>CM062805.1:695203391-705143391 GCA_031772625.1 Pinus tabuliformis | reverse complement strand
GCCTTCGTGCACGATGCGCCCGGCGCTCCGCAGCTCGGAGGCCTTACATCCTCCTCCACCTGAAATCGTTGTCATCCTCGACAACATACCATCATCCATGATGTTGACTCCTCCACATAAGGCAAACATCACTGAAACATATGTAGAGCGATCGTCTCCACCATGTCTCATCTAAGATGTCCATGATCATTGCCCACTCTGCTACAATCTCTCCATGTTGCTCTCCACCATGGAAGGTTGATCCTTCCAATGCAAGCTACATGTCCACTGCAACAATGTGCCAACTCCATCATGTCATCATCACCATGTGCAAAATTGCCCATGATATGTCAACAAGTGCTAACACACTACAACCATGTGCTAACACCTCATCTCATCAAGAATCCTCCATAATCCATGCTCAGGTCCATGGAAACTCCATCCATCTCATCTGCAACATGTTTTCCATGTGTGTGTCTCCTCCAAAGTGAAGAGATCACCTCATCAAACCAACTCTCGATGTGCCCCATTCAGGTCCATGAAGCCCTCTTCATCATCTGCAATGTGCCATCCTCAAGTCTCCATAGAAACAAGTATGCCCTTGTCTCACCTATCCATGTGCTGCCCATGACCCTCGATCAAATCAGCTCCCATGTGTAGAAAGTAGTTGAGTCTCGGCTCAACCCATGCTCAAGTGTACCACCAAAGCATCATCATCATCATTGTAACTTCATCACCTCAAAGTGTCTCATATCGATCCTCTACATCAAGTCACTCTTCCAAGCCATGCCCATACATGTACTTTGAAAGTATGCATCCCATACTGCATCAAAGTCTCCTGACCTCAGTTCCTCAATGCATCAGATCTTCTAAGTCCATCGTACATGAAGTCCCTAAAAGTCACAAAAATCTCATGTCATCATGAGCTCCATGAGTCATCTCCAACCAACATCTCCATGTAGTAGGAATGCTCCATAATCAGCTCATAACTCCATCCAAGTCCATGGTCTTGTTGTACCAAAGTGCACAACCTCTCCATCGGCTCACAAGTAATAAGTCTCCATGTCGCACTAGCAAATCCATCTGCACAACATTCCTGCCTTGGCACTCCTCATTGGATGTCCATGACACCTCTACAAGTGCTCCCACACAATGTCCCTACATAAGACTGCCATGCTCCATGCCTCCAACCTGATGTCCATGACTATGTTGTCCATGTAGTCCAACCAAGTAGACCTACCACAACAATCAGTCATCCTCATCCAAGTCTACAATCTTCGGTCTAGTGAACTCGGTCACCCAACCATATCATCATCATGTCATGAGTCTCTTCCATCACAGCTCCTCCACCAAAGTGTCCACCAAGACTATCTCTTGGTCTCGGCCATGAGAAGTCCACCCAAAACATCACAAGTGTGTACCCTCCTCAATCTGTCCATGAGTCATGCCGCGCACTTAGCCATGTGGCTAAAGCATGACCCAATCATCCGCAACGATCATCAAGTTCCACCCTTGTCATGGGCCATTGCACCTTCTACTATAAGGTCACAAGCAGCCCCAACAAGTCCTGCAACAATCAACAATCATTGCTTCTCCATACAAGGTTCCATCATAGTCATCCATGGCAAGATCCTCCATAGCATAGGCAAACTGGCTTTGCCTTTCCCTGCATACGGTCGATCCACCAAATGCCCAAATGAAACACAAGTATCAATACTTACTTCATCATCATGAGGTTCCTCCATATGAGTATCCTCATTCATCCATGTCCACAAACTACACGATCCTGGTCCAACTTGATCATCCTCAAGTTCATCCTCCATCATGGTCATGTCTGCAACATCTTCAATCATCACGGCTTCCTCTTCCTTGTTAGCACAATCTGCAACTTCATCTTGCTCCATTGTCCAACCAAGTTGAAGAAGCTCTTCTTCAATATTCCTTTCCAATACTTCAAGTTTTTTTCGGATACGGGGCTTCTCTTCCTTCAACCTCTTCAACCTGTATAAGGTAAGCAAGAGCTTCCCTTCACCTTCTCCCAAACTTGCCATGTCTCGTCGTTCAGCTTGGTCCAAGCACTAAGCTTCACCTCTGCTAAACCTGCTTCCACTGTCATCAACTGTCAAGTTTCCAAGTGTACCTACACTTTCACTTCGTCACGAGCAACCCTGCTCTAACACCAGCTCCAACCGAGCTCTGATACCAACTGTCACGCCCCTACACCTGCGGTAGTCTTCCAACCGCTTGTAGTGAGGTGCGGCACCACCGAACGCTTTCTTTTTAACAATACTAACATTCGTGGACTACGCCTACTCCAACATTAACATACTTAGTTTGTGTTTCGCAACCAAGTAAACTTATTTATCCTTTATACTTAATGAAGCCCATACTCATTCATTATCCATATGCAATTAACCAAGAACATCAACAATTGCAAACAAGTATAAAGGGAGGGGCAACTCCCGAACAGTCTGCCCAACAATATATTATAACAATTTCTTCAATAATACAATACAAGTAATGCTTGGCAAGCTCCAAGCCAATACTTAGAATAATTTTACAATCAAGGCATAGAACAGCCTTTACAATACTTGTGCCAATCTTACACGGTAGGAGGGTGCTCACCCGAGACACCTAGAACTCCCTCTTAAGCCCTGCACAAATCTGCATGTTCAACACTTGACATACCGCACACTTTTCTAACCAATACTCAAGAAACAGCCCTGCAGAATCTCTAAGGCAATGCGCATGAGTTATGCGCATGTCTTAACCCAATCTGCGCACTCTTGTCTTCTTCCTTGTGCGTATTCCTCAAGTGCGAAGGTGCTTGTTCCAAATGACTCCATCGTACACTTATATATACGCATGCTTCCATGTTTTACAAGTGGGGTGGCAGCCCTTTGGCCGACCACCAAAATACCATGTGCACGCCCATAATGCATGATCCTTGGGTCGCCCATGCCTCCACGCATGCTTCTCCCAAGCCGCGTATAAACCTCCAACACTTAGCCACTTTTCTCCCAAGTGTTTGTTTATCGTCGCATATGCATCAAGGGTATCGTCGCATTTTCGTCGTAATAGTGTCGCAGCTCCGTCGCACTCTGCCTGCCCGCACGCCCGCACGCCCGACTCGCCTTCGTGCACGATGCGCCCGGCGCTCCGCAGCTCGGAGGCCTTACAGGCCAATTCCGGAGCCCATAGTCGCGCCACCACGGGCGGCGGGGGAGCGGGCAAACCATGCCCATTTTTTTTTTAATAAAAAAAAATCAATAAAAAAACGTTTAAAAAAATTTTAATTTTTTTTAAACAATCTTTTAGAATTTTAAATTAAAAAATTAAATTCGTTTAAAAAAAATTAAATTTTTTTCAATGATTTATTAAAATAATATATATATATATATATATATATATATATATATATATATATAGTTTTAAAAATAACAATAATAATTTTTTTAATTAAAACATAAATTAATTAATTAAAATTAAAATTAAAATTTAATTTAATTTAATTTAAAAAAAAAAAATTGGCTTTTTTAATTTTTTCATATTTTTTTGGTTTTTTTTAAATATTTTCCTTTTTTTTGTTTTTTTTATAATTTGAGTTTATTTTTGCTTTTTTAATATTAATTTTATTAGTTTTTAAATTTTTTCATTAATTTTTTTTTTTTTTAACTAGTTTGTTTTTAATTTTTTTTCTTAGTTTTTGCTTATTTTTTTTTTTTATTTCTCTATTTTTACTTACTTAATTTTATATATATATTTTTTTTAATCTTGTTTTTTTTTCCAAGTTCTTTTATGGTTTATGAGATAATTTTTTTTAACATTTGTTATTTTTGTCTTTTTTATATATATTTTTATATATGTGTTTTAGAGACAATTATTTCATGTGGATTGAAAATTTAATTAACGATGTATAAATATGTAGAATATCGAAAATGCAAAATATCGACCTTCTTCTTTAGATATGCAAAACGATAAAAACCTCACTACAAAAAAATTAAAAATAAAAACAAGAAAATATGAAAAAGAAGACCACTTCCAAAATTATTAAATTTACAAAATAATTATTTACATTTCATACATTATAAAAAAAAAACAAAACAAAACAAAACTTTTTAAAAAAAGGGCATGGTGTAGAATTACCACTTTTTTAAATCAACATCAAAATCACTACCATTCTAAAATGCAATGTACATAAAAAAAATTGTAGTGCCAAAAACTATGCTCTAAAAAAACATGTGTGTTCAACATCACCCATTTTCAAAATCGGGTCACTTTTTTGCTATCTCTACAAAACGGGTAACAGTATCAATTCCCGTTTCAAAGTTTACATTGTTGTTGTTAACCGGGGGGTTAGAATGGGGGCAGAGCCCCCCCTTCATTCTGCCAATTGCGTAGCGAGGGGAGTCATAGGGGGTTTGAGGGGTGCAGGTAACCCCACTCTATAGGGTTCAGGGCAGCGCCCCGGAAAATTTTGGTTTTGGACCCTATATTAGGTTGGACGGACCTACCTATGGTTTTGTGCATGTTTTTCGCACATGGTTTTGGACGCGATAGTTTTCGGTCCATGGTTTTGGACGCGATGGTTTTCGGTCCATGGTATTGATGCTTCAGCATGTATAAATATGTATCGTAAAATTGAAAGGAACATAATGAAAAATCAAGCTGGTAGTCCTGGTTTTGGGATCCAGGAGAAAATCTCTGTGTATATGTGTTATGCTCTCGCATTGTTTATTTTCTGTGTTTTAGAATTCATATGCAGGTAATTTTGTACGGGGTTATAACCTACAATCCTTTTTCCATGGATTCACTCATGGAAATATACCAGAAACTTAACTTCTCTCAACAAGCCCATATCTTTGAGTCCTTTTTGCATGAGAATTATGAATTGCCCAAACAAAATCCCCCATATTTTCTTCTATTTTTCTTGAAATGTCAAGGCAGGTTATTTCTATGGTTACTTGCCTATTAAGTTATCCCACATATCAATGGGTAGATGAAGTAGTGTTAGGATTTTTGTCAGTGTTTTCAATTGATAAAAAACCATCAGGCATTTTTAACTACAATCAATACTTATAAAGTGTTAGTCATGATCAATTTTTGAAATTTAAAGATGAAGGTGCATTCAAACACCAGGCAGTCCTTGTATATTTGATGTTGTTCTATCATGCAGATAGGTTAAATTTAATTTGCAGAAGATGGATGCATAGGGAAGACCATTATCAGTTATTCATAAGACTTCTTAGTCAGAAAGAATTCAGAAGAATATTCATTTAGCAATTTTATGGATCAGTTTTTGCATATATCCTTGTGTCTTCTTAGCAACGATATTATACCAAGGATTTCACCAAAAATCAAAAGAGTTTTGCATCTCACAGAACAAGCTAAGGTTAGAGACTGGTATCTTTACTAGAATTATACAGAAATTTGAATTTATGGATGTGAACTCCCTCCCTATAGATTGCCGGTTTTTGTACCAGTCAGAATTTTTTCTTTGGAGTATATCAGGAAAATGTTAAATATGGATGAACTACATTTTGTGTCAAGAAAGTAGAAAGCACAATTTAAACTGAAGGCACATATTGGTCCTTAGATTGTCAACACCAGAGAAGCAACAATGGAAGCATATGAATTACTAAAGAAGATGAATTTCAAGTTGAGTTTTACATGGTATTATGATCCATTGGGGATCATTTCAAAACCTAGAGTTGAGCAGAAGACCACACCATATGCACATACACCTATACTAGAAATAGAGTAGTATGCCAATCAAGAGGAGTGGGTAGATAATACACTACAAGAGGCTGAAGAGCAGTCAAACATCTCTACAAACTCCTATTTCAAAGGACAAAGAAGTCAAGAGATCAAAGGAAGGTATGTCTCATACAGATTCAGGGTCTCAAGCTATAGACTTTCATGTTTTCAAGAGGAGAAAGAAAAATCCAAAAACAAATATTAAGACTAATACTAAAAGTGATACTCAGATAATAAATATTTGAGAGGAATCTTCAGAAGAAAAGGGCTCACAGGAGAAAGCCATGGTTGTCTTAACAAGTATTCCCACCACTTCATTCCCATATGTTGAGGAGACAACAAAGTCACCTGTGTCTTCTACATCTCAAATTGCAACACAACAGAACATTTTTTCCAGGTACAGGGAAATTAAGAAGAAAAATGAAGCATTGAAGGCTACTACATATATAGAATTTTGGAAGCAGACTTCTACTACTCAACATAGGTTGTTGTTTGCACTTGACACGGAGAAGGGACTGTTCCAATTAGAATTCTTGGAACCTACAGTTCTAGTCCCTAAAGGTGCAAAAGACTACAAGGCGTCAGTATTTTCTTTTGATACCAAGATGATTCATGCAATCGACCAGATTCATTTGCACAAACAGGCGGGTGAAATGAGATACTCAACTTTAACAACTTTTACTCAATAAATATTTTGTAAAAAGATTGAGAAAGGGTTGGATTATGTAAAAAGAGAAGATATTTCTTTGATTGTAAGTTGTACACTTTATTTTGAAGTTATCAATTCAGAAATAGAGATGTAGTATTGTTTCAGGATTCTTGTGTCAAATAAATAGCGATGTTTTCCTCTCTCTTAATGTGTTTTTCCTTCTAAGTTTTCATATGGATGTTCCATTGGGGGAATTTTGAGGTCTAAAATGGGCCTCCTAATGAAATTGTAAAATAATAGTGGAAATAATAAAATAAGATTAGATTACATCATTAGATTTTAGAGGAAAAAAAAATAATAATAAATAAATAAAATAAAAAATAAAAAATTCAACTCATATTTTCAACTTATTTCCCTATGGGTTTACTCAAATTTCGAGCGACAACACTCGTTGGATGCAAAATTTGATTTCTCATCCAAAGAGTACTCATGTTGCATACTTTCGATGGACCCTACTGCACGAAAAATGAGAAATACATGAAAAATGTTATTACAATCACGTTTTTCATGTATTTCTCATTTTTCGTGTAGAAGGGTCCTTCAAAAATATGCAATATGCATACTCCTTGGATGAGGAATAAAATTTTGCATCCAACGAGTACTCCCGCTCAAAATTTGAGTAAAACCTTAGGGAGATAAGTTGAAAATATTAGTTGAAAAAGTAGATTTATTATTTTATTATTTTTTAATCATTTTACTTTTTTACTCCAAAAATGGTGAATCATCCCCCATGGTTGACATCATCATCTTGAATCCTATTGGTTCTTATGAAGTTTATTTTGGTTGTACATTTTTCTTAGGAGGCCCATTTTAGATCCCAAAATTCTCCTAATGTTTCTTGGTTGTTGCAAGAAGATTAAAAGCTGGATTTACTTATAGTACTCTGCTTTGGCTTGTTAAAAAATCTTAATGTTTTCCTTCTGAGATTAAATATAAAATTCATTTAAGTATGCTTTATATTTAATTGAATCTTACCTCATATTCATCTTATTCATACAGCACATAATTCATGAGATCTAGGAGTTTATTCTGCCTACCTCGCTCTGTTTCATCTACACTGTTTATTCGTGATTGATTACTGGAGATTTTTTTATGACTCCATGCCTAATGGACTTTTCTTTCATTCTACAACCAAAACTTAAAAAAAAAAACTATCTTGACCTTTCATACCTAGCCTAAGATATAAACATTAAAATTAAAATCCTATAGAGAGAGCCCTCTCTGAAGATGGAAGGGCTAGATCACATCTTTAAAAGTGGTTTGTGGTTACCTCTGTTGTTTCCTTTTCAGCCTAGGAAAAATACGGGGTGCTAACACCTTACCACACATTCTATATATCAGAGAATATCACTCTTCTGAAAGGCTAAGGAATGCCTTGGAGAGAACACCATTATACAAGAGGATCATGCAGAGGATGAAAATCAGGTGGATAGGACTCAAGCTCAGTCCACCCTTGCTGCTAGGCTTACAAGAAGGAAGAGATGAAGCAGGAGAGAAGAAGGAGTGGACAAAGATAGAGAGGAATGCAGGTTTTTACCCCCAAGAGGGCACACCATTTGAGGAGCCTTGGGATGTCAGGGAGGCCACCAGGGCCATGAAAGAGTTGCACATGGATGACTGAGTTGCTCAGAGGATGAGCAACACCTTCAGTAGGGGGGTGATGATGAGTCCCATCAATAGGTACATTTTGAAGATCAATATGCCATCCTCCAGCCTTAAAACTATCCTTCTCTTACATTAATTCACATTTTTTGTTATATTATGCTTAGTAAGAGGAGTAAAAGGTGTTTGTCATAGTATGTGGCCTAATGTGGTTTAATTGTAGGAAAATGAAGCATTTTTTAGGCTATTACTATGCAGGGGCTTGATGGAGACAACTAGGAGAGAATATAAGGGTTTTTCCACCTCCTTAACTCCCTAAACTCGGCTTGGGATCACAATATCCTCTCTCACTAGTTCGATTTCATTGGCAGCTAAGTGACTCCTAGTCCAAGTGAAGATCAAGAGGGACAAGATCCACCATTTTCGAGATCAAGGAGGGAACCACTCCTACTTTCAAGGGAGTTGCAACTACCCTTCTATATAAATAAACTAGAAGAAGAGCTCATTAGGATTCGAAGTATTTGTTCAGCTAGGTGTAGCTATTGAGCTTCAAGCTTGACATTGTTATTTTAAGCTTTTATGTGATGTATTAAACTTGCACTTTTTGATAATGAGAAGTTGGATTTTAAGTTGCATCTGATTTAGTTTCAAAGGGCTGAGACCCTTGGGTTTGGGCCCAACCCAGAGGCTTTTGTCCCTCTTCTTGTACTTATGTTTCTTCTTGATTCCAAGCAGTTCATAGTTTCTTACATTTCAGTAGAGATTAATCTATAAAATCATGTGGTTGTAGCCTCTACATCACCTCTCTTGTGGAAGAATGAATGGAAGGATTCACAACCGCAGCCCAAAACGATTATGTTTATGATTTCTTGGAAATAGATTAGTGTTAGCTGTCATGTTTTACATTTGCTTTCTATAGATTAGAAGCCATTTTAGTGATTATATCAGTGGTATTGGATGAATTAGATGTTGTTACACAAAATATTGTTACCATGACTATTTGCAGTCAGTATGGGTCTATCATCATTCATACTGTCCTCCTAAGCAAGTCTTAGACCTCAGCTCTTCATGTCAAGCTTTGAAAATGAGGGAAAGACCTTAAAAATCAATAAAGCTCTGGTTCCGCACTTTCTTTCATTGTTGCCTGCGGTCCCGCACCCTTTGTTCGTGTTACCTGCGGACCTACCCGCTCTGTCTCTAAAGGAGTGGGTGCAGACTCCTGTGAAAGTCAAAAAGGCGCAAGTTTATTATAAAAAACTCACTTTGGGTTAATTCTAGATGATTCTAGAAGGAATTTTGACGTGGATGGTTCGCTCTTAGGTGGTTCATGCATCCCAAAAGAGAAGGAGCTAATCCCTTGATGAGAGGAGCTATCTCTTTGAAGGAGGGCTTTATCCCTTTGAAGGTGGACCTAGTAACTTCCCTCCATTGCACTATAAATTAAGGCATTGGGCTGGTTGCTAGAGAGGTTAGAAGCTGAACATTTTTTAGGGTAAATGCTGGTGGAATTGAGACTTCCTAGTTAAGCTTGAGAGGAGAGATCACATACATTTTGGCTTCATTGGGAAGAGAGTGAAACTTTTCAAAGTAGAGGAGACTTCTTGATGGACCCTGGGAGGAGCTTGTACAGCATCAAGGCACAGGTTGTAAAGTTCTTCTTTGATTTGAATTAATACAATCGGATTCATTTTTCTCAACAAATTGTCTTATGTGATTTGTTTTATGAATTCCTTGATCATCATAATAAATATGCTTTATTATATTGGCTTTTCAGGTGCTATTTAATTTGTGTGCTTGTTTGTGTTTCTAGATTCTCTACAAGGGAGCTCATTTGGATCAACGGAGTGAGGCTTCCACAAACTTGCATTGGACCCAAGGTAGGCCTAAAACACTTGTTCACCTTTATTTGTAAACTGCATATTTAGAGAAAGATAGGATTTTATTGGCTTGCTTGTCACTAGATATCATTAGATACTAGGGAGGTCGGTCTTGTCTGCAAGAACGACCGTGTGACAAAATGGCAACTCCACTAGGGACTTGATTTTTTGATTTGCTTTACTTTGACTTGAGAAATTGTGTTTCTGTTTCTGTTTTTGGCTTGTTGTGTGTGGAATTAGGTAGATTTAGTAGATCTTGGATTATTTTTTGTTTTCATACTTTTGGGAGAGGACCGCACCCTCTGCTTGTAACACAGTGCGGACCTGTCCGCACTTTTGCTTTACACACAGAGCGGTACTGCACCTGTGTGGACTGGGGCCTGCGGACCCTGCTAAAATTTTGAAAAACTTAAGATTTTCTCTTTCATTCAGCTTAGGATTTGTTTAAGTGTTGTTATCCCCTGCCCAGACCTGCATGTGACTTGTCAGGAAATTTTCTTAGGTTAATTCCATTGGTATTAGGGTTTTAGGTGAAATTCCTAGAAGTTTTGGTTGCCGGGCTTGATTTTCATTTTGGTCTTGTAGTAGCTCAGAGCTTAGAAGCCTTAGAAGCCTCAGATCACCTTGGTTTTTACTAGCCTTCTTATGAGTCTGACCATTTGCAAAATTTGCCTTTGTTGAGGAATCCATCTTGTGTTTCTCTTTGCGAAACTTCGAAAAGACTTGTGTTAAAAGTTCGGATTTCATTTTTAGAAAAGAAAACAAAAATTGGTTGTTTTTTGACTGATTTGTGATTCTGGACAAATTAGTCCTTAGTTTGCTTATAACTAAGTAAAACATCCTTGAAAAGAAATCTTGTAAGCTTTTACTTCAAATAGTTCTTAGAATTTATAGATCTCAAGATTAGATTTTTCCATAGTTTTGAGTGTTTTAGAAAAATAAAAAAAATCTCTTTTGAAAAAATTTGTTTTTGTAGTATTTGAGTGTTTGAAAGAAAAGGGAAATTTTTGTGAGCATAACTAGTTGTCTCGTCTTTGAGTGCATTGGAAAAGACAAAAAGCTCTTCTTTTGATTTGTTTGTTAAGGAAAAGATTTGTTTTTACAAGTATTTGCATTCTCAACTCTTTCCTAGCTAGAAATTCATTGAAGAGAAAAGATTTCTTATCATCTTAAGTGCATTTTTTTAGTGATTTCGAGTCGAGTCTTCACACCATAAGTTTCATCTCTGCACCTCTTGACTTAAAGAAAAACCAATAAAAGTAACGGTTAAAGTAAAATCTATCTAGTAATCTTTTTATTTCTAGGGCTCTATTACACCAACATAGCTTAGGCTAGTATCTTGGAGTAGGGAGTAATTAACTCTCCAAGATAGTAAAACAAACAAGTAGTTGTATCTTGCGGTAGGAGATAAAATCCAATTGTTACATCTATGCTCTGGGAAAGCTCCTCTTAAAGGAGAAGCACGAGATCGTGTCCGAACTAGTGTGGGAATCAATCCTTCCTCATTGGGAACGACGCCAGATATTCACGTATTAAAAACGGTAAACCTCAGATTAACCATTGTCGAGGAGCCTGGGGTTACTTGTTGGTAAACCTTGGATTATGTCAAGGAGCCTTCAAGGGGATTGAGCTTGTTACTCTGCCCTTGCATGCGTATCGGATCGTAGACTGTTCCCCCAGGTATATTTGTTTCCGTTGGTAACCATAGTGACCATATTCTATAGGATTCTTTCCTAAGGTGACGGTGGAGGGAACGTCCCACTGTACCTGGAGCAGACGTCGGCTAGACTCACTTGGATTTTCTGGGGGGTTCTCTTCACTCGAGACGGTTTAGTGGAGGAACTTGTGCCAGTCTATTCATTAAGCAGGTTGTCGGGGTAACTGTTCCAACTGCCATTTCTGTATTGAACTCTGCGACGTTGGATTTCATCACCAACTAGTGTTTTCAGTACGGAAAGTTATTGTTTGTGTGTGGTTTGATCTCCTAGATTCTTTAGGCGTGTGATTCAAAATTGTTTGGTTCTTTAGAGGCTTTAGGTTGTTTTCATTGAGATTTTTCTTTGTTTATGTGTGAAGTAGTTAAAATATTTAATCATGGCTGAATTACCGAGGAAGTCCCGTAGAATTCGGGGCCAACCTCCTGAGTTTTCACCGAGCCAGCCTGAAGGGTTACGAGCCATTGTAACTCCTAGAGACAGTAGAGTTGGGTCACCTGAAGAAGGAGAGTCTTCTTTAGTGGTACATCCTGATTATCAACCTCTAGTAGCAGATTATAATCCGCAATCTGTTTCTGTTTCCGAAGTTACTGGTAGTTTTTCATCTACTAGTGATTTAGGTGAGGAACCTGATATATCCGAACCTGAAACTGAATTTGCTGCTACGCCAACATCGGGATTTTCCTCTCCATCTTCTAGTGGTCCTGGTTCACCCAGGGTAGAAAGAATAATTACCCAAAATCTTCCTTCTGGACTTATAGCTATTGAAGAACTTACTACTCCGGAAGAAGAAGGTATCCCTGTCCCTGAAAATCAACCTGTTATAGAACTTAGGGAGCGTGAATCAATCTTTTACAGTCCACCTAGGAGCAGTGCTTGGTATCTTTCATTGACCAATTTTTTGGAAAAGTCGGGACTAAGTTTTTCACCACCTCGCATTCCATTTCACCCAACACCTAGGGATTACTATCCTCCGTTAAATATGTCAAGACAGTCGTCCATGTTTTCTCAATCTCCAGAAAACCTTTTATACGGCGGTCCTTCTGTTCCCTCTGGGTATCAGTCACTTACTGGTACTTTTTCGGGAGCATCTCATCAACCTATTGAACAAGGGTTATTAACTGGAAATAATGGAACTAAGCCATTGAGTGTAGAAGATATTCTCATGATGTCAGGTACTATTCCTAATCCTCAACCTCAAGGTGGCCAGTTACCGCCTGGGGGGCAGCCTCAAAGTCCTCAATTATCGCCTGGGAGGCAACCTCAAGGTACCCAATTTCCGCCTGGGGGGCAACCTCAAGGACAGTACATACCCACGGGACAGTACGTTCCTCAAAGTCAACCCCAGACTCAATATGTACCTCAAGGTCAACCCCAGTATCAATATGTACCTCAAGGTCAACCCCAGTATCAGTACGTGCCTCAAGGTTATCAACCTCAAGGTCAATACCCAACCCAAGGCTTCCAACCACCTTCCGGTCAATCATATGTTCAAGGAGCTGGAAATGTACCTTTGAATTATCAACCCTACCCTCAACCCGGTTATGGTCCTCAATATTCTCAACCTGTTATCGGTTCGTACCCCGGAATGAACTTAGTGTGGGATCCATCTCAATCTCAACAGGTCTTGCAACCGAATGTACAGTTGTCATCTCAAACTGGACAACCTTTGGTTTCTGGCTCACCCCAGCAACCTGTCCAGTCTACTATTCAAACTTCTACACCTTCTGTAGTTTCTCAGTCTGGGCCTAGTACGCCTCGTACTCCGCCTCAAACGACTGCTGCAACATCTGTTCAATCTACCCCACCTACTTCTGGAGTATCGACAGCTCCAGTTTCTACTGTTCCTGTATCAACTCCTTAGACATATTTACCTCAGTCCGAATCCACAATTTAGACTTCAGTTCAAATGCCTGTAGGACAACCTGGTCCAAGTACGGTTATCACAAGTCAACCTCAATTTACTTATCAACCGTACCAGGGATAGTACCAATTCGGTCCTGCTGTGCAGCAACCAGTCTATCAGTATCAACTGTACCCTGGGTATACATATCAACAACCTCAACAACCCCAGTATGGTCCGCTTAATCCTGGTTTTCCGGGAGGATATAATATCCCAAATGCAATTCCAATTCCTAGTTATCCTGGATATCTCATGACCCAGGGTTTCAGGGACCCTAATCATCAGTTACCATTTATTGCAACTTTGGACCTGCCAGACTTGTCACGCTTTACGAACGATCCAATTAACTATCTTCTGTTTTGGCTGCCAATGCCGAATAAGTTGCCTAATGATATTCCTAAGTTTGAAGGCAAATCAAGAGAGGACCCGTCGAACCATGTGATGACTTATCACCTCTGGTGTGCGTCTAATTCCATTTTAGATGATTCAATCCATTTAAGGCTTTTCCAGTGCACTCTAATTGGTCTTGCGGCCAAGTGGTACATTGAGTTACCGCGAGCCACTTTTTATAATTTTAGTCAGTTAGCTACTTCATTTTTAACTCATTTTCAGTTGCCAGTTAGATATGACAATGGCACGGAATTATTAACCTCATTAAAGCAGTCAACGTCCACTTACATTTTAGATCACATTCATGAATGGAGACGTCGACGGCATTTAGTGAAAGTTTTTATTCCGGATCAAATCTTAGCTGAATGGTTTGTAAAATCTTTATTACCGAAGATCACTGAAGATGTAGCTAAGGCCGGAGTCGTTACTGAGGAGCAAGTAATTGCTCAAGCTCAGTACCTTGACTTAGTTTATACGCAGTCAGGTACGTTACACAAGAAAATCCCCGATCTTCCTAAGCAAAATCAAATAACTGCAGCTCCTTCAGGGTCTCATGCCGCTGATGGTATGATTGGTACGGTTAATACCAAAAGTAAGAAGAAATCTTCCAAGAATTCTTCTCCTATCATAACTTTACCAGATTCCCCGACAGGAGATTCTTCTGCTGAAATTTCTGCCGATATTCATGTTGTAGAGTCATCTACAACCAAATCAAAATTCGGCGGTAAGAAGAAAGGGAAGAAGAAAAATAAAACAGATAAGAATTCGAAAGAGAAACCAGAAAAAGTGGAATCAACTGATGAGAAACGCAAACCTCATTATCCTTGTCTCATTTGTGATGAAGAGCACTTTACAAGAGACTGCCCTCATCGTGCAGAGGTTGCGAAAATTGTCAAAGGTTCCAAAACGCCTGCTGTTTTGAAGGATCGTTTTCCAAGTCAAGATAGTAAGATGATAGGTTCTTCCTCAAATGCCTCCGAAGAACCCATAATGATGATGTCCCATGTTAGGATTGCGACTCGATCGCATGATTATGGTAGTAAAAGTCCTGTTGATGGTAAAGAAGCAGAATCTTCTCATTCGAACCCATCAACTTCAACTCCCGGTTCCAATCCACTATAGATCGAGAAACCTAACCTAGACTTAGTAATTAAACTGCCCGCTAAGGGTATACTTCGAAAGTCAGCTTTCAATCCACATGCAAGAGCAGTTCAGAACTATAACATTGTTGAAGATTTAGTTGTTTCACCTTCAGCAATGTCGGCTTTGGAAGTACTGCAATCATGTCCAGCACAGCGTAAATTACTATTGTCGGCTATAGGAGCTGTTGACGTTCAGGACTCGAACCTTATAATTTTCGATCTAGAAAATAGTACATCGCGCTTACCTCATCAAATGGCTTTCCAGATCCCAATGTTAGTCAAAAACAGACCTTGTTATAGGACTGTGATTGATGAGGGAGCCTCAACGTGTATTATGTCAATACAGTGTTGGAGATCGCTTGGTTCTCCTACGCTAAATCAATCCCCGATGATTCTAAAGGTCTTTGATGGCCGTGGGTTTCATCCTTTTGGCATTCTACAGGATTTACCTATAGGGGTTGAAGGCAAAACTGCTAATCTAGATGTGGAGGTGGTTGATGCCCCTCTAGATTACAACATTCTCTTGGGTCGTAGTTGGTCTTACGCTATGACAGTTGTCGTTTCATCAGTCTTTCAGCTTATAAAGTTCCCTCATAATGGAAAGATCGTAACTATAGACCAGATGACTTACTTTTCTTCCGACCCAGCCTCTTCTGAAAGTATTCAGCATGTCGGCAAAACAACTATCCTGTATAAGGATGTTGGAGTAGGACTAGTTAAATATTCTGGTTTACTAGGAACTTTTCCTTTTCCTCCTATCAACGCATCGTCTTCTACTACAACCAATATGATTTCGTCAGACACTATTATTTATGATGATCCTTGGATCATACCTTCTGAATCTGAGATAGACTCATTTGGTGATGCTATGCCTTTGAGTCCATATGAAATCGCGTATCCGGCCGTGCAGTCGTTTTTCGACCCTTCTTCAACCAAAATTGACTTAATGAATGTGGTCCATGAGGAATCACTTTCAGCATTAAACTCGAACTCAACAACGTTTTCCGAACTTGTTCACACTGATGAGCAAATTCGTGAAATCCTATGTGTCGATGATTTACCATGGGAAGATCTTCATCATAGATCTTCGTTTTTACCCGAGAGTGATCGTTTTGAAAACGATTTTTCATCTATTTTTACTACTGAATATGTCAATGAACCTCAGAATCCAATGAAAAATCCTGATTCCGAGTTAAATTTGGGAAACATTTCTCGAATTATTCCTATTGATATTTCGGTTAAGCCTGGAATTGTTGAAAACATTCATATAGGTGCCTCGTGTACGAAAGATGAAATTCAAACATATAAGGCCCTATTTCAAGAATTTCGCGACGTGTTTGCCTGGTCATATGAGGAAATGCCAGGAATTGACCCAGCAATTGTTGTTCATGAAATCAAAACTTACCCGGATGCTAAACCCGTCCGGCAACGTTTGCGTCAGATCCACCCGCGAAAAGCTGCTGCTATTAAAGCAGAAGTTGAAAAATTACTCAAAGCAGGTTTCATTTATCCGATTCCGTTAACGGATTGGGTATCGAATATTGTTCCTGTTAACAAAAAGCAAGGGACAATAAGAATATGTATCGATTATAGGGACATTAATCGAGCCTGTCCAAAAGACAATTACCCAACTCCCTATATCGATCAAATCATTGATGATTGTGCCGGCAGTGAAATATTCTCCTTAATGGATGGTTTTTCCGAATACAATCAAATCAATATTCTACCTGCTGATTAACCAAAAACGGCTTTCATTTGTCCATGGGGGACATTTGCTTATTACAAATTACCTTTTGGACTCAAGAACGTCGGGGCAACTTTTCAAAGAGCCATGTCTTACGCGTTTCATGACATCAAGCACATTGTGCAACCCTATCTCGATGATTTACCTGCTCATTCATTACATCGAGCTGATCATCTCATCCATTTACGAGAAATCTTTATGAGGTGTAGGCATTATCGAATTAGGTTGAATCCACACAAGTGTGTTTTCTGTATAGAAACGGGTCGGTTACTGGGGTTTGTTGTTTCGAAAGCCGGCATTCGCGTCGATCCCTCGAAGGTTGAAGCTATTGTCAAATTGCCTCCTCCTTCGAGTCTTCGCCAACTCCAAAGTTTGCAAGGGAAAGCAAACTTTTTACGTCAATTCATTCCTAACTACGCCGAGATCACAAAGGGTTTTACCCGGTTGTTGAAACAGAATACTCCATTCTATTGGGATGAGATAGCTGACAAATCTTTTGATGCACTAAAACACGCGTTGACCCATGCACCGTTATTGCATCCTCCCAACTACAACCAGGACTACTTCTTGTATCTCGCCGCTTCCCATTCCACCATCGGAATGGTGTTAGTTCAAGAAGATGAATTCGGTACTGAACATGTGATATATTACCTTAGTCGAACTTTAAATCCAACTGAGCTAAAATACTCACATGTGGAGAAATTGGCATTAGCAGCTGTTCAAGCTGTCCAACGTTTTCGTCATTACATTTTACTACGTAAAACTAAAGTAATTTCTGATTGCAACCCTATGATCTATATTTTAACCAAGAAATTGCTAGGGGGAAAGTACTCCAAATGGATCGTGATCCTGCAGGAGTTCGACTTGGAATTTGAAAAGTCTAAGTCGAAGAAATCTTTAGTTTTTGCGGAGTTAATGTGTGACTTCCCGCGTGCTGACACGGAAACTGTGGCGGAGGAGCCCATTGCGGACGAATCCTTGTTTCTAATCAGCACTTTAGATCCATGGTATGGCGATGTCAACATTTATCTCCAGACTCAATCCTTTCGGCCAGAAATTTCAAGGTCAGAATGTCGAAAAATACGATTCCAGTCCCAACAATTCAAAATTATTGGAGATACTCTTTATCGTCGTGGGGCAGACTCTATTTTTCGACGTTGTTTAACTCATGTGGAAGCTGAAAGGGTTCTGAATGACTGTCACTCTGGAGCGTGTAACGGTCATATGTCTGGGTTTTCCACAGCCCAAAAGATATTGCGCGCTGGCTACTTCTGGCCATCTTTGTTTAAAGATTGTATTAACGCGGTCCAAAAATGCCACAACTGCCAAATTTTTGATCGAAAGATGTGCGCTCCACCTGCTCCTCTCCACCCTATAATTACCGTCGGTCCTTTTGCGAAATGGGGTATCGATTTTATTACATGTAACCCTCACTCGGCCAGGGGGCATGCGTATATTATTCTTGCGTAGATTATTTTACCAAGTGGGCCGAGGCGATGCCTACATTTGAGGCAGACAGCAAAACTGCTGCGATTTTCGTGTTCAACCATATAATTGCTAGGTTTGGTGTTCCACAAGTGATTATCACTGATCATGGGCATCATTTTCGAAACATTATGATGACTGAACTTACAGACCAACCTGGCTTGCGTCATGATAGTTCAACTCCATATAATCCACAAGCTAATGGTCTGGTTGAAGCCATCAACAAGGTTCTAGTCATCATGATCCGACGAATCATTGGGATTCATAGGTCGAATTGGCATAACATGCTATTTTGAGCGCTTCGGGCGTATTGAACCTCAGTAAAAACGTCAACCGGGTTCACTCCTTTCCAACTAGTTTATGGTCTGGAAGCTGTGTTACCCATTGAATGCGAAATCCCGTCATTGCAAATGGCCATCGAGTTACTTCCAGCCACTTCCGAAGAGGAAAAACGTTTGTTATACTTGGCTCAGCTAGATGAGAATCGACGTGATGCTGCATTAGCAATCGAAACTCATGCCAAACGTATTAAAGCTCGGTATGATCGAAATGTTACCCCTCGAAATTTTTCGGAAGGAGACCTAGTCTTATTGTACGATCAATCAAATGATAAATTAGGCGCTGGGAAATTCGTCCCTATGTGGCATGGTCCTTATGTTTTTAAGCGAAAGCTGGCAAAATGGGCCTATGAATTGGTAGACTATGACGGGGTCTCTTTAGGTAAACCCAGAAATGGTCTTTACCTTAAGAGGTATTATGCTTAAATCTGGGTGTGGAGATTTTTAGTTAGGTTAGTTTTCTTTCTAGCTGGTGTGTTTTAGTTTAAAAAGTGTGCTTAGCTTAGAGAGTGTTTTTCGTCATTGTTCCTGCTTATCTTGGTTTTACTCCTGATATTGCAGATGTCGACGCCTCTCCAAACATACATTGGTTTTGCTGATGATGCTTGTCGTAATACACGGAACATTTCTTCCGCAGTTTGGGTTATCTATTCGCCCTCTGACAAGTTGGTATCTATGCATGGGGTAAGCCTCGGTCAAAAAATGAACAACATTGCTGAGTATAGTGCAGTGATTGAGTTATTATCTAAATCTATTTCATTTGGGATTCAGAGTTTGATAGTGAGGTTAAATTCTGAACTCGTTGTATTAGAGCTTAATAGAGTATATGCCATTAGAAATCTAGTGTTATTGAGATTATTTTTGAGAGTGCGTCTCTTGGAACGTGAATTTGATTATATTGAATATCAGCATATTCCAAGACATTTAAATACATTAGCAGATGCAATCGCTTCTCGAATGTTAAGTAGACATTTGCAATAATCATACAAGTAAATTTAAAAATATTCCATAACATGTTTTACAAGATAAGCGGGTAATAGTGATATAGTATAACATAGGAGTGTGTCAAATATACATCGTCTTCGATCATAGGTTGAAAAACACCTTATGATCGACAAAAATGATAGTACAAAAAGCAAAAAATGTCATATGTGTCGACAATAGGCGATCATCCTATCACTAGTGATGATCTCGATAAGAAACCACTGTACGGGCCACCTTACCAAGGAACCTCCTGAAAGGTCCCGGGACCCCAATCACATAGTGTTGTAGCCTAAGAGGAATGTCATCTATGCCGGTCTCCGGAATGTCTCCTATCAAACGCTCTAGATGGCTC
Source organism: Pinus tabuliformis (assembly GCA_031772625.1). Classification (NCBI taxonomy): domain Eukaryota; kingdom Viridiplantae; phylum Streptophyta; class Pinopsida; order Pinales; family Pinaceae; genus Pinus; species Pinus tabuliformis. The sequence continues at coordinate 705,123,414 of CM062805.1, read as the reverse complement.
TCCAATTCGGCCAAGGTCTCTACTGATTCGTCCTGTGGGGCTGGTGCCGCTGCAGCTGGTTGTTTCCTCTCATAGGGCCGGAGAGCGGCTGGTCACCGTGGACCTACATCTACATTTGAAACTTTTACTATCAATTTTGGGACGAGATAAAAACAAAAAAAAATTAAATTAGCAAAATGTTGAAAATGATTTTACCTGAGTCATCCCATTGCTCTCCTGGTGGAAGAGCCATGTCTGGGTCACCACGAAAATCTACCCCAGCGTAAGGAAAGTCCTGAATAGCAAAAACCTGGTTTTCCAACCAATGGAAATACTCAGGAGTGAATCGAACGACCTCTGTCCCCTCCTCAGGATGACGGGCCATAACTGCAACCCATCGCATCAGTTTGGGCTCTCGAGGAAGTCCAGCTCCAACAGTGAGGTGCTGTGGGACCAACATTGGAACCCTCTCCAGACCAAAGCTCACGACTAAAGCACCATATCCAAAGGTCTTTAGTTGTCCGTTTTTGGCTCTAGTCAGTTGGCCTTTTATATTAGCCAACACAGCATCGCACCAGTTGAAGATGGTGCCTCGAAAGCAGTCAACTGCCATCCGCATCTGGGATCCAGTGGCTACATGTAGTGCTGCGCTCCCGCAGAGCCTGGTAACAGTAAACGCAATCACTTTTAGTTCAGGAATGGATATGGTTTTGATATCTATCCCTTTGTCTCTAGTCTAGTTGTTGCAAAACTCTAGCCGGAGGCTATCGACAGACTGGCCACCTGGCCTAGTCCCGAATAAAGTCAAGTGTTCACCTCTCTTAGGCAAACCAGTCAAAAAGTATATGTCTGCCGGCTCCATTTCGAGCTGGTGACCACCAATGAAGAAGCACTGGTCCTGTATGCTCCACCTGTCTACCAGCCACTACAAAAAGTCCACCTGGGTCCTCATGCCAGGTATGGCCCAGAATTTGTATAAGCTGCATGCCTTCAATGCATCAATCGAAGGTTGATGATTTATCGCGGTGAGATCTACATCCTCGTGCTCCCATTCTCGCCAATCAAGCATGATGTATACTCTACATTCAACAAAAAGGCGAATTAGAATGTCTAAAAGCAAAGTTTTTGGGTGAATTTTGAGAAATTTAGGTTTAAAAACCCTTGCTGCGGGGACCGCACCCTCTCTGTTAGAGATAGTGCGTGGGTCCGCACCTTGCCTTCACGGCAGGTGCGGACCCCTGACTTTTTTCCCTTTATGAAAAAGTCGGGGTCCGCAGGTTACCTGTGTTGTGCCTGCAGGCCCCCGCGCACGGGTTTCTAACCTAAAAATCCTTTAAAAAATGAAATTAAAACCTAAAAACAACTTTGAAACGGATGAAATTAAAGAGTAGGATGATGTAGATTACCTGGAGGAGACGGCGTTCGATTCCAATGGATGGATTTTCCGCAATCTTCACAGGAAGTTTCTGACCAAAAGCTCTATTTTCTCACCCAAAACTCAAACGGTAAAAATGAATTTACAAAAGCCCTTTTTATAAGTTTTTTGAATAAATGAGTTTTTAATTTGTTTATGTTTCACTTTAAAGAGGTAACTTTTGCAGCATTTTTATCCATTTTAAACAAGTATGAGTAATGTTTGAGTTTTTGTTCAGGATAACGGATTTTTCAGGCGAAATCGGTCATTTTCGACGAAAAAACATTAGAGTCACCTTTAAGCTCTTTTCTGACTCCTAAAACATGAAAAGATCGCCGAGTTTTTCTTTTTAAACTCGTTAAAACGAAACTAAAAAGACGGTCCACTTACAGCTCTTTTTCTGACCATAAAAACATGAAAAGACTGCCGGATTTTTGTTTTCAAATTCGATATTGATTATAAAACGAGGTGTCATTGATCGCTTTTTTACTTTTTCTGATCAGAGGCACTAATTACGAAAAGTACTCCTTGGTCGAAATGATCAAGCAGTTCTCTCAAGTATTATTTTATACTTTTTCGGGCTTGGGAGACACAAATTTACGAAAAAGGACAACCATGGAGTCTTCTTAAGTTTTTTCAGACTCTCTAAAATTGAAAAACGCCAATTTTCTCCTATACTGGACTCGTTAAAATTTAACAGTAAAGGACCTGTTCAATTACAAACAGGAATGGACCACTCCTTCTTAGGGTTCGAATTTAAACTAAGTTGGACTCATCCGAAGGATGAGCTTATAATCAAGCAAATGTTATCCTCCTCAAGCTTGTCAAAAATAAAGAGGTACTTGCCAGAAATGGTGGGGGAAAAGAGAGAAAAATGAGCCTGTTTGTCATACTTTGTAACCACTCTTGAACACGACACTTTTATCCACCTGGGTTGGGAAATCCTTTGCCTAACAGTTGATCAAAACATATTGAAAGTCTTCAGCCGGTTTCTGGGTATTTAACTTTGGGTCAATTGTCACCAAACCATCTGCTGTGTCGTTATGTGTTCAAGAGGTCAGTGCAAATAAGCCATTCATCTGCAAAATATCTGTCATCCATTTTGACCATCCCTGAGTCAGTCCTTGCAACTAAATTTCTTCAAACTTGATCTATGATTTCGTGTTGTGGGCTTACCTACGACGGATCGCTTTCTATCGACTTCAGCTCATTATCTAGAAAGATGATCTAGAAATCGTCAGTACCTTGGGATCTGCATGCCTCAATAGCAGGTTTCTCGCCTTCGACGATAGGTTGCATCGTTGACCTTCGATCAAAGGATTCCGTGGCATGTTCGACATCAACACATCTATTCACATCTCATGGATTGTACTAAGTACTTTGAGAGCCATTGACAATGGTGGTTTCTCTCACACTTGTTAACAGTTTACATCATTGACTAGTAATCAAGTGGTTTCTACCATGTTCGACTTCAACACATTCATTCGCATGGATAGAATCGTCCTGTTTCGGGAAGTAGAAATGAAGACCCTGGATCTAGTTTCCACCATCCAGGCTGCGAGGAATTTTGTATTCATTATACTGTGGACTATTCATAAACAGATGGTTGCATCCATACTACGTCTACATGTGTCTATACTTGTGATGTATTACAAGATCATTCCTATATCAGAGCAGTAGTTAGTTTTCTAGTCAGTTTTGATCTGAGTATGGGAATGCCTACCTCAGCGATGATATGATCTCATATATATATTTTGCATTGAATGTTTTTACAGGTTCCAACCGGGTTCTCCACAAGATGATCCTCGAAATGATAAAGTACTTCACTCTTCCTAGATGATAAATGAAATCCTCATCTACTACAGACTTCGCACTTTAGGGGCCAATCTGTTACACAAAATATTGTCACCATGAATATTTGCAGTCATTATGGATCTATCATCATTCATACTGTCCTCCTAAGCAAGTCTCAGACCTCAACTCTTCATGTCAAGCTTTGAAAATGAGAGAAAGACCTTAAAAATCAATAAAGCTCTGGTTCCGCACTTTCTCTCACTGTTGCCTGCGGTCCCGCACCCTTTGTTCGTGTTACCTGCGGACTTGCCCGCTCTGTCTCTAAAGGAGTGGGTGCGAACCCCTGTGAAAGTCAAAAAAGCGCAAGTTTATTCTAAAAAACTCACTTTGGGTTAATTCTAAATGATTCTAGAAGGAATTTTGACGTGGATGGTTCACTCTTAGGTGGTTCATGCATCCCAAAAGAGAAGGAGCTAATCCCTTGATGAGAGGAGCTATCCCTTTGAAGGAGGGCTTTATCCCTTTGAAGGTGGACCTAGTAACTTCCCTCCATTGCACTATAAATTAAGGCATTGGGCTGGTTGCTAGAGAGGTTAGAAGCTGAACATTTTTTAGGGTAAATGCTGGTGGAATTGAGACTTCCTAGTTAAGCTTGAGAGGAGAGATCACATACCTTTTGGCTTCATTGGGAAGAGAGTGAAACTTGTCAAAGTAGAGGAGACTTCTTGATGGACCCTGGGAGGAGCTTGTACAGCATCAAGGCACAGGTTGTAAAGTTCTTCTTTGATTTGAATTAATACAATCGGATTCATTTTTCTCAACAAATTGTCTTATGTGATTTGTTTTATGAATTCCTTGATCATCATAATAAGTATGCTTTATTATATTGGCTTTTCAGGTGCTATTTAATTTGTGTGCTTGTTTGTGTTTGTAGATTCTCTACAAGGGAGCTCATTTGGATCAACGGAGCGAGGCTTCCACAAACTTGCATTGGACCCAAGGTAGGCCTAAAACACTTGTTCGCCTTTATTTATAAACTGCATATTTAGAGAAAGATAGGATTTGATTGGCTTTCTTGTCACTAGATATCATTAGATACTAGGGAGGTCGGTCTTGTTCGCAAGAATGACTCATTCCATGTGACAGATGTTATTTAAATTCAACTCATATTTGCCATCATAAGTTATTTCATTTTGTTAAGGATAAATGGATGCACGCGTGTAATTGATTGCAGGGTTGATTGACTTGCACGGAAGGGCGCCTTCACCACTTCCATATTAAGCTCCTTCATCTTCTCCTTCCACTTCCAAACTTTGTCCCAAAACCCTATTTTATAAGCCATTCTACCTATTACACCGAGAGCACTCATCCTAGTGCAAGACAGGCCTCCGAGAGGTCCTGAGCTTGGCTAGGGGCTCAAATTAACCTCCCTCAATTTCCTTCAACTTCCATCTACCTCTCCAAACCCTCAAGATAGCATTTTCACCTCCAAAAACCACTCGGATTCCCTCTTGTAGCATGATTACAGACCTCCTATAGCAATCGCCTGTAGAAAAACTGTAGTAGAATTTTCCTTCATCAATTTTGATCCCCATTGCAACTTTGACTTAGCATAGATGCATAATGACCCCCAGCTGTGATTTTATGATCAAGGAAAGCTCCTAGGCCACTCCAACCCTTCCTTTTCTTCACTACAAAAACATAGTAGAGTTAGTTTCTTTATCATGCAAGTAGGTTACTGATTTATAAGCAAGTGTGAACTAGGTAGATGGTACATGCAATTTTGATTGGTAGTTTGATGAATTATGCAAGATAAATTAGCTTCCTTTCTGCAAGTAGATGTGGTAATTTGATGAATTCTACAAGATAACATAGCTTTCTTTCTGCAAGTAGATTAGCCTTTGTCCTTTCATGAATTGATTAGTTATCATTTACAAGTTGAGTCAATGGCATTTCTATTTTCATAGCTAGAAGAAATTTCCAATTGTACCTTTATCAGCAAGATTTCATTCTAATTTAGTAGGAGGAAGGGTCTCTGAGCACTTTTTGATCTAATGTCATAACTGAGGGTGGCATGAGTGGAATCCTATTTGTTGTGCATATAGCATTGTCACCTCGAAGTTTGTACGAACCTCTGGTTGATAATTTGGGTTGAGGGGCCCTTGAGAGTTGCAACATTCTTAGTGTAATACCAGGGCTCACCAGGTAGCATGATTTGTATGAAAAAAAAAATGGATACCTAGTGACATAATTCCTAAACTTATTTATGGAATAAACTACTACAAGAAATTTTTCCTAGTGATTGTATACTTAAGTTATGCACTAGAGAAATTCTTGTTAATAAAATAAACTAGGAATGGGACTTTGTCTTCTTATTGGCCCAAAACTACCCCTATTGCTTTGTTTGATGCATCAACGTGAATGTGGAAGGGAATGTTCCACCCAAGGCATTGCAAAACAAGGGTTATGAATGAAAGTGTGAGAAGAATCCAATGAATAGATGTGACATTAGTTTCTAGTAGATTTTTGTTATTATTGAGATCAAATCCAAAGATAGTCAATTTAAGCAATCTATTCCAATGCATGTGATTACAAATATTATATCATGAAAATAGAAATTAGCATAACACGATCTACCAAATGATATTGCAAAAAAGGAATAAGAAAATTTGACGACCTAGATTAAGATATAATTAATAAGTAAACCTTAGGTTGAAAAATGAATTATTTTTTATTTATTTTGGTTTTATTTTTGATATAGTGATATATACCTATTGATCGAGGGATTTGAATCCTATATCAAGTGAAACAAAGGGAAAGGGAACATGTTTAAAGAGAAAGTGTTTATTTTATTTGTTTTTTTAGGTGGTTGGAGATAAGTTCAATTCCTTTTAGGGTGGTGGGGTCATGTATGGCTTCTTTTTGTGTGAACCTAGGGTTAAAAATAGGGTGGTGTTGATGGGTACATGAAGGATTATCTACCAAGTGCTACATAGGGACAAATTATGGTTTTAAGGGATTAAGTTAGGGGGTGCTCTTGTTTAGGATCACATCCAAGTGCAGAGGAGTGAACTCAGAGAAAGGGACATGTAAAAGGGCTAAGCTAGAGACATTATACCTCAATGTAAAACCTACTTACCTTTGATGATAAAGGGAGAGCTAAGGGGAGACCACAACCCAAAATCTCCTTCCAGTGGAGCAAGATTCCCTTCTTTGGCCACAACCACAACTCTATCCTCAACAAACTTGCTAGAAAATACCTATTCCAACTTGTGAAAAGTTGCCAACATTCATAAAAAAGGAGAACATAGTATGCTAAAAAAGACTAAGAGGATCCTTTTATTATTCTCCCAAAAATTGTAATAAAGGAGGCACCCTCCTTATATAGAATGGAGCTACTCCCTTTTTTTACAATGGGTTACAAAATGGGGCTCAAAACCATGAGCACTCACCACTCACCCATACTGTTAGCTACATTATAATGACAATAATTTCCACCCTTGAATGCTCAACGAGGGGAGTTGTTATAATTAACCAAATTTCCCCTTTGAAGGATTTCACATTATAAATCATGGGACTGTGGGCCCTTCTTTCCACAGTTATGATTTGACCATTACTTGAAATTAGAAGTTGGGACAATTCTTGAACTTCACCAATTCTTTAGTGTTTGTTGGGATGAGCTGAAGTGCCCAAGGAATTTGATGTGGCATTCAATGGAGTCTTCGTATGGAGTGATGATGAGATCTCTTTAGAAGTGATTAGGTGATGTAAACCTAGTGGGTCTTCCTAACAAGGCATAGTGGTGGTTAATTTGTTAGGTTTCCTAGGTCTACTGTGGAGGAAAACGACAACTAATACACATGCCAAATCTTATGCCAAGTTTTGCTTCCCGATAGGTTGCAATGATATGCACAAGTTTGATTATGGTAAGGGGTATCAAAAAGAGTCCCTCATGACATGATCCTCAAGGTCTAATTAAGCACAAGTCATTTATAGGTTTTATGCGTAGTTTTGAAACTAGGATTATTTAAATTGCCTTTTCTCAGGAGGGAGGTGGGAGCATTGGGTTTCCATGCCCCAACATCATTACCCTCTAATTCATGTATTATGTGTTTAATTACTTGAACATATCCCTTTCTATTTGATTTTCTTTAGACATGCTAGAGACTAGGGGAGAGCCATATAAATAGGTGGACTCACGCTTCTTTTAATTAATTCATGATTTTCACCTCTTTGACCGTTTAGGTTTTCTCTAGGCAACCATGAGAATTTTTAATATAGTTAGGACTTTAAATGATTTCATGCTTTTTATTGACTATTTAAATATGATTGTTGGGAATCCAAGTCATGAAGGGGGATACCTCCTTTTCCATGCGCAAAATGGAAGTGAGAATAATTGTAAAGTGTTACATATGAGAGGGATAGAAAGTAGTACCATAACACACCACCTAGTAACAAAATTTGACCATGGGAGATGACACTCTTCACTAAGCAAATTATGTCTTAGATAGCATGACAAACAAACCAATGAACCGAAAGGCACTATGAAATGAGGTAAGTCAGACTTTGGCAAACATCACTGTTAGCAATCACTTAATACCAAACACCACCTAATTGCAACTGTATACTTCAAGTGATCATGAGGAATTCCTTACTTCTGCCATTTGGATTTGAGGAAGGTTTTTCATGCTTTATAGTTGTGCTAACATGAATCCTTAAAGGAGAACATGAGCAGGCTTATTCATATTAGTTTAAGACCACTGCAATAAGTTCAACAACGCATACCCCTTTGTGGGTTTTATTTAGGTAGTTATGATTTTGGGGGTGAAGTGAGGTAAGTCAGAATTTGGTAAACATCACTGTCACCAATCACTTAATACCAAACACCACCTAATTGAAACTGTATACTTCAAGTGATCATGAGGAATTCCTTACTTCTGCCATTTGAATTTGAGGAAGGTTTTTGATGCTTTATAGTTGTGCTAACATGAATCCTTAAAGGAAAACATGAGCAGGCTTATTCATATGAGTTGAATACCACTGCAATAAGTTCAACAACACATACCCCTTTTGAAGTATTGGAGAAAGTGGGCGATAATGCCTATAGTCTCTGTCCACACCCATATATGTACATTTACTTAGTAGTGAATGTTGAGAATCTAAAATTCTATGAGCCTTCCATGTTGGATCAAGAAATTGAGTAGGCCCTACCTACCATAGAGGAGTTAACACCAAAAACTTAGGTAGAATTGGCATAATATATAGTTTTGTATAAGAAGTCTAGAACTGCCAAACAAGGGAAAAATTACCTTTTATAAGTTGTGTTAAAATGCCAACTTCCAGGCAAGGCAAAATGGTACTTTAGTGACAAGGTAGAGAATCTAAAATTCTATGAGCCTTCCACATTGGACCAAAAAATTGAGGATTAGGTCCTATATACCATAAAGGACTTAACACAATAAAATTAGGTAGAATTTCCATATTATATAGCTTTGTAGAAGAAGTCTAGAACTATGAGACAAGGGAAATATGACCTTTGGCAGATTGTGTCAAAAGGATAGCTTCCAAGCAAGGCAAAATGGTACTCTAGTGAGAAGGTAGAGGATAAATTTCCTTACCTCATTTAGTAAAAGCTTTTGGGGACCAAAAGCCTCCCTAAATGGGGAATTATGATTTAGAATGAATCATTATATAATTTTTCATCCATATAGGTACTTTCTAGGTGGAGAAATTGAAGAATTAGCTTATGGGGCCTATTTTAGTGGTATGTCCCAATTTGGAAATTTGGGGTTTAGATCCTTCCTAAGCCATTTTGAGGCATCAAATGACATTTTTTGGGTCAAAAATTTGTGAGAATTATGTTAAACCCTCAACGTTATTCTATACGCCAAGACTTTTCCAAATATGCCAAAATCACCTTAATTAAAGTTCATATGTAGAAGTTATGGCTCCCACAAGTTGACCTACCTTGTTGATCACCATGGTACAAGTGGATGCCACATTAGCCCCCATTACTCACATATATGAGGCTAGGCACATGTGGAATCTCAAGAATATTTTAGAAATTCCAAAACCTTGTCTCTAATCGAGGGTTGAATATGTAAAAACCCTAACCCTAGATGGCCATTAGGTTGTGCTAAATGCAAGGCCACTAGGAGGAGAAGTGGTTTCATTCTTTAGCACTGTACTTGTTCGATTATTGAATAGAGCATCTAGGAGTGGGATTTGTGAGCATAATAGAGGAGGAAAAGATTTTACAACAGGAATTTAGGCCACATTGTCAAAGACAACCCCATAGTGAATGCCTATTTCTTTGTAATGAGTTTTCCAAAACTGAAGAAAAGAGAGAAGAGCATATGCCTCACCTTCTAACTTGATTTTCGCTTGTATTGAGTTTCCTAAAATACATCTTATGCTCATTTATGTGGCCAACGTATTCTTTTACTCATTTATTTCATTTATGATTGCAATTATTTTATAAATTCAATTAATAAACTAATAATAATTTGAGATCTGAGAAACTAAATTATATAATATAAAATTTCACAATATTATAAAAATTATCATAACAAATAATTTCAATAAAATCTCCACAACAGCTTACAAATGAATTAGAGTTTTCCTAAACCCAAATTTTCGTAGCCCATTATAGAACTTTTATATAGTAGAAGTATAAAGTCCACCCTTCAATAAACCCAAAAACTTATTAAATACAATTAAATAACATAACATGTACAATGCACTTTTATATAGTAGAAACAAGAAGCATAACTTCCACCTATTCAACAAACCCAAAAACTTATTAAATACAATTAAATAACACAAGATTAATAGCTGCAATGTAGCATAGTCCCTGTCTCTACCGTTATCGCTAATTAATGAAAGAAAAATTTCGCATTTTCGTCACCATGCATGCTCCCTATGTACACGCTTTCTCCACACATGTTATATTATAAGCTTTCATTAATAAATGATTTGTTCATATTTAGCAAAAGATTATATTTGGAAGCACTATTCCACCACTAATTAATTAGAGGATGTTGCATGTGCGGAGAGTTATATCGATATGTGTGGAAGCAGGCACATATATGGATCAATTAATTGATTTAATATATTGTGAGTTTAATGGATTAATGCATTTCAATACTTGATTGACTTTGTTCGATTAATGGTTATTTAATAGGCTAGAGTTATTTCGATGCATAGTCTTTCTATAATGATACCAATTTTAAGCAGGGGCTTTAGCAGGGCTTTCACAAAGCTTGCTACAGTGTTTAGCAGGGGCTTTCACAAAGCTTGCTACAGTGTTTAGCAGGGGCTTTCACAAATCTTTCACAAAGCTTGCTACAATGTTTAGCAGGGTCTTTCACAAAGCTTGCTACAGTGCTGCTACAGTGTCGCGTGCTCCGCGCGCTATGCTGCTGTCGCTCTCTGTTGTCTTGGCCTTGTTGTGTCTCTTCGTTTGTCTTCACTGATCGACCTATGGTGAACTTAGTGCGAACCTACTCGGATATTTCATGCTCTTCGACCTTACACACGGCTTCCTCGCCTTCTAATGGTCTGGCGTCCCTTCGAACCTTTGGCGAACCCCTAATGAACTTCGAGTGAAGATTATGAGACAACTACTACACAACAGCACAAATTAAAGCACACAGTACTCGGATGCGGAAAATGAAATAACACTCTTTTATTGAATTTTCAGATCTCGATTATAGTTGATTTACAGTCTGTTCATACCAGAGATGGACTGTGTTCGCATTTACCAGACTGTTGCTATTCAATATTGAGATAGCTTACTGGAGGCTACCTGGCGATTACACAGACTCTGTCTTTGAACATATACTCAAAACACACATATAGACAAACACACTAACGATCTGGCCACTTTAGGTTCTCACCGTGCTCTCACACTGATGCGCGGGCTTCTCAGATCACCTAAAGACTTGAGTTCTTCTCGTGATGCAAACATATTAGACTTAATGTCCGCAGTTGCAGAGCAAGAGAGGCTCTCGACTCTTAACTTCAAAAGACACAATAACTCTACCTCTCGATGCCCTGAATGAGCATGACTCTCTTCGTTTTATAGGAAGAAGACGGGACAAACATCTGACCATCGGACCAACAAGTTGAGTACAAAAGATTCTATCAATCGCGGAGATGTGGTTCAATATCCACCAAAAGTCGAAGAAGTGCTCCGAGTCTCGTGACTAAAGAATCTTTTTCCTATTACAAGATTACAATCAATCCTACGGAAAGCATATTATCTACAATGTGGATGCCTTTTAACCTGTTAAAGCCCACGAGGAAACTGGCCATGAATAGTCCTCATGACTGGACAACATAATTACATAGTGGAGTTTTTTGGATAAACCCACGGAAACCTTTTTATGAAGAAGGACTAGCACTGTAGGATGATTCACCAAGAGCTATGATTCCCGGGAACCTATTTCTAGGATAAATGAGGCCGTCCCATGCTTTTGTATAGATCCAACTATCATAGGTTTATTTAGCACATATTGATGCTTTATTTTAGTCATAACTAGCCATTCGTCATGCCTAGCCATAAATTGTTGTAGTATATGGTGATCTGGATAATTCAGCAAATCACTTACTGTGGTACAAGGAATTTGAAAACATTCAACAGCATTTCTGTGGAAGCATTTGTCGCATGACATCTGAAAATAACTTTCATAAAATATTGGATCTATAGCAGTGCAATTTACTCCAAAATCTTTCCACTAGTCACCTAACCATCCTGAAAATTGATTTCTTTGCATGGTCCTAATTGATCCAGATTTTAATTTTGTATAATGGATTTCTTTCTTTCCATCAACATTTAGGAGATCCCACCATAATTTTTTGTAACGTGCAAAATTAAAGACAGTGTCAGGAAAAATAAGATTAGGATTATTTTGTGGCCATAAGATAGGAGAATTTTTGGAGATTGTCCAATCTGGTTCTATTGATGACTAAATATCTGTGATAAATATTTCTTTGTCTTCCTCCTTCAGACCAGATTATTGCGATGTCATGGAAATTATTTTGTAATGCCTCTTCTGCTTGATGAGTTGCAGCCATACTGCTAGTATACACCATATCATGGATCCAATAATTTCCTTTGGGAAATACTCTTCTTTCAGGCACTAGGTGTAAAATATTTGTATGTGGTTGTAGATCTGCATCTAAGACTTTTGTTTGTCTTAGCTACCAGGTTGGCTTCTAGTTCTTCTTGTATTCTTCCCATCTTTGGTCCTCTCTGATAGTTCTGAGAACTTCTTGTTGATTATCTGGGTCCCATTCAGTAACAATAACAAAAACATGTTCTTGTTCTTGTGACTGGGTTTGTATGTATTCTCGGCTGAGAAAATCAGGTAGACAGTTGTCTTCTCCTTTGATGTGTTCCACTTCGAAATCAAAATTGGCAAAAAGGGCTTGCCATCTGGCGAATTTGGCTTCTCCAGGCTTCTTGATATCTTTATTAAGCACCTTCTTAAGGGCAGACGCATCTGTCCTGAGAAGAAATGGTTTATTGACCAGATGGATCTCGAATTTGTCGATGCTATTCCATGCTGCTTTCACCTCTTTTTCTATAGTAGAATATCTTTTCTCAATGGGGTTCCATGTTCCTGAAGCGAACTGGATAACCTGTTCTTCATTATCTTTTTTCTGTTTTAATATACCCCCCCATCCAATGTTGTTGGCATCGGATTCTACAATCTTATAAGCTGCATCATCAGATATATACAGTATGGGAAGGTCTCTGACCTTGGCTTTAATCTTTTGAACTGCTCTGGTATGGAGTGGAGTCCAAGGTTCAGGATTTTTGTGCAGCCTCTGATTTAATAAGCTTCTGTCCTTGGCGCAGTCTTGGTAGAAATTACTTACGTAATTTAAACAACCAAGAAATCTTTGTAGCTGTGTCTTGTCTGTAATGATGTCTGGAAATTTGTTAGAGAATTCCAGAGCATGTTTTTGCAAGGAGATTTGGCCATTGAATATAGTATGGCCAAGAAATTTAATGGAAGTCTGAAAGACTTCGATTTTCTTTTTGCTTAATACAAGACCATTCCTCTTTATTGTATTTACAAAGGTCTGTATATGTTTAAAATGATCTTGCAAATTTTTTGAAAAAATAAGTATATCATCTATATACACAATCAGCCAATCGAAGAAGGGTTTAAATATAGAGTCCATCACCTTCTGGAACTTGGATGGTGCATGCTTTAGGCCAAAAGGCATCACATTCCATTCATAATGTCCGGCTGGGACACTGAAAGTTGTTTTGAATTTATCCTTCTTTGATATAGCAACTTGCCAAAATCTTGATTTCAAATTGAACTTGGAAAATATTTTTGCTCCTGCTATTCTGCTTATCAGATCTCCTTTGTGGGGAATCGGATATGTATTATCTGCTAGTACTGAGTTCAAAGGCTTATAATTGATGACTAGCCTTGGGATGCCTCTGATTTGTTCTGCTCTTTTATTTACATAGAACCCATAACAATTCCACGGGCTCTCTGATTCTCTGATCAATTTCTTACTCAACAAATTCTTGATTTCCTTTTCGCAGAGCTCACGATATTCCTTGTTCATCGGTATTGCCTTACTTTTACATGGCTTACATGTATATTCTATTTTATAGGGCAATTCAACACAATATTGCTTTTTGTGCCAAAAAGCATTTGGATCTTCTGCACAACACTCTTTCTCTATTTGTGCCTTTAATTCTGAAATCTTCTTTTGTATTGTTGGTAAGCTTAGCTGTTGTGAGATATGAATGGTGGATTTCAGATCTTTTAGATCTGTTAGCTTTGATTCAGCTTTCTTTAGCTCTTCCATAGTCTGAACCATTGTCGAGACTCATGGAGCTGAGACATATGGTAATTTAATTTTTCTTGGGCCATTCGAGGAGGTAGGAAGAGTAATAAAATATCCACCCTTATTCTTTTTTGTTCTAAATGAACCATGTGGTTCAATAGTAGCTAAAAATATGTTACCTAAAATACAATCAACAGGGATGTCAGCAACTGCAAATTTTAATTTTATGCAGTGATTATCAAAGCAGATAGATGCCTTGGGAATTTCATACTTCAGCGTTTTACTTCCCAAGCCAATAACTTTTCTTTCTGTTGTCATCCAATATTTAGCAGGGATCACTTTTGTATTTAGAATATTTACGTCTGCTCCAGAATCAATAAGAGCAGTCAAATTGAACATCTATCCCTGTATGCAAATATTTATTTGTACATGATGTTGCTGGTATTCGATGGCGAGTATCCTCATTTCTTGGAAACCTAAAGCAGTATCTTTTCTTCCTTCATAAATCTATACATTTGGCTTGTAAAATTCTCCTGTATCATATTCTTTTATAGAATCTGCTTCATCAATGGATTTACCTTTTTCTAATCTCACAATCTGAGATTTAAGAATAGAAATTTCAGATTTGAGATTATGAATTTCATGACTTACCTCCCCCAAGGTAAGCACGCGAACCTTATCCTGTTGTTGATGCCTTTGGAATGATTTTGCATTCTTTTCATAAGAGGCATCAATGAAGAGTGACTTCTTTGAAGAACTTCTGCTAGAAGATTTCAGTTGGTCCATGAAGGCTTCCATAAGGTGATTCTTCATTTCTCCTTCTTCCATAGCTCTTATTTGGGACAAGATTTTTATCTCATCTTCTTCTGTCTGTGCCATAAGAATTTTCTCTTTGTATTTCTGTGGCTGTATATCTTCATCAGAAGATTCATTAGAAATTTCAGATTCAGAAGAGAAAGTACATTTACAATTTTCAGAATCTGAACAATCACAAGCATTTGCATGAAAATTTAATTCTTCAACTTCTTCTTCTGAAGTATATACAAAACTAGAATTAGAACTTTCATCGGATGAGTCAAGAAACTATTACTGTTGAATCTGGGGGTGTTCTTTGATCACCATATTGGGGCAATGATCAGTTTTATGATTTCTAGACCCACATCTCATGCAAAGATACTGAGCTTCTGTTTTTGGAGTTTTTAATTTTTTATTTTGAGGCTGAAATTTCTTGCCTCAATTTCTTTTTTATTCTTCACCTACTAGACAGTTATTTGTAGTATGTCCATTTTTGCCAGACAACCAACATGTCAATTTATTCCATTTTTCTTGCTTGGCATTATGCAGGTGAATGTCAGATGGTTTATAATAATGTGTCTTAGGGACATATTTGTAATATCCCTTCCTTTTATGATGTCGAAAAGATCGGCCTTTCTTCTTAAAGTCTTTTCTGGTTGATTCTTTCTTGGCTCATTTCTTGAATTTTCTCCTTTTTACTAATGGATCATCAAGAGATAACCCATACTTGCTACACAATGATTTGCTGTTGGGGAACCTGGACAACTTTTCTAGAGACTTATTAACTTTTGAGCTTGTGCAGAGACCAACCAGAGCTTTAGTAATAATTGAATATATTTGTCCCCATGTGTAAGACTCAAAAGGTATTTGAAAAAATTCTTGTAGTCTGAGATAGTCAACAAACCTGGAAGGAAGTGCTGCAAGATAGACTTGCTTCCATAACAAATTCTTTGAGTCTTTGACTTCATAGATTCTCTGCATCCAATCTCGATGGAAGTCTTCATATTGGGATATTTTATTGCACTTGAGATTCATTAAAATAATCTCATGTTTATCAGCTATTTCTGCTTCAGAACCACACCAGTGCTCAACAATCATGGAAGTCAAGGCTCCAATCATGTTGTTCTGTACTGTCCCATCTGAATTATGAATTATATTTCCTTGCTCGTCTTTGAGCAGTTGTTCTTCCATCTGTTTAATTAAAGCAGGAGAGGATTCTATTTCCCACCATTTTGATAGTGTGCCTATGAAACACTAGATGATTGTTTTGCAGGCTTCTACCTCAGTTTTTCCTCTTAGACACATAAGTTTATATTCTGTAAACATCATGTCTACCATTTGTCTTATCTGGCCGACACTGAGGTTATCTATAGTCCATTCCCTATGAGAATCAGGGAAGAAAGTGTGGGTTTCAGGCAGTTTGCCTTTTCCTCTGATATCAGGTGCTGAATACCTGCTATACTGACTTTCCAAAGGCTCATATATAGGCATAACTTCTGGCTCTTTTTCCTCTTCCTTAAATAGACTTGCTATAGAAATATGTTCACTTGAAGTCTCAACTTTTTCTGGTTCTTGGGATGCAATTTCTTTGGGGAATAGAAAAGGAAACCTGTTGACTGGCTTGACAGGATCCTGAATACAGACACTTGCTTTATGTTCAAAAGAAGAAGGAACTGGTTTTTCTATTTTGGATATAGATAATTGATTCATCTTCTGTACCAGTTCATTTATTTGTCCAGATGTAGAACCTATATGTTCTACCATTTTGTCTTCAACATTTTCTAGCTTCATTAGAGATTCTCTAACATATCCTCTAATTACTGAAGTAGAATTTTGAACATTATTCAAGGAATTATTTATAGAATTTAAAGAAACTTGGACAGTATCAAATTGTTCTTTGACCTCTTTGGATTTGGCCATGTTCATTTCAAGACCCTTCACAACTGTGTTTGTCCAATTCAGCTGTTCAGAAGTTTTATGTATTCTGCCATTAGTACCAGATGCATTGTCATCCTTTAATACTAATGGTATTGCTTTGGCAGAATTTTGTCCTTCTCCAAGCACTATGCCTTTGTATGGAGGAAAAGTTGTAGGTGTTTCAACTTTAAGGCCATCTAGTGCTATCCAAGAATGTTGAGATGAAGTGGATGCATCAGTCATTAAAATCATTTGTTGCTTTCTCCTTTCTAACTAGACATAGAATGAGATCCATGTGTTAGTACAGTCCATGTGTTTTTTCCATTCTTGAGACAATTTTATTTTCTCAGACATAGAATGACTGAAACCAAATTCTTCTGCTTTAGGATTTGTAAAAAGATCCAAATTCAGCATGGCTTTCATCCATTTGGTAGGGACTCTATTTTTCAAACATCCATCCATTAAAGTGAAGAATTTGTGCATCTCCATGACTGCTAGCTTTTTGCAGTCATCTGGAACATAACCAAATCGGAAATCTGGTATAAGGCCATTAGCTTGCTCAAGATAACCAAGACCATATCTTGGTTTAGCTGGTCTCATTACTGAAAACATTTGAGTTAATCTCGGATCTTCATTTTCCAAAATAGGAATCTCATGCATCATCAAAACATGCTCTGACTCATGAGGAAATGGAATTTCTGAGCACTTAGGATTAGGACATGGATTGACAGAAGTTGTAGGTGGGGCTTCACCAGTCCTAGGATGATGATTCTCATGGATTACCAAATCTGCAAGCTGGCTTAAAATAACAGGATACTGACACTCTGGGCATTTAACTTCTAGGGAAGAAAAATTTACCATCTGGGCTAATTCAAACAATGAAATATGTTTGCAAGTATTTACAAGAGAACTTGTGCAAGCAGTGTCAACAAGTTCAGGATTTCTGTATAATGGTGAACTCTTGCACATTTGATCTATCCTCTTTCTGTCTATAGTAGATCTACAGGGAAAAGATAAGACGGCAGAGGAGGACTCTTCTCTGATATCTGCAGAAGTAATTTTCTTGACTGACGGAGGCCTGGGGTTTGAAACCACCCAGTGTTCAGGGAATGTCAAATCTTCCCACCTGATTGTTTGGTGTTCTATTTTTTTATTTCTAGAGTCTGTTAACACCACAACACTAGCTTTAGAATCTTTACTGGGGGCATGCATAACAGCAGGATACAGGGTATTTGTGTGCCTGAAGCAACCTCTGGTTTGGATTGCTATATTATGTCTTTTCTTATTCATATCAAATCCAGTTGTCTGGATTTGGAGCTGGAGAATGCTCTCAATAGTTTCATCAAAGACATAAACTGAAAAATTTGGATAGCAATCAAAATAAACTGGACCATTTGAAAGAGGTGCAACTATCCCTCCTATTAATGAATTTGTATATTTGTTATGTGTAAGATCTCGGATAGTAGCTAACACAAAAGTATTCAAACCCTGATGTGTTAATGCATGTATTCCAATTCTGATACAACCCAAATGAAGGTACTGGGTTTTTAGATGCTTAGCCTCAGCCTGTAATTGTTTGGGGTTAAGTAAAGGAATAGATTGTACACAGTCAGAATTTTCCTGAATCTGACTGATAGATTCCTTTATACTTATCCTAGTAGCGGCAATTAAATGGAAGGCAGATAGATCTGCATAGACTTCTGAAGCATTAATTGAAGGTAGCTGCCATCTAGCAAAGGGTTGGCTTTCTTCATATTCAAGTTCAGCAGAATTTAAAACCTTACTAGATGCAATAGCGAACATATCCCAAAGGGGATTTTTAGAGGATTCTTGCTCTTCGATATCACGGTATGAAACAGACTTTCTAATTGGATCCATTTTATATAGAGTGATGGAAAAGATGAGTACTGACCCGACGAACCAGACGTTACTGGCTCTGATACCAATTTTAAGCAGGGGCTTTCACAAAGCTTGCTACAGTGCTGCTATAATGACGCGCGCTCTGCACGTTATGCTGTTGTCGCTCTCTGTTGTCTTGGCCTTGCTGTGTCTCTTCGTTTGTCTTCACTAATCGACCTATGGTGAACTTAGTGCGAACCTACTCGGATCTTTCATGCTCTGCGACCTTACATATGGCTTCCTTGCCTTCTAACGGTCTGGCGTCCCTTTGAACCTTTGCTACCATACATTGTAACTAGAGATTACACATGGCCATAAAAGTGACCACTGATAAAACTTATAATTCCACGTACCATTGGCTCATTATAGTTCACAACTAGTGGGTAATTGAATATATGTTAATTCTAGGTTATTATAATGAGTGTGAATAACCCTTGTGGTGCATTATTATTTTGTACTGAATTATGAGACTTGAATTAGTTGTTAACCACTTGTGATAATGCATGATAATATATATCTCTCATGTCGTTGCAATTAATTTCATCCATGTTTTATCATTAAGTAAAAAAAATGATAATAAAAAATATGTGATGTGTGGAGGATGACATTGTGTAGAGTATGAACCATATTCTATATAATTAAAGCGAACTTATAGCCCACTCGTTGTGTCATGCGGCAGATGGTTCATCCTCCGCACTCTGCACTGTTGAAATGTGTGGGGCCAATCTCACATTTATCAAGTAGATGACGTAAATGCTTGACAAGTAGCCAACGTTACAAGCTTTCCAGAAAATTATGTGCTCCATTCGAGCTTCAAAATGTGGAAACGCAGCTCCTGGTTGTGGATTTCTATGTATAGAGACGCTAATTTGTTAGAGGTCGTAGTTATCCAGATGCAAAAAAAAACACGTCACACATAACAAAGGGGTTAGAGTTTGGGCATTAAGAGTGAAGGAACTTGTTGTTCCAACCTCCAACTAATCTGACACGCGAAAGCTTGGGTTCTTTGCATACTTCACGATGCTTCTATTTCTTCATAGATTCTTCTAACTCATGGCTGTGCTATTTGATAGTTCAATCCAAGCCAAGGTTTTTCAACCAAGATTGATGTTCTGCATACTCACACTGCGGTTGATCAAATCCCATAAAGAATAAATAACTTCTATCAACCATAAACAACATAGCTTCTAGATCATAATTCCATACCCTCAATTTTAGATTGGGTCTGAAGGGCAACCCCAAAGTCAATGGCCAGATCCAACCGACTTACATAATTTTATATTGATTAATGATGTTCTGATTTGTCTTCTTTTGTTTCCATAATATACACGCCCTAACCACAAACAAACAAAATACAATGTTCTGCCATTAAGATATACACACCAAATTGTTATTCATAACTAACAAGCCATTGTTCTAGAAGATGCAGATATAAGATAAGATGTGCAGAGGCATGGCCCCCTTTTCAGGACAATTTTTATCTGTGTAGCAACATTTGAGAACATTTAATCGTAGTTGGAAGCCCGAAACCTAATTATGGATTTTTTAATGTAAACATTGTCTCCATTTTCTCTGAAATACTCTTAACATTATCCATTGAAAATTAATGAAATTTTGAAATTTCCTTACAAAGTTTCACTAAGATGGGCTGCAAATGAATTTGTAACCTCTTACCATTCTAAACTAAAACCTCCAATATAAAATTTATTAACACTAATAGGATCTGGATTAAACCTCTAAAGTATTTGAATTTTCACAAGATTACTTGTAGCAACAATTATGACTTCAAGTCATTAATTTTGATAACTAAAGGCCAACCAAGAGCATCGGTGCCACCATTCTGGTTGACATCATGTGTACAATTGCGACCTTTTGTCTATAAGGATTTCCAAGAGAAGCCTTGTCTGGTACAATTGACATAGGTGATATTTTTTTATTGTAGTTATGATTACACTTTTACTGTGTAATGATTTCCGATGTCTTTGTGCCAGAAACATAATCGGTCTTCTATCCTATACGACTCTCATATCTGAGTTCGAGCGGTTGCATGTTGATTACATTATACATGAAAGTCACCTTGAGATTTTGCTCTATTAAATTAGACATGCAACAATTGCCTGATTCAACTACACAAGCAATAATTTTGATGATATTTAGTGCAATATAAGAAGGTTATAGTTATATTGTCTTGTACATAGGTTTTCTTAAGCACTGAGTCGACATGAAACAACAAGATTCCAACAAATATTAGTTGGGAAGGGCTTTGGACACTTGCTGACTTGTTTGCTCTATCGAACCATTGCACATACTTGCAAATATTTTATTTGTGTGGCTAGTAATATATGTGTGCACGGATGAGCCCATGTGCAGAGGTGTTGAGGAAGAAATGAGGGGTGGGGCCTCCTACACACTCCACACACATAGCTATATGAATTATATAAAATAGACTAATTATAATAATATTCATATGATGTAAAAGATAGTAATATTTGTGTGTGCGGAGGAGCCCATATGCGGAGGTAATATTTGTGTGTATGGAAGAGCCCGTGTGCAGAGATGTGGAGTGTGGAGGCAGAAATGAGGGGTGGGCCTCTTCCACAACACTAGGCCCTTTAAGTACAGGTCTTGCATCAGATCTCAAATTCAAATGGTATTCTTTGAGAATTAGTAAAATAGACAATCGTATCTTCAACAATAATAACAATAGAAGCAAGCTTGATATGATGAGAATGGTGTTTGATTCCAGCGACAAAACAATGGAGAATTCCCCTCCATCTTTCAAAGTTGATCAACTCATGAACGCTTGAAATTTGGTGGTCCATCCTTTGTTCAGGGTTTCCTGAATGAGACTTGAGGCGTGAACAAATGAGAAGCCCTAAGCACCAAGAGGGACCACAATAGATTTCGAGCAGTTCGTGGGTATTTGCAATCGTACATTGTACATCAAAATTTATAATTTTTCCATGTCGACGTGGTGTTAATGGATGATGACTCAGTGGCCCATTAGAGCACGTAATGACTTCTCCCATTAGTAATTAAGCCTTCATCAGCAAGAAATTCTTTATTGAGTGATAAATAGTTATTTTAAACACTTAAATAATGTTACTTTATTTGACTTCGGGCAGCTTGCTTTTATTAAAGAGTGTAAAGCATAAGTAGCAAGTGTGAGTGTATAACTGGCTTTACTCTTAACGAATATCCAACCTGCCATATTCTTCTTATTTATTGGGACATATTGGACATGGGTGAGAGAGAAACAATAAGGGGCGAATTGAAAAATGAATGAATCATTCTAGCATCACTATGAGGCAATTAGTAACATAAGCATGAATCATGTAGGATTTTAAAAGGGAATATGACTGGTCTAAGGAATGACATGGTTGTGAGGCTGCCTCTTGAACCATTGTAAAATCCCTATTCACCGAGGAAAGACTGGGACCAATGAGAAGAAGTCACTCACCTTTATCAAAGCAGTCACAATATGGATCTCAATCTGTTGCTACCAACTATGTAACTCAAACTACTAGGGGTCAACTATGAAATAATAATAATATATATCTCTGTTTGTGAACTCATCAGGATGACTGACTCATCATAATGCCCATTGAACCAAAGCATGTACTTTTTCTCTATTATTATTATCAATATGGGACTGCACTAAGAGTGTTAGATTTCTTTTGCTCTACTCTAAGTAATAAATCTTCTGCAACGGAAAATTTGAAAGCGCATAATGTTGTCAGTTCAAAGAGAGATTCAATCAATATCACAGGAAGCATGACGACTTCGACATCTTTGGTAGCTACTAAAGGTGCAATGAATTTGATAAATGGGTGTGTTGGTGATTCATAAAAATGTGTGGATTTGTGGGTAGGCATTACAAAAGAAGAAGAATGTTGTTGGCGGAAAATTTGTAAACGATAGAAACCCTGGGTTCAGGAACAGGGGCCAACATAAGGTCTACTACAGTTTAGTGTATGTAACACCCTCCTCACACATTTACCCAAGCTAATCGGTCCACCGAGGTAAACATGTGACGAAGAGTTACTATGATATGATTCAAATCCCCATGTACAGTCAAGGAAGTGGAACCGACAAGACAATATCAATTTGAACTTCCTCGGGAGCTTCAAAACCTTTAGGATCCAACAAACTCCTCTAGGTGTCCAACCCCTAAGCCAACTTGACGTTTTTCTGAACTAGACCCCCAGTCGCTCCCATTACAAGCCTTTCATGTGACTAAGACCCTCCAGTCACTCCCACAGCAAGGCATCCATGCGACTGTGGCCTTTTTGAGGCAGTGTGTGCCAGCGACTCCGAATTCTAAGCCACTTTTTCAAGGCTATGACTCAGGCCTCTGCCTGGAACTTCATGAAACTTACATAAAAGATAAATAACAAGATGACAAATCCTCTAATGCAAAACTTGAACAAGGACCTGACCTGACAAGGCCTAGCCATGACAGACATTCCGTCAAACACATCATGAACATGTAATCTACAGGTCATATAAACACATTTGAGCATAAGGACTTCATACTTATTAAGAATCCTCACGAAGGCTTGATGCCCTCTCACAATAGTTGTATTATCATCTATTAGGTCATGCATTCATTAACATTTCATTTACGAAACAAAACAAGATGAAATCCATCACTAAAGTTTATCATAAACCATGCTTATAACTAGCATATAACTAGCAGAAAAACAATAATAGAACAACCATTATAACCACATAATAACAAACAAATTTACACATAATACACAAGAGGAAAATATCTCTTATTAACATATGCAAAATGCAACTAGGTGAGGGACTTCCATGTACCACCTGACCATAGATTGGGTTGAACCAAACCTTTTTTTCAATCAATCACCCCCGTGCCATATTCCAAGCATGAATGTGGGACTTACAACAAAATAACGAGGGATTCCTCAAGCTTTACCGCAATCCCACCACATACCGATATAGGGATCACTAGGCCTATACAAGCATGGATGCCTCCATATCTCTCCACCTAAACCATGAGGAATTTGTCTATCTCCACCTTTTAGGCTTTACCGTATATCCCTCCATTCACTAGTTGAGGATTCCTAGGCCCAATGAGGGTATACACAACCAGTCTTTACCACAATCCCACCTTCACCGGTCTAGGGATTCGTAGGCCTTGTATTTCCTCCCGAGACCACCCCACTCAATTTCGAAACCATTTTGACAATCACACCATGGCTATCCAGAAATGGAAAGGCAAGGCTTAAAACCACTATCACACCTAGCAAACCCATGCCAACAACATCAAGAGAACCTAGAACACACATGCATGTATCATACATGCCAAAACTAGCAAGGAAATCATACATGCAACTTGATACATGCAATTAATCTTGTTGTAGCTGCTTAATCCCACTCTTCCTTGCTTGATCTTTGCTTCCCTTTGCTTTCTTGTCCTTCCTTTGTCTTCCTTCCTCCAATGCTAGAGTGCTCCAAGAATACTCTAAGTGTATGAGAGTATGAGAGAGTAGAGAGAGTAGAGAGAGCTCCAAAAATAAACTAACAAAAGGTTGTGAACTGATCCTCAGAATCCTTTTTATTAATGAGGCCCCTATTTTCTTCAATTTCCATTATTTTCCTTCATTTTCCTCCTCACATGCAACTTGTGACCTTTCACCTTCCTTTTCTCCTAATTTCCTTTATTTTCATAAATAAAATTCCAATTAATGCCTCTTGCCTTTCCAAATCATTTTCCATTGCCTTTGCCAATTCCTCCTTAGCCATATTAAACCAAATGAACACCCACTAGGATGTTTTGCCCAACATTCAGCTTGGAATACATGTCACATGACCTTGGTCTTATTTTTCCTTTATTAACTTTCTTGCGTGGATTTTTAACCTGATGTTGTTATAGCGTAACGTTGGCATTTTCACCTTACTCTGGAGAAGTAAGGCATCTCACCTGAGGCGTGTCGCGACCTTACTAAGATAAGGATTGGGATCAGACATCAAGGAGAGTTGCTCACAAATCATCAAGCACATCTACTCTAGAACTCATAGCATATAGCATATAACCATCATAAAGTGAAATTTACAAATATTTCAAGAACCAGAAAGTATCCACACCCATGGATAACAAAATTTTAAAGGGGCCAATACAAACACACCCTTTAAGAACCAGACAACAGTCCCGCAACTCTTCTCATTAAAATTTAAACATTATTACATTATGGCATTAAGGTCCTATTGTAGTGGCTACAACACCCCTCCAAAATTTTTCCTTCGCTTTGTTTTGGAGCCTCCCTCCTCAGCATCTTAGCAGCATGTCTTGCACTGCTCAGGTACTTGTGTTTTATTTCAAGTTATCTTTCAGTTTGTAGCTTGTGTTCGCTAACTTGTTTTGTTGACCAACCATAAGATGACCCCGTGACTTGGTTCACATCCGCTTCTTGTGGTGTCTTGGAAAATTGTGCAATCCTAGAGGGCAACCTGCCTTGCCCTTAGGAATTGCGTAGAGCAGCCCGACAATCAACCCTGCTCTCTAGAAATGCGTAGAGCAATTTGGCAAACAGCCTTGCTCAGAGAAATTATACAAACCATCCTAACACTAGGCTTTGGCTCAAGAATTGGGTAGACTCAGTTGGAAGCTTGTCTTTAGCTGGGAAATTGCGCAGAGCATGAGAGGCAACCAAAGCCACTCAGCCCAGGAATTGTGCAGAAGCATTCTTCATGTTGATGCTCGTTGCATGTGCTAGTAGGTTGCCCGATTCCCTCCAGAACTGCGCAATTCTTCCTTGCATGTATGGCAACCTTTCCCGAAAAAGAAAAAAGCGAAGAAACATCCCTAGAAAATAGGGATGTATTTTTAGCAAGCAGGGGTTACACTCGAGTTGATTTTAGAAACTTCCCGCCAAGTGTCGCTTTTTCCTAGATTTGTGGAATGCATGTCATAAACCCTAACTCTACCAAATCTATTTAATGGACACCTTAGAGCTCATTCTTCACATTCGATCTTGGAGATCTAGCATTCCTGAGGCATCTAGGAATCTTCGGCATGATCTTCACGACTTTTCTGGGTAAGTTTTGCTTTTCATGTCTTTTGCTGCTTTTTCTGTCACTTTTCTTTCCTTGGCTTGTGTGAGTGTTGTTTTCCTTGTTTTATTGAATGATCATTGGTGTTTTAATGTATTTTAACTTGTAGAAGTGTTGTTTCAAGTTTTTCATTGCATTTCCTTAGTGTCGCATGCATGACCATGTTTCTGCACTAACGGTCGTCGTTGCGGTGACTCGCTTCATGAGATTCATTGTTCTTTTGTTTGAATGATTCTTACAATTGCTTTGATTGCATGTTTGTCCATTCACTTATATCTGCACCATATTTACACATGCATTCAGTCCTACTTGTTTTCAAGTCGCCCTTGGGCAGATTTGGGTTACCTTGGCCCGAATCTTGCCTTGCCCGGCATGCACTGCGCATTCCTGGGACTCAAGGCTCTACCTTGGCTCCAGGAATTGCACAGAGGCTACTTGTCACTGACTTCCCAGCTGTGCTCTGTGCAATTCTAGGAGGCAGTGCCTAGTCTTGCCCCTGGTATTGCACAATGCGCAGTCCCAGCCAGCAATCAAGCTGGATTGAACTGTGCATTGCACAGTTCCAGTCCTCAGCAAGCCAAGATGGATTATGCTCTGTGTAGTTTCATCTAGCAGCATGCTCACTGGCAGCTGGGACTACACAATGCATAGTTCCAGCTGACAGTCTCCCTACCTCTCAGAGTCATAACTACACAATCTTGTCCAGCAGTCACCCAGTTTGTTGCATGACTGATCCTTGAGTTGCTTTATGTTTTTCAACTGACATTTGCTTTCCATGAGTGTCTCTCTATCTCCAAGCACCGCATGGAACAACAACAACAATAGCAGTGAGTAGTAGACCTACGCAAGACAAAGGCAAGAGGAATATTGCCGAGAGCGCAGAGGCAAAGCAAAGCTACAAGTTTAAGGAAGATCCACTTGTGGAGAAAGTAGCTTTGGAGATTGACGCAAAGAGGTGACAACGCGAAAGGAGAGTTGTTACACAACATTTTGTCACTATCACAGTCCCTGTACTCCCCATTCCATGATCATGGAGGACCTCTACAGTGAACCCTACATGTTTTCCCTTCATGAAGAAACTCCCACTGTGTCCCTCTTCATGAGCAGAATAATTCCCCTTTGCATCATTCTCCCAAACTTTTCTGTTTTTCCCAGTTTACAAGACCGGCGTTAATGACCCATGTCCTCCCCGCGCTGATATGCAGGGATTACAACTGTCCCTCACACCGACCAGAGCGACTAAGCCTTTTCCCAGTCGTGTTGATCCTCTTTTCGAATTTTTTTTAAATATGGAGTCGAAGATTCCAACTCTAGAAGCTTCATAACGGAAGTCTGGTAAATGGTTAGTTCGGATGGAGTCGAGGAGGTCAGTTTGGGCTCCTTTCCCCTATTAGGATGGAACTACCTCAAGAGATAAGACCTTCTCCCATGAGAAGAGGAACCATCTCCCATCCATTCAAGCTATATAAACCTCCACTTTTCCCAAGCACAAGCTAGTGTTAGTGTGTGTGTGCTAGTGCTAATTAAGTTTTGTTTGGAGTAATCAGCAAGTTATCCATACTTTGTAGCTCTCTAGTTTGTGTTTAAGGGAGAATTGTGAGTTGGTTTGGTGTGAAGCCTAAAGGGAAGAGCCTTGAGACTATCATTGTTGAGGCCATCCATGGAATGCTAGCAGAAGTGTGTGGGAACCTGGATTTGTCAGAGGAGAACAGCAACATCAAGACACCAGTTGTAATCTCTTCTTGAACTAATATAGATGCAACTATCAATTGATTTCCTACATGAAATGTCATCTCACATATTTATGGCTAAATGTTTCTTGACCTGTTAAGTAGGCCGAATGAATTTTGTATGTTATCATGTTTGTTGTTTGTTGTTGTTGACTTGTTTCAGGTGTTCGAAGGAAGGAAACGGAAGATAGCTGAAGAGAGGAAGCAAGATCATCACCAAGCATAATAGCTTACTAAGAGGTAGGCCCTCTTATTTGATTCTAGCCTAAGGAGATCTTCCATAGATTGTTTGTTTGTGGCTAGACCCTGTTATGAAACCAGCTCAAGAAAAGATAGAAAAGATAGATCAACGCCTTAGAATTCAGCCTCTTCGAGGGGGCAACCTCCTTTACATTACATAAATGAACAATTCTTGGATGATACAAATGACAAAACCTCCTTTCTATATATAGGAGTCTAAGGAGTCACAATATAATCCAGCCGACCTAACAATAATAATATAAAGCCACAAAAATAACAATAGAGGGATTCTATGGGGCACAGAAATAACAATATGGGGGTAATAGGGGCACAACAATATAAATAAGGGGTATAACTACAATAGTAATGGGGTAATCACTAGTATTATAGGGACCCAACATGCCCCTTTCCTTCAAAAAAGTGTTGTCCTCAACGCTTGAGTAGTTCTGGATACTTCTGCATAAAATTCTCATCCTCCCATGTGGAATCTTTAGCGGATAAGTTCTTCCACTTGATAAGATACTCTGAAATTGATCGATTTCGTAGCTGTCGAGTTCTTGTTTCTGTGACTGCTTCCGGTTCCAATATAATTTTTCCTTCCTCGTCAAGTTCTGGCAATATTGTTTGAATTGGGAGCTTGTCACCTATAACCTTCTTTAAACATGAAACATGGAAAACTGGGTGCAATCGAGAAGCTGCAGGAAGCTCCAATTTGTATGCCATAGTACCAATCTTTTGCAACACCTTGTACGGACCATAATACTTTGGTGATAATTTATTATCCTTCTTAGCTTGCTTTAGGGACATTTGCTTATATGGTTGTAGCCGTAGGAATACCCAATCACCTACATCAAAACTTCTTTCACTGCGATGTTGATCTGCCTGTTGTTTCATTCTATTTTGTGCCAACACGAGGTTATCCTTTAAGAGTTGGAGGACTTGTTGTTGATGTTCGATGTGATGTTCCACTGCCTGAACCTTAGAATTTTCTCTTAAATATGATGTGATGATGGTGGTTGATACCCATAAAGTGCCATAAATGGGGTCATTTTTGTTGCTGTATGGAAGGAAGTGTTATACCACCATTCAGCCAGAGGCAACCATTTGACCCATTGTGTCTGTTTATCAGATACAAAGCAACGAAGATATCCTTCCAAACATTTGTTTACTATCTCAGTTTTCCCATCAGATTGAGGATGATAAGATGAGCTATGAGCTAACTGAGTACCAAGACAAGAAAATAATTTTGTCCAAAAATTTCCAGTGAAAATGGGATCTCTGTCACTTACAATAATCTTTGGGTTTCCATGTAGCTTTTGAACTGTTTCCATAAATGCAGTAGAAACTGTACTGGCTTTAAATGGATGTGATAATGCACAAAAGTGTGCATACTTGGTAAGTCTGTCAACTACCACCATGATGACACTCTTTCCCTCAGACTTGGGTAAACCTGTGATAAAATCCATTGAAACCTCCTCCCAACGTTGGCTTGGAATGGATAAAGGTTGTAATAGACCCGGTGTCTTAATTGTTTCAACTTTATTTTGCTGGCAAACCAAACATTCCGCCACAAACTTTTGAATATCTGATTTAAGGCCATCCCAAAAAAATTCCTTCTTAACCCTGTGGTAAGTTTTTAAAAATCCTGAGTGCCCTCCTAAGGGAGAAGTGTGCAATTCCATAAGAATCTTTTGTTTTAGCTGGGAATTCTTACAGAGGTATAAGCGATCTTTGTACCATAACGAATCATTTTTCCAGCTAAATGTATCAGAAGTACTGGAATCTTGTTGTAGCTTTCGAATAAGTGCCCACACTTCTTCGTCATTCTTCCATTCCTCCCTTGCTTCGTTTATCCAATCTGGTTGGATAATAGAAATGGCACACAACAATGCTTCCACATCCTCATCCTTTCTTGAGAGTGCATCTGCCACCACATTTTCTTCCCTTTTTTGTAGATGATTTCAAAGTCATAACCCAACATCTTTGTGACCCACTTTTGTTGCTCTTCAGAGGATAATCTTTGTTCTAAAAAGTATTTAAGGCTATCATGATCCGTTTTTACCTTGAAGTGTCTTCCCATTAGGTAGGGTCGCCATTTCTTAAGTGCATGGAGTATTGCCAACATTTCCTTCTCATAAATAGCTTTGCTTAAAAACTTTCCCTTGATTGGACGACTTTCAAAAGCAATGGGTCTTTCATCTTGCATTAGAACAGCACCAATTCCATTTCCTGAAGCATCACATTCCACAATAAAGGTTTTTGTGAAGTCCGGTGTAGCTAAGACCGGTGCTTGGCACATTGCCTCTTTAAGATGTTCAAAGGCCTTTGTTGCTTCCCGAGTCCATGAAAATGAATCTTTCTTCAATAATGTTGTTAGAGGTGCTGCTATTCTCCCATAATTCTTAAAAAACTTGCGATAATACCCTGTCAACCCAAGAAATCCTCGCAGATGCTTTATGGATGTGGGGATTTTCCATTCCTTAATGGCTTTAATTTTGCTAGGGTCTACCTTAACTCCTTCATGAGATACAATATGACCCAAATATTCCACCTCCTGGACTCCAAAGAAACATTTGGATCTTTTTGCATATAATTGTTTCTCCTCCAATAGTTGTAGCACCCTGTCAACATGTTCAACATGATCCTTCCAAGACTTGCTGTAGATTAGTATATCATCAAAAAATACTAACACAAATTTTCTAAGGAATGGTTTGAAAATTGAATTCATCAAACCTTGAAATGTTGAAGGTGCATTGGTAAGGCCAAAAGGCATGACCAAAAATTCATAATGACCCTCATGAGTTCTAAATTCCGTTTTCGGAATGTCTTCAATCTTCATTCTGATTTGATGATATCCCGAACGAAGATCCAACTTGGTGAAGTAAATTGATCCATGCAATTCATCCAGTAATTCATCAATAACAGGAATGGGGAACTTATCTTTAATAGTGAGCTTGTTGAGCTCCCTATAATCTGGACACATGCGCCATGATCCATCCTTCTTGTGCACCAATACTACTGGAGCTGAGAAAGAACTTTGACTCGGTTGAATTATACCAGCCTCTAGCATTTCTGCAACCATACGTTCAATTTCACTTTTTTGGACATAGGGATATCTGTACGGCCTGATGTTTGGAGGAACACTTCCTGGAATCAGATGAATAGCATGATCATGATCACGCATAGGTGGGAGACCCTTGGGAGTCTCAAATACCTTGGAATGATTGTCCAGGACTTTTTGGAGATCTGGAGAAATAGATGATTCCAATGTGGAAACATCTAGCGAGCATAATTGTGCAATTACACCTCTTTGCTCCTTTTTTAGAAGCTTTGTCATACCATGAGAGCTGATTATCTTTCCTGGTTTCCCTGCAATACCCCTTAATTCAACTTCCTTTCCTTCCGTAGAAAATTTGATGAAAAGTTCTTGAAAATTAAAAGCTATTGTACCCAAGGATTGTAGCCATTGGACTCCTAGTACAACATCGCACCTCCCATTGGAATGGAAAGCATTGGGCTAGTCAATACATATTCTCCCATGGATAGCTTGATATTATGGCACTTTCCAGAGCAATTTATTGTTCCTCCATTTGCAATCATCACTTGACACTCTGGTGCTGGATATAGGAAGCAATTCAATTCTTTTGCTACCCTACAATGAATAAAATTGTGGGTGCTTCCTGAATCAATCAACACTATTACCTTTTTCTTCTTGATTTGTCCTTCTATCTTGATGGTTTGAGGAGTGGTAATTCCCGCCAATGCATTACAAGATATGGTCGGATTTATTTGTTCTTCATCTAGGCTTTGTTCCTGGAGTATATCTTCTTCTTTTGACCTTTCTTGCTCCTTTTCTTCTTCCTCTTCACAATCTATGTAGAATAATTTCTTCTCAGCACACTTATGACCTTTAGTGTATTTGCTATCACAACTGTAACAAAGCCCTTTTGCTCTTTTTTCTTCCAATTGTTGTGGTGTCAACCTTATAGGTTGTGGAAGACTAGGGGCAACAACACTTCCGTCTTTATAGTTGTGAGTGGTATGCTTCCTGGTTGCCATAATTTTGCTTTCCATTTTTCTTGCTAACCTGAATGCCTTCTCTAATGAATCAGGTTCCCAAAGGCGAACATCATGTTGGATATTATCCTTTAAAGACCCTATGAACACATCAATCCTATGCTCCTCTGGAATATCTTTTACCCTTATGTTCAATTTTTGGAACTCCTCAATGTGCTCCATTACTGAACCCTTTTGTTTGAGACTTATCAATTGGCTAAAAAAAGTGTTGCTTTTTGTATCTTCATAATGTGCTATCAATTCTTTCGTAAAAATTGCCCAAGTGATAAATTGTTTACGAGAGCAAAGCCATTGATACCATACAAACTGATTTGGTTCCAAATATACAGTTGCCATACGTACCTTTTGTGCGTTTTGCACATTATTGAGATCGAAGAATTGCTCCATCTGTAATATCCATGTAGCGGGATCCTTGCCATCAAACTTCCTCATATCGATTTTTGGAATATGGTGATTCTTTGATCCAACATTAGCATCTATGGAATCATGATTAACATTTCTTTTGTTCTCATCATGAGTTTCCTTTACTACCTTTTCACCATTAATGACCCTTTCTTGTAGCAACTTCTTCAATTCTTCCATGTCTGTCTTCAAATCTATCTTCAAATTTGCCATGTCTCTCTTCAAATCTGTCTTCGAAACATCCATCTTAGCTTCCATGCCCTTTATCTTAGATTCCACGCCATTTATCTTAGATTCCACGCCACTTATCTTAGCTTCTGTTAGCTTTTGTGAGCGTGACATTTGTTGCACTTGTTCTTGTAATTTTGATATATCTTGTAGCATTTCTTCCTCTTCTTCATGAGTCATGCTAGAGCTTTCAGGTTCCTTACTAGGTGTTTGCATTTTCTTTCCTCGGGGCATCAGTTACCGATAATAATGCTTTACTATGCCCTTTGAATTCCGTTAAACCAAGCTTACACAAAAATAAAAATAAAAACTACACACATTTTTTCACTTTATAGAAGCCTGATATTGAATCTGATGTATCTCTGTAATTTCGGATCATCCAATTCTGAAATTGCTACCTGTAGTAGCCTTCTGCGTCCTCTTTCCAATGCCACAAGTCTGAGCCAAATTGGATTCTCCAAGGAAGAGTTATGTGAAATCTCCCACAGTGACTTGCTTTTAGACTGGTTCAGTAGAGCGAACTTGTACGACAGCCCAACGAGTCACTGTTTCAACCTTTGAATCTAAAACACACACACAAGAAACTACAGTCCATCCTCCTTCTGTACCTTCTTACGAAATTTCAATCCGATCCCCAGAGAGAAAGTTATGACGATTTTCCCCAGGTCACCTGTTTTGAATGTAATTCAGGAGTCTGCAAAAAGACCAACTTCCTCAGATCATATCTCCGTAAATATCGCACGAAAAGCTCTGAAATTCGGACCCAAGGTTCAGAGCGATTTATTCTCAAATGGGTTTTTTTTGCGACTTCTGAAACGTCACAAAAAAAAGTTATAGCGAAAATGCCACGATGACCTGTTTGGAGCAGCAAAACCCTAGAATCCAAAGCTCTGATACCAAATGTTATGAAACCAGCTCAAGAAAAGATAGAAAAGATAGATCAACGCCTTAGAATTCAGCCTCTTCGAGGGGGAAACCTCCTTTACATTACATAAATGAACAATTCTTGGATGATACAAATGACAAAACCTCCTTTCTATATATAGGAGTCTAAGGAGTCACAATATAATCCAGCCGACCTAACAATAATAATATAAAGCCACAAAAATAACAATAGAGGGATTCTATGGGGCACAGAAATAACAATATGGGGGTAATAGGGGCACAACAATATAAATAAGGGGTATAACTACAATAGTAATGGGGTAATCACTAGTATTATAGGGACCCAACAGACCCCCTCTCTCAGGCTAGAGGAATTGTTTGTGTCCGCACTTAGAATTGTATTTCACCACAAATTGGTGACCATACTGGCAAACCAATCCTTTTGTTTGATTGTTTTTAATTTCATGGTTTTGTGTGAACTTTTCTAGTATCACCATTTCCCTTTAGTTATGTCTGCTTCGCCTTGTTTACTGCTCTGGGTCTGAAATTTACAGTAGCAAGTCTGGTCTCAGCGTTTGAAAAAATTTCATTTTTTCCTTGCATCCTCGGTTAGTGCACTTATTTTGCCGACAGTCGTGCCGATCAGCGCGATTTTCTCAAAAACAGTGGCGCCGACCCTCCTCTGGTGCTTGTTGTCAGTTAGGCAGTCGCGTCGATGCCTGTAGGTGAAGATTAGGATTTACCCCAGATCTCGACCCGTGTATCTTGCTCTTTTGTTTTCTGCCTCTGAGTTGTTTTGGTTGTGTTCTCCCTGACCAGAAAGCTTCATTTAGCTTGGTTTGTGTGCTTGCTTGGTTTAGCCCACCCTCTGATGTGTTAAGTCTGGCCCTGTGTGAAGTTCTCTTTTATTTTTTCTTTGAATCCCTCAATCAGCACTAGTTGTCAATTAGGAAATCGCGTCAATCAGCGCATCAACACTAGTTGTTGTCTGGCCAGTCGTGCCGGTCGTGCCGATTGGAGCTAGTTGTCAGTTAGGCAGTAGTGCCAGTCTCTGAGTTAAGAAAAAATCATAAATTCTCCCATTCCAGTGCCAGTGTGTCTTGACCTTCAGATTCCCTTCTTCAGACTCCCATCTTCATTGCTTCATTTTCAATTGAATGAGTGAAAGAGTCTCGTTTGTTATCTTATTTCCAGTGTCTCTTTTCTTGTTCCAAGCATAGATTACATTGCTTGGTTTCTTCATTGAAGCATTTATGTGTTTGGTTTGTTCGATTCAGGGAAGAAGTTGTTTTTAGTTTCATTTATCATGCTTTGGATTTGATTGATGCTTGTTTGTTCGGAATTGTGAAAATCTTCATTAAAAGTGGTTTATGTGAAAGATTCATTTTGCATTTTATGAAAAGAAGAACATCATTCTAGTTTACTTAAGCGAAAATATTGCATTAGTAGCGTTATTGAGAAGCTAGAATTACATCATCATAGGCATGGAAATGAAATGGAACTTATTTTGTTGTTAATGGAAGATTAAGTGCATTTAGGACATATATTAGTGAAATATTCATTCTTTGATTGTTGCATTGATTTTGTGTTCACTATCTCTCAATTAGTGTTAACTTTCATCGAAGACAAAGATTTATTTTCTCATACAACTGCATGTAGGAGTTTTTTGTTTTTTGTTTTTTGCTTCTTCTTTTTTTTTCAAGATCGACCGTTAAAATTTATCGAATTAACCTAAGGAAGTATTGAAACTTAATGATCACATTTTAGAAGGTCTAGGCTAGAGACATGTTCCGACGTCTTAAAACCTAGCAGTTGTCGTTTGCTTCGACACTAGATAGTGGACTTGTGCTCCCCGTATAGTTGAGCATATAAAGGGAGACCCCACTAGGTTGCAATCATTTATCCATAGGAAGTCAAGTCTGCCGCCTTATAAACGTGATACATTAAACATAGCATTCGGGGAGATTGCCTGCCTTTACTTCTCGGTTTGCCGGGAGGTATTCTGCAGTTCACGGTTACCTGGTAATCCTTTTGCCTAGATCATCCGCAGCAGTCATTTTGGTCTTTTTGACTCTTTAAATTTAAAATATCATCAATCACTTGTCCTTTCAAGCTCGTTCATTCCGAAAGCGACTAGAGTCACCTTTCATCCTTTTCTCGACTCTTAAAATATAAAAAGGCAAAGTTTTCTTTTAGTGTCTTAAAATTAATTGCCCATGAAATATTCCTGGTTCAAGTTATCTTCCTTAGTGATTCTTTAAGGTCGATTCCAATGGCAACATTCCCAAAGTGTACTAGTCAATGGTTCCCCTCGGATGGGAATCCTAGTCCTTTTCCTTCTTTTGGAAATGCTGGTGCTCCTTATATGGCAACGTTGTCCCTCCCTGGGTTAACCGTTGGTTTATCTGGTTATTTTCGACCTCAGTGGTCCTGAGTTTCCCAACTCCTGCCCCGCCATCTCCTTCATTCAAATCACGTCATGATGATTCTAAGGTTGACCCCTCACCTTCTTCCCCCATTTCTTCACCCTCCTCTTCTAGTTCGCTTGGCAAAAGTTTGAAATCCAGTAACCAGGAGGCTAAGAAGAAGAAGAAGAAGGTGAAGAAGAAGAAGTCAGATAAGTGAGAGGCCAACCGTGTAGCTATTGCTCTAAATGTCCTTCCTGTCAACAAACCTTCTGATTCTCCACGGAAGGTCAAACTCCCTTGTAGGCTATGTAAGGATGACCATCTCCTTCGAGATTGTCCTGGCATTACCAGAGTCTTAGAGGTATGGTCTCAAGACCTGAATCGACCATCCCCATTGACCTCTAGAGATCATGTCAATGCTACACCTTCAGCTAATGATGGTAAGAAGAAGGGAAAGATTAGATTCCCCTGTAGGTTATGTGAAGGAGAGCATCTTCTTCACCTTTGTCCTCTTATGGATAAAGCTTCCAAAGTTTTGGAAAACCTTGCAGCTCCTCAACCCCAACTTCCTGTTGGTTATCAGAAGCTTTA
This sequence comes from Pinus tabuliformis, assembly GCA_031772625.1. Lineage (NCBI taxonomy): Eukaryota > Viridiplantae > Streptophyta > Pinopsida > Pinales > Pinaceae > Pinus > Pinus tabuliformis. The sequence continues at coordinate 705,087,157 of CM062805.1, read as the reverse complement.
TTTTGACCCTCTCCCTGTTGGTAAAGAGATTGACTTGAATTCATCTCTTGCTGGTCCTGCTCTGCTTGAGCGTGACTCTCTGTGTCTGTTCCCGACCAACCATTGGTCGAAGAGAATGTCGACTTGGCTCCACCTCTAGTTTCTCACTCCATTCCGGAAGAGGGTGGTGATCATACTACTCATGTTCTTCTCATCTCCTCAGATTCTCATGAATCGAAAAGTGACCCTCCTGTCCCGATTATTCAGGAGAGCCCTTCTATTCCTGCAGCGCATGGGGGAAATCATATGATACCCCGACCAAGTGGTTTTGTCGTCGCTTTCGAATGGAGTCCATTAACTGCTTTCCACCTTCCATCTTATATGCCTTTCTAGATTACAGTACAAGCCTATAATATGGTAGTACCTGGCACTATATTAGATGAACGCTCGTCTGTTAGCATCATGTCTTCTACTACTTAGAAAGCTTTGGGTTCCCCACAACTTGTGCTTGTCACCCAGAATCTATTGGCTTTCAACAGAGAAACCAATCAGCCCTTAGGGGCCCTTCCGAAGTTCCCTATTACTTTGGAAGGGAAGACCGTCTATATAGACGTGATGGTAGTCCAAGGTCCTTTAGATTTCAATCTTCTCCTTGGATGCAACTATGTTTATGTCATGGGAGCTCTTGTTTCTTCGCTTTTCTGTGTGGTTTATTTTCCGCACAAAGGGAGAATTGTGACTATTGATCAACTGTCATTCATTGGTCACCAGGTGCCTCCTTTGCAACCATCGTCCCCTATCGGCTCTTGTTTACAAGCAGTACCTTCCCCGCCATAGGTCAATTATGTGGCTACCCGTTCCATCTCCACATCTGCTGATGATCACTCAGATGGTATAGTACATTATGTACTGGGGGAATTGGAACTCGATCTGTCTTTGGTACCAAATGACATGTATTCCTCCCAGAGCATGGTTCTTCCATCTACTGAAGACCTCTTGGGAGCCATGTTCTCTTATGGATCATGAACAGAGTTGTGAGGATAGTTCCCAATCTTGTGTCAACCTCGTTAAAAAATGAAACAAGGAGTCTTGAGGATAGTTTGTTTACTGTGTCAACCTCGTTAAAAAATGAAACAGATGTCCAAGGATAGTTCTTTTACTATGTCAACCTCGTTAAAAAATGACACAACTCCCTTTTCCAAATTGAGTCTTTGATTAAGATCTTGTAAAATCCCAATCAAGTCTTTCCAAGATCTCGAAAGTGAACCTTCATTCCATCCACCTAGTTGACTGAAATGAAGCTTGGGGGGCATGTACCTTGATTGAGTCATTATGCTGGGAGCATGTACCTCGATTGAGTCATTATGCTGGGGGCATGCAAACTTATCGCAGCCATAGTTCTTTGTTTCAAGCTTGTGTAAAAATGAAACCAAACTCAAGCATAGTTTTTCGTTTCAAGCTTGTGTAAACATGAAACCAAATTCAAGCAAAGTTCCCCATGGTTCAAGCTTGTGTAAAAATGAACCCATGCCCAATTTACATCTCGTGATTGTCGTTTTTATCAACTATTTTCTGCTAGATGAGCCTTGGTTGTTTCACTCCATCGCCACCATCTCTTTGGCCAATCATATGCTTTCACTTGGTTGTTTTTGCTCTCCTGAGGGGCCGTAGCAATGAGTGGTTTTATTAGCCAGCCTCTTGACCATTACATGTTTTGAGTAGTTCCACCATTGCCAGAACCAGTTGCTAACCTTTATACCACTCATTCCTCCAGGACGAGTCACCTTTAAGCTCTTTTCTGACTCGTAAAAGATGAAAAGGTTGCTGAGTATTTTTTCCATTTTTTACTCGTTAAAAGAGAATAAAAATGGGGGGTCTGCTTTAAGCTCTTTTCCAACCTTTTAAACACAAAAGGATTGTCGAGCTCTTGTCGTTTTGAACTCGTTAACAGATGCGAAACGTCGTGCACCCAGTATATGTTTACCCCTTTTTCGGGTTGGGATGCAATATTTACGAAAAAGGTACTCTTTGATTGAAATAGTCAAGCGGTTCTCTCAAGTATCGTTTTATACCTTTTCGGGCTCGAGAGACACAAATGTACGAAAAGGGACCATGTGAAGTTTCCTTTTCCATGTCTTTTTCAAACCCTCTAAACAGAAAAAGATATCGAATTTCACCTTTGTCGAACTCGTTAAAATATTAAACGACATTGGATTTGTCACCATGACAAACATGAGCTTCTCCTTCCTAGGGCTCGTTAAACTTACTAGGTCGGATTCATCTAAAGGATGGACTTACAGTGCAAGCATATGCTTTCCCTTTCAAGCTTGCGATTAAAAAATAATTGGGGTACCTACCAGAAATGGTGGGGGTAAATTTGGAAATTCAATGAGTCGTGTCCGCATCTCACTCTTGAACATGACACTTTCTGTTTCGTGTCGAGTTGAGATATCCTCCTTTTCATCATTGACCTTCCTGGGTGGGGTCGTTCACTTTTGCCTTCCATTTGATTTCTACCACATCATCATAACCACCGATCCTATGGATCCAAAAGCTTCCAAACTTCAAGTCATGTCGTGGATATGTTCAAGAGTTGTCCTTCTGCAGTTACACTTACCCTTGATTCATTGTATCATCTAAAATCATTTTGCATCCCTTTGTCTCATGTCACTGATGTGGGATACATTATGGCCCTCCTTCGACACGATCGCTTCCTGTCGACTTCAGCTCATTATCCAGGAAGTTGACCGAGAGACTCCCTTCCAGTACCTTAGAGCTTACATGCCCTGATGGCAAGTTCTTCGCACTCGATGACGAGTTCACATCATTGGCTTTCGATCGGGTGATTTCACATGTGTTTGACTTAGGTTCCTTTATTCACATTCCGTGAATCGTGTTGATAGTACCTTGAAGACCATTGTCATTATTGGTCCTCTTGCGCTTGTTAACAGTTCACATCATCTGCTGGTAACCAATCGATTTTCTAGCATGTTCGACGTCAACACATATTTTCACATGTTAGAATTTGTACTTTGATCGGGTCGTGTTGGAGTGCAAGACCCTGGGCTCAAATTACAAAAGTCTAGGCTGCAAGGCAATGTGACATGATTGTACTGATATGCATATCTCTCTCAGATGGATGGCTACGACCATATCATGAGTTGTCATATGTGATCCTTCTCATTATCGGATGGTTGTGCCCATGCCTGGATCAATTTACATGATCATTCTTTGGATGGTTGCATCCATACCATGATTCATGTATCATTTGACAGAGTTTTTAGTAATGTATATGTATCTATACTTGCTTGCAGGTTTTCCGAAGACAGACTCTGGTTCGCCGCACTGGTTCATAAAGCATTTCACCCCTCACTCTAGTTCGACCTTCACGCTTTAGGGGGTATCTGTTACACAACATTTTGTCACTGTCCTTGTACTCCCCATTCCATGATCCTGGAGGACCTCTACAGTGAACCATACATGTTTTCCCTTCATGAAAAAACTCTCATTGTGTCCCTCTTCATGAGCAGAACAATTCCCCTTTGCATCATTTTCCCAAACTCTTCTATTTTTCCCAGTTTACAAGATCGGCGCTAATGACCCGTGTCCTCCCCGTGCCGATATGCAGGGATTACAACTGTCCCTCACGCCAACCAACGACTGAGCCTTTTCCCAATCGCATCAATCCTCTTTTGGAAAGTTATTTAAAATTGGAGCGGAAGCTTCCAGCTCTAGAATCTTCGTAACGGAAGTCTGGTAAATGGTTAGGCCGATTGGAGTCGAGGAAGTTAGTTTAGGCTCCTTTCCCCTATTAGGATGGAACTACCTCAAGAGATAAGACATTCTCCCATGACAAGAGGAACCATCTCCCATTCATTCAAGGTATATAAACCTCCACTTTTCCCAAGCACAAGCTAGTGTTAGTGTGTGTGTGCTAGTGCTAATTAAGTTTTGTTTGGAGTAATCAGCAAGTTATCCATACTTTGTAGCTCTCTAGTTTGTGTTTAAGGGAGAATTGTGAGTTGATTTGGTGTGAAGCCTAAAGGGAAGAGCCTTGAGACTATCATTGTTGAGGCCATCCATGGAATGCTAGCATAAGCGTGTGGGAACCCGGATTTGTGAGAGGAGAATAACAACGTCAAGACATCAGTTGTAATCTCTTCTTGAACTAATATAGATGCAACTATCGATTGATTTCCTACATGAAATGTCATCTCACATATTTATGGCTTAATGTTTCTTGACCTGTTAAGTAGGCTGAATGCAATTTGTATGTTATCATGTTTGTTGTTTGTTGTTGTTGACTTGTTTCAGGTGTTCGAAGGAAGGAAACGGAAGATAGCTGGAGCGAGGAAGCAAGATCGTCACCAAGCGGAATAGCGTACTAAGAGGTAGGCCCTCTTATTTGGTTCTAGCCTAAGGAGATCTTCCATAGATTATTTGTTTGTGGCTAGACCCGCTCTCTCAGGCTAGAGGAATTGTTTGTGTTCACACTTAGAATTTTACTTCACCACAAGGGTAGCACAAAGAAAGAGGGAGAAGCAAAGACTAGAAGAAGAAAAGAGAAATTTTCATGAAGCAGAACAAAGGCTCAAGAAGAACAAGAGTTGCACATAAGAGAGAAGGAAGCACAGCAGGAACAGGAACAGGAGGAAGTGAAAGGCGCATAGCGAGAACAAACTACATCGATACAGGTTGAAGACTCAGATCCACCAGTAATAGATGATGAACAGGGTGAGCGTCCACAGGAGCAGGAAATTTCTCAGCAGGATGAACAGATGGTTGAACAAATGGACACGGAGATGGTACAACCAAAACATGATCAAGACACATCCCTCATGCCAAAAGCAATAAGGTCACTCCACAGGCTTCACCAACTCTGATAGTACAGCAAGTCCCAAGTGAACAAGGAGAGATTGTTCTCCTTGAGGATGATCCAGGAACAGATGTGTACAACATAGCCTTTGACAAGTCACGGCACAAGGTTGTACAGGCATGCAGAGCGCACACCCCAGATGATCATACATCTCCTACACACTTTGAAGAATGTGTGATTTTGTCTGATGTGCGAAGACATCCAGCTGCCTTGGCTGATTCTACGAAGGCTTATGTCGAAGCCACAAGCTCAAGTGTGAATTTCTTGATAGCAAAAAATGAGTGCATGGCTAAGGAATTGAAAGAGGGCAAGTAGAGGGAAGAACAATCAACAGAATCTGCCAGAGAAGAAATGAAGAAAGTGATGCTCGTTGAAGTATTGACTCTTGAGACAGTCATGCAGAGACTGTACGACAGGATCCTCACAATGCATAAGGCAATTGTCCATTTACATGGCTTTCAGTAGCGTTGCATCAAGATTGTGTGCATGCTCACGGACATACATGCCATTGTTGATCATGTATAGACATGGATGATGAGGTATAAGGGAGCCCCACTTTACTTGCACAAGATGATGAAGTCGTGGGCAGAGTTGGACAAAGCATGTATTTGGAGTCAGATCCAGAACTATGAGGAACTCCCGCTGCTCATCACCAGTGTTGAGGCTTCATATGCACGGTTGTTTAGGAGTTTGGATGTCATCGTGTGGACGCACACACGTACAAACATGGATGATGAGGTACAAGGGAGCCCCACTTTACTTGCATAAGATGATGAAGTGGTGGGAAGAGCTGGACAAAGCATGTATTCGAAGTCATATCCAGATATATGAGGAACTCCCGCTACTCATCACAAGTGTTGAGGCTTCATATGTGTTGAGTCTTGAAAATGTCATTCATTTACATTACACTTTCACTATTATGTCCACTATATCACCTCCATTTCACTACTATGTCACCACATTCATCCCATTTTCATTATCATTGATTCACATTTATGTTTTTCCAATCTTTATTAATTCTAAGCCTTTTAAGTGAATTTGCGGTTAAAAATTAGAAAATAATGTGCATATGCTTATACCTAACAAGTGGGTTGAGATTGTTGACATGTGTAGGTCAAAAGGAGGCTTCTAGAAGACCCTTATGTGGCACTCTAAGGACAAATTCGAATTTGAGTGGAAAGAATCATGGGATCATGAGGATATGTGTCACATCTCCTAATTGTATTGTAACTCTAAGAAGACATGTGTCTTATTAGTTCCTATTTTGATTAGGACTCTAGAGGTAGAGGGAGAGATTCATGGACTCTCATTAATGAGATGGCTTCTCATCTTTTTGTATAAATAAGATATCTCTCTCCTTCATTTGTTAGTCTCAGCTTGTTAGCTTAGAGCTTAGCTTAGCTTGGAGTTTGTAGTTCTTCCTTGATGGCTTTTGAAAGCTTTGGAGAGCTTTGTTATACTTTGTAATTTTGAAGAATTTGAATAAAGCTTTGATGTTCTCAACATGGAAGGAGATGTGAATTAGATGTCATGGAGCACATTAGAATGTAAGATAGAGTATATTTTATTTTGTAATTTTGCTTTGATTTCATTATGTCATTTGATTGCTTTCAAGTTTGATAGATTAGATTTTCCATTCATACAATTTTAATTCATGTAAGTGTGTTCAACCGGTTGATTGTAGATTAGTTTTTCTTTACATGTTTTTGCATCAAATAGTGACATGAGATTTACCTCTCTACAGACTTTGTTTTTTTTAGCTTTTCAATTTCAGTTATGCTTTGATTTCAATCTTATTCATTTGCTTTGTTAGTTAGTTTAGATATCAACTTGCTCATTTCATTGACGGTTACCTCTGAAAGCCATAGCTAGACTAACTGGCGAGGGATCGAAATATGAATGTTGTGATTTGATTTTAGTTTACTTTTCTGCAATTAGATATTGGATTGCTCATTTCATTGACGGTTACCTCCGAAAGCCATAGCTAGACTAACTGGCGAGGGATCGAAATATGAATGTTGTGATTTTATTTTACTTTTTATTAGTTTGCAGTTTTTGATTTGTTTGAGTGCAATAGCTTAACTTTTATTTTCCATATTTAGACAAGCAGTGGAGACAGTGATTTCATGATCAATATTTCATCTTTTGTTTGGTTGAAGTAGCTACATACTTACACTTTTGTTTAAGTACTAATTCCATTAATAACATGTTTTGAGATCTTTTGAAGTGCTAAGTTTTGGAAGTTATCATTAGGGACATAAACCTTGTCTTCAAATCTAAATCCATACTTGACCTTTAAAAGTATTCTTAAGACCTTAGAATAGGATTTCCATTTGCATTAGACACTTTAGGAGATCAACAAAAACAAAACCCCAAAACAAAATAAAATCTATAAAACAACGAAGTAAGAAAAAGGTTAACTAAGCACATATGGTGCACCACACTTCATCAGTTTACGATACCCGGATTGATAATTTATGTAGAGCAATTTAAGACGTTAAATTGACTAGACATTTTTGGCACTGTTGCCGGGGAAGTGTAATTAGGAGACCTTATTTCTTACATTTGAAAAAATTAATAATTCTTGAGTATGCTCTCCTCCTGCACTTTGTGTGATCTGGAGGATCAGAAATAGGATTGTTATGTAAAAAAAATTTAATAATTCTTGAGTATGCTCTCCTCCTGCACTTTGTGTGATCTAGAGGATCAGAAAAAGAATTGTTATGTTAAAAAAAAAAAAAAGAGAGACAAAATAAACTTCATCATTTCAATTGATTCCAAAAAAAAAAAAAAAAACTTAAAAAGAATATAATAAATTTTATTATTTTGTTTAGTAAAATATATATGTATATTTTTAATTTTGGAAATATAACATATATAATTTTATTAACAAAATAAGGAAATAAAAAAAAACAAAAACAAAACAAATAAAAAAAACCTACTCCATGAAAACCACGTAGGGCTAAGAGCTTTCTTTTTGGCAAACAAAATGAAGTATAACAAGGGATTGCACTTGGAGTATAAACAATCAATTAAGGATCGAAACCGTGAAACGAGAAGCCAAGAAAATGAATTGTGACATGCAGCCACAGCGAATTGATGCTTATCCTCAGTTCGATTTCAACAAACCTGTAATATAAAGTTTATTCCATTAGCGCTGAGCTCAATAGTGGAATTTCAAAATGCAGATCAAAATTATTTAAACAGGTGTGTTGATTTAGGTAAATCTGACGGACATATACTATCTCCAAACGCATACAATCAAAGAAAATCTCCATATGGTAGGTTATTGCCACTGTGACTGCTCATAATACTGCTGCAAGAATTTTCCAAAACGCTCATGAACCTGCAAATTCAAACACAGCAATTTAGAAAAAAATGCAAAACAAAGAAAAACGTCAAACTTTGAGAGCACGATTTGGCCAAACGATGGAAAAAATAAAACATGGGTTTTTTCGCCATAAGAGTCAATTAGATAACCCAGAAACCATTTTAAGAAATTCGTGGCGGTTTAAGAGAATTTTTCGATTCTTTGGAACCCATTTTTGCAGGCCGCGAGGAAAAAAACGAGATTTGAATTAATTAACTGACAGTTGATTTTCGGCTGCTTCTAATTTGATATCAATGGCATACTGATAATTAACTATACATCTTCCACCTTTTGCCACCGCATCTCCTGCCTTTTATTGCCACCTGTTAACAAGTAATCCCAATTGAAGACGGCTATGTTTAGTGATTAACTCCTCCATTACGTGAACCAGTTGAGTACGCCTCTTTCAAACTGATCTGTCAATTTCAATCGAACTTCTCCAAGCACCCATCTAAACAGCTATTCCTATGCTCGGTGTTTTCCTTGCTAAAATATCGACACAAGTGTTGGTACTCATGGATCTTGTCTGTGTACGTGTTTAACTTTATTATGGCGTGCTTGGTAATCTGACCATACTTTCAGCCAAAAACTCTGCAATAAAACGACCTCTGTCAACCCGTAATCCCATGAAAAGCGCCGATCAAGCTCATAACTATTGTCCACTTCATATTTATCAAACTGCGCTTATAGCGAGGGTGGATTATATTCTTTGGTTTTAAGTAATTTGAGTAAATCAATAATTAGCATATGGTTGAATCTAGTTTTGGAATTCCTTTAATCAGTGGCCTTGAGAACTATGCCTTGGTACCAACTGATCTTGTTGCTGATCATACAAAAATTGGAGGATTGCGCGCTGAATTTCAAAGCTGATGGTTGACTGTCTTTTAGCTGCGGAATGCAGCCACTTTCCACAGCTGATTCAACTTTCCGCAGCTGGTTCAACTTTCTGCAGCTGTTTTTGTTAAACTCTAGGTTGCAGGTATCATCAAGCAAAACAAGCCACATGGGTAGCTGGGGGAATGTCAGTACATGGATGGTGTCCTATTCATTTGATCCAATTCGATGAAAAAGACCCCGGTCAAAGGGAAGTCAAGTTGTGTGTTATCACTAAGTCGCCGCATGTCAAGAAAAAATAATAATTTTGAATCAATGAAATGAATAAGTTATTTGCTCACTTTTATGAAGGTATTGATTAATTTTGGACTGATGATGAAAGATGAATGACTAACTTTTTATTCAAGATTTTTAGCTACAAAAACCATCGACATTCTGCAGCTGAAGTCCAATTCCGCAGCTAAAAAACCTCATTGTTCAAATCAGCCTAACTTTCTCATACAAAATCAGATTTTGATGATTCAAGTACCGTTGGAAAGATCTCAACAAGATCTACACAATGAGAAATCCATCATTAAAGTTTGAAATGGTAAATAATGAAATAAATTGCTGAAAAGAAGCAACATCAACTTGAGGCACCAATTCCAAAGCAGGTATAAATTCTTTTGATTTTTCCTTTGAGAACTTGTTTCATTAATACAAATTCTTAGTTTTGTGTGTAAATATCATAACTAGAGAGATTGGCCATCTCTCTCCTTTGATAATCTTAAATTCCATTGCAGAAGAAGTATTATTTTTTTTTGCAGGTTCCAGGAGGAAAGACAAATGACTACAAGAGAATGGTGTCTCTCTAAGAGACCAATTTGTTTCATAAAAGGATGATCAACAACAAAGAGGAAATATGTTGATGCAAAATCAGATCCAAACACTTGAAAAACTTTCAGATACTATTGTCTCCATCACATCCATACTTCATAATAAACCATTCACCTCATTGCACTCCATATTTTCCATTTACATTCACATACACTTTCCATCTCTTTTTCTCCATTCATAACCCACAAATAAAAGCAAGAGGCTCATTCACATGCTTATTGCCCATTGCCATTTCTACTCTCCATTGCCATCTTCCATTTTCATCTTCCATTTCCTGTCATTTTCATGTCGCAAATAAGCCCTGCTTCAATGCAAATTATTGAGTCCATAGTCCTTTGAGTCTAAGTTCTTTGTAAAAACACCTTGAGGCTTGCATGCCTTAATGGCAAGTCCTCATGCTGACAAACAATGGGAATACATTAATGTCCCTTGTTCGTTAGATCTTCTAGGTGACTCGACATCGGCAAATTCATTCATACCTAGCAAGATGTGTTTGGGCATCTTGACTCTCATTGTCATCAATGGTGAGAGTTCTCGTGTTGACTAGTGGCATCCATTAATGGCCACTAAGTCAACAATTTCCTACTATGTTCGACATCAGAACATCTTTTCACATAGTAGGAATTGTGCCAATGAGTTTTGAAGACATGAAGACTATTATTTTCAGCATTTTGGAGCAGATTCAGCAAGTTTTAGTAGAAGTAATAAAAAGTCATCTTATCTCTCTATCCATGACTCCTCTTGTTCAGCCACTTGAATATGATCATAATTTTTCAGCCACCACACATAAAACTCATCCATTCCAAAGGGTAAGTGAAGGTACGTCATTTTCTAACTTTTGACCATAGAATTCCATAAAAAGCTACAATGATAATTGTTGGAAAAACATTTCTCTTCCTCATTTCATAAAATTGTCAATACCATCAGTTGGGGGGGGGGAATACATTCATCTTCATATTTTTCCATATCCATATTATATTCAGGAGCCCACATTCTTCCAACATATATTAATTATTACATTATTGTTATGAGCATACAATGGCTTTTGAAAAAGTGCTTAAAGGATAAATTGGATACAAACAAAATCATGGTTGTCACAAAAGAACCAACCATCATGTAATCCAATAAAGATATACTTTGCAACAATAATAAAAATATCATTCTGCAAAGTTCAAAGATCAAAATAGAAGGCAACAACAAAAAAATGGTTGTAACACAAGAACCAACCATGTTGCAATTCAAGTAAAACACTTTGCAGAAATATGAAGTTATCAAATGATATCATGCAAAGTTAACCCAAAGCTCAAGGATCAAAAGAGTTAATGTAATATATATTGCATGAGGACATGCAATAACTTCAGTTGGGGGGTATGTTGAGTCTTGAAAATGTCATTCATTTCCATTACACTTTCACTATTATGTCCACTATTTCACCTCCATTTCACTACTATGTCACCACATTCATCCCACTTTCATTATCATTGGGTCACATTTATGTTTTTCCAATCTTTATTAATTCTAAACCTTTTAAGTGAATTTGTGGTTAAAAATTAGAAAATAATGTGCATATGCTTATACCTAACAAGTGGGTTGAGATTGTTGACATGTGTAGGTCAAAAGGAGGCTTCTAGAAGACCCTTATGTAGCACTCTAAGGCCAAATTCGAATTTGAGTGGAAAGAATCATGGGATCATGAGGAAATGTGTCACATCTCCTAATTGTATTGTAACTCTAAGAAGACATGTGTCTTATCAGTTCCTATTTTGATTAGGACTCTAGAGGTAGAGAGAGAGATTCATGGACTCTCATTAACGAGATGGATTCTCATTTTTTTTGTATAAATAAGAGATCTCTCTCCTTCATTTGTTAGTCTCAGCTTGTTAGCTTAGAGCTTAGCTTAGCTTGGAGTTTGTAGTTCTTCCTTGATGGCTTTTGAAAGCTTTGGAGAGCTTTGTTATACTTTGTAATTTTGAAGAATTTGAATAAAGCTTTGATGTTCTCAACATGGAAGGAGATGTCATGGAGCACATTAGAATGTAAGGTAGAGTAGATTTTATTTTGTAATTTTGCTTTGATTTCATTATGTCATTTGATTGCTTTCAAGTTTGATAAATTAGATTTTCCATTCATGTAATTTTAATTCATGTAAGTGTGTTCAACCGATTGATTGTAGATTAGTTTTTCTTTACATGTTTTTGCATCAAATAGTGACATGAGATTTACCTCTCTGCTGACTTTGTTTTTTTTAGCTTTTCAATTTCAGTTATGCTTTGATTTCAGTCTTATTCATTTGCTTTGTTAGTTAGTTTAGATATCAACTTGCTCATTTCATTGACGGTTACCTCCGAAAGCCATAGCTAGACTAACTGGCGAGGGATCGAAATATGAATGTTGTGATTTGATTTTAGTTTACTTTTCTGCAATTAGATATTGGATTGCTCATTTCATTGACGTTTACCTCCGAAAGCCATAGCTAGCCTAACTGGCGAGGGATCGAAATATGAATGTTGTGATTTGATTTCACTGTTTATTAATTTGCAGTTTTTTATTTGTTTGAGTGCAATAGCTTAACTTTTATTTTCCATATTTAGACACGCAGTGGAGACAGTGATTTCATGATCAGTATTTCATCTTTTGTTTGGTTGAAGTAGCTGCATACTTACACTTTTGTTTAAGTACTAATTCCATTAATAACATGTTTTGAGATCTTTTGAAGTGCTAATTTTTGGAAGTTATCATTAGGGACATAAACCTTGTCTTGAAATCTACATCCATACTTGACCTTTAAAAGTATTCTTAAGACCTTAGAATAGGATTTCCATTTGCATTAGACACTTTAGGAGATCAACAAAAACAAAACCCCAAAACAAAATAAAATCTATAAAACAACGAAGTGAGAAAAACGTTAACTAAGCACATATGGTGCACCACACTTCATCAGTTTACGATACCCGGATTGATAATTTATGTAGAGCAATTTAAGACGTTAAATTGACTAGACAATATGCACGGCTGTTCAGGAGTTTGGATGTCATCGTGCAGACACAGAGGAGAAGAGCCAAGTCTGACTAAAGATTGACATGCACTTCGAGCAATTGATGCACATGGTCGCCAGCGTAAACTTACAGATCAACACAAAGAACATGCAGAGGTATGTCATTGATCCGACCGTAATCAGGACTATTCTGCGCATGTTAAAGGATGTGTTGGACAGAGGTTCTAGATCAGTATACCCGGAAGCGATAGAGGCAAGAGTTTGTTTCCATAAATATGTCACCAAACAGTACACGAACACCATTGTGCACTACCAAGCTTGGCATTAGTTCTTCACCAAAGATCACCAGAAGGATGTTTCTGATTTGGTCTTTCCACAGTCGTCCAAGTCTTAGTGTTGTCTTGTCTAGCTAACTCAAGCCTATTTTTGTCCAACATGGGTATAGACGGAAATTGTATCTGTAGAAATTTCCCACTGTAGATCAACAGATTATGCAATATACTAAAGCAAAATACAAGATCTATTTCTACAACAAACTTGCGGAAGCTTAATCGAATATGAGCAAGATCAAATAGAACACATATAACTGAGAATGAGAAATCAATCACACATGAACACAAAAGAAAACTCTAGGGAAAGCCTCAGCTAAAAACCTTGATCTCTGTATTATCATAAAAGTGGAAATATGTCCGGATTACACAAGTTTTAGCTCACAAGCTATCCAGTGCTCAGTACAATCCCTCTGTTGCTCATAGATAGTCAAATGCTTCTCACAAACCTTCTCCTCTGCCCTCCAAGCCTCCTATTTCCTTGCGCAGTTTTTCCTGGGGTCTAGTGCTTCCACTTGTGTGAATTCCCACCTCACACTTCTCACTTGGCTCAGTAGTAACTGCGCAATCCTGAAGGACATAATTCCTTCTGCGTGGATGAGTTTCCTATATAGGAAAAATCTTCCAACTGATAGTACATTGTCCCTTCCTTTGATCTCAACTGGGTCTCTGACTGAACTGACATGCATGAGTTATTTATGAGAGAATATTCAGTTATCTGAAGTGCAGCAATTACATGCATGCATGCATTAACTAACTGAACTCACAATTAATTCCACAAACTGTTGGAACTAATCTAACTGGACTTAACTCAATTAACTGAGCTAACTAATTACAACTCATCCTTATCTCTTTAACTAAGGGATAAATTCCTCAATCAATTGTATAACTGTTGCATGTCCCCACATAGACTTCATGTTTGATTTTCTACAACTAATTAACTCAAGATGAATTAATTATTTATTTTACAAACACCTGCTAAGATCAAATTCGAATTTTACTTCTCAATTTTAGTTCAAGGACTAACTAAAATTGGAATCCATCCCGAAATGCTATTTATAGCAATGTTATTTTTAGCACTTCCATTTTGCATTCGTTGTTTCTACGTCCAACACTAGTACCCGAACTGTTATTTATAGCAGTGCTATTTTTAGCACTTCTATTTTTAGCATTTCTTGTTGCTATTTTCAACACTCTCTCTCAACAAGAAAGGCATTCAACTCGAACCTGATCCTGAACGTTTGGAATGTTCTGCATGCAACACTTCTCCCAAGTGTTGTTGCTCCAGCAACTCTAGAAACAAACAAAAAACATCTCCCAACTGACCTCCTTGTTGGGCTAGAAATACCCTCTGATGCTGAAGCTTCCTCTGCCGCTCCATCCGCATCTGTCTCTACCCACTTATCTAGTCCTGCTACTCCTCGTCGATGCTCTCGTAGCAAGATCTAATCAAAGAGGTTGGGTACCTCAATGATCCTGACCCTATTCCAGCCTTCTTGGGACTGTCACTACACATCACCCCACCTCCGACCTGGAGGTATGGATGCATGTGATCCCTCTGCCCACTTGGCTCGAAATTTCCCCCTACTGGAGGTCTCTGCATGAGTAGATGTCTCTACTTGATCTCCTCTCAGCTTCTCTAGTTGTGGCTACTCCACAACCTCCTGAAGCTGCTTCACCAATTGTGGCTCCTTCACAATTGTCTGAGACTTCTTCTAGCGCTGCATGTTGAGAGGTAATGTACTGTCCCTCTCATCCACCAAGTCTCCATCAGTTGCCTTGCTCCTCAAGGCTTTGCATGCATCTTGAACCTCAAGAGCATACAGGTTCTTGACTCGTGAACCGATTTGCTTCACCTATCTCATGGTGATGTGTCGAAGGAAAACCTTTTCCTTACTAAAGACTACATCATAGCCTTTGTCTTCCAGCATTGCGATCGACACAAAATTTTTCCTTAGTCTTGATATATACTTGACATTGGTCAAGGTAATGCGAGCTCCATGCTCCCTCTGAAAAACAACCGTGCCTACACCTGAGACACTATACTTTTCATCATTACCCATCGCTATGAGTATCTGGAGATCTTTCTCCTCCAAGGTACTGAAAAACTCTTGTCGTCGGTCATGTGGAAAGAAGCTCCACTGTCAAGAAACCAACCACATCCCACCATGGATGAAACCATGCATGCGAAGAGGGTGAAATCCAACTTAAACTGTGAGGCCACTGCCTCACCTTCAGATCCTTCCTTGGATCCCATCTTGGATTTCTTCAGTGGATAATTTGTAGCAAAATGGCCCACCTCATGACAACGAAAGCATCGCACTTTCGATTTGTCAAACTTCTTCCCACCATGGGAAGAACTCGATTTGGGATGAGAATCATTCTCCTTTCCTTTCTTTGCCTTACTCGCTAAGGCGCAGTTTTCTTCATCCTCCTTGGATGAAGAACCATCTCTGGTGCTTCTTCTTATCTCCTCCTGCATCAGATCCGACCAAAGTCGTTCCCAATCTGGTAGTTTCTCTCTTCCATTTACCGAGTCTTGGTAGCTATGCCAGCTCTTAGGAAGACTGAGGAGTGCAAGACTCACCATGTCATCATCAACTGTCGTGATCCCTACACTTCCAAGCTCATCCCTGTAAGTGGTGAGCTTGTTTAGATATGTAGAGATCGTGTCGCCCTTTTCACACTTGATTTTCTGAAGCTTGTCTTTCAGCGCCAGCTTCCTCTGATCGTTGTTGTTCTGATATAGATATTTCAATGTTTTCCACATCGAAAATGGTGTCTCCTTCCCATGGAGGCTCGAGACAATGTGGTCTCGAACTCCCTCCAGGAGGATTCTCCTTTCTCTAACCACACATTTCTTCCATTCCGCCAATTTTGTAGCATTAGCTGCTACCAACTTGGGGACTTCTTGATCAATGAAGTCCTTTAGACCGTTGTCCTCTAATACTGCTTCCATGAGATCCTTCTAGGCTATATAATTCGAGCTACCGTCAAGGGCATACTCGAGTCTTAAACCGCTGAACGCCATTGGTGAAATTGAGATGTGATAAGAACTCGATTTCTATAATCAAGAACTTGAAACTTCGAACTTCTCCCTTCTTTGTATACTGTTCTTCGTTTTGATCACCTTTGCTCTAATACCATGTAGAAATTTCCCACTGTAGATCAACAGATTATGCAATATACTAAAGCAAAATACAAGATCTACTTCTACAAAAAACTTCCACAAGCTTAATCGCATATGAGCAAGATCAAATAGAACACATATAACTGAGAATGAGAAATCAATCACACATGAACACATAAGAATACTCTGGGGAAAGCCTCAGCTAAAAACACCGATCTTTGTATTATCATACAAGTGGAAATATGTCTGGATTACACAAAGCTTTAGCTCACAAGCTATCCATCCCTCAGTACAATCCCTCTGCTGCTCATAGACAATCAAAGGCTTCTCACGAACCTTCTCCTCTGCCCTCCAAGCCTCCTATCTCCTTGCGCATTTTTTCCTGGGGTCCAGTGCTTCCACTTGTGTGAATTCCCACCTCACACTTCTCACTTGGCTCAGTAATAACTGCGCAATCCTGAAGGAGATAATTCCTTCTGCATGGATGAGTTTCATATATAGGAAAAATCCTCCAACTGATAGTACATTGTCCCTTCCTTTGATCTCAACTGGGTCTCTGACTGAACTGACATGCATGAGTTATTTATGAGAGAATATTCAGTTATCTAAAGTGCAGCGGTTACATTCATGCATGCATTAACTAACTGAACTCACAATTAATTCCACACACTGTTGGAACTAATCTAATTGGACTTAACTCAGTTAACTAAGCTAACTAATTACAACTCAAATTACAACTCATCCTTATCTCTTTAACTAAGGGATAAATTCATCAATCAATGGGATAACTGTTGCATGTCCCCACATAGACTTCATGTTTGATTTTCTACAACTAATTAACTGAAGATGAATTAATTAATTATTTTACAAACACCTGCTAAGATCAAATTCGAATTTTACTTCTCAATTTTAGTTCAGGGACTAACTAAATATGGAATCCATCCCGAAATGCTATTTATAGCAATGCTATTTTAGCACTTCCATTTTTCATTCCTTGTTGCTATGCCCAACACTGGTACCTGAACTTCTATTTATAGCAGTGCTATTTTTAGCATTTCTTGTTGCTATTTTCAACAGTATCATTATTGTAAATATGTTGTAAAGTGAAATTCCAAGTGTCATTAGTGGAATGCAAACAATCGTATGTAATGTAAAGAGTTATATGTAATGAAGTTGAAGAGTCATGACGGTAGTCCAAGAGTCAAAGGGGAATGTCAAGGGTCACCCCACCATTTGCTATATATATAACCTCATAACTCATAGAACAGACTTTTGGGAGCCAAGATTTTGGCTAGGCATTGCTTACAGAAGGCTTGGAGAGTATTGTGACGAGCCTTAGCTTCTCCACAATGCAGAGTGAGTACATCTCTTTTTTGGAGGAACAAGTGGTGTTGATTGTAATGTTCCACTATTGGGTCTAGTGGTTATCAATGGTGTATGTATGGATGGAACTTTCACTTTATATATATATATATATATATATATATATATATATATAATAGAGGCAACAAGTTTTCATGCATATGTTGTTATTGTAGTTGGACTATTTTAGTTGCTTTAGCAATATGTGTTGTTTAACTTACGCATTTGTGTATGAACTACTTTGTATGCAATTGTATGAATCTTGTTGTAATCGTGTTGTTGGTTTAACCCGTCACTTTGGATTGTGGATTATTCTGCTTTCCAGCTTGTGATTTCATTCAACTCGTGTGTTCTTTTCATGCTGCATACTATTACAAGCTTCTAAGGGACATACTTCCTTTTCCCCTCAGTGTGTTAGAACCCCCATGCATCTCACTTGACTCACTGCAAGGTCACACACTTGCTTCCGAAAAAGATATCACACTTACCTTTGCATGCTATCGCAGTCAAGGCATTGCTTTACTACCCACTGTTGGGACTCCTACTCCAAACGGTTTGAATTCTAGTTGGTACCTCTTACCAGGGAGGCCCCATGACATGTTGGCGGGTCCAGCACCGTCAATAGGTCCTTCAGACAAGAACAAGAGATTCATCATACAAATTAGTTCAGAATAAGATAAGCACAAAATAGGCTCAAGTTCAATAGACTCTACAGTAGCATCTTGGCATATGAGTGCTCTCTCCCTTTCTATTGTTTTTTTCTTTTCACTTTTCTAAACTTTGCTCACTTGAACTACTAGACTCTTCCTCGGATGTTGCACCCTTTCCTTCTTGGATGCCTTTCTGGCTTGGTTGCGACTACTCCAACTCTCATTGATGGCCTTTGCATCTTGGCCGCACTTGCATGTCCTCGTCCTTGATTTCCACTTCAACATCTAACAGATCCTAGCGAATTTCCTCTCTTCCGCTCGATTGTTTTCTCTGCAACTTCCCTTTGGTCAGACTTGGTCAAAATGTGTTAAAACTTTGTCCCAAAAATGAAGGACCCAATAGGCCCCGACCACAATCAATTGACTCTTCCCTGAGTCAATCCTTGCCTAATGTTGTTGTTTTTGCTTGACCAGTTCCTTCATGCATTGTAGGTTCTCCTTCAAACGAAGGACCTAACTTTGGGACAAATTGAATGGTTGTGGTCTTGAATTGAGTATATGCATCTAGGGTTGACTGCCATGGATTTGTCAGAGTGACAACTTGCTTAATAAACTACGTGGTGAGTTCAGTTGTCAGTTGGCCAGGCCTTGCGTTTAGAAGAGCATTCCACTAAGTTTCTACCTCTCCGTTGAGCTACTACAATTTTTGGAAATTGACCTGTGTTGGCAGTTTGAGGTCATGGGAATATTTGGTAGTGTGTGAGTCCTCCTTAGTCTACTATATTTATTTCTCTAGGTTGTCAGTCTGTGCGAAAAATTCCTTTTGCTACTCAATGTCAGCAGTGGTCAATGCTTGATTGAAGAGCTGTTGAGCCTGTTGCCGCAGGGTATAGACTAGTTTATTTTTCTTTGCAAGCAACCCCGACCAGTCGTGAACCTAAGTGAATATTTCTTTTGCTTCCCTAGTAGCCTGTTGAAGGGAGGCCCACAGTAAAGCCATAACGTTGATATTTTGGTCAATACCATTGGCATACTGGGTGGCTGGATTAGGGAGCGCGCATTGGCTTGCTGTGATAGTCTTTTGAAGTTGCTTGTTTGCTAAAACAAGTTCGGTGCATGTAGTTTGGATGTCATCACAACAGTCTGAAAGAGTGCAGGCTAAGAAGACCTTTGGTGTGTTTGGTACTACATCAATGATGGTAGGCCATAGAGCTTGAAACTTGGTGCTTATATCATCAACATGTTGTTGTAACACTTGCTTTTCTTGGAGAAGTTGATCACGCTCGATTGCAATGGAGAGAAGTTGTTGTTGTTGCTGCTCATGTTCTGCTGCCAAGGTGTTATGGAGTGCTTCTGCTTGACGAGCAACAAATTGAATGAAAGAAAACAATTGAGAGGATGACCAGTTCTAAATGTCATCGAGTGTCATTGCAGTAGGTGGAGCGTATCGTCTTTGCAGTGGTTGTCCGCTGGCAACCGATTTCTTAGAATTTCCTCGAGGCGAACGCTCTCGCTGAAGGGTCTCTGCGGTGTGGGTTTTGGCATGGTCTAGAGAAAAATGTGGTGGCAAAATAGGAATGGAGATGGAAGTATGAGATAGGACAGTTATAAATTCTTGACCCTGAGGAATATGCGGGTCGATTTTTGGTGGAGGGATTGATGCTAGTAAGAAAGTTAACAGAGGTATGGTAGTTGAATCCACAGTTTTTGGGTGAACAATAAGGGTGTCTTTGTTAGTTTCGGCGATGGATTGGATTACAGAATCAACCTCCATATCAGTCTCAATACCGAGGAGGTTACTAGTCAACGGGAGGTCTGAAATGGTTGCGAAGGAAGAGGTCGTGTAGGGTGATGGGTTGTGAGACATTGGGGATGTAGTGGAGATGGATTGTGGGGTTTATTTAATGTTTTGTGTGTTGGTCAGGGAGTGTGGTTCTTCACTAGTGAGATCGAAGACTTGGGTAGAGGTAACTTTAACGGGTTTCCAAGAAACATAGGAAGTTTGGGTAACAATTGGACGAGCATCCTGGAATGTGGGTTCAGTTACAGAGTGAGGGCCCACTGGGGGAAAGGAGGAAACCACAAGGTTGAACGACATAGTATTGATTGGACTAACATTGATAAATTCAAAGAACATGGGTAGGGAACTTACTGATTACTCGATAGCTTCCAAAGTGTTCCAGATTGATATCAACATTGTCTCAAATCTCTTCAAGTCAGGATTGAGTGTCTCTTCCGCTACTCACTTCCGGGAGGTGGAGGGGCTCTCACTAGGCAGCAACCGTGGTAACATCCCTTTAAAATAATATATCTTCTTGTTATCCTGGACCTCACCAATGACTCCTGGTTAGGACATGACTTCATTGTGGAAGACCTCTTCTGAGAGACTAAAAGGCAACGCGTGCATCTGGAAGGTGTCCAGGTTAACAACATTTGGGCGAATCCATGTGGTGTTGTGGTGAAGACTGAACCATATGGCATGTGAATAGTCATCTAAAAGAAACTTTGGAATTTTGGGGATGACCTTGGTGGCAACGAGCATCTTATCATACCAACTAGCAAGGGAAGCCTTGTTGATTTCTTTGTTGTTTGGGTCCCTTGATGTCCTCCATGGGGAATATCTAAGTGCCAAGGGATGATCTTCAGTGACCAGGGCTAGCTCTCTACCTTCAGGATTGCACCACTTCATCATTGCTAAAGAGACAATGAGATATCCATATATGAAGTATGTTTCCCACTTGTACACATCCTTCTAGGCTTCAAAAAGTTCATTGAGCAAAAATCTGCACCAATTTAGTTATTCTCCCTTCTCACATGCCTCCACCACTGATATGGTATCCAAAGTGCATTCTCCCTTTGTGTAGTGGTGTATGATTTTCTGAGAGATTATATGACAGAAAAATGTGATGGAGTGAACATTAATCAAATCAATGGAGGCTCCTTTGTCGCCACACTGAGTAACATATTTTGTATAATAATTGTTGTCACTTGTCTTCTTTCCACTCTTAGAGGTATTATGAAACACATACGACATTATGGCTCCTACAACAGACAACCCCATCAATTTTTGAATTGGGTACTCCTTGTTGAGCCAGAGGGAACCTCCATGCAGTCAACTGATGAGGAACTTAGCACATTGCATTGTCGTGCCCAAAGTGTCGAAGACTGGTAAACTCCTTAAATTCATTAGCATGGTGCACTGTAATCCTCAAAATTCTTCTTTTATTTGGGAAACATGATTTCCATCTTGTCTGGTCATATTCTTTGTGTAGACTTTGCACTCGTGGGGGAATGGAATGAATCTGACAAATCATTGTCAACCAATGTGGCCTTCTCATATTTACCAAGGAGAATTTTTATTTTTGTTACTCTTGGGTCAAATTGGGGGGGAGGAATAACAGTTTTGGATACCTTAGTCATGACTTTAACCCGTCGACTATACATAACAGACATAGGGGGCTTAAATTTGGACTGAGAACCAGGGGAATTTGATATAGAAGCCAAAGCGAACAGTTTTACTACCTAAGATTTTACAATGGAGGTTTTAACGTTTCCATGTAGAGTATATAGAAAGGTTTGACATGACATAAACAACAACTTGCCATACTTAATTCAAACCGTGGAATTAACGACGACTATGACCTGGAACTGATCTGGATGACACAAAAACTCAAAAGGTAGATGATCATGATGGACAATTATCATGCAATGATGGAAAAACACAAAAAGTTGATGACCAGAATGTGTCCGGGATTTTTTTGGGAGAGATTAACCCAAATTCGAAAAGACACATGTAATTATTATTAACTATGATGGATAAGATGATTGCCACGTTCGATTTCCTGACCATAATCAGTTGCAGAGGGGTGCACTAATCTAACTGTCAAACTTGAATCAAGTAACTTTATTCGTAACTGGCTTAACTAACACAACTAACACAACTGACATAACTGAAATAACTGAGGTGACTTCAAATTTAACTAGATGACTCTATCATAAACATAATTGTGGCCCCCTTTCGGAGATCAAATGAATTTGATTAAGAAATAATTGGATTGTGGAAGAGTTTCAAGTGTGCATTGTTCACCCAGCCTAGCAATAGGTTTCCATCTAGTTGTGCAAGTTTGACAGCCCCAGACTCTCGCACTTCCGCAAAAATGAATGGCCCCAACCAATGCATTTGTAGCTTTCCAGGGTGTTTTAGAAACTTATTGTCATATAAGAGAACCTTGTCCCCAACTGCAAACAACTTTTTTTCTATGTGTTGGACATGCCATGATTTTTCCCTCTCCTTCTCAACAGTCTGGTGAAAGTCTGCCAAGAACCTAGCTTCATCCAGCTCCTAGAGCTCGTCCAACTGTTTGATAATTGACTCATCCTCTGACATCTGAGTGGCCTGCATAATAAAGGGTTGGGAATGATGAACTCCATAGGTACTCGATAGGTACTATGTGGTGACTGTCTCATTAATGAAGTGGGTCCCCTGGTCACTGTTGAGGCTCAGGGGGCACCCAAATCAAGTGATAATATTTTTGAAGATGAATCTGGCAGCGGTGTCTGCATGCAATCTTTAACAGGTGAAAATTCGACCCATCTAGTGAGATAATATATGGTAGTGATAATGTAGCTTCCATGTGAATGACACATTGATGGATTAATAAGCCCCACAAAATCCACAACCCACTTTTCGAATGTCTAGAGAGCTCGTACAGGTTGCAAAGGAAGTTTATCCCGACGCTATGGTCATCCCACCCATTGGCAAACATCGTAGTTCTTGATGTACTCTTTCGCATCCTGGAAAAGCGTGGGCCACCAGAGCCCTACTTGTAATACTTTTCTCATGGTGGCTTTCCTGCCTACGTGTCCTCCTGCAACTCATGAATGAAATTCCCATAGTACATCCTACTTCTCATGGTTGAGGACGCATCGTCACAATAATTGATCAAGGGCCATCTTGTATAATTGTCTTTCAATCAACTGGTAATATGTAACTTGAACTACCATGCGCCTTCGCTGGGTTGGTGTGTACTCCTCCAAACATTTCCCTATAGTTAAAAATAATTCAATGTCCTCCAAATAGTCATGTATGGCTTCAACCCAAAACAGACCAGCATTTGGCAGTTGGTCATCTATTGACCCCCCAGCTTCACTTGACTCCAGCCATGAGAGATGATCGGGCCCCACATTCATCTTCATTGGCTTTACAATTACTTTGAATGTAAACTCATGGAACAATAGAAGCCATATACAAATCCTCCCCTCAAGTACAAGCTTATTTACCAGGTACTTCAGTGCAGAGTGGCCAATAAAGAACTTGAATGAACCACAAGAAGGTTGTGTTGGAACTTCTGCAGTGAGTACACCATCACGAGTGCTTCCTGTTCAATTGTGGTGTAGTTCTTTTCCGCATTAGAAATTTTTCTACTGGCGAAGTAGATCGGGTGGTCGAGGTTACCGTCTCCAGGCTGGGCCAAGACAACTCCGAGAGTGATTCCTGATGTATCAACATGGATGTGAAATTATTATTCTAATCCGAGTAAACCAGGATTGGTGCTCTTGCTAGCTTCTGTTTTAACACATTGAAAGCGACATCACATTCACCAGGCCAGAAAAACAACTCAAATTTCTTCAGCAGCCTCTCCAGTGGTGTAGTAATCAGGGCATACTTGCGGATGAACCTATGGTAGTATATTGTGTGGCCGAGAGTCGATCTTAGCTCCTTGACATTGGCTGGTGGAGGCATATTCAGAATTAGTGCAACTTTGGCAGGATTGACACAAACTCCTCCTTTACAAACTATATGCCCCAGGAGTGTTCCAAAAGGGACAACAAAAATGCACTTCTTCAAATTCAAATAAATTTGTAGTTTCCTGCGGCGATCAAACAACACTATGAGCAAGGTAGAGTGTCTCTTCAATATGCTATACACTATCCAATTGTCCATATACACCTCAAGGAATCTATGGATATAGTCACGCAAGGCATTAATTATAATCCTCGAAATATTGCTAACGCATTCTTCAATCCAAATTGCTTGACATGGTAGGCATAAGACCCCGATTCATTTGTGAAGGTAGTTTCTTCTTATCCTCCCCTGCAATAAAAACTTGATGATAGCCAGATAATCCATCTGTGAAGGAATAGGCTTCATTACCTGCAAAATTATCAAGGACTTCATCATTGAATGGAGTAGGGAAAGGGTCATGAACACAGGAATTGTTCAAACTCTTGTAATCTACAAAAACCATAATTTCTTAAGAATGTTTATTATTTTGAATGAAAATTGGACTAACCTATTCGACTTCATCAACTAGAAAGATCAGTCCCACTGCTAACATCTTATCAATTTCCACAAGGGAGTCTCTAGGGGAGCAATACCATACCACATGCATTCATATTGGGGATATATATTGAGGAAAAAATGTGTTAGGAAACCAGCTCACAAAAAGATAGAAAAGATAGATCAACGCCTTAGAATTCAACCTCTTCGAGGGGGAAACCTCCTTTACATTACACAAATGAACAATTCTTGGATGATTCAAATGACTAAACCTCCCTTCTATATATAGGAGTCTAAGGGGTCACAATATAATCAAGCCGACATAACACTAATAACATAAGGGCACAAAAATAACAATAGTGGGTTTCTATGGGGCATACTAATAACAATATGGGGACAATAGGGGCACAATAATAACAATAAGGGATACAATGACAATAGTAATGGGGGAATCACTAATATTATAGGGGCCTAACATGACCCTCTCCTTTCGAAAAGCGTTGTCCTCAACACTTGAGTAATTTTGGATGCTTCTGTATAAAATTCTCATCCTCCCATGTGGAATCTTCAGCTGATAAGTTCTTCCACTTGATGTGATACTCCAAAATTAATCGATTTTGTAGCTGTCGAGTTCTTGTTTCTATGACTGCTTTTGGTTCCAATATGATTTTTCCTTCCTCGTCAAGTTCTAGAAATATTGTTTGAATTGGGAGCTTGTCACCTATAACCTTCTTTAAACATGAAAAATGGAAAACTAGGTGCACTCGGGAAGCTGCAACAAGCTCCAATTTGTATGCCATAGTACCAATCTTTTGCAACACCTTGTACGGACCATAATACTTTGGTGATAATTTATTATCCTTCTTAGCTTGCTTGAGGGACATTTGTTTATATGGTTGTAGCCGTAGGAATACCCAGTCACCTACATCAAAACTTCTTTCGCTGCGATGTTCATCTGCCTGTTGTTTCAATATATTCTGCGCCAACGTGAGGTTATCCTTTAAGAGTTGGAGAACTTGTTGTTGATGCTCGATGTGATGTTGCATTGCTTCAACCTTAGAATTTTCTCTTAAATATGATGTCATGGATGGTGGATGATATCCATAAAGTGCCATAAATGGCGTCATTTTTGCTGTGGTATGGAAGGAAGTGTTATACCACCATTCAGCCAGAGGTAACCATTTGATACATTGTGTCTGTTTATCAGATACAAATCAACAAAGATATCCTTCCAAACATTTGTTTACTATTTCAGTTTGCCCATTAGATTGAGGATGATAAGATGAGCTATGAGCTAACTGAGTACCGAGACAAGAAAATAACTCTGTCCAAAAATTTCTAGTGAAAATGGGATCTCTGTCGCTTACAATAATCTTTGGGTTTCCATGTAGCTTTTGAATTATTTCCATAAATGCAGTAGAAATTGTACTCGCTTTAAAAGGATGTGATAATGCACAAAAGTGTGCATACTTTGTAAGTCTGTCAACTACCACCATGATGACACTCTTTCCTTCGGACTTGGGTAAACCTGTGATAAAATCCATTGAAACCTCCTCCCAACGTTGGCTTGGAATGGATAAAGGTTGTAATAGACCTGGGGTCTTAATTGTTTCAATTTTATTTTGTTGGCAAATCAAACATTCCGCCACAAACTTTTGAATATCCGATTTAAGGCCATCCCAAAAAAAGTCTTTCTTAACCCTGTGGTAAGTTTTTAAAAATCCTGAGTGCCCTCCTAAGGGAGAAGTGTGCAATTCCATAAGAATCTTTTGTTTGAGTTGGGAATTCTTACATAGGTATAAATGATCTTTGTACCATAACGAATCATTTTTCTAGCTAAATGTATCAAATGTACTAGGATCTTGTTGTAACTTTCGAATGAATGCCCACACTTCTTCGTCATTCTTCCATTCCTCCCTTCCTTCGTTTATCCAATGTGGTTGGATAATAGAAATGGCATACAACAATGCTTCCACATCCTCATCCTTTCTTGAGAGTGCATCTGCCACAACATTTTGCTTCCCTTTTTTGTAGATGATTTCAAAGTCATAACCCAACATCTTTGTGACCCATTTTTGTTGCTCTTTAGAGGATAATCTTTGTTCTAAAAAGTATTTAAAACTATCATGATCCATTTTTACCTTGAAGTGTCTTCCCATTAGGTAGGGTCACCATTTCTTAAGTGCATGTAGTATTGCCAACATTTCCTTCTCATAAATAGCTTTGTGTAAATACTTTCCCTTGATTGGAAGACTTTCGAAAGCAATGGGTCTTTCACCTTGCATTAAAACAACACCAATTTCATTTCCTGAAGCGTCACATTCCACAATAAAGGTTTTTGTGAAGTCCGGTGTAGCTAAGACCGGTGCTTGGCACATTGCCTCTTTAAGATGTTCGAAGGCCTTTGTTGCTTCTGGAGTCCATGAAAATGCATCTTTCTTCAATAATGTTGTTAAAGGTGTTGTTATTCTCCCATAATTCTTAACAAACTTGCGATAATACCCTATCAACCCAAGAAATCCTCGCAGATGCTTTATGGATGTGGGGATTTTCCATTCCTTAATGGCTTTAATTTTGCTAAGGTCTACCTTAACACCTTCATGAGATACAATATGACCCAGATATTCCACCTCTTGTACTCCAAAGAAACATTTGGAGCTTTTTGCATATAATTGTTTCTCCTCCAATAGTTTGGGCACCCTATCAACATGTTCAACATGATCCTTCCAAGACTAGTTGTAGATTAATATATCATCAAAAAATACTAACACAAATTTTCTAAGGGTGGGTTTGAAAATGGAATTCATCAAACCTTGAAATGTAGCAAGTGGATTGGTAAGGCCAAAAGGCATGACCAAAAATTCATAATGACCCTCATGAGTTCTAAATGTTGTTTTCAGAATGTCTTCAGTCTTCATTCTGATTTGATGATATCCTGAACGAAGATCCAACTTGGTGAAGTAAATTGATCCATGCAATTCATCCAATAATTCATCAATGACAGAAATGGGAAATTTATCTTTCATAGTGAGTTTGTTGAGCTCCCTATAATTCGGACACATGTGCCATGATCAATCCTTCTTGTGCACTAATACTGCTGGAGCATAGAAAGAACTTTGACTATGTTGAATTATACCAGCCTCTAGCATTTCTGCAACCATGCATTCAATTACACTCTTTTGGGCATAGGGATTTCTGTACGGCCTGATGTTTTGGAGGAACACTTCCTGGAATTAAATGAAGAGCATGATCATGATCAGGAATAGGTGGGAGGCCTTTGGGAGTCTCAAATACCTTGGAATGATTGTCCATGACTTTTTGGAGATCTGGAGAAATAGATGATTTCGATGTGGGAACCTCTAGCGACCATAATTGTGCAATTAAACCTCGTTGTTCCTTCTTTAGAAGCTTTGTCATATCTTTAGAGCTGATTATCTTTCCCGGTTTCCCTGCAATACCCCTTAATTCAACTTCCTTTCCTTCCGGACAAAATTTCATGAAAAGTTCTTGAAAATTAAAATCTATTGTACCCAAGGATTGTAGCCATTGGACTCCCAGTACAACACCAGCACCACCCATTGGAATGGAAAGCATTGGGCTATTTTATACATATTCTCCCATGGATAGCTTGATATTTTGGCACTTTCTTGAGCAATTTATGGTTCCTCCATTTGCAACCATCACTTGACACTCTGGTGTTGGATATAGGAAGCAATTCAATTCCTTTTCTATCTTAAAATGAATAAAATTATGGGTACTTCCTTAATTAATCAACACTATTACCTTTTTCTTCTTGATATGTCCTTCTATCTTGATAGTTTGAGGAGTGGTAATTCCAGCCAATGCATTACAAGATATGGTTGGATTCATTTCTTCTTTATCTAGGGTTTGTTCCTAGAGTATATCCTCTTCTTTTGACATTACTTGTTCCTTTTCTTCCTCATCTTCACAATCTATGTAGAATAATTTCTTCTCATCACACTTATGATCTTTAGTGTATTTTCTATCACAACTGTAACAAAGTCATTTTTCTCTTTTTTCTTCCAATTGTTGTGGTGTCAACCTTGTAGGTTGTGGAAGGCTAGGGGCAATAACACTTCCATCTTTCTAGTTGTGAGTGGTAGGCTTCCTGGTTGCCATAATTTTGCTTTCCATTTTTCTTGCTAACCTGAATGCCTTCTCCAATGAATCAGGTTCCCAAAGGCGCATCTCATGTTGGATATTATCCTTTAAAGTCCCTATGAACACATCAAGCATATGCTCCTCTAGAACAACTTTTACCCTTATGTTCAATTTTTGGAAGTCCTCAATGCACTCCATCATTGAACCCTTTTGTTTGAGATTTATCAATTGGCTAAAAAAGGTGTTGCTTTTTGTATCCTCATAATGTGCTATCATTTCTTCCGTAAAAATTGCCCAAGTGACAATTTGTTTACGAGATCAAAGCCATCGATACCATACAAACTGATTTGGTTCCAAATATAAAGTTGTAATATGTACCTTTTGTGTGTTTTGCACATTATGGAGATCGAAAAAATGCTCCATCTGTAGTATCCATGTTCTGGGATCCTTGCCATCAAACTTCCTCATATCGATTTTTGGAACATGGTGGGTCTTGAATCCAACTTTAGAGTCTATGAAATCATGATTAACATTTCTTTTGTTCTCATCATGAGTTTCTTTTACTACCCTTTCACTATTAGTGACCATTTCTTGTAGCAACTTATTCAAATTTATCTTCAATTCTTCCATCTTATCGTCCATGCCATTCATCTTAGCGTCCATGCCATTCATCTTAGCTTCCACACCATCCATCTTAACTTGCATGCCATTCATATTAGCTTCCACGCCATTCATCTTGGCTTCATTTACCTTTAGTGAGAGTGAAATTTGTTGTACTTGGTCTTGTAATTTTGATATATCATGTTGCATTTCTTCCTCTTCTTCACGAGTCATGCTAGAGCTTTCAGGTTGCTTACTAGGTGTTTCCATTTTCTTTCTTCGGGGCATTAATTAATGCTAATAATTATTCACTATTCCCTTTGAATTCCTTCAAACTAATTTTTCAAACCAATCTTATGCAAAATTTTAAAAAAACTACACACCTTTTTTTCACTTTGTAAGAGCTCGATATTGAATCTGTTGTATCTCTGTAACTGCGGATCTCGAATATCTGAAATCTCGTCTTGCGGTATCCCTTTGAGTCCTATTTCTAACCCTGCAAGTCTGATCAAGATTGGATTCTCCAAGGAAGAGTTATGCCAAATCTCCCACGGTGACCTGATTATAGACTAGTTCAGTAGAGCGAACTTGTACGACGTGCCACGTGTCATTTTCGACCTTAGTACCTGAAACTAATACACCGAAAACTACAGGCCGTGCTATTTTGAAACTTCTCACGAAATTTCAATCTGATTCTCAAAACAAAAGTTATGACGATTTTCCCCAAGTCACCTGTTTGGAATGTAATTCGGGAGTCTGCAAAAACTCTAACTTCCTCAGATCATATCCCCGCAAATATAGCAAGACAAGCTCTGAAATTCGGACCCGAAGTTAAGAACGATTTCCGCTCAAATGAGTTTTTTTTGTAGCTTCTGAAACATCGCATAAAAAATTTATGACAAAAATGCCACAATGACCTGTTTGGAGCAGCGAAACACTAGAATCCAAAGCTCTGATACCAAATGTTAGGAAACCAGATCACAAAAAGATAGAAAAGATAGATCAATGCCTTAGAATTCAGCCTCTTCAAGGGGGCAACCTCCTTTACATTACACAAATGAACAATTCTTGGATGATTCAAATGACTAAACCTCCCTTCTATATATAGGAGTCTAAGGGGTCACAATATAATCAAGCCGACATAACAGTAATAACATAAAGGCACAAAAATAACAATAGTGGGTTTCTATGGGGCATACTAATAACAATATGGTGACAATAGGGGCACAATAATAACAATAAGGGATACAATGACAATAGTAATGGGGGAATCACTAGTATTATAGGGGCCTAACAAAATGACATAATATATTGAGCATATAATAGGGGGTAAAGGGTTTTTATATTGGCAGGTATAAAAAATGGAGCTCAAAGTTAACGAAAAAATATAAAGGGGTATAAAAAACATTAATGAAAAATGGATACCTGTAACAACCCTGGTTAAAAATCCATGTAAAAATATATAAGACCATGGTCATGGGTCACATATTCCAAGTTGAATGGTGGGTAAAACATCCTAGTGGGTGTTCATTCAGTTTATTACGACTAAGGAAATTGGCAAAGGCAATGACAAAGGCTTTGAAAAGACAAAGAGGCATTAATTGACATTTTATTTATGAAAATAATGGAAATTAGGAGAAAAGGAAGATGAAAGGTCATAAGTTGCATGTGAGGAGGAAATTGAAGGAAAATAATGGAAAATGAAGAAAATAGAGGTCTCATTAATAAAATGGCTTATGAGGATGAGTGGGTAAGCTTTGGTCAGTTTATTTTTGGAGCTCTCTCTATTCTCTCTCTCTCTCATACTCTTGGATGCTTAGAGTTTTCTTGGAGCACTCTTGGAGAGTGTGACATACTTGGACTTTTGGAGCAAGAAGGGAAGGGAAGAGTAGGAAAGCGCAAGAGGACATCGGGATCGGCAGCTACAACGGGTTTTGTTTGCAGGTACCGAGTGCATGTATGTTTCCCTCACTAGTTTTGGCATGCATGGCGCATGCATGTGGTTTATTGGTCATGATCTGCCATTGGCATGGAGGATTTCCTGGATTAACAACAGATTTGCCTAGCCTTGCCATTTCCTGGAGAGCCATGGTGTTGTGGGTTTTTTTTTTCTTCTTTTGGTTGACTTGCATGTTTCCTTTAGCTTAGGTTAAGTTAATAGTTCCTGGAAGCCCTAGTTGGACAAACACTTTGGAAGCCCTTGGTGGGTTGAGTTACTATTCCTGGAAGACCTAGTTGAACAAACACCTTGGAAGCCTGGAATAAGTTGTGGGTTGAGTTACTAATCCTAGAAGCCTTGGTTGGAACAAACCCTCTGAAGCCCTGGAAGGCTTGGGTAGAGACCAATATGATGATGGTTTTGTGAAGTCTGACCGTGAGGTGGAATCACTGCTTGATGGGTTGAGGTGGTTAGCCTCTGGAAGCCCTAGATGGTTTTGGATTGAGTGCTTTATGAGATCCCACATTCATGCTTGGAATATGTCACGGGGGTGACTAGATGAAAGAAAGATTTGGTTCAACCATGTCTACAGTCGGGTGGTACGTGGAAGTCTCGAACCTGGTCGGATTTTCCTATGTTTAATAAAAGCTAATTTCTCTTGCTTTTGTACTTATTTATATGTGGATTTAATGGTTGTTATCTCATTGTTATTTTCATGGTTTTATGTTGGTTATAAGCATGGTTAATTGATTGGTTCATGTCATGGTTATTTCATGTATTTACTTGTAATTGTTAAAATGATGGATGCAAGACCTAATTGATGTCATAACAGTTCAAGGGAGAAGATGGTGATCCTTCTTGTCATGTCTCATAAGAGTTTTCAGTCATTCATGCTCTGTCTTATATCCTAGACTTGTAGATTGCATTGATGCTAAGTGTTTGACAGAATGTCAGTCCCAGTTGGGCATGGTTAGGCCTAGTCCTGGAGTTATTTTTTGGTTTATTACTATTTTCATCACGTGTTTAATGGATTTCAGAAGTTACAACAAGTTCTAGGCCTGAAAAGTGCCTTAAATCTCATGGACTCTGGCACATGTTTGCTGGAAATAGTCCCTAGACGTAGGTATGCAGGCTTGGGGGAGCGTCCAAATATCTCTGGACGTTGGCATGCCCATAGCATGGGAGTGTCAAGAGGTTTAATAGCTTAAAAACTTAGTGGGACCCCGGGGTTGGTTACCTAAGAGGTTGGGATGGTTCCTGAGAGTCTTATTGCTAATGTGGAAGGTCTGTATGGTGTGTATCCATTGGTTCCACTTCCTTAACATGACTTACGAGGTCGAATCATATCATAGTAACTTCTTGTCACATGTTTACCCTGGTTGGATGGTTACTTGGGTAGATGTGGGAGGAGGGTGTTCCAATACCTACAATATCTAGTGAGAGTAGGGGTTTTTTTTAATTGGGAAGGTGTAATGGGTTTGTATTGGTAGGGGGTTAAATGATGTGATTTTTAGAGGTTTTTCCCAATATGTAGTCAAATTAAGGGTATTGTTTAGTATGCCATGAATGCACGTGATATGTCAGAGGTTCACTAAGTGAAGCCCCCGTGTCAATTTATCTCTTCACCTTCTCTTTGACCCTTGGGTTTAGGCGATATGGCCGATGTTTCACTAGTCTCACATATGGCTTCAACACGATCTTCATTTCTCCCAACTCCCCCTTAATCCCTTTGAGCTTTTCTACAACCGGAGGGAACAAGTCCTCATACTCCCTCAGAATATCGAATATTTCCTTATTGGTTTGTTCATCCCTATAGTCCTCGACAGAAGCCAATTTTTGCTTTTCTTTAGTGCCAATTTTGTGCTTCTGTAACTTCAGATGTTGTAGCTGCAGACTAGTTGTTACAGGCCCATATGTTACACTTTGTTTCCCTTCAAATTCCTTAAAGTTCGAGTGCCTTGACCCCTCTAAATTGCCTCCATCAAGTTCCAAATTTATCTCTCGCAAGCCACAACCTCATGAAATCTAGATTCATATATGTGATTGAAGGCATCCTGGTTGCAATAGTTCTTAGTAAGCTCACTTGCGGGGAACATGACCCTCTTGAATGCCTTTAGGGTAGCTATTATCCTCTTGTCATCATTAGTAAAGGAGAAATCACAGATGAATTGGGTTGCCATGAAGTCCCACTGCTGGTCTATCTCCTTATTTATTCCTTAAGGTACCACGCATGGGGGAATGTCCCTAGAGTGTGGATGAAGTTATGCACCCACATATTCTCAGGAAGTCCTTCCCTAATCCACCTGACTTTATAGCTTTGTATATGTTGGTGAGGATCAATATACCCTTCGTACCTAGTAACACTGGGCGAGCAGTCTTTGAATGCCCAAATCTGGCTACCAATGCGGACTTAATCATCTTCCACTCCATGAGATGGTTGCGATGGGAGCCCCACCACCTTGTCAGCTTTACTTGGAGGGTGACACATAGTAAGGGCACTTTGTGTGCTTCAAAATGTTCAAATCAACTTCATGGATAAAATCAATAACGAAACCCATACCATTAAAAACAATAAATTCTCGTACCTTTGTACCAACCCAGTGGATTGTTGCCCATCACCTGGAGTGGATCTCATGGACTCCTTGGTGCCAATCATCCCATGTAACTACTGATCCAACTTCAGAACACTTAAAACATCTCCAGCTAACCGACCCATGTGCCATAGGATTGATGTAGTCTTCCCTCTTTCCTACTATGAGCTGGTATAATTGATCTAATAACTCAAGTTCTTCCCTATCGTCCACTGGCTCAGGGAACCTAGGGCCTTGATAGGGATCCAAATTCTGAATAAACCTGACTCCATCCACTCTGAATGTCATTGTTTCTCTCTTCAAGTTAATCATTACATAATTATCGAAGGCCCAATTTATCCCCAACAATGTCAGATAGAGGTCTTTGTCTCCCATGATGTCTATGACCTCAAAGTCTGCATATGTCTTTACTCCTGCTATGTCTATTTCCACATCTTCTAGGCGGCCAATTGGGAGGATACAATATTGATTCGCCATGCGCAAATGGATCGGGGAGAATGCAAACTTAGGCCTCCCCAAAGCTTCCCAGGTCTTCCTTGGTAAAATGTTCACATCTAACCCCAAATCTAGCATAGTGTCCTTGATCTAGAATCCCGTGATCTGGGCATTGACCTAAAATTCCCTCATGTTATTTTTCTTGTTCCTTTGCACCCGCCTAGAACGCCTTTCAGGCAAATTAGGAAAGATGATCCCTTCAAAGAGCTCCCCATCATTAACAATAACTTTAATATTTTTCTACAACTTCCCAACATCTACATGTCGTTCATGATATGCAAGAATAACTCGAACAATTCTTTTACAGGCTAGGAATCATGTTGTAGTAGCTTTGGACTCTTGGGCTTCAAAAGTTCTGGTTGCTCTCCTTGGGGGCCATCATTCAGAACTAGCTGGTTGAAGATCTCCGTAACATATTTATAATACTGCTTTTGTTGGGTGGGGTCATAAGAACGCTTTGGCAAGGCAAGCTTTATGATCCTTGGTTGCTTGTTGGGCCTAAAGTCAACTTCGATCTTCTCCCCCCCCCTGGGTGACTACGTTAATATTTGACATCAAAGTTGGTTGGGGTGCCCACGATTCTTCATTGATCAGATTTGCTCCCCATTGCTATATGTTCTCCTTCCGTCTCGTGATTAGTTCTGGGCAGTCCTGTGTTGTGTGTGTGTTGACTCTACGCTGCGAGCACTAGGGTCTTCTGGGTAATGGGCAGTCTCTTGCAACGTGTCCCTCCAAATCACAATTATAGCAGTGGATCAGACCTCTTCCCCCTGCTCTACACACCCTTGCTCCTCCACCTGCTCGCCCTCGTGGAGCCTCATTAATTCTAAACGTAGAATTATCCAACCGGATAGCTAGGGCATTTAATGCCCTGCACTAATCAGTGTGGTAAATCACCAAGCCACAGAATTCACAAAAAACATTGTTAAGGAAATTTGAATATCTATGTAATATTGAGTATAGGCATGGAAGATGTCCATATGTTCAGCAAATTTCATAGTATTCGTGCGAAGATGGACCCTCCTAGTTAGAAAAGGCATGAAACTGTGTGCAGCCTTAATATAAACCCTGCATACTAATTTGCGCAAGTCCGATGGTGGGTAAGGAAGTGGAAGACCCTACCGGTATGGAGGGAGTTCTCGGCCCCCACAGTCTTGGGCACTCCGTGATGTGATGCCCCTCAATATTGCAGTTGGTACACCACATGTGGGGTCGCATGGGTTGTGATGGGTGCATGTCCCTCAACTTCTCTGTCAAATCAATGATCTGATGCTGCAATCCTATGAGAGTGGGGTATTGGAAACCCATTCCTCCTTGGTGTTAGTGTGGGTATCCTTTCATGGACTCGATCCTAGTTGCTTGCTCCAACGCAGCTTGTAGGGTGTCAATCTTCTGCTAAGTCAGCACCGTGCGGGTAAGCAACTACAATGCTTTAATGAAACAATCCCTTTGATGATTGGGGTCAATGGGATAACTTAACTTGCCAATTGCATCATTAAACCTTTGCATCATTTCCCAGGCGGTTTCTCCTTCTCGATGCTTGATATCCCACTATTCAGATAACCCCTGTTGGTTAGTCTATAAAATTTTTAATTCTTGAATGAATTCCCGCCGAACTTCATCTATTGTCGAATTATGTTGCAGGGCTAACCACTTAATGAACCATCTCAGCACCCTTTCTCAGAGAGTGGTCTCAAATTCAATGAACTTCATGGCATCCAAAATCTGATGAGCTCTCTAGATAGCTTCACATAAGTACCAATGTTGTTCGACATCCTCATTCCCTTTTCCAGAGAACTCAGAATACCGGGTAAAAGATCCCGCCAGGTTACCAACCATACACGATCGAACTGGTTAGACAAGTATGAATCCTCATGAACTGGGTTATGATGACCCTTAAAAACCTGTATTACAACTACTATGTCTACTCCCAGAGATACCAATCTTGTAGGTATTATGCACTTTGTGAACCTTTATAATTTTAACTAGCTCAGAGAGAAATTGAACAAGATTTTGATAAAGTACTAGGGTAAGGTAGGGGGAAGTGCTACCTGAACTGTTGGGCAACGAGTTACTATTCTCGGGAGACACATCAATCTTTAGGAAACAACATCCTCATAACGAAGCACATGTCATCATCTGGGTCCTAGCTTTTGCTTGTAGGGTTTGATCCATTCAGCGTCTCCATCTCTCTTGGCGGGAGGAAATCTCTAATGCTTCCTTTGACTTACATCACTGTATCAGTCCTGACCTCTCCTGCTGGGCCAAGTGTCCTCTTATCTCTATCCCCTTTGTTCTGCAACTCAAATAAACTCATTCTTCCTTGTCTTGCTTCTGAGCTACTTAGAATTGCTCCTACATGGTGCAACTCCCTTTGTCGTTTATGGATCTCCTGCAAAGCCTTCTCCTGTCATTCCTTAGCTATTTGTGCCCTCCTTTGTGCCCTCAGATCTCTAGCCTTCCTAGATTCATCTGCGTCCATCTCTTTAACATTTTCATTGTTCAGTTCCAGGTAACGTTTCTCCCCCTACATCCTTCCCCTAGTACCGGGGCTTTAAGCGACCATGTGTTGGTCCTGGGTTGAAAGCAGGTTCTCTTCCACCATTAAAAATTTAACCAACAATGAAACCTCTTTCAATAGTCTTCCCCGCAACCTTGAATTGAACATGACCTCGACCTTGGAAAAGGATAGTTGGCCTTCTACAACAAACTCTATAATATAGCCCTCTAAAGTAGCTTGTACCCATAAGTTGACAACCTGAGTTAAGTCCATATCAAGCCAGTGTAACTCGACTAGGTCAACCTGAGTCTAGGTACAGGAAGATCTACTCTGGTTGTAGGTATTTTATTTTTCCTGCAACCTTTTTAACCAATTGTAAAGATATTTTGGGAACTTACACCAAAATATCACGTAATGATCACTTACAGAATCTGCATACAACACTTCCTCCTTCACTCTTTTCACACTTTTATGATGAAGATGTGCTTGTTGAGAAATAAACCGTCTACTTGCTCATGCTACCAATCCTGAAGATCTTGCTTAAAGATGCTTGACACCATGGTCCAGATCCCTTTAAGAAATTTCAGGTCCCAACAATGGAACCATTTGTTGGCGGAAAAATTGTAAAAGATAGAGACCCTGGGTTTAGGCACAGGGGCCAACAAAAGGACCGTTGTAGTCTAGCGTAAAGCCAACATTTTCACCTTACTCCGGAGAATTAAGGCATCTCACCTGAGGCCTGTTGTGACCTTACTAAGATAGGGATTGGGATCAAACATTAAGGATAGTTGCACACAGATCATCAAGCACACCTACTCTAGAACTCATAGCATATAACATATAACCATCACAAAATGTAATTTACAAAGCTTTAAAGAACCATAAAGTATCCACACCCATGCATAACAATATTTTAAAGGGGCCCATACAAATAGACACTTTAAGAACCAGATAGCAATCCTGCAACTCTTCTCATTAAACTTCAAAAATTATTACATTATGGTGCTAAGGTCCTGTTGTAGTGGCTACAACCACCCTCCAAAATTTTGGCTTGCATGCAAATTTCAGAGCCTACCTTGGATCCTACGATCGATCATCCTTGGTCACTTATTGGTAAGCTAATGATTTCAAGCTCCCTCCTTGATCCTAAGAGTTATCCGTGTTCTCATATTTATGCAGCATGTGTCATTTTCGGGCATAGGGGTTGTTGTTTGTCATGTAAATGGAATGTTGTTTTGCTTCAAGGGAAAGCATGTGCGCATCAGTGGTTATCATCACATAGACATGTTTCACACTCACTTCACGGACTCTTGTCATGAAGGTTGTTGCATCAAGAAAAGTATGTCTTATGCATTCTGGGTGGTCTACGTTGTGTCATTAAGTGTCCGTGTGCGATCACAGTCAAGTCCTATCAATGTTTACATATGTTTCACTGATCTCACACAATCATTTTCCCGAGAAACCTAGCCTCATCCAGCTTCCTGGAACGGTGCACTTTGCTTCTGCAACCATCAAGCTTCCTCCCTTGTCTACTGAAACCTCGCAGTCCACAGAGACACCAACCTCCCTTTCCTGCCGAAACCCGCAGCCCGCGGAGATGCCAACCTCCCTTGCCTATTGAAACCCTACAACTTGCAAATACCCCAACCAACACTGCTCTCCAAAAATGCGTAGAGCAGTCAGGCAACTAGCATGTAGAAAATCTGATGGTAGGTTAACCCGATAATGCAATATAAATCAAAGCAGAATATTATAACCTACTTCTACTATCAATTTGCGGAAGCTTAAAGATCAAGCTGAACAATATAACCAGAAGAAGAAGAATCAATCGCACAATACACATGAAAATACTTTGGAGAAAGCATCAGCTAAAAACCCCACACTATTGTATTATCATACATGTGGAAATACATAGGAATTATACAAAGCCTTAGCTCTCACAGCTAGCCAGCTCTCAGTACAATCCTCACAGATGCTCACAGGAAATCTTGGCTTCTCTCTAACCTTCCTCTCTACCCTCCAAGCTCCTATTTCCTTGTGTTGTTCCTTGTGGATGATTATCCTTCGACCAAGTGGATGATCTCCTTTCAAAAGTGCGTAATCTTCAAGTATGATCCTTGACTGCATGCATGAGTTTTCTCTTTGAGAAAACACATGCAACTGATAGTACGTTGTCCTTGACTTTAATCTCAACTGGGTCTTTCTCAAAATAGACATGCATGAGTTTTTGATGAGGGAATCTTCAGTTAACTGGAGTAGCACTAGTTGAGTTCATGCATGCATCAACTGACTGTTAACTCACTATTAGTTCCTCAAACAGTTTGGAACTAATTTAACTGGGCTTAACTCAGTAAACTGAGTTAACTAATTATAACTCAAATATAACTCAATCTTATCTCCTTAAATTTAAGGGATAACTCTTGCATGACTTC
Source organism: Pinus tabuliformis (assembly GCA_031772625.1). Classification (NCBI taxonomy): domain Eukaryota; kingdom Viridiplantae; phylum Streptophyta; class Pinopsida; order Pinales; family Pinaceae; genus Pinus; species Pinus tabuliformis. The sequence goes on along the minus strand of CM062805.1, from coordinate 705,047,797 downwards.
AGAAAGACTTCTAACTTGAATTTATCCAACTAATTAATTAATTATTTCTAAGTAGTTGTTAAGATTAAATTCGATTTTAATTCACAATTTAATTCAAGGACAAATTAAATTGGAATATTCTTGTTGCCATATTTCAACACAACACTGCTCTCTAGAAATGCACAGAGCAGTCCAACTCCAATGCACTCAGAAATTGCGCAAAGGTGTCCTCCCAGGAACCCCATCCCGCAATAGTGTCATGTGCCTCAAAACTACGCAATGTTTTCCAGGTTGCCCTGTCTGTCTTGCATGTAGAAACTGCGCAGACGAGCCTCCCAGGGCCTCATTTCGGCAGAAGTCACTGACCGCTGAAATTGCACAGATATACCTCTCAATGACTACATGAAAACATGACATGCTGAAATCGCTTACAAGGAGTTGAGGATAAGGACCAAGGAACCAAGTAATGGAAAAGATCAGGACCACATGCAAACTCCATCGGATGCATGATCATCTTGAGTGTAAGTATGGTAAGTAAGGAACACCTTTCAAAGTACAACTTTTAGTTGAGTTTGCAGGATTGATTGTCATTGTCATATCATCCTGTCCTCAGTAACATGCATGTGTGCAAACACGAAAAATCATTTTATGTGTTTCTTCTACATGTCTTGCTTCCTTTTCACTTGTTTGACCAACTGTCGTCTTCGGCATGTTGATTGCTATGTCATGCTTGCGACCTCGTTCTGGTGATGTTGAAGGTTGTGTTTTAGTTGTGCTCGCTATGTAAACATCTATCACACTCACAGACGATGTTGTAAGCATTGTTGCGCAAGTGTCGTCGCGGTCATTCAACGATTTATCACAAGTGTCGCGTTTGTTGCTCGCACCCATTAGTCAGTCACACTGAGTGTATATTGTCTTGATGGTTCGAGGTGTCTTGTCATAAAATCATGTTGAGTGTGTGTTTGCAAGGTCATGCATGTACGAAGTCACTCATTCACATACTTAGTGATTTTGTTGAAACTCAGTTGACCATACCACCCTCCAACAGCCAGACCCTCCCTAAGCTATGTTAGTTTTTGGTAGCATCGAAAGTGCTCTGGCCTTGAAAATTGGTGGAGAGGCTAAGGCACATGAGTTCTAAAGAACCCAGAAACCGTTTGGTAAAGTTCCAACTGGATTGTATTTTATTAAAATAATTAATATTTTTAATGGATTTCCTAAGTCTAAACTTAGGGAAATTAAAATATTAATGGGTATTAATTAAAATATGTGTGAGAATGATCTAGAAGGCGGATCAAGTCATGTTTTAATCTTAGCTGTTGATTAGAGACTTAATCTTGGCCGTTGAATACTCAACAAGAAAAGTATAAAATGGAGGCTTGGAGTTCATTTGAAAACAGAGAGAGAGAGAGAGAGAGAGAGAGAGAGAGAGAGAGAGAATGATCTAGAGTTCGAATTATGGGGCTAGGAAGCTGAGAAATTCGAACTAAGTGATCATTCCATAGCAGAGGGGCGGTGAGAATCTGAGAGAAGGACTTTCCGGAGAATACTGATAGAGAGTTGGAGAGATCTTGCAGAGAGGCAACATAGTAGCTGAGGGAGCTGATGTTGGACCAGTCTCGGTCCACACAACCCTGATGCAGAGCCAGAAGGGCCAGAACATAGCATAAAGGTTACCTGTCACGCAGAAGTCAGAACTGTCGAGAACAATCGGAACAACCAGAAACTTTTAGAACAACTGGGATAGCTCACGCAAAGGGAAAAAGAGGTGACGCAGGGCTAATGTAGAGCCTGAAAGGCTGACAGAGGGCCATCACAGAAATAGTTGGGGTTAGCCAGGCTTGTGTTGGATCAACCAGAATTCTGTCCGGTGAAGTGAGGTAAAACTCACTTAGATTCTCCGCCAATATTTTTCTCTGTAAGGATTGCTAGATGAGCATCTTATATTTGTATTAAGATATTTCTCCTGCATAATAATAAACCCTCAGAACCGCTTCACCGATTTTCCCACATTAGGTTTTTCTGGGGACTATTGTGTCAAAAAATAAGTGTGTCCTATGTATCTTGTTCTTTTCTCTATTTTTTGTTTCATGAGATCAGATATTTAATTAGTGTAGGTTGCAAAAGTAATTTGCTTCAGTCTTTAGAAGAATAACTTGATGAATGTAATTTAAAAATCAAGTAGGTGAAGTAAATTCAGATTTGTTGCAGTAGGGGTTCCTTGAGGATTAGGAATTTCCACATGGTATAAGAGCATTGATTTTGAAACAGGAAGAGCAAATCCAGTGCTAGGTAGTGAGGCCGAAAGCTGTACTTGGTAGCAATTCGAATCCCCTTGAAGGGATTACGTAGTCCTTTCTAGCAAGCAAATCCGAGGAAATCTCTCTCTGAGTGAGACGACAGAGAGGTACGATTTCCAATTCGTGAGTTTACAAAGGCAAAGGGAGTGATACATAGCCTCAACGTAGTGCTTGAAGGGCGCAGTTTCTGTTGGGGTAGAAATCCGCTGGAAAAGAATGAAGACATGTAGAAGGGGAATTTTCTCCTTAGAGAACTTTCTACCAGAAAGTTCAAATTTCTCACTTGCTGAGTAGCTGCGCAATGACTAGAGGAGTTAGTTCGAGAGTTGGGTGAGATGGCATTACATGGGCTTAGAGATCAGGACAAGTTGGAAGGTGCTTCCAATTATGTCATATGGAAGACCAAAATCTTAGATGTTTTGGAGGAAAATGATCTCGAGGCTTATGTCAAAAGTGTTGTAGTTTTTCCTGCTGTGAACGATCAAAACAAAAAGTACAAGGCTGAGAAGGGGAAGGAAAAAAGGCTCATTCTTGATGGAGTTCGGGATCATGTGGTCTCACACTTGCAGGGCAAGGATACAACCCAAGAGATGTGGGAAGCTTTGTCTTCTTTGTATGAAGTCTCTTCCGAACAACAGAAGATGTATTTGGAGCAAAAGTTGTAGCAGACTTTGATGAAAAAAGGAGAAGGGGTGAAACTCTATCTCCAACGTCTTCAGGACACTAGAGACTAGCTTGTTGTAGTGGGGTCCGCTCCTCAGCCAACCATGAAGGTGAGGATAGCCCTGAATGGAGTCTCAGATGAATGACAAGTTTTCATCCAAAGCATATTGGGCAGAGAAAAACAACCTTCATGGGAGGAGATGTGGGAGGCTCTTCAAAAGGAGGAGTTAAGGAGGGACCTAGTAAAGGTCAACCTTAGTGGCAACAATGGGAGCGGCACAAAGACAAAGGAGGAGGAGGATAACACAACTCTAACATCGAAGGGACAATAGAAACCAAAACGAAAGAAGGACATTTCGAAGATGAAATGTTTCAGTTGTGGTGAGTTGGGCCACTATGCATCTTAGTGTCATTTGAAGAAAAAGGACAAGGATGGGAAACATGATCCTAAGGTTGATTAAGCAAAGATTGACAAGGATGAGTTTTCCATGAGTGCTCACGCATCTCCAGGTGGGAGATGGGGCGATATTGAGTTGTAGTCAGGAGGACTACATGTGGGAAGGATCCTTGAGGAGTCCACCTCTTGGATCAATTCCTTGCTACGGGAGCCCAAGATTCAGTAGTAGCGAGATGGACTTAGTGTCAGATGATGCAGTGGAGTGTTTGGAGGACAGATGTAGTGGCTTGAAACCAGAAACTGATCAACGCAGAGCAAGATTGGCAACAGTGCAGAGGTCAACAACAACGCAAAAGATTCTGAGAGTTAGCAGCAAGAAGATTCTGACATTCATTTATTATGCTGAACACAGTTAAGTTCAACTAATTTTGGATCTTTTTCAGTTGTTTCTCTCATCAACTAATTTGCAGTACAGATGCAGTGTTAGCAGCATAGCAAATGCAACGTTTGAGAGGGAGCTGTAGTACAAATGCAACAATGGCAGTGTCATGGGTAGAAGTGTAGTAGCAACAGTAACATAGTGCTGGTGGAAGCAGTAGTGCAGAAAGGAGGTACTTAAGAAATAGAGCAGCGTGCAGGTGGACATTGTTGCTAGAGCACTTTCCTCGATAAGAGGGAGTGCTAGTTTTTGGTAGCATCAGAAGTGCTCTAGCCTTGAAAATTGGTGGAGAGACTAAGGTACATGAGTTCTAAAGAACCCAGAAACCGTTTGGTAAAATTCCACCCAGATTGTATTTTATTAAAATAATTAATATTTTTAATGGAGTTCCTAAGTCTAAACTTAGGGAAATTAAAATATTAATGGGTATTAATCAAAATATGGGTGAGAATGATCTAGAAGGCGGATCAAGTCATGTTTTCATCTTAGCCATTGATTAGAGACTTAATATCGGTCGTTGAAGCCTCAAAATGAAAAGTATAAAATGGAGGCTTGGGGTTAATTTGAAAACAGAGAGAGAGAGAGAGAGAATTGATATAGAGTTTGATTTATGGGGTTAGGAAGTTGAGAAATTTGAGCTAAGTGATCATTCAGTAGAAGAGGGGCAGTGACAATCCGGGAGAAGGACTTTTCAGATAATATTGACAGAGAAGCAGAGAGAGCTTGCAGAGAGGTAACACAGTAGCTGGGAGAGTTGATGTTGGGCCAGTCTGGGTCCACGCAGCCCTAACATAGAGCCAGAAGGGCCAACAAAAAGAAGAAAAACTGCTTGCCACACAGAACTTGAAACAGCCGGGATAGCTGACGCCGAGGGCAGAAGAGATGACACAGAACCTGAAAGGTTGACGCAGGGTCTATGCAGAAATAACCAGGGTTAACCAGTCTTTTGCTGGATCATCCGAAATTCTGCCAGGTGAAGTGAGGTAAAACTCACTCAGATTCTCTGCCAATATTTTTCTCTGTAAAGGATTCCTAGATGAGCATCCTAGATCTGTATTCAAATATTTCTCCTGCATAATAATAAACCCTCAGAACTGTTGCACCGGCTTGCATGCATTGGGTATTTCCTGGGACTATTGTGTCCAAAAATAAGTGTGTCCTATGTGTCTTGTTCTTTGCTCTATTTTCTGTTTCATGAGATCAAATATTTAATTAGTGTAGGTTGCAGAAGTAATTTGCTTCAGTATTCAGAAGAATAACTTGATGAATGTAATTTGAAAATAAAGTAGGTGAAGTAAATTCAGATTTGTTGCAGTAGGGGTTCCTTGAGGATTAGGAATTTCCACAAACTGCACTTAGCAGTTTCATCTCTCAGTGATCATGTACTGCTGCCCAGAATTGCGTAGAGCTTGAGGCTACCTCCCAGGGAGTTTTCATTGTGCAATCCTGGAGTCGACTGATTGGCTGTCACCCAGAACAATGCAGAAGTTTCTCAACAAGCCATCTCAATCTGCACTGCTCGCAAACAATGCCATCAAGCCTCCAGCTAGTCAATTAAAGAGTTTGACCAAGTAGTGATCCCCGGCCTCACTCCTCCAAAAAATTGCACAGAAGCTGCCAAGCATGCCTGGCTCTGGTGACTGAAGAAATTGCGCAAACATACCGGACAGACACCCGCTGCCTGTCACTGCATTGTCCTCGAAATTTACGTAGTTCTATCAGCCACCCACCCTGACAACCGACATACCGCTCCTCTTGAAAACTGCGAAGTGTTCATGGGCTGCCTGCCAGCTTCCCAACATCCTGCTCAGCCTAGAAACTACACAAGGATGTCCTGCAGGCCTGCCTCCCATCTATGCGCAGTTTTGGCCAGCAGCCTCCCGCAACCCGCTGTCAGCCTCCCCAAAGAATCTTCGCAATTTTCATTGCTAGTGTCCCCTTGCTACCTGCACTATCTCCTTGGAAAAATTGCACAGATCTGCCCTCCATCCAAGCCAAACCCTGCAGACAGTCACTGCTGATCCAGACTGCTCACCCGCCTCCCAATGAGGTCTGCATATTTTTCATTGATAGTGCCCGGAGCCTACAACCCAGCCTGAAATGTTCTCTGTGCATTTTCAAAGCCTTGTCCTCTCTCCCAGTCACTTGCATCCGAAAACGAAAGATAATGCATTATGGTAAACTAGGAGATTTATGGATTTGATGTTGTCTTGTCATGAGTGATTGCAGATACAAGTACACAAATGAGACATGGCGCAACGACGAACGAGATGAACAAGGAGCGCATGCTAGGAGACTTATTTGTGAACGGAAAACACATGGAGCATGCCAAGTACAAGTGAAGGAGAGACATGCACGTGCAACATCAAGCGAACACCAAGACCATCGAAGACTCCGCACACCTTTTCATGCGGAGGTGAAGCTATGATACACCAAGAGCACATTCATCACTCAATAGCACTGCAGATCGACATGGACATCACCACTAGCATGAACATACCAGCTTTGTCATGTCGTTTCATATCATGATTCATCTCGGCCACATCACTACTATGTGCCATACTGTTGTAGTCAATGTAATGTAACATGGAAGTCCAAGAGACCCACATGTAAAGTTGAAGAGTCATGTAAGTCAAATAATCATGAGGGAAGTCGAACAGTCACAAGGGTCAGTTTCACCCTTGGCTATATATACCCCTCATTTGTACATGCAAAAGACTTTTCACCTTGGCTCCTCCCACATAGCCTTGAGAGTCTGTAGTCTTTTCTTTGAGGAGCGAGCAGTGGCTCCAATGCCCTGCTATTAGGGTTAGTGATGTAATGGTGTACGGATGTGTCTTGGAACTTTCACTTAATTCAGAAGCCTGTTAACAGGCCAACACATTTTCACACATGTATTGTATTTGTTTGTAAGACTATTATTTGGATGCTTGTAATGCATGTTGCTTTAACTTGTATTAAGACAATTGAACTATTTCGGTTGTTTTAGTACATATGCTATTGGAAATGTGTAATATCAATTGCTAATGTTGTCTCGTCTGTGTGGGATATCCTGCCGGACACTCGACAGGTTCATTCTTGTAAACTTGTTATAACGCCCATCACACTCGTGTGGACTATTCCACTGGGTGTTGTACGTGCTATTTGTTCACCTTGTGTTTTTGACTACCGCATCCATGTGGACTACTCCGCTAGAAGCTGCGCATGTCCTATTGTTTTGTGTGTCTCTAGCAGAGTTGGGACTATTCCCTTTCAACCTAAGACTCACTTCCACCCTCTCCCTCTACAATGAAAGAACTTTGACAAAACGGCACTAAGCACTCACCAAGCACATGAACCTCGTTGTTCGAAGACAAAGTAAACCCCTCTCATGTGCTGACAAGCAAGAGCTAAGGAATATATTTAAGATAATGGCAACTGGGCCATCGTACCGGATGGGACTCCTACACCAAACAATGCAAGGTCTAGTTGGGACTTCATAATGGGGAGATCCCCTGAATGTTGGCGGGTCCAACATCGTCAACATTTCTAGCGCTAGAAGGAGGGCTAGATGACAAGATGAGTCCTCACAATCTATTTTAAATCTTCGCACATCTATCATGGAATTTGTTATAGTTCACCCTCCGAAATGTCTCCCCAACAGAAATATCTTTCACGTCGAGAGGGAGTTCTGGGATGACTTTACAGAAATCACGTATGATGGTGAAGGCGAAGTGCCCTTGCCTGAGCACTTAGATGACTTCCATGTGCTCATGGAGAGCGTGGAAGGTTTTAATGAAACAAAGGTCTATTCGCTGCTCGCACACACACTTCGCGGCTACCATTTCGATGGTGTAGCATCTTGCCTCATAACTTCGTGCAATGATTCAAGCAGTTCAATGATCTAATAGAATCTGTTTTTCACCATTTCAATCCTGAAGCACTTGATAAAAATGTTACAACAACGGAAGGCCCCACATGAATCTCTAGAGGAATTTTGGGGGTGCTTCTGTCTACTCATGTTTGAAGCTCCAAAAAGTCAGATGAAATTCCAATATCACATGGACAAATTTGAATATTGCTTTCACAAATCAATCTATCCCAATGAGAAGAAAAAGTTCAAACCCCGCTCAGCATACTTCGGTGATGAAGCTGCGAGATCAAAAGCGGACACAGTCACTATCACAAGTGACTGTCTACCTCCCCCTCATCAAACAACTCCAACCCTGCAGAGTGATGTGGGAGAACATGCACACACATCTGTTCAACTGTCACATCCTCCCACCCTCACTACTCTTAATTTCAACGCAGATTTGGTTGGGAAGACCATGGGTTGTCACATGCATTTGTTACCTCAAACTCCGTCTTCACGTTCTGATGATCCTCCAGATTACAATGTCTTGTGTTCTTCCATTCTAGACTCTACACTCGTTGTGAACGAGGATCAAGCTACTGACAAAGTTGATGTTGCACAACCAACCTGCACTGTCATTTACGAAGAGTATGACTGAGCACCTAGGCATGAACCTGTGGTGAAGGATGACCTCCTTCTGTCTGCGCCTCCTCCGCCTTTTCCTGACATCTCTGATGATTTTGTTATCTCTAATTTTCCTTGTGTAAATCCATCCATGGATGCATCTACTTCCGATCATTCGCAGAACACACCCGATGTCAGTCCATCATTTGATAGTGGAGAGGACAAATATTTCATTGAGAATCCACTTGACTTTTCATCTATCTTTTTCAAAAACGCAAAGGGTGAACATTCTTGCTTCTCATATACCCCTTTGTATGATTCATCAAATCACGAGGATGCCGACAAACATCCTGAATTTTCTGATCTTGGTTGTCGTGATCTCTGTACTTCTTCATTTGATCACGATGTTGATTCACTCGTTGTTAATTTGTCTAAGCCACTGGTCTCCGATGATCTATCTATTGACGAAGTGGAAAACCCATAGGCTGTCGAGGCACTTTAGCCTGAGCTGATGATTATGTCAGACCCTCACTGTCCTGAGGTTAGTTCCACTTCCGATCAGAAAATTTGTGAAACACCCAAGGCTCCTCATCACTCATTTGTATGCACCAAAGATCAAGCCAACACATAGATTTCGTTTCCTCCACCAGAATTACATGATCCCATCACTTACACACTAGAGGAATCATTCACAACAAGCACACTTGCAAGGCATAAGTTGTCTCTTTTTCTCATGTTTTCTTGTTTTTCACAGTCAAGAGAGTGCATATGCTTATCATCTGTACGTAGTGTGTCACAGCACCATGGTAAGTCCACAAAGTGTTTGTCTTGTGCTTTCACTTTTTTCTTTTGTGGATGCGTTTAAACTGAGAGTGTGTTGCTCTTCATTGTTATATCTTTCATGTTTGTTGGTTCGCTTGATTGTGCTTCTTGCGAACCATGCTTTCACCAACATGGGTCGGCCAATGCGCTGGTGGCTACATTGGAAATATCACTTCACGTGACTAAGCCCATGCATTGTTTAGCGTAGGAGTAGGAGTAGTCTTTGCTTCTTGCTTTGCTTTGATTTATGGTTTGCATGTTTGTTTACTTGCTTACTTGGTTTGGTTTGCTTGCTTGCTTGCTTTCTTTGCTTACTTGTTTTTCTCTCACTTTACTTCTGCTTTCTGCTTTTTGCTTTGCTTGCTGGTACCTGTAGGCTAGCCTCTCGTGAAACCGTGTTTGGCTCTCGAGATAAGCTGGGAAAATCTAAGAGGACCTGTACATCTGGTTATGTGTTATCCTCTCTCCTTATGAAGAACTTGTTATCTTCAGTCGAAGATGCGTTGATGGAAAATATGTTTTGTTCATAGTAAGTCTTGGTGAAAACACAAAGCTTGCACTGTTAACTAGTACTACCTACTCTAATCGGTTCTTTTGGGTTAACCCTTGTCAATTCAGTCAAGTAGAGTAAGGTGAGGGGTAAAACCTTAACAAGTATGTTAGAGGTAGACATAACATAGTTCTCTGAAGGAACAACCTCTTATGCTCTCAATAAGTCAGGATCCCTCTTTCGCCTCTACAATAAATAAGTGCCTATGCACAATCCTTAAAAAAGTTAAAATGAATAAGGCGAGATAAGAGAAAGGCTTCCTGCACAGAGAGGTGATGCAAGTAACTTCGCCAGGGTAATGACCAGGCTCATTGGCAACGGAGCGATGCTTGTGTTCCTACGTGACTCCGCCAGGGTACTGTCCAGGCCTGCTGGTAGCGGAGCAACACTAGAGATGAAACTTAAACTTTGACAGTTATATTACTTGTTCACCAATATACCCCTCATCCCCAATCGAAATAAATAAGTTGACTTGGCCTAGAATGTATGCTGACCAATCAATAGAATGGTAGGGACTACATATTTCACATATGCTAGTGTAGAAGCCATCACGACCGAAGAATCGAGAAATACTTCCGGAAGAGTTAGACTTGCTTTTCATGAAACAAAGTCCATTCAAAGAGTTGAAGTTCTACCAATGTGTCGCCAAGTGTTGTAGCGGCTACAACCACTCTCCAAAATTTTGGCTCGCATGCAAATTTCGGGGCCTATCTTGTATCCTGTGATCGATCATCCTTGGTCACTTATTTGTAAGCTAATGATTTCAAGCTCCCCTCCTTGATCCTAAGAGTTTTCTATGTTCTCATCTTTATGCAACATGTGTCATTTTTGGGCATAGGGGTTGTTGTTTGTCATGCAAAGGGAATGTTTTTTTGCTTCAAGGGAAAGCATGTGCGCATGAGTGGTTGTCATCACATATAGATGTTTCAAACTCACTTCACGCACTCTTGTCATGAAGGTTGTTGCATCAAGCAAAGTATGTCTTATGCATTCTAGATGGTCTATGTTGTGTCACTAAGTGTCCGTGTGCGATCACAGTCAAGTCCTATCAATGTTTACATATGTTTCACTGATCTCAAACTTAGTCATTTTCCCAAGCAACCTAGCGTCATCCATCTTCTCGGAATGGTGTGCTTTTCTTCTGCAACCATCAAGCTTCCTCCCTTGCTTGCTGAAACCCTGTAGTGTGCAGAGACACTAACCTCCCTTGCTTGTTGAAACCCCACATCCCACAGAGACGCCAACCTCCCTTTCCTGCTGAAACCCCATAGCCCGCAGAGACCACAACCAACACTGCTCTCCAAAAATGCGCAGAGAATTCAAACAACCAACACTACTCTCCAGAAATGCGCAAAGCAGTCCAGCTGCACTACACTCAAAAATTGCGCAAAGGTGTCCTCCTAGGACCCCCATCCTGCAGCAATGTCCTGTGCCTCAAAACTGCACAATGTTGTCCAAGCTGCCCTGTTTGTCTTGCATGTAAAAACTGTGCAGACGGGCTTCCCAAGGCCTCATTCCGGCAGAAGTCACTGTCCGCTGAAATTGCACTGATCTACCTCTTAGTGACTACAAGAAAAGGTGACATGCTAAAATCTCTTCCAAGGAGTTGAGGAGAAGGACTAAGGAACCAAGTAATGGAAAAGATCAGGACCGCATGCAAACTCTGTCGGATTAATGATCATCTTGAGGGTAAGTATGGTAAGTAAAGAACACCTTTCGATGTACACCTCTTAGTTGAGTTTGCAGGACTGCTTGTCATTGTCATATCATCCTGTCCTCAGTAACATGCATGTGTGCAAACACGAAAAGTCATTTTATGTGTGTTCTTCTAGATGCCTTGCTTCCTTTCACTTGTTTAACCAACTGTTGTCTTCGGCATGTTGATTTCTATGTCATGCTTGCGACCTCGTTCTGGTGATGTTGAAGGTTGTGTTTGAGTTGTGCTCGCTATGTAAACATCTATCACACTCACACACATGTTGTAATCATTATCGCGTAAGTGTCGTTGCAGTCATTCAATGATCTATCACAAGTGTCGCGTTGGTCGCTTGCACCTGTCGGTCAATCACACTGAGTGTATGTTATCTTGATGGTTTGAGGCATCTTATTGTCAAATCAGGTTGAGTGTGTGTTCGCAAGGTCATGCATGTATGAAGTCACTCGTTGACACACTTAGTCATTTTGCTGAAAATCTGTCGACTGGACCACCCTCCAACAGCCAGACCCTCGCTGAGCTGCACTAAGTAGTCTCAGCTCTCAATGATCATGTACTGCTGCCCAGAATTGCGCAGACCTTGAGGCTGCTTCCCAGGCAGTCTGCATTGTGCAATCTTGGAGTCAACCCGACTAACTATCACCCAAACAACGCAGAGGTTTCACAACAAGCCATCTCAATCTGCGCTACTCGCAAGCAATGCCATCAAGCCTCTAGCTAATCAACTAGAGATTTTGACAGGGCAGTGACCCCTGACCTCACTCGTCCAAAAAATTGCGTAGAAGCTACCAAGAATTCCTGTCTCTGTTAACTGAAGAAATTGTCTAGATATACCAGACAGACACCCATTGCTTGTCATTGCACTTTCCTCAAAATTTACGTAGTTCTGTCAGCCAGTCACCTTGACAGCCGACCTACTCCTCCTCCTGAAAATTACGCAATTTTCATGGGTTACCTCCCAGCTACCCAACATCCCGCTCAACCCAGAAACTGCGTAGGGATGTCCTGTTGGCTTGCCTCCCAGCTCTGTGCAGTTTTGGCCAAAAGCCTCCCGCAGCCCGCTGCCAGCCTCCCTGGAGAATCTGTGCAATTTTCACTAATAGTCTCCCCTTGTTTCCTGCACTGTCTCCCTAGAAAAATTATGTAGAACAACCCTCTAGTTGAGCCAGATCTCGTAGACAGTCACTGTTGATCCAGACTGCTCACCCCAGCCTCCCAGTGACCTCTACACAATTTTCATTAATAGTGCTTGGAGCCCGCATCCTGGCCTGAAATGTGCTCTGCGCAGTTTCAGAGCCTTATCCTCTCTCCCGGTCACCTGCATCCGAAAACAAAAGATAATGTATCATGGTAGACTAGGAGATTTCTAGATTTGATGTCGTCTTTCCACGAGTGATTGCAGATACAAGTACACGGATGAGACATGGCGCGACGACGAACGAGATGAACAAGGAGCGCATGCTAGGAGACTTGTTCGCGAACAGACAAACACATGGAACATGCCAAGTACAAGCGAAGGAGAGACATGCACGTGCAACATCAAGCGAACACCAAGGCCATCGAAAACTCCACACACCTTGCCATGTGGAGGTGAAGCTATGATACACCAAGAGCACATCCATCACTCAGCAACACTGCAGCTCGACATGGATACCACCAGTAACGTGAACATACCAGCTCTGTCGCATTGAGTCATATCATGAGTCATCTCGGCCACATCACTACTATGGGCCATACTGTTGTAATCAATGTAATGTAACGTGGAAGTCCAAGAGACCCACATGTAAAGTTGAAGAGTCATGTAAGTCAAACAATCATGAGGGAAGTCAAACAATCACAAGGGTCAGTTTCACCCTTGGCTATATATACCCCTCATTTGTACATGCAAAAGACTTTTCACCTTGGCTCCTCCCACATAGCCTTGAGAGTCTGTAATCTTTTCTTTGAGGAGCGAGCAATGGCTTCAATGCCCCGCTATCGAGGTTAGTGATGTAATGGTGTATGGATGTGTCTTGGAAATTTCGCTTAATTTAGAAGCCTGTTAACTGGCCGGCACATTTTCACACATGTATTGTATTCGTTTGTAAGACAATTCTTTAGACGCTTGTAATGCATGTTGCTTTAACCTGTATTACAACAATTGAACTGTTTCAGTTGTTTTAGTACATATTGTTGTTGGGAAAAGTATCCAATACGGAATGACCCTATCCCACTCTAAGGGTGATAGTACCTCAGCAACAATCAAAGCAAAGCTATTCAAGATTACTTCTTTATGAGATGTAAGAGAGAGGAGAAAAAGATCCACTAACCGTTATCTTCCGCTAATGATTGATCCAATCTTCCCTCTTTGCTGCTTGCTCCCAGCTCCTTGCTCTTTCACTGGCCCAGCTACACAAAGATCCTGCAAAAGCACAAGAAAAGGAAGCTACAAGAAGCATACATCCATAATTGATTCAAGGATTAGAATAAATCAAATATACAAGCATCAATACGCCACAGAGATACATGCATATAGAAGAACCTCAAATGCTTTATTAATGGAAGAAGTAAAGTTCTGAGAGTGTTACAACCATAAGAGGTCCAATCCAGCAACACCTCCCAGCAGAAAGAAATCTCCTCTTCACCTCCTTCAAGCAAATCACCCAATAGTTCTATACTCAAACCAACAACACTTCCTTACATTCACCAGATTCCCGCCTCCCTAGACCTCATGAGAGAGCTCTATATATAGGAGTTTTGGAGAAAGATGAGTCAGCTTGAGGCTGGCATGAAGCTGACTAGTGTCCTCTCCCACTTCAGTTATACTTCAGTTCTTGAGTCCACTTGGAGTTTCTTGCTTCCACTTGGAGATATAGATCCTCTTACTCATCACAAGGCGAATTCCCTGATCCAAGTGTCATTTTGGAAGCTTCCTGGGCATTTGACACCTTGCAGAATGATTGTGCCACTTGGCCAATCTCGCCCAGCGCAGGTAGCCTTCATTGCTTTTGACATTCAGCGCAGGTACAGAGTGGAGCAGTTGACATTCAGCGCAGATGCTCAGTGGAGCAGCTGACATGATCCAGAAATAGCTTGTTTTTTAGTGTTTTCAGGTGGAGAACTGATTTTCAGTGCTGTGGTTTGCTGACCTTGTTCCTCTAGGGGTAGGAACAACATGTTTAGGGACTTTGGATCCCTTAGATTATCGACATTTCATGCTTCATGCTGTTAGGCACAAAAATGTCTATAACAGTTGCCCCCTAAAGTATGAGGTCGTTTATCGGGTGAAATGCTTTATCAGGAGGACCCGAAGTTCATTCAATCGCTGAGAGGTGCCCTGTAATAAAATAAAATACAATACATTATTTTTCATTCTGCTTTCATGATCTAGCTGAGGCGGGCATTCCCATGCTCAGCTTTATAAATTCATTTTGGTACATAGAACAGACGATCGTCTGATGGTAGACTGATAATTCTCTGCTGAAATTATCATCCTTTGAGTAGGATGATCATCTGCTGCAATGATGTACATATCAAATGTCTTTATATTTCCTGAATATATATTGCAGCCCGGATGGATGAAACTAGATCCGGGGTCTTCAAACTCGTTCGATCTTCACTCTAAGTACAAGTCGATCCATGTGAGAATTGCGCTGAAGTCGAACATGGAAAGACATCGCTTGATTACCGGTCAATAATGTAAACCGTTAACAAGCGCGAGAGGAATCACCGATAATGATAATGACCCTCAAGGTACTGCAGTACAATTCACGTGGTGTGAATAAAGGACTTGGCGTCGAACACCACGCAAAATCTTCTGGTCGAAGGTCATTGATGTATACCTGTCGCCGGAAGTGAGAAACTTGCCATTGAGGCATGCAAGCTTCAAAGTACTGGGGGGGTTTGTTCCTAGATCAACTTCTTGGATAATGAGCTGAAGTCGACAAGAAGCGATCCGTCAAAGGAGGGCATTAATGAATCCCACATCAATGACACGGAACGGAGCTAATGATTTTAGTGGGGGTGAAAACAATCTGTGAAATATGATTCAGGGTGGCGATCATGGGTGGATGAAGGATAATGTATGGCAGTGGATGGGACACGGTTGACTCTTTCTAAACACATCTCTTGAACACATAACGACACTGATGTGATGGATCGGTAGCATTACCCCAAATGTGGATGGTTTGGCGAGGACCATGGTGATGAGACCGTTGAATGAAACAACCCAACCCGATGTGATACGGAGGACAAAGTGTCATGTTCAAGAGTGACTTGCTACCATTAAAGCTTTGAGGTTCTCCCAATTTTTCCCCAGTCATTTCTGACCAGTACCTCTTTATTTTTGTAAGCTTGAGGAGGATAACATATGCTTGTTCTATAACCTGCCCTTCGGGCAAGCCCATCGCTATATTTTAGCGAGCCTAGCGATAGGGAAACTCGTTCTCGTCTAAAGACAAGTTTGTCGCTATTTAATCATTTTAACGAGTCTAACAACAAGGAAAACTCGGTCCTTTTCATTTTTAGAGAGTCTGAAAAGGTACAGAAAGTTAACTCCAAAATTCCTTTTTCGTCATCTAATCCCTTAAGTCCGAAAAAGTATAAAACAATACAGAAGGGATGAGTTTTCGATAATTTTAACGAGCCGAATAAAACAAGCGCTCGACCTTTTTATGCAATAATCCCTCAGGTCCAAAAAGATTAAAATCTAGAGGAGGGATAGCTCTTCCGGTCACTTTAACGAGCTGGAAGGCCAAAACTCGGCAAACTTTTCATATTTTACGAGTCAGATGAAAAGAGCTCAAAGAAGACTCGTCTTTTGAGGAACGAGTGATAAACAGGGATAGCAGCAGATTCCAGGTACAGGTTGGAATTTTCCAATCACGGCAGTGTCACAAGGATGGCTAAGTGAAATCACTCTTCGCAGCTGTTCCTCAAAATAGGTAAACAATCATATGGAGGTGAACAATTGGCCAAATGGAATGGAGGTGGCGGGTGCAAACACGACCAAGGCTTTTATCGCTAATAATTTTACGATCACAAACGGTTATTTACCGGTACTGGGTTCATTTTTTAAAGAGCTTGAATGCGCCAAAACACTGCTCAATGCTTATGTTTATTTTTTAACGAGCATGAATTCCGCGTTAAAACTGCTCGGATGATAAGTTCGCATACCCCCAGCATAATAACGCAAATCGAGGTGCATGCCCCCCAAGCTTCATTGCATTCAACTCGGTGGTTGGAATGAAGGTTTACCTTTGAGAAAGGGGATTTGTTTCATTTTTTAATGAGGTTGACACAAGATAAGAACCGTCCTCTGACTCCTTGTTTCATTTTTTAACGAGGTTGACATGAGATAAGAACCGTCCTCGGAGTCCAAATCCATCAGACATAGAAGGTTTCATATTCCACTATGGCCACTTCCGCCAGATTACTTGGAGGTGGTAGGGCAAAAGTACCCATTAAGGCAGGGTCTTTTAGGAGACCTACTCCGATATTTTGGAGCGAATGATTCCTTCCATGGATCATTGGAATGCTTCCCGTAACTTGTGAACTGTTGGGGAGAAAAGTTTGTTGGTCGACGATTGTAATTCCTCCTTGGAAGGGAAATGCAATCTTCCTGAAGTAGGTCGACACAACTGTGGCCATGGCATAGATCCATGGTCTTCCGAGTAGGATGTTGTAATCTAGGTTTCCATCAATTACTTCAACATCAATTCCTACTGTTTTGCCCCCCAGTTCAACTTGCAAGTTACTTAAAATCCCGTATGGAGTGTATGATCGTCCATCAAATGCTTTTAACGTCGTTGACGATTTCGACAAGGGTGGTGAGCCTAAATCTTTCCAGCAACTCATCGACATAAGACATGTAGATGCCCCCTCATCAATAATTGTTCGATGAACAGTTTTGTTGAGGGCTTTCACTTGAATAAGGAAAGCTAGTTGAGCTGGTAACTGAGGGTCATATCCTTTATGATCAAAGGCGACAAGATTGGAATCCATTGGGTCAATTCCACCTATTGCTGATAATAAAGCTTGTTCTTGGGAGAAGCAATTTTGCGGTACCTCAAGTGTCGACATAACGGACGGCGATTGGGCCAGGTCCTCTATCTGTGCTATTTTCACACAAGGATTAAATGTCGATTTGTGTACTGCTCCCTTTTGCGACTTTATTATTGGCTCAGGGACGATGGGTGGCACAACTTCGGTCAAAGTTGTTGTCGAACTACTAGGTTGTTCGTTAGCCTTGTTGTTCGACAGCTTTGGATTCCTGTAATCCTTATTCCTCGTCAAAGCATTATTTTACTGCTTTGAGGTAGACAACATAAGCACTTGGGATCGGGAAGCATTTTGATTAGCAACCAGATTTTGACCTGGATTAGGAAACGGATTAGTCAATACTGCTGGGGTTTTTGAACTCTTAAAGAGTTTCTTAACTTCAGCTATATGTGGACAATCTTTCGTCCAATGATCCTCATCGCATATATGACACCCTGCTGGGGGTTTCCTTTTTCTCCCTTTCTTTTTCTTCTTGCCCCCTGGTTGCTTCAGTTGTTTGCCCTTGTCGGTCGACATGGCATTTACTTCTGAGGCAAGAAGTTCTTCATTTGCATTTTGACTATAAATTTTGTGCTTGCCAATCACGCCATCGCTGGCGTGAGAGTCATTGTTTGATTTAGGAGGAGGAGGAATTGAAAATTCCGGTCTAGGAGCGTCGGGTATTTTGTCGTAGAGCGTGCCGGACTGAGTATAAACTAAGTCCAAATACTGTGCACGAGCGATAACTTGCTCCTCTGTTACGACTCCCCCCTTGGCCACATCTTCCGTTATAGCAGGAAGTAATGACTTTATAAACCATTTAGCTAACAGCTGATCGGGAACATATGTTTTCACCATCCTACGACGACGACGCCACTCATGTATATGATCAGATATGTGGGTGGCAGTCATCTGTTTGAAGTTGGTAAGGAGTTCTGTTCCCGTTTCATACCTTATCGGTAATTGAAAATGGGTTAAAAAGGTTGTGGCTAAGGTACTAAAGTTGTCGAACGAAGCTCTAGGCAATTAAATGTACCATTTTGCCGCTGGACCCGTTAACGTCCTCTGAAAGAGGCGAAGTCTTATCGAATCATCATTCAGAGTGTTCGATGAACACCATAGATGGAATGTCATCACATGATTCGACGGATCTTCACCCGGATTTCCATTAAATTTAGGAATATCTGACGGAAGTTTATGCGGAATCGCTGGCCACCAAGGGGCATAAGCAATTGGATCATTCATCAGCCGGTTTAGATCTGGTAATTCTAGAGTTGCTACAAAGGGCAACTGTTGGTTCAGGTTAGGCGAAGCATATCCAGGATAAGATGGTATCGCCTGAGCAATGGGTCTTTGCAGACCAGCATAATGCTGGCAACTTTGACAAGGTTGATGGGCATAACCATTATAGTATGGTTGCCCATTACTTACAAAGACATGTTGCTCAGGTCCTTGATATGATTGCTGGAATGGCGGTTGTTGAGATTGAACCAGCTCTGGTTGTTGGACCATTTGCTATTGACCAATACTGGATGATTGACCGGGATGAGGAGTCACAGTACGTGTTTGAGCCTGAGTCACTCCAGATAAGGAGGCACTACCCTGAGATTGTGATTGAGTCGTTGAGACAAGAGGTTGTTGTATTGCAACCTGAGAAACTTGGGGTTGACATACAACAGGTGGAGCTTGTACTTGCGACACATTCACTATAGCAGGTATGGTGGGAATATTCGACACAGGGTGTACTGGTTGCATTGAATATACAACCCCTGGTTGTTGAGGCAGTATTGGTACCCAACCGCTGGATGTAATTCCAGTTTGACCTGAACTTTGTTGTAAACTCCCATATGGTTGTTCTCTGGGAGGGAACAATGAAAGAGCATACTGCCCTCCATATGGTGGAAATCCAGTACTTAAAGGGTAAATTGGCCTTTGAAGACACATTGGATCAATTTGTTGAGTTTCAACATAAGAAATACCAGATGATAATCCGGATGAAGAAATAGGAACTAACCATGTCGTTGTCCCTGATTGGACTCCGGCTTGTTGTTGACAATTGGCCGGGACAAATGGTATACCAGCGAACATCATTGGAGTAGTAGCAGGAGGCTCTGCTGCTGCTGTGTTGGACGACACAGTCCTAGATGTCGACGGTTGTTCAGACATATCTAGTCTATCCAAAAGATTTCTTAGCGATTCTACAAGAACTTCCACTTGTGGTGGACTAACTTCGAAGATCAACGAGGGAAAGGTGATGATTATTCCGCTTAAAATAAATTTTATAACGACGCTTTAGACACAACTTGCTTTTTCAGTTTTAAAGAGTCGAGAAAAAGCTAAAGATGACTCTAGTCTCCTTCGATGTTTTAACGAGCCCGAAGTGACAAATGCTCGGATGGACTTTTTCAGTTATAGAGTTTGAAAAAGGCCAAAAGAAACTGCTTTGGAGATCTAGGCAGAGGGTGTGCCAAACCTTTCGCAAAACCACAGAATACGTTTTACGGTACGGGTGGTCGATCTTCGTGAATGTTGTGTTCACTGCATTGCGATCAGTAGGGCGGCCGACACGGCTTCCTATGGATAAAAGATATATGCCTATAGGGGTCTCCCAATATATACGCGACGGTACGTGGGAGCACAAGTCCGTATTAGTGCCACCGACTCTCAGGAGGAATCACCCACCTTCGTCGAGATCGACAGTCACTACGTTTAACGACGCCGGAACACGTCTCTAACTTAGACCTCTATGTGTTTGCGTTATGTTTCAAAGCGTTGTTAGGTTCATTCAATATATTTTAAGTTGATCTTTTTAAAGTTTGCCTTTCAAGGTTCACCACGAGATGTATGATACAAATTCCTAAATGCAGTCTAAGATGAGAAGCAAGCTTTTTCAATCTTTTCGACTTATGAAAATCTTAACTACTGAGGGAAAAGAAAGACATAATCTTTCCACACAGATCAAAGAGCATACACTAATGCACTTTTCCCTAAATCAACATACAAACTTATCAAATGCAAAATGAAAAATGCAGGTATTTCTTTTCTCTTTCTTAATGTTTGTGCGATACAAAAAGAAAGCTGTTGTATAACTTTGAATTCAATTTCAAGTGAAAGAAAACAAGCTTGTCCAAAATCAAAAGACACCTTAAGATTTACTTGTTTCGACACTAGAAATATATAAATTCAAACCATATGACGAAAGCAAAAGCTCAATCAGCTATGAACAGCAAATAAACTAACTCTTAAGATCAAAACGACACTTATCACAGGTCTAGATCTAAGAGGCCACAGCAAGATTAGTTCACTTTTCGTTATGGGAAACTGCAAATGATACAAGAAATACACAAAGAACAAACACAGTTTCTTTATACAACCGAGGCGGAATAGTGGCAAGGAAAGTTGGTTTCAGATAGGTACATTGACTGGTACCAGGCTGCAAAAACAAGGGTGGAAATAGGGCAATGAACAACAGGGAACCCCAGTAGCACTAGGCAAAACTGGTCCAGCGCAGGTAGTGCACTGTCAGTTTGACATTCAGCGCAGGTAGCCCCTTCGGGAACTGCGCTGAAATGCAGATTGCCTTCACAGCACCTGCACTGAAGATTCAAACTTTCGTTTTTCTCAGTTTCCGGGTCACAGATTGCTAAAAAATTCACAGTTTTTGGCCAAATCAGAAGCTATCAGTCAAGTACACACTAAGGGATGAAAAGGAGGATGAAAAGATATCACTAAGAGCTTATTTAGAGTCCTTGTGGATCAGCTCTTCAAATCATAAACTTGCCCAGAAACTGAGCTAGAGTAGCTGCCCTCTACTTTGCATTTGAAAGATCCAAATGCAGTTCGATTCGGTACTCCCTTTGTTTATGAAACGAATAGCAAAAACACAAACAACCAACAAGATACGATCCCCAGCGGAGTCGCCAATTTGTTGTTGGGAAAAGTATCCAATACGGAATGACCCTATCCCACTCTAAGGGTGATAGTACCTCAGCAACAATCAAAGCAAAGCTATTCAAGATTACTTCTTTATGAGATGTAAGAGAGAGGAGAAAAAGATCCACTAACCGTTATCTTCCGCTAATGATTGATCCAATCTTCCCTCTTTGCTGCTTGCTCCTAGCTCCTTGCTCTTTCACTGGCCCAGCTACACAAAGATCCTGCAAAAGCACAAGAAAAGGAAGCTACAAGAAGCATACATCCATAATTGATTCAAGGATTAGAATAAATCAAATATACAAGCATCAATACGCCACAGAGATACATGCATATAGAAGAACCTCAAATGCTTTATTAATGGAAGAAGCAAAGTTCTGAGAGTGTTACAACCATAAGAGGCCCAATCCAGCAACACCTCCCAGTAGAAAGAAATCTCCTCTTCACCTCCTTCAAGCAAATCACCCAATAGTTCTATACTCAAACCAACAGCACTTCCTTACATTCACCAGATTCCCGCCTCCCTAGACCTCATGAGAGAGCTCTATATATAGGAGTTTTGGAGAAAGGATGAGTCAGCTTGAGGCTGGCATGAAGCTGACTAGTGTCCTCTCCCACTTCAGTTATACTTCAGTTCTTGAGTCCACTTGGAGTTTCTTGCTTCCACTTGGAGATCTAGATCCTCTTACTCATCACAAGGTGAATTCCCTGATCCAAGTGTCATTTTGGAAGCTTCCTGGGCATTTGACACCTTGCAGAATGATTGTGCCACTTGGCCAATCTCGCCCAGCGCAGGTAGCCTTCATTGCTTTTGACATTCAGCGCAGGTACAGAGTGGAGCAGTTGACATTCAGTGCAGATGCTCAGTGGAGCAACTGACATGATCCAGAAATAGCTTGTTTTTGAGTGTTTTCAGGTGGAGAACGATTTTCAGTGCTGTGGTTTGCTGACCTTGTTCCTCTAGGGGTAGGAACAACATGTTTAGGGACTTTGGATCCCTTAGATTATCGACATTTCATGTTTCATGCTGTTAGGCACAAAAATGTCTATAACACATATGCTATTGGAAATGTGTTGTATTAGTTGCTAATGTTGTCTCGCTCGTGTGGGCTATCCTGCGAGACACTCGACAGATTCATTCTTGTAAACTAGTTATAACGCCCATTGCACTCGTGTGGACTATTCCGCTGGGTGTTGTACATGATATTCGTTCACCTTGTGTTTGAGACTGCCGCATCCGTGTGGACTACTATGCCAGAAGCAGCGCATGTCCTATTGTGTTGTGTGTCTCTAGCAGAGTTGGGACTATTCCCTTTCAACCTGAGACTCACTTGCACCCTCTCCCTTTGCAATGAATGAAATTTGACACAAGCGACACTAAGCACTCACCAGGCACGCGAACCTCGTTGTTCAAAGACAAAGTAAATCCCTCTCATGTGCTGACAAGCAAGAGCTAAGGCATATCTTTAAGATAATGGCAACTGGGCCATCATACCAGATGGGACTCCTATACCAAACGATGTGAGGTCTAGTTGGGACTTCATACCGAGGATCCCCTGAATATTGACGGGTCCAACACCATCAATAAGTCCTTCAGATAAGAACACGAGATTCATCATACAAAGTAGTTGAGAATAAGATAAACACATAATAGGCCCAAGTTCAATAAACTTCGCAGCAACATCTCGACATATGAGTGCTCTCTCCCTTTATGTTGTATTTTCCTTTCACTTTTATAAACTCTGTTCGCTTGAACTGCCAGTCTCTTCCTCGGAAACACCCTTTCCTTCTTGGCTGCTTTTGTGGCTCAATTACGACTACTCCAACTCTCCTTGATAGCCTTTGTGGCTTGGCTCGCTTGCATGTCCTCATCCCTGCTTGCCACTTCAGCGTCTGACGAATCCTTGCGGATTTCCTATCTTCCGCTCAACTGTTTCCTCTGCAACTGCACTTTGGTCAGACTTAGTCAAAATGCGTCAAAACTCTATCCCAAAAACGAAGGACCCAACAAATGCCAAACTCCCCAGTCTGACGAGAACAAAATACCTCTGGTGCTGTGTTGTCCTAGTGCACCACGTAAACCCAAATCACATGCGATAAAGGGAATACCATATGCAGGTTCTCTCCAAACCCTTTACATCTTGTCTAATGACTCTGATATGCAATCGTTGTTCGACTCAGATCTAATTAGTCAGTGGCTGACATATGAAGAAAAAGCGCTGATCCGTTCTCCCAAAATATCTGAAATAGAAGGCAAGGATAGGTCTTAATGTTCAAGCCAAAATAGTTGTATGGTGAGCTACGATAACACAAGTTTTGGTGCTTCAGATTATTGTGGTTCAATGGCTACTGCAACTTGCTACTAATCGAATTGTTTAATCATGATATTGAACTTTAATTCTTCCTCGTATTGCTATGCCTCTTAGGTTATGATAAGGGTAATGCAATTGAACCACAACATCAAAATCGTAAAAAACAAGTAATTGCCCTGCTCCAATAGATTGCTTTGTGCCACATAGTTGTAAGTATTTACAATTATTAGAGGAATTGTTGCGTGCATTTCGAGTGTGGTCTACATAGGAAGCATTAGTATTACATATATCATGAACGAGCTCTCTATGGGATCTGATTTCTTTCAATCACAGGTTTTATGAATATTTTTATTAAAGCGCCGAGTTTTAATTTTTCAGAGAGCCGCTTTCACTTTCTATAATTGGAGTGGTGCATGGTGCATAAATGACCTTAAATACTGACCACTACCAATTCATGGAACGATATAGCTATAGCAAACAATTGTACCAATGCTGGTTCATTCGTGAAGGAGCACATTGTGCGGAGTGCAGAGAGATGAGCTTTCTTCCTCCGCCCTTTACACCTCCATATAACTATATCAACGAACAACTAATCAATAAACTTACATCTGCAAAGCACGATCTTTCATATGGAAGATCGCCAATGAACTTCTGCACAAGGGCGAATTTCTGCACTTACATTCATGGTAACATTATGCAACTATGCTCATCGAGTTCCGATGTGTGACAAATTAAATTATTAATATTTCCATATGTTCTTTATTTAGCTCCCTGCCTACATAAAGGACCTGCAATCGTGTGAGTTCTGACATCATTGGACAGAGTAGTAACATAACAAGGTCAATGTCAGTGAAGCATAATAGGGTCAATGTCAGTGTCAGTGATCAGAGCACTCACTAAGGGAATGACCACTTAGAAAATTAGTTTTTATTTTTAAATGAATTGTTAGGGACTAATAAATACCGAAAATAAAACGCTCTCCACCAAAGGAATTATGTCCCATCAGAGTTCGCTGAGACAATTGAAAATTAAAAATAAAATTACTAGAAAATTATTTTTAAATTTATGAAAAAATAGAAATATTAAACATTTTCTCAAAAACTTTAATTAAAATTACAATAAACTTGGGAAAAATATTGAAAATCAATACACATCAAAAGTGAATGCTATAGTGCCTTACAAGGCCGGAACTAATAATATGTACCATGCATACTTGTGTTGTGTAAAAACATAAAAACTTAAAAACTCTCAAAATAGATTTGGAATACTTATATAACTGATATAAATATGCACTATTGAAATTTTCAAATTACTTCTATACTTTTTAAAACTAGAAAGAACATATAATAAGATTCTATAACATTTCACATTAGTGATCTCACAAAGATCTCATATATTATATTACATAGAATGCTTAAGAAATTAACTCTTTTCAAACTTAATGTACACCATATATAGTCGAAGCTCCTTTTATTTATGTAACTCTAATATATTTAATCGTTAAAATTTCGAGGATATAAATATTTTCGAAGACAAAACTTTTAAATTTTCAATTGAAACCCTAACTCCAAACAAAATTCAATCCAAACTTAAGTAAGAATTAGAAGGAAAAAATATAAATTTAGCGAATTTTTTTAACTTCCTATATACCCATGTACTTGATTTTATTATTATTATATTGTGTCGGGTTGTCACGTGTTGGAATAAGCCCTAGTTTCCCCATGATGAAGCCTTGACAAATTAAAACCCTTGAACATGGTGGAGGTCAAGGAGCTTTGCTTGCAGATGTCGTGGAAGGAGTTTGACCGTGGCCGCGATTTGTTAGTGTTATAACACCATCGCAACACCTGGAGCTTCTCGATCGCATTAGCGTTTTGGTGAAAAGATCGCCAAAGGCTCTGCAACCGCATCATAATTTGGTGATGCGGGTATACGGGCAATAACAGATCAGTCTCCAGACAATTGCGAAGGCAGAGCAGTACTGAAAATTTAGGCGTTTTATTGTGTATTCTTTTAGGGTTTATGTCCTGTAACTAGCGAATTTCCGCCCCAAAACCTGTAATACGGACGACTCTGGTAACTGAGGTTTTCTTCTTCTATCTTAACAATGGCGGCGATCAACCGCCTCATGAGACCTATTTATCGCATGGGTTATTCCACTTTGGCTTCCCAGAAACTATCAAACCAATGGGGCGTAGCAGGTATGGATCAAGGATCACGGAGCCAGCCGCTTAAGGGGGACCCTAAAGGAGGTAACATGCAGTGGATTTTTCTGGGTTGCCCCGGTGTTGGTAAAGGAACTTATGCTAGCCGCCTTTCGCGATTTTTGGGCATTCCTCATATCGCAACAGGGGACCTTCTCAGAGAGGAGCTTGCCCAGTCTGGGCCTTCTGCAACTGAGGTAACATGTTTAGGGTTTATTTATTTTTTCTTTCTAAATTATTTTACATCCTCTCTGGATGCTGCCCTAGAAACACAAAAATTCTTTTTCTAGACAAGATATGAGCATTCCAATAGACGTGATGGGTTTTATTATAACAAATCTGCTGAATCGACAACATAAGAAATCCACGGCAAACTTACATCGAAAATGTCCAACGAACATCATCTAACCTGTAGTAAACAACCTACTCCCAAAGAGAACTGCGATTATGAATATGTTTAACCCGTAGAAGTCAATTACATCAGAACGGACTGTATTTTATCATGTAGCAAGCTTGCAACATCTTAATGCTGAGTGTTCTCATGGTTATGATTATTTAGAGAATCAAGTCCATATGAAAGTCATATTTGATGCCTAAAACTACACCAGCCGGAACCCAAAAACTTGGTAACCCAACGCATAGTGTTACATGTCTCATAAAATATATACTTATACTTTCCAGCAAAGACATCTTCGAAGTCCATTCCATTTGGCTTATCAAAATGGTAGACTGTAGGGCTTGTGATTTTGCTATTAGTTGTAAATATATTTGATGGCCTTCATTACTATCACTATACACATCGTGTATGCAACACTAATTCTTTATTTTAGTTTTCCAACAAAGCCAGAAAATCAAATATTTGTTTGAAAACAGCTATCTTACCAGCCAGCTGTTAGAGAAATTGCAATGGTTATCAGGGAGCTGAGGCTGGCATACCTGTGTCCGAACAGACTAAACATGTTATGGGGAAGCCACTGTGCGATCAAGCTGATAGAATCTTGATGGAAGTAATTAATGGAATACAACAAAGTCATATGGAGATGGATATGCTGTCAAGGTTATATATATTAATGTTAATTTAAGGTTATATATATTAATGTTAATTTTAGGTAACAATGGTATGTTCTATGCTTTAGAACAATTTTACTTCAATTTTTTTATCAGCCCAGTATCAATATTCAGATTAGCAATCACAACAACATGATAGTAAAATGCAAATAGAATATAAACATAAATAGTAGAAGACAAGCCAAGACAAGAGGACACAAGATGTGACACCAGCCAGGGACAAACCCCAATGTGGGGAAATCTTTGATCAAATCTTCTTATAGTCCTCATTAGTAGATTTTAGTCTTTAATAGTTCAGCAGAGAGATAGTACAATTTACAAATCTGATAATTTATAACAGCAGCAAAAGAGCCCTAATCGGAAAAGTCAACCCTGGTCAACAGGGCAGAT
Organism: Pinus tabuliformis; assembly: GCA_031772625.1. NCBI lineage: Eukaryota > Viridiplantae > Streptophyta > Pinopsida > Pinales > Pinaceae > Pinus > Pinus tabuliformis. The sequence continues at coordinate 705,020,549 of CM062805.1, read as the reverse complement.
TTGACCTTCAGCAAATCGGTCAATTTCAGTCAACTTCGGCGTCCAAACAGCAAGATAAAACAACCTTCAAAACGGTCAAACTCAGCTTAGTCAAAGTCTGGTCAAACAGCCCACCTGTGGTCAGCCCTAGCTGCAGTCAACGCTGATTTTAGCCCCAGAAATGCTGCCTGCCCAAACAGAGATAGTCCTCACAAAAACACAGTCAAAGGAGGTCAATGCATACTGGTCGACACTTGGTCAAACTGTCATGAAATTTCACTCTCCTGAAATTTCGGATGTGTGGAGAGAGTGGCCCAGAAATCTGTACCAATGTTTTAAAACTCCAACCCCGGTTCGGAAACGTCAGCTCCGACTTTGACTCGGTATCGACTCGGCTGGTTTGATTTCAACGACTCGGTCGTTGTAAAAAATACATTAAATATTTATTTTTTATGAAAAACATAATGTATTGAGGCTTCTGTGATCCATAATATTTATAAGAAGAGTTTCGACATAAATCACGTGTAGAAAACCTTTGTCGACGCGTTTCGAACCAACTAGTTTGGTTTATTGTCAGGACAAGTTGAGGAGTCAGATCATGGCTGCAAATTAAATAGGGAAAGTAGATCTTCCAAACGGCTAGGTTGACTAGGTTGACCATCAACGGTTATATAAAAACGGCTAGATTATGTAATAATATTAAAATGTTAATAAGTCAAAGGTAATAACTTATAGTAATAGAATAATATTATAATTATAGTAAATAATAATTTTATATATTATAATATATTATATATTAGAATGTTATTCTATTTTATTTTATTAATATATTATTCTTTGGTTATTAAATTAATCTATTTAATTCTTTTTTAATTTATTTAATCATTTAAAACACTAGGGACAAGTAAAGGGGGTTTATATATTAGAATGTTATTCTATTATATTTTATTTATATATTATCCTTTGGTTATTAAATTACTTTATATAACTCCTTTTTAATTTATTTAATCATTTAAATTACTAGGGATACGTAAAGGGGGGTTTATATATTAGAATGTTATTCTATTATATTTTATTTATATATTATCCTTTGGTTATTAAATTACTTTATATAACTCCTTTTTCATTTATTTAATCATTTAAATTACTAGGGATACGTAAAGGGGGGTTTATATATTAGAATGTTATTCTATTTTATTTTATTTATATATTTTTCTTTGGTTATTAAATTAATTAATTTAATTCCTTTTTAATTTATTTAATCATTTAAATCACTAGGGATAAGTAAAGGGGTTTTTTAATAATAATGATTTAATGGAACTAATAAATTATTATTGAATATTGGTTAAATTAATTTTTATTTTTATTTTGTTTTTAAGGTAAAGGTAAAAGCTTAATAACAAATAGGATTAATAATATTAAGAAAATTTTGATAAGGAAATAGTAATAAAAATTAGAACGAGCGACAAATTTTAAATACAAGAAGGTCAAGAATAGGACAATTAGTAAAAAACTTAACCAAAGGAGAAACCCTCGGAGGATGGAAAAGACAGCTCTAAGGAGAAGGATCTCGGAATACTGTCCAATACAAAGTTTATACTTAGCCACCAATGCCAGGATTCTTTTCTGCCTCAGCCTAAGGACAATCACTAGACTACAACAACAATAATACCAATTCCCCTCCCCAAATGAAGTCTCAAAACCCTTGATTTAATTATGGTCAAGCTCCAGAACAATCAAAGGTAAATATGTATTTATTATTCCATTGCCAGAATGTTTGCCTTTTTAAAAAAATTGTATGGCTCAATGCATTGTTTGAGTTTTCTAATTCATGCCACTAGGATAACCATACTTTGGCCTTGTAATTTTCAAAACTTTCTCACAGTGATAGATTACTTTAGGGCTATAAATATGCAATAAACAACAAGCCAACCATTGATATGTAGGAGGCAGAACAACTTTTGACAAATGTGCTTCAGGATTTTTGTCAAAGAGCTAAGCAGGTCGAGTCATTACCGAGTCAGCCAAGTTGTTACTGAGTCGATCGAGTCAATGACTGGCTCGGTAACAACTCGACCAGCCGTGTTGTTTCGGCCACCGAGTCGACCTGGCCAAGCATTGGCTCGGTCTGACTCTGCCGAGTTGGAGTCGACTCGGTCGTTTTTTAAAACAATGATCTGTACACAATTAATGAGTGTGAAGATGAGTGTGTCCAAATGAGGCTAAGTCACCTTCTATTTATATGCAATGTTGAGGATGAATAGGCGTGACGGTTGGGCTTTTAAGCCTACATAAGTTTGCTGGTCGGCCTTGACAATTTGACCATAATCAAAATAAATTCATAACTTCAGTTGTACATGTCAGAATCAGATGTTATACATGTCAGAATTGGATGATCTTTAGATCAATCCTACACCTCTCGGAGAGAGGAATCCAAGAAAAGCATCAGCTGTCATAAATAATATGACCCATGTGGAGTTTGGCCCTAGTTGCCAATTTTAACAATTAATCATTGTAAGGAACGATGATGATGGCAAGTTGCCTAATTAAGAACCAATTAAGATGGTCTCTAATATCTTTTCATTAAATAAATAATCATTAAGAAGGCATAAGAAACCGGACGTTGAGTATTGTTAAGAATATTCTACGTTACCGGATGTGTTGAGGGCAAGAGGTGGAACCACGGATCCTTGAATCTGAAACTAGTACGGATACGGATACGCTAGGATCCGCATACGGTCAGTTAGTGACTTAGTTAACACAGTCGTGGGCGTTTTTCCGGTTGATTGTAGTTCTGGTGGGTTTTAGAGGCGGATAACGCCTCGTAGATCTTCAGTTAACTGGTTAGATTATGTTAAATTATGGTATGTTCTATGCTTAGAGAAGTTTACTTATTTTTCTTCTTATTACCCACAAATTAGCAATCACATATACATTAAGTAAAGTGCAGATAGAACATTAAATGATCAACAAAAAACAAGCCAAGACAAGAGACACAAGATGTGGCGACTAGCCAGGGACAAACCCCAATGCAGGGAAACCCTTTGATCAAATCTTCTTTTATCTTCAATAGTTCAGCAGAGAGAAATAGTACAAAATTTGAATTCTGAAATTTTATATCAGCAGCAGCAAACCCTAGATCAACAAAGTCAAACTTGGTCAAACTAGTTGAAATTGACCTCTAATATGCTTGGTCAATTTCCGATCAACTTTCCCTTGAACAGCCTGAAGAAACAACCCTTGAACAGCCCCAAAAGTATAGTCAAATTCTAGATTTCTGAAGTCAACTTGCAGCCCTAAATTAGGGCAGTCAACACCGGTCAAATCAGAGGTCAGATTAGGTTTTCGTGCCAAAATTTGCGGCTTGCCTAGGAGAGGTAGCCACCCCCAATCCGCACCCCTAGATGGTCAACGCTTGGTCAACATTGGTCAAGGAGATGACTTGCTGCCCTAGCATCCTTCTTTCTATGTCTTCATTGCCCTAGAACGTCTTCCTTTCAGTCACACGTGTGAGAGAGAGAGGCTCCTTTTATGCGTAGGGGAGAGAGAGAGAAGATGAGTGAATGAATGAGTTCCAAATGACTCAACCTCTCTTCTATTTATATGAAACGTTGGGCATGTGTGCCACACACTTAGCTGCTGCCTTGACAATTTGTTAAGTAACTATAAATAAATTCATATCTCCATAAATACTTGTCGGAATCGGATGATCTTTAGATCAATCCTACACCTCTCGATGAGAGGAATCTAGGAAAAAATATCAGCAACCATAAATAAGGTGATCCACATGGAGTTTGACCCTAGTTGCCAATTTTAACAGATTAATTACTGGTTAGCCGGTTAGATTAACTGTTGGTTAGCGGTAATAGAACTATTGGTTAGCTGGTTAGCTTCAGTTTAACAATCTTTCTATTCTATAAAATGTCGAAGATTGAAGAAATAGATGCAGAATCGCGGGAGCATTGTGCAGATAATTGTTGGAGCAGTGGGCGTCGGGTAGAGTGCAGAGTTGTCGAGTAGTGGGCGTTGGGCAGAGTCGTGGGCGTTTGCAGGTGCAGGTAATGTTTCAATTTACAGTGTTTAAGTTTTTTCAGCGCAGTGAAGCTAGCCATGTAGTTCAGAATCTTTCTTCAATCTTGAAATCTCAGAATTTAAATGAGTAATCTCTCTTTCAGCAGTTTCAGCTTGCTTCTGCATTTTTTCTTCAAGCGTTGTGATTTTCTCATTAGCAGCATTTGCAATGGACTCCGCTGTGATTTTCTCATTAGCAACATTTGCAATGGACTTAGCTTCTGCACGTAGCTTCATTTCATGCTGAAACTGATTACTATTTGCTTCTTGCAATGACTTGACCCTAGATTGAAGCTCAGTAACTTCCTTCTCTCTTACGGCCAATGTTTCAAGAACATCTGATTTTACCATCTGTCGGCATATATATATAAAGATTTAAATAAAATTAAGCTTAGTTTTTTAATACCATCTGGCATACACACACACACACACGCACGTATATATATAAAGATTTTATTAAGATTATGCGTGAAGTTTTTTAATACCATCTTCCCGCATATATATATAAAGATTTAAATAAAATTATGCGTCAAAGTTTTTTTAATAACCTTTCAAAATAAAGATTTTTGATTTAATTAAAATGTTTATTTTGATGTTAATATATATATATATATATATATATATATAATAAAGTTATTATAATTTATTTATTTTAAATCAATATGTTTTTAAATAAGCTTTCAATATAAAGATCTTTGATTTAATTAAAAAGTTTATATATATATATATATATATAATAAAGTTATTTTAATTTATTTATTTTAAATCAATATATTTGTGTTTAATAAACCGTATGTTTTGTATTTCATTGTAAATTTTTTATTTTTATAAGTATAACTTTATGTTTGGTTGTTAAAAATTAAAATATTTTTTAATTTTTATAAATAATTTTTTTTTTACGTTATAACTTTATTTTAACAATTATATCAATATGTTGGTATTAATATTTATATGTTTATTTGTTTGTTAGTTTTTAAATTAAGTATATATATAATAATTTATTTATTTATTTTTTAAATTATTTATTATAAAATAATAATTTAGAATTTTATATTTTTTTGTAATTTTATTTTGCTTTATATATATATATATATATATATATCAAGAATAACAATTTAGAATTTTGTTTATATATCAAGAATAACAATTTCGAATTTTGTTTTGAGAATGATAGTTTTATTAATTTATATTTTATTATAAATACAAAGGTCATAAACATGGAACCATCACACCATGAACCTAGTGAAGGAATAAATGTCAATAAAGATTCAAGATCTCTTTTATGGCAGTATGTGGAAATTCTTGGCAAAAACTCTGGTGGTGGTTCGTACAAATGGAGATGTAGTGAATGCAATAACATTCGAAATGTCTCATACACTAGGGTGAAGGCCCATCTCATTGGGCAAACTAAAACAGGTGTGTTAGTATCAGTGTTTTTAAAACCAGAACCGGTGACCAGACTGGTGCACCTAATGAACCGGTTTATCGATCGGAACCAGTTTAACTGAGACTGGTTTGGTCTAAATGAACCGGTTTTAAAAAATACATTAAATAATTAATTTTTAATGAAACAAAACTATTTTTAAGATTTAAAACCATGATTCCAAGTGAATAGAGACAAAATATGCAAAGTTTTCTCATTTATATACCATGTAAAGGTGAATATATCAAAATGGCACCGGGTGCAATACATATTATCAACAAAATAGCAAAATACATAAGCAATGAGGCTCTAAATGGCCTATAAAGTCCAAAAACAATGCTGCAAGCTATGAGGCCATTGGCCTACTACAGGTCTACAGTGTACACATGATCAATCATCAAGTTCATCACCACTACTAGCCACAGGATCATCATCAGGAGCTACATAGACATCATTTGGTTTAAAGTCTGAGGATGCCTCAGCTTGATCTGCAACCTCAGTATCAATGCCACCAATAACAACAGAAGTGGACCTAATGGAAGCAGGAGTTTGTCGACCTGCACGACTAGTGCCTTCCATTGGTTCTTTGCCTTTCCCTGATGCTGCTACTGATCCTGGTTCTGATGCCGCCACATAATCTGCTTCATCCCCCGCTAAAGCCATGTCGATATCAAAATCAGCCTCAAACACAGGATCTTCAGTCTCCTCCACCCATTCTGTTGTTGGATCAATATCATCCAACACAATGGGATCTAGATCAGGTGTTTTGCTCATCATTTGGTTCCTTTTGGTCGAAGGTTGTATTGCACGAAAACAAGATCATTTAACCGTTTTTGTTCCAAACGGTTTCTCTTCTTCGTGTGTATGCGATCAAAAACAGACCAATTACACTCACAACCTGAAGCACTGCAAGTTTGACTGAGGACTCTAATTGCAAACCTTTGCAATTGAGGACATTGGCCACCAAATGACTCCCACCAATGTGCTGCAAAGAAAAAGACATTAATTAGTAACTTATTTTATAATTTGAATTGTAAAGAACGTAAACAATATTAGCTTGAAAAGAAAAACAAATTGAAAATTGGAATTGCTTACCTGGTTGGTCCACGTCTCTTGCCATCTTTGCCAAGCTTTTGCCAAAAGTACCACCTGCCATAGTGAAAACAGTAAGTTGTCTATGTATTTCCAACTGGTCTGCATGTCTAGGGACCATGCGCTCCAAGCAATCAATCAATCCAGCTCTGACCTCCCCATCATGCAGATCTCCTAATCGATTTTTATAGTGATACTTTGGGTTCAAAAAATACCCAGCTGCATGTCTAGTACGATGGAGTTGATTGTTCCATCTGTTATCAATGATCTCCCATATACGACCATATTTAGCTAACCTGTCCTTCTAAGCTGCCCATATCTGCTCCTTTGCCTGATCCATATCCACATAAATGTAGCCCATGGCCAATTTTTCCCCATCCACCATCCTCAACACCTTAACAAGGGGCTCGGTAATTTTCACAAGATGTACAAACCTTTCCCAAAAATAACTGTCTAACACTTTCTTTTTGGTGTCTTTTCCATCTGGTCTTACGAGTCCGTAGAGATTTAGACCATTCTTCAAAGGAAAACATTTTCTGCAAGTTTTTATGTTGACCATTGAGACATTGCAACGTGAAGAAGTGAGTTGCAAATCTCGTAATTGCAGGCCTAACAAGCTCTTTGCCCCCAATGTTTTTCCTCATTAGGCTCAATACCCATGAGTGGTTGTAAATGTATTTTGTAATGCACTTGGCATGCTCTACAATGTTTTTTACCCACTCCACTTTGCCTATATCCTCAAGCATGAGGTCTATGCAATGTGCAGCACATGGAGTCCAAAATATGGTCTTATATTTGGTCTCAAGCATCTTTCCAACAAGAACATAGTTTGAGGCATTATCGGTGATGACCTGCACAACATGCTGCTCCCCAACTTCCTGAATAATGTTATCCAAAAGCTCAAATAGAAGGGCTGCATCCTTCACCTTATCAGATGCATCAACTGATTTCAAAAACATGGTTCCTTGAGGGCAAGAAACAAGGAAATTAATGATAGTGCGGTTCTTTCCATCGGTCCATCTATTTGACATGATGGAACAATCCGTTTTGACCCATGAATCTTTAAACTCAACCAAATACTCATCAATGGAAGATATCTCTTTTTGCAAGAAAGCTCCCCTCAAGTCATGCAGAGTAGGGCCTTTGAAGCCTTTTCCTGCAGCGATAACAGAGTCTCACATAGCTTGGTAATAAGGTGAGCGAGCAACATTAAATGGGATATTTGAATCATACCACCATCTAGCAATGTATTGATGAGAAGTTTCTTTGCATTGTTTTTTTCAATGTTGATCCAAAGTGGGTTGAGAACTTCGCTGGAGGAAGTGGGATTAGAAGAGGCAGAGTTGGCAGAAGATGAGAAAAAACTTTGGATGTTAGTTCTCTTTGTTCCTTTTGATGGTTGGCCAAAAGAAGGATGAACATAGTGAAAGGGGTCAGTAGTGGAAGGGATAGAAGAGGAGTCTTGAATCTCATAATCATCATAACATGGCTTCTAATAATTCTCTCTTCTTTGCAATGTCATCTTGGATGGCCTTCTCCCTAGCCTTATCCTCATAAAACTTTTCAAGGTTGGAAATGTATTCTGCCCTAATAGGACCTAACAGTGCATTTGGTGCATCACATGGCTTTACTTGGCCTCTTATCCCAGCCAAGTGTTGTTTCAATCTAAGAATACCCCCACCTCCAATAGATTTATGGCATTTGGTGCATCACATGGCTTTACTTGGCCTCTTATCCCAGCCAAGTGTTGTTTCAATCTAAGAAAACCCCCACCTCCAATAGATTTATGGCATAATTTGCATATCATTTTTCCATCACTTACACCACAATGAGCCCATGCACTGTCGTTTCTTTTTGGAGCCATGTTTGTTTGAAATAATAACAATTTGCAAAGAATTCTGCCATTTAAAAAAAAAATTGCAGCTAAGCAACATGGAAAACCAAAGCTAAATGTATAGGAAAACAAATGCACATGCAAGCTAAAAAATTTGTAGCATAGAGCTAGAGAGTTGATAGCGTAGATGATAGAAGTGAGGAGTTTATAAATTTATAACACATAAAAAATTTAATTCATGGACAACAGTCAAATGAGGAATTTTCAAGTGAAAATCCTTACCTGGAAATGCAAACTGGCTTCCTTAGCCTCCTCTTGAAGATGGCAACTTCACTGAGAGTTACAAACTATCTCCAAAATAGCTCCAACTCCAACTCCAAGATGACTACTCCAACAAAAACTCAACACTCTCCAAGCTCACAAACAAACTCACAAACACTCATAAACTGTTAAATTTGGACAACTAGGTCCAAACTCCATGTTCTGATGCTCAGATTAAGAGGCTAATATTTTTGTTGGATTCCTCTTTCTGAGAGGTGTAAAATCCATATAAAAATAGTCTTAATCCGATGAGCAGAACTTATATTTTGAATTTATTATTCTTAATAAATTATATGTGCAAAGGTCAGCCAGTTTTGTAATGTAGGCTCACATGCCCAACAGATGTGTCACACACCCTCATTGATGGATATATATATACAGGAAAAGTTGGAGAGAATTTGATCACAAAAACAACTCACATCTTCCTCTCTCATCCTAAAAAGTACGAGCTACCTGGAGGACGAATTTCAGCGACACGTGGGAAGGACGAAGAGGATTTTTCTGCTGCTAGGGTTTCGCAGAAGTTTGACCAGCGTTGACTTTGGTCAACGCTTGGTCCAAACAAGCTGAAAACTTGTGGGAGGTTCGATTTTTGAAGGCCATACTACCTGGCACAAAAATCGAGGTCAAAGGGTTGACCGTTTTGCTGCTGCGTTGACTTTTAGCTTGCTGCCCCTGCGTTGACTTTTCAGGACAGCGTTGACTTTTGTAGAACTGACTTGGGTTGACTCATCTACTGGTTGGAGGGTTGTTGTGACACATGCTGGGCTGGCTGACCAAAGGAGACTTTGCTGGTTGAAGCATCCTGTTGACCGCCGAAACAAACACATACATTTTTCTTGTTTCTGATTTGTCTTCTGTAAGATCTGCTTATATGTTCTATCTGCACTTTGCTTATCTACTTGTATGATTGCTGTGAGAAAAGTGAAATTGCTCTTAGCATAGAACATCTACAAAAGTTTACATGGTATCAGAGCTGAGGTGAAGACAAACTCTATCTATAGCAATCATCATCGAAGGAAATGGATTCCTCTAAGCTTGAATTCAGGGAGAATGACAAGCTGACTGGAAGTGATGACTTCCATGCCTGGAAGATGTTATTAGATCTCAAATTAGAAGATCATGATCTCCTAGATCATGTGACAGGGAAGATTCAAGAACCTCCATCAAATGCCTCTGCTGCTGTTAAACACAAGTATAAGAAGGGAGAAATCAGAGCAAAACTGCTGATCAGGGAATCCATAAATAAGAGTCTGGTTGCCTACATATCTGAACTAGGCACATCCAAGGAGATGTATGACAAACTGATACTTATGTTCCGAGTAAACAATGTGAACCAAGTGCTATTCCTCAAGAACAAGTTGAAGAATATGAAGAAGGGCCGAGACGAGTCTATTCAAACTTTCTTTATGAAGTTGACCGAAACCAGGAACAATCTGCTAGCTATTGGGGAGACAATAGCTGATCGTGAGATGGTTCTCACCGCACTTGGAGGACTTCCATATGAATGGCAAGTATTCACAACTACCATTCTCAACAATAATACCATCCCTAACTTTGATGAGCTTCTGTCTAGATGTATGCAAGAAGAAACAAGGATGAAGGAATTTGATAATGAAAGAAATGCTGCCTATGTTGCTCATTCCCGAAAGAAGAACTCTGGTGGTTCCAAGGACAAAGGAAGGACTAAGACTCAAAAGAAGAAGGGTAAATGTTTCACCTGCCATAGGACTGGACACTATGCTAGAGAATGCCCCTTCCAGAAGAATTCTCCCGATAGTGACGACAACAACAACAACCGAAGGAATGGGAATCAAAGAAATGATAAATCCAAAGGAAAGAGGAAGGCTCACTTTGAAGGAAACCATCCACCTTCTAAAAGGACCAGAAATACCAGGTATGAGGAGTCTAATGTTGTTGATAAAAGAAATGAGTATATTCTAATATCTGCTCTCTCAGCTGCATCTCCGCCCGACACTATGGATGTCTGGCTAATCGATAGTGGTGCCTCAAGACACATCACCGGATTCAAGGAAGCACTTTCTGACATGGTTGAAAGGGATACTAATCTAGAAATTACCCTCGGGGATAATGCCACTTATCCTGTGAAAGGGACCGGGACTGTGACCCTCCACTTGTCTCAAGGACAAGTCCTCCATCTACAAGATGTACTCTATGTACCCAAATTGAAGAAGAACCTTGTGTCTGTATCTGCCATGGAAGACAAAGGATTCAATGTAACTTTCTCTGATGGAAAGGTACTCATGTGGAAGAAGAGCTTCAAGGAAGCTATCTCAATTGGTTTGAGTTGGTACACTCTACCAGGTTGGAGGGAGTTCGTTGGGAGCTATGACTTGTGATACTATCCGTCAAACTGAACTATGGCACCGAAGATTTGGACACCTTCATTACAAGGCTCTTCCCGAAGCAAGGAAGGTGGTGACAGGGATGCCTGATTTTGGAAATAATCATAAAGGTGTATGTAAGGGCTGTGCTGAAGGAAAACATACAAGGGGACCTTTCCCCTCAAGTGTCACAAAGACATCTGAGATATTGCAACTGGTCCATTCTGATCTTTCCGGTATGTTGCCTGTAACATCCCTGGGGGGATGTTCTTACTATATGACATTTACTGATGACTTCTCTCGCAAAACCTGGATATACTTCTTGAAGAAGAAGGATGAGGCTTTCATGTGGTTCCGTACCTTCAAAGCCTTGGTGGAAAATATGACCGGAAAGAAGATCAAGATTTTGAGGACTGACAATGGCACTGAATATGAGTCAAATGAGTTCAAAGACTTTTGCAGAGAAGCTGGCATTAAGAGGGAGACTACCACTGCATATACTCCTGAGCAGAATGGTGTTGCTGAACGCAAGAATAGGACTATTGTGGAAGCTGCCCGTGCCATGCTATGTGACCAGGGTCTTCCAAAGTTTCTGTGGGGAGAAGCTGCAAATACTGCTGTGTACATTTAAAACCGATGCCCTCATTCCGCTTTGGACTCCAAAACTCCCGAAGAGGTTTTCTCTGGTAAGAAACCTGATGTCTCACATTTTAGAATTTTTGGATGTCCTGTCTATTTTCATGTGCCGAAAGAAAAGAGAAGTAAGCTGGACGCTACTGGGAAGAAAGGAATGTTTGTGGGCTACAGTGAGACTTCTAAGGCATATAGAGTCTATGTACCTGGTCAAAGGGAAGTAGAGATAAGCCATGATGTCACTTTTGACGAAGATGCTTCCCTGAAGAAAGTAGTAGATCTTCCTAGATCTGAAGAAAACCATGAAGAAAGACCTGGAAATCTGAAAGAACCCAGGATGAGACTATGCCTGATGTTGAAGAGCCAACGGACCCTATTGATCCTTCCCCTTCTCTAGGAAAGAGGCCATCATGGCTCAGGGACACCCTCGAAGATGCTGAGGGTCATGCTGCCCCAAGGGGAACATTCCGAGAAAGCAAGAAGCCGTGTAGATACCAAGGGTATCTAGCTGCCATGAGTACTATTATACAATCTGAACCTGGATCTTTTGAAGAAGCCATCAAGCATCAAGTCTGGAAGGATGCTATGCATGAAGAATATGAGGCTATTATGAAGAATGATGTCTGGGATGTGGTCCCGAGACCGAAGGACAAATCTGTTGTCACCGCTAAATGGCTCTACAAGATTAAACATGGATCTGATGGGAGTGCTGAAAAGTTTAAGGCAAGATTTGTTGCCCGTGGCTTCTCTCAAAAGGAAGGAATTGACTATGACGATATATTTGCACCTGTGGCTCGATATACCACCATCCGATCCATCATAGCCCTTGCTGCTACGCAAGGATGGAGTCTTCATCAGATGGATGTCAAGACTGCTTTTCTGCATGGTGCAATAAAGGAAGAGGTGTATGTAGAACAACCTCTGGGATTTGAAGTTCAAGATCGAGACACTTATGTCTGCAGGTTGAAGAAAGCCCTCTATGGGTTAAAGCAAGCACCCAGAGCTTGGTATGAGAGGATGGATAGTTACTTGATGAAGCTGGGCTTCACTCGAAGCAATGCTGATCCAAACCTTTACTTTAAGGTTGAGGAAGGAAAGCCTCTCATTCTAGTGCTGTATGTGGACGACCTCTTCCTGACAGGTGATGACCCTCTCATTCATCAATGTAAGAGGGAGCTTGCTGCTGAGTTCGAGATGAAAGACCTAGGACTGATGCACTATTTCCTAGGCCTGGAGGTCTGGCAGAGACCTGGAGAGATTTTCCTTTCTCAAGGAAAGTATATTGTGAAGCTTCTGGAAAGATTTGGGATGGTGGACTGTAAGTCCGTGTCGACACCAATGGAACTCAACTTTAAGAAGTTGAGTGGCAGCGCTGCAGGGCCTATCTTGGCCAATCCTACTGAGTATCGTCAACTCATAGGAGCTTTGATGTTCTTAGTGAACACCCGTCCGGACATATGTTTCGCAGTGAATACTTTGAGTCAACAGATGGTTGAGCCTCATCATTTTCACTGGGTTGGTGCCAAGAATCTTTTGAGATATCTTTGGGGCACGATAAACCATGGGCTGAGATACACTGCCGGGAGTGTGATACTCCGGGGATATACTGATGCCGATTGGGTTGGCAGTGTGGTGGATCGTAAGAGCACATCTGGATGCTGTTTCAATCTTGGCTCTGCTTCGATCTCATGGATGAGCAGGAAGCAGAAGTCGGTGGCTTTGAGCACCGCGGAGGCCGAATACATTGCTGCTAGTATGGCCTGTTGTGAAGCAGTTTGGTTGAGGAAGCTCTTTAGTGAGCTGTTCCAACGTGTGCTAGATACCACTGTAATACTCTGTGATAATCAGAGTGGGATTCGTATGACTGAGAATCCTGTGTTCCACGACTGATCCAAGCATATTGATATCAGGTACCACTTTATCCGGGATATGGTACAGCGAGGCGCCGTAAGGCTCGATCATATAGGAACTGATGAGCAGGTCGCGGATATTCTCACTAAGCCCCTGGGGAAGGTCAAGTTCCTAACCTTCCGTGAGAGTCTTGGTGTCGTGGAAAGACCCTATGATGTGGGTCCTGTTGGACGATGAGCTCTGGGAGCTCTGGGGGGCTTTGGGGATAGCTTCTCGGAGCTATAAGCACTCATAATGCTTCTGCCCCACCCTTGTGATTATTGAGCTGGTTCGCCACTCATTTAATCTGTGCCCCGTATGCATCCTACCCATTGAGTTCAGGGCTCATGGGAAGTACCTCTCATTTGGCCAATGAGGTGTGGAAAAGCTAGAGACTATTAGCAAAGACTGATGGACGCATCAGAGATTGCCGTACTCTCTATCTAGGATGGCATGGTCCAACCACTTGATCTGGGATCAAGATTTGTGAGGTCTGGGACCTCTGGACTGATTATGTCAGTCGGGGAATGATGTCTTTGTGACTGACCCACTTCTGTTCTGAAATAAAGAAGCCAGCAAAGCAAGTTTCGGCGGGATGACTCACGATGTTAATTGCACTAATAGATGGAGTTCTCCCTAGTTGAGAGGGAGTGTTAAATTTGGACAACTAGGTCCAAACTCCATGTTCTGATGCTCAGATTAAGAGGCTAATATTTTTGTTGGATTCCTCTTTCTGAGAGGTGTAAAATCCATATAAAAATAGTCTTAATCCGATGAGCAGAACTTATATTTTGAATTTATTATTCTTAATAAATTATATGTGCAAAGGTCAGCCAGTTTTGTAATGTAGGCTCACATGCCCAACAGATGTGTCATACACCCTCATTGATGGATATATATATACAGGAAAAGTTGGAGAGAATTTGATCACAAAAACAACTCACATCTTCCTCTCTCATCCTAAAAAGTACGAGCTACCTGGAGGACGAATTTCAGCGACACGTGGGAAGGACGAAGAGGATTTTTCTGCTGCTAGGGTTTCGCAGAAGTTTGACCAGCGTTGACTTTGGTCAACGCTTGGTCCAAACAAGCTGAAAACTTGTGGGAGGTTCGATTTTTGAAGGCCATACTACCTGGCACAAAAATCAAGGTCAAAGGGTTGACCGTTTTTCTGCTGCGTTGACTTTTAGCTTGCTGCCCCTGCGTTGACTTTTCAGGACAGTGTTGACTTTTGTAGAACTGACTTGGGTTGACTCATCTACTGGTTGGAGGGTTGTTGTGACACATGCTGGGCTGGCTGACCAAAGGAGACTTTGCTGGTTGAAGCATCCTGTTGACCGCCGAAACAAACACATACATTTTTCTTGTTTCTGATTTGTCTTCTGTAAGATCTGCTTATATGTTCTATCTGCACTTTGCTTATCTACTTGTATGATTGCTGTGAGAAAAGTGAAATTGCTCTTAGCATAGAACATCTACAAAACTTTACATAAACACTCCAAATCAGATGTGTGAGACAAATGAGAGGGAGAGGGGCCTCTTAAAGGCTTGGAGAGGGTGTTTTTGGAGGGAAAGCACCCTTAGTTTCCCTCCAAAACCCCTAAAACACATTCAAAAAGTCATTGACTGGGCTCACGGCGGGCTTGCCTCCTAACAGGCTGGTTTGATGAGGCGAGGAGGTAAGTACGCTTATAAGCCGTTTTCTTCGGCTGATGCATGCTTTTCTCGAAATTCTTTTGCGAAGATATAACTAAAGTGGCAGTAAAAAATATTTTAATTTCTTTCAGGTTTTCCACAAAGAAACCTGAGGATGATATTTATTTCTACATGTATGCTTATTTGGCAGAGATTGGTTCATTTACCAGAATTTTTGAATCAGGGATTTGGCCTTGCAGTATTCAATATTTAAGCGACAAACTGGCCGGTTCTGTCCTAAACCGGCCGGTTAGGACCGGTTAGCTGCATTTTTAGGCGAAAGAGGGTGTCTGATCGGGTTTTTTGACCGGTTCCAACCGGTGGGCCTGCTAATCGGCTGGTTAGACCGGTAACCGGTTAGCTGGGTCCGTTCTGAATACTATGGTTAGTATGCAATGGTCCAAATGGTCCAAATGGCCAACCTAGGACAGGTTTGAGTCCTGCAAAAGTTAAGTTTTATGCATCTTTGCAAGATGCTGCTGATAGGAAATTCAGTAAGGGGAAACTCCCTGCGCAAGCCTCTTCAACCAAGTTTTCATTGCCATCTACATTAGCTCTGACAATTAATAAAAGACCTTCTCTAGGACCTCTTGAAGCAGCATTCAATAACCAGGGTAGAGAAGTTGCAGATGAGCATGTTGCTCGTTGCATCTAGGCAAATGGGCTAGCATTCAATTTGGTGCGCTCTCCTTATTGGCAACAAATGATTATAGCAGTTAATGCAGCACCAAAAGGATACAAGAGCTCCGGGTATGAAAAGGTACACACCACTTTGTTAACATCAGAAAGACAATTTGTGGATAGACAATTACAGTCAATCCGTGATACATGGGCAGAAACAGAGGTGTCCATCGTTTATGATGGATGGAGAGACCAAAGAAATCGCCCTTTAATTAATGTTATCGCAATTTGTCCCCAAGGAGCAATGTTTTTGAAGGCCATTGATTGCAGTGGAGTGGAAAAAGATGCAACATTCATCTCCATAATTCTTATTGATGCAATAGAAAGTGTGGGGTCACAAAATGTTGTCCAAGTTATCACAGACAATGCAAAGGTTTATAGAGCAACAAATCTGATTGCGGAGGGTCAATACAATCACATCTTCTGGACTCCATGTGCAGTGCATTCATTGAACTTTATGCTAGCCAAGATTGGTGAGATTGAGTGGATCAATGAAATATATGTAGCATCAAAGGAGATCCAAATGTTTATCACCAATCACTCAATGTCCCAAGCCATATATCAGAGTTTTGCAAAGTTGGAGCTACTAAAGGTACTCCATTTTTAATCGATGTTATGCATTATGAGTTCTCAATTTTAATGTTCAATTTATTTTATGTCTGAATTAAGATTTGACTTTTCAATATGTTTATGTAGTCGGAAATTCGTTTTGCTTCCCACACTTTAGTCATAGAGGCTTTTGGAGGTTAGACAAGCATTACAAGCAATGGTCATTGACCCTATTTGGGAATCATGGAGAACTTCAACTTCTGATAGAGGACAAAGAATAGAGTTTATCATTCTTGATGATGCATGGTGGGACAAGGTCCAATACCTTTTGCAGTTCACAGAACCAATTCTAACCATGATCAGGGCATTTGACACAGATATGCCTTGCTTGGGGGAAGTCTATGAAAACATAGATAGTATGTTGGAGAAAATACGGGAAATTATCAAGGCAAGTGACCATGACCCCTTTGAAGTATTTTACAATGAAGTGAAAGACATAGTTACAAAAAGGTGGAACAAAATGACCACGCCATTACACCTTTTGGCATATGCACTACACCCCAAATATTACCATTCCAAAATATTGTCTTTACTTGGAAGAGCAGCGCCAAACAGAGATTTTGAAGTGGTACAGGGATATAAGACAACTTTGAGGAAAATCTATAGGGAAGCTGGAACTGCAAAGTACGCGAGGAATTTGGAGCATTTGTACAATCCACTGGGATCTTTTCAGATCCACTAGCCATGGATGATCGAGGGCATATTGATCCTATTATTTGGTGGCGCTTCCATGGTGGAGATAACACTTATCTCTCAACTCTAGCCACGAGGTTGTTATTGCACGTTGCCAGTTCCTCATCAGCTGAGAGGAACTGGAGTACATATGGCTTCATCCATTAGATAAAGAGAAACAGACTGGGAGCAACGAAGGCTGAGGATTTTGTATATGTCCATTCCAACCTTCGCCTTCTATCACATTCTACTTCAAAGTATAAAAAAGGTCCAAGTAGGATGTGGGATGTGGAACTTGAGATATCTGACTTGAACATGACATTGAATGCCATGACTCACCTTAATCTACTTGAGGATGCTACAAAACCACTTCCTACTTCTGCAACAACTTTTAACGTTCCTGGTGCACAATCGTTTATTCATGATGTAGAGTTGCAATATGCAGAGGATGATGATGTAGACCCATTTCATGATTTGTAGACAGACCTACTCTATATTATCATATTAATAAAGTGATCATTGATGAAACACTTATTTTGTATTTACTACTATCATCTTTGTACGAGGCAAGATGCATCATTTCAGTGTTCAAATTCATAAATTATCTAATAATTTTAGTTCTAATGTTGTGGTTCATGAATGGTTTTGATTTTAAACATCAAATGTATTTTCTAAAATTTTAAAAAATATTATTATATATTTTTGTCCTTGCTGTATCCTCGCCGTATCCGGATCCTGGCTTTTCAAAAATCCAACAGATTTGTATCCGTATCTGGATCCGAATCCAGATTCTTATCCGTATCCTGCTAAGTAACCGATTCATTATAAAGGGGTCACGTGTCTGAATGCTGTGAATCGGACACGATTCGTTGGGGATTCAAATCCCAGAAGGGGACACGGTTAGGACACACATGAATCCCGTATGTGTCCCGTTAAGACACAACGTGTTCGATTATGGGATTTGAATCCCCAAAATTGAAACCCGCGGGCATAAAAAAAGGCGTTGTTTATGTTTTTTACCATATTTCTCTTTCAGTGTTGCATACTTTGAGCTGTGGGCAAGGAGCTAAGTGTTTGGAGCAAGGAGCTAAGGGTGTGGAGCGTTCGGCAAGGAGATTCAAGCACCAGGTAAGTGCATTTCATCTCTATTTATTTGCATTTCTATTACAACAGTTTGTATATGATTTTTTTTTTTACAAATTTGTGCATGTTTTGTTTATTTTTTTTACAGTATTCATGGCTCAATCAAAGGCAGCAGTTAGGGGGCAAAGGAAGGGGAAGAATGTCTCCATTGGAGATGCCCCTCCTCCCCCAATATCATCAAAGTCTACTGCAAGTAATGTTGAGGGAAGAGGAGGACCTAAAGACAACATTGAGAAATATCCCTTGTGGAAATATGTCACAAGAGAGGATGGGACAAGCACCAAGGGGAAGGGAGGAGGTAATGTGTAATGGAGATGCAACTTTTGCCACATTTCTTTCAAAAGCACATATTACCGTGTGAAAGGCCATTTGTTGGCTTTACCAGGTTATGGAATTGGAGCTTGTAAAGCTGTTCCTTTACAAAAGAAGAAAGAAATGGAAAAGGAGTTCACTGTTGGTATGGAAAATGTGGCTGCAAAATCAAGAAAAACCAAGAATGAAGACCCCCTTCCATTTTTGAGTAAAGGCACCACCAAATTTCCATTTGAGAGTTTTATTGGGGGACAAGCAACAAAAAGAAAAGAGCAATTACATTTGGTCCAATGGACAAGATTTTTCAAAAAGAGAAATGGGAAGAGCTTGATCTCACCATTGCCTTCTTTTTCTATGAAAACTTCATATCATTTAATGTTGCACGCTCACCTCTATTTATTGAGATGTGTCGAGCTCTAACTCACGGGTCTCCATCATCTTATGTGCCTCCTGGTACAGAGAAGCTTAGAACCACATTATTGACGAAGGCAAAAAAAAAGGTGCAAAAAATGCTTGAGCCTATTGTAGCATCATGGCCAACATCTGGGGTTAGCATTGTTTCTGATGGATGGACAGATCCAGCATGACACCCAATCATCAACTTCATGGTGTCTTCCTTGAACGGTCCAGTTTTCTTGAAAACAGTGGATACACTTGGAGAATACAAGGATGCACAATTTATTGGTGAGTTATTTATTAAAGTTATTGAAGATGTAGGTGTTGATTCTTGTGTGTAAATCATTACAGATAATGCACCTATTTGCAAGGCTGCTGGCAAGATTGTGGAAACTAAATATCCACTAGTGTTTTGGACACCTTGCATTGTCCATTCATTGAACTTAGCACTGAATCCATTGCTTATAATGTGCTTTGGATTGGTAACATTATTGAGGATGCACAACATATTCGTAACTTCGTTCAAAATCATACAAATGCCCTCACTATCTACAAGGAGTACAACAATCTATCATTGTTGAAGATTGCTGATACACGGTTTGCCTCTTCATTCATGATGTTGAAGAGGTTGAGGGAGGTTCAGGCCGCTCTTGGGGCCATGGTTATTTATGAGTTTTGGTCTTTTTGGAGAAAGACAGATCAAGTAGCCTCTAAAAGAGTGAAGGACGCAGTGCTAGATGATGCTTGGTGGGAGAGGGTAGATCTAATTATTCAGATCATGGACCCTATCATTTCTTTGCTTCGATTTGCAGATACAGACAAACCCATCCTAGGAGAGGTTTATGAGGGATGGGATTCCATGATTGAGTCTGTGAAGAGCATTATTCTACAGAGTGAGTGCCTCGAGTATGAGACATTACCAGAGGCCTTCTGTGGTACTATACAGGATATTCTTGTCAGCAGATGGGACAAGAATTGTACACCTTTACATTGTTTGGCTCACTCATTGAACCCAAAATACTACAACCATGAGTGGCTGAATGGTGGACCTTCTCGCAGATTCCCTCTTCACATGGATGGTGAAGTCTCACAAGGGAGGAAAGATGCATTCAGGCGGGTTTTTCAAGATAGAGCATTGCTTGATGGGGTGGAGGATGCCTTTGTAGAGTTTTCTACTGGCACTGGTCGATTTGCAGGATATGATGTGATTAGAGACAGGGGGCTAAGAAGCCCTATTCTTGGTGGGCAAATCATGGGGCAACAAGCCCTCCTCTTTAGCAGTTAGCCATGAGGCTTCTCTCTCAGGTGACTTCATCCTCTTGTTGTGAGAGGAATTGGAGCACATATGAGAATTAGTATAGTGTGAAGAAGAGTAGGGTTGAGCAGTCCAGGGCAGAGACAATGGTGTATGTGCACACCAACCTTCGTCTTATTTACAGACAGACGGAAGAGTGGTTGAGGGGAATGACAAAGATGTGGGATGTCTTTCCTGATGATATGGGTTTGGATAGCAGTGTTGAGTTGGCATTGGCCAACATGGATCTCAATGATCCAGTGCTAGAGCCTGTTAGATTTGATGACAGTGATATTTTAGAGGGGTCATCCTCCACACTAGCAGATGCAGAGGCGACTATGGATATAGGGGAGGAGGAGGAGGATGCAGAGGAGAGCAATGTTGACCATCATGATGAGGACATTGATGTTGATTCTGATGATGACTATGAGGATTGATGACTCATGAGTCATGGGCTACCTATTGCCTTGAGGCTTGTATACCTGTAGTTGTTTTATATTTTCTATTTCTATTTGCCATTGGCATTGCACCAGTACTACCTATGTAACACATTTTGATTTGATGACTTAATGAGAAAACTACAACTGTCAGTGTCTTATCTTACTATCTTGTAGTTGTAACTTGTGACTTGTAAGTTGTCTTTCATTTATGAATCATGATTTATGTGACCACTGACATGTATTTGAATTTTGTATGTACTATGCATGCTATAATGTTACTAACTTACTTTGTAAACAGTAAAACTAACATCTAGATGAAGATCTATGTTTGAAATCAATGAATTTGTATCATTAATTAGAATTTGTGTAAGAAATATCTAATTTTTAATATATATATATATATATATATATATATATATTTAAATATATATATATATATATATATATATATATATATATTTTTTTTTTTTTAATAAAATAATATATAACGAATCCTACGTGTTCTGTTCTGGGGGGTCAACGTGTCCGAATCAGACACTCGAATCCCCGTATCCTACGAATCCCGAATCCCCTTGTCAGGTGACTTAGGTATCCTGGTAACTTAGAGAAAATTACTTCATTTTGCTTAAGAGACCATGCTTGTGACAAGTTCGCTTCTAAAGACTTATTACATAGTGTTTTGCTTTAGTTTTTACAATATTTCAGATTATCTCTGAAGTCTGAACGTTTTGCCCTACTTAAGCATAGATGTTTTTATTGTTTTCTTTTTCTGGTGTTCTTAACCTTCTATCATTTATCCAATCCAACGCTGCTACTATTCATACTATTTTTGAAAATGGTGTGTCTATGTTTGAATATCTGTGATGTCCCTTTCTAGTTAAAACTTAATAGCCCTAAGAGGGACAAAATAGTCTATCCAACCCTATAGGCTATAGTCTTTGATAAAGGGGGAAACCCATTATCCAATGTTTTGAGGCAACATTAGGTAAATTTGATGACTATGATGGATATATATATTTAAATATATATATATATATATATATATATATATATTTTTTTTTTTTTTAATAAAATAATATATAACGAATCCTACGTGTTCTGTTCCGGGGGGTCAACGTGTCCGAATCAGACACTCGAATCCCCGTATCCTACGAATCCCGAATCCCCTTGTCAGGTGACTTAGGTATCCTGGTAACTTAGAGAAAATTACTTCATTTTGCTTAAGAGACCATGCTTGTGACAAGTTCGCTTCTAAAGACTTATTACATAGTGTTTTGCTTTAGTTTTTACAATATTTCAGATTATCTCTGAAGTCTGAACGTTTTGCCCTACTTAAGCATAGATGTTTTTATTGTTTTCTTTTTCTGGTGTTCTTAACCTTCTATCATTTATCCAATCCAACGCTGCTACTATTCATACTATTTTTGAAAATGGTGTGTCTATGTTTGAATATCTGTGATGTCCCTTTCTAGTTAATAGCCCTAAGAGGGACAAAATAGTCTATCCAACCCTATAGGCTATAGTCTTTGATAAAGGGGGAAACCCATTATCCAATGTTTTGAGGCAACATTAGGTAAATTTGGGGTAGCTGGCGCTAAAAGTCCAAACTGGGGGATACACTTGTAACCCCTCACATTAGATTAAGGAAGAGAACTCGCCATGAAGAATCTATAAAGAAAGGAGAGATGGAATCATTTTATGATCATGATTTGGATTGAATTATCTCTTTTTTCTTGTGCTGAAGCTCTAGTTTCAATGGGGGTGATCCTACCCTAGCTAGACTCTACTGATTTCGGTGGTGAAATATTCCACCCTAGTTAACCTTTTCTCTTCATTATTTGTTTGGCATCATTCTTCTAAGACAATTGATTTGGCACATTAAGCAAGGAGATTTCCCATGGCCAGTTTCAGGAAGGCTCCCCCCTTCACATCCGAGATCTGAGGCTATCTCTAGGACAGCGAAGGAGCAGCATAAGGCAGCGAAGGCACATCTGAAGCTTGAGCTCACTTTCTAGGAACAGTGAAGTGAATTAGGGCACGTCTGAGGCAGCGGCCTAGTAAACAGACCTCTTCTAGAGCTGCAGACAGCTGTGGATCTTCCAGCAACAGGCAATTGAATTGGAATCAGCTGTGATCCCAAGGCAGTGGATCCTACTAGGGCTATCCGACTCCATTCAGGAGATTCTGTGATAACACCAGTGTGGATCAGGCAGTAAACCAGCACGGCAAGGTGTTGAAGTACTCCTCCAACAGCGAGGGCAAGTTCTTGAAGAATTGGTCATAAAAGTCCTTGATGGCACAGTGAAGCCTAGATTGATATCAGCAGCAGCCCTAAACGTCAGGGACCCTGAACAGTGAATCATTGGTCAAAGTAGCAGTAAAAGAATTGAAATTAGTTAAGTGGTTGTTAATAATATTTAGTAAGAAACTGTTACTAGGTTGTTAGGTCTGTGCAGCAATTCCTGCCGGTGCCCTAGGATAAATATTGCAACTTGTTATACACTACTGGATATTGTTTACTATTGTATCTCTACTACTATCTTTGCTGAATTGAAGTTATTGTGATTTTGGAGCAAATATTTTCTTATGTTCTTAAACCCTACGGGCAAAATTTCCTAGGGACATTACAGCTTCATCTTACTCAGCTGACATCCAAATGCTGCAGCTGAGGTGTTGGTATTGACATGAAATAGTTTACTCTTTTTTAAACAATATTGTAAACAGTTTATATTTTAAATATTCGAAACAGTACTTTATTGTGCCAAAAGTCACTACTAGACCCCAGTATCGTAGAAATGTTGTCAGGTGGGTGACACTTACGTCATCATATGGTAGCTTAAAAGAAAATACTTATTACAAACAATAATAGCAATACTATATGTTAGCCAAATCTAGATATAAAGAGAAATAAAAATATCTCTGTATGCATATGAAGGAGAGAGGTTTGATATGTATAAATAAAAAATTGCCATATAGAAATATAGAAAGAAGATGCTAGATTTACACAAATAAAAATATTATAGATATGATAGTTAAATAGGAATATTGTTATAATGCAAATGTAAAATTCTAAATATCTTAATAATAATCAAAATTATATTTTACATATCCATATCTCCATATGTTGTACTTTTACAAAGTTGAGTCGGGCTACAACTAGCATAGATTGATCTTAAATGATCAAAACATTTACACTTCAAGGAATTTGACCCCTCTTGCTGTTTGATAGTTCTGGGGTTAGTATGCATCCAAGCTGGTATTAATAAGTTATATTGAATTTCTTTATATATATATATATTTAATACCAAGAATTATTAATTATTTGATATTTCATGTTGTAGCTGGCAAGTATTGTAAATCAAGGGAAACTGGTACCAGATGAGATCATTGTTAATCTATTATCAAGGCGACTTGAAAAAAGTGCTCTGAAGGGTGAATCAGGATTTATTCTTGATGGGTTTCCAAGAACAACAAGACAAGCTGTAAGAATTTCTAAACTTCTATTTTAGGGTGATGATTATGATTGTTGTTTCTGTTTTTTGAGTTGTGAACTACATTTCCAATTGTTGTATATATGGAATAGTGCATACACAATTACAACATTGTATGTTGCATCAAATCCAATTTAGAGTGCAAGCATATGCTGAGATAGAGAATATGTTCAATGGGACTTCTTGCAGTATCATGTCCATTGTAGATCCTGTGCTTGAAATTTGAAAATTCTTGTGAGTAAAAAGCTTGTGAACGGTAACTGTTTGATGTGTTTATTAGGATACATTACTTCAGCAAATATGTTCATGAAATGTGGCTTAGTTACTCGATTAATTTAAAATGCTCTCAGCCTAAATCGACTTTCAACTTAGTTTCAAGTAGGATAAATTTACATGACAATTAACAAATCTTAGAGACAACTCACATACGGCCTTGAATAGGGGTAAGGAAGAAACACAATTTAGTGACAGGGAATGCATCAGTAAGAACCTAAGTCACATAACACGAGGACACGAGACACGGAGGACACGTAAATACGAGGTATTCAATACGAAACGCAGCGACCTGGAAACAGGACACGGGGGACACGTTTTATATATATTTAATAAAATATATATATATATATATATATATATATATATATATATATATATATTATAAGCCTCTACCATTACCCATATTTGCAGCACAAAATTTTTTACACATTTTACCCTTTCTTAAGACATTATGAAGGGGCACAAATATCTATTACCCTCTTCTATCTTGTTTTCGGTGGTATTACTAAGGTTTCAGGATCCCTTTAATCAATTTTCAATATGAAAAATATTCCCCTAATCGTACATGTTCACCTAATATATGGCTCAACTAATTTCAAAAGTATGCAAAGAATTGCTAAGTCTTAATTTAGAAGATTGGTTTTTCACCTTACCTAAATTGCAAGAATAGAACATAGGAAGGGGTCCCATTAGGAAAGACTTCAATTTTGGATGAAAACGACTATAATTTATATATATATATATAGTATATTTGCACCAAAGTTTAAATACATTTTTTTTTTTTCTCGATAAAGACTAATTCTATTAAGAAAAGAAATATGGTACAATCAGAGCTTTTAGAGAAGCAAAGCTAAAGAGCAAGGGAGCCGGAAATGATATGATATCAACCTCGGTCCCAAAGAGCAACCACGACATAAACAAAAGGAACGGGCTGGGCTAGGGAGTCTACCCAGCATGGGCAGAATCTTCCAATCTACATTTTTTACCTTTCTTTTTGCTGACTTTGACCCAACCATTTTGATCTGGCTGGACCGAAACTACTTGTAGATTGTTCTGTGCTAAAGGAGGAGACTCCTTGTCTGAATCAGATGGCGAAGACTCATGTGAACGTTTCTGCGAGAACAGAGGCGCAGAATGATCCTCGGCGCGGGCTGAGGGCGCATCCTTCGGTTGCTCCAGATTCTCCTCTTCCACTTCAATGTCCTCCTCATCAGAGCTAGAGGACTCTATGTCATCCATAGGGGGTATATCACAACGTTTCCAACTCTTGGATTTGGGTTTGCGATTGGTATTCTTCTTTTTGTCAACGAACGATGCACATGAGTTCTGGAGATGCCCCGTCTGATGGCAATGGCGACACCTGAAGGCTGTGTTCTCATAGTCCAAAGTTTGCGTCCAATGGAAGTCCCCGATTTTGAGGATGATCTGATCTGGCAACCCTTTACTAATGTCTATTTCTGCACAAATTCTGCCAAAGGTGTATAATCCTTTCTCCGCTCTTGAGGTATCTGTAGCCAGGAAGCGGCCTAGAGTGTCCCCGATTCCTTGAAAGACAGCAAAATGCCATAGATGCGCAGGGAGATTTGGGAGCCTGACCCAGATAGGAAGTTTGGTGATGATCGCAGTGGAGGGGTCAAAGTCTGGGAACCAGGGGGAGAGGAAGAGTCCGGCTGATCCCCAGAACCAGGGGCCTCCCGATAAAGCTTTCTGGTAATCTTCGTTGAAGGCGAAGATTACAATAAAGAAGCCTTTCGAGCAGAGGAAGACTTTGCAGTTATTGGTCCAATTGGAATGGATCCATTGGTACAGATCTGCCGTGCGGGGCCATAGGCCATTAAATCTGCAGATGAGGGCTGTTTCTGCAAATGTCTGGTGTAGATCATCCAGAGATGGATTAGAGATTTCAATGGCAGGGGTTTCCTCCATTTTGTCCACCAAGAAAGGCTTGGGAGCCTCGGCAGATTGCGTAGACTTCTTGGCAGGCTGTGCATGAACTGCATCTTTGTAGGAAAAGCCTTTGGAGGCAGAGGATTGCCCAGCTGCACCTCCTCTTAGTCGAAGTGATAGGATCACTGTGGCATTTCTTTCAATATTATAAAAGGAAAGAGGCAGATTGTTATCAAGCTGCTTACCTGCAAAGAGGAGCCGCAGAAGGGAGAAAGGGATCCCCAGCCTCTGTTCAAGTATCTTTAAGAGATGGCGCACTGTGAAAGACGGCTGGACCTCAAGGAGCAGGGTTCTGCCTGTCAAAAGAATTATTTGAATCTGAAAATTCACTTGCTGGAGATGAATAGGATCTCGGCTGCCTGAATGAGGAGTCGAGGTTGAAACAGTGAGATTGCGGGACTGTAGAGCCAGCTCCAGATCCTGGCAATACTGCTGCTGCATGTGGAAGAGTGCTGTAGTTGCCAGGGGTATTTCGTCAAACACTTGTCGCGCGTAGGGAGGGGATATTTCCTCCGCAAGCAAAATTTTCTTGACATCTCGTTTAAACCTTTCGTCAAACAGTTCGCTTGCGATCTGAACAGGTGAAATTTCGTGCAGAAATGCCAGGCCCTGAGCTGCGCCGAACGCAATCTTCAGTTTGGAAGGCCAATCCAGCGGCGGCTTATCGGAACTCCTACCGAATATCAGCTGGTCCAGGCTGCCGTTCTGCACCCCAGCGTTAACCCCCAGCGCCCGGGCGTGTTCGATTTTGAGAAAGCTGTCTCCCCTGGCCGCGCCCTGCAGACCCTCCTTGGCCGCTTTGGCATGCTCAATGTGCTTGAAATACACAAACGCTTTGATCCGCAGCGGGTACAGCGATCTACTGTTGATCTCTCCAAACTTAACAAACCTTTCCATGAGCATAAGCTCTGCGATCTCGCTGGTCACATTACCTACCCATAGATTCTGCGATGGTGGAACTTCCTCCTCCTCGTTTCCCATCGCCTGGAAGGCATTCCCCTGCAGCGGCTCCCCTTGAGGGCCGCGGATGAAAAGAGCTCCGCCGACGGGAGTAAGCACATTCGACTGCCACCGACCGGGCCTCAGAGAAGCGCCTCTTGGATTGGGCACTGGTTCCCCCCCTAGGGTTTTCGATGTTGCCATCATTGTGTTCGATTTGCAGACTTCCCTCCAAGAGATCCAATTTACATCTACCAAAGTTTAAATACATTGATGAAGCCTTATTTTATTATATTTTTCATGAAGATATGATCATATATATAACTTGCTGTAATATACCATGTTACATAATCTTATAAAAATACATGAATACAGATATTATTAGCATATTTATTCTCAATACAGAATTGAGGAAATAATCAGGATTTAATGCTATATGGTATTGATGGCAACGTTGTTAATATTACATGGAAGAAAGGGAAGTAAGCCCAAGTTTCGAGATCGTTTTACAATTGATTATTTTCTCATTCCACTTTCAATTTCCTATGGACTATATAGCTTTGTTGATAGTATGGCGGATTTATTTAAAATTGGCCCAGAAAAAGAAAAAGCACACAATGATTTTGATACGCTTCTTTACATTTACTTTTCTTCTCATTTGGTTTGCATTCTGCTCTTTTTCTTATTTGGTTTGCACTCTTTAATATTTCTGATTTTTTTAATGCTCATCAGTGATCACTAATGTAGATTATATTTATGTGCTTCATATTGCTTAAAGTGGTCCAAGTCATATTTTAAGATCTTTTATATTTTTTAAACACTTAATTTCGTTTGTAGGACTCTCTTTACATGTAATAATTCCAAAGATTTCTTTGGTCCAAGTTTCTGCAGGAACTTGAAGGGGAGATATTGTCTGAAACTGAGAATTGGATAGTTAATAACAAATCACTGCTATCTTTTACATTATTGTACAAGCAAATTGATTTCTTTATTTTCATCAGGACTTCATTTTCATCGGGACTTTTTTACTGCAAAGTTTTTTAAATTTTTCTTTAATTTTCAGCATTTTGTATATATCTAGTTTATTTTGATTCTTTTATAACATTGGTTTTGTTTCATTCTTTTGTAAATTCTTTATTGATATTATATTTATTCTATACCATTTCAATTGTGAAGAAAATTTGAAAAAAACTAAAACATTAAAATATTTAAATAACAACTTTCAAGTTAGTACTTCTTGAACTTTAAATCTTTATCATCCTTTAAACGAGGACTTGATGAACTTAAGTCTTTATCATTTCTTTAATCCTTCAAGCATATGGTGACATTCCTCGCGACTACCTCGCTTATCCTTAGAAAGTTTCAGTGTCATGGATGAAACATTACAATTTTGCTCTCAATAATACAAACATTTGGTTTGCCAATTTAATAACCTTTTTAATTTTTGGATTTGAAAACTTGTGACTGTTTCAACATCACCTCACCGCTGCTCGCTCCACACGACAGAACACTCCCGCAGCTCGCTCCACACGACAGAACACTCCCGACAACCGAAAATAGGCCGGAATAGACCGACGCTTACGTTATAAACCACGCTTTTTTTTCAATACGTATTCAAAAATCGAAATACGTTAGGGCAACGTATTTTATGTACCAAATACGCGTATTCCAAATGTATGACACGACTCGAAAACGTCGAATACGTATTCGATTTTTATGACACGTTAAAAATCGTATTGGACACGTATTAGGGCCGTTTTCGTGTCCAATACGTAAAATACGGGACACGGGACCCTAGGGGACGTGTCCTGTGACTTAGGTAAGAACAAAGACATTGAACATAATACAATTCTAGGATATAAATAATATAAGGTGTTCAAAATAACGTGAAGAAAATATTTTAATCATTCCTCAAAAGTTATTACAGAAGCGAATAGGGTATGTGGATAGGCAGAAAATTGAAATATGATGTTATTCCTCTAGCCTATTTTGAAAATGTAGCTTTACAGTGAAGTTTGAAACTTTGAGGTATTTGAACCAGTTGTCAGTTGCCTTCCAGTAGAAAAAGAACAGGGACTCTTGACACAACACACAAATGTTTGGTTGGGTAAACCCTTTTGATCATAGAGGCTAATAATTCATTATATTATCAGCTTTATATCCAGAAGACCTTTGGTAGAAGTTTGGCTATGCAGCTATGACTAAGATCTATCTATTTCAGCAAGTCATCAGGCTTTGCAACTGGCCTCATCTACAAAGATTGCATTAGCATGGGATCACCATTAAATTCTCCACATTAGAAAGATATCTATCAGCCTTGTTGTGGAGAGTCAGCTTTAGTAGTTCCCTTTGAGTCAGTTATTTGCAGGATCAAAAATTCTCATACATATTGATTAGCTGCACTCAGAGACATGCTGACTCAAGAGTCAAGACACTAAAATTCTGTAAATTTAACGTCATTTATTGATTTTAACTTTTAAGTCATAGTTAACATTAAATTGATATTTTCTCCCATCGCATAAATCCAAGTCACCCTGGTTGACCCCTCTTAGTTGCTCTTGTCTTTAGTCTGGTTGCCTTTGGTTCTGCTTCTCAGTCATTATGCTCTCCTATGCCCATAGTGCAGGGAGGGCGCCCAAATTCCTCATTCATTGTTGCACTTGAGCTGCAACATACTTTAAGTGCTTCATGGCCGAAGCATCTGTAGGGAATCATACCTGAATAAAGCCA
Source organism: Pinus tabuliformis (assembly GCA_031772625.1). Taxonomy (NCBI): domain Eukaryota; kingdom Viridiplantae; phylum Streptophyta; class Pinopsida; order Pinales; family Pinaceae; genus Pinus; species Pinus tabuliformis. The sequence goes on along the minus strand of CM062805.1, from coordinate 704,990,336 downwards.
TGCAATTTGCAGAACACACTCTGATCTGAAAGTTTAAAGGCAGATGGACGAGTCCAAATGCCATATCTGTCTCAAACGTAACTGTATCAAATATCAAATATCAAATATCAAACATCATCAAGATGGTTGTGACACTTACAAGGTCTATCATCACACAAGTCCATCAAAATAGAATCCCTGAGGCCTTCATTCCTAGCCCAAATGTTAGGAAACTGGCCTATTCTCTCTATCCTAGAGATCTTAAGAGTATTTTTCTGCTTAAAGCAGTTTGGTTTATTCCTCCAGAATCATTTGCTGGAGAATTTGGTTCTTCAAGAGAAGAAAGTTTGTGCTGAACATATTTATTGTTCAAGTATTAATCTGATCATGAAGTTGTTGAATGTAAATGTCTCAAAATTTAAACGGGGCAGACCTTGACCAGCTCCAAATTTCCTCAAAATAGTAATTCAGTACAAGATAACCCCTCCAAATGATGACATAACAGAATGGATCTTGAGACAAAAATATGATCTTTCCACCATGACGGTAATAGTGGCTTCTATGGATTACTAAAGGTGTGTTGGCCTTTTTCTTCAGTGGCCAATATAGCAATCCTGTTATCTGTATTTATTATATGCAGGGGTTTGGCACCATTATCCTATGAACTTAGTTGAATTTCAGACTGACATTTTCATCTCTCCTTAGCAGTTTTCCTTTCTTTTGACTTCAGGAGATTCTAGAACAAGTAACAGAGATTGATTTGGTTGTCAACCTCAAGCTCAGAGAAGATGTCTTAGTTCAAAAATGTTTGGGAAGGCGAATCTGCAGCCAATGTGGGAACACTTATAATGTGGCTCCAGTAAATATTGAAGCAAAAGATGGACACCCAGCCATCTGCATGCCTGCTCTTCTAGCACCACCGAGCTGTGAGTCAAAGCTGATAACTAGGACGGATGATAGGGAGGAAGTTGTGAAAGAGAGGCTTCGTGTATATCATGATAAGGTATATTTCTTGGTTTTAATCTTTTGAGTATCTGTTTATTTTGGTCCTTGAATTTTGCTGGCTCTAGTTGATTCAAGTTGCTACGTAGACATGCACGTTTTTGTGTTAGCTTATTTTTTGCTACATGCCCTTGTTTTTGTTTGTTCCTGAACTCAATATGCTTATTTTCTTCTCTTAGAGCCGACCTGTTGAGGAGTTCTATCGCAGCAGAGGAAAGCTACTTGAATTTGAATTGCCAGGGGGCATTCCTGAGTCATGGCCAAAACTATTGGCTGCCTTGAATATTGAAGAAGGTGACAGTAAACATGAATTAGCTGCTTGAGCTTCCTTAGTAGATTCTGCCATGAATAATAATGGTTCTAACTTCTGGCAGGTACAACATCCTTAAGTGATACATGATTGATTTTATCAATTAAAATTGTCATTTTCATTTTTTCTTTAGATGGTTGTTTACCACACATTGACTACAGGCAAACATTGGGCATTTTTTTAATAAAGCTTTAATGGAGGCTTAAATTTTGGGAGGTGGTGTTTAGCCTTTAGGATAGATTCCATAGGTATTTCATAGAGATCGAGAACCAGCGCTGAAGTATTTGTATTTGAGTATCTATCATATGAAATATGATTATTGACAATCATAAATATCTTAAATGAAATATTATTTACAAATTAGAACCATAGATCTACCTAAACATTAGGATATTATTTCAATTTTATGAACTCACGAGGAAAATAAATTTGCTTGGCTCCAGACATTCTTTAATAAAATGTTTGCATTGAACACTTAAGTGGCTGCAATGATATCATAGTGAAGACTTGGCATCAGTTGAAACAACTTCGAGTTTTAAACATTAGAGGATATCCTTGTACTCCAGTTATCTATATAATGAAATATGATTGTTGACAATCATTGATCTCCTTAATGAAATATGATTATGTAGAAATTAGAATCATGGATATGCTTAAACATAGATCTTCTTTCAATTTTATAAACTCGTGAGAAAAATAGTTTTGCTTGGCTCCAGACATCTTTTACTAAACTGATTGTGTTGTAGACTTAGGTAATCTGGTCCCTAGTGGCTACAACTTTTATGATATTGAAGGCTTAGCATGAACCAAAAGCACTTTGATTTTTAAATGTAGAGGAGATAATGGGAAGAGATTGTTTCCATTTATTTCAGTGGGCTGTAAAATTTACCATCTCAATATTTAGACAGGAACTAGAAAACCATAGCAGTCCTAGGTAAACAGTATAGAAAAATCTATCTATTGATTTTTTCATTGTAAGATTTGTTTGCTTTCACAGTCCTCACTGAAAAGTGAGAAACTACACAATGTAAAACAGATTCTACCCATAGAAATATTGCATTGGTTGAGATCTGTTAACTTTGTTATTATGTTGTAAACATACCATGATATTGGGATCATCTAATAATGGGAGCTGCAACCTTAGTTGCCATATACCATATCGTGTTTATTCATGAGCTGTACTGGTTATAAGTTTATAACCTATACGTTGTCTCTGGACAACCTTTTGAACAACTTAGGGATCCTCTTGAGGGTCACAAGCAGTAATTGAAAGATTGAGCTTCCCTCTCCCTTTGATTGATCGATGTTGTATTTAGAGTAGCATTCGTGTATCCCAATGGATGGTGTACTGGTTATAAGTTTATAACCTATACATTGTCTCTGGACAACCTTTTGAACAACTTAGGGATCCTCTTGAGGGTCACAAGGACTAATTGAAAGATTGAGCTTCCCTCTCCCTTTGATTGATTGATGTTGTCATTTAGGGTAGCATTCGTGTATCCCAATGGATGGTGTGTTGCCTTGAGGGTTCAACTCCTTCGTAGGTCTTGTTTTGACAATGCGAACTCACTGTTTTGACAATGTGAACTCACTGCATAGCATACTAGCAGAGTACGAGGGACTTTTGGGTTTATGTAATATCATCTAGTTGTCCAACCTTTTTTAAGTGTCCGGAATGGAAAATTGTTGAATATTCAGATCGATTGCAGTGGGAGGATCATCAGGTAGGTTGGTACTTACCCTAGGAGTTGGCATGTGCAGGGTTTTTGTGTTGTAGAGCCTTGATTTCAGGGTTGTCAATTGAGTAGAAAGGGCATATTCTTTTGGGGTGATCTGTGGATTTTGCGTCTCGTTTTTGGAAGGAGTGGTGTGCTTTTGGGTAGAAGTATGGACTCCTTGCCTTAGCTGACTCTTTATTATGGAGTTGAGAGGATTTAAAGTTGTTGAAAATGAATATTGGGAAGCTTGCGTTGTTTTTGGAGTGATTGGTTTATAACTTTATTCTTATAAGCTGAGAGATTTTTCTTCGTTGGTTATATATGCCTTTAATCCATGACAAGGTACACCATTAGCGCTTGGCCAAAGATGTGTCATTTACAAAAAATACCTGATCTTTGGATCCTCCAGCGTATTATGATTTTATTTCAACATTATGACGTTTGCTGTATATACCGTTCATTTGCCAAGTGGGAATGGCAGTGCTTTGAAGATTGGCTTTCAGTTTTCCTCTGTGGTCATTAGTTGGACATAAATATAATTACCTTATCTTATCTGTGACTATTCTTTGCAATTGGCAATAAGAAGTAAGAAGTATATTTTGGGGTTTCCTTGAAGCACTCGTTTATTGCTGATTGTGAGGTGCATCAAAATATCAATGTTCCACCAAGTTTCCGGGACGAGGAGGCGAGGGAGCGAGGATATGCAGGAGCAGCCTATGCAAATGCTCCCCACCAATTTTTAGGACCCCACCAATTTTTAGGAAATGTGGGGGGACGTCAGGGTCTTAAAATCTTATAAATATAAAATATAAACTGATGAATCATATAACTGAAACAAATTTAAAACAAAAAGCATGATCATTATCATATAAATTATAATCATGCATCATACATGTAAGTTGGTAACTTACAGTGTAACTGTAAGTTGGTAACTGTACAGTGTAACTACTAGTCTGCTAACTTACTGACAATGCACAATGAAAATAAATTAAAGAATTATAAATGTTTAAAGTTTTAAACTTTAAAATTTAAATCATATTGATGTTCCACTTCCAACTATGAGCATTGAATGCTGAATAATATAAAAGTAAAGTCTGATACATCAGTGACAGCAGTCCCTTCAACGAAGGAGCAGACAGAAGACAGAAGGCTGCTTGGCGATGGCAGCAGTGTTCAGTTCACTGAAGGAGCAAACATAAAATGAAATGTGAAATGCACATAACATAAATCCTTCTTGGTCTGTCAACAAATATTAAAAATTACAATTTTTTTGTTTCATTATTATTATTATTTTTTTTTTTGCCGGTTTGTTTTTTTTTTTTTCCTGAATTTTTTCTAGGGAAATGACCTCTCAAGACCCCTTTCGCCTAGGAAATGACCCCAATTGGAAGAAACGACCCCTTTAAAGTTTCTTCGCGCACCCTGTTTTTTGTGAGTGTGAAGAAATGTCCCCTCTCGTCCCCAAGTCCCGGAGCGCGAGGGAGCTAGGAAACTCGACCCCAGGTGGGGGGATGCGACCTTGTGGAACACTGCAAAATATCGTACCAAATATCTTGTTCTCTCTGTTATGGTCGTTCTAGTAGTTATGATGTTTGAAACCAGAGTTGGCGTTCTTCTTGCATTTATAGGGATATCGGATTGCCATAAGATCTCAGATTTATTCTGTGAAAACTTCAGATGCAACGGGTTTTTAAATAATGAGGTTGGAGCTGCTTCTACTTTTTTGTTTTGTGTGGAAGCTGAGGTAGCGCTTGGCGAATGGTTTGTCGGTTATAAAAAATACCTGATCTTTGGATCCTGGAGCGTATTATGATTTTATTTCAACATTAGTTGCTTCAAGGAATATATTATGATGTAATATAATATTTTTCCAAAAAAGAAAAAGTTCATTGCAGGCAACTCTGCTCTGCAACGAATATGTATCTTGTACGTTTGGTTTATGAGTTGCATAAGTGATTTGCAATGAATGATCTGTGCTACAACCCGTTGGGTGGTGCTGTACCAGGCCAATATACTCCAGACTACGGATATAGATCCTTGTGAAGAAAACCTATCAAAGGTAGAAGCACGCAGTTCTCCATAATATAAGGAAAATTAACTGAAAATATCATCGTTTTGTATAATTGTTATTCATTAACGGCCATAGTCTACATTAGGAGATTTATAGGTAAGTGTTATGGCATTAGAGAAAATCCACAGGAAACTAAAAACTCCAATATTCCAAAATTATTATTGTAGAGTAGTTACAATATCTTTAAACAATTAGAAAGATGATGGTCCTCGCACAATTGAATTGCAACAATTAGAAAGATGATGGTCCTTGCACAATTGAATTGCAACAGATTAATTAGAACAAGAGATCCTATCACAAAAGAATTGGAGGCATAACTTGTTAATATATAAACAATTGAATTGGAGGCATAACTTGTTAATACATAAACAATTTTAATTTTATTAATTGGAGGCATAACTTTTTAATATATAAACAATTGTAATTTTATTTGTTTGTTTTGTTTTGTTTGTTTATTTTCTTTCACATTAAGCTTCACATTGAATATCTATCTTCAGTCAATACACATGGATGGGGATTTTAGATATTAATGTTAAGTATTTATATAGTGTTTGGGGATTTTAGATATTAATGTTAAGTATTTATATAGTGTTTATCTGATGCTTGTTAGTTCCCTTTTTTATAAGAAAAATAATTTAGATAAAAATGATCTAAATTAATCAAAGTTGTTAGATTAATCAATGATTCCAACCCTAATTCTTAGTGGGATTGGTTTTAGATAGTTAGATACAAAATAAACTTTGAGAATTTGTTTGGTACCAAGTTGATCAAACTTGCACTTTTCAAGATTAAGTAATTTGCAACGGTTTAATGAAGTGGTCAAAATTCAATGGGATGACTTGTATTCATGGGTTTAGTAGCAATGTTATTGATTGTATGATATTTGATGCACCTATGTATAACCCAAACTATTGATATCTTAAATAGCATGAGCGTGGCTTTGGCTTTGGTCATAGACCTTTGATCCTAACTCTAAACTTTGAACTTTGTTATGCACAAAAACCCCATAAAAGAGAATTTTGATTACCAAATGTGTACTTTCATTTTTGACAAAAATAAAGTTAATAGTTTCAAAAGCTTTAAATAGTGAACTAAATCTTTTATCAAACAAGGACACATTGAAGACTACTATCATGACTTTATGACAACTCTTTCTACTTCCATTGACTAAGTTTTTTAATGAAGGTGAAGGTGTAATGTCAAAAGGAAAATAGAAAGCCATTACAAAGGCTTTTAATAAGTTCTTAAAATCTAATAAGATAAACATACAAGGACAAGCTAGAATTAGGGCTATTATTCAACTAACTTTGTTACAATTAGGATCACTGTGAAACATTATTAGAATAATAAAACCAATCTCGTGTTGTTTTGTTGACTTGATTTTTTTTTGGACCGTGTCAATAACTTATATTTGGAATATATAAGAAGAGTTAAGTTACTAACAATTGACACACTGTAAGAAACACACATGTTCTAAATTGGCTATTGCACATAGTGGTTGCAATATATTTAGGAAGATATATAAGGAACTTTTGCCTATAATCAACAAAACCCCAATGTTGACAAGAGGTTGATCCCTCTATGAAAAATGTAGTGTACTCCTAAATATGAGAAGGTGGAGATAATAAAGTGAAAAATGCCAAGAGTTGGGTGTGAAGACTCCAACATGGAGAGTTCAAATTTGAGTGCATATTGAGGCAATGTAAGTAAACACACCATATTTACCTTGCATCACAAGTTGAAAATGTCCATTGATGTATATTGAAGTTGTAATTTGAAAAATCCAAGTTTCGTGGAATTCAAAAAGCCTAGCTTTTGTGAAATATTGTCCTAGGAGGTCAATTTAAGATTTCTTTTTGTATACATAGTCAACATGCCATAAGATACCTATCATAAGTGACATAGTTAAGCATCAATGCATTGAAGCAACACACTAAAGACATAATACACCATTTTAGGTGTCACACATAATTCATGCACCTTAACTAACAAGACGTAAGTGATGCACATATACAATGAATCATGACCATCAACACATATCCATTGATGCATCATAAGTGACACATAATGTTAATTTCTGGTATGTTTTATGCTTAAGAGCAATTTACTTCAATTTTTCTTATTAGCCCAGTGTCAATTTTCAGATTAGCAATCACATCAGCGCGATAGTAAAATGTAGATAGAACATAAACATAAACAATAGAAGACAAACCAGGACAAGAGGACACAAGATGTGGCACCAGCCAGGGGCAAACCCTAATGTGGGTAAACCCTTGATCAATTCTTCTTATATTCTTTAATAGTTCTGCAGAGAGAGATAGTACAAATATACAAAATTGATATTTAATGACAACAACAGATAAGGCCTTGACCAGAGAAGTCAATGCTGGTCAAACATGATAGAAATCTTCTTCTAAGTGGCTTGGTCAAACCCAACCACTCAATACATCCTTCTAGTTGTTTGGAAGATCCTCCACATGGCAACAACAGGCTACTGCAAGTCATGATTCAATCTGGCCTCCACATGGCAACAATAGGTTGCTGCAATCATGATTCAATTTGGTCAACACATTGACCCAACACCCGTCCACAAAACACTGTTGTCCTCCACTGTTTGTTTGCTGCTCTTGCAAATCTAGTTAGGGCACAATATGCAGCCCTTAACCCTCTACGTTGTCAGCAAACTAAGCCCTTCCAGGGCTGTGGTCCACCTAGGAGAGTCTCCCCTTTTGCCATGCTGTCTCTTGCAAGCATTGTACACCTCAACACTGCCTTGGAACAAACTTAGCTGCTTGCCATGGCTTGCAGCCTAGCAAAGCAGCTAGTTGTAGTTGTGATCTCCTCCAACAGTGCCAAACAAGTCCTTAACCCATGCTTAGAACAACTTCCTATGTCACGTTGTCACCTACAACAAGCACGCTGTCTTTCCAGGCTTCTCGCTGTGGCCTAGGGCTCCTTCTGTGCTATGGATAAGAGCTCCTTTTTACAGCAGATAAGAGCTCCTTTTTACAGCAGATAAGAGCTCCTTCTTATAGAGGATTAGGGCTCCCTTTTGACAGCGGATTGGAGCTCCTCTTAGCTGCGGATCAAGCCTCCCTTTGCTGTGGATTAGGCCTCTCTTTAACTGCGAATTAGGGCCTTCCTTAATTGCAGGTTAGAGCTCCTCTTGACAATGGATTAGAGCCTACCTTAACTGCGGATTAGAGCCTTCCTCTTGACAGCGGATTAGAGCTTCCTTTCACTGCATACTGGAGCCTTCCCTTTGACTGCGGCTAGGGCTTGCTTTGACTGCGGCTAGGGTCTCTCCTTCATGACTCTTTCCACTACGTCCTCCTTGAGAGAATACAAACCCAAAACATGTGGAGAGAGAGATCATGAGAGATTATTAAGATGGTTTTCAGCGATAATCACATCGAAATTAATTTGTTGACGCGTTTCGAACCAACGAGTGTTTAAAGTATTAAAGAGGATATAAAAATATTTAAGTCTGAGGTTCGATGTTTAGGTTCTTTAAAACATTTAGTTACAAATTTGTTGGTTAAAAATAAAAATAATTATGAATTATTTTAACAAACGAAATAAAATAATTTAATTATTAAATTAAATAATTTTGACTTCTTTCCCTTGGTCCAGTGAAATGTAGCTGTTGCCCTGTCCTTTGTCGCTGTTTCCTTGGTCAAAATTAGCCGTTGTATGATGGATCTCTCTATTTAACTTGGGGCCATGATCTAATTCTTCATCTCGCCCTGACGATGAACCACACTTGTTGGTTCGAAATGCATCGACAAATGAATTTCGATGTGATTATCGTCGAAAACCATCTTAATAATTTTGATATGGATCACAGAAGCCTAAACTCAACAATCATGAGAGATGTGTGTCACAAATTGTTAAGTTTTGTAGATGTTCTATGCTTTTAGAGCAATTTCACTTTTCTCACAGCAATCATACAAGTAGATAAGCAAAATGCAGATAGAACATATAAGCAGATCTTACAGAAGACAAATCAGAAACAAGAAAAATGAATGTGTTCGTTTCGGCAGTCAACAGGATGCTTCAACCAGCAAAGTCTCCTTTGGTCAGCCAGCCCAGCATGTGTCACAACAACCCTCCAACCAGTAGATGAGTCAACCCAAGACGTGGAGAGGAGTTGTGTTCAAATTCTCTCCAACTTTTCCTGTATATATATCCATCAATGAGGGTGTGTGACACATCTGTTGGGCATGTGAGCCTACATTACAAAACTGGCTGACCTTGCACATATAATTTATTAAGAATAATAAATTCAAAATATAAGTTCTGCTCATCGGATTAAGACTATTTTTATATGGATTTTACACCTCTCAGAAAGAGGAATCCAACAAAAATATTACCCTCTTAATCTGAGCATCAGAACATGGAGTTTGGACCTAGTTGTCCAATTTTAACACTCCCTCTCAACTAGGGAGAACTCCATCTATTAGTGCAATTAACATCGTGAGTCATCCCGCCGAAACTTGCTTTGCTGGCTTCTTTATTTCAGAACAGAAGTGGGTTAGTCACAAAGACATCATTCCCCGACTGACTTAATCAGTCCAGAGGTCCCAGACCTCACAAATCTTGATCCCAGATCAAGTGGTTGGACCATGCCATCCTAGATAGAGAGTACGGCAATCTCTGATGCGTCCATCAGTCTTTGCTAATAGTCTCTAGCTTTTCCACACCTCATTGGCCAAATGAGAGGTACTTCCCATGAGCCCTGAACTCAATGGGTAGGATGCATACGGGGCACAGATTAAATGAGTGGCGAACCAGCTCAATAATCACAAGGGTGGGGCAGAAGCATTATGAGTGCTTATAGCTCCGAGAAGCTATCCCCAAAGCCCCCCAGAGCTCCCAGAGCTCATCGTCCAACAGGACCCACATCATAGGGTCTTTCCACGACACCAAGACTCTCACGGAAGGTTAGGAACTTGACCTTCCCCAGGGGCTTAGTGAGAATATCCGCGACCTGCTCATCAGTTCCTATATGATCGAGCCTTACGACGCCTCGCTGTACCATATCCCGGATAAAGTGGTACCTGATATCAATATGCTTGGATCAGTCGTGGAACACAGGATTCTCAGTCATACGAATCCCACTCTGATTATCACAGAGTATTACAGTGGTATCTAGCACATGTTGGAACAGCTCACTAAAGAGCTTCCTCAACCAAACTGCTTCACAACAGGCCATACTAGCAGCAATGTATTCAGCCTCCGCGGTGCTCAAAGCCACCGACTTCTGCTTCCTGCTCATCCATGAGATCGAAGCAGAACCAAGATTGAAACAGCATCCAGATGTGCTCTTACGATCCACCACACTGCCAGCCCAATCGGCATCAGTATATCCCCGGAGTATCACACTCCCGGCAGTGTATCTCAGCCCATGGTTTATCGTGCCCCGAAGATATCTCAAAAGATTCTTGGCACCAACCCAGTGAAAATGATGAGGCTCAACCATCTGTTGACTCAAAGTATTCACTGCAAAACATATGTCCGGACGGGTGTTCACTAAGAACATCAAAGCTCCTATGAGTTGACGATACTCAGTAGGATTGGCCAAGATAGGCCCTGCAGCGCTGCCACTCAACTTCTTAAAGTTGAGTTCCATTGGTGTCGACACGGACTTACAGTCCACCATCCCAAATCTTTCCAGAAGCTTCACAATATACTTTCCTTGAGAAAGGAAAATCTCTCCAGGTCTCTGCCAGACCTCCAGGCCTAGGAAATAGTGCATCAGTCCTAGGTCTTTCATCTCGAACTCAGCAGCAAGCTCCCTCTTGCATTGATGAATGAGAGGGTCATCACCTGTCAGGAAGAGGTCGTCCACATACAGCACTAGAATGAGAGGCTTTCCTTCCTCAACCTTAAAGTAAAGGTTTGGATCAGCATTGCTTCGAGTGAAGCCCAGCTTCATCAAGTAACTATCCATCCTCTCATACCAAGCTCTGGGTGCTTGCTTTAACCCATAGAGGGCTTTCTTCAACCTGCAGACATAAGTGTCTCGATCTTGAACTTCAAATCCCAGAGGTTGTTCTACATACACCTCTTCCTTTATTGCACCATGCAGAAAAGCGGTCTTGACATCCATCTGATGAAGACTCCATCCTTGCGTAGCAGCAAGGGCTATGATGGATCGGATGGTGGTATATCGACCCACAGGTGCAAATATATCGTCATAGTCAATTCCTTCCTTTTTGAGAGAAGCCACGGGCAACAAATCTTGCCTTAAACTTTTCAGCACTCCCATCAGATCCATGTTTAATCTTGTAGAGCCATTTAGCGGTGACAACAGATTTGTCCTTCGGTCTCGGGACCACATCCCAGACATCATTCTTCATAATATCCTCATATTCTTCATGCATAGCATCCTTCCAGACTTGATGCTTGATGGCTTCCTCAAAAGATCCAGGTTCATAATGTATAATAGTACTCATGGCAGCTAGATACCCTTGGTATCTACACGGCTTCTTACTTTCTCGGAATGTTCCCCTTGGGGCAGCATGACCCTCAGCATCTTCGGGGGTGTCCCTGAGCCATGATGGCCTCTTTCCTAGAGAAGGGGAAGGATCAATAGGGTCCATTGGCCCTTCAACATCAGGCATAGTCTCATCCTGGGGTTCTTCCAGATTTCCAGGTCTTTCTTCATGGTTTTCTTCAGATCTAGGAAGATCTACTACTTTCTTCAGGGAAGCATCTTCGTCAAAAGTGACATCATGGCTTATCTCTACTTCCCTTTGACCAGGTACATAGACTCTATATGCCTTAGAAGTCTCACTGTAGCCCACAAACATTCCTTTCTTCCCAGTAGCATCCAGCTTACTTCTCTTTTCTTTCGGCACATGAAAATAGACAGGTCATCCAAAAATTCTAAAATGTGAGACATCAGGTTTCTTACCAGAGAAAACCTCTTCGGGAGTTTTGGAGTCCAAAGCGGAATGAGGGCATCGGTTTTGAATGTACACAGCAGTATTTGTAGCTTCTCCCCCCAGAAACTTTGGAAGACCCTGGTCACATAGCATGGCACGGGCAGCTTCCACAATAGTCCTATTCTTGCGTTCAGCAACACCATTCTGCTCAGGAGTATATGCAGTGGTAGTCTCCCTCTTAATGCCAGCTTCTCTGCAAAAGTCTTTGAACTCATTTGACTCATATTCAGTGCCATTGTCAGTCCTCAAAATCTTGATCTTCTTTCCGGTCATATTTTCCACCAAGGCTTTGAAGGTACGGAACCACATGAAAGCCTCATCCTTCTTCTTCAAGAAGTATATCCAGGTTTTGCGAGAGAAGTCATCAGTAAATGTCATCAGTAATTACAACAGAAGTCAACACTTTGACTTGTCTGGATCTGTGCATAGATCATTTCTTATAATGATGAGATCAGTTGAAGACATTCTTCTTCTCTAAGGTGACGACTTCACCTATCCATTTCGTTCATCTGTTACACCTTACCATGTAGCACCATCATGCTGCATCATGCATCTTCATGCTGCTCATGATCACTGTGCTGCCCATACATCAAGCTGTCTCATTCATCATCGTGCTGCCCTTTACTGACATGCCCATGATGCTGCTTCTATCATTATGATCTGAGATTGTTCATCCTTATTATTTCCATTATGTTGAGTCCTTTTACAGGCATACGAAGGATCTCTTGACCATCATAGTTCTATCATTGTTGCTGTTCATCATTATGACTATTATGCCAAGACAGTCATATATATATATAGATATGTAACACTGAGATAATCATTTAGTTGAGACAGTGTTAGAGCATGCTTACCCATATACATTTATATCCATGTGATTAGGTTGTTTATAAGGTAGGTCCGAAGTGGTCTTAAACCGAGACATATTGAACCTGTACTCACCAAATCTTGACTGTAGTTCTGCATGTATATAAATTGACTACATGTATATATATATATGTTGCCATCGTGTATATACATATCTCTGCATTGTTTGCCTGCATATATAAATATATTGCAGCGTTGTATCATAGCTTGCGTACATCATATCTATTTACTGTATATGATGACTGCCCAGCGTATATTCATGACTGCAGCGTATTCATTTCCAACGGCTTCGTCATTTTCACTTGACTACAGCTACTTCATTTACTGCGGCTTCGTTATTCCTCAACTGCGGCTACCCCTTTCCTTGACTGCAGCTATCGCGGTTATAATTTCCATATACAGCGTATATATGTATCACGTAGAAAGGCCACACATGTTCCAGGCTTCACGTAGAATAGCCATACCTGTATACCGTATATATATAGCGTATATATGTATAGAATGGCAGAGAGGAATGCGTGAACAGGTCTTGTTGACTCACTGTGTCTTATTGACCCATTGACTGTGTTTATATTTCTTCATAAGCCTGGTGCTTACTGCGGCTAGGGCATTACTGCGTCTAGGGTATCTGGACAGCGTATGAACTGTGTGGATGTCGTTTCATAACTGTATAAACCCTTTATTAACAGCGCGTTAATAAGTCTTTATCAAAACTGCGGCTCACCTTAGTTACGTGGCACCCTTGCACTTAACTGCGGCCTTGCCTTTCCATCATTGCGGCTTTCTGCGGCTTGATTGTGGCTCTCTCCATATCACAACAGCTGTGGTTACCCTTTATGACAACGGCTTCTTATATCACTATGGCTACCATGTGGACAGCGGCTAAGTGCTCCAGTTGTGCGTGTATAGACTACGTTCCACATATGACTGCGGCTCTTCGTAGCTGCGTTGCTTTTGACATGCGTTCTTCTGCGTATACATGACATCGTTGAGTTTCCACGACCGTTATACTGCGTATACATAACAGCGTTGACCATGGCTGCGTTATTCTGCGTATACATGATATCGTATGAATGTTTCCGTCATTTCACATAGGGTCTTACTACGGCTTCATAAACTGTGTATAAAAGTTTCCATGGACAGCGTATAAGGTTTGTTTTCATCCTCATAAGCCTGCGGCTGGCTAGGGCATTACAACAATTAGGGCACCATAGGCCAGCGTAATCCATAGTGTATCTCCTTCTCCAAAAACCCAAGACGTGGAGAGGAGATCACTTGAAGTGAGTTTGTCTTCACCTCAGCTCTGATTCCATGTTAAGTTTTGTAGATGTTCTATGCTTAGAGCAATTTCACTTTTCTCACAGCAATCATACAAGTAGATAAGCAAAATGCAGATAGAACATATAAGCAGATCTTACAGAAGACAAATCAGAAACAAGAAAAATGAATGTGTTCGTTTCGGCGGTCAACAGGATGCTTCAACCAGCGAAGTCTCCTTTGGTCAGCGAGCCCAGCATGTGTCACAACAACCCTCCAACCAGTAGATGAGTCAACCCAAGACGTGGAGAGGAGTTGGTGTTCAAATTCTCTCCAACTTTTCCTGTATATATATCCATCAATGAGGGTGTGTGACACATCTGTTGGGCATGTGACCCTACATTACAAAACTGGCTGACCTTGCACATATAATTTATTAAGAATAATAAATTCAAAATATAAGTTCTGCTCATCGGATTAAGACTATTTTTATATGGATTTTACACCTCTCAGAAAGAGGAATCCAACAAAAATATTAGCCTCTTAATCTGAGCATCAGAACATGGAGTTTGGACCTAGTTGTGGAGGATATAAAAATATTTAAGTCTGAGGTTCGATGTTTAGGTTCTTTAAAACATTTAGTTATCTATAAACAAATTTGTTGGTTAAAAATAAAAATAATTATGAATTATTTTAACAAACGAAATAAAATAATTTAATTATTAAATTAAATAATTTTGACTTCTTTCCCTTGGTCCAGTGAAATGTAGCTGTTGCCCTGTCCTTTGTCGCTGTTTCCTTGGTCAAAATTAGCCGTTGTATGATGGATCTCTCTATTTAACTTGGGGCCATGATCTAATTCTTCATCTCGCCCTGACGATGAACCACACTTGTTGGTTCGAAACGCATCGACAAATGAATTTCGATGTGATTATCGTCGAAAACCATCTTAATAATTTTGATATGGATCACAGAAGCCTAAACTCAACAATCATGAGAGATGTGTGTCACAAATGACTTGAGGTCTCCTCTATTTAAATGCAACGTTGAGGTTGAGTTGGGGGTAATTTGCTCGTTGGCCAACCTTGACAGATTGTTAATAATACAGATAAAATCATATTTCCATAAATACATGTCGGAATCGGATGATCTTTAGATCAATCCTACACCTCTTGAAGAGATGAATCCAAAAAAAATATCACCTGCCATAAATAAGGTGACCCACATGGAGTTTGGTGTTAGTTTCCAATTTTGAAACTCCCTCTGAACTAGGGAGAACTCCATCTGCGAATCCATTTGTCAGTGGGTACTATCTCTGCCATCAATGCATTGCTCTGCTATGCTAAACTATGAAGAAGAGATTGAGAATGTATCATACCATTCTCTACTGACTCGAAGTCAGTCCCAAATAAAGTGTGTGTCTCATACCACTTTTACTGATCTGAAATCAATTCCAAATAAAGAGACCGTCTCATACCACTCTTACTGATTCGAAATCAGTTCCAAATAAAGAGAGTGTCTCATACCACACTTACTGATCCGAAATTAGTGCCAAATAAAGAGAGTGTCTCATACCACACTTACTGCCCCAAAGTCCGTTCCAATTGATCCCAGATCAATATCGGTCATCCTAGCATAGGGAGTACGGTATTGCACGATGCATCCATTGATAGTACTATGGTCCCTATCCTCATTTCCCTACTCATTGGCTAGATAAGAGGTACATTCCATGAGTCCCGAACTGCATGGGTAGGATGTCTCAGCTGGAGAAGGATGAACCACTCATCCTGCCTACATGTCGCCATGGGGTATCACAGGGGAAGGTTGAACCACTCACCCTGTACACAACAAATCACTAGGGGAACGTTGAACCACTCACCCCATGATTGTGTCTCAACAGGAGAAAGATGAACCACTCATCTTGCGTACATAGCAAATCACTAGGGGAAGGTTGAACCACTCACCCTATGGTTGCGCATTGCTCCAAGAAGTACCCCAAGCGCCTCGGATCTCCCAGAGCTCAATATCCATATCATATAGGACCCTCAGGAGAGAGTCTCTCCATGACTCTTAGTCATTCTCGGAAAGTTAAGAATTTGACCTTTCCTAGGGGCTTCATCAGAATATAGGTGACCTTCTCATCAATCCTAATATTCCCTACGCCTTTTATGGAATAGGTGGCATCATCTCCAAGAATAATCTCCAAGTTTGTCTCATTTTCTATCAAATTAGAGAGAGCTTCCTTATATCCAGTGAAGTGCCTAGAGGGATCACTATCAATAAGCCAATTTCCCAAAGTGTCTGGAGGAAAGGTAGTGGAGAGGGCTGATATAAGATAATACTATTTTTGCTTATTGTTAACAACATTTGATTCTTCATACTTGGAGTTCCTTTATTTCTTGGAGGGTCGACCATTTCCTTGATGTCCTGTATTCCTTTTAACTTTGCCATTGTACCTGTCATTCCTTTGATCGTTGTTGTTGAAGTTTCCCGTGGAATGATTATGATCATCATCATGTGATGTGTCCCTTATATTTGGACACTCCCTCGCATAGTGGCCAAACTTATTGCAAACAAAGAACCTGCCTTTCCTTCCACCCTTAGATCCGGGCTTTCCATTGAAGTGTCCTTTAGACCCTATATTATTTCTCCTTTTGGCATGAGCGGAGAAAGCAGTGGGGTTGCCTCTATTAGAAGGAATTTCTTGCTCCACCATTCTTGTTTCTTTTTGAATGCATATTGACATCAATTCTTCATATCCTGAAATTCGATTATTATTGAGAATAGTGGTTCTAAATATATACCACTCAGGTGGGAGTCCTCCAAGGGTAGTGACAATAAGTTCCTGTCAGGAATGACTTCTCCAACAATAGAAGATCATTCTTGATCTCAGTGATCCTTAAGAAGTAGGATTGAATATCCTCGTCCTTTCCCTTCTTAATATCCTTCAACTTATTTTTGAGAAATAAAGTTTGATGCACCTTCTTAATATCCTTCAACTTATTTTTGAGAAATAAAATTTGATTTGCATCACTAACCTTGAACATGCTTACCAAACTGTCATAGATTTCCTTGGAGGTGTTTAGATCGGAGATGTAGGCCACTAGACACTTGTCAATATAATCTTTGATAATTTTCTTCGCTTTGACTTCAACTTTGCTGTACTTGTTCTTTGTAGCAGTGGGTGCATTTGATGGAGGCTCAGGGGTTTTACCCTTCACATAGTCCAACACTTCTTGTTCTTCCAATGTCAGATCAAGGGACATCTTCCATCCGTGATAGTCAGAGTTTTGACGAAGCTTGTCTTCAGCGAGGAAGTGGGATGAGGAACACATTGAGCCTTTTTTTTTCCTTTCCAAATGTCTTCGGTTATTTCTCTTTCACTCTTGATTGTTAATTTTAGGCAACAATGGTATGTTCTATGCTTTAGAGCAATTTTACTTCAATTTCTTTATTAGTCCTGTATCAATATTCAGATTAGCAATCACATCAACATGATAGTAAAATGCAGATAGAACATAAACATAAACATTAGAAGACAAGCCAAGACAAGAGAATGCAAGATGTGGCACCAGCCAGGGACAAACCCCAATGTGGGGAAACCCTTGATCAATTCTTCTTTTAGTCTTCAATAGCTCAGCAGAGAGAGATAGTACAATTTACAAATATGATAATTTATAATAGCAACAAAAGAGGCATAATTAGAAAAGTCAACGCTGGTTAACAGGGCAGATTTGAACTTTAACACATCGGTCAACTTCATTCAACTTCGGCCTCCAAACAACGAGATAAAAAACCCTCAAAATAGTCAAATTCAGCCTAGTCAAAGTTTGGTCAAATAACCCACCTGCGGTCAGCCCTCGCTACAATCAACGTTGGTCAACATTCAACATTTAGCCTTGATTCTGTGTCCAGAAATGTGGCCTACCCAAACAGAGATAACCCTCACATAAATGCAGTGAAAGGAGGTCAACGCATGTTGGTCAACACTTGGACAAATTGTCCATAAATTTGGTCTCCTGAAATTTCGAACGTGTGGAGAGAGAGAGGCCCAGAAATCCATACCCAATCAGTGAGGGGAGAGAGAGAGAGAAGTGTGAAGATGAGTGTGTCCAAATGAGGATAAGGAATCATGTATTCATAACAAATGTTGAGGATGAATAGACGTGACTGTTGGGATTTTGACCCTACATAATTTTGTTGGCCGACCTTGACAATTTGTCCATAATTAAAATAAATTCATAACTTCATTTGTACATGTCGGAATCAGATGATCTTTAGATCAATTCTACACCTCTTAGAGAGAGGAATTCAAGAAAAATATAAGCGTTCATAAATAAGATGACCCATGTGGAGTTTGGCCATAGTTGCCAATTTTAACATTAGTGTTCTCATGTGACACACAAATTGACACACCATAAGAAAGTCATAATCTAATTTGATCATTGTATAAGTGGTTGCAGTATACATGAAAAGATATGCAAGATATTGGATGCAATATACATGAAAGGATCT
The DNA here is from genome assembly GCA_031772625.1 of Pinus tabuliformis. NCBI lineage: Eukaryota > Viridiplantae > Streptophyta > Pinopsida > Pinales > Pinaceae > Pinus > Pinus tabuliformis. The sequence goes on along the minus strand of CM062805.1, from coordinate 704,971,667 downwards.
ATAAAGAACTTCTACCTTCTATTAACCAATTCCCAATATTGACAAGAGGTTGATACCTCTTTCTAAAAAATGTAGTGTAAGCATAACTATAATAAGGTGGGGAGAATATTGAAGTGGAATTTGAAAACAATTTGTGCAATTTGAAAACCCTAGTTATGTGGAATTTGAAAAGCTTAGTTGGGGACTAAGGTTTCTACAATTATATGTTGATCAATGGAGAGCTATATACAATCCTAACTATCAACCTAGTCTGTTGATTGACAATTGTCCCATTCACTACTACCACATGCGACTTAGAAGAAAGAGAGTTTTTTCGTCCATATTTCAAGTACATTCCTTGATGTTCGAATTGAATGAAATCCATGAGTTCTATGGATTGTTTTACATTTATATAAATATGTTTGATGTACATCAACCATCTCCCAAACAAATCTATATACATGTGATTTCTTGGTTGGTTGGTATGCTCACATTCTTGCTCCCTCCCCCATAATTGAAGAACACCAGTGAATATTGGATTTTGCATCTTGAATAAAAGTGGTAGTGATCTTCATTTCTTCTCTATGTAATGCATTTTAATGAATGCCCCTACTACATCATATTTCCCTTTTCTATTCCCAGTCTCAAAATAGTTCCAAATATGTGGTACCTTGTGTTTTTTGTGCAACATTCACAACCATTAAAATATATGTGGGTTTTGAATTGGCTGGCATAACCATCCGACCAAATCCTATGTTGATTCATCTATATATTATTCCCCTTGAGGTGATTGTAAAACAACTGAAAGCAACATTGTACATAAGCCAAGTCATGATACCTATCATCACTTATGTAGAAGTGATACTCCTTCAATATAGCCTTGTTGTCTTCACTACTATATTGCCCATGCCTAAATGTGATATGGACCATTACGTTGACTTGCTTTGAGTGATAATTTTTCTTTGAATCTCATTTTGTGGCTGAATGGTGTGATATGAACCATTATGCTGACTTGCTTTGAGTGATAGTTTTTTCTTTGAATCTCATTTTGTGGCTAAATGGTGTAGTTATCTGCAAAATCCACCACTAATAATATAGTATAAATGGGAAACATATCTCTATATAATCGAAATGCATGTCCTGCCATTGAGCCACATGGACATGGTGCACATATTGTTGGGTCTTTTCATATAATTCCTTAATGAAGTCGAATAATAATACTTGGTATAACAATAATAAATACATATATAAATACAATTGCTACAATGTTTAAATCCTAGCATCAAATTGCAATTTTAATGAAAATATACACTATTTATGTACCCATCACTAAATTGGGAAGTGATCAATTGTATCTTTTTTCATTCATTCCCACCCTCAACATTGTATGCAAAATTGCAATTTTAATGAAAATATACACTATTTATGTACCCATCACTAAATTGGGAAGTGATCAATTGTATCTTTTTTCATTCATTCCCACCCTCAACATTGTATGCAACATATTAACATTGTATGCAACATATTTTAAGCTTTGTAAGTTAATCTCATTCCTTCCCAATTCATACTCATCACTCATGTGGATGCATTTTCTCAATAATGCTATTCCACGACAATTGAGGCATGTCCCCTCTAAGCAAGCTTTTTCTATAAAACAGATCCCCCCATTAGGCCTTGTATACATGATACCATGAATAAAGTCTCTAGGTGATGTCAACAATATAGTTAAGCAACCTTGCACAAGGGTGTTATGCAATACAAAAAAAATATAAATGTGTCATAATAGTAAGAGTATTCAATATGGTATCGGCAACAACTTGTTACATGTTTTATTTATTCTAACATACCAAATATTGTATTTCTCAAATGATCTTTGGCCCAAGTTAAGTGCAAAATTTTCATTCTTGAATCTCTCATAAAGTTTATGTCTGTGTCATGTTAGGGAAGTGTTTAATGTGGGGTTCACGGTTCCTAGAACCCCTTCTTATTTTTATTATATCTTTTTGGTTGAAAGAAAGTCTAGCGTTCTCATGTCATAAAATTTGTACTAGTCCCTTAATTGCTCCAATTAACTTCATAATAGAATGAGGTAGCCTACTAGTGAATGCCTAAAAATTTGTTTGGAAAACCATATTGAGGATCTTTCATCTAATAAAAAAATTTAGAAGGGTTTTTACATTGCATTTAATGAGATGGGATGTGTGCTTTAGCGAATTGCATTTTCTTATGAACTTGTTAACAATGGATTGTGACTAGACATGAAAAGGTGCGATATGGTCTTGGGATCAAGTTGTCTTACTAAATTTTTAAAAGCATCCATAATTTTTCTAATAATATGATTTCTTGTTTATGTATTTTCACTGTTTTAATGCTTCGAATTCTTCTAAAAACAATTAAACTCCTAGATTTTAACAAGGACAAAAATAACCAGCATTTGATTGTGTCAAAATTTGATTGAAACTATCTTCTATAATTTTATAAGATTGGTAACAAATAGTTTGTTAAGGTATCTTACCTTCAAGTGATGATAAACTAATTTCATCCACTTGAATGCATTTTGGAGTTCATCACACAATGTCCAATCTAGGTAAGGATGATGGACTGGTATTCTGGAACTCTTGACTTCTTTTTTGTAGAATTACATTCCATGAAGGGGATTATCTGCACTCAGGGGTAGCTTCTAAAATGTTGCATTGCTGAATAAGAGGTTTCACCACAAGAACTTCTTCATCAAAAAGTTGTGCACCATTCACCTCTCTAATTTCGTCCACTATATAGTCATCTCCAAGTAAATCCATCATTATCTAATCATCCACAACCATTTTTTAGATGAAATATTAATTGGAGGTTCATTTGTTGTGCTAGAAGTTGTTTTCACTTTTTCTACAAGTTTATGTTTTTCCATACCTACCTTGGTCCTTTGATTTTTCCTTGATGACTTTCTTTTCCAGCTAAAATGGTTGCCCATGTTTAAAATGGATTATAATTACCAGGAGAAAACAATTGTATTCCAATAAATTGTCTTCCAATAAATTGTCTTCCAATTACAAAAATGATCTTCTACTTATACAAGAAACCAAAGATTGTCTCCCAATATTGCAAAAAAAGGCAAAAGTTGTCTTCCAATTTCACAAGATACAAAATTGCCTTCTAATTACAACAAAAGACAAAAGTTATTTCCAATTCTTCAACTAGACAATTATTGTCTTCAAATTACTCAAATTTCCTTAATTACATAAAATTTTTCTTCTGGTTACACAATAAGACAAAAACTTGATTGGCAATAACACAAGCAAACAAAAATCTTCTTTCCAATTACACAAATTCATAGCAACTGTTAACATAGTCATTGCTCTTTGGTGCTTGTTCGCTCAATTTGTCTTTGGATGTGAGGCGAGTGGAAAGCATGTGGAGTTGAGGCTAGTAGGAAAATTACATGACATTCTTAGGAACATGCACACATTATCAACAATGCACATGTGTTCCTAAGACTAACTTCCAGTGCATTAACTGTCCTACCTACCTTCCTTTCTCCCCTTCTCAAATTTGCTTGGAAATGGCAGGACTGCGTACACATTTTAGAATACGTGTGCGCTTTTGTCTCTATCTCCCTCCCTTTAGAATGCAGTTCAAATTGGAACTTTGTATAAGCTATTGGGAAGTACTATTAGTGACGGGTGCAACAATTTTATTGTTCTTAAGAGTGAAGCAACTGGAAGAAAGAAAAAATTCTAAAGCCTCTAGAGAAAAGGCTATGTTGTGGCATCAAATATTGGGACATATCGGAGAGAAGGGCCTTCAAGAAATATACGGTAATGGTATGGTAAAAGGTATGCATAATTTCTCTCTATATTTTGATTTGTATGAACATTGTTTATATGAGAATTAGAATTGGGTAAGATTCTCCTCTAGTGCTACGAGGTTAGAGGGAATATTGAAATTGATACACAATGATGTGTTTGGACCTATGCTAGTCACATAAGTGGGAAAATATATGTACTATGTTTCATTTGTAGATGACTTCTTAAGGAATACATAGATCTACTTCCTCAAGATGAAACCTAAATTATTTGACAAATTCAAAGAGTTTAAAGCACTTATGGAAAATCAGATAGAGAAGAGAATTAAGGTGTTGAGGATAGATAATGGTGGAGAATACTATGAGAATGAATTCAAAGAATTTTGTAAGAAGTGAAATATAGAAATGTAGAATACTACTCCATACACATCTCAATATAATGGAGTTGCAAAAAGGATGAATAGGAAGTTGATGGAAAAAGAAAGGAGCATGCTTAATGGTGTCAGGTTAGGAGAAGAATTCTGAGAAGAGGCAATGGATCTTGTAGTATACTTGGTAAATAGATCACCGTCATTCGCGTTAGATGAAAAGACTCCACATGAGGTATGGATTTCCAAGAACCCTCTCTTAAACATCTTATAGTATTTAACTATGATGCTTATGTACACATTCCAAATGAGAATAAGACTAAGCTAGATAAGAAAGATGAAAAGTGTATCTTTATTGGATATGAAGTTGGCATAAAATATTATGAGCTTTGGAACCCAAAAACTAAGAAGGTAGTGTATAATCAATATGTAATATTTATAGAAGTCAAATAAGTTGTCAAACAAGAAGTCCTACCAAGGGAGAAAGAACTAGCAAAGATAGAGTTTCAAATGAAGGATGATGAATTAGACTATATAGAAGAACACAAATTAGAAGAAGAACTACATACTTCAATATTGACGAGATTGGTTCAAGAAAGAAGAAAACCATAAAGGTATACTTCACTTGATTTTTGTTCAAAATTTTCTTTGTTTATTACTAATGATGGTCCTAGAATTGTTAGGGAGGTAGTGGATTGAGCGGATGAAAAAAGATGGAAAAAGGCCATGGTTGAAGAAATGACAGTCTTGGACAAGAATGAGGCTTAGGATCTAGTGGAGTTTCCGATTGGAAGAAATCCCATTGGTAGAAAATGGGTGTTTAAGAAAAAGTTGAATGTAGAAGGAAAAGTGGAGAAATACAAAGCTCAATTAGTAGCAAAGGGTTATTTCTAGGTAGAAGGAATTGAATTTGGTGATATATTTTTTCCTGTTTCCACGGTTAATTTCTATTAAATATTTTTTATATATTGTTGCTGCTTTTTATTTTGAAGTAGAATAGATGGACATGAAGAAAACATTTTTATATGGGGATATAGAAGAACCAATTTACATGAATCAGATGGAATGATTTACTATGAAAGGAAAGAAAGAGTTGGTATGCAGGCTAGAAAATTCCTTGTATGGGTTAAAGCAATCACTAAGGATGCAATATCAGAAATATGATATTATATATTGGGACTTGGCTTCACAAAGAGAAAAAAGGATCACTGTTTGTATTTCAAATTAGGTGGTGATCATCTTATTTATTTGGTATTGTATGCAAATGATATGTTGCTGATTGGGAATGACAAGGAAATCATCAACAAAGTGAAAAATCACTTGTCTTCTAAATTTGACATGAAGAATCTCAGTGCTACAAATTTCATTTTGGGTATGGAAATTGGAAGAGATTGGGAAAACACGAAACTTTGGTTAAGTTAGAGGAAGTATGTTAAGACAATATTGTAGAGATTTAATATGCAGGAATGTAAACTAGTAAAGGTGCCTATTCCTGTAGGTGTAATATTATCTATAGATTAGTGTCCCAAGACATAAGAAGAGGAAGAGGACATGTCCCATGTTCCATATACTAGTGCAGTTGGAAGCTTGATGTATGAAACGGTATTTACTAGACTAGACATTGCACATGTAATGGAAGTATTGAGTATGTATATGTTAAAACTAGGGAAGGAGCATTGGACAACATTAAAGAGGGTTTTCAAGTATTTGCATGGCACAATTAGACATGGATTATGCAACCAAGGAAGACCGTGATTAGATAGAGTGTTGGATAGACATGGATTTGTTGATGCATACTAGGCTGGATATATGAATAAAATAATATCTACAAGTGGGCATGCATTTAGCCTATTTGGAGGATCTATCAATTGGATGAGAAAGAGACAACATGTAGTGGAATTCTCAACTACAAAAGACAAATACATTGTAGCCACTCATGCAAGAAATGAAGCAATATGTTTACAAATATCGCGTTTATGTATTGGGTTGGTACACCAAGTTGTAAGGATGTATTGTGACATTCATAGTGCAATATTCTTGGTGAAGAACCCAACTTATCATTCAAACACCAAGCATATTGATGTTCAATATTGCTTTGTGAGAGATATAATATAAGACAAGAAGGTGCTAATAGAGATGATGGACACTTTGAATAATGTTTCAAATTCATTAAAAAAATCTACAGGCACTGAGAATTTCCATTGGTGTAGAGAAACAATGGGCATTGTCGCCTTAGATTGCTGATCATGTACTCCTGTGATCCCCTATTGGAAATGAAAACAAAAAGTGGGAGAATGTTAATTGTGTGTTATTTTCTTTGCATGACTATCCTCATGTGCTGTACATTGCACCAAGTGCAATGGGGGGGTCACAAGAGAGGGTTGTAGGGCAGGAAAAGCCCCCCTTGATTGGGTGGTTTGCAAGGGTTTGGGGGAAATGCCCCCAATTTTTTTTGGGACAATTTTTTGTGTTAATTTTTGGCAATTTTGGGTACATGGTTTTTTCCTTTAGCAGTTTTGTGGTGCATAGTGGTTTTTTTCCATGGTTTTGTAGTTTCTATTAAGGAACTTTAGTTGTATTCAAATCCATGGTAAATGGATTGGTGGTTTATGGATTCCAAAATATGTATATATTGTACTGTAATATTATAAAGGAGAATATATATTGAAAAATCTTGCTGGTTTTCCCAGTTTGGGTTTCTAGGATAAAATATCTATGTTAATGTGCGTGTTTTTCATTGCATATTTTTTCTTTTATTAATAATCTATTTATAGAAATCAATTATACATGGTTAAAATCTACATCCCCCCACCTCTCTCTCTATCCATCTCTTTTTCCATCCCCCCCGCTCTAGCTCTATCTCTGCGTTGAAGCATGTAACTAGTGTCAGTCTTCATAATTATATTTGAGTCATAATGTATTTGTCAAAAGAAATTTTATTGTAAAAGAAATTTAATTATTAAATCACATGTTTCATGCTTGGGTCAATGATTAATAGGTCAAAGCCTCCATTGTAGGCTTCTAGGGTTTATGTCAATAATCCTTGTCCATATCATCATGTAATAGACCCTTCTTGGCTTTGTTTATCAAGAAATAAATTTATTTTGATATAAATTAAAGTAATTTATGCCTCCTCCTCCAAGTCGCCCTCAAAGAAGACAATTCAACCTCAAATAGGAGCCAGGAAAAACTATAAATAGGCATCTACTTGACATCATTTGGACTCTCACTCACTCAAGTTCGATTTGCAATTCAAAGAACATAAAAAGGTGCAAAAAAGGAAAGAAGAGAAGGAAAACCTAAAGCGAAGAAAGAGAAATTATAGCAAAGGAAGAATACCATTTTATCTTGTTTCTATCTCACACGTGCGAAGAAATTGAAATTGTAGGAGGGCCGAAATTGTAGGGCTACTGTAGGGCCGAAATTCTGAAACTAGGCACTGAAATTCTAACTTGAAATTGGCTTGAAGCAGTTTGAAAAAAGTTGAATTCTAGTGTTTGGTTCATCATCTTGGAAGGTTGACTTGGTGGATGAGGAAGGTATTTTGGTCTGGTCTAAGGTATCAGATAGTCTCAAGTTTGATTTGAATTTACTAGTGTAAGAGTTTGTCTGGGTTTTCCCTTATATAAGGGTTTTAGCCCTGGCATAGTGCCTGCTTCTGGTGTCGTTTATCTTCATGTTTTGATTTGATGATTTATTGCTAAGAATAAGATAAAATAAAACATAAAGAAAGCTAATACAAATATAAGAATATCACAAGTAATTGTCAATATAAAAAAATCTTTCTGCCTTTCCGATGTTCTAACATGGTTTTAGAGCTAAGGTAAAAGAGGAAATAGAAAGGCAGCTTGAAGATCTATTGAAAGGGTCAAAGAGGAGGATCATATAAGAAGAGGAATATCTATTATCTAGCAAGAAAAAAATTAAAAAGTCTATGGAAACAACAATGAAGACATATAATATGTTAGAAGGAGCCACCAACTATAGAGCATGGAAGAAAAGGATGGATCTCATCCTTGCAAAACATAAGGTATCATAATTTGTTCAAGGGAAAGTTCAAAAATTGAAATATGATGCAGGAAAAGAAAAATACAGGTAACTGACGTCTTGGACATGAATGTAAATGTGGATGGCATAAAGGATAATATAATCCTCTACATAGAGACTACACAAGGAATGTATGAAGCTCTCTCCAAACTATTCACCATTAAGAACATTAGACAAATAACTAGTCTCAAGAATGAAATAAGAACAATGAAGACGAAAAAAGATGATACAATTTCTTCATATTTTGTGAGGATCTCCCAAATAAGAGATGAGCTCTAAGCCATTGATGAAGCTATACTAGAAAAATAACTTGTGATCGCTGCACTATTAGGTCTACCAAAATCATGAAGCTCTTTTGCATTAGGTATTAGTAGTTGGAAGGACACACCATATTTTGAACAAATGTGGAATGCTTGTAGTCAAGAAGAATCCCACATCTCATTAGAAAATAATAAGAAATAATATGAGGACAACACTTCCAATGCATACTCTACTAATCACAAGAAGAAGGGAGGATACAATAAATTCAAAGGACCATATAAGAAGGTTGATCTATCAAAGGTTGAATGCTACAATTGTCAAAAGATGTGACATTACAAGAGTCAATGTCCTGAAAATCCAAGGAATAAAAAGAGAGAAAGAGAACATGCAAATGTTTTTGATGAATATCTACCAAATAAGAACAAGGCTAAAGAATATGAAGTCAAAAACTTATACTATTAAGTCTTTCCTTTCATATCCTTATAGAACACCATTTTAAGTTATGTAAATCTGTCTTTTATGTTTTGATCTAATATGTCTTGTTAGAAATTATTTAATTATTTTGATAAGTTATAGGTATCACTCATAAATATTTAATTAAGAGGGAGCCTTCACCATTTTACCAAAAAATGAGTATATTGTTCTTTGTTTCCTCTTTCATGTTTGATTTCCTCCACACACCTAGATTTATTTGTATTGTATACTCATAATCCTTTCTTTGTATTTTCCTTGGTAGGAAATATTGTAGGATTGTACAAAGGTTATGGAGGAAACTTCAAGGAAAGACTTGTGTCATGAAAGTAGGTTTGTTTCTTAATAAACTCTACAAGGTTTGTTAAAGAACAACTCAAGATATGTTTTGATTTAACTTATTGCAGAAGAAGGTATGAACATTCTCTTTTGAAATTTGCTTCGTATTACTAACTCTCTCATGTCTATGGTTTTGTTTTGATTCATAAGGATTCTTGTTAGGGTGATTAATCGCTAGATTGAGTCCACCCTTATCATTCTATCTCTTGTCATTTTGTTTTGATAAAACCATAACCTTAGGGTTCACTATAAAACTCAAGCCTTTCGATGCTTAGGATATGCTAATGATGAAACCATAATCTTCTTAGGGTTTATTGATAAATTTTAGATCTCTTATCGAAATCCTACTCTCTTAATGTTTAGGGTTTTGGTAATGTTATGGTAAAACCTTAGCCTTTTAGGGTTTGTTGTTGATGTCTAGAAACCCTAGTTTTTCTTAACGTTTGGTAAATTAGGGTTTATGAAAAAACCCTTGTAATAGGAAATATAAAACCTTATAAATGAATCTTTGGGTATATATGCTTCCATATAATTGAAACCATATCTTGGCCAAAATTTGTTTCATATCTAATTGATGTAGGCCATAACAAGGCCTGCTTAAAATTCCCGCTCTAAATCCACAGCGCCCAAACCTGTTATGACAAGGCGCTTATTTCAAGCCCTCTTTTGGGATTAAATCCCTTGAAAAGTAGCATGAAACTCTATTAATAGTGGAAAGCGTTGAAAGGTAGGATAGGCCAACTCTTCGCGAGTATGGCCAAGAATCCTTTCAATCCCAGCTTCTGTAGCAAGACCTCCGTGGTCCACCTTAACCTTAGGATCGGGCTTATGTGGTGCCATCCAACTTAATACCTTGTTGTTGCTGTTGCTCCCATTCCTTTACTCCCCGCGCTCGTCCAACCTTTGTTGCAAAATAGCCACGAAAGCCAAGATTATCACAGTTCCAATATCACGCAAGCCCATTATTTAGAGCCCGACGCAATGGAGAATGAAATTTATAAATGACACTAGGGTGGGACCTATAAAAGGAACCCACTATGCCACGTGAGCCCATTTAATAAAGCCTAACGTGTAGCATTGGGAACTCCAAAATTATATTGTCAGGTTAGGCATTGACGTGTGGGCTCTACCCACTTCGTTCCAACTTGACGTTAACCCTTTATGCATGATATTGAGTCTTCCGGGGTATGACCTCGGGGTATTACCTCTAGGATGATGCAATATTGCTCCTTCAAACCTTTGGGATGATGTGATCTCGCTCCCCCTCTACCCGATCGCTTAGACTTGGGGGTCAGAAAAATCCTTCCAGGCTATTCCTTCTGTGTAGGGTCCACCTTGCCACACAAGCCTGATGCTTTATCATTTCATCTCCTGGTTCCATTTGTTGCCACTCTCTCGCATATTCAATTGAAGAATTTCCTCGAAATACTAAATTTGTTTAAGTGTTGGCCTCTCCTTTCGACTCTGCAACACACTTCCGCTTCTCCACTCTGATTTCGCTCTTCCTCCTCCTCTAACTTTCGGCCCGTCTAGTTAATGGATTGTTAATCCTTGGACGATAAATGACTAATTTTCTATCTCTCCTGAGCTTATTCTTCCACCACCTTCTGCTGCGACTTTGGTCCTGCTTTTGTCTCAATTTCTCTGTATTCTTTAATGCATTTTTTCCCTTCTAAGGCTCTGTACTCCTTTTTGTCTCTTCATTTCGACTCCTCTCGAATTTATATTTTCATTCGCTGTGCCCTCCTACCTATAAGGTAGTGAATTCCTCCTGAGCTTGATCAACTCGAACCTGTAGTCACCCCTAGTTTATCCAACACTCGACCTCTAAGCCTCTCAATATTTTGTCTATAGCCCTTATAGCTATGAATTTTGATTACATTTTGTACAAAAGGATTGAAAACCAACTTTTGGTTTCAGATCCTCAATTTCCTCTTAGATCCACAAAAGACTTGTTGAAATTTGGTACCGGAGGACAGGTGGTTCCCTAAGGCTTTGATTTTTGGCCTAGAGAAAAGTGTCCAAAAGAATTTAATTTTTCTCCTAAAGTGACTTTATAATTTTTATAAAGTTAAATCTAATTTAAAAGTGACTTTAAGTGATAAAGTTACTAAAGTCTAATTTTAAAGTGACTTTATTAAAGTGAATGTAAAATTAGAAAGGAAAAGTGACTTTGGAAATAAATGACTAAGTGGGTCTTTATTAAAGTGGGGTGAATTAAAAAATAGAAAGTGAGATTTAAATGAGCATTTAATCTCAGCCATAGATCTAAATCTATTTCAGCGATTGGATTTAGGGATCACCCAAATGTCACTTGGGGTTAGATTAAAGGAGGAAAAGGAGGAAAAGGTCATTCATTCTTTCATGCGCAGATTGAGAGAGAGAGAGCAAGAGAGCAAGGGAGATTCGTGGACATGAAGGAGAAGGAGGCAGCAGCTTGGCACACATTCCAAGGCAGCATTTCAGCAAATCCATACAGCTGAATGAACAAACAGTAAAAGGCAGATTTTTGCATAGAAATCGAGGCAGCTGATTTTCTGCACAAAAATCGAGGTCTATACAGTCCGTCTGTATAGTCCGTACAATCTGTCCGTACTGTCAGTATATCCGTCCGTACAGTCCATACAACCATCCGTACAGTCCGTACAGTAGCCGTACATCGTTGTGTTGCTGTTTGGAAATTTCCAGTGCGCTGTGAGGCTCAGAAATCGAGATAAGTTGTAAATTTGCTTGCTGATTTTTGCTGAATATTTCTCACTGTAAAAGGCATTTTCAGAAATAAAGAAGAGCTCTCAAACTGGTTTTCCCCAAGAGTTGTAGGGGGTTTTTCCAGGGTCACATTGACCAAAAATCACTGTGTCTAAATGTTTTAAATGGCTGTTTGTACCTGCTGATTTTTATTTCTGCATTAACCAACATTCTGTAAAATTTCCAGAATTTGTGTTTTCAGCAAAAAAAATTATTATTTTTTCAGTTGTTGAATGTATGGTTATGGGAAAGGACATTTAACTACATGGGAGAAATAAGGTGAAACTGAAAACCGGGGTGGGAAACAGAAATTTTTACAAGACTCACTTAGACCCCTCAACTTAGGCTATCAATGTAACCACCCAATATTCTCTCCAACTCTCACATAATTATAAATATCTCTATGAAAGAGATATCCAATTACATTTCCCCACACTTTTATACAAATGTTCATGATACATAGGTTTATGCACTCAAAATAAATAATTAAAACAAACTTAGGGAACAAAATTCCTTGGTGAATGAAAGACCCCCTAACCTCATCAAAATTACATTTTGACTCAGGGTAAGATGCTCTTGCATCACTAATTTTGGATTTTGTTGTTTGTATCTAAGGTTTATGATAAAAGCCTAGTATGGAGCTGATATAAGTTTCTAGAAATAATAATGGAATCCTAGAGATGAAATTTTGATATGCTAACTTGATTGTTGATATTCATGAATTTAGTTTTTGAAATGTAGGGTTTGTAACAAAGCCCTAGTAAAGATTGATATTCTGGGGCAAGATAATGAAACCCTAGAAGTATAATGTCTTTGATTATTGATATGATTTAGTTTTGATGATGAGATCTAGGATTTGTGACGAAACCCTAGTAAATGTTGTTGCAAGAAGTCTAATGGATGAACCTCTTGTTTGATTATAAAACCTAACTAGGTTTAGGTCTTGAATGTTTAAATTTGATTTATTATGCTCCTATTATAATGACATGCTAAATCTATATCAATAAAGTTGAATTCATGCTCTTGTACATATATATTTGTGTTTGGTTGTATTTTTTGTTGAAAGTTTACAAGTACATAGTCTATATTTGATGATAATTTGATGACAATGTTTAGCATGATTGAAAGAGGGAGTTGTGATAACCTCGATGACATTAAAGCTCAATAAATGATCTTGAATGATGAAGTTTTGGAAAGTCTAAATTTTCCGATGAATTGTTGATGCAAAAAGGAAGAGCTTGTGTGACTGGAAGAATACGATAATTGATGGACTTGTCCTCTAGTTACTTGGATAAAGGGAAGTGTATATATCCCTAGATGAGAGGGAGCTTGAAGAGAAGTGATCAACTTGGCCATGAGGATGTTTGAAAATGGAGAATAGATGAAGAAACACTGATGATTATTCATGATTGATAAAGTTGTGAATAAGACTTTGATGTTTTTGGAAGAAGCGTTGAGGCTAAGTTTGGTGTCGTTGGAAAAGTTGAAGAAGTAAAGATTCTAACTAGATGTGTTTGATATGATGATGATCTAAGTAGCATCAGAATGATTAAGGACCTTGAAGGTTTGTGTTAAATATGTATAGTGAGAGTTTATTACTAATTGGGGTTGTTTTTGTGCAAATCTCTCCATAAGAAGATTGAATGTTTGAAGCATGCATAGATTGGTGGATATATTTGGTTTAGTTGATAAGGAGAGATGAAGTGCTGAGGCTGAACGGTTTGGTGCTGCTAGAAAATTTGAAGAAGTAAAGATTTTGACTATATGTGTTTGATACGATGATGATCTAAGCAACATCAAAATGATTAAGGACCCTGAAGATTTGTGTTAAATATCTATAGTGAAAGTTTATTACTAATCAAGGTTTTGTTTGTGCAGATCTCTCCATAAGAAGATAAGGAGAGATGAAGCATCTTGGAGGGACATGATGCTTGGGAGGACATCTGACCGACCTGTGATGATGTCTAGATTTCAAAGTAGGGAGGGTGGAATTGGTCTTGGAGCTCTGACCTTGGATACACACCTAGATCCTTGGGCTGGTGTTAGAGATAAAGCCTGATGGTACCTAGAGTAGCTAAAGCTTGGAACACACCTTAGTCCCACTCAATTAGAATACCTTGGTTAGGTATCTAATCTGTAACACTCTGTGTGTTATGACTCTTCATAGATCATATCATTTTGAGATCTTCCATGTACCTATGTATATATGTAATTATGAATACTACCTAGTTAAGAGGGAGTGTTGAAGAATGTAACTAGTGTCAGTCTTCATAATTATATTTGAGTCATAATGTATTTTTCAAAAGAAATTTTATTGTAAAAGAAATTGAATTATTAAAGCATGGGTTTCATGCTTGTGTTAATGATTAATAGGTCAAGTCCTCCATTGTAGGCTTCTAGGGTTTATGTCAAGAATCCTTGTTCATGTCATCATGTAATAGACCTTTCTTGGGCTTTGTTTATCAAGAAAGAAATTTATTTTGATGTAAACTGAGTCATTTAGGCCTCCTCCATGAAGTCAGCCTCAAACAGAAGTAAAAAACAACTATCAATAGGTAGCTACTTGACCTCATTTGGACTCTCACTCACTAAAATTTGATTTGAAATTAGAAGGAGAGAAAAAGGTGTGAAAAAGGTAAGAAGAGAAGGAGAAAACCTAAAGTGAAGAAGGATAAATTTTAGTGAAGGAAGAAGACCATTTTATCTTGTTTCTATCTCACATGTGCGAATAAATTGAAGCTACAGGAGCGTTGAAATCGCCGAAATTCTGAAGCAGGGGGCCGAAATTTTGACTTGAAGTTGTTTTGAAGCAATTTGACAAAAGTTGGCATCTAGTGTTTTGTTCATCATCTTGGAAGGTTGACTTGGTGGAGGAGGAAGGTCTTTGGGTATGGTTTAAGGTATTGGATAGTCTAAAGTTTGATTTGAACCTACTAGTGGAAGAGTTTGATTGGGTTTTCCCCTATATAGGGGTTTTAGCCCTGGATGAGTGCCTACATCTGGTGTCATTGATCTTCACATTTTGATTTGATGATTGCTTGCTAAGAAGAAGATAAAATAAGAACATAAGGAAATCTAATAGGAATATAAGAATATCACAAGTAATTGACAATATAAGAAAATATTTCCGCCTTTATGATTTTCTAACACTTTGTGCCTCCCTATCTTATTATCTATATCTTTGTCTCACCACCCCCATCTCTCTCTCTACCTCTCACTCTCCATCTTTGTCTCTGTCTGCCCTCTTTCCCCCTCACACTGCTTCTCACCCTCTCTTTTTCTTCTTCCATCTCTCTCCCCCTAATACAAATTGGATCATTATATTATTTTTCATCCGTCTAGATGCTTTTAGAATGGAAAACATAGAGAAATTAGCTCACATGACCATTTTGACTAATGTGACCTAGTTTGATAGATTGGGGTCAAAACCCTTTCGGTGGAATTTTTATGCAACAAAATACCTTTTAGGTAAAACTTTGGTTCTTTACCTTTGAACCTTTTTTCATATTCTACACACAAATACCTTTCCAATTGCACAAGAATCACCTCAATTAGAGTCCACGTGAAAAAGTTATGTCACTTAGAAGTTGACCTTCCCGTTTTGACCACCATAATTAAAGAGGATGCGACGTCAACCCCCCATTATTCATGGAAAAGGGGCTAGCCACATGAACATGATGAATAATAATCTAGAATAGTCCATAATGTAACTTTATTTAAGAGTTGAAGGAGTCAAACCCAAACCATAGTAGGCTATCAGGCTGTGTTATAATCAATCCACTAGGAGGAAAAGGGGTTTGATTCTTCTCAAGTGCATTTTGTTCCATAGATAAGTAGAGTAGCTGAGAGGGATAGGGAGAGACCACACTGAGAAGATTTGTGCACTATGGTAGCCTAGAAGACATAATCCTTACTTCTTTGTACTCACAACCATTTTCTCTTTAGAGAAAGAGAGAAAAGTGTCCTTACCTTTCAGCTGGGTTTTCTCTTGTAAGGGTTTACTAAGATATATCTTGTGTCAATTATGATTTTTGAGTTTTTATTTCACTGTTATCTATTTTTTTCACGATTATAATTTTCAATAACATGCAATAAACAATAATTAATAGATAAAAAAATCTAAAGAATAATAAACCATCATAGTGTAGATTTTAGATTTTTAAGTATAATTTTATCAGATTTGTTGTGACCAACTATCCAGTGGAATATCCATGGAAGTTTATGGATCATGTTGGTATCAGAGTAGGTTTTTTAGGGTATATTTTGGATATTTTTAGGGGATCTAGATTGGCTAAGCAAAAATTCGTAAAACCCCAGTCACGGTCGAAGAATATGTGAATAACCCTTCTGATCCTATAGAGGAGATGTTTTCACGGCTAGAAGCACAACTTGTAGATATAAATTGTAACGTGATTATCCTCATGGTAGCCCTATGGGCTATGTAGAGAATGTTGGGGTTATAATGCAAATGTATGATTAGATGGGAGATCAAGATATCGGGAAGAAACCAAGAAGGAGCCGAAGAAATAACTTGAAAATGATCAACCTAGTTCAAGTGCCATGAACCATTCACATTCCCTATTAATAATGGAAGAAAAGGTCGATATCAAGACATATTAAGGCGAGATTGATGCTTTGAAGCTAAATCAATGGTTGTAACAATTGGAATTTTATTTCAGTGTTCATCATATAAATATGAATAGAAGATTTCATTTGCATGAGTGAAATTAGAGGGCCATGCCCTAACCTGGTGGGAAATCCACAAAGAGACCTTGAGGTTAGAGGGAGATCATTAAGTGGCTACGTGGGAGGAATTTAAAGCCCTCATACAGTCAAAATTTTACCCTATCAATCATGTAGAGGACCAATATATCTTGTGGCACTATATCAAGCAGAAGTAGGGGCAGAGTGGACATGAGTACACAAAATTTAAAAAGATGCCCATAATGCTAGGTATCTCTGCAAAGAACCAAAATGTACTCAAGTATTTGCGCAGTCTACATATGCATATGTGGAACCAAGTGATGCTATTCAAGCCCATATTAATGGATAAGGCTTGTGTACAGACACAACACCTAGAGAACATAGGTTCAAATAAAGTAAAACCAAGTGGACCGAAGCATAAGGAGCACTAAGATGATTATAAGGTGGATAATAAGAAGTGGAAAGGGGAAAAGATAAAATATGTTAGCCACAACACACCAATGCAAATATCCCAACAACCACTAACATTTATGATCAGAGAAAGGAGAAGTGCTGGGACTTGCATCTAGAGCTTAATTGAAGAACTAAAAGAAACATAATAAGAATAAGAATCTCACAACCATTGATTTGAGAAACCAGGTTTAAAGTATCTTAGACATGGATGAGAAGATCCTATTTATATCAATGTAGAAGGATGTGAATATGGATATCCTTTAACAATAGTAAGAGAATGAAAATACCAAGCTTTTCCAAATAAATATACAGGTTAAAATGACAAAGATTGATGCTCTTTTTGACTCAAGATCGTAGGTGAATCTAATTGCAACAAAGTTGGTAGAAAAATTGGGATTGGAAGTTTGTGATCATCCAAGCCCATATCCATTGGGATGGGTAAATCACGATGCAAAGATAAAGGTAGTAAAACAACAAAATTACATTTGCTATCACTGTTGATCTTATTTATGAAGTAGAATTAGATGTTATTCCCCTTGATGTATGTGGGGTGGTGTTTGGAAGTCCTTATATGTACATGATGGATGAAATATTCATGCAAATATCTAACCAATACCATATGGTAAAAAATGGAAAACTTTTCATCATCAATGCACACAAAGGAAAGTCAAAATTTTTGATGGTAACTGCCAACCAAGCCAAGAAACTAATAATTTCTAACAAGAAGTATGCTTAAATATTTTAAAGAGAAAATCAATCTATAGAAGAGTCATTCAGAGTAAATGAATCCCTGAAGGGGTGTAATAAGAGACAAAAACAACAATTGGAAGAGTTTATACAAACGCAGACAGATATGTTCCAGGAGCCTAAAGGGATACCACCTAAGAAGGAAGTAGAGCATGAGATCCAACTATTTCCAGAATCCCCATTGAAAAACATTGGGCTATACAGGTAGTTTGCTATAGAAGTAAGTGAGGTGAAGAAATAATTTCGTTAGCTACTGGAATAAGGTGTCATTTGACTGAGTACATCACCATGTGGGTCACCCATCATTATTGTGCCAAAGAAGGATGGGAGTTGGAGAATGTGTATAGATTATAGGATGTTGAAAAAATTTACATTCAAGAATAGGTACCTCCTTCCCATAATATATTATTTACTGGATCAATTGCATCAAGTGAAATACTCTACCAAGCTAGACTTAAAATCTGGATACCAACAGGTTTAAGTTAGAGAAGAATATACCTAGAAGATTTCCTTCAAAACTAGGTAAGGTTTGTATGGGTGGTTAGTCATGCTTTTGGCCTATGCAATGCACCAACTATGTTTATGAGGTTAATGGTTGATATACTATGCCATTTTATAGATTCATTTGCTATTTTCTATCTGGATGATATATTGACATATAATGGTACTTGGGAGGAGCACATCTCACATTTGACACAGGTGCTGGAGACATTAAAGATGCACCACCTGCTAGAAAATCTCAAGAAGTGTGAGTTTTCACAATAGGATTTGGTGTATCTAGGGCATGCGATAGGTGGAGGAGAGATGAAAGTAGATCTTACCAAGATGGAGGCCATCATGAAGTGGCTAGTGTCTACTAATGTTTCTGAGGTCAAGAGTTTTTTTGGGGCAACACGATATATGAGGAAATTCATAGCCTCATTTTTAGTAATAACAACATCACTCCACACCATAAAAACAAGTGGCAGGAGTGTCCAGTGGGGAAAGGGTCAGAAGAGGGCCTCTGAGGAGCTGAAGAATAAGACCAATAAAGCACCATTTCTGGCATTACCGAACTTGTAATAACTCTTATAAGTGGAAATAGATGTGAGTGGGTATGCTATGGGAGCGGTATTGATGCAGGGAAGAAGGCTTGTCTGCTACCATTTTGAAGTATTTCGTGGGGAAGTTATTAACTACCCTACCTATGACAAGGATCTCTATGCCTTGGTGCACGTTGTGAAGAAGTGGAAACATTATCTAATGGGAAAGGAGACAATGATCCACATAGATCACTAGCCACTATAATACATGTAGGCCCATAGTAAGCTACAAAAAACCATGTGTTACAAGTGGATGGGGTTTTTTCAACAATTTCATTTAGTGATCAAGTATAAGAAGAACATCACAAACAAGTTGGCTTACATGATTTTAAGGCCATCTAGATTGAAGATCACAAGTTTTCAAACTCTGATGCACATGGATCCATTCACCCATGATGCATACAAAGTGGAATATTCATAGGGTGAGGACTTCAAGGAGGTCTTTCAATAGTTGCAAAGCTAGAGTCATGTGCATGATGGCGACAACACATTTGACTATCATCTCCAGGATGGGTTACTATACATGTTGGATAAGCTATGCATTCCTAAAGGTTATTGACTACGATTGATTAGAGAGGCTCACACCTCCATGGTTGTGGGGCACTTTGGTGTAGGGAAGGCAATAACCAACTTGTAGAGGTATGTGTATTGGCCCAAGATGCAAGAACAAGTAGCTATGTTCATAAGAGGATGCATACTATGTTGTACTAGTAAGCTTAACACTAGTACAAATGGGGCCAAAATCTAACGGATATTAGTTGGATATGCGAATTATTGGCATTGACTATCCGACACATTGGTGCTTATCAAATCATCAATGGAATTCTATTAAATAATTGACTTTTTAGTTACCTTCAGATATGCGATGGTACATATGTTGATAATCCGACACATAAAAAGGCTGAAATGGTCATTAAAAACTGTTGTTTATAAGTCGGCTTTGTGACACTACAAATTGTTGGATATCCGATGGAACAAACCAACATTGAGGCATCAAGTAATAAATGACATAAGTAAATTGTGCGATAGAAGTGTTGTAGATCCAATGCTTTCAAAACGACGATGAAGAATTGGATATTCAACACATAAGTCATTTTTTATGATGAAACAAACCGACGTTGTGGTATCGGGTAATCGACAACGTAAGTAAATTATGCGACATAAGTGTTGTCTCTCCAATGCTTTCAGGCCGACGGTTAAGTGTTAGATATTTTACACATAGGTCATTTTTGTCCGACGTAACAAACCGACGTTGAGGTGTTGGGATCAACGTCATAAGTAAATTGTGTGACAAAAGTGTTGCTGCTCTGGTACTTTCAATCCAATGGTGAAGCATTGGATATGCGACAAACATGAGTTATGCCTGACGAGAGTGTTAAGTTACCGATGCTTCCTTCCATCGATTTGGTCATCGAGTATTTGATGCGTGCTTCGACCAACGGTTGTCAAATATTCAATGACCTATCTATGCTATCGAATATTCGACGAAGATATGCATTAAAAAAAGATAATACATAGTACCTAAACCCGGTCTTGGCCTTCTTGTGGGTTAGGAATATCCTCTTTCTATTCAACCACTGAAAACAAGGATTAGGCTCAAACCCTCATTTAAAGGTTCAGGGAGGGGAGAGAAGTTGTAGCAAGGCTCCTCCACAAACCCATAGTAGGTGACAGATTCAGGCAGCCATCCTAAAAAAGTGGCGAGCCTAATGTGTTTCCTTCCATTACATACAACTAGGGGAGTGGAACTCTTGGGATACAGATGAATCACAAGAAAAACAACACAAAACTGGTCATATTATAGATTCCATTTTGTATAGTTCTTTATATCTTATCTATAGTTATTTATATCTTATGGATATTGTATTTCTTGGATCCTTAGTAGCACGTATTCAATCAATTACATAGTACACTTCACACATAGCGGGGTAGAGTCAATACTTACACACTCATCGTGACACTTGATCACTTATTCGGTTGGTAGGGGACAACAACTTCGATATCCCATATATACACAACACTCTCTACCTCACTTGTAACCCACAAGGCACACAACATAACTCTAATTCATAATATTTGTACCACTTAGACACTGAACACACCAAAAATTCTCAAGGCCAACATCAATACCATAGATCTACATCCAATGCACAATTTTTTTGCTCTTACTATCTACTCATACTTTTATTCATATTGTTGATCACCCAAAGTTGAATCTAGAGGATATTGTGGCTTATAGAGTTATGGTTATAAAAAACAATTATAAGAGAGAGTATTTTGTGTGATGGAAAGATACTCTAGAACAGGAGAATGCGTAACAACTCTTTTTACATAAAAACCCATGTATATAAACCTAGTTATGTAAATGATCTATTTGTGAAAATAAATTGATGACTGGCTTGAATGGAGGGACATACAAATCCAAAGTTCTAAGAGGGAAAGCCTGTGGTGGGTTGTTGCATGGAAATTTAATTCCTATTTCATATTGGTTGGTTTCCCTATGGCGTGTTGTGAGCAGGCCCATACAAACCACCCTTAATTTTCATAACTATCTGCCTAATGAAGTATTGGCCTATGTTGAAAAGCATTGAAGTCAGAGTGGGTAGCTTGAGTGGAGGATGGCATCATACTTCCCCCTCTCCTTATGAAATGTGGACAGAGAGAAAGAAGGCAGTGGACAGAAAAAGCCTTGAGTGTGAAGGAAGAAGGGTTGAGAAACTTTAGTTTTATGGAATTATGGAGAGGAGAATGGTCAAAGTGTGTAGACAAGGATAAAGAAATTGGTGCAAAAATTTTACTGTGCAGAGAGCACTTAGATGAGTTGAGTATGAGCATAACTATTTATAATCATGCCTCACATCATGAATTGGTCAATGAGTTTGGGTGAGCACCCCATAACATGACTTAGCATGTGCGACGAGTGGGTGTGGTTAATCAAAGGCACACCCCAACCAACACTTGAGTAAATGGTTATGTATATTACATGGATAAGGGTGTGCCAGCCAAAGAATTTTGGTGATTCAAATATCATGTGTCTGGTGTGTCAACCCCATAGGACTTGAAGGGACATGACTCTTTTATCTCCATACACCCCATATATATAGCCAAGTGTGTGGAGAGGAGAAGGCATACGAACTTGGTGGACCACATCAAATTGCACAATTGGTTCATGGTGAAGAAGAACACAAATTGTCTTGTAAAAAATCAAACTTTGTCATGGGGATGATTTTGGAGATTTTTTGGTGATATTCAATGGACATGGCTACTATTGTGTCACTAATGATTTGGAAAATCCATATAGGACGAACCCAAATAGAGTGTGACATGGAAACATAAATGGCTATTGACATGTTACTGGCGATGTGTAAATTTGGATTTGGTGTCATGGCATGCTATCATGGTGTGTAAATGTGGCATGATGACAGGGAATTCAAAATTTCATAGATTTGACTCATGGATTGTAGCAAAATATAGAAGAAATGAGAAGAGTGAGTTGGAAGAAAAATAAAACCATGCATCTAGATGGATTCAAAATTTTTGGAAATCCTAGATCTGAAAAAGTGGAAATTTGGAAGATAGAATATCTATAAATTTTATAAAAGGATTTTACAGAAATTATGTGATATGAATGGATCAAATAGGATGGAATTTCTAACTAAAGATGCAGCCTTACGAGGAGGATAATGTGGGCAGGGACATTGCCACATGTCAATTAACGTGGCATTGTATGGTGATGACACAGGGCCAAAGGGCTACCATGTGGATCCAGACAAGTTTCTAGGAACTTGTCATAACTAATATCAAGATACCATACCTTGGATACATTTTACAACACGATTTAATGAATAAAATGAATACATCATTTGATAATAAAATAATTTCTTTATGGGGTTTCATGCAAAAATCATTTAAATTTGGAATAAAGGCGTGTTACACATAAGGTAAATATCCCATATATCCACATATTAGATATCTTGTATTGCTCTAGATTTTATGTTATATATGGATTCTGATCTCTTAAGGAATGATTTACATGAAAACCTTCCCAATTATTATTATTTTCCCATTTTTATTCAATCCACATTCGGTCATGTCTTTAAAATAGTTCTTCATGTTCTTCAGGATTACTGGATACCAGGTACAATTTAATCATATATTACATTTGGACTTAGTTCAAAACAAAAAATATTACGCCTATTTTAGTGTAGATACCTCTGAGTTCTAGATGCCTATCAAGCTTCATATATGCACTTTACCATGGAGTGTTGTCATTTTCTGACAAATATTTGGAAATCTAGCTTTTTGAAAAGAAGGGTCTTTTAGAATTTCCTAGGATTTGGATATGATTGGTGACAATGTGGCATGGTGATGGGGAATATGGAAGTTCATAGATTTTACTAATTGACTATAGTGAATACATTAGCATGCCATGTAATCCAAAGTCGTACCTAGTTCCACGTCATTATGACATGCTATCATGCCACATAATCACTAGTTAACACAATCTGCTACATTGGAATTTGGATCTAGGTTTTTTAGTAAATGAATCTAATTGGTTTTTTCAAATAACCGATCTTCCACTCATAACAAAATTTGGGGATAGTATCCATCACTTGATGGATTTTGGTGTTGGTCTACGGATCTTAATAGATTTTGGATCCTCCATTCCGCTAGCTCTAGCTTCTATCGTGCATGCATTCTGCCATCTGGATTTTTGGAAAAATCCTTTCATACATTTTCTAGATGTCTAGATATCTAAAACATCCCGAATTCCATCTAATTGATTTAATAAATATTCAGACTCCATTCTATATGACTTCTAACCTTGATAGATCCAAGTTCAGTTAATGGATGCCATATAATGGACATGCTTAGGTCAATTGGAAACATTTAACTGGGTTAATTGGGACATCATCCATTGGGAGTATATTCGAAAACTTAGGGATGGTTCGATTAATGGATCACCAGGCCATCAAAAAGTTTAAAGAAAGGTATCAGATGACCTAAGGCTGGTTTGGTTAAGGGATCTCCCCATTTGTCATGCTCTTTTGGATTCTTGGATACTAGATACATTTTTAATCATACATTACATCATAATCCTAGTCAAAACAAAAGGATTATATATTTTTTACTCCATATTATATATGTGTGTCGAATACCTATCAAGCTTCATATACCTACATAGATGCCTAAGTGTGGATTTAAATTTTATCCTATATTAAATGGAAGTGTCATATAATTTTGAATTTTGACATTAATCCACCTTAGACAAAGTAACTAAAACTTATTTCTATTGCTTCAAAATATTTAACCACCAAACTTAAGTCAACATTGATTCTAAGAAGTAATTCTCTGGTTCCAATTTTCTTTAGTAAAAATAATCTCTTGATTTTTCTACACTATTAACCAAAATTATTTAAATTGGGATAATATTTCTATATAATTTTATTTTGAATTTGACTTGTTAAAGGAATAATGTTGAGAAGAGGAAAGGATAAACAACCTAAATCCCTTGAACTTAATAAAAAAGGGAAGAAAATAATGACTGAAGACCTTAAGGATAAGGAATACAGTGAAGAGAAGAACCCAAACAAAGCATTTTTTTTAGACACCACCTATAAGGCAAGGTTAAATAACTATCTAGAATATGAAGAAATTTATGAGTTTCTAAAAACTAGTAATTTTGTAGAAGAGTATAGTGAGGTGGGACATCCAAAATTTTGAAAATAATTCAAATTTATATTTATTTGCATATTTCAATACTAAAGTTCCAACCTCAAGGTTTTGGTTATAAGCCATTATGTAAAACCTTGATCTAGTATCCATTATTTTGATCAAGGAGAGAGACAATCTTTTCTAGATTATCTAAATACCCAATTTAAGGTTCCATTTATACTTCCACATCAAAGGAGTAACAAATGATGATAATTAGATCTAGACATGATAAAAAAAGTAACTCAAAGTGAAACCCAAATTATCCAAATTTCCACATCGAATGTTTCACTTCATGATTCTATCCACATCTAAACACTTAAAAGGTATAAAATGTGGTCCCCACATCCCATTCAATAATCCAATTGTAAATAAATAAGTGTAGATGTGGAGTCTCAAACTTCCATCATCTAGATCTAATATTCATCGATAGTTTTGGATATAAGAAATTTCAGATATTTAAATTCCCAAATACTTATATTTTGTACAAGATATTTGGATAAAGTATCTAGATCTTGTCCATATTAAATTTGTTTGGATATATCTAGTAATATAATAAAGGACTTACAAAGGTTACAAAAAGGAAGAATCTTACATTTGGATTATGTCTAGTGATGTGAGAGGCTATGCATGATTGAGGAGGTTTCAAAAATTTGCATCAACCTAAGGCTTCGTTGACTTCACAATGGGAAAGTTGGGTTCTCTTGAAATAAGGGATTGGATGAAAATAAACTAATATAAATGTGGTAACATATCATATTTTTAAAATACATCTCTTATTAAGGAAAGCTAAATATAGTTTATGTTTATTACTTCAAACTCCTATACCAACTAGACACCAACCACACTTATAACTTGTAGAGACCATAAATGTGCCATACTTCCTCCTACAATCCATAAATGGAATGATTTCCAAGGCAAAAAAGGGGGTAAACATGAGCTGTTATCCTATCATGGGTTCATTCAACTACTAGTTTTCCGTACTTTGGGTAAGTTGGAGCACATCTTCTTTTGGATTATTTTGGGCTCATACACTTTTCCTCTCTCTTTCCTATCGACATAAAGGGACTAACTATCAATCTTGTTCTGTGTAAACTCTGATAGGATCTATGTCTATAGCTATCCATATCTTTTCCCATGCATCGCTCCTAGGAGCATGTGCTTATTGCAAATACCTATTTTGAGATCGTTGCTTCACATTTCATTCATGGTACCCTGAGTTTACTTCTAGTCAATACAATAAGAATTCATTCATGCAAAGGAATTCCACAAGATAACATTCTAAGACATTTGTGGTTGTCATCTAAATTCATATATTGCTTTACAACTTTCCAAGTTTTTGTTTCATCTTTAAATTCATTCTGATTTTTTTCTATAGCATTAATTACAATCTTAATAAAGAAATATTTTGGAACCTCTTCATAAGTAAGCAATACGATCAAACATATTGAAATGGATTTTTTGCTCGACTTACATTTTAATTCCACAAATTCCCAAGGAGTTGATACTTGGGTAACATACATAATTTTCATCTATTTCAACTTTTGTCACCAACTCTAAAAAATGGATCGTCTTACATGGAAATCTTATGTTAACAAGAAATGTTCCTTTGACTACATAGACATTATAGAAAAGACAACAATGAATGAGCAAGGGCCAGGCCTCTGAAATCTAATTTCTTAAATGTTTGCCTTCAAATACATTTTTTGGGCATTTTGAAGCCAAATTTTTGTTAAGTCAAAGTCAAAGTCATTTCTGTAAGAGACCCTTATTGGGCTCCTTAAGGTCAAGAAAGGAAAAATGTTTTTGTGTCTAAATATATCCTCCACGAAATTAGTTCCTTCTCCCAAAAGGATTACCATTCATCCTTCAAATCTAGCCTCCAAACAAAAGATAATTAATTCAACCTTCATTACAAGCCTACAAGTCGGGTTCAAGTCAGCTCAAATGCAGAATGACCAATAAGTATAAATAACATACTATTTCACCATTTGAAAGAGAGAATTGAAATATTCGTTCAAGAAGTAAGAGAAACTATTACAATACCGAGAAATGGAGAGGAAGTAGAGAATATTAGAATACTATTATAGTGAGGAAGCCAAAAATGTGAATTGCAGAAACAATTATAGGGAGGCCAAAGTTCCTTGTTGCATAGATGATTATAGAAAGGGCCGTGACTATTGCAGAAGGAAGGCCAATATTTATGAAGCAAGAAGGCCAAGATTTATGAAATAGTAGGGCTGAGACTATTGTAGAAGAAGGGTCAAAATTTTGAAGTTGAAACAAAAGGAACCAAGAACCATGATTATAGAGACAATTGCAGGAGGAACTTGTTTAGTGGTTGGAGTAAGTATATTTATTTAGTAAAAGGGTCAAGTGTGTCTCAACCTGTTAAAAATGGTCAGCTTCAGGATGAATTTCCCCAAGTGAAATCCTAAGCTTTAAAGGAAAGCCCATTAAGTCTTAAGAAATTATTATTGTTATTTCATGGACATGCAATTATTAAAAACAGATTATTGAGTGAAATTCAAATTTGAAATTTGAGTTTTCCACCCATTCTAAAGTCAGCCTCATAAACAGGTCCCTCCATCAAATTGTATAAATAAGATATCTCCATGGATCTCTTGGATCACAAATCTAAGTGTGAGGTATTATCTGTTGGCTCGTGGGAATTCATAAAAGTATTCATACAACTTTCTCAGGCACACAATGATCACTATATTTTCCTATCACATATGGTTATGAGATGGGGCTTTTCTATACAATTCACATTCATTAAGCAATGGTTAGTATTCCTAAATTTCACTACATGGATTGAAGATTAGTCTGAGGTTTGTATCAACACGTTATGATATTTTCACTTCTATAATGACTCTCACATGTGGCTGGGGATGTCTTGCATATTTTTTGGTATGATATTTACTATGTGGATCGCATCACATTCATTGTAAATGTAACCACCCTCACATATGGTTGGGCACCCACATAGCTCTCATAGCATATGTCTCAGCAGTATCGGCTCATACATCACAACGCCGACACATAGTTAACAATATCAACTCATAGATATCACTGTTGGCTCATAGTTCATAGTGTTGGCTCATACATTGTAGTCTTGACTCATACATCACGTTATATCTTATGTCACAGTTTCAGCTGAAAAAGTATGAACATGTTATTTGATATATATATATATATATATATATGGTCTCGGTATAGTTGTTATGGCTCAACGTTTTTATTATGGTTTTAGTATCATTTCATATAGTCTCGACACTGCTATGCTTCTCTATGTTTAGTTCATTTCATTCTCATCATATCTTTCATTAGTGTGTCACTGCATATATGTGCAACACCGTAGTATGACATCATGTAAGGATTGTAATAACAAATGATTCCATATTAGCTTACAAGATTTATGAAACCTCAAGGGAAACCCAAGTGATAGTATTGACATGACAAAATTGACGATATTACAGTACAAATATGACAATGGTTTCAATGTTTCTATGGCTGATGTAAAGTTGTATTAGTTTCTCTTTTTTACTTTGTTTAAGTCAGTTCACAAATGAAATTGTGAACTGACTTAGGAGGCTTGATATGTATATGATATCTCATGGTGATGTACTAAATTTCTTAGCTAAAAAATTGATCAAATATAATAGAATTAGAAAAATTCCAGGTTTTCCCCATGTGGGGGTTTTCCCTGGTCTCTAACCAATCCTGGTTTCTCTATATGTGTGAATTCTTTTCTTCTTATGTTTTCGATGCATTGATGCTTTGTTATTTCTACATAATTGGATTGACGTTATAATGCTGTGGGGTGATTTCAATATAATGCAATCATCAAAGTAAAGAACAATGAATCCCTTAAGAAAAATTAACATGGTATCGGAGTTGGGTTGAAGAAAAGTCATGGATATCACCCCTATGAAGACACTAATGATGGAAGCAAGTAAAAAAAAATGGTGGGTACCTAAAAGAATGCTAGGGTTTGAGGAAACCCTAGAAACCATCTAATGGTTAGGATTTGGAAGGAATGTTAAAAAAGTAGCCTTAATTTGCAATAGGATTTCAACATTGAAACATTATGGATATGATCAGTGATTTTTTGAGAAACCCTTGTTGGGCTAGTCTCCAACAGGAAATAATGTGATCTCTGGAAGGATATGGAATCTATAAAAATGGTAGCACTCAATAGGGAACTTTTATTATATTTATGAACTATGGTTATATATGAGGAACTCAATTTCTTCCCTCTCCATTAAATATAAGTACCCTAGTTTTTCTCTTTTGTTACATATGGAATTGTCTAACGTTAATTTTATTTTACGGAATGTCTAGGAAGAAGTAGCTCCAAGAGGGAGCTAATTGAAGGAGTCAAATGAAATATCTCTTTTGGACATGGCATCCTACAATAATATAATTAATCTGTAGGCATTACACACCATAAGATATGCAAGTCATTAATGTGTGATCTGAATACAAAAAGGCTAAGTCAACCTATGACCCAATGCAATGTAAGTAGAATATCATGTGAAGGTATGTATTTAATTATTTTTTGGTGTCTATATGCTACAGTCTAAAACAAAGTAAGTTTCTTCAGAATGATGATGAGATACAATGTGGATTATTCTAAAACAACAACCTTGTCAAGTATAGTTATTCTATAACAATAACTTGATACATGCTGACGCTTTGTATACACCATAATTATAATTGACAGGTATGTGAATAATAACTTGCAACATATCCAACATCATAGCAATAAATATTATATGAAAAATGACCTCAGTGAAATCTAAGGTAGAATTTTTTAAAATGCAACAAGAAAATCCTAATTAAATTTTGTCCTTGAATTAAATTGGGAATAAAATTGTAATTCCACATCTCATGACAAAATGTATTAGTTAACTAAGTTAATTTTACTTATTTGACTCAGTTAATTCAAGTTGAGGGTCTAAATTTAGTCATGTAGAGTGTATCCTACATTATAGGAGCTCTGGTTGAGTTTATTTTGAGTTTAATTAACTAATTCAATTTAACCGAGTTAAAGTCAGTTAAACTAGTTCCAAATGTTGGAGGAACTAGTGGGAGGTCTAGTAGTGTGGTGTTGCCTGCAGTGTAGTATGGTGCTGCTTGCAATGATCAACCAATAAACTGATGATTCACTCATATATAACTCATGCATGTTAGATCTGAGAGTTACCCAATTGATATTAGATTTCAGGGAAAATGTACTATCAATTGTATAATCATTTGAATTGTATAGGTGGTGCATGCAGTCAGAGGAATGCCTATGAATATTGAGAAATTCCGATTGAGGAATTTCCCTAACTAATAGGGGCTAATTCCCAAGAAAAAAATGCAAAGAAATAGGGACTTGGGAAAGCAGGAAATTGGTTAAGTATTGGTCTGGGCTTGTCTAGGAAACTGTGAGACAGATAGAGATAGTGTAGAGGTTGCTCAGGTTTGAGCAAAGAACTGTAATCTTCTCATATTTTATGACTAATGCAACATACAAATATAAAGAGTTTTTAGCTGTGGATTTTCCTAGGAAATCATTGTGTAATGTGCTGATTGAATTATTTCTCTTGTATGCTTCGTGATTTCACGATGTTTAATTTTTTCCGCTTATTTTAGTAAATTACAATTAGCAACTTGAATCTACAAGGAAATTCTACATGGTATCAGAGCATAAATCACTCTAGAGGAGGATAATACAAGTTTTTCTTTTGCAGGTGAAATCGAATTTGCAGTATCATACTTCAGAGCCAGCAAGATGTCATTCTATGGATTGAGACTCAAAAATGCCCTTGAGGGTAGTTCAAACTATATTTCTTGGAAGGACAGGATGGAGATAGTGTTGGAAGACAACGAGCTTAAGGAATTCATAGACAAAGATATTATGAAGCTTCCAACAACTGATGCTCAATATCTGGCAGAGTGGAGAAATTGTGTTGCAAAGGCGAGAAGGATTATCCTAGAAGGAGTTCGAGATCATATTGTCTCTAACCTCCATGGTAAGGAAACTCGATATGCAATGTGGAAGCCCGTGAAAAACATGTTTC
This sequence comes from Pinus tabuliformis, assembly GCA_031772625.1. Lineage (NCBI taxonomy): Eukaryota > Viridiplantae > Streptophyta > Pinopsida > Pinales > Pinaceae > Pinus > Pinus tabuliformis. The sequence continues at coordinate 704,940,886 of CM062805.1, read as the reverse complement.
AAAACAAAAGTGACCACAGGAAGCTGGCATTGAAGGAAAATATTAGAAAAATGAAGATGGAGAAGGGAGACATAATACCAAAGTACATGACCAAGTTCACCCAATGCCAGGATGAGCTTAGAGGTGCCATTGTTACAGTTGGTAAAGATGATATGGCAAGCCTATCACTTATAGGCCTTCCCAAGAGCTGGCACAACTATCAGGACTTAGTAAATGTGAGGGAGAAGCTACCAGAGTGGGAGCGTTTATGATCTGGCATGGTGTAAGAAGAGATTCGGTAGAACACCAGTGATGGATCCTCATCCAAGCATGATGATGAGGATAATTTTTGCTTAGCTAGAAAGGTGAAGAAAAGGAAAGGGAAGTCATCCCATTCCAAATCAGATTCCAGTTAGGGCGGAAAGAAGAAGGAAATTTTGAAGATTAAATGTTTTCACTATCATGAGCTGGGACACTGCCATGAAGTGTCCACACAAGAAGGCCGAAAAGAAGCCCTCAGGAGGAGAAACATGTGAAGATCTTGCTTCACAATTCGAGCTGGATTTCACCCTTGTCACTTGCATGGTGACATCAGTGGTGGGCAGTGTGTGGTATCTGGGTAATGGAGCCTCATTCCATATGACTGACAACAAAGAAGTATTCAGTGAATTGGAGGATAAGGACCTCCAGATGCACATAGAAATGGGCGATGATGGGAGGTATAGCACGATTGGAATCGATACTATTACCTTTCAGAGGGATTCCGGTTCTCCTCTCACATTAAAATATGTTATGTATATTCCTGGTTTAAAGAAGAACTTGGTTTCACTTTCCATGTTGGAGGACGATGGCTACGGTGTGATATTTAGCAAAGGAAAGGCTTTCCTTCATCACATAGCCTCAAGAAAAGTGAAGAGGATCGGGGTTTGGGTGAACTATACAAATTAGATGTAGAAGACTGTGCTACTTTGAGCATAAAAGCAGAGAAGGTGTAGAGCTGAGACATCAATGAGTTGTGGCATAGAAGATTGGGTCACTTGCACCACAGAGCTTTCGAGATTATGCAAAAAAATTCTACAAGACTTCCCAAGGGTACACTAGAGAAAGACACATGCAAAGGGTGTACATTGGGGAAGTACACCAAATCTACCTTTCATGATAAGGACAGTCAAATGCAAGCAATCCTTGAAAGAGTTCACTTAGATGTGTGTGTACCATTCTCGACAACTTCCATGACCAAGCACATGTATTAGGTAATATTTATACAACTTCCACATATTTTTCTTGTAAGTGATGCTTTTTCTTCATGCAGAAGAAATATCAGATGTTCACTAAATTTTGTGAATTTAAAACACTTGTTGAGAAATACACTTGCAGGAAAGTTAAAGCTCTTAGGAGCGATAACGATGGAGAATATGTGTCGAATGAATTCAAGAAATTCTATACATCAGAAGGCATTTGACTGGAGTTAATAACACCCCATAACCCTCAGTAGAATGGGGTGGCTGAAAGGTAGAATAGAAGTATTATGGGAGTTGCACAGATGTTGTTACATGATCAGGGCCTACCATTGCACTTGTGGGCTGAAGCATGCAACACAACTGTATATGTGTAGAACAAGAGTCTTCATCAGATTCTCGAGATGAATACACCAAAATAATCTTTTTTCAGGTAAGAAAACAAATGTGGCACACTTCAAGATCTTTGGTTCATCAGTTTATTGTCATGTTACCAAGGATGCAAGGAAAAATCTAGAACCAACATCTGAGGTGGGCATATTTGTGGGGTACACTGATACACCTCACAACTATCGGGTGTACCTGCCATCTCATGGGATGACACTGGTTCATAAAGATGTGAAGTTTGATGAAGAGAAGGCCATGAGATGTTCCCTTGAGAGGGAGCTTTTGTTGGATGGAGAAGAGGAGATTTTAGCTCCAACGGAAGAACCTTAGGATGATGTGGAGTAGCCACATGCAAAGGAGAAAAGAGTGGAAGCACCCACTTATGAAGAGACTTCCAAAGATGGGAGGAAGCACACTAGAGAGGCTAATAGATTGATGCATGATGTTAGAGAGAATGTGGGAGCACCCACATCACAATGCAGGTAGAGGAGGTCACTGGATCAATACATTGACTACATAGCTCTAATGAGCATGAGTGTAGATATTTATCCATCCTCATTCGAGGAAGAAGTGAAATAATGAGAATGGGTTAATGCCATGGTTAAGGAGTATGAATCCATTATCATAAATAATGTTTGGTAAGTGGTCCCAAGCCCAACAGACAAGTCAGTGGTGAGTTCCAGATGTATTTACAAGGTAAATCAAGTAGAATATGGGAGTGTGGAGGAACACAAGGCAAGATTTGTGGCTAGAGGGTTCTCTCAGGTGGAGGGAATTGATTAAAAGGAGACCTTTTCTCCAATATCAAGGTGCTCTCCGTTTAGATATATTATAGCACTTTCAACGTTGATGGGATGGAAGATACATCAGATGGATGTGAAGACAACTTTATTCAATGGTGTGATTGAGGAATAGGTGTACATTGAGTAGCTGGAAGGATTTGAGACCTTCAACAGAGAGTCATATGTGTGAAAACTCAACTGAGTGCTATGTGGATTGAAACAAGCACCCCGTTCTTAGTACACCAGGATTGATAGCTATTTCACTAGGTTGGGCTTCACCAAAAGTGAAGTAGATGTGAACATTTACCATATTGTGGTTGAAGGTAAATTGTTGATTATAGTATTATATGTCGATGATTTAATTATAATAGGTGATGAGAAGCTGGTAAAATCTTGCAAAGAGGATGTTGCAAGAGAGTTCAAGATGAAGGACTTGAGGCTCATGCATTATTTCCTTGGTATGGAAGCATGGCAAGGAGATGAGGAGCTGTTTTTCTCTCAAGGAAACTATGCCAGCAAGATACTGAAGATGTTCCACATGGAGAGGAAAAAAACCCATGGAGACTCCTCTAGCAGGAAATTGGAGGAAGGAAGATGCTACTTCAGGTGAAGTAGTGGAGGATACTATTTACAGGAAACTGGTGGGTTTACTTATGTATTTGGTGAACACACAACCAGACATAAGTTTTGCAGTTAACCAACTTAGTCAAGCAATGGATAATCAAACCAAATTCTAATGGAAGGAAACTAAACATTTGTTGAGATACCTCAAAGGCACCACTCAGTTTGGTCTTTGGTACATACAAATAGAGGGAGTTATGCTTCAAGGATTCACAGATGCATATTGGGAAGGAAGCCCGTCCGACAAGAAGAGCACTTGAGGGGGAATTTTCAGTATTGGGTCAACAACAGTTTCTTGGTACAAGAAGAAGTAGAGATTAGTTGCACTCAGTTCAGAAGAAGCAAAGTACACGGTTGCTAGTCAAGCAACTTGTAAACCTATCTGGATGAGGAAGATCATTGTTGGGTTGTTTGGTCAATAGATGGATCCTACAGTGATTTACTATGATAACTAGATTTGTATCAAACTCTATGAGAATATAGTTTTTCATGATCGGTCCAAGCATATCGACATCTGGTATCACCAACTACGAGATTGTGTACAGAGGAGAATCATGTTGTTGGAATACATTCCTATAGAAGAACATGATGCAAATATTTTGACAAAGGAATTTTCAAGTTGAAAATTCAAGTTTCATAGAGGCAGGATCGGGGTAGTAGATAATCCATTTCTTGTTGATAGGGAGCATTGAAAATGCAACAAGAAAATCCTAATTTAATTTTGTCCTTGAATTAATTTGGGAATAAAATTATAATTCCACATCTCATGACAACTTGTATTAGTTAAATAAGTTAATTTGACTTAGTTGGCTCAATTAATTTGAGTTGAGGGTCTAAATTGAGTCATGTAAATCGTCTCCTACATTATAGGAGCCTTGGTTGAGTTTATTTTGAGTTGTAATTAATTAATTCAATTTAACTGAGTTAAAGTCAGTTAAACTAGTTCCAAATGTTGGAGGAACTAGTGGGAGGTCTAGTAGCGTGGTGCTGCGTGCAGTGTAGTGTGGTGCTTCCTACAGTGATCAACTAGTAAATTGATAATTCACTCATAAATAACCCATGCATGTTAGATATGAGAGTTACCCAATTGAGATTGGAGTTCAGGGACAATGTACTATCGGTTGTATAATCATCTGAATTGTATATGTGTTGCATGCAGTCAGAGGAAGGCCTATGAGGATTGCGCAATTCCAATTGAGGAATTTCCCTAATTAATAGGGGCTAATTCCCAAGGAAAAAACTCAAGGAAATAGGAAATTGGGAAAGCAGGAAATTGGTTAAGTCAATGGCCTAGGCTTGTCTAGGACGCCGTGAGACATATAGATATAGTGTAGAGATTTCTCGGGTTTGAGCAAAGCATTGTAATCTTCTCATATTTTCTGACTAATGCAATATAAAGATAAAAATGGTTTTTAGCTGTGGATTTCCCTAGGAAATCATTGTGTAATGCGTTGATTGAATTCTTTCTCTTGTATGCTTCATGATTTTGTGATCGTTTAATTATTTCCGCTCATGAGTAGAGTAGATTTAAGTCTATTTTTTTAGTAAATTACGATTAGCGGTTTGACTATACAAGAAATTTATACAAGCATGAAAGTAACTTGACTATTACATAAATAAGTTAACATGATCTATGACAATGTGAATCGTGTATACTCTTGTGCAAGTCTGTAGCGAGCTTGTATTTTATTTTATTTTTTATTTTTTATTTTTATCTCTGTGACTTTTACTCACTGTGGGTGTCTATAAGCCTTTCTCTAATAATTACATACAACACTTGTGACCATAGTTTCCTTTGACATTTGGAATTTCTATTACTCCTATATTACAATTTTACCTTCAACTCTGGATGGAAATAAGAAATGAAATATAACCCTGAATATATGACGACAGTAACATAGATTAGTAACATGTGATAGTATCCTATATATGTGATGCATAACAGAAAACCATGAGAATAACTTGAATCTAGGTATTTCTGAAAGATGAAAAATATATTTGGGAATACCTTAGGGTTTTTAAGGCAAATGAATAGAAGAATCATTATTGAGAATCAAATCATGTCTTCTAGATTTGAATTTATGAACATCAAATATAGATGAAGGTATTTGTTGAACCCTCTCGACAAACATAGTAAAGGACTTCCCTGTTTGTGAAGGTGTTATATATGGATTTGGTTAGGTCCCTGATGGAAATGATTTGATATTGTATGGATGATCTCTTGTTACTTATATGAAACTAATCCTTGATGAATGATTAATGACACATAATAGCTAATGATGACCTGTCATGACTAGGTGACTAGCTATGGCAAATTCAAAGTGAGAAAGAGGCAAAGGACAATGAGGAAAGTAAGAAAGTCTATTGTTTGGCTTGTGCATCAATTCTTTGTTTGGCAAGCTCGCATGTATGGGAAGAAACCTATCTCTTTTAATATTTTGAGCTAGAGAAGAGCAACAAACCAAGTTATAGAGCGAAGCATTGTTATTTGGGTGGATGAATTGCTATAATAATATAAGTTTTTGGGTTTTTCCCCTTTGGAGGGGTTTTACCCTAGGCTGGAGCCTATTTTTGGTGTTCTTGTTTGCATAGTGATATTATTTATTGGCATTGTCTTGATGATGACCACAAAATAATAATGATGATGATGAACTAACATTATATCATAAGAATTGTTAACATAAAAAGAGAAAAAATTATAAAAGAAACCCTAATTCTATTTGCCTAGTTTTTCTCAACATCTATGGTATTGGAAGATTTGCAATGTAGAAACAAAAAATTGCTTTAAATAAAATGAAAAAAAAAACTAAATCACGCAACTGGTATCCAAGCACTTGGTATGTAAATGAAAGTACCTGCAAAACAAAGGAAGGAGGAGAAATTAGATGTGATAAATAATTAATAAAATAGAAGAAATATCCGTGCCTTATGCCCAATTGATAAAGTAAGAGTTTCTCCTACTTCCCTGCATGAAAAGTGACAATTTATGGTATTTCACTCAAATAAAAATTCAATTGTCAAAGAAAGGCAAATACTACATGATTTTTTTTCATGGAAAAGTTTGTTATTTCTTATAAAATTTATGTAACTTCCACTTGGCCAAGAAATACAACATAAATACCAATTTTTTGTTGTTGTTGTCTCACCTAAACCCTTACCATTTCGAGCTATTTTCTTCAGATAGTTATTCCACTTCAACATCCGAATTGAAACTAGTTGTCCTACACATATTCATGAGACTAATGAGGTAAAATTAGATTAAATTTGGCCAAATATTAAATTTAATTGCATGAATAAATAATAATTAAAAATACTTGTGTGCATGAATACCTAAATGAACTCCTCTTGGTTTTGAGAATAAATTGTTCGAGTAGTTTGATCTTGGAGAAAACCTCTGATCCAGACTTTAAACAGGAACACAACAAATTACAGAGATAACCATAAACACAGATATGCAACAGAAATAATACTTCATTTCACTAATGTAAAATACTGAAATATGCTTACAAACAGTAATGGAAATAAACCAGCGAGGGCGATGGTAGCTTATCTATGAGAAGAGATGTGGTGGCTACATGCCTCTAAACTGTGTTACAATGAGGCTTGAAGGCCTATTTATTGTTGAGAAACAATGGAAAACCCTTAACATTCCAAAACCTAACCCTAGAAGATGAAACGCCAAACTGTGGGCCCCGTTTGGGTAAATTGGTACATCAACTTCCCGGGGTCATAACTTTGGCATACAATCTCCGTTTGACGCGTACAATAGCTCCTTAGAAACGGCTCCAAAAGTTTAGGACTCGAAAAACTACTAAAAATAGTAAGTTGTGCTACAATTAAGGAAACTGAAAATGCTGAGAGAAACAATGGTGGGGGTCCAGGTGGACTTGGCAGGTGGCCACCAATATCCACCTGGATCATTCCTCCCCCCTTAGGAAGCAATGGTCCTCATTGCGTTGAGTTCCTCCATGAGATGAGGAAACTTTTGCTGAACTTGGTCCCTAGTGAGCCACTTGCCCTAGTGAAGGAGTTGGCTTGCTTTGACAACTCGATACAGTTGGATATTCTATTAGCAAGTGTTCTTGATCTGTGTGTCCATTATCCGATTAGTTGCAGCTTGTTCCATGCAATCTGGATTTAATTCTGTGGGTGTGAGCTGTTTTGCAATGTCGGATGTGTCTAGCAATGGAGGAAAGTATGGCCGAAGGCGGTCCACATTGAACACTGGGTGCAAGCCAAGGAATGGGGGAATGCTGAGCTCAAATGCATTGTCTCTCACAGCCTTAGTAATGGTATAAGGACCATATCAGAGTGGTCTCAATTTCCGAGAGGCTCTAGTAAGGCCTTCCTTTTGCAAATGCAACCAAACTTTGTCGCCCACCTGAAACTTGTGTGGCACCCGATGTTGATCATGTCGCTGCTTGTACTTGGCATTTGATTTCTCAAGAATGTCATGGACCTGCTGGAAAATATGATGGATGTGCTCAATGAAGTTGGTTGCCTTGTCTGTTTTAGACTGGACATGAGCCGAATCTGTATGAGTAGCTGCAAGTGGCATGGCCACATCAATGGGGCATAGTGGTTGGAATCCCAAGCCCACCTGAAAAGGGCTGTGGCCAGTCGAGCTGTGAAGAGCTCGGTTGTAGCTATGCTGAACATAGGGGAGGCTCTTGTCCCATGTGCGTGGATTCTTTGAGTTGTACATGCGCAGAATGTGTACAATCATCCTATTGACAACCTCTGTCTGGCCATTAGTTTGAGGATGGAAGGATGTGGACTTAGTGAGTTTGGTGTCCAGCATTGACCAGATACTGGACCAAAATGTACTGAGGAATCGACTGTCCCTATCTAAGATGATAGACTGTGGGATCCAAAAGTGCACCCACACTCGTTCAAAGAAGAGTTTAGCAGTGGCTTCTGCTGTGATATTATTCTTGCAGGCCGCCATAATGGCCATCTTTGAGAACCTGTCGACGACCACAAAAACACAGTCATTTCCATGCTTAGTGGAAGGAAGGCCTGACATGTAATCCATGGAGATGGATTCCTAAGGTCAACTAGGGGTAGGTAGCAGGGTATAGAGGCCTTTCTTTCTTGATGGTTGGTTTGGCAATGGCACAGGCAGTACATGATCTGATGTACTTCCCAACATCCCGTCGAAGGTTCGGTCAATAGAAATACTTTTGCAGTACTGCCACCATTTTCTCGACCCTGAAATGCCCAGTAGCCCAACTGTAGTGTGCTTCCCAAATCATCTTGGCACGTTCGCTTGAAGGAACACAAAGGTGACCCAAGTGGCATAACAGGGCATCCTGGAGGTGAAAATTTGGAACATGCTGACCCTCCAAAAGTGTTTGGTATGTGTGGCCGAATTCTGGGTCGCTTTTGTAGAGAAGTGGCCAATCATAAGTCTCGTGCCCACAAGAGTTGAGCACGGTGGATAACGCCATGATCGGTGGTCGACTGAGGCAATATGCAACATTATTGGTGCTGCCCTTCTTATACTTGATATTCAAATGGAACTGTTGCAGGTATGTAGACCACTTCTGATGGCGATCATTCTGCAATTTCCCTTGGGTCTGTATGAACTGCAGTGGTTGGTGGTCTGTGTGGATGACCGTTTCCTTCCCCAAAATGTAATGCTTCCATTGTCGGCACGCCTGCACAATGGAATACATATCTTTATCATAAGTGGGATACTTCTGGACTGTGTCTGAAAGTGTTTCACTGTGATATGCCACTGGATTCCCATGTTGAGTAAGGACTGCCCCAATAGCATAATCAGAGGCATCTGTCTAGACCTCAAATGGTTGTTGTAAATTTGGTAACGCGAGCACTGGTGCCGTGCAGAGGCGATCTTTCAACTCTATGAATGCCTTCTGTTGAGATTCATACCAAAAGAAGTTTGTTTTCGCTCCTCCCTTGGTGACTTGACTCAAGGGCCAAGTGATATGAGAAAACCCCAACACGAACCTGCAGTAGAAGTTGGCAAGACCTAGAAAGCTGTAGAGCTCTGTCAGAGTGGTTGGAGATGGCCAATCCCGAATGACTTGGATCTTGGCTGGATCCACATGCACCCCTTGTTCATCAATAATGTATCCCATATATTGAACTTGGGTCATGCCAAAAGTGAATTTCTCCAAATTGGCACATAGCTTGTGTTGCCGCAGTGTTTGGAGAACCTTTCGGATGTGGTGGAGGTTCTCTTCCCAACTCTGGCTGAAGATCAGAATGTCATCCAAGTATACCACTACAAATGAGTTGGTGAATGGTTGCAAGATGTCATCCATTAGCCTCATGAAGGTTACAGGAGCATTCGTCAGTCCGAAAGGCATAACCAACCATTCGAAAAGGCCCTCCTTGGCTTTGAAGGCAGTCTTCCACACATCAGAGGGTTCGATTGGTACCTGGTGATATCCTGACTTCAGATCGATCTTACTGAAATATTTCGCCCCCTTTAGTTGGTCCAAGAGGTCATTAATCCCCGGAATTGGGTACCTATTACGGACAGTGATCTTGTTCAGCTCCCGATAGTCAATACAGAGTCTCCAAGTCCCATCCTTCTTCTATACCAACACGATCGGGCTCCCACAAGGCGATGAACTCGGACGGATGTGACCTTTCTGCAGGAGCTCCTGAATCTGCCTCTTGATTTCATCATTCTCCAGAACGTAACGCCGATAAATTGGTCCATTGGGTAGCGACGCACCTGGGGTCAGATCAATGGAGTGCTTGACCTGACAGTGCAGAGGAACCGCTGCGGGGGAGGTGAAGATGTCCTCGTACTCCTCCATGACCTTGTCCATCTGTAGTTTTCGTGCGGAGGGGCCCTGTCTGGAGGCTGTGGCCACCGTCTTCTTCTTTCCTTGAGGGCGTATCATCAAGAACACAAATTTCCCAGTTTTGGAAATGAGCTTACTACATTGTTTTGCAGTAATCAAAGAGATGGCGGTAGGCGGTGCTACCTATGGTATCCTGTACAACTTATTTCCAAATGTAATAATAATAGCACAAGGCCTTGATTCATATACAACATGTCGCTTCCACAAGTATGGTTGTCCTAATAATACATCACAAAATTCAAGGGGAGAAATGTCACACAATACCTTACCTGTGAAGGGCTTGATGTTGTATGGAAGGCGGCACTGCTGGCTCACGCGAAGATCTCGTCCTTGGTGAAGCCACCCGATGGTGTATGGTTGTGGATGTTCTGTGGTCGGTAAGCCCAACCGCTTCACGACCTCTGCCGAAATGAGGTTCTTTTGGTTCCCGCTATCGATAATGAACTGTAGCGGGGAGCCCTTTACCCACATATGGGAGTGGAAGAGACACTCCTCCTCCTCTGGATCTTCGAGTTCATTTTTCTGGATCTTGGCAGTAGCAACAGTGGCGTTGGGATCCGCATCAATGATCTGCTTCCCTTTGTCATTCCCCTTGTTAGGTTCTAACTCAGAGTCAGAACATGCATCTGATTCTGAAACCTTTAGCTCAGCCACCAGTGACTGCTTGGCCCGACACTCACTTGTGTTGTGAGTGGAGCTCTTATGGAACTCACACCATTTTCCATGTCCTTTTTCGGCTTCGCCGCGCTGTTCTTTGCTTGCAGCTTTGGCAGGTTGTCTTGGGCTACCCCGCCTTGGCTTTGTCCTTTGTTCTGTGGTTTAGGGTCACCTTTCCCTTGCTTCAGATTCGTAGGTCCAAAGTCTCGCTTCTTTTGTTTAAACTTCTGCTTGACCTTGACGACATATTCGTATGCTGTGCCGAGCAAAGAGATGTTCAGGAATTTAATTTCTTCCTGGATGTACTTGTGCAGGCAACCATGGTATTTGAGTATCAAATGCTGCTCCGAATCCTTGATACTCAACTTTGTGCGAAGGGTATGGAAAATATTGGTGAACTCCGGCACATCTTGGTCCCTTCCCTGCCATAGCGTGGTCCAATTTATGTATTCATCCTCATAGCTTCCGACAGGGTAGTACTACTCCTTGTTGGCATCCCGGAATGAATTCCAGGTGGGTGCAGCTGAAAATAGTGAGCCGTTATTTTCATCCTTCTTCTCGCAGTAGGTTTCCCACCAGTCCTTGACGTGGGGGGCTGCTTTGAGAAGAGAAAAAACAATCTTTTCCCGACTCGAAAATTCATGAACAGAAAAATAACCCTCTAGCAGATTTAACCATTTATCTACGGCATATGCATCTATCTGACCCTCGAATATGGGGATTTCAAAATTAACTTGTACCTTAAAGGGCATGGCATTTCCCGAGTATCTGTTGGAAGCCGATGCGTCGCTTCTGGGTAGCCGCTAAAGGATCTGGGCAATGCTGTCCATCATCGTGCTCCTTTGTCACTTGAGGGCTTCTTCGAGCAAGATTTTGATAGGATCTCCTACCCCCTTGTCTTTCTTCTCATCCGCCATGGGAGGCCGTCGGGATTTGCGAGGTTGGTCTTGCAAAGGTTCGACCAGTTCAAGCCCTAACTCCTTATATCCCCACCTCATTGGGGACATGCAAAGAAAAATAGAGAAAAAGCATACTACTCTGATACCACTGATCCGGACTTTAAACAGGAACGCAACAAATTACGGAGATAACCATAAACACAGATATGCAGCGGAAATAATACTTCATTTCATTAATGTAAAATATTGAAATATGCTTACAAACAGTAATGGAAATAAACTAGCGAGGGCGATGGTAGCTTATCTCTGAGAAGAGATGTGGTGGCTACATGCCTCTAAACTATGTTACAATGAGGCTCCTCAGATAGCCTGTGAGCGTTGCCGCACCCCACCCAGGGGTCTATGCCTAACCGCACCTGAGATCCAGACTGGATCCTCCATGTCAAACCATTCCAAATAAGTGCCTTAGTGCTTATGACTGCCTTCCAGATAATGGAGATGTTGGCAGTATTCCTGTGGTCTTGTCTAATCCAGTCAAAGGCATTAGAGGGGGATATATACTTGGAGATGGCCACCTTCATCCATAGACTATGTTTGTTGAGTAATTGCCATCCTAACTTTGCTGCCAGTGCCTTTGAGAATATATCCAGCCGCTTTATCCCCCATCCTCCCCATCTCTTCGGTAGGGCCAAAGACTCCCAGTTTGCCCAAGCAAAGATTCTCCCAGACTGTTTCCCTTTCCATAAGAAACGGTAGCAGATGTTTTGAAGGCGAGCCAGAATGCCTCGAGGGATCCAAGCCAACGTCATCCAATAAACCGGAGTTGCTTCCAAAATGGCTTTAATGAGGACCAACCTCCCTGCTCTGGACAGGTATTTGTGATACCAGATATTAAGTCTCCTCTCAACTTTTGAAATGAGCCAGGTCCAGTCTGCGATTTTATAACCGTGTGGTTTTAGCCTATACCCAAGATACCTCAGTCCTTCTTCGAGTGATGCTTCTGCAAAAGAAAATCTCTGGAGAGCAAACTGTACTTCGTGTTGAGAGAAACCTGTGGCAATGATAGTGGATTTTGCCTCATTTAAGACCATACCCGTAGCTTTTAGAAAAATGGCCAGGGTGCGGTGGAAGGATGTGATGTCCCCAATACCTCCATTAAGGAAGACAAGCACATCGTCCACAAATAATAAGTGGGTGAGAATACAAGCTTCAGTGATTTTAATTCCCCTTATTCGCCCTTGTCTGTGTTCATCTCCAATAGTTCTGCTGAGGCCCTCCATAATGAGTAAAAAGAGAAGAGGAGAAAGAGGGCAACCTTGCCTCAGACCTCTTTCCACATGAAAGAAGGGGGAAGCAGAGCCGTTAATTAGTACACTATAAGAGATGTTTGTAATGCAACACATGATCCACTTGATGAAAGAGTAGGGAAAGCCTAGATGGGTTAACAGGATGTGAATGTAAAGCCAGTTGACTCTGTCAAAGGCTTTGGAAAGGTCGATTTTCAAAATCATTCCTTTGAGGCTTTTGGTCTGAACGGAGTGAAGGAGTTCCTGAGCTATGCCTATGGCCTCATGGATTTGTCTGTTTTGTAAAAAAGAAAACTGTTCAGGGGAAATGTGCGAAGATAGGACTAGCTTAAGGCGGTTGGCGATGATTTTTGCAATAATCTTGTATATGCAGTTGCATAAGGAGATAGGCCTGAAGTCGTCATAGGTCGAGGGGTTATCAGATTTAGGGATAAGAGCTATGAACGTGGAATTGAGGCTTTCCCACATCCTTCCCTTCCTACGACATTCTTCTATCAGTCTTAAGAGATCCAACCCTAGAATGTCGAAGAAAGCAGTGTAGAATTCGACTGTCCAACCATCCGGTCCAGGGCTCTTGTCCTTCTTTAACCATTTGAGGGTTGCTTCCAGCTCTCCGAGGGTTACCTCCTTTGTCAGGTCTTGCTCTACCTCTTGATCCATGAATCTGGGAAAAGACTGTGCAATGCGCATGACTTCGGCCAGGGTGGCAATGGGAGGTTCCTTATATATGCCCCTAAAGTGAGTATTCGCCAGGCCTGCCAATTCACTGAAGGTTTTCACAGGGAGTCCTTGACCATTTTTGAGTTCCCAGATGGTATTAATCGCCTTTCTCCCATTTGCATGCTTGTGAAAAAATTTGGTGTTGTCATCTCCTTCCTTGAGCCATATAGCACGGCTACGGAGTCTCCAACTCTCCTCTCTATCCTTCAGAATTTGAGTCCTTTTTTGTAGAAGAGAGGCCATCTTGTCCTTTTGTTCTTGGGAGTCTATAATTCCTCCAGTACCCTCTTCCAAGGAAGCGATCGCCTCCTCTGCTGATTTGAGCAATTGCTCCTCCTGTTCTCTTTTCCTTTGAGCCCACTCTTTTGAGAGGGATTTCAATGCCTGCATGTTGCAAGCAAATCCTTCTGCTATGTTGCCCTCTGTGTCCACTGGGTGAGCCTTCCAGAAGTCGCCCACTGCCTTCATGTAACCGGCATCCTTTAACCAGGTGGAGTTAAATTTAAAAGGAGCCTTGGGTTTTTTGACAACATCTTGGATTTCCAGGTAGATGGGCCTATGGTCTGATAACCCTCCCGAGCCGACCCATTGTCTGATGTGGATGCCACTGTTAGCCAGAGCTTCTTTGATGAGGAAGCGATCAAGCCTTCTAGCCAGGCTGGCCTCCCCTGTTCTATTGTTCCTCCAGGTGGGTTGAATTTTAGCTGAAGGGATGTCTATAAGGTTGTGATTATCCAGCAGATTCTCAAAAAATACAGACAGAGTGTCCACTTGTGCCTGAAGTCCCCATGACTCCGCAAACCCCATAGAGAAATTCAGGTCTCCTCCAAGGATTATATTATCACGTTGCATGATAGATGAAGATAGCAGCTTCCTCCAAAAGTCATCCCTATCTCAGCAGGGGCCATATATGTTAATGATCCTGAAGCTGGCTTCCAGGGAGGATGAGTAGATATCCGCTCCCAGGAAACCATTGCCCCCCTAGACATTAATCAGTTTGATGGAGCGAGTGCAGATACCCAGGGTAACCCCGCCAGATCGACCCGTAGCATCAAGTGAGTGAAAAGTCCAGCTCGGGAGCCAGGATTCAAGGAGAGAGGAGATAGAGCAAGCTGGACCTAGGGTTTCTTGGAGTAAGATGATGTCAACAGCTTCCGAAGAGAACAAGCACCTCAGGGCTAGTTTTTTCCCGGGACTAGCCATCCCACGGTAGTTGAAGGAGAGCATCTTCATGGGGGGGGGGGGGGGAGGATAGGGCTTTCTCTACTCTAAGGCCCCATGGAATAGTTTTCTGTTTACCCATAGCGATCTCCTCCCCAGCCTGATTTTTAGCCCTGGTTAGCGAGGAGGGTCGACCTCGGGGGAGCTTGGGAAGATAGGGAAAAGAAACCACCCCAAACCCTACCACATCATAGCCATGTGATCGGAACTTAGAGTGCGTAGGATAGCGATGGTTAGTGCAGGGGGGAATGGGATGCGGGGAAGAAAGGGCCACCGGAAAGGAGGGCTGAGGTGAGGGGTAAACAGGGGGAGAGGACGCGATGGAACAGTGTTGGTTGATGAGGGTTTGCCGAGGGGGTCCGGAGAGGGGAAGGGAGACCAAGGAGGAGGAAGATGAGCGGGGGGAAACATTCAAAGGGGGAGGGATATCAGTTAGAGAGAAAGAAAAAGGGGAAGAAGAGAATTTCGTACCCGCGGTGAAAGCATCCCCTGAAGCCGCCCGAGCTCTCGTCAGTGGAGGAGAGGGTGGCCAAAGTGGAGCTTTTCCCCGCTTCTTCTTGGGACCAAGATCCATCTCCCTACTTTCCACAGCTGCAGCTTGCGGTGGCTGCTCCTCGACTTCCTGTGCATGCTGGGAAGGATCCTGAGAGGTGTCAGTGTTCTGAGCAATCTCGTGAGGCCTCTATCCCCCTTTGACATTCAGCGGGCAGTCCCTAAACACATGGCTGACCTTGTGGCAACGTCGGCATCTGTAGGGTACACCTTCATAATCCAGCATTTGCTTCCTGGTATAGTTCCGCCATTGGATGGTGATGTGCTCCTGCAGTCCTCCTCTTGTATCCATGTGCACCAAAACTCTGGCATAAGCCATCTTACCAGTAGCGAGGTAGGATTTTTCAAACCCCATATAAGTGCCGAGGGAATTGCCGATGCGCTTGAAAATCTCCTCCGACCAAAAATGAGGGGGGAGCCCTGGCAATCTGATCCAAATTGGGCCGACCCCTATCTGCTCTGATTTAGGATCAAAGAGGGGTGACCAACGCTTCAAGAGAACGGGCGCATGTTCGAAATGCCAATAAGAAGATAATACCCAGTTGGTATGATCTGGTCTAGCAAACCTGAATGCGAACCAACCCCTCACAAAGGTCTGGACAGTCGGAAGGTCTGCAAGGTGATGCCCCCAGACCTCAGAAGCCCAAGCTTTTAACCTCTCCGCGAATGGTTCCGTCCACGAATCCTTCCGACCAGGACTCTGTTTGCAATATCCATGGAGTCTGCCAATTGAATATCTTCCTCCAGCCGTAGAAAAATGTTGTCGATTTTAGATCTGAAACACCGAGCCTTCTTACGAGGTCTCGCTTCCTCAGATAAGGACTCCTTTGGATCAGAACTTTGCTCGAGGATAGAAGGGGCCTCAGGACGAGGGGATGGTGCAGATGGGAGGGCATCCGATAGGGGTGGAATGTTTGTGAAGCATCCAGAATTAGGGTCGGGAAGATGCGTCGAGGACGGAGTCACCGATGCTGATGGAGCTGACGAGCTAAGAAAATGGAAGAGGGTCTATGGGAAAAGGGGAAATGAGGAGGGTCAGCCTAGGGCTTCGGGGAATTAGGGTTTAGGCAGTCGGTAGCAAACCCTAACGAGGACGGTGACGACGGCGGAGTGGAGAGGGACGACCAGGTCAGGGGGTCGTCCGGTAGGATAACCGGGTGGATGAAAGGCCCAGAGATCGGAGGAAGGTCGGCGATGGCCTCGTTCAGTTTGCTACTAAATGGAACACGGTCCTCCTTGGAGGTATGCGGAGATGACCAGATAGCTCCCTCCGGCAGCGGGTCCTCCGAGTAATCAACAAGATCGAGGTCCATAGTTGTCGGGGGCTCGGAAACGCCAGCTGTAACCACCAAGGGACTGTAGGATGAAAGCAAAAGGGTTCCAAACCTAAACAGAGGGTGAAAAGCAGAGTTGGTAGAAATGGAAAAGTAACACACTAAAAACACAAAACCGTATTGCTGATGCAGGGTTAGGGTGAAATAGTAGCCCTAGGCCCAAGCTACGTGGAGTTATCCTAGTCTTCCATTTGTTGCACATTACTACAACCATGTCGAGTCATCCATATTCTCCTTCACATCGTAGAGCCATCCTCGATTCAGGCCCCCTTCGAATCCCAGAGCACCCCAACTACATAGACAACTCTCAGAAAAGCATTTTTTTTTATCGGGAAGCTCAAACTCTTTCAAGGATCCTCCAACACCTTGGTTTTACGAGCTCCAACTGGAAGGATGCTCCCTCTAATGATATAACTATTACAATCATTTATTTTTATTTTTCTTTATTTTTGATGGCCTGTTCGTGTACTCATGACGTTGTCGAGGCTGCCGTAGAAGGGGTGGATCATCAGCTGTAACAAAAAAGAAATGTTAAATTGATATTTTTTGTTATTTTTCATTAATAAAGATAACATTATAGTTTTCTTTACCTCGTGCACTAGTCGACACTGTAATTTAAAAAGGAAACAATTACCACAATATCAAAACACAAAAGTGTAATTTTATAGATACTTCTCATACAGAGCGTCGATACTGGTCAATACAACGAATATTGCCTCCAATATTCACCAGTAGTGTGTATGGCATCTATACAAAAGTATGTTTGGAATTCATAGATGCCTCGAATGCTAATAGTGAAGACGCGAGGCATTATTGGTTGTATTGATTAATATTGACACTTCATTTGAGAAGTATTTGTAGAATTATACCTTTTCATTTTGATTTTGTGGTAATTGTTTCCTTTTTTAAAGTTTTGTAGATCAGTCCCAGGTTTTGTTAACGTCTTTCATTTTATTTTTAAACATGAATCACTAACGGATTATGGAGATGCTACAATGGATGAATGATGTATTTTCCAAGAAGAGGACAACAAAGGAAATATGGAGATTCTAATATGGACAATATGAAACAAAATTGTTCTAATATGGATATTCTAATATAGAATATATGAATACCTGAATGAGCTCATCTTGGTTTCGAGAATAAATTGGAGTAGTTTAATCTTGGTCGAGCAAACCTCCCTCCACTCGATGTAGTGGCAAAGTCAACATTGACTTTGTTGTTTATCTGTTGGATGGAGGTATTTTTCTCCAAGATTATCAAAATCCTAATTTATTCTCCACTAAACATGGCCAACCACATGAAGGGGGAAGCTCTCATTCCCCCAGCACCCCCCCTTCCCCCTCTCTTAACATCACTCTCAATTCCCCAATACCCAATCTATATACTATATGGGAAATAGTTGAAATAAAGACATTAAGATTAAAAAAAATAGAAAACATTCATTCATTCATTCATTCATAGCTCCATAAAATATTTCATCTCAAATAATTTTAGCATCAAAACTATGTTTACATAATACGAAACAACATCATGTACATAAAGAGACATATATAAATTATTCATTAACATATAACATTCATTCATTCATTAACCATAGACACAAAATACTTAGGGGTTTAGGGGAATAGATAAGAGGGGTTTGTATAAAATATTTAGGGATGATGTATTTAGATGCTTAAAACGAGAAATTTAATAGCATTGGAAAAACAATAATTGCACATTTATCCTTCAATAGATTAGGTCTCATCCAAACGGCATGCATGAAAATTATTTTTGAAACTAGGCATCTGAATTGTTGAACCATTTGAAAAATCCAGAAAAAAATACTGATCATGATTAAAGATTGAAATTCACTTTCTAAACAGGGTATCTGAATTAAGTTTGAAAAATGCATTGTTAAAAATATTAGGCCTAGTCCGAAAACTATAGTCACTGTACTTGAATAGGACAAAGAGGTCTTGCACATACATATATAAGATCTAAAGTTTGAATAAGAGTATAAAAGATGAGAGCTATGTTCGATGCATAGATATTAATGATTAATATTGGATAAATATTGGTATATGTGTATGTGTGTGTGTTATGAGCATGAGACTTCTAATATCGACCAAACTAAGAAAATATAGAATATGAATAACCTACACGAGACCATACCTATGAAATAATGTTTGCAAGATATTATGAATATGGATTGAGGATAATAAAATACCTTCATTAAAAGTATACTAATTAACCTAGACTTAGTGTACAACTTGAATCTAGAGATCCATGCAAATAGTGGAAGGCTACAAGTCTTATAAATTGCCAGAATTTGAATAGAACCTTAGAGAAATATTATGACATTCAATGATTATTGGGATAAAGCATGAGACACGTTGATACTCCATCCCATGAAGCATCAATAGTAGTCTCAATATAGACTAGTTGACACTATTGTGTGCGAATTTACAGTGTAAGTTCCTCAAATAGAACACAAAAGGACACCGCTCACAAACATATCACAGATCAATACACCAGTATTCTTGACATGGTTAAAACCCTCAAAGAGGGAAACAGTCCATGGCCTGAGCCAACGCGACCACTTCAGACAATTTATTAATAAAAGAAAGAAAATTTACATAAGCTTCTCTCATGAACGATCACCCTACAAATGACCCTCCATGCTCTTTAAATAGAGATCATGGACCAATCAGGTGTTAAGCCACGGATCAAGTGTCAGTAATACCGAGGAGAGAATGAACCGTCAGATCACTTCATGTCTAGAACATATCGTGACCGTCAGATTGTAAGTTACAAATGTACATAGTAAAGAAACACACTTTACCTAACTCTACACTAGACCAAGTTATGCTTAACTATTTCCTACGTGTCGGAATATCATAACATCCCCCCTTAAGAACAAATTGGGATAGGATTGAAGGATGTATAAATATGACACAATAGGAGAAGGAAGGAGGCATTAGAGCCTATCCCCCCTTAGTGACAACTTCCTGAACTCCAACCATAAATTGAAGCTTAGTAAACTTCACCTCTGTGAGAGCCTTTGTAAAGATGTCTGCAACTTGATCATCTGTTGAACAATATTGCACTTCAAGAACATGGTCATGAATGAGCTTTTTGATGAAGTGCATGTGTATTTCAATGTGTTTTCTGTGCTAATGTTGGACTAGATCTTTGCATAGCTAAATGGCACTTCGATTATTATACCAAAGTGTAGTCGGATGTTGCCACTGAAAGCTAAATTCTAATAGGATCTGATGAAGCCACAGGGCTTCCTTAATAGCTTCTACGACGCTACGATACTCTGCTTCTGCTGAAGAAAGAGAAATGGCACTTTGTTTCTTACAAGCCCATGTAATGGTCCAGAACCAAGAGTGAAAAGATGACCTGCAGTAGACTTCCGATCATCAGGGTCACCAGCCCAATCGAAATCAGTGAAACCAACCAATAGAGGGGATGCTTATGCACTGTAATGAATCCCAAAGTGAATTTCACCTCGAACATAATGAAGTATTCTTTTAGCTACTTTCTAATGACTTTCATGTGGGTTTTGCATAAATCGAGAAATAAGGCCAACAACAAAGGAAAGATTAGGATGGGTATGGGTCAGATACAAAAGTTTTCCTACAAGTTGACGGTATAAGGTAGCATCAACTTCAGGGGGAGTACAAGTGACTAAAAGTTTGACTCTAGACTGAAAGGGAGAAGGGGTTGGCTTACAATATTCCTTGTGAAAGTGGCGTAGAAGATCACAGGTATACTTGGACTGGGAAAGGGAAATACCTTCCTTGGATTGCAAGACTTGAAGACCAAGAAAATAATGCAAGTGTCCTAATTCTTTCATTTCAAACTGCTTTTTAAGGCTGGACTTCACATGGTTGATAAGGTTGGGATCACTACCAGTAAGGATAATATCATCAACATAAAGAAAAAGAATGATAAGGGACTTACCCACTTTCTTGGTGTAGACAATATTGTCAGAATGACACCTAGAAAAGCCAATATCTAAAAGAAAGCTATCCATTTTGGCATACCACCCCCGAGGGGCTTACTTGAGACCATAAAGGGATTTCTTAAGCCAACATACAAGGCTAGAGTTTGTTTGTATAAAGCTAGGAGGTTGTTCCATATAGATCCCTTCATGTAAGTCCCCATGCAAGAAGGCAGATTTAATATCCATCTGATGGACTTCCCATTTGAAAGAGGCAGCAAGGGAAAGAACAAGGCAGCTAGAGTTCATTTTGGCAATATGGGAGAAGGTTTCAATATAGTCAATGCCTTAAACTCATGAAAAACCCTTAGCAACAAGATGAGCTTTATGTTTATCAACTTTTCCATCTGGTCCAAAGTTGGTTCCGTAAACCCATTTTCATCTAAAAAGTTTTCGTCCCTTTGGAAGAGGAACAAGATCCCATGTATCATTGGCCAATAATGAAAAATATTCCATTCATAGCTGTGTCCAAATATATATGGCCTTAAGCTTCTGCAAAGGTGTCAGGATCATAATTTGCTGAAGCTTGAGCCAGTAAAGAAGAGGCTCTATCGAATTGAGAATGTGTACCTCGCTGGTCTATAGGATCACCTGCAAGAGCACCTGCTGCATCCCGATTAGCAAAAACCCATTTTGGAAGCTAAGGAGATGAAGGAGGATCTTGAGAAGGTGGGGGAGGATTGTCATCCTCGCTGTCATCATATGAAGAAGAAATATTTTTAGAAGTAGAAGGGATAGAAAGAGGTGGCACATTCGCCGAACTAGGCTCGTAGGCCAATATCTTTTCAGCAAACTTTACATCTCTTCTAATGATAACATTTTGTGGAATTAAGTGGAATAAGTCTATATCCTTTGACATCTTCAGAATATCCAACAAAAATACATTTTTCACTCTTAGGTTCTAAAGCTTTATGTTTCTCATTTGGAATATGGGCCCATGCTTCACTTCCAAAAACATGAAAGCGACTAACATTTGGTTTAAAAGAGCTCCATGCTTCTTCTGGAGTGGTATTCTTTAAAACCTTAGTAGGAGTGTGATTTACTATGTAATTTGCACAGTTAATTACTTCTCCCAAAAAATTAAGACTAAGTCCTGTAGATTGAAGCATACAATTAGCCATTTCCTTTAAGGTGTGATTCTTCCTTTCAGCCACACCATTTTGTTGTGGAGTATATTGTTGGAAATAATACTGAGAGGGGGAGGGGGGGTTGAATCAGTATTAGCAAGTCAATAATATTTCATTTTAGATTTATATACGCTACTTCCGTTAATCAAACTTGTCTGTATACACAACTATATTTAAGGCAACTAGCGTATACCCTTCAAACTTATAACTTAGTTATTTCATCATATGTTGATATTTAATTTTTGCATCAGAACCATATAAACAGTAACCAGGTGCAGTAAAAACAGAACAGACAATCACACACATGAACACAAGATATAAGGTGGAAACCCAATGTGGGTGAAAACCACCTGCTGCAATCGTCTCTATCTTCTTTTAATAAGAAACTTCTTTTTACAATTTTTGTACTAGTGCAGTCTTATACCAGTACGTAGGCTTCTACCTGCAGAAGGCTACAACCTTCTCTCATTCTCCAGCTTCTCCTGGAAGGGAGCTACAACCCCCTAGCTCTTGTACTAGTTGATGTGTTTACTAGTACGTAGGTGCTAGCCTACATAAGGCTACAACCTTCTCTTTTCTTCCAGGGACCACGTTTCATAAATTTTCAGACTGGATCCATCAATAACATCAATCAAATATCAAATATATCTGCATCAATCAATCACCTTTTCACCAACCAAAACTAAATCAATTAATCACTTCTTAGAATGCTGTAACCATAATACAGTAACAGTAACGAGAACCCAAGCTAGAACCCAGAACACTGCAACAACAAACAGAAGTAGCTAAAGCATATTTTATTAGGTATACACTACTTCAGTGTGTTGAACCTGCGTACATACACTGTTTTCTCAAGGCGAACCTGCGTATACGCTATTTTGATATGAAGAACCAGCGTGTATACACACATCTGCTAAAGTGAACTTGCGTACAAATTTGTAAATGATGATTTAAACTTTACAACAATTCCAGACATCAGTTATACCCAGATCATCATATTTACAAATTACAACATGCGCCAGTTATTCAGATAAAAGATCAAAACCACACAAAGATACTTCTCTTCAAGCCTTAAGATCTTGACCCATCAATAGAACTTATCCTTCATCAAGCACTCAGGTTCATCCTTGATTCAGATCCAGCTGTGCACCATAACCCAATAACTTGTATTCTAGATCTTGCTCTTCATTAGATATTCAATTCATGAGTGCCTTTTCCTAATGATCTTCTCCTCCTTTTATAGTCTTAGGCCTTACTCAATACCATGGTCCAAAACCACTTAGAATCAATACCTTGGACCAAATACCTGGGGTCAACACTTCAGACAAGATACCTTGGACCAATACCATGGATCAAAATACCATGGACCAAAACTAAGTTTTCCAACATGTACGCGTCTTTCCTTCTGTGAAAGTGCGTGTGTATGCTATACGTGCCTTTTGGTCTGCGAACCCATGTGTACATACGGCTTGGTCAATGGGGAACCTGCATATACCTCTCTTTCTTCATTTTGTGAGCCTGAACTGTGATCTGTCATCTGTGTGAGTTGCCATCAAGGACAACACCTGTGTCATAGTGCCAAATCTGTATCATAATGCCAACATATATGGAACAATATGTTGCATTTGAATTCCATGCTCAGTGCAAAAGTTGATGAATTTGTTGTTAACATATTATCTCCCATTATCAGATCTTAGATTAAGAATTTGATGTCGAGATTGTTTCTCAACAAAAGCCTAAAAGGCAAAGAACATGTTAAATATTTCACTCTTGATTTTTAAGAAGTATACCCAAGTGTGTCTGGAGAAATCATCAAGGAAAGTTAAGAAATACTTGTAGCCAGAGAATGAAACAACTGGAAGTGGACCACATAAATCACTATGCACAAGCTATAAAGGGGCTGAAGTGTTCTAAGAGGCACATTTTTCAAAACTATCACGATGATGTTTTCCAAGTAGACATCCGGAACAAACACCATCTCTGCAAGATACCATAGGAATACGTGTCACCATATTTTCTTTACATAGAATTTGAAGGGAGCGATAGTTTAAGTGACCAAATCGCTCATGCAAAAGTTTTTCTCATTTCATCATTATGAGCAACAAATACCGAGGGAAGAGTTGATGACCCAAAGTTGTTAAACTTATACAACCTTGTAGATTCATCAGCAATGCCAGTAGCTAAAATCTATCTAGGATCTCTTAGGTCCTTAATTACAACATCATGAGGTGAAAAGTCAACGATTTTACCTTCACCTGAATGAGTTATTTGATATATGGATAGAAGGTTGCAGGATAAGGTTGGAACACATAATACATCATTAAATTGACCATTGTCTAGATGAAAGGTTCAGTCCCTGCAACACTAAGAGATCTATCATCACCAACATATATATTTTTGGTGTTACAATCACTTAAAGAAGAAAACACGGCTTTGTTTTTGGCCATGTGATAAGAAGCTCCAGAATCAATGATCCACTCATGAGAATGAGAAGAAGAAGCTACATTTAGTGCATAACCAGACCGAGATGCTTGACAACCACATGTAGAAAGTGCTATTCCTGGAGATGAAGTTGAAGTTGAAGAATGCTCCAAATGGATGTTATGCTTCTTCATTGTTGCTTCCAAGGCTTCCATCTTCTTAAAGCATTTGGATTCTAAGTGGCCGTTCGATTACAAAAGTTGCAATGTCTATCAGTCTTGTTCCCTTTGCTTTTATTTGCCTTATCATTTTGTTGAATTGATTTTTTATTTTGAGATTGAAATTGCTTAGGACCCTTTTTTGGTTTATGACCATTCTTTTTAGGATGCTTCTTCTTAAGATTCTTTGAATTTGGTTGTTGATGGGTGGCTAAGGCTTTCTTAGAAGAGTTTCCAAGATTAAGAAGATCAAGATGTAAGAGTTTTTCTTGTTCTCTTATTAAAGAATCATAAAAGGCATCAAAAGAGAGGGACTTGTAGTCTTGTCCTTGATAAATAAAGGCTTCTCTAGTAGAATGGAAGGTGGAAACAAACATAGATTAGGCTGGTCCCAACTTAGTAAGAATGGAATAGATAAGGCTACCATCTTCTTTCTTAACCTTAACACATTCCAAGAGAAGTCTAAGGGTCTTGAACTTGGAAAAAAAATCTTCAATGGAAGAAAACTTATTGGGGTCCAACGTAAGCAACTCATTTTCAAATTGACAGGCTCTAATTTCATTTTTAATTCCAAAAACTTTAGTGATCCAGGTGGATGTTGGTGGCCACCCAACTATCCCATCTAGACCCCCACCGTTGTTTCTCTCAGCATTTTCAATTTCCGTAATTGCAGCATAACTTACTATTTTTAGCAGCTTTTTTGGGTCCTGAACTTCTGGAGCCATTTTGAGGCTATAAACGATGTTTTTTGGAAATCTGGGGGGAACATGGGTCCATGGATGAATGTTTCCCTTCCCAAAGTGGTAGTGCTCGGATAGATCTTTCTAACTAGCTATTGTATGCGTCAAACAGAGATCGTATGCCAAAGTTACGACCCCGGGAAATTGATGTACCAATTTACCCAAACGGGGCCCAGAATTTGGCGTTTCATCTTCTAGGGTTAGGTTCTGGAATGTTAAGGGTTTTTCATTGTTTCTCAACAATAAATAGGCCTTCGAGCCTCATTGTAACATAGTTCAGAGGCATGTAGCCACCACATCTCTTCTCAGATATAAGCGACCATCACCCTAGCTAGTTTATTTCCATTTCTGGTTGTAAGCATATTTCAATATTTTTCCATTAATGAAATGAAGTATTATTTCTGCTGCATATTTGTGTATATGGTTATCTCTATATTTTGTTGCATTCCTATTTAAATCCAAATCAGTGGTATCAGAGTGGTCTGCTTTTTCTCTGTTTTTCTTTGCATGTCCCCAACGAGGTCGGGATATAAGGAGTTAGGGCTTGAACTGGTCGAACCTTTGCAAGACCAACCTCGCAAATCCCGACGGCCTCCCATGGCGGATGAAAAGAAAGACGAGGGAGCAAGAGATCCTATCAAAATCTTGCTCAAAGAAGCCCTCGAGCGACAAAGGAACGCGATGATGGACAACTTTGCGCAGATCCTTCAGCGGCTACCCAGAGGCGATGCATCGGCTTCCAACAGCTACTCTGGAAATGCCACACCATTTAAGGTACAAGTTAATTTCGAAATCCCCATATTTACAGGTCAAATAGATGTGAATGCTGTAGATAAATGGTTAAATCTGCTAGACGGTTATTTTTCTATCCATGAATTTTCGAGTCAGGAAAAGATTGTTTTCGCTCTTCTCAAAGTAGCCCCCCACGTCAGGGACTGGTGGGAAACCTACTGCGAGCAGAAGGATGAAAGCACAGGCTCACTATTCTCAGTCGCACCCACTTGGGATTCATTTCGGGATGCCATCAAGGAGCAGTACTACCCTGTCAAAAGCTACGAGGACAAATATATAAAGTGGACCATGCTGCGGCAGGGAAGGGACCAAGATGTGCCGGAGTTCACAAACATTTTTCATACCCTTCACACACAGTTGGGTATCAAAGACTCTGAGCTGCATGTGGTACTCAAATACCACGGATGCCTACACAGATACATCCAGGAAGAGATGGAGTTCCTGAACATCTCCTCACTCGGCACAACATACTGATATGCTGTCAAAATCGAGCAAAAGTTCAAACAGAAGAAGCGAGACTTTGGATCTGCAAATCTAAAGTCCAAAGGACAAAGCCAGGCGGGGTGACCCAAGACAACCCATCGAAGCCACAAGAAAAGAACAACACCACGAAGCCGAAGAAGGACACAGGAAAGTGGTGTGAGTTCCATAAGAGTCCCACTCATAACGCAAGTGAGTGTCGGACCAAGTAGTCGTTGGTGGCTAAATTGAAGGCTTCCGAAGCAGATGCATGTTTCGACCCTGAGCCAGAACCCGATAAGGGGAATGGAAAAGGGAAGCAGATCATTGATGCGGAGCCTAGCGCCACTGTTGCCACCGCTAAGATCTAGAAGAATGAGCCTAGAGACCTAGAGGAGGTGGAGCACCTTTTCCACTCACAAATGTGGGTGAAGGGTTCACCGCTGCAATTCAATGTTGACAGTGGGAGCCAGAAGAACCTCGTTTTAGTAGAGGTCGTGAAGAAGTTGGGCCTACTGACTACACCACACCCACAACTGTACAGTATCAGGTGGCTTCATGAAGGACGAGATCTCAAAGTTCGCCAGTAGTGCTGCCTTCCCTACAAAATCAAGCCCTTCACAGACAAGGTATTGTGTGATGTTACACCTCTGTATGTTTGCGATGTACTATTAGGCCTGCCATACTTGTGGAGGTGACATGCTGTGTATGAGTTAAGGCCTCACGCTGTCATCATTTCTTTGGGTGATTCATTATACAGGATATCGGAGGTAGCCCCACATACCGCCACCTCTTTGATCACTACTAAGAAAGGCAGCAAGCTCATCTCACAGACTAGGAAATTTATTTTCTGTCTGGTTCGATCCCAAAGTAAGGGGAAGATCATTGCTACATCCATGATCCCCGCAAAGGGTTCCTCCACGCAGCAGCAACAAAGGCATACGGTCATGACAGAACACAGGAACAACTTCTCCTCACCCATAGGGGTATCACACAAATTTCAGGTGGGCGACAAAGTTTGGTTGCATCTGCAGAGAGAACGCCTTACCAGAACCCATCAGAAACTCAGACCACTCCGACATGGTCCTTACACCAGTATCAAGGCTATGGGCAACAATTCTTTGAAGCACAACATTCCTCCATTCCTTCACTTGCACCGAGTGTTCAATGTGGACCGTCGTCGACCATGCTTCCCACCATTTCTGGACACATTAGAGATTGCAGAACAGCTTACCAGAGACCCAGCTCAACAGAAGCTTCCTCATCTCAGGGAGGAACTCAATGCAATGGGGACCATTGCTTCCTAAGGGGGGAGGAATGATCCAGGTGGATGTTGGTGGCCACCCACCTATCCCATCTAGACCCCCACCATTGTTTCTCTCAGCATTTTCAATTTCCGTAATTGCAACACAACTTACTATTTTTAGTAGTTTTTTTGGGTCCTGAACTTCTGGAGCCGTTTTGAGGCCCTAAACAACGTTTTTTGGAAATATGGGGGCAACATGGCCCCATGGACTAATGTTTCCCTTCCCAAAGTAGTAGTTCTCGGATAGATCTTTCTAACGAGCTATTGTACGCGTCAAACAGAGATCGTATGCCAAAGTTACGACCCCGGGAAATTGATGTACCAATTTACCCAAACGGGGCCCACAATTTGGCGTTTCATCTTCTAGGGTTAGGTTTTGGAATGTTAAGGGTTTTCCATTATTTCTCAACAATAAATAGGCCTTCCAGCCTCATTGTAACACAGTTCAGAGGCATGTAGCCACCACATCTCTTCTCAGAGATAAGCGATCATCGCCCTAGCTGGTTTATTTCCATTTCTGATTGTAAGCATATTTCAGTATTTTTCCATTAATGAAATGAAGTATTATTTCCGGTGCATCTTTGTGTATATGGTTATCTCTATATTTTGTTGCGTTCCTGTTTAAATCTGGATCATTTAGTGAGTTGTTTCATTGCTTCATTAGGGGTATCAAGTTCTGCGATATGGAATCTAAGGTCTAGAGAAATAGACATCCCTATCAACCCATGTGCTTGATCATACCTATTTTCCGATTTGGCTACCTTATCTTCATCTTTAGGTTTAGTTTCTTGGCTTGAGGTTATTCTGTAAAGACCTTTACTTCTAAGTAAATCCATAATGTAGGAGCACCATTAGAAGTAGTTGGTGCTGTCAAGAATAACTTGGGATGGACTTTCTATTTTAACAGAAATTGAAGCTATAGATGCTAAAACTAAGTGTTCCAATGGAAAGATCTTGAAAAATTAGGCCGATTAAAAAAAACGGCTCTGAAAACAACTTCCAGATGAAGAAGTTATGGCTTTTTGAAGAAAAGTTGTTGAAGATGCCAACGAAGTGCGTGAATGTGCGGAAATGAATGAGAATGTTATATTTAAAAAAAAAAAATCCCCCCACCCCCAAGCCGCCCTCCCACTCTTTCCAAACTTAATCTAATTAGCTCACTTAAAAAAAGGATTTTATGTGACCCACTTTTTTAAATAAGTGAAAGTCATTTTTACAATGGTACTTTATGAGCTACCCACTAAATTGTAACTTAAATAAACGATAAAGAGACTTTAGAATTATAAGTGACTCACTTTTTATAATGGGTGAGAACACTTTTACATAAAATAACTTTAAAACATAAGATACATGTGCCTTTTGAAAAAACGAATCAACAAAAAGAAAGACTTGAACCCAAGACCTCTATTCTCATAAAGTAACTTTGGACCAAGTGAGCTAGTTTAAAAGGTTAGTAATTTTTGGAAAAGGGAACGGATTTTTTTTTAGTCACTGAAGCTTTGTAGTGCATGCTTACTTGAAAAAGCTATTTTTGCCTACAAAACCAAAAACCACAAAACCCAACACGTACATGCAAAAAAAACCAAACCTTATGTCTTGAAGTTAGCTTTCGTCAGAAACTAAATATTTTCCTCAATGTTTCTGATTTTCTGAGATCACACTAAGGCGTGGTGGAGAAGAGCATACGCATGAGAAAAATCCTTCCTTTCTATTTCTGATTTGCCCAGATCACACAGAGTCACGAGGCAAAGAGCATACAAAGAAATGAAAGGTATATATCCAGTAATACAAAACAGAGAGCTAAATAAACTGAAATAAACAGAGAGATGAATAACTAAAAATGCAAATAAGGACTGTATACCTCGAGATCTTAAAAATGACATAGCTAGGGCTACTAGAAACCTTTTCACGTGAAACAAAAGGGGTTCCTCACTGGAACAAATGCTCCTAACACAATAGAGTAGTCCTCTCGGCCCTAAAGCAATAAAAAATAGTAGATCTAGGAAACGACAGTCGGATGCAGTTGTACCGTCTTTGGATTTGGATCACCAATGGATGTGGCCCTCAAATAGCTTTGATACCATGTAGAAATTTACAGGGTAAGTTCCTCAGATAAAACACCAAAGGACACCACTCGCAAACATATCACATATCAATACACCAGTATTCTTGACGTGGTTAAAAACCTCAAAGAGGGAAACAATCCACGGCCTGAGCCAACGCGGTCACTTCAGGAAATTTATTAATAAAATAAAGAAAAATTACATAAGCTTCTCTCATGAACGGTCACCCTACAAATGACCCTCCATGCCATTTAAATAGAGATCATGGACCAATCAGGTGTTAAGCCACGGATCAAGTGTCGGTAATACCGAGGAGAGAATGAACCATCAGATCACTTCATGTCTAGAACATATTGTGACCGTCTGATTGTAAGTTACAAATGTACACAGTAAAGAGACATACTTTACCGAACTCTACACTAGACCAAGTTATACTTAACTATTTCCTATGTGTCGGAATATCCTAACATATTGGAATGGTTGCTATTAATTTCTACTATATTTATTGTAACTAATTTATATATTGGTTGCATTTTCTAATCTATATTGGTCTAAGAAGATTCTAACATATATTAGTTGTCAATTCACAATAGTTTGTGATTATGATGACAATTTAAGTACACATGAGTGTAATGATTATAACTGTGAATGGGATAGTAATGGTCTGTCATCACCATCTCAAAATTACCCGAAACAAAAATTTACCATGTATGTCATAATCACTTCACATTGTCTCATAGTTGACCCCTTTTTTTCCAGTGGAAAAATCGTAATCTTTCATTATATTTGAAAAATTACATGTAGTAGATTCTTTTCAGCATATGCATCGTTGTCCCCTGGCCATCTCTATGAGTGACAGTAAAAAATGGAGCTTCGTTTTACCAAAAATGGTGCATGTGTATCTATCTTGCTTTCACCACACAGGGTGTTTGTAAAGAGTCTGATAAATATATATTCATATATGATATCTACAATATAAGCATTCACCACGCAGGGCGATGTCCATACTATAAGGTCTAAAATAGAAGATAAAAACATATTGAAAATATATACATATGTATAGTCTGTGCATGTTAAAAAAAACACAAAATTAGGGACTCTCTGCCCTATGATATGTCTGATCAGTATATGGCCTGTGATAATATCGGTACTCATTTGTACCCCTTTGTTCCTGTATCAACCACTGTCCTCTGGGAAGTAGCGTGGCCTCCTTGGAAAGCCTGTCAGCACTGCAGTTATGTTCCCTGTAAATGTGTTGACAAGATATAGAATTAAACTGTGCTTTGAACATGTTCACTTCATCCAAAATATTACTGAGAGTGTGTGCATGAAAAATAGTAATATTATTGAACCAATTTACAATGATTTTTGAGTCTCCATATATATTTAGATCGATGCAATCATGGCCAAGTGAAAAGTGCAGTAAATGGCGAAGTGTGATAAGTTCTGCATAATTATTTGTCCCATTTCCAAGCCCCATCTTAACCTTAAAATAGTGTTGTTCAATAAGGTACAGTATAAATCCACCCCCACATCCTTGGTTTTGTGCAGCTCCGTCAAAAAAGTCCCAGGGTGTATTTTTGTCTATGGGGGCGGGAGCATGTGGTCTCCTAGGCCGAGGTCTGATGGGATCAGGCAGTTCGTGGAACGAAGATATGGTTTGGGCTGAGATGTGCGACCATATAGCTGCAATGTCTTCAAATATATTTCGATTTCATGTCATCCAGACATGCCAACGTATGAGGAGAGGGAGGCATAACTGCTTTGTTCCACTATGCGAATTACACCAACTTTCCCAGGAATGGAAAATGTTTTCACCCTCCCATTTAACAGACAATTGAATCGAGGAGGAGATGGTCTGCCAGAGGTTGATGAGTAATTCACAGTGAAGAAAAAAATGTTCTGTCGATTCTAATGATTGTTTACATAAGACACACCAGTGAGGACCTTGGAAGGCACGATGTGATAGGGATTCCCCTGTGGGAACCTTGTTACTGAGCACACACCAAAAGAATAGTTTAGTTCTTGGGGGAGAGCCAAGCTTCCAGATGCTCTTCCACCATTCAAGAGCTTGCTCAGTTGTCTGTGTGATATGAGTCCGAGGTAGCCAGCCTTTGGGGTATATACTCCATTCTCCACTAGACACCAAATAAGTTCATCAGGTCCCTCCTTAATCCTGATGTGGGATTCACTCAGAGCAGTTGTATAATCTTGCCATGCTTGGTGCCATTGAGGAGGAATGTTGAGCTGTTGGACAGATTTCCAACCCTGCACAAAAATGGTAGTGTTGATCTGATTAGCTATGTGAGCTATGACCCTTATATCTTGCAGATTAAGGAGCTGAATTAGCTCTCTTGGTAGTTGGAATCTTCCTCCCCCCCCAGTCCAAGGATCCATTCTTATGTGGGCTTTTGTTCCATCATTGATTCTCCAGGCTAGATTGTTGCGAATGATAGGTAGGGAGTGTAGGAGAGCCTTCCAGACTGATGATATGCCTGTCCTTGGCCAGCTAGGCATGCGAACCCAATCCATGATCGGGAGAGGCCAAATATACTTATAATAAGTGACAAAGGTCCAAAGATTCCGCCCAGAAAGTAAAGTCCAGCCCATTTTTGCATCCAGAGCTTGAGAAAATAGAGCTAGGTCTTTTAATCCCCAACCTCCCCATTTTTTGGGTAGAGCAATCTTAGACCAGCTGACCCAAGCAAATATCTTCTTATCCTATTGTCCATTCCAAAGGTATCTGCTACAAATCTGTTGAAGACAAGCAAGGATATTCCTAGGGATCCATGGCGATGCCATCCAGAAAACAGGTGTCGCCTCCAAAACAGATTTGATAAGAACAAGTCTACCTGCTCTGGATAAGAATCTATGGCACCAATTTGTGAGATTTTTTTTCCAGCTTGATAACCAACCGGACCCAATCCACTATTTTTTGGCTGAGGGGTTTGATCCAAAATCCGAGATATTTAAACCCATGGTTAAGTGGAAGGATACAAAATGGAAAGTGATGCTAAGCAAATTGAGACTCATGGATGGAAGTGAGGGCTAAAGTAATAGCATATTTCCCATGATTAGCCTGCATGCCGGTAGCCTTAGAGAAAAGGGAGAGTACATTTGAGAATGAGGCTGAGTCTCTAATGTTGCCATCAAAAAATATGAGAACATCATCCACAAAAAGGAGATGTGTGAGATAACATAAATAATTTATTTTGAGACCACAAAGTCTGCCATCTCTTTTTTCCTGTGCTAGAAGTCTACTGAGTCCTTCCATGACTATCAAAAAGAGTAAAGGGGAGAGGGGGCAGCCATGTCTGAGACCTCTTTCGGCATGAAAAAAAATGAGAAGCTGATCCATTGCTGAGGGCACTGAAAGTGGGGTAATGATGCATGACATGATCCAGGTGATGAAAGGGAGGGGGGAGCCAAGATGAATGAGGAGCATCTTGATGTATAGCGAGCTAAATTGATCAAAAGCTTTCACCAGGTCAATCTTTAGGATGATTCCTTTTAAATTTTTAGATCGGATCGTATGTATGGACTCCTGGGCCATACCTATGGCTTCATGTATTTGTCGATGCTCAAGGAAGGCAAACTGTTCAGGTGATATATGGTGAGAGAGAATAGGTCTGATTCGGTTTGCAATAATTTTAGCTATGATCTTGTAAAGACAGTTGCAGAGGGAGATGGGTCGAAAATCATTGAAAGATGAAGGGGAGTCAGATTTGGGGATGAGGGCAGTGAAAGTGGAGTTGATGGCATTGTATAATTTACCAGAGGTTCTGCATTCTTCCACAACTTTTAATAGATCATCCCCCAAGAGTTCGTAAAAAGTGAGATAAAATTCGATCAACCATCCATCCAGTCCAGGACTTTTGTCTTTTTTGAACCATTTCAAAGTCCCTTCAAGCTTGCCAAGTGTAATAGGAGAGTTTAACTCTTCTGCCTCATCTTCATTCACAATACGAGGGAAATGGCCAGCAACATTGAAGATGTCAGCTAGATTAGTCCCTTGAGGAGATTTGTACAGATGCTAAAAGTGAGAGGTACCTAGGTGAGAGAGTTTATTAAAAGTGTCTGCCACTCCCCCATCAGGTAGGGGTAGATTCCAAATAGTATTAGAAACTTTTCTTCCTTTGGCATAATTCTGGAAAAATTTTGTATTATCATCTCCAGCTTGTAACCAGATGGCCCTGCTCTTGAGTCACCAGGTTTCCTCTCTCTCCTTCAATATCCTTTCCTTCTATTTCTCTAGCTCTATTAGGTGAGATTTTTCACTAGCAGATGAAAATCCCAGATTGCGGTCATTTGATAGGGCACTCAATTCAGTCTCGATCTGAGATAATGTGAAGTCATCCCTCTGATTTTTCTATTTGGCCTAGGTGATGGAGAGGTGCTTGAGCTGGGTCAGATTGTGACAAAAACCCTCTACAAGGGATCTGTGTCTCGAGATAGGATTAACTTTCCAAAATTCAGAGACCATATTGATGTATTCAGGATCCTGAAGCCAAACATGATTAAATTTGTAGGGAGGTTTGGGCTTAGGGTGGGGACCAAGGATCTCTAAGTATATGGGAGAGTGATCTGAGATACCCCTAGAACCTACCCATTGTCTGTACTGATGCAACTGATGTAGTAGAGGAACCTTCATAAAAAATCGATCTAACCTTCTGGCAAGATTTGCTTCCCCCACCCTTCTGTTTCTCCAAGTCAGGAGGGCCTTATTCATGGGGACATCGACAAGGTTATGCTGTTCCAACAGGTTCATCAGGTACCCTGATAGTGTGTCCACTTGTGCTAGGGAGCCCCAAGATTCCCCAAAGCCAATGGAGAAATTGAGATCTCCCCCGAGAATTAGATGGTCAGGAGATGTGATCGAGAGATTGAGAAAGTAATGCCAATAGTTCTCCCTCTGATGACAAGGACCATATATGTTAATGAACCGAAGATTCAGGCCAAGCTCCATTGAGTAGATGTCCAATCCAATAAACCCTAATCCTCCCTAGGATGCTATAACCTTAATGGTGCGAGGATTATGCCCTATGGCTAATCCCCCAGATCGTCTCATAGCATCAAGGGAGTAGAATTTCCAGCTAGGTTTTAAGGAGACTAGAGTTCTGGATATGAGTTCAACCTCTCCCAGTGTTTCTTGCAGCATGATAATATCAATAGGTTCAACTTCAAATAACCTACGCAGAGCTAGTTTTTTGGAGGCACTAGCCATGCCTTTGCAATTAAATGAGAGGCACTTCATGGGGGAACCCTGCCCGGGGTGTTCAACGCTCTAAGAACCCCTTCCAAGGTAGATTGCCTACCCGTGGCAACCTCTGCCCCAGCCCTTTGAATAGCTTTAGAAAGATAATATTTCCTCCCCCGGGATGATTGAATAACAGAACTAGGTAGGGAAAGACCCAACCCCGTGAGGAGAGGCGGATGTCCATCAAGATGTGAATGGGAGCGCAAATTATATTTGTGAGGTGGATCCATCCCATCAGTGGAGGGAGGAGAAGGGTTGGAAGACGAGGGAGGTATAGATGGTGCAGTGGTGGCTATGGTGGGCGAAGACAATGCAAGAGAATAGTGAATAGCAAATGTGTTGATGGTAGATGATGTATCAAGAAATGAACTGCATGAAATTGAAAAAGGGTGAGAGGACAATGAAATACCCACTTTTTTTGCAGCCTTAGCAGCTGCTTGAGCTCTCGTCAAGGGAGGCGATGGCGTCCTGTGAGCTCCTGCTGCTACCATTGGAGTGCTAATATCGAACAGAGACCTGGGGTGCCGAGACAGGGGTGTGATCTAGTGGAGTTACAGATGGCCCCATTGTGGTATTCAGAGCACTCGGAGGATCTGCCTACTTCTTGATTAGTGGGAAATCCTTGAAGATGTGCCCCACTTTGTGGCATCTTCTACAGCGGAAAGGGACTCCTTCATAGTCCAAGATCTGCACCCGAGAGTAATTCCTCCACTGAAGGGTAATTTTCTCCTCCAGACCCTCACGCGTATCCAGGTGGACCAGAATGCGTGTTAGGGTCCCACCCTAATCCCATTATTTATGTAATAGGATCGAGTCATAGTTATAGTTAAGTAAAGAGTCAATAAAGCCCATATTAATAATTGTAAGTGGTTAACCCGCATTTAATGAAGGGACCATAGTTAGTTGCAAATGGGCCATGTTATTAGATAGATGGTATTAATAAGAACCATGGTATTTCCCCATGGTATTGCATGTATGAATCCTATATAAAGGATAGAGACTCCCCTCGAGGAGCATCGTGTCTTATTTAGTATTGAGCTCAGCTCTATGAAAAATGTAGTGTACTCCTAAATATGAGAAGGTGGAGATAATAAAGTGAAAAATGCCAAGAGTTGGGTGTGAAGACTCCAACATGGAGAGTTCAAATTTGAGTGCATATTGAGGCAATGTAAGTAAACACACCATATTTACCTTGCATCACAAGTTGAAAATGTCCATTGATGTATATTGAAGTTGTAATTTGAAAAATCCAAGTTTCGTGGAATTCAAAAAGCCTAGCTTTTGTGAAATATTGTCCTAGGAGGTCAATTTAAGATTTCTTTTTGTATACATAGTCAACATGCCATAAGATACCTATCATAAGTGACATAGTTAAGCATCAATGCATTGAAGCAACACACTAAAGACATAATACACCATTTTAGGTGTCACACATAATTCATGCACCTTAACTAACAAGACGTAAGTGATGCACATATACAATGAATCATGACCATCAACACATATCCATTGATGCATCATAAGTGACACATAATGTTAATTTCTGGTATGTTTTATGCTTAAGAGCAATTTACTTCAATTTTTCTTATTAGCCCAGTGTCAATTTTCAGATTAGCAATCACATCAGCGCGATAGTAAAATGTAGATAGAACATAAACATAAACAATAGAAGACAAACCAAGACAAGAGGACACAAGATGTGGCACCAGCCAGGGGCAAACCCTAATGTGGGTAAACCCTTGATCAATTCTTCTTATATTCTTTAATAGTTCTGCAGAGAGAGATAGTACAAATATACAAAATTGATATTTAATGACAACAACAGATAAGGCCTTGACCAGAGAAGTCAATGCTGGTCAAACATGACAGAAATCTTCTTCTAAGTGGCTTGGTCAAACCCAACCACTCAATACATCCTTCTAGTTGTTTGGAAGATCCTCCACATGGCAACAACAGGCTACTGCAAGTCATGATTCAATCCGGCCTCCACATGGCAACAATAGGTTGCTGCAATCATGATTCAATTTGGTCAACACATTGACCCAACACCCGTCCACAAAACACTGTTGTCCTCCACTGTTTGTTTGCTGCTCTTGCAAATCTAGTTAGGGCACAATATGCAGCCCTTAACCCTCTACGTTTTCAGCAAACTAAGCCCTTCCAGGGCTGTGGTCCACCTAGGAGAGTCTCCCCTTTTGCCATGCTGTCTCTTGCAAGCATTGTACACCTCAACACTGCCTTGGAACAAACTTAGCTGCTTGCCATGGCTTGCAGCCTAGCAAAGCAGCTAGTTGTAGTTGTGATCTCCTCCAACAGTGCCAAACAAGTCCTTAACCCATGCTTAGAACAACTTCCTATGTCACGTTGTCACCTACAACAAGCACGCTGTCTTTCCAGGCTTCTCGCTGTGGCCTAGGGCTCCTTCTGTGCTATGGATAAGAGCTCCTTTTTACAGCAGATAAGAGCTCCTTTTTACAGCAGATAAGAGCTCCTTCTTATAGAGGATTAGGGCTCCCTTTTGACAGCGGATTGGAGCTCCTCTTAGCTGCGGATCAAGCCTCCCTTTGCTGTGGATTAGGCCTCTCTTTAACTGCGAATTAGGGCCTTCCTTAATTGCAGGTTAGAGCTCCTCTTGACAATGGATTAGAGCCTACCTTAACTGCGGATTAGAGCCTTCCTCTTGACAGCGGATTAGAGCTTCCTTTCACTGCATACTGGAGCCTTCCCTTTGACTGCGGCTAGGGCTTGCTTTGACTGTGGCTAGGGTCTCTCCTTCATGACTCTTTCCACTACGTCCTCCTTGAAAGAATACAAACCCAAAACATGTGGAGAGAGAGATCATGAGAGATTATTAAGATGGTTTTCAGCGATAATCACATCGAAATTAATTTGTTGACGTGTTTCGAACCAACGAGTGTTTAAAGTATTAAAGAGGATATAAAAATATTTAAGTCTGAGGTTCGATGTTTAGGTTCTTTAAAACATTTAGTTACAAATTTGTTGGTTAAAAATAAAAATAATTATGAATTATTTTAACAAACGAAATAAAATAATTTAATTATTAAATTAAATAATTTTGACTTCTTTCCCTTGGTCCAGTGAAATGTAGCTGTTGCCCTGTCCTTTGTTGCTGTTTCCTTGGTCAAAATTAGCCGTTGTATGATGGATCTCTCTATTTAACTTGGGGCCATGATCTAATTCTTCATCTCGCCCTGACGATGAACCACACTTGTTGGTTCGAAACGCATCGACAAATGAATTTCGATGTGATTATCGTCGAAAACCATCTTAATAATTTTGATATGGATCACAGAAGCCTAAACTCAACAATCATGAGAGATGTGTGTCACAAATTGTTAAGTTTTGTAGATGTTCTATGCTTTTAGAGCAATTTCACTTTTCTCACAGCAATCATACAAGTAGATAAGCAAAATGCAGATAGAACATATAAGCAGATCTTACAGAAGACAAATCAGAAACAAGAAAAATGAATGTGTTCGTTTCGGCAGTCAACAGGATGCTTCAACCAGCAAAGTCTCCTTTGGTCAGCCAGCCCAGCATGTGTCACAACAACCCTCCAACTAGTAGATGAGTCAACCCAAGACGTGGAGAGGAGTTGTGTTCAAATTCTCTCCAACTTTTCCTGTATATATATCCATCAATGAGGGTGTGTGACACATCTGTTGGGCATGTGAGCCTACATTACAAAACTGGCTGACCTTGCACATATAATTTATTAAGAATAATAAATTCAAAATATAAGTTCTGCTCATCGGATTAAGACTATTTTTATATGGATTTTACACCTCTCAGAAAGAGGAATCCAACAAAAATATTAGCCTCTTAATCTAAGCATCAGAACATGGAGTTTGGACCTAGTTGTCCAATTTTAACACTCCCTCTCAACTAGGGAGAACTCCATCTATTAGTGCAATTAACATCGTGAGTCATCCCGCCGAAACTTGCTTTGCTGGCTTCTTTATTTCAGAACAGAAGTGGGTCAGTCACAAAGACATCATTCCCCGACTGACTTAATCAGTCCAGAGGTCCCAGACCTCACAAATCTTGATCCCAGATCAAGTGGTTGGACCATGCCATCCTAGATAGAGAGTACGGCAATCTCTGATGCGTCCATCAGTCTTTGCTAATAGTCTCTAGCTTTTCCACACCTCATTGGCCAAATGAGAGGTACTTCCCATAAGCCCTGAACTCAATGGGTAGGATGCATACGGGGCACAGATTAAATGAGTGGCGAACCAGCTCAATAATCACAAGGGTGGGGCAGAAGCATTATGAGTGCTTATAGCTCCGAGAAGCTATCCCCAAAGCCCCCCAGAGCTCCTAGAGCTCATCGTCCAACAGGACCCACATCATAGGGTCTTTCCACGACACCAAGACTCTCACGGAAGGTTAGGAACTTGACCTTCCCCAGGGGCTTAGTGAGAATATCCGCGACCTGCTCATCAGTTCCTATATGATCGAGCCTTACGACGCCTCGCTGTACCATATCCCGGATAAAGTGGTACCTGATATCAATATGCTTGGATCGGTCGTGGAACACAGGATTCTCAGTCATACGAATCCCACTCTGATTATCACAGAGTATTACAGTGGTATCTAGCACATGTTGGAACAGCTCACTAAAGAGCTTCCTCAACCAAACTGCTTCACAACAGGCCATACTAGCAGCAATGTATTCGGCCTTCGCGGTGCTCAAAGCCACCGACTTCTGCTTCCTGCTCATCCATGAGATCGAAGCAGAACCAAGATTGAAACAACATCCAGATGTGCTCTTACGATCCACCACACTGCCAGCCCAATCGGCATCAGTATATCCCCGGAGTATCACACTCCCGGCAGTGTATCTCAGCCCATGGTTTATCGTGCCCCGAAGATATCTCAAAAGATTCTTGGCACCAACCCAGTGAAAATGATGAGGCTCAACCATCTGTTGACTCAAAGTATTCACTGCAAAACATATGTCCGGACGGGTGTTCACTAAGAACATCAAAGCTCCTATGAGTTGACGATACTCAGTAGGATTGGCCAAGATAGGCCCTGCAGCGCTGCCACTCAACTTCTTAAAGTTGAGTTCCATTGGTGTCGACACGGACTTACAGTCCACCATCCCAAATCTTTCCAGAAGCTTCACAATATACTTTCCTTGAGAAAGGAAAATCTCTCCAGGTCTCTGCCAGACCTCCAGGCCTAGGAAATAGTGCATCAATCCTAGGTCTTTCATCTCGAACTCAGCAGCAAGCTCCCTCTTGCATTGATGAATGAGAGGGTCATCACCTGTCAGGAAGAGGTCGTCCACATACAGCACTAGAATGAGAGGCTTTCCTTCCTCAACCTTAAAGTAAAGGTTTGGATCAGCATTGCTTCGAGTGAAGCCCAGCTTCATCAAGTAACTATCCATCCTCTCATACCAAGCTCTGGGTGCTTGCTTTAACCCATAGAGGGCTTTCTTCAACCTGCAGACATAAGTGTCTCGATCTTGAACTTCAAATCCCAGAGGTTGTTCTACATACACCTCTTCCTTTATTGCACCATGCAGAAAAGCGGTCTTGACATCCATCTGATGAAGACTCCATCCTTGCGTAGCAGCAAGGGCTATGATGGATCGGATGGTGGTATATCGACCCACAGGTGCAAATATATCGTCATAGTCAATTCCTTCCTTTTTGAGAGAAGCCACGGGCAACAAATCTTGCCTTAAACTTTTCAGCACTCCCATCAGATCCATGTTTAATCTTGTAGAGCCATTTAGCGGTGACAACAGATTTGTCCTTCGGTCTCGGGACCACATCCCAGACATCATTCTTCATAATATCCTCATATTCTTCATGCATAGCATCCTTCCAGACTTGATGCTTGATGGCTTCCTCAAAAGATCCAGGTTCATAATGTATAATAGTACTCATGGCAGCTAGATACCCTTGGTATCTACACGGCTTCTTACTTTCTCGGAATGTTCCCCTTGGGGCAGCATGACCCTCAGCATCTTCGGGGGTGTCCCTGAGCCATGATGGCCTCTTTCCTAGAGAAGGGGAAGGATCAATAGGGTCCATTGGCCCTTCAACATCAGGCATAGTCTCATCCTGGGGTTCTTCCAGATTTCCAGGTCTTTCTTCATGGTTTTCTTCAGATCTAGGAAGATCTACTACTTTCTTCAGGGAAGCATCTTCGTCAAAAGTGACATCATGGCTTATCTCTACTTCCCTTTGACCAGGTACATAGACTCTATATGCCTTAGAAGTCTCACTGTAGCCCACAAACATTCCTTTCTTCCCAGTAGCA
Source organism: Pinus tabuliformis (assembly GCA_031772625.1). Taxonomy (NCBI): domain Eukaryota; kingdom Viridiplantae; phylum Streptophyta; class Pinopsida; order Pinales; family Pinaceae; genus Pinus; species Pinus tabuliformis. Next base: position 704,899,670 of record CM062805.1, on the reverse strand, counting down.
TCCAGCTTACTTCTCTTTTCTTTCGGCACATGAAAATAGACAGGTCATCCAAAAATTCTAAAATGTGAGACATCAGGTTTCTTACCAGAGAAAACCTCTTCGGGAGTTTTGGAGTCCAAAGCGGAATGAGGGCATCGGTTTTGAATGTACACAGCAGTATTTGCAGCTTCTCCCCCCAGAAACTTTGGAAGACCCTGGTCACATAGCATGGCACAGGCAGCTTCCACAATAGTCCTATTCTTGCGTTCAGCAACACCATTCTGCTCAGGAGTATATGCAGTGGTAGTCTCCCTCTTAATGCCAGCTTCTCTGCAAAAGTCTTTGAACTCATTTGACTCATATTCAGTGCCATTGTCAGTCCTCAAAATCTTGATCTTCTTTCCGGTCATATTTTCCACCAAGGCTTAGAAGGTACGGAACCACATGAAAGCCTCATCCTTCTTCTTCAAGAAGTATATCCAGGTTTTGCGAGAGAAGTCATCAGTAAATGTCATCAGTAATTACAACAGAAGTCAACACTTTGACTTGTCTGGATCTACAAAGATGAGTTCTACAAAGATGAGTTCTACACGGAATGTTTTGTCAGTGGTCTTAAAGAAGCCATACAAGCCCACGTCCGACTGCACCACCCTAGCTCATGGCTGCAGGCTTGCAGGATAGCTCGTGAAGTAGAATGTGCATTAACGACCCAGTCCAATCGCCCAAATTTCATCGCCAAGGGTCGCCCCCCACAAGCTCAAAGCACTACCCAAACCCTCAAGGTTCAAAAGGTGTCACCAGCAGAAATGGCAGAAAGAAGAAAGCAAGGATTATGTTACTACTGTGATGAGAAATACTCCCCCGGGCATAAATGCAAGGAGCCCAAATTCTTTCAAATTGATGCTACTGATCATAGTTCATCGGAGGAAGCCCCACCACTTGAGGAACTAGAGGAGGAAGAAGAGGACAACCAGTAGGACAATGTACCTAAAGAACCAGTTATGTCACTGCATGCTTTGGTAGGGATTTCGTCGCCTCAAACTCTCAAAATCAGAGGTTTTATTAAGCATCGCCCAGTAGTAGTCTTGATTGATAGTGGAATTACACATAATTTTATCCATCAAAGAGTCGCAGAAGCAGTGCATTGTTTTGTTCGAGCAGTTTCTAACTTCTAAGTCCAAATCGCTGATGGGGGAACAATGAAATGTGAAGGCCGCTGGGAAAATGTCAAACTTCAAATGGGGGATTATCAGTTAAAGACCCACATGTTTTCCATACACATGGGAGGGTGCGACATTGTCCTCAGTGTTGAATGGCTTCACACACTTGGCCCAATCACAATGGATTTCCAGGAGTTATATATGAGCTTTAAGCAGAACAACCACACACATACCCTCCACAGACTCCAGGCGGGAGCTCCCTCTATCATCAACTCACATCGAATGGAAAAATTGTTAAAAAAGGGCCACCATGGAGTTATAGCTCAATTTAATTCCATCCAGGCCTTCAAACCCAATTCTCTTCATATTCATCCTGAGATGAAACAGATCTTAAATAACCATCTGCTAGTCTTTGACAAGCCTCATGAGCTTCCACCCTCAAGAGGGGAACATGATCATAGCATCACTTTGGTCCTAGGGGCCCAACCACAAAATGTGCGCCCATATAGATATCTGTTCACCCAAAAGAATGAAATAGAAAAAATAATCAAGGAACTTTTGGAAGCAGGCATCATTCGTCCCAACATTAGTCCTTATTCATTGCCAGTGGTCATGGTGCTCAAGAAAGATGGGGAATGGCGTATGTGTCCAGACTTCAGGGCCCTTAATAAGTTGACAGTAAAAGATAAATTTCCCATCCCGATTGTCGATGATTTGCTGGATGAAATAAATGGGGCTCAATTATTTACTAAGCTTGATCTTCGCTTAGGCTACCACCAAATTCGCATGAAAGAAGTCGACATTCCGAAGACTGCTTTCTGAACTCATGAAGGCCATTATGAGTTCGTAGTCATGCCATTCAGTCTTTGTAATGCCCCATCCACTTTTCACAGCGTTATGAACCACCTGCTCAAACCATATCTCAGAAAATTTGTCCTTGTTTTCTTTGATGACATCCTCATCTACAGTCGCACTTGGGCCGCACATCTTCAGCATGTAGATTTGCTCTTGCAACTGCTCCACACGCATAAATTATTTGTCAAGATGTCCAAGTGTTCTTTTGGCATGGAAGAAGTTGAGTATTTGGGCCACATTGTGGGAAGTGAAGGTGTCAGGGTGGACCCCAAAAAGATCTAGGCAATGCAAGATTGGACTCAACCTAAGACCTTGAAGAGCCTGAGAGGATTTTTGGGTCTCATAGGCTACTATCGAAAATTTCTCCGCAATTATGGTCGCATTACGAGGCCCCTCACTCAACTCCTCAAGAAAAATTCATTCCTCTGGAATGATGAATCACAACAGGCCTTTACATCTCTAAAAAACGCCATGTGTTCCAATCCAGTCTTAGCACTACCCGACTTCATCAAATCTTTTGTGATTGAATGTGATGCTTTGGGTACAGGTATTGGGGTAGTCTTAATGTAGGAAGGTCGACCCTTGGCCTTCACGAGCCAACAACTAAGTGGGAAGAATTTGGGATAATCTACCTATAAGAAGGAGACGATGGCCATCTTACATGCAGTAGATACCTGGCGACCATACTTATTGGGGCGACGTTTCCAAATCCGCACAGACCATCAAAGCCTTAAATATTTTTTGGAGCAACGCCTATCCTCACCACAACAAAATAAATGGCTCGCCAAAATGCTGGGATATGATTATGAGATAATTTACAAGAAAGGGCGTGAAAATATTGTAGTAGATGCATTATCCCACTAATTTGAGGAGGAAAGTACCCTGCTCACAATTTCCCTTCCCATTCCAAAATGGATTGAAGAGGTTCGCAAGGAATGGTTTTCACATCCCTGGCTCTCCCAACTCATTACTCAGTTGCAGGCGGATCCAAATTCCATAGCAGGCTACTCGTGGAAGGATGAAATTCTTCTCTATAAGGACAAAGTCGTAATATCACCAACGTCCACCCTCAAAAGCCGCATTTTGGTGAAGTTGCACTCATCTCCCATTGCAGGACATTTAGGCTTTCAAAAGACGTATGCTCACACTCGAAGATCATTTTTTTTGATAGGCATGAAAAAGGACATTCTAACTTTTGTAGTTGAATGCGACATCTGCCAGCGCCACAGAGGAGAAACAGTCAAATCACCAGGCACATTACAGCCATTTCCCATCCCGGCATCAATCTGGACAGAGGTTTCTATGGATTTCATTACGGGTCTTCCAAAGTGAGGAAACAAGTCAGTCATCATGGTGGTTGTGGACAGACTTTCTAGGTATGCTCATTTTTTCACCCTACCCCACCCTTTTACATCGACTTTGGTCGCTCAATCTTTCATGGATCAGATCTTCAAATTGCATGGCATGCCCACTTCCATTGTGTCTGATCGTGACCCGGTCTTCACCAGTAACTTTTGGCAAGAACTCTTCCGGCTACAAGGTACCCAACTACAACTCAGTACTTCCTATCATCCACAAACTGATGGTAAAACTGAAGCAGTCAACAAATGTCTGGAAACCTACCTTAGATGTTTCACTTCAGAAAAGCAACATCTCTGGGTATAGTTGTTACCTCTAGCTGAATGGTGGTATAACACAAACTATCATGCCACCACCAAAATGAGTCCATAGGAAGCAGTTTATGGTCAACTCCCTCCTTCCCCTACTTCTTATATCAAGGGATGCTCGAAGGTACAAGTAGTGGATCAACTCCTACATAACCGCACAACCATGCTGGCCCATCTTCGAGAGAATCTTCATCAAGCTCAAAACCACATGAAGCAATAGGTAGATCAACATCGCTCAGAACGCCAATTTCAAGAAGGGGATCAGGTATTTTTGAGGCTGCAACCATATAAGCAAACATCACTCAAAGACAAGGGTTGTTAGAAACTATCTCCAAAATTCTACGGACCGTATCAAGTACTTCAGCGCATTGGAGAAGTTGCCTACAAGCTAGCTTTGCCACCCACTGCAAAAATCCATCTAGTTTTCCATGTCTCATGCCTCAAGAAAGTTATTGGGAACAATTGCAAAAATTCAAACTAGTCTACCTGAACTAGATGAAGAAGGGTCAATCTGGCTCCAACCTGAACAGGTTTTGGACACACAAGAACGGCACCTATGTGGCCACATGATCAAGGAAGTCCTCGTCAAGTGGAAAGACACCACTCCGGAAGATGAAACCTGGGAAACAGTCACTATTCTTTAGTAGTTTCCACAGCTTCAGCCTTGAGGACAAGGATATTCTTATGGGGGAGGGCATGTTAGGGTCCCACCCTAACCCCCTTATTTATGTAATAGGATCGAGTCATAGTTATAGTTAAGTAAAGAGTCAATAAAGCCCATATTAATAACTGTAAGTGGTTAACCCGCATTTAATGAAGGGACCACAGTTAGTTGCAAATGGGCCATGGTATTAGATAGATGGTATTAATAAGAACCATGGTATTGCCCCATGGTATTGCATGTATGAATCCTATATAAAGGATAGAGACTCCCCTTGGGGAGCATCGTGTCTTATTTTGTATTGAGCTCAGCTCTATTAGAGGTTGCCCCCTCGAAGAGGCAAGTGAACATTGCTTTCTGAATAATAAAATACTTGCTGTTATTTCTCATTGTTCCATGTTATGGGCATATTTCTTCGCATATTTTGTATTCTAGTATCGGCTTGCAGGTTAAGAGCATAACAATGCAAGCTAGGGTTTGATTCTTGGTCTGAACGAAAGTCTTGTCGTGGTCCAGGTATGTGCCGAGCACGTTTCCAATTCTAACAAATACCTCTTCAGACCAATACTACAGTGGGAGTCCACGTAAGCGAACCCAGAGGGGTCCTGCTCCAATATGCTCCGTCTCCAGGTCAAATAGGGGGCTCCATCTCTTGAGGAGGACCGAGGCCATTTCAATGTGCCAATACCTAGCAAGAACCAGGTCTGTGTAATTTTATTTAGCAAAATGTAGAGCGAACCGGCCCCTAGGTAGTACTTGCACCTCTAGCAATTCTTTAAGCATGCTCCCCCAAATTTCTCGCACCCAGAGGGTTAATCTATCTGCTGAGTATGCCCTACCTCGGACATGTCCAACCAATACAGTACTCGCCATATTAGCAGCTTCCCCCATTGCAATACCTTCACCAAAGCAGATGGTGATGTCCTTTGCAGTGACCTTCACACACTTTGTTTTTCGTTTCCCAGTTCGAGGCGCTGATGGATGGTCCAATAGCGGATCTGGTGAGGCTTCCCCTTCCTGAAACAATTGAGCTACTGTTTTGACCTTTACCGCAGGTGTTTCAAAACACCTAAATGGAGAATTTGCAGAAATGGTTGGGTTATGGCCATGGGATGAAGGGGTTTCCTCAGGCTGTGCTGGGAGCGGCGTTGAGCTTGACGGATGGAGATGGTTGATTGGAGGATTTGGTTCGAAAGTGGGCAGTGGCAGCAAGATCGCATTGAGGAGATGTAAAGTACCTGGGGATAGCGGAGGGCAGTCAAGTGCAGGTGAATCAATAGATAAGGAACCGAAGACAAGTGATGAAGCACTATGCCCAGGGAAGGTGACTACCGGGAGAGAACAAGACAGCGCTGAAACAGAGGGATGAGGTGAACATTTAACTGGAAGATTAGGGTTAGGGTTTCTGAATATGACTTGGTTGGGAAAAGGGTCTACAGAGTAATCGAGCTCCTCAATATCCATAACCTTGCCCATATTGGAAACATGTAACTGCCAGCAGATGGAGACAACTGTGAAGAACGAAATAGTTGGTCGTCCGGGCGCCTACGGTAGAGACGGTCGATGCTGCAGTAAAATCGAGGGATTTACCCTAACCCTCTGTTAGGCCACCTAAACGAGCGCTCTGCCATCCTCTCGTATAATATTTTCCCTTGTTGAGGAAAACTATTGATTTGAGACAATGTGTGCTTTAGATGACCCCTTATACATATTATATGCATGAATTTTTGGCAGAACATCGCCTCAACCTAGCCTATGACTGATTGTGAGAGCAAGTGAAAAAAGCACAATTTATAAGTAGGGGATATTGTCAACAAAGATTCGTCAATTGTCCTTTATTCACTTGCTGTCACAATCAATCATAGGATAGGTAGAGGGGATGGCCTTCCATAAATTCATGCATATAATCTGTAGAAAGGGTCATTCTTGAGATGATGTGAAGTGATGATGACATAAATTGTAAATTTTCATCTGCCGGGTCATTTTGAGTTGATGAGATAGACCAGTGCTATCCCATTTAAGGTTATAATCCTTGACAGGAAATTTGGGGATGACAATTCATAAGTCCCACCATGGACATTACACACATGTACTTAAATTTTCATCATAATCACAAATTGTTGTGATTAGGCATTGAGGTAGGAGTAGCTAACACCTAAATTAGGAGTGTGGTAGTGTATGGTGGAATGAGATAGGTATACAAATTAGTAGATGGTTGAATTATCATGGGCACAAATTATGTAAAGGTTTGGTTTAAATGAGAATAAGATTATATGCTCTTGGTGTTCGTAACAAAGTTAATTGACTTATACTGCGAATTTATCAAATATATGGTATTCTACACCCTCCTTGTATCACAAAAATATGTTTACACAATATGAAACAAAATCATTCTAATTTTTTGCAATGGAAAAATAAAAACTTTTTATTAAGATAGTCTAAAGTCACATGTGCACATGCCATGAGGAATTCAAAATCTCAATAAAAAATGTTGGCATTTCAGAATATAAGAGATCTGTGTTGGAATGTTCATGGAAAACTAAAAGAGGATCCATTAGTTAAGAATTGTCATAATTTTCTTGTAAATGTATACAAAATAATTTTCCAATAAAAACCATGTTCTCATTTCTAAGTAATGTCAACTATAATAATCATGGAAACTATTGTATTCAAGGCATGTTCTTTCCCGTCCTTTTAATGGGAGAATTATTTCTCAATCCATGAGAATGGAACATGATGATATTGAGTCTAAATTTTCCACAATGAAGGCCAGCGATGAGTGGGTTCAGGAGAAAGAAGTTATTGGTCACACAAGTCTAGGTTAAAAAATGGGTTTATATGGTTAAGCATTGTCATAGTTGATTTCTAAATGTATACAAAAGAGTTTTCCATGAAATACCATGTTCTCATTTCCAAGTAACATCAACTACAACAACCAATGAAACTATTGTTTCCAAGGCATCGTAGTGCCCATCCTTCAAATGGGATGATTTCTCAGGCCACATGAATGGAACATGTGATGTCCAGTCCAACTTGTCCACTATGAAGGGTGATGCATGATGAGCAGGTCAAGGAGAAAGAAGACATTCACTAAGTGAGTAAAAATATGAACTCATAGAATAATCCAAATATGTATCTACAATGCTTGGATATCAACAATTTACTAGCAAGTTTGCCACTATTTCAACATATATTAGGCTTTTGGAGATAAAGTAACAAGGTGACCATTATAAGCCGATTTGTTACCATGGCCAAATATCCTAAACATGCACAAGTCAATTTAACATATCATAAGCATAGTTGCCAAGAACCATCAATAATTCATTGAACCAACACATATGATCATTGTAGCTTAAAATTCACATCTAGGAGGGATATAACCACCATGAATAGGTTAGTTATGAACCAAAAATAGGTCTCAAGGTCTAACATGGTAAGCACCCAATAACATGGATATTTTAGATGGATAATTTCATCTCCTTGACATTTATGTTATAATTTTACCATTTTTTTGTTGAATTCTTTGTGTGAGTCATATATGAGTCTTCAAACCCTCCCATACCATCAACACATGTATCTACAATTACAATGTCAAATTTCAATGCACACAAGCACAAACTGAAAAAATTTCAATGTTGGCCCCTAGCTAGCCATCATTTTTACATTCATGGGGACTCATATCCTTAAAGATTAGAAGTAGGAGCATCAGAGACATATAATAAATTATGTGTGATTCATTGAGGCATCATTGTTTTTCGTATAAATGATGTTGACAATGATGACGATGAAAACAATGGTGATGATATTGATGATAATGATGATGATGATGATGACGACAACGACGATGACGACCACGATGATGATTTTAAAGATGACGTGGATGCAAAATATGATGATGACGACGATGATTATGTTGATGAAGATGATAAAGATGATGGTGATGATGATGATGAAGGGTAAGAAGTTTTCTCAAATGGAAGGGTAATGAGTTTTCTCAACCTATGGACTATGAAGTACATTATAAGCCCACAACTGGTAAATAATAATAAATAATTTCATCTCCTTGACATTTATATATGTTATAATTTTATCATTTGATTGTTGAATTATTTCTATGAGTAATATTTGAGTCTCAAAACCCTCCCATATCATCAATGCATGCATATACCATAACCATGTCAAATTTCAGTGCATATGAGAACAAACTGAAAAAATTTCAACGTTGGCCCCATTCTCAAGTCACTCATGATTAGCTCAAGAGACTTCTGCAACCCTCACGAAAAATCATTAACTCATTAATGAAAACAAAATATTATCATTTGTTAGTACCATGTTGCATAATCAATCAATTATAAACTAAATTTTAACACCTAAAGATTAATTTAGTCAATTTTCTAAAAATCATTATGGGACCCCCTTGTGCTAACTATGTTCATTGGAAATCATGGCTCGACCTTACTTCTTCTATGTGGGCACCCCTTTCCAAGTTAGGATGACCCACAAACTCATCGCACGGGTGCCTTGGCGTGCCTGACATGCAATTCCCCACGGGTTCCTCGGTGCTATGCCTTTGTGAGGGCATGCCCAAGGTGCGGGAATTTGCCTCGCTGTGAAAATTAGTCAACACAAATCATTAACTCATAAATGACAAAAAAAGATTATGATTTTTTAATATCATACTGCATAATCAATCAATTACAAACTGAATTTCAACACCTAAGCATTAATTATTCATTTTTATAAAAATCATTAGGAGGCCACCTTGTTGGAACTTTGTTCATGGTTAGACATGGTTCGACCTTACTTCTTTTCTATGGGTTCCACTTTCCAAGTTGGCCCGACCCACCAACTCGTTGCACGGGTACCCCTGCTAGGCGGGCATCCTAGCGTGCCTAGCATGTGACGCCCCCATGGGTGCCCAGGTGCTTCGCATTCATGCAAGTGCGCCTAATATGTGGGAGTTTTCCCTACCGTGCAAATATGTCAACACAAATCATTAGCTAATAAATGACAACAACATATTATCATTTGTTAGTACCATGTTGCATAATAAATCAATTATAAACCGACTTTTAACACTTAAACATTAATTTAGTTAATTTTCTAAAAATCATTATGAGACACCCTTGTGGGAACTTTGTTCATGGGTAGTCATGGGCTGACCTTACTTATTTTCTACATGTGCCTCTTGCTAAGCCAGCCCGACCCACCAACTCATTGCACGTGTGCCCCTGCTGGGCAGGTGTCTTGGCGTGCCCAACATGCAACACCCCCATGGGGACCTGGGTGCTCTACCTTCATGTGGGCATGCCTAGGGTGCGAGCATTTGCCCTGTTATCCAAATCAGTGAACACAAATCATTAGATCATTAATAACAACAAAATATTATCATTTGTTATTTCCATGCTGCATGATCAATCAATTATAAACTGACTTTTGACATCGAAAAATTTATTTACTTAATTTTCTAAAAACCATTATGAGCCCCCTTGTGGGAATTCTGTTCATGGGCAGTCATGGGCCGACATTACTTCTTTTGTGCAGGCGCCTCTTGCCAAGTCGGGCCAATCTGTCAACTTGTTGCACAGGCTCCCTTGTCAGGAAGGCACGTCCAACACGTGATACCCCCATGGGTGTCGGACACCCTAGAGTGCCCAATACACGACGCCCCCATGGGTGTCCGAGCGCCCCACCTTCACTCGCTCATCAATGACAACAAAATATTATAATTTTCTAGTACCATGATGCATAACCAATCAATTATAAACTGACTTTTAACACCCAAACATTACTTTAGTCATTTTTCTTAAAATCGTTATGAGACCCCTTGGTGGGAACTTTGTTCATGGGCAGTCATAGGAAGTCATGGGCCGACCTTATTTTATGCAGGCACCCCTTTCCAAGTCAGGTCGACCCACCAACTCATCACATGGACACCCTGTAATAGCCCCGGGTTAAAAGTTCATGTAATAAAAGTTAATGAAGGTAAAATAAGACCACGAGAAAGGGACACTTATTCCAAGTTGAATGTTGGGCAAAATATGCTAGTGGGCATCACTTGTTGTGTTTTATGGCTAAGGGAAATTGGCAAAGGAAATGGATAAGGCTTTGGAAAGGAAAAGAGGCAAAGTAATCCACCATAGGCATCAATTTTAGCAATGTGGAGAGTGGAGTCTCCTTCAGGTTGGATCCTTTTGACATTAATCCACCTTAGGCAAAGTAACTATGAAATCTAATTAGTGAAAAAATATAATTTTGTTGGAGCGTCATAATGAGCATATTATAGGGGAGTGTTTCCTAGAGTCTAGTTCTATGTTGATTAGAGGGTTTGTCTTTCATGAACTTGCCCATTATTCAATCGCAGACCTTGTAAGAAGATCTACCTATATGGAAATATGTCAAAGAATCCAAAATTTAATCTTCATATGGGTTAGAAACAAAGTGATTTTATAAATTTTGAGGTATTAACATTCCAAGTCCTTGTCAATTGGGTTTATCTTTGGTGGTTGGAAGGAATGATTATTCTCCTCCCTACCTAGGCTCAATTACCATAAGCGACATGTTGAGCTCATATCGCATATATTGTTGTAATAAATGCTACCCTTGTTGTTGAACAACCTTCATCCTTGAAGAATATCTTACCCTTGCCTATGGGCTAGAGGGTGGGGTTCCTAGTTACATGGAAAGAAAAAACTTCCTAAGCATCTATTTTCAAAGTGAAAGTCTAGACCATAAAATCCACTACTTACGTTTGACAATCAAATATGGGCTTATTGTTTCTCCCCAAGGAAGTATGGATGCTAATTTACATATTTTAATCACCTCAGGGTGGTAGGGTGGTACAAGGCAGGAGAGTGGAGTCTCCTTCACGTTGGAGCATTCAAGACTTGATGTTGGCATCAATGACAACACCATTCAACAATTGTATCACTCAGTTCATCTACTACCACCATGATTGCATCATGTTGTCTGGGGGTTCCTGGTAATCTAGTGATGAAGTATGTTTATATGACTTCCAACTTCCATTCTAGAATTGGTATTGGCTACAATAATCCTATTCGATGTTTGAATTCCACTTTAACTTGTTGGTGTTGAAATATGGCAACAAGAATATTCCAATTTAATTTGTCCTTGAATCAAATTGTGAATTAAAATCGAATTTAGTCTTACCAGTTACTTGGAATTAATTAATAAATTTATTTTTAAATTAATTAGTTGGAGAAATTCAAGTTAGAAGTCTTTCTGAAGTCATGCAAGAGTTATCCCTTAAATTAAGGAGATAAGATTGAGTTATATTTGAGTTGTAATTAGTTAACCCAGTTTACTGAGTTAAGTCCAGTTAAATTAGTTCCAAACTATTTGAGGAACTAATAATGAGTTAACAGTCAGTTGATGCATTAATGCACTCAACTAGTGCTACTACAGTTAACTGAAGATTCCTTCATTAGAAACCCATGCATGTCTATTTTTAGAAAGACCCCGTTGAGATTAATGTTCAAGGAAAATGTACTATCAGTTGCATGTGTTTTCTCATGGAGAAAACTCATGCATGTAGTCAAGGATTCATCCTTGAGGATTCCGTAGTTTTGAAGGCTAATCATCCATAAGGAACAACGCAAGGAAATAGGAGCTTGGAGGGTAGAGAGGAAGGCTGGAGAGAATCCAAGATTGCCTATGAGCATCTGTGAGGATTGTACTGAGAGATAGCTAGCTGTGAGAGATAAGGCTTTGTATAATTCCTATGTATTTCCACCATGTATGATAATACAATTTTGTTGGGTAGTGGATCCCCGGCGTAACGGTTTTGGGGCGTAACGCCCATAATTTTGGGTATTGGTATTGTAAAGGATCCGCGAAGTGGGCGGAGCATGGGTTGTAATAAGTCAAGTCAAGGGCATTCCGCCTGAAAATAATGTAAGATAATAGAAAGAGTCGGCCTGCCCATGGTTCGCGGACCATGGGAATGTATAAATAGAGCAAGGGTCTAGGTGTAGAAGAAAAAGTAAGATTGGATCTAAAGTGTTATGGGTTGTTGACTGCGATATTCACTCTGAGTTTGTAAGTCCGAGTCACGGGTTGTAGTAGTAGAAGAGGCTCTACAGCTGTGTGCGCAGAGGCCTAGTAGAGTCCGCAGCTGTGTGCGTGGACCCCTGCAGCTGTGTGCGTAGGGTAGGAAGTGGATTGTAACTGGAAAAAGCATTAATAAAGATAAGTTGGTTTTGGAATATCACATATCTGTTGCTCTGTTTCTGTTTATACATCTGTTTATAGTTTATGATTGCACACATGTCTGTTTATGTTAAATGGTAACTGAAAGTATTGTGCCTACTTAAATTAATTCAAGATCTATAATAATACTAAGCATAGTAAAGAGAATTCGCACTCATCTTCTAAGCCGCACGAAGGTAGTTGCTCTGAACAAACGGCTGCGCGGAAGTAGCGCAGTGCGAGGGATCGATTCGTGAACCTTCCAGACCTCATCAAGACATCCCTAGGGTGCAGAAACCTGGTTCCAGTACCCTCCCATACTACCTCGGGTGAGACCTCAGTCCGCGCTCCGTGGATTGTTGCCGAAAGGGCTGGTAGTTTCAGGATTTGTTTGGCTAAACATTTCTGAACCTGGGTCAGGCCCTATAAGCCAACAAATGGTTCCGTTGCTAGGACAAGGATCTGCCTAAAGGATGTTTGATGTCAGAACACTAGAACCCTACAAAGAATGAAATTGAAGATTGGTTGGATCAGAAGCTTCACGAGTTCGTGATACAGGAAAACAAAACCCCACAGATATTGGTGAAGAGGTGGCTGGATCACTATGTATATATGAAAATCCACAAAATCTTCTTCCTGTCCTTCTCTTCAGAACTATGTGATTGGATCATGAGGTTAGCTAATAGCCAAGGAAGGCATAAGCTTGATAAACCCATAGTGTGGACTCCAAAGTTGGTGCGCAGGTTAGAGGCGTGGGCCGTAGACCACTGGCTCGATCGGATAATAGGAGGGTTTATCACTGAATTTGCGATAGACATGACTGTAAGCTATAGCGAAGCAGAAAGACGTTTTCTCCAGGGACTGCGAGGTAAGTACATCAAATCCTTGAATACCTAGATTAAGATGGTGTTGTGTGAAAAATGGGTGATGAGAATACATTAATGAGTGGAACGACGTGGAGCGAAAAGGTCTATAAGGGTATCGAAGGGTTAGGAAACAATCCTTTAATTTCACCTCCACGAGAAAATGAGGAAGAGCGCGCTAAAGTTTCTCCAAGGAGTGTAGTCAGTTTGATAAGGCAACACATTCCACAGTTATCATCCTTGCTAATGCCACCACTCGCGTCACCTCCTTCACCTCCATCTTTGCCCACACTGCCTCCACCAAACCAGCGGTTTAGCATGGCGAGCGCGATCAAGTTGCCTGTATTCAGAGGAGTAGGAAACGAAGATCCAGATCAGTTTTGGTTCATAGTAAGAGAAGTTTGGGAAGCACACAGGGTTATGGATGATAAAATTAAGAAGGCCACATTGGTAAGCTGCTGCAGGACCGCGCGCTGACTTGGTACATGAAGCACTCGAATGATCACCCAAATGCAGGAATAGCTGAGATCCAGATCGCGCTGAACAAGGAATTTAGTCGGCCGAAATCTGAAATGCAGTCGATCATCATATTTAAGGAGATCACGATGCTTCCAGGCGAAACCCCCTAGGATCTGGATCAAAGACTGAAAAAGTACGATCCGTGAGGCTAATATGACACTGACAGATGCGCAACACCGCGCGTGGTTCATAGCATCTTTGACACCACACCTGAGGACACTGCTATCATAGCAGAAGCTCTCAACCAAGGCAGAAGCATTGGAAATGGTGATGAGGTTGCATGAGATGCCAATACAGGATCCAGGGTTGGGAGTCCAACAAATCCACGCGCAACTACAGAACCTATGCTTAGAGATGCAGAGTTTGAAGCAGGATAGGACACCCCAGATGGAAGCGCGTGAAGAAGTGTGGTGCATAAAATGTAAAGGCTAGGGCCACAATAAGGATCACTGTCCAGTATTTACAAAATATTTGGTAGGAGGAGGACAGATGCCGTTGAGGCCAGAGGCACAGGTGGGCCTAAGCACGGCACCCGCGCTATGGTGTGTGATCTGTCAGGTGGGAGGAAAACACGTGACAGACAACTGTCACTTGTTGCAGAAGTACACATAGACTGCACAACAGCTATTTTGTAACTTCTATAGATCAATAGGCCAAGATGAGTGAAATTGTCGAAGTTATGAATTGTTGATGGATCAAACACCTGCCTATAGGATGTAGATCGAGGTGCAAGGTTAGGAACCTACTGCAGCCATAACGCGCGGTGGATTCCAAGGCCGTGGATGAGGATGAGGAGGAATGGGACTCGGATGAGGGTGCGGATAGTTAATTTGCTACAATTGTGGAGGCCCTGGGCATTGTGCACGTGACTGTATGAATCCGACCAGAATATGTTGTCCGTGTTGCTATTAGTTTGACCATGAAGCGGTAGATTTTCCAATGTTGACCACACAGATGCACGAGAAAGGGGTACTATAACCTCCTCCGACACAGAATATCCAAATGATGAGGTCGGAACCGTGTGAAGAAGACCTTAACATGAACATGGTACTCAGAAGCGGCGCGACCACAGGGGAAGATAAGGGAAATCAACCCAAGGGTGATACATGGGTTCGCAAGACTCCTACGAAGGAACTTGAGTTTGACGTGGAGCACGCAAAGGAGACGTTTATGGAAGCTAAGAAGAGCTTCAGGGAGGCCTCTACCTTAGGTAGTAAGGATCAACCAGAGCCAAGAATGGATCTTTCTATGCTTACTACCTTTTTAGAGACATGCATGAAGCTGCTACGCAATAATAAGGTAGATAGAGGACTACAAGAGCTGATCACTAGGTGCACAGGGTTAGGAGAACCGCGCGTAGTTCAAAAGCTGGGGAAGCATGCCTTGTGCATTGGAAGGGAAATGCGGTTGACGGTGAAAATTGGCAATTATAAGATGGATTAGGTCATCCTAGACCTGGGCTCGGACGTGAATGTGTTACCAAAGCAGACATGGGAACGCATGGGCAGGTCCACGTTATATTGGTCTCCTATTCAATTACGGATGGCGAACCAACAAAAGATCATGCCCATGGGAAGATTGCAAGTTGTAACAGTGGATATCGAAGGTGCAAGTACGTAGACTGACTTTGAGGTAATCGAGATTGTGGATGGAAGTAACCCTTACCCTGCGTTGTTAGGGATAGACTGGGCCATAGATATGAATGGAGTCATCAACCTGAAGAAGCAGAAAATGATTTTTGAGAAAAAGTCCCTACGCGTAGTAGTTCCGCTCGATCCGGCCGAAGGGGTGCACTACATCGAACCTGTGCGCAAGGATGACAGCGATGATGAGCTGGATTGCATCTATCAGATAATGGCACAAGACTAGGATCGTGTGAACCCAATTGAAGATGGAAGAATCTCATGGGAGCGCGATAGTTCATGTACTTCGAATTCGGATGAAGAAATAGAACGCTGGCAGAATCGGTTGCATGAAGTAACAATGCTAAATTGAAACATGATGGTTAGATCACTGCGGTGCGTGAGGTTTGAAGCAAGGGAACTGCCAACATATAATGGGGAGACAAGTGTGGAAGAATTCTTAAACAAATTCGAAAGGTTAGTACCAAAATAGCAGCGGTACGGTGCGATGGAATGGGCTTTGAGCACGACACCCACACAATGGTGCTAGACACACCAGAAAAATTATTGGGAACTGACATGAATACAAAAGATGGATACACTTACAGTTTGGAAGTCCCCAGCTTCAAAAGCGAGTCGGGCAGCCAAGGCAAAACTATTTGCATGCTCACTTGTGTCGATGGGTATAGATGAGTGCTAGGCAAGCACATCACAAGCTAAGGATCAAAGATCAGACCCTGACACAGTAGTAGGAAAAGCGATGCACACCACAGATACCCCGCGACGAAGCATTCACAAAGTTACGCAGGATAATGAGTAAAGTTTACCAGGCGGGATGAATGGATTGGGACCTGCGTGTACCAGCAGTTCGATGGGCCCATAGGACCATAAGAAAAAACTGGAGCGCAACAGTATCAAGAAGAAAGGAAACCAAGAGGATAGAGAAGAGGCCCCAGACCACAGTAGGCATAGGACGCGAGGGCTGGGGTAAAGGAATTAGGCAGTTGCAAGAAGACCTTCAGAGAGGGAGCATAAGACTTCGTGAACTTGATGATGAGTGGGCACAACTAAGGAAGAAAAGTGTGACACTGGACAAAGAAATCAACGAACTAAAACCCAAAGTCATGCAAGCGGGCCACAAGAAACTAAGCATGTTGGGATCAAGGCTAGCTAGCCCTACTACTGCATTAGAAAGAGTTGCGACCCTGCTATCATGGCTGCAACCGCACCATACTACACAAGGGAGCATACCATGCAAAGAAGAATGTGACATGCTACCAGACATAGGGGTATTTGAAGGGTGCCCGCAGCCTAGGCTAGCAGGGAAATCGAAGCCTCGCACCAGGAGTGCGACCACCTGACTATCTGCAGGAAGCATAGTCTCAGCACTCCAAGTAGTTGAAAGAAGGCGTGGGACTCTAAACAAGTCTGCAGAAGAGCTGCGTGGAAAAGAAGTTCCATACAGGGTCAGTCTGTCACAGGGATCGCGGTCGTGCATAAGGAGTTGCGCTGCTGCGCGGCTAGGCTAGAAGGTAATTGTTGATGTCACTGTTCATGATAAGAGGTCTAATTTAAGGTAGAAAGGAGCGGGTGACGGGCCATTAAGATAGAAGTTAAGAGCTATATTCGGGATGATCTACTGCCAAAAAGGTACTGCTGACTCAAATATGGAGGGAATGCCTGAGTTTAAATTCAAAAGTTACCATAAAAGTCCGAGGGGTAGCTGCTGAGCAACACTTGGATGTTTGAGATTTGAGCCAATAAAAAGCAACGAGCACCAAGCTACCTTGCCACCTATAACGATGCAACCAAGCGAATCCAGTATCGACACAATGTTGAGAACTAGAGTGCGATTTATGGAAGTTACCCCAGAACCCCGAGTAACCCAGGAGGAGCCTGGAGAGACATTTGGCGCACCAGAGGTACCAAAGTCCCCACGCATGCTGCAACCACAAAAAGACAAATAGCCAATGGGGCCAGTCTGGGTATCACCATAAAACCCGAGAGTAAGTAAATTGTCAATAACAGAAAAGGGAAAAGCTGTCACCGACAAACTAGAGGAGCAGGAGGAAGATCTGCAAGCCCTGATAGCCCAAATTGAGGCACAAGATGACGAGGCAGAGAATGTCTCCCACGCACCTTCAGCAATAGAGTTACTCCATTACATTCCCCCTTGGAAAGGGACAGCAAAGATACCAAAGGACGCAGAGGCCATGAAGAGTGTGCTCCAGACCCCGCTTCTTTCAGATGAGATAAGATTTGATGGACCACCACTGGGACGGGTACCGAATATAAAATTTGAAGACTAGGACCTCGCGGATAGTGAGAAGTTCCCATAGTTGGCCGCGGAAAAATTACTGCAGCAGAAATGGTTGCGTGGTGTGGAGATGGCTGGGTTACTCCATCTGCGGTGGATACCCCATTACCACTGTGCACACATCACAATTTTTGTCATTCGGCAGCTATTGTGTCTAGTACATGATGGGTATCTTTGGCTGGAGGAGCCGATTCCCATCACAGCCGACTTAATTCACCGAATATCATGACTTCCTATTAAAGGAAGAAATCCCGCAGACATCGCAGGAAAGAGCAATGACATGGGCCTTGCAGAAGCTATGAAGGCCAAATATAAGCTAGAGAAGAGGAAGCGAGGGTATGTAATAGCAAGCATCAAGGATTAATGGGTGCACGTCGCCACCCAGCTGTTGGATGGCAAGCTCATGAGGAAATGCCGCGCAGACGAAGTGCCCACATCTGTAATTGCGTTGGAAGAGCAATGTGCAGAAGGGGTCCAGTTTAACTGGGCGCAGTTTCTCTACGAGGAATTTTTTATGAATTGTAGGGAAGCCTAGGACCAGGGTAAGACCTTCCACTATGTGTGGTTGCTATTATCCATCCTGCTGGTTGCCGGGGAGCTGCCGACGGCCAACCAGTTCCCCACCATTGAAAGGAACCTACCTGAGGCTGTGAGGTACACCTCGCTCTGGGAAACGAAAGACGTGACGAGGATTCGAGAGATAAAAGTGTTTTGGGAATTCATAGAGGCGAGCTTACGAACATGGATCAATTGCAGGTCGCACTTGTCCCCAACAGTCTATAACAGTTTACAAAGCGCAACAGAATTCAAGGCGGATATGCATAACTTATATATTCGAGCACGGAAGGATCCCAATCCATAAGGTAAAACTTCCGTTCATTGCCACAGATGATGCGATCTTCGAAGTAATGGTGTCATGGTCTCCGAAGTGGCACACCTTAGACTTGGCGGAACTGGAAAAGTTAGCAGTGTAGCTGAAGAAGATGGAGCCCAAGCTACACGTCGCGAAGTTGGCGGAGAGAAAGCATCAGGAACAGGACACGACAATGCAGCGGAAGGTGGTTGAGGTGGCAACAATAGAGCAGATGGTACGAACCACAGCCACGTAGGAAACTGAGGAAGGTCAGGAAATGTCCATGGAGCAGGACATACAAGGGATGGAAGAGATACAAGAATGCACAAACCTTACAATAGAATTGACCCAACTCAAGAGGTCGCGAGCCCTGGAGCAGCCACCCGTGCGCAAAAAGACAAAGACAATGAATACCATGGAAGGAGACCTTATTGACAGTATTGAACCAGTTCGCCAGGTCACTAAGGATGCTTTGGAAGAATTGATGACGGAATAGGAAACTGTGTTGGGGGCACTCAGAGCATAGTTGCAGGCATTACAGGTGCGGCCCCAGGAGTGATGACATCGCACCTTGCGGAAGGTGTAGCTGACGCTGAGAAGATGGTGAGCACACACAAAATGAAGACTTTGGTGTTACCAGAAGGCGCTGTTTTAGCAGAAGCCAAAGGGGACATGAGGGGCTGGGGATTGAATTTGGCCGCCCTCCCCAGAGAAACCCTATACCAGCTGTAGGAGGGGGTAACAGTATAGCTTCGCGCCAGGGAGGGCCGCACTCTCCAAATCTTGAGTGAGTAGAAGGACAAGTTAGAATAGCTCACCCTGCAGCGCAACAACATGGTCACCCAAAACCAGGAGCTAGAACAAGCAGTGGACAAGGCCTGTAGCAGCATTTTGGAGTTGGCCATGCCAACGACACTCCCCACCATGGAAAAAATTCATCAACTGGCAGCTGGAGTCTGCACAACCCAGGAGGAGGCCGTGAAGGCCCAGTTGGAGCTGAACCTGCAGATCACAGAGCTGCGAATGAAGCTGCCGTCCTCTACACCCCCAGAAGTCAGAGAGCAGCACCACCATGCCATTCAATCGGGGTTGAAAGAAATAGAGCATGCTGTCCAGGACTGCACAAGATTGTTGGACCAGTCCCTTGTCACCCTCACTTCATTACAGGAGGACCCAACACTACAACAGTTAGAGACAGAAGTGCGGGAATTACAACAGGACTATGACAATGTTCGGGGGACCACGCAAATGGTCATCCTTACCTAGGGACTAGCCAAGATGAGGGAGGCCCAGGCTCTGAAAGAATAGGTGGACACCGCATGCCAGAAAGAAGAAGGGCTTAAAGCACGCATCCAACGTTGGCTTAAAGAAGCGTTCACGATCATCGCCATGATCGAGGAGAAGCTGGCCCAGATGTAGGACACATATGAGAAAAGGCAAGAGGGGGCCTATGACAACGATGCATCAGAGAATTGAGCACAATTGATACAATAGACAATAGAGGAATGTATGGCAGATGTCCGCGAAGCACAGAGATTGCTAGATGTAATGCGTGCAAAGATCACCTCACCGGCCAAGTGACTCGGGACGAGTCAAGATGTTTGTGTTGGGGACCTATTGGGTAGTGGATCCCTCGCGTAATGGTTTTCGGGCGTAACACCCACAATTTTGGGTATTGGTATTGTAAAGGATATGCGAAGTGTGCGGAGCATGGGTTGTAATAAGTCAAGTCAAGGGTAGTCCACTCGAAAATAATGTAAGATAATAGAAAGAGAGTCGGACTGCCCATGGTTCACGGACCATGGGAATGTATAAATAGATGAAGGGTCTAGGTGTAGAAGAAAAAGTAAGATTGGATCTAAAGTGTTATGGGCTGTTGACTGCGATATTCACTCTGAGTCTGTAAGTCTGAGTCATGGGTCGTAGTAGTGGAAGAGGCTTTGCAGTTGTGTGCGCAGAGGCCTAGTAGAGTTCACAGTTGTGTGTGCAGACCCTTGCAGTTGTGTGCGCAGGGTAGGAAGTGGATTGTAACTGGAAAAAGCATTAATAAAGATAAGTTGGTTTTGGAATATCACATATCTATTGCTCTGTTTCTGTTTATACATCTGTTTATAGTTTATGATTGCGCGCATGTTTGTTTATGTTAAATGGTAAATGAAAGTATTGTGCCTACTTAAATTAATTCAAGATCTATAATAATAATAAGCACAGTAAAGAGCATTCACGCTCGTCCTCCAAGCCACGCGAAGGTAGTTGCTCTGAATAGATGGCTGCAGGGAAGTAGCACAGTACGAGGGATCGATTTGTTAACCTTCCAGACCTCATCAAGACATCCCTAGGGTGCAGAAACCTGGTTCCAGCACCTTCCCATACTACCTCGGGTGAGACCTCAGTTTGCGCTCCGCGGACTGTTGCCGAAAGGGCCGATATTTTAAGGATTTGTTTGGCTAAACATTTCTGAACCTAGGTCAGGCCCCTATAAGCCAACAAATTTTGTGGGGGTTTTTATTTGAGATTTTCCCTAAAGTATTTTCATGTGTATTGTGCCATTGGTTCTTCTTCTTCTGGTTATATTGTTCAGCTTGATCTTTAAGCTTCCACAAATTGATATTAGAAGTAGGTTATAGTATTTTGCGTTGATTTATATTGCATTATCGGGTTAACCTATGACAGATTTTCTACATAGTATCGGAGCTGTGAACAATATACTGAGAAGAGAATTCAAAGTTTGAAGTTCGGGGTTGCAGGTGAAAATCGAATTCATATCACACTTCAAGGTTGGCCAATGGCATTCTATGGCTTGAGACTCGAGTATGCCTTGGAAGGTTGCTTGAATTAAATAGCATGGAAAGATAGAATGGAGGCTATATTAGAAGGCAATGACTTGAAGGAATTCATTGATAAAGAAATCCCAAAGCCAGCTTCAACTAATGCACAAGAGTTGGCTGAGTGGAAGAAGTGTGTGGCAAAGGTGAGATGGATCATCCTTGAGGGAGTTCGAGACCATATTGTCTCGAGTCTCCATGGGAAGGATACTCCATTTTCAATGTGGAAGACATTGAAGGACCTCTACCAGAACAGTAGTGACCAAAGGAAATTGGTGCTCAAGGATAAGCTTTGAAGAATTAAAATGGAGAAGGGCGATACTATTTCCACATATCTGGACAAGCTCACCACTTGCAAAGATGAGTTTGGTAGTGTGGGAATAACTACTGCTGATGATGATATGGTGAGCCTCACTCTCCTTGGATTTCTAAAGAGTTGGAATAGCTACTAGGACTCTATGAATGGAAGGGAGAAACTGCTGGATTAGGAACGACTATGGTCAGATCTTATGCAGGAGGAGATCAGGAGGAGCACACGAGATGGTTCTTCATCCAAGAATGATGATGAAGAAAATCTAGCCTTAGCAAGTAAGGCAAGAAAAGGGAAGGGGAAGGTTTCCCATTTCAAATCGAATTCTTCTCATGGAGGGAAGAAGGGTGACATGTCTAAAGTAAGATGCTTTAATTGTCACAAGATGGGACATTATGTGACTAATTTCCCATCAAAGAAGTCCAAGAAGGGATCCTCAAAAGGATTGGAAGGTGAGGCATTAGCCTCTTAGTTCGAAATGGACTTTACCCTCATCGCATGCATGGTGTCATTGATGATGGGTTGTGTTTGGTATCTTGACAATGGAGCCTCATTCCACATGATCGGTGATAAAAATTTATTCGGTGCCTTGGAGAAGAAAGACCTCAAGATGCATCTAGAGATGCATGTAGAGAAGGTATAGTGTTTCAGGAGTGGGCACGGTTGCTTTTCAGAGGGAGCATGGAGCTCCTCTCACCTTGATAGATGTGATGTATGTGACTGGGATGAATAAGAACTTGGTATCGGTCATGATGTTGGAGGACAAAGGCTACAATGTTGTCTTCAGTAAAGGAAAGGCGTTCCTAAGACACATAGCCACAGGTCAGACCAAGAGGATAGGGATTCGGGTGAAGAATCTTTATAAACTAGAGGTAGATGATTGTGCAACATTGAGTACGAAAGAAGAATTGGTGCAAATCCAAGACATTTGCGAGTTGTGGCACAGGTAGTTGGGCCATTTGCATCATGGGGCTTTGAAGATAATGTAGAAGATATCTACAGGACTTCCCAAAGGTAAACTTGAGCAAGTTGACACATGTAAAGGTTGTACCTTGGGAAAGTACACCAAGTCTTCCTTTCATGATGGAGACAGTCAAGCAGAGGCTATCTTAGAGCGAGCTCATACTAATTTGTGTGGACCATTCTCGATGGCATCCGCAATGAAGCAAAGGTATTATGTGATTTCCATTGATGACTATTCTCATAAATGTTGGATTTATTTCATGCAGAAGAAGGACCAAACTTTCATAAAGTTTTGTGAGTTCAAAGCTTTGGTCGAGAAAGAGTCAGGGAAGAAGATCAAGGCCTTGAGAAGCGACAACAGTGGAGAACATGTCTCATAAGAGTTTAAGGACTTATGTGCAGCGGAAGGAATTAAACGAGAGTTGACGACACCTCATAACCCACAATAGAATGGGGTGGCCGAGAGGAAGAACAAAACTATTGTAGGGGAAGCACGAGCAATGCTGCATGACCATGGCCTACAACTTCACTTGTGGGCTGAGGCATGCAACACAATGGTCTATCTGCAGAATAGATGCCTACATTGCATACTTGGGATGAAGACACCAAAGGAAGATTTCTTTGGTAAGAGACTAGATGTGGGTCACTTCAAGATCTTTGGATCATCGGTATATTGCCATGTGACAAAGGATGCATGGAAGAAGATTGAGCCAACAATAGAGTTGGGGATATTTTTGGGGTACAATGATACATCTCACAACTATCGAGTGTACTTGCCTACCAGTCGGAGGACAGTGGTTCACAGATATCTGAAGTTTGATGAGCAGAAGGCCATGCGATTTTCCCTTGAGAGGGAGCTCCAAATATAGGATGTGGAGGAACTATTGGTTCCTAAGGAGGAGGAGCCTTAGACTGATGCGAAGCAGCCACATGCAGAGGTTCAAGGAGTGGAGACATCCACTAAAGCAGAGTCTTCCAGAGATGGACGGAAGCGCACAAGAGAAGCTGACATATTGTTGGAGGATGCGAGAGAGAATGTGGGAGCACCATCTTATCAGCGTAGACAGAGGAGGTCACTTGAGAGGTAGACTAGATACATGGCCCTTGTTGGGGAATGTGTTGAGACCAAGCCATCTTCCTTTGAGGAAGCAGTGCAGCAGCTGATTTGGGTTGATGCTATGGTGGAGGAGTATGACTCCATAGTTCATAATAGTGTTTGGGACGTGGTTCCGAGACCGCAGAACAAGTCAATTGTGAGTTCCCATTGGCTTTACAAGGTAAAGCAAGATCTTGATGGTAGTGTGGAGAAGCATAAGGCAAGATTTGTTTCCCGTGGCTTTTCACAGGTTGAGGGGATTGAATATGATGAGACTTTTGATCCTGTCGCAAGGTACTCATCTATATGTTGGCACTATCAGCACAGATGGGTTGGAAGATCCATTAGATGGATGTGAAGACTGCATTCCTCAATGGCTAGATTGAGGAATAGGTGTACATAGAGCAGCCGGAAGGTTTTGAGACCTTCGATCATGAGTCGCATGTGTGCCAAATCAAGCGAGTGTTGTACGGGATGAAGCAAGCACCTCATGCTTGGTACACCAGGATAGACAACTACTTCACTGGGTTGGGCTTCACAAAGAGTGAAGCGGATGCGAACCTGTACCACATCGTGGTGAAAGGTAAGCTATTGATCATCGTACTTTATGTTGATCGTGTCTTGCAAGGAGGAACTTGCAAGATAATTCGAGATGAAAGACATGGGTCTCATGCATTACTTCCTTGGCATGAAAGTGTGGTAGAAGGATGGGAAGTTGTTTGTGTCTTAGGGCAAGTATTCCAACGAGATACTCAGGAGATTACACATGGAGATGTGCAAGCCCATGCAGACTCCTCTAGCAGGTAACTGGAGGAAGGAGGTTGCTACTTCAAGAGAAGTTGTAGAGGCTACTATGTACAGGCATCTTGTGGGTTCACTGATGTACTTAATGAACACACGACCAAATTTGTGCTATGTGGTGAACCAGCTGAGTCAAGAGATGGTTCAGCCTACCAAGATGTTTTGGAAGGCGACAAAGGATGCATTGAGATACCTCAGAGGTACATCTCAGTATGGATTATGGTATAGATGGATAGAGGGAGTGAAGCTACGGGGCTTCATTGATGCAGATTGGGTAGGGAGTCCATCAGATCGAAGAGAACATCAGGAGGGATTTTCAACCTTGGGTCAGTGGCAATTTCTTGGTACAGTAGGAAACAAAGGTCGGTTGCACTTAGCTCAGTAGAGGTAGAATACATGGCTGCAAGTCAGGTAGCATGTGAGGCCATCTGGATGTGGAAAATCCTATTTGGTTTGTTTGATGAGAGGATGGATCCAATTGTGATCTATTGTGATAATCATAGTTGTATCAAACTCTCTGAGAATCTAGTATTTCATGATAGGTCCAAGCACATCGACATCTGGTATCATCATCTCAAAGACTGTGTATCGAGGAGGATCATGTTGTTGTAGTATATTTTGACAGAGGAGCAAGATGTTGACATTTTGACAAAGGCATTGTCAAAGTGTAAATTCGAGTTCCATAGAGACAGGATCGGGGTGGCAGATAATCCCTTTCTTGTTGAGAGGGAGTGTTGAAATATGGCAACAAGAATATTCCAATTTAATTTGTCCTTGAATTAAATTGCGAATTAAAATCAAATTTATTCTTAACATCTACTTGGAAATAATTAATTCATTTATTTTTAAATTAATTAGTTGGAGAAATTAAAGCTAGAAGTATTTCTGAAGTCATGCAAGAGTTATCCCTTAAATTAAGGAGATAAGATTGAGTTATATTTGAGTTGTAATTAGTTAACTCAATTTACTAAGTTAAGTCCAGTTAAATTAGTTCCAAACTGTTTGAGGAACTAATAGTGAGTTAATAGTCAATTGATGCATTAATGCACTCAACTAGTGCTACTCCAGTTAACTGAAGATTCCATCATCAGAAACTCATGCATGTACATTATGAGAAAGACCTAGTTGAGATTAATGTTCAAGGGCAATGTACTATTAGTTGCATGTGTTTTCTCATGGAGAAAACTCATGCATGCAGTCAAGGATTCATCCTTGAGGATTGCGCAGTTTTGAAGGCTAATCATCCATAAGGAACAACGCAAGGAAATAGGAGCTTGGAGAGCAGAGAGGAAGGCCAGAGAGAAGCCAAGATTGCCTGTGAGCATCTGTGAGGATTGTACTGAGAGATGGCTAGCTGTGAGAGCTAAGGCTTTGTATAATTCCTATGTATTTCCACCATGTATGATAATACAATTTTGTGGGGGTTTTTATCTAAGACTTTCCCCAAAGTATTTTCATGTGTATTGTGCCATTGATTCTTCTTCTTCTGGTTATATTGTTCAGCTCGATCTTTAAGCTTCCACAAATTGATGGTAGAAGTAGGTTATAGTATTCTTATTTGATTTATATTGCATTGTCGGGTTAACCTATGACAAATTTTCTATAGTTGGCATTCCAAACATTTGGTAATATTATCAAAAATTCATTTCTTAGTTCCCAACCAATAATACAATTTCCTAGTGGTTTTTATCGCCTTTTGATAGCATGGGTGACCTGCATATGGTCTCCTATGAAACTCATCCATTATGAGCTTCTTTAATCTAGCCACATTGGATATGTATAGTCTGTTTCTAAACATCATTAATCCATCTCTAGTTAGCTAGAAATTTTATCCAATTAACCCCTTGGGCTATTGTTATAAGCACTTATTTACAAGCTTGAAGTACTCATCTATATACAATGGTTCTTTGATTCTTTCTTTAATGTCTGGCTCACATGTGCTTATGGATTCCATGTGTATTACTTAAATGTTTCTATTGAGTGCTTTGACCACTTTATTTTCCTTGCCTTTAATGTGCTTGATTTTGAAATCAAAATCACTAATAAGGCCCATCCATCTAGATTGTATGGAATTCAATCAAGAATGATCAATTAAATACCTCGTCTTACCATGATCTGTCATTAATATAAACTTTCTCCCAAGAAAGTAGTGCATCCACATTTTTAAATCATGCACAATGGATGCAAGCTCAAAATCATGTGTCACACAGTTCCTCTCATGCTCATTTAATTTCCTAGACTCATAGCACATGTCCATCTTGCATGACAAATCCAAAAATTCCTTCCTTACAGGCATTTGCGTAAACCAAGATTTCTTTATCCATGTTTGCAATCTTCAAAATAGGGACATGTGTAAGAAGGTGCTTCAGCTGTTCAAATATTGTTGCGCACTCTGGTGTCTAATGAAATCTCACACCCTTATTCTACAACGATATAATAGGGTGTCCAATCTTTGAGAATCCTTGAATGAATCTCCTATAGTATACTTCCATCCCCATAAAATATTTAACTTCTCTTACTTTCCGAGGAGCAAGCCACTCTAGTACAACCTTGATTTTTTTAGATAAATTGCCACTCCTTCTTTGGAGATAACATGACTCGAGAAGTTCACTTTTACTTGGAAGAAATCACATTTTATGAGCTTAGCATGTAGATAATCATCCCATAGCACTTGTAACACAACCTTAAGGTGTTCTTGATGCTCCTTTTTTTTTCTTTGAGTACACCAAGATGTCATCAATAAAATCCAACACAAATTTATCAAAGTGTTTGCTAATACCATTGTTCACGAGGAAAATAAATGTGGTTAATGCATTTTTCAATCCAAATGGAAATACTATGAATTCATAATGTCCATACTTGGTAATGAATGAAGTATTATGTATATCCTCATCCTTGAATCTAGACTTGATAATACCCAAATCTCAAATCCCTCTTTGCACAAATTGTGTCCCCTCATAGTGACTCAAATAAATCATCAACATTGTGGAGTGGATACTTGTTTTTAATGGTTTCTTTATTTATCTATGTGTAGTTGATACATATCCTAAGGGCTCCATCCCTTTTTTCACAAATAATGTTGGAACTCCTGAGGGTGATATGCTAGGTCTAATGTACCCTTTGTCCAACATTTCTTTCAATTGTATTTTTAGTTCAACTACTTACGTGTGCTCATTTTGTAGGCTACCTTGGATAGAGGTAGTACTTCTAGAGTTAGATCCATTGAGAAATCAATGTATATCTTAGGTGGCAGTCCTATAATATCTTCAACAAGCACATCATTGTATTCCTATAGTGTCAATTATTAGCTTGCTATTCTCTACTGAACTTGTCACTTATATGTCATACAAGGGACATCCATACCTACAAAATTTATTTAATTGTAGATCTTAAAACTATATTACAAATATAGGCTTCTACAGTCCTTGCAACAACCTTTGTTCTCCTTCATCATCTATGCATTACAATGTCTTATCATAGAATTCTATTTTTTCCCTGTGCGATACTAGCCAATCCATGTCAATCAATAGGCCATATGACCCTAGGGGAAACATATTTATAGCGGATTTATAAAGTATGCCACTTATCTCAAATTAGCATAACTCAACAACATTAGTCAACTTCCTATTTCCTTTGGTGGCTAACTAAAATAACCATGATTTAGCATGTTGTTTCCTCTGTAAAACACAATATTCAATGAATTTTGGAGTAACATAGGTGAGGTTAGAACTAGGGTTGATTAAAATTGAAATAGGATGGTTGGAAAGTATACCTTCCATTTCCACCATTGAGGGTTTATGGCCTACTTGCCTGTTTTTTACAACTTCATAAATCTAATGTACACTCTAGGTCACATCATTGATTATAATAGCATATTGGAAATTGTATATGATCCAGATTTACATAGGAACGCAACAAATTATAGAGATAACCATAAATACAGAGATGTAACAGAAATAATACTTCATTTCATTAATGTAAAATATTGAAATATGCTTACAAACAGAATGAAAATAAGACTAGCTCGGGCGATGGTAGCTTATCTCTGAGAAGAGATGTAGCAGCTACATGCCTCTAAATTGACCTATTTATTATTGAAAAACAATGGAAAACACTAAACATCTAAAAATCTAACCTTAGGAGATGAAGCGCCAAACTATGGGCCCCGTTTGGGTAAATTGGTACATCAACTTCCTGGGGTCGTAACTTTGGCATACGATCTCCGTTTGATGCGCACAATACCTCGTTAGAAATATCTATCTGAGGACTACAATTTTTGAGTGACCAACATTGGTATATGACCCATGTCATTCCCAATTTTCCCAAAAAAATTTGTTTAGGGCCTCAAAACGGCTCCGGAAGTTCATGACCCGAAAAAATGCCAAAAATAGTAAATTGTGCTACAATTAAGGAAACTAAAAAACTGAAAGAGACAGTTGTGGGGGTCCAAGTGGGATAGGTGAGTGGCCACGAACATCCACCTAGATTAGTATAGCCTTCTGATGCCTTAATGTTGGTGTGGGAACACCTTTAAAAAGTGCTCTTCCCTGCAATTCCATCACTTTATTAACCTCTTCCTTTACTAGATGAATTGAATTATTCCACTTTCAAATGAGAAAGTTTAGTTAGAACTCAATTTTGGAAGATATGTTGAACTTCACATTTTTCTCAACCTGCCTAAAATGTGAGGTTCTCACTTCTTTCTGAAACAAGGATTTTATTTCTTCTTCCATTCTATCTATAATTCATCTTTATGGACTTATCATAAAAATATTTCACTTTCTGAATGGTATCCTCCAATAGCTGGGATTCATCAAATTTTATTCTCTCTTAGTAGGATTGTGGTAACGCATTGAGGAAACACTATATTTTAATATTTTCATATTTAATATAAGGCACATTCCTAAAAATCTCTAAAAATCTATTGTTATAAGCTGCCATGGTAAGCTGTCCCAACTTTTCTCATGGAATTCCTTGATCTTGCCATCATAATACATTTCAGGTAGGTATTTATCTATCAATTATCTCTCATATCAACTCTAGGTTAACTTATTCTCTCAAATTCCCTTGAAATTATTGAGCTCTTCCCACCACATAGTAGTCTTGCCTCTTATGTTGAACATGGCTACTCATTCCTTCATGTTTTTAGAGTAATTATGCACCATAAAATATTTTCTTAGGCCCAAAAAACATGCTTTAGCTACTTCACTCTTTTTAAATTAACCATCAAAATTAGGAGGTTTTTCCTTTTTAAATTATTCAAATAATACACTCTTCTTAGCCCTCTTATTCTTCTTATGCATCCCTAATTGAATTGTGGCACCAAAGAACTAAAACTGAGGCTCAAACCTGAAGGAGACTCTACTCTCCTTCCCTGCACCACCCTACCACCTTGATTAGACGACATACCACATTTCATATATTTTCATACTGGACCCACTTGTGCTCAATAATAAAACATTCTACAAAACAATCTCTTCTCAAACTAAATACCAAGATACCAAAGCAATTGTTACCTTTACAACTATCAATCAAAACTCCTTCTGCAACAGACTTTAGATCATCAATACTATCAAATGCCAACCATGTTGATCAAGACATCCTTAAAAATATCTATGGAAAATACTTAAACCAAATCAACTCAAGGACCCTCTATGTAGCAAGAAAATAAAACCCCAGTTCATAAATCTAAATCATGTAATACTTTTGCTCACCAACATTGTCAATACCAAACCAGATCTCATGAATACTAATCAATTCAAAATTTTCTTCTCATCATCCATACTTCCTTGGGGAGAAACAATAAGCCCATATTTGATTGTCAAAGGGAAGTTGTGGATTTTATGGTCTAGACTTTGAATTTGAAAATAGGTTCTTAGAAAGTTTTTTATTTCTGTGTAACTAGGCACCCCACCCTCTAGCCCATATGCAAGGGTAAGATATTATTCAAGGATGAAGGTTGTTAAACAATAAGGGTAGAAGCTATTACAACAATATATGTGATATGAGCTCAACATGTCACTTATGGGAATTGAGCCTAGGTAGGGAGGAGAACAATCATTCCTTCCAACCACCAAAGATAAACCCAATTGATAGGGACTTGGAACGTTAATACCTCATAAGTTATAAAATCACTTTGTCTCTAACCCATATGAATATTAACTTTGGGATTCTTTGACTTATTTCCCTATAGGTAGATCTTCTTACAAGCTCTAGGGTTGAATAATGGGCAAGTTCATGAAAGACAAACCCTCTAATCAACATAGAAATTCACTCTTAGAAACACTCCCCTATAATATGCTCATTATGACGCTCCAACAAAATTCTGTTTTTTCACTAATTAGATTTCCTAGTTACTTTGCCTAAGGTGGAATAATGTCAAAAGGCTCCAACATGAAGGAGACTCCACTCTCCTTCCCTGCACCAACCTACCACCCTGATTAGATGACGTACCACATTTCATATATTTTCGACTTGACCCACTTGTGCTCAATAATAAAACTTTCTGCAAAACAATCTCTTCTCAAACTAAATACCAATATACAAAAGAGATTGTTACCTACACAACTATCAATCAAAACTCCTTCTGCAATAGACTTTAGATCATCAATATTGTAAAATTCCAACCATGTTGATCAATACATCCTTGAAAATCTCTACGAAAAATACTGAAACACAAGAAACTCAAGGACCCTCTATGCAATAAGAACATCAAACCCCAGTCCATAAAGCCAAATCCTGTAAATCTTTTGCTCACCAACACTGTTAATACCAAACCAAATCTCATGAATACTAATCAAGTTAAAATTCTCTGCTCATCATCACTTGTCAAATACCAAGCCAAACTTTTCTCATAAACACTATGCAATTATCTTCTTGTCCTGACATTCACACAATGTCATTACTGAAAGGTCTCACTATCATTGCAACATATATGAAGAGTCACATAATTTCTATCAAAATCATTGATATCTGCATACACAAAATTCTGTCAATAAGGCAATGCACTGATTTCATTTCACCATGCATAAAAATATCAACCTTAATTTTTCATATAGCCCATTGATCCCTAACAACAGTGAGACAAGATCAACAACATATGAAGTTCATTCATTCAAAACCATCATGATAGTCACTACAAAAAGGTCTCAAAACCATGCAATTAGCACATAAGCAAACATACTCTACAATGACAACCAACAACATAACATCTTTAGTCATATAAGCCTCTGCCATACCATGGTGCATAAACAACGAATAAACAAAAATAAACCCTCTTACTCAATAAATGCCAAAAAATATCACTATTCACTGATGTCTTTGCAAAAACATATCTCAAAACTACCCAAATTACTGGTGTCTTCAATTTTAATCTTTATTGTTCATCAAGCTTCATTATGGGCATCATGTTATGTGACTGACCCTTCTAGTATTCATTTCCAAATATGGTGAGGATGATTGATGCCAAACATCTGTCCACAGCTTCTCTATCTTCAATTCACCATGATAGTTTCCTTAATTTATCTTGCTAGGATTTGCACTATGTTACATAATAAATAAGGCTTTAAGAGATGGATGTAGGAATGACATCCTGTGCTATTCATAAAGGCTTTAAATGTGCACAGAACAAGGGAGGTCATTCCTTTTCAGGGGAAATAATCCAAGCTAGCATTACTTCCTGTTCAATGCTCTTGTAAATCTATATAGTTGTAAGTCCAAATGTACATGGAGATAATATTGTGTACACCGGTGCTTTCCTTTATATAAGTTTTAGTGCTGGTATTGAATCACTTCAGAAGAGGATAGCACTGTCTGCATTCACCATTCTGTTAACTTGTACTAATTTGTGACAATATTGATTCACTTATACATGTTCATTTAGGTAGAGCCATTAGCTCATGCAACGCGAGACTTCATGGATCTAATCTGATCCATCTCATTAACTTTATATGGATTAACTGTTGATTCCACAAAGTATGCAGATAATTACTTATGCGCTCAACATGAATTATTTTATTAAAATAGGCATTGACTCACTCCTACTCTTTGTTTTTAAATATGCACTTAATACAAAACACATTAGTCAACATTGAATCTATATGGACACTTAGAAACTTCATGTTGGTGACTAATTAGATCCCTAGCTGATATTTGTGGCATCTAGTTTATGTTGGGTGTCGTTGATTTTGGTTAATAGAATTACAATTGCAACATATTTGGACACTAACAAAGGTATAAATCGATTTTAGAACTAATCCCAGCCCTGTAAACATAAGTAAAACATCCAACGAATCCCAATAACCCAGGCAAGAAGAAAAGAGTATATCTCATCACACTACAATGATACCATCAACACCACAATTGTCATGCTTTTAACAGAGCTTCTTGACATGCTTAGATCACAACTACATAGAGAAAAACCAACAACATAAACGATGAGCCAAAATTCAATCTTGTCGTTTTAACAAAGCTTCTTGACATGCTTAGATCACAACTGCATAGAGAAAATCCAACAACATAAATGATGAGCCAAAATTCAATCTTGTCGTATTCAATAGCTCAAATATATAACCCTATTATATTCATGAGCTCATTTCATTATTATTCTTTGTTGGTATGAGTTCGTTGTTATTCCTTCTCATTACAAACATATATATAGGTGTGCATGTTGGTGGAGCTAGCGTTGGGTCTGATATTTAAGACAACATTCTCGTAATCAATGCAATGCGACAACTAAGCATGGGTCACAGTCACTCCAATGAATATGATGTTTGGGCATAGCTCAAATAATTTCATTTCCAAATAAATTAACGTCGTCACCCTTATAACAACAAAATATCTTAAAGCACATGATCAAATTGTATATATTGTTGTCGCCAAACCTAAGTGGTACTTTTGGGAAAATTCTTTTGCCATGACACTGCACATCATATATATTTGTGTGGACCTAGCTTGCTATATATATATATATATATATATATATATATATATATATATATATATATTAAAAAGGTGCTAACTTTAATCCTTTTTACATTCGTTGGATGCAAAATTAGATTCTTCATCCAAGGAGTACCCACGTTGCATACTTTTGATGGACCCTACTACATGAAAAATGAGAAATACATGAAAAATGTGATTGCAATAACGTTTTTTCATGTATTTCTCTCTTTTTTTTTAGCAGGGTCCATCGAAAGTATGCAACAAGGGTACTCCTTGGATGCATAATTGATTTTTGCATCCAACGAGTACTCCCACTCGAAATTTGAGTAAAACCTTAGGGAGATAAGTTGAAAATACGAGTTGAAAAAGTAGTTTTATTATTTTATTGTTTTTTAATATTTTTACTTTTTTACTCCAAAAATTGTGAATCATCCCCCATGGTTGACATCATCATCTTGAATCCTATTGGTTCTTATAAATTTTATTTTGGTTGTACATTTTTCATTCGAGGCCCATTTTAGACCTTAAAATTCCCCTAATGAAGGGTAATATAGTTCGCAAGCTTTAGATATTCAGAGTTTTAGTTTTCATTGGTGTTGCTCTGTTGCTAGCAGGCCTGGACAGTACCCCGACAGAGTCACTATAGAAACACAAGCATTGCTTTGCTGCTAACAAGCCTCTCTTTGCAGTAATTCTTTCCCTCCTTTTGCCCTTTATTATTTTATTTTGTTTTATAGAATTGTGCAAATGCACTTATTTATTTCATGGGGTGGAAGAGGGACCCCTACTTATTGAGAGCATAAGAGGTTGTTCCTTTAGATAAGTTCGTATATAGAGCTCTGATATTAGGATGCTTGTTAAGAATTTCCCCTTGTCATTCACTACTTGATTGGATCAACATGCAAAACACCAAAACACAAAGAACCAAGCGTAGGAATAAGGTTTCTAGAATAGGTACGGGTATCATGGTTCTACACAAATCTCTCCTTATGCAAGGATCATATTTTCCGTTAGAACATCATCAACCTAAAGGTGTAAACCAATGTGAAGAAGTAGGACTAAAGGTTAGCCAATTGTTGTAGTTTCATAGGGTCCTTTCCATTTTTCCACACACATTGGAACCCAAAAGAAAACTTTCACACAAAGCTTATTCATAAAAAATGAAAAGACAACGAAAAAGACAGAACATGAAAAATAACAAACAAAGATGAAATGATATATACATAATGTAGGGCACAACCCTAGACTGTTACTGAAAATATTTTTTCAAATCTTAGCCAATGATAGGAAGAGAGTCCATCTTCCCATCCAAATATTGGAGAGGATAAGTGTGGCGGCTGAGCTTCTCATGAAAACAAATGGTTTGATCCACAGGGACTGGAACTTACTATATTTTCCCTTCTCTTTGTGGGATTTGTCCCACTTCAATGCTAAGTCTATGACACCAAATTCCTTCTTCCCCACAGACTTCTTATCAAACCATCTCTTGATACAGTTTTGATGAAGATAAATTTTTTCTTTCGCTTTCCTCCTTTCTTCTCGTAGTTTCAAGAGAGTATCTATCCTACTCTAAACAAAAAGACAAGGCTTACCCTGAGACTCTTGTGAAATTTGAAGGGTAGACAAGCAATTTTTTGAAGGTAGGATGGATTATTTTCGATACACTAGAAAGTAAGGAGAGGTTTTCAGAGAAGGTTTAGGCATAACATGATCAACCCATAGAGCGTTCACCAAAGCATTGTACCATTTCCTTTGTTTAGAGTACACAATATTTTTGATAATGCAGATGAGGTTTTTATTAGTAGAATAAAAAATATTGTTACCCTATGGATAATAATTAGCTAAATGTTTCAATACAATGCCATTTTCTAATGCAAAATCATAAAGTTTAAGTGATGAGAAATAAGTTGCATTATAAAAAA
Source organism: Pinus tabuliformis (assembly GCA_031772625.1). Classification (NCBI taxonomy): domain Eukaryota; kingdom Viridiplantae; phylum Streptophyta; class Pinopsida; order Pinales; family Pinaceae; genus Pinus; species Pinus tabuliformis. The sequence goes on along the minus strand of CM062805.1, from coordinate 704,864,106 downwards.
CAAGTGATGTTAGAATTTCGAACCTGGTAATGATATTCTTTCTAAGGAAATTGATAACTTCCTGATCATTCACTTGTTTGAGAGGAACCACTTCTTACCACGTAAAGCAGTCTATAACAGTGATAATGTAGTAGTACTGCTTCGATGAGTGTGGAAATATTTCACTGATAACATCCAATCCCCATTTTTAGAAAGGTTCTTCTACAACGATAAGTTGTAATGGGGCAGTTGACTTCTTATCTCACCAATGCATTTCTGAAAAACTAGACATTTGAGGGCATGGGCATGAGCATATTTGAAGAGTGTGGGCCAATAGTAACTGGCTCGCATGATCTTGTGTGCAATAGTGTCACTCACAAAATGTCCTCCGATTGGTCCATCGTGGAGGTAACACAATGCCATTTCTGAATCAGGTGCTTCTAAGCATTTGAGCAGGACCCCATTATGGTGCTTTTTGAAAAACACTTCGTGTACCAATAGATATGATAGAGATTTTAGTCTAGTGGCCCTCTTCTATCTCACTGATAAATGAGAGTGCAGGGTACCATGTTCAATATAATGTCACACATCTATGTACCAAGAGGTGGATGCGTCGGTGGGGGTAACTTGTTTGATATTATACATTTCCATTTCCTACTCCCACCCAGAAGAGTCATCTTCTAGTGAACTTGCCACTTCTGTTGCTAGGTGGCATAGACCATGGCCCTTAATTGTGTGAACTAGATTCAACTCAATATTGTATTCTTGCAATATGGTCATCCAGTTAGATATTATTTCACCCATATCTCATTGAACAAATAGCGATCTAACAGCTAGGTGGGGCACAAAGAAAATGACATGATTTTTCATAAGATAAGGCTTGAAGTGTTTTACCACCTTGTAGACTACGTAATCTTGTTTATCAATGGTGAGGTAATTTAATTCAGGTCCTTTCAAGATGACACTCATGAATCATATAAACCATTCATTATCTTGATCATCCTTTTGCATAAAAGTGACAGTGAGAGAAGTATCAGAAGCGAAGTTGTATAACATGAAATATTTATCGAAATTTGGACTGTATAGTGTTGGTGCTTCTGCGATTGCTTGTTTAATATGGGAAAAGGCACCCTTTTACCTTTTATCCCACTTATAGGTTGTGTCCTTATTTATCATCTCTTGTAGTGGTTTCAGTATTTGTACATAGTTTGAGATGAACTTGCAAAGGAAATCGATTTTCCCTAAGAAGGACTGGATATGTTCTTGTTCACTAGGAAGGGAATCAGAGTGACAATTTTGATTCGTTCAGGGTCCACTTTAATCCCATTCTTTGTGAAAATATGATCCAAGAGGTTTCCCTTGAACACTGCGAAAATGTTCTTCTTAGGATTAAGATATATCCAATATTTGCAACATCGCTCGAAAATTTTCTTTATATGACACAAGTGATCAGAGAACCTTTTTGAAAATACTATCACATCATCTAAGTAAACCACAATGCTTTATCCAATTAAACCACGAAATTAAATGTACATAGCGTGTTGAAAAGTATCACCTACATTGGCAAGTCCAAAAGGCATCCTTTTGAGGGAAAATGTACCCCACTTGGTTCTAAACGTAATCTTGTACCTGACGGGTTCTGCCACTAGAATCTAGTTGTATCTTGAGAAACTATCCAACAAAAAAAACATTTCAGACCCCGATATTGTTTACAGAATTTGTTCCATTGAAGGCACTAGATAATTATGTTTGTCTGAGGTATGATTGATATTAGGAAATCGATGCACATGCGTATCTCCCAAAAATTTTTCCTTACCGGAACCAGATTGCAGACCCATGTTGAATGAAAAAATTTAAAAATGATCTAAGCATCCAACAATTTTCTTAACTCTTTCTGAATGAGGGGCTCAAGAGTAGGATGAACTTTCCTTAGTTTCTGCTAAAAAGGCTTGCCCCCTTAATAGGAATGATATGTCGTTTTTTTCACGTATCGCAAGACTTAAGATCGTCATATGTCCATGCAAAAACATATCGGTACTTCTTAAAGAGGCAGATAAAGGCTTGCCACTCTTGAGGTTCACCACAAGTACCAAGATTCACAAACTTCATATCTTATTTTGTACCAAGATTTATTTGTTCATGTAGTAGTGTGGAGCTATGAGTATTTGCATTGACTAGCCCCTTGAATGAATTTTACATGTCATATAACTTTTCTAATGACACCACACCCTTGGGCATGGAGTTTCCTTCGCTTGATTGAGTTGAATCCTGCAATGCTTTCTTGTTCTCGTCTTCATTTATAGTTTAACCTTTGAATACATCAACGCTCACCATAAAACCCAATATCTGCTAGTTGTCATTGAAAACACGAAAATTAGTGATATTATTAGGAATGGGTGGCCTGTAATTTTTTTTAATAAAAAATCCACCCCTTAACGGTGACAACCTAGCAACAACATTTTCTAACATATCAACAAAAACGTTACAAATTCTAGGAACATAAATAATATTTAAATCTTGGAATTGTGAAATCAAGTTACATACCTCTTGTTGATAATTTCTGAGATTAGGTGACACAGTGTATTTTATTCCATACCTATCGTGCGAAAATTTATGAGTCACCCATTTATTTGAGCACTTCAATTTTGAGGTCAATGACTTTCTTCAAACCCAAAATGAGTGCCTCCTATTTGGCAACGTTGTTGGTGCACTAAAATTCCAAACGACAATAGATCAAATGTTTTCTCTATTACGAGTCTATTAAAATGCAAGCAGCTCCAGAGCCCTCCTGCATTTTCAAACCGTCAAAGTATAAAATTCAAATATTATAAATATTAGGGCTATGTACTATACTACTACTATTTACATCTACTATACAAAAATAATTTGCACCATTTGGATTTCCAAGAAGGAGTTCCAACTGTGTATCTTGTGTGATGGTTGAAGGTTGTGCCAGATAACATCCATAGTCTACTTCTAGAAAACAATTTTTGAAAATAACATCTACAAATCCCATTGGTTCATTGTTTCCCTCAAGTTGTGTCACAATATGTTTCACGTAAGGCTTTCTTTCTACTCGAATCAGGTTATTGACCTTGTATGGAAGCAATAAATGTGTCGATTCAGTTGAAAAGTATCCTTGTAATTTGTTAGACCAATCTCTACTCAACAGTAAACCATAGGCTTCGGAATGCCCACAACTAAAATATTTATGCACTGGTAAACTCTATGGTCAAATGACAAAAAAATGATAACATTATTGAATTCACCAATGATCTATCCAACTATATGATATGTGCATCATTTTTATCCCATTTAGAATTAATTTTCTTAGCCCCAGACAATGGCATAACATTCGAAGATGCACCAAAATCAACCAAAAAATTATGGAAACTATAAGTAAAAATTTCAAAAGTTAAAAGGAACGGAGGGAAGAGAGTGTTAGAACTCAAATTTACAGTATTAACTATAGATTCAATGATATCGCAAGAGATACTAGACATTATGTAATGCCTCCTCCCATAACTACCCACTTTAACTGGCTTGCTCGAGGTAAACATGACCTGAGGGCTAGTATGACATGAATCAACCTCCTAGATAACCTTAAGGAAATGGAGCTAACAAAAAAAAGAACCTACTAACTTTCCTCAGGTGCTACAGGACCACCAGGAGCTAACCAACCACTCCAGATGCCCAACCCATGACTTAACCTTCTTTTACACTGACTTAGAGCCTCATTTTCTCCCATGAAAAAGCCTCCATACAAATGGAACCCTCCAGTGGCTGCCACAAGCCTACATCCCAACGACTGTAGTATTTTTCACTTGGTTCTATGCTAATGACCTCGAGATTTGAGCCACTTTTTCAGGGCAAGAATCTAGACTTCTGCCCAGAACTTAATGAAACTCCCAGAAATGATAAATAACACAGAGACAAAGCCTCTAACACAAAGCTTAATCAAGGACTTGACCTATCCCATTCTAACCATGACAGTCATTTCGTCAAACACATTGAGAACATAATATCTGCAAGTCATGAATGGATATCTGAACAGAGAAATATGAAACTTATCTAAGGTTTACCAAGAATGACTAATTCCCTCTCACAATAGCTTGAATAACATCTATTAGGTCATGCATTCATTAACCATTCATTTATCAATCAAACATGATAAGATCCTTAACTTGGATCTGTCATAAAACCATGCTTATAACTAGCATATAATGAAATAAATAACAATGATACAACAACAATTAAAACCGCATAATAACAAGTACATTTTCTCATGAAATACAAGAGGAACTTAGCTATTATTGACATATGTGAAGGCCAACCAAGTTAGGGAATTCCACATACCACCCACCATAGATTGGGCTGAACCAAATATTTCTTTAAGCCAATCACCCCTATGCCATATTCCAAGCATGAATGCGGGATCTCATGGGATAAACCAATCCATAAAAAACCAAGGGAATCCAAAGGTTAAACCACCTCCACCCTCACACTACCGTGATCTCACCTAAACTTGTCCCGAGATTACAAAACCAAATCAAGCTTGGATGCCTCAGAATTCATTTACCATCCCTTGAGGAATTTTCCCATCTCCACCCACCTGTTGAGGGCTTCCTAAAGAAAACCATCTCCACCCCCAACCCTTGGGATTTTCCTGAGATCACCTCCCCTGGATCCAAAACTTTTCGAAAATCCAAAGCTCAACCAAGAATGAATCCCATCACACCATGGATATTCGGAAATGGAAAGCAAAGGCTAAAACCACTGTCGAAACCCAGAAAAACCCATGACAATGACAACAAATGAACCAAATACACACATTCATATACCATGCATGCCAAAAATAGCTAGGAAATCATACATGCAACCTGTTACCTGTAAGTATTCTTTCTGAATCCACTTAATCCAACATTTCCTTGGTTTCCTTTGCTTCCCTTGTACTTCCTTTGCTTGATTGATTTCCTTATCCTCTTGGTGCTTTTCTCCTCTCTAAGACTAATTCCAGAACTAAATTGACAAAAGGCCCCAAACTGATGCTTTGATGTCTTTTTATTATTGATGCCTCTAATGTATTCATTTTTCCTCTATTTTCCTTCAACTTTCTCCTCACATGCAACCTCAGACCTTTCACCTTCCTTTTTTCCTATTTTCCATTATTTTCATAAATAAAATGCCAATAATGGCTTTTTTCCTTCTTAATGCCTTTGCAAATCCATTTTCCAATTTCCCCTTAGCCATAATAAATAACAAGTGATGTCCACTAGGATGCTTTGCCCAATATTTAGCTTTGAATACATGTCCCATGACCTTGGTCTTATTTTTCCTTTATTAAGTTTATTACATGAATTTTAACCCGAGTCTGTTACAGAACCCTCCCCCTTGGGGGAATACCACCCTCGGTGTTCTATGACACCTACAACTAGTAACAACACTGAAAACCAAAACATACTGACCATGGAGCTTTATAACCCATCTCGTTGCAGTATTTACAATGAACAATCCGTTCAAAAGAAAAACCATCATGACAACATGACAAATGACAACCATACCACTTATTGGAGCTTTATAACACAACTCATTGCAGTATTTACAATAAAAACCACATATACTCATGCACATTTCTTCAACCAACAAATAACCATACTGTTCATGGAGCTTTATAAATCCAACTCGATACAATATTTATAATAAAATACACATATATACATATAGACATTTGCTTCAACTAACAAATAAAAGGATACGATGCCTGCATCCACAACAAGGGAATCCAGAGGCTCACACCTACACCATCAAATTAATAACAGGATTCACCTCCTTCCCAAGAAGTCTAAAATCCATTATCAAATTCAAACCTACATCCAATGTCCAACGCTACAATCCTTGCACTACCTGTTCTCTTAGTGAACAGTTACTGGCTCAATGTTCCAAGGCACACTCCCAATGTGCTTATGATTCCAATTGGAAATGCTAATGACTAAACCAAATCCATCCCCTGGCCTTCCCTTCTCTGCTACACAGTCCCTCAGGAAATCCGGTCACCCCCTTCTATGTAGTCACTCACCTTCCAAGTTCCCCGACATCCCATTTCCCACGCGATCTATCCCTAGGAAAGGTTTCCTCGCATCGGAAGGTCCAAAAACCAAGGCATATCCCTGCCTCAAAACCATCATACCGGTCACAACATGCTCATGGAAAACAATGGAAACTATTGGGTACTAGTGTCCCACAATGGCCCTACTCCTTAAGTGCTTTACTAGCATAATGTTGTCTGTTCCAATTCCTTTTGCTATTGCTACTAATTATTGTAGTCAATTTCAACCACCCCAAGCGGGCATTTCCATGCTTTCCTGTACCAAGCACATAACTTACATTAGGCTCAAAAGGAATTTAAATTAATTCAAAACATACCTCGCTGGTGGCCCGTTAATAAGGAAAACCTGCAATTTTGTTTATTTCCTGTCACATTAAGTCAAACTAGCTCTTTGATTAAATCATCATGTATATACATATCACATCTGGTTAGATCAAAACACAACCATCACAAGTCAGAATCATAGATCACATGCATAATTAAAAAATGAAATAAAACACTGATACTTATCTTTCAATTGGTTCTTTACTTTTTCCTCTGTTCTTTATCCTTTCTATACACACACTGAATCATTTTCCAAACCCGGCAAGAACCTAATGCCTTCTTTTCTCTCTTTAAGAAATAGGAAATCTAGAGACTAAACCACCTCCTTCCTCAATATCAACAACAAGGGTATCCCGAGACTAAACCACCTCAACCCTCAATAGAAACAACAAGGGTGTCCATAGACTAAACCGCCTCAACCCTCCATAGAAATAAGAGTATATTGAGACCCTCAATATAGAAAACAAGGGAATATAGAGACTAAAACACCTCACCATTAATTGCAATAACAAGGGCATCCAAAGACTAAATCGCCTGATCCTTGAATAGAAACAATAGGTCCAAATAGTCCCATACTTGCCTATCCCATCACATTGTACAACACATACACATACACAGTGTACAACACAACGCATACACCAACACCTGGTGTACAATGCCACACGTACACCTACACCTGGTGTAAAACACAACACATACACCTACACTCGAAGTACAACATGACACATACACTTACACCTATTGTACAACATGAAACATACACCTACACCCGGTGTACAACACGACACATACACCTACACCCAGTGTACAACACAATACATATACATACACACCATACAATACCACAAATACACATTTCACGATACAACGAATACAAAATGCCTGTAACACCATACCAAATATACACAACAACATTTATGACATGTACACAATACCACAAGTACATTGCACTACCTTCACAATGTGTACACAACACCACATGTACATGAAACCACATGCACAACATGTACACAACACTACATGCACGACATGTACATGACACCACCTACACACAACACCAAATGTAAAACATGTACACAAAAACACGTGTACGATCATGCACACGACACCACATGTACAACATGCACATAACACCATAGGTACATAACACTGCATATACAACATGTACATAGCACCATATATACATAGCACTGCATATCCAACTTGTGCACAAGACCATATGTACACAATACAACATTTATAACATGTACACAATACCAATACTGCACATCCCAAAACTAGACTGACTCTACTAAGCAACCTTACTTCTAGTGTCTTTCCACTATCCATACTTGTCCCAACATGTCGCAAATCACACTACTTTCATTCAGCTGATGTATCCCATAGCATAACTTGTCCATAACATAAACATAGGCATAGTACAAGCACATAATATCAAATCATATCCACATGATACTAACTTATATATTTTTCAAGGCTACTCTTCCCACTCGATTCCTCATAAGACCAAGAAACTCCTCATGCCATTTACCTGCATAGGGTATCATTCCTCTACAAGAATGATCCTTGATGATCCTGTTAGACAATGAAATACATACATGCATATATATAATCATTAACATAAAACAATCATGATCCCTGAATAACTTGTTAAACAACGACACACACACACAGACACACACATATGTGTGTGTGTGTGTGTGTGTGTGTGTATATATATATATATATATATATAGATATCAACATAATCATGATCACAAGATTGCGAACAACAATTCCCAACATAGCCAAGGAATATGACACCCCAAATCCATTCACTTTACCTTTCCTAGTTACCTTCCTCATGCCTGTCCTACCACCATCCATTTATCCCAATGGACGCAACCAGTCCAACTGATTGTCATACTCTTTCCTTCAACTGCCCTTTAATCATGCACTAGGATTCATCTGAGTCTTACATTACCTATTAGGTTTCATTCAACTCTCCTCGAGCTCCATTAAATTTCTTCTTTCCCTAACCAAATCCAAAGACTTTCAAAAAATAAAAGGGAAGACCAAGAGGCAAACAAGAGAAAACCATGAAAAACCAATATAAATATGACACCACAAACAAAGTGGCATGGCCATGCACTAGACGTAAAAAAAACTACAAATCAAGTGTAAGAAAATAAAAAAGCATTGAAAGAATAAAAATTTCACAGACACCATGACTCAATACCCATGGGTTCCCTATGCTTCCAAGGGAGAGCTCAACCCGAGCCTTCTTCAATATTTCATGACAATCTCTTTTGCCATGCAATTCCCTGCATCATACTGCCATAAACACGTAACTATCAGTCATAAATAAACATAAATAATATGCATGTTACCTTACTTTATTGTGCCAAACACGTTGCCTTGTAACTGAACACATCTATGCCATCTCTCAAGGGACTCCAATTCCCTTGACAGATCCTACTGTAACTAGAGACTAGCTAATACACCTGTCAAATACATGTTCATGAATATAACAAATATCCACATAGTGTTAGACAAAATCAAGGTTAAGAAGACTTCCTGTATTCATGCAAAAAACTCATTCATTTGGAATTGTGGTTTCCAAACATAGCCAAATGAATTTTCACCCAATTCCTTTTGCTTTCCTCTTTAACTTGTTGCAATCAAGTCTTACTATGTGCTACCACATTACCCAACTATTAGTTATATAAATGAATCCACTATTACCTTGTCACACTAATACCATGTATTTTTCCCTACAAATGTTCACACGTATCAGTAACATGATCAAGACATCATGCCTATCAATTTGAAATCAACCTTTCCCAATACTAATAACCATGTCATGATCAACTCACAGTCATCCTGGTTACCTTCCTCATTACTGTCCTACCACTGTCCATTTATCCCAATGGACCCAACCAGTCCAACTGACTTCCATACTCTTTCCTTCAGCTGCCCTTTACTCATGCACCAAGCTTCATTCGAGTCTTACATTACTTGTTAGGTTCTATTCATATCTCCCTAAGCTCCATTAACTTTCCTCTTTCCCCAACCAAATATCAAGACTCTCAAAAGATGAAAAGCAAGACCAAGAAGCAAACAAGAGAAAACCATGAAAAACCAATAGCAATATGACACCAAAAATAAAGAGGTATGGTCGTGCACCAGACCTAAAAAAATGACAAATCAAGTGCAAACAAATAAAAAATCATTGAAAGAACAAAACTTTCACAAACACCATGACTCAATACCCATGGGTTCTCAATGCTTCCAAGGGAAAGCTCAACCCGAGCCTTCTTCAATATTTCATGGAAGTCTCTTTTTCCACACAATTCCTTGGATCATACTTCCATAAACACGTAACTGTCAATGTATAAATAAACATAAACAATATACCTGTTACCTTACTTTTTTGTTCCAAGTACACTGCCTTGTAATCGAACACATCTATGCCATCTCTCAAGGGATTCCATTTCCCTACTAGAAACTTGCTAATATACATGTAAAATACATGTTCATGAATATAACACATATGCACATAGTGTAAAAAAAAATCAAGGTTAAGAAGACTTCCTATATTCATGAAAAACACACATTCATTTTGAATTGCAGTTTCCAAACATAGCCAAAGGAATTTTCACCCAATTCCTTTTGCTTACCTCTTTACCTTGTTGCAATCGAGTCTTACTATGTGCTACCACATCACCCAACTATTAGTTATATACATGAATAAACTCTTACCTTGTTATGCTAATACCAAGCATGTTTCCCTGTAACTGTTCACACGTGTCAATCACACGATCAAGATATCATGCCTATCAATTTGAAATCAACCTTTTCCAAGACTAACAACCATGTCATGATCAAATCACAATCATAAGTCATAATACTACAATTGGCACCCACTTGTACTCGAGCACATATCAACTATCTCAAGACATATGTGTTAGTAAAACCATCTTAAAATAAAATCATTCCTTCATGCAATCTTATAGACACATACTCATATAATGAAATTAATCAAACATTCAAACAACCTATAAACATAACATGTTTTCTAAACCACATAGATGGCATAATCAAACTCATACCTCAATATATCTTAGAGGAGGCTACCACATCTGCACAAGTCAGTCCAATTAATACGACATAATATAAAACATATATTGACTCGTACCTGAATACCATAACCATAACCATATGTACAGATTAATCTAGATTAGCATGATACATATAACATCAATATCTTAAATGAAATGACCATAATTATCATGCACATGACCATAATTCATATAAGAATAAGTTACTATGACATATGACTCTCTGACACACGTGCACATGAACGCATTGATTAACTAAAATCTATCATGTATGTAACCATAACAACAATAAAATGACAAACATGTACATAACCATAATTCATATAACAACCATTAGCCAACATACCTACATTCCTAACATACAAACCTATATGACGATATGCTCTTACCCTAAGGTCCAGTGATGCAACCTCGCTTTGATGATCTGCATCTCTTTCTCTATATTAGCTAGCACATCAGCATGATAACACACTAAAAACATCACGATGACATAAACTATGACACCTAATATATACATGAAAACCATAGCCACTATCACACATGCACACGACCGACATGCATGCATAACAATCACATTCCGCCTATCCAGTCCAAGTATTGAACCATGCTCTGATACCACTTTGTGGTATTAGATATCATCCAAAGAGAACGAAAACTAGAGATCACCCAAAGAGAAAAAAACCTGCTCTGATACCACTCTTTAACGCCTCCTCCCATATCTACCCACTTTAACCAGCCTTCTTGGGGTAAACATAGTTGATGGCTACTATGGAATGACTCAACCTCCTAGATAACCTTAAGGAAATGGATTTGACAAAACAAGACCTTACTGACTTCCATCATATGCTACATGACCACTAGGAGCTAACCAACCACTCCAAGTGCCCAACCCCTAACTTAAATTTATTTTTCACTGAAATAGAGCCCCAATTTCTCCCATGACAAGGCATTCATGTGAATGGAACCCTTTGGTTTCTCCCATGAGCCTTTTTCCCAACAACTGTAGTCTTTTTCACTCAGTTTTGTGCCAGTGACCCCGAGATCTAAGCCACTTTTTCAGGGCTAGGATCCAGACCTCTACCCAAAAATTAATGAAACTACTAGAAATGATAAATAACACAGAGACAAAGCCTCTAACACAAATATTAATCAAGCAGTTGACCTAGCCTAGTATAACCATGACAGTAATTCCGTCAAACACATTGAGAACATAAGATATACATGTCATGAATGCATATATGAACATAGAAATATGAAACTTATATGAGGTTTACTATGAAGGACTAATGCCCTATCTTAATATCTGCAATAACATCTATTAGGTCATGCATTCATTAACCATTCATTTATCATTAAACATGATAAGAGACTTAACTTGGATCTATTATAAAACCATGCTTATAACCAACATATAACCATATAAATAATAATGATAGAATAACCATTAAAGCCACATAATAACAAGTACATTTACTCATGAAATACAAGAGGAACTTAGCTCTTATTGACATATGCGAAGGCCAACCAAGTCAGGGACTTCCACGTACCACCGGACCATAGATTGGGATGAACCAAATATTTCTTTCATCCAATCACCCCTGTGCCATATTCCAAGCACGAATGTGGGATATCATGTGATAAACCAATCCATAAACAACCAAGGGATTCCATAGGCTAAACCATCTCCAGCCACACACTACCATGATCTCACCTAAACCAGTCTCAAGATAAAAAAACCAAACAACTTGGATGCCTTAGAATTCCTTCACCATCCCTTGAGGAATTTTCCTATCTCCACCCAACCGTTGAGGGATTTCGAGAGAAAACTGTCTCCAACCCCAACCTTTGGTATTTTGCTAAGACCACATCACCTAGATCCAAAAACTTCCATAAATCCAAAGCTCAACCAAGAATTAATCCCATCACACCATGGCTATCTAGAAATGGTAAGGAAAGGCTAAAACCACTTTCAAAACCCGACAAAACCCATGCCAATTACATCAAATGAACCAAATACACACATGCATATACTGTGCATGCCAAAACGAGCTAAGAAATTATACATGAAACCTGTTACCTGCAAGTATTCCTGCTGAAGCCACTTGATCCAACCTTTCCTTTCCTTTCCGTCGCTTTCCTTTCCTTCCCTTGTCCTTCCTTTTCTATCTTTCTTTCCTTCTCCTCTTGGTGCTCTTCTCCTCTCCGAGACTAATTCCAAAACTAAACTGATGAAAGACCCTAAAATAATGCTATGATGTCTTTTTATTATTGATACCTCTAATTTCTTAATTTTTCCTCTATTTTCCTTCAATTTCCTCCTCACATCCCACCTGTGACCTTTGACCTTCCTTTTCTCATATTTTCCATTATTTTCATAAATAAAATGCCAATAATTCCTTTTTTCCTTTCAATACCTTTGCCAGTTTCCCCTTAGCCATAATAAACAACAAGTGATGCTCACTAGGATGCTTTTCCCAACATTCAATTTTGAATACATGTCCCATGACCTTGGTATTATTTTTCCTTTATTAACTTTATTACATGAATTTTAACCCGAGACCGTTTCACATTACTTGAGAAGAAGAAACTTCTTTACCTGCTGAAGAGTGTGATAAGAGTGCCTGGATAATAAATTCTCATGGGCCCGTTATCTTTATGAGCTCAAAGATTGAAATGTTGACTTGAGATATTTTCATACCATCAAATACATTGTAATCAATGATTTCTATCTTAACGGGCTATGATGATGGATGAAGCAGTGTAGTTGTATCTGCTACTTTAGGAGTGGACTTGTTCTTGTTGTTTGTGGAAGTGTTCTTGGAAGAAGGAGTACTTTCAGACTTTTTCTGTGAATTCTGAGTTGGATTGGAAGGTGGTAGAACTCTACGCAACAAATTATTCTTAAATTCCTTCTTAGAAACATGTCCCTTGCTTCTCAAGTTGTAACCTCTATTTGACTTCTTTGGATGAGCTTCACTCCCTAATGGTTCATCAACAGTTTGCTTATCAACATTTCATATAACAATAAACATGTTCACAGAGTGTCCAACACCCGAAATTTCTTCTGTGGTGACAGGTTCATTTGTTTCTTCACTCTGCTCAGATTGTTCTTTGTCTAAAAAAGTATCAACCATATTAGCCATCATAGTCTTCATATTGTGATTCCACCATTGGCATATATTTTCTTAATGTTTTCCTTGGTGAAAAGTGTAGAAATAATCCATGCCCAAACTTTCAACATTGAAAACTATGTTAGAACTCTAAGTAGATTTGGCTGGTTGAGAGTTATTATTCTTTAAAGGCATCCTAAAATACTTTCTGTTGGTATTAGATGCCTCACTCAACCTTCTCTTTAATTTTGATGCTTCATTCGTGAGCAACTTCAAAGACTTGGTCAATCTTTCCATATTGAAAGAGTCTTTCTCCTTAGGTTTGCTAGACGAGGCTTGGGTTTTCTTACCAGGTTCCTTGGAGTCTTTAGGATCCTCAATGTCTTCAATAAATCCAATATAATGCAAATCTTCTTTAACAACAATAGATTCTGCAAAGTTTAAGACCAAAGTATCCTCTGTAGCTCTTTTGAAAAACACAAAAATGTTAGTTGGAAAGGCAGAAGTATAATAATCCTTAGTGATGTCACCATGTGGTTGTACATTAGTGGGGAAATTATTCAACAAATGAGTAAATCTCTGGTGAAAATATTTAACTCTTTCCTTGTCCCCCATTTTCAAGTTCCTAAGTTCTTTTAATAACATGGCGAGAGTTTTATCATCAACAATTTTTTCTAGAAATAACTTCTTAAACTCCCTCCAACTATGGATTGAATTGGTCAGAAGACTGTGATACCATACATACGCTTTAACTTCTAAATTTCAAAAAGAGTATACAAGAAACATCATCAAAATGTACCTCAAGCATCCGTAAATGCATGTAGAAGTCACCAATATGGTCTTCAACTTTGGTCTTCTTGTCAGGATCAAACTTTGACAATAACTTTTCTGAATGTTTTAGCATCTTGTGAAGATTATCTAGAAAGGTGATTGGCCCTTGTGCCATCCAATCCAAGTTTGCATCAACCGTCTCTTTGTATTTATTCTCCTCCTCTTCTTCTGAATATGAGGAAGCTTCTCCTTCACCATTAAAATCCGCATTATGATCAGGATGTTCCTCGCCAGAAAACTGAAAATATTCCCCTTCACTCTCTGGATTCTCCTCAATAGGCAAAAGTTTCCCTTGATTTTCTATAGGTTCAACCAACTCTCCAAGAGTTGCGATAACCAAATCTTCCATCGAAGAAACCAATATGTCTTTGGGAATTGTTTCTTTCTTTACAGGCTTATGAGGTAGAATAGCAACAACATGGAGTAAACCAAGAGCTCTCGTAAACTGATGAGTAATGGGTTGAATAGTCTGAAGCTGATCATAAGTAACCTTAAATGCTTGTCCTGAACTAGACTAAGCAATTTCTTTCTTTTCCGGAGTATGGGTTGGAGTGAAATCAAAATGTTACTGCGTTGTGCAGAAGTTTGCTTGTTAGGATGTTGTGATTTTTCAGCCATAAAAAGATGGTTTCCCCCTTAGTGCCAGAATGTTAACAATGCTGGATCCTACAACATGAAAGGGGGTATCCCCAATGAAAAGTCCCAATTAGACTTCACACTGTTTATTATAGGAGCCCTTCCAAAAATAAGGTCCACCTGCCATTTTTTTTTAGAGATTTGCCTTGGTTTAGTCAACACAAGAGAGTAATGTACATGTACTTTCATATGAACAAGTGAGTATACCATGTGGGATGTTCAGTTGCAGAATGTATCAAGGTTATTTTATCGAAGGGGAAATAAAAGTGAGCCTTTAAGAGAGGAGTAATAGTACTGATATAATAAAGGCACATGAGCATATATATATGAAAGAATCATTGATCAACTAGCAGAATAGTTCATATCAAATCAGCGATTGTTAAAACAAAGACAACACACCTTCAACAATATAAGCACCAAAGCCACCGAAATAGTTCAATTTCTTCAGTATATATGAAAACAATTTATATCAAAAACATTTAAATAATAGTCTTACAACATTTAAAACATATGAATGAAAGTTTGTTGGCTCATCGAGCTTCAAGCATTAAGCAAGAGTTCCAAGATACATTGGTACACTGAACACCACTAGCTCCAATAGTTGAGTGTTAGAGCTACCACTTGCTCCTCCAAAAGAACTATCTTTCTCTCTAATTCCAAGTAGGAGGAGACAAGGTGAAAAGTCCTTTCAAGGTGAGGGTATATATATAACAAATGGGATGACTATTCACCTCCCTTATGGATCTTGGACTTCCCTCATGACTCTCTAGCTTCTACATGATGACTCTTGGACTTATACTTTACATTATAATTCTCATATATTGATCAATACATAATTATATCCACAAATGATGTCGCAGGTGGTGACTCATATAACACCTTAACATGACACCTTGATAACTTTAACATGGATTCAATGATGTGGCAATGCCAAGCCACTCTTTCTACTATTGTATTTGTGTCTTCTTGAAATATGGTACATGTTCATCTTCTTCCTCCTCCGTAAGGCTTGAAGGTAGGGAGTCGTCACTATAATATTGATCTTCAGCTGTTGTCACAATTTGGTGTCCCTTCATCTTCTCGTTCAATGACAAATCTTGTGTTTCCAGCTTAAAGTGTCTTCTCATATAATTTCATTCTCCTTCTTTTCAATCATCATCTTGTCATGTGAACATATAGTACCTACAAATGGAACTGGGCGATGGAATAAGAGACATACTAAGGGATTGCATAGTTCATAGTTCCAGAGGTCAGGAGTGAGGATTGAGGGTTGAGATTTCATAGTGGACAGTTTAGGGAGGCCTGTGCAGGATTTCTACGTAGTTATGGAGCTCAATGAGGCAGTCTTGAGGATTGAAGTTTCTCATTGCGCATCATAGGAGAGAGAGGCATAGGGATATCATATTTTCATAGTTCAAGGAGGCAAGCTGGAAGCTTGAGGCTTGACACTGTGCAGTGCGCAGAAGGAGGATGAATGGGTGGTTGAACTGTTCAGTTGCAGAGGTCAAGGGCCAGGGTTGAACATTGAGACTACAAAATGTGCAGTCCTTGGAAGAAAGAACTATGCAAGGCTGAGCTTGAGGGTTGACACTATGTAGTGAGCAGTTCTAGAGGGCTAAGTGAGGTCAAGTTACTTGGGAAAGAACTTTCCAAGGTTTGACTAAGTGCGGGATCAGTGAGGTAGAAGTGCAACCAGAATTGAATTGGTGTGTTGGACATAGATTGTCATTGATGTCAATATGGCAATATTCGAGGAGAAGATAGAGATGAGAGGAGCAGACAGAGCCGAAGAAGAGGAGCACACAGAGCCATCGGAGCAGAAACCATATAAATATGCTGTTTCAATCCAGTGTTGGGAAATTTTCGTAATGTCTGTGTGAAGCGTTTTCTCAAGAAATTTATTTCAGGTGTTTTGTTCATAAATTTTAGATTTCAGGATGCAGATATTCGTGAAGACATTGACCGGAAAGACCATAACGCTTGAGGTGGAGAGCTCAGATACGATTGACAATGTTAAGGCAAAGATCCAGGACAAGGAGGGAATTCCTCCTGATCAGCAGAGGCTCATTTTTGCTGGAAAACAACTTGAGGATGGCCGAACCCTCGCAGATTATAACATTCAGAAGGAATCTACTCTTCACCTCGTTCTCCGTCTCAGAGGGGGAATGCAGATCTTTGTCAAAACCCTCACTGGCAAGACCATCATTCTGGAAGTCGAAAGCTCTGACACGATTGAATGTGAGCCATCGGATCAAAAAGTAGCGGATTCAACGGTCGTCGCACGTGAAAGACGCGCGGAGGTTAACGACTGGGGGACAAGCAGTTTCGTGGGTGGGTGGTATTCCCCGCACCACCTTTGGGCCCAAGGCAGTTTCTGTATATGGCCACGCGATCCAGTTAATGTGCAACACATGGCTGAAGTGACGGGCGCGAAACTGCCGCGATCGCGCGTTAATGAGTGAGCACTTAACAAAAGCCAGAGGCGCGATCACCGTTAGATCAAGCGGTGAATGTATTCAATGGTGGGAAAGAGAACGAAGTTTAACGCGTGTGAAGAAACAACAGAGACCGTCGGATCTCGATGCGATGATCGAACGGTGCGGGGTCAATCGCACGGGGTTCCAGTGGATGTGACAGTATTCAGATCTTGCACTCTCTGGATTTCTCTTGTGCTCTCTTCAAGTTTCGCCGCAAATGAATTAACTTGGTTGTACTGCTAGAAAAGTTGAGGCGCTGCTGTTAAACACTTTCTTAAAGAGTGTATTGAAGCATTGGATGATATGAATACCTTGTGACCACTATTCAGCCTAATTGCTATCCATCTCGAATTCGAAGTGTTCTGCTGCTACCATTCAGAAATTTGGGCTTATATCTTTTATTATCAGAAATCTTTTAAAGGTAGAAAACAGAGACATGTCCATTGTTTATTGGTGCTACCGGCCGAAGCCTCTTTCAAAATAATAATCTATAAAATCCTTACCTAATGGCTTTTAGATAGCTCGACATTCATCGACATATTGCCAGGTAACTTCTTCACTCACCAGAGAATGCTAGTGGGTCACTTTTTGGCCCAACTTATTTCTTTGAGTCATACTCCAGATTAATCCCACAAGTACCCATAAATTCCTTGGAAGGACAAATAGAAGACAAAGACAGTAATGAGAAGAATTGGTCATCAACGATCAAGGAGGGAAGCTGAAAGATCAAGCGAGTCAGAGGAAACGACAGCGACTGAGGAGGAAGCCTAAGAGACGGTGTAAGTGGAAACGAATGGACAAAGGTATGGGAATGTATAAAACAGTAGAAACAGAGAACTGTTGGATAGATTATGGTGGTGAAGAACTTGAGGGTGAGATAGTAGAAGGAGTAGAGGCAAAAGAGGCAGAAAAAGCAGCGGAGGCTGTAGAGGCAGCAGAAGCAGCAGAGGCAGGAGAGTAGGAGTGAGACAACCTCAGCTGAATAGAGTGCAACAACATACCTGTTTATACCAAGGTTGGGTTGGAGCCCAAGAGGTTGGAGCCTCAGAACTGAACATGACTGAAGTCATTGGGGTAGGTGCTTCTAAGTGCAGAACCACTGCAAAACAGAGTTGGTGCTTTGGAGGTTGGAGCCTCACTGAAGTCCAAGTTGGAGCTTGGCAACTATTCACAATTAGATTTATACTTATATTGTATTTATTTCTTTGCATTGTCTTGAGTTTTAATAAAAGCATTAAATTCCGCTATTGATTTCTGTGTTCTGTGTATACATATACATATCTATATAGGTTGTTGGAAATCACTAGAACAATTAAAAAATAAATAGTAAGAAATACTAATTCACCCCCCTCTCTCAGTATTTCCAACAATTGGTATCAGAGCAGGCTTCTTCATACTAGCTTAACAGCTTGAAGAAGGATCCGCAGCCATGATGAGAAACCACAAAGCATCAGGAAGACCTCCTTTGTTCGATGGCACTAACTTTGGTTTCTGGAAGAAAATAATGACTTACTACTTAATGTCCCTTGGACCTGAAGTCTGGAATTTTGTTCAAAATGAATACAAAACTACTTCCACTCTTCCAACAGACCAAGATGAGAGGAAAACCTACATCACAAATGCAAAGGCCATGAACTCCATCACTAGTGGAATCACTGATTCCGAGTTTACAAAAATCATGCACTGTACCTCGGCCAAAGAAATGTGGGAGAAGCTAGTTGGCTTGTACGATGGAGACTCAAAAGTCAAAAAGGAAAAGCTTCAAACTCACAGAAGACAATTTGAAAGTTTGACGATGGAAGATGAAGAAGATATTGCAGCATACCTCCTTCGAGTAGCTGAAGTGGTAAATTCCCTGAAAGGATTGGACGAAAAAGTTGAAGAAAGTACCATTGTTCAAAAGGTATTAAGGTCTCTTCCAGACAGGTTTAACTCCAAAATAAGCGCTATAGAAGAAGCAAAGGATCTAGATACCCTCAAAATGGATGAACTCCATGGAATTCTCACTACCTATGAAATGAGGAAAGGTGGCCCAAGCTCCAAAGATGCAACATTCAAGAACTCAAGGTAAAAGAAGGGGAAAGAAAGGAATGACTGTAGTGATGAGTCAGATGTGGAATCTGAATTGGTTCAATTTGTACGAAAGCTGAAGAAAGGATCTAAGCTTAAAGGAAAGTATCCTCTTATCTGTTTTAAATGTGGTAAAATAGGCCATTATGCAGCAAAATGTCCTCATAAACATGATAGTGATGATGAAGGAAATTCTAAAAGATTGGCACATAAAAAGAAAGGGTTCAATAAGAAAAACTTCTTCTCCAAGAAAGATGAGTCTGATGAGGATGAGTTTATGGTCATCAAAAGGAAATCAGAAGAGGAAAGCGATCATGATGAATGCCAAGAAGCATTATTCATGGCACTCACAGATGATGATGACTCAGGGCTGGAAGGAAATGTAGTTGAACTGTTAATAAGTGCCATTGAAGAAAATGAGAAGCTACGGAACAAAATCATTTCTCTCAAAGTGGAAAATGAGGAAACAAGAAGGAGAGAAGACCTCTTGGAAGCCAAGCTTAAAGAAAAGGAAGAGACTTGTGAAGAACGCGAGACCAAAATAGTGTCTTTGAGAAAGGAGTTGGAGCAAATTAAAAAGGGCTGCAAAAGCTCTCAAATACTTGAGACTATTCTGAAAAATCAAAAACCTCAACATGGCAAGTCTGGAATAGGTTTCAAAGGAGAATCCTCAAGCACTAAGAATAATGCGAAAAGCTATGCCGATGCACTTTCCTGCAATCCAAAAGATGAAAAGTGCACCCCAGATCCCAAGAATGAAGAGAGAATTACTCCAAAGAAGAATGTGGAGTCGAATCATGGACACTACAGCAAATACAAACCTGTACTCCACCAAGGGCCCATCGCAAATCCAAAGAACGAGGGAGGAGTAATTCCCAGGAAGGAAGTCGACTCAAACCATGGTTGCTTCAACAAGTACAAAAGCATATTTCTTGGACACTGCTTTCACTGTAAAAACTTCGGTCATCAATCCAGACATTGTATGGCTCGTAGAAGTGAAAAAACAAAGCTAAAGGATAGAATAATCAACTCATATGCCCCCAAAAGGTAGGGACAAATCAAAATATTTAATTCTTTTGATCCCTTGACCAAATTTGATCTGATTTGCTCTTTCTGCTACAATAATGGACACTATGAACAAGGCTGCTCACTCAAAGGAAGAAAGACGAGTAGCAAGAACTCCAGCATGGACAAATGTGGCCTGGCTCTATTTGCTCAAAATAATGGAAACCAGTGGTTTATAGATAGTGGGTGCTCCAGACACATGATAGGAAGACACATGATAGGAGACAGCAGGAAGTTTGTCTCACTGAGAAAAAAGGAAGGGAATGTGTCCTTTGGAAGAAGATTTGGCAGAATTGCAAGAAAAGGAATAGTTACTCTGATCAATGGAAAAGGAAAAGCTCAAGATGCTTTGTTGGTTGATGGACTCAAACACAACCTCTTGAGTGTCAGCCAAATCTGTGATCAAGTACATAAGGTTGTTTTCAGCACCAAAGACTATGAAATAAGGAACTCTGCCTCAAGGAAACTTGTGGCAAAAGGGGTGAGGACACCAGACAACATTTACATTCTGAACAAGATTCAAGAAAATAAATGCTACCTGAGTCAGACAGATGAGAGTTGGCTGTGGCACAAGCGACTTAGACATAAAAGCTTCGAAAATCTGATCAATATCAGCAAGATCAAAGCTGTACGAGACATCCCAAGGTTGTTCAAACCAAATCAAGCAGTATGTGGTCCATGTCAACATGGAAAGTAGACCAGAATCAACCACAAGACAAAGGAACACTCTACATCGAAGCCCTTAGAGATTATCCATGTTGATGTATGTGGGCCAACTAGAAATCAAGCACTTCAAGGAGAAATGTACTTTGTGTTATTTGTTGATGATTATACTAGAATGATGTGGATATATTTCATAAAGTATAAATCTGAAACTTTTGAGTGTTTCAAGAATCTAAAAGCCCTTGTAGAAAATGAAAAAGATTCAAAAATTAAGTGCCTCAGAACAAAAAAAGGAGGAGAATTCACATCAAACGAGTTTAGTGAGTTCTGTAATAATCATGGAATTAAAAGGGAAATCTTGGCTACCAGAACACCTTAGCAAAATGGGGTAGTTGAAAGAAGAAACCGAACAATCCAAGAAATGGCAAGAACTCTGCTATTAGCAACAGACTTACAGCCTAAATTCTGGAGAGAAGTAGTAGGGACAACTATCTACACACTGAATCGAACTCAATTAGGACCAAATTGTGATAAAACTCCTTATGAGCTATGGAAAGGAAGACCTGCTTCGGTGAAGTACTTCAAGATCTTTGGAAGCAAATGCTTCATAAAAATAAATGATGGTTCACTAGGAAAGTTTGGTTCTTAGGTTGATGAAGGGATATTTCTTGGATATTCTACACGGAGCAAGGCTTACAAGTGCTACAATTATCAACTAAAGAAAATAGTGGAAAGCATTGATGTAAAGGTTGATGAAGATCTTCCAGTAAAGGAAATTGAAGAACATGAAGATGACTCTCTCATTGAAGAAGAAGAACCTAAAGAAGAAGAAATAGATGAGGAAGAAGAAGAAGAAGAAGAGGAAAGAGAACCACCTAATACCCCTTCTAAGACGAAGTATGTCCAAAGACACCATCCAGAAGAGCAAATTATTGGCGATAAAGATGAAGGTGTGTAGACCCGAAGAAGGATAACAATTACACCCAAGAGAAAAGTCATTGCCCTCCTATCTATGATAGAACCAGAAACATTTGTAGAAGCAAGTAAGGATCCTCATTGGGTAAAAGCCATGGAAGAAGAAATGACCCAAATTGAGAAGAAAAAGACATGGGAGATGGTACCTCATCCAAGGGACAAAAACATAATAGGAACCAAATGGGTGTTCAAAAATAAAATGAATGAGGAAGGGCAGGTTATCAGAAACAAGGCAAGACTTGTCTGCAAAGGCTATTCACAAATTGAAGGAATTGACTTTGAAGAGACATTTGCACCAGTGGCCCGTATGGAAGCTATTAGGATGTTCTTGGCATTTTCTTGCTTAAAAGGATTCAAAATCTATCAAATGGACGTGAAATCAACATTTCTAAATGGGGAACTCAAGGAGGAAGTCTACATGGAGCAGCCGGTTTTGATCTAACAGCAGGAAAGGACTTAGTTTGTAAGTTGAAAAAGGCTTTATATGGGTTGAAACAAGCTCCTAGAGCTTGGTACGCAAGACTGGATCACTATCTACAACAACAAGGCTTCAAAAAGGGAGTGGCTGGAAGCAATCTATACATAAAGACAGATCAAGGTAAGTTACTAGTTGCTCTTGTTTATGTCGATGATATGATTTTGCTAGTAATAATGATGAAATGAGCCATGAATTTTCTCAAAACATGTCAAAAGAGTTTGAGATGTCAATGATAGGAGAGCTATCCCACTTCCTTGGACTTCAAATATCTGAAACTAGAGCAGGATTGTGTATATCTCAAACCAAATATCTAAAAGACATGCTCAAAAAATATGGAATGGAGGATTGTGCACCCATGAGCACACCTATGACCACAAATTGCAAACTGAGCAAAGATGATGACTCCCCTCTAGTAGATGCAACTCATTACAGGTCAATGATTGGAGCTCTTTTATACTTAACAGCTACACGACCAGACATAATGCAAGCAGTAGGAATGGTGGGAAGATTTCAATCTGCTCCCAAACAATCCCATTTATTAGCTGTAAAAAGAATTCTCAGATATCTAAAGGGAACTTTTGATTTCGGTCTTTGGTACCCAAAGGACTCAACATTGACTGTAACTACATACACTGATGCTGATTGGGCTGGAAGTATAGATGATCGGAAAAGCACTGGTGGAAATGCATTCTTCCTGGGAGACTGTTTGGTATCTTGGCTCAGCAAAAAAAAATCATCCATATCATTATCCACAGCCAAAGCTGAGTATATTGCTGCAGCAGACTGTTGTTCTCAGATACTATGGATGAAGGAAGCTCTAAAAGATCTCGACATATGTAAAGATCAACTAATTTCCGTCTATTGTGACAACACAAGTACTATCAGTCTCAGCAAAAATCCTGTGATGCACTCAAGAATCAAACACATGCCAATCAAGTATCATTTCCTCTGTGAACAAGTAGTTGAACAAAACATCGTCCTGGAGTATATCAGTACTAAGGAGCAGATAGCTGATATTTTCACAAAATCTCTTCCTCAAGAAGAATTCGAACATCTGCGTCAAAAGATGGGGCTTATTTCTTTATCATCACTCAAGTTCATTCATAAAGATGTAGCAAGATAGGGGGAGCAGTTTGACAGGGGGAGTCCATATGCATCCCTTTGCCATTCATGTCAAAGGGGGAGAAAGCAGAAGAATATTGCCATCAATAACAAAGGGGGAGATTGTTGGACACAGATTGTCATTGATGTCAATATGGTAATATTCGAGGAGCAGATAGAGATGAGAGGAGTAGACAGAGCTGAAGAAGAGGAGCACACAGAGCCATCGGAGCAGAAACCATATAAATATGCTGTTTCAATCCAGAGTTGGGAAATTTTCGTAATGTATGTGTGAACCATTTTCTCAAGAAATTTATTTCAAGTGTTTTGTTCGTAAATTTTAGATTTCAAGATGCAGATATTCGTGAAGACATTGACCGGAAAGACCATAACGCTTGAGATGGAGAGCTCAAATACGATTGAAAATGTTAAGGAAAAGATCTAAGACAAGGAGGGAATTCCTCCTGATCAGTAGAGGCTCATTTTTGCTCGCAAACAGCTTGAAGATGGCCGAACCCTCGCAGATTATAACATTCAAAAGGAATCTACTCTTCACCTCATTCTCTGTCTCAGAGGGGGAATGCAGATCTTTGTCAAAACCCTCATTCTGGAAGTCGAAAGCTCTGACACGATTGAATGTGAGCCGTCGGATAAAAAGCAGTGGATCCAATGGTCGTCACACGCGAAAGACGTGCAGAGGTTAACGACCAGGGGACAGGCGTTTCGCAGGCGGGTGGTATTCCCCACACCGCCTTTGGGCCCAAGGCGGTTTTCGTATATGGCCACGCAATCCAGTTAATGCGCGACACATGGCTGAAGTGACGGGTGCGAAACCGTCGTGATCGCGCATTAACGAGTGAGCACTTAACAAAAGCAGGAGGCGCTATCACCGTTAGATCAAGCGGTGAATGTAATCAACGGTGGGAAAGAGAACAACATTTGACGTGCATGAAGAAACAACGGAGACCGTCGGATCTTGATGCGATGATCGAACGGTGGGGGTCAATCGCACGGGTTTCCGGTTGATGTGACATTATTCAGCTCTTGCACTCTCTGGATTTCTCTTGTGCTCTCTTCAAGTTCCGCCGCAAATGAATTAACTTGGTTGTACTGCTAGAACAGTTGAGGCGCTGCTGTTAAACACTTTCTCAAAGAGTGTATTGAAGCATTGGATGATATGAATACCTTGTGACCACTATTCAACCTAATTGCTATCCATCTCGAATCCGAAGTGTTTTGCTGCGACCGTTCAGAAATTTGGGCTTATATCTTTTATTATCAGAAGTCTTTCAAAGGTAGAAAATAGAGACATGTCTGTCGTTTATTGGTGCTACCGGCCGAAGCCTCTTTCAAAATAATAATTTATAAAATCCTTACCTAATGGATTTTAGACAGCTCGACATTCATCGGCATATTTCCAGGAAACTTCTTCACTCACCAGAGAATGCTAGTGGGTCACTTTTTGGCCCAGCTTATTTCTTTGAGTCATACTCCAGATTAATCCCACAAGTACCCATAAATTCCTCAGAAGGACAAATAGAAGAAAAAGACAGTAATGAGAAGAATTGGTCATCAACGATCAAGGAGGGAAGCTGAAAGATCAAGCGGGTCAGAGGAAATGACAATGATTGAGGAGGAAGCCTAAGAGATGGTGTAAGCAGAAACGAATGGACAAAGGCATGGGAATGTATAAAATAGTAAAAACAGAGAATTGTTGGAGAGATTATGGTGGTGAAGAACCCGAGGATGAGATAGTAGAAGGATCAGAGGCAGAAAAAGCAGCGGAGGCTGTAGAGGCAGCAGACGCATGAGAGAAATAGTGAGACAACCTCAGCTAAATAGAGTGCAGCAGCATACCTGTTTATACCAAGGTTGGGTTGGAGCCCAAGAGGTTGGAGCCTCATAAATGAACAGGACTGAAGTCATTGGGGTAGGTGCTCCTAAGTGCAGAACCACTGCAAAACAGAGCTGGTGCTCTGGAGGTTGGAGCCTCACTGAAGTCCAAGTTGGAGCTTGGCAACTATTCACAATAAGATTTATACTTATATTGTATTTATTTCTTTGCACTGTCTTGAGTTTTAATAAAAGCATTAAATTCAGCTGTTGATTTCTGTGTTCTGTGTATACATTTACATATCTCTATAGGTTGTTGGAAATCACTAGAACAATTAAAAAATAAATAGTAAGAAATACTGATTCACCCCCCCTCTCTCAGTATTTCCAACATGGTGAATGATCACACACACACTTAGAACAATTGATGACACAACATTGAATCACCCAAAACACAAAAATAACATGATCCCCTCAGTGCGGCGACAATACACCAACTTCCTCCAAGTGCAACACTTAAGATAGACTTTGTGAAGACAATGATGGAACTTTTGCGATAGTGCATGAAACATTGGAATAGGTCTAATAAATGTCTATATGATAAATAGGACCAATCGACACCAAAAATACCCCTTGAAAGAGACCAAAACATTTCTTTTTCTATTTGCGACACTTCCCATGCCAAAATATGACACTTTGGTTTTCTTCCAAAAGGGACTTGAAAACTTAGAGAATATACATGGAACGTCTCATATTACTAGAAATGACAACATGAAAAGTAAAAGTAGGCTCCTAAATTTGGTTGTAGGCCAAAATTTTGGAGGGTGTTGTAGAAGCGGCAACAAGTTGAAATCGACATGACTCAAAGCATAAAATAACAATGATCGTAGAGGAAAATGCGCCGATATTCATCCTAAAAAATCTTCAACAAGTATGAGGCTATTTAGAGATTCAAAGGATTCTAGGATTTTCCAGTCATTTGGAGCTTTAAACAATGAAAACCAGACAAATATTAAGAGCGTTCAAGGCTCATTGTTGGCATCAATGACAACACCATTAAAAAATATGCCCATCGATGGAAACACATGTACTCCTCTTATGATCACTACTCCCCCTAAATCCTTGCCTTTGATATTCCTGGCCTGTTTTCTTTTCCCCTTTGACATTAATGGCAAAGGGTGACACCCCCTAAAAATTTGGCTACTTTTGTTTACTTGTAACATGTTGTTGCTCCCCTTGACGAAATTCCTTCCTTTGTCTCCCTGCAAGAGGCTTGTCTTCCTTTAACTACTTCTCTTCCTTAATGCTTGATGCAATAAACAACCTTTCTCCCTTGACATGCTATTCTTCACACATATTTCCATAGATGATTATACCTGTCGATATGCATCAATGACGAGGTTTCTTTCGTGATTATTTCCTTAAATTTTCTTACCAAAAATACCACTCCACTAAAATTACTCATAATGTTGAATGTTGTTCTGAAGAATTCTTCATATCTGTCAATTTTCAACCTTTTGAAATGATAGATATTTAAAAGTTCAACCACTCCTATAAAGACTCCCCCTCTTTAACATTCATAGGATAGGGAGTCATGATGCTGGTTGCTCAGAATAATGTATGAACCATCTCTTCGGCAATATCATCTTGAACTTTGAGATATTCAAATGCACCTGCTGATTCTTCATGACCTTTTTCTTTTACGAAACCTGAAAGCATGATTAAAAAGACTTTTTCATTCACTTTATCTTCTTGCATTTGCTTTATTTTCCAAACCTTCCTTTACCTAGTATTAGGGCTGAAATAGTCCATCTTGAACCTACAATCACAAGTTATATTCCCATAGTTATAACATTTGTAACATTTAAAGTTGGGCCTAGATGATTTAACTAGTGACATATAATTTCTATTGAAAAGTTTTTTTTTTTTTAAATATTTCTTGCGATCCTGTAAACTTGCTTCTAGGATTTTGATAATTCCTTTGATGATCATCCCTTCTATACATATTGCAATCTCTAGCCATATGCCCGAAGTTAGAACATGAAAATAAATGAAAATTAAACATGCTAGGGTACCTAGATTTGTTGTCAAATCCTGAATATATTTTGAATTCATTCCTTCTTAGAGGAGGTACGACAACATTTTGATCCTTGTTCTTAAATTCTTTAACATTACTTCTTGGTGAAATAAAATCCTTCTTTTGTTACGATATTAGAGGGATCTTTCTAGCAAGCTTCTAGTCAATCTTGCATTGTGAGGGCTTGGAGCTTGAGCCTTCATTTTCTTCTTTTGCCTTCATCTTCAATCGAGCACTGTCATGATCTTTCCTTTCGTTATCCAATAATCTATCATTTTTCCATTTTTAGAGCTTATCTACTTCCGATAAGGAAACATCAAGTACATTTTGTTTTTTATCAATATCTTTATGAAATTGACTTTTCAAGACTTTTCTTATTTCTTTGGCCTCCTCGACTTACAACTTTAGAAGAGTGACATTTTCTGTTACTCTATTAATATCATGTATTTGTTCCTTCTGTCTTTTATTTTCCTTTCTGATCCTACTAATTTTTGCTAAAGATGCATCTAGTTCCTTTTATTTTTTATCAACTTCAATCATATACCTTTGACCAGATTCTCTTCATTGGCCTGCTAAGTCTCTCTCTTTCTTTCCTACTTCATGCACTTGAAGTTTTAGAAGGGAAACTTCTTCAAGTGCCTTATTTCGCTTCCTTAATTTTCTTAGGTCACATAAGGCACTGAGAATTTGTCCTTCCAAATCTAATACTCCTTATTCTTCTTCATTTGCTTCATCAGAATCACAGTCATCATTATTATTTTCATCTTGACTTGCATTCTCCTTTGATTGGAGATCATGGAGCTTCTTCCAAAGACTTATGGTTAATGAGCATCGATCAATTTTGGATTTTACAAGATCTGGTAGAGCACTAAGAATAATATTCATGGATTTCATATTGTACCTTCTAGATTCATCGGTAGATGTGTCTCTGGAGAAAACATGCGCCATACATAATATCCTTGAGATTGAAAATAGGCTTCCATTTTAGATTTCCAAAGTACAAAACTTGATCCATTGAACAAAGGAATTGGATCAACCTCTTTCTCTTCATCAACTATAACAGGTTCTGAAACTACTTCAATATCAGGGACTTCCTTTCATCCCTTTGAACACTTGGCAACTTGCTTCCTTGACTTCCCATCCCGATTCACTTGAGATCTGCCTTCTAGCTATTAAGTTTCAATTGAAGGAGCATGCTCTGATACCAATTGTTGGAAATACCAGGGGGGAGAATTAATATTTCTCTTCAATTAGTATATTTTTAGTTTCATAGAGAATTAATTAAAATTATCATCAAATGTAACATAAATCAACATTAAACAACACCATTCAATAATTCTCAAACATCAAGACAATAGACAACAAATATTTTTTAGGTGGAAACCCTTTTGGAAGAAAAACCATCGAACATTTCTTAATATTTTTTCTTCAATAAAATATACATCAATTTTTTTTAGCTCTAATTAAGGGGTGCTCTAACCCCCTGGTTTATAATATCTAAAATGTAGGACTCTCCAACGATCTATTTACCAACTGCAACTGAAAGGACTGTTCAACACCCTAGTTTACAATCTCCAACCTAAAGGATGGTCCAACACCCTATTTACTAGATGCAATCGGAAGGATGCTCCAACACTCTAGGCATGTTCCAACCTGCCCTAGAATCACCCTATTGCCTTGAAGTGTTCTCAGGCTCCAACTTGAAGGAGATTCCACTCTCTTTCCTTGCACTACCCCGTCACCTGATCAGCCAGTGGACCACATTTCATATATTTTTAGACTGCACCACCTGTGCTTAATAATAACACATTATGCATTACAATGTCTGCTCAAACTGAATACAAAGATACCAAATTAGTTATTCCCTGCACACTTTCAATCAAAACTCCTTCTGTAACAGACTCTAGTTCATCAATATTGTCAAATTCCAACAATATTGACCAGGATATCCTTGACAATGTCTGTAGCAAATACTGAAACCAAAGAAACTCAAGGACCCTCTATGTAGCAAGAACATCAAAACCTAGTTCATAAAGCCAAATCCTATCAAGCTTTTTCTCACCAACAATTTCAATACCAAACCAAATATCAACAATACTAACCAAGTCAAAACTCTCTACTCATTATCACTTGTCAAATACCAAGTCAGAATTTTTCTCATAAACACTCAATAATTATCTTCTTGTCCTAGAATTCACACAATGTAATTGTTGAAAGGTCTCACTGTCACTGCAACATATATGAAGAGGTATAGAATTTACATCATCATCATTGATCTTTGCATATATTTGTAAACTTCTATCATTGATCTCTTCATACACATAATTTTTTCAACAAAGCAAGGCACTAATTTCATTTCACTATGTATAAAAATCTCAATCTCAATCCTGCATACAACCCATTACTCCCTAACAAAAATGAGACAAGATAAATAACATATGAAGTTAATTCACTCAATACCCTCATGATAGTCACTACCAAAAGGTCTCAAAACTTTGCAATTAACACATAAGCATCCAGACTTTATAATGGCAACTAGTAACATAACATCTTTAGTCATATAAGTCTTTGCCATAACATGAAGCATCAATGACAAATAAACATAAGAAACCCTCTTAATCAATGCCAAAAATATCACTATTCACTATCGTATTTGCAAAAACTTATCTCCGAACTACCCATATTACTAGTGTCTTCAACTTTAATCTTAATTTTTCATCAAGCTTCATCATGGGCATCATGCTACGGTGGTTGACCCTCCTAGTCTTCATTTCCAAATTCGATGAGCATGATGGATACCAAACATCTATCCACATCTTCACTATCATCAATTCACCTTCACAGTTTCCTTCATTTTTCTTGTTGGGATTTGCACTAAGTTACATAATCAATAATGCTTTAAGAGATGGAGGTAGGAATGACATCCTGTGCTATTCATAAAGGCTTTAAAGTTGCATAGAACAAGGGAGGCCGTTCCTTTTCAAGGGAAAGTGTCCAAATCAACATTATTTCCTGTTCAATGCTCTTGTAAATCTATATAGTCATAAGTCCAAATGTACAAGGAGATAATACCGTGTACACCAGTCCTTTCCTTTATACTAGTTTTAGAGCTAGTATTGAATCACTTCGGAAGAGGATACTGTTATGTGCGTTTACCATTCTAGTAACTTGTGTTATTATGTGAGAATATTGGTTCACTTATACCCATCTGTTTAGGCAGAGCCATTAGTGTTGGAAATAATACTGAGAGGGGGGGTGAATCAGTATTATCTAATTCTTTTAATAAATCTTCCTTATTTGTTCTTTGAATTATTTTTGCATGTCAGTACCATAAAATAATGAGCATGAACAAGGAAAACAGATAGTCACACCAAAGAACACAAGATGTAAGGTGGAAACCCAATGTGGGTGAAAACCACCTGTTGCAATATGTCTCTATCTTCTTTCAAATTAGAAACTCCTTTTACAATGGTTTTGTACTGGTGCAGTCCTTTACCAGTATGCAGGCTGCAACCTGCAGAGAGCTACAACTCTCTCTCGTTTTCCAGTCTCTCCTGGAAGGGAGCTACAACCCCCTACTTCTTTTCATAAAGCATCAAGTACATGAAAGTTACAGTCCACTACAGTTATTAGATCAGCAATAACAAAACTAACCCAGAACACCTTATCAACAGAAAAATTCAATCAACAGAACATCTTAAGGCAGATACGCAGTTTTTCCTTCTGTGGCCTGCGTCGCTACGCAGTTCACCTTCTGCTTCCCTGCGTATACCCGCAGAGATCCTTCTGCCGCGCTGCGTGCCCACGCACTGTTCCTTCAACCGCACTGCGTACTGTTACTGCAGGTACGCACCCAGAGACATTATCGCGCCGCGTACTGTTACTGCAGGTACGCACCCAGAGATACTATCGCGCCGCGTACTTTTACTATGCGTACGCACCTGAACCTTAGTCGCTCTGCGTACCCACACAGTTCTCCTTCTTCTGCTCTGCGTACCCACGCAGATCTCCTGTTTCTGCTCTGCGTACCCACGCAGATCTCCTGTTTCTGCTCTGCGTACCCACGCAGATCTCCTGTTAAACACCTGCGTACTTCTGATTAGGGCCGAATAGGCAGTCCACCAGAGTGGCACAGTTGCTTAGATCTGATCATGCGCTCGAGAGATCACCCTTCACAGATTCGACTTCAACTTCCCTTTCATCTAGATCAAGCTTTTAAGACCATAACCCAATATTTCAGATCTAAAGATATTCAATTGCAAAAGATACTTAGCCAAGTGATCTCCTTTGCTTTATATAGGCAAGCTCCTCCTAAAATCATGGAACAATACCACGAGCCAAAACCGTAATAACACAAATACCGTCGGCTAAATACCAAGGATTAAACATAAGAAACCCCACGTGTGCTTTTCTCTGCCTTGAAATGAGTGCACTGGGGGTACGCACCTCCTGAACGGCTGGCCTGCATATCTGGACGCGGTCCCTGCATGGTGTACCTGCGGGTACGCACCTTCTGAACTGATTTCCTGCGTACTTCTTAATTTTCATCATATTGAGAGCCTTGCCACGGGAGTTGCCATCAAGTACAACATCTGTAACATATAGCCATACCAGAAACATAATGCCAACAATCTCCCCCTTTGGACTTGATGGCAACCTCACAATCTTCAGCTTCATTCTCCCCCTTTGACATCAAGGGCAAAGGGGTATGCTCCCCCTAAGAACATGCTCCCCCTGAATATGAACCAGATCTGCAACAAAGAACCATAATCCACCATGAAAGAGATAGAGACATATTGCAGCTATTTCCAAGATCTCCTTCTGAACATCCTCCATAATGCCAACAATGCATTATAGGCTCCCCCTGACCCTGTACCATCAATCAGAAAAGATTCAACAATAAGATGATGCATCAACAACCCCCAGCTTTTGCCTGAGGTATTCAAAAGTGTCCCTGGGCAATGGTTTGGTGAGAATATCAGCAACTTGTTCCTTAGAAGGAACATACTCCAACTTGACCTTCTGTTCAAGCACTTGTTCCCGGAGAAAATGATACTTGATTGGTATGTGCTTGGTTTTTGAATGCATAACAAGATTCTTTGAGATGCTGATTGCACTTGTATTATCACATAAGATGGGGATTGGTGGTGTACAAGTGATTTGAAAATCCTGCAAAGTCTGCATCATCAAAAGGAGTTGGGTGCAACAAGATTCAGCAGCAACATATTCCGCTTCAGCTGTAGACAAGGCAATCGAACTCTGTTTCTTGCTGAACCAAGATACCAGTCTGGAACCCATAAAGAACACACCACCACTTGTGCTTTTCCTGTCATCCATGCTTCCGGCCCAATCTGCATCTGTATAAGCATGAAGTGTAAGATCTGTATCTCTAGGATACCATAAGCCATAATTTTGAGTCCCTTGAAGATATTTGAAAATTCTCTTCACTGCCTGAAGATGAGTCTCCTTCGGATTTGCCTGAAATCTTCCAACTATTCCAACTGCATGCATGATGTCTGGGCAGGTACCTGTCAAATAAAGTAAACTTCCAATCATAGATCTGTAGGTTGGTTGATGTACTGCTGCAGATTCATCATTTGCACTGAGGCTACATCCTGTGACCATGGGTGTACATACTGGTTTTGCATCTTCCATACCATATTTCTTCAAAATCTGTTTGAGATAAAAAGATTCCTCCTTCTTTTTGTTGGATTTGCAAACCAAGGAAATATGTCAGTTCTCCTAGCAAGGACATTTCAAATTCTTTCTGCATGACCAAGGCAAAGTTTTGACTCATAGCTTCTTCATTGCTCCCAAAAATAATGTCATCTACATACACAACAAGTATTAGCAATTTGTCATTTTCAACTTTTATATAAAGATTGCTATTTGCCGATCCTTTTGAAAAGCCTTGTTGATGAAGATATTTGTCCAAATAGTAGTACCAAGCCCTTGGAGCTTGTTTGAGACCATAGAGAGCCTTTTTCAATCTGCATACAAGATTTGGATCATTTCCAAGAATGAACCCATCTGGCTGTTCAATGTACACTTCTTCTTCCAGGTCTCCATTTAGAAAGGCTGATTTCACGTCCATTTGAAATACTTTGAAGTTTTGAAAACTTGAGAGAGCAAGGAACATTCGGATGGCCTCAAGTCTTGCAACAGGAGCAAAGGTTTCTTCAAAGTCTATTCCTTCTTGCTGCGCATACCCTTTACAAACAAGTCTGGCTTTGTTTCTAATTACTTCTCCATTTTCATTCAATTTGTTTTTGAAGACCCATTTTGTCCCGATAACATTCTTATCTTTTGGTCTAGGAACCAGCTCCCAAGTGTTGTTCTTTTCGATTTGCTCAAGTTCTTCATCCATTGCTTTCACCCAACATTCATCTTTGCATGCCTCTTTCACATTTTGTGGTTCAGTAGAGGAGAGTAATGCCAAATAGCTTGAAGCTTCTGCAACTGTTCTTCTTGTTTGTACACCTGCTTCTTTCTGCCCCATAATCTGAGATTCTGGATGGTTCTTCTGAACATATCTGGATGGAGTCTTTTCTTCTATTCTTGTTTGCTCCTCTGGTTCTTCTTGAGGTTCTTCTTCTTCATCATTCTGTCGTTGGGGGTAGCCTTCATCTTCTTCGATGTCTTCATGATGTACTTGCCTAGGAATGTATCCCTTCTCATCAACCACTACATCAATGCTGTCAACAATTCTGCCAAGTCTTTTATTGTAGCATTTGTATGCTTTGCTATGTGGAGAGTAACCAAGAAGAATGCCTTCATCTGCTCTAGGTTCAAGTTTGCCAAGCTGCTCATCAGTATTCTTGATATAGCATTTGCTCCCAAAGATTTTGAAGTGCTTTACTGAAGGAGTCCTACCACTCCAGAGCTCATGAGGAGTTTGAGTGCTGTTCACCTGAACATTTGTTTTGTTGAGAATAACAACTGCAGCATGTGCAGCTTCACCCCAGAAAGTTGCGGGAGTTCCTGACTCATCAAGCATAGCACGAGCCATTTGTTGGATTGTTCTGTTCATTCTTTCCACAACTCCATTTTGCTGAGGAGTTCTTGCTGTAGAGAATTCTCTTCTTATCCCATGTTCTTCACAGAAATCGAAAAATTCATTTGAAGTAAATTCCCCACCTCTGTCGGATCTGAGGCACTTAATTTTGTAACCTGATTCATTTTCAACCAAGGCTTTGAAGGATTTGAATTTTTCGAATGCTTCATCTTTGTGCTTCATAAGTCCTAACCAGACAAACCTGGAGAAATCGTCAATGAATAATATCAAGTATTCTTCTCCTCGAGGTGTTCTTTTCCTGAAAGGACCGCATGTATCTGTATGTACTAGCTCAAGAGGCATGCTAGCTGATCCTTCTTTCTCTGGAAAGTTAGTTCTGGTTTGTTTTCCAAACTGACATGATTTGCATATGGTGTTGTCAGGAATTTTGATATCTGGAAGATCGCGAACTGCCTGATATTTGCATGCTTTCCTTATTTGTGAAAAGCTTAGATGTCCCAACCTCCGATGCCATAACCAGTGCTCATCATCCTTGCTCAGATAGCATTGTTGTTGTCCTTGTTCAAATATGTACAGATTATTTGGAGTTCTTTTGCCTTTGATCACTGTTTTACCTGTATCAAGATCACGAACAAGACATCCATTTGATCTGAATATAACCTCGGTTCTTTGATCACACATCTGGCTGACACTTAGAAGATTATGCTTCAATCCATCAACATACAAAACATTCCCAACCTTGACCTTTTCTTTTAACTGAGCAATGCCTTTTCCTTTTATAGTTGCAGGAGTATCATTTCCAAAAGAGACTTTCTTTCCCTTTTCTAGAGTAGAATAAGATTCAAGTTTTTCTTTATCACCTGTCATATGCTTCGAACATCCACTGTCAATGTACCATAGATTTTCCTGTCCTTCTGCATAAAATGCTATCCCACATCTTTCTGTTTGAGGTTCCTTTATTCTCCATGTTTTGGTGCTTGAGGCTTGTTCCTTTTTCTGCTGAAACCTGCTCTTGCATTCAGAGTCTTCATGACCAAAGTTATTGCAAATAGAACATTCAACTTCATTTTCAAGAACCGAAAAGTTGTTATAGGTCCTTTTTGTAATCCCCGTCATACTTCTTTGTTTTTGAGCTTCCCTAGTCATGATCGTTTTATATGCAACACATTGAGCTGCTTTGTGACCAAAGTTATGGCAAGAAAAGCATTGTCCATTGAAGAAACTTCTGCGGTTATCGAATCTACCAGCCAACTGATTGTAATTTCTATTTTCATCTATTCTTGAACCAAATTGAGAAGATTTTACCTGTGGTTGGTTGTAGCTTTTGTTCACCCTTAAGATGGATTGCCCCTGATAGTTTCTGTTTGTAATTCGTCCCTGCTTTACCTGATGATCTTCATTGTTCTTTTGCTCATTTCTTCTTGCTGCATCAAGATAACTTTTTGAGGTGGATGCTTGAGAAGTTTCTCCATTATAGCCCAGACCTGTCTTGTTTAGTGGAGACCGCTGCACATTGATAATCTCATCCAAAGTTTCAGATCCTTTGACAAACTTGAGATTAATAGCTTTTTTTTTCTCAATCTCTTTTCTAAGACCAACAATTTCACCTTCTAATTTTTCAAGATGTTTTTCCTTTTCATCAATTTGAAATTGTAGAGTATCAATGATCATGTTCTTTTCTTCTATACATCTCTTGAGTCTAGTAATTTCATCATAAAGTTTATCCACATCTATAGCATCCATATAATCATCATCTTCAAATGCCATTAACAACTTATATTCATTACCTTGTTCTTCTTCATCACTGTTTGATAGACCATCACTATCTTCATGAGTGTAGTAGCTTTTCTTATTTGCGTTCTGTTTCTTGTTCCATCTAGCAGGTTCCTTTCCTTTATCCTTATAAGGACATTTTGCAGCATAATGACCTACTCTTCCACAAGCAAAGAATTTAAAAGGTAACTTACCTCTGAACCTTCCAGAACCCCTTTGAAGATTTCTGACAAAATTTGATTCTTCTTCCTCTTCTTCCGGGACGTGGCTTGCTTCATAATAATCTCCTTTGCCTGATGCTTTGAAAGAAGCTTCTCTTCTGTCTGATGGACCTCCCTTTCTCATTTCATAAGCAGTTAGAATTCCATGTAGCTGAGACATAGTAAGAATTCGAAGATTTTCCTTTTCTTCTATTGCAGATACTTTAGATTCAAACTTGGGGGATAATGATCTTAGGACCTTTTCAACCACAATAGCCTCTTTTATTTCTTCACCCAAGTTTTTCATACAATTAACAACCTCATCTACCCGAAGAAAATAGTTAGCCACACTTTCATCATTATACATTTTGAGAGTCTCATACTGAATTCTGAGAGTTTGAAGTTTAGCACGCTTTACCTGTTCGTCTCCTTCATAGCTCGTGACAATTTTGTCCCATATCTCTTTTGCGGATTTATAGTGCATTACCTTCATGAATTCTGATTGAGATATACATCCTAACAGAGTACTGACTGCTTTCGCATTTGTTTCATACTTCTTTTTCTCGGCTGCATCTGTAGGAGTAGCTGAAGGAAAAGCATAGCCTGTCTCTACGATGTCCCAAACTTCTGTACCAAGAGATTGAAGATAGGCAGTAACTCTTACCTTCCAATAATTGAAGTTTGTCCCATCAAAAACCGGTGGCCTGATTGATGCTTCTCTCTCGTAGTTGCTCATGATGCACGATCTACCTTCAAGCGATCAAGCTTCTCTGAAGGACCTGCTCTGATACCAATTGTTGGAAATAATACTGAGAGGGGGGGTGAATCAGTATTATCTAATTCTTTTAATAAATCTTCCTTATTTGTTCTTTGAATTATTTTTGCATGTCAGTACCATAAAATAATGAGCATGAACAAGGAAAACAGATAGTCACACCAAAGAACACAAGATGTAAGGTGGAAACCCAATGTGGGTGAAAACCACCTGCTGCAATATGTCTCTATCTTCTTTCAAATTAGAAACTCCTTTTACAATGGTTTTGTACTGGTGCAGTCCTTTACCAGTATGCAGGCTGCAACCTGCAGAGAGCTACAACTCTCTCTCGTTTTCCAGTCTCTCCTGGAAGGGAGCTACAACCCCCTACTTCTTTTCATAAAGCATCAAGTACATGAAAGTTACAGTCCACTACAGTTATCAGATCAGCAATAACAGAACTAACCCAGAACACCTTATCAACAGAAAAATTCAATCAACAGAACATCTTAAGGCAGATACGTAGTTTTTCCTTCTATGGCCTGCGTCGCTACGCAGTTCACCTTCTGCTTCCCTGCGTATACCCGCAGAGATCCTTCTGTCGCGCTGCGTGCCCACACACTATTCCTTCAACCGCACTGCGTACTGTTACTGCAGGTACGCACCCAGAGACATTATCGCGCCGCGTACTGTTACTGCAGGTACGCACCCAGAGATACTATCGCGCCGCGTACTTTTACTATGCGTACGCACCTGAACCTTAGTCACTCTGCGTACCCACGCAATTCTCCTTCTTCTGCTTTGCGTACCCACGCAGATCTCCTATTTCTGCTCTGCGTACCCACGCAGATCTCCTGTTTCTGCTCTGCGTACCCACGCAGATCTCCTGTTAAACACCTGTGTACTTTTGATTAGGGCCGAATAGGCAGTCCACCAGAGTGGCACAGTTGCTCAGATCTGATCATGCGCTCGAGAGATCACCCTTCACAGATTTGACTTCAACTTCCCTTTCATCTAGATCAAGCTTTTAAGACCATAACCCAATATTTCAGATCTAAAGATATTCAATTGCAAAAGATACTTAGCCAAGTGATCTCCTTTGCTTTATATAGGCAAGCTCCTCCTAAAATCATGGAACAATACCACGAGCCAAAACCGTAATAACACAAATACCGTCGGCTAAATACCAAGGATTAAACATAAGAAACCCCACGTGTGCTTTTCTCTGCCTTGAAATGAGTGCACTGGGGGTACACACCTCCTGAACGGCTGGCCTACGTATCTGGACGCGGTCCTTTTATGGTGTACCTGCGGGTACGCACCTTCTGAACTGATTTCCTGCGTACTTCTTAATTTTCATCATATTGAGAGCCTTGCCACGGGAGTTGCCATCAAGTACAACATCTGTAACATATAGCCATACCAGAAACATAATGCCAACAATTAGCTCATGCAACACGAGACTTCATGGATCTGATCTAATATAGCTCATTCACTTTATATGGATTAGATTTTGATTCCACAAAGTACACAGTGAATTACTTATGCGCTTAACACAACTTTTTTCTTTAAAAGAGGCATTAAATCACTCCTACTCTTTTTTTTAAAGGTGCACTCAATATATAACACATTAATCTCCACCAAATCTATATGGACACCCAAAAGTTCACGCCAGTGACCAATTAGATCCCTAGCAAATATTTGTGGCATCTAGTTTATGCTGGGTGTCATCAATTTTCATTAATATAATTATCATCATAACAAATTTGGACACTACCAAAGGTTTAGCTTGATTTCAGAACTGATAGTAGCCCTTCAAATATAAATAAAACATCTAGTTAATCCCAATATCCCAGGAAAGAAGAAAAAATAAAATCTCCTCACATTACAATTCTACTGTCGACATTGCAATGCTACCATCAACACTTCAATTATCACGCTTCTCACAAAAAGATAGAAAAGATAGATCAACGCCTTAGAATTTAGCCTCTTCAAGGGGGCAACCTCCTTTACATTACACAAATGAACAATTCTTGGATGATACAAATGAAAAAATCTCCTTTCTATATATAGGAGTCTAAGGGGTCACAATATAACCAATTCGACCTAACAATAATATTATAAAGCCACAAAAATAACAATAGTGGGATTCTATGGGGCACAATAATAACAATAAGGGATACAGTGACAATAGTAATGGGGGAATCACTAGTATTATATGGACCTAACATGCTCCTGTCCTTCAAAAAAGTGTTATCCTCAATGCTTGAGTAGTTCTGGATGCTTCTATATAGAATTCTCATCCTCCCATGTGGAATCTTCAACGGGTAAGTTCTTCCAATTGATTAGATACTCTGAAATTGATCGATTTCGTAGCTGTCGAATTCTTGTTTCTTTGACTGCTTTAGGTTCCAATATGATTTTTCCTTCCTCATCAAGTTCTGGCAATATTGTTTGAACTAGAATCTTGTCACCTATAACCTTCTTTAAGCATGAAACATGGAAAGCTGGTGCACTCGGGAAGCTGCAGGAAGCTCCAATTTGTATGCCATAGTACCTATCTTTTGCAACACTTTGTACAAACCATAATACTTTGGCGATAATTTATTATCCTTCTTAGCTTTCTTGAGGGACATTTGTTTATATGGTTGTAGCCGTAGGAATACCCAATCACTGACATCAAAACTTCTTTCACTGTGATGTTGAATTGCCTGCTGTTTCATTCTATTTTGCGCCAAGGTGAGGTTATCCTTTAAGAGTTGGAGAACTTGTTACTGATGCTCGATGTGACCTTCCACTGCTTGAACCTTAGAATTTTCTCTTAAATATGATGTGATGGATGGTGGATGATATCCATAAAGTGCCATAAATGGGGTCATTTTTGTTGTAGTATGGAAGGAAGTGTTATACCACCATTTAGCTAGAGGCAACCATTTGACCCATTGTGTCTGTTTATCAGATACAAAGCAACGCAGATATCCTTCCAAACGTTTGTTTACTATCTGTGTTTGCCCATCAGATTGAGGATGATAAGATGAACTATGAGCTAACTGAGTACCAAGACAAGAAAATAATTTTTTCCAAAAATTTCCAGTGAAAATGGGATCTCTTTTGCTTACAATAATCTTTAGGTTTCCATGTAGCTTTTGAATTGTTTCCATAAATGCAGTAGAAAATGTAGTCACTTTAAGTGGACGAGATAATGCACAAAAGTGTTCATACTTGGTAAGTCTGTCAACTACCACCATGATAACACTCTTTCCTTCGGACTTGGGTAAACCTGTGATAAAATCCATTGAAATCTCCTCCCAACATTGGCTTGGAATCGATAAAGGTTGTAATAGTCCTGGGGTCTTAATTGTTTCAACTTTATTTTGTTGGCAAACCAAACATTCTGCCACAAAATTTTGAATATCTGATTTAAGGCCATCCCAAAAAAAATCATTCTTAATCGTGTGGTAGGTTTTGAGAAATCTTGAATGCCCTCCTAAGGGAGAGGTGTGTGATTCCCTAAGAATCTTTTGTTTGAGTTGGGAATTCTTACATAGGTATAACCGATCATTGTACCATAACGAATCATTTTTCTAGCTAAATGTATCAGATGTACTTGGATATTGTTGTATCTTTGGAATGAGTGCCCACACTTCCTCATCATTCTTCCATTCATCCCTTGCTTCATTTATTCAATCTGGTTGGATAATAGAAATGGCACAAAGAATTGCTTCCACATCCTCATCCTTTCTTGAGAGTGCATCTGCCACAACATTTTTCTTCCCTTTTTTGTAGATGATTTCAAAGTCATAGCCCAACATCTTTGTGACCCATTTTTTCTGCTCTTCTGAAGATAATCTTTGCTCTAAAAAGTATTTAAGACTATCATGATCTGTTTTTACCTTGAAGTGTCTTCCCATTAGGTAGGGTCGCCATTTCTTAAGTGCATGTAATATTGCCAACATTTCCTTCTCATAAATATCTTTGTGTAAATACTTTCCTTTGATTGGATGACTTTCAAAAGCATGGGTCTTTATTCTTGCATAAAAATAGCACCAATTCCATTTCCCGAGGCATCACATTCCACAATAAAGGTTTTGTGAAATCCGGTGTAGCTAAGACTGGTGCTTGGCATATTGCCTCTTTAAGATGTTCAAAGGCCTTTGTTGCTTCTGGAGTCCATGAGAATGCATCTTTCTTCAATAATGTTATTATAGGTGTTGCTATTCTCCCATAATTCTTAACAAACTTGCGATAATACCCTATCGACCCGAGAAATCCTCGTAGATGATTTATGGATGTGGGGATTTTCCATCCCTTAATGGTTTTAATTTTGCTAGGGTCTACCTTAACACCTTCATGAGATACAATATGACCCAGATATTCCACCTCTTGTGCTCCAAAGAAACATTTGGAGATTTTTGCATATAATTGTTTCTATTCTAATAGTTTTAGCACCATGTCAATATGTTGGACATGATCCTTCCAAGACTTGTTGTAGCTTAGTATATCATCAAAAAATACTAACACAAATTTTCTAAGGAAGGGTTTGAAAATGGAATTCATCAAACCTTGAAATGTAGAAGGTGCATTAGTAAGGCCAAAAGGCATGACCAAAAAATCATAATGACCCTCATGAGTTCTAAATGCTATTTTTGGAATGTCTTCAATCTTCATTCTGATTTGATGATATCCTGAATGAAGATCCAACTTGGTGAAGTAAATTGATCCATGCAATTCATCTAATAATTCATCAATGATAGGAATGGGAAATTTATCTTTAATAGTGAGGTTGTTGAGATCCCTATAATCTGGACACATGCTCCATGATCCATCCTTCTTGTGAACCAATACTACTGGAGCAGAGAAATAACTTTGACTAGGTTGAATTATACTAGCCTCTAGTATTTCTGCAACCATACGTTCAATTTCACTCTTTTGGACATAGGGATATATGTAAGGCCTGATGTTTGGAGGAACACTTCCTGGAATAAAATCGATAGCATGATCATGATCACGAATAGGTGGGAGGCTTTTGGGAGTCTCAAATACCTTGGAATGATTGTCCAAGACTTTTTGGAGATCTGGAGAAATGGATGGTTTCAATGTGGGAACCTCTAGTGAACATAATTGTGCAATTATGCCTCGTTGTTCTTTCTTTAGAAGCTTTGTCATTCCATTAGAGCTAATTATATTTCCCAGTTTCCCTGCGATACCCATTAATTCAACTTCCTTTCCTTCTGCAGAGAATTTCATGAAAAGTTCTTGAAAATTAAAAGCTATTGTACCCAAGGATTGTAGCCATTGGACTCCTAATACAACATCAGCACCACCTATTGGAATGGAAAGCATTGGGATATTCAATACATATTCTCCCATGGATAGCCTGATATTATGGCACTTTCCTGAGCAGTTTATGGTTCCTCCACTTGCAACCATCACTTGACACTATGGTGCTAGATATAGGAAGCAATTCAATTCCTTGGCTATCTTATAATGAATAAAACTATGGGTACTTCCCGAATCAATCAACACTATTACCTTTTTCTTCTTGATATGCCCTTCTATCTTGATAGTTTGAGGAGTGGTAATTCCAGCCAATGCATTACAAGATATGGTTGGATTCATTTCTTCTTTTTCTAGGGTTTGTTCCTGGTGTATATCCTCTTCTTTTGATGTTTCTTTCATTTTCTTCCTCCTCTTCACAATCTATGTAAAATAATTTCTTCTCGGCACACTTATGACCTTTAGTGTATTTTCTATCACAACTGTAACAAAGCCCTTTTGCTATTTTTTCTTCCAATTGTTGTGGTGTCAACCTTATATGTTTTGGATGGCTAGGGGCAGCAACACTTCCATCTTTATGATTGTGAGTGGTAGGCTTCCTTGTTGCCATAATTTTTCTTTCCATTTTTCTTGACAACCTGAATGCATTCTCCAATGAATTTGGTTCCCAAAGGCGAACCTCATGTTGGATGTTATCTTTCAAAGTCCTCATGAACACATCAATCTTATGCTCCTCTGGAATATCTTTCACCCTTATATTCAATTTTTGGAAGTCCTCAAGGTGCTCCATCATTGAACCCTTTTGTTTGAGATTTATCAATTGGCTAAAAAAAGTGTTGCTTTTTGTATCCTCATAATGTGCTATCATTTCATCTATAAAAATAGCCCAAGTGACAATTTGTTTACGAGAGAAAAGCCATCGATACCATACAAACTGATTTGGTTCCAAATATAAAGTTGCAATACATACCTTTTGTATGTTTTGCACATTATGGAGATCGAAAAATTGCTCCATCTGTAGTATCCATGTTCTGGGATCCTTGCCATCAAACTTCCTCATATCAATATTTGGAACATGGTGGTTCTTCGATCCAACGTTAGTCTATGAAATCATGATTAACATTTATTTTGTTCTCAACACGAGTTTCCTTTACTATCCTTTCGCCATTAGTAAGCATTTATTGTAGAAACTTTGTCAAATCTGTCTTCAAGTCGTCCATCTTAGCTTCCACACCGTCCATCTTAGCTTCCATGCCATCCATCTTAGCTTCCACGCCGTCCATCT
This sequence comes from Pinus tabuliformis, assembly GCA_031772625.1. Taxonomy (NCBI): domain Eukaryota; kingdom Viridiplantae; phylum Streptophyta; class Pinopsida; order Pinales; family Pinaceae; genus Pinus; species Pinus tabuliformis. Next base: position 704,819,977 of record CM062805.1, on the reverse strand, counting down.
TAGCTTCCATGTCATCCATCTTAGCTTCCATGCCTTTCTTTAAAACATCCATCTTAGCTTCCACGCCATACATCTTAGCTTCTACGTCTTTCTTTAAACCATCCATCTTAGATTCTGTTACTTTTTGTGCGAGTGACATTTGTTGCACTTGGTCTTATAATTTTGATATATCATATTGAATTTCTTCCTCTTCTTCATGAGTCATGCTAGAGCTTTCAGGTTGCTTACTAGGTGTTTCCATTTTCTTTCTTCGGGACATCAATTACTGATAATAATGCTTCACTATGCCCTTTGAATTCCTTCAAACTAATTTTTCAAACCAAGCTTATGCAAAAATTAAAAAAAAAACTACACACTTTTTTTTCACTTTGTAGGAGCTTGATATTGAATCTGAGGTATTTTTGTAAGTTTGGATCTCCAAGGTCTGAAATTTCTTCCTGTGGTAACCCTCTGAGTAATATTTCTAACTCCACAAGTCTGATCAAGATTGGATTCTCCAATGAAGAGTTATGCCAATTCTCCCACGATGACTTGATTATAGACTTGTTCAGTATAGTGAACTTGTACGACATTCCACGGGTCACTGTTTCAAACTTAGGTTTTGAAAAGGGTACCCAAACAACTACAGTCCATCCTCTTTCTAAAACTTCTGACGAAAATTCAATCTAATTCTCGGAGAGAAAGTTATGAAGATTTTCCCAAGGTGACCTGTTTGGAATGTAATTCTGGGGTATCCAAAACCCTAACTTGCTCCAATTATATCTCTGCAAATGTAGCAAGACAGGATATGAAATTTAGAGCTGAGAGTCTGACCTATTTCTTACCAAATGGTTTTTTTTTAAGCTTATGAAACTTCGTAGAGAAAGCGTTATAGCGAACATTCCACGATGACCTATTTTAAATGAAATTCTAGAGCTTGCAGAAACCCTACTTCCTCAGATCATATCTCCGAAAATATAGCAAGACAAGATATGAAATTTAGACCCGAGGTTCATCAAGATTTCATCTCAAATGGTTTTTTTTTTGTTTTTTTTGTTTTTTTTTGTTTTGTTTTGTTTTTTGTTTTTGTTTTTGTTTTTGTTTTTTGTTTTTTGTTTTTTGTTTTTTGTTTTTGTTTTTGTTTATTTTGTTTTTTTTTGTTTTTGTTTTTTTTTTGTTTTGTTTTGTTTTTTTGTTTTTTTTTTGGTTTTTGTTTTTGTTTTTGTTTTTGTTTTTGTTTTTTTGTTTTTTTGCTTCTGAAACATCGCAAAAAAATAGTTATAGAAAAAATTCCATGATGACCTGTTTGGAATAGCAAAACCCTAGAATCCAAAGCTCTGATACCAAATGTTATGAAACTGGCTCACAAAAAGATAGAAAAGATAGATCAATGCCTTAGAATTCAGCCTCTTCGAGGGGGAAACCTCCTTTACATTACACAAATGAACAATTCTTGGATGATACAAATGACAAAACCTCCTTTCTATACATAGGAGTCTAAGGGGTCATATATAACCAAGCCGACCTAACAATAATAATATAAAGGCACAAAAATAACAATAGTGGGATTCTATGGGGCACAATAATAACAATAATCGATACAATGACAATAGTAATGGGGGAATCACTAGTATTATAGGGACCTAACAGTCTAGCTTGATTTCAGAACTGATCCTAGCCCTTCAAATATAAATAAAACATCTAGTTAATCCCAATATCCAGGAAATAAGAAAAAAGAAAATCTCCTCACATTACAATGCTAATGTCGACACTACAATGCTACCGTCAACACTACAATTATCATGCTTCTCGACATGCTCTGATCACAACTGTGTAGACCAAAATAAATAACAAAAATGATGAGTCTGTTATCACTAGATAGCACTAAGGCTTCTTCTTAGAATCGAGATGATATTCCATGGGCATAAAGGTCATAAGCCAAGTTCGAAGGGAACACCCTAACCTATAAAGAGTAAAAATCGTGCATTCATAGGTCGGTAAGGCAATTATATAAACCTAAGGTAAAGTGAAAATGTCTAAAACCAATGATGCAGGAAGAATTGCGGTGTAATGTTTACGCAGTTAAACGTCGGGCTTCTCCCCTCCACGTAATCCACATGTGGCCATGTCCAAGCGCAGTTCTGACAGCATAACCGGAAGTGGTTTAACACTGCCACAACCTTAGCATTGAATAAGTCAGAGCCTGATGAAAGAACCTGATCAATTCTGGCCCCGACATAAGATTACTCTGTGCCGCGATGCCACTCGCCAAAATGAGTAGGGACCACCTGCCAGGTGGACTCCTCTCATTCACGGCTCAAAATTCGGGTATCAGCAAGATGGTGACATCTGCTTAAAAAGTAAAAGGTAAAAGGTAAAGTTGTTTTCGGGTAATCTGAGCTCATCCCCTGCCCTTCCTGACCAACCATTTGCCTCCATGTGTCCTCATCTCGTGCCTCCGTCTCCCGCTACCTGGGCATGAACCTTTAACTCTACATAAAACAAATAAAACCCTAAAAATATTTACCTAAAAATGATTTTTCATCATGGTCAAAGAATCTCTCGCCTGGAAAATTGCGTAGGAGCCTTATATCCATTTTCCTAGAGACCATGGGCATCCTCCCAAGTCACTTTCATTCCCTTGCATTCTCCAAGTAACCCGACACCACCCAGTCTCCTTGTTTTCCCGTTTTGTTTTATACAAAGAGATGAAACACGCGGCCCCTGCAACCCCAAACACTCATGAGGTCAAGAACCCTAGTGCCAGTCCTCTAACTGACACTAAGGCTCATATCGTGGACCCTGCTTGTCCCTTCTCTCTCACAGACCTTCGTTATGAAATATTCTCAAGCCATGTGAAGAATGAAGACTCGTTCCAAGTTGTGGATTCTAGGTTATACTACCAGATTTCTCCCCCAATACATCATCTCCCTGAGTTCATAATTTGGTTGTTGGACTCCTACCAAGTCGAGAAGAATCGTTTTGTTTCTCCCTCAGGGAACGTAATCCTAGAAATAACCCCTCTTCTAATCTAGAGAGCTCTCAACTTCCCCGCATCTTCCTCCATGTGCACCTTCACCAATTCAACCCTAGAGAAGAACTTCACGACACTCCCTGCGAGAGAAATGCATTCCTTCCTAGAGAAAATTCTTGCCCTCGAAGCCAAAACCTTGCCCTCATATATTCAAATCCCATTAAATCTTTTTAAACCCTCCATTCAACCAATATTATCTACTATCGTCGGTATTTTAGGAAGGCACTCCACTCTGTAATTAAGTAGGGTGGCTCTCGAATGTCTACACAAGATGAAACAACCCAAATGTTAGTTGAATATCCCATAATACCTTTTGGACTCCATCCGTTTTCAATTCATCTACCTCAGAGCCGCTGCCTCCTTCTGTTACTATTCACTGTTATTTTATTTGTTTCTCTATACTCACATTGAAGAATTCTAATGTCTTCACTTGGATGTGTTTACCACTGATAAGGATTGGGAGGCTATTCTCAATTTTTTTCATCCTTCATGGCTATCGCCTACTGAATAATTCATCAAATCTCCCACCCCCTAGAATTTTTCTTGAGCAAAAATAGATCCTCCAAATTCATAAGCATGTTACCATTAAGGACTGGTACCTCTTTGATAATTACACAGAGATCTGAGTGTATGAGTGCGAGCTTCCTCCTTATCATTTTCTAGTGTTCCTACCAATGAGAGTGTTTAGCCTCGAGTTCCTTAGGAAAATCATCCATGTTGATATGCTCCACTTTGTATTGGCTAAGAAAGGCTACATCTTTAAAATGGGACAAATGGTAGGTCCTTTTGTGATAAGCACTAGGTAAGCCTTTAAAACAACTGAAACTATGCTCGAAGCCATGGAATTTGAGAAAGGTCAAATATGGAATTACGATCCCCGAGGTCTCCTTGCTTAGAGAAGGGAAAATATTAAAGCCTCAACCTATGTACATGATCTTAAGCTCAAGGTCAAATGGAAATCTAACTTTGATTCCTGGCCTCTTAATACAGACATGGAGACCGAATCCCCACTCAGCATGGACAAGACACAAAAGAGGACTACTGACACCTTAGGGACAACTGACATGGAAGAAGGACCAACTCATAAAAGATCCAAAAGTCAAGGGCAAGGACAGGAAGAACATGAACAAGAGCAGGAAGAGGAAGAGATAAGTATCCAGCTCTAGGAACAAGTGATTGAGAACCTAGGCTTTCAAATTAATTTGGAGATACCTCCTGAAGTTTCAACAACATCCTCGACTTAGGTAGCCATCCCAGAGTCTAAGGAAAGTATTTATGCAACAAGAACATACTAGGCATAAGGCAAGAACATACAGGTGAGAAACAAAATGGAAAAAGAGAAGATACATCAAGACATGATTCATATGTCACCCCTCGACACACTCGACTATTAGCTACAACAGATATAGATAAAGAAGAGATGAAAATCAGGTTGAAGCACCCATCCATCCAAACCTTACCTTTGGGTTCCAAGTTTGAAGACCTAGATGTGTCTCTCAACTTGACCAATATCCCTCTAGTTGAAAAAGTCAAACTACATAGGCAAGTGGGAGAAATGGTGTACAATGATATCAATAGGAATCAAATGACTATTGATCAGGCCCAAGATTACATAGATAAGCTCATCAATAATGTAAACGTCGAGAAGGTCAAGTCGCGTTATCTCTTGCAACAAAAGGTGTATTATAAAGAGCTGATATTGAAAATGGACTGGATCTTGCAAATGAAGCAACAATGGTAGTAGTAATGAAGGAATCCAAGACGAAGAACTTGATCTTGAGAAGGCAGCTAAATATGATTGGAGGTGAGCATGTTCAAACCCCTGAGCTAATACAAAATGATAAGGAAAAGGAGGTGTTAACTAAGGAACTGAATGTAAGCAGAGAAAGAGTCGAAGCCCTACAATAGAGGCTAGATGTTTTACAGAGTTGGGTCGACTCTCATGTTTGTAGTGTGTTGGTCCAAGACAATCCCAAAAACCCCACTGATCACCTTACCAAGCTGTTAACAGAAATAAATATTTCTGGAGATGAGTTGGAGAGATTTTAGAGGGAGTTAGATGCAGCCAAGGCCTAGGTGACTCAGAAAGAAAGACAACTCCAATCAGAAAACTCTAACATCGATAAGCTCACCCAAGAGTCACATAGTGCAACTCAAGAGATCAAAGAGTTGAAGGCCAAGCTGAAAGGAAATTTGGCACTCACAAAAGCCAGGAAAGGGGTGTGGGACAAGATCATCCAGGGATTTGATCAATTATAGGAGCAATTGGTTCTGACAAGACAAAAGGAAGATCTACAAGGAATATTCCCTAGCTCTTCAAAGCAACAAGAAGACTAGTATTAAAAATTCTCAATATCCCAGGAGGTACATTCAATTTTTGATAGAAAGAACGACCCAGGAGCTCAGGCCCTTTGATATACCAGACAGGGAGGAAGCAGTAGTCGATATTTATAAAGTTATCTCCAAATAGGAAGCTAGGTCTAAGGCGGAGCAAAGACTGACTAAGCTGCAGAAGCAACTGCCAAGATTTGATGTCACGCTTAATCAACTTCTTGAGGCCGCGTTACCTAATTGTTGGGGAGAAGTTACAGAACTTCTCTCACAAGAGATATACAATAAAAAACTAATAGAGGTTGTGTAGGACAAGTGCAACTCCCTAAAGAACGACCATCCTCAAGGGATCAACCATTACCAACTTCTTGCAAAAGGAATTTGATCTTCTCGGGATGGATAAAAGTCTTTCTCAACGTAAACTGGATTATGCCGGGGTGGTCAATTTGTGAATCCTCTACTGACATTTCAATTATATTCCACCTCCTCCTCCAACTATGTGGAAGCGATGCGAGAAATTTGCTAATCCTCCTACGAGGTTCTACGACTTCTCACCAAGCGTCCACATTTTCTCGTTGACAATGATTATCTTGTTTATAATTACAGTGATGCCTTTTGTTTTTTACTTTTTAGTTGTGTTTATTTTAAGTTTGTTATGATTTTAAAAAATCATTCTGTTACGGGAGCTATGCATTCGCACATGCTCAAATTTTGATTCATAACTTTTGTAATGATATAAGAGATCAAGAAAGAATATCTTCTTAATGACCTAGTTTTAGAGGTTGTTTCGGACATATATACTATCAAAGAAAAGGAAAACAAGTTCAGAATTCACAAGAAGAACTCTATGTTATTTTTGAGACTGTATGACTTTGAGATATGCATCTTTCAGAATATTAATGAAATGGTGGTGATTCCTCATTCGAGTACTACAATATGTTGCCTCTCTGTTTAAATTCCATTATGTTCATGTTTCCTCTCTGATTTCATGTTATTGTAGCTGTCAGAAATGTTTCTTAAGTTCTCACAACATCTGTATCAACTTGTTAATGCCTATGGCTGTATGAACCTTTGAAATTATATCTTTAAATTGCACTCCAAGAATCATCGCACTCATTCCTCATTCATTCATTAGGTCTATCTTTAACTCCGATATATGTAGAATTATTGATGTTTTGAAGCTCTATATGATGAGTTATTCTACCTCTTTATCTCCTTTCATTTCTCTGTTAAAATTGATTAAACTGTAGGTCCTTGAACTGCTTGGCCTCCATGAGTTTATGTATATATTTCTGTGCGTTGTATATGTGCGAAGAAGTACCACAAGATACATGGATGATAACTTTTGATGAATGAACCAACCCATGATGTTTGTTACATATATATGTATATATGTGTACAAAAATGTATGTGATGTATTCGTTTTCCTGCAAATCATATGATACACATGAAATCTAGATGTTCCAGGCACTGGTCTTGTAAGCAATCTAAGGTTGTCTCTAGAAGCGAAAAAATCTTTTGTCGCTGTTGCCAGGGAACGTACTAAAGGATTTTTCCCCTGGGATACGACAATTCAAGCACTCTTTGTGTAGGTTAGAAAATAAGTTTCGATTGCATCCTCATCACCTTGGCGACTCCACAATTCTCACTCATTTATCATCCTGTCTTTTAGGAAGCCCCACACTCGCTCAGATACCTCTCAACAAAAAACCCCAGCTGTATCTGAACCATAGAAGCTAATTTTTAGGAGAGTTTGGAAGGAGAAAACTCCTACTACCAATGCTACTATCTCATCATTCCTTTAAGCTTCCTCATCCAGCTCCCAACACACTATCATTTACTGCTCAAATTTTACCCCTAAGGTCTTTACATACACTGCAGAAGATGACCTATTACATCTTACCCCTAAATCAAAGATTAAAGAGGAAGAAATATCAGTTACAACTCCTTTTGTTTAATTTTCTTCTCCTCCTGAGATTGGAAAAAGTAAAGCTATCCTCAATAACAACAATATTCACTATACACTCAGTCACATTACCCTTAGTCTAGCTACTCTAATCACTGTGGTTTTGGCCCAAGTTCCTTCGACAAATCTCAATTCCCCCCCATTAATAGAGATGGTTGTTCCAGGTTTCTTACTAAATAAATATGCCCCTCTTGATTTACCTCAACCCCTAAGTGCTATGCCACAGGACTACCTAAAGCTTTTTCCTAGGTTCAATGGGGAGGATGAAAACACTACATAGAGACATTGAAACCTTCTGTGATTTTGTTGAGAATCTAAATGTAGAACAACTGGATGTGGTCCTGAGACTCTTTGTGCAATTCCTTGATGGAGAAGCCAGAAAATGGTTTAAAGCCCTACATAATGCATCCATCACCAGCTGGGAAGTACTTGAAAAATCTTTCACAAAAAAAATGGGGAAAAAAGAAAGATCATGAGTATGTCCTCATAGAGTTCAATGCTATAAAGAAGAAGCCAAAAGAAGATATTTCAGAATTCATAAAAAGGTTCAATAAGAAATATAATAACATGCATATTGAGATATAACCTCCTCAAGCTGCTGCTCATGTAGTATTTGTGGGAGCCTTTGAATCTGAATTTGGTTTCACCCTAAGAGAGAGGAAGTCTTGCACTTTGGATCAACTCCAAGTTGATGCTCTTGAGGTAGAAGCAAATTTCAACTTGGTAGGGAATTCAAGAGGAAAGAACAAACCTACTAAGAAGAAAAAGGGGAGAGAAGAAACATCCTCTTTTGATCAAGCTATAGAATTACCAAATCTGAAGTGGGAAGAAACATATAAACTCATTAAGAGTTTATCGCATAAGGTGGTGAAGCTCAAGCTTGAGAACAAGAGTCTCCCGAAACAGAATGCTCAAGGTAACAACCGAGGTTATAACCACAATACAAAAGGCAACCATTGAAGATACTTCAAAGAGAAAGAAAAGATCAACTCAATAAGATCCCTCCTCCTCTATATATAGAAGATGATCTAGATGAACAACCAGTAGATACACTTGAGATGCAGGGAAACTTGTATTCCTCCTTCTTTTAAGGGGTACAAAAAAACATGGCTTACCAAGGGACATGTCATGATAGGGAAGGAGTAGTAAATGAGGACATAGGTGATTATTATAAACAATTTGTGGATTTCATGAAAGCACAACTACATCGAAGGTACGATCTCAGATCTTCAAGAAAGAGGTCGAGGGAACCTAAACAACAAGAGGGAACCACTCCCCAAGATACTCCCCCAGTGCCAGATAAAGGGAAAGGGAAGCTGAATCCTGACTCATCCAAGGTAAAAGTTCCCTTAAATAAGGAATGAAATAGCTCTAAGGAACACACAAAAGAGAAGGCACCTATTTTGATACAAACTACCTATGAGAAGGAAAGAGAAGAAGAACTAGGTAGCATAGAGAAAGGCCAATCTGCATTCAATTTTCAGAAGGAACTCGAAAAGGGAAAGATTCCTGTTCCTCTATTCAAACTTCTAAAACAACCCACTTATAAAGCCAAAGTATCTAAGTTCATGCTTCCATCCACCTCACTACCGACCCATGACTGTTTAAACCTTCAAGAAGAAAGACCAATGTTTGTCTTTGGACCTCATGTTGAAGAACTTGATCCTTCCACTGCACCCTTCTATGTGACCTTGGTAATTCATGACCTCTTATTGCATAACTGTATGTTGGACTCTGGAGCCTAACATAACCTCATGCCCTTAGCTGTGATGGAACAACTTAGCTTACAGATCACCAGAACTTATAAGGACCTATACTCCTTCGACTCTAAGAGGGTAAAATGCTTGGCAATGATAAAAGATATGGTGGTGAATCTGGCACAGATCCCTATGAAGAGTGTAGTAATGGACATAGTAGTAGCAGATATTCCTCCTTGATTCGGTATGCTCCTATCTAGGTCTTGTGGTTCCAAGGTGGGGGGTTCCATCAAATTAGATCTAACTTATGCCACTATCCCCACTTTTGGAGGTGAAGAAAGGAGGTTGTGCAGAGAGTCAAGATTCGTAGAAACTGTGACCCCAGTTGAAGGTTCTAACAATTCTCCTATGTATGGAAAAGAAAGTGACCTCTCCTTCTTGTTGCTAGAAGAGGATGAGACCATTTTAGAAGAAACACAAGTACATCTAATGATGCAGTTAGACGACTAGCACAAAGATAAAAACAAAGTATGGAAATTATACTTTGATGGAGTGAATTCCAAAGAAGGAAATGGAGCAGGGGTATTGTTGATATCTCTTAAGGGCAGCTTGATACCCCTATCATTCAAGCTGGAATTTGAGGCAACCAACAACGTGGTAGAGTATGTAGCATTTCTCCTTGGGCTACAAACAACGAGGAATATGAATATTGAATGCCTAACTGTACATAGAGACTCTGAGCTGATTGTAAAGCAGATTAGTAATCAATGTCAGGCTAAACACCCCAAATTGAGGACTTACCGAAATGAAGTATGGGATTTAATTGATAACTTCTTCCTAGCCTTTAATATCCAATTTCTACCTAGGGAAGGAAACATAATGGTCGATTCTCTTACCGTAACAGCAAGCAATTTCAAACCTCCTCAAAATCACTTCTTAGGTACGAGGTGGAGGTCAGACACAAACCCTCTATACCTGATAATGTCAAGCACTGGAAGGTATTCAAGGACAATGAGTAGATCAAACAATTTATAGTGGCCATTCCCAGCCATAAATGCTACCAACTCAGTGGTAGTCAATTTTATGGAGGAGAACATATTATCGCGTTTTGGTTGTCCTATCAATAATATCAATGACAATGCTCAAATCTTCAAATATGCAAAATTCATCAGCTTCTCTTAGAAGTTCAAAATCATCATCAAACACTCCACTACCTAATATCCTCAAGGAAATGGTTTAGCTGAATCCTCAAACAAAACTGTGGTGAGAGTGCTGAAGAAGACCATCACCAAGAATCAGAGAAATTGGGACACCCAATTGAAGTGTTCCCTCTGGGCTAACCGAGTGACTCCTAAATGATCGACTGGAAAATAGCCTTTCAAGCTAGTTTATGGTAAGGTTGAAATCTTCCCAATCCAATTGGCAATACCGGTGGGAAATTTACTGCAAGAAGAGCCAAGTGATTTGACACAAAGGATAAACCAACTAGTCGAACTTCATGAAAATAGTGAACATGTGGGGGATAAATTGGAAAATTACCAATAGAAGATGAAATCCCTATTTTAAAAGAAGGCCAAGGATCAACCTCTTCAACAGGATTTAGTCTCTGATGGGACGTCCGACGGGAAGAAAAAGGAAAACACGGAAAATTTGATTCACTTTGGTTCAACCCTTTCAAAATATCAGAGGAGAAAGGAATAATATGTACCTGCTCAAAAATATGGAAGGTGAATCGTTGGAGCTACCAGTAAATGGTCAGTTCCTCAAACTCTATTTCCAGAATTAAAGGTACCTATCTTGCACTCATTGTAAATATCGGTGTGTATATTGTAATTATCACATGAAATTTCAAGTTTTCTGTTAAAAATTTCACTTTCACAAAATTTTCACTTGTTTAGAAAAGACTCCATGCCCCAAAGAGAAGTTCACAGACTGTAGGTTCTCGACGCATTGCAATCAAATGCCCCGTCCCCAGGTGGAGCCAATGTTATCACTAGATAGCACTAAGGTTTCTTCTTAGAATCGAGATGAGATGCCATGAGCATAAAGGTCATAAGCCAAGTTCGAAGGGAACACCCTAACCTACAAAGAGTAAAAATCACACATTCACAGGTGGATAAGGAAATTATATAAACCTAAGGTAAAGCGATAAGGTCTAAAACCAATGATGCAGGAAGAATTGCAGTGTAAGGTTTATGTAGTTAAAGGTCGGGCTTCTCCCCTCCCCGCAATCCACATATGGCCATGTCCAAGCGCAGTTCTGACATCATAAACACAAGTGGTTTAACACCGCCATAGGCCTTGATGTTGAATAAGTCAGCGCCCGATGAATGACTCTGACCAATTCCGGCCCTGAAAGAATATTGCTCCGTGCCACGATGCCCCTTGCCAAAATAAGTAGGGACCATCTGCTAGGTGGAATCCTCTCATTCACGGCTCAAAATTCGGGTATTATCAAGATGGCGACGTTAGCTTAAAAAGTAAAAGGTAAAAGGTAAAGTTGTGCTCGGGTAATCTGAGCTCATCACCTTCCCTTCAAACCAACCTTTTTCCTCCACGTTTCCTCATCTTGTGCCTTCGTCTCTCGCCATTGGGGCATGACCCTTTAACTCTGCACAGAATAAATAAAACCCTAAAAATATTTACCCGATAACGATTCTTCATCACGGTCAAAGAATCTCTCGCCTGGACAACTATGAAGGAGCCTTCTGTCCATTTTCCCAGAGACCATGGGCATCCTCCCAAGTCACTTTCATTCCCCTGCATGCTCCAAGTAACCCAACACACCACTGAGTCTCCTTGTTTTCTCGCTTTTTTTTATACAAAGAGATGAAACACGTGGCCCCTGAAACCCCAAACACTCATGAGGTCAAGAAACCTGGTGCCAGTCTTCTAATTGACGCCGAGGCTCATATTATGGACCTTGCTTGTCCCTTCTCTCTCCAAGACCTTCGTTATGAAATATTCTTTAGCCATGTGAAGAATGAAGACCCGTTCCGAGTTGTGGATTTTGGGTTATACTACTAGAATGCTCCCACAATACATTATCACCTTGATTTCATATTTTGGTTGCTGGACTCCTACCAAGTCAAGAAGAACCATTTTGTTTCTCCCTCAGGGATTGTAATCCTAGAAATAACCCCTCTGCTAATCCAAAGATCTCTCAACTTCCCCGCATTTTCCTCCATGTGCACCTTCTTCGATTCAACCCTAGAGGGGCACTTCATGACACTCCCTATGAGAGAAATGCATTCCATCCTAGAGAAAATTCTCACCCTCGAAGCCAAAACCTTGCCCTCAGATATTCAGCTCTCGTTAACTCTTTTTAAACCCTCCGTTCAACCAATCTTAGCCACTATCATCGATATTTTAGGAAGGTACTCCACTCTGCAATTAATCAGGGTGGCTCTTGGATGTCTACACAGGATGAAACAACCTGGATGTCAGTTGAACATCCCTGAATACCTTTTGGACTCCATCCGTTTTCAATTCATCTACCTCAGAGCCGCTGCCTCCTTCTGTTACTATTCACTGTTATTTTATTTGTTTCTCTATACTCACATTGAAGAATTCCATTGTATTCACTTGGATGTGTTTACCCCTAATAAGGAAAGAAATTCAGTCTTCGATTGGAACATTTTTGTAAGGAAAAGGCCAGGATTGGGATGTTATTCTCAATTCCTTTCATCCTTCATGGCTATCGCCTACCGAATCATTCATGAAATATCCCCCTAAGATTTCTCCCTAAGCAAAAAGAGCTCCTCCAACTTCATGAGAAAGTTTCCATTGGGGATTGGTACCTCTATGAGGATTACATAGAGATCCGGGTGTACGGGTGTGAGCTTCCTCCTTATCATTTGCCAGTGTTCCTACCAATGAGAGTGTTTGCCCTTGAGTTCCTTAGGAAAATCCTCCATGTTGATATGCTCCACTTTTTATTAGCTAAGAAAGGCTACATCTTTAAAATGTGACAGCCAGTAGGTCCTTTTATTGTAAGCATCAAGAAAGCCTTTAAAAGAATTGAAACTATGCTCAAAGCCATGGAATTTAAGAAAGGTCAAATCTGGAATTACGATCCCTAAGGTCTCCTTTCTCGGAGAAGGGAAAAGATTAAATCCTCAACCTATGTGCATGATCCTAAGCTCGAGGTCAAATGGAAAGCTAACTTTGATTCCTAGCCTCTTAATACAGACATGAAAACAGAATCCCAAGTCAGCATGGACGAGACACAAAATAGGATTGCTGACACCTCAGGAACAACTGACATGGAAGAAGGACCAACTCATAAAAGAGCCAAAAGTAAATGGAAAGGACAGGAAAATGAACATGAACAAGAGCAGGAAGAGGAAGAACTAAGTATCCAGCTGCAGGAACAAGTGACTGAGAACCAAGGCTTTCAAGTTAATTTGGAGATACCTCCTGAAGTTTCCACAACATCCTCGACTGTGGTAGCCATCCCAGAGTTTAAGGAAAGTATTTATGTAGTAGGAACATGCTGGGCACAGGGAAGGAACATACAGGTGAGAAAAAAAGGAAGAAGAGAAGATACATCAAGACATGACTTCACATGTCACCCCTCGACACACTTGGCTATTAGCTGCAACAGATCTAGAGAAGGAAGAGATGAAAATCAGGTTTAAGCACCTATCCATAAATTTACCTTCGGGTTCCAAGTTTGAAGACCTGGATGTGTCTCTCGACTTGACTAGTATCCCTTTGGCGGACAAGGTCCACCTGCATAGGCAAGTGGGGGAAATGTTGTACAATGATATCAATAGGAATCAACTGACTATTGATCATGCATAAGATTACATAGATAAGCTCGTCAAGAATGTAAAGTTGAGAAGGTCAAGTCTTATGCTCTTTTCCAATAGAAGGAGTATTATAAAGAGCCGATCTTGAAAATGGTACATGATCGTGCAAATGAAGTAGTAGTGGCAATAATAATGAAGGAATCCAAGACATAGAACTTGATCTTGAGAAGGAAACTAAATATGACTAGAGGTAAGCATGTTCAAACCCTTGATCTAATACAAATCAAGAAGGAAAAGGAGGTGTTAACCAGGGAACTAAATGCAAGCAGAGAAAGAGTCGAAGCCCTACAATAGAGGTTGAATGTTTTACAGAGATGGGTCGACTCTCATGTCTGTACTGTGTTGGTCCAAGACGATCCCCAAAACCCACTAATCGCATTTCCAAGGTGTTAACAAAACTAAAGCTTTCCAGAGATGAGTTGGAGAGAGTTCAAATGGAGTTAGATGCATCCAAGGCCTAGGTGACTCAGAAAGAAAGACAACTCCAATCGGCAAACTCCAACATTGATAAGCTCAACCAAGAGTCACATAGTGCAACTCATGATATCAAAGAGTTGAAGGCCAAGCTGAAAGGAAATCTGGCACTCACAGAAGCTAGGCAAGGGGTGTGGGACAAGATCATCTAGGGAGTTTATCAATCCTGGGAGAAATTGGTTCTGATACAAGGAAAAAGGAAGACCTTCAAGGAATATTCCCCAACTCTTCAAAGAAACAAAGAAAACTAGGAGGTACATTCAGTTTTTGATAGAAAGAAAAACCCAAGAGCTCAGGCCTCTCGATATACCGAACAGGGTGGAAGCAGTGGTCAAGATTTATAAAATTATCTCCAAAGAGGAAGCCAGGTCTAAGGTGGAGCAAAGTTTGACTAAGCTGCAGAAAGAGCTGTCAAGATTTGATGTCACGTTTAATCATCTTCTTGAGGCTGGGTTACCTAACTGTTGGGGAGAAGATGGAGAACTTATCTCACATGAGGTATACAATAAAAAGCTAACGAAGGTTAAGTGTAGGACAGGTGCAACTCCCGGAAGAATGACCATCCTTTAGGGGTCAACCATTACGAAATTCTTGGAAAAGGAATTTGATCTTCTCGGGATGGTTAAAAGTATTTCTCAACGCAAACTGGATTACACCGGGGTGGTCAATCTGCGAATCCTCTACCGACATTTCAGTTCTATTCCACCTCCTCCTCTAGCTATGTGGTAGCGAAGCGAACAATTTTCTAATCATCCTATGCTTCAAATGGTTCATCCAGGGGATTCTACGACTTCCCATCAAGCATCCACATCTTCTCATCGACAATGATTATCTTGTTTATTTTTCCACTGATGGCTTTTGTTTTTTACTTTTCAGTTATGTTTACTTTAAGTTTGTTATGATTTTAGCAAAACATTTTCTTATGGGAGCGATGCCTTCGCACATGATAAAATTTTGATTCATAACTTTTGTATTGATGTAAGAGATCAAGAAATAATATCTTCTTAACGGCCTAGATTTAGAGGTTGTTTCAAATATATATACTATTAGAGAAAAGGAAAACAAGTTCAGAATTCGCCAGAAGAACTCTATGTTATTTTTGAGACTATATGACTTTGAGATATGCATCTTTCAGAATGTTAATGAAATGGTGGTGATTCGTTGTTCGAGTACTATAGTATGTTGCTTCTTTGTTTAAATTCCATTATGTTCACGTTTCCTCTCTAATTTCATGTTATTGTAGCTTCTAGAAGCATTTCTTAAGTCCTCACAACTTCATTTGTGTTAACTTGTTAATGCTTATGCTTGTATGAACCTTTGAAATTATATTTTTAAATTGCGCTCCATGAATAATCACACTCATTCATCATTCATCCATCAGGTCTATCTTTAACTCAAATATATGTAGAATTATTGATATTGTCAAGATCTATATGATGAGTTATTCTACCTCTGTATCTCCTTTCATTCTCTGTTAAAATTGATTAAACAATAGGTCCTTGAACTGCTCGGCCTCCACGAGTTTATATATATATTTTTGTGCATTGTATATGTGCGAAGAAGTACCATGAGATACATGGCTGATATCTTTTGATGAATGAACCAACCCATGCTGTTTGTTTTATATATGTATATATGTGTACAAATTTGTATGTGATGTCTTCGGTTTCCCGCAAATCATATGATACACATAAAATCTAGATGTTCTAGGCACTGGTCTTGTAAGCAATCTGAGGCTATCTTTGGAAGCAACAATAGAGTCAAAATTCAATCTTGTCATCTTCAATAGCTTAGATTTTTAACCCTATTTTAATCACGAGCCCATTTCATTAGTATTCTTTGTTGATTTGATTTTTTTGTCATGCCTTCTCATTACACCCATATATATAGGTGTGTATGCCACTGGAGCTAGTGTTGGGTTTAATATTCAAACTAAAATTATCGTAGTCAATGCAATGTGACAACTAAGCTTGGGTCAAAGTCACTCTAATGAGTAAGAGGTTTGGGTATAGCTAAAATCATTTAATTTGGAAGGAAATTAATGCTATCACCCTTATAACAACAAAATATCTCAAAGGACGTGGTCGAATTGTATATATTATTATTTCCAAATCTAAGTGGTAACTTTGGGTAAATTCTTTGTCATGAGACCCTTTTTACATCATTGTCAAAAATTATCTTTTGGTAAACTCAATATTTCCAAAACTTTTTAATGACAAACATCAACCAATCATAGAGCCACTATTTCAACTCATTTGGGACACCTTGACCAACCTTCGGGGCTCTGACCTTCTGAAGGGCATAGCTTGCAAACTGTGAGGAGCCATGAGCATACCATATACATTTGAAATTGGCATGACGAGGAGCAACAAATGATGATGGTCATAAAGGCAAATGCACTAATATTCGTCCTAGAAAATCTTCAACAAGTATGGGGCTATTTGGAATTTCAAGGGATTTTAGGGTTTTATAGTCATTTGGAGCTTTAATAAATGTAAACTAGACAAATATTAAGAGCATTCAAGACTTGATGTTGGCATTAGTGACAACACCATTCAACAATTGTCTCGCTCATTTTATCTACTACCACCATGATTGCATCATGTTGTTTGGGGGTTCCTAGTAATCTAGTGATGAAGTCCGTTTACATGACTTCCAACTTCCATTTTAGAATTGGTATTGGATACAAAAATCCTATTTTTCTTTTGCATTCCACTTTAACCTCTTGGAATTCTAAACATTTAGTAATATACTCAAAATATTGTTTCTTTATTCCCAACCACTAATACAATTTCCTAGTGGTTTTTATCATCTTTTAACATCATGGGTGACGTGCATATGGTCTCCTATGAAACTCATCCGTTATGAGGTTTTTTAATTCAGCCACATTGGACATGTATAGCCCGTTTCTGAACATCATTAATCCATCTCTGGTTAGATGGAAATTTTATCCAATTAACCCCTTGGGCTATTGTTGTAAGCACTTATTTACAAACTTGAAGTTCTCATCTCTGTACAATGCTTATTTGATTATTTCTTTAATGTCTGGCTTAGATGTGTTTATGGATTCCATGTGTCTTACTTGTATGCTTCTATTGAGTGCATTGACCACTTGATTTTCCTTACCTTTAATGTGCTTGATTTCGAAATCAAAATCACTAATAAGGCCCATCCATATAGATTGTCTAGAATTAAATCAAGACTAATCAATTAAATACCTCGTCTCACCATGATCTGTCATTAATATAAATTTTCTCCCAAGAAAGTAGTGCCTCCACATTTTTAAATCATTCACAATGGATGCAAACTCAAAATCATGTGTCACATAGTTCCTCTGGTGCTCATTTAATTTGCTAGACTCATAGTTAATCACATGTCCATCTTGCATGAAAACTCCACCAATTCCTTCCTTACATGCATTTGTGAAAACCAAGAATTCTTTATCCATGTCTGCAATCTTCAAAATAGGGACATGTGTAAGAAGGTGCTTCAACTATTCAAATATTGTTGTGCACTCTTAGGTCTAATGAAATCTCATGCCCTTCTTCTACAATTCTATAATTGGGTGTCCAATCTTTGAGAATCCTTTAATGAACCTCCTGTAGTATACTGCCATCGCCATAAAATATTTAACTTATCTTACTTTCTGGGGAGCAAGCCACTCTAGCATGGCCTTGACTTTTTTGGATAAATTGCCACTCCTTCTTTGGAGATAACATGACACAAGTAGTGCACTTGTACTTGGAAGAAATCACATTTTCTAAGCTTAACATATAGCTAATGCACCCATAGAACTTGTAACAAAAACTTAAGGTGTTCTTCATGCTCCTTTTTTTTCTTTGAGTACACCAATATGTCATCAATAAAATCAAACACAAATTTATCAAAGTGTTTGCTAATACCATTTTTCATGAGGAAAAAAAATGTGGTTGGTGTATTTTTCAATGAAAATGGAAATACTAAGAATTCAAGTGTCCATACTTGGTCATGAATGAAGTTTGATGTATATCCTCATCCTTGACTCTAGAATTGATAATACCAAATCTCAAATCTGTCTTTGCAAAAAATTGTGTCTCCTCATACCGACTCAAATAAATCATCAATATTGGGGAGGTGCTACTTGTTTTTAATGGTTTATTTGTTTAGCTAAGTGTAATTGATACATAACCTAAGGCTTCCATCCCCTTTTTCACAAATACTATTAGAACTCCCTAGGGTGATACATTGGGTCTAATGTACCCTTTTGTCCAACATTTCTCTCAATTGTATTTTTAGCTCCACTACTTATGTGTGCTCATTTTGTAGTCTACCTTGGAAATAGGTAGTACTCCTAGAGTGGGATCCATTGAGAAATCAATGTCTCTCTTAGGTGGCAGTCCTATAATCTCTTCAAGAAACACATCATTGTATTCCTATAGTATCAATTATTAGCTTGTTATTCTCTACTGAACTTGTCACTTGTATGTTATGCAAGGGACATCCATACCTGCAACATTTATTTAATTGTAGAGCTTAAAGCTATCTTACAAATATAGGCTTCTACAACCCTTGCAACAACCTTTGTTCTCCTTCATCATCTATGCATTCCAATGTCTTATCATAGAATTCTATTTTTTCCCTATGCGATACTAGCTAATCCATGTCAATCAATAGGCTATATGACCCTAGGGGAAACATATTTATAGTGCCTTTGTTAAGTAGGCCACTTATTTCAAATTGGCACAATTCAACAACATCAGTCAACTTCGTTTTTCCTCTGGTGGCTAAGTAAACTAGCCATGATTTAGCATGTTGTTTCCTTTGTAAAACACAATATTTTAATGAATTTTGGAGTAACATAGGTGAGGTTAGAACTAGCGTCAATTAAAATTCAAAAAGGATGGTTGGAAAGTATTCTTTCCATTTCCACCATCGAGGCTTTGTGGCTAATTTCCCTATTTTTTATAGCTGCATAAATCCAATGTTCACTGTAGTTCACATCATTGATTATAATAGCTTATTCGAAATTGTATAGCTTTCTGATGTCTTGATGTTGGTGTTGGAACACCTTAAATAAGTGCTCTTCCATGCAATTCCGTCACTTTATTAACCTATTCCTTGGTTCCTCGACCTCTTCCTTTACTAGTTAAATTGAATTATTCCACCTTCAAGCGAGAGTAGTAATTCAGCTTTGGAAGATATGTTGAGCTTCACACTTTTCTCGGCTTGCCTAAAGTGTGAGGACATTACTTACTTCTTTTGGAAACAAGGCTTTTCTTTCTTCTTCCATTCTATCTAGAATTCATCCTTATGGATTTATCATTACAATATTTCACCTTTTGAATGGTATCCTCAAACATCTAGGATTCATCAAATTTTATTCTATCTTAGTAGGATTGTGGTATCCCAATTAGGAAGAATTATATTTGTATCTTTTCATCTTTAATATAAGGCACATACCTCCGAATATCTATAAATCTATTGTTATAAGCTTCCATGATAAGTTGTCTGTTAAAATTGGCAAACAACGCAAAACTTCATGTGGGTCATATTATTCATGGATGATAATATTTTTATTAGATTCCTCTCATCGAGAGGTGTAGGATTGATATAAAGATCATCCGATTCCGATAAGTATTCATGGAGACATGAATTTATTTTGATTATGGAATTATTATCAAGCCGACCTACAACTCATGTAGGCTCAGAAGCCCAACAGTCGCATCTATTCACCCACCAACGTTGTGTATAAATATAAGAGGACTTTTCCTCATTTGGACTCACTCATCTCATCACATCTCTCTCTCTCTCTACTACGCAGAAATGAGTCTCTTCTCTACTGCGCTGAAATGGGTCTCTCTCTCACACATGTGAAGCCGGAAACTGCTGAAACTGAAGCTGCAACTGCAGAAGTAAAGATTGACTTGCGTGGCCTAGAAGATCTCCTCTTTGGAACTGCACTATAGGTTCATCTGAACCTCCTCTGAAAGCCGCAACTTTTGGTGGTGGAATGAAGTCAATCCGATGAACGGTTTGCAAGATATCGACTGCCCTAGTTTGAAGCCGGAAACTATTGAAACTGAAGCTGCAACTGCAGAAGTAAAGATTGACCTGCGTGGCCTAGAAGATCTCCTCTTTGGAACTATGCTGTAGGTTCATTTGAACCTCCTCTGAAAGCTGCAACTTTTGGTGGTGGAATGAAGTCAATCCGACGAACAGTTTGCAAGATATCATCTGCCCTAGTTTGATAATTAAGCCGCTGATGCTGATGCTATTGATCTAGGGTTTGCTACTGCTGATATGAATCAGATTTATTGTACTATTTCTCTCTGCTGAATTATTGAAGATAAAAGAAGATTTGATCAAAGGGTTTTCCCACACATTGTGGGGTTTTTCCCTGGCTAGCCGCCACATCTTGTGTCTCTTGTCTTGGCTTGTTTTCTGTCGATCGTTTAATGTTCTATCTGCACTTTACTTTATGTACGTGTGATTGCTAATCTTTGGATTATAATAAGGAAAAGAAGTAAACTGTTATAATAATAGAACATTCCATAACTTAACATGGTATCAGAGCTGAGGTGAAGACAAAGCCCGAGCAAGAGAAAGAGCAATCATCGAAGAGAATATTGGCAAGGCTATCCTAAAAGAACTATGTGGTCCTCAACACTCTTTCCTGCTGAAGACAAGCTCCGTGAGAAAGCTGACTATCACGGATGGAAGATGTCTATCGATCTAACCCTTGAGAATCAAGTAGTGTTGGATCATGTGAGAGGCAATATTGTTGAGCCTCCATCAAATGCATCCGCTGCTGCCTGGAACAAATGAAAAAATGGAGAAGTCAAAACAATAGAAGATCATCCGGGACTCTATCGACAAGCACTTGGTGGCCTACATCTCTGAACTGGACACCTCCAAGGAAATCTACGATAGACTGGTGAGTTTATTTAAAGTTAATGATGCAAATCAAGTTTTGTTTCTTAGAAATAAGCTGAGGGAAATCAAGAAGGGTAAAGATGAAAGTATGCAAGCATACTTCTTAAGAATCACCGAGATCAAGAACGATCTCCTATCTATTGGGGAAACTATTACTGACAGAGAAATGGAACTCACAACTCTTGGAGGATTTCCATTTGAATGGTATGTGTTCAGGACTACTCTTTTGAACTATAATGTAATTCCTGGTTTCGAGGAATTAATGGCTAGATGCATTCAAGAAGAAACAAGGGAAGAAGTGCAAGAAATGCCCATGCCTAAAGGTCCTCCTGCTGCCTTTTCTTCTCATGCAAAGAAAAGAAATAATTCCGGTAGTAAATCAAAAGGAAAGGCTGGACCTAAGGCTAGAAGAAAATGACGATGTTACATTTGCGATAAAGCAAGTCACTATGTATGAGATCATGAGCATCATGATGAATGAGATCATGGACATAAAGGGCAACATGAGATCATGGAAATATAGGATAGCATGATGATGATGCACACTAGTTTGAGCATCATTATGATGGATAAAATCATGGACATGGGCAGCATGATGATAATCATGATTAGAGAAGCATGGTACAGTATGCAGTGGTGCAACTCGAAATCCCTCTGATGGCAATCAAAGGAATGAAAAATTCAACATCAAAGGTAAGAGGAGAGCTGGGAATCAAGGAAGAGGACAAGAATTCAAGAAGGCTAGAAATTCTAGGATGTATTAAATGCACCTGACCTCAAAAGGAACCTAGTGTCCATCTTGGCAATGGAAGACAGAGGCTACAAGGTAACCTTCAACAATGGCAAGGTATGTATATGGAAAAATAATGTTAAAGATGCCTTTACTCTTGGGTTTAGTGTTGATTCATTATATAAGGTCGATGGAAGTCCGCTAGGTGTCATGTCTTGTGACACAATTATTTAGTCCGAACTTTGGCATCAGAGGTTTGCCCACCTTCATTACAAAGCTCTACCCGATGTAAGATAGATGGTAACAGGGATGCCCGAATTCCAAGTAGAGAAAGAAGGTGTATGTCTGGGATGTGCCAAAGGAAAGCTCAAAAGGGGACCATTCCCCTCAAGCCAAAGCAAGACCTCCGATATATTACAATTGGTTTACTCAGGCATACCTGAGGTTGGCATTAAGAGGGAGACTACTACACCACATACTCTTGAGCATAATGGTGTGGTGGGAAGGAAGAACCACACGATGATGGAAGCTGTCTGGGCCATGCTACATGATCAAAGACTTCCAAAGTTTCTATGGGCTGAAACTACAATCACCGCCGTATATGTACAAAATCGATGCCCTCATCAAGCATTGGGTTCCTAAACTCCTGAAGAAATGTTCACCACCGGTCAAAGGGAAGTCGTGATTAGTCATGATGTCACCTTTGACAAAGATATGGCTCTCAGCAAGGTGGACAATCTGCTGACTTTGAGTAGCTCTCAAGAAACCGACACCAGGGAACCGAAAGAAAAGGATGATGAATCAATGCCTGATGTAGAAGAACCCGTGGATCTAATTGATCCTCATCCACATGAGCCTTCCTCTTCTAGGATGAGGCCTTCATGGCTTAGGGGGTCACTTGATGATGCTGAAGGACATGCTGCACCCTGAGGAACCTTCCATCAAAGTAATAAACTTAACAGGTATCAGGGATACCTGACCATCATGAGCACGATCATACAAAATGAACCTTCATCATTCTCAGATGTCATCAAGCATTAACTATGGAAGGATGCTATGACCATAGAATATGAGTCTATTATGGAGAATGATGTCTGGGAAGTAGTTCCCAGACCCTGGACAAGACAATTGTTACTTCAAAATGGCTTTACAAGATAAAGCATGCAGCAAATGGAAGTATGGAAAAGTATAAGGTTCATTTTGTTGCTTGTGGTTTATCCCAGAAGGGAGGTATAGACTATGATATTTGCACCTGTTGCCAGATATACGACCATCCGCTTGATCATAGCCCTTGTGGCTTCACAAGGATGGAACCTACATCAGATGGATGTTAAGACCGTGTTCTTGCATGGTTCTATCAAAGAAGAGGTCTATGTGGAGCAACCTGAAGGATTTGAGATTTATGATTGAAAATCTCATGTATGTAGGTTGAAGAAGGCTCTTTATGGGCTGAAGCAAGCACCCCGAGCATGGTATGAGAGGATCGATAGCTACTTGATGAAGCTGGGATTCACCAGGAGTGAAGTTGATCCTAACCTTTACTTTAAGGTTGAATATGACAAGCCTCTCATACTGGTGTTGTATGTGGATGACCTCTTTCTAACAGGTGCAAACCCTCTCATTCACAAACGTAAGAGGGAGATGGCTTCTGAATTTGAAATGAAGGACCAAGGACTTGAAGTGTGGTAGAAGCCAAGGGAAATTTTCCTATCTCAAGGAAAATATGTGGTAAATATATTGGAAAGATTCGATATGATGGACTGCAAGCCTGTGACTACCTCGAGGATCTTAACTTTTAGAAGTTATATGGTAGTGATGTCAGACCAGACTTGGGAAATGCCTCTGAGTTTCAAAAAATCATTCGCATTGATGTTCTTGGTGAACCTCCGTCCGAACATATGTTTTGCAGTTAGCATTGTGAGCTCATATTTGGTTGAGCCTCACTGGATTGATGCCAAGAATCTTTTGAGATGTCTTCAGGACACAATCTCTCATGGATTAAGATACACTGCTGGAGATGTGAGACTACTTGGATATACTGATGTTGATTGGGCAGGCAGTGTGGTGGACTGTAAGAGCACTTCCAGGTACTGTTTCACCTTGGGATCTTCTTCGATATCCTAGATGAGCAAGAAGCAGAAGTCGGTGGCTTTGAGCACTGCCGAAGTAGGATATATTGTTGCTAGCATAACCTCGTGTGAGGCAGTCTGGCTGCGAAAGCTCTTCAGTGAGTTGTTTGGATTTACATTGGATACCACTGTGATTCTCTGTAACAACCAGAGGTGGGATTCGATTATTGAGGAATCCCGTATTCGTCAATTGCTCCAGCAGATAGAGATCATCTGGGATATGGTAAGTCGATGAGCAAGGAAGCTCCATCACATTAAGATGATGTACAGGTTGATACACCTTGTCAAAGCCCCGAGGAAAGATCTAATCTGTGATTTTCCCAAACGACTTGGAGTCGGCAAGAAACCCTTGTACAAGGGTCCTGCATGTTGCATACAATGAGCTCTGGGAGCTCTGAGGGCTTGCGGTTCCTACTAGAGCAACATATGACCACAGGGTGACTCACCCTCCCTTGGTGGTGCACACTGGAACAAGATGATTCGCTCTCTTGTGGGACAAGATGATTCGCTCTCTTGTGGAACAAGATGATTCGCTCTCCTGTGTAGCAGGATGATTAGTTCTCCTGTGAGGCCTGGATCGATGTGTTCTCCATGGCAACCTGGATTGATGTGTTCTCCACGGTGATTGTAGAAGGATTGATGTGTTCTCCTGTGAGGACAGGATTGATTAGTTCTCCTGTCGAGGCATCCTACCCATGCAGTCTGGGACTCATGGGAAGTACCTCTCATCTGATCAATGAGCAAGGAAATGAAGTTAGGGACCATAGTAGTACCAATGGATGCATCGTTGTATCTACCGTACTCCCTACGCTAGGATGACCTCCATTGATCTGGGATCAATGATACTGGTCTGGGACCAATGGTAGGAGTTGTACCATACTATGATGCTGACTTTGGGTCGGTTGAGACTGGTTTGGGACCAGTGGTACATACTCCGAGACTGACTTCGTGTCAGTGCAGTACTGGTCTGGGACCAGTGAGAGTGGTACATACTATGACACTGACTTCGGGTCGGTTGAGACTAGTCTGGGACCAGTGGTACACTCTCTGAGACTGCGATACTGGTTTGGGACCAGTGGTAGGAGTGGTACTTACTATGAAGCTGACTTCGGGTTGGCTGAGACTGGTCTGGGACCAGTGGTACGCACTCTGAGACTGACTTTGAGTCAGTGGAGGATGATACTGGTCTAGGACCAGTGGAGTTGTACTCACTATGACACTGACTTGGGGTTGGTTGAGACTGGTCTGGAACCAGTGGTACATACTCTGAGACTAACTTTGAGTCAGTATGATACATCCTCTATCATTTCTTCTTCTTCATAATTCAGACAAAAGCAGAGCAGAACAGAACAATGCAAGAGTAGAGCAGAACAAAGCAAAACAATACAGATCAGTGCAAGGCAGAACAAGACAAAGCAGAACAGGCAGAATAGAGCAGAGCAGGGCAAGGGTCAGGCTGTACAGGGCAGTGCATTTGATGGATGAATAGTAACGACCGATAGACAGATTGCAGATGAAGTTCTCCATGGTTGAGAGGGAGTGTTAAAATTGGCAACCAGGGAAAAACTTCATGTGGGTCATCTTATTCATGGATGATAATATTTTAATTAGATTCCTCTCATCGAGAGGTGTAGGATTGATATAAAGATCATCCGATTCTGATAAGTATTCATGGAGATATGAATTTATTTTGATTATGGAATTATTATCAAGCCGACCTACAACTCATGTAGGCTCAGAAGCCCAACAGTCGCATCTATTCACCCACCAACGTTGTGTATAAATATAAGAGGACTTTTCCTCATTTGGACTCACTCATCTCATCACATCTCTCTCTCTCTCTACTATGCAAAAATGAGTCTCTTCTCTATTGCGCTGAAATGGGTCTCTCTCTCACACATGTGAAGCCGGAAACTGCTGAAACTGAAGCTGCAACTGCAGAAGTAAAGATTGACTTGCGTGGCCTAGAATATATCCTCTTTGGAACTGTGTTGTAGGTTCATCTGAACCTCCTCTGAAAGCCGCAACTTTTGGTGGTGGAATGAAGTCAATCCGATGAACGGTTTGCAAGATATCGACTGCCCTAATTTGAAGCCAGAAACTGCTGAAACTGAAGCTGCAACTGCAGAAGTAAAGATTGACCTGCGTGGCCTAGAAGATCTCCTCTTTGGAACTGCGCTGTAGGTTCATTTGAATCTTTTCTGAAAGCCGCAACTTTTGGTGGTGGAATGAAGTCAATCTGACGAACAGTTTGCAAGATATTGTCTGCCCTAGTTTGATAATGAAGCCGCTGATGCTGATGCTATTGATCTAGGGTTTGCTACTGCTGATATGAATCAGATTTATTGTACTATTTCTCTCTGCTGAATTATTGAAGATAAAAGAATATTTGATCAAAGGGTTTCCCCACACATTGTGGGGTTTGTCCCTAGCTAGCCGCCAAATCTTGTGTCTCTTGTCTTGGCTTGTTTTCTGTTGATCGTTTAATGTTCTATCTGCACTTTACTTTATGTACGTGTGATTGCTAATCTTTGGAATATAATAAGGAAAAGAAGTAAACTGTTATAAGCATAGAACATACCATGACTTAACATTGTCCCAACTTATGTTCATGTAATTCCTTGATCTTGCCATCAAAATACCTTTCAGATACGTATTTAGCTATGAATTATCTCTCATATCAACTCCAGGTTAGATTATTCTCTCAAATTAACTCAAAATTATTGATCTCTTCCCACATCATAGTAACCCTCCCTCTTATGTTGAATATGGTGATCTCGGTGGCTCCAGTGACACTCAGAATCTAAAAATAGCTCAAAAATAAAAGTTGTCAGATTGATGTGAAACCAAGACAAGATCATAGTGCTCATCGCCCTGATTCCAACTGTGCAAACGACAGTCAAATCCGAGTTCTTATGGATGAGATAAGGTTGGTCAAAGTGGACAAGTGGCATATTAAAGGAGACTACAATTTGACCAGGATTGACGCATAGAATCCGGCTCTCGAGGACGGGAAAAATTGTAGGATGAATAATTTGTCTATGAACCCTCAAAATCAGCAAAATTCAATTTGTTATGTTAAAAACAAACAAAAGAAATATAAATGTGGGGGGACAAGCTGTCACCCCTGCCACCCCTGCTCTGCATATCACTGAAATATATGGAAAAAACTATATGTTAATGGAAACGTTGGGTCTGGGCCATGTGGTGCGGACCTTGCCTGACCCACATGGTCGACCCCCACTGGGCAACCTCATAACTATACAACAAATGACAGTAAAAAAAATTTCGGTCACATGCGAATGTTACCAATGGTTACAAACCACTCCACCTTATTTGATACAATATCAAAACAATATTCCAAGGTGGGAGGTTGGCAGTGTTTGAATCACCGACCTCCCCACCTCAAATCCTTCGATCTAACCACCCCTTCACCATATAAAGTTTCTTTTCGACATAATTTGGGGCCAAGCCAGCGGAGGAGCATGGAGGAGAGGGCCAGTGGAACCACAAGCCCATGGAACCATAACTAGGGGCAGAAACTTGCCCAAAAGTTGTAGTGGAACCATGAACCAAGATTCCATTTAGATGCCAAAAAGATTCCTTGGAGGGCCAGAGGTGCCAATGACGAAATTAGATGTGTGGATAGTCATTTTTGCATGTTTTCTTACCAAGAGTCCAATTGTGCATTCAGAATCCTCATCTGAACAACTGATTTTCCAAGCATTTTCAGAAAGGAATCTTTGGGGAATCTCCAAGATTCCCAAGGGCCCATATTTTGACGGTGTCAGAATTGGACAAGTTCACAGTTGATTTTACACCACTCATCTTTAGGAATTCAGTGGTCCAGTCATTTTTAACAGCTGAGCTTTTCGTTTTTCGGCCATCTTTGAAAGTGGAGGTATATGATGTAGTTATGTCTTGCTTTGCTTCTTGATTTGCTGAGATGATGTATTTATTGTTGAGATCCATGATTACCATTATGTTGACGGATACTTGTTGCCACATCATGTGAGATTTTCTTAGCTTGTCATGCTAAAGGAGGACCCATTTTGAGTGAGAGTTCCTATAGGGAGAATGTCTCGTGGAGAGACAAGCCACTCTGATTGAGGGTAATCATCCTTGTTATGACAAAGAATATGTCATGTACATCATCATCATTTGCAACAATTATATGAAGTGGCCTCCACTCTCTTGAGACTGGGCCTAGAGATGTAACCCAAACTGGGTGAACTCCGTTATCAATGTGTTGTGTTCTTGATTTGTTGATCGTCATTATGTTTCCTCTTGCTTAAGCACGCACATGTGATTTTTTTATGCTATTTTAAATGCAATTATAATAACATCACAAAAGTAAACGATCTTGGATAATTCCGGTAGCTAAAGAGATCCAGATCATATGGCCACTCATTCCTTCATGTTTTAGAGTAATTATGCACCCTAAAATATTTTGTTAGGCCCAAAAGACATGATTTAGCTATGTCACTCTTCTTAAATTATCCGTAAAAATTAGCAAGTTTTTCCTTTTTAAATTCTTCAGATAATACACTCTTATTAGTTCTCTTATTCTTCTTATGCAACCCTAATTGAATTGTGGTGCTGAAGAACTTCTTAGAAAAATCATTTCCACCTTTATAGGTATCCATTGAGGTATCCTTATTAGATATATCGTTTCTTGCACACACGTGCCTCTTCCACATGTTGATTCCTTTAGATTTGTTGGTTTATAGTCCATACTGTTGGATTTCATGGAGAATATGGAATTCTTTGGACATAAACCGATCCAAATGATCGACATTTAGTTCATGTTGTTTTTGAAATTGCAGGTTTGATAGACTCTTGAATATTAGAACATTTATTTCTTCCTGCTTCTCTTGGGAATTGATAATCTTATCATTATCATCCTTAAAAACTTTGAGTTCATCTCTCATGATTCTAATGGTTTTCATCCAGTCAAGAGGTGTCTCTAATACCCTCTTCTCACCTAATTGATCTTCTCTATTATGAGAAGTATTTTCCATGTTGTACAAAACCATTTGTTGCACATTTCTTTTTCTTTCTGCTCTAAAATTTGTCTTATTATGTGTTGGAAAACACACACATATATATATATATATATATATATATATATATATATATATATATATAGAGACATATATACACACACACACACACACACACACACACACACACACACGTATATATATCGGTTCATACACTATAGAAGGAATTAGTTGTAAAGAACAAATATGTTACACATTCCTTTTACTTTCTACTTTGAAGTTTGTCTTATTATGTGTTGGAAACACACACACACATAATAAAAGGAATTGGTTCAGACTCATGAAGAGAGGGTTTTTTAACTCAAAACTCCACAATAAACAAGACCACCTCCTATTAATTGTTTCATCTTGTTGACACACCATACATCACATAGATTCATACTTTATTACTAGCGGGCATATAAACATTTCACCGTCAACACAACTAAGGCTGACCTTTTAATTCATTGGACATAGAACACATAATATCCTCATTTAACATAAAGGAAAGGCTCCCATTTCACACAAAATTCCTACCTATTAAGGAATGTAATTCAGTAGTTAGGAAAACCATGTTAGATACTCAACACATTGATCATGCATATTCAATATGATAATACCACCATTCTCATCCTACATATGCACACATACACAATGGATCCAACATGATATTAAAATGGAAGAAATGAACAACAATTTCATTTCATAAACAAGGAATAAGTAATATACACTTATCTATTCCACTTAATTCTATTGGAAACTAGAGAAGGGAATTCCACTCTCCACCCCGCTATAGGCAAAGCTACACTATTGATTTCTTGTAGTTGGCCATCTCCAAGCCAAATATCATGTTTAAAGGATGCTTCACTTAGGGTATTTCACCAAAGGGGTAATTCATGGTAGAGATTGAAGGCTAATCTCTTTGAAAGGTTGGGAAACAAAGGTGGAATCTCTCAAGCTATGATTTAGAGCTTTATTCATAGAAAATATGGCCATTAAGGATTTCACAACACAAAGGGAAACCCCTTATCCGCTCCTATAGTCCCTTGGAAAAGATCCCTCTTCCACTGCTTCATGTGCACACCAAAATCACATAGAAAATTTCTTCTTAGTGACCTAACTTAGGTAGAGATATTTTCCCTATGGTTTCCTCAACTATCACTAGTCATGCATGGACTTTCTAGTCCATTTTTCCAAACATAGGTTACAATTTCACAAGGTTCCCAATGGTTTCGGTCACACAACCAATTCAGGTCTTTGTCTCCATCACTATTAATACCCTTTGGCTTCCCCATAAAACTCTATTCTTTCCTAGTCTTTCCTACAATTTTTTTGCTTCACATAGGGGTTGTGTGGTCTTTTGTCTCAAGATGCAAATTCATCCTAACTGCCATGAGGTATACAACCCAGGCCTGGACAACTTTTTTACCTCTTTCCCCATTTCTCATAATTTCTTGGGGTAGTTGGTAGTTCCACAAGCACATTAGTGATCCAGGTGGATATTGGTGGCCACCCTCCTATTCCACTTGGATCCCTAATGCCGTCTCTTTCAGTTTTTTAGTTTCCTTAATTGTAGCATTCTACTATTTTTGGTATCTTTTCAAATCCTGAACTCCTAGAGCCATTTTGAGGCCCTAAACGACAATTTTAGGGAAAATGGAGAGATTGGAAAGCACCAAATGAGTTTGCTAGTTTACTTTTGGCCTCCTCTTTGAGATCTTCAAAACGAGGTATTATGACAGCCAAACAGAGATCGTATGCCAAATTTACGACCCTTGGAAATTGATGTATCGATTTACCCAAACAGGGCCCACACTTTTGGAGCTTCATCTCCTAGGGTTAGGTTTTTGGATGTTTAGGGTTTTCCATTGTTTCTCAATAATAAATAGGCCTTGGAGCCTCATTGTAACACAGTTCAGAGGCATGTAGCCACCACATCTCTTCTCAGAGATAAGCTACCATTACCTGAGATAGTTTATTTCCATTATGTTTGTAAGCATATTTCAGTATTCTGATATTAATGAAATGAAGTGTTATTTCTGTTGCATTTATGTATTTATGGTTATATCTGTAATTTGTTGCATTCCTGTTTAAGTTCGGATCAGTGGTATCAGAGCGGTTTTCTCTTTCTTTGTTGTTTTTCATGTCCCCAATGAGGTAAGGGTATAAGGAGTTAGGGCTTGATCTGGTTGAACCTTTGCAAGACCAACCTCGCAAACCCCGATGACCTACTATGGCAGAAGAAAAGAAAGACGAAGGGGCAGGAGATCCTTTCAAAATATTGCTCGAGGAAGCCCTCGAGCGATAGAGGAATGCGATGATGGATAAATTTTCCCAGATCCTTTGATGAATACCCACATGTGACACATTTTCATCCAACAACCACTCTGGAGGCGCCACTCCTTTTAAGGTACAAGTTAACTCCGATATTCTCATATTTGAGGGCCAAATAGATGCAGATGCCATAGATAAATGGTTGAATATGTTGGAAGGTTATGTTTCAGTTCATGACTTTTCCAATCGGGAAAATATTACTTTTGCACTTCTCAAAGCTGCCCCACACATCAAGGACTAGTGGGAAACCTACTATGAACAAAAGGACAAGAGGGAACCCTCATTGTTTTTAGCCACACCCACTTGGGATTCTTTTTGAGATGCCATCAAGGAATAATATTACCCTGTCAGGAGCTATGAAGATAAATACATAAAGTGGACCACACTACGGCAGGGAATGGACCAAGATGTGTCAGAGTTCACAAATATTTTCCATACCCTTCGCACTAAGTTGGGTATCAAGGATTCTGAGTGGAATTTGGTACTCAAGTACCACAATTTTATACACAAGTACATCTAGGATGAGATGGAGTACCTAGACATCTCCTCGATCGACATGACATACCGATACGTTGTCAAGATTCAATAGAAGTTCAAACAAAAGAAGCGAGACTTTGGATCTGTGAATCTAAAGAAAGGAAAAGGCACCCCAAAACCATATAGAAAAGAAAAAAGCCAAAGCGTGGTGGCCCAAGACAACCCGCCGAAGCCACAAGCAAATACAAACACCACGAAGAGAAAGAAGGAGACGAGAAAATGTTGTGAGTTCCATAAGAGATCCACTCATAACACAAGTGAGTGTCAGACCAAGTAGTCACTGATGGCTGAGATGAAGGCTTCTGAATCAGACACATGTTGCGGCTCTGAGTTAGAACCCAAGAAGGGGAGTGACAAAGGTAAGTAGATCATTGAAGCGGAGCCTAGTGCCACCATGGCCACCACCAAAATCCAAAAGAATGATCTTGAAGATCCAGAGGAGTGGGAATGCCTCTTCCACTCAGAGATGTGGGTGAAAGGTTCTCTGCTATAGTTCATTGTCGATAGCAAGATCCAAAAGAAACTCATTTTAGCAGAGGTTGTGAATCAGTTGGGCCTACCGCCGACAGCACATTCGCAACCGTACACCATCAGGTGGCTTCACCAAGGACGAGATCTCCACGTCAGCTAGCAGCGTCGCCTTCCCTACAACATCAAGCCTTTCATGGATGAGGTACTGTGTGATGTTTCTCCTCTTGAATTTTGTGATGTTTTATTAGGAAAACCATACTTGTGAAAGTGACATGTTGTATATGGGTCTAGACCTCTCTTTGTGATTATTACTTTGGGAAATAAGTTGTACATGATAACAGAGGTAGCCCTACCTACCATGATATTTTTGATCACTACAAAGAAACACAGTAAGATCATTTCCCAGACCAGGAAATTTGTTTTCCTTATGATTCACCCTCAAGGTAAGAAGAAGGTTATGGCCACGACTTCCAGATAGGGCTCCTCCGTACAAAAATAACAGATGGACAAGGTCGTGGAGGAGTATAGGGACATTTTCACCTCACCTACAGGGGTAACTATGCATTGTCAGGTAAAGCACTCCATCGATCTAACCCTGGGCGCGCCGATTCCCAATGGACTGATCTATCGACGCTATGTTCTAGAGAATAATGAGATCAAGAGGTAAATTTAGGAGTTGTTGCAGAAACGGAACATCAGGCCAAGCTGATCACCTTGTGGGAGCCCAATTGTATTGGTACAGAAGAAGGATGGGACCTGCAGACTCTGTATTGACTATCAGGTGCTGAAAAAGATCACTGTCCAGAACAGGTACCCAATGCCATGGATCTATGACCTTCTGGACCAGCTCAAGAGGGGAAAATATTTCAGCAAGATTTACTTGAAGTCTGGTTATCACCAGGTGCCTGTCGAACCCTTCTATGTGTGGAATACTGCTTTCAAATCCAAGGAGGACCTTTTCGAATGGTTGGTCATGCCTCTCAGGTTGACGAATTCCCCTGCAATCTTCATGAGATTGATGGATGAAACCTTGTGGCCCTTCACCAATGCATTAAGGGTGGTGTATTTAGATGACATTTTGATCTTTAGGCAAAGTTGGGAAGAGCACCTCCACCATATTCGACATGTCATTCAAACCTTATGACAACACAAGTTGTGTGCCAATTTGGAGAAATGCACTTTTGGCATGACCCAAATTCAATATCTGGGGTACATCATTGATGAGAAGGGTGTGCATGTGGACCCAGCCAAGATACAAGTCATTTAGGATTGGCTAGCCCCAACCACTCTAACAAAGCTCTATAGCTTTCTATTTCTTTCCAATTTCTACCACAAGTTCGTGTTGGGGTTTTCTCATATCACTTGACCTTTAAGTCAAGTCACCGAGGGTGGAGCGAAAGAAAAGTTTTTTAGTCTGAAACCCGACATAAGGTGTTTTCTGAGTTGAAGCATCACCTCTGCTCTGCAACAGTGCTTACATTACCAGAACTGCAATAACCATTTGAGATTGAGATAGACACCTTCGACTATGCTATTGGTGCAGTTCTTACTCAGCAGGGGCATATAGTGGGTTACCACAGTGAGACACTTTCAGACACAATATGAAAGTATCCCACTTACGAAAAATAAATGTATTAAATTCTGCAAGGCTATTTTCAATGGAAGCATTACATTATGGGGAAGGAAGCAGTCATCCACATAGACCACCGACCACTTAGTTCATACATACACAAGGGAAGTTGCAGAACGATCGCCATCAGAAATGGTCCACATACCTGCAACAATTCCATTTTAACATTAAGTAAAAGAAGGAAAACACCAATAATGTTGCAGACTGCCTCATCTGACCACCAGTCATGGTGCTGATCATTGTGCTCGACTCCTATGGGCATGAGACTTTGGGGTGGCCACATATTTACAAGAGCGATCTAGAATTCAGCAGCTCATACCGGACACTCCTGGAAGGTAAGAAATTTCCAAATTTTCATCTCCAAGATGTACTGTTATGGAACCTAGGACACATCTGTCTTCCTTCAAGCGAGCGTGCCAAGATGATTTAGGAGGCACACTGCAGTCGGGTCATTGGACATTTCAGAGTAGAGAAAACAATGGCAGTGCTGCAGAAGTATGTTTATTGGCCGAACCTTCATCGGGATGTTGGGAGGCACATTAAATCCTGCACTACCTATGCCATTACCAAACCAACCATCAAGAAGCAATGCCTATATACTCCTTTGCCTACTCCTACTCGACCTTTTGAATCCATCTCCATGGATTACATGTCAAGCCTTCCTTCTACTAAGCATGAAAATGACTTTGTTTTCGTGGTCGTCGACAGATTCTTTAATATGACCATTATGGTGGCCTGCAAGAAGAGTATCATAGAAACAACCACTACTAAGCTCTTCTTTAAGCGAGTGTGGGTGCACCTTTGGATCCCATAGTCCATTGTCTATGATCAGGAAAACATATTCCTAAATTCATTTTAGTTGAGTCTCTGGTCGATGCTGGATACACAACTCACTAAGTCCATGACTTTCCATCCCCAAACTGATGGTCAAACATAAGTCGTCAACATGATGATCATACACATTTTTCGCATGTAAAACTCGAAGCATCCACACACATGGGATGAAAGTCTCCCCTATGTCCATCACAGCTACAACATAGCTCTCCACAACTCAATGGGCCACAATCCCTTTAAGGTAGGGCTGGGATTTCAGCCATTATGTCCCATTGATGTGGCCATACCATTTGCAACTACTTAGGCAGATTCGGCTCATGTCCAATCTGTAGTCGACAAGGCTAACAAATTCATTGAGCACATTCAACATGTCCACCAGTAGGTCCATGATATATTGGGCATATCCAATGATAAGTGCAAGTAGTGCCATGATCAAGATCGGGTTCTGCACAAGTTCCAATTGGGTGATAAAGTTTGGCTACATTTGCAAAAAGAGTGCCTCGCTAGACCCCATTGCAAGCTTCACCCACTCTGATATGGGCCATGCACCATCACCAAGGCTACACGGGACAATGTCTTCGAGCTCAACATTCCACTGTTCCTTGGTATGCACACAATGTTCAATGTAGATCACCTTCGATCATACTTTCCACCATTGGTTGACACATATGACATTGCAAAACAACTCACACCAATAGAACTAAACCCAGACTACATGGAACATGCCACAATTGATCAGACCATGGACACACAGATTAAGAACACTCGCCAGAAGAAGATACAACTATATAAGGTTGTCAAAGCTGGCCAATTCCTGCACCAAGGCAAGTGGCTTACCAGTGACCAAGTTCAACAGAAGTTTCCCTATCTCATGGAGGCACTCAATGCAATGGGGACCATTTCTTCCTAAGGGGGAAGGAATGATCTAGGTGGATTTTGGTGGCCACCCTCTCTTTCATTTTTTCAATTTCCTTAATTGTAGCACAATTTACTATTTTTGGAAACTTTTCAGGCCCTGAACTTCCAAAGTCGTTTTGAGGCCCTAAACAACGTTTTTAGGGAAAACAGAGAGATAAAAGAACTTCAAAATAGGTTTGCACATTTCTTTTTGGGTTCCTCTTCAAGATATTCGAAGAGAGGTATTATCATAACCAAATGGAGATCGTATGCCAAAGTTACGACCTTGGAAAATTGATGTACCAATTTACCCAAATGGGGCCCATAGTTTTGGCACTTCATCTCCTAGGGTTAGGTTTTTGGATGTTTAGGGTTTTCCATTGTATCTCAATAATAAATAGGCCTTGAAGCCTCATTTGTAACATAGTTTAGAGGCATGTAGCTGCCAAATATCTTCTTAGAGATAAGCTACCATCACCCAAGCTAGTTTATTTCCATTTTGTTTGTAAGCATATTTCAATATTATGATACTAATGAAATGAAGTGCTATTTCTGCTGCATTTCTATATTTATGGTTATATTTGTAATTTGTCACGTTTGGATCAATTAGGTTGTTATAAAATTAAATTCTAGGAATATTGGAAGACTTTTCAATCTCCCTCATAGGATTCCTAAGAAAGCTACCCTTCTAGACATTGAGATCTGTATAAGCATGTCCTCATCTTTAGATTCAACAATTTATAATTCAAATCAATAAATATTTTTACATCGAACAATTTGGCCATGGAGCCATATTGATTCTCTAACATTCTTACATTTAATTACATTACAAAACTTGGGGATTAGAAAAAATGATATTACTTCATCCCAATAGGGAAATCTTAATGTGGTGC
Organism: Pinus tabuliformis; assembly: GCA_031772625.1. Classification (NCBI taxonomy): domain Eukaryota; kingdom Viridiplantae; phylum Streptophyta; class Pinopsida; order Pinales; family Pinaceae; genus Pinus; species Pinus tabuliformis. Next base: position 704,783,273 of record CM062805.1, on the reverse strand, counting down.
TTCTACTAGTTTTCTATTTAGTAACTTGAATGATGCATTGAAATCATCACTCCAAATGAATTCAACATCTTTGCGTAACAACTCATCAATAGGAAAATTTGTGTTAGAATAATGATAGATAAGTTTTTTATAGTACCCAATATGTCCCAAAAATATTTTTATATTCTTTTGGTTTATTTGGGTCTTCAAATCAAGAATTATTTTAATCTTGGCCATATATACCTTTATGCCCTATTACATTCCACATGTCCTAGAAGTATACCTATTGATGTTTCAAAGATACATTTTTTAATGTTGAGGAAAATATGAATCCAATGACAAATTTCCAACAACATTCATAACTACTTTATATGCTCTCTAGGTAGATTATATAGAGTCTAGTCATTAAAATACATAGCCATAGTTTTGAAAATGTATTCTTAGAAATCCCCTACAATGATTATTGGAAAAACAACTGGAGCATTTTTTATTCCAGATGGCATAATGTGGTATGAAAAGGTGATGAATTCGGATACAAATGTAGTTTTGTCGTATTATTCCTTATTAATTGGGACTTGATTGTATCCTAAAAATCCACTAATGAATGAGTAGCATTCATGTCCTGTGACTTCATTTATAATTCCATTAGTTAAAGGAGTGGGGAATGGGCCAATTATTGTAACCTTGTTTAAATTTCAAAAGTCAACTGAGATTTGCACCTTTTTTTTGGTTTGTGATTCATTAGTTGGATGACCATCGGGATTTCCCATTCTAATTTTTCAGTAGGATAAATAATACTAGCGACTAGAATTATTTCTATCTATTTTTGAACAATGGGCTTGTATTTATTTATCAACCTATATTGGTATTTCTTAATTGGTTTAGCATTTGGAATGAGGTTGATTTTTATCTCCCCTATTTTCATTCCTAACCCTTTTAGATGGTTGTAGTCTTGAGCATACACATCTTGATATTCATGGAGTAGGTCAATTATCTCTTTTTGTCTATTTGCCCAACAGGTAGTCACCAATCTATGCCATTTTTGGTCGTTCGTTTATTGAGGTATTAAATTATTTAATTTTTAGTTCAACATACATCCATTTTGGAGGTTTAGATTCATCTATTCCTTTTCACTTTCGATAAATCGATTTTAAATTGGAGGAAAGTTAGATATTTTAGGCTTCTCATTATTTTCCACACTGGGTATTCATAGCACTATTCTAATTTTTCCATTTTCTTAAGGGTGATATCTTTTCCATCTAAATTTATAGTGGGAAAACTTACATTTTTCATGTCTATTTGATAAGCAATCAATTTGTCATGACACGATATTAGATTGCAACTTGAAGTTAACCATATGTAAGTTTTGAACTTGACTCTTTTTATTACTTTTTTAAAGTAACTTTTTTTTCCAATAATTTTTTGGTCTCTTATACCATTTTGAATCTTTCTATCTCCCTTGGTACAAATTTTAAATCATTAACAAAATTTTTCTTAATATTTCACACCAAAATGTTGTAGCACCCCTTTTTAGAAAACCTTAGGTTTTGTAAATATAATTAAGACTTGTAATGCTTGAAATGACTAGCATGGATACCTTGACATATTACATTTGATGTAATATGAATTTTATTTAATGGATTGCTAAAAATATGAAGAAGCAAGTAGCCAACACAGATCTTAATGCTTGAGAGGAAGGGGGAAATTCGTACTTTCCTATATTACTTGAATTAAATGTCTAGGTCTCTAATTTGGTAGATTTACTACCTAGCTACTAGAAATTATGGGAAGGAGCAGGGATTGGTATTGAACTAATCCAGAGATATCGGCTACATACCCATTATGAATAATTTATAATTGACCATGCATTCCTAGAGAGGAACATCGAATTCTCATGTAGAAGTGTGATGGCATGCAAATGAGTAAAGGGATTGTAAAGAAGGCCATGTGAACTAGAGAGAACCCATGGAATGAAATAGAACCACACATGGGTGTTGAGGTTGTGACCTTGAATAGAAGGAGATATAAGTACTTCAGAGTTAGAGACAATCCTACCTAAATTTGTGGATAAGGAAGTCAATGTGGAAGCCTTCAACGTAAGCTAGAGGGCTAGGATAATTGCCTAAATAATTTGTCTTAATGAAGCATATAAGGAACTAAGAAGAAGGAAGTACCAAGGGATTACTATATCAATGAAGGACTATTTTTGTGTTGTTCAGACACATGATGTCGATATTATGAGCATTAACAAGCCCTAGCTAAGTGTTTGAAAGGTATAATACTAAATCCCTTTAGTGAAGGAGGAGTGGCCTTCATGTTATCTATCTTGATTTGAATCTTGTTAATCTTGAGTGAGCCTTTCTCTTAAGGTATTGGATTTGGCTTAGGGGTGGCCAGTTAGAAGGTTGTGGTGTAGCTAAGCCTATGGATGGTTGGAGAATGGCTCTCCCTTCTTCAATTTCCAACAATGTTGAAGAGAATTAGATGAAGGTATATATTTTCTTTAATGAAATGGCTTATTTGATTCAAAGCTTCATGAATGTTTTCATGTTAGGTTATTAAGAATTTATGGACATTGAGCTTAAAGTATTGCTTAATTGTGCTTGACTTCAAGCTAATATCTCTTTCAAAAAAAGAAAATTATAAACAAAGGGAATTTCTTAAAGTAAGTTACTTGTTATAAATATGTGTTATATGGTTTGTGAATTATGATGCATACATTCATCTGAGCCTAATGTTATTATTGTGATTTTTTAGTGTGTCTGGCTATTACTAGGCTACAAGTGGGATTGAACAAATATGTTGTATCCATTAATTGAACTAAGAAGATAGGAAGGCCTTGATGGGTCTCCAAATTAGAAATAAATTACGGCTCATCTGACCATCCTTCAACACATTAAACCTCTTTTTGCATAAGATGACATATTTTTAACTTTATTATGTTCATTAGGAAGGTTTATGGATAATTGCAAAATTTTTCCTAATATTATTTAATTTTGTAGAATATTGTGATGAGAATTTTGGGCAGATTATGAAGATTTGGAGGAGGAGATAATTTAGGGACTTGCTCCCCGCTACATGAGGATCAATATTGGATAATAAATAAACAATATATTATGAAATTATTGCACAAATTTTGGAGCTCCAATGATTGAGAAAATCTAGGAATGTGTTCCTTGTCATTTAATGTAGATTCTTAGTGTTGGGAACCAGATCCACTATTTGAGGGATTTTGGAGGGGAAAGCTTCCTCCTTTCATGGAGAATGCTTCCTAATAATTTTGTATAAGTACCAATTCGAATTTTCCTCTAGGGGTTGGTTTTTCTTAGTCTTCTTGTGGAGAAAAGTTGTATTTTTGCAGCTCCACTTTCATTTCTTGTAGAGATGTAATTGTATTGATGGAAATAATGAAGTTTTGTGCCATTTTCAGCTTCTAAATATTGGTATCCTTTATAGGACTCTGATTTTCCTTGGACTTGGCCATCTCAAGAGCCTCAAAGCCCTTTTTGTATAATTTATTTTTCTTCTTTTCACTTCTTATTCACACGCATCTCTTGTTCTTGTTTTTCCTATTTCTGCATTTAGTATTGATGATTTCTTGTTGTAGGATTGAGTTAAATGGTTGAAGTATTTCTTTTTTAGGATCACAAGAATTATTTCATCCTTGGAACAAATTTGGAAGGTCATAGTAATCATTGAGCTACTTGGACTAGTTTTCTTATTCACAAATCTAAATTTATGGAAGTCCCTTATAACAAATATTAGTAATTTTCTGCTATTTTTTAGAAAATGCTACTGAGCTTCAATTGAGTTGATTCCACTTGCATTAGATCGTAAAAGAATTCAAGTTAATATTTTTTTTTTACCCCATTTCATTTTCACTTGAATAGGTTAGGCATTTGATAGATTAACTAGCTCACTAGTTCTCAAATTTCTAGATTTTAGACTAGTAATTTTCTGCTATTTTTTAGCATGTGTTAATGGGGGTATTTTTGAGTGGTTCCACTTGGAATGGAGGCCTAAGGAATCCTATTAAATAAAAAAAATTGTCCCATCCTATTCATATTTTATTTACTTGGTCATTCGATGAATTATAACTTCCTGTAGAAAATACCGTAACTTCATGTAGCAAACCTGTAACTTCTTGTAGCAGCACCTACAACTTCCTATAGCACTCTAGCACGTGTAAACTTGACAAAATTTGCTCAAAAAAATTGGTTTTTGTCTCTTAGGTTTGAATGATAACCCTTAGGCACTAAATCAATGGTTGAGGAAGAATAAACACCAATTAGGACATGCCTTTTTACAATGTGGATTATGCCTATTTGTAGAGCCTCTACTTTACACCTACTTGTCTACCATTTCCCTCAGTTTTTCCTCATCTTTTCTTCACTTTTGCCTCATTTTCACTGTAAAACCACCCAGATCATTACATTAGGTGTCATTAAGCATGATCAAGTGAGTTTTTCTAATGGGTGACTGTTTTGTTTAGATTTTGACTTACTTGCAGGAATTCCGCAGCTGTCTGGCAATCCCGCAGCCATTCAGCGATCCCGCAGCCATCTGATGATTCCGCAGCCTTTTTGTTAAACTCAAGGTTCCACATGTCAGTTTGCCAAATGAGCCACATGGGCACTTAGGTATCAACGTGCTCGAGGTTCCTGTGCCATTTGTTCAACCATCCACGTCATCTGTACCTCCGGTCAAAACTGGTCAAGTTACGGTCAAATAAAGGCAGCTTAACGGTGATTGTAAGCTGTTAGGTCACGTCAGCTCAAACGGTGACTTGTCCACGTTTTGCAGGCGGTAGGGGACATGATCCAACACTGGATTCATTGCCCATGACGACAGAACCTCCAGCTCATCCACACAGCCTTATGATGTGTCAATGAACCTTAAATACGCATTACAGTTAGTTGTTTTTCAGTTATTAGCTGTACGTGTTAGGCCATCCTTCAGATGCCTATATATACTTGCGTCTGCGTACGCTTATTTTACTTTTTAGCTGCTGTACTTTCTGAACTTGTGATAATTTTAAGAGCATTTGTAAACTCTGTTTTTATAGTGCTGTTCTAGCACTCTGTTTTGTACATTTCTGCAAATGGAGCAATAGAAACAATGTTGTTTTGAAGCTTTTAGTTCCTTAAGTCTTCTTGTGGCTGAATGAATGGAGGGCCCCTGTTCATGTTAGCCTCTGTAAAGTATTTTATGTTCAGCATTTCTTTATTTTCTCACTCAGCATTTCTTTAAACATGTATAGTTTGATTGATTTGATTTCTTTTCTTTCAAGCTGATCAGTATTATTTCCTTGCAGGTTTTTTTTAGCCCGGGATTTGTTTTTATGTTTGTGTATTTGCTTTACAAACTAATGGTATTTGAAGTTGACAGGTTCAAGTTGCTGCCTTTGTTTTTGTAGCTGATTTTTAGTCTTATTTCTCAAAGTTCTGCTAACACATGAATGATCTTTTATCATAAATTGTTATCTTTTAAGGATCAGAATACCACTAACTTGCAGTTGGCTTTGAGTGCTTTTTAGACTAATCTTTCACTACTTTCTAATCATACTTTGCATAGTACATATGGCAGAAGTAGAGAGTTAGAAAGAGCAAAACGTTATCACTAGTCTTTAAAGTAGATTTTTCTTATTTTTAATCACTTTTCTAATTCAACTTGAGCTACTTCCTAATCGTGCTTTACACAGCACTATGTGTTTGAAGCAGGGAGTTAGGGAGAGATAACCATTATCTTTGGTTTTAAAAGTGACTTTCTTTTCTTTTATTTGTAGCATCATGGATGGTGTCTAGTGCCATTGGAAGTGGTTATTTGCTTTCAAGTTATTTATTTCTTTCAAGCATTTCCTTTCAAGCAAGTAGTTAGAGATCACTAATCACACACTCTCACTCATTTAGGATTCACTCCACACACACTATCACTCATCTGTTTATAAATCACCACTCCATCTTAGGAAGATAAATTAACCACAAACAACACCCCCAACGATAAAAAAAAAACTCTAAGAGGTTGCTTAAGTACATATAGTACACCTTCACTTCATCAGCTTACGAGCCCCGGGTTGACAATTAATACTAGCAATTTAGATAACACTAAATTGACTAAACACTATTTATTTGAATTCATGCTCTTAGGATTTCAATTACAAATTGTTGTTCTTGCCTAGGATTAATTTATTTTCAAGGTAGCATTTCCATTTATGAAATTAGTTTAGGATTTGATTTCATTATGTTCAATGCATTACATCATGACAACGAAGGAAGGACACACTGTATGCTACAAATATAATGCCGATACCTCTTAAGTTTGTACGAACCCTGGGTTGATAATTAAAGTTGGTAGCCTTTGGAGTTGCAACATTATTGTTGTAATATTGAAGCTCATTAGGCCTTTCCTTGATTTTAGGCCTTGGAAATGATGGATACTAATTTTTTTTTGGGTATTTATAGAAGATAGTTTATGACGTGGATGAAAAATGTTTCAGTTAGCAAAAATACAAATATCTAGAATTTCATTTAAAGGGGACTTTTAAATTTTCCCATATTAAAAATTTTTCCTAGTTGATTGAGATTTTTCCTCGATTTTAAGGGATCCATAAGTTTGGGAATTTATGAATGGATCTAGAATATTTGAAATCAAGATAAATGGAATTTAATTTTTTGTTTATCAAGGATTTATGGAAATCTAGATTGAGATGTGATTAATAGGATAATGTGTCAAGTGAGCATGAAATCCTATGTGATGGTGACACATGGGTAGGGACTGCTACATGTCTTTCCAGTGTTAGCTTACACCACATTGTATAATGGAGACACATGGGAAAATGTGCCACCATGTGTATACCACATGTCAATGGTACAAATGTTGGGATAACGCTTGGAAGGAAAAATCTTCATATGGGCATAAATTTATGTCCATAAATCAAATTTGGATGAATTTATATCATTAGAAACATCTCAATGAGAAGAATACAATGGTGATCTTAGAAAATAGGTTTAAAGTAACCTTGGAGGTCAAGTATAGAAAACATGTTCCCTTTAAAAGGCCTTGAGAGGGTTGGGTGCTATTACAAATGTGTCATCTCTTGCTTCCTCTATTTTATACAATTTATATGGTATATCATCAATAGTATTTAAAAATATAAGTGGAAAGACATGTTCATACTTGTATTGAATCCTTATTCATTCATTCTCACATTGATGAATGTGAGAAACTAGGTCATAGCCAATTTTAAATATTAGGATGTTAGCCTAAACAAAAAGTTGACAACCACCAAATAATTCTTCTTTTTATATAGTTGAAATTATCCATATTTTTAATTGAGGGGCATGTACCTCCCACCATCTTCCAGCTTTTCCAATGAAGGATTGCACCAAGTTTTGCATTCAACCATTTTATTTGATTGATTCTAATGCTCCTTTGACATGGGTTGATAGTGAGCTATGTTTCCAAAATTATAATGGGTTAACTAGTCCATCCTTTAAATCCTTTGGTAGGAATGTTGGTGTTTTTCTACTTTTCATAAACAATGGAAAATGCTTTTACATATAAAAAGGAGTGAAGTTTTTAATTGGTATGGATTCAGTCTCCATCATTCTTTTACAATCGACTCATAATTTTCTACTTCCATTCATATAGTGTAGTGTTCAATTTATGTCCAATTGACCATGGTGAACCTTGTAATATTCCTCCACAAGCATTTGGCTCTACATTGCCTTGATATTTATTGATGACTTTGTGTAATATTTTGATTTCAACATCTTCATCCAATGTTTCAACCCAAGGCTTTCCATCCTTTGGAAAAAGAGGGAATACAATTTTTCAACCTTTTCCTTTAAGTGTAATCCTATATATCTCTAGACAGATAGTAGCTTTCATCTTTCTACCCTAATGTTGGTTGAATAGTGTTGGGTATGTTGTGATTCATTTGACAAGATTGAAAACGTTAAAATTGACCTTTGTTGGAATGCCCATTATCATGGTTTGTATATTCCATAAGGCGCCAATGGGTTAAACAAACCTTTGGTCTACTAGCTTTAAATAATCCATCATTATCTATAACTAAGATCATCCCAATTTTATCCATGTCTCCCTATAGAGAATGTTTACTTGAGATACAAAGTCAACAACTATTTGGTTTACCATATAGCCATTGATCTCTAGGTCAAACTATAGAACATATTCATCTTCTAATAGATTGCATGATACTTCCAAAAGATTTTTATATGATCTTTGATACTCTATACACTCAAAATATTGAGAAATTCAACCAGTCATCCGACCAACTATTTATCCTTAAGTAGGTGAAGGAGTGTTTCAATGACATTCACATGATTTATAGAACCATCATATTCCTTATTATAAAATAATTAAAGTGATTCATGCACTAGTTTCCTTTCCTTTTTAGGATTAGGATATGAATTCTGGTATCTTGACTATTGAATAAGTGATTCCCCTTGAACAATGTTTTGTCAGCTTTCTCTTGATCTAGTAGCTGTTAGCACTCTGTAATTTCCTTAGGCTGATGAGAAAAAATAAAAGGTAAATACAAAACCACTTGTAAGCTAGAATCTAGCCCTTTTAGCTTTAGAGAGGGCTCTCTCTGTCTAAAATTATTAATTAATCAGATGTTAGGCTAGGTATGGTGCTCAGTAGGGTATAAATTTTCAAATATTTTCTGGTTGGAAAGGAGACAGATCCATTGGGCATGGCATCATGTCTACCTGATTATGTTTCCAGTAATGAAATGAAGAGAAAGAGGATATTCTACAGGGGCAAGGTAGGTAGGCTCTTTGGAGTTTTTCAATTTAAATTCGTTGTAGGAGGGTGAGTGGAAGATAAGTGGAAAATGGCATACAAAGAATCAAACATCAAGATGAATTCTAACTGTCATTTTAGCAGAAAACATAGATGTATAGCAAAATGATACAAAACACTTTTTAGAGTGAATTCTGAATCAATATATTTGTTTAACTAAAAAATAGGATACATTTAAAAGCATTATTGTTATAGAATATAAATTACAAAGAAATAAAGAACATCTCTAAAGAAAGCTAACACAAGAATCCCTATAAATTCCACCTTTGTCTTCATTCACTGTAAAATATATAAAAAATAAGTGTAGTACACAATGTCCTTTCTCTTGAACTTGATCGACCCTTTGCTCCATTAAAATCATATCATAAATAGGCTAATACAAGTCCATTCCCACTCCTAGGAACCAAATTCCTCATTGAGATTTTTGTTTCTAACTTATGCAATGAAAATAGAACAGATTTATGAAAACTAGGGATTGTTCGACCAAATCATTTTCCAAGCATATTACATTAAATTTTCAGTCCAAAATGAGCCCAAGAGTCTTGGGATGCTTAATAATATTTACAATGATAATAATAAAAAATTACAAGATATTTCGATATGAAAAACCCAGTCAAAACACTGACTGTGTGAAAGCGTAGTGCTAACCTCCTAGTTAAGCAAAAACGCAACAGAGAAGCAAAGCGAATAATATTTTTTTAATATATCCTAAATGGTAAGTTGGATTGATTTTATTCTTTGATAGAAAGTTAATATTGTTATAACCCTTCTCCGCAAAAAATTTCATCCAAATCCAACTCACAGATCTCGAGAAGAATCCAAAAATGGTTGTACATGATGATTTCTCATTTCTCAAAATCTATGAAGAATTTTGACTTGAAATTAAGTGAGTGTATTCATATCATGCCCATGCATCTACTATAAGGATTTTGTGGAAAATAGGTACAAGGTTTAAGATATATGGTGAAAATACAATGACCGTGTGAGAGCGCAGCATAGAAGCATAGAGCTCCAAACTTATACTATCTCCGGCCATCATCTGACATGATGAGGGTACTAGGATGGCATGGAATGGTCCATACAATGTTTCAAACCCATGAGAAAACTTATAGGCCAAATACAAACCTTCAAACCCCAAACCTTCTTCTTGCAACAAAAGTGCATCGCAGTTGCGCAACGCACCTCCATCTTCATGACTTGACCAAACACCTGATCTTCCGACTGAGAAAAATGATTTGGAGCTGATTGAAATATTTAGAAAAATCTCCTACATGGACAAAAGTGGCAAAAACCATAATTCCTCATCAAATTTGATGCTTTGGTAAAAGCACAACGAATCCATGGTTTATGTAGCTCCGGCCACACCCTGAGTTGCTTGATGATTGTTACATGTGTGAAATGGCATGTACATCATCACATTCCTCCTTAGAAACCTTCTTTCATTATGCAAAGATTCAATCTCTCAAACCTCCACCTACAACCAAAGGCGCAACTCCTGTAAGAAAGCGCAACGCCTCCCCTGCCTCCTTTGCACAATGACCTTGAATGACCACACAACGAGCTTCTGATGGAAAATGGAGATCTGTGAGACCGTATACAAAGATAACCATGCAATTAACCTCCCAAGGTGGCTGAATGTGAATTTGATGTGCGATGGTTATGATTTGAACCTGAATAACCAAAAGCATAACACTTGCAAAAGCACAACATCATCCTCTTAACTGTTGTATTGTTGTTGATGTCATGACTAATTATGATTTGATATTTTAATTGACTCAAGGCACCTACAAATATGTGTCCATGATGACAAGGTATGGAAGCATGATATTTCTCATGATTTCTTGATGTAACTTGACCCTAGACCTACTTAACTTGACCTCTTGGGATATAAAAGACCATATTTTGTGACTCTTGACACACTTTGACATATTTACAATGAATCATAAATTTTTTATTCCAACCTAAGACCTAAATCTTGATCTTCCACAAGATCATAGCCACACCTTTATACTTTTGAAAAAATTTGAAAGACAATTTTTTTTTCTTATTACTATGACTATAGGATACTAATAGTAACAACATGTAGATTTTTGGGATTCAATACTTCATGTTTAGATATAATTTGCACTAAATTAACATTCCTTTTAACCATAAATTTTTAAAACATAATCGGAAATTCCTCCAATGAATAGTTACCTACACCACAAATATTACAAAATTTGAGGTTGATTCATTCTTCTAATGGAAAATCGGGGCTAGTGTGATCATCTTTCCAATGTGTGAACCAATATTTCCAACCTTGACCCCAACCTCTACCACCTTTGGTAAATATTTCATCTCTTCCTCCTCCTCACCCCATGATCCATAAACTACCATGGATATTCCACTAGATAGTTCTTCACAATAGATCTACTAAAATATATTACAAAACCCAAAATATGAGGGTCTATTTCTCCTTAGATTTTTAGATCTGATAATAAATGTTTATTGTGTGTGCATGAAAATTATAATTATGCATAAAATATAGAACAAATAGAAAAATGTTTCAAAAACCACAATAACAAAATATATGACTCGGGAAACCCTTTCAGGAGAAAAACTGGTTGGAAGGTGATGCTGCTCTGCTCTCACTTTCTCTAAATGGAAGTGGATACAAGTACAAAGAAGTGAGACCTGTGGCATGTGAGATCCTATTGTTTGCAAACCCTCTCTAATTTCTCTCTTCCTGTTGAATCTTTCTTAATCTACTCATATATGGAACAAAATTCACTCGAATAGAATGGAACCCATTTTCCTCCTAGTGATTCAGTGATAACACAACTCGCTAGCCTACTAGCGGTTAAGTTTGACTCCTTCAATTCTTAACTAGAGTTAAAATATTGAATCTTCTAATATTATTCATCATGATCACACGGTTATCCCATTTTCCATGAATAATGGGTGTTGACATGGAATCCTCTCGAGTCAAGGTCATCAAAATACGAAGGTAAACTTTTGAGTGGCATAACTTTTGATTGAGAAAATTCTTGAATCGTTGGAAAGGTATATGTGTGTAGAATAAAACTGGGGTGTTATCTTAAGCATAAAAGGTTTACCCCCCAAAAAACGTCATTTGATGCCTCAAGCTACTTTTGGAATGTTTCAAACCCCAATTTTCCAAACTAGGATGGACTAGTAAACATGGCCTTGTGAGTTGATTCCTCGATCTTCTCCACACTAAAATCATTGATATGGATGAAAAATAATATAATGATCGAATCCAAATCACAGCTACTCATTTTGGGAGGAATTTGGTCCCCAAAAGATTCTACTGAATGAGGTGAGGGAATATTTCCTCTACCTTATCATATGTTTACCATTTAACTTTTCCTAGAAGCTCTCCTTTCAACCCAATTTGCCAAAGGTCATGCTAACCATGTTTTGTAGTTCTACACATCTTCTACAAAATTGTATACTTTTTCAACTATTCTTGAGCATCTGTTAGGTCCCCATACCACTAGTGTAACCCCTTATTGTTATTAGTGCAACCCCCTTATTATATTGTTGTGCCCATGTAGTACCCATATTGTTATTATTGTGCCCCATATAAGCCCACTATTGTTATTGTTGTGCCCTTAAATTATTATTGTTATGTCGGCTCTGATTATATTATGACCCCTTAGACTCCTATATATAAAAAGGAGGTCTTGTCATTTGTATCATCCAAGAATTTTTCATTTGTGTAATGTAAAGGAGGTCGCCCCCTCGAAGAGGCTTATTTCTAAGGCGTTGATATATCTTTTTTATATTTTTGTGAGATGGTTTCATAACAACATCTAGTGTTGCATCCTCTATAAAATTTAAGAGATGTTCTTCTTCCTAATCTAGCATGTAAGGCTCATAGAAATTCAAATTCTCTACATTCACCACCGATTAAATGCACATGTATGAGGGCAGACTGAGTCTATATCCATTATCTCCCAACTTCTCAAGTGAATATATCACAAAGCCTTTATTTTCTTACCAGGACCCTATAACCTCTCCTTGTTCATTTGTAGCCATACTTTTCCTCCCACCTTGAATGAATTATTTTCCTTTTGTTGATCATGATTGCTCTTGTAATTTTCATGTGACTTTTGTAGTGTCTCTTGCATATCTTCTCCATAATATTTTATTCCCTTAAGGAATCCCTTGTAAGATCATCCCTCACTTTGCCTTGCTTCCCATCTGCAATATACAAAGCTGAAGGTGGAAAATATCCAAAACAATTTTCAAATGGGGCTTACCAATAGAATTGTGGATTGTTATATTATAATAGTGCTATATGTATATCATATTTTCATCCCAGGTCTTTAGATGCTTATGATTGTATCCCCTCAAATTTTTTACCAAAGTGTTATTGACTACTTTTGTTTTCCCATCTATTTGTGGATAGAATGATGTAGACCTCCTTAACTTATTGTCCATATTCTCCCAAACTATACCCAAAGAAACCTACTCTAATACTAGTATGAAGCGTAAGCTTCCATGGATATTCTAGTAGAAAGTTTGTCTTAACAAAACTACTAAAATATATTAGAAAAATAAAAGCCTAAAATTTGAGGGTTTATTTCTCAGATTTCAAGCTCTTTTAATTATTGTTTATGGCATATGCATGAAAATTATAGCTATGCAGAAAATATAGAACAAATAGAAAAATCACTCACAAAGCACAATAACACAAGATATGACCTAGGTAACCCGTTCAAGAGAAAGCCCTACTAGAAGGTGAGATTGCTTCACTCTCTCTTTCTCTAAATGGAAGTGGAATAAATTACAAAGAAGTGAGATTTGTGGCCTGTGATCTGCCGCAGTGCACAAACCCTCTATGTTTTCTCTCTCCCTATCCACTCTTGCCTACTCTACTCATCTATGGAACAAAATGCACTTGAATAGAATGGAATCCATTTTCCTCCTGGTGGCCTGGTTATAACACAACATGATAGCCTACTAGAGGTTAAGTTTGACTCCTTCAAATCTTAAATAGAGTTACAATGTTGAATATTCTACAGTCTTATTCATCATGATCATGTGGCTATCCCATTTTCCATGAATAACAAGGGCTAGCATGGCATCCTCTTGAATCATGGTGGTCAAAATAGGGAGGTCAACTTTTGAGTGGCATAAATTTTGCATACATATTCCAATTGATGTGAATATTGTTCCATTGGAAAGGTATCTATATGTAGAATACTGCTAGGGGTGATGAACTTAGGTCAACAAGTTTTACCCCCAAAACATTTTGTTTGATGCCTCAAACTGCTTCTGGAAGATTTCAAACCCCAAATTTCCAAATTGAGTCTCGTCAATAAAAATGGTCTTGTGAGCTTAATCCTCCATTTTTTCAACATTGAAAAGCATTAAGATGGATGAAAAATAACATAATGATCAAATTTGGATCGTATCCACCTCTTCCTTGACAACCATTTTCACACCCTTGATAGCCACATGTTATTTTGATGCATATTTTGGTATTTTGTATAAGTATGATATATTTTCATGCCCTTGACAGCCATATTCTGACCATTCAACTGAAATTATTATGTTGAATGACTTGGTTCTTCACATATTGTAGATAATTTTGGTTTTACAACATTTAAATTGTGCAGGAAATCTTTAATGTTGTGATTTGTCATATTTTGACAAATTTCATAGAAAATTTTTAATTGAATTCAATGTACCCTTGTTCTCTTTTGAGAAGATCATTATATTTTCAATTATCTTGGTTATGGCCTTCATTCCTACAATTTTTACACCAAAGGTCGTTTCTTTGAATAATCAAGATTCTTATTGATTACCTATTTTTTCCTCTAAGTGTCTGTTGGTCGATGGCGATGACATCAATGACCAATTGTTGTTGTTCTCTATATGTTACAATTTTTGTAATGCTTATTCACATGGATTGATGTCATGAATTCATAGTATTTCTTTGATTTAATCCTGACACATAGCCCTGCACTAGGGTTTCCCCTTCTATGGAGAAAGGAATTCGACTTAAACAATACTTGAATCTTTATTGATTTCTTTAAGTCTTCGAATAACAAGATGCTTGACATATTGTGATTTAAAGAAAGATAAGGAGGTGAATTTTATCTCTTTTTTACTTCTCATTTGACTTCAGATGAAATTCTTGAACCAAATTAGTGCTATTTTTCTTAGGGAACCAACAAATTGGGCCATTTGCTTGTATTCATTTGTAATACCTCTTACATCCCAATTTTTTTTCAATAGAATGAGTGAAAATTTGTATATCCATAACCTCCATAGATTGGGATTTCATTTGAGCCCATGTTTTCTTTACATTATGGCTTGTACTAGGAAGAGTGAGAGGTAGTCTGTGTTGTTTGATTTATTGATTGATTGAACGAGGTAGTGTGTGTTTGTCGATTTATTGATTGACCCAACTATGAATTAAGTTTAGTTTTATTAGTAGAATCAACAGAGGAAGTCGAAGGTATGACTTTACTGGGTGTTGCTTTAATCAATTCTCTTAATTTGAATATCTTGTCTTCCAGTATTTATTTGTTTCATTTGGAAAGAATTATCTATAGACTCTATGAATCGCCCTTTTTGGGGACACATTAATTCGTTTTGACTATTAGTTTACCTAAAATATTCTTCTTCAATAATTAAATTCAGTAGGGGGGTGTGTCCATGAGATCCTTGATGTGGAGTATTATATTCTCATCATCTTGTCAATCTACCCAACTTTTATGTGCCAGTGGTGTTTTGATCAATAGTCTATTAGGGAAGTTTCCTTTGAATCAAATTTGTACCACACTGAAGAAGGATTAAGGTCTAAGTTTAACCTTTAATGTGAGAATTCTCTAAATGCGGGTACTGTCATCTTCAAGAATGAGATATCATCACAATGTTGGGATAGAATCATTAATACCCATACTTCCAGTGGTATCTTCTAGTTGACAAGTGCCATTTCTTTCCACAACCAATTTCAATTTGTTACTCCTATCAAGAGTTTTTGGATAGACTCTTTAAAAACTAGTTGGTATCTTCCAATCTCGGATGATTCTAGCATATCATTTAGTTACTCCTAGTTTTATCGCTAACATCCAAGGATCTATTGCGTTGTGCATCTCCTCTCATTTCCTTCTTAATTTGTCCCTTTCAATTTTCTAAATTTTGATTGAAGGTTTATGATACTACATTTTCCTTGTGGTCTTCCAATTTAACTCTTCCTTTAATGGATATGATCTTTTAATTGACTTACTCCTTGTTTCGAGGATGGTGTTATTCAATGAAGTCGACTTAATGGACTTTGAATAAAGCATCTCAAGAATTGATGAACCCATCTCCGGTCCCAAATTACTCAAGGTCGACAATGGTTGTCATAATTACTAAACTCATTTACGTAGAAGTAATCCCAAGCATCACCTATTTATTTGTAGTTAGGTTATAGAATTTTTTTGTTGAAAATGCAGCAAGAAAATCTCATTTTGACTTTTCCTTGGTCAAACTAGAGAAATTTCGAATTTCTATTTTAAGAAAAATCATGGAGGTAGTTAACTGACGTGACAAGGCAATTGTCATTTAGTTAACTCAATTAATTTGAGTTGGGGAAGCTTGAGTTCAGTTCAATATGTTTGATTGCTAATTTGTAGCAATCTGTTTCAGTTAATTTGATTTATTGTCATTTTAACTAGTTCTAACTGTTAGAAGAACTAGTGGAGGTCAAGTTGTGGAAGTGCAACTTCAACTACACTCACTAATCAACTAGTTAATTGATCAATCAACTCAAAATAATTGTTACATGCAGAGAATTCAATTTACCCAGTTGAGATGGAGATTCCAAGGCAGTGTACTATTAGTTGTAGAATATTCCAATGTGTACAGGTGGTGCATGCAGTTAGAGGAAGGACCTAAGGGAATTGTGCAATTCAATAGTTGGAAATTCATAAATAATAGGGGCTAATTTTTTGGAGGAAAAATGCAAGGAAATAGGAGCTTGGACGGCTTGAAAATTGGCTAAGTTTTGGCCAAATTCAGTCAGTCAGGCAAAGGGATAGACTACACATTTGCAGGGTGTGCTCAAGCTTGAGAAAGCATATGTATTTCATATATATTCTCTAATTAATGCAACATAGATATAATGAGTTTTGAGCAGTTTCTTTCCCCTGGATAAATATCTGTGCACGTATGATGTTTCCTTTTTCGTGTCTATGATTTGTGTTATATATGGTAAATTGACTTCCATAGATCAATAGAGTAGCTTTAAGTCTTGTGATTTAGTAAATTTCATGAGAAGTATTGAATCTACACATTAATTTCTACATGGTACCAAATCTGTACTCATTGTAGAGTAGATATTTCAAAGTTGACATCGCAGGAGGTTCTAATTTGGTGATTAGTGTTGCTGATTTTCTTTATGACTGAGAAGATGGCTTTCAATGGACTTAGGCTAGAGTATGCCTTGGAAGGCACATCAAACTTTGTTGCATGGAAGGGATGCATGGAGGTAGTATTGGATGACAATGGGTTGCTAGAATACATCAAGACAGATGTAGCAAAACCCCAAGCATGTGATGCCTAGAATATTTTTCAGTTGAAGAAAGATGTGGCCGAGGCGAGGACAATCATATTGGAGGGAATACGGGGTCATATTTTCTCGCATCTCCATGAAAAAAGACTTCGTTCGCGATGTGGAAAGCATTGGCATAATTTCTCGAGAATAGAAGTGACCACATGAAGTTGGCACTCAAGGACAAGCTTCAAAGTATTAAGATGCAGAAGAATGACATAATTACGTAGTATATGAGCAAATTTACACAACATCTTGATGAAATTGGCAGGGTTAGTGTTAATGTCCCTGAAGAAGGTTTGATAGCTCTATACCTTTTGGGACTTCCCAAGAGTTGGAATAACTATCAAGATTCGGTAAATGGTAGGGAAAAACTACCAAGTTGGGAGCACTTATGGTCTGACCTGGTACAAGAGGATATAAGGTGGAATATCAGAGATGAGACCTCATCCAAGGGCAAGGATGAGGAGAATTGTGCCTTGGTTGGTGAGGAAAAGAAAGGGAAAGGGAATAAATCCCAATCCAAAGCAGAATCTAATAAAGGGGGAAAGAAGAAATAATTGTCTAGAATCAAGTGCTTTCACTATCATGAATTCAGGCACTATGCCAAAAATTATCCACACAAGAAGAAAAGCAAGAAGACCTCAAGAGGAGAAACAAGTGAAGCTCTGGCTTCACAGTTCGAGCTTGATTTTACTCTCATTGCATGCATGGCCAACATAGTGATGGGACATGTTTGGTACCTGGGCAACAGTGCCTCATTCCATATGACAATGAATAGAGATTTTTTCAGCGATTTGTTGGAGAAGGATTTCCAAGTGCAAATTGAGATGGGAGATTATGGAAGGTACAAAATAACTGGGATTGGTACAATCACTTTTTAGAGGGAGTCAGGATCCCCTCTCAAACTCAAGGATGTGAAATTTGTTACGGGCCTAAAGAAGAATCTTGTCTCCGTTGTAGTTTTATAAGATTGTGGTTATGATGTGATCTTCAACAAAGGAAAGGCATTCCTGAGACATATAGCCACTTGATAGGTGAAGTAGATTGGGGTTCATGTGAAGAACCTCTACAAGCTGGATGTGGAGAATTGTATTGCATTGAGCACATAGGTGGAGAAGGCGCATAACCACGATGTTGATGAACTTTTGCTATAATACTTGGCCATTTGCATCATGGTGCTTTGAAGATCATGCAACAAATTACCATAGGCCTCCCCAAAGAAGCACTAGAGCAGCAGGATACATGCAAAGGGTGTCCCTTGGGGAAGTACCCAAAAGCCACTTCCCATGATCGGGACAACAAAGCACATGCAGTACTTGAAAGGATCCACTTTGATGTCCGTGGACCTTTATCGATAGCCTCTACTGCTAGGCACAAATATTTTGTCATCTTTATTTATGAATTCTTGCAGAAGATATGGATCTTCTTCATGTAGAAGAAGGATGAGACTTTCTCCATGTTCTTAAAGTTCAAAGCATTGTTGGAGAAAGAAACGGGCAAGAGGGTGAAGGCTATCAAGAGTGATAATGGAGGTGAGTACGTGTCGAATGAGTTTAAAATTTTTTGTGCAAAAGAAGGAATTTGATGAGATTTGACAACACCCCACAACCCAAAACCGAATGGGGTGGCTGAGAGGAAGAACCTTAGCATTGTGGAAGCAACATGGGAAATGTTGCATGACGAAAGCCCACTTCTGCACTTGTGGGATAAATCATGCAACACAATGGTCTATTTGTAGAACAAGAGTGCTCATCGGATTCTTGGCATGATCACACCGGAGGAGGCTTTCTTAGTGAGGAAGCTAGTTGTGTCACACTTCAGGATCTTTGGAGCCTCTGTTTACTTCCATGTCTCCAAAGAATTAAGGAAGAAGCTAGATCCGACAACATAATTGGGGGTATTTGTGGGTTATATAGAAAATCCCCACAACTACCATGTGTATTTTCCATCCCATAGAATGATAATTGTGCGAAGGCCTATAAAATTTGATGAAGACAAAGCCATGTGGTGCTCTCTTGAGAGGGAGCTACAAATCCCACCAGAGGAGGAGATTTTAGCTCCAAAGGAGAAGCCTCAGGATGTTGTGGAGTAGCCACAAGTTGAGGTGCAACGATCCAGGTGGATATTGGTGGCCACCCACCAATTCCACTTGGACCCCCACCATTGTTTCTTTCAATTTTTCAGTTTCCTTATTTGTAGCACAATTTATTATTTTTGGTAGTTTTTTGTAAGACAGTTCAGAGGCATGTAGCCACCACATCTCTCCTCAGAGATAAGCTACTATTGCCTGAGCTAGTTTATTTCCATTTCTTTTTGTAAGCATATTTCAGTATTTTTACATTAATGAAATGAAGTATTATTTCTGTTGTATCTCTGTATTTATGGTTATCTCTGTAATTTTTTGCATTCCTATTTAAATCTGGATCAGTGGTATCAGAGCGGTCTACTCTTTCTATGTTTTTCTTTGCATGTCCCCAATGAGGTCGGGATATAAGGAGTTAGGGATTGAACTGATTGAACCTTTGCAAGACCAGCCTCACAAATCTCGATGGCCTCCCATGGTAGATGAAAATAAATATGATGGGGCAGGAGATCCTATCAAAATATTGCTTGAAGAGGCCCTCGAGCAACAAAGGAATGTGATGATGGACAACTTTGCCTAGAACCTTCAGCGGCTACCCAGGGGCGACACATCTACTTCCAGCAGCTACTCTGGAAGCACCACACTCTTTAAGGTACAAGTTAACTTTGACATTCCCATATTTGAGGGTCAGATAGATGTAGTCGCTGTAGATAAATGGTTAAATATGCTAGAAGGGTATTTTTCTGTTCATGATTTTTCCGGCCGAGAAAAGATTACTTTCAATCTTTTCAAAGTCGCCCCCCACGTCAAGGACTGGTGGGAAACCTACTGCGAATAGAAGGATGAAAGTACGGCCTCACTATTTTCAGCCGCACCCACTTGGAATTCATTCCAGAATGCCATCAAGGAGCAGTACTACCCTGTCAGAAGCTATGAGGACAAATACATAAAGTGGACCACGTTGTGGTAGGGAAGGGACCAAGATGTTCTAGAGTTTACCAATATTTTTCAGACCCTTCACACAAAGTTGGGTATCAAGGATTTTGAGCTGCATTTGGTACTCAAATACCGCGGCTATCGACATAGGTACATCCAGGATGAAATGGAGTTCCTATACATCTCCTCGCTCGACACGACGTACTGATATGCTGTCAAGATCGGGCAAAAGTTTAAAAAGAAGAAGCGATACTTTGGATTTGAAAATCTGAAGCAAGGGAAAGGCGCCCCCAAACTACTAAACAAAGGACAAAGCCAAGGCGGGGTGGCCCAGAACAACCCGCCAAAACTGCAAGCAAAGAACAACACCATGAAGCCAAAGGACACAGGAAAGTGGTGTGAGTTCCATAAGAGCTCCACTCACAACACAAGTGAGTGTCGGGCCAAGCAGTCACTGGTGGCCGAGCTAAAGTCTTCAGAATTAAATGCATGTTTAGACTTTGAGTTAGAACCTGATAAGGGGAATGAAAAAGGTAAGTAGATTATCGATGCAGAGCCCAACTCCACCGTTGCCACCATGAAGATCCAGAAGGAGGAACCCGAAGATCTAGAGGAGGAGGAGCACCTCTTCCACTCCCAGATGTGGGTAAAGGGCTCCTCGCTACAGTTCGTTGTCGATAGCGGGAGCTAAAAGAACCTCCTTTCGGCAGAGGTCGTGAAGTGGCTGGGCTTACCAACCATAACACATCCACAACCGTACACCATCGGGTGGCTTCACCAAGGACAGGATCTTCGTGTGAGCTAGAAGTGTCGCCTTCCATATAGCATCAAGCCCTTCACGGATGAGGTATTGTGTGATGTTGCTCCCCTTGATGTTTTTGATGTATTATTAGGCCAACCATACTTGTGGAAGTGACATGCTGTATATGAGTCAAGGCCTCGTGTTGTTCTTGTTACTTTGGGAAATAAGTTGTACAGGATACCGGAGGTAGCACCCCCTACTGCCATATTTTTGGCTACTGTAAAATAATGTAGTTAGCTCATTTCCAAAACCAGGAAATTTGTTTTCCTGATGATACGCCCTCAAGGAAAGAAGAAGATGATGGCCACGACCTCCAGACAGGGCCCCTCTGCATGACAACTATAGATGGAAAAGGTCATGCAGGAGTACAAGGACATCTTCACCTCTCTTGCAAGGGTTCCTTTGCACTGTCAAGTCAGGCATTCCATCGATCTGACCCTAGGTGCGCCGCTGCCCAATGGACCAATCTATTGACGCTCCGTTCTAGAGAACGATGAAATCAAGAGGCAGATTCAGGAGTTGCTGCAGAAAGGTCACATCTGATCGAGTTCATCACCCTGAGGGAGCCCGATCATGTTGGTACAAAAGAAGGATGGGACTTGGAGACTCTCTATTGACTATCGGGCACTGAACAAGATCACTATCTGGAATAGGTACCTGATCCCACAAACTAATGACCTTCTGGACCAACTGAAGGGGGAAAAATATTTTAGCAAAATTGATTTGAAGTCATGATATCACCAGGTAGCAATCAAACCCTCCGATGTGTGGAAGACTACCTTCAAAGCCAAGGTGGGCCTTTTCGAATGGTTGGTTATGCCTTTTGGGTTGACGAATTCTCCTGCAACCTTCATGAGGCTAATGGATAACATATTGTGGCCATTCAACAACTCATTTGTAGTGGTATACTTGGGTGACATCTTGATCTTCAGCCAGAGTTGGGAAGAGCACCTCCACCACATCCGACAGGTTCTCCAAACACTGCAGAAACACAAGTTATGTGCCAATTTGGAGAAATGCACTTTTTGCATGACCCGAGTTCAGTATCTGGGATACATTATTGATGAACAAGGGGTGCATGTGGATCCAGCCGAGATCCAAGTCATTCGGGATTGGCCATCTCCAACCACTCTGACAGAGCTCCGTAACTTTCTAGGTCTTGCCAACTTCTACCGTAGGTTCCTGTTGGAATTTTCTCATATCACTTGGCCCTTGAGTCAAGTCACCAAGGGAGGAGTGAAAGAAAAATTATTTTGGTCTGAATCTCAACAGAAGGCATTCACAAAGTTGAAACATCACCTCTGCTCGGCACCAGTTCTCACATTACTAGACTTGCAACAACCATTTGAGATTGAGACAGATGCCTCTGACAATGCTATTGTGATAGTCCTTGCTCAACATAGGCATCCAGTGGCATATCACAGCGAGACACTTTCAGACACAGTCTGGATGTATCCCACTTATGACAAAGAGATGTATTCCATTGTGTAGGCCTGCCGACAATGGAAGCATTACATTTTGGGGAAGGAAATGGTCATCCACATAGACCACTGACCCCTGCAGTTCATACAGATGCAAGGGAAGTTGTAGAATGATCACCATCAGAAGTGGTCCACATAGCTGCAATAATTCCATCAGAATATTAAGTATAAGAAGGGAAGCACCAATAATGTTGCAAATTTCCTCAGTCGACCACCGATCATGGCGTTAACTACCATGCTCAACTCTTGTGGGCATGAGACACTCTTGGAGGGTCAGCGTGTTCCCGATTTTCACCTCCACGATGCCTTGTTATGTCACCTGGGTCACCTTTGTGTTCCTTCAAGCAAGCGTGCCAAGATGATTTAGGAAGCACACTATAGTCGGTTTGCTGGGCATTTTGGGGTTGAGAAAATGGTGGCAGTATTGCAAAAGTATTTCTATTGGCCAAATCTTCGATAGGATGTCGGGAAGTACATCAGATCCTGCACTTCCTGTGCCATTGCCAAATCAACCATCAAGAAGAAAGGCCTCTATACTCCGCTGCATACCCCTAGTTGACCTTGGGAATCCATCTCCATGGATTACATGTCAGGACTTACTTCTAGTAAGCATGGAAACGACTGTGTTTTTGTGGTCGTCGACAGGTTCTCAAAGATGGCCATTATGGCGGTCTGCAAGAAGAATATCACAACAAAAGCCAATGCTAAACTCTTCTTTGAATAAGTGTGGATACACTTTGGGATCCCATAGTCTATCATCTCAGATCAGGTAGTAGGTTCCTAAGTTCATTTTGGTCTAGTCTCTGGTCGATGCTAGACACCAAAATCACTAAGTCCACAACCTTCCATCCCTAAACTGATGGCTAGACAAAGGTTTTCAACAGGATGATCGTACACATTCTGTGCATGTACAACTCAAAGCATCCACACACATGGGATGAGAGCCTCCCCTGTGTTTAGCACAACTATAATAGGGATCTCCACAACTCGACTAGCCATAGACATTTTCACGTGGGCTTGGGATTAAGCCACTATGTCCCACTGATGTGGCCATGCCAATTGCAGCTACTTAGGCAGACTCGACTCATTTGCAGTCTGAAATAGATAAGGCAAACAACTTCATTGAACACATCCAACATATTCGCCAGTAGGTCCACAACATTATGGAGAAATCAAATGCCAAGTACAAGCAACGACATGATCAAAATAGGGTGCCACACAAGTTTAAGGTGGGCAACAAAGTCTAGTTGCATTTGCAAAAGGAACGCCTTACTGGAGCCTATCGGAAACTTAGACCACTCCGATATGGTCCTTACACCATTACCAAGGCCATGGGAGACAATGAATTTGAGCTTAGCATTCCCCCATTCCTTTCCCTGCACCCAGTGTTAAATGTGGACCGCCTTCGGCCATACTTTCCACCATTACTAGACACATCCAACATTGCAGAACAACTCACACCAACAGAGTTAAATCTAGATTTTATGGAACAAGCTACAACTGATTGAATCATGGACACACAGATCAAGCACACTTACCAACAGAAGATTCAACTATATCGAGTTGTCAAAGCAGGCCAACTCCTTCACCAGGGCAAGTGGCTCACTAGGGACCAAGTTCAACAGAAGTTTCCTCATCTCATGGAGGAACTCAATGCAATGGGGACCATTTCTTCCTAAGGGAGGAGGAATGATCCAGGTGGATATTGGTGGCCACCCACCAATTCAACTTGGACCCCTACCATTGTAGCACAATTTACTATTTTTGGAAGCTTTTTAGGTCCTGAACTTTCAGAGTCGTTCTGAGGCCCTAAATGATGTTTTTGGGAAAATTGGGAGCAACATGGGTCCATGGATCAATGTTTATCATCCCAAAGTTGTATTCCTTGGATAGATCTTTCTAACAAGGTATTGTGCACATCAAATGGAGATCATGTGCAAAAGTTACGGTCCCGGGAAGTTGATGTACCAATTTACCCAAAACGGGGCCCTTAGTTTGGTGCTTCATCTCCTAGGGTTAGGGTTTTGGATGTTTAGGGTTTTCCATTGTTTCTCAACAATAAATAGGCCTTTGAGCCTCATTTTAAGACAGTTCAGAGGCATGTAGCTGCCACATCTCTCCTTAGAGATAAGCTACCATCGCCTGAGCTAGTTTACTTCCCATTTCTGTTTGTACGCATATTTCAGTATTTTACATTAATGAAATGAAGTATTGTTTCTGTTGTATCTATGTATTTATGGTTATCTCTATAATTTGATGTGTTCCTATTTAAATCTGGATCAAGCAGAGAGTGGAGACAACCACTCAAGGAGAACCATCTAGAGAAGGTAGGAAGAGAACCAAAGAAGTTGAGAGACTTATGCAGGATGCGGGGGAGAATGTGGGTGCTCCTTCAAATCAACGCAAGAAGAGAATGTCACTAGATCAATACACTAGGTACATGGCTCTAATGACTAAGATAGTAGGGACTGAACCATCCTCCTTCAAAGAAACAATTGAGAAACCAATATGTGTTGGTGCAATGGTGGAGTACAAATTCATTATAAAGAACAGTGTTTGGGAAGTGGTCCTAAGACCAACAGAAAAATTAGTTGTGGGTTCGAGATGGATCTTCAAGGTGAAGCAGGCAAAAAGTAGAAGCATATAAAAGTACAAGGCTGGATTTGTGACCAAGGGGTACTCTCAGGATGAGGGGATTGACTATAAGGACACCTTTTCTCCTATAGAAAGATACCCAGCCATTAGATCAATCCTTGCTTTGGTTGCATAGATGGGGTGGAAGATCCACTAGATGGATGTGAAAACAACATTCCTCATTGGATTTATTGAGGAGGTGTATATCAAGAAACCAAAAGGCTTCGAGACTTTTGATCGAGTCTCATGTGTGTAGACTCAAGCAAGTGTTGTATGGTCTTAAGCAAGAACACCATGCTTGGCACACCAGGATCAATAGTTATCTCACCGGTTTGGGCTTCACCAAAAGTGAAGTAGATGCAAACCTATATCATATTTTGGTAGAAGGTAAATAGTTGGTTATTGTTTTATATGTTAATGACTTGATTTTGACTCGTGATAAGTAGCTAATTAGATCTTGCAAGGAGGACCTTCCAAGAGAGTTTGAGGTGAAGGATATGGGTATCATGCACTAATTCCTTGGATTAGAAGTATGGAAAGGTGATGGGGAACTGTTTGTCTCTCAGGGAAAGTATGCCAATGAGATACTTTAGAGGTTCTGCATGGACAAGTGCAAACCCATGGAGACTCCTCTAGCGACTAGTTGGAGGAAAGAGGATGCCACTTCAAGTGAGGAAGTGGATGTGACTATTTACCAAAAGATGGTGGGTTCACTCAAGTATCTTGTGAACATGACCATACATGTGATTTGCAGTCAACCAACTGATCCAAGCTATGGGTAGGCCAACCAAACTATTTTGGAGGGTAGCTAAGCATGTTCTACGGTACCTCAAAGGCATTACCCAATTTGGAATTTGGTACAAACAGACAGAGGGAGTGAAGCTGTGTGGCTTCACCGATATAGATTGGGTAGGGATTCCATTAGACATGAAGAGTATATTAGGTGGAATTTTTAGTTTTGGGTCCGCAATAGTTTCTTCGTACAACAGGAAACAAATATCTCTTAAACTCAGCTTGGTAGAAGCAAAATACATGGCTGCAAGTCAAGAAACATGTGAGGCGATCTGGATGAGAAAGATACTTGTTGGCTTGTTTGGTCATATGATGGATCCTACTATAATTTATTGTGATAATCAATGATCCAAGTGGCTCCAGGAATGCTCAGAAGCTAGAAATAGCTCAAAAATCAATGTCCTCGAATTGAAGTGAAACTAGGACCAGATCATAGTGCTCATCACCCTAACTCCAACGATGTGAATGACACTCAAACTTGATTTCGTATGCTCAATATATTCACGGTCAAAGTTCTAGTCAAACTAGGCCTAGTGGAAACCACTAACAAGGCAACAATTTGGAATTTTTCCGGCACACTGATTCAAGCCGCCAGAATGGGAGAATTTTTCACCTCGTTAATTTTATTGGTGACCCCAAATTTTCAGTCGGATTTTTTTGTCTAATTCATTCTATAAAAAATAAAAAATATTAAACAATGGGGCGGGCCTGCCCACACCCCCAACCAACATTATATATATCTATATGTATATATATGTATATATATATATATATATAGAGAGAGAGAGAGAGAGATATATATATAGATACGAATTTTTTTAATGGCCAACCATAACCACTGTTAAAACCGGGGCTGGTGGGGATCGAAACCACCCGACCATTGGTCAGCCCACTCCATAGGCGGCTCACTAATATACCCCCAACAAACGTATACCATAATACTCCACTCTTAACCACCGATTATTAAAAACGTTAATTTCCAACAAACCACACCCCTAAATTACACACTGCCAATGATTATAACCTTAACACACTTTTTTTAAAATAATACAAAACGCACATATGGGGGAGGCCCACGGGCTTGACCCTGGTACCTTCGCCCACCTAAATTGGGCATCTACCAATGACCCAAGTGGCCTCACACTGATTTATTCGCCCAGACAAACATACTTAAAACCAAAATGTTAATTTTCCCATGGCAGAGGAAGAAGCATGGAACCCAGCCAGGCAGGGCACAAATTTCAAGATAGGGAATATTTTCAGGAATATTCTCTGATGCAATTAGGAATCTAAAAGATTCCCTAGAGGGTGACTTTTCACCGTGACAGAATCATGCCAAGCTTATACTCAAAAGAACTAGAATTTCATAGGGAATGCAATGGTGTAGTTCGTTTCCTCATCTGAGTAGTGGAATTTCAGGTGGTCAACAATGAGGAATCTTCAGAGAATCTTGAGGAATCTAAAAGATTCCCTTAGAGGGTGGTTTTTGATAGAGGCAGAATGATGCCGAATTTATAGTCATTCTTATCATAATTTTGCATGGAGCACAGTGATGTGCTTAGAATTATCATTTGAGAAGCAAATTTCTCAGCCATCTTCAGGAAGGAATCTTCGAGAATCTCGAGGGTCCAGAATTTCACGGTGTCAGAAAGGGGCCACATTTATAGTCATTTGACATGATTTCGCGCCATGAATTCAATGGTGTAGTCCATTTCGTTAGTATATCTTCACATTTTCATGCCATCCCCGAAAGTAGAGGTAAATAATGTTGGCATTATGACACAGGTTGGCGCTATGGCACTGGTGTGGCATAGGTGTTGTCCTTGATGGCAACTCACTCTCGTGACAAATCTCAG
This sequence comes from Pinus tabuliformis, assembly GCA_031772625.1. Lineage (NCBI taxonomy): Eukaryota > Viridiplantae > Streptophyta > Pinopsida > Pinales > Pinaceae > Pinus > Pinus tabuliformis. The sequence goes on along the minus strand of CM062805.1, from coordinate 704,755,324 downwards.
TTCAGGCTCTCAGAATGAAGGAAAAGACATATACACAGGTTCACCTAGACGAAGACGCATATACACGCAGGTTAGACATTCCAAAGGCGCGTATGCGTATACACGCACTTTCACGCAAGGAAAAGCACGTACATGTGGGAGAACTTACTTTTGGTCCGTGGTATTTAGTCCTTGGTAATTGAACCTATGGTTTTGGGCCATGGTATCTCGTCAGAAGTGTTGATCCCAAGTATTGGGTCCATGGTATTGTTTTGTTATGGTTTTGGACCGTGGTATTGTGAAAGGCCTAAGACTATAAAAGAGGAAGGAGATCATTTGGCAAGGGATCATCTGAATTATTGAATATCTGATAAAGTGCTAGATCTGGAATACTGGTGATTGGGTTATGGTGCAGATCTGGATCTGAATGAAGGAGGAACCTGAGTGCAAGGAGAAGGATAAGCTCTATTGATGGGTCATAATCTTAAGGCTTGAATAATAGTATCTTTGTATGATTTTATGTGGCACATGCTTGATCTATAAATCTGGTAATCTGGGTTAACTAATGTCTGAATATTTGAAAGAGTGAATTATCCTTTATAGATCTGTATGCAGGTTCAGTGAATTGAAAGCGCGTATACACGCTGGTTTTGTGAGTAAAAACAGCGTATATGCAGGTTGGTCCAAACACAGAAGCGTATGCACGTAGGTTTCTGGTTATTGAAGTAGCATACGTCTCTTGAATTGTGTTCTAGCTGCTTCTATTTATTGCTGCAGTGTTCTGGGTTCAGAATTTGGTGTGTGGTTACTGTTACTGTGTTCTGGGTACAACTGTCAGAGAAGTGTCGATTTGATTCAGTTTTAATTAGTGAAAAGGAGATTGTTTGATGCAGAAATTCTTGATGATTGATTGATGTTCATGGATCCAGTCTGAAAATTTATGAAATGTGGTCCCTGGAAGAAAGAGAAGGTTGTAGCCTTCTGTAGGCCAGCACCTACGTACTAGTATCTTGGCTAGTGCAAGAGCTAAGGGGGTTGTAGCTCCCTTCCAGGAGAAGCTAGAGAATGAGAGAGGGTTGTAGCTCTCTGCAGGTTGCAGCCTGCGTACTGGTAAAGGACTGCACCAGTACAGAATCATTGTAAAAAGAAGTTTCTAATTAAAAAAGATAGAGACATATTGCAGCAGGTGGTTTTCACCCACATTGGGTTTCCACCTTATATCTTGTGTTCTTGTGTGTGACTGTCTGCATTTTTCCTGTTCCTGGTTATCGTTTCTATGGTTCTGACACACAGATTTAAAATCAACATATGAAGATTAATTAATTTAAAAGTTTGTAAGTTATATGTAGGTTTCCTTTACTGAAGTTGCGTATATACGCTAGTTTGTCTAACTAAAGTAGCGTATACAAATCTGTGAAAGAATTGAAAAGAATTGTCTTGATAATACTGATTCACCCCCCCTCTCAGTATTATTTCCAACAAATAATGCAGTGATGCCATGTCTTTCTTCTGATTTGCTAAGATGATGTTTTATTGTTGAGATCCTTGTTACCATTATTTCGAGGGATACTTGTATGCCAAATCATATGAGAATTTATTAGCTTGTCATGCTGAAGGAGGGCCCATTTGAGTGTGAGTTCTTATAGGGAGAATGTCTCATGGAGAGACATGCCACTTTGGTTGAGGAAATTTATCCTTGTAACGACAAAGAATGTACTATGTACTCATCATCATGTTGCACCATTTAATGAAGTGACCTTCCCACTCTTGACACTGGTCCTAGAGACATAACCCACACTAGGTGAACTCCATTATCATTGTGTTTGTGTTCTTGATTTGATGGTTGTCGTTATGTTTACATCATCTTTAAAGTAGGTACACGTGGATTTTCATACTCTTTCACATGCAATTTTGCTAACACCACAAAAGTAAAAGATCTTGGTTAATTACGGTAGCTTAAGAGAACCAGATCAATCAGAGTTGCATCAAACTCTATGAAAATCATGTTTTTCATGATCAATCCAAGCATATTGATATCCAGTATCACCATCTACAAGATTATGTGCAGAGGAAGATTATGTTGTTGCAGTACATTTCGATAGAGGAATAAGATGCTGATATTTTCCAAAGGCTTTATCAAGAGGGAAGTTCGAGTTCCGTAGGTGCAGGATAGGGGTGGTTGATAATCCCTTTCTTGCTGAGAGGAGTGTTGAAAATGCAACAAGAAAATCTTAGTTTTACTTTGCCTTGGTCGAAATAGAGAAAATTTGAATTTCTATTTCAGCATAAATCTTAGGGGTAGTTAACTGAGGTGACATGGCACTTGTCATTCAGTTAACTTAGTTAATTCGAGTTGGGGAATCTTGAGTTCAGTTCAATATGTTTGATTGCTAATTTGTAGTAATCTATTTTAGTTAATTTGAGTTATTGTCAGTTTAACTAGTTCTATCTGTCAGAAGAACTAGTGGAGGTGAAGTTGTGGAAGTGGAACTTCAACCACACTCATGTTGGAATAAGGAATTATTGAGATGGGGATGATTCAATAATAGTGAGGTTCTTAATTTTTTTAAGAATAAGTCTTTAATTCTTTCCTCTACTGTCATTTACTTGTGAGGGCATTCATACACAATACAAATGAACAACAAGACAAGGAATTCACATGTATATACAATCTGTGATCCAGGAGGATCTCATTAGATCAGTTGCACAGTGTTTAGTTCATCATCAGTATTCAGGGATGATTTAGTTCTTCATGGTGTTTCGGTTCATGGTTATCGTCATGGTGATTGTGGGCATCATGTGGTGTTTAATATCGCATTGTGACAAAGATGTTTGTTGTATATGGTTTATTTACTTAAAAAGGTGGCAACCCTAAATGGGGACCTAAGTCATTGTAAAAGCCTATGCTAAAGACCTAAGTGGCTAAACCTATGTGACAAAGCTATGGTGAAAAACTATGTGCATAAAACCTAATGCATAAGGTCTAAACACATGAACCTAAACAAATATCCCATTTCGGACTTTGTATTAAAAATAAAATACAAAACATACCACATAGCCCCTAACTGAAGCAGCTAAGCTAAATCAGAACCATGAGGAGTTGAGGGAATGTGACCAGTTGTGTTAATGGCGGGGTCAAACTTGCAGCGGAGTATTAATTGCAGTCCTAATGACGGGCCCTAACCGCAGTGGGACCGCGACATGAGACTACTTAACGACTGCCGCATAACTGCGTGGTTATATTGTCGGAGGTTATGGTATGTGAATGGTGTAGCCACCAGGTGTAACCGCACTATCAGTGAGAACCGCAGGGGTACACATCGCAGGTGGCTACCAAGGGTTAGGCCGCCTGGTCGCATGCCAGCGATCCACCCAATTCACGCTGTCAGTTGATAGTTAATGGGTTTGGGGTTATTAGAAGTTTAATTTGGGTTTTTGTTTGTTTTGTAGCATACATGTGATTCCACCACCATGTAACCACTCCCTAAGGTCTTAGCTAGACATAAGACCGAGAACATGTAACCTTGACTTCAGCTAGTACATGCCAGACTTGGGAAGCGGGAGTTAGAATGTACCTAATTACTTATAAATTCACCAACTTGATTATTGAAGGGTTCATGAGTGGTTTTAGAAGTTTGTATGTAGATTCTGGAGGTCATAGGCTGATTTGTTTTCAGTGTAACATGAGTATCCAGAGTCGTAATTGGGAACCGTGATAGGTGTTGGAAAGATATTTCCGAGAGATTTCTTTTGATAGAGACCAGAAGTGCCCGCATGCACATTCAGTCTAGTTCATTTTCTGTGTAATCAACCTTCTCGGATTCAATCCTAATAAAGCAGTCTCCCATCTTGAAAGCAGACCCGAAGACATAGTCCATCAGGGATGAACTCTGTAATCAATATCACTGTCTAGTATCGTTGTTTTATTCTACAAATTGAAGCTTAATTATGTTTCTTAAGTTGTTGATTTAGTCTTAAATCAACTATTTTTCCTTCAGTCTTCCACATTCAGCACTAAAGGTTAATAATCAATTCATTGCTAGCAATTAATCAATTCTACTTCAGTTTTAGTTTATGGTCGATTTCAGATCAATCCATCACAAGAGCATCATACACATATTGACACAAATATTTTTTCCATGGAAACCCAAAGGGAAAAACCCACCAAACGGTTTGTTGTTATGATGTGAATTAAGCACCTACTTAATTACATCAATTTGTTTGTGAGCACCCACTCACATGAGGCACCGACCACCTTAATATAGCAATCCCCTACTTTCCATGAGGCCCCAACCTCTTATGAATGTAGACCACCACCTGCTCTAACCATTGTTCTACCTTTCATAAAAATTTCCAACTAAAAACACAGGAAAATAAATATACTGAGAAATACAAATCTTATTCACTATAGTACCACCCTCTTCCCTTTAACACTACATATATCCTCTAAACTCTGCTCCTTGCTTCTCCTTAATCTCTAATCATAGCCCTCTGCAACACTATCTATCAGATTAACACTTGGGCCATTTACATTACTTTTGCATACTCCACTCCTCATTCTTCATCTCGCACACTGCCACTGCATTCCCCCAATTTTCTCTTCTATAATCACAAGTTTTTTTCCCTGTCATATAGTGAACAATTCAGTGCCTGACAACCATCAACCTGCTATACACACAACCTGAGTGTGTACTTTATTAATGTCTCTTCATACTACTATAACATCTGACTTCTTGCTACTTCTATCATATTAAACACAGAGCATGGCTTCTCTGAATTGTGATCAAACATCCAGTCTTCGAGGCTTTGTTCTTCATTTAATTCAATGGAATGTGCATGGGAGATCAGAGGTAGCTTATTTCAACTCAAGATAGACCCAACAATCTTCTCTGAGAATCGTGGTCCTCGTCACCCTTGACTCAATGGTCTTAACAATTGTTATTTTTTTCCAGTGAACAACTCTTCTGCATGTATTTAATCTTAGTTTTCGACTCATTCATCCTTCACACACCTTTGTGCTACTATCTTGGAGCCCCACATCTTGTAACTTTATTAAGGTGACTATGTTCTAGGATATTATGACATATTGAGATTATGAGCCTAACCTTTAGCCCTTTTTGCTTTGTCTCTTATTGCTTTTCCACCATAGGACTATGTGTTGTGATTGATGGAATGGCACTTAGGTGCTAATCCGTTTAGGATCCCGCCGAGGGCCCATCTCCTTGTGTTCTTTCTCTATGCCCTTGGTTCTTTGGGCTTCACAAACAAACTCCAACAACATCGAAATCTCCTTGGTATCAAAACTTTCTCAAAGTGCAATTATAGAGGACTTATGAAATCTCCGACCTCCGAAATATACTTCCAGGGTGACATCATGCTCTTGTCATCAACCCCACATCGCGTATCCTTAGTGGTGAGACGTGTCACTAGGATATTCCCCATTATAAAACTCAATAATGTTGAATATGATTGCCACGTGTCCTCCATACATCCATGTCATGCTGATGTCATCTGCCACTATCAGCTCTCGAGGGCCAATCAACTGCTACCATGTGTCCCATTTGAGGAGAGAGAAAGGGTCTCTTGATCCTTGGTTTTGCAAACAATTTACTTTGTAAATCCCTTCTCCCCATAACCCTCAGTTCTTTTAATATAATTTCATTAATAAGAAGTTACGAGGTTCTGATGTTTCGAAGTTCCGAGGGGTCTGAAATTCGACCCACTTCCCTAGTTCCATGATTTCTCGGGTTTCTTTTAAATAAACCTTCAAGGCTATGATATTTCAACCTTTCTACGTCCCAGGTTCCGACCTTATGACGTCCCAAGATTATGACCCTTTGAGGTCCTAAGAATCTCACCCTATGAAGTTCTGAAGTTTCGAAATTCAGGGTTCTGATATTCAACCTGCTTCCAATATTCTACCTTCCTTGGTTCTGAGGTTCCAAAATTCGGGGTTCTGATATTCTAGCCTTCTGATGTCATAAGATCCTAACCCTTGGAGGTCTTGATATTCCAACCCTCTGAAGTTCCGAAGTTTTGAAATTCGAGGTTCTGATATTGGGCTTGTTTCCCTAGTTCTGAGGTTCCAAAATTCGGCTTGCTCCTAAGGAATTCAAGATCCTTACTTCAACCATCACTACATTTTGATCCTGAGATCGATTTATGGACTTCCACATATTGTTGCAAATATTTTTCAAAGAAATTTCCATTGGAGAAGGTTCGGTATAGTCCTTGAGCCCATTTTCTACCTGAAACATGGCTAGAAAAACTTTCTTCCATTCTTTTCACCTTGAATCTTCTTCTTGTGCCTATAATCTTGGACTCCTCAGCCAACAATGTCATATTTTTATTCATTTTCCAATTAGACTGTTACTATAATGATTCTCTACTAGAGACTGTAGCAAACATGGGACTTGCCACAAAAAAAAACATGCTCACATCAATTTTAACATCTACTGATTTTGACCTCAATTGTAGTTTGGTTGACATCGATGGCAACATACTAAGTGCAACCAATCAATCATACAATGTCAATTGTCCCAGAATCTCCTCCTTTGGCATTGATGGAAATGACATAAGCTCCCTTTGAAACTGGGCATGGTCTTCTTCATTGATGTTCTTCTCTGATGCACTAGTAATATTCTCCCCCTTTGGCATCAATGGCAAAGGATGCTCTTGAAAACCCCCCCTTAACCACTGTAGCCTACTCTTCAATTGATCCCACATGTTGAGTAGCTATTAACACACATTATAATTGAGTCATTTTGGAGGAGTCACAACTGCTATCTACTTCTTGAGATATTCAAAGGGTTCTCTTTCCAGTGGCTTAGTAAAGATGTCTGCAAGTTGGTCTTTAGTGGCCACATATTCAAGTCAAACAACACTAGTTGCAACCTGCTCTCTTAAGAAATGGAACTTGATAGGGATGTGCTTGGTCTTTGAGTGCATGACAGGATTCTTAGAGATACTGATGGCACTAGTATTATCACACATGATTGGAATGGGATAAATCAACTCTACCTTAATATCCTTCAAGGTCTACTTCATCCATAGAATTTGCAAGCAACAAGTGGCAATTGCAATATACTCTGCTTTAGTAGTTGATAAAGAAACAAAGTTTTGTTTCTTGCTGACCCAAGACACTAAGTAGTTTCCCAAAAAGAATGTTGCACCAGAGGTGCTCTTCCTGTCATCAATATTGTCTTCCCAATTAGCATCAATATAGGCCTTCAACTTAAACTCTCTTCTTTTAGCATACCACAATCCATAATCAACTATTCCTTGAATATATTTGAAAATCATTTTGACAGCGATGACATGAATTTCATGAGGGACAACTTGAAATATGGCCACAAGACTCACTTCTTGCATGATGTCTGGTCTTGAAGCTATGAGATACAAAAAGATTCCTGTCATTGATCTGTACTCAGTCTGATTTACCAATGGTGTCTCATATTCTTTGCAAAATTTGCAACCTGTAACCATAGGTGTGCTAACTAGCTTGTAATCTTCAAACCCAAACTTCTTCAAAGTTTCTTGTAGGGACATGGATTGGGAGATAAATACCCCACTTTCTGACTGAGAAATTTTCAATCCTAATAAGAAGGAAAATTCGCCGCTCATGGACATCTCAAACTCTATCTACATACAATTTGCTAATTGATGTCCAAATTGTTCTAGGTTGCTGCCAAAGATTATGTCATCCACATACACTACTACAATTAGTAAATGTTCATCTTCAGACTTTATCTATATATTCTTGTCTACAATACCTTATTATAGCCTTGTTGCTGAAGGTAAAGATCCAACCTTGTATCTGGGAGCTTGTTTGAGTCCATATAAAGCATTTTTCAATTTGCACAAAAACCCTTCATTTTCGGTGAGCATGAATCCTTCTAGCTGCTCAATCTAAACCTCTTCTTCTAGATCTCCATTGAGAAATGCATACTTAAAATCCATCTGATATACCTTGATATTTTTATGACTGGAAAAGGCAAGGAAAATTCTGATAGCTTCCAGTCTAGCTACTGGTGCAAAGGTTTCCTCGAAATATATGCCCTGTATCTGGGCATAAACTTTGCAGACCAAACAAACCTTGTTCCTAATTACTTGACCCTGCACATTTAGCTTTTTTTTGAAGACCCATTTTGTTCCTATGAATTTTTTCTCTCATGGTCTTAGAACAAGCTCCCAAATGTCATTCTTCTTTATTTGGTCAAGTTCTTCATTCATTACTCTCACCCAGGACTTGTCCTCACTTACTTGACTGAGATTTTTAGGCTCAACCCGAGATAGCAGAGCAAGATTCGCACAAACTTGAACTGCCAAAAATTTTTCTCCCGGTATGAACACCAAGTATTTGATCTCTAAGAATTTGACTCTCAGGATGTTCTTTCTATACACATCTTGAAGGTGTTTTGGGCCTTGGAGTTGTGCTCATTTCTACATCTTCATTATTTGACTTTGTTTCTTAATGATTTGGGGACCTGATGGATGAAATATATTCTTCATATGAGTTCATGTTTCCTTAGAGATCTCAGGTTGTGGATCTATTTCATCTACTACTACATCGATGCAATCCTCAAGCCTCTTTTTCATTTTGTTGTAACACTTGTATCCTTTACTTCGAGCAGAGTACCCAAGTAACATACCCTCATTAGCGCGTGAATCAAATTTTTTGGGATTTTTATCATTCCTTTTGATAAATCATTTGCTCCCAAACACCTTGTAATGTTTCACCGATGCAAGTATTTGCTTCCACAACTTATAGGGAGTTTTATCACTATTAGGCCTTAGTTGTGTTTTGTTTGATAGGTACACTGTTGCTTGTGCTGCTTCTCCCCAGAAGATGTGAGGTACATCTTCTTCATCCATCATAGCTCTGGCCATTTCCTGGATTGTTTTTTTCTTTCTCTCATCTACCCCATTTTGTTATGGAGTTCTAGCCACATAATACTGCCTCTTGATGCTATGGTCTTCACAAAATTATTCAAACTCTCTTGAAGTGTATTCTCCTCCTGTCTTATATTAAGCATTTTATCTTTAAATATTTCTCATTTTCTACTTGAGCTTTAAATTTTTTAAAATGTTTAAATGCTTCTGATTTTTCTTTTAAGAGCACGATCCAAGTGGCCCTAGTAAAATCATCAATGAGCAGCATAAAGTACCTTTCTGCTCTTGGGTTTCTTGCTCTAGTTGGGCTGCATATATCTATGTGAATTAGCTCTAGTGGTTTAGATGAAGCTAACTCTTTTATCTTGAAATGAGTCCTAGTCTACTTACCAAATTGACATGACTGGTAGATTGAATTATTAGGCCTTGACAATATTCGAAAACCTCTCACAACTCCCAGCTTGATGACTCTTATGAGACTATCAAAATTCATATGATCAAGTCCCTAGTTCCATAATCGTGCTTCATTCATCTTGGTCAAATCGCAGTTTACTCTGGAGTCATCAAACACATATACATTATTGTGAGTTTTGACTGCTTTTCCCACTAGCTTTCCATTTTTCTCACTTCAGATCTCACAGTCCTTGGATCAGAAGGTCACATTATAGTCATTATCACACATATGGCTTACAATAAGCAATTTGTGCTTGAGACCTTGCACATACAACACATTTTGGGATTGCGTATTTTGATCAAGACTGATTATGACCTTACCCTTAATTCTTGTCGAGGCATTGTTTCCGAAAGTGACATTTTTCCCTCTATATTTTTCTTTTAGAAAAAAAGAATTTTCTCTTATCGCCAGTAATATGCTTGGAACAACCACTATCCACATACCATATGTTCTTTTGATTATGTGCTGATAGAGCAAGTCTACATTTCATTCTCTTTTCAATTTTTCATCTCCAATTCTCTTTATCCTTTTGAAAAGTTGGCTGCCAAGTGTTCTGGGACTTATATGGGTACTCAAACCTGCTTCTGCACTCACTTTCCTAGTGCCAAAAATTATTACATTTGAAACATTCAACATCACTTATTAGGGGAGAGGAGGAATTTCGATCTCTGAGAGGAGAGTTTTGAAATCTAAACTTATGATACTTATTGTATATGGGATTTTCATCTCTTTCAACTTTGATCCTTCTACAATTAATAGCCTTTTGTCCAAATATGTGACATTTATAACAATAACCATAAGATAAATAAGTGTACCTATTTTTGGAAGGTTCATGAGTTTGTGCATGAAGGTATCTATGTTGTTTGGCTGATTGATTCATTCTCCGTTGGTGTGGCTCCTTGGGGTGGATGGAGTTATTATTCCAGTGATGATATCCTCTTTTCCTTGCTACCCTTTTGTCTTCATTAATTCTTTCTTGATACATATTTTCATAGCTCTGTAGTTCCTCAAATCCCGCGGACCTAAAGTTTATCTTTCCCATAGAAGATTCCTGTGGTCTAGAGTATCCCACACCTATTTTGTTTCCTGAATACCTTTGACTATTTAGAATCTGATCTATCTTTCTTATTCCTTCTACAAATTTTTCATTTATACCTTTCTCGGTCTCCACTCTCTCAAGATCCATTCTCAGGGAGACGACCTCTGCCTCGAGACTCTGACAATTTTCTTCCCATTCATGGATCAAATCATGAATAAATTCTTCCTTTTGCTTAGCTTCTTCTAATTTGACTTTCAAGGACAAAATTTCATCTTTGCATGTTTTTGAGATTATTTCCTTCTTTTTCTTGAACAAATCTTGTTTTAAATGATTGTTCCCTTTTTATAGTTTCTCACATGTTCACTATTTTTCTTCTAGTACAAGGGCTAAAATATCTTTTCTTTTAATGGAATCTTCAAGTTTTTATTTTTGATAAACAAACTCCTAATGTCTGAGTTGTACATACTTTATTCAACACACTGTAGTTGTTCTATTAGCTATCTATTCTTTTTCCTGGCCTTCTTTCACTCATCAATAGCACTAATGAGTTCCCCTTCAAAGTCCACTACTCCTACTTCTTCTTCTTCCTCTTCAGAGTCAATAATATTTTGTTTCCTAGAGTCTGCTCCAAATTCCATGAGTAGATACTCATTTGAATTGTTTTCTGAAGAGTTCTCCTCGTCTGATTATGGTGCTGAGCTATCCTCTTTGAAGTAGAGCCCCTTTTCTTAAAGAACTTCTTCTTATGATGTTTTTGATATTTGCTTCTAAATTTTTTATCATCTTCCTTTTCTGTGCTTTTCTTGTAAGGGCATTTGGACGAAAAATGTCCAACTTTTCCATAGTAAAATCATTTAAAGGGAAGGTTCCCTTTATACTTTCTTCAGCCACACTATAGTTTCTTGGAAAATTGAGCCAACTCTTTATCAGATTCACAACTAGAGAAATCTTGATGGTCTTTGTGCTCCTTGGCCTTCTTAGACACTTTGAGCGTTACCTCCCAGGGTTCATACTTCTCTTTTCCTACTCTCATATCATAGGTTTTGAGAGTACCAAGCAACTGATCCATCTTCAGATTCTTTAAGTCAACCATCTCTTCAATGGCAGTGACTTTGGCATTAAATATCATGGGTAGAGATCTTAAGCCCTTTTGAACAACTATATCTTCTTTGACCTCTTCATCGAGTCCTCTAATCATATTGGTTACTTCATCAACTTTGAGTAAGTATTCCACTACACTTTCTTCTTCATTCACTTTTAAGCTTTAAAACCTTGTTATGAAGGTTTAAAGTTTGGCCTGGTTGACTTTATCATCTCCTTCATGACTCTAATTGACCTTCATCCACACTTCCTTGGCATACTTGCAGTGCATAACCTTTACAAGTTCAGATTAACTAAGGCCAAAGAGAATGGCATTCTTGGCTTTAGCATTATTTCCATACAATTTTTTACCATATGCATCAGTGGGAGGAACATCAGGGACATCATAATATACTAGTACGGAGCTCCAAACATCTACTCCTAGGGACATAAGATAAGCTTCCATCCTTACTTTCCAAAAGGCATATTTTGTCCCATCAAAGACTGGTATTCTGCTTGAGTAAGCCTCTTGACTCTCTTGCCTAGACATAATTCCTTATGGATCTACCTTCTAGTGGTTAGACTATTCTTGAAGGAACTTGCTCTGATACTAATTGTTGGAATAAGGAATTACTGGGGGGGGGGGGGGGGTGAATCAATAATAGTGAGGTTCTTAAAACTTTTAAGAATAAGTATTTAATTATTTCCTCTACTATTAGTTACTTGTGAGAGAATTCATACACAATAAAAATGAACAACAAGACAAGGCATTCACATGTACATACAATCCATCACAAGAGCATCATACACATATTGACACAAGTATTTTTTACGTGGAAACCCAAAGGGAAAAAACCACCAATCTGTTTGTTGTTATGATGTGAATTAAGCACCTACTTAATTACATCAATTTGTTTGTGAGAACCCACTCACAAGAGGCACCAACCCCCTTAAGATAGCAAGCCCCTACTTTCCAAGAGGCACCAACCTCTTATGAATGCAGGTCACCACCTGCTCTAGCCACTGTTCTACCTTTCATACAATTTTCAAACTAAAAAAAAGGGAAAATACATTTACAGAGAAATACAAATTTGATTCACTGCAGTACCACCCTCTTCCCTTTAACATTGCAAATCTCCTCTAAAATATGCTTCTTGCTGCTCCTTAAGCTCTAATCACAACCCTCTGCAACACTATCTATCAGTTTAACACTTGGGCAATTTGCACAACATTCGCATACTTCACTCCTCACTCTTCATCTCGCACACCACTACTATATTCCCCCAGTTTTCTGTTCTGCAATCACAGGTTTTTTTCCCATATCACACAGTAAATGATATAGTCCCTGAAAACCATCAACCTGCTATACACGCATCCTGAGTGTGTACTTTATGAATGAATCTCCATACTATTGTATCATTTGACTTCTTGCTACTAAGATCATATTAAACACGGAGCATGTCTTCTATGAACTACGATCAGACCTCTAGTCCCTGAGGCTCTATTCTTCATTTAATTCAATGAAGCGTGCACAAGAGGTCATATGTAGATTATTTGAACTCAAGATAGGACCTTCACTCTTATATGAAAATCGAGGTCCTCGTCGCCCTTGACTTAATGATCTTGACAGTTGCTATTTATTCCAATGATCAACTCTTCTATTCTCATTTACTATTAGTTCCCGACTCATTCATCCTTCATACACCTCTGTGCTGCAATCTTGAAGCCCCACATCTTGTAACTTTATTAAGGTGACTATGTTCTAGGATATTACGAGATCCCAAGATTTTGAGCTTGGCCTTTAGCCCCTTTTGCTTTGCCTCTTATTGTTTTTCCACCATAGGACCGAGTGTTGTGACTGGCGGCATAACACTTAGGTGTTAAGCCCTTCAAGATATTTTCAAGGGTCTATCTCCTTATGCTATTTCTCTACGCCCTTGGTCCTTTAGGCTTCACAACCAAACACCAACAACATCAGAAGCTCTTTGGTATCAAAACTTTCTCAAAGTTTCAACCTCCGAAATATACTTCCAAGGTGACATCATGCTTTTTTCATCAACCTTACATGGCGTCTCCTTAGTGGTGACATGTTTCACCATGATTTTCCCCATTAGGCCACTCAATAATGCTAAATTTGAATGCCACATGTCCTCTGTACAACCATGTCATGTTGATGTCATCTACCACCATCAGCTCTCGAGGGACAATATACTGCTACCATGTGCCCTGTTGAAGAAGAGAGAAAGGGTCCCTTGATCCTTGGTTGTGCAAATGATTTCCTTTGTAAATCCATGCTCCCTGCAACATTCGGTCCTTTTAAAAAAATTCATTCATAAGAAGTTATGAGATTTTGAGTTTCTGAATTTTTGAGGGGTCTGAAATTCGACATGCTTCCCTAGTTCCTGTAACACCCCTCCCTTGTGTGCTAAATTATTGTAAACCTAAGTTGAGTTAAAGCTAGGTTTTATATCCTCCCTTGTGTGCTAAATCATTGTAAACCTAACCTGAGTTAAATCTAGGTGTGATATCCTCCCTTATGTGATAAATTATTGTAAACCTAAGCTGAGGAAAGCTAGGCGTGATACCCTCCTTGTGGGTTAAACTATTCTAAACCTAAGTTGAGGAAAGCTTGGTGATATGTAATATGAAAATAAAATGTATTATTAAATAAATTAATAAAATAAATCACTTGAAGGGCGGAGCACCAAGAGAGAGGAGATTCTTGGCAATCCCATGAGGAATGGGATAGAGATGAATCTTTCATGATAAAGCTTCTAGATGTGATTATAGATAAGCTTTAATGGATTGCAGATCCATCAGATGGATGGGAGATAAAGATCCATTGGACATAAAAGCTTTGCGGGAGATAAAGGAAAGATTTTATGAGGAAAAGCCTCATGGGAGATAAAGACGAGCTTTTCCATAAAAGACTTAGACAAATGGAAAAATCCATAAAAGCAGGACGCTGCTAATGGTAACTAAAGCATGAAAGAGGGTATTAAATACCCATTGCATTAATCAATTGAGGACAGTTGATCCTTTGCAATATCTTCAGCTCGGGGGGATTTAGAGGTGATTCATGTTTGGGTGGTTGTGCTCCTCCCTCCAAGTGAGGTTTTAGTTGGTGTCAGATGCGTTAAATGTTTGTACGATGACTCTTACTCTCTCTCTGTTATAGTTCCAGTTTGTTTATGAGAATATTTTCATAAGTTTCTATTATTGTTCTAGTTTTTCTATGAGATGATTGCCTAAGTTTCCTCACCATGGGAATGTTTCATGAATTACATAGGTTTATGTATTAATATATTTAATGGCATTTCCCTCTATTATGATGAGATTCACTTGCATGGTATGGGTTTTATATTAATCCTTATTGTTAGCTCTGCGGCATGTTGCTATTATTCAAGGAGCCGAGGTGAGCTCAGTCCTTGGTTTTGCTAAAAGGAGGACTCTGCCGGTTATCCTCGCCTTTCTCCATTCCCTTGCCCATTCCCCTTTTACCTCCTTTGCTTATGCTCCTGTTTAAAATCACATAAAATGATTTTCTTAAGCCCGGGCCTTTAAAGACCCCAAAACCCATATAACCGCGCGCTTTTGCAAAACCCCAACCCGCCATTCCTTGTCGCATAAAACAAAACTTGTGCGATTAAACCTCTGCCGTTCAATCATCTTCGCCGCAATCGGACGACATACGCTCCTCCCGTGCCCGTGAACGAACCGCGCGTTAACTTGCGATCAAAGCGGTTTCCGTCATGTCCTGTCCACCACGTGTCAGGCATTGACTGGAATCGCGCACCCATGTACGATTACTTCCTGACCCCCGACAACGGTGTGAGAAATACCGCTTACCGCTCAAGCCCGCTCTCCCAGCTTGATAAACTTCGTGCAGCTTCTGCGCTCGACGACCATTGGATCTGCCCGCCCGAGATCCAATGGCCTGTGATCACCCCGCTCCCGCCTCCTCCGATCTCTCGGTTGGCTCATCTCTGCCGTCCATCTGCCCGATTCAACGACTGAGATTGCTCCATCATCCGACTACGTCGCCCACTGTGCAATCCATGTACTGTAACCATTCTATGCTCCCGAAAGGACGAAGGTAGTCAATTTTCAGTACTAGGTGCATTTCTTCTTCAACGACTTCGTTCCATGGACAACATGGCTGAGAAGGAAAGGCACAGAGCTGAGCAGGTAAACACATTCAATAGCTATGGGACCTCATCCTATATAACACTCCACCTGCCCGGGAAGGACAGCAGAGCACTCGAGAAGATCAAATCATTCACTACAACAAGCAACTGTACTCAGAAGTTCTTGCAGGTAGTTAAAGCGGTTGGTGGTCCATTATGACCCCTCCATGCCTAGAATAGTAGAACATTTTTGTAATCAAACTCTATATATACCCAGAAAACAGATGTAATCAGGGTTGATGGTTGTTGTTTTGATGTAAGGTTCAACTTCTGGAGACTGTAACTGCTTTAATACTTGTAGCGTCTCGTCTTCATTTTCAGCTAATACAAACTTCTTTTGTTGTTAATTGCTCACTTTCCATCTCTTGTCTGTTCTAGGCTGTGCTTGATATGCATTTCTCCTGAACGTTTGATGTTTAGCATTAGAGGGGCTATCATCCCACCTCTATGTTATAATCTTGCATGTATCAGTGAATCTGTTAATTAGGTTTCTTTTTACTTAGTGACAGAGAGCTGTCATCCTATCTGTGCATTAGGGAATTAGATTTGCAGACCTTTTTACTGGTCGCAACCGACCATCACAGGCTCTTGTGCATCTGCTGGTGTGGTCAGTATTCTCCATATTCACCCAATCCTTAAACTGTGAGTAATTGGTGGTTTAAAGCCTTGTAGTCTGGGGGTGTTCACGCATGTCTGGAGACAAGCAAAGTAGGAGTGGTTATCTGGCTTGAAGATGCATCATTACTTCCATTCATCCATTTCCAACATTGAGTTGAGTTTGTAATGTTCCTGAGCATCTCCGAATTACAACCTAGGAGAGTTTCTTGGGGTGATAACATCGATTGGCGCCGTTGCCGGGGAGAGGAGATTGAAGCTCAGCTTCCCTGGGAGAACGACACAACTCCATGCTTTGATGATAGACAAAGTCTGGACAAATTTCTGGTTGTAATCATCTATCTGGCGACTCTACTGGAGAACCTACTTGGTGGCGACTCCACATTTCAGTTCTGGTTCAGTTTGTGAGGCATACCCGGAGAAATCCTCAGAAATCGCCAGCTGACCTAGTGCCTGACCCTGAGAAGATTGCTAAGCAGCAGAAAACATCACAGAAATGAGCATCAGGATCAGGTAAACCCAAGAAATCTTATGTATCTTTGAAGGAGAAGGTTATAGCTGAGGATATACAGTTTGAATATTTAGAGCCTAGCACTGTTAGTAAAGAAATACCTTCAGAGATTCATCAAGCTCCTTGTTCAGTCAGTTCCCCTTTGGATCTCAGTCCAAAGAAGGCTTCCCATATAGTCCATCATATTCCTCTGTGTCTGTCATCTATTTCATTGCTTCCTATCATTCAATCTGCCAGTAGCCTTCCACCTATCCCAGTCATGGCAGGTCAACAAGCTCCCACAAAGATGGAAAGAATTATAGCTGCTAGGTATGGACCTCTGGTCTTGCATGTTCCTTTGAATGCCATGCCTACAGGAGAATATCAGAAATATATGCCCAAATTCACTGGTACATAGGGGGTAACAACTGAAGAACACCTTGAATCTTTCTATAGTTATGCTGATAACTTAGATATTAGTGAAGATGATGTGTGGATAGAGTATTTGTCTAGAGCCTTGATGGGGAGGCTAGAAAGTGGTTCAGAGAATCGCCCCATAGGTCCATAGCAGACATTGAAGCATTGGATGATGCATTCCTGAAACAATGGGGAGATAGGAAAGATCTGCTCTACTACCATACAGAGTTTGGAAACCTAAAGGGGGAAAATGGGGAATCATTGCCCGATTTCAATAAAAGATTTAACTGTATGTATAGTAAGATACCAGATGAAGTAAAGCCTACCCCCACCTCTGCCAAACTCACTTATGCTAATGCTTTTGACTCTGATTTCTGCCTACTTTTGAGAGAAAGAAGATGTGCCACTCTAGCTGATATGCAGGATGCAGCACTGGAGGTGGAATCAAATATTATGGCTGCAGAAAAGCTTAAAAGTCATGCTGATAGAAGAAGGCAGAGAGGTGAGGCTTCTTCTTCCTCTGCTTCATCTTCAGAACCTAAACTAGATAAGATGACTAAAATGATAGAGTCATTAGCTGCTGAGATATCCAAGCTGAAAGTTGAGCAGAGTTCTGGGAAAGTAAGGTTTCAAAACACATTTGCTCCAAGAAATCCAAATCCATTCAGAAGAGCAAATGAACAATTACAAGTCCTTCAAAGGGGTAAAGAAGAAAATGAAGAACAAAGAGTTAAGGTCCCTTTCCAAAATGTAGTCATGGAGGAGAAATAGTTCAAAGAAGAGGATGAAATCCATTGCATGGAAGACAAAGGCAGTGCTGCCTTTTTGAAATTGGCTGCATATGAAGAATCATTACTACTGGACCAAACCAGTCAAGATTGGTAAATAGAGGCTATTTTGTAGACTGGTGAACAACAAAGATATAATCTGAGGTCAAAACCAAAAAATGTCAAGGAGAACCCTTCCCAAAGAGCTGCTGCCCAGACAGAGTCATGGAATATCAGACAAAAAAGACCAGCAGCTGATCCAGTCATCCTCAAAGCACCAGCTCAAGAGGTAAGAGGTCCTGATAAGTCCCTTTCCCCTTTCAATTTTGAATCAAAAGTCCAGAAGTTAAAAATATCTGTGCCTCTGATAGAACTGGTAAAGAGTGAAGTTTTTAGAAAGCCTATCCTTGAGGCCCTTGAGCTGAAAGCCACACAGACCCCCACTGGCTATGTCAATTTGCAAGATGACAAACCTACAGTTGTGCTAAGCCCTATGATTGAACCTACTGATAATAATTCTCCATCATTTTATGTCTTCTTGACCATTCATGACAAAATCCTCCACAATTGCCTACTAGACACAGGGGCCAGCCACAATTTGATGCCTAAAGCTGTCATGGAAGAGTTAGGCCTTGACATCACCAGACCGTATCATGATTTATTCTCATTTGACTCAAGAAAGGTGAAATGTCTAGGTTTGATTAAAGATATAGCCATTACCCTAACTCAGCCTCCCATGAAGAGCATGATGATGGATATTGTGGTAGCAGATGTCCCTCCCAAGTTTGGCATGCTGCTATCCAGAGGGTGGATTAAGAGACTAGGTGGGACATTACAGAACAATTTATCCTATGCCACTGTCCCAGTTTTTGGAGGAGAAAGCAGGAGATTGTACAGAGAAGCACATCTAGCCTACATCATCAGTGATGAGAAGAATCCTTCTAATCATCCCATTTATGCTGTGGACACCGACTTTGGAGCTTGTATTCTCCAAATTGAAGAATCTCAAAAGGCCTCAACGCAGCTCAAGAAACCAACAAATCAGGCGGAGAGAGAGCAAGGAAGTCAAGATTGGGAGATTTTCTTTGATGGAGCATGTTCTAGGGAAACCATAGGAGCAGGGGTGGTGCTGATATCTCCAGAACAAGAAAGTACACATATTTCTTTTAAGCTGGCTTTTCAAGTCACAAACAATATAGCGGAGTATGAGGCTCTGATATTGGGTCTCAATGCAGCTAAAGACAGAGGAATCAGAAACATAAAGGTGTTTGGAGATGCTGATCTTATCATTCAGCAAGTAAATAGAAAATTTCAAGCAAAGCACCCAAGGCTGAAAGCATATAGAGACGAGGTATGGAGACTTAGAGATTCTTTTGATAATTTTTGTATCTCATATATCCCTACAGCCAAAAATCAGCTTGCTGATTCCCTTGCTGTGTCTGCAAGCATGTTTATCCCTCCCATGCCTCCCAGACTAGTTTATGAAGTTCAGATGAAATATAGACCATCCTTGCTTGATAATGTACAGCATTGGAAATTTTTTGAGGATGATGATGAAGTAAATAGGTTTCTGCAAGTCATTGATGAATTTGCTAAAATGCAAATTGACCAAGAGAATGAAGCCTTGGAAGAGAGTCCCTAATCCCAGCTTAGAAACAAAATTGGCAAAGATAGCATTGTTCAACTGCCCAGTAACCATGTACCTAAGGGTCTAATTCCACTAGAAAGACTGTTTGACCAGAATGATATGCCTTATAAGGCCGCCCAAAAAGAAGACCAATCTGCAGTCTGTCAGCATAATATAGGGAGTCCAGATCAGCCCAGACACATAAATCTGTCCACTCATCTATCTTCTGCCCAAAGTGCTGAATATTGCAATTTAATGAAGCAATTTGTTAATGTCTTTACCTGGGAATATAGTGACCTGAAAACATATGACAAAAGGATTATCTAGCATAAAATTCCTTTAGAGAAAGACACTATCCCTTTCAAGCAGAAGCTAAGACCCATAAACCCTTTGCTCCTTCCTCTAATTGAAAAAGAAATAAAAATGTTGCTGGCTACCAAAATCATAGTCCCTCTCAGATACTCAAACTGGTTAGCCAACTTAGTGGTAGTGAGGAAGAAAAGTGGAGAAATCAGACTTTGTGTTGATTTCAGAAGCTTGAATAAATGCTCTAAAAAAGACAACTATCCTCTACCAAAGATGGAGAATTTGCTGCAGAAGGTCTTAGGAGCCAAAGTGATGTCTTTCCTAGATGGATTTTCAGGGTATAATCAGGTTGTTGTACATCCAGATGACCAAGAGAAGACTGCATTCACCACTTCTTGGGGCAATTTTATGTATTCCAAGATGCCTTTTGCGCTGATGAACGCTGGAGCTACCTTTCAGAGAGCTATGGATATAACATTTGTGGGAGAGAAGGATAAGTTTGTTCTTATCTACCTTGATGATATAACAGTGTACTCCTGCACCCATTTTGACCATTTGCAGCATTTGAAGAAGGCGTTCCTGAAGTGTAGAAGGTTTTGAATTTCAGTCAATCCTAAAAAATCATAGTTTGCTTTAAAAGAGGGTACGCTGTTGGGACATGTTGTTTCTGCTGTAGGTGTCAAAATTGACCCAGAAAGAATAAGAGCAATACAGACCTTGTCTGTCCTGAGATCAAAGAAAGATATTCAGTCCTTTCTGGGGAAGATAAATTTTGTAAGGAGGTTTATCCCAAATTTTGCAGAACTTGTGAAGCATACTACCTCCATGTTGAGAAAAGGGTCGGAGATAAAATGGATTGATGCAACAAGAAGATCCTTTGAGTCCATTAAGAAGGCTATTATGGAGGCTCCCACTTTAATAAGTCCAGATTACAGCAAGGAGTTCCACATATTTTCTTTTGCCTCTGAAGACACCCTTGCAGCAGTTTTATTGCAAGCAGATGAAGAAGGCTCAGAGCATCTAGTGGCATTTTTCAGCAAAACATTAAGGGATGCTGAGCTGAGGTATGATATCATTGAAAAACATGCATATGATCTTATAAAATCTTTGAAGGCTTTCAGAATTTACATCCTGCATTCCAAGATAATTGCATATGTACCGTCTGCTTCGATAAAAGATGTCTTAACACAGCCTGATGCTGATGGAAAAAGGGCTAAATGGATTGCAAAGTTAATTGAATTTAATATAAAATTGAAGCCCACCAAGCTTGTCAGAGGTTAGGGCCTTGCCAAGTTATTGGATGAAGAAAATTGTAGAACATTGGACATAAATCTCATAAACACAATTGCATAAAATGGTCAAACAGAAGAAGAGGAAGAAACTGAACCAGGGAAAGGACAATTATTGGTAGAAAATCTAGCTTCTTGTGATTGGTACTCTGCAATAGCTAAATTCTTGCTAAAGCTAGAAATTCCTCTAGGACTTAGTTCAAGCCAAGCCAGAACTGTTAAGCTCAGGGCAGCAAAATATTGCATTCACAAAAATCTGCTCTATTGGAGGGATCCCTCTGGAATTATTTTGAGATGTGTGGACAAAGAACAATCCATTGAAGTCATGCAGCAATTTCATTCCAGCGTATGTGGAGGGCATCATTATTGGAAAACTACAACCCACAAGATCCTGAGAGCTGGGTACTATTGGCCCACCTTGTTTTTGATGTCTTTTAATTCGTTAAATCTTGTGACAGGTGCCAAAGATTTGAAGGAAAGCAGCAATTGAAGTCCCTGCCCTTAAAACCAATACATGCTAATGGACCTTTTTAGCAGTGGGGCTTGGATTTCATTGGAGAGATCAATCCACATTCCAGTGGCCAACACAGATGGATCTTAGTAGCCAATGATTATTTCACCAAGTGGATTGAAGCAATCCATACCAGGAAGGCTGATCATAATGTGGTCATGAAGTTTTTGACAGAACATATCTTCACCAGATTTAGTTGTCCACATAAATTAGTCACAGACAATGCAACAACTTTCAGGGCAAAAGAATTGGTGGACATGTGTGATTCAATAGGCATTAAGTTGGTTCATTCCACCTTATATTACCCTCAAGGCAATGGTCTAGTAGAATCTTGAAACAAAAGCCTGATAAGGATAATTAAAAAGCTGCTAGAAGACAATAAAAAGAATTGGGATTCTAAGCTCAAATATGCACTGTGGGCTGACAGAATGACCACAAAGAAATCCACAGGGAATTCTCCATTCAGGTTGGTATATGGCACTGAAGCTATATTCCCAATTCAATTAATTCTCCCTGTGGCAAAGTTCTTACAAGAAGGACAGAATGAGGATGAAGACATGGCAAAGGGGATCACTGATTTAGCAGAGATACATCAAATCAGAGAACAACAGGTTGAAAAGTCTGCAGCACATCAGAAGAAGGTCAAGGAAGTCTTTGACAGAAGGACAAAAATAGATAATTTTCAGGTTGGAGACTTGGTTCTGAAGTGGGATGCACTGAAAGAGAAGAAGGGAAACCATGGGAAGTTTGATGCCTTCTGGACAGGGCCTTTTATTATTTCTCAGATCCAAGGGAACAATACCTTCGTACTACAGAGTTTGGAGGGGGAGACATCTTTTGATGGCCCAGTAAATGGGTGTTTCCTAAAAATTTATGTTGCTTAAGGTCTTTTGGCCTTAAGATTGTAAATATGTTACCAGTTTTTAGTATAGGCTCAGTTAGACTCCATGCATATGGAATACCAGGAAATTTTGCTATTGTGTTTTCACAGGAAAGGCAGTGGTCTGCAAGTTCTTAAGACCTCACAGGGAGGATCTCATCCCCAGAAGGAGACAGTGTTAGCTCTGCGGCATGTTTCTATTATTCGAGGAGCCGAGGTGAGCTCAGTCCCTGGTTTTGCTAAAAGGAGGACTCTGCTGGTTATCCTCTCCTTTCTCCATTCCCTTGCCCATTCCCCTTTTACTTCCTTTGCTTATGCTCCTATTTAAAATCACATAAAGTGCTTTTCTTAAGCCCCGAGCCTTTAAAGACCCCAAAACCTATATAACCGCATGCTTTCGCAAAACCCCAACCCGCCGTTCCTTGTCGCATCAAACGAAACTTGTGTGATTAAACCTCCGCCATCCGATCATCTCCGCCACGATCGGATGACATCCGCTCCTCCCGCGCCCGTGAACTAACCGCGTGTTAACTTGCGATCAAAGCGGTTTCTGTCACGTACTGTCCACCACGCGTCAGGCGTTGACTGGAATCGCGCACCCATGTATGATTACTGCCCGACCCCTGATAGCGGTGCGAGTAATACTGCTTAGTGCTCAAGCCCGCTCTCCCCACCCGTTAAACTCCGTGCAACTTCCGCGCTTGATGACCGTCGGATTTGCTCGCCCGAGATCCAATGACCTGTGATCACCTCGCTCCTGCCTCCTCCGATCTCCCGGTTGGCTCATCTCCACCGTCCATCCGCCCGATCCAACGACCAAGATTGCTCCACCATCCGACTACTCCGCCCACTGTGCAATCCACGTACTGTAACCATTCTATGCTCCTGAAAGGATGAAGGTAGTCAATTTTCGGTACCAGGTGCATTTCTTCTTCAACAACTTCGTTTCACAGACAGCATGGCTGAGAAGGAAAGGCACAGAGCTGAGCAGGTAAACACATTCAATAGCTATGGGACTTCATCCCTTATAACATTCCACTTGCTCGAGAAGGACAGTAGAGCACCCGAGAAGATCAAATCATTCACTACAGAAAGCAACTGCACTCAGAAGTTCTGCCACGCAGTTAAAGCGGTTGGTGGTCCATTATGACCCCTCCATGCCTAGAATAGAAGAACATTTTTGTAATCAAACTCTATATACCCAGAAAATAGATGTAATCAGGGTTGATTGTTGTTGTTTTGATGTAAGGTTCAACTTATGGAGACTGTAACTGCTTTGATACTTGCAGCGTCTCGTCTTCAGTTTCAGCTAATACAAGCTTCTTTTGCTGTTAATTGCTCACTTTCCATCTCTTGTCTCTTCTAGGTTGTACTTTATATGCATTTCTACTGAACTCTTGATGTTTAGCATTAGAGGGGTTGTCATCCCACCTCTGTGTTATAATCTTGCATGTATCAGTGAATCTGTTAATCAGGTTTCCTTTCACTTAGTGACAGAGAGCTATCATCTTGTCTGTGCACTAGGGAATTAGATTTGCAGACCTTTTTACTGGTCATAACCGGCCATCATAGGGTCCTGTGCATCTGCTGGTGTGGTCAGTATTCTCCATATTCACCCAATCCTTAAACTGTGAGTAATTGGTGGTCTAAATCCTTGTAGTCTGGGTGTGTTCACGCATGTCTGGAGTCAAGCAAAGTAGGAGCGGTTATCTGGCTTGAAGATACATCATTCCTTCCATTCATCCATTTCCAACATTGAGTTGAGTTTGTAATGTTCCCGAGCATCTACGAATTACAACCTAGGAGAGTTTCTTAGGGTGATAACACTTACTTGTTATGAAGTTACATCATTTAGCTCGGATATGATGATGGTTGATTTCGTATCTCTATATTTATTTCCTATTGTTGAAATGGTTAAACCATGTAGCTTAGTTGTATAGATGAGGTGTTATCTGTATGGAAATAATTTCTATTTTATGTATGTGACTTTTAATGTATAGGAGGAATGGTGGAATTAGGGTGATTAGCTATTGATATTGGTGTCAAAGCATTAGATTTCTCCTGATCGACTTGCATGTGGCTTTATAGTGTGAAGTTATTTGTACAAGTATATTGAATGGATTGATGGTTTTGAATACCCATGCAGGGTAGCATATTGCACATAATCAGATTACTTGTGCTAATGTATTTCTATGAAAGTGCTGGCAATATTACACATATTGCCCCCCTTTATATCTAAGAATAGAGTTAGTAGTGGAAGCATGGCATGCAGTTATATATATACTAACATGGTTTATGCAGAGATTATGTATGAATATATGAGATGAATACGGATTCTCTAACTGATCGTATTATATTTATTAAAGAGATATGGTATGCCCATAATGCTCTAAAGTGATACCTTCTTATGCATATTCACCAATTGAGGAAATAATGTTTCCCATTTTATGATTAATGGGTTAATTGTCTGTATTGCATGTTTAACTAGTATGCATGGGGATGAAAGGATGGTCAATAACGTAGTGACTATGTGTACACTACAATGATCATGAAATTAATTTCCGCTAGTGCTGGTAGAGATTTACCTAGAGATTTTGATAGGGTGCCTACCATCACAAGTTTTTAATGGTCGATCACATACATCAGACACATAAATGAATCTGAGGTTCCATATAAGAGAACCAGTAACACACTTAATGAGAAATTTGTACTATCACCTAATAGTAATATGGATGAGGTAATTTTAGAAGACAAGTTCTGCAAGGAGGGGCAAAGCTTTAACTATGAATGAACTCAAAATTTTAAATTTATGGGGCGTAGAGGCTAATTTCCTAGGTAGGCTCAGGAGGTTCATTACAAATGGTATCAGAGCTTCAAGTTCAAACCTTTCGGTCTATGGACCAAATCGTCTTTGGGGAACATGATAAATTATGAGAGCTAAATAAGAAACTAATAATAAGTTTTCATCTCTCTAAAAACCTGCCTACAAAAGTTGCACTTTCGGAGATAGTCTTTTATGTGAGTATGTAGAGTGTTTTTTTAGAAGCATGCAAGAAATCCATGCACTATTTAAACTTCGAACGCTTACGATAAAGGGTCATACTTTATGGATATATGACTCACATAAATAACTAATATGGATTAATTTATATGCATAAAATATATGTATGCATGTATTAGAAGTTAAATTTTATGCATAAAATACCTAATTGCGAATATATGCTATACCATAAAGAGTAGGAAGGTATGAAGTAAACCTTTAGGTACGGAGTATATATTATTATACCAACTTAAAGTATCATGATGAAACACCGAGATAAAATCTAGTTGTGGAGTATGTACGCTGAGTAGGGGTTCAATGGGTCAAAATTAAAGAGTGGGGAAGAAATTCAACCAACTTTACCTAAAATTAATGAAAAGATAAATCATAGAGGGTGACTGGTCGCATGGGGTGAGAGTTAGTGACACATTGTGAGCATGCCAATAGTTATATCTCTAACAGTGGTTGGAAGAGGTTTAATGCAGTGATCTGTATTGACAGAATGTAAAAACATCTTTTTAAGAATTCAACAGATACCAGAAGTTAGGGATCAAAATAAATATCTAAAAAAACTCTCAACGAGAGTAGAACACCGGACATGTTGAAAAAATGGAAGTAGAGTGGACCTACAGTAGATGTCGAGGAATTGGACACGGCCACCATGAAAGAGATAGTAAAATCAATCCAACAAACCCGGGACGTGAAGGGTACGATACCAGCTAAAAGCATGTTGCCAGATAGGCACAAAACATGATGAGGAGGCTTCGAGTGAGGTTAAAGATAGTATAAAAAAAATAAGGAAAAGACAACGATAATGGAAGATGATAGGTTGGGATAGTAACTATCTTTATCACCGCCTTTTATCCGGATTAATTTATTCATAAATTATTATTTTTCCTTCCAAAAATTATGGTATATACTCACAGAAAGAAGTGATTTCTTTTACAATTAAAAGATTGTAGAAGGTACGCCAATTGGGATGTTTTTTAGGACATGTTTTATGGCTAAAACAACAGTGCATGAAAATTAAACGTGGAAGGGAATCATGACTGTGGTTTCCCTTTTTAAAAGGCAACCTGCATGCGAGTTAGAATCTAGTCCGATGATGCTACAAACCTTTAGGATGGATTTTGATAACGATCAATAGTTGATTTAAGAAATGTTTTAGAGGTAGTTTGATTTAAGAAATGTTTTAAAAGCAGAAGGATAAGATTATCTAATGGAAAGGATAAAAGCTGAATATAATTCTTATGCCATTCTTTTAATTCTTTATCCATCAATGAATGCGTACAACATATGTTGTTCAGTTGATATATATGGATAGATCTTGTCTGAATAGAATGGAGAAGCTCACCACTAATCTTGCCATTGCTTTTCAACCACTCGGGCCTATTTCTGAGAGTTTGGAGTTCGAATAAGTCTCGCGTATTACTGAATAGGGGCAATGTGCAAGTACTTACCGACAGCATGGCTTCAACATGAATGAGCCCTGTAGCATTGGTGCAATATAGTCCGACTCCTCCACTGGGATCCACATGCCACCTTTCCATGTAGGAGGGTATACTCCAAATCATGTTCCAACCTTTCATTGAAGGCATGGATTTTTATTTAAATTAAACCTAAAATGGATGATATATATCTATATATATATATCTCTCTCTCTATATATATCTATATATAAAATTCATTTTGCAGTTCCATGGGATGGCCAGCTAGGCGGCCACAGCTACAGAGAAAAAAATGATGATGAGAAGAGGGACGATGAAGGTTCCTTTCCTACAGGTCCGTGTCTGCATTTACATCATAATTTGGAACTACAGGTTCAGATATTTCCCCAGAATACATCTCTCTATTCATTTTTAGGGTTCCCAATTTGTTCCAAGCATCTCTCTATGCTTAGCATGGCTGGGTTATGTTCTTTGTTTTTAAATATTGTGCAATATTAGGTGGCCATTGGTGATTCCATTTGTATCTATTTGTCAACACTTCCTTAAGGTTGTTTTAGAATCAGTGCTTATGACCTTTGTACAACAATATTTTCAAGATTTGGAATGATTGTATGTCTCTGTATCATACAAAAACTTGGTTACTTTGTTTTTTGCTCTATAATGTTTGTTTCAGTATTTGTTTCAATAACTAAAGATTGCTTTGCTGTATTGCATGATATTTCATATTTGGCAATAGATCAACACCTATTGACCTCTATATAGTCAGAATACTATGGTATGGATGGGCGAGGAAGGTCAATCACACTCTTTCACTATATTTGTTGTTGCATTGCTGGGGCTTGCAATATTTGTGGGAACAAACCCATTTCAACTTAGCTCAATTGCCAATTTCCCCAAATTTATACCATATGCAGTCGAATCCCTGCCATGGTCGCAGCTTCCTCAGCCAAGGGACAAGCAAAATAAACTTCAGAAGTCTGAGATCAAGTTCTTGAATGAAGTCTAGGGACCAGAGAGCATCGCCTTCAATCCTCAGGGCAGAGGACCTTACACTGGTGTAGCCGATGGTCGGGTCATGTTTTGGAATGGTCAACAATGATATAGGTAGTTTTTTTAAATTTAATAATGATATGACCAGCCAGGTAGTTTTTAAATTTAATTGAAAAACATTTTGGTAGGGAAGGTGTAGAAGTCAGAAGTCAGAAGCCTTGAATTTTGGTTACAGGGAGAAGATGAGAAGGTGCAGAATTATTCACCTTCCGGTCATATCTGTCCATTTTCCACTGTATGATCTCTCGACGTTGATCAAGAGTTCATTTGAATTTGTTGAGAAAAACAAAAAAACAACGTGAACGTGGGGTACTGTTCAATTCCTCATTAGGGTTCAAGTTTCACCAAGGAAATGCTCTTACTTATACTTGTTCAATTTTCATTAAGGATATGGTTGTGCTTATGCTCATGTTTGTGTTTATTGATATTCACAATAATTTTTAGGACTACATGAAAATCCATTGAATTGAAAATTTTTAATCTTATCGAAGTTACCTGGAATATCTTTGTCCTTACAGAAAATTAAAGCTGGGAATAAACTAAATTATTCTAAGAGGTGGATAACAATGGATGAATTTAATGATATAGTCATCATGTTATCACAACTACAATACAAGCAAATTGACACCCCTACAAGTGCTATAAAGGGAATTGACTAAATAAAAAGATAATTGTATAAACCCTAGTAAGGTGTTATGTAATGAAAAAGGTTTTCATGAACAATGTTAAGAATATAAAGAGCTTGTATCTCTATTGCATCAAATAGTAGAGTTAGTTGTAAGTGGCATAGTAGGTAACTGTTATTACTTGGGCCATAGAGCTATCCCACTCATTAGAGCTATCTCACTCATGATAGCATCTACATGGATGATGATGTATAAGCATATATACTTATATTTTGAACGTATATGGATGGGTGAGACCTCTTTTAAATCAGAACTTGATCATCACTATGTTTAGTATGGAACATAGTATGCTTCTAACGGATAACTAGATAAATATTTATGCATTAAATCCTTATGTATAATGATTTCCGTAAATGAGCAAAGCCAATTCTAGTTTATCTTAGTAGGATGATTTTTCATGTAAATCTCCAAATTAGTCATACTTGAGCATGTGGAGATTGTGGTTTCAGAAGTGAAGGTAAAATACATATATGCATGATAGCAACTAGATGTACATAAGGAAAACTTGGGAAAAATTGGTATTATGAATGATGAAGAGAAATTAGAAAGTTTTTGCTTAAAACCTCTAACACA
Source organism: Pinus tabuliformis (assembly GCA_031772625.1). NCBI lineage: Eukaryota > Viridiplantae > Streptophyta > Pinopsida > Pinales > Pinaceae > Pinus > Pinus tabuliformis. The sequence goes on along the minus strand of CM062805.1, from coordinate 704,725,994 downwards.
AACCATAACATGTACTAGTTGAGGAATATGTAGAAAACTATATTAGGTAAGATATTTAAATAAGGATTGGTGAATAAAAACAAATCTCACCTAATACCTGAAAGGAGGATTATATAATGGAGGAAGTCCATGGTCGTATCCAGGCTTAATTGTTGTATATATATACCTATGCCTTGTCATGGATAGTTTTACATGTTGTTACCATAGTCTGGTTAAGTAGTCATTAAGATAAACATGTTGAAGAGGAACATGCTTAATATCCATGCATATTAATGAGTTATATGAATTTACCATGCAAGCACATGTGTGTGCAGTATTATAGACTTGTAAGAATATTGTATTTATCAAATGGTTAATGATAGGATGGTCTTGGTGTTATGCATCCATATAAGAAAGAGTCTTGAGTCTAAATCGAGCTATATATGCATGGGTTGTTATGTGCCAACCATAAATAGGCAAAGTATGCATGAATAACTTAGGATTATGTTTAAGAGTCAAGATGGACAAGGGAATTGAAGGTTATAGTACAAGACTATATAACTGTAAAAATTGTTGTTCAAATTAATCCTTTGATTAATGCATGTGCTTACAATGTGATTGTTCTCCGGTTGGAAGAAAGTATGGTTAAGGGGAAACTGAACTTAAACAAATTTCTAGGACATATGCATCTTTCAATGGATATGCATAATGGAACCTATAAGTATCCTTGAGTACAAACCATAGTAATTGATGAAGTAGCACAAATGGTATAGACCACTGGGTCAATTAAATGGTATCCAACAATCTATTTAAAACAAATTGATATCATATAAATAAAAATACATAATTGGTATCAAGCAATTTTTGGAGGTCCTCTTATTGGATTGCATTGATAAGGTGTCTCGACAACATAAGGAAATGTTGCGTAATTCAAACAAGAATTCATAAAATAGATAAATCATCTTTTGGTAAAGGGTGATTTAATGTTAAGGATGAGCTAACATGTAAATACACTGAGATCATAACACTTATAACTAAAAGGAGTGTAGGATTGAAAGTAGTAAAAACTTTCATGTATAACTACACTGAATTATGCATGGCCAATAGGTTGTTGATGCATAAAAAGGGCAATAGTAAAACATACGAGATGAATTAATGATATGATGAATATTAAACTTCAAAAGCTATGAGTTAATAGTATTCTTTATAACATTAAGTAGAAGGTATGATTAAGATGAAAATGTGCATGAATAAAATACTATGCGATTAATATTGTAACCACATGAAATCTAGAATTGATTACATTGAACAAAGTTAAAGAAGAGGGATGTTGGTATGATAATAACACGGTGGAAAAATATGTGGATGAAGTTTATGTCATGCAGGTGATATCATGAGGATGGTATTATAGGTTGTACCACAAATGGAATATGTACAATACTACATATGGGACCGTATGACTACATATGATACAAGATTGAAAAATGAAATGTGTATTGGTGTGTATAACATACCTTGTGTGCAGGTATGCATAGAGGCACTGAATAAATGTCTGGCCAGGTAAACAAACCTGGAGGTTACCCAGAAGAAGGAAGGTAAGTTCGGTATAGGTAACTATGGTTAATTGCAGTTTGGCATACATACAATTACGATGAATATAGATGATGAATATATATTGTTATGTGAACAAATCTGTTATGACCTTGCAGGAATATTAATGTGGGAAATATGCTAATTGATGTATTGTATGAAAAGAGACTGCAAGAAGCAGGTGTTCGACAAGAACACAAAGGCTTGAAAGAATGCAAGTAGAGAACATGCATTCTTCAAATAAAATAAATGATAAGAAATAGCTACTTTAATAATATTAAGTAACAGATTATGATATTTATCATAGTTAAAATTCTGAATCTATAAATTCTCACAAATGGGTTGAAAACATTGTTATAGGTAGCTATGAAAGGAGAAGCACTCTTGGTGGCCAATGTAGCTATGGAAGAGGAGCACTCCTTGTGACCGATGTACATCAGAAAAATTGCATCAGATGGCAGAGCCATGAGAGCTATTGATTCAGAAACCAGCTACCTGTGAACGAGGACATGATGCATTGATACACCAAGGACAGTGTAAAATTTAAGGGGGGGAGTATGTAACACCCCTCCCTTGTGTGCTAAATTATTGTAAACCTAAGCTAAGTTAAAGCTAGGTGTGATATCCTCCCTTGTGTGCTAAATTATTGTAAACCTAAGCTGAGTTAAAGCTAGGTGTGATATCCTCCCTTGTGTGCTAAATCATTGTAAACCTAAGCTGAGGAAAGATAGGTGATATGTAATATTAAAAGAAAATGTATTATTAAATAAATTAATAAAATAAATCACTTGGAGGGCGAAGCACCAAGAGAGAGGAGATTCTTGCCAATCCCATGAGGAATGGGATAGAGATGAATATTTCATGATAAAGCTTCTAGATGTGATTCTAGATAACGGACATAAAAGCTTTGCGGGAGATAAAGGAAAGATTTTTTTGAGGAAAACCCTCGTGGGAGCTAAAGACGAGATTTTCCAGAAAATACCTAGGCAAATGGAAAAATCCATAAAAGTGGGAAACTGCTAATGGTAACTAAATCATGAAAGAGGGTATTAAATTCCCACTGCATTGATCAATTGAGGACAGTTGATCCTTGGAAAGATCTTTGGCTCGGGGGGAATCAGAGGTGATTCATGGTTGGGTGGTGGTGCTCCTCCCTCCAAGTGAGGTTTTAGTTGGTGTCAATAACATGGAATGTTTGTACGATGACTCTTACTCTCTCTCTTTGTTATAGTTCCAGTTTGTTTATGAGAATATTTTCATAAGTTTATGTTATTGTTCCAGTTTTTTTATGAGATGAATGCCTAAGTTTCCTTGCCATGAGAATGTTGTGTGAATTACATAGGCTTATGTATTAATATATTTAATGGTGTTTCCCTCTATTCTGATGAGATTCACTTGCATGGTATGGGTTTTATATTAATCCTTACTTGTTATGAAGTTAAATCATTTAGCTCAGATATGTTGATGGTTGATTTCTTATCTCTATATTTATTTCCTACTGTTGAAATGGTTAAACTATATAGCTCAGTTGTATAGATGAGGTGTTATCTGTATGGAAATAATTGTTGTTTTATGTATGTGACTTTTAATGTATAGGAGAAATGGTGTAATCAAGGTAATTATCTATTGATACTGGTGTCAAAGCATTAGATTTTTCCTAATTGACTTCGGCTTTCTAGTGTGAAGTTATCTGTAGAAGTATATTGAATGGATTGACGGTTTTGAATACCCATGAGGGTAGCATATTGCACATAATTAGATTACCTGTGCTAATGTATTTCTATGAAAGTGCTGGTATTATTATACATTTGACCCCCCTTCACATCTAAGAATAGAGTCAGTAGCAAAAGCATGGCATGTAGTTATATATACACTAACATGGTTTATGTGGAGATTATGTATGAACATGTGAGATGAATACGGATTCTCTAGCTGATCGTATTACATTTATTAAAGAGATATGGTATGACCATAATTCTCTAAAGTGATATCTGCTTATGCATACTCACCAATTGAGGAAATAATGTTTCCCATTTTATGACTAATGGGTTATGTATCTGTGTTGCATGTTTAACTAGTATGCATGGGGATGAAAGGCTGGTCAATAATGTACTGACTATGTGCACACTACAATGATCATTAAATTAATGTCCACTAGTGCTGGTAGAGATTTCACTAGAGATTTTGATAGGGTGCCTACCATCACAAGTTTTTAACGGTCGATCACATACATCAGACACATTAATGAATCTAAGGTTCCATATAAGAGAACCAGTAACACACTTAATGAGTAATTTGTACTATGGCCTAATAGTAATATGGTTGAGGTAATTTTAGAAGATAATATCTGCAAGGAGGGGCAAAGCTTTAAATGTGAATGAACTCAAAATTTTAAATTTATGGGGCGTAGAGGCTAATTTCCTAGGTAGGCTCAGGAGGTTCGTTACAGTTCCATGCTATCTTGGGTTTCTTTTAAATAAACCACCGAGTCTCTGATATTCTGACTTCCGATATCCTGATATTCTAACCTTCCAAAGTCTCTAGATTCCAACCCTCTGAGGTCTCGAGACTCTGACCCTCTGAAGTTCCAAAGTTCTGAAATTTTGGGTTTTGGTATTTGACATGTCTCCGATATTCTACCTTCCCTATTTTTGAGGTTCTGAGGTTCCAAAATTTGGGTTTTTGATATCCCAACCTTCCAATGTCCCAAGTTTCCGATACTCTGAGGTCTCGAGATGCTGACCCTTTGAATTTCTGAAGTTCCAAAATTCAGGGTTGCAATATTTGTCTTGCTTCCTTGGTTCTTAGGTTCCAAAGGTTTTCCAGCTCCTAAGGAATTCAAGATCGTTACTTCGAATATCAATAAATTTTGATCTCGAGATCCATTTATAAACTTCCACATACCATTGGAATTTTTTTCAAAGCAATTTCTAGTGGAGAAGGTCTGATGCAGTCCTTGAGCCCATTTTCTACCCGAAACATGCTGCAAATTCTCTGCCATTCTTTGCACCTTGACTCTTCTTCTTGTGCCTGGAATCCTGGACTCCTTGGCCAACACAACCACCTTTTTATGGTTTTTCGAATAGACTTTCTACTATGATGATTATCTACTAGAAATTGCAGCAACCATGGGACTACCCCTGAAAAAGACATGCTTACATCTATGCTAACATCTAGTGCTTCTGACCTTAATGCTAGTCCAGTTGACATCAATGCCAACATAGCAAGTGCCACCAATCAAGTAGACATCATCAATTTTCCAACAAATCATTGATCAACCAGTTAACTGATTAGCTAGCCCAAAATCACTGTTGCATTTAGAGAATTCAAGTTACCCAAATGGAGATTCCAAGGTAATGTACTATTAGTTGTAGCATATTCCAATGTGTACAATTGGTGCATGCAGTCAGAGGAAGGACCTAAGGGAATTGCAAAATTCAATAGTAGGAAATTCCTAAATAATAGGGGATAATTTCCTAGAGGAATAACACAAGGAAATATGAGTTTGGAGGGCTTGAAATTTGGTCAAGTGTTGGACAGAGTCAGTCAGTTAGGTAGAGGGATAGACTATACACTTCCAGGGTGTGCTCAAGTTTGAGAAAGCATATGTAATTCAGCTCTATTCTATGATTATTGCAATATAGATAGTAAGGGGTTTTGAGCAATTGCTTTCCCCTAAATAAATCTCTGTGCATGTGTGATGTTTCATTTTTCATGTCTATGATTTGTGCTCTATATCGTGAATTAACTTATGTAGATCAGTAGAGTAGTTTCAAGTCATGTGATTTAGTAAATATCATGAGAAGTATTGAATCTACACATTAATTTTTAGACTTTTGTCAACTGTTATGTTTTTTCTCCCAATTGTTATTTGCAAGTGGAACATGTAAATATGGATGGTATTAACTTATATGGTTGATGCCTTATCTAACAAGAATTTGTGCAAAAGGTAAGGTATTATACAAAGAAAACCATCTTGGAAATTATCATGAAACCTTATTTTGATTTTTATCAATGAATGATATTTGTTTAAGTTCTTATTCTTCATACTAGTCATTGCAAATTTTCTCAACCCACTTGTACAAATTATTTTAGCCCCTATTAGTGATTTTTAACATTAACTTTTGATCATCAATAATTCTATTCATTATAAGCTTGATTAATGTATTTAATGGTTTCTTCGGGGATGGCATGCAAGAATATTTAGTGGGTTTGAAGTCTACTCTTGTTTCGACCATTGTTAGTCAATTTATTAATGTATAACCCTTAAGTTAATTGTTGATATTATTCTCCCACCATTCAAAAATATCCTCCAAATTAACATTTATGCGTGCATGCTCACTTAGGTTCAAGTCTATAAACTACCAACAATGGAACAAATGTTGTAATCTAAGGAATTGTATAGTTACTAGTAGTATCCAATTATAATAATGGATGATAGCATGCGAAATATGATACACACATACACACATACACATATATGAGATCAAGGAGAATGTAACACAAGTAGTGGGAGACCAACAATATGCACTTCATTAATATACCACAACACTATAATATCTTCCTTTTCTTCTATACCTTCTATGTTACATCAATCCCACACTGGGTTTCCACCTTACATCATCATTACAGTGTAAATTTGGCAAGGCCGAGACCCTGTATTTTATGTTGGAAATAATACTGAGAGGGGGGGGGGGGGGTGAATCAGTATTATCAAATTCTTTTTAGCAAATCTTCCTTATTTATACTTTGAATTATTTCAGCATATCAGTACCATAAAATAATGAGCATGAACAAGAAAAACACCAAAGAACACCAGATGTAAGGTGGAAACCCAGTGTGGGTGAAAACCACCTGCTGCAATATGTCTCTATCTTCTTTTAATTTAGAAACTCCTTTTACAATGATTTTGTACTGGTGCAGTCATTTACCAGTACACAGGTTGCAACCTGCAGAGAGCTACAACTCTCTCTCATTTTCCAGTCTTTCCCGGAAGGGAGCTACAACCCCCTACTTCTTTTCATAAAGCATCAAATGATCATCAAGTACATGTAAGTTACAGTCCACTACAATTATCAGATCAGCAATAACATAACTAACCCAGAACACCTTATCAACAGAAAAATTCAATCAACAGAAGATCTTAAGACAGATACGCAGTTTTCCCTTCTGTGGCCTGCGTCGCTACGCACTTCACCTTCTGCTTCCCTGCGTATACCCGCAGAGATCCTTCTGCCGCACTGCGTGTCCACACACTGTTCCTTCAACCGCACTGCGTACTGTTACTGCAAGTACGCACCCAGAGACACTATCGCGCCACGTACTGTTACTGCATGTACGCACCCGGAGATACTATCGCGCCGCATACTTTTACTGTGCGTACGCACCTGAACCTTCGTCGCTCTACGTACCCACGTAGTTCTCCTTCTTCTGCTCTGTGTACCCACGCAGCTCTCCTGTTTCTGGTCTGCGTACCCACGCAAATCTCCTGTTTCTGTTCTGCGTACCCACGCAGATCTTCTGTTTCTGCTCTGTGTACCCACGCAGCTCTCCTGTTAAACACCTGCGTACTTCTGATTAGGGCCGAATAGGTAGTCCACCAGAGTGGCACAGTTGTTCAGATCTGATCATGCGCTCGAGAGATCACCCTTCACAGATTCGCTTTCAACTTCCCTTACATATAGATCAAGATTTTAAGACCATAACCCAATATTTCAGATCTTAAGATATTCAATTGTAAAAGATACATAGCCAAGTGATCTCCTTTGGTTTATATAGGCAAGCTCCTCCTAAAATCATGGATCAATACCACGAGCCAAAACCATAATAACACAAATACCGTCGGCTAAATACCAAGGGTTAAACATAAAAAACCCCACGTGAGCTTTTCTCTGCCTTGAAATGAGTGCATTGGGGGTACGCACCTCCTGAAAGGCTGACCTGCGTGACTGGCCGCAGTCCCTTCACGGTGTACCTACGGGTATGCACCTTCTGAACTGATCTCCTGCGTACTTCTTAATTTTCAACATATTGAGAGCCTTGCCACGGGTGTTGCCATCAAGTACAACATCTGTAACATATAGCCATACCAGAAACATAATGCCAACAATCTCCCCCTTTGGACTTGATGGCAACCTCAAAAACTTCAGCTTCATTCTCCCCCTTTGACATCAAGGGCAAAGGGTTATGCTCCCCCTAAGAACATGCTCCCCCTGAATATGAACCAGATCTGCAACGAAGAACCATAATCCACCATGAAAATGATAGAGACATATTGCAGCTACTTCCAAGATCTCCTTCTGAACATCCTCCATAATGCCAACAATGCATTATATGCTCCCCCTGAACCTGTGCCATCAATCTTCAACCAATCAGCCACCCAGCACATGTACGCATATACCCCAGATGAACCATGCGTACAACCATCAATCAGAAGAGTTTCAACAATAAGATGATGCATCAACAACCCCTAGCTTTTGCCCGAGGTATTCAAAAGTGTCCCTGGGCAATGGTTTGGTGAGTATATCAGCAACTTGTTCCTTAGAAGGAACATACTCCAACTTGACCTTCTGTGCAAGCACTTGTTCCCGAAGAAAATGATACTTGATTGGTATGTGCTTGGTTTTTGAATGCATGACAGGATTCTTTGAGATGCTGATCGCACTTGTGTTATCACATAGAATGGGGATAGGTGGTGTACAAGTGATTTGAAAATCCTGCAAAGTCTGCATCATCCAAAGGAGTTGAGTGCAACAAGATGCAGCAACAACATATTCTGCTTCAGCTGTAGACAAGGCAATCGAACTCTGTTTCTTGCTGAACCAAGATACCAGTCTGGAACCCATAAAGAACGCACCACCACTTGTGCTTTTCCTGTCATCCACGCTTCCGGCCCAATCTGCATCTGTATAAGCATGAAGTGTGAGATCTGTATCTCTGGGATACCATAAGCCATAATTTTGAGTCCCTTGAAGGTATTTGAAAATTCTCTTCACTGCCTGAAGATGAGTCTCCTTCGGATTTGCCTAAAATCTTCCAACTATTCCAACTACATGCATGATGTCCGGTCGGGTACCTGTCAAATAAAGTAAACTTCCAATCATAGATCTGTAAGTTGGTTGATGTACTGCTGCAGATTCATCATTTGCACTGAGGCTACATCCTGTGACCATGGGTGTACATACTGGTTTTGCATCTTCCATGCCATATTTCTTCAAAATCTGTTTGAGATACTTGGTTTGAGATAAAAAGATTCCTCCTTCTTTTTGTTGGATTTGCAAACCAAGGAAATATGTTAGTTCTCCCAGCAAGGACATTTCAAATTCTTTCTGCATGACCAAGGCAAAGCTTTGACTCATAGCTTCTTCATTGCTGCCAAAAATAATGTCATCTACATACACAACAAGTATTAGCAATTTGTCATTTTCAACTTTTATATAAAGATTGCTATCTGCTGATCCTTTTGAAAAACCTTGTTGATGAAGATATTTGTCCAAACGATAGTACCAAGCCCTTGGAGCTTGTTTGAGACCATAGAGAGCCTTTTTCAACCTGCATACAAGATTTGGATAATTTCCAAGAATGAACCCATCTGGCTGCTCAATGTATACTTCTTCTTCCAAGTCTCCATTCAGAAAGGCTGATTTCACGTCCATTTGAAATACTTTGAAGTTTTGAGAACTTGAGAGAGCAAGGAACATTCGGATGGCCTCAAGTCTTGCAACAGGAGCAAAGGTTTCTTCAAAGTCTATTCCTTCTTGCTGCGCATACCCTTTACAAACAAGTCTGGCCTTGTTTCTAATTACTTCTCCATTTTCATTCAATTTATTTTTGAAGACCCATTTTGTTCCGATAACATTCTTATCCTTTGGTCTAGGAACCAGCTCCCAAGTGTTGTTCTTTTCGATCTGCTCAAGTTCTTCATCCATTGCTTTCACCCAACATTCATCTTTGCATGCCTCTTTCACATTTTGTGGTTCAGTGGAGGAGAGTAATGCCAAATAGCTTGAAGCTTCTGCAACTGTTCTTCTTGTTTGTACACCTGCTTCTTTCTCCCCCACAATCTGAGATTCTGGATGATTCTTCTGAACATATCTGGATGGAGTTTTCTCCTCTATTCTTGTTTGCTCCTCTGGTTCTTCTTGAGTTCTTCTTCTTCATCATTCTGTCTTTGAGGGTAGCCTTCATCTTCTTCGATGTCTTCATGATGTACTTGCCTAGGAATATATCCCTTCTCATCAACCACTACATCAATGCTGTCAACAATTCTGCCAAGTCTTTTATTGTAGCATTTGTATGCTTTGCTATGTGGAGAGTAACCAAGAAGAATGCCTTCATCTGCTCTAGGTTCAAGTTTGCCAAGCTGCTCATCAGTATTCTTGATATAGCATTTGCTCCCAAAGATTTTGAAGTGCTTTACCGAAGGAGTCTTACCACTCTAGAGCTCATGAGGAGTTTGAGTGCTGTTCACCCGGACATTTGTTTTGTTGAGAATAACAACCGCATCATGTGCAGCTTCACCCCAGAAAGTTGCGGGAGTTCCTGATTCATCAAGCATAGCACGAGCCATTTGTTGGAATGTTCTGTTCATTCTTTCCACAACTCCATTTTGCTGAGGAGTTCTAGCTGTAGAGAATTCTCTTCTTATCCCATGTTCTTCACAGAAATCGAAAAATTCATTTGAGGTAAACTCCCCACCTCTGTCGGATCGGAGGCACTTAATTTTGTGACCTGATTCATTTTCAACCAAGGCTTTGAAGGATTTGAATTTTTCGAATGCTTCATCTTTGTGCTTCATAAGTCCTAACCAGACAAACCTGGAGAAATCGTCAATGAATAATATCAAGTATTCTTCTCCTCGAGGTGTTCTTTTCCTGAATGGACCGCATGTATCTGTATGTACTAGCTCAAGAGGCATGCTAGCTGATCCTTCCTTCTCTGGAAAGTTAGTTCTGGTTTGTTTTCCAAACTAACATGATTTGCATATGGTGTTGTCAGGAATTTTGATATCTGGAAGATCGCGAACTGCCTGATATTTGCATGCTTTCCTTATTTGTGAAAAGCTTAGATGCCCCAATCTCCGATGCCATAACCAGTGCTCATCATCCTTGCTCAGATAGCATTGTTGTTGTCCTTCTTCAAATATGTACAGATTATTTGGAGTTCTTTTACCTTTGATCACTGTTTTACCTGTATCAAGATCACGAACAAGACATCCATTTGATCTGAATATCACCTCGGTTCTTTGATCACACATCTGGCTGACACTTAGAAGATTATGCTTCAATCCATCTACATACAAAACATTTCCAGCCTTGACCTTTTCTTTTAACTGAGCAATGCCTTTTCCTTTTATAGTTGCAGGAGTATCATTTCCAAAAGAAACTTTCTTTCCTTTTTCTAGAGCAGAATATGACTCCAGTTTTTCTTTATCACCTGTCATATGCTTCGAACATCCACTGTCAATGTACCATATATTTTCCTGTCCCTCTGCATAAAGTGCTATCCCACATCTTTCTGTTTGTGGTTCCTTTATTCTCCATGTTTTGGTGCTTGAGGCTTGTTCCTTTTTTTGCTGAAACCTGCTCCTGCATTCAGAATCTTCATGACCAAAGTTATTGCAAATAGAACATTCAACTTCATTTTCAAGAACCGAAAAGTTGTTATAGGTCCTTTTTGTAATCCCGGTCATACTTCTTTGTTTTTGAGCTTCTCTTGTAATGATTGTTTTATATGCAACACATTGAGCTGCTTTGTGGCCAAAGTTATGGCAAGAAAAGCATTGTCCATTGAAGAAGCTTCTACGGTTATCAAATCTACCAGCCAAATGATTGTAATTTCTATTGTCATCCATTCTTGAACCAAATTGAGAAGATTTTACCTGTGGCTGGTTGTAGCTTTTGTTCACCCTTAAGATGGATTGCCCCTGATAGTTTCTGTTTGCAATTCGTCCCTGCTTTACCTGATGGTCTTCATTGTGCTTTTGCTCATTTCTTCTTGCTGCATCAAGATAACTTTTTGAGGTGGATGCTTGAGATGTTTCTCCATTATAGCCCAGACCTGTCTTGTTTAGTGGAGACCGCTGCACATTGATAATCTCATCCAAAGTTTCAGATCCTTTGACAAACTTAAGATTAATAGCTTTTGTTTTCTCAATCTCTTTTCTAAGACCAACAATTTCACCTTCTAATTTTTCAAGATGTTTTTCCTTTTCATCAATTTGAAATTGTAGAGTATCAATGATCATATTCTTTTCTTCTATACATCTCTTGAGTCTAGTAATTTCTTCATAAAGGTTATCCACATCTATAGCATCCATATAATCATCATCTTCAAATGCCATTAACAATTTATATTCATTACCTCGTTCATCTTCATCACTGTTTGATAGACCATCACTATCTTCATGAGTGTAGTAGCTTTTCTTATTTGCACTCTGTTTCTTGTTCCATCTAGCAGGTTCCTTTCCTTTATCCTTATAAGGACATTTTGCAGCATAATGACCTACTCTTCCACAAGCAAAGCATTTAAAAGGTAACTTACCTCTGAACCTTCCAGAACCCCTTTGAAGATTTCTGACAAAATTTGATTCTTCTTCTTCTTCTTCTGGGACGTGACTTGCTTCATAATAATCTCCTTTGCCTGAAGCCTTGAAAGCAGCTTCTCTTCTGTCTGAAGGACCTCCCTTTCTCATTTCATAAGCAGTTAGAATTCCGTGAAGCTGAGACATAGTAAGAATTCGTAGATTTTCCTTTTCTTCTATTGCAGATACTTTAGATTCAAACTTGGGGGACAATGATCTTAGAACTTTTTCAACCACAATAGCCTCTTTTATTTCTTCACCCAAATTTTTCATGCAATTAACAATCTCATCTACCCGAAGAAAATAGTTAGCCACACTTTCATCATTATACATCCTGAGATTCTCATACTGAATCCTGAGAGTTTGAAGTTTAGCACGCTTTACCTGTTCATCTCCTTCGTAGCTCAAGACAATCTTGTCCCATATTTCTTTTGCGGATTTATATTGCATAACCTTTACGAATTCTGTTTGAGATAAGCATCCCAGCAAAGTATTGACTGCTTTAGCATTTGTTTCATATTTCTTCTTTTCGGTCGCATCTGTAGGAGTAGTTGAAGGAAAAGCGTAGCCTGTATCTATGATATCCCAAACTTCTGTACCAAGAGATTGAAGATAGGCAGCAACTCTTACCTTCCAATAATTGAAGTTTGTCCCATCAAAAATTGGTGGCCTAATTGATGCTTCCCTCTCGTAGTTGCTCATGATGAATTATCTTCCTTCAAGCGATCAAGCTTCTCCGAAGGACCTGCTCTGATACCAATTGTTGGAAATAATACTGAGAGGGGGGGGGGGGGGTGAATCAGTATTATCAAATTCTTTTTAGCAAATCTTCCTTATTTATACTTTGAATTATTTCAGCATATCAGTACCATAAAATAATGAGCATGAACAAGAAAAACACCAAAGACCACCCGATGTAAGGTGGAAACCCAATGTGGGTGAAAACCACCTGCTGCAATATGTCTCTATCTTCTTTCAATTTAGAAACTCCTTTTACAATGATTTTGTACTGGTGCAGTCATTTACCAGTACACAGGCTGCAACCTGCAGAGAGCTACAACTCTCTCTCGTTTTCCAGTCTTTCCTGGAAGGGAGCTACAACCCCCTACTTCTTTTCATAAAGCATCAAATGATCATCAAGTACATGTAAGTTACAGTCCACTACAGTTATCAGATCAGCAATAACAGAACTAACCCAGAACACCTTATCAACAGAAAAATTCAATCAATAGAAGATCTTAAGACAGATACGCAGTTTTCCCTTCTGTGGCATGCGTCGCTACGCACTTCACCTTCTGCTTCCCTGCATATACCCACAGAGATCCTTCTGCCGCACTGCGTGTCCACGCACTGTTCCTTCAACCGCACTGCGTACTGTTACTGCAGGTACGCACCCAGAGACACTATCGCGCCGCGTACTGTTACTGCATGTATGCACCTAGAGATATTATCGCGCCGCGTACTTTTACTGTGCGTACGCACCTGAACCTTCGTCGCTCTGCGTACCCACGCAGTTCTCCTTCTTCTGCTCTGCGTACCCACGCAGCTCTCCTGTTTCTGCTCTGCGTACCCACGCAGATCTCCTGTTTCTGCTCTGCGTACCCACGCAGATCTTCTGTTTCTGCTCTGCGTACCCACGCAGCTCTCCTGTTAAACACCTGCGTACTTCTGATTAGGGCCGAATAGGTAGTCCACCAGAGTGGCACAATTGTTCAGATCTGATCATGCGCTCAAGAGATCACCCTTCACAGATTCGCTTTCAACTTCCCTTACATATAGATCAAGCTTTTAAGACCATAACCCAATATTTCAGATCTTAAGATATTCAATTGCAAAAGATACATAGCCAAGTGATCTCCTTTGGTTTATATAGGCAAGCTCCTCCTAAAATCATGGATCAATACCACAAGCCAAAACCATAATAACACAAATACCAACGGCTAAATACCAAGGGTTAAACATAAGAAACCCCACGTGAGCTTTTCTCTGCCTTGAAATGAGTGCACTGGGGGTACGCACCTCCTGAACGGCTGACCTGTGTGACTGGCCGCAGTCCCTTCACGGTGTACCTGCGGGTACGCACCTTCTGAACTGATCTCCTGCGTACTTCTTAATTTTCAACATATTGAGAGCCTTGCCACGGGTGTTGCCATCAAGTACAACATCTGTAACATATAGCCATACCAGAAACATAATGCCAACATTTTATATATGAAATAATCCAGTATTTTGTGCAGTGCTTTGTTTATTCGGCTCGTGGAGGCCTTGTGTGTTTGGTTGCCTTTTTAACTTTATGCAGTTTCGATCTGTCTGGGTTTTATTCATAAACATAAGAATGCTTGTGCTTAAGGCAAGTCTGGCATAGCTAAAGTCCGTAAACGGAAAAGTCCATTTACATAGAGAATCGGCGCCAAAACCCCTTAGCGGAGCACTGAACGGACTTGAAATAATATTAAGGTTTCCTTCGGAACTCATCGGGTCTGTGTAGTTCCATCGCATCGGAACTTCGGCGAAATCCCATCGCATCGGAGCATCGGCGGAACGATATCGCATCGGAAACCTTAGAAATGAAAGTGGACGCGATATTTTATATATCGGGTTGAATTCCCAAGTCGGGTCCGGTTCTATATCGGCGGATGCATATATGTGTATAGCGCATCGAGCGATCGCCGATCGCGACGAATTACCTTTGGGCGGAGGCGGATGCGATAGAAATATCAACTGTGGTGAATTGTAGATTGGGTCTGCAACCTCATTGGGGGTCATCGGGTCCGCGGTATAATGTTTATGGTGGTGACGGCCGATATCGGACTTGCCGAAAATTGCAAAGGTATATATATATATAAATTGAAGTCCGGTATTTTGATTAGAGTGGGTTTTGTATTGTCCCCATATATTTATATATGTATGTGGGCGCGGTTATAAAATGGGGGTTTTATATATATATGATTCCCATGTATTTATGATGGGTCATTCCCGATTCATGTAATATGGTGCTTGCGAGCTTTAGAGCTCGGGTGGTGGCTTTCGATGGGTGATTAAGAGCGCCGACAAAAAGGTGGCTTTGATTCCTCATATGTCCATGGTCATAAAAGGCTTAAAGCCTTAAGCGCTTTCGATAAAGCCTGTAGGTTGTTACCACAGGTCAAGGGCCGATTTTTATTTGAAAAGGGGATTTTGGGTAATATCCAAGACTACCTTTTCATCAATTTTTGGTATCGGAGCTGAAGAGATAGTGTTTACAGTAAAGATGCCGCCAAGGAGAGGAATTGGTCGAGGGAGATCAGAACCAAATGTAGTTTTGATAGAAGAAGTGCGGAGTTTGCGTGCACGAATGGACGCAATGGAGATATCCCAAAGAAGAGCGCCTGACGAGGGAGCTGAGAGTCCTGCAGAAGAATCTGATACATATGTGGAAGCAGAAGACGAGAATGAAAATATCAAAATCCTGAAGATGTTGGCAAAGGTTGGAGGCAAACCTAAAATGGAGATTCCTATGTATGAAGGGAGTCTGAATGCCGAGGAGCTCATGGATTGGATCAGATCCATAGATCAGTACTTCGATTATGAAGAGGTTGAAGAGAACAAGAAGGTAAAATTTGCAGTAACTAGATTGAAAGGTCATGCAGCCATCTGGTGGGACGAGGTACAGACATCAAGAACGAGAAAAGGGAAATCTAAGATCAAGCAGTGGGATAAAATGGTAAGTAAACTGAAAGCCAAGTTTTTGCCGAAAGATTATCATTTGAATCTTTTTAAGCAGATGCAAAATCTGAAGCAAAAAGGAATGTCTGTTAAAGAATATACTGAAGAATTTTACAGATTAAGTATCAGAACAGGGCATGTAGAGGATGATTTGGAAAAAGTAGCTAGATATGTTAATGGGCTAAGGTATGAGATCCAAGATGAGATTGGTCTGTTAAGTCTGAAAACTGTTGAGGATGCCTATCAAGCAGGATTGAAGGTAGAAGAGAAGATATTAAGAAAACAAAGTCAAAGGAATAGAGGAAAGAGCTCAGCAAGAGGTAGAGGAGCTGGCCGATCTAGAGGAACACAACATCAAATTGACACAGGGAGTTCAAGCAGCAGATCACCACAGATGGGTGAATCTAGTAGAGGGAGATTCGCGCCGAGAGGAAGAGGGCGAGGAAGAGATGTTAGGTGTTATACCTGTGGAGAATGGAGACATATGTCACGAGACTGTCCTCGTAACAAGTCAGCAAGCCAAAGGGGTGCAAATGTGGCTGAGGCAGAGCCGGAACCACCTCGACTTGTAGAAGAAGCACCGGAAGAAGGTGAAGCATTGCTGCTTAGAAGAACTTTGTTAAGATCAGAAAAGGAGATTGGAGAACCTTCGCAAAGGAAGGACTTGTTCAGGACTATGTGCAAGTCAAACTGTAAGTGCTGTAAAGTTATAATTGATAGCGGGAGTACTGATAATCTTGTGTCTACAAAGATGGTGGAAAAGCTCAGATTAACAAGGAAAGCGCATCTTGCACCTTACAAAGTATCTTGGCTACAGAAGGGTCATCAAGTCATTGTGACAGAGCAGTGTAATGTGGAAATGCAGATCGGCACATACAAAGATGTAATAGTGGACTGTATGAGTGGTTAGTGATGCCTTTTGGGCTCACTAATGCGCCCAGCACATTCATGAGACTAATGAACGAGGTCCTGAAAGAATATATAGGTAAATTTGTTGTTGTTTACCTTGATGATATTCTGGTTTTCAGCAAAAGTAAAGAGGAACATTTGGAACATTTGAAGTTAGTCTTGAAAACACTGCAGAAGGAAAAACTACTAATTAATTTGAAGAAATGTAGTTTCATGAAAGAGGAGCTAGTATATTTGGGGTTTGTGATTTCCAGAGAAGGTTTAAAAATGGATCTGGAAAAGGTACAAGCAATCAGAAATTGGCCTACTCCTAGGAGTGTATTCGAGGTAAGAAGTTTCCATGGACTTGCTAGTTTCTACAGGAAGTTTATAAAAGGGTTCAGTCAAGTTTGTGCACCAATCCTTGAGACAATCAGGGAGGTCAATCAGCCATTTCAATGGATAGAAGCAGCCGACAGGAATTTTAATTTGTTGAAAAGAAAGATAACAGAAAAGCCTATTCTAGCATTGCCAAATTTTGAGAAAGTCTTTCGAGTGGAAACTGATGCAAGTGGAGAAGCAATTGGGGCGGTGTTGAGCCAAGAGCAAAGACCGATAGCGTATTTCAGCAAGAAATTAAATGATGCGAAAAGGAGATATTCTTCATATGACAAAGAATTCTACGCTATTGTGCAGGCATTGAAAAAGTGGAGGCATTACTTACTGCCAAAGGAATTCATTTTATATTCAGATAATCATGCTTTGCAGTTCATTAATAATCAGCCAAAGTTAAATCCGAAGCATTCCAAGTGGGTGGAATTTCTACAAAGTTTCACTTTTGTAATAAAGCACAAAAGCAGTAAGTCTAATAAAGTGGCAGATGCGTTGAGCAGGGTAAGTTTTCTTTTGCAAGAATTTAAAGTGGGTGTTGTAGGTTTTGATGAAATGATAGAAATGTACAAGGAAGATGAGGATTTTAGAGATATCTACATAATAGTGCAGAATCCAGTGAGCCATAACAGAAGTTAGTGGATGGACTACCTTATTCAAGGAGGCCTGTTATTCAAAAACAACAAATTATGCATTCCTAAATGTTCAATGAGAGAAAACATCATTAAAGAAAAGCACAGTGGAGGATTGTCTGGTCATTTTGGACAAGACAAAACCTTCACTCAGGTGAATGCTTTTTATTATTGGCCCAAAATGCAAACTGATGTTAAAAAGTTTGTTGAGAAATGCAGGGTATGTCAGTATGCCAAAGGAAGGAGTCAAAATACAGGTCTATATCAGCCGTTGCCCATACCAGATCGACCATGGGATGTAGTGAGTATGGACTTTGTTCTAGGTTTACCAAAAACTCAGAGAGGAAATGATTCTATATATGTTGTTGTAGACAGATTTTCAAAAATGGCCCATTTTATTGCTTGTAAGAAGACTAGCGATGCCACACACATAGCCAATTTGTTCTTTTCTGAGATTGTAAGATTGCATGGTTTACCTGTGAGCATTGTATCAGATCGGGATACAAAATTTGTAGGGCATTTCTGGAGAACACTTTGGAAGAAGCTGGGAACTAAACTTAGTTTTAGTTCAGCCTACCATCCTCAGACCGATGGACAAACTGAAGTTGTGAACAGAAGCTTGGGAAATATATTAAGAACTCTGGTTCATCAGAATCCCAAACAGTGGGATTTGGCATTAGCTCAAGCTGAATTTGCTTACAATGATACACCAAACCGAAGCACAGGAATGAGTCCATTCCAGATTGTCTTTGGGATGCATCCGAGAGGAGTATATGAGCTCAGAGATTTGGGAAAACAGGAAGCCAGAAGTGCAAGTGATGAAGATTTTGCTGAACAAATGCAAAAGCTACAAGAAGAAGTCAAAGATAAATTACAGGAAAGCAGCAGAAGATATAAATAGAGAGCAGATCTGAAAAGGAGAGAAAAAGAAATTCAAGTAGGAGATTTAGTCATGGCATATTTGAGGAAGGAGAGATTTCCTACAAGGACTTATAATAAAATGAAACTGAAGAAAATAGGACCCTGTAAAATCAAAAGGAAATTTTCAATTAATGCATATGAGATTGAGCTACCAGAAGGGATCGGAATATCCCCCATTTTTAACATCGCAGACTTGTATCCATTCAGAGGGGTAGAAACAGAGTTGCAGAAAGAAGTCACAGGTGATGAAATTCAAACTGTGGATTGGGAGGAACAAGTACGAAAAGCATCTCAAAAAGAAGTTGAAGCTATTTTAGACCGAAGAGTATCTAAGAAAACCAGAGGGCAGACATATTTCCAATATCTAGTCAAGTGGAAGGAGCAGCCAGTTTAAGATTCCAGTTGGTTGACAACAGCTGAACTACAGAAATATGGAGTGAGTCCTGAAGGTTTGAAGGAAAAATCTTTTCTTCCCCGGGATTCTGATGCAGGAGCATCGACATTAGCCAGCAATGTGGAGGATTGTCCACATGTTGTGGCTAATCACAGTTAAATTCATTTACTGTTACTGAGAAGGATGACTTCTCAAATTGTTAGTTATTGTAATAAATAAGACATTGTTTTATTTAGATTAGGGATAAGATTTGTTAGCTTAGGTGTGCATGAGAGCTAAGAGATAGAAGATTGCTGTTAGATCTCTTAGAAATAGAATATTATTGTTAGAAGTTTGTTAGAGAAATTATTGAGTTAGAAAAAGGAAGAAGAAATGTGATGAGTGGGAGGGAGAGAGTGAGGCTTGGTGTGGAGCGAAAAGCTCAAAGTGTATTTTGGATTGTATCAAAACAGAGGTCATCATTACAGTGTAAATCTGGCAAGGCCGAGACCCTGTATTTTATATATGAAATAATCCAGTATTCTGTGCAGTGCTTTGTTTATTCGGCCCGTGGAGGCCTTGTGTGTTTGGTTGCCTTTTTAACTTTATGCAGTTTCGATCTGTCTGGGTTTTATTCATAAACATAAGAATGCTTGTGCTTAAGGCAAGTCTGGCATAGCTAAAGTCCGTAAACGGAAAGTCCATTTACATAGAGAATCGGCGCCAAAACCCCTTAGCGGAGCACTGAACGGACTTGAAATAATATTAAGGTTTCCTTCGGAACTCATCGGGTCCATGTAGTTCCATCGCATCGGAACTTCGGTGAAATCCCATCACATCGGAGCATCGGCGGAACGATATCGCATCGGAAACCTTAGAAATGAAAGTGGACGCGATATTTTATATATCGGGTTGAATTCCCAAGTCGGGT
Source organism: Pinus tabuliformis (assembly GCA_031772625.1). Lineage (NCBI taxonomy): Eukaryota > Viridiplantae > Streptophyta > Pinopsida > Pinales > Pinaceae > Pinus > Pinus tabuliformis. Next base: position 704,706,003 of record CM062805.1, on the reverse strand, counting down.
CCAGTTCTATATCGGCGGATGCATATATGTGTATAGCGCATCGAGCGATCGCCGATCGCGACGAATTACCTTTGGGCGGAGGCGGATGCGATAGAAATATCAACTGTGGTGAATTGTAGATCGGGTCCGCAACCTCATCGGGGGTCATCGGGTCCGCGGTATAATGTTTATGGTGGTGACGGCCGATATCAGACTTGCCGAAAATTGCAAAGGTATATATATATAAATTGAAGTCCGGTATTTTGATTAGAGTGGGTTTTGTATTGTCCCCATATATTTATATATGTATGTGGGCGCGGTTATAAAACGGGGGTTTTATATATATATGATTCCCATGTATTTATGATGCGTCATTCCCGATTCATGTAATATGGTGCTTGCGAGCTTTAGAGCTCGGGTGGTGGCTTCCGATGGGTGATTAAGAGTGCCGAGAAAAAGGTGGCTTTGATTCCTCATATGTCCATGGTCATAAAAGGCTTAAAGCCTTAAGTGCTTCCAATAAATCCTGTAGGTTGTTACCACAGGTCAAGGGCCGATTTTTATTTGAAAAGGGGATTTTGGGTCATATCCAAGACTACCTTTTCATTAGCATGCCATGGAAGGTAGCTCAAATTTTAAATCTTACAGGGACATAATGGAGGCAGTGCTAGAGGATAATGGCTTGAAGGAATTCATTGATCAAAAAGTTCCTAATCCAACAACATCAGATGCACAACATTTGGCCAAATGGAAGGTGTGGCGAAGGTGAGGCAGATAATCCTTGAGGGAGTTTGAGACCACATTGTCTCAAGTCTCCATGGCAAGGAAACTCTGTATGCGACGTGGAAAGTATTGACGAACTTGTATCAGAACAACAATGAACAAAGGAAATTGGCACTAAAGGAAAAACTTCGAAAAATCAAAATGGAGAAAGGCGATACTATTCCAAAATACTTGACCAAGTTCACTCAATGTCGTGATGAACTTGGAAGTGTTGGAATCACAGTTGCTGAGGATGATATGGTGAGTGTTTCTCTTCTAGGACTCCCAAAGAGTTGGCATAGTTCTCAGGACTCTCTCAAAGGTCGAGAGAAGTTGACGGATTGAGAACGACTGTGGTTAGATTTGATGCAGGAGGAGATTAGGAGGAACACTAGGGATGGCTCTTCATCAAAGACTGATGATGAAGAGAACTGTGCCTTATCGATTAAGGAGAAGAAGGGGCAAGGAAAAGCTTCCCATTCCAAATTGGATTCTTACCATGGAAGTAAAAAGAAAGGCATGAAGAAAGTTAATTTCTTTCATTGTCATGAGCTGGGCCATTTTGCTACAAATTATCCACTCAAGAAGTCCAAGAAGAAGTCCTTAGGAGGAGCGGTAGGTGAGGTCTTGGTCTCTCAATTTGAATTGGAATTTCACCTCATTGCATGCATGGTGTCATCAATGATGGGAAGTGTATTGTACTTAGACAATGGAGATTCATTCCAAATGACTAGCGACAAAGAGTTATTCAGTGACCTGGAGGAGAAAGATCTCCAGATGCATATCGAGATGGATGACGACGGGAAGTATAGTGTTACTAGATTGGGCATAATTAATTTTCAGAGGGAGAATGGGGCTCCACTCACCTTGAAGAATGCTATGTATGTTTGGGCTGAAGAAGAACTTGGTATCTATTTCCATGCTTGAGGATAGAAGCTATGATGTGATCTTCTTGAAAGGAAAGGTGTTCCTTAGACACATAGCCACATGTCAAGTAAAGAATATAGGGATTCAGGTGAAGAATCTCTACAAGGTGGAGGTAGATGAGTGTGCTTATTTGATCATAAAAGAAGAAATGGTGCAAAGATGAGACGTTGGCGAGTTGTGGCACAGGTGATTGGGTCACTTGCATCATGGGGCTTTGAAGATATTGTAGAAGATCTCTATCGATCTTCCCAAAGGTATGCTTGAACAAGTTGATGCATGCAAGGGGTGTAATTTGGGAAAATACACCAAGTCTTCCTTTCATGACAAAGACAATCGAGCAAAGAATACTCTAGAGCGATTCCATTCCGATGTGTGTGGACCATTCTCGAAAGCATCCATGGCCAAACACAGGTATTATGTTATATTTGCCGATGACTTTTCTAAAAAATGTTGGATATTTTTCATGCAGAAAAAGGATCAAACCTTCACAAAGTTTTGTAAGTTTAAAGCATTGGTGGAGAAAGAGTTGGGAAAGAAGGTTAAAGCTCTACAGAGTGATAACGGTGGTGAGTATGTCTTAGACGAGTTTAAGAACTTCTCTGCAACAAAAGGGATTAAACAGGAATTGACGACACTCGATAACCCTCAGCAGAATGTGGTGGCCGAGAAGAAGAACATAAGCATAGTAGGGGCAACAAGGGCGATGTTGCATGATCAAGGCCTACCACTACACTTGTGGGCTGAGGCATGAAACAAAACAGTTTATGTTCAGAACCATAGCCCACATCGGATACTTGAGATGAAGATACTAGAGGAGGCTTATTCCAAAAAGAGGCCAGATGTAGAATTGAGGCTTTTGTGATCCATATCAAGTTTATGAGAGATTTTTCGGCATAAATCACATGATATTTCATTTGTCGACGTGTTTCGAACCAACCAGTGTGGTTCATCATCATGACAAGCATTGAAGAATCAGATCAAGCTTTGCATATTAAATAGTCAGAGCAGAACCTCCAACGACTATAATTCTAGACCAGGCAACGACTATATTGACTAATGGCTAAATTTGACTAGGAAACAGTTAGTGGAATGGACCAGGGGCATAAAAATAAGTTAATTTAATTGATTATTAAATTGATAGTTAGTTATATTATTATTAAATTAAAAGTCAAAGGGACATATAAATTTACCTAGAGGTTTTATTTAACTATTATATCTATATATATATATATATATATATATATAAATAAATTAATTTTAAATGTTTATTAAATTAATAGTTAGTTATAAAAACTATTTAATAAATATATATCAAAATATAAATATTGGAATAAGTCAAGTGTTAGAAAGAATAAAACTATAATATTTTAAATATTTAATTAATTGCTTATCTAATTGTTAAAAGAGGCCAGATGTTGGTCACTTCAATATTTTTGGGTCATCAGTATATTTCCATGTGACCAAATATGCACGGAAGAAGCTTGAGCCTGTTAACACCCAGGTTGTTCCCTTTGACTCTAAGGGAATACGGCCGGGGTAACCACTAACCAATCTTTGGATTACAGCTTCTAGCCAAACTGTGATCAGAGAGGGCTCTCTCTTTAATATTTATCTCTGTTTTGTACTGATTTTAGGCTAGCTATAAGTTCAGGTTTGTTTAAGGTTTTGGTTGGATGATAATTTCAGTCAAGGTGCTTATGCATTCTCCAAAGTGTTCTAGTCCATTGGGCTATGGAGTCAGTGGTCCTTTAGTTATTTTGAGGTGCTGAGTGATTTGCTGTAGTGATGCTGCAGAGCCAGATTAGTGTCTGAGAACAACGTTTATAATAGTGATTAAGTGGAGTGTATCCAGTTAATGCAAGGCAGTGAAGAATCTTGCAGTGAACTGCTAAAGAAACACAAGGGGAATATTGTCCTAGAAGCAATTGAGAATTTCTAGGTAGTATTCATACTTATAGAATCAATATAGACATGAGCAATTAAGAATTCATGTGCATAATAATCCTGAAGACAAACATTTACATTAGTAAAAATTGAGTACAAGGTGTAGCGAAACAAGTCCTGCACTATTCTTTCTTTTTATTACTAGCTTAGTATAAGATGAGTATGATTTTGACAAACATAAGTAAAACAAGAACAGAGTTTGGAGAAAACTTGTTATTTCATCAGACAGCGCAGGAATTCTACATCAGCACATGGAGCATCATCCAGAAATCAAATATTTCAGGAAATCACTGAGCTCATCCAGCCCTTTGTATTAGATAATTCTGAAAGTGTATAATACATTTGTCTCATAGAGAAAATTACCAACCCCTTATGAGTTACTCAGGGGAGTATATATACAAAATTTACATCAAAAATATCAGCGAATGAGTTAATATCTCATCTATGATATGCTAATCTCTGGAATGCAGTAGCTGAAGGAGTGAATGCTGCAGTAATTCCTTAATGCCTCAGCTGTCAAAATAGTCAGAAGATATTTGGACTTTATGGCTGTTAGAGTCGGCTGGAGATGTGCTGTCTGAAACTTGGATAGCTGCCATTGTCTATGTGATGAGTCACTTTTTTAGCTGTTTTAACTGCTGACATTTGTCATGTTATTTGTCTTGTAGTGACTTGGAGCTGGCAGTGGCCGAATGACTGAAGCTACCGTGGCAAAATCTGAAGCATAAATTGCCACCAATCCTCCTTAGGCATTTGATGTCTGCGCATCTTTATCAATGTTTCCTCGGCCTCTGTATGTCTATAAAGATTGGGAGGGGTTTCAAACAGGTGATTCACTTCATTCTCAATGAAGAACAGGCCTTCAAGTTTGTCATATAAGCTCTGCCCTGTGGGAGGCCCTGCTTGTTCAGATGAACTGCCAGATGCAATAATCTGATTTTCAATAGTGGTTGCCATTCTGTTGGCCATTTGATCTGGAGAGATCAGTTTTCCTGCACCACTTAGTAAGCTGGGCAGGCCTTTTGCTTGCATCACTCCCATTTTAACTTTGTATTCCTCCACATCTGCTTGTATCTCATAGTACTTCCTCTCCACTGTTTGTATATAGTTCCTGAGAGTTAGTACCTTCTTGGCAGAGATGACAGCCTCTGTTCTGTTGGGAATGCCTATAGCTGCCAATTCCTCCCTTTCTTGCCTGTTCAGGAAGTCTATCATTCTGTTTGCCTGCTCTGCTCTGTTCCCTAGCACTGTCTTGGCCTTCTGAATTTATGCTTGAGCTTGACCCATTAAATCCATCTGCTCATGCATTATTTTTATTGACCTCCATTGCTGTTTGATGGATTGGCCAATTTTGGCCCATAGGATTCTCTTTATGTCAGCCATAGCAGTCTCCAGATTCAGCTCTTTCTCTAAGGCCTTTATCTTTCCTTTTTGGGCCTTTATTTCTCTGCCCTGTTCTGTTACAGTCACTTTGGACTTGTCATACTTGGCATCCAGTTCTGCCAACTTCTCCTTGGCCTTCTTTATTTCATCTGCCTGGAGCTCCATTGCTTTGACGGCCTTGGTCAATTCCTCTACACTTGGGCTGGCATCTGGAGCTGCTGCTGTTCCTGCTGCTTCTGTTGTGGGGGCCACTGCTGCCCCTGAAGTTGCTGCTGTTGTTGAAGTAGTTGGAGGAGCTTGGGAAGTGGATTCGGCCTGTTTATCTTGTAATGCTCCTTCCAGCTCTCTCTCCAATTCCCTGATCCTCTGGTCTTGCTGCATTAGGAGGTCCAGTTGGTCCTCAACCTGTTTTTGCTTTTGAAGTTCTGCTGTTTGAGGGTGCTCTGTGGGCTGCAGCTTCAATCTTTTCTTCAAGGCATTGAGGTCATCATCTTTCTTCTTCATAAGGGCCTTCACACCCTTTGGATCACTAGGATCATGTCCTAGATCAATGATGATCTCCTCTAGAGACTTTATTCTATTGTCTTTGGCCAGAGAGGACATTCTCTCAAAGTCCAACTGGGTATTGGTGTTTTTGAGGGACTCTTTCAGCTCATGTGCCATGGTGGCCTTCTACACCAAGGTTGCATAGACCATCTCCCAAGATTTCTTATGGAGTTCAATCTGGTCCATGGGATGTATATCTCTGGCTAGGACCTCCACCCTTGTCTTTACAAAATCTGCAACTGTCTTAGGCTGCGGCCCTTTGGGCTTAAAGTGGCTGAGGAGCAATTTTTCCTCGTGAATGTCATATACGACATTAGCCTTTCTTGCTGGGCTGGTGTTGCATCTATGAATTGCTTGTAGACCTCAGCTCTTAGCAGCTCATTCTGAGCTTTTATTTGTTTGAAAGAAGCCTTGGTGCTCTTGGTCTTCTTGCTTTGTTGGGAAGAAGAGGACACCTCCAAACCGAGCTGTAAAGTTTGCTCCTGCTGAAAGGAGCTTGTACCTGTATGCTGACTGCCCTCCCTATCTTTTCTTGCACTGTCCAAGACATCTTCAGTAATGTCTTCTACCTCTGGGGAGTCTGCTCTTTGCCTTTTGGCTTCTGGCTGGTGGGAGGATCCACTGAGGGGAGTGGACTCTTCTCTATCTCTTTTTGTCCCCCTTTCCTCATGTGCTGGGGTCTGTAAAATTGGAGCAGTTACTGGCTCAGTTTGTGGGGGTGGAATTTGCAGTGCTGGAGCTGCTGGTAGCTCAGTTTGTGGAAGGACAGTTTGCCCTTGCTGCTGTTCTTGCTGTTGTTCTTGTTGCTGCTCACCTGAAGGGGCGGACTTTTCTTTCATTGTTTGTTCTGCTGCACCCATTATCCCTTTGCCTTTATCTAACACTGGTGCTGCTGTGGAAGATGCCTTTATCACTGGTGCAGTCCTTGAGGCTGAGGTCCCTTCTCCCACTGAATAAGGCGGTCTGAAAGGTACCTGCTGCACATAGTCTAGGTCAATAGTTTTTTCAATCTCCTTCATATTCTTTAGCTTTGTCTCTTCCTCAGTTAGATTTTCAACTAGAGTATCCATCTGCCATTCTTGCAGGTTGGCATATTTTTCAATGTGTGGGTACTGGCAATGCTTAATGCATATAAGCCTATACTTGTTTCTCCTAGCAGTGATGAAACCTTCAGGGTCATAATGGACCCACCGAAAACTATAGGACAGCTTGTATTTATCCTTAAGGATTAGGTCTGCATCTTCCCACCCTTCTTTCTTGTTCATGATGAAGGGGCCCAACTGGTGTTTGAACTTGAGGTGGGCCTTCTTTTTGGCGCTGTGGAAATGGGTGAGGTCGGACTGAATCAACTGCCTGTAATACTCCAAGGCAAATAACCTCATAGGTACATATTTTGGGAGCCTGTATGGACAGAGCTCACAGCCATAGATCCTAATGACAGTATGGTTCTCATATAGGTACCAGTCACCTATTTTATATTTTTTGGAAAGCTGCAGAGCTTTCTTTATCTCATTTGATATTCTGGGAGGAGGGGACCTCATCAACAGGCAAGAGACTGGGTATACAAATTGGTCAACAAATTCACAGTAGGTGTAGGGTGAATTTGTGACTTTGTGATAGACAGAGGTCCAGAAGATGACAGATCTTCTTTCCCCTCTGTGATCCAGCCTTTTGATGTAGCATGGGAAGGCTTCAGAATGATAGTACATGAACAGGTGGTAAATATAGGCCGAGTACTTGAAGACCCCCTGTCTGTCCACTCTGCTCAACTGATCATGAATCTTGTTAGCTATGAACTTAGCAAAGTTATATTTGCAGGCAAGGGGTTGGCGTGGGCTGTAAGCAGATAGCAATACCAGCATTGTTTTATCCACATGCTCACTGTTTTTGTATCCCAACACATAGGCAATCATGTCTAGTAAAATCCTGCCTATATCATTGAAATGGACATCCAGGTAGGGAGGTGGCCCTGTAGGCTGGCACTCAGGTCTCATGAATGTCCTGGTGACTTTTTGAATCTCCTCACTGGTCATCTTGGCACCAGTGTCCAGCAAATAGTCCATGGAAAATGGGATTAGCAACTCTATCTGATCAAAATGTAACATTTTGTTGATGGACTCAGCATTAATGTAGAAAAGGATCCTCCCAGATGGAGTGCTAATAGCTCTGTGCTGCACATCATAGTTTTCAGCACATAAGTGAATGATTTCAGGGAAGACATTTACAGCTGGGAGACAATAGTATGGTAGGTTTGACTCCCATATCCCATGTGTACCATGACCATCCTTATAGTCCTCTCTTAATTGACAGAAGGTCTGCAAGAAGTCCCTGTTACCCTCAAAGTCTTCAATAAGATAGTCCTTGTCAGCAAATGCCAAGGCTTCCAGCTCTTTGTTTGGTGGATTTAATGGAGCTACACTGAGGGATGAGGATGCAGAAGCAGCCATTGTAAAACTTGATTTTGAAATAAGGTGATGGCAATGGTTTGCAAAGTTCTTTAAGAGCTTAAGTAATAGGCCAAATGTAGACCAAGTCTGAAGTGTTTTTCTCAGTGGAAAATGCAAGCTGGTTTCTGTAGTTTGTTGCAAATTCACAGGGATGTGAATTGCTAAGGGTAAGTTGCAGAGGGTATGAGGTTTCCTTTGGTAGAAATTGCAGCTGGCCTATACTCGGCAAAAGGGAACAATGCCGAGCACCTCGAGGACAATTTTATGGTTCTGGCCCGTGGAACGACTGTTTTAATGTCAATTTTTAGTTCTGGGGGCAATGCAAGTTACTTTAGCTGACTCTTGGTTAGCAGACAGAGCTAGACTGTGGATTTTGACCAGTCTTCAATGGTGAATTTACAGAGAAATGGAATGCATGGGCAAAATGGGGAAATCTGGTGAAATACCTGGAAAAACGTTTGATAGGCCTGCGGGCCGAACTGTGCAGGCTCAATGTAGCTGAATCCTTGACTTGTAGCGGTCTGAATCTTGAATTTGATGGCTGGAAACGAATTTTCGCGGCAGCTGGTTGACAACGGCTACGTCGTTTGTGCGTGAAAATGACCGAAAACGGCTAATTTGGTCGTTTATAACGACAAATTTGGAAAAAACATGCTATTGGCGCTTTTCCGCCGATGACGTCAGCATGATGTCATGGTGGGGCCCGGGTACGGAGGTGACGTGGCTGCTGAGGTGTAGGCCAGGGTGGCAGGACACGGTGGCGGGTAGATGCGGTGGCAGGGCTACGTGGAGGGCCACGGGACGCGGGGGCGGGTAGATGCGGTGGCAGGGCTACGTGGAGGGCCACGGGACGCGGGGGCGGGCGGAAGTGACATGACGTCAGGCTGACGTGAGGGTGACGTGCGCCGGATGAGTGGTAATGGGGAGGCGGTAAGCGGGTTCCCCGCAACACCTTTGCGCCAAAGGCGGTATCGGGGAGGGGGCTCCGAACAACCCCACCGCCTGCCACGCGTCCCTGTACGAGGCGGAAAACCATTTTCCCCGGACGCTAAAGGTCAGCAGGTCGGGGAGTGAAAATTACCGCCCACCGTTAGATCTGGGCAGCGGAGATCTGACAGCTGGCGGGTCCTCCAACGGATCGTGCAGGTTGGGGGGTCCTGCTGGCCTATTAAAATATTAAATTAAATATTTTCGGGCGGAGAACCTTAGGGTTAGGGGTTTTTTCATGTGTTTTGGGGATTTTTGGGTTTTTCAAGGGTTTTATAAGGAAAAAAGGGTTTAGGAGTGGGTTTAGCAGGGGGAAAGGGGTTTTCTGTGGCATTTTGAATAGAGGAAAGGTGAGGGCTTAGGGGAAAGGTTGTTGCTCATAACCAGAGGTTAGAGCAGCCCCAAGACAGGGTTGACCACAGCCCCTGGTGGACTGGAGTCTCCCTAAACAACTTAGTTGGCTATAATGCCAAGGGGAGGGATATTTATACAATGTTTGGGGTTTATACACCAAGGTGTTATAATAATAGGGAAAGGGTAACATAGGGGAATTATACAATAGAGTTAGGGGTTAATATGGATGAGAAAGGGTGGATGAGGGGAGATACCACTGAGTTTGTTTGAAAATAGCTTAGTTTAGGGAGTAGAGCAAAATGAAAAGAGTTTTAGACAAGAAATGTGGCTTTTAAAGGACTAAGAACCACCATAAAACCACAAACTTTTTCATGAATCTTGGCTGCTCAAGGGATGTTAGTAAATGGATGAGAAAAAGGGGACAATGGGAAGTTAGACATGCTCCTTTGCCTTGCTTTTCTTATCTTGACCAGCAAGTTTCAATCTGAAATGAATATCACTTCTGCAACCCCATCTACTTACCCAGCTACTTTGCCTAGCATTTTTTTGCTTCTTCTTGGAGGGTGCACTTGAACTTGCAGACCCTTATGTGCCTTTTCTTTTCATTGGCTTTTCTTTTGATCATCTATATAAGACTACCCTTATTTCTTCCAAGGTCCCAGACTAAGCAGTAGGGAACCTTACTTTTCTACCTAAGCTACTTGTCTGCCAAGATTAAACAGTTTGGACAGACTTCTTTCTCTATTCTACAACTGAAAATTTAAAACATGGCATGATCCAGATTAGGCTGTTGGACCATCCATCAAAATTTAGACAACATCAGGCTATATACATAGATTGTTTTCTCTTGGAAATATGTGATCTTTGCATGATCAAAGCAGAGCATATTTGGAACTTTTCATTATCAATCATGAAATATGACACCTATTGGTATAGGTAGCTAACAGAGCCAACAACATAGTTGGGGGTATTTGTGGGGTACACTGATACACCTCACAACTATCGGGTGTACTTGCCGACCAACATGATAAAAGTGGTTGGTAGGGATGTCAGATCCGATGAGGAGAAGGCCATGTGAGTTTCCCTTGATAGGGAGCTCGATCTACATGCAGATGAGGAGATTGTAGCTCCTAAGGTTGAGGAGCCTCAGATTGATGTGGAGTAGCCACGTGCAGAGGATCTGGGAGTGGAGACATCCACTTAGGCAGAGTCTTCCAGAGAGGGAAGAAAGTGCACTAGAGAGGCTGACACATTATTGGATGATGCAAGGGAGAATGTGGGAGCTCCCACTTCTCAGTGCAGGTAGAGAAGGTCACCTGAGAGGTACACTGGATACATGGCTCTTATGGGCGAATGTGTTGTGACAAAGCCATATTCCTTTAAGGAAGTAGTGCAACCGCTAGTTTGGGTTGATGCCATGGTGGAGGAGTATAAATCCATAGTTTGTAACAATGTTTGGGATGTGGTCCCAAGACTAGAGGACAGGTTAGCGGTGAGCTCCCGTTGGATTTACAAGATAAAGCAAGCTGCATATGGTAGTGTGAATAAGCATAAGGCTAGATTTGTTTCCCGTGGATTTTCACAGGTAGAGAGGATTGAATATGATGAGACCTTTTCTATTGTTGCAAGGTACCCTTTGATCAGATCTATATTGGAACTATTAGCACAGATGGGTTGGAAGATACATTAGATGGATGTAAAGACAACCTTCCTTAATGGAATGATTGAGGAAGAGGTGTACATAGAGCAGCCTGAAGGTTTTGAGACCTTTGACCGTGAGTTGCATGTGTGCCGGCTCAAGAGAGGATTGTATGGGCTGAAGCAAGCACCCCATTCTTGGTACACTAGGATAGATAACTACTTCACCATGTTGGGCTTCACGAAGAGTGAAGCAGATGCAAACCTACACCACATTGTGGTGGAAAGTAAACTGTTGATCACTGTACTTTATGTTGATGATCTCATACTAACGGGTGATGATCAACTGATCAAGTCTTGCAAGGAGGACCTTGCAAGAGAGTTTGAGATGAAGGACATGGGGCTCATGCATTAATTTCTTAGCATGGAGGTATGGTAGGGAGATGGGGAGTTGTGTGTGTCTCAAGGAAAGTATGCCAATGAGATACTTGGGAGATTCCACATGGAGAGCAACAAACCCATGGAGACTTCTCTAGCAAGAAACCGAAGGAAGGAGGGTGCTACTTCAGGGGAAGTAGTGGAAGCTACCTTTTACAGGTAGCTTGTGGGTTCACTCATGTACTTGGTGAACACATGACCAAATATGTGCTATGAAGTTAACCAACTTAGTCAAGCGATGGTTAGGCTTGCCAAGATATATTGGAAGGCGACAAAGCATGTGTTGAGATACCTTAGGGGAACTTCTCAGTATGGATTATGGTACAGACGGGTAGAGGGAGTGAAGCTTCAAGGCTTCACCGATGCAGATTGGGTCGGGAGTCTATTCGACCAGAAAATCCCATCAGGAGGGATCTTCAGTATTGGGTCAATGAAAATTTCTTGGTACAACAGGAAATAAAAATTAGTTGCAGTTAGTTTGGCAGAGGTAGAGTACATGACTACAAGTCAGGAAACATGTGAGGCCATCTGGATGAGGAAGATCTTGGTTGGTTTTTTTGGCCAGTAGATGGATCCAAATATGATTTACTACGATAATCAGAGTTGTATCAAACTCTCTAAAAATCCAGTTTTTCATGATCGGTCCAAGCATATTGATATCTGATATCATCATCTCATAGATTGTGTATTGAGGCAGATTATGTTGTTAGAGTACATTCCCATGGAGGAGCAAGATGCTGACATTTTGACAAAGGCATTGTCAAGAAGTAAATTCGAGTTTCATAGAGACAAGATCGGGGATGCTGATAATCCCTTTTTTGTTGAGAGGGGGTGTTGAGAAATGGCAACAAGAAATTCCAATTTAATTTGTCCTTGAATTAAACTAAGAATTAAAGTCAAATTCTATTCTCATAGCAACTTGTAAATAATTAATTAAGTTTAATTAACTTAATTAACTTAGGAATTTCTAGTTGGAAGTCTTTTGGAAGTCATGTATATGTTCTCCCTAAGTTTTAGGGGTCCAGTATGAGTTTAAATTGAGTTGGAAATTAGATCACTTAGTTTACTGAGTTAAGTTAAGTTAAATTAGTTCTAAATTGTTTTTGGAACTAATAGAGAGTTAACAGTCAGTTGGTGCACTAGTGCATCCACAAGTGTCACTATAGTTAACTAAATATCCCCTCATCAAAAACTCATGCATGTCGATTCTAAGAAAGCCCCAGTTGAGATTAGACTACAGGGATAGTGTACTATCAGTGGTATTATTTACTAGAGTGTAAATATCATGCATGCATCAGAGTTTGATCCTATGTTTAGATTGCACAGTTTTGGAAGCATGAATTCCCTTTAAATATGAGCTATCCATCTTAGGAATTACGCAAAAGATTAGGGGCTTGGAGAGTTGCAGAATAAGCCAAGGATTTGGCTTGAGCTAGCTTATGAGCTAAGAGAGTTGAGCATACTTGTGAAAATTTGTTCTAGTGAGAACAAGCTTTGTATCTTCACTCATATTTTTGATATATGCAATAAAGATAGCGGGGTTTTGAGTAGTGACTTTCCCTAGATACATCTTGTGTTATGTGCCATTGATTTATCTTCTTCTTATTCATATTGTTTTCATTGATCTATTGGCTTCCGCTAGTTGAAAGTAGAAGTAGGTTCTCGTCCTGTGCTTTAGTAAATTGCATGAGCTTGTGAATCTACAAGAAATTATACAATTACAAGTATATATATATATATATATATATATATATATATATATATATATATATATATATATATATATATATATATAATTATAATTTAGAGGCAAGAAAAAATGGAAAGATAAACAAATCATAAGAAACATTGATTTTTTTCAAACCTAAACAAATCATGGTCCCAAGTATTTTATATCTTTTTATGTGTGTGTATTATTCACATAATATATATTATTTAGAGGCAAGAAAAAATGGAAAGATAAACAAATCATAAGAAACATTGATTTTTTTCAAACCTAAACAAATCATGGTGCCAAGTAATTTATATCTTTTTATGTGTGTGTATTATTCACATAATATTTAGAGTGAATTTTAATAATATTTTAAAGATAAGGAACATTATTTCAAAGTAGCTAAACTTTGCCTCATTCGACTACCTCTTTCAACTATATAATTGTTGGCATAATAAGAATTGTGTTGGATTTGCAATGTGGCCTAGATTTTCTCTTCTCACTATTGTCAACTTCTCTCCCTATATGTGAATCTTGTTGGCATTGAACTTGTGGCATGAGAAGAACCCCTATATTATTTATTTGTTTAGATGTAACTTTCTTTAGACAAGGTATCATGCATGTCTACAATTTAATAATTCACTTTTTCTATAGATTGGATATATCATAGTATTATTCCTCTAGTTTTCATACAGAAAGTAGATGACGTGTTATTAAATATAATTTTATTCCACATTAATCAACTCTAATGTTCAACTTACTCAATCCAAGGAAGAGTATTTGTTTGGAAAATATGACATGCAAATGAAGTCGGTCACTAGAAATTCTGTTGGCACTATCATCACATTCTATGTAAGTCTAACAAATGAATTCCCCTTGTTATTAAACTTATCCTTTAGGGTTAATGGAATATTTCATGATAAAATATAGATTCTGCCTTTACATTCCCATTTGCAACTTTCCTCTCAAAGTTTTGACCATGATGAAATAGACTTTGAACTCTAGGGGGACCTTTCTAGCAATCCATCTATTTTGCATACAAATATTTACTCTCAAGGACTAGGAAAGAGAGAGAAAATTTTTTACTTGTGGTTCATCTTATAGCTGTAACTTATTTCTCTCATAATCATATTTTCTTCTAGTATATAAGATTCATCATGCCATGTCTATTCAAATTCTTAGTGGAAAGTACTTCAATTAGAATGCTCCACAACCTCGAGGAGTTAGTTTTGCCTTATCCCAACAATCACTAATTAAACTCTACTACAACCTTTGGAATGTAGAAAATTGGGCTACCAAAGGTGGTATTTTCATTATAGCCATTCATTCTTTGATTCATTCTACATTCTCAAAGAAGTTAGAAACATGGAACCGTTATATTATAAACATAAAATTGTATTATCAATTGTGATCCTTTCCTTTATGATGTTCTCTTTTTTTTCTTAAGAAATATATATAGCATTCAATAATGGTATATCCAATAATGTATATTGGTTACTCGATACATGAAAGAATTCACTGCAAAAATTAATGAAGCTTACTTCATATATCCCAATGGGCAAAATTACTAGATTTAGGGATGCCTGCTACATACATATCTTGCATATATTTAGATTAACATACTACGACCTTCTTACTAATAATACAATGGACTTATCTTTTAGAACCAGATAAGGCCAATGCAAGATTTCATGTATTAATAGAAAGGTTGATTATTTGTACAATTTCAATTCTCAATTATGTTTATATCATGAAGATGTATTTTTTCTTCACACAAATAGATTCATTCTCACACTTTTTAAATATTAAATCATAGTTCCACTTACTCCCACATTGTGAAGTTTACGATGTAAAATAAAGCAATTTTTTGTTACATGCTGAGCATGGCAAAACTATGACATATTGTGTGGTGTTTCTTGACATGATATGCTAGGTGTCATTAACATGCCATTACATATATCCTCACAATGTTATCACTACATACCTAATATTCTACCACTCACCGACTACAAGGCACTATTTTCCACAAACCCCCTCCCATAGGCTCTTCATCTTCACAACATGTTTCCACCACTTGTTCAAACAATCTTCCATGGCTAGAGACTTCAAACCCAGATTACTCAATACTTCTGCCACAATATCTTCAATTTACTATAACATGCACCATGAACATAATGAATCCATCTGCTCTAAGTGAAAATAGAATAATGTCAAGGATTTCAATCCTTATTTACAAGTAAGATATTTAGATTGTTATGCTAAGCGACAAGTAAGTCATACTAATGATGTCTAGTGAAAGTGGGTTAGTGGATTCTACAATACTAAGTGTTGAGGACCTTGAAGCTAGTTTTGTAGCTAAGTGCCTTGAAGGTAGGAATCGAGTCAGACATGGAAGATAAGATATGGGGCTACAATGACTTCAATTTGGACAATTTGAAATCATATAATGATTGAATGGTGGTGGACTATAACAAGCACACGAGTTGGTATTAGGAGATAAAAATGGTGTAATTTGTTATGAAAATTTAAGCTACACATAAGTAGAGATGAAAAAGGCTATACATTCCCACTAAAGATAAATATTAGGGCTATGTAAAAGAGACCCAAGGGTTCAAAAAAGAATAAGGATAAGAAAGATTATTAAAGATGTTTTCACTAGTTTTGGGTGACAGGGAAGAGAAGTCAAACGGTCGAAAAGAGATGCAATTGCCCTTCCATTAAGTCAAGGAGAGATAATATTATCAAATTCATTACTAAGAGTCTAATATTGCATCCTAAGCCTGTTAGTTGCTAATATTCTATCTAAAGAGAAAATCCTTAAACCCTACAATTCTTAGTCCACAAATGGCTAAGTCTAATATTTATAGGGGGGATATTGACGGGAGAATTCTCATGAAACAATTCCTTCTCACCATACTTTGTCAGGTAAGTCTTCCTCCTCATAAAGATCTCAATGAGAAGCCTTCTCAATCCCCTAAGTCTACATTGTAATCAAAATCTGTCCATATATGGATGAATATATCTCTCCTTAGATCATGCACCCAATGATTCTTTCTTAGATGCTTTCATTATTGTTGTTTCATATGCTTCTACTTATGCTTCTTCTCCCATCTTTTCTTACCTAGGAGGAGATTTTCTTTGTTGGTTCAGCTTGTTGGGGCTTTGATACTCATATTTTGAAGAAGCTGTTGATTCTCATGTGCCATATATATGCCGAAGTGCTCCATATCCTTATTCACTATATTCAGGAGTTCTAAGGCTTCATCCATTTTTCTTGTAGAAGGATGTTGGGTTTCACTGAGTGGTAAGGATTTTGAAGATGACATCCTAATCTACTAAGTTAGTACATCGCTACCATTGAGCCAATCCGTTCATGTTTTATGTATTTCTATTTTGATTTTTCTTTATTTATATAATGGAATTCAATTGTGATTATTGTGATTGTGCTAACTATAATTGTAATTGTTTATCATTTGAAACTATTCAAATTTTTCAAATTCTATAGGGGTGGTGGAGTGGAGGTTTGCCATTGTAAACTATTCAAATCAATAGGTTGTGGAAAATTAAAAGGCTCCATGAAGCATTTCACTAGATTTACCTTCCCACTTCCCCAAACCTACATGCCTATCAAGCTCATTGAACTACCCTTCCTACTTCTCCAAACTTGCATGCTTATCAAGCACTGGACTACCCTTCCCACTTCCCTTAGAGAATTAAGAGGTGGTGGAGTGGGTGCTTGCTATTGAAAACTATTAAAATCAATATGCGATGAAAAATTAAAAGGATCCATGTAGTATGTCACTAGACTTCCATTCCCACTTTCCCAAACTTTCATGCATATCAAGTTCATTGGACTTCCCTTCCCACTTCCCTAACTTGCATGCCTATCAAGCTCACTAGACTACCCTTCCCACTTCCCCAAACCCGCATGCCTATCAAGATGGCTTCCAATAGAGTAGCAAATTGTCCTTCCTGAGATTTAAATTAATAATAGATAGTTAGAGTAGTCAATTTATGCAATGGTTGTTAGAGCCTCGACTATAAAAGCATTTCCAGAGTTAAATCCACAATTCTTTGAGTATTTTCATAACCTTCATAGTAGTCAACAACAATTTTTTTAAAATATTTTTAAAATTCTAACAATATAGAAGAACTCGCTTACAATAAGAAAATAAAATGTCATCCCATATTAATCCCATTATAAATTAGAATAATACATTTTTATAAATACTAAAATAATTTTATTTATAGAAATAAATAAAATTTATATATGAATTTCATAAAACTTTGGATACACATACAACGTCAAGATGATTAGTATAAGGTCAAATCTCTTTGACCTTGTTGTAGCTGCTACAACACCACCCAAATTTTTGGACACATTCAAAATTTTGGGTACCCCACCACTCACCCCAGGTTTCTAGGGTTTTCGATAAGACCTTCAATCATTACTCTCTCTGCAACCCTTCTATGAACCCCTTTTTGACGCCCCCACTTACGTAATGCATACCACATTGATGAATTTTTTTTTGTGGGTAGATTCTTTGATAAGGCGTTAGATTACTCACGCGCCTCCCAAGCCCCATCTTTCCCTATTGACATTTCATAGGGAGAGATATCATGAGATTGACGAGCAGGGTTTCCTCTAAATTACATTAAGTTTAGGTAGGTGTGATTTTCCCACACACATGGCAAACCCTAAATGATATTGTAATGCTGCATCCTCGAAGATGATTTTCACTAAGCACATGATAAAAATCCTTTGAAGTTTTCTTTTACAAAATCCAAATCATTCAGGGTTACCATAGTAATTCCATAGCACCCAGAATCCTACTCAATTGAAACCTTAGAAAACAAGGTAAATTAACTACAAAGAAGGATAAATAAACTGTACGTCTATTTTTTTTTTTTCAAATCCCAATCACAAGTGGTTATAATGAATCCATGTGAATAATTCCATTTAGCCAGAATCATCGAATTTTTTAATTATTGTTTCTGTGCCAGATATGGAAAAGGTTCCAGTTTCATATAATTTGCAGCATTAATCCCTGCTATTACGATCACATGTGAGTATTTTTTCTATGCAGGATATGGGAAAGGCTCGATTCTCATATATTTTTGCAACATTAATCCTTGCTATCATGATGACGTGCCTCTATTGGTTTGATCACACCGTGGCATCACAGTTGGCTCAGCAGAAAGATTTCAATTTATGGAGCCCCTTAGCTTACCATTATGATTTCTTAGTCTTAGGTTTCATGGTTGGGATAAGTGGACTTATTGGATTTCCTCCATCAAATGGTGTCCTACCTCAATCCCTGATGCATACCAAAATTTTGGTGGAACTTAGGAGACAGGTACATGAACACATTAGATGCTTCAGACTATTAAGGATGAGAACGCTTGTATGGATTCCAAGTCATTCACGGATTTTGGAGCAATGATATCATACATAACCCTGCACAATATATCCAATACATCAAGGGAGGCTTGGAAACTATTGATCTAACTTTGTGGGATGTGATAAGGGATAAATCTCTTAGATACACATAACAACGTACACACACAACACAAAAGTGATGCCACAATTAGTGCATGAAGAACACGAGCTACAAAGCATCGTTGCCAAGGAAATAGAGATACCACCCATAGTTTTGGCCCCAAAGGGTTGTTGCAAAAGTTGAATGCTGACTTGGAATCATCCTGCCAGTTGCATTTCCTGCTCAAGAGTTGTAATATCACAATCCATGGGTAGCCAAAGGGTGTGATTGTATTACAGTGTGACCATGCAACCTCCAGCAAGTCACATTCCCACCTAGTCGCATTATCGCAGGGATCTACTTGCTTCAAAAAGACCATTGAATTTCTTTTATATTTATGAAAAGGGTCGCGGTAAAGAAAGTTGAGTTTGTGATTATTATTTTGTGAAGTATTTTTACACTCCCATTGATAGCCCAACTAAGGCACAACCATCTCATCCACTTCATACATCGATTCCAGCAGCCTCGGGTGAACTGAAGAGGAATGAATTAGCGAGATCAACCCCGGTACCTCATGAAGCGCTACTATGGCTTATAATATGTTCACATTTCACAGCGAGACTATCTACCTTTTGTACCTCCTAGGAATAATATTTCACTGACATTGAGTCATGGTGGTTCATAACAGTAAGATTTGACACATTATGGATGTCCATCTGGGCCTGTTCCAGTCCTCCTGGACCTACACAGCTCCACAACATCCCATGATCTCTTTGAAAGGGAATGAAGGCAGAGTCATCATGGTGCTGTGCTAAGAGGGATAAATCAACTCACCAGGGCACTCGTTAAATCATAATACCCCCTTCGAATGCAACTTTGCGACCTCTCCCAAGTCACTAGGTCACAAAAGTGCCCCCAAAGTAGGCAGAGATTGGTGGGACCTCTCCTGTCCTATCACTGCTGTGAATACATGATCAATTTTCAAGAATCTCCTCCAACAAGTCGTGAGGTCGCAGGCATGACCAGCCATCAAAGTTCGACTTCCAACAAGATGCGATTATGCAATTTCTTGATCACGATTCTGTCCACTGTGTTTAAGTCACACTTCTAAAATGAGATCAGTTTGAATACTCTATTCCAATTCAAATTTTCTCTCTTCGCTCATGGGAAATATCGACTAGGTATTTAAGAAATTCAAATGGGTGTGGGATGATTTAAAATAGGGAAATTTCAGTTAGGTAGTAAGAGAATGCGTCTAATTTCAAAGAGAATTCAAATGAATATGAAGAGATATCATATTGGATTGAGTTTTTGAGGAAACTTCCAGGGATGCTACACTGGTTTGAGCAGGAAACATGGGTTGATTATTTTCGACCAAGATTTTGGACTCTAATCCCCATAGAGACCTCCTGCTACCAAAAGGGGCAGCATTTTGGCCTCACTGTTGTTGATTTGCTACTGCATTTTGCTGTTTCCGCGACAATTCTAAGACCAATATCCTATCCCAAAGATGAGGGAGCTATATGCCCTATCCTAGGAAAAAGGAAGTTATCCGATGAAGAATGACCCATCACCAATACTTGCGAAAATGGACTTTTTCTTTCCCCTCAAATTATTCATTCATTAATATATCTAATTTATTTTCTTTGACTACCATACGTTTATCACGAGTTTTAATTGATGATTATGTCCATGCAGGATTATAATTGGAGAATGATTCAAAGCTTATGAGGATTATGGAGCATTTTTCCATCCCAAAGGGTTGCGACCATAGCACATCTAGACAAAGCCACACACTCATCGGTTTCTCAAAGTTGCCTCAACCACAAAATTTAGAAGTAAGAAAGAAAGATTTTGGCCTATGCAGAAAGATTACAGTTTATCATGAAGCTTCCTTGGCTAAGGTTCTCCTCTAGCAAGCTGGATGGTCTCTTGCAAGCTTCAAGAATCCCTATATAACCCCAAGACACATCACCGAAAGATTAATGTATGTGAGTGAAGCATAGTGGCAAGAGAACTAGCCAATTCAAGAACCAAGCATCTGCATCATTGCAACATATGGGAAACAAGAATTCTAGGGTTCCAATGACCCTCTACAACCGTCCCCTCTCTCTTTCATCATAAAGTAATTTCATCCACCTTCATATTGGGACTAATGTGGGCATGTAAAATCATTCTTGGCTTGATAAAAAAGTGGGCAAACCCAAGATTCATGGGGGTAGCCGAAGGGACACGAGGGAAGGCCGAGGGTTGCAATAGGTGAATAGCCACCTCATCTCTATAAATTTTTCCCTAAGCCCCATTTGCAGGGACTTTTAGCCCCTGAGTTGACGTAGAGATAGATAGCTGATGTATGCTTGAGAGCTAGGTTCACTCAGCTCTTGGTAGCTAGTAGAGTGGATTTGTTGTGGGTTTAGGGTTGTGGCATCGAGCAATGGTATGAACAACCCATGTTCCACTATTGGGTAGTGACCAATTGCATGATATGTATTTGAGGTTGCAACAATATTAAAAAGATTGTTTTCTTTTACCTTTTTGCACTGATACCAATGCTTACTCATGGTGGTTGTATTAGCTATCTGGTACCTTCACCATATTTGTATGTGTGCTTGCATATACACAATATGTTATGTATTGATACATAGTGATTTCATTTATGTTTCACTTTCGAATTTGTGTTTACTTGTACCTTTCCATGTCAGTAACCTATGGCAAACTACTTTGGAATTGACTTCCGAAATGTTCCTGTTTATTATGTCTGATGGGGTTTTAGCTCACTAATCCCTCTCATCGTTTATCTCTTCTTATCGGTGTTGTGACTTGTTGGCATCTCTTTCTACAATTTGTCAATCTTTTTGTTGATTTTGTTTCACTACCCGAGCACTTCATTCTTGCCCAACTCTGTCATCTTCTCATTTGATAACCAAGAGTAGAAAAAAATCATGGTGGCAGTCGAGCCCACATACCGGATGGGGCTCCTATCCCAAACGGTGTGAGGTCTAATTGGGAACTCACACTAGGGCGACCCCTTAGTTGTTGGCGGCACATTTTGGCTCGTCAACAAATTGGCACTAGAAGGAGGGCCAGATGACAAGTTGAGCCCTTAGAGCCTGCAGTTTAGTCTCATATCTGTTGATTGCTCCGTCCAGAATCCTGCACCCGCGGTGTTTATCTGGTTTGTCTATTTTTTTGGTTTTCCATCCCCCGGGAGCAGCTCCATCACTTGTCTCTGTTAAATTTTGATGGTGAGTATAGAACATCTTTGATCGAGCACATTTCCGATTTCCTCGAGTTTTGTGAAACTTTTGAGATCGACGATGAAGATTTTTCTTGTGTTTTTCACCCTCACCCTTGAATATCATGCCAAGCAAGGGTCCCACAAGTTGCCAGCAGCGTCCATTCATTCGTTTGAGCAACTCGTTGGTAAGCTCCAACAAGAATTTAACAGGTACGATTTTCAAGATGTGTTAAAGAGGATAAATGAGCTTAGGATGAAACCTGAGGAATCTTTAGAAGATTTTCCTTTCAAATATGTGCATCTTTGCTTTGAATTTCTTGAACGTGATGTTGACTGGGTGTATTTGAATATAAATTATCAACGATTGGTTCTCGTTTCTTTACAACTTTTTTGATTAGAAACAAGTCATGTTTTGCATGAGTATCATCATAATTTGCAGATTACAAAGTGTCTAGGTTCTTCCCATAATTTTGTTTTTCCTATCTCTTTGAATCTGGAACAACCTCAAACCCTCAAGGAAGGGATTATTGTTGTGGGATTTCTCATCCTCCTCTTCACTTGTTACATAATAATATTGTGGCCATAAATGGTGCAAATGATGAACAATTCTTTCTGGTAAACAGATCTAATGGTCTCGCCTTTAAATCCCTCATACATTCTTTTGGTCTTGAATCTGAAAATCACATAACATCTCTTCCGATTGAGTCCATTCAGCATACGTCACACTATATCGTGGGATCTGAGTCACCTATGCATGACGGCTTTGGTCTTCTCTCAAGTAACATTGACTGTCTTATCAAATCCATGGAACACATCAAGCCTGTAAATCCGTCTTTCTCTTTGGCGAACATAAATGGGCAAGATGTAAGTCCAGGTCTAAATGGCGCTCTTTCATCTAACCCTGTGCATCCTTTCTACCCTAATTTATTCCATGGTCTACTTCACCGACGGTTCCTTCAGATCATTCATATATTTATCTTGCTCGCATTGATTGCAATCATGTGCATGGGGGTGAGGTTTTGTAGTCAAGCAATACATAGTCTGAATCCCTTACGCAGGATCTTTTCCACTCGCAGTCCTTAACAGGTGAAGAAGAGGGCCCTGCATCTCCTCCAGCTCAAGTTGGTTCCCTCATTAATCCCTCTTCACCCCCAAGCCAAGAGGAGCCTTATGTATCAGATACCCAACTTGATCAAACTTTTGTTTTCAGCGATTCTCATTTTACTGGAAGTATATTTGATAATGCCTCTGGCGATTATCCTACATATCTGTCTGTCGATCCTATGAAGCCAGCAAAATTTGATGACCCACCTTTCGAACGTTTAGAGACTCATCAAGAAGTTGAGGCACTTCAACTTCCGCTGATGGTTATGTCAAGCTCTCACGTTCCTCATGAGACCTCAGAACCAAGTTGAATTAGGGTTTCTGAAATTAGGGCTTCTACACATCATGCTCCTCACAGCATCATCTCGCTAGAAGCGAGCTCATCTTGGAAACCCTCTGATTTGAGCAACATCTCTCTGAGAAAATATTTTCAATTGATGCACATCAACCTCTATATCCTAATTTGTTTGCTGAATGGAGTGCTCTGGCCATTGTCTCGAATTTTTTCGATTGTCTCCCAGCCAATACAGTCTGTCAACATACACAATCAAATGATACCTTACAATATCTTATATGGGAAGGTGCCAATTACCTGATCTCCCCTTTGCTTGACAATATTGCGGTTGATTCAGTTCAATCTTGGGAATCTAAAGAGTCTCATTTGTCGGCTTGCCAATCTATCAATATTCAGAAAATGGATCCAATCCACAATATTTTCATTGATAGTTGTCTGGTCAGAACCAACGATAACCGTATACATCCATCTACAAATATTTCGAAGCTACCAATATTTGATGGCATGTCATTTGAAGGTTGAGAGGTTGGAAAAGGCGATGAGGCACTTCAGCTTCCGCTGATGGTTATGTCAGGTCCTCACGTCCTTGATGAAGTCTATGAATGATTTCAAACTAGGGTTTCTGAAATTTTGGTTTCTGTGTTTGAATCCTCAGGGATCTCAGCTACACCCGACAAAGGCCCCTCTTTTCAGGGTTATCAAATCGATCATCCTCTACACCATGATAGGGTTTCTGATCAAATTAGTCTAGAAGATTCCTTTACCAGTGGCAAAATCTTGCCTTACTTGCATTGGATTTAGGGTTAAATGTAAACATATGTATGTTATGGCTGGATGACTATAAATTTCACGCTGGTGTTTTGGTTTAACAGGATTGGGTAGTAGTTTTCCTTGAAAGGTATTCTTTGACATGTTTCCCTGTAAGTGGATGAGATGTTATTTCTATTGTGCACATGTTACAGGTAAGCATTTTGTTTTTTGCACAAATCTTGTCACGAGTTTTGGTTGTTATCTTTGTTTTGGCAAATAAGGAATTGCTGCAGTGGCTGCATTGGAAGTTTGATTTCACATAGCCCAACCTATGCTTTGGTTAAATTAGGATCTAGGGTTTATACTAGTTAGGTTTTAGTTTCGCTTATTAGTTGGTTGATTAGAATTTTCTTAATGATTAATTTGTCATGCTCCATTTTCTTTACTGTAGGTAGTTAGTTCCCTGCTTGTTTCTTTTTTGCACTCATGTCCTTGCATTTGTTTGTTGTTTAATGGCATTCATGAAATCTCTGCATATGCATTGCATTGGTCCTTTAATTGCAATTAGTTGATCTCTTCTACGCATAACATTACATTGCGTCATTAACCGTGTCTACTGCATTGCATCATACTCTTTCCTTCTCGCTTGGCACACACTTACATTTGACCTAGCCAGGAAATTTCACCTATGTTGCATACCGCTACATGAGCCTTCATGAACTTGAAGATTTCAAACTTGTGGTGTCGTGCATAGCTTTCTAGCACCTTTTTCTCTTGCTCCAGCCTCAAAATGCATTGCTTCAACCTCTTCACACCTATTTGAAAGCCCTACGGGAGTTTCCTGGTCACCTTAACCCTAGAGCTGAAACCTTAGTCCTAATTATGGTGTGAAGTTGTGATGGTTACATCGTTGAGTAGCCTCTCTTGGAACCAATCATCAAAGTTGCATCCTAGAGATCTCTCATACGAGTCTAATTTATTAACAGGGAAGATAAGAACAAATTTCTCATGGAGAACCCTAATATGTTTGAATGACCTATACCCATATCCTAAGCCTAGTGCCCAGCATGGTCTTGATTGTTTCAATGGCTTGTGTTCTTTTTCACTTGCTGAATGGAAATGAAATGTGGAAGCTTGGCATGAGGGAAAACCTAAATTAGGATATCTCTTAGTTTCTGTCAAACAAGAAACAACCTCTCTTGCTCATAAAATAAGTCGGGATCTCTCATCCACCCTGGTGCAACGAACGCCAAGAAATAAGTGCAGATGCACACGTAAAAGAAAATGAAACCAAATAAAGGGTAAACGATCGAGAAAGGCATCTTGCGCAGATAGGTAATGCAACAACTCTACCGAGGTACTGACCAGGCTCGCTAGCAGTGCAACAATGTCTGTGATTTCTTGAAGTGACTCCACGGGGTACTGTCTAGGCCAGCTGGCAGTGGAGCAACACCAAAAACTTACTTTTAAAATTATGAATACAATAAGCCCTCTGCCCTATTCTTTGCATCATTGTTAACTACTGGCATGTGTGAACTTTTAATTGGGTGTTTACTAATTGGCAAGGCCTAGCTGAGGCACAAGGGAAGGAATATCTGCAAATGTTGTGGCAACGCAAGAGGTGCCCATAATACCTATTCAATATTCCCTTGCATCATTATTCACACTCGGACTACTCCAGGGGTGTTGACAGAGATACTGGATTCTACTAGTGGTTCACCAATTGTTGTAGCTGCTACAACACCACCCAAATTTTTGGGCATATTCAAAATTTTGGGTACCCCACCACTCACCCCATGCTGCTAGGGTTTTTATAAGACCTTCAACCGGTTACTCTCCCATCAACCCTTCCTATGAACCCCTTTTTGACGCCCCCACTTACGTAATGCGTACCGCATTGATGAATTTGTTTTTATGGGTAGATTCTTTGATAAGGCGTTAGAGTCCTCATGTGCCTCCCAAGCCCCATCTTGCCCTACTGACATTGCATAGGGAGAGATATCATGAGATTGATGAGCAAGGTTTCCTATAAATTACATTAAGGTTAGGTAGGTGTGATTTTCCCACACACTTGGTAAACCCTAAATGATATTGTAATGCCACATCCTCGAAGATGATTTTCACTAAGCACATGATAAAAATCATTTGAAGTTTTATTTTACAAAATTTGAATCATTCGGGGTTACCATAGTAATTCCATAGCACCCAAAATCCTACTATATTGAAACCTTAGAAAACTATGTAAATTAACTACAAAGAAGGATAAATAAATTGTACATCTGTTTTTTTTTTTTTTTTTTTTTAATCCCAATCACCAGTGGTTATAATGAATCCATGTGAATAATTCCATTTAGCCAGAATCATTGGATTTTTTTAGTTATTGTTTCTGTGCCAGATATGGCAAAGGTTCCAGTTTCATATAATTTTGCAGCATTAATCCTTTCTATTACGATCACATGTGAGTATTGTTTTTGTGCAGGATATAGGAAAGGCTCGAGTCTCATATATTTTTTCATCATTAATCCTTACTATCATGATGACGTGCCTGTATTGATTTGATCATAGTGTGGAATCATAGTTGGCTCAGCATAAAGATTTCAATTTATGGAGCCCCTCAGCTTACCATTATGATTTCTTAGTCTTAGGTTTCATAGTTGGGATAAGTGGAATCATTGGATTGCCTCCATCAAATGATGTCCTACCTCAATCCACGATGCATACCAAAAGTTTGGTGACACTTAGGAGACGGGTACATGAACGCATTAGATGCCTCAAACTATTGAGGATCAGAACGCTCGTATGGAAATTCCAACTCATTAATGGTTTTTGGAGCAATAATATCATACATAACCCTGCACAATATATCCAATCCGTCAATGAAGGCCTGTAAACTATTGATATAATTTTGTGGGATGTGATAAGGGATATATCTTTTAAATACACATAACAACATACGCACACAACAAAAAAGTGATGCCACAATCAGTGCATGAAGAACACGAGCTACAAAGCATTTCCACCAAGGAAATAGAGATACCACCCATAGTTTTGGCCCCAAGGAGCTGTTGCAGAAGTTGAATGCTGACTTGGACTCATCTTGCCAGTCGCATTTCCTGCTCGAGAGTCACAATATCACAATCCATGGTTAGCCAAAGGGTGCGATTGTATTACAGTGCGACCATGCGACCTCTAGCAAGTCACACTCCCACCCAGTCACATTATCGCAGGGATCTACTTGCTTCATAAAGACCACTGACTTTCTTTTATTTTTACGAAAAGGGTTGTGGTAAATACATTTGAGTTTGTGATTATTATTTTGTGAAGTCTTTTTATACTCGGACCTGTTGATAGCCCAACTAAGGCACAACCATCTCATCCACTTCATACGTCGATTCCAATAGCCTCAAGTGAACTGAAGAGGAACGAATTAGCGAGATCGACCCAGGTACCTCATGAAGTGCTACTGTGGCTTATGATATGTTCACATTTCACAACGAGACTATCTACCTGTTGTACCTCCTGGGAATAATATTTTACTGACACCGAGTCATGGTGGTTCACAACAACAAGATTTGACGCGTTATGGATGTCCATTTGGCCTTGTTCCAATCCTCTCGAACCTACACAGCTCCACAACATCCCATGATCTCTCTGAAAGGGAATGAAGGCAGAGCCATCATGGTGTTGCGCTAAGAGGGATAAATCAATGCACCAGGGCACTCTTTGAATCACAGTACCCCCTTCGAATGCGACTTTGTGACCTCTCCCGAGTCGCGAGGTCACAAAATCACCCCTAAAGCAGGCAGAGATTGGCCCAACCTCTCCTGTCTTGCGTCTGCTGCAACTACATGACCGATTTTCAAGAATCTCCTCCAACAAGTCACAAGGTCGCAAGCATGACCAACCATCGAAGTCCGACTTCCAACAAGATGTGATTATGCGATTTCTTGATCGTGATTCTGTCCACCATGTTTAAGTCACACTTCTAAAATAAGATCAGTTTGAATGCTCTATGCCAATTCGAATTTTATCTCTTTGTTCATGGGAAATCTTGACTGGGCATTTAAGAAATTCAAATAGGTGTGGGATGATTTAAAATAGGGAAATTTCAGTTAGGTAGTAAGAGAATGCGTCTAATTTCGAATAGAATTCAAACGAATATGAAGAGATATCATATTGGATTGAAGAGTTTTTGAGGAAACTTTAGGTGATGCTACACTGTTTTGAGCAGGAAACATGGGTTGATTAGTTCCGTCCAAGATTTTGGACTCTGATCCCCATAGAGACCTCCTGCTACCAAAAGGGGCAACATTTTGGTCTCATTGTTGTTGTTTTGCTAGTGCATTTTGTTGTTGCTGCGACAATTCTAAGACCAATATCCTATCCCAAAGATGAGGGAGCTATATGCCCTATCCTAGGCAAAAGAAGTTATTCGATGAAGAATGACCCATCACCAACACTTGCAAAAATGGACTCTTTCTTTCCCCTCAAACTGTTCATTCATTAATTTATCTCATTTATTTTCTTTGACCGCCATATGTTTATCATGGGTTTTAATTGAAGATTATGTTCGTGCAAGATTATAATTGGAGAATGATTAAAAGATTATGAGGTTATGGAGCATTTTTCCATCCCATAGGGTTGCGACCATAGCACATCCAGACAAAGCCACACGCTCGTCGGTTGCTCAAAGTTGCCTCAACCACAAAAGTTATAAGGAAGAAAGCAAGATGTTGGCCCATGTAGAAAGATTACAGTTTATCATGAAGCTTCCCTGGCTAAGGTTCTCCTCCAGCAAGATGGATAGTCCCTTGTGAGCTTCACGAATCCCTCAATAACCCCAAGGCACATCACCAGAATATTGATGTATGCGAGCCAAGCATAGTGGCAAGAGAACTAGCCGGTTCAAGAACCAAGCATTTGCATCATTGTGACATATGGGAAACAAGCATTGAAGGGTTCCAATGACCCTGTACAACCCTCCCCTATCTCTTTCATCATAAAGTAATTTTACCCACCATCATATTGGGACTAATGTGGGCATGTAAAATCATTCTTGGCTTGAAAAGAAGTGGGTAAACCCAAGATTCATGGGGGTAGCCGAAGGGACACGAGGGAAGGCCAAGGGTTGTGGTAGGTGAACAGTCACCTCCTCCCTATAAATGTTTCCCTAAGCCCCATTTACAGGTACTTTTAGCACTTGAGTTGACATAGAGATAGATCACTGATGTATGCTTGAGAGCTAGGGTCACTCAGCTCTTGGTAGCTAGTAGAGTGGATCTGTGGTGGGTTTAGGGTTGTGGCATCGGGCGATGGTATGAACAACCCATGTTCCACTATTGGGTATTAACCAATTGCATGATATGTATTTGAAGTTTTAACAATATTAATAAGATTGTTTTCTTTTACCTTTTTGCACTGATCCCAATGCTTACTCATGGTGGTTGTATTAATTGTTTGGTACGTTCACCATATTTGTATGTGTGCTTGCATATATGTGAGATGTTATGTACTAATACATAAGGATTTCATTTATGTTTCACTTTCGAATATGTGTTTACTTGTCCCTTTCCATGTCGATAACCTATGGCAAACTACTTTGCAATTGACCTCCGATATGTTCTTGTTTATTATGTCTAATGGGGTTTTAGCTCACTAATCCCTCTCATCGTTTATCTCTTCTTATCGTTGCTGTGACTTGTTGGCATCTCTTTCTGCAATTTGTCAATCTTTTTGCTGATTTTGTTTCACTACCCGAGCACTTCTTTCTTGCTCCACCCTGTCATCTTCTCATTTGATAACCAAGAGCAAAAAAAATTCATGGTGGTAGTTAGGCCCACATATCGGATGGGGATCCTATCCCAAATGGTGTGAGGTCTAATTGGGACCTCACACGGGGGAGACCCCTTAGTAGTTGGCGGCACATTTTGGCTCGTCAACAAATTGGCACTAGAAGGAGGGCCAGATGACAAGCTGAGCCCTTGGAGCCTGCAATTTAGTCTCATATCTGTTAATGGCTCCATCTAGAATCCTGCTCCCGGGGTGTTTATTTGGTTTGTCTATTTTTCAGTTTTCCATCCCCCAAGAGCAACTCTATTACTTGTCTCTATTAAAGTTCGATGGTGAGGATGGAACACCTTTGATTGAGCACATTTTTGATTTCCTCAAGTTTTGTGAAACTTTCGAGATCGACGATGAAGAATTTGCTTGTGTGTTTTTCGCCCTCACCCTTGAAGATCACGCCAAGAAATGGTCCCACACATTGCCAGCAGCGTCCATTAATTTGTTCGAGAAACTCGTCGGTAAGCTCCAACAAGAATTTGACAGGTATGATTTTCAAGATGTGTTAAAGAGGATAAATGAGCTTAGGATGAAACTTGAGGAATCTTTAGAGGATTTTTCTTTCAGATATGTGCATATTTGCTTTGAATTTCCTAAAAGTGATGTCGACTGGGTGTATTTGAATATAAATTTTCAACGATTGGTTCTCATTTCTTTACAACATTTTCAATTAGAAACAAGTCCTATTTCGCATGAGTATCATCATAATTTGCAGATTACAAAGTGTCCAGATTCTTCTTGTAATTTTGTTTTTCCTATCTCTTTGAATCTGGAACAACCTCAAACCCCCGAGGAAGAGATTACTATTTGTGGGATTTCTCATCCTCCTCTTGACTTGTTACATAATAATATTGTGGCCATAAATGGTGCAAACGATGAACAATGCTTTCTGGTAAATAGATTTGATGGTCTTGCCTCTAAATCCCTCATACATTCTTTTGGTCTTGAATATGAAAATCACATAACATCTCTTCCGATCGAGTCCATGTTGGAAATAATACTGAGAGGGGGGGTGAATCAGTATTATCAGATCAATCAAACTTTTTCAATGCTCAGAAACATATACGCTACTTCAGTTAAGTGAACCAGCGTGTACACGCTACTGTGACTAAGTAAAACAGCGTATAAGAAGAAAACTCACAATTTAGTTAGCTTATTCTTCAGTTAAGTGCATTAGGACATTATTCACCACATTAACAGTAAACATGTGCAGTATAACAGAACAGATCAAAAGCCACACACATGAACACCAAGATATAAGGTGGAAACCCAATGTGGGTGAAAACCACCTGCTGCAAGTTGTCTCTATCTTTCTTTAATATGAAACTTCAGTTTACAATCTTTTGTACTGGTGCAGCCTTATACCAGTACGCAGGCTACAACTTGCAGAAGGCTACAACCTTCTCTCGTTCTCCAAACTTCCTTGGAAGGGAGCTCCAACCCCCTTTGCTCTTGTACTAGCCAAGATACTAGTACGTAGGTGCTGTCCTACAATCTTCTTTCTTTCAGGTATCACTTTTCATACATTTTCAGACTTGGATATTCCTGAAGCACAACATTACAATCTGAAGACCACAATTCATTCAATTTCCACAATAGATCATTGAAGCATAAAACAACCAAACTTTGAATCACTGAACCACTGAACCCTGTCAATCACCAGTTACCAGAACACAGAGCAGACTACAGAACTCTGCAATAACAGTCAGACCCCACTGTAAACCCAAAATCAAGCTTCAAAAGATATACGCTACTTCAATGAGCAAAACCCGCGTATACACGCGCTTTTACCAAAACCAATATGCGTACAGATCTAAAAATAAACTTTCTCAATTTGCAGCTGTACCAGACATTAGTTAGACCCAGAACATAACATTGCGACAATATGCAGATCTAGAAATACGCATAATCAACCATATCATGATAGTGCATTTCAAACCATTAGATCCCGATCTATCCTTAGATCTAGTCTTCCATCAACCGATGTGATCTTTCCTTGGCTTAGATCAAGCAACCCAGAACCTGCATATCAGATCTCTTTCTCTCTTAGATATTCAAGCCTTGTCGAAAAGATAATTTTGCCTAATGATCTTCTTCTCCTTATATAGTCTTAGGCCTAGCTCAATACCAAGAGCCAAAACCATAGTAACACAATACCATCAACTTCAAAACTAGGGATCGACACGCCCGTCGAGACACAATGGTCCGAAATCATAGGCACAACTTCCAAGGACTAACCACCATGGACCAAAGATACTTTTCCACATACACGCGCTTTTTCTGAATCCAACTAGCGTGTACACGCGACTTGGGCTTAACGAACATGCGTATATGAACTTCCTTGGCATGCTGTACTAAGATCTGTCTTCTGATTAAGTTGCCATCACCTGTACCAACCTCTGAGCACCTGTACCATCCTCTGAGTGAGTTGCCATCAAGGACAACACTTGAATCATAATGCCAACAATCTCCCCCTTTGGACTTGATGGCAACCACCACACCAAGTCACTCTCCCCCTTTGACATCAAGGGCAAAGGGCTGTGCTCCCCCTGAGGACATGCTGATACCTCTGCTTGGCTGTGCTGACTCGTGTTCCCCCTGACAGTAGGCCAGATCTGCAAAAGATGTTCTTCAACAAGAACCAAGACTTATACACCATAAGGGACCGTCCTATCACCAAAAGACTCAATACATACATCCATACTCCCTACCAAGAGGGGACATATCAGAAACAACCAATTATATTACAGCATTCATCCCAGGCATAGTGGGGAAACCAACATAGGCCGTTACATGACCTTGACACCATAAAAGAGATATGACAAGAGAGATACATGACATAGAGACAACAGATCTAGACCAAGACTTAGGAAAGGCACCAGCAGCATCTGATAAACATCTTGTTAGATCAGCAACCAGGATTTCTTTCTGAGCTCCTTCTCCTGAAACCAACAACCAAAACATCTGAATGCCAACAATGCTTTATGAGACTTTTAAGCTGCTCCCCCTGAACCTGTGCCTGTTGCACTCCCTGAAACTGTGCCTGAAGAATTCTGACATTCCCATTGCTGTTCAGAACTCCAGAGTTTTCCCTTGCTGTTCAGAACTTCATATACGCGATTTCTCCTGTATAAAACAGCGTATGTACGCGGATATACTTTCTGCAACAAGCGTCCAACATACACGCGACTTACCCATCATGAATCCGCGTATATACGCGCATATCCCTTCCGTAACCTGCGTATACAAACTTTTCTGTAGAACAAACAAACTTCAACAACAGGATGAAGCATCAACTACTCCCAGCTTTTGTCTGAGATATTCAAAAGTTTCCCTGGGCAGTGGTTTTGTGAGAATATCAGCAACTTGCTCCTTAGAAGGAACATACTCCAACTTGACCTTCTGCTCAAGCACTTGTTCCCGAAGAAAATGGTACTTGATTGGTATGTGCTTGGTCTTTGAGTGCATGACTGGATTCTTTGAAATGCTGATTGCACTTGTATTATCACATAAGATAGAGACAGGTGGAGTGCAAGTGATTTGAAAGTCCTGCAAGGTCTGCATCATCCAAAGAAGTTGTGTGCAACAAGATGCTGCAGCCACATATTCTGCTTCAGCTGTAGATAAGGCAATCGAACTTTGTTTCTTGCTGAACCAAGATACTAATCTGGAACCCATGAAGAAAGCACCTCCACTTGTGCTTTTCCTATCATCCACACTTCCAGCCCAATCTGCATCTGTGTAAGCATGAAGAGTGAGATCTGTATTTCTAGGATACCATAAGCCATAGTTTTGGGTCCCTTGAAGATATTTGAAGATTCTTTTGACTGCCTGAAGATGAGTTTCCTTTGGGTTGGCTTGAAATCTTCCAACCATTCCTACTGCATGTGTAATATCTGGTCGAGTACCTGTCAAATAAAGCAAACTCCCAATCATGGATCTATAAGTGGGTTGGTGAACTGCTGCTGATTCATCATTTGCACTGAGGCTGCATCCTGTAACCATGGGTGTACATACTGGCTTTGACTCTTCCATGCCATACTTCTTCAAGATCTGCTTGAGGTATTTGGTTTGAGACAAGAAGATACCTCCTTCATTTTGTTGGATTTGCAATCCAAGAAAATATGTCAATTCTCCAAGAAGTGACATTTCGAATTCTTTCTGCATAACCAAGGCAAAGTTTTGACTCATAGTCTCTTCATTGCTGCCAAAAATAATATCATCTACATAAACAACAAGAATTAGCAATTTGTTATTTTCAACTTTTATATAGAGATTGCTATCTGCTGATCCTTTTGAAAAGCCTTGTTGGTGAAGATATTTGTCCAAACGATAGTACCAAGCCCTTGGAGCTTGTTTGAGTCCATAGAGTGCCTTTTTCAATCTGCATACAAGGTTTGGGTCATTCCCAAGAATGAAACCATCTGGCTGCTCAATATATACTTCTTCTTCTAAGTCTCCATTCAGGAAGGCTGATTTCACGTCCATTTGAAATACCTTGAAGTTTTGAAAGCTTGAGAGAGCAAGGAACATTCGGATGGCCTCTAGTCTTGCCACAGGAGCAAAGGTCTCTTCAAAATCTATTCCTTCTTGCTGTGCATACCCTTTACAAACAAGTCTGGCCTTGTTTCTAATTACTTCTCCATTTTCATTTAATTTATTCTTGAAGACCCATTTTGTTCCTATTACATTCTTATCTTTTGGTCCAGGAACTAATTCCCAAGTGTTGTTCTTTTCGATTTGCTCAAGTTCTTCATCCATTGCTTTGACCCAACATTCATCTTTGCATGCCTCTTTCACATTTTGTGGTTCAATGGAGGAGAGTAGTGCCAAGTAGCTTGAAGCTTCTGCAAGTGTCCTTCTTGTTTGTACTCCTGCTTCTTTCTGCCCCACAATCTGAGTTTCTGGATGATTCTTTTGGACATATCTGGATGGAGTCTTCTCTTCTATTCTTGTCTGCTCCTCTGGTTCTTCTTGAGACTCTTCTTCTTCTTGAGGTTCTTCTTCTTCATCATTTCGCCTTTGAGAGTAACCTTCATCTTCTTCAATGTCTTCATGATGAACTTGCCTAGGAATATATCCCTTCTCATCAACCACTATATCAATACTGTCAACAATTCTGCCAAGTCTTTTATTGTAGCACTTGTATGCTTTGCTATGTGGAGAATAACCAAGAAGAATGCCCTCATCTGCTCTAGGTTCAAGTTTGCCAAGTTGCTCATCAGTATTCTTAATATAACATTTGCTCCCAAAGATTTTGAAATGCTTCACGGAAGGAGTTTTACCACTCCAAAGCTCATGAGGTGTTTGAGTGCTGTTTACTCGGACATTTGTTTTGTTAAGAATGATAACAGCAGCATGTGCAGCTTCACCCCAGAAGGTTGCAGGAGTACCTGATTCATCGAGCATAGCACGAGCCATTTGTTGGATAGTTCTGTTCATTCTTTCCACAACCCCATTTTGCTGAGGAGTTCTAGCTGTAGAGAATTCTCTTCTTATCCCATGTTCATCGCAGAAATCGAAAAATTCATTTGATGTGAACTCCCCACCTCTGTCAGATCTGAGGCACTTAATTTTGTGTCCTGATTCATTTTCAGCCAATGCTTTGAAGGATTTGAATTTTTCGAATGCTTCATCTTTGTGCTTCATAAGCCCTAACCAAACAAACCTTGAGAAATCATCAATGAATAATATCAGATATTCTTCTCCTCAAGGTGTCCTTTTCCTAAATGGACCACATACATCTGTATGGACTAGCTCAAGAGGCAAGCTAGCTGATCCTTCCTTCTCTGGAAAGTTAGTTCTGGTTTGCTTTCCAAACTGACAAGATTTGCATATGGTGTTGTCTGGAATTTTGATATCTGGAAGATCGCGAACTGCCTGATATTTGCATGCTTTTCTTATTTGTGAGAAGCTTAGATGTCCCAACCTTCGATGCCATAACCAGTGCTCTTCATCCTTGCTAAGATAGCATTGTTGTTGTCCTTCTTCAAATATGTACAGATTATTTGGAGTTCTTTTGCCTTTGAGAACTGTTTTACCTGTATCAAGATCACGAACAAGACATCCATTCGATCTGAAAATAACCTCGGTTTTTTGATCACACATCTGGCTGACACTTAGTAGATTATGCTTCAATCCATCAACATACAAAACATTTCCAGCCTTGACCTTTTCTTTCAAAGGAGCAATACCTTTTCCTTTTATAGTTGCAGGAGTATCATTTCCAAAAGAAACTTTCTTTCCCTTTTCTAAAGTAGAATAAGATTCAAGTTTTTCTTTATCACCTGTCATATGTTTCGAACATCCACTGTCAATGTACCATAGATTTTCCTGTCCTTCTGCATAAAAAGCTATCCCACATCTTTCTGTCTGAGGTTCCTTTATTCTCCATTTTTTGGTTCTCGTGGCTTGTTCCTTTTTCTCCTGAAACCTGCTCCTGCATTCAGATTCTTTATGACCAAAATTATTGCAAATAGAACATTCAACTTCATTTTCAAGAACCGAAAAGTTGTTATAGGTCCTCTTTGTAATCCCTGTCATACTTCTTTGTTTTTGAGCTTCCCTAGTCATGATTGTTTTATATGCAACACATTGAGCTGCTTTGTGACCAAAGTTATGGCAAGAAAAGCATTGTCCATTGAAGAAGCTTCTGCGGTTATTGAATCTACCAGCCAACTGATTGTAATTTCTATTTTCATCTATTCTTGTGCCAAACTGAGAAGATTTTACCTGTGGTTGGTTGTAGCTTTTGTTCACCCTTAAGAAGGATTGTCCCTGATAGTTTCTGTTTGTAATTCGTCCTTGCTTTACCTGATTATCTTCATTGTTCTTCTGCTCATTTCTTCTTGCTGCATCAAGATAACTTTTTGAGGTGGATGCTTGAGAGGTTTCTCCATTATAGCCCAAACCTGTCTTGTTTAGAGGAGACCGCTGCACATTGATAATCTCATCCAATGTTTCAGATCCTTTGACAAACTTAAGATTAATAGCTTTTGTTTTCTCAATTTCTTTTCTGAGACCAACAATTTCACCTTCTAGTTTTTCAAGATGTTTTTCCTTTTCATCAATTTGAAATTGCAAAGTATCAATGATCACACTCTTTTCTTCTATGCATCTCTTGAGTCTAGTAATTTCATTATAGAGATTATCCACATCTACAGCATCCTCATAATCATCATCTTCAAATGCCATTAACAGCTTATATTTATTACCTTGTTCATCTTCATCACTTTTTGATAAGCCATCACTATCTTCATGGGTGTAGTAGCTTTTCTTATTTGCACTTTGTTTCTTGTTCCATCTAGCAGGTTCTTTTCCTTTATCCTTATAAGGACATTTTGCAGCATAATGACCTACTCTTCCACAAGCAAAGCATTTGAAAGGTAGCTTACCTCTGAACCTTCCAGCACCCCTTTGAAGATTTCTGACAAAATTTGATTCTTCTTCCTCTTCTTCTGGAACATGGCTTGCTTCATAGTAATCTTCTTTTCCTGATGCCTTAAAAGCAGCTTCCCTTTGTCTGATGGACCTCCCTTTCTCATTTCATAAGCAGTTAGAATTCCATGTAGCTGAGACATAGTGAGAACTTTGAGATTTTCCTTTTCTTCTATTACAGATACTTTAGATTCAAACTTGGGGGATAATGATCTTAGAATCTTTTGAACTACTATAGTCTCTTTTATTTCTTCACCCAAATTTTTCATACAATTAACAATCTCATCTACCCGAAGAAAATAATTAGCCACACTTTCATCATTATACATCTTGAGAGTCTCATATTGAATCCTGAGAGTTTGAAGTTTAGCTTGCTTTACCTGTTCATCTCCTTCATAGCTAGTGATCATTTTGTCCCATATCTCTTTTGCTGATTTGAAGTGCATGACCTTCATGAATTCTGTTTGGGATATACTTCCTAATAGAGTACTGACTGCTTTTGCATTTGTTTCATATGCCTTTTTCTCAGCTGGATCTGTAGGAGTAGCTGAAGGAAAAGCATAGCCTGTTTCTACAATGTTCCAAACTTCTGTACCAAGAGATTGAAGATATGCAGTAACTCTTACCTTCCAATAATTGAAATTTGTTCCATAAAAAACCGGTGGCCTGATTGATGCTTCTTTCTCGTAGTTGCTCATGATGAATGATCTACCTTCAAGCGATCAAGCTTCTCTGAAGGAATTGCTCTGATACCAATTGTTGGAAATAATACTGAGAGGGGGGGTGAATCAGTATTATCAGATCAATCAAACTTTTTCAATGCTCAGAAACATATACGCTACTTCAGTTAAGTGAACCAGCGTGTACACGCTACTGTGACTAAGTAAAACAGCGTATAAGAAGAAAACTCACAATTTAGTTAGCTTATTCTTCAGTTAAGTGCATCAGGACATTATTCACCACATTAACAGTAAACATGTGCAGTATAACAGAACAGATCAAAAGCCACACACATGAACACCAAGATATAAGGTGGAAACCCAATGTGGGTGAAAACCACCTGCTGCAAGTTGTCTCTATCTTTCTTTAATATGAAACTTCAGTTTACAATCTTTTGTACTGGTGCAGCCTTATACCAGTACGCAGGCTACAACCTGCAGAAGGCTACAACCTTCTCTCGTTCTCCAAACTTCCTTGGAAGGGAGCTCCAACCCCCTTTGCTCTTGTACTAGCCAAGATACTAGTACGTAGGTGCTGTCCTACAATCTTCTTTCTTTCAGGTATCACTTTTCATACATTTTCAGACTTGGATATTCCTGAAGCACAACATTACAATCTGAAGACCACAATTCATTCAATTTCCACAATAGATCATTGAAGCATAAAACAACCAAACTTTGAATCACTGAACCACTGAACCCTGTCAATCACCAGTTACCAGAACACAGAGCAGACTACAGAACTCTGCAATAACAGTCAGACCCCACTGTAAACCCAAAATCAAGCTTCAAAAGATATACGCTACTTCAATGAGCAAAACCCGCGTATACACGCGCTTTTACCGAAACCAATATGCGTACAGATCTAAAAATAAACTTTCTCAATTTGCAGCTGTACCAGACATTAGTTAGACCCAGAACATAACATTGCGACAATATGCAGATCTAGAAATACGCATAATCAACCATATCATGATAGTGCATTTCAAACCATTAGATCCCGATCTATCCTTAGATCTAGTCTTCCATCAACCGATGTGATCTTTCCTTGGCTTAGATCAAGCAACCCAGAACCTGCATATCAGATCTCTTTCTCTCTTAGATATTCAAGCCTTGTCGAAAAGATAATTTTGCCTAATGATCTTCTTCTCCTTATATAGTCTTAGGCCTAGCTCAATACCAAGAGCCAAAACCATAGTAACACAATACCATCAACTTCAAAACTAGGGATCGACACGCCCGTCGAGACACAATGGTCCGAAATCATAGGCACAACTTCCAAGGACTAACCACCATGGACCAAAGATACTTTTCCACATACACGCGCTTTTTCTGAATCCAACTAGCGTGTACACGCGACTTGGGCTTAACGAACATGCGTATATGAACTTCCTTGGCATGCTGTACTAAGATCTGTCTTCTGATTAAGTTGCCATCACCTGTACCAACCTCTGAGCACCTGTACCATCCTCTGAGTGAGTTGCCATCAAGGACAACACTTGAATCATAATGCCAACAGTCCATTCAACATACGTCACACTATATCTCAGGATTTGAGTCACCTAT
The DNA here is from genome assembly GCA_031772625.1 of Pinus tabuliformis. Classification (NCBI taxonomy): domain Eukaryota; kingdom Viridiplantae; phylum Streptophyta; class Pinopsida; order Pinales; family Pinaceae; genus Pinus; species Pinus tabuliformis. Next base: position 704,666,457 of record CM062805.1, on the reverse strand, counting down.
GCATGATGGCTTTGGTCTTGTCTCAAGTAACATTGACTGTCTTATCAAATCCACAGAACACATCATGCCTGTAAATCAATCTTTCTCTTTAGCGAACATAAATGGGCAAGATGTGAGTCCAAATCCGAACGGTGTTGATTCATCTAACGCTGTGCATCCTTTCTACCGTGATTTAGTCCATGAGTCTACTTCACTGATGGTTCCTTTAGATCATTCATATCTTTATCTTGCTCGCATTGATTGCAATCATGTGCATGGGGTGAGGTTTCACAGTCAAGGGATACATAGTCTGAACCCCTTATGTTGGATCTTTACCACTCACAGTCCTTAGCAGGTGAAGAAGAGGGCCCTGAATCTCTCCAGCTCAAGCTAGTTCCCTCATTAATCCCTCTTCACCCTCAAGCCTAGAGGAGCCTTATGTATTAGATACCTAACTTGATCAAACTTGTGGTTTCAGCGATTCTCATTTTACTGGAAATATATTCGCTGATGCCTCTGGCGATTATCCTACATATCTATCTGTCGATCCTATGAAGCCATCTGAATTTGCTGAGCCACGTTTCAAAAATTTAGAGACTCTTCAAGACGTTGAGGCACTTCAACTTCTGCTGATGGTTATGTTAGTCTCTAACATTCCTGATGAGACCCTTGAACCAAGTCAAATTAGGGTTTCTACACATCACGCTCCTCAAATCATCATCTTGTTGGATGCAAGCTCAGCTTAGAAACCCTCTGATTCAAGCAATGTCTCTCTGAGAAAATCTTTCCATCACCTTTCAACTGATGCACATCAACCTCTATATCCTAATTTGTTTGCTGAAGAGAGTGCTCTGGCCATTGTCTCGAATCTTTTCGATTGTCTCCCAGCTAATACAGTATGTCAACATACACAATCAAATGATACCTTACAATCTCCTATATGGGAAGGTGCCAATCACTTGATCTCCCCTTTGCTTGACACTCTTGCAGTTGATTCAATTCATTCTTGGGAATCTAAAGAGTCTCATTTGTTAGCTTGCCAATCTATCAATATTCAGATAATGGATCCAATCCACAATATTTTCACTGATAGTTGTCCGGTCACAACCAATGATAACCGTATACATCTATCTACAAATCTTACGAAGCTACCAATATTTAATGGCATGTCATTTGAAGGTTAATAGGTTGGACAAGGCGATGACGCACTTTAGCTTCTGTTGATGGTTATGTCAGGTCCTCATGTCCTTGATGAAGTCTATGAATGATTTCAAACTAGGTTTTATGAAATTTTGGTTCTGTGTTTGAATCTTTAGGGATCTCATTTACACCTGACAAAGGCCCCTCTTTTCAGGGTTATCAAGCTGATCATCCTCTACACCATGATAGGGTTGCCGATCAAATTACTCTAGAAGAGTCCTTTACCAGCCAACAACATCTTGCCTTACTTGCATTGGATTTAGGTTAAATGTAAACAAATGTATGTTATGGTTGGATGACTATAAATTTCACACTGGTGTTTCGGTTTACCAGGATTGGGTAGTAGTTTTCCTTGAGATATCTTCTCTGACACATTTCCTCGTAAGTGGATGAGATGTTATTTATGTTGTGCATGTGTTATAGGTAAGCATTTTGTTTTTTGCACAACTCTTGTCACAAGTTCTGATTGTTGTCATATTTGTTTTGGCATGTCGAGAATTGCTACAGTGGCTGCATTAGAAGTTTGATTTCACATAACTCGACCTATGCTTTGGTTAAATTAGGATCCATGGTTTAGACTAGTTACGTTTTAGTTTCGCTTATTAGTTGGCTGATTAGAATTTGCTTTATGATTAATTTGTCATGCTCCATTTTATTTACTATAGGTAGTTAGTTCCCTGCTTGTTTCTTTTTTGCACTCATGTCCTTGCATTTGTTTGTTGTTTAATGGCATTCATGAAATCTCTGCATATGCATTGCATTGGTCCTTTAATTCAATTAGTTGATCTCTTATGGACATAGAATTACATTGCATCATTAGCCGTGTCTACTGCATTGCATCATACTATTTCCTTCTCACTTGGCACACACTTACATTTGACCTAGCCTAGAAATTTCACCTATGTTGCACACTGCTACATGAGCCTTCATGAACCTAAAGATTTCAAACTTGTGGTGTCATGAATAGCTTTCTAGCACCTTTTCTCTTGCTCCAGCCTCAAAACGCATTGCTTTGACCTCTTCACACCTATTTGAAATCCCTAGGGGAGTTTCCTAGTCCGGTTAACCCTAGAGATGAAACCCTAGACCTAATGATGGTGTAAAGTTGTGATGGTTACATCGTTGAGTAGCCTCTCTTGGAACTAGTCATCAAAGTTGCATCCTTGAGATCTCTCCTACGAGTCTAATTTATTAATAAGGAAGATAAGAACAAATTGCTCATGAGAAACCCTAATATGTTTGAATGACTTATACCCATAACCTGAACCTAGTGCCCAACGTGGTCTTGATTGTTTCAATGACTTGTGTTCTTTTTCACCTACTGGATGGAAATGAGATGTGGAAGCTTGGCATGAGGGCAAACATAAATAAGGATATATCGTTATTTCTGTCAAACAAGAAACAATCTCTCTTGCTTGTAAAATAAGTCAGGATCCCTCATCTGTTGTGACGCAATGAACGCCCAGAAATAAGTGTAGATGCACACGTAAAAGAAAATGAAACCAAATAAAGGTTAAAATATTGAGAAAGGCTTCTTGTGTAGAGAGGTAATGCAACGACTCCACTGGAGTACTGGCTAGGCTCGCTAGCAGCGAAGCAACATCTGTGATTTCTTGAAGTGACTCCACGGGATATTGTCTAGGCCCGCTGGCAGTGGAGCAACATGAGAAACTTACATTTAAAATTCTTAATACAATAAGCCCTCTGCCCTATTCTTTGCATCATCGTCAACTACCGGCATGTGTGAACATTCAATTGGGTGTTTACTGACTAGCAAGACCTAGCTGAGGCATGAGGGAAGTCATATCTGCAAAGGTCATGGCAACAAAAGAGGTGGCCATAACACATGTTCAATATTCCCTTGCATTATTATTCGCACTCGGACTACTACAAGGGTGTTGACAGAGATACTAGATTCTACCAGTGGTTCGCCAATTGTTGTAACTGCTACAACACCACCCAAATTTTTGGGCATATTCAAAATTTTGGGTGCCCCACCACTCACCATAGGCTACTAGGGTTTTTGATAAGACCTTCAACTGGTTACTCTCCCTGCAACCCTTCCTATGAACCCCTTTTTGACGCCCCCACTTACGTAATGCATACCGCATTGATGAATTTGTTTTTGGCAGTAGATTCTTTGCTAAGGCGTTGGAGTCCTCACGTGCCTCCCAAGCCCCATCTTGCCCTACTGACATTGCATAGGGAGAGATATCATGAGATTGACGAGCAGGGTTTCCTCTAAATTACATTAAGGTTAGATAGGTGTGATTTTCCCACACACTTGGTAAACCCTAAATGATCTTGTAATGCCGCATCCTCGAAGATGAATTTCACTAAGAACATGATAAAAATCCTTTGAAGTTTTATTTACAAAATCTGAATTATTCAGGGTTACCATAGTAATTCCATAGCACCTAGAATACTACTTAATTGAAACCTTAGAAAACAATGTAAATTAACTACAAAGAAGGATAAATAAACTGTTCATCTATTTTTTTTTTTAAATCCCAATCACCAGTGGTTATAATGAATCCATGTGAATAATTCCATTTAGCCAAAATCACCAGATTTTTTAGTTATTTTTTTTGTTCCAGATATGGCAAAGGTTCCAGTTTCATATAATTTTGCAGCATTAATCCCTACTATTACGATCACATGTGAGTATTGTTTCTATGCAGGATATTGGAAAGGATCTAGTCTCATATATTTTTGCAACGTTAATCCCTGCTATCATGATGACGTGCCTATATTTGTTTGATCACAACATGGCATCACAGCTGGTTCAACAGAAATATTTCAATTTACGGAGCCCCTCAGCTTACCATTATGATTTCTTAGTCTTAGGTTTCATGGTTGGGATAAGTGGACTCATTGGATTGCCTCCACCAAACGATGTCCTACCTCAATCCCCGATGCATACCAAAAGTTTGGCGACACTTATGAGACAAGTACATGAATGCAACATATGCCTCAAACTATTGAGGATCAGAATGCTCGTATGGCAATTCGAAGTCATTTAGGGTTTTTGGAGTAATGATATCATACATAACCCTGCACAATATATCCAATGTATCAATGAAGGCTTAGAAACTATTGATCTAACTTTGTGGGATGTGATAAGGGATAAATATTTTAAATACACATAACAACGTACATACACAACACAAAAGTGATGCCACAATCAATGCATGAAGAACACAAGCTGCAAAGCATTGTCGCCAAGGAAATAGAGATACCACCCATAGTTTTGGCCCCAAGGAGTTGTTGCAGAAGTTGAATGCTGACTTGGACTCATCTGGCAAGTCACATTTCCTGCTCGAGAGTCAAAATATCGCAATCCATGGTCATCCAAAGGGTGCGATTGTATTATAGTGTGACCATACGACCTCCAGCAAGTCACACTCCCACCCAGTCGCATTATCGCAGGGATCTACTTGCTTCATAAAGACCACAGACTTTCTTCTATATTTACGAAAAGGGTCACAGTGAAGACAGTTGAGTTTGCGATTATTACTTTGCAAAGTCTTTTTATACTCCCGTTGATATCCCAACTAAGGCACAACCATCTCATCCACTTCATACGTTGATTCCAGCAGTGCTAGGTGAACTGAAGAGGAACGAATTAGCGAGATCAACCTCAGCACCTCATGAAATGCTACTATGGCTTAGGATATGTTCACATTTCACACCGGGACTATCTACTTGCCGTACCTGCCGTACCTGCTGGGACTAATATTTTACTGACAGCGAGTCATGGTCGTTCACAACAGCAGGATTTCATGTGTTATGGATGTCCATCTGGGTCTGTTCTAGTCCTCCTGGACCTACACAATTCTATAACATCCCATGATCTCTCTGAAAGAGAATGAAGACAGAGTCATCACGGTGTGTCGCTAAGAGGGATAAATCAATGCACCAGGGCACTTGTTAAATTATAGTACCCCCCTCGAATGAGACTTTGCGACCTCTCCCAAGTCACCAGGTCGCAAAATCACCCCCAAAGTAGGCAACGATTGGTGCGACCTCTCCTATCCTGCGACTACTGTGACTATGCAACTAATTTTCAAGAATCTCCTCCAACAAGTTGCAAGGTCGCAGGAATGATCAACCATTGAAGTGGGACTTCCAATAAGATGCGATTATGTGATTTCTTTATTGCGATTATGTCCACCGTGTTTAATTCACGCTTCTAAAATGAGATCAGTTTGAATACTCTAGTCCAATTCAAATTTCTCTCTTCACTCATGGGAAATCTTGACTGGGCATTTAAGAAATTAAAATAGGTGTGGGATGATTTAAAATAGGGAAATTTTAGTAAGGAAGTAAGAGAACACGTCTAATTTCGAAGAGAATTCAAACGAATATGAAGAGATATCATATTAGATTGAAGAGTTTTTTAGGAAACTTTAGGGGATGCTACACTGTTTTGAGCAGGAAATAGGTGTTGATTAGTTCCGACCAAGATTTTGGACTCTGATCCCCATAGAGACCTCCTGCTACTAGAAGGGACAACATTTTGGCCTCACCATTTTTGTTTTGCTAGTGCATTTTGTTGTTGCCGCGACAATTCTAAGACCAATATCTTATCCCAAAGATGAGGGAGCTATATGCCCTATCCTAGGCAAAAGGAAGCTATGTGATGAAGAATGACCCATCACCAACACTTGTGAAAATGGAAACTTTCTTTTCCCTCAAACTTTCATTCATTAATTTATCTCATCTATTTTCTTTGAGTGCCATATGTTTATCACGGGTTTTAATTGATTATTTTGTCCGTGTAGGATTATAATTAGATAATGATTCAAAGCTTATGAGGATTATGGAGAATTTTTCCATCCCAAAGGGTTGCAACCATAGCACATCCAGACAAAGCCACATATTCATCAGTTGCTCAAAGTTTCCTCAACCACAAAAGTTAGAAGGAAGAAAGCAAGATGTTGGCCCATGCAGAAAGATTACAGTTTATCATGAAACTTCCCTGACTAAGGTTCTCCTCCAGCAAGTTGGATGGTCCCTTGCAAGCTTCAAGAACCCCTCAATAACCCCAAGGCACATCACCAGAAGATTGATGTATGCGAGCGAAGCATAGTGGCAAGAGAACTAGTTGGTTTAAGAACCAAGCATCTGCATCATTGCAACATATGGGAAACAAGCATTCTAGGGTTCCAATGACCCTCTACATCCATCCCCTCTCTCTTTCATCATAAAGTAATTTCACCCACCATCATATTGGGACTAATGTGGGCATGTAAAATCATTCTTGGCCTGAGAAAGAAGTGGGCAAACCTAAGAGTCACGGGGGTAGTCGAAGGGACATGAGGGAAGGCCAAGGGTCGCGGTAGGTGAACAATCACCTCATATTTATAAATGTTTCCCTAAGCCCCATTTACAGGTACTTTTAGCACTTGAGTTGACACAGAGATAGATAGCTGATATATGCTTGAGAGCTAGGGTCACTCAGCTCTTGGTAGCTAGTAGAGTGGATTTGTAGTGGGTTTAGGGTTGTGGCATCAGGCGACAGTATGAACAACCCTTGTTCCACTATTGGGTATTGACCAATTGCATGTTATGTATTTGAAGTTGTAGCAATATTAATAAGATTGTTTTCTTTTACCTTTTTGCACTAATTCCCATGCTTACTCATGGTGGTTGTATTAGTTGTCTGGTACCTTCACCATATTTGTATGTGTTCTTGCATATACGTGAGATGTTATGTAATGATACATAGTGATTGCATTTATGTTTTGCTTTCGAATCTGTGTTTACTTGTCCCTTTCCATGTCGGTAACCTATGGTGAACTACTTTGCAATTGACCTTCGTCATGTTCCTGTTTATTATGTCTAATGGGGTTTTAGCTCACTAATCCCTCTCATCGTTTATCTCTTCTTATCGTTGCTGTGACTTGTTGGCACCTCTTTCTGCAATTTGTCAATCTTAGGCTGATTTTGTTTCGCTGCCCGAGTACTTCATTCTTGCCCCACTCTATCATCTTCTCATTTGATAACCAAGAGCATAAAACATTCATGGTGGCAGCTGGGCCCACAAATTGGATGGGACTCCTATCCCAAATGGTGTGAGGTCTAATTGGGACCTCACACTAGGGAGACCCCTTAGTCGTTGGCAGCAAATTTTGGCCCGTCAACAAACCCTGAGCCCAAAACTAAATTCTTTGGTAAAGATAGGGGTTAATAATTGAAGTTTTCACGATTGTTAATATGGCACCTTCCATGAATTTGAAAAATAAACTTGAACTCTACCTTGAAACGCTATATCATTAAACGCTAACTAATTCTTGTCAACTTTATTTGTTTACCATAAATATTGAGCAACTAAAATAGTGATAATGTATACCTATATTAATAACTTAGGTTAAAATAATTAAAATTAATAACACATTTAGGGTAATAATTTATTATTAAAATTATTGAGATAATTATAAATTAATTAATAAATATATTTGGAAATGGATCAAAATTGATTTAAAAAGTCACCTATATTAATAATTTATGTTAAAATAATTAAAATTAAGTATATATTTAGGGCAATAATTTCTTATTAAAATTATTAAGATATTCATAAATTAATTAATAAATATATTTGGAAATGGATCAAAATTGATTAAAAAAAGTCAAAATCAAAATTGAGAATAATTAAACTATTTGTTTTAAGAAAGAGATAGTGAAATATTTCTATCATTTTTTTTTAATATCTTTTGATTTCTATTAATTTGCAAAAAACAAAAATACATCTAATATTTTGTAAAGCATGGCATTGGAATAGTCGGCAGGCCAAGATACGACCATCAACAAAAACTAAGAAACAACCACGATATACAATTATGTTTTGGTGGTAGTTATAGTCTAAACATAGAGACAATGAGACTATGAAAAGAGACAACATCAGTTTGGTCACTAGTTACATTTACCATACATGGACCATGAGTACTCATAAAAAACACAATATAAGTATCTACTATGAAACTATAAACGATAAAAGTAACTTCTAACATGATAAGAATTGATAGTAATTCAATCATCTAGTATAATCACCAGATGATCCAACGAAGAAGTTGCACTACCCATGTTGATACGAGGTACATTTATCATTGCTTCTTCATTTTGTGGTGCAATAGAGAGTGTTTGAATCTAAGATAATAAATTGTTCAATTTTGTTTAGGTGGACAACAATGTCATCCATATCATAAAGTAGATCCCTCAATATCCTTTTTAACTCTTCCTGACTCACGAATAATTTGTAGTTATCGGCCTGTTTATCCCGAAGTACCATGTGGAGCAAGGTTTCCATCTGCCTTTGTGTTAAAATGGAGTGCATGAAGTGAAATTTTCTCTTTCAAAAATTTCATGGGCCTGGAACCCATTTTGTTTTATCGTAAACAACTTCAGAGTCGGAAAAATACATTTGTTCCCTAAATTCTTTGGTCTCGAGGGTGCGAATTTCCTTGCACACCTCCATGGGAGCAACGTCGAATTTTTTTCTACCAACTCATAGTCAAAGAGATGTCGCTGCGTGGAGGAGGACTCCCTTGTTCGACCACCCCTTCGACTTATCAAACACTGACATGGAGACATATTAAAACTGTACCTGCAAGCAATCTTGAGAAAAATGTTAGATAACCCACAAAATTGACTAAAGTGCCTGACTGAGAGAGATATAGTGTTTGTGAGACCAAATACACAATGTGTCTTAATAGAGAGTTTAGGTTGCACTACTAGAGATACAACAAGGTGTTGATGCCTCGAAAATTGTTGCAACAACCTGGGGGGAAACCACCCGGTCAGGGACTTAAATACCATCCCTTATCCATTTGGATTGGTGGCTCCAACTAGTTTAACTAGGTCCAGTTACCTTCTCTCAATCTCCGATGACTTAAAATATGACTTTCATTCGTCAATGGTGAAGAGACATCAGATCATCCCTCTTGCTGATTAGGCAAGAGAATTAATCCTTAAGCTGATCTAGGGCTCAGCCAAGCCACGACTAACTTATGACTTACAATTAGCCTAATTGACTTTATAGTATTAAATGAATATTAATTGTTAATCCTATATGATACTATGATAGTGTTATTCCTATGAAACTTGTTAGTTTAATACTATCTATTAATCGTGAAGTAACACACTGTTAATGCTACATTTGTCATTAAAGTCTTTGTTAAGTGCTAAAGTATTCCTATTTATCTCATGTGTCAAATCTAAACTAATATATCCTATGTTATAATGCTAATTAACTAACTATACTATGTAAATAACTATACCTTATACTATAATATATTCCTAAATATCAATAATATAGTTCTAATAATAATTCTAAATATTTAATCTAGTTTATTATAAGATTATTGTTGTAAAATGAATGTTAATTAAACTAAATAATGTTTTTTTATATTATTCTGAGAAAAACATTTATTAAGATCTAGTTAAATACATTACCATAATTATTCTAATTACCTTTAGGCTATTATTATTTATTGAAAGTTAATGTTAGAAAACTAATTAGTAATTTAGTATGCTAAATTAACCCTAAAGATGAGAAAAGTACTTTCTAATGTTAAATGTTACTGATACAATATATTACATTAATCCTCGTGATTGATTTTTTAAATGTTTTGAATAAAGATTAAAATCAGTCAAGAAGTTTGATTGATACAAGGGCTCAATCATGCCACTAAGGACTAGGATGTTTGCCTCTAAAGAAAGAGGACTTTATGTAGAATTATTTTACAAATGCAAAACTAATTTAAAACGAAAATCCTATCTCGAACTAGAATAGTATAGCCCTCTCCTAATCCGAGAGCGAATGAAATAAAGCAGGGAAAGACCGGTTTATGAGCGAATTCACCATGGGATTTCCATTAACCAAAAAAAATAGTTCATATTAATTAATGGGATAAAAGCAAAATACATTTGCGAGTTAAATATAAGAAATTATTATTTAATCTCAAATATATTTCAATGAATTCATTATAGATCCGATCTCGTTCTGCTTCTTGGAGATAGCTCCTGCAAAGCTTCAAATCATATCAAAATTGAACCAACAAAAATGTTAAGTATCAATAAGAAATATATTTTAGAATATAAATCGAAATCAATTATAAAACTCGGACACAAATAAAAATTCAACATTCAAGTAAAAATACACATGAATGGAAATCCATAATAATGCCAAAGATTTGCTTACAAAATATGCAGTCTTAGAGAATTTGAGACCTATCATTTCACTGCATGCAAAAATGCTAAGCAATATTACAAAGGTCAAAACCCTCTTTGAATCCTTACAATCACCTCCTCTACACAAAACAGAAATGCATATGTGCAGATTGAATGATAGCAAAGAATCCCCTCTGCTGGATCGCGATCCCTCCTTCTAATCTTGTAGAGTCTGATTTAAAGAAATCCTCCCTAGCGATGTATTTTTGATGGTTTATATAATGCTGCGCTTTAATCTCTGTTGGCCAAAAATGTATTTTGTTGAGCCAAAAATGTGGCAAGAGCTAAAGGGTATACTATAGGGCATTAAATGCCCAGCTACATGCGCCCTCGTTAGCTCTTTAACACGCGCGCATGTTAAAGAGCTAACAAGACGCATGTAGCCAGCGCGCGTGTTAAAAAGATAACGAAACACATGTAGCCGGGCATTTAATGCCCCCTCTAGTATGCCCGTTAGCTCTTGCCCAAAAATGAGATCAGGGATGCGAATCCCTATCTCCATATATCCTCCTTATAGGGATAAAGATCCTCAAATATTAGCGCTGAGATTAATTGACAAAACCTAAAACCAAACTTTGGGTATAGTTAAAACCTCTGGCGGTCAGCAAACCGGGCGCATCCGATAACTGCTATGTATGATCAGGTGTGCAAATAGTTTATAATTCCTGTGGTTAAACCTGGCGGACTTGTTTTAAACACAATATCTCGCATGTAATCTTTGTTGGTGGTCCTGTAGTGATAACTTATGGTTAACGCGAATTGCGATGCAGCTTACAAACTGGCAGGCATTTCAAATATTTCCTGGGTCATAACTAATACAAATCATTTCTCAGAATCTTGCCGGATGGCGACTTCGGAATCGCGTCCACCAAGTAAACTCTGCGTTTCACCTGCTTTGACACGAACTCTTTGATTTCCGATGATTTCACCATGCATGCCACCAGAAGCTCGCCTGTCTCCTCGTGTTGTTGAATAATGCAAAAATAGAAGCAGTTTTGATAACAATCTCTGGGAATGCCGCTCTGTTTCTTGTATGCCTGGATTTGTGCATAAAAATTGCCATGTGGAGCTATATGGTGCACCCTAAATTTTTTCGTCCCAATCCTCTCAGGATTTGGCGATTTGCGGATTTCCCTTTTGCTGAGATTTGGTGACTGAATGATCTCGGTGTATTGAATGGGCTGTTATATGTGATTTTGATTGGCGGTTCCTGCAATAAAAGCCGATGATTAATCGCAAATTCCGATGCATTTACTACAAACTGTCGGTTTGATACATGTGTCAATATAAACATTATCGCCATGGTCATAAAACCTGTCGCATATTTTGATAATGTTAAGAGTGTTTACACCGATCGAAAATTAAACGGATTATGCCAAAAGTGTGGAGGTTTTGCATCACGTGGATAGACATGTCATGAAGGGGCAATTCCTATTTCCACCCCCATAGCAAAGTTAATGCTATGGGGGTACCTGTGTCAGAGCCCGGCGACAGCAATCGACGGCATCGATCATACCCCTCCGACCTGCCCGCAAAAAGCCCTCCGACCTGCCCGCAAAAAGCATACAATACAATATACGCATTAATGGCAGGCTAATTTGAAATTTGATTTTGAATTTATTTACCGGGTCAGCCGATGTTAGAATTTAATGGCATCCTAACTTGAAATTCGAATTTGAATTTATCTACCCGCTCAGCCGATGTTCCAATTTGAATTTATCTACCCACACATTAATGGCATCCTAACTTGAAATTCGAATTTGAATTTATCTACCCGCTCAGCCGATGTTCTTAGCAGCTACTGCAAGGAGAACATGTTGTTTATAATCTACACAGAAAGTTTCTTCGGCATCCTGCGTGTCTTTTTAAAGCACTCGGCACTCTGGTTTCTCATTTTTACGATAATGGCTATTATGAATTCAAGAGCTCTTCATGAGAAGGTGTTGAAGCTTCTGTGTGGAATCCAACGAATTCTAAGGCATCCACTCTTATGTTAACGACCAGGCAGCCCATCTTTCATCGGTAAGTGATGCTATGCCTAAATACGTTTACGAGAGCCAGCTGTGGGATGAAGGGACGCTGGAAGACTTTAAACCTCTGCTAAATTTGGCCATGAGTGCTTTTTGCAAAACATCACCTCTTCGATGATCATCCAAGCCTGCTAGAACATAGAACTGGCTGACCAGTGCGAGTCTATCTTGGCTATGGTGTTCAAGTTACAAACACTGAATCAAATGTGGAGGCCGTGGTTATTCTATAATATGTTAGAGTATACAAATAGATTATTATCACGTAAATTTATTTATGTATTTCTGTAGGGTTGTGGTTTATTGTTGTATATGCTTTACTATTGCTGCAGCCTTGTAAGTGAGCGAACAGTGCTGAGATTTAAGAGTTTTTTTGAGTGATATATCTATATGCCGGCTTCCATGATACTGGTTTTCGTTGACTGATATATCTAGCTTCCATGAAAACTCAACATGGTATCATTCAAGCTTAAACCACAAAAAGCCTCTAAGGAATCAAATACGATACTCGTTTCTAGTTTTCTGGTTTTGTATCAATTATGGTATCATTTTCATTTACTTTTGAGTGTGAAATTATGGTTTTTACATAATGTTAATGTACAAATAAAAAATCAAATGTATTATGCAGGTGTGGGAATTAAACAAAAACGTCGATGTATAATTGCTGGAATTAAACAAAAACGTGAATTTATAATTTGTGAATTTTTGTTAAAAGATTTTAGGTAGGTAAATAATTTGTTTCTCCACTGGAGTGATGTAAGTGTTTAGAGATAATAATTTATAGTTTTATAATAATAAAATATTAATAGCTATATTTAATCTATTATCGATAATAATAAAAATTAGAAATTACCATTTTTTAAGTGTCACTGTATCCTTCTCAATGCGAGCAGAGTGAATGCAATCTTGAAACTATGTAAGTCTCACTGTATCCTTCTCAATGCTAACAGAATGAATGCAAACCATTATAACCGTGGAAGTAAGGTTTTGTAAAGTCGTTTAATTAAACCGTGAAAGTAAGGTTTTGTAAAGTCATTTAATTAATTTTATATATTTCTTTTTATTGTATATGATGTTTAAAAATTATTTATTTTTTAATAATTCTCATATTAATTATTATTATTTTTGAAATAAAATATATTAATTTACAAATAATCAATATAAATAAAAATATATAAATTTCATTAATTAATTATTTAAAATTGTTTTAAATAAAGATATTCATAAGAATTTTTTTTTACATTTTAAATTTTAAATTTTTTATATAGTTCAATTATCAATATTACACTTCTCAATATTTATATATCTCCATGGTCATAACTAACACTTTTTAATATCACATTTAATCTCACATTTGGGTTCTTTCATGGCTAATATAAAATTATTGATAAATAAAGTCTCTTACACTTTAAGAGGCATATAGGTTATTTTTAATACTCAAAGGTGTGATGGCCATGAAAAGAAAATAGAAAAATAAAGTTATTCTTTGAATATAGAGTGTTTTTTAAAATATATTTTATTTTTATGTTTTTTTAATATTTCATTTATATTTTTAATTGTAGATTTGTTTGATAAAAAATTGAATCAATTCATAGGATTTAGTCATAAAGAGTACTTTTTTATATATATCTTTATAATTTTTATAATTAATCAATGACTATTATTGATTTTGTTTGAATATGGGTAATTTTTTTTGTTTTGTTTTTCAAGTTGTATGTGGTTCTCAAGGCTTGACCTATGGCTTGAGGATCCACGAATCAGGGGCGTCTAAACTATCAAAATCACCTGGGGATCGCACCTGACCTGAGCCACAACAACCTTTCCTTGAATGGATTTTTTAGCATGTCTCCTCCCCCTAGCACAAGGCACAACCACCCCCATGAGGTTTGATCTTGGGTCCCCTTGCCGACGAGGCCCATCCTCAACTGGTTATGCTAGTGGGACTTATGACTATGGGTAATTATCGTTAACAATAGTTAGCTCTAGATCATTACAGCTCTTAATGGTTCACTATGGTTGATTGTAAATTGAGTATGGTTATCTTTAGTTAATTGTGGTTGATTATAATTGGTTATGGTTGATAGTGCTTGACTATGGTTACACATGTTTGAGTATGATCACAAATTAACTATTTTTAAGTAAAAGTAACTATGCTAGAGTGTAATACTTGAATTTCATTGAGTAGAGACCACAAGGGCTAAGTATGGTTGATTGTAAGTTGACTTTGGTTAACAGTGATTGACTATTGTGTGTGGTTGAATTTCATTCTATTGGTTTACCATTGTTAGCTATAGTATGTGGTTAACTTTGGCTCAATTTTGTTTACATAACCTTTGATGAATACCACAATGGTTAAGGTAAAAATTTTAATAATTTAATTTGATGTCATATATTAAATCTTTCATATTAAATAATAATAATGCATTACACCATATTAAATTTGCCTCTTCTAGATCATGCTAAATAGATAAGAGTTTATAATGGACTTACATTGGTTAATTCTTTAGACTTTGTCATTTTCTCTAGTTCAATAGATAGAAGCCTACACATATAGAAGAAAAAAAAACATAGAAATAATAAGATATGCAAGAATGATTGTAATGAGATTTATAATTATACTAATTAAAAATATTTCCATATTATAATATATACATTAGTTTTGTATGATGATATATTACCTCATGTCAATAAGTGAATAATATTAATATTATTCCTTAAGATTAATATTAAGAATTATTATTATTTACTACAACAATAATCAAAGTAGGGTAGTGTTATGCACCACATGCATATACATCCTAATTAAATTATCAATTCATTTTATGGGCATTATTTAATTCAACTAATGGTATAGATTTAGAGTTTCACAACTCCGAGGGTTAGCTCAATTAGTCGAGTTTGTGTGGTTAAATCACCTTGCTATTGAGAGGTCACAGAGTCAATTCTCCTTGACACCCTCTAGGTTAGGCTTTGCTAATAAGTCAGCGGGATGTGATCCCTTCGGGTGGATCTGCCTTTGATATTTCCTCGAAGAAAAGGAAAAAAATCAGAATTCCATGTGTAATTCACGGAGAGAGTCTCACCTCTCAAGTACCTTCCTTGTATCTAAGTCAAGTGTTTTCTATTAAATACCTACCAAATCATGAAATGAAGCATTAACATAACTTAAAGACTATTCATAAATGGAGTGACTATGTTACAATGAAGTCTCCTAGAATTTTCCTATTAGGTTTTACGTTCAAGAAGATTCAGTGATTATAGATTAAGCCAACCAATGACTATGTATGGATCAAAATACGCATGCCCTTCTTCACTTCCCTATTACCCTATGGCATTATATCATCTTATGCATGATATGATGTGTATATGGATGACATACATGTCATATACAGGTGATTCCATTAAATAATGCCCATAAAATTAAATGGATGTGAAACCAAGTAAGGCTATATCCCATTGACATAGAAATAAACAAAGACAACTTGAGGTGAGTTTAACATAAAACTTGAAATATTCCAAGGTGTCATCAACCAAATGAATGATCTAGATGAGAAAAGCCTAAAAACCCTAAAAGAGTCTAGAACAAATCCATAGCTAGTACCTACAACTCATAAACTTTTTATATAATTTTAACATATAACTTTCAAAACTAAAACATATATCTTTCTCATTAAATTAATTCAATTAATTATAAAAGTTATAAATATATATAAAAAATGCTCTTTATAACTATTATGATTTGATTCAAATTTTTTTCAAACAAATCTACAATTAAAAATATAAATGAAATATTAAAAAAAAACATAAAAATAAAATACATATTAAAAAACACTCTATATTCCCATGAAGTAAAGAACAATTTTATTTATCTATTTTCTTTTCATGGCCATCACACATTTGAGTATAAAAAATTACCTATATTCCTCTTAAAGTATAAGAGATTTTATTTATCAATAATTTTATATTAGCCATGAAAGAACCCAAATGTAAAATTAAGAAGTGTTAGTTATGATAATTGAGATATATAAATATTGAGAAGTGTAATATTGATAATTGACATATATAAAAAATTTAAAATGTAAAGAAATTTTCTTATGAATATCTTTATTTAAAAAAAAATTAAATGATAAAAGATAAAATTAATTAATTAAATTATATATCTTTATTTATATTAATTATTTGTAAATTAATATATTTTATTTCAAAAATAATATAAAATAATAATAATTAATATGAGAATTATTAAAAAATAGGAATTTTTAAACATCACATACAATAACAAATAAATATAAAATTAATTAAACTACTTTACAAAACCTTAAACCTTACTTCCAAGGTTATAATGGTTTGCATTCAGTCTGTTAGCATTGACAAGGATACATTGAGACTTACATAGTTTCAAGATTGCATTCACTCTATTCACATAGAGAAGGATACAGTGAGACTTACATAGTTTCAAGATTTCATTCACTTTGTTGGCATTGAGAAGGATATATTGAGACTTATTTAGTTTCAAGAAAAGTCTATTTGGACAAGTATGCTCCAAGTTCAGACAATTCTAAAGCAAATGTCTAGAATGCATCCACAACATATGGATTTGACCTAGAAATAAAATACTTTACAAAACCTTACTTCCATGGTTTGCTTTCACTCTGTTCGCATTGAGGATACAATATTAAAAAATAGTAATTTCTAATTTTTATTATTATCGATAATAGATTAAATATAACTATTAATATTTTATTATTATAAAATTATAAATTATTATCTCTAAACACTTCCATCACTCCAATGGAGAAACAAATTATTTACCTACCTAAAATCTTTTAACAAGATTTCACAAATTATAAATTCACGTTTTTGTTTAATTCCAGCAATTATACATCGACGTTTTTGTTTAATTACGACACCTGCATAATACATTTGATCTTTGATTTGTACGTAAACCATTATGTAAAAACCAGAAATTCTGTTAATTTTAGGTATGTTCTATGCTAGAGCAATTTATTTCAATTTCTTTTCCACATTAGCAATGACATCAGCATAAAGTAAACTGCAAATAGAACATAAATATAAATCATAGAAGACAAGCCAAGGCAAGAGGACACAAGATGTGGTGCTAGCCAGGGACAAACCCCACAATGTGGGGAAACCCTTGATCAATTCTTCTTTTATGTTCTTCAAAGTTTAGCAGAGAAAGTGAGAGAGATAGTACATTTATAATAGGAGTCAATCACTTTGACTTTTGATATCGTCATGAGATTAATTGAAGACATATTGCTTCAACTAATTCTCTAAGGTGACTCGTTCAAGCAATATGTCTTCAATTAATCTCATGACGATATCAAAAGTCAAAGTGATTGACTCCTATTATAAATGTACTATCTCTCTCACTTTCTCTGCTAAACTTTGAAGAACATAAAAGAAGAATTGATCAAGGGTTTCCCCACATTGTGGGGTTTGTCCCTGGCTAGCACCACATCTTGTGTCCTCTTGCCTTGGCTTGTCTTCTATGATTTATATTTATGTTCTATTTGCAGTTTACTTTATGCTGATGTCATTGCTAATGTGGAAAAGAAATTGAAATAAATTGCTCTAGCATAGAACATACCTAAAATTAATCATAGACTTATTGGGCAACTCACTAGGATTTGGCTCTTTCACAAAATTATGAAAACTTGTTTGAAGAATACCTATAAGCCTCATATCAAAAGACACAATGTTGTTGATCTCGTTTCCCGTCAACGATAAAAGTCAACATCCTAGGGACTTTTATATATTCTATGGTGTTTTTATAGAGGTGATACTCCTCTTTCACACACTCACATTTTCTGATTAACTCAAAAATGTGGAATTAAACATTCAACATATTCACCTTTGAGTGGACCATGTGATTTTAAAGAAAATAAATAAAAACAAAAAGAAGTAAATACTATCTAATTAAGTCATTCCATGGCACATATCCATTCACATATCATGAGGGAGACACATTTGAAACAAATACATAGACAAAAAATAAAGAAATGGTCCAAATATTTTAAAGAGCTCTAAAATGATTTCATTCAATATCATAAACAATCATAGGAGAACATTCATGAGATTTCAATGCTTAATTAAAAGTATACGAAACCACAAATTCCATGCGTTCTTGGAAATAGCTGTCTATAAGAGTCAAAAAGACATTACAAACTTTAAGTTCAAATAGAGCAGGTGTGTAAAGTACTCTACAAAATTCCTAATACTTAAATGTAAATTGAATGCATTCATCCTTAAGGGACTAGAATGGAACTCGAATGGGACTCTTGAGGAACAATAAATGGTATATATTAAGCTAGAAGAAAGCAAAAGGAATGCAGACAGAATTACAAATGTATAACAAACTTTACAAAGTTGGATGATTTAAGACTAGGGAGAAATAAATGGGAATTGCTTCAAATAAAATATAGAACACTCACAAAATTGCAGAAGGATGACCGACTTAATGAATTATCTATCAGGAATTGCCCCAATTGTGGGCATATACGGAAACTGGGCATATACGGAAGATGTGGGCATATACGGAAGATGTAGGCATATACGGAAACTGGGCATATACGGAAGATGTGGGCATATACGGAAGATGTAGGCATATACGGAAACTGGGCATATACGGAAGATGTGTGCATATACGGAAACTGGGCATATAGGGAAGATGTGCGCATATGCGGAAGATGTGGGCATATACGGAAACTGGGCATATACGGAAGATGTGGGCATATACGGAAACTGGGCATATACGGAAGATGTAGGCATATACGGAAACTGGGCATATACGGAAGATGTGTGCATATACGGAAGATGTGGGCATATACGGAAACTGGGCATATACGGAAGATGTGGGCATATACGGAAACTGGGCATATACGGAAGATGTAGGCATATACGGAAACTGGGCATATACAGAAGATGTGCGCATATACGGAAGATGTGGGCATATACGGAAACTGGGCATATACGGAAGATGTGGGCATATACGGAAACCGGGCATATACGGAAGATGTAGGCATATACGGAAACTGGGCATATACGGAAGATGTGGGCATATACGGAAGATGTAGGCATATACGGAAACTGGGCATATACGGAAGATGTGCGCATATACGGAAGATGTGGGCATATACAGAAACTGGGCATATACGGAAGATGTGGGCATATACGGAAACTGGGCATATACGGAAGATGTGGGCATATACGGAAACTGGGCATATACGGAAGATGTGCGCATATACGGAAGATGTGGGCATATACGGAAACTGGGCATATACGGAAGATGTGGGCATATACGGAAACTGGGCATATACGGAAGATGTGCGCATATGCCCAAACTGGGCATATACGGAAGATGTGCGCATATACGGAAGATGTGGGCATATACGGAAACTGGGCATATACGGAAGATGTAGGCATATACGGAAACTGGGCATATACGGAAGATGTGCTCATATACGGAAGATGTGGGCATATACGGAAACTGGGCATATACGGAAGATGTAGGCATATACGGAAACTGGGCATATACGGAAGATGTGGGCATATACGGAAGATGTAGGCATATACGGAAACTGGGCATATACGGAAGATGTGCGCATATGCGGAAGATGTGGGCATATACGGAAACTGGGCATATACGGAAGATGTGGGCATATACGGAAACTGGGCATATACGGAAGATGTAGGCATATACGGAAACTGGGCATATACGGAAGATGTGCGCATATACGGAAGATGTGGGCATATACGGAAACTGGGCATATACGGAAGATGTGGGCATATACGGAAACTGGGCATATACGGAAGATGTAGGCATATACGGAAACTGGGCATATACGGAAGATGTGCGCATATACGGAAGATGTGGGCATATACGGAAACTGGGCATATACGGAAGATGTGGGCATATACGGAAACTGGGCATATACGGAAGATGTAGGCATATACGGAAACTGGGCATATACGGAAGATGTGGGCATATACGGAAGATGTAGGCATATACGGAAACTGGGCATATACAGAAGATGTGCGCATATACGGAAGATGTGGGCATATACGGAAACTGGGCATATACGGAAGATGTAGGCATATACGGAAACTGGGCATATACGGAAGATGTGCGCATATACGGAAGATGTGGGCATATACGGAAACTGGGCATATACGGAAGATGTGGGCATATACGGAAACTGGGCATATACGGAAGATGTGCGCATATACGGAAGATGTGGGCATATACGGAAACTGGGCATATACGGAAGATGTGGGCATATACGGAAACTGGGCATATACGGAAGATGTAGGCATATACGGAAACTGGGCATATACGGAAGATGTGGGCATATACGGAAGATGTAGGTATATACGGAAGATGTGTGCATATACGGAAACTGGGCATATAGGGAAGATGTGCGCATATACGGAAGATGTAGGCATATACGGAAACTGGGCATATACGGAAGATGTGCGCATATACGGAAAATGTGGGCATATACGGAAACTGGGCATATACGGAAACTGGGCATATACGGAAGATGTGCGCATATACGGAAGATGTGGGCATATACGGAAGATGTGGGCATATACGGAAACTGGGCATATACGGAAGATGTAGGCATATACGGAAACTGGGCATATACGGAAGATGTGCGCATATACGGAAGATGTGGGCATATACGGAAACTGGGCATATACGGAAGATGTGGGCATATACGGAAACTGGGCATATACGGAAGATGTAGGCATATACGGAAACTGGGCATATACGGAAGATGTGGGCATATACGGAAACTGGGCATATACGGAAGATGTGCGCATATACGGAAGATGTGGGCATATACGGAAGATGTTGGCATATGCGGAAGATGTGGGCATATACGGAAACTGGGCATATACGGAAGATGTGGGCATATACGGAAACTGGGCATATACGGAAGATGTAGGCATATACGGAAACTGGGCATATACGGAAGATGTGCGCATATACGGAAGATGTGGGCATATACGGAAACTGGGCATATACGGAAGATGTGGGCATATACGGAAACTGGGCATATACGGAAGATGTGGGCATATACGGAAACTGGGCATATACGGAAGATGTAGGCATATACGGAAACTGGGCATATACGGAAGATGTGGGCATATACGGAAGATGTGTGCATATACGGAAACTGGGCATATAGGGAAGATGTGCGCATATACGGAAGATGTAGGCATATACGGAAACTGGGCATATACGGAAGATGTGCGCATATACGGAAAATGTGGGCATATACGGAAACTGGGCATATACGGAAGATGTGCGCATATGCCCAAACTGGGCATATACGGAAGATGTGCGCATATACGGAAGATGTGGGCATATACGGAAACTGGGCATATACGGAAGATGTGGGCATATACGGAAACTGGGCATATACGGAAGATGTAGGCATATACGGAAACTGGGCATATACGAAAGATGTGCGCATATACGGAAGATGTGGGCATATACGGAAACTGGGCATATACGGAAGATGTGGGCATATACGAAAACTGGGCATATACGGAAGATGTAGGCATATACGGAAACTGGGCATATACGGAAGATGTGGGCATATACGGAAGATGTAGGCATATACGGAAACTGGGCATATACGGAAGATGTGCGCATATGCGGAAGATGTGGGCATATACGGAAACTGGGCATATACGGACAGGATTGATTAAGTTCTCTTGTCGAGGTATCGTACCCATGCAGTCTGGGACTCATGGGAAATACCTCTCATCTGATCAATAAGCAGGGAAATGAGGATAAGGACCATAGTAGTACCGATGGACGCATCGCTGTATCTACCGTATTGCCTATGCTAGGATGACCTTCATTGATCTGGGATCAATGATACTAGTCTAGGACCAGTTGTAGGAGTTGTACCCACTATAACACTAACTTCGGGTCAGTTGAGGACTGGTCTGGGACCAATGGTACATACTCTGAGACTAACTTTGAGTTAGTAGAGTACTGGTCTAGGACCAGTGGTAGGAGTTGTACCTACTATGACACTGACTTCGGGTCGGTTGAGGACTGCTCTGGGACTAGTGGTACACACTCTAAGACTGACTTTGGGTCAGTGGAGAATGGTATGACACATTCTCGATCATTTCTTCTTCTTCATGGTTCAGCAGAGCTAATTTGAGCAGAGAAGAACTAGCAGAGCTGAGCAGAGCCAGTAGAGCTGAACAGAACTGAGCAGAGTAGAGCAGAGCTGAGCATAACAGAGTAGAGCCAAAAAAACTAAGAGCGCTGAGCATAGCAAAGCAGAGCTAGCAGAGTAGAGGAGAGCCAGCAGAGCTGAGCTGAGCCAGCAGAGCTGAGCAGAGCAGTGCAGGGAACTGATGGAAAAGATAGTACAGTTGGACATATGGATCAACAGATGGAGTTCTCCCTAGTTGAGAGGGAGTGTTGAAATTAGCAACTAGGGCAAAACTCCATGTGGGTCATATTATTTATGGCAGCTGATATTTTTATTGGATCCCTCTCATTGAGAGGTAGGACTGATCTAAATATCATTTGATTCTGATAAGTATTTATGACGTTATGAATTTATTTATGTTATGGATAAATTGTTAAGTCAGCCAACAGCTTATGTAGGCTCAGAAGCCCAAAAGTCATGTCTATTCAACCTCTACGTTTTAGTATAAATAGAAGAGGACTTCAAGTCACACTTGGATCTCTTCCTCTCTCTACTTGTCTTTGGGTTTTAGTAGGAGGAGAGATCCTAAGGAAAAGCCGGAAAAGCGAGAAAGCCAGAAAAGTTGGAAATGCCAGAACCGCCGGAAAAGCCAAAAAAGCCAGAAAAGTCAGAACTACCGGAAAAGCCGGAAAAGACAGAACTGCTGGAAAAGCCGGAATAGTCAAAAACGCTGGAAAAGCTGGAACTGTTGGAAAATCCGGAATAGCCGAAAAAGCTGGAAAAGCCGGAACTGCCGGAAAAGCTGAAAATGCTGGAAAAGCCGAAAAAGCCGGAAAAGCTGGAACTGCCAGGAATGCCGGAACTGTCAGAATTTCTGGAAAAGCCGGAACTACCGGGAACTACCGAAACAGCTGGAGCATCTGTCTCTGAAGGAAGGGAACATGATGTATGAGATCATGGGCAGCATAATAAGCAGCACGATGATATGAGCATGGGCAGCATAATGATGCATGATGATATGAGCATGGGCAGCATAATGATGAATGAGATCATGAGCATGGGCAACTTGATGATGCATAAGACCATGGAAGATGCTGCATGATGAGCGGCATGAAGATGAGAGCAGCTCAGTAATCAAGGTTTAACACATGTGACAGTACAACAAGGTGTCATATGGTAATGTGCAGCAAATAGACGAGATGCAGCACTATGATAGGTGAACGAGTCACCTTAGAGAATTAGTTGAAGCAATATGTCTTCAATTAATCTCATGACGATATCAAAAGTCAAAGTGATTGACTCCTATTATAAATGTACTATCTCTCTCACTTTCTCTGCTAAACTTTGAAGAACATAAAAGAAGAATTGATCAAGGGTTTCCCCACATTGTGGGGTTTGTCCCTGGCTAGCACCACATCTTGTGTCCTCTTGCCTTGGCTTGTCTTCTATGATTTATATTTATGTTCTATTTGCAGTTTACTTTATGCTGATGTCATTGCTAATGTGGAAAAGAAATTGAAATAAATTGCTCTAGCATAGAACATACCTAAAATTAACAGAATTTCTGGTTTTTACATAATGGTTTACGTACAAATCAAAGATCAAATGTATTATGCAGGTGTCGTAATTAAACAAAAACGTCGATGTATAATTGCTGGAATTAAACAAAAACGTGAATTTATAATTTGTGAAATCTTGTTAAAAGATTTTAGGTAGGTAAATAATTTGTTTCTCCATTGGAGTGATGGAAGTGTTTAGAGATAATAATTTATAATTTTATAATAATAAAATATTAATAGTTATATTTAATCTATTATCGATAATAATAAAAATTAGAAATTACTATTTTTTAATATTGTATCCTCAATGCGAACAGAGTGAAAGCAAACCATGGAAGTAAGGTTTTGTAAAGTATTTTATTTCTAGGTCAAATCCATATGTTGTGGATGCATTCTAGACATTTGCTTTAGAATTGTCTGAACTTGGAGCATACTTGTCCAAATAGACTTTTCTTGAAACTAAATAAGTCTCAATATATCCTTCTCAATGCCAACAAAGTGAATGAAATCTTGAAACTATGTAAGTCTCACTGTATCCTTCTCTATGTGAATAGAGTGAATGCAATCTTGAAACTATGTAAGTCTCAATGTATCCTTGTCAATGCTAACAGACTGAATGCAAACCATTATAACCTTGGAAGTAAGGTTTAAGGTTTTGTAAAGTAGTTTAATTAATTTTATATTTATTTGTTATTGTATGTGATGTTTAAAAATTCCTATTTTTTAATAATTCTCATATTAATTATTATTATTTTATATTATTTTTGAAATAAAATATATTAATTTACAAATAATTAATATAAATAAAGATATATAATTTAATTAATTAATTTTATCTTTTATCATTTAATTTTTTTTTAAATAAAGATATTCATAAGAAAATTTCTTTACATTTTAAATTTTTTATATATGTCAATTATCAATATTACACTTCTCAATATTTATATATCTCAATTATCATAACTAACACTTCTTAATTTTACATTTGGGTTCTTTCATGGCTAATATAAAATTATTGATAAATAAAATCTCTTATACTTTAAGAGGAATATAGGTAATTTTTTATACTCAAATGTGTGATGGCCATGAAAAGAAAATAGATAAATAAAATTGTTCTTTACTTCATGGGAATATAGAGTGTTTTTTAATATGTATTTTATTTTTATGTTTTTTTTAATATTTCATTTATATTTTTAATTGTAGATTTGTTTGAAAAAAATTTGAATCAAATCATAATAGTTATAAAGAGCATTTTTTATATATATTTATAACTTTTATAATTAATTGAATTAATTTAATGAGAAAGATATATGTTTTAGTTTTGAAAGTTATATGTTAAAATTATATAAAAAGTTTATGAGTTGTAGGTACTAGCTATGGATTTGTTCTAGACTCTTTTAGGGTTTTTAGGCTTTTCTCATCTAGATCATTCATTTGGTTGATGACACCTTGGAATATTTCAAGTTTTATGTTAAACTCACCTCAAGTTGTCTTTGTTTATTTCTATGTCAATGGGATATAGCCTTACTTGGTTTCACATCCATTTAATTTTATGGGCATTATTTAATGGAATCACCTGTATATGACATGTATGTCATCCATATACACATCATATCATGCATAAGATGATATAATGCCATAGGGTAATAGGGAAGTGAAGAAGGGCATGCGTATTTTGATCCATACATAGTCATTGGTTGGCTTAATCTATAATCACTGAATCTTCTTGAACGTAAAACCTAATAGGAAAATTCTAGGAGACTTCATTGTAACATAGTCACTCCATTTATGAATAGTCTTTAAGTTATGTTAATGCTTCATTTCATGATTTGGTAGGTATTTAATAGAAAACACTTGACTTAGATACAAGGAAGGTACTTGAGAGGTGAGACTCTCTCCGTGAATTACACATGGAATTCTGATTTTTTTCCTTTTCTTCGAGGAAATATCAAAGGCAGATCCACCCGAAGGGATCACATCCCGCTGACTTATTAGCAAAGCCTAACCTAGAGGGTGTCAAGGAGAATTGACTCTGTGACCTCTCAATAGCAAGGTGATTTAACCACACAAACTCGACTAATTGAGCTAACCCTCGGAGTTGTGAAACTCTAAATCTATACCATTAGTTGAATTAAATAATGCCCATAAAATGAATTGATAATTTAATTAGGATGTATATGCATGTGGTGCATAACACTACCCTACTTTGATTATTGTTGTAGTAAATAATAATAATTCTTAATATTAATCTTAAGGAATAATATTAATATTATTCACTTATTGACATGAGGTAATATATCATCATACAAAACTAATGTATATATTATAATATGGAAATATTTTTAATTAGTATAATTATAAATCTCATTACAATCATTCTTGCATATCTTATTATTTCTATGTTTTTTTTTCTTCTATATGTGTAGGCTTCTATCTATTGAACTAGAGAAAATGACAAAGTCTAAAGAATTAACCAATGTAAGTCCATTATAAACTCTTATCTATTTAGCATGATCTAGAAGAGGCAAATTTAATATGGTGTAATGCATTATTATTATTTAATATGAAAGATTTAATATATGACATCAAATTAAATTATTAAAATTTTTACCTTAACCATTGTGGTATTCATCAAAGGTTATGTAAACAAAATTGAGCCAAAGTTAACCACATACTATAGCTAACAATGGTAAACCAATAGAATGAAATTCAACCACACACAATAGTCAATCACTGTTAACCAAAGTCAACTTACAATCAACCATACTTAGCCCTTGTGGTCTCTACTCAATGAAATTCAAGTATTACACTCTAGCATAGTTACTTTTACTTAAAAATAGTTAATTTGTGATCATACTCAAACATGTGTAACCATAGTCAAGCACTATCAACCATAACCAATTATAATCAACCACAATTAACTAAAGATAACCATACTCAATTTACAATCAACCATAGTGAACCATTAAGAGCTGTAATGATCTAGAGCTAACTATTGTTAACGATAATTACCCATAGTCATAAGTCCCACTAGCATAACCAGTTGAGGATGGGCCTCGTCGGCAAGGGGACCCAAGATCAAACCTCATGGGGGTGGTTGTGCCTTGTGCTAGGGGGAGGAGACATGCTAAAAAATCCATTCAAGGAAAGGTTGTTGTGGCTCAGGTCAGGTGCGATCCCCAGGTGATTTTGATAGTTTAGACGCCCCTGATTTGTGGATCCTCAAGCCATAGGTCAAGCCTTGAGAACCACATACAACTTGAAAAACAAAACAAAAAAAATTACCCATATTCAAACAAAATCAATAATAGTCATTGATTAATTATAAAAATTATAAAGATATATATAAAAAAGTACTCTTTATGACTAAATCCTATGAATTGATTCAATTTTTTATCAAACAAATCTACAATTAAAAATATAAATGAAATATTAAAAAAACATAAAAATAAAATATATTTTAAAAAACACTCTATATTCAAAGAATAACTTTATTTTTCTATTTTCTTTTCATGGCCATCACACCTTTGAGTATTAAAAATAACCTATATGCCTCTTAAAGTGTAAGAGACTTTATTTATCAATAATTTTATATTAGCCATGAAAGAACCCAAATGTGAGATTAAATGTGATATTAAAAAGTGTTAGTTATGACAATGGAGATATATAAATATTGAGAAGTGTAATATTGATAATTGAACTATATAAAAAATTTAAAATTTAAAATGTAAAAAAAAATTCTTATGAATATCTTTATTTAAAACAATTTTAAATAATTAATTAATGAAATTTATATA
The DNA here is from genome assembly GCA_031772625.1 of Pinus tabuliformis. Classification (NCBI taxonomy): domain Eukaryota; kingdom Viridiplantae; phylum Streptophyta; class Pinopsida; order Pinales; family Pinaceae; genus Pinus; species Pinus tabuliformis. The sequence continues at coordinate 704,638,459 of CM062805.1, read as the reverse complement.
TTTTTATTTATATTGATTATTTGTAAATTAATATATTTTATTTCAAAAATAATAATAATTAATATGAGAATTATTAAAAAATAAATAATTTTTAAACATCATATACAATAAAAAGAAATATATAAAATTAATTAAATGACTTTACAAAACCTTACTTTCACGGTTTAATTAAACGACTTTACAAAACCTTACTTCCACGGTTATAATGGTTTGCATTCATTCTGTTAGCATTGAGAAGGATACAGTGAGACTTACATAGTTTCAAGATTGCATTCACTCTGCTCGCATTGAGAAGGATACAGTGACACTTAAAAAATGGTAATTTCTAATTTTTATTATTATCGATAATAGATTAAATATAGCTATTAATATTTTATTATTATAAAACTATAAATTATTATCTCTAAACACTTACATCACTCCAGTGGAGAAACAAATTATTTACCTACCTAAAATCTTTTAACAAAAATTCACAAATTATAAATTCACGTTTTTGTTTAATTCCAGCAATTATACATCGACGTTTTTGTTTAATTCCCACACCTGCATAATACATTTGATTTTTTATTTGTACATTAACATTATGTAAAAACCATAATTTCACACTCAAAAGTAAATGAAAATGATACCATAATTGATACAAAACCAGAAAACTAGAAACGAGTATCGTATTTGATTCCTTAGAGGCTTTTTGTGGTTTAAGCTTGAATGATACCATGTTGAGTTTTCATGGAAGCTAGATATATCAGTCAACGAAAACCAGTATCATGGAAGCCGGCATATAGATATATCACTCAAAAAAACTCTTAAATCTCAGCACTGTTCGCTCACTTACAAGGCTGCAGCAATAGTAAAGCATATACAACAATAAACCACAACCCTACAGAAATACATAAATAAATTTACGTGATAATAATCTATTTGTATACTCTAACATATTATAGAATAACCACGGCCTCCACATTTGATTCAGTGTTTGTAACTTGAACACCATAGCCAAGATAGACTCGCACTGGTCAGCCAGTTCTATGTTCTAGCAGGCTTGGATGATCATCGAAGAGGTGATGTTTTGCAAAAAGCACTCATGGCCAAATTTAGCAGAGGTTTAAAGTCTTCCAGCGTCCCTTCATCCCACAGCTGGCTCTCGTAAACGTATTTAGGCATAGCATCACTTACCGATGAAAGATGGGCTGCCTGGTCGTTAACATAAGAGTGGATGCCTTAGAATTCGTTGGATTCCACACAGAAGCTTCAACACCTTCTCATGAAGAGCTCTTGAATTCATAATAGCCATTATCGTAAAAATGAGAAACCAGAGTGCCGAGTGCTTTAAAAAGACACGCAGGATGCCGAAGAAACTTTCTGTGTAGATTATAAACAACATGTTCTCCTTGCAGTAGCTGCTAAGAACATCGGCTGAGCGGGTAGATAAATTCAAATTCGAATTTCAAGTTAGGATGCCATTAATGTGTGGGTAGATAAATTCAAATTGGAACATCGGCTGAGCGGGTAGATAAATTCAAATTCGAATTTCAAGTTAGGATGCCATTAAATTCTAACATCGGCTGACCCGGTAAATAAATTCAAAATCAAATTTCAAATTAGCCTGCCATTAATGCGTATATTGTATTGTATGCTTTTTGCGGGCAGGTCGGAGGGCTTTTTGCGGGCAGGTCGGAGGGGTATGATCGATGCCGTCGATTGCTGTCGCCGGGCTCTGACACAGGTACCCCCATAGCATTAACTTTGCTATGGGGGTGGAAATAGGAATTGCCGTCATGAAGGTCAGGTTGATGATTACGAAATGCATGAATGTGCATTTATAAACTCCATCAAATATGCATTTGTTACGTGACTACTCCATCCACCAACGTAGGTATGTGAAAACTCTAAGAAAAAGGTGAATTAAAGTATGATGTGCATACTAAAGACAACGACCTTGGGAGTAATATGTATTTCAGATTTTAGTTGAAAGAAATGTTTTTCTCCTTTGAAGGTATTATATCATAGTTTTAGGTCCGATAATTTTTATATATGATTTGTTTTGCGCTTTTAAGGTTTTATGTTTTAGGACTTAGGAGTAGGGACAAATTATAACTTAGTTCTTAGATAATGTGGATAAGTTCTTAGACCTAAGTTTTAGAATTTAAGATCTAGGTTTGATTTTTAAATTTATAAACCTTAAAATGTCCTTTTAAATCTTAGTTTAGGATTTAAAACCTTTTACATTATATTCACAAAATTTGATCTTTATGATATTGGGAGGATCTCTTCATTGGAGAATTGATGGTCAAGAATTTTTCAAAATGTCAAAAGAAGGGAGTTGAAAAATGAAGAGTTTTTGCGATAAATATAAAAATCTAAAATCAAACAAATGAGATAATAAAAAGCCTTCAAACGAGTGCATTTCATGACGGCTAATCCAAATGCAGTCAAAACAAATTAATATAGATAAATAAGAACAACTTGAACTCATTTGGGTCTTTCCTTATTTTCAAATTTCAATAGTAGTACTATCAAGTTGATCATTTAAAAGGGTCCTCTTTTTTCATTTAAAAGTGAAAAATGGGGAGGGGGGTTGTGTTTCACCACAACACAAGGATGTCATCAAAGCACCCCCAGAAAACTAGTTGTATACTTGTGCATTTACCAAGGTCATTGTAGTGCAAGGCAAACAAATGTGTTAACCCATATGAGTTCAGTAATGTGTTGAGAAATGGTAACAAGAAATTCTAGTTTAATTTGTCCTTGAATTAAATTGTGAATTAAATTTGAATTCTATTCTCATAGCAACTTAATAAAGTTAAATTAAGTTTATTAAATTTACTTAACTTAGGAAATTCGAGTTGGAAGCCCTTCTGTCGTCATGTGTATGTTCTCCCTACTTTATAGGAGTCCAATATGAGTTAATTATGAGTTGTAAAATAGAAGACTTAGTTTCGTGAGTTAGTTCAGTTAAATTAGTTCTCAAACGGATTGAAAGAACTAATAGTGAGTTAACATTCAGTGGTGTCACTATGAACTCCACTAGTGCTACTCTAGTTAACTGAATATTTCCTCATCAGAAACTCATGCATGTCAATTATGAGAAAGATCCAATTGAGACTAGAGTGCAGGGACAATGTACTATTTGTTTTATATTTTTCTGATTTGCACTGATAGTGCAAGCATTCAGGAAATAAGAGTGGAATGCATCGTTGAGGTGCGTGCATCCTTACAAGCCACTGTTGTTTCCCAAGAGTGGAATGCATGGTCTGAATCTAAATCAGTGCAGGCAAAGAAGATAAGGGAGCAACTTCTCAATAATGATTGGTGGTCTGAATGTAAATATGTTGTTTCTTTCACAACTCCAATTGTGTAGTTGATTAGGTATGCAGATTATGATTCCCCCATCCTTGGAGAAGTTTATGAATGTATTGATAGCATGGTAGGAAGGATAAGGCACATCATTCGGGATAGAAACCCCTCTTTGGAGTTCTTCAATGAAATTCATAAGATAATAGGGAAGAGATGGATCAAACTCAATACCTCTCTTCACATGGCTACTTATGCCCTTAATTCAAAGTGGTGTATGGAGAGACCAAACATAGTTCTACCCATTGATGATGAAGAAGTGAAACAAAGCTTTCTTGATGCCATATGCAAAATCTATACAACTAGTGAAGCAACTATAATGCGGGAACAATTTATTGTTTTTTCTACCTTAAACCCTTCCAAATTCTCTCAAGATGCAAGGGTGGAATCCCATTGGATGGTGGAGAATGTATGGGGGGAAAGCCCAAGATCTTCAAAATCTTGCCTCACGCTTGCTATCTCAGGTTTCTAGTTCATCAACAGCTGAAGGGAATTGGTATACTTATAGTTTCATTCACTCTGTTAAGAGGAATAGGCTTACCTCTAAGAGAACATAGAAATTGGTTTATATGCGTAGTAGTCTTCGAATTTGCTCAAGGAAGCTACCTAAGTATTTAGAGGCCCCTCCAACAAGATGGGATGTTGACGCTGAGGAGGCTTCTCAAATTGATGATGATGAGGATAATCCTTCTCCGGATGCAAGTTTAGTTGGAATACCTTTGGGTGACATCGCAGGTGATCTTGATATTGATGATGATGATGATGAATTTGGAGTGCCTAGCGAAGCTCAAGGTTATATGGATATCCTTGATGCTAAAGATTGCACTTTATGATCATCTTCAACTTTAGTCTTTAATGTTATGTTTTGGCCTTTGAGCATTTTTGGACCATGTATTACTTTGCTACTTTGGGCATTTGTCATTTTTTTATTATGTACTACATTGGGCATGCTAGCAATATGAATATTGATATGATGATGAGTTATTTGATTTTCACTATGTTTCTTAAATTCAAAAGTTTCTCTTGAATCATTTACATTTTCAAATTTTCATTTTTAAATTGATATTCATATAATGAATTAAAATTCTAAATTGATTTTAATATTTTGATTATTATATAAATTATATAATGAGAAAACAATTTTTTATTTTTTTATTATTATATAATATTACCACTCCCAATTAGCCGTTTCTTGAAAATTATAGGAAAACCTCCAACCATTCCGGATAACCATTCCAAACACCCATATCTAAATTCCCAATGTTCCCACTTTCCAAAAACTAGTACAACATAGATGGTTAACTACATTAAATCTAACCAAAAAAAAGAAGATAACACTGAAAAAATAAAGGCGGAGCTCCAACATATAACCTATATGGAAGGAAACTGTTGTTGGCCACCCTGAGAAAACTCCAACTACTCACCACCCTAAGGCATCATTCAAACTATTAACGTACCGGTTATGAGACAAAGAAACCGGTTGAGACAATGCCCCACAAAAATGCCGGGTGGGTTGTTTTACCCATGGTTCCACCATCCGAGGACACTCATCATGAGAGGATCAATAATATCACGTAATCCACTGTCAAAAAATATTAGGAGCAAATCCAAACCCGCCAACCATTGCCCTAGAGAAATGCCAAGTGAGTTGTTTTACACATCGTTTGCGTAGTGTTCATTGCCAAAGGAAAGAGTTTACACCGAAGAACAGGGATGCACGTTTTGCCGACAAGGTCTTTCCGGTTGGTCACCCCCATCACGGATGAAATCTCTGTATCATCAATCAAGGAACATATTTTGATTTGAACACAAACGCATCTTAAATATTTTTTTCGCTACTTATACTTCTCTGGACACTTTATAGCTACTTTTATTCAAAAATATCTAAATGAAGACAAAGGTAGAGAGATTCGCAATGAATTGAAGTAAATATTTTAATTTCTATGTATCCTATCGACAACTCACCAAAGTTAAATGATGACAAAGGCATAGAGATTCACGATTAATAATGTGATTTGGTTTTGATGTATTCTTTTTGATAATTATGGAATAAGATGTGAAATCGTAGTACCATTTAGTATTTAACGTTAAGTAGGTTAAGTATGGTAAAAGGTATATAATTTTATAAAGTAATATTAATAATATTATTTCTTTGTGATTACATTATTTGTTTAAGTTTTAACTATTTTTTCACCAAAAAAAATTATCTTTCACTATGTAAAATGATCAAATTAGATTATGTGTTTCTCAGGGTTGTCAATACCAACAAAATTAACCAAATTAGATTATGTGTTTCTTAGGGTTGTCAATACCAACAAAATTAACCTAATTTATTATATATATCGAACCAAATTATGTAGTTTCATGCCCATGTTTAAAACTTTAGTAAAATATTATTGTATGAAATATCGATACAACATTTATTTCTTTATAGAGCAACATAATCATGTCAAACACGTTATTATCCCTGCCGCATGGCATGTATAACGCATTCAGTAATGTGTTGAACTTGTAATAGTTACTCTTTGACCAAAAATCAAACGAAAATATATAAGGTTAACTTTATAAAAAAATTATTTATTTTTAAAATTATATTAATTTGAATTTTTTGGATTGCGATTGGTCAAGGGAGCTCAGGCCTTATTTCACAATGATTTGCTACCACCGCCGGATCGTTTGATAGTTTGCATACTTTATTTGATAAGACATGTCCGTTGATTCTTGGATTCTAACGGCAATTCTTATTTCGCACTCTATAGGAATTTTAATGCGGCTTGACATGGGGTCGGTATAAGGCAATACAACACGTCGCTATTTTTTTTTTCTCTCTCATCACCTAGCGGCGTGTTGTATCGCCTTATACCGACCCCATGTCAGGCCGCATTAAAATTCCTATAGAGTGCGAAATAGGAATTGCCCGGTTCTAACAACTACGAATCTATAACTTGAATATTCATAGTATTTCTTCATCCATGTGTTGGTTGCATTGATGCAGGTTTCTGTCACCATTAATGGAATTTATTTTTAAGTAGAAGGGTTGTATCGGTTCACATGATGATGGGGAATTTTTCACCTGGTACCAAGTTACTTTAGGTCAAAATCGTATCTATAGTTCCCTGATTATGTAGAGCCATCCATGTACTCGAGTCTGCAGATTTCAAGAGAGAGCCGCATATATTCTTCTTAAGAATTGAGGAGTAAGTGCCCACAATAATATTTGTTGAATCATACGTACACAATTTAAAACATGTATTTGTTGTTATTTTTATATATGTATTTTATAATAATAATTAAATTTTAAATTCGTGGTTGATTTTTTTAGTTTGTATAAAAAGACACTTATTTAATTATTAAAATTCATGTAAATTCAAACGTGAAACATTTTATGAAAAACTTATATTTTTAATATAATAATATTTATCTTAATTAAAATATAAAATCATTTATTTTGCCAATTTACTTACGCACTCTCTTATCACCTTGCCAATAACCCAACCTCTTTCCAACACTAAAGTCTCCGCCATTTTCTAAGAACCACAACCAAAGTGATGAGGTTGGAATCCACCTAATAGACTCCCCATTTAATACACCCATTAATACGATCAAGCACAACTTAACGATAGACTCAAATGTGGGCTTCGTCAATTAATTGTTGGTCCACACACCAAAGTTCCATCTTAAAGAGTACTCATATTCACACACACACATATATAATTAATTGGCTTCCTATATAGAGTGTAGGTCTATGTGGTGGGATGGTTGGTTTTCTTTTCTTCTTACTCAGGTTCCAATAGAATCTCATGCTATGACACATTTGTCTATAACATAATTAATCTCATGCTATGACACATTTGTCTATAACATAATTATCTATTTTGATAGCTTAGTTTATTAAGAGTCTTAGTTCAATTTGGTATATATTTGATAATTTTATTTGTTTTCTTGTGGTTGTTTGGTTTTTTTAATAATGAAATATTTCTATATTAAGATATTAGTTATATTTTTTTGATGATATATTTAGTGTACAAAATTAGTCATATTGCTAATTTGGCGTCAACTTTACATTTCATTCTTCTTCTTCTTCTTTTCTAGTAATTTTGTTAGTTGTTTTATTATATTGTTTGTGATATTATTGATTATTATTATAAATCATTTTTAGCTTATTGTTAGTAATGATTTTGTGACATTATATTTAGTAAAAAAAATGAGAGTAGTTATTAACTACTTTGTTATAGATGTGTATATTTATGTTGAAATATTATTTTTATATTTTGAGTTATAAAAGTTTTTCAATAAATAAAAATATCTAGGGAGTTCTAATTGAATAGCTCATATAGCACAATAGTTGCTAAGGTTTTACAAATGGGGTAGCAAGTTAAGTAGGTTTAAGTATCAAGAAAGCTTCAAAGTTAAGTGCACTTGAGCCAAAGGAGTATTGAGATGGGTGACCTACTAGGAAGTCCTAGTTATCAAGTGCAAGTCCTAAAAGTGATGATGGATGATACATTATTCATTTTGCTAGTTTGAATCTCACTTCTTCACCCTTGTGAGCATCCCTTCATTCAATCTGTGCTAAGAGGAATATTCAAAATCATGAAAAATTGATCATTTGCAACTAATATTCTTGTACATGGGTCTTAAATTAATGACTTACTCTATGTATATAATCCCAAAAATAATATTCTAACTGGTGGACCATCTTTGACCTCGTTTTCTATCATATGCCATCTTTAATGTGTGATCTTGTAGCAGGGCCACACTATGAATACTACTCTAACTATATCTATGGTATAGTCCAATGCACATGAGATTTTCTGGCAAAATGAGTCAATTTTTATTATATCTTTATTATTTTTTACTTTAATTTAACTATATTTAAACTAAATTTTTGTTCAAATCTGTGAATTTGTTCATACCTTTTAAATTTCAATAATTAAACTAAGCAGTAGGGAACACTAACTATATGAACTTATTTTCATTATGCTAAGAAAACCAATATGAATGCTATTTAATAAATGTGAGTACTATTCACAACCTCATAGCTAATTGAAAATTGAATATAAAACCACTACATAAAAAGATAATCAATGCTTTTACTGTTATCACTTTGTGATACTCCTTTCTATGATATCAAAATAATATTATAAAATTTTGCTTATTTTATAAATCTAATATTTTTTGAGATATGTTTTAAACTATTTTAGTATATTTATGATAGTTTACGAATTGAATTCTAAAAGTAAATATTAATTTTAAAATAATTTAATTAATGTTTAGTTTTATATTATTTATTGTGCGATAGATTAATTAACATTTAATATTATTATCATGTTTTAATCTTAATATACTTGTGTTAGCTGGAATTGTTATTGTCATTGACAACGTTGTAAGAGAACCAAATATAAACTTTGTGTTTGGTTTGTCCAACACACATAAAATCTCCCAAAGCATTGCTGAAGCCTTAGTCGTGACCCTTAGGAGTATGTCGATACGAAATTCACTAATTACAACATAAGGAGTTTCACCAAAACAACACAAGCACAACTTGTTCAAAATTTTCATTAAAAATATACATGAGATGTTTTGTTTATCTTCAAAAGGTTTTTTATCAACTTATCATATTTTAAACAAGGGAAGCTGCGAGGCAGCGAGTCCCTGCATGAAGTTAACATTTAAGGTCACAGAGTAGTGATCTGTTATCCAGTGATCATAGAATACTTGATTCGACATTGATTTGCCCTGCCCTTCTCAGAAGCAGCTTTAGGAGCTTGCCTTCGTCTTTGTGTGCCATTGCCATGTATAGCTTCGATCTCAGCACCTTTGTGTTCATTACAGAGGAAGGACATTTCCTTGAGATGTTGAAAAGCGCTTGTGATATAGTTTTTCAGCTCGGTATTAACCTTCTGCTCATCCCACATAAAACCTTGGATGTTCTGCAAGAAAAAGCGATAGAATTAGAAAGAGGAACTAAAATTAAAAAACTCGCCCAAAATTCAACCACCTAACTCAGAGCATGACTATACCAACTTTTTACTGAAAGGTAGCACTGAAAACCCATCACCAAAATCCTTGTCACATAATAAAAGGCATAGATACAGGGGTATTAATGAACTCTGTAATTTTCAAGATCACTGATATAAATCCTTCACATTTATATGTGGTAGAATTGCAAGAATATAATGGTCAGTACTCAGCTCTACAATCTTTTAAATCGTCAATTTACCCAACCCAACATATATCACAGTTCAGGAAATGAAGAAATAAGTCAGGCAACAAAAACAGGTCTACTTCAATCTAGTAAAGCATCAACTCACCAAACTCAGTAATAGAATCATCAAATAATGGACAAATCAACACAACAAAACTGGCAAGAAGCATGTATTTCTGCTGGTCATTTTGGACACTGTGGGAAGCTTATTGTTAGACGGTAGGGCGACAGTTCTTTTAGCTGTTTCCTGTTCTATTTTATATATTTTGTTTTCTAAAGAATATAAAAGGAGATAGACAGTGCACAGCATTTCCAAAGTGCAGTCATGAATTACTTTCTTTTGTATCATGCTATAAACACATGAGAAACTTGATCTTTTTCTTTTTGAATAAAAACTGTGATGTTTTTCTTGGGGAAAAAAAAGCAAACTGGCAAGTCTATCAATTCATATAAGACAGTATTGCATGAAATTTGATGGACCGTCAGTATTCAATTCAGTATAACATCAATGTACCCAACTCAACCTACATCACTGTTAGAGATCTGAAAAATAATTCAGGCAGCAAATACAAGTCTATTCCTATCTTGTAAAGCATCAATTCACCAACCTCAATAGCAGAATCATCAAATAACAGACAAATAAATTATAAACACAAGCAAACTGGCAAGTCAACCATATGTAGATGAAAAAACATTGTGACTGAAGTTTGTATAATCAAGTCCAAAAAAAGAGTTTTCTCAAGGATACATACCTGAACCCACTCAAAATAGCTAACAGTCACACCACCAGAATTTGCATATATGTCCGGTAGTACTACAACACCCTTCTTGTATAGAATCTGAAATGCATGTCATGCATCCAATATTACATAATAGAGCTGAATTTTAAGAAGCCTGAGAGAAGTCAAATTACTCCAAAACCTCTACAACTTCAACTGATTGTCTAATTCACCTCGTCAGCTTCTGGATCTGTGGGATGATTGGCTGCCTCTATAATAAATTTGGCCTTTACTTCACTAGCATTCTCCCTGTGACCAGTACGCAGTAGCAATCAAATTACTAAATTAGCATCTCCAACTTTAGGAGCAGTGTTTTGTCAATTGAATTAAAAAGTACTTTCAAATCCCTGTCAACTTCCAAATGCCAGATGGTCTTGTGAAACTTAAATTGGATGGATACTGACCTGTTCAGAACACCACCTAAAGCAGCAGGGATGAGCACGTCACAGTCTTCAAGCAAGAGAGTTTTGGGATCAATTGAATCTGCTGCTTCAAATCCTTTAACAACACCATTAGTCTTTGTGTGCTTCATTAAAGCTGGAATGTCAAGGCTATTGCTGTTCTTTATAGCTCCTGAAATGTCACTAACTGCTACAATCTTTCCACCCTTTTCATGGATAAGTTCAGCTGCCCAGGAACCGACATTTCCAAAACCCTGAAAAGGTCAGAGAGGTTTTGGTTCAAGAATGTATTTCAGTCTGTAATGGTTCCAATCCCCTCGAATTGATGTTATTGCCATATTTATGCAGCCAATTTCATTTCATTTAGTGTCCATAGATATCCTTTGAGTAAAGCAAAAGCATGGTAATGAGTTTCTTTGATGCAATTAGTGCAACTAGTAAATTCAAAGAAAGGCAAGCAAGATGGTGTTTTTTTTATGCGGCTAGACTTACATTCACAGTAAAGGCTGAAGAGAAAAACAATCTACCTGGATTACAAAACGTTGACCTAAGATGCTTTTACCATACTCAGCTAATAAAGCTTCTGTTGCAAACATAACACCTCTACCAGTTGCAGCATCCCTGCCAAGGGATCCACCTAGACCCTATCCATCACAAAAGAATCTTTCTAACATCAAAAAGCTATGTAAATTATACACTCAAGAGGTTGGTGAGGTCTTTTGGAATAAAGATTTATATACTTACAACAGGTTTTCCAGTAACAATTGCAGGTGAGTATCCGTGGAATTTTGAATACTCGTCTAATATCCAGGCCATTGTCTGTTCACATCAACCATGTAAGCATAGTGGATATTGAAGAAATATGTATTAAATCTCGGAGCTAATAAATCTAACTCTTTGAATAGGAATCATGGAAAAGACCTGTGAATTAGTTCCCATGTCAGGTGCTGGAACATCTATGTGGACTCCAATCAAATCATGGATCTTCTGAGTAAAGACACGAGTAAGCCTTTCTAACTCACTGAAACTTAAACTCCGTGGGTCGCAACCAATACCACCCTTTGCTCCCCCATATGGTATGTTAGCTACAGCAGTCTTCCATGTCATTAGTTGTGCTAAGGCATTTACCTCATCTGGGTCAACCTGCATACCCCAACGATAAATAGATTATTTATAGCATTCTCTGAAATGATTGTTGCAAACTGGATGAATTGCAAAAAGGGTTATGTTAATAGCTCAAAGTACTGCTAACTTAAAAAGGAAGTAAGATTCATAATTTTCCTTGTGCTTTATACTTCCCATATTGCTCGATATTAAACAAGAAGAAAGCCATATTAGGTTTCCATTATAGCAATTTCAGTGCACACACAGCCATATATGTTTCCAAAACATCAAACTAGAGATAGATGTAACATCAAGTAACTCAACCATAGGTGTAGTTGCCTTAATAGGACATAAAAGATCTTGCATGCAGATATTGCCAATCGTTAGCAGTTACTACATATCAGCGATCATAAACTCACCTCTGGATGGTAGCGTATCCCTCCCTTCATGGGTCCCTATGCATTGTCATGTTGCACCCTAAAGCCTACATATGAGGCTAAAGTTCCATCATCTTTAGGAATGGTGCACTCAACCTGAGGTCCAGTTTACAAATGATAAAATCAGTCAAAATAATCCCTTTAAAAACCCTCAAAATGCCAAAAGCAAGAAAATGAGCTAAGATGAAACAACAAAAAATTCCTTGATAGGAGATGTAGAGTCCAGAATTTCAAGCAATAAAAAACAGAGAGATGGAGAATGCAATTCACATAATACAAATCTCTTCAGTTAATGAAAGAAATGACAGATTCTATGTGTTAACAAAAGAAGGGTGTAGCATCCCAGCAAGTATAGCTTATGATTGTACTTATCACACTGAGGGATCAGAAGTTCAATCGATGAGTTGCAACACTTACATGGACTACTGTATATGGACCTCAACCACAACAAATGTACCCACAATACAGAACTAAGATCTAAATTTCTATGGAAGCTCAGATCACAGTGGTTCCCTATTATGAGAAAGGAGAAGATAATTTGTTAAGACCACACACTAATAGATAACAAATTCAACTACAAAGTTGAAAAGTTCGTTCTGAAAGGGATATTTAGAGAAGATATGAACCAAAGGAAACACATTAAGCTTGAGCTCCTCAGCCAAACCATTTCAACTATTGTTTATGCTATGTTGCATCTGCAACTGATACAGCAATCGGAGTCCTGTAACTACCAATTGGCAGTGGCACATATAGCCATGAACTACCAGATCAAACCCACTCCTACAGAGCTAAAGAAGAAATATTTTATGCCCGATGAAGACCATGGATTTAGATGAATTGCAAATTCCCTTGATCTTATGAGAGACGAGTAAACCAAAGATATCAGACAGAGTCCAGGCCATAGAGTTAACCCGTGGTTTGAGCAGCATTCAAATTTCATGTATACCCTAAAATGCATCCATATTTCTTCACATGGTGGTTTTAAATACACTACATCTGAACAATGTTCTCAGCACTGTTAAAGGCTAGCAAACCCTCTTCCTGCTTTATGTTCACCCCAGAATTGGAAAATAACAGATCTCTATACCCCAATACTGTTGAACTACACAGAGCAATCCGTTTCCTCACCATTCATCCTACCACTACCCCAACATAAATTTGACTTGGGGTTTCTTTCATGACCTTTATGTTAAGCTAACCTAATTTAACTTGCATCAACGTTCAGGAAGGTTATATTAATCAAAATTGTGGACATCATCTTAGTATTGAAGATAGTGGCAATTTTTAGAATTGTTAGCACCTTACGTCAATCAATCGGACAAAATGAATCTACCTTGGAATTACAGTGACAAAAATTCACCTCAAAATGATCAATGGTTACCATGCTACTTTCTGAAAATACAAGCAATGGGGGATAATGACACCGCAGAGCATATGCTAGACCCAGAAAAAGACTCAACCCATGAGGACGGGCAAAGGCCACCACATGCGAATACGGTTTTAGGAGGCAGCTTATCTCCCAAAAAACATGGTCGAACCATTGAGGGCACCGGTTGGGATTCCAGATTTTTTTCAAAAATTAAAATGCTGAACATACATAATCTAAATCATACTAATCTTAATAACTTGCAAGTGATCCTGATTGAGATTTAATCAGTTAGTTGCAGTTACATAAAGGGACAGATAGTTAATCCGCTTCGAAACACAAAGACCCATTACTGAAAATTAGAGAATTAGGGACACCCACCAACCAGATTATAGATGAAAATGCCATATCTAAACAAAGACCCAGAACCAAAGTTTGGTGCCAATTACCTTGATCTCTCGAAAAGGAATGAGAGTAGACAGATAGTTTTCATATTAACATAGATAATAACCACATGCCAAAGATGGCCCACAGAAGGGAACCGTAAAAACTAAAGAGCATTCACTGCAAATATCCAAATCTATGCAAATTTCCTTCACTTCCCAAGTAAGGGCGACGGAAGAGGGTCGTTAAGTCGTATCCGTTGACAGAGGCGAAGAGTGAATCAATGGGGCAGAACCCTGGTAAGCTCTCAACTGTACCAGCTCTCAACTAAGAAACGACAATGCAACATGAAATTTCAAATTTAAATAAAAATAAGAAAATCAATCGATGTCAATAAAAATAAAAATGAAAGTCGAAACTTTTATCCACCTTGTGGGCCCTACATGACGGCCATGTGCCTAACACCTCTCTCCCTAGCATAACACATGCAAGCTCTACAGCAGGCCACCTAAGGTCGCATCAGGTTAACAGCTGTGATCAGGGAGATTGAAACCTGAAACCCGAGCAACAAGATTGAAACTAGTGTAACATCTGTAATCAGGCTAACATGTGTGATCAGGGATATTGAAACCTGAAACGCGAGCAGTTGTAAAAGCCCTCACAGGTTCGGGCCTCTGTAGCTGACGTGAGGCAGAACAGTGATGAAAAGGAAGGGAATTGTGGCTCCTATGTCAGCAGATCCTGAGCAAAGAAGGAGCTAAAGGATAGTTCCAGATCTGTAGTAATTTCTGTAGCAACTTTGGTTACAAACTTCTGGTTAGGGCTTCTGGATTGATTTCAGTTCTGTAGAATTCATTTTATGATTAAAATCTGCCCTGAAGTTAACTCTGAACAAGCTTACACTCTTGAATTTTGGTTAATCTATACATACATTGTTCTGTCAAGCTCAGGTTTTGAAGATTGGATTGTATGAATTGTTGTATATTGAATTGGACTATTCATTCTGCTCACTACAGTGTTACAATTATTGACACAGTGTACCAGAAAATACATAGAGCAAAGGAACTACAACCCTGTTGCATTCTACAGTGTGTCTATATAAAAAGAGTAATTTGTTGACTCCATGAATTCTGCTATGCATACTCCGTTTTGTTCTGTTATTGTTCCTATCCTGTTTCATTCTATTATTGTTCATATTTTGTTTTGTTCTAATGATCAATTGTTTTCAGTTGTTTTCAGTTTTATGCACTACTATTTTCTACCATTTGTTACCTTGATCAAAGCCCGTATGCTGAAGTGTGACTGGTACTCTGCAATGCTCATATTGCCATTTTCAACCTCAAACATGTCGGGATCTGATTCCAGGTCGGGGATCTGATTCCAGCAATGACCAAAAACAAAACTTAAATTGGTAAGAGGTTGAAATTTATCATGAAATATAAGCAGGAAAAAAATTTGTTTGTAGTGATGGTCAAATGTTTCCCTGTCAACACGATTTATATAATATCAATAAAGTTGTAATTTACCATTCCATCTACCGACCTTCTGCTCATAGAACCGCCCATACCTGGGAATCGCGTTGGATATCGCTGCCTTTCAGTTTCATATAGCTTTCTGAGCACTGCCCATATCTGGGAATCGCGTTGGATAGATTTGCAGTTGCCTCTGCAAGTAAACCACTGCAGAAACCAAACGCTGCAGCAATTAAACCAGACACCGGAGCAATTTGAATTTTATTGCAGCGCTTTAAGCAAAATACCTGTTACATGCCCACAAAAAGCATAGATGTGGTGGCAGGCGTACATGTAACGGTGGCGCATGAGCTTGCAGGTGTACATGCTGTAGCAGGGATACATGTAACGGTGCTACATGAGGCAAGCATACACGCTGTAGCAGGGTACATATGCTATTGTATTATAGCAGTGGTATTAATCTCTAACATTAAACGCTAGAAAATTAATGCTAGTGCAAACATAGCATTACTTCATGCAGGAGTGAACTTGTTGTAATTACCTGTACTCCTCCGATCTTTTTCCTAACTTTTGAGCTGTATGCCTCGATTTGAGGCCAAATAAGATGGCGAAAGCATGAACTTTGGTTTATTAAAATAGTAAAATTATATGACCGTAAGAACTTTGGTTTAAAAGTGGCAGGGACTAAGAACAAACCGGTAAACTAATGCCAAGTCCGCTACGAACGATTACTATAGTCCCTGCCGGATGCCAGATGGCAGGGACTAATAAAAGGAGTTGATTATTCATAGGTACAAAAATCATGGTTCGTTAGTATCAACTAATTCAAGGGAATTATGTTGTTCTATGTAATGGTGGACCACAACGTTTGAGTCTAATTAAGCACTATAAAAATTACCATCTTGAATTTTTTGATCACCCCATTCAAAGAATAAGAGTAAAACAACGCATGCATAGCCTTTTCATGGGAGAATATTTAAAAGTTTTAAAATATGGTTTTATAGCACTTGTCTATTCTTTGGGAGAAAAGTGGTTGAAATCAACAAATAAAAAGTTGTTGAAATCAACAAATATCTTCAAATGAACGGTAAAATTTTAATGTCCATTCATATGGAGATATTTATAATAGTATACCAAACCAAAAAATTGTTTCTAAAACTTGCTATTGAAAGAATTGTTCAAGGCAGGTCAAAAAGGAAAAATTCAACTTATAAATGCTTTGACAAGATAGTGTTTCTTATTCGCTAAAAATTTAAGTGATAGCTTTGAAAGATATGTAAAGACTACCCATCCCCAAAATTCCCTCACCTAAAGGAATATTTTGCAAATGCATCCATCTTCAAACTCTAGTTTTGAAAGTGTAACATCAAATTCTATAAAATTTCAAAAGTGCAAAATCTAATTCCAAAAGCACTAATATGGGGTTCAAAAAATGCAAAAGTCAAATCGCAAAAATGAAAATGTCAAAATGCTAAAGAATGACTTTTCAAAAGCTCCTCCACTTGAGGATATTGGGAATGGGATTGTATATAATATATTTTAGATATCTTGCAAAGATTTATATCAAATTCTGTCTGAATAAGAGACATCATCTTGTTAAAGTATTTATAGGTAAAACTCACACTCGTTGAAACTCCATTGAATAATTCTTTTAGTTGTAGGCTATTATGGATAAATGCTTTGTTAGGTCAACAAAGATGAATATCTCCATTGGAGATTAACACTTTATAATTAGTTTCAAGATATTTCTATATGCATAAGGAGAGATTAAGCTAATTTTGTACAATATTGTTACTAGATATATTGAAAATATATATTAAGAGAAAATAAATTAGTATTATAATGGAAACTAATATAAATTCCTTGCACTTTGTTTGTCATTTTAATTATACATTTTCATTGTGAAACACATTGATATGTAGAATTTAATGTGTAGATTCAAAACTGCTCATGAAATTTACTAAATCACAAGACTTGAAGCTACTCTATTGATCCACAGAAGTTAATTCACCATCCATAACACAAATCATAGACATGCAAAAGGAAAAATCACACATGCACAAATATTTATCAAGGGGAAAGAAACTGTTCAAAACCCCTTACTATCTATATTTCACTACTCAGAGAATAGAGATTAAATACATATGCTTGCTCAAGCATGAGCACACCTTGCAAGTATGTAGTCTATCCCCCTTCCCGATTGACTGACTCTGGCCAACACTTAGCCAATTTTAAAGCCCTCCAAGCTCTTATTTCCTTGCGTTGTTCCTTGAGGAAATTTGCCCCTATTAATTAGGAAATTCCTTCATCTGGATTGCACAATTCTTCTAGGCTCTTCCTCTAACTGCATGCACGACCTGTACACTTCGGAATAGTCTACAACTGATAGTACACTACCCTGAATCTCCATATCAACTTTGTAACTCAAATTCTCTGCATGCATGAGCTAATTTAGGTTGATTGGTCAATTATCTGGATGATCATCGAGTGTGGTTGAAGTTCCACTTCCACAACTTGAGCTTCCACCAGTTCCTCCAGTAGTTAGAATTAGTTTAACTAACCATAACTCAATTTAACTGAATTAAATTACTACAACTAAAATTAACTCAACCTAGGATCCAAAAATTTAGGAACCCACTGCACACAACTGAACTTCATGTCCGTAACTCGAATTAACTGAGCTAGACTCTTATTTTTTAGGAATCAGCTTAAGTAAACTAAACTTCAACTCATTAACTCAAATTGAGTGTTCTTAAATGAGTGAAAACTTCCATGTCACCTCTGTTAACTCCTCCAAGTTGTATGTTGATGTGGAAATTCAATTTTTTCTTAATTTGATTAAGGAAAAAATTAAAATTCAGACTTTCTTGTTGCATTTTCAACACTCCCTCTCAACAAGAAAGGGATTATCAACCACCCATATCATGCACATGTGGAATGTACTGCATGCAACACCTCTCATTGTTGTTGTTGTTATTGCAACATTTGCAACTGAGAAGCATCTAAGAAAAACAAACTGAATCAATTGTGTCTACAACTGTCTACTAGGAAAATTGTGCTATTGTTGACTCTGCTACTGAGCCTCCTACTCTGTTGTCAAAAATCCTCTACACTCCTTAGTATATGGTTGAAATTGATCCTCTTGCTACTGAATACTGTGGGCCCCCTGTACCAAGGTAATGATCTATGAGGAGAATGCCTCTATGGACCCTGCCCAAATTTATGCAACTCTTGGACTAAGGATCTACATCGTTCCACCTTGCTTCTGCAGGTATAGTTGTATGTTCTCCCTTTGTCCACTTGAATCGAAATCTCCCTCTACTAGAGATCTCTACTCGAGTGGATGTATCCACTTTACCTTCTATTTGCTTCTACATTTGTGGTCTCTCCACAACTTCCTAAGGCTTCTTCTAAGGTTGCATGTTGAGAGGTCTAACATGCTCCCTCTCAACCACCATATCTTTAGTCCCTGCCTTACTTTGCAAGGGTTTGCATGCATCTTATACCTCAAGTGGCTATTTGTCTCAAGAATGCCTTTCCTTTACTGAAGATTACATCGTAACCATGGTCTTCCAAAACTACGACGAAGACAAGATTGTTGTTTAGACTTGGAACAAACATCACATCCTTGAGCCTGAGAGGGTAGCCAGATTCCCTGTGAAAGGTGACTGTACCAATATCGGTCACACTGTACCTTCCGCCGTCTCCAAATTCAATGTTCATCTGGAGATCCTTCTCCTCCAAATCACTAAAAAAATCTCTATTCCCTGTCATATGGAATGAGGCACTGTTGTCGAGATACCACAAGATCCCCATCACGGTGCTCGCCATGCATGCGATGGGAGTGAAGTCAAGCTCAAACTATGAAGCCAAAGATTCACTTGTTGTTGCTACTGTAGGCTCCTTCTTTCTTACCTTGTTGTGTGGACACTTCATGGCATAATGCCCAAATTCATGACAGTGAAAGCACTTGATTTTGGACAAGCCTTTCTTCTTTCCCTCTTTGTTGGAATTAGCCTCTCCTTGGGACTTCTTCTCCTTAGCATTCTTTCCCTTACTAACTAATGCAAATTCCTCTTCCTCTTATTTGGATGAGGTCCCATATCTAGTATTCCACCTTATTTCCTCCTACACTAGGTCGGACCATAAGTGCTCCCAACTTGGTAGTTTATCCCTACCATTTACCCAATCTTGATAGCTATGTGAGATCTTGAGAAGGCCCAGAAGGGCTAGTGCAACCAAGTTCATCACAGCATTATGTAAACCTTCTTAGATACTATGGAATTGAGTCATTCTTATGCATCTTGATACTTCGATGCTTGTCTTTGAGTGCCAGCTTCCTCTGGTCACTATTGTTCTCAAACAATTCAGTTAGTGCTTTCCACTTTGTGAACAAAGTCTCTTTTCCATGGATATTCAAGACAATATGATCCCGTACTCCCTCTAATATGATTCTCCTCGACTTGGCCACATCTTTCTTCCACTGAGCAAGATCTTGGGCATCAGATGCTTGGGTTTTGCTACATCTATCTTGATGTATTCCAGTAGCCAATTGTCATCCAATACTACCTCCATGTGGTCCTTCCATGCAACAAAGTTTGAGGTGCCTTCCTAGGCATAGTCAAGCCCAAGTCCATTGAAATCCATCTTCTTAGTCCTGAATAAAACCTGCAACACTGATCTTCAAATTCGAACCTCCTGTAATGACAACTTTGAAATCTTTGTTTCACAGTGATTCCAAATTTGATACCATGTAGAATTTAATGTGCAGATTCAAAATTTATCATGAAATATACTAAATCATAAGGCTTTAAGCTACTCTATTGATCTACGGAAGTTTATTCACCATCTAGAACACAAATCATAGACATGCAAAAGGAAACATCACACATGCACAAATATTTATCTAGGGGAAAGAAACTGCTTAAAACCCCTTACTATCTATATTTCATTAATCAGAGAATAGAGATGAAATACATATTCTTTCTCAAGCCTGAGCACACCCTACAAGTGTATAGTCTATCCCCATTCTTGACTAACTGACTCTGGCCAACACTTAGCCACTTTTCAAGCCCTTCAAGCTCCTATCTCCTTGTATTGTTCCTTGAGGAAATATGCCCCTATTAATTTGGAAATTCCCTCATCTAAATTGCACAATTCTTCTAGGCTCTTCCTCTAACTGCATGCACCACTTGTACACTTCGGAATAGTCTACAACTGATAGTATACTTCATTGGAATCTCCATCTCAAGTGGGTAACTCGAATTTTATGCATGCATGAGATAATTTAGGCTAATTGATTACTTATCTAGATGATCACTGAGTGTGGTTGAAGTTCCACTTCCACAACTTGACCTTCCACTAGTTCCTCTAACAATTAGAACTAGTTTAACTGACCATAACTCAATTTAACTGAATTAAATTGCTACAACTAAAATTAACTCAACCTAGGCTCCTAAAATTTAGGAACCCACTGCACACAATTGAACTTCATGTCCCTAACTCGAATTAACTAAGCTAGACTCATATTTTTTAGGAATCAACTCAAGTAAACTGAACTTCAACTCATTAAATTGAATTGAGTGTTTTTAACTGAGTGACAAGTGTCATGTCACCTCAGTTAACTCCTCCAAGTTTTCTGTTGATGTGGAAATTTGAGTTTTCTCAATTTGATTAAGGAAAAAATCAAAATAGAGACTTTCTCACTACATTTTCAACATGATCAACATAGTTATCTTCAACATTTCTTTAGTAATTGTGATGTGTCTAACTCCCTTAGTGCTCCATCAAGTATACACGGTACTAAAAAATTCCCATAAATAAATGAAATCGACAAAACATAAATCTAATGCTAAATCAAAATGAATGCACACAACATGATGAACATACTCCTACAACTATTATTAGCCTATAAAATTATAGATGTAGACCATTTCTCAAACATAACAACCTTTAAACACATAGAGCATAGATAAACTCAATACTCAAGTATAACATTAACACAACAAATAAAAATAGTGACTAGAACACTTATTTTTATAAATGATTACACAACTAACTACAGATGTTATACATTCCACCCAACCATAAGTGATGTTGCATTAATTCTCTTCGGGATAAGCCACCACTAGGTTAGGTGATCCATAAACTGTCGTGGATATTCCACTGGACAGTTCATCACAACATATCTACTAAAATATATTAGAAAATCCAAAATATACATTATAAGGGTTTATTTCTTCTTATATTTTTGGATCTTTAATTAATATTTATTGTGTATGCACACAAATTATATTTCTACAGAAAATAGAGAAAAATAGAATAAAATCTCACAAACCACATTTGACACAAGATATATCTTGGGAAACTCTTTCGGAAAAAACCCACATGGAAGGGGAGGCCACTTTGCTCTCTTTCTTTGAATAGAAAATGGATGCAACTACAAAGAAGTAAGGCTTGTGGCTCATACTACAGTGCACAAATCTATTCGAAGTGCTATCTCCCTATCCCTCTCAACTACTCTGCTTGACTACGGAAAAAGATGCAGACAAAAAGAATGGAACCCATTTTCCTCCTACTAGACCAGTTATAGCACAACCTTATAGCCTATTAGTGCTTAGATTTGACTCCTTCAACTCTTAACTAGAGTTATAATATGGACAATTGTAAAGTGTTCTTCATCATAATCATGTGGCTAGCCCATTTTTCATAAATAATGGGGGCTAACGTGGCATCCTTTTGAATTATGGTGGTCAAAACAAGAAGGTCAACTTTAGAGTGGCATACTTTTTACATACAGAATCTGATTGAGGTGATTCTTACATCCTTGGAAAGGTCTCTATGTTTAGAATAGGAAAAAACTGTGGAGATAAAGAAGCAAATTTTTACCCCAAAAATATGTCTTTTTATGCCTCAAAATCCTCTTGGAAGGTTTCAGAGCCCCATCTTCCAAACTAGAACCCACCGGTAAAAATGGTCCTGTGAGATAATTCCTCCACTTTTTCCACTCTAAAAGCATCGAAATGGATGAAAAACAATACAACGATCCAAACCGGGTCACACCTCCCCATTTTTGGAGGATTTTGGTCCCCAAAAGCTTCTATTGAAGGAGGTGAGGAAATTTTTCCTCCACCTTCTCTTGGGTGTTCTATTTAGCCTTGCTTGGAAGTTTTCCTCTCAACCCAATCTGCCACATGTCAGGATGCCTTTGTCTCATAGTTCTATACCTCTTCTAAAAAACTACAACTTTTGTCAAATCTACCTGAACGTCTGGTGCCAAATCCTCTACAAAAGGTATGACCTATTCCTCTTCCTGATCTAGAATGGAAGGCTCATAGGTTTTCAAATTTTCTACATCCACAATTGAGTAAATGCACATGTATGGGGGTAGACTAAGTATATAGGATTTATCTCCCAAATTTTCTAGTTTCTTAAAGGGGCCATATGGAAGAGGCTTGATTTTCTTACGAGGACCCTATAGCCTCTCCTTGTTCCACTGTAACCATACTCTATCTCCCACATTGAAAGACTTCTCTATTATTTTTGATCATGTCTAACCTTACATTCTTATTATGATTTCTACAGTGTCTTTTGTACCTATATTAATATCTTCCTAATCTTCTCAACATTTTTTTCTACCCTTATCGCATCCCTTGTAAGATCCCCCCTTACTCCTCATTGCTGCCCATATGTAATATCCAAAGGTGAAAGTGAAAAATATCCAAAAAAAAATTCAAATGGGGACTTGCCAGTAGAAGTGTGGATTTCTATATTATAAGAATGTTGTATATATATCAAATTCTCATCCTAGGTCTTCAAATGCTTCTGATGTAAGCCCTAAAAAGATGCACCAATTTTCTATTAACTACTTTTGTCTTCCCATTTGTCTATGGATGGAATGTTGTAGACTTATTTAACTTCGTGTCCATATTCACCCACAATGTAGTATAGAATTCACTAAGAAATATTGTGTCCCTATATGAAATGATGATCCTCGATATCCCAAAGTGCACCTAGACCTATCCAAAGAAAAATTTCACTACTTCTTGCCCACTAATGATCTTTTTACAAGGAATGAAAACACACATCTTGCTAATTTTTTCAACTACCATGAACATGTAGTCATGTACCTTCCTGTTTGTTGGTAAACATCCCACAATGTCCATGGAAATACTTTCCCAAGTATTGGTGGGTACAAGTAAGGGATGATATAGACCTTGTTTCCTATTATTAAGCTTACTATCACAAAAAAACATGCATTCTCTTCTAAACCTAGCTACATGTTCTTACATCTTGGACCAATACACATACCTCTACAAGTTGGCCACCATCTTCCATACACCGCACTGCCTGCAAAATTGGAGGTGTGAGCCTCTATAATCAGCTACAATCGCTTTCCTTTAGGAACACATAACTTATCCATCTTGTAGATTAACCCATCCAGGTGATGGTAGTAAATTGTGTTATCACCATAGTGCACATGACTTTGCTTGTGCAACTGTTGAAACACCTCCTTGAAGTCCTCATCCTCTAGGTATACCTCTCTATATGCATCATGGGTGAATGGCTTCATGTGCATTAGAGTTCCCAAAGTTGTGTTCTTTAATGTGGGTGGGCTTGAAAGCATGTTGACTCTAAATCCCAATGATAACATAAACAAGTTGGCTTTAGAGTCAACACGCTTTCAACAAGTTATGTTATTTGATGTCATTCCCAAGGAGATCAACTTGACCCACTTGTGTATGAGTTGGCTAGGGATCCATCATTATAGAAGTTTCCTAACCTCTCAAGCCCCTAGGTGTCTATATACATTCTCCTAGAGGATAGAATGAACCTATATAATCTCACCAAGAGAAAAGGGGGTAAGATCTAGTATCCATATTATAGTGTGGGTGCTCTACTATATTGGGAGAAGGAAGCCAAATTTCAAGTTAGAGGAGAGGAACTTATTTCTTGGATGTACACATTCTTTGTATTATAATTTTTTTTTTAATATATCTATGTTCCTTTCATATATCTATGATTTGACCATGTTTTGTTCTTGTGTATGCTTTTTTCAAACTAATAAGTCCTCTACAGAAGGATATTGTGGGTTTGTTTAGTGGTACATGTGTGCAGGGTCATTCTTATTGCAAGAGGAAGTGATATCTTCAAGTGGAATCAAGGTTTTCTCTACATTGAACTCAAGAGACTACACCAACCTATGAGGGTGATTAGTACTAATCCTTCAACCCTTCTTTTGCAGCATCTTGTATGAGTGTAGAATGTGCTTTCTTGTGTAGGAAGGAATAAGGGCTAGATCCTCATATCTCTTTTCATAATAACACACATCTAGGTAGATCATCCTCTGATCTACTGGGTCAAAAGTAGCATGCTAGCCTAGGTGAAATTTTCATGTAATAGATTTGGAAACTCCAATGGGGAAAATTTCACCTAAGATAATAGGCTACTTTTGACCCACTAGATCAGAGGATGATCTACACATATGTATGTGATTGTGAAAATAGATCTAAGGATCTAGCCCTTATTCCTTCCTACATAAGCAAGCACCTTCTCTCATACAAGATGTTGCAAAACAAGGGTTGAAGAATTAGTACCAATCACCCTCACAAGTTGGTGTAGTCTCTTGAGTCTGATGTAGAGAGAAACTCACTTCCACTTGAAGGTCTCACTTCCTCTTGCAATAAAAAATTCCCTGCACACATGCACCACTATGTAAACCCACAATAGCCTCCCGTAGAGGACTTGTTAGTCTAAAAATAACATGCATAAGTATAAAACGTGATCGAATTATAGATATAGGAAAGGAACATATATATATTAACCGAAAAATGGTAATACAAAGAATGCATACCTCCAACAAATAAGCTCCTCTCCTGCTAATGTCAAAGCTCTGTTATAACCCTATTTTCCCCACCATTATAGTGAGAGAAACCCAAGTTCAACTTACCTTAATTGTTGGCTATAATGCATCCCCTTTCACCTTATTTTTACTTATGTGAGATTTATCCCATGTTAAAAGGGTGGAATTACATGATTGAGTTATTTTTCATAATTATTTTATCACAATTTTATAATTATGAGATAATAATTACTTCATAATTAAGATAATTGAGAAAAAGACTCATAATTGAGAAAAAAGTTTCTAGAGTTTTTCATTCCCAAGGAGATCAACTTGACCCACTTGTGTATGAGTTGGCCAGGGGTCCATTATTATAGAAATTTCCTAACCTCTCAAGCCCCTAGGTATCTAGATACATTCTCTTAGAGTATATAATGAACCTATATAATCTCACCAAGAGGAATGGGGGTAAGATCTAGTATTCATATTATAGAATGAAAGATTTCACTTCCTCTTGCAATAAGAAAGACCCTTCACACATGCACCACTAAACAAGCATGCAATAGCCTTCCGTGGAGGACTAATTAGTCTAAAAATAACATGCACAAGTATAAAATATGATCAAATCATAGATATATTAAAGTAACATAGATCTATTAATCAAAATATAAACAATAAGCTCA
The DNA here is from genome assembly GCA_031772625.1 of Pinus tabuliformis. Lineage (NCBI taxonomy): Eukaryota > Viridiplantae > Streptophyta > Pinopsida > Pinales > Pinaceae > Pinus > Pinus tabuliformis. The sequence continues at coordinate 704,612,430 of CM062805.1, read as the reverse complement.
TCTCCTCCAACTTGCAACTTGGATTCCTTCTCCCAATACAACAGAGCTCTCACGCTATACTATGGATACTAGATCTTACTCCCTTTCATATTGGTGAGATTATATAGGTTCATTCTATCCTATGGGAGAATGTATATAGACACTTAAGGGTTTGAGAAGTTAGGAAACTTCTATAATAATGGACTCCTAGACAACTCATACACAAATGGGTCAAGTTGATCACCTTGGGAATGAAAAACTCTAGAAACATTTTTCACAATTATGATCTTTTTATCAATATAAATTTGTGACAAAATAATTATCAGAAATAACTCAATCATGTAATTCCACCCTTTTAACATGGAATAAATCTCACATAAGTAAAAGAAAAGGTGAAAGGGATGTATTCTAGCTAGCAACTGAGGTAAGTTGAACTTGGGATTCTCTCACTATAATCGGGAGTGGTAAATAGGGTTATAACAAAAGGCCCTTTGTTGACACTTTCCCCACTAGAAGCTCTTGCCACTTGTTGTTATGGCATGGAGCGGTGCTTCCATTATTGAAAACGAGGCTACACATTTCCTCAGGTATTGTGTTGGTCAAAAAAATCCTAACCTTAGAAACATTAGTAGGCATTGGGCACTTCATGATAGCCATATTGAAATGATGTATTTTTAGCTCTCCTACACCTATCACATACCCAAATACACCAGATATTGTTCTGCAAACTCACACTTCTTGAGATTTGCTAGCAAATAATGTTTCTTTAATGTCTCTAGCACCTGTGCCAAATGTGAGATGTGCTCCTCCCAGGTAGCATTGCATACCAGTATGTCATCCAAATAGGAAATGACAAATGAATCTCTAAAAGGGCACAATATATCATTCATTAACCTCATAAACATTGTTGGTGCATTGCATAGGAAAATGGAATGACTAACCACTCATACAAACCTTGCATGGTTTTGAAGGAGGTATTCCAGATATCTTCTTCTCTGAGTCAAACCTGGTGATATAAAAACTTTAAGTCTAGCTTGGTGAAGTATTTTACTTGTTGAAATTGATCCAACATATCATCTATTCTGGGTAGGGGGTACTTATTCTTAAACATAATATTGTGCAATTCCGTGTAATCCATACACATGCGCCAAGTCCTATCATCCTTTATCACAATGATGATGGGTGACCCACATGGTGATGTGCTTGGTCGAATGAAACCTTGTTCCACTAGTTTTTGCAACTTTTTCTTCACCTCACTTGATTTTATAACAAATTCTTTATATAACCCAATTGTTTGGAAATGGGAAGTCTAGCAATAGCTAGATTTCATGCTCCACTTCCCTCTTGGGTGGTAGCCCATTAGGCTCCAAGAACAAATCCTTGTATGGCTGTAGCAACTCTTCCAATTCCTATCTCTATTACTTAGTGCACCCCTCAAGGGATGCATTTGCTCTCATTGACTCTTATATAGACTAATTTTCTCTTAAAAATAATAAAACACACTTGTTTGTAGAACTGATAATTTTCTTGGTTTGGTTGGAACTTACTAGTGAAATTTTCAACTTTCCTTTATGCAAATTGATGGTGAACAATTTTTCATCCTTGATGAGCTGGTATTGATTGTCTCTTTGCATGAAGATTACACCCCGCATGTACAGTATGTAATTCAAAACACCACTCCACATACATCAAGGGGAACTACATCTAGTTCTACTTCATTAATCAAATCATCACTAATAACAAATCTAATTTTGCATTGTTTTGTTACTTTTATCCTTGCATCCTTACTTACCCATCCCATTGGATATGGGCTTAGATGATCATGAACTCCCAATCTCAATTGTTGAAAAAATTTGTTGCAATGAGATTCACCTACAATCTTGAGTCAAATAGAGCATCAATCTTTTTCTTCTTGATCTGTGTCTTTATGTGGAAGAGTTTGGTCATTTCTTCTCTTCCTATTACTAAAGGCTACTCATATTCACCTCCTTCTACACTAATGTATAGATGATCTTCTCATTTATTACCAAGATACTTCCAACCTGGTTGTTTGAATCAATGGCCATGAGATTCTTCTTATTATTTACTTTCCTTTTGTTCTTCAGGTTAATCTCTTGATGAAACTTCCAACACTTATCCTTTATATGACTGTCAATGTTACAATGATTGTAGTGGCTACTAGGATTTTTGCACTAGTGTTTTGTGGATATTTCCACTTATTATTCTCCTCCATAGAAGTGTCTTGGTGCTTCTTCTACTTTGATCCACTTGATATCCCTTTCTTCGGGCCTATGCTCTCCAGGTACAATGCATTTACACAAACCTTGTCCACTGATATGGGCTTGGATAACATCACTTGCTTTTGCAAATGGTTGTGTAGACCCCCCATATACTTGAGGAGTACATATGGGTTATTTGGGGAGATAAACAACATTATAGCCATATTTAAAAAACTATGTATTGTACTCCTATATACTCTGACCCCACTTCTTCTTGAGGTAGTGCCATTGGATCCACTAGTCTTTTACATACCCAATAAGGTAAAAGTATGACTTTCTGAGGGTTTTAAAGTCCTCCCACTTAGTCACTCAAGGATCTCCCTCCAGCCTCAAGGTATCTATGTGACTTTCCCACCAAGTCAGGGCAAAACCTTCTAATTTCAACCATGCAAATGAAATATTGTGTTCTTCCTATATGTAATGAACACTGCCGTAAAATTTTAGTCACTACAACCAATGATTCAGCTTCAGATCATCGATCTCACCTTGATATAAATTGATATTGACCTTCACTTCCATTTTGAATAGGGACTATGAATGGTTAATGACACTCAAACTAGTTTGATCCTTTTCATGTTCTTTCTTTGACTCCTTCTCAGTTTCTTCCCAATCTCCTAATATCCCTTATGATTGAACCTTTACATTAGAACCTCCATATTCTCCTAATAGCCTAAGCTTATTTATTAGGGCTACCATGACAATATTCATGTTATGTTTTACATTTGCAATGATCATGGTTTTATGAATTTTGACTTAGCCAATATAGATCCCCTACAAATATCCAAAATATAACCAAAGAAACATGCTTTGATACCAATATGATCCATAAACTAACATGTATATTCCAATGGATAGTTTTTCACAACAAATCTACTAAAATATATTATAAAATATGAAATCTACACTATGAGGGTTAAACCCCACCTTTCTTTGGCACTCCTCCCAATGAAACATGGAAACCCCTTTATATTTTGACATGTGGTAATGAAATGGACTTGTCTCTAGATGACACTTGGAAGGTATTATTTAGACATGAATTACTAAGTAGTGACTTAGCATGATGACTAGGCAATGAGGTGGTGACCAAAAAATACATTGTTCACAAGCTTCATAGGGTTTCATTATTCTCTCTACTTCACACACAAACACTAGAGGATGCCATTTTTTCATAAACATGTTATAAAGCACTTCCCACAACGCATGTGGGATAAATAGAGTGGATTTGAAAATCAAGGGCCAAGATTAACATGGAAAATATATCAACAATTTTTGTGACCCTATTTTTTGAAGGCCATAAGTTAAACTCCCAAGGTTCAACTTGAGAAAACAAGAACTAATTAGAAATATAGGGACATGAAGAATAAAATAAAAATGGTTTCCATAGTTGAAATGCTAACTATATTGTCATAAAATTAAAACAAATTCATATCTATTTCCATCTTGAAACCTTTATTTTTTCTTTTTGAAAAAATATGTATTAAAAGGAATTTTTGAATGTCTAAAGTGGGCCCTAGTTGCGAGGGGGGGCGGGTGCGGGGGGGGGAGGGGGTGGGGGGATGTAAAAGTTCATATTTACCAAATGGATTTTAATTCATCGCATAGAGGGAAAAACTATAACCATAAAGTAGTTCCAAGAGGGTGAAGAGAAGATTATAAATGGTGTGAAGTACATTAAAGGGTTTAGAAAAAGAAGAGAGTTTTGTTGGAGGAGAGTTTTTCCTTTCCAAAAATTCATGAATTAGCCCACTTGAATATCTCCCTAAAATTTTCTTCTATCAAATTGTTTCCATTTATTTTTCCATGCATGCTTTCAAAAAGAGTAAATAGGATTGATCAACTCTTTGCATTTTCTTGGGAATTTCCCATGATATTCTAGGTTAAAGGAAGTAAAATGCATGTGCTTATAGAAATAAAATGTTGTATTATTCAATTTATCTAATTGCCATTGAGATCTTGTTGAGGATATATTAACTCTCTTGTTCCAAACATTGTTAAACTTTTTACTTTTGGAATATTATTATTAATTTCTTGCACAAAGAACTGTTCAAGTGTCATCTTGTTTTTATGAATCTGTGTGAACTCTTTTGATATTAATGAAGTAGCCCTTTTAAATTTATTTGGTGACCTATCCATGTTATTTTCCTTTCATATTGAAAAGTTGTAGTTGATTCTAGATTCACACTATTTTGAGAGGGAGGCAAATCAATCCCTCTAGATAAAATATTTTTTATATTTATTCCCTTTATTTCCATGAATTAGATCACGTGCCTAATAAGAAAATATTCTAAATGACATATTTATTGGAATATTAGTAGGGGTATGTTGTTTAGCACTCATTGATTTCATTTATTTGATGACATAAGAAGAATATTCCATATATCAAGAGAGGAGTACTACCTCTATAAAAACAAGGAGACTCCTTCTTGTTCCCCACAATATTTTCTCCCAATGTTGGTTATTTTTCCCTGTTAGGAAAAAGTAATCAATGCATTGTAATGTTCATAAAAATATTTGGATTTCCTTACAAGTTCCTCCAAAGTATAAGGTTGATCAAATTGGATTTAATCCCTATAAAATGGTGGAATCCCAATCAAGAACCCCTAAATTTTCACCTCATCATCCATAAAAAAAAATCCACTTACCTCAAAATCTCCTAAGAAATTATCCTCATACCCTTCCATGGTCATGCTTACTAGCATGAGCTAAAATAATTCTTATATTTTTTTTCATAATAATGTTCTAACAAGTACCATTAGTAGAATTTTTTTTTGCACTACTTCTAAGAAGTTCTTTTCTCTTCAATATGCCTGGCCTATTTTAGCTAGTCCCACCACATGGAAGATTTTCCTGAAGATGATATATGGAAATACTTGCTTCCAAATTTGATGAATATTTGTGCATTCAAAAACATTTTCTCATTCCAAAAAACTAATCTTCAACATATTCACCCTTCATATTCTTTCCATAAAATGTTGGTTTCTTTTGTAGTGGCTATAACCACCCTCCAAAATTTTGGCTCACATTCAAATTTTGGAGCCTACCTCGGATCCTATGATCAATAATCCTTGGTCACTTATTGGTAAGCTGATGATTTCAAGATCCCTCCCTTGATCCTAAGAGTTGTCCATGTTCTCATATTTATGCAGCATGTGTCATCATCGGGCATAGGGTTGTTGTTTGTCATGCAAAGGGAATGTTGTTTTTCTTCAAGGGAAAGCATGTGCACATGAGTGGTTTTCATCACATAAATGTGTTTCACTCTCACTTCACGCAGTCTTTTCACGAAGGTTGTTGCATCAATAAAAGTATGTCTTATGCATTATGGATAGTCCACGTTGTGTCACTAAGTGTCTGTATGCGATCACAGTCAAGTCCTATCAATGTTTACATATGTTTCATGGATCTCACACTTAGCCATTTTCCCGAGCCTCATCCAGCCTCCCAGAATTGTGCACTTTACTTCCGAAACCATCAAGCTTCCTCCCTTTCCTGCTGAAACCCCGCAGTGAGTGGAGACACCAACCTCCCTTGCCTGCTGAAACCCCACAACCCATAAAGACCCCAACCAACACTGCTCTCCAAACATGCGTAGAGTAGTTAGGCAGCCAACACTGCTCTCCAAAAATGCGTAGAGCAGTCCAACTACACTACACTCATAAATTGCACAGAGGTGTCCTCCCACGACCCCCATCCTGTAGCAGTGTCTTGTGCCTCAAAACCGCACAGTGTTATCCAAGCTGCCTCGTCTGTCTTGCATACAGAAATTGCGTAGATGAGCCTCCCAGGGCCTCATTCCGACAATAGTCATTGTTCGCTGAAATTGCACAAATCTACCTCTCAGTGACTACAGGAAAAGGTGACATGTTGAAATCGCTTCCAAGGAGTTGAGGAGAAGGACCAAGGAACCAAGTAATGGAAAAGATTAGGACCACATGCAAACTCCATCAGATGCATGATCATCTTGAGGGTAAGTATGGTAAGTAAAGAACACCTTTCAAAGTACACCTCTTAGTTGAGTTTGCAGGACTGCTTGTCATTGTCATATCATCATGTCCTCAGTAACATGCATGTGCGCAAACATGAAAAGTCATTTTATGTGTTTCTTCTACATGTCTTGCTTCCTTTTCACTTGTTTGACCAACTATTGTCTTCGACATGTTGATTTATATGTCATGCTTGCGACCTCGTTTTGGTGATGTTGAAGGTTGTGTTTGAGTTGTGTTCGCTATGTAAACATCTATTGCACTCACACACGATGTTGTAAGCATCGTCACACAAGGGTCATCATGGTCATCTGAATGTCTATCTCAACTATTTCGCTTGTTGCTCGCACCCATCGGTCAGTCACATTGAGTGTTGTTGTCTTGATTATTCAAGGTGTCTTGTCATTGAGTCATGTTGAGTGTATGTTGTCTTGATTATTCAAGGTGTCTTGTCATTGAGTCATGCACAAGTTCACTCACTCACATACCTAGTCATTTTACTGAAACTCTATCTACGAACCACCCCCCAACAACCAGACCTCCGCTAAGCTGCACTACGTAGTCTTAACCCTTAGTGATCATGTAATGCTTACCAGAATTGCACAGAGATTGAGGCTGCTTCCCAAGAAATCTACACTGCACAATCCTGGAGTCAACCCGACTGACCGTCAGCTAGGATAGTGTAGAAGTTTCTCAGAAATCCATCCCAATCTGCGCTACCCGGAAGCAAATCTATCAAGCCTCCAGTTGGTCAAATGGAGAGTCTGACTAGGAAGTGACCCCAGGCCTCACTCCTCAAAAACATTGCACAGAAGCTGCCAATCATGCCTGCCTCTACTAACTGGAGAAATTGTGCAGACATGCCGGATAGACGCCTACTGCCTGTCACTGCATTGTCCTCGAAATTTGCGCAGTTCTGTCAGCTATTCACCCTGTTAGCCGGCCTGCTGCTCCTCTTGAAAACTACATAGTTTTCATGGGCTATCTCCCAGCTACCTGGCATCCCACTCAGCCCCAAAAATATATAGGGATGTCCTGAAGGCCAGCCTCCTTGCTCTATGCATTTTTGGCCAGTAAGCTCCCACAGCCCACTACTAACCTCCTCAGAGAACCTGCACAGTTTTCACTGCCAGTTTCCCCCTGTTGCCTGCACTATCTCCCTAGAAAAATTGTGCTACCCTCCAACCAAGCTAGATCCCGCAGATAGTCACTACTTATTTAGACTGCCCGTCTCAGTCTTCCAGTGACCTCTACATAATTTTCATTGACAATACCAGGAGCCCGCATCCTGCACTGAAATGTGCTCTGCACAGTTTCATAGCCTAGTCCTCTATCCCGGTCACCCGCATCTAAAAATGAAAGATAATGCATCATGGTAGACTAGGAATTTTTTGGATTTAATGTCATCTCGTCATGAGTGATTTCAGATATAGGTACACAAATGAGACATGGAGCGACGACGAATGAGATGAACAAGGAGCACATTCTAGGAGACTTGTTCTCGAACGGACAAACACATGGAGAATGCCAAGTATAAGCGAAGGAGAGAAATGCATGCACAACTTCAAGCAAACACCAAGACCATCGAAGACTTCGCACACCTTGCCATGCGTAGGTGAAGCTATGATACACCAAGAGCACATTCATCACCCAGTAGCACTACAGCTCGACATGGACACCAGCAGCAACATGAACATACCATCTTTGTCATGTCGAGTCATGTCATGAGTCATATTGGCCACATCAGTACTATGGGCCATATTGTTGTAATCAATGTAGTGTAATGTGGAAGTCCAAGAGACCCACATGTAAAGTTGAAGAGTCATGTAAGTCAAATAGTCATGAGAGAAGCCAAACAGTCACAAGGGTCAATTTCACCCTTGGCTATATATACCCCTCATTTGTACATGCAAAATGATTTTCACATTTGCTCCTCCCACATAGCCTTAAGAGTCTGTAATCTTTTCTTTGAGGAGCAAGCAGTGGCTCCAACACCCTACTATCGGGTTTAGTGATGTAATGGTGTGCGGATGTGCCTTGGAACTTTCGCTTAATTCAGAAGCCTATTGATAGGTCAAAACGTTTTCACACATGTATTGTAGTCGTTTGGAAGACTATTCTTTGGATGCTTTTAATGCATGTTGCTTTAACATGTATTAAGACAGTTGAACTATTTTGGTTGTTTTAGTACATATGCTATTGGAAATGTGTTGTATTAGTTGCTAATGTTGTCTCGCCAATGTGGGCTATCTCGTCGGACACTCGACAGATTCATTCTTGTAAACTTGTTATAATGCCTGTCACACTCATGTGGACTATTTTGTCGGGTGTTGTGCATGCTATCTATTCACCTTGTGTTTGTGACTTCCACATCCATGTGGACTTCTCCGTCGGAAGTTGCACATGTCCTATTGTGTTGTGTGTCTCTAGCAGCGTTCGTACTATTCCATTTCAACATGAGACTCACTTCCACCCTCTCCCTCTGCAGTGAAATGATGCAGGAGCATCGGGATTAACCATCAAAGTGAAAACTTGTTCACATGTTGTGGCTAAATAGGTTGAAATTCATTGATTGTTGGGTCAAAACCAGTTTTTAATGAGAGGGTTGGATCTCTCAAATAATTTGTTATAATTCATTATTGTAATAAGTTGAGACTATCTTATTTTAGATTTAGAGATAAAGTTGTTTGCATAGGTGTGAGGGAGAGCTAAGAAATATAGGATTTGTTGTTAGATCTCTTGAGAATAGAAGATTGTTGTTAGAGGAATTATTTGAGAATAAAAGAGGAAAAATGTAATAAGTGAGAGAGAGGAGAGGGGATTTTTGAGTGGAGCGAGTGCTTAGAATTGTTTTGGAATGTATTTTGTGGAGACAGAGGTCTTTTGACTGTGTAATCTGGCCTAAGGCCGAGACTATGTGTGTTTATTTGAATTGAATAGATTTGGGGCATCATTCCTTAGTCGACCCATGGAGGTCTTGTATGATTGGTTTTCCTTTAAATCCATTCAATATTGATGTTGGTATGTGCTTTCATGTTTGCTAATGAGATTGTTGCGTTAAAGGGTCAATTGGTGAGCGCAATTCATTGTTCTAGGTTTCACAGGAAAAAACACCCAAATACACTAAGTATCAGCCTAAACCGTGTTTAAACAGAGAATTTGGACCTCAAGCGATCATAGGTAGAGTTTTGTTGCTATCGGGTCCATAGAACCCAATCGCATCGGCCCTTTCTCTTTCCCATATCGCATCGCGAAAGCTAGTACAAAGGAAATCACGCTAAAATACTTAGCAAATTTGAAAGGGCAGGTTTGAAAGTTTATGTAATTGGATGTTGAGTGTTATCAGGTCTGGCGGCCATTATCGCATCGCTTAAGTGGAGCAGCCAAAACCTTGCGACTCACAATCGTCGATTGGTATCGCATTGGCATATCAGAGCGGTTATATATATATATATATATAGATATATGAAAGCAACCATTGTAAAGTGCTGATAGCGATAGTGATATCACATCGGGCCAAGGATAGCGTCGATAGGGGAGCCTTGTGCCTGCCGACTGCCGATACTACGATTGGATCCGGAGCATCCGATTGGTCAGAACTAGATCTGTAGTGACAATTCATAAATTTTCTTATAAAAGTGGAAAAGCATTCTTTAAGTTTTTTTCCAAAGGTTTTGGGTCCGGAGAAGGATTAAAGTGCAGTGTTAATAGTTGAAGGGTATTTTGGAGCCTGAAAGGGGAAAAATCATTGTTTTCAAAGGAGTTGGGTTCTGATAGAGAAGAGGGGTGATTGTGGGTTTAAAGATCCACTTAGGTTTTAAGAAAACCATCGTTTCTGCTGCATCAATTTTTGGTATCAAAGCAGAAGAAAGAGGTGTTGCAGCGAAGATGCCATCGAGGAGAGGAATTGGTCGAGGAAGACCATAAACAAATGCAATTCTATTGGAAGAGGCGCGGATTTTGCGTGCACGAATGGAGACAATGGAGACAACCCAAAGAAGTGCACCTAATGATGGAGCTGAGAGCTCTTCAGAAGAATCTGCTGTAGATGTGGGAGAAGTAGAAGAAGACAATGAAACTGCCAAAGTCCTCAAGATGCTGGCAAAAGTAGGAAGCAAACCCAAGATGGAGATCCCTATGTATGAAGGGAGTCTGAATGCGGAGGAGCTTATAGATTGGATCAAATCCATAGATCAGTACTTTGACTATGAAGAGATTGAGGAGAATAAGATGGTGAAGTTTGCAGTCACTAGATTGAAGGGTCATGCAGCCATCTGGTGGGACAAGGTACATACATCAAGAAAAAGGAAAGGAAAATCTAAGATCAAGCAATGGGATAAAATGGTAAGTAAACTGAAAGCCAAGCTTTTTCCTAAAGACTATCATTTGATTCTTTTTAAACAAGTGCAAAATTTGAAACAGAAATGAATGTCTGTTAATGAGTATACAAAAGAATTCTATAGATTAAGTATTACAGCAGGGCATGTAGAAGATGATGTGGAAAAGATAGCTAGATATATAAATGGGTTAAGGTATGAGATAAAAGATGAGATTAGATTGCTAATTCTAAAAACTGTTGAGGATGCCTATCAAGCAAGTCTGAAGGCAGAGGAGAAAATATTGAGGAAAAAAAGTCAAAGGAACAGAGGAAAGAGCTCAGTGCGAGGTAGAGGAATCGCCAGATCCAGAGGAACACAACATCAGCATGAAGCAGGAAGCTCAAGTGGCAGATACCACAGAAGGGTGAATCTAGTAGAGGAAGATTTGTGCCCAGAGTAAGAGGGAGAGGAAGAGATGTTAGGTGTTATACCTATGGAGATTGGGGACACATGTCATGGGAATGTCGTCATAACAAATCAACAAGCCAGAGGGGTGCAAATGTGGCTGAGGCAAATCCAGAACCACCTCGACTTGAGGAGAAAGAAGAAACCCCTGAAGAAGGTGAATCACTGCTATTTAGAAGAACTTTACTTAGAGCAGAGAAGGAGGCTGGAGAACCTGTGCGAAGGAAGAACTTGTTCAGAACCACACGTAAATCAAAGGTTAAATGTTGTAAGGTCATAATTGACAATGGGAGTACTGACAATCTTGTGTCCACAAAGATGGTGGATAAGCTTGGGTTAGTGAAGACAGTACATCCCGCACCCTACATAGTGTCTTGGTTGCAGAAGGGCCATCAAGTCATTATGACAGAGCAATGTAGTGTTGAGATGCAGATCAGTACATACAAAGACGTGATCCTATGCGACATAATGCCCATGGATGTATGTCATATACTATTGGGGAGACCATGGCAATTTTACTAGAAAGTGATTCATGATGGGAGAAGAAACACCTATACCATATAGAAGGATGGAAACAAGCACATGTTATTGCCATTGAAGAATGATGTTGATAAAGGATTGTCTGGAAATAGTATCATGTTGATAAGTGGTAAAGAATTGCTACAGGATGTCGACAAAAGCAAGGAGTTGCATTTCGCTATCGTGGGGAGGCCCAAGGTAATCTTAACGTCCACGAATTTAAATGATTTTGCCGAAGAAATTAAAGCTGTGTTAGATAATTTTATGGATATCATTGTGGATGAATTACCGAATGTATTACAACCAGTTAGAAGTCTTAGCCACGATATTGACTTAATACCAAGGGCAAGTCTACCCAATAAAGTTGCATATAAACTAACCCCTCAAGAAAACATAGAGGTTGCGAGGCAAGTATAGGAATTGATGGACAAGGGGCTGATCAGAGAGTGTCTGAGCCCGTGTGTTGTGCCAATAGTACTAAGTCTGAAGAAGGGAGGAGAATGGCGCATGTGCACAGATTCTAGAGATATCAACAAGATAAAAATCAGGTACAAATTTCCTTTTCCCATGATGGATGATTTACTGGACTATTTAAGTGGATCCAGATACTTTACTAAGATAGATTTGAAGAGCGGGTATCATCAAATAAGGATTCAGGAAGGTGATGAATGGAATACTGCCTTCAAAACAAATAGTGGATTGTATGAATGGTTAGTGATGCCTTTGGGCTCACTAATGCACTCAACATGTTCATGAGACTAATGAACGAGGTCTTGAAGGAGTATGCAGGTAAATTTGTCATTGATTACCTTCATGATATTCTGATTTTTAGCAAAAGTAAAGAGGAACATTTAGAACATCTTAAGTTGGTCTTGAGAACTCTACAGAAGGAGAAACTACTAATCAATTTGAAGAAGTGTAGTTTCATGAAGGAGAAGCTGATGTACTTGGGATTTTTAGTTTCCAAAGAGGGCTTGAAGATGGATCCGAAGAAGGTACAAACAATCTGGAACTGGCCTACTCCCAGAAGCATATTTAAGGTAAGAAGCTTCCATGGAGGAAAACTCAAAGAACTTTATTAATAGTAATGTAAGAGAGGATTACAGCCCAACTGTCTGATCCATCATCATCCTCCCAGTTGTAGAAGCCCTCTTCACCTCATGAACAAGAAAATTACCCAACAATGCAATGTCTCTTCTCACCAATAAACCAACAGCACTTCCTTACAAAATACAAAATTCCAGCCTCTAGATCTCTCAGATGAGGGATCCATTTATAAATGTCTTGCAAGGGTGTGAGTCAGCTCTAGGTTTTTTATTAGTGTCATTCCACTGATAGTTCTTAGATCCACTTGGATATTTCATGATCTCTTACTCATCCCTGGGCGAATTCAGAGAGGCAAGTGTCACAGGAGAAGTTTCTCGAAGATTCCATGATCATCCACCTTGCAAACTGTCTCTGTCATTTGTCCATTCTCTCTCATCACACCCCATAGAAGGCCATTTGAGTATGCATCACACCTGGCCAGTTAGACAGTTAGTATGCATTGCACCTTGCCCATGGAGCAGCCTGTATGGTCCAGTTTTGGCTTGTTCTGAGTAGTCTTTCAGGTGGAACTTCTGGGAAATGATGTAATCAATTGACCATGATCCTTTAAGGTGTGAAACAACACTTTTAGGGACTTAAGGAGCCCTTAGTTTATGGACATATGAGTTTGGGGTTGCAGTGCGCAAATATTTCTATAACAGATGCCCCCTAAAGGATGAGGTCGTAAATATTCTGATGTCGGGTGAAATGCTTTATTCATGAGATCCGAGGTATTCGAACTGGAAGGTGACCTATATAAGATACAATACAATACATCATCATCATATTATTTTCATGATCTAGCTGAGGCAGACATTCCCATGCTCATCTTTATAAATTCATTTTCATGTACATAGGACAGACAATCGTTTGCTGTTGCAGACTAGTGATTCTTCACATGAAGAGTCATCTTCCCTGGCTTAGATGACTATCTGTGCAGCTTTTGTGTACAATTGATGTCTTTATTTTCCTGAATATATCACAGCTCGGATGGATGAAACTAGATCTGGGGTCTTCAAAACTCATCCAATATTTTCTTGATGTACAAGTCGATCCATGTGAAAAGATGTTCTAAAGTCAAACATGGAAAGACATTGCCTGATTACCAGCCAATGATGTAAGCTGTTAACAGACGCGAGAGGAGTCACCGATAATGATGATGACCCTCAAGGTACTACAATATAATTCACGTGGTGTGAATATATGAGCCGATGTCGAACACCACGCAAAGTATTTTGGTCAAAGGTCATTGATGTAAACCTGTCGCCGGAAGTGAGAAACTTGCCATTGAGGCATGCAAGCTTCAAAGTACTGAAAGGGTTGTTTCTAAGTCAACTTATTGGATAATGAGCTGATGTCGACAAGAAGTGACCTGTCGTAGGAGGGACTTGATGTATCCCACATCTACGACGTGAAACGGAGCAAATGATTTTTGTGGAGGTGAAAACGATCTAATGATATGAGGTTTAGGAATGACAGTCATGAAAAATGAAGCGTGGATGTAATGCAGTGGATGAGGTGTTTGCTGGATGGTGAATTCTCTGAATGACTTCTCTTGAACATATTGGTGACACTGATATGGACTGGTAGCATTAAGCCCATGGATGGCATGGGGGACCAATGGTGACGGTGAACGGAAAAACCCAACCCAACTCAATCACGGTGATGGAGTGAAAGTGTCATGTTCAAGAGCGACTTGCTACTAGTAGAGTTCTTCAAGTTTTCTTTCCATTTTTCCCCAGTCATTGCTGACCAGTACCTCTTTATTTTTTACAAGCTTGAGGAGGATAACATATGCTTGGTCTATAATTTTCCCTTCGGGAAAACCTGTTGCTTTGTGTTTAGCGAGCCCAGCGTCAGTGAGACTCGTTCTTGTCTGGGTGGACAAGTTTGTTGCTTTTGTTTTAACGAGTTTAACGACAAAGATAACTCGGTCCTTTTCTTGTTTAGAGAGTTTGAAAATGGACGAAAAGGAGACTCCAATAGTCCTTTTTCGTGGCATAATCCCTTAAGTCCAAAAAAGTGTAAAATAATACGAAAGGTATGACTTTTCGATAATTTTAATGAGCCGACAAAGACAAGCACTCAATCTTTTTGTTTAATGATCCCTCAAGTCCAAAAAGATTAAAATATATGAGAGGGATGGTGTTCCATTTACTTTAACGAGTTGGGAAGGCCAATAGCTCGACAATATTTTTATATTTAATGAGTCTAAAAAGAGTTTAAAAGAGGCTCGTTTTTTAGGAACGAGTGATATTTTTGGGTAGCAGCTAGTTCCATGTAAGTTTGGAACTTCTCAAAACATGGCAGTGTGAAGAGGGTGGCAATCAGAATCACTCATCGCAGATGTTCCTCAAAAGGGTAAACAATCAAGTGGAAGCGTATGGTCGGCCGGATGAAATGGAGGTTGTTGGCATTTTGGCACAGGTGTGGCGCTATGGTACAAGTGTTGTCCTTGATGGCAACTCACTTTGGTGACAGATCTCAGATCAGGTGCTCAGAATGAAGGAAATCGTGTATACGCAGGTACACCTTACCGAGTACGCGTATACACGCGGTTTATACGTTCCGAAGTCGCGTATGCGTATACACGCACTTTTATGCACATAAAAGTGTGTACATGATGGGAAACTTATTTTTGGTCCGTGGTTGTTAGTCCTTGGAATTTGAACCTTTGGTTGTGGACCATGGTATCTCGGCAGAAGAGTTGAACCTAGGCTTTTGGCCCTTGGTATTGGTTTATTATGGTTTTGGACCGTGGTATTGAGGAAGGCCTAAAACTATAAAAGAGGAAGTAGATCATGTGGCAAGGTATCATCTGAATTATTGAATATCTAATATTGTGATAGATCTGGAATACGGGTGATTGGGTTATGGTGCAGATCTAGATCTGAATGAAGGAGGAACCTGAGCGCAAGAAGGATAAGGACTATTGATGGATCTAAATCTCAAGGCTTGAACATTGGTATCTCTGTATGATTTTGATTTGTTATATGTGGCGCACTCTTGATCTATAAATCTGGGCTAACTAATGTCTGAATGCTTAAAAGAATAAATTATCCTTTATAGATCTGTACGCAGGTTCAGTGAATTGAAGGTGCGTATATACGCTTTTTCTGTGAATGAAAGACGCGTATACGCAGGTTGGTTGTGGTACAGAAGCGTATACTCGCAGGTTGATGAACAGTGAAGTAGCGTATATATCTTGATTTATGTTCTAGCTGCTTCTGTTTTATTGCTGCAGTGTTCTGGGTTCAGAATTGGTGTTTGATTATAGTTACTATGTTCTGGGTTCAGTGGTCAGAGAAGTGCTTATTTGTTTCAGCTTTTGATTGGTGAAAAGGAGTTAGGGTTATGCAGAAATTCTTGATGTTAGATTGATGTTACTTGTGGATCCAGTCTGAAAATTAATGAAACGAGGTCCCTGGAAGCAAAGAGAAGGTTGCAGCCTTCTGCAGGTAGGAGCCCGCATACTAGTATCTCAAGCTAGTACAAGAACTAAGGGGGTTGGAGCTCCCTTCCAGGGAAGCTGGAAAACGAGAGAGAGTTGTAGCTCTCTGCAGGTTGCAGCCTGCGTACCGGTAAAGTCTGCTCCAGTACAAGACATTGTAAAGAGAAGTTTTTAATTAAAGGGAAGATAGAGACAAATTACAGCAGGGGGTTTTCACCCACATTGGGTTTCCTCCTTATATCTTGTGTTCTTGTGTGTGACTGTCTTCTGCTCTGTTTCACTGTTTCTGGTATTGTTTATGTGCATCTGAATCATAGATTAATAACTGACATCTGAAAGATAATTCAAATTATAAGTCTGATTTATATACGCGGGTTTCTTTATCTGTAGTTGCGTATATACGCGGTTTTTATTAACTGAAGTAGCGTATATCATCTGGTATTTAAAAAGGAAATATTTGGTTTGATAATATTGATTCACCCCCCCCCCCCCCTCTCAGTATTATTTCCAATAGAGGTGACGGAAGGAACACAACCAAAGTTCACAAAGGGCAGATAGCAAAGAAATCACAAAAGTTATTTACCAAAGGCGGGTTTATTTTTTAATGAGCTTGAACCTTGTGCCGACATGTGCTCAGTGCAGGTTGATTTTTTAACGAGCTTGAACCTTGCAGGAACATTGCCCTTACCAGTCTTTTGATAATGTCTCTTGGTAGATTTATTTTTTAATGAGCTTGATCAATACTAAAACATGTGCTCATGACCTTTTTATGTAAGCTAGAAACGACCGAGCTATGAGGTTAAAGGGTTAAGAACCTACAAACTAAGAAAATCAAAGGTCACTTTTCACTTGCATGCAAAGGTTTGCATGCCCCCAGGTCTTTCAGTAAAAGGAGAGTTTCCAGGTTATCAAATGGAAGTCCTTGCGGTTAGGCAGGATCGTTTCTGTTGGGAGACAAAAAATCTTCCTTTGCGATGTCCATCAAAATAGACAAAGGTGATTGTTGTGAGCTTCCAATCACATAACGTATGAAGGTGAATGCTGTGAGATTCACAACCGTACAAAGGAAATAATCACGTCAGACTGATCACATAACTTATACAGGAATGTTATTCAGTCCAAGTATTATGACCTTTCAAGAAAATCTCTCTTTTCCTCTGGGTTTGCTTGCCGAAGTAGACTAGGGTGCATGCCCCCTAATCTTCATCACACTCACCGAACTACTCGCGGTAATTAGGTGGATGGGATGAAGATGGAAGAGACATTATTGATGCGAAGAGACAATTTAGGGATGATGGTTGATTTATAGTTATGTTTGAACTAGGAAATGAAAGCTAGTTGACAAGTTTCACCAGTCTGCCTTCATGTGGAAAACACATCACTCAAAAGAATGTGGAAACAATGGCTTCCATGCTATATATATAATCACGTCCAAGGAGTAGATTTTAATCTAGTGGACCTTGGACTACCATCACGTTCAAATAAATAGTTTTCTTTCTCAAAGTTATCGGTAACTTTGGAAGGATCCCTAATGGTTGACTGGTTCCTTTGTTGAAGACCGACAAATTTTGTTTTTCAGGAAAGAGCGTTGGCAAACCAAGCTCTTTCCAAGTAGTTGAGGAAAGGATACTCACCGAAGCCCCTTCATCTATGATTGTGCCAGACATGATCATTTTGTAAACTTGTACTATGATTCAGAATGGTACATTAGATGGAAGGCGAGGTTTTGCTAGTTGATTCCAATCAAAGAAAATGACTAGACTACTTGGAGGAGGTACCGGATAAATGTCCGGATAAGTTTCATGAACTGGGGGGGTCTCTTCCTGTTGTGAAGGAATGGGCAGATTTCCCCCAAGTTCATTAGACTCTATATCGACAAAAAGAATTTGAACGGTGTCGTTCTCATCCTCTTTGGAAACTATATCATCTGAAGGTGGATTTTCTGAAGGCAAGACTGGGTCAACTGCCATCTTGAACTGTTGACTTTGATCCGGTATGGACTCAGAAGGTTCACTTTCAATGATAGGCAATTCGATCGACAATTGAGTTATGTCAATCAGATTTTCAACTAGCGAAGGACTTGGCAAGAGTTTCTTGTATCCAGGTGGAAGTTGTTGTGGTGAAGCAGGCCGGTTATCCAAAATGCTTTTGGATTCATCCAAAAAAGGACAACGGTGAAGAGTATGATCACCTTCACATAACCTACATGGAACTCTAACTTTTCCTTTTTGTCGATTGACTTCATTTTCACTAGTTGATGGTGTGCTGTCAACCTGACTATCAAGGGTTGATGACACTGAATGGTGCAAAACGGGGAGACCATTCCCTCAAGATTCGTGGAATGTAAGGGTAATCTCGATGGTAATGTCTCTCCTTGCAAATTATGCATGGAGTCTTTGGTTTGGAAACTTTAGTGTACGGATTTTTGCCAGACGATGCATTGGTGTTCCCTTGTTTAGCTGGCTTCTTCTTCTTCTCTTTCCCTTTCTTTTTCTTCTCAGTTACTTGGTTTTTAGTGTCACTAGTTTCACCAAGCGAAGAGGAAGAAGGGGAAGGAGAAACAAACGAAGTAGAAGGCGAAGGGGTAACTTCAGTATCATCTGGTTGCTGATTAGATTGTTGAGGAATTGCAATGTTTTGAATGACAGAGGTCGAGAAAAGCCATACCGGCAGGCCGATTGTGATTCCTAGAAGGGACAATGTAGCCATATATGGAGAACCAATATCTCCCCAAGAGGAGAAAGGACTAGGATTCCCTCCATGAGGGATTCCTTGATTGGTAGACTCCATTATCTCAACCTCAGATCAATGTAGGAACAAGGATGTTATTCCGTTTAAAATAAATTTTAAGACGCTTTGACGCAACTTGCTTTTTCAATTTTTAAGAGTCGAGAAAAAGCTAAAGGTGACTCTAGTTGCCTTCGATTTTTAATGAGCTTGAAGTGACAAGTGCTCAGATGGACCTTTTCTTTTAAGGAGTCGAAAAGGAACGAAAGTGACTGCTCTGGAAGTCTAGATAGAGGGTTTACCAAATCAATCGTAAAACTGCAAAATACACCTTGGTGATAAATGATAGAGAAATTACCAAGGACTTATGTACGATAGTCAATCTTCCTGAATGCTGTGTTCAGTGCATTACGATCGATAGGGCGGCATACACAGCTTCCTAAGGATAAAGGATATTAGCCTATTGTGGTCTCCCAATATATACTCAATAGTACGGGCAGCACAAGTTCGTACTGGCACTTGTCATATCAAAGAGGAGGAATCACCCAACCTTAAATGAAAACGATAATTACCAGGTTTTTCGACGCCGGAACATGTCTCTAGCCTAGACTTCTAGATGTGTTGCATTAGATTCCAAAGCGTTTTTATGTTCATTGAGGTTTATTTTAGAGTTGATCTTTCTTAGAAGTTTGTCTTTCAAGGTTCACCGCATGATGTAAATGTGAAATTCCTAAATATGCAATCTAAAATGATAAATAGTCGTTTATGTTCTTTTAGCAATGAAAATCCTAGCTACAAGGGAAAGAAGATAATGATTTTATTTCAACAGAGAGAATAGAGAACACACTAAATGCACTTTCCTAAATCAAATTTTGCAAGCAGTCAAAATGCAGATGCACATGCATGTATTTGTTTTCTGCTTTCTTAATGTGTAAATGACAAAAAGAAAACTAAGTACATATCTGAACTATCTTCTTTCAAAGCGACAATACTAATAATTTTTCTTTTCAAAATGAAAGACTAAGACGACACTTTTCGATTTCGAATTGAAAATTGTTTTCGACACCTGAAATACTAATAATTTCAAAATCAAGTACAATGACAAAATTACAATCAATTATCTAGAAGAGGAAGACTTTACGACACTCTTTTTTTGATTCAGAATGACAATTACGACACTTGCATAAAAAATGACAGTTCGATTAGGCTACTTTCGACAAAGGAAGATTGTAAATGAATGAAAAATACACAAAAACATTTACAATTCCTAACTAATGGAGGCTGAAATAATGTGAAGGAAGATTGTTACAGCAAGAAGGTATTGATCATGAACAACAAAACTACTGAATAAAGCTAAAAACAAAGAGAAAAAACCAAATTTCAGAGAAGAAAAACAGTTCACTCAATCATCGCACCTGTAACACAGGGAAACAGGGATGCATCCAGGTTGCATAGTTACAGATAGTGTGATGGGCTAGGGAGCAAAACTAAGCTTGGTTTTTGCTCAAAACGTCCAGCTAAGTTCAATGATTTAGGCTGAGTAATGATGGACAGTAAACACAAAGCATAAGGGTAGGATTTGATGAGGTTCTAAGCTACCACAAGGGCACTTAGGATGCTTTGTAAGTCAGATGTTTAGTTCATAAACTAACCCAAGGATTGACTGAAGCAACGTTTATCTACTTCGCAATTACATAGCAAAGGCATTTCGAAGGCTAGCTGGCTAATTTCAGGCTCCATCGGTAGTTTATAAAGCAAACAATAAACAAACAAAACAAACTACTCGCTTCCCCAACAGAGTCGCCATTTTGTTTCAGGAAAAACTAGTGTTGATTCGAACTGCTAGTCCCACTAAGACAGGTAGCTATATCAGAAACAAACAATGAAAGCTTTTCAAGAGTTCCTTTAAGTGTGATAGATGGAAGAGAAGAAAAGAGGACCAACCTGGATCTTCTGCTTTGATCCTAGCTTGATTTCTCCTTTCCTTAATAGAATTTTCCACTCCTCTCCTACTTGTCCCGCTTCAAACAGTACTTGTAAAGTCAAAGTAACAGCAAACTATCAGAGCATCTCTATCTAAAACAACATAAACAATGCAGAATCAGAAACACATTGACCATACAATTGCATTTATAAACAATAAGATTCACAAATACGAGATCATATGGAGGAAAACTCAAAGAACTTTATTAATAGTAATGTAAGAGAGGATTACAACCCAGCTGTTTGATCCAGCATCATCCTCCCAGTTGTAGAAGCCCTCTTCACCTCATGAACAAGAAAATCACCCAATAATGCAATGTCTCTTCTCACCAACAAACCAACAACACTTCCTTACAAAATACAAAATTCCAGCCTCTAGATCTCTCAGATGAGGGATCCATTTATAGATGTCTTGCAAGGGTGTGAGTCAGCTCTAGGTTTTTAATTAGCGTCATTCCACTGATAATTCTTGGTTCCACTTGGAGATTTCATGATCTCTTACTCATCCCTGGGCGAATTCAAAGAGGCAAGTGTCACGGGAGAAGTTTTTGGAAGATTCCATGATCATCCACCTTGCAAATTGTCTCTGCCATTTGTTTATTCTCTCTCATCGCAGCCCACAGAAGGCCATTTGGGTATGCATCGCACCTGGCCAGTTAGGCAGTTAGTATGCATCGCACCTTGCCCATGGAGCAGCCTATATGGTCTAGTTTGGCCAGTTCTAAGTAGTCTTTCAGGTGGAACTTCTAGGAAATGATGTAATCAGTTGACCATGATCCTTTAGGGTGTGAAACAACACTTTTAGGGACTTAAGAAGCCCTTAGTTTATGGACATATGAGTTTGGGGTTGCAGTGCCCAAATATGTCTATAACATAATGACAATTCATAAATTTGCTTATAAAAGTGGAAAATCATTCTCTAAGTTCTTTTCCAAAGGTTTTGGGTCCTGAGAGGGATTAAAGCGCAATTTTAATAGTTGAAGGGTCTTTTGGAGCCTGAGAGGGGAAAAATCATTGTTTTCAAAGGAGTTGGGCTCCGATAGAGAAGAGGGGTGATTATGGGTTTAAAAATCCACTTGGGTTTTAAGAAAACCACCGTTTCTGCTACATCATGAAAGAAATTTGACACAAGTGACACTAAGCACTCACCAGGCACGCGAACCTTGTTGTTCGAAGACAAAGAAAACCACTCTCATGTGCTAACAATAAAGAGCTAAGGCATATATTTAATATAATGGCAACCGGGCCATTGTACCGAATGTGACTCCTACACCAAATGCTGTGAGGTCTAGTTGGGACTTCATACTGAGGAGAGCCGGGTCCAACATCATCAACATTTCTGGTGCTAGAAGGAGGGCTAGATAACAAGATGAGTCCTCAAAATCTGTTTTGAATCTTTGCACATCTATCATGGAGCTTGTTACAGTTCACCCTCCAAAATGTCTGTCCAAGGGACATATCTTTCACGTCGAGAGGGAGTTCTGGGATGACTTGTTAGAAATCACGTATGATGGTGAAGGCAAAGTGGCCTTCCCTGAGCAATTATATGACTTCCATGTGGTCATAAAGAACATGGAAGGTTTTAATGAAACATAGGTCTGTTCGCTGCTCGCACACATAATTTGTGACTACCCATTGTGATGGTGTAGCATACTGCCTCATAACTCTGTGCACTCATTAAAGCAGTTCAGTGATCTAATAGAATCCGTTTTTCACCATTTTGATCTTGAAGCACTTCATAAAAAATGTTCAATAACGGAAGGCCCCACATTAATCTCTAGAGGAATTTTGGGGGCGCTTTCGTCTACTCATGTTTGAAGCTCCAAAAAGTCAGATGAAATTCCAATATCACATGGACAGATTTGAATATTTCCTTCACAAATAAATCTATCCAAATGAGAAGAAAAAGTTCAAACCCCGCTCAACATACTTTGGTGATGGAGTTGCGCAATCACAAGCGGACACAATCGCTGTCACAAGTGATTATCCGCCTTCCCCTCATCAAACAACTCCACCCCCATAGAGTGATGTGGGATAATGTGCACACACATCTGTTCAACTGTCACATCCTCCTACCCCACCTGCTCTTGATATCTGTGCAGATTTGGGTTGCAAGCATGTTGCTTGTCATGTGGATTTGTTCCCTCAACCTCCGTCCCTCCATTCCATTGATCCTCCGGATTTTTTTGTCTTGTGTTCTTCTGTTCCAGACTCCACACATGTTGTGAATGAGGATAGAGCTATCAACGAAGTTGATTTTGTGTAGCCAACTTGCACTATCATTCATAATGAGTGTGTGTGGGAATATGAATATGAACTTATGGTAAAGGATGACATCCTTCTGTCTGCACCTCCTCTGTTTTTTCCTAACATATCTGGCGATTCTGCTATCTCTAATTTCCCTTGTGTAAATTCATCCATGGATACACCTACTTCTGATCATTCACAGAACACACCCGATGTCAGTATATCATTTGATAGTGAAGAGGCCAAATCTTTCATTGAGAATCCACTTGAATTTCATCTACTTTTTCCAGAAATGGAGAGGGTCAACATCCTTGCTTATCATCTACCCCTCTGCATGATTCATCAAATCATGAGGATGCTGACGAACATCCTGAATTTTATGATCGTGGTTGTTGTGATCTCTATATTTCTTCATTCGATCATGATTTTGATTCACTCGATGTTAATCTGTCCAAGCCACTGGTCTCCAATGATCTATCTATTGGCAGAGTGGAAACCCTGCAGGCTATCAAGGCACTTCAGCGTGGGATGGTGGTTATGTTAGGCCCTCGCTGTCCTGAGGTTATTTCCACTTCCCATCAAAAAATTTGTGGAACACCCAAGGCTCCTCATCACTCATCTTTATGCACTGAGGATCAATCCAACACACAATTTTCGCTTCCTCCATCGCAATCACATGATCCCATCGCTTACGCACTGCAGGAATCATTCACAACAAGCACACTTGCAAAGCGTAAGTTGTCTCTTTTTATCATGTTTTCTTGTCTGTCACAGTCAAGAGAGTTCATATGCTTATCATATGTACACAGTGTGTCACAACACCATTGGTAAGTCCACTGAGTGTTTGTGTTGTGCTTTCACTTTTTTCTTTTCCGTGTACAAGTTTAAACTTAGAGTGTGTTGATCTTCATTGTTATATCTTTCATGTTTTTTGGTTTGCTTGACCATGCTTCTCGCAAACCATGCCTTCAACAGCATGGGCCATCCAATGCATCAGTGGCTACATTGGAAATATCACTTCACGTGAGTAGGCCCATGCATTGTTTAACGTAGGAGCAGGAGTAGTATTTGCTTCTTGCTTTGCTTTACTTTCTGGTTTGAATGTTTGTTTGCTTGCTTACTTGGTTTGGTTTGCTTTCTTTGTTTCTTTTCTTACTTTTTTTTCTCTCACTTTAATTCTGCTTTTTTCTTTTTTATTTCTTTTCTTGCTTGAACTCGTAGGATAGCCTCTCATGAAATCGTGTTTGGCTCTCGAGACAAGCTGGGAAAATCTAAGAGAACTAGTATAAATATCAACATCTGGTTATCTATTGTCCTCTCTCTTTATGAAGAACTTCTTGTCTTAAGTCAATGATGCCTTGATGGAAAATGTGTTCTGTTCAGAGTAAGTCTTAGTGAAAACACAAAGCTTGCACTGTTAACTAGTACTGCCTACTCTAATCGGTTCTTTTGGGTTAACCCTTGTCAACTCAGTAAAGTAGAGTAAGGTGAGCGGGAAAACCTTAAAAAGTATGTCAGAGGTATAAATAACATACTTCTTCAAAGTAACAACCTCTTCTGCTCTCAATAAGTTGGGATCCCTCTTCTGCCTCTGAAATAAATAAGTGCTCATGCAGAGTTTTTTGAAAAAAATGAATAAGGCAAAAGAAGAGAAAGGCTTCCTACATAGGGAGGTGATGCAAATAACTATGCCGAGGTACTGACCAGGCTTGCTGACAGTGAAGCGATGCTTGTGTTCCTATGTGACTTCGCCAAGGTATTGTCTAGGCCTGTTGGTAGCGAAGCAACACCAGAGATGAAACTTAAACTCTGACAATTATATTACTTGTGCACCAATATACCCCTCATCCCCAAGCGAAATAATTAAGTTGACTTGGCTTGGAATGTGTGATGACAGATCAAGAGAATGGTAGGGACTACATATTTCACACAAGCTAGTACAAAATCCATCATGATCGAAGAATCGAGCAATACTTCCGGAAGGGTTAGACTTGATTTTCACAAAACAAGGTCCATTCTGAGAGCTAGACTTCTACCAGTGTGTCACCAAGTGTTGTAGCGGCTGCAACCGCCCTCCAAAATTTTGGCTCGCATGCAAATTTCAGAGCCTACCTTGGATCTTACGATCAATCATCATTGGTCACTTATTGGTAAGTTGATGATTTCAATCTCCCTTCCTTTATCCTAAGAGTTGTCTGCATTCTCATATTTATGTAGTATGTGTCATCATCGAGCATAGGGGTTGTGTTTTTCATGCAAAGGGAATGTTGTTTTACTTCAAAGGAAAGCATGTTCACATGAGTGGTTGTCATCACATAAACGTGTTTCACTCTCACTTCACACACTCTTTTCATGAAGGTTGTTGCATCAAGAAAAGTATGTCTTATGAATTCTGGATGGTCCACATTGTGTCACTAAGTGTCTGTGTGCAATCACGTCCTATCAATGTTTACATATGTTTCATTGATCTCACACTTAGCCATTTTCCCAAGCAACCTAGCTCATCCAACTTCCTGGAATTGTATGCTTTGCTTCTGCAACCATCAAGCTTCTCCCCTTGCGTGCTGAAACCTCGCAATGCGCGGAGACACCAACCTCCCTTGCCTACTGAAACCCCGCAGACCGCAGAGACACCAACCTCCCTTTCCTGTTAAAACCCCACATCCCATAGAGACACCAGCCAACAATGTTGTCCAAAAATGTGCAGAGCAATCAGGCAACCAACACCACTCTCCAAAAAAGTGCAGAGAAGTCCAGCTGCACTGCATTCAGAAATTACGCAGAGATGTCCTCCTAGGACCCCCATCCCGTAGCAGTGTCTTGTGCCTCAAAACCGCGCAATGTTGTCTAAGATTCCCTGTCTGTCTTACATGCAGAAACTGTGTAGACAAGCCTCCAAGGGCCTCATTCCGACAATAGTCATTGTCTGCTGAAATTGAAAAAATATACCTCTCAATGACTACAGGAAAAGGTGATATGTTGAAATTGATTCCAAGGAGTTGAGGGGAAGGACAAAGGAACCAAGTAATGGAAAAGATTAGGACCCCATGCAAACTCCGTCGGATGCATGATCATCTTGAGGGTAAGTATGGTAAGTAAAGAACACCTTTCGAAGTACACCTCTTAGTTGAGTTTGCAAGACTGCTTGTCATTGTCATATCATCTTGTCCCCAGTAGCATGCATGTGCGCAAACATGAAAAGTCGTTTTATGTGTTTCTTTTATATGTCTTGCTTCCTTTTCACTTGTTTAACCAAATTTTGTCTTCGACATGTTGATTTCTATGTCATGCTTGCAACCTCGTCCTCGTGATGTTGAAGGTTGTGTTTGAGTTGTGATCGCTATGTAAACACCTATCACACTCACACACAATGTTGTAAGAACTGTCGCACAAGTGTCGTCACGGTCATTCGAATATTTATCTCAAGTGTCATGCTTGTCACTTGCACTCGTCGGTCAATCAAACTGAGTGTATGTTGTCTTGATGGTTCAAGGTGTCTTGTCATCGAGTCATGTTGAGTGTGTGTTCACAAGGTCATGCATGCACAAGTTCACTCACTCACACACTTAGTCATTTCGCTAAACATTTGTCGACTGGACCACCCCCCAACAACCAAACCTCTGCTAAGCTGCACTACACAGTCTCAGCCCTTAGTGATCATGTACACCTCCCTAGAATTGCACAAAGACTGAGGTTGCCTCCCATGCAGTCTACATTGCACAATCCTGGAGTCAACCCGACTAACTGTCACCCAGAACAGTGCAAAAGTTTCTCAACAAGCCATCTCAATCTGCGTTTCTCACAAGAAAATCTATCAAGCCTCTAGCAGGTCAACCGGAGAGTTTGACTAGGCAGTGACCCCAGGCCTCACTCCTCCAAAAAATTACATAGAATTTGCCAAGCATACCCACCTCTGCTGACTGAAGAAATTGCATAGACATGCCAGATAGACACTCGTTGCCTATCACTACACTATCCTCGAAATTTTTGCAGTTCTATCAGCCAGCCACCTTGTTAGTTGGCCTGGTACTCCTCCTAAAAATTGTGCATTTTTCATGGGTTGTCTCCCAGCTTCCTAGCATCCCGCTCAGCCTAGAAAATACACAAGGATTTCCTATAGGCCAGCCTCCCATCTCTGCGCATTTTTTGCCGGCAATCTCTCGCAACCCGCTGCCAGCCTCCCTGAAGAATCTCCGAAGTTTTCACTGCCAGTGTCCCCCTGCTTCTTGCATTATCTGCATGGAAAAATTCTATAGATCTGCCCTCCAGCCAAGCCAGATCCCGCAGATAGTCATTGTTGATCCAAACTACCCATCTCAGCCTCCCTGTGACCTCTGCACATTTTTCATTGACAGTGCCTGGAGCTCGTATCCCGGCCTGAAATGTGCTCTGCATAGTTTTAGAGCCTTGTCCTCTCTCCCAATCACCTACATCCTAAAACAAAAGAAAATGCGTAATGGTAGACTAAGAAATTTCTATATTTGATGTCGTCTCATCATGAGTGATTTCATATACAGGTACATGGATTATACATGGCGCAATGACGAATGAGATGAATAAGGAGCGCATGCTAGGAGACTTGTTTGCAAATGGATAAACACATGGAGCATGGAAAGTACAAGCAAAGGAGGGAAATTCATATGCAACATCAAGCGAACACCAAGACCATTGATGACTCCGCACACCTTGCCATGGAGAGGTGAAGCTATGATACACCAAGATCACATTCATCACTCAGAAACACTACAACTCAACATGGACACCACTAGCAACATGAAGATACCAGCTCTGTCGTGTCAAGCCATGTCATGAGTCATATCGACCACATCACTACTATCGGCCATACTAGTGCAATCAATGTAATGTAATGTGGAAGTCCAAGATACCCACATGTAAAGTTGAAGAGTCATGTAATTCAAATAGTCATGAGGGAAGTCAAACAGTCACAAGGGTCAGTTTCACCCTTGGCTATATATACCCCTCATTTGTACATGCAAAAGGATTTTCACCTTGCCTCCTCCCACATAGCCTTAAGAGTCTATAATATTTTCTTTGAGGAGCGAGCAATGGCTCTAATGCCCCGCTATCGAGGTTAGTGATGTAACGGTGTATGGATGTGTCTTTGAATTTTCACTTATTCAAAAGCTTATTAACAGGCCAACATGTTTTCACACATGTATTGTATTTGTTTGTAAGTCTATTCTTTGGACACTTGTAAAGCATGTTCCTTTAACCTGTATTAAGACAATTGAACTATTTCAATTGTTTTAGTACATATGCTATTGGAAATGTATTGTATCAGTTGCTAACATTGTCTTGCCCATGTGGGCTACCTCGTCGTACACTCAACAGATTCATTCTTGTTAACTTGTTATAATGTTTGTCATACTCATGTGGACTATTCCACTGGGTGCTGTACGTGCTATATGTTCACCTTGTGTTTGTGATTGCCGCATCCATGTGGACTACTCCACTAGAAGTTTCTCATGTCCTATTATGTTGTGTGTCTCTAGCAGAGTTGGGACTATTCCCTTTCAACATGAGACTCACTTCCACCCTCTCCCTCTGCAGTGAAAGAACTTTGACACAAGCCACACTAGCACTCACCAGGCACGCGAACCTCATTGTTCGAAGTCAAAGAAAACCAATCTCATGTGCTAAAAAACAAGAGATAAGGCATATCTTTAAGATAATGGCAACCGGGCCATCGTACCATATGGGACTCCTACACCAAACAGTGTGAGGTCTAGTTGGGACTTTATACCGAGGAGATCCCCTGAATGTTGGCAGGTCCAGCACTGTCAACAGTTTCCTAAGCTTCTTGACCTCTTCT
Source organism: Pinus tabuliformis (assembly GCA_031772625.1). Classification (NCBI taxonomy): domain Eukaryota; kingdom Viridiplantae; phylum Streptophyta; class Pinopsida; order Pinales; family Pinaceae; genus Pinus; species Pinus tabuliformis. The sequence continues at coordinate 704,583,559 of CM062805.1, read as the reverse complement.
TGTAAACTGTCTAACGTAGGCCTTCTCATCTAATGTATAACATGAGACATGTTTGGGTTTTTATTTGATTCAACATGTTCTCTTTTGGTTGAATTCATAGGGAAATGGTGATTTCCATTGGTAGTCATTAAGACCCTAGATTCTCTGTGATCATTGAGATCTATGTGCTATCACATGTATTGTGTTGGAATCCTTCTTTATTTGTATTTGCAAGTTATTTAGAACATCCAGTACTTGAAAATTAATTTTATTCTACCCCTCCTAAACTCTTATCAACCTTTTGTTGTGTACTCTATAGCTACACTACCCTCTATAAAGTCTTCATTGTCTCAACCAACTCTACAAGATCTAGATTCCACCTTTCTTTTATGTTTATTAGACTCTATTTCTACATTTCCTAGGGTGATATTTAAATATTTGATTTCATCTCCATGGTTGTAAGAACCTTAGGAATCCTCCATTTGTGATCCTCATACCAAGTTTGATTTTTTCTTCTTATACCCATAATTTTTCAAAAATGTGCATGCAAGAATTGTTGTTGAAAGATATGTGTATTGTAAAATTATTCATTTAGTAAGCTATAGGTCCTTATTAATCTCATCTCATGAAGAATATAGATGCACTAATCCAAATCCTAAACATTTAGACATAATTTCCTCTTACTAATCTTTGCGATGGCTATAATTTCTTTCTCTAGTATGATATTCTACATAGTTTTTATTGTTCCAGCCTTAAAGGATTTTCAAAATGCATGTATGCATTAGCATTGCTGGTGAAATTGCCCATGGATGAGAACCTCTATAGATTCTACCATTGAGATTTATTGACCAACATCATTGGAGCCCTAGAGGTAAATGGAACAACACAAGGGACTACATTACACAGCAAATGATTCCTTTTCTTGCATTATGACGGCTAAAGGGCAAAAAAGTTAGAAGTTGAGATTATCATAGGACTAGTGGAGTGATTGTTATAGTTGTGATTGTTGTGGGACTATGTGAATAGAGAAATATTAAGAGATAACTATCAATGAGTGATAGAGTTGGGTTGGGAACCTATCCTTAAGGAATCATAATCGCAACTCAAAGGTGGCATGTTGTGGAGATTAAACATGCAATAGGGCTTATGTTGGGTGGAACATCTGATGTCTACAACTAGTTGGTGATTTTTTCATCAAATGATGAGTGCTTTATGTGTTCTCTATGTAATTATATTTCCATTGCATTGGGATATTTAGCTATCTTTTATATGTTGTCTATATTCATGAGTGATTGCACTACATAATTAATTTTTTTTGGCATTTGCATGAATCTGCTAGTAGGATTAATATTTTCTTTATTTCCTTGTGCTAAAGAATGGTCAAAGAGCTTGAATTTTTCCCAAAAGCATAGGTTTCAAGTGTATTTGAGAATGACAATATGCCAAAGATTCGTATCAAAGCTTTGGTTGCAACACTTGGGTTGTATGGGTCAAAGAATAGTTGAATTGTTCATGTAGAGACCAAGTTAGGGGCATTCTTAACAATAAGAATGAATTCTTGAAAATAAAATTCTATGAAAATTTGGGAAAATTTATTTATAATCATGTTAGAAATGATGTGGATTCCATGCGTGTTTTGAGATGGTGGTGGTGATGTTGAAATGCCAAAGTGGTAAGTGTGAAGGTGTTGAGGGGGGGTGGTTATGACAACTCTTGGGTTATATGGGTCGAAGAATGGTTGAAAAAAAAATGTAGAGGTCGAGTCAAGGACATTCTTAGCAATGAGAATAGTTTCTTAGAAATACAAGCTTTAAGAAATTTGGGCAAATATTCATATGATGATTTTAGTGATGATGTGGATGTCATGTGTGTGTTGACAGAGTGGTGGTGATGTTGACATGCCATAGTGGCAGGCTTTAGTAGGGGATGGGAGGGCATGTTCTGTGTCATGACAAGGTATGCAAGATTCCATGTCATATTAGTAGGATGTGAAACCACATAAGTATGTTAGGACCTTTGAAAAGTGGCTTCAAAACTTTCAAAAAATATCACAACCTATTGGAGTGCACCATGTGGAAGAGAGTTGTTTAGGGGTAAATCGTGGTATCGAAACTTCCATTGTTGTTGATGCTTTTGCAGCTAAAAATCATATGATGTCATATCCACTTTAGATCTAGTTAGGATTATATCAACCATTAGGAAATATGTGCATGCCACATGAGTGGAAGGTAAAAGGGGGATGGGAGACTCTAATCGTCATAGTGAATTTATAGTTTCCATGTGGTAGTAAGGCTTAATAAAGGCCAGGTAGATTGGTGGGGGACCTATGGAAAGATAAAGAAAATGAAGAGTAAAACAAAAAGAAGAAGCCTATCAGGGGAGTTTTGAGGTCTAAAATGGGCCTCCTAAGGAAATTATAAAATAATAGTGAAAATAATAAAATAATATTAGATTACATCATCAAATTTTAGAGGGAAAAAAGAAAAACAAATATTTTCAACTTATCTCCCTATGGATTTACTCAAATTTAGAGTGAAAACACTCATTGGATGCAAAATTTGACTGCTCATCCAAGGAGTATATATGTTGCATGTTGCATACTTTCGATGGACCCTGCTACACGAAAAATGAGAAATACATGAAAAACTTGATTGCAATCATGTTTTTTCATGTATTTCTCATTTTTTGTGTAGCAAGGTCCATCAAAAGTATGCAACATGGGTACTCCTTGGATGAGGAATTAAAATTTTCATCCAGCGAGTACTCCCGCTCGAAATTTGAGAAAAACCTTAAGGAGATAAGTTGAAAATATGAGTTGAAAAAGTAGTTTTATTATTTTATCATTTTTTAATCTTTTTACATTTTTACTCCAAAAATGGTGATTCATCCCCCATGGTTGACATCATCATCTTGAATCTTATTAGTTATTATAAATTTTATTTTGATTGTACATTTTTCTTAGGAGGCCCATTTTAGACCTCAAAATTCCCCTAATTTGAAAGATAAAGAAAATAAAACTAAGCAAAAACAGAAGACATAAAGGAAAGTTGAAAATAAAGAAAGGAAAAAGAAAGAAGGTAAAGGAGTTGGAGAGATAAGGAGTGTTGGGTGATGCTAGGGAAATTCCAATGGTAGAGGAGTTAATATGGAACCATCGTATGGTGTCATGTGGACTCAAATGTCACATCAGGGCCACATTAGCAATACTAGTATGAAATTGTTATATTTTTTTTCTTATGATTTTCAGTTCATAAAATTCAAGGGAATTTTCAAGGCCATAAATAGTGTGTTTAGATGTTGAAATCATATTAAAACTATGTGTACTAGTGGTATACACAATATTTATATATTAAATGAAAGATATAAAAAAAATCCAACAAGATATTATAAGTGCAAACTAGATCTATTATGAGAAAGTTACACTTGGAACTAGTTGGAGGAGAAATAAGGTAACAGATCACTTCCAACATCCATAAATTTCTACTCATAACTAAAAATGGAACATGACAACAACAAAAAGAAACATATTAGAAGCAGAATCCACTAATGAAGTTAGAACTGAAATTTGGGCTTCCAAAACTTTAGGAAACTACTAGAAAGATGCATGTATCATTACAAGGAAAAATTGTAAAATGAGCCAAACTTTAAATAGCCATAACTTTGAGATTAGGTATCAACATGAAGCACATGAATAGTGAACATAAATCTAATGAAGAGTATGATCAATTTCCAACCTATAATACTATATTGGGTCAAAAAAATATCAAAAAACCAAGAGAAGGCTAATAATTTCTTTAAAGAGAAGAAAATTAGGATTGTCAATTGTATAGGAATATATTAGTATTAGGAATAAAATATATCAAGGAGGAAAAAAAAGTGTTTATAGTCATGAGGTGGAAGCTAAAGGCTTAAAAAATAGTTTGGATAGTAAAAATATTGAATCTAATGGACATAGAAGCATAGTGGAACCATTTGAATTGGTAGAAATTATGAGGATTTTGAGAGTATAAGTGTAGAGCTACAAGGCTGAAAATGAAAGAATAATAAGGGAACAATAGGATCATAATAATATTAACACTCATCTATTTCATAATCAAAATAATTTTCAATTACAAATAAAGAATGGGTTAGGCTCAAGACATGAGGATGCAGGTGGACCTCATACAAGGAGGAATAACCAAAGGACTCAAAAACTGAAGAAGTGATAAAAAAGTCCAAAGATATCATCCTTCAACCACTCATTCATCTAGGAGGTAATATACATATGATGGTTCTAGACGTAACCCAGAACTGTCTCTTATTAAACATCAAATAAAAAGGCATGAGTTGGATAGTTTATAAGGTGAGCTTAAGAAGCTTAAGCCACCTACCTGTGATGGTGAAAGTATAAGGGAATACAATGCTAAAAATTTATTACTTGGGATTAGAAAGTATCTTCAATTTCATAAATACTCATCTAACTTGTAAGCTAGAGTAGAAATATATCACTTGCAAGGAAATAATTCAATTTGGTGGGACCAATTTAAGCAAGTCAAGCCCATTGATGAGAAGAGAATTTCTTGGAAGTAGTTCAAGAAATATTGTTGAAATATCTTTTAGAGTAGTGTTATGATCATAAGGTGCAATATTTCTTTGAAATAAAATTGGGAAGCATGGCCATGGAGGGAAATGAAAGAAAGTTCTTGGATTTATTGAGGTATGTAGGCTTCATCAAGGAGGACAAGTGAAAATTTAGAGGTTCTTAAATGGATTTCCATATTTTTATAAATACAATATTCACATTAATGAGCTTAGGACTTTGGATGCAACCATTGGAAAATATAACTACTTGTATGAGTAAAACAAGGGAAAAGAGATTAAAAAATATTGGAGGTATGAGAAGAAGGATAAGTTAGACTATAGAAAGAAGGGTTTTAAACCACCTTTTAAGAGAAATAATTCGAAAGGATATCAAGAGAAAAACCAACATACCAAACATGAATCCGAAATGGAAGCTCTGCCAGGAAAAATAGGAAGTATAAAGGGGATTGTTAGTCTATACATTTCCTCCACGAAGATGATAAAATGAAGATTTGGCATAATATCTAGCAGGCTACAATAGCGGAAGACATGTGAAGAAATGTTCCAAGAATATAGATGAAGCCATGGAAGTAGTCCACAAAATCATCGATCTTGACACAGCTAAATTAGTAGAAATTTGTCTGAAATCCACATTTTTCAGCTTCGAGGATGATATATATGAACAGACTTGCGGTGTGGCCATGGGATCACCTCTATCTCCCATCATTTCCAATTTGTTCATGGAACATTTTGAAGCCAAAGCCATTGAGTCTTTGTAATGCCTACTTAATCTTATCATGCAAATTTTACTAGTGTTTAAATTACCTTAAAATATTGACTTCTAATTATCAAGAAATATTGGTGCATACCTACATTGGTGAAACTGTAAATTTATTACTGATATAAATTTTGTTATTATTCAATTCCCAACTTACCTCCTCATTTAAATTTTGATAGGATATGGTTTCCTTCCATTTATTCCAAATTAAGTATTCATATCTCATCCCCAAATTTTCCTCTCAAATTTACTTGGGAGTGTTGAAAATAGCAACAAGAAATGCTAAATATAGAATTGCTAAAAATAACATTGCTATAAATAGCATTTCGAGATACATTCCAATTTTAGTTAGTCCCTAAACTAAAATTGAGAATTAAAATTCGAATTTGATCTTAGCAGCTGTTTGTAAAATAATTAATTAATTCATCTTGAGTAAATTAGTTGGAGAAAATCAATTCACATAGGTGGCAGCATCAGACCCTAGGAGAAACTGCGCAAGGAAATAGGAGGCTTGGAGGCTTGGAGGAAGGCATATGTTGTGTCTATTTAGTGTATGAGTTGTATTAAGGGATTGTACTCAGAGTTGGATAGCTTGTGAGCTAAAGCTTTGTGTAATCTGAACATATTTCCACTTGTATGATAATACAGAGATCAGGGTTTTTAGCTGAGGCTTTCCCCAGAGTATTCTTCTATGTTCATGTGTGATTGATTTCTCATTCTCTGTTATATGTGTTCTATTTGATCTTTCTCAAAATCGATTAAGCTTCTGCAAGTTTGTTTGTAGAAGTAGATCAAGTATTTTTCTTTAGTATATTGCATTATCAAGTGATCTAAAGTGGGGAATTCTACATGGTATCAGAGCGAAGGTGATCAAAGTAAAGAACAATATACAAAGAAGGGAGAAGCTTGAAGTTTGAAGTTCCTGATTATAGAATTTGAATTCTTATCACATCTCAAATTTCACCAATGGCGTTCAATGGTTTAAGCCTCAAGTATGCCCTTGATGGCAGGTCAAATTATATAGCCTGGAAGGATAGCATGGAAGCAGTATTATAGGATAATGGTTTGAAGGACTTCATTGATCAAGAAGTCCCCAAGTCAGTAGCAGCTAATGCTACAGAATTGGTGGAATGGAAGAAATGTGTGGCTAGAGCGAGGAGAATCCTTCTGGAGGGAGTTCGAGACCACATAGTCTCGAGTCTCCATGGGAAGGAGACACCATTTTCAATGTGGAAAACATTGAAAGATCTATATCAGAACAACATCGATCAGAGGAAGCTGGCACTGAAAGACAAGCTTTGGAAAATCAAGTGTGAATAGGGTGACATGATCTCTACATATTTGAACAAGCTCACCACCTGCAAGGATGAGCTTGGAAGTGTAGGGATCACAACAGCCGATGATGACATGGTGAGTCTTGCTCTCCTCAACCTTCGTAAGAGCTGGCATAGCTACCAAGACTTGGTAAATGGAAGAGAGAAACTGCTAGATTAGGAACGACTTTGGTTGGATCTAATGCAGGAGGAGATAAGAAGAAGCACCAGAGATGGATCTTCATCAAAGCAAGATGACGAAGAAAATCTAGCCTTAGTGAGTAAGGCAAGGAAAGTTAAAGGGAAGGCATCCCATCCAAAATACAATTCTTCCCATGGTGGGAAGAAGTTTGACAAATCAAAAGTGCGATGCTTTCATTGTCATGAGGTGCGCCATGATGCTAGGAATGGTCCAACAACCGAGTGGGGATACTTGTAGGGTACACTGATACACCCCATAACTATCTGGTGTTTCTACCTACCAGTCAAGAGGACAGTGGTGCGCAGAGATCTAAAGTTCGATGAGCAGAAATCCATACGAGTGTCCCTTGAGAGGGAGCTCAAGTTGCATGCAGAGGAGGAACTTTTAGTTCCTAAGGAGGAGGAGCCTCAGATTGATGCAGAGCAGCTGCATGCAGAGGATCCGGGAGTGGAGACATCCACTCATGCTGAGTCTTCCAGAGATGGGCGGAAATGATCAAGGGAAGCTGACAGGTTGATGATGAATGTGCGAGAGAATGTGGGACAACCATCTTCTTAGCACAGACAGAGGAGGTCACCCAAGTGGTACACTGGTTACATGGCCCTGGTTGGGGAGTCTGTAGAGACTGAACCTTCTTCTTTTGAGGAAGCAGTGCGACAACTAGTGTGGGTTGATGATCCGGATTTAAACAGGAACGCAACAAATTACAGAGATAACCATATTAACAAAGATGCAGCGGAAATAATACTTCATTTCATTAATGGAAAATACTGAAATATGCTTATAACCAGAAATGGAAATAAACCAGCTAGGGCGATGGTAGCTTATCTCTGAGAAGAGATGTGATGGCTACATGTCTCTGAACTGTGTTACAATGAGGCTTGAAGGCCTATTTATTGTTGAGAAACAATGGAAAAACCCTTAACATTCCAAAACCTAACCCTAGGAGATGAAACGCCAAACTGTGGGCCCCGTTTGGGGTAAATTGGTACATCAACTTCCCGGGGTCGTAACTTTGGCATATGATCTCCGTTTGACGCGTACAATAGCTCATTAGAAAGATCTATCCGAGCACTATCATTGTTGGAATGAGCAACATGGGTCCATTCCATGGACCCATGTTGCCCCCAGATTCCCCAAAAAACGTCGTTTAGGGCCTCAAAACGGCTTCGGAAGTTCAGGACCCGAAAAACTGCTAAAAATAGTAAGTTGTGCTACAATTAAGGAAACTGAAAATGCTGAGAAAGACAATGGTGGGGGTCCAGGTGGACTTGGCAGGTGGCCACCAATATCCACCTGGATCATTCCCCCCCCCTTAGGAAGCAATGGTCCCCATTGCGTTGAGCTCCTCCATGAGATGAGGAAACTTCTGCTGAACTTGTTCCCTGGTGAGCCACTTGCCCTGCTGAAGGAGTTGGCCTGCTTTGACAACTCGATATAGTTGGATATTCTGTTGGCGAGTGTTCTTGATCTGTGTGTCCATGATTCGATCAGTTGCAGCTTGTTCCATGCAATCTGGATTTAATTCTGTGGGTTTGAGCTGCTCTGCAATGTCGGATGTGTCTAGCAATGGTGGAAAGTATGGCCAAAGGCGGTCCACATTGAACACTGGGTGCAGGCCAAGGAATGGGGGAATGCTGAGCTCAAATGCATTGTCTCCCATAGCCTTAGTAATGGTGTAAGGACCATATCGGAGTGGTCTCAATTTCCGATAGGCTCCAGTAAGGCGTTCCTTTTGCAAATGCAACTAGACTTTGTCGCCCACCTGAAACTTGTGTGGCACCCGATGTTGATCATGTCGCTGCTTGTACTTGGCATTTGATTTCTCAAGAATGTCATGGACCTGCTGGCGAATATGTTGGATGCACTCAATGAAGCTGGTGGCCTTATCTGTTTCGGACTGGACATGAGCTGAATTCATGTGAGTAGCTGCAAGTGGCATGGCCACATCAATGGGGCATAGTGGCTGGAATCCCAAACCCACCTGAAAAGGGCTATGGCCAGTGGAGCTGTGAAGAGCTCGGTTGTAGCTGTGCTGAACATAGGGGAGGCTCTCGTCCCATGTGCGTGGATGCTTTGAGTTATACATGCGCAGAATGTGCACAATCATCTTATTGACAACCTCTGTCTGGCCATCAGTTTGAGGATGGAAGGCTGTGGACTTCATGAGTTTGGTGTCCAGCATTGACCAGAGACTGGACCAAAATGTGCTGAGAAACCGACTGTCCCGATCTGAGATGATAGACTGTGGGATCCCAAAGTGCACCCACACTCGTTCAAAGAAGAGTTTAGCAGTGGCTTCTGCTGTGATATTCTTCTTGCAGGCCATCATAATGGCCATCTTCGAGAACCTGTCGACGACCACAAAAACACAGTCATTTCCATGCTTAGTGGAAGGAAGGCCTGACATGTAATCCATGGAGATGGATTCCCAAGGTCGACTAGGGGTAGGCAACGGGGTATAGAGGTCGTGCTTCTTAATGGTCGGTTTGGCAATGGCACAGGCAGTACATGATCGGATGTACTTCCCAACATCCTGTCGAAGATTCGGCCAATAGAAATAATTTTGCAGTACTGCCACTGTTTTCTCGACCCCGAAATGCCCAGCAGCCCGACTATAGTGTGCTTCCCAAATCATCTTGGCACGCTCGCTTGAAGGAACACAAAGGTGACCGAGGTGGCATAATAGGGCATCCTGGAGGTGAAAATCTGCAACATGCCGACCCTCCAAGAGTGTCTGGTATGTGTGGCCGAATTCTGGGTCGCTTTTGTAGAGAAGTGGCCAATCAGAAGTCTCATGCCCACAAGAGTTGAGCACGGTGGTCAGCGCCATGATTGGTGGTCGACTGAGGCAATCTGCAACATTATTGGTGCTGCCCTTTTCTATACTTGATATTCAAGTGAAACTGTTGCAGGTATGTAGACCACTTCTGATGGCGATCATTCTGCAATTTCCCTTGGGTCTGTATGAACTGCAGGGGTCGGTGGTCTGTGTGGATGACTGTTTCCCTCCCCAAAATGTAATGCTTCCATTGTCGGCAGGCCTGTACAATGGAATACATCTCTTTATCATAAGTGGGGTACTTTCGGACTGTGTCTGAAAGCGTTTCACTGTGATATGCCACTAGATGTCCATGTTGAGTAAGGACTGCCCCAATAGCATAGTCAGAGGCATCTGTCTCGACCTCAAATGGTTGTTGTAAATCTAGTAACGCGAGCACTGGTGCCGTGCAGAGGTGATCCTTCAACTCCCTGAATGCCTTCTGTTGAGATTCAGACCAAAAGAATTTTGCTTTCGCCCCTCCCTTGGTGACTTGACTCAAGGGCCAAGAAATATGAGAAAACCCCAGCACAAACCTGCGGTAGAAGTTGGCAAGACCTAGAAAGCTGCGAAGCTCTGTTAGAGTGGTTGGAGAGGGCCAATCCCGAATGACTTGGACTTTGGCTGGATCGACATGCACCCCCTGTTCATCAATGATGTATCCCAGATACTAAACCTGGGTCATGCCAAAAGTGCATTTCTCCAAATTGGCACATAGCTTGTGTTGCCGCAGTGTTTGAAGAACCTGTCGGATGTGGTGGACGTGCTCTTCCCAACTCTAGCTGAAGATCAGAATGTCATCCAAGTATACTACTACAAAGGAGTTGGTGAATGGCCGCAAGATGTCATCCATTAGCCTCATAAAGGTTGCAGGAGCATTCGTCAATCCGAAAGGCATGACCAACCATTCAAAGAGGCCCTCCTTGGATTTGAAGGAAGTCTTCCACACATCTGAGGGTTTGATTGGTACCTGGTGATATCCTGACTTCAGATCGATCTTGCTGAAATATTTCGCCCCCTTTAGTTGGTCTAGGAGGTCATCAATCCGCGGGATCGGGTACCTATTACGAACAGTGATCTTGTTCAGCACCCGATAGGCAATACAGAGTCTCCACGTCCCATCCTTCTTCTGTACCAACACGATCGGGCTCCCACAGGGCGATGAACTCGGACGGATGTGACATTTCTGCAGGAGCTCCTGAATCTGCCTCTTGATTTCATTGTTCTCCAGAACGGAGCGTCGATAAATTGGTCCATTGGGTAGCGGCGCACCTGGGGTCAGATCGATGGAGTGCTTGACTTGACAGTGCAGAGGAACCCCTGCCGGGGAGGTGAAGATGTCTTCGTACTCCTCCACAATCTTGTCCATCTGTAGTTGTCGTGCAGAGGGACCCCGTTTGGAGGCCGCGGCCACTGTCTTCTTCTTCCCTTGAGGGCGTATCATCAGGAAAACAAATTTCCTGGTTTTGGAAATGATCTTACTGCATTGTTTTGCAGTAATCAAGGAGATGGCGGCAGGTGGTGCTACCTCTGGTATCCTGAACAACTTATTTCCCAATGTAATAATAACAGCACGGGGCCTTGATTCATACACAGCATGTCGCTTCCACAAGTATGGTTGTCCTAGTAATACATCACAAACTTCAAGGGGAGCAATGTCACACAATACCTCATCCGTGAAGGGCTTGATGTTGTATGGAATGCGACACTGCTGACTGACGTGAAGATCTCGCCCTTGGTGAAGCCACCCAATGGTGTATGGTTGTGGATGTGTTGTGGTCGGTAAGCCCAACCGCTTCACGACCTCTACCGAAATGAGGTTCTTTTGACTCCCGCTATCAACAATGAACTGTATCGGGGAGCCCTTTACCCACATCTGGGAGTGGAAGAGACGCTCCTCCTCCTCTGGATCTTCGGGTTCATTTTTCTAGATCTTTGCGATAGCAACAGTGGCACTGGGATCCGCATCAATGATCTGCTTCCCTTTTTCATACCCCTTATCGGGTTCTGACTCAGAGTCGGAACATGCATCTGATTTTGAAACCTTTAGTTCAGCCACCAGTGACTGCTTGGCCCGACACTCACTTGTGTTGTGAGTGGAGCTCTTATGGAACTTGCACCATTTTCCAGTGTCCTTTCTCGGCTTCGCAGCGTTGTTCTTTGCTTGCAGCTTCAGCTGGTTGTCTTGGGCTGTCCCGCCTTGGCTCTGTCCTTTGTTTTGTGGTTTAGGGGCACCTTTCCCCTGCTTTGGATTCGCAGATCCAAAGTCTCGCTTCTTTTGTTTAAACTTATGCTCGACCTTGACGGCATATCGGTATGCTGCGCCGAGCGAGGGGATGTTTAGGAATTGTATTTCTTCCTGGATGTACTTGTGCAGGCAGCCTCGGTATTTGAGTATCAAATGTTGCTCCGAATCCTTGATACCCAACTTTGTGCGAAGGGTATGGAAAAGATCGGTGAACTCCGGCACGTCTTGGTCCCTTCCCTGCCGCAGCGTGGTCCACTTTATGTATTCATCCTCATAGCTTCCGACAGGGTAGTACTACTCCTTGATGGCATCCTGGAACGAATCCCAGGTGGGTGCGGCTCAAAATAGTGAGCCAGTACTTTCATCCTTTTGCTCGCAGTAGGTTTCCCACCAGTCCTTGACGTGGGGGGCTGCTTTGAGAAGAGCAAAAACAATCTTTTCCCGACTCGAAAATTCATGAATAGAGAAATAACCCTCTAGTAGATTTAACCATTTATCTATGGCATCGGCGTCTATCTGACCCTCGAATATGGGGATTTCAAAATTAACTTGTACCTTAAAGGGTGTGGCGTTTCCAGAGGAGCTGCTGGAAGCCGATGCGCCGCTTCTGGGTAGCCGCTGAAGGATCTGGGCAAAGCTGTCCATCATCGCGTTCCGTTGTCGCTCGAGGGCTTCTTCGAGCAAGATTTTGATGGGATCTCCTGCCCCCTCGTCTTTCTTCTCGTCCGCCATGGGAGGCCGTCGGGATTTGCGAGGCTGGTCTTGCAAAGGTTCAACTAGTTCAAGCCCTAACTCCTTATATCCCGACCTTGTTGGGGACATGCAAAGAAAAACAAAGAAAAAGCAGACCGCTCTGATACCACTGATCCGGATTTAAACAGGAATGCAACAAATTACAGAGATAACCATATACACAAATATGCAGCAGAAATAATACTTCATTTCATTAATGGAAAATACTGAAATATGCTTACAACCAGAAATGGAAATAAACCAGCTAGGGCGATGGTAGCTTATCTCTGAGAAGAGATGTGATGGCTACATGCCTCTGAACTGTGTTACAATGAGGCTCGAAGGCCTATTTATTGTTGAGAAACAATGGAAAAACCCTTAACATTCCAAAACCTAACCCTAGGAGATGAAACGCCAAACTGTGGGCCCCGTTTGGGGTAAATTGGTACATCAACTTCCCGGGGTCGTAACTTTGGCATATGATCTCCGTTTGACGCGTACAATAGCTCATTAGAAAGATCTATCCGAGCACTATCATTGTTGGAATAGGCAACATGGGTCCATGGAATGGACCCATGTTGCCCCTGGATTCCCCAAAAGACGTCGTTTAGGGCCTCAAAACGGCTCCGAAAGTTCAGGACCCGAAAAACTGCTAAAAATAGTAAGTTGTGCTACAATTAAGGAAACTGAAAATGCTGAGAAAGACAATGGTGGGGGTCCAGGTGGACTTGACAGGTGGCGACCAATATCCACCTAGATCAGTTGATGTAATGGTGGAGGAGTACGACTCCATAATTCGAAACTGTGTTTGGGATGTTTTACCAAGACCTCAAGACAAGTCAATGGTGAGTTCCCGATGGCTTTACAAGGTAAGGCAGGCAGCTAATGGCAGTGTTGAGAAACATAAGGCAAGGTTTGTTGCCTGTGGTTTCTCACAGGTTGAGGGGATTGACTACGATGAGACTTTTGCTCCTGTAGCAAGGTACTCATCTATCATATCGATGTTGGCACTATCAGTTCAGATGGGTTGGAAGATCCATCAGATGGATGTGAAGATTGCGTTCCTCAATGGTAAGATTGAGGAAGAGGTGTACATTGAGAAACCAGAAGGTTTTGAGACCTTTGATTGTGAGTCGCATGTGTGCCGACTCAAGAGGGCTTTGTATGGGCTGAAGCAAGCACCTTGTGCTTGGTACACCAGGATCGACAGCTATTTCACTGGGTTGGGCTTCACCAAGAGTGAAGTAGATGCAAACCTTTACCACATCATGGTAGAAGGTAAGCCATTGATCATTGTTCTTTATGTGGATGATCTGATTTTGACAGGTGATGATCAGTTGATCAAGTCTTGCAAGGAGGACCTTGCAAGAGAGTTCAAGATGAAATACATGGGTCTTATGCACTACTTTCTAGGCATGGAAGTGTGGCAGAAGGATGGGGAAGTGTTTGTGTCTCAAGGCAAGTATGCCAATGAGATACTCAAGTGATTCCACATGGATAAGTGAAAGCCCATGTAGACTCCTCTAGCTAGTAACTAGAGGAAGGAGGATTCTACTTCAGGTGAGGTAGTAGTTTCTACTGTTTATCGGTAGCTTGTGGGTTCATTGATGTATCTAGTGAACACACAACCAAATTTGTGCTTTGCGGTGAACCAGCTGAGTCAAGCTATGGTTCAGCCTACCAAGCTGTTTTGGAAGGCAGCGAAGCATGTGCTGAGATACCTCAGAGGCACATCTCAGTATGGATTGTCGTACAGATGGACAGAGGGAGTGAAGCTTTAGGGCTTCACAGATATAGATTGGGCAGGGAGTCCATCAGACCAGAAGAGCACTTTTGGAGGAATCTTCAACCTTGGTTCAGCTGCAGTTTCCTGGTACAACAGGAAACAGAGGTCAGTTGCACTTAGCTCAACAGAGGCTAAATACATGGCTACAAGTCAGGCAACATGCGAGGCCATTTAGATGCGGAAGATTCTAGTGGGATTGTTTAGTCAGAGGATAGATCCAACTATGATCTATTGCAATGATCAGAGTTGTATCAAACTCTTTGAGAATCCAGTATTTCATGATAGGTCCAAGCACATAGATATCCGGTATCATCATCTTCAAGACTGTGTGGTGAAGAGGATCATGTTGTTGTTGTATGTTTCGACCGAGGAGCAGGATGTAGATATTTTGTTTAAGGCATTGTCAAAATGAAAATTCGAGTTCCACAGAGACAGGATTGGGGTGACTGATAATCCCTTGCTTGTTGAAAGGGAGTGTTGAAAATAGCAACAAGAAATGCTAAATATAGAAGTGCTAAAAATAGCATTGCTATAAATAGAATTTCGGGATACATTCCGATTTTAGTTAGTCCCTAAACTAAAATTGAGAATTAAAATTCGAATTTGATCTTAGCAGTTGTTTGTAAAATAATTAATTAATTCATCTTGAGTCAATTAGTTGGAGAAAATCAAACATGAAGTCTATGTGAAGACATGCAACAGTTTTCCCTTTGATTGAGGAAGTTATCCCTTGATTAAGGAGATCAGGATGAGTTGTACTTTGAGTTGTAATTAGTTAGCTCAGTTAACTGAGTTAAGTCTAGTTAGATTAGTTCCAACAGTTTGTTGAACTGATTGTGAGTTCAGTTAGTTAATGCATGCATGCATGTAACTGGTGCACTTCAGATAATTGAATATTCTCTCATAAATAACTCATGCATGTCAGTTCAGTCAAAGACCTAGTTGAGATCAGATGATGGGACAATGTACCATTAGCTGTAGGAATATTCCATTGAGGATATCTCTTACATGCAGAAGGAATTCATTCCTTGAGGATTGCGCAGTTATTTCTGAGTTTTTGTGAGTTGTGTGAGAGGCCAATCCAGATGGCAGCATTGGACCCCAAGAGAAATTGCGCAAGGAAATAGGAGGATTGGAGGAAAGCATATGTTCTGCCTATTTAGTCTATGAGCTGTATTGAGGGATTGTACTGAGAGCTGGATAGCTTGTGAGCTAAATCTTTGTGTAATATGGACATATTTCCACTTGTATGATAATACAGAGATTAGGGTTTTTAGTTGAGGCTTTCCCCAGAGTATTCTTCTGTGTTCATTTGTGATTGATTTCTCATTCTCTGTTATATGTGTTCTATTTGATCTTGCTCAAAATCGATTAAGCTTTTGCAAGTTTGTTTGTAGAAGTAGATCAAGTATTTTTCTTTAGTATATTGCATTATTAGGTGATCTACAGTGGGAAATTCTACAGGGAGAAGACATGGTCCTCTCCAATTAATTACCAAATTATATATTCATATCTCGTCCCCAAAAATGTCCTCTCAGATTTACTTGGGAGAAGACATGGTTCTCTCCAAATTAATTACCAAATTAAATATTCATATCTTATCCCCAAAATGTCCTCTCAAATTTACTTGGGAGAAGACATGGTCCTCTCCAATTAATTACCAAATTATATATTCATATCTCATCCACAAAATATCCTCTCAAATTTACTTGGGAGAAGACATGGTCCTCTCCAATTAATTACCAAATTAAATATTCATATCTCATCCCCAAAATGTCCTCTCAAATTTAATAGGGAGAAGACAAGTCAAATGTAAGGATGAGGGGGTAGTTATGACATTAATGATAGGTGGTTGAGGTGGAGAAGGGATGGAGGCATAAAATGGGAAGGATGATGGGAGGAGAGGGGATGCTTGGTCTTGCTTTTGTTTTGGTTTGGGGGTGGTTTTGGAGGATTCATTTTGAGAAGAAGGGGGAAGGGAGAAGGGAGAGGAGGAGAGTATTGTTTATCTTGGACACACACTACATCTGGTTGGACTTGGGCTCGAAGGGCTAGGGAACCTATTGAATTTTCCTGTGCTAGGAATTACTTCCTAGTTGGTTGGGAGGTAAATCTTTTTAATAGTCAAGAGGAGCATCCTAGTAGGATCAGGAGCTGAGGGGCATCTCAAACAGGCTATCGGAATAGGTATTCCTCTATTTATAGATTACTCATGTAAGTAATTGAAATGAAATGCTCACTATTTAATTGTAGAGAATAAATTTTAAAATGGTAAATTATCATCATTTAAATGTTTAAGTTGGAAATAAATTATTGCCCATTTTATTGTATTTGAAATTATAGAATTTAGTTCTGCAGAGGACCCTAGGATGGAGCCTTACAGTCTTCCCCTTTAAAACCTAAGATTTGGAAAATATTTGTCAATGACACTTACGTCATTTGGCCTCATGGAAAAGAAAAATTAGACAATTTCCTAGAGCACCTTAACAATCAATCAAATTCTATCAAGTTTACAATGGAAGTGGAAGAGAATGACAATCTTCCCTTTCTTGACATCCTAATCAAGAGAAACCAAGATGGCTCAATATCTCACCAGGTCTATCATAAGCAAACCCACACAGAACACTACATGCTTGCCAACTCTCACCATCATCCTGCTCAGAAACTTGGGGTGCTCAACACTCTAGCTACCAGGGTTGTACGTATTTTAGATCATGATCATTTTGATCAAGAGAAGAACCACCTCTTGGATGTTTTTGAAAAGAATGGATATAGAAGACACCAAGGAATCAAAGCTTTCAAAAAAGCGGAGAATCCTAAAAATAAACAACCGATGGATGATTGTGCAGGTAAGGTTCACCTTCCCTACATTTTAGGCACCACTAATAAGATTTCACACAAAAGAAGAATATAAAAACCACTTTCAAACCCTTGAATACAATTAGCAAATGTCTCAAATCGGTAAAAGATCCTATTGATCCTAAACACCACAAAGGGGTTTATTTGGTTCCTTGTTCGTGTGGAAAAGCCTACATTGGTGAGACTGGTCGTTCTATATTAACTAGGATTCAAGAGCATGCTGCTGACATCAAGCATAACCGTTCCAAAACCTCATCTTTGGTCGAGCACTCTAGTAAGACCAATCATCACGTTTGCATCGAAAATTCCTATGTTGTGGCCAAAATTGATCATTATCACCATAGAAAATTTAGAGAAGCTATCGAAATAGCAAAACACACCAATAACCTCAACCGTGATGATGGTTGGAAAATAAGTGATAATTGGATTCCTACACTAACTAAGGATTCTACCGTCTCCTATATGCTCCCGGCCCCATTATCTCTTGGTCGTCCTTATGGTTGACCTATCCCTCAAATAATTAAAATAATATTTGAATAAATAACATTAATCAAGAACCCATCCTTGTACTCTTTCAATCCCTAAATTTTTTATTAATACTAAATTCAAATAATTTTATTTAAACCTCAGTGAACCCAATCTAACATTAATTAAAAACTGGAAAACTTTATAGATTGATATACAATATTAATCTAGCATCAAAACTTAGCAATATATCTTAATAATTATTAATTAATAAAGAGAAAAATAATAAACATCAATTAGTAATATATATAAGACCAAATTAGTTTCATTATTAAATAACATTTTTTAATTATAAAATAAAAATCTTGCAACATTAAAAACATTAATGTTAATACAAAGTAAATTTAACATTAATAATCTTAATGTCAACAAAACTAATTAATACAAAAACTTTTAGTTAATGGACAAATAACATTATAATATTTCAATCAACAAATAGCATTATAATATTTGAATAAATAACATTAATGAAGAACCCATCTTTATACTCTTTCAATCCCTAAATTTTTTTATTAAGATTAAATTCAAATAATTTTATTTTAACCTTAGTTAAGCCAATCTAGTATTAATTAATAAACTAATAATCATCAATAAAAATATAAACATACAAATATCAAATAAACTAATAATCATTAATAAAAATATAAACATTTAATAGAAACAAAAATAAAAACTTAATAATAAAATTTAATTAATTAAACTAAATTATTTCTTAACATTATCAAACTTGTCAGCTCCATACATTACCATCCCAACCCACTCCTCTTTTATTTCCCCATCAATATCTGATTTTTTCACACATTTGATCATGATGATGAACCACAGAGGTTGGTTCGAAACATCGATACAATAAAACATGAATGTGATGACTCCAGAAGACATCACTACACAATATATGCAACCTTGAAGGATCGATGGGTAGAGCATTGGTTCCATATGATTAAGGTGGAAGGTAAGGTTGTAAATCATCATGTCACTATTTTCATTGATTTATGAGTAATCCATAGTTACATTGATCCTAAAATAGTGGATATATTTCATTTGATGAAAAACAAGCTTGAAAGATCATGGATAGTTTAACTAGCCACTGGAACCAAGAGAAGGATCAATGAAATTTCTAGGAATTATCCTATAAATGTGAATGGAATGGATACATTTACAGACTTGAATATCATACCATTTGTATCTTATGCTATTGTAATTGGAATGGATTGATTGGAAAACCATTATTGTCATAATAAGACATTTACATGTCTTCAAGAAGAAGGAAAGAAAATCTTTGTCCAAGGAATTCCAAGACCCATTTCTATAAGGGATATTTTAGCCTTGCAATTAAAGAGATGTTTTAGGAAATGATGTCAACTATAGTAACAACTCATGTGGAAGAATAAGAGAAGTGTAAAGATACATCTCCTAAAGAATATCTAGTGTTGCAAGAATTCGGGCATGTATTTGGATAGATAACAAGATTAGCACCAAAGAGGAATACATATTTCTCTATTGATTTGATGCATGGAACTGCTCTAGTATCAAAGACTCCTTACATAATGAACACACTAGAATTAAAAGAGTCACAAATGTAGTTGGAAGGCTTCTTGAAGAATGGGTACATATACCTAAGTGTTTAAGCTTGGAGAGCACAAGTACTTTTTGTGAAGAAGAAGGATGGGACATTGAGGTTATGTATTAAATTTATAAAACTAAACAAAACCATTGTGAAGAGAAAATGCCCTCTACCTAAAATTGATGAGACCTGTGATCATCTAAGAGGAGCAAATATATTTTCAAAGATAGAGTTAAGATTAGGGTATCACCGGGTGAGAATCAAGGAAGAATACATAAGTAAGATAACTTTTAGAATAAGGTATGCGCATTATGAGTTTATAGTGGTTCCTTCTGGACTAACAAATGCATTAGTTTTTTTTATGTGCATAATGATGGTATATTCATAATTTATTTGGATAAGTTTGTTATTGTATTCATATATGACATACTAATTTATTCCAAATCAAAGGAGTGCACGAACGCTATCTAATATTAGTACCATAAGTATTGTTGGAGCATAGAATTTATCCCAAGTTGAGCAAGTGTTCTTTTACTAAGAAAAAAGTCATTATTTGGGGAACCTCATTTCAAAGTAAGGCATAGAAGTGGATCTAGAGAAGATTGAAGCTATTAAGGGATGGCTAGCACCAAGTAATGTTTTAGAAGTCAAATATTTCATGGGATTAGATAGATAATATAGGATATTTATAACAACCTTTTCAAAGACTACCCAACCCATCACCTTTTTACAAAATATGGGAACTAAATTTGTGTGGATAGTTAAATGTAAAGAGAGTTTTCAGCTATTGAAGGAATTACTGACAAGTGCACCAATCTCAAAGATGGAGGGTCCAAATCAATATTATGTGGTGTGTACACATGAATGGAAAAAAGACCTTGGAGTACTTTTAATGTTATTAGTTATGAGTTAAGGAAATTGAAAGAGCATGAGATTAATTATGCCACACATGATTTGGGACTTGCGGCCATATTACATGAATTAAATATGTGCATGCATTATTTCAATGGAAAGAAATTTGAATTGAGAATATACCATAATCATCTAAAACATTTACTAGAGCCACTAACTTTAAAATGCTAGAAAGACAAGATGGTTGGAATTTTTGAGTGAATATCACTTTGACATCAAGCACATCAAGGGGAAGGAGAACAAAGTTATAAATGCACTCAAAAAAGGGTACATATTATGCATACTGCAATCATTAGTGTGCACACATTAGATTTAAAAATCATAATTTTAAATGTTATTGCCATAGAAAATAATTCCTATAAGTAAAATAAAATTTACAAGAAGAAGTACCACAAAAATTTAAAGAATATAAGCTACATGAGGATAGAAAACTTGTGTATAAAAATGAAGTGTATGTTCCTAATTCTAAGGAATTGAGGAATTTAACTATGAAACAAATGAATAATATTCCACATGTAGGATACCCTATATATTATAAAATAATTTTAGTGATGGAAAGTTCATGTTTTTTTGCCACGAATGAAAAAAAAATGTAGTTGGGTATAATGCTAAGTGCATGGAATGTCACAGAATGAAAGTTGAGCTTGTTGGTTTGCTACAACCATTTCCAATTCCAGAGTGGAAATGGGATGTTATAATAATTAATTTTATAATCAAAATTCCTGGGATAGGAAGGAAACAAGATCCTATAATTGTGGTAATGGGTAGATTGACAAAGGATACTCATTTTACTCTAGTTAAACTCAATCATAAGGAAACTAACATTGTAACATTTCATGGAGCACCAAAGCAAGTATTCCAGATAAAAATTCAAAGTTTAAAATTTGTTGAGGATTATTTAAAGGATTTGGAACAAAGCTAATTTTTAGTGCAACATATTATCCACAAATATATGAGCAAATAAAGAGAGTACACCAAATAATTGAAGACATGTTGAGAATGTATGAGATGGATAAACCATCTAAGTGGGAAAATCACTTACATTTTGCTAAATTTATCTATAATAATGGGTATCAAGCTTCATTGAATATGAGTCCATTTGAATCTTTATATGGCCAAAAGTATAATACTCTAGTAAGTTGCAACAATCTAACAATCAGAGTACTATTTTAGCTAGAGATGCTCAAGGAAATGGAAGTGTAGATGGTAAAGATTAAGAAATTTTTTAAAGTAGCTCAAGACAACCAAAAATTTTATTCAAATGAGAGCAAGACAATAGAGGATTTAAAGTGGGAGAGCATGTAGTTGGGTAGATGTACTAAATCAATAGCTAGATATTGTGGTCCCTTTGAGATATTGGATCAAATAGAACCAGTTGCATACATGCTTGCATTGCTTACTTCCATGAAAGTGCATAATGTGTTTCATGTGTTTTATGTTTTTCAATATGTACATGATCCTAACCATTTTATTGAATGGACTTTGATTCAGGTGAAGCTAGAAGGAAACTTTCAAGTACAACCATTGTGTATACTAGAAAAAAAAGGTCATGGTTCTTTTGAAAAAATTCATAGGGAAATTAAAGCTCTAGTATACATGCTATATGATTCGATAAAGAAGCAATATGGGAGATTGATTATGCTATGTGGGATACATAATAGCAACTATTTTGAAATTTTGATTTAAATTTGTCTATATGTACATCGGTATGGTGTTAAACAGTAAGGGAAATGTTGAAATAAGGGGGAGGGGTATAAAATACCTTGAGTTTTGATCCCCAGTTTCAATAATGTATACGTGTACATGATAAAAGGTTAGAGAGCCTAGCTATGTAGTGGTCTTGAATATTATTGATAAAATATATCAACGGTTGTATACAGACAAGGACAAGAGTATAAGGGGATATGATACCATGAGTTGATGGTAGTTGGAAACGATAAACCTTTTTATTATATTTTAATATACGCATATTTGAATTAGTTTATAAAAGGGAGGGTATGTGAGCTTCTTGGGGAAGACATGTGTCAATTTGAGTGCATGCATATTTAACCCCACCTTTTTGGGTGTTTGGTGGTTCCTGATTTATTTTTCTCATCACTTTTGGTGTTCTTGCTTCTTGGGAAGAGAAGAAAATTGATTTTACTGAGAGCCATTGTGTTTGGTTATGTGTTAATAATTTTTTTTATTCTAGATAGAGACGATGCTTGGAGTGTATGTATGCATTGGAATTTCTTGAGAAATTTTCCATGGCTAAGAATCTTTGGATATTATAGAATTGAGCTTTCCTAACTAGTAGTAGTGGAGCCCTAGAGAGAAATGGAATAACATGACAAACTACATTGTAGATAAATGGATTCATTTCCTTGGGTTGTGTGGGCTGAAGGGATTCCTTTCCTTTCTTTATTCTTAATGTAATTATATTTCCATTGTGTTACTTGATTTTTTAACTATCTTTTATATGGCGTGTATATTCATAAGTAATTGCACTAGATAATTAATTGTGTTATTTTCCATTTGCATGAGCCTATTGTTAGCATGCCTAGTTTCTTTATTTTCTTGTGTTAAAAAATGGTCACAGAGCCCATATCTTTCCCATAAACATATTTTTGAGTATACCCCGACATGGGGTATGTCACAAGGGAACTTCAAAATTGTCTCATTAACAAACCCTAAAATATGTCCCATTAGTGAACCAAATTTTTTATCCTTTCGAAAAATAAAAAAAAATTACACATTGGTGAATTGGAAATTATGCATATTTGTAACAACCTCGAGTTAAGTTTCCATGTAATAAATTGATATTATAAAGGAAAAAATTAAGACCAAGATCATTGTACATGTATTCCAAGTTGAATGGAGGGGGGGAGGGGGGGAATTACATTGGGCATCACTTATGCTTTATTATTGGCTATGGAAATTGGCATTGGCATTGGAAAATGCAAAAGGAAATAAATGACGATTAATACAAGAAATAAAGGAAAACAAGAGAAAAGGAAGATGAAAAGACATGAATATGCATCCAAGGGAAAATGAAGGAAAAGTAAAGGAAAAAGAAAATAAAAAGGAAAGAGAACATTCACACACACTCTTGGACATTCTAGCATTCACTTGGACAAGAAGAAGAAAGAGAGGGAGTGCACCTGAAAGCAAGGAAGAAATAAGCAAGATGTAAGAAAGGAACAAGCAAGGGAGTGCAAGAGGAATATTGGACAATAGTAAGAAAAGGTAGAAATTAAGGAAAGAGTAATCAACAAGAAGATTTTACAGGTAACAATGTGAATGTGTGATTTATCATGTTGGGATTTGTTGCATGGTTTATGCATTCGTTTATTGGTCATGTTTGATGTCATTTGCATGCGATTTATTGGATTGACAATTATGTACAGCCTTGCCTTTCCCATTTCCTGGATTGCCATGATGTAGTGGGTTCCTTGTTTTGGAAAAGTTTTGGATTTCTAGTAGATTTTTTTTTTTTAAATCTTGGTTGAGGTGGTCTCAGGAAAAATTCCCAAGGGCTGAGGGTGGAGATGGTTTTCTCCTGTAACTCTTGATAGGTGGGTGGAGATGGGAAGATTCCTCTGGGTATGCTGAAGAAAGTCTGAGGCATCCAAATATGTTTTGTTTTTGGTGATTTTTGGACCGATTTAGGTGAAATCATTGTGGTTGAGGGTTGAGGTGGTTTAGCCTCTGGATTCGCTGGTTGGTTTTGTTTTGGTTTATCCCATGTGATCCCACATTCATACTTGGAATATGGCATGGGGTTGATTGGCTGAAAGAAAGATTTGGTTTAGCCCAATCTATTGTCCGGTGGTATGTGGAAGTCCCTAACTTCGTTGGCACTATGTGTTATTTCTTATTGAGATCAATCAGAACTTGTATTGGATATTGTGTTGATTTTATGACCGCTTTGTCATGGATTCATCCTGATTAAATGTTGGTTATAGGCACAGTACATTCTTATTGTATGATGTACTCTTGTTATGGATATTGCTCATGTTTTTAATAAGTTATTTAATGGTTATATAAGTGCATGAGCTAACTAGTGTTTGATGAAGCTAGCTTGAGAGGGAAGTGAGCCTTCTTTATGTTTCTTTGATGAAACTAATAAAGTAGTGAATAGATATGCACTCATGACCTACAAGTGATATGTTTACAAAGTGTTTGTATAAATGATCATTGTCATGTTTTTGATATGATTGAGCAGGAACCAAGCCAAGCATATTGTATGAAGACTTGTATAGGTTAATGATAGAATTCTAGGATGATCTTGGTATTTGGATGATAGTTAGATTAAGTTTCCGAAGCCAAAACTTGAAACTAGGAATCCTCAGCCTCATTCCTTTGGTTTATTGGTTAGTGCGTACATGTAACAACCCCTGGTTTACTTTCCATGTAAATAAAATAAAATTGCATTCATGGGACATGTATTTCAAGTTGAATGGTGGGTGAACATCATAGTGGAGATCACTTGTGGTTTATTTATGGCTATGGAAATTGGAAAACGCATGGCCAAATACAAGAGGCAATAATTGGCATTTATTCATGAAAATAAATTAAAATAGGAGAAAATGAAGGTGAAGAGACACAAATATGCATGAGAGGGAAATTAGAGGAAAAATAAAGGAAAATGAAGAAAAAAGAGGACTTAATGATAAAAAGGATTTTGAGGATCACTTCACAACTTTTGTCAGTTTAGTTTTGGAGCTCTCATTTCATTCTCTCATACTCTTGCACACTTAGACAAACATTGGACCATTCTTGGAACAATAAGGAATTCACTTGGACTAGAGAAAGAAGGAAAAGGATATCAGGAAGTAACAAGAGAATGGTTGGATCAACAACTACATCTGGATTGCTTGGAAGGTAACTGGTTGCATGTGTGATTTCCTTGCTTATTTTTGGATGCATGGTATATCCATGTGATTTTCTGGTTGTGTATTGTCATTGGTGTTAGTGTCCTATGTTATAGTAATTAGAGTCATGTTTAGTCTTTTTATTATTCTCTTCAATTTGTAAAGTGTTGCTATGATATCATAGAGATCAAGTCTTGGTGTCAGTTTAGGATAGAATATACTAAAGTTTTGAATGGTAAAATAAATCAAGTTATCAATTTCTTTAAAGGTCTAGGTTTAGCAAGTCTAGGGTTAATGTGTCATCCAAGTCATAGATAAAGGTAAATAATGGGTTTGGTTTCTCATCGTTGGGACAATTAGTGGTGTCTTTTCAGTCAATTACATGGCAAAAATCAGATAGTACATCATATCCTTATAATCATGAGTTGTTGTGCTTCTATTTTGTGTTGTGCTTAAACATTTTAAGCTTGAATATCCATCATTACACTTGATGGAAGTTTTGGACTAGATGGAGGAGTGTAAAAGAATGTTTTGGCTTTCAAAAATCCATCGAGTAGATCACTCATCCTCCTAAAATTCCCTGTATATCAAAAAGAGCTTGTTGTGTTTTGATTGCAAGGGATATGTTGCACTTATACAAATCAAGGATTTTCTCGTCACCACGATCATCCTCAGGTTTCAAATTTCTCTTTTCTGGAATATTTTAAATTGTATGTATTCTAATTCATCTTTAACAGTCGAGGAGAGCACCCATATGGGCTTTCAACCCTCAGAATCTTCAACTTGTTGCGCTTTCGTCAATGCATATGTGTTTTTGTAATTTGCTACGCACAATAACAAATTGTTGTTGTGACTTGGATGCAGGTGTTAGATAATTCATTAATGCGCATGGGCCACTGGACAAGCAGGTGGCTAATCCATCTGGAAACTAGTGCCTTCCCCTATGGGAAATTAAGGCAAGTCCTGGCTCTTTGGTTGGCGCTATTAACCAATTTGGAAAATCAAGAAATTCTCTGCAATTTCAGCAATATGGAGCAGAGCCCCCTGCATTCACCTATTCCGACTCTCAGTTTCTCTTTCCATCCCTCTGCAGAAGAGCCGAGCCTTCGCACTACTACGGGAAGACGTCATAAAATGAGGTGTAGGCGAAGTGGTAGTCAGGGTGGTGCCACTCGTCCTTCATCCTTGCCCCCTTCTGTCTCCAATTCCCCATCTGCCTCCCCTCCCCTAAGCCCCTCCAATTCTTGCTTCCTTGCTAGATATCTAAACACCCACAGTAACCGAGGCAGAACGGGCTCCAACGAGGTTCGACGTTCAGGGGAATTCACCCAACACACCACTACCACTGCTTCCTCTCAGCAAGCGCATTTCCAGTTTCACTGCTCCATGGACAGGCTGCTCATCATTGCCACCATCATGGTGGACTTCAAAGAGGTCACTAACTCCTGTCCTGAACCAAATCTCAACCCAGAAGTTACAGGATCCTCCTAAGCACGACATCTTTCAAGGGGAGCCGAGCTCCTGCCACTCGCCGAGAAACATGGACAACTCGTCTAGCAGTCGACATCAGACTCTGGGAGGCGAAGACACCTGCAAGGACAAAGGAATTCAAATGGAGGACACTACAGGTGGTGGGCATGCAGCGAATACTGGTTCATAAGATTATGGCTGGTGTCTGATCATGGAGGAAGAGCCAATAGAAGCGACCTTGTTGCTGCATGCCAGGTCACGTGTCAGATCCTGAGTTCGGTTTGCTTATTTTTGTTTCCAGCTCAATTTTGAACTTCGTTTCATGTTGGGTCAATTTTGAATTTCGTTTCCCACTCGGGTTATGAGCTTATGGGTTTCACTATGGATGTATTACTAAAATTTACTATCTTTTGATTAAAATTTTTGACTTTTGGAACTGTAGCCCTTGCGAGGGTAAAATGAACCTTCCTTATCTCATTCTTGGACTGGTTTCCCCAACTGGGGCAGTCACAATATCAAGACTTGATGTTTAAAATGGTCATATAACTAACCTAGTACCGTAGAGGCCGGAGCCTCTTTGTACATTATGTCTTTATTAATAGATCAATTTTACTTAGAAAAAAAAAACAAATTGTTGTTGTGTTTTTTCCTGTGACTTAAATTCATTCAGTTTGAGATTTTAAACACAAGAGTTTACCATTCAAAATCTTGCCAAAAATAATCACCTAAACCCTAATCCCATTGTTGTTGCATTCTTGTTCTGCTAAGTCATGGAGCATTATCATTGCATTTTGAGATGCTAGAAGTTTTTTATTGTGAGTCATGACAAAACCAGACGAAAAGAAGAGGTACAAAGGGGGTAACATAGTCTGATTTGAGCCTCAACACCTTACCATGGTGAATTTAGATCCAACTATTAGGGTTGTATTTGAGCAGAATGGTTGCATCAAGTTTTGTGAAAAGATACAGGGTTACAGTGTTGAAGTTACCAAAGTATTTTCCTTAAAATTCATTGGTGTGGAACCCAAGGTTGGAGAATTGAGTTTCCCAGTTTCATAGGTTACTATCTCAGCTACTACAAAGATCCCTTTGCATGGAGAAAAATGGTTCAAGGGCATGCCATTAGATATGGTCAATTACAAATATTTTCTAAAGCCAAAGTATAAAAACAAAGAATATGGGGATATCATGCCAATGTAATATCTCCTTGAACCTTACAAAAAATTACTCAAGGTGAGTCAAAGATATTTCAATTGTAAAGGAAGATTTGGGAGGGTTTATCTATACCACTTCAGGTTGTTGATGTATTTTACAGGTAAAAACCCTTTAAATCTACCTTTTTACTTGTTTAGGAGCATTAGTAAGATGACAGATAAGGTTCATGGTAAGAAGAGTCAAGTGGAACCCAGTCCCTCTAATTTCTCCTTGATCAAATTGATAGTGGTGGAAGAGTTAAGGAAGAGAAAATAATTATGGAAAGCATATTCAGATTCATCCAAGTTTACAGTTGAACTTTCAAATAGTCCCTGAAGAAAAAAGTATACACCTTCATCAGTGGAAAGGGATGTTCAACCAGCAATAGAAAGCTTGGTCAAAAGGCCATAGACTTTAGTTGACGAGTCTGGCAGGGAAAAAGGTTAAAAGATCCATTTCTCCCCTAAGGTGGTGGAAGTTTCCAAGAAACCGCACACAAGAGATGCCACAAAAAGGTTATCCAGGGAGAAAATACCTAAAAAACCTACTAAAGTTCAAGGGACAATATCAGAAAACATTGATGATAGGGATAAAGAGATTATGGGACTGCAACAACACTTGAAAAAGGCTCATTTAGCCATTACATAGTTTCAACATGATAATAAGGAGTTGGAGAAGAATAATTTGGAAAAGGAATCTAAAGCTGATGAAGTAGAACCAGTGACTAAAACCACTTCACTTGCCACAAGATCCAAAGATAAAGGAAAATAAAAAACAAAGGATATCCAGGAGCTGGAGACCTCACAATCAAGAATCCCTATAACTGATATTCAACTAGAAAATTGGAGCTACAGAAAGAAAGTATGATGAAAGGAAAGTCAATGCAAGAGAAGAAGAATACAGAGTTGGAAGAAGGGTAACACACTTTCCATAGGCTAAGCAAGCAGATGAGGAAAGCTCAAGATGAAATAATCAGGCTTAAAGAACAAGATGAAAGGGCTAAACAGAAGATACATCATGAGTTGTGGGCCGACACTGTTTAAATCTAAGTATATGTTGAGCAGAACTATGACCCTACATAGACAACTCAAGAACATGTATGGGCAACATCTCACCTTAAAAAAGGAGCTAAAGGCCACAAAATGGGAATTACAGGAGGCATTGCAAGGAAAGTAGGAGGAAAGAAGTGGAACACTAGATTTGTTAGCTGAGGAAGCTAAATTTTAATTGCTGACAGCTAACCAAGATAGTTTTGCTTCTTTTCCCTTTTTTACTAGCGCATAAGTTTATATAAGTCATATACATAGTAACACAACAAATTTGTTGCACTACTATCAAAAGCATCAAGAATTGGTAGAAGATCAGAGTTTTGGCACTTTTTCATATGTATAGCGGTTCAAGAAGGTATTGAAACTGTCAACATCATCCATAAACCATTTTTATTGGCCAGACTTTGACAACTGGTAAAATTCATGCAAATAAAATTTGTTGCACTCAATTGCTACGCTTTTGCTGTAGGTGATGATTTTCAAGACGAGAGGTTTGTCGTTTGGAAAAATGTTTTATAATAGGTATTTGATGTTTTTGGGGTTGTATTTCACATGTTTGACACATTCAGGGGTACAGGAGATTATCAGAAGTATGAAAATGATGAATTCATTGTGTTCAATTGTTGCATTTTTTCTGAAGAAGGAAGTAGCACAGTAAATTTGTTGTGCTTCGACACAGTGAACAGTTTGACCTTTCAATTCGACTCCAAACCTCCTGAAATTGATTCATATGGTTATGAAAAGTGTCATTAAGTATCTTGAAGGTTCGAACCTCATCCTCATGTAGGTGTTCGATGTATTTTGTTATGAATTTTGTTAAATATTCCTCTAGTCAAATATTTGTCTAATTTGTAGAAGGTGGTTCTACATTCGCTGATACAAGCAGAAAGATAAATATTTTTTGGGAATTTGGTTCCTAAAGGGAAGAAATAATGTGTTTTTTATGTATATATGATGTAATTTTTATTAAGAAAATGGTTGGCCAGCGTGTGATAGAGAAATACATTGTGCATTGCGTAGTTCCATATGAAAATTTTAGTGAATGATGAAGGCCGAAGTCTACTTGTTCAAGGATTCCCGAGTTAATCATTTATGGTGATGTTTATCTTTTGTCTATGTTATTCCATATATTTTGTTATGTTCATGCTGAAATGTTATGTCTTCAATGTTTAGTTAAACAAAGTCATTTCAAAATTCACTTTCAGGTACTTTCTTATAAGTAACTAAATGTTTTAGTGTTTTTTCCTCCACCATAATATCTAAAATTCATCCTCGGCTAGATGCTTTAGATATTATCAATTTCATTATTCCCCTACTCATCTATCTACAATTAGGTTTGACAAATACACCATAAAGGATTGCATATATTTCCCTTGTCTGTGGATTCTTCATTTTCCCATCATAACACTGAAAATAATTAGCTTAATTTGACTCCATACCCAATGGATTTTCCCTCTCCCCTACCATCAAACTGTTGAAATTATTCTACCTTGTTCTATAGATTTAGCCTAAAATATAGAATATTTCATAAGAGAGATCCCTCTCTCGGTTTGGAGGGCTAGCTTCCAGACCTAAAGTTTGGTTTGTGGTTACTTTGGGTTCCTCTCCTCAGCTTGGAGGAATTACAAAGTGTTAACAATTGGCATAGATATTTTCTTAGATTGACATCATTTTTAACTTGCCTTGCCATTTCCTAGATAACCATGGTTTTGTGGGTTTTCCACTTGTTTATTTGAATGGTGCTTAGGTTCCTTATGGCTGTGGATTGGAACAAACACTTTGGAAGCCCTAGAACAACTTGGGTTGAGTTACTAGTCTTGGAGCCTAGGTTGGGAAAAATGCTTTGGAGCCCTTGGTGGGTTGAGTTACTAGTCCCTAGAGTCGGATTGGAAAAACGCTCTGGAGCCCTGGAAGACTGTGGGTTGAGTTACTAGTTCTTGGAGCAATGGAAAAATTGGGTAGAGACTGATATGGTTGATGTTAGTGATTTATGTACCATAGAGGTGCAATCAATGTGGTTTAGGGTTGAGGTGGTTTGTTCTATGGAAGCCCTGGATGGTTTTTTTTTGGTTTAATCCATGAGATCCCATATTCATGCATGGAATATGGAACGAGGGTGATTGGTTAAAAGAGGTATTTAGTTCAACCTAATATATGGTCGGGTGGTACATGGAAGTCCCTGACTTGGTTGGAATTTTCATATGTCAACATAAGATATTTTCCTATTGTGATCTATGAGCATTCGTAGTGATTATATTAGTGATACTATGGCTGAGTTCCCATGATTTCTATGTTGCTTATTTATTGGTTACATGATGTAATCTATGGCTATTATCATGATTTTCGTTATCTAATGGTTGATGTAGAATATATGGATTAATAAGTGTTGTTGCAGTTATGTGGAAAGGGCATTGAGCCTTCTTGGTGATTATCAGAAGAATCTCAGACTCTTATGATTAGATATGAATTCATGACCTATAGCTTACATGTTTGCCATATGTTTGATAAAATGTCTAGTGTGTTCTAGGTAGTCTAGGCCAAGTTCTGGCTTCAAGTCTGAATGATTAGCATTATCTTTATGAGAATTATGATTCTGGAAAGCTACAGGAAGTTTTGGGTAGTGGTTTGGAAACTAGCTTAGAAAAGTGGCTCAGATCTCAGGACCGCATGCACGAAACTGGATATCTAAGGTCATAACTCCATGGAGAAAGGTTGGTGAGTGCATTTGGAGGCTCACAACTACACGTAAGAAGTGCCAAGGGTGTAGTTATAGGTTTAGGTTAGTGAAAAATGGTTCCATATTAGGAATTGGTCTCCTGGAGTGGTTGTTCAACCTCTGAGTGATCCGTGGTTGCCGAGGAAGGTCGGTAAGTCTCAGGTGTAGGTCCCACTTCCTTAACTGGAACTAGGAGGCTGAGTAAGTTCATAGTGACACTTGTCTTATGTTTACCCTGGTGAGCTTGTGAATTTGGGTAAATGTGGGAGGGGTGGTTACATATTGGTATCAAAGAATATTTTGTTCTCTTTGGGTAGTATCTAATAGCAGATACTTCCAGGTTCAAACACTTGGATTGGATGGGCTAGGTGTGATTGTTATGTATGCATGTTTGATTTTCTATGTGTTTATGATGCATGTGCAGGTTTTAACCCCGTACATGAATTACCTGCATACGAATTCTAAAACACAGAAAATAATCAATGTGAGAGAATAACACATAAAACACATATACACAAAGATTTTCCCTTGGATCCCAAAACCAGTACTACCAGCTTGATTTTTCATTATGTTCCTTTCAATGTTACAATACATATTTATACATGTCGAAGCATCCAATACCATGGACCAAAAACCATCGCATCCAAAACCATGTGCGAAAAATCATGCACAAAGAGTGGGGTTACCTGTACCCCTCAAACCCCCTGTGACCCCCCTCGCTACGCAATCGGTGCAACAAAAGGGGGGCTTCGCCCCCCTTCTAACTCCCCGGTTAACTACGTGGGCTAGTCATGGAAAGAATATAACACAAACCATCATTCTCCCACTTGTTTTTTTCTTTCCACAGGGGGCCACAAGAGAGCTTAGTCATTTATCCAGCCCTGCAATGCCCATTGTTTCTCTACACCAAGAGAACTTCTCAGAGCTCACAGATTTTGTCAATGCATCTACAATATTCTTCAAAGTGTCCACCTTTACCAGCAACACCTTTTTGTCTTCTATCATATCCCTCACGAAGTGATACTGAACATCAATGTGCTTTGTCTTTGAATGATATGCAGGGTTCTTTGCCAAGAAAATTGCACTTTGGCTGTCACAGTCTATCCTTATAGCTCCTTGTACTAACCCCATACTTGAACACAATCTCTGCAACCAAACTGCTTCCTTGCTTGCATCAGTGGATTCCATGTATTTTGCCTCTGTAGTTGATAGTGCCACTATATATTGTTTCTTACTCATCCAACTGATTGCACCTCCAAATAGATTAAACACATAACCACTTGTAGATCTTCTTTGATCCATAACTCCAGCCCAGTCTGCATCAATAAAGCCATGAATATCCAACATTCTGTCCAATCCTGGTCTTTCTTGGTAGCACAAACCATAATCACTAGTGCCACACAAATACCTGAAAACCCGCTTCACTGCTGCTCAATGCTCCTTCCCTAGTTTTGACATAAACCTGCTCAATACTCTCACTGCATGTGCAATGTATGGTCTAGTACAAACCATCACATACATCAGGCTACTGACTACACTTGCATATGGAACATGGGACATGTCCTCTTCCTCTTCTTGTCTCTTGGGACACTGTTCAGCAGATAACTTTACACCTACATGGATAGGAACCAGAGCTTCCTCTTTGTCCGATCTCTTTTAATTTTCATGCCCAAAATATAGTTTGCAACACCAAGATATTTCATGTCGAATTTGGAGGACAAATGGGTCTTCAAATCCTGGATAATTTATTTGTCATTTCCAACCAGCTACATATCATCCACATACAAGACCAAATAAATAACATGGTCACCAATTAATTTAAAATACACACAGTGATCTACTTTGCTTCTAGTGAATCCAAGTTCCCGTATACATGTATCAAATTTCTGATACCACATCCTTGGTGACTGTTTTAACCCATACAAAGACTTCTTTAACTTGCATACCAGTTCTTTCTTACCCTTCACCGCAAAACCTTCAGGTTTCTTCATGTAGATCTCCTCTTCCAGATCCTCGTGAAGAAATGTTGTCTTCACATCCATCTGTTCTACCTCAAAATCAAAAGCAGCAACAACAATTAAAAATAATCTAATAGAAGTTAACTTGGCAACAGGAGAAAAAATATCACCAAAATCAATTCCCGACACCTGGGAATAACCTTTTGCTACCAACCGAGCTTTGTATTTCTCCACCTTTACTTCTTCATTTGTCTTCTTCTTGAACAACCATTTTTTGCCAATGGGTTTCCTTCCAGTCGGAAACTCCACCATATCCCAAGCCTCATTTTTGTGCAAAGATTCCATTTCATCAACCATGGCCTCTTTCCAGAGTTTTCCATCCTCTGAATCCACTACTTCCTTCACAGTTCTGGGATCATCATCAGTAATAGATAAAGCAAAATTTGAACAGAAAATAGATGGACTATACCTTTCTGGCTGCCTTCTTTCTCGAACTGATCTTCTCACACCCGGAGTTTGTGGCTCTTCATCTTCTGATTACTCCTCTGCTGTAGAGTCTGATTTTTCCTCCTTTAGCTCAAACTCTATCTTCTCAGGTTCCTTTGGTTGGAATTCATGTTTAATAACATCTTTCACCTCTCTGAACACCACATCTCGGCTGTACACAACCTTCCTTGTTAGTGGGTTCCAAAGCTTATAACCCTTTAAACCATCCTTATACCCAATAAAGATGCACTTTTCAGATTTACTATTCAACTTGGTTCTTTTCTCCTTTGGAACATGTACATATGCATCACATCCAAATACCCTCAGATGTGAAAGAGAAGGTTTCTTACTAGTCCATACCTCTTGTGGAGTCTTATCTTCCAATGTTGATGAAGGTGATCCATTGACTAAGTAACATGCAGTCTCCACCACCTCTGCCCAAAATTATTGTCCTAACCCGACACCACTGAGCATGCTTCTTTCCCTTTCCATCAACGTCTTGTTCATTATTTCTACAACTCCATTTTGCTGAGGTGTATATGGAATAGTATCCTGTCGTGGTATACCACACTTCTTACAGAATTTTTCAAATTCGTTACTGCAAAACTCTCCACCGTTATCTGTCCTCAGCACCTTTATCTTCTTCTCTGTCTGGTTTTCCACCAGAGCCTTAAATTCTTTAAACCTGTCAAAGACTTCAGATTTCTTCTTAAGGAAATATATCCATGTATTCCTTGAGAAGTCATCTATAAATGATACATAGTACACAGACTTACCCAGTGATGGAACCTTCACAGTTCCAAACACATCACTGTGCACATGCTCTAATATATGTTTCGCCCTCTTACCACCAGAGGGGAAAGTCACCTGATTCTGCTTCCAATATACACAATTTTCACAGAAATCAAAATCCAAAGAGCTATTACTCATACCTTCTACCATACCTTTACCATGAAGTATTCGAAGACCCTTCTCTCCAATATGTCCAAGCCTTTGATGCCAAAGCATGGTCTTCTCTCTAGAGACCACTAGATTTTCTGCTCCACTTTCAGGAACCACAGAATTGTCGCACCCATCAATAACAGTGCTACCTTGCAGCTTGTACAGAGTTCCAATCCAAACTCCACGCATCAATATGAATGCTCCTCGAACCATTTTGCAGGTATCCTTCTCCAACATTGTTTTTACACCTGCATCATCCAACTTGCTTAAGGAAATCAAATTTCTGGCCAATGCAGGAATATGCAGAACGCCCGGAAGTGTTCTAACCCTTACACCTTGCAACTTCAACTTTACTTTTCTGCAACCAACGATTCTAGCCTTCCTGTCATCCCCCAAGAAGACATCACCACCATCATATTTCTCATACTCGCAGAACCACTCTCTATGGGGAGTGAAGTGAAAGGATGCACCTGAGTCAATCAACCATGCCTCATGATCTACATGTGTACTTGAAGAAGCCAAGTACACATCCCCACCTTCATCTGAGGTGGTTTTCACCTCTGCAGAAGGAGCATCATCAAATCCATTTCCTTTATCAGGAGCTTTAGATTTACAATCCCTTTTGTAGTGCCCTTCCTTTTCGCATTTCCAGCACAACACCTTTACAGGTTTTCCTGGAGATTTAGGTCTCCCACTCGATGACTTATTTTTGTTTCTGTTCTGGGACCGTCCTTGTACAGATAAGGCATCACCATTCTTGCTCTCCATATTTTTCGGTCCCATCTCCTCCGTCAGCAAGGATGAGACTATTTCATCAAACTGCAAGGCAGTTGCATTGCTACCTATTGTAATAACTAGACTATCCCATGAATCTAGTAGAGAACACACCAAACTGATGCACTTATCTTCATCTGAAATTTTAATATCAACAGATAATAACTGACTTACCATAGTAGTAAATGCGTTCAAATTCTTTGTCACCGAGTCTCCATCTTCAATCCTTAGGTTATAGAACTTTTTCCGCAGGAACAATTTATTCACCAGAGACTTAGATTGGTACAAAGTCCCTAACTTGTCCCACAAAGCCTTCGTCGTAGCTTCCCTTGATACATTCAGCAATACTAAATCTGAGACACATAATCGTATTGTGCTCTTTGCCTTCTAATCCAACTTCTTCCATTCTTCATCGAACACTCCCATTGGTTTAGTACCTGAATCTACCACAATCCACTGATCTTTATCCACCAACAAATCCTCCATCTTGAGTTTCCATAACTCAAAACTCTTACCATTAAATTTCTGGGTCTCTATCTTTCCACTACTCGCCATCTTCTTTCACCACCAGAATCGATCCCGCAGATCTTCCACTAAACAGGGTCTACCACAGGCCCGAGGGAGACCCCTCAGTAACAAAGGAATCCCCTTGAAGCCAAAACAGCTCTGATACCAAATGTACATTTTAACCCTGTACATAAATTACCTGCATATGAATTCTAAAACATAGAAAATAAACAATGCAAGAGCATAACACATAAAACACATATACATAGAGATTTTCCCCTGGATCCCAAAACTGGGACTACCAGCTTGATTTTTCATTATGTTCCTTTCAAATTTACAATACATATTTATACATGCCAAAGCATCCAATACCATGGACCGAAAACCATCGCATCCAAAACCATGTGTGAAAAATCATGCACAAAACCATAGGTAGGTCCACCCAACCTAATATAGGGTCCAGAAACAAAATTTTCTGGGGTGTTTCCCCGGACCCCATAGAGTGGGGTTACCTGCACCTCTCAAACCCCCTGTGAACCCCCCCCCTGCTACGCAATTGGTGCAACAAAGGGGGGGCGAAACTCCCTAGTTAACTACATGGGCTAGTCGTGGAAAGAATATAAAACAACCCAACAGCATGCATGTTGGTTATTTCTCGTGATGGTCATTGTTATAGTTGTGTCGTCATGTAGAGGTTGATGATATTGGTATGCTATGATGATTGATATGTTGATTCTATATATATATATATAGTGTTAATTTGCACTAATTTGTGCAGATGAGATAACCTCCCTTGAAACGGACTAAGGTATTTTTGGTTATGTTTATATTTGTTTTATCTAACATGGTATGCTGGTAGGAAGAAGAAGATTAGAGATGACAAGCAAGATGGTTGATTACAGTTCACGTGACTATCCTTATAGATCAACTGAACAACATGGAGATGATTATTCTCCTGATATAATAGATATAATGAGAAATATGAAGGCATGGATCATAAGTTTCAAAGTAGATAATGACAGGATCATTCAATCACAAGAAAGACTCACCAGAGCTTAGCAAAAGTAAGCAGAGGTCAACACAGTGATCCTTCAGAGTTTATCAGA
The DNA here is from genome assembly GCA_031772625.1 of Pinus tabuliformis. Taxonomy (NCBI): domain Eukaryota; kingdom Viridiplantae; phylum Streptophyta; class Pinopsida; order Pinales; family Pinaceae; genus Pinus; species Pinus tabuliformis. The sequence continues at coordinate 704,546,225 of CM062805.1, read as the reverse complement.
ATTACAGAGAGAGGGACAACCACAGATAATTTATGGATAGGAGGAAAGGAGAAATGGATAATATGGTAGCAAGTCTCATGGAGGACACATGTCAGACATGGATGACACAATCAAAGGTGGCATATGGATAGATACACTTGACATGACAGGTAGTGGTTATGGATTCTATTCTAGTTCTAGTTTAGAGAGACGACATTGTCACCACCGTTATCATGCTTATAGGGGGAGTGAGAAGCAATACTTGCCAGATGAGTTCAAGAAAGCTAAAACTCCCACCTTCGATGGAGATTTGAAGAAACTAGAAGATGTAGAAGCATGGCTACTTGGGATGAAGAAGTTATTTGAGCTGCATTATTATACAAATAATATAAAAGTTAGGATAACCATTTTCAGTCTTAAAGGGAAAGAATACATGTAGTGTAAAGATGTGAAGCGTGTTAGAGGTATCAAGATAGAGGAATTGAGTTGGCATGATTTTAAGAGACTTTTCAGAAAGAAGTACTTGTTAGAGAGATACTATGATAGTAAGGCTAAGGAGTTCTACGAATTGAACATGGGATCTATGATAGATGACAAGTATACGACTAAGTTTCTGGGACTGTTGAGATATGTGCCATATCCCAAGGATGAGGAGACGAAGGTTCAAATATTCATTAGTGGATTTCCATTAGCATTTAAGGATCAGATTGAGTATGATGAGCCTCAGTCATTAGAGGAAGTCATTGAGAAGTTGAAACATTATTATGAGAAATCTAAGCATAAGTTGGAGCCTAAACAGGGTTGGAAAGGTAATGATAAGACTAAAGGAAAGTGGGATAAGAAGTGAGGAAGACCTCAAGGTGTAGGTAACAAGGAGAATACAACGTTGTCCAGAAAGTTCAATGCAGTTTACAGAGGACATGGGTCTCAACCTAAGGAGAAAAACAAGGGTGATGGCAGGAAGCCTTTAAAATGTTGGATTTGTGGTGGAGAGCATAACATGAGAGATTCTCCACAACATCAAGGTGGAAGAACTTAGATTTACAGTGCTCATGAGGCACAAATAGTTGGTGATGTTACGCAGGGCATTCCTCAGATTTATACAACATTGGATAATAGGCATCATGATCATCAGTCATCTATATATCGAGCTGGAAGGTAAGAGTTGTGATCAAGTTGTTTCTATTTTGATTGGCCCTGGATCTAACTATATTTATATAATTCCTGGTCTGGTGGATAAGTCTTGATTGTATAAAAAATTGCATGCAGAATCTTGGTTGGTGTAGTTGGCTACAGGGACAAGGAAAAGAGTTCATCATTGGGTGAGAGTTTGTGCATTTGAGAAAAATAGTATGTCTAGTTTAGCACACATGAATATGCTTCATTTGGGTTCATACAGTATACTTTTGGGCACGGAATGGTTATACATTCACAGGACTAAGGTAGATTGCTATGATAAGGCTATTGAGTGCCTAGATGGCGACGGAGAGAGGAGAATCTTGCAAGGTAAGAAGAAGCCTACATCACTGAGAATGGTTACAATTATGTAGGTAAAGTGCAGTAGTAAGAAAGGGTGTGTATTGTTTGAAGTTCATATTTCTAGTTGTTGTAGTGTTTTCTTCTCAAAGATGTACGAAAAGAACCCACTTAAGATTGTGGATGACAAACAATCTCAAAAATATAAATGGCTGCTAAACATTGTAGATCTGCACCAACTGATAGAAACGAAGCCTAGCAAAGTCTGGATCTATGCCACAATCATAGTTAAACAACAAAAAGAAAGAGTAATAACTCCAATCATCCAATAGAAACCAGATATGTAAAGAATAATTTTATTATAACACCTATGAAGGGAACAAATATATGTTACCAGTCCCCCTCTGTAGGCTGGGTTCTTGGCTATTCTAAAAAGTCTTCAGCTTGTGTAGAGTCTCTCTCCTCTATAATGTGTAAATCCATAAAAAAATATGGTGTGCGACAATGAAAATAATCATAGTCACAACAGTGAGTGCTAATCAAAAGTGAATAATGAATGGAAAACCCTTCTATTTATAACAAAATATTGAGTTATTCTTGAATAATGAGCAATAATAAAATATTATTGACCCCATTATTGGAATATTTTATTATATTTGGTTAGAAGGGAAAAAATATTTAAACTTTTATTTAGATTTATTTATCTCAAGGAATTAGTTAAGGAATAATAAACAAATAATGATCTATTTAATTATTCCTAAAGGATTTAGTCAAATATGACAAAGAATAATAATTAATTAGTGATTAATTAATTATTCTTGGAGAAAAATAAGATAATTAATGGTTTATCTGTTTATTTTTCATGATTGGGTCAAATATGACAAAGAATAATAATTGAACAATGGTTTAATTAATTATTCCTAGAAGAAAATCAAATAGATAGTCTATTTAATTATTCTTCATGGGTTTTACTATAAATTACTTAACAAAGGTGGTTTATTAAGTAATTTCTCAAAGTGAAAGCCATTTTACTATGGTAAAATCGGCTTTACATGGTGAACAGATTGCCCCCCAACGTACGAATGTTAGGAGAAAAAAAGTATGACACAAGTACGTTGTAAAGACAAAATCACTAGACAACACAGGAGAGAGAGAGAGATACTAATGAAGCTGAATTTGAAAGAGGATAGGGACAGAGGGGGTGAGACTAATTCAAGTCTCCTTTTATGTTGTGGTATTGGACATCAATGAGGTGGGGGAGGTATATCCATACCCACCGAGATAACTTAGTACAAAAATGATGGTTCACCCAGAAATATAAAACTAAGCAATGAAGTACATGTTGAATGGTACATGACATGCTGGCATAATAGAGCCAACAAATAATACAATGTGTCCCATATACATAATGCACCTGGAAAAAAAATGAGCCATGACTGAATGAAATAATATATGAGTACATGATATACAAAGGCCCTTCCGTCAAAAAAATGGGTGGGAAGGAGGGTAGAACAACCGGAGAAGCCCTGTTGAACAAGGAAGGGTTCTGCAAAATTGAATGGATCATCTCGAGGAGAAGTGCATGCTATAAACACTGTGATTGGTAGGAACCAAACCCATCAACTCTGTGGAACTGCATCTGAAGATGTAGCATAGTAGGTATGCATTTGGGCATGTGGGGCACTACCTGAAGGGCCACCCCCTCATGAGGTCTGAAACATCTCACACACACACGGGAATCATTGGTACAATCTATTGCATCACTGGACCATCAAGTGTATGAATCACAAACATGAAATGACCAAGTCAAAGGGAAATAATGTGTCCCTCTACTCGATCCAAGGTGTCGAACAAGAATGGAAGCTGGAACCAAGATACACCTCCTTCTAGGCCGTTCTTATGGAATAAATAAGTTGATGTCGACAGAATAAGGCTGGTGATAGATGAGGCAATGAGGATCCTAACTAAATCACGAAGGAAAATAGAAATGTGACTAATGGACTGACACTAGGGATAATGGGGAAAGGTGGGACTGAGGGACAAACAGACGGCTTCCCTTGTTACATCATAAAGTGCATGGTTGACCTGGGAGTGACTGAGTCAACTTAGAGGGGATGGCGGCAATATGACTGGAGGCCAAAATTGGCAACACAAGATGAATGGTATGCAAATATGGATGGAATATTGTGACATGATATAATGGGACATGAAATAGACTCCAAGAATGCAAGGGTGACCCATCGCGGATGCTCTGAACAAGGGTGACTCAATGACGCTGCCACACAGACGAGGCTCGGTGGGGGCCATGAAAACATGAGTAAGTGATGGTTACTCATGAAGAAAATTGACATATGGTACAAAAGGTATTAAGAGGAGGTGGACCTAAATGTACAAGTGTCACTTTATGACAAAATTCGATTTTGAGAGGTGACGAAGTTACCCTTCTCATAAAAATGGTTTCCTAGTGAAGTGTCAAATCATCAAAAACTGAGGAAGACCCATTATAGCACTTGGTGAGAGCTTTCCATCAATGCTGATGATTTTTCAAACTGAGCTACGGTCTAGTCGCAATGTGCGATAGAACAATTGGGGATTTTTCTATGAAAGGACATTTTCCCTCCAATTTGGATTCATTTGCTAAGTGGGCTGTGGTGAATTTGGAGAGGAGGAAAAGGCCCTAAATCTTGTGGAGATCGTAGCAGACAAATCGACCATCAAAATCAGGATCTGCAATTTTTAGGTAGGTGGCCTTACTCATCTCTTCAATTTTAGTGGTTTATTTCCTTATTTTTGGCACCTGACAGCTCCCTGAGAGACCCTTGCCCTTGATCACAGTTGCATCTCATTTTTTGGGCCCAAAAGTGTAATTTGGCTCACAGGAAACAGCTAGAAACTTGCAAGCTCACACTTTCTGGGCCGAAAACTGTGATTTGGGGCTGGAGAAAGGGTTGGTTTGCTGGTCTGGTGGGGGTTGTAGGCTGATCAGTGTAACTAATTCTTTCTTCTCTGAACTGACAAGACATGTGGTGTTTTGCAGGCAAGGCAGAGCTGAAAATCAACTAGCATGAATAGGACTTGGATACGCTTTGATTCGAGATCCAGGGGGATCAAGTGGTTCGAGGGGCATTGGCTCGTTATGGGGTTCTTAAGTTGGTAGAGAACCCACTGATCAGGGAAGGTGATCCCTTGCTATCGAGAATTGTGAGATATTGGGATCCAGACTAGAAGGTCTTTGTCATGTAGGGGCACAAGATCGAGTTCAAATTACAGGATATTTACTTCTTGACCAGACTGCCTCCCCTCGGAGTGGTGGGGGATATTCATCTGGTGTTACCTCGTGGGAGGAACATTATTGAGTTTTTGGAGTGCCATTGTCGATGGGGTGTTTCTTTCAAGGGCACGACTATCCCACTTGTTGATCTAGAGAGGCTATTTCCACAGCTGTGCTACGGGTCTTGGCCAGCCAAGCATTCGACCACATCACTGGTGGGCAGATGATGTTGGTTGAGAGTGTTTTGGCTGGGACCTATTATGGGTGGGTTTAGATGATGCTATCATCGGTGAAATGATAGTTGAGTCTTTACAAGAGGCAAGTGAATCGTGACTGTGCTTTTGGTACAATACTATGTGCATTCTTCTTTGAGAAGATACCCACTATTTGTCCTCATGTACAGATCCGAGATGGGGGGCCACAGGAGCCCAAGATGTGTCGCTAGGTGTAGCTATGTAGAGAGGAGGAGGAGGGGGAGTCAGACAGTGTTCCAGCCCGATTTTTTCGGACATTGGGATCAGATGCCCCTTTACATTGACGATTACCCTTATAGTGAGATGAACTATCAGGGAGATCTTGACTTGCCACTTCCGCCTGGATGAGCATGGGGACTAGAAGCTAAGTATTAAGTTGCTATGTTTTACGGTGGATTTTATATTTCTATCACATGTATATGGTACTGAGTGTGAAACATGTTGTATGCAGAAATAACACCGATAAAACCGGCAGGATATGCAGGTCGATCCGCACCACCTGGGGCTGTAGATCGGGAGACTTCATCGTCACATCAGGGTCCAGAGGATACTACGTTGCTTGCTGATTTGCATCGTAGGTTTGATGTACTCTTGACTGGGGTTTCATAGCATGGATAGCAAGACTTAAAGGATCAATACATGGATGAATGCACCGGTCTTCCCTCATAGTGGCAAGGTTTCGTGCGGTGCGTGGCGATGGCTGGTCAGGCAGTACATGATCTACGTGGAGGTGGCGTAGAGCCTTTGGTGCAAGATCCGCTGGAGAGTGACTAGATGTAGGGAAATGTGGGTCCCTTTGATTTTGATTTTTGTAACATGCTATGGGCATGTCAGATATATTTAGAGCTGTGGCTCCAAACATTTTTATGATACATAATATGATTATGCATTTTATATGACGATGATGGTTCGCCATTTTTTGTGTTATCTTCTATGGTATACATGTGATAAATTCCAATATAGAATGTTGTTTTCAATGGTATTGACGTAGTGATTTTGGGCTCTAGGCACATGACTAAATGTAATGGTTTCAAATTCACATACCAATAGCTTAACTTGTAGATATTTTCTAAATAGGACTTGGTTATGCACATGATACACACCATTCAATTGCATGACAAGTAGCAAGGAACCTAAACGAACATGAAGATGAAGGATGTAATGAACAAGGGCATCGACTAACAAACCTATCACTGCATCATATTAGACCTGATTATTGGTGGCAGATCCAATACAAACACCATTCAAAAGGACTAATGTATGCAAGGGGGTAAAAATGGCCTAGGCTGCCAAGGCTAGATTCCAAGAGAAGTGACTTGTACTGTCGGCATGACCGATATATGGTGTGAATGATGGATCCATCTGAAAGGTGTAAAAGACAACAGATGAGATGATGCAATCTACCTAACTTCATGGCATAAATAAAGACACACAAATCAAAGGGATGAGTGGAATTTCTTGAGGTAGAGCACGTTGGGAGAATTAGGAAGGAAGTGGCCTTCAAAATTCTCTTAAGAAATGACCCCTTGCTTAAGTGTAGGGGTAATCAGGGTTATGCATAGCTTCCATGGTGTCCTCATAAAGTTGGGAAATGGGCGAACAGGAGGAAGGTTGACTACATGATGCAGCGATGTTACCTGGTGCATCAACCTATGAAATAAGGTTCACATAGGCATCATATGGAATGGTAGACGATGGGATGGTAGATGGAAGTTGATCTGATGTTGAGACTTGGGATTATGTCGAAGGAGGCTCAATAGAAACGCGTGCAGAAACCTCAGAAAGGTTTGTCGGTGAGGAACTTGTTGAGGGCCCCGAAATCGGGTCAACAACAAGGGGGATACCCACCCGGTCCGGAACCTGGTTTGTGGCTCCTTGCCCGTTTGGAGTAGTGGGTCCGACTGGGGGTAATGGGACCAGTTTCCCAATGTGAGGGGTGTGTGTGTGTGTAGAGTTTGATGGTATTGATCTAGGGGTATTTTAAGCTAATTTAATTCTAACTTCTAAACTAACTCTATGCTATTGTAATCTAATGAAAAAAAATACATCTAATCTACGCTAACCCGAGGTATTTTTCTTCTATTATGCGATCTAAAAAAGATTTCAAACAATAGCTGGTAATAAAGATCATTCAGCTATCATAAGAATAGAAATCCATTAAGATAAACCATTCTACATAAAAAGTTAGGCAAAATAGTTGTGAACAGCATATCGCATAATTAGTTATTCCTATGTCAAGCACAAATAAATGACTCCACCGTACAGAAGTGCCAAATGGTAATACACACATTCATACATTAACATATAAAGAACTCAGCTGCATATCACTTTATGAATATAAGCAGAAATTAGTCAAGAGATAAAAGTACCATTTATGACTGATTTCACTACTAAACTTCAAGCAATAACGATTTATTTCTACTTGTTCTAATATCTGCTAAGAGTACAGAAGTGCAACATCAGTAACAGACATTAAAATGCAAACATAAATAAATCTCGATCCATCCATTCATCAAAAACCCCCTCCGAGGGTGCAAAAGTGCATGTTCTGAGGACAAGTTTTTGACAGATTTCCGGACCCTTCTCCAAATGCCATGAGAAGGGTTAAATACTACTAACTAATTAATCTTAATTACACAAATTTAGGGAACGGCTTCAAATGACCGCCCTTTTACTAAAAGCAAATTTATTTCTAAAAATCAAATCTAATTTCTAACCGTTTCTGTATCTGCTCCTTAGTGCTGTAAGCAATGCGTTGTTCGCCCTGAAAGAGTCGACTGGTTGTCCTTTCCTTTTGTTCGAGCTTGAAAATTAGAAACAACAAGAGCTGGCACCTCTTTCTGACAGACTAGAAGATATTTTCGAAAACCTTTCTCAAGCTGGGTGTATTCGCTGTGCGTATATTTAGTACAACCCAGGTTCCTTTCGAACTGATTTTGCTGTTGCTATTTCGGTTCCGGTCGTGCAAATGACTCAATGAGTTAGGAGTCGCGTTGTCTGGACAATCCCTTGTATCGAGAATTGCTTCCGTTCTTTGTTCCAGGCTTTTCTGGAGCGTCCTCCTTTTTTTGCGTTTCTCTTTTTGCTTTACCCAGTCTGAGCTTCAAGATCTTTTGCAAACACGCTGCTTTTTTGCGCCTTTGACTCTGAGTCTTAGATAGTCTATTTTCATCAGCGCCTATTGGGTGATACTCTGGAATCCGCGGTCCTGCTGCATGTGGCATCCATTTGCGGAGGCATCTTCTCTCTGTTACCCCATTGGCGCTTTCCTCTTTTCCTTAGATGTTTCCTGCATATAGGTTTATATCAGTTACATGTCTTGCAGTTTACGCAAAGAAGAAGAGAAATGACGAAAAGATTGACATGAAAGCATTAAGTTCTAATGAATGCGTAATTCTGACACTCATCATGATTTGACTCTTCGAAAAACGCGATACAATCATTCTTGGATACTCAAGCATGCGATCATTAATTTCCCTTAAGGTGTGCGCTCAATCTTGGGTTTACCGTTTATGTCAGAGAATTCTTGCGATGAGTCCTTTCTGCGATTGGAATCGTAGTATCAAGGACTGCGACGTCATTAAGTGTTATCGCAAATTGCCAATATCGCAGATCGCAGTTTTGTATGATCGCAGATCGCAAGATCGCAAGATCGCAAGGTTTTCGCTTTATCACTCTGTGCTGCTTATGCGACATTGCGACGTGCGACGTCGCATATCGGCCGTCGGCGATTCCTTAGGTTTTCCCTTTTTGAGCGCTTTTAATGCACGCGATGCGATGGGTTCTTGCGTCGCTCTTTTTCAGTGTATTTATGCGCTTTGGGAAAACGCTTCTCTCTACCTTTGCGACGCGATATAGCTCTTAGGGAGTTAATACAAAAGATTTTTTAAACAAAATATTTTTTGGATTTTTGGTTAAGGGTCCCCCTTTGCTGGGTGTTATTACTAATATCAAACAAAGAGGGGGGTTGTTGGTGACCACAACAATGGCGATTCACTGTGAAGAACCAGTTATCTCTGCTTTTCTATTGGCCGTTCACTTCCGAAACAACAAAAATTTTTATATGTCTAAATTTTGTTATGGACAGATAGAGTAGATTACCCCTCACCTTGTCAATGATACTTTGTCTCAACCTTTTTTATATCCCAATTGCTTGCTTCCTCAGGCTTTTTCTTGCATTCGCACCAGACATTACTTGGTCTTGATTAAAGATAAAATAAGGTCTTCTCTGCATACTGGCTTAAAAGTATGCTCATTTGTCGTAGGTAGAGCCTCTGCTGCCCACAAGCGTCCATAGCCTCGACAGGGTTACCATGTTTATCCAGCAATGATCCTTTTTCCTGCTTGAGGTTACTCGCAACATTCCAGAGAAAAATCCTTTTTGACACTTTTCCCTCTTTTTTTTTTTTTATTCTCTAAAGAACAATGTCTTGGTTTGGTGGCCAAATTATGACACAGTCATTCACTTGATTTACACTTTTGTTGAACAAGCCGGCTCGTGATGAGACCTCTTGTCTTTTGATTGCAACAATCTTAAGTCGTTGCCCTGTTTTGATAGACAGTATTGGCAAAGTTAGCAAGTTATAATATCTGTGATCATGATAAGCCGGCTCGTGATGAGACCTCTTATTCTTTGAGATATAGTGTTTTCCTTGGATTGTTTCTCTGAATGCTGCAAATTCCTTTTAGCAGGGAGGAAGTCATTGTTTTTCCTTAAGAAAGCTCTGGACGACAATAATAGAGTTTTTGAAAACAACAGTTTTGCAGAGAATACTTATTTTATTATTGATGCTTTCATTGTGCTGATACAAAACAATTCTTAACCAAAGGTTGCTTTCGTCAAAGTTTTTTGGGGTTGAAACTAATATCGTAATTAGGGTGAAGTTAACTCTATTTGTCAATAATAAAATTCAGATTTTTCAAAAATTTTGCTATTTGTACAAGCGAAATCAAAATCTGATAGAGAATTGGCGTGCTCTTTCATCAATCCTTTTAAATGATCATTTACAACCGGTTTTATTCATAAAAAGAGAAAAAACAAAACAAAATAAAAACTAAAAATTAAATCTATCCTACAAAAATTAGAAGAATTCTATTCTATGGAAAATACATTTTGAGAATTTGTCCATTCACAGGCAGAGAATCTCTCCTACCTGTTAAATCCTGCAACACAAAAGTCGATGGGCCTATGACCTCTACAATTTGAAAAGGACCAAGCCACAGCTTCTGGAATTTCGTATGTTTGCCCTTTTCTTCATGAGCCTTATCCCATTTTAAAACTAAATCTCCCATCTGAAAAAAATTTCTGGTCATTATGTTTGAGTCAAAAGAGGATTTTATTAGCGCTTGGTGGTGAGCATGGGTTTTCTTAGCTTGTTCTCGTCGTTCTTCTAGTTTGGTTATTTCCATTTGTCTTAATTGTAAGGAGGAAGTAGGTACTTCATCAATGTATTACACTAAAGACAAAGAGGGAATGACTAGGTGAGTCGGAAGAACCGCTTCTCTCCCATAAACTAAATTAAAGGGAGAAGTGCCGATAGAAGCTTTCTTTGTAATTCTATCTGCCCATAAGGCATTTACCAGCGCTTTGTGCCAATTCTTTTGGTTTTGGTCGACTATCTTTTTAATAATCCTGATTAGGTTCTTGTTTGTTGATTCGGCCAACCCGTTACCTTGCGGATAGTAGTTGGCAGAATACTTCAGTTTGAACCCTCTTTTGAGCGCAAACTCAGTCATTGCATTTCCAGAAAAATATGATGCATTATCAAACATTAAGGCCGTTGGCAATCCAAACCTAGTGATGATAAACTGATCTATGAATTCAATAATGTTTTCAGAATTAGCTGTCTTGAGAGGAACTGCTTCTACCCATTTGGTAAAATAGTCAGTTGCCGTGAGGATATACCTATGCTGTTTAGAAGAGTGAGGAACGATCTCACCTATTATGTCCAGGCCCCATTGACTGAACGGTTGCTCAATGTTAACCGGCTGCAGTGGCATGGATGACTTCTTTTGTTTCCCTGCAGCAGTCTGGAAAACTTGGCATTTCCTTACGTAATTGTATGAGTCTTTGAACAACGTGGGCCAGTAATATCCTGCACGCAAGATTTTATGTGCGGTGGCTTCTCCAGCATAGTGTCCACCTGCTGGTCCATCGTGAAGTTCCTGCAAAACCTTTTCGGCTTCAGTTTTCTCAAGACATCTAAGAAGCACAGAATCGTAATTTCTTTTAAATAGAACATCATTTATGAGCTGGTATTGTTTAGCTTTCAATCTCAGGGCTCTCTTCTTGGTGTGATCCAGGTGAAATGGAGCATACCCGTTCTTAAGAAAATAAATGGTGTCAGCATATAATGATTCTGCGTCGTTTAGGCTTACCTCATACGTGTGTACCTCTTCAGATGAGTTCTCAGGAATTTGCGATGCTCCAACTAACATCTTGCAGAAGCCTTGACCTCTCACGATGTGTGCTGGCTTGATCTCAAGATCGTATTCTTGTAAGGCGGTGATCCAATTCGCTCTCTTTTTGCCCACGTCCTTCTGTATCAGGAGGTTTCTTACCGCTGGGAACGGTACTATGACTTTGGTATGGGCTTTTAGCAAGAAAGGTCTGAAATATTTGATTGCTTTGAAAACAGCATATGCCTGTTTCTCCACGTCTGAATAATTGAGTTCAGCACCTTGTAAGTTCGAGCTAAAAAATGCGATTGGAGCTTCTGCCTTTTCTTGATTCGCTTGAGTTAAAATCGCAGCATAAGATTTCTCTGAGGCAAACGTGTATAAGATAAAAGGTTCTGAAAAATTTGGGGTTGCTAAAGATGGAGCGTTGATGATGGCTTGTTTGATCAAGTTGAATGCTTCATGCTCGTCTAGACCCCATTTAAAGTTTGAATTCTTTTTTATCATTTTTTGTAAAGGAGAAATAATACGTGAAAAATCCGGGACAAACCTTTTTACAAAATTGATCTGTCCCAAGAAAGATTGCATGGTCTTTTTGTTATGGGGCATGGATATCTCGGAAATTTCTTTGATTCTGTCAGGTTCAATGTGAATACCAGATTTTGACACTATGAATCCTAGCAATTTCCCTTCGCTTAATGCAAAGAAAGATTTCTTTGGGTTGAGCGAAATCCCATACCTCAAACATCTTTGAAAGATTTGCTTCAAATCTTTGAGGTGGTCGCTTCGTTTTTTGGAGTACACTGTTATATCATCCAGGTAAATCACTACTGATTTATTGACTAACCCTTTAAACGCGATGTCCATGGCTCTTTGAAAGGTAGCTCCGGCATTGATCAGACCAAATGGCATCTTCCGATATGCATAAGTGCAACATTTGGTTCGGAACGTAGTCTTTAACTGATCATCGGGATGCACCAGTACTTGATTGTATCCTGAAAATCCATCCAGGAAAGACATTAATTCTGAGCTTGCTACTGCCTGTAATATTTGTTCCATAGGTGGGAGGGGAAAGTTATCTTTCTGACAGGCTTTGTTGAGATTTCAGAAATCAATACAGATTCTAATGTCTCCGTTTTTCTTCCTAACGGGTACCATATTGGATATCCATTTGGAATGCCTGACGGGGAAAATTATTCTGGCTCTCAACAACTTATTAAGCTCAGTTTTTATCTGATTTTCTAAGTTAGGGTGTATTTTTCTGAGCTTCTGCTGGACAGGTTTTTCATTGTCAATCATAGGGATAATGTGTTGAATGATAGAAGTGTTGTAAGTCTTCAGCTCATCGTAATTCCAGGCAAAAACGTTTTTGTACTGTCTCAGAAGACGGATATATGCTGATTTCTCTTCAGGGGCTAGGCCGTTGCCTAGGTGAACGTTTTGTGGCTTCTCGTCGGTTCCTAGGTTCACCGATTCATAGTTCAGAGTTGAACTGTAAAGTTTAGTATTAGCTGACCTTTTAAACCGACTTTTCAAATCATATAAATCTTCTAACTTGACCACTGATTTCGGTATAGCATTGTCAGTGCCATTTGGTTGTATTTGGTGATCATGATGGTCTTCGTCAATTATTTGATTTGAGTAGGATCCTTCAGAAGTAAGGAAATTTACGATGTCAGGATCATCGTTGAATACTCTCCAATTGGTGATGTTGTCAGGGATGGATGGTCTAAAGATTAATTCTATTGAAAACCTATCAGGACTAAAATCTTCGGAAGGAATAAGTCTAGAGGCTACGTTAGCTAACAGGTCTGCGCTCGCGTTTTGAATTCTTGGAATTGACGAGATGTTGAATGCTATGAAATGTGCAGTGAGATCTTGAACTAACGATTGATAGTGCTTTAAATGACTTGACAGGCAATGTATGGTGTTACGTACCTGTTTTACAACGATCTCAGAATCTCCAAAGACTTGAAGATACTTAACGTTCAATCCGATTGCTTTGTATAGGCCTTGAACCAAGGCTTCGTACTCCGTTGTGTTGTTCGTGCAATCGAACTCAAGTCTGCATGTGAGCATAATCTTGTTCCCGTCCGGGCTAATCAGAACGCATCCTGCTCCTGCTCCCTCATTGGATTTAGACCCGTCAAAATATAATTTCCAAAATAAAGATGTATTTACAGAATTATCTAAAAAACTAAAACATTTTGAGTCATCAGTTTGGGAGAAATTTTCAACTTGGGATAAAACTGAATTCTCTAAGTAAGGTGAAATATGAGCATTGAAATTGTCGAGGAAAGAATCTACTGCGTAATTGCCTACAATGCTACTATTGTATGTTATCGCTTCATTTTCTCCTTCCAGTTCTGTCACTATGTATTTTTGGTGCAACTCTCGTTCAACCTTTATCTGATTTGGTTTACCATTGTATGGTAACCACATGTGCGACCAGTCGGTTGAGAAATATCCGTGAAGTTTCTCCGACCAATCCCTGCTAAGAATCAAACCATAGAACTCAGGGATATCAGCTACTAGAATGTCGATAACCTGACACACTTTTGAGTTAGACGACAATCTTATGGTCACCTGATTAAGTTCACCAATCACTTCGACTTGGGATCGATCAAGTTGAACTATACGTACTGCGGATTTTTGAGGTTGCACATTCAATTTGGCACATATTGACCTGGGTAAAATATTCGTTGAAGCACCAGAATCGACCAAGCAATTGTGCACGTTTTTATTGAAGATTTCATATGTGAGAAGAAAAGGAGGAGTATGAGATCTTGATCTTCCTCCAATCAAGGCGATGTCATTTGGATCAATCTTATTGATCGCGTTGGTTGGAGGCCTTCCCAGATTGTGGGAAGCTACAGCTGTAGGTAAAGATGTAGTAGGCACAACATGTAATTCTTTCATCATTATTTTCTGCTGGTGTTTCAATTTACTCAATTCATAAAGAGTGATGTTAGCCCTAGTCTTCTTCATGTCATCAATGATGTTATACTCCATTTCATCCGACACTATCAGTGTTCTTGATGGAGGTGCTTGATCAGATTGGACTGGGCTAAACTGGGTCGCTTTAGCAGTTGTCCTTTTTGTTGTGACCTTATCTTTTGTTGCAGGGCTTGCGCCCTTTTGTTTTGGGGTAGTTTGGGGAGGATCAAGTTGATTTTTGCTTCTCGTGCTAACAGGAAATGCTTCTTGATCCTCTTCTTGTGGGAGGATGAAGTCCCACATTCCTTGTAGTTCTACAACTTCTTCATCGTCGGTCTGCCCTTCAATGGTATTCTCTTCTTCTTCTTCTTCAGATTTAACGTTTGAGACAGCGTTGGGTGGCTTTACCTCCATGGGAGGGTTTCTTTTAAAAGTCCTATAGGGCTTTTTCGAAGAAGTATCTGCTACTTGTTTCTTAATATCAATCATCTCATTGGACATGGCTTTCAACACTTTTTGTAATCCTTCCAAATCGAAAGGATCTTTCGTTTGCTTCTTCTTGGTGTCTTCTTTGAAAGAGATCTTCTTAGATTTGTGTTCTTCTATAGCAGATCTCTTTTCTAGGGCTACCACGCGTTTTTCCACTGCTAACGCCTCTGTCAAGTTGTCAACTAAGGTGGTATTGTTTGCCCTATCTACGAAGATAGCCAAGTTTGGAGGTAAAGCCGTGATGTACCATTCACATCTTACTTCCTCGCTGGGTTGTGAAGCAGCGGGGATTTTGTTGAGGATCTTATTGAACCGTAAGTTAAAATCTTTAATGGGTTCTCTAGCCTCAGCCTTAAGATTAGATAGGTCATTGATCAATGTCGCCGTGGATCTTTCATCACCAAACTTGGTGAGGAACTGACTTTGAAAAATGTCCCAGCTTGTGATGGATCCGGAAGGTAATGAAAAGTACCACGACCCGGCTGTTCCTTGCATTGTATAAGGGAAAATCCGGACAACAGCGTCTTCGTTAGTAACTCCGTTGAGATTAACAGAAAGCATGAAATTATTGATATGTTCTTCGGCTAGCATGCCTGCTTCTGGATTGAATTTAGGCAGCCATTTCTCAGGATGGGCCGGTATAGGGCTCAGGGATGGAGGCATTAAAACCGCCGCAGGATTGTTCCATGGAGACTGGGCCATTGTTGAGCTGCTAGTCAATGGAAGTGCAGAAGATGATCCCTGATGCTGAGAAGATGGAGATGTTATGATTTTTGATGATCGCGGAGGAAGGGTTGCGGAAGATGGATGAGTGATCTGGGGTGAAGATGTGGGTGGTTGACTTCGCGGTGAGGGAGTTGAAATGGACGAGGTAGATGAAAGAGTCTCTCTGTCAGACTCTGGAAGTGCTTTCCTTGCTCTTTTCCTAGTGGGGAGAGGGATTTCAGTTGGCTGGATGCCAAACTTTTCACTCTTCAATCTGGTCAGGGGATGAGCAGGATTGTACTGCGAAGTCACGCTGCCTTTAGATTTATCAGACCTCTGAGTGAAGATAGAGAATCCCTGGAGTTTACGAATCAAAGTTTGAAGTTCAGGGGGATCAATGATAATTTGGTCTGATATATTAGGGTGTTTAGCAGCGGTGGATGCCCGAGCGACTTCTAGTTCCGAGTTTAATCGTACCGGAGAAGTCGGGGGAGTTGGTGAGGGTGATTTGCTCTCAGAATGGTATTTAGATTTTGATTTATGTGCCATTCATAGCTCGTGCCCTCCTTCTAGTGCCAAATATGTTGAGGGCCCCGAAATCGGGTCAACAACAAGGGGGATACCCACCCGGTCCGGAACCTGGTTGGCGGCTCCTTGCCCGTTTGGAGTAGCGGGTCCAACTGGGGGTAATGGGACCAGTTTCCCAATGTGAGGGGTGTGTGTGTGTGTAGAGTTTGATGGTATTGATCTAGGGGTATTTTAAGCTAATTTAATTCTAACTTCTAAACTAACTCTATGCTATTGTAATCTAATGAAAAACAATACATCTAATCTACGCTAACCCGGGTATTTTTCTTCTATTATGCGATCTAAAAAAGATTTCGAACAATAGCTGGTAATAAAGATCATTCAGCTATCATAAGAATAGAAATCCATTAAGATAAACCATTCTGCATAAAAAGTTAGGCAAAACAGTTGTGAACAACATATCGCATAATTAGTTATTCATATGTCAAGCACAAATAAATGACTCCACCGTACAGAAGTGCCAAATGGTAATACACACATTCATACATTAACATATAAAGAACTCAGCTGCATATCACTTTAAGAATATAAGCAGAAATTAGTCAAGAGATAAAAGTACCATTTATGACTGATTTCACTACTAAACTTCAAGCAATAACGATTTATTTCTACTTGTTCTAATATCTGCTAAGAGTACAGAAGTGCAACATTAGTAACAGACATTAAAATGCAAACATAAATAAATCTCGATCCATCCATTCATCAAAAACCCCCTCCGAGGGTGCAAAAGTGCATGTTCTGAGGACAAGTTTTTTGACAGATTTCCGGACCCTTCTCCAAATGCCATGAGAAGGGTTAAATACTAGTAACTAATTAATCTTAATTACACAAATTTAGGGAACGGCTTCAAATGACCGCCCTTTTACTAAAAGCAAATTTATTTCTAAAAATCAAATCTAATTTCTAACCGTTTCTGTATCTGCTCCTTAGTGTTGTAAGCAATGCGCTGTTCGCCCTGAAAGAGTCAGCTGGTTGTCCTTTCCTTTTGTTCGAGCTTGAAAATTAGAAACAACAAGAGCTGGCACCTCTTTTTGACAGACTAGAAGATATTTTCGAAAACCTTTCTCTAGCTGGGTGTATTCGCTGTGCGTATACTTAGTACAACCCAGGTTCCTTTCGAACTGATTTTGCTGTTGCTATTTCGGTTTCCGGTCGTGCGAATGACTCAATGAGTTAGGAGTCGCGTTGTCTGGACAATCCCCTGTATCGAGAATTGCTTCCGTTCTTTGTTCCAGGCTTTTCTGGAGCGTCCTCCTTTTTTTGCGTTTCTCTTTTTGCTTTACCCAGTCTGAGCTTCAAGATCTTTTGCAAACACGCTGCTTTTGTGCGCCTTTGACTCTGAGTCTTAGATAGTCTGTTTTCATCAGTGCCTGTTGGGTGATACTCTGGAATCCGCGGTCCTGCTGCATGTGGCATCCATTTGCGGAGGCATCTTCTCTCTGTTACCCCATTGGCGCTTTCCTCTTTTCCTTAGATGTTTCCTGCATATAGGTTTATATCAGTTACATGTCTTGCAGTTTATGCAAAGAAGAAGAGAAATGACGAAAATATTGACATGAAAGCATTAATTTCTAATGAATGCGTAATTCTGACACTCATCATGATTTGACTCTTCGAAAAACGCGATACAATCATTCTTGGATACTCAAGCATGCGATCATTAATTTCCCTTAAGGTGCGCGCTCAATCTTGGGTTTACCGTTTATGTCGGAGAATTCTTGCGATGAGTCCTTTCTGTGATTGGAATCGCAGTATCGAGGACTGCGACGTCATTAAGTGTTATCGCAAATTGCCAATATCGCAGATCACAGTTTTGTATGATCGCAGATCGCAAGATCGCAAGGTTTTCGCTTTATCACTCTGTGCTGCTTATGCGACATTGCGACGTGCGACGTCGCATATCGGCCGTCGGCGATTCCTTAGGTTTTCCCTTTTTGAGTGCTTTTAATGCACGCGATGCGATGGGTTCTTGCGTCGCTCTTTTTCAGTGTATTTATGCGCTTTGGGAAAACGCTTCTCTCTACCTTTGCGACGCGATATAGCTCTTAGGGAGTTAATACAAAATATTTTTTAAACAAAATATTTTTTGGATTTTTGGTTAAGGGTCCCCCTTTGCTGGGTGTTATTACTAATATCAAACAAAGAGGGGGGTTGTTTGTGACCACAACAGAACTCAAGGATAACGACAGGTAAAGGATGTGGCAAGTGGTGTCTGTCATCTCAACATCGGGGGGAGGAATCACAATAGTGGGGCTAGAGTCTCCCTGTTCTAGTTGACTAGTGGTACCAGAATCCACGGGTAGAGGAGTAGATGATCCAGTATGAGTGGCCTCGTATTCATGAATCGCCTCAAGTCAATCACGAAATTTATCAAGGTGAGGGAAACAATGGGAATAGTGACCATGAAGATCACATAGGTCACAAGGGTGGTTTGTGCACAACGTTTTGAGTTTCTTAGGTGGGACCGGTAAGTTAACATGGACATTCGGGATATTTGACTTAGGGAACACTTCATGAACCAAAGGTTTAAGTTGAGGAAGCTTAGGTCAATTGTTGGTGGCATGTCTAAAAACCTTACACAAAGTGCATGGGGGTGTCGGCTTTGGGGCCTTAGGGGCTAGAGGAGCTTAGGGAGCCTTGTCTTTCAATTCTTTCCTTTTAGTTTTGCCCCCCTACCCAGATGCCTTCACAAAAGGAGATGGTTCATGTTGAGGTTGTGATGGAACTAAGGCAGCGGCAAGGGTCATGGGGACCGGTTGAACCGGGGTCAAAGCATGATATGGTCTTGGATGACTAAGGAGAATGTTCGTAGGGGGATCGATGTACCAGACTGGGATCCCCAGAGTCATGTTAGGAAGGACTAGCGAAGCCATGAAAGGGACAAAAAATACTCCTAGAGCGGGGAATAAGAAAGGAATCTGGCCTGCAAGGTAATGTCCCAGCGAAATAGATCCTAGATGGTTGAGACCTAGAGGAATAGTTCCTAGCTGAAACATAGGAGAGGCACCCACAAATAGAGGAGGTCTTGGGGGGTGGGTCCAGAGGGTTCAGCTGGAAGAGCAACAACAGGGTGTTGAGGAGCTAGTTGTTGATCAGGTGTACCGGAATACTTAAGGGCAGCCTGTGATGCTTGTAACATGCAAACACTCATAGAGTTATGCTCTGATATGGGAGGGGGAGGACCTGGGAAAGAACCCAACAATGAGGAATATTTATAGACTCCGGGTGAAACACTGGTGGTAGGAGTTGAAGACTATTTGTCGGACATTGACAAGATAATGGACTCGTGGGAGGTCATGGATGTCGGTTCGTAGTAAGTCAACTGATTGATGGTAACGATCTTCCCTTCATGGGGGAAGCACATCTTACAGAATACTGTAAACACGACAATTGACATGGCATATGTGTAACTATGACCTAAGAAAATGTTATAATCCAAAGGGGCATCAATGACTTCAATGTCGACATGGACAATATTTCTCGCAAGGGTCACTGGACAGTTGCAGTACATGCCAAGGGGTTGGGAGGAGTGTCCATCCCAAGCACGCAAGGTGATGGTGGAGGGGGACAACTCAAGTGACTTGAGTTTTTTGTAAACAACAACGAACATCACACAAGTGGATGCACCTTCATTAATAATGCATCAAGAGATGATGGCATTACGGACTCTAACTGGTATCTGAAAAGAAACAAATGAAGGCAATGGGGGATGCTCTGATGTATCAACCGAGAAGATGATCAGATGATCATCAGAAGGATCTACTGCAACCAAGGTAGTTAGTAGAGCTTTCTTTTGAGATGGGCACGACTAGAGGACTTCTAGCATCAACATGGTAGCAGGTGATTGTGCCAAGTCGTCTACTATACTGTATGTATGGGTAACTTTGTTACAAGCCGCATTACGGTGTAATGGTCCCTTTGGGATCTTACGAATGGCCTCAATTTTAAGTCTAGGGATCTATAAAGGGCCATTTTGTTTCATAAGAGGCTCAATAAATACTTTGGTTTTGGACTCGGTGGCACGAAGTCGAGGGCTTATCATATTGACGCAGTCGAGTTTGCGGGTTGATATTGGAGGGTTTAACCTCATCAGAGTTCATCATAAGGATCTGGTAGTCACCATGACTAGAAGGTTGGGGGATATGGGCTGCTTGACCTGGCTGAGGTTGAGAAGCAACAAATCCTTGTTGAGGGAAAGGATTTTTTAGCACTACCTGTTGAGATGGCGCAAGATTTTGAGGTGATTGTTGACCTCTAGAAGCCGCGTGAGCTTCCCACATTTGGCACATCTGGGGTAAGAGAGGACACTCATGTGTAGAGTGGACATGTACACCACAACATGCACAAGGATTTTTTGTACGAATAGCCTTGTTCTTCTTGGGTTGGCTACCCTGTTGCTAGTTGTTGGTGTTAGGATTTTTCCCCTGGGGTTCACTAGGTTAATTACCTTGATTACCCTGGTTACCCTTATTACCCTTACCCTTATTCTTTTTCTTCGAATTTTGGGGATTGGTAGCACTTTGTTGTTCAAACACTTGACCCTTAGGAGGTGGTGGTTGTCGGGGCTGAGGATGCATAGGAGGTTGCGGTGCTAATGCTTGAGGGGCTAGAGCGATCGGTTGTGTATAAGGAGGAGAAACAGTTTGGTAGATGGGTTGGAACCCTGGAAAAATGTTGCTAGCAGGAGGGGCACAAATGTTGGAGGAAATGGTGCCCCTTGTGGCTAGCCATATCTTTTTTGAGTATATGGCGAAGAGTGTGAAAGATATCCAATGATACCGTCGGCGGCGTGAGATGCCCTTAGTGCATTAGCACTTCCAAGGTGAGGGAGGTATGAAACGACGACATAGACATAACCAGATTGTGCATAAATCAGATCATATCTCAGAGCAGTTTGGAGAGCCTCTTCCTTAGTCTGAGGAAAATGGGATGCAACATCTTTCCCAATGGGGGATAAAAGGCTCCTAATAATCCAATCGAGATAGACATGGTCTTCGAAAGGCGGGGCATGACATGTGCTCCTCCTTCAATGCCACTCTTGAACATGGTTAGAAAGGCGAGTGACGAAGGACTGACGAAATGTGGTCAATAGCTCCGTACCATTGTCGTACTAGAGAGGTAGCTAGAAAT
Organism: Pinus tabuliformis; assembly: GCA_031772625.1. Taxonomy (NCBI): domain Eukaryota; kingdom Viridiplantae; phylum Streptophyta; class Pinopsida; order Pinales; family Pinaceae; genus Pinus; species Pinus tabuliformis. The sequence continues at coordinate 704,524,997 of CM062805.1, read as the reverse complement.
ACGGAAGGAACGCTTTAGCAACCGTCGTGAAAACGGAATGAGATGTGGAGGGTTCATTTACATACCATTTTACAATGCCTCCAATGAGTGTGTGTTGGAAGAGCCAAAGATAAATGGAGTCATCGGTTATGGAGTTGGACGAACATCATGTGTGGAAGGATCGAACATGGTTGGTAGGATCCTCTCCAGCATTACCCTCAAACTTTTGGATGTCTGAAGGAAGCTTAGTCGGCATAGAGGGCCAACCAACATCATGGTGTATGGGGTCGTTTATTAACTGGTTAAAATCCGATAGACTTAAAACTAGCCATAAAGGGAGCATGGGGGTTGCCGAAATGGTTCCTAAGACTGTTCCGCTTGATGTGACCACTGAGATAGAACTGGAGCCAATACGAGGTTGGGTTCCTGCACTAGCTGTGGGTCCAAACATGGTGACGATATGAGATGAAGGAGGCTCAGAATTAGATGAGGAATCAGATGAACCAGGAGAAGAGTCAGTGTGAGGAATCAGAGGGCTATGAACTCAAACTCGATAGGGAGGGCTAATATGCACAAGCGGAAACTGGGGGTGAAGGCCTAATAGTCTCTGTGACAAATGCCTTGGTGGCGCAAAGGTGGTAGGACACACGGAACACGAAAGTGGTGAAGGGAGATTCAGAAATATATATTTGTCTCGATGCGGGGAGATAAATTTATTATGTTAAGTCTTGTCTTGGCGGTGTAAACCAAGCTCCCTTCGCTTAAGGTGTGCTTGTGCATGCAAGCATATTAATTTATTAAGCCCAGGTCGTTTTGTAAAAAAGAAAAAAATTTGATGAAAAAAACTAAAATTAATAACAGAAAATGAGCAACAAAACAATTAACTAAACCCCACCCAAACTGGGTTTGCAAACATTACGCTGATTGGTGGCTAAACAAATGGAAAATACACTGAAATGGTCAATAGATCTGAATGTCGATGTGACTGGGATCAAGTGACACTAAGCTGCTGGAAAGTGGTGCAGCAACAACAAAAAAACTAGAGAGGAAGATTGTTGCAAAAAGATGGGGAGATGGGTGAAACACCTAGGGAAACCGATGGGACCCTAAGTCAAATGACCAAACAAGTTTAAGTGTGAAACTATGGATGGTAACAACCTATCTTAATAGATATAAAACAAAAGAGTATAGATTTGGAAAATGTGGTTGAAAGCGCTGCAGAAACTTAGAGTTCTCACTCAGCTAAACTCCTCCTAGAAAGGTGGAAGCGTATTAGAAGCCCTAGGGGAGGCTAAATTCAACTTCAATGAGTAAAGTAGAGTGGATCAATGCCTAAGCAAGGTGAGATATAGGTTAGACAACCCAGCAAAAAACTCCCTGCAAAACCCAGAAACAGATCTGAGAAAAACCCTAAAACCCAAAAATCGCAGGTACTAACCCGTTTCTCTGTAAGGATCTCACTTTTTGGGCTGTTAAGTGTGTTCTGGTCTCTAGATCACACTTTTTGGGCCAAAAAGTGCGATTTTTGCTCCGTGGATCCTGGTTGGCAAATCTCAGAAAAAAGTGATGCATTTGTCGCGGTTGGTTCCTCTCACCTATAGAAATGACCAGAAAGCTTGCGGAATTCAGAAATTTAATAGATCTAGGGTTAAAAAGACTAGGAAAGATTTAAGAGAATTGAAAAGAGAAGAAACCCTAAGCTAAAAACTGAAATTCACTCAGGTTTCTGGATCTGAAGTATAATCCCCAGTGGAGTCACCAATTTTGTTGTAGTGTTTTCTTCTCAAAGATGTACAAAAAGAACCCACTTAAGATTCTGAATGAAAAACAATCTCAAAAATATAAATGGCTACTAAACATTGTAGATCTGCAACAACTGATAGAAACAAAACCTACCAAAGTCTGGATCTATGCCACAATCATAGTTAAACAACAAAAAGAAAGATTAATAACTCCAATCATCCAATGAAAACCATATATGTAAAGAATAATTTTATTATAACACCTGTGAAGGGAACAAATATATGTTACCCATCCCCCTCTATGGGATGGGTTCTTGGCTATTCTCAAACGTCTTCAGCTTGTGTAGAGTCTCTCTCCTCTATAATGGGTAAACCCAGCAAAAAATATGGTGTGCAACAATGAAAATAATAAAAAGTGAATAATGAACGGAAAACCCTTCTATTTATAACAAAATATTGAGTTATTCTTAATAATGAGCAATAATGAAATATTATTGATCTCATTCTTGGAATAACCACTTAGAATATTTTATTATATTTGGTTAGGAGGGAAAAAGTATTTAAACTTTTATTCAGAAATAATAAATAAATAAATGATTTATTTATCATCTCAAGGAATTAATTAAGGAATAATAAACAAATAATGATTTATTTAATTATTCCTAAAGGATTTAGTCAAATTTGACAAAGAATAATAATTAATTAGTGATTAATTAATCATTCTTGGAGAAAAATAAGATAATTAATGATTTATCTGTTTATTTTTCATGATTTAGTCAAATGTGACAAGGAATAATAATTGAACAATGATTTAATTAATTATTCCTAGAAGAAAATCAAATAAATAGTGATTTATTTAATTATTCTTCATAGGTTTTACTATAAATTACTTAACAAAGGTGGTTTATTAAGTAATTTCTCACATTGAAAGCAAATGGTAAAATTGGCTTTACATGGTGTATTTCGACCCATCTAGTAAATTAGGCTAGATGATCAATTTTTTTGTGATAACACTAGTGACAAAGGGAAGGATGTTGAAGACTTGAAGAGGTATTCAATTTTGCAACAGTTTCAGGATGTATTTACGGTAGAGATTTCAAAGTTACCACCTCATAGGGAAGTGGAATTTTCTATTGAGTTGGTACCAAGAGCAACACTAGCATCTAAGACACTGTAGAGGCTGAGCACTCTAGAGTTGGTGGAATTGAAGTTGCAGCTTAAGGAAATGCTTGATAAGGGATAAATTAGGCCAAGTGTGTCGCCTTGGGGTGCACCAATGTTGTTTGTAAAGAAGGATCGTACTTTCAGGTTTTTCATTGATTACAGGTAGTTGAACAAGGTGACGATTAAGAAAAAATATCATTTACCATGGATTTAAGACTTGTTTTATTAGTTGAAGGGAGTAGTCGTGTTTTTGAAGATTGATTTGAGATTGGGATATCATCAAGTACACATCAAAGAAGAGGACATCTACAAGACTGAATTCCATACTAGGTATGGGTATTATGAGTTTGTATTAGTTCCATTTGGTCTTACTAATGCTCCAGCTACATTCATGTGTTTGATGAATAGTGTGTTGCATCCTTATCTGGACAAATTTGTGATAATGTCCATTGATGATATATTGATATATTCTACGAATGAGGAAGAGCATCTAGAGCACTTGGCAGTAGTGTTAATATTGTTGAGAGGGCATAAGTTGTATGCCAAGATTAGTAAATGCAGTTTATTTCAGACAAAAGTTCATTACTTGGGACATGTTGTTTCCAAGGAAGGCATAGAAATAAACCCAGAAAAAATCAGAGATATCATGGAGTGGGTAGCTCCTAGAAATGTTTATGAGGTCAGATCATTCATGGGAATATAAAGTTATTACAAGAGGTTCATCAGGGAATTCTCATGGATTGCCTATCATATTACATGTTTGCAACAAAAAGGAAAGAAGTTTGAATGGACTGGGGGGTGTGCAACTACTTTTTAGAAGTTGAAGCATTTGCTTACAAATGCTCCAGTCTTGAAGATTTCAAATGCAGATAAAGATTTTGTGGTAAGTACATATTATTGCAAGAGAGGACTTGGTGGAGTCATGATGTGGGAAGGATAGGTGGTATGCTATGCGTCAAGGAAGTTGAATGAGCATGAGCATAACTATGTGGCTCATGATCTTGAGTTGGCATTATCATTCATGCGTTGATAATTTGGAGACATTATCCTTAGCAGGAGGTTCATTTTGATGAGTAACCACAGTGGATTGAGGTACTTGTTTGACCAACCTAATTTGAATTCCAGGAAAGATAGATGGTTAGCTAATCTTAGTGAGTTTAACTTAGAGATTAGGTACATTAAGGGAAAGGAGAATATGGTTGTAATGTGATTCTGGCTTCAAACTAGGGCAGTCGATATCTTGCAACCGTTCGTCGGATTGACTTCATTCCACCACCAAAAGTTGCGGCTTTCAAAGGAGGTTCAGATGAACCTACAACATAGTTCCAAAGAGGAGATCTTCTAGGCCACGCAAGTCAATCTTTACTTCTGCAGTTGCGGCTTCAGTTTCAGCAGTATCTGGCTTCAAACTAGGGCAGTCGATATCTTGCAAACCGTTCGTCGGATTGACTTCATTCCACCACCAAAAGTTGCAGCTTTCAAAGGAGGTTCAGATGAACCTACAACACAGTTCCAAAGAGGAGATCTTCTAGGCCACGCAAGTCAATCTTTACTTCTGCAGTTGCAGCTTCAGTTTCAGCAGTTTCCGGCTAAGTTCACATGTGTGAGAGAGAGAGACCCATTTCAGCGCAGTAGAGAAGAGACTCATATCTGCGCAGTAGAGAGAGAGAGATGTGATGAGATGAGTGAGTCCAAATGAGGAAAAGTCCTCTTATATTTATACAAAACGTTGGTGGGTGAATAGATGCGACTGTTGGCTTCTGAGCCTACATGAGTTGTAGGTCGGCTTGATAATAATTCCATAATCAAAATAAATTCATATCTCCATGTGAAGTTATCGGAATTGGATGATCTTTATATAAATCCTACACCTCTCGACGAGAGGAATCTAATAAAAATATTATTAGCCATGAATAAGATGACCCACATGAATTTTTGCCCCGGTTGCCAATTTTAACACTCCCTCTCAACCATGGAGAACTTCATCTGCAATCTGTCTATCGGTCGTTACTATTCATCCATCAAATGCATTTCCCTGTACAGCCTAACCCTAGCCCTGCTCTGCTCTATTCTGCCTGTTCTGCTTTATCTTGTTCTGCCTGCACTGATCTGTACTGTTTTGCTCTGTTCTGCTCTGCTCTTGCATTGTTCTGTTTTGCTCTGCTTTTGTCCGAATTATGAAGAAGAAGAAATGATCGAGGATGTATCATACTGACTCAAAGTCAGTCTCAGAGTATGTACCACTGGTCCCAGACCAGTCTCAACCAACCCAAAGTCAGCGTCATAGTGAGTACAACTCCAATGGTCCCAAACCAATATCATCCTCCACTGACTCAAAGTCAGTCTCAGAGTATGTACCACTGATCCCAGACCAGTCTCAACCGACCCGAAGTCAGCGTCATAGTATGGTACAACTCCTACCACTGGTCCCACACTAGTATCATTGATCCTAGATCAATGGAGGTCATCCTAGCGTAGGGAGTACAGTAGTTACAACGATGCGTCCATCGGTACTACTATGGTCCCTAACTTCATTTCCCTGCACATTGATCAGATGAGAGGTACTTCCCATGAGTCCCAGACTGCATGGGTAGGATGCCTCGACAGGAGAACTAATCAATCCTGTCCTCACAGGAGAACACATCAATCCTGATACAATTGCCATGGAGAACACATCAATCCAGGCTTCACAGGAGAACACATCAATCCTGCTATAATTGCCATGGAGAACAGACCAATCCAGGCCTCACAGGAGAACACATCAATCCTACTACAATCGCCGTGGAGAACACATCAATCCAGGCTGCCATGGAGAACACATCAATCTAGACCTCACAGGAGAACTAATCATCCTGCTACACAAGAGAGCGAATCATCCTGTTCCACAAGAGAGCGAATCATCTTGTCCCACAAGAGAGCGAATCATCTTGTTCCAGTGTGCACCACCAGGGGAGGGTGAGTCACCCTGTGGTCATATGTTGCTCCAGTAGGAACCGCAAGCCCTTAGAGCTCCCAGAGCTCAATGTATGCAAATTGCAGGACCCTTGTACAAGGGTTTCTTGCCGACTCCAAGTCGTTTGGGAAAATCACAGATTAGATCTTTCCTCGGGGCTTTGACAAGGTGTATCAACCTGTACATCATCTTAATGTGATGGAGCTTCCTTGCTCATCGACTTACCATATCCCAGATGATGTCTATCTGCTGGAGCAATTGACGAATATGGGATTCCTCAATAATCGAATCCCACCTCTGGTTGTTACAGAGAATCACAGTGGTATCCAATATAAATCCAAACAGCTCACTGAAGAGCTTTCGCAACCAGACTGCCTCACACGAGGTTATGCTAGCAACAATATATCCTGCTTCGGCGGTGCTCAAAGCCACCGACTTCTACTTCCTGCTCATCCAGGATATCGAAGCAGATCCCAAGGTGAAACAGTACCCAGAAGTGCTCTTACGGTCCACCACATTGCCTGCCCAATCAACATCAGTATATCCAAGTAGTCTCACATCTCCGGCAGTGTATCTTAATCCATGAGAGATTGTGTCCTGAAGACATCTCAGAAGATTCCTGGCATCAATCCAGTGAGGCTCAACCAAATATGAGCTCATAATGTTAACTGCAAAACATATGTTCGGACGGAGGTTCACCAAGAACATCAATGCGAATGAGTTTTTGAAACTCAGAGGCATTTCCCAAGTCTGGTCCGACATCACTACCATATAACTTCTAAAAGTTAAGATCCTCGAGGTAGTCACAGGCTTGCAGTTCATCATACCGAATCTTTCCAATATATTTACCACATATTTTCCTTGAGATAGGAAAATTTCCCTTGGCTTCTGCCACACTTCAAGTCCTTGGTCCTTCATTTCAAATTCAGAAGCCATCTCCCTCTTACATTTGTGAATGAGAGGGTTTGCACCAGTTAGAAAGAGGTCATCCACATACAACACCTGTATGAGAGGCTTGTCATCTTCAACCTTAAAGTAAAGGTTAGGATCAGCTTCACTCCTAGTGAATCCCAGCTTCATCAAGTAGCTATCGATCCTCTCATACCATGCTCGGGGTGCTTTCTTCAGCCCATAGAGAGCCTTCTTCAACCTGCATACATGAGATTTTCAATCATAAATCTCAAATCCTTCAGGTTGCTCCACATAGACCTCTTCTTTGATAGAACCATGCAAGAACGCGGTCTTAACATCCATCTGATGTAGGTTCCATCCTTGTGAAGCCACAAGGGCTATGATCAAGCGGATGGTCGTATATCTGGCAACAGGTGCAAATATCATAGTCTATACCTCCCTTCTGGGATAAACCACGAGCAACAAAATGAACCTTATACTTTTCCATACTTCCATTTGCTGCATGCTTTATCTTGTAAAGCCATTTTGAAGTAACAATTGTCTTGTCCAGGGTCTGGGAACTACTTCCCAGACATCATTCTCCATAATAGACTCATATTCTATGGTTATAGCATCCTTCCATAGTTAATTCTTGATGACATCTGAGAATGATGAAGGTTCATTTTGTATGATCGTGCTCATGATGGTCAGGTATCCCCGATACCTGTTAAGTTTCTTACTTTGATGGAAGGTTCCTCAGGGTGCAGCATGTCCTTTAGCATCATCAAGTATCCCCCTAAGCCTTGAAGGCCTCTTCCTAGAAGAGGAAGGCTCATGTGGATGAGGATCAATCGGATCCATGGGTTCTTCTACATCAGGCACCGATTCATCATCCTTTTCTTTCGGTTCCCTGGTGTCGGCTTCTTGAGAGCTCCTCAAAGTCGGAAGATTGATCACCTTGCTGAGAGCCATATCTTCGTCAAAGGTGACATCATGACTAATTATGACTTCCCTTTGACCGGCTACATAGATTCTATAGCCTTTAGTATTTTCACCATAGCCCACAAAAATTCCCTTCTTTCCAGATGCTCCCAATTTATTTCTTTTCTCTTTCGGCACATGAAAGTATACAGGGCTTCCAAAAATTTTAAAATGAGAAACATCAGGTTTCTTACCGGTGAATTTTTCTTCAGGAGTCTTGGAACCCAATGCTTGATGAGGGCATCAATTTTGTACATATACGACAGTGTTTGCAGCTTCAGCCCATAGAAACTTAAGAAGACTTTGATCATGTAGCATGGCCCGGACAACTTCCATAATTGTGCAGTTCTTCCTTTCTGCCACACCATTTTGTTCAGGAGTATATGGTGTAGTAGTCTCCCTCTTGATGCCAACCTCAGGTATGCCTGAGTAAACCAATTGTAATATATCGGAGGTCTTGCTTTGGATTGAGGGGAATGGTCCCCTTTTGAGCTTTCCTTTGGCACATCCTAGACATACACCTTCTTTCTCTACTTGGAATTCGGGCATCCCTGTTACCATCTGTCTTACATCGGGTAGAGCTTTGTAATGAAGGTGGGCAAACCTCCGATGCCAAAGTTCGGACTAAAGAGTTGTGTCACAAGACATGACACCTAGCGGACTTCCATCGACCTGATATAATGAATCAACACTAAACCCAAGAGTAAAGGCATATTTAACATTATTTTTCCATATACATACCTTGCCATTGTTGAAGGTTACCTTGTAGCCTCTGTCTTCCATTGCCAAGATGGACACTAGGTTCCTTTTGAGGTCAGGTGCATTTAATACATCCCAGAATTTCTAGCCTTCTTGAATGCTTGTCCTCTTCCTTGATTCCCAACTCTCCTCTTACCTTTGCTGTTGAATTTGTCATTCCTTTGATTGCCATCAGAGGGATTTCGAGTTGCACCACTGCATATTGTACCATGCTTCTCTAATCATGATTATCATCATGCTGCCCATGTCCATGATTTTATCCATCATAATGCTGCTCAAACTAGTGTGCATCATCATCATGCTATCCTATATGTCCACGATCTCATGTTGCCCTTTATGTCCATGATCTCATTCATCATGATGCTCAGATATCATACATAGTGACTTGCTTTATCATAAATGTAACATCGCCATTTTCTTCTAGCCTTAGGTCCAACCTTTCCTTTTGATTTAGTCCCGGAATTATTTCTTTTCTTTGCATGAGAAGAAAAGGCAACAGGAGGACCTTTAGCCATGGGCATTTCTTGCACTTCATCCCTTGTTTCTTCTTGAATGCATCTAGCCATTAATTCCTCGAAACTAGGAATTACATTATTGTTCAGAAGAGTAGCCCTGAACACATACCATTCAAATGGTAATCCTCCGAGAGTTGTGAGTTCCATTTCTCTGTCAGTAGAGGTTTCCCCAATAGATAGGAGATCGTTCTTGATCTCGGTGATTCTTAAGAAGTATGCTTGCATACTTTCATCTTTACCCTTCTTGATTTCCCTCAGCTTATTTCCAAGAAACAAAACTTGATTTGCATCATTAACTTTAAATAAACTCACCAGTCTATCGTAGATTTCCTTGGAGGTGTCCAGTTCAGAGATGTAGGCCACCAAGTGCTTGTCGATAGAGTCCCGAATGATCTTCTATTGTTTTGACTTCTCCATTTTTTCATTTGTTCCAGGCAGCAGCGGATGCATTTGATGGAGGCTCAACAATATTGCCTCTGACATGATCCAACACTCCTTGATTCTCAAGGGTTAGATCGATAGACATCTTCCATCCGTGATAGTCAGCTTTCTCACGGAGCTTGTCTTCAGCAAGAAAGAGTGTAGAGGACCCCATAGTTCTTTTAGGATAGCCTTGCCAATCTTCTCTTCGATGATTTCTCTTGCTCTTGCTTGGGCTTTGTCTTCACCTCAGCTCTGATACCATGTTAAGTTATGGTATGTTCTATGCTTATAATAGTTTACTTCTTTTTCTTATTATATTCCACCGATTAGCAATCACATGTACATAAAGTAAAGTGCAGATAGAACATTAAACGATCGACAGAAAACAAGCCAAGACAAGAGACACAAGATGTGGCGGCTAGCTAGGGACAAACCCCACAATGTGTGGGGAAACCCTTTGATCAAATCTTATTTTATCTTCAATAGTTCAGCAGAGAGAAATAGTACAATAAATCTGATTCATATCAGCAGTAGCAAACCCTAGATCAGCAGCATCAACATTAGCAGCTTCATTATCAAACTAGGGCAGACCATATCTCACAAACCGACCGTCAGATTGACTTCATTCCACCACCAAAATTTTCGGCTTCCAGAGGAGGTTCAGATGAACCTACAGTGCAGTTCAGATGAGGAGATATTCTAGGCCACGCAAGTCAATCTTTACTTCTGCAGTTGCGGCTTCATTTTCAGCAGTTTTCGGCTTCAAATTAGGGCAGTCGATATCTTGCAAACCGTTCGTCGGATTGACTTCATTCCACCACCAAAAGTTGCGGCTTTCAAAGGAGGTTCAGATGAACCTACAGTGTAGTTCCAAAGAGGAGATCTTCTAGGCCACGCAAGTCAATCTTTACTTCTGCAGTTGCGGCTTCAGTTTCAGCAGTTTCCGGCTTCAAACTAGGGTAGTTGATATCTTGCAAACCGTTCGTCGGATTGACTTCATTCCACCACCAAAAGTTGTGGCTTTCAAAGGAGGTTTAGATGAACCTACAACGCAGTTCCAAAGAGGAGATCTTCTAGGCCACGCAAGTCAATCTTTACTTCTGCAGTTGCAGCTTCAGTTTCAGCAGTTTCCGGCTTCACATGTGTGAGAGAGAGAGACCCATTTCAGCACAGTAGAGAAGAGACTCATATCTACGCAGTAGAGAGAGAGAGAGATGTGATGAGATGAGTGAGTCCAAATGAGGAAAAGTCCTCTTATATTTATACACAACGTTGGTGGGTGAATAGATGCGACTGTTGGGCTTCTGAGCCTACATGAGTTGTAGGTCGGCTTCATAATAATTCCATAATCAAAATAAATTCATATCTCCATGAATACTTATCGGAATTGGATGATCTTTATATCAATCCTACACCTCTCGACGAGAGGAATCTAATAAAAATATTATTAGCCATGAATAAGATGACCCACATGAAGTTTTTCCCTGGTTGCCAATTTTAACACTTCGAGCCTAGTTTGGGACAATTTCTCTGGAGCCCTTGGTGGGTTGAGTTACTATTCCCTGAAGCCAGGTTGGACAAACCTTCTGGAGCCCTGGAAGGTTGTGGGTTAAGTACTAGTTCTTGGAGCCCTGGAAGGTTGTGGATTAAGCACTAGTTCTTGGATCCTTGGAAAACTTGGGTAGATACTAATTTGGTTGATGTTAGTGATTTCTGGACCATATAGGTGGAATCACTATGGTTGAGGGTTGAGGTGGTTTGGCCTCTGAAAGCCCTGAATAGTTTTTTTTGGTTTATTCCATGAGATCACACATTCATGCTTAGAATATGGCACGAGGTTGATTCGCTGAAAGAGATATTTGGTTAATCCCAATCTATGTTCGGGTGGTACATGGAAGTCCTTGACTTGGCTGGAATTTTCATATGTTAATATGAGACATTTTCCTATTGTGATCTATGAGAATTTGTATTTATTATGTTGGTGATATTATGACTTAGTTGCCATGATTTCTATGCTGGTTATTTGTTGGTTACATGATGTATGTTATATATGGCTCTTGTCATGACTTGTTTAGTTATCTAATGGTTGATGAATATATGGACTAATAAGTGTTGTTGAAGCTATGTAGAGAGGGCATAGATCCTTCTTGGCGATTCTTAGATGAATCTCAAACTCTTACGATCATATATGTATTCATGACCTATAGCTTACATGTTTTCCATATGTTTGACGAAATGTTTAGTGTGTTCTAGGCCGTCTACCCCAAGTTTTAGCTTCATTTATGAATGATTAACATTTTCATTATGAGAATCATGATTATGGAAAGCTACAGGAAGTTTTGGGTGGTGGTCTGGAGACTAGCCTAGAAAAGTGGCTCAAATCTCAAGATTGCAGGCACAAATCTAGAAATCTAAGGTCATAACCACATGGAGAAAGGTTGGTGAGTGTGGTTGGAGGCTTATAACTACATGTAGGCAGTGTAAGGGTGCGGTTATAGGTCTAGATCAGTGAAAAAGGGTTCTAGCTCAGGATTTGGTTACCTGGGGTGGTTGTTTAACCTCTGAATTATCTATGGTTCTTGAGGAAGTTCAGTAAGTCTCAGTTGTAGGCCACACTTCCTTAAATGGAACTAAAAGGTCTAGTGAGGTCATAGTGACACTCATCTCATGTTTACCCTAGCAAGCTTGAGAATTTGGGTAAATGTGGTAGGGGTTCTTACAATGTAGCTGGGTTGAGATCTAGGTCAAGGAGTGGCCTAGACTCAGCGAAAAGGTCTCCAATAAAGTTAGGAATTTAAAGATGTGATGAGTATTGCAGTAAGTTTTGGATAAGTTTGGTAAGTTAGGCTCCATTTCCATAATCAAATCTTGGAGATCAGGTCATGCATATTAACTCTCCGCTCATTTTACCCTGGTGAGCTTGTAAAAGTGCTTGAATCTGGCGTGGGGTGTTACAACATTAGTAAATCATAAAATTTGCATATCTATGAATCGATAGAAACTTAACTTTAAAAAACTAAAAAAACTTGTATTTGGGAAACTAAAATAAATTTAATTGTGGTGAACTAAAAACAAATTAAATTTAAGCTTCTGTGATCCATATTATGAAAAGTAAGAAAACTTTCGGTAAAAATCACATCATCAGAGTTTTGTCAACGTGTTTCGAACCATCAAATGTGGTTCATCATCTTTAACAAAGTGAAATAAACTTAATTGTGACAAACATAAATTTTTGTTTTCGACGAACAAAACTAAACTTAACTATGGTGAACTAAAAAAATTATCTTTGACAAATAAATAATTTGTCTTTGGAAAACTGAAATAAACTTAAATTTGGAAATTTTGATCAAATATAGGTCATTGATCTTAAGATCAAATGTGATCTCGGCCATTGATTTCACAAAACTTCACAACTACCATGAAAACACCAAATTCATCCGTTTAAGCCAAGTTTTAACTCTACAACTAGTAGATTGACTCATTCAATAATCTCTTTGATGATTGTAGGTGAAAATTTTACCTAAATTTGTTTACAAATTTGGGGATTTCACTCAATTCACCAATTTCCCCAAATTCAATGTAGACTAAGATTATATAACAAATAATTTATCAAATTTACATTGGTCTCTAGCCCATACAAGTCCAACATTGAAACCTTCACTTTTATATCACAACGTGACATACTAAACTCCCTCAACGATCCATCAAGGATAAAAGCTACTCAAAATTCCCATAAGTAAACCAACTCAACATAACATAAGTTGGATAACAATTCAAAAATGAATGTGTGTAGCATGATGAATAGAATTAAAAATGCATGTTATTTCTCAATAACCTGATACCCAATAAATTCATAGTTATCTAACTCCTACAAATATTCTAGCCTCGTAGCTCTCTTCTCCATAACTCTACACAACCCAAGAGATGAGATTTCCTTCTTTGCACCACACTCCCTTAAACAATCTCCATCCCCTCTAAGGCTCCAACATAGATCAAATATGAATCTGTTAGCTTGGGTTTGCATGAAATCCAGTTGTAGATGGAGTCCTCATGACAACATTTACACAAGCATTTGTGTAATTTTTCAACAAGAACTCTTAATGGGAATGATAGTATAGTTCTCAACATAAATCCTAGCTCCAAAAGTCATTTCGAACACACAATATGGTTTCCTCTCTATTTTCAAATTCAAACTCTATTTTTCTTCTCTTCTTGCCCCTACAAAATATGCTCTCCTCTTCCACTTGAACTTAATTTTCCTTGTTATTCAATAAATGTTGGACTCTAATAATTCCCTAGAATGATTATACTTAGCCCATGCTATCTTAACTAGGTGAGATTACTATCTCACCCACCCCTCATATGCATTCAATAATACAATTTTTGATCAAGGGAATACTTAGCCCTAACATCCATTACTAGGTGTGATGACTATTCCACTAACCTCTTACATGCATTCAATGACCAGGTTCTATTAAATCAAAGGGGATAAATACTTAATGACAAAACTAATTTATGAATGTGGAACAAGAGTCTAGGCATGTGGAATCCCTTAAACCCCTCCTAGCCCCATTTCTTATGGAGTCATAACCCCGCATGACTCTGTCCTTATTTTTTTGCAAGAGACAATGTATTTTTTTTAAATACTTTCAATGTACAATGTTTACATATTACATCACTTGGCCTTTTTCCATTCATCATATACACAAATGTACATTTCTAATTTATGGATCAAGACTAGGGTGTTACAACAAGTTTGTTATTATTGATACATCTAACTATGCTTCTATGTGAACAAACATTGATGTCCCTAAATTGTCAATTTTCTCTGGCCAAATGCATAAAGTTGAATTTTCTTTTTCTAGTAAAAGATAAATAAAAATGTAATGGTATAAACATCCGGTGGAATTTATAGAGTTTAATACCTTCTTTTTAGAGCTAAGTCTCATATTAATATTATACAAAAAAATGGCACAAACATGCCTGACTATGGCATGTCATTAGAGAAACCGAGACTATATCTAGTTAAAAAATGTCCATAATAAAAGATTTCAATAAGTATTACAACATTTTAATGCTAATCATATAAAATCCTATATATGTTTGACAACAACCTATAACATAACATAAAAGCCAAAGGGAAAAAGAAAAAAAAGATCCCATGTTAAACATAAAATATAATAGTTCTTAAATTGACTAGCTTACATAATTAGATGGCTTAATAATCCCCTTATGAGCTTTAGCAAGAGCTACGAGATCTTCATCCATGATGATGGGATTGGAATGAGTGCCCTTTGACCTTAAAAATAATTCCTAAGCTATCATTTCATAATTGTCACTACCATGGAGTTGTGAGACCACAATATTAATACCAAGGAAAAAATTAAACATTACATCAAACTTACTATCCAACAAAACCAATTTGTGGAGGATGACCTATTATTGGAGGTCATTTTCCTCCACTGATTAGGAAATGAAAGTCTCGTTCATCTGATATAGTTATGTCAGCCTAAATATCATGGTCCCAAACTAGTTTATGGGATCCAAACCTCATATGCTTCCTAAATTTGTTCATTCGACAACCATTTTCACTTCTACCGAAATCTCCATTTGGAATATTTCTTCTTTGAACTAATTAGGGAATCAAGAATAGGGATTGTGAGCTATTGCATTGGAATCATTCTCATTGTTGGTGATGTAATTGGGATCTTTCTCAAAGGAGAAGTCTCAAGTGCTTGTTTTAATCTTTTGGTAGGGAATATTTTTACAAGTTCTTTAATCTTGACCCCTATTGACTCTTTCAATATTTAGATTCCCAAGAAATATTGAAAGGAAAATATATGGGGATGAAAAGACCCATAAATGGAAACCAATTAATACTTTTAGAGACTCGAGGGGAAGGGGTGGAAACGAAGTTTCTTCACATAAAGGGAAAAATGTTTCTCTATAAGAGGGAAATTCTACCACCGAAGTGACCAGTGGCTAAATCAAGTTGATTTCACCCTCATAGGTAATTTATCTCATTGGAGAGCCGAAGTACAAAGGTAGAAAGATAGAAGGCCAAAGGAGCAAATAACTAACTAGGAATTTTAGGATTTAGATGCCATGAATAGGATCACCGATGGAGCCTTTTCCATGTTCAACTAAATTCCCTCCAATCACAATCATAGTCCTTTGTTCTTCACCATTAGGCCAGGCTTGAAATACACTAGAATGAATACTATCCATAATTTACATGATCATCATCATATCATGGATTCATTGCACAATTTGTTAGTGAGACACGTGGGAACAATCATGAGAACCCATACCCTATACATCCACCTCCTTTGTAGTGATGTCTTATACTATAATGGTTGTTGTGGTGTTAGCTTCTATCACCAGTGGAGTTTCATACTTTTAGTAATTAATGAATTTTACTAATATCTTATTTGTGTGACAAAGTTTTACTCAATTTATAAAACTTTTTAATTCCTTCTTATATTCAATTGTGATAGATAAATTTAACATTATTTCCAATCTTTTCATGGTATACACATATAAACCTAAATTATTTAATGAAAAAATTTATTAGGAATAATTTATGGATGTGATTATGAAAATCCAGTATGTATAAATGTTATGAATTTGTTAGTTATTATTGTATGAAATATTTTTTTTTTCAAGATAAAGTTTAGGAAAAACACAATAATAAGAAATTCAATTGTGGATCAATGCTTAATACTATATATTTTGGTTTAATGTTTTGGAACATCATATTTATGTACAAGGGAAAATTTTATGGACAACTCTAAAGAAAGTTGATGATATAAAATCTATACAAATACAAAGACTTAAACTATGAAGATATGAATGACAAAACACTGGTAAATGATGCGTAACCCATTTTCAAACCTTTGAATGATTATATTAAATGTGATTAAAAATAAAGTGTAAAATTGAAGTTTTTAAAGTGCAAAAATTGGTTTCAGTTGTGTCAATGTGTGATTTAAAAAATATAAAATTAGATTATGAAAGTGTCACTATAAGATTTTAAAAGTGAAAAATTAAATTTGAAATGCCAATATTGGTTTTCAATAGTGCAAATAAAATATTGAAAAAACCAATATCATAATCTAACCGGGCAAAATCAAATTTTGTAATTTTAAAATTAAATATTGATACTTTTCAAACCAAATTTTACATTTTAGAAATTAGGAAAAATAATTTTGTCTTGTTTTCCAAAGGTATTAAACTATAATTAATTTGAAACTAATTTTTTTACATAATTTTTTTTATGATTAGAATTCAATTTTATAACGAAATATTTATATTTATATTTTAATATTTTTTGTCAAGTTGTTTGAGATGATAGTGATAGGTTTGACTTTTGATTTGAGAAACTATTACTTATGGGTATCTAAGTCGTCAAAATCATTAGGGGATCGTACCTGACCTAGGCCACACCGACCTTTAACACAACTGGATTTTTGCCCACGGAATTTTGAACAAGTGACCTTCTATTCTACACCTTGTGGGCATATTTATACTTCAATATTAATAAACAAATGCATTAATAATGTTTTCTTAACTCTTCAACATCTTTTTTTGTGTGATTAGGCTAAGCCTAGGTCAGGGCTAGCCTGCTTATTGGATGGAAAAAGAGCAATCAACCCATAATAGGATGTTTATCACCAAAATTATATGAAGCTTATTCGAACTTAAACAGCCCTTGGGATAGTTTTAATTCAACATCTCTATTATATTTATTACATTTTTTTATCTCAAATATAAATTAATAAAATATGTTATTGATAACATTTCAAATGAACAATGTGTGCATCATCAATTTCATGTTAAAAATAAATAGTTAAAATAATTTAACAAAACAATGATATTCCTCAACAATATAATAAAACAAGTATAATATATAGCAATGCTGCTTAGTACCTTCCTCTCATGCAAAAGTAATTGATATATATATATATATATATATAAATTAATATACTATTAAAAATTAATAAAATTTAATATAATAACAGTTTTTCATAATCTTTTACTAGATTAGAATTTTTATCAATAGCTGGATTTAAGTTTATACATATTGAATTTTATTTTAAATTAAATTATAAAAAAAAAAAAAAAAACAAAATCGCTCATATAATATATTGGCAATAGACACAAGCATGATATTTTTTAAGGATTCAAAAACTATGTCTATTTATAATATTATAGGCCACAACTCATGTTTGAAAAGTCATAAATATAAATTGTAGAGAATATTCAATAAAAAAACATGTAATTTACTATTAAAACTAGTAAATTTTTGGTGAATATATATAACAATTTTTTAACCAAATGAAGGAATATTGTTTTTCAAAAAATGTCTAAGAAATAGTCAATTAGTGACATTTTGTCCCTAAAATTTTCCGTGGACACAAGGCTAGAGATTGCATATCTAGTAAAGAACTTAGCAAATTTTTCATTTTTTAATATATTTTTTTATATCTAACAATTCAATTTAAAACCAAAAAAATAGTCATCAACCAATTAGAAAAAAATAATTTACATTTAATTTATTTTTTTTAATTTTCAAAATATTCAGTTTAATATTTATTTTTTTCAAAACGTTAATAAACTTCATAGAATCTACAATTCAATTTAAAACCAAAAAAATAGTCATCAACCAATTAGAAAAAAATAATTTACATTTTAAATTTTTATTTTTATTTTTAATTTTCAAAATATTCAGTTTAATATTTATTTTTTTCAAAACGTTAATAAACTTCATAAAATCTGTTTAAAAATTTCAAAATAATTGAAAATCAATTTTTTTTACAAAAAAAAAAACAATATAACCTGCCTCCGACATGTATAAAAATGTTATAAATTATATATATATATATATATATATATATATATATATATAGAGAGAGAGAGAGAGAGAGAGAGAGAGAGAGAGAGAGAGAGATTTTGAAATGAGTTATGGTTTTTGGGCGTGGTATTGATATTCACAAGTTAATAATATCTATGGTAAACTGGGGGTAAATATTTCTTGTTAATCTTGTTATATTATAAGTATTAAATTTAATTTTAAAAATGTTATAAAATTAAATTAAAGTAAAATATTTATAAAATATTTTGATTTTGAAATGAGTTATGGTTTTTAGGAATGTGGTATTGGTCATGATATTTTAACAAAACCTAAAACATTTTTTAATTTTTTTTTAATATAACCTAAAACATTTTTAAAAAAATTTTTAATATAATTTTTGTATAGATAATCTTCGGCAAAATCACATAACCAATCTTTTGTCGACGCGTTTCGAACCAACCAGTGTGGTTCATCGTCAGGACAAGTTGAAGAACCAATCCGGCTTAGCTTGTTTAAATAGAGTATGCAGAGACTCCAACGGCTATATCACCAAATTATTAAAAATAGCTAAATCAGGTAAATAATACATAAATTCATTTGTTAATTTAAGTAAATGTATGTGTATATCTAAAAATAAATAATAAATAATCCAGTAACTTAAATATTAAAAGAATTCATTTGTTAACCAAATGTATTCGTTTAATAATGAATAATATATAAAATCCATATTTATTATCTTAAATTAATAATTCATATTTATTATATAATCTATATTTGCTATTATTCCCATATTATATAAATACAAACACATAGTATTACACTAGAATTTAGTTACATTAGGTAATTGTATATCTAATTTATTAATTATTTAAAGCTAATGGTCCATTGGTAAACTATATCATCTCTATGCAAATAATATATCAATTTAATTTATTATTAAAACAATAGGTTATATATAATAATTTATATTTGTTAAATAATCTATATTCATAATTATTAAAAACAGATAAATAGTATTCATGTTAAATCATTAATATTCTTAGATGTTAGTTACATTAGGTATTGTTAGTTTATTAATAATTGTATATCTAAATTAGATCTCTCCCAAGATTTTTTTAATTAATCTAATAATTTATATTCATTAAATAAACACTATTTATTCAATAATCTGTTAATCCAATAAAATTACTAAAATTAACTATGTAACTAGGTAAATATATTATCACTTATAAGGTTTAAAGAAGGGGGTTTCTAATTATTAAGGGAATTTGATTCTAAAGGTATAGTAGAATTACACAAAATTCTAATTTAATTATAATAAACCAATAGTACCATAAACGAGATAATAATTAGCCCGAAATTAATAATAACTTATACACCCCATAATAATAGGACTATAGGATTAACGAGAAGAAAACACGGGAAAAAGGGGGACCACCGCTTAAAATAAATCTAGGGAGAGGGAAGACAAAAACCCTAAGACTTAACAAAAGGGGAAAAAAAGGTTAGGAAGACAAAGCTGGGACCCAGCAACTGCTAATCCTCCAGCCATCATCCCTATTAAGATTGTTCGGCCTTTTCTCAATCTCCAGGGCCTCTCTAAATTTGCGATGGTGAAACTGCGCAACTTTGGCAATGACTTGAGCCTCTTCTATACATACATGATGCATAGTCTTCCCCGCATGCTCAGCCAGGGCTGAGGACTTGGTCCTACCATGTCTTAAGTCCGCTAAATGCTCGCTAATCCTTTGATTGATAGAGCGACCAGTTTCACCAATATAAGGGGTCCCACAAGAACAGGGAATGACATAGACGCCCTTCATGTCCTTAGGGTCAATAGGGTCTTTCACAGACCTGAGGGAGCCACAGATAGTGTTGAGAGGTCTAAAAGTAGCGGGCACATCATACTTCCTCAAAATCCTCGCAATTCTATCCGTGGTCCCTTGGATGTAAGGAAGGTTCACACCCAAAATACGATCTTTAGGAACCCTTCGTATTGAAGGCTCCTTCTTGGCCTTGAGGAAGGCTTTTTGACCGAGGTGCCTATTGTAACCATTCTTCTCAAAGACATCTAGGAGATGAGCCTTCTCAACTTCCAGGCTCTCCTCATCAGATATTCTAACAGCACGGGTGGCAAGCGTGCTAAGAACCCCTAACTTCTGAGCGGGGAAATGATGCGAAGAAGCATGCAAGTATTGCTCAGTATGCATCTTCTTTCTAAACACCTGATGAGAAAAGGAACCATCCTCCTTCTTGGAGATGAGAACATCTAAGAACGGAAGACATCCTTTATCTTCTATTTCCATCGTGAATTTAATGGCGGCAGACTGGTTATTGAGGTGACTGAAGAAACGATCCAGCTCATCAGGACCATGAGACCAGACAACACCAGTGTCATCAACGAATCTTTTCCAAAGATTCGGTAAGAGACAAGAGGAGGCCAACGCCTTAGACTCAAACTCCTCCATGAAGAGATTAGCGACGACAGGGGACAAGGGGGAGCCCATGGCAACTCCCGAGGACATTCTGGTGAGTTTTGACGTGGTCTCTCTTTATACCTGTATTCCTATCAGTGAGGCCATGGAGGTTATTAATAAGCTAATTGATCCTGATACGGCTAAGTTAGTTGAGATTTGCCTTACCTCCACCTTTTTCAGCTTCGAGGGAGAATTCTATGAGCAGACTTGCGGAGTTGCCATGGGCTCCCCCTTGTCCCCTGTCGTCGCTAATCTCTTCATGGAGGAGTTTGAGTCTAAGGCGTTGGCCTCCTCTCGTCTCTTACCGAAGCTTTGGAAAAGATTCGTTGATGACACTGGTGTTGTCTGGTCTCATGGTCCTGATGAGCTGGATCGTTTCTTCAGTCACCTCAATAACCAGTCCGCTGCCATTAAATTCACGATGGAAATAGAAGATAAAGGATGTCTTCCGTTCTTAGATGTTCTCATCTCCAAGAAGGAGGATGGTTCCTTTTCTCATCAGGTGTTTAGAAAGAAGATGCATACTGAGCAATACTTGCATGCTTCTTCGCATCATTTCCCCGCTCAGAAGTTAGGGGTTCTTAGCACGCTTGCCACCCGTGCTGTTAGAATTTCTGATGAGGAGAGCCTGGAAGCGGAGAAGGCTCATCTCCTAGATGTCTTTGAGAAGAATGGTTACAATAGGCACCTCGGTCAAAAAGCCTTCCTCAAGGCAAAGAAGGAGCCTTCAATATGAAGGGTTCCTAAAGATCGTATTTTGGGTGTGAACCTTCCTTACATCCAAGGGACCACGGATAGAATTGCGAGGATTTTGAGGAAGTATGATGTGCCCGCTACTTTTAGACCTCTCAACACTATCTGTGGCTCCCTCAGGTCTGTGAAAGACCCTATTGACCCTAAGGACATGAAGGGCGTCTATGTCATTCCCTGTTCTTGTGGGACCCCTTATATTGGTGAAACTGGTCGCTCTATCAATCAAAGGATTAGCGAGCATTCGGCGGACTTAAGACATGGCAGGACCAAGTCCTCAGCCCTGGCTGAGCATGCGGGGAAGACTATGCATCATGTATGTATAGAAGAGGCTCAAGTCATTGCCAAAGTTGCGCAGTTTCACCATCGCAAATTTAGAGAGGCCCTGGAGATTGAGAAAAGGCCGAACAATCTTAATAGGGATGATGGCTGGAGGATTAGCAGTTGCTGGGTCCCAGCTTTGTCTTCCTAACCTTCTTTTTCCCTTTTTGTTAAGTCTTAGGGTTTTTGTCTTCCCTCTTCCTAGGTTTGTTTTAAGCGGTGGTCCCCCTTTTTCCCGTGTTTTCTTCTCGTTGATCCTATAGTCCTATTATTATGGGGTGTATAAGTTATTATTAATTTCGGGCTAATTATTATCTCGTTTATGGTACTATTGGTTTATTATAATTAAATTAGAATTCTACTATACCTCTAGGATCAAATTCCCTTAATATTTAAAAACCCCCTTCTTTAAACCTTATAAGTGATAATACATTTACATAGTTATTTTTAGTAATTTTATTGGAATAACAGATTATTGAATAAATAGTGTTTATTTAATGAATATAAATTATTAGATTAATTAAAAAAATCTTGGGAGAGATCTAATTTAGATATACAATTATTAATAAACTAACAATACCTAATGTAACTAACATCTAAGAATATTAATGATTTAACATGAATACTATTTATCTGTTTTTAATAATTATGAATATAGATTATTTAACAAATATAAATTATTATATATAACCTATTGTTTTAATAATAAATTAAATTGATATATTATTCGCATAAAGATGATATAGTTTACCAATGGACCATTAGCTTTAAATAATTAATAAATTAGATATACAATTACCTAATGTAACTAAATTCTAGTGTAATACTATGTGTTTGTATTTATATAATATGGGAATAATAGCAAATATAGATTATATAATAAATATGAATTATTAATTTAAGATAATAAATATGGATTTTATATATTATTCATTATTAAACGAATACATTTGGTTAACAAATGAATTCTTTTAATATTTAAGTTACTGGATTATTTATTATTTATTTTTAGATATACACATACATTTACTTAAATTAACAAATGAATTTATGTATTATTTACCTGATTTAGCTATTTTTAATAATAATTAAACATTAAGGGTTTGACTAAGGTCATTAGGTCAAAATTAGCCGTTGGTGATATAGCCATTGGAGTCTCTGCATACTCTATTTAAACAAGCTAAGCCGGATTGGTTCTTCAACTTGTCCTGACGATGAACCACACTGGTTGGTTCGAAACGCGTCGACAAAAGATTGGTTATGTGATTTTGCCGAAGATTATCTATACAATGTCATGGATCACAGAAGTCTAAATTCCTTAATATAATTTTTATATATAGCAATTCAATTTAAAACCACATAAAAATAGTCATCAACTAATTAGAAAAAACGATTTTACATTTTAATATATATATATATATATATTAAAATTCATAAATTTTTAAAAAATTTCTAAACGAAAATTCGAACAAAATAAAAAACAATATATCTCTTTTTAATAAGTATCATAAAAAATTGTTTTTATAAAAAAAATTAAGCTTAAAATTTATGTAAAAAGAAAGATTTAAATTTTTAATCTCTATCGTCTTTGAATATATATACTTAACTATGTTAATCAATCTCAACTTTGGAGAAACATCCTTAATTATTAGAATTACAAAAATTGCGAATCAATCTCAACTTTGGAGAAACATCCTTAATTATTAGAAACCAAATGTCGTTAAAAAATTTATTGCAATTAACCAAGTATGAAAGTCGTCGTTCCTTTGCTTCACCACTGGATGGCTAACCTAACTGCCCTCCAATCCTCCCTCGAGGACTCCTCTTTCCTCCATGTGTATTGAGAGCAAACGCGCTGTCCAAATGTGGAATCTCCCTTCCGCATTAAAATGCTTTTCGAACACATGGTCGACAAATCCATCCTAGGCACTTTTGAGTTGTCATAGCCTATAGTATCTTTTGATATGTCTAGGAACTTGGATTTTTGTGCCCTTGGATGGGTTTGGCAGATTGTTACCTTTTTTGGTTTTTCACCGGTGATCTTCTCTGCTATTTGTTTTTCCTGCTTTCGGTATGTCTTAGGCAGAATTCCATTCAGCTGAGCGTCCTCTGTACTTTCATAATTATGTATCTTCACATTTCTTTTAATGATGATAGACCGTTTTTTTTTTTTTTTATCTTAATACTTATGGTACCTTCTCATGTATAGGATATGCCATCTCAACTTATACTTTTGTATCTAAAATCAACGCGTTTAGAACCACTTATTATTATGATTTATTATCAAAACACATTAAATATATATATATATATATATATATATATATATATATATATATATAAATCTTTTCTGATTAAAGTATGAATATAAGACATTACCATGGATAATAACATGTTATTCCGAAAATGGAAGAATCAACACGTACTAGTTTAATAGAATTTAATCTTAAGTAAATGTTCATTAGAATGGAATAGTAGTTTATATTAGTTTTTTTAAGAATATAAAGTATAAGTATTTTATCCGTTAGTCGTAAGAAAGACTAAGATATTATTTAAGATTCAAAATCATAAAATAGAAAGTATATCAATCATTTTTTTAAATCATTTACAATAAATTAAATTGATACAATATAAAATTTACTTGTTTATTATAATTTAAAATTAAAATGTAATTTACTCTATAACATTTAATTTTCACTATAAGACTGTCAACAATGTATATAACAATTTATATTTTTAAATAAATTTTTCCGTACATATATTGTTTTTTTGTTTTTTTGTTTTAATATAAAACAATTTAGAATAATATTTACCATAGTTTATGGGTAAAATTAAGTTGTTGAGATATTTGCTAAACAATAAAAGGAGATCTGTGGAGATTGGCACGGGCCTGCACCTTGCCTCACTACAATCTTAGAAATATTTCTCTGCTGGTGAAATCGCTATGTGCCAAGCATCCATTCCCTTACATTGTGGTCACCTTGTGGGACCCTAATGTGAGAAGCGTTGCCACTCTAAGCGTGGCGGCCCAAAAATATGTTATGGGAGTTTGTTAATGCATATGGATAGCCCACTATTTTTTTTTCCAGAGGTTATAAATTAACATAAAATTATGATAAAATTTGATATAAATTTCTGTCATTCAAAAAATTTATCCTTAGACATCGCCAATTTTTTTTAATGAACTTCATTAATGTAAAGTACCAGTGATCCTGTATGGGGTCATTATCTTGCGTGGATGGGACGGCCAGTTATTAGCCTCCCCACCCAGGTTCGACTTGCTATACATGTTTGCGATTGTACTTGCTAGATTGCTGTTGCAAATATATTCAAAATATCCTGTTGTAAATAAAATTGTACCATGATATAATATATTCCCCTTCTTCAAAGGGGATTTCTCCTCTGAAAAAAGCGAAAGAAAGAGTAGCAGTGATCCTAGTAACGTTCAGTCAAATTTGGTTTACTACAGTGAGTTTAGAGTTGAATTTTGGCACACAATCTCGATTATAGTGCTCCATGTGCTCCTGGAAATGTATTGAATTATTTGAGGAATGAGAGGTCTTTTTTCTTAATTCTTGTCAGTACCATAGGGAATGTAGACGTGTTAAGATTGGTGGTGTGGTGGCTTGCAAAAGAACATATGCGTAGAGGCCAAGGAAGCATGAGGATCAAGCTATCTGTGAAGGCGTGGACTTCATGGATTGAGTTTTGCATTTGATTTTTAAAATTTGGAGCTTGTATTTTCGAAACATTGAGTCGGTCAACTCAATATGTGAGTGCAAGAAAGTTTGATTGACTATTTTAATCATTGTTTTATAATGAATAAAATTTTTAATATATATATTGAACCAGGAGGAAATTGACATATCTATATATAAACAATTAGGAAGGGAGGAGATTTGTTTATGTTCAGATGGTAGCATATAGTTTTATTGGTTTTTGTTGTTGTGAGATTTGTTGGTTTTTTTATTTTGTTTGTAAAAGTGCAAAATTAATTAATGAACAAAGGAATATAATTAAATTAGTAGTTCTTGACGTTTTTCGGTGGCAAGAGAATATAATCCCAATTTAATTATATGAGTATGTTATATGTTGTTTTTTGGGCTTCAAGAACATCAATTACAAATATTTTGTGTGTTAGAAATGTCAATTATATAATTGACTGTTGGATACAGTGAGTACCCAAACAACTCACCTATATAACTATCAAAATTATAGTTCGCTACATTTTGATAGATGGGAGTTAGTCCATAGTGTAGTTAAGTATCAAGATTGTCCTTTGGGAGGTCAAGAAGTGTCAATTCTACAAAGTTTGTCAACGATGGTTAGAGATAGTTATTTTTTCTATGGAGATCAAGTGGTAGCTCGTGTGGTGGTGAAGAAAGACCAGTGCCTATGAGCTTCTAGAGTGGATATAATCGTTGATGAATACCATATCAAACGTATGTGATTTATATAAAATTTTGCGATTCATGTAATAATATAAGCGTTAAGGGGGTACTTTGAATAACACTTACAATAGTATATAGGTAGGATTGGTTTGTTGGTTAGATTGGGTTGTGGAGATATTATCTCAATAATATTCTCGTTTAGAATCAGTTGGATTCATAAGCACTTGGTTTTTAATGGTAATATATGAATTGTTTTGTGAGCAATCTATGTACCATGGCCGCTTTTCCAATTTCTTTGTGACCATTTAAATTTTTTCAACATTAGTAAATGCTCACACGACATTAAAATATGTTGCTTCCAATTAAAATATGTCGGTTCCAAATAATTTTTCCATTTATATACATTTCTAGAAATATTAAGGTTTATTTTTGGAAATGTTAAGATGTAGTACATGTCCAATCTTATCCAGTAGATGAATCTACCAACCTAGATTCATCTTAACTTCGGATCTACCAAGCACCAAGAGAGATCAAGTCTCTTTTCACTGTAAAAGAGGTTTGCATTTCAAGAGATTTGATCCCTCTTGGCTCTTGGTAGATTAGGAGTTAAGATGGATTAGGTTGGTTTGATTTCCCCATTAAATAGGCTATATTCCACATGAATACCATGGGTCAATACCATGAGCCATTTTTTTATTTTTATTTTTGTTATTTTTATTTTATGATTTACATTACATTAATCTTTTATTATGTAATTTTTATTTATTTCTTTATTTTTATGTAATTTGACTTAGTCAAAATGTTAAACATTACGTTACAATATCTCTACCATACCAACTTAGATCCATCTTAACTTTGGACAATATCTCTACCATACCAACTTAGATCCATCTTAACTTTGGACCTACCAAGGGTCGAGAGGAATCAAATCTCTTAAACTCAAACCTCTTTTAAAGTGAAAAGAGATTTGACCCCTCTGGATTTAGGATGGTTTAATTTCCCCCTTTAAATAGACTATATTCCACATGAATACTATGGGTCATTTTTATTTTTACATGGTCATTTTTATTTTATTTTTACAGGTTTATTTTTATTTTTATTTTTCCCTTATTAAAAGGTTTGCATGACATGACATTAATCTTTTTATTTAGTTATTTATTTATTTTTATGTAATTTGACTTAGTCAAAATGTTAAACATTACATTACAACATCTCTACCATACTACGCTAGAGAGCACTTCTCGGCACAATTGGACTAGAAAGTGCAATAAATGTGATAATTTCACATACACAATCTTATCCTATAGATTAATCTATAATTGGTATAAATTATTTGCTTCTTCCTTTGCCCAAACAAATGGAATCACGAGTTGCTCATCATTGAGTGATTTGCCTATCAAATACAGTTAAAAAAATGTGAAACTATTAAGATCTTTTTTTTTTTCAACTAAATAAATCACGCTTAAAGCAGCTCTCTCAAGGATACATAGTCCTACCCAGGGATAGACCTTAAGACTTGTAAAGACTAAACCTCTACATATAACTGTTAAACCACAACCTTGAGACCTTTCAAAATCCTTTATTAAAATTGTGAAAACAAATAAAAAAGTGTAAAAACTCCCAAATTTAACAAATAGCCTATTTTGAAATTCCAACCGTCATCACGATGCAAATCTTAACGCATACTTTCAAATCGATATTGGATCTCTTTTCAAATTATTGTACCGCACAACAAAAGATTTAAGTACGGCGCAACAAAAGATTTAAACCTTTATACGTACTTTCAATTTCATATTCGATTCCCATTCAAGTATTTGAATAACGGACGTGGCGGAATTTTATTTTTATGAATGCCATTCGATTTGGAGGATATTTTTTTTTACGTACAATGTCTTGATAATATTCACGCTGAATGAATACGCTGAATTTTACTTCTATGAATGCCACTCGATTGGGAGGATATTTTTTTTACATAACTATGAGACAAAATAATTGTAATGAAACTAAAAGACAATGTCTTGATAATATTCACACGGAATGAATACATATAAATATAATGTTTATTTATTTATTATATATATATATTGATTATCTTAATTTTCAAGTTGATTTTATGTCATTCCATTTGGTATTGTGAAGTTTCTATACAATGTGTCTCGATAATATTCACACTGAATGAACATATATAAATATAATGTTTATTTATTTATTATATATTTATTGATTATCTTAATTTTTAAGTTGATTTTTTGTCATTTTATTTGATATTGTGAAGTTTTTATAAGTTAATGTCGTTAGTTTGTCATATAATAATATGACAAACTAATGTTAAGTGTATATATAATTTAGTATTTTTTAAATTAATTAATTAATTAATATATATATATATATATATATATATATATAGATAGATAATTGATGTATAAGTTTATATGATATTATTCTTTTTTATTTTATATGCTTGTTAGGTTATCCGAGTCTTGAAATGATTGGTATGTTTTACTTGTGATCTAAGTAGTTGTAACTTAGGGGCATCTAAGTCTTCAAAATAATCACCCATAAATCACACTAGCCCTTAGTATGATTGGGGTTTTTCCCACATAGTTTCGAACCGTTGACCTTTTCACCATAAAGTGCCTTAATTGAACACCATGCCACCATATACTCTACGTCCCATAGGCTACATTGATATTATTCTTCATTTATACAAGTTAAAAGTTTTGACTATTTACTTTTCCAAATATGAAAAAATAGTTCTATTAACTTCACCTATATCAAAAACTTTTTCTTTAATCATCAAATTAATATCTTCATTTAATAAAAGGAATTAATATTGTTGAGTACTTCCTTTTTTTATCCCACAAAGCCCAATAAATTTATGTATCGACTAGACATCCTCTTCTTACAATGAAATATACTAAGATAGACATTTACCCGAAATCACCCAAAAGAATGAGAAATCCCTTATAATTTGCAATTTGGTAATGTGGGCATAGCTCCTCATCTAAATGTGAAGTTACTATACTACATGGATTCAATTGTATTTTCAAATGTATAATCAAGTTTATTATCATAAAACATTGTTACAAGTTTGATTTCTTACTTTTAAGTTTCTTCATAACTACTTTAGCATTAAAGAATCTTATTAAACAGAACAAAATCCTCATTCCTTATGGTAAAGAATAAAGTTTCACTTCAAAGCCTACGTGACACTCTTACTTCCACACTTTCCTGGTATAATTAATATAACTTTCTCTTTAACTAATTTACTACTAATAATAATATATTGAAAATACAAGTAGATAGATCTACCATATCCTTCTAATCTATCATTTCTAACCTCTTTCTATAAATACTCAACAAATTAACCATAAATTCCTCTTATGATAATCATCCCTAAAACTACAAGGCATATTTTAGTAAAGCATTGTTCTCCATTTTGTGAGCATCATGATGAACCAAACCATGGACATCTAGACATTTATATATCAAATAAGATCAAGTTCTTGTTAATAAGGAACTAGGAGTCCTACAAGAGGAGGTTGAGCATGATGTAGAGTAAGAGCATTGATTTGACCTACATGTGTATGATTTAGATGTTGGTAGTATCTTGTTCCATACAAAGGCTTAAGGTAGTTGAGCATGATGAAGAGTAAGAGCATTGATTTGACCTACATGTGTATGATTTAGATGTTGGTAGTATCTTGTTCCATACAAAGGCTTAAGGTAGTTGAGCATGATGAAGAGTAAGAGCATTGATTTGACCTACATGTGTATGATTTAGATGTTGGTAGTATCTTGTTCCCTACAAAGGCTTAAGGAATAAATGACATTGTGAAATTAGAACAAGCTATAATCCTAAAAGGTGAAGAAACTTATAAATCCTTCGTATGTTATTGAATCTCCAAAGAAGTGCACCTTGGTGTTCCTTTGAAGAAAATAATTTAATGAGCAGATAATGTTTACCAAAAAAACATTAAAGAATAATATTTATGAAAAACTATCAAAAAGACACTACGATTTCTTCTTCTCAGCCAACATTTCAAAGATGATTCTTGACGTGTTGAGAAGAGTCTAGTATAAGTACCCTACAATACTATAAATAATTTAGTCAATCACTAGATACTAACATGCATATGTTAGACAAGTTGAGAATCCTAAAGTAAATGGGGAATGTTTAAAAAAATATGGGGGAAATGCCAAGTCTACATCCATATTTACTATAGTCCCTCCACCTACAAAGAACCTAGAGATACTCAATGGGCCTCTTAATCTGGAATAGAAATCCCCGTAATCTGGAATCGAAATTCCCCATCTATATTACTCTAGAGTTAAATGATTGAGAAAGCATTATGCCTATGGTTACTATGAAGATACTAGAGATAGAATGTGCACTCACTACTATCAAAAAGGTTAAAGAGTGTACAAATTTGTTTTCTAAGGGGTGTCAACATTAAAAGAAATCAAAAACATTTATATAAGATTTTACTTTTGTGAAAAATATAATTTAATATTATTGTATTGGTCATGATGTTTGGATTACCTCCATTGAGGTACGTAGAAGGGAAAAACACTTAGCCTTTGTGATTTATGAGCATTGATAATACATGCTTGCTTCTTCCCAACAAATATACCATGATTTGATTTCAAGTAAAGAAATGTTTTCTCCTCATGTGTAGAGGAATTCCTTGCATGACATTGTTAATGAGGTATATTTTGTGTAGACCATGATTAACACATGTTAATTTAAATCACATGGAAATAAATGAGATTGTTTCCTTGGCCTTGCTAGATTAGAGAGTGAAATGTTAATACCATCCACACAATTTGAGGAAGTGGAACCTACCTCTCCTTGGCACTAGATCCCTGGAGTATGAATATGTAAATACTATCGTAAAGTATGAATAAGTAATTCTCTAACCCCAATGTGCAACATGAATAGTAATAATGGGTTCTTGTAAGCTTATTGAAATCATAAAAACGGATATATACAATCATACCTACTCATTTAAGTAATTATGATAATATAGCTTGGAGTTTAAGTGATAAGTTACTAGTATTCGTTGTATGATAATATAGCTTGGAGTTTCATTGATTGGTTATCAGTATTCATTGTATATTATATATAGTCATTGCATATTGTATATTGTATATATAGTTAGATCGTTAAATTGCATAATTTGCTTATTTAATTTATAATGTGTTAGATTGTTGTGTCGAGAGGCGCTTGACTAGAAGAGATGTTCTAATGTCATGTTATGTAATTTAATGTTATGTTATGTAATGTAATTTTATGTACTCTCAACTCGATAATTAAAAAAATACACAAAAATAAAATTAATAATTATAATTATTGATTATTAATGTCAGTTCAATAACTAAAAATAAATAAAAAAATTGGAGAGGTTGCATCCCTTCATATGACCACGCCACACATATGAATAACCAACCTAGATCCATCTTAACACCAGATCTATCAAGCACTAAGAGGGATCAAATCTCTAGAGGTGCAAACCTATTTTTTGAGTGCAAAACTTGAGGAAAGGTTTGCACCTCGAGAGATTTGATCCCTCTTGGCACTTGATAGATCTAGTGTTAAGATGGATCTAGGTTGGTTTTAGTTGTGTGCGGTCATACAAAATTTGTTGAACATCTAATTATTTTGATCATTTTAAATATGCTAAATATGTCTAAGATTAATTTGGTCAATTTAATTTAAAATTTGCTTAGTTACCTCAATTTGTTGAGATGAGAGAGACTGTTAGTAACTTGAATGATGAAAAATGATGAAATACAAATTTTGAGTGCAAAGTGTCAATGTAACAATTTTGATAGATAGAAAATGTGAATACTAAGAATATAGTCAATTACAAACAATCTTCATTGCAATCAATCTGAAACTATTTTCTTCTACTATTCCTATTGTCACACATATTAGTTTTTCCATTTCTCATATCAATCATATGAAAAGAGTAGTTGGAATCATAGACCATTCAAATATTTAACTCGAGCTACTGTAGTAAACAACATACCTTGTCTCTGTTGCTCTCCAATATTAATAGTAGTTTTCTCTAAAGTCAATCATTGTGACTTATGGAGTGTTAAACCCCAAATAATTTTTAATGGTGGTTATTTTCTTTTACTGCATTTGAATGCAAAGTAATTAAAAATGTTGAATGATGGAAAATGGGAATAATAAGAATGTACCCAATTATAAATAGTTTATAGTTTCAAGAAACAAACATTTGGGGTAAGAAAACATTTTATTTAGGATGAAAATTTAAGTATTGTACTTATGGTTGAATAATTTTTATGTGCTTACATTGAGAGAGAGTGTGTGTGTTTTGGGGGTGAGAAGGAGAGACAAGGGGAGATAGAGATATAGATGGCGGGGGAGAGGGAAGAAGAGAGAGGCGAAGATAGGGAGGGATGAAGATATATATATATATATATATATATATATATATATATATATATATATATATATATATATATATATATATGGAGAGAGAAAGTTTAGAGAGAGAGAGAAGGGGAAGAGTGAGAGAGGGAGGGGAAGGGAGGGAGGGAGAGGGAGATAGATAGATATAGAGAGAGTGTATGCATGTTTAGGGGTTGAGATAAAGAGATAGAGAAGGAGAGACAATGGGAGATAGAGATATAGATGGAGGAGGTAGAGATGTGATTACACTGAAATCAATGCACACTATTAATATAATTAATTTAAAATTAATGTACATCATACATCTTGTTGCATCAAATCAGAATTCAACATCTACACTAAAATCAATGCATCTAGTGCAAACAATCAAATATGATTAGAAATCAACATCTATACTGAAAACAATGCATCTAGTGCAACAAATCAAATAGGATTAGAAATCAATATCTACATTGAAACCAATGCATCTAATGCAAGCAATCAACACCGAATTATAGAGATATAGGTAGGGGGAGAGGGAAGAAGAGAGAGGAAAAGACAAGGAGGGGGGAAGAGAAATAGATATGGAGAGATAAATGTTAGAGAGAGAGAGAGAAGGGGAAGAGAGAGAGAGGGAGGGGAAAGGGAGGCAGGATGAGAGAGATAGATAGATATGGAGAGAGAGTGTGTATGTTTAGGGGCTGAGATAGAGAGATAAAGAAGGAGAGACAATTGGAGATAGAGATATAAATGGAGGAGGTAGAGATGTTCTTACACTAAAATCAATGCACACTATTAATCTAATTACTTTGAAATTAATGTATATCATACATCTTGTTGCATCAAATCAAAAACTAACATCTACACTAAAATCAATGCATCTAGTGCAAACAATCAAATAGGATTAGAAATAAACATCTATACTAAAATCAATGCATCTAGTGCAAGCAATCAAATAGGATTATAAATCAATATCTACACTGAAACCAAAACATCTAATGCAAGCAATCAAACATGAATAGAAATCAACATCTACGCTAAAATCAATGCATCTAGTGTAAGTTATTAAATATGATTAGAAAATGACATATAAACTGAAATCATTGCATCTAGTGCAAGTGATCAAATAGGATTAGAAATCAATATCTATACTAAAACCAATGCATCATGTGCAAGCAATCAAATACGAGTAGAAATCAACATCGACACTGAAATCAATGCATCTAGCATAAGGTATTAAATAGAATTATAAATCGACATCTACATTGAAATCAATGCATATATTGCATGTGATCAAATAGGATTAGAAATCAACATCCACATTGAAAATCTAAAATATTCATGACTTTCTAGATCTAACTTCTATGTCTATATTTGTCTCTGTGAGACTCTTTCTTCTTCCCTCTCTCTCCATCTTGCATTTTGTGTCTATCTCCCTCCCCCTCTCCTTCTCTCTCTTCCCCTCCCTCTCTCCCCCATCTCACTCTATCTAACTCTCCCTAACTTTCTCTATCTTTATCTTCTTTCCTCTCTCCCCCTTCTATCTATATTTATACCTCCCTCCATCTCTCCTTATTTGTCTCTCTATCTCAACCCCTTAAACATATGTCACGCTCTCTCTCTCTCTCCCCATATCTATCTATCTATATATCTATCTCTCCCTCTTCCTTTCCCTCTCTATCTCTTCCCCTTCTCTCTCTCTCTCTCTAACCCCTCCATCTATATCTCTATCTCCCATCTATCCCTCTTCCTCCCTCCCTCTCTTTTCCTCTCTCTTCTACCCCCTCCCCCGCCCCATCTATATCTCTATCTCCCCTTGTCTCTCCTTCTCACCCCCAAAACATACACACACTCTCTCTCTCCATATCTATCTATCTCTCTCTCCCTCCCTCTTCCTCTACCTCTCTCTCTTCGCTCTCTCTCTCTCTCTCTCTCTCTCTCTCTCTCCCTCACTAACTCTCCATCTCTCCCTTGTAACTCCCTCTCCACCATTCTCTCTCTATGTCTTTCTTCCCCTTCCAACTCTATCTCTCTCTCCCCCCCTCTCTCCTCTCTCACAAGTCCTCTTTCTTTTTCCTTCCCCTCCCTCTCTCCCACTTCTCTCTCTCATCTCTCTCTCCCCCCTCACTATCTCCCTCCCTCTCTCCTTCTCTCTCTATCTATCTCCCCCCTCAATATCTATGTCTCTCTCTCTCTCTTCCCCTTCTTTCCCTATCTTTATTCTCTCCTTTTCTCTCTCTTCCCTCGTCTCCTCTCTCCCTCATTCCATCTTCATCTCTCCCTTGTCACTCCCTCTCTTTCCCCCTCCAAATCCATCTCTCTCGCTCCCTCTCTCCCCCTCCTCTCTCTCTTCCTTTCTCTCTTTCAGTATGTCTCTCTCCCACACTCTATTCCCCCTTCCATCTCACTCTCTTTCTTAAATATGATCCCATTGTATTGTATTTAAGAAAGTATCTAAATTAATAAAAAACATAAATGGTTGTAAAATATTAAACCTATATTTTGGATCAATCATGTTAAAGAAAATACAATAATAATAAAATTAAAAGAATCATGCACTATCTTTCCTCTATCATTGTTAATCACTTTGCTTTTTCATCGCTTGGATCCTTGGTTAAGATGCATCTATCCTAGTTATTTATAATATTATTTATTCTCATTTTTTAATTTATTAAAACCTCCATTTAATATCTATGATTATATTGTTAGTAGTCGTGAGGATGGAGGGTTTAGATATACCTCAAAAGTAATTATAACCTTTTTTCTCTTAGATTTAATTAAAAAATGTTATAAAATTAAATTAAAATAAAATATTTGTAAAATATTTTTATTTTGAAATAAGTTATTGTTTTTGGGCATGTGGTATTGATAAGCCATGGTATTGGCCCATGTTATTGTAACACTTAAAAGGCTAGATCCATAACATAATAATCCAAAGTCTAGATGGCCCATGGTATTATAATTTTCTTCCCTCCTCTCACTCTCTATCTTTCTCTTGTGGGTATTGGCCCATGGTATTGTAAAAAAACCTACTTAGAAGTTAATAATATCCATGGTAAATATTCATGATTAAAAATCTTGTCATATTGTAAATATTAAGTTTTTATCCGCTTATTAATTAAATTTATAGATGGAACAAATCTATATTAATTGTTACAAATATATTGATTACATAAAATATAATATTACAATATTATATGTTACCCGATATTTATAACCACACCCACCTAATAAATAGTGGCCATATACTAATTAAAATGTAATATTATTAGTAAGCGATTTGGTGAATATATGTGCAATTTTCCCATTAGTGGATTCAAACTTAATTGTTTGGTCAACAACGTGATTTCTCCAAAAATTAGATTTAATTGGAATATGCTTCGTTTTGGAAAGCATAACATGATTTTTTGAAATACTAATTGCACTAGTATTATCACACATGATCGGAATGGGATTAGATTATTCAACCTCGATATCCTTGAGTGTTTGCTTCATCCAAATGACGTAAGTACAACGTGCAACTACAACTAAATAATTAGCTTCATTTGTAGACAAAAAAATAGAGTTTTTTTTCTTTTTTCTTACCCAAGATACTAGACAATTGCAGAATGTTGCACCACTTTTTCTCTTTCTATCATTAATACTACCTACCAATTCTATATCAGTGTATGTTATTAGATTGAAATCTTTGCACCTAGAATACCATAGACCATAATCAATTGTGCCCTATATGTATTTAAATATTCTCTTGAGCGTATTCAAATGGCTTTCCTTGGGATTAGGTCAAATTCTAGTAACCAATCCTACAATTTGTATTATATTAGGCCTTGATGATATTAAATATAAAATACTTTGAAACTTTGACCCGTAAGTAGTATGATCTACATCAAAAGATTCATCATCCTTGCTCAATTTACATCCAGAACATGGCTATGCCAATAGGCTTGCAATCTTCCTAACATATTTATTCAAAATTTCTTTTCGACTAAGAAATTAAGATACCTTTGTCTAATCAAGATACTTGTAAGACAAAACATAATGACATTTATCCTGGCATGGACATCTCAAACTCCTTCCACATTTCTAGTGAAAATTGTTGTCCCATTTCTCCAAATCGCTCCCAAAGACGATATCATCAACATATACAACAATGATTAGCAGATTCTTATTATCAAAGTTAATATAGAGGTTACTATTAGTTGTTCCTCGTTTAAATCCTTGTTGTTGTAGATACTTGTCTAATCTTACATACCGAGCTCTTGAATATTGTTTTAACCCATACAATGCTTTCTTTAGTTTGCAAACTTGATCTGCATATTCAAATAGATGAAATCCCTTTGGATGTTCAGTGTAAAATTCCTCCTGTAGTTCACCATTAAGAAAATCATATCAACATCCATTTGATAAACTTTAAAAATTTCTATGACTTGCAAATGCCAAAAACATCCAAATATCGTCTAATCTAGCTATAGGGGAAAGAGTTTCTTCGAAATCAATACCTTCTACCTATGCATATCCCTTGCATACCAATCTAGCTTTATTTTTTACTACCCACCACTGTTCATTCAACTTGTTTTTAAATACCCACTTGGTACCAATGACATTTTTTTCCTTTTGATCTAGGGACCACTTCCCAAGTGTTATTTTTCTTTATCTAATCGAAATCTTCATCCATTTCCTTAATACAATACTTATATTCAATAGCTTGATTAAACTTTTAGGTTCCACTTAAGACAATATTTCTATATTTGCATGTCTAGGTGTGCCTATGAATTTCCTTCTAGTCTGAATTCCCAATTCTTTATCTCCAATTATTTGAGTTTTAGGATGTTTCTTTTGTACATACATGGATGGAATTTTTTACTTCTATGGGTTCTTTTCTTTTTCTTCTTCTTTATCTTCATACTCTTTAAAGACACTTGTTGCATCATCTGATTTTTCATTTTGTTGAGGTTTTATTAAATGTGGGAAAAATTGATCTACCTTGACACAAATGCATTCCACTCTAATATTTGATATTTTTTTGTAGCCTTTGATTTTGATTGAGTAGCCTAGAAATATACTTTCATCTACTCTCGAGTCGAATCATCCCAAATTTTCATAATTTCTATTTTGTAGCACTTGCTTCCAAACACTTTTAGGTGTTTTACTAAAACTGGTATACCTTTCCATAACTCATAGGGTGTCTTATCATTGTTTGGTCTGAGCTAAAGTATGTTTGATAAGTAGAAAGTTGTTTGAGTTTCTTCTCCTCAAATGGTGTTTGCAACCTTTGCTTCATCCATCATCGCTCTTGTCATTTCTTGAACTCACTTTTTATTTCTTCCCACTCCTCCATTCTCCTGAGGAGTTTTGACTACTGAGTATTGTCTTTTGATCCCATTCTCTTCACAAAATTCCTCAAATTCATTAAAGGTTAATTATCCACCTTTGTTTGATCTTAAACACTTTATTTTCAATTCCTTTTCATTTTCTACTTTAGCCTTGAACACCTTGAACTTATTGAGGGCTTCTGATTTTTCTTTAAGAAACCTGATCCAAGTTACTCCAGCATAGTCATCAATGAACATAATAAAGTATCTCTCTTCTCTTGGGCTTTGATTTCTTGTAAGAACACACATATTAGTGTGGACTAGCTCTAGTGGTATATATAATGAATGTGCTTTTATTTTGAAATTAACCCTTGCCTACTTTCCAAACATGCATGATTTACATATGCAACCATATGGATTTAACAGTTTTGGCATGCCTCTTACTGCTTCTATCTTGCTTCTTTATTTCAAAGTTTACACGTCCCATTATTCTATGTCATAAACATGTTTCATCCAATTTTCTCATGCAACACTTAATTCTAGTATCATCAAAAACATATAAATTATTGGGAGTCTTGAAATGTTCCATCGTAGCCTTGGTCACCAATTTGGATCACACTTAGGGATTGTGCTTCAATCCATCCACATGTAAGACATTATGAGCCTTGGTATTATTATCCAAACTGACAATTCCTCTTCCCTATATCTATTTTGGTGCATTGTTCCCAAATGTAACACTTTCTCCTCTATCTTCCCTTAGAGAGAGAAATTTACTTTTGTCTCCAATCATGTGCTTTGAGCAGCCACCATCTGCATACAATTTCCTTTATTCATTATGACCATATAGTGTGTATCCACACTCCTCAGATTTCTCTGATCTTTGTTTCCAACTCTTAGAGTTTCCTTTCTGCAAAGATTGTTTAGGAATCTACTGCTTGGAGGATTGAAGAATGTGCTACTACCTTCACTAGCTTTGTGACCAAAATTGTTACAGTTAAAGCATTCACCCTCATTCATGAGGGGATAAAATATATTGTCCCTTCTGGTGGCCTGGGTGCAGGCGATATAGACAATCTGGCAAATCCTGAAACAATTTCTTCTAAGTCTGATGGAATTCCTTCTTCTTCCTCACTGGAGTATCAGTCATTTATTTCTAGGCTAACTGTTATAAAAATTCCCCTTTTTTCTTCAAAATCACCACTCTTCCCCCTTAATCGCCCCAACAATTGTTATCGGGCATAATTTATATCATAGAGTCTCTTTTCCTCTATCGGGACTATAATTCCATAGGAATTATAAAATACACTATTGACAGGGCTTTTGAATGGAAATAACGAAAATAACATAAATTACACTATCGACATTGTAAACCAAAGAAAATGAGTTAATACAAAAAATACACAGTCGACAGGGCTTTATTCCAAAGGAATGGAATAACACTATCAGCGGGTTATTTCGCAAGA
Organism: Pinus tabuliformis; assembly: GCA_031772625.1. Lineage (NCBI taxonomy): Eukaryota > Viridiplantae > Streptophyta > Pinopsida > Pinales > Pinaceae > Pinus > Pinus tabuliformis. The sequence continues at coordinate 704,485,601 of CM062805.1, read as the reverse complement.
GTTGAAATAAAACTATCGGCGCTTTAACATTGGTGATTCCCCAATGCGATATAACACGTCGGTTATTGGAAATCACTATCGGTGATTCCAACACTCCAATGCCAGGTTCCTCCCGCTCCAATCTTGCGATGCGATAAACTTCACGGACCCAATAGCTTATCAAACTCTCCTCTATAATATTTCGGGTCCGAGGTATCGCTACTTCAGACTTCGGCGATTCCAAAGGTTGGTCCCTCTCCACTCAAGCACCCCGATGCGATAGCGCTTACGGACCTGACCTGGATATCAGCCACATTTGATAAGGTTTCAAGTCGGACTGTCCATTCAACTAAGTTTTTCACGGTTTTTTAAGTGTAAACCCTAATTTCACCTGCGGACTAAATGATACATATAAAAGAAATAGAGCACGCTGATTCAAAGGAAAACCACACAAATTGACTCCTATCAGGGTATTAACTAGAAAATCAGGGTTGAATCACTGTTATAATGACTCAGAAGAAAAGTAATGAAATGAATACACGCATAAATACCAATTAACAGGAAAATATAGTTCAGATGCACAGAAAGGATTTCGGAGGTCACCATGCCTCTGAGATCGACCAATACATAGAGAAAATTCCTCTTCCTTTGAGAAATATGTGATAAAAGAATGCGGTCCAAAATCCTATTACAATAGCATCCAAATTACATTTATACTGGTTTGTATTAACAACCAAATCCCTAAAACAGAGGCTTAATTTAATAAAACTATCAGTTCAGTAGAACATCCTCCTCGAGAACCTCCACTATGCTTAACTAATCCTATCAGTTCAACGAGGTATTCTCTTCGAGAACCTCCACTATAGCCTAACTATTAACATTTATTACAACATGATTTATTCCTAGATTCTATCTCTATGCTAAACTAGAAAAACACAGAAATTGATGGCTAAAGGATCCCACTCCTTTGCTTGTATATTTTTTGGTGTTTTTGGAATAAGTTTGAAGTTTTTCCCTCCAAGTCTCATGCTCCTGCATCAGACTTCTGAGAACAAAATTTTTCATGGGCTCTTGTCCATGAGCTCTTCTACAGAACTACCCAGCTTCTGTAGCATGCTTTCTATTACCCAAGTAGCTTCAGTAGTTGGCTGATCCTTCCATTTTACCAAATACTGAAAGTACTCTTGTCCTCTAGTCTTCTTGAACACCTTCTTGTCCAAAATCCTTTCTAGTTGTAACTCTTTTGCTGTAGGTAACTATTTTACCCAGTCAATCTCTTGTGTCTCTTGATCTTGTGTTGTATCATCTGCAGCTTCACCTTCATACTTGTACAGGTCTGCAACATTGAAAATTGGAGATATTCCAACATCAGGGGGTAATTCAATCTCATATGCATTTGCAGAAAACTTCCTTAATACTCTGCATGGTCCAATTTTCTTGAACTTCAATTTGTTATACTCCCTCTTTGGAAATCTTTCCTTTCTGAGGTGTGCTAAAACCAAATCCCCAACTTCAAAGTTCACCTCTCTTCTTCTCATGTCTGCTCTGGTCTTGTACTTGATGTTTCTATCCTGTAGCTGTTGTTTCACTTGTTCATGTATTGCTTGCATTTCTGAAGCAAAATCTCCTCCCTCTGCATTTCTCATCTCATCTTTTCCCAAGTTTCTCAACTCAGATACTCCTCTTGGGTGCATTCCATAAACAATATGGAATGGACTTTGTCATGTACTCGTGTTAGGTGAGTCATTATATGCATATTCAGCTTGTGCCAACACTTGATCCCACTATTTTGGATGTTCTACAGTAAGACTTATCAAAAGATTGCCCAAACTCCTGTTCACAACTTCAGTCTTTCCATCAGTTTGTGGATGATAGGCAGAACTGAAACTCAGTTTAGTTCCCAATTTACCAAATACTGAAAGTATTCCTGTCCTTTAGTCTTCTTGAACACCTTCTTGTCCAAAATCCTTTCTGGTTGTAACTCCTGTAGGTAACTATTTTACCCAGTCAATCTCTTGTGTCTCTTGATCTTGTGTTGTATCATCTGCAGCTTCACCTTCATACTTGTACAGGTCTGCAACATTGAAAATTGGAGATATTCCAACATCAGGGGGAAATTCAATCTCATATGCATTTATAGAAAACTTCTTTAATACTCTGCATGGTCCAATTTTCTTGAACTTCAATTTGTTATACTCCCTCTTTGGAAATCTTTCCTTTCTGAGGTGTGCTAAAACAAAATCCCCAACTTCAAAGTTCATCTCTCTTCTTCTCATGTATGCTCTGGCCTTGTACTTGATGTTGCTATCTTGTAGCTGTTGTTTCACTTGTTCATGTATTTCTTGCATTTTTGAAGAAAAATCTTCTCCCTCTGCACTTCTCATCTCATCTTTTCCCAAGTTTCTCAACTCAGATGCTCCTCTTGGGTGCATTCCATAAACAATATGGAATGGAATTTGTCCTGTACTCGTGTTAGGTGAGTCATTATATGCATATTTAGCTTGTGCCAACACTTGATCCCACTGTTTTGGATGTTCTACAGTAAGACTTCTCAAGAGATTGCCCAAACTCCTGTTCACAACTTCAGTCTATCCATCAGTTTGTGGATGATAGGCAGAACTGAAACTCAGTTTAGTTCCCAATTTCTTCCATAGTGTTCTCCAGAAATGTCCAACAAATTTGGAATCTCTGTCTGAGACAATACTCTTAGGCAACCCATGCAATCTTACTATCTCCTTGAAAAACAAATTAGCAATGTGAGTAGCATCACTAGTTTTATAACATGGAATACAATGTGCCATTTTTGACAATCTATCCACTACAACAAAAATTGAATCATTACCCCTTTGAGTCTTTGGTAAGCCCAAAACAAAATCCATACTTACCATATCCCAAGGCCTATCTGGAATTGGTAATGGAACATACAAACCTGTGTTTTGGCTTCTTCCCTTTGCATATTGACAGATTTTACAAGTTCTCACATACTTTTCCACATCAGATCTCATTTTTGGCCAAAAATAAAATCTGTTCAACTGTTCATACGTCTTCTCTATACCAAAATGTCCTTCAAGTCCTCCACTATGATTTTATTTGATTAAATTCTCCCTCATAGAATAGTTTGGTATGCACAGCTAATTTCTCTTAAACAACAGTCCATCTTGTAAGAAATAATCCAACCATTTTCTCCTATCCATCAAAACAGGATTCTTACAAGTTTCAAATGCCTCTTTAAAATATGAATCTGTCTCATATAATTCTTTAAGAAAATCAAAACCTAACACTTGAATTTGAATTTCTTGAAGTAATACATTTCTCCTACTTAAGGCATCTGCAACTTTATTTGATTGGCCATTTATATGTTTCAAGACAAAATGGAAACCTTGAAGATACTCTACCCATTTAGCATGTTTCTAGCTAAGCTTTGGCTGCTGCATAATATACCATAGTGCATGGTAATCTGAATAAAGTATGAACTCCTTTGACATTAGATAATGTCTCCACTTCTTCAATGACTGCACAACTGCATAGAACTCTTTATCATAAGAAGAATACTTCTTTTTGGAATCATTCAACTTTTCACTAAAATAAGCTATAGGTCTATCTTCCTAACTTAAAACACCTCCAATTGCTTCTCTGCTGGCATCACACTTCACTTGGAAAGACTTACTAAAATCAGGTAGAACCAAAATAGGCTTTTCAGCGATTTTCTTCTTCAACAACTGAAAGTTCCTTTCTGCTTCAACAGTCCATCTAAATGGTTGTTTATCCTTCTTTATGGTCTCAATAATAGGTGCATTGATCTTACTAAAATTCTTTATGAATTTTCTATAAAAAAAAATAGCAAGACTATGAAAACTTCTTACCTCAAAAACACTTTTAGGTGAAGGCCACTCCATGATTGCCTTGATCTTTTCTGGATCCATCTTCAACCCCTCAGCGGAAATAACAAAACCCAAGTACACTAGTTCTTCTTTCATGAATGAACACTTCTTCAAATTCAACAATAATTTCTCTTGTTGTAGCTTTTGTAAGACATAATTCAGATGTCTTATGTGCTCCTCCTTAGACCTGTTGTAAACTAATATATCGTCCAGATATACTATTACAAATTTACCAATGAATTTTTTAAGAACTTCATCCATGAGTCTTATAAACATACTTGGTGCATTTGATAACCCAAAAGGCATTACTCTTCACTCATACAACCCCTCATTTTTCTTAAAGGCAGTTTTACACTCATCCCCTTCTCTTATCCTTATCTGATGATACCCACTTTTAAGATCTAGTTTTGTAAAATACTTTGCCCCACTCAAGCAATCCATTAAATCTTCAATCCTAGGTAAAGGAAATCTGTACTTGATTGTGATTTTATTGATGGATCTTGAATCAATACACATTCTCCAGCCTCCATCTTTCTTTGGACTTACACTATTGGTACTACACAAGGACTCAAGCTTTCTCTGATCAATCCTTTGTCAAGCAATTCCTGAACCTGCTTCCTAACTTCTTCATTTTCTGTAGGAGTTATTCTGTAAGCTGCTTTGTTAGGTAGACTTGCTCTAGGAATCAAATCTATATGATGGCCGATTATTCTAATGGGTGACAACTCATTAGGTAAATCATCAACAATGATATCACAATAGTTGTCTAACATTTCTTGAATTTCAATGGGTAAATCAGAAACCTTAATGGAAGTCATTATTACCTTGGGCTTGCAGATTACAACAAAATTTACCTCATTCTCTTTAATCTGCTACAAGTATTCCTTTCCTCCTAGTAACAGAGTTTTTGGATCAGTCTTCTTTCCTGATGCATATTCTTCTTTCATAGGCAACAATGCATGATTGATACCATCTTTGCCAAACTTGTAGGTGTTTCTCTTTCCATCATTCATAGCTCCTCTGTCATATTGCCAAGGTCTTCCAAGCAATATGTGACACACATCCATTGGCATCACATCACATACAATTTTATCCTTATATTTTCCCAACTGCAACTCCACTTCACACTGTTCATTCACTAACAGCTGATGTCCCTTTTGTAACCATGACACCTTGTAAGGTGTTGGATGTTTCACTGTCTTTAGCTTGAATTTCTCCACCACTTCTGTAGAGACCAAATTATCAGTGCTACCACTATCAATGATCATCTAATAGTGTTTCCCTTGAACCTTACACATTGTTCTGAACAAGGTCTTCCTTTGTGATGGTTCAGCTATCTCCTTTGTTGGCTTGAGCAAGACTTTATTGATTACCAAAGATTCTCCTCTCTTTGGTATATTTTCTTCTTCTGCCATTGCTGTTGCTGTTGCTTCTCCCTCAACTGGAGCAACAATTGCATTCCTCTGGCTTGTTCCTGCATTCTCTGGGCACTCAAAAGCTCTATGTCCTAGTTTTTTACATCTGTAACATCTTACTTCTTTTCCTCTTCCTCTGCCTCCTCTTCCTCTAGAAAAAATCCCTCTGCCACTTGCATCACCATGTTGGGTTGAGCTGCTGCTAGCTCCATCTTTAGGTGTTGTAGATCTTCCTCTACCACCTTGACTTCCCCTTCCTAGGAAAGTACCTCTCCTTCTGGAAGACTGCTTCCTCATGAGATTTTCTTCAGCTTTCAGTACTATCTGATAAGCTTCCTCTACTGTTTTAGGAGAAAGTATACTTATCTCATATTGAATGTCCGTCCTAAGACCATTCACATATATAGCCACCTCCTCATCTATATCCTGAGTTTGTACAACTCTTATGCTTACCTTATAGAATTCCTCTGTGTATTCGTTCACTGTCATAGACCTCTGTCTAAGATTCTGCATCTGTTTGAACAAGGTTTGCTGATAATTACTTGGTAGAAACTTTCCTCTTAGCTTTGCTACCATCCTACTCCAAGTTTTGATAGGTTTCTTGCCAATTCTCTTTCTTTCTACCTGCACTCCATCCCACCAAAGTGTTGCATGGCCTTTTAGCTTGGTGACAACAAACTTTACTTTCTTCTCATCTTTTATTTCTTCATAGTCAAAGAATTTCTCCATGCCATTAATCCAGTTTATCAATTCTTCTGGATTCAGTCCTCCTTCATATATTGAAACCTCAATCTTTGGCCTAGCTGTCGATCTCAACACTGACTAGAAGAATCTCATCTCAGGAGTAACTGCTACAGCTTCCTCCTCTCCTTCAGCATTTGCAACTGGTCGTCCTCTTCTACCACGTCCTCATCCTCTTCCAACTTTGAAAGCCATATTAGCCTTCCTTCTTCCGCTTCTGAGATTCAATTTAGTGTCAAAAAGTTGCTCTGATACCACTAATGGTGGCCTGGGTGCAGGCGATATAGACAATCTAGAAAATCCTGAAATGATTTCTTCTAAGTTTGATGGAATTCCTTCTTCTTCCTGCACTGGAGTATCAGTCATCCATTTCTAGGCTGATTTTATAAAAATTCCCCTTTTTTCTTCAAAATCACCACTCTTCCCCCTTAATCGCCCCAACCCTTGTTATCAGGCACAATTTATATCATAGAGTCTCTTTTCCTCTATTGGGACTATAATTCCATAGGAATTATAAAACACATTATCGGCAGGGATTTTTAATGGAAATAATACAAATAGTGTAAATTACACTATCGGCATTATAAACCAAAGAAAATGCGTTAATACGCAAAATACACAGTCGACGGGGCTTTATTCCAAAGGAATGGAATAACACTCTCGGCGCTTTAAATACACTATCAACGGGTTATTTCACAAGAGCTGAAATAACACTATCAGTGCTTTAACATCAGTGATTCCCCAATGCGATATAACACGTGGGCTATTGGCAATCACTATCGGCGATTCCAACACTCCAATGCCAGGTTCCTCCCACTCCAGTCTTGCGATGCAATAAGCTTCGCTGACCTGATAACTTATCAAACTCTCCTCTATAATATTTCAGGTCCAATGTATTGCTACTTTGGACTTCGGCGATTCCAAAGGTCTATCCCTCTCCACTCAAGCACCCCGATGCGATAGCTCTTACGGACTCGACCTGGATACTAGCCACATTTGATAAGGTTTCAAGTCCGGACTCTCCATTCAACCAAGTTTTTCACGGTTTTTTTTTTGTAAACCCCAATTTCGCCTGCAGACTAAACTATACGTATAAAAGAAACAGAGCACACCGATTCAAAGGAAAACCACACAAATTGACTGCTATCAGGGTATTAACTAGAAAATTAGGGCCAAATCACTGTTATAACAACTCAGAAGAAAAGTAATGAAACCAATACACACATAAATACCAATTAACAGGAAAATATAGTTCAGATGCACAGAAAGGCTTTTGGAGGTCACCACGCCTCCGGGATCAACCAATACACAAAGAAAATTCCTCTTCCTTTGAGAAATATGTGATAAAAGCATGCGGTCCAAAATCATATTACAATAGCATCCAAATTACATTTACACTGGTTTGTATTAACAACCAAATCCCTAAAATAGAGGCTTAATTTAATAAAACTATCAGTTCAGTGGAACATCCTCCTCGAGAACCTCCACTATAGCCTAAATATTAACATTTATTACAACATGATTTATTCCTAGATTCTATCTCTATGCTAAACTAGAAAAACATGGAAATTGATGGCTAAAGGATCCCACTCCTTTGCTTGTAGATTTTTTTGTGTTTTTGGAATAAGTTTGAAGCTTTTCCCTCCAAGTCTCATGCTCCTACACCACATTCTAGCATAGGAATTCCTAGATCTAGAATTTGGGAAATGGCTGGATTTGATAGCTTCATATTTGTTAAACTTATTGGCTCTACAATTAACAACCTTATGTCCAAGGTTATGACATGAATAAAAATTGATATAAAATAAATTTAGGCACCTGGATTTGTATTGTCATTGCATAAGGTTGGATCTGTTGTATATTCCCCCTTTTTGTTGAAGCTCTGATTTGCATTGAGGATTATTCATGGATCTAACATGGTCAATGCTTTTCTATTTCTTTCTTTTGTCACCCCCTCCTTTTTCTTATTTGGCCTTACCTTTGAGTTTATCTTCATAACTTAACAGTGCTTTATTTCCTGAGGACCTAGTTCTTGGCTCAACATTTGAGATCCATTGAGGATCTTTAAAACCCATACCCATTTGATTGTTTCTGATCTTGGGACACTGTAGATGTCATTGAGATTCTTTGATCCTTTGAAAAATTTGATACTTAGATCCATATTATATTTTGATTACTCTATATCTGTCCTTAGAGAAACAACCTTTGCTTCTAGATTTTGAAAATTATTTTCCCGTTATATCAGCTGATTTGTGAGTATTTCCTCTTTTCTCTTTACTTCTTCAACTTGAGTTTTCAAAGAGATAATATCTTCTTCATATGCATTTGAGTACCACTTTTCCTGCTTCTTGGATAATTCCTTTGTATGAGATGCATTCTCATCTTCTAATTTGTTCTGACTCTTTCGTTTATCTTTCAACTATTGTAGAAGAATTTATTTTAATTCAATTTGTTTATTCTAATTACACATTTTGAATATTACGAGTTTCTTCATTAGAATGATGATTATCTTCTTATTCTCTCATCAATTTTTCCATCAATTATTTGTTCTTCCTCCAAGTCTTATTTAACTTATTTAGAGCACTAATAAGATCTACTTCAAGATCAACTATTCCTTCAACTTCTTCCTCTATATTTGAATTATCTTTGTATTTAAGTTCAAAATTTAAGGCCATGAGCAAGAATTCATCATGTGCTTCATCATATGATTGTTAATTACTTTCTTAAGATGTGTTACTATCTTCCTTAGAGTATAAACTCTTCTTTATTTGAGTCTTTCCCTTTTGGTATTGCAGATATTTACTTCTATTCTTTTGATAGTTTACTTTCTCTTGCTTTTCAGGTTTAGTGTAAGGAAAGTTTGAAGAAAAGTGACCAATTCTACCACAATCAAAACATTTGTGGGGTAACTTACCTTAATACTTGTTAGATCCTCTCTTTAACTTACTCACAAATTGAACCATCTCTTAATCTGACTCGTAAATAGAGATATATTAATTTTATTTAGACTTATATGAAGCTTTGAAGGAAGCCTCCTTTGGTTCTGACTTCTCTTTTCCAATACATATTTCATAAGTTGTGAGAATTCCATGTAATTGCTCCATCAAGAGAGTTTTCAGATTGTGCATCTCTTCAATGGTAGAGATCTTGACATTGAATCTCATAAGAAGAGATCTCAATACTTTCTAAGCCACTACATCTTCAAGTTTCTCATTAAGGCCTCTAATCATGTTAGCTACCTCATCAAATCTGAGAAAATATTTTTCTATACTTTAATCCTCATTCATCTTTAAACTTTCAAAACTCATTCTATTAGTTTGAATTTTGGCTTTAAGGAAAGTTTGGAGAAAAATGACCAATTCTACCACAATCAAAACATTTGCGGGGAAACTTACCTTAATACTTGTTAGATCTCTCTTTAACTTAATTACAAATTGAACCATCTCTTAATCTAACTCGTAACTAGAGATATATTAATTTTATTTAGACTTCTATGAAGATTTGAAGGAAGCCTCCTTTGGTTTTGACTTCTCTTTTCCAATCCACATTCCATAAGTTGTGAGAATTCCATGTAATTGCTCCATCAAGAGAGTTTTCAGATCGTGCATCTCTTCAATGGTAGAGATATTGATATTGAATCTCATAAGAAGATATTTCAATACTTTCTAAGCCACTACATCTTCAAGTTTCTCATTAAGGCCTCTAATCATGTTAGCTACCTCATCAACCTTGAGAAAATATTTTTCTATACTTTAATCCTTATTCATCTTTAAACTTTCAAAACTCATTCTATTAGTTTGAATTTTTTCTTTCTTAAATTTGGCATCTCCTCAGTAATTATTCTTAAGTTTATCACATACCTCCTTACCAGATTTGAAATGCATTACTTTGACTAGTTCAAATTGGTTAAGACCGAATAAGATTACATTCCTAGTCTTTGCATTGTTCGAATAGGGTCTTCTTTCATCTAGATATATTGAAGGAGATGTTGGAACTATGTATCCAACTTCAAAATGTACCCAAACATCAACACCAAAAGACATTAGATAGGCTTCCATTCTTACTTTCCATAATACATATTTGGTTCCATGAAAGATAGGTGCTCGAAAAGAATCTATCCTAATTAGCCTTGATTCCCTATAAATCTACTTTCCAATAGCTAAGTTGTTCCTGAAGGAACTCACCCTGATATGAATTGTTGGGAATTAAAGAATATTGAATATTGATTGTGGAGGGGGGGGGGGGGGGGGGCAGGTGAATTAGTATTATACAATTTTTACAGCTATTTACTCAATTATTCCATCAAATGTAATCAACAATCCAGTAAGTCATCATTCACATGAAATATTGAACACAAGAATTAACGTGGAAACCCATATGGAAGAAAACAACAATTTGTTTTGATTATGATGTAATTCTAAGCTCCAACTTCTAGTTATGTCAATTTGTTGTGAGAACTAACTCACAGGGGGCACCAACACTCTCAGATATGCAAGCCCCAACTTTCTAGAGGCACCAACCTCTTATATTTATAGGAACCAACCTAAAAAATCCAATCATATCTACATTTCATCTCATATTCAAACAAAGATCCATGGCATTAAGGTATTCTTGAACGATTTGATAATTCTATGAACTCCTTCATGTCTCCCACAATTGTTCTTTCTTGTTGTTGATACAAGTTTATGGATATATGTTGAGTGTGAGTTTACGTATGTCCTATTTTTTGAGCAGTCTCACCACCCATTATCAGGGATTCAAGTAAAGCATGATAGATCGAAAAAGAGTGTTGGGGTATTTATAAAGAAATAATCAACCAGGGACATTTAACATGAGTGTTAATACTTTCATTAAAACATATTTTTAGGAAATAAAATATGTTTATATTTTAATTCCTTGATAAAAATATTAAGTTATAGGTATACGATCTATGTTCCCCTACTTCTCCTTGTATTCATCAAACAGGGTGTTCTTCTCTACATAGACAACACTTTCACTCTTTTTGTTTACATTGATAGTTAACTCATCATTTTGCATGGGAAAAACTCTGGTTCTTGACATCGTCCTTTTATATTTATATGTGTTGCACCTTTTATTTTTTTATCAACATGTGGGATTTAATTTTATTAACTAAATTTGGCACCTGAACACCAAAATTCAATCTCAACCCTTATTCACTAGCTACCAATCACATGTGACCATGACCCAAAATCAAATCTTATTCCTCTAAGCACTTAGCGCCAAGCAACTCATCCACATGAAAACATCTCTGGTGCTCCAAAACTTATTTTCAATGTTAATTACATCAATGGATGAGATTCATTTTAGCGTCCTCGGTCTTCTAGGCTATTAATGACAGGGGGGGGTACTAAATTTGTCATTTGTGAAACTTCAACCCCCACATCTCCTTCAAATGTTTTATGTGACATCTATGTGCTACTTTGATCGAACGACAAAGGATGCATCTCGGGCCCCCCTTTAATTTTCAAGGTTTAACAGGGAGAGGAGGGGACAAAATTTGTCATATTTTCTCCCAAACCACCTCGACACCACCTCAATTGACTAGATCCATTAACCTATCATCTGATCTCCACTTGTTGCCACATGTATTCCTATCATTGTAGACACCTACACATCAAATCCCAGGAACGAGTCTTAGAGCTCTACTAACACACCTATCATGTCACTGCCATCCTTTACTGACATCATCCTACCAAGTGGCATCCTATGGGTGGAGCCATGTGTCACCTGAAAGTAGGCTACTTAGCCATCCAAAATGGTTGACTCCACCTGCCATGTGGCATGTTGATAGTGTTCCACATTATCTTCTCTGGCATGTCACTTCTTATGCCACATCCTCACGATCCTAGGTCCTTGGCCCATTTCGAAAATTCAACTTCACACACACCTAGGGCCACAGGGCTAGGGATTAAGCCTAATCCCTAATTTAAGCCTTAATTAAGCTCATCTATGTCATCATCTCTCCTAGCTACAAAATGTCACTTTTGGAGACTACCATGTCACCTTAGCCTATTCCTCCACGGGTTGTCGCCCATTGCTGATTATTGCACATAAAATGGAGCAGGTGGTCCAATAAGAACTCAGGGGCTTAAATTAAGCACCCGGTGACCAAGTCAGGAGCTTTGGAGACCACCAATCACTGATCATCACCCTTTCTATTGTTTTCTCTTTTATAAAAATGGCAGTCTGATAAGCGCCTAAGCGATTTACCTAGCTCTCTTTGATCAGGGGTTGGGACTGACATCTTACCACTCTACTTCTTGTTTCCCAACACTTCCTCCTAAGATTTGTTCTATAGTTTGGTGTCGATTCAAGAAAATATGGTACCAGGGATTTTCATGTGTACCTCTTTTTTTTTCTTCAAAAGGCTTAGATGCCCAATGAATGAATGCAACTATCTCTGGAACCATGAACCTTGGAACCTTGACACAACTTCAAAGCCTAATAACTATGTATCCCTTAGGAGTTATACCAAGTGCCATATACCATTGGAAAGGTCTTTGGGAGGAATATCCAACCAAAGGCTTTGCAAGAGCTTTTGAAGCTCTTCATGAACTTGACATCAATAAAACCAATGGACCACCATTGCCAACTTTCTCAACATCAAGTTTGTCTAATAGTGGCATCTCATGTAAATTATTAAATATTAATTCAAGAACACTTGTAGTGTAGGTGTGGTTGTTCAATGGAAATTTTTTTGTGTGTGAGCTCAACAATATTCATGAGAACTATGGAGTAAATATGATATATGATTAAGTTAAAACCATTTATTTATTATATAAATGATCAATGGTTCGTTTAAGTTGTAAAGAGTTGTGTAGTATTCAATCTTTAATTAGAAAATAATATTAGTGAAATAAAGATGTGAAAAATAAATTATTGTGCATGTGTGTACACAAATTTTGTGAACTTACCCATATGTTCACTTGATAAACAAAGTATAGTGATACCCTTAATTTCTACTTATAAGTAATAAAAAAATTGAAAATCATTTACTTAAACCAACTTAAATCCATATTAACTTGAGATCTATCAAATCTCTCCATATGCAAACCTTTTCTCAAGTTTTGAACGCAAAAAAGAGGATTTCACCTCAAGATATTTGATCCCTCTCAGTTTTTTATAGATGAAGAATTAAAATAGATCTAGGTTGGTCTTTATTAAAACTTATCTTACCACTAACTTAGAAAAATTAATTTCCTAAAATTTGTTGATTATGATTTTGTTGTTAGTTTTTTTTATTATTAATAATAATTTTCTTTACACATTAGATATAATTTTTTTGACAATGTTGTGTTTAACATTGAGTTTAAATTATAAATTACTCAAATAACACATGAAAACCAATAAAGTCAACATTTAATTTGAATAAAAAATATATGTTAAGTTCCCTATGATGGGTGTGTAGATAAATGAATGGGTGTACGGACAGTAAATCAATTGCAGATGAATGAAGGCAAAAGCCAAATTGCTTGTCTGTACAACTCATTTACTCCTGCAAATCACAAATGAATGAATCTATAGGAGTAAATGAGTTGTACGGACAGTAAAGCACTGAACAAGGATCTATTGTAGATTCCACTACTAACCCAAATATTGAAATATTTGAAGGAAAAAAGGATGGTACTATAGGATTCAACTATATGAGAGTAATGGTTATCCAGTATCAACAACATCATGTTATGCTAGATATTTGTATAAATGGTGAAATGCTTTCCCTAAGAACATGGTGCAGGGGTCCCCAGCATATAACCATCCTTAGTCAAACTAATGCCACAGTAACACCCGCACATGCCCACAGTATGCATTTAACACAATAATGCATCCACAACTGTCCCAGGTCATTCGACTCTACAATGGAGTCAAATCTTCAGACCTTAAATGGTCACAGCCCATTCATCAGCAGTTCCTATACATAGGAACTCAATCACCTCGCCAAACTCCTATCGGGATTATATGAACCCTTCAGAACTTCAGTTCAAACCTTTAGCCAGCATATATATATATATATATATATATATATATATACATATACATATACATATATACATATATATATATATATATATATATATATATATATACATATATATATATATATATATATATATATATATACATATATACATATATATATATACATATATATATATATACATATATATATATATATATACATATATATATATATATATATACATATATATATATATACATATATACATATACATATATATATACATATATATATATATACATATATATATATATATATATATATACATATATATATATACATATATATACATATATATATATACATATATATATATATATATATATATATACATATATATATATACATATATATATATATATACATATACATATATATATACATATATATATATATACATATATATATATACATATATATATATATACATATATATATATACATATATATACATATATATGTATATATATAGTCCTCTCTGCCTTTGGTTAAAATATATATTATCGCTTAAATGCTCTATTGGCACTCTTCCTTATAAAATACTTGTATAAAGGAAAAATTCTCAAAACACAACTTTCTCCGCCACTACACGGGTTTTGCATAGACCCCGGGGTTAACCCTCATCACAATCGCTATCGACTATGTCAACGGCTCATACACATATGAACCATCCCCCTTCTCTGACTCTGATCTTTGACTATCGAAGCGATAACACATGCTTTACGTTAAAAGGCCCACACCATATAACTATCGGAAATATTAACCATTCGGGAATACAAAGGAATTCCCACTCCGAACCGCATACGCCAGATTTCAAATCTTATCCAACCGCATTCATAACTATCATCGGGTTCACCTCCTCTACGCTGCCTTTGTGCTCTACGTTAGCCCGACACCTGATCGCTGATAAACCCAACGCTGATCGCCGATATCGCTATCGGTGATATCGTACCATCACAATCGATGTGTTTATTATCACCGCCCTTTGCACTTCCGACGGTCGATTGCGATTTAAATCGTGACCGTTGATCTAGCCACGATCCAACAGTCCACGGTTAATCGTTGCTCGCTTTTCACAAATCTCCAAGACTCGTTCCGATGACTTAAAAGGTTCTTCGCCGATGCGACACGATCTGGACCATTGATCTTAAGAGATCTAACGATACCTGTGTCTCACTCCTCATTCCTCCGTTCTTCCTTTTACAAAGAAATTACGCTAAGTCTTCAGTATTTCCTCTGTGACATGGTTTCTTCAAAGGTTCTGGTCTTCTGTTCTTTCGCTTCCATTGTTTAGCTTCCTCTGAACTGGACTCCTTATCGATTCTTGCTTCTCAACTCCTCTTCAAAGCTAACTCTGGGTTTCACTTGGATTCAATGATTCCTCGTGATTCCTCTAAAGCATATTACGCCTCTGCGTACTTCAGAACTCTGCTTGCAATTCATTACAGAACCTACGAGTTCATAATTTACATGTAATCCAATCATTCATTATCCATTCACACATCTATTCAGTTCCAAATGAACCTCTGTATATTAACATGAAAAATTGATTACAATTGAGACTCCCAGTCTCTCACACACACATAGGCCTGATTCTACCATTTGTGGCCTCCTCCCTCTTGAACATGCAGGTTCACTATTTATAAGAATGCATTGGATTGGATCATTGGAGGATCCGATCATCCCTCTAACAAAATCCTAAAGCTCTCTGCATGCATACATATGTGGAAGACTTTATCTACTCCATCTTTTTCTTTGTTTTAAAACATAAAAGACTCCTTATCAGCTCAATGGTCCATATCTACTCTAATTAATTCCTAAAAGCTCTCTCTTGCCCCTAGAGAGTTGGATTTAACTTCTACAGTTCATGTTCTCATTTATTTATTTTGAGAGCATTTACATATTCTCTCATTATCTAATTAAATCACACTTAAAAGCCTAACTATTTCCTAAAATGCATGACCCCCTATGTCTACTATTTACAATGATTTTCCCTTGGGTGAATGCTCCTGGATCAGACTCCCAAAGTAGAAAATATTCATGATCTCCTGATCATGTGTCTTCTGATCTTGGTCTTCTTGGATTCCACACTTTCATTTGTAGTGGTCCAAATGCTTTGTACCTTTGATGTTGTTGTGTGTCTGTTGTCTTTTGCTCCATGTTCTTCTTCTTGTCAATCAACTTCAAACTCTGATTGATCATCCTTCCTGCTGCTACCATTCTCCTCCAGTTGGACTGCTTCATCATCAGCTCCCACATTTATTTAATTTCTATGTCCAGCATATCTTTGAACTGGTCCATTTTCTACTTTGTATTTCTGTCTCTTTCTCTTTGTTTCAGGTTACTGTTGCTGTCTTCTATGCTGACTTTTTCTTTGCTTGCTCCAACTTTCGGTTTGCTTGCTCTCACTTCAATGCTTACTGTGACTCCTATGCTGACTTCTATTTTACTTGCTTCATTCTTTGGTTTACTGACTACCTCTCTATCATCCTTACCCTCTTTCATGATTAAATCATGACTACTCAACATTCTTTCCAGCATATTAATTTCTCCATTCCATGGATTGATTTCTTCCATAGAATTCTCTTCTTTCACCTTTATTTGGTTGTTCACTTGTGCCAAATCCCCTCCATAATTTGCAACAAAACCTGCACACTCAAAACACTTGTTAAAATAAAAAACATAAGGCTATTGTGCCTTATTTCCCTTTGGCAGCAATTGAGTTTGCTGCTCTATTTTCTCCTTCTCCTCTATCAACACATCAATATGCTGATTCGAATTCTCAGCAGAATTCATGAGACTATCCATTAGTCACTCTTTCACACCATTTGTTCTAATGATGTCTTCCTGCTTGGGTTCACTGTAGTGAATTTCTCCTCCTTTAACCTACTGCTGGTTATCTTCACTTTGAAATTGTTTAATTCCATCTTCAAACAACCTCTACTCAATATCTCTAATCACATACTCATACTCATTAATGCTTTTTAATGAACCTACCAAAAAATTATTACATCTTCCTGTCTCCATGGCTACTTGAGACACATCTTCTTCTTCAGAAACTATAACTGCAACTTCTGTTCTACTGCCAGGTTCTCTCATCAGTTTCTCCAGTAGTTTAATCTCCTCTTCACACTTAGCAAGCACTTCATCATAATGCTCTCTTCTTCCAGCTTAATCCTTTACATGCTGTGCTACAATATTAAAATATTGTCTTCTTCTGACCCTTGTGATCTCAAGGTCTCTCTGTTATAGCAAATCACTGCTTCCCTCATTCAAGAGGTCTTCTTCATCATACTTTGTTCTCCTAGAGTACTCCTCCAGACTTTCGACATCTTCAAAAGACTATCCATCCTCTTCAAAACACTCCTTTGTTAGTGTTCCTTTTTCCAAGGTTAAATCCCTTGCATAGGGTTCCTCCTTCTTAACATCTTTCAGTAGATGTCCTTCCTCCGTACTATCTGTCTCAACAGTTTCCATGGCTATCTCCACTGTGCCTAGCATCATAGTGAATTGATGATCCTTTACTATGTTTTCGGCTAACATAGTCTCTTCCTCAAGTTTTCCTTCAGTCCCTTGTTGTTTATCTCCTACGAAGATATCTTCAAATGGTTGCTTTTCTCCTGCAATATCTACCATCATACACAAACTATCAATTTTAAAAATATGAGACCCTATGGTCTCACTTGATGGTTCAGACATCATATCTTCTTGTTGTTCTAAATCATTCATATGATTCAGAAATTCTTTGATAGTCTCTTCTTCAATCTCCTCAAGCCCTTCACTTGGTTGCTTGACATCTTTCTTCAGCTGTATATGAGATTTATCTATCTCATCCTTTTCCATAATAAAATTTAGATTCTGTTGGTCTTCTTCCTTCTTCATGACAATATTAGCCAATTTTCCTTCTTTACATGTTTCACCTACAATCATACACAAATTGTCAGATTTAAAACCATCAGACCTTTTGATCTCACTTGAAGTTTCAGTCTTCAAGTCTTCATCTTCACTTTCTCCCAGAAATTCCCCTTGTTCTGGTTCATAAATGGATTCTTCCATTTCTAACTCAACTTCCTTGAGTTTTTCCTTCAACCACCTCACTTGATTTTGTTATAGCCTTCTCTGTATTTCATGCCATTCCACTAGCTTCTTCCTCAAGACCCAACCTAGTCTCTGGCTTTCCTCAAGCATTCTCCTTAATGCATTGAGTTGTTCTTTTAATTCAGCAACCTCTTTGTCAATTTCTTCTTGACTCATCCTCTTGCCATTTTCTTTGGCATCCTTCTTCTCATATCCTCTGTTGTGGCTTCTCTCTGAACCTCTGTTATGACTATCAGTAGTCATCTTCTTCTCTTCTTTCTTCATGAGCTCCTTTGCAACAAGCCTATGCAACAGCTAGTCCTCCTGGCTGCAATCTTACCTCACTAAGCTCTCCTTACTCAGTCTTTTGGTAAGCACAGGTCCTCTATCTAGAACCTCCACTTGAGAAACACCTTTGCTTCTTCTAGGCTTCTACAATCTCTCACTCTCTCTTGAGAACACTTCAGCTGTCCTCTTTGTCCAATCTCTTGTTGGATTCTTCAGGTTCACTGCCACTTCTTCTTTTAGAGTATTCTCCTTACTCTATCTTCAAGAACTCACTTGGTTCTTCTCTCACAGCTTCTCTTGCTATCACCTGTGCATTAGTATAAAAACACACATTCTTAATTTAAAACAAAACACTTTAACTCGCCTTCAAGATCTCATCACGATCTTGTTTCACCCATTCTTCTGCACTTTTGACTGGATTATCCTCTGGTTGGTTTCCAAGTCCTCTTTCTTTCCAAACTTGCATTAAGCAATCTTTCTTTCTCTTTCCTTTAAGGAATCCTCTATTCTTGTTTACTTCAAGCCTCTGCTGGAATGCTACAGTCTTCTAAGAACTTTAAAATTTCTCCTTTTACAGATTACAAATCTGCTCTGATACCACTAATGGTGCAGGGGTCCCTGGCATATAACCATCCTTAGTCAAACTGATGCCAAGGTAACACCTGCACATACCCACAATATGCATTTAACACAATAATGAATCCACAACTATCCCAGGTCATTCGACTCTACAATGGAGTCAAATCTTTAGACCTTAAATGGTCACAATCCATTCATCAGCAATTCCTATACATAGGAACTCAATCACCCCGCCAAACTCCTATCGGGATTATATGAACCCTTCAGAACTTTAGTTCAAACCTTTAGCCACAGATATATATATATAACCAACCCTCTCTGCCTTTGGTTAAAATATATATTATCGCTTAAATGATCTATTGGCTCTCTTCCTTATAAAATCCTTGTATAAAGGGAAAATGCTAAAAACACAACTTTCTTTGCCACTACACGAGTTCTGCACAAACCCCGAGGTTAACCCTCATCACAATCGCTATCGACTATGTCAACAGCTCATACACATATGAACCACCCCCCTTCTCCAACTCCGATCTCCGACTATCGGAGCGATAACACATGCTTTACGTTAAAAGGCCCACACCATATAACTATCGGAAATATTAACCATTCCGGAATCCAAAGGAATTCCCTCTCCGAACCGCATACGCGAATTCCTCTCCGAACTGCATACGCCGGATTTCAAATCTTATCCAACCACATTCATAACTATCGTCGGTTCCGCCTCGTCTACGCTGCCTTCGCGCTCTCCGATAGCCTGACACTCGATCATTGATAAATCCCAATGCCGATCCTTGATATCTCTATCGACGATATCGCACCGTCGCAATTGCTGTGTTTATTATCAACACCCTTTGCACTTTCGACTGCTGATTACAACTTAAATCGTGATCGTTGATCTGGCCACGATCTAATGGTCCACGGTTAATCGTTGCTCACTTTTCACAAATCTCCAAGGCTCGTTCTAATGACTTAAAAGGGTCTTCACCGATGCGACACGATCTGGACCGTTGATCTTAAGAGATTTAACGGTACTTGTGTCTCACTCCTCGTTTCTTCGTTCTTCCTTTTACAAAGAAATTACGTTAAGTATTCATTATTTCCTCTGTGACATGAGTCCTTCAAAGGTCCTGGTCTTCTGTTCTTTTGCTTCCACTGTTCAACTTCCTCTGAACTGGACTCCTTAGCGAATTCTTGCTTCGCAACTCCTCTCCAAAGCTAACTCTGGTTTTCACTTGGATTCAATGATTCCTCGTGATTCCTCTGAAGCATATTACGCCTCTGCGTACTTCAGAACTCTGCCTGCAATTCATTACAGAACCTACGAGTTCATAATTTACATGTAATCCAATCATTCATTATCCATTCACACATCTATTCAGTTCCAAATGAACCTCTGTATATTAACATGAACAATTGATTACAATCGAGACTCTCGGTCTCTAACACACACATAGGCCTGATTCTACCATTTGTGGCCTCCTCCCTCTTGAACACGTAGGTTCACAATTTATAAGAATGCATTGGATTGGATCATTGGAGGATCTGATCATCCCTTTAACAAAATCCTAAAGCTCTTTGCATGCATACATATGTGGCAGACTTTATCTACTCCATATTTTTCTCCATTTTAAAACAGAAAAATCTCCTTATCAGCTCAATGGTCCATATCTACTCTAATTAATTCCTAAAATTTCTCTCTTGCTCCTAGAGAGTTGGATTTGACTTCTACCACTCATGTTCTCATTTATTTATTTTGATATCTTTTACATATTCTCATTATCTAATTAAATCACACTTAAAAGCCTAAATATTTCTTAAAATGCATGACCCCCTATGTCTACTATTTACAATGATTTTCCCTTGGGTGAATGCTCCTGCATCAGAACACTTATTGACTCTAGGAAAAATGTCAATATTTTGAACTCAAAAATAGTACCTGCAAGGTATTGGGTAAAATCCTTTAGACAAGTGATTGGGTTAGGAAGCAAAGATCTACTGTATGAAGTCCCTCAGGCCTCTATTTGCTTTAAAGCGAATTGCATCAAATTAAAATTTGATATTGCAGAAATTCCTGTTGACTGTATTTTGGGGAATGCATTTTTAGCAGCTGTGTAGCCACATGGATCAACTAGATTGAAAAATGGCAAGGCTGGTTGTTTTATATCTGTACCAAGCTCAGATGGAAAATTACAAACAATCAAGTTATCTTTTGTCTCTACTCCTAGAGTGTCTACTATGGTACAAGCAATGCAACAGATCGAAAAAGAAAAAAATAAAATTGAAGAGCTCAAGGAGCTAAAGACCACCATAAATATAGGACACTATCTTCAGACTCCTATAATTAAACAAAGGATCTCAACTCTAAGATCATAGATAGAAAAAGAATGTTGTGTTGAAGAACCAAATGCGTTTTGGCATAGAAAACAGCACTGTGTAGAATTTCCCTACAAAGATAAGTATGAAGGGAAACCCTGCAAGAGCAAAGCAATCCCTATGAACAAAGAATATAGAGATCTCTTTCAAAAAGAGATACAAAGCCTCCTGGAGATAAGATTAATTAGAGAATCTAGCAGTCCTTGGAATTGTTATGGTTTTTATGTTAATAAACATTCAGAACAGTTAAGAGGTATCCCAAGACTCGTCATAAACTATAAACCTCTGAATATTGTCCTCTCAGATGATACTCACCCCATTCCTCACAAAGGAAATATTTTAGAAAGAATAGCAGGGGCTAAAGTATTTTCTAAATTTGATATGAAATCAAGATTTTGGCAGGTGGCAATTAATGAAGATGATAAGTTTAAGATTGCTTTCAGTGTCCCAGCAGGACACTATGAATGGAATGTCATGCCTTTCAGACTAAAGCATGCCCCCTCCAAATTCCAGAAGGTTATGGATAATATTTTCAAGCCATATTTTGATTGGTTACTAGTATACATTGATGATATACTTATATTTTCTAAAAACGTCCATGAACACTTTAAACATGTCCATAAATTTGTACAACTTTTCAAAACCAATGGATTGGTTCTTGGCAAGAAAAATATTGAATTATTTCATACAAGTATCAAGTTTCTTGGTCATACAATTAAATATGGGCAGATCACTCTGCAAAAACATGCTCTGGAATTTGCTGATAAATTTCCAGATATTATCACTGACAAAAATCAATTACAGATATTCTTGGGATGTTTAAACTATGTAAGAAACTTTTACAAAGATTGCACCAAAGATAGATCATTACTCAACAGAAGACTGCAAAAACATCCAGAACCTTGGTCTCAGGCCCACACTGAAGTTGTCAGAAGAATTAAAATGAAGGTAAAAAATCTTCCTATTCTTCATATCGTTGATGAAGATTCTTTCAAAATTGTTGAAATAGATGTCAGCAATCAAGGGTGGGGAGGAATTTTGAAGCAAAAGAAAGGAGGAGAAGAACAAATAGTTAAATTTGTCACAGGGACTTACAACCCACCTGAGAAAAACTATTCTACTATAGAAAAACTGGTCAAAGCAGCATGGAACTACATTGATAAATTTGATATCCACCTGATACACAAAAATTTTCTCTTAAGAACAGATGCCTCTGCACTTAAGAAAGTACTTAGTAAATCTATAAAGAAAGCAGGAGAAGCTAAGTTCACAAGGTGGCAGGCTCTATTTGCAAATTTCGACTTTGAAGTCAAACACATCAAAGGCGAAAAGAATTGTCTGCCTGAATTCCTAAGCAAAGAATATTTAAATCAGAAAGACATTGCCATGGTGATAGTAACAGAATGGGACCCTTCCTAACATACAGAGACTTTGAGAAGTATTTATGAGACACAGAATTGGGAATAATATTGTTCCAAATGGAAACCAACATGGCAGCTAAGAAACACAAAAGTGCTCGATGCAAATTTGCAACCTCATTCAGATATTCAGCACTTAGTACTTGAAAGGAAAGTCTACCCCAAAGGTAGCAAATGGATACACGACATGGTGTATTAAAGGAGTATGATGGCCGCACATTTGGCTGAAGAATCCCTAAGCCAAAATTTTAGAGATATCACTATGATTTGGACAGAAGGAAGCAACCAGAGGATAATCTTCAACAAATATCTTGCCATAAATCGAACCAGATGGCTGGGATGGTATGACATGCCAGAAATATGGCCACAGGGTAATCCAAGCATTATCTTCCCAAATACCATTTACAATGTTTTAGACTACAAAAAGTTGTGGTGGGACATCATGAATGTATATGGAAGAAACGAAACTCAATACATGAGTAAAATTTGGGGCCACGAGGACCACACAAAGACAACGGCAAGATGAATGGCTTCAACAATGGTGGAACGATTTCGGCCTCAACAAGACTGCTATGGATCCTCTTTTCTTCCAACGTGACTTTCAATATGAATGTGACACTTGTGGATTTTTAACTGAATTTCTCCATGTAAAACTATTGGAGATGTCAATAATTATCAAGACAATCAAATTCTTGGTTATTTTATGAAAGGACACCATGAATGGTTAGTTGTGACTAAGATTAAACACCAAATCATCTTAAGAAAGCCTATGATTGTATGAAGAATTTATACAGAGGCTTGGGATTCTTGTAGATATTCTCAGATAAGATTCTAAGGGCCACACCCTTGGGGGACTAATGGTTCTCATAGGCTTGTCCTTAAAGCTTCCATAGCGTAATAATGATGTCTAGTCACAAGACTGAATGTGACCAGTTTTCTCGTGGGCCTTTCTGTTTAAAAGTGTCCACTATGTAAAAGTTATTTACAGTACAATGTTTTCCGTGGGATTTGTTCAAATCTTCCACAGTATAACCTAGTACGAAGATTCTTCAGTAACGAGACTCGGAGCACTTCTTTGACTTTTGGTGAGCTTTGAGCCACATCTATTCGACTGACAAAAGATAGTACTGAATCTGTCTGCCTGATTGTCGAATGTTTGTCCCCTCATTTTCCTATATAAGGAAGAAGTAAGGCTCATTTTGGGCATTCAGAGTAGGAGTGTGATTTTGGTTATGTTTTTGAGATTTTGAGTTTGAGGAGAAAGTTCTTGCTTCCATCTCTTTAGAATCGAATCTGAGAAGCTTGCACATCAGAGTAAGAGCTCTGGTGAGAACCTAAAGTGGCCAGATTCTTAGGTTTTTGAAGTCTGTATTTTTTCATAAGAATTAAAGTTCCAAGACAAAGTCTGTGAAAGGCCAGGAAGCCTTCAAATAGCTTCTTGCTTGACAAGCCGCAACATTTGATAAATGCCTAAACAACCTATCTCTGGAAAGGAGCTTCAGGATTTCTCTCTAAATTTGTAAAGAATATTCTGCATAAATATATGAGTATCCATTTTCTGAGCATGATACATTCCACTTAAGTACATTTTTTTTTCTGCATGTGTTAAAATTGTTTATTTAGGTAGTATTTATGAGATAAGAGGTTCGCTTGAGGCTTGTCGAGGTCTGAGGAACACCAATCTGTTAAAGGTAGGAGGCCGTGTGAAGGATGCTAGAGTGTGAAAGTCCATAGGTTCATGTACGGGTTCGTGTATTGATCACAGAGAACAGACTCAATGAGAGCAAGTTTCGCATCTGAAGCCCCTGTAGCAAATTGGTATCAAAGCCAGTAACGTCTTCTTCATTACGGTTAGTACTCAAAATCTATAAGTCTCTAAAATGGATAATTCTAGAAGATCAGTCTCTTTCAAAGAGCTTGAAGCTTAAGAACAAGCTAAAGAAAACCCATTAAGAGATATGTTTGCTTCATCATCTAAAAGGATTATAAATTTTGTAGAACTTGAATATTTTGAAAGCCAACCTGCACCTAAGTGGTGTCTGTCTAGTATCTCCTCGTCAGAATTATATGATGACTTATCTATGTTCCATCTTAAAGCTGTAACTAGAATATCTATCAAAGAAAGTATTATTCAAATACAAGAGAACTCAGATTTTGTACAAACACTTTCTCTTCTTGACACTAAGAAACTTTAGGCTGAAGCCAAAAGACTGGGAACCAAATATTTGCATCTAGGGTGCATAAGGGTAGGGATCAATCCCTTAGTCCATAGAGGACTAAATACTTTTTTTCTTGTCACAGTCAAAGATCTGACACATAACAAGTATTCAGATTCATTAATAGGAGGAATGGTTGTTCCATTATCAAATGGAACAGTATACTTTTATTGTTATCCCAAATTTTCTTTATATACATTTGATGAGAACATCAAGGATATTTTACAACTATAGATTCAAACAACAGGGTTTGATATGAAGAAAAAGATAAATAATATTGCCATTCAAACTCGTTGTTTTAGACACACAAATACCCTCTATCCTATACTTCTCCATTCTCCCAGCAAAGAATCAAAATCTAGTGTGGTTGTTCTAACAAAAACCCAGAATCAAAAGTTAGAACATCAGATTATTAAATGGGAGGAACTAAGTTTCCCAGAACATTGGGTTGTTGATAACCCAAAACCTCCAACAATGCAAAGGATTACTTCTGCTAATATACAAGAAGGACCATCATCTATTGTAGTATCATTTGATCTACAATAGATTGCAGATGAATGAATTTATACACCCATCACAGATGAATGAATCCTTACAATAGGAGTAAAATTGCAGATGAATGAATCTATAGGAGTAAATGAGTTGCAGGTGAATGAATCTAAGGAGTAAATTAGTTGCAGATGAATGAAAACAAAATCCACATGGCCTGTTTGTACAACTTATTTACTCCTGGGCACGCTTGGTTTAACGACGCCATGATGCTCATATCATTCAAACAATTGGTATTGTACTGCAAATTTTATTCGACTTGTGAGAACAATATGGCAAAGGATGCTAAAGTACAATGTTTCATTCCTGCAAGGGATGAGGGTGGGATCACTGCACACATATGTTTTCATTCTAGTACCAATATATACACTGCTCCGATTTGTTTCCCATTACTGAAAACAATGGTATTGGCTTGGTTATGTAGGAATCACCATGCCCATTGCGCGTATGCTTTCATTGCACCCTTTATTTGGTCTTCTTCTAAATATTATGTTGGGTCCCTATAATACTATTGATTACCCCATTACTATTGTAGTTGTATCCCTTATTAATATTTTTGTGCCCCTATTGTCCCCATATTGTTATCACTGTGCCCCATAGAATCCCTCTTTTGTTATTTTCGTGGCTTTATATTATTATTGTTAGGTCGGCTAGGTTATGTTGTGACTCCTTAGACTCCCATATATAGAAAGTAGGTTTTGTCATTTGAAGTATCCAAGAATTGCTCATTTATGCAATGTAAAGGAGGTTGCCCCCTCGAAGAGGCTGAATTCTAAGGCGTGGATCTCTCTTTTCTATCTTTTTGTGAGCTGGTTTCATAACATTTGGTATCAGAGCTTTGGATTCTAGGGTTTCGCTACTCCAAACAGGTCATCGTGGAATTTTCTCTATAACTTTTTTTCTGCAACATTTCAAAAGCTAAAAAAAAACCATTTGAGAAGAAATCGTGCTGAATCTCGAGTCTGAATTTCAGAGTTTTTCGCACTATAATTGCGGAGATATGATCTGAGGAAGTTGGTCATTTTGCAGACTCCTGAATTACATTCCAAACATGTGACCTGGGGAAAATTTTCATAACTTTCTCTCTGAGCATCAGATTGAAATTTCGTAAGAAGGTATAGAAAGATGACGGACTGTAGTTTCTTGTATATCGTTTTTAGATCCAAAGGTCAAAACAGTGACTCGTGGCACGTTGTACAATTTCGCTCTACTAAACTAGTCTATAATCAGGTCATCTTGGGAGATTGTGCATAACTCTTCCTTGGAGAATCCAACTTGGATCAGACTAGTGGCATTGGAAAGAGGACACAGAGGGCTACTACAGGTCACAGTTTCAGAACTGGATGATCCAAAATTGCATAGATACATTAGATTCAATATCAAGCTTCTACAAAGTGAAAAAATGTGTGTAGTTTTTTTTAAATTTTTTCATAAGCTTGGTTTGAAAAATTAGTTTGAATCGGTAAGTGATGCCCCGAGGAAAGAAAATGAAAACACCTAGTAAGCAACCTAAAAGCTCTAGCATGACTTATGAAGAAGAGGAAGAAATGCAACATGATATATCAAAATTACGAGACCAAGTGCAACAAGTGTCACTTGCACAAAAAGCAACAGGATCTAAGATGGATGGTTTAAGGAAAGATGTAGAAGCTAAGATGGATGGTTTAGAGAAAGGTGTAGAAGCTAAGATGGATTGTTTAAAGAAAGGTGTAGAAGCTAAGATGGATGGCATGGAAGCTAATATGAATGGCATGGACGCTAAAATTGATGGCATGGATGATAAGATGGAAGAATTGAAGATAAATATGAATAAGTTGCTACAAGAAATGGTCACTAATGGTGAAAGGGTAGTAAAGGAAACTCATGATAAGAACAAAAGAAATGTTAATCATGATTCCATAGACTCTAATGTTGGATCGAAGACCCACCATATTTGTTAGGCCCCTATACTACTAGTGTAACCCCTTATTGTTATTAGTATAACCCACTTATTATATTGATGTACCCATGTAGTGCCCATATTGTTACTAATGTGCCCCATAGAAGCCCACTATTTTTATTATTGTGCCCTTACATTATTATTTTTATGTCGGCTCTAATTATGTTATGACCCCTTAGACTCCTATATATAGAAAGGAAGTATTTTCATTTGTATCATCCAAGAATTATTCATTTATGTAATGTAAAGGAGGTTGCCCCCTCGAAGAGGCTAAATTCTAAGGCGCTGATCTATCTTTTCGATCTTTTCGTGAGCTGGTTTCATAACATTTGGTATCAAAGCTTTGGATTCTAGGGTTTCGCTACTCCAAATAGGTCATCGTGGAATTTTCACTATAACGTTTTTTCTGCGATGTTTCAGAAGTTGCAAAAAAAAAACCATTTGAGAATAAATCACGTTGAACCTCGGTCCAAATTTCAGAGCTTTTCACGCTATATTTGCGGAGATATGATCTGAGAAATTTGGTATTTTTGCAAACTCCTGAATTACATTCCAAACAGGTGACCTGGGGAAAATCGTCATAACTTTCTCTCTGAGAATCAGATTGAAATTTCGTAAGAAGGTATAGAAAGGGGACGAACAGTAGTTTCTTGTAGATATTTTTCAGAGGCAAAGGTCAAAACAGTGACACGTCGCACTTCATACAAGTTCGCTCTTCTCGAAAGGTCTATAATCAGGTCATCTTGGGAGATTGTGCATAACTCTTTCTTGGAGAATCCAATTTGGATCAGGCTGGTGACATTGGAAAGAGAACACAGAGGGCTACTACAAATCATAATTTCAGAACTTAAAGATCTGTAAGTACAGAGTTACAGTCGTTTCAAGATCAAGCTCCTAAAATCAAGAAAAAGCAAGATGAGGAAGTTTGATGGCAAGGATCCGGTAAATTGGGTACTTCAGATGGAATAATATTTTGATCTACATGGTGTACCTGTTACACAAAATATCGTCACTATGATAATTTGTAGTCAGTATGGGTCTATCATCACTTGTACTGTCCTCGTAAGCAAGTCACAGACCTCAGCTCTTCAAGTCAAGCTTTGAAAATGAGAGAAAGACATTGAAAATCAACAAAGCTCTGGTTCCGCACTTTCTCTTACTATTACCTGCGGTCCCGCGCCTCCTGTTTACAAAAACTGTGGACCTGCCCACTCTGTCCCTGAAGCTGTGGGTGCAGACCCCTGTGAAAGTCAAAAAGGCGCAAGTTTATTCTAAAAAACTCACTTTGGGTTAATTCTAGATGATTCTAGAAGGAATTTTGACGTGGATTGGTCGCTCTTAGGTGGTTCATGCATCCCAAAAGAGAAGGAGCTAATCCCATGATGAGAGGAGTTATCCCTTTGAAGGAGGGCTTTATCCCTTTGAAGGAGGACCTAGTAACTTCCCTCCATTGCACTATAAATTAAGGCATTGGGCTGGTTGCTAGGGAGGTTAGAAGCTGAACATTTTTTAGGGTAAATGCTGGTGAAATTAAGACTTCCTAGTTGAGCTTGAGAGGAGAGATCACATACCCTATTTGGCTTCATTGGGAAGAGAGTGAAACTTGTCAAAGTAGAGGAGACTTCTTGCTGGACCCTGGGAGGAGCTTGTACAGTGTCAAGGCACAGGTTGTAAAGTTCTTCTTTGATTTGAATTAATACAATCAGATTCATTTTTCTCAACAAATTGTCTCATGTCATTTGTTTCATGAATTCCTTGACTTTCATGTTAAATATGTTTTATGATATTGGATTTTCAGGTGCTATTTAATTTGTTTGCTTGTTTGTGTTTGCAGATTCGCGACAAGGGAGCTCATTTGGATCGAAGGAGCGAGGCTTCCACAAACTTCCGTTGGACCTAAGGTAGGCCTAAAACACTTGTTTGCCTTTGTTTATAAAAGCATATTTAGAGAAAGATAGTGTGTGATTGGTTTGCTTGTCATTAGGTCTTCTTTAGATTCTAAGAAGGTCTATCTTTTCCACAAGATCGACTTATTCCGTGTGACAAAATGGCGACTCCACTGGGGACTTGATTTTTTCCTTGTTTTTACTTTGACCTGAGAAACTGTGTTTTTGTTTCTATTTTTGGCTTGTTGTGTGTGGAATTGGGTAGAAATTGTAGATCCAGGGTTATTTTTCATTTTTCATAACTTTGGGAAAGGACCACACGCTAGTATTTTGACACAGTGCGTACTTATCCACACTTTTGCTTTTAGCACAGAGCGGTATCGCACCTGTGTTAACTGTGGACCTGCGGACCCTGTCAAAATCTTGAAAAACCTAAGATTTCCTCTGTTAGTCAGCTTAGTTTTTGTTTAGAAGTTATTATCCACTGCCTAGACCTGCATATAACCTGTCAGAAGCTTTCCTTAGGTTGATTTCCTTGGTGTTAGGGTTTTAGGTGAAATTTCTAGGAGTTTTGCTTGTTGGGTTTGTTTTTCATTTTGGTCTTGTAGTAGCTAGGAGCTTAGAAGCTGTAGGGACCTCAGATCACCTTGGTTTCTGCCAGCCTTCTTATGAGTCTGACCATTTATGAAATCTACCCCTGTTGAGGAGTTTGCTTTGTGTTTTCTCTTTACAAAACTTCGAAAATCTTGTGTTTAAAAGTTTGGATTTTCATTTTTAAAAAGAAAACAAAATTGGTTGTTTTTGACTGATTTGTGATTCTACATAAATTGGTCCTTAGTTTACATTTAGCTAAGTAAAACATCCTTAAAAAAGACATCTTGTAGGCTTTGACTTCAAATAGGTTTTTATAATTTATAGATCTAAAAGTTAGTCGTTTCCATAGTTTTGAGTGTTTTATAAAAAATAAAAAAATCTCTTTTGGAAAAAGTTTGTTTTTGTAGTTATTGAGTGCTTTGAAAAAGAAAAGGGAATTTTTTTGTGAAAATAACTAGTTGTCTCGTTTTGAGTGCATTGGAAAGGACAAAAGCTCTTCTTTTAATTTGTTTGTTAAGAAAGATTTGTGTTTACAAATATTTGCATTCTCAAACTCTTTCCTAGCTAGAAGTTCATCGAAATATTGTTTAAATCATCTTAGGTGCATTTTTAGTGATTTTGAGTTGAGTCTTCATACCACGAGTTTCATCTCCGCATCTTTTGACTTAAACAAAAACCAATAAAAATAACGCTTAAAGTAAAATTCATCTAGTAACATTTTATTTCTAGGGCTCTGATACACCAACATAGCTTAGGCTAGTGTCTTGGAGTAGGAGAGTAATTAACTCTCCAAGACAGTAAAAACAAACACGTAGCTGTATCTTGTGGTAGGGAAGAAATCCAATTGTTGCATTTATGCTCCGGGAAAGCTCCTCTTAAAGGAGAAGCATGAGATCGTGTCCGAACCAGTGTGAGAATCAATCCTTCATCATTGGGAACGACGCCAGATATTCACGTATTAAAAACGGTAAACCTCGGATTAACCATTGTCGAGGAGCCTGGGGTCACTTGTTGGTAAAACTTGGATTATGTCAAGGAGCCTTCAAGGGGATTGAGCTTGCTACTCTGCCCTTGCATGCGTATCGGATCGTAGACTGTTCCCCCAGGTATATTTGTTTTAGTTGGTAACCTTAGTGGCCATATTCTTTAGGATTCTTCCTAAGGTGACAGTGGTGGGAAGATCCCACTGTACCTGGAGCAGACGTCTGCTAGACTCAGATTTTCTGGGGGGTTCTCTTCACTCGAGACGATTAAGTGGAGGAACTTGTGCCAGTCTATTCATTAAGCAGGTTATCGGGGTAACTGTTCCAACCGCTATTTCTGTATTGAACTCTGCGACGTTGGATTTCATCACCAACTAGTGTTTTCAGTACGGAAAGTTACTGTTTGTGTGTGTTTGATCTCCTAGATTCTTTAGGTGTGTGATTCAAATTTGTTTGGTTCTTTAGAGGCTTTAGGTGGTTTTCATTGAGATTTTACTTTGTTTGCCTGTGAAGTAGTTAAAATTTTTAACTATGGCTGAATTACCGAGGAAGTCCCGTAGACTTCGGAGCCAACCTCCTGAGTTTTCACCGAGCCAGCCTGAAGGGTTGAAAGTCCTCGTAACTCCTAGAGACAGTAGAGTTGGGTCGCCTGAACAACGAGAGTCTTCTATGGTAGTACATCCTGATTTTCAAGCTTTAGTAGCAGATTATAATCCACAATCAGTGTCTGTTTCCGAAGTTACTGGTAGCTTTTCGTCTACTAGTGATATAGGTGAGGAACCTGAAATATCTGAACCTGAAAGTGAATTTGCTGCTACTCTGACATCGGGGTTTGCTTCTCCAGCTTCTAGTGGTCCTGGTTCACCTAGGGTAGAAAGAGCAATTACCCAAGATCTTCCTTCTAGATATATAGCTATCGAAGAACTTGCTACTCCGGAAGAAGAAGTAGGCATCCCTATCCCTGAAAATCAACCTGTTATTGAGCTAAGGGAGCATGAATCAATTTTTTACAGTCCACCTAGGAGCAGTGCTTGGTATATTTCTTTGACTAATTTCTTAGAAAACCCAGGGTTAAGTTTTTCACCACCTCCTGTTCCTTATCACCCAACACCAAGAGGTTACTATCCTCCATTAAATATGTCAAGACAATCGTCCATGTTTACTCAATCGCCCGAATCTTTTTTGTACAGCGGTTCTTCTATTCCCTCTGGGTATCAGTCACTTTTTGGTACTTTTTCGGGAGCATCTCCTCAACCCATTGAACAAGGGTTATTAACTGGAAGCAATGGTACTAAGCCGTTGAGCGTAGAAGATATTCTCATGATGTCAGGTTCCATTCCCAATCCTCAACCTCAAGGTGGCCAGTTACTGCCTGGGGGGCAGCCTCAAAATCCTCAATTATCGCCTACGGGGCAACCTCAAGGTACCCAATTTGCACCTGGGGGCAACCTCAAGGACAGTACATACCTACGGGACAGTACGTTCCTCAAGGTCAACCCCAGACTCAATATGTACCCCAAGGTCAACCCCAGTATCAATTTATACCTCAAGGTCAACCCCAGTATCAGTACGTGCCTCAAGGGTATCAAACCCAAGGTCAGTACTCGAACCAAGGTTTCCAACCACCCTCCGGTCAATCATATGTTCAAGGAACGGGAAGTGTACCTTTGAATTACCAATCCTACCCTCAACTCGGTTATGGTCCTCAATATTCTCAACCTGTTATGGGTCCAACCCCAGAATCAATTTAGTGTGGGATCCATCGCAAACTCAATAGGTGTTGCAGCCAAATGTACAGTTTTCATCTCAAACTGGACAACCCTTAGTTTCTGGTACACCCCAGCAACCTGTCCAGTCTAATATTCAAACTTCTATACCTTCGGTAGTTTCTCAGCCTGGGCCTAGTACGCCTCGTACTCTGCCTCAAATGACTGCTGCAACTGTCGCAACATCTGTTCAATCTACCCCACCTACTTCTCGAGTATCGACAGCTCTGGTTTCTACTGTTCCTGTATCGACTCCTCAGACATCTTTACCACCGTCTGGATCCACGATTCAAACTTCGGTTCAGATGCCTGTAAGACAACCTGGTTCAAGTACGGTTGTCACAAGTCAACCACAATTTACCCGTATCAGGGACAGTACCAATTCGGTCCTGCTGTGCAACAGCGAGTCTATCAGTATCAACCATACCCTGGGTACACATATCAACAACCTCAACAACCCCAGTACGGTCCGGTTAATCCTGGTTTTCCAAGAGGATACAATATCCCAAATGTAATCCCTATTCCTAGTTATCCTGGATATCCTCCTCCTGGGGCTGGTCTCATGACCTAGAGTTTTAGGGACCCTAATCGTCAGTTACCATTTATCGCAACTTTGGACTTGCCTGACTTGTCGCGCCTAACGAACGATCCCATTAATTATCCTCCGTTTTGGCCGCCAATGCCGAATAAGTTGCCTAGTGATATTCCTAAGTTCGAAGGCAAATCAGGAGAGGACCCGTCGAACCATGTGATGACTTATCACCTCTGGTGTGCGTCTAACTCCATTTCAGATGATTCAATCCGCCTAAGACTTTTCCAGCGCACTCTAATTGGTCTCACAGCCAAGTGGTACATTGAGTTACCGCGAGGCACTTTTTATAATTTTAGTCAGTTAGCTACCTCGTTTTTAACTCATTTTCAGTTGCCAGTCCGATATGACAATGGCACGGAATTGTTAACTTCGTTAAAGCAATCGACGTCCACTTACATTTCAGATCATATTCATGAATGGAGACATCGACGGTGTTTAGTGAAGGTTTTTATTCCGGATCAGATCTTGGATGAGTGGTTTGTAAAATCTTTGTTGCCAAAGATCACTAAAGATGTTGCTAAGGCCGGAGTTGTTACTGAGGAGCAAGTAATTGCTCAAGCACAGTACCTTGACTTGGTCTATACTCAGTCAGGTACGTTACATGAGAAAATCCCCGATCTTCCCAAGCAAAATCAAATTGCTGCAGCTCCTTCGGGATCTCATGCCGTCGATGGTATGATTGGTACAGTTAACACTAAGAGTAAGAAGAAGAAGAATTCTTCTCCTATCATAACCTTGCCTGATTCCCCGACAGGAGATTCTTCCACAGAGATTTCCGCCGATGTTTATGTTGTAGAGTCATCTACAGCCAAATAAAAATCCGGTGGGAAGAAGAAAGGGAAGAAGAAGAATAAAACAGACGAAAATTCAAAGGAGAAACTTGAAAAATCGGAAACCAATGATGAAAAACGCAAACCTCGTTATCCTTGTCTCATTTGTGATGACGAACATTTTACAAGAGACTGCCCTCATCGTGCAGAGGTTGCGAAGATTGTCAAGGGTTCCCAAACTCCTGCTGTTTTGAAGGATCCTTTTCCAAGTCAAGACAATAAGATGATAGGTTCTTCCTCGAGTGCCAATGAAGAACCCATACTGATGATGTCCCATGTTAGGATTGCGACTCGATCACATGATTATGGTAGTAAAAGTCCTGTTGATGGTAAAGAAGCAGAATCTTCTCATTCTAACCCATCAACCTCAGCTCCCGGTTTTGATCCACTACAGATCGAGAAACCTAATCCAGACTTGGTAATCAAACCGCCCGCCAAGGGTATACTTCGAAAGTTAGCTTTCAATCCACATGCGAGAGCGGCTCAGAACTATAACATTGTTGAGGATTTAGCTGTTTCACCCTCAGCAATGTCGGCTTTGGAAGTGCTGCAATCATGTCCAGCACATCGTAAATTACTTTTGTCAGCTATAGGAGCTGTTGACGTTCAGGACTCAAACCTAATAATTTTCGATCTAGAAAATAGTACACCATGCTTACCTCATCAAATGGCTTTCCAGATTCCAGTGATAGTAAAAAACAGGCCTATTCATCAGACTGTGATTGACGAGGGAGCCTCAACGTGTATTATGTCGATACAGTGTTGGAGATCGCTTGGTTCTCCTTCGCTAAATCAATCCCCGATGATTCTAAAGGCCTTTGATGGTCGTGGGTTTCATCCTTTTGGCATTCTACAGGATTTGCCTATAGGGGTCGAAGGAAAAACCGTTAATCTAGATGTGGAGGTGGTTGATGGCCCTCTAGATTACAACCTTCTCTTGGGTCGTAGTTGGTCTTACGCTATGGCAGCTGTCGTTTCATCGGTCTTTCGGGTTATAAAGTTTCCTCATAATGGAAAGATCGTAACAATAGACCAACTGGCTTACTTTTCATCCTACCCAGCCTCTTCTGAAAGTATTCAGCATGTTGGTAAAACGACTATCCTGTATAAGGATGTTGGAGTAGGACTAGTTAAAGATGCTGGTTGACTGGGAACTTTTCCTTTTCCTCTGATCAACGCATCATCTTCATTTGCAACCATTCATATGATTGCGTCAGACACCATTGTTTATGATGATCCTTGGATCGTTCCTTCTGAATCTGAGATAGACTCATTTGGTGATGTCATGCCTTTGAGTCCATATGAAATTGCGTATGAGGCCGTGCAATCGTTTACCGACCCATCTTCAACCGAAATTGACTTAATGAATGTGGTCTGTGAAGAATCACTTTTCACATCAAGCTCGAATTCAATCATGTTTTCTGAACTTGTTCACTCTGATGAGCAAATTCGTGAAATCCTATGTGTAGATGATTTACCATGGGAAGATCTCCATCACAGATCTTCGTTCTTACCCGAGAATGATCGTTTTGAAAATGATTTTTCATCAATTTTTACGACTGAATATGTCAAGGGACCTCAAAATCCAATGAAACATCCTGATTTAGAGTTAAATTTGGGAAACATCTCTCGAACTATTCCTATTGACATTTCGGTTAAGCTTGGAATTGTTGAGAACATTCATATAGGTGCCTCGTGTACAGATGACGAAATTCAAATATATAAGGCCCTATTTCAAGAATTCCGTGACGTGTTTGCCTGGTCCTATGAGGAAATGCCAGGAATTGATCCCGCGATTGTTTTTCATGAGATCAAGACTTACCCGGACGCTAAACCCATCCGGCAACGTTTGTGTCAGATTCACCCAAGAAAAGCTACTGCAATTAAAGCAGAAGTTGAAAAATTACTCAAAGCAGGTTTCATTTATCCGATCCCGTTAACGGATTGGGTATCGAATATTGTTCCGGTTAACAAAAAGCAAGGGACAATAAGAATATGTATCGATTATAGGGACATTAATTGAGCCTGTCCAAAGGACAATTACCCAACTCCTTATATCGATCAAATCATTGATGATTGTGCCAGCAACGAAATATTCTCCTCCATGGATGGTTTTTCCGGATACAATCAAATCAATATTCTACCTGCCGATCAACCAAAAACGACTTTCATTTATCCATGGGGGACATTTGCTTATTGAAAATTACCTTTTGGGCTGAAGAATGCCGGAGAAACTTTTCAAAGGGCCATGTCTTATGCTTTTCATGACATCAGGCACATCGTGCAACCCTATCTCGATGATTTGCCTGCTCATTCATTACATTGAGCTGATCACCTCGTCCATTTACGAGCAATCTTTATGAGGTGCAGGCGTTATCGGATTTGGTTGAATCCACACAAATGTGTTTTCTGTATAGAAACGGGTCGATTGCTGGGGTTTGTAGTTTCGAAAGCCGACATTCGCGTCAATCCCTCGAAGGTCGAAGCTATTGTCAAATTGCCTCCTCCTTCGAGTCTTCGCCAACTCCAAAGTTTGCAAGGGAAAGCAAACTTTTTACGACGATTCATTCCTAACTACGCCGAGGTTACAAAGGGTTTTACCCAGTTGTTGAAACAGAATACTCCATTCTATTGGGATGAGATAGCTCAGAAATCTTTTGATGCACTAAAACACGTGTTGACCCATGCACTGTTATTGCATCCTCCCAACTACAACCAGGATTACTTCTTGTATCTCGCCGCCTCTCATTCCACCATTGGAATGGTCTTAGTTCAGGAAGATGAATTCGGTACTGAACATGTGATATATTACCTTAGTCAAACTTTAAATCCAACTGAGCTAAAATACTCACATGTGGAGAAATTGGCATTGGCAGCTGTTCAAGCTGTCCAACGTTTTCATCACTACATTTTACTACGTAAAACTACAGTAATTTCTGATTGCAACCCTATGATCTACATTTTGACCAAGCAATTGCTAGGGGGCAAGTACTCTAAATGCATCGTTATCCTGCAGGAGTTCGACTTGGAATTTAAAAAATCTAAGTCTAAGAAATCTTTAGTTTTTGCAGAGTTAATGTGTGACTTCCCGCGTGCTGACACGGAGATTGTGGCGGAGGAGCCCATTGCGGATGAATCCTTGTTTCTAATCAGCACTTTAGATCCATGGTATGGGTATATCATCGTTTATCTCCAGACCCAATCCTTTCGGCCGGAAATTTCAAGGCCAGAACGTCGGAAAATACGATTCCAGTCTCAACAATTTAGGATTATTGGAGATACTCTTTATCGCCGTGGGGCGGACTCTGTTTTTCGACGTTGTTTAACACATGAGGAAGCTGAAAGGGTTCTAAATGATTGTCACTCTGGAGCGTGTGGCGGTCATATGTCTGGGTATGCCACAGCCCAAAAGATATTTTGCGCTGGCTACTTCTGGTCGTCTTTGTTTAAAGATTGTATTACCGCGGTCCAAAAATGCCACAACTGCCAAATTTTCGATCGAAAGATGCACGCTCCACCTGCTCCTCTCCACCCTATAATTTCCGTTGGTCCTTTCGCCAAATGGGGTATCGATTTTATTACATGTAACCCTCACTCGGCCGGGGGCATGCGTATATCATCCTTGTGGTAGATTATTTTACCAAGTGGGCCGAGGCGATGCCTACATTTGAGGCAGACGGCAAGACAGCTGCAATTTTTGTGTTCAATCATATAATTGCTAGGTTTGGTGTCCCACAAGCGATTATCACTGATCATGGGCGTCATTTTCGAAACGTTATGATGACCGAACTTACAGGCCAGCTTGGTTTACGTCAAGATAGTTCAACTCCTTATTATCCACAAGCTAATGGTCTGGTTGAATCCATCAACAAAGTCTTAGTCATAATGATCTGATGAATCATTGGGATTCATCGGTCAAATTGGCATAACATTCTATTTTCAGCGCTTTGGGCATACCGAACTTCAGTAAAAACATCAAAAGGGTTCACTCCTTTCCAACTAGTTTATGGTCTGGAAGCTGTATTACCCATTGAATGCGAAATCCCGTCATTGCAAATGGCCGTCGAGTTACTTTCAGCCACATCCGAAGAGGAAAAGCATTTGTTATACTTGGCTCAATTAAATGAGAATCGACGTGATGCTGCATTGGCGATCGCGA
Source organism: Pinus tabuliformis (assembly GCA_031772625.1). Lineage (NCBI taxonomy): Eukaryota > Viridiplantae > Streptophyta > Pinopsida > Pinales > Pinaceae > Pinus > Pinus tabuliformis. The sequence goes on along the minus strand of CM062805.1, from coordinate 704,447,298 downwards.
CTCACGCAAAACGTATGAAAGCTCAGTATGATCGAAATGTGACCCCTCGAAATTTTTCGGAAGGAGATCTAGTCTTAGTTTACGATCAAGCTAATGATAAATTAGGCGCCGGAAAATTCGTTCCTATGTGGCATGGTTCCTATGTTGTCAAGCGAAAGCTAGCAAAAGGGGCCTATGAATTGGTAGACTTTGACGGGGACTCTTTGGGTAAACCCAGAAATGGTCTTTACTTGAAGAGGTATTATGCTTAAAGAATGGGTATGGAGATTTTTAGTTAGGATAGTTTTTCTTTCTAGCTGGTGTGTTTTAGTTTTAAAAAGTGTGCTTAGCTTAGAGAGTGTTTTTCGTCATTATTCCTGCTTATCTTGGTTTTACTCTTGATATTGCAGATGTCGATGCCTCTCCAAACATACATTGGTTTTGCTGATGGTGCTTGTCGTAATACACGGAACATTTTTTCCGCAGCTTGGGTTATCTATTCGCCCTCTGACGAGTTGGTATCTATGCATGGGGTAAGCCTCGGTCAAACAATGAAAAACATTGCCGAGTATAGTGTAGTGATTGAGTTATTATCTGAATCTATTTCATTTGGGATTCGAAGTTTGATAGTGAGGTTAGATTCTGAACTCGTTGTATTACAGCTTAATAGAGTGTATGCCATTAGAAATCTAATGTTATTGAGATTATTTTTGAGAGTGTGTCTCTTGGAATATGAATTTGATTATATTGAATATCAGCATATTCCAAGATCTTTAAATACATTAGCAGATGCAATTGCTTCTCGAATGTTAAGTAGAAATTTGCAATAATCATACATGTAAATTTAAAACCATTCCATAACATGATTTACAAGATAAGCCGGTAATAGTGATATATATATAGGAGTGTGTCAAAAATTACATCGTCCTCGACCATAGGTTGAAAAAAACCTTATGATCAGCAAAAATGATAAGTACAAAAAACAAAAATTTCATATGTGCCCACAATAGGCGATCATCCTATCACTGGTGATGATCTCGATAAGAAACCACTGCACGGGCCACCTTGCAAAGGAACCTCCTAAAAGGTCTTGGGACCCCAATCACATAGCGCTGAAGTCGACGAGGAATGTCATCTATGGTGGTCTCCGGAATATCTCCTGTCAAGCGCTCTAGATGACCCTCCAACTTGGCTAAAATCTCTGCTGATTCGTCCTGTGGGGCTGGCGCGACTGCAACTGGTTGTTTCCTCTCATAAGGCCGGAGAGCGGCTGGTCGTTGTGGACCCACATCTGCATTTGAAACTTTTACTATCAGTTTTGGATGATAGAAAAATAAAAATAAAAAAATTAAAATAAGAAAAATGTTGAAAATGATTTTACCTGAGTCATCCCATTGCTCTCCTGGTGGAAGAGCCATGTCTGGGTCACCACGAAAACCTACCCGAGCGTAAGGGAAGTCCTGAATAGAAAAAACCTGGTTTTCCAACCATTGGAAATACTCAGGTTTGAATCAAACAACCTCTGTCCCCTCGTCCAGATGACGGGCCATAACTGCGACCCATCACATTAGTTTGGGCTCTCGAGGAAGCCCAGCTCCAGCAGTAAGGTGTTGCGGGATCAACATGGGAACCCTCTCCAGACCAAAGCTCACAACCAAAGCCCCATAACCAAAGGTCTTTAGTTGTCCGTTCTTTGCTCTGGTCAATTGGCCTTTCACATTGGCCAACACAGCATCACACCAGTTGAAGATGGTGCCTCGAAAGCAGTCAACTGCCATACGCATCTGGGATCTGGTGGCAATATGTAATGCGGCACTCCCGCAAAGTCTGGTGACAGTAAACGTGATCACCATGAGTTCAGGAAGGGATATGGTTTTTATGTCTATCCCTTTGTCTCTAGCCTGGCTGTTGCAGAACTCTAGCCGGAGGCTATCGACAGACTGGCCACCTGGCCTAGTCCCGAATAGAGTCAAGTCTTCGCCTCTCTTAGGCAAACCAGTCAAGAAATATATGTCTGCCGGCTCGATTTCGAGCTGGTGGCCACCAATGAAGAAGCACTGGTCCTGTATGCTCCATCTGTCAACCAGCCACCATAAGCAATCCACCTGGGCCCTCATGCCAGGTATGGCCCAGAATTTGTACAAGCCGCAGGCCTTCAATGCATCGATCGAAGGTTGATGATTCAACACGGCTAGATCCACGTCCTCATGCTCTCGTTCACGCCAATCTAGCATGATGTACTCTCTGCATCCAGTAAAAAGACAAATTAGAATGCTAGAAATTGATTTGTTTGGGCCAATTTTGAGAATTTTTGGGTTAAAAACCCTTGCTGCGGGGACCGCACCCTCTGGGTTAGAAACAGTGCGTGGGTCCGCACCTTGCCTACACAGGAGGTGCGGACCCCTGACTTTTTCCCCATTGAGAAAAAGTCGGGGTCCTGGGCTGGCAGTGTTACGCCTGCGGGCCCCCGCGCGTGGGTTTTAAGCCTAAAAACCCTCCAAAAATGAAATAAAAGCCTAGAACAAGAAATGAAATGGTTAAAAATGAAGAGTAGGATGATGTGGATTACCTGGAGAAGACGGTGTTCGATTCCGACGGTTGGATTTTCCACAATCTTCACGGGAAGTTTTTTGAACAAAAGCACTATTTTCTCACCCAAATCTCAAACGGTAAAAATGAATTGACGAAAGCCCTTTTTATAAGTTTTTTGAGTAAATAAATTGCAAATTTGTTTATGTTTCACTTTGGAAAGGTATTTTTGCAACATTTTTATCCATTTCAAACAGGTATGAGTAATGTTTGCATTTTTGTTCAGGATAACGAATTATTCAGGCGAAATCTATCATTTCGACGAAAAAAACATTTAGATTCACCTTTAAGCTCTTTTCTGACTCCTAAAACATGAAAAGATTGCCGAGTTTTTATTTTAAACTCGTTAAAACGGAACTAAAAGACGGTCCACTTACAGCTCTTTTCTAACCGTAAAAACATGAAAAGATTGCTGGATTTTTGTCGTTTCAAATTCGATATTGGTTATAAAACGACGTGTCGTTGATCATTTTTTTACTTTTTTGGATCAGGGGCACTAATTACGAAAAGTACTCCTTGGTCGTAAAGATCAAGCAGTTCTCTCAAGTATTATTTTATACTTTTTCGGGCTTGGGAGACACAAATTTACTTAAAACGTCAACCCTAGAGTCTTCTTAAGTTTTTTCAGACTCTCTAAAATTGAAAAACGCTGAGTTTCTCCTATACTGGACTCGTTAAAATTTCACAGTAAAGGACCTGTTCAATTACAAACAGGAACGAACCAATCCTTCTTAGGGTTCGAATTTAAACTAAGTTGGACTCATCCGAAGGATGAGCTTATAATCAAGAAAATGTTATCCTCCTCAAGCTTGTCAAAAATAAAGAGGTACTTGCCAGAAATGGTGGGGGAAAAGAAAGAAAAATGAGCATGTTTGTCATACTTTGTAACCACTCTTGAACACGACACTTTTATTCACCTGGGTTGGGAAATCCTTTGCCTAATAGTTGATCAAACCACATTGAAAGTCTTCAGCCGGTTTCTGGGTATTAACTTTGGGTCAATTGTCACCAAACCATCTTTTGTGTCGTTATGTGTTCAAGAGGTCACTACCAATAAGCCATTCATCTGCAAAATATCTGTCATCCATCTTGACCATCCCTTAGTCAGTCCTTGCAACTAAATTTCTTCAACTTGATCTATGATTTCATGTTGTGGGCTTGCCTGCAACGGATCACTTTCTATCGACTTCAGCTCATTATCTAGAAAGATGATCTAGAAATCGTCAGTACCTTCTGATCTGCATGCCTCAATGGCAGGTTTCTCGCCTTTGATGACAGGTTGCATCATTGACCTTCGATCAAAGGATTCCATGACATGTTTGACATCAACACATTTATTCACATCTCATGGATTGTATTGGGTACTTTGAGAGCCATTGACATCACTGGTGGTCTCTCTCACACTTGTTAACAGTTTACATCATTGACTGGTAATCAAGTGGTTTCTACCATGTTCGACATCAACACATTCATTCGCATGGATAGAATCGTATTGTTTCGGGAAGTAGAAATGAAGACCCTGGATCTAGTTTCCACAATCCAGGCTGCGAGGAATTTTGTATTCATTATATAATGGACTATTCATAAACAGATGGTTGCGTCCATACTGTGTCCACATGAATCTATACTTGTGATGTATTACAAGATCATTCCAGTATCAAAGCAGTAGTTAGTTTTCTAAGTCAGTTTTGATCTGAGTATGGGAATGCCTGCCTCAGCGATGATATGATCTCATATATATATCTTGCATTGAATGTTTTTACAGGTTCCGACCGGGCTCTCCACAAGATGATCCTCGAAATGATAAAGTACTTCACTCTTCCTAAATGATAAATGAAATCCTCATCTACTACAGACTTCGCACTTTAGGGGGCAATCTGTTACACAAAATATCATCACTATGATTATTTGCAGTCAGTATGGGTCTATCATCACTTGTACTGTCCTCCTAAGCAAGTCTCAGACCTCAGCTCTTCAAGTCAAGCTTTGAAAATGAGAGAAAGACATTGAAAATCAACAAAGCTCTGGTTCTGCACTTTCTCTCACTATTGCCTGCGGCCCCGCACCTCCTGTTTACAAAAGCTGCGGACCTGCCCTCTCTGTCCCTGAAGGTGTGGGTGCGGACCCCTGTGAAAGTAAAAAAGGCGCAAGTTTATTCTAAAAAACTCACTTTGGGTTAATTCTAGATGATTCTAGAAGGAATTTTGACGTGGATTGGTCGCTCTTAGGTGGTTCATGCATCCCAAAAGAGAAGGAGCTAATCCCTTGATGAGAGGAGCTATCCCTTTGAAGGAGGGCTTTATCCCTTTGAAGGAGGACCTAGTAACTTCCCTCCATTGCACTATAAATTAAGGCATTGGGCTGGTTGTTAGGGAGGTTAGAAGCTGAACAATTTTGAGGGTAAATGCTGGTGAAATTAAGACTTCCTAGTTGAGCTTGGGAGGAGAGATCACATACCCTCTTTGGCTTCATTGGGAAGAGAGTGAAACTTGTCAAAGTAGAGGAGACTTCTTGCTGGACCCTGGGAGGAGCTTGTACAACGTCAAGGCACAGGTTGTAAAGTTCTTCTTTGATTTGAATTAATACAATCAGATTCATTTTTCTCAACAAATTGTCTCATGTCATTTGTTTCATGAATTCCTTGACTTTCATGTTAAATATGTTTTATGATATTGGCTTTTCAGGTACTATTTAATTTGTTTGCTTGTTTGTGTTTGCAGATTTGCGACAAGGGAGCTCATTTGGATCGAAGGAGAAAGGCTTCCACAAACTTGTATTGGACCTAAGGTAGGCTTAAAACACTTGTTTGCCTTTGTTTATAAAAGCATATTTAAAGAAAGATAGTGTGTGATTGGTTTGCTTGTCATTAGGTCTTCTTTAGATTCTAGGAAGGTCTATCCTGTCCGCAAGATCGACTTATTCCATGTGACAGTACCACTGTTACAAAAGGTATGTATTGCATCTTCATATTTAGAACTGGATCAAGTTTTATGGTATGAAGGGCTTTGTTCTCATAAACAACGTGTTACGTGGTCAATTTTCATGCAGGAACTGATAGCACATTATGAGGATACAAAGAGCAACACCTTCTTTAGAGAAACACCACAACAATTGGAAAGAGTAAAAGGGCTTTGTGACATAGTGGAAAGCAAAATTATGGAAACCAGGAAGCATACCCCTCACAACTATAAAGATGGAAGTGTTGTTTCTCCTAGCCTTCCACAACCTACAAGGGTTACACCACAACAATTAGAAGAAAAAAGAGAAAAAGGGCTTTGTTACAATTGTGATAGCAAATGCACTAAAGGTCATAAGTGTGCTGAGAAGAAATTATTTTACATAGAATATGAAGAAGAGGAAGAAAAGGATCAAGAAACATCAAAAGAAGAAGATATACGCCAGGACCCCACCCTAGAGAAAGAAGAAATGAATCAGACCATATCTTGTAAAGCATTGGCAAGAATTACCACTCCTCAAACTCTTAAGATAGAAGGACATATCAAGAAGAAAAAGGTGCAAGAAGTGAAAGATCACATCGAGAAAGAAGAAATGAATCCAACCATATCTTGTAATTCATTGGTCGAAATTACCACTCCTCAAACTCTCAAGATAGAAGGACATATCAAGAAGAAAAAGGTGTAGGAAGTGAAATATCACATCGAGAAAGAAGAAATGAATCCAACCATATCTTGTAATTCATTGGTTGAAATTACCACTCCTTAAACTATCAAGATAGAAGGACATATCAAGAAAAAAAATGTTCAAGAAGTGAAAGATCACATCGAGCATCAAGAAATGAATCCAACCATATCTTGTAAAGGATTGGAAGAAATTACCACTCCTTAAACTCTAGAGATAGAAGGACATATCAAGAAGAAAAAGGTTCAAGTAGTGAAAGATCACATCGAGCATCAACAACAAGTTCTCCAACTTTTAAAGGATAACGCCACTTTAGTGCAAAATCAAACGAAACAACAGGTAGATCAACATCGTAGTGAAAAATGTTTTGATGTAGGTGATTGGGTATTTTTACTGCCACATCTCAAGCAAGTTGTTTATGAGAAAGAAATTTTGGCAATACTACATACACTTAAAAAATGGCGACCTTACCGAATGGGAAGACTCTTCAAGGATGAGGATGTGGAAGCATTGTTTTGTGTTATTTCTATTATCCAACTAGATTGGATAAGCGAAGCAAGGGATGAATGGAAGAAGGACGAAGAAGTATGGCCACTTATTCAAAAGTTGTAAAAGATCCCAATTCAAACAATATTGCCAGAAATTGAAGAGGAAGGAAAAATCATATTGGAACCTAGAGCAGACACAGAAACAAGAACCCGACAGCGACGAGATCGATCAATTTCAGAGTATCTCATTAAGTGGAAGAACTTACCCGCTGAAGATTCCACATGGGAGGACAAGAATTTTATACAGAACATCAAGAACTACTCAAGCGTTGAGGACAACGCTTTTTGAAGGAGAGGGGCATGTTAGGCCCCTATACTACTAGTGTAACCCCTTATTGTTATTAGTACAACCCACTTATTATATTGATGTACCCATGTAGTACCCATATTGTTACTATTGTGCCCCATAGAAGCCCACTATTATTATTATTGTGCCCTTACATTATTATTGTTATGTCGGCTCTAATTATGTTATGACCCCTTAGACTCCTATATATAGAAAGGAGGTATTTTCATTTGTATCATCCAAGAATTTTTCATTTATGTAATGTAAAGGAGGTTGCCCCCTCGAAGAGGCTGAATTCTAAGGCGTTGATTTATCTTTTCTATCTTTTCTTGAGGTGGTTTCATAACAATATTCCAAAAATCGATATGAGGAAGTTTGATGGCAAGGATCCTGCAACATGGATATTACAGATGGAGCAATTTTTCAATCTCAATAATGTGCAAAACACACAAAAGGTACGTATTGCAACTTTATATTTGGAACCAAATCAGTTTGTATGGTATCAATGGCTTTGCTCTCGTAAACAAATTATCACTTGGGCAATTTTTACGGAAGAATTGACAGCACATTATGAGGATACAAAAAGCAACACTTTTTTTAGCCAATTGATAAGTCTCAAACAAAAGGGTTCGATAATGGAACACATTGAGGAGTTCCAAAAATTGAACATAAGGGTAAAAAATATTCTAGAGGAGCATAGGATTGATGTGTTCATAGGGACTTTATAGGATAATATCCAACATGATGTTCGCCTTTGGGAACTTGATTCATTAGAGAAGGCATTCAGGTTAGCAAGAAAAATGGAAAGCAAAATTATGGCAACGAGGAAGCATACCACTCACAACTATAAAGATGGAAGTGTTGTTGCCCCTAGTCTTCCACAACCTATAAGGTTGACACCACAACAATTGGAAGAAAAAAGAGCAAAAGGGCTTTGTTACAGTTGTGATAGAAAATACACTAAAGGTCATAAGTGTGCTGAGAAGAAATTATTCTACATAGATTGTGAAGAGGAAGAAGAAAAGGAGAAAGAAAGGTCAAAAGAAGAGGATATACTGCAGGAACAAAGCCTAGATAAAGAAGAAATGAATTCGACCATATCTTGTAATGCATTGGTGGGAATTACCACTCCTCAAACCATCAAGATAGAAGGACAAATCAAGAAGAAAAAGGTAATAGTGTTGATTGATTCAGGAAGTACCCACAATTTTATTCATTGTAAGGTAGCAAAAGAATTGAATTGCTTCTTATATCCAGCACCAGAGTGTCAAGTGATGGTTGCAAATGGAGGAACAATAAATTTCTCTGGAAATTGCCATAATATCAAGCTATCCATGGGAGAATATGTCTTGACTAGCCCAATGCTTTCCATTCCAATGGGAGGTGCTGATGTTGTACTAGGAGTCCAATGGCTACAATCCTTGGGTACAATAGCTTTTAATTTTCAAGAATTTTTCATGAAATTTTCTGTGGAAGGAAAGGAAGTTGAATTAAGGGGTATTGCAGGGAAACCGGGAAAGATAATCAGCTCTAACGGTATGACAAAGCTTCTAAAAAAGGAACAAAGAGGTGTAATTGCACAATTATGTTCACTAGATGTTTCCACATTGGAATCATCTATTTCTCTAGATCTCCAAAACGTCTTGGACAATCATTCCAAGGTATTTGAGACTCCCAAAGGTCTCCCACCTATTCGTGATCATGATCATGCTATTCATCTGATTCCAGGAAGTATTCGTCCAAACATCAAGCCGTACAGATATCCCTATGCCCAAAAGAGTGAAATTGAACGTATGGTTGCAGAAAAGCTAGAGGCTGGTATAATTCAACCGAGTCAAAGTTATTTCTCTGCTCTAGTAGTATTGGTGCACAAGAAGGATGGATCATGGCGCATGTGTCCAGATTATAGGGAGCTCAACAAGCTCACTATTAGAGATAAGTTTCCCATTCCTGTCATTGATGAATTACTGGATGAATTGCATGGATCAATTTACTTGACCAAGTTGGATCTTCGTTCAGGATATCATCAAATCAGAATGAAGACTGAAGACATTCTGAAAATAGCATTTAGAACTCATGAGGGTCATTATGAATTTTTGGTCATGCCTTTTGGCCTTACCAATGCACCTTCAACATTTCAAGGTTTGATGAATTCCATTTTCAAACCATTCCTTAGAAAATTTGTGTTAGTATTTTTTGATGATATACTAATCTACAACAAGTCTTGGAAGGATCATGTTGAACATGTTGACAGGGTGCTACAACTATTGGAGGAGAAACAATTATATGCAAAAAGATCCAAATGTTTCTTTGGAGTACAAGAGGTGGAATATCTGGGTCATATGGTATCTCATGAAGGAATTAAGGTAGACCCTAGCAAAATTAAAGCCATTAAGGAATGGAAAATCCCCACATCCATAAAGCATCTGTGAGGATTTCTCAGGTTGACAGGGTATTATCACAAGTTTGTTAAGAATTATGGGAGAATAGTAGCACCTCTAACAACATTATTGAAGAAGGATGCATTTTCATGGGCTCCATAAGCAACAAAGGCCTTCGAGCATCTTAAAGGGGAAATGTGCCAAGCACCGGTCTTAGCTACACCAGACTTCACAAAAACCTTTATTGTGGAATGTGATGCCTCAGGAAATGGAATTGGTGCTGTTTTAATGCAAGATGAAAGACTCATTGCTTTTGAAATTCATCCAATCAAGGGAAAGTTTTTACACAAAGCTATTTATGAGAAGGAAATGTTGGCAATACTCCATGCACTTAAGAAATGGTGACCCTACCTAATGGGAAGACACTTCAAGGTAAAAACAGATCATGATAGCCTTAAATAATTTTTAGAACAAAAATTATCCTCTGAAGAGAAACAAAAGTGGGTCACAAAGATGTTGGGTTATGACTTTGAAATCATCTACAAAAAAGGGAAGCAAAATGTGGTGGCAGATGCACTCTCAAGAAAGGATGAGGATGTGGAGGCATTGTTGTGCGCCATTTCTATTATCCAACCAGATTGGATAAACGAAGCAAGGGAGGAATGGAAGAATGACGAAGAAGTGTGGGCACTTATTCGAAAGTTATAACAAGACTCTAGTACGTCTGATACATTTAGCTATAAAAATGATTCGTTATGGTACAAAGATCGCTTATACCTCTATAAGAATTCCCAGCTAAAACAAAAGATTCTTATCGAATTGCACACTTCTCCCTTAGGAGGGCACTCAAGATTTTTAAAAACTTACCACATGGTTAAGAAGGAATTTTTTTGGGAGGGCCTTAAATTAGATATTCAAAAGTTTGTGGCAGAATGTTTGGTTTGCCAACAAAATAAAGTTGAAACAATTAAGACACCAGGTCTATTACAACCTTTATCCATTCCAAGCCAACGTTGGGAGGAGGTTTCAATGGATTTTATCACAGGTTTACCCAAGTCTGAGGGAAGGAGTGTCATCATGGTGGTAGTTGACAGACTTACCAAGTATGCACACTTTTGTGCATTATCACATCCATTTAAAGCCAGTACAGTTTCTACTGCATTTATGGAAACAATTCAAAAGCTACATGGAAACCCAAAGATTATTGTAAGTGACAGAGATCCCATTTTCACTGGAAATTTTTGGACAGAATTATTTTCTTGTCTTGGTACTTAGTTAGCTCATAGCTCATCTTATCATCCTCAATCTGATGGGCAAACTAAGATAGTAGACAAATGTTTGGAAGGATATCTTCGTTGCTTTGTATATGATAAAAAGACACAATGGGTCAAATGGTTGCCTTTGGCTGAATGGTGGTATAACACTTCCTTCCATATAGCAACAAAAATGACCCCATTTATGGCACTTTATGGATATCAGCCACCATCCATCACATCATATTTAAGAGAAAATTCTAAGGTTCAAGCAGTGGAACATCACATCGAACATCAACAACATGTCCTCCAACTCTTAAAGGATAACCTCGTGTTGGCACAGAATAGAATGAAACAACAGGCAGATCAACATCATAGCGAAAGAAGTTTTGATGTAGGTGATTGGGTATTCTTACAGCTACAACCATATAAGAAAATGTCCCTCAAGCAAGCTAAGAAGGATAATAAATTATCACCAAAGTATTATGGTCCGTACAAGGTGTTGTAAAAGATTGGTACTATGGCATACAAATTGGAGCTTCCGGAAACTTCTCGATTGCACCCAATTTTCCATGTTTCATGTTTAAAAAAGGTTATAGGTGACAAGCTCCCAGTTCAAACAATATTGCCAGAACTTGACGAGGAAGGAAAAATTATATTGGAACCAGAAGCAGTCATAGAAATAAGAACTCGACAGTTACGAAATCGATCAATTTCGGAGTATCTTATCAAGTGGAAGAACTTATCCGCTGAAGATTCCACATGGGAGGATGAGAATTTTATACAGAAGCATCCAAAACTACTGAAGCGTTGAGGACAACACTTTTTCGAAGGAGAGGGGCATGTTGGGTCCCTATAATACTAGTGATTACCCCATTACTATTGTAGATAAATCCCATATTAATATTGTTGTGCCCCTATTGTCCCCATATTGTTATTAATGTGCCCCATAGAATCCCTCTTTTGTTATTTTTGTGGCTTTATATTATTATTGTTAGGTTGGCTGGGTTATATTGTGACTCCTTAGACTCCTATATATAGAAAGGAGGTTTTGTCATTTGAATTATCCAAGAATTTCTCATTTATGTAATGTAAAGGAGGGTTCCCACCTCGAAGAGGCTGAATTCTAAGGTGTGGATCTCTCTTTTCTATCTTTTTGTGAGCTGGTTTCATAACATATTATTTGGCTATACCAGTGTTATACAATGTGTCTTACCATTGGCTTCACCTTTGGTCTCCATCACACTCCTTAATTTTCCAGATGGATAGGAACCTTCAATTGGCCACTCAGTTTCATAGTCATGGTGAGGCCCTCTCAAATCATAATTCACCTCATCACATTTCACTGGCTTCAGTAATTCATTATATAGGTAATTTCAAAGCTCAATTGTGTATGTCAATAACCTATAAGTGCATAATCATACTCGTGGGCTCAGAGCTCTACCTCGGGGTTGTAAATTTAAGTTCTTGTCCTGCCGCAGCATAAGGTTCGTTGTTGGTATATTGGTGATAAAATCATCAACCCCTCCATGGTGAATAGGAAAGAGTCTCACGTTTCATGATGGCAAGAATGACTGAGTGTGGATGGTCTGGTCTCAAACGAAATTCATGTCTCAAAATTGGAATCATGGTTCATGGATAGAAAAAGGACAACTACCAATGGGACACAGACTTGGACTCTTGAGTTGAAGAATGGTTCGAGCTTCCTTGTTGCTAACTCTCTGAGGCTAATCAGCTCCACAAACCCCGTGGTGAACCAGGTTATGTTATGGCACACTTCCTTGTTTTAAATAGCTATGAATAGTGACTGGCAATTTTTGTTTAGTGTAGGCCGCTCTGTAGCACTAAGCCAATATTTTTGTATCTCCTGGCACAATATTAGACTTCATAGTTTCTCTTTTATTATGTGTGAAGGAATGATAAGAAGAAATATTAGCAATGTGAAGAAACTCAATCTATGATTTTAGGTCGGTTTCCTGTCAAGGTGGCCTTTTCCACATAGCAAAATCCCATGTAATATTCTAAAGCATTAACATAAAGTCGAGAATTAAACAAAGAAAAAATATGTTAAGTTATCACATTTTCTTATGTACACTACAGAACATGTTAACTAGTGTAGTCATAAAAATTAAACAACGAGTAAATTCTTATAGGCATCAATCTATGGGAAGCATTAAAACACCTGTTTCATGACAAATCTCACGTTCAAGCCAAGACTTTTAAAAAATTAAATAAATTATAAGTTTATTTTAAATAATCATCAATGTTGAGAATAAAAGAAATAATATATGAGTTAAACATATATAAATTTTAAAAAACATGTATCAAAATTATTAACCATGGAGATTTATTCACACTTAACAATGGAGATTATTACAGTAAATAAAGGTTTTTTTTTACAAAGGAAAAGTCGTAATTTTATTCAACATGAAACAATGAACAAAATTACATTCTATAGATGTTGTTAAGCATTGAGACATATCAATCTTTTGGGTGATTAACAATAATTTAAAAGAAAATTGTAACAAATTACATAAGTTTTTTCGGGGTTTAGTGTGATAAAAATCACTTAATTTCCCCTTTTTGCCCTTCCTTTTCTGAATTATTTTCCAAACCCCATGCTTCGGCTCAAAACAACATTTCCAATTCATTTCCAGCTACCTACAAAAGGACTTCATTGTCTAAGTTTGATATCTTAGATACATGAGTTCTCTTTATACCCCCTGTGCCCTTTTCATTGGGTGTTTCGTATTTCTGCTGCTCTGATGCTTTGGCCTCTACTAATTATGTACCTTTATGGATGTTTGTCACAGTTCTTGAATGAACCACAATATCTCCCTCTACTTTGTTACCTGGTTGTGCTTGTGCATCCATATTTGTATTTTTTGCCTTGGTATCTTCTTCTTCTTCCTCAGAAAGATGTGGTCAAATATTTGTCATCCCTTTGGCTTATGATCCTGCATCTTTATTGTTTTTGGTATCTTTTTTTCCCATGAGAATGTATTCTACAAGTGTCTTGTTTGAAAAAAATCAACATATAAATGTCGTGTTATCATAATATAAAACCCATGTCCAATGAAAGTTTTTATATTTCAGTTAGATACAATCATGTAGACCTTTATTGAGGTTGATTTATACACAAATTCTGGCAAAAGTGAAGATACCTTTTCTGTTTTGTCAAAGTCCGTCTTTTTGAATTTTTCAAGAGTATTTCTAGTATCCTCAAGGATGTGATGGTGCTATAAAGGAAGAGGGATATTTGGAAATCTCACCCAAACCAACATTTTTGTGACCACCATGGTTGTGGCATCAAAATATGGGAACAATGGGGTTATGAAAAGCCCATCTCTACCCCAAAACCATGACCCATTAGTTAGCACTTTCTCCAAATATTTTTGTGTATCAAATTGAACCATGAAGAAGCCTTTGGAACATAAGTAGATGTCATAATTGGGTGTCCAAGAAGAAAAAACCCACTGGTGTAAATGTTAGTGTGAAATTTCTTGGAAGGTGTACCAAAAACACTTCACTTAAGTCACTAGGTGACAAGTGACCCTAACAAAAATTTGATAGCCGCTTATGATTCACATCTACAATAAAAATGGAAAAACCTACAACAAAAACATATACTACCCAGAATAGAAAACAACAATAAAGATATCCAATGCAATAACCCAAATGGAAAGACTTTAATTGAATAAATTCTTTATTGAAAACACCTGTTGAAAGAGATCTACAAAAAGGGTCTTCAAATCCCCCTCGGTGGGATGGATCCTTTGATGTCCTTGATGCTTCAGTAAACGATCTTCTCTCTTAATATGTGAAAAAACCCAAATGATGTGAAGAACTCAAATGGGAGCTCAAAAGAAAAGAGACGGTAATAGTGACGATGATAATGATCATGGTGAAGATTTAATGGAAAACCCTCCTATTTATAACAAAGTATTGAGTTAATATAAAAAATGGAGAATAATAAAATAATATTGACCAAATCAATATCTAACCGCTTGGAATACTTTATTATATTTATAGGAAAGGGAAAATATATTTAAAATGGTTAAATATCTTTATTTAGAAATAATTAACAAATAAAATGATTTAATAATTATTTCATGAAAATTAAGAATGGTGTGAAATTGATTAATTATTAAATAGTGATTTAACAATTATTCCAATAATAGAAATAAGGAATAATAAATAAATAGTAATTTATTTAATTATTCCTAGGGGATTTAGTCAAATGTGACAAGGAATAATTATTTAAACAATGATTTAATAATTATTCCTAGAGAAAATTAAATAAATAATGATTTATCTAATTATTCTCATGGTTTTTTTTATTTAAATCATAAAATGATTTAATAAAAGCGGTTTAGTAAATTATTTTCCACAATGATAGTGATTTTACTATGATAAAATTAATCCTACATGGTGTATTTCGATCCACCTAGTTAGAAATGGCTAGGTGATCATTTTTTGGTGATAACCGTAAATCTTTAGATCTCGGCTAAAATCCATTAAATCTGCATATTAAAGCCTTGAATTAAAGATCATTAAAAAGCGAGTTTACCTCTAGATGTTTAACTTCCATTATTGGTGTTTGTTCTGTTTGTTCAACCATGTAGGGCCCTGACATATTTTGGAACTTGGTGACAGAAATGGTCGTCTTCCTTTTCACTACATCCTTGAAAGATATAGATCCATTAGGGATTCTTAAGCCTAAAGCTCCACCCCTCAATCTCTAATTTAATATTATGGTGGAGTTCATTGCAATATTGTAATCTTTCAGTTGAAAGGAATCCTGCAGCAATTTCCTCTCATATAGAAAACTTTGAAAATTGCAGGTATACTAAGGTTATTATGAATTTTTTGCTTCATCTTTTCCACTAGATTTGAATCTCAGATCCAGAAGGTGGAGGTCTTCCATTAATTTTTTTGACGAAAATGTGGAATTTCTCAATATTTGCCTATCTTTTGGCTAGATCTGAGAGTAAGAGACAGAAGGGATCCTTCTAATCTGATTTTTTAGTCAGATATTCTTTGATATGGTAGCTAAAGAAAGAAAATACATATAGATCTAAAACCCACCATCATATATAAAATAAAATGACACATGCACTGCACTGCAACAACACGCCTTCTCAAGGAATTCACCATGCAAATACAAAAACCAAACCCCATAGTTCTATGTAAGTGAGAAAGTTCCAAATCTTGTTGATGTGGGTATTTGTAAGGTAGCCCTAAAATGCTAGCCCAACACCACCACCACAGAGAAACCACGCCACCGCCAACGATACATATTATAGATTCATTTGTTCAAGATTGTTCCTAATCTGTTAGATTGTGGAGGAAACAATAGTGTGTGTGATTTATAGAAAAGTAGAAAATATTGCCCTCATGAAATAGTTTTAGCCAGCAACAAAGACAGTACATGAAATCTCTTTGCTCGTCGTCCAAATGGATGTGAGAAACTGAATCTTTGCTCCATTGCATTCCCTTGAAGAATATTACAGGCTCATGATCATCAGCAATGCCTAGAAAGGATACAGAGGGACAAAACCCTAACACAACTCTGATTCTCCATCTTTTGAATTCCAACTAATATATCTTTTCTATATTGGTAAACAAAACCTTAGCACAACTCTTGTTCTCCATCTTTCAAATTCCAACTAATATATCTTAATTCTATATTGGTAATTAAATAGAGTTTGTTAGAATACCATGATTTATCAATACCACATGCCTAAAAAACCATATCTCATCTCACATTACACTTGTTCATATGACATTTTTTTAATTAATCAATTTAATTAAAAAGATAGAAATGACATAACTACCTTTAAGATAAACTTCAATCTTTGATCAATGATTAATATTAACAATACTTTAAAATATTCCATTAAGATTAAGTGTCTTCCAGCCACTAATAATTATCAATAATTAGATTAAAAGTTAAAAAAACTATTCCAAAACAAACACAACAATCATAATTATTGTTTCTAAAATCTATAAAAATATATTTTTTTTTAAATCACAAATGATTTGTTTTTTTAAACATATATAATTTTTTTTTTAACTAATTTTAAAACTTAAATTTTACGATTATGACTCTATGAGCTAGACAAATATTAAAGAATTGTAATGGGTTAAATGAATTACTTTATCAATAATGAGTTCGTGTTTTCATTTTATCCAATTTCCTTTAATTCTGACAATGGAAGGAAATATCTTACATTTATCAATAAATCATTATAGCATGAACTCCTATATCTTTTTAAATAGTCAAATATTATAACTAAAATCCTTCATGTTGTTGTTTTAGGATATCTTTTTATCACTCAATAACCCACATCCTATAGAAATGAAGATTATTGTTATGCGGTACATATGAAACAACGAATCTATCACTCGTTTTTCCTATCATTGCCATCTCCTTTTGGTTGGTTATAGTCTTAGCTAGGGTAATTATATTTATTTGGAGAAAATAGAGTGATTGTGTTGTATTGGAAATAAATTCATGAATTTAGTAACTAATTATAGGTATTTTTATTTTGGAATTGAGTTCTTGTTATCCTCCACAATGTCCTAGGATGAGAGGAATCAATGGAGGTAACCACAGACCAAGCTTTTAGTTTAGTAGCTAGCCCTACCAAACCGGAGAGGGCTCTCTCTATAATATCACAGCCAAATAATTTACAAGAATATAAAAGGATTTTAGGCTAGATATGCTAGGCTCAGATAGGTTTTGAAAATTTAGAGTTTTGATGTTGGACAAGGGATGAAAACCAAGTAACTAGGTCATAGGATCCAAAGGGTAACAACAACAAAGATATAAAGGAGAAAGGTCGCAATAGTTTTGTGATGGCTTAAGGTTGTCAGTGTAGTGTAGTGTTCCGAAGAAACAAGAGGTCTTAATGAGCATATATATCATGAATTCATTAAGCAAGAATGAAAATAACACATAATGATATTTCCACCAAAACAAAGCTTTATGAAAAGAATTATGCTTATAAAATTAAGGAAAAACCATTGAAGAACTGATGAATGGAAAGAGAAGATGAATATCTTTCATATGAAACTATAATGGAGAAAATATAACATCACAAACTCACTGCACATGAATTCCTAGATAATAGTTGCAATTGTTCCTTTGATTTCCTAAAAATGCTCAAGCGCAAGCTACAAGATTTCTCTCCTCAAATGTCCAAACCTTCTCTTTGATTGAGAAAATGATACACATATGCAAAAATAAAAAGTTTCCCCATAGTTAGGGGTCGAATCCATGAGTGGTGGAATAGTTCCCAAGAATATCTCAACCAACAAGTGAGACTGAGAAGGTTGAATATAAACTCTTCATTTAGACTTTGATTTGAGTTTTTCCTCATTAATGAGGCCTAAGTTATCATAAAAACAACTTAATAAGATAATTTACCCATAATTACATCATCTAGACATCGAAATAGTAAAATTACATCACCCTTTTGACTTTTACCAAAGTTGAACTAGGAATTTTAAAAAAAATACAAAGTGAAAGTTCTATAAAAATCTCAGAAATTTCCAAGTGCGCAGCTAGCTGTTGGAGGCCATTTGTGAGTGCCTTACTGAAGTCCAAAGCCAGATACGAATATTGTTTTGGAATGGGAGAGTTTATATGTCTTTAGAGTATTTGTGCACTCAAAATGACCCATTTTTGTCTGAGATATGGCCATTCTCCCAAGGTGTCTCCAAGTGCGCAGCAAAATTAAAAAAGAGAGGCAGAAACGTGATTTGTGGCCGCTTTTTTGCAAATTTCTCAAAAACTAAGCCCTGGACCAGGAAAGTGGGAAAATGGGTTTTGAGAGGGGGTCATTATATTTCCAAAAATGTTGAGTTTCCATCATTTGGAGCTTGAGGAAGAAGCACAGCGTGAGCTCGCTGCACTCCTAGACATAAATTGCCAAAATTTGTTAGTTTGCACCAGTCTGCACCAAAACACAAAATTTTCTCCAAATCCTCCCAAAATTTGTATAGATATTCCTAATGAGGTATGTTATGCAACCATGGATGCATCAGCAAGAAAATATAACTTACCCTTCACCACTTAGCTGATTAGAGTTTCATCTAGTTGGGCCTTAAAATCCTTGATTTTTCCCTTGCAAAGTTGATTTTCCTTGTGGTAGTGGATGGTCATTTTCCTTTGCAACTTGTTATCCCTGTTGGCCTTGTAAAGGATCTTCTTAAGGTGGAAATTGAATTTTTCAAGCCAAAACTCCTTGTCCTCATTTATTTCCATGGCAAACCTCTCTTCAAAGGTCAATTCTTCTATTGGTGTCTTTTGTTCTCTTTCCCTCTGAAGTACCTTTCTATGACCCATTGTCCTTGGTCTCTTCCTTGCCACATGTCCTTGATGCTGCTCAATGTACTCATGGTCCACCATTGCCTTACCTTTCATCTCTTGCTTCTTGGCTTTGACCTTCTCTTTCTCCATGGCTAACTGTTTTGCCTTAAGTTGACCACTTTCTTGCTCAAGAAATGAAATGATGAATTTGGCCCTAGCCAAATTGTCCTTGAGATCCATGATCTGAGAATCCTTCTCTTTAATGACTTGTTTTAGGTTTTTATGCTCATCTTGTGCCTCTAAGTCAACTAGGTAAAAGTCATTCTCAATGGGCTCCCCATTTTGCAAAGAAACCTCATGATGTGATGGTGATCCCTGTTCTGTTGATGTAGTAGGCTTGGCCCCTTCCTCAATTTGAGGAGCAAACACAATCCTTCTACCTCCCTGATATTTCTTGATCAACTCAAGCCTAGGTGCCTTGGAAACCTCATTATGTTTTCTTGATGACCCCACCTCCATGGGTTGTGTTGATATGGTTTGGTGCTGGCTTGGTGAAGTGGTTATATGCATTTTCAAGGTTGTCTCAATGAAGGTGTCCCATGTCATGTTCTTCTCTGCCAACTTATGGAGTTGTATAACCTTTATTAGGCTATGGTGAAATAGGTTGGGGTAATGCTCTTTTCCTTTCAATTGCACCCTTTCAGACATTTTGGTTAGTCTCCTATACAAGTAGCTGCACAAATTGAGAGACTTGGCAGTTGTAAAGTGCATGAGCAGCCTTATGTGGTATTGACATATTCTGGAAAATCTTCCCTCACATGTGAATAACTTCATCACAACCTTCATCAATGGTGCATATCACTCCAACAAGTATCTGAATGGGAAACATGTGAGTGATCTCCTTTGTATTGTGATTTCAAATAGGGTTTGTACTCTTCTAGGTCTAGGTTCATGCCTTTGAACCATTTTTCACCATGGTTTGGTATGCCTATAGCTTGAGAGATGGAATTCACTGAAAACATGAAATCAGTGCCTATAATGGTGAGCTTGTCTTCCTTCAAGGCGAGGGAAACTATACTTGTGAGATGCTCATAGTAACCTACTTCCTGCACTCTTTGACAAAACCCTAAATAATCGACATCTTCAATGCATTTCATGACAAAAGGGGAGGAGGTGATTTCATTGCAATTAGAGGGCTCAAACCTTAGTATCATTCCCCCCTTATTGTACTTCCTCTTCTTTGATGGTGATGAGTCAGACTCCATATTCAAACCCTAGGTGAAAGGCAAGCAAAAAACAATGAAATTTGTTGTTGTGAGGGAATAAGGTGGTATGATGGACTTAGGAGTTGCCTAAAATTTTTAAGGAAATTTAGGAGAGTAGGGGATGATGTCAGTGAGTAGGAGAAGAAGGAATTTTGGGAAATGGGTGAGGGAAGAGGGTGGAAAAGGCCAAAACATAGGCCTACCCTAAAAAGAGATAGGGTAGACTAGGGTTTAGAGGAAAATGATAGAAAATGAGGGGATAAGTCTTTGTGATGCATGGAGATGGTGTATTAGTTGCAAATAGGGGTGTAGGGACAAGGAATCTAGGATTTAGGGCATAAATTCATCATTTGAAGATAAAAGCCACGAAAATCATGTAAACCCTAGGAGAAGAAGTATTTGATCAATTTCTTGACATATGAGTTAAAGGAGGGCATGAAAATGATTAAACTTACTTGTTATAGAGCCTAGAGGATTAAATGACGGAAGAGGAGCTTTGAAAAATGGATTTTGGTGGTCAAACACCAATTTTCGAAAACTATGCCCCGTGCGCAGTGAAGGCCTCCTGTGCATAGCATGTTGTCCAGGTGCGCAGCATGGGCTCTCTATGCGCAACGAGGACCAATTTTTGCTAGTGAGGGCTATGGAATTGCAATTTTTTGCAAAGGAGATGGGAGAGCTCGATGTTGAGATGGTAGTGAAGTGAAAATGAATGAGAATGAGCTTCTCCATGTGCTTTTATAATTTTATTTTCGTGTCTAAGTGATTAATGAGGTAGGATGGCCCACCTCACCAATTCACTTTCTTTTTTAGTTTTGTAGCCTTAGGACCTCTTCTTGTAACTTTAGAACCTTAGGAACATTATTACATATAAAACATAAATTACATTTGAAATCAAGTTTTATTGAACAAATTTACCTATTGCCACTCCTCATTTGCTGGATTTATACATGAAATGGTTGATTTTGTGACCTTAACCCTAATGACCTAATGGTGACACTGAGCTGAATAGAGACCATGATGATGTGACTGAAGTGATGTTAATGATGTTTTCACGATGGTAGATTCAAATGAGTGATGAAAGTGACCAATATATGAAATTCTTGAGAGAGTGGAAATAGCCCTAGACACACTAGCCAGTGACCAAATTTTTATTTGAAGATTCACTGAAATGACTTGACACCATAACAAGACCTTGTAAGAGCATATTTGATCACTGGTGATAGACATGATTGGCAGACACTAACATTGGCTCCAGCTGGGGATGGTAGCTCCTTAGAGGTGTTAAGAACAATGTAGACCACGTAGCCTTATTCATTGGGCATGGAGTCAAAATGCAATAGAACAAACTCAAAACTCAAAGCTGACTGACTAACTTACTTTTCTATGAAAAACACATTGAATGAACTTACTTGTGGCATTATACCATCAAGATCATAGGGCCTTCACCTCAAGCTTCAAATCCTGATGATAACCACCAACCTGTTGAAGATATATATACAAACATGTGAAATGATCCCTCCAGTGTAACCAATCCAACAAATGGCTACTTATTTGAATCATGCTCATACTTTCCTTGAGCAGGTAGAAAAAACAAAAGATTGGCCAATCCAAGTGTCCACTGAACATGTGCTCATGATCCACAAATACAAGAAAATTCATCTTCCCAGATGGTTGCAACAAATTGGAAATAGGGTCTATAATAATCTATAACATTAACATATCTTGAAAGTCAAAATAAATACAAGCACACTCTTCATTTTCTGAATCTGGAGGAAGATCATCATGTGCAAGAGGCTCTAAAACAACCTCTTCTTTATTGTTTCTCTCCTCTTCATAATCTGTTTGAAATGTTTGATGATTATTCTCTGTCATAATTACATTTTCTGAAACCTTCACACATGCCAATTCAAACTTATGATTTGCACGAATCTGCCCTTGAAATAGTGCTTCAGAAAATGGATGAGCTAGAGAGACATATGGGTGGTGAATGTATAGAGATCCCTGTTCATACATTTCATCAGAAACCTCATCTTGGTCTTCACAATCCTGATCTTGAAATAAAAACATAGAGAAAGAACAATCTGGAAAAACAAGTGAATGACTATCTTCATACCTCACATCCAAAAGACACGGTTTTGGAAGCTCATAGAAAACTTTAAAAGCAACAACCAATTCAAGTATATTTGATTCCTCATGTGATTCAGCAGGAATATATCAATTTGGTTGTCACAAAAATCAAGGAAAACAACTTCTTGTTCACTATTTCCTTGCAAAACTAGACGATCATTGTCATAAGATGGTTCACTACTTTAAGTTTTCTGTACATGCAATTTCAGAATTCTGACTTGGACAAATTTCTTCCTGACTGTTAGGATGCAGATTTGTTTCATCTTCAACCAAAGAAGGAGTTGATGTGTGCTGTGAATGATCCTTTGTATCAAAGCAGCTAATCTCTGTTATTTTATGTTGGGAAGAATATTCATAAAGAGCCTCTATGATCTCATAATCTAGACATTCTTCATCACCAAAAGTGTCTTCAAGGTATTGAATGGAATTTTCACAAGATTCACAACAATATTCGAACAACAAGAACGAATGATGCAATTTTCCATAAAACTCAAAGAATGTTATGTGGAATTCTTTAAGAGAGAATCAACTACTTGGCTTCAATCATTCATACCATGATCCTGTTTTTCCTTCTAGGGTAGCCATGGACATTTTCATCAAAAAATCCTCATGAAACCTAATCCCAAGCTTATGTATATGCCAATGAAATTTGATTAGATGCAGAATAGACTTATCCTTGTTTCCATCTATGAATTTGGGCAAACTAGTTTGCCAATCTATGCAAGGAATTTGATTCGGAAAACTAGGAAAATGAGTTGGATTCATAGGAGCATACCTTCGAGCAGTTGAATCCATCTTGAAACAGTTAAGTCATCAAGAAGTTCTTCAAACTACTAGTTTTTGAACAATGGAGTCGCCATGAAAATTCTAAACTTTTGGATTCTTCGACACTGGAGTCGCCAGGTGAAAGATGCACATCCTTTCTTGTGTCTGATCATTGTTCACCGTCAACAATCAGATCTGATCCTTGTCGTTCTTTACCAGGGGAGATATGATATTTTTATTTTGGAATAGAGTTATCATAATTTTAATTTAAATATTAATAATTGTTAAGTGGATGATAGGGATTTAACTTCTATAGAATATTTTAGAATATTCTTAGTAGTATACGCAAATTAAAAGTTGAAATTTATCTTCAAAGTAGTTATTACTTTTTTAGCTTTTTAATTAAATTCATTAATTAAAAAATAATAATAATAATATGGACGAGTGTGATATAAAATTATTTATGGTTTTTTGGGCATGTGGTATTGATAAGCCACCCTATTTACAAATTAAGAATCTTATTATAAAGTGGAGATAAATCTTTATGGTTAATAATCTTGTAACATGTTTATTTAAAATGTATGTGTGTTTAACTTATATGTTGATTATTTTTATCATTCTTAATAATAATAATAATAATAATAATAATTTCAAAGAAACTGATAATTTAGTTAATTTTTATGGTTTTTTAATTTTAGCAATGCAATGTGAGAAACACTTTACCACTGAGTATGGAGATGTTGTAGTGTTCATAAATTAGTTTGCTCAACCACATGACCTAAGTCAAGAGTGTTGAGAGAATTGAACATGTGACCTCTGTTGGGTCGTTAATATGCCATTATTATTATCACTTTTGAACACTTATCCCACCCATTTCCACTATTCTTCATCATATCATTTGTTATAATTTATCATTTAAATCCATTTTATAAATGATTTATGCTCTCATGGATGAATATTATTTATTCTCCTTTATTTCTAATAAATTGATGATTATGCATTATTTTATCAATGATAGTTCTAATAAGTTGGTTATAACATTATTCACCATTTTTAGCCTCCAAGGTAACTTCCAGATTGAAGATTTGATTTTTAAATCTGCCAACTCAGAAATTCGTTGGTTTAAGGAGTGACAGTTTTGCGGTTGAGATTCTGAGCAAATGAAGACGAATTTGAGAAATCCGGAACATGGGTTTTGTCCAGAACGGGCCCAATTAACTTTGCCAAAGAACGGTTTTCCCAAATTCGGCTTGTACAGAGAGAAACGTAGGGCTCTTTGAGCACGATTTTCTCAGATTTGCTGTTGCGGCCATCCTCCAAATCTCAGCTGCAAACCCAAATTCGTCTTGCTTTTGTTGAGAGATGAAAGGAAATATATTTTCTTGTTGATCATCTGGTTAGAATCAACCCAAATTTGTAAAAGAAATCATGTTGTAATTATCTATGTTATAACTGCTCTTTGATCTTTCTCTATTTAAAATGAAAACAAAGATCAGAGAGGGGGAGACTTCAGGATGACTTTGGGGATTCGAATGATGGCGAATTGATGATTTGAATTAGAGATTCAGAAGCAAGGATTCATGATAGGATAGGAGGAAGGAAGGATTGTTTTATGTTGTAATTCTCAAAGCTTCAACTATTGTAATGATTTCACTATTTAATGACTAATACATAATTTGGGCGTTGCTGTTCACTCTTTTCCTTCTGAAGTAACCCAGCAGCGTCCGCTGGCGGCTAAGGGCCCAGCCTCTGGTGGAGTACGCTGCTGCTGCTACTGTATATTATATTCTTTTGTTTTATGCGTGGTTTGCTTATCAGTTTTATTTGGTAATATGATATGTTATGTTATTTTACATCACAGCTCCGTTACATTTGATTTACTGAGTAATATCATTTCTAAAGACAAAACCGTTATATTAACTTTGCAACGCATTGTTGTTTCTTTAAGTGCTGATATAAATGGTTTTTACAGGATACCGTTGCTATTCAATTATGGAATGACTGTGTTGTAACATTTGACCATTGGTATTATTGAATTCATCTTAGAAATTATATTTCCTTGCGATTGTTGAATCTATGAACGTTGCTGTTACATTCTAAAAGACAATCGTATTATTTATAACTAAGACTGACAAGTGGATTACCAAGATCAGATTACTATATTAGCGTGTTGCGTGTATATATGATTGATCCCTGCTGTTCCATAAAGTATATTCCATCCAGTTTGCTTGAGGAGTGAAGAGTGTTATTTCATAGCAGAGTGTGAGTAAGTTGGTTTTGACTCGCGAGATTTAGTTCTTTTGATTGCTGTTTCATTTACTGTTGTTCTATTTCCTTTTGCTATTTCATTTTACTTGCTGCCATTCCATTTCCTTGCAATTGCTGCTTTGGTGTGAGAGAAGGTCTAAAGCTGTAGTGAGTCAGCAAGTCGCTGCTTAGCTCCCAGATCTTTGGTCCATACTCTATTTTCCTTTCCATCAATTTCTAGAGGAATGAGTTATTGCTACTGTATCCTCGATTGATGGTTGTTTGAATGAATGATTTAGTTTAGAACATTTCAGTTTCTTGTTGTTCCAATTAGATTTCTTTTTCAAGCATTCATTTACTTTTGGGTTTTAAGCACTATACTGCAAAACATTACTCTTGAGTAAATAGCCGCCTCAGACTGAGTACACTCTTGAAATACAAAGTCATCCCTGGGTTGATAATTAATGTGAAGGTAATTAGGAGTTCAAAAGACACCTTTTTATCGCTCCACATTTTGGCGCCGTTGCCGGGGAGAGTGTGGCCATTTCTAAATAGTAGTGTGAATCTGATGAGTGCCTGCTAGGGAAGAGTTGGATCTTAAAAACGGAAGGTAAGAACCTGCGTACGGAGCATGTAAAAGCCCTGCTCCCCCGTCCGCTTTCCAGCAGGACTGTTAAAGAACCTAGAGTAGAAATAGATGTTTGAATTTTTGTGTGAATAATTAGGAAAAAGATAGAAATTTTTAAAAAATGAATCACATGATCTCACGCAAGTGGTGATGTAAGCACCACCCATTTCACTAACCGATTGACAGGAACATTTGAAGAAGGAGCCTTGAAGAAACACATGAAGAACATCTTATATTATGGTAAGAAATGGCTCACGTTTCTACTTTTAAATTTCCTATCAAAAATCTAGGAGAAGTGACACAAATGCACATAATTCCCCATCTTTACCAAATTTTCATGGTTTAGCAAATGAAGATCCAGATACATTTTTATTTGAGTTCGAAATACTTTGTAGAGGATATGATTATTGTACTAATGATCAAAGATTGAAAGTGTTTCCTATTACTCTAAAAGGAGTAGCTCTCCGATGGTTCATGAGCCTAGGTGGGAATTGCATCCAATCATGGGAGGACATCGAGAACATATTCTTGAAGAAGTACGAAGACTATTGCAAATCCAATGAAGATATTTTCGGTATTCAAGAGGAATCTCCAAGGCTGGTTCATAAAAATCAAGAATTGGATGAAGTGTTTTACCCTCAGGACCGAAAGGAGCATCTCATAGATACTCACTCTTCCTTATCTAGGATGGAAGTAGCATATCAAAGAGGTAAGAAAGCTGCAACAAGGCCTACAGGTATGGTTCAAAACACTTTTTCTCCATTGTCATACTTGCATAATCCATTATGGAATGCTAATGTGTTAGGGCAGCCATGTCAATTTCAATATAACCACCTATCTTGTTTACAAGTTGGGCATGGTTCATCTTATGATGGCATGACTACTCTCCCTCATCTTGTAGCACAAGCACATTCTCCATATTCTCCACCAGCTCTTTCACAACACCTTGCTTGCCCATCAAAACCATTCACACAACCCAATCAACCACATCATCAAAATGCTCCATTCCATACACATTTTCCTACTCAACTAATTTCACACCCTCACCATAATAAACCAGTACAACATGCTTACAATGTTGAACTGGAAAATTTACCCACCCTTCCCACCCATTCTATCTCACATGTGTTATTAGAGAAAACCTACAATGAGATTCAGAATGTTTCAAATGCAAAAATTGTAGAAGCTATGGAAGAAAATGAGGTTTCTTTTACTATGCATCAACAAGCTATTTTAAAAGCTCAAGAACTTCATGATATGATGGCTATGCGAAATCAAGAAAATAAAGGATACATTGAAGATTGGTTTCACTCCATCATTTGTTTGCAACATCACTCCATGCTTCAACAATTTTTTATACCATTTTTTGAAGGGAAGTTGGCTTCTCATACCCTAATATCCATTAACATGCATTTTTCAAATTTGGGTATGTGCATACGTGAAGCCGTATTTCGAAAATGGTTTCACTGAAAGTACTCATATACGTAGTCATATTCATCCTTCAAACAAAGTAGGTTAGTGAAAAAATAAAATAAAAAAAAATAAGGACATAAATAAGTGCATTTTGTTCTTTTGTAAAACTAGTTGTTTTTGTTGCAACATGCTATCGAAATCAACATCGGTGATAATTTTTTTAATAATTTGTGTATGTAGATGATTTACAATGGAAATAATAAGTTCTACAAACACTCATTTTCATTTTTATCACCAATTTGAAAAAATGCTTGAATTTCATTTCTTTGGCTTGTGGGCTTGATGAACTTTCTGGAAAAACAGTCGGGACAGTCATGTTTTGAGGGACCAAAAGTGAATATTTCTAAAACTTGTTTCTACCCCACATAGCCCTTGATGTCTACTTTCTAACCCAATTTGAATCACTCAATTTGGATTTGAAACGAAAAAGTTAGAACCAAAACATTGACTAGCGGGCAGCTCAGGAACAGAGTTGGGAAAGTCAGTTTTTGGAGGCCTAAATGACCATATTTTTAAAACCTGTTTCTACCCTAAGTAGCCCTTGATGTATACTTTCTAACCCAATTTGAATCACTCAATTTTGATTTGAAACGAAAAAGTTAGAGCCAAAACATTGACCGGATGTCTAGCGGGCAGCTTAGGAACAGAGTTGGGACAGTCAGTTTTTGGAGGCCTAAATGAATGAATTTTTAAAACCTGTTTCTATGGTAGATTCCCCTATGAATCTAATTTACAATGCAATTATAATCACTCATTTTCGATATCGTATGGGGAAGTTATGATCAAAATACTGACTGTCTATCGTAAATCAACACTCTTAACACTATGTCTTTCTGGCTGTTTCTTACAGTATTTGACCTATCAATTCTTCTTGTCTTCAAAACCTGTTTCTATTGGAGATAAATAAATGAATCTATTTTCATTTCCAATTTGAATCATTCAAATCCGACATCAAACGAAAAAGTTACGCTTGAAATATCAACTGTTGGTCTAAGCCGGGTAATAGACAATGACTCTGTTATGCAGGTTGTTCTAACTAAAATTGACATATCATATCATTGAATCTTTAAAACCTACTTCTAATGGAGATAAAGCTTCGAATTAGCTCTCATTTGGTTTTGGAATCACTCAATTTCGACGAAAAACAAAGAAGTTGTGATTAAAACATTGCAGGTTAGTATGATTGGCCACTGCTCTCCCGCAGGTAACAAATAAACTTTACTTTGTTATTTTTTCCAAGGATTTGTTCTACAGAGTAACTACTTGTTAGTTTTTTACATAATTCTTGGATTAGGGGAGCCCGCGCACCTCTCTTTCTCCATGATTTAATGTTTTATTGCAGGTAGATACTCGTTTTTTGCAGGTCTTGGGAAAATAAATAAGGTCAATTTATGGACGAGTGATTTTTGAAAGAAATTTTAAATGAAACAAAGGAATTTCATCCAACTCATTACCCAACGGATTCATAATAGAAGAAATGAAGATTTGATTTCCATTTGAAAATTCATGTCTTGTCACTGTTGCCAAAACATTTTTCAAATAGATCATTTTTTTGACATAACATCATAGCTGTTGTAACTCAATTTATTTATTTACATACTGCTTTTTGTTGCTTTTTTTCTAATTTCTCTTATATTTTGTGTTTCAGGTGTTGCTTCATTCAAAGTGCAACTCATCCTCAACATCAATGCAGTGAATAGCTAATTCATTCTTTGCGTGTTTGCATTTTATGGTTGTGTATTTTGTTGTTCCTTTTCTGAAGGGACAACATTTGTGTGCATTTTTGTCGTTCTGGCTGTTCCTTTTTCAAAGGGACATCATTTTCGTTTTGCTATTTATTTTCTAAAGGAATAGCACTTTTTGGTTCAGCCATTCATTTTGCTGTTCCTTTTTCACAGTTCATTTTGCTGTTCCTTTTCGAAATGGAACAGCTGCTGTTCCTTTTCGAAATGGAACAACACTTTTGCACTTTCACGTTTTGCTGTTCCTTTTCGAAATGGAACAGCACTTTTTCACTTTCACATTTTGCTGTTCCTTTTCGAAATGGAACAGCTGCTGTTCCTTTTCGAAATGGAACAACACTTTTGCACTTTCACGTTTTGCTGTTCCTTTTCGAAATGGAACAACACTTTTGCACTTTCACGTTTTGTTGTTCCTTTTCGAAATGGAACAACACTTTTTCACTTTCACATTTTGCTGTTCCTTTTCGAAATGGAACAGCTGCTGTCCCTTTTCGAATTGGAACAGCACTTCTGCACTTTCATTTTTTGCCAAATTAAAAGTTGAAATTTATCTTCAAAGTAGTTATTACTTTTTTAGCTTTTTAATTAAATTCATTAATTAAAAAATAATAATAATAATATGGACGAGTGTGATATAAAATTATTTATGGTTTTTTGGGCATGTGGTATTGATAAGCCACCCTATTTACAAATTAAGAATCTTATTATAAAGTGGAGATAAATCTTTATGGTTAATAATCTTGTAACATGTTTATTTAAAATGTATGTGTGTTTAACTTATATGTTGATTATTTTTATCATTCTTAATAATAATAATAATAATTTCAAAGAAACTGATAATTTAGTTAATTTTTATGGTTTTTTAATTTTAGCAATGCAATGTGAGAAACACTTTACCACTGAGTATGGAGATGTTGTAGTGTTCATAAATTATTTTGCTCAACCACATGACCTAAGTCAAGAGTGTTGAGAGAATTGAACATGTGACCTCTTCAATAGAAGAGGTGCTTTAACAACGGGAACTCAACCAACTGGGCTAACCCTTGAGGCTAAGTTAATAAATTTAATTAATAAACCAATAATTAAAAATAAAAATATTGTTAAATATAGAAATGTAAAATATATACAAAATATAAATAATAAATATAAATTAATATTTTTTTAACCATATAAAATAAATAACAAGTCATATTTCTAATCATCAAAACTTAGTATTTAAAATTAATTAATAAACATAAAAATTCAATATTTACAATAAACTAAACCCCTAAGTTATGTATTTATATCATCAATTCTATACATATCATATTAAAAGAATAAATTAAAAAAAAAAACTATAAAACATGTCAAAGAAAAACAATGTAGACATATGTAACTATATGTATTATAAGGTTTTAAAAAATAAAAAATAAGAATACTTCTATGTATAGAGGTGAAACTTATATAAATATAAATAACATTATTAATAACCATCATAGATCCATTTGAACTCCGAATCTACCAAGCATCCAGAGGAGTCAAATCTCTCTTGGTGCAAACATTTCCTCAAGTTTTGCACTCAAAAGGAAGTTTACATCTTAAGAGATTTGATCCTTCTCTAGGTTGGTAGATTGGCGTTATGATGAATCTATGCTAGTTTATTTTAATCTACATTATTAGTATAACTTGTCAAGTTAAATTTAATTATTTTTCAAACATATGTTTATTTACAAAAAATTATGTATATTAAGTATGTTGTATTATAAGGTAATAGTTTTTACATCTATATAGGTTTATGTGCATTAAATTATATTTTATATAAACTTGTTATCCTTTCTTCTTTTACTCACTTACAATAAGTGTATAAAATTTTTGCATTGGAATTCAAGACATTGAAAGGGATCTATGAAGTCTTTTGTTGTGCCCTATGGTTTTCTCTTTGCTCCATGGTTACAAGATTGAGAGGACCTACACCTTTGCCTACTCTGGATATTGGAGCTTCTAACAATCTAGTGGCTAATGGGCCAAAATATCAAAAGGAAAATCCCTTTCACATTGTCAATAAGCTCAATAAAATCCCCAAAGTTGAGATTTTCTCCTCCTAGACATGATCTCAGGCCCAACAGTTGGCTGAGTGTAGTCTAGTAGGCTAGTTCATGGGGACATGGCCATCCCCACACTCTCTGAAATTGTGGGTGGAAAAAAATTCGAAACCCTTGATCAAGGGTTCGGTCACATTTTCCTTTTGTGGGAAGGGTTTTTCCACCTTGCTGTTTGAAAATAAAGTAAAATTTGGCTTGATCTTTAAAATGGGTATTACTATATGGGAGCTCAAGGGTTGTATTTGGATTGATGGAGCCCTAATTTCAACCCTGAAAGTGATGTGCCTTTTCCTGTCTCAATGTAGGTGAAGCTTCCATTCCCCCACCTCCATTGTTGGAATGGGGTAACTTTTATAAGTATTGGAAATTCCCTTAATAAATACATTGAGCATGCCAAGCCATAAGAGGGTATGCTTTCTTATGCAAGAATTCATGTGGAAGTAGATATGGATAAGGGGATTTTTGGTGGCCATAATATGAATTTATAACTAGTCTCATATCTAAGAAGTGGACAATGACTAGTTTCCCTTTAAATGCAAAACACACCATGAGTGCGACCACTTTCCTAGAAGTTATAAGAAGAAATGGGAGGAACAACAAAAACACATGGAAGAGGGATATGAATGGAAATATCCAAAGAGAATAACAAGCCCACCAAGACAAGCTAATAATTAGCCTAGGAAACCTGATCCAAATGGGAAAAAAAGGAAAGGACCAACTTCCCCAAAAAATATCAAGACTAGCAAAGGGAGAAGGATCTAGTAAGACCAATGGGAAGAAAAACATCCATAATAGATATAAATATTTGAATCTAATTATGAAGAAAGATAAATCTAGCTAAACAATCCTCCTATTTCCCCACAAAAGGAGCCTCATCCTGCTTCATATTTTAGGGCCATTCCAAATATTTGGAATATAATGCCTTTAGAGGATGTCCTAAACCAACACAACTGGTTGAAGACTATTCCTCGGAGGACAAATAATATCATTCACCTTGGATCATCAAAATTGGCCCTGCCTTTGCAAGTTCTACTAATGAGAAATCAGAAACTAAGAAGGAAAAGGAGCAATATTGGCTCCACCAAAAGGTAGGTAGGAATATTGATCAGGAGGTAAGAATGGAAAATATATAGAAAGAAAAAGAATTAGGAACTCAATCAACACTAGATCCAAGGTTCATCCACGGAGGAAAAAATACAAGAAAAGGAGGAAACTCATCCCATCATCAAGGGAAAACTAAAACACATAGTAAATTATGAATATTATATCTTGGAATTGTAGGGGGTTAGGGTTTGAGAAAAGGACGTCAGTAGTAAAATCCCTAGTTAAAAGAGAAAAGCCTCTAACTACTCCAAGAGACTAAGATGGGGGATCAATAAATCCTTCAACACTAGTGCAAATTATGGAATGACAGTGGTATTTTATCAATGAATTCAAGAGGATTATTTGACGGACTTTGTACCCTTTGGACGTAATCCTCAATCAAACTATTGGACTAGTACACCTCTTCATATTGGCTGGGAGAGAAATTTGAACATTTGGCTTTCTCTTTAAGGTAATGTCAAATTTTGGTTTTGATAGTAAATTTATTCACTAGATATCTCTATGCATTTTGTATCCTTGGATATTTCCATTGGCTAATGGAAGATCATTAAGATTTTTCATACTTTCGAGGGGCCTACAACAAGGCTACCTTCTATCCCCTTTTTTTATATATATCATAGTTGCAGATTCTCTAAACCGAATATTGGATTTCAAGAGAAGAAGCAAAAGGCTTCCAGGAATTCAATTTGCAAGGGGAATCAAGAGCATAAATCATTCTCAATTTGAAAATGACACTTCATGTATGGGAGAATCTTCTTCCATTATGGATAGAAGGTTTAAATAAGTCTTAGACCATTTTTGCAAGGCCTTAGGAGGCATGATAAACTCTGGGAAATCACAACTCAATTATTAGAATATTAGTGCCAAAAATAAATGTAAATTGCAAGGATTTTGGGATTTCAATATGTGGAAACCTTGAAAGAAATTAAACATCTTGGCATCCCTATGTGCCTGAAATCAAACTCTGCACAGGCTTGAGCAAGTAAAGTTTCAAAATTAAAATCAAAATTTTCTCAATGGGGAGTCTACTAGTTGAATCTCAACAGTCGTATAGTATTGATTAAGGTTGTTATTTTAGCATTGCACCTCTATCATTTGTTTTTCTCTCTTGGCCCCTCAAAACATCCTCTCTTTAATGACTAAATAAATTTAGAAGTTCTTATGTAAGCGAGGTACAACCAATGCTAACATCTAGTAAATGGGCTACTGTTCGACATCCTTAAGCACATGGGGGACTCGGTATCAAAGCTTTAGTGCTCATGAATAAATAAATTAGAGCTAAATTCGCCTGGTGCTTTATCTCCCCAAAAGTTGAATGGTGGAAGGTGGTATTGTTATTAAAATACCTCCCTTCTAGATGTGATTCTTTCCTAGTTGCATTCCCTCCTCCTCGAGGAGGATTTATAGTGTGGAAGATGTTTATGAATTCAAATCTCTTATAAATAAATAATTTTTTAGAAGCTTGATAATGGAGAGAGTATTAATATAAGGGTGGACATGATTATGAATAATACTCTGTTAGAAAAGGATAAATATTTAATGCCACTCAAGAATGTATTTATTGCATATAGGAAATTCTCCCTTGCTAATATTTATTCTTAGGATGGAAGAGAAAAGTAGTGTGGTTGGAACCTTCAGTTCATATCCCACACCTACTTTGTCTTACCTAGAAACTTCGTAATGCTCTTGTTGGATGCTTCCTTCGAGTCGTGATGTGCCTAATAAGCAAGGTTCAAATAATTAGGTGTATACATTTTGGGATGGGTATGCTTCTCTTGTTTTTCCACATGGTTCTCCTACAAAATCTTGTTGTTGAGAAAAAAATTGGCATCCTAACAACTTTGTCAAGATTAATTCCTTTTTTTGGTTATCGGTGAATGAGAATATTTTGACCACATAAAATCTTGAAAAGAGGGGAATCCAAGGCCCCTGTTAATGCCAGTTATGCAGGAACAGTGAAAAATCTATACAACACATTTTTTTGGAGTGCCCCTATATAGAAAATGTATGGATTGTATTTCTCACCCCATTAATAGACAAACTGATATCATTGTGTTTGTTCCAAGATATATTTTCTTCCTAGACATTGCAATACCTAGGTTGATTCATTCAAAAGCCTTCTTTTAAACGAGTTTGGGAAGCCATTACCAAGTTCATTTGTTGGAAAGTATAGTTAGAAAGGAACAAAAATATTTTTAACAATACTTAATTGCTTCCCCAATCGATAACATTGAAATCTTTGCATTTATGCTCTAAATTTTGGGCCCAAATCCCTTGTAAAGTATTCTCTCCCAAATCTGGATGTCAGTAATATTCTTGGATTTAAAATCTCTCCCTTCCAAAGGAAATCAATTTGGTTCTAGGGATGCTACAAAAATTATTTCAAGAAAAATGGAAATTATACCTCTCTTAGGAAGCCTTCAAGGATCGCAAGGCACATCTCTCAAGACTTTTCCTTAGCTTTGATGGTGACTAAAAAAGGAAGCAAGGGATGATAAGAGGGGGAGAGGTACTTCATGGCCCTAATGGAAGTAAATTATTGAAGTGCTCATGGGGATTGGAAAATATGAAAAATAATCAAGTAGAAGCATATTGTATTCTATAAGACCTCCTTATAACTATAGAAAATATTGTTCCTTGTCTTATTTTATTGGGGGGTTCCCTTTTAATTATTCAACACATGGTAAAAGGGTACTCTTCAAGGGATAAGAAATTGGAAAACCTATTAAATCACATCAAAAAGGTTTCAAAAGAAACCCCTTCAATTAACTATTTCCACGTTTTATGGGATAGAAATAAAGAAGCAAATGAATGTGCTACTGAAGGTTACATCCTAAAGTGCAGTGAATTAAAGGTGGATGGCCAATTAAGTGTATTGCCCTTACCAGATCCTATTATCTTACATTGTGTTAATAACCTAGTAGTTGAATGATTGTTCTCAGAGCTTGATTATGATAAGTATTATTAGTATATGTATGAGTTATGGATATGCTAGCTACATACCCATACCTCACATAAATACGCTAGTATCCTATAACTTATTATGTTAGACAATTAATTAACAGTTAAGCTTAATTAACAGTCAACATTCCCCCCCCTTAATCTGAAGGGATGTTGGTGATTCCAAGCATCATTCTGAATCATTCAAGCATTTCCTTTCCAAGTGCTTTGGTGAAGATGTCTGCAATTTGCTCATTTGTGGAACAATGACAGAGATGGATTGTTTTGGCCTCAACATGATGTCGAATCAGATGATATTTAGTATTGATATGCTTTGTTCGATCATGGAACTTTGGATTCTTGGCCAACTTTATTGCAGAGGTGTTATCAATCATGAGTGGAGTTGATTGTACTTGTTTTACCTGCAAATCTTCAAGAATTTTCCTCAGCCACACAATTTCTTTCGTTGCTTCAACTGCTTCCACGTATTCTGCTTTAGTTGTGGAATCTGTTGGAACTGATTGTTTGCGTGATCTCCAGGAGACAGCTCCTGATCCAAGACTCATAGCATATCCTGAAGTAGATACCCCAGTTTCTTTGTCTCCATCGAAGTCTGAATCAGAGTATCCAATCAAGCTGAAGTCGTCCACTTGTGTATACTTGATTCCAAGGTCTTGAGTTCCCTTCAAGTACCTTAGAACTCTTTTTGCAGCAGACCAATGTCCCTCACAAGGCTTTTGCATGAACCTGGAGAGGATTCCAACAGTAAATGAAATGTCTGGTCTGGTAGTAGTGAGGTAGATGAGACTTCCTACAAGCTGTCTATACTTTGTTGCATCCTCAAATTCCTTTCCTTCAATAGATGTGAGCTTTAAGTTTTGTTCCATTGGAGTAGAAAGAGGATTGCACTCTGTCATGCCAAATCTGTTTAACAAATCTCCAATGTATTTCTTTTGAGAAAGAAAAATGGATTTTGGATGTTGGGTTACTTCAATGCCAAGATAGTAATGAACATAGCCCAAATCAGTCATTTCAAAACTTTTCCCTAATTCCTTCTTTATGGATGCAATGTAGCTTTCATTGTTCCCTGTCATTAAAAGATAATCTACATATACCACAAGATACACAACTGTTTTGCCAACTTTCTTGACAAATAAAGTTTCATCATCAAGATCAAAATGATTGAAGTTGAGTTTCAGAAGATGCTCAGTTAGTTTTTCATACCAAGCTCGCGGTGCTTGTTTGAGGCCATACAAGGACTTCACAAGTTTGCATACTTTTTGTTCATGTCCTTTCACAGCAAATCCTTCAGGCTGGGATATAAAAACATTCTCTTTTAGATCTCCATTCAAGAATGCATTTTTTACATCCATTTGATGGACTTTCCAACCGTTCTGAGCTGCTAGTGCAAAGAGTGTCCGGATGGTGGCCCATTTTGCTGTGGGGGCAAAAGTTTCCTCATAATCGACCCCTTCCTTCTATGCAAAACCTTTTACCACAAGCTTAGCTTTGTGCTTGTCAAGTGAGCCATCAGCTTTGTATTTGTTCTTGTAGACCCACTTGCAGCCAATTGGTTTGGTTCCAAATGGAGGATCAACCAGCTTCCAAGTGCCATTCTTTATGAGGGCATCATACTCCTTTTTCATCGCTTCTTTCCATTCATCATGAGAAGCAGCTTCTTTGAAGGAAGTTGGTTCAAAATCTGTAGACAAGTTCAATTCACAATCATAAGTAACATCCATATCAACAGGTGAATTAGAGTCATCTACATCACCTCCATTTTGTCGGTTTGAATTTCTGGTTCCTATTTTTCCAATTTCATCAGGATGAACACTTTCAAGTGTCTTTGTCAGCCATTTTTGGGGACCTTTCTGAGATGGTCCAGGCTGCTCTGTTGATTGAGTTGGGACTGAATCAAGATTGAGTCTCCCAATTCTATCAATTACATCACTTAAAGCATCATCCGGTGTTGGAGTTTCATGCAGGGGAGATTGTTCTTAAAAAGAAGATTCCACATGTTGTTCTAGTATAGGAATCCCCCCTTCAAGATGTGGAATCTGATTATCAAATTCTTGAAATGATTTCGTTTTTGCGAATCTATCCAAGCGATCAAGTTGCCGCTCAACAACAATTTCAGATTTGGATGATTCAAGAAAAATGACATCTCTAGATACAACGAACTTTTTATTTACTTCATCATAGAGGCTGTATGCTTTAGAGGTGTTTGAATACCCCAGGAAGATACACTTACGACTTCTAGCACCAAGTTTGTTTCTATGTACCTTTGGTGTCAAAGCATAACAGGTGGAACCAAAGATCCTGAGATGTTTTACCGAAGGAACATGTCCATACCACAATTCATAAGGAGTCTTGTTTCTTATAGCATTAGATGGACATCTATTCTTTATATATGCAGCACATAGAACAGCATCAGCCCAAAACATTATCTTTACATTTTTGAAGAAAAGCATGGACTGTACCATATTCAAAATTGTTCTATTCATTCTTTTTGCTACACCATTATGTTGGGGATTATAAGGTACAGTTGTTTGATGTTTGATCCCATGTTGGCGAAGATAGTTTTCAAATTCATTTGATGTATATTCTTTTCCATTATCAGTGCGAATAGACCCAATATGAGATTGTGCATCATTTTCAATCCATTTATGAAAATTCTTGAATGTTTGAAAAGCATCAGATTTGTTCTTCAATAAATAAACCCAACACATTCTAGTGTAATCATCAATAAATGTCATGATATATTTATTTCCATTTGCAGAAGGAATAGGCATTGGACCACATAAATCTGAATGAATGAGTTCAAGCTTCCTATGTGCTCTTGAATGTGAATCATGAAAAGACTGTTTGCTATGCTTTCCTAGAATGCAAGCATCACATTGCTTATGTTTCCTAGGAATTGTAGGCAAACGAGCAACACCATTTTTCTTCAATAAGCGGAGGCTGTCATAGTTTAAATGTCCAAATCTAGCATGCCATAATAAACTTGATGGAAGTGTACCTTCTTCATGATGAGAAATATATGAGAAATGTTGTGCATGAGCAGAGGTTCCTTGCAGTTTGAGAATCCTTTCTTCTTCTATTCCCCTCATGACAAGTGAGTGGTCAGATGCTTTTCTTACCTCAAGCTTGCCATGAAACATATGAATGGAGTGACCTTGCTGGCGGATGTGGACCAAGCACAACAAGTTTCTCTTGAGCTGTGGGAGATATAGAACATGATCCAGAAGAAAGTCTGGAAGACCAGGCAGTTTAAGCCTGATTGTGCCAAGCCCTGATGCCTTGATTTTTGAGTGATCTGCAAAGTATACCGCTCCATCAACATTGTCAGTGAAATCTTCAAAAAAATCTTTCCTATGAGTCATATGACAGGTTGCTCCTGAAGCAAGCAACCAATCATTTTTCGAAGAAGTAAGTGAAGCATTAAACAAATCTTCATTTACTCCAATGTTACATTGTGCCTCAATATAGTGAGCGGATTCAGGTGCTTTACCTTTGTATGTATCATCAGTTTTACCTTTCTGCTGGTTTCTTTTCTGCTCAATTTTGTCCCATGGTAGCTTGCATGTAGAAGCATCATGTGATCCATTTTGTTTGCAGCGAATGCAATGCAGATCTGCTTTTTCTCCTTGAGAATGTCTGCCCCCCTGCCTCTGAAGTATCTTCCTCTTCCTCTTCGTCCACCTCTTCCTCTTGTAGAATCTTGAGCAGGATGCTTTTCTTTATGAGCAAGGCAAACAGTCCCTTCAGAAGATTCAGGGACTGTCTTCTTTCCAAAGGCTTTCTCTCTTTCAGCAAACTTTTTCACAAGAGAGTCAAAGGTTATATCTTTAAGATTTCCATTTGCTTGTAATGACTCAAGATAATTGGAGTAAGTAGGATAGAGTGCCTTGAGAAAAGCAATAAGAGGGATATCCAGCTCAACCTTAGTGGATTTGATATCATGCATTATCGATTTTACTTCAGATGCAAGAGCAAGAGGATCATTATTTTTCAGTTCAAGAGTGAAGAGTTTAATCATGAGATGAACAACTTCAAGTGCAGAATGTGAGTCATAGAGTTCTTTGAGCTTTTGTAAAGCTTCAAAGGCAGTTGAATATGATGAAATATGGCGACTTACTTCTTCATTTACAGATGCTGCGATTAATGCATATTCTTTGCTGTTCTTGTTATCCCAAATGACGAGCTCTTTGTCTGATGTAGGCTGTATTGGGTCATTGTCTCCTTCTCCGACACACACTCCCTTCCACAACTCATTGAAGATGAGGGTGTGTTTTATCATCCGGGACCATTCAGGATAGTTCTCCTTGCCAGTGAGAACTATTCCTACCATAGAGATGATTGAATGCATTTTGTAAAAAAAAAATACTTCTGCTGAAAAAAAACTTCCTTACGTTACAGCCTTATGCACTATATTTTCTTCAAATCCCTCTAATGTTTGATAGAAGCATTAGCATTTCATTGTACATATCACTTCAATATATCACTTTAATGCTTTAACTTTTCAACACAGCATTAACATTCAAATGATAAAAAATTGTGCAATACTGCTATGTTTTGAATGATATATAAAACGCGCAATACCACAAATGCTTTGATATATAAACCACTTTGAAAACTGCGCAATACTTTGAATGATATATAAACGCTTTGAATGATATAAACTGCGCAATACTTTGAATTCAACAAACACTTTGAATGATATAAACTGCGCAATACTTTGAATTCAACACGTATCCACGGACTTTGAATTCAACACGTATCAGAGCCCAGAGGCCAGTGAGTAACAAATCCAGTGTTGAGCGGATGCAATGTCGGGCATCTCAGGTTTGTTCTTCAGATTTATAGGTTATGGCCGGAACGAAAATCACTTATGCGTAAACAATTCCTTGAGACTTATCCTATCGTCGATTTGTCGTTTCTTCCTTTAAGGAAGCTTCAATGCCTCTAGATTAGGTGGCACGTTCAGATCAAAAGCTGCGTTCCTCTGTAACGCTCTTTCAAGGAACCGTGTAACAGGGTGAGCTTCAATGCCTCTGGCTGACAACAAGCGGATATCATTGACGGGAGATATCATCTTCTGGAGATTTAAACTCCAGATTTTGAATACTGCCTTCAACATCGGCCATTACCATGAGGAGCAATCAGTACAGGACTTGAAACTATTAACTATAAACCGCAACTATCTTGCTATTTACATATTCTTCAAAAAAAAATTCATGGCAACGGGTGGCAGACACATAGGAACTTATACAAACACCGTCCAAGGTAAACAACGTTCAAGTCAAACACAAACAGCGCGTTCAAAACATAAACAAAACACCGTTACAAGCTTTAATGCACTGCGCATTCAAAACGATGATACCACATTCTTATCAGGCAGCGTTCAACAGTCCAGCTGCGCCCTCCACGATGGAGATTTGCATCACCGGAATGGCACCAAAATCTGGATTCCACGTCTCAAAAAACTTTCCAACTGGTAAGAGGATGAAAAACCTTGGATCAGGCAGCGTTCAACGATGGATGAAAACCCTGGATCAGGCAGCGTTCAACAGTCCAGCTGCGCATGGAATCTCTCAGAACGGTGAGAGCGTTAGGTGAGAGAACGTTAACAACCATGAGCGTTGGGTCCAACGCATCTCTGGGCAGCGACAGAGGCAGAGCAGTGCAGTGCATCATCATTTCTGGGCAGCGACAGAGGCAGAGCAGTGCAGTGCAACATCATTTCTGGACAGAGGCAGTGGCAGAGATGAAGGGAGTTACGACTATTCTTAGGACTGGCTCTGATACCATGTCAGGCCAAGTAGTAACTCTCCAAAGGCAGAAAAACTGATTCGTCTGATTATTCCATAGGTATGTTATTGTTTTATACATTAGGAGTGATTGTTCAGTTCATCTTCCGATGACTGTTCACATTCCTGATTTATTTATATTACAAATTCCCCAATCATGAAGATTAGGTGTCAAAATTAATTGATTGGACTCTTGGCAATCCATAAAGTTGACTAACATGATTAAATATTATTATTTTATGCATTATCATTATTTTACTGTTATTTCTTCTTAGGTCTGACAAAGATGTTCCCTCAAATTAATTCAAGGATAAGGGAGAGGAGGATGGGCTCGAGCAGAGGCATGGGGTAAAATTTAATGACATTTAATTTGAAGGGAGTGCGTGACATTGATTTTGAAAGGAGTGGTTGGAATTTATGGGGAGGGAGGCATAAGTGCAAGAGAGTGGGAAGGTCAAAGGGAAACACTAGTTTTTGGTTATTTTTGGTTTTTGGGGTCATGGGGAAGAAGGGTGAGAGGGAGAATTGAGAAGAGGGAGGAAACTAGGAGAGGAGAGTGAGAAATCAGAATTGGTTTTAGTTTGTAGTTTGGAGAGTGTTATATTGGTTCCAGACACACTATGATTGTGGTTGCACTTGTGCTCAGAGGGTTAGGGAACTTATGGAGGTTCCTTAGGCTAGGAAGTCGGAGACTTTCCTAGTTGGCAGAGTGGCATATTCAGTCTGGGGGTTCCAATAGGAACATCACAACAAAGCCACCGTAATGTAACTAGGTATTCTTTTCTTTTTTGTAAATCAATAATTTCTAATACTTCAAAAGATTACATTGTTTCATGATGTCTTTCAAAAACTTATTGGCCTCACTCTTACTATATTTTTGGCGAACAAGTCCATGCAAAAATACCTGATATAATACTAATATTAACTGACAACCATTGTCAAAAGAATAACAAAAAAAAAACCAACACACATTAGGTATCAACAAAATTTACCGAGACAAGGTGGTGTGGAGTTGAGCTCGGACATGATGGGGGTTTAAAATCACTATAGGTTTGACCCTCCATGTGAGCCAACATGGATTCCTACCAGTTCA
The DNA here is from genome assembly GCA_031772625.1 of Pinus tabuliformis. Lineage (NCBI taxonomy): Eukaryota > Viridiplantae > Streptophyta > Pinopsida > Pinales > Pinaceae > Pinus > Pinus tabuliformis. Next base: position 704,405,028 of record CM062805.1, on the reverse strand, counting down.
GTTGCTCCTGAATGTGCCTCTTTCCTCTCCAAAGACTCACCATTCTATCATGCATTTCCAACATATTTCGTTGCAGCTAGTTCATGATGTCAATGATATCATTATGGTAATCTTACTAGACTCGGTTAAGATAGACCAATGCACTATGCAACTATTGAAGGATATTAACACTAACATCCGATAAGGGAGTATTTCTAGTTGGAGGGAGGAAGTGGGGAAATGGAGGATCCATTATTTCACCGTGTCCCTATTCTTGTTGTTGACGACAACGTTGGACTCTTCTCATTTCCAACTTGTAATGTGCCCTGCCTCTTGGAGTGTTCATGTTCCACTTCGCACCTAGGTATTCTTGAATCCAAAAAATCCCCTTGCCAAAACACCCGCTACCCCATCTAGGCAGAGAAGTGTAGATCCACAATTTTGAGAGTGTTCCAGCTACCCAAAACTACCACCACACACTATAAGAACTGCATAGATTTTCCCTAACGACCACAGGGATATACAAAGAAAGTATCATAGCAATAGTTATGTCCCCATTTTCCACTTCAAACCCATGGGAGAGAAATCCCCCCCACCAATCCACATTTAACAAATCAACTTTAAACCCATGAAAGCAGGACATCAAGGTCAATGACACCCCATAGTTGAATGAGCAATCCAACCCCCTCCCACACTTACTAGTTGGCCACCCAAGGGTGGGTCCAAACACCCACTGAAACCACTCAAGACAACCACACTTCCCCAGATCCTCCATAGAGGGCATACTGAGATTTTCTTTTTCAAACCGAACCTCTAGAACACCACACCCAGCTTTCCAAAGACTAAAAAACACAAAAACAACCAACGCATAGAAAGAAACATGACAAAGATGTTTATACCTAGTATGAATTTCCCATAGAACCTCTACAAAAGGCACCTACGCAGTGAAAATAATAATATATCCTAGTGAATTCACAGTGAGTCTCCCATCTTTGCTCACAACGCTAAATTCCTCGCTGCATAGAGCCTCCTACTTACTCAGGTTTACAAGACCAAAACTTCCCTGGAATCCCCTCTCCTCTCCTATGCTCAGACCTAGACTCTGTGGCTTGGAGAAAATCATTGTGAACAATTCCAGAACAATCCTAACCAACATTATTGCCCATAAATTCCCCTGGGTACTCAACCACTGTTGTCTAAACCACCATCTATGCATCAAATACCCTAACATTACATCTATTATGAATTTCATTAATTGGCAATCCTTAAAGAATGGACTCCACATACATGATTGCACGTGTCCCACCCACCAAACGATCCCTCTTCCTAATTCAAGAGTGGGGTGTAGGGTAGAGAGCCTTCGCCACATTCTCTGTTATCCCACTGTCTATCACCCCCATAGGGGTAACCAAGTATTCTTCCTGTGGTTTAAATTACATAAATTGTTGTAACTAAAATATGTTATTTTATTATATATGTAGCATTGTCAAAAACAATTATTGTGTTGTGAATATGCTATACTTTTTGCTATGAAATTATGTGGAAATTTTAGTTTTGGTTGGAGACCTCGGGATGGGTCTTACATTAAGGCCATCCTTTGTTCAACAATTTGGTTATGAACATGAATGACTTAGTTAGTTCAAGTGGTTTGACAACAAATAATTGCCCAGATTTGAATGAACCTATGGATCTGGGCAATTGCAATGTAATGAAGGATTTTATCCTCAAATGGGTTGGATGTTTTGCAGATTTTGCTTTATTTTGGGGTCCTTTGGAAGGTTTTCACCTCCAAAAACCCATACTTTGTCTGTCAATTTAGCATTCCTTGACAGAGGAAAATTTTGATATAAATTATTTTGATTATACCTTAAATATATGACAAAATTGAATTATAACCTCGATGTAAAATTTTGAACTAAAAATCGATTTTAAAATTAATATAAATATTATTATTATTATTTAAAAAATAAACAAAAAAAAATAATTATTTTTAAATCTTTATAATTTTGTTTTAAAAATATTTAACCAATGCACTAAATTTATTTACATTAACCAATATTTCACATTAACATCTTCTAAACAAAATTTCAAATGTTGTTAAGTGGCCAAATGCCTCTCTTCATTTATAAAATACATCATAACATTTTCGAGGTAATGTCTTTTCCACTTAAGCAAAGTGTCTTTGTTGACCTCTATTGATAAATGTCACTGAAGAGACATTTTTGTCAATTCAAAATATCCAAACGTATTTTTGTGTTGATATTGCTAAATATCTGTGGCCAATATTTAGATGTTTAAATATGAGTTAGGTGGCAACCCATATACATTTCAAAATTAGTTTTGATATTGGTAATTTCTTATTCATAATTTTTCAAAGTATTTTGTTTTTTTGGCTTTTGAATGCATTTTTGAGGTGGGGATTTAATTCAATTTTCTAATGTTCTTTGTTCTTTCCAATAAGTTAAAAAAGACCAACAAGAAAGTAGTGATAAAGAATTTATGATCCCACTCAGGCTCTCCTTTTTTTAAACAACTTAGATTTATTTAAGTTAGTATTTATGTTCATTAGTAATCATTCGAAGATAAGGGTTTTTTTAACATCACCATGTAAGGTTGTTTCAACATCTTATTATGGAATTTTCTCCATTGAGCACAATTTTCATATTTCTTCTCAAAATAAATTACCATAATTCTAATCACTTTATATTAATATATAAATTGTAATTTTGTATTTATGAATAAAATTTGATTTTTTATTGTAATAATTTAATAATATATTTTAATATTCTTTTATTACATTCTCACTTTAATTTAAATCAAAACATTTTTAATTAAACATACTTATATCAATATTACAAAACAATATTTCTAAAACATTTTTAATTAAACATACTTATATCAATATTAAAAAACAATATTTCTAATTAGACATATTTATATCAACATTACAACATTACAAAATAATATTTCTAAGTAAATATATTTATATTTAAAGTTGTGATGTCGGAAATTGTTTCATAATAGACATTTTTATCATCAATATTTCAACTCTAAACTAGGACCCAATGTCAAGACAAGGTCAAGAAAAAAGTAAATGAAAAATAGATAATATAAATCGAAAGAGTGTGATATGAAAAATGGCCAATAATATGAGATTGTTTAATGTTGACAAAGGGTGGTGTGAGATCAAAATAATTGCATATTTATGTTTGTTTATATCTATTTATATTTATATTTATATTTTTAAAATTGTTCAAAAAAATATTAATACTCTGAAAGACATCTTGCAAACATAGTTAAAGAGTTGTTAATGAAAATTTAAAATAATATTCACATCTCCCAAACCTAGTTAAAAAGTTGTTTATGAAAATTTAAATATATATATATATATATATATATATATATATATATATATATAAAAGTGTTTCTATATGTGTTTTTTATTATTTTTTCCCCTATCCCAAGTGAACCATGTATATTCAAGGCAAATGTACTTAATTGAGTTCACTAATATATTTTAATTTAGTCAACATAAACGTCTTTAGGATGTAAAATAATTCTCAATTGAATGTACAAAAATGTTTCGTAGGATGCGATTAATGTATATTTTAATAGATGTTATTATGTGGATAATTATATTTATTTTGGAATAGGTTTTCCAAATATCTATTATAATAATATGTATGCTTATTTTGGAATAGAGCTTTCAAAATTTTAATTTCATATCAATAATTGTTAGGTGGATGGCATGGATTTAACCTCCATGGAATAGTCTAAAATATTCTTAATTGTGTTGAGAGGCACTCTCCAACCCAGTATGGAAGAGATGTTGTCCTATCCTATTATGTTATGTAAACATTTTGACTCAATCAATTACATAAACATAAAAATAAAATAAAATAAAATTTAATGAAATAAATTAAATAATTATAATTAATTATTAAATTAGTCTAAATCTGTGTTAACTATGAACCTACCAAGCGCACAGAGGGATTTTAGTGTGAAAAGAGATTTGATCCCTCTTGGCTTGGTAGATTATAAAATATTCTTAATAGTATACACAAATTAAAGGTTGACATATATCTCCAAAATTATTATGTTATTTTTACTCTTTTAATTAAATTGATTCATGAAAAAATGTCATGTGAAATGAGTTATTATTTTTGGGCATGTGGTATTAATAAGCTATGGTATTGACCCATGGTATTGTAACAAAATCTATTTATAAATTAGGAATCTCCATGATAAAGTGGAGGTAAATCTCTATGGATCAGTGTAGATCCATATTAAGTTTGGATATACCAAGAGTTGAGAGGGATCAAATTTATTTTCACTCTAAAATAGGTTTGCATCTCATGAGATTTAATCTCTTAGCACTTGGTAGATCTGAAGTTAAGATGAATCTAGGTTGATTTAATTACAATTATAAATATAATTATTAATTTTATGTTTTTTATTTTTTTTTTATTTTTTTTTTTTTTATTTTATTTTATCTTGACCGAGTCAGAATATTAAACATGACATTGCATACTTGGCTGGAGAATATATTTATTTTTTTTTACCATGTCAAAATATTTGTTGGGTTGTGTTATATTCTTTCCACGTAGTTAACAAGGGGTTTGAGGGGCACCCATAACCCCACTTTATGGGGTTCGGGGCAACGCCCCGGAAAATTTTTGTTTTGGACCCTATGTTAGGTTGGGCGAACCCACTTATGTTTTTGTGCATAATTTTCGCACATGTTTTTTGGACGCGATGGTTTTCGGTCCATGGTATTGGATGCTTCGACATGTATAAATATGTTTTATAACATTGAAAGGAACATAATGAAAAATCAAGCTGGTAGTCCCAGTTTTGGGATCCAAGGGAAAATCTCTGTGTATATGTGTTTTCTGTGTTCTTCTCTCGCATTATTTATTTTCTATGTTTTAGAATTCATATGCAGGTAATTTCTGTACAGGGTTAAAACCTACATTTGGTATCAGAGCAAATTTGGCTTCAAGGGAACGCCTTTGTTGCTGAGGGGTTTTGCTCGGGCCTGTGGTAGACCGTGTTCAGTCGGAGATCTGCGAGATCGATTCTGGTGGTGAAAGAAGATGGTGAGCAGTGGAAAGATAGAGATCGAGAAATTTAATGGTCAGAGTTTTGAGTTGTGGAAACTCAAGATGGAGGATCTGTTGGTGGATAAAGATCAGTGGATCGCAATAGATCCAGGTACTAAACCAACGGGAGTGTCTGATGAAGAATGGAAGAAGTTGGATCGGAAGGCAAAGAGCACAATATGATTGTGTGTCTCAGATTCAGTATTGTTGAATGTATCAGGGGAAGCTACAGCAAAGGCTTTGTGGGACAAGTTAGGGACTTTGTACCAATCTAAGTCTCTAGTGAATAAATTGTTCCTGCGGAAAAAGCTATATAACCTGAGAAAGAAAGATGGAGACTCGGTGACAAAGCATCTGAACGCATTTAATACTGTGGTAAGTCAGTTAGCATCTGTTGATATTAAAATTTCAGATGAAGATAAGTGCATCAGTTTGTTGTGTTCTCTACCAGATTCGTGGGATAGTCTGGTTATTGCAATAGGTAGCAATGCAACTGCGTTGCAGTTTGATGAAATAGTCTCAACCCTGCTGGCGGAGGAGATGAGACGGATAAATATGGAGAGCCAAAATGGTGATGCCTTGTCTGTACGAGTACGGTCCCAAAACAAAAACAAAAATAAGTCATTGAGTGGGAGATCTAAATCTAGAGGGAGATCTAAATCTCCAGGAAAAACTGTAAAGGTGGTGTGCTGGAAATGTGGAAATGAAGGCCACTTCAAAAGGGACTGTAAATCTAAAGCTCCTGACAAAGGAAAGGGATCTGATGAGTCTCCTTCTGCAGATGAAAAAACCACCTCAGATGAAGGTGGGGATGTGTACTTGGCTTCTTCAAGTACACATGTAGATCATGAGGCATGGTTGATTGACTCAGGTGCATCCTTTCACTTCACTCCCCATAGAGAATGGTTTTGTGAGTATGAGAAATATGATGGTGGTGATGTCTTCTTGGGGGATGACAGGAAGGCTAGAATCATTGGTCGTGGAAAAGTAAAGTTGAAGCTGCAAGGTGGAAGGGTTAGAACACTTCTGGGTGTTCTGCATATTCTTGCATTAGCCAGAAATCTGATTTCTATTATTAAGCTAGATGATGCAAGTGTAAAAACAGCGTTCGAGAAGGATACCTGCAAGATGGTTTGAGAAGCACTGGTATTGATGCGGGGAGTTCAGATTGGAACTCTGTGCAAGCTGCAAGATAGCACTGTTGTTGATGGGTGCAACAGTTCCGTGGTTCCTGAAAGTGGAGCAAAAAATCTAGTGGTCTTTGGAGAAAAGACCATGTTGTGGCATCAAAGGCTTGGACATATTGGAGAGAAGGGCCTTCGAATACTTCATGGTAAAGGTATGGTAGAAGGTATGAGTAATAGCTCTCTAGATTTTGATTTCTGTGAAAATTGTGTATACGGGAAGCAGAATCGGGTGAGTTTCCCCTCTGGTGGTAAGAGGGCGAAACATATATTAGAGCTTGTGCACAGTGATGTGTTTGGACCTATGAAGGTTCCATCACTGGGTAAGTCTGTGTACTATGTATCATTTATAGATGACTTCTCAAGGAATACATGGATATATTTCCTTAAGAAGAAATCTGAAGTCTTTGACAGGTTTAAAGAATTTAAGGCTCTAGTGGAAAACCAGACAGAGAAGAAGATAAAGGTGCTGAGGACAAATAATTGTGGAGAGTTTTGCAGTAAGGTATTTGAAGAATTCTGCAAGAAGTGTGGTATAGCACGGTAGAAGACTACTCCATATACACCTCAACAAAATGGAGTTATAGAAAGAATGAACAAGACGTTGATGGAAAGGGCAAGAAGCATGCTCAGTGGTGTTGGGTTAGGACAAGAATTCTGGGTAGAGGCTGTGGATACTGCATGTTACCTGGTCAACAGGTCACCTTCATCAATGTTGGAGGATAAGACTCCACAAGAGGTATGGAGTAGTAAGAAACCCTCTCTTTCACATCTGAGGGCATTTGGATGTGATGCATATGTACATGTTCCAAAGGAGAAAAGAACAAAGTTGGATAGTAAATCTGAAAAGTGCATCTTTATTGGATATAAGGATGGTTTAAAGGGTTGTAAGCTTTGAAACCTAGTAACATGGAGGTTCAGAGATGTGAAAGATGTTATTAAACATGAATTCCAACCAAAGGAACCTGAGAAGATAGAGTTTGAGCTAAAGGAGGAAGTATCAGACTCTACAGTAGAGGAGGAATCAAAAGATGAAGAGCCACAAACTCCGGCTGTGAGAAGATCAGTTCGAGAAAGAAGGCAGCTAGAAAGGTATAGTCCATCTGCTTTCTGTTCAAATTTTTCTTTGTCTGTTACTGATGATTATCCCAGAACTGTGAAGGAAGTAGTGGATTCAGAGGATGGAAAACTCTGGAAAGAGGCCATGGTTGATGAAATGGCATCTTTGCACAAAAATGAGGCTTGGGATTTGGTGGAGTTGCCGACTGGAAGGAAACCCATTGGCAGCAAATGGGTGTTCAAAAAGAAGACAAATGTAAAAGGAAAAGTGGAGAAATACAAAGCTCGTTTGTAGCAAAAGGTTACTCCCAGGTGCCGGGAATTGATTTTGGTGATATTTTTTCTCCTATTGCCAAGGTAACTTCTATTAGATTACTTTTATCTATTGTTGCTGCTTTTGATTTTGAGGTAGAATAGATGGATGTGAAGACTACATTTCTTCAATGGGATCTGAAAGAGGAGATCCACATGAAGCAACCTGAAGGCTTTGCGGTGAAGGGTAAGAAAGAACTGGTATGTAAGTTAAAGAAGTCTCTATATGGGTTAAAATGGTCACCAAGGATGTGGTATCAGAAATTTGATACATTTATACGGGGACTTGGCTTCACCAGAAGCAAAGCAGATCACTGTGTGTATTTTAAATTAATTGGTTACCGTGTTATTTATCTGGTCTTGTATGTGGATGATATGTCGTTGGTTGGAAATGACAAAGAAGTTATCTAGGATTTGAAGACCCAATTGTCCTCCAAATTCGACATGAAAGATCTTGGTGCTGCAAACTATATTTTGGGCATGGAAATTAAAAAAGATCGGGCAAAGAGGAAGCTCTGGTTAAACCAGAGGAAGTATGTCAAGACAATATTGCAGAGGTTTAATATGCATGATAGTAAACTGGTGAAGGTTCCTATTCATGTAGGTGTGAGGTTATCTGCTGAACAGTGTCCCAAGACACAAGAAGAGGAAGAGGACATGTCCCGTGTTCCATATGCAAGTGCAGTCAGTAGCTTGATGTATGCAATGGTCTGTACTAGACCAGACATTGCACATGCAGTGGGAGTATTGAGCAGGTTTATGTCAAAACCAGGGAAGGAGCACTGGACAGTAGTGAAGCGGGTTTTCAGGTATTTGAGTGGCACTAGTGATTATGGTTTGTGCTACCAAGGAAGACCAGTATTGGACAGAGTGTTGGATATTCATGGCTTTGTTGATGCAGAATGGGCTGGAGATCTGGATCAGAGAAGATCTACAAGTGCGTATGTGTTCAACCTATTTGGAGGAGCAATTAGTTGGATGAGTAAGAAACAATCTGTAGTGGCACTATGAACTACAGAGGCAGAATACATGGCAGCCACTCATGTAAGTAAGGAAGCAGTTTGGTTGCAGAGATTGTGTTCAAGTATGGGGTTAGTACAGCAAGCTATAAGGATAGACTGTGACAGCCAAAGTGAAATTTTCTTGGCAAAGAACCCTGCATATCATTCAAATAAAAAGCACATTGATGTTCAGTATCACTTTGTGAGGGATATGATAGAAGACAAAAAGGTGTTGCTAGTAAAGGTGGACACTTTGAAGAATACTGCAGATGCATTAACAAAATCTGTGAGCTCTGAGAAGTTCTCTTGGTGTAGAGAGACAATGGGCATTTCAGGGCTAGAAAAATGACTAAGCTCTCTTGTGGCCCCCTGTGGAAAGAAAACAACAAGTGGGAGAATGTTGGGTAGTGTTATATTCTTTCCACGTATTTAACAGGGGGTTTGAGGGGCACCCGTAACCCCACTTTATGGGGTCCAAGGCAGCGCGCCAGAAAATTTTGGTTTTGGACCCTATGTTAGGTTGGGCGGACCCACCTATGGTTTTGTGCATGATTTTCGCACATGTTTTTGGACGTGATGGTTTTCGGTCCATGGTATTGGATGGTTTGGCATGTATAAATATGTATTATAACATTGAAAGGAACATAATGAAAAATCAAGTTGCTAGTCCCGGTTTTGGGATCCAGGGGAAAATCTTTGTGTATATGTGTTTTATGTGTTCTGCTCTCGCATTATTTATTTTCTGTGTTTTAGAATTCATATGCAGGTAATTTTTGTATGGGGTTAAAACCTACAATATTAAACATGACATTACAACATGTCTACCATATTGGGCTAGAGAGCATCTCTTGACTTAATAAAAATATTGTAATTTTAACAACATGAGATGTATTATAAAATAAATGCTTTGATACTTATTTACCAACCATCTAATTTATATAATTTCACTAGTAGATAATATAAATATGACTATTTTTCAAATGTAAAATATAATTATAAACTCTCTTTTTTGTAGTTCAAAAATATTTCATTAGATTTTCAGGAAAACATAGCTTACAAAATAAGTCTCAACAGTCCCCTTTCTCTCATTTCGACCAAACTTGTTGAGATTGGGGACTCGAGGATACCATAGAGGATGCTTTATATTCTTTATTTTCGACAAGAATTGAAGCCATAGCATACTAGGAAAAAACAAAAAGGAGACCAAAACTGAAAACAACATATTGAGGAGGGGGGTGGGGAGGGAGTACAGGGGGAGCTGCAAAGTAACCAACACGATCGTGCATGTGGAAATCAATATGTTTCACATGTGATTCCACACTACAAAGGTGGTCGTTTATGCGACGGTGGATGTGGTGGAGGCTATCCAATTGTTCCATAATTTCATTATGAATATATTGAATGTCATTTATGTAAGCCACAATCTCATTACAGTATTCATAACGGTGGTCCCTGAGAATGTCCATATTGATTTGGATATTGCAAAGTTGTGCTGCTATGGACTCCATGGTTGCAAGGGCCACTATATGACCTAGAAAATGCATTGGAGAGAGAGCCACTAAATCCACGGTTTCTTGGCTAATCGAGTGCCCAGAAGATCAATTATGGCTTGATGTAGGACACCCCACATTAAATTATTGACCCCTCCTGCGATGAGGCTAGGCCCATTGGTGAGGCATAGCATGCTTAGCATATATAGGTGGGCGACTGGCTAGTTGTGTCGAAGAGAAACCTTCGAAGAACCTGCAAGAAGAGTGACATAGACCAGGACTGGGAGACAAGTACCCAGAAAGGACACATGCTAGAACCTAGACACCACGAAATTTAAACCAAGATGGGTAAGGTTCCTCCCAGACTAAAGAGTTGCCCAAGGCATACAAATCTGGCCACCCTACTGACTCCTAGAACCAAACGAAACTTCCCCAAATGGTTGGAAAGATTAACACAACAAGACCTATCCCAAAATGGCACCCTTACAAACAACAATTTTGACTAAAGACCGTCATATACCAACCTTGACACAAATAAGAACTAGAGACAACTTCCAAAAAAAACCCGTTGGTGGGGCACCCACAAACATACGATAACGATGACCTCCTATTGTATCTAAATGCAGAATTACTAAAATAAATTATAGATGCTAAGACCATTTTCCACACGACAAAGGAGAGAGCGAGGAGCCTCTAACACCTTATTGAACGCTGACGATGAGATTCCCAGACAAAGGCATGGAGCCGACCTAAAATACCATCCAAAATGGTTCTCGAATCCCAAGTGCAAGACAGAAGACTGAAATCAAAGAAAACCAAGGAAAACCAGGATTCCTCGTCTCCTCTCATTCAAGGCCATGACCCCGACGAATCTCCATCAACTCTGTCTCTCGCACTACAATTCTTTGCTTGACCCAAATTCATCGCCCAGAATTTCAAACTGGAAAGAAATGATCGCTTTCTCGGGGATTTAAACCATTGGAGTAGATGGAGATATCTTCGCTCGAGTGAAATGAATGCAAGGACAACACGTAATTACAAACATTAATGAACACATGGAGGAAGGGGGGGGGGGAGGGGGAGGGCTACGCATGTGTTAGATGTTTGCTCTGTTGATCACCCCCATCAGAGGAAGGAGAATCAACTTCTAGGAGATCCTGGAGGGCCTGAATTTTTCCAGGATCCACATTTGCGGCACTCAAAACAAAATGCCATGGTGTGGTGAAATCCTCTTGCTGGTTCACTAAGACTCGATTGGCCAAACAATCATCCACTTTATTTACAACACGAAGGATATGGTTGGTGGTATAATACTCAAATATTTCCAAGATATGTTTTATTCTCTCTAGATGGGCCTCAAGATTCCATATCTTCGTGATTTTGGATGTGGGGGAATCGTTAATGATATTCTGGGCTATCTAAACAACCAATTTGGATTCCCCCATAATGTGAATCCTGGAGCATCCCTATGTAAGAGCTAAAGTGAGACCCTTCTCTAAAGCGGTTATGTATGCCAAATTATTTGTTGTGCATCCATAGTATCCAACATATAGTCCAATGGGTGACCCTAGGGAATTGCAAAATACACCACCATAGCCAGGAGGCCTTGGATTACCCTTGGATGCTCTATCAAAGTTGATTTGAATACATCATGATGGGGGTTGCAAGAAAATAGAGGGAGATGATATTGGAATGTCCACACATGATGTCGAAGTGGGAGGAATCATATCCTGGGATAAATTGAGAGATAGAGGATCGGTGTCTCAGTGGGATCCATCTTCCATTGGGTTGGAATTCGATAAGATAATACTATCTCTAAATGTAATTAAATGATAGATTCTCTAGAAAACTCAGTTCTCGTTTCTTTGAAAGTATTGTCTCCCTCATATTAGCTTTAATTGTACTCCAGACGGAAGCACTGGATGGTGTCTTGTCATGAAAGATAGACCTATTCCTTTCTTTCCAGATGTTCTAGAGGATAAAACCCAGAGTCAAACACCAGGCTCTGTTGACAATTGGTTTTTTAAACTGATGGTTTGGTCAACTTCAATTGCCTCCAAGAGGTCCTCCTGATGACAATTGAAGGGAACAGAGAGGGCAGCTACCATATCCCACACTTCTTCAACGATGATACACGAGTTCAAAATATGGGTCATTGTTTCCTCCTGGTTCCTGCATTGGGCGGTGTTATCGGGAAAACTAGTGTCCATTCAGAGCTGCTAGTCCCACTAAGATGGGTAGCTATCTTAGAAACAAACAAACTAAAGTTACTTGTGTTTTCCTTTATGAGAGATAGATGAGAGAGAAGCAGAGAGTACCAACCTCAGTCTTTTGCTAGTCTCCTTGCTTGTTTCCTCTCTCCTTTGATAGAGCTTTCGCCACTCCTTTCTCACTTGTCCCGCTTCAAAGAACACATGTAGAGTCAAGGTAGCAAAATACTGTCAAAGCATAGAGATCTATAACCATAAACAATGTAGGATTAGATGTACATTAACCATACAAATGCATATACAAATACAAGACTTAGAGATACACAAGTATATGGAGGAAAACTCAAATAGCTTTATTGATAGAAGTAGTAGAAGAGAGGATTACAACCAAGTTGTCTGATCTACCATCATCCTCCCAGCATGAAAGCCCTCTTCACCTCATACAAAGCAAGATCACCCAACAATACAATGTCTTCAAAGAGAAACCAATAGCACTTCCTTGCAAATTACAAAATTCCAGCCTCTGGACCTCTAGGATGAGGGATCCATGTATAGATGTCTGTAGGAGAGTGAGTCAGCTTTTGGGATTTTGATTAGTGTCATTTCACTGGTATTTCTTGGTTCCACTTGGAGATTTCATGATCTCTTACTCATCCCTGGGCGAATTCACAGAGGTAGGTGTCATATGAGCAGTTTCTAGAAGATTCTTTGAGTTTCCACCTAGCAAACTGCTTCTACCATTTATCCGCTCTCGCTCATCACACCCTATAGAAGGGCTTTTCAGTATGCATTGCAACCCCTGTGTGTAACAAGTGAGATGCATCACACCCTCAGCATGGAGCAGTCTGTATGGTCCAGTTTTGACCAGTTCTGAGCAGTTTTTCAGGGAGAACTTCTGGGAAATGATGTAATCAGCTGACCTTGTTCCTTTAGGGTATGAAACAAAACTTTTAGGGGTTCAGAAGCCCTTAGTTTATGGACATATGTAATTGGGGTTGCAGTGCCCAAATATGTCTATAAGAGTTGCCCCCTAAAGCATGAGGTCGTAAATCTTCTGATGTCGGGTGAAATGCTTTATCATGAGGATCCGAGGTTTTTCGAACTGGAAGGTGACATGTAATAAGATACAATACAATACATTATCTTCATAATATTTTCATGATCTAGCTGAGGCGGGCATTCCCATGCTCAGCTTTATAAATTCATTTTCATGTACATAAGACAGACAATCGTCTGTGTGGCAGACTGATGATTCTAGTAGAGCCATCATCCCTTAGTTTGGATGATTATCTGTGCAGCTATGATGTAAATTCAATGTTTTTATTTTCCTAAATATATATCACAGCCCGGATGGATGAAACTAGATCCTGGGTCTTCAAACTTGTTCAATCTTCGCCTGAAGTACAAGTCGATCCATGTGAAAATATGTTCTGATGTCGAACATGGAAAGACATCGCCTGATTACCAGCCAATGATGTAAGTTGTTAACAAGCGCGAGAGGAATCCCTGATAATGATAATGACCCTCAAGGTACTGCAGTACAATTCATGTAGTGTGAATACATGAGTTGATGTCGAACACCACGCAAAATCTTTCGGTCGAAGGTCATTGATGTAAGCCTGTCACCGGAAGTGAGAAACTTTCCATTGAGGCATGCAAGCTTCAAAGTACTGAAAGGGCTGTTCCTAAGTCAACTTCTTGGATAATGAGCTGATGTCGACAAGAATTGACCTGTCGTAGGAGGGCCTTAATGAATCCCACATCTACGACACGGAACGGAGCAAATGATTTTGTGGAGGTGAAAACAATCTGATGATATAAGGTTCAGGGTGGCGGCCATGAAAAATGGAGAGTTAAGGTCTTGCAGCAGATGAGGCATTAGATGGGCTGGTGAATTCTTTGAGCGACTTCTCTTGAACATATCGACGACACTGAAATGGATTGGTAGCATTAACCCCATAAATGGATGGTACGGAGGACCAATGGTGATACGACCGGTGAATGGAATAACCCAACCCGACTCAATCATGGGGATGAAGTGAAAGTTTTTATTTTGAGGAAAAACATGTGAACAGTTTTGAAACCAACATTTCGGACTAGCTTAGTTAGTCCATCATCAGGGCAATGAGATTTGTATTTGAGTAGAGAGAGCGTGAAATTACGGAGCTTATTAATAGTTATTTGAAAAATATTTCAGTTGTCTTCATTTGTAGTCGGCTTATAAATGATAAATTAATTAATAATTATTTAATTTATTTATTCAGATAAGTATTTATTTTATATATTATATATTATTATTATTTATTTATTTAGTTTTAATTTTATTATATTATTGTTTATATATATATATATATATATATATAGATATATATTATTTAAATTTCAAATAAAATAAATCTATTATTTTTTCTTATTATTATTATTATTTATTTATTTTTATTTATTTATTATTATAATTATTATTATTATCTTCGCTCTTTTTTTTTCTTCTTTTTTTTTTCTTTTTTTTTTAATTAATCAATTAATTATTTATTTATTTATTTTATTTGAAATATATATTATTCGTTTAAGATGCTAACTATCTGTTAATTGTTTTACAGGAATGTATATAATTTTAAAGATTAATTTTGAAAATTTATGTTAACTAATTTGCTATGTGATTAAATTATTATTTAAAGGATTAGATAGGGAGTTAGCTATGATAGGTTATGTTTATCAATTTTAATTAATTAAATAATTTTGTTTTTTCTCCTTAATATTGATGTTTACTTATTTAATTATTTTCATTTCATTTATTAATTTATTTATTTTTAATGAATGTGTGTAAATTTATGATTATTTGAAATTTATATTATTTGTTTAAGATCCTAACTCTATGTTAATTATTTTACCCGAAGAAAAATTATGTTAGTTAATTTATTATGTGATTAACTTATTATTTAAAGGATTAGTAAATCTATGTTTATTAGAAATTTAAATTATTAGTTTAAGATCCTAACAGTATGTTAATTGTGTTACATGCATGTATATAATTTTAAAGATTAGTTTTGAAATTTTATGTTAACTAATTTATTATGTGATTAGATTATTATTTAAAGGATTAGATAGGTAGTTAGCTATGATAGGTTATATTTATCAATTTTAATTAATTAAATAATTTTGTATTATTTTCTTAAAATTGATATTTATTTATTTATATATTTTTATTCTATTTATTTATTTATTTATAATGTGTGTAAATCTATGTTTATTGCTTTTTTATTTTATTTAATAGGGGTTTCCAGGTGTCACTTAACTTTAGTCCGTCGTCTCTATTCATATTATTGGAGGATTTTTCGATTTCAATTGCTTCTTTTACCCTTCTTTTTAAATAATGGTCTTCCTTATGAATTAATTTTGCTTGTTCCATGCAAATATAATGTGAGGAGGAACAAGCATGCTCAGCTAGCCCAGATTTTTCTGACCTATTTCTTGAAATGTCATTAATATGCTCTTTTAGCCTAATGCCAAAGGATCTCCCTGTTTCACCTATATATACTTTGCCACATGAGCAAGGAACTGAGTATACTCCTTTGTGATTTTTTGGGTCTATTAGGTCCTTGGCAGAATCTAGCATGTTTTTGGTGTTAGGGGGTGTGAAGGCAACCATAATGTTATGCTTGGTGAGAATTCTAGCGATTTTGTCAGTGGTTCCTTTAATATAGGGTAAGGAGATTCTAGGGTTTTCCAGAGTTTTCCTTTTTTGGGTATTGGTTGTGGATTCTTTAAATATCTTTTGGATAATGTTTTTCTGATAGCCATTGTTGATGAAGACCTTGTAGAGATGGTTAAGTTCTTCTTCTAAATGTTCAGGGTCAGAGATTCTTGAAGCTCTGGTAGCTAGGGTTTTGATGACTCCTACTTTTTGCTTCGGATGGTGGTGGGAATTAGAGTGAAGATATTTGTCGGTGTGAGTTTGTTTTCTGAAGACCTGGTGGCTTAGTTTGCCATTTTTCTTGGTAAGGATGACATCTAGGAAGGGGAGCTGGTTGTGTTTTTCAATCTCAATAGTGAATTTAATGTGTTATGAGAGGCTATTTAAGTGGGATAAGAATTCATTAAGTTTATCTAAACCATGTCTCCATTTAGCGAAAATATCATCTACATATCTTTTCCATTCATCAGGTGTAAAGGGGAAAGATTTAAGGGCCATTTGTTCAAAATGTTCCATATATAAATTGGCAATCAGAGGAGATAAAGGAGAACCCATGGCAACTCCATGAGTTTGCTCATAGATTTTACCTTTGAAGCTGAAGTATGAATATTTTAGGCAAGTGTCTACTAGATCTACAGTTTCATGGTCTGTAATATTCTTCAAAACTTCTATGGCTTTATCTACTGGAATCATAGTCTAGAGAGACACTACGTCAAAGCTAACTAGGAGATCATTGTCACTAATTTCCAGATTTTTAATCCATTCTATGAAAGAAGCAGAATCTTTGATATAAGAGGGAGTGTTACCTGCTAAAGTTCTAAGATTGTTTGCAAGGTATTTTGCTAACCAGTAAGTGGGAGATCCTATGGTGTTCATAATGGGTCTCAGAGGAATTCCAGATTTATGGATTTTGGGAACCCCATAAATTCTAGGGATGATGGCACTATTTGGTATTAATCTGTTCTTAATAGTAGAATCAAGAGAGGAGTTTTGATTTTGTTACTAACTAAGCGGAGAATTTTGTTGCTGGGGTCCTTGTTAAGAATTCTATAGCAGCCACTCTTGTTAAGGTGTTCTTCCATCTTATTGTCATAATCTGTCCTATCCATAATAACAGCGGCATTTCCTTTGTCTGCTTTTAAAATTATGATGTCCTTGTTCTTCCTGATGTTTTTTAAAGCTATGGATTCTTCTTTGGAGATGTTGCTGGGAGGAGGTCTGGCATTTCTGAGAATTCTAGCCACGTCTTGTCTTATTTCTTCTGCAACATTTTGATTATTGTTTCTGATGATGACCTCAATGTTACTAATGATATCATGCACAGGTATTTTTGTTCGAATCTCAGGCAGAAGCGATGGCGAACCAAGCGCTTTCCAAGCAGTTGAGGAAAGGATACTCACAGAAGCCCCTTCATCTATGATAGTACCAACCATGATCATTCTGTAAGCTTGTACTATGATTTGGAATGGTACATTAGATGGTAGGCGGGTTCTCCCTAGTAGATTCCAATCGAAGGAAACGACTAGATTGCTTGGAGGAGGGACCAAATAAATGGCTGGATAAATCTCTGACGAAATTCCTTCCTGCGATAAAGTAACGGGTAGATTTCCCCCATGTTCATCGCATTTTGTGTTAATGAAAATAATTTGAACGGTGTTGTTCTCATTCTCTTTGGTGACAGTATCATCTGAAGGTGGACCTTCTGAAGACAAGATTGGGTCGACTGTCGTCTCGACCTGTTGACTTTAGTCTGGTGTGGACTCAGAGGTTTTATCTTCAATGATAGGTACTTCAACTCAACAAAGGTGTGTCAGTCATATTTTCAACTAGCGATGGACTCGGCAAGAGTTTCTTGTATCCAGGAGGAAGTCGCTGCGGTGAAGCAGGACGGTTATCCAAGACTCTTTTAGCTTCATCCAAGAAGGGACAACAATGGAGGGCATGATTGCCTTCACACAACCTACAAGGAAATCTAGATCTTCCTTTCTGTCCATTGCCTTCATTTTCACTAGTTGATGGTGTGTTCTCAACATGATCGTCAGAGGTTGAAGACACTGAATTGTGTAAGCGGGGAGACCAGTCCCTCAGGATCCGTGGGATGTAGGGACAATCTCGATGATAGTGGTCTCCTTTGCAAATGACACATGGAGATTTAGGTTTGGAAGGTGCAGTGTGGGGATTTTCACCAGATGATGCATGGTTGCTCCCTTTCGCCGTTGGATTCTTCTTCTTCTTCTCCTTCCATTTCTTCTTCTTCTCAGTTACTTGGTTTTTAGCGTTACTAGCTTCACTAAGCGAAGAGGAAGAAGGAGAGGGAGAAACAAACGAAGTAGAAGGTGGGGGAGAAACTTCAGTATCATCTGGTTGCTGATTTGATTGCCGAGGACTTGTGGTGTTTTAAACAACAAAGGTTGAGAAAAGCCATACTGGTAGGCCAATTGTGAGTCGTGGAAGGGACAATGTAGCCATGTGTGGAGCACCAACATCTCCCCAAGAGGAGAAGGGACTAGGATTTCCCCCAATGGGGAAATCCTCGATTGGTAGACTCCATTTTCTCAACCTAAGACCAACGAGGGAACAGTGACGTTATTCCGATTAAAAAAAAAATTATGACGCTTTGACACAACTTGATTTTTCAATTTTTAAGAGTTGAGAAAAAGCTAAAGATGACTCTAGTCGCCTTCGATTTTTAATGAGCCTGAAGTGACAAGTGCTCAGATGGACCTTTTCTTTTAAGGAGTCTGAAAAGGAACGAAAGTGACTTCTCTGTAAATGTAGACAGAGGGATTACCAAACCGATTGCAAAACTGCAGAATACTTTTTACGATACGACAGTCAATCTTCCCAAATGTTGTGTTCAGTGCATTGCGATCGATAAGGTGGCAGACACAGTTTCCTAAGGATAAATGATATAGCCTATTGTGGTCTCCCAATATATACTCAACGGTACGTGCGAGCACAAGTCCATACTAGCACTCGTTGTATCAAAGAGGAGGAATCACCCAACCTACGATGAAGACAATAGTTACCAAGCTTTACGACGCTGAAATAGTCTCTAGCCTAGACTTCTAAATGTTGTGCGTTAGGTTCCAAAGCATTTTTATGTTCATTGAGGTTTATTTTACAGTTGATCTTTCTTAAGAAGTTTGCCTTTAAGGTTCACCGCGTGATGTAGATATACAATTCCTAAATGTGCAATCTAAGATGATAAACAATCGTTTACTTTCTTTTAGCAATGAAAATCCTAGCTACTAGGGAAAGAGAAATGAAATTCTTTCAACATAGAGTAGAGAGCACACACTAGATGCACTTTTCCTAAATCAATTACCGCATGCAGTCTAAATGCAAATGCACATGCATGTATTTGTTTTTTAGTTTCCTTAATGTGAGAATGACAAAAAGAAAACTAAGTACAGATCTGAACTATCTTCTTTCAAAGCGACAATACTAACAATTTTCTCTTCAGAAAATGAAAGGAAGGCTAAGACGACACTTTGCGATTTCAAATTCAAAAAACGAAAGGAAGATTAAGATGACACTTTGCGATTTCGAATTCAAAAAAACAAAAGGAAGACTAAGACGACACTTTGCAATTTCGAATTTAAAATTGCTTTCGACACTTGAAATACTATTAATTCAAATCAAATACAATGGCAAAAGTGTAATCGACTATCTAAAAGAGGAAGACTTTACGACACTCTTTTTCTTGACTGAAAACGACACTTGCGACACTTTCAAATCAAAAGACGATAGTTCGATTAAGCTACAATTTGCAAAGGAGAACTGTAAATGATGAAAAATACATAAAAAACATTCACAATTCTTTATCAATGGAGGTTGAATAATGCAAAGGAAGAAGGTTTCAACAGTGATATACTGATCATAGACAACAAAACTACTGAATAAAGCTGAAGACAATGAAGAAAAAACCAAAATCTGGAGGCAGAAATAGTCTCACTCAATCATCGCACCTATAACATAGGGAAGTAGGGATGCATCTCACCTGTAACACACAGGAGGTGCGATGCATCCAGATTGCCAATGAGAGACAGAGCGATGGTCCAGGGATGAGACTAAGCTTGGTTTTGACTCACATTTTGCAGCTAAGTTCAGGGATTTAGGCTGAGCTAATGATTGTCAGTAAATACAAAGTATAGGGGTTGATCTAATGAGGTTATTTGAGCTACCACCAGGGCACTTACGATGTTTTCAAGTCAGATGTTCAGTTCATAAACCAATCCTGAGATTGACTGAAGCAGTGTTGATCTACTTTGCAGTTGCATAGCAAAAGTAGTTCGAAGGCTAGCTGGCTTAACTTCAAGCTCCGTCTGTGGTTTATAAAGAAAACAACAGTAACAAAACAAACAAACTATTCGCTCCCCAGCAGAGTCGCCATTTTGTTATCGGGAAAACTAGTGTCCATTCAGAGCTGCTAGTCCCACTAAGATGGGTAGCTATCTTAGAAATAAACAAACTAAAGTTACTTGTGTTTTCCTTTATGAGAGATAGATGAGAGAGAAGTAGAGAGTACCAACCTCAGTCTTTCGCTAGTCTCCTTGCTTGTTTCCTCTCTCCTTTGATATAGCTTTCGCCACTCCTTTCTCACTTGTCCCACTTCGAAGAACACCTGTAGAGTCAAGGTAGAAAAAGACCATCAAAGCATAGAGATCTATAACCATAAACAATGTAGGATCAGATGTACATTAACCATACAAATGCATATACAAATACAAGATTTAGAGATACACAACTATATGGAGGAAAACTCAAATAGCTTTATTGATAGAAGTAGCAGAAGAGAGGATTACAACCAATTTGTCTGATCCAGCATCATCCTCCCAGCATGAAAGCCCTCTTCACCTCATACAAAGCAAGATCACCCAACAATACAATGTCTTCAAAGAGAAACCAACAGCACTTCCTTGCAAATTACAAAATTCCAGCCTCTGGATCTCTAGGATGAGGGATCCATATATAGATGTTTCCAAGAGAGTGAGTCAGCTTCTGGGATTTTGATTAGTGTCATTTCACTGATAGTTCTTGGATCCACTTGGAGATCTCATGATCTCTTACTCATCCCTGGGCGAATTCAGAGAGGCAAGTGTCATATGAGCAGTTTCTAGAAGATTCTTTGAGTTTCCACCTAGCAAATTGCTTCTGCCATTTGTCTTCTCTCGCTCATCGCACCCTATAGAAGGGATTTTTAGTATGCATCACACTCCCCGTGTGTAACAAGTGAGATGCATCGCACCCTCAGCATGGATAAGTCTGTATGGTCCAATTTTGATCAGTTCTGAGCAGTTTTTCAGGGAGAACTTCTGGGAAATGATGTAATCAGCTGACCTTGTTCCTTTAGGGTATGAAACAACACTTTTAGGGGTTTAGAAGCCCTTGGTTTATGGACATATGTGATTGGGGTTGCAATGCCCAAATATGTTTATAACAAGGGGCATTAAGACAAACCCATAAAACCTTTTTCAAAAACCAATCCCAGGTGAGGATTCTCGTATGTCAAACTAACCATAAGAAATGTGTGACTTTTGGCCAGACTTCCTCTCCCCTCCCCCAGCATATTTTTCTCCAATTTTTTTGTCATGGCATGTTTTTGGCATCAACCTTGATGAGATAGGCTTATTTGAGTGAGAAGGTGCCTGTTGTTGAATATCCCCATATTAGCTTGTCATTATCCTGAGAGAAAGGCATTCACCTCTACTGCAATTTATGTGGTAGAAGCTTCCAATATTCTTGAGGTACCTGCAATCATTAATCATTGGCTTCTTTCCATTGCCTCCAACCCTAATGGTTTGAATTTGCAATCCAATAATCAAATACTCACCCCATGTTTTATTGTTGTAGATGGTTTTTGAGGTCCAGGAGGGAGGAATTTTGACTAAATGAGGGATTTGTTTCCATGAATCCTCCCAAAATAGAGTAGATTTACCATCCTTAATTTCCAAGAAGAAATGATCATGAATGAGGTAACTATTCTAGTTGGGTAAATTCCATATGGAAGATCCTGTAGGGAAAGATGGATCTCGAAAAAACATGCACTGGGATTTCCTTTAACCATATTTCTGAGTCCATATTCTTTTCCATTTCTTAGTGCCACCTTGCATCCAACACCACCATATCTTTTTCCCAATGCCACATTCAAATCCTTAGGATCTCGCAAGCCCAAACCCCCTTGAGCTTTAGGTAGGCATATTTTGTTCCATGCCAATAGGGGCCATTTATTTTCAAGGGTGGCTCCATGCCATAAAAGCTTTCTAAAGATGGAGATCAGATCCCGATATACATTTTTCGGGGTAGGAAGAACAAAGAGTTGATATAGCGGCATTGCTTGAAGGATAGATTTAAGGAGAGTAGCATGCCTAGCCAAATTAAGGACCTGGAAGGTCCAATTCGATAGTTTTTTTAAGATTTTGGAGCATAAGTCTTTCCAACATGCAATGCGCAAGGGGTTTGCAAGAAGAGGAACCCCCAAAAAATTGGAAGGGAGAGAGCCAATGGAGAAGCCAAGAATGTGAGTCAGAAAGAGTTGAACTGGATGAGGAGTATCAAAGAAATAAATATTATAATTCTCCTTGTTTAGGATCATAGGTGAGGTGACTTATAATTCCACAAGGATCCTATTGATCATTAGATATTCCCTAACCATGGGCTCTCCATTGAAAATATTGTCACCAATGAACTATTGATGAGTCATAAAAATGTATGTACCTTGGAGGTGTAGGCCTTTCAGATCATTGTTTTGTTTTTCTGCCTTAATTAACCAGCTTAGTCCTTTAGTAGATATGATGAATAGAAAAAGTCAAATCAAGTATCCCTTCCTAAGGCCCCTAGAAGATCGGAAGGTGACTGAGGGGGAACCATTCAGCAAAATTGAGAAAAAAGGAGTGAAAATCATTGAATGTATCCAACAAAGCCAGTCCTTAGCAAAACCAAAAGCACTCATGACCGAAAGAAGGTAATCCCAACTTAGGCGGTCATAGGGTTTAGAAAAATCCAACTTTAACAGCATCCCCTATTTCTTGTATCCCTTAAGAGAATGAATAATTTCATGAGAAGACATTACATCATCCAATATTTGACGCCCTTATACAAAACCTAACTGGTCCAGACTAATAATTTGATGAAGAAAGGGTTTTATTCGGCACATGAGAATAGAAGAAAGGATAATATATATAACATTACATAAATAAATAGGCCTGAAAGCACTTGGAGTGTTGGCCTCCTTAGATTTTGGAATGAGGGTGAGGAACGTGGCATTTAAAACAGACCCAATTTGCCTTTGCCGACAAGATTCCTCCACCAGCTCTACGATTTCTGGGCCCACGAACAACCAATAAGATTTGAAAAAGCTTGAGGTATAGCCATTTGGGCCAGGCGCCTTGTTTGATGGCATCCCTTTGACCACAGTTTCCACTTCTTCATATGATATTGGTCACATTAAAGCCTCGTTTTTCTCCTTTGTAACCAGTTTATGGATATGGAGAGTGATTCATTCAATATCCTCAAATCTATCCATAACTTCTTTAGCTAGTAGGGAGGAATATAAAGATATTAATTTTCATTCCATATCCTGATGATTCTCCTGGAAAACTCATCTTCTAAAGTGAGAGAGGTAATGTGGTTGTGTTGCTAGTGGATGATCATAGAACTATGGAATAATTTGGAATTCCGCTCCCCCTACCAAAGCCATTGAATTCAAGATTTTTGTCTCTTTAAGGCCTCTTCTTAGAGTCTCCATTCTTCCAATTGGTATAGAAGGTGTCCTTATTCAACTACCAAATCCTTAGTGTGGCCTTCACAGACAATCCGCATTTGGATCGTCTTCATTTTTTCCTCTAGCTTACATTTCTTAGTGAATATGTCTCTGAATTCTTCTTGATTCCAGATTTTGATTTTTAGTTTAAGATCTTCGAGTTTCCGCTAGAATATTTGCATGCAGGATCCTGTGGGTACCTCTAGGGACTTCCACCATTCTTCTAGCTTCACCACAAACCCCGTATGCCTGAGCCAAAATCTTTCAAAGAGAAAGGGTATGTTTTTCGGGGGTGAATGGGAGGCTATATTGAGACATACAGGCTAGTGATTTGAGCCTAGAGAAGGAATACTTGACGCTTCAATGAAAAGGTCCTTTAAGAGCAATTCTTCCAACATGAGAAATCTATCGAAACGACATGCCACTTGTTGTCTACCTCTCCTATTGTTCCAAGTATGAAGCCCCGTCTTCGTATTCACATCTACTAGCTAAAGCTCTTTGATCAACTCATTGAAAGTCATGGAGCTAGGGTCAAGTCGTCTCACTCCTCCACATTTTTCATCGAAATTTCAGATCATGTGTTATGAAACCAGCTCACAAAAAATATAGAAAAGATAGTCAACGCCTTAGAATTCAGCCTCTTCGAGGGGGCAACCTCCTTTACATTACATAAATGAAAAATTCTTGGATGATACAAATGAAAAAACCTCCTTTCTATATATAGGAGTCTAAGGAGTCACAATATAACCTAGCCGACCTAACAATAATAATATAAAGCCACAAAAATAACAATAGAGGGATTCTATGGGGCACAGTAATAACAATATGGGGATAATAGGGGCACAACAATATTAATAAGGGGTACAACTACAATAGTAATGGGGTAATCACTAGTATTATAGGGACCCAACATGCCCCTCTCCTTCAAAAAAGTGTTGTCGTCAACACTTGAGAAGTTTTGGATGCTTCTGTATAAAATTCTCATCCTCCCATGTGGAATCTTCTGCGGATAAGTTCTTCCACTTGATAAGATACTCCGAAATTGATCGATTTCGTAGCTGTCGAGTTCTTGTTTCTCTGACTTCTCCCAGTTCCAATATAATTTTTCCTTCCTCGTCAAGTTCTAGCAATATTGTTTGAACTGGGAGCTTGTCGCCTATAACCTTCTTTAAACATGAAACATGGAAAAACGGGGTGCAATCGAGAAGCTGCAGGAAGCTCCAATTTGTATGCCATAGTACCAATCTTTTGCAACACCTTGTATGGACCATAATACTTTGGTGATAATTTATTATCCTTCTTAGCTTGCTTGAGGGACATTTGCTTATATGGTTGTAGCCGTAGGAATACCCAATCACCTACATCAAAACTTCTTTCGCTACGATGTTGATCTGCCTGTTGTTTCATTCTATTTTATGCCAACACGAGGTTATCCTTTAAGAGTTGGAGGACTTGTTGTTGATGTTCAATGTGATGTTCCACCGCTTGAACCTTAGAATTTTCTCTTAAATATGATGTGATGGATGGTGGCTGATACCCATAAAGTGCCATAAATGGGGTCATTTTTGTTGTTGTATGGTAGGAAGTGTTATACCACCATTCAGCCAGAGGCAACCATTTGACCCATTGTGTCTATTTATCAGATACAAAGCAACGAAGATATCCTTCCAAACATTTGTTTACTATCTCAGTTTGCCCATCATATTGAGGATGATAAGATGAACTATGAGCTAACTGAGTACCAAGACAAGAAAATAATTCTGTCCAAAAATTTCCAGTGAAAATGGGATCTCTGTCACTTACAATAATCTTTGGGTTTCCATGTAGCTTTTGAATTGTTTCTATAAATGCAGTAGAAACTGTACTGACTTTAAATGGATGTGATAATGCACAAAAGTGTGCATACTTGGTAAGTCTTTCAACTACCACCATGATGACACTCTTTCCCTCAGACTTGGGTAAACCTGTGATAAAATCCATTGAAACCTCCTCCCAACGTTGGCTTGGAATGGATAAAGGTTGTAATAGACCCGGTGTCTTAATTGTTTCAACTTTATTTTGTTGGCAAACCAAACATTCCGCCACAAACTTTTGAATATCTGATTTAAGGCCATCCCAAAAAAATTCCTTCTTAACCCTGTGGTAAGTTTTTAAAAATCCTGAGTGCCATCCTAAGGGAGAAGTGTGCAATTCCATAAGAATCTTTTGTTTTAGTTGGGAATTCTTACAGAGGTATAAGCGATCTTTGTACCATAACGAATCATTTTGCCAGCTAAATGTATCAGACATACTGGAATCTTGTTGTAACTTTCGAATAAGTGCCCACGCTTCTTCGTCATTCTTTCATTCCTCCCTTGCTTCGTTTATCCAATCTGGTTGGATAATAGAAATGGCGCACAACAATGCTTCCACATCCTCATCCTTTCTTGAGAGTGCATCTGCCACCACGTTTTGCTTCCCTTTTTCGTAGATGATTTCAAAGTCATAACCCAACATCTTTGTGACCCACTTTTGTTGCTCTTCAGAGGATAATCTTTGTTCTAAAAAGTATGTAAGGCTATCATGATCCGTTTTTACCTTGAAGTGTCTTCCCATTAGGTAGGGTCGCCATTTCTTAAGTGCATGGAGTATTGCCAACATTTCCTTCTCATAAATAGCTTTGTGTCAAAACTTTCCCTTGATTGGACGACTTTCAAAAGCAATGGGTCTTTCATCTTGCATTAAAACAGAACCAATTCCATTTCCTGAAGCATCACATTCCACAATAAAGGTTTTTGTGAAGTCTGGTGTAGCTAAGACCGGTGCTTGGCACATTGCCTCTTTAAGATGTTCGAATGCCTTTGTTGCTTCTGGAGTACATGAAAATGCATCTTTCTTCAATAATGTTGTTAGAGGTGCTACTATTCTCCCATAATTCTTAACAAACTTGCGATAATACCCTGTCAACCCGAGAAATCCTCGCAGATGCTTTATGGATGTGGGAATTTTCCATTCCTTAATGGCTTTAATTTTGCTAGGGTCTACCTTAACTCCTTCATGAGATACAATATGACCTAGATATTCCACCTCTTGTACTCCAAAGAAACATGTGGATCTTTTTGCATATAATTGTTTCTCCTTCAATAGTTGTAGCACCCTGTCAACATGTTCAACATGATCCTTCCAAGACTTGCTGTAGATTAGTATATCATCAAAAAATACTAACACAAATTTTCTAAGGAATGGTTTGAAAATTGAATTCATCAAACCTTGAAATGTTGAAGGTGCATTGGTAAGGCCAAAAGGCATGACCAAAAATTCATAATGACCCTCATGAGTTCTAAATGTTGTTTTTGGAATGTATTCATTCTTCATTCTGATTTGATGATATCCTGAACGAAGATCAGACTTGGTGAAGTAAATTGATCCATGCAATTCATCCAGTAATTCATCAATGACAGTAATGGGAAACTTATCTTTAATAGTGAGCTTGTTGAGCTCCCTATAATCCAGACACATGCACCATGATCCATCCTTCTTGTGCACCAATACGACTGGAGCAGAGAAAGAACTTTGACTTGGTTGAATTATACTAGCCTCTAGCATTTCTGCAACCATACGTTCAATTTCACTCTTTTGGGCATAGGGATATTTGTACGGCCTGATGTTTGGAGGAACACTTCCTGGAATCAGATGAATAGCATGATCATGATCACGAATAGGTGGGAGACCTTTGGGAGTCTCAAATACCTTGGAATGATTGTCCAAGACTTTTTGGAGATCTGGAGAAATAGATGATTCCACTGTGGACACATCTAGCGAACATAATTGTGCAATTACACCTCTTTGTTCCTTTTTTAGAAGCTTTGTCATACCGTTAGAGCTGATTATCTTTCCCGGTTTCCCTGCAATACCCCTTAATTCAACTTCCTTTCCTTCCACAGAAAATTTCATGAAAAGTTCTTGAAAATTAAAAGCTATTGTACCCAAGGATTGTAGCCATTGGACTCCTAGTACAACATCAGCACCTCCCATTGGAATGGAAAGCATTGGGCTAGTCAATACATATTCTCCCATGGATAGCTTGATATTATGGCACTTTCCCAAGCAATTTATTGTTCCTCCATTTGCAACCATCACTTGACACTCTGGTGCTGGATATATGAAGCAATTCAATTTTCTTGCTACCTTACAATGAATAAAATTGTGGGTACTTCCTGAATCAATCAACACTATTACCTTTTTCTTCTTGATTTGTCCTTCTATCTTGATGGTTTGAGGAGTGGTAATTCCCGCCAATGCATTACAAGATATGGTCGGATTCATTTCTTCTTTATCTAGGCTTTGTTCCTGGAGTATATCCTCTTCTTTTGACCTTTCTTGCTCCTTTTCTTCTTCCTCTTCACAATCTATGTAGAATAATTTCTTCTCAGCACACTTATGACCTTTAGTGTATTTGCTATCACAACTGTAACAAAGCCATTTTTCTCTTTTTTCTTCCAATTGTTGTGGTGTCAACCTTATAGGTTGTGTAAGACTAGCGGCAATAACACTTCCGTCTTTATAGTTTTGAGTGGTATGCTTCCTGGTTGCCATAATTTTGCTTTCCATTTTTCTTGCTAACCTGAATTCCTTTTCTAATGAATCAGGTTCCCAAAGGCGAACATCATGTTGGATATTATCCTTTAAAGACCCTATGAACACATCAATCCTATGCTCCTCTAGAATATCTTTTACCCTTATGTTCAATTTTTGAAACTCCTCAATGTGCTCCATTATTGAACCCTTTTGTTTGAGACTTATCAATTGGCTAAAAAAAGTGTTGCTTTTTGTATCCTCATAATGTGTTATTAATTCTTCCGTAAAAATTGCCCAAGTGATAAATTGTTTACGAGAGCAAAGCCATTGATACCATACAAACTGATTTGGTTCCAAATATAAAGTTGCAATACGTACCTTTTGTGTGTTTTGCACATTATTGAGATCGAAAAATTGCTCCATATGTAATATCCATGTTGCGGGATCCTTGCCATCAAACTTCCTCATATCGATTTTTGGAATATGGTGGGTCTTTGATCCAACATTAGAGTCTATGGAATCATGATTAACATTTCTTTTGTTCTCATCATTAGTTTCCTTTACTACCCTTTCACCATTAGTGACCCTTTCTTGTAGCAACTTATTCATATTTATCTTCAATTCTTCCATGTCTGTCTTCAAATCTATCTTCAAATCATCCATCTTAGCTTCCACGTCATTCATCTTAGCTTCTACACCTTTCTTTAAACAATCCATCTTAGCTTCTACACCTTTCTTTAAACCATCCATCTTAGATTCTGTTCCTTTTTGTGCAAGGGACAGTTGTTGCACTTGGTCTTGTAATTTTGATATATCATGTTGCATTTCTTCCTCTTCTTCATCAGTCATGCTAGAGCTTTCAGGTTCCTTACTAGGTGTTTTCATTTTCTTTCCCGAGGCATCTGTTATCAATAATAATGCTCTACTATGCCCTTTGAATTCCTTCAAAATAAATTTTCAAACCAAGCTTAAGAAAAAATTTAAAAAAATCTACACACATTTTTTCACTTTGTAGGAGCTTGATATTGTCTCTGATGTATCTCTGTACTTTCCAATCATCTAGATCTGAATTTGTGACCTACAGTAGCCCTCTGTGTCCTATTTCCAATGCCACAAGTCTGACCCAAATTGGATTCTCCAAGGAAGAGTTATGTGAAATCTCCCACAGTGACTTGATTATAGACTAATTCAGTAGAGCGAACTTGTACGACGTGCCACGAGTCACTGTTTCGACCTTTGGATCTGAAAAATGCATACAAGAAACTATAGTCCGTCCTCTTTCTGTACCTTCTTATGAAATTTCAATCCGATCCCTAAAGAGAAAGTTATCACGCTTTTCCCCAGGTCACCTGTTTGGACTGTAATTTAGGAGTCTGCAAAAAGACCAACTTCCTCAGATCATATCTCAGCAAATATAGCACGAACAGCTCTGAAATTCGGACCCGAGGTTCAGCGCGATTTCTTATCAAATGGGTTTTTTTTGCAACTTCTGAAATGTCGCAGAAAAAAAGTTATAGCGAAAATTCCACGATGACCTGTTTGGAGCAGCGAAACCCTAGAATCCAAAGCTCTGATACCAAATGTTATGAAACCAGCTCAAGAAAAAGATAGAAAAGATAGATCAATGCCTTAGAATTCAGCCTCTTCGAGGGGGAAATCTCCTTTACATTACATAAATGAACAATTCTTGGATGATAAAAATGACAAAACCTCCTTTCCATATATAGGAGTCTAAGGAGTCACAATATAACCCAGCCGACCTAACAATAATAATATAAAGCCACAAAAATAACAATAGAGGGATTCTATGGGGCACAGTAATAACAATATGGGGATAATAGGGGCACAACAATATTAATAAGGGGTACAACTACAATAGTAATGGGGTAGTCACTAGTATTATAGGGACCCAACATCATGTTTAAAAATCCCCCTAAGATCCAAGAAGAAGAAGAAATTTTGGGGTGAAGAGCATGAATTTCCTTAAGAAAGAGCTCCTTAGCTTGAGGGGTGGATGACCCGTATACCGCTGTCAAATAGAACCAAGTATATGATCCAATGCATCAAAATGTTCCTGAGAGAATTAAGCGAGTGTCAATCTAATACTTGAAGATCACTTGATTAGGGTTCGAGAGCACCACAATGCCTCCAACCATCCCCAGGGAATCAATCATCATTACTTCAATGTGCTTCCAGGAATGTTGGCTTGCCTCCAGTACTTTATCTGTTGTCATTTTGGTTTCCTATAACAAAAAAATGTCTGGTTTAGCTTTGATTATTTTATATTTCATAGAGAGGAGCTTACATTTTTTATTTAAGCCCCGAATGTTCCAAGAGATGAATTTCATTGGGAAGAAGGTACAGAGTGAGGGAAGTAATTCATCAATTGTCCCATTTGTCTTGAGTTGAGTAGAATTTCACCCGCTTCCTTGATGACTTATTTTATCATCTTCCTAACTTTTCTTACTTTCGCTGGAGCTCCTGGATCTAGGAGTGTGATGGCCAAAATACCTTTGTCTCTAGTTGAGCCAGAAGGTTTGGGATTGACATCCTATTTCCCTGATCTGGTGCTCCATAGGTTGAAGATGTTCCCAAAATGAGTGACCTAGTTAGTAGGGATGTAATTGATGTCAGCTTTGAGCCACACACTGAAGATTTCAAGCATTTTTCTTTCCTCTAGCCCAATTCTATTGTATTTATCCTCTTCCTCTAAAAATTTACTTGTTTGATTGAGAATCTCCTTTAGTCTTCAATATTCCTCTGTCGTTTTAGGCATTTTTCTCTTGGGTGCAACTTTGTCCGTTTGTAGTTGGATATGCTTATCTACTTTCATTTCCTAAAGTGGTATTTGAGATGAGGTTTCTACCTCTGTTTGACCAGAGAAAGGTGACTCCATAGTATCTAGGATTGCGAAAGGGTTTTCGTCCCCTCGAGGAGTGATTTTTCCACCTGATTAAGGCTTCAGAGCAGATCTTAGAGTCAATGGGTTTGGAAGAACATTTGGGGGTGTCTTCTACGTCCGTGGTTGGAGATTTCATCTTCCTCCGACTTGTTGAAAACCCTCATCGTCATGCTAGTGGGATACATGTTGGGCTTTTTCAGCTATGGTGAGAGGACAATCTCAGAACAAGTGATTGTATTCATAGCATCAACGACATTTGAAAGGTACATGCTCGTAATCTAATGGTTGCATCCAAATAGAGTCATGATAGACTAGATCGATCGACTCTGGGAGAGGTTTGGAGATGTTCATATGGACACAGATGTGGGCATAGGCAACATGTCTTCTTCTCTTTGTTATCTCCAAGATTTTCACAAATTGTCCAATTTGATTCCCAATCCCCTCCAAGATATCAGGTTCCCAGAAATCATTCGAAATTGAAAATAACCTGACCCAAACTGGAGCTTCCTCGAACTCTTCTTATTCTGGATTATAGCATTCCTCCCAGTATTGCAGAAAAAGTCCCACACTGTTCATGACATAGGGTCAATTATGAAAGATATGTTTCCTGTCTTCTAGATCTACAAAAATCATAGTGAAGAAACACTTGGCTCTTAGGTGTAGCTCGATCTGGCCCCTAGAGGCCCATTTGTTCTAGATCCACTTGAGAATATCTTGTTCTCGGGGTCAGATACCCAAGAATTTGCATATCAGGGCATGATATTTCATGTATTATTGTGATTTCTCCAAATAGTTGTTGGGGATCATGAAGTTGTGGTTATTTTCCGCTTTTGGGAGGCAACGGTTGCAACCACGTGCCTGCCATTATGCCCCCATGATTGTTGTTTCCATATCCGTAGAAGCATATGCACCTGCCTCAACTTGACTTGTTTGGACGAAGGGCATGTGATTGAATGCATATCGGAAGGAGGGAGGCCCCCCTGCCTAAGTGAGGGGCCACTCATTAAGGTTTCACCCCTCAACAACAATATGGAAGGTCAACTGGTGGATTTTCCTTACAATGAGAGTTGTCCGGCCAGCCTGAACCAACCAATAAAAATCATGCAGAATCTCATATCAGATCTGACAAACCCTAGTTTGCAAAAAAACTCCATCCCCATTTGATAATTTCTTCTATTAATTTAATAAATATAATTATAAACTTCAAATATAACTGTTTTTTAAATTAAAATATAATTATAAACTTTACTATTTATATCATTACTAGATTTCCACTCAAACCAAAAAAACCATGTGAAAGATGAAAATTAAAAAAATGATATTATGTTGTGGCAATCTAGATGGTAATTTGAGTAACACATTTTCATCAAATATTTATGATATAACACTATGAAATGCAAGATATCTTAAGATAAGACATATATATATATATATAATTTAAAAATTCATAGTATTTTACGATAATATATTATTGGCTTATATAAACCATCATACATAAGTCAAAGATTTGCACATGGAATGATTTAAATTAGGATTATAAGAACACCTAATTTACACACCATGTGGAAAGCCAACATATGCTAACAATTGTTCCAAAAGGTACAAAGAGAGGCCGATAGAATTCTGAAGTTGGAATTGTTGAATTTCTGCAGAAGATTAAAAAGTACAAGTGGTTAGTGCACATCTCTCAAGGCACAGTTATAAGTGTGCAAGATGAAGGCTTGAAAAAATTGGCTTCACTTCAATCTTGAATGAAGGTCACAAGGCATAACACCAAATAATCAGCAATGTTAGTTTTAGGGTGAGGAAGGAGGGAGTAAGGATACTATCAGGAACTTACCATGAAGCCAACACTTTTAATTCAAAATTCTCTTCAGTTTCAAAAAGACAATGTATTTTTCAATATCAACAAAAAACTGACCATGAGATCTTGTATGGGTATACTTGTTTTTCATATTCTGATATGATAGAATAATTCTGGGCTAATACCCAAATTATATACTTTGGATCAAGTGAAAAGGAAAATCACTAAGACCGCATTTTTTATTCAATTATAATTTGTGAGTGCCTTTGTGAGAACAATCAACAAATTCTAGCAGAAGCGATGGGGAGAATGGAGATATTTTGAAGGGATTGGAAGCACAATTATGAAAAATAACTAAAATCAACAAGAAAACAAATTCTTAGGATGAATACCCAGTTGGACAAGCACTGAAATAAAATAATCCTTGAGGAAGTAGGGGAAGAATACATTAGGTAGAAACTGCAAGATCAAGAAGACTTAATACAAGAATTCATGGAGGGAGTTCGACATTTGGAGCTCGAGAAACATCCTGGCTTTGCAATTCTGAGGTCCCTTGTGCCTCACCAGTAAAATCTTTGGTTCCTTTGGACAAGATGAAGCAGTAGCAAAGAATGAAGACTCTATGGAACAACATTCTGAGCATTTCAGGAGAACATACCCATCCATGGTGTCATCAGTTGTAGGAAGAATAAGGACTACTCACTTTGGGCATGATAACAAAAATGGTTAATATTATGATGTCTTTCAAGTTTGTAATTTTGTTAGGCCAGTTTGTAAGGATTATACTGGACAAACAGTTAATTATGAGTGCCTTTGTGACAATAGTTAACAAATTCTAGCACAAGTAATGGGGAGAATGGAGCCATAGATTCGCATATGGCCCCGCCCCACTGGGGAAATCAAACCCTAAAAAAGAATAAAAATGTCAGCCTAACTCCCAACCCAAAATGGATAAATCACTCTAAATAATAAGAAAGGAAATTCAATTCATCTCCACTCATTACGTTACGAGTTTACACTACATCATTTCAGTAATTTTAGGAAATCCTGAAACATAACATTAGTAGAGTGCCATTTTCAAACCAATACTACACTAAAATTAGATTTAGAACATCTAAAGTACAATATAGAGATTAAAAATTCATACATGATCTTCTTCTAGATAAAGTCAGCAACTTTCTAATAAATGTAAGAACTCAAAGTCACAATACTTTCATAGAATTATTTAAGGAAACCATTAAACGTAAAAGAGGTTCAATTTATGGACTCCACCTGACACTAAAGCATAGCAACATTTATAGCAAAATGCAGTTTTTCATAATGTAAGAAACTACAACAACCAAATGAAAAGATATTTTTTCTCACTTTCTTTTGTAACAAAGAGAATATATGGGAGAATATGAATTTGTGATTGCAGCCGCTGCACATTCTGAACAAGATGCAAGATATGCTTTTGTGGTTGTGGATATTGTTGATGTTGGAAATGCTGCCTTTTTAGTCTATTGCACATTGAAATTGTTGAAACCAAACAAGTTGTAGTCATTGAAAATGCAAAGGCTATTTTGAAGGATCAACTCTACAGATTTCTTGCAATGGTGTTGTCACCATTGCTTTGTATCTAAGCTGCATGAAATGAGAAAACATGTACTAGTTTTGGAAATGGAACCACCTAGAAATGTGACTGCCCTCCCTCCCCCTTCCATGGTTTGAGTTTTTTTTTAACTTCATATATGTCCCATGCCCCTCATGGTCAGTTGGGGGTTTCCAAGAATTTGTCAAGGCATTTCAAAATTTCCACGAGTTTCCAGTAGTGGTACATTGGCAGTTTGGTACATTGATTGGATTGCTGTCACAAAATATTCAAATCTCTATTGTATCTGTATCCAGATTCCGAGGATCCTTGCCTATTGAAAGTTTAAACCCAGACTTGTCTGTTTCATTATCGTTTCTACCCACCTAAAAGTTTTATTTATGTATCCCTTGTTATCCTTAATATCAAAAACTTCAAAGTAGATTGGTTGGCGTCCTTCTTCCATAAGAACATACAAGGTTTCTTGGTATGCTTAACATGTAAGCAACCACAAAATGGGTAGACTCAATATTCATTCCTCTTGCAACCAATGTACTGATAACAGGGGTTATTAGTGAAGTAGCAAGCTGGTTCAATTTCATGGTAAACACCACTTGCTACTTGGCTAGTTGTGCAAGCTGGTTATTCATCATAAACAAGTGGTAAAAACCACTTAAAAATCCATACACGATCCACTTCTAGATAAAGTCAATAGCTTTCTAATAAATGTAAAAACTCAAAGTCACAGTACTTGCATAGTATTATTTAAGGAAACCATTAAACATAAAAGAGGTTCAGTTTATGGACTCCACGTGACACTAAAGCATAGCAACATTTACAACAAAATGTAGTTTGTCATAATTTAAGAAACTACAAAACCAAATGAAAATATATTTTTTCTCACTTTCTTTTGTAACAAAGAGAATATATGGGAGAAGATGAATCTGTGATTGCAGCTGCTGCACATTCTGAACATGATGCAAGATATTCTTTTTGTTGTTGTGGATATTGTTGATGCTGGAAATGTTGCCTCTTTAATCTGTTTCACATTGAAGTTGTTGAAACCAAACAAGTTGTAGTCATTGAAAATGCAAAGGCTATTTTGAAGGATCAACTCTAGAGATTTCTTGCAATGGTGTTGTCACCATTGCTTTGTATCTAAGCTGCATGAATTGAGAAAATATGTACTAGTTTTGGAAATATAACCACCTAGAAATGTGACTTCCCTCCCTCCCCCTTCCATGGTTTAAGGTTTTTTTTAACTTCATATCTATCCCACACCCCTCATGGTCAGTTGGGGGTTTGCAAGAATTTGTCAAGGCATTTCCAAATTTCCACGAGTCTCCGGTAGTGGTACATTGGAAGTTTGGTACATTGATTGGATTGTTGTCACAAATATTCAAATCTCTATTGTATCTGTATCCATATTCCGAGGATCCATTCCTATTGAAAGTTTAAACCTTGACTTGTCTGTTTCATTATCTTTTCTACCCACCTAAATTTTTTATTTATTTTTCCCTTGTCATCCTTAATAACAAAAACTTCGAAGCAGATTTTTTTGCATCCTTCTTCCATCAGAACATACATGGTTTCTTGGTATGGTTAACATGAAAGCAACCACAAAATGGGTAGACTCAATATTCATTCCTCTTGCAACCAATGTACTGATAACAAGGGTTATTAGTGAAGTAGAAAGTTGGTTCAATTTCATGGTAAACACCACTTACTACTTGGCTAGTTGTGCAAGCTGGTACAATTTCATGAATACATAAAGAAGGCAATGGTGGTAGCTCCCAAAATAATCCATAGATCATTGCTCTGCCCATTTATTTATGTTTTTCAAATCAATTGCACAGTGCCTCCTCTTGCTGTCAATGCACTGACAATAGGGGTTATTAGTGGAGCAACATCCAGAATTTGGAATTTGGCTTATAAAGTGCATACCCCAAGTTAATTTAGCACTATCCAAATTGAGTTACTGATGTTGAAATATTCTCAAGCACTTCCCCAAAGATTCTTTTGTATACCAAATTATGATTGTTTCTGTCAACTTTGTAAGCAATTACTTTGTCACCTTGTCTCTTACAACCAACATAATTGCAGAAAGCTGTGCAAGTTTGTTCAATTTCATGAATATACAAAGAATGCATTATAGCTAGGTCTCAAGATAGTCTATAGATAATTTCCCTACCCATTTATGTATGCATTTCCAATCAATTGCACAGTACCTTCTTTAGAAGACATATTGCTGACAAAATGAATCTTTCTATCTATCTACAATATATCGAATATGGTGT
This sequence comes from Pinus tabuliformis, assembly GCA_031772625.1. Classification (NCBI taxonomy): domain Eukaryota; kingdom Viridiplantae; phylum Streptophyta; class Pinopsida; order Pinales; family Pinaceae; genus Pinus; species Pinus tabuliformis. The sequence goes on along the minus strand of CM062805.1, from coordinate 704,368,102 downwards.
TCCAACCCTTAAAGTTCATTGCGAGTGATGCAATCTATTGTAGGGTTGTTAGAGCTGCCTTGCATCTTCTAAAGCCAATCGTTGAATGCATGCATAGGTTGGTGGGGAAGTTTGCTTATGTAGTTATTAGACCATGGGTTGAGTACAGTCATCATAGGGAAGCACAATAGTAATTGATTCAACCATCAGAAGCAAAGTCAAGACTCAAATGTCATAACCTCAACTCTCCCATTGTAGTTCATTCTGTTATTTTCTCTTTTGCTGACATTAAACATTTCTCATGCTGTTTTTTCCTTTGATAACCAATCAACCAATTTGGAACTTGTCCAACTTATCTCTATAAAGGGGATTTTGTAGACCTTAGATGAGAGATGGTTGTCAGGTAAGTTATGAAGCCTTCACCCTTTGGTTATTGCTGCTCATTGGTGCCTTGATAGCCAAGTAATATTCTTCTAGGCTATTCATATCCGTTTCCATCATTTAAAGAGTGGATCATGTTCATGTGGGAATTACTAGTGACATTGATAGCAAGTATAGCATGCATGAGCATGCATAGAAATCTAGTGAAGCTAGAAAGCTTCAGTTTGGCTCCTAAATTTTTTCAAATGAGCAAAGAAGGGAAAAGATATTAATGGGCTGAAACAAACCAGAACAACAGGAGCTTTAGCATTATCTGTTTCAGAAAATTAATAATATATTATTATCTAAAAACAGAGCCGTAATTGAGCATTTTGGTTGATGAAGTCATACCAAAAACGTCTTTAAGTGATATATTTAAAAGTAAAAACATTACCAAGTAATTATATACAATGATGAGCAAATAAAATTTGAATCATATACAATGTTGACGAGTATTATCATAAAGGTGGAAACAATATTGTACATGTTATGCAATGTCTTTCTTGAAATTTTACATATGGTCTATACATAGAGACATGTTTGGTAGTTAATAACTAAACATATATACAATAAAAGTATTCTATGACATCTAAACATATATACAATAAAAGCATTCTATGACATATAGATGTAATTGACAGTGAGCAACTAATCATATATACATGATGGGGCATGGCATCGACAACACCAATTAATGTTTATTGTGGTGCCAAATTGTGAGAGTTGTTCCTGCAATTGATTCCGCATTTTCCTGTGTGCGTCCCTTTCATGGATGTGAATTGTTTTTTTAGTATTTTTCTTATCTTTGTCACAATTCAATAATTGGATGCAAATGGTAAAGAGGCAATGATTGTCGGGTAGGATCCTTGCTTGCATATCTTGTAAGGTAAGTTCATGTTGTTGAATTTCTTGGCAATACTCATATAGCATGCGTAAGTAGCCTGTATCCATACCTGTTGGCCATCAAAAAATAAAAAATAGTAAGTGATAATGGATGTGTTTGCTGAAAACATATTTTTTTAAGAAATGAAGTAAAATAAACAATTTTTTAAATAAGTATAAAACAATATGAGGTTAAATGTAATAGCAAGAAAATGTATGTGAAATTTGGTTAAGTAGCAAGTGGTGTTTACCATGTGGGTAAATATGGAAGACAGGGTGTACGATTGGCTAGAGTGCATTCTCTTGTACATATTTTGATGCGAGTAGTGATTCCTCTTGCTACTTAACCACCCTTGAAATTGCAGTGAATGTTAGACTTTGTCGTTCTTTGCTGAAAACATCTTGTTTGAAGATTTGAAATAAAATAAACGATTTTTTAAACTAGTATAAACAATATGAGGTTAAATATAATAGCAAGAAAATGTATGTGAAATTTTGTTAAGTAGTAAGTGTTGTTTACCATGTGGGTAAATCTGGAAGACAAGGTGTAAGATTGGCTCGAGTGTATTCTCTTGCATGGATTTTGATGCGAGCAATGATTCCTCTTGTTGTCTACGTTTAAGATATGGACTCTCGTGCATGTGTGCGATGCATGAGAATGGAAATGCTGGATTGATTTGAATTTCTTCCAATGACCACACTCTTGAAATTGCAGTGAACACTAGCCCTTGTTGTTCTTTGGTGCCAATGTCTACTAGTGTTGTGTCTAATGTCATTCCTTGTGACTTGTGTATCATTAAAGCCCATGCCATTCGAAGTGGTATCTGACGGCATGTACCCTTTGTGATGGGAGAAATGGGTACATATGTTGGGTGTGAAATGTCCCATGGTGTTTCTTTGTATTGGCTAAAGTCGACGACCATGAAGAATGGTAATTCAGGGGGCTTTGAGTCAATTGAATAAAATATTGAAATGACTTTCCCAAGTGCGCCATTGACAAGGCCTGCATTTACCCACAAGTTGTTGGTGAGCATAACTTTTTGTTTGTTGCATAAGCGCACTTTTGCGGGAAAATTCTCATCTTATGTTGTTATAGAAGTTTGCTGCCTTTTTTGTTCTGCAGAGCAAAGCGCGACTCATATGTTGAATTTTTTAAGCATTTTTTATTATGCAAGACAATGGAGTTGTTCATTGCATATAGGTGCATGGATTCTTCAAATGTGCATTTCTCTTCATGCGTAAGAGAGGAATTTTTCCTTGACATTAGTAGTTTCCAATCTTCAAGAGTAGATATTCCATTTCTGAGATTTGTGAGTATTTGCCAAAAAGCAACCTGGGACGGGTTAGCTCCTTGTTGGCAAAAAATGGTTGAAAGTGTTATGAATGTGTCAAAGTTGCGCCAAAGTGCAGTGCCACGTGATGTCCCAGCGTATAGAGGAATGTATTTTATAGGTGGTAGCTGGCCTAAATCTCCAACAAGGATAATCGAGCAATTACCGAATGGTGCATTTTGATGAAGGGGGAACGTCTCTCTTAGACGATCGTCAATGCAAGAAAGAATTTTTGGACCGATGAAGCTCATTTCATCAATGAGGATGTATTCTACATGACGGAGTTGCTCTTGCAGTTGTAGGAGTGGTTGGCCTTCAAGAGGATGCATTGATTGGATAGGGATATGAAGGGCAGAGTGGATTGTGAGGGCATTTATGTTGAAAGCTACAATGCTGGTTGGAGCAAGTAAAACAAAGGGTTTTGTTTCTTGGTGAGTTTTCCACAAATGGATGGTGCAGACATTTAATCAAATGGGATTTTCCTGTCCCAACTGTTCCTTGTATGATGATTCTGCGTGGGGGTTTTGGTGAAGGGGTTTTGAAGTGAGAAAAAATAATGGTAAAAGCTATGTTTTGGGTAGGAGATAATGTGTGATCTTGGGGAAGGTTGGAAAAAGAATGATGTTGGTTTTGAATATTTGAGCGGTTGAATTCAATGAAATTTATGGAAGTTTCTTGCAAGTGGAGAGGGATAGAAGTATGTGACCAATTGTGGTTGGTATCGAAGTCATGGTAGCCAATCATGTCGAGGTCATCAACTTCAATATTGTAACCTCGGTGGAGTTGAGAGAGGATTTGCCATTCATTCATCTGCATGGAATCAGGAGGGGTGTCAGAGGTAGATTGATCTTCAATATGTGGGGTTTGTGGGTTTTCAATTTCTCAGTGGACATGCCATGGTGTATATGTACTTTTTCTTTGTTCCCAGTGTGCAATTATTTCTGCATCAGTTGAACCAATATCATTGGGAGTGTGTGGAAATGGAAATACAATAGTAATTCACTCCAACAGAAAGTGGCATAAGAAGGAGCATCAAAGGAATGAATGGCATTGTATCGTGTCAAGACACGTACAATCATTGGAGGGAATATGTGTTTCCATTGGTTTTTTTCCGACGGGCTGAAAATGACCAAGAGCATGCAACTTCAATGAGGGGCCGTGATTCCAATGAAATAGGTTTGTTCATGTATGCAAGGATAAAGTTTGGTGTCGAAAGAGGATTCTCAGTGTCTTGAGAAACATGTTTGAAAACAATCCTTTTAACATTCAAAGAAAGAAATGTACGACTGTAGAGAGGGAGAGGTAGCTTTTGTAACATATGGCATATTTCCTACACTCCAATGTCTCTATCTGCAATGGTTTCTGTAAGGAGTTTCAAATAACAACAATAGTAGAAGCTTCTGGAGAGGAACTTTGCGAAAGTCGTGATAGCATTTGACGTTAGCTCTTAGATCTTGTTTCTGCTTTTCCTGCATACTTTGAAATATAATTTAACACAGCATGGCGAGATAGAAATGGTTGACAATCAACATTTGCTCTCCAAATAGAAAGTAGATCGGCATTGTGAATATTCAATCTTTCATCATTGTGAGCAGGGACATATTTTTTATGACCTTTATCATCAACAAAAAGTGAAGATGTGCAGTTTAACTCCCACGGTACTCCATATCGACAGCTAAGAACATTATCTTTCTTGTGAATACAAGAAGATTCATGACACTTCGTATGACGTTGAACGCAGTTGACGAGCTCTACATAGTCTTCAGACTAGGTTGATCTAAAGATTGATGATGTGTCAAGAAGACATGGGTTATGAATTGTTGATTGTGAAGCACAAGATTTTGATGTTCTAGTTGGCATGGATTCCAGGTAGTTACATAGGGATCAAATACTTCTGTGCATCAGCAACTTCTAATGCATTTTTCCAGTCAATAGTGTCCATATTTGGTGCATTTTGCAACCAGAGGAAGTCAATGTGTGTGGATCCTCTATGTTGCCATTCATATCTGAATATAATGTGAAGGTAAAATTTGGTTAAAACATATATGCAATGTAGAAAATTAATGTAGAGAGAAATGGATATTAAAAAATACCTGAACCAATAATCTATTGTGTGGCGACCTTTTTGCAGGACTTCTTCGAGGAAAATTGTAAATTTGCAATGCATATATTGGGACGTCAGATGTGGGTTTTCAATTATGTTTTGAATTCTCCATTGGAAGTGGTTGTCTGAACTAGAAGGAACATTGGTACGTATGATCATGTGCAAGTCATGCCATTTAGTATCAGCTGCACTAAGAGTGAAAAATAATGTCGGACTTCCTATTTGTGTGATCATGTCAGTTAGCTCAGATTGTCGTTTGTTCCAAAAAGGTCGTGTTCCTCATAGGCCTGAACCGAACTGCATTATTTGCTCGGGTAATTTTGAATTTGGAAAGTCACGAAGACATTGTCATAGGTCTGAAACCGTTGTTGGCAAGCTGTTCTCAATGTACTTCTTCACAAAAACAGTAGCAGTTGTTTAGCTACGGTGGCACATTAGAATGTTATAAAGGTAGTAGCGGAATCTTGGATATTGGCCAAATCAGTTATCATGGTAGTGCAACAAGTGCAAATTGTATACATGCATCTCAAATTTTGTAATTCTTGGTTGCATGATCATGGAAATGCCTGTAGGAAAGAGTGTGGGGAATGCCATGGAAAAGAGACCTATGGTGTTGTATTCATTAATAGTTGTTAAAGATATTGGAGGCCAATGAATTGAGCTTGTTGAATTTGAATTGGTCAAGTGAAAATAATCACATATGTGCTCAAGTTCAGTACATGAATTTGGGAGTATTGGAATGAAAGAAGAGGGTTGGATTTCTAATGGAGGTAGCATGACATCAGTATCATGAATAGAATCAATATTGGTTTGATGGGGTTCAAAAGAGGAGATGATTACATTATGAAGAAGAGAAGAAATATGTGTAGGGTGATCTGGTAGAGCATAAATTGTAGATGAGCTAAATTGGACATCATTGTAGTAATGGTAATTTTTTTTATTTTGTATTCAAGTGCTGCAAGGACACGTGATTTGCAAACAAATAATTCATAAGCCTTTTCAGATGGATTGTGCCTTTTCACATGAGGATGTATAAGTCAGAAATCATTCGGGGTAAGTATTTGGCAATGGTAGTGATGTCTTGAGGGAAGCTAACTGTATGGCAACTATATTTGTAATTGACCACCACGGGCATGCGTGACTTGTAGAATGGGGTTCACACGTGAAATGAGCATTTCCTCAACTTGTGTTAAATGTTGAAGGACATATGGTTGTTCACCAGGGTCCATGTTGTTCAGTTGAGAAAAATGATTGGTAGATTTAGATGATGCATAACGAAAACAAGAAAGATTACCATGTAAAAGTATTGTTTTCATTCTTGGGTATGATTCTTTGCATATTGTGCAAACATGCATGGTAGAAAGTTGATCGATCCTTGGTCGAAAGCGACGACGTTCATCATTAAGGGTAGGGTTATATTGGATTTGATGAAGGTGAGGTGGGTTGGTTTGCATAGTTGGGAGAGCACTTGAGGTGGGAAGGGATGTAGTGGAAGTAGTAGGGTTGTTGTGGTTTTTATAAAGAAGTTTCCAACATGAATTTATTGTATCTTTGTGTTGTGCATAAAGTAGATGGCGTTGTTCATTTTTATCCACATTTTGATTGTTGTTTGGCATATCTAAACAAGTACAAATAATAATTATTAGTTTGGATACATAACCAACTTAGAGTGAATCATAAACATGTTTTGCATGTATAGAGAATGTATTACAAGTTTTAGAACATCGTTGAAGTATAGGAAGAGTAGGTAAAAGGAAGAACATGAAAATCATAGACACGTAAACGGGGGAGTAAGAATGATTTTACATTGTTGCTAAGCTTGATATATAGGTTATGTAAAATTTGAAAGGATAAACATACATATGGTGAAAGTAGTAATAAAGAGTATTACAAAAATATACGTTATTATGGCATCTATTATTGAGAGGGGAAGAGAAAGATAACCAAGTTTTGCTTTCTTCTTCTTCATTTTTTTGTTCAATAATATTGAACGATAGCATGAATAGATTAGCAAGCAATAAACCAATGTATAGCCATGTAAACAATGAAGGGAAAAAAATGAATTAAAGTTTTTACAAATGTTGATATCTATATTATGTAAAATGCAAAGGGGTAAACATACATATTTTGGAATAACTGAAATAGAGTATTTGCAGCGAAAGTGTGCAGCACAACAACATGGGCATAATTTACAACAATATGGAATAATGAGCTATGCATAAATTTCAATTTATGTACAAATAGTAGTGTTTGTAGAAACCCTGAAAAAATTTCAAAGGCGACGAATAACAGGTCGTTTTGAAGTGGACATTGCTTGAATGTCATTGAGGGCTTTTTTTCATGTAGAGGCATATTGAATTTCTTCTGAATTAATCAGTATTGGTTGCAAGCACTCGACACCGTTGAAGTATTCTGTTTTAATGGAAAGTGTTGGCAAGAAGCAGTGTCCTGAAATTCGGCCACAAATTTCTTGAAGATCACTCGGTTCGATAGAAAGAAGGAACGGGTATTTTGCCATGATGCCCATGAGCTCATTTCCTGTGTCATTGAAAGTCGTGATGTTCTATAGGTGCCCGGCATGGTCATGCAGTTCAATTATTAGTTTGTAATGGTAGTCACTTTCTGGGAAGTCGTTGTTACACTTTGTACAATGCCAAAGATTGTTAGAATGCTCCATAACCTTTTTCATGCATTGTTTTCCATTGAAATCTAATGGACATGCAAGAAAGTAGAAGTCATCCATGTGAAGAGCAGTTATTGTTGCACAAAATGAAACCCATATTGTCTTCTCGGAGGCTTACATGCAAGAAATTTCATGAATTGTCTTTTGTGCTAGGGCACATTTCAAAGCAACGCCATAGTTTCTACTCAAAGATGGAGAAGAAGAGCTATAACATGTTTCACGGAACCATGCATGTAATTGATGAGTTTCTTCAACTTGTGTATTTATGATGAGAGTGCTAGTCGATATCATCCCTATTGTGGTTCCATTAAATTCAGATACACGACCTCCTTTGATTGCAAGCATTGGTGGGTTGTCAAAAGAGTAGAATTCAGCAAGGTTTTTTCCTATAGAGTCACAATGATCTCCCCATAGTGTGACATCAATGCTAAAACCTGACTTGTCTTTTAATATGAGTGTTTTCCTTAGTGTTTTAGTTCTGTCTTTTCGTCAAATTGTTGATGTAGGTGAGGTGGAAGTAACAACACCAATGACATCCACATTCGTATTTGGGCTTGCATTTTTTATTTCAGAAATAGTTTTGAAGTGAAAGCTCTGATAAGGAAATGTTGGATCATCTATGAAACATGGATTGACAGTGGATGCAACAAACAAGTAAATTTCCCATTTGTTCTTGAGGTGGTTGTAGTTTGGGTTTGCTTCTTTAAATGTGCCATTTGAAACAATGTATAGTTGGCCAACTTGGATTAGACTGTAAAGAGATTCGGCCAATTCAGCAAATGCAAAAAGGTGGATATCTTCTTTATCACGATTGATAAGTTCGAATCCAAAAACTTTTCTTGAGCCTTGCACATTGTTGTAAGTCTTCAATGTTGTTTTTGCAGATGCTCTACCTTGGATTGACCAATACTTTCGGTAGGGATTGAGCACCTTGAATGGAATAGTTGTAGTTGTCATTTTAATTAGTGGAGTAACTATAGAGGGCAAGTTCTCTTGTGTTGATGAAGAGCTATACTGGGATGTACCTGCCTTTGCATGTAGTAGTGTTGATGAGTCCCTAGTCAACGCTTCTTTACACATCACAACTTCAAGCTCAACAACTCGGATGGAGCTTATGTAAACAAATGAGAAAGGAATTAATGAATATTACATTTTTGTTTTTTATTTTTGTAATGCAGGAAGAGTATAGAAGATAAAAAATAAAAGAGGGTAAATTCAAATGTTGGGCCTTACGAGAAGTTTTGAAGCATCGTGCAAGCTCCTTTTTTAAGTAGAATGAATGAACCAATTTGGATGTCTTTAGATGCAACTTGTGGGCTATACGTAGATGGTAGAAAAGTCTTGTGTTGATGTGTTCCATCAGATAGAGTAATGTGGAAGTGTGAGGATGTAGTTTTAATGAGGTAACAGAACCAATATCAATTATCTAGAGTAGTGGTTGAATCTTAAGGGAACCATTCAGAAAAAGAGGAATGACGTTCGTAGTCTTGTGCTTTATCCCGCCACGCCACGCCACGCCTCTCTATTATAACCATATACCATAATAAAAGGCCGAAGCCGGTGGGAGTTGAACCCAGGGTTGGCGAGTCAGCCAGCCCCACCCACGTGGTGGCCCCACGATGAACATAAAAATCCAATGCCCCCCATTTAATGCATACTCAAACATTAAACAATGGAACAGATTGTGGAGGTTATGGGGCAGGCCACCCAATGCGGACCCGACTCCCACCAAAAAAATATGTATGCGGTTATTAAAAACAGAATTTGGAGTTAATATGGAGGGGTTAGGGTTTGACCACCTGTTATAGACATTTTTGTGCCTTACAGCTCTAAGCATGAAATGTCCATAAACCAAGGGATCCTAAGTCCCTAAAAGTGTTGTTCCTACCCCTAGAGGAACAAGGTCAACCAATTACAGCTTCTCCCATAAGTTCTCCACCAGAAATTGCTTAGAATCAGTCAAATCAGGATCATTTCAGCTGCGTTGCATAGCACCCCAGTACACTAGCTAGGTGCGTTGCAATGCACCTAAATGCACTACCAGGGTGCGCTGAGCGGGAAATGACAAATGGCAGTGTCATTCCGCGAGGTGAACAGACAATGGAAGCTTCCAGAATCTTCCCCAATGACACTTGCCTCACTGAGTTCGACCAAGGATGAGTAAGAGGCTCTCAGTCTCCAAGTGGAAGCAAGAACTGACAGAGAGAAGCCACAATTCAAATCATAAGCTGACTCATCCTCTTTGCATACATCTATATATGGATCCCTCATCCCAGAGATCCAGAGGCTGGAATTTTGTACTTTGCAGAGAATTGATGTTGGTTTTGAGATAGAGATCAGTGCATTGGGTGATTTATGCTTTGTTGGAGGTGAAGAGGGGATTCCTTTGCTGGGGGGTTGATGCTGGATCAGGAATCATCGGTTGTAACTCCTCCTGGACCTTCTTGTTGTATCAATAAAACTATTTGAGTTTCTCCTACATGCTTGTGTATCAATGATGTTTTGTTATATTTGCATGTTTAGCTTAAATCTGATCCTAAGCTATTTATGAATGTAAATCCATGTCTTTGTGTAGTTTTCCTCTTCTGTGATCTTGCAGGAACTTGGTGAAGCTGGGAAAGTAAGGGAGCAGGTAGCTGGAAGCTGTCAAAGAGGAGAGAGATTGGATCAAAGGACTAGCGAAAGACACAGGTTGGTTCATCCTATTCCTCTTCGTTTACAATTCATAAAGAAGAATACGAAAGTAGTTTTCCTTGTTTGTTTCTAAGGCACTGTCACACCTTAGTGGGATAGGGGCGTTCTGAGTAGACACTTTTCCCAACAACAAAATGGCGACTCCACTGGGGACGTGTCTAGTTAGTTTGTTTGTGTTTCTCTTGTTGTTTGTTTCATAAACACAGAAGTGGAAATCGAACTGCATTTGCCATTATCAAATGCAAAGTAGACACCTGCTACTTCAATCCATTCACTGGATTGGTTTATGATTTGAACAGCTGATTCACAAATGATCTGATTGCCCTTTGTGATAGCTCTTAGTCCTCCTTTAAATCATCCCTCTGATTGTACCTTACTGATTTCTTTTACTCGGCCAAAATCCATAGATTAAACTGCAAACCGTGACCCAGAACCTGGATAGAAGTCTCGTTTTTGCCCCAGTGCAGGCTCCGTGAAGAGGTTCTGCATTTCAACGCAGGTCCCGAGAGGGCTACCTGCGCTGCAATTCAGTTTCTCTGTGTAACAGGTGCGCTGATCAGCCTTTGCCTTGTGCAGCTGAGGTTCTTTGCTTCATTTTGTCCAGTTTTGTCTCTGATTTTTGCAGCATGTGATCAGTGTGTGTACCTGTCTGAAAACTCCTTTTCTTTGCCTTAATTCCGCCTCCTTTGTACAAAGGACTGTAGGTGTTTTTGTGTGTTTGTGGCATCATTTACGGTTTTCCATTGCAAAAGTGAAATAGTCATACTGTCGTCCTCTGATTTAGATCTGTCGTAACTGTCAATTTTGGTCTTAGGAGAAAGTTCATTTGCTGTTGACAGTCGATTATGCTTTTACTTTTGCCTTTGGTTTGAATTTGTGACTTTCTAGTGTCGAAACGAGTATTTATTTCGAAAATCGTAAAGTGTCGTAATCTTCTCTACCTTTTCATTTCGAAAAGAAGCTTGTTTGTGTTTGTCATTTGAAAGCAAATTCAGATTTGTACATCAACTTTCTTTTTAGGCATCAATATTAAGAAAGTGAAAACAAATACATGCATATGTGCATTTGCATATTGATAGTTTGTATGGCTTGATTTAGGAAAAGTGCATTTACAGTGTTCTCTTTGCTCTTTGAGAAAAGATTGTGTCTTTCTTTTCCCCTTGTAGCTAGGATTTTCATTGTTGAAAAGAGATAAAAGCTTGCTTATCATCTTTAGATTGCATTTAGGAATTACATCTACATCTCGTGGTGATCCCAAAAGGCAAACTTCTAAGAAATATCAACTTAAAATAAATTGAATGAATCTAACAACGCATTGGAACTTAACGCACAACATAGAGGTCTAGGCTAGAGACGTGTTCCGGCGTCGTAAAGCCTGGTAACTGTTGTCCTCACTGATGGTTGGGTGATTCCTCCACTGTGAGACGATAAGTGCCAGTACGGACTTGTGCTCCCACGTACCGTCGAGTATATATTGGGAGACCCCTATAGGCTTAAAACCTTTTATCCATAGGAAGCCGTGTCGGCCGCCCTACTAATCGCAATGCACCGAACACAGCATTCGGGAAGATTGACTGTCGTACCGTAAAACTTATTCTGCAGTTTTGTGATTGGTTTGGTACTCCCTCTACCTAGATCTCCAGAGCAGTCCCTTTCGTTCCTTTTCAGACTCCTTAACGGAAAAGGTCCATCTGAGCACTTGTCAATTCAGGCTCATTAAAAATCGAAGGAGACTAGAGTCATCTTTTGTTTTTTCTCGACTCTTAAAAATTGAAAAAACAAGTTGTGTCCAAGCGTCGTAAAATTTATTTTAAACGGAATATTCATACCCTTTTCCTACGTTGATCTTAGGTTGAGAAAATGGAGTCTACCAACCAAGGAATTCCCCTTGGTGGAAATCCTAGTCCCTTCTCCTCTTGGGGAGATGTTGGTGCACCCCATATGGCCACATTGTCTTCCAGGACTGACAATTGGCTTGCCAGTCTGGCTCTTCTCAACCAATGTCGTTCAGAACACCACTATTCTTGAACAATCGAATCAGTAGTTAGACCTGTTCAGAGTTACCCACCAACCTTCTACTTCCTCTAATTCTTCCTCTCCTCCTTCCTCTTCGCTTGATGGGGCTGGAAAAGCCAAAAGTCAAGTTCCTAAGGAGAAGAAGGAAAAGAAGAAGGAGCCAAAAGAGAATGGGGGCAAACGAGTGTCGTCTAACGAAAATCCACACACTGCACTGACCAGGCCTAAATCGCCATGTGTCATTTGCAAGGGAGACCACTTTCACAGAGATTGTCCTTGCATCCCTCGGATACTAAGGGACTGGTCTCCCCGTTTGCACAATCCGTTGTCGTCAACCTCTGATGGCCATGTTGACAGCACACCGTCAACTAGTGAAAGTGAAGCCACGGGACAAAAAGGGAAAGCTAGATTTCCCTGTAAAATGTGCGAAGGCGATCATGCTGTCCACCGTTGTCCTTTCTTAGACGAGGCTAAAAGAGTTTTGGAAGATCGTCCGGTTTCACCGTTACGACTCCCTCCTGGATAAAAAAAACTCTTGCCGAGTCCGTCGCTAGTTGAGAATCCAGCTGGCCCGCTCAAGTGGTCGGCTGAAGCGCCTATCATCGAAGATAAACCATCTGAATCCATACCAGACGAAAGTCAAAAGGTCGATACGGCAGTTGACCCGGTCTTGCCTTCAGAGGTTTTATCCTCAGATGATACCGTCACGGGAGAGAACAAGGATGACACCGTCCAAATTTTCTTCATCAACACAAACTCCGACGAACATGGGGGCAATCTACCCATTCCCTTACTACAGGAGGGAAGTTCATCAGAGCCATACCCGGCCGTCTACTCGGTCCCACCTCCAAGCAACCTAGTTGTCTCCTTCGACTGGAATCAACTAGGCAGACCCTGTTTACCAGCAAGCATACCATTCCGAATTATCGTTCAAATATATAGAATGGTCATGGCTGGTACCATCATAGATGAGGGGGCTTCTATGAGTATCCTTTCCTCTATTGCTTGGAAAGCGCTTGGTTCACCATTGCTTTTGCCTGAGATGAGAAATCTGACAGGCTTTGATAAAGGAACCAGTCGGCCTTTAGGGATCCTTCCCAATGTGCCCATAACATTGAGAGGGAAGACAGTTCAAATGAACGTAATGGTAGTCCAAGGACCCTTAGATTACAATCTACTCCTTGGGCGAGACTATATTTATTGCATGGGAGCCATCGTCTCCTCACTCTTTAGAGTAATGTGTTTTCCGCACGAAGGAAGAGTGGTCAAGCTCGTAGACCAGCTTTCATTTCCGGATCACACATAGCAAATAGTCATATACCATCCCTAAATGGTCTCTTCACGTGAGAAATGTCTCAACCCCCAGTCCGTCCTCCCGATGAGCGCGAGTAATTCGGAGGGATATGACTGAAACCCAGGGGGCATGCGTCCTGGTCTGCTTCCAGGAAAACTTCGGGTATAGGGTAGGTTTCCGCGGGAGAATATTACTAGTCTATACCCCGTCCGTCAGTGGAAGAGGGGTTATTCTAGAAAAAGATTCTCTTGTCAAAGTTATGTGAGTGGCGCTCGTTGTTGCTCACCTTTGTTTATCTCGGTAGACATCGCCGAGGAAATGTTTTATTCGCGCCGCGAATAGAGCAATCTTTGGTAACCTGTAAGAGGTAGGCCTTTCCTGATAGAACAAATGTTTTGTCTGCAAATTTAGGGGTAACCTTGAAACCATATTTTATACCTGGGGGCATGCAAGCCTTTTGGAGTGCAAGCAAAGAGCAATTATTTATCTGTTTTTTGGATTAGTCGTTTCCTAACTTGCATAAAGAAAGGATGTGGGGCAAAAATCTAAATGTTGCCATTTTATATGAGACATTCTTATCATATGACTGGATTATCGAGCAGTTTTAGCACATATTTCAAGCTCGTTAAAAAATAAACATAAGGCTGAGCAAGTGTTTCAATCCGCGTTTAAGCTCGTTAAAAAATGAACTATCCTCCGGTAAATAACCACCGTGAATGTAGCATTATCAGCCATTAAAGCCTTGGTCGTGTTTGCACCGTCACCTCCACTTTTCATTGGCCGATCATTCACCTCCATTTGATTGTTTACCCATTTTGAGGAACAGCTGCGAAGAGTGATTTCACTAGCCATCCTTGTGACACTGCCATGATTGGAAAATTCCAACCCTTACCTGGAATCAGCTGCTACCCATTTTATCACTCGTTCCTCAAAAGACGAGTCTTCTTTAAGCTCTTTTCATCTGACTCGTAAAATATGAAAAGATTGTCGAGTTTTGGCATTCCAGCTCGTTAAAGCGACCGGAAGTGCTATCCCTCCTCTAGATTTTAATCTTTTTGGACCTGAGGGATTATTGCACAAAAAGATCGAGCGCTTGTGTTGTTCGGCTCATTAAAACTATCGAAAATTCATCCCTTCTGTATTGTTTTATACTTTTTCGGACTTGAGGGATTAGATGACGAAAAAGGAATTTTGGAGTTACCTTTACGTACCTTTTTAGACTCTCTAAAAATGAAAAGGACCGAGTTATCTTTGTCGTTAAACTCGTTAAAAAGATTAATAGCGACAAACTTGTCTTTAGACGAGAACGAGTTTCACTATCGCTAGGCTCGTTAAAACATAGCGATGGGTTTGCCCGAAGGGAAAATTATAGAACAAGCATATGTTATCCTCCTCAAGCTTGACAAAAATAAAGAGGTATTGGTCATCAATGACTGGGGAAAAATTGGGAAGAAACTCAAAGAATCTTTATTGGTAGCAAGTCGCTCTTGAACATGACACTTCCACTCCGTGCCTGAGTCGGGTTGGGTTGTTTCATTCACCGGTCACATCACCATGGTCACGCCATACCATCCATATTTGGGGTAAATGCTACCGATCCATCACATAAGTGTCGCCGACATGTTCAAGAGAAGTCATCCAGAGAAGTCACCCGTGTTCCATCCACTACCATACATTATACTTCATTCCTTCATGACCGCCATCCTGAACCATATATCATCAGATCATTTTCACCTCCATCAAAATCATTTGCTCCGTTCCGTGTCATTGATGTGGGATTCATCAAGGCCCTCCTTTGACGGATCGCTTCTTGTCGACATCAGCTCATTATCCAAGAAGTTGATCTAGGAACACCCCATTCAGTACTTTGAAGCTTGCATGCCTCAATGGCAAGTTTCTCACTTCCGGCGACAGATATACATCAATGACCTTCGACCGAAAGATTTTGCGTGGTGTTCGACGCCAAGTCCTTTATTCACACCACGTGAATTGTACTGCAGTACCTTGAGGGTCATCATCATTATCGGTGATTCCTCTCGCGCTTGTTAACAGTTTACATCATTGACTGGTAATCAAGCGATGTCTTTCCATGTTCGACTTCAAAACATTTCTCACATGGATCGACTTGTACTTCGAGTGAAGATCGGACGAGATTGAAGACCCCGGATCTAGTTTCATCCATCCGGGCTGCGATATATATTCAGGAAAAAATAAAGACATTGACATGTACAGCATTGCAGCACAGATAATCATCCTACCAAAAGGATGATGACTTCATCAAAATCATCAGTCTACCATCAGACGATTGTCTGTCCTGTGTACATAAAAATGAATTTATAAAGTTGAGAATGGGAATGCCCGCCTCAGCTAGATCATGAAAACAGTATGAAGATAATGTATTGTATTGTATCTTATTACAGGTCTCCTCCCAGCATTGAAAGAACTTCGGATCCTCCTAATAAAGCATTTCACCCGATAAACGGCCTCATACTTTAGGGGGCAACTGTTATAGACATTTTTGTGCCTTACAGCTCTAAGCATGAAATGTCCATAAACCAAGGGATCCTAAGTCCCTAAAAGTGTTGTTCCTACCCCTAGAGGAACAAGGTCAACCAATTACAGCTTCTCCCAGAAGTTCTCCACCAGAAACTGCTCAGAATCAGTCAAATCAGGATCATTTTAGCTGCTCCACTAGCTAGCTGCATTGCATAGCACCCCAGTACACTAGCTAGGTGCGTTGCAACGCACCTAAATGCACTACCAGGGTGCGCTGAGCGGGAAATGACAAATGGCAGTGTCATTCCGCGAGGTGGACAAACAATGGAAGCTTCCAGAATCTTCCCCAATGACACTTGCCTCACTGAGTTCGACCAAGGATGA
This sequence comes from Pinus tabuliformis, assembly GCA_031772625.1. Lineage (NCBI taxonomy): Eukaryota > Viridiplantae > Streptophyta > Pinopsida > Pinales > Pinaceae > Pinus > Pinus tabuliformis. Next base: position 704,351,819 of record CM062805.1, on the reverse strand, counting down.
GTAATAGGCTCTCAGTCTCCAAGTGGAAGCAAGAACTGACAGAGAGAAGCCACAAGTCAATTCATAAGCTGACTCATCCTCTTTGCATACATCTATATATGGATCCCTCATCCTAGAGATCCAGAGGCTGGAATTTTGTACTTTGCAGAGAATTGATGTTGGTTTTGAGATAGAGATCAGTGCATTGGGTGATTTATGCTTTGTTGGAGGTGAAGAGGGGATTCCTTTGCTGGGGGGTTGATGCTGGATCAGGAATCATCAGTTGTAACTCCTCCTGGACCTTCTTGTTATATCAATAAAACTATTTGAGTTTCTCCTACATGCTTGTGTATCAATGATGTTTTGTTATATTTGCATGTTTAGCTTAAATCTGATCCTAAGCTATTTATGAATGTAAATCCATGTCTTTGTGTAGTTTTCCTCTTCTGTGATCTTGCAGGAACTTGGTGAAGCTGGGAAAGTAAGGGAGCAGGTAGCTGGAAGCTGTCAAAGAGGAGAGAGATTGGATCAAAGGACTAGCGAAAGACACAGGTTGGTTCATCCTATTCCTCTTCGTTTACAATTCATAAAGAAGAATACGAAAGTAGTTTTCCTTGTTTGTTGCTAAGGCACTGTCAAACCTTAGTGGGATAGTGGCGTTCTGAGTAGACACTTTTCCCAACAACACCACCCAACCTACTCCTTATAATTCGGATCTCATACCAACCTGCCAAACCACATTTTGTTGACAACTCCGCCTGTTATTTTTTTATATAAACCCAGTTTTTTCAGTGCACCCACAAGCATGGAGAAACCAAGAGTGGACACAGAAAACGAGGCAAAGTTAATTTTTTAATTAATTTTTATGCAGGTGGAACCATGACTGAGCAAAATTTCCAGGAGGGTGAAATTTTCGTAGTGTCCAAATTTGACAAACTTTATGTCAATCTTACACCTCTCAGTGACACGAACCCAATGGTGTAGTCGGTTTCTTGATCTGAGCAGCCAATTTGTAGAGGACCTGGAGGAGGGAATCTTTGAGAAATCTAGGGGAATCTAAAAGATTCCTTGAGCCCCAGATTTTCACTTTCTCAGAATTCAGAAATTTGACAATCAATTTTGCACTATCCAACACCACAAATCTAATGGTGTGTTCAAATTTTCTATTTGCTCATTTCATTTTTCGGCCACTTTTCTAAGTGGAATGTGGGTGTCAGCATTCATGTGCAAGTATTCATTTCCATGCAATTCGATGTTGTGAGATCGATGGTCCGAACAACTTCAGCAGTTTGAAATCCGATTCTTCAGATGGCCCCAGGATGTGAGGTATATGCAATGTGTTCATGTACTTCTTTTTCTATGCATTGTGCTACACAGATCCCTATTTGACGTTTGATGTGGGATCCTATTTCTTACTCATTTTCATGATTCCTGCTTGATGTGATCCAGAATCATTTGTGGGATGTACTCGTTGTCATGATTCGTCATGTTTTGTTTGAGATCCCTTTGTTGTATGTTGATGGGATATTCATGTGTTGCCATGCATGTTTGCATGGAGATCCCTTTTATGCCATGTTGGTGAGATACTCATTATCATCATGCTTGAGTTTGTGTCATACTGTTATGAGTCCTTTTGACTGAGAGTTCCTGTAGCAGAACATCTCTTCGAGCCACTCCTACGTGAGGGTATTTTCCTTGTATGATAGCGAGATCATCTCTTATGTACATCATCACTATTGACATCACTTAATACAACGGCCTACACCATCTTGACAACGGGACCTGGAGATGTAGTCCCTCCTAGACGAACTTCGTTATCAACGTCTTATGTCTTCATGTGCTGATGATTGTCATGTTCCTCTTCTTTACAGCATGCAGATGTATTCACTTATGTTCTTTTTAAGAATGCAATTTAACACATCACGAAAGTAAAAGGTCGTGGAAGGGTCCTTTGTCACACCCAGACCTAGATCAAGTGGTATCAGAGAGGTCTTTACGTGGATGTGAATTGCAAGTGTGAACAATGGAATGTGTAGCAACAGAGGATGAAAGAGCGATGTACGAGACCATGCTCAAAATTTCCAAAAGAGTGGAAATAATGTATGAAACTCTATAGAAAGAGATAGAGGAAAAGGAGCGATTGCAGCTTTAGTTGCAAGCCATGGAAGAGGCCCTGGAAGAACTGAAGCACAACAACCAAAGTCTTCAATCAGATAACACCGAATTGAAGATGCTTCTACATGAAGAGAAAGAGGAAAAACAAAGTTTGCTACGACAGCGCAAGCAAAGGACGAGGTCTTGAAAAAGCTGTAGCATGACCCATGTGAGGTAAAATGTAATTCTTTGAATTCATGTATGTGCCCTAATGATGATTTCACTATTTTTTAAATCATACCACAGGAATTGGCTCCAAACTAATGAATAGAATGGGGTATGAAGGAAAAGGCTTGGGCATTAATGGACAAGGCACTGTCAACCCCATCAAAGTAGAGGAATTACCTTGTCGAACAGGACTTGGGTATGTTAGAAAGGAAGTTTGGGAATGCACCGAGACAACTAGCGAACCACCAACAAAAAATGATGAGAAGCCCTCATCAGTTCTTTCCAAATTGACAAAGGAGGTAAAATATGTTGATTTCCTTTCAGTTTCGTCGTAACATAGTATGATTTCTGTTGGAGATTTGGAGATCCCAATTACAGGGACAAACATGAGGCTCCTTACTAGGATGAGGCACGAGAAGGAAGAAAAACTTGGTATTAATAACCAATGCATAAATCAACCATTGGAGGTTGTGCAGAGACCTCAATTTGCAGGCATGGGATACACCAAAGGGGAATGCTCAAAGGTGTCGTATGCTTCCGAGACATCGTCGAAATTGTTGAGGAAAGAGAATGATGGGAACCCATCCCCATCATCCCATGGCAATTTCCATTGTAAGGAAAGAGCTGAGGCAAGCTCTCATCGCCATACTTACAGCAGAGATGGCAATGAAAGGTATAACCACTCTTGACATTCGAATGTTCATTTCGATTATAATAATGTTTTTAATGATGAGCGTAAAACATGGCATCGAAACACATGTACCTTTTGTGGATTACATAACCATAAATTTTCTAAGTTTTGGAAAATAATGGCAACATACAAAAGGATGAGGCATGAAAGACCCTCTCAACAGAAGGTAAAGAAACATGTTAAGCAGATATGGAGGAAGAAGATGTATTGCAGTCATTGTGACAGAAGTGGCCATCAAAGAGCCACTTGTTGGAGGCTCCATCCAGAGCAGTTCCTTAAAGACAAAGTGTCGGTGCATGGACCAAGTCACGCAGTTGTTCGAACATCGAATACGCCACCAAGAGGTGACCCATTCACCTTGATAAGTGAAAAATGGTTTCTATATATGTTAGCTTGTCATGGTCATGATTTTGTAAATCATTTGTTGCATTTTAAAATGTAAAAGTGATGATGTGTTTTCCATCACTTGATTAGCAACAATGATGTCTGGTCTTGTTTTGAGTTGCGTGATAAGCTGTGAAAGTGATGTCGTGTTTACATCACTTGTCAAAGAAACAATAGTGTTTGGCCTTGTTCTTGTAAATCATGTGTTGCAGTGATGATGTGCTTTCCATCACTTCTCGAAGCAACAATGATATGTTGGCCTTGTTTTCATACCTAGGGTATTGTGTCCATTTCGATGTAAACTTGCCCACCAAGTATGTGTTATAAACTCGTGGAAAGTATGGGATGCTTGGGTCATTAGTTGGTCATGTAAGACAAGCATGTAATTTGCAAAAACAATGTACTACAGGTTGAGGTTGCAGGTGTCGGCTCATCGCTTAAGGCTCCGAAGAACAAAGGTGAAGGAGAAGGAAGCGAGGCCTTTTGGGATGCTTGTGATGCAGATAAGGTACAAATAAGTTGCAAGTTATTTTTCATGCTTTTGGAGGACCAAAAGCTCCTCAGTGGGGAGGATTGATCCAAGTGGCTCCAGAGACACACACAAAACAAAGAGGGCTTATGAAAGCTCAAAAATCAAAATGTCTGGATTATGCTTGAACTAGGTTCATGTTAAAGATCTCGTCTTCATGATCACGGTGGTGTGAACGGTTCATCAATCCGAGTCAAAGTTTTGGTTGACTTTTACTGACTTGACAAGTTAATGGAGACACAATTTAGAATTTTTCCAGCGGATGAAATCCGGCCAAATCTAGCCAGATTCTAGGCGAAATTTTCGCCTCGTTAAAATGACTCCTATGCTCAAATTTCGGAAAAAAAAAAAAAAAAAAAAGGCTATAGTATTAAAAATTAAAAAATATATATAATATAAAAAGGAGGTGGTGGGCCACCACCCCCACCAGCCCACTCCTCTCTATTATAACCATATACCATAGTAAAAGGCCAAAGCCGGTGGGAGTTGAATCCACGGCCAGTGGGTCAGCCAGCCCCACCCACGTGGCGGCCCCACGGTGAACATAAAAAACCAACGCCCCCATTTAATGCATCCTCAAACATTAAAACAACGCAACAGATTGGGAGGTTATGGGGCGGGCCACCCAATGCGGACCCGACCCCCACCAAAAAAATATGTATGTGGTTATTAAAAATGCAATTTTGAGTTAATATGGAGGGGTCGGGGTTTGACCACCCGACCTCCTCCTTATAATTTGGATCTCATACCAACCTGCCAAACCACATTTCATTGACAACTCCACCCGTTTTTTTTTATATAAACCCAATTTTTTAAGTGCACCCACAAGCATGGAGGAACTAGGAGCAAGCACGGAAAATGAGGCAAAGTTAATTTTTTAATTAATTTTTATGTAGGTGGAACCATGACTGAGCAAAATCTCCAAGAGGGTGAAATTTTCGCAGTGTCCAAATTGGACAAACTTTATGTCGATCTTACACCTCTCGGTGACACGAACCCAATTGCACTATTAGTTTCCTAATCTGAGCAACCGATTTGTAGAGGACCCGGAGGAGGAAATATTTTAGGAATCTAAGGGGAATCTAAAAGATTCCTTGAGCCCCAGATTTTCACTTTCTTAGAATTTAGAAATTTGACAATCAATTTTGCACTATTTGATGCCACAAATGTGATGGTGTGTTCATATTTTCTATTTTCTCATTTCATTTTTCAGCCACTTTTCTAAGTGGAATGTAGGTGTCAACATTCATGTGTAAGTAGTGATTTCCATGCGATTCAATGTTGTGAGATCGATGGTCCGAACAACGTCAGCAGTTTGACATCCGTTTCTTCAAATGGCCCTAGGATGTGAGGTATATGCAGTGTGTTCATTTTCTTCTTTTACTATGCATTATGCTACACAAATCCCTGTTTGACGTTTGATGTGGGATCCTATTTCTTACACATTTTCATGATTCCTACTTGATGTGATGTGGAATCATTTGTGGGATGTACTTGTTGTCATGATTTGTCATGTTTTGTTTGAGATCCCTTTGTTGTATGTTGATGGGATACTCATGTGTCACCATGCATGTTTGCATTGAGATCCATTTTATGCCATGTTGATGGGATGCTCATTATCGTCATGCATGAGTTTGTGTCATACTGATAGGAGTCCTTTTCACTGAGAGTTCCTGTAGTGGAACATCTCTTGGAGCCACTCCCGCGTGAGGGAATTTTCCTTGTATGATAATGACATCATCGCTTATGTTCATCATCACTATTAACAGCACTTAATGCAGCGGCCTACACCATCTTGACACTGGGGCCTGGAGACGTAGTCCCTCCTGGACGAACTTCGTTATCAACGGCTTATGTTTTCATGTGTTGATGATTGTCATGTTCCTCTTCTTTACATCATGCAGATGTATTCACTTGTGTTCTTTTTAAAAATTCAAATTAACACATCACGAAAGTAAAAGGCCTTGGAAGGGTCCTTTGACACACCTGGACCTGGATCACTCGCGCATTGTTGTAAGTCTTCAATGTTGTTTTTGCAGATGCTCTACCTTGGATTGACCAATACTTTCGGTAGGTATTGAGTGCCTTGAATGGAATAGTTGTAGTTGTCGTCGTAATTAGTTCTCTTGTGCTGATGAAGAGCTATACTGGGATGTACCTGTCTTTGCATGTAGTAGTGTTGATGAGTCCCTGGTCAACGCTGCTCTACGCATCACAACTTCAAGTTCAACAACTTGAATGGACCTTATGTAAACAAATGAGAAAGGAATTAATGAAGACTCCATTTTTGTTTTTGATTTTTGTAATGCAAGAAGACTATAGAAGACAAAAAATAAAACAGGGTAAATTCAAATGTTGGGCCTTACGAGGAGTTTTGAAGCATTGTGCGCGCTGCTTTTTTAAGTAGAATGATTGAGCCAGTTTGGATGTCTTCAGATGCAACTTGTGGGCTATACGTAGATGGTAGAAAAGTCTTGTGTTGATGTGTTCCATCAGATAGAGTAATGTGGAAGTGTGAGGATGTATTTTTTAATGAGGTAACAGAACCAATATCGATTATCTGGAGTAGTGGTTGAATCTTAGTGGAACCATTCAACAAAAGAGGAATGGCGTTCGTAGTCAAGGCTAGCTCCATAATAATAACAGAGGGCAATCTTTTTTCCGTGATAGTAATGCTTATAATTCATCAAATTCACCAAGTTGGAAGGATAGTAATAGATCATCTAATTCATTCCATTAGAATTAGTCTTCACATAGTTGAATTAAACAAATTACAAATTTAGAATTGACCTACTTTCGTCCAACACAAAATTCTAATAAAGAAAGATGTGATGTGAATGCGAAATGTAATCTAACAAGCTAACTTTTGATGGTGAAATAATCATAAGGGCACAGGATATGAGAGTGACATTATCATTCACACCACTATTAGCACAAAAAAATTTAACATTTTTTTTTCATAAATTAAAAATTCTTTATGTAAATTCCATGCTATGTATGTAATTTATGTGTCTAAACCTTTTGAAAATTGTAACGATGTTTCTAAAAATCTTATAACATGCTCAGAATTTGCCTGAACATGTTGTCTCATGGACAACTATGAATTGTGCATGTGCACAGCACGGGTTAAACCAAATACAAACCACTATACTCGCTTGATTGATCTTCTTGCCATGTTTGGAACATGGATGAGGCAGAGAACTTAATAAACAACTTACCACATGAGCTTGTGACATTGTCATTCACATCACTATTAAAGATGGGCTGACCTTTTAGCACATAAATTTTTAACATGTTTTGGCATAAATTAAAAATTATTTATGTAAGTTCCATGCTATGTATGTAAGGTATGTGTCTAAACCTTCCCAAAACTATAACAATGTTTCTAAAACCCTTATAACGTGCTCATAATCTTCCTGAACATGTTGTCTTATGGACATTTATGATTTGTGCATGTTCCCAGCACGGGTTAAACCAAATACAAACCACTATAGGTGCCTGATTGATCTTCTTTCCCATGTTGGGTGTTAGAGCCTAGATTGACCTCAGGCTAAATTAAAGCAATTCTAGGGTAACCACAAACCACGCTTAACCTTGTAGCTAGCCCTACAAGGTCGGGAGAGGGTTCTTTCCTTTAGGATCTCAGTCAAGGTGACTGGATCAAATATGGATTTTAGGCTAGGTATAGTAGCTCTAAGGTTTTTGATTGGTTTTGTTGGTTTTATTGCTGGATCAAATGGAGCAAGCAGCTTTGGGTCCGGGAAATCAACTCAAGATGCAAGGTGTTCTATGGGGCGAGGTAGGTATGTGTTTTAGCAATTGGAATTGAGTGAGATGAGAGGTCTAAGACTGGTGAGGAGCTGAGGAGGGCATGCAAAGATCATGTATCCTTCTCAAACAGTAGAAAACATCAAAAACTGAATGTGTTCCCAAGGCAGAGCACTGTAAACAATGTATTCTACCTATCTATCTTGATATCATTTAGCTAGAAGAAATGAATTAGATTGTGGCACACATAACACATGAGAAAAACCAATAACAAAAGAAGAAACTATGCAAAAACCCTTTACCACAAGTATCCCATAAAATTAGCTACAAATCCTGGTTTATTTCCTTGCCAAACTGCTGATAAGAATGTACAATGTAGCTCAGAGCATCCAAGAGAGTCCAACCTTTGCTAATGACAGAAAAAATACATAATATAGACATAAAACCACCTATGCTAGCCATCAGGGGTTGAATCCAAGAGATAAGGAATTGTTACAACCATTTCCCAACAAGGAACAGGAATATAGGAAGTGGAACAACTTACCTCTATAAGCATGGAAACTGATTCATTGACCCCCAAACCACTTCAAACTAATGAATCTACCCTCTAAGATCATTTCACAATTACATTTAAATACCATGGCATTAATTACAATCATAAATTCATCTCATGAAGAGAGAAAAATTCAACTTGCAGTGAAAGTAGGCAGAAACTGGATTTTTTAGCAAACTGGCTCTATGCACAGCGCTACTGGCCAAGTGCGTAGTGCCGCTTCAGACATATTTTTGGAGGCCTTCCCCTTAGCCAAATTGAGCCCAAGATAGCTCATTAGAAAGTTCTTCCCATCTAGTTTCTGGAACATCTTGAATTTTTGCATTTGGATGTCATTTTCCACTCAAACGTGAAATATCCCAAGACTGCTTCTGTGTGTCCAAAAAGAGGCAGAGAGGTCATTTTTGGGTAGTTTTTTGCCCTTTTGGTGACCTAGTTTTGCTCCAAAATTGCTAATATTTTCTGGGTGTGATGCTCTCATCATGCTGAATCCAAACATATAAGCCATTCCTCCAAAAAGTGCTCTAGGGAAAAGCGCATCTAGGGCAATTTCCTGGTTTCAAAATTCCAAAATTTGAAAAAGACAAAAATTTATCAAAACTTGCCCAGATTTGGCACAAGGCACCACCATTAGTTGCTTTGATGTGCTAGTGAGGCTTCAGCCAATGTTATGAGTCTATATTTCTCTTTCTTTCCCTCTAAGACTCTCCTTAACCTAGCTCTCATCCTCTTCGTTCTCATGTTGCAAATTTTGTTCCGTGTACTGTAGCGATAGGCCATGTACCTCATCATTTCGTTATCTCTGTTGGCCCTTTGAAATAAAAACTGGTGATATTGCAAAGTTTACTCCAGCAAGGATTACTTCATTACTGTGCAAATGAGTCACAAACAACCTAGCCAACTCATGGTGAAACCTGACTCTTTCTATCATTTCACAAAAATCAAAGCATACCTGATGTTTAAAGCAAGAAATTGCAAGTGGACAGGCTTGCAACTCCCTCAAACTGGTGGGCTCCTCTCTGATAACCCTTCCTCCTTTATGAGGATTCCTTTGTTATATATTTCTCTCCCTGGAACTGTCACTAAGGGTGTCTTCTTCAAGCTCATATTCATTGTCTCTTTCCATTATTTTTATAGTTGTGAACACTTGTGGTGAATGATGAGATAGGGTGGATGGATGAAAGATGAGTATGAAGAGATTTTATGGATGAGTAGGTGAGAGTGAATGGGAGTGTGAATGGAATTTATGGAGTGAGTAGGGTTTTGGGGATAGTGCATAGGGTTTGGGAAATTTGTATGTGGGAATGGGATTTAGGGAAAATATATGAGGGAATGGGTTTTAGGGAACAATAAATAATGGATAAGATAGGAAAACAATAAGAGAGTGAGCTTGTCAAATTTATGAGACAGTTTGTGTTAAAACTAGGGTTTTGACTTTATGAGTGAAAGAATAACCAAAACTTGATGTAAAAACCCTTTTGAACAAGAAACATTGATGTAATTACTTGCAAAGAGGTAAACTTGGATGATTTGAGGCAAATTGGGTGATTTGGAGCGATTTGGGGCTTGGCTTCTAGGTGTGTAGCACTCATGTATTTTTACACTAAGAATCACTGCCAAGTGCGCAGCGCTTCCTAAGTGTGCAGCGCCGGCATCAGATGTGTAGCTCCTTTTATCAGGACACTTTTTAAGGCCTTCCCGGTGTCCATATTGGGCATGTGATAGCTTGTTGGAAATATTGATGAGTCTACTTTCAGGAACATCTTGAAGTTTTCAATTTGGAGTTAATTTTCCCTGTCAAAAGCTCAATCTCCCAAGACTGGTCAAAATGTGCAGAATGAGGCTTCCAGAATGCATAGTGCTGTTGCAGTCAACTTTTGAAGGTCTTCCTCAACTCCAAATTGAGCTCATGATAGCTCATTGGAAATATATTTTTGTCTACTTATCAGTTGACTCATCAAGAAAGTCATTTGTTCATTCCATCTAGGAGAAAAAGTGATTTTACCATGGTCACTCCAGAGGTGCAGCAACTCTTTTGTATCAACTGTATTTTTGACATTTCTCTAAAACCATGACACCTGTGCAAAAAATGAAGGAGGTTTTTCTTCCTTGGCCTATTGTGGACAAAACATTCTCTCACGTTTTCCAAATTTATTTTTTCTTGCTCAGAAACAAAAACCCTAGGAGAGGGAACTAAGCCTTACCTAAGCACAACTGAAGCACAAACAAGGTGTAAAATGACCCATTGGAACATGAACTAATGATGACAACTCTTTTAATGATGGTACACTCATTCGAATGGTGACATGGACCAATACTTGGAAGACTTTGGAAGGAGTGAAAACAAATCCTAGACCTAATACCCAGTGACCAAATTTTACTTGAAGACTCACTGAAATGACAAAATTTGACCTTGACACCCTAAAATCACTTTGTAAGAGCATGTTTGATCACTGGAGGAAGGCTGCAAAGACTGAATCTAACATTGGGAATAGGGATGAGGCAGAGAACTTAATAAACAACTTACCAGATTGATATGGAACCATATAACATTGGATCATAAGTAATGATCTTAAACATGTATGTTGCTGCTAGAAAGTGGGAGGATGTAGTAAAGGTGAGGAAAATGATGAAAGATGGGGGGTGAAAAAGGAGCCAGGATGTAGCTGGATGCAAACCAGAAAGAGGGTGCATACATTTGTGGTAGGAGACAGATCCCATCCACTGGTTGGCAGAATCTATCCCATGTTGGAGAAATTGCAACTGCAGATGGAAGCAGCAGGGTATGTGTCAGATATGCAATTTGCCTTACATGCCATGGAGAAAGAGACCAAGGAACTCACTACTAAAGGCTTCATTTGTCTTTTGCTAGCTATCATTTCCCATGAGTAGACCAAGCCTAGTGAAAGCATTTGGAGGGCATACAAGCCTTGTTCAAGGAGACATAAGGACTAATATAATATCCATCTAGATTCTATAGTCCGTATTCATTGACAAAAGGATCAAATCTCTTCATCACCGTTATCCATCCCTAATTTCTGTTACAAATCTACTAATCTATTCTAAGAGAGTGAAGGTATAATGAACCTTATTTTTGAAAGAACAAAAGGCTTGTCTAGCAGCCTAAGGGAGGATGTACTTATTGGTAGAGTTTAAAAGGTCAAAAGAGACCCCATGAGGTCTGCCACCTCCATCCAAATTCCGGAATTTATGTGCAAAACTCCAATATCTTCCTTAGAAAGATAGTCTCCAAGATATCAAAACTTTGAGATCTAAGATACTCGCTCTACACCTATGCACTAAGGAAATCTAAGATCGAATTCATTGGAGGACTATTTCGAGCATAAGTTCTATTTGTAGACCATTGTCAAAAGTGCCAAAGTTATGAAGCAAATTCTCTATGAAAAACAAAATCCATATCTTACTTTTGTGCATTCAAAGTGCAAGCTATATAAAAAGAAGTCTTGAGCATGTTTCTTGTTTAAAGGGTTATATAATCTTAAAGAATATTTGAACTAAAGGCTATAGTTACCAAGAAAGGGAAGTCAAGACTCCTATTTTGTCTTTGGGCATAAAGGAAACCGAAATCTGACAGTGCTTGAGACCCACCTTAAAGTCTTGTAGCAGAGTAGCAACATATATATACATCTGTGTTCTGCCTTAGATCTGAATTCTAAGGCAGTGGGGATAGAGAAACATCCATACTACCTCTAATACCAACATATTTTATATCTATTCATTTATTGAACTACCTTATATTCTATAGTTTATTTTTGTTGAACTCTGAAATTCTATTATATCTCACTAAAATTTACTGTCAAAATATTGTGTGTTCTGCCTTTGATCCGAATTCTAATGCAGTGGGTATAGAGCAACATCCATACTGCCTCTAACACCAAAATATTTTATATCTATTCATTTATTGAACTACCTTATATTCTATAGTTTATTTATGTTGAACTCTGAAATTTTGTTATATCTCACTAAAATTTACTGTCAAAATATTGCTTATTAGTGTTGAAACTTCCATTGTTAATGCCGAATGACAAAATTATGGTTGTTCCTTCTATTAAAATAATTCTCCAGTTTTCTATTATGAGTTGCATTTAGCTAAATTGGTCCTTATAGATCTTGGCAGGGGTATGAAAGGTGTTGTACAGAAAGCAGAGTAAATAGTAGAAAATTACATAAATAAGACCAAGCCTAGTGAAAGCATTTGGAGGGCATACAAGCCTTGTTCAAGGAGACATAAGGACTAATATAATATCCATCTATAGTCTGTATTCATTGAAAAAAGGATCAAATCTCTTGATCACCCTTATCCATCCCTAATCTCTGTTACAAAGCTGCAGATCTATTCTAAGAGAGTGAAGGTATAATGAACCTTATTTTTGAAAGAACAAAAGGCTTGTCCACCAGTTTAAGGGAGGATGTGCTTATTGGTAGAGGTTAAAAGGTCAAAAGAGACCTCCAAACATCCAAACTTTAAATTGGAGACAACAGAGATTAATAAAACTAAAAATTGGAAGTTGAGACTGCATTTGTTATTGTAAACCCTTTTGCCTCTCGGGACTATGGGAATCCATTTAGTGTATAATGGGAACAAGTGGTTACCATACCTACATAAACATTATCTTCTCTACATGTTACAATCCTTATCAGGTTAGGCATGCCCAATGGGATTTAAGTTCAAGGAGACATACGGACTAATATAATATCCATCTAGATTCTATAATCCATATTCATTGACAAAAGGATCAAATCTCTTGATCACCCTTATCCATCCCTAATCTTTGTTACAAAGCTGCAGATCTATTCTAAGAGAGTGAAGGTATAATGAACCTTATTTTTGAAAGAACAAAAGGCTTGTCTACCAGCCTAAGGGAGGATGTACTTATTGGCAGAGGTTAAAAGGTCAAAAGAGACCCCACAAGGTCTGCCACCTCCATCCAAATTCCCGAATTTATGTGCAAAACTCCAATATCTTCCCTAGAAAGACAGTCTCCAAGATATCAAAACTCTGAGATCTAAGATACTCGCTCTACACCTATGCACTAAGGAAATCTGAGATCGAATTCATTGGAGGACTATTTTGAGCATAAGTTCTATTTGTAGACCATTGTCAAAAGTGCCAAAGTTATGAAGCAAATTCTCTATGAAAAACGAAATCCATATCTTACTTTTGTGCATTCAAAGTGCAAGCTATATAAAAAGAAGTCCTGAGCATGTTTCTTGTTTAAAGGGTTATATAATCTTAAAGAATATTTGAACTAAAGGCTATAGTTACCAAGAAAGGGGAGTCGAGACTCCTATTTTGTCTCTGGGCATAAAGGAAACCGAAATCTGACAGTGCTTGAGACCCACCTTAAAGTCTTGTAGCAGAGTAGCAACATATATATACATCTGTTTTCTACCTTAGATCCGAATTCTAAGGCAGTGGGGATAGAGCAACATCCATACTACCTCTAATACCAACATATTTTATATCTATTCATTTATTGAACTACCTTATATTCTATAGTTTATTTCTGTTGAACTCTGAAATTTTGGCATATCTCACTAAAATTTACTATCAAAATATTGCTTATTAGTGTTGAAACTTCCATTGTTAATGCCAAATGACAAAATTATGGTTGTTCCTTCTATTAAAATAATTCTCCAGTTTTCTATTATGAGTTGTGTTTAGCTAAATTGGTCCTTACAGATCTTGGCACAGGTATGAAAGGCGCTGCACAGAAAGCAGAGTAAATAGTAGAAAATTACATAAATAAGACCAAGCCTAGTGAAAGCATTTGGAGGGCATACAAGCCTTGTTCAAGGAGACATAAGGACTAATATAATATCCATCTATAGTCTGTATTCATTGACAAAAGGATCAAATCTCTTGATCACCCTTATCCATCCCTGATCTCTGTTACAAAGCTACAGATCTATTCTAAGAGAGTGAAGGTATAATGAACCTTGCTTTTGAAAGAACAAAAGGCTTGTCCACCAGTTTAATGGAGGATGTACTTATTGGCAGAGGTTAAAAGGTCAAAAGAGACCTCCAAACATCCAAAGTTTAAAGTGGACACAGCAAAGATTAATAAAACTAAATATTGGAAGTTGAGATTGCATTTGTTGTTGTAAACCCTTTTACCTCTTGGGGACTATGGGAATCCATTTAGTGTACAATATACACTATGGGAACAAGTGGTTACCATCAAGGATAATTTTAGGGGCGAATGTTCACCCTTTGGCGAAATTAAGGGGTTTTAAATTTTTAGTGGGCGAATATTTTGTATCATAGTACATTTTTACAAATCACCTCAAATAGCCCACCTTATTTTAAGGTAGAGGGTAAAAAAGGTAAATTTAGCCCTTGAAATTAGGACTTACAACCTTCCATTCGCCCATTTTCAAGAATAGGTTTTATTTAAGTGAATCCATTCGCCCATTTTCAAGAATAGGTTTTATTTAAGTGAATCCTATGGGCCAAATACCATATTTATAAAAGAGGTATGGTAAATTAATAAAAATATAAACAAATGAGAGGTATGGTAAATAAATAAAACATTTTTTATATTTACTCCATAAGTAAGGGTGTAAACAAATAAAAATATAAGTAAAGTGGAGGTATGGTAAATAAATAAAACGTTTTTTATATTTACTCCATAAGTCACCTTATATACATGTAAGGGTGTAAACAAATAACAATATAAGTAAAGTGGAGGTATGGTAAATAAATAAAACGTCTTTTTATACTTACTCAAAAGGTATGGTAAATAAATAAAAATATAAATAAACTAGAAGTATCGTAAATAAATAAAACCTCTTTTTATATTTAGTCCATAACCCTCGTTCTATTTATGAAGGCTCAAGAAAGAGGTTTTAGTTAAGTGAATCCTATGGGCCAAATACCATATTTGTAAAAGAGGTATGGTAAATTAATAAAAATATAAATAAACGAGAGGTATGGTAAACAAATAAAACATTTTTTTATATTTACTCCATAAGTCACCTTATATTTACGAACACTCAAAAAATGGGTTATATTTAGGTGAAACCTATGGCCAAAATACTATGGGACAAATACCATAGACTAGATTGTTATTCACTAGGACTTTACAAAGTTTTATTATTTAGTGAAAGACTCGCCAAGATCTTACAAGATTTTATAATTGAGTAAAATATTTGCCATGCCTGGTGAGAGATTCGCCAAAAAATTATATATACATATTATATTATTGATAAAATCGCCTTCCATTTTTCCTATATACCATGGAGATTCGCCCATTTATTATATTTATAAATTTAGGGGGGGTTCTTAAAATTTTCCCTAGTTACCAACCTACATAAACACTATCTTCTCTACATGTTACAATCCCTTATCAGGTGAAGCATGCTCAGTGGGATTTAAATTTGGTCATCATGGGGGTAAACACTCCTACTTACCACTAGACAACAATCCAACTGACATTCTGCCTCATGGGTTCAGTGAAGCACTTGTTGATAAATTTTGAATCCTGAAAACTAATGCATAGATGGGACATGAACAAGTTTGCCGCCAAAACAGGGTAATGGAGAGCATTACTTTCCACAATATATAGATTAAACTGACCATTAATTGAAATATATAATCACATTAATGGCATTAAAATTCAAATGAACTGAAAATGATAATTGTTTTTACATAATGGCAGGCATTGCTAGTCTGTACCGAACAGTCACCTAACCCGACTCGACTACCCTATGTACTATGCTTCCTATACAGAAAATCCATTACTTGACAAGTTCATTCACCCAACTGACATCTAGTGACCCTCAAGTCTTTACCAGATTTGACCCTCTGAACAGGCTCTTCAAACCAATCACCCACATCATCGGCGGTTTCTGAGTGAGTTGGTGTGCAGGGGAGGCTTTGAATGACGCAATGTCATAGGTTCGAAACCCTCTGATCAGATATCTGTGGATGGTCTTTGGGGAGGTCCTTGGAATTCAAGCAATGCTCGTAGCTTTATTCAGTACACAATCGACCATGGTTAAAAGATATATGCATGGGAATTTGGTAATCTCATTTAAGTGGACCTTCTATCATTAGTTCTTTCAGTATTGGCAGTTTGCTAATCTATTTTATTTGTACAGCATTCTGACAACCAATATTTTCAATATGGGGACAGGAAATGAGTTGAGTGGAAGTGGCATGGACGCAAGAGTCAGTGCTACACAATATGTTGTTGATGTAATTGAGCATTCATAATATTTTGAAAGACATATACAAGCATTCTCATGAGAAACCATTAACAGTAGCACCATATGGATTCTTTGATCTGAAGTGGTTTCAAGCGCAAGAGACAAGGTCAAATGTTTTGAATGTTGTCACACGACATGTATACAATTTGGAGCAGGTACATAAGATAAAGAAAAAAAGCAAGTAATTATTTTTCTGTGCTGATCAGGTGTGGATAAGCATTTGAAACATCTGATACTTATAAATTTTTGCATTTAGTGCCTACCTAAAGGGCTTTAGCGCTCCTTGTCTGGTCTCTTGAGCAGTGAACTTATGAACAGTTTTGAACAGGGTATAGCAGAATATTGAATGGATGAGCACTGAACGAACAATTTCTGAACAGGGTATAGCAAAACACTGAATGAGAACTGAACAACCGAGCTATAAGGCTAGACGATAGCATAATTTCATTGTTATGGTAGCAGGGCGTGGAAGGAGGTCACGCACAACAGAAACCAGGTCGTGCATAGCGAAAACCGGAAGCATGGTTATGGCAACATGTCCTGGAAGAGCAGAAATCAGAATGATTTTGGAGAGGGAGAAATCGTCCAAGTTATGTAGCTAGATGTCAGAGAAAACCATATGCCAGATGTCAATCAGAGAATCAAAGTGTAGACTACTAAACTGATTCAAAAGAAGGCCTATCGGCCTAAAAATGGTTAAAGATTGGAAAACTAATAAGCTTGGATTAGAGATAGGAGAGCTAATGAGATTGGATTAAAGAATATTGTGAATCTTAAATATATTCATTTTTAAATATTATTTTAATTTTGATGGGTTAGATAATAAAATTATATTGAAACACAATAAGTGCATAGTAGAATAAATGTAAAGTCATGATAGAAAGTAAATGGAAAGATAGTGGGAGAGAATAAATGTATAATAATGGTAGGAGTACTTGGATGTTTTCTAGTATGTTGTTGAATTTTTTTTCGAGAGTTATGTTAATATTAAACATTGTTGTTGAGATTTTAGAGACTATATATTGTAACATTAAGTGTGTTTTAGAATGTGGGTGTTTCTAGTAAAAAAAAATTATTAGAGATATTGTTTGTTGTCCTAGAAAGAGGGCTTTTATAACCTAGTATGAAGGAGTTGTTGTTCAGTATAACTGCATTTAAAAATAATAAAATAATACTTATATTCACAAAATTAAAAATATTAATAACAAAAAAATATCTTTTAATATGAACTATAATTAGAATACTTTAATGTTTACCTTAATTTCACATTAACTGTTGGAGATCAGATGCACAACGGAATTAAATCAAATACACAGCAGATAAATCAAGCACACAAGACACAAGAATTTAACGTGGTTCACCCAACCAATCTGGGCTACGTCCACACAACATAGGCATCGGCAATTTATTAATCAAACAGGAGATTACAAAATGAAATCCTCACAAAACTCTCACCCTCATAGCAAACAATCTGAATGGTTGCATGTTATATAGCAAAGAGAATCTAACAACCTCATTAACTCACTCACATCAAATATAGGAGGCATTAATCATCTCCCAACAACCTGGAGCTAATATAGGAACAGATTCCTATTGTTGTCATCAACTGAGATTTTGCCTATCTTACTCACAACAGAAAATCTCAACAATCTCCACCTTGACAACAATTAGCCTGATGCCCTGTTATTATTATTTTATCTTTTCTGCAAGCCAAGAGAAGCCAAACACCAGCGTAGCTTATCTAACAAAACTGGTTTTGTGAACATGTCTGCACAGTTTTCCTTTGTATGCACCTTTTCAAGAGAGACTCCCCTTTCAGTGATAACCTGTCTTACAAAATGGTACTTAATTGGAATAGGCTTTGATTTACTATGATAGGCCGGATTCTTAGCCAAATGTATTGCACTTTGACTATCACAAAGTAACCTGATGTTGTCCTGTAACCTACCAAACTCACCAAGCAAACCTTTCAACCAAACCACCTCTTTGCAAGCATGCGAAGCAGTAATGTATTCTGCTTCAGTAGTGGATAACGCGACAATGTTATGTAGCTTTGACATCCAACTTATAGCTCCACCTGCAAAAGTAAAGACATACCTTGAAGTTGACCTCCTCTTATCCAAATCACCTGCAAAATCGGAATCAACATATCCGCAAACAAATTCACTACTCTTATTGTAAGTAATACAGTAACTACTTGTGCCTATCAAGTACCGAAGCACCCATTTCACTGCTGACCAGTGTTCTTTACCCGGATTTGCCATGTACCTGTTGACAACCCCAACTGCATGTGAAATATCTGGTCGCGTACAAACCATCGCATACATTAAACACCCTACTACATTGGCATATGGAATTCGAGACATATAATCCTTTTCTTCATCTGTATTAGGACATAAACTCGAAGAAAGCTTAAAATGGGAAGCTAAAGGGACTAACACAAGCTTCACATTATTCATACCAAACCTCAAAAGTATTTTCTCAATATACTTTTGTTGTGATAGCCATAGCTTACCATTGCTCCTGTCTCTGAAAATCTCCATGCCCAAAATCTGTCTTGCTGCTCCTAGATCTTTCATATCAAATGTCCTTGCCATCTGAGCCTTCAACCTGTTGATTTCTTCTATGCTTTTGCTTGCTAAAAGCATATCGTCAACATACAATACCAAGATAATGAATATGCCATTATTCAACTGTTTAAAATAAACACAATGATCATTCACTTCTAACATATTTCTAACTCAACATGAAAGAATCAAACTTCTTATGCCACTGCCGAGACGACTGCTTCAGGCCATATAATGACTTCTTGAGCCTGCAGACAAATTTCTCATTGCGATGGTGAACAAACCCTTCAGGTTGTTCCAAATATATTTCCGCATCTAAGTCACCATGTAGAAATGCAGTCTTAACATCTAACTGCTGCAACTCTAAATCAAGCAAAGCCACTAATGCTAACACAATTCTAATTAAAACAATTTTAACCACTGGTGAAAAAATCTCATGAAAGTCAATACCAGCTTTCTGAGAAAACCCTTTTGCAACCAGTCGTGCTTTGTACCTGTCTTCCGTATCATTCACACCCCGTTTCAGCTTGAAAACCCATTTACACCCCACAGTTTTCCTGCCTTTCGGAAGCTCAACCAGATCCCATGTGTCGTTCTTACCCAAGGCCATCATTTCGTCCTTCATGACTGCTTTCCACTTATCACTTTTCGAACCTTCTATTGCTTCCTGATAGCACAAAGGTTCATCGTCATTAGCAGTAAATGCAACAGAAGTGACATAATCATCATACCTTCTCGGTGGTCGTTTGATTCTTTCGACCTCCTTAAGGATGTTTCTGGCGCTTCCTCGATTGGCCGACTACCATCTGTAGGAACTTCTTGCCGATCCATATCTGAGACCTGTTCATGATCTAAACCTGAACCCTGTTCATGTTCTGATTCTGAAACCTGTTCATGACTAGTATCTGAAATATGGTCATCATGACTATCGTTAGAAATGCTATCAAACTGAATGTGCTGAAAATTAGATACATCATCCTGTTTCAATCTACTATCTACATCTAACTGTACAAGAGAGGATTCATTAAACTTTACATCTCTGTTGATGATGATTTTGTGGGTAGTAGGATCCCACAATCTATATCCCTTTGTTCCAACACCATACCCAACAAAGATATACCTTTTAGACTTTGGATCTAACTTAGTTCGCTGATGTTTAGGCACTAGAGCATATGCATCACAACCAAACACTCTGAGTTTAGAATAGTCACAAGGGTGTCCTTTCCATACCTCTTGCGGAATCTTGCAATCTATGGCCATCGATGGAGATCGGTTTATCACATAACAAGCTGTTGCCACCGCTTCCGTCCAAAACTCCTTCGGCAACCCGGCGTTACTCAGCATACTCCTTGCTCTCTCTAGAAGAGTTCTGTTCATGTGTTTAGCAACTCCATTTTGCCGAGGAGTATAAACCGTGGTCTTATGCCTCTCGATCCCTGCATCCTTGCAATAGCTGTCAAACTCCTTGGAAGTAAACTCACCACCATTGTCAGTTCTTAAACACTTTATTGTTCTACCAGTATTGTTTTCTACCAATGCTCTAAACTGCTTGAAAACTGAAAAAACATCAGACTTTCTTTTCAACATGTAGACCCAGACCTTCCTAGAAAATTCATCAATGAATGATACAAAATAAGACGAACCACCATATGAAGTTGTAGGAGCTGGACCCCACACATCTGAATGGATATAATCAAGTATGCCTTTACTAGTATGTTTGCCTGTTTTAAACTTTTGTTTACTTTGTTTTCCAAACAGACAATGCTTACAGAAATCTAACTTTCCAGATCTTAGATTAGGAAGTAACTTGCGATCAGCCAAAATTTTCAACCCTCGTTCGCTCATATGGCCCAACCTTTGATGCCATAGGCGAATGGAACTATTGTCCTGTTCAGACACTGACACATGATTTGACCCAGTTCTACCTCTAATTGAAAAAGATTTCCTACCTTCTTAGCCTTCATCACTAGTAAAATACCTTTATAGATTTTCATAACTCCACCTTGAATTACAGTTTTATATCCATTCGTATCCAGTGCTCCTAATGAAATTAGATTTTTTCTTAGATATGGTACATGTCTCACATCAGTTAACAATTTGGTTGTGCCATCTAACATTTGCAGTTGTATACTTCCTATTCCAACAATACTGCAAGTGACATCATTACCCATGTACACGACTCCATCATCAACTGATCTATATGTCTTAATCCAATCTTTATGAATACACATGTGGTTAGATGCCCCGAAATCTAACAACCAATGTTGATCATGTTTTGAAACATTAACAGACAATACCTCATCACTCATACCTGAACCAGATACTGAACCTGTATCTGTGGTGTTGGCTTCCTTCTTTTCTGTCAAAGAGCCTTCTTTAGCAGCCTGCTTTCGCTTCCAGCAATCCTTTTTCAGATGTCCAGCCTTGCCACAATGCCAGCACTTCACCTTTGTCTTCTTTCCTTTGGACTTTGAACGAGAGTCGCTATGCTTTCCCCCGGAGTGTCTCTCTCTTGAGCGACCTCTGGCCATCATTACCTCTGACGTAGAGGTGTCTGCATTTGACCTCTTCCTCGTCTCCTCAGACAACAAGGCTCCAACAACATCGTCAAACTCAAGAATGTCTGTTGTACTAAAGCTTATGGAAGTAACAAAGTGATCCCAGGATTCGGGCAATGAACACAATAGAGTTATTGCGTTATCCTCTGAATCAAATTTCACATCTAGACTGTCCAATTGCACCAGTAAGGTATTAAAAACATTCAGGTGATCAGTAATCGAGGTACCTTCTTTCATCCGCAAACCGTAAAGCTGCCATTTCAGGAGAATCCGATTTGTCAAGGATTTCGTCATATACAGCTTCTCCAACTTCGTCCACAAACCAGCTGCAGTCTTCTCTGACACGATGTTAAATAAAACATCATCAGCCAAACACAACCGAATTCCGCTCAAGGCTCTTCCATCCAATTCATTCCACTCATCATCTGTCACGGGGGAAGGCAGTTTGGACCTGCCCAACAATGCCTTTGCCACGCCCTGCTGTACCAGCAGATCATGCATTTTTACCTTCCAGATCTCGAAATTATTTTTGCCATTAAACTTCTCGATTTCGAACCGGGCACTTTGAGTTTTCGCCATTTGTATCAACAAAAAACACAATAATCTCCAATATCCAACTTTAAATACCAGCAATAAAAAAAAAACTGCCTATGCCTTTCTGCCTTTGCCTTTTAAAAAGAAAGATCTGCCCTTTGTACTTCACAAAAAAAAAAAAAAAAAAAAAAAAAAAAAAATCTGCTTTATCTCAACGCTTCTGCTCTTATTATTTAATTCAACAATGCCCATTTAAAACAACAAATTTGTTGTTCTATCCTTTAATGCTTTTGGTATGCAACAAAACAAAAAACGGATTTCTGTTTTATATTTCCAGGAATGTCCTCTATCTTCGGACCTTGTGTAATCCATTGTTCATGGTACCAATCAAGTATGCACTAACTCTATTTTTTCATGTTCTTTCATCGCATTTTAATACCTGTATGATGGGAGTGAAGGTTTTGTACTCATAGAGAATATTTTAATTGGAGCGATCGAAGGTGTGAGAACTAATGAAAGCATAGTAGTTATAGCAACTGTCTTACCTCCTGTTTTATATTTCTGTTGTAACAGCGCTCCGGCAACAAAAAATTATATCAGCGACGCACGCAGTGCATATAACATACCTCCAATCAAACGCACAGCAAACGAGTGTTTCACCAGCGCGCAGGGATGTAAACGCACAGCCAATACGCACCAATACGCACCAACCAATGAATGGTAACAGCAATCAGGTAATACGCCAATACACCAGCGCTAATCCAGCAGGTCCACGGCAATATGTGTTTGACACCACGGTGTCTCCTTCATTCAGCGCACCGGCAGCAATACAGCAGGCAATTCAAACACTAGGCAATTCAAAAAACAACTCCACGTACTCAAACCAGCTCCACACTTGTTGGACACACTCCACAGCGCACCAGGTAGCACGTCATACACAGCTCCCTCAGCGCTCTACGTATCAGATCACTTACACGCATGCAGCGCCTCCAGGCAGCACCTCCAGGCAGCAAATAAATGACCTCAACTCCACCTCCAGTATGCAAGTCCAATCTTGCCTCCAACATGCTCTGATACCACTTGTTGGAGATCAGATGCACAGCGAAATTAAATCAAATACACAGCAGATAAATCAAGCACACAAGACACAAGAATTTAACGTGGTTCACCCAACCAATCTGGGCTACGTCCACACAACATAGGCATCGGCAATTTATTAATCAAACAGGGGATTACAAAATGAAATCCTCACAAAACTCTCACCCTCATAGCAAACAATCCAAATGGTTGCCTGTTATATAGCAAAGAGAATCTAACAACCTCATTAACTCACTCACATCAAATATAGGAGGCATTAATCATCTCCCAACAACCTGGAGCTAATATAGGAACAGATTCCTATTGTTGTCATCAACTGAGATTTTGCCTATCTTACTCACAACAGAAAATCTCAACATTAACTTCCTATAAAGAGATAAAGAAATTGAAAATAAACAATTTCTAATTTTGTTTATAAATGCTTTCTACTTTTTAGCACAAGGGAAATGCGTAATTAATTTATATTGTTTACATAAGGTATTTAAAACAAAACAAAAATATTAATAACAAATGTAATACATAAATAAAACATTTCAATGTCCATATTAAATAACATAATTTTATATAAACATTTTATGGAGAGATTCATTTTTTGTGAATTCGTATTACCTAAAAATATCAAAAAGTCAAGATACAATTGCTAGTTGTCAATGTTTTCCCTGAATTCATCAAAGGCAGTCTCAATCTACCACAAGGGAAACCAAATATATTTACTGTCGACAAAAGAGAAAGTCATACCAAGATAAAAACATATTTTGTAAGTAAACAAGCCTATCAGCTATGAAACTACAAATAAAAATCCCATTGAAGTACATAGCAAAAATTAGGAGTCTAAGGCAGTCACTGAAGCAAGACCTTTGGCACTGGAATATGGAGGAGCTGAAGGTTTTACACTGGAGATGGCTCTCCAAGTGGGCTATCCAGGTACCCAAACTTTCAAATAACAAACGTTGGAGCCAATAAGCATGCTTGATTCATGTGGTAGAAAATGTGTCATATTGCTCCTCTTGATTCTCCTTCAAGGCATGCAGATCAGAAAAAAAAAGAACGCCAAGAGAAGACGCCAAAAATCAGAATTCTCGGGGAAGAGGCTATCCAGCAAAATGTTGAGGCAACAATTGATGGGAGGCCTGAATACAAAGAGAAGGAAAAGACGTAAGAGGGCAGGCAGAGGATGTTAGACAGGATTGGACTTCAAAAAAGTATTACACACACCTCAATTTATGAAGCCAAAATCCTATCGAACACCAACCAAAGCTACAACCAACAAGTTTAATACCAAAGGAAAAGTGGACAAAGCCGAGAAGCATAGTGAGTACCCCAAAGAACAAAACCCCGTAATGACCCAACCTTCGAGAAGTGGCGAATGACAGGTGCTACAGTGACTATTGCGGGAGGAGAACTAAGCTCCAAAGGAAGCCACAAGATCTCAAGGAGAAATCCAAAAACACATCCAGTAGCTCCCATTAAATTTCCATCCCACTCTCTCCTTAATTACTTAGTTGAGTAATAGACATTTCCCAAATCAGAGTGTGGACAGAGTCAAACCACCGTAGCTCCACTCCTTAGAGTAGACATACCCAATTCTGGAAAAATCAGAAGGAAATTCACCGAAAAAGTAAGTGAATTACCATGCACTAGCCTGTCGATGTTGTAAGAATCTAGAGGAAATCCCACCTGCGATAGGGGAAGGACTGAATTACACCACATAACTCGCAACAGGAGCACTTTATATTTGAAGTTGAGTTCAAAATGCAAGCTTTCCATATTCATGACTTGAAGAGGAGTATTCACATGCATCTGCATGTGGGGTTGACCATGCCACTTTTATCTGTCCTCAATCACCATCCCCATAAGATTCTTTTGAATATTTATATTAATTAAAATATTTCAATATCAACTTCATATATATTTATACAAAAAGAAACATATATATATATATAGATATATATATATATATATATATTAACAATATTAAAAAATAAGATGGTGGGGTGGTGGATTGTTTCCAACATTTTATCTGTCCTCAATCACCATCCCCATAAGATTTTTGAATATTTATATTAATTAAAATATTTCAATATCAACTTCATATATATTTATACAAAAAGAAACAAAATATATATATATATATATATTAAGAATATTAAAAAATTAGAACAAATTATTTTACATACATATTATGAGAAATAAATTATATATATATATATATTAAAAATATTAAAAAAAACAAATTATATATATATATATATATATATATATATATATATATATATATATATATAGTTAGTTAGTTAGTTAGTTAGGTCTACGGATCTTGATAGATGGTGATAGATGGTGATTGAGTATTTATGTTAAGGTATTCTTTAATGTGAATCTACTAGTTTAATTCCTTGCTCTCATCGTGGTGATATATTAGACATGATACAAATATAGTCTTGCCAAGTTTAAAAAAAATTATTGATAATTAAATAACATTTAAACACAACATTTATTAGAATTTGAGACCTAAACTGTTTCAAAACATGAAAAAAAAAAACATCATATCTATGTTTCAAAGCAAGAAAGAAAATAAGCTATAATAAATAATATTATATAGATTTTCATCAATAGGCATTTTTTTAAAAACAAAATTGTTCAACTTAGTATATCGAAGATTGTGGGATTAATTACTTAATGTGGGATTAATTACTTAGTTGGAAATAGTAAATCAATATTATATAGATTTTCATGGATAGGCATTTTTTTCAAATACAAAATTGTTCAACTTAGTGTATCGAAGATTGTAGGATTAGTTAGTTGGAATCGAAGATTGTAGGATTAGTTAGTTGGAAATGAATGTTTACTTCTATGATGCAAACAATAGAACACAAATATTAGAAATAATTAAATATAAATATAATTGGGCTTGGATGATGGAAGTTTTAATATTCTTATTTCTTTCCATTAATATTAAATTAATGGATATAATAAATTGAGTGAAAAAGTAATTATTTTGTTAAAAAATTTGGGATGATAGTTATCCAATGAAGATTAAATTCGTGAACATCAATTCTAACTTAGCGAGTGGTGCTTTGGCCGCATTTAAAATTTTCCGCACTTCTACTCACTCTTTAGCATTTGCTCATTTGTATCTATTAGTTAAAAGATAGGGAATTGGAAATTTTGGGAAATACATATATATGTTTATATACATATTTGCTTAAGTGATATATATATTTATATTCATTACTTAAAAGGGGAAATTGTATATTGTAAATTTAATTTCTTTTATTCATGTGAACTTGAGGTTATTTATCTCTGTAATTTGTTATAAATGTTATATGCATGTGTGAAAATATGAAAAAGTAACTTTAAATCAAATTTTTCCTTTAATTATCTGTATAGATTTTTATTTGCAAATATATCTTTCAACAATTTTGTAACACAATTATGAGAAAATAATTAAAATTGTAATGTGTTTTGAGTGATAAAAGTTCTAATAACTATTATTGTTATTCCAACATAATGTTAACAAACATGGGTAGGAATTCATTAGGCGATGTATTTTAGGTCTTAACAAACTAAATTATATTTCCAAACTAAGGAAATAGTTGCAAAGAAGCTAGTCCTTGTCTCTAGAACATGACTTCTAATTTTGTTTTGAAACTCAACACGAGAAAACAAAACTATGTTACAATTTGTTCAACCAATTATAATATTTGGAAACTTGATAAAAGAGTAAGACAATGCAAAAATTATATTGTAGAAACGAACATGACAAACTAAGATAAGCTACCTAGAAATTATTGATATAGTCTTCATGCACCTAAAAACATGGAAAAAGAAACATAGCATGTGGATCAAAAGCATGAAGCACTAAACATAATCCACTTGCAAAAATATTAGCAAGGCTAAAATAGGTGGAATAAATGCATGTGCATAGCTAAAATTTTCCCTTTTACCTTAACCTTTGAAAGTGTTCCTTTACATAAGTCCCACAACACGACAGGAAAAATTCCAGTGACTAACATACACAATTATCGTCTCCATATTTTCATTTTGTATTGTAAGACTTTCTTGTCTCTCGCTTCTCGTTAACCATGCCTTGCTCTAGTATTGTTAAGGCATAAATCCTTACATGTAGTCTCATAGCAGGACATGAACCTTTTTATTAAATGACATATAAATCCCTATCTTGGGGCTCCTGTTAGTCCGCAGTCACTGACAATTTTAAATGATGCATTATGAGTTCGTCCTGTGAAATGTGCAAGGACAATTGCGAAAAAACAATTATGCAAAGTAATACATGTGTAGAAGAAGTGTTGTGGGAAATTGAGGTGTACACAAGAAGTCTATGAAGGCAAGGATGTGTGTATTCCTGCGGACGTGAGAATGTGCGTGGAAGAGGAAGTGTTGTGCGGGACAAGGATGCACGAAGGTTAGGGATGTGAAAATTCAAAGAGTGTAAGCACAAAATATAATTTATAAAGTGTCTCAATTGCAAAAATATTACCAAATATAAAATTGGTAGAACAAAGGCATGTGCGCATCTAAAGTCTTCCTTTTGGCCTTAACCCTTAAAAGTGTTCCTTTACATAAGTCTTATGGCACGATGGGAAAGTTTCTAGCAACTAACATACACAATTTTCATCTCCTTCTTGAGGAACACTATAAAACTCTTGCACGCGACATCAAATTTTATGTTTTGTATCATAAGAATTTCTCATCTCTTGTTTTCTTTTAACCATGCCACACTATCTTACTGTTAAGGCATAAATTTTTACATGCAGTCTCATGGAAGGACATGAACCTTTCTATTAAATGACATATAAATCCATGTCTTTTGAATCTTTTCAGTTTGCGATCATTCGTTATTTTAAACAATGCATTATGAGCTCATCATGCGGAATGACTTCCACGATGACGTTATGTCAAAAATGTTCAGCATAAATAATTTTTTCCTTTTGGCTTTAACCTTTAGAAGCATGCCTTTAAATAATCCCCAAAGTGCAACATACACAATTGACAACTTTGTAATCACAATAGGTAGTGTGCAAGTAGTTAATAGTGTTGAGGAGAAAACTATGCAAGGAAAATTGCAAAAACTCGTGTGGAGTAGTAGGTGTACAGAATAAGAGTTGTGGGAAATAGACGTGTGTAAGAACTCTATCAAGGCAACAATGTGTGTGGCCATGCAAAAGTGTGAATGTGTGTCGAAGAGAAACTGTTGTGCGGAACAAGGATGCGTGGAGGTTAGGGATGTGTTGAGTTAAGTGAATTATGTGTGGAGGTAAAACATGTGCACAAGTAAAAGGGAAAGTATCATTTGACTCGTCCCACAATATTGTAGAAGCATGAAGTGAGAATATTTTATATTTTACTTTGATTGCACATGCAAGACAAACATATAAGCAAAAATAGTAAATTCGCTTTAAATTCAGATAAATTATTTAATTGGAAGAATCTATTAAATTTGTTATACCCCACTCGGAAATATTTCCAATGGAATTTATATAAAAATTAAGTGTAAAGTCAATAGTAACAATTGATTTCTATAGATATGTGTTATAAGTCTTCCTCCTTCAAAATTCCTACTAACTTTAAAACTGGTGGAAGTAAGGGATTTGTGGAATAAGGAATGTGCAAAGGTAGAAGGGAATGTTCCATTGCTCCACACAAGGTGGGATCAAATTCCAAATATTTAATTTATAATCGTGTTGACAAAGAGACCTAGCTATTTAGACTTGGGTGTAAATGTTAAATAATGAAGTTGTGATAAATAAATTAAGAACAGGTAATGCATATGCTACAATTTATACAAGGAGTCCATCTTTGCACAACCCTTCAACAATTATGCATAAAATAACTTTAATATGAAATAGTAAAATCCGAGTCCATTTTGTATGCATTAACACAATCAAACACAACAACTAACATAGCCACATAAGCAAGAACTTAAACTAGATTTAAAATCAATACTATACATAGAACACACATCTAAGACTCAAAACTCTCGTTGAATGTTTGTATTCATATTGATCAACAACAAAAATTAAATATAATGTATAAGCTGAGGGAAGTGCTTCGAAAACTCATGGTCAACTAATACTTCTTCCCACTGTCATAAGATTTAGAGCCATACAAGATTTCATACAAAATGTTATCTCAGTATTCTTCACATCATTTGTGAGCACACTCAGGATATACAAAAAAGACCAGACTATACTCCAATAGAGTAATCAAGGATGCCAAATAGTTTTCAGGTTGCAATGATATTGTCCATTGAAATTGTAAAGGTTCTAGTTATTAAGATCCATGTAACAACAAAACAATCTCTGAGATGTTTTGTTTGTATTCTATAAAGTATATTTACATAAATTTTAGCAAAAACTATTGAAGAATATTTCTTGAAAGGCTGTAATCTAGCTTGCTAGTTGCATCCTTGATTGTACACTACAAATTATGTTCATAAGAAAATAATTTTATCTTTCCATAGTTTGTGCAATAAAGCATGTTATCTATTGGACACTCCATTGTTCTAATAATTTCTTTACACCCATTGCAAAATGGCTACTATGGTGGAAAAATCATATCTGTTGGCTTGAGGATTCTAATAATCTGCAATAATTTTTTTGTTGACAGACATACATTTTTGTTAAATTTATGGTAGATAAAGAATTTAAGAGAAAGAAAAAAGAGCAGGGGAAGCATCAAATAGTTGCAAGAAAAAGGATAGAATAAAACTTATAAAAAGTTAAGATGCATTGTTGAAAAATTTCCTAGACATTTGTTTTTGTGAGAGTCTATAAATAATATTTAAGCTTACAAAAATTCAAGATGCAATTGAAAAGTTGTCTCGACATTTGTTTTAATGAGAGTCTGTAAATAATATTTTGTTGATTCATCATTAAGTGGATCAAAGAAACTCAATAGACATGTGCATATACTAGGTTATCCGTTTGGGCCACTTAAAACCATATTTTTTAACAGAAGCATGATTGTCTTTCTACTTGCTATGTCTTTTTGCAGTTCAATAATTTTTTGTCTATATTATTCGATTAAATGCACTTGGTAAAAATTGATGTGAAAAAATCAATTAGTTGCAACAAAGAGAGCATGAAAATATGAATTATTTTCGAAACAAGCACACAAAAAAAGGGAAGAACAAACAAGAAAAAAAAATGATAACAAGACACAAAGCCTCTACAAGATACAGTGGCACTGTCATTGTTCACTTCACCATATTTGACATATATTTCAAATTGACGATTTTTTTTTTTGGCATTCTGTAACAAGTGCTACAAATATTCCAACTAAATAATATGTATTCACTTCTAAAAGCGTGACAATTGTAGTATTTGGAGTAAGATGACGTTTAAAATAGAGAATTGGTATTGTCTCAACAACATACGTTGGAATCAATGAGATGTAGTGACTATTGTCACCCCTTTCATATTTTTTTTAATAGTGTTGAGTCTCATTACATGAACACTGATCCTACAGAGAAATAAGACAAGAATTGTGAAATTAGCTTATAGCTCATGTCGATAGTTATTGTAAGGTGTCCATGTATGTCAACAAGATCAATGTGCATGAATTGAGCCTTTGGTGGTGAGCAAGATGTTGCAATAGAAGAAGGGTCATATAACCGTGAGGCATCTCCTTCAAACAAATTGTTGTGTTTCTCATGCAAATGTGAATTATGGATGATGCAACTATCTTTTTTTTGCTTGGCCGTGAAAAGAAAAAACATTTATCTTAGTGGTTTGTATCTTTTTTCTATTTTAAACACACTAAAATAGCAAAAGAAAATGCAAAAAATAATTAATGTGCAAATGAAAACATTGCGCTTTGTTCTTGATTATGGAAGCAGAAAGAGTGAACAATTTGTCCATATGACTGGATTCATTTCCACATGCTCCAATATTTGTTTTGTAAGCTGACATATTTCTCATTGCTACACCTATAGAAGCATAGCCATGAAGCAAATATATTGTATATCAACTATTGAAAAAAATAAACAAGGACCTACATGTTTTAAATGTTGATTGTGTGTCCTATTGTAATTGACTCATTTGCATTAAAAAAAGGTACTAAATGCAAGGATATTGAATTGGATATTAGAACATGGCTTCTATGAATGCTTTATTTTGAAAATACGCATTGAAAGAGTAAAGTATGTAGTTGAAATGATTGTAGTTACTCCAATGTTTGATTAACAATTTCTTTAAATTTTATGCAAACGGTTTCTTTTCTTGGTATTGCCTAAATTGAATCAAAGTAATTAGAGGCTTCAACTATTGCAAATCTTAAAAAATATTGATGCATTGAAATAAACTAATTGAAGAACATCACTATTTATTGGCAACAACAGTTGTATGATGCAATAGCTATAATTATACTAGTTTTAAAGAGTAAACATTGTTCAAGTAAACATGTGTCTTACAATGTTCCTACAATAGATATTTGAATTCATGTTACAAAGGTTAATGTTGGTACTATTGCATATGATAAAATATCAAGTCCCAAACAAGAAAAAAAAGAAAGACGAGAAAAAAAAAAAAAAAAAAACAATGCCTAGAACAAGGGGAATGATTTTTTGTTGCTACCTATAGTTTTTTTATTTTTTTTATTCAATAAATAAACAAAACAAGTATAAGATTGCAACCGTTTGTTGCAAAGTTCAATTTAGGCATAAGCTAGCATGAATTGCATCATGATCACTCCAATATGCATCCAACAAATCAACTTGATAACAAGTAGGGTTAAGACTTATCCAAATATGGTCTATTTGAGATTTTGAGTTTGGAGTATAATTGTGTGTCAATTCATGCAACTAAATCGTTTGCATATATTCAATTAGTTTCTTTGTTCTTTAGCTATTTGAATGCATGTCAACATTGAAATGACTAATAATAATCAAGATAAAGTTCTCATGAAGAATGTGTATTTTGACTATTGATATTGTTTTAATGATTGTAAAGACAAGAGTAAAATGAGTAGCATATTTGTTCATAATGCAAATTGGTCATATTACATAGATCTACAACATCAAAATATCAAATTTTGCAATGAAAAAGTTTTTTGTTTCAAATATGTTAATATGTTTTTTTATGCAAGAACACCATGAACAAAGTATGATGACTTCAAATTGAAGTTAGGAAACTTGTGTTTGTTAGATAAGCAATTTGTGTGTGTCTCTTGCAAGAAAATAACAATATTATTCGTAACGTATTCATATTGTTGAATATCATCAAGATGCACACACAAAATACACATCTTTAGGGATACCGATGTAAGTACATTGGTATCTGCAAAATAGTTACGAACAAGATCAAAGTTCCACAGTGTATTTTCTATCAAACATTTCATTTTTGTGTCTATTTTTTTGTTATAAGTGAAATTTTCATGTGTTAATTTTTTAATCAAGAACAATGAATCCATGTTTTTCGCTCGAGAAAGAGTTGTGTACACTAAACCATTTGTTTTAATGCTACTTGGGTCAAATGCAAGTCTTTTTAAAGTCAACCCTTATGCTCTATGTATTGTCCTAGCACAAGCTACTTGTTCTGGAAATTTTCTTCGTATTTTGTAATGACATTTTCTTCCAGATGATAGTAATAAATTTGCAACACGAAGCATTGGTGTCCACTTTTTTCAATATATATACCATATAATTCTTGGAATTATTTCCTTTTTAATAATCTAACAGATGAATCAAAAAATTATATCCAAACTACATCTTGTCCATTTTCTCCATTTGATGAATAAGATTTCAATATCCCATTAGCACCATTAACAATACCATCTTCGATGTTGTAGTTTACAACATATAATTCAACATGTAGATTTCTTTTTACTAGTACTTTTGTTGGTAGTATCACTATATTTTCATAATATGTAGAGTTTGTTTGAATCATTTCAACTTTGTTAAATGCTTGAAGGACTATTAACTTTGTATCCAAATGCGACAACATTATTTCATTGTCTCTCTGCACATATTTATTTATGTAAAATAGATATGGAAAAAGTGGAATAATTAGTGGTTCCCTATAATAAAAATGGTTGATGAATTCTATGGCAGCATTTGACTAGGCTTTCAATCTCATTTGTTCAAAATTGAAACAAAATCTATGACTTTTGGATGCATTAGAATATGAAAAACATAGCATTTTGATTTTTCTTGCCAAAAATTGTATGGCACTCTCAGTTTGTTCAACATCAGCGGTTCAAAGATTAGAGAATCTTTGATGGGTTGGGCCTAATACAAGTCACAACACATTATCAAATCAACATTTCCAAAGTATTTAGTATGGGTATGTTTTATTTCACACAATCATTTATCAAGATGGTACAAAAGTGTACAACCAACAAGAGAAACCTCATCAATAAGCACAACATGAAGATGTTCAAAGTGTTTGGACAATGTATCCATATTTTCATTGCTTAAAGGCAAGTATTCAGATTTGTTAAAAGGCATGGAAAAGGCAGAGTACAATGTGACACCATCAGCACTGAAAGTCGTTTTTCTTGTATACATTGTTATGAATCCCTTTAATGTAAGTGGATCATATTCAATTCTATTATTGTACATGCAAATGAGAGATTGGAATATTTCCCTTCCAACATATGTCTTTTTAGTGCCTACATCTCCAATCAGAGAAAGATATATTGGTTCTGAGGGAGACCATTTCTTCTTAATCAATATATATTTTACTATTGTTGCTTGTTCTTTGTTCAATTGTCTTCTTATGCTATAGAATTTTTTTCCTCTAGTATATGTGGTTGTTTTACAATATGATAAGGTTGATCAACTAATGTTTTTATGTGTTTCATTCTATGAAAATAATGGAGATCAATATCAATATTGTACTCTTCATACTCTTTACTTTTGATCAAGAAGAGGCCATTGGAAACTGAATTGATTTCTTCCATCACATCTCTATCGAAATATCCATAATCATTTAGTTCAATAATGTTTGATGTGTCATCAAGGTCACCCCATGCTCTAGGAACTGTATAAGTGAATGCTTGTTCATTTTGTCTTATGGTTTCTTTTAGGCTTAAATAGGAATTCATCCAACTAGAATACATATGTTTAAAAACATATTCATACAACATATATGGCACATACAACATCAAGTTTTCTCGATAAAAATTGTTTGGGTGTTAAGTCCTTATAATACTAGTGTAGTCCCTATATTGTTATTGTTTTTTTTCAATTATGGTTCACGCTCACTAAGAGGCCACTACATCCACAGGAAATAATCTAGGCAAATCCACCCAAAGGGATCTACCCACCAGCCTAATAGGCCTAACCCTAACAGCGTTGAGGAGATTTGACCTCGTGACCTCCCAATTGGCAACGTGCTTAGCAATGGGAACATGACCAACTTGGTTATCCCTTGGAGCTCCCTATATTGTTATTTTTGTACCTCATATAAGCCCACAATTGTTATTGTTTTTCCTTTATATTATTATTTTTATTTAGAACCTAATTATATTTTGACCCTTTAGACTTCTATATATACCAAGTACTTCTTGTCATTTGAATCATCCGAGAATTGTTTACTTATTTATGTAAAAGGAGGTTTCACCCTTGAAGTGGCTTATTATCAAGTCATTGATCTATATAATGGGTCATCGTGGAATTTTCGCTATAATTTTTTTCTATAAAGCTTTGGAATATGAAATGTTTACCACTTGGAGGTGAAATTTTGATGAACATTTGGTTAAATTTTGAGACCTTGTTTCTCTATATTTTCAAATATTTGGTCCATGGAAGTTAGGGTTTCTGTATGCTCCAAAATTCAGTCTCAAATAGGTGTCTAGGGGAAAACTATCATAACTTTCTCTTTCAGCATCAGAAATGAATTTTGTAAAAAATGACTAAAAGTGCACAAACTTTAGTTTTGTTTTTACAAATTTTAATGCCAAATATTAAAACCATGAAATGTGAAATTTTTTACAAGTTCACTCTACTTAACCAACCCATAATTACGTCATTGTGGGAGGTTTGGCATAACTTTATCTTGAAAAATCCAATCTCTGTATAACTTGTGGGCTTGGAAAGAAGACACGCAGAGCTACCTTATGAAGAAAATTCAGACCATGGGAGGCTAAAATCACAGATTTAAAACATTTTCAAGGTCGGCCAAATCAACAAGCTCAAAACCAAGCTCTTAAAAACAAAACAAAAATGTGTGTATTTTTAAAATTGCATAACTTTTGTTTGAAAAATCAGTTTGAAGTGATTCAAATGGCATAGAAAAGAATATATATCATTATTTGGTTCCAAAATTACTTACAAACAAAAAATTAATAAACCCATATAAAGCTCTACTATGATACATGAAGAAGAGGAAGAAATGCAACATGATATATCAAAATTATGGTAACAAGTGCCACAACTTTCGCTTTAACAAAGAGAAACCAAAAATGAATTGGAATCAATGATGAATGGTTTAAAAGCATAAATGGAAGGTTTGAAAAAGTTATTACAATAAATGCTTCCTAGTGGTGATAAGATATTCCATGAAACTCGTGATGAGAACAAAAGGAATGTGAATCATGATTTTAGAGACTTCAAATTTTTGTTGAAGACCCACCACATTCCAAATATCAATATGAGGAAGTTTGATGGTAAGGATACAATAACATGGATACTACAGATGGAGAATTTCTTTGATCTACATGATGTGAAACACACACAAAAGGTATGCATTGTGTATTTATATTTAGAACCCAATCAGTTTGTGTAGTATTGATGGATCTGTTCTCATAAATCACTTGTGACTTGGACAATTTTTACAGAGTAACTGATATCACATTATGAGGATACAAAGCGCAATACCTTGTTTAGCCAATTGATAAATCTCAAACAAAGGGGTTAAGTTTTGAAGCACATTGAGATCTTCCAAAAACTGAATATCAAGGTAAATGATATTCCAAAGGAGAATCTAATTAATGCCTTCATAGTGAATTTAGAGGATAACATCCAATGTGAAGTTTTCATTTGGGAACCTAAGTCATTGGAGAATGTGTTCAGGGTGGCAAGAAATGTTGAAAGAAAAATTATGGCAACAAGGAGGTCTACCACTCAAAACTATAAAGATGGATGTGTTATTGCTCCTAGCCTCCCACAACCTATAAGGATGACAACGCAAAAACTGGAGGAAAAAAGAGCAAAAGGGATTTGTCACAGTTTTCATAGAAAATACACTAAAGGTCATAAAAGTGTTGAGAAGAAATTATTTTACAAAGATTGTGAAGACGATGAAGAAAAGGAACAAGAAACATTAAAAGAAGAAGATTTACACCAAGAACCAACCCCAGGGGTTGGAAAAGAAGAAATAAATCCAACCCTATCTTGTAATGAATTGGAAGGAATTACCACTCTTCAAACTCTCAAGATAGAAGGATATAACAAGAAGAAAAATGTAATAGTGTTGATTGATTCATGCAGTACCCATAATGTTATTCACTGTTTATCCAAGGATTTGAATTGGTTTCTATATCCAGAACCATAACTATAAATTTCTCAGGAAAGTGCCATAATATCAATCTAACCATGGGGGAATATGCATTGAATAGTCCAAGGCTTTTCATTAAAAAGGGTGGTGTTGATGGTATTAGGAGTCCAATGGTTACAATCGTTGACAATGCTAGATTTTAATTTTCAAGAACTTTTCTTGAATTTTTTTTAGGAAGGAAAGGAAATTGAATTAAGGGTTATCGCAAGGAAACATGGTAAGATAATCAACTCTAATGTCATGAAAAAAAAATTAAGAAGTTACAACGATGCATAATTTCAAAATTAATCTCACGAGATGTTCAAACATCTAAATCATCCATTCTTCAGATATGCAAAGACTCCTTGACAATCATTCCAAGTTATTTGAGACTCCCAAAGGTCTCCCACCTATTCGAAATCATGATCATGCTATTCACTTGATTCCAAGAAGTGTTCCTCCAAACATTAAACATTATAGATAGCCCTATGCTCAAAAGAGTGAAATTGAGCGTATGGTTTCAGAAATACTAGAGGCGGGTATAACTCAACCTAGCCAAATTTCTTTCTCTTCTCTAGTAGTATTGGTGCACAAGTTGGATGGATCATGGCGCATGTGTCCGAATTATAGAGAGATCAATAAGCTCACTATTAAAGATAAATTTCCCATTCTTGTCATTGATGAATTGTTGGATGAATTACATGGAGAAATTTACTTCACCAAGTTGGATCTTTGTTCAAGATATCATCAAATTAAAATGAAAACAAAAGACATTCTGAAAATGAAATTCATAACTCATGAAGGTCATTATGAATTTTTGGTTATGCCTTTTGGGCTAACTAATGAACCTTCCACATTTCAAGGTTTGATGAATTCCACTTTCAAACCCTTCCTTAGAAAATTTGTGTTATTTTTTTATGATATACTAATCTACGTCAAATCTTGGAAATATGATGTTCAACATGTTGGCAAGGTCCTCAAACTATTGGATGAGAAACAATTTTATGAAAAACCATCCAAATGTTTCTTTGGGGTATAGGAGGTGGAATATTTGGGTCACATTGTATCTCATGAGGGTGTTAAGGTAGACCCTAACAAAATTAAATCCATCAAGGAATGGAAAATCCCCACAACCTTAAGGCACATTCGAGGATTTCTTGAGTTGACAAGGCATTATTGCAAGTTTGTTCATAATTATGGGAAACTAGCAGCACCTCTAACAACATTATTGAATAAATACAAATTTTCTTGGACTCCAAAAGAAACTAAGGAATTTGAACATCTTAAAGAGGCAATGTGTCGAGCTTTGGTCTTAGCTACACCAGAATTCACAAAAACGTTTATTGTGGAATGTGATGCCTTAGGAAATAGCAGTGGTGTTGTTTTAATGCAAGAAGGAAGACTGACTTCTTTTGAAAGTCATCCAATAAAGGGAAATAATTTACGAAAATCTACTTATGAGAAGGAAATGTTGGAAATACTACATGCCTGAAGAAATGGCACCCTTGCCTAATGGTAATACACTTCAAGGTAAAAATAGATCATGATCGTATTAAATACTTCTTGGAACAAAGAATATCTTTAGAAGAGCATTAAAATGGGTCATAAAGATGTTGGGTTATGACTTTGAAATCAACTACAGAAAAGGGAAGCAAAATGTTGTTGCAGATGCTATATCAAGAAGGGATGAGGATGTGGAGGAATTGTTTCGTGCCATTTCTATTATCCAACCTTATTGGATAACTCAAGAAAGGGATGAATGGAAGAATGGCGAAGAGGTGTGGACACTCATTCAAAATTTGTAGCAAGATCCCAGTGCATTTGACACATTTTTTCAGAAAATCAATTCACTATGGTACAAAGATCACTTATATCTATGTAAGAAATCCCAACAAAAACAAAAGGTTATTTTGGAATTGTGCACCTCTCCTATAGGAGGGCATTTAGGATTTTTAAAAACTTACCACAGGGTAAAGAAGAATGTTTTTGGGATGGCCTTAAATCTAATCTTCAAATTTTTTTAGCATAATGTTTGGTTTTCCAAGAAAATAAAGTGGAGACAATTAAGACCCCGGGTCTTTTACAACCATTATCCATTCCAAGTTAGTGTTGGGAGGAGGTCTCAATAGATTTTATCACAAGTCTACCCAAGTCTAAATAAAAAAGTGTCATCATGGTGGTAGTTTATAGAAATACCAAGTATGAACACTTTTGTGCATTATATCATCCTTTCAAAGCTAGGATAATCGCTCCTAAATTTGTGGAAATAGTTCAAAAGCTACATGGAAACCCAGATATTATTGTAAGTGACAAAGATTTAATTTTCACTCGAAACTTTTTACATAATTATTTTCTTATATTGGTATTCAATTGGCTCATAGCTCATATTATCATCCCTAACTTGATGGGAAAATCGATATAGTGAATGAATTTCTGGAACTATATCTTCTTTTCTTTGTATCAGACAAACAAACACATTGGTTCAAGTGGTTACCTCTAGCGGAATTGTGGTATAGCAATTCCTTCCATTCAATAGAAAAAATGATCCCATTTATGGCACTTTATGGATATCATATATCATTCATCACAAGTTCAATTAGTGGAAGATCACATTGAGCATCAACAACAAATTCTCCAAATCTTAAAGGATAACATGACTCTGGTGTAGAATCGAATGAAACAATGACCATATTAACATCACAATGAAAGAAGTTTTGACGTAGGTGATTAGGTGTTTTTACAGGTACAACCATACAAACAAATGTACCTCAAGCCAGCTAATAAGGATAATAAATTATCACCCAAGTACTATGGCCCTTACAAGGTGTTTCAAAAGATTGGTACTGTGGCATACAAATTATAGTTGCATGCATCTTTGCAATTACACCCAATTTTCCATGTTTCATGCTTAAAGAATGTTATAGGTGACAAGCTCTTGGTTCAAACTATATTGCAAAAATGATGAGGAACGAAAAACATATTGGAGCCTAAAGCAATCACAGAAACCAGAACTGGTAGCTACATAATCAATCAATTTTAGAGTGTCTCATTAAGTGGAAGAACTTACCTGCTGAAGGTTCCACATGGGAGGATGAGTATTTTATACAAAAGAATCCCGAAATACTCAAGTGTGGAGGACAAGACTTTTTTTAAGGATAGGGGCATGTTAGGTCCCTATAATACTAGTGTATTCCCTATATTGTTATTGTCGTACCCCATAGAAGCCCACTATTGTTATCGTTGCACCCTTACATTATTATTGTTATATAAGACCTAATTATATTTTGACCCTTTCAACTTCTATAGATACCATGT
Organism: Pinus tabuliformis; assembly: GCA_031772625.1. Lineage (NCBI taxonomy): Eukaryota > Viridiplantae > Streptophyta > Pinopsida > Pinales > Pinaceae > Pinus > Pinus tabuliformis. Next base: position 704,311,796 of record CM062805.1, on the reverse strand, counting down.
AGGTCTTGTCATTGAATCATCAAAGAATTGTTCATTTATGTGATATAAAAGGAGGTTTCCCCCTCAAAATGGCTTATTATCAAGTCATTGATCTATATTTTCTTATGTTTATGCATTATTTTGATATGGATACATATCACTAAGTCCTTATGTTCACTATTTCTCATGGATATTATGACAAATGGAAAATCACCATGTTTTCATTTCTTTCCCTTTTTTGTATAGCTTGATGAAAACTCTGTTAAACAAATGTGTTCAATAGATGAAGGTTGTTGCAAATAACAATCATAATTAAAGTGTAGAACAAATCCTATTAATCATCTGGTTCTTACTACAATTGTTTTGGTTGTTTAAGGATAGACACCTTTTGATATTTGGGAGAAGTATTAATGAATATACCTTTTCTTGAAATTGTACACAAAGGAAGGAACAAAAAAATATATACATGTTGGTGCGCAAATATTTTTTGCAATTTTAGCAGAGCTTTTCCAAGCCAAACAATTTTTTGCATAGTATCAAGAATTTTTTTATGATATTCTTCTTGATTATGTTTAAAATTTGTTGTCATGGTTTTATCAAATTTTTTCATGTAACAACAACAATATTTGGCTATTGCATAAGAATCAAACACAAACTAAGCATTTTTTTTTGCACTCCACATTTGCGGAATATGATGAAAAGAACTATTTTTTCATATGTCAATTGGTTTTCTTTTCAGTAAAATCATTGTTTGTTTTAAACTACATTTTATGGCATCAATGTATTCATGATCGGAAAACCCCAAATCACTCAAAAAGTTTTCAAACATATATGTTTCATTATATGTGGCATGTTCTAGCATTACATAAATAAGTTTGGTATTTTTCATTGTTTTGTCATCTGTGAACTTAGTTGGTTCAAGTATAGTTGTTTTCCGTATTGGAGGAATGGGAAAATTGAACCTACATTGAACATTTTTTTTTTCCTACAAGACTTTGAATGATGATGATGTTGAAATGTTTTAAGATAATTTACAAGAATCTGTGAATCACAAGACAAATCTCTATCTATAAAGTGCTCTATCTTGGCATTTGTATTTCTTCCATAGATGGTGCATTCCTTGTCCTTAGAAACACATGGTCATGTTGGCTTCCTCTATTTTGGAATTATGTTACAAAATAGTATCCTTGCAATTCACCGAGACACTTCTTATCATGGCAAACTAGTTGTCATAGGGAACCTATCTTATTATGGTAGTAACGTACACATGTTATAGGATCATTTCTTAATAAGCTATTAATCATGTTTTTTGTTATTTCATTGTCAGTAAAATGGTTTCTTTTGTTGTTGATAACTTGTATCACATTAAGCAGTGGTTTCCAACGATGGTCACAAAAGTTGAAGGAAACAAAAAATTCAGTGGACCCAATTGTCATATCATTGCATAAACATTCCTACATAAACCGTGAAATTAATATGGGGATGCGTGGATTATTCTTAGATCCATGTAACCAACTTTTGATTTAAGAATACGATCTAGATTTGGCTTTGACTTAACATCTTTTGTTAATAGTTTTCTTCCCTTTAGTTTTCCTTTTCTTATTCTTACCCAAACACAATTGAGAACTTGTCTAAGTATAATGCATATTTCCTTGTAAAATAAATTTGTGATGTGGTATGCAAAATCATGGTCCTTGTGCAATATTTCCCATTATGCAATTTTTTTGATATGTAAATTTTCTTGTAATATCATATGCGCGCTTTTCTCCATAGAAAAGTGTAGGGAATCTCATTTCCTATGAGTTATTTTCCTGGAAAATCCCCAATGGCATATATCCCTCACCAGGGGCAATATTTAACTAATTATTTTGAAGATCATAAATACTATGTGATTTTGTGAACCCATGCAACAATGTTTTTTCCCTAGCTCTTTGTCATTGTCTTTGATATCACTTTCTATTTCAATATCTATCCCAACTACTAGTGTATTTCTGGTCTCCATAAAATTTTCCTTCCATTTGTCATTTATGACAACCCTCTCCATATGATAAAGCATTGTTTTGCATAAGCAATACAATTCTTTCATGACCCCATGTGGTTGAACTTCACTATAAGCATAAGTGCTTTCGTAGCAGAGTCTTCTCTTTATCGCCACAACAATTGTATTAGTTTATTTTATGTCACATGGAAGCACATGTTGAATTTGAGATATGTCAGCGGGAACATTTCTTACACCTCCAATTAGGCCTATTTGTTGACCATTATATTTCTGTCCCAATTCTCGAATTTTCATGAATGGTAAGCTCATTAATACTAGTCATTCTTTTAACTCAGTTAATTTGCATACAATTCAGATGCGTTTATTGTGTATAATTTCTTAAGGGCATGAAAATATGGGAATCTCACCATGATCCAAGTATTTTTGACAATGCTTACAAGTGTATTCATGTTCTAGTTCTTTGACCCTATTTCCAACATGTTTTGTTTGAAAATCAATTTTTTTATTTTTATAACATCCTTTCCAAAGAAATTTCAACACCAACATGAGCAATTGTAGATAGGCATGTCAACAATTATTTTTTCAAATGTTTGTTCAATGAGTGTGACAACATTTTTTGATTTATATTTTCTCTTACTATCATGATTGTAACTTCTTTTAATTTTTTGCTCATGTTTTTATCATTTGCCTTAGTATTGTTTGTAAGAAACTTTTTTATTGTTCAAAGGGAATTGTGTTTGCATTCCATACAATTGTTACTTTTTAAAAGCATTGATGTACTATTCATAGATATATGTGTTCCAATGGTTCAAAATAATACTACACCATATTTTTTGGTACTGAACAACATTAAACATGATTGACTTGGACTTTTCTGAGTTGAATCGAGTCAAAATATCTCATTTTTCTACAAATCACACACAAATATCTATTTAAAAAACATAATTCATCTAGTAAAAAACAAAAGTACGACCTTCTATGTCTCCTTTTTCATATGAGAGTGCCAAAAGAAAAATATAACATTCGTAATCCCAAATTCCAGTTTCATTTTTTGTATGTTAACTTTGACATATTGGCCTATGCATTTTAATGCAAAAGGATCACCTTGTAAAACTGTGTTTGAGAAATTTTGGGCCATAATGTGACACAAGCAACCCACATCATATTCATGTTGTGTTAGATGACAAATGCATTGAAATGAGCTTTCACCCCAAGCACCCTTGAAATTTTGCATTCATTGAAGTCCTTGTGATAGCATCTTGGATTCTATTTGTGTCCATCGTTGTTTAATTAATGCATGCCACAAAGAATCTACATTTCCTCTATAACCTGTTAGAGCCTAGATTTGTCTTAGGCTGAAAAGACAAGGTTCCAGGTCCACATCAAACCACGCTCAGCCTCGTAGCTAGCTCTACGAGGACAGGAGAGGGCTCTCTCCAGGTCAATCTCGGAAAAAGGTAATCGATGAGGCTCGAGATGACTAAATTTTCAACTGATCTTAGGCTAGGTATTAAGTGCAAAGGATTTGATTTGAGTTTTTGAGGGTTTTGTTGAAAAAATGGGAAAGGCAAATTTGGGCTCGGGGATGAGGCACAGTTTCTATAGAGTTCCGATTGGGGCAAGGAAGGCAATCATTTTGGTGCTTTAAAGCAAGTGAGATGGATAGATCAGACTGGTGTGGAGCTAAGGAGAGCAAGAAAGTCTCAAGAATTCTCCTTAAACAGATGAAAACATGGAAATTTAAACAAATTCAAAGGCAGAGCATAACAGTTATGGATTCCACCTTAAATCACTCATTTGTTTCAAATTCAGAGGAAGAAGTAAGAAAATGATACACATAACACTAATGAACTTAAAATTACTCAGAGAAGCAAACCATCAAAACATAAAGCCACATGGATCCCAAACAATGCGGCAAAACCCTGGTCTTTCCTTAGCCAAAAATGTAGAGATAGAATGTACAATAGAGTGCCAAGCTTTTCCCAAGAGTCCAACCCTGAAAATGACTTACGAATTACATGATATAGACTAGCCAACCCATTCCCTTGCCTCTAGGGGTCGAGCTCATCATTCTAGGAGTTATTTGAACCAATTCTAAACAAGGAACTGAAAACTAGGTAGTCAAACAACTTACCCCTATATGCTAGGAAACTGATTCATTCACTCACATTTCTCCTTTTGGTAATGAATCTTCTAGAACAAGTAAAAATGTGCCAATATTACATCATGGTTGTCAAATTACATCATGAAAAGTCAAGAATAACTTCAAGAAGCAAAACTGGTCAAAACTGGGCGAATTGCTGAGCTGAACAGTGAAAAACAAACCAAAATTCTTTGTGCGCCACGCCAATTTCTTTGTGCCTCGCGCCACTGTGAGGCTAAGTTTGAGGCACTTGATGAAGTCCAAATTAAGCCCAAGTGTGTTTTTTGGAAAGCCCTACCTGTCTACTTTCCAACCCAAGTGGATTTTCTGAATTTGGTGCCCATTTTCCCCTCCAAAAACTCAATCTCCCAAGACTGCTTTCTGTGTGTGAAATTAGGGGCAGAGAGGTCATTTTTAGGGTGTTTTTGACCTCCTGAGGACTCAAAACTTGCCCAAACTTCTTGGCCATGCACCAACAGTCATGATTTTTCATGAAAAATCCAAAACTACAAAGTTTTTTGCATTTGGAGCTTCCAATCATAAGCACGGCGCGTCGCGCAGGGAGAAGGCGCGGCGCACTGGGCTTGAGGCGCGGCGCATAGAGCCTGTACGTAGTGCGTTTTTAAGGAGACTTTTGGAGGCCTTCCCGGTGTCCAAATTGGGTTCAGGACAGCTCGTTGGAAAGGTCTTTGAGTCTAATTTCCAACCCAATTAGAATGTTTCAATTTGGAGTTCATGTTCCTTATCAAAAATCAAATCTCCCAAGACTGGTCAAAATGTGCCAAATGAGGCTGCCTAAAGGCAGAGTGCTGTTACAGTCAACTTTTGAATGCCTTCCTCAACTCCAAATTGAGCTCATGATAGCTCATTGGAAATATATTTGTGTATAGTTATCATTTTACTCATCAAGAAAGTCATTTGGCTGACCAAGCTAGGAGAAAACTTGATTTTTCCAAGGTCACTTCGGAGGTGCATCAATTCTCTCGAGGCAATTGTATTTTTGACATTTCTCTAAAACCATGACACTTGTGTAAAAAGTGAAGGAATTTTTTCTTCCTTGGCCTTTTTTGGACAAAGACCTCTCTCAGGGTTTCTAAATTCATCTTTCCTTGCTCATAAACATCATTTGAGTCAAACCTACCCCGATGTGTGGAACAAGAGATTTGTCGAAATGAAGCGAAATGAAGGGGATAGCAAGCTTCTAATTCTTGAGGAAATTTTTGGAAGTAGGGAGAGATGTTAGGAAGTAGGGGAAAGTGGAATCTCAGAAATTGAGTGAGGGGAAGGGGTCAAAAAGGGAAAAACACAGGCCCAACCTAGAAAATAGGGTTTGTAGCAAGAAACTAGGGTTTGTGCGAAAATGAGGAATTTGGGGAATCTCAGTGATGGGAAGTGTTTAATAAGGTACATTAAGGATAGGGGAAGGTGTATCAACATCATGATACAAGTTTTGCTGATGATTTGACCATCCAAGAGAAATTGCCTTCAAAACCCTAGGAGAGGGAAATGAACCTTACCTAGGCGCAACTGAAGCATGAACAACGTGTAAAATGACCCATTGGACCCTGACATGATGATGACAACCCTCTGAATGATGGTTTTTAAGTTATGGTATGTTCTATGCTTATAACAGTTTACTTCTTTTTCTTATTATATTCCACCGATTAGCAATCACATGTACATAAACTAAAGTGCAGATAGAACATTAAACGATCGACAGAAAACAAGCCAAGACAAGAGACACAAGATGTGGTGGCTAGCCAGGGACAAACCCCACAATGTGTGGGGAAACCCTTTGATCAAATCTTCTTTTATCTTCAATAATTCAGCAGAGAGAAATAGTACAATAAATCTAATTCATATCAGCAGTAGCAAACCCTAGATCAGTAGCATCAGCATTAGTGGCTTCATTATCAAACTAGGGCAGACCATATCTCACAAACCGACAGTCGGATTGAATTCATTCCACCACCAAAAGTTTCGGCTTCCAGAGGAGGTTCAGATGAACCTACAGCGTAGTTCAGATGAGGAGATCTTCTAGGCCACGCAAGTCAATCTTTACTTCTGCAGTTGCAGCTTCAGTTTCAGCAGTTTCCGGCTTCAAACTAGGGCAGTCGATATCTTGCAAACCGTTCGTCGGATTGACTTCATTCCACCACCAAAAGTTGCGGCTTTCAAAGGAGGTTCAGATGAACCTACAGCTCAGTTCCAAAGAGGAGATCTTCTAGGCCACGCAAGTCAATCTTTACTTCTGCAGTTGCAGCTTCAGTTTCTGCAGTTTCCGGCTTCAAACTAGGGCAGTCGATATCTTGCAAACCGTTTGTCGGATTGGCTTCATTCCACCACCAAAAGTTGCGGCTTTCAAAGTAGGTTCAGATGAACCTACAACGTAGTTCCAAAGAGGAGATCTTCTAGGCCACGCAAGTCAATCTTTACTTCTGCAGTTGCAGCTTCAAATTCAACAGCTTCCGGCTTCACATGTGTGAGAGAGAGAGACCCATTTCAGCGCAGTAGAGAAGAGACTCATATCTGCGCAGTAGAGAGAGAGATGTGATGAGTTGAGTGAGTCCAAATGAGGAAAAGTCCTCTTATATTTATACACAACGTTGGTGGGTGAATAGATGCGATTGTTGGGCTTCTGAGCCTACATGAGTTGTAGGTCGGCTTGATAATAATTCCATAATCAAAATAAATTCATATCTCCATGAATACTTATCGGAATCGGGTGATCTTTATATCAATCCTACACCTCTCGACGAGAGGAATCTAATAAAAATATTATTAGCCATGAATAAGATGACCCACATGAAGTTTTGCCCTGGTTGCCAATTTTAACACTCCCTCTCAACCATGGAGAACTTCATCTGCAATCTGTCTATCGGTCGTTACTATTCATCCATCAAATGCACTGCCTTGTACAACTGACCCTTGCCCTGATCTGCTCTATTTTTCCTGTTCTGCTTTGTATTGTTCTGCCCTGCAATGATCTGTATTGTTTTGTTCTGTTCTGCTCTGCTCTTGCATTGTTCTGTTCTACTCTGCTTTTGTCTGAATTATGAAGAAGAAGAAATGATCGAGGATGTATCATACTGACTCAATGTCAGTCTCAGAGTATGTACCACTGGTCCCAGACTAGTCTCAACCAACCCAAAGTCAGCGTCATAGTGAGTACAACTCCAATGGTCCCAGACCAATATCATCCTCCACTGACTCAAAGTCAGTCTCAAAGTATGTACCACTGATCCCAGACCAGTCTCAACCAACCCGAAGTCAGCGTCATAGTATGGTACAACTCCTACCACTGGTCCCAGACCAGTATCATTGATCCCAGATCAATGGAGGTCATCCTAGCGTAGGGAGTACGGTAGTTACAACGATGCGTCCATCGGTACTACTATGATCCCTAACTTCATTTCCCTGCTCATTGATCAGATGAGAGGTACTTCCCATGAGTCCCAGACTGCATGGGTAGGATGCCTCGACAGGAGAACTAATCAATCCTGTCCTCACAGGAGAACACATCAATCCTGCTACAATTTCCATGGAGAACACATCAATCCAGGCCTCACAAGAGAACACATCAATCGTGCTACAATTGCCATGGAGAACACATCAATCCAGGCTACCATGGAGAACACATCAATCCAGGCCTCACAGGAGAACTAATCATCCTGCTACACAGGAGAGCGAATCATCCTATTCCACAAGAGAGCGAATCATCTTGTCCCACAAGAGAGCGAATCATCTTGTTCCAGTGTGCACCACCAGGGGAGGGTGAGTCACCCTGTGGTCATATGTTGCTCCGGTAGGAACCGCAAGCCCTCAGAGCTCCCAGAGCTCAATGTATGCAACATGCAGGACCCTTGTACAAGGGTTTCTTTCCGACTCCAAGTCGTTTGGGAAAATCACAGATTAGATCTTTCCTCAGGGCTTTGACAAGGTGTACCAACCTGTACATCATCTTAATGTGATGGAGCTTCCTTGCTCATCGACTTACCATATCCCAGATGATGTCTATCTACTGGAGCAATTGACGAATACGGGATTCCTCAATAATCGAATCCCACCTCTAGTTGTTACAGAGAATCACAGTGGTATCCAATGTAAATCCAAACAGCTCACTGAAGAGCTTTCGCAACCAGACTACCTCACACAAGGTTATGCTAGCAACAATATATCCTGCTTCGGCGGTTCTCAAAGCCACCGACTTCTGCTTCCTGCTCATCCAGGATATCGAAGCAGATCCCAAGGTGAAACAGTACCCGAAAGTTCTCTTACGGTCCACCACACTGCCTGCCCAATCAACATCAGTATATCCAAGTAGTCTCACATCTCCGACAGTGTATCTTAATCCATGAGAGATTGTGTCCTGAAGACATCTGAGAAGATTCCTGGCATCAGTCCAGTGAGGCTCAACCAAATATGAGCTCACAATGCTAACTGCAAAACATATGTTCGGAGGTTCACCAAGAACATCAATGCGAATGAGTTTTTGAAACTCAGAGGCATTTCCCAAGTCTGGTCCGACATCACTACCATATAACTTCTAAAAGTTAAGATCCTCGAGGTAGTCACAGGCTTGCAGTCCATCATACCGAATCTTTCCAATATATTTACCACATATTTTCCTTGAGATAGGAAAATTTCCCCTTGGCTTCTGCCACACTTCAAGTCCTTGGTCCTTCATTTCAAATTCAGAAGCCATCTCCCTCTTACATTTGTGAATGAGAGGGTTTGCACCTGTTAGAAAGAGGTCATCCACATACAACACCAGTATGATAGGCTTGTCATCTTCAACCGTAAAGTAAAGGTTAGGATCAGCTTCACTCCTAGTGAATCCCAGCTTCATCAAGTAGCTATCGATCCTCTCATACCATGCTCGGGTGCTTGCTTTAGACCATAGAGAGCCTTCTTCAACCTGCATACATGAGATTTTCAATCATAAATCTCAAATCCTTCAGGTTGCTCCACATAGACCTCTTCTTTGATAGAACCATGCAAGAACGCGGTCTTAACATCCATCTGATGTAGGTTCCATCCTTGTGAAGCCACAAGGGCTATGATCAAGCAGATGGTCGTATATCTGGCAACAGGTGCAAATATCATAGTCTATACCTCCCTTCTGGGATAAACCACGAGCAACAAAATGAACCTTATACTTTTCCATACTTCCATTTGCTGCATGCTTTATCTTGTAAATCCATTTTGAAGTAACAATTGTCTTGTCCAGGGTCTGGGAACTACTTCCCAGACATCATTCTCCATAATAGACTCATATTCTATGGTCATAGCATCCTTCCATAGTTAATGCTTGATGACATCTGAGAATGATGAAGGTTCATTTTGTATGATTGTGCTCATGATGGTCAGGTATCCCTGATACCTGTTAAGTTTCTTACTTTGATGGAAGGTTCCTCAGGGTGCAGCATGTCCTTCAGCATCATCAAGTATCCCCCTAAGCTATGAAGACCTCTTCCTAGAAGAGGAAGGCTCATGTGGATGAGGATCAATCGGATCCATGGGTTCTTCTACATCAGGCATTGATTCATCATCCTTTTCTTTCGGTTCCCTGGTGTCGGCTTCTTGAGAGCTCCTCAAAGTCGGAAGATTGATCACCTTGCTGAGAGCCATATCTTCGTCAAAGGTGACATCATGACTGATTATGACTTCCCTTTGACCGATGGTGAACATTTCTTCAGGAGTTTAGGAACCCAATGCTTGATGAGGGCATCGATTTTGTACATATACAACGGTGATTGTAGTTTCAGCCCGTAGAAACTTCAGAAGTCTTTGATCATGTATCATGGCCCGGACAGCTTCCATCATCTTGCGGTTCTTCCTTCTCACCACACCATTCTGCTCAGGAGTATGTGGTGTAGAAGTCTCCCTCTTAATGCCAACCTCAGGTATGCCTGAGTAAACCAATTGTAATATATCGGAGGTCTTGCTTTGGCTTGAGGGGAATGGTCCCCTTTTGAGCTTTCCTTTGGCACATCCCAGACATACACCTTCTTTCTCTACTTGGAATTCGAGCATCCCTGTTACCATCTGTCTTACATCGGGTAGAGCTTTGTAATGAAGGTGGGAAAACCTCTGATGCCAAAGTTCGGACAAAAGAGTTGTGTCACAAGACATGACACCTAGCGGACTTCCATCGACCTGATATAATGAATCAACACTAAACCCAAGAGTAAAGGCATCTTTAACATTATTTTTCCATATACATACCTTGCCATTGCTGAAGGTTACCTTGTAGCCTATGTCTTCCATTACCAAGATGGACACTAGGTTCCTTTTGAGGTCAGGTGCATTTAATACATCCTAGAATTTCTAGCCTTCTTGAATGCTTGTCCTCTTCCTTGATTCCCAGCTCTCCTCTTACCTTTGTTGTTGAATTTGTCATTCCTTTGATTGCCATCAGAGGGATTTCGAGTTGCACCACTGCATACTGTACCATGCTTCTCTAATCATGATTATCATCATGTCCATGATTTTATCCATCATAATGCTGCTCAAACTAGTGTGCATCATCATCATGCTATCCTATATGTGCATGATCTCATGTTGCCCTTTATGTCCATGATCTCATTCATCATGATGCTCATGATCTCATACATAGTGACTTGCTTTATCGCAAATGTAACATCGTCATTTTCTTCTAGCCTTAGGTCCAACCTTTCCTTTTGATTAGTCCCAGAATTATTTCTTTTCTTTGCATGAAAAGAAAAGGCAACAGGAGGACCTTTAGGCATGGGCATTTCTTACACTTCTTCCCTTATTTCTTCTTGAATGTATCTAGCCATTAATTCCTCGAAACCAGGAATTACATTATAGTTTAGAAGAGTAGTCCTGAACATATACCATTCAGATGGTAATCCTTCAAGAGTTGTGAGTGCCATTTCTCTGTCAGTAATAGTTTCCTCAATAGATAGGAGATCGTTCTTGATCTCGGTGATTCTTAAGAAGTATGCTTGCATACTTTCATCTTTACCCTTCTTGATTTCCCTCAACTTATTTCTAAGAAACAAAACTTGATTTGCATCATTAACTTTAAATAAACTCACCAGTCTGTCGTAGATTTCCTTGGAGGTGTCTAGATCAGAGATGTAGGCCACCAAACGCTTGTCGATAGAGTCCCGGATGATCTTCTTTGTTTTGACTTCTCCATTTTTCCATTTGTTCCAGGCAGCAGCAGATGCATTTGATGAAGACTCAAAAATATTGCCTCTTACATGGTCCAGCACTCCTTGATCTTCAAGGGTTAGATCGATAGACATCTTCCATCTGTGATAGTCAGCTTTCTCACGGAGCTTGTCTTCGGCAGGAAAGAGTGTTGAGGACCCCATAGTTCTTTTAGGATAGCCTTGCCAATCTTCTCTTCAATGATTGCTCTTGCTCTTGCTCGGGCTTTGTCTTCACCTCAGCTCCGATACCATGTTAAGTTATGGTATGTTCTATGCTTATAACAGTTTACTTCTTTTTCTTATTATATTCCACCGATTAGCAATCACATGTACATAAACTAAAGTGCAGATAGAACATTAAACGATCGACAGAAAACAAGCCAAGACAAGAGACACAAGATGTGGCGGCTAGCCAGGGACAAACCCCACAATGTGTGGGGAAACCCTTTGATCAAATCTTCTTTTATCTTTAATAATTCAGCAGAGAGAAATAGTACAATAAATCTGATTCATATCAGCAGTAGCAAACCCTAGATCAGTAGCATCAGCATTAGCGGCTTCATTATCAAACTAGGGCAGACCATATCTCACAAACCGACAGTCGGATTGACTTCATTCCACCACCAAAAGTTTTGGCTTCCAGAGGAGGTTCAGATGAACCTATAGCGCAGTTCGGATGAGGAGATCTTCTAGGCCACGCAAGTCAATCTTTACTTCTGCAGTTGCAGCTTCAGTTTCAGCAGTTTCCGGCTTCAAACTAGGGCAGTCGATATCTTGCAAACCGTTCGTCGGATTGACTTCATTCCACCACCAAAAGTTGCGGCTTTCAAAGGAGGTTCAGATGAACCTACAGCGCAGTTCCAAAGAGGAGATCTTCTAGGCCACGCAAGTCAATCTTTACTTCTGCAGTTGCAGCTTCAGTTTCAGCAGTTTCCGGCTTCAAACTAGGGCAGTCGATATCTTGCAAACCGTTCATCGGATTGACTTCATTCCACCATCAAAAGTTGTGGCTTTCAAAGTAGGTTCAGATGAACCTACAATGCGGTTCCAAAGAGGAGATCTTCTAGGCCACACAAGTCAATCTTTACTTCTGCAGTTGCAGCTTCAAATTCAACAGCTTCCGGCTTCACATGTGTGAGAGAGAGAGACCCATTTCAGCGCAGTAGAGAAGAGACTCATATCTGCGCAGTAGAGAGAGAGAGAGATGTGATGAGATGAGTGAGTCCAAATGAGGAAAAGTCCTCTTATATGTATACACAACGTTGGTGGGTGAATAGATGCGACTGTTGGGCTTATGAGCCTACATGAGTTGTAGGTCGGCTTGATAATAATTCCATAATTAAAATAAATTCATATCTCCATGAATACTTATCGGAATCGGATGATCTTTATATCAATCCTACACCTCTCGACGAGAGGAATCTAATAAAAATATTATTAGCCATGAATAAGATGACCCACATGAAGTTTTGCCCTGGTTTCCAATTTTAACAATGGTACACTGAGATGAATAGTGACATAGACCGACATTTGGACAACTTTAAAAGGAGTGAAAGCAAACCCTAGACCTAATGCCTAGTGACCAAATTTTGCTTGAAGACTCACTGAAATGATAAAATTTGACCTTGACACTTCAAAATCACTTTGTAAGAGCACGTTTGATCACTGGAGGAAGGCTAGAAAGACTGACACTAACATAACCATCAATATATGCATTTTTGATCTGCACAAGAGTGGCTCAAAATTTCCAGCTAGGGGATTGTCATCATTAAATAATATGCCATGTATATGCATGCCTAAAACTGAATTGAAATGCAAGTATGGACTCTTTTGCTTCTTTGACCAAATTCTTATTGGCATGTTAAGCCACTTTGACAACCAATCTATGCAAAAAATGTCTCCCCAAAGTCTCCTCTGATTCGGTGGGCACTCAAGTTAAGTATATAGTGAAATACGTTGAATATAAACCTCTAAATGATCAACATTATGCATTTCCATCAATGAATATGTATTTAACTCATTTATATAAGACAATAATGCTTCATTGCAATTATTTTTCAAACAAAGTCTGAAATGTTGTATTGTCCCTTGTCTCAATTCTATAGAAGTATATCTATTATGCAAAAACATTCATAGAGAATCAAATAAGAAATATCCAACAGTAAAATTGAAGTTGTTTATACGAGTCAAATGGTGTTTTTCCAAAACAACATTAATATCAAGTTCTTCATGCACACCAAATTTGTTTAGTTCAATCATATGCTTGTCTCCAAATTATTTTTTGTTTTGTGCCTCAAGCACATCCATTTGTTGTCATTTTATTTTCTCTATCTAGGAACTATAATTTTATAAAAATAAACACACAAAAAAAGAACATGAGTGTTTTTTCTATTCTTTTTTTTTCTCTTTCTAGATATCAACAAAAATAGTTTCTATTAATTCCATTTACATGTTACTAAAATGTGCAGACCTTGTATCAAATGGAAATTGTATATATTTGTAATCCCTCCAACAAAGCTGGACAAGTTCCACCTTAGATCAAGATGATTTGTTCCCTTAAAAATCAACAAAGAATCCAATCAAAAGAAGAAAATATCTCAATGTTTCAACATTCTAAGAATATGAATATTATCTTCCTTTGCAAAATGAAAAAATCATTACTATAAATAATAATAAAAATGATTTAATATCAACATATAAACGAATAGTGACACTATAAAATTGCATATTGTTGAAAGGACACTCATCTTTAAACTTAGATTTAGTGGTTCATTATAGAAAGAGGATCAATCAAATAAACTAGTATATGCATTTCTAATACTCCATTAACAAGACAACTTACATTTTCTCAATTTTAGCACTTACGCATGTTTTTCATATAGAAATACAAAATTCAAACTAAATACATATTTCAAATAATTTCTCCTACATATTTTCCATTGAAGCAATATATATATTCTAAGTCGAATTTATGGGTGCGGAAGAAATTTTTGTTCCTTTCTCTGCACATGCATTTGCTCCACACACCCAGTGTCTCGCATAGGAGCCATGAGATAGGAATTTGTATGTCAGTTAACATAAAGTTTCGCGACCTTCTATCAGACTGCATGTAAGCACTTAAACCTTAATAATGAGATAATGGGGCATGGTTAACAAAAAGTAAGAGACATGAAAGTCTTGTGATAAACAAAAAATTTGACATCACGTCACAATAGTGTTATAGTGTGTTCCTTGAGCTCATGCCCTAAATCTCTCGCTTTAAAGACCCTTACTAATTCTAACACAATTACGTAAGAAGACATGAATTTATAACATACAAGATTACACTCATCACCATAGCTAAACTATGTGCGAAATCGAAGTCTATACGAAACAAAGACTTGTGTGGAACTGAAATTTGTGCCAAATAAAGACATGTACGAAACTACATAGATAAAAGGGCAAGTTCACTATTCAACTCAAGGTGAGCCCAAATAAAATATCGAATCAATCGTATTAGAAAAGTGGCACAAATATCTAGACTTGGGTGTAATGATTTCTCTAGTCATAAAAATCCTTTGTGCATTATGTGCAGAGAAATGAAGATGTCCTCGGTAAATTGGAGAGTTAAAACACTTGCAAAAGTGGTAAACAAAAGAGATAAATTTGAGAATCATAGGGTGGCTTATCAATTATCAATTACTAGCCTTGGTACTTGGCAATTTCAATACTAAAAGGTGGACTGAGGGTTCTAATGCTTCAAAAAATCTCACCAAGTCTAACGAGCATAAGACATACAATAATAATGCAATTATGAAAAAAAAGTTAATAATTTGATATATTAGTTTCAAGTTACTACCATTCATGCATTTCAAATTTATTTCTGACTCTAAATAAACATAAAGTTATCTAGTATTGATAGAAAAATGTATATCTCGTGCTTTAAAAATATGTAAATTTAATTTTCCATGCTTCACTTTAGACACTTTTCTTAGTTTTAATACAACTTAAATTTATCTCACCTTCAAATTTAACAAATATTAAAACAAATAAAAATATAATAATTATTACTTGAAATTACCTTAAATTGTATAATTAGAAAACAAAATATGAGGGTTAGTCAATGTGCAGTCTTGCATGAGGCCCACATGCCCTTCCCTCCTTAGTCGTGAATGCGGGACTTGGACAAAACCCCCTCCCACTAACTAGTCTGGTTAATTTCTCATTTTTTTCCTTTGAGTTTCATGGTTTGCTCTAAATAGAGAAAATAAAACATAAGGTTGGTTGTGGCTTCAGATACTCTCTATTTTGTAAGTATTCATCAACAAAACACCTAAACAATGGGTTGTTGACTCTTGTAGTGCTTGCTTCAAAAAACCCCGCTAACAAAGGATCCACATAGTGTATTCAGCCTCCTGAAACTAAATGACACATTACCGAGCCTTTGGTGAATCTTTGTATTTGATTCTAATTTGGTTAAAGGGCCACTATGATGATTTCCTCTAGTGACAATAAATAAACCACTTGGCTTAACCAATTGACTGAAATTGTGAATCCAATTTAGGGGTGAGCACATGGAGCAAAGTCACATTGTACCTAGCCTAAAAATGGTCTTGCCAACCATTTTTAGATACACAAATAACTATAATTGTTTTTTCATATTTCGATTATGACTTATGGCATGCTTTGTTATGTCTTTGAATGATATGCATGGCCATGTATATTTATGAACGAGTGACATCAGCGATCGCATAAATATTCGACAGCAATGAGCTAGCAAGTTTTTATAGCAAGCAAGTCCATTTCTCTTTGCATATGCCATACATCTGCACATGCCTTCCACTAGTTTTAGACCTAGCAATATTATCAAACCAAGAAGACTTATGACTCTAGCTAAAGTATGTGCAGAACAAAGGCATGTGCTGGAGTACACAAATATAATGGTATGTTTCATTGCTCCACACAAAGTAGGCCATAAAGGAAATATTTAATTTATAATCATGTTGGGAAAGTCATCCAGATATTTAGACTTGAGTATAATGATTTCTCTAGTTATAGAATTCCTTCTTGTATTACGTGGAGAGAAATGAAGCTACTTCAATGCATGGAAGACAAATATAGACCCCAAAGTAGCTACACTTGGATGTAAATTATAAATAATAAAGTTTTTGTAAATAAATTAACAACAACTCATAAATGATTATTTATCTTTTTTGTAAGTAATAAAATAATGCAATTAGGGCATAGAAATGTAATAGTTTCAAGTTACTTCCATTTTGCATTTCAATCATTTTCTCCGGTCATCTGAGGAGCCAAAATAAATTCCATGAAATCTCTAATTCTTTTGTACATTTCAAACATATTCAAACAATCATGGACAGACATTTGATGTCGCAATATTATTATTTTTTTGCATACTTTCGAGTTGATGGGGAATAAAATAGTCAAGAAATGTTCTACTTTTTTCTAGATTTTCATTGACTGCTAACAACACAGTTTCATGTAACTTTATGCATTTCAAATTTATTTATTTTCTTCACTTGTCTGCATTCTATTAGGTTTCTAACATAAGTCACTAAATTTTTTGCTTCATACTTCACGCAAGTAGATTGTTAAGCCAACCAAATCCATGTAACTTGAAACACACAAACAAAGAAATGCATATTGTTAAGCCAACCAAATGCATGTAGCTTAAAACACACAAACTAAGAGATGCATGTAAACATAGCAAAAAAAAAGCACCAAAAAACCAGTAAAATATGATTGAACTTGAAACACATTGAAAATAAATGTTTTTTGAACAAAACAAAAACAAAGCACATAAAGCATAAAAATAGGATGCACTTACCAGTTTGAAAACTCTATATTTTTTTGTTTTGTTGATTATTTCATATACTTTAATCTCTATATATTTTTTTTTCCACAGTTTCTACAACTCTACTTCATAACAAGTTCCTCGGCTCTTCATATGATGTTAAGTGACTAATGAGTCTTATAACTTTTTGCAGCATGTAAATTGAAACACAAGAAATGAAAAATGCATATAAACAAAGAAAAAACATAACGCAAAAAAACCAAAAAAAATATGATACAACTTGAAACATTAAATAAAATAATGGGAAAAAAATTAATAGTTTCAGACAATAGTTTCAAGTTACTATCATTTTGCATTTGAATAATTTTCCTTAGTCATGTGTAGAAAAAAGGTAAACTTTGTTTCAGACTTAATCACTCTAGATAAACTTTGTGTGCACCTAATGAATATAAGAAAAGAAAAAACATAACACAACAAAACCAAAATACAACTTGAAACATAAAATAGAATAATGGGAAAAAAGTTAATAGCTTCAGACAATAGTTTCAAGTTACTGTCATTTTGTATTTCGATCATTTTCCTTAGGCATGTGTAGAAGAAAGGTAAACTTTGTTTCATACTTAGTTTCAAACTTAATCACCGTAGATAAAATTTGTTCAAAAAAAATGAGATAAAAGGGTAAGTTGCACTACTCCGCACAAGGTGGCTCGAAAATAAATTATTTATTTTATAATCATATAGGGAAAGTGGCCCTAATATTTAAACTTGCATGCAATTATTTCTCTAGTTGTAGAATTCCTTTTTGTGTTACTTGGAGAGAAATGAAGCTACTTTGATGCATGGAAGACAAATATAAAGCCCACAGTTGCTACACTTAGTTGTAAATAATAAAATATAAAGTTGTTGTGAATAAATTAAGAACAGATACTAGATAATTATTTATATTTTTTGAAAATAATAAAATAATGCAATGATGGAAAAAAAAAAAGTTAATAATTTCAAGTAATAGTTTTAAGTTACTTGCCATTTTGAATTTTAATAATCGTGCACAAAAATTTGATTTCATACTATTATCATTTTTTTGTATACTTTCAACTTGATGGAAGCCCTACACACATGCTTCCACTAGTTTTAGATCCAACAATATTACAATTATCAATCTAGCTAAATTGTATGTGCAACTAAAGTCTGTACAGAACAAAGACATGTGCAAAACTAAAATCTATGCAGAGAAAACATGTGTGCAACTAAAGTTTCTATTCAAGTGCGAAGATAAAATAATAAGCTCCACTACTCCACACAAGGTGAGCCAAAAAGGAAATATGGGATATATAATCGTATTGCAAAAACAACCCATACATCTAGACTTAGGCCTAACGATTTCTCTAGTCATAGAATTCCTTTTTTGTGTTACATGGAGAGAAATAAAGCTACTTCAATACATGAAAGACAAATATAAAGTCCAAAGCAGCCACACTTCATTGTAATTGAGAAAAAAATAAAGTCTTTGTGAATAAATTAACAACATCAAATAAATGATTATTATCTTCTCTACAATAACAAAATAATTCACAATTTTCACATGCCTAATCTTCATCGATAGATTTTTTATTAGGACACTTTATATTCATCCATTTTTATCTTTCTTAACATTATTATCATGACTATATTACTAAATGTGGTTGATATATATCAATAAATTTCAATTGACGTGTGGCAATGCCCTAGGGCATTATGACAACCTCGGTTATTTTGCACTTATGTATACAATGTAAATATTTGAGGAAAAAAAGGAGTAAGTCAAGGGACACAGATTCCAAAGTTAATGGGGTTACTTGTTGGGGACATTTTTAAGGTTTCCTTACATTAAGAATCTGAGCTAGTTCATGCAATTGAAAACTGCGCAAAAAGGGACAATTTGTATTTTCTTATCAACTAGAAGCAGGGGATAAAATAATGTGCTTCTTTACAGTGGTAGACAAGGAAACAAGGACAAGAATTTAAAAGTGAAAATGGACAAATTACCTGACAATATTTTGGTAGACGAAGGTAACTATCTAAAGGTTGCGCAGGGGACAAGAGGAAAGTTCATTCGAGCAGTGTGGGACTATGCAAGGGACAGAGGAAAAATATCATTTAAATAGTCTAGTACATAGAGGAGAATGGGGTTCTAAAGTCTAGTGTTGGTTGGGGAAGGCAAGAAGGAACGTACAGATGCAATAGAGAAATCAATTTTTGGTTGGTAAGAAGGCAGGAAGAAATTACTTTTAGGTGGGGAAAAATGGCCTCTTGATTCCCTATTAGCCATAGGGTGGAGATGGTTTTCTATGAAGTCCCTTGATGGTAGGGTTGGAGGACTTCTCCTTATGTTATTGAAAGGATGATTTCTTAAATCCTTTCTTGATGTAGTTGTGTTTTAAAGTGGGTTATTGTGTCCCCAAGATGGGTGGAACTATTGTGTTGTAGCTTGAAGGGTGGAGGAAATAGGCCTTTGGATTTCCCTATATTATTGTTAACTACTTTAATAGTTAGTGGGTGGAGGTGGGAGAACCTCTAGAATCCCTATTACAAATAACAATTAGAGTTTAATCCTTGAGCAAAAGTACCCTCGGTCTCTGGAATCTGGCTCAGGGGTGACAAATATAAGAGAGGATTGGCTGCAACTTGTATATGGTTGGGTGGAGATTTTATGTCTGAGACTCAGTTGCCAAATTTCAATTCAAGATAAGTGTCTTTATATGTATCATGTACTGCAAAGTTCATATTTAGACTGTTAAGTTAAGTTTGTATAATGAATGATGTATTGTCCTCCTGTGATTAAAGAATGAGGTTCTGATAACTAGTTCCTTATGGTTGTGGTTCTACACTAACATTATTCATGTAGGGGGAAAAGATATATATATATATGATGTAAGCACAAAATGATTACAATTTAGTGATTGATGTTAGTAAACACTAGGCACGGGTATAATAATTTGTGTTAATATAATTAAACCTTGAGCTCAACCCATGAGATAAAATAATGATGAAAAAAACCATAATGAGTGTGTACACAGAAACCTATGCCATCCTTCCAACACTAGTAAATTCATTAGAATGATTGGTATTATGAGGTGCATAGGTCACATTGAAATGAATGTAAAACTGCATGGAATTTTCATACTAAAGGTTGTGTGCAAGAAGGAGAATACATATAATTATAGAAATGTATATATACAAGTGTAAACATAGCTAAGTTGAGTTGTTGAGGTTATGGGCTTAATGCCTACTTTATTTAGCCATGGTTACAGACATAGCTAATCTATTATGTTAATGGTGTAAAGGCTAAATATTGCAAGTCAAATGGTATCTGTAATATCAAATAGGCCTTAAAGCAGGAGTGCACCGCTTAAACCTACCTTATGTAAAAACATTTTACTTAAGCCTAAAGAATAAAATTTGAGTCTATGTATACATAAGTTGATGCCCCGATATGCTACTCATATCAGTTATGGAATGAAACAAAATAATCGAATTATATGAATTTTTCATATTGAATATTAGTCATGGTGAGTCGAGATAGTTATTATATTTTGCGGGATCAGGGTCAAGTTAAAGCAGTCGATGTCATTTTATAATACTTGTTTAAATTTATGCTATATAGTCAATATTTTGGTGCAAGGTGAGTTAAGTCCATGCCTGATGTGTGTGTGTGTGTGTGTGTGTGTACATGTTGTTGTGTGTAAACAAACTGTACACAGAGTCCATAGGGATGAGGCCGCATGTGGCCAGGAGTGACCATCACCAAGTCCAGAGGTTGGAGTTCAACCCCGTGCATGCAAAGAGTCGAAGGCCTTAGCCCTGAGGGTCAATCCATGGAATATAACCACATATCGTAACCAAGGTCAAAATCTTGGGCTCAAAAATCGACGGTGGAGGCTCATTGGTGAAATCGACGATCAACAAGATAGTGGGGCCTTGTCCCCTATGACATCAACAGGGGGAGGGGGGATTCTAAATTGAATCATAGCTATTGATTTAGTCTTCCCAAATAAACAGTTAGGGGAATGGTGGGGCTTCCCCCCTATGACATCGACAAGGGGAGGGGGAGGTCACGCTAACTATTAGATTAATCAAATGAGAGTGTACCATCAGATATTAACCCTACAACCATGAAGTGGAACCAGGATAGTGGGACCCCCAACCCCGTGATGTCATCGGGGGGGAGGGTTTCCCATTGTTGAATAACAATTGTTGGATGATTAGAATGATGATGTACTGTCAGATATTGACCCTTGAACCATGAAGTGGAACTAGTATAGCGAGACCCCCCCGACCCCCCCCCCCAGTGATGTCAACGAACAGGGGGGGCGTCGTGCTTTTGATTCTTAGTCGTTGATTGCACCAATGGATTAGATTTGTCCGATGTTGAAGTACCCTAAGGGGAGGGTCCATTATTAAATATATGAGAGCACTAGTGGTTAAATGCTTGAGTGAAATATATATATATATATATATATATATATATATATATATATAGTGGTGCATACATACATGCATATATATATATGAATGTATTACATATTTTACATATGCATGTATGTATGCACCACTATATATATATGGACAATGTGATCACATGTGATGTTGGAAGGTAATGTAAGGTACATGGTATCAAGGCATACCACATAGTCGAGTAACCCTAGGTTTTCAAGAGCCTATGCCATGTGGCAGTGTAGTGATATGTCGCATGGCAAGAAAAGTGAGGTGGTATTTTTAAACTAATAAGGCTTTAAAGGATCATATTTTGCAATCCTGGAGTTTTATTGGGACCAAATTTATATCACTGGAAAATTCTCATAGATAAAAATACAATGATGACATCCAAATTGAGTTTTGGAAACTTGGAAGAAGTTAAAAAAAATCACCCCTTTTCTCTAACTATACTAGGGAAGTTGGGTTAGCATAGTAAATACACTCCCAAGGGTAAGGGGGTGTGTTTACATGTGGTATCATAGAAAAGGTTCAACACTGGACCTTTGGAGACAAACGACACTTTAGTAGAGTGGAGTAAATGTCAAGAAGATGGATACACACACACACATGCGATTGATCATTGTGCGAGCTGACAATTTGTGTTGATCGATATATTTTGTTTACTCTACATGCATATATAGTAATGCTAATGACTTGATGTTGGATTGATATTGAAGTACTAACATGAATTATTTGTCTCAGTTAGCCCTACCATGGAAAATCCACAAAAGCAAGTTCAAGCGCATGACTTTTTGTCATTTATTCATATTATAAAATATCTGATAAGTGTGTGTGAATGGAAGGACATCACAAGCAACAAAGGACCGTGAGGAACAAAGGAATGGGTAGTGGGATGGTTTAATACAATTCTTATCATTCACAACATGGGCATGAAGAAGCTTTATTGGCGAATAGAGGAGAAGCAAACTCTCCTTACTGATTGGATACTTCGAGGAGCCTAAGTGCTGAGATCAGGAGCTTCAAGGCAGATAATGAAAGGTTGGTAAGGGCACGAGAGAGGCAAGCTGAGGTAAATGTAATCACACTGCAAAGCTTCTCAGGCTTATAGAAGCAAAAGTAACAAGTGTTTGGGGCTAGTCATAGAGACAGGCAAAGCCCTTTGGAACATAAAGAGAGAACAAATGGAGCAGATGGTAGCAGGTCCAAGAAGAGGCGCAAATAGAAAAGTGAAGACACCGTGAGAGGGAATACACCATTGAGTACCTTAGAGAGAAGAACTAGTACTTATGGGCATCACATTGGTAGACATTCTAGTTATACTACTAGGAGGTATCGTCATCATCATCAAAGAAATAGAGAAAGGGACTATATGCTAGAGGATTTTAAGAATGACAAACCACACACAATTGATGGAGAAATAAAGAAATTTGACTATTTAGAAGCTTGGTTGCTTGGAATGAAGAAATTCTTCAAAATCTAGAACTATTATGAGAACATGAAAGTAAAGGTATCCACCTATAGTTTGAAGGGAAAATAAGACATATGGTGGGAATATTTGAAGAAATTAAAAGGCATAACTGAAGAGGATTTGACTTGGAGTGAATTTGAAAGGCTCTTTAGAAATAAATATCTATCAAACAGATATTATGACAACAAAGAAAAATAATTTTATGAGCTCAGAATGGGACAAATGTCAGATGAAAAATGCATCACCAAGTTTCTGAAATTTTTGAGATATGTGCCACATCTTAAGGATGAGAAGGGAAAAATCCGAAGTTTCATTGGTGGGCTACCCCTAACATTCAAAAATCGAATTGAATTTATAGAACCTCAAAAATTAGAAGATGTTATTAAAAAACTAAAATAATACTATGAACAATCAAAACCCAGGCTTGAATTGAAGGGTGATTGGAAATGAAAGAGAAATATTAAAGACAAAAGGAAATGGCACAATAAATTTCAGACAAGAAAGAAGGTATGAACACAACAAATGAAAGTCGATCACAGCAAAAATTCATCTCGATTGACAAAGGTCGTGTACACCAAATTGTAGGAGAACAACATTGATTTAAATCCAAGGAGCCCTTGTGATGTTGGACTTTTAGAGAGAATCATCACAAGAAAGATTACCCGCATCAGAAAAATTCAAGACCATAAATATATAACTCATAGGAGGTTCGCATTGTTGGAGATATAGTGCAAAGCATACCCAGAATATATGCAGTTATGGACAATCAACAGGAAGACCACCAAGCATCCATAATCGAGATGGAAGGTAAGATTTGCAATCAAATTATTTCTATTTTGATTGACCCTGGCTCGAAATACAATTATATCCATCCTTAGCAATATTAAAGATAAAAATAAATATATCTATATCAGTGTTGAGAAATATTAAAGTTGAAAAGAAAAGGCACAAGAAATTTGCAGACAAGAAAGAAGGTATGTACACAACAAATGCAAGTCGAGTACAACAAAAATTCAGCTCAATTGACAAAGGTCGTGTACACCAACCTGTAGAAGAACAACATTGATTTAAGGCCAAGGAGCCCTTGTGATGTTGGACTTTTGGAGAGAATCATCACAATAAAAATTTCCCACAACGGAAAAACGCAATACCACAAATATATAACTCATAGGAGGTTCTTACTATTGTAGATATAGCACAAAGCATACCCAGAATATATGCAACTACGGAAAATCGACTGGAAGACCACCAAGCATCCATAATCGAGATGGAAGGTAAGCTTTGCAATCAAATTATTTCTATTTTGATTGACCCTGGATCAAAATAAAAGTATATCAATCCTGATCTTGTGGAGAGATGCCATCTAGACAAAGAATTTCATGCAAAACCATGGTTGGTCCAATTACTAATAGGGACAAAAACAAAAATAAATCACTGGGTGAAATTATGTGAGTTTAAGCTGAACAATATGCCAACGATAACACACATAAATTTACTACAGTTAGGTGCATATAACATGTTTTTGGGCATGCATTGGCTATATGCACAAAGGACAAAAGTTGATTGTTATGAGAAGGCCATTGAATGCCTGGATGAAGCTAGAGAGGGGAGAATATTAAAAGGGAAGAGAAATATCACTTCGGTGAGGTTGATTACATCCATGCGAGCTAAAAAAAATCAGTGAAAAGGATGCCTTCTATTTGTTGTGCAAATTTCCAACAATGAAAAAGCCAACAACAGCGTTGAGAAAGAGTAGAGTGAGGTGTTGAAAAGATATCCTATTTTACAACAATATGAATACGTGTCTCCAGCAGATCTTCCTAGATTACCACCTCACAGAGAGGTAGATTTCTCTATTGAGTTGATGCCTGGAGCAACACCAGCATCCAAAACACCATACAAAATGAATACCCTTGAACTAGTTGAATTAAAACTAGATCTTAAAGAGATGTTGGATAAGGGCTATATAATGCCAAGTGTGTCTCCATGGGGAGATCCAATTCTGTTTGTGAAGAAAAAGGATGGTACACTCATACTATGAATTGATTACATACAATTAAATGAAGTGACCATCAAGAACAAGTATCCATTGCCACAGATTAATGACTTATTTGACCAGCTAAGAGGAGTATCTCTTTTCTCTGAGATTGATTTGAGGTCAAGCTATCACCAAGTACACATGAAGGATGAAGATATCCATAAGACTGCATTTCGGAAAAGATACATACATTATGAGTTTTTAGTGGTACTCTTTGGGCTTACTAATGCCCCTTCCACTTTCATGTGTTTAATGAACAATGTGATGCATCCTTACTTGGAAAAATTTGTGATTTTATTTTTTGATGATACTCTGGTATATTCAAAGACTAGAGAAGAACATGAAACGTATCTAGCTGCAATGCTACAACTGCTAAGAGAACACAAGCTTTATGAAAAACTCGGTAAGTGTGATTTCTTCCATCAAAAAAGTATTATTTGGGGCACATTGTGTCCAAGGAAGGGATAGCAGTTGACCCATAAAATATCAAGGCCATAATGGAGTGGCCAACGCTAAAAAATGTGAATGAGAATAGATTATTCATGGGGTTGGAAAGCTACTTGATGAGCCCCAGTATTGCAATAAGAATGTTGCAACTCCCAAGGCTACTAGCTTAAATTATCAACCTGAGGTTTGTAAGAAGCATGCAATGTGTCCTTCTTTCGTTGATTTGATGTAATGAAGTGAATGCCATGAAATCCAAAACTAAACTAATTGCATAAATGAAAATGGTAATCGTTTTTCAGAAAGGAAACCTAATTACTTTTACAAAGAGGAAATCCTAGTTACTTTTGCAGAAAGGAAAGGCTATTCTACTTTGCATGAATGTAAATGTTAATCTTATTTGTAGAAATGTAAACATTAACCTATTTGCAGAGTGTGAACGGTACATCAAAAGGAAGCTTAGTCTATGCAATATAAATAGAAATTTTGGAAATGGAAAGCATAGCTTAAGATGTATGAAACAAAATGAAATAATTCTTCAATCATTGCATTCAAGATAGATTTTCTCAATAGAGTTCACAAGCTGCTTCATAAAGTAATCATGAAAATCATCAGTATGCTCTTCAAGTCATGAATCCTTCCACTAATCCAAACTGCAAAGGTGAATTTTAATGGAGAAGAGGAAAGGATTAAGAGGTCGTTTCGTCTTACTCAATCAAGGATTTAGATCCTATGGGTCATAATTCAAGCCTAAGAGATAAAAACCAAGCTTTTGGAGCAAATCTAGTCAAGTTTACACGTGCTACAGGAGTGAGATAACTTGTCGAATGCCCAAGTAAATAAATTGCAAATGAGATGGAAAAAAAAATATTAAGTCAGATGTCCTAGGATTTTTTTCCAAGTGGAATCACTCCAAAATATCCCTGTTCACAAGTGCTAAAAAATAGCTGAAAATTACTACTCTAAAAAAACGAAAATTCAAGAATTAATGAGCTAGTTAACCCACCAAATGCCTAACCTAATCAAGTGAAAATTTTATGGGGTGAATTTTGTTATTAACCTGGATTTTTTTTATTACCCAATACAATTGGAATCAACTCAAATGAATCTCAGTAACACATTCTAAAAAATAGCAGAAAATTACTACTATTTTGCTACATGGGACTTCAAGAAATTCTAGATTTGTGAACTAGTAAACCAATCCAAGTAACTCAATGATGAATATGAATTTTCAAAATTGTTCTATTGATGCATCATTCTTGTGACTCTGTAATTAACCTACAAAACAACTCACTTCAATAATTTAACCAATATGACCTACAACAAAAGAGTCAATAGTAAATGCATAAATAAGAGGTGCAAGTGAAAAAGACATTCAATGGAAATAGAGGAATTGTACAAGAGGGATATGAGGCTCCTGGGATGCACAAGCCCAAGGAAAATTAAATTCTATGAACGAAACCAAGCTTTAGAAGCTAAAAATGGCACCAAACTTCATTATTTGAATCAATCCATGTACAACCCTGCTAAAAATGAAAGTGGAGTCGCTAAATAACAAGTTTTATTCACAAGACGACTAAGAAATACATGCTTCTAGAGGAAAATTCGAATTGGTACTTATAAAAATGGATGGGAAGCATCCTCCTTGAAAGGAGGAAGCTTTCCCCTCCAAAATCCCTCAAAAAGTGGATCTGGTTCCCAATAGTAGGAATCTTCATTTCATGACAGGGAACACATTCCTAGATTTTCTCCATCAGTGGAGCTCTAGAATTTGTCAATAATTTCATGATATTTTGTTCATTTATTATCTAATCTTGGTCCATCCTATAGTAGGAAGCAAGTTCCTATATTATCTCATTCATAATTTACTCAATATTCTGCAAAAATAAATAATATTAGGAACATAATAAGCAAGCATAAACCAAATTCTTTAGGACCCATTAATACTACGAATTAACTCTATGATGTGCAAGTAAGGGGGTAAAATACATGTTTTAAGTGTCTATAAATAATCAAATGGGCCTAATAAAATAAAAAATTATGGGGCATGTCACTACTATAGAAAGTTCATCAAAAACTTCTCCAAGATAAGCCACCCAATCACTTCATTGTAGAAGAAAGGAAAGAAATTCAAGTGGATAGTTGAATGTGTAGCAAGATTTGAACAATTGAAACATTTGCTCACTAATGCATTAGTGTTAAGAATTGCAGATCTAGAAAAATATTTTGTGGTTTGTACATATACCTCGAAGGAAGGGCTCAGTGGAATCTTGATGTAGGAAGGACAAGTAGTTTTCTACGAGTCACAAAAGCTAAATGAACATGAGGCAAACTATGTAACTCATGATTTGGAGTTAGTTTTCATTGTCCATGAATTGAAAATGTGGACGCAATACCTTCTGAATAGAAGACTTACACTTATGATATATCATGGAGGACTAAAATATTTGTTTGATTAACCTAAGTTGAATGCAATACAAACTAGATGGTTGACCATACTTAGCAAGTTCGACTTTGAAATCAAGTACATCAAGGGAAAAGAAAATAAGGATATCAATGCACTCAGCAGAAGGATTCAATTAAATCACCTAGAAACCATAAGCTCTTATGGATTGGACCTAGGAAAATAGGTTAAACATGTAGGGCAGCATGATGAGAAGTATCATCAGATAAAGGAAAAAATACAACAAGATGGCGAGGATAGAAAGCATGAGGAATATCATCTCATAGATGACAGTCTGGTTAGATTCAAGAATAGAATATATGTACCAATAATGATTATTTGAAGAGGCTCATAATGAGATAATTCCATGCTAAACCATATTTTGGCCACCGAGGGTACCAAAAGGCTCTCATGGCCATCAAAAAAATTTACTATTGGCCTAACTTGAAAATGGAAGTAGTTGATTTTATTGCTAAATGCATGGAGTGGAAACAAGCTATGAAGGCCAAATATAAGGACTCAACAAGTTTATTGCAACCCATTCCCATTCCAGAATGGAAGTGTGAAATGATCTCTATGCATTTTATTATTAGTTTTCCAAGAAACTCCAGATAACATGATGCAATTATGGTGGTAATTGATAAGTTGAGCAAAGTGGCTCATATTGTGGTAGTCAAATCCACCAATTCAACTAGCAAGGTGGCTCAAATATTCCTAAAGGAGATTGTGAGGTTGCATGGAGCTCCCAAGGAAATAATTTTAGATAGAGATGCCAAGTTCACTTCAAGGTTTTGGAATTAAATATTTGTAGGCTTGGGGACAAAATTGGCCTTTATTATAACCTATCATCCATAGAAGGATAGGAAAACAAAGATGATAAATAGAATCCTCGAAGACATGTTGAGGATGTGTGTGATGCACCAGCTAAAGAAGTGGGAAGAGTATCTTCTACTTATAGAATTTGCATGCAACAATGGGTACCAATAATATCTAACAATGATCCTAATCAAGGAACTTTATTGGAAGGAGTTTCAATACTCCTATCAACTAGAGTGATCCAGTTAATAGGGTCCTTATTGGGCCTACTATGCTAAAAGAGATGGAGCGGAAAATGCAGATCATCGAGAATAATTTAAAGGTGGAATAGGACA
The DNA here is from genome assembly GCA_031772625.1 of Pinus tabuliformis. Taxonomy (NCBI): domain Eukaryota; kingdom Viridiplantae; phylum Streptophyta; class Pinopsida; order Pinales; family Pinaceae; genus Pinus; species Pinus tabuliformis. Next base: position 704,282,677 of record CM062805.1, on the reverse strand, counting down.
AGCAGAAAAGTTATGCTGATCAACATAGGGTGCATAAGGAGTTCCAAGTTGGGAACATGTTTACTTGAGAGTTAGACCAAAGAAAATTTCCTTGAAGATTGGGTCTTGTGCCAAGTTGACACCACAATTTTTTTGGCCTATACGCTGGCCTTACCAAAATTAATAAAATTTCATGATATTTTTCATGATTATTTTCTTAAATGATATGTACAATACTCTAATCATGTGATTGATTGGTCTGTGCTACAGGTGGAACCAGAGGGAGAGTTTCTGCCAAAGTCACTATGCATCCTAGACCATAGGAGCCTCATGCTTCAGAATAGATCAATAGAGCAATTCAAAGTGTAGTGAGAGCACTTTGGACCTGAGGAAGCCAATTGGGAAATGGCTTATTCAATGCGAGAAGCATATCCTTTTTTTTGCTGGTTTAAACAAATGTATATAAATTTGTAAATATTGTACAGATCTATGTATATAAAGCTCCATAAACAATATTTTTTTTTAACATGTCTTTTGTGTTGTATACAGACAAAGAACATTGAGGATGGTGTTCCCCCAGGGGGTGGGTGTGTGTTGTGACAGCGCCAGTTATTTTCCACATATGTATACAAGGTAAATATTTGTAAAAAAAAGTTGATTTAAGAGACATGGATCCCAGAGATGAGGGGTTTACTTGCTAGGGACATTTTTAAGGTTTACTTATAGCAGAAATCTGAGTTGGTCCATGCAGCTGAAATTTGTGCAAAAAGGGACAGTTTGTATTTTCTTATTAGCTAGAAATCATAGGGAAAAAAAATGTGCTTCTTTGTAGTAGTAGGCAAGGAAACAAGGACAAGAATTTAAAAATGAAAATGGGGAAATTACCAGCTTGTAAAGTGCACTGGCCACCCACTGCAAGAAACTAACCAACAACAAACGAACATGGGGGACATACAAGCAAGTGGCACCATTTTGATAGGATGACAAGATTTTTTTACATGGATGTAATTGTTTGAAGGTTGTGCAAGGTACATGAGGAAAATCTCATTCGAGCAACGTGAGATTGCATAAGGAGCAAAGGAAAAATATCATTCAGATAGTCTAATTTGTAGAGGAGATGGGTTTATGAAGCCTGGTGTTGGCTGGGGAAGGTAGGAAGGAATATGCAGATGCAACAGAGAAATCAACTTTCATTGGGCAATAAGATAGGAATAAATTACTCTTAGGTGGGGATCGATGGGCTCTCGGTTCCCTGTTAGCCAGAGGGTGGAGATGGTTTTCTCTGAAGTCCATTGATGGATGGGTTGGAGGATTTATCCCTAGATTATTGAAAGGAGGATTTATGAAATCCTTTCTTGTTGTAGTTGTGTTTTACAGTGGGTTCTGGAGTCCTCAAGATGGGTGGAACCACTATGTTGTAGCTTGAAGGGTGGAGGAATCGGGACTTTAGATTTCCTTATACTATTGTTGACTGTTTTAATAGTTGGTGGGTGGAGGTGGGAGAACCTTTATAATCCCTATAACAAATAGTTGTTGGATTTTAATCCCTGAGCAAAAGTTCCCTTAGTCTCTGGAATTTGGCTTGCAAGTGACAACTGCAAGTGAGGACTGGTTGCAACTTGTCTATGGTTGGGTGGGGGGCAGTTTTCCTAGTCTCAGTTTCCAAATTTCAATTCAAGATAATTATGTTTATATGTATCATGTATCATGAAGTTCATATTTAGACTGTTAAGTTAAGTTTGTATTGAATGCATGAATGGTTTATGGTCCTCTTGTGATTAAAGAATGATGTTATGGTAATTGGTTCCTTGTGGTTCTGATTCTGCACTAACATTCTTCATGCAAGGGAAAGATATATATATATATATATATATATATATATATATATATATATATATATATATATATATATATATATATATATATATATATATATATATATACATACATTTTAGTGTTGTATGCACAAAATGATTATAATAGAGTGACTGGTGTGAGTAAACAATGGGCATAAGTATAATAATTTGTGTTAATCTAATTAAACCTTGAGCTTGACCCATGAGCTGAAAAAATAATGACTCAAAATCACAATGGGTTTGTAGAGGAAACATGTGCCATCCTTCCAACATTAGTAAATTCATTAGCATGATTGGTATTATGAGGTGTATAGACCTCATTGAAATGAATGCAAAAATGCATGGAATTTTCATACTAATGGTTGCGTGTAGGAAGGAGAATAAATATAATTATAGAAATGTATGTATACATGTGTAAAAATAGATGAATTGAGTTTCTGAGTTTTTGGGATTAATGCCTAATTTGTTTAGCCATGGTTATAGGCATAGTTAATGTGTTGTGTTAATGGTGTAAAGGCTAAATACGGCAAGTCAAATGGTCTATGTAATATTAAATAGGCCTTAAAGTAGGAGTGCACCTCCTGAACCTGTATTCTGTATAGGAATTTTGCCTTTAGCTTGAAGAATAAAATCTAAGTTTGCATATTCATATGTTAATGGCCCGATATGCTTCTCATATCAGTTAGTTATGGAATGAAACAAAATTTTAAAATTACATGAATCTTTTCATATTGAATATTGGTCATGGTGAGCTGAGATAATTATTATATGCAGCAGGGGTGAGTTAAAGTGGTCGACGCCATTATAGAATACTTGTTTAAATGTATTCTATACAGTCCATAGATTGGTGTAGAGTGAGTTAAGTCCACACCCTATGTATTTATTAGTATATGTGTGTGTGTGTACACCAAATGTACATGAAGTCCACAGGGTTGAGGTCGCATGTGACCAAGAGTTACCAGTACCAAGTCCAGAGGTCATATTTTGACATCGCACATGCAAAGAGTTGAAGGCCTTAGCCCTAAGGGTCAGTTCATGGACCTATATAACCACATATCGTGACCAATGGAAAAAGATTGGGCTCAAATAGGCGGTGGATGCTCATCGGTGAAATTGACAGTCGACAAGATAGCTAGGCCTCCCCCCCATAATGTTAGCAAGGGGAGGGGGGAGTCTCGCTTGAATCATAGTCGTTGATTGAGCCTTTTGAAAGCAATGGTTAGGGGAATGGTGGGGCTTCCCCAATGTGATGCCAAAGAGGGGAAGGGGAGGCCGCACTAATGATTAGATTAATTAAATTAGAGTGGATCATCAGATATTGACCCTGGAACTGTGAATTGGAACCAAGATAACAAAACAACCCCCTTGGGATGTCAGCGAGGGGAGGCAGGTTTGCGCTATCGAATATAATTCATCGAATGAGTTGAATGAAGGTGGATCGTCGATTATTGACCCTGGAACCGTGAAGTGGAACCAAGATTGTGAGACCCCCCCCTTGCTTGTGACATCAGCAAGGGGAGGGAGGGGGTCATGATTTTGATTGTTAGCCATTGATTGTGCCAATGTATTGGATCTGTCGAATGATAGGGTATCGCAAGGGGGAGGGTCCATCATTAAACATATGAGAACACTAGTGGTTAAATCCTTGAGCACAATATATATATATATATATATATATATATATATATATATATATATATATATATAATGGACAATGAAACCACATGTGACATTGGAATGTAACATAAGGTACATGGTATTGAGGCATACCAAGCAGTCAAATACCCCTAGGTTCTCAAGATCCTCTGTCATGTGGTGATGTAGTGTTATGCCACGTGGCAAGATAAGTGAGGTGGTACTTTTGAACAAATGAGACTTTAAAGGATCATAATTTGCAATCATGGAATCCATTGGGACCAAACTTAGATCACTGGAAAAGTCTCATCGATACAAATACAATGATAACATCCAAATTGAGTTTTGGAAACTTAGAAGAAATTAAAAAAGAAATTACCCCTTTTCTATAATCGTACTAGAGAAGTTTGGTTAGCATAGTAAATACATTCCCAAGGGTAAGGGTGTGTGTTTACAGGTGCCACCTAGTGCCAACGTGGAGTTTGAGACCATGTCACTGCAAGAATCATTCTCCAAAACAAACACATTGTCCATCGTTTAAAATTGTTGAGAAGCACAGCCTAACAAGAGCAATAAGCCTCATATTTCTATGTCCTTTAAAAAAGATTCATGTCCCCCTACGCAACTACATGTAAGAACTTATACATTTATAGTAAGATAGTGGGTCGCGATTAACAAGAAATGAGATACGTAACAAAATATTTCGCATTGTGTCATAGAAGTTTATAAAGTATGTTCCTTGGACTCGTGGCGTAAGTCTCTCATTTTGAAAAATATTACCAAGTATAAGAATGCATGAATCTCTAGTGTATAAGATTACAACATCACTCTAGCTAAAATTTGTGCATAGTTAAAGTTTGTATGGAACAAAGACGTGTGGGACTAAAAACTATGTGGAAAAAAGACATGTGCAGAACTAAATTATGTGTGGAAGTGCAGACATAAAAGGGTAAGTTCCACTACTCCACACAAGTTGAACCTAAAAGAAAATATTGAATTTACACATGTATTGGAAAACACAACCCATATATCTATACTTGAGTGTAATGATTTCTCTAGTCATAGAATTCCTTTTGCATTACATGGAGAGAAATGAAGATGACCTTCACCTAGTAAATTGGAGATTTGAGAACAAAGACATGTGTTGAACTAAAATATGTGTGGAACAAACATGTGTGAAACTAAAGCATGTGTGCAAGTGAAAGATAAAATGGTAAGCCCCATTGATCCGCACAAGGTGAGTCCAAAATGAAATATTCAATATATAATCATATTCCAAAAGCAACCCAAATATCTAGACTTAGGTCTAATGATTTTTGTAGTCATAAAATTCCTCCTTTTTTTTATTTCGTGGAGAGAAATAAAGCTACTTCTATATATGGAAGACAAATATAGAGACCAAAGTAGTTACCTTAGTTACAATTGAAAAATAACAAAGTTTTCACAAATAAATTAACAATAACCATTATGATTATCTTCTTTGCAATAACAAAATAATGTTGGAAATACTGAGAGGGGGGGTGAATCAGTGTTTCTTTTCAATTATTATTTTTATCAGTTAAAACATTTATAATTGGAACACATAAATAGATAACAGGAATAGATGATTTTATTAATCTGATCTTTGCAATAAATCAAGTACAATATATATATATATATATATATATATATATATACATAGATATATATATATATATATATATATATATATATATATATATACATACATACATATACATATACATATATGGTTTCAATCAGTTGCCAAGCACCAACTTGGACTCTTTGTGAAGCTCCAACCTCCAGAGCACCAACTCTGTCTTGTCAAGGCACAAACCTTGAATTTAGGAGCACCAACTCCCAGGACACCAATCCTTTCAGTTCTGAGGCACCAACCTCAAGGGCTCCAACCCTCTGCTGTAAACTGTCCGGATATGTTTGGTTGTAATTTTTTGCTCCCAACCCTGTTGGGCCTATAACTTACTTTTGTCCTCCTATTCCTTCCATTTCTGCCAGAGCTTCGGCTTCCTTTATTTTCTTACAGTTTGCCAGTACACCTAAACTTTCCTTGTTCTTTGTTTTATATTCCTGATACCCCTGACCTTTGGTTTCCTTTCTTCGCTGGCTCTTCGGCTTCCTCAACGCTCGCTTGATCTTGCAGCTTCCTCTGCGCTCACTCTTCGGCTTCCTCTGTCTCTTCAAATCCATCAATACACACAGGACACATTAATGTGGAAGAGAGGCTGAATTACAATAATATTTCAAATTAAAGAAATAACTATATCAGAGAGGCCCCCCTTTTTTTTCAATATTCATACAATGGACCCAAACCTATCGGAAGCGTTTATTTGACTTTAAGCCCCAGGTGTTATGAAACCAGCTCACAAAAAGATAGAAAAGAAAGATCAACGCCTTAGAATTCAGCCTCTTCGAGGGGGAAAACTCCTTTACATTACACAAATGAACAATTCTTAGATGATACAAATGACAAGATGTCCTTTCTATATATAAGAGTCTAAGGGGTCATAATATAATCAGAGCTGACATAACAATAATAATGTAAGGGCACAATAATAATAATAGTGGGTTTCTATGGGACACAATAGTAACAATATGGGGAATACATGGGTACAACAATATAATAAGGGGGTTGTACTAATAACAATAAGGGGTTACACTAGTAGTATAGGGGCCCAACATGCCTCTCTCCTTCAAAAAGTGTTGTCCTCAACGCTTGAGTAGTTCTTGATCCTTCTTTAAAAAATTCTTGTCCTCCCATGTGGAATCTTCAGCAAGTAAGTTCTTCCAGTTGATGAGATACTTTGAAATTGATCGATTTTGTAGCTGTCGGATTCTTGTTTCTGTGACTGCTCCAGGTTCCAATATGATTTTTCCTTCCTCTTCAAGTTCTAGCAATATTGTTTGAATTGGGATCTTCTACAACTTTTGAATGAGTGGCCACACTTCTTCGTCCTTCTTCCATTCATCCCTTGCTTCATTTATCAAATCTAGTTGGATAATAGAAATAGCACAAAACAATGCTTCCACATCCTCATCCTTTCTTGAGAGTGCATCTGCAACAAAATTTTGCTTCCCTTTTCTATAGATGATGTCAAAGTCATAACCCAACATATTTGTGACCCATTTTTTCTGTTCTTCTAAAGATAATATTTGTTCTAAAAAGTATTTAAGACTATCATGATCCATTTTTACCTTGAAGTGTCTTCCCATTGGGTAAGGTCGCCATTTCTTAAGTGCATGTAGTATTGCCAACATTTCCTTCTCATAAATAGCTTACTTGAGATGTAGCCGTAAAAATACCCAATCACCTACATTAAAACATTTTTCGCTGCAATGTTCATCTACCTGTTGTTTCATTCGATTCTGCACCAAAGTGGCAATATCCTTTGAAATTTGGAGAACTTGTTGTTGATGCTCGATGTGATCTTTCACTACTTGAACCTTTTTGTTCTTGATATGAACTTCTATCTTTAGAGTTTGAGGAGTGGTAATTTCTTCCAATGCTTTACAAGATATGGTCGGATTCATTTCTTAATGCTCGATGTGATCTTTCACTTCTTGAACATTTTTCTTCTTGATATATCCTTCTATCTTGAGAGTTTGAGGAGTGGTAATTCCGGCCAATGCATTACAAGATATGGTTAGATTCATTTCTTCTTTCTCGATGTGATCTTTCACTTCTTGAACCTTTTTCTTCTTGATATGTCCTTCTATCTTGAGAGTTTAAGGAGTGGTAATTCTTGCCAATGATTTACAAGATATGGTAAAAATAATTTCTTCTTTCTTTAGGGTTGGTTCCAGGTGTATATCCTCTTCTTTTGATGTTTCTTGATCCTTTTCTTCCTCCTCTTCATAATCTTTATAAAATAATTTCTTCTCAGCACACTTATGACCTTTAGTGCATTCGCTATCACAATTGTAACAAAGCCCTTTTTCTCTTTTTTCTTCCAATTGTTGTGGTGTCACCCTTGTAGGTTGTGGAAGGCTAGGAGAAACAACACTTCCATCTTTATAGTTGTGAGGGGTAGAATTCCTTGTTTCCGTAATTTTGCTTTCCACTTTACTTGCCAATGTGAATGCCTTCTCCAATGAATCAGGTTCCCAAAGATGAACCTCATGTTGAATGTTATCCTTTAAAGTCCCTATGGAGACATCAATCCTCTGCTTCTCTGTAATATCATTTTCCCTTATATTCAATTTTTGAAAGTCCTCAATGTGCTTTGCCATTGAACACTTTTGTTTGAGATTTATCAATTGGCTAAATAAGGTGTTTCTCTTTGTATCCTCATAATGTGTTATCATTTCCTCCGTGGAAATTGACCACGTGACAAGTGGTTTACGAGCCATAAAAATTGATTCGGTTCTAAATAATTAGATGCAATGCATACCTTTTGTAATAGTGGTACACCATGTAGATCAAAATATTTCTCCATCTGTAGTATCCAATTTACCGGGTCCTTTATGTCAAACTTCCTCATATCACCTTTTCTTGATTTTAGGAGCTTGATCTTGAAATGCCAGTAACTCTATACTTTCAGATCTCAAAGTTCTGAAATTGTCTCCTGCAGTAGCCCTTTGAATCCTCTTTCTAACCCCACAAGTGTTATCAGAATTTGATTCTCCAAGAAAGAGTTATGCCCAATCTCCTAAGATGACCTGATTATATAATGTTTCAGTAGAGCGAACTTGTACGATGTGCCACGTGTCACTGTTTTGACCTTCAGATCTCAAAACTATGCACAGAAAACTACAGTTTGTCCTCTTTCTGAAACCTCTTATGAAATTTTGATTTGTTGCTCAGAGAGAAAGTTATGATTATTTTCCCAAGGTCACCTGTTTAAGATGTAATTTGGGAGTCTGCAAAAACCCTAACTTCCTCAGATCATATATCCGAAAATATAGCGAGACAAGATCTGAAATTTGGACCCGAGGTTCAGACCGATTTCTTCTCAAATGGGTTTTTGTTTTAGCTTCTGAAACTTCATATCGAAAACGTTATAGCAAAAATCCCACGATGACCTGTTTGGAGCAATGAAACCCTAGAATCCACAACTCTGATACCAAATGTTATTAAACCAGCTCATAAAAAGATAGAAAAGAAAGATCAATGCCTTAGAATTCAGCCTCTTCGAGGGGGCAATCTCCTTTACATTACACAAATGAACAATTCTTGGATGATACAAATGACAAGACCTCCTTTCTATATATAGGAGTCTAAGGGGTCATAATCTAATCAGAGCCGACATAACAATAATAATGTAAGGGCACAATAATAACAATAGTGTGCTTCTATGGGACACAATAGTAACAATATGGGACTACATGGGTACAGAAATATAATAAGGGGGTTGTACTAATAACAATAAGGGGTTACACTAGTAGTATAGGGGCCTAACACTGGGCAACACATTTATCGGAACCACAGGAATACACGGAAATACACCCTCCGAACACATAAGGTTGGACTTCAAATGCATTACGCCCTCATCTATAACTTCATCAGGTCCACTCCTCCACAACTTTATCGCAATCGGCAAATTTTCACATAAGATAGCCAATTCCCCGATACCCGGATGCGACATTATTTTAAATTGTTTTAAAAACTCTGTCAGTTCCATATATATATATATATATATATATATATATATATATATATATATATATATATATATATATATATATATATATATATATATAGATATATATCGCAATCGGCGCTTTCAATGTGGCAAGGCTTTACAAGAGGCTTGCAATATGCGACGGATGCGATAATATATTAAATCATATTGCAATGGTCCAGTCGGGTCTGTATATTATCGCAATCAGCACTTTCAATGTGGCAAGGCTTTATAAGTGTCTTGCGATATGGCGGATGCGATGTAACTTTAAAACGTATTACAATGGAATCCTCGGGCCGGAGTATTGTATCGCATATATATATATATCGCAATCGCATATTTAATGTGCCATCTCTTTATAACTTATGATATGATATTAAGCGGTATTCCTTAGCGATCCTCCACTGTTGATCTGCTCACGATCCGACGGTCAACAGTTAACCCGATCAACCCAAATCCATCTATTGATCCTTTGTCGTCAATCAACCCGCTCTAGATCCAACAACCTGCATGAATTTCGGGTGAGCAATTTGCAAGGTAAATAACCACCCGAAAAAAGTGGTTTTCTCTCTCCACTTGAGTGCTACGTGTCACCCATTGAATGGAATCGAGCACTCTCATCTAAATACCACTTACCGCCTAGCATCCGCCCAAAAACCACTGCCACTATTACAAACCTGCCTTTTGGAATATAACCACGTGCATTCACTCTTCATCCGTCTTCTTGATTTCTGTCGATATTATATACTCCTCCACTCTTTTGGCTCCTCTATTAACTTCTTTGGCATATATTATATGCAATACTCCCGATATGGCTCCTCCTCAATCTCCTGCTCTTACACTTACTTGGCTTTCTTGTGGCTTCCGATACCACTCCAATACCTCTTCTCTGCTTTGATAGCTCTGCTCTGATAGCTCCTATGACTTCCGATATTCTCTCCAATGGCTTGACTATCTTGGCTTTCCTCTGGTTTCTCCTCATGGCTTCTTGCTCTTGTTTCTTCACGGATCTGCTCTACTTCTCCTTGGCCTCACATCATTGTTTACTCATCCAGAATATTGCCATATTGACATCAATGACAATCTAGGTCAACAATATCCCCCTTTGTTATTGATGGCAATATTCTTCTTCTCTCCCCCTTTGATATCAATGGCAAAGGAGTGCTCAAGGACTCCCCCTATCGAACTGCTCCCCTTGTCCTGCAACATCTTTATGAATCAACTTAAATGATGCTAAAGAGATAACTCCCATCTTTTGACGAAGATGTTCAAATGCTTCTCAAGGAAGAGGTTTTGTGAAAATATTAGCTATCTGCTCCTTAGTATTGATATATTCCAAGATGATGTTTTGTTCAGCTACTTGTTCACGAAGGAAATGATACTTGATTGGTATATGTTTTGTCTTTGAGTGCATCACTGGATTTTTCCTGAGGCTGATCGCACTTGTGTTATCACAAAGATGGTAGTTGATTGATTTGTACCTATGTTGACATCTTTTAGAGCTTCCTTCATCCATAGTATTTGAGTACAACAATCTGCAGTAGCTATATACTCGGCTTCAGCTGTATATAGTGATATGGATGTCTGTTTTTTGTTGAGCTAAGATACTAAACAGTCTCCCAGGAAGAATGCATTTCCACTAGTACTTTTCCGATCATCAATACTTCCGACCCAATCAGCATCGGTGTATGCAGTCAAAGTAAGAGTTGAGCTCTTAGGGTACTAGAGACTGAAATCAGGAGTTCCTTTCAGGTATCTAAGAATTATTTTCACAGCCAACAAATGGGATTGTTTAGGAGCTTATTGAAGTCTTCCCACCATTCCTACTACTTGCATAATGTCGGGTCTCGTAGCAGTTAAGTATAAAAGGGATCCAATTATTGACCTGTAATGAGTTGCATCTACCGAAGGGGAGTCATCATTTTTGCTCAATTTGCAACTTGTGGTCATAGGTGTGCTCATAGGTGCACAGCCTTCCATTCCATATCTTTTAAGCATGTCTTTAAGATATTTGGCTTGAGATATAAACATGCCTGTCATGGTTTGAGATACTTGTAGTCCAAGGAAGTGAGATAACTCTCTTATCATTGACATCTCAAACTCTTTTGACATATTTTGAGAAAACTCATGGCTCATTTCATCATTATTATTAGCAAAAAACAAATCATCAACATAAACAAGTGTGACTAGTAACTTATCCTCATCTATCTTTATGTAGAGATTACTTCCTGCCACCCCCTTCTTGAAGCCTTGTTGTTGTAGATAGTGATCCAATCTTGCGTACCAAGCTCTAGGAGCTTGTTTCAACCCATATAATGCCTTTTTCAACTTACAAACAAAGTCTTTTCCTTCTGTTAGATTAAAACCTTTTGGTTGCTCCATGTAGACTTCTTCCTTGAGTTCCCTATTCAAAAATGCTAATTTTACGTCCATTTGATAGATTTTGAATCCTTTTGAGCAAGAAAATGCCAAGAACATCTTGATAACTTCCACATGAGCTACTGGTGCAAATGTTTCTTCAAAGTCAATTCCTTCAATTTGTGAATAGCCTTTACAAACAAGCCTTGCCTTGTTTCTAATGATTTGTCCATCTTCATTCATTTTGTTCTTAAACACCCACTTGGTTCCTATTATGTTTTTGTCCTTTGGACGAGGTACTAGCTCCCATGTCACATTCTTCTCAATTTGAGACATTTCTTCTTCCATGACTTTTACCCAATGAGGATCCTTACTTGCTTGAGTAAATGTTTCTGGTCCTATCATGGATAGAAGAGCAATATCATTCTTCTTTGGTGTATTTGTCATCCTTCTTCGGGTTTGCACCCCTTCATCTATATTGCCAATAATATGCTCTTCCGGGTGATATTTTTGGAGAAGTTTTATCTTTGAAGGAGTTTGAGATGGTTCTTTTTCCTTGGGTATTTCTTGATTTTTTTCTTCTTCTTTAGGTTCTTCTTCTTCAATGAGAGGATCAACTTCATGTTCTTCAATTGCTTTCTCTCGAAGGTCTTCATCAATGCTTTCAACTATTTTCCTTAGTCGGTTACTGTAGCACTTGTAGGCTTTGCTCCGTGTAGAATATCCAAGGAAGATCCCTTCGTCAACCCGAGAATCAAACTTTCCTGGTGAGCCATCATTGATTTTTATGAAGCACTTGCTTCCAAAAATCTTAAAATATTTTACTGAAGCAGGTCTTCCTTTCCATAATTCATGAGTCTTTTCATTATTTGGTCTTAATTGAGTTCGATTCAGGGTATAGACAGTCGTCCTGACTGCTTCTCTCCAGAATATTGGCTGTAAGTCAACTGGTATTAACATTGTTCTAGCCATTTCTTGAACTGTTTGGTTTCTTCTTTCAACTACCCCATTTTTCTTGGGTGTTCTGGCAGCAGAGAGTTCTCTTTTAATTCCATGTATTTTACAGAATTCATTAAATTCTTTTGATGTGAATTCTCCCCCTCTATCTGTTCTGAGGCACTTAATCTTTGAATCCTTTTCATTTTCTACAAGAGCTTTAAGATTCTTAAAACACTCAAATGCTTCGGATTTATATTTTATAAAATATATCCACATCATTCTAGTATAGTCATCAACAAATAAAGCAAAGTACCTTTCTCCTTGGAGTGTCGGAGTTCTAGTTGGTCCACATAAATCAGCATGGATGATCTCCAAAGGCTTTGATGTAGAAAACTCCTTGGTCTTGTGGCTGGTTTTGATTTGCTTTCCATGTTGACATGGACCACATATTCCTTGATTCAGTTTGAATAACTTTGTAATGTCTCGTACTACTTTAATCTTGCTGATATTGATCAAGTTATCGAAGTTTGTATGTCCAAGTCGCTTGTGCCACAACCAATTTTCATCTGTTTGGCTTAAGTAGCATTTGTCTTCTTGAATCTTGTTCAGATTGTAGATGTTGTCTAGTGTTCTAACCCCTTTCGCCACAAGTTCCCCTGAGGAAGAGTTCCTTATTTCACAGTCTTTGGTGCTAAAGACAACATTATGTCCTTGATCATAGATTTGGCTAACACTCAGGAGGTTGTGTTTGGGCCCGTTTAGTAGCAAATCATTTTGATATTTTCCTTTTCCATTAATAATAGTAACAATTCCTTTTCCAGCAATTTTGGCAGATCCACTTCCAAAGGATACATTTCCTTCCTTTTTGTTCAATGAGACAAACTTCCTTTTGTCCCCTGTCATGTGTCTAGAGCACCCACTATCCACAAACCAATGATTTTCATCATTTTGAGCACCTAAAGCTAGGCCAAATTTATCCGTGTTGGGATTCTCAGTTCTTGCTTTTCCTCTTTTGAGTGGGCAATTTTGTTCATTGTGTCCATTATTTTTACATAGTGAGCAAATCAGATCAAATTTGGCCAAGGGATCAAAAGAATTGTAGGTTTTGATTTGTCCTTGCCCTTTGGGGCCATATGGTTTGTTTATTTGATCCTTCAGTTTTGATGCGCCATTCTTACGAGCCATGCAATGTCTAGCTTGATGACCAAAATTTTTACAATGAAAACAATGCCCAAAAAAGATAGTTTTGTACGTGTTGTAATAGCCATGATTTGAATCAACATTATTCCTTGGAGTTACTCCCGCTTTATTCTTTGGATTTGATATGGGCCTTTGATGAGATATTGTTTTGTATCTGTTGTAACATCCATGATTCGAATCAACATTCTTCCTTGGAGTTACTCTCTCTTCACTCTTTGGATCTAGGATGAGCCTTTGATGAAATAATCTTTCTTCTTTTGGGTTGCTGGAAAGTATGTCGGCATAGCTTTTTGCATTATTCTTAGCACTTGATGATTCTCCTTTAAAACCTATTCTAGATTTGTCATGTTGAGGTTTTTTATTATTTAGGATAGTGTCAAGTATTTGAGAGCTTTTCCAACCCTTCTTAACTTGCTCCAATTCCTTCCTCAGAGATACTATTTCGGCTTCACGTTCTTCACAAGCTTCTTCTTTTTCTTTTAGCTTATTTTTAAGAGATCTTCCCTTCTTTTTATTTCCTCGTTTTCTACCTTGAGAAAAATGATTTTATTCCATAATTTCTCATTTTCTTCAATGGCACTTATTAACAATTCATCTACATTTCCATCTAGCCCTGAGTCATCATCATTTGTGAATGCCATGAATAATACTTCTTGGTTTCCAGCATGATCGTTTTCTTCATCTGATTCTTCATTACCTCCTTTGCGGTGAGAGAAATGGTTAGTTGATTTTTTTTATGACTACAAATTCATCTTCATCAGACTCATCTTGCTTAGAGAGGAAATTCTTCTTATTGAACCCTTTCTTTTTGTATACCATCCTTTTAAAATTTTCTTCATCATCACTATCATGCTTATGAGGACATTTTGCTGCATAATGACCTATTTTTCCACATTTGAAATAAATAAGAGGGTATCTACCTTTTATCTTAGATCCTTTCTTCAATCTTCGTACAAATTGCACCAGTTTGGATTCAACATCGGAGTCATCACTACTAACATTCCTTTCTTTCCCCTTTTTTGTTTTTGAGGCCTTGAATGTTGCATCTTTGGAACTTGGGCAACCTTTTCTCATCTCATAGGCAATGAGGATTCCATGGAGTTCATCCATCTTGAGAGTATCTTGATCCTTCACTTCTTCTATGGCACTTACTTTGGAGTCAAATCTGTCTGGGAGAGATCTTAAGACCTTTTGAACAATGGTGCTTTCTTCAATGTTTTTGTCCAATTCTTTAAGAGAGTTTACCATTTCAGCTACTTGGAGAAAGTATGATGCAGTATCTTCTTCGTCATCCATTTTTAGACTTTCAAATTGCCTTATATGAGTTTGAAGCTTTTAATTCTTGACTTTGGAGTCCCCGGCGTATAAGCTAATTAGCTTATCACATACTCCTTTGGCAGAGTTACAATTCATGACTTTTGTAAATTCAGAATTAGTGATTCCACTAGTGATGGAGTTTAAGGCTTTTGCATTTGCAACGTAGACTTTTCTCTCGTCTTGATCTTTTGGAAGAGTGGAAGGAGCTATGTACTCATTTAAGACCGAATGCCAAACTTCAGGTCCAAGGGGCATTAAGTAGTAGGACATTATCTTTTTCTAGAAACCAAAATTTGTGCCATCGAACAAAGGAGGTCTTCCTAACACTTCTTGATTTCTCATCATGACTAAGAATCCTTCTTCAAGCTGTTAGGCTGATATGAAGAAGCCCACTCTGATATCAATTGTTGGAAATACTAAGAGGGGGGTGAATCAGTATTTCTTTTCAATTATTATTTTTATCAGTTTAAACATTTATAATTGGAACACAGAAATAGATAACAGGAACATATGCTTTTATTAATGTGATCTTTGCAATATATATATATACATATATGGTTTCAATCAGTTTCAAGCACCAACTTGGACTCTTTGTGAGGCTCCAACCTCCAGAGCACCAACTCTGTCTTGTCAAGGCACCAACCTTGAATTTAGGAGCACCAACTCCCAGGACACCAATCCTTTCAGTTCTGAGGCACCAATATCAAGGGCTCCAACCCTCTGTTGTAAACTGTCTGGATCTGTTTGGTTGTAATTTTCTGCTCCCAACCCTACTGGGCCTATGACTTACTTCTGTCCTCCTTTTCCTTCCATTTCTACCAGAGCTTCGGTTTCCTTTATTTTCTTACAGTTTTCCAGTACACCTAAACTTTCCTTGTTCTCTGTTTTATATTCCTAATACCCCTGACCTTTGGCTTCCTTTCTCCACTGGCTCTTTGGCTTCCTCAACGCTCACTTGATCTTTCGGCTTCCTCTGTGCTCACTCGTCATCTTCCTCTATCTCTTCAAATCCATCAATACACACAGGACATGTTAATGTGGAAGAGAGGCCGAATTACAATAATATTGCATATTAAAGAAATAACTATATCAGAGAGGCCCCCCCTTTTTTTCAATATTCATACAATGGACCCAAACCTATCGGAAGCGTTTATTTGAATTTAAGCCCCGGGCAACACATTTATCGAAACCACAAGAATACATGGAAATACACCCTCTGAACACATAAGGCCAGACTTCAAATGCATTACGCCCGCATCTATAACTTCATCGGGTCCGCTCCTCCACAACTTTATCGCAATTGGCAGATTTGCACATAACATAGCCAATTCCCCGATACCCGGACACGATATTATTTTAAACTGTTTTAATAACTCTGTCGGGTCCATAGATATATATATATATATATATATATATCACAATAGACACTTTCAATGTGGCAAGGCTTTACAAAAGGCTTGTGATATGTGACGGATGCGATAATATATTAAATCATATTGCAATGGTCCAGTCGGGTCCGTATATTATCGCAGTCGGCACTTTCAATGTGGCAAGGCTTTATAAGAGTCTTGCGATATGGCGGATGTGATGTAACTTTAAATTTTATTACAATGGAATCCTTGGGCCCGAGTATTGTATCGCATCTATATATATATATATATATATATATATATATATAGATTGTGATCGCATATTTAATGTGCCATCCCTTTATAACTTATGATATGATATTAAGCGGTATTCCTTTGCGATCCTCCACCATTGATCTGATCACGATCCGACGGTCAACACTTAACCCAATCAACCCAAAACCGTCCATTGATCCTTCGCTATCGATCAACCCGCGCTGGATCCAATGACCTACATGAATTTTGGGTGAGAAATTTGCAAGGGAAATAACCACCCGAAAAAGTGGTTTTCTCTCTCCACTTGAGTGCTACATGTTGCCCATTGAATGGAATCGGGTTCTCTCCTCTAAATACCACTTACCGCCTAGCGTCTGCCTGAAAACCACTGCCACTATTACAAACCCGCCTTTTGGAATATAACCACGTGCATTCACTCTTCATCCATCTTCTTGATTTCTGCCGATATTATATACTCCTCTGCTCTTTTGGCTCCTCTGTTAACTTCTTTGGCATATATTATATGTGATACTCCCGATAGGGCTCCTCCTCAATCTCCCGCTCTTACACTTACTTGGCTTTCCTTTGGCTTCCGAAACTGCTCCAATACCTCTTCTCTTCTCTAATAGCTCCTATGACTTCCGATATTCTCTCCAATGGCTTTGACTATCTTGGCTTTCCTCTTGTTTCTCCTCGTGGCTTCCTGCTCCTATTTCTTCACAAATCTGCTCTACTTCTCCTTGGCCTCACATCATTGTTTACTCATCCAGCATATTTCCATATTGACATCAATGACAATCTAGGTCAACAAATAATTCACAATTTTCACACGCCTAATCTTCGTCCTTACATTTTTTATTGTAACACTTTATATTCATCCATTTTTGTCTTTCTCAACATAATTATCATGACTGTATTACTAAATGTGGTTCATATACATCAATAAGTGTCAATTGAAATGTGGTAGTTCCCTAGGGCGCCACCTAGTGCCAACGTGGGCTTTGATACTATGTTAGCACGAGACTCATTCCCCACCATTAACTCATAGTGCATCATTTAAAATTGTCGAGGGCCACAAATTGATAAGAGACGTGAGCCATGGATTCCTATGTCATTTAACAGAAAGATTCAGGTCTCGTCACACGACTACATGAAAGCACTTATGCCTTTATAGCAAGACAGTGGGTCGTAGTTAACAGAAAGCGAGAGACAGGAAAGTCTTACAATATAAAACAGAAAAATTTCACATCACGTGGTAGAAGTCTTATAAAGTGTGTTCCTCAAGCTCACGGCCTAATTTTCCTGCTTCAAAAAAGCTTACCAAGTCTAACACAATTACCTAATGATACATGAACCTCTATCATACAAGATTACACTTTATCACTCTAGCTAAACATTGTGCACAGTTAAAACCTGTACAGAACAAAGACATGTAGAACTGAAATATGTGCGGAATAAATACATGTGAAGAATTAAAGTGTGTTCGGAAGTGCAGACATAAAAGGGTAAGTTCCACTGCTTTGCACAAGGCGACCCCAAAATCAAATATTGAATCTATAAGCGTATTGGAAAAGCCGGCCCAAATATCTAGACTTGGGTGTAATGATTTCTCTAGTCATAGAATTCCTTTTTGCATTACATGGAGAGAAATGAATATGACCTTAACCTGTTAAATTGGAGAGTTAAAATGCTTGTAAAGTGGTAAATAAAAGTGATAATTGATATTTAGAGTGTGGCCTATTAGTTATCAGTTAGTAGCTTTGGAACCTGGTAATTTAAATACTGAAAGGGGGACTAAGGATTGAAACGCTTCAAAAAATATTACCAAGTCTAACACAATTACCTAAGAAAGCATGAATTTTTAACATACAATTGTAAGATACACAAATCAGGACAAAGCATAAGACATACAATAATAATGCAATTATGAAGAAAACAAAAGTTAATAATTTTAGATATTAGTTTCAAGTTACTATCATTCATGCATTTCAAATTTATTTATTTTCACTTGTTTGAAATAATTTAATGATTGGTATCATCCTATTAGTTGAACATCATATGATGTCTTTATTTATATATATTCACACAACACGCAACACAAGAAGTCATCTCAATCCATTTTGCTAGCCTCAGTAGGGTTACTTGAAGGCGACTAGATTGTTGTCACCTACTCAGTGGCCATGTCCACAACCACAAACAAAAATATAAAACATAAAATTGAAAGAGATGAAATGATTTTAGTTCTTGAAGCCACACATCTCTTCCACTCGAGCGAGGTGTGGTTAACTAAAATCAAAATACAGGAAAGACTTACAATAAAAAAAAAAAAAAAAAAAAAAAAAAAAAAAAAAAAAATCACGTCGCATTGCGGGAGTTTTATAAAGTGTGTCCCACTTCGAAACCCTAACACAATTACCTAAGAAGACATGAATTTCTAAAATACAAAAATCACAAGGCACACATAATAGAATAAAGAATAAAACATGCTACTAAGTTCACTTAGACTACAACTATATTGTATTAATTTTGACTAAATTTCTACTTCATATTTTACACTATTATATTACTGTTAACTAAATTGTTGCTTCATACTCCACAAAAGAAAATTGTTAAGCCCACCAAATCCATGTAACTTGAAACACACAAGCAAATGAACATTATTAATCCAACCAAATGCATGTAACTTGAAACACACAAACTAACAAATGCATGCAAACAATACATAAATTGTGTCTCGCTTCGAAAAATCTTACCAAGGCTAATGCAATTGTCTAAGAAGACATGAATTTATAACATACAAAATCAAATGACACATATATCAAAACAAAGAATAATGTAGAAATTCTACGAATTCTCTACAAATCTCTCTCTAAGACCATTGTAGAAAATCTGACTGTAGATCAACCTGATAATGCAATATAGATCAAAGAAAAATACTATAACCTACTTCTACTATCAATTTGTGGAAGCTTAAAGATAGAGCAACATCGAGCTGAGCACATATAACCAAAAGAAGAAGAATCAATGCACAATACACATGAAAATACTTTGGGGAAAGCCTCAGTTAAAAACCCCATTATCTATATTATCATACAAGGTGGAAATACATAGGAATTATACAAAGCCTTAGCTCCCACAGCTAGCCAGCTCTCAGTATAATCCTCACATATGCTAACAGGCAATCCTGGCTTCTCACAAGTCTTCTCCTCTACCCTCCAAGCTCCTATTTCCTTGCATTGTTCCTAGTGGATGATTCTCACCTCACCAAGTGGAACACTGCCCTAACACACTGTCAGAACTATGCAATCCTCAAGGAACCTTCCTTCTGCATGCATGAGTTTTCTTTATAGGAAAACACATGCAACTGATAGTACACTATCCTTGACATTTAGCTCAACTAGGTCTTTCTCAGAATAAACATGCATGAGTTTCTGATGAGGGAATCTTCAGTTATCTAGAGTACACTGCTTGAGTGCATGCATGCATCAACTGACTGATAACTCACAATTAGTTCCTCAAATAGTTTGAAACTAATTTTACTGGACTTAACTCAGTAAACTTAGCTAACTAATTACAACTCAAATATAACTCAATCTTATCTCCTTAATTTAAGTCTTATCTCCTTAATTTAAGGGATAACTCTTGCATGACTTCAGAAAGACTTCTAACTTGAATTTCTCTAACTAATTAAGTCAAAATAACTTAATTACTTATTTTCAAGTAGCTCATAAGACTAAATTCGATTTTAATTCACAATTTTAATTCAAGGACAAATTAAACTTGGAATACCTGGATTTTATTTTTATCATTTCTTGTTGCTATTTTCAACATTTCCTCTCAACAAGAAAAGAATTCAACTCGATCCTGATCGTGAACCTTCGGAATGTCGGAATGTTATGCATGCAACACTTCTCTCTAGTGTTGTTGCTCCAGCAACTCTAGAAACAAAAAAAAAAAAAAAAAAACATCTAACCTGAATCAGTATGATGCATCTGTCATCAAATTCTCTTACTATTATTGCCTCTGTCAACTGAAAACTTTGTGCTTCTGCTGACTCTTCTTTTCTGCATTGTTGTCAATCCTTCTCTATGCTTTTCAGTATCTGACTACTCTAGCCTTTGTCACTTTGATCTATGACTGCATCAGTCCCACTGATTCCTCCCACTACTATGTACTTTAGGCTCCCGTAGCAAGGTACGATCCATAAGATAAAACCTCTCAATGGACCCTGCCCAATTTTAGCCTTCATGGGACTATCACTTCACATCACCCCACCTCACACCTAGAGGTATGGCTGCATGTGATCCCTCTGCCCACTTGGATCAAAATTCCCCCCTAATGGAGGTATCTGCATGAGTGGATCTCTTCACTGGTCTCCTCTCTGCTTCTCCAATTGTGGCTCCTTCACAATTGTTTGGGACTTCTTCTGGGGCTGCATGTTGAGAGGTAATTTACTCTCCCTCTCAACCAATAGGTCTCTAAAATTTGCCTTGCTTCTCAAGGCTTTGCATGCATCTTGAACCTCAAGAGCATGCGGGTTCTTAACTCGTGAACCGAACTGTTTCACTTGTCTCATGGTGATGTGTCTAAGGAAAACCTTTCCCTTACTAAAGACAACATCGTAGCCTTTGTCCTCCAACATCGCGACCAATACCAAGTTCTTCTTCAGTCTAGGCACATACTTCACATTTGTCAAGGTGATAGGAGCTCCATGTTCCCTCTGCAAAGCAACCGCGCCCACTCTTGAAACATTATACCTTCCGTTGTCACCCATTTCTATGCACATCTTGAGGTCTTTCTCCTCCAAGGCATTGAATAAAATTTTATCACCGGTCATGTGGAATAAGGCTCCACTGTCAATATACTAGACAAAACCCATCATCAATGACACCATGCATGTGATGAGGGTAAAGTCCATTTCGAACTGAGAGGCTAATGCCTCACCTTCTGATCCTTCCGAGGATCCCTTCTTGGACTTCTTCGATGGGCAATTAGTCGCATAATGTCCCATCTCAATTGAAGTATGATATGAATTCGATTTGCACCTGCAACCCCAAAACTTCGAACTTCAAATTCTCTTCTCGGTATATGTTCACAGCTCCGATAAACTTAGCTCCGATGCCATGTAGAAATTCTACAAATTCTCTACAAATCTCATTCTAAGACCATGTAGAAAATCTAACTGTAGATTAACCTGATAATGCAATATAGATCTGTTGACGGGGCAAATGTTCGTTGTGCCAACAAAGGGGAACTAACCCAATCGCGGACCCCAATTAGATCCACTTTTGTTTGGAGTGGCTAATTCCAACAGGTTTTAAAGGATCCCGTGAACCGCTACAGGTGCTGAAAGATTGCTTCCCGGAGGAAGACTTCAATTAGATCAACAAAAGTAACAGCTAACCTATATGCAGCATGCACTATCTATACTAATTCTACCTGCTTATGTTAATCCTAACTATTCTAACCTATCCTGCAGGAGCGTAATTAAAAGAGATTAAACATCATATATGAATTCCAAGTCCAAATGAATCAATTACTGGGTTCACCGATGAACAAGGTTGTGTTTAAGCTTAATTGCAATCTAATTACTCATAAAAGGAATACACATTCCATTTCATATAAATCAAACTTGCAACTGATGTTTAATATTGTTTCGAATAAGAGACAACTCATGAATTGACCATGCTAACGAATTACATTCAAATAACAGAGACTAATCATAAACTGGATACAATTACTGTGCATAAAAAGATCCATATCTCCTCATGCCAGCAACAATGCTCTCATTCCAAACATGTAAACAGAAACTTGCAAAAGGCCACCTCTTGACTGAAATAGTTCTCTTTATTAACACAATAAAATCAGACTCTGTTCTGCCAAAAAATCCCTTTTCTCCATATTCAGAGGCAATACTTATACAAAAAAGAGATCTGACCGCAGGTCTTCCACGACCTTTGGCCTTCCGAGTTCCTATCAAAATTAAATTTAAAATATACAAAATAAAAATGGTTGGTGAAACTGCTGACATAGTCAAGCCATTGCTGCTGGAGCCTTTTAATCTCTATGACCCTGGAACTCTCAGGTTGCTGCACCTTGGACCGAGCTGCTAAAACCAACTTCGCGACCTTCTTCATGTCTCTTCGTAGGGTTTGCGACCAGATGGTTTGCGCCAGGTCTCTTGCCTCTACGAGCATAGTTGACACATGGTCGCAACTCTGCTCCCAGCAATCCATGATAACTTTATCCTTAAGCTTATGCTCCCCTTTGATAGTTTGCAGCTCTGGAGGAGAATTCTCATAGACCTTGGAATACCACGCCACAGTCTTCAATGCCCCATTTGCTTCAACTGTTGCCTTTTAGGTTCCTCTTCTTTCTTTTTCTAGTCCGGAACTGCGTAGAATTCTTACTCTCTCCAATTCACTTGGGAGGCCCTGTCATCAGTATCAAATTTGATTGCCATGGTAGGCGGTGCTGCACATCTCTGCATTCTACTTAATACCTCGTCATAGTCGGAGGCATTTTCAAATATGGAATCATCAGGGCTATTACTATGACGATAGTCAGAGTTAATACTTACCGACTTGAGATGCTCTCAGACTAATCCCTTGGGGTCGTGTGACCAGAACGGCACAGTCATCCACAAGTATCCTCCATAGTCCTCTAACTCCTTCTTTCCATGGCCATAGTCCCTGATCTTGAAAAACCTGACTCGAAATGGCATCGGCAGTCACCCTCTCATTTTTTCTTTGAGCAACATAGTTATGATGCCATCTAGGAAAATCTGGTGGCATATCTCTTTTAACAACAGTCGGTCTGAAACACACATTGGCAAGAGGTGGGGTGGTCCGGAGGCACCAGAAACCCTTATGTACATGAAGTTCCTTAGGAAATACCAATTTCCTATGGTCGCTAAGTATGCCTTTCCCTCCTCCGAAATCCTGGGCATATCTCTCCCGAAGATAAGAATGTGCGCCTGCAGGAAGAAATGTTGCCTGATCTGGTATATGAACTGCTTGTGGTTCTTATCCCACAACTCCATCTAATAAATATGTATAGGTGGACACGAGGGGTTCCACTCCCAATTCATCTCGGGAAACTGATTCCTCACACAGAGGACATCGACTAGGAAACCTGAGAAATAAAACTCGGGACCCTGGCCTTTCGGCTTACTTAGGGATGCCTTGAGCGCTTCAGCTATATTTATGGATAGAATACTGGCCCAATTGAATATGGTCCCTCTCTTGAGGATTCCTACCGCCAGTGGGACTCTCTCACTTTTGAAATGGGTAGCATTGGCTTCTCTGAATAGCTTGGCTATCATGGCTGATAGATGCATGACCGGAGGAACGAAATAGGTGGTGAGGTACTTCGTCGCCGGGGCTTTGTCTGCGAAATATTTTCCAGAGGGATACCAATCCTCCGTGGCGTCATGGTCCTTTTGGCCTGAAGAGTAGAACCTATCTAAGAATGCCGCATTGAAATGCTCCTCTGGAGCAGGCAACTTATAGATTTCGTTGAATGTGGCAGGCGAAAAATCTTCGAGGATCACCCCTGCATCACTTACTATGTTAAGACTTGGGAGATGCACATGTTGTGCCACCCACCGGGTCACAGCTTTCTAAGGCAACAAGGCTGGCCTAGTGGCGATCAAATGGATTCCAGACCTTTGGATGTTCAATTGCATTTTGTTCTGCTCTCTCTTGGTACTTTCTCCCTCAGACTCCTCGGAGGAGGACTCCGGAATCGGCTGCATGCTCAAGTATAATAGGCGTAGGTCGGTCCATGAGCGGAAATATTCATTTCCGCTGGATGCCTCTGTGTCTCCAAAAATGTTTTGAGGAGGCAATGGGTCAGGAGGAATCACCGAGGCTCTGAGCTCCTTCCCCTTCTTCTGCTTCTTCGACTTCTACATTTCCTCACTTGGTCCTCGCCTGCAAAAATGATTAACATTAGCTATAATCATGAAAGATATGAAAGCAACGCCCAAAAACAAACCTTACCTTAATCAAAACTTTCAAAAGGAGAAAGACTTTGTAACTAGGAACTCTGTGAATCCTTCAGACTCTAAATCTCAAGAGAGCGTGATAATCCTTACTTAGACACGGCAAAATGATGGCTCCAAACTTTCTAGGTGATGTTTTAAGGGAAACTGATGATTAAATGCGAAACGGCCAGCCACACGGTGAAATGATTAAAATCTTTCTGCGCAATGGGAACACACCTCCTTCAGATTTGGTTTCATTTATTCACATTCGACGTCGTATACTGAGAGCCCCCATATATTTAATCGGGTAATCCAGGCTAATCATGATAGCAAGCACTTCATGACATTCTTCAAGCATACAAAGTCAAAGTTTCCATTTTAATCTCAAAACACATTGCAACCATAATCATTAAAACCATTAAAATCATTCAGCTTTGAAAACATAATTCCATCCGACAACTCCAGTTATCATTCAAAGAAACAAAGGATCAAACTTCTTAGGGGGACCCATTCAATTTTTCCCTAGAGCAAAATTTAATAGGGTGGTGGTTGTGGCCACAACAAATGGCGAACCACTGGGCGAACCAGTTATCTCTATTACCAAATAAACCTTGGACCAATAGAACATCAGGGAGTTAAAGATAAACTTGAAATGAAAACTATATAGAAGGATAGGCATGGGTTCCACTTAGCATTATTCTCTTTTGGTAGGATAAAGACAAATAGCTCTACTTACCACTAGGGTTTCGACAGGCATTCTCCAATGGTCATATTATGGGATTCATTAACCATCCTTTACCCACTTTTCCACTTTCAAAATCCTTTTAGGGCCATCACTTGTTTGTCAATACCTGCTTAGGTGTGTACCTCAGCTCTTTATCAACGCATATATATATATATATATATATATATATATATATATATATATATATATATATATATATATATATGATCATCTGCACTTCATGTAAGAATTTTTTGAGTGCTATACTTTCATATGATTGAATGGGGCACAGTCATGGGTTACACCATATTTTTAAACCACTTAAGCAAGGTTGGGGCTTGCTGTGTCAACCAGTACTCTGAGTCCAGCAACAGTCCTTACTCCAACCAGCTTCCCAAAGAACATGTCCTTCCAGATTGGCACAAGGACTAGACAATTCCAGTTTTAGGCACAAGGACTAAAGCATAATTTAATTTTCCACAAGATATATGATAGTGAGCTTAGCCCATGAAAGGAGGTTTACTTGCAGATGATGGATATCAGCAATTTTAGTGTAGTGGGTGGAACCAATGGAGAATAACTGAAAACCCTATAAGCAAGTATAAGCTAGGTCTGGGTAGGACCTTTCAAAATGCAGCGTTCTACCATGCCATTCCAGCTGTGGTTATACATTCTTCGTTTTATAAGGATGTCCCTACATGCTCAAGGTATCCAGGCTATCAACAGAGTCTACCTAGTTCCCAATAGTTTCCAATGAGTGGTTTTGATTTGAATTTTACCCTTGATTTTTCCAACTTTCAAAAGCTCATCAAAAGGTTCATTTGACTTGCAAAGTAACAATGAATTTAAGATTTGTGGACTCATCAACAGGCTAGTGAGGGAAGCAAAATGCTGAAGATGATGAGTGAGGGAAATCGAAAGAAAGCTACAAAAGGCAAAAATGAAACTGAAAGACTGAAATCAAATTGCTGAAAGAAACTGAAGTTCAAAAAACAAAAGAAAAAAAAAATCTTGCAAAAAAAAATTAAACTAGGCTAACAGCAAATAAAATAAATCCTAACCTACTCAGGAGGTAACCACCATGTGGTGGCTACTGGAAATACCTCTTAAGATGCTGGCCATTAATAGGGAGATTTTTAGTCTCTCCCTGTAAAGTTTTCAATCTGTAGGTTCCCTGACCAATTTTTTCCTCAACTTGGAACGGGCCCAGCCATAAGTGTTGGAATTTTGTGTGCTTGCCTTTCGGCTCACTCAACTTGTCCCATTTCAAGACTAGATCTCCGACTTGGTAATATTTATTTCCCGCCTGATGGCGATCAAACCATCTCTTCACAATCATTTGGTGATTCCTGAACTTATTTCTGGCATTATCTCTCAATTCCTCCAACCTCACCAGTTGGTTGATCCTCTTTTGAAGTAAGGCTGAAGGGGTCCCTCTCGAAGCTTGGGAGAGCTGTAAAGAGGGAAGGGAAACATTGGGAGGTAAGATCGCTTCCTTTCCATAGACGAGGAAGTATGGGGAGTTTCCTAATGCTACTTTTGGGGTGACTCTATCGGCCCAGAGGGCATTTGTTAGAGCGTTATGCCAATTTCTCTGGTTGTCTGCGACAGATTTATGGATTATGTGGATGAGGTTAGTATTTGATGACTCTACAACTCCTTTTCCTTGGGGATAATACTTTGCAACATACCTTATGTGAATTGATTTATCAATAACAAATTCAGTCAATTTTAGTGATGAAAAGTAAGCAGCATTATCAAATATGAGAGCGTCAGGAATACCAAACCTATTGATAATGAATTTCTCAATAAAATATATTACCTCGTCTTCGTTAACCTTCTGAAGTAGGATGGCTTCGATCCATCTGGTGAAGTAATCAGTTGTCGTGAGTATATACTTATGCTACTGTGAAGAGTTCGAAATGATCTCACCTATGACATCCAGGCCCCATTGCTGGAACGGGCAGTAAATCATAACAAGACTGAGGGGAACGGCTGGCTTTCTTTCTCGTCCTGCGGTAGTTTGACATACCCTGCACTTCCGAGCGTAGGCATTCGAGTCTCTGAACACTGTGGGCCAATAATATCCAGCTCTTAATATTTTGTGAGCAGTGGTCTCTCCACCATAGTGACCACCTGCTGGGCCATCGTGCATTTCTTTCAAGACATGATCTGCATCACCCTTTTCCAAACACCTCAGCCAAACTCCATCATAATTCTTCCTATATAATATGTCATTGGCTAAGTGGTACTGATTAGATTTTAACCGGAGCGCTCTTCTCCTTGATGCATCCATATGCTCAGGACATGATCCTCGGGTTAGATAAAAACATATGTCGTAATACCAAGAATCAGAGTCTAATGGGACTTCCAATATTTCGCGCTCATACATCAACATCTCATTGTCCCATTCGGGCTCCTTCCGGAATTCTTCTTGCGCACCCCACGTGCACTGCGCTTCTGGTTCCTCTGAAGTTCCTTCTTTATCTGTTAAGGCTTCCGCTGCAAGCTTACACAATCCTTGCCCCTGAACTATCTTTGTCGGCTTAATCTCAAGGTCATATTCTTGAAGAGCAGTCATCCAATTCCCTCTTCGTTCTCCCATTTCCCTCTGTACGAAGAGGGTTCTTACAGCAGGGTGGGGAACAATTACTTTAGTCCTAGCCTTTAGTAAATAGGGGCGGAAATGTTTCACGGCCTTAAAAACTACAAAACCTTGTTTCTCCACATCCGGGTAATTCAGTTTTGCTCCCTGAAGATTGGAACTCATATAAGAAATTGGGACTTCATCGCCACTATCATTCTTTTGGGTGAGGATTGTGGCATATGAAGTATCAGAAGCAAAAGTATACAGGAATAATTCTTTCTCAAAATTGGGGTTGACCAACGTAGGAGCCTCTGCAATGGCCTCCTTAATTCACTGAAATGATCTCTTAGCTTCATTGCTCCATCTATACGCAGCATCTTTCTTTATCATTAGTTGAATGGGATGCATTATTTCCACGAAGCTTGAAACAAATTTCCTTACAAAATTAATCTTCCCGAAGAAAGATTGCATCGCCTTTTTATTGTAGGACGTTGGATTCTGATGATGGTCTCTATTCTCTCAGAATTGATAATAATTCCTTCCTTATAAAGGATATGACCCAGTAGCTTCCCTTTTTTAACTGCGAAAACGCTCTTCTTGGGATTCAATAATATTCCATACCTTCGACATCTTTCAAAAATTTGCTTCAAGTGATAAATATGATCCTTTTTGCGATACGAATACACAGTAACGTCATCCATGTAAACCAATACTGATCTATTAATCAATCCTCAGAAAGCTATGTCCATAGCTCTTTGAAATGTTGCACCTGCATTAATAAGACCAAACGGCATCTTATGATACGCGTAGGTGCCCCATTTAGTGTTGAAAGTTGTCTTAAGCTAATCTCCATTCGACACCAACACTTGATTATATCCTGAAAACCCATCCAATAAGGACAACATTTCAGATCCAGAAACACATTGAAGAATGTGTTCCATGGAAGGGACAGGATAGTTATCCTTCTATGATGCTCTATTCAAGTTCCTGAAATCGATACATAATCTAATGTCTCCATTTTTTTTCTTACTGGCACAAGATTGGCTACCCATCGGGTGTGCTTGACTGGAAAAATGATTTTAGCATCCAACATTTTGTTCAACTCTTTCTTTACCAACGGTTCCAGACTTGGATGCATCTTACGAAGCTTTTGTTGGTAAGGCTTAATATCCTTTTCCAAAGGAATCACATGCTGCATGATGCCGGTATCAAAGGTTTTTAAGTCATCATATGTCCATGCAAAGACATCCTTGTACTCCTTAAACAACTTGACAAATGCAGCCTTTTCTTGTGGAGAGCATCCTAAGCCCAAATTAACATTCTTTGGGTCTTTTTCAGTTCCAAGATTGACCAACTCATACTTCATGGATGAGCTGTGCGTTTTGCAGTTAGTTGGCTTCTTAAATTTATCATGCAAGTCATAAAAGTGCTCCATCTTGACAACTGATTTGGGAATTATATTGGACTGATCTTTTTCCTCATCTTTACTCTCATTCATAAGCCTGTCATGCTCTTTTTCATCAACGAATACATTTTTTAATGTCTTTTCGCAATGCAAGAACTCAAGGATTTGCTCATCACCTTCAAATACCTGCCAATTTGAGATATTATCAGGTATGGATGGTCTGAAAATCAATTCAACATAATATTTACTCTTGTTTAATCTAAGATCAGGCAAAAGTTTTGAAGCCATACAAGCCATCAGATCGGCATCTTGGTTTTTCCCTCGAGGTATATATGTGATATTAAAAGAATCAAAATTGTCAATTAAGCTCCATACCTCATGTTGGTATCTTACCAGGTGTGGTGAATTACAATGTATCCTTTTCCTTACCTGGTCGACAATTATCTGCAAGTCACCAAAAACTTTAAGATTTTTCACCTTCATATCAATGGCTTTCCTCAGGCCCTGTAGTAAGCCTTCGTACTCTGTCATGTTGTTGGTGCACGCGAACTCCAACCGGCTGGCCATCAAATGTTGGTTCCCTTGTGGGTCTATGAGGATGCTTCTAGCACCTGCACCCTCCAGGCAGTTAGAGCCATCAAAGTAGAGAGTCCAAAAGATAGAATCTAATACTACGTTAATTGAACTATTTTCTACAAAATTAGTCCTATCATCTACTATATTACAGGGTAGCTCATCAGTTGGACTACGGGGGAGAGTTTCCAACTATGTGTTTGTTGCAGTTTCTTCAACTGTCTATGCATGGAATTCTCCAAAATAAGTTTCCATGGCACAAATGTCGAAACTATAATTCCCAAGGATAGAGTTGGTAAACATTACTGGCTCATTGGGGTCGTTTAGCTCTGTGACTACATACTTCATGTATCTTTCTCGATCAACTCTCAGCATATCACTTTTTCCTTTCTAAGGCAACAAGAGATGGGACCAATCAGTTGAGAAATATCCATTCAGATTCGCTGACCAATCCCTACTAAGAAGCATCCCATATGCCTCGGGTATGTCGACTACAACTATTTCAATGACTTGGCTGTAATGTGGTTTGGCAGTCATATGAATCAGTACATCTTTCAATTCCCCAATCACTTTTCCATTCGTTCTATCCAGTTGCATAATTTGAGTTCCAGTTTTCTCGGGCACTGCTTGAAGTCTTTTAGCAATATCGTAAGGCATAACAGTGGACGAGGCATCGAAATCTACTAGGAAATTGTGTACGTTCATATTGAAGATTTCAAATGTGATAAGGAAAGGTGGAGTCATGGACTTTGATTTTTTTCCTATCATGGTTGCACTAACATCTTGGGGCGTTCTATTCATTTTTGACAGAGAGGCTTCCATAGCTAGTGGCGTTCGAGATGCACTAGGTGCACTAACGGGTCTGGGCACCAAAGTTTTGGTTTGGCTATTTGAATTGGTGGGAGGTTTGCAATTCCATTCATTCATAGCTTTCAAAAGCAAATCTCTTTGCTGCATTAATTTTAACAAATAGAAGTATGTGATATTGGCTCAAGATTTCTTAAGATCATCCACAATGTTGTAATCAATGTTATAAACAGGGTAGGGCAAAGTAAACATACTGGTTTTTCCATTCTTAGGTGAGAATTTACCATTTTGAGTCGCTTTCATTGCGCTTGGTGATGTATTATCCTTCCCAGGAGAGCTAATGAGTGGAGTACTCTTAGGATTACCACTGGCTTCATTCTTCCCAACAAGAACCTTGGGAGCGGATGCCTTCGAAGGGCGAACGTCTTCCTTTGTCTAGTCCACAGGCTTCATTACATCCACAATTGGTCCTTTACTTCGTGTGTGGATTTCATTAGTGTGAATTTCTTCTATAATGTCCTCTTCGTCGTCATCGTTCCCATTTGCATAGAAATCCCACAGTACATTGATTTGAGATACTTCATCACTGAGCTCCTCTACTTCATAATCTTCCTCATCCTCCTGCTCTTGCTTCGGATCTGCTATAGGTTCCTCTTTGGTGAGAAGGGATCCAATAAGAGCCAGATCTTCCATATTTAAAATCCCTTCATTAGGTGGAGCGGGCAATGCAAGTTGACCCTGGCCACCTTCTGTTTTCTTACGATAGAAAGGTTTGAAGGACTTTCTGTTGTTATTATTTCCTCCATTTCCATTGGCACTTTCTCCAGAATTCCTCTTCATATTGATGACTGTGTTTGTCAATTTCTTAATGATCCAATGCAAACCCTCCACATCGGTGGTATCCTTTTCTTTGGTCTCAGTCACTTTATTACCATTTCCATTATTCTTCTTTGATGGCTGAGGGGCTTTCTTTTCTTCGACTGCATGATGACACGCTGTGAGACTGATCATTTCATTTTCAACCTTTACTGCTTCATCAATGGCACCCTGCAAGGTTTGTGCATTACTCCTTTTGACCCACATTGCAGTAGGTACAGGAAGAGTAGTGATGTAAAATTCCATGAGCACTGCATCAGTAGGTCTAGCGTTAGCCGGGATTCTATTGAACAAAGTGTTGAATTGGATGTTAAAATCCTTGACCTTTTCATTGGTTTCCATTTTTAAACGTGATAATTCTAAAACCAAGGTTGCAGGTGTCTTATCATCACCAAACTTATCCATGAAGACCCGCTGAAAAGCATCCCATGAAGTGATAGATCCAATTCTCAAGCTAAAGTACCATGTAGATGCTGCACCAATTAGAGTAAAAGGAAATAGACGACATACCACGTCCTCATCTGCTACCCCTAACATGCGCACGACTAGGAAGAAAGAGTGTATATGGTTATCAGCTATGTCTCCCCGCTCAGGTTCGAACTTGGGTAATACCCTTTCTACATTCTTTGGCAAGGCATGTTGCTACCCAAATACTGCCACAGCATCCTGTGCAAGCCAGGTAGGGAATCCTCCCGGAGGGGGTGGGGGTTGTTTCCCACCCAGAGAAGGCGGTGGGGGTTGATTCCCACTGGGAGGAACGTTAGCGATATTATGATTTGGGAAGTTCTGGTTGAAGGGCTCCTCTGGGTGTTCCTCGTTAGGATCTTCCAAATCAAGATAAGGATGACTGGTTCCTTGATTCTCCGAGTATGGATTATCTCTAGAGAGGGGATCCTCAGGAATTTTCTCCCAAGGAGTGTCGATGCTTTGCAGAGACTCTAGCACAATATCTTCAAGAGAAAGGCCGGGAGATGTTTCTTCGCTTATGAAAAAAATTCTTGGCTTTCTTTGAGCTATCAGAGGTAAAAGATGGGGAGTTGAGAGAGGGAATGCATGTAAGCACGAGTGAGGGCTCTGACTAGTTGTTCCTGAGTGATGGGATACTCCCACAGTCTCTCTTCCTTGGGTATCACAAACACGGAACTCAGAGAGACATCTGTTTCTTCGAAATGAGGCTCTTCCAAATGAGTGGAAGGATCTTTTCGACCTTTATGATCCATACACTAATCTTTTCGAATCCATGCGCAACCTGTGATTGCAAAGATGTGACCAATAAATGCTTCGATACTTTTTTAACAATGAAAGTAAAAGATAAAACACATGTTCACCATTCATTGTTAAGGGAAAACTTTCATTTATAGATGAAATCCTGAAAAGCTATGAAAGGGGGCGGCCCTCCTTCTAGCGCCAATTTTGTTGATGGGGCAAATGTTTGTTGTGCCAACAAAGGGGAACTAACCCGATCGCGGACCCTAATTAGATCTGCTATTGTTTGTAGTGGCTAATTCTGACGGGTTTTAAAGGATCTCATGAACCACTACAGGTGCTGAAAGATTACTTCCCGGAGGAAGACTTCAATTAGAACAACAAAAGTAACAGCTAACCTATATGCAGCATGCACTATCTATACTAATTCTACCTACTTATGCTAATCCTAACTGTTCTAACCTATCCTGCAGGAGCGTAATTAAAAGAGATTAAACATCATATACGAATTCCAAGTCCAAATGCATTACTGGGTTCATAGATGAATAAGGCTGTGTTTAAGCTTAATTGCAATCTAATTACTCATAAGAGGACTACACATTCCATTTCATATAAATCAAACTTGCAACTGATGTTTAATATTGTTTTGAATAAGAGACGCCTCATGAATTGACCATGCTAACGAATTACATCCAAATAACAGAGACTAATCATAAACTGGATACAATTATTGTGCATAAAAAGATCCATATCTCCTCATGCCAGCAACAATGCTCTCATTCCAAACATGTAAACAGAAACTTGCAAAAGGCCACCTCTTGACTGAAACAGTTCTCTTTATTAACACAATAAAATCAGACTCTATTCTACCAAAAAATCCCTTTTCTCCATATTTAGAGGCAATACTTATACAAAAAATAGATCTGACCGCAGGTCTTCCACGACCTTTGCCCTTCCGAGTTCCTATCAAAATTAAATTTAAAATATACAAAATAAAAATGGTTGGTGAAACTGCTGACATAGTCAAGCCATCGATGTTGGAGCCTTTTAATCTCTATGACCCTGGAACTCTCAGGTCCCTACACCTCGGACCGAGCCGCTAAAACCAAATTCGCGACCTTCTTCATGTCTCTTAATAGAGCTTGTGACCAGATGGTCTACGCCAGGTCTCTTGCCTCTACGCGCATAGTTGACACATGGTCGCAACTCTGCTCCCAGAAATCCATGATAACTTTATCCTTAAGCTTCTGCTCCCCTTTGATAGTTTGCAGCTCTGGAGGAGAATTCTCATAGACCTTGGAATACCGCGCCATAGTCTTCAATGCCCCATTTGCTTCAACTGCTACCTTTTGGCTTCCTCTTCTTTCTTTTTCTAGTCTGGAACTGCATGGAATTTTTGCTCTCGCCAATTCACTTGGGAGGCCCTATCACCAGTATCAAATTTGATTACCGTGGTAGGTGGCGCTCCACATATCTCCATTCTACTTAATACCTCATCATAGTTGGAGGAATTTTCAAATATGGAATCATCAGGGCTATTACTATGACAATAGTCGGAGTTAATACTTACCGACTTGAGATACTCTCGGACTAATCCCTTGGGGTCGTGTGGCTGGAATGACACAGTCATCTGCAAGTATTCTCCATAGTCCTCTAAAGTCCTCTAACTCCTTCTTTGCGTGGCCCTACTCCCTGATCTTGAAAAACCCGACTCGAAATGGCATCGGCAGCCACCCTCTCGTTTTTTATTTGTGCAACACAGTTATGATGCCATCTAGGAAAATCTAGCGGCATATCTCTTTTATCAACAGCCAGTCCTAAACACACATTGGTAAGAGGTGGGGTGGTCCGAAGGCACCAGAAACCCTTATGTATGTGAAGTTCCTTAGGAAATACCAATTTCCTATGGTCGCTAAGTATGCCTTTCCCTCCTTCGAAATCCTGGGCATATCTCTCCCAAAGATAAGAATGTGCGCCTGCGAGAAGAAATGTTGTCCAATCTGGTATATGAACTGCTTGTGGTTCTCATCCCACAACTCCATGCAATAAATATGTATAGGTGGACACGAGGGGTTCCACTCCCAATTCATCCCGAGAAACTAATTACTCACGCAGAGGACATCGACTAGGAAACCTAAGAAATAAAACCTGGGACCCTAGCCTTTTAGCTTACTTAGGGATGCCTTGAGCGCTTCAACTATATTTATGGATAGAATACTGGCCCAATTGAATATGGTCCCTCTCTTGAGGATTCCTACCGCCAGTGGGACTCGCTCACTTTTGAAATGGGTAGCATTGGCTTCTCTGAACAGCCTGGCTATCATGGCTAATAGATGCATGACCGAAGGAACGAAATAGGTGGTGAGGTACTTCACCGCCGGGGCTTTGTCTGCAAAAGATTTTTCAGAGGGATACCAGTCCTCCATGGCGTCATGGGCCTTTTGGCCTGAAGAGTAGAACCCGTCCAAGAATGCCACATTGAAAAGCTCCTTTGGAGCAGGTAGCTTATAGATTTTGCTGAATGTGGTAGGCGACAAATCTCTAAGGATTACCCCTGCATCACTTACTATGTTAAGACTTGGGAGATGCACATGCTGTGCCACCCACTGGGTCACTTCTTTGTAAGGCAACAGGGCTGGCCTGGTGGCAATCAGATGGATTCCAGACCTCTGGATGTTCAATTGCATTTCATTCTGCTCTCTCTCGGTACTTTCTTCCTCAGACTCCTCCTCGGAGGACTCCGGAATTGGTTGCACGCTCGAGTATAATAGACGCAGGTCGGTCCATGAGCGGAAATATTCATTTCCGGTGGATGCCTCTGTGTCTCCAAAAATGGTTTGAGGAGGCGGTGGGTCAGGAGGAGCCACCGGGGCTCTGGGCACCTTCCCCTTCTTCTGCTTCTTCGACTTCTGCATTTCCTCGCTTGGTCCTCGCCTGCAAAAATGATTATCATTAGCTATAATCATGAAAGATATGAAAGAAATGCCCAAAAACAAACCTTACCTTAATCAAAACTTTCAAAAGGAGAAAGACTCTATAACTGGGAACTCTGTGAATCCTTCAGACTCTAAATCTCAAGAGAGTGTGATAATCCTTACTTAGACATGGCAAAATGATGGCTCCAAACTTGCTAGGTGATGTTTTAAGGGAAACTAATGATTAAATGCGAAACGGCCAGCCACGCGATGAAATGATTAAAATCTTTCTGTGCGATGGGAACACACCTCCTTCGGATTTGGTTTCATTTATTCACATTCGGCGTTGTATACTGAGAGCCCCCATATATTTAATCGGGTAATCCAGGCTAATCATGATAGAAAGCACTCCATGACATTCTTCAGGCATACAAAGTCAAATTTTCCATTTTAATCTCAAAACACATTGCAACCATAATCATTAAAATCATTCAGCTTTGAAAACATAATTCCATCCGACAACTCCAGTTATCATTCAAAGAAATAAAGGATCAAACTTCTTAGGGGGACCCATTCAATTTTTCCCTAGAGAAAAATTTAATAGGGTGGTGGTTGTGGCCACAACAAGATCAAAGCAAAGTACTATAACCTACTTCTACTATCAATTTGCGGAAGCTTAAAGATTGAGCAAGATCGAGCTGAACACATATAACCAGAAGAAGAAGAATCAATGCACAATACACATGAAAATACTTTGGGGAAAGCCTCAGCTAAAAACCCCACTATCTGTATTAACATACAAGGTGGAAATACATAAGAATTATACAAAGCCTTAGCTCTCACAGCTAGCCAGCTCTTAGTACAATCCTCGCAGATGCTTACAGGCAATCCTCGCTTCTCACAAGCCTTCTCCTCTGCCCTCCAAGCTCCTATTTCCTTGTGTTGTTCCTAGTGGATGATTCTCACCTCACCAAGTGGAACACTGCTCTAGCACACTATCATAACTGCGTAATCCTCAAGGAACCTTCCTTCTGCATGCATGAGTTTTCTTTATAGGAAAACACATGCAATTGATAGTACATTTTCCTTGACATTTAGCTCAACTAGGTCTTTCTCAGAATAGACATGCATGAGTTTCTGATGAGGAAATCTTCAGTTATCTGGAGTACACTGGTTGATTGCATGCATGCATCAACTAATTGATAACTCACAATTAGTTCCTCAAACAGTTTGGAACTAATTTAACTTGACTTAACTCAGTAAATTGAGCTAACTAATTACAACACAAATATAACTCAATCTTATCTCCTTAATTTAAGGGATAACTCTTGCATGACTTCACAAAGACTTCTAACTTGAATTTCTCTAACTAATTAAGTCAAAACAACTTAATTAATTATTTTCAAGTAGCTGGTAAGACTAAATTCGATTTTAATTCACAATTTTAATTCAAGGACAAATTAAAATTGGAATATTTGGATTCTATTTTTATCATTTCTTGTTGTTATTTTCAACAAATAATACCTACTTGTAAGGTCAATTAGATTGCGACCATATTATATAAATGTCAATTTAATTCTTGCTTCATATTTTACGATATTGTATTACTGTTAACTAATTTATTGTTGCTTTGTACTTCACAAAGAAATTTGTTAATCCCACAAAATGCATATAAATTGAAACACAAACAAACAAATGCACATTGATAAGCCAATCAAATTCATGTAACTTGAAACACACAAACTACCAAACGCATGTAAACAAAGGAAAAACAAAGCACAAAACAAACAGCAAAATATGATTCAACTTGAAACACATTGAAAATAAATGCTTTGCAAACAAAAAAAGATGTACTTACCAGTTTCACTCATCTATGTTTTTCTTTTTTTGTCGATGAGTTCACATACTTTAATCTTTATATTTTTCTTCATACTTTTCTAAGACTCTACCTCCTAACAAGTTTCACACCTCTTTGCAAAATGCTACATGACCAATGGACTCTACAAATGCACCTCCACTTCTCAACGCCAAGTTTTATAGGATGAATCCCAAAATGTCCCCTGTGCAATTGAGGAGATATATTGAATGTTCAAGGTGTGTTAATATTGTTGCAAATCAACAGTGGGATTTAATCATCAATGTTCTTAAATGCGTAGAATACAAATTTCTTTAATTAAATTTTGATGTTCACTCCTAGACCTCAAGTGAAATACCGCTTAGTTTTTTTTTAATTAAATTTTGGTTTTAATTAACTCTGATAGAACAATTTTATCATCAATATTCTTCTTGAAAAACTATTTTTTACTAACAAGATCATGTATAGTCGTGAATAAACATGTCACTGTGCTACGGTTTCATTTCTAAGTCTTACAAAACATAGGACACATGTTTTTCTCTTTATTAATACTTTCTTATATGGTTTGTCACATAAATACTCACACACTTGTCGCAGGCCACTTGGATTTTTTTTGTCCTTTTGAAATAAAAATATTTATTTATTTATTTTACCTGTCATGTATAACCACAGGCAATTAGCCTTTTCAAGTATTTTAGCCATCAAAAAATTGGAATTTCATTCTAAAAGAATATCAGTGATTTTATTTACAATATTCTCATAAGCATTGCATTTTACAAAACATTATAATAAATTATAGCAAATTGATAGTCTTTTCAAAGTCAACTACATTTATTGCAAGGGTTGATTGAAAATCGATTTCTATACTCCCTGTTGTGGTAGCAACTAAAAATTGATTACTATACTCCTTGTTGTGGCAGGGACTAATAAATATTTGCATTCAAGCAAATGTTTCTCATGCTCCCACATTAGAGTATAAGATATTTGATTAATCTATATAATGTAACCTATGATATTTTCTTTGTTTGAAATAGGTTTTCTGACTAGATCATTGAATGAAGATAACTTCAGGACACAAAAAACAAAGCCAATGAGTCACATTACTAACAAATTACTGACTTGATGATCCTTTCATGCACTATGGACTATTCATCTTATTCGAATTGGACCCTCATTTTCTCCTATTCCATTAGTCCTAGGGAGACTCTCTTTATATATCGTTGTTGCAATGTTCTTTCCACATGTCTCATTTGGGTTCACCATTGAACCTTTTATTTGAACATTGTGATATATTCATTACAAACCCCCTTCGTTGTTGACTTGGGAGATTTTTTAAGATTAATGGATATTTTATAACGTATTCCATCCCACATCCTCCCCCCATACTTCCATTGATGGTCTGACAAAAAAATTCTAGAATTAATTATTCATAAAACATATTCAAAATATCCTCTATTAGTAATCCATGAGCCATCCAAACATTTTTCTTATCTTAGAACAATGTATAACCTTAATTCATTTTGGCATTTCCTTTCCCTTGCTTGACAATTGTGCTTTTTCTATTTTTGTTGTATATTGAACCCTGCTATGTCTTACATTTTAGTTGCCCGCTTGTTTTGGTGTTTAACCTTTTATGTAACGATTTCCCATCTTAGATTGATTTTGATTGACAATTGATTGGCTACCTAGCATCTATTTCCCTTTGTTTTCATTTTCTTGCACTTGTAACATCCAAATGCACTGTGCAAACTAACAAGAGCCAATGGGGAATAATCATGGAAACATAGAGATAGAAAATATTGTTGAATATATTTAATTTTTTTATTTATTCCTTTTTAAAAACACTTTTAAACACTCATTATATCCATACACTTTATTCATGTTTATATGTTACCTTCTAAGTCTTACCATCAACACAAATTCCAAATATACAATGCCATTGAATATCCATAGAAAATATGAAAACCAGAAATGGAATATATTGACTCCAAGTCAAAAAACTTAGTTGTCCATAACATTCTTCTTATGATATGTTTATACTTTTATAACCCAAATAGAAAAGGTCGAAAATCATTCAATTGTTTGTGCCTTAAATATTCTAAATGAAATTGTGTGAATAGATTGATTACAATGAGAAATCATACTTAGAGTATTTAGTAAATTTGGTGCTTCAATGGTCAACCAGATGGTTTTTCTTCATCCTTCTATGAGTGAATTTCATATGCACTGTGGATGGAACTTCATTCTTGGAATCTTTTCATTGAGAGTTAATGAGTCTATACTCTTGAAAATTATTAAGGTAAAGACTCTTTCATGGACCTTGGACTATGGTTCTCAAATGAACTAATTGTTTCTAACCTCTAATTAAAATATATCAATAACCCACCAAAAGATCTTGATACATTACATCGACCTTCTATTTCCTCATATTCCAATATCTTTATATGGTCAAATTTAAGAATGAATGGGTATTTTAAGATCTCCTCCCTCACATTCAAACAGCATCTATGATATTTCATTAACACAAACTGCCCTTTCTCCTACTTTGTAATAATATTAATTTTTAAAATAAATTAAAATTTACAATCTAAAAAAGTGAATAGATGATATTCTAGTGTTACGTATTTTAAACACTAGCGAGCAAGATAAAGGTAGCGTGGATTATCTAAATATCCTAGAGCTTGTGATGAGAAAAGTTAAGAATCGTGCAAACGCAAATTATGGAAACGCAAGTGGGAATTATTTCTTTGATCTTCTTCGGTCAAACAAATGGAATCACGTGACTTAGTGGACATTGATTTGGATTCTAAATCTTAATGCGTACTTTGGATTTGATCTGGGAATATCTGCAAAATATCCTACGAAGTCATCACAACAAAATATTTAAATCTTAATATGTACTTTCAATTGATGTTCGAATCTCTGAAATCATTTCATTCAAATACCCATTACATGTGGCATTTATTATATAAAATCTATCTATATATATATTACTTTTTAATTATATTAATGTTTTAGGATGATTTTATACTATTTTAAATTGAGTTGTTTTTAGTGTAATTTTTTGGAAGTTTGTTTGGTGGGTTTTTCTGCTCTAATTTCTCTAAAATCTTGCCGGAATTTATTGAAATCACAAGTAAGTTTGATGGGTAGCCCCTCCACAATCCAAGTGCTTTAGGGGTTTTTCAGGGTGTTGAATCCATATATAAAGTAAAAAAAACAAGTTTAAATAACACAAATCAAGATTTCAACTCAAATTTTTCTAGCGGATTCAGGCACGGGAAAGTCCAAAAAATCACACTATAGACAACTCTATTCTAAATTTTTATATATTAATATATCTTTAAAAAAACTTTATATTCTAATATATGCTTTAATATTTTTTAAATAATATGCAAATATATTCAATTTCTTTCTAATTAATAATATTAATTTTTAAATATTTTTCTATTTATTTTTACATGTATTAAAATTTTGGTGGTTTATTTTTATAAATATTAAAAACTTTATCTTTCAATATCATATTTATATTCTAATTTAACAAGTGCTACATAGTAGCTATTCTCTAAGGCTTAGGTTAAATATAGCTAAATTAAAGTAAAAATATTGAATTCAAGTTAGTGTTAAGGTTTAGAATCCAGTAAATTTAAGTTTTATTGATTGATAAATTGAGTTATTTTGTTAATTGTAATTATGCTTTGTTTGTAAGTATGAACAACTTTGTTGCTAATTTCATTTGTTAAAATATGAATTCATCAATAGTCAAATTAATTAAATTATTTTTAAAAAATAATAAATTTTAATATATAATGTTCAACTATACAAATTTTGCAAAAAAAATTGGTCAAACCTAAACAAAATGAGTTTGGCCAAAAACTAAATGCAATATTCGAAAAGATAATAATATAATTTAAATATTATATAATAAAAAAAAAGGAAAATGGATAAAACTAAATATAATAATTTAAAAAGGACAAAGTGGACTTTGTATGTTGTTTTTTGTTTGATAATTTTTTTCCATTAGATGGAAACCTACTCCAATAATTAATAAATATTATACTAGAAGTTTTAATAAATAAAAAAATCAATTTTAAACTTATACATATTTTCAAAAAGTTCTTTATCATTAAAAACATTGGTTTTGAATTGTGTGACATTTTGACAATAGGAATGAAGTTTGCTACCTCTATATAAAGTATATTATTTAAATTTATAACAAATTGTTCATTATTAAACAATAATATTTTAAAAAATATATAATATTAAATAACTTAAAACAAATTGGTATGATATTAAAAGTGAGACAGGATTAAAATTTTCTACACAATTTCATTTGAAAAATCTACGTTCTCTTATCTAATAAATTAGTTAATCTGAATTTTTTTTTAATCAATTTCCTAATGGTTGATAATGATACTTGAGGTGCAGGTGAAGGTCATTTAATGCCCAAGCAAAACGGTCGCGTGGAGCGTAAAGTTACAGAAAAGCATTCGCCTACCCCTGCAAATCCGGAGACGTCGATCTGGAAATACATTCGCTGCCAAGCTGCTATGTGTTTTCCAAACATTGCTGCAGAGAGTGCCACAGTTGGCTTGCATGTGATGGATGTGATCGTGGATGACGAGTATCAGTGTCTATGATGGTGAGAAATCTTGGAATAAAATCTTAGTACAATACATTTCGAAGTCTCTCTCATCCAATAAAAGTGGGTAGTTTTAATATACAATTTTTCCTGTGTGCCAATAGTCTTCGTGACGTTGAAAGTTTGATGTTTAATAATGGTTATTTAGATGCAAGTTGGTATAGGTTACGAAATTTTTTGCTTGCAAATGGTTTTTTTGACATGACGTTTAATGAAAATGACAATCTTGTATAATCTACAATAGGTCAGATATTATAATTGCAGTCAGCTCAAGAGTGATGGGACCTTAGTACTTTTGGCTAGTAAATTCATGCAAGGAGCAATAACACGTTAACATTCATAGCCAATCAGATTATAAATAAATAAATAAAATTATTTTTAAAAAATAATAAATTTCAAGTTGTAATGTTAAACTATAGAATTTTTGCAATTTTTTTTGTCAAACCCAAACTAATTTGAGTTTGACCAAAAACCAAATGCAACGGAAGAGATAATAAAGAGAATTAATCTTATCCCTTTATGCATCAATTATTGAGTACTTGAATTTCCTTTTTAGACCAAGAGTCCCATAACCCAATGCATCAACCTAAAAAATAATAATGTAAAAGCATGTCTTTCATTACCTAGAAACTTATTAAAACTATTAGATTAACATAACGTTTACTCAAACGTCATCTTCTTACAAATGAGATCTTATATAGACTCTTATTACAAATGAGATCTTCAAGTAGGCATAGCCTTGTGATAGGGCTTTTACCCTAAATCACCTAGAAGAAAAAGATAATTCCCTCCTTTCCCTTTAATTTATCTCACTAATATATGTTTAAATGATCTCTAAAATTCAAAAATTATCTTGTTAATATGTATCTAAATAAAGCGGTTGAAGATCCCCAGTATTGCAACAAGAATGTTGCAACTCCCGAGGCTACCAACTTAAATTATCAACCCAGGGTTCGTACAAACTTAAGAGGTGTCGGCACTATATGTGAAACATGTGATGTGTTCTTCTTTCGTTGATCTGATGCAATGAAGTGAATATCATGAGATAAAACACTAGCCTAATTGACGGATGTAAAATTTTCCTTGAAAATAAACTAATCCTATGCAAGAACAACAATCTGTAATTGAAATCTTAAAATCATAAATTCAAGGAAATAGGCCTAATCTACTTTGTAAAAAGGTATGTCCTAAGTGTTGTTTACTCTTCCCCAATCATGGATTTAGAGCCTAGGGATCATTATTCAATCCTAAAAGACAAAAACCAAGCTTTTGGAGAAAAAATGGCCAAGTTTACACGTGCTACAGGAGTGCTACAGGAGTGCTACCAGAGGCCTTGTTTTGCTACATGAGGAGATAACTTGTTGAATACCTAAGTAAATAAAATGAAAATGGGATAGGAATTTTTTTTTATTAAGTAGGATGTATTAGAACTCCATTCCAAGTGGAATCACTCCAAAATACTCCTATTAAGATGTGCTAAAAAATAACAAAAAAGTGCTACTCTAAAAAATGGAAATTCAAGAACTAGTGAGCTAGTTAACCTACCAAATGCCTAACCTAACCAAGTGAAAATTCTATGGGGTGAATTTTGTCATTAAAAAGAATGCTTGTATGACCCAATGCAAGTGGAATAAACTCAAATGAAGCTCATTAAAATGTTTTAAAAAAAGCAAAAATTACTAGTATTTTTCTACAAAGGACTTCAAGAAATTCTAGATTTGTGAACTAGTAAACCAATCCAAGTAGCTCAATGATGAATATGACTTTTCAAAGCTATTATAAAGATGCATCATGCTTGTGAATCTATAAATAACTTGTAAAACAACTCACTTCAATCAATTAATCAATGTGACCTACAACAAGAGAAGCATGAATAATAAGTGCAGAAATAAGAGATGCAAGTGAAAAAGAGATTCAAATGAAAGAAATAAATTACAAAAAAGGGATCTGAGGCTCCTGGGATGGCCAAGCCCAAGGAAACTCAGATTCCTATGAAGTAAACCAAGCTTTAGAAGCTAAAAATATCACCAAACTTCATTATTTGAATCAATCCAAGTATATCCCTGCTAGAAATGAAAGTGGAGCTACCAAAGAACAAGGTTTCTCCACAAGAAGACTAAAAAAAAATTACCCCTAGAGGTAAATTCGAATTGGTACTTATACAAACTGATGAGAAATCACTCTCCTCGGAACGAGAAATCTTTCCGCTCTAAAATCCCTTAAATAGTGGATCTGGTTCCCAACACTAAGAATTTGGATTAAATGACATGGAACACATTCCTAGATTTTCTCAGTCACTGGAGCTCCAGAATTTGTCAATAACTTGACGATATTTTTTTCATTTATTATCCAAT
This sequence comes from Pinus tabuliformis, assembly GCA_031772625.1. Classification (NCBI taxonomy): domain Eukaryota; kingdom Viridiplantae; phylum Streptophyta; class Pinopsida; order Pinales; family Pinaceae; genus Pinus; species Pinus tabuliformis. Next base: position 704,238,198 of record CM062805.1, on the reverse strand, counting down.
AATGATCCTCATGTAATAGGGAGCAAGTCACTAGATTATTTCTTCCTCCAAATCTTCATAATCTACCCAATATTTTCACAATATTCTTCAAAAATAAATAATATTAGACACATCATATGCAATCATCTCTAAACCTTCTTAAGAACATATTAAAGTTGAGAAAACATTATTTAATATAGGCTTCAATTTCCTACGAAAGGTTAGATGGGCCTTAATTTGTGTCTATTTTTGAGGCCCATCATACCCCCCTACTGAAATTGTTGCTCATCCTCTAAGAAACCTAACCATCTTCTTGCCCTGTTGTTCTTTGTTGGAAATAATACTGAGAGGGGGGTGAATCAGTATTATTAAATCAATAAAACTTTTTCATTTCCATACTTAGATACATATACGCTACTTCAATTAAGGGAACCCGCGTGTATACGCAACTGTGTCTAATGCAACTAGCGTATATTCAGAATACTTATGATTCAGTTAATCCATTAAATGTTGATCTTTAGTTAGTGCATCAGAACTTCATTAACCATATGTATAGTAAGCAGGTGTAGTAAAACAGAACAGATCATCACACACAAGAAGCACACATGAACACCATGATATAAGGTGGAAACCCAATGTGGGTGAAAACCACCTGCTACAAGTCGTCTCTATCTTCTTTTAATAAGAAACTTCATTTTACAATAGTTCTGTACTGGTGCAGTCTTATACCAGTACGCAGGCTTCTACCTGCAGAGGGCTACAACCCTCTCTTGTTTTCCAGACTCTCCTGGATGGGAGCTACAACCCCCTTAGCTCTTGTACTAGCTGATCCATTTACTAGTACGTAGGTGCCTGCCTACTGAATGCTCCAATCTTCACTTGTTCTCTAGCTGCTACTGGAAGGGAGCTACCACCCCCTTTGCTCTTGTACTAGCTGATGTACTAGTACGTAGGCGCCGGCCTACAATCTCCTTTCATCCTCCAAGGACCACATTTCATACATTTTCAGACTGGATACTCCTGAAGCACAACACTATAATCTGAAGGCCATGTTTCATCCAATTTTCACACTGGACCCATCAATATCATTGAAGCACAAAAACAATCAATACTAGCATCATCAATCTATGAATCACCCAATACTGAATCACTGAGACCCTGTCAACAAAATGCAGTCACCAGAACACACAGAGCAGAACACTGAACTCTGTAACCATATTCAGAACCAACTATATCATCAAAATCATGCATCAGAGTGCATACGCTACTTAGAAGTGCCGAAACAGCGTGTATACGCAACTTCACCAAAGCGAACCAACGTATATGTTATTAATTACTTATTCATAACTTCGCTGCACTTCCTGCCTTCAGACAAACCTAGATCATTACATATACAAAGGTAATACGTGTGTTAGCAACCAGATCTAGTTCATCAGATCACATAAGGATAAGTCATTCTGATCCTGATCCACTATAGATCTCATCCATCAATACTGAAGCTAAACATAATCAACCAACCTGAATATGCAGAATACTGACACCAGTAAACAGTCATCAGAACTCATCAACAACCAGAATCACCTATAACTTCAAACATCATAGCTCAAAATGTATACGCTACTACAATGAACCAAACCCGCGTACATACGCGCTTTCACCAAAGCCAACCTGCGTACATATCTATAAATATTCAATCATGACTTGCAGCGATTTCAAACTTAAGTTATACCCAGTTTAGATCATTACATGCGTCAGTATACAGATCTAGAATAAACATAATCAACCATATAGAGATAGTTCATTTCAAACCATTTGATCCCGATCTATCCTTAGATCTTGTTCTCCATCAACTGGTGAGATCCCTCCTTAGCTCAGATTAAGAAATGCATCATAAACCCATAACCTGCATACTAGATCTCATCCTTCATCAGATCTTCAAGACTTTTTCGATACTCTTGCCTAATGATCTTCTTCTCCTTTTATAGTCTTAGGCCTTGCTCAATACCATGGTCCAAAACCATAACAAACCAATACCATGGACCCAATACTTGGGATCAACACATCTGACGAGATACTATGGTCCAAAACCATAGGTTCAAATACCAAGGACTAACTACCATGGACCAAAACCCAATGTACGCACCTTCTCTTGCATGAAAGTGCGTGTATACGCATACACGTCTTTTCAATGACTAACCCGCGTGTATATGCGGCTCGGTCACGATGAACCTGCATATATATATTTTCTCTTCATTCTTGTAGTCTGATCATCAAATCCTTGCTGCTGACCTGCTGCACTATGATCTGTCATCTGTGTGATTTGCCATCAAGGACAACACTTGTCTCATAATGCCAACAATCTCCCCCTTTGGACTTGATGGCAAAGCTAACTTGTCACACTTAGAACTATCATCTGATTCCTTTGAGTTGTCCTACATCCCATGCATTCAGTCACATCTGATATCTCTTCTGAAGATTCATCTAGTTATAACTAAGTGAGATGTTCTTCTATGAGTGGGTTGCCATCAAGTACAACACATGCATCATAATGCCAACAATCTCCCCCTTTGGACTTGATGGCAACAACACCAAATCACTCTACCCCTTTGACATCAATGGCAAAGGGCGGACCAAGATATTCACTTTCTTTGATAAACATCCTGCTGACCATACTCCCCCTGAGTACCTACTGAAATTTCTGAATGAGCTCCCCCTTTGTATATGCCAAGGTGTACTAATCTGTCCATGCTCCCTTTGAGTACATGCTGAAGTCTCTGCTCTGCTGAAGTGTGTTGTTCATGCTCCCCCTGACTGTAAGCAAGGTCTGCAAAAAGATGTTCTACAGGAAAGAACATGACTCTATCATAAATGACCTTCCTATCACCAAAGACTCATACATACATCCATCTCCCATCCTAGTGGGGATATACCAATATTAATTCATCCACCCAACCAAGTGGGGATACATGATAAAACAAGAACATTACATCATCCATCCCAGGCATAGTGGGGAAACCAACATAGGCCGTTACATGACCTTGATATGACTGAAATATTTCATCATCCTTCTTATGCATAAAGGGGTTACAAATTACATCATGTGACCCGAAGAGATTTCATCAAATGACTACAATAGATAAAGACACACTATTACTTCATGAGTCTTGATATGACCTTTGCATGAGACCAAACATCTAGATAAGACCATGATAGTCATCATACACAATGTATGATCTGCTCTATAAGCATCTGTCAACAACATCTAGACCATCAATCATGTTCTCCCTCTGTGCTCGTTCCATCTGTGCCAGATGGTTTCTGTCAGTCCCATATCAGACTCTTCTCATTCTGAGTTTGGCCCACTGATTTCCTTCAAATTAACATATATGCGTCTGTATCCACAGAAAAAAGCGTATATACATGGATACTCCTTATTAAACTTGCGTACAACCATTTCCAGATCAGCAACCTGTAAATGTCCTATGACAAGATATGTCTGCATATAGATATCAACTCATCATCATAAAATCATTCACATTATATCATATGTGTAAAACACCATAGCCATCTTATCAACACGATCATCCATGTATCATCACTTGGGAATATCTGCATCAATCAACATATGTAAGTATCAACCTATCAACATATAGGTAAGAACTCATCATCATCATGTCTCCAACAATGCAACTTTGAGTAATCATTCATGTATCCAGCACTATGTATCTTGAGCTCAAGATCTTTTGTCAAGGCTTTATATGAGCACCAAGAACTATAGGAATCCTGCATCATAACTGTATTATATGATCTTTATGCATATGACGACAGCAGCATATGAGAGACTCATCATCAAGTAATGAAGTTGTGTATTCAAGCTTTGTACTTCTCCTTATCCTTATGAAGATCACCATGTAAGCATCATATATGCACCATCTAAGAATCAATCCACAAATATGATCTGAACATCAACTATGTAACCCCAAGAATCATATGAGATTTTATCATGGACAACTCATAACCACATCATAGCAAGATATATCATTTAGCCATATAAGCATCATCACCAAGGACTATTAACCATAATGCCAACAATGCATTATTAAAGGCATATGCTCCCCCTCAACTTGTGCCATCTGTTTACTGTTAGATCTGATCATGCATATATCAGCAATAAGCATCAAAACATCATCATCATCATCAAGTTAGGATCAAAACACTTCTAAACATCTTACAAGTATCAAGACATTTCCACACATCCTCAACAGACTGTAACTATTAACCAATAGAGCAAATAATGGACTGAATCATATCAGACCCTTTTTCTGAGCCTGTCCCCACTGCTTTTCCTCAGACTGACATATACGCAACTGTGCAGTGTTTAACTCGCGTATATACGCGACTTCCCTTTATGAAACTTGCGTATGAGATTTAGGACACTGAAGTTTTACACTTTCAGCTCCCCCTGAGTCTGTTATGTCTGTGCTGTGCTGTGTCTGAGTATATTGTGTTGTGCCACATCTTTCTGACTATACTTCCTTCTTCTTCCATATCTTCAAGCGTGATGATGTTTTCTCCTTTTGGTATGGTCCTGTACTTTGTTCCTGCATTCCTTTGCTCTATGTCCAAGCTTGTTACATCCATAGCATCTTACATGTTTCATATTCCATCTGTAGCAATCAACAACTTTGTGACCAAACATATTGCAAGAAAAACAATATCCCTGAAAGTACCTGGAATGTGATGATCTTTCTGTGTGATGATCTTGAACCATTCTTCTTCTACATCTAGCTGCAACATGTCCAAGATTATGACATACATAACATTCAACATTATGCATTGGAGGAGTAAAAGATTTCCTTTGAAGAATTTCTTTCCTTGGCTGTTGATGGGGTTTTCTTCTCATCTCTTCGTTGTGCATTTCAGATTTCTCATTAGAGTTTCTTGCCTCTCCTTGTGAGCTAGATTCACTTTCAGTGGATTCATAAAAACCAAGACCAGTTTTGATAGCAGGAGACCTTTGACTACTAAGAATATCATCCAAGATCTTAGTACTATCGTGAAATCGTAAGAGCTTATCCTTTTCTTCTAATTTATCATTTAGAATATTTACCTCAACCTGAAGATGCTCTTCCTTTTCACAGTAGTGCTTCTTCATGTCTTCTTCAGCTTTCCTTCCTTCTTCCAACTGATGCCTCAATTCAAGAACTTCATTTTCTTGTTTTTGGAGTAGATCTTTATTATGCTTCTTTGAAACTTCAAGATCTTCCTTTAGTGAGCAGATCATAGCTTCAAGCCTTTCATAATAACTGGATCTATCTCTGAGTTTCTTGATGATTGATCTCCTTTCATTGACTTCATTTCTTAATGATGTCACTTCATCCTGCAACTTTTGACATTGGTCTTCCTTGTTCTTGAATAACTTCCTTACCTTGTTTCCTTCCTCTAGTTGAGATTTTAGTTTGGTAGCTTCTTCTTTGAAGCACATTCCCTTTTGTTCAATAGATCTTGTTGATCTCTAATTTTGTCTGTAAGCCTTTTGAATTATGCCTCTATTTGATATCTTTCTTGCTCACCCATAAGAGCAAATTCAGTTGTTTCGTTATCACTTTCATCTTTTCCAAATGGATAGATACCTGTATCACCAGAGGATAACAAATTCATACCTGATAGATCTTGTTCATCTTCATTCTGAAGTGATTCTAAACCTGAAGTACTTCTTCCACATAATCCCCAATTGATGCTCCCACTGTCATAGACTTTCTGAGATGTCTTCTTCTTCTTAGGTGCTTTCTTCTTAATCTTCTTTCCCATTGTTCCACGGATCTCCTTCAAGCGATCAAGCTTCTACCAAAGGACCTGCTCTGAAACCAATTGTTGGAAATAATACTGAGAGGGGGGGTGAATCAGTATTATTAAATCAATAAAACTTTTTCATTTCCATACTTAGATACATATACGCTACTTCAATTAAGGGAACCCGTGTGTATACGCAACTGTGTCTAATGTAACTAGCGTATATTCAGAATACTTATGATTCAGTTAATCCATTAAATGTTGATCTTTAGTTAGTGCATCAGAACTTCATTAACCATATGTATAGTAAGCAGGTGCAGTAAAACAAAACAGATCATCACACACAAGAAGCACACATGAACACCATGATATAAGGTGGAAACCCAATGTGGGTGAAAACCACCTGCTGCAAGTCGTCTCTATCTTCTTTTAATAAGAAACTTAATTTTACAATAGTTTTGTACTGGTGCAGTCTTATCAGTACGCAGGCTTCTACCTGCAGAGGGCTACAACCCTCTCTTGTTTTCCAGACTCTCCTGGATGGGAGCTACAACCCCCTTAGCTCTTGTACTAGCTGATCCATTTACTATTATGTAGGTGCCTGCCTATTGAATGCTCCAATCTTCACTTGTTCTCTAGCTGCTACTGGAAGGGAGCTACCACCCCCTTTGCTCTTGTACTAGCTGATGTAATAGTACGTAGGTGCCGGCCTAAAATCTCCTTTCATCCTCCAAGGACCACATTTCATACATTTTCAGACTGGATACTCCTGAAGCACAACACTATAATCTGAAGGCCATGTTTCATCCAATTTTCACACTAGACCCATCAATATCATTGAAGCACAAAAACAATCAATACTAGCATCATCAATCTATGAATCACCCAATACTGAATCACTGAGACCCTGTCAACAAAATGCAGTCACCAGAACACACAGAGCAGAACACTGAACTCTGCAACCATATTCAGAACCAACTATATCATCAAAATCATGCATCAGAGTGCATACGCTACTTGGAAGTGCCGAACCAGCGTGTATACACAACTTCACCAAAGTGAACCAGCGTATATGTCATTAATTACTTATTCATAACTTCGCTGCACTTCCTGACTTCAGACATACCCAGATCATTACATATACAAAGGTAATACGTGTGTTAGCAACCAGATCTAGTTCATCAGATCACATAAGGATAAGTCATTCTGATCCTGATCCATTATAGATCTCATCCATCAATACTGAAGCTAAACATAATCAACCAATCTGAATATGCAGAATACTGACACCAGTAAACAGTCATCAGAACTCATCAACAACCAGAATCACCTGTAACTTCAAACATCATAGCTCAAAATGTATACGCTACTACAATGAACCAAACCCGCGTACATACGCGCTTTCACCAAAGCCAACCCACGTACATATCTATAAATATTCAATCATGACTTGCAGCGATTTCAAACTTAAGTTATACCCAGTTCAGATCATTACATGCATCAGTATACAGATCTAGAATAAACATAATCAACCATATAGAGATAGTTCATTTCAAACCATTTGATCCCGATCTATCCTTAGATCTTGTTCTCCATCAACTGGTGAGATCCCTCCTTAGCTCAGATCAAGCAATGCATCATAAACCCATAACCTGCATACTAGATCTCATCCTTCATCAGATATTCAAGACTTTTTTGATACTCTTGCCTAATGAAATTCTTCTCCTTTTATAGTCTTAGGCCTTGCTCAATACCATGGTCCAAAACCATAACAAACCAATACCATGGACCCAATACTTGGGATCAACACATCTGACGAGATACTATGGTCCAAAACCATAGGTTCAAATACCAAGGACTAACTACCATGGACCAAAACCCAATGTACGCACCTTCTCTTGCATGAAAGTGCGTGTATACGCATACGCGTCTTTTCAACGACTAACCCGCATGTATACGCGGCTCGGTCACGATGAACCTGCGTATATATATTTTCTCTTCATTCTTGTAGTCTGATCATCAAATCCTTGTTGTTGACCTGCTGCACTATGATCCATCATCTGTGTGATTTGCCATCAAGGACAACACTTGTCTCATAATGCCAACAATCTCCCCCTTTGGACTTGATGGCAAAGCTAACTTGTCACACTTAGAACTATCATTTGATTCCTTTGAGCTGTCCTGCATCCCATGCATTCAATCACATCTGATATCTCTTCCGAAGATTCATTTAGTTATAACTAAGTGAGATGTTCTTCTATGAGTGGGTTGCCATCAAGTACAACACATGCATCATAATGCCAACATTCTTCTCTTATGCCTCAGATGACTTTCATGATGTGTAGACAATCCTGTAGATTTACAAGCTAATGCAATTTGCTAAAGCAAGAGACAAGAATCTTCTTCTACTCTTTACAGTGGAAGCCCATAAACATAGAGAAAACAATAATGAATAGACGAAGAGAATCAAAGGCACATAACACAATAAATATCTGGAGAAAGCCACAACTCAAAACCCTGCTATCTGTTTTGTATTAATCCGCAAAATCAAGATGAAATTACAATGCTTTTTCTCTCAAAAACAATCCCAACACTCAATAAATTCAATCTCCAACTCATAAGTAAGCACTAGGCCAATACTTAGCCAATTCACCAGCTCTCCAAGTCCCTATTTCCCTGTGCCCTTGGTCAAAGAATTTGGATAAATACAATATGCTCTGCTCAACCTTGAACTTAACCTACACAAGTATTTGCTATCCTCCGCATGATGATCTCCTTTGGCCAATACTTAGCCAAATTTCCAAGACTCCAAGCTTCTAATTCTTTGCACAATTCCTGAGTGAATTAGCTCGTATTTAAAGGGAAATTCCTCATCCAAAACTACACAATCCCTTCAAGGATCAGTTCCTGATTTCATGCACTATCAGTGCAACTCAAAAAATTATGCAACAAATAGTACATTGTCCTTGCACTCTATTCTCAATCGAGTCTTTCTCAAAATCGACATGCACAAGTTTCTGATGAGGGAATCTTCAATTAACTAGAGTAGCACTAGTTGAGTGCACTAATGCATCATCTAACTGTTAACTCACTATTAGTTGCTCAAACAGTTTGGAACTAATTTGACTAGACTTAACTCAGTAAATTGAGTTAACTAATTATAACCCATACTCAACTCATCACAGACCCCTATAATATAGGGATAACATATACATGACTTCAGAAAGACTTCCAGCTTGAAATTCCTAAGTTAAGTAAGTCAACTCACTCTAGTTAACTATTACAAGTTGTTGTGAGAATAAAATTCAATTTTAATTCTTAGTTTAATTCAAGGACAAATTAAACTGAAATTTCTGGATTCTATTTTTATCATTTTTTGTTGCTATTTTCAACACTCCCTCTCAACAAGAAAGGAATTCAACTCGATCTTGATCCTGAACCTTTGGAATGTTTTGCATGCAACACTTCTCTCTAGTGTTGTTGCTACAGCAACTCCAGAAACAAAAAAACATCCAGCTTGAATCAGTATGATGCATTTGTCATCAAAGTCTCTGACTGCTATTAGCTCTGTTTACTGAAAACTTTGTGATTTTGTTGACTCTGTCTTTCTACATTGTTGTCAACCTTTCTCTGTGCTCCTCAGTATTTGACTGCTCTAGCCTCTGTCACTTTGATCTTTGACTACATCAATCCCACTGATTCCTCCCACTACTATGTACTTTGGGCTCTTGTAGCAAGGTACAATCCATGAGATAAAACCTCTCAATGGACCCTACCCAATTTCAGCCCTCTTGGGACTATCACTTCAAATCACCCCACCTCACACCTGAAGGTATGGCTGCATGTGATCCCTTTGCCCACTTGGCTCGAAATTTCCCCCTACTGGAGGTCTCTGCATGACTGGATGCCTCCACTCGGTCTCCTCTCAACTTCTCCAATTGTGGCTGCTCCACAATTGTCTGAGACTACTTCTTCTCTGCTTGAGTGGATCTCTCCACTCGGTCTCCTCTCATCTTCTCTAGTTGTGGCTGCTCCACAACTTCCTGAAGCTGCTTCAGAGGCTTCTTCTAGGGCTACATGTTGAGAGGTAATTTACTCTCCCTCTCAACCACCAAGTCTCTAACCTTTTCCTTGCTCCTCAAGGCTTTGCATGCATCTTGTACCTCAAGTGCATACAGGTTCTTGGCTAGCACACTAATCTGTTTCATCTGTCTCGTTGTCACGAAATTTTATGGAAAAAGAGTTGATTTTAAATCAACGATATCTCTCTCATCTAAACTCTGATTCGACCAAATTTTTTTTGAATTTCGTAATGGCAGAAGTGTCCTCAGAGACATAATTTTATTAATAAAAATTAATTAATTAAAAAAAATAAAATTTAAATTTAAATTTAAATTTAAATTTATAAATATATATAATATATAAATATAATATATAAATATATATATATATATATATATATATATATATATATATATATATATATATATATATATATATATAAAATAAAATAAAAAATAAAATTACATAATTTTATTTTGCAAGAGTTTACACCCGAACATCCAAACACTTGCAATGAGCTATTTATAAGCTCCATGTCCTAACTACCTCTAATTATGGATCACTTATTAGATAACAAGTGTCAATTTACAATAAATGTTATTCAAACCAACTAGCTAACAAATCTCCTAAAATAGAGCCTAAGATACGACACATTTGGAGAGTCATATCTAGTTACAACAATATACTAATTCTAAATAATTAAACATTCTAGAATAATAATTATTAATTTAATATCTTAAATTAATAATTATTTTATTCTAATTTTATAACCTATGATAAGATTGTATTTTTGGATCATCTAACATTCCCCCCTATGATCCAAAGATACATTACAATAGAAACCAATTCATCCTTGAAGTTAGTAAATTTTATTCTGCTAAGCGGTTTCGTGAAAATGTCGGAGATCTGATCTTTGGAAGGACAATAAACTGGCTTGAGGACATCTTTGGCAATGAGAGATCTGATATGATGATACTTGGTGTCCACATGCTTTGTCTTTGAATGAAAAACTGGGTTCTTGGCAAGATTGATGGCTGACTGGCTGTCAATGAATAATGATGTAGCTTCTGCCTGAGAAATGCCCAAGTCTTGCAAAATTCTGCGCAACCAAACAATTTCACATGCAGCTTTCCATGCTGAAATGTACTCTGATTTTGCTAAAGAAGTGGCCACTGTAGCTTGTTTCTTACAACTCCAAGATACTGCTACTGACCCCATGCTCATTAAATAACCTGATTTTGATGCTCGATCATCAATACTTCCAGCAAAGTCAGCATCGGAATATCCACCAAGTACAAAATTTTTAGTCTTTGTGTAAAGATGACCAAAATCTTTTGTTCCTTGAATATTCTATTTGTTACTAAAAATTTTCACAAAAATTTCCATATCTTCTCTTTAAACTCGCGATCCAAAACTCAAAACTTCAAAATCTCCTCTAGTATATTGTTCTCAGCTCCGATATCATGTAGAAAATCATGTAGATTCACAAGCTAATGAAATTTGCTAAATCAAGAGATAAGAATCTACTTCTACTCTTTACAGCGGAAGCCCATAAACATCGAGCAAACAATAATAAATAGAGGAAGAGAATCAAAGGGACATAACACAATAAATATTCGGGGAAAGCCACAGCTCAAAACCCCATTATCTGTTTTGTATTAATCCAAAAAATCAAGATGGAATTACAATGCTTGTTCTCTCAAGAACAATCCCAACACTCAATAAATTTAATCTCCAACTCATAAGTAAGCACTAGGCCAATACTTAGCCAATTCACCATCTCTCCAAGTCTCTATTTCCTTGCACCCTTGGTCAAATAATTTGGATAAATACAATATGCTTTGCTCAACCTTGATCTTAACCTGCACAAGTATTTCCTATCCTCCGCATGATGACTTCCTTTGGCCAATACTTAGCCAAATTTCCAAGCCTTCAAGCTTTTAATTTTATGCACGTTTCCTGAGAGAATTAGCCTGTATTTAAAGGGAAATTCCTCATCCAAAACTGCGCAATCCCTTCAAGGATTAGTTCCTGATTGCATGCACTATCTAGACAACTCAGAAAATTATACAACAAATAATACAATGTCCCTACACTCTAGTCTCAACTGGGTATTTCTCAGAATCGACATGCATGAGTTTTTGATGAGGGAATCTTCAGTTAACTGGAGTAGCACTGGTTGAGTGCACTAATGCATCAACTGACTGTTAACTCACTATTAGTTTCTCAAGCAGTCTAGAACTAATTTAACTAGGCTTAACTCAGTGAACTGAGTTAACTAATTACAACTCATACTTAACTCATCCTGGACCCCAATAATATAGGGAGAACATATACATGACGTTAGAAAGACTTCCAACTCAAAATTCCTAAGTTAAGTAAGTCAATTCACTCTACTTAACTATTACAAGTTGCTATGAGAATAGAACTCGATTTTAATTCTCAGTTTAATTCAAGGACAAATCAAACTAGAATTTCTCGATTCTATTTTTGTCATTTCTTGTTTCTATTTTCAACATGATGTCCCATATTGATGTGGATGTAACTCACCCCGTTGGATAAGATTTATGTTTATCTCAATTTCCCATCACTCCTTTGATTCTCCCTCTTGGTTTTAGTATTTCAGAAGTATCAGTTGATTCCCCTCCTCTCATGACCTTAATAAATTTTTATCAATGTGAAACAAGGAGTTTCTCTTTTCTACTACAGGAATGAGAATGTTTATGGAAACAAAGGTAGAGTAAATTTTATTTTTATGATGTTGAGGAGAAGGTAGAATTCAACATGCAACCCAAGATACTTTATCCTTAATGACACAAATTCACTAATCTTTCTTAGTGAGATTTAAATATGTGGCAGCTATAAAGTATGCTTTTGATAATTGAGAGAGTTTTAAGGGTTTTCATGCCAAGTATTGGTGGAGAAAATTTGTACTTACCCTTTCCCTCATGATTCTTTCCTCCTTCTTAGGGTTTGAGGGCAATTTTGTCCACTAACAAGCTTCCTGTAGCAACCTGTGACTTTCCTGTAGCACTTTTTGCAGACCTTGTAGGTTCCTATGTAGTGGAGGTTGTTGTAGCAGAAGAAGTTTTTGATAGTCTTGTTTCAAGGTTGAGGAAAGAAAAATTACAACATGCACCCTTGCCCTATTCAACACACCATATTCTTAAGCAAATGCTTAACCAATCCAATTGTTTTCTCTTACTAGAATCCAAACTGTAAATTTGCAAAGTACTTTTTCTTGATGATTGAGGTGCTTTTGGAATCCTTATGCCAAATGTTGGAGAGAAGGAATTTTTAATTACTTTTCCTTTGAATATTTCCTTGCTTCCCAAGGCTCTAGTGTTTGCTCTGAGTGAAATTTGCCTTCCTATAGCAATCTCTTAGCTTCCTGTATAAAATATGTTCTTCGTGTATTAGTGATGTTCCTTCCTGTAGCAGCTACTCATTGCATGCCAAGAGGTGGTGGGTCCACCTTTTTATTTTTCATTGATTTTTTTCATTATTTTTTCTTTTTTCAAAATTTTCTCTTTTTTTTTCATTGCATGCAAAATAAACTCAAAGTTCTTTGAGTTAACGGAGTTGGCCCCCAACTATTTTTTGAACTCTGTGATAACATCCCACTTTCTTAAGTCTTTTTTCACTTTTGTCTTATTTATCTCCCACATATGTGGCTGTCCTTTGGAGAAAAGTTAAGTGACTTGCTAGATAAGACTGAGGCTTCCTGCTATTAATTTTGGATATAAATACCTTTCCTTCTCACACTTTTAATATTTTCTTAAGCTAGAATAGGTTCAAAGGGTGAGGTTAGAGAGTTGCATACTTGTGTCTTACCATGAGTGTCTTTTTTCTGTGCAGGATGTTGTTGTAGTTGTGGAGGCTACCTTTGATGATCTTGAAGTTGCATGTGATAATCTATTGAAGGTCCTCTAGGTTTTCTTGTTGCCTTTGTTGCTCTGCTCTTGATATGCTCTCAATGCGAGTGTTGTAGTTGATCATATGTTATTTCTAAATAATGGTAAGGTTTTTATGCATGTCTTCTGAACTGGATTGCACCTTGACTGATGATGTTCCTGTGTGTGTGCAGGTGTTTCTCTCATGACTGGGTTGCATCTACTGGTGGAGTGTTTTTCTGAGGGTGATGAGTCTCTTCCGGGGTGCAGACATTGATCCCTCATGCTTCCTATTAGTGGGGGAGAAGAAAAGCAGATATTTCTTTTAACTGCACAGGTTGCTACATGAGGAGTTTCTTCCTATAACAATATTTTGATCCTTTCTTCTAGTCTTTAGTTGGCATGGTGGTGTTGAGGGGAGTGATGAAAATCCATGTAAATAGGGTTGGAGTCATGAGGAGGTAGTGTGAAGAATGGAAAAATGGATAACAGTGGTCTCTGTGTGTTTTTTTAGGCAGGACAGAGTGATCATTTTGAGCAAGTTTAGGTGAAATGGAGTGGATGAGTGATGGATGAGTGACAAGTAAATCATTGGAGGGACTTATTCATCATTTCCTCAAGGAATCATGGCCTTTTTGGTTATTCTTCTCGTCGGATCTCCCTCCTGTAGCTGAAAAAACTCCTCCTGTAGCATTACAGGAGCTTCCTATAGCATTATAGTGAGGAGGTCAAATTTGACCTTTTGGTTTATTGGAGGGAAGAGAGAGATGTTTATGTGAATTAGGGGTATGTATATGAGATGGTATAGATGGAAGGATGAATGAGAGATTGTAGGTAAGCTCTTGTAGAAATTATCGTCCCTCTTGTAGCATTTCAAGACGGTCTCCTGTAGCATAATTGTTCTATTCATATCTCTTAAACGGTAGATTATATTGACTTGAAATTTGTTGGGCATGTTTCCATCATCCTTATGCACCTCCCCATAAAAAATATTTTCGAATGGATGCACTAATATTGAGAAAAATTAAAAATGGTTGTAGGTCATGGAGGTTGATTTCTAGAAAAGTGTGCATAGAATTTGGTGAAATTTCTTGAGAATTTTACCATCATCCAGATGCATATCCCCCTAAAAAATCTCGACTAATGGATGCTCGGTTTTCAAGATATGATAAAAACAATTTTCCGCTCTGTGTATTTTGGCCTCCTATAGCAAAACATAACCCTCCTGTAGCATTTTAGGATAGCGGGGAAAATGCATGAGAAAGACTTGGGAATGATGGGTGGGTATTGGAAATGGATGAGGGTGATGGATTGAAATGGCCTTGGTTTTATTGGAGCATCTGAGCAAAGGTGGAGAAAACCCATGTTTGACTTCCTTTGACTAGATTTTTGACCAACTTTTTCTTTTGGTGCTAACTTGTTTTTGTTTCTTGCAAAGCTTGGAGAGAACCTACATTCATCAGAGAGAGATAAATGGAGCAAAGAAACTTTTTTCATTTTTTCATTTTTTTTCTTTTAAGCCTACTAGCTGCCTCAATGAGTTTTTCAGCTAGTAGGTTTGCCTAGGCGCCTCAAAGGAGGTTTTCACCTAGGATCTTTTTTTCTTTCTCTTTTTTCTCTTTTTCCAACCCATTGACTACCTCATGGAGTTTTCCAATCAATGAGCCAATCTCAAGTGCATGAAAGGAGGTTTTCACCTGAGATTTTATTTTTCCTCTTACTTTTTCATTTTTGTATTTCTTTTTCTATCCTACTTTACTTGAAAAAACAAAATCTCTTTCAAGTATAGGAATACTTCCAATAGAGCCATGTGCACATAAAAATGATAGATAAACTAATGTGTAGGCTCGAAATATATGCTTTGACATGTACTTGAATTTCAAAGACCAAATGCTTTGATTTTGATGATATCAAGCACGGTTGAAGAAGAGAGTGATGTTCCATCTTGTTGATTTTATGGAACCAGACCTCAATATAGCCTTGATGTCCATGGTTCACTTTCTCATTTGGATCATTCTTCATGTCTTCTTCTACCATGACATTCAAATCTTCCTCTTTTTGCAGATTATTCTCTTGAACACATGGACGATCTGATGGTAAACATGAGGGTGCTTTCTCAATCTCTGATTTTGATGTTTGATCTTCATCAAGTGCAGCCCATGATTCTTTGATATTTTCATTTGAATCCTCTTTTTCTGAATGTTCTCCTTCAATGACATCAAGAGAATTTCTTTTTTTCAATGCTCTTCCTGAGCTAAAATGAATACCATTGAGATCGAGAGGAGATGTTAGGAATTGTTGTACCTCAGCATTGTAAGTGTGTTGAGCTACTTCCTTGTGTGGGTTTGTACTTGAGTGTGAGTGGATATTTGAGATGGATGTGGTTGGGGTTTTGGTTGTGGTGGAGGTGGATGGTAGGGATAACATGGAGTTGGGTATGGAGGATATTGAGGATATTGTGGATTTCTCCTATAAGGTCCTTACCAACCTTGTTGCCAAGAATGATTTTGGGGTTGTGATGGATAAGTTTTCCAAGGAAAGGGTGTGTTCCAATTATTTTGAGATGGATGTGCATAACCATGACATTCTAAATTAGGTTCTTGCATCATACTAGGTTGACTAGGATGACATGGTCCTCTTCGAGCTACATAACATAACTGCTTTGGTGATTGACTTGCTCCATTTTCATCTTGGAAAACTTCCTTCAACCTTGGTAATGATGGGAAATATATAATAGCATGTGATTTTTCATGGAAAACACAAATATTGGCATCTTCATTTTCCTCATCTTGCATTCTTAGCATTTCTACTTGTTTGCTTAGATTGAATTACCAATCTTGATGTTGATTTACTTACTCTTGCCCTTCATTTTGATATGCGCTTGCATGTTTCACAAATTTATACAAATGATAATTGGTATACATCACCTCTACTCATGAGATCAAGGAGATCAGTACACTCATCCCTAATTGTACTAAGTAAAAGGGTTTTTAGTGTGTCAAATCTTAAATGATGCAATTTGTTCGTCTTAACATTATACGTGAACCTCCCTATTAGATCCTCAAGGCTCTCATCTTTTGTTTGAATCATTCTAAAGAATTCTTCTTTAATATCATGATCTTTATATTTTTCTAGAAATATCTTTTGCATATCATTCCATGATCTTATTGAATTAGTCCCTAAACTAGTGAACCATTTAAGAGCTTCATCCTTCAATGTTGTCAGAAACAATCTCAACTTTTGAGTGTTTAGTAAGTAACCATAAGATCTACAAATGATTTCAAATTCAAAGAGAAAAGTTTATGAATCCTCTAACCTCATACCATGGAAGTTAGGAAAGAAATATAGAGGAATTTTCTTCATATGAACACTTATATCAATGTCTTGAATGAGAAATCCAAGAAGATTTTCTTCATTGCCATCATCTCCATCCATTTCTTCTACCTTATTTGCCACATCTTTCTCTTCTACCTGAAAAAGTGGATGGTGATGTGGTTCTTACTGCACCACGTGATCAAATGGGGGGGGGGGGATTTGGTGCTGGATAAGTATTTTTTATAGTTTTTTTTAATAAGAATTCTAATGCAATGCAATTTTTATGTCTTTGAAATGAAATATGCCTAATGAAATTTTTGTTCTTACGGAAAGTAAAAGAAATGAATCAACTATGGAAGAAAACAACATATACTTTGACACCTCCCTAGCAACAATGCCAAAAAGTGATCAGCCCTAATATTGCAACAAGAATGTTTCAACTCCCAAGGCTACTAACTTAAATTATCAACTCGAGGTTCGTACAAACTTAAGAGGTGTGCAGCATGTAATGTGTCCTTATTTCATTGATATGATGCAATGAAGTGAATATCATGAAAGCAAACACTATCCTAATTGCATAATGTAAAATTTTCCTTGAAAATAAACTAATCCTATCCAAAAACAACAATTTGTAATTGAAATCCTAAAAGCACTAATTCAAAGAAAGCATGTCCTAAGTGGTGTTTATTCTTCCCCAATCCTAGATTTAGAGCCTAGGGATCATTATTCAAGCCTAAGAGACAAAAACCAAGCTTTTGGAGTAAATGTGTTCAAGTTTACATGTGTTATAGGAGGGCTATAAGAGTGTTACGGGAGGTGCTACAAGAGGCCTTGTTTTTCTACAGGAGGAGATAACTTGCCGAATGCCCATGTAAATCAAATGAAAATGGGGAAGGGAAATTTTTTGTTATTAAGTAGGATGTCTTAGGACTCCATTCCAAGTGGAATCACTCCAAAATACCCCTATTAACACTTGCTAAAAAATAGCATAAAATTATACTATAAAAAATGGAAATTCAAGAACTAGTGAGCGAGTTAACCTACCAAATGCCTAACCTAACCAAGTGAAAATTCTACGGGGTAAATTTTGTTATTAAATTGAATGCTTGTATGACCCAATGCAAGTGGAATAAACTCAAATGAAGCTCATTAAAATGTTTTAAAAAATAGTAGAAAATTACTAGTATTTTGCTACAAAGGACTTCAAGAAATTCTAGATTTGTGAACTAGTAAACCAATCGAAGTAGCTCAATGATGAATATGACTTTTCAAAGCTATTATAAAGATGCATCATGCTTGTGAATCTATAAATAACCTGTAAAACAACTCACTTAAATATTTTAACCATTGTAACCTACAACAAAATAAGCATGAATAATAAGTGCATAAATAAGAGATGCAAGTGAAAAAGACATTCAATGGAAAGAAAGAAATTATACAAGAGGGCTCTAAGGCTCCTGGGATGGCCAAGCCCAAGGAAAATCAGAGTCCTATGAAGGAAACCAAGCTTTAGAAGCTAAAAATGGCACCAAAATTCATTATTCGAATCAATCCAAGTACATCCCTGCTAGAAATGAAAGTGGAGCTGCCAAAGAGCAAGGTTTCACCACAAGAAGACTAAGAAAAATCTTCCCCTAGAGGAAAATTTGAATTGGTACTTATTCAAAAAGACGATGAAGTATTCTCCTTGAAAGGAGGAAGCTTTCCCCTCCAAAATCCCTCAAATAGTGGATCTGGTTCCCAACACTAGGAATCTGCATTAAATGACAGGGAACACATTCCTAGATTTTCTCAATCATTGGAGCTCCAGAATTTGTCAATAATTTCATGATATTTTGTTCATTTATTATCCAATCTTGATCCTCCTGTAGTAGGGAGAAAGTCCCTATATTATCTCCTCCTCCAAATCTTCATAATCTGCCCAATATTCTCACAATATTCTTCAAAAATAAATAATATTAGGCACATAATATGCAATCATCTCTAAACCTTCCTAAGAACATATTAAATCTAAAAAACCATTATTAAGTGTAGAAGGAGAGGTTTAATATAGCCTTCAAGTGCCTAAGAAAGGTTAGATGGGCCTTAATTTGTATCTAATTTACAAGCCCATCAACGCTAATATTTAAAAAGAATGAGGATTGGACTTAGGGTTGTAACATGGTAATGTGAACATAATTTAATTATATGAATGTGAGGTTATTATACTATGTGGATTTAGTGGTGTCTCAAATGTATAACTACGATTATTGTCACAAAACATTGTTATAAATTTGAGTTCTTATTTTTAGGTGTCTTCATAGCTACTTCAATGTCAAAAAAATCTTATTAAAATGAAATCTTTGTTTGTAGTGTGTAAATCCTTGCTCCTAATAAAGTTTGCTTCAAATTGCATGTGCATTTGCCATTGATATTCCTACTTCTACTTCTCAACTACTTTGGTATCACTGATATAATTATCTCTATAAATACTAAACTATCAATGATAACATATTGAAAATACAAATAAATAGATATATCATATGCTTCTAACATAATATTTCCAATTTTTTGTTATGAAATGCTAAAAAATTAACCATAAAATCATTTTAAGATGACCACCCTAAAATTATCAAATCTATTGTAATAAAGCGGTATTCTCCATTTTATGAGGATGACTATGACCCATATATCCATATAGAAAACTATAGACATATATTACTATATCAAAAAAGATAAAATTAGGAGCTAGGGGTCCTACAAGAAGAGGTTAAGCATGAGGAAGAGTAAGAGCATTAGTTTGACATATGTGTATATGATTTAGATGTTGGTATAATGTGCCCTAAATAGCCTAAGAAATAAAATAGAATTGTGAATTAGATACAACTATATTCATAAAAGGAAAAGAAAGTTATAAATCTTTCAATTGTTATTGAATCTCCAATGAATGGCATCCTTGTTTGCCTTTGAAAAAATTGGTTCAACCAATTGATAGTATTTAGGGAAAAAAACCCCAAAGAATAAATTTATGCACAACTACCAAAAAAAACACTATCTCAACCAACTATCAACAAACTTTTCAAAGAAAATATTATTCGCCTATTAAGAAGAGTCTAATGTAAGTACCATGTAATACATGTAATATTATAAATGATTTAGTCAATCACTAAGTACTAACATGGATATATTGCGCATGTTGATGGTCCCAAGAGTAAATGAATAATCTTTATAAAGATATGGGAAGAGAAATGCCAAAGACTGAATTTGTATTTTTTATAGTCCCTCTGCCTATAAGGAACCTAGGGATATTCAATGAATCTTCTCATCTTAAAGATAAGGTTGCACCATTCTATATTAATTTAGGGTTAGATAATTTTATTTTCGTGAGAAAACAAAAACATTACATCCATGATTAATGTGAAAACATCAAAAATGAATTGTGTAGCCTTAATACAAAGAAAATAAAAAAGTGTACAACTTTTGGTTATCAAGAAATGTGGAAATTAAGAAAAATCAAGATTTACTTTTCCTTATAACTATTTAATAGTATTGTATTAGAAGCGAACTTGATCATAGTATATCTTCTTCAATTAATTACTTAAATAATTATAAACCCTTCATTATAATTATTTGAAACTAAATAACGAAATAATTGCAGGGGAACTTTTAATTCTTTAAACGAGTGATCTTCAACATCACTTTACTAAACTATTCGCTTATTTGATCAACGTTCCTCATCGCTTTATTTGAAGAAATGTGCAAATAATAAACAAGAGGGGGTTGGATAAAGCAGATGGGGGAACTTGAACAATATAAGCTCGTAAAGATGTTCCACATACTGTGTACTATATCACATGAAAAAAAAATTTGATTCAATAATGTATTGCATGAATTGTTCCCCGATATTTTGACTAAAAACCCTATTGTTCATGGCTCCTATCTCTATGTTTTCTTAATTATGATACTTTCAAATTTTGGAGGGGTTATATTATAAAAGGTCATGTGATTAGATCATATCTAAGAGATCAATGAAGTAGTATAGGCATCAACTAATGTCTACCTTTGTTTAATATTAACATTCTCAAATGCTAGGAGGTTAGAAGAGTGGTTGATCAACATTACTTCCAGATATTAAGCCTTTTAAAATGATATTTTCTTGTTTTCTCTTGTTTT
Source organism: Pinus tabuliformis (assembly GCA_031772625.1). Lineage (NCBI taxonomy): Eukaryota > Viridiplantae > Streptophyta > Pinopsida > Pinales > Pinaceae > Pinus > Pinus tabuliformis. The sequence goes on along the minus strand of CM062805.1, from coordinate 704,217,004 downwards.
TTTTCTAGTTCTCATGTTTCATGGTTTGTACAACATCCATATCACATTATTCTTCAAATATTTAAGTTACATGAATAATAAATAAAGAATAACAGACAAAATTGCAAAAATTCTAAAGAAAGGATATATCAAAGTTATGTTCACTCCTCTAAACACTCTTAGGGACTTGTTAGATTATGCTAAAGACATCATTGATAAAAAGAATCATAAGAGTGTTTACACAAATACCATTTTATTGTGGAAAATACTATATTCGTGAGACATGAAGATCACTACATACAAGACTCAAGAGTATTGTGCAGACATTAAACATAATTGAATTAAAATATTTTCCCTTGTTGAACATTCTTCGTAATAATGGCCACTTAATTTGCATAGATGACACAAAGTTCATTGCTAAGATAAACCAATATGGAAAAAGGAAGGTATTTGAAGCCCTTGAAAATACAACTAAATACTCCTAACATTAAGAGAGATGATGGCTTAAAAATTAAAGATGCTTGGAGGCATGCTATACATACAATTATAAATAATAATAATAATAATAATAGTAACTTGGAGTAATATCTAAGTTTTCGAATCTTCCAATGGTTTCTTAACTATTTATATAGTTTTTGATATCATCATTGATTGTGTTTAACCAACTTCTAATGATGATCCCATCCCGTGGAAAAAAATGTTGAGACAAACTAATTATGAACGTGGTTCCATTTCACTAAAAAATGCCAACATGAGCTGAGTTCTTAGGAGAGTGTAACACCTAGGGTTTTAAATCTAGTTCAATTATATATATATATATATATATGTGTGTGTGTGTGTGTGTGTGTGTGTGTATGATGAAACATCGAGAGCCTTGTTGTGTAAATGATACTACATATTATTAACAAAATATACCATTGAATGCATATGGACAAGGACAAGAGTATAAGGGGCTATGATATCATGAACAAAGGGTAGCTAGAGAGGTTAAATCTTTTAATTATATTTTATTATATCCATATTTCAATTAGTTGAGAAAAATGCAGGTGTGTGAGCTTCTTGAGGTAGCCATGTGGCATTATGAAAGCATGCATATTTAACCTTACCCTTTTGGTGGTTTCGAGCTTCATTTCTCATTAATCTTATTCACTTTGTGGTTCTTACTTCCTAGTGAGAAGAAAATTTGTTGAACCTCTAATTTTTCCTCTTTTTGACAGTTTATCTTCCCTTTAATTTCCACTTATTTTGTCACATATTTCCATTATGCCATCTTCTCCATGGATTAAGAGTTATTCAGGTCATACAATTACATTGAAAAAGTAGATGTCCATCTTCAACTCAAAATCTACATTTTGCCTTGTGAAATAGGTTTAACTAGATAATAGCTATTGAAATGTGCATTTTCTGCATCTAACCTAATATTCGGCAGTTGGATCCAAAGTTCTATAGGTTTTCATGTGCTTGAGATTAGCCAAAGCATATGAGCAGTTGCCAAATGTTGTCAATATGGAGGTCCACCTATTGGTTATAGATGGAATTTCACCGGATGGGTGTATCTCGTTGGTCAAACCCATCGTCAACGTGGCTATGGCATACCTATAATACACAAAATATCAAGTGATTGGTTCTATAATCAAGTGAGCAAGGATTATTAGCAGACAAGCAAGATCTAAAGACAATATTGAAGTTGATGATGTGTTAAGAAGTGTCTTCTCATAATTCACTCCTTTATTAGCAAATCATGAGAAGCAAAACTCATATTTCAATTTAGAGACTTAGATGTTGATTTCAATTCTAGATTTTAGGTAGAAAATTATCAATTGTTTAACTTTGAAAACATTATAAAAACGATTCATTTGTAAGAAAAAGACAGTTAAGAGATTATTGTTATTTTTGAAGTTTATAGTTGTGAAGACTTTTTTTACATGTAGCGAATAATATAAGCTTTGTTCATGGCATTCTCGTAATTGTTCTTGGAAATTTTATTCTTGTGATCTGAGATTTCAATACCTTGCACTCCTCGAGAGGGAAGTCATAAGACGCGTGAGATTAGCATAGATGTATTTCATTCTTTCCATTTTAATTTCTTAATGATATGCATTTAGATTAAAACTCAATTTCATTTAGATGCTTTGTTTCTTAGCTAGAATTTATCTTGCCTTTTACTTGTCTGCCTTTGCTTCTATACAGGTCAAGTGCTTCATAAAAGATTAAAATATATCTATATATATATATATATATATATATATATATATATATATATATATAGATATATATATATATATATATATAGATATATATATATATATATAGATATATATATATACTCTGATTTTCTTTTCTAGCTTAGACTCAAATTTATGTTTGATAAGTTATGATTAGATCTAGTTCAGTACGCACACACTAGTAATCTCTTAGGCTTCCTGCACTTTTGATGCAGGAGCATCTGAATGAAGAGGCGATAGTTGGGAAATATTTTTGTTTAAGTTTTATTTTGTTTCATTTAAAATTAAGGCTAACTCAGCCATTGTTATTTCTTAAATTAGGCAAACAGATTAAGTTAGGATTAGTTCAGAACTGTTTGAAGAAGCTGTTGAGCAACCGAAAAATAACTAAGGAACAGCTCCTCAACTATAAAAGAAATTGCTAACAATGTATTGAAAAGAAAGGAGAGAGGAGAGGGGGGGTTTCTTCTTTTTTTTAGCCAAATTAGAATGTGCTTGTAAGCCTACGGGCAGAGTGTAAAAGAGGACACTGATATTAGAAGAGCAGGCCAGAGAGAGAGACAGAGTATCAATATGTAATCCTTTGTTTATTTGTTATATGCAGAGATTAACTCAAATTAGTATAAATGTGTGTTTCAAGTGATTGAATGTTGAATTTAATGTGAGTCAGGGTTTCTGTACAATATATATATGTGCAGGCGAATTCGGTGAACACAAAGAGGAGAGCGAATACACAGAGAGGAAAGAATGGAAACGAGGCAGAGGATCATGATGGATCATTGAATCCATTCAAAGGAAGAACCAAAGAAATGTTTGAAGCATTCGTGATTAAAGAATCACAGAGTTTAAGTTCAAGAGAGAAGAGTTGCACGACAGAATAGCGGAAGGCTAGAACCATTGAGGAACCCGAAACCCCGAAGAAAACCCAAAACCACAGAAAGCTTGAACAATTTCGGGCGTAAATCAAGACGAAGGGCGGATTTAAAATTACAAGCGGAATTTCGGGCGGAGTAAAAATGGTAAGTGGTTTTTAGTGGAGCTTACCCGATTCCACTTATCGTTCGACAAGTAGCAGTCGGGTGGAGAGAGAAAATTGCTCATTTCGGATGAGTATTCTTCGTGCTTGTGTCTCGCCTGAAATTTTTGTAGACCATCTGATCCACTAATTGTATATCTACGGTGGGGAGCTATCAGGCAAGTTGTGTTTGTTCAGAGAAGACACCAGCCGTTGATCTGATGGCAGAAGATTAATGGCAGAGATAGATATCGCATTGGGGGAGAACAGAGGCATGAATAATCTCGACCTCAATCGATGCCCGATTGAGATCAAGCGATAGAGCGAGGACCGTTAGATTTGTGAAGAGGATCAACAACGGGGATTTAAAATATCGCATCGCAAAACATAGCAGTGTTGTATCGGTGAAAAAGGGATACAACATGCGTTGTGGCAAACCCGATAGAGTTATAAATGCAGTGTATATGGCTTGAAGTCCGATTGTGTTTATCGCATATTGGAAGCAGAGGAGGAAAGTGTTAAAGAGGACCGCGGGAGATTGTGATTGTGATAAAATTATTCCTCAATAGTTGTGCAGAGCCTGCGTTAAAAGCAGAAAAGGCATGTTTATGGTGTATTTCTATTATAAAAGATATATAATAAAAACAGCGCCAATATGAAGGATTTATGCATAAGTCCAACATTACCATAGTTATAAAGTGGGGTTTGTTTGATATGCAGATTAAGGATTGCGTAAGGCTAAGGGTTGTGTTATAAAGTTCCGATAACACTAATTATTCAAGGTTGGGCTATTGTAATGAATTATTCCGTGGGGACTAAGAAAAGGGCCTTAACCATTGATACACGCAGGTAGCCCTGTTTCAGGTTGCCCTGCGTCATTTTGGTATCAGAGGAGGTTGTTCCTTTCTCTCAGTAAATGTAGAGGTAGGAAGAAGGGGTCGAGGAAGAGCCGTCAGAAGAATGGCAAATGAAGAGTTACGAGAAGAGATTAGAAATTTAACTGTGCATTTGGCAACAGTGGAAGTAGGAAGGCGTAGAGATCCGGAACGCGAGGATGATAGTGAGGAGGAAAAGATAGCCACGACAGATGGGTTAGATGATGAAGGACTCGAAATTAAGCTATTGAGGTCAGTTTTGTAGGCTAGCAGCAAGCCAAGACCGAAGCTCTCTAATTATGATGGCAATTTGTCCACATAGGCCTTGTTAGACTAGATAAGTGAATTAGATAAATATTTTGAGTATGAAGAAATCAACGAAGACAAGAGGGTCAGGTTTGTTGTCACCAAATTGAAGGGACATGCAGCATTTTGGTGGGATAGTGTACAGGCAGAAAGGAGGAGATTAAACAAACCCTTGATTAAAAAATGGGACAGGATGGTTGCGAAAATGAAGAGCAAGTTTCTACCTAAAGATTATCAAATTTCCCTTTATAGACAGGTACAGAACCTGAAGCAGAGAATGATGACTGTGAAGGAATATACTGAAGAATTTTATAAAATTAACCTGAGAGCTGGTTATGTTGAAGATACCCCTGAGAAAACAACGAGGTTTGTAAATGGTCTACGGATGGAGATCCTAGATGAAATTAGTATTCTTTCCCCTAGGACCATGGAGGAAGCTTATCAAAATGCTTTGAAGGTGGAGGAAAATATTGCTAGGAAACAGAATGCCAGAAGAGGACGTGGTTCTGGTAGAGGTAGGGGACAGACCTTTGGCAGAGGTAGGACTGCCAACAGCAATGAAGAGGGTAGTAGTTCAAAGACTTTAGGACAGAGTGAAAGGGAAGGTAACACCAGAGGAGGAAGGTCATACTAGCGAGGAAGAGGTAATGGCAGAGGCAGAGGAAATGCCTATCAATGTTACAAGTGTCACAAGTGGGGACACAGGTCCTTTGAATGTCCTGAAAATGAACAAAATGGGCAGAGGCGAGCATACGTTGCTCAGCCCGATGAAGCGGAGGCATCACCACAAGAGGTGGAGAATATACCAGAAACCAGGGAAGCCTTGGTGTTGAACAACGTATTATTAAAATCAGTTAAGGAAGTAGCTGATCAGACACAGAGGAAAGCATTGTTCCAGACTTTATGCAAGTCACATGGGAAATGCTGCAAATTGATTATAGATAGTGGAAGTATTGAAAATATGGTAGCTACTAAAATGGTGGAAAAATTGGTTTTGAAGAAGTTGAAGCACAAAACTCCATATAGGGTGTCTTGGTTGTAGAAAGGTCACCAATTGTTGGTTGATGAGCGATGTGAAGTAGAATTTCATATTGGCAAATACAAGGACAAGGTGACTTGTGATATCATGCCTATGGACATGTGCCATATTCTGTTAGGTAGACCATGGCAGTATGATAGGAAGGTCGTCCATGACAGGGCAACAAATTGTTACAAGTTTGTTAAAGATGGGATTAAGCATACCCTAGTGCCCATGAAGGAAGAGGATGTTGCAGAAACCAGTGGAACAAAGGAACTATTGTTAGGCGGAAAGGAGTTTCTGCGACAAATGGAGGATGATGAGGTGAAGTATGCAGTTGTGCGAAGGCCAAAACCAGTATTGATCCATACTGAAGTCACTGAATTACCTAAAGAGATATAGAACATGCTGCAATAATTTAGTGATATTGTGGTAGGTGATCTGCCGGACAAAATTACCACCGAAGAGGAGCATTAGTCACCATATTGATTTTATTCTGGGAGACAGTTTGCCAAACAAGGTTGCCTACCAAATGAGTCCAAAGGATAATGAAGAAATCCGAAAGCAAGTGTAGGAGTTGTTGGACAAAGGACTGATTTGAGAGAGTTTAAGCCCTTACATGGTGCCAACTGTTTTAGCTCCCAAGAAAGGAGGTGAGTGGAGAATGTGCATGGATTCCCAGGCCATTAGCAAGATTAATATCAGGTACATATTCCCATTACCTCGAACGGATGATATGATGGATTGTTTGAGTGGAGTAGCATACTTTTCAAAGATAGACCTGAAAAGCGGCACCAAATCAGAATTCGAGAAGGTGACGAGTGGAAGACAACTTTCAAGACTAATGAAGGCTTGTACGAATGGTTGGTCATGCCGTTTGGATTGAGCAATTCCCCTAGCATGTTCATGTGGTTGATGAACGAGATGCTCAAGAAATTCATTGGAAAATTTGTGATTGTGTATCTGGATGATATACTTATATTCAGCAAGACGAAGGAAGAACATTTTCGACACGTGAGGTATGTATTGGAAAAATTGCAGCAGAATAAATTACTGATAAATTTGAAGAAATGTTATTTTTTCAAGAAAGAGTTAATTTATTTGGGATTTGTGATTTCTGAGAATGAACTAAAAATGGATCCGGAAAAGGTTGCAGCCATAGTTAGCTGGCTGTCTCCCAAAAGTTTGTTTGAGGTACAGAGTTTTCATGGATTGGTGAGTTTTTATCGGAAATTTATTAAAAATTTCAATGGGATTTGTGCATCCATGTTGGACACCATTAAGAAAACAAATCAACCTTTCCATTGGACAAAAATGGCAGAGAAGAGTTTTCAGCTGCTCAAAAGGAAAATTACCGAAAAACCGATTTTGAGGTTACTAGACTTTAACAAACTTTTCCAAGTTCGTTGTGATGCCAGTGGGATAGCCATTGGTGTAGTACTCAGTCAAGAGGACAAGCCAGTAGCCTATTTCAATGAGAAACTAAATGAAAGTAGGAAAAAATACACGTCCTATGACAAGGAATTTTATGCGGTGGTTCAAGCACTAAAGCATTGGAGACATTATCTATTGGCCAATGAATTTGTCTTATTTTCAGACAATTTTGCATTGCAATATATTATACAGCAGCATAAGTTGAACCATAAACATGCGAAGTGGGTGGAGTACTTGCAGAGTTTTACGTTTGTGTTGAAACACATCAGCGGTCAAGCCAACAAAGTGGCAGATGCGTTAAGCAGAAGGAATTTGATCCTATAGGAAAGTACAATACAAGTACTAGGATTTGAACATCTTAAAGACTTGTATGAGGCAAATGCAGATTTTAAGGAAGCTTATGAAGCTTGCAAAAATCCATTGTTGAGAGATAACAGTTCATGGCTGGACTATAATATGCAGGAAGAATTGTTGTTCAAAGGAGGGCAGTTGTGTATTCCAGAATGTTCTATGAGAGATAACTTAATCTAGGAAAAGCATAATGGAGGTTTAGCCAGGCATTTTGGCATATACAAGACCTTGGATCAGTTGAGCCACTTTTACTATTGGCTGAAGATGTGTAGAGATGTACAAAGGTTTGTAACTAGATGCAAAGTGTGTCAGCTTGAAAAGGGACATAGCCAAAACACAGGGTTGTATACGCCCTTATCCATTCCTAACAGACCATGGGACTCAGTTAGTCTAGACTTTGTCTTAGGTCTGCCATAGACACAATGGGGATTCTATTCCATCATGGTGGTGGTGGATTGTTTCACCAAAATGGAACATTTCATTCCATGTAGGAAAACCAGTGACGCCACACATATAGCACATTTGTTCTTTACCGGGATAGTTAGATTGCATGGCTTGCCAAAGTCTATTATTTCAGATCGAGACGTTAAATTTACATGACATTTTTGGCAAACCTTATGGAAGAAATTAGACACCAAACTAAACTTCAGTTCATCTTATCATCCACAAATCGATGGTCAAACCGAAGTGGTGAACTAAAGTCTGGGAAATTTATTAAGGAGTTTGGTTGGAGAAAATTCTCGACAGTGGGATCGTGTGCTTGCACAAGCGGAATTTTCTTATAACGATTCGCCCAACCGAAGCACGGGCAGTAGTCCTTTCCAGATCCTATACGGAATGCACCCACATGGAGTACATGAGTTACGGGATTTGGGACAGTTGGAACACAGGAGTGCTGATGGTGAAGATTTCGCAAAGGCAATCAGCGATCTTCATGAACAGGTGAAATTAAAATTACAGAACAGTAGCCAAAGATACAAGTAGAAGGCATATTTGAAAAGGCGGGAGGTACAATTCAACGTAGGAGACATGGTATTAGCACACCTACACAAGGAGAGGTTTCCTAAAGGTGAATACAACAAGTTGAAATGGAAAAAAATTGGGCCTTGCAGGATTCTTCGAAAGTTTTCTACGAATGCTTACGAATTGCAGTTACCCCCAGGTATTGGAATTTCACCCATTTTCAATGTGGCAGATCTGTATCCCTACATTGCGGCAAATGATGAAGATAGTTCAGAAAGATGAACACAGGACACCCAGAAAGAGAATGATTCGTGGATTAAACAAATGCCCCCAGCAAAGCCTCTAGAGGTCAAACAGATCCTAGATACCCAGGTGGCCTAATGGACTCGAAGGAAGGAATATTTGCAGTACCTATTCAAGTGGAAGGGTCACCATATTGAAGATAGTTCTTGGTTAGATGCTCACCAGATTCAAAGCATCGGGTACTCTATTGAAGAGCTCATGGACAGGAGCCATGAATTTAATTTACCCCGGGAGCCTGATGCAGGAGCATCCGAATGAAGAGGCGACAACTGGGAAATATTTTTGTTTCTGTTTTATTTTGTTTCATTTAAAATTAAGGCTAACTCAGCCATTGTTAGTTCTTAAATTAGGCAAATAGATTAAGTTAGGATTAGTTCAGAACTGTTTGAAGAAACTGTTGAGCAACCGAAAAATAACTGAGGAACAGTTCCTCAACTGTAAAAGAAACTGCTAACAATGTATTGAAAAGAAAGGAGAGAGAGAGGGGTTCTTCTTTTTTTAGCCAGATTAGAATGTGTTTGTAAGCCTACGGGCAAAGTGTAAAAGAGGCCACTGATATTAGAAGAGCAGGCCAGAGAGAGAGATAGAGTATCAATATGTAATCCTTTGTTTATTTGTTATATGCAGAGATTAATTCAAATCAGTATAAATGTGTGTTTCGAGTGATTGAATGTTGAATTTAATGTGAGTCAGGATTTTTGTACAATATATATATACATATGTGTAGGCGGATTCAACGAACACAAGGAGGCGAGCGAATACGCAGAGAGGAAAGAATGGAAATGAGGCAGAGGATCATGATGGATCATTGAATCCATTCAAAGGAAGAACCAAAGAAATGTTTGAAGCATTCGTGATTAAGGAATCACAAAGTTTAAGTTCAGGAGAGAAGAGTTGTATGGCAGAATAGCGGAAGGCCAGAACCATTGAGGAACCCGAAACCCTGAAGAAAACCCAAAACCACAGAAAACTTGAACAAGTCCAAGCGTAAATCAAGATGAAGGGCGGATTTAAAATTACAAGCGGAATTTCGAGTGGAGTAAAAATGGTAAGTGGGTTTTAGTGGAGCTCACCCAATTCCACTTATCGTTCGACACGTAGCAGTTGGGTGGAGAGAGAAAACCACTCATTTCGGATGGGTATTCTCCGTGCTTGTGTCTTGCCCGAAATCTTTGTAGATCGTCTGATCCACTAAGTGCAGATCTACGGTGGGGAGCTATCAGGCAAGTTGTGTTTGTTCGGAGAAGACACTAGCCGTTGATCTGATGGCGGAAGATTAACGGTGGAGATAGATATCGCATTGGAGGAGAACAGAGGCATGAATAACCCCAACCTCAATCGATGCCTGATTACGATCAAGCAATAGAGCAAAGACCGTTAGATCTGTGAAGAGGATCAACAGTGGGGATTTAAAATATCGCCTCGCAAAACATAGTAGTGTTGTATTGGCGGAAATGGGATACGACATGTGTTGTGGCGGACCCGATAGAGTTATAAACGCAGCGTATATGGCTTGAAGTCCGATTGCATTTATCGCATATCGGAAGCGGAGGAGGAAATTGTTAAAGAGGACCACGGGAGATTTCAATTGCAGTAAAATTATGCCTTGATAGCTGTGCAGAGCCCGCGTTAAAAGCGGAAAAGGCATGTTTATGGCGTGTTTCTATTATAAAAGATATATAATAAAAACAACGCAAATATGAAGGATTTATGCGTAAGTCCAACATTACCATAGCTGTAAAGTGGGGTTTGCTTGATATGCGGCTTAAGGATTGCGTAAGGCTAAGCGTTGTGTTATAAAGTTCCGATAACACTAATTGTTCAAGGTTAGGCTATTGTAATGAATTATTTCATGAGGATTAAGAAAAGGGCCTTAACCATTGATACATGTGGGTAGCCCTGTTTCAGGTTGCCCTGTGTCATTTCACTTTGACGCAGGAAAACTGCATCTTGAAATCAATACGGGCGAACCTGTGGGTTATGGGCCACCACGCTTCCGCTACGCCTCTAATTTTAAAATTTGAACCTTATTTTTTACACTTCTTCTCTATTAACTCCACGCATCAACACAGGAAACATAATTTATATTTCAGAATCGAACCCTCACTTGATCATTTAGTGAGGTTTACATTGCAGTGGCGCCATGACGGCTTGATCTCCATTCAAATGGCCGCCCATTTACAAACACATGGTTACAATTTATAAGAAATAACTATAGAATCGTGGTTCATTTCAAATCCATGATTCTCTCAACTTACACCCTCTAAATAACATTTAGAGCCAACAAACTAACAAATCACCTCATCTTTTGACAGTTGCACCTTCCAAAAACTCATTTTGTCTTCTAGAAGTAGTCAAAATTCCATTTTGACTGAGGAGTCGTTGTGCTCCTGCATCAGACTCCCAAGGTAAAAAAAATTATGACCTCTTGGTCATATGCTTCTGGCCTTTGTAACAACTTAACTTGTGAGCTGCAATCAGCCTCTGCAGTAACAAGTCCTCCTTGCTACCCGATACCTCACCAAGCTTCTCTCCTCTGAGCTCAGCCTTTCGGCATCTCTCTGGTTCTCTCTTCTTTGGAACCATTTGAGCACTTCTGGCTCTAGGCTCTAGGCTGCTGCAATCTTCTCACCTTCTTCTGCCACTACCTCTACCATAATATAAAGACCACAAACTCACCAATCTTTAACATAACCCTACCTCCTTCTTTTGAACGCAGAATCTTCTTCTGCTCTGATACCACTTTGACGCGGGAAAACTGCATCCTGAAATCAATACGGGTGGACCTGTGGGTTATGGGCCACCACGCTTCCACTGCGCCACTAATTTTAAAATCTGAACCTTATTTTATGCACTTCTCTATTAACTCCACGCATTTACACAGGAAACATAATTTATATTTCAGAATCGAACCCTCACTTAATCAGTTAGTGAGGTTTACATTGCAGTGGCACCATGACAGCCTGATCTCCATTCAAATGGCCGCCCCTTTACAAACACACGGTTACAATTTATAAGAAATAACTACAGAATCGTGGTTCATTTTAGATCCACGATTCTCTCAACTTACACCCTACAAATAACATTTAGAGCCAACAAACTAACAAATTGCCTCATCTTTTGACAGCTGCACCTTCCAAAAACTCGTTTTGTCTTTTAGAAGTAGTCAAAATTCCATTTTGACTGAGGAGTGGTTGTGCTCCTTCATCAACTTTGGTTTATTTCAATTAATTTTTAATTTTAGAATAACATTTCATTGCTCTCTGGTTAGTGCTTCCTAGAATAGTTTTAATTCTAAAGTCTCAAGGACTAACTTTGTTTTCACAGTATAATAGTTTAGATTTGCTTTCAAGTCTTGCAGATTAGATTAAATTTGTTTCAAATATCCATAGATTAGATTTATTTTCCAAGTCATAGTTTAGATTTTTTTTTCAAATTACAATGGAGTAAATTTATCTTTCAAAGTTAAATAGAATAGATTTCATTTCTTACACAATAGAATAGAATTTCAAAGCTTTCATAGTTCAAAATTAGAGTAATATGCTTTGAATTCCTTTATATTTCAAGTCTTGCATTTGATGTTTTCTTAAATATAGTCTTTGAGAAAGAACAGGTGTGTGTGCTCACTAGGATCTTTTCATAAATAGGTTTGACTTTCATCTTGCAATTAGAATAGGTTTCTTTCCAATTAAAGTTGATAGCCTAGCATATTTTGTGCAAGTATACTTCACAAGTTCATGAACCTTGGATTGATAATATAATGCAAGTAATTTAACCAAAAACAAAATTACCCAACAAAATTCTATTGCTAAGAGCCATGGTTTTTTTTTTATGTGTGAATACTCGTTATTCTAGCTTGTGAATGTATGCATTGTCATTACTAGAGAATTTTTCCATTTTATGAGTCTTTGGAGCTTCTAGCATTGATATTTCCTAACCAATAGTATTGGATCCCTAGAGGGAAATGGCATAGCCTTAGGGACTACATTGTAGAGAAACATATCCTTTTATAGGGTTGTGCAGGTTTAAGAGGAAAGAGAATTGGAATTTGAGATTGTCATGGGACTAGTTAAGTTACTTTGGAAATTTTTATTTCTATGTAATTCCGTGAACAAGGAAAACTTGAGAGCTAAATGCCTGTGAGTCATAGATTTGGCCTAGGAACCCTTTCTTGTGATATAATATCCTCAACATGGGTTGGTTTTTCTGCAATAAAGCCTATGGTTGGGTGGAATGTCCAACATTTGTAACTAGTTGGTGAATATTTTATTAAAAGAGAAGTGTTTCTTATGTTCTTATATATTCATATTTATTATTTATATATTTGAGATATTTATTTATATTTATATGTTGTGTATGTTGCTGAGCAATTGGAATGCATAATTATTTATGTTTCATGGAAGAAAAAAAATTGAGAGGAAAAAAACGTTGGCTTTTTTATATTAGTAAAAGACCATTACATGCATCTAATGTAAATGTATAGGTCCAAAGAGACAACAAAACAGGTCATGTCTGACAAAGAGATGCGACATGGCATCCTAAAATCAACATGTGACATACAAACCCCTGTATAGTATCCAAAACATATGTTCAAAAAGAAAAAAACAACAGACCAGGGCAGTTCCATAACAACAAGGAGCATTAGAAGGATAAGATATAGAAATATAAACAGAAAATCAGGATCCATTGTTATGGAAAATAGATCTCACCAACCTCTCTGATATGTTGATCCACAGAAAGAGTATAATGCATGATTTTGAACTAATGTATTAGTCCAGGTTTTGACAGCCTATCTACGTCCTTGTTGTCATCTTTGAATACATGTGAGATGGAGTAGGATGTGAGGGAGGCTAACAAGTGTTTAACCCTATTGATCCAACTAGCTAATAGAGGAGGGTCGAATGCATAGTGGCCCTGTATACCATCAATCATGACTTTGGAGTCTCCATAAATGTTGGTGATGTCCAACCGTTTCTCCGCAACAAACCATAGCAACCCCCAAAGTGCCATGATTTCAGCTCTGGTGTTGGTCCCAGGGCCACCATTACATTGAAGGTTTTATTGTGTGATGTTATCAGGTTTAAGAACCACACCATAACCACATAATCCCAATTGTGATGCATCATCAAACCATCCGGTTATAGACATTTTTGTGCCTTACAGCATGAAGCATGAAATGTCAATAATCTAAGGGATCCAAAGTCCCTAAACATGTTGTTCCTACCCCTAGAGGAACAAGGTCAACAAACCACATCACTAAATATCAGTTCTCCACCTGAAAACACTCAAAAACAGGCTAATTCTGGATCATGTCAGCTGCTCCACTGAGCATCTGCGCTGAATGTCAACTGCTCCACTGTGTACCTGCGCTGAATGTCAACTGCAAAGAAGGCTACCTGCGCTGGGCGAGTTTGGCCAAGTGGCACAGTCATTCCTCAAGGTGTCAATGCCCAGGAAGCTTCCAAAATGACACTCGGATCAGGGAATTCGACTGGTGATGAGTAAGAGGGTCTAGATCTCCAAGTGGAAGCAAGAACTTCCAAGTGGACTCAAGAACTGAAGAATAACTGAAGTGGGAGAGGACACTAGTCAGCTTCATGCCAACCTCAAGCTGACTCATCCTTTCTCCAAAACTCCTATATATAGAGCTCTCTCATGAGGTCTAGGGGGGCTGGAATCTTGTGAATGTAAGGAAGTGCTGTTGGTTTGAGTATAGAACTATTGGGTGATTTGCTTGAAGGAGGTGAAGAGGAGATTTCTTTCTGCTGGGAGGTGATGCTGGATTGGGCCTTTTATGGTTGTATTACTTCCTGAACTTTACTTCTTCCATTAATAAAGCATTTGAGGTTCTTCTATATGCATGTGTCTCAATGGTGTATTGCTATACTTGTGTATTTGATTTATTCTAATCCTTGAATCAATTATGAATGTATGCTTCTTGTAGTTTCCCTCTCTTGCCATTTTGCAGGATCTTGGTGTAGCTGGGCCAGTGAAAGAGCAAGGAGCTGGGAGCAAGCAGCAAAGAGAGAAGATTGGATCAATCATTAGCGGAAGACAACGGTTAGTGGATCTCTTTCTCCCCTCTCTTACATCTCATAAAGAAGTAATCTCGAATAGCTTTGCTTTGATTGTTGTTGAGGTACTATCACCCTTAGAGTGGGATAGGGTCATTCCGTATTGGATACTTTTCCCAACAACAAATTGGCGACTCCGCTGGGGATCGTATCTTGTTGGTTGTTTGTGTTTTTGCTATTCATTTCATAAACACAGGGAGTACCGAATCGAACTGCATTTGGATCTTTCAAATGCAAAGTAGAGGGCAGCTACTCTAGCTCAGTTTCTGGGCCTGTTTATGATTTGAAGAGTTGATCCACAAGGACTCTAAATAGCTCTTAGTGATAGCTTTTCATCCTCCTTTTCATCCCTTAGTGTGTACTTGACTGATAGCTTCTGATTTGGCCAAAAACTGTGAATTTTTGAGCAATCTGTGACCCGGAAACTGAGAAAAACGAAAGTTTATCTCTTCAGTGCAGGCACTGTGAAGGTAGTCTGCATTTCAGTGCAGTTCCCGAAGGGGCTACCTGCACTGAAGGTCAAACTGCCAGTGTACTACCTGCACTGAACCAGTTTAGCCTAGTGCTACTGGGGTTCCCTCCTGTTTATTGCCCTGTTTTCATCCTTGCTTTTGCTGCCAGTTACCAGTCAATGTGCCTATCTGAAACCAACTTTCCTTGCCACTATTCCGCCTCGGTTGTATAAAGAAACGGTGTTTGTTCTTTGTGTATTTATTATATCATTTACAGTTTCCCATAACGAAAGTGAACTAGTCTTGTTGTGGCCTCTTAGATCTAGACCTGTGATAAGTGTCGTTTTGATCTTAAGAGTTAGTTTATTTGCTGTTCATAGCTGATTGAGCTTTTGCTTTCGTCATATGGTTTGAATTTATACATTTCTAGTGTTGAAACAAGTAAATCTTAAGGTGTCTTTTGATTTTGGACAAGCTTGTTTGCTTTCACTTGAAATTGAATTCAAAGTTATACAACAGCTTTCTTTTTGTATTGCACCAACATTAAGAAAGAGAAAAGAAATACCTGCATTGTGCATGTGCATTTTGACAGTTTGCATGTTGATTTAGGAAAAAGTGCATTAGTGTGTGCTCTATGATCTGTGTGAAAAGATGATGTCTTGCTTTTCCCTCAGTAGTTAAGATTTTCAAAGTTGAAAGATTGAAAAGCTTGCTTATCATCTTAGACTGCATTTAGGAGTGTTACTATACATCTCGTGGTGATCCATAAAGGCAAACTGCTAAACAAGATCAACCTTAAAATAAATTGAATTTACATAACAACGCATTGAAACATAACGCAAACACATAGAGGTCTAAGCTAGAGACGTGTTCCGGCGTCGTTAAACGTGATATCTTAGCGTTGAGTGGTTGGGTGATTCCTCCACGGTGAAACGATAAGTATCAATACGGACTTGTGCTCCCACGTACCGTCGCGTATATATTGGGAGACCCCTATAGGAACAAAGCCTTTATCCATAGGAAGCCGTGTCGGCCGCCCTACTGATCGCAATGCAGTGAACACAGCATTCACGAAGATCGACCACCCGTACCGTAAAACGTATTCTGTGGTTTTGCGAAAAGTTTGGCACACCCTCTGCCTAGATCTCCAGAGTAGTTTCTTTTGGCCTTTTTCAAACTCTATAACTGAAAAAGTCCATCCGAGCATTTGTCACTTCGGGCTCGTTAAAACATCGAAGGAGACTAGAGTCATCTTTAGCTTTTTCTCGACTCTTAAAAAGTGAAAAAGCAAGTTGTGTCTAAAGCGTCGTTATAAAATTTATTTTAAACGGAACATAATCACCTCCTATTCCTGCGTTGATCTGTGGGTTGAGAACATGGAACGCCCCAACCAAGGAACTCCACATGATGGAAATCCTAGTCCTTTCTCCTCTTGGGGAGAAGTTGGTGCGCCCCACATGGCCACATTGTCGCTTCCAGGACTGACAATTGGCCTGCCTATTTGGCTATTCTCAACCAATGTAGTTCAGAACACCATGGTTCGTGAACAGTCGAGTCAACAGTTAGATCAGTCTAGAGCTGCCCACCAGCCTTCAACTTCCTATAACCCTTCCTCCAATCCTTCATCTTCACAAGGTAGAGCCGGCAAAATCCAAGCTCCCATGGAGAAGAAGGAGAAGAAGAAGAGAGAAAAGAAGAAGAAGGAGCCTAAGGCGACTGGGGGCAAGCAAAAGACATCTGACAAAAATCCACACATAGCACAGACCGGGCCTAAATCGCCATGTGTCATATGTAGAGGAGACCACTTCCATAGAGATTGTCCCTGTATTCCCCGGACACTAAGGGACTGGTCCCCTCGTTTGCACAATCCGGGAGCATCAACCTCTGATAGCCATGTTGAATGCTTACCGTCAACCAGCGAAAGTGAAGGTTCAAGACAAAGAGGGGGAGCAAGATTCCCCTGCAGACTGTGTGAAGGCGATCACGCCATCCACCGTTGTCCCTTCTTAGACGAAGCGAAGAGAGTTTTGGAAGATCGCCCGGTTTCACCGTTGAGACTTCCTCCTGGATACAAAAAACTCGTGCCAAGTCCTTCGTTGGTTGAAAATACAGCTGGCCCGCTCAAGTTGTCAGCTGAAGTGTCAGTCATTGAGAATGAACCTACTGAATCCAGACCGGATGAAAGTCCAAAGGTCGAAACGGCAGTTGACCCGGTTCTTCCCTCAGAGGTTTCACCCTCAAATGACACCGTCACTGAAGATTCATCTTCAAATGACACCCTCACTAAAGAGAATAAGGATGACACCATCCAGATTCTTTTCATCAACACCGACTCTGATGAGCATCAGGGCAATGCGCCCATTCCTTTATCGCAGGAAGGAACATCGTCAGGGTCATATCCGGCCGTGTATTCGGTCCCACCGCCAAGCAACCTGGTTGTGTCCTTTGATTGGAACCAACTAGGCAGACCCCAGTTGCTAGCCAGTGTACCATTAAGAATCATAGTCCAAATTTATAGAATGGTAATGGCTGGAACTATCATTGATGAAGGGGCATCTGTGAGTATCCTTTTCTCTATTGCTTGGAAAGCACTGGGTTCCCTGGAGCTTTTACCTGAGATAAGAAATCTCTCGGGTTTTGATAAAGGAACCAGTCGACCATTAGGGATCCTCCCCAATGTGCCTGTTACATTGAAAGGGAAGACCGTTCAAATGAACGTGATGGTCGTTCAAGGACCCTTGGATTATAACCTACTCCTTGGACGAGACTATATATATTGCATGGAGGCAATAGTCTCCTCACTCTTTAGAGTAATGTGTTTTCCACACGAAGGAAGAATGGTCAAGCTCGTAGACCAACTTTCATTTCTGGGATCACGCATCGCAAATAGTCACATACCAACCCTTAATGGCCTATTCACTCAAGAAATGTCTCCACCCCCAGTCCTCCTTCCCGATGAGTGCGAGTGATTCGGAGAGATGGGACTGGAACCCAGGGGGCATGCATCCTGGTCTGCTTCGGGCAGAGGAAACCTTGGGTATAAGGCAGAATTTCCGCGAAAGAATATGACTAGTCCGTACCCCGTCCGTGGATGGAAGAGGGGTTGTTCTAGAATAGGATTCTTTTGTTAAGGTTACTTGTTTGACAAAGGTCATTCACCATTGTCTACTTCGGTAGACAGTGCCGAGGAGATGTTTTCGTTTGATGGTGTTAACAAAACAATCTTTGGGTAACCAGAAAGAGGCAAGCCTCACCCTTTAAAACAAATGTTTTGACGGATAAGTAGGGGCAGCCTTGAAATTTTACTTTATACCTGGGGGCATGCAAACCTTTTGGAGTGCAAGCAAGGGACGACTATTTATTTTTTAAATTTTTAGGTCCTCCCTTTAAACCTGTAGGTCTAACCCTTTAAACTCGTAGGATTAGCCGTTTCCAAACTTGCATAAAGAAAGGATGAGAAGGAGCATAGCTTCGTGGGATAAAGCTCCATAAAAAATAGCTATCTCACAGGAGACATTCTTATCTTATGACTGGTATATCGAGCAGTTTTACCGCGGAATTTATGCTCGTTAAAAAATAGAAAAGCGAGATCCGAGCAGTTTTAGCACATAGTTCATGCTCGTTAAAAAATAAACATAAGATTGAGCATTCAAGCTCATTAAAAAATGAACATACCCCGGTAAATAATCTCTGTGATCGTAAATTTATTAGCCGTAAAAATCCTTGGTCGTGTTTGCACCTGCCACCTCCATTCCATTTGGCCAATCGTTCACCTCCATATGATTGTTTACCTATTTTGAGGAACAACTGCGAAGAGTGATTTCACTTAGCCATCCTTGTGACACTGCCGTGATTGGAAAATTCCAACCTGTACCTGGAATCTGCTGCTATCCCTGTTTATCACTCGTTCCTCAAAAGACGAGTCTTCTTTGAGCTCTTTTCATCTGACTCGTAAAATATGAAAATTTTGTCGAGTTTTTGCCTTCCAGCTCGTTAAAGTGACCGGAAGAGCTATCCCTCCTCTAGATTTTAATCTTTTTGGACCTGAGGGATTATTACACAAAAAGGTCGAGCGCTTGTTTTATTCGGCTCGTTAAAGTTATCAAAAACTCATCCCTTCTGTATTGTTTTATACTTTTTCGGACTTAAGGGATTAGATGACGAAAAAGGAATTCTGGAGTTAACTTTCTGTACCTTTTCAGACTCTCTAAAAATGAAAAGGACCGAGTTTTCCTTGTCGTTAGACTCGTTAAAATGATTAAATAGCGACAAACTTGTCTTTAGGCGAGAACGAGTTTCCCTATCGCTAGGCTCGTTAAAACATAGCGATGGGCTTGCCCGAAGGGCAGGTTATAGAACAAGCATATGTTATCCTCCTCAAGCTTGACAAAAATAAAGAGGTACTGGTCAGAAATGACTGGGGAAAAATTGGGAGAACGTCAAAGCTTTAATGGTAGCAAGTCGCTCTTGAACATGACACTTTTCCTCCGTATCACATCGGGTTGGGTTGTTTCATTCGCCGGTCTTATCACCATGGTCTTCGCCAAACCATCCACATTTGGGGTAATGCTACCGATCCATCGCATCAGTGTCGTTATATGTTCAAGAGATGTTGTTCAAAAAGAGTCAACCGTGTCCCATCCACTGCCATACATTACCCTTCATCCACCCATGATCGCCACCCTGAATCATATTTCACAGATTGTTTTCACCTCCACTAAAATTATTAGCTCCGTTCCGTGTCACTGATGTGGGATTCATTAAGGCCCTCCTTTGACGGATCGCTTCTTGTCGACTTCAGCTCATTATCCAAGAAGTTGATCTAGGAACAACCCCTTCAGTACTTTGAAGCTTGCATGCCTCAATGGCAAGTTTCTCACTTCCGGCGACAGGTATACATCAATGACCTTCGACCAGAAGATTTTGCATGGTGTTCGACGCCAAGTCCTTTATTCACACCACGTGAATTGTACTGCAGTACCATGAGGGTCATTATCGTTATCGGTGATTCCTTTCGCGCTTGTTAACGGTTTACATTATTGACCGGTAATCAAGCGATGTCTTTCCATGTTCGACTTCGGCGCAATTCTCACATGGATCGACTTGTACTTAGAGTGAAGATCGAACGAGTTTGAAGACCCCGGATCTAGTTTCATCCATCCGGGCTGCGATATATATTCAGGAAATATAAAGACATTTGACATGTACATCATTGTAGCAGATGATCATCCTACTCAAAGGATGATAATTTCAGCAGAGAATTATCAGTCTACCATTAGACGATCGTCTGTCATATGTACCAAAATGAATTTATAAAGCTGAGCATGGGGATGCCCGCCTCGGCTAGATCATGAAAGCAGAATGAAAAATAATGTATTGTATTGTATTTTATTACAGGTCACCTCTCAGCGATTGAATGAACTTCGGATCCTCCTGATAAAGCATTTCACCTGATAAACGACCTCATACTTTAGGGGGCAACTGTTATAGACATTTTTGTGCCTTACAGCATGAAGCATGAAATGTCAATAATCTAAGGGATCCAAAGTCCCTAAACATGTTGTTCCTACCCCTAGAGGAACAAGGTCAGCAAACCACAGCACTAAATATCAGTTCTCCACCTGAAAACACTCAAAAACAGGCTACTTCTGGATCATGTCAGCTGCTCCACTGAGCATCTGCGCTGAATGTCAACTGCTCCACTGTGTACCTGAACTGAATGTCAACTGCAAAGAAGGCTACCTGCGCTGGGCGAGTTTGGCCAAGTGGCACAGTCATTCCTCAAGGTGTCAATTCCGAGGAAGCTTCCAAAATGACACTTGGATCAGGGAATTCGACTGGTGATGAGTAAGAGGGTCTAGATCTCCAAGTGGAAGCAAGAACCTCCAAGTGGACTCAAGAACTGAAGAATAACTGAAGTGGGAGAGGACACTAGTCAGCTTCATGCCAACCTCAAGCTGACTCATCCTTTCTCCAAAACTCCTATATATAGAGCTCTCTCATGAGGTCTAGGGGGGCTGGAATCTTGTGAATGTAAGGAAGTGTTGTTGGTTTGAGTATAGAACTATTGGGTGATTTGCTTGAAGGAGGTGAAGAGGAGATTTCTTTCTACTGGGAGGTGATGCTGGATTGGGCCTTTTATGGTTGTATTACTTCCTGAACTTTACTTCTTCCATTAATAAAGCATTTGAGGTTCTTCTATATGCATGTGTCTCAATGGTGTATTGCTATACTTGTGTATTTGATTTATTCTAATCCTTGAATCAATTATGAATGTATGCTTCTTGTAGTTTCCCTCTCTTGCCATTTTGCAGGATCTTGGTGTAGCTGGGCCAGTGAAAGAGCAAGGAGCTGGGAGCAAGCAGCAAAGAGAGAAGATTCGATCAATCATTAGCGGAAGACAACGGTTAGTGGATCTCTTTCTCCCCTCTCTTACATCTCATAAAGAAGTAATCTCGAATAGCTTTGCTTTGATTGTTGCTGAGGTACTATCACCCTTAGAGTGGGATAGGGTCATTCCGTATTGGATACTTTTCCCAACAACACATCCTGCAGGAAAAAATAATCAGAGGGGGGGATCTCATGTTCTCTTTGTTCATTTTTGCACCTGTGTCGAGAGAAATGTCAATTTCCAGTGATATATATTTGAAACAAATACAATTGTAATCGATGGGTTTCCCTTCAAACATATAATGGTTCCTTGCATTCCAAATCTCCCAAATGATGAATATGGGCATCACTTTTCCTTGATGTTGCATTCAGATCATTGGGACATCATATGTTGAACATTTGTATTGAAAACCATTGTAATGTTCATGAAGTGTGCAATGTTCCTCCAAATCCTAGCATAAATGTATTAGTAGCATGCATGGTTAAATAATAACATCATAATTCAAATTTTGCCTAGAAATTGTATTTTCAACTGTATCCAGATATGGGGGTATGCCACATATTGGTATCAAAGCTTCGAGTTGCAGTGCTCAGCTTGTGTGGGCTAAAGAAAATTGAGAGTTCCATGTAGAGGTCGATTCTAGTGTTCCTTGGTAGTTAGAACCGTTTCTTGAAAATGTAAATTTTCCAAGAAACAATGAAAAAATGGGGAAGGTTCTTGTACAATGATGTTAAGGATTTCATGGAAGCCACATGTGTGATGACGTGGAGGTGGTGATGTGGAATTGACATGGTGGAAGGTCCATGCTAAGAGGCAATAGAGCCATAGTGGTAGATCCACGCTAAGAGGCAATAGGGCCACAGTGGCAAATCCACACTGAGAGGCAATAAGACCATGATAGCAGGTCCACACTGAGAGGTAATAGGGACATGGTGGAATTCTCAGGGGTGGAGGGGGGGGCCTATGTGTTTTGTGGAAAGGAATGTGGAATAATGTGAAAGCCACATCACATCAATGGTATTGGGTAGTAGAGAAAAATATTGGGACTTCGTGTAAGAAGTTTCAAAATTTTGAACATAATCCACAATATTAATTTTTTTTTCTCTAATACCCTTTCAATTAATAATCATGTGGTGTAATCTCCATCATAGATTTAGTATAGATGATCTTAACAGTAAAGAAATATGTGTGCACAGGGAGAAGAGAAAGGTAAAGGTGGGTATGGGACCCTCTAATCCCCATAGAAAATGTTTAGCTACCAAGTGTTAGTATGGCCATACAAGTGCTAGGTAGAATAACGGGGCTTAGGTAGGGCCATGGGAAGAGGAAAGAGGGAAAAAGAAAGAGAAAAGGAAGATTAAGGTAAAGAAATAAAAATGAAAGAAGTAATATGGGAAGGAAATGGGAAAGAACAAAAGTAAAAGAGAAGGAATGATGAGGAGGATCGAGTGATGACATGGTAGGTCTTGAGGCAGAGAAGGTGACCTGACACTACCTTAGGATTCCATATGGAATTAGATTCTATGTCAGGGCCACGTAGGTAGGCATCATATTTTTTGTTATGATTTTGAGTCATATTCTTCCTATAACTTTCAGATCATAAAAATGAAGGGCTTTTTTGAGGCCCTAAACAATGATTTTAGATACTAAAACTAACAAGAACGATGTGTACCAATGATACACACTATATTTATAGACTAAATGAAGGAAATCAAATATGGATTTCCAATTAGTTAATGTAAGTGCAAATCAGAGCTAGTATGAGAAAGTTACACCTATAACAAGTTGGAGGAGAAATAAGGTACCAATTCAGTTCCAAGAGCCATAACTCCTTGCTGAAAGATCATACAAGAGCATGAGAGTAGACAACAAAAATATTTTTTATAGTGAAATCCACTCATGGAGTCAAAATTAAAAATTGAGCATGCAAATCTTAAAGAAACTAGAAGAAATATGCTTATAACTTTACAGGGGAAATTTTGAAAAACGGACCAAACTTTAACCAATGATAACTTCTAGCTCATAAATCAAAATTCAAAATGAAGCACATAAATAGTTATTGGAAAGCTAATAAAGAGTAGAATCTAGTGGTTCCTAGAATTTTTGTTTTGATAACAAAAATTATCATGAAATCAAAGAGGTATACTAGTGACCTTAAAACGTATAAAAACTTATGAATATGATTACCAAAATATTTTAATTATTTGTTTTTGTTTAATAGAATTTAATTGTATTCACATTTTTACAAAACTATGGTTATTAGCAAAGCATTATAAATCAAAGACATGGAGGATGATCAACCAACATTTTATAGTCATGATATTGAAGCTAAGGGCCTAAACATTAGTTAGGTTACTTCAAATATTAAATCTAATGGACATAGATGTAAAGTGGAACCAAATACACTAGTAGAAACTACGAGGAGTTTGAGAGTATAATCGTAAATCTATAAGGATGAAAATTATAGAATAATAAGGGCACAAGAGGAGTAGAAATAGACCAACACTCAACTATTATAGAGTTTAAATTAGTTACAAAAACAAATAAAGAATGGGTCAGGCTCAAGACGTGAAGAAGAAGATAAACTTCATGCAAGGAGGAATGACAATGGATGATCCATAAAATCAAAAGGTGCTAGTAGAGCTTAGAGACACCAGTGTTCACCCACTCATTCTAGAATGTTATGTGCATTTGATGATTGATTCTAGGAGGAACCCAAAATTGTCTCATCTTAGACATCATAGAAGAAGACATGAGTTGGAAAATTTGCAAGGTGAGCTTAGGAAGCTGTTAGAAATTAATTAATGGAGCAATGAAATACAAAAAATATTACGGAAACATAAATACATAAACACATAAAACAATAGAGACAAAGATATACATGGTTCACCTAATTTGGGCTACATCCATGAAGAAAAATCAAGTCCTTCCTTTTATATTATCCAGCAAAATGAAGAGATACAACTTACAACAAATTTGTTTTAATTTCCTCTTTTCATATTCAACACTATGCCTTTACCTACTAACAATCCAAACATCTAGCCAGAAACGTTGCTACGTCTCTCTTTAAGTTCAGTCAATAATAGAATTTCTTCACCGTTGTCAGTGTCTTTTCATAGCCTGGGTGACCTGAATATGATTTGTATGAAAATCCCCTAATATAACCTTCTTGGGCTCATTGTTTCCTTGCACCTATATCATGTCTCTAAACCTAACCAATCCATTTGTCGTGAGATGATAGTTCACATCCTATGCAGCTGCACTTGTAGTTCACATCATGTACACCTGCACCTGTACCTGTACCTATACTACTACATGTACATGTACTCTGTTGCAACATGTGCACAATGTCCATATAGATGACATCCTCTTGACCTTCCTGCAAGATCATATCCTATAGATCTGTCCCATAGGAACTCATAGCTACTATAGGATTTACCTATATCCACCTGCTAAGAGAATCCGTGACCCTATTCTCTTTTCCTTTGATGTATCTGATCTAAAAATAAAACTCACTGATCGTGGCCAACCATCTAGCTTGTGTGGCATTCAGATTCGATTGGTCAAACAAGTATCTCAACCCACTGTGATCACTCATCAATACAAACCTCCTGCCAAGAAGATAGTGCCTCCACATATTCAACACATGTTGTATGATCGTTGCTTTTATTTATCCAGACTCCTCTCTCTCTCTCTCTCTCTCTCTCTCTCTCTCTCTCTCTCTCTCTCGGAATAATCATACACAGCCGCAATATAATTCCATCATATAAACTGAGGGTTGCCTTTTAGGGAAAAAAAACCCCTAAATTAACATAACTTCTATTGTCAGATCATTCGCCTAATGAATGATCCAGATTGACTATGAAATTACAATATTTTACAAGGCAATTTTTCATCTATTTTTCGCTTCGAGGGTGTTGCCCTTGAACCCCCTCTAGGGGGGGGGAGGGGATCTTTAGAAGTAGTCGTCACCCCCCTCCCCCGGACCCCCCTAGAAGCTATCATATGGGCGGCAACGGGAACTGGGGTCCAACGTAGTTGAAACCTCTGAATCAAGAAGATAATCAGGTTCCACACCCAATAGAAGCTTAAGCCATCTACCTTTGATCATGAAAATAGAACGAGAGGTGATATTGAGGCTTTATTACTTGGAATTACAAAGTATATTGATCAATTGCATAACTACTCATGAATCTTACTTGAAAGCTAGAGTATTCATATATCATTTTCAATAAAAAAAAATTATATGTGGTGGGAAAAATTGAAGCAAGTTAAGCACATTGATGAGAAAATGATTTCTTTGAAGCAATCCAAGAAATATTTTTAGCAACAATGTCTTTCATAGCATTACTATGAAAAAATATATGTGACAATTCTTTGAACTTAAACTAGGAAGCATGACCATGGAGGAATATGAGAGAAAGGTCTTGGAGATATTGAGGTATGTGGGCTTGCTCAAAGAGGCGTAATTGGATTTCCACCATTTTAGAAATACAATATTCAATTTAAAGAACCTAGGACTTTGGCTTAAACAATTAGAAAAGCTAAGTACTAGTATGAGTGTATGAGCAGAGCAAAGACAAAGAGACTTTTTAGAATTTTGGAGGGATAAGAAGAAGGGAAAGTTAGATCAAAGAAAGAAGAGTTTTATACCACCTTTCAAGAAGATTAATCCTGAAAGATATTAGTGAAATTAGCATATGCAAGATGAAATCAAAGTAGAAGATATGTTGGGAATAGGACAAGACAGCCACTTAAATGTTGGGGATGTAAAGGGGATCATTTGTAACTAGATTTACCTCATAGAGATGATAAAATGAGGACCCTATATAATATCCAAGAGGTTATAACATTTTAAGACATGGAAGAAATATTCCAAGGATAAATTCAGCCCTGAGTATTAACAAGTAGAGCACCAATCCTGCATGATTAAGGTGGAAGGTAAGATCATAAATTGGAATGTTTCTATTTTAATTGATCAATTCATAACTACATTGATCCTAAATTAGTGGATAAATTTCATTTGATAAAAAATAATCTTGAAATATCATCGTTAGTTTAGTTAGCCATTAGAACTAAGAGAAGGATCAATGAAATATTTAGATGTCCTACAAATCTAAATGGAGTGGACATAATTATAAATTTGAATATCATTCCATTAGGATCATATACATCCTAATTGGAATCGGTTGGTTAGAAAATCATCATGCCATTCTCTATTATCATAATAAGACATTTACATGTCTTGATGAAGTGTTGAAGAAGTAACTAGTGTCAGTCTTCATAATTATATTTGTCAAAATAAAAGAAAAATAATTTTTATTGTAAAAGAAAGATATTTTTGAAGCATGGGTTTCATGTTTATTTATTTATTTTCTAGGTCATAGCCTCCATTGAAGGCTTCTAGGTGTTTTCAAGAGTCAAAAGAGTCCTTGTAACATTTATTAGACCCTTCTTGGGCTTTTGTATCATGTAAAAATAATTATTTTGGAGTCAAAAATGTCATTTGTCACCTCCACACCAAGTTGGCCCTATCCTGATGAAGTCAGCTTGGATTAGGGTTATTCAACCCAGTAGAAGTAGTATAAATAGAATTTTAACTCAAATTATTTGGCATCATCTCACTCACAAGTTTGATCTACAACTCAAGAGCAAGAAAAGAAGAGTGAAGAGTAAGGAGAAGGAAGAAAGAAGTTGGGAAAGACAAAATCAAAGTTTTTGGCATCTCTCTCTCACACATGTGAAGTATTCTAGGGTTTCTGGATGAGTAGTTCGGGACCGAAATTATAAAGTAGCTATAGGTCCGAAATTTTGTAGCTGTGGAGCCAAAATTATGGATTGAAATTGCATCTGAGGAGCTAACAATTGGACACTTTGGAATAATACATCTACTTGAAGGAAGTGATGACTTGGTAATTGAAGGAGGTCTTTGTCTAGGTCAAGAGGGTCTTGGATTGTCTCATCTTGATTTGAATCTACTAGTGGAAGAGTTTGATGGGGTTTTCTCCTTGATAGGGGTTTTTCCATGGATGGGTGCATATATCTTGTGATCTTAGTACATATTAATTTGGTAATTTCTTGATGAAAGATAACATAATAAAGAAGAAAGAGAAGCCAATATAAATCACAAGTAATTATCAATAAACGAGGAATCAAAACCCTAATATCTACATGCAGTGATTTTTCAACATGGTATTAGAGCTAAGGTGAAGGAAGGACTATTTGAATATAACTTTGTTGGCTATCATTTGAAGGAAGGAAAGCAAACTTGGAAGAAAAATAGCACTCTCTTAATAGCAAACTATTTGAAGATGGGACTCAATCTCTTGAAAATTGCAGGTGTAACACCCTCATCCCACATATACCCAAGTAACCAGCCAACCGGGGTAAATAGGAGACGAGACGCCACTATAATGGGATTCAACCTCCTAGGTGACCTTAAGGAAGTGGAATTGATGGAAATACACCACACAAACCTTCCACATCAGCAATAGAACTCCCAGGAGCTAACCTAGATACTTAGGTAGCCAGCCCCTGATACCAACTAAACCTTTAGACCATTAAACCCCCAGACGCTCCCTTGACATGGACACGCATGCATCCAGGAGGCTCTGGACACTCCCATAGAATGGGTATGCATGCGTCTAGGGACTTTTCTGGCCAGTCTTGTGCCTGCGTCTTCGGGATTTGAGCCACTTTTTCAGGCCTAGAGCCCAAGTCACTACCCATAACTCAATGACACTTTCAAAAATGAATTTACACAACATAAAAATGATGAATTTGCAAAAGCAAGGATAAGGTCTAGACTAGACCCCTACTATCCATGACAAGATTTCGTCATACATGTCACAAATATGTAATCTAAAGGTGTAAATAACAGATCTGAGCATAGGGGTCTCATACTTATCTGAGAATCTCTAAGAAGCATTGTTCCCTTATATCATTAGCTCCATTATCATCTTTTAGGTCATAGATACATTATTCATTCATTTACGAATAAAAACATGAGGAAAGCCATGCATCATCACTATCAAAAAATATGCTTATAACCATCATAATAAAAACAGAAATATCAAGGATACACCTACCATACAATCTACGTATACACCAGTACATTTACACATAATATGTCAAGGAAAGAACCTCTTATTAATGAATGAAAAATCCAACCCAGGATGGGACTGCCATCTTCCACCCGACCATAGAAAGGTTGAGCCAATTATCTCTTCAGCCATTCACCCTCGTGCCATATTCCAAGCATGAATGTGGGACTCAAACCAAAAGAACCAACCAGGGCTTCCCGAGGCTAAACCACCTCACCCTCATCAATAGAAACTAGGCTTTACCGCAATCCACACTAGATCACTACGGCAAAGAAATAAACATGTAATAACATGCTTTACCATGATCTCCACCCAATTACTAGGCAAAAACAAGCATGGATGCCACCGCATTTCTCCACCCACACCGTGAGGAATTTTCCTGTCTCCTAGTCTCTTAGGCTTTACCGTAATCCACTGTCTAATCTAGGAATCACTAGGCTCTAAACTGAGACCCCACCCTCTAGGCTTTACTATATATCCTGCCATTCATCTGCAAGGATTCCTAGGCCTAATCAAGGGAACCATCTCTAGGCTTTACCGTATATCCTACCATTCATCGGTCGAGGATTTCTAGGCCCATCGAAGCAACACAAAATCTGGCTTTACCATAGCCCATAGTTTGGTTCAAGGGTTACTAGGTCATGTGTTCTATTATTCAGAGATCCACCTCACTCAGATTCGAATCCATCTGGCAATCCAGCTCAATCAAAACATAAGAACCCCATCACACCATGGTTATCCGGAATTGGAAAGGCTAGGCTGGAAATACTGTCACACCTAGCAAAACCCATGCCACAACAAAGAACCACATGCAATATCATGCATGCCAAATATAGCAAGAAAAACAAACATGCAAATCAATACCTGCAAAGAATATTGTTGTATATACTTGATCCTTCTCTTCCTTACTTTCTCCTTCCTTCCTCTTACCTTCTTTACCTTGATCTAATGCCAAAGTGCTCCAAGAAAAATCTAATTTTCCAAGAGTGAGAGAGATAGAGTAATGAGAGAACTCCAAAATTGAATTGACAAAAGGTACCAATTGATCCTCAAAATCCTTTTATTAATTAGGCCTCTATTTTCTTCATTTTCCATTATTTTCCTTGAATTTCCTCCTCACATGCAAACCTATGACCTTTCACCTTCCTTTTCTCCTAATTTCCATTATTTTCATAAATAAATGTGCCAAAATGCCATTTTTCCTTTCCAAGGCCTTAGTCATTGCCTTTGCCAATTTCCTTACCCATAATAAGCCAATTAACACCCACACTAGGATGTCTTTCCCAACATTCAACTTGGAATAAGTGTCCCATCAATCGTGGTTATTATTTTTGCCTTTATTAACTTTTATTACATGGAATTTTCACCAGGGTTGTTACAGAACCCTCCCCCTTGGGGGACACCATCCTTAGTGTTCAACCACACCTATACCTCAGCAAAACCACTGAAAAGAAAACATATTGCCCATGGAGCTTTATAACATAGCTCGATGCAGTATTTATAATGATCACCCTGCTGAAAAGAAAACCAACATGACAACATAACAACATGACAACTATAATGACATGACACCCATACCACTTATTGGAGCTTTATAACATAGCTCATGGCAGTATTTACATCCATATACATATGTACATATATCAAAACATCACCCAAACATATGCCAAAACATATACCAAACATCAAAACAGAATTGTTTTGCCTCAACCGACAAACAATAAAGGATACATAGCCCGCATCTGATCCGTCATCTTCATCAGGCCCAAAGTGCTTCCCCTACACTTTAACCTGCTTGATTTCTCGGTTCTGAAGCATGAGCACCTTTCTCTGCAATATATATTAAGTCTCCAGCAGGAATTCTCCATCTAGCTCCACCTACAATACAGATCAGTCAATCACATTATCAACATCTTTAACATACTTCTTAAGCAATGACACATGGAAAAAATCATGGAATTTTACTATCGCAGGTAGTGCAATTGATAGGCTATTGGTCTGATCCTCTCAATAATCTTGAAAGGTCCACAAAACCTTGGTTCTAGCTTGGCACATGATCCAATAGGCAAGGAGCTCTTCTTCAATTTGATGCGCAACTACACTTGTTCCCCAACCTGGAACTCCTTAAACAACCTATTATGATCTACATAACTCTTTTGCCTATTTTGTACCACTTTCAATTTCTTATTGATTACCTGCATTTCTCATTCCATGTTTGCCAGCATGTTTGGTCCACTCAACACCCTGTTAATCGGATCGCTCCAACTTATGGGAGTATTGAAAATCCACCCTTATAATGCCTCAAACAGACTCATCTTCAAATATTCCTGATACCCATTGTTGTAAGAAAACTCTACCAGTGGAAGGTACTCTTCCCACTTCCGTTGCTAATGCATCACATGCATCCTCAAGATGTCCTCTAATATCCTGTTGACCCTCTCAGTCTATCCATCTCTATGTGGATGATAAGTTGTACTTAAGGTCAACTTTGTGCCCAAACCTGAAAACAAGTCCTTCCAAAACTTGGAAGTGAACTTTACATCCTTCTCTAACACAATCTTCTTGGGAACACCATGCAATCTAACCATGTATTTAATGAATACATGTGCTACATCGCTAGCTGAGAATGTAGACTTCATTGTAATGAAGTGTGCAACCTTTGTCAGCCTTTCCACAACAACCATGATGGAATCATGTTATCTCACTATCCTTGGAAAACTTGTGACAAAGTCCATGGAAATGACCTCCCATTTCCAATTTGGAATTGCAATCAATTGTAGCAGTCCACTTGGATGCTTACACTATGCCTTTACCTACTAACAATCCAAACATCTAGCCAGAAACGCTGCTACGTCTCTCTTTAAGTTCAGTCAATAATAGAATTTCTTCACCGTTGTCAGTGTCTTCTGATAGCCTGGGTGACCTGAATATGAATTGTATGAAAATCCCCTAATATAACCTTCTTGGGCTCATTGTTTTCTTGCACATATATCATGTCTCTAAACCTAACCAATCCATTTGTCGTGAGATGATAGTTCACATCCTATGCAGCTGCACTTGTAGTTCACATCATGTACACCTGTGCCTGTACCTGTACCTATACTACTACATGTACATGTACTATGTTGCAACATCTGCACAATGTCCATATAGATGACATCCTCTTGACCTTCCTGCAAGAACATATCCTATAGATCTGTCCCATAGGAACTCATAGCTACTATAGGGTTTACCTATATCCACCTGCTAAGAGAATCTGTGACGCTATTCTCCTTTCCTTTGATGTATCTGATCTAAAAATAAAACTCACTGATCGTGGCCAACCATATAGCTTGTGTGGCATTCAGATTCGACTGGTCAAACAAGTATCTCAACCCACTGTGATCACTCATCAATACAAACCTCCTGCCAAGAAGATAGTGCCTCCACATATTCAACACATGTATGATCATTGCTAGCTCAAGATCATTCATCAAGTAGTTCTACTCGTGCTCATTCAGTTTTCGTGACTCATAGCATACTACCTGTCCTTCCTACATAAGGGCTCCACCAAGTCCTCTTTTGCAATCATTTGTACATGCTACAAATTATTTATCCGGATCTGCAACCTTTAACACTGGTGCATGTGTCAGCAACTGCTTGAGCTACTCGAAGCTAGCCTCACACTTCTCTGTCCATTCAAAATTCTTACCCTTCCTCTAGAATGTAATAGGATATTAAATATGTGAGAATTTCCTGATGAACCTCCTATAATAACCTGCCAATCCCATGAAGGATCTCACCTCATCTACATTTCTAGGAGTTTCCCACTCCATGATAGATCTTACCTTTTTTGTATCCACTGTTATGCCATCCTTAGAGACAAAATGTCCCAAGTAATGAACCTCAATCTGAAAGAAACTGCACTTGTGAAGCTTAACATACAATTTATTCTCTCTCAACAACCTCAACACTACTGCCAAATGCTCAGCATGCTCTTCCTTGTTTTTAGAATATACCAATATGTCATCAATGAACACAATAACAAACCTGTCCAAATAGGGACACAACACACTATTCATCAAACACATAAAGGTAGCTAGAGCAATATTCAAACTGAATGGAACTACAACAAACTCATAATGCCCATACCTAGTTTGGAAAGTTGTCTTGTAAATGTCTTTTTCCTTGATGCATACCTCATGGTATCCTAATCTCAGATAAATCTTTAAGAACATTGTTTCTTCCTTCAGCTGATCAAACAAGTCATCAATCATTGGCAATGGATACATGTTCTTGATGGTCACTTTGTTCAACTGCCTGTAGTCAATGCATAATCTGAGAGTACCATCCTTCTTCTTCACAAACAATACCAATGTGTCCCAAGGTGATACACTTGGCCTAATGTATCCCTTGTCAAGCCTCTCTTTTAGCTGCAACTTTAAATATACCAACTCAAGTGTGCTCATCCTGTAAGGTTCTTTTGATGTTGGAGCTGCCCCTGGAAAAAACTCAATAGAGAAGTCTACTTCCCTTTGACGTGGGCGAGAAACACATCTTGAAACTACTGTAGAACTGGGTACCTGATCAAAACATTTGCATCCTCAACTTCCTTACCTTTGTCACTAGAGATATGTACTACAAATAACACACACCCTTTCTTGTAACTGCGCTTTTCTTGCATATATGTCACCATCCTAACTGATGTGGCTTTCTTCTTCTCCTGTAAGATTCTTGGTTCCCCTTTGTCATCCAAGCATTCAATGAATTTGTCACAACAATTCACCTTGGTCCTATGAAGCTATAACTTGTCCATACCCAATAGCATACTATATGATCCCAATGGTAATGCATTCAAATGTGTTGGTGTAGGCATATCATTTAACTCAAATGCACAAGCTCTTAACCAATGATAAACTCTCTTCTTTGTACCTGTAGCCAACTGCACTAACCAAGAGTTTGCATGCACTTCTTTATTTAAACCACACTTATCCACCAAGTTAAGACTAACATAACTATAATTAGATCCACGGTCAATCAAAATAGAAACAACTTGATCACAAAGCTTACCGTCCATCTCAATGATAGATGCATGATGGTCTACCTGCCTATTATCCAATGTTGCATAGATACGAGGAATTCTCTAACTAACATCCCCAACAGTATGCACCTCCTATGACCTATAGATCAAAGGCCTACCACCCTGATTTTGTGGACAATCTCTCTTAAGGTGTTCCTTACCACATGTCCAACACTCCAAACGTCCAGTAACATCACCTCTATCTTGTTGTTGTGATCCATGTCCTTGTCTAGCTGCATTGAACTTCTTTTGTGGTGCCCCATTTTCATTTTCTTTTGCATTCTGAGGCCTTGTTCTATTTACCCTTACCTTTATCCTTATCGTTCCCTTTCCATGCTTGTTGAGATTCATTCTTATGCTTTGACTATTCATAGCAATGCTTCAATTTCCCAATAACTTCCTCAAGTAACTGAGGCTCATCATAATCAATCCGATCTCTAAATTCTAATGGAAAACCACTGACAAATAGTTGAACTTTAGCCTTCTCATATTTAAGATATGGTACATACCTCAATGTTAGGATATTCCGACACATAGGATATAGTTAAGTTCAACTTGGTCTAGTATAGAGTTAGGTTAGAGTTAGGTAAAGTGTGTTTCTTTACCGTTGTACATTTTGTAACTTACAATCCGACGGTCACGATATGTAGTGATCCGACGGTTCACTCTCACCTCGGTATTACCGACACTTGATCCGTGGCTTGACACCCGATTGGTCCATGAGTTCTATTTAAAGCGCATGGAGGGTCATTGTTCGGGTAATCGGTGCATGAGAGAAGCTTATGTAAATTTTCATTCTTTGATTAATAAATTGTCTGTACCCACGTTGGGACAGGCCGTGGACTGTTTCCCTCCTTGCACTCTGAGGGTTTTAACCACGTCAAAAATACTGGTGTATTGATTTGAGATCTGGTTGTGAGCGGTGTCCTCTTGGTATTCTTTCTGAGGAACTTACCCTGTAAATTCCTACATGGTATCGGAGCTATTTGAGGGCCGCGTCCGTTGGTGATCCAAATCTGAAGCCGGTAGAACTGCATGCGGCTGTCGTTTTCTAGATCTGCTGTTTCTGACTGCTTTCGGGCTGAGAGGACTGCTCTGTTGCGTTCGGAGCATCTGTTTCAGTGAGGAACCCCTTTCGTTTCACGCGAAAAGGTTTCCGGTAGCCCTAGCTGCGTCATTTTTCAGATCGGGAGGTATACAGTGTTTTTTTTTGCAGTTTACTGTCATTTTCTCTCTGCTTATTTCGGTTTCGGTTTATTTAGCCTTTTTTTTTTCCGGATCTATACCTTTCATTTCTGCGTATGCTCTTTGCCCTGCGACTCTGTGCGATCTGGGCAAATCAGAAACAGAAAGAAAGGATTTTTCTCATGCGTATGCTCTTTTCCCTGCACCTTAGTGTGATCTCGGAAAATCAGAAACATTGAGAAAAATATTTAGTTTTTCGGCTAAAAGCTAACTTTGAGATTTTTTTTAAAATTTCTAGTTTTTTGGCTAAAGCTAACTTCGAGCCGTAAGGTTCGTTTTTCTTTGGATATTCGTTTTGTGTTTTGTGTTTTGTAGGGGAAAAGAGTCTTCCCAAGGCAAGCACGCAAATCGAGGCCCCCCTCCCCCCCCCCCCCCCCCCTCTCTCTCTCTCTCTCTCTCTCTCTCTCTCTCTCTCTCTCAAATATTTTGTATAGATCAATTGGTTCAAAGACCTTTTAAGAGAGTAGAGGTCTTGGGTTCAAGTCTCCATTTTGTGGGGGCGGATTTTTTCATTCCCGCACATTCGCGCACTTTGCCGGCAACGTCAACAATTTTTTTTCAAAAAGCCATAACTTCTTCATCCGGAAGCCTTTTTCAGAGCCGTTTTTTTTAAAACCGCCTATTTTTTCGAGATCTATCCATTGGACCACTTACTTTCAGCATCTTCAGCTTCAGTTGTTTTTCAAAAAATGGAAAGTCCATGCCAAGTCATTCTTGACAGCACTAACTACTTCCAATGGGTAGCCTACATGGGAGATTTACTTAGAAGTAAAGGTCTCTTCAGAATAGCCACAGACCAAGAGAAGAAACCCAA
Source organism: Pinus tabuliformis (assembly GCA_031772625.1). Classification (NCBI taxonomy): domain Eukaryota; kingdom Viridiplantae; phylum Streptophyta; class Pinopsida; order Pinales; family Pinaceae; genus Pinus; species Pinus tabuliformis. The sequence continues at coordinate 704,181,397 of CM062805.1, read as the reverse complement.
AGATGAAGACAAGGCCGAAAAATGGGAAAATCGACAAGATCAAGCACGTGGTTTGATAGGAATGTCTGTTTCTCCTGATCTTAGATTCCACATTGCAGAAATTGAAACTCCTCATGAAGCATTAGAAAAACTTGCTAAAGTTTTTGGGATTAAAAATGAAATTAGAGCCCATCAACTTGAGAATGAGTTGCTTACTTTGGATCCTAATAATTTTTCTTGCATTGAAGATTTCTTGTCCAAATTCAAGACCCTTAGATATCTCTTGGAAGGTGTTAAAGTTAAGAAAGAAGATGGTAACCTTATTTATTCCATCCTTACTAAGTTGGGACCAGCCTACTCTGTATTTGTTTCCACTTTCCATTCTACCAGGGAAGCTTTCATTTGTCAAGGCAAAGACTACAAGCCCCCTTCCTTTGACTCCTTTTGTGACTCCTTAATAAGAGAACAAGAAAAACTCTTACACCTTGGTCTTCTTAATCTTGGAAACTCTTCCTCGAAAGCGTTAGCCGCCCAGCAACAACCAAATTCAAAGAATCCTAAGAAGTCTTATCCTCAAAGGAATGGTCCTAAACCAACTCAGACTCAAGATGAAAGATCATTTCAGCAATATGACAAGACCAATAAAAACAAATGGAAGAAGACTGACAGACATTGTAACTTTTGTAATCGAGATGGCCACTTAGAATCTAAATGCTTTAAGAAGATGGAAGCCTTGGAAGCCGCAATGAAGAAACATAACATCCATCTGGAGCCTACTTCAACTTCAACTTCCGGAACGGCATTTTCTGCATGTCATCGTCAATCATCTCAGACTGGTTATGCATTAAATGTATCTTCTTCTTCTTCTCATTCTCATGAGTGGCTCATTGATTCTGGAGCCTCTTGTCACATGGCCAAAAACCAAGCCATGTTTTCTTCTTTAAATGATTGTAACACCAAAAATATATATGTTGGTGATGATAGATCTCTTAATGTTGTAGGGACTGGAACTGTTCATCTAGACAATGGTCAGTTCAATGATGTATTATGTGTTCCAAACTTATCCTGCAACCTTCTATCTGTCTATCAGATAACTCATTCAGGTGAAGGTAAAATTGTTGAATTTTCACCTCATGATGTTGTAATCAAGGATCTAAAAGATCCTAAACAGATTCTAGCTACTGGTCTTGCTGATGATTCCAAAAGGTTGTATAAGTTTCACAACTTTGGGTCATCCCATCTTCCCTCAGTATTTGTTGCTCATAATGATGAAGTGAGCAAACTTTGGCATGAGCGGTATGGTCACTTAAACTATCGCTCCCTTCAGCATCTATGTAAAGAAAACATGGTGACAGGTCTTCCTATGGTATCTTGCAAAGATGGTGTTTGTTCCGGATGTGTACTCGGAAAACATCATCGGGACAGTTTTGACAAACGTGCCTCTTGGCACGCCTCAGCCCCTTTACAGCTTGTGCACAGTGATTTATGTGGTCCTCTTCCTGTTGCTTCATTCTCTGGCTGCAAGTACTTCTTAACTTTCATTGATGATTTCTCCAGACGCACTTGGGTATACTTCTTAAAACTCAAGAGCGAAGTATTTACCACCTTTTTGGCCTTCAAAGCATTCGTTGAAAAACAATCTGGACATCAAATTCTTAAGCTAAGAACTGATAATGGTGGAGAATATGTTAAAAATGCATTCATCAACTTTTGCACCGAAAATGGAATTCAAATGCAACATACTGTTCCATACACTCCACAACAAAATGGTGTAGCTGAAAGGAAAAATCGCACCTTAAAGGAAATGGCTAATTGTATGCTGCAATCTAAAGGACTCAGTCTTAGTTTTTGGGCCGAAGCAATTAATTGTGCAAATTATATAATCAATCGCACTCCTACTAAGGTTCTAGAGAATATCACTCCAGAAGAAGCCTGGAGTTCCATTAAACCAGATGTAAGTCACTTTCGTGTGTTTGGAAGTGAAGCATGGGCCCATATTCCAGATGAAAAGCATAAAGCCTTAGAACCTAAGAGTGAGAAATGTACTTTTGTTGGATATTCTGAAGATGTAAAAGGCTATAGACTTATTCCATTTAAGTCCAAAAATGTTATCATTAGAAGAGATGTAAAATTTGATGAAAATAAATCGGCCTGCGAGCCTAGTCCGGCGGATGTGCCACCTCTTCCTATCTCTTCTATCTTTGAAAACATTTCTTCTTCTGATGATGAAAGCGAGGATGATAATCCTTCCCCACCTTCTCAGGATCCTCAACTTCCAAGATGGGTCCGTGCTACTCGGGATGCAGCAGGTGATCTTGCCGGTGATCCTACAGATCAGCGACGTACACGTTCTCAGTTTGAAAGAGCCTCTTCTTTACTGGCTCAAGCTCCAGTAAATCATGATCCTGACACTTTTGCAGAAGCTTCAGGCCATCCACATTGGGAAACAGCTATGAATGAAGAATATCATTCATTGATGACAAATGATACATGGGATCTTGTTCCTCTACCAAAGGGACGCAAACTTGTTAGATGCAAATGGGTTTACAGAACCAAGTATGGACCAGATGGGAAAGTTGATAAACATAAAGCTCGTCTAGTTGCTAAGGGCTTTTCACAGGTTGAAGGCATTGACTACACTGAAACCTTCTCTCCAGTTGCCAAAATGAACTCTATCCGCCTTGTTCTTTCCCTTGCTGCCTCTTTAAAATGGGAAGTCCATCAAATGGATGTTAAATCTGCCTTCTTGCATGGTGACTTGCAAGAAGAAATCTATATGGAACAACCCATTGGTTTCATACAAACAGACTCCAGCCTCGTTTGTCGACTTAAGAAATCCCTTTATGGCCTCAAGCAAGCTCCTCGAGCTTGGTATGCCAAAATGGATAGCTTTCTTTTAGAATCTGGCTTTTCTAGGTGTCATTCTGACAATACTGTCTACACCAAGAAAGTGGGCAACTCTCTCATCATCCTTGTTCTTTATGTTGATGATCTTATTCTTACTGGTAGTGATCCCAACCTTATAAACCATGTGAAGTCCAGCCTTAAAAAGAAATTTGAAATGACAGACCTAGGACACTTACACTATTTTCTCGGTCTTCAAGTCTTGCAATCCCAAGAGGGTATTTTCCTTTCCCAGTCCAAGTATGCTTGTGATATTCTTCGTCATTTTCACATGGAAGACTGTAAGCCAGCCACTTCTCCCTTTCAGTCTGGAGTCAAACTTTCAGTCTCTTGTACTTCTCCTGAAGTTGATGCTACCTTATACCGTCAACTTGTCGGAAAACTCTTGTATTTAACCCATACTCGTCCTGATCTTTCCTTTGCTGTTGGCCTTGTTGCTCGTTTTATGCAAAACCCCCGTGAAAGTCATTGGAAAGCAGCTAAAAGAATACTTCGTTATGTTCGAGGTACAGTACACTTTGGGATTCATTACAGTGCCAAAGCAGCTCCTCTGTTAGTTGGTTTCACTGATTCTGATTGGGCTGGTGACCTTGATGATCGGAAGTCTACTGCCGGTTATGTCTTCACTCTTGGTTCAGGACCTATTACATGGGCTTGTAAGAAACAGGCTGCCATTTCTCTTTCATCAGCAGAAGCAGAGTATCGTGGTGCCGTGGAAGCTAGTAAGGAAGCCTTGTGGCTTCGTCAGATCATATCAGAGTTTGGCTTTGAGCAGCAGCATCCAACCACACTTTGGTGTGATAATCAAAGTGCCATTCAGCTATGCAAAGATCCAGTCCAGCATCAGCGCAGCAAACACATTGAACTACACATGCACTTCATCAGAAAGCTCATTCATGACCATGTTCTTGAAGTGCAATGTTGTCCAACAGATGATCAGGTTGCAGACATCTTCACAAAGGCTCTCACAGAGGCGAAGTTCACTAAACTTCGATATATGCTTGGAGTTCAGGAAGTTGTCACTAAGGGGGGATAGGCTCTAGTGCCTCCTTCCTTCTCCTATTGTGTCATATTTGTAAATCCTTCAATCCTATCCCAAGTTGTTCTTAAGGGGGGATGTTAGGATATTCCGACACATAGGATATAGTTAAGTTCAACTTGGTCTAGTATAGAGTTAGGTTAGAGTTAGGTAAAGTGTGTTTCTTTACCGTTGTACATTTTGTAACTTACAATCCGACGGTCACGATATGTAGTGATCCGACGGTTCACTCTCACCTCGGTATTACCGACACTTGATCCGTGGCTTGACACCCGATTGGTCCATGAGTTCTATTTAAAGCGCATGGAGGGTCATTGTTCGGGTAATCGGTGCATGAGAGAAGCTTATGTAAATTTTCATTCTTTGATTAATAAATTGTCTGTACCCACGTTGGGACAGGCCGTGGACTGTTTCCCTCCTTGCACTCTGAGGGTTTTAACCACGTCAAAAATACTGGTGTATTGATTTGAGATCTGGTTGTGAGCGGTGTCCTCTTGGTATTCTTTCTGAGGAACTTACCCTGTAAATTCCTACACTCAATAGCTCCAGGAACTTAGTCGTGTACTCTTTGTCTATCATTGATCCCATCTTTAGCTCATAGAATTATTTCGCCTTACTGTCGTTGTAACTTTTAGGCAAGTACTTCTTCCTAAAAAGCCTCTTGAACTCATGCCAACTCAAGTCCTCCATCCTAATGTCTATGGCCCACTTCACATCTTCCCACCAGATATTTTATTTACCTTTCAAGCTGAAGATAGCAATTTTGGCCTTCATGTTTTCTATGTACTCATGCAACTCAAAGAATTTGTTCATCCCAAGTATGAAAGCCTCTGCATCTTCTAGTTTCTTAAAGTCTCCATCAAAAGTAGGTGGCTTTGCTTTCTTAAACTCGTCTAGCAAGTATCCCCTATCACTTCTCCTATAAGGATAATAACGATGGTGATCAATGCCTATCATAACCATCACTAGAGTAGTACATGTGTCCATTACCTCTCCTATCTGGAGTATCTAACAACCTGCCATCTCTCATTGTATCATCTCTATTCGAACTATGACCACCATGAGACCTACTACCATATTCCCCATTAGTTTTTTCATCTTGCCCACGGCTGATTTGAAGTGGCCCCAGTCGCTGCAATTCTAACAAACTCTGAAGAAGTACTACAATAACCTCTGCTTGTTTCTCTTGTGCCTACATGATTTTGTCATTGTCTGCCTTACAACTCCTTATTTCTTCCTTCAAGCTTCTCAATGTGTCTACTAAATCAGAAGAGTGCCCAACACCATGTTGATCATCTGATTACTGGGAGATCTTTGTAGTCTACCATCTTGCTAGTTATTTTTATCTCTTTCTTGCAAGGCATACTATGTTAGTTAAACCAAATCACAATAACCAACGTACCTTAGCAAAATTTGGGGAGGATATCTCATTTGCAATATCAACCAATCAACGAAGTACATGTATAACATATTCATGAAAACATATATACATATAATACATAAGCATATAACCATGTAACCATCAGTCTAGCTAGAGTCTAGTCATCAATGCATGATCATATAAACTACACATACCATGACCTCATGCATGACAACAACAACCATACTAACGTACGCTGACAATACACAAGCATAAACAACGTGTAACCAATCATACATTCATGATGACACACTTCACAACAACAACATCCTCTTTCACATGGCGACATCACTACGGCCATGACTAACACCGTGCATATGCAACAAACATATAGAACACAAGGATGATTAATACACATGCAACTGACATGAATGCATTGCCATCACACACCGCCCATCCAGTCCAAGGGGTGAACCATGCTCTGATATCACTCTATAACAACTTCATCCCACATCTACCCAAGTAACCAACCAACCAGGGTAAATATGCGACGAGAGGCCACTATAATGGGATTCAACCTCCTAGGTGACCTTAAGGAAGTGGAATTGACGGAAACATACCACACAAACCTTCCACATCAGCAACAGAACTCCCAAGAGCCAACCCAACCACTCTGGCAACCAAACCTTGAGACCAACTAATTTTTTAGACCATTAAATCCTCGGATGCTCCCTTGATATGGACAAGCATGCATCCAAGAGGCTTTGGATGCTCCCGCAACATGGGTATGCACATCCAAGGACTTTTCTGGCCATTTTTGTGCTTGCATCTTCGGGATCTGAGCCACTTTTTCAGGCCTAGATCCCAGGTTATTGCCCATAACTTGTAGGTTTTAACCCCGTTCAAAAATTACCTACATACGAATTCTAAAACACGGAAAATAAACAATGTGAGAGCATAACACATATACATAGAGATTTTCCCCTGGATCCCAAAACCGGGACTACCAACTTGATTTTTCATTATTTTCCTTTCAATATTATAATACATATTTATACATGTCGAAGCATCCAATACCATGGACCGAAAACCATCGCATCCAATACCATGGACAGAAAACCATCACGTCAAATACCATGGATAGAAAACCATTGCATCCAATACCATGGACCGAAAACCATCGCGTCCAAAAAACGTGCGAAAATCATGCACAAAACCATAAGTGGGTTACGAGTGCCCCTCAAACCCCCTGTTAACTACGTGGAAAGAATATAACACAACCCAACATTCTCCCACTTCTTGTTTTCTTTCCACAGGGGGCCACGATAGAGCTTAGTCATTTTTCCAGCCATGAAATGCCCATTGTCTCTCTACACCAAGAGAACTTCTCAAAGCTCACAGATTTTGTCAATGCATCTGCAATATTCTTCAAAGTGTCCACCTTTACCAGCAACACCTTTTTGTCTTCTATCATATCCCTCACAAAGTGATATTGAACATCAATATGCTTTGTCTTTGAATGATATGCGGGGTTCTTTGCCAAGAAAATTGCACTTTGGCTATCACAGTCTATCCTTATAGCTCCCTGTACTAACACCATACTTGAACACAATTTCTGCAACCAAACTACTTCCTTGCTTGCATGAGTGGCTGCCATGTATTCTGCGTCTATAGTTGATAGTGCCACTAAAGATTGTTTCTTACTCATCCAATTGACTGCACCTCCAAATAGGTTAAACACATACCCACTTGTAGATCTTCTCTAACCCAGATCTCCAGCCAAGTCTGCATCAACAAAGCCACGAATATCCAACACTCTGTCCAATCCTGGTCTTCTTTGGTAGCACAAACCATAATCACTAGTGCCACGCAAATACCTGAAAACCTGCTTCACTGCTGTCCAGTGCTCCTTCCCTGATTTTGACATAAACCTGCTCAATACTCCCATTGCATGTGCAATGTCTGGTCTAGTACAGACCAATGCATACATCAGGCTACTGACTGCACTTGCATATGGAACACGGGACATGTCCTCTTCCTCTTCTCGTGTCTTGGGACACTGTTCAGCAGATAACCTCACACCTACAAGAATAGGAACCTTCACCGGTTTACTATCCTGCATATTAAACCTCTGCAGTATTGTCTCGACAAACTTCCTCTAATTTAACTAGAGCTTCCTCTTTGCCTGATCTCTTTTAATTTCCATGCCCAAAATATAGTTTGCAGCACCAAGATCTTTCATGTCGAATTTGGAGGATAATTGGGTCTTCAAAGCCTGGATAATTTCTTTGTCATTTCCAACCAGCAACATATCATCCACATACAAGACCAGATAAATAACACAATCACCAATTAATTTAAAATACACACAGTGATCTGCTTTGCTTCTAGTGAAGCCATGTCCTCGTATAAACGTATCAAATTTCTAATACCACATCCTTGGTGACTGTTTTAACCCATACAGAGACTTCTTTAACTTGCATACTAGTTCTTTCTTACCCTTCGTTGCAAAGCCTTCAGGTTGTTGCATGTAGATTTCCTCTTCCAGATCCCCGTGAAGAAATGTTGTCTTCACATCCATCTGTTCTACCTCAAAATCAAAAGTAGCGGCAACAGATAAAAGTAATCTAATAGAAGTTATGTTGGAATTAGGAGAAAAAATATCACCAAAATCAATTCCCAACACCTGGGAATAACCTTTTTCTACCAACCAAGCTTTGTATTTCTCCACTTTTCCTTCTGCATTTGTCTTCTTTTTGAACACCCATTTGCTTCCAATGGGTTTCCTTCTAGCTGGCAACTCCACTAGATCCCAAGCCTCATTTTTGTGCAAAGATGCCATTTCATCAACCATGGCCTCTTTCTAGAGTTTTCCATCCTTTGAATCCACTGTTTCCTTCACAGTTTTAGGGTCATCATCAGTAATAGATAAAGCAAAATTTGAACAGAAAGCAGATGGACTATACCTTTCAGGCTGCCTTCTTTCTCGAACTGATCTTCTCACAGCTGGAGTTTGTGGCTCTTCATCTTCTGATTCCTCCTCTGATGTAGAGTCTGATTCTTCCTCCTTTAGAGTTTTAGAGTCTGATTCTTCCTCCTTTAGCTCAAACTCTATCTTTTCAGGTTCCTTTCGTTGGACTTCATGTTTAATAACATCGTTCACCTCTCTGAACACCACATCTCGGTTGTACACAACCTTCCATGTGACTGGGTTCCAAAGCTTATAACCCTTTAAACCATCCTTATACCCAATAAAGATGAACTTTTCAAGTTTACTATCCAACTTGGTTCGTTTCTCCTTTGGAACATGTACATATGCATCACATCCAAATACCCTTAGATGTGAAAGAGAGGGTTTCTTACCAGTCCATACCTCTTGTGGAGTCTTATCCTCCAACGCTGATGAAGGTGACCTGTTGACAAAGTAACATGCAGTATCTAGCGCCTCTGCCCATAATTCCTGTCCTAACCCAGCACCACTGAGCATGCTTCTTGCCCTTTCCGTTAATGTCTTGTTCATTCTTTCTGCAACTTCATTTTGCTGATGTGTCTATGGAGTAGTTTTCTGCCGTGATATACCACACTTCTTACAGAATTCTTCAAATTCCTTACTGCAAAACTCTCCACCGTTATCTGTCCTCAGCACCTTTATCTTCTTCTCTATCTGGTTTTCCACCGGAGCCTTAAATTCTTTAAACCTGTCAAAGAATTCAGATTTCTTCTTAAGGAAATATATCCATGTATTCCTTGAGAAGTCATCTATAAATGATACATAGTATACAGACTTACCCAATGATGGAACCTTCACAGGTCCAAACACATCACTGTGCACAAGCTCTAATATCTGTTTCGCCCTCTTACTGCCAGAGGGGAAACTCACCCGATTCTGCTTCCCATATACACAATTTTCACAAAAATCAAAATCCAGAGAGCTATTACTCATACCTTCTACCATACCTTTACCATGAAGTATTCGAAGGCACTTCTCTGCAATATGTCTAAGCCTTTGATGCCACAACATGGTCTTCTCGACAAAGACCACTAGATTTTCTGCTCCACTTTCAGGAACCACAGAACTGTTGCACCCATCAACAACAGTGCTACCTTGCAGCTTGTACAGAGTTCCAATCCGCATCAATACCAATGCTCCCCGAACCATCTTGCAGGTATCCTTCTCGAACACTGTTTTTACACCTGCATCATCCAGCTTGCTTACAGAAATCAGATTTCTAGCTAATGCAGGAATATGTAGAACACCTGGAAGCGTTCTAACCCTTCCACCTTGCAACTTCAACTTTACTTTTCCACGACCAATGATTCTAGCCTTCATGTCATCCCCCAAGAAGACATCACCACCATCATATTTCTCATACTTGTAGAACCACTCTCTATGGGGAGTGAAGTGAAAGGATGCACCTGAGTCAATCAAGCATGCCTCATGATCTACATGTGTACTTGAAGAAGCCAATTACACATCCCCACCTTCATTTGAGGTGCTTTTTGCCTCTACAGAAGGAGCCTCATCAGATCCCTTCCCTTTGTCAGGAGCTTTAGATTTATAGTCCCTTTTGAAGTGACGTTCCTTTCTGCATTTCCAGAACACCAACTTTACAGGTTTTCCTAGAGATTTAGATCTCCCTCTAAATTTAGATCTCCCACTTGATGACTTATTTTTGTTTCTATTCTAGGTCAGCCCTCGTACAGACAAGGCATCACCATTTTGGCTCTCCATATTTTTTCGTCTCATCTCCTCCGTCAACAAGGCTAAGACTATTTCATCAAACTGCAAGGCAGTTGCATTGCTACCTATTGCAATAACCAGACTATCCCATGAATATGGTAGAGAACACAACAAATTTATGCACTTATCTTCATCTGAAATTTTAATATCAACAGATGCTAACTGACTTACCACAATATCAAATGCATTTAGATGCTCTGTCACCGAGTCTCCATCCTTCATCCTCAGGTTATACAGCTTTTTCCGTAGGAATAGTTTATTCACCAAAGACTTAGATTGGTACAAAGTCCCTAACTTGTCCCACAAAGCCTTCACCGTAGCTTCCCCTGATACATTCAACAATACTGAATCTGAGACACACAATCATATTGTGCTCTTTTCCTTCCAATCCAACTTCTTCCATTCTTCATCAGACACTCCCATTGGTTTAGTACTCGGATCTACCACGATCCACTGATCTTTATCCACCAACAGATCCTCCATCTTGAGTTTCCACAACTCAAAACTCTGACCATTAAATTTCTCGATCTCTATCTTTCCACTTCTCGCCATCTTCTTTCACCACCAGAACTGATCTCGCAGATCTCCCACTGAACAGGGTCTACCACAGGCCCGAGCAAAAATCCTCAGCAAAAAAGGCGTCCCCTTGAAGCCAAATCTACTCTGATACCAAATGTAGGTTTTAACCCCGTACATAAATTACCTGCATACGAATTCTAAAACACAGAAAATAAACAATGTGAGAGCATAACACATAAAACACATATACATAGAGATTTTCCCCTGGATCCCAAAATCGAGACTACCAGCTTGATTTTTCATTATGTTCCTTTCAATGTTATAATACATATTTATACATGCCGAAGCATCCAATACCATGGACCGAAAACTATCGCGTCCAATACCATGGACCGAAAACCATCGCGTCCAAAAAACATGTGCGAAAATCATGCACAAAACCATAGGTTGGCCCACCCAACCTAACATAGGGTCCAAAACCAAAATTTTCCGAGGCGCTGCCCCGAACCCCATAAAGTGGGGTTATGGGTGCCCCTCAAACCCCTTGTTAACTACTTGGAAAGAATATAACACAACCCAACATAACTCAATGACACTTTCGAAAATGAATTTACACAACATAACAATGATTCATTTGCAAAAACAAGGACAAGGTCTAGACTGGACCCCTACTAGCCATGATAGGAATTTCATCAAACATGTCACAAATATGTAATCTACAGGTGTAAACAATAGATCTGAGCATATGGGTCTCATACTTATCTGAGAATCGCTAAGAAGCATTGTTCCCTTATATCATTAGCTACATTATCATCTATTAGGTCATAAATACATTATTCATTCATTTACAAATCAAAACATGAGGAGAGACATACATCATCATTGTCATAAAACATTCTTATAACCAACATAATAACAATAGAAATATCAAGGATACATTAGCCATAGAATCCATGTATACACCAATACGTTTACATATAATATGTCAAGGAAAGAACCTCTTATTAATGAATGCAAAAGCCAACCAGGACATTCATTCTGCTGTATGTGGACCTATTTTTGTTAAAGATCTTTGAGGACACCTATACTATGTGACCTTCAGTAATGATCACTCTAGAAAGAAATGGCTCTACCTTCACAAGTCAAAGGATGAAGTATTTTAAAAGTTTAAGGAATTTAGATCCAAAGTAGAAACCCTAATCGAAAGAAATATAAAGACCCTTAGATCCAAAAATGGGGGTGAATATACTTCTAAGGAACTTATAGCTTATTGCAAAGAAGCTGACATTAAGAGGGAGCTCATAGTTCCCTACAATCCCGAACAAAATGGAGTAGTAGAAAGGAAGAATAGAACCATTGAAGAATGCATAAGAACTATGACATTTGATCAAGACCTACCAAAATTTCTATGGGGAGAAGCAGCCATGACAACAATATACATACAAAATAGAAGTCCCCATAGAATCCTTGATAATATGACATCAGAGGAAGCATTCTCAGGAATGAAGCCATGTGTAGACCATCTCCAAATCTTTGGATGTCCTGCATACATTCATGTTCCAAAAGACAAGTTAGACTCTACAAGTATGAAAGATATATCCGTTGGTTATAGTTTGTCATCAAAGGCTTGTAGAATCTACATCAAAGAAGAAAGACGAAATGAAGCTAGAAAAGATGTTATATTTGATGAAAATCATGACTACAGAAGATCCAAGGATATACATATAGAATCCGATGAAGAAGATACACCAATGTTTGAAGCAGTAGAGAAACATGACAATTATCATGCAAGTCAAGAAGAAGAAGAACCAAGTGAACCTATTCAACCTACAATCATTCATGAAACAAAGAAGAGGCCAAATTGGTTAAAAGTTACACTTGAAGATGTCAAAGGACATGGAGCAGCAAAAGGAACTTTCAGAGAAATAAAAATACTAAAAAGATACTCAGGATATGCAACATACATGAAAATTTTAATTGAATTAGAACCAGCTAACTTTGAAGAAGCCACTCATCAAGAAGAATGGAAGAAAGAAATGCAAGAAGAATACCAATCTATAATGAAGAATGGGGTTTGGGAAATTGTTCCTAGACCTAGTGACAAAGTTTTTGTCACTTCAAAATGGATTTACAAGATCAAACATGTTGTTCATGGAAGCATAGAAAAATACAAAGAAATATTTGTTGCAAGGGGTTTATCTCAAAAGGAAGGAATAGACTATGAAGAAACATTTTCTCCTACTGCCAAGTACACTGTTATTAGATATTTGGTTTCTTTAGCAACTATTATGGGATGGAATATCCATCAAATGGATGTAAAAACAACCTTTCTAAATGGAACCATAGATGAAGAGGTATATATTGAAAAACTGGAAGGCTTTGAGATAAATAGCAAGGAAACTCATGTTTGCAGAATAAAGAAAGCCCTATATAGCTTGAAATAAGCTCCTAGGGCTTGGTACACAAGAATGAATGCCTATATTCTAAGGATTGGATTTGTCAAAAGTTCTGCCAATGCAAACCTCTACATCAAGATAGTGAAGAATGAACAAGTTATTATACTATTATATGTGGATGATTTATTTGTTGCAGGTGTGGAGCGAAGAATTCTAGAATGTAAGAAGATGTTGGGGACAAAATTTGAAATGAAAGATGGGACTCATGCATTACTACTTGGGCTTGGAAGTTTGGCATAAACCTGGTGAGATATATCTTGGTCAAGGAAATTACATAATAAAGATGTTACAAAACTTTGGTATGATGGATTCCAAGCCTATGAATACTCCCATGATCACAAATTTAAGAAGTTGAGAAGCTCCAACTCTAGTCCCGTTGATCCTACAAGTTATCATAAGTTGGTGGGCTTTTTGATGTACTTAGTGAATACTAGACTTGATATTTGCTTTGTTGTAAACATTATTAATCAATTTCAGTTGGGGCCTCGTCATGACCATTGGATAGCTACCAAACGCAATTTAAGATACTTACGTGGAACTATTCATTAGTGCCAAAATTATAATGGGAAGGATGTTAGATTCACGGGTTTTATTGATTCTGATTGGGGTGGCAGTGAGACAGATGGAAGAAGTATTACCTGTGGTTGTTTCTATTTGGGATCCACAATGATTTCATGGATGAGTAAAAAGAAATATCATGTTGTTTTAAGTAGTGTTGAAGCAGAATATGTTGGTGCATGTGAAGTAGGAAAAGAAGCAGTTTGGTTAAGAAAACTCTTATCAAATTTGTTTGGAGGGCCAATGGATCCTACAGTGATAAATTATGACAATCAAAGTAGCATCAAGATGTCTGAATACCCCATGTTTCATGTCAGGACGAAGCACATTAACAACAAGTACCATTACATTTGAATTTTGGTGCAAGATGGGGTCGTGAAGCAACAACATATTCCGGCAAATGAGCAGGTAGCTAACCTGTTGATGATGTCTCTTCCAAATAAGAAATTCAAATGTTTTAGAAGCATGTTTGGATTGGTTAATATAAAAAATTTAGTAGATAGGGAGAGATGAAGCATCTTGGGGTGACAAGATGCTTGGGAGGACATCTGGCTGGCCTATGATGATGTTTAGATCTTGATGTATGGAGGTTGGCGTTGGTTTTAGAGCTCTGGCCTTGGATACACACCTAGATCCCTAGGTTGGTGTTAGAGTAGTGACATAATGGTACATATAGAGGTTGAACCTTAGAACACACCTTAGTCCCACCCGGTTAGATACCCTGGTATCTAATCTATAGCACTGCATGTGCTATAACTCTTCATAGATTATGCCATTTTGATTTCATCCATGTACCTATGTATATATGTAATTATGAATGGCTCCCTAGTTAAGAGGCAGTGTTGAAGAATGTAACTAGTGTCGGACTTCATAATTATAGTTGTCAAAAGAAAAACAAAAGAAATTTTATTGTAAAAGAAAAATAATTTTGAAGCATGAGTTGCATGCTCTTTTACTTATTTTCTAGGTCATAGCCTCCATTGAAGGCTTCTAGGTGTTGTCAAGAGTCAAAAGAGTCTTTGTCACATTTATTAGATGCTTCTTGGGCTTTTGTATAATGTAAAAGGAATTATTTTTGAGTTAAAAATGTCATTTGTCACCTCCACACCAATTTGACCCTGTCCTGATGAAGTCAGCCTAAATTAGGGCTATTCGACCCAACAAAAGTGGTATAACTAGAAGTGAAACTCGGCCTATTTGGAATCATCTCACTCACAAGTTCGATCCGCAACTCAATAGAAAGAAAAGAAAACCATAGACCAAGGAGAAGGAAAAAATAAGTCGGGAAATACAAAATCAAAGTTTTTTGTATCTCTCTCTCACACGTGCGAAGTCTTCTAGGGTTTTTAGATGAGTAGTTGGGGGGGGGGGTAATTTTAAAGTAGCTACAGGTCTGAAATTATGTAGTTGGGGAGCTGAAATTCTGGATTGAAGCTGCATATGGGGAGTTGACACTTGGAGACTTTGGTAGAATACATCTACTTGAAGGAAGGGCTAACTTGGTGATTGGAGGAGGTATTTTTCTAGGTCAATAGGGTCTTGGATTGTCTCATCTTTATTTGAATCTACTAGTGGAATAGTTTGATTGGGTTTTCCCCTGGATAGGGATTTTTCACTGCCTGAGTGCCTATATCTTGTGTTCCTTATTCTTGTGATCTTCATACATATTAATTTGGTAATTGCTTGATGAAAGATAACATAATAAAGAAGAAAGAGAAGCCAACATAAATCACAAGTAATTATCAAGAAAAGAGGAATCAAAACCCTAATATCTACATGCAATGATTTCTCAACATGAAGAAGGAAAGAAAAGCATTGTACAAGGAATTCCAGGACCCATTTCTATAAGGGATACTTCATTCTTACAATTGAATAAATGTTTTAAGAAAGGATGTGAACTATATGTATCCCATGTCGAAGAAACAAAGAAGTCTAAAAATCCAAGTCTTGAAAAATCCAATGTTGCATGAGTTTGAGGATGTATTTGGAGGGATATCAGGTTTGCCACTAAAGAGGGATATAAATTCATCTATTGATTTTATGCTTATAACTTCTTGAGTATCAAAGACTAATATGGATCTTGGATGGCCATGATCAGGGGAACTTGAATGTCGAGAGAGGAGAGAGAAAATACACAATATATAAAAGAAAAAGTTCTTTATTAAATAAGGGAACTATTACAACTACATTGTGGTGGACGAATCTGTCCTTTTACAAAATGAGGCATGATATTTATAGTATTTTTTTTCCTTCTTGAGTTACAATACCATGGGTAAATAACATGGGTGGATGCTATTTTCCATTCGGATCAATCCTCCCCCCTTAGGAAGCAATGGTCCTCATTACATGAAGTTCTCTCTTGAGAATATTTTGTCTAATATGAGCCAATGAAGAGAAGGGTTTTGTGTGGTTGAACCATAATCACAAGTTTTTGGATTACCCATAACCATGATGAATGAAGTTTCGAGGATACAGGTACCTTGTAATGCTTATGGGTCAACTATGATACTAACAATGTATGACCTAACAAATGGACTTTGATGGCAAGGGTTTTGTGTGGTTGACCCATAACCATGATGAATGGAGGTCTAAGGATAAAGATACCCTGTAATGCTTATGGGCCATTTGTGATACTCATAGTGTATGGACTAGTAAATGGAATTTGATGGAAATGGTATTATTTGGTTGACTCATAACCTTGAGTTTGTGGGTGACCCATAACCATGATGAATGAGGGTTTGAGGAAAAAGATATCGTCTAATTCTTGTGGGCCAATAGTAATATTGATAGTGCATGGCCTAGCAAATGGACCTTGAGATAGTTTGCTTGTTGGTTTGCCAAGGTATGGTAGAAATTTGGTGGCTTATCTTTGTAAACTATTACTATCCAATGAGATGTAAAGGCTTCCTCCAAGTACTCAAGTTTCACATTCTTAATTACCATTACTGTGATTTGATAGTCACACAATGAAATTACCTTGGCATCAGGAGGGGTATTTTGTCTCAATGAGAAGTACGCTTCACGATAGTCAACAAAGATAAGCCTATCACCGTGGGAACCCTTAGTAGTGAGAACAATAGGTGAATATGAATCTTATGTCACCTAGAGTTAAATAGGTGCCATACGTCATAAGTAAGTGAAGTAAATCTAGGAGTATGATGCCTACACCCTTTCTCTAGAATGGAAATTCCTTGAAATTATTTGAGCCTTTGTTGACAATTTTAGATGCATATTTAAGCTTACTGTGAACCAAAGTAGCCAAGTTTTTCATAGTTGAAGATATTTCTATAGCATTAATAAGGCACATAGCTAGAATAGAAACAAGGATAAGATAAACCATCAGTCCAACAAAATATAAGTTATTAAAGCCATATAGTATAATAAAAATAATGGCATCTGTAAATCTTTTGAAACAAAAGTAGAGCCCCGCGAAAAGCAATATGTGAAATGATGACCAAGCTATTGGTTGATGATCTAAGACAGAGGTAATGATATGATACCCAACAAGAAATACCACCATGGTATACATGTGCTTGCCAAACTGCACATGCTAAAAGCCAAATCGGGTCTGCATCAGTGAGAATGAGATTAGTAAGCATTGGATGATCGTAAATAATATATTGCAACAAATAATGCATTGTAGACACTGGAATTAATGATCTTATGGTCCAAACTACTCTAAGTTCTGGTATATTGTCTTTATCATTCAAACCCTCATTATATTCCTTTGTTATCTGAATAACACAATGGTTTTTTTTCCTCAAATTATTTTCACAAAAGTATGATGTGGATCCCAATATCACACAACTCTAAGTGTGCTACCAAATTCAACTCTCCACCTTAACAACACACCATCCTCAAAGCCAAGCTCTTCACCAGGAAGCTCAATATGAAGGTTTTGAATCTCCTTGAAATTGTTCAACAACTTGTTGGGAGAATGATGTGAAACTTTAGGAAGAACTATCTTCTTCATCTTGAGGATTTGTTGCAATGCCTATAAGGGCTTAACTATACTATCAATCAAAAGTTTAACAGATTGATGAAAGGTGACACTAACAAAATACTAGAAAGCATATATTTGACAGAAAATGATAATGATGATAGCAATAATAACGATTTTCATAGAAGCAAGCTACTTGAGTATGCCCAAAATATTATGCAAATTGACATGGCTAGGTTCGAACGAGAACTCCATATTTTTTGGTTCAACAAGGTGAATTGTTTTTTTTTTAACTAGAGCGACTTTACCAGATGATACACATCCTGGTTTCTATGGTTTCATTATAAACTTCTCGTCATAGATATTTTCTAGATGTAGCAACCATTAGCTCTTGCGAAGGAGAAGACGATTGTGATGAAGATGCTCAAAATATTATTGTGAATACCAATAATAACGAAGACCTCATCATTGATTTAAAATTTTCTGAGGTAATTCTCAACTTGAAGACTGCTAAATGTATGGTTTCTTCTCAGAGCGTTGTCAGGTTTACAATATTGTTCACAGCAATATCCTCGATGAGGGATTGCATTGTCTCGCAATAGAAAAACAAAGTATTGAAGAAATTCCAAATATGGATTGGGAAACTTTGGAAAGGAAGATCAAGAAATGGAATTAAGCTATAAAGATCATTGTCCACGTTCTTATTGGAAATTAGAAGTGCCTTTACATTCAAATATTTGAGCAACTAGGTTATTTTCAAGACACCTGCTTTGTTGAGACTACAAAGGGTGTTATTATGCAGCTTCAAAATTTTGTTGAGGAAATTGCAGTAAATCGTTGATCTTTGGAAAGGATCTTCAAGATTTTGAGCATGTATGAAAGCCTCTCGAATCTTCTTCTATCCTTTAAGTCATTTTTTTTGAATGAGTCTTGTGCCTACTTTCCATGTCGATGATGGTGATGCTCATAATGATGATATTTGCATGTGGCATTGACATGCCACAAAGTAAGGGATTGAAGGAAAATTAAGACTCATTGAAATTTGTTATGAGGGTGATAGAAATTTCACCTCTCAGAAGATTACAAGGGAGATTCGTGACTCGAAAAAAATGGCGGATGGATCCCCTCGAAACCCTTATAAAACCCTAATTTCCATGGGTTCATGCTTTGATACCATTGATCTAGATCTTGGATGGAAAATATCAAGGTGAATCAAACATAGAAAAAGAGAAGAGAATATATATATATATATATATATATATATATATATATATATATATATATATATATATTCAAAAGAAAGAAACTCTTTTTTAAATAAGGGAAACGGTTACAACTACATTGTGATGAATGATTCTATCCTTTTACAAAATCAGGCCCATTATTTATAGTAATTTCAGTGCATTCTTGACTTATAATAACATGGGTGGATGCCATTTTCCATTTGGATCAAAGATTCCGTACAAAATGAGAACATTTGAATTAAAATATTACAAATGTGGCTAGAAGAATTGTTGAAGAAATGATACATACACACAAGGGTTTGACCTCAAGTAGCACCAATATTTTTTTATGTAAAGAAGGTTGGAACATTGAGGCTATGTATTGTCTTTAGACATTTGAGCATGGCCATTGTGAAAAATAAATACCTTATACCTAGAATCAATGACCTATTTGATAAAATAAGAGGAAAAAACATATCTTCAAAGAGAAATTTGAGATTAGGATATCACCAAGTGGGGATCAAAGAATAAAACATAAGTAAGATATCTTTTAGAAATAGGTATGGTCATTATGAGTTTGTAGTGGTGCCTTTTTCACTGACAAATTCACTAGTTGTCTTTTTTTTTTGTCAAAATTAAAAATTATGTGGACATGTTTGTTATTGTATTTTTGGCTGACATACTAATTTATTAGAAGTTGGAGGAAGAGCATGAACATCATCTAATATTGGTACTGCAATTATTGAAAGAGCATTGACTCTATGCCAAGCTAAGAAAGTTTTATTTTTACCAAGGTCAAATTCATTATTTGGGGGACATCATTTTAAAGGAATGCATAACATTTGATCCTCAGAAGATTGGAGCCATTAAGGGATAACCAACACCAAAGAATGTTTTAGAAGTTAGATATTTCATGGGATTAGTTGGATATAATTTATAGAATATTTATTTGAGGCTTTTCCAAGTTTTCTCATCCCATCAATTCTTTACAAAATAAAGGAACTAAATTTGCATGGACATTGGATTGTGAAGAGAGTTTTCAATGATTGAAGGGTCTACTTACAAAAGCACCAACCTTGAAGATTGATGACCCAAATGAAGGTTTTTTGGTGTATATAGATGCATGCAAATACATTGGTGGAGTACTTAGAATGAACATGTTATTAGTTATGAGTCAAGGAAGTTGAAAAATTATGAGAAAAATTAAGTCACACATGGTTTAGAACTTGTTACCGTAACATATGCATTGAAGATTGATGAGCCCCAATTTTTGGTACAATTTGGGCTCATATTGGCCTACTTACCTTGCTCAACCATTCATCTTTTATCACTTATGCATTCATTTCTTAGTATATTCGTGTTGTTTGTAGGAAGAAGGGCAGACATTATATCTATGTGGCTAATACATGATTATTTCAGGTTTTTGGCATTAAAGAGAGCAAAAGACCACGCAAAAGGAGACAAGGAGACATCAAAGGTGACATTGCGGGTTCATAGGGAGGTTGTCCACGGTCTTGATGACCTTCCTCGTGATTTTCACCTTAACTCCGAGCTCCAACAGCTCTCCCCACCGAGCTTAAAGGCAGCCAACACGTTCTACAGGATCAGTAGTTTTACAGCAGTTTGGCTTTCAGTTGGACAGCCAAGCTCCACGAATGGAGGAAGCCAGCTTGATCTTCATTTTGTATAAATATGAAGGCCGTAGCCTTTGTTAGGAGCTTTTTGAACTTTTGGACTGATATTGTAATTTCTGAGCACAGCTCGGTGTTTGTTTTTGTAAGCCAGTTTTGGCATGACATTAGACTTTTGATTATGAATAAAGGCAAGCAGATTTGGATCTAATTCTGAGCTTTTAAGGGAGCTATAGCTCTCAGGTTAGGGCCCAACTTGAGAGCAATAGACCTCCTCTTCCTTGTATTGTTACTTGTTTCTTTCCAGCACTTTGTTTCCTTGTTTGATATGCAATTCAAGAACACAGTCTGCTGATTTGATTTCTTTAATAAGATTGAGTAGGATTAGCTTATGGTTAAATCACTTTCAGTTGCTTAGATCAGAATAGGAGGTTTGTAATTCACTGGAGCTCCAAGAAAAGGTTGTTAGTGCCTTCACTGCCATCTCTGTTTAGGGATTGGGGTGTATTCTATACCAACCACCAAAAAAACGCAGTCTTTTGCTACTTTTATGCAAGCTGCAACACAGTCGTTTTAATCGTGGATCCTTCCATGCATTTTGCTCTTGAGCCATACTTCTTCATTACAATTCCATGCACGACTTTTCTTCATGATTTACATCGTTGTTCATTGGTTTAATAGCACAGGTAGCACAGGTTAATGGATTCTCGTTTTTGGTGCAAGACATAAGTAATTTGTTTTATTTACACTGCTCAATATCATCCCACTTCCTTCTTCTTCTTCTTAACCACGCCTAAAGCCACCTACTCGACCTCTGTTCAGCTCATTCACCTTCCAACTCTTCCATTGCCCACGTAGCTCCATCTTTTTGACCTTTCGTTGTTTCCATCCTTCTATTCACCAACCAACTCCGTGCACTCTCTCTCCATCTTATTTCTCTGCCCCTGAGCCATCACAAGCTCCATCTCCACATTACCTATCCACCCATACCGCTCCATCACCTCACCATCACCCAAAACTCCCACCGTAGAACATCCTGTAGAAGTTAGCAGATTTCCTGTAGAATTCCTTCGTTTCCTGTAGGATCCCCTGCAGACATCCTGTAGAAGCCTGCAAACTTGGTTGCCGAGCACCTGAACGTTGTAGACTTCTTTGGACTGATGCTAGGGACCCTCTGGGACCTCTCCTAGCCCTCCTGACCTTTCCCAAGCTTTCTCTTCCTTCGCACCACCTCTGCACAGCCAAACCCTAATAAGAAACAAAACCATAATCACTCCAACCACTTAAGAAAAAATACAAAAACAATGTTCTTTTTCATGGAAGTAGTTTGAGTTCATGCATTTCACATCATTAGAAGTAATGGCATCATTTTTAGACATTTGCACTCTCACTATTGCATCATAGAGGTTAAACTAGTCAGATTAGGGTTTACTAGGGTTTCCATGCTTTGGTTGGCTTTCAGTTCATTTTTGCAAAGTAGATCAATTCCCCTTGAGATAGCCTTCGTCCATCATTTAGAAAGCTTCTTCTGAGAGCATATAGAAGTTGGCTTGAGCCCTAGCGAACTTGTGCCAGCTGACCAAGTGACAGCTGCGACAAGAGCTAGTACTTGTGCATACAGCACCGTCGCTTCCAAGTTTGTACGAACTACCGGGTTGATAAAATTAGAGAGAGGAAGCCCCAAGAGTTGTAGCATTATTGCTACAATACTGGAGCCCACCATCTTTTTGGCGCCGTTGTCGGGGAAGCGTCAGAGTATTAGTAATTGTTGCTTTTCTTCTATTTTCTTACTCTTGCCTTCTGCTAAGTAGTTTATTTCATTTCCATTCTGCAAAAGTAGCATAGACATTTCCTGCTTTCATAGATTAGCATTTCCTGCTTTCATAGATTAGCATTTCCTGCTTTCACAGACTAGCATTTGATTTTTGCAAGTGTATATTAGTGTTTCATTTCTGCAAGCGTAGACTAGTGTTTCATTTCTGCAAGCGTAGACTAGTGTTTCAATTCTGCAAGCGTAGACTAGCATTTCCATTCCTACAATTTCATTTGAGCAAAGTAGATTAGTTCTTTCCTGCTTTCAGTTTAATTCTGCATCTTTTATAGTTAGTTGTAGATCAATCTGTTTCAGTTTTGCAGGTACCAAAGAAAAAGCAAAAGCAATAAAAAAAAAAAAAAAGTCTTTTCCATTTCATGCCTCGTAGAAACCGAGATAAATCAGGCAAATTCCTACCCAACACCCCCACCACATCACTGAGTCACCCTTCTCTCTTCTTTGGTGACAGTGATCCAGAAGAACCTATAGGTGAACATCCCGAGATATACGAAGATCCTATAGTAGAAGAAGAGTTAGAGACCACTCCATCTGAAGCTATGGCTGACAATAGAAGAGAAGATGAGAGAATAGAAGGTGCCTTCCCCATTCGAGAGACCAATGGAGAGATGAAAATGAAGAACATTAGCCCCTCCGCCTTACCTCACTTCCATGGACTGACTACTGAAGATCCTGATACCTTCCTGTTTGAGTTTGTTGTCCTTTGTAGAACCTATGACTATACTGAAGATGAGCAAAAGCTGAAACTCTTCCCTTCAACTCTTAAGGATGCAGCATTACGCTGGTTCATGGGCTTACCTGGGAATAGTATCACCACTTGGGCTCAGATGCAGCAAGCTTTCAATACCAAGTACAGGAATTACTGTAGGTCCAAGGAAACCAAGGGAGAAATCTTTCGGATGACCATGGGAAATGATGAGTCCTTAGAGGATTATGAGGAGAGGTTCCAACTTAGCTATAAGCGGGCCAGGTGCACACTTGACCCTGAATCCCTCAAGTTGGTCCTACTCTGAGGAGTCCCTGAAGACCTCTTAGATACCCTTCACATGTTAGCTGGGGGAGACATTTACCAACTGCCTTATGAGGACATCAAGACTGTGTTTAGAAACCACTCTAGGGCAGCACGGAAACGAGGTAGAGGAAACCTCCTCTCAACTAGTGTCCCTTTCTCCAAACATGAGCTTGCAAATCAATTAGAAGATCTCAAGGGTGAGGTGAGACAAACCATTGCCATGCAGCTGGACACATTCAGGATCCAGCAGAAGAAAGAAGAAGCTGAGAGAGCCTTGGCTGTCTTCTGCCCTAGGTGCACAAGGAGACACCCTAAGAACGTATGCCCATTGCATTCGGTTGAAGTATGTTTCGTTTGTGAGGAGGACCATCCCACAAATCAGTGTCCAACCTTACCTGGGTTTAAAGCCATGTATCAAGGGACAGAAGCTCCCACTGAACCTCTCTATTACCTCAACCAAAGGAGGCCACAAGGATCTAGACCTTATCAGCAGGGAATGCAAGGGGCACCTCAAGCTTATTACAGCCCCAACCAATCGACTCCTATGCCTTCCTGGGGTCCCCCTGCTCATCCTTCTTGGTCCATGCCTCCTCCATGGTCTTATCCACCTCAGTACCCTACTCAACCTACTTCTCATTCATATCATTCACATGCCCAGCCACAGCCTCAGTGGAATGCACCTCAGTCGGGGTGGAGGCCCCAGTACAATACTCCTCCCGCCATTTTGCCTCCACCACCAGTTCAACCTCAGCCATTACCTCCTGCTCCTCCAAGGCAACCTCAAATGCCTGCTCAACCGAACCCAAACCCCAACAATAGACAGGCCCAGCAGGTATACACTGGGGAAACCTCATGCCCTACCTATGCTGTGGAGATCCAGGAGATCAATCTTCGATCTGGAAAGACTCTACCAGATCGCCAACCTCCTCCCCCAGAGGATGAGGAAGATAAAAAAGAAAGTGAACCAAAGGCTATTCCACCCTTTCCTGAGAGGCTGACAGCCACCACACAACCCAACCCAGAGGAGGATGAGCTTCTGGGTGAGCTCAAGCAGTTGTGTGTAAAAATACCACTTCTCCAAGCCATCAAGGATGTGCCAATATACAACAAACTGGTTAAGGAAAAGTGTTTCAAACACCCAGGCAGGAGGAAGAAAGATGCTTCAACCATCAATGTCATAGGACAACTGTCTGACCTTATGTTAGGACAAGTCATCTGCCCAAAGTACCTAGATCCTGGGAGTCCTGTAGTAGATGTCCACATCAATGGCACCATCATACCTCACACCTTGATTGATCTGGGGGCTGCCATTAATGTGATGACCAGGGATACCATGCTCAAACTCAATCTTCAGGGTTCCTTGAGGAAGACCTCGACAGTACTGCAATTAGCAGATCGCTCCACTGTGACTCCCGAAGGGATTGTGGAGGATGTCTTGGTCTCTATCGACTCTTGGGAATATCCTGCAGATTTCTTGGTTCTGCAACCCAAGGCAAAGCTTACTGGATATCCTCTCATTTTGGGAAGGCCTTGGTTAGCCACTGCAGATGCTTACATAAGTTGCTGTGCAGGAAATATGACCATAAAAAATGGTCCTATGTCCAAACAGCTAGTCCTATACCCTCCTGCCCAACCCTCCTTAGAGCATGACTTACCACTCTGGTTAGAGGAAGGAGAGGAAGACGAGGTGTACTTAGCACCTCTGTGCACCTTAGATACCACTAGAAGAGACCCCCCAACCGAGGATGACTTGATCGAGACCTTGATCCAGAATCCACCTTCCAGTGCTCTATCCTTAGAGAAATTGGTGGAGGAGGCCCAAGCTAGCACCTTAGTGGATCTTTGTACAACCAACCCTGTCACTCCCAGAGTCAAGACTGTGGAGTTCGGCCCTGAGAGAATGTTAAAGATCAGCTCCTCCCTATCTCCTTCCCAGGAAAAGGAGCTGTGTAGCCTGTTGGCCAGTCACCTAGATGCTTTTGCTTGGAGCTATAAGGAGATGAAAGGAGTCCATCCTTCGGTCTGTACCCATCACATATACATCAAAGAGGGTTGTAAGCCGGTTAGGCAACCCCAGAGGAGAATGAATCCAGCTCTTAAGGACATTGTCAAGGAAGAATTGCAAAAACTGTTGGATGCCGGATTCATCTACCCCATCTCAGATAGTGAATGGGTGTCCCCTCTAGTGTTGGTTCCCAAGAAAAATGGGAAATGGAGAATCTGTGTGGACTACCGAGAACTGAACAAAGCTACCAAGAAAGACCATTTCCCTCTACCTTTCATAGATCAAGTGTTGGATGGACTGGCAGGAAAGAAGTTCTTCTCTTTCCTGGATGGGTTTAGCGGGTACAACCAAATCCAAATCAGCCCGGAAGACCAAGATAAGACCACCTTCACTTGTCCTTGGGGCACCTTTGCCTACCGAGTCCTTCCCTTTGGGCTATGCAATGCTCCTACTACCTTCCAGAGAGCTGTCTTAAGCATCTTCTCGGAGCTGGTCCATGATGCAGTGGAAATCTATATGGATGACTTTACTCCTTATGGGGCCAACTTTCAGGAAGCATTGTCCAATCTGGGAAAAGTCCTAACCAAATGCATTGAGATGAACTTGTCCCTTAGTCCTGAAAAATGTGAATTCCTAATGACTGAAGGGACCGTGCTAGGCCATACCATTTCTTGCCAAGGGTTACAGGTGGATCCTAACAAAATTGCTCTCATCAAGAAGGTTCCACCTCCTCAAAAGGTAAGGGATGTTCGGAGTTTCTTGGGATTAGCAGGATATTACCAGAGATTCATTAAAGACTTCAGCAAGCTAGCCTCGCCATTGTTTGGCCTGTTGGCAAAAGATGTGGAGTTTAAATGGACTGACGATTGTCAGAGGGCTTTAAATGAATTGAAGGACAAGTTGGTGTCAGCCCCAATCCTGAGAGGTCCAAACTGGGCCCTACCTTTCCACATCCACACTGATGCCTCGAACAAAGCCATAGGTGCAGCTTTAGGACAAGTTGAGCAAAAACTTCCATATGTGATTTACTTTGTTAGCGAAAACTTGTCCAAAGCTGAGCTGAATTACACTGTAACTGAGAAAGAATTCTTGGCTGTGGTCCATGCACTGAACAAGTTCTGACATTATATTACTGGCTATCAAACCTTTGTACATACAGACCATGCTGCAATTAGATATTTAATGAATAAACCAGATGTGAATGCTCGTATTATTAGATGGTTACTTTTATTGCAGCAGTTTGATTTGACCATTGTTGACAAACCAGGTAGAGAAAATGTTGTTGCTGACTTTTTATCTAGATTGGATTTGTCTGCAGATGAGGATGGAACAGTGGATGACCAGATGCCCGATGAACATCTGTTTTCTATTTCAGTACTCTCTCCATGGTTTGCTGATATAGCAAACTACCTTGTTTCAGCACAGTTCCCTCCGCACCTATCTTCAAAAGAGAAGAGCAGAATCATCAGAAAAAGTGCCTCATTTACTTGGATTGGGGGCAATCTGTTCAAGCTTGGCCCCGATCAGATCTTAAGGCGTTGTGTAAGGGAGGAGGAAGTCTTTGATATCCTCCTCACTTGTCATGATGGGCCTTGTGGAGGACATTTTGCAGCAAAGAGAACTGCCTTCAAAATCCTGCAGGCAGGCTACTATTGGCCCACACTTCATCAAGATGTCAGAAGATATGTCAGCCAGTGTGACCAATGCCAAAGAATGGGGAAACCGACCCAAAGGGATGAGATGCCTCTCCAACCTCAGGTGACTCTTGAGCCATTTGAGAAGTGGGGTATGGACTTTGTGGGCCCAATCAACCCTCCTTCGAGGCAAAGGTCTTACATCATTGTGTGCACCGACTACCTGACAAAGTGGGCAGAGACCAAAGCAATCAAAGCAGCAACAGAAGAAAAGGTGGCCGAGTTCCTAAGAGAAAACATTTTCTATAAGTTTGGCTATCCAAGAGAGCTGGTCACTGATCAAGGGAGCCAGTTCACCTCCAACCTGGTTGAAGATCTACTAGCTCATCACAAAATCAAGCATAGGACTTCCACCCCCTATCACCCTCAAGCAAATGGGCAGGTGGAAGTCACCAATAGAGCATTAGAAGGGATCTTGACTAAGGTGGTGAGCAGCAGTAGAAAGGACTGGGCAGATCGCCTGGTTGAAGCCACATGGGCTTACAACACCACTTGGAAGACCACCACCGGCTTCACACCTTATGAGCTGGTCTATGGGAAGAAAGCTTTGTTGTCCATTGAGTTTGAATACAACACTTTGAGGATGTCAGCTCAGCTGGACCTAGATCTCAGCCATGCACAACAAGAAAGGCTATTGCAGCTGAATGGACTGGATGAGCACCGGATGCAGGCCCTCCTTCACTCAGAAGTGGTTCAACTTCAGAGAAAGGTGTGGCATGACCAACATCTCCATGACAAGCAATTTCAGCCGGGAGATTGGGCTTTGTTGTATGACTCCAGATACAAAGATTTCAAGGGGAAGTTGAGAACCAGATGGCTAGGGCCATATTCAGTGGAAAAATGTCATGACAATGGATCTGTTCTTATTCGGACCATTGATGAGGAAGCCATCCCCATGCTTGTCAATGGGCATCGATTGAAGATCTACAGGAAGCCTCTCTCAAGACAAGAGTTCATCAAAACTATAGAGAAGGCAGTGTTGGTCATAGAGAAGGGTTCTGCCCCTGCTTTGGGCATACCCTGAAAAATCTAAAAAAAGAAAAGAAAAGAAAAGAAAAAAATAAAGAAATAATAAAGATCCTTGGGTGAAAACCTTTCTGAGGCACCCAAGGCAGGTGGTAGGGGTGAAAACCTCATTGAGGCGCCCCTATTTTCTTTAAAAAAAAAAGAGAATGGAAAAAGATCCTTGAGTGAAAACCTCTTTGAGGCGCTTAAGGCAGATGGCAAGGGTGAAAACCTCAATGAGGCACCCCTGTTATCTTTCAAAAAAGAAAAAAAGAAAAAAAAAACACAAGAGAAAACAAGGTCAGCAGATTCATTATGTGAAATTGCATGCAGGTGTTCTATGGAGGAGAGGAAGCCTCTCAACTCAAAGCCAAGGGTCCTCATCATGCAGTCAGGACACCTCACCAGCACCTCCTCCAAGAATACTCATTTTCTCCAAGGTATGTGCAGTTTTATTACAGCTTGAGTCTTCTACAGGAAGACGCAGATTTTCTACAGGAAGATGCAGAGTTTCTACAAGAAGATGCAGATTTTCTACAGGAAGGTGCAGACTCTCTACAGGAACGCAACCTTTCTACAGGAAGCGTTGTATTTCTACAGGAAACTTCTTGTAGAAGCCCAGAACGGCCCGAAATTCATTCCATAAGGAGATCTAACGGCTAAGGATCGGTTTGGACGCATGCAAGCCACTGTTGTCACCCTTGCACATTGTTGTTATCGTGTTCCACCATCCTTGTGGACATGCAACAAAGTTACCTGCACCAGCAAAGCAGATCGATGAGTCTCGAGAAAAAGCAAATTGTAAATGGAAAAAACGCTAGAGATCTCACACCATGTGCATCCCAGTCATCCAGAAGCTCCGGGAGCGTGATCGTGAGGCCATCCATCGTCGTGCAGCATGCACCCAAGGAGGAAGAACTGTTCCAAGACATCCTGCGGGAGTCCTGTAACAGTTAAGCCTGCTAGAGTGGATACCATTCACAGCGCAGGCCATATGCAATGAAACGTGGGCGCATGCAACTAAAGCATCCCATCCATCGTCGGCAGCTCGTGAACATGGACCTCCGGGCCTGTGTAAGTTCGCCAACAGTAGGTAAATCGACTCATCAGCGTCCAAAGAACCGAAACATCGTGTGCAGCCGCGCAGGTAAGTGTCTCGACCCTTCCTTCCATCAGATTGCATGAATGTTACTTTGATTGATTGCTAAGTGTAAAGGTGAATGGGTTGAGCGGCCGTATGGCCATTTGGCCGGCCACGTCGGCCAGTTAATGGTCTAGTTGGATGTGTGGGTGGCGGCCATGACAAAAAGAATAGCAGCACGCACGTGAGAGCAATCCCGT
Organism: Pinus tabuliformis; assembly: GCA_031772625.1. Taxonomy (NCBI): domain Eukaryota; kingdom Viridiplantae; phylum Streptophyta; class Pinopsida; order Pinales; family Pinaceae; genus Pinus; species Pinus tabuliformis. Next base: position 704,152,159 of record CM062805.1, on the reverse strand, counting down.
CGAAAAAAAACGAGTTTAACCGAAGAGGCGGCAGATCTGCGGGAATTGATGCGGCAGCAAGTGAACGCGTAGTTGAATGATGGGATGACGTCACCCAACGGTCCGGCGGGGACAGCTCACCCCCGCGCCACGGATTCCGCCGAATTCAAAATCTAATCGGCTAGATTGCACTCATGCATTTATCAACCACCGTTTTGAACTCGAGCGGCTATCCTGATCTTTCTGCAGTTCGATACGCCGAGCCTTTGGCTATCAGAACGATTGTGAAGCACACCCAAGGCGCAGACCGACTGCAGTCTTCCCGAAAATCGCGCGCTGCATTCTACAGGAACGCTGTCATTCTACATGAACGCTGTCTACAGGAACGCAGTTTCTACAGGAAAGCGGGTGCCTCACGTAAAAAGGTGGCAAATTAAAAAGGTAACCCTGAACTCTTCATGCACTGGTTATTAAAGGTGGCAGAATTGTCGTCCACAGTCTGGTCATAGAAAAACGGTGAAATTGTTGTCTGCTGTGCCTATACTGTCATTCTACAGGATGTCGAGTAATTAAACTGTGTTAAGTTCCTCAGGGATAAGTTTTGTGGGTTATGTGCATGACATTCTACGCTTTGTCTCAGTAAACCAAATTTCTTCCACAATCACCACCTCTGGTTAAGGAAACTGTTTTATCATGCCGGGTGGGTTTATAAGACGAGAACCCACCGATTCAACCAAGTTAAGGGAAAACCAGGAAGTGGTAGAGCTCTTCACACGGGTTTAATGGATATCTTTTTGTGACAAATTGCAGGGGTACGATGATGAAGTGGCAGAAGAATTTTTGCAGGCTCTGAGGCCGAAATCCAAGACAGTGGCCACAATGAACTTCAGGGGTCCAAGCCTCAAGCTCACCCCGCAATATATCAGTCGAATTACTGAACTTCCAATGGGTTTGCCATGGGATAAGGAAGAAAGGAAGTTGAGCCAGTAGGCCAAGAAAGAATTCTTTCCACCTGAGGAGGAATTCTCGGAGGACAAAAATGGGGTGCGAAGAACAAGCTTGCTGCCACCATGGAATGAAGTCAGCCTGCAAATCATGAAGTATATAACCTGTGAAGGCCGTTTTAGCATCGTGTACGCGTATCACTTTCGGTTGCTCACTGAATTGAGGCACCGGGTTGATCTTCCTGTAGAACAGAAACTGAGCATTCCTTATTTCCTGTTACAGTCTCTAATTGAGTGTGCCACAAAATTAAAAGAAGGCATACCAGATCAGGTAGCCCACCATGGGTTGATCAAACTTCTTGTGGAGGATGCGCTTCATTCATATAAGGTTCCCCTCTCATGGGAATCATTCAGGAATTTGACAAGAGATGGAGACATAAAAATGTTGATTGAAGAAACGGGTTCCTCCAGCAGTGAGGAAAAAGAAGCAGTGGCCGAGGGAAAGAAAGAAAAAGGCCAGAAGACCCCGACCATAGTGCAGAAGAAAGAACAAAAGAAGAAGCATGAGGAAAAGGATGACAAAGGAAAAGGTGACACACACATCTTGTCAGCAAGAGAAAAGAGGTTGAAGAGCAGAACGGACAAAGCTGAGGTGGTCCACATCAGCCCAAGTACCTCATCAGCACCTGCAACCAAACCAAAAAGCAAAACCCATGCAGCAAAGCAAGCAAAGGTGGCGACACCCGTGTCTACAGGAAAGCAGAAACAGGCTTCTACAGGAAGCCCGAAAACAGAGAAAGGGTCTTCTACAAGAAGCCCGAAATTGGCAAAAGGGTCTTCTACAGGAAACCCGAAAATTACCAAAACAGGGGCTTCTACAGGAAGCCCTGAAAAGGTGAAACCCAAGGAGAAGAAGGTGGACATTCTGGCAAGGGAGGCAACAGTTGTATTAGCCGCCCTCAGCACACCTCCAAAGCCAAAATAGAAGAGAGAGAGGGAGATCCCTCTACCTTTTGAATCCAGGAGAAGTAAGAGAATAAACACGGGCAAGCCACAACCTCCACCCAGCAGCCAAACCATTTTAGGGGGTGTCCCTACTTCACCCAGTAAAATATCCCCCTCTAAAACATCGGCTACCCCCGAGAGGAGAAGCCCAAAAATAACCTCCTGGACACGAAGGATAGGCCAATCGGCTTCTGAAGCCCGGCTCAAGGAAACAGGAAAGGGGGAGGAAGCGCCACCTTCGTCACCGCCAGGGGCAGAAGAGGCAGGGCCACCAAGAACAGGAAAGGAAGAGCATGCTCCGGGCCCTAGTTCTCGGCCAAGGACAAGGAGCTGGAGCAAGGTTGCTCAAGGATGAGCAAATATTTTAGCTGGGGGGTGATGATGAGCCCCAATTTTTGGTACAATTTGGGCTCATATTGGCCTACTTACCTTGCTCAACCATTCATCTTTTATCACTTATGCATTCATTTCTTAGTATATTCGTGTTGTTTGTAGGAAGAAGGGCAGACATTATATCTATGTGGCTAATACATGATGATTTCAGGTTTTTGGCATTAAAGAGAGCAAAAGACCACGCAAAAGGAGACAAGGAGACAACAAAGGTGACATTGCGGGTTCATAGGGAGGTTGTCCACGGTCTTGATGACCTTCCTCGTGATTTTCACCTTAACTCCGAGCTCCAACAGCTCTCCCCACCGAGCTTAAAGGCAACCAACACGTTCTACAGGATTAGCAGTTTTACAGCAGTTTGGCTTTCAGTTGGACAGCCAAGCTCCACGAATGGAGGAAGCCAGCTTGATCTTCATTTTGTATAAATATGAAGGCTGTAGCCTTTGTTAGGAGCTTTTTGAACTTTTGGACTGATATTGTAATTTCTGAGCACAGCTCGGTGTTTGTTTTTGTAAGCCAGTTTTGGCATGACATTAGACTTTTGATTATGAATAAAGGCAAGAAGATTTGGATCTAATTCTGAGCTTTTAAGGGAGCTATAGCTCTCAGGTTAGGGCCCAACCTGAGAGCAATAGACCTCCTCTTCCTTGTATTGTTACTTGTTTCTTTCCAGCACTTTGTTTCCTTGTTTGATATGCAATTCAAGAACACAGTCTGCTGATTTGATTTCTTTAATAAGATTGAGTAGGATTAGCTTATGGTTAAATCACTTTCAGTTGCTTAGATCAGAATAGGAGGTTTGTAATTCACTGGAGCTCCAAGAAAAGGTTGTTAGTGCCTTCACTGCCATCTCTGTTTAGGGATTGGGGTGTAGTCTATACCAACCACCAAAAAAACGCAGTCTTTTTCTACTTTTATGCAAGCTGCAACACAGTCGTTTTAATCGTGGATCCTTCCATGCATTTTGCTCTTGAGCCATACTTCTTCATTACAATTCCATGCACGACTTTTCTTCATGATTTACATCATTGTTCATTGGTTTAATAGCACAGGTAGCACAGGTTAATGGATTCTCGTTTTTGGTGCAAGACATAAGTAATTTGTTTTATTTACACTGCTCAATATCATCCCACTTCCTTCTTCTTCTTCTTAACCATGCCTAAAGCCACCTACTCGACCTCTGTTCAGCTCGTTCACCTTCCAACTCTTCCATTGCCCACGTAGCTCCATCTTTTTGACCTTTCGTTTTTTCCATCCTTCTATTCACCAACCAACTCCGTGCACTCTCTCTCCATCTTATTTCTCTGCCCCTGAGCCATCACAAGCTCCATCTCCACCTTACCTATCCACCCATACCGCTCCATCACCTCACCATCACCCAAAACTCCCACGGTAGAACATCCTATAGAAGTTAGCAGATTTCCTGTAGAATTCCTTCGTTTCCTGTATGATCCCCTGCAGACATCCTGTAGAAGCCTGCAAACTTGGTTGCCAAGCACCTGAACGTTGTAGACTTCTGTGGACTGATGCTAGGGACCCTCTGGGACCTCTCCTAGCCCTCCTGACCTTTCCCAAGCTTTCTCTTCCTTCGCACCACCTCTGCACAGCCAAACCCTAATAAGAAACAAAACCATAATCACTCCAACCACTTAAGCAAAAATACAAAAACAATGTTCTTTTTCATGGAAGTAGTTTGAGTTCATGCATTTCACATCATTAGAAGTAATGGCATCATTTTTAGACATTTGCACTCTCACTATTGCATCATAGAGGTTAAACTAGTCAGATTAGGGTTTACTAGGGTTTCCATGCTTTGGTTGGCTTTCAGTTCATTTTTGCAAAGTAGATCAATTCCCCTTGAGATAGCCTTCGTCCATCATTTAGAAAGCTTCTTCTGAGAGCATATAGAAGTTGGCTTGAGCCCTAGCGGACTTGTGCCAGCTGACCAAGTGACAGCTGCGACAAGAGCTAGTACTTGTGCATACAGCACCGTCGCTTCCAAGTTTGTACGAACTACCGGGTTGATAAAATTAGAGATAGGAAGCCCCAGGAGTTGTAGCATTATTGCTACAATACTGGAGCCCACCAAAGATGTGGAGGCACTATTCAATGTATATAAAATTTGAATTGAGAACAAACCATAGTGATATGAAATATTTGTTTGAACAACCAACTTTAAATGCCATACAAACAAGATTATTGAAATTTTTGGATGAATATGGCTTTCACATGAAGCACATCAAAGGGAAGGAGAACAAAGCTGCAAATGCACTTAGCAGAAGCGTAAATATTATGCATGCTATAACCATTAGTGTGCATACTTTAGATTTAAAAGGAAGAATTTTAGAGATTGTTGCTACAAATCAACATTACCCACATGAAAAAGAAAATCTACAACGAGAAGAAATATCATAGAAATTTAAGGAATACAAACCACAGGAAGATACATACTTTTGTACAAAAATAAAGTGGATGTTTCTAATTATTTGGAATTGAGGAATTTAATTATGAAATAGGTGCATAATGAACCATATGTAGGACACCCTAGATATCAAAAATTACTTTAGTAATGAGAAGTCAATATTTTTATTGTGAACGAAAAATGATATAATTGATTATATTTCCAGGTGCATTAAATGTCAAAGGGTGAAAGTTGAGCATAGATGCCCAACTAGTTTGCTACAATCATTGCCAATTCCATAGTGGAATTGGGAAGTTGTAACCATTGGTTTTATAACCAAATTTCTAGGACTATAATGCAACATGACTCAATCATGGTGGTAGTAGATAAATTAACGAAGGTTACTTATTTTATTCCAATGAAACTCACTCATAAGGTAGCTAACATTGTAGAAATGTACACATAGGAAATTCTAGATTGTATGGAGTACCACAATAAATTATTTTAGACAGAAATATGAATTTTACTTCAAACTTTTGGAGATGGTTATTTAATGGATTTGGCATAAATATGAATTTTAGAATAGTGTATCATTCACAAATAGATTGGAAGACAAAGAGTGTCGACCAAGTCATTGAAGACATTCAAAATGTTTGTGATAGATAAACCATCTAAGTGGGAAGATTACTTGCATTTGGTTGATTTTAGCTATAATAACAGGTATGAAGCTTCATTGAAGATGAGTCCATTTGAAGCTTTATATGGTAGAAAACACAATACTCTAGCAAGTTGGGACAACCCAACAAATAGAGTAGTGCTTGGGCTAGAGATGCTAGACAAAATGGAAGAGAAAATGGTAAATTTTAAGCATAATTTGAAAGTAGCTTAAGATAGAAAAAAGATTTATGTAGATAAGAGTAGGACACCCAAATAATTAAAAGTACGAGAGTGTGCATTTTTAAAAGTAATGCCAAATAAAATATCATTGAATTTAGGTCGATGTACCAAATTGGTAGCTCGGTTTTGTAGTCTATTTGAGATAGTAAAAATGCTAGGACCAATTGCATACATGCTTGCATTGTTTGCTTCTATGAAAGTGCATAATGTGTTTCTTATGCCTTTGTTGAAAAAGTATCTACATGATCCTAACAACGTCACCAACTGGAATTTGATTCGGGTGGAGCCAAAAGGAGACTTCCAGGTACAACTAGTGCATATACTAGATAGGAAGGTCATGGTGCTCTAGACAAAGTCTTAGGGAAATTATAGGCCTAATGAACATGCTACAACCTTGAAGAGGTTACATGAGAGCTCGATGATGCTATGTGGGAGGCATACATGTATCTATTTTAAAATTTTCATGTAAATTTGTATATATGTACACTAGTATAGTGTTGAACATTGAAGATAACACTGAAATAAGGGGGAGAGGAATGTAATACCTATGTTTTGATATATAGTTTAATAATGTATAGTTTTACATGAGGACAATTCAAAGAGCCTAACTATGTAAATGGCTCTAAATGTTATTTGTAAAATACATCATTGGATGCATATGGAAAAGGACAACAGTATATGGGGCTATTATACCGCGAGAGGGTAACTACAGAGGTTAAACCTTAATATTATATTTTATTATACCCATATTTGAATTAGCTGAGGGAATGATGGGTATTTGAGTTTCATGGGGAATCCATGTGGAATTATGAGAGCATGTATTTTTAACCTTATATTTTTGGTCGTTTGGGGGTTCATTTATCATTATTCTCATTCACTTTGTGGTTCTTGCTTCTTAAAGAGAAGAATAATTTTGTTTATAAGAGCCATTATTCTTGGTTTTGAATGAATACTTGTCATTCTAGATCGAGAAGATGCCTAAGTGCATATGCGTATGCATTTGTGACAACTCCACGTATGCATTTGTGACAACTCCACCCATGGTTCTCTCATAAAAATGCATTGTAAATATTTTTATAGAAATAAAATATAAAATGGGGACTGAGTTAAAGGGACATTGATTCTAGAGCTGAGGAGGAGATTTCTTTCTTGGGATAAGAAAGGTTTCCTTATGCAGGAAGTCTAGATTGTTTGGGACAACCATTAAAGGCTAGTTGGTGCATGATTTTAATGGGCTAGTTCCGAAATTAAAATGGGCTGCAAAGAAAGTACACATGCCTATGTTCTTGAGAACCTTAACAAGGAAAGAAGACAAGAAAAAATTATGGAGAACTAGACTGGACAAGGCAATAAGGATGAAGATGGGAATCCCTGCACAATAAGGAAAAAAGAAATAAAGGAAAAGAAGGAGCCGACCCTATGGGTAAGGGGATGTGATCATTCTCTCATTCATTCATTGAGGCTGAGTAACCATTTGAGCAGTGTTTAGCAGGGAGCAGAGCAAGAACCCACAAAATATAAGAGAAGAGAAGTGAAGGGGATTGGTCTCATGGTTCTTTGGAGGTTATGGCTTGGGATACTAGTCTCTGGAGCTCTGTAACAACTTGGGTACCATAGAGGCTATGGTTTGAGATAGAAATATCTAGAGTCATGTAATAACTTGAGTCCCCTAGAGGTTGTGGGTTGAGATAATAGTATTTGGAGCCCTGTAACAGCTTGGGTTCCTTGGAGGCTATGGGGTGAGATATAAATATCTAGGACCCTATAACAAATTGGGTCCCCTTGAGGCTGTGGTTTGAGATAGAAATATCTAGAGCCCTATAACCACCTGGGTTCCTTGGAGAATGTGGGTTGAGATAGTAGTCCCTAGAGCCCTAGACAACTTGGGAAGAGACCATTCTTTGAGACAATATCCACAGAGGTAATTCTTGAAGATTTATGTGTTTACGCTTTAGTGTTGCAGTGGATTATGGACTTCCTGGGAAGGAGGTGAATCCCTGGTATTACTCTTGAGGGTGGAGGTGGTGAACCTCTGGACTCCCTGTGCATTATTAATTGCAGTAGGAAGTTGGTGGGATTGAGGTAGGAGGTCCTCTGGAGTCCCTGTTCCAACTGGAAATTGGTGTTTCAACCCTTTGAGCAATCCCCCCCAATCTCTATAATATGGCTTAGGGGTGACAACTACAAGTGAGATTGGTTGCAACTGTCTATGGCTAGGTAGAGAGTATTTGTCTGAGACTTAGTTTCCCTGCATATTTAAAGATAAGTATCCCTCTGTACTTGCTTAAATGTTAATGAATTATGATGCATTTTTGGTTTGAAATGGCTCTGGATTTTTGTACTGTAACAATGTTGTTAATGTAATGAATATGTTGTTACATCCTTGTGTGGAAATGAAACTTATTGTTGTGATGAAATAATACATATAAAAATGCTACATCTTTGAGATGAATGATGTAGTTAAATAAGTTAATCAAGTGTGTGCTTCTCGAATGGAAATTAAGTGTTGTGTGAAATTCTTGTGGGTGTTGTTCACAACATATAATAAGCAACATAAAGTGTAATATTTTACATGATAACAAGGATTATGATATAACCCTGAACTAGAATCCTGTTTTGTATGAAATGCTTGACTGTGTTGTTAACAACATATATGTAAATAGCAAAAAGACATTATGTAATGCTACAGGCAGTTGAAGGACCATAAGGATCTGGATAAAACTTGTAAACATGGGACATAAAGTGCCCTTTTATTAATAATAAATGATTACAAGGGAGACTGCCTACATAGCAGGGTTTATGTACACACATATATATTTATTCACTTAGCTACAAGCCTATGAATCCACTTAGGTAGCATTGTGTAAATGTTGAAGGAATTGTTTCCTCTTTTAAGCATAAGGATAGCCTAAAACCCTTACATGAAGGCTTAGTCATCCTTGCATTATCAACAACCTAGTGGTCTTCCACAAGCTTCCTATCTTTGTTGGTTAGGCCCTTGAAGCCCCTTCATAGTGCAATGGAGCAACTTACAAGCTTTCTTTGGAGTCTGGAACCCCTAGCATGTGGTAGGCGAGGTGAAGGCCCTTTAGGAGTTCACTATAGGTCCTTAGTAGAGAGTGGCCACAAGAGCGCCTATGCCAACTTATCTAGAATTTCCTATTCCAATACGAGGAATGTCTGAGCATGAGGAACTCGTTAGAGTGCATTTCAACCAAGCTCATGAGGAGTAGCACTGTAGGTTGCTTCAGTAAGCCACCATTTTTATTATTAGATGTTGCAGCAGATCTTGACATTGGTAGAACCTATGTGGTAGATTCATGGCCAAAATAACCAATGGAAGGTGCTTGATGGGGAGCTGGAGCAAGATCTCATGATACCCATTGAAATCCAAATCGAGCACATCGCATAAGGCTTGGAAAGGTTCCCCTGGTCAGGCCATGGCAGAGTCTATGTGAAAGATCAATGTGGTGAAGGAAGGGCAAAGCCTTAAAATTATAAAGTAATTTGGGCTAACCTTATCCATCAACCAGGAAAAACCCTAATCATGTAGGCTTCATATTGGGGCAACTAGTTTCCCCTTGTTGCGATTGGTTGAAGGTATGATGATGTGGCCTGGGGATAAATCTCGAAAGGTTGAATGCGTTGTCAAAGGAATTGACTCGGATGACGTCAATCAGGATGAGTTGGTTGACACGCAAACCCGACAGGCCTACCATTGGTTGGAGGTAGTGCCTACAAGACAGTGTAGCTCAATAGTTCAATCCCAGAGGAAGTGCGAGAACACACAAGTAAGGCCTAACGGGATGACGTAAGAGTGTTCATGGTAGGACCGCACAGGTGTAGACGATCAATTGGTGGGAAGATGACCCCACCTGAAAAGACAACCCAATGCAGAGAACTCGAAGGAATGAGGAGTGCATCAGAGGAAAGTGTCAAGATGACGTGTCCCATCGACCCACATGTCAAGGAAGAGGTCCACCAGACTGATTAACAAAAGTGAGCGTATAATCAAATGTTGGGTGTAGGTGTCGGGGTGACGTGGTGAGGTAACCACCTAGGTCAACTAGAGGTAATGTTGTGCATAGGTGAGACCCACCAGCCCACATAGACCCCAAGGTCTCACCCTTGAGGTATAAAGGGCAGCAAAAAGTGAGCGTCGGGATCAAGCTGGCGGGATAATGTAAGTCATGTCGCATTTGCTGAGCTTGCACTCTAATTGGTGGGAAGGTGGTCCCACCTAAAAGATCAACTTGTTGTGATGGGCTTGAGAGTGCAAGTTGGTGTAGTAAGGAAGAGCACTGGGAAATAGGGCATCAGGATGAAGCGACACTCCAACATTGGGATGACAAGAGGGACGAGCCCCACCGTGTTGCAACGTGTGTTTGGAGATGCGATAGTGGTTCTACTGGAACCGAAAATCGCTTTTGGGGGTGCCTGCAGTGGATTGGGAAAAAGGGGCTCGACCCCCTTAGGATAATATGAGTCATTGATGCTCTAATGGGAGGTATTCCCTTACTTCCCATCCCGGGGAGTGAATCCATTATAACCCATGTACATGTTTGCTGTTGGGGCCCTTGTGCGATGACTTCACCATTAAACGACCATGGTTGTTTTCTATTGGTGCTAGGGGAGCACATGTGGCATGCGGGACATTGCAGGCATGACACACACTAATAGTATGGTTGGGAGTTAGGGATCAGACCTGGAAAAAAGTGTAAGTGTGTGTTGCGGAGAAGGTCGACTCTGACTGGTCCAAGAACCCAACTGCCACATGGGGCAATGGTGGATTTCCATGTGGCAAGGCCATATTATTGAGAGGCAACATCGCTTTATCCAGAGGTTAGAATGAGGAAATCTTTTATGTCACTGGATTCGTCTCAACGATATGAATGCAATGGTGATGGTTATTATGAGTATAGAGGAGTTGAGAAAAGTAAAAAAAATTATACCCCATTTTCATAACAGTACTTTGAAGATTGGGTTTGCATAGTGACTACCTCCCACTCTGGGTATTGGGTAAGGGGTGTTGTTACAACATTGACATTGTTGGTGAAGCTGTTTATGGTTGTGAGTCTCTGAAGCTTCTAGAATTAATATTTCCTAACCAATAGTACTATATCCCTAGAGGGAAATGGAATAGCTTGAGGGACTGCATTGCAAAGAAAGATATTCCTTTCCTTTGGTTATACAGGTTGAAGGGGAAAGAGAATTGGAAGTGGAGTTTTTCATGGGACTAGTTGACTTACTTGGTAGTTATGATTGATGTATAATTATGTGCACATAGAAAGCTTCAGAGTTAATTGTTTATGAGTGATAGAGTTGGCTTAGGCACCCATCCTTATGGTATCATAGCCTTAGCTTGGGGGTGCCCTGTAACAAAGAGCGAATGTGCCGTATGGCCTACAACTGGGTGGAACACTTGAGGTTTGTAGTTGGTTGGTGAATATTTTGTTAAAATATAAATTCTTTCTATGTTCCTATATTTCCACTATGTTTATTTATTTGTATATGTTGTGTAACTTCCTGAGTAATTGCATTGCATAGTTATTTTTTTTTTTTTGCATTTACATGAGCTTGTTGGTAGCATGCATGGATTCTTTATTTTTTGTTTTAAAGAGTGGTATTAGAATTCAATTTTTTTTCCAAGAAATTTTATTTTTGAGTGTACCCAGGCATGCGGTACATCGGCAAGAAAGTGGATGAAATGACTCAAATAAAGTAGCATATTGCTAATTTCCATACCCATATACCATTTCTAAAACTATTTCAATAGGTATCCACAACCATATAACTTGGGTACGTCACAAAGATACCAGATGAGATGGCTCAACTAAACTAGCATATCCCTAACATTCATACCCATATGCCATTTCTGAAACTATTTCGATAGGTATACATTACCACATAGTCTGGTTTAAAGAAATAATGATAGTTTTTTTCTTCTTGTAATAATGTTATTAAATATTTACAAGAGTAAACCATTTTATATCTATATTATTTAAACATGAAAAATTAAACCATCCCATGATGGAAAAAATGACCACTTTTTTAAATAGTGGGAAAACCTAGTATAATCTAATTTTCAAATCAATAGATGGGACAACCATCGGTGGTTTCTATGCATGAATTCAAATTGGACTCATCCTATTATTTAAGGAAAACCACACCACCTAGATTAGCCAACTGTCGGTCCGTAATGAGGTAAACTTCCACTCTTCCAAATGCCTATGGGTCTTGGGTTATTAATTTTTTCCTTATGTTCGAGTGAGAATGATGGATTGGATTTGAAATTTAATGTGGGGATATGTATATTTTATTAACAATTAATGGTGCAGTTCAACTAAGAGATAAGACATGTTTTTTTTTTTTTTTTTTCGTCGAAATTTGGTGATAAAATTTAAGAGATAAGAGATGTTTTGGTCTTTTTGGTCAAAATTTGGTGATGCAATTGTGGGTGAGATTGTGACTTCTTATTTTTTAAAATGCATCTTTGAACACATAAATGGATTCAACATCTTGAAAAATCCATGTAACACTTGGATTTATACTACAATAAAACCAAATGATGCTACCAACATTGATCTTAACTATAAAAGTCATGAAACTTGAATAATGGAGTAGACCATAAGATTAAAGGAAATACCCCTATCCTATCCTCCTTGGCTATGATTAGGTATCTTATGTATAAGAAGAAGTTAAACAACATGAATGGGTGATAAAATGTTTCCTAAAATTACTTCTAACTTTAGCCAAAATCACTACCTTCAACTCAAGTGGGGATGACATAAGGATGCCCAATCTTGGCTATACCATTGGGGATAAAGGAGAACATCATTTTGATGAATAAGGATAAGCTTAAAAATATTATTACATCAAAATTTTTGGGAACTTGTGGGGTGGTAAGGAGTTAAGGAAAAAAATGAAACTAAGATATTATTAGGAGGTGATTAACCACGACCTCAAAAAAAAAAACGTCTTGAACAATGTAGAAAAGAAAATAAACTTTTTCAAAATAAGAACAAATTCTCATGAGCTTCAAAGTGAAACTAGACATTGGCCAATTCCCAAAAAAAGAAAAAAAACCTTTCTTTTAGATTATCCAAATTATATTCACATTCAATCTAAATTTAAAAAATATTTGTTATAATACCAATCTTCTTGATCTTTTGAATCAACAAAACTATGGTGATCTTAGAACGCTTCTCTTAATGTTTTTCGAGTATAGAAACAAAATGCTAAAAAATTCCAAATAATTTCTTACATTATGAATTAATAAACCATTTTGATCAAAATAAATGTTAATCATCCTTAATAATTATTTTAAAAATAAATTAATATTTTAAAAATATTAATACAATGCTTTCATAAACTTATACTTTTCCTCATACCTATTTATCATTATTGTAACTTACCTAATAATTGAATGGTGCTGAATCCATATATACAGTAAAGAAAAAGTAGTTCATATAACACAAATCAAGATTTCACCTCATGAGAAACTCCAAAAAATCACACAAAAAATAACTCCATAATTGAAATCAGCAAAATCTTTTATACACTAAATACTAAATACCCAAAATAATGATAACAAATATTTTGTAAAATATTAAAAGTTTACATCTCTATCTATTCAATTGCTTCCCTTTTTACAAATTCTTTTCCAAAATATTACAAGTTTCCATCTCCATCTATTCAATTACTTCCCTTTTTACATATCAATCTCTTAATCTCTTTTCCAGAGACACATATAGATTTTTTTGAATGTGACATTGGATGGTAAGACGTACTTTGGATTTGAGCATAAACATTATTTTGATTATGGATTCCATTTCCTACCTTGTGAAGGCGAAGAACGAGCGGAATTATTCTTCTTAAATAATATTTAGTTATGAATTCAAATTCCATTCCCTTCTTTATCGAGCAGAAGTATGGACGGAATAATTGTTGTTTACGAAGTAGGCCAAGGAATTTAATTTAGGTTTGGTCATACAAATTTAAATGAAGACAAAGCACAGAGATTCCCAATAAATTAAATTAAAATGATTTAGTTTATTGACAACACACTAAAAATAGGATAGGTTAAATAATAATAATAATTTAATTTGAAAGTCAAATGAGATATCAAAATGATGTTTGACACATTGTTATCGGGGAAAAATAATAATTTGACTACTATAAAATAACAATATTTTGTTTTGTGTACCAAATTAAATTTAGACGTTAGGCAAAAGCATATGATTATTTAAAGGTGAGATAAATTATAATTATAAATAATATAGTTTTTTTTAATACTATTTAGGTCAAAATTTTTTTTAAGTTTTTGTGTAGAATATAAAATTATTTTTATTATATAAAATTATTTTTGCGAGATTTAAACAAATTTAAGTAGATTAACTATAAGTAAAAAAAATTAATAATTCAAAATCCAAAAACATTTAATAAGAATAGAAGTTTATATTTTTAAGGAATATTTTTAATAAAATAAGTTGGAATAAATAATAATAATAATAATAATAAATTAATATATGTTTTGAAGATGAGTCACACTTATAGTTTATTGACAAAAAAAATTAAATGTGAGTATCCCGAAAATGCAATCACACTAATTGTTTGTTGACAAGAAAAAACTTAAATGTGAGTATTCTGGAAATGGAAATGCAATCGCACTTATTTGTTGACAAGAAAAACTTAAATGTGAGTATTTCGGAAATGGAAATGCAATCCACTTATGGCTTGGTGACAAGAAAAATTTAAATGAGTATTCCATAAATGCAAAATCAAAAATTATGTTCTCACAAAAGCCTCCAATCTCAAATTTACATTTATTTTAATTATTTTATAGATATAAATATCATTTATTTATAAATTAATACACCATAAACATCAACATTACCATAGATGCTACTTTTTATTATAACCAAACAAAAAAAAAAATCACTTTATTTTATTTTATATATTATTTTTTTCAAACTATTTACTGACATTTAATTTATGATTTTTCATTAAATGTATATTTAAAATATTATTTCTTTAAAATTAAGTTTTTAGTTTAGGTAAACATTGTTATATCATCAAATTAGAGATTGAATTAACATCTAAGAAATTAAGATTTTCTTCTTTGTGATTTTCTCTTCATAGTTGTTTAATTACTAAAAATATATTATATGATTGGAATGAGCAAAATAATTTCAAAATAATTTTATGATAAAAACACATCACAAATACCTTTCTTTTACTGCTATTATTATTATTAGTTGGTGTTATTATCATTACACAAATTACTATTAATTGTTGTTGTTATCATCATTACTTTCTGTAGACATATAAATAACAATAATAATTTAAGTTTAATGTTATCGTCAAATTATACATCAAATTGATGTTTAAGACTGTTGTGTTTGTAACTCTATTGTATTAAACTACTAAAATATATTATATGATTGGAATGAGTCAAATAATTTTATAACATAAACAGATTTATATGTATCTGTGTGTGTGTTTTTTTAACTATATTGAGATGTAAGTAAATTAAAATTAATACAGTTTAATCAATTGAAAATTTTATTTTTTTTAGCATTTTACATATTATATTGTGATTTTTGATTAATTAAAATATATTTTGAATAAATAAATAAAATAAATATGTCAAAAAATTATTGGAACACTATGATTGTGCAGATTACAGAGCCTAAATTCATTCCAAATTTCTTTTGAAGCACTAAAATTATGCAGATGATCAAATTTGAACTCATTCCAAGAAATCTCTATTAAAATCCACTTAAAAAATAAAGTCAAAAACAGTCAACAACCTTGAGTAATTAGACTATGTTATTAAATTAAAATTTCTTTGACAACTTCAACTGAGTAATGCGACCTTTAATTTGATGCTTTCAGCGATGTCTCATATCCAGTATGGGTATGGATATGTATGTACGGTTGCAA
Source organism: Pinus tabuliformis (assembly GCA_031772625.1). NCBI lineage: Eukaryota > Viridiplantae > Streptophyta > Pinopsida > Pinales > Pinaceae > Pinus > Pinus tabuliformis. The sequence continues at coordinate 704,136,598 of CM062805.1, read as the reverse complement.
TCATACACAGCTTTTGGCGTGGCCCGGAACCTTTAAGAAAGCTACACATATTTAACTCCATACATCTTTGGAAGCCATGTGACTGCCTGCTATGGAGCTTCAAGTACCGAGATGTTTTCTGCCCGAGATGGATGCTTTTCAATTTGCCATGAAGGTAACCCAATAATAAACAAACATTTCAAAATTCAAGTCTTCGCTGGTATTAACATTTCAAAATATGGAAAGGAGTTTCAAAACGCCGTAGTCTTTAACGCGACTTTTTGAAAGCCTTTCCGGCGTTTTTTTCCGGTGAAAATCCGGCAGTAATTTATTGAAATCCAAGTTTGATAACTAGTTTCTGCACAATGAAAGTGTCCCAGGGGTTTTTCAGGGTGCTGAATCCGAATATGCAGTTAAAAAACCATTTTAACTGCAACAAATCATGATTTCATCTCAATTTCTTCCGCCGGATTCCGTCACCGGAATCTCAAAAAGTCGCATTATAGACAACTCCGTTTCAAAACTAATCAGCCTTTAATAATGTGACACTATTTTCCCGAAAAGCGCAGCCCCCAAACAGAAGGTACGTATGGATTCTTATCACTAGCCATTTTGAAGTGGAGATCACATCCAAATTAAGCGCAGTGAAGAGTCAAAGAAAGTTTAGCGAAGATGTGACCATATTTTCGGTCTACTGCAATTAAATCGCGAGCCAAGAAAGGGTCACGGAAAGTCGTTTTCTGGAATCCGGTGAGCACTGTTCCCGATATGGTAGGTCACATGGGCTACTTTTTGCCTTAAAAACACTGACCCACAATGTCGCTCCAGTCGTAAGCTTCGACAGATACAGGAATACACAGAAATCCTTATTTGTCTCAAGTTTGGTCCGATGTGTTTAGAGGTCAGTTGCAGAATGATGCTATATCTAATCCATCTTGATAACCGCTATACCACACATTTTATTGTTAACCAATCTGGGAAAGATTTGGATGTATCTGCTGACACAGTTACAGAAACTAATTCAGTTGTATGATAAAAACTGATTTATTGTATGTTCAAGTTTGATTGAATTTTACACAATTTTGAGGACAATTTCTTACGATTGAATTTGCAATAAGTTGGATTTGTTTTTGGTTGTTTAAATGTTTTTTTGGACTGTGGCGTGGTCTAACATATGTTTTGGAGTTTGTGGTTTAATTATTATATGTTTTGGAGTTTTTAGTAAGCTGCAAAACAATTTTATTCAAAAACTCCAAAATATATAAGAACTTTACACAATTTTGGTGACAATTTCTTACAATTGAATCTGACACAAGTTTAAATTGAGTTTTTGTTGTTGTTGTTTAAAATGTTTTTTGGACTACATATATGACTTTGTCTGACTATTATAGAGATTTTGGAGTTTTTTGGTTAACTATTATATGTTTTGGAGTTTTTGATCAGTGGCAAAACAATTTTATTCGAAAACTCCAAAACATATAACATGTAAACTACTACTACATTTTATTGTTAAACAATTTAGAGAAGATTTTAGATATATCTGCTGACACAACTACAGAAACAAAGTCAGCTGTGGGATAAAACTGTCTTATTGATTGTTCAAGTTAGTGAGAACTTTACACGATTCTAGTAACAAGCTCTCATAATTAAACAAATAGTTCTTACATTTAATATTAGATTAAAGCTGAGTTAAGCTCAAACTTAATTTTGGTGACAACTTTTTGCTATTAAATAAATAATTTTTCCATTTAACATTATAAATTAGGCTTAAACTATTTTTTTTAATTATATTTTTCGTATACAGTTAATTTTTTTTCTATGTGGTTCACCCATCTCGGAGACTGGTGACTCCTTAAATCCCACCCTTAAAATATCCACATAATTGAATTGAATCTGTAATCTCTCAATAATAAAAATACTGTAACAACAAAAAAAACTCTAACCCTGGACTAAATAAACAAAACTCAAACTAATTTAAAAAAAACTATTTTTTTTCCAATAAATTATTTTATCAAATATCCCATTACAATTTTAATAACAATTTCTTACCATTAAACTATTAATTCTCCATTCACCATCCAACTTTAAATAATTACATCTTCAAATTACAATTTTAATAACAACTTTTTACCATTAAACTATTAATTTTCCATTCACCATCCAACTTTAAATAATTACATCTTCAAATTTTATCTGTTTTCATTATGCAAAACACATCTTTAAATTTTACAGCTGTTTTCATTATTAAAAACATTCAGAACCATTAAAAGCTATTATTTAAATTAAGTATTATGTTTTCATTATGAAAAAACATTGAGAACCATTAAAAGCTATTTAGATTAAGTATCTATAAACATAATGGAATTATAATGGAATAAGTTACTGTTATATAATTAAAAAATCATGAATATATTTTTTATAAACTAAATTGAGCCTAAACCTAGATCAACTGGTTTCTTGGATAAAAATAAATACCTTGCAATATTCATAATCCAATTTTCAACGAAATGATTTAAATCTATTCAATTGGCATTTAATGTGCAGTGAATTCTGCATTGTACAGTTAGCATATGTTGAGCATGGGAGGGGAACAACAAAGGGAAAAATGGTCACTGTTGAAACGGATAGAACATGTGCGGGCATAATAGTGTAACTTGGTTAAAGAAATGTCTGGTCTGCCATCCTCTTGTTCATTTCCCTGGGAACATGCAATACATTGATTACTGTCCAATAGAAAATCCCCACACCAATATAAACAACTGTGGCCTTGTCAACTTTTTGTGCAGCTACCCAGAGGCCATTTGCTTGAGAGGTGTGCGATGAATACAATACTCAATGCGTCTGAATGAGGATAATAGTTCATAAAGCGGTAGAACTCTTTAATATTTAGATGAAACGTACCTGCATTAGTCATAACTTGCTGAGCAGACACAGAGATCCCAGCACGCCTGTCACTGCTTCAGACTGTTAAGCAGAATCTGCAAAAGTGGTGGCATCAAAGGAAAGGAAGGAGTCTTCTGGTTAGACCAAAGTTTGACTTGGAAGTTCAAAGAGAGTTTAGCAACCTTGTGAGCTATTATGGCTGTGCAGCAAACGTTGTGAGATTTTCTGCCACAACAAGTACCAGTTGGGTCTGTATTTTGAACACTATTGAAATTTAACGGTTGAATAAGCTTTAACTGTTTATGATTGTTTTCTTGTGTTTATTTTTGAACTTCGTATTTTTTTTCCTACAGAGATCTACAGAAATATATTTTCTAGGCGGATGTTGCAGGAAAGAAATATTAATGCACTAGTATGGGGAAGAAAGGAGGGTCATGGTTCACAGCCGTGAAAAGGGCTTTTAGATCACATGCCAGGGATTCTGAATCCAGCGATTCAAAGAAATCTAATTTTTCCTCCAAAGTTAAAGGCGAAGAACTTGATGCAGGCAAAGAAGAAAAGGTAGGTACTAGCTTTTGCTCCTGCCTTGGGACCTGGTTTCATTTGAGGGCTCTCATGTTTTGAAGAAAATACTTTATTGAATGCTAATGATCTTTTTGTGTCCAGAAAAAAAAAGCCCCAAAAGAGAAGCGTAAATGGGCTTTTGGGAAATCTTCACACCATGACCGCCATGAAAAGGCAGCTTCAGATGTTGATGATTTTCATCCGAAGGAAAAGACTACCAGTAGCCAAGATGAGGTCGCGCCTGTAACTGGAAATGTTGAGAAACATGCCATTGCTGTGGCTGTAGCGACCGCAGCCGTTGCAGAAGCTGCAGTTGCATCTGCTCAAGCTGCTGCTCAAGTTGTTCGTCTGACCCGACCTTCGAACCAGCGGGAAGTAAATGCAAGAGAACTTTGGGAAGTAAATCCAAGAGAACTTTGGGCGGCGACCAAGATACAGACATCGTTCAGAGGATATCTGGTTAGGAAATTTCAGTGGTTGAATTTTCATTTCGAAAAATGAATACTTGCTCCCATTTCTGAAGCGCAAGATGATTTCCTCTTTTAAAGCCTTCAAGGAGTTTTACAAGAATATCGCCAATTTCTTAATTAACATATTGGTTAATTTCAAGAACGTTTAAAGATTCATCCAGATTCATAAATATGGTTCAGATTTTTCATGTACCTGGTTTTTGTTGTGCCTCGTATTGGTTTTGAATAGGTTTCTCTGGAATCTTTAAACTTCTTGGGTTTCGAATGGATTTTGAATATTGTAATTAACATGTTGGTTAATTTCAAGAATGTTTAAAGATTCATCCAGATTCGTAAATATGGTTCAAATTTTCGTGTACCTGGTTTTCGTTGGGCTTCATATTGGTTTTGAATAGGTTTTTTTTTTTTTGGAATCTTTGAGTTCTTCTTGGGTATAGAATGGATTTTGAATATTGTATTTGATTTCATTTTGTTCAGGCCAGGCGAGCTTTGCGAGCATTGAAGGGGCTTGTGAGGTTGCAGGCGCTGGTAAGAGGATATAATGTGAGAAAGCAAACCAATACCACATTACGTTGCATGCAGGCACTTGTCAGAGTTCAGGCGCGCGTGCGGGATCGTCGACTTCGTCTGGCCGAAGAAACTCATCAGTCTGCCCAACGCCCACCTCCTGAAAAACGATATCAGGAGGCCCTTGAAATACGATCTATGGCAAGTGAAAACCAGTTTAAATTTCTCCTAAATCACATAGCCTTATTAATAATTAGATTCTGAGCTGCAGTATACATGGTTTGTATATTTTATATTCGTACTGTTGTTATTTTTTGTTAAAGTGTGTCATCGTAATGTATGGTGCAGTCTCATTCGAGAAATGATTTGCAAGAAGATTGGGATGAGAGTGCGAGGACTGTGGAGGAAATTCAAGCAAAAGCTCAAATCAAGCATGAGGCTGCAGTAAAACGAGAAAGAGCCTTGGCCTATGCATTTTCTCACCAGGTATGCATGGAACTGTTTGGCAGGGAACATTACATTACATTTTCTTTTTCATTACATTTTGATTTAACCCAAATTTAAGTTAACGCATCCGTGAAAATAATATTAGTGGACACGGACTTTATGTGCATCCTGCTATATTAATTACATGAAACCCCACTAATTCAACTGTGTATATTTCAAAATACACACTCAATGGTACTTCCTCGATTTTATTAGTCTCAATAATTCTTTTCTCTCGTCTTCTCATTTTCTTTATTTCTCGAAAGTGATTGTTCAAAACTTTTAAAGTCCGGTCAAGAATGGAATAATATAATCTGTACAGCGGAAGGGACCAGAATTTAATTTGATGACATTGCAACTCAAACAAAGGGAAGGTACAGCATATACTTTGGAACGCTGTAGTCTATCTGTTATACTTTTTGAAGCTTTTCTGGGCGTATCCTCCAAGCATTATCCGGTACCGCATATATTTTAGAAAGCTGTAGTCTATTTGTTATACTTTTTGAAGCTTTTTTGGGCATATTTTCCTCTGGAATTTGTCCAGAATTGGCTAAGAAGTTGTTGGAATTACAAGTTTGAAATTTAATTCTTTATAAGTAGGCAACTGCCTTGGGGTTTTTCAGGGTGTATATAAACCACAAAAACTCAAGATTTATAAAAAACTATCAAATTGTTACCAAAAACTCCAAAACTTATTCTAGTTAGATAATGCCCAAAGATTCAAACTTTAGTTGGATATGAAAAGAGCATGTTAGATCTTGTTGGGCTCCTGAAGGATTTTGGACAGATGAATGTGCTAATAGCATGTAAGATCTTGTTAGGCTCTGAAAGCATTTTGGACTGCAGTAATATCCATTGTAAAATACCTTGGTAAAATGTTTGCAGCCATGGTTGTCACTGGAGAGACTTGAGAGAAGCATGCATTGTAGCCCAGCCTTCACTTCTTTTTTTTTAGAACTTGATATGCTGTAGCCTAGTGCAGGAAAAGAAGGCAACTAGATATTGCTATAGCCATCTTTCTTGGTCATTTCTGAGATGCTAAGAGATTACAAATTATTTAAGTGCAGAAAGTTATTATTCATATAGATGCCATCTTTCATGAGACAGCACATGTTCAAGTGCAATGACGAGTGCCACGTGTTGATTCAACAGCTTCAAGTGTGTACCTATGGAATTTCTCCGGGTGGGAATTAGATCAAAAGTACCCTGCAAATTGAAGAACAAAAGAAACAACCTTATATGAACAGGTTTCAGTTCAACTTTAATGGTCAACAATAAGAAATTAGAGAACTTCTGTTGGGGATCCTGAAATTATTTAGTCTTTCATATGATTTGAGGGTTTATCTGAACAGGTTTCAGTTCAACTTTAATGGTCAACAATAAGAAATTAGAGAACTTCTGTTGGGGATCCTGAAATTATTTAGTCTTTCATATGATTTGAGGGTTTATCAAGTGGAGCTGGAAAACTTCTCTTAGGCCTCTTCTGAAATTATTAGTCTTCAAAACTTACAGTTTAACAATTGGAGCCGGAAAAGGGAATTTTTTCTCAAGCCTTAAAGTGAAAAAACATGTCAGATTTTAAACATGCATCACTCATAAATAACAGCAGAGAGGTCAACAAGAAGTAGAGAACCTCTTCGAATTATCCTTCAAGCCTTCATACACTCGACATTAGTGCTCTTAAAAGGAAGCTCGCCAGAAACATTTAAGTTTTTCCCAGCATTAATGTGGAAACAGGGGTTAGATTTCAGTATGCATCAATCATGGTGGTGAAGTACAGACAATGATGTATTCAAACAGACAAAAGAGAGTTGTTCAAAGTTCAAGTAACTCTTAAAACCTCAAATTTGTTAAACACCTAATTCCAAAGGGGATAAAATATCCAATGTTAAAATGATATAAAGCAGTTTAAAAGGTCTAGGGTTAAAATGTATGTTTTCAGTTTTGTTTTACACTTTATTCTGTTAATGGAATATAAATGTGCATTTTCACTCTTTTCATCACAGCATGAAAGCTAGAGACTCATCGTGTTAGGTAAATATTTTTATGGCTAAGATGTAAAGGGGTAATTAGTTTATAATTAGCTTATTGCATTTACATCAATCATAATGCCTTTATTCTCATCATAATGCCTTTATTCTCATGTCCATTAAATATCACTTTATTCTTATCCAATAATACCTTTATTCTTATCCAATAATACCTTTATTCTCATGTCCATTAAATATCACTTTATTCTCATCCAACACACCCATGTATGAAGCCCGTTAATCCTAATAAACTTCATACAGCCCGTTAAGCCTAATAAGTGCATTGATCTTTACGCCTAAGACAACGAACCTAATAAGTGCATTGATCTTTACCCCTAACACAATGATTTGCATGGGGAAATTAACTACTACTTTACCTTTACCTAATGGTGAAAATGTTTGAACTTGCCTGCATAGTTTTTGAATTATGTAGGCTTTTACACTTCATTGAGTTACATTCTTTACTCTTCATTTCAAAATACGTAGGCTTTGCCAGGTCAAGTTGCATACATTCTCTTTGTTTTGTAAAGAAAATCCATTCCATGTAGCGACATCTCTCTCATGCTATGCAGCCTAAGGACCTGAAACTAAGCTTGTGCAATGTTGATGGTGCCCAAACTCGGTTCAGAGCCCTGGTTTATCAAAATTCAATTGAAAAATGTTAATCTAGTTCTTAATTTCTTCTTCTGTTTTTCGTTTTATAGCTGTGGAGGTCAGGGACAAAGGCAGGAGCATCGACATTCTTAGAAGGCGATTCTGACAAAGCCCATTGGGGTTGGAGTTGGCTAGAGCGCTGGATGGCTGCAAGGCCATGGGAAAGCAGAACAGTGGAAAAAGACTGCAGAAGTGCAGATGAAATAGCGGTGAAAACTGTAGAAGTCGACATGGCAAGATCAAATTCAACTACAAACAACAGATCACGCCACCATTCACAGCCCCCACCAAATAGCTTCTTCTCTTCCCCTGGTCGAAAATCCCATCATTATCAGTCTCCCGTAACACCATCACCAGCTGCAAGATCTGCAACACATGTTCGTTCAGCAAGTCCCAGATCATGTGGTGGGCGAAAATCAAATTCAAATTACAACGAAGAAATTCACACTCCCGCCAGCTTATCCAGCGGGCCTAGACTTGGTTCAAGGCGTACCACTGTTCTAGATTATTCATCTGTACATGATGATTATAGCTATGCATATTCACCTGTTGTTCCTAACTACATGACTGCCACTGAATCTGCAAGAGCCAAAATTCGTTCACAGAGTGCACCTAGGCAGCGGCCTGGAACTCCTGAAAAGGAACGCTTAAGTTCAGTAAAGAAAAGGCTCTCGTTTCCTGCTGTTGCTACAGATGCCAGTTCAATGGCTAGCTCTGCTGTGGCCCGCAAGAGCCCAAGTCTGAGGAGCCCAAGCCTGAAGAGCATGCCTGGTCCTATAAGAATAGAGAGATCAAACTTTTCAGCCTCTGAAAGCAACAATGGAGAAGAAACAACCCCTTCATCTATTGGGGATCTAAGAAAATGGCTGAGATGATTACTACAGCCAATGTGTTTATTCTACTTGTCATCATTAGGTCAGGGTTTGCATTAGCATAAAGTTGACAAAAGTCTCGTTAGCTCAGTTGATTGAGATTTTTTGTATCGCATGAAATTTTCCAGGTTACCAGACTCACTGTTATTTGCTCGTGTTTGACACACTAATTTGATCTTGGGCCAATGACAAATATATATGTTGTTGTATCGTCCACTGGATTAACATAATTATTAGTACACAAAGTTGTGTAAGTTCTCACTCTTCACCGTAATGTATTTCCAGGTTTCCAGTTTAACCAAGAATTTTACATGATGTCATGCGTTTGCTTGCATATGATATTGTACACTTACATGGTTTTGTTCATGCAAGTTTGAATTTATGTGAGCAATTTATTTTCCAAAGGCTATATATTTCTTCAACTGCAATCTATTAAAATATGTTATGTTATTAAACAATTTTTCTTTATTTTTTTATTTTATTTTTCAGCACAAGTCCAATAAGTAAATCTCTAAAGATTTCAGCTAACTCAAATTGTAATTTTAATTTCAACCCTGAAGCTTACTATTTCAATATTGTCACGGCCCCAATTCGTTTTTCCCGATTGTAGTAACTCGAGTAACTTGCGGCACTGGCTAAACGACTACACTTAACTTTTTCCATTTCGTTTTCCGGACTATGTCTACATTCATCTTCTTTCATTTCTTATTAACTGATATGTGTGGAATTCATAACATAAAACAATTACAACAATTATGCAAGAGACAATTCAACACTTCAACGAATCATGAATCTTTTATATAAAATTTTGTTTACAAATATTACATCATAGGGATGTCATTGTCTCAACCCGTTTTACAAATTTCACCGGGTCCGGCTTGCCCGTCGGGTCTGCACGCCCAACCCATTGCACGACCCGATTGCAGACGGTCGATTGATCTGCTACACACTTCGCACCAACGACCCAACCCACAGACTTCGCGTGCCGCGTTTGCTTCACCTGTGCCAGCGCGCACTGTGTCAACATACACTAGCACCCTTGATGCTGCAACCCACTAGTCCGTGTCACCCTGACATGGGTTTGCGGTCCGCCCGCCCTGAGGCGCCTGCCAGAGCTGACCTGAGTTGCACCCACTGCACTAATTGCACTCGCCTTGCAGGTTCATCTGCCGACTACAATTCTTGTAACTTTCGGTCAAGTTCGAACTCCCATCTCACCTTATGACTTAGATGCTCTGTGTTCGAAGATCTCCCTCCATTCGGTTCTCCAATTTATATGGTCACCATCGTGTCTTGAGGGGCTTCGGCCTATCAAGTTGACTCTACCCAACACGCTCATGGCACCCCTTCAACACGTTGGCCCGCCAACATAAGTCGTCCAACACTTGCTATAAAGTCACCACGGTGACTCTCCAACACTTAGGCAAATTTCCACTTTCCGCCGCTCGGTTTTATGCGTCCAAGTGTGCACTCCTTGTGGCACTTTGCCAAATGCGCATGTCAAGTGTTCATATGCTCATCGTGTTGACTCACTCGGGCGCCCCTGCCAGTTACGACCACCCGTTGCACGACTTGGGGTGCGCTCGTCCATTGCACAGGGGCTGTCACGCCCCCAAGCCTATGGCAATTTTTTTTGTCCGTGCCCGGCGGGGTGCGGCACCACCGTGTACTTTCTTTTCGTTAATACTTGTACATATGGACTACGCCTTTCACATAAACATACTTAATTTCGTCTTCTCAATTAAGTAAAATGCATTAATCTTCATTCACATATATAATCAACATGCAATTAAACCATGAACATAACAATTGCACATAATCATATAGGGAGGGGCAACTCCCGAACGAGTCCGCCCAAATAATATATTATGAAACCTTTTCAATAATACATACACATAAGTGTGCCGGGCAAGTCCACGGCCAACACTTAGAATAATTACAACGAGGCAAGAAAGCCTTTTACAATTCGATACCAATCACCTTTGGTAGGAGCGAGCTCACCCGAGCCTCCAAAACTCCACCAAACCAATTCTGCACCAAACCGTCCTTCACCGTGAACCGTCGTCCTTGAACCAATCCCCGGTAAAATCTGCGCACTTATTCTCTTATGCGCATGAGAGATGCGCACTTCTCTGCGTCCTCTTTATTTCAGATCGAATACAAGAGGAGAGCGAAGTGCTTGTTGTCAAATGAGCCTTCTGCGCCTTGAATATATAGCCATCTCAACTCTTTGATGAAGGGGTGTCAGCTCTTAGGCCGACCCCCATAATACATACGTTGGAGCCCCTACTTTACTTTTTAGTAGGTCGGCCCTTGCCTAAGGGCAAGGCCTCCCTACGCCCTTATAAAGTTCTGCAACTCCATCGCATTATTTTCCAAGTGTTATGTATGTGCTCCCAAAACGTCGCAGCCGGCTCGTATGAACGTCGCACGCTGTCTGCCCTTCGTCGCATGTCGCCCGTTGTCGTCGCACTGCCGTTTCCTGTCGCACATTGCCCGGTTGTGGTTGCATTCTGTCCGTCCGCCGTATGGAGGAGCGCCCGCCCGGGTCGCCCTCCCTTTGCACACATCTACGCTGTCCAACCGTGCCACGCCCTTGTCGAACCCACCTCGCCTCCATATCGTGCTGTCGCCATGTTCGCTGTTCGGTGGTCCGCCCATCAGGTGTGGGCCGCCCACGGGTCGCCCGCCCATCGGGCGCGGGTCGCCCTCGGGTCGCCCTTCCGTTTCAGCTCGCCCGAGCCTCAACTGTTAACCTGTTCGCTGAGTCGGGTAGCTGCACCCGCGTCCTAACTCGCTGCAGCTCGTCCGCAGCTCGCCCTTGTCCGCCGGATGTCGCAGCTCGCCAAACTGTCCATCGCTCGCCGTGCACGGGTCGCGGCGCCCGGGGCGCCCGCCCGTCGTGCACGGGTCGCCCGCGGTTCGCCCATGGGTCGCCCGTCCGGGTCGCCCGCCCGTCGTGCATGGGTCGCCCACCAAGTGAAGGCGCGCCTCTGCCCAAGTCGCCAGGGCGTTACACTCTCTTCCACCTGAAGATGTTGTCGTCCCGACAACATTCCATTTGAGTGACTCCCCACCAAGATTAATATCGACCATGATGTAGATTCCTCCATATAAGGCAACACCTCTGCAACATATATAAGGTCCCATCTCCACCAAGTCATCTCCATGTGCCAACTGCCCATGTATAACAACAAGTGTTACACATCCTAGCCATGTGCCAACACTTATCTCCACGATTCCATGCCCAGGTCCATGGAAACCCCATCTTTCTGCAGCATGTTAAGATCACCATACCTGCTCAACCAAGTTTGAGGGCTCACTGCCATGAGCAGCTTAACAATGAGCCCCATCTTCCATGTCATCTAAGAAGATGTGGAGGGAGAAGAGCCAGGTGGCTCTCTCTCACTAATCAGCTCAATCCATCTGTCCGGATCCTCAACCTCCATCCTTTGTAGATATGCCTCCCGATCTTCCTTCCGGATGTTCGGCCTCACATATACCTCATCGATATCATCATCATCATCCTCCACCTGCTCTAGCCTTCTTGACAAGTCCAAGATGCTATCTGAGAGTGATCTAATGACCAATGATTGTTCTGCAAGTTTTGCCTCCATCGTAGACAACCGCTTGTCCACCTTCACCTTGTCCTCCATCTGCATTCCTCCTAACTTATGATCAGGTTTTGTCACACCAATGGTTGGAACACCAATGGGTACATCTTCCCTTCCATCATAAATGAAGAGTTTCTTCAAATGTGGTACGACCATGGCCTCATATTGCTTCATGAATTCCATCCCCAATACGGCCTCATAGTCATCAATCCTTACTATAGTGAAGTCCACTTTTCCGGTCCATGCACCAAGAGTAGTGTCCACCTTTTCAGCTATACCAAGAATGTTTGTAGGAGGAGAATTCACCGTCTTCATTTGTGCCTTCACTGGTACAAATTTCAGCCCAAGTCTCCTTGCAGTATCTTCACTCATGAAGTTGTGTGAAGCACCACTATCCACCATAGTGAGTACATCAGCACCTCCGGCCTTCATCTGAACATACTCCAACCTGTTCCTTTCTGGGTCCCTCCTAGAAGGTGCCTCCGTAGTAGCAGAAGCTCCTAGTACCTGCATCATTCCTACCGCAGCATTCTCATCATGCTCATCATCGGATTGTGCAGCAGCAGCCACCTTTGGTTTGGAGGGGCAATTCTTCACCACATGTGGTCCTGCACACAAGAAACACTTCAAAGGCTTCTTTGCCTTTGGACCATCATCTGATTTCGACTCATCATCCTTCTTCTTTTCTTTTGGCTTATCGGACTTCCTTTTCTCATTAGAAGTCTCATCGTAGTGATCCACCAACCTGTCAACTGCAGCAAAAGCCTCCTCAAGTGTTCTGATCTTCTGCCTCTTCACCTCATTGCGTGCCCAAGGTTTCAACCCAATAATGAAATTGAACACCTTGTCCCTTTCCGCCATGTCGGGAAGTTCCAGAGCTGCACTTGAAAACTCTCGCTGATATGCTTGTAAGCTTCCAGTTTGTTTGATGTACTTAATCTTTGTCCTTGCTTCCCATGTTTCGTCCTGGGGACTGAAATGAGTCTGCAAAGCCTTTTTCATGTCACTCCACGAAGTGATGTCATCAGCATTACCATTGATAATCTGATCCACTCTCCTTCGCCACCACATCTTAGCATCTTTTGTTAGGAATTGAGCAGCTACCTTGACTTGTGTCTCCCCATCGGGTAGACTCAACCGTTCCAAGTACTGTTCCATATCCCATAGAAAGTTGCCAAGTGTTGCTGCATTCCTGGTACCATCGTAAGATTCCGGTTCTTTGACCTTCACATGAGGCACTCCTCCACCTGAGTTGTGTCTCACGGCCCTCTTCAATACCGCAATCTCATCTTTGGCATCATCAAGAGCTTTATTTACCTTGTCAAGAGTTCCTTTCAAGTTCACGATCTCAGCAAGACCTTGATCCCTTGATTTTTCAACCTCTCCAACCCTTTCTTCCAACCGAGTACACATAAGATCATTGTACTCACATTGTGCTTTGAGCTCATCGTTTTGTGTCCGGAGTTCTTCAAGTTCTTCCCTGACCTTTGAGATGGCTTCTCGCTCCTTAGTAAGAGAGTCCACATCCTGGTTCCAAGAAGTCTCTAAAGTCTCCATCCGTTCAATTACTTTTTCCATGAATCCAAGAGTAGAATCCTTCATGACGTCCTTCATTGTATGGCTAGACCCGGCTTGAGAATTAGATGCCATCTTCTTCTGCGACCTAGTCTCAACCATTCATCTGTAAGAACCTGTCCAAGTCTTCACGAGCAACCCTGCTCTGATACCACCTGTCACGCCCCCAAGCCTACGGCAATTTTTTTGACCGTGCCCGGCGGGGTGCGGCACCACCGTGTACTTTCTTTTCGTTAATACTTGTACATATGGACTACGCCTTTCACATAAACATACTTAATTTCGTCTTCTCAATTAAGTAAAATGCATTAATCTTCATTCACATATATAATCAACATGCAATTAAACCATGAACATAACAATTGCACATAATCATATAGGGAGGGGCAACTCCGGAACGAGTCTGCCCAAATAATATATTATGAAACCTTTTCAATAATACATACACCTAAGTGTGCCGGGCAAGTCCACGGCCAACACGTAGAATAATTACAATGAGGCAAGAAAGCCTTTTACAATTCGATACTAATCACCTTTGGTAGGAGCGAGCTCACCCGAGCCTCCAAAACTCTACCAAACCAATTCTGCACCAAACTGTCCTTCACCGTGAACCGTCGTCCTTGAACCAATCCCCGGTAAAATCTGCGCACTTATTCTCTTATGCGCATGAGAGATGCGCACTTCTCTGCGTCCTCTTTATTTCAGATCGAATACAAGAGGAGAGCGAAGTGCTTGTTGTCAAATGAGCCTTCTGCGCCATGAATATATAGCCATCTCAACTCTTTGATGAAGGGGTGTCAGCTCTTAGGCCGACCCCCATAATACATACGTTGGAGCCCCTACTTTACTTTTTAGTAGGTCGGCCCTTGCCTAAGGGCAAGGCCTCCCTACGCCCTTATAAAGTTCTGCAACTCCATCGCATTATTTTCCAAGTGTTATGTATGTGCTCCTAAAACGTCGCAGCCGGCTCGTATGAACGTCGCACGCTGTCCGCCCTTCGTCGCATGTCGCCCGTCGTCGTCGCACTGCCGTTTCCTGTCGCACATTGCCCGGTTGTGGTCGCGTTCTGTCCGTCCGCCGTATGGAGGGGCGCCCGCCCGGGTCGCCCTCCCTTCGCACACATCTACGCTGTCCAACCGTGCCACGCCCTCGTCGAACCCACTCGCGTCCATATCGTGTTGTCGCCATGTTCGCTGTTCGGTGGTCCGCCCATCGGGCGTGGGCCGCCCACGGGTCGCCCGCCCATCGGGCGTGGGTCGCCCTCGGGTCGCCCTTCCGTTTCAGCTCGCCCGAGCCTCAACTGTCAACCTGTTCGCCGAGTCGGGTAGCTGCACCCGCGTCCTAACTCGCTGCAGCTCGTCCGCAGCTCGCCCTTGTCCGCCGGATGTCGCAGCTCGCCAAACTGTCCATCGCTCGCCGTGCACGGGTCGCGGCGCCCGGGGCGCCCGCCCGTCGTGCACGGGTCGCGGCGCCCGGGGGGCCCGCCCGTCGTGCACGGGTCGCCCGCGGTTCGCCCATGGGTCGCCCGTCCGGGTCGCCCGCCCGTCGTGCACGGGTCGCCCACCCGGGTCACCCGCCAAGTGAAGGCGCGCCTCTGCCCAAGTCACCAGGGCGTTACAGGGGCACACCCGTTGCACATCGGTTAAACGCGCTTGTGTTGGGCACCCGACTCATCCGAGGGCAATGATGTCATTTGGGGTCTTGACATCCTCCCCCACCATGAGTCATTGCCATCATCAACAATCCTACTGACTCCATTAGGTCAACATCATACTCAACAATTTCCTTCTTCCACCTCCATGGCGAATCCTTTGTTTTCCATCTACTCTCCTCTGGTGCATTCTTCCATCGAACAAAGAACTCCCGTCGGTGTGGTATTCCCAACACCCATAGTCTGAAGATCCAAAATCAAGTTTGGTCTGTCCACAATCATCGCTGACCTTTTCGGTGGTGCTATCCTCTTAGGATGATGTGCATCAAGTTGATATCTGTTGCGTTGACTCATATGGAACACATGTAGTTTGGAAGCTCCAACTCATAAACAACTTCCCTAACTCGCTTCTTCACTCGGAATGGCCCTTCATACTTTCTTGTCAAAGATCTCGCAGTCTTTTTCGGTGGCTGAAACTGATCTCCGGTGATCCTCAGAAAAACCATATCCCCAACTAAAGTGTGCGTCCCTTTTATCCTTGTCCGCCCATTTCTTCATCCTCCTTACAACGTCATGCAAGTGCACCCGCGCTAACTCCAAGGTCTCCTCCCATGCTGTCAAGAATCTCTTCGCATGTTGACTCCTCACAAATCCTCTCGGTAGCACAGTGTGTGGAGCAATTGCCCCGTCCATTGACCAACTCAAATGGACTATACCCGACTGCGGAACTCTTTTGCATATTGTAGCTAAACTGAGCCACATCCAAGAGTTCAGGCCAATTCTTCTGATCAACCATCACATAATGTCTCAAGTAGTCCTCCAACAGTGCATTAATCCGTTCAGTCTGCCCATCTGTCTGTGGATGGTAACTCGAACTTTGCAGCAACTCTGTCTTGACCAACTTGAACAAAGTGGTCCAAAATCTTCTTGTAAATCGCGGATCTCGGTCAGACACAATACTCAATGGCATCCCCCAATACTTCACAATATGTTTGAAGAATAATTTAGCAGTCTTCTCGGCCCCACATGGTATCTTCATCGGAATGAAGATGACATACTTGGAAAAATTATCAACAATAACCATAATCCCATTATACCCCCACACCTGCGGTAACTGAGTGATGAAGTCCATCGAAACACTTATCCATGGTATCTTTGGAATCGGTAAAGGCTGCAACAATCCTACCTATCTCTGGTTATCCGATTTCTCTTGCTGACAAATGATGCATGTATGCACATATCCCTGTACATCCTCCCTCATCTTCTCCCAAAACTACCCCCTTTCCAACAATGCCAAAGAACGGCGCTGCCCTTGGCGGCCAACCCATGGAGAATCGTGGCATTACTTCAAGAGGTGCCTCCCAAGTCCAAATGACTTCAGAATGTAAAGCCAGTTCCCATAGAACAAGAGTCCATCTCATAGGAGAAACTTTCGAGTCTTCCCCTCCTTCACCTGCTTCAGAATGCTCTTCGCTTGAATATCGTTCTCCACACTAGCTCGAAGTCTATTCTACATCTCATCAGCTATCTGTATTTGACTCTTATTGCGCTCAGCCCGGTCCTCTCCCTACTCAAGTGTAACTAACTGTCCCTTCAGCATTGAGTCTCCCCAGTGTATACTCAATAGTCATGTTGAACTCTACCAAGAAGTCTTGCCAACGAGCTTGCTTCGCTGACAACTTCGGTTGGGATGCAAAATAACTCGCTGCAACGTTGTCAGTGTTGACAACAAAAGGTTTTCCAATCAAGTAGTGTCTCCATGCCTGCAAACAGTGGATGATCGCAGTGATCCCCTTCTCATGAACTAGATATTGTCGCTCTCTATCATACAACTTCCGACTCTCATATGCCACTGGATGCCCATCCTGCAAGAGTACTCCCCCTATTGCAAAATCTGAAGCATCAGTGTGCACCTCAAACGGTCTCTCGAAGTCAGGTAGCCTCAGTATCGGTGTTGTAACCATCCTCTTCTTCAAATCTTCAAATGTTGCTCGACACTTCTCCGTCCAATTCCATCGCTTATCCTTCTTCAGAAGGTCTGTTAGTGGTGTAGTCACCTTGGAGTACCCCTCTACAAACTTCCGTTGGTAGTTGGTCATCCCCAAGAACACCCTCATATCATGGACATTTTTTGGTTCGACCCAATCCTCGATCGCCTTCACCCTGCTCGGCTCCATCCGTATGTGACTTTGACCCACAATGTGTCAAAGGAACGGAATCTCGGTCTGGGCAAACATACACTTTGACTTCTTCAAGTACAACTGATTTTTATTTAGTGCCTCAAACACCAAAGCCAAGTGCTTTTTATGATTCTCCATGCTATCACTGAATATCACAATGTCGTCCAAGTATACTACTACGAACGAATCCAAATATGGACGCAAAACATCATTCATTAAAGTGCAAAATGTAGCAAGAGCGTTGCACAACCCGAAAGGCATGACAAGGAACTCAAAACTTCCATACCTGGTCACAATCGCGGTCTTCTTCTCATCCCCCTTTGATATTTGCACCTGATAATATCCATGCCTCAAGTCCAACTTGGAAAACACTGGGGCTTTCACAAGCTTGTCCAAGCAATCCGCAACAAGTGGTAAATGATATATGTTCTTTACCGTCTGCTTGTCAAGAGCACGATAATCACATCACATCCGCAACTCATTCATTCCTTTCTTCCTCTGGAACAGTTCATGAGCACCATATGGGGACCTTGAAGGTCGTATGAAACCCGCATCAGTGAAATCCTTCAACTGTCGTTTCAACTCCTCCAACTCCGGTGAGCTTTTGCTGGAGGTTGCTTCCCTGGCTTTAGCTCAATGTTATGGTCCACTACACGTCTCAGTGGAAGTACTTTCAACAACTCATCAGGAATCAAATTTGCATATTTGTCCAATACATCGGAAATCTCCGTTGGAATAGGGATCCCCACTCCCTCATCACCCTACTCATACTTAGCGCAGAAACATATTGCACTTTTACTTCCCTTCTCGGGTGAGTAGGTAAAGTCCAAGTTCGTGAGGCTCCAATAAACATGATCTCATCGCAAAAGGGGACAACAATTGCCTTGTTTCCCTTAAGAAATTTCTGCCCCAATAATATGTTAAAGTTGTTCATCTCCATCACCGTGAAGTCCAAACAACCTTGCAAATCTCTAATTTGAACTGGCACTTCATCTGCCAATCCTGACACTTTAGCCTTTGAGTTCACTACCTTGACCTCCACATTGGTTGGAACAATTTGCAGCGCAACTTCTTTCGCTAACCTAGTTGTCATAAAATTATGCGTGGCACCTATGTCCACCAAAGATTGGACGGTTCTTCCAGGTATCTCCAAGTCAAGAAACCCCAAACTATGTAGGCAACTTCTTTTTTGCTCCAAAACTTTCGTTTGCATACATCTTCAATGTTTGCAAAATTTTGTTGTACTAGCTTTGATACCATCTATCATGGCCCCAATTCATTTTCCCCGATTGGAGTAACGTGCGGCACTGGCGAAACGACTACACTTAACTTTTGCCTAAAACCCAATCAAAATTGAGAAAATTGCAAATTTAAGTTGTTTTGTTGCCCAATCTTAGTGCTCTAAAGATTTTCGAAGACAATAAATCCAAAAATACAATTTAAATAACAAAACATTGATATTATTTTAACGGATTAAGAAAAACATAACACAACTTAAATTTGTTTAAATGGTAAATGTTTTTTAATTAAGAATTAAAGACATGAATTGAGTTTATCTTTAATAATTTCAGAGAGATAATTATTGACCCCCCACACTAGATTCAGGGCTTGCAAATAACATTGGTTATCTTTCGCATTTGATAAATAAAATTTTTGATTGATAAATTTTTGGTAATGTTTAAACATTCTCTCATTAAGTTTACTTGCTTGAAGGACTTTATAAAACAAGGATAAAGTTGATCATATTTAAGGATTTAAGTTAGGAGTTTATAACAAAAGGATAAAGTTTATTATATTGAAGGACTCTTTAAGTTAAGTTGGCTCTAGTCTATGTTCAATTTTTGCTAGGAAATAAGGAAATTGCGGTATAATTTGAATGTATCACTGTATAAGATAAAATCCAATAAAAATATTTGCAAATCTGAGTTATACTAGTCAAGCTTTAAAATTTTGAGTGTTTTGAATTTTTGATATGTTAAATCCATTTTTACCATAAAAGAATATTCAAATACTTTTGAGATCAATTTTTTTCAGAAAAACACTGAATTCTGGCTTAGATAACACTTACTTTCACACATTATAGTATCTCGAATGAATGCTTAAAATTATAATATCAATGAAGGGGCGGCTTAATGAAAGTTGGCCAATACTAACGGTAACTTTTAACTTTGCAAAACAAGAACTAGAGAACTTGTGACTTTGCAAGTACAGAGTTCAGCAACATTTAAACCAATATTCTGTCCATTTTGCGAAGTGTGCTCCTCAAATTTCTAAAACCAACTGATAAAATCCAACCCTTTTCCTCCTTCTGTTTGTGAGAATCACTTGGTTCGCCCTTTGCTCGGAGATATCGAAAGCCACGTTTCATGTTCCGTCACCGTAGATATGACTGAGTCCTTGTCCTCTTACGTTATCTTCTCACAGTAGCTAAACAGGGATATAATGCCAAGAACTGATCATAACAGAATCATATTCTGCCCGTAACAGTGGTCATATGGTGACAGTATCAGGATCTTATTCCTTTGTCAAGTCACATCAAAGTACGAACAAAGTACTGCTCACTGAAAGCTACACGTTAGGAGTCACATGGCTGAGCTGCCGAGCCAACGGTGAACTCTGGGTTTGAGTGCCCCTCTTAACCTCCGGACAAGTGGGGGGAGGTCCGAGGGCCCTTGCGGCTGATTCAAACTCAGTGGAAACCAACGGATACACTTTCCACCTAAGGTAATTGCTGTCACTCATGACTGATCGTTTTATGCTCTTTTCAGTACTGACAAATCCTCTGACATCCTCCGCCATTTCTGCATCACAGTCCTCCCTTTTTGTGATTGTTAGTGAAATATAGATATAAAAAAACCAATAGAGTGTTCGCTGGAGGGAATGTTTGTGGAGTGAAAGCCTGCTCTTTTACGGACTACCAGCAGGTTATTACAGGTGGCGTGGTTTTCTTTGATAACGGTGATGAGTCAAATCGACATTCGCGGATAGCAGCCAGAGATGGTTGTCTCACTGTTGGTTTGACACCTGAGTTTGATAGGTTTTGCCACCTCCGGAAAAAAACCCAAGAGCTCTTGTCACCCAAAACCATTTAGCGAACCATGGTCTCTCTATATGTATAGTGTTTTTCAAAGTCCTTCAGAACACTATAGGTATGATGTATGCAATTAGTGATAGTGGTTCTGTAAAATGTACAATGTGGGTAATTATTACTACGCAGACAACTATGAAGTTGATGTTCAGTATTCTATAAAAGCTCCCACAAATTGTTCAGTCATGTCGCTTCATACGGTTATTGGTACCCTATGCAATCAAAACTGAATTTCGTGGCATCTATTATCCAATTGTTACACCTTTTTGGTCCAGTAATTTTGTAGCAAACTTTATGGAATCATCGGCATATCTTTCTCTCATGTGCCTTGTGATATCTCCACTTGATGGCAATGAATAGCTCTTCGACAAATACAACTAATGAGGATGGTACAGATTGACCAGCAATTCATTTAGGATGGCTTTACTTCACTCCAAGCTGTGATGCAGTAGTGGGGTTATGTAAATGTAAATGTATGAAATGTTCAGTAGTAAATAGTAAGGTATGAATAGAGGGTATTCTGAAACTGTTGCAAGGTTATGTAATTGTATGAAATGTTCAGTAATAACCAGTAAGGTATGGGGTATAGTAAGGTATGGGATATGCTAAGAGGGTATTTTGAAACTAGTTTTCTAGGATAAATGGTTCTGACAGGATTTTCTAGAGAGGTTCTCTATTTTTACAATCCGGAATTCCTAGGGAGGTTATTTATATTTTTAATTTTTTTGTTTGCATATAATTTAAAAGGATGGAATTTGAAATTCGTAATTTAATTATTTTTACATAATTATTTGGTTTTTGTTTGTCAAATTGTTTGAATTCTTTTGTGTGAGTTTTTCAGAGATTACATCAAGCTTGACCTGTGGCTTGAGAAATGATGACCCATAGGGGCCACACCAACCCTTAATATCGCTGGACTTTTGCCCACTCGGCATAGAATAGAGGGTGATGGGGTGTATAGTGAAGTCACTCCATTTGAAACTCTGAAATCTATTTTAACTTCAAATCTACCAAGAACTAAGAAAGGTAAAATTTTCAAAACACAGTTATATATATTCAATATTATTTATTATTAATTTTTAATAAAATAATATAAAAAATAAATTGAATATAATTTATTATATTAATAAAATATTTTAATTTATTTTAATATTTTTGTAATAATATAATCCTTTCAATTCCCGATGGGGGTGCAAGCATCACAAGGGGGCTTGGGGCTCATGCCCACGACCTCGTCCACCTCATTGAAGTTAATGCATGGGCAAAACGTGTCTTGGGAAACCGAATGCATGCAACCACCCAAGACTCAATAAATATGGACAGAGGGTTGAAGTATCTTGTTTTTGGTTGGGAGGTGAAGGTTGTAGGCCGCTACATGCTGAGATCGAGGAGCCGACCTCCCTGTAACTTGTCCTCTGGTTTATCATTGAAGTGGTGAATTCTCGGGTCAACTTTGTCCTTCGCTTAATTTCTGTGAGGGGGTATCCCTGTCTAGTGCCAAAGAAGTGGGGGGAGGTGGGTGTTTTGAAGGTCCTTGATGCGGTGAGTTGTTGGGTTAATTAAGCCCTTGGTCTATGTGTTGTGAGGAGCTTTTCATGTTATGTGTTGGAGAAGTGGTGGGAGGAGGATGCAATAGAAGTTAGATGCCCTGGTGCTCAACCAAAGAGGAAGTCTCTATAATGAAATTACGCCATTGGAGGAGGGTTTTGCATTTTTGGTGCAGCGAGGAATGTTGGTGGGAGTTGTCCTTAGTTGATGATGGAGGGAAGCATTGGCTTCGTATTGGATGCTACATCGAGGGTTTGTTGGTATCGCTCTCTTCATTGTTATTTGTTTGTCTTAGAATCTTTCCTAGTTGTAGTGGTTGTGTTAGTGTTGGGTCACCCTTAGTTGGGAAGTGTATTTATATGCAAAGTATTGGGTCTGGTTTGGATTGGGTTGTGTCTCGAGTGTCTAGAAGCTTCGTGGGTAAGGGCCTTTTGATGTCGTGTCTGTGGTATCACACCCTCTATCCTTCATTCACACTGGGGTAATTCACTCAAGTCTGGTATTTTGTGTGGCGGGGTTTGGCTAATGTTTGTCTTCTATTATTGACTACAACGGGAGCCACATAGTGTAATTGTAGTCTTGAGGGGTTTGAATTCGGGATTTCAAGTCTAGCCCTGGGTTTTTTATGCCTTACGATGGTGTCAGAATCTTGTTGTTCTCTCCTATGGTTTAGGGTCGTGTTGGGTTGGTCTCTTGTCACTTTCTGAGATGCGGTTGGTACAATTATTGTTTTAAGTGTTACCCCCTCCTATCAGCCATGCCACCAAAGGCAACAAATGCGCTGCAGAAGGAGAGGTGGTGGTAGCAACCCACCTGCTCAGCGGGGTCCCTGTTTTTTCGCTCATGACTCTGCGATAATGTATTTCAATGCAGTCCCCCCTGAGACCAAGGGGGAAATCAAGAAGTTGGAGACTCAAGTGGGAGTGGAGAGGCAATCCCACTTTTATTGAGAGATATTGGATGAGGTATCTTGTTGGGTCCTAGACCTTGGACATACTAAGAGATGAAAAAAACAATATCTCAATTCTATAACCATTCACTGGTAAATGAAGATCCTGCTTGATCTTGCCCCGAAAGATAGATAGGTTGAATGCTACAATGTCTTTGCTATGCTTGAAGATATAAAGAAGATGCTACAAAACCAATACTTTACTCTGGGCAAGCTAGATTCAAAATTCGCTCACGTTGAAGATCACCTCCTTTGCAAATTTGATCCCAATTCAAGTGCTAAGAATCGTGCTCCTGTTTCTTTCTTTTGATTCCTATTAAAATCTATAATCGTCTATTGTGACTCACCGTATGTCGTATGATATAATAATATACCATCAATTTTAAATTTTGGTATACTTTTACTGAAAGTTATTATATTAAATTTGCTATTTAAAATTTTTAATAATTAATCTGGGTTTAATAAAGGATAAAAAACTCAACTCCACCAAAAACCATTAAAAAGTTCTTAGATCGCTGCAAATTGTTTCAGCATTATAAAACTTCTTTCTAATAATATAAAACATTATAATTTAAAAAATAATAATATAATCCCATCAAAATCTCAAAATAACTTTCGATGCATCCTTCGTACAGAGAAATATTTCATTTCATTAGAAACACTTACCTTTAACAATATGATTGAAATCAACTCATAATCCCATGATAACTTTTGCTAATTCATTTAATCTTTTAAACTTTCTACGACAAGGCCGTTTGACAATAAAGTGGGGATCGACTCATAATCCCATGATAACTTTTGCTCATTCATTTAATCTTCTAACCTTTCTACGACAAGGCCATTGGACAATATAATTGAGATAAAGTGATAATCCCATGATAACTTTTGCTCATTTAATTGATCTTATAGCCTGTTTACAAATAAATCATGATGCAATGTCATTGTACTTTACAGTTAGATTAAAATGATGAATGTAGTAAAATAGGGTGTATATATATATATATATATATATATATATATATATATATATATATATATATATAATTTTTTTAATTAATTATAATTATAATTATAATTTGTTTATTATATAAATAAAAGTTAGATTAATTTTTTTAACTGATGTTTTGTATATAATTTTTATTATATATAATTTTAATTAAAATTAAAAATCGTTAAATGATTTAATATTATTGATTAATACATTAAATTAAAATTAAAAAATATACTATAAATTTAATTAAATAATTTAAAATAATAATACTACTGATTAATGAATTGGATTATAAATATTTTTATTTTTTTAATATAAAATATCAATTAATTTAATAATTAGATATCTTAATATTTTTATAATTATGTTTTTTTATCATATAATTATGTAAATAAATAATTATTATTTTTTTGTTTGTCAAGTTGTTTGAGTTTTCTAGAAATTATATTAAGCTTGATTTATGGTTTGAGAAACCCTTACCCAAGGGCATTTACGCTGTGAAAATAAACCTCATTGCATCTAATTTAGGCCATACCGTCCCTTAACATGGTTGGATTTTTTCCCATCAAATTTCAAACAGATAACCTGCACATCACGTAGTGACTTAATCGTACATCCTATCACCATTTATTCTATGCCACATAAATTAAATAATTATTACTTCAATATAATATAATAATTAAATCTCAATAAATATAAAAATAAAACATTAAAATATCTAAATCCCAATAAACATAAAAATATAATATTAAAATACCTTTCTAATTTCATATAAGACAAAGAAAGCAATGAGAAAATTTAGTTTTTTTTTTTTCAATAATATTACTCAACAAAATTACTTTAAAATTACTTTAATGCATTTTTGTTTTTTAGCCTTCAATACTATTACTCAACAGAGTTACTTTAATGCAATGATTATCTTCATCTTTACTTTCTAGTATGGGAGCCTCATAATAGTAGCACTTTAGCACTTTAACATCTTGAGCTTGATAACCCTAGGTTTGTGTTAATTATAAATTTATATTATTTATGATATTTTATAATTATTTTGCTTGTTTTAAGTTTGTTATTTTCATGTACTTATGTTACATGAGAGGTGCATCTCATCCATAATTCATAGAGGCATGTAAAGAACATGGAATTAAATAGGTTTTAATAAAAATATTATTATATTATATAAATAAAATTTGTATAAAAAATTAAATGTAAATAAAAGATATATTTGAAATTTAAATGGAAATAGTTAGGAATTTTATATATTCAAAGATATATTTAGGTTTTAAAAATAAAAGTGTATGAAGTGCTTTTTTTGAGTCAAAGTTAAGGGAAGGGTTGAAAATAAATGTATAATTATTTTGACCTAGTTGATAATATGTGGGCACATTCCAAGCCATTAATCCATCTTTTCCTCTAGGCACAGATGTTGGGAGTCTATTTGACATAATTATAAATAATTTAATGTTGATTTTATCTAGAGTATTTCAAGATTTGAAGGGGTGTATAGCTTATTAGGTGATGTCAATAGAGCTTAGGTCCCAAATCTAGTTAGATAGGAAAATAAAGATATCTAGGAATCTCCTAATAGAGAGCCATTATGTTGTGATTTGTAATTGAAAACTTGAATATTTGAATAAATTGCAATTAAAATTTATATGTGTTTTGTGCAATGAATAAATTGACTAAACACATAAACAAGTGAATTTTAACCAAATTTTACAGCCAAACAGAGGCAAATAACCATATCTGAAACATATAACATAAAACATGATAAATGAGTTCACCCCTCTCTTGAGCTACATCTCCTGGTCCAGCTTCCAATGCAGGGCCTCTTTCATTGAGTGCTCAAAAGTGTGTTTACATGGATTTACAATGCTCAAAAAACAAAATTGATGCCTCCAATGGATCCAACACTATCAAAAACCCCCATCTAGGTTCTTTCTACACCTCATTTGGCCAAAAATTGAGAAAGTTATGCTTGTTACAAGATTTTCCCAAATTCCATCGTTAATCATCCTCCAATTCAACCCAAACCTGGAAACTTCGTGCAAATATGGCCTACAATCCTGCCCAATGGGTTAAATTGTAGGATAGTTAAACTGTCCATTAACCCCCCAGTTCCGAAAACAGGGTCGTATGGGCGTGCATGTGACCGAGTTTAGCGCCGAATATTTTGGGTCGAGGGCTTAGAAAATGTGCTCGTGTCTCCACTGTAGCATGGTATCATGGGCGCACATGTGGCCCGGGGTTGGCCCCTTTACACCTCCGCACACCTAGTCTAGTTAAGGGTATGTGACCCTGGTCTGGCCCTCATCTAACTCCACCACAATCATTGCTTCGGTTATATGGTGGTGTCATGGGCTGCGACCATGGGGATGAGGCTTAGCCCTCGCCCTTGGTCTTGCCCCTTGGCTCAGAGGGTGCGGGGACCAGGGCTGGGGCTTAGCCTGACCCCCAACCTCTGAAATGAATTAGGTTAGATTTTAAATAAAAACTGCCAATGTAGTTTATCAAGTGGCATGGTGGTGGCGCAGTGGTAACGTGGCTTGGTGATTGATGCTTGGTTGAGAGTTTGATTTCGGTGGGCTGCTCGGCCTTCATAAAAAAAAATTAGACCACGCTTGGGAGGCCACGTGGTTGCCTCCGATTGGCCCACGTGGCTCTCCCCCATTGGTCCTCCAATTACACAGTCTGCAACCCATAAATTAATAAAAAATTTGAATCCTCAGCCAGTGAAAATCCACAACTCACAAACCAATCATAAGGAGACACTTGTCAACAAACCATTGGCCAATGAATTACATAGTTATCTACCCAGTCACTTGCCTAGTCATCGGATGGATTGCTGACTAGGGGTACCTGCAACCCAAGTTATAAAATTTTAGTTATTTGGTAATTCGATCAAAACACGATATCAGGAGCATACGATATTGGTTTTGAGTGAAACAAGTTGCGTTGGATTCATGTTGCCGAGATCTACGCATTGGTGTAGGTTTCGATAATTTTTGAGCACTTTGAATTTTGAGCACTAAACTGATCCCTTTGATCATGTTGTCAACACAAATTTGAAGGCTTAAGTAATAGCCATCCTTTAGCATTAGAGTGTTTCGCCTTGTTCATGAAAAAATAATGGTAATGATGTTTACAACATTAAGAAGCTTCATATGCAAACAAAGGAGGACTTGGACCCCTTTGACATGGTTTCAGATGACAATAGGGTGTAATAGATAGTAGGAGATTTGTCTCTCCATATGTGAAAGATGTTCAAGTGTATTAGAGTGAAGAGGGTTAAAGTGAGGATAATGTTCAACAAAGATATATGTTTAAGGTGGATAAATTAATATGGTACACTCTAGTGGGTAGATTTATGGGGAAAGAAGTAAGGCAAGATCTTAGTAGGATATGGTTGGAGGTTGACTAGATGAAGGTTTTGGTTACTTGTTGACATTTCATTTTCTAGCATGAGGATGGATTTTCTTTGAAATTCTTAATGAGATTGATGTGAAGGTTATTCTGGGAGATTTTTAAGCTTCTCATAAACAAAATTTAAAATCATATTCCAAATTTGTATGTGTCTCAAAACTATAATGGTATTTGACAAACAAGTTGGAATTCAAGCATTTTTATTTTTTTATTTTTTGCATTTTCATGTCTGGTCTTCTTTTTTACATTATTAGAATCTCAATCAACATGGGAGTTGGACATCCCCATGTCTCTATAGTTATGTGTTTTTACCATACTATTATGCGGGATAAATGAATTTTTCTTTAATGAATAATTGAATCTTAATAAACATGGGAGTTGGAGATTACATTAAGATGCCCTCCTAGTTATTTGTTTTAACAATATTACTCCATAGAATAAATAACCATTATCTCAATGCAACGATTCTATGCCCCATTAACTTTGTATGTATGTTATTTTTACCATACTACTATGCAAACTAAAAAAATATTTCCTCAATGCAATGATTGAATCTCAAAAAACATGGGAGTTGGACATTGAGATGCCCTCCTAATTTATTTATTTAACTATTTTTATTTTTAACAATACTACTTCGTAGAATAAATAATCATTACCTCAATGTAATGATGTTGTGCCTCATTTTTTTATAGTACATAAAACCTCACAATGGTAGTACTTTTTGATCTTGGGGATAAAAAATGAAAGCGCTCAAAATCTCCCAAAACTAGTGCCAAATAGTAGATCTCATCATTCTTATTCCAACGACGCTTGAATCGCCTCAATCCAACACCGTATGAGGAAGTTATCATGTTCTGAAGCTTTTGATAATCAACTAAAAAGTCAACTTGCGGGGTTGACTGTGCAGTTCGTACGTTGATGTGGTGCCGATGTTAGCATTTGACTGGGAAGTATGGATGTTAGGAGAGATCAAATAAGAATTTGACACTTGGACTAGTCGTATGAGGACACATGGCACACTTCTGTTTGTTTGAAGGTTTGTGAGATGGGCCAATCAGAGAGTGACACATGGCCCAATGCTAGGGTGCCATGTGGCACTATGTTTAGCACCAAAATTTTATTATGTCAACCAACAGGTTCTGCAGGATTCGACTACACGACCTCTAGTTCATAACTCCACCACTCTATCATCAAACCACACATCAGACTTATTAATAGAAGGGCAACATTTTATATTTAATGTGTTTGGTTCCAACGGTTGAGGGTGAGGGCCGGGCCGATGGGTGCACCCAACCAACCCAGCCCCAAGTTATATTACAATTAACGCGACCACCAATGAGATGTTGGGAGCGGTGGGCCACATGGTACCATTCCTGCACCCTAGGCCCAAGTTCTATTAAATGCTATGCGACTAGGAGCGGGGATAGGGAGAGTGCGTGGCCCATGGCCCGCACCCCTCGGTCATATGTTTTCCACATGACCACTAGCGTGGGAGGCAGAAGGGGCCTACAACCCACAGACACACACACACACACACACACACACACACACACACACACACATATATAATTTTTATATTTAATACAAAACGACTATTCTACTAATAACTTTGGATCGAACTCGAGACTTCTGGGTTGCTAACAAAGCGTCTTACCAATACTCCACAAACCATTTTGTTGCCAAGTTTTTGCAAAGGACGGGTTTTGAAGAGAAATTAACAGGCATTTTGGGGAAAGAGGCCTAACTTCGTCATTTTTTAACCTTTTTGAGTCTAATAAGACCCTACATAGGGGTTTTTGGGCATTTTGGACATAATGGAAATGTTATTTTTCAAGTTGAGACTTAGATGTTGATGTATTTGAACATTTTAGCATATAATAAAAAGGGCCACCATTGGAAGCTATACCTGAAGACGTAGCCCACAAGGGGTGAACTCCATCATAAATTTGTTGTGTTCTGACACTGCTTATTGTCTATTTTAACTGTTAAAAATCTACAAAATTTACTTTAGTTTGTGTGCTTTTTCAATCATGATCCATGGCCTAAAAGACATAAACTAGCTTGCAATATATTCATGAAACCTTCATTTTTAATTTTGGATTAGTTTGGTATCAGAGCTTGGGTTTTATGAAGGTTTGACATAATTTTCAAGTTTTTTTTTTGAATTCTTACAAGGTATAAATTAAGAAGAGGAGAAGGAGCACTTGAAGAACCAAATCCTAAAATTGGCTCAAGGAGACCACAAAATTCCACAAGTCATGGCACATGAAGAAGGAAAAGGACAAGAACTGTTGTATGAGGATGAGAGATATTTTATAAATAGTTTCTTTGATATGATTGAGATGGTGAAAGTGTTCTACAATGAGAGAACAACAAGGTTGCAAGGAGAAAGTTCTAATAAACTAAAAGGTAATGGTGGTAATGGGAGCAAGCCTCAACCACCTCCTCCTCCTCCACCTCCATCTACACCTCCATCCTCACCTCCTTCATCCCATAGACCTACTCCTCCTACATCTCCAAGAGGACATGCTAAATCTTCTTTGATTAGGCTTGATGTCAAGTTTGAATTGCTTATGTACAATGGGGAAGTAAATGCTGAAAAGTTGGATAATTGGGTTCGCCAAATTGAAGTATATTGTAGGATTCAAAAGATTGATGATGATGTCAGAAAGATCCATCTTGCTTCTCTTCGCATGGAAGGTGCAAATCTCATCTGGTGGGAGGCCAAAACTCAAGAATATTTGAAGAAAATTGGTAAAATTATATCTTGGAATAATTTTATAACTGTATTAAGAAGGAAATTTTATCCATTAGCTTGTACATGCAAAAAACAATTATGTATTGGCAAAATTTTAGACAAGCTAAAGGTTAGAGCGTCTAAAGTTACACACAAGAATTTAGAAGAAGAGCTTTAATCTTGGGTGTTGATTTGACCTCACAAGATACTCTCCTTAAGTATATAGGTGGATTACATAGTTATTTGAGACATACTATACTTATGTTTAATCCCACCAATCTAGATGAAGTATGTGTTCAAGAAACTCATTTAGAATCAAGAGGCAAGAATGTTCCTCAAGAGTCCAACAAGAAACCTTTTAAATCTAGAGACAAAGGAAAGGGGAAGTTTAAAGGCAAAGGAAAGAAGAATGCTACTGTCAAGAAAGAGGGAGAGAAACTTACCTATAAACATTGTTCAAAAGATGACCATGATGAAGACCACTGTTGGAAATTACATCTAGAATTGAGACCAAAGAAGTTCAATAACAAGGGGAAACAAAAGACTACTGCTACAACTCAACAAGATCTAGGATATGATTCAGGTGATGAAACAAAAATCACAGCCATGGGAATGAAATGTATAACTTCTAATGCAAGTACTAGTTTATCTAGTAGCTTATTGAATCTCAAAATGATAAATAAAGAAGTGAGGTTTTCCATATCAGGGTCATTACAAAACATACAAAGGTTGATACATTATTTGATAGTGGATATCAAGTCAATCTTATCTTTGAATCAATTGTCAAAAAACTTAATTTAGAAAATACACCTCATGCAAAACCTTACCCTTTGGTTTAGGTATGTGATTATGCCAAATTACAAGTGACAAGAAAACGTAAACTCAATTTTCCATCACTGCTAATTTTATAGATGAGGTAGAGGCTTGATGTTGTATCACTTGATATTTGTGGGATTGCCTTAGTGAGTCTATACTTATATGTCCGAAAATCCATATTCTATCGTCATGAGAAAAAATATCATCTTTTCAAAGATGGAGTTGAGTATATTGTTAGAAAACATCACAAGAAGATAAAATTGTCTCTTGTTAGTGCTAGTCAAATGAAACGGCTTGTGAATGCTAGTAAGAATTTTGTGTTGTTGATGATTAAAGATAAAGATACTACCGAATATAAAGCTTTCACAAGATGTGATTCTAAACTCGAGCATGAATTGGTTGAATTTGTTAACACTTATGACAAGATGTTTCAAGAACCTGAAGGGTTACCTCCAAAAACAGGAATCTAACATGAGATTCAATTGCAGTAGGATGCACCACTTCTGAATATTGGCATGTATAGAATGTCAGTTTTGGAGAATGCAGAAATTAAGAAGCAAATTCAAGAGCTGCTTGAAAAAGGGGTCATCAGACCTAGTACATCTCCTTGTGGGTCTCCTATTGTTTTGGTTCCAAAGAAATATGGTACATGGCACATGTGTGTGGATTTCTGAGCTTTGAACAAGATCATGGTAAAGAATCACTATCCTCTTCCTTGCATTGATGATTTGCTAGATCAGTTAAAGGAAGTTGTTTATTTTACTAAGTTATATTTGAGAAGTGGTTATCATCAGATAAGGATTGTTGAAGATGATATTTGGAAAACTACTTTCAAGACAAAACAATGTTTGTTTGAATGGTTAGTTATGTCGTTTAGGCTTTGCAATGCACCTGCCACATTCATGAGAGTTATGAATGATGTATTGCAACCATTCCTTGATGATTTTATCATCGTATAATTACATGATATTTTGATTTTCAGTAAGACTCATGAAGAGCATGTTAAGCATGTAAAGCAGGTTCTAGATGTCTTGAAAAAGGAAAATTTGTAGTTGAATACATCTAAATGTGAATTTGGGAAAACCTCTTTTGTTTTCTTGGGTCATATTGTAGGAGGTGGTGAATTGAAGATTGATCCCTCCAAAGTTGATGGTATTTTGAATTAGACTAAACCAAACAATGTGTTGAGGGTGTTGGACCCACCAACATTCAGGGGATCTCCCTAATATGAAGTCCCAACTAGACCTCACACCATTTGGAGTAGGGGTCCCAACAATGGAAGTACGATAACTTTGGTGAAAGAAAGTGTGTGTGACCCTGCGAAAAGTCAAGTGTGATGCATGAGGGTTTCAACACACGAAGGAAAAAGGAAGTATGCCCCCTGGAAGCCTATAATAGTACACAACATGAAAGGAACACACGAGCGTAATGAAATCACAAGCTAAGACGTAGAATAGTCCACAAGTTAAAGTGATGAATTAATACAACAACACACATTTAACAAGATTCATACAAATTCAAATGAAATAGTTCATAAGCATAAGCGAAAGTTAAATAACATACATTGCAAATACAACAAGAATAGTCCTACTATATTCACAACATATGCATGAAAGCATGTTGGCTCTGATTTTTCTTATAAGTGAAAATTCCATTCATACATACAACATTAATGACCACTAGCCCCAATAGTGGAACATTAAAGTCAAGAATACATGGTCCTCCAAAGAAGTATACTCGCTCTATGCTACGGAGAAGCCAAGGCTCTTCACAATACTCCCAAGATCCTTCTAAGCCTAAGCCTAGCCAAAAGCTTGGCTCCCAAAAGCCTCTTACATGAGTTATGAGGTTCTATTTATAACAAGATGGGGTGACTCTTAAACTCCCCTTTGTGACCTTTGGACTAACCTTATGACTCTTCATCTTCTTTACAAAATGACTCATTACATTACATCATGACTCTTCATATTCCAATATTGACACTTAGAATTTCACTTACAACATAATTACAAATAATATTACATTTTACACTTGTACCCATATAAGAAAAAATAGGGTAGAGACAACATGACAACCTAACAAGACACAACACTATGATGCTTGAGTTTGGGAGAAATCTAGCTCAGTAACCTCCACTTGTTGCTTCTCGGTCACATATTGGTGCTAAGATCGGTACTGTGTGATGATGTCCCCAAAGTACGTGATGGTGTCTGCCTGGAAGTGGACTTTAGCCTCCATGGAATCCAAGTACAATGTCCTGGAACTAGTTTCAAGTTCGTTTTGAAGCATGAGCAACATTGTTCTGATTTGGACAGGACCACCGGTGTAATTTGACATGTTGTGTTTGTTCATCTCTAAATCCTCCTTGGTGGGAATCTGTCTCAGCTGGTCTAAGTACTCTTGGATCTCCCGCCAGACTTGGTTCCTGGGTTTAGCTTTCGTGAGTGAACCGATTGATGGGATCTGGTGTGTTTTCACTAAGACATCCAAACTACTGAACAACCATACATATGGTGCCTGAATGCTACCAATAAATGAGGCGAGTTGTTTGTTGTTATGAATCAACATCTGAACTCTCGTTGTCTCCAACTCTGATTGTGGCTTCGTTTTCTTCACTAAGTCAAGCGATGCCCCTTTGTATCACATTGTCCATTCTTGCACATAGGTGATGGCAACTTGTATATTCTTGAGAGTTTTAACAAATTTTTTGCTTTACTACTATAGGCCATGCAAATGGAAAACTTCTTTATGTATGGTTACAAACCCCTCATAGAGCTTCCGCATGGTTTCTCCCTGTGTTGATACTTCAACAAGTATCACTTTTCTCATCTTCTCCAAGTAAACCTATGCGGAAAATGCACTCTATGTTGATGCGCGAATTTGTTCTGCCTCTTGCCTAGAAGCCTACAAGTTCTGTGCCAATTGCTCATTCTCGACCATCAAATACTAAATGTTTGATCTTGTTGCTCCTGCAAAGGCCAAGTTGGCTTCGACAATGGAATTTGGATGCTTCCTGGTGTCTTATACTATAATCCTTTCTCTAAAGAATGCAGGTGATGCATGATCATCCATAATATTCTTTCTCCACGCTTGTACAATCCTCTTTTGGAACTCATCAAATGACAGATTGTATACATACATTACCAGATCATCATTGAGGGGAAAAACATCCCCTTCTTTGCCTGGGGCTAGCTCTGCTGCTGGAGGTGGTGGAGGATGAGAGGTGACCTATGGTGTGCTCAACATCATATCAACATCTTCATTCTGTGACTCTTGTTCCATATCCATGTCTGTTACTTCAATCAAGTGCTCAATTTGCTGAGCAAGCTCCCGATATTCCATCTGTTCACCTACATCCTTAGCTATTAGTTGGTTCTATTCCTGCTCTTCAACCTATATCGACATTGTTTCTTCTTTCATTGTGCCTTTCCTTTGTTCTTCTTCCTCCTTCCACTTATCTTCTTACTCCCTCCTCCTTAACTCTTGTTCTTCCTTCAATTTTTGCTCCATCTCTTGCCGCTTCAGTTTTGCTTCCTACAACCTCTATTTTTATCTCTTCCTCTGCTCCCTCTCTGTATCCTCTTCTTACTCTTTTCTTCTACTTCTAAATCTTCTTTCATGAGAATAGGATATGCTTTCATCTTACAACTTTGTTATCCCTCTGGATTGTCGAAAATATTCCTCTTTCCCTTGTCCTACATGAGATTGTTGCTTTCTGCTACTGTTTCTTTCGAAATTGTTGTCATATGTGGAGTATCATGTGAAGTCCCTGCTAAAATAACTGGCTCATGGAGTCTGGAGGAATTGTAGCAATTCCTCCATGGATCCTCCTCTGGCCAATGGAATGCCCCACCGATCCACGAAAAGTAAACTCTTGCATAGTGGTCTTTACAAATACCATGGGGATCATATGGATTAAAGTCCCAAGTATCAAATGCAAACCTGACTATTTCCTTTCCCTTGGCATCCATAAATTTCAAGTTCTTTATCTCGTATAATCCAATTTGCAAAGGAAGAGTGGGCCATGGTGCTTTCTTCTTCCTATGCAAAGCTGCTGACAACCCTGTGGCGAGATGATATGACACTTCTTGCATGACAAGCTTGTCGGTGGCATACCTTGGTAAAACATGCGGAGGCTTCTCTCTATCGAACACTCTAAGGAAGGTGCCACCTGGTGAGGCATACCAATTTGTGATGTCTACTATCACCTCCATTTCTCCTCGTGACATGCAAGGTGGATATTCTTCAAAGATAAGCTTGTAAAGAGGGATGATGAAGTGGTCAGTTAGCTGTGCCATTATTCCTTGATGGCTGCAATATGAAAAGAACTTTCAATAGATATGCACGATAGATTCTCATGGTGTCCATGTAAATTTAATACCAGGGAACTACTATTGTGCACAATTTGCATCCAGTAAATATGCAAACATGTAGAACCTTGCTTAATCACCATTAGCAAGACTTTGAGCCTATGCGACATGGGACCTCAACTATCGAGCCAACGTATATGACCAATTGAATGACTTCTGTTGGTTTAAGGGAGCTTGACCTAGGTTCAGAGTGTACTGCACACCAACAAAACCCTCAACCATTGGCCCTTTTGGCAACGACCTGCAATCAGGTCGCGATCTCACCCGAAGTGGTTATGGGAGGTTGCAAAACCAAGTTTATGCAGCGAGAGGGATATCTACGCCATGGTGCCCGTGTGTTTACTTATGTATTATATCTATCTACAACTTTTCATACATGAATTTGCGATGATGATTAACTTCACAGATTGGTACTTAATGCATAAACATAACAAAGAACATTATAACATATATTCTTTCACATAATTCAGTAAAAAGCATGCATGGCGATACATATAACAAAATATAATGAACATAGAAATATATTCAATACTTCACCAAAACTGATTATTTATTAATAAAGGTCTTCAATACATATACTTCTCTGACCTACACACCCAGCTGCAGGTGGTCTGCGCACTCAGTTGCAGACCCTTCCAAGGCCTCTGCGCACTCAGCTTCAAATGCTTCCCAAAATTACAGATTGAGGATATAAAATACGATCAATTTACAAATTCTATCTATCTTGTTGTTATCTTCGACAAAGTATTACATCTTCTTTATGTAGATTTCCTTACTACAAGACCATGGTATCCGACAAAATAATGGACTAATACCCGATACCCGTTACAAATTGAGGGCCTTTGACTGACCCCAAAGCCGCTAAACATTGCGCAATGAACAGAACTTCGCCATCTCCGTGCGCTCTGCTCCTCAAAATGTGGAGTCTTTGACAAAAAATTGGACCAAGTTGGGCTGTGCCCAACGGGCCCCCAACACTCACTCGTGACTCTTCCCGAGTCACTCAGCCGCAATTCCCTTGATTTTTGCTGCAATTCTATTATAGAAAGCATTGCACTGCTAGACTATCTCTGCCATTTGTTTCTCCTCTCGGCGCACCTCTTCCAGCAATGCCTTTGTGGTTGGGTCGACAACCTTCTGCAGTATTTCTGTCTCCCTTTTCTTCAACTCTTTGAGCCTTTCATCCACTATCTGAGAAATTTTGAGGGCGTCTTCCTACCACGGCTGTGTCCTCGCTTGCAAAATTTGCTCCTTCCTCCAAAGATCATCTATTTACTATTGGAGGTTCTTTCCTTTGGTAATATTGGAGAGCCTCTGCAAGACTGGTAGGGTCTTCATAGCTACCAAGATCTCGTCGTGTTGCTTCTGCTTCATCTGCAATTCCTCCTCGATCTTCTGGATGTTTGGATCCTCCTGCAGCAAGGTCCAAATCTGCATTGTGTCATCTAGTAGTTTCCTGCAGTCTGCCACTGTGTCGGAGATGCCTTTCAATGTTGATTTTAAGTCCTTATGCCTTTTCTCCCACACTTATGGTGGCATGGTTGTTTGCAGCCTTATTTTTAGCTCTGATATCTACACTTCATACTCAAATTTTATCTTTTCCAATGTATTCTTTGATTCCTTGATTGTGAGGGCAAGCTTCACAACCTTCTCTACTGGTGGTTCCTCCTCACCAATATTCACGTTCGGGAGTGTGCTGCAAGTATCTTTGATGGATTTTTCCAACTACTATTGTTGTTGCCATGCAACTTCTCTTTCCTTAGCCACCTTCTCCGACTCCTTATTTAGTGCAACTTTCTCCTTTTCCACTTGCATCGTGAACGTTGAGGTTTGTTGTTCTTGCTCCTGCAGTTTGGTTGTTAAAATTTGATGGAATTCATGCAGCACCTACATAGGAAGCACGACAATATTCACATTGATGGTCTTCCATGCTTTGGCTCATTCTTTGTCCTTTGGTGTGTAGAACTGTAGTGCCCCATCTCGCACCCACAGAATTCTAACGCCGAATTGTGTCTTTATTCTTCGCTCTACCTGTAGTGGCTGGGTTATTTTTTCTAGTTGTTTTGTTGTTTGTGGCAAGGGATTCATCTCTGCAATTCCATTCTATACCTTAGCCAATATCGCTATATAGTGATCATCAATTCTATCCCAAGTCTTCGCAATGATCTCCTGAACCTTCTCATCGATCTTGTCGATGTCCCCATCAGTGAGGACTAGTAGTATTGCGCCCTTGGAATTATCTGCTTTCTGCTTTTTCCTCTTGCCTACCACAATTGTTGGTACTCTCTTTTTGATAATAAAAGGTGACTCCTCTGATACTCCTGCATCACTGAGGGTTCCTCTACTTCTATCTCTGCATCCTTTCCACTTGTCCCTGCATCCTACGAGGTGCCCTTCTATGTTCCAATTGCTCCACTGGGTGGAGTCATCCATTCTTCCGGCCATTGCTGTAATACTGTGAGAAAATCGAGAAAATCATCTTCAGTTACTAAGTACAGAAATGGGTGCCATGTCCTAATTAGGTCCTTCATTGCCTTTACATCAACTATGTGAAAGTCCGCTTTGGAGTCCGCAATGTGATAATATTGCTTATATAAACTAAGTGACAACCTTGGATGCTGATTCACCACCATGTGTAGATCCATTGACACCACCACAAATAAAATCCTATTCTCTATTGCGCGTGTTGGCTCCTTAGTAAACTAAAGGAGCCATACCTTATTTCTTCACAATAATCCACCTTGCCAGATGGAAACTACGAGTCTTTTGGTTCTTTCCATGCAACTAGCGCAATGAGGATTATCAACCACACGTAGTGGAACATCTTCCCCTCTTCTTATGCTTCCTTGGAATCTATCAAATTCCTTGCACAAATAGGAAACCCAGTTAAACTGGACCCTTGCCCTACACTACACAGCCAAAGATACTACAGTTGCAGGGACCTCATTCGCCCTGCACTTCCTCATTATCTTACCTGCCAAGATGTGCACGATGAAGCACACTCCTTGGTCATTGATGGAATTGATATCATATCCACATGATTTCTTTACTAGTCTGAACTTGTCCTTCATCATTTGTGCCATCTCCTTGTCCTTATTTATTCCCATAAATTATTCTTCAGGGTCTTTTCCCTCATGAGGCAATGCCATGATTCTTTTGATTAACATCTCATCGATCGGGATCCTCGTCCCTAGCCAGATGCATCCATCATGTACCAATGCGAGGAGCTGTTTCTCATAGGTTGTACTAGATGGGCTTCTACCAAAGTGTGGCACATTCAACATGTTCAAGAGGCCTGCTCTCTCCAATCCTGTAGCACATTGGTACGAATCCAGTCTCGTGACTTTGCTTTCTGAGTACTAAACCTGCTCCAGATATCTACTTGGTTAAAATTGTGGGTATTTTCTTTGATCGTTGAAGTCCTAGTCTTCCATCTTCAACTGTTGGATCTTCCCCAACACTTTGCCATCAAATGACACTTCCTTAGACAACAATGGAGTGTATGTGACAAAATTTCCCTCATTTGGCTCCTTAATCAGCTTGGCATTTGGTTTTCTTGGTGACATGTAAGGTGGGAGCATAGCGGGAATCTCTTTGTACCCTATCTCCATCCAGTGAAATTCATCCTCCTCTTTACTATCATTGATCTTTTGAGGCACCTTTTTTTGCATTGGATTATTTCCTTTCTGCACTGTCTTCTTCCCCTTATCTTCTTTTTTCTTCATGCGCACTTCCTTTTGTGTTTTCTTCCTCGGGGATGTTCTTAGTTCCGCCCCAGAGACCTCAATTGGTCTCTTCCCATGCTTCTTCTATGGTTCTGTCGGTACCTGATTTCTCAGCGACCTCACGTTCCTTGGGGACATGGGTACATTCGCTTC
The DNA here is from genome assembly GCA_031772625.1 of Pinus tabuliformis. NCBI lineage: Eukaryota > Viridiplantae > Streptophyta > Pinopsida > Pinales > Pinaceae > Pinus > Pinus tabuliformis. The sequence continues at coordinate 704,097,336 of CM062805.1, read as the reverse complement.
TTGTGCCTCCATAATACCCGCTAATACTCTTTCTACAAATATTCTAACAAGTTCTTCAAAGCTCTTCTCATACATACAATAACTCTTTCTCACTTAGATGCAAATTCTGAATTATCCAGACAACAAAGTGTAAAATGTGGTGTGGGATATGGTTTTTATAATGAATTTTAATTCTAGCCCCATGATTGGTTCAAGATTTTCTCATTTAATGTAGGTATGGGGCTAGATACAATTGACTGTTCTTCATAAATTCTCTTCTTTTGCACCCCTTAACAACAATTTCCTTTTAATGGTAGATTTTTCCTTTCAACGGTCATATTTCCATCCAAATTCAACGAACCTTTCCTCGTAGCGCAGTCACCTTTTCTTTGTCACAGTTCCTTCAGACTTTGTCATACTCTTTAGTATCGCGCAGTAATCTGCCTTCAGTGAAGTCCCTTTCTGTAGAGTAGGTTATAGTCCTGTGCCCATTTTCAACTGCAGGTGGCACTAAGACTTTCCTCCCTTTGTTTTTCAGTGTGAAGCTCCAGGGACAGAGTCGTCCCTATATATCTTCAACTTGCTACCATTCACTCGTCCCAGAATCAACTGACCATTCAACTTCGCGAGCTGAATTGCACCACCATCAGAGATGTGCTTGATGATATATGGTCCTAACTAGTGTGTTTTAAATTTTCCTGGGAACTTCACGAATTTTCTATCATATAATAATACAATATCTCCTTCCCAGAATGTCTTCTTCTTGATATGCCTGTCATGCCAAGCTTTCTCCCTTGCTTTCTGCACTTGCTGATGGAACCTTGCTATGAACCTGTCTTCTTCTAGAGCTAGTATCTACGACATTCTTTCCTTCATAATGTCAGGGTCTGCCATATCTGTGACAACTACAATTCTCAAACTTGGCACAATGTATTCCATAGGCATAACTGCCTCTTTTCCATATACCAACCTAAACGGTGTTTGCCTTGTCAATTTCTTGCATGTTGTTATGTATGCCCATAACACCACTGGAATCCTTAAATCTTAGTCATCTCTATTCACATTGCATACCTTGGTCAATGCATTCTCCATAATTTTATTGAAAGCTTCCACTGTTCCATTTGCCTGAGGATGATAAGGAGTGCTCTTCTGGTGGTAAACTTGAAATTCCTTAGTTAGTGCTTCAATGGTCTTATTCAAGAAATGTGTGCCTTGGTCACTCATCAAAATATTTAGACAACTAGACCTGGATAGTATATATTCAAATATGAACTTTTCAGCAGCTTCTATGCTGCAGTCCTTCACTGGTTGTGCCTCATCCCATCTTTTAAAATAATCAGTTGTAGTGATTATATGCCTCGCACCAGTCTTATTTCTTGGCAGACTGATAGGTCCAATGAAGTCAATAGCCCATTTGTCAAAGCCCTGCAAGGTTACCTGTGGTACTAGCGGCATCTCATCTCTTCTAGATGGCCTTCATGTTCTTTGACATACATCACATGCTTGGCATAATTCTTTTGCATCCTTATGTATTGTGGGCCACCATTACTCGACTCTCAATGTTTTCTCCGCAGTGGCTTTTCTTGCATAATGCCCACATGCGACTCCTCCATGAGCTTCTGTCAGAATACTCCGTCGTTCATGTTCAGGGATATATCTGCAAGTACTTAATCCGATCCCATTTTGTACAAGTGTCCAATAATCATTGAGAAATCAACTGCTCGAACCACCAAATCCTTCTTTTGCTTCATAGTGTACTCCGCGGGTGCCATTGTTTTGGCCAGAAACTGAATAATACCCGCAAAGTGATCATCTGCAACTCTAATTGTGAATAACTGTGCATCGGGCATGTTATTTCGATATTTTTGGGTTCTTCTCTTGTCTCTATTCTTGATAGATGATCAGGCCCAAAATTCAATTTCCCTAGCTTCATTATCACCTCGAAGTCATACTCCTAGAATAATAAAAACCATTGACAGACATTTCCTCCTAAAATAGGCTTATTCACCAAATATTTTAGCGCGGAGTGATCAGTGAACATTTTGAAATGTGCTCCCAACAAGTAGTGCTTGAAATTATGTTATACATATACCATAGCTAATCCTTCTCTTTCTGTCATGCTATAGTTATTTTCCGCCTTGTCATGTAATCCTTCTCTTTTCTGTCATTCTATAGTCTTGTGAAATCCCTTTTCCCCAATCTGGATTCGCATGCTCCTTCTTCAAGAAAGGCACACATATTTCTTTATTAATTCGTTGATTTTTAAACCAACGTTCGCCTTCCCATGGGATATCACAGGCTTGAGCTACCAATTCTTTGGTCAGCTTAAACTTCATGTTTCCAACTTGAGCCCGATCTCCATTTAGATTCAGAGCAAAATATTTGGTTACTTCGGAATTGTGCCCATTGAATTTAAAAAACAACGGCAACCACCTTGCCTTTTCCAACCACTTCTTACTCTGAGGATATACTTCCAACAGCTCCAAGCCCTATGGTTCAAACCAGACATCCGACCTCATTCTTGACAGACACTATGAGTAGGGGAGTGTAGTGTTTCAATTCAGCCTTCCAACATCTTCCACAGGCTACGCAGGGTGTCTTAGGATCGACGGGAATGAGAATGGCTTAATTAGGAAAGAAACAGTGTAATAAGGGCGAGTCCGTATAGCGCAAAACATGATCATGATTAAAAATCATGATCTGTTATGCGAGATCTTTGTTGGAGAGGTAATTGTTGTACACTTTGAGGAATTATTGGGAATGGGACCTTGCATCATGACATGGAATGGTTCATAGCCACCTTTTCAAACAAGGATGACCGTAACTCATAATGGTCCAAATTTAAAAAACTTGTACCATTACCTTTTACCTCAAGAAATTGATGTCGAGCTTACCTTCTTAACTTACCGTCCGACGGTCAAGTACCTGAAGATGACGAATGCACTTGCCTTAGAATGATGAGCCACTTTAAAACCATATCATGTACAGGATCATGAGATTACAGGGTCTTGAGTAACTTTGAAGACTTCAGAAATCGATTTAATACTTATCAGATTCCTTAAGGAGATGTTCTGCTGGAATTGTTTGTTGGAAATAATACTAAGAGGGGGGGGGGGGGGTGAATCAGTATTATCAGATCAGTAAAACTTTTTCAATTTCATACTCAGAAACATATACGCTACTTCAGTTAAGTGAACCTGCGTGTACACGCTACTGTGTCTAATGCAACTAGCGTATATCCAGAGATCTTATGATTCAGTTAGCTTATCTTCAGTAAATGCATCTGAACATTATTAACCATATTAACAGTAAACAGGTGCAGTATAACAGAACAGATCATCACACAAAAGCCACACACATGAACACAAAGATATAAGGTGGAAACCCAATGTGGGTGAAAACCACCTGCTGCAAGTCATCTCAATCTTCTTCTTAATAAGAAAATCCTTTTACAATATTTGTACTGGTGCAGTCTTATACCAGTACGGGAGCTACAACCCCCTTTGCTCTTGTACTAGCCGATCCATTTACTAGTACACAGGCTGCTACCTGCTACAATGCTCCAAAGATCTCCCTTAGCTTTTGTACTAGCTTAGATACTAGTACGTAGGTGCTTGCCTACAATCTTCTCTCCTCCAGGTACCACGTTTCCAATTTTCAGACTGGATACACTGAAGCACAACACATAATCTGAAAGGCCACTTTTCATCCAATTTTCATACTGGACCCATAACTATCATTGAAGCTCAAAACAATCATCAAACTCTGAATCACTGAAACCCTGTTAACAACACCGTCACCAGAACACAGAGCAGACACAGAACTCTGTAATAACCATCAGACCCATCTGCAACTTCAAATATCAAGCTTTACAATGTATACGCTACTTCAATGAAAGCAACCCGCGTATACACGCAGTTTTACCGAAGACAACCTGCGTACAGATCTAAAAATAACTTTTCATAACTTGCAGCTGTACCAGATATCAGTTATACCCAGAACATAACATTGCGTCAGTATGCAGATCTAGAAATACGCATAATCAACCATATAAAGATAGTTCATTTCAAACCATTTGATCCCGATCTCTCCTTAGATCTTGTTCTCCATCAACCGATGAGATCTCTCCTTAGCTCAGATCAAGCAATACATCATCAACCAATAACCTACATACTGGATCTAATACTTCATCAGATATTCAAGTCTTTTTCAGATACATTTGCCTAATGATCTTCTTCTCCTTATATAGCCTTAGGCCTTGTTCAATACCAAGAGCCAAAACCATAGAAATCCAATACCATCAACTTCAAAAACTAGGGATCAACACGTCCGTCGAGACACCAAGGTCCAAAACCATAGGCACAACTTCCAAGGAATAACTGCCGTGGACCAAAGATAAGTTTTCCACATACACGCGCTTTTACTGAAGCCAACCAGCGTGTACACGCGACTTGGTATATAGCGAACCTGCGTATACGCAACTTGGTATATAGTGAACCTGCTTGTATACGCGACTTGGGCTTAATGAACCTGCGTGTATGAACTTTCTCTTCTTCTTATAGTCTGATCATCAATTCCTTGCTGCTGACCTTCTGTACTATGATTTGTCATCAGTGTGGTTTGCCATCAAGGACAACACTTATCTCATAATGCCAACAATCTCCCCCTTTGGACTTGATGGCAAAGCTAACTTGTCACACTTAGAACTATCATCTGATTCCTTTGAGCTGTTCTCCATCAGTCACATCTGATATCTCTTCTGAAGATTCATCCATTTATACATAAGTGAGATATTCTTCTATGAGAGGGTTGCCATCAAGTACAACACATGCATCATAATGGCAACAATCTCCCCCTTTGGACTTGATGGCAACAACACCAAATCACTCTCCCCCTTTGACATCAAGGGCAAAGGGTGGACCAAGATATTCTCTTCCTTTGCTGAATCATTCCACTGTCCATACTCCCCCTGAGTACCTGCTGAAATCTCTGAATAATCTCCCCCTTTGTATATGCCAAGGTGTACCAATCTGTCCATGCTCCGTCTGAGTACATGCTGAATCTCTGTACCGCTGAAGTGTGCTGTTCATGCTCTTCCTGACTGTAGGCAAGATCTGCAAAAGATGTTCTTCAAGAAGAACATGACTCTATACATCATAAAAGACCTTCCTATCACCAAAGACTCATACATACATCCATCTCTCAACTAAGTGAGGATATACAAAAATTGACTCATCCACCCAACCAAGTGGGGATACATCAAAAGTTTACATATGACAACCAATCATATTGCATCAATCATCCTAGGCATAGTGGGGAAACCAAAATAGGCCGTTACATGACCTTGACACCATGAAAGAGATACCACAAAAGAGATATATGACATAGAGACGAAAGAACTAGACCAAGACTTATGAAAGTCACCAGCAGCATCTGATAATCACCATTCAGATCAGCAACCAAGAGATCCTTATGTTCTCCTTTCGCCTTTGTTCCATCTGAGACCAACAACAAATGTGGACTAGAACCAAAAGCTTTAAGATAATGCCAACAATGCAACATTGGAAGATTATCTGCTCCCCTGAGCCTGTGCCAGATGATCTCTGTCAGACCCATATCAGACTTTCTGCAACCAACATCTGTCCCTGCTGATTTCCTTCAAAACTCCATATACGCGTCTGCATCCACATAAACAAGCGTATATACACGGATAGGCCTTATGAAACTCGCGTACAACCATTTTCATATCAGCACCTGTAAATGTCCTGCAGCAAGGTATGTCTGAACATAGATGTCAACTCCTCCTTTTAGACATCATCATGAAGTCATTCACATTACATGTGAAACCACCATAGCTATTACACCAACGTCAAGATCTACATGATCCAAGTATCATTACTTGGGAACATCTGCATCAATCAGCATATGTAAGTATCAACCTATCATCATATAGATAAGAACTCATCACCATGTCTCCAACAAAGCAACTTTGAGTAGTCATCCATGTATCAGCACTATGTATCTTGAGCTCAAGCTCATTTGACAAAACTTCTTGATATCATCAATAGCAACAATCCTTATCCACAAGAGTGCCTGTATCATAACTGTATGATCTTTATGCATATGACAGCAGCAGTATATGAGTGACTCATCATCAAGTGAGGAAGATGTGTATTCAAGCTTTGTACTTCTCCTTTTCTTTATGAAGATCACCATGTAAGCATCATCAAAGGATCAACCATAAATCTGATCTGAACATCTACTATGTAACTTCAAGAATCATATGAGAGTTTATCATAGACAACTCACAACATCATATCATAGCAAGATATATCATTTAGCCATATAAGAATCATCACCAAGGATTATTAACCATAATGCCAACAATGAATTACTAAAGGCATATGCTCCCCCTCAACCAGTGCCATCTGTTAGATCTGATCATGCATATATCAGCAATAAGCATCAAAACATCATCATCCTCAAGTTAGGATCAAAACACTTCTAGACAAATAACAAAACATTTCCACACATCCTCAGCAGACTGTAACCAATAGAGCAAATAATAGACTGAATCATATCAGATCCTTTTTCTGATCCTGTCCCCACTGCTTTTCCTGAGACTGACATATACGCGACTTTGCAGTGTCTAACTCGCGTATGTACGCGACTTCCCTTTAAGGAACTTGCGTATGAGATTCAGAACACTGAAGTTTTACACTTTCAGCTCCCCCTGAGTCTGATATGTCTGTGCTGTGCTGTGTCTCAGTACATTGTGCTGACTGTACTTCCTTCTTCCTCCATTTCTTCAAGTGTGATGAGGTTTTCTCCTTTTGGTGTGATGTCCATCCTTTGTTCCTGCATTCCTTTGCTATATGTCCAAGCTTGTTACATGCATAACATCTTACATGTTTCATATTCCTCCTGTAGCAATCAGCAGCTTTGTGACCAAACATATTGCAAGAAAAACAATATCCATTAAAGTACCTTGAATGTGATGATCTTTCTACATGATGGTCTTGAACCCTTCTTCTTCCACATCTAGCTGCAACATGTCCAAGATTATGACATACATAACATTCAACATTATTCATAGGAGGAGTAAAAGATTTTCTTTGAGGAGTCTTTTTCCTTGATTGTTGATGGGGTTGACCTTTCATCTCCTTGTTGATCATTTTAGTTTTCTCTTTAGAGTTCCTTGCCTCACCTTGTGAGCTAGATTCACCTTCAACAGATTCATGAAAACCAAGACCAGTCTTGATAGCAGGAGACCTTTGACTACTAAGAATATCATCCAAGACTTTAGAACTATCTTGAAATCGTAAAAGCTTATCCTTTTCTTCTAGTTTACCTTTCAAGATATTTACCTCAACCTGAAGCTGTTCTTCCTTTTCAAGAGATTGCTTTTTCAAATCTTCTTCACCTTTCCTTCCTTCTTCCATTTGTTCCCTTAGTTTGAGAATCTCCTTTTCTTGTTCTTCATTCAGATCCTGCTGCATTTGACGAACTCGGAAGGCACATTCTAGTTGAGATTTTAAGCTGGTGGCTTCGTTTTCTTGTTTTGCAATAGCTTGGAGTAGATCTGTATTCTGCTTCTTTGATTCTTCAAGATCTCCTTTTAGTGAGAGGATTGTAGCTTCAAGATTTTCATAGTAGCTGGATCTATCTTTGAGTTTCTTGATGGTTGTGCTTCTTTCGTTGACTTCTTTTCTTAATGATGTCACTTCATGCTGCAATTTTTGACATTGGTCTTCCTTGTCCTTGAGTAGCTTTCTTACCTTGTTTCCTTCTTCTAGTTGGGCCTTTAGTTTGGTAACTTCTTCTTTGAAAGCACATTCCCTTTTGTTCAATAGATCTTGTTGATCTTTAACTTTGTCTGTAAGCCTTCTAAATACTGCCTCTATTTGATACTTTTCTTGCTCACCCATAAAAGCATGTTCAGTATTTTCACTATCACTTCCATCACTTTCATAAGGAAATATAGCAGGAACATCAGAGGATAACACATTCATACCTGATAATGATTCTGAATCTGAAGAACTTCTTATACCTAATCCCCAATCGACTCTCCCACTGTCATAGATCTTCTGAGATGTCTTCTTCTTCTTATGAGCTTTCTTCTTAAGCTTCTTTCCCATTGTTCCACGGATCTCCTTCAAGCGATCAAGCTTCTACCAAAGGACCCGCTCTGATACCAATTGTTGGAAATAATACTGAGAGGGGGGGGGGGTGAATCAGTATTATCAGATCAGTAAAACTTTTTCAATTTCATACTCAGAAACATATACTCTACTTCAGTTAAGTGAACCTGCGTGTACACGCTACTGTGTCTAATGCAACTAGCGTATATCCAGAGATCTTATGATTCAGTTAGCTTATCTTTAGTAAATGCATCTGAACATTATTAACCATATTAACAGTAAACAGGTGCAGTATAACAGAACAGATCATCACACAAAAGCCACACACATGAACACAAAGATATAAGGTGGAAACCCAATGTGGGTGAAAACCACCTGCTGCAAGTCATCTCAATCTTCTTCTTAATAAGAAAATCCTTTTACAATATTTGTACTGGTGCAGTCTTATACCAGTACGGGAGCTACAACCCCCTTTGCTCTTGTACTAGCCGATCCATTTACTAGTACACAGGCTGCTACCTGCTACAATGCTCCAAAGATCTCCCTTAGCTTTTGTACTAGCTTAGATACTAGTACGTAGGTGCTTGCCTACAATCTTCTCTCCTCCAGGTACCACGTTTCATCAATTTTTAGACTGGATACACTGAAGCACAACACATAATCTGAAAGGCCACTTTTCATCCAATTTTCATACTGGACCCATAACTATCATTGAAGCTCAAAACAATCATCAAACTCTGAATCACTGAAACCCTGTTAACAACACCGTCACCAGAACACAGAGCAGACACAACACTCTGTAATAACCATCAGACCCATCTGCAACTTCAAATATCAAGCTTTACAATGTATACGCTACTTCAATGAAGGCAACCCGCGTATACACGCGGTTTTACCGAAGACAACCTGCGTACAGATCTAAAAATAACTTTTCATAACTTGCAGCTGTACCAGATATCAGTTATACCCAGAACATAACATTGCGTCAGTATGCAGATCTAGAAATACGCATAATCAACCATATAAAGATAGTTCATTTCAAACCATTTGATCCCGATCTCTCCTTAGATCTTGTTCTCCATCAACCGATGAGATCTCTCCTTAGCTCAGATCAAGCAATACATCAACAACCAATAACCTGCATACTGGATCTAATACTTCATCAGATATTCAAGTCTTTTTCAGATACATTTGCCTAATGATCTTCTTCTCCTTATATAGCCTTAGGCCTTGTTCAATACCAAGAGCCAAAACCATAGAAATCCAATACCATCAACTTCAAAAACTAGGGATCAACACGTCCGTCGAGACACCAAGGTCCAAAACCATAGGCACAACTTCCAAGGAATAACCGCCGTGGACCAAAGATAAGTTTTCCACATACACGCGCTTTTACTGAAGCCAACCAGCGTGTACACGCGACTTGGTATATAGCGAACCTGCGTATACGCGACTTGGTATATAGTGAACCTGCTTGTATACGCGACTTGGGCTTAATGAACCTGCGTGTATGAACTTTCTCTTCTTCTTATAGTCTGATCATCAATTCCTTGCTGCTGACCTCCTGTACTATGATTTGTCATCAGTGTGGTTTGCCATCAAGGACAACACTTATCTCATAATGCCAACATTGTTTTAAAAGAACGAATAATCTATCGGGAGTGTAATAGTTGACAATTGCTGCAAGAAATTATTATGCAAGAATTCATGACTTATGAAGGAATTCTGATAACATTTCTAACAAGATAATAATACACATTTCCTTCATTTATTGATGTTGTAAAACACAAGCTGTTGCCTCATTTATTGCTAACTGGTCTTGATTTGGCTGCAGGATTGAAAGGACTTGAACTCCATCTTTCCCTAACCTTTTACAGTTCACTGCTACATGAATAAAGGTGTCAGAGTCGAATGTCCAATGATCTCATTGGATTATCACCCATTGAGGTCAACTATTAACCAACACGTGGTCCATCACCAATAATAAAAGTGAGGACCAAGGTACAAACAATGCATCCAAACAGGTGTGAATAGATGAGTTGTTGTCGAACCCCCTGAAGGATCTAGTAGTCAAGGAGCCTTGATGAATCTCCATTGTTACAGGTGAGATAGCCTATCATTGATGTATATAGGCTTCAAGGCATCGCATATCTCTGATATTGAACCCAGATAATGTGCTGATGTCGATGGGCCAAGATTGTTGGAAGGAGGGCCTTAAGGAATCCCACATCAGTCCAACGCGAGAAAATCAAAGATTTATTGAGGTATGAAAAAAATTCATTTGGGGACCCCGAGGGATCTATTGTCCTATGATTTTAACGAGCCCAAGGTAATTCATGCTCACCAGATTTCAATTTTAGAGAGTTTGAAATGCTGAAAAAGAAAACTCCAATTGGGTTCCTTTTCCATAAATAGTCTACTGGAGCCGGAAAAGGAATAAACCTGTATCTAATAGACACTCCTCTCATGGTTTACTAAGCATGAGAAGGAACAAATTAAGCTCAATTTATTATGGTAGAAAATCAAGAAGAGGTAGTGAAAGGGATAACCCCCTTACCCACCATTTCCAACTCTTTCTTCTTCACAATCTCCTCCTTAGACTGGGGCTTCTGATACAACTTGATTCTATGCCATTTCACCAAGAAGGTGACATTTTCCTTGTCTATTATATTGACTCGAACAGATCCATTATCAAAGAATTTCTCGATCTCATACGGACCAAGCCAACATGTGTTAATTTTCCTTTAAAATTCTTGAATTTTGAACCGAACAACAATGTCTAATCTCATTCCTTGAATTGCTTCTTCTTAATGTATCTATCGTTCCATTCAACCCTTTGTTTCTGGATAATTTCAGTATGCTGAAAAGCATCCTACCTAATATCGTCTAGTTCGTTAAGATGCAAGGTCCTCTGCTGTTATGTGTCAATGAGTCTGATCTATGCCCAAATCTGTTGCCATCTTAAAAGTTCATATATGAAATTCAATTGGCAATGGGACTTGTGTTTTGTGCACCAATTCATACGGAGAGAAGACAATAGTGTTTCTCCATGTGATTCTGTAGGCCCATAAGGCCTCTGGAAGTTGATCAGACCAATCCTTTTTATGTAGTTTCACTGTCTTAGTCGCGATTGTCTCCAACACCTTATTTGTTGATTCCACCTACCCATTGGCCTGTGGATGGTAGGGGGTAGACTTCCGACGAGTGATTTGATATTTCTATACAATTCCCTGCACAATATTTAATACAAATTGGGTACTTTGGTCAGTAAAAATTTCCCTTGGTACACCAAATCTTACAAAAATATAAAAAAGAAAAAGAAAATCTACCACTACTTTCTCTGTAGCTCTAGGCACTGCTCTTGCTTCCACCCACCGTGTAACATAATCAGTACACACTAAAATATACTTCATACCTTTAGACATGGGATTAATGGGGCCTAAAAATTTAAGATCCCACCTCTCGAATGGTTTTATGAGAACTTGTGGCTGCAAAGGCATTCCATCTGCTTGAACAGGTTGCCCTATTCTTTGGAAGCTATCACATTTACGAGCATATTCCTTTGTATCTTTAAAAATACTTGGCCAATAGTAACCTAAGCGGAGGATTTTATAAATTGTTCGCTTATCTACAAAGTGCCCTCCGTAAGGTTCATTGTGGCAGCTCTCAAGATGTCATATATCTCGTCCTCTTTGACACACCTATGAATAATCAGATCATGTCCAGTGAAAAAGAGGTCTCCTTTTATCTAAGTGTACTCAACACTTTTTCTAATTTTTTTATTTTTTCTGATTAGAGGAGAAGTAAGGTGGTAACTTCCCTGTAGCAAGATAATTAGCCATATCAACTAAGATGACTTAATAGAAATGGAAAACAAGTTCTCTTATGGGAAGCTATCATTAACAGGAACATCCTCTCCTGTGTGGTTGAGCCTAGAAATGAAATCAACTACATGATTTTCTCTTCCTGGCCTATCCAATACTGTGATGTCAAATTTGTGCACTAGCAAAAGCCACCTAGTAATTCTGCCAATAGTAACTGGCTTATTCATGAGATATCAAATAGCGGAATGATCGATATGTACAAAAACTTCATAGCCATTGATGCAATGTATAAACTTATTAATAGCATAAACCACAACAAGGAATTATTTTTTAGTTACAGTATAATTCAATTCAGTAGGAGTCAAATTTTTACTAACAAAATAAATAGCATGGGTTACAAGGTTTTCCTTTTGGCCCAATACTGCCCCTATAGCTGAATCAGAGGCCTCAGTGGAAATATGAAACGACAATTTCCAATCTGGTCCTCTCAAGACAGGTGCTGAAGAAATCTTATCCTTGAGTGTGTCAAATGCAGTTTGACATTCATCATTCCAATGAAATTTAGATTCTTTTGTCAATAATTTAAACAGTGGCGAGGCTACCTTGGTAAAATTTTCAATAAATCTTCTGTAGTAACCTGCATGTCCAAGGAAACTTCAGACTCCCTTTTGGCTGGTTGGTGGAGGCATCTTCACAATCACTTCGATCTTTGCTGGATCAACTTTAATTCCTGCAGTAGAAACATGATGACCCAAAACAATTCCTTCAGTCATGATCATAAAACACTTTTCATTGCTTAATGAAATATTAGTCTCTCTACATCTTTGCAAAACCTTTCTAAGATTAAGTAAAGCCTCTTCAAAAGTATCACCCATTACCGTGAAATCATCCATGTAAACCTCTACACAATCATGTAAAAGATCAGAGAAAATACCAAGTATCGCCCTTTGAAATGTGGCTGGTGCATTGCATAGACCAAATGGTAATACCTTGTATGCGTAAGTACCCCATGGACATGTGAATGTTGTTTTATCCCGGTCCTCTGGAGCTATCCTAATTTGGTTGTACCTGCTAAACCCATCTAAGAAAGAAAAGTACTTCTTTTCTGCTAAGGTGTCCAACACTTGATCTATAAAAGGCAAGGGGAAATGGCCTTTTTAATGTTGCTTTATTTAGTTCCCTGTAATCTACACATACTCACCATTTTCCATTCTTCTTAGGGACGATAACCAATGGAGATACCCACTGGCTATCTGAAATAGGATAAATGAACCCTACATTTAATATCTTCTGAAGTTCATCTTTTACAGTTTCTCTTAAAGCAAGATTCATTCTTCTCCGTGGTTGCCTCATGGGCTTGGCATTTCCTTCTATATAAATATGACGAATTCAAGTGTTCGAGTGAATGCCCCTCATATCCGTGTATTCCCAAGAAAATGTGTCAGAAAAGTCTTTCAATGTCTGACTTAATTGATTTTCCTGTTCATGAGTTAAGGTAGAATTGATATTTAAAGTCTTTCCAGGAAATATCTCAATTACGTTGCCTCCACATTCAGTCATTGAACATGCAGGAAATACAGATAGGAGGGCTAAATTTAATTCAACTGTTGTACCATGTTCTTGAAATGTGTGCTCTAGTAGATCAACAATGACATCTCTCTCATGACTTGATTTACCCTTTGAATGCTGAGAAAAATCAGGGTTCGAAATATAGCAATTGATCAGATTTTCCTCAATACTCTCTTTAAGGCTCATGGCTTGGGCTATTGTCAAAACTGGATGGATAATTTCTGAATTATGTTCTTCATCAACCCAATGAGTATTTTCTGATTTTAAGAGGGGTTTAGCAGGGGGATATAGATTGATGTGTTTAGTTTCAACCCCATGAGTGATGGTCATGTTTCCTGACCTACAACCTATGAAGGCATCCGCTATGGCCAACCAAGGTCTCCCCAAGATCAAAGGGTGCCCTCCCAAACTAGTCTTAGGCTGAAGAACATAAAAATCTGTAGGATATTCCCAGGAATCTAATGAAATGACAATGTCTTCCAATACACCTTCTGGCTTGACCTTAGATCTGTCTGCTAATTCTAACACAGTAGGGGTAGGAAGCAAGTCAAAGGATCCTATATGGGACAATGTTTCCATCGTCATTACATTAATGGTTTCACCTAAATCAATTAAAGTATTTCTTATTGGGTATCCATTGATGAAGGTGGTAACCACAAGGATTCTAGGTTCTGCATATTTTTCAGTGACAAATTTGGTAGACATAAGGCTTGAAAGTTTTCCACCTACTTGGATTGTAGAGGGTTATTTCTTTTGTCTCCCTGGCTTTTTGGTGCATAGTTCCCTAACTGTTTTAATGTAAATTGGGATGTCCCTGATTTCTTGCAGTAAAGGAATCTTGATGCATACATTTCTTAGTTCTGACACTAGATCAAACTCGGGTTGTTTCGTTATTTCTTTCATCTCCAACCTCTCTGGGAAAGGAGGCTAGACAATTTCAGATGAGGAAGGTTCTTGTGATTTAAAAATGTTTTTTTCTACTATTTCTTGTATGTTTTCTGTTTCAGGTGTATCAGGGGTATCTTCCTCTATAATCTCTTCAATCTTTCCTGGTTGGGTCACCACTTTTCCTGACCTTAGTTTGATTTCCTGCAGAGACGCAGGAAATTCCTACAACAAAGGTACAAAAATTTCCTGCAGAGGCTGAGGTGCAATGTAATAGGTAGGATAAGTGGGATAAGTAGGATAAGTGGCCACTCCAATATTGTGAGTAGGTTGGACGACTTTATTGTTGGGGTTGGATACTGGCTGGGCAGGAAGTTGTGTGGGACGTGGTTGATTTGGTGGGGTAGGCAACTGAAGTTGTTGTTGTTGTGGTTGAACCATTTGTTGTGGCATGGGTTGTGGTGGATAAAATTTTTGAGGGGGATAATTTGGTGCAGTAGGGTAAGGAAAACTCCCCTGCCAAGGTTGTTATGGAGGGCAGGGCTGCCAGGGCATTGGAAAATTCCACATTTGATTCTGGGCATAAGGAAATTGAAAATGTTGCTACAACATACTTGCAAGATGTGGTGGCCATGGCCTTTGAGGTGCCATTTCATAAAATGCAATGACAACTTCATGATCTACTAAGTATGCTACTTTAACCTTTGGTTGAGAAGAACATTTATTAGTAGAAATATCATCTTCACAGAGTTGACATACCTCTATGCTGGCCGCAGGACACTCCCTCAAGGGATGTTTCTTCCTACACTTGGAACATAACACATCTAGGGATTTTTCCACTTCCTCCTGCTTCTTCTTAGACCACAAAACATCCCATTGTGAGGTCAAAGTACTAAGAATGTCTGTTTTAAAATTTTCAAATAAGTTACCCATTTCAGCTCTAGTTACTCCAAGCCCTGCAATTAGTTTGATGAACTTGGAAGAAGTATCTCTTGATCCTCTCCCAACCTTAGAATTTCCCCTCAAATATCGTCGACACAACTCGCACACATCATCATAACTCAATTTTGATACATCACCTACTCCCATCAGGCTCAAAACCTTCAAATATTATGGTCTTATTTCCCTTAGCAAAATTGTTCTCAAGGTTTCTTTGTTCAGCTGGTTCATCTTGGATCTTTGCAAATTGTACTGGAATCTTTCTATGAAGTCCTTTAGTATTTCCTCCTCCTTCTGGGTCATGCCAAATATTTCTTCTCTGATCTCGTTGGTTTTACAGTAATCCTGATACTTTCTTAAGACTACCTTCTTCATGTCATACCATATTGAAATGGAGTTTGTACTCAATCCCATAAGCCACATGAGGGCTGCATCATTTAATGTGGCAGGAAACAACTTCAACTTTTGAGCATTTGAAGAATAATCGTAGCTCCAACACAATACATCAAACTCAAATAAGAATGCATAAGGATCTTCACTAGAGGTATGTTGTGGTGGCTACAACCACCCTCCAAAATTTTTCCTTAGCCTGTTTTGGAGCCTCCCTACCAACCTTACACAACACCTTTCCTTGCTTCAGAAAATCCTCAAGCTTCAAGTGATTTCCTCACACAAAGGAAGCTTGTTGATCACAATGATCCATTCCCCTCATAGGCTTCTCACCCACACTTGGTCAAGCTGCAGGCTGAGCAACTTCCCCTTGAAAATTGTGCATTTCTGGAGGGCAACCAACCTTCCCTCCAGAAATTGCACAATCCCCTCTGACAGCTTATTGGGCTCCATGATTGCACAATCCTACCAGCCAACCCTCCCAGTAGGATTTGCACAAATTTTTCGAGTAGTAGGCTATTCAGCCTAGGATTTGCACAAATCTAGGCAACAGTCAATTGCTCTGCCCAAAAATTGTGCAAACCCCCTGGGTAGCCAGCTCATCTCCTAGCCAGAAATGCGCATTTTTTTCCAGCAGTCGAGCAGTTTGTTGCATGTGCAGCTGAGTTGACTGGTTCCATCCGGGACTGAGCAAAATAGACTTGCATGCATGGGCTGCTTCTCCCAAGGCATCATACAAAGGCATCCCTTGTTTCAGGGATCTATGTTTAGCAGTTGGAGGCTACATGCAAGGAGCAATTTAGGAACCTCCCACCAAGTGTCGCTTCCCTTAGATTTGTGGCATGCGCGTCACAACCTCGATGTTATCAAAACTCATCAACCGGATGCTGCAGAGCTCATTCCTCACATCAACCTTTCATCTTTGACATCTCACATCACATCTAGGAGCCATCACCACATTCAGCTCAACTATTTTGGGGTAAGCCCACTTCCCATGCCTTGTGCTACATTTCTGTCACTTTTCGTGTTTTCGCTTGTATGAGTACTGTTTGCTTGATTTCTTTTGACGCTTTATGTTGTTTACATGTATGTGAGCTTTTCCTAGCTCTGTTTCAGTTTCCATTGATATCTCACTGCTGTTGCATGCGTGAAACTGTTTTGCACAAACGCTCGCCCAACCATCGAACTGCCTAACCCACATGCATGTTAATCAGTTTGATGAATCTTTAATTCATGTTTTGCATGCATTGTCAATCACTTCTGCTATCTCTCAGTATCAACATGCATTCACATTCACATTCACTTTCAGTTGCCCGTCAGCGAGTCGAGCCAACCTTGGCCTAGACTCTGCCTTTACCAAGGCTGCATTGCGCAGTATAGGGAAGGAAGGCTCACCTTCCTCTCCATATTTGCGCATTCCTTTCCAACACTGGCCTCCAAGACTGTTTTGCGTTTTTTTGGAGGACAGTGGCTACTTGGCCAAAGAAATTGCACAAATCTGTCCTTGGGCCAGCAGTCCTTCCAAGCTGGAATTGCGTATAACGCAATCCCAGTAGTCAGCAGCCAGATTGGACTGTGCACTGTGCAATTACAACAATCAACAAATCTCCCAGTAGCCTAGACTCTGCCTTGTGCAATCTTGGCAGTCGGTCTCCCGACCTCCCAGCTGAAATTGCAGAACCTTCATGATCATTCACCCAGATATGTTTCAAGTTAGTTCTCATGCTCATTTTGGTTTTGGACAAACAGATTGCTTGCTATGAGTGTTTCCATGTCTCCAGGTTTCACAGGTGTTCATTCGCCTCTCAACAATACAGGTAAAATGGTTTCTAGGAGAGCAGAGATGAAGACATCGTTCAGAGCACGCTTGGGGATGTAGTGGATCAAGTGTCTATGGGATTGCCTACTCACGAAGACATCAAGTTGTTCATAGACAAGGACATCAAGCAACATCACAACGAGCAGCATCATGAACAACAGCTGAAGGAAGCATACCGAATGCAGCGAACACAGTGAATTCAACAAACGTAATGAATGTAGCAAATGAAAGAGGAGGGTTGTTGACAACACAGAGGCGGAACAAGGTTGCAAGATTAAGCAGGTCCATTGATGATGAAAGCAACTTTGGAGACTCCGACTATTAATGACGGTGTGACATGAAGATCACGTGAAGGAAGAAGATGGAACAAAGAAGGAGTTGCATGTGTTGAAGCAACAACTCAGGAAGAACATGAAGTTGCACAGACAGACAAATGAGTTGCAGCAAGAACAGGAATAGTAGTGGGTGCAACATGCATTCACAGATGACATTGTTCCTGTACAAGTTAAGGATCCATCCCAACAGCTGACACAGAGCAAATATGGTGAGTAGTGTTTTTGATCACATGCAAGGGATTCAACAACATGCATATCATTGAGCACATGCATGCAATCCAACCCATTCAACACAGTCACCAAGGCGAGGACAAGAAGCAAGTCTAACTGGGGTGGAACATGTACTCTAGAAAGTTGATGCGCATGACCATCAACGCACACTTGAAGATCGACATGGACACTATGCATAAGTGTGTTGCTGGTTCAACCATACCCAAGAAGACCATGCACATGTTAGCAGACAAGTTGGATGAAGGGGGCGAACCAATGCACTAGTTTCAACAGAGGCAAGAGTTCGCTTCAGCAAGATGTCACCATGAGGTGCATGCACACCATCAAAAACGACCAAGCCTGGCATCAACTCACCGCCTTCACCATCACAAGCATGTCAAAGAGTTGGTCTCATCACAACGGACCGAGTGTTAGTGATGTCTTGCAAGGCTTTCTCAAGCCATGTTGTCTCACATGAGTACATGTGCATTGTAATGTTGAGTCATGTCAAGTGTCAATGGTTGGATGTAACAATCATAGAGTAGGTGAAGAGTCATGAGGGTAGTTTAATTGTCAGAAATGGGAATTTCAAGGGTCACCATACCCTTTGCTATAAATAGTCCCTCATAACTCATTGTATGGGCTTTTGGTAAGCCAAGCTTCTATTAAGACTATCTTGAAGAAGGCTTGGATAGTATTGTAACGTGCCTTGGCTTCTCCACTGCACGAAGCTAGTACATCTCTTTGGAGGAGCAAGCGGATGTGGTTGTAACATTCCACTGTTGGGGCTAGCAGGGTTACATGGTGTATTGTGTGATTGTGACTTACACTTCTTTATATAATAAGGGCCATCACATTTTCATGCATATGTTGTTATTGTAGTTGGACTGCCCCGGTTTCCTTAATGATATATGTTGTTTAACTTACGTACTTATGTATGAACTAATTTGTATGCAATTATATGAATCTTATTATTAATGTGTTGCATATGTTGTTAGCGTTGTCACCATCTGTGTCGACTACTCTGCCGGACATTAGACAGACCTTTCACATGAACCTTGCTGTAACAACCATCACACTCGTCTCGGATTGATCCGTGAGTGTTGTTCGTGTTATCTTACCTTGTATGATGTGACTGCCACATCCGAGTGGACTACTCCACCAGAAGCTGTGCATGTCCTTTTGTGTTGTGTGTTCCTAGGCGAGTTGGGACTGATCCCTTTCAACCTGGAACTCACCTTCACCTTCTTCTCCTTTCGAAGTGTTGGAACCTCTCATACACCTTCCTTAACTCACTGCATCAGTCACACCCTTGCTACTGACAGAGTTATCTTACTTTCCTCTATGCGACATCGCGGTCAAGGCATTACCTTATGACCCACAGCTAGGACTCCTACACCAAACGGTCGAAGGTCTAATTGGGACTTCTTACCGGGGAGATCCCCTTACATGTTGGTGGGTCTAGCACCGTCAAAATTTTTGCGCTAGAAGGAGGGCTAGATGACAAGCTGAGTCCTCACATCTGTTTTGAATCTCTACACATCTATCATGGTTCATTACCGAGATGCTCTATCGGAATGTATGTCTTATGGAAACGATTTTACCATCTTGGAACAACTCTCATATAACTTATCTCATAAAACTTTTGATGGTGGAGGCTATGTAGCCTTGGTAAGGCACGTAGTAAGCGTTGTAGGCTCATGCGAAAGACATGGATTCTTTGAAGAATACATGAGCTAAGCATTGTTCATCTACACGCTTCGAGGGAACCCAATGGACTGGTGTGCCAAGCTACCCAAAAAATCCATCCATTCTCTTGCTCATTTGGTCGCAGAGACAGATCGTGCTTTCAATCACTATGACTGTAAAGAACTCAACAAAGAAATTTTGAAATTACAGAAAGCACCTGATGAATCCATTGAACAGTTTCACACACGCTTTTGTAAGCTTGCATACCATTTCCCAAAAGATGATATTAATTGGTAATTTATTGATGGAAGATTTGAGTATCTTATTCACATATTTGAACCTCGCTCAACACACTTTGGTGGTGGAGCTGCGCAATCATAGGCAGTCATAGTTTCTGTCACAAGCGACTGTCCGCCTTCACCTCATCAAACAACTACACTAATGTGGAGTGATGTGGGCGATCATGCACATGCCTCTATTGAACTGTCACACTCTCCCACCTCACCTGCTCTTGAGACTTGCGCAAATTTGGTTAGCAAGCCTGTTGATTGTCACGTGGACTCTTTCCCTCAACCTCCATCCTCGCGTTTTGTTGATCCTTTGAATTGTATTGTCTTGTGTTCTCCCATTTCAGACTCCTCACCTATTGTGAAAGAGGATCAAGTTGTTGATGGAATTGGTGTTATGCAGCCAACATGTGCCATCATTCATGATGAGTGTGTGCGGGAATCTAAAGAAGAGCCCACAGTGAAGGATGACTCCCTTCCAGCCACTCCTCATCTACTTCATCTTGAGATCCCTTGTGATTCTACCACTGCTTATTTCCCTTGTGAAAACTCATTTCCAGATTCTTCTACTTCCGACCATTCATAGGACATGTTGGATGTCAATCTGTCATTACAGTGCGGAGAGGACACCTCTTCCTTGGAACATCCATCCAATCTGTCATCTATGTTTCTTGAAAACACAGAGGGTGAACATATTTGCTTCTCATCTACCCCTCTTCCCTATTCATCAAATCATGAGGATGCCGACGAACTTCTCGAATTCTCTGATATTGGTTGTCGTGATCTAATCGCTTCCTCATCCAATCACGATGTTGATTCAACTATTGTTAATCTATTTAAGACACTGGTCTACGATGATCTATTTGTCCATGAGGTCAAAACTCCCCACACTGTCAAGGCACTTCAGCTCGAGCTGATGATTATGTCAGGCCCTCGCTATCTTTAGGTTGGTTTTGCTTCTGGTTAGGAAATTTTTGAAACACTCAAGGCTCCTCATCACTCTCTGCTTTGCATGAAAGATCAACCAAACACCCATACTTCACTTCCTCCACTCGAACTACATGATCCCATCGCTCATGCGTTGGAGGAATCTTACACAACAAGCATGCATGCACAACGCAAGTGGACTACCTTTCTGACGTTTTCTTGCATGTCACAGTCAAGAGAATGCATTCACTCAACTTATGCACGTAGTGTAGCACAACATCATGGAAGAACCACAAAATGTATGTCATGCACTTTCACTCATCCTTGTTCTGTGGTCACTTGTAAGCTTGAAGTGTGTTTGTCTTCATTGTTACATCTTTCTTGTATTCTGGTTTGCACAACTGTCTTGTTCCTGAACCACGCCTTCACCAACATGGGTCGACCAATGCGCCGATGGCTACATTGGAAGTATCACTTCATGTGAGATGACCCATGCACTGTTAGCTTAGGAGTAGGAGTAGTGTTTTCTTTTTGAGTTTTTTTCTTGCATGCTTGTTTGCTCACATGCTTTTCTTGTTTGTTTGTCTGCTTGCTTGTTTGCTTACTTGCTTTTCTTTCACTTTTTCTTCTGTTCATGCTTTGCTTTGTTGTTTGTTAGTTCGCTTGTTTTGTTTCATACGATAGTTTCGCATGAAGCCATGTATGACTCTTGAAGCAAGATGGGTAAAGTACAAGAGGCCTTGTGCTGCTATCAATATTTGGTTATCTGTCATCCTGCATTTATATGAAGAACTTGTTACTTTCAGTCCATGATACGTCGATGGAAAATACGTACTGTTCAAAGTGAACCTTGGTGAAACCACAATGCTTGCATGCTAACTAGTGTCACCTACTCTAGTCTGTTGTTTTTGGGTTAACCCTATTTAACTCAGTAAAGTAGAGTAAGGTGAGGGGGAAAACCTTAGCAGGCACGTTAGAGATACAATAAACTAATTCTCTTCTGGAACAACCTCTTTTACTCTCAATAAGTTGAGATCCCTCTTCCGCCTCTGAAATGAATAAGTGGTATGCATAGTGAAAAATGAAAAAAAAAAATTGATGAAAAGTCAAAAAATTCAAAATGAAAAATGAATAAGGAGAAAGAAAAGAAAGGCTTCCTATGCAGGGAGGTGATGCAAGTAACTCCGCCGGGGTACTAACCAGGCTCACTGGTAGCAAATCCATGCTTGTGTTCCTATGTGACTCCACCGGGGTGCTGTCCAGGCCTGCTGACAGTGGAACAACACTAGAGATGAAACTTAGACTCCGACGACTATACTTCTTGTGCACCCATATACCCCTAAACCCTAGTCGAAATAATTGTGTTGCCTTGGATTGGAATGTGTGTCAATCAAGCAAGAGTTTGGTAGATGCTACATCTTACAATTGAGCTAGTGTGAAGCTAAGATGAACTGAGATCTGAACAATACTTCTGGAGGTGTTAGACTTGTTTTTCACGAACAAGGTCCATTCATAGAGTTGGAGTTCTACTAGTGTGTTGCCAAGTGCTGTAGCGGCTACAACCACCCTCCAAAATTTTTCATTAGCCTATTTTGGAGCCTCCCTACCAACCTTTCACAACACCTTTCCCTACTTCGGCAAGTCCTCAAGCTTCAAGTGCTTTCCTCGCACAAAAGTAGCTTGTCGATCACAGTTGATCCATTCCCCTCACAGGCTGCTCACTCGGACTTGGTCCAGCTGTAAGTTGAGCAACTTCCCCTTGAAAATGTGCATTTCTATAGAGCAACCAACCTTCCCTCCATAAATTACGTAATCCCCTCTGATAGCCTGTTGGGCTCCAGGATTTCGCAATCCTGCCAGCCAACCCTCCTAGCACGATTTGCGCAAATTTTCCTAGCAGTAGGTTGTTCAGCCTGGGATTTGCACAAATCTGGGTAGCATTTAGCTGCTCTGCCCAGAAATTGTGCAAACCCCCTGAGAATCCAGCCCAGCTCCCAACCATAAATGCACATTTTTCTCCAGCAGTCGAGTAGTCTCTTGCATGTGTAGTTTAGTTAATCGGTTCCCTCCGGGATTGAGAAAAAAAAACTTGCATGCATGGGCTGCTTCTCCCAAGGAAACATGGAAAGGAATCCCTTGTTTTAGGGATCTATGTTTAACAGTTGGAGGTTACATGCAAGGAGAAATTTAGGAACCTCCCACCAAGTTTCGCTTCCCCTAGATTTGTGGAATGCGCGTCACAACCTCGATGTTATCAAAACTCATCAACCAGACACTACAGAGCTCATTCCTCACATCAACCTTGTAGCTATGACATCCCACATCACATCTAGGAGTAGTTGGCACATTCAGCTTAGCTATTTTAGGGTAAGCCCACTTCCCATGCCTTGTGCTGCATTTTTGTCGTTTTTCGTGTTTTCTCTTGTATGAGTACTGCTTTCTTGGTTTATTTGGATGCTTGCTGTCGTTTACATGTATGCTAGCCTGTCCTAGCTTTGTTTCATCTTTCATTGCTATCTCACTGCTGTTGCATGCATGAAACTGTTTTTCACAAACGTTCGCCCAACCGACGAACTACCTCACCCACATGCAATTTAATCTGTTTGCTGAATCTTTCATTCATGTTTTGCATGCAGTGTCAATCACTTCTGTTATCACTTAGTATCATCATGAATTCACCTTGGCCCGAACTTTGCCTTCACCTAGGCTGCATTGTGCAATCTGGGGAAGGAAGGCTCACCTTCCTCTCCAGATTTGTGCATTCCTACCCAACATTGGCCTCCAAGACTGTTTTGCGCATTTCTGGAGGACATTGGCTACTTGGCCCAAGGAATTGTGCAAATTTTTCCCTAGGCCAACAATCCTTCCCAGCTATAATTGCGCATTGTGCAATCCCAGCAGTCAACAGCCAGACTGGACTATGCACTGTGCAGTTCCAGTAGTCAGCCAATCTCCCAACAACCCACACTGTGCCTTGTGCAGTCTTGGCAGTCAGTCTCCCGATCTCCCAACATAAATTGCACAACCTTCATGATCATTCACCCAGGTATGTTCCAAGTTAGTTCACATGTTCATTTTTGTTTTCGACTGACATATTGCTTGCTATGAGTGTTTCCATGTCTCTAGGTTTCGAAGGTGTTCATCTGCCTCTCAATAATACAGCTACAATGGTTTCCAGGAGATCAGAGATGAAGACACCATTTAGAGCACGCTTGGGGATGCAGTCAATCAAGTGTCTATGAGCTTGCCTACTCATGAAGACATCAAGTTATTCATAGACAAGGACATCAACCAACATCACATCGAGCAACATCATGAATAGCAATTGAAGGTAGCATATAGAATGCAACGAATGTATTGAAAGCTATGGATGTAGCAAATGCAAGAGGAGGGTTGTTGACAACACGGAGGCAGAACAAGGTTGCAAGCTCAAGCAAGTCCATTGATGATGAAATCAACTTTGGAGACTCCGGCTATTAAGTGACGACGTGACATGAAGATCGCACGAAGGTAGAAGATGGAACAAAGAAGGAGTTGAATGTCCTGAATCAGGTACTCAGGAAGAACATGAAGCTGCACAGACAAACAGATGAGTTGCAGTAGGAATAGGAACATAAGTGGGTGCAACATGCACTCATGGATGAAACTGCGCCCGTATAAGTTAAGGATCCATCCCAACAGTTGACACAGAGAAGACATGGTGAGAAGTGTTGTTGATCGCATGCAAGGGATTCAACAACATGCATGTCGTTGAGTGTACACATGCAATCCAACCCATTCAACACACTCACCAAGGAGAAGACAAGAAGCAAGTCCAACTAGGGTGGAACATGTACTCCGGCAAGTTGATGCACATGACCACCAGCACACACTTGAATATCGGAACAGACAGTATGCATCAGTGTGTTTCTAGTTCAACCATACCCAAGAAGACCATGCACATGTTAGCAAACGAGTTGGATGAAGGGGTAGAACCAATGCACTGGTTGCAACAAAGGCAAGAGTTCGCTTCAGCAAGATGTCACGGACGACCAAGCTTGTGTTAACTCACCGTCTTCACCATCATAAGCATGTCAAAGAGTTTGTCTCATCACAACGGACCAAGTGTTAGTGATGTCTTGCAAGGCTTGCTCAAGCCATGTTGTCTCACATGAGTACATGTGCATTGTAATGTTGAGTCATGTCAAGTGTAAGTCAAGTGTCAATGTTTGGATGTAACAGTCATCGAGTAGGTGAAGAGTCATGAGGGTAGTTGAACTGTCACAAAGGGGAATGTCAAGGGTCACCCCACCCTTTGCTATAAATAGTCCCTCATAACTCATTGTATGGGATTTTGGTCAGCCAAGCTTCTACTAAGACTATCTTGAAGAAGGCTTGGACAATATTGTAATGTGACTTGGCTTCTCCACTGGACGGAGCTAGTACATATCTTTGAAGGAGCAGGTAGATGTGGCTGTAATTTTTCACTGCTGGGGCTAGTAGGTTTACATGGTGCATTGTGTCATTGTGACTTACACTTCTTTATATAATAAGATCCAACACATTTTCATGCATATGTTTTTATTGTAGTTGGACTACTCCAGTTGCCTTAATGATATATTTTGTTTAACTTACGTACTTGTGTATGAACTGATTTGTATGAAATTATATGAATCTTGGTGTTAATGTGTTGCATATGTTGCTAATTCTATCACCGTCTGTGTCGACTTCTCTGTTGGACATCAGACGGACCTTTCGCATGAACCTTGTTGTAACAACCGTCACACTCGTCTCGGACTAATCCGTGAGTTCTGTTCGTGTTATCTTACCTTGTATGATGTGACTGTCGCATCTAAGTGGATTGCTGCGCCATAAGCTGTGCATGTCCTTTTGTGTTGTGTGTTTGTAGTCGAGTTGGGATTGATCCCTTCCAACCTGGAACTCACCTTCACCTTCTTCTCCTTTCGAAGTGTTGGAACCTCTCATACACATTCCTTGACTCACTACATCAGTCACTGCCTTGGTATTGACAGAGTTATCTTACTTGCCTCTGTGTAGCATCGCAGTTAAGGCATTACCTTACGACCCACTGTTGGGTCTCCTACACCAAAAGGTTTGAGGTCTAATTGGGACTTCTTACCAGGGAGATCCCCTTACATGTTGGCGGGTCCAGCACCGTCAACAAGGTACCATGAAAATTAGGCAAGGTAGAGAGAGGAATTCTTTTCATCTGACTGAATCCAACATAATCTCTGATAGGAAATTCAAATGTAACTAGTTCCTCTTCCTTCTCATGATAGTCCCCATCTGTAGTAGTACCAGTACCCTCTAGATGAGACATATTGAACCAGAATAGAGTGGGACCCTCGTGAGCTATAGATCCTTCAGAGTCAGTTGTCTGGAACTCTGGTTCTTGAATAGGATTAAAGAGGAATTCCTCTTCAAGATGACCACTAAGAAAAGATGTTGTCCCATTAGTAAGAGCAGATTCCTGATGAGCAATGACAAAATATTCTCTGACAGAAGAATCCTTCTCTGCTGTGGGGGTATTGATTTGCTTAGGATCAGCTATCGACACTTGTTCAAAACTGTCAATGTTTGGTTCATATTCCCCTTTCTTCTCTGCCTTGTTCCTTGCCAACTTCCCTTTATTCATTTTCCCTTCCATCTTATTAGTGGACAAGGTGGTGCTCACATCACCACTAGAAACACTTGGAAATCTAGTCCTAGTATATTGGCCCTTATTCCTATTCATACATTATACAGAAAAATTCAAAACTTCTACTTACCAAACAATCAGGACATGGCTTTGGCGAATTATAATCTCTGTAGGTGCGTAGGCCTTACCCCACGTCTTACCACTTCGACTCCCCCTGTCTTGAAAAACTTAAACAAAAAGAAATCATACTAAAACACTTTCAGTATCATCCCTTAGCACCTCCCCAACAACGACACCAAAATGTTGGGGAAAATTATAAACTTATAATTTGACACACATTAATTATCAACCAGGGGTAATTGTAACCTTGCGAGGTGCAATGCAAAATATATGCAGATTGATACTTCATTGCATAAAAACCACACACAATTCCAAATCTCTCTTCTCTCTCAGCACTTAACATGGTATCAAAGCCACTTGTGTTTCTGTGGCCTGTTATGTGCATGTTAGTCCTGCACCTCTGCCCATAATTCTGTGTTTGACCTGCTCATACCTGAGCGCTACCTCTGTCATGCATTTTTTACCTGAGCGTTGATGAATGCATAGAAGTGTTGTTACTGGTGCCTGACATGGTGACAGTGAATGGTATTTAACGCTGCCCTCTCTCACGCTGCTGACCTGATTCGAAACGCCCCTGTCCATGCACTGCTCTGCCTGTGCCTGGCGCAGAAAGAATCAATGCCTGGGCCTGCCTAAACGTTCGCATTCTCCTGAGCGCTGTCTCTGTCCTCTCTGCCATATGAAGCGCAGTACCCACAAACGCATCCTGACTGTGTGAACGTTTCATTCTCTGCGCTGTTCCTGACATAACGCTCTCTGCCGGATTTATTGGTCATTGTTGGTTCGAAGCTGCACATCCATCAGCGTGCGAACGGGAATGCTTTGAGCGATGATTATTGCAGAGCACTGAGCGGTTTACAAATGCCGGTATCGTGAAACCAGGTTGGTTTAATAAATTGGTGTTTCGAGGGTTTCTTCCCAGCTCTGTAATTAGTTCAAGGCCGATTATAATCTGAAATCAGTTATTCACAGCGGACTGATCTGGTGCACTTTTACTGAAATTATTCAAACATTACAATCTAGGGTTTCATTGCATTGCATGACATTGTATTGTTTCTCAGTTTTGAGGCAAATCGGGTTTTTGGTGAAGTGGGTTTATGTTTAGTTGTTGTGGAGGTGCCGAGTTCAATCCCCACAGAGTTACCACAATACCCAGTTCAGGAAAGAGGCCGTATTCATTAGCCCAATTGAGACTTGATCCAGATCAGATTTTTGGCGAGTGAAACGCCCTTTGTTTATTCAGAGAAACTGAAACTTCGTTTGTGTACAATTGGTACAACGAGCGTGTAAACGCTGCCCCTTTTTTCCGCAGCCTGTTAGCAAGTGGGGCATGCCCATCAGGACTCGAAATTTGATAAGATCCCCCACTTCTCGCTACACCACAGCTTGACCAACGGATGACCAGATCATGAGATTAATCGTAGGTTTTGGCATGCGAAGCCCCATTTCCTTTGCCACTATGTGCTAGGCCTCGTTTTGAGGTATTTTCGTAACAAAGAGGGCTCATATGGGACTCGTGATACTGAAATTTGCTGCGAGGGTGATGATGGCTAGACCGTGTTGTTAAGCAGAGACTTCTTTTTAAACAAAGGGATTCAGTATTCCAGAGATCAGACCCGTCGTAGGTGGACCAAGAACAGCTGGAGCATCAGGTATAACTGTTTATAACTCTCGGCCATATCTCTATTGTATGCAGCCATTAAAGATTCGTTAATGATATGCTGCTGTTGGCATAAAAAGGGCGTTCGATACATATATACGTGTCCATGATGATGCTCAGGGAAACTGGAAAGTTAAATTATATATGTATTCATCACAACACAGAACCAAGTAGCAAATTCTGATTCAACGAAAAGCATGTCTATGCGTAGTAATTCAAGCTGGACTTCTTCTTGGCTTGAACTTGAATTATTCCTTCATTGAAATCTTCATGGGTAACCTCAGTTGCATCTCGACGCAGAGCAAGCATACCAGCTTCTACACAAACAGCTTTTAACTGTGCACCATTAAAATCATCAGTGGAGCGTGCAAGCTCTTCAAAGTTGACATCTGGATGAACAGTCATTTTTCTCTGTTGAGCATAAATGGTAAACAGACTGAGCATGTGATTGTATAGTCTGAAAATTGTATGAAATTCTTTTAATGGAATATGGAATATGAAAATTGTATGAAATTCTTTTAATGGAATATGGAATATGAGTACAGGAGGTTGATAATTGGGTGATCTCCAGCAGACAGTAATTACAGTAGTATGTGATTGTTATGAGGAGGACTTACAACCTCTTGAGATAATGGAACAGTGGTTTCGATTTGAGGATAAGCTGATGGC
Organism: Pinus tabuliformis; assembly: GCA_031772625.1. NCBI lineage: Eukaryota > Viridiplantae > Streptophyta > Pinopsida > Pinales > Pinaceae > Pinus > Pinus tabuliformis. The sequence continues at coordinate 704,068,255 of CM062805.1, read as the reverse complement.
ATCGATCAATTGTCTGTGGTAAGTGTCTCTGTGTATTTAAATGGCATGGACTAACATTGCTCTGTGTTGAGCAATATAGCAGATCCAAGTGGTGAATTAAACCCTGAGAAATGGGCATTGGTAATGGAGGAAAAACCCAGCAAGTAAATCATTGATCCAGATGTGGTCAAACAAAGATGATGGAAAATCACTATCATGAATCGCACTAATCTTCAAGCAGGGTATTAAAGCTGTGGAACGATTTGTTTGGTAATATCCCCAGTAGTATACGGTATATTCAAATAGTCAATCATGTCCAGCTCCTGGTGAGAGTAATACATTAGTACACTCATGGTTACAGCAGGTTATTCAGCATTTAGTAATTTGTATGCAGAGTTATAAATTGTGGATATATACCTGTAGTATGCAAGTGCAGAAACAATGAATCTGTAAAATCCGTGCCGGTGCACCCTCTGTTGGGTGAGGGAATTCTATCTTCCTGTCTAGATGGCCTGAACGCATTAAAACTGGATCTAAAATATCTGCACGATTTGTTGCTGCTATGACCTTTATACGTGGGTGCTAAACAATGGCTGTCAACTAGCATGGACCTGTGCCTCGAATTCTGGGCAGCATATTTCAGTTTCTCAACTAAGCTGAAAGCTGTCATTTCATATGGGTTATAATTGTTGGCTATCTCTATTGATGACTGTCTTCATATATCTGGTTCCATATTGCTGATTCCCTCACTGTATTTTCAGATTTCCATAAAAAGAATTTATTCTGTGGGCTGCCTTATTATATATCAGTGATGTTGTGAATTTTCTGAGCACGTATGGTGAATGTATAATTGCTTTCTTGAATGCTGTACGGTGCCTGTATGTTGAACATATTTGCTCATAAAACCAGAGTCTTATAGAATAGCTGCAGCGGAGTGCAAACTAACACAGCTCACACCCAAAACTCAGATATTTTTATGAGCAATCTGGCGAAGCATAAGTCTACCATGAAGAAAAAAACTCGATACTCGATTTCCTGCGTCTCGGATTAAAAAAGATAATGCAAGCTGATGAGGACATTGGCAAGATTGCTCCATCAACCATTTTCGCGACATTGTTGCCATTTGATAAGCCATTACAATATCTTGTAGTAAGAGTACAATATTATTTTTCTGTTGCTGTTGCCTCAGTTGTGTTTTTTAAGTGACATTGAAGAAAAATGGCCAGACTTGAAGATGCATTAAAGTTATTGAATATCCTAATTCATTCCACTGTTGGTGAGATGGTCAAAGTCAACAAAGAAACTCTCTTTGACATCCAAACCTCTCTGCAAACTGCACATGAGAATATTGAGTTTTTGCAGCTTGAAACAAAGCTACAGCAGGAAGAATTACACCAGTGGAGTCATCATTCTGAACCTGTTTCTGTTCAGAACAATGAAGCAGACTCCCATAAACAACAAGTCAATAATGTTACAGTTCATTCAGATAAAGCAGCAAAGTTACATGCAGATGCAGAGGTTCAGTCTGCACTTCCCAAGCCCATCATCAGACCTTGGGAACAACTTGTCCACAACAAGCACAGAACTGGTCTTGGATATGACAAGGACTTGTCCTTTCATATTCCAGACTATGCCAAGCCCATTCAGTTTCAGAGTGCTGGATTCATTTATGATAGTTCACCTGCTCCTTATGACAGTTCAGTTTCAGCTGTTCCAGATTCTGCCCCTCTTTCACAGCAACAACAACAACAAAAACAACAGATCGTGAAATGCCAACACTGTGACCGAGTTGGCCATTTGAAAGATCACTGTTTTGATCTTCATCCATGTGAGCACTGTCATAAAACCAGCCATTCTTCAAACAGATGCTTCAAAAACAAACGACCTGCAAGAACAAAGATTCATCTTGGATGGATCGCTTCTTGGCAATGGGCATCAACAGCCAAGAAGATATTCCAAACACATGTCAGAACTTGTTCCAGAGTATTGAACAGTCTTGCAGTTGAGTTTTCTCCATCTTCTCACCTTGTATCTGACAGGGGGGGAAATGATGGTCATCTACAAGCTTCAAAGTCACATCAAGCGAGCCTGAGCCACAACCTGCCACACCAGTTTCAGAGTTGCAGCCAGAGACAAAGATGCCCGTGAACACAGATTGAGAACACTTCCTCTAGCAGAAGACTCCAGCCTCTTGCCAGTTTTGGAAGAGTTCCAGAGTTGTTGGTCATCCTTAAACCATCACAGATTGAGAACACTTCCTCTAGCAGAAGACATCAGCTTCTTGTCAGTTTTGGAAGAGTTCCAGGAATTGCATTAAGCATTCTAGAGTTGTTGGTCATCCTTAAACCATCACAGATTGAGAACACTTCCTCTAGCAGAAAACTTCAGTTTCTTGCCAGTTTTGGAAGAGTTCCGGGAACTGCACTAAGCGTTCCAGTGTTGGTGGTCATCCTTAAACCACCGCCCTTTTTTACCAACATTTCATAGAGCACATTCAGCCTAGTGCTGCCATGCATTTTTTGCACATTTTGTATTACAGCTCTCTTCTTGGACTCATACATAACCCTTCGGATTAAGGGGGGGAATGTTGGACACCTAATCCTAAAGGGTTAGTGTGGAATTCGAATGGACAAAAGAAGTCCAAGAGACCTTGGGATCTGAATCCCAAGAGTCACCTATTGTACTATAAATGTGTATCTCATCTTAATAAAAAATGCACTCACTGATTTATCTTTCCTATTGTTTTCCTATCCATGTGTGTTTAACAGAAGCAAACACTATGGAGTAGATAGCTTATCTCTCTACAACACCTAAAATTTCTGATGTAGATCAAGAAAAGATATACAACCAAACAACAACAATTAAATCAAACTCATTTCCAATCATTCAAACTCAACCTCACAATGTAAATCAGGGCACGAATTGCATAACTTAATCTAACCTTTAATCAAATTAGAAACATTCATGCAATAACCCAGTCATTAATCATTAAAAGCATGCGCTGCTATGAATCAATGAAGAGGAATGGAACTGTGTATACATCTACTGTTAACACATGGAAAGAAACTTAATTAAACACACATTTACAACTACAGGAGTTGTGAGTAAAGGGGGCCCTCCTTCACTCACAACCCCTTAACTACTGAAGAAACTTACAATACAAGATCAACAAAACATCAGGCTTATATTAATCTGAAAAATCAATTACAACATTACAGAAATCTGAGATATATGTTTTTCCATCCCCTACAAATTGAATCTACTGTTCTTATACAAGTGCACAGGCCAGCACTTTTTCCAAACTAAGTAAAATTAAAATATTACAATTGTTTACTAAAATAAGCTGAAAATGTAGTACATCGATATCCTTGGTTTGATCCATGACTGGAAGCATGGATCGAACCGAATACGCTTGATTGTTTGAGCTGCTTTCCCAAATTCGGCCAAAATGAAAAGAACAAGATCTGGGCAATTAAAAAGACTAATTTGGAGCAGCCAATAGGATAGAGTCCATGTGGATGGATTTTAAAACAAAACCCATGTTCCCGTTTCTTCTGTGGATGACCGCTACATGTCTAACCTACGTGGCTCCTGCAGGAAAATATTCTGCTATAGGTAATCAATGCTGCTGTAGGAAATGGCGCTGCTGCAAGAAATCCCTGATCTTCAGCAAGAAATCATGGAACTGCCCAAAGTCTTTTGATCTGCATGAAATTCAACTAGTACCTCTCAAATTCGTCGATTAGTTAATCATGTAGCATTCAACATCAAATTACCTAAGAATAAAAAGAAATGACACTTTTTGAGTTATTTACATACCTTGGAGTCTAAATTACCCTTTTGGTCAAAATGAGGCACAAAAGGATGGTAACTAGAAGGGAAAAAGGAGTCTTAAAGGAGAGGAAAAGCCTTAGGAGTACTGTAAAAAATAGCCAAAATCTTGGCCCAACAGAGACTTAAGGTTGATCAATACCAAATTTTTAATAATTCCTTGTTTAGAAGAAATTATGATTCTATCTTATTAAGATGTTTAGAGAAACCTGAAGCAGAAAAGTGTTGCAGGAGTTACATGACGGGCCAACAGGTGGACACTACAGTCGGGACACCACTGCTAATAAAATTATTCATGTTGGTTATTATTGGCCAACTCTATTCAAAGACACCCAATTTTATGTTAGAAAATACAAAGTTTGCCAAACAATTTTAGGGAAATAAAAGAAGGCAACCTTGCCTTTGCAGCGAGTTAATATTGATCAACCTTTTGAGAAATCGAGGCTAGATATCATAGGTGAGATTATACCACACTCTTCTAAACAAGATAAATATATTTTAATTGCTACGGATTATTTCATCAAGTGAGTGGAAGCAATTCCCTTGAAGGTGGTCAATTTTGAAACATTTATCGATTTTATCGATCAACATATAATTACCAGGTTTGGCCTTCTTTGTGCCCTTATGTTCGACACTGCATCTTATTTTTTTGGAAATGTTATTATTGAATTTGCACTCAAGTGAGGTTTTAAAGTCAAATATTCTACAAATTACTATCCCAAGGGAAATGGATTGGGAAAATCTACCAATAAAAACCTCATTAGAATCATTAAGTGAACTGTGGATGAAAATCAAAATAATTTATCATAAGGCTCTAGTTTTCTCTCTATGGGTTGACATAATTGCTTATAAATATTCTTTAGTTACTTCTCCCTATCACTTAGTATATGCAAAATAATATATCTTGCCTCCTAATATAGCTTTTCCTTCACTAGCCCTAGTGCAATCTGTAGAGGAACAACCTTGCTCTTCTCTACAATTAAGAATGGCTAAAATCCTAAAACTAGATGAGGAAAGGAACAAATCCAAACAAACTGATACTCAACATCAACAAATGGTAAAGTCTTGGTGTGATGCAAGTTCAATAAATAATAAAACTTTTGAAATGAGTGACTTAGTTCTAAAATGGTCTAAGGCCCACGAAGAAAAATGAAAATGCACAAAGTTCCAAAACATTTGGCTTGGCCTGTTTCAAATCATTGAAAAACTAGGCCCATCAACTTCTATCTGCCAATATTTACAGGGTAAGAGAGATTCTCTTCCCGTAAATGGGCTAGTTTTAAATAAAATTTCTCTTTAGATTGCATATTTTGTTGTAAATATGTAAATAATCATATGTACATATCGATGTATTTAGGTTATTTATGTTGAGTAATACTCTTTTGACTTTGTTTTTGGTTCTCTCATCATTAACATGGAGTTTTATTAATTAAAGGAGAAGTTTTTAGAAAGAAATTATAACATTGAAGTTTAATATTTCTTCCATTATAACCTATGAAATATTTATCTCCATTAGTTTGTAAATATTTCATGACTTGAAACATTAAAAGATCATGTTATCCTTTGATCTGTCATGTATAGTTTCTTTTAAAAAATAAAGACTATCTTGAAGTTTTAGCACCTTATGACTTTAATTGTCATCCACAACTCTTAAGGAGTAATTTTACCTCCCCATCCATTGATTTTACCTTTTTAGAGTGTAATTCAGAAATATTTAAACTTGAAAGATAAGGGGTCTTGTTATGAGCCACCTTACCATGATCATGGGGAACTAATGATGTTGAAATTATCACGAATGGTCAACAAGCCAGGATAATGGCTTATGGATGCATAACTATAGGACAAGAGGTATCATCACGAGCCGACTTGTTCAATATCATTATAACCTGTGAATTACATTGTCACTATCTGACTACCAAACCAGGACAATGGATTTCAAGCAGCTAAAGGAAAATTTTGAAAAGAAAAATACTAATACCTCTAAAATATTATTATAAGTGGATGGGATACTGGTATTTTTCGATTAAATGGTAGCCCTGTTGAGGCTATGAATGCCTGTTGGCAGCAGTGTCTCTACCAGTGACAAATAAGTCTATGTTAAATGATAAACTTCCAATAGTTCTCTATTTTACCCTAATAAAATGACTTACAAAGATAATGAAGGTTCTTATAAATAACAATTTATGAAGTTTTACAAAATAATGAGCTCCATTTTATTTAGAGTAATCTAAATCAAGCTAAATTTCAAACATTATGATCTTTCTAAGTCTTTCACTTTAGTTATTAAAATTTTAGCTATTTTTATAGACAACTATTTCGCCCAGTACATCGCCAATTGTTGTAGCATTCAACAACCCCCCATTTTTTTATACTTAGTTATTCATAAGAAATGGGGACCCTTCATTTTTGTTAATAAAATTCATAAAATTTCAATAAAAGATGGGACACTTTTGAATAAGTTATAAAACTTTAACAAGCTTGAAGTATTCCCTTTATCATAACCCATATATCGGAGCCGCACCCACAAAGTTACAATAAAACCAATCTCTGATATGACTCCCCCCCAGTGACTGCTTTATTAATAAAACCACATTAAAGGGATTTTACTAAGGTTTATTACAAGTCATGCATGCCTTTATATGAATAATATTATAATTCTCTGTCGGCCCAACAAATTTCGTTTCATATATCGATGCTTTCATTATCATAACTTTTATAATGTGACACCTTTGATATCTTATATCTCCAATATCTCATGCCTTTGATATCCTTCACCTCTGATATCCCACATCTATGATATCTCTCATTGTCGATACCTCTAATATTTCCATTATAGCTCTCTATTGAAACTTTTATATCAGAAGACTTTTCTTAAAACCCTTGATACAATTCCTCCAATATGCCACTTCCGATATGAGTTTCCCGATATCGCTTCATGCCTCTTTTCATTGGAGCATTTTGTCCGATCCCTTTGTCAAAATTCTCATATATCGGAAGTTTAAATTATCGTAACTTTCCAATGCATCCCTTTGATTCATTTCTCCGATATTTAACCTAAGATATGATGATTTGGAAAGTCCACATGATTTCACACTTGCGCACTTACATTTTGAAAGTGGAGAATTGTTGTTTTCAAAATTATAAACAATTTCATTCATTTCACTTCGATTTGATGAAGATTTGCTTTAAAGAATAGATTGTTGTTGTATAGTTTCATCATTTGCACTAAGTCTTCTTTGAGTAAAATCTTTTGCTCATCCCTCTATTTCTTGCAACAAGCTAGCCCCGACCGCCGTAACATTGAATAAATGTCTAAAGCAGGCAAAGGAAAGAAGAAAACCGCAACATGATAGAAATATGCCACTCCTCCAATTGAAAGCACCAAAGAAAACAATGCTATGCCAGGGTTATTCTATGATACATCTTGTTCTAAAGACTCTGGAAAAGCCTCATGGGAATCTATATATAAAATATTTGAAGATGAAGGTCCCATGGTTACCCAAAGGATAGTGATTGCTGACGATTATACTCCAGTCTCAGATACTACCTATAATGATGTGGCTAATTATTTCTTGCACAAGATTGTAGCCAGACCCAAAATTCTTCCTTATACAAACATGGTTCAGTGGGTTGTAGAAAATTTGAGCATTTCCAACAGGAATATTATTACAAATAAGTAAATGGTCATCAGATATTTTGTCGATGAAGACTTGAGAAGGACGTACCATTTGCCTGAGGCATAGTGTAAATACGAAAAAAAAATATGTTGAAGCATTTATAAAAGAACATGAACATGCATCAGATCCGATCAAAGGATGGAAAAGAGATCCAAACAAGCATAAGCAGGATGAAAGCGGTAAGAATTTTGTAGATTCCCTTGTTGGTCCCTATTGTTAGATAGTAGTTGTCATATGTAGGCTTTATGTTCATCCTAATACACATAAATTTATTGATCAATGGGTACCACATATTGATGGGGCTTCAAAGGGTTTTATCTTTAATTGGGGTAATATACTCTCAGATAATTTAGTTGCACATATATTGTCTTTTAGAAGTAAGCACAAAGTCTTTGAGAACATAATCCCACCTTTTTACATGAGTGCTTATATCATGGATGCCTTGTGTTTTACCATGGATTTTTCATCTATGGGTTGGAAGTGGACTCTAGAAGACCCAACCCCTATTCATATCTACCATGATATTCTTTGGGATTCCAAATATCTACCACATTTCTATAAAATTTGTCATGCGGTAATGCTACCGATATATCAAATTATCTTTGATTAAAGGGCTCCCGGATGTCCCCAGAAGCTGAAAATGACCTACTCCGAGTAGGAAATTGGTTCAGTGAGGAGTCATTCACATATATCAGAGTTTATGGGAGTCTAGACAACCCTCATGTGTTAACCCTATTCATTCCTGACAAAATTCTTGCTAGTGAGGTAGCCTATCAGTCAGTGGGAGGCAATATCTCTAAGGTTTTGAAGGAATCCAATAAAAAGATGTTGCATGTCTTCCCAGTCAAGTTTGATATACATGCATTAGAAAACTAAAATCACATAGTGATTGAAATAAACACCATCCAGGATCTCAGTATTCTTACTATTCCCAACAGTCAGTACAATCCTCATCAAACTGTCAAAAAGATTACCGCTGCATCCAGTATCAAGCAATTTTCCCATGAACCTGACAAGTTTTGATGATATTTTTTAGGGAGCTTCTACTTATTCAATGGTTATGCACAAAGTAGAGAAACAATTAGATCCAAAGGAAATGATTTATTTCACTTAGTATAGGGTCTCTAAGCTGGAAAATCTTCTAATGGAATCATTGCAGGTTCCTCAGGAGAGGACTATACCTAATGATGTTATTATTGTTGGTAATACTCAACCTTCTAGTGCTTCTTAATCTAGAGAAATAATTGCCTCTTATTCTTCCCAAGCAGAGGGATATGAACCTGATGCTAGGTTGGAAGAAATATGGGAACAATATAATCAAGCTCTCAATGCTAAAGTTGATGAATCTCAAGTTGTTAAAGCTCCTCCACAAGAGAAGATTCAAGACACTTCCAAGAGCTTGGAACATACTCTGATTATAGCAAAGGCTCCTGAGAGGCCTTTAGAGGATAAAGATGTAGAAATCATATCGGATTTCCCATATTTCGAGGTTGTTTTGAGAATAGAAGAAATTCCCCCACTGGACATATTTTACAACCCTAAACATAAAGTTGTGGTTAAGAGGGAAAGAAGGAAAAGGAAACTTGACCAGTCTCAAGGTTTAGTTCCCAACAATGCATCTTTTGAGGTGTTGTGGAAAGGCTCTTTGGAAAATCCTACAGAGGAAATGGGTAGGCTTACCCAATTTACAGGTGCGTATGCTTCAGCTACTATGGACAAAGCTACAAAGGTGCAGCAGTTGATTAACAAAAAGGAAGAAATGATCTCTTTGTTAGAAAAAAAGCATGAAAACTGAAAAGTATAAAATCATAGAACATTAGCAAGGGAGGGTCATAGAGCTTCAAAACAGGTTTAATTCTCTCAGAATCCAATATGATGTTGGTTTACCGACACGAGACTCTCAAATCAAAGAGCTACATAGAAGGATTGAACATCTAAGTGTCAATCCAGAATTAACTGAGTTTAAGAAGGAGGCTAAAGAATTGAACACTCTTTTAGCCCAACAACAGATTGTCTTTTGTCAAAATTTGGCCATCATTCATGATCGTTGCGAGACAACTAACTCCCTAGTTGACCAATTATATGATATCAAAAATTATTTTGAAGATATAAAGGAGAAAATTGTTGGTTTCTTGACATGGTAAGAAAGTGCAAAGGGAAGATTAGCCAATCTTCCAAAAATATAAGAATCCCATAAAGATATTTCTTCAGAGAATGGGAAATTCGTATTAAACAAGCATAATCAACAATTTATCATGCAAGGGATATTTCAAATAATATTATTGAAGTGGTTAGCGAAAATCTATTTGAAGCTAATATCATATCAAGTTGTCCTAAAGGAGCATTAAATGATATCAAACTACTTACTAAAATGTGGCAAGAATCATCCAAGAGATAGGACGAGATCATCGATCAACTGAACAAAACTAACTTGGAGAGTCATTGGCAGTCTTTGGTCAAACCTCACAATCAATGGCTTATGCTCCGATTTTTATCGAATACCACCGCACATATGCTACCAATGTTGAGGGATGCAATATTCAACAGCCAAATGCAAATACAACCCAAGTCTCTGCCTGAAGAATATGATCGATATCTATGAGATGCAACAACGAATTGGAGGAAAGTAATCCTCCCAAGCTTAGATTATTTGTTGTAACAAATCCTAAATATGTCCCCTTTGGTTCATATTGGTTACTTTTGTTGAAACCTCCCGAGGTTCTTGTGGTATTTTCTATATTTGTATTTTATCATGAAACTATAAATCCCCTCTCTCAGATGCGAGAAGGGTTCTGAATTTTTGAAAAGAAGGCTCAAGTTGCACTATTGTAACTCAGGGTTTTCTTAATATATAGCTAAACCATCACTATTTCTATCATGAACAGAGCAATGGTATATCACGTACTATTATCCTCTTGTTATTCTTTTGTTTAGTTTTTTTAGAATAGAAATTTGATTTTGTTCATAATATATATGTTGAAATAATCGTTCATTGTCACTATTGATACATTGTTTGATTGGAATCATAAATTATATTAATGAACAACGAGATCTCAATATATGTGACAAATTAATAAACTAATTTAATTAACTATTTAATGAAATTAGTTATCTTTCTTTGTGTTAAACTTCATAGTTGCAGGATGATCTATATTGTCACATCAATTATGAAATATGTATAATCACATATATTAGCATTATACCCAAGTTAGATAATAAGTTTATTAATATTTATTTTAGTTTTAGTTATATTAGCGCATTATACTTTCATTCAATCCATTTCATATAATTTTATATAAAGGGAAACTGGTCCCATAATTCCAATCGGAGCCAAAATCGCAAACGGAAAAGGATTTGCTCTAAGGTTCCAAGTGAGTGGTTCCCGACAATGTTGATGCAGTCATTTCAGACCATCAACATGACACTGGTAAAAAATAACTATAGCAGAGGTTCTTGTGTTATATGTGATAAAGAATTTAGAAGAGTGGTCATTTCAATCTTTGTATTAGGGAATTTTTTCCTTGACTTGCCTTACATATCTTAGTTGTTGTCATCAAAGTCAAACATAGAAAAACTACTCCTTTTTGAAACAAATCGCTTGCTTTCTAATAGCTAACACCTCCTTTTTATCAGATCAAATGCACACACTTTCCTTTTTAGGAATATTTGTCCACCAGTTGCTTGGTTTTAAGAAAATTTCTTGTTCAGTTGTGCAAACAAGATGGTTTTCACCAGGGAAAATTTTAAGAACCCCCCCAAATTTATATTTATAATAAATGGGCGAATCTCCATGGTATATAAGAAAAATGGAAGGCGATTTTATCAATAATATAATATGTATATATAGTTTTTTGGCGAAATTTACATGGCGAATATTTACTCAGTTATAAAATCTTGTAAGATCTTGGTATTACCATGGGTCAATACCATGGGTTATCATAAACCTGGAGCTTAAAAATTACTATTAGTAATTTATAAAAATTAATAAAATTAATAGTTAATTTTTATTTTAACCAAGCTAAAATGTTTAACATACATTAAATTACAACATCCATTTTTACTCTTGATTTTTTCACTCTATGCTAGTTTGCATATCACGATATTTGATACCTCTCGGGGGTTAGTAGATCCAGAGTAAAGATGGATCTATGCTGGTTTAATTCCCCCATTTAAATAGGCTACATTCCAGGTGAATACCATGGGTCAATACCATGTGCCATTTTGGTGAATACCATGGGTCAATACCATGTGCCATTTTTATTTTTATTAATACTAATATTAGGGTTAATAATGTTGTTTTGCATGGTATTAATAACAATCTAGTCCATGGTATTTGTCCCATAGTATTTTTCCCATAGGTTTCACCTAAATATAACACATTTTTTGAGTGTTCGTAAATATAAGGTGACTTATGGAGTAAATATAAAAACAATGTTTTATTTGTTTACCATACCTCTTGTTTATTTATGTTTTTATTAATTCACCATACCTCTTTTACAAATATGGTATTTGGCCCATAGGATTCACTCAAATAAAACCTCTTTCTTGAGCCTTCATAAATAGAATGAAGGTTATGGACTAAATATAAAAAGAGGTTTTATTTATTTACCATACGTCTAGTTTATTTATATTTTTATTTATTTACCACACCTTTTGAGTAAGTATAAAAATACGTTTTATTTATTTACCATACATCCACTTTACTTATATTTTTATTTGTTTACACCCTTGCATGTATATAAGGTGACTTATGGAGTAAATATAAAAAATGTTTTATTTATTTACCATACCTCTCATTTATTTATATTTTTATTAATTTACCATACCTCTTTTATAAATATGGTATTTGGCCCATAGGATTCACTTAAATAAAACCTATTCTTGAAAATGGGCGAATGGATGGGCGAATGGAAGGTTGTAACTCCTAATTTCAAGGGCTAAATTTACATTTTTTACCCTCTCCCTTAAAATAAGGTGGCTATTTGAGGTGATTTGTAAAAATGTATTATGATACAAAATATTCGCCCACTAAAAATTTAAAACCCCTTAATTTTGCCAAAGGGCGAACATTCGCCCCTAAAATTTTCTATGGTTTTCATAATTGAACCTAATTTTTTACTTTACTTTTGGAAGATATACCTGCCAATTGCCTAGTATTCAAGTAAAATTCTGTTCAATTGTGCCAGTAGCTAGTTTTCACAAGTAAACCTTTATATGTATATGTATATGTATATAGATAGATAGATAGATATATATATATATATATGTATATGTATATGTATATGTATATGTATACACATACACATACATACATACATACATACATATATATATATATATATATATATATATATATATATATATATATATATATATATATGGGAAGATATAAAATCTAGCTGCCTAGTTTTCAAGTAGACTTCTTGTTCAATTGTGCCAGTGAACTCATTTTCACACTTAAACCTTTTTTTCTTTCTTTTTATTATATTCATATTAAAGAAGAAGAAAATATTAAAATGGATTCACAGTAGGGTGGGGGTCTTCCCTGCGTAGCACTTTCAATTCTGATTGTTGTAGAACTCTTTAAATAATTTTTTACCGACCAACAAGCTACTGATACAATTTCAATCTATGACCATTGACCTCCTCAACTTCATAAGGTCCCAACCATCATAAGGCTACTAATGCATCCTCAACTTCATAAGGTCCAACCATCATGTATGGAACTCCCCCTTAACTTTTTTGGACTTGGAATCAAAGAGGAGACCCTAGTCTCTTCGATTGAACAACTTCCTTTTAATGAATTTATCACGTAATCTACTTCTTTGCTGTTGGACAAGAGTGTTTTGTTAAACACAATTTTTTCAATCTCATCTAATTCATTAAGTTGGATGAGTTTTTGTTGATGTTCTTAAGAGAGCTTCATACCTAGGCGAGTTACATTCCTCTATGTCTTCACTTGGGATTTAATTGGCAACAAAACCTCCTTACCATACACTAGCTCGTATGGACTATGTCTAGTTGTAAATTCTTCCATGTATTCCTATAGGCCCAAAAGGCCTCAAGACTCCTGATCTTCCTAGTCCTTATGATACAACTACACATTTTTGGTCAAAATGGCCTCTAGGACTTTGTTGGTCGATTCCACCTACCCATTAGCCCATGGATGGTAAGGTGAAAATATTTGGTGCAAAATTTTTTACTGCTTTGTAATGGCCTACACAAGCTTTGAAGTGAAATTTACTGATTCATCTGTTACAATCTGCCTCGGGACACCAAAATGAGTGGAAATATCCTCAAATAAAAAATCAACAACTGCTTGTTCGTGAGCATGAAAAAGAGCCTTAGCCTCTAGCCTTTTTGGATGCTGGAGTGATAGGCCCCATGAAATCAAATGCCCACTTTTCAAATGGTTCAATAAGTACATGGGGTTGCAAAGACATTTCAATTCACTAATTTTATGTTATTCTCATAATTTTACCCATTTAGGTGAAAATAATTTAATATAATTTCACTCACATTTTCCGTTTCCACATGAAGGGTTCAATAAATACTTTATTTATTGATTATCCCTTAATATTTTAAACATTATCATAGAGATAAATTTATTAAATCATTATTTATAAACTATTTTTAACCTATTTTACCATTTTACCTAGAAGAAATCTAATAAACCCATTATTTATCAATCATTTCTACCTATTTTACCCATTTTTTATTAATTAATTCAATAAATCATTATTTTTGAGTTAGTTACCTAAATAAATGTCATTGACCAATGTTATTGACCTTTATCTCTCATAAATAATAATAAAATACCAAATTAGTTAGATCTTGATTTTGTCCAAAAAAATATTTTATTATATTTGACCTCATCAAACATAGCTAACATTTTATTATAAATAGAGAGGTTTACCTCCTCATTTCTCATGATGCATTTTTATTATAAATAGAGAGGTTTACCTCCTCATTTCTCATGATGCATTTTCATCGCTAATCGTATGATCCTATAACTCTCGATCTTTCTCCATCAAAATCTCTTGTAGCCAGACCCAAAATTCTTCAACAGCCAAATGTTGAGGGATGCAATATTCAACAGCCAAATGTTGAGGGATGCAATATTCAACAGCCAAATGCAAATACAACCCAAGTCTCTGCCTGAAGAATATGATCGATATCTATGAGATGCAACAACGAATTGGAGGAAAGTAATCCTCCCAAGCTTAGATTATTTGTTGTAACAAATCCTAAATATGTCCCCTTTGGTTCATATTGGTTACTTTTGTTGAAACCTCCCGAGGTTCTTGTGGTATTTTCTATATTTGTATTTTATCATGAAACTATAAATCCCCTCTCTCAGATGCGAGAAGGGGTTCTGAATTTTTGAAAAGAAGGCTCAAGTTGCACTATTGTAACTCAGGGTTTTCTTAATATATAGCTAAACCATCACTATTTCTATCATGAACAGAGCAATGGTATATCACGTACTATTATCCTCTTGTTATTCTTTTGTTTAGTTTTTTTAGAATAGAAATTTGATTTTGTTCATAATATATATGTTGAAATAATCGTTCATTGTCACTATTGATACATTGTTTGATTGGAATCATAAATTATATTAATGAACAACGAGATCTCAATATATGTGACAAATTAATAAACTAATTTAATTAACTATTTAATGAAATTAGTTATCTTTCTTTGTGTTAAACTTCATAGTTGCAGGATGATCTATATTGTCACATCAATTATGAAATATGTATAATCACATATATTAGCATTATACCCAAGTTAGATAATAAGTTTATTAATATTTATTTTAGTTTTAGTTATATTAGCGCATTATACTTTCATTCAATCCATTTCATATAATTTTATATAAAGGGAAACTGGTCCCATAATTCCAATCGGAGCCAAAATCGCAAACGGAAAAGGATTTGCTCTAAGGTCCCAAGTGAGTGGTTCCCGACAATGTTGATGCAGTCATTTCAGACCATCAACATGACACTGGTAAAAAATAACTATAGCAGAGGTTATTGTGTTATATGTGATAAAGAATTTAGAAGAGTGGTCATTTCAATCTTTGTATTAGGGAATTTTTTCCTTGACTTGCCTTACATATCTTAGTTGTTGTCATCAAAGTCAAACATAGAAAAACTACTCCTTTTTGAAACAAATCGCTTGCTTTCTAATAGCTAACACCTCCTTTTTATCAGATCAAATGCACACACTTTCCTTTTTAGGAATATTTGTCCACCAGTTGCTTGGTTTTAAGAAAATTTCTTGTTCAGTTGTGCAAACAAGATGGTTTTCACCAGGGAAAATTTTAAGAACCCCCCCTAAATTTATATTTATAATAAATGGGCGAATCTCCATGGTATATAGGAAAAATGGAAGGCGATTTTATCAATAATATAATATGTATATATAGTTTTTTGGCGAAATTTACATGGCGAATATTTACTCAATTATAAAATCTTGTAAGATCTTGGTATTACCATGGGTCAATACCATGGGTTATCATAAACCTGGAGCTTAAAAATTACTATTAGTAATTTATAAAAATTAATAAAATTAATAGTTAATTTTTATTTTAACCAAGCTAAAATGTTTAACATACATTAAATTACAACATCCATTTTTACTCTTGATTTTTTCACTCTATGCTAGTTTGCATATCACGATATTTGATACCTCTCGGGGGTTAGTAGATCCAGAGTAAAGATGGATCTATGCTGGTTTAATTCCCCCATTTAAATAGGCTACATTCCAGGTGAATACCATGGGTCAATACCATGTGCCATTTTGGTGAATACCATGGGTCAATACCATGTGCCATTTTTATTTTTATTAATACTAATATTAGGGTTAATAATGTTGTTTTGCATGGTATTAATAACAATCTAGTCCATGGTATTTGTCCCATAGTATTTTTCCCATAGGTTTCACCTAAATATAACACATTTTTTGAGTGTTCGTAAATATAAGGTGACTTATGGAGTAAATATAAAAACAATGTTTTATTTGTTTACCATACCTCTTGTTTATTTATGTTTTTATTAATTCACCATACCTCTTTTACAAATATGGTATTTGGCCCATAGGATTCACTCAAATAAAACCTCTTTCTTGAGCCTTCATAAATAGAATGAAGGTTATGGACTAAATATAAAAAGAGGTTTTATTTATTTACCATACGTCTAGTTTATTTATATTTTTATTTATTTACCACACCTTTTGAGTAAGTATAAAAATACGTTTTATTTATTTACCATACATCCACTTTACTTATATTTTTATTTGTTTACACCCTTGCATGTATATAAGGTGACTTATGGAGTAAATATAAAAAATGTTTTATTTATTTACCATACCTCTCATTTATTTATATTTTTATTAATTTACCATACCTCTTTTATAAATATGGTATTTGGCCCATAGGATTCACTTAAATAAAACCTATTCTTGAAAATGGGCGAATGGATGGGCGAATGGAAGGTTGTAACTCCTAATTTCAAGGGCTAAATTTACATTTTTTACCCTCTCCCTTAAAATAAGGTGGCTATTTGAGGTGATTTGTAAAAATGTATTATGATACAAAATATTCGCCCACTAAAAATTTAAAACCCCTTAATTTCGCCAAAGGGCGAACATTCGCCCCTAAAATTTTCTATGGTTTTCATAATTGAACCTAATTTTTTACTTTACTTTTGGAAGATATACCTGCCAATTGCCTAGTATTCAAGTAAAATTCTGTTCAATTGTGCCAGTAGCTAGTTTTCACAAGTAAACCTTTATATGTATATGTATATGTATATAGATAGATAGATATATATATATATATATATGTATATGTATATGTATATGTATATGTATATGTATACACATACACATACATACATACATACATACATACATACATACATACATACATACATACATACATACATACATACATACATACATACATACATACATATATATATATATATATATATATGGGAAGATATAAAATCTAGCTGCCTAGTTTTCAAGTAGACTTCTTGTTCAATTGTGCCAGTGAACTCATTTTCACACTTAAACCTTTTTTTCTTTCTTTTTATTATATTCATATTAAAGAAGAAGAAAATATTAAAATGGATTCACAGTAGGGTGGGGGTCTTCCCTGCGTAGCACTTTCAATTCTGATTGTTGTAGAACTCTTTAAATAATTTTTTACCGACCAACAAGCTACTGATACAATTTCAATCTATGACCATTGACCTCCTCAACTTCATAAGGTCCCAACCATCATAAGGCTACTAATGCATCCTCAACTTCATAAGGTCCAACCATCATGTATGGAACTCCCCCTTAACTTTTTTGGACTTGGAATCAAAGAGGAGACCCTAGTCTCTTCGATTGAACAACTTCCTTTTAATGAATTTATCATGTAATCTACTTCTTTGCTGTTGGACAAGAGTGTTTTGTTAAACACAATTTTTTCAATCTCATCTAATTCATTAAGTTGGATGAGTTTTTGTTGATGTTCTTAAGAGAGCTTCATACCTAGGCGAGTTACATTCCTCTATGTCTTCACTTGGGATTTAATTGGCAACAAAACCTCCTTACCATACACTAGCTCGTATGGACTATGTCTAGTTGTAAATTCTTCCATGTATTCCTATAGGCCCAAAAGGCCTCAAGACTCCTGATCTTCCTAGTCCTTATGATACAACTACACATTTTTGGTCAAAATGGCCTCTAGGACTTTGTTGGTCGATTCCACCTACCCATTAGCCCATGGATGGTAAGGTGAAAATATTTGGTGCAAAATTTTTTACTGCTTTGTAATGGCCTACACAAGCTTTGAAGTGAAATTTACTGATTCATCTGTTACAATCTGCCTCGGGACACCAAAATGAGTGGAAATATCCTCAAATAAAAAATCAACAACTGCTTGTTCGTGAGCATGAAAAAGAGCCTTAGCCTCTAGCCTTTTTGGATGCTGGAGTGATAGGCCCCATGAAATCAAATGCCCACTTTTCAAATGGTTCAATAAGTACATGGGGTTGCAAAGACATTTCAATTCACTAATTTTATGTTATTCTCATAATTTTACCCATTTAGGTGAAAATAATTTAATATAATTTCACTCACATTTTCCGTTTCCACATGAAGGGTTCAATAAATACTTTATTTATTGATTATCCCTTAATATTTTAAACATTATCATAGAGACAAATATATTAAATCATTATTTATAAACTATTTTTAACCTATTTTACCATTTTACCTAGAAGAAATCTAATAAACCCATTATTTATCAATCATTTCTACCTATTTTACCCATTTTTTATTAATTAATTCAATAAATCATTATTTTTGAGTTAGTTACCTAAATAAATGTCATTGACCAATGTTATTGACCTTTATCTCTCATAAATAATAATAAAATACCAAATTAGTTAGATCTTGATTTTGTCCAAAAAAATATTTTATTATATTTGACCTCATCAAACATAGCTAACATTTTATTATAAATAGAGAGGTTTACCTCCTCATTTCTCATGATGCATTTTTATTATAAATAGAGAGGTTTACCTCCTCATTTCTCATGATGCATTTTCATCGCTAATCGTATGATCCTATAACTCTCGATCTTTCTCCATCAAAATCTCTTGTTTCTCTTGTCTAGTTTCTGTTATGCTACTTTATGTAGATTTTATGAACAACTATATTAATATGTGCCACTCCTAGGGATTATATTTAAATTCTCATTTTTCTCTTTGGACTACTGGTAACCCATAAATAAAGTCTTTTTGCTGACCTTTGCGGATGATATCCAACAATACCGATTCTTGGGGGTGAAACGAAATGGTGAGTAGTTCAAAGATAGAGATCGAAAAATTTAATGGGTAGAGATTGAGTTGTGGAAGCTCAAAATGGAAGAAATTTTGGTAGATGAATATTAGTGGATAAATGTACATCTAGCTACTGCATTGACATGGATATTGACAAAAGATTGGACCAAGTTGGATAAGAAGGCAAAGAGCATAAAGACTGTAAACACAATAAAATAATAAGAATGCATTCCAATATTATGATTTTGTTAATCTTTTCAAGGATTTTATTAATAATTAGTTTCTATGTTAATTAATCTTCAATTATTTAAGGAAAATAAAAATAAATATAATCCTAAATAAATTAATGATTTAACAAGAACTTTAATTAATGTTTTTCTTATTAATTCATTTTTATTTTATTGTTCTGGAAAACCTGAACTTTAATTAATGTTTTTCTTATTAATTCATTTTTATTTTATTGTTCTGGAAAACCTTTTCTTTTTGTGTCAATATTAATGAATCTCTTTCTAAAGATATAAATATCAAAAATTATATTTAAATTGTTTGTGCCAGGGATAGGTGGAAAATAAAAAAGAAAATTTGGAAAAAGGAAGATTTCATTTTTTATTTAATATCATTTTCGAGAAAGAATATCGAAAGATGAATAGGAAGAGGCAAGTAGTTGCGACCAAAGAAGAGAACAAAGATTGATTATAAAATAATACACTTGCTATAGTTTATTGGTTGGAAACTTTGTAATAAAAACCAAATATTTTTATTAGTATAAGTACAATTTTGTAGGGATATGGGTTAGAAATCCAAACTTGAAACTTGTATATTTATGTCAATATCTTAAGAAGACTTGATGACTAGAAAATTTTAAATAATTTCTTTTATAACATTATCAAGTGAATTTTAGATTCAAAGATGATGGATTTTGCTTAAATTGGATATTATTTTTTTTCTCAACATTTAATATAATTAAAAGCTATTTCATGATCAATGTTTCAAATTGTGCATTTTTGTCAATTATTTTATCAAGTTCTATTCATTATTGATATTGCTAGATGAAATATGACAATACGAATGTGAATTTGGTTACATGGATATGTTATAATAGAATTTATGTCGAATTGCTTCTCTTTAATGTTATTTGAATATGTCAATATGGCTTAAGATGGAGAATAATGATTCTTTTTCTTGTTTTCCATTAATGAATTACATGCTTATAATCAATCTCTTATTATTGTTAGTTTAGGATTAAATATAAGATTACATTTTCATAATTAAATAGGACTCCTTTTAAGATTTAGTAGAAATATAAGGTGAAAGTATCCTTTAGAGAAGCAATCTATTTGGTGGTAACCATGCCCACATACTAATGGAAACCGTTACACAACATGAGAGTGTGTAATTGGGGGTTTCCATTGTGAAATTATCCCTTTGTTGGTAGAGGAACTTTTTTTACTATCAACACCCATCCATGGCGAAGCCAACATTCCAAATGCACAATTAGACATTAATTCTTCATGTTATATCCACACCCTCACTTATGCAAACTTCCACATGTTTCCTTTATTTCTTAAACAACTTCCAGAGCCTCCATAAAATTACGGATATATGCATGGGTTGCTAGGGAATTAGATGATAAGCCATCTATTCATTTATAAAAAAGGTGCATATTTCTAAGGTGGTGCCCCTATTAGCCATAATATTTACTTCATTGTTATGATGTTGAAGAACATGGATGACAGGTTGAGCAAATAACATATTTAAAACAGAGTAAATATTTTTGAAAATGTTTCTTAACCTTAGATCCATTGAATAGGTACTAAGATGGGGGTGATGGATTATGATTCTAGAGTTTTCTACCACTATTAGATTAATGAGATTGTGAGCATAGGCTTGTAACAACCCTAGAAGAGGGCATATGCTTCTACCATATTATCTGTAGCTTGGCTTAGGCCCCATGATAGATATTGTTCTATTTGTCCACTAAGGTGAATAATCACACCCTACAACCCCCCATTCCTACCATCCCTTTAGAAAGAAGGATATTGGGGTTGGATTTGATCCAATTATGTTTGCATGGGTCATGAAACCATTTTTAATATAGTATCTCTATGTGCATCCCCATGTTATACCACTATCTCAAGGTGCCCCCAAGGATTTCGGGATAGGCCTTCATGGGAATTGAACGTTTCCTAAAGGTGAAAAAATCCCTACTTTCCACCATTAAATCCAACTCCTTTGGGATTTTATAGAAAAGGAGGAGATGGAGTGGACTTTGATCTACTTATGTGTGCACAGGTAATGAGACCATTTAATATAATCTCTTTGGGTGCAACTACGCATTTAACCACTGCCTCAAGGTTTTCCCATGGATATAGGTTAAACCCTCATAAAGATTTAACCTTACTCAGTGGTGAAAAACTCCTCATTTTCCACTATTGGATCTAACCCCTTTCGGGTTTCTAAAGGAGGACACGGGGGTAGAATTTGATCCACTTATGTGTGAATAGGTCATAAGACCAATTAATATAATATATCTAGGTGCAACTACCTGTTTTATCTCTACCTCAACGTTCCCCCATAGCTCCATGTTAGGTTGTCATGGGAATTGAACCTTGCCCAATGATGAAAAGGTGCTCACTTTCCACCATTGGATCTAACCCCTTTTGGCTTGACTGTACTATGATTGTTAAAGAAAATAAAATCTTTAACAAAAAATACAACTCATTGTGGAAAATGTAAAAATATTAACTGAGAATATTTACTTTATCCTGATTATTAATATTAAATGCAAAATAGGCATTTATCTAGCCAAAACATCTCATAATTCTTCAAAACGTGATATCCTTGGGGCAAAATACTTTATCGAATATATAGATTCCCTACACATGTAATATACAATGTCTAAGATTCTTACTTAAGGTTAACATCATTGTAAACTCCCATGAAGTGAAACTTCTCTAAAGCACAATGATTTTTTCTTGAATTCACCATTTAACAATCATAGATATAAAATTTATGAATGTTTCAATTTGAAGTATAAGAGGATATTTATTTTGAAAACCCCCTTATACACAAATACTAAGGTTGAAAAAGGGTTAATTGGATGTTCATTGGGATCCCCTTCTACTAAGAATACAATGTTGGAGGAAAGATCAACCTCCATTTCTGAATAATTTCCTTTAGGAAGAAATAATGTTCGAGGAAGGGTCACCTAAACCTTCTCCAAGCTCCCCTTCAATGAGAATACTATTCTTGAGAAAGGGTTACCTGAACCTTCCCAAGGCTCCCCTTCAATGAGGATAACATTCTTGAGGAAGGGCCACCTAAACCTTCCTTTGGCTTCTTGTCAACAATAATGATATACTTAAGCAAGGGTCAAGTGTGCCTTCATTGGGCTCCCTTTAGACTTGAATACAATTCTTTGTTAAGGGTTATGTAACATTTCCCTATTCAACCCATGCTAATGTGACAAAAACACAATGTGGAGAGAACCATGACTAGACAAAACTCTAGCTAATATTTGATATTATTAATTAAACTTAAGTAATTAAATTACACAAATTAAGGCTCGATTTCCTTGTAGATCCTTGGTATGAGGGAAGAGTACCATAATTTGATTGTTTCCTTGAAATGTGATACCCTTACCTATTGAATTGAATTTGGGAATGTTTCAATTATTAGAAAATTTGTGCATTTGAATGAGTTATTAGTGAGATGTGGTTGGAGGATTTTAGAGCTGGAAGACTTGCTAATTGTTGGTGGCATGAAGAGGCAAGTTGTCTATTTCCCCTTTGGTAGCATGTGTTATATTATTTCCACGACTAGCCCACGTAGTTAATTGGGGGGTTAGAGGGGGGGCGGAGTCCCCCCTTCGTTGCGCCGGTTGCGCAGCAGGGGCGGTAGACTCCCCTGTCCGGGGGGTCTGAGGGGAGAGGGTATCACCCCTCTACGGGGTCTAGGGCAGCACCCAGGGGAAATTTTTTGGGACCCTATATTAGGTTGGGCGGACCTACCTATGGTTTTGTGCATGGTTTTCGCACATGGTTTTGGATGCGATGGTTTTCGGTCCATGGTTTTGGACGCGATGGTTTTCGGTCCATGGTATTGGATGCTTCAGCATGTATAAATATGTATTGTAACATTGAAAGGACAATAATGAAAAATCAATCTGGTAGTCCCGGTTTTGGGATCCAGGGGAAAATCTCTGCGTATATGTGTTTTATGTGTTATTCTCTCGCATTGTTTATTTTCTATGTTTTAGAATTCATATATGCAGGTAATTTATGTACGGGGTTAAAACCTACATTTGTTATCAGAGATGTTTTTGCTTCAAAGGGATTCCTTTGTTGCCGAGGGGTTTTGCTCAGGCCTGTGGTAGACCCTGTTCAGTGGGAGATTTGTGGGATCGATTCTAGTGGTGAAAGAAGATGGCGAGTAGTGGAAAGATAGAGATCGAGAAATTTAATGGTTAGACTTTTGAGTTGTGGAAGATCAAGATGGAGGATCTGTTGGTGGATAAAGATCAGTGGGTCATGGTAGATCTGGGTACTAAACCAACGGGAGTGTCTGATGAAGAATAGAAGAAGTTGGATCAGAAGGAAAAGAGCACAATACGATTGTGTGTCTCAGATTCAGTATTGCTGAATGTATTAGGGGAAGCTACGACTAAGGCTTTATGAGACAAGTTAGGGACTTTGTACCAATCTAAGTCTCTGTTGAATAAACTATTCCTACGGAAAAAGCTATATAACATGAGGATGAAAGATGGAGACCCGGTGACAGAGCATCTGAACACATTTAATACTATGGTAAGTAAGTTATTATCTGTTGATATTAAAATTTCAGATGAAGATAAGTGCATGAGTTTGTTGTGTTCTCTACCATATTCGTGGGATAGTCTGGTTATTGCAATAGGTAGCAATGCAATTGCCTTGTAGTTTGATGAAATAGTCTCATCCTTGCTGACAGAGGAGATGAGACGGAAAATTATGGAGAGTCAGAATGGTGATGACTTATATGTATGAGGACGGTCCCAGAACAGAAACAAAAATAAGTCATTGAGTGGGAGATCTAAATCTAGAGGGAGATCTAAATCTCCAGGAAAACCTGTAAAGGTAGTTTGATGGGAATGCGAAAAGGAAGGGCACTACAAAAGGGACTGTAAATCTAAAGCTACTGACAAAGGAAAGGGATCTGATGATGCTCCTTTTGCAGAGGTGAAAACCACCTTAGATGAAGGTGGGGATGTGTACTTGTCTTCTTCAAGTACACATGTAGATCATGAGGCATGGTTGATTGACTCAGGTGCATCCTTTCACTTCACTCTCCAGAGAGAGTGGTTTTGCGAGTATGAGAAATACGACGATGGTGATGTCTTCTTAGGGGATGATAGGAAGGCTAGAATCATTGGTCACGGAAAAGTAAAGTTGAAGTTGCAAGGTGGAAGGGTTAGAACACTTCCGTGTGTTCTGCATATTCCTGCATTGGCCAGAAATCTGATTTCTGTAAGCAAGTTGGATGATGCAGGCGTAAAAACAGTTTACGAGAAGGATACCTGCAGGATGGTTCAGGGAGCATTGGTATTGATGCGGGGAGTTCGGATTGGAACTCTGTACAAGCTACAAGGTAGCACTGTTGTTGATGGGTGCAATGATTCTGTGGTTCCTGAAAGTGGAATAGAAAATCTAGTGGTCTCTAGAGAGAAGACCATGTTGTGGCATCAAAGGCTTGGGCATATTGGAGAGAAGGGCCTTCGAATACTTCATGGTAAAGGTATGGTAGAAGGTATGAGTAATAACTCTCTGGATTTTGATTTCTGTGAAAATTGTGTATATGGGAAGCAGAATCGGGTAAGTTTCCCCTCTGGTGGTAAGAGGGTGAAACAGATATTAGAGCTTGTGAACAGTGATGTGTTTGGACCTGTGAAGGTTCCATCACTGAGTAAATTTGTGTACTATGTATCATTTATAGATGACTTCTTAAGGAATACATGGATATATTTCCTTAAGAAGAAATCTAAAGTCTTTGACAGGTTTAAATAATTTAAGGCTCTGGTGGAAAACCAGATAGAGAAGAAGATAAAGGTGCCGAGGATAGATAATGGTGGAGAGTTTTGTAGTAAGGAATTTGAATAATTCTGTAAGAAGTGTGGTATAGCACAACAAAATACAACTCCATATACACCTGAGCAAAAATGGAGTTGCAGAAAGAATGAACAAGACGTTGATGGAAAGGGAAAGAAGCATGCTCAGTGGTGCCAGGTTAGGACAAGAATTATGGGCAAAGGCGGTGGAGATAACATGTTACCTGGTCAACAGATCACCTTCATCAACATTGGAGGATAAGAATCCACAAGTGGTATGGACTGATAAGAAACCCTCTCTTTCACATCTGAGGATATTTGGATGTGATGCATATGTACATGTTCCAAAGGAGAAAAGAACCAAGTTGGATAATAAATTTGAAAAGTGCATCTTTATTGGGTATAAGGATGGTTTAAAGGGTTATAAGGTTTGGAACCTAGTAAGAAGGAAGGTTTTGTACAACCGAGATGTGGTGTTCAAAGAGGTGAAAGATGTTCTTAAACATGAAGTCCCATCAAATGAACCTGAGAAGATAGAGTATGAGCTAAAGGAGGAAGAATCAGACTCTACAACAGAGGAGGAATCAAAAGATGAAGAGCCACAAACTCCGGGTGTGAGAAGATCAGTTCGAGAAAGAAGAAAACCAGAAAGGTATAGTCCATCTGCTTTCTATTCAAATTTTGCTTTATCTATTACTGATGATGATCCCAGAACTGTGAAGGAAGCAATAGATTCAAAGGATGGAAAACTCTGGAAAGAGGCCATGGTTGATGAAATGGCATCTTTGCACAAAAATGAGGCTTGGGATCTGGTGGAGTTTTCGGTTGGAAGGAAACCCATTGGCAGCAAATGGGTGTTCAAGAAGAAGACAAATGCAGAAGGAAAGGTGGAGAAATAAAAAGCTTGGTTGGTAGCAAAAGGTTATTCCTAGGTGTCGGGAATTGATTTTGGTGATATTTTTTTTCCTGTTGCCAAGGTAGCTTCTATTAGATTACTTCTATTAGTTGTTGTTTCTTTTGATTTTGAGGTAGAACAGATGGATGTAAGGACAACATTTCTTCACGGGGATCTTGAAGAGGAGATCTACATGAAGCAACCTGAAGGTTTTGCGGTGAAGGGTAAGAAAGAACTGGTATGCAAGTTAAAGAAGTCTCTGCATGGGTTAAAACAGTCACTAAGGATGTGGTATCAGAAATTTGATACATTTATATGGGGACTTGGCTTCACCAAAAGAAAAGTAGATCACTGTGTGTATTTTAAATTAATTGGTGACCATGTTATTTATCTAGTCTTGTATGTGGATGATATGTTGTTGGTTGGAAATGAAAAAGAAATTATATAGGATTTGAAGACCCAATTGTCCTCCAAATTCGACATGAAAAATATTGGTGCTGTAAACTATATTTTGGGCATGGAAATTAAAAGAGATCGGGAAAAGAAGAAGCTCTAGTTAAATTAGAGGAAGTATGTCAAGACAATACTGCAAAGTTTTAATATGCAAGATAGTAAACTGACGAAGGTTCCTATTCCTATAGGTGTGAAGTTATCGGTTCAACAGTATCCCAAGACACAAGAAGAGGAAGAGGACATGTCCCATGTTCCATATGCAAGTGCAGTCGGTAGCCTGATGTATGCAATGGTTTGTACTAGACCAGACATTGCACATGTAGTGGGAGTATTGAGTAGGTTTATGTCAAAACCAGGAAAGGAGCATTGGACAACAGTGAAGCGGGTTTTCAGTATTTGCATGGCGCTAGTGATTATGGTTTGTGCTACCAAGGAAGACTAGGATTGGATAGAGTGTTGGATATTCGTGGCTTTATTGATGCAGACTGGGCTAGAGATCTAGATCGGAGAAGATCTACAAGTGGGTATGTGTTTAACCTATTTGGAGGTGTAGTCAGTTGGATGAGTAAGAAACAATCTGTAGTGGCACTATCAACTACAGAGGCAGAATACATGGCAGCCACTCATGCAAGCAAGGAAACAATTTGTTTGCAGAGATTGTGTTCAAGTATGGGGTTAGTACAGGGAGTTATAAGGATATACTGTGATATCCAAATTGCAATTTTCTTGGAAAAGAACCCTGATTATCATTCAAAGACAAAACACATTGATGTTCAGTATCACTTTGTGAGGGATATGATAGAAGACAAAAAGGTGTTGCTGGTAAAAGGTGGACACTTTGAAGAATACTGCAAATGCATTGACAAAATCTGTGACCTTTGAGAAGTTCTCTTGGTGTAGAGAAACAATGGGCATTGCAGGGCTAGATAAATGACTAATCTCTCTTGTGGCCCCCTTTGGAAAGAAAACAACAAGTGGGAGAATGTTGGGTTGTGTTATATTCTTTCCACAACTAGCCCCCGTAGTTAATCAGGGGGTTAGAGAGGGGGTGGAGCCCCCCCTGTCCGGGGTTTTGAGGGGGGCGGGTAGCCCCGTGGGGAAACTTTTTTGGACCCTATATTAGATTGGGCAGACCTACCTATGGTTTTGTGCATGGTTTTCGCACATGGTTTTGGATGCGATGGTTTTTGGTCCATGGTTTTGGACGCGATGGTTTTCGGTCCATGGTATTGGATGCTTCGGCATGTATAAATATGTATTGTAACATTGAAAGGACAATAATGAAAAATCAATCTAGTAGTCCTGATTTTGGGATCGAGGGGAAATATCAGTGTATATGTGTTTTATGTGTTATTCTCTCGCATTGTTTATTTTATGTATTTTAGAATTCATATGTAGGTAGGGTTAAAACCTACAACATGGAGAGACAAGAATTTATTATTTAGTCACGATGGGAAAGTGATGCCTTCTAGATTGAGCCAAAAGATGCAGAAGGTGGTGACACTAAGATATATATGTGCACACCATCAAAATATCAGGGTAATAACATCCTTCCTTGCCATCTAGGTTAAAAAAACTATCTAACACACAAATTCTTGTTGTGCCCTGTTGCACCACCTCTCAAATAAAATTATTGCACACCATATTTTTTTAGAAATTTCCCTCACAATGGAGATAAGACGACACATATCTCCTTCATTAGTGTCACCTTAAGTTGGACAATGTTTTACCATTCCTCATTCATGCGGTGCCCTCTCACATCAATTCCTAGCTGAGAATAGTTCAATCACATAATTCATTTTCCCCTTGGCTAGGCCTCTATTGAATCAACCCATTTGTAATATCATAGTTATTTATACTGGAACTACCATTAGTAGATATCATTTCACACTTTTTCTTATCGGATTGATTCTCTTTCAAACCTCTACTATCCACCAACTCTTGCCCATTTGGTTTGGTTATTAAAGCTCCCCTAGAGCTCCATGATGCACATTATTAGTGTTAGCTCACTATCTATAACTATATTTCTCTATATTTGGGACTATCTCACTGACCATATCTCCCTCGTGGAGGTAGATACTTTGTGAGGTCTCAGCTGGTATTGAAACCTTTGTTTTTTCTCTCAGATTAAACTTGGGTTACCAATTTGGGCAAGTGGAGATTGAATTCAAGTGCTTTATTGAGTGTTGATTACTAAAATCTTGCTGCTCTGTTGATAAACCACCTGTGAATCCTGTACACTTTGGTTCTGGCTTAGGGTGGTTAAATGGAAGAGAGATTACAGTGCGGTTGTCCTACGATGGGGAGGAAAGTGGAAGTTCCTCCTTCGGTTTCTCATTCAGATAAGTAACATGTTCCATGCCCTTCATGAACTTTCATGATGACCAATTATGTCTATGTTTCTATAGTATTTATAATTAAATGCTTGTATAATTTTTACAGTTTATATTAAATGTTGGGTGATCCCCAAAACTATGTTAAACACCTTGTGTTGGCAGACAAGGGGAAAAATTTGGGTTCAAGATATTTGCCAAAAAAGTCCCTATAAACACCAACCCTTTTAGAAATACCCACGAGTAGGTGAAGTCTCCCCTAAGGCATCTATGGGGAACTGCAGGAACCCGAACAATTCTGCAGTGATGAAGGAGACAAGGCCTTGTGTTAAGTATACTTACATTCAACATATTATTATTATTATTTAGAAAAAAGTGAAGTATACCATTACTCTGTGAAGTAATTGTGTCATGCATACGTTTAAAGTAACAATATCATGAAAAGAGATAAGCCATTAGACTTTGCACAAATACAAAAAATAAACCAAACATGTCTTTTTATTAATACTGTGAATCTTTCATTAAATTCGCATCCATTACGTCTCACTAGCCTAGTAAATCATTTAGCATTACATTGCAAGACTACATGATTTTATCTCCAAGTATCCCCAAGTGTACCTTAGAAGTATATCTTTTACCCTTTGACCTTTATCTATTTATAGTTTTACATGTGGGCCGAAGCTAACCAAAAACCCCTGATTACCAATAGTGGGTAAACATTATTATGGGTTAGTACATACAAAATTATCCCAATGACTTCCCTTATTATTCATACTTTTGTGTGTTATCCCTCAACTAAAATTCCTATGTGATGCTACTCTGTGTAGATCCCTAAAAAATGTTACCCAAAACACTGCTCCAACAAGCCCCTGATACTCATTTGTGGCTTGTACTAAAGCCACTTCGTCTTTCTAATGTTTAGTGAGGGCACTATATCCTTCGTTATCGTAACAATTTTTTCAAAGGTTTTCCTTGTAGTATCCACCTTTAACTTGACTTCCTTTGCTTGCTCCAAAATCTGGTATGCCACCTCCACTAAACTAGGGGTCTTCAACTTTTCTTTACTTTCTTGCACCGCTTGTCTAAATATCTAATGTGTGGTCCCGATATTATTTGTTACCTTCAGTGCTTTATCTTGCAAGTTCACAAATTTCTACACCAATTTTTGTGGATAAGTTCTCATCTGATTGATCTTATTGCTTAGTTGTGAATTCTCTAAAATTGCAGTCTTGTGCTTATTCATTGGTAATGTGTTAAGGTTGTCTTTGAGATTCTATGCCTTCTCCTATTCCATTTTCATCTTATGTTCGACTTCCTTCAACTCTTTGCTTTCTAGCAAATTTTTCAAAATATGCATGCCTTCCTCATAAATCTTGGTGCACTCTAGCTCCAATCCTTTGATCTGATCAAATGTCATTATTGTTGTATGTTCCTTCTCCCTGCACTCTTTTTCTTCTAGTGGAGTGCTTGACTTTGTCCACAACTCCAACTCTACAAATTTAGCTTTGAGATCCTGAATGACCTCACCAATCATCGTTAACTTTCCCTTTTTTAGAATGTCCACCTCCATTGTGGATCTGAGAGGTTTTTGTAGACCTCTGCTATTGCCTTCTTCAAATTCTGTGCTATCTAGATTGCTTTCTCCTTAATTTCTACTAGCTGTATTTTTGCCACCTATAAAGCTTCATGGGATGTTGACAATTGTACCAACTCTGTTGTTGTTGTAGATGTGCAACACTTTAGCTCTTGTAGATAATTAGCTACGGTTGATGAAAAATTTCCTATGAAGACTATGAAAGGACCAGTTCCACATGGCTTAGGCCCTGTGCACGTTGTTGTATGTCTACACTTGGAAATTCCATTCCATCCAGTGATATATGTAGTGCATGGTGCTCTCTTTATGTTAATGATTGTTGGGTATAGCCGACCTTGTGTCAATTCCTTTGGTTGTGCTATGTGCCTCTATTTATATAGTTCTATCCTTGTTGGGGGTGTTGTGGTGATTTTGCTAGAATCCAAGAGCTTTCATAGTTAATTTAACTTCTCTTGTGTTCTTAATTGTATTTGTTGTTGTTTCTGCACTACTCTCTCCAATGCCTCTTTTATTTTTTCCTTGATCTGGTAACCAATATTTTCTAAATCATCATTACATAATGATTGCAACTAGGTGACTGTAGGTTTCATTACTTTCCTTTTCAATATTGCATGAGAAATTCCTTCTTCTACTATCTACTGCTACTTCCACTTATCTTCGACCTACATAGTGTCTTCTGATGAAAAGTGTAGCAAGAAAGTCTCAATTTGACTTTGCCTTCCCCAAATTGAGAAAATTCGAATTTCCACATCAGCAGAGAACTTGGAGGTAGTTAACTAAGGTGACATGCCTCTTTTCACTCAATTACTTCACAAATTCAAGTTAGAGGGCATGGAGTTCAATATTTATGCATGTGTGATTGCTAATTTGTAGCAATCCAGTTAAGTTATTTCTAGTTATATTCAGTTAAACTAGTTCTAACTGTTGATAGAACTAGTTGGAGGTCAGTTGTGCAATGGGAAATCAATCTACCTTAGTTCTCATCCAACTAATTGATCAATCAACCAAAAATATCTAGTGCATGTAGAGAATTCGAGTTCCGCAGTTGTGGTGGAGATTCCAAGTGGTGTAACATCAGTTGTAGACTAGTCTTGAGTGTATAGGTGTTGCATGTAGTCAGAGATCCAACCTTGGGAATTGTGTAATCAATTGGAGGAAAATTCCTAGAAAAATAGGTGCCTAATTCCTCAATATTTTTGCAAGGAAATAGAGGCTCAAGCAGAGGCATAAATTGATTAAGTGTAGGTTAGAGCTTTTCATTGAGCAGAGAAAATGATTATTCACTTGTATGTTGAACTCAGAGTGAGAAAGCAATTGTAATACATTCTCTATTCATCTAATTAATGCAAGCAGTCTTGAGGGGTTTTTATGAGTTGGTTTCCCCTAGGTAAATCTGTGTACTTTTGTATGTGACTGATGCATGTTTGCGAATGTTGTTCTAAATTGTAAATTAATTTCCGCAGAGAAGTAGAGAAGAATTTTGTCTCTTGATTTAGATTAAATTTCTTGAGCAGTTGCAATTCTATCAACATATTTTACATCGTATCAGAGCAGTATTCACATTAGAACAAGGATTTCAAATTTGTTCCTTAGGAGGTTTGAGTTTGTAGCATCAGTGTAGCAGAATTTCTTCAGAGTTGGGAGAATGACCTTCAACGGACTGAGATTAGAGTATGCCTTGGAAGGTAGCACAGATTTCATTGCATGGAAGGATCACATGGGGGCAATGTTTGATGACAATGGATTGCTAGAATATGTCAAGAAAAACATTCTAAAACCAAGATGACTTGATGCCCAGAACCTAGCCCCATGGAAGAAATATGTGGCCAAGACGAAGAGAATAACCTTGGGGGGAGTGAGAGACCACATTGTCTCAAATCTCCATGGAAAAGAAACTCATTTCACAATGTGGAAGGATTTGACTAAGATATTCGAGAATAGAAGTGACCATAGAAAATTGACCCTCAAAGACAAACTTCGAAACATTAAGATGCAAAAGAATGATACTATTCTTCAATATCTCATCATATTTACACAAGTTTGGAATGAACTTGGAGGGGTTGGTGTGAGTGTTGTATAAGATTACCTGGTGAGCCTAGATCTTCTAGGCCTTCCAAAAATTTGGCATAACTACTAGGGCTCAGTGAACGAGAGGGAGAAATTACCAAGTTGGGAATGCTTATGGTCTGATTTGGTACAAGATGAGATTAGGTGACGTACCAGAGATGGAAGTTCATCCAAGGGAGAGGATGACGAAAATTTTTCATTTGTTGGAAAGGGAAAAGAAGGAAAAAGGGAAGAAATATCAAACAAAACTAGAATCCCAAGGGGGTAAGAAGAAAGACTTGTCCAAAATAAAATGATTCAGTTGTCATGAATTCAGGCACTATGGTACAAAGTGTCCGCACAAAAAGTCTAGCAAGAAGAACTTGGGAGGAGCAACAAGTGAATCATTGGCTTCACATTTCAAGCTCGACTTCACGCTTATCACATGCATGGCCAACAATGTGATGGGGAGTGTGTGGTACTTTGAATCAGGTGCCTTGTTCCACATGACAAGGTGTAGATAGGTTTTCTGAGTGACTTAGAGGAGAAAGCTCTCTAGATGCATATTGAGCTTGGGGACGACAAAAGGTACAATGCTACTGGGATTGGTACATTATCCTTTAAGAGGGAGTCGAGATCCCCTCTTCACCTCACAGATGTCATACTTGTGCTAGGCTTGAAGAAGAACCACATCTTTGCAGTAGTTTTAGAAGACCATGGCTATGATGTGATATCTAGTAAAGGTAAATCATTTTTGAGGCACATAACTACTGGACAAGTGAAGTAGATCGGGGTTTGTGTGAAGTATCTATATAAGCTTGATGTGGAATATAGTTTTGCATTAATCACTAAGGTAAAGAAAGGGTAGAGTCGCGATGTCAGTGATCTCTGACAAGGGATATGGGGCCATTTGCATCATGGTGCATTAAAAATTTTGAAACAAATAACCACTTGCCTCCCTAAAGGATCACTTGAGTAGCAGGGTGTTTGTAAGGGTTGTACCTTGGGGAAGTATGTGAAATATAAATTCCATAATTGAGATAGCAAAGCACAAGCAGTCTTGGAGAGAGTCCACTCTGATGTCTATGGAATCTTCTCAACAACCTCCACTTCCACACATAAGTACTATGTTATTTTTATTAATGATTTCTTAAGGAAATGTTGTATCTTCTTCATGCGGAAGAAGGATGAGACATTCTCAAAGTTTGTAGAATTCAATGCACTAGTTGAGAAAGAGATTGACAAGAAGGTGAGGGCTCTGAGGATCGAGAATGGAGGTGAGTATGTTTCAAATGACTTCAAGGATTTCCGTGGGAAAGAAGGAATTTGAAGAGAGCTCACAACACCCCACAACCAACTGTAGAATGAGATAACTGAGAGGAATACTTGAAGCAGTGTGGGAGTTGCGAGAGCTATGCTACATGACCAAGGCATGACATTACATTTGTGGGAAAAGGCATGTAACAAATCATTCTACTTGCATAACTAGTGTCCTTATCATATTCTTGGTACGATTACACTAGAGGAGGATTTCTTGAGGAGGAAGCCGAATGTTTCTCATTTCACAAATTTTGGAGCCTCTGTTTACTGCCATGTCTCCAAAGATTCGAGGAAGAAACTCGAGCCAATTGTAGAGTTGGGATTTTTTTTTGGTTACACCAAAACTCCACATAACTACCAGGTGTAATTACCTTCCCTCAAAATGATTGTTGTGTGAAGGGATGTAAATTTTAACGAGGAGAAAGCGATGCGGTGCTCTCTTGAGAGGGAGCTTCAGATCCCACTAGAAGAGGAGCTTTTAGCTCCAAAGGAGGAGACTCAGAAAGTTGTGGAGCAACCACAAATGAAGGAGGAGAGAGGAGGCAGAGTGGAGACATCCACTCAAGAAGAAGCATCCAGAGAAGGTAGAAAAAGAACTAGGGAAGTTGATATATTGGTGCAAGATGAGAAGGAAAATGTGAGATCTCCTTCAAATTTCCACAGGCAAAGGAGGTCACCTGAGAGGTACACTGGCTACATGGATCTAATGAATGAGCTTGTATAGATTGAGCCATCCTATTTTGAGGAAGTGGTTGAGGAATTGGTTTGGGTTGATGCAATGGTGGAAGAATACAAATCCATCATGAAGAATAGTGTTTGGGAAGAGGTCCCAAGACTGACATATAAATCAGTGGTGGGTTCGAGATCGATCTTCAAGGTTAAGAATGCAACAAATGGAAGCATAGAGAAGTATAAGGCTAGATTTGTGGCCAAAGGATTCTCTCAAGTTGAGGTAATTGACGATGAGGAAACCTTTGCTCCCATAGCAAGGTATTCATCCATTAGATTAATTATTACACTGGCTGCACAGATGGGGTGAAAGATCCACTAGATGGATATAAAAACAACATTTATCAATGATGTTATTGAGGAGGAAGTGTACAATAGAGAAACCATAAGGTTTTGAGAGATTTGATCGAGAGTCTCATGTTTGTATACTCAAACAAGCATTGTATGGTATCAAATAAGCACCCCAATATTGGTACACTTGGATTGATAGTTATCTCACTTGATTAGGCTTTACCAAAAGTGAAGTAGATGTGAACCTCTATCATATTTTGGTAAAAGGTAAAATGGTTGTCATTGTTTTAAATGTTTATGATTTAATATTGACATGTGATGAGTAGTTGATTGACTCTTACAAGGACGACCTTGCAAGGGAATTTGAGATGAAAGACATGGGTCTCATACGCTACTTCCTCAGGATGGAAGTATGGAAATGTGATGATAAATTGTTTGTGTCTCAAGGGCAAGTATGCTATGCCACTTAGATACTATATATATTTTGCATGGAGTGTTGTAATCCCATGGAGACACCTCTAATGATCAACTGGAGGAAGGAGAATTCCACTTCATGTGAAGAGGTTGATGCTACCATTTACTAGTATCTAGTGGGTTCCCTGATATATTTGGTGGACATATGACCAAATATGTGCTATAAAATCAACTAGTTGAGCCAAGCTATGATTAGGCCAACCAAATTGTATTAGAAGGAAACAAAGCATGTCTTACGATACCTGAAAGGCACTACCCAATATGGATTATGGTGGAAAGGGACAAAGGAAGTGAAGCTTTGTGGCTTCATAGATGCAAATTGGGAAGCGATTCCATCCAACTGAAATACTGCATCAGTTGGAAATTTATGTGTTGGTTCTGCAACAATTTCTTGGTACAACAACAAGCAGAGGTCTTTCGCACTCAGCTCAGCAAAATATGAATACATGGCTACAAGTCAAGCATCATGTCAGGTGATATGGATGAGAAAAATACTTGCGGGAATGTTTGGTCAGGAGATGGATCCAACTGTTATCTATTTTGATAATCAGATTTTTATTAAGATCTTTGATAATCTCGTATTTCACGATCGATCCAAGTATATATATATATCTGGTATCATAATTTACGAGATTGTGCATAGAGGAGGATGGAACAAGATGATGACATCTTGACAAATTCTTTGTCAAGAGGGAAGTTCAAATTCCAAAGGTGCGAAATAGGGGTGGTTGAAAATCCCTTTCTTGCTAAGAGGGTGTGTTGAGAAGTGTTGCAAGAAAGTATCAATTTCACTTTGCCTTTGTCAAATTGAGAATATTTGAATTTCCACATCAACAACAAACTTGGAGGTAGTTAACTGAGGTGACATGGCTCTTGTCACCCAATTATCTTAGAAATTTTGAGTTAGAGAGCTTGAAGTTCAATTATGCATGTGTGATTGCTAACTTTTAGCAATCAAGTTCAACTATTTCCACTTGTATTCATTTAAACCAGTTCTACTTGTTGATAGAACTAGTTGGAGGTCAATTCTGCAGTGGGACAACAATATAACTTAGTGATCATCCATTTAACTGATCATAAAAATAGTGTAACACCCTCCTCCCACATTTACCCATGTTAACTAGTCTGCTTAGGTAAACATGTGACAATAGGCTACTATGATATGATTCAACTCCCCATGTATAATTAAGTAAGTGGAACCATCAAAACACAATCAATATGACCCTCTACATACGTTACAAAACCTTCATGTGCCAACCAACCCTTCCAAGTGACTAACCCCTGAGGTAACTTGACATTTTACTGACTTAAATCCTTAGTCGCTCCCATGACATGGGAATGCATGCAAGTGGGTCCCTCCAATTTCTCCCACAACAAGGGAATCCATGCAACTAAGGTCTTTTTTAGGCATTTCCGTGTCAGTTTTTTAGGGCTAGGTCTCAGGTCATTGCCCAGAACTTCATGAAACTTCTAGAAATGAAAACTAACATAGAAAGAATGATACTAATGCAAATACTGGAACAAAGACTTGATCTGACCCCTATTAGCGATGACAAATGTTTCGTCAAACATGTCACAAATATGCATTCTACAGGTCATAACAACAGATATGAACATAGGGGTCTCATACTTATATGAGAATCACTAAGAAGCAGTGATGCCATATCACATTAGTTGCATTATCATCTATTAGGTCATATGTTCATTATTAATTCATTCATAAATGAAAACATGATGAGAGCCATACATGATCACTATCAAACATATTCATAACTAGCATATAACCAACATAAATAACAAGGATACAACAACTATAAAATCCACATATAAACCAATACATTTACACATGAACTCTTATTAATAAATGCATAAGCCAACTGGGTATGGGACTTGCACGAACCACCCAACCATAGCTTTGCTGAACCAAATATTTCTTTCAGCCAATCACCCCCATGTGATATTCCAAGCATGAATGCAGGACTCATAACCAAAATCAACCAGGGATTCCAGAGGCTACACCACCTCATCCTCATCAATAGAACCAGGCTTTATCGCAATATCCATCAGATCACTAGGCCCTAAACAAGCATGGATTCCATTATATTTCGCCACTTACACCATGAGGAATTTTCCAGTCTCCTAGTCTCTAGGATTTATCGTACATCCCACGATATAACAGTTAAGAATCCCTAGGCCTAATCAAGACTCCACCCTCCACGATTTAACGTATATCCTGCCATTCACATGCAAAGGATTCCTAGGCCTGATTGAGGGCACCAACCTCTAGGCTTTATCATATATCCCTCCATTCACTGGATGAGGATTGCTAGGCCCATCAAGGTAACACAAAATTCGTCTTTACCACGACCCACAGTCTGGTTCAGGGGTTATGTTGTAGCAGCTACAACCACCCTCAAATTTTTTTCCTTAGCTTCGTTTTGGAGCCTCCCTACCAACCATCCTTAGCAACATGTCTTGCATTGTCCAAGTGCATATGCTTCAGTTGAGTTTCAGTGACTTACCAGCTTGTGCTTGTCAACTTGTTTGCCTCCCACTAGCAGGCTGACATCCCAGTACTTGTTCATGTTCTGGTTGCGATGATCACCTAGGAAATTACGCAATTCTGGAGGGGAACCAACCTTCCCTCTAGAAATTGTGCAATCCATCTAGGCTGCCTGCTGGGCTCCATAAATGTGCAATCCATCTAGACATCCTTCCCTCTAAAAAATGTGCAATGGAGCCCGACATCGGGCTCCATCTAAAAAATTGTGCAATTCTGACTGATAGCTAGGGCTTCAGTCTAGAAATTGCATAATGCATGAGGGAAAACCACACTTGCTCAACTCAAAAACTGCACAAATGTCATTCCCAGGCTTGCAGACTATTTAATGTTTTCCAAGGTTAACCGATTCCCTCTAGGACTGAGCAACCTTGATTTGCATGCATGGGCTACTCTTCCCGAAAAAGAGAAAGGAAAAAAAAAAGAAAAAAGAATCCCTTGATTCTAGGGACCCATTTTTAGCAGCTGGAGGTTACATGCAAAAATTGTTTTAGAAACCTCCTGCAAAGTGTCATTTTTTCCTAGATTTATGGCATGCACGTTGTAAGCCTCATTCTTATCAAAACTTATTTATTCAACACTACAGAGCTCATTCTTCACATCGATCTTGGAACTATGACATCCCACATTGCATCTAGAAGCCTTTTGCACATTCAGCTCAACTTTTTCTGGGTAAGTCTGCTTTTCATGCCTTTTCCTGCTTTTCTGTCACTTTTTGTATTTCAGTTTGTGTGAATTTTGTTTGTTTGGTTTCAATGAATGCTTGATGTTGATTTGATGCATGTTAGCTTGTAGAAGCACTATTTCATTTTTTCATTGCATCTCACTGATGTTGCATGCATGACACTGTTTCTACACTGATGGTCGTTGTTGTGGAAACTCGCTTCACACACATGCTTGTTTTCCTGTTTTATGAATATTTCACTCTTTGTTTGCATGCATGATCATTCACTCTTGTTTGCACTCAGCTTCACCATGCATTCAGACTTTTCATGTTTTCATTTGCCCGTCGGCGGTTCTGGGCTGCCTTGGCCCGGACCTTGCCTTTTCTGGCTTGCAATGCACATTCTTGAGAGTGAAGGCTCTACCTTCCTCTAAGAAATTGCACAAATCTAGCCTAGCACTGGCCTCTAGGCTTTCTCTGCGTAATTCTGAGAGGCAGTTGGCCCCATAAATTATGCAAATGCAGTTGCTGGTTTGCAGTCCTTGCTGATTGATACTGCGCATTGTGCAGTTTTAGTCTTTAACAGGCTAGGTTGGACTTTCCATTATGTAGTACCAGAAGTCAGTTAGCCTCCTAAAATATCAGGCTATGATTTGCGCAGTTTTGGCAGTCATTCTTCCAGTCTCCAAGTGAAAATTGTGCAATCTTCCCAGTCAGTCACCCAGGTATGTTGCATGTTAGTCCTCAAAGTTGTTTTGGTTTTCAATTGACAGATTTCTTTCCATGAGTGTTGCTATGTCTCCAGGTATCATAGGTGTTCATCCATCTCTCAACAGTATAGGTACAATGGCTTCCAAGAGAGCAGGGTCAAAGGACACCATTGAGAGTGCAACTGGAGATGCAGTTGAGAAAGTGTCTATGAGCTTGCCTATCTATGAAGACACCAAGTTGTTCATAGACAAAGATATCAAGATGAAATGGTAGGACATAAATGATACATTCTCAGGTACATTTGACGAAAATCTAGAAGACTATAGGGTCTATATCAACATACACAAGTTTGCCTTGTACCAGATTGCATGCAGGTATCTCGCGTTTCCATGCGCGGACATGATCCACTAGATTGTCTCACATATTAATCCAGTGACAATGGTGTTGAGTAGTGCCAATGGAATAGAGCTTGCTACTTTCAGGGAAAAGGACTTTCAAGAGATATATCACTTTCCATAACCGGTGATCATGTTAGATACACCCTTCAACAGATCCAGTAGCAGTGCAAACTCAAGAGATATCTTGAAGAGCTGGGTGAAAGAAGCAACCAAGTTCAAGACAACACCCAACCATGTTTACAAAATGAATATATTGCGGAAGGCATATCAGCCCTTGGGCATCTTTGCATGCCGCTTATACAGCCAAGAGAGCACAAAAACCGTCCCGCAGACTTGGGTGATCGTGTTGGATCAACTGGCCAGTGAAGGAAGTCCTTGAAACTGGTCCAAAATGTTGGCTTTAAGGTTGAATGAATAGGTAACAAAAGCTCGACATCGCCCCAAGGGTCAACAAGCGAAGGTATACATGTCCGCTTACATACTGGATGTAGTTGGTGCTCGTCAGCAGTTCCCAGGATTGGGTTGGGCATGGACACCTTTAGAAACCTTTGTGCACACTTATTGCAAGTTGTTCTCTGAATGTAGCTTCTATGGAGTTATCATACAGTTATAAGACCACTTCATCACCCTGGTGTACAGGATGATCTTCGAGCAGGATCCACCTTGGATGTCGCAGACAATGATGGAGGCATTGATCAACATAGTAGATTGGTATGCCTCACCCCTTGCCACCTTCATACGGATGTACAACACGGAGAAGGCTCCATATGTTTTATAGAAGTTTTCCATGGACAAGCTCGTCATGCAAGCAATGTCATATCATATCTCGAAAGGGTTGTCAAATAGACTGCATAGGAAGAAGAAAGCACCTTGGCCTGCTCTTCCTTTATGGATCGAGTTGTATGATATTCAGAATCTCAAGCATGTTGAGGCCAAAATGGAGGAATTAGAGAGATTCACCTTCGGCACCAGAAGTTTCAATCCGTATGATCCACATTACTTAGTGAAGGACCACTGTGCGAGAGTGCAACATCCTTGGATCCACGGGGCCTGTCCTTGGCCTGAGGAAGACCCATTGGGATACTGCTATCACTTCTCTAGGCTCAATGAATTGGTCAACATAGCTGTAGAGTGGTTAGGAAAGAAGAAGGAAATAGCATCTTAGAGATCATCATCATCAGCAGTAGCAGAGGGTAGCAGGCCTGCGCGTGACAAAGGCAAGAGAAAGGTTATTGACAACACAGAGGCAAAGCAAAGCTACAAGTTCAAAGCAAATCCACTTGTGTTGAAATAAGATTTGGAGATTGAGGCTAAGAGGTGACAACGCGACAAGAGAATCACACAAAGGCAAAGAGAGAAGTAGAGGATAGGGGAGGTAGAAAAGAAGTTGTAGGAGTTGAAGCGGCAAATCAGGTAAGAACAGGAGGTACACAAAAGAGAGAAGGAAGTGCAACAGGAACAGATACAACAGGAGGTGCAACATGCACAGATTGATGAAGTTGCACCCATACATGTTATAGACTCATCCGAGAAGCTAACACAAAGAAGACAGGGTGAGTAGGCGCAGGAGCAGGACTTGGCTCATGAGATTGAACAGATGCTAGAGCAGATGGACACAGAGTTGGTTAAGCTAGAGTCAGATCAGGATATTGACCTTGTGCCTCAGAACCAAGAGGTCACCCCACCAGCTTCACCAGATCCAGAAGCAGAGAAAGTCCTAAGTGATCAAGGAGACACAAAAATCCTTGAAGACAATTTGGAAGCGGAGATGCACAACATATATTTCAATGCATCACAAGACAGAGTTGTGCAGTTGTGCAGAGTGCCTACACCAGATGTCCATGTATCTCTTGCGTAGTTTGAAGAGTGAGTGATCGTATCCAATGTGTGAAAGAATTCATATGCATTGGTTGATGCTACCAAAGCATATGTCGAAGACACCAACTCGAGTGTTAGGTTCTTGATAACAGAAAATGAGCGCATGGCTAAGGAGTTATAAGCAGTAAAGCAGGAGGGAGAATAGGTTACGGCATCTGCCAGAGCAGAGTTGAGGAGAGCGATACTTGATGAAGTATCACCTCTTGAGATTGTCATGAAAAAGTTGTACTTTATATTTGTCACTGTGCATAAGTCAGTTGTCTATCTCAATGGCTGGTAGCAGCACTGTGCTAGGAGAGCACGCACCTTGTTAGATCTGCACATTGCTGTCAATCACATGCAAACATGGACAATGAAATAAAAAGGATCCCCATTGCACTTGCCTATGATGATGAAGCCAAAGATGGTAGAGTTGAAGGCACACATCTGGAGTCACATACGAAACTATGAGGAACTCCTGCAGTTCATCACCAGTCTACAGGATTTAGATGCACAAGTGTTCAGAAGCATGGAGGTCATTGTGTGCACATATGCAGATCCATACATTGGCACAATCACCAAAGAGAAGACAAATAATCAAGTCTGACTGGAGCTGGACATGTACTTTGATCAGTTGATGCACGTATCCACCAGCGTAGACTTGCAGATGAGCGCAGACACTATGCACTAGTATGTTGCTGGTCTGGCTGCACTTAAGACCATGATGCACATGCTATAAGAAGAGTTGGACAGAGGTTCCAAATCATTTTACCTGGATGCAAAAAAGGCAAGAGTTTTCTTTCAGAAGGATGTCACCACAGAGTATGCAAACACGATCATAGACCACCAAGCATGGCATCAGTTCACCACCATCGATCATGGCGAGGATGTCGACGAGTTAGTCTTCCCATAGCTGTCCGATTCTTAGTGATGTCTTGCATGGCTTACTCAAGCCTATTTTTGTCTCACATGGGTACATGTGTAGATTGTAATGTAAACACATTGTAAAAGTGAAAGACCAAGTGTCAATAGTAGAATGTAACAACCATGTAGTAGTTGAAGAGTAATGAGGGTAGGTGAAGAGTCACAAAGGGAGAATATAAAGGGCCACCCCACCCTTTTCTATTTATAGAACCTCATAACACATTGTACAGGCATTTTGGAGCCAAGCTTCCTATAGGTATAGCTTAGAGAAAGCTTGGAGTGTATTGTAACAAGCCTTGGCTTCTCCACACTATAGAGCTAGTACATCTCTTTGGAGGAGCAGGCAGCAGTGACTGTAATGTTCAACTATCAGGACTAGTGGTTGGTCATGGTTGTAAATATGATTGGATCTTTCACTTTCTTAATATAACAGAGCCAACACATTTCATGCATATGTTGTTATTGTAGTTCAGCTATCCTGGTTACTCTAATGATATATGTAGTTGTTATTTATACATGTCTATATGGAATATTCTGTATGTGTTTGTATGAATCTTATCGAAATGTGTTGTTGATATAATCCATCACTTTGGATCATCAAATATCTTTCTTTCCATCTTGTGATGTCTTTCTGCTTGTGTGTTCCCTTTCAAGCTGCGTGCTATCACAGGTTTCTAAGGGGCACACTCACCCCCCGTTCCATGTGTTAGAGCCTCTCATGCACCTTCCTTGACTTGCTGCAAGGTCACACCCTTTCTTCCAACAAGGTTATCTTACTTACCTATGCGCGCAACCACAGTCAAGGCAATACCGTACTACCATTGCTGGGGCTCTTACACCAAACGGTCTGAGGTCTAGTTAGGACTTCTTACCGGGAGATCCCCTGACATGTTGTCGGGTCCAACACTGTCAACATGTTACTAGGGCAAGGTTTTACTGCAACCCAAAATCCAATTCAGGGATCACTAGGCCATGTGTTCTTTATTTAGAGATCACCTCACTCAGTTTCCAATCCATCTGACAATCTAGCTCAACCCAAAATATGAGAACCCCTTCACACCATGGATTTTTGGAAATGGAAAGGAAAGGATGAAGAACACTGTCCCACCTGGAAAAATGGGTGCCAATAACAACAAAAGCACCAAATACAGACATGCATGTACTATGCATGCCAAATATAGCAAGGAAATCACACATGCAAATCGATACCTGTAAATAATCCCGATGTAGTTGTTTGATCCTGCTCTTCCCTTCTTGATATTTTGCTTTCCTTTTCCTTCTTGGTCCTTCCTTTTCTTTCATTTATCCAATTCTAAAGTGCTCCAATAATTCTCTAAATGTCCAAGAGTATGAGAGAGAGAGAATAGAGAGAGAGCTCCAAAACTGAACTGACAAAAATGTAAAACTGACAAAAAGGTACCAACTGATCCTCATAAACATTTTTATTAATGATGTCTCTATTTTCTTCAAATTTACATTATTTTCCTTCATTTTCCTCCTCACATGCAACCTATGATCTTTCACCTTCCTTTTCTCCTAATTTCCATTATTCTCATAAATAAATGCCAATGAATGCCTCATGCCTTTTCAAAGCCTTTGGCATTGCCTTTTCCAATTTCCTTAGCCATAATAAACCAAATGAACACCCACACTTGGATTTTTTTCCCAAAATTCACCTTGGAATAAGTTTCCCATAATCATGGTTATTATTTTACCTTTATTAACTTTATTTACATGGAATTTTCACAGGGGTTGTTATAGAACCCTCCAACCAGGGATAACACTGTCCTCGGTGTTTAATGACACCTATAACCAAAAAGAATGCTGT
Organism: Pinus tabuliformis; assembly: GCA_031772625.1. Lineage (NCBI taxonomy): Eukaryota > Viridiplantae > Streptophyta > Pinopsida > Pinales > Pinaceae > Pinus > Pinus tabuliformis. The sequence continues at coordinate 704,023,769 of CM062805.1, read as the reverse complement.
AAGAAAAACATACTTCTCATGAAGATTTATAACATAGCTCGATCCAATATTTATAATGATCAACCTGCTGAGAATAAAACCAACTAGACACATAAGAACATGACACCCATACGCTTACTGGAGCTTTATAACACAACTCATGGTGGTATTTACATCCATATACATATGTACATATACCAAAACATATACCAAAAACATTTGCTCAACTAGGAAAAAGAGAAAGATACATAGTTCACATCTGATCCACCATCTCTCGTGTAGCTTCTTCGGGCCCAAAGTGCCTCCACTACACTCTAACTTGCTCGATTGCTCGGTTTCAGAGCATGAGCATATTTCTCTACAATATACACTGAGGTTCCGACTGGAATTCTCTATCTAGCTCCAACGGCAATACAAACTAGTCAATCACATGATCAACATATTTAACATACTTCTTAAGCAATGACACATGGGAAACATCAATGACATTCATTATGAGAGGCATTGCATGTCAATAGGCTCCTATGCAATCCTTTCAATAATCTTGAAAGTTCCAAAAAACTAAACTGCCAACTTGGCACACTATCCAATCCTCAAGGAGCTCTTCTTCGGCTTGATGCACAAATACACTTGTTCCCCAACCCAAAGCTTCTTAAACAACCTGTACCGATCTGCATATATTTTCTACCTATCATGTGCTACCTTTAGATTCTTCTTTATTACTTTCATTTCCTATTCCATCTCTTCTAACATATACAATCAAATCAAGACCTTGTTAACAGGATCACTCCAACTGATGGGAGTATTACAACTTTGCCCATATAGTTCTTCAAACAGAATCATCCTTAGTGATTCCTGATACCCATTTTTATAAGCAAACTCCACCAATGGAAGGTACACCTCCCATCTATTTAGCTGATGCATCACATACATCCTCAAACATTTGTAGAGTTGAGGCTTCTGTGATCCATATCAAGTTTACGCAAAATTTTTCGGTGAAAATCACATGAAATACCATTTGTCGACGCGTTTCGAACCAACCAGTGTGGTTCATCGTTAGGATAAGTTGAAGAAACAAATCCAGCTTAGCATGTTAAATAGACTGAGCAGAGCCTCCAGTGGCTAACTTGACCAACAACTAATTTTGACTATTGGACCGGGGTCAAAACTTTTTTAATAATTTAAGGGAAATAAGTTATATTAGGTGACCAATCCCTTAAAATATATATAAAAATATAAAAATATAAAAATAATTAAATTTGTGATAATAGTTAGTTAAAAAGGTATTAATAAATAATTAAAAATTATAAGTTAATTAATATTTAAATGGAAATTAGTTATATAAAGGACCTATCTTATATGAATAAATTATATGTATATATAAATAGGTTGTTAAGATACAAGTTAGTTAGACAAATAAATAATTAAATAAATAAATAAATAAAATAAATGTGAAAAAGTAAATAAATAAATAAGAAAGTAGATGGTTAAATATATATATATAAAGAAAAAAAGAAGTCAACTTAAAAAAGAAGAAGATAAGAATAAATAAAAACGAGAAACAAACATTAAGTTAACTTTAATATCTTAACACAAAAAAATATTAAGTTGATCTAAATATCTAATAAAAATAAATAAATAATAAATTAGTTAAGAAAGTAGATGGTTATAATAATAATAATAAATTAATTAAGAAAGTAGATGGAATATATTAAAAAAAGGAGGGAGGGGAGGGGGGGGGGGGGGAAATAACTAGGAAGAGAGAGCTGGGACCCAACACCTACTGATTTTCAATCCATCTTCTCTATTGAGATTGCTCGGCCTCTTTTCAATCTCAAGCGCTTCCCTAAATTTCCGATGATGGAAGTGCGAAACCTTAGCAATAACACTAGTCTCCTCAATACAAACATGATGATTGGTTTTCTCAGCATGTTCAGCTAAAGCGGAAGACTTAGTTCACCTATGCTTAAGGTCAGCTGCATGCTCACTAATCCTTTGATTAATGGAGCGACCAGTCTCCCCAATATAAGGGGTCCCACAAGAACAGGGGATCATATACACACCTTTCATATCTTTAGGGTCGATAGGATCCTTCATTGATCTGAAGGACATACGAATGGTGTTCAGGGCCTAAAGGTCACAAGGACACTATGCATCCTGAGAATCCTTCCAATCTTATTAGTGGTCCCTTGAACATACGGAAGATGGACACCTGGAACCCGTTCCTTCGGTTCCCTTTTAGTCAGAGAATTCTTGGTAGCTTTAAGGAAAGCCTTCTGACCCATGTATCTACTATAACCATTCTCAACAAAGACATCAAGGAGATGGGATTTTTCTTTCTCAAAACTCTTCTTATCTGAGATCCTTAGGGCCTCAGTAGCAAGGGTATTGAGAACACCCATCTTTTGAGCCGGGAAATGGTGGGAACTGGCATGAAGATACTGCTCTGTATGTGTTTTCTTCCGAAAAACTTGGTGGGCGAGGGAACCATCACTATTCTTAGAAATAAGAATATCGAGGAATGAAAAGCAACCATCAACTTCCTGCTCCTTAGTGAACTTAATGGCTGAGGATTGATTGTTGAGATGATCGAAGAAGAGATCTAATTCTTCTTGGCCGTGAGACCAGATAACATTGGTGTCATCCACATATCTTTTCCAAAGTTTTGGCAAGGGCCGGGAAGAGTTTAGAGCCTTGGACTCAAAATCTTCCATAAAAAGATTAGCAACGATAGGGAAAGGGGTGAGCCCATGGAAACCCTGCAGGTTTGCTCGAAGAACTCTCCCTCAAAACTGAAAAGGGTAGAAGTGAGACAGATCTCAACTAACTTAGCAGCGTCAGGATCTGTTAGACGGTTGATCACCTCCATGGCCTCATTAATAGGGATGCAAGTGAACAAGGAAACAACATCAAAACTAACAAGAATGCCCCCAGGGTCAAGCTTAATGTCCTTGAGTTCCTCAATAAAGGAAGCAGAGTCTTCTATGAAGGACTCCGTACGACCAACTAAGGGCTTAAGCTTTAACGCAAGGAACTTAGCAAGAAGGTAGGTAGGACCTCCAATGGTGTTGAAAATGGGCCTTAAGGGAGCTCCATCCTTGTGAATCTTGGGGAGACCATAGATTCTAGGAGTGATAGGGTTGCTCTCAATGAGTTTATGGTGCAGGGAACTCATTGAGCTAATGGATTTAATGGCAAGGGCCACATTCCTAGCAACCTTCTTTAAAGGATTTTTGGGAAGCTTTTTGTAGCTACCACTATTATGAAGATGATCCAACATCTTGCTGCGGTAATCAACCTTGTTAAGAATGACAGAAGCACCACCCTTGTCTGCCTTTAGAACAATGATATCCTTGTTCTGGTTGTCTTGAGAAAGGCTGAGCCCCCTAAGAGCAACCTTAGCAAGGAAGAATCAATAGCTCTTAGATCCTTAAACCAGAACAAGGATACCATTGTTCTAAAGGTAGACAAGGGTGGTGCTTCCGTCATTCTTAACAAGGTTGATTACCACAGAAAGATGTTGGATCATCTTCATAATAGTGGTTGCTACAAAAAGCTTCCCAAAAATCCTTTAAAGAAGGTTGCTAGGAATGTGGCCCTTGCCATTAAATCCATTAGCTCAATGAGTTCCCTGCACCATAAATTCATTGAGAGCAACCCTATAACTCCTAGAATTTATGGTCTCCCTAAGATTCACAAGGATGGAGCTCCCTTAAGGCCCATTGTCAACACCATTGGAGGTCCTACCTACCTTCTTGCTAAGTTCCTTGCGTTAAAGCTTAAGCCCTTAGTTGGTCGTACAGAGTCCTTCGTAAAAGACTCTGCTTCCTTTATTGAGGAACTCAAGGACATTAAGCTTGACCCTGGGGACATTCTTGTTAGTTTTGATGTTGTTTCCCTGTTCACTTGCATCCCTATTAATGAGGCCATGGAGGTGATCAACCGCCTAACAGATCTTGACACTGCTAAGTTAGTTGAGATCTGTCTCACTTCTACCTTTTTCAGTTTTGAGGGAGAGTTCTTCGAGCAAACCTGCGGGGTTGCCATGGGCTCACCCCTTTCCCCTGTCATTGCTAATCTTTTTATGGAAGATTTTGAGTCCAAGGCTCTAAACTCTTCCTGGCTCTTGCCAAAGCTTTGGAAAAGATATGTGGATGACACCAATGTTATCTGGTCTCACGGCCAAGAAGAATTAGATCTCTTCTTCGATCATCTCAACAATCAATCCTCAGACATTAAGTTCACTAAGGAGCAGGAAGTTGATGGTTGCCTTCCATTCCTCGATATTATTATTTATAAGAATAGTGATGGTTCCCTTGCCCACCAAGTTTTTCGGAATAAAACGCATAAAGAGCAGTATCTTCATGCTAGTTCCCACCATTTCCTGGCTCAAAAGATGGATGTTCTCAATACCCTTGCTACTGGGGCCCTAAGGATCTTGGATAAGAAGAGTTTTGAGAAAGAAAAATCCCATCTCCTTGATGTCTTTGTTTAGAATGGTTATAGTAGATACATGGGTCAGAAGGCTTTCCTTAAAGCTACCAAGAATTCTCTGACTAAAAGGGAATCAAAGGAACGGGTTCCAGGTGTCCATCTTATGTATGTTCAAGGGACCACTGATAAGATTGGAAGGATTCTCAGGATGCATAGTGTCCCTATGACCTTTAGGCCCCTGAACACGATTCGTATGTCCCTCAGATCAGTGAAGGATCCTATCGACCCTAAAGATATGAAAGGTGTGTATATGATCCCCTGTTTCTGTGGGACCCCCTATATCGGGGACACTGGTCGCTCCATTAATCAAAGGATTAGTGAGCATGCAGCGAACCTTAAGCATAGGCGAACTAAGTCTTCCGCTTTAGCTAAACATGCTGAGAAAACCAATCATCATGTTTGTATTGAGGAGACTAGTGTTATTGCTAAGGTTTCACACTTCCATCATCGAAAATTTAGGGAAACGCTTGAGATTGAAAAGAGGTCGAGCAATCTCAATAGAGAAGATGGTTGGAAAATCAGTAGGTGTTGGGTCCCAGCACTCTCTTCCTAGTCATTTTTTCCGCCCCCCCCCCCCCCCCCCCCTCTTTTTTTTTTAATATATTCCATCTACTTTCTTAATTAATTTATTATTATTATTATAACCATCTACTTTCTTAACTAATTTATTATTTATTTATTTTTATTAGATATTTAGATCAACTTAATATATATATATATATATATATATATATATATATATATTTAAGATATTTAAGTTAACTTAATGTTTGTTTCTCGTTTTTATTTATTCTTATCTATTTTTTATTTATTTATTTTTTAAGTTGAATTTTTTTTTATTATATTTTTTTTATTTATTTATTTTATTATTATTATTTTTAACCATCTACTTTCTTATTTATTTATTTACTTTTTCACATTTATTTTATTTATTTAATTATTTATTTTTCTAACTAACTTGTATCTTAACAACCTATTTATATATACATATAATTTATTCATATAAGATAGGTCCTTTATATAACTAATTTCCATTTAAATACTAATTAACTTAAAATTTTTAATTATTTATTAATACCTTTTTAACTAACTATTATCACAAATTTAATTATTTTTTATATTTTTATATATATTTTAAGGGATTGGTCACCTAATATAACTTATTTACCTTAAATTATTAAAAAAGTTTTGACCCCGGTCCAATAGTCAAAATTAGCTATTGGTCAAGTTAGCCGTTGGAGGCTTTGCTCAGTCTATTTAACATGCTAAGCTCGATCTGTTTCTTCAACTTGTCCTGACGATGAACCACACTGGTTGGTTCGAAACGCGTCGGCAAATGGTATTTCATGTGATTTTCGCCGAAAAATCTTTCGTAAATCCTCAAACATGTCCTCCAATATCCTATTGACTCTCTTTGTCTATCCATATGTCTTGAGATGATAAGTTGTGTTGAAGGCTAAATCTATACCCAAACATGCAAGTAACTCCTTCCAAAACTTGGAAATGAACTTAGCATCCCTATCTAACTCAATATTCTTTGGAACACCATGTAGCCTCACTACATCTTTGATGAATACATGTGCCACATCACTAGCTAAATACGTAGACTACCATTATGGGAGTTTTGAGGTCTAAAATGGGACTCCTAAGGACATAATAAAATAATAGGGGAAATAATAAAATAATATTAGATTACGTCATCAAATTTTAGAGGGAAAAAAGAAAAAACTATTTTTTCAACTTGTATTTTTGACTTATCTCTTAATGTGTTTACTCAAATTTTGAGAAGCAACACTCGTTGGATGCATAATTTGATTCCTCATCCAAGGAGTACCCATGTTGCATACTTTTTATGGAACCTGATACACTAAAAATGATAAATACATGAAAAACGTGATTGCAATCATGTTTTTTCATTTATTTCTCATTTTTCATGTAGTAGGGTCCATCAAAAGTATGCAACATGGGTACTCCTTGGATGAGGAATCAAATTATGCATCCAATGAGTGTTGCTTCTCAAAAATTGAGTAAACACATAGGGAGATAAATTGAAAATATGAGTTGAAAAAGTAGTTTTATTATTTTATTATTTTTTAATATTTTTACATTTTTACTCCAAAAATGGTGAATCATCCCCCATGGTTGACATCATCATCTTGAATCCTATTAGTTCTTATAAAGTTTATTTTGGTTGTACATTTTTCTTAGGAGGCCCATTTTAGACCTAAAAATTCCCTTAATGACTGGAATGAAGTGCACTACCTTAGTCAACTCGTCCACCACAACCATGATGGAATCATGTTGTCTAGATCTCCCACTTCCATTTTAGAGTTGGAATCGGCTATATTAATCCACCTGGATGCTTACATTCTTCCTTCACCTACTCACAGTCCTAGCATCTAGCAACAAACTCCACCATGTCGTTTTTCAGATTCGGCCAATAATAAAAATTCTTCACTACTGTTAATGTCTTCTGGTATCCCGGGTGACTTGAATACAGTTTCACATGAAGCTCTGTCAAGATAGTCTTCTTGAGCTCACTACTATCTAGCCAATAGATCCTGCCCATAAATTTGATGAAACCATCTGCTGTGAGACGATAGTCCACATCCTGATCACTTGTACTCTGCTATAACATGTGCATAAGCTCCATGTACCTATCATCCTACTAACCTTCCTGCAATATTCGATCGTGTAAGTCTATCCCATAAGAACTCATAGATTATATATGATTCACCTGTATCCACCCGCTAAGAGCATATGCAACCCTATTCTCTTTACCCTTGATGTACCTACTCTCAAAGTCAAACTCACTAATCGTGGCTAACCATCTATCTTGCTTGGCATTCAAATTCGGTTGGTCAAATAGATACCTCAATCCACTGTGATCACTCATCAATACAAACATCTTTCTAAGAAGATAGTGCCTCCACATCTTCAAAGCATGGATGATCGCCACCAACTCAAGATCATGTGTCAGGTAATTATGCTCATGCTCATTTAGTTTCCATGATTCATAGCCTACTACCTATCCCTCTTGCATAAGGACTCCACCAAGTCCTCTCTTGCAAGCATCTATACATACCACAAACTCTTTTTCTAGAACTGCTATCTTTAACAATGGAGAATTTGTCAACAACTGCTTTAACTACTCAAAACATATTTCACATTCCTCTATCCATTCAAATTTATTTCCTTTCCTTTGGAGTGGTGCGGTAGGATATGTAATGCGAGAGAAGTTTCTGATGAACCTCCTATATTAACTTGCTAACCCAATGAATGATATTTCCTTGTCCACATTTCTAGGAGCTGCTCACTCCATGATAGCCCTTATATTTTATGGATCCACTGCTATGCCTTCCTTGGAAACCACATGCCCTAAGTAGTGTACCTCTTTTTGAAAGAATCTACATTTGCTAAGCTTGGCATACAACTGATTCTCTCTTATACATATCAACACTACTACTAAATTCTCAGCATTCACTTCCTCATCTTTAGAATATATCAAGATTTAATCAATGAATACAATAACAAACTTGTCTAGATAAGGAATCAAAACACTATTCATCAAGCACATAAAGGTAGCTGGAGAATTAGTTAGAACAAACAAACTACAACAAACTCATAATTCTCGTACCTGGCTCTGAAATATGTCTTGTAGATGTCCTCTTATTTAATGCGTACCTGATGATATTTGGATCTCAAATAAATCTTCGAGAACTCTGCTGCTCCCTTCAACTGATTAAATAAGTCACCAATCCTTGGTAATGAATATTTTTTCTTGATGGTCACCTTGTTCAACTGCCTGTAATCGATGCATAACCTGAGAGTACCATCCTTCTTCTTCACAAACAATACTGGCACACCCTAAGTGTTGGCCTAATGTATCCATTTTCAAGCATTTCCTTCAACTACAAGTTCAATTCTACTAAATTTGGTGTGCTCATCCTGTAAGGTGCCTTTGATGATGGCGCTACCCCTGATACCAACTCAATAGAAAACTCCACTTCCCTATGAGGTCAAAACTCTGATATATATGCAAGAAATGCATCCTGAAACTGTTGTAATATCGGGTATCATCTCAATACATCTACATCCTCAACATCCTTACCTTTATCACTAGAAATATGCACTGCAAATACCACACACACTTTTCTGTGACTGTGCTTTTCCTACATAGTTGTCACCATTCTAACTGATGTTGCCTTCTTCTTACCCTATAAGACCCTCTGTTCTCCATTTTCATCCAAGCACTCAATGGCCTTGTCATAACAATCTACTTTGGTCTTATGAAGATACAACCAGTCCATGCCAAAAAGCATACTCTATGATCCCAATGGAAATACATTCAAATGTAGCAAGGTAGGCATACCATTCAATTCGAATGTACAAGATCTTACCCAATGATGAATTCTATTCTTTGTACCTGTAGCCAATTGCACTAACCAAGATTATGCATGCACTTATTTATTCAATCCATACGTATCCACCAATTCAAGATTAATACAACTATAATTATATCCAGGGTCAATCAAAATAGAAACAACATGATCACAAAGCTTACCATCCATTTGAATGATAGATGTGTGGTGATGTGCCTGCCTGTTATCTAGTGCTGCATAGATACGAGGAATTCTTTGCCCAACATAAACAACAGTTTGCGCCTCCTATGCACTATAGATCTGAGGCCTACCACCATCATTCTATGGACAATCTCTCTTAAGGTGTTCCTTACCACATGTCCAATGCTCGAACCATCCTGTACCATCACCTCTATTCTGCTGTTGTGACCCATATCACTGTATAGCTATATTGAAATTATTGTGTGGGGCTGTATTCTCTTTGTTACTTGTGTCTTGAAGTCTTGTTCGCTTCTTGTCCCATTTTCCTTTATTCTTTGCATTACATTTCCAGTCCGGCTTAGTCTCAGATCTCCAGTTTGATTTCTCAAAATAATTCTTTAGCTTCTAAATGGCCTCCTCCAATGATCTATGCTCATCAAATTCAATCCTATCCTTGAATGCTACCGACAACCCACTGATGAATCTCTAAACCTTGGCCTTCTCCTCCTTAAGGTAAGGCACATACCTCAATAATGCCAAGAACCTTCTAGTGTACTCCTCATCATCCATAGATCCAATTTTAAGCTCATAGAATTATTTTTCCCTGTCGTCATGGTGTCTCTCTAATATATACTTCTTCCTAAAAATTCTCTTGAATTCATGCCAACTCAATTCTTTGGTTCTATTGTCTTTGACCGCTTCACATCTTCCAACTAGATGTCTATTTTGGCCTTCATATTCTCTTTGTACTCATGCAACTCAAAGAATTTCTTCATCCCAATTAACCAAGCCTCTACATCCTCCAACTTCTTAAAATTTAAATCAATGGTAGGTGGCTTAGCTTTCTTGAACTCATCTAGCAAGTATCCCCTATCACTCCTCCTGTAAGGGTGATAACGATGACATTCACAATGCCTATTAGAACTAGAACTAGAATAGTACATGTGTCCATCACCTCTCCTATCTGGAGTATCAAGAGCCTTCCATCTCTAACTATTTCATCCCTATCCAACCTGTGAACACCATGAGACCTACTTCCATATGCCCCATTAGGTATGTTCTCCTGACCATGCATGACCTGAAGTGGTTCTTGCATCTACAATTATGACAAACTCTAAAGGATTACTGCATTTAATTCTGCTTATTTCTCCTATGCTTGCATGATTCTGCCATTGTCTGCTTTACAACTTCTTATTTCCGCCTTCAAACTTCTCAACATGTCTGCTAAGTTAGAAGGATTCCCAACACCACGCTGCTCCTCTAATCCATAGGGAGAGTCTGGTGAAATGAAACTTACCATCTTGCAAGTCATATTTGATATATTTCCTGGAAGTACACCATGTTAGCTAAACCAAAATATAAACATAATCAACATACCTCAGTATCGTTCAGGGAGGATATCTCATCTTCAATATCAAACAGATTAGCAGGGTACATGTATAATCATAACCACATCAACATAAAACATCAGTTTAACTATTATCTAGTTATAAATGCCTAATCATACTAACCACATACCATGACCCCAGGCCTGACAACTACACCCGTATCAATGTATGCATAACAATATATAAGCACTGACATGCATAACCAATGCATAACCAACATACACTCATGACAACCACGTCCAACAACACACTATCCAGTTTCACATGTAGAAACAAATGCAACCATGACCAATGCCATGCATACACAACAAGTACACAGGCCATAATAATAGAGAACACATATATGCAACCGACATGAATGCATGACCAACACACCACCAATCTAGTCCAAGGGGTGAACCATGATCTGGTACCACTTTGTAACACCCTCCTCCCGCATTTACCCAAGTTAACTGGTCCACTGGGGTAAACAAGTGACGGGAGGCTACTATGATCTAATTTAACTCCCCGTGTATAGTTAAGGAAGTGGAACCAAATAAACACAACCAATATAAGCCTCTAAATAGGTTACATAACCTTATGTTTCCAACCAACTCTTCTAGGTGACCAACCCTGTTACACTAAAAAATGTCACCATGGCTATTTGCAGTTAGTATGGCTCCATCAATTGTCATACTATCCTCCTTGGCAAGTCTCATGCCTCTACTTCTCATGTCAAACTCCAAGAAAGAGAGAAAAGTCATTTAAAGTCATTTATCTCTGGGTACACAGTTTCTCTCAGCCTTACCTGCGTGTACGCAACCCAAGTTCACAATACCTACGTACTTGTATGCTCTGTATGTAAAGGGATGGGTGCGTACCCCTGTAAAGGTCAAAAGGCGCGAGTTTCATCTTAAAAAAGTTACTTGTGGTCATTTCTAGAGCATTCTAGAAGCTTGTTTGACGTGTATTGAGCGCCTCCAGATGGTTCATGTATCCCTATGAAAGAGGAACTTATCCCATCAAGAGGGGAGCTAACCCATCCAAAGAGGGGCTTATCCCATTGATGGTGGACCTGTTTAACTTCCTCTAGAGCACTATAAATACAGGCATTGAGCCAGAAGGAGGGGAGGTTGAAAGCTGAACATTCCTAAGGGTAGATGCTGCTGGAATTAGGACTTCCTTGTAGAAGCTTGTGAGGAGAGATTCCCATCCTTTCTTGTTTCATTTGGAAGTGGGTGAGCTTATCAAAGTAAAGGAAAACTCTTGCTGGACCCTGGGAGGGACCTGCACAACACCAAGGCTCAGGTTGTAATGGTTTCTTTTGTTTCCTATTAATACAAATAAGTCCATTCTTCTCAACAATTTGTTATTTATGAGTTGTTTCATATACTCCTTGGTCTGTATGTTAAATATGTTTTGTTTTATGAGATATTCAGGTGCTATTTAATCGTTTGATTGTTAGTGAATGCAGGTTTCGAAGAGAAGGAGGAGCTCATCCGGATCGACGAGGCTGGACTACTACAACAGCGTTGGGTTACAGGTAGGATCTAAACACTTGATTTCTTGTATGATAAATGCATATTTAGAGAAGGATTGCTCTTAATTGTCTTGTTTGTCACTAGAAAGCCTTAAGCTTCTAGGGAGGTTGGTTGTGTCCGCACTATCGACTCTTTCCGCATGACAAAATGGCGACTCCACTGGGGACTCCATTGATGTGAATGATTTTTCCTTTGTCTGAAACTTTGATCTGAGAAAAGTCTTTTTCTTTCTGGTTTTTGGCTGTCTGACTGTGTTTTTGGGTGGGCTAGCTTAGGGTTAAATTAGATTTTAGTTTTTCTTTGTTTTGCTAGAAGTACGCAGCCTCTGCGTTGAGCACAGTGTGTACTTGTATGCACTGCAGTTTTGTGCACAGAGCGTACCCGCACCTGTGCAAATAGGTCGCCTGCGTACCCTGTCAAACTTAAGAAAATTTCAATTTTCTTCTTTTTTGCCTTTTAGATTTTGGTTTTAATTTGTTTTCTCTGCCCAGATCCACTGGTTTTCTGACTAAATCTTCACCTAAGCTTGTTTCGTCAGTGTCGAGAGTTTTACTGAAATTCATAGAGATTTTTCCTTAGGGTTTGATTTTTAACTGGTCCTGTAGTGACTTTGGCGTTAGAGGTTGTCAAACTTTGAATCTCCCTGGTTTTGTTCAACCCTCTTAGGAGTCGGGCCTGTCATAGAATTCATCCTTGTGAGAGACCTACCTTTGTGTCTTCTCTTTGCGAATCTCGAAAAAGTTTGTTGATTGAACTTTGAATTTTATTCTTGAGAAAAAGAACAAAAGATTTTGATTTTTGTTTTTGACTGGTTTTTGGTTCTGCATTAACTAGTCCTTAGTTGCATTTTGACTGAGTAAAACATCCAGGAATCATCTTTAGTAGGCTTTTGCCTCGTTTGATTTAGTTTTTAGGTGCATTTCTCTAGATTTGCTTTTGAGTGAAATTGAGTTGATTTGATTGCCATAGCTTTTTTAACTTTGATTTTTGTTAAAGTGAGTTTTACATGCTTTAGTAATTAGAAGAAAAATACAGAAATATCTTTTGAAGGAAAGTTTTCTTTGGTAGCATTTGAGTCTTTGAAAGGAAAAGGAATTTTCGTAGAATAATTAGTGGTCATGTGTTGTATGTTTTGGAAAAGATAAAGAGATTGTTTCTTTGATTGTCTTTGCCAAGAAAGTTGTCTTTTATAAATTTTGCATTCTCCAACTCTCTTAGCTAGGGAATTCATTGAAAAAGAAAATTAGTATAAGTCATCCTAAGTGCATCTTTTTAGTGGATTTGAGTCGAGTCTACACACCATCAGTTTCATCTCCGCTACCTTTTGTCTTAAAGGAAAGCCATAAAAATTAACGCTTAAAGTAAAATCAACGTAGTAACTTTTATTTACTAGGGCTCTGAAACACCAATATAGATCAGGCTAGTGTCTTGGAGTAGGAGAGTAATTAACTCTCCAATACAGCAAAACCAAACAAGTAGCTTATCTTGTGGTAGGATAAATCCAACTGTTGCATTTATACTCTGGGAAAGCTCCTCTTAAAGGAGAAGCACGAGCTCGTGTCCGAACCAGTGAGGGGATCAATCCTCCCTTGTTGGGAACGACGCCAGACACGCACGTATTACAAACGGTAAACCTCGGATTAACCATTGTCGAGGAGCCAGGGGTCACTTGTCGGTAAACCTTGGATTATTGTCAAGGAGCCGGCAAGGGGATTGAGCTTGATACTCTACCCTTGCGTGCTGTCAGAGCGTAGACTGTTCCCCCAGGTGTATTTGTTGTTGTTGGTAACCTTAGTGACCGTTATCTTTAGGATTCTACCCGAGGTGACGGTGGAGGGAAGATCCCACTGTACCTAGAGCAGATGTCGGCTAGACTCACTTGGATTTTCCGGGGGGTTCACTTCACTCGAGACGGTTAAAAGTGGAGGAACTTGTGCCGGTCTATTCATTAAGCAGGTTTCCGGGGTAACTGTTCCACCCACCACTTCTGTACTGAATTCATCGATGTTGGGCTTCATCACCAACTAGTGTTTTCGGTTCGGAAGGCTACTGTTTGTGTATGGTTTGACGCCCTAGATTCTTTAGGTGTATGATTCAAATTTGTTTGGTTCTTTAGAGACTTTAGGTGGTTTGCTTTGAGATTTTACTTTGTTTGCGTGTGCAGTAGTTAAAAGTTTTAACTGTGGTGGAATTACCGAGACAGTCCCGTAGACTTCGGGGCAAGTCTCTTGAGATTGTTACCGTGGCCGAATTGTTGAGGAAGTCCCGTAGATTGCGGGGCAAACCTCCTGAAGAGGTCCCGAGTCATTACGAAGGTTTGAAAGTCCTTGTAACTCCTCCTAGTGGCAGTAAAGTAGGTTCACCTGAAGAAGGAGAATCGTCGTTGATTGTCCATCCAGATTACCAAAGTCTAGAAACAGGTTATAATCCTGAAGCTGTTGCAGTTTCTGAGCTTGCTGGTAGTTTTTCATCTACTAGTGATATAGGCAAAGAACCTGAAGTATCTGAACCTGTTACTCCAACTTCTAGTGCACCTGATTCACCTAGGGTAGAAAGAGTTATCACCGAAAATCTTCCTGCTGGTTTGATAGCTATTGAAGAACTTGCTCCAGAGGAAGAATTTGGCGTTTCTACCCTTGAAGATCAACCTACTATTGATCTAAGGGAGCGTGAATCCATCTTTTACAGTCCTCCTAGAAGTACTACTTGGTACCTTTCGTTAACCAATTATTTAGACAACTCAGGGATAAGTTTTTCTCCACCTCGTACTCCTTTTCCACCTGGAGGTATTTATACTCCTGTAAATATGTCTAGTCAGTCGTCCGTGTTCACTCAATCTCCTGAATCTTTCTTGTATGGCGGTCCTTCTGTTCCCTCTGGGTATCAGTCACTTTCTGGTACCTTTGCAGGAGAATCTCCTCAACCCGTTGGACATGGGTCATTAGCTGGAAACAATGGTAATAAACCGTTGGGTGTAGGAGACATTTATATGATGGCAGGTTCAATTCCCGGTTCTCAACCTCAAGGTGGCCAATTACCGCCTAGGGGGCAGCCTCAATTAACGCTTGGGGGGCAATTGTCAAGGTACACAACTTGCGTCTGGGGGGCAGCCTCAAGGACAATATGTACCTATGGTACAGTATATTCCTCAAGGTCAACCCCAGCCTCAATATGTACCCCAGGGTCAACCTCAGTATCAATTTATGCCTCAAGGTCAACCCCAGTATCAATACTTACCTCAAGGGTATCTACCCCAAGGTCAGTACTCGAGTCAAGGTTATCAACCACCCCAAGGTCAATCTTATGTTCAAGGTACGGGAAATGTACCTTTCAATTATCAATCCTACCCTCAATCCAGTTATGGATCTCAATATCCTCAACCTGTCATGGGTCAATACCCCGGAATGAACATAGTGTGGGATCCATCGCAAGTTCAACAAGTGTTGCAGCCAAGCATACAGTTGTCATCTCAAACTGGACAACCTGTGGTTTCTGGTCCACCCCAGCAACCAGTCCAGTCTAATGTTCAAACTTCTGTACCTTCGGTAGTTACTCAGTCGCCAATTGCACCTAGTACTCCATCTTAAACGACTGCTGCAACTACCGCAACATCTGTTTCTTCCACCGCACTTACTTCTGGAGTATCGACAGCTCTGGTTTCTACTGTCTCTGCCACTACTCCGCAGACATCTTTACCATTGTCTGGATCCACGATTCAAACTACGGTTTAGATGCCTGTGGGGCAGCCTGGTTTAAGTACGGTTGTCACTAGTCAACCACAATTTGTTTATCAATCGTACCAGGGATAGTACCAATACGGGCCTGCTGTCCAACAACCGATTTACCAGTATCAACCGTATCCTGGGTACACTTATCAACAACCACAGCAACCCCAGTACGGTCCGGTTAATCCTGGTTTTCCGGGAGGATACAATATCCCGAATGCGATTCTTATTCCAAGTTATCCTGGATATCCTCCTCGTGGGACTAGTCTTGTGACCCAGAGTTTTAGGGATCCTAATCGGGAATTGCCGTTTATCGCAACTTTGGATTTACCTGACTTGACGCGCCTAACGAATGATCCAATAAATTATCTTCCGTTCTGGCCGCCAATGCCAAATAAGTTGCCCAGTGACATACCCAAATTCGAAGGTAAGTCTGGAGAGGATCCATCAAATTACGTGATGACTTACCACCTCTAGTGTGCTTCAAATTCTATCTCGGATGATTCGATCTGTTTACGTCTTTTTCAGCGTACACTCATTGGTCTCGTGGCCAAGTGGTACATTGAGTTCCCACGGGCCTCTTTTTATAATTTTAGTCAGTTAGCTACCTCGTTCTTAACACATTTTCAGTTGCCGGTCACGTATGATAATGGCACCGAGTTATTAAATTCATTAAAACAATCGACGTCCACTTATATTTCCGATCATATTCATGAATGGAGACGTCGAAGGCGATTAGTGAAAGTTTTTATCCCGGACCAAATATTAGCTGAATGGTTTGTTAAATCATTATTACCAAAGATTACTGAAGACGTAGCTAAGGCCGGAGTAGTTACTGAAGAGCAAGTAATTGCTCAAGCGTAGTACCTTGACTTAGTTTATACTCAGTTGGGTACGTTACACGAAAAGATCCCAGATCTTCCAAAGTCAAATCAAACTGTTGTTGCTCCTTCGGGGTCTCATGCTGCTGATGGCATGATTGGTACGGTAAATACTAAAAGCAAGAAGAAGTCTTCAAAGAATTCTTCGCCCATTATAACCTTACCAGACTCCCTGACAGGAGAATCTTCTCCTGAAATTTCCGCTGATATTCACACTGTAGAGTCATCTACGGCTAAATCAAAAAACGGTGGGAAAAAGAAAGGCAAGAAGAAGGATAAAGCAGACAAGGCTCCAAAGGAGAAAAAAGAAAAGTTGGAAACCAATGACGAAAAGCGCAAACCTCGATATCCTTGTCTTATTTGTGAAGAGGATCATTTTACAAGAGATTGCCCTCATCGGGCCGAGGTTGTGAAAATCGTCAAGGGTTCCCCAACTCCTGCTGTTTTGAAAGATCCATTTCCAAAGAAGGAGAGTAAGATGATAGGTGCTTCCTCGAGTGCCAGTGAAGAACCCATATTGATGATGTCTCATGTAAGGATTGCGACTCGTTCACACGATTATGGTAGTAAAAGTCTTGTTGATGGATCGAAAGAAGCAGAATCTTCTCAATCAAATCCATCAACCTCAGCTCCCGGTTCCGATCCACTACAGATCGAGAAACCTAACCCTGATTTAGTAATCAAACCGCCCACCAAGGGTGTACTTCGAAGGTCTGCTTTCAATCCACATGCGAGAGCGGCCCAGAATTACAACATTGTTGAGGATTTAGCTGTTTCACCCTCAGCAATGTCGGCTTTAGAAGTGCTGCAATCATGCCCAGCATAACGAAAATTACTTTTGTCGGCTATAGGAGTTGTTGATGTTCAGGACCCGAACCTGATAATCTTTGATCTAGAAAATAGTACACCGTGTCTCCCTCATCAAATGGCTTTCCAGATTCCAGTGATAGTAAAAAACAGGCCTATTCATCGGACTGTAATTGATGAGGGAGCTTCCACGTGTATTATGTCGATTCATTGTTGGAGATCGCTTGGTTCTCCTTTGCTGAACCAATCCCCGACAATTATTAAGGCCTTTGATGGCCGTGGGTTCCATTTGTTTGGCATTTTACAGGATTTGCCTATAGGGGTTGAAGGAAAAACCGTTAGTTTGGATGTGGAGGTGGTTGATGCCCCTCTAGACTACAACCTTCTCTTGGGTCGAAGTTGGTCTTACGCTATGACCGCGGTCGTCTCATCGGTCTTCAGAGTTATAAAATTTCCACATAATGGCAAGATCGTGACAATAGACCAGCTGGCTTTCTTTTCATCCGACCCAGCCTCTTCAGAGAGTATCCAGCATGTCGGTAAAACGACTATCCCTTATAAGGATGTTGGCGTAGGATTAGTTAAAGATTCCGGTTTACTGGGAACTTTTCCTTTTCCTCCAATCAACGCAGACCCTTCATTCGCATTCATTCATATGATTACGTCAGATACTATTATTTACGATGATCCTTGGATTGTCCCATCTGAATCTAAGATAGACTCATTTGGTGATGCTATGCCTTTGAGTCCATATGAAATTGCTTATGAAGCCGTGCAGTCTTTTACCGACCCGCGTTCAACCCAAATCGACCAAATGAATGTGGTCCGTGAGGAATCACTTTTCACATCAACCTCAGAACGGATAGCGTTTCCCGAAGTCGTGTCATCTGACGAGCAACTTCGCGAAATCCTAAGTGTAGACGATCTACCATGGGAAGATCTCCATCATAGATCTTCGTTTTTACCTGAGGATGATGGCTTTGAAAATGATTTTTCATCAATCTTTACGGCTGAATATGTCAAGGACGCTCAGAATCCCATGAAACATCCTGATTCAGAGTTGAATTTGGGAAACATTTCCCAAACTATTTCCATTGACATTTCAGTCAAAGCTGGAATTGTTGAGAACATTCATATAGGCGCCTCGTGTACAGATGACGAAATTCAAACATACAAGGCTCTATTTCAAGAATTCCGCGACGTGTTTGCTTGGTCCTAATATGAGGAAATGCCAGGAATTGATCCCTCCATTGTTGTTCATGAGATCAAGACTTACCCGGACGCTAAACCCGTTCGGCAACGTCTGCGTCAGATACACCCTCGGAAAGTGGCTGCGATTAAAGCAGAAGTTGAGAAGCTGTTGAAAGCAGGTTTCATTTATCCGATCCCGTTAACGGATTGGGTATCGAATATTTTTCCGGTTAACAAGAAACAAGGAACAATAAGAATATGCATCGACTATAGGGATATTAATCGTGCTTGTCCAAAAGACAACTATCCCACGCCCTATATCGATCAAATAATTGATGATTGTGCCGGCAGTGAAATATTTTCCTTTATGGATGGTTTTTCCGGTTACAATCAAGTCAATATTCTACCTGCCGATCAACCAAAAACGGCTTTCATTTGTCCATGGGGGACATTTGCTTATTGCAAACTACCTTTTGGACTTAAGAATGCCGGAGCCACTTTTCAAAGGGCAATGACTTATGCGTTTCATGACATCAAACAATTTGTGCAACCGTATCTCGATGATTTGCCTTCTCATTCTTTACATCGAGCTGATCACCTTGTCCATTTACGAGCAATCTTCATGAGGTGTAGGCATTATCGTATACGTTTGAACCCACACAAATGTGTCTTCTGTATTGAAGTGGGACGATTGCTGGGATTTGTAGTTTCAAAAGCCGGCATTCGCGTCGATCCCTCGAAGGTAGAAGCTATCAACAAATTGCCTCCTCCTTCGAGTCTTCGCCAACTCCAAAGTTTGCAGGGGAAAGCAAACTTTTTACGCCGATTCATTCCTAACTACGCCGAGTTCACAAAAGGTTTTACGCAGTTGTTGAAACAGAACGCTCAATTCTCTTGGGATGAGATAGCTCAGCCATCTTTCGATGCACTTAAACACGCGTTGACCCATGCACCGTTGTTGCATCCTCCCAACTACAACCAAGATTACTTTTTGTACCTCGCCGCCTCTCATTCCACTGTTGGAATGGTGTTAGTTCAAGAAGACGAAGTCGGAATGGAACATGTGATATATTATCTTAGTAGGACGTTAAATCCCACTGAGCTAAAATATTCGCATGTGGAGAAATTGGCCCTGGCAGCCGTTCAGGCTGTCCAACGTTTTCGTCATTACATTCTTCTCCGTAAAACTACAGTCATTTCGGATTGCAACCCTATGATCTACATTTTGACTAAACAATTGCTAGGGGGTAAGTACTCTAAATGGATCGTTATCCTGCAAGAGTTCGACTTGGAGTTTGAAAAATCTAAGTCTAAGAAATCTTTAGTTTTTGCAGAGTTGATGTGTGACTTCCCGCGCGCTGACACGGAAACTGTGGTAGAGGAACCCATTGCGGATGAATCTTTGTTTCTCATCAGCACTTTAGATCCGTGGTATGGGGATATAATCGTCTATCTCCAAACCCAATCCTTTCGGCTTGAAGCTTCAAAGTCGGAACGTCGGAAAATTCGATTCCAGTCCCAACAGTAAAAAATTATTGGAGATACTCTTTATCGCCGGGGGGCAGACTTGGTTTTCCGACATTTCTTAACTCACGAAGAGGCAGAAAGGGTTTTAAATGACTATCACTCTGGGGCGTGTGGCGGTCATATGTCTGGGTATGCCACAGCTCAGAAGGTGTTGCGTGCTGGCTACTTCTGGCCGTCCATGTTTAAAGATTGTATCATTGCGGTCCGAAAATGCCACAACTGTCAAGTGTTTGATCGCAAGATGCGCGCACCACCAGCTCCTCTCCACCCTATAATTGCCGTTGGTCCTTTTGCCAAATGAGGTATCGACTTTATTACATGTAACCCTCACTCGGCCGGGGGGCATGCGTATATCATCCTTGCGGTTGATTATTTTACTAAGTGGGCCGAGGCGATGCCTGCATTCGAGGCAGACGACAAGACATCAGTGATTTTTGTATTCAATCACATTATTGCTAGGTTTGGTGTCCCACAAGCGATAATCACTGACCATGGGTGCCATTTTCGAAACATTATGATGACAGAACTTACAGGCCAGCTTGGTTTACATCATGATAGTTCTACTCCTTATTATCCCCAAGCAAACGGTTTGGTTGAGGCCATCAACAAAGTTCTAGTTATCATGATCCGACGAATCATTGGTATTCATCGGTCGAATTGGCACAACATGTTATTTTCAGCGCTTTGGGCATACCGAACCTCAGTGAAAACATCAACAGGGTTCACTCCTTTCCAACTAGTTTATGGTTTGGAAGCTGTGCTGCCTATTGAATTCGAAATCCCATCACTTCAAATGGTTGTTGAATTACTTCCAGCTACTTCCGAAGAGGAGAAGCGTTTATTATACTTAGCTCAATTAGATGAGACTCGACGTGATGCTGCACTGGAAATCGAGACTCATGCAAAATGGATGAAAGCTCAGTATGATCGAAATGTGACCCCTCGAAATTTTTCGGAAGGAGACCTAGTGCTATTATATGATCAAGCTAACGATAAATTAGGTGCTGGAAAATTCGTTCCTATGTGGCATGGACCCTACATTGTTAAGCGAAAGCTAGCAAAAGGGGCCTATGAGCTGGTTGACTTTGATGGGAACTCTTTGGGTAAACCCAGAAATGGACTTTACCTTAAGAGGGATTATGCTTAAATGATGGGTGTGGAGATTTTAGTTAGGTTAGTTAGGTTAATTTTTCTTTCTAGCTGGTGTGTTTGTTAGTTTAGACAGTGTGCTTAGCTTAGAAAGTGTGTTTTCGTTGTTATTCTGGCTTATCTTGGTTTTATTCTTGATATTGCAGATGTTGACGCCTCTCCAAACGTACATTGGATTCGCTGATGGTGCTTGTCGTAGTACACGGAATATCTCTTCCGCAGCCTGGGTTATCTATTCGCCCTCTGACGAGTTAGTTTCTATGCATGGGGTGAGCCTCGGTTAAACAACAAACAACATTGCAGAATACAGTGCAGTGATTGAGTTATTATCTGAATCTATTTCATTTCAGATTCAGAGTTTGATAGTGAGGTTAGATTCTCAACTCGTTGTATTACAGCTTAATAGAGTATATGCCATTAGAAATCCAGTGTTATTAAGGTCATTTTTGAGAGTGCGCCTCTTGGAACGTGAATTTGATTACATTGAATATCAGCATATTCCAAGGTCATTAAATACATTAGCAGATGCAATTGCTTCTCGAATGTTAGACAGACATTTGCGATAATCATACATGTAAATTTAAAAACATTTCATCATATATGTTTAACAAGATAAGCCGGTAATAATGATATATATAGATAGGAGTGTGTCAAAAAGTATACATCGTCTTCGATCATAGGTTGAAAAACACCTTATGATCGGCAAAAATGATAAGTACAAAAAACCAAAATGTCACATGTGTCTACAAAAAGTGACTAGCCAATCACTGGTGGTGCTCTCTATATGACACCACTGCACGCGCTACCCTACACAGGAACCTCCTGAAAGGTCCTGGGACTGCGACCACATATCGCTGAAGTCGGATAGGAATATCGTCTATAGTCGTCTCTGGTATGTCCGCCGTAAGACGCTCTAGGTCCTGTTCCAACTCGGCTAAGGTCTCTACGGCCGCATCCTGTGGGGCTGGTGCTGGTGCAACTGGTACTTTTCTCTCGAATGGCCGGAGATTGGCCGGACGCTGTGGACCTACATCTGCATTTTGAAAATTATCACTGTCAGTTTTGAGACGATATAAAAAACAAAAAAAAATATAGATAATTTAAAAAACTTGTGAAAAATGAAGTACCTCTGTCGTCCCATTGTTCTCCCTGTGGAAGAACCATGTCCGGATCACCGTGAAAATCCACTCCGGCACAAGGAAAATCCTGAATCGCAAAGACCTGGTCCTCCAACCAGTGAAAATAACCCGCAGGAAATCGGACAACTCCTGCTCCCTCATCAGGATGCCGGGCCATCACCGCAACCCATCACATCAACTTTGGCTCCCGAGGAGGCCCAACTGCAACAGTGAGATGCTGTGGGATCAGCATCGAAACCCTCTCTAGGGCAAAGCTCACAACTAGAGGCCCATACCCAAAGGTCTTTAATTGCCCGTTCTTTGCCCTAGTCAGTTGGCCCTTCATATTAGCCAACACAGCATCGCACCAGTTGAAAATGGTGCCTCGGTAGCAATCAATCACCATCCGCATTTGGGACCCGGTGGCGATATGCAAAGCGGCTGCGCCGCAGAGTCTGGTAACTGTAAAGGCAATTACCATAAGTTCAGGCAGGGATATGTATTTGATTTCTATCCCTTTCTCCTGGTGCTGATTATTGCACCACTCTAGCCGGAGACTAGCAAGGGATTGGCCACCCGGCCTAGTCCTGGACAGAGTCAGTTGCTCGCCCCTATTAGGCAAACCAGTGAGAAAATATATGTCTGAGGGCTCTATCTTGAGCTGGTGCCCTCCGATGTAAAAACATTGATCCTGAACGTTCCACCTTTCAACCAACCATTCTAAGAATCGCACCTGGGCCCTCATGCCAGGTATGGCCCAGTATTTGTAGAGACCGCATGCCTTCAAAGCATCAATGGAAGGTTGATGATCTATTGCGGCCAAATCGACATCTTCGTGTTCTCTTTCGTGCCAATCAAGCATGGTGGGCAATCTACACACCAGAAAACATTCATTAGAATTCACTAAATAAAAAATTAATGGTTCAATTTTGAGTTTTGGGGGTTTAAAATTGCTTTGCGCGGAGTACGCACCCCGCGTTCAGAAACAGAGCGTGGGTACGCAGCTGTTCTGAAGGTAGGCTGCGTACTCCTGCCATTTTCCCATTAACGAAAATGTCGAGGTACGCAGGTCGCCCATGGGGCACCTGCGTACCCCGAAAAGCGGATCTTGAAACCCCAAAGCCCCCAAAAAATCAAACTAGGGCTTAAAATGAAATTCTAAACAGATGAAAACAAAGAGGAGGATGTTGTGAAATACTTGAAAGAGACGACGCTCGATTCCAACGGTCGGATTCTCCGCAAAGTCCACGGGAAGTTTCTTGCCAAAAGCCCTTTTCTCTCCTTCAACAGTAAAATGGTAAAAATGACATGGTAAAAGGTCTTTTTATAGGTTTTTTGGATAAATGAATGCTAAGTTTGTTTATTTTTCACCATGGAAGGATATTTTTCAATGTATTTTTGCCTATCTTAAACAAGTATGAGTAATGTGTTGTTTTTGTACAGGACAAAAGGACTTTCAGGGAAAATTATCATTTTTCACGAACCAAAACATCAGAGTCATCTTTTAAGCCCTTTTCTGACTCCTAAAATGTGAAAAGATTGTCGAGCGTTTCTTTTACACTCGTTAAAACGGAATTAAAAGACGGTCCCCTTATAGCCCTTTTCTGACCGTAAAAACAGGAAAAGATTGCCGGGTTTTTGTCGTTTCAAACTCGATACTGGAAGTAAAACGACGTGTCCTTGATCGCTTTTTACTTTTCAGGTCAAAGGCACTAATCATGAAAGTACTCCTTGGTCGCAAGATCAAGCGGTTCTCTCAGGTATTATTTTATACTTTTTCGGGCTTGGGAGACACAAATTTACGAAAAATTTCAACTTGGAGTCTTCTTTAGTTTTTTCAGACTCTCTAAAATTGAAAAACGCCGAGTTTCTCCTATACTGGACTCATTAAAATTTCACAGTAAAGGACCTGTTCGATTACAAACAGGAACAGACCACTCCTTCTTAGGGTTCGAATCAAAACTAAGTTGGACTCATCCGAAGGATGAGCTTATAATCAAGCATATGTTATCCTCCTCAAGCTTGTAAAAAATAAAGAGGTACTTGCCAGAAATGGTGGGGGAAAAGAGGGAAGAATGAGCCTATTTGTTATCCTTTGTCACAGAAAAAACCTTATTACCACTCTTGAACACGACACTTTTCATTCACCTGGGTTGGGAAATCCTTTGCCTTAAAGTTGATTAAACCACTTTGAAAGTCTTCAACCGTTTCTGGGTATTAACTTTGGGTCAATCGTTGACAAGCCATCTGTCGTGTCGTTATGTGTTCAAGAGGTCTCTGCAAATAAACCATTCATATGCAAAATACTTGTCATCCATTTTGACCATCCCTGAGTCAGTCCTTACAACAACATTTCTTCAACTTGAACTATGATTTCGTGTTGTGGGTTTGCCTACAACGGGTCGCTTTCTATTGACATCAGCACATTATCTAGAGAGATGACTTAGAAATCGTCAGTACCTTGAAGTCTGCATGCATCAATGGCAGGTTTCTCACCTTCGACGACAGTTTACATCATTGACTTTCGATCGAAGGATTCCGTGACATGTTCGACATCAACCCATTCATTCGCATCTCATGGATTGTACTGGGTACTTTCAGAACCATTGACATCACTGGTGGTCTCTCTCACGCTTGTTAACAGTTTACATCATTGACTGGTAATCAAGTGGTTTCTACCATGTTCGACATCAACTCATTCATTCGCATGGATAGAATCGTACCAATTCGGGAAGTAGAAATGAAGACCCTGGATCTAGTTTCCACCATCCAGGCTGCAAGGAGTTTTGTATTCATTATATAGTAGACTAATCATAAACAGATGGCTGTGTCCATACTGTGTCTACATGAGTCTATGATTGTGATGTACTGCAAAATCATTCCTGTATCAGAGTAGTAGTTAGAGTGTTAGTTAAAGTTTTTAATCTGAGTATGGGAATGCCTACCTCAGCGATGATAACATCTTATATATGTATTTTGTGTTGAATATTTGCAGGTTCTGACCGGGCTCTCCACAAGATAATCCTTGAAATGATAAAGTACTTCACCCTTCCTAGATGATATAAAACCCTAATCTACTACAGGCTTCGCACTTTAGGGGGCAATCTGTTACACTAAAAAATGTCACCATGGCTATTTGCAGTTAGTATGGCTCCATCGACTGTCATACTATCCTCCTTGGCAAGTCTCATGCCTTTGCTTCTCATGTCAAACTCCAAGAAAGAGAGAAAAGTCATTTAAAGTCATTTATCTCTGGGTACGCAGTTTCTCTCAGCCTTACCTGCGTGTACGCAACCCAAGTTCACAATACCTGCGTACTTGTACGCTCTGTATGTAAAGGGATGGGTGCGTACCCCTGTAAAGGTCAAAAGGTGCGAGTTTCATCTTAAAAAAGTTACTTGTGGTCATTTCTAGAGCATTCTAGAAGCTTGTTTGACGTGTATTGAGCGCCTCCAGATGGTTCATGTATCCCTATGAAAGAGGAACTTATCCCATCAAGAGGGGAGCTAACCCATCCAAAGAGGGGCTTATCCCATTGATGGTGGACCTGTTTAACTTCCTCTAGAGCACTATAAATACAGGCATTGAGCCAGAAGGAGGGGAGGTTGAAAGCTGAACATTCCTAAGGGTAGATGCTGCTGGAATTAGGACTTCCTTGTAGAAGCTTGTGAGGAGAGATTCCCATCCTTTCTTGTTTCATTTGGAAGTGGGTGAGCTTATCAAAGTAAAGGAAAACTCTTGCTGGACCCTGGGAGGGACCTGCACAACACCAAGGCTCAGGTTGTAATGGTTTCTTTTGTTTCCTATTAATACAAATAAGTCCATTCTTCTCAACAATTTGTTATTTATGAGTTGTTTCATATACTCCTTGGTCTGTATGTTAAATATGTTTTGTTTTATGAGATATTCAGGTGCTATTTAATCGTTTGATTGTTAGTGAATGCAGGTTTCGAAGAGAAGGAGGAGCTCATCCGGATCGACGAGGCTGGACTACTACAACAACGTTGGGTTACAGGTAGGATCTAAACACTTGATTTCTTGTATGATAAATGCATATTTAGAGAAGGATTGCTCTTAATTGTCTTGTTTGTCACTAGAAAGCCTTAAGCTTCTAGGGAGGTTGGTTGTGTCCGCACTATCGACTCTTTCTGCATGACAAACCCCTAAGGTAACTTGACATTTTATTGACCTAGAGCCTTAGTTGCTCCCATGACATGGGTATGCATGTGACTGGGACCCTCCATTCACTCCCACAACAAGGGCATCTGTGCAACTGAGGTCTCGTTTAGGTAGATATGAGCCAATGACCCTAGATTCTGTGCCACTTTTTCAGGGTCAGGTTTCAAGCTACTACCCATAACTAGGCTTTACCATATATCCCACCATTCACTGGTAGAGGATTCCTAGGCCCACCGAGGTAACACAAAATTTGGATTTACTATAACCCACAGTCTGATTTAGGGGTTACTAGGCCAAGGATTTACTGTAATCCACAATATGATCAAGGATTACTAGGCCATGTTTTCTTTTTTCAAATACCACCTCACTCAGTTTTAAATCCATCTGGAAATCCAACTCAACTGAAAACAGGATAACCCATCACACCATGGCTTTCCAGCAATGAAAAGGCAAGGTTGAAGAACATTTTCACACCTAGAAAAGCCCATGCCAAGCATAGAAAGAGAACCAAATACACACATGCATGTACCATGCAAGCCAAATCTAGTAAGGAAATCACACATGCAAATTGATAGCTACAAATAATCTCACTGTAGCTGCTTGATCATGCTCTTCCTTGCTTGATCTTTTGCTTTCCTTTTCCTTCTTGGTCCTTCCTTTTATTTCCTTGATCCAATGCCAGAGAGATCAAAGAATTCTCTAAGTGTCCAAGAGTATGAGAGAGAGAATAGAGAGAGAGCTCCAAAAATGAACTGACAAAAAGGTACCAAATGATCCTCATAAACCTTTTTATTAATGAGGCCTCTATTTTCTTCAATTTTCCATTATTTTCCTTCATTTTCCTCCTCACATGTAACTTGTGACCTTTCACCTTCCTTTTCTCCTAATTTCCATTATTTTCATAAATGAAATACCAATTAATGCCTCATGCCTTTTTAAATCCCTTGACGTTTCATTTTCCAATTTCCTTAGACATAATAAACGAAATGAACACCCACACTTGGATGGTTTTCGCAACATTCAGCTTGGAATAAGTGTCCAATAATCATGGTTATTTTTTACCTTTATTAACTTTATTTACATGGAATTTTAACCAGGGTTGTTACAAAACCCTCCCCCCTAGGGGAACACCATCTCAGTGTTCAATGATACCTACAACCAACAGGACTGTTGTAAGCAAAACATACTGCCCATGGAGATTTATAACTTAGCTCGATGCAATATTTACAATGATCAACTTGCTGAGAAGTAAACCAACTTAACACATAACAACATAACAACAATAACAACATGACACCCATACTGCTTATTGGATATTTATAACACAACTCATGGCGGTATTTGCATCCATATGAATATGTACATATAACAAAAACATTCGCTCAACCAACGAATAGAGAAATATACATAGCCCGTATCTGATCTTCCATCTCCCATGTAGCTTCATTGGGCTCAAAGTGCTTCCACTGCACTTTAACCTGCTCGATTGCTCAGTTCCGAAGCATGAGCATATTTCTTTGCAATATACAATTAGGTTCCAGTTGGAACTATCCATCTGGATCCACCTCCAATACATACTAGTTAATCACATGATCATCATATTTGACATACTTCTTAAGCAATGACACATGGAAAACATCATGGAATTTCACTGTTGGGGGCAACATAAGTTGATAGGATACTTGGCCAATCCTTTCAATAATATTTAAAGGTCCACAAAACCGAGGTGCCAACTTGGCACATGATCCAATCCTAAAGGAGCTCTTCTTTGGCTTGATGCGCAAATACACCTATTCCCCAACCTGAAACTCCTTAAACAATTTGTTATAATTTGCATAATTTTTCTTCTTGTCCTATGTTGCGTTTAGATTCTTCTTTATTACCTGCATTTCTTGTTCCATATCTTCCAACATATCCGATCAATCAACACCCTATTAATTGGATCACTCCAACTGATGGGAGTATTACAACTCTTCCCATATAGTGCCTCAAATGAACTCATCCTTAGTGATTCTTGATACCAATTGTTATAATAAAACTCCACAAACGAATGGTACTCCTCCCATATCCTCTGCTGATGCATCACATACATCCTCAACGTGTCCTCCAATATCCCGTTGACCCTTTCTGTCTGTCCATGTGTCTGCGGATGATAAGTTGTGCTGAAGGAAAACTCTGTGCCAAAATCTGCAAATAAATCCTTCCAAAACTTGAAAGTGAATTGAACATCCCTATCTAACATAATATTCCTTGGAACACCATGCAACCTCACTACATATTTGATGAATATCTGTGCCACATCACTAGTTGAATACATAGACTTCACTGGAAGGAAGTGTGCTACCTTAGTTAACCTTTCCACCACAACCATGATGGAATCATGATATCTATATGTCCTTGGAAAACCTATGATGAAATCCATGGAAATGACCTCCCACTTCCATTCTTGAATCGGAATTGGCTGTAGTAATCTACCCATATGCTTACATTCTACCTTCACCCGCGGAAAGCCCAAGCATCTAGCCACAAACACTGCCACTTCCTTTTTCAGATTCAACCAATAATAAAACTTCTTTACTTTTGTCAATGTCTTCTGGTATATTGGGTGACCTGAATACGGTTTCGAATGAAAATCTCTCAAGATAGTCTTCTTGAGATCACTACTGTCTGGCACATAGATCTTGTACCTAAATCTGATCAAACTATCTGATGTGAGACGATAGTCCACATCCTAATCACCTGTACTCTATTGTAACATGTGCATAAGCTCCATGTACTTGTCATCCTACTGACCTTCCTGCAAGATACGATTATGTAAGTCTATCCCATAAGAACTCATAATTGTAATATGATTCACTTGTATCTTCCTACTAAGAGCATCTGCAAACTTTTTCTCCTTACCCTTGATATACCTAATCTCAAATTCAAACTCACTAATTGTGGCTAACCATCTAGCTTGCCTGGCATTTAGATTCATTTGGTAAAATACATACCTCAATCCACTATGACCACTCATCAATACAAACCTCCTGCCAAGAAGATAGTGCCTCCACATCTTCAAAGCATGGATGATAACTACCAACTCAAGATCAGGTGTCGGGTAATTATGTTCGTGCTCATTTAGTTTTTGTGATTCATAGCCTACTACCTACCCCTCCTACATAATGACTCCATTGAGTCATCTCTTACAAGCATCCGTACATACCACAAACTCTTGGTCCGGATCTGCAATATTTAACACTAGAGAATTTGACAACAACTCCTCTAACTACTCAAATATTGCTACACATTCCTCCATCCATTCAAATTTCTTTCCTTTCTTTTGCAGCGATTTTATATAATATGCAATGCGAGAAAAGTTCCTGATGAACCTCCTATAATAACCTGCTAACCCCATGAATGATCTTACCTCATTCACATTTCTAGGAGCTGCCCACTCCATGTATCTTATGTGGATCCACTAATATGCCTTCCTTACAAACCACATGCCCCAAGTAGTCCACCTCTATAGAAGAACCTGCATTTTCTAAGCTTGGCATACAACTGATGCTCTCTTAGCAATCTCAAAGTTGTTTCTAAATGCTCAACGTGCTCTTCCTCATTTTTAGAATATATCAAGATGTCATCAATGAATACAATAACAAACTTGTCCAAATAAGGACACAATACATTGTTTATTAAGCACATAAAAGTAGCTGGAGCATTAGTAAAACCATATGGACTAAAATAAACCCATAATTCCCATACCCGGTTTGGAACGTTGTCTTGTAGATGTCCTCTTCTTTAATGCATACCTGATGATATCCAGATCCCAAATCAATCTTCGATAACACTGATGCTCCCTTCAACTGATCAAACAAGTCATCAATCCTCAATAATGAATATTTGTTCTTGATGGTCACCTTGATCAACTGCCTGTAATTGATGCCTAACTTGAGAGTACCATCTTTCTTCTTCTCAAACAATATTGGTGTACCCCAAGGTGATACACTTGCACTAATGTATCCCTTGTCAAGCATTTCCTTCAACTGCAACTTCAACTCTACTAACTCCAGTGTTCTCATCCTGTAAGGTTCCTTTGACGCTAGTGCTGCCCCTGGTACCAACTCAATAGAAAAATCCACTTCCTTGTGAGGTGGTAACTCATAAATATGCACGAGAAATACATCCTGAAAATGTTGTAAGATCAGGTACCTGCACAATACCTCCGCATCCTCAACATCCTTACCTTTATCACTAGAAATATGCACTACAAATAACACACACCCTTTTCTATGACTACGCTTTTCTTGCATAGCTATCACCATTCTAACTGATGTTTCCTTATTCTTTCCCTATAAGACTCTCTATTCTCCATTTTCATCCAAGCACTTAATGGCCTTTTCATAACAATCCACCAGGGAAAATTTTAAGAACCCCCCCTAAATTTATAAATATAATAAATGGGCGAATCTCCATGGTATATAGGAAAAATGGAAGGCGATTTTATCAATAATATAATATGTATATATAATTTTTTGGCGAATCTCTCATCTGACATGGCGAATATTTTACTCAATTATAAAATCTTGTAAGATCTTGGCGAGTCTTTCACTAAATAATAAAACTTTGTAAAGTCGTAGTGAATCTTAGCATAGGCTACATGCTGGTTTAATTCCCCCATTTAAATAGGCTACATTCCAGGTGAATACCATGGGTCAATACCATGTGCCATTTTGGTGAATACCATGGGTCAATACCATATGCCATTTTTATTTTTATTAATTCTAATATTAGGGTTAATAATGGTTTTTTTCATGGTATTAATAACAATCTAGTCCATGGTATTTGTCCCATAGTATTTTGGCCATAGGTTTCACCTAAATATAACCCATTTTTTGAGTGTTCGTAAATATAAGGTGACTTATGGAGTAAATATAAAAAAATGTTTTATTTGTTTACCATACCTCTTTTACAAATATGGTATTTGACCCATGGGATTCACATAAATAAGACCTCTTTCTTGAGCCTTCATAAATAGAACGAGGGTTATGGACTAAATATAAAAAGAGGTTTTATTTATTTACGATATGTCTAGTTTATTTATATTTTTATTTATTTACCATACATTTTGAGTAAGTATAAAAAGACGTTTTATTTATTTACCATACCTCCACTTTACATATATTTTTATTTGTTTACACCCTTACATATATATAAGGTGACTTATGGAGTAAATATAAAAAATGTTTTATTTATTTACCATACCTCTCATTTATTTATATTTTTATTAATTTACCATACCTCTTTTATAAATATGGTATTTGGCCCATAGGATTCACTTAAATAAAACCTATTCTTGAAAATGGGCGAATGGATTCACTTAAATAAAACCTATTCTTGAAAATGGGCGAATGGAAGGTTGTAAGTCCTAATTTCAAGGGCTAAATTTACCTTTTTTACCCTCTCCCTTAAAATAAGGTGGGCTATTTGAGGTGATTTGTAAAAATGTACTATGATACAAAATATTCGCCCATTAAAAATTTAAAACCCCTTAATTTCGCCAAAGGGTGAACATTCGCCCCTAAAATTATCCTTGCAATCCACTTTGGTCCTATGACGATACAACCAGTCCATGCCCAAAAACATACTACATGATCCCAATGGAAATACATTCAAATGTTCTAAGGTAGGCATACCATTCAACTCAAATGCACAAGCTCTTACCAATGATGAAGTCTCTTCTTTGTACGTGTAGCCAACTGCACTAACCAATATTTTGCATGTATTTCTTTATTCAAACCACACTTATCCACCAAGTCAGGATTAACATAAATATAATTAGATCTAGGGTCAATCAACATAGAAACAACTTGATCAAAAAGCTTACCATCCATCTCAATGATAGATTCCTAGTGATCTGTCTGCCTATGATCGAGCGCTATATAGATACAAGGAATGCTCTGCCCAATATCCCCAATAGTTTGCACCTCCTGGGCACTATAGATATGATTTCTACCACCCTGATTCTGTAGACAATCTTTCTTAAGATATTCCTTACCACATGTGTGGCACTCCAACCATCCTATACCATCACATCTATTCTGCTGTTGTGATCCATGACCCATGTCCCTACCTAGCTATGTTGGACTTCTTGTGCGGGGCTACATTCTCTTTGTCGCTTGTGTCCTGAGGTCTTGTTCACGTCTTGTCCCATTTTCCTTTATTATTTGCATTACCTTTCCAATTCGACCTAGACTCAGATTTGCACTTTGATTTCTTAAAACAATGCTTTAGCTTCCAGATGGCCTCCTCCAATGATCTAGGCTCATCAAACTCAATCCTGTTGTTAAATGCTACTAAAAATCCACAGATGAATCTATGAATCTTGGCCTTATCCTCCTTGAGGTAAGGCACATACCTCAATAATTCCAAGAATCCGCTAGTGTACTTCTCTTCGGTCATAGATCCCATTTTCAACTCATAGAATTATTTTCCCTCTCGTAATAGTATCTCTCCAATATATACTTCTTCCTGAAAAGTCTCTTGAATTCAGGCCAACTCAACTCTTCGGTTCTGATGTCTCTAACCCACTTCACATATTCCCACCAGATATCATCTTTTTCTTTGAGTCTGAAGGTATCTATTCTCGCCTTCATATTCTTTGTGTACTCAGGCAACTCAAATAATTTCCTCATCCCAAGTAACCAAGCCTCCGCATCCTCCAAAATCTTCAAATCTCCATGAAAGGTAGGTAGCTTAGCTTTCTTGAACTCATTGGATAGTATCCCTTGTCACTCCTGTTGTAAGGGTGATAACAATGATGATCATAGTGCCTGTCAGAACCACAACTAATATAGTACCTATTTCCATCACCTCTCCTATCCAGAGTATCCAAGAGCCTACCATCTCTAACCATGTCATCCCTATCCGACCTGTGACCACCATGAGACCTATTTCCATATGCCCCATTAGTTTTTTCCTCCTGCCCATGGCTGATCCAAAGTGATCCCTGTCTCTGCAATTCTGAGAAACTCTAAAGGATTACTGCATTGAATTCTGCTTGTTTCTCGTGTGCCTATATGATTCTGTCATTTTCTGCTTTACAACTTCTTATTTCTGCCTTCAAGCTTCTCAATGTGTTTGCTAAGTTAGAAGGATAACTGACACCATGCTACTCATCTGATCCATAGGGTGAGTCTCGTGAACTGTAGTATACCATATTTCTAGTCATCTTTGATATCTTCCCTACAACCACACCATGTCTGCTAAACCAAAAGATAAACATAATCAACATACCTCAGTATAGTTTGGGGAGGATATCACATCTGAAAGATCAACCAGATTAGCATGATACATGCATAATCATAACCACATCAGAATATAACATCAGTTTAATCACTATCAAGTTATCAATGCCTAATCATACCAACCACATACCATGACCCAAGGCATGAAAACTACACCCATATCAATGTATGCATAACAATATATAAGCATTGACATGCATAACCAATGCATGACCGACAAACACTCATGACAACCACATCCAACAACGCACCATCCACTTTCACATGGCGACAAAAATGCAACCATGACCAATACCATGCATAAACAACAATTACATAGGCCACAAGCATAGAGAACACATATATGCATCTGACATGATTCCATGACCAACACACTGCCCATCTAGTCCAAGGGGTGAACTGTGCTCTAATACCACTCTATAACACCTTTCTCCGACATTTACCCAAGTTAACCAGTCTGCTGGGGTAAACATGTGATGAGAGGCTACTATGATCTGATTCAACTCCCCATGTACAGTTAAGGAAGTGGATCTGACAAAGCACAACCAATATGACCCTCTACACAGGTTACATAACCTTTAGGAGCCAACCAACCCTTCCAGGTGACCAACCCCTGAGGTAACTTGACATTTTATTGAACTAGAGCCTCAGTCTCTCTCATGACATGGGCATGCATGCGACCGGGACCCTCCATTCGCTCCCATAGTAGGGAAATCCATGTGAATGGGGTCTTTTTCAGGCAGTTTTGTGCCAACGACTCGGATTCTATTCCACTTTTTTAGGGCTAAGTCTCAGGCTGCTGCGAAGATCTTCATGAAACTTCTAGAAATGAAAACTAACATCGAAACAATGATACTAATGCAAATATGTGAATAAATACTTGATCTGGCCCCTACTAGCCATGACATGTGTTTCGTCAAACATGTCACAAATATGCATTTACAAATCATAACAACAGATTTGAACATAGGGGTCTAATACTTATTTAAGAATCACTAAGAAGCATTGATGCCTTATCAAATTAGTTGCATTATCATATATTAGGTCATTTGTTCATTTTTCATTTATTCACAAATCAAAACATGATGAGAGCCATGCATCATCACTGTTATAAAACATATTCATAACCAACATCTAATTAATAGAAATAAAAATGATACAAAAACCATAAAATCCACATATAAACCAATATATTTACACATGAAATACCAAGGAGAAGGAACTCTTATTAATGAATGCATAAGCTAACCAGGTATAGGACTTCCACAAACCACCTAACGATAGATTGGCTGAGCCAAATATTTCTTTCAAGAAATCACCATTGTGCCATATTCCAAGCATGAATGTGGGACTCATGATAAAAATCAACTAGGGCTTTTGAGGCTACACCACCTCACCCTCACCAATAGAACCAGGGTTTACCACAATCCCCACCGGATCACTAGGCCCTAGACAAGCATGGATGCCACCATATTTCTTCACCTACACTATGAGGAATTTACATAACTACTAGTCACAAGGCTTTACCATGCATCCCATGGTACAACGGTCGAGGATAAATAGGCCTAATCAAGACTCCACCCTCCAAGATTTACTATATATCCTGCCATTCACCGGCCAAGCATTCATATGCCTGATCGAGGGCACCCACCTCTAGCATTTATTGTATATCATGTTATTCACTAGTCGAGGATTCCTAGGCCCACCAAAGTAACAAAAAATATGCCTTTACCACAACCGACACTCTGGTTCAGGGGTTACTAGGCCAAGGCTTTACCGTAATCCACAGTCTGATTCAGGGATCACTATACCATGTGTTCTTTCTTCAAACACCATCTCACTCAGTTTCGAATCGATCTAGTGATCCATCTCAATGCAAAGCATGAGAACCCCATCACACCATGGCTATCTAGAAATGGAAAGGTAAGGCTAAGGAACATTGTCACACCTAGAAAAACCCCTACCGATGACAACAAGAGAAATATAGCAAGGAAATACGCATGTACCATGCATACAAAATATAGCAAGGAAATCACACATGAAATCGATGCCTATAAATAACCCGTTGTAGCTGCTTGATCCTGCTCTTCCTTGCTTGATCTTTTTATTTCCTTTGCCTTCTTGTGCCTTCCTTTTCTTTCCTTGATCCAATGCTAGAGTGCTCCAAGAATGCTATAAGGGTCCAAGAGTATGAGAGAGAGAGAATAGAGAGAGAGAGCTCCAAAACTGAATTGACAAAAAGGTACCAACTGATCCCTAGAATCCCTTTTATTAATGAGATCTTTATTTTCCTCAATTTTCCATTATTTTCCTTCAGTTTTTCTCCTCACATGAAACCTATGAACTTTCACCTTCCTTTTCTTCAAACTTCCATCATTGTCATAAATAAAATTCTAATTAATACCTCATGCCTTTTCGAAGCCTTTGCGAATTTCCTTAGCCATAATAAACCAAATGAACACCCACACTAGGATGTTTTGCCCAACGTTCAACTTGGAATAAGTGTCCCACAATTGTGGTTGTTAGTTTACCTTTATTAACTTTATTTACATGGAATTTTCACCAAGGCTATTACCAATAGCTAATGCATGCAGAGAATTTGATTTCGCCAGCTGTGGTGGAGATTCCAAGGTAGTGTAACATCAGTTGTAGACTAGTATTGAGTGTATAGGTGTTCCATGCAGTCAAATATCTATCCTTGGGAATAGCGCAATTAATTGGAAGAAAATTACTAAAAAACAGGGGCCTATTCCTTAGGATTTGTGCAATGAAAGAGGGGCTCAAGCAGAGGAAAAAATTGACTAGCTCTATGTCAGTGCTTTTCATTGAGCAGAGAGAACAATTATTCACTTGCAGGTTGAGCTCAAAGTGAGAAAGAAATTGTAATACATTGTCTATTCATTTAATTAATGAAAATAGGCTTAAGTGGTTTTTACCAGTTGGTTTCCCCTAGATAAATTTATTTCCTTATGTATGTGATTGATGCATGTTTGCGAATGTTCTTTGAAATTGTGAATTAATTTCCGCAAAGCAGTAGAGTAGAATTGTATCTCTTTATTTAGAATAAATTTCTTAAGCAATTGCAAATATATCAACATATTTCTACATCTTATTCATGGGATTAAATAGTGTCGCTTCCTTGTTTTGTCTCTTGCATGGAATCATGTACAAATTTCTCTTGCTTCATATCTTTACTACTTTCAACGTTTTCAATATCATCTATTTCCTCCACTTGGAATTTCCACTATACTTCCGAGTTGTTGATGATGTTATTGACCTCAAACTTAATCAATTTGTATCCACTCTGAAGCCATTGCTTAGCAGGATCCATTTTTGGCTGAATGAACATAATGTGTGGGGTGGTATTGAATCACGTAATCCCCTTGTATGCTTCTACCACCGATGGTGTTATGCTTTTTATAGTCTGCCTCACTACATCCTTATAAACATAGAATGTGGGATTGTTTTCCAGCTTCCTTTGCTTGTGCATGGTATGCCATAATACGACATATTAGGGCACCAAGTATGGTTTATGTGACATGTAAGGAAATTGTGTCTCCTCTAGTTCCCTCTATGCTACTAAGGTGATAAAAATTAGGAGCCCCACATAGTGTAACTTTTCTTTTTTGTACTGTGCCTCCTGACAATCTTTGAGAAATTAATTTACTAGGAAGGTGGCCTAGTTCATCTGGACCCCTACTGCACACTTTTTTACTACCTCTATCACTCCTTCCAACACTTGGTCCTTCCAAAATTTGCATGATATTTTGCACACCATGACCTAGGATGTAAACTTCACTGTGTCATCATTTATTATTGGTATGTCGAAACCATGCACACCCCTGTGTGTGCCATATTTTTCCTTAACTTCTTCGGCTAAGGATTTCTACCTACTTTTTTCTATGAAGAAGGGCTCCATATCT
Organism: Pinus tabuliformis; assembly: GCA_031772625.1. Classification (NCBI taxonomy): domain Eukaryota; kingdom Viridiplantae; phylum Streptophyta; class Pinopsida; order Pinales; family Pinaceae; genus Pinus; species Pinus tabuliformis. Next base: position 703,986,037 of record CM062805.1, on the reverse strand, counting down.
CGACTTCTTGTAGGTAGTCATGTGCTTCTTGTAATAACATTTGTATCCATAGACATTGACTAGTCCAATTAGAGGAATCCTCTGTGGACCGCGAGGGCTTCACTGGGGAGCAATATCATACCATGTGCGTTCATATTGGGGGATATTTATTGAGGAAAAAATGACGTAATATATTGGGGGATATATAGGGGGTAAAGGGTTTTTATATTGGAAAATATAAAAAATGGAGCTTAAAGTTAATGAAAAAATATAAAGGGGTATAAAAAATGTTAAGGATAAAATGGATACCTACAATATCCAGTGAAAGTAGGGGTTTTCTAAATTGGGAATCTGTATTGGGTTCATATTGGTAGGGGGTTAAATAATGTGATTTTTAGATGGATTTTCCAATATGTAGTCAAATTAAGGGTATTGTTTAATATCCCACGAATGCACGCGATATGTCAGAGGTTCACCGAGTGAATCCCCTGTGCCGTGGACGCAACTCAGTAAGTACTTAACACATACATTTATCTCAATTCATGGCCAAAATGTAGTATTTAAAGTAAGTTTAGAATACTTGACTATGCCAAGCTGCATGCCCACTCCTGCAGTTCCATTGTGATGATTGGATCATCTAAACTCGTGATGTGTTGTAGATATTTTTCAGGTACCAACTCTAGGAACTTTTTGACATCAGTGATGTCACGATTTGAATACTTTAGGTTTTCCATTACACTGAGCATGTTTCCCTATTCAAGGACTCTAGGAAGGATAAAAGGCATTCACATGGGGTACTTTGGATCCTTCTTCAAATAGACTAGCACTATGTTGGGTTTTTTGGGTGGCACATACACCCATGCAAATTGGCCATGTGGTGAACCAAATAGACCTAGTGTAGGTGTTGGTGTTTGGAATGATTCCATGGGATATGCAAGGAGAAAATATGCTGATGATCCCCTTATTTTCTTATTTCTAGCCTTCTTCTTGGGTGCAAATGCTCCTCCCCTTGTGGCTATCATTCTAGTTGATGTACAATTTTTTTGGTTTGCAACTCTTATTCTCTATTGTTTCAACTCTCTCAATTCTTTCTCTAATGTTTAAATATTCTAGGTACAAATACCCCATATGACTAATTCTGAATAATTTGTACCTCTCTACCATACTACGTGGTTGTATAGGTACCATAACTCCAAAATATGTCAAATGTGATATGATATTCCTTTGTATTTAATTCTCCAGGAAGATGTCACATTAGTGTGCATACTTAGATATATTGTTGTCTTGTCAACAACTTCTCCTATGAGATTTTCCAGTGTGGAGGGATTCTATCATTAAAGTTCATTTATTCTATTTATTAATGAATTGCGTTTTCATTATCTACACAACAAAGATGTCTAACCTATGTGGCCAATGTGATGGTTTCTAGTGCTTTTTCTCTTTTTCCATTCCTGCTTATTGCCTAACAATTGTCTACTTTATGGCCAGGTTGTGTAGTTGTATCCTTCTGCCACCCCCCTGTGTTCAGTGTAGAATGTCCTTATTGCGCAAAGATCAACTACTCCTATAAAGTTTCAATTGAATTCCATTGAAAAAACCTTCTATGGGTAACCCATTTAGTTTTTCCAACTAAGCAACCATTGCTTCTGTCACATACTTGATTGTATATGGTCCTAGCCGATGCATTTGAAACTTCCCTGGATTGCTTCAAAAATTTGTTGTCATACAAAAAAACTTAGTCACATGGTTGAAATTTCTTCTATTTCATCACTAGTTCATACATTTATCATGTAAACCTTTATCACATGCCTTTTGGACATTTTGGTGAAATCGTGTTACTGCACGATCCTCCTCTAATTGCAACAACTTTGATAATCTCTTCTCTACAACACCCGAATTAGTCAAGTCCACCAATGCAGAAATGCACAGACCAAGCACTATAAATTCCATAGGAATTATTGCTTCCCACCCATATATTAGTTCGAAATCTGTTTTCCCTATCAATTTCTTACATGTGGTCTGGTAAGCCCATAATACTACCAGAATTCTTAGATCCTAGTAATCTTGATTTATATTGCATAATTTTATTAGAGTATTTTCCAAAATCTTGCTGAAGGCCTCAATAGTGCCATTAGCCTGAGGATGATAAGGTGTTCTCTTCTGATGGTAGATTTGAAATTATTTTTCCAAGGCAGTGAATGTCTTATTTAAAAAGTGGGTGCCTTGATCACTCGTAATTTTTTTGTGACATCCAAACCTTGTAACCACATTCTCAAATAAAAACTAGGCTATTGTTTCTACGCTACAGTCTTTGATAGGTTCTACCTTTTCCCACCTGATATGGTAATCTATCACAATTATTATATACTGAGCTCCTGATGTCATTTTTTGTGGGTTGATAAGCCTAATAAATTATACTACCCTTTTATAAAATGCATGTAATTTCACCTATAAAAATAATGGAATTTCATCTATTCTGGATGGTTTCCCAATCCGCTGACATACATCATAACTTTGAAAAAATTCCTTAGCGTCCTCATGAAGAGTTGGCCACCAAAGTCTTATGTGCAGGATCTTCTATGTCATAGATTTTCCTGCATAGTGGCCTCCTGCAACTCCTTCATGTGCTTCTATTAAAAGGCCTTTCATGCTCTAAAAAACAACGAAAAAGTATTTCATCTGTGCTTAGTTTGTATAGGAAACTTTCTATGAGTTGATAATCTTTTTCAATTTACCACCAACTATTTCTTTTTTGCTACTATATATTTTACTAGGGCTACTCATGTAATAAGTAATTGGACAATTTTTGTGAAGTACTTATCAACTATGTTTACTATGAACAAATGTGCATATCGTATATTTTCATCAATGTTCCCTGTACCTTCTCCAGTCAATATGCATGATAAATGATTTGGTCCTGCATTAAGCCTCCCTAGATTTACAAAAACCTCAAAGTCATATTCTTCAAAGAGTATAAACCACCTACATATCCTTCCCCCCAACAATGTATTTATACCAGGTACCTCAGTGCAAAATGTTCAACATGCATCTTGAAGTGTGACCCAAGCAGGTAATGTCTGAACTTTTGCAATGCATATAGAATTCCAAAGCCTTCTTGTTTTGTAGTGGTGTAGTTATGTTAAACAACTGATAATTTCCTACTAGGAAATGCAATGGGATGACCTATTTCCCTTTCTCTTGACTGAGCCAAAACTATACCCAAAACTATCGAAGATGCATCCACATGAACGTGAAACTCCTTTCCCTAATCTAGAAAAATAAAAATCAATTTAGTAACCAATTTATCCTTTAAGGTGTCCAAATATTGTTGACACTCTTTGAAACTTAATGTCCTTTTTCAATAAACTTTCTAAGGGCGATGTAATCAACAGATATCCCCTTATGAATTTCATGTAATACCATGTATGACCTAAAGTTGTGCAATTGTCGCATTGAGGTAGGAAGAGGTATATTCACTAGGATGAAATTTTTTGTAGAATCAACCAACAAGCCTTTCTTACACACTACATGACCCAAAAGAATACCAAATGGTGAGAAAATATACATTTCTTTAGCTTCATGGAATCTATAGTTGTATTCATTTGTTAAGCATTAAGCACATAACTTAAATATGCTTTTTCAAAAGGTTGAACACTATTAGTCATCCAAATATAATTCAAGGAACTTGTGGATGAAATATTTAAATGTTTCTACCACAACTCTAGAGAATACTGCAAGAGAATTATTCAAAACAAAGGGCATGATTGTACTGTAAAGATCTTCATTTCATCGCAAAATTAGTCTTATGTCTATCCTCTGATGCAATCACAATCCGATGATAACATAAGAGTCCATTAGTAAATGAATAAGCCTCATGTATTTATATATTATCCAACACTTCATCTGTAATGGGGGTGGGAAGCAGGTCATCCACACAACCATCATTAAGTTTCCTCGGATCCACACAGATCCCAATTGCCCCTGTCTTCATGTCATGCACTTCCATTGGACTTATCCATTTTGACTCTTCTACTAGTTCTATGATTCGATGTTCCAACATCCTGTCTAGTTCTTTTGTCACTCTCTATTTATATATTGGGTACAATATGTATGGATTTTCTTTGAATGGCTTCGTACTTGGTTTTAGGGGGATTTCATATTTTCTAGCTCCCCAACAATCTCCTTAATCTTTGAAAATGTTGTTGGAAAAAGGTCTTGGTATTCACACAGTAAATCGACAATCTCTGGTACTACCTCTTCATCCCAATAGTCTCCAATAATCGTGAGCTTAGGATTTTGTATAGTTCCAATAATTACCTTGCTCGTTCAAATAGGCTTTTCATATTCTACAGTTTTAAAGCCCCCGACCTTATACTACACTTTCTCCTTCATTTTCGGGTGCTTGTAAATTTCTTGGGTCATCCTCTTCTTCGCATCCTTCCATGACATTGTAACGTTCCATGATTTTTTTAATCGTCAATGAATGTTTGTGTGTGAAACAAAAGGGTATTCACCATTGCATAGTATGGAATTCTAGCACTAAGATCTTGTTTTTGACATTTTGCAAAGCTACATCAACAGAAGGATTATCTGATTCAAAGCTAAATGTCACCTTAAAATTCTGGGTCATTTATCCCTAGCCCACTATTTCTTTGTGCACATCTAATTTAATATACCATTTCCTTGGGATGGTATCCAATGTATGTGCAAACAGATGTACCCATTCTTCCTCTAGTATCTTCTTATTATTCCACATTGAAATGCAACCTTTAAGGTACATGGTAGAGAAACTCAACCTAGTATACCTTGGTTCAATGTCGCCTATATCCAACCCAAAATAGGCTTGCAACAAACATTTACACATCTAACAACTTGCCATCTTATCCTTGTGTGTGACCCACTACCATGTAGGAGTTTCTTTTAAATCTACATCTAAAGCTTGCAGTCTTAGCTATTCAGGTATTTGTGTCTCAAACTCTTTTAAAATAGAATACATGTTTGAGACTCCATCAAACTTTAGGGGGCTGCATACCTCTGCTCCAACCAATATTATTGTGCAGGTAATATGTGTCCACCTTCTTGTAGAGATTTCATGCAATCTCTTTTACCAATTCTTGAGGGCTTCCTATGAATCTCATGAATAAGAGTTAATGTTGTACCATCTCAACATGCCATCGACAATCAGATTGACATAATAATCCCTTCATGAAGTCACATTATATATATTTTCAAGGTATTCTTCATTGAACTCCTCTCTTACAGGTTCCACATAATGGTTTCCTTCCTTTGGATATAATGACAAAGTAACCCTCAAGTCTGCTAACTCAAAGATCATCTGGCTCTTTTTTAGGTTGATTATGACCTAATTTTCAAAATCTCAATCAATTCCTAGTAATGTAGGATATTGATTAGTATTGTCTACAATTTCTATTACTTCAAAATTGGTTGTGCTTCTGACTATATCAATGCTTACTTCTATACCTATTAGTCTACCAATGAGAAATATCATGTATTTATTTTCTATTCTCAGCTAAATGGGTGACTAAGTCAACTTTGGTCTACCCATCATCTCCCATGTCTTTTTAGTAAGGATATTCACATCTGTTCCTAGATCCAAAGTGATATTGTCCATCTCATAATTCTTTACCTATGTGCTAAATCAAAATTCTCAGTTTGTCCTTTTTTGTGCATAACCTACTTAATTGTGTACTAGGGGATATGCATGGTAGGTACTTCTTGTCCTTGTGCATTTGATAAATCATTCTACATAGCCTATCTAAGGCCAATTCATCCTTGAATAACTCTAAACAAGTTTCCAGGAAATCCTTAATAGGACTTACCTCTTTTGCCGCTTCTCTAGGTGAAAATGATTCATATACTAGGGGCATATCATAGACACCAAGTGCTTGATGTACGGTTGAACTTAATGGGTCCCATTCTATCGTAATCAAATCCCTTCTAGATTCCTTGTATGTATCCTTTTCTCTTTGTTATCACTTAAGAATAAATTTCTAAATTTTGAACATCAGTTTGATTCCAAAGGATTGGTGTTAGTCCTGGTCTAGTCTTTCCATGGTTTGTTTTAGAGTCTAGGACCTAGAAGGGAGTCTTGTTGGCATTGTCAAATAGGGTCAACACTTTGGTTTTACCTATCACTGGTCCCACATCACACATAAATTTCCATGTGTCAAACGTGTGTAAAGGTTTTCATGCGCTACAAAACTGCCTAGGAGTTTTCGTAGCGCAAACCAATAATTTTCACTGGTTGCGCTATGAAATCGGGGATTCATTAATATTCATGCCAAAATATCACCTAGATGTCCAATCCATCAGAATCCGTTAATCTTACATCATCAACTGTCAGTCCATGCACCATGCCTATCACATGCAACCACTCATTTTCATCATTAGATTCGTTAGGTGTCTTGGTACGCATGAGTTTCAAATTTCAAAAAAGGGTCCAAGTGTTTTCAGTTATGATCATGTTTGTTTTCATGCATGAGAAGCAAATTGACAGGCATTTGATCAGAATTCTTTAAAGTTCAAGCGAGGCAGCTCCCCTTTCCATTTCAAGCGAGGCAGTGATCAAGATTAAGACGGTGCAAGCTCTTTCAATTTTCATTTTGCAGGAATTCCATGGAGATGTCTACAGAGAAGAAGGATCATAGGTCAGGCAGGTGTCTAAGGAATGAGCCTGAAGGTTTAGATGTTCTCTTGAGGAACAGTGAAGTTGAACAAGCTTTCAAACAGGTTGGCTATTGGAGATTTTGTGAAAAACTTCAAGGAGGCCACATGCAAGTCACCAAAGAGTTTTCTTTCAATTTCATAGGATTAAATTCAAAGGTTGGAGTGCTTGAATTACCAATCTCTCCAGAGGTTATATCCGCAGTCACTGAAATTCCAAGGGGACAGGAGATGTGGTTTAAAAACTTCAAGTTTGATATGACTCCTTGCAAGGAATTCTTGAAGCCAGAGTTCGTTGATTCAGACCTAAACAAGTCAGTGCCCAAGAGCTTTGTGAAGGATTCATATGATAATTTTCTTACCTGCATACAGAGATATTTTACCTGTGAGGGGAGATATCATAAGGTGTATTCCTATCACTTCAAACTTCTGCTTCATTTCATTGGAAATATATCTCTGGATTTGCCTTTCTATCTGTTTCGTAGCCTAGGAAAAATGTGTGACAAGGTTCAGTTGAAGAAGGAAGCCTGTGAGACCTCGTTGTTTCATCATGGCTTAGTCAAATTGATTGTTTTACATGAGCTCTAGAAAATAGATAGGGAGTGGTCCATTTTCTTGTTTATGTATGGCTTCAGAATTGAAACTGGTCTCAGCCCTAAGGCTATGGGGATTTCTTCACCAGTAGTAAGTCATCAGGAGGAAACAAGATCAAGAAGATTTGTGAAATTGAAAGCCAGAAAGCAAGTGAAGGAGCCTATGAGAACACTAGTAGTTCAAGACACCCCTCAACAATCACAAAAAAAGAAGGTTCAGATCAAAGAAGGTGTACAAGAGCAATCCACAGGTGAAATGATCCAAAGAAGAGTAACCAGGAGCCAACTAGCTAGAGAAAAGGGTAAGACAGTGATTGTTGATGGGAGCCCAGCTTCAAAAGGAAGTTTGAATGATTTGCTTCAAGCTATTGACATTGAAGAATCTCCTCTGGTTCGAGCAGACTTAATTGAAGCAAGTAAAGGAAAAACCAAAAAAGCCAAAACTTCTAAGAAGCTCAAATTTGATGATCAGGCTTCTGAATTTGTTTTTAAGCCCAGAAGACCCGTGACAAGGCATTCAAAAGGGATACAAGAGGCACAGCCAGAAGCAAGTGAGATAGGGGAGGTAGCAAAATTACATGAAGGACCTGTGGTTCCATCAGAAACATCATCACAACTGCACAAAGATGACAGAGGTAAGGCAGTTATCACTCAACAGGAGGAATGTAGTTTTGAAGAGTTAAAAAAGAAACTGAAGCTTGCCAATCTTGAGATTGCCAAACTTAGAAAAACCTCAAGGAAACATGCAATGAAGGAAGCCAATTTTAACAAAATGGAGGCTCTGTGGGAAGATAAAACAATTTCGATACCCGAAGTAGTTAGCTGTCATGCTCAATATTTCACTTGGACGGTTCCTGCAATAAAAGAAGCAAGATACATCAGAAAGGTCAATGCAAAATTGAGAGCTGGAATCCGAATTATGAAGAGGCAAATCGAAGATCTGAAGATACAGCTGAACCAGCCTGAAGGACATCCTCAACTAAGAAAAACTACATAGCAAGTAAGGCTAATCCTAAAATTTTGATGTGGATCACCTTTTTGAAGTTTACTTTGAAGAATGGTATCAGTTTATTCAGTTTTGAACAACCCCATGGCATATGGAAAAGCCATTTCAAAAGAAAGAAATCTCAAGGAAGTCAAATTTTGGCATAAAACTGTGTTTTTGAAATCACACAGCAGTTTCGTAGCGCACTATGAAACTGCTGTAGATGATACCTAATGCATAGTAGTTTTGTAGCTACTGTAGCTGCACATCATGATTTTGTGGGCCAATTTTGAGAAGAAACAGTAACTTTTTTTGAATATGGGCTACAGCAAAGGATTACTTACAGGGTTTGAACATCAAGCAAGGGCAAAACAAGGAAAGGAAAGACATTTATGAACTCCAAACTTTATGATTGAAAATGGTCATTATTTCGTAGCTAGAACTGTTCATGATGCTTCAGGAAACATTAAAGGAGTTTTTGTCTTACCACGTGTATAGGAGAAAGGTCTACAACTTATGGAAAACAAGCTAATCCAATGCATTTTATGTAATTAAGAAGAACAACAAGGATCATGGAAAATTTTAGGGGCTAATGTTCGCCCAGTGGGCTAATTTTCCAGGATTTTTCCACAAAAAAGATTCGCCAATTTCCAATTTTATAAAAGATGATTCGCCCAAATTTTAGAATATAAAATTATTTTACCTTAAAAATCGCCAACATTATATAGAGACTATATATAAAATAATTATAAATTTGATTAATTTTACAAATATATCAATAAACATTTATAATTTTCATATTAGGGATTAGTGAGATTCGCCAATGTTTTAAACTTCAAGAAAATTTTCCATCCTTAAAATTTTCCTTGACAAGGATAACAAATTTCGAAGATCCTTTCTGAAGACCAAAAGCAGAAAAACAGGAACAACTTCCTAATATCCAGGAACAGTCAAAGAATAAGGCATCAAGGGTCAACAGGGAGTTTAAAGCCACCACCAAAGCCAAACTGAAGAAGGCCACTTGTTAGGGAATGAGTTTGTGTTGTAATCAATGCTACTACCAACATAATGAGGAGTTACACTCCTAATTGTTTTAGGTCTCTAGAACTGCCAGTTAACAGTCAGTTATATTAAATAGTTGGTTTTAAGTGTCAATAGGTGTCAAATTAGGAAGATTTCGAATTCCCCTCATGCTGGAGGAAGGAATCTAAGTCATGTAATGAACTCTATATATGAGAGAAAATCTAATGTATCAAGGGTTGGAATTTTTGTAAAGAACTCTCATATTGTGCTTTTGTGTAAGACTCTGTTTAAAGTAATACAGTATTTGGCTTTGCTTCTTAGGATTAAGAAGGAATTCAATGTTCAAAATGTCTTATGGTTGTCCTCTTTTCATTACTTACAGTGGTATGAATGTATGATTACTTAGAATTCATTGGCTATGCTCTAACTTCCTTCATACATTTGTGGACTGTGTTTTCCTTTATGCTTCTGAGGTACTCTTCATACGTTTAATTCTAGATGCCCTGACTTCCATGTAAAGCTAAAATTTTTGTCATACTGAAACATTTTTGACTCCATAAGCCCAATGAATGTTTACTAATTGTGTTTCAACCATTCACACTTCTTCACTTATTTCATAGAGTTAGCCATCTAATCCTTATCAAAAAATCTTTAATCTAGTGAGAGAGCCCTCTCAGGTTGAGGAGGCTAAGCCTTAGCCAGAAGTTGGTTTGAAAGAGTACAAAATGTCTTCCTGATCAGTAGCCTATCAGGGTTGGGTTTTGTGATAACATTTTGTTGCGTCTGCCGGGAGTTTGAAGATTATTCATTCCCGAAATCAAGAAGCTGAACTTTTGAAGGTAGTAGGAGCTCAGAAAACTTTTGAGGCTGCAATCTACATTGGTGACTCCATTCATTTTCAAAGATTTAAAGGTGGCTTAGAGAGGGAGATATACACGGAGAAATCCTGACCCAAATCCACCTACTCCTGTGGACAATCCCAACACTCTTTCAAGGAGCAGACAAAGATTTATTGAAACACTAGGTACTCCATCTTATTCAAAATCTTTGCTCTCTGAATTCTCAAGAAGTCTGACAGAATAGTTGATGATAAAATCCATGAGGTATTGTTTAGATCAAAAAACGAAGAAGAGCTCATTGGAATTATTTTAGATTTGCAAAAGAGAGGAATTGATACTTCAGCTCTAGTATCCCAAGAAGATAAAGAGGAATTTTGGGAAGTAGTTACTTCTGAATTATTGTTAGAAAGGGAAAACTTAGATAAACTGAAAGAGCTTGATCCTTTTAAAGTCTTGCTTAGATCTAAAGCTGGTTTACCCCTCCCAAATTAGAGTACATTTGTCACTGGTTTGCAGAGCCCAAGTAGTCCTTTTCATATCAGTACCTCATCTTCTACTTCTACTATTCCTAGCGGCTTTCAGACACCAAGCAGTCCTCCTCATATCAGTTCTTCATCCTCTATCCCTTTCGTACCTGTCACTACTGCTCCTCCTTTAATCATGGCCGTACTTGCTAGGTATGCTCCACTTGCACTCCCTGCTATTTTGCATGACCTTCCTAGCAAATAAGTTGCAAGAATTCCAAAATGGGGTGGTGATGAAGAAATCACAGTAGAAGAACATGTAGACAAATTCAATGATTTTACTGACAGAGAGGAAGTTGATGATGAGGATGTGAAGCCAATATTATTTGCACAAACCTTTATCGGGGAAGTTAGAAAATGGTTTAAAGCCCTCCCAGCTGGAAGCATTCATAATTGGGTAGGGTTTGAAGATAGCTTTCTAAGGAAGTGGGGAAATAGAACTAATCCAGTTCAAGCTCTTTTCGAGTACAATAATATTAGAAGGACACCTGATGAGACCATTCAAAACTTCTCAAAAAGGTTTAACAAAGTGTTTAATTCCATCCCAGCTCTCTTAAAACCTCTAGAAGCCTTAGCACAAATGAGATATGCTGAAACATTTGATTCTGATTTTTCTCTACTGCTTAGAGAAAGAGATTCTGCTACACTTGCTGATATGCAGAATGATGCAATAAAAGTAGAAGTAAACATGGTTGCTGCTAAAAAATCAAAGATGGGAAAAGCTAAATTGAAAGAAGAAGAGAAACCTTCCTCTTCAACTCCTGAAGATAAGATAGATTCAATGATGAAAACCATAGAGAAACTAATGGATGGGTTAGCTCTTGGAAACACCTCTGATCCTCCTGTGCAACAGGAGCCCCAATTTAGAAATCCTCAATTTAGGAGACCTCAAAACCAACAAAGACCAAGAGAGAATAGGAATCAACAGCCTGATCCTCCAGTGAGACCTCCTTTTCAGAAAAATTTGGTTGATGAAGAAGATGAACCTAAGATTCCTGAAGAATATATCCATTGTCTTGATGAAAAAATGTCAGGGATTTTCTTGACTAACGAAGAACATGATGAGTCCAGTTTGACCAAACAAGGAGAAGAGCCTTTCGATTATTTAAAGGGTTATCAACATGCTATCTTTGAAATGCAAAAACAGTACAATCTCAGGAATAGAAATGTGCCAATTATTGCAAACAAAACACAACCCAAGAAGGATGTTTCAAAGGCTGTTGAAGCCAAGAGGGACAACCCAAATGTTGCTAAGGGTAAAAATGATTCTCCACTTGGTAAAAAGGACATTCAATCTCCATCTCCTATCAAAGAAATTGAGAAATATGTTTCTATTTTTAACATTGAGAATGAAATTGCAAAGATCAAAATATCAGTCCCTTTTAGTGAAATTCTCAAGGTAGATAAATACAGAAGTAAGATTGTAGAAATGCTTAATTCACAACCAGGAGTTGCTAATATCTTAAATGTGCAAGAAGATAATCCTACTATATACTTGGGCCCAGACTTGAAGATTACCAGAATGAAGAATTTCCTCCTTTCTATGTAAGCATTAGTATTGATGATATGACCTTACATAATGCTATGTTGGATTCGAGGGCCTCTCATAATCTTATGCCCAAGGTAATCATGGAAAGGTTAGGATTACAGGTAACAAGACCATATAAGGATTTATTCTCTTTTGATTCAAAAAGAGTCCAATGCATTGGTTTAATTAAAGATGTTGTTGTTGGTCTAACACAAATCCCAGCAAAGACAATTGTCATGGACATTGTTGTGGCTGACATTCCGCAAAAGTTTGGGATGCTACTATCAAGATCATGGGCTGCAAAAATCAAAGGCATAATGCAGATGGACCTTACCTATGCTACGATCCCTGTTTTTTGTGAGGAAAGGAGATTGTATCAGGAGACCAGAATGGCCTATATGGTAAGCAGCAAAGACAAACCTCAGAATTTTCCTATTTATTCATTTGATATTGAACTTGGATCAGCCATTCTTTTCAATGAGTCATATGACAATGGATCAGAAGAGATGCATTCAGAAAATCAGCAAGAAGATGATAAAGAGGTGAAGAGATGGTGGTCTTAATACTTTGATGGATCAGCAGGAAAGGAAGGGGCAGGAGCTAGAGTTTGGATCACAAGTCCAAATGATGAAAGTAAGTTTTACTCCTACAAACTAAACTTTGATTGCACAAATAATATGGTTGAATACGAATCTCTGATTTTGGGCTTAGAAGTTTTGTTGAAAATGAAGTATCGAAACATTTTTGCTTTTGGAGATTCTGAATTGGTTATTAAACAAGTGGAAGGTGCTTATCAAACAAAGGATGTAAGGATGCGAGCATACATAAATCTAGTGAGATATGTTGGAAAATTTTCAAGCATATTCTTTCACTATCAAAACTAGAGACCAAAACTCCATTGTTGGTTCCCTTGCTGTTTCCGCCAGTTTGTTTGTGATTACTATTCATTCTTCTGAGAAGTATGAGGTGGAGGTTCATCATCGACTAGCTATACCAGATAACATCACCAATTGGCAAGTCTTTGAAGATGATCAACAGGGAAAGAATTTCATTGAATTGAAGGAAGAAATTGAAAGCACCCTAATGGATCAACAAAATATGTTTGTGGAGTCAAAAGAAAATTATGAAGTCTTACAATTAAAAAACAATTCAATACCTAAGGGTCTCATTCCTCTTGAGAAGTTGTTTGATCAAAATGATGTGTTCAAATCTCCAAAGATACAGGCTGATGAGGAGGAAGTAGAGAGCTGCAATTTAGGGACTTCAGTTGTACCTAAGATGATTAAAATCTCAAAGTTTCTTTCAGCTGATATGAAAGCCAAATATGTTGAGATGATGAAAAGGTTTGTTGATGTTTTTTCATGGAGCTATGCTGATTTAAAACAATATGATTCCTCTATTATTCAGCATACTATTCCTATTAAAGAGAATGAGAAACCTTTCAAGCAAAAGTTAAGAAGAATTAATCCTCTTCTCATGCCATTGATTGAAAAGGAAATTAAGAAACTCTTTGATGCCAAAATCATTGTTCCAATCAGATTCTCAAATTGGCTTGCAAATTTGGTTCCAGTTAGGAAGAAGAATGGAGAGATCAGAATTTGTATAGACTTCAGAAATTTGAATAAGGCTTCATTGAAAGACAACTATCCTCTTCCCAAGATGGATTTAATTCTACAAAATATTGTTGGTTCACAAAGAATGTCTATGCTTGATGGTTTCTCAGGGTACAATCAGATTCTTGTGCATTCGGATGATCAAGAGAAGACAACCTTCACAACGCCATGGGGTACATTCATGTACGCCAAGATGCCTTTTGGTCTCATGAATGCAGGGGCCACTTTTCAAAGGGCAATGGATATTTCTTTTGCTGAAGAAAAGGATAAATCAGTGGTTGTTTATCTTGATTACATCACAGTTTTTTCAAAGAGAGAAGAAGATCATTTGAAGCACCTTGAAAGAATTATGCTGAAATGTAGAAGGTTTGGTATTTCTCTTAATCCCACTAAAAGTATCTTTGCTTTAACATCAGGCAAGCTACTTGGTCATATTATTTCTGAAGAAGGAATTAGGATTGATCCTAATAGAGTTAGTGCAATTCAAAAGCTAGATTTGCCAAGAAGTAGGAAAGAGATTCAATCTTTTCTTGGAAAGGTGAATTTTGTTAGGCGCTTTGTTCCTAATTTTGCTGAGATAGTCAAGGATATAACAAGGATGTTGAAGAAAGGAGTGGACTTTAAGTGGACAGCTGAAGCAAAGAAATCTTTTGAGGAAATCAAGAAGGCACTTACATAAGCACCGGTACTCATCAGCCCAAATTTTACCAAGGAATTTCTTATTTTTACATTTGCTTCTGAAAATACAATTGCTGGAGTTTTACTAAAAAAAGGAAATCAAGGTACTGAAAAACCTATTTCTTTCTTTAGTAGGACATTAGAAAATGCTGAACTGAAGTACAATATTCTAGAAAAGCAAGCTTATGCCTTCATGAAAGCTATAAAGGATTTTAGAATCTATGTTTTGCATTCTCATATTGTCACTTATGTTCCAAGTGCTGTAATAAAAGATATCCTAACACAAGCATATTTGGATGGAAAAAGGGGCAAATGGATAACAAAATTGCTAGAGTATGACATTGACATCAAACCTACCAAATTGGTGAAGGGTCAAGGCTTGGCAAAGCTAATGACTTAGTCAAATATGGACTGCCTTGACATAAATTTGAATGCGGAAATCTCAGAAATTTCTGAAAGCGAGGAAGAATTGGTCCAAATCAATGAGAAATTCTTGGTTTTAGAATGGTACAAGGATGTGGCTTTTGTTCTACAGCATAATAAAGCCCCTGCCAATTTAACAAAGTCCAAAGCAAGGTTTGTCAAGCTGAAATCCTTAAGATATTTTGTATATGACCAAAATCTGTTTTGGAAAGATGTAGGAGGGATTTTGTTAAACTGTCTCCTTGAAGAAGAAGCTGATAAAGTGATTAAAGAATTTCATAAGGGAGATTGTGGAGGACACCGTTATTGGAAAGCTACTACAAATAAGATCTTAAGAGCTGGATATTTTTGGCCAACTATGTTCAGAGACATTTACAAAAGGGTAGCTGCATGTCATGAATGTCAAATCTTTGAAGGAAAGAGAAAGCTTGTGCCTTTGCCTTTGGTTCCTATATATGTGGAGGTGCCTTTCCAGCAATGGGGATTGGTATTGGAGAAATTCATCCTCCTTCATCATGACAGCATCGCTGGATTCTCACAACCACGGATTATTTCACCAAATGGATAGAGGCGTTTCCAACAAGGCAAGCTAATGATTTAGTGATTATTTCTTTTCTAGAAAATAATATATTGTCTAGATTTCACTACCCAATGAAGATTATAACTGACAATGCTCAAGCTTTGAAGTCCAAGAAAATGATTAATTTTTGTCACCAATATCACATTACTCTTGGACATTCTATTGCTTATTATCCGCAAGGAAATGGCCTTGTTGAATCATCAAACAAAAGCATTGTAAGGATCATTAAAAAGGTGTTGTAGGAAAACAAGAAAGCTTGGTATTTGAAATTAAAGTATGCCTTTTGGGTTGATAGGATTTGTACAAAGAGATCTATTGGCACTTCGCCATATGAATTAGTGTACGGTGCTGAAGCTATATTTCCAACATCACTTGGAGTACCGGTAATGAAGCTAATTCAAGGACTAGAAGAGGAACCAAATGCTATTCAAAGGAGAATCAATCAACTGATAGCTTTGCAGGAGAAGAGAAATGAAGTGTATGACAGTCATCAACACGGTCAGAACATAATCAAGAATACATTTGATAAAAATATCAAAGAATCTAGTTTTCATATCCATGACAAAGCGCTGAAATGGGAAACCAGAATCGAAGAAAAAGGCAAGCATGGTAAGTTTGAGAATTTGTGGAAAGGTCCTTATCAGATTGCTGCTTTCCATGGAAACAACACTTACATTCCACAGGAAATTGATGGAGAATCATATGCTAGAGGACCTGTTAATGGTAGGTTCCTAAAGCATTATCATTGTTGAAGTACTATCAATTTCTCATAACATTGTATATATCCGTTTTATCAGTTTTTTTTTTGCTAATAATGACAAGCTGAAACAGAAGGCTTAAGCCCGAGGTGAAGGCCCAAGAAGCTTAAAGGGTATGCTTGTCAAATAAATTTCTATTTATCATAAGTGGATGAGGCACTGGATCTGCGAGTTCTTAGTGTACCACAAGGGCACATTATCCCAATGAATGTTTACTAATTGTGTTTCAACCATTCACACTTATTCACTTATTTCATAGAGTTAGCCATCTAATCCTTATCAAAAAATCATTAATGTAGTGAGAGAGACCTCTTAGGTTGAGGAGGCTAAGCCTCAACCAGAAGTTGGTTTGAAAGAGTTACACAATGTCTCCTGATCAACAGCCTATCAGGGTTGGGTTTTGTGATAACACTCTTATCAAATCAAACTTTGGAGTTGGTTATGCGACTTTTCTTACCCACTAATGAGGCCAATTTCCTTATCTAACCATTTTTTCTCCTATCCTTGTTGCTCATTGTGTAACTGGTCCTACCTGTGGATGGTCCTTGCACACTTTTGCGACTATTATATGCACATTATGACCTCTCTTATCCTACCACTTCGCAATATACTGAGGAAATCCTTAGTAGCATGATCCAACTATTGGAAATAAAGTGTAGGGATTAGGGAAATCCTGACGTATTATGTCCTTGTTTCACATAATTATAACAAATCAACAAGCCCCTACCTCTTCCAAATCCTCCTCATCCTTTTCCTTGGAACCCTACTCCTCTTCCCCGCATTCCTTGGCCTCTACTTGGCTAGTTGTAGGCTCTTAAATAGTTGTAAATCTGTGATCCTCCTTCAATCCCCTTGATTTCATGTATCATATATGCATCAAAAGTGCGCTCCCTCATAAATTCCAACATGCAACATGTATGGATATCATCCCACCAACTTGCATGTCATAAAAAAAAGTCTTGACTGAGCTTTGGTACTTCCGCATCATTAGATAGATTGTTGGTAAATGACACCATAATCTACAAATCTTGCACCAAAGGCCCCTACCATGTGCCAAAGGGCTTGCCTCTCTTGTATTCGTATACTCTATCATAGTTGAACACTCATTTATGTGGTTACATTCTTTCCTACATATAGTACACCACACCTTGTATTTTTCCTTACCTTTGTCCATATCTTATAATTTTAGTGTTAATGATGCTAGCTACGATTGAGCTTGAGCCATTCCTATGTGATTTTCACTTCTTGTGGGGGATTCTTCTAATTTCATGGAAATCCCTAATGCTTTGGACTATGACATAATATTCTGCCAGTTCAATGGGATGTGTATGTGAGGAAATAATCTTGCGATGAACTCCTCCTTGTGTTGCACATCCAAAATTTGAAATGTCAATTGGTCCATCAACACCTTAAATATTTGGTCAAATTATCATACCAACTCATGAAAATTCTATTTGATCTCCTTTATCTCTATAATACAACAAGACTCTAATTTTTTCTTCTGGAATTCCTTCAACAGTGCTTGCGTGATATCCACCAATGACCTAGTTTTCCCTGCTAGTGCAATAGCCTTATATTTCATATACCATGTAAGTGCATGGTCTCTAAAAGTGGTTTCCAATTGAAAAACCTTTATTGGTTCATCCTGGACTTGTTTAAAAGTCCATATAGCCTCAAAACTAAACAAATGTTGCTCAGGATCATATGTCCTAATACCATGAAAAACAAGCATTCATGAAGTGGGATCAATACTCGTCATTGTGCATTGCGTGGTATTACCTTGATACTCCTCTTAACTATCCTTATGTTTCTTTGTGTTCCTCCCCTTTTGTTTTAATACTTTCACTACTTTGGCTATCTTTAATACTATCCATACTTCACTTATTAAGATTGTATGCAATAAAATTTCAAGCAATCTTACCTCTTGAATTGGAGATGTACACAGGGTCGTGGGTTTAACACAGGGTATGGCTTGGGAAGGGTCACTGGGATACACTATATCTTCTTATCTTGAATTGAGCTAATATTTTCTTCCTTATTATTTCTCCTATCGTTAGCAAGGTTGCATGATATTCAATTAACTTATATGCAAGGTACTCCATTGTGCAAGTGGTTTGCGTTGATTTCTTCTTCTTGGTCACTACACTCCCAACCTTCGCTACTGTGCTACCTTCTTTGTCTTACTATGAATTTACTTACTATCGTCCTTTTAGTTGTAGGTTCTAACATAGTTCTCTTTCTTATCCTGCTACTATGCTAAAATCTCGTCCCACTACTCAATTCTGCACTCACCTCCTCTATCACACTTCTTTCCTGCGTTGATGTGTGCACTCTTATCATTATCAAATTATTTTTTCTCTTATCCATACGATGTATCAACATCCTTATCTTATTGGGTATTTACTTATTCTTTACTACATTCCATGCCTCTATTTCCTTTAGGCCATCCTATGGTGAGCCACTAGTCTCTCCATCATGCGCAAAGAAATTTTGCTACTCATGTTGTCAGATTCCAATTACAACTCCTTTGTCACATAATAACATTTTTATCCATGTAGGAAATGATCTCAAATATATTTTGCATGGTCCCTTAACGAGTTCCCTTTCAGTTGTGTTGTATGATCGGATACCCTCTACAATAAACTCAACAATATAGCCTTGCAACACATTTTTCAACCAAAAATTAACTGTGTGAGAGACCTTGTTACTTAAGAGTTCATTCTCTAAACCGAGTCAAGATTCCAATTGTGCAATACAACAAGTCATCAAGTACCATGCTCTTCTGTCAATCTCTGTAACCACTTGGCCAAGACCATAAAAAACTCAACAAATAATATTTAATGGAAAACCATAAAAAAACATACCTTTGCATCCATTTCTCAAGGATGATCTGTTAATTGTTGGTCTTCTCTACATCAAACTCATTTTCTTCAGTCTCCACCCACTATTGTATCTCTTCCTTAGTAGCCCTCCACATCCCCTTCAATGACATATCCCAGTCATGATTATGGAACCACTTGTTGGCGTGTAAGGAGCAGAACCGAGGTTCAAAAGAATTTTCCAGTAAAGACCCTACAGACACCATCGCTTTTGGCAACGCCTGTGAGTAGGTGAAATCTCACCATAGGCATCTATGAGGAACTGTAGGAATCTGAATAATTTTGTAGAGATGAAGGAGATAAGGACCATGTGCTAAAGTTACTTACATTCAATATATTATTATGGTTATTAAAAAAAATTAAGCATACCTCTATTAGTGCACTAATCCCATAATGCATACATTTAATGCACTAATCCCATAATGCATACATTTAAACTAAGAATATCATGAAAACAAATAAATCATTAGACATTTAGCAAATACATAAAATATACCAAACATATTTTTCTATTAATACTATGAACCTTTCATTACATTTGCATCCATTGTGGCTCACTAGCCTGGTAAATCATTTAACATTACAATGCGGTACATGCTTCTATCTCCAAGTATGTTCAACTGTACGACGGAAGTATATCTTTTACCCTTCGGCCTTTATCTATTTATAGTTTTACATGTGGACCCAAGCTGACCAAAAATATGTTATTGCTAAGGACACGTAAACAGTACTATTGTGGCTAGTAAACATTACTATGGGTTACTGCATACAAAATTGGTCCAACAACTTTCCTTATTCTCCGCACTTCCGTGCACTATCCATTGGATGACATTCTTGCACGGTACCCTCCTACGTAATGCTCCTATGTGCAGATCCCAAAAAATTGTTACCTGAAACACCCCTCCAACACATTTACTTGTGATATGGATGTATCATACTTTACTTTTGTTTCCTAAGCATACTATAGATTCTAGAAATAACATAATAATTTTTATAAGTTGTGGTTGTATGAATATTTGTGTTCTAAATGATTTTTATTGCAAGGTGAATTTTACATATATTTGACTATTGGAAAAAGATAAAATCCTTACGACGTTTTAGCTAGGTGTTGCCTAGAAATTGGTTGTGAAGCTTTTCTTTCTGCAATATTGTGTTTAAAAACATTTGTTATTAGATTGTGAGATAAAAGCATAATGTATCTACTAGATTGAGAATGGATTAATTTGTCTCATATCTCACTCAAATTGGAACCACGCCCCAAGAGCAGCTTGGATATCAAGGCACAATTCAATTCGGGATTGTTCTCTCTTCTCACCTCACCAACGTCGTCTCGCGATTGTCACCACCCTTACATTCTCACAATACTAATTTTTGTGCTTGTGAATTATGGATGTGCAAACATATAATAAATCTATGGTGAAAGTTCGTTGGGGCAGTGGCCATTTCCATCCTTACAAATTCATATTGAGCGAATATAATCACCTGTTTAGGGTGCACTATTGAGATAACAACATTAAAAGGCCACGAGATGTCCTTACCAATCCCTGTGTATATTTAATCAAGGTCAACTCATTTAGGTGAGAAAATATATATTTAGGCTGATAGGCCTCCCCACTATTGAAATTGCCCACTTTAATCATTTTCCTAAATCCTTTTGATTGAATGATTTAAATTGAAAGATGCTAGTATATTCTAGTCATCGCCATTCCATCAATGAACACAATTGAAAATAATAACTTCCTTGTATATCTAAATCGAGTGTTTAAACCATGTTTAAAATATTTTTTTACCAATTCAAGATTAAAAATTTACTGTGCGTATTATTTATGAACATGTATAAGGATTAGGGAAAATAAATTTCAAGATTCTTTTATGAAACATGCATTGATCATTTCATTTCATTACATTAATCTAAGAGACATGGATCAAATAGGAACACACCAAACACTGTTTTCCTTAGGGTTGTGAAAGTGGCACGTACACTTTTGGTTGCATTCAATATTTATGAACACGTATAAATATTAGGGAAAATAAAATTCAAGATTTTCTTTTATGAAACATGGATTGATCATTTCATTTTGTTACATTAATCTAAGAGACGTGGATCAAAGAGGAACAAACGACATATCGTTTTCCTTAGGGTTGTGAAATGTGGTGCGTACACTTATGGTCACATTCAATATTTCTAAAACATGGCGCCTGTTGTTATGAAACTCCTTAGTGTTGGAATTCTTCTCCACTTATGGAACAAAATAATTCCTTTAATTCATAAATTGAAATCAAATCACTGGGTCTCATATGGCATGACAAGTTCAATGCTTATTTCTTCTTCCTGGGATGTTTCTAGTAATCGTTGCACACCTCTTTCTTCTTCCTCGGATGTTTCTAGCAATCATTGCACACCTTCGGATGAGGAGCATTGGTTGCTCACCTCTAGACAAGGATCAATAACTTTTATATACTCATTCGTTGTTAATAATTGCACTTCTAGGCATATCCATGAATCTTTTCCTATTTTGCATTAGGTATTTTTATTGAAAATCATTTAAACTTGAACTTTTTGAAAATTTTATTATGAATCAAGCAATCTCACATACTTTCTTATAAATTATAGATATCAGTGTTACATTCACATTGCCTTAAAAATAACCAAAAATTAAATTTCCTAAAGGTAAATAGACCTAAAATAAATTATAGGATGCTATAGTGGTATCCTACAAAATGCCAGTATATGTGTAAGTGGATTCGAGAGATGGGAATCTAAAGCTAATGATCCAGGTGGCTCTAGAGAGACACACCGGACAAAGAGGACTCATGGAAGTTCAAAAACCAAAGTGCTTGGAAGTTTCTCAAACCAAGTTCAAGTTGTAGATCTCGTTGTCCTAATCGCAATGGTGCAAACGGTTCGTTAATCCGAGTCCGGATGAGGATGATAGAAGCAATAAAAGTTGGGTTGACTTTTTTGGTGAGTGGGCAGGCTTAAGGAGGCCACAATTTGGACAGAACCCGGCCACCGGATTCCTGCAAACTCCAGCCAGATTCCGAGTGAAATTGTGGCCTAGTTAAAAAGACTCCTTCGGCCAAATTTCGAAATTTTCAAAAACGATTTTTTTGTATTAAAATTTTAAAATATATATATATATATATATAAAGGATGGTGGCCCCACCACCCATGCCTCTCCATAACAATACATTAAGGGAATTAAGGTGAGGCCGGCGGGGATTGAACCCACCCGGCCCACGTGGGCTGGCCCCCACCGGGCAGCCCCATGTGGTAACCACCGTACCATACTAAACCAACAACCAACCCCTTTAAATGCGGTGCCATCCACAATCTATGCAAACGACGCGGAGGGCATGGAACGGTGCAAAAGGTATGGGGTCGGGCCACCCAATGTGGACCTGACCCCCTGAAATAAATTACAGTTAAATATTAAAACCGCAATGTGTTTAAAAAGGGAGGGGCGGGGTTTGACCACCCAACCCCTCCTCAACCATTTCTCACTTTACCAACACACAAAACTAACTTTCTCGTTAAATCCGCCCCGGAGTTTATATAAGCGCTCACTTCGTCAATACGGGGGACAGATGGAGGAACTAGGAGCGGGCACAAATTTCGAGACAGGAGGACACTGTGCACGCAGTTCGAGGCAACGTTTTGTAGGAGGGCCGAATTTTCGCTTTGTCAGATTTTGACAACTTTTATATGGTTTCAGCACTTCTCGATGCCACGAACGCAATGGCGCTGTCTGTGTCTCCATCAGAGTTCTGCATTTTTTTTTGTCATTTTCAGTATGAGGGTGGAACCATGATCGCTGCAAAAATAGGGAGCGGAACCATGATCCTTGCAATTTTTCTGAAGAGGTAATTTTTCTCCATGTCGGAATATAGTCAAGTTTATAGTCGTTTTTCATGGTTTTTCGCAAGGATCGCAATGGAAAAGTCAAATTCACCATTGGAGTTGCAGATTTCCTGTCCACCCATGGAGTAGAATCTTTAAGGAATCTAGGGGGAATCTAAAAGATTCCTTGAGCCCCAGATTCTCAACTTCTCAGAATTCAGATTTTGGACAGTCAATTTTGCACTATTCGATGCCACAAATCTGATGGTGCATTCAAATTTCTCATTCTCTCATTCTATTCTTCAGCCACTTTTCTAAGTGGAATGCAGGTGTCAACATCCATGTGCGAGCAGTCATGCGATTGATGCCATGAGATCGAGGGTCCGAATAGCTTCAGCAGTTTGACATCCACTTCTTTAGATGGCCCTTGGTTGTGAGGTATATGCTGTGTTCATGTACTTCTTCTTTATGCATTGTGCTGCATAGATCCTTGTTGATGTTTGATGTGGGATATTGTTTCTTACTCATTTTTATGATTCCTGCTTGATGTGACGTGGAATCACCTATGTGATGTACTTGTTGTCATGATTCATCATGTTGGGTTTTGAGATCCCTTTGTTGTATGTTGATGGGATACTCATGTGTCCCCATGCATGTTGCTTTGAGATCCCTTTTATGTCGTGTTGGCAGGATGCTCATCATGCATGAGTTTTGTGTCATATTGATATGAGTCTTTTGACTGAGAGTTCCTGTAGTGGAACATCTCTTAGAGCCACTCCTGCGTGAGGGAATTTTCCTTGTATGATCACGACATCATCTCTTGTGTACATCATCACTATTGACAACACTTAATTCAACGACCTACACCATCTTGACATTGGGGCTCAGAGACGCAATCCCTCTTGGACGAACTCCGTTATCAACACTTATGTTTTCATGTGTTGATGATTGTCTTGTTCCTCTTCTTTATAGCATGCAGATGTATTCATTAATGTTCTTTTAAAGATGCAATTTAACACAACACGAAAGTAAAAGGTCTCGGAAGGGTCCTTTGTCACACACAGACCTGGATCAAGTGGTATCAGAGTGGTCTTTGCGTTGATGTGAATTGCAGCATGAACAATGGAACGTGCAGCGACAGAGGATGAAAAAGCGATGTACGAGACCATGCTCAAAATTTCCAAAAGGGTAGAGATAATGTATGAAACTCTACAGAAAGAGACAAGGATAAGGAGCAATTGCAGCTTTAGTTGCGAGCCACGGAAGAGGCCCTGGAAGAACTGAAGCATAACAACCTGAATCTTCAAACAAAGAATGTTGAATTGAAGATGCATCTACATGAAGAGAAAGAGGAGAAACATAGTTTGCTATGACATCTACAAGCAAAGGACGAGGCCTTGGAAAAGCTACAGCGTGACCCATGTGAGGTAAAAAGTAGTTCTCCATCTTCATGTATGTTTCCTGATGATGATTTCATTGTTTTCGAAAATCATACCACAGGAATTGGCTCCAAACTGTTGAAGTGAATGGGGTATGAAGGGAAAGGCTTGGGCCTTAATGGCCAAGGCATTGTTAACCCCACAAAAGCAGAAGAATTGCCTCTTCAGGCAAGACTTGGGTATATCAGAAAGGAAGTTGGGGAATGCACCATGACATTTAACGAACCACTAACAATAGAGGATGAGAAGCCCTCATCAGTTCTTTCCAAATCGACAAAGGAGGTAAAATATGTTGATTTCCTTTCGGTTTCATCTTCACATAGTATGATTTCTATGGGAGATTTGGAGATCCCAATTACAGGGACAAACATGAGGCTCCTTAGAAGGACGAGGCACGAGGAGGAAGAAAAACTTGGTGTTAATAACCAAGGCATAACTCAACCATTGGAGGTTGTGCAAAGACATCAATTTGCAGGCTTGAGATACACCAAAGGAGAATGCTCGAAGGTGTTAGATTCACCCGAGACGTCGTTGAAGTCATCGAGGAAAGAGAATGATGGGAAAAAATCCCCATCATCCCATGGCAGTTTCCATTGCAGGGAAAGAGTTGACGAAAGCTTTCATCGCCATACTTACACCAGAGACAACAAGGAAAGGTATAACCACTTTCGACATGGGAATGTTCATTTGGATTATGATCATGTTGTTAATGATGAATGAAGAACATGGCATCGAAAAACATGCACCTTTTGTGGATTACATAACCATACATTTTCTAAGTGTTGGAAAAGAATGACAACACACAAAGGATGAGGCGTGAAAGACCCTCTCAACAACATGTAAAGAAATAGGTTAAACAGATCTGGAGGAAGAGTACCTATTGCAGTCATTGTGATAGAAGTGGCCATCAAAGAGCCACTTATTGGAGGCTCCATCCAGAGCAGTGCCTTAAAGACAAAGTGTCGGTGCATGAACCAGGTGAAACAATGGTTTGACAAGCAAAGCTACCACAAGGAGGCAACCCATTCACAACAATAAGTGAAAAATGGTTATTAGATATGTTAGCTTGTCATGGTCATGCTTTTGTAAATCATTTGTTGCTTTTTAAAATGTAAAAGTGATGATGTGTTTTCCATCACTTGTAAAAGCAAATAGTGTTTGGCCTTATCTTTGTAAATCATGTGTTGCAGTGATGATGTGTTTTCCATCACTTTTTGAAGCAACAATGATATGTTGGCCTTGTTTTCATAGGTGGGGTATTGCGTCCATCTTGTTGTAAACTTGACCACCGAGTATGTGTTATAAACTTGTGGCAAGTATGGGATGCTTGGGTCATTAGTTGGTCATGAAAGTCAAGCATGTAATTTGTGAAAACAATGTACTACAGGTTGCAGAAGTATCAAGTGTTGCTGTTCACTTAAGGCTCCAAAGAACAAAGGTGAAGGAGATGGTAGCGAGACCTTTTCAGGATGCTTGTGATGCAGATAAAGTACAAAGAAGTTGCAGATTATTTTTCATGCTTTTGGAGGACCAAAAGCTCCTTAGTGGGGAGAATTGATCCAGTGGGCTCCAGAGAGACACACAGGACAAAGAGGACTGATGGAAGCTCAAAAACCAAAGTGCTTGGAATTTTTTTGAACTAAGTTCAAGTTGTAGATCTCATCATCCTGATCGCAATGGTGTGAACGGTTCACCAATCCGAGTCCGGATGAGGAAGATAGAAGAAGTCAAAGTTGGGTTGACTTTTTGCTCACTGGGCAGGCTTAAGGAGGCCACAATTTGGACAGAACCCGGCCACTGGATTCTGGCCAACTCCAGCCAGATTCCAGGTGAAATTGTGGCCTAGCTAAAAAGATTCCTTCGACCAAATTTCAGAATTTTCAAAAACGAATTTTTTGTATTAATTTTTTTTTTTTTTCTTTTTAAATATAAAAAGGGTGGTGGTGGGCCACCACCCCCACCACCCACACCTCTCCATAACAATATATTAAGGGAATTAAGGTGAGGCCAGTGGGGATTGAACCCGCCCGGCCCACGTGGGCCAGCCCCCACCCAGCGGCCCCATGTGGTAATACCATACTAAACCAACAACCAACCCCTTTAAATGCGATACCATCCACAGTCTATGCAAACGGCATGGAGGGCATGGAACGGTGCGGAAGGTATGGGGTCGGGCCACCCAATGCGAACCCGAACCACTGAAATAAATTACAGTTAAATATTATAACTGCAATGTGTTTAAAAAGGGAGGGGCGGGGTTTGACCACCCGACCCCTCCTCAACCATTTCCCACTTTACCAACACACCAAACTAACTTTCTTGTTAAATATGCCCGAGAGTTTATATAAGTGCTCATTTCATCAATACGGGGGATAGATGGAGGAACCAGGAGTGGGCATGAATTTCGAGACAGGAGGACGCTGTGCACGCAGTTCGAGGCAATGTTTTGCAGGAGGGCCGAATTTTCACTTTGTCAGATTTTGACAAATTTTATATGGTTTCAACGCTTCTTGATGCCACGAACACAATGGCGTTGTTCGTGTCTCCATCAGAGTTCTGCATTTTTGGTCATTTTCAGTATGAGGTTGGAACCATGATCGCTGCAAAAACAAGGAGTGGAACTATGATCCTTGCAATTTTCCTGAAGAGGTAATTTTTCTCCATGTCAGAATATAGTCAAGTTTACAGTCGTTTTTCATGGTTTTTCGTAGGGATCGTAATGGCGAAGTCAAATTAACCTTTGGAGTTGCAGATTTCCCGTCCACCCATGGAGCAGAATCTTTGAGGAATCTAGGGGGAATCTAAAAGATTCCTTGAGCCCCAGATTCTCAACTTCTTAGAATTCAGATTTTGGACAGTCGATTTTGCACTATTCGACGCCACAAATATGATGGTACATTCAGATTTCTCATTCCCTCATTCTATTCTTCAACCACTTTTCTAAGTGGAATGCAGGTGTTAACATCCATGTGCGAGCAGTCATGTGATTGATGCCATGAGATCGAGGGTCGAACAGCTTCAGCAGTTTGACATCCACTTCTTCAGATGGCCCTTGGTTGTGCGGTATACATTGTGTTCATGTACTTCTTCTTTATGCATTTTTCTGCACAGATTTTTGTTGATGTTTGATGTGGGATCTTGTTTCTTACTCATTTTTATGATTGCTGCTTGATGTGACGCGGAATCGCCTATGTGATGTACTTGTTGTCATGATTCATCATGTTGTGTTTTGAGATCCCTTTGTTGTATGTTGATGGGATACTCATGTGTCGCCATGCATGTTGCTTTGAGATCCATTTTATGCCATGTTAGCGGGATGCTCATCATGCATGAGTTTTGTGTCATATTGATAGGAGTCTTTTGACTGAGAGTTCCTGTAGTGGAACATCTCTTAGAGCCACTCCTGCGTGAGGGAATTTTCCTTATATGATCGCGACATCATCTCTTGTGTACATCATCACTATTGACAACACTTAATGCAGCGGTCTACACCATCTTGACACCAGGGCTCGGAGACGTAGTCCCTCCTGGACGAACTCCGTTATCAATGCTTATGTTTTCAGGTGTTGATGATTGTCTTGTTCGTCTTCTTTACAACATGCAGTTGTATTCATTAATGTTCTTTTAAAGATGCAATTTAACACATCACGAAAGTAAAAGGTCTTGGAAGGGTCCTTCGTCACACCCGGACCTGGATCAGCTAATGTGCTCAATAGCTAAAATGCGGTCATGCACTAACATATATAGGCAATAACTTTTGTTTGAACTATCAAGATTCATTTCCTTCAATGGCGATATCCACTTAGGCTTTATTACACTTATAGTGGTCGTGTATATTGAAGTGGATTTGTTGTTTGATTGTAATTAGTTTTCCAATGACTTAAAATGGTTTGAATCTTTTTCATACTTATAATCTATAAATATGATTTGATCATTCTTCCCAAACATTTATATATATGCATATTTATATATTTATTTATGCTTTAGGACCTGCACTGGTCGGTAGCTACAAATCCATAAATAATGAAGATATGTACATGCATAACAATACCCATGGAATAGAGGTTTTCCTCTTCATTTACATGTTCATTTGGTACAAATGTGTCTTGGAATTTTAGGTGGACCTTGTTACCTTGATGATTGTTAAGCGATTTGTTACGATTAAGTTGATATTAGTTTTTATGTTTATATTAAATGTATTGGCGATGGAGATTTTCTTTCCGTTTATATATAACCTGCTAGTAATGCTTACATTTCTATTAGTTTTAATGTTTATATGTAAACTTGTTAGGTGTTCAACCCTAGCAAAGATGAGTTACTCCATACTTTTGAATGCCACAATGTGTAATCTGCTTCTTACTTTTGGATGGCCAAATTTGCAATGGACATAAATACATAAATATTCGGAAACGACAATCTACTCCATAGACGTATGTAATAGATATAAACACTTAAGCTAATGTAGTGAAAGAGAGAATTTAACTACCAACTTGATTGGTAAGAAGAATAAAATATGTTGAAATTTTTTGCAACCATTAGCCTCTGCACTACAAGTTTTATGTGCCAAACTCAGGGTATTTATAAAATTTCATATCTATAAACATGAACATTACGAAGATGTCATTGTATTAGTTAATAAAATTTCAGAATCTATAGTAAAATAAACAATCAAGACATGACAATTAATGAAGAAATTACATGTTATAATTAAATAATATATTAACCAAGGTGTTGGATCTACGGAAAAAATGGTACATTATTTCAGGTAAAGTTAATTTCTATATTATTTAGTTTATTAGTTTGATGTAATAAAATTTCAGAATCTACGTTAAGATAAACAATTTAGACAATTACTGAAGAATTCAAATATTATAAATTAAACAAGGGAGGCTGCATCGCAACTAGTCCTTGCCTTTTGCTGGGTGAGGCTTATGAAGGAAAGAACATATGACGTGCTTTACTTAACAGTCTAAATGCACATAAGAATAGGTTTTTAGCTAGATTTGCTTAAGATCATGAAAGTAAAATAACTTTGAACATTGAGGAATAAGATATATACACTTCATAGCATGCAGTGAATAAAACCGTGTTAGCTAAAGTATCTAACAAAAGACGAGTTACTTTCACAAAATACCTCAGAAAGCTTTGTTTCAACTGATTTTCGTTTAAAAACATATCATAAAAGAGATAAAGAGGCTCATCTCTGCTACAACCAACTTGCGGTGAACAACTTGTTTTCTTGTTGCGTACCACTCTTCATCCTTCCTCAGCGAAGTAAGGGCTGGAATCAGCCTTAAGTTCCCAGTATTGATATAGGTTGGGCACAAATTGATAAAAGTTAAACATTCGAATAGGATTGCCGAGTGTATTGAGTTTCCATTCTTCCGAAAGTTTTTAAAAGAGATGCTCAACAACTCTATTAGGAGGAAGCAACAAGTATTGTTGAGATGTGGCGGGGTAAACCAAGGTGGTGAATTGTGATCCATCAATAGTTGGTTTGCAACTTTGCATGATGGCCACCATTGTAGATGAACGGCTTAGAAGATAGTATGAAGAACATCCACTCAAAGCAATCTCTATGTTAAAGGGACAAAGTACAGAACGCATAAAATAGTCAGGAGGAATTTACAGAAGGACGAGAGGAACATAAAGTAATGCAGGCGCACGCCCTTGTTAAGACAACCAATTAGAGATCTTACTGTAATTTCTTCGGGGAGAATACTAATATAAGAAAGTAGAAAACACTTAGTTTTGCCGAGTCTAATAAAGGTTAGTAATATTTGAAAAACACTTTTCTGAGAGAGTAGAAAACACTTAGTTTGCAGAGTCTAGGATAAAGTCGTACTATATTTAAAAAGCACTTGAGTTTAGCTCGGCCAAATTTAGGAAAAGCTAAAGAACCAAATCATTCAATCTTCACTTCCAAGAAATTAGCTGTTACGAAAACAATAGAATTGGCCGCATACTTAAATTTGTCAGCTTTCTTTTTTAGGCTTCTCAAGCTAAATTTTAGCGGAAATTTTATTTGTCTGCCATGTCATGAAAGCCAAATGAAAAAGTAAATGAAATCTACACACATTGTCTCTATATTACTTTGTATTTGCTCGCAGAGTCCATACAAAGATCTGCCCAAAAATGGAGATTAAAGTTTGCAGATAGTTAGAAAAGCAAGAGAAATCGGTCTTAAACCAAATAAGAAACGTTAAATTTTTTTATTAAAAGCATTTTATTTTATTAAAGATTATTTATAATTTATATTTATTCCTATCATATATAAGATTTTTAGTTATCATTTAAACACAACCCGTTCTTTATTGACATTCTTTTTGAATATACTCTACAAAACTTTGCATAGTGGCAAATATATGTAAAGTATCAAAGATTTCATGTATGTCGAGGAGTGTGTTAATAAAGTTAAAAAAAAACCAAGTAGGAGTTTGCATGCATTTGACGTGTCAGTAGCAGTGCATGCATTTCCCACTAGGCCAGAGTAACCGCAATTACGTGTGATTGCGTTCGAATCCCTTGAGTCCGCATTCCGGTAAGCAGGATAGGATCCGGAGGCATAGGAGTTGAATTAAGACCAAATGCTAGCGAGCACGAATCCTTTGTTTGTTTAGTCACGAATCCCCCTTCTTTTGCGTTAATTGCGAATCCCTTCTTGAAAGCCTTCTTCCCTGCTTCCTCAACCTAGAAGAGAGCAACAACTGCAACAGAGGGTTCCAGAAGGGGAGGGCGGCAACCCTTGAAGAAAGAAAGCATGTTGATGTAACCATTCTGAATCAAAGCGACCAGATCATGCATTGTCAGGTGAGAGCCATTGCTTATAATTGGAGTTGTTGGGTCTCGATTGTGTATGGGGAGAATAGCTCAGTTCAGAGGGAATCGCTCTGGAATGACATTGTATCTCAGGCCTCTGTGGTGAGGGGAAATCCATTGATGATTACTGGGGATTTTCATGCTATCAGAAATCACAACGACAGAGTAAGTGGGTCGAGTGATTGAGAATGAGCTGGGCGAGAGGGAGGGTTGTTAGCAAAATTGAGAATGAGCTAGGCGAGAGGGAGGGTTGTTAGAAAGTTAGGCAATTATGGGCTAGTTGTGGATCAAGCAATAAAGAAAGGGTTGAAGGCGGGGCTGGTATTAGTACTTTAGGGCATGGTTACAGGTAAGCGCATTTCATGCGTGTGTATCGAAACACTACAATGGTATAATGAAGTTCTGGTTCCTCAGTTTTATATCCAGTTACTGTATATATCCATTATTTTAATAATATAAATTCCATTAACAAATTTTATTGTATATATCCATTACAACATGCATAGGATAGTATCATTTTGGGTATGTACTGGTTGGTGTACAACGGACTGTTCCAATATTAACTCAAAGTAATTGACTGCCTTTTATTCATATTGATCGATTATGTAGCTGTGAAACTATAGGTAAGTAAATCTAAAAGAAAACTCATTTAAATGCTGTAGGAATTAAATGTAGATCCCAATTTTATTAAATATTAAAATTTAAAACTTCTTTCTTTCACAGCTGCTTACTGCTTCTACTAAGCCGTCTAGCAGATGAGATACGAGCTTGCTGAGAGGATATGAAAGGAGATAAAAGAATAATAATGTGGGAGATATACCTGAAGGTTTAGCGAAGGCAGGGCGGCAGCGGGCGGTATCTGTGGAGATGCTTATACTGTATCATTTGCCTTAAAGAGTTTCACTCATAGAAGTCAAGTTTCACTTAAAGAGTTTCACTCATAGTAGCCCATCTCGGACCGCCGATTGCCAGAGCTCAAGAAATGGCCGGAAGAGGCTCGCCCCTCTCTCGTCAGGGGCTTATGCAGGAACAATCATAAAAGAACAGGAGTACAACCATTATGCGCTGACTTCCACTTCCATACTAGAGGATACGGTTTCGACAAAGGCGGGGGCGTGGGATTTCATGAATAAGTAGAAAGATGCTCTGTCTCATCCACTCTGCGTAGATTGACTGAACGCAGAAAACCTGATTTCGTACCTGTAGTCTTTCTATCTCATTAGTAAGGGATTGGACATCTGGGAAATGGCAGTGTGACCACCATTATTTCCTGATCCGTTTTCATTTGCTTGGATAGACCCAAGCAACCCAAGCAAGACCTCAGGATGCAGCTCAACCCGTCCATAAGCAGCATCAGATTCCAATCACATTCGTGCGAAGCATAAGTAGATAGAAGTCGTTTGGTGCCCGGAAAAGTTAAGCGCTGCGTTCGTCCAGTTCGGTGCCCGGCGTAAGTCCTAGCGAAGCGTCCCGGCTTCTGTAATAAAATGAATTACTCTGCTTCCTGTTATCTCTGGTTTATATCTTAGCAAACAGGCGGTGGCATAGTAAACAGGCGGTGGCATATCGACGAATGTATGACACATATATGACACATGTTTAGATGTAAACGAAGTGGTGGATGTAAACGAAGTGCAGGCAGGTGTACATGCAGTGGCGGTGCAGTGGTAGATAATATAGTTACATGTACTGTTGCATATTCATAACATTTAATGCCTTAAACTAATATTAGAATTAGTTTACCTCCCTAAAAAATTCTCAAAAATGCGAAAGGAACATACTAATATATGATATGATTTTAGCCTCCCCGCCTAGGGAAGAGGCTAAATAAGATGATTAAACCGATTGCCTTATAAAACTACACGGTGATCCTTAAAGAGTTCAGATAAAGTTAGGTTATCCATGAAACTGACCAGCTAGAACTAATGCTATCTCACAATTTTCGATTACTATAATCCCTAACCATTACCAGATGGCAGGGACTAATAATATATTAACCAAAGTGGTAGATCAATTGAAAAAACTTACATTATTTGGGCGAAAATAATTTCTCCATTGTTTACTTTGTTAGTTTGGTGCACTTTGACCACAATTTCCATGAGTTGATTTATACAAACATGACAGTACGGAAGGTTACGAAACATATCCTTATCTTATGAAATAATTTTATAAATTAGATTGTAGTTTTCCTTATTTTAAATAATTTCTATTTGTTTTAGTTTTAGGTTTTACGTATTATACTTTAATATTAAGATTTAGGTTGTCATAGATTTTTTTAAGTTTTACTTTTGGGTATTACATTTTTGGTTTATATTAAGTTTACTAATAAAAAATTAAAGTTTATATTAAGTTTTAAGCATTATAATTCAAGTTTAATATTATTAGATTTATATGGAAGTTTATGTTAAGTTTGAAAATAACATTAAAATTTATATAAAATTTAATAATATATTAATGTTTAATATTATATTAATTTTAATAAGTTTAATATTTATATTAAAATAATGCTTATTAAATGTCTATATTAAAGTAATGATTAATAACATATAACATATAATATTTTAATATTAAAATATTATTAATATTAATCTTAATATCGATTATTATGATGATGATGGTGATTAATGTCCGCTGAGACCAAACAATGGTCTATCGGACTTAAAGAAATAAATTATTTATTTTGATTTAAGATTTTATTCCTATGCTCAAAAAGCTTGGAGAGAAGCCTCCCGAGCTCATTATAATTTTGACATTCTAAAAGGCTAGGAAGGTCAGTATATTAACAAAGATTGTGAAATTGAGATCTAATGTGGTTGTATGTGGGGCACTCTAAGAGGAAGTGGTTTTCATCCTCGATGTTCCTATTCTCACATATATGGCAGATCCTTTTCATCCATGGCGTTTTAGGAACTGCCCAACGACCTGTTTCACTATGGAGCTCATGAGAATTCGTTCTAATCTTTGCTATATTAATTTTATTCTTTGAGCTAGTTAAAATAGAGAGATACTTTTGATCTTCTAGGGTGGGGTTGATGACCTTCTTATAATAACTTAATTTTCTTTTAGCTGCTGAATCTTTCTCACACCACATTTTTTCTTTGAACTTAGAAGTAACAATATCTTTAATGTTATTTATGTTTTGCAATGCATCATTTTCGTTGATTTCCCAATAGTTATTTATATAATATTAATAATAATTATTCAAAACATTTATATTAATTAATATTATTGTCAATATCAATTGTTATATAATATTAATAATAATTATTCAAAACATTCATATTAATAAATATTATCAATATCAATAATATATAATAATAATAGCAATAATTTTCAAATTATATTAAAAATAATAGTATTAATAACATCATTAATACAATGTTAATCATATATAGAGAAATGATGTCAGTAATATTATTAATCATCATAAATTTTAAAATTATCAACATAATCCATTAAATTATTAATATAATCCAATTAGTTTATCAATTAAAAATGATTATAACATTAATAACATGGTTTAATAAATATTATCATTAATATTAATATTAATAATATAATAATAAATTCCAAATTTATATTGAAAATAATAGTATTAATAACATCATTAATACAATGTTACTCATATTTAGAAAAATAATATTAGTAATATTATTAATCATAATAAATTTTAAAATTATCAACCTAATCCATTAAATTATTAATATAATCTAATTAGTAATGAAAAATAATTATAACATTAATAACATAGTTTAATTATAAATATAATTAGAATTTAATATTAAATTAATATTAATAGTTTAATTATATTATAATTAACTATTATTATATGAAATATGATAGTTTAACTAGTTAAGCTATATTATATTGTAGTTAAGTTAATAAACTAAAATAACTAATAACTTTATATTATAAAATTAATAGTTGTAATTATAGTTATAGGTTTTATAGTTATCAGTATCCCCTATTATAACTACTACCAATTGCCACTAAAGATGCAAAGATACATCGAAGGAATAGAACATGCTTACGATGTTACTGCAAAAATGTTGCAACAAATGAAAGATAACAACCTAAATGGTGGAGGATGAAGGGGAGGAAATGTGTTCGGGCTTGCAACAATCTCACACTTGTGTCGATGCCTATTTGACAGATGTTTCTGAAACCATTGTTCTCAGCTAAATCATTTTTTCCAATCATACCACTATGTCAAAATCCTATATACATATTTATATCCAAGCTATAACATGCAGGGTAATGAGGAGAAACATTACCACAGGTCCTGGTGGGCACTGGCACACAAAAATGTAATTGCATAGAGGAAATGACTAAAGTTAGTTTGTGTTGATAATGGGATTAAATAAATAGCGGCTTTCACTCGAGTGACATTCGGATTACAGGATATTCTGCAATCAACATAAAGAATGGGGTTTGTTTTAGAATTTTAGCTATCTCCTTTTAAAAATCTTAAATTAATTCATAGCCATTTTCTTGGAGCCATTAGTTCCAAATTTAAATTTAAATTTAAATTTTGTCTAGCAAAGATTTGTTGGAATTGCAAATTTATATGGTGTAGTTTACATAATCTAAGTGTTCATGTAAACTTTCAAGGCATTGTATCCATTTATGCATTCAAAAATACAGTTTTAAAAATGAGAAGTTACACATGCTCTATACATATATAGAACCAATATAGATCCATTTTTAAGAGGATTAAATCCCTTCACGTGCATACTTTTTTCAAGTCACTCTAAAAGAGGTTCACATATCAAGATAATGGATCAAGGTCCTGTCTAGACTATAAAATATACAAAAAATGTTGATTTCAAAGAAAGATTTTACCAATTAATTTTCACTGGTGGAATCCTTTTAGCCAGAAGCATACACATAGATGGTTCTTGAAATAAACAATATATAGTTTTTACTTGGCATTTATGTATCCCGTGCCACATAAATTTCAGTACCTTACCATTGCAAGAGTGCCATTATATTTCTTTAACCTTCCACTATGTGCCTATTTTCTTCACAATGCTTAAACTTTATTCTAGTTGCTCATCAACCTTTACTCAATCATCACTAATGAATAGATTCTATATTCCTACCCTTCTAATTCTAAATACAATGTCTTCTTACCCATATAAATTATTGTCTATAGTTTGAAAGAGATTGCTGCAATGAAGGTAAAACTAAATTTGAGAAAATACAGTCTAGTGTAGAGGAATTAATAATTTGGTTAGTAGTGGAATTCATTTGTACTACTAATATGTACAGGAATCCATTACCCACTTACATATTTGGAATAATTCTTCTTATATAAATAGGCTCAATCATTGAACTAACAATAGGTTCCCCACATAAACCAATGTTAATAATCTATAAATTGTGTCTACTAATTCTTACATTTACGTTTATAAAAATAATGAATTCTTGCCTTTATGTTTATAAAAAGAATTCCTTGCAAACCATGTTTGTTGTCACTAAGGAAATTATGTTTTGTTTTTGGTTTATTTTTCATCGAGATCGAAACATAGAAACTTTTTATGTTAATTAAAAAATACGTTGTAGCAAAGCTAAATAGCATAAGTACATTGTTCTTGAAAGTTTTAGATAGAGAACATCATACTCCTTGTCTAAAAGTCTCATTTTACAAAAGATGGCTTAAAAATATTTCCAACATTTTATAAGAACTTGTAGAAATTCCTTGTAGATTCAAACTTCAGATTGTAATATGCTAAAACAATTGACTTGAATATACTCTACTTATCAGCAGAAACAATAAATGGTCAATGAAATCATGAAGCATAAAAGAGAAAGAATTCAATCACACATAACACAATAATTTATGGGGAAAGCCACAGATAAAAACCCCTACTATTTGGATATTGGATTAATAAAAAAATATGAGAAGATTATAATTCTTTTATCAAGGTTGAGAAACCTCTGCACTATCTCAATCTATCTCACTGCTTCCCAGACAAGCTGAAGCCAATACTTAGCCAATTTTGTTGCCTTCCAAGCTCCTATTTCCTTGTGCAGTTTCATAGGGAATTAACCCATATTTAATTGAGAATTTCCTCATCCATAACTATGCAATCCATCATAGGCCTTGCTATGATTGCATGCACCACTTGTGAATCTTTAGTTTTTTGGTTGAGTAGTGCTGGTTACACCCCACTATTGTAGGTTACACCCCACTACTGGATCTCCCACTGATTTGTCCATTAGTTGGAGCTAGTTTAACTGAATTAAACTCAGTGAAACT
This sequence comes from Pinus tabuliformis, assembly GCA_031772625.1. Taxonomy (NCBI): domain Eukaryota; kingdom Viridiplantae; phylum Streptophyta; class Pinopsida; order Pinales; family Pinaceae; genus Pinus; species Pinus tabuliformis. The sequence goes on along the minus strand of CM062805.1, from coordinate 703,948,590 downwards.
GAATTAAATAATTACAACTCAAAAGAACTCAATCGGGGCCCTAAAATTTAGGAACCACTCTACATGGCTCTAGATAGACTCCCAACTCGAATTAACTGAGCCAACTAAGTCAACATAGTTAATTATTACAAGTTGCTATGAGAATTAGAATTACAATTTAACTCCTAATTTAATTCAATCACAGAATTAAATTAGGATTTTCCTGTTGAATTTTCAACAATCCCTCCCAACAAGAAAGGGATTATTTACTGCCCTGATCCTACCGCTGTGAAACTCGAATTTGCATCTTGACAATGCCTTTGTCAAGATATATGCATCATGTTCCTCTGTAGGAATGTACTCCAGTAACATGATTCTCCTCTACACACAATCTCATAGATGGTGAAACCAGATGTCGATATGATTGGATCAATATTGAAAGATTAGATTCTCAGAGAGTTTGATACAACTTTGATTATCACAATAAATCATTGTAGGATCCATTTGTGGACCAAATAACCCAAAAATGATCTTCCTCATCTAGATAGCCTCACAAGTTTCTTGACTAGCAACCATGTATTCTGCTTCTACTGAACTAAGTGCAACTGATCTCTACTTCCTGCTGTACCAAGAAATGGTTGCTAACCCAATACTAAAGATTCCCTACCCAATCTACATTTGTGAAGCCTTGAAGCTTCACTCCCTCTGTCTATCTATATGAAAGGTCAAACTAAGTGGTGCCTTTGAGGTATCTCAACACATGTTTAGATGGATTAAAATATAGTTTGGTTAGATTAACCATGGCTTGACTAAGTTGGTTAACTACAAAACACATGTCCGGTCATGTGTTCACCAATTACATAAGTGAACCCACAAGATGTCTATAAATAGTAGCCTCCACTACTTCACTTGAAGTAGCATCCTCCTTCCTCCAATTACTGATAAAGGAGTCTCCATGGGTTTGTTTCTCTCCATGTGGAGCTTCTTTAGTATCTCGTTGGCATAATTTACTTCAGAGTCAAACAATCCCTCATCTCCTTGTGATACTTCCATACCAAGAAATAAATGAATGAACCCTAGATACTTCATCTCGAATTCTCTTGCAAGATCCTCTTTCTAATATTTTATCATCTTCTCATCACCTGTAAGAATCAAATCATCGACATATAATACTATAATAAACAATTTACCTTCAAACACAATATGTAAATGTTTGCATTTGTTTCACTTTTGGTGAAGCCCAACCCGGTAAAATAGTTGTCAATCTTGGTGTACCAAGCATGAGGTGCTTGTTTTAGACCATACAATTCTCGCTTGAGTCTACACACATGCGACTCTCTGTTGAAGGTCTCAAATCCTTTTGACTGCTCAATATACACCTCTTCCTTAATCATACCATTGAAGAATTCTTTCTTCACATCCATCTAATGTATCTTCCATCCCAAATGAATTGGCAATGTTAGAATAGATATGATTGAAGAGTACCTTGCTGTTGGAGGAAAGGTCTCCTTGTAATCAATTCCCTCCACCTGAGAGAACCCTTTGGCCACAAATCTGGCCTTATGTTTCTCCACACTCCCATCTGCTATTTGCTTTACTTTGTAAATCCATTTAGAACTCACCACTAAATTGCTTCCTGGTCTTGGGACCACTTCCACAACACTATTTCTGATAATGGAGTCATAATCCTCAACCATGGAATCAATCCATACTAGTTTCTACATTGCTTCCTCGAATGAGGATGGCTCAATATCTACACTCTCTCTCATCAAAGCCATGTACTAGTGTATCGATCTGGTGACCTCCTCTGCTTGCATTGTGATATGGGTGCTCCCATATTCTCTCTATCATCATGCATTAATCTATCATCCTCTATAGTGCACTTCCTTCCATCTCTGGAAGTCTTTGCATGAGTGGGTGCTTCCACTCTCTGCTCCTCTGCATGTGACTAATCCACATCATCCTGAGGTTCCCTCTTTGGAGGTAAAATCTCCTCATCTGCATGTAACTAAATCTCCCTCTCAAGGGAACATCTCATGGCCTTCTCTTCATCTAAATTCACAGCTTTACAAACCAATGTAATCTTGTTGGATGGAAGGTTAACCTGATAGTTGTGAGGTGTATCAATTTACCGCGCAAATATACCCATATCGGCTGTTGGCTCTAGATTTTTCCGTGCATCCTTGGTAACATGATGATAAAATGATGAATCAAAGATCCTAAAGTGTGCCACATATGGCTTCTTACCTGAAAAATCTTCTTTTGGTTACTCATCCTGAGAACTCAATGAGGGCTTATGTTCTGCAAATATACAATTGTGTTGCATGCTTCAACCCACAAGTGAAATGGTAGACCCTAATCATGTAACATCTCCCGTGCAACTCCCACAATAATTTTGTTCTTCCTTTTAGACACTGCATTCTGCTTTGGGTTATGGGGTGTTATTAATTCTTGTCGAATGTCTTCTGACGCATAGAATTTCTTGAATTCATTCGACACATATTCTCCACCATTATCACTTCTGAGAGCTTTAAATTTCCCACTAGTATATTTCTCGACAAGTGCTTTAAATTCACAAAATTTAGAGAACAACTGATATTTCTTCTGCATGAAGAAAATTTAGCACTTAAGATAAAAATCATTAACAAATATTACATAATACATGTGCTTGTTCATGGATGTTGTCAAGAATGGTCCACACGCATCTGAGTGAAGTACCCTATCAAGAATCACTTGCACTCGGCTATCTTTGTGTTGAAAGGAAGATTTGGAGTACGTACCCAATGTACTCCCTTTTCATGTTTCTCTCTACTCTAGTCTACCCTTGGGAAGTCGTATAGAAATTTGTTGCATGATCTTCAAAGCTCCATGGTTAAAGTGACCCAATATTCTATGCCACTACTCACCGATGTCTCGGCTCTACACCTTCTCTTCTTTAGTGCTCATAGCAGCGTGATCTTCTACTTCTAATTTGTAGAGGTTCTTCACCCGAACCCTGATTTGTTTCACTTGTCTTGAGGCTTTGTGACAAAGGAAATCCTTTCCATTTCTAAACATCACATCATAGACACGGTCCTCCAACATGGAAACTGAAATGAAATTCTTCTTCAAACCTGAAACATACATGACATCTTTTAATGTGAGAGGAGAACTAGACTCCCTCTGAAAGGTAACAATACCGATGTTGTTTGCGCTATACCTCCCATCATCTCCCATCTCAATGTGCATTTAAAGGTCCTTCTCCTCCAAGTCAGTGAAGAACTATTTGTTACCAGTCATGTGGAATGAGGCTCCACTATCTAGGTACCACACACGACCCATCACCGATGTCACCATGCAAGCGATGAGGATGAAATCCAGTTCAAATTATGAAGAAAGAGCTTCACCTACCGCTCCTCCTGAGGGCTTCTTACCGGCCTTCTTGTGCAGACACTTTGTGGCATAGTTTCCTAGCTCATGAAAATGAAAATATTTAATCTTCAACATGTCCTTCTTCTTGCTGCCTTGACTAGAATATGATTTGGAATGGGATGACTTCCCCTTCCCTTTCTTTGCCTTTCCAACTAAGGCAAAATTATCCTATTCATCATGCTTTGATGAGGATCCATCTTTGGTGTTATTTTGAATCTCTTCTTGTACCAAGTCGGACCACAATCGCTCCCACTCTGGTAGCTTCTCCCTCCCATTAACTGAGTCTTGGTAGTTGTGCCAACTCTTGGGAAGGCCTAGAAGTGTTAGGCTCACCAGATCATCTTCAACAACTATAACACTGATGCTTCCAAGCTCATCTCGATATTGGGTGAACTTGGTCAAATACTTTGGTATAGTGTCCCCCTTCTCAATCTTGATATTTATGAGCTTGTCCTTTAGTGCCAGCTTCCTATGGTCATTGTTGTTTTGAAACAGACCCGTCAAGGCCTTACACATTGCAAATGGAGTTTCCTTACTATGGAGGTTTGAGATAATATGATCTCGAACTCCTTTTAAGATAATCCTTCTCACCTTTGCCACACACTTTCTCCACTCTGCTAGATCCTGTAGCATTAGTTGGCTTAGGAATATCTTTGTCTGTGAATTCCTTAATCCTGTTGTCTTCCAAAATTGGCTCCATCCCATCCTTCCAGGAAATATAGTTTGAACTACCCTCAAGGGCATATTCGAGTCTCAATCCATAGAACAACATCCTTTTGGATTTGAAGTAAGATATTGTAAATTCGATTTCTTCTGCAAAATACAAACTCGTATTCTCCTCTTCTATAGTGATTTCAGCTATGATACCATGTAGAAATTCCTTGTAGATTCAAACTGCAGATTATAATATGTTAAAATAATTGACTTGAATCTACTCAACTCATCAAAGGAAACAATAAACGATCAATGAAATAAAGAAGCATAAAAGAGAAAGAATTCAATCACACATAACACAATCATTTTTTGAGGAAAGCTATAGCTAAAAACCCTTGTTATCTGTATATTGCATTAATCAGAAAATATGAGAAGATTACAATGCTTTTCTCAAGCTTGAGCAACCTTTGTACTATCTCAATCTATCTCACTACTTCCCAGATAAGCTCAAGCCAATACTTAGCCAATTTTTTTGCCTGCCAAGCTCCTATTTCCTTCCGCAGTTTCCTATGGAATTAGCCCATATTTAATTGGGAAATTCCTCATCCATAACTGTGCAATCTGTCATAGGACTTCCTATGATTACATGCACCACCTGTACAATTCAAATGATTATACAACTAATAGTACATTATCCTTGAACTCCAATCTCAATTGGGTCTTTCTCTAATTTGACATGCATGAGTTAATTATGATTGAATATTCAGTTTACTAGGTAAGAAGTGTTAGTTACACCCCACTACTAGATATCCCACTAATTCCTCCATCAGTTGGAACTAATTTAACTGAATTTAACTCAGTTAATTTACTGCATTAAATAATTACAACTCAAAAGAACTCAACCTGACCCCCTAAAATTTGGGAACCACTCTACATGACTCTAGATATACTTCCAACTTGAATTATTGAGCCAACTAAGTTAAATTAACTTAGTTAACTATGACAAGTTGCTATGAGAATTAGAATTACAATATAATTCCTAATTTAAATCAAGGATAAAATTAAATTAGGATTTTCTTGTTGCATTTTCAACAGAACTTCCTAGTATCAGTAAAACCTTGAAATACATAAAAATGATAAAACATGTTACAAATGCTACCTTATTTCATTCCTTGTGCAGAGTGCACTGGTTCAAAATCTCCTATTTCCATGGCTTTAAAGAGTGGTTGAATAGTGTCTTCTTCCTTGATCAAACCATGCAATTTTGGTCTGAATTTGTGTGGTTAGAAGCACTTGAAATTGCATTCTAACTTTGCTGCATGTTTCTTAAGAATTCATTTTGATTCAAATAGGATAGGATCCCCATAATAGATTCATTATGTGAAGTGATTTGGTGATCATGATTCTGAATTTTCACTGTAATTGTGCCAAGGGCATCCCTGTTATCCTTGATTAATCCTCGTGCACCTGAAGAACTTGCATTACTTCTTTATGATCCATAACAGACTCAAGAAGGGCACACAAACAAAGGAGAAGTCGAAGTAAGACTGAGCACACAAAAAAACTAAACAAAATTCTACCAGAGTATGCCCCAGCGAATTCAAGTCTCCCAACCCATAGTGAGATTGGGCTTGAAAGAATGCCTAGGGACAAAGAACAAAAGGATTCCAACATAAGTCCTATAAACCACAATGAACACCTGAAAATCCAAAGTACCAAGTGCAATTCTAGAGTTTGTTGGCCATTGGAGTCTATATGTAACTTGAGAGCTCATATTTTTATATAAAGCTAAGTCTAGTTATGATCACATAACTTTCAGAAAAACCATTCTAGTACCATTCATTAACCTAGAAAATCATCCTGGGAGTGTAGCAAAGCTCGGGGGCGAGATAGAGTGGTGAGGATTGATTTCACGATTGGGTGAAGCGTTGATTTTCCCATTGGTTCGTGAGCAAATAGAATTTACGGAGAATTCAGATAAGTAATAATGAAATACTTAGAGATTTTTTTGGTAATGATTGTTGACTTAGTGACTGTTTCTGTTAACGATTATTGAATCTATGAATATTTAGTAATTAGAGTCTGGGACCTGAGATTTTGTTTCAAAGAGAAGGAGACTATTTTAACTTAGGGTCGACTCGATAGAGGATCTGGAAAGTCACCATGCTTTCCATAACGAGGAAATAAAAAACACAGGCTTGCTCCAAAAAGAAACTAACTATCCATGTTGAATTCTTGAAGGTATGATAGACTGGAAGGAAAGTATGTGGTGTTGTGATAGAACGAGCATTATCTTGGAATGAAACAACTTGGATGAATCTCCTTTAAAGTTGTAAACAAAACTAATTCTAGATAACCCTGAGGGTTGGCCGATAAACAAACACACTTATAATTTGAGGGGGTGGCGTTTAGTAGTAATTCAAAAACTGTGTTAAGAACTTAGTTTTAAAATATACATGCAACGACACTAGAGGGTTAATAAGTCAAGAACATTTTTCCTAATTGTGTCGTCGTCTAGGTGATGGATAGGGAAAATAAACCCTTTGGTGCAAGGTAATTTAATATCTGAAGGAAACATGCCAAGAGGAACCTGTTAGCGACTATGGAACTTGGGGTTAGTTTCTTGGCTCGACTAATTTAATAGTGTCCCAGAAAAAAGTGTTGGCATTATGATATAGGTATGACTCAAGTGTTGTCCTTGATGGCAACTCACTTAGATGATAGATCATAGTTTAGACTCATAGAATGAAGAAAGAAAGGTATACGTAGGTTCACTATATACCAAGTCGCATATATACGCAGGTTCACTATATACCAAGTAGTGTATACATGCAAGTTCACTATATACAAGGGCACGTATAATGTACACATGCACTTTCACAGAAGGAAAGGCGCGTACATGTCGGAAAACTAAGTTTTGGTCCGTGGTATTTGGTCCATGGTATTTTGGTATTTGGTCCGAGGTATTGACCCCAGGTATTGGGTCCAAGGTATTGGTCCTACGTGGTTTTGGACCATGGTATTGAGAGAGGCCTAAACCTATATAAGGAGAAGAAGATCATTAGGCCAAAGGGCAAGGGTGCAAGGATTGAATATCTGATGAAGTGTGAGATCTAGTATGTTGGTTATGGGTTTGTGATGCTTTGCTTGATCTGAACCAAGGATGCACCTATGCGGTTGATGATGGATGATGGATCGGGATCATAAGGCTTGGAATGCATTATCATTATGTGGTTTGATCATGGATAGACTAGATCTGAATTATTGACGCATGTTTTATTGTATAAATGTTATGATCTAGGTATGACTGATGTTTGGAATAGCTGCAAAGTTATGAGTAAATATTTGCAGATTTGTACGCGGGTTGGCTTTGGTAAAAGTGCGTATACACGCTGGTTTGGTTCATCATAGTAGCGTATACATTGTGAGATATGATATTTGAAGTTGCAGTTGGATCTAGTTGTTGTTGCAGAGTTCTGTGTTCTGCTCTGTGTTCTGGTGACTATGTTTTGTTGACAGGGTTTCAGTGATTCAGTGTTCGGTGATTCAGAAATGAATGATGCAAGTGTAGTTGATGGTTGTATTGCAGTGGTGATTGATTTTGTGCTTCAATGTTGTTGATGGGTCCAGTATGAAAATTGGATGAAACGTGGCCTTCATATTATGGTGTTGTGATGAATCAAGAAGGTTGTAGCCTTCAGTAGGCCGGCGCCTACGTACTAGTAAATGGATCGGCTAGTACAAGAGCTAGGGGGTTGTAGCTCCCTTCCAGTAGTAGCTGGAGAATGAGAGAAGGTTGTAGCCTTCTGCAGGTGGGTGCCTGCGTACTAGTATGAGTCTGCACCAGTACAAGATTGTAAACAGGTTATTCTTATCTTTAAGAAAATAACAGCAGGTGGTTTTTGTCCCACATTGGGTTTCCACCTTATATTATGGTGTTCATGTGTGCTTCTTATGTGTGATGATCTATTCTGTTTTACTACATCTGCTTCCTGTTCATATGGTTAATGAAGTTCTGATGCACTGATTAAAGATCAGCGTATAATGGATTAACTGAATCATAAGTTTAATGGATATACGCTAGTTGCATTAAACACAGTTGCGTGTACATGCAGGTTCCCTTAACTGAAGTAGCATATATGAATCTAAGTATGGAAATGAAAAAGTTAGTGATTTGCTAATACTGATTCACCCACCCCCGACAGTATTATTTCCAACAATTGGTATCAGAGCAGGTCCTTTGGTAGAAGCTTGATCACTTGAAGGAGATCCGTAGAAAAATGGGAAAGAAAGCACGTCAAAAGAAGAAGACAGCTCAAAGGAACAATGACAGCCTGCCATTGAGTGGAAGCAAGTATTCAGATTCTGAATCACCTCAGATTGAAGATGAGCAAGCAAATGAAGCATCAGATAAACTCATAGATTAACAAGATACATTTAACAAAAGGGAGAGTGCCCTCAAAGAAGAAGTTATCAGCTTAAAAGCTTAGCTGGAGTGTGCCTTCAGAGTACGTCAAATGCTGCAGGAGCAGAATGAAGAAAAAGAAAATGAGATTCTCAAACTAAGGCGACAAGTGGAAGAAGGAAGAAAGTATGAAGAAATCTTGAAGAAGCAATATTTGGAAAAGGAAGAACAACATCAGGTTGAGGTAAATATCTTGAAAGGTAAATTAGAAGAAAAAGATAAACTATTATGATTTCAAGACAGTACTAAGATTTTGGATGATATTCTTAGTAGTCAAAGGTCACCTGCTATCAAAACTAGTCTTGGTTTTTATGAATCTGTTGAAGGTGAATCTAGCTCACAAGGTGAGACAAGGAACTCTAATGAAAAATCTAAAATTCTCAACAAGGAGATGAGAGGTCAAACCCATCAACAACCAAGGAAAGATAATATTCAAATAAAATCTTCTGCTCCTAAATATGGAAGTGATAGACGGTTATTTTCTCCAATGAATAATGTTGAATGTTATGTATGTCATAATTTTGGACATGTTGTAGCCAGATGCAAAAGTAGAATGGTTCAAGAGCATCACACAGAAAGATCATCATGTTCTAGGTACTTTAAGGGATATTGTTTTTCTTGCAATATGTTTGGTCACAAAGCTGTTGATTGCTACAAAAGGAATATGAAACATGTAAGATGTTATGCATGTAACAAGCTTAGACATATAGCAAAGGAATGTAGGAACAAAGTATGGGCACCATACCAAAAGGAGAAAACATCATCACAGTCGAAGATATGGAAGAAAAAGGAAGTACAGTCAGAAAGATGTGGCATAGCAGAGTATACAAACATGACAGACTCAGAGGGAGCTGAAAGTGTGGAACCTCAATGTTCTAAATCTCATACGCAAGTTTCATGAAGACAAGTCGCGTGTATACGCGAGTTCGAAGCTGAACAGTCACGTATATGTTGGTTTGAGGAAAAGTAGTGGGACAGACTCAGGAAAAAGGGTCTGATATGATTCAGTCCATTATTTGCTCTATTTGATAATGGTTACAATCTGCTGATGATGTGTGGAAATGTGTTGGTACTCATAAGATGTTGTTTAGAAGTGTTTTTCATCCTAACTTGATGATGATGATGCCTTGATACTTCTTGCTGATATATGCATGATCAGATCTGACAGTGAACAGATGGCACAGGTTCAGGGGGAGCATATGCTTCGAATAATGCATTGTTGGCATTATGGTTAGAAGTCTTTGGTGATAATGCTTATGTGGCTAAATGATACATCTTGCTACTTATTGTTGGTTGGTCAAAAGAATGGTATTGCAGGTTACAGGTTGTTGATGTTGATGAGAGATGCTTATGGTGCAGATCATATGGTGTATGATAGTTGTTGATGACTATCATGGTCTTGTTTAGGTCGTTGGTCTTTGTTAAAAATGTCATGTATTTCTTTTAAAGACCCATGAGTCATATGATGTAATTTGTAACCCCACTTTGCATGGGAAGGATGATGTAATAATGTCTATTTCAGTCATGTATAAACATTTGGTATATCCCCACTTGGTTGGGTGGATGAGTCAAAATGGTGTATCCCCACTTGGTTGGGAGATTGATGTATGTATGAGTCATTGGTGATAGGAAGGTCATACTCACGTAGTTGAGTTGTAGAGTCATGTTATTCTTTTGAAAAATATATTTGCAGACTCTGCATGTGCTCAGGGTGAGCATGGATGGATTGGTACATCTTGGCATGTACAAAGGGGGAGTTTGATCAAAATGTGCTCAGAGGAAGCATGGATGGATTGGTACATCTTAGCATGTACAAAGAGCTCAATCAGAGATTTCAGCATGTACTCAGGGGGAGTATGGACATCAGAATGTATATTAAGGGAGAGAATATCTTGGTCCACCCTTTGCCCTTGATGTCAAAGGGGGAGAGTGACTTGGTGTGGTTGTTGCCATCAAGTCCAAAGGGGGAGATTGTTGGCATTATGATACAGGTATGACTCAAGTGTTGTCCTTGATGACAACTCACTCAGAGGACAGATCACAGTTCGGACTCACAGAATGAAGAATGAAAGGTATACACAGGTTCACTATATACTAAGTCGCGTATATACGCAAGTTCACTATATACCAAGTAGTGTATACATGCAAGTTCACTATATAGAAGGGCTTGTATGATGTACACATGCACTTTCATAGAAGGAAAGGCATGTACATGTCGGAAAACTAAGTTTTGGTCTGTGGTATTTGGTCCATGGTATTTTGGTATGTGGTCTGAGGTATTGACCCCAAGTATTAGGTTCAAGGTATTGGTCCTACGTGGTTTTGGACCATGGTATTGAGAGAGGCCTAAACCTATATAACGAGAAGAAGATCATTAGGCCAAAGGGCAAGGGTGCAAGGATTCAATATCTGATGAAGTGTGAGATCTAGTATGCTGGTTATGGGTTTGTGATGCTTTGCTTGATCTGAACCAAGGATGCACCTATTTGGTTGATGATGGATGATGGATCAGGATCATAAGGCTTGGAATGCATTATCATTATGTGGTTTGATCATGGACAAACTAGATATGAATTATTGACACATGTTTTATTGTATAAATGTTATGATCTGGGTATGACTGATGTTTGGAATAGCTGCAAAGTCATGAGTAAATATTTGTAGATCTGTACACGGGTTGGCTTTGGTAAAAGTACGTATACACACTGGTTTGTTTCATCATAGTAGCGTATACATTATGAGATATGATATTTGAAGTTGCAGTTGGATTTGGTTGTTGTTGCAGAGTTCCGTGTTCTGCTCTATTTTCTGGTGACTGTGTTTTGTTGACAGGGTTTCAGTGATTCAGTGTTCGGTGATTCAGAAATGAATGATGCAAGTGTAGTCGATGGTTGTATTGTAGTGGTGATTGATTTTGTGCTTCAATGTTGTTGATGGGTTCATTATGAAAATTGGAAGAAACGTGGCCTTCATATTATGGTGTTGTGATGAATCAAGAAGGTTGTAGCCTTCAGTAGGCTGGTGCCTACATATAGTAAACGGATCGACTAGTACAAGAGATAGAGGGTTGTAGCTCCATTCCAGTAGTAGCTGGAGAACAAGAGAAGGTTGTAGCCTTCTGCAGGTGGGTCCCTGTGTACTGGTATGAGTTTGTGCTAGTACAAGATTATAAACAGGTTTTTCTTATCTTAAAGTAAACAGCAGCAGGTGTTTTTTGTCCGGCATTAGGTTTCCACCTTATATCATGGTGTTCATGTGTGCTTCTTATGTGTGATGATATGTTCTGTTTTACTGCACCTATTTACTGTTCATATGGTTAATGAAGTTCTGATGCACTGATTAAAGATCAACATATAGTGGATTAACTGAATCATAAGTTTACTGGATATACGCTAGTTGCATTAAACATAGTTGCGTGTACACGCAAGTTCCCTTAACGGAAGTAGTCTATATGAATCTAAGCATGGAAATGAAAAAGTTAGTGATTTTCTAATATTGATTCACACCCCCCCCCCCTCAGTATTATTTCCAACAAAAAGTCCCTGGTCATTCCACTAGTCGGCTCAAAGACAAGAATTTATAACCAAGTGAACACAATTTCCTTTGAAGAAAAACCCATGATAGCAGGAAAACAAAGAACTAATAAATGCAAGAATTAAGATAAGCAATGAAACTAGTATTCAAGAGTACTATGGTTAATTTCATTTAGGAATGGTTACATATAGTTCAAATTGAATCACACTGTCAAAGAACCAAGAGCATTATTGAGAAAACTTTCGGCAAAAATCACATAGGAGATGTTTTGTGGACACGTTTTGAGCCATTAAGTGTGGTTCATTGTCAGGACAAGATAGAGAGTTAGGTCTTAACATAGGATTAAATAGAGAGAGCATTGTAGAGAATAATTAATTTTCCAATGGTTAAAAATATAACAACTAGTTTTGAAAAAATATTATTTAATAATAAAATATTTTGAATGTTAAATTTGACTATTAGAGTAAAATAAATTTTATTTTATTTTATTTAATTAATTAATTAATTTATCAAACGGTATAATAACAAAATAAATCAACCACTAAATACATTAAGTCAACAAATACAAATAAAAATAAAATAAAACAATATTTTTATCAGAATAATAATAATAAATAAATATAAATGAAATAAAATAAAATAAATAAATAACAAGTAAAATAAATCAAACATTGATAGAAGTAAAATGAGAATGAAAAGTTAAATGGAACATATAAAATAAGAAAAATAAAACAGACGAATATATATATATATAAATTTTTTTTTATAAAAATGAAAATATAAAATATAAAAATATAAATAAAAATGAAAAATAAGAATAAAAATAAAAAATATCAAATAAAATTAAATAAAAATAGAGGGAAAGAGATTAGAAAAAATTAAGAAGACAAGGTCGGGACCCAACAATTGTTAATTTTCCAACCATTTCTCTGTTTAGATTATTGTGCCTCCTTTCAATTTCTATGGCTTCCCTAAACTTGTGATGATGGAAATGACTAATCTTAGCAATGACTTGGGCCTCTTCAATGCATATGTGATGTTTAGTCTTTTCCACATGTTCTGCCAGAGTAGAGGATCGGGTCCTCCCATGTTTGATGTCGGTTATGCTCATGAATCCTTTGATTTATTGAGCGACCAATCTCACCAATGTAGGGAGATCCACAAGAACATGGGATGACATAAACACCTTTCATATCCTTTTGGTCGACTGAGTCTTTTACAGATCTAAGGGAGATTTGAATGGTGTTTAGGGGCCTAAATGTTGATGGAACCTTATGCTTCCTTAGAATCCTCGCAATCCTGTTAGTGGTCCCTTGTATAAATGGAAGACACACACACACACACATAATAACATATGTGAAATAATATATTAATATTAATTTATTAACATTATTATATTTGACGTATTAATTAAATCATTAATACATAATTAAAAGAAATTAATTAAAACATAATTATTGTAATTAGCCACATTAGTCAAACATAACCAAACATGACCACATTCAAACTTGGTCAAATAATAATTAACTTCAATAATAATAATAATAATAATAATAATAATAATAATGTGATGTTAAAATTGTACACAAATGTTTCTAACATTGTAATGTGACATTACAACATTTGGTCAAACACATTTCATAATATGGGTGACTCTTCGATTATGATTGACTTTGTTTAACAATCAACAGTCTTCAACTTCAGTCAAACATAATTGCCTATTAATATTGATAATTAAGCATGTTATGATGCTAGAATGGTAAATAAATCTATCAAACGTTGCAATGTGACAAACATTGTCGCAATGTTACATTACATTGCAATTTGTCCAACGTCGCAATGTGACAACTACAACATTAGTCAACCACATTTACTAATATAGTTGACTATGTTGGAGTATGTTTAACAATCAACACTCCTCAAGTTCAGTCAAACACAATTCCCTACTAATGGTTAATCATTGTCTTTATGGTCAACCATGATCAACCATGGACAATGACTCTATTGTGAACTATGATCAACCATGATCAACCAAGGTCAACCATAATCAACCATGGTCAATGATGGTCAACCATGACTAACCATGGTTGAATTTTGTCAACCATGATCAACCATTGTTAAGGTCTATCTGGTTGAATTTGGTCAACCATGGTTAACCATGATCAAGCATGGTCATCCATGGTTATTTAATGTGAACCGTTGTCAACCATTATCAACAATGTTCCACCATCGCCAACAATGGCTAAACATCATCATCCATGGACATAATGGTCAATCAATGTTTCTATGGTCAACCATGATTAACCGTGTTTGAATATGGTTAACCATGGTCATTGTCTCTATGGTTAACCATGGCCAACCATGATCAACCATGACAAAAATAGTCAACCATGATTAACCATGGTCAACCATGATCATCCATGGTTGAATATCGTTAACCATGATCAACCATGATCAAAGTCTATATGGTTGAATCTCGTCAACCATAATAAACCATGGTCTACCATGATCAACATGGTCATCTTTGGTCAACCATTGTCAACCAAGAACATTTCATGTTATACATACTCCTAATGGCCAACCATAGTCAATGATGGTTAGAATGGTCAAACATGGCCAGCCAAGGTCTCTATGCTTGATTATTGTCAACCATTGTGGTAAATCAAGATATTTGTTGTTGAATATGGTACAAATCCCTATTGTTGGTCAATCCATGTCTCTATGGTCAACCATGGACAATGTCTCTATTGTCAACCATGATCAATCACAATTAACAAAAGTCAACGATGATCAACCATAATCAACCATGGTTAGTGATGGTCAACCGTGATTAATCGTGGTTGAATTTCGTCAACCATGATCAACCATGATTAAGGTCTCTATGGTTGAATTTGGTGAACCATGGTTGAGTGTGGTAAACAATGGTTTTAGACCATGATCAGCCATGGTTAGCCATGGTCATGTAACGTTAACCATTGTCAACCATGATCAACCATGGTCAAGCATCATCAACCATGATCATTATGGTCAATCAATATTTTTATGGTCAACCATGATTAACCATGGTTGAATATGGTTAACCATGGTCATTGTCTCTATGGTTAACCATGGCCAACCATGATGAACCATGATAAAAAAGGTAAACCATGGTCAATAATGATTATTCGTGGTTGAATATCATCAACCATGATCAAGGTCTTTATGGTTGAATATAGTCAACCATGATCAACAATGGTCAACCATAATCAACCATGGGCAACCATAATCAACATGGTCATGGTTGAAAATGGTCAACCATGGTCAATCATAATCAACATGGTCATGGTTGAAAATGGTCAACCATGATCAACCATGATCAACATGGCAATTTATTAAACGTTGGAATGTGTTTAAATAATATCTCTTAAGTTTATTAATCTCCCATGCATTTATAATATCTGATGGGTTTATTAATCTCTCGTGTTTATAATATCAATCCCAAGGGTTTATAATATTAATTACTTGGGTTGAAATTAGTTGGGTTTATAATATTAATCCCAAGGGTTTTAACATTAAACCCTTGAGTTAATAATATTCATCCTTAAGGTTTTAAATCCCTTGGGTTTATAATATTCATCCCTTAGGTTTATAATATCAATCCCAAGGGTTTATAATATTAATCGCTTTTGTTTTAGTATTAATGCTCTAGGTTTATAATATTAATCTCTTTGACTTATAGCATTGATCTCTTGGGATTATAATATTAATCCCTTTGGCTTATAGTATTTGATCCCTTGGGTTTACAATATTAATTCTTTGGCTTATAATATCAATAATCTATTGGGTTCATAATGTTGGGGTTTATAATATCATGATGTTGGACTGGTATAGGGATCTTTCGAGTGTTGCATTGTGACATACATTGTCTCAATGCGACAATTAATCTCATAATGATTTTTGCAATATTACATTGCATTGAAAATTAATCAATGTTATAATGTGACATTACAAATTTGAGGTTTTATGTTAGAGTTTATAATATTAGACTTTATAAAATATGGTTTATAATATTGACATTTATAATATTAGGTTTAATATTGGGTTTAAAATATTTTGGTTTAATATTGTGTTTACAATATTGAGGCTTTTAATATTGAATTTTATGATATTAGGGTTTAAAATATTAATGCAAGGGTTTATGATATTAATTCTATGGTTATTAATATTTATTGTAGGGTTTATATAATTATTTCTAGGGATTATAATATTAATATTAGGATTTATATTGTTGGGTTTTATAACATTAGGGTTTATAATGTTTGGATTTATATTAGGGTTTAATATTGTGACGTTGGAATGGTAGGGAAATCTATCCAATGTCGGAGTGCGACAATCATTGTCACAATGTTACATTACATTGCAATTTATTTAATGTCGCATTGTCACATTGTATAAATTTATGTTTAATGTTCTCGTTTATGATTGGATTTAGGGTTTATAATTGTAGGGTTCAGAATATTAATCCCTTGGGTTTAATAATACACTGAATTTATAATATTATTAATCCCATGGGTTTATAATATCAATAATCCCTTGGGGTTTATTTATCCCTTGGATTTATAATATTAATTCATAATATGTATAATAATAGAATAGGGTTTATAATCTTACAATTTATAATAATTTTTTTTTTTTTTTTTCTATGTTAAGACTAACCTAAGTACCCACGGGGGATTTGAACCGGTGACCTATCGCAAGGAGTGCCTTAACAAGACACCCATTCACCGTCAATCCAAAGCCCCGTGGGCACAATTTATAATATTAATCCTAGGGTTTAATATTAATTTGTTAGGTTTATAATCCCTTCGGTTTAGAATATTTATCCCCTTGGTTTATTAATCCTTTATATTTTTTAATCCCAAGGATTTATAATCATAATCCCTTTGATTGATTAGTCTCCTGGGTTTATAATATAAATAATCCATGTGGTTTATTAATCCCTTGGGCTTATTATAATAATAATCCATTAGGTTTATTAATCTCTTGGGTTTATAATATTCATCCCTTAGGTTTATTAATCTCTTGGGTTTATAATATTCATCCCTTAGGTTTTTTAATCACAAATATTTATAATATTAATCCCTTGGGTTGATTAATTACTTGGTTTTATAT
The DNA here is from genome assembly GCA_031772625.1 of Pinus tabuliformis. Taxonomy (NCBI): domain Eukaryota; kingdom Viridiplantae; phylum Streptophyta; class Pinopsida; order Pinales; family Pinaceae; genus Pinus; species Pinus tabuliformis. The sequence continues at coordinate 703,931,396 of CM062805.1, read as the reverse complement.
TATAAATAATCCCTTGGGTTTATTAATCCCTTGGATTTATAATATTAATCCCTCCACTTTATAGTATTTATAATTCATTGGGTTCAATAATATCTTGGGTTTATATTACTAATCCTGAGGGTTTATAATATTAATGCCTTGAATTTATAATATTCAACCCTTGGGCTTATTAACCCCCTTGGTTTCTAATATTCATCCCTAGGGTTTATTGATCCCTTGGGTTTATATTATTAATCCCTCAGGTTTTTAATATTAATCTCATGATTTATAATATTGATCCCTTGAGTTGCCCACGGGGCTTTGGATTGACGGTGAATGGGTGCACTGTTAAGGCACTCCTTGCGATAGGTCACTGGTTCAATTCCCCGTGGGTACTTAGTTTAGTCTTAACATAGAAAAAAAATATTGATCCCTTGAGTTTTTAAGATTTATCCATTGGGTTTATAATATTTTTATTTTTGTGGGTTTATTAATCCCTTGATTTTATAATATTAACCCTTTTGGTTTTTAATATTAGTGTCTTGGGTTTATAGGTTTAATATTAATGGTAGGGTTTATAATTTTAATACCTTTAGTTTATAATATTATTCCCTTGGGTTTAATCCCTTAGGTTTATTAATACATTAGGTTTATTATAATAATAATCACTTTGGTTTTTCAATCTCTTAGATTTATAATATTCATTCCTTGGGTTTTTTAATGCCAAACATTTATAATATTAATCCCTTGGGTTGATTAATTGTTTGGTTTTATATAAATAATCCCTTGGGTTTATTAATCCCTTTGATTTATAATATTAATCCCTTGGGTTTATAATATTAATAATTCGACGGGTTGGGCATTATAGTAATCGAGAGCTCTGCAACCCTGATGGAACCGCGATAGCCATGAACTAAGCACAACCGCGACCTAACCCTCTGACAGTTACTACAAAGCTGCATACCATGAGGTTGCTTATTAGGTCAGGATGACAGAGGAAGCTGGGGGGGAGAGATCCCCTCCTACCGGGATGCGGTGTCAGGGGATTCCCGCCAGAACACTAGCAATCAGAAGCAAACGCAAGAGACAAACAAAATGACAAGACCTATCTTGAGGGTGCGATCGCAGGAAGGAAATAGAGGAAAATGTCTGTCATGTATAGCAGAGAAACTGAGATTCATCATTCTGATGAATAAATTGGAGAGATACAGAAGTTACATGAATGACCACGCGTTGATCTACAAGTTCATAGGAGTATGGCCGATGGAGAAAGACCTTACCAAGTGGATACAACAAAAATGGCAACCCAAAGGCCATATCGAGCTCAAGCTGGGAGCTAGAGGCTTCTTCACGGTAATATTCTCAAACCTACAAGATAAAGAAAGAATATTTGAAAATGGCCCTTATTTCCATTATAATGTTGGTCTGTTTATGAGATATTGGGAAGAATGTCATGACCCAGATAAAGGAGAATTTATGGCAGCACCAAGATGGGTAAGATTATTCGACCTCCTAATAGACTTCTGAGACCCATAAATACTAGAGGGTATTGGGAATACGATAGGTAAATTTTTTAAAATAGCAGAAATGACAAAAAGAGGTAGATACACATATTACGCAAGAATTTGTGTGTACATGAACATAGCTGAACCCATACTTGACTTAGTGGAGTTAGAATACCATGAAGAGGTTTGGCAACAAACCTTAGACTACAAACACATCCCGTTCAGATGCCGAAGGTGCCATGAATATGACCACCTATTTAAGGACTGTCCACTGAACATGGAGGAGAGGGAGAATACACTCAAGCAATAGAAGAAACCTCAAGAAGACAAGGAAGGGTTCCAAGAAGTGAAAAACAAATGGAGGCAACCAAATGAAACCCACAACACAGGGAAAAAAGAATACCAAACTCATCCGAGTGGTAAGAATAGCATTGAAGCATTGTAGGTAGAAGAAGATGAAGAAAGTGAGATCCAAGTCATGGATTATCAGGATAAAGGAAAGGAGAGTAGTCAAGTCAAGGCAAACCAACACCCAAGAGGAAAGCTCAAAGAGATTTGGCAGATAAAGAGGATAAGGAATAAAGGGAGGGGATGGAAACCACTACAATGGAAATTGACCCAAGCAAGGGAGAGGAACTTAGCATGGAAGAAGAAGTTTTGAAGAAACTGTTGAATGAATGGAGACATTTAGATGAAAGATTTATTCCAGAAGACCAAAAAAGATTGTACAGAGAGACTTTCCAACAATATCAAGCCAAGCAAGGACAAGGATAGGTTGAGATTGCAGAGAAACTGGGGATGCATCAAGAAAACCCCCATGAGTATTCAAACAAAACAAAAGGAGGGAAGAAAAGGGGCCAGAGAAACTTACAGGAATCTATACAGATCATGGGAGAAATGTTGGTGAACACAGGAAGGGTGGTACCGCTATCAGCGGTATACCAACAAATAAACAAAGTGTCCCAATGATAGTAACATCTTGGAACATAAGAGGCCTAAACAATTGAGGAAAACATAGATACTTAGCAGAGAGACTAAGAAAAGAGAAACCCCAATTAATGCTGCTATAAGAAACTAAGATTACAGGAGGGAAACTAGATGAAATCCTAAGCAAGATGAAACCGACATATGAAGGTATGTCTATAGATGCACAAGGAAGCGCAGGCGGGATCACAATTCTGTGGAACCCAACAAAGGTGACCGTTGATTACTGGATAAGCATGAAGTGAATCCTCACTGGGCAGTTCCACCCAATAGGAAATAAAGATTGGTTCTTAATCTTCGCAGTCTACGGCCCTCACATTCCAGTCGAAAAGGAAAAATTCCTCCAGAGGATAAAGATGTTAAGCCAAATGCATGAGGAAAAGCTTTGGTTACTAGCAGGCGACTTCAACTTGATAACAACGCTGTAGGACAAAAAAGGGAGACTTCGAAGGGAAGAGACAGAAATGGAGAAATTAAGGGATATATAAGAAGAACTTCACCTGGTGGATATCCCAACAATTAATGGAAAATATATGTGGAATAATAGAAGGGGAAGAAACAGGCAAATAGCTTCTCGTCTGGATAGATTCTTGGCCACAAAAAACCTTATTAGTAAATATGTTTACTACGAGGCTTCAATTATACCGTGCCTAGGGTCAGATCATTGGCCTATTAAATTAGAAGTGGAAATGAAACAAGGAAATCTAAATAGACCCTTCAGGTTTGAAGCCTTCTGGCTAAGAGAACCGACCTTCATTGAAAAATTGAAGGAGTGGTGGAATGGGAGTGAGAAAGAAGGGAGAAATCTGATGCATACCTTCCAACTCAGACTCAAAGAACTAAAAAACTAAAAAAATGGAACAAGGATGAGTTCAGAAACATACAATAGGAACAGGAATTGATCCAAGCCAAGATGAGGAAAGTACAACAACAAATCATCAATGAGGGAAGAAATGAGCTGCTAGTGGAGGAGGAAGGGCAGTTGATAAATAAATTGGAGGAAAGGAGACAATAAGAAGAAATACTGTGGAAACAGAAATCAAGAATCCAATGGTTAAAGGAAGGGGAAAGAAATACAAGGTTTTTTCATAAAGCTATGATCCAACATAGGCAACAGAATAGGATATTCTCCCTAGTCGATCAGCAAGGCAACCGACTTACTCAAAAGGAAGACATGGAGAACCTGTTAGTTCAACACTTTCAAAGGCTACTGACGGAACCCAATCTAAATAGGGAGGAGAATATAAACAAAATCACTCAACACATTCCCAATCTGGTGAGCAGGGATCAGAACATGGCCCTGCTAAGGGAAATATCTAAAGCAGAGGTAGAAGAAGTCATCAAAAGCCTGGCGAAGAACAAAGCACTAGGCCTAGACGGGTACACAACAAAATTCTATCAGGTGACGTGGCCATTCATGGGGGAAGATATTGTGAAAATTGTCGAGGAGTCCTGATGCACCAAAAGAATGCATCCAGCCCTGAACTCCACTTTTTTGGCCCTTATTCCTAAAACGGATCATTTGGAAGAACCACAAGGTTTTAGACCAATAGCGCTTTGTAATGTAATTTACAAAATCATGGCTACAATTATGGTAAATCGCCTAAAACCTATCTTACCTGGTCTAATCTCTCAAGAACAGACATGGTTTGTTAAAGGAAGACAAATAGTCGATGGCATTGTGATGGCACAAGAGGCAATACATTCACTAAAGACAAAAAAACCAAAGGCATGCTGGTAAAACTAGACTTATCAAAATCCTATGATTGACTGAACTGGAAGTACCTACAGGGAATTTTGAAGGCATTTGGCTTTGATGAAATATGGATAAGCTGGATAATGTTGATGATATCAACTCTAGTCCTGTCAATTTTACTTAATGGATCGCCCACAGAGGCGTTCAATGCAACTCAAGGGCTCAGGCAAGGCAACCTGATATCCCCGTTTCTGTTCATTCTGGCTGTAGAAGGACTCAGAAGGTATATAAAAGAGAAATTTCAAAGAGAACAATACACATGTCTTATATTGTGGGGGAATGATTTATCATTAACTCACCAACAATTCATAGATGACATAATGATGTATGGGAAAGAATCTCTCAAGGAAGCCAAAGGGTTAATGGAGATCCTAATTGATTTCACAAGTGCTTCAAAGACAGAGATAAATAAGGAAAAGTCTGATATATTTTTCTTCAATACAACATCTCCATCACAAGCTTTCTTACCAAGAATAAAGGGATTATGAATTGGTAATCTCCCCTCGAAATACCTAGGAATTCTGCTAAGTAAGCAACAAACTCTAGTGGAAAACTGGAAACCCCTATTGGAAAAAATCCAAGGGAGAATGCATAATTGGACATTGAGATCACTAAATATGCCGATTCGGGTAATACTACTGAGATCAGTGCTACAATCGATCCCGATTTACCAATTAACTAGTCAAGCGATGCCAAAAACAGTTTGCCAAAAGATGATAGACATCTTCAAAAAGTTCTTGTGGCAAGGGCCCAGAACAGAAAAAAATGGGCTCTGCTATTGTGGAACTGGCTCAGCAAACCTCTAAAATATGGGGGGTTGGGACTCAGAGACCCGTACATTCTCAATCAGGTCATGGGGGCAAAGCTCTGGTGGAGATGGATCCAGGGAGGAGCAGACCTATGGAAGGAAATATGGGGGAGAAAGTATGGCATGCCGAGCTCAATTGAAGGAAAGCTGAGAGTCCAGGACAATAATAAGGGATCAACCATCTGGAACTTAGCCTCAGATAATATAAATCTGATCAGAACCCATATTTTATGGGAAATAAGGGGAGGAGACAAAGCAAAATTTTGGGAAGAAGCGTGGCAACAGAGAGAAAAACTAAACAACAAACCTGAGCTAGAAATAGTATGTCAATATACTAATAACCTTGAAGAACAGATAGTAAAAAAATTCTAGAGCACGAAATCGGGAGAGTACTGGAGAAAATGGAAACAGAAATAGGATTGTCCAGACACCCCAAAAACCCCCGAATGGAAGGTATATGAGAAAGACATGGCAACTCGGAAAATTGCAAAAACTGAGGGGTCAAACATTCTAAGATAGGGGTATAAGATTAAAGGGATTCTCACAATTAAAGAGGGATATCAATTGCAAGTAGCACACCCCCAACAACAAGGGACACAAATATGGGACAGAATATGGCAAGAAAAGTCATGGCCGAAAATCACATTTTTCATGTGGATCTTTTGACATGGGCGTGTTGGAAATAATACTGAGAGGGGGTGGGGGGGTGAATCAGTATTAGCAAGTCAATAATATTTCATTTCATATTTATATATGCTACTTCAGTTAATCAAACTTGTGTGTATACGCAACTGTATTTAAGGCAACTAGCGTATACCCTTCAAACTTATAACTTAGTTAATTCATCATATGTTGATCTTTAATCTGTGCATCAAAACCATATAAACAGTAACCAGGTGCAGTAAAAACAGAACAGACAATCACACACATGAACATAAGATATAAGGTGGAAACCCAATGTGGGTGAAAACCACCTGCTACAATCGTCTCTATCTTCTTTTAATAAGAAACTTCTTTTTACAATTTTTGTACTGGTGCAGTCTTATACCAGTATGCAGGCTTCTACCTGCAGAAGGCTACAACCTTCTCTCGTTCTCCAGCTTCTCCTGGAAGGGAGCTACAACCCCCTAGCTCTTGTACTAGCTGATGTGTTTACTAGTACGTAGGTGCTGGCCTACAGAAGGCTACAACCTTCTCTTTTCTTCCAGGGACCATGTTTCATAAATTTTCAGACTAGATCCATCAAATATATCTACATCAATCAATCTCCTTTGCACCAACCAAAACTGAATCAATCAATCACTTCTTAGAATGCTATAACCAGAATACAGTAACAGTAACTAGAACCCAAGCTAGAACCCAGAACACCGCAACAACAAACAGAAGTAGCTAAAGCATATTTTATTAGGTATACGCTACTTCAATGTGTCGAACCTGCATACATACACTGTTTTCTCAAGGCAAACCTGCGTATACGCTGTTTTGATATGCAGAACCAACATGTATACGCGCCTCTACTAAAGTGAACCTACGTATAGATCTGTAAATGATGATTTAAACTTTACAACAATTCCAGACATCAGTTATACCCAGATCATCATATTTACAGATTACAACATGCGCTAATTATTCAGATAAAAGATCAAAACCACACAAAGATGCTTCTCTTCAAGCCTTAAGATCTTGACCCATCAATAGAACTTATCCTTCATCAAGCGCTCAGGTTCATCCTCAGATCTAGTTGTTCACCATAACCCAATTGTTACAGGGAAAAGTGTCTATGCAGAATTGCTAATCCCACTAAGGCTGGTAGCTACCTTAGAAACAAACAAGTTAAAAACTACTTTCGTTTTCCTTTATGAGAGATAGATGAGAGAAGAATAAAGGAGACCAACCTTTGTCTTGCGCTTGGTTCCTTGCTCGATTCCTCTCTCTTCTGATAGTCCTTTGCTACTTGCTTCCTTGTATACCCAGCTTCACAGAGTACTTGTAGAATCAAAGCAGCATAACACTATACGAGAACATAGATCTATTATCATAAACAATTTAGGATCAGATGTAAATTGACCATACAAATGCACAAAACATAAATGACACAAGAGTATTGAGGAAAACTTGAATAGCTTTATTGATAATCAAGAAAGAGCCAAGAGAGTTACAACCAATTGTTCTGACCCAGCATCATCCTCTCAGCAAGAAGCCCTTCTTCACCTCATGAAAAGCTTAGATCACCCAACACTATGATATTGCACCAATAAACCACCAACACTTCCTTACAAGATACAAAATTCCAGCCTCTGCATCTCTGGGATGAGGGATCCATATATAGATGTCTGCAAGGGAGGTGAGTCAGCTTTTGAGATTTGATTAGTGTCTTCCCTCTGATAGTTCTTGCTTCCACTTGGAGATTGATGATCTCTTACTCATCCCTGGTCGAATTCAGAGAGGCAAGTGTCACAGGAGAAGTTTCTGGAAGATTCCATGCTTCTCCACCTTGCGGATTGACCTTGCCATTTGTCCCTTCTTGCCCATCGCACCCCATAGAAGGGATTTTTGAAATGCAATGCACCTACTGTGTGTATTCAGGTGAGATGCAACGCACTTTACCTATGGAGCAGGTGAAATGGTCCAGTTTTGACCAGTTCTGAGTAGTTTTTCATGGAGAACTTCTGGGAGAAGCTGTAATCAGTTGACCTTGTTCTTTTAGGGGTTGGAACAACACCTTTAGGGACTTAGGAGCCCTTAGTTTATGGACATTTATGCTTGGGGTTGCAGTGCCCAAAAATTTCTATAACAGTTGCCCCCTAAAGCATGAGGTCGTTAATCTTTTGATGTCGGGTGAAATGCTTTATCATGAGGATCCGAAGTTCTTTCAAGCTGGAAGGAGACCTGTAATAAGATACAATACATTACAGTATCTTCATAATATTTTCATGATCTAGTTGAGGCGGGCATTCCCATGCTCAGCTTTATAAATTCATTTTCATGTACATAGGACAGACAATCGTTTGAGTGTAGACTGATGATTCTGGTAGAGCCATCATCCCTTAGATTGGATGATTATTTGTGCAGCAATGATGTACATTTGATGTCTTTATTTTCCTGAATATATATCGTAGCCCGGATGGATGAAACTAGATCCGGGGTCTTCAATCTCATTCGATCTTCACTCAAAGTACAAGTTGATCCATGTGAGAGATGTTCTGGAGTCGAACATGGAAAGACATCGCCTGATTACCAGCCAATGATGTAAACCGTTAACAAGTGTGAGAGGAATCACCGATAATGATGATGACCCTCAAGGTACTACAGTACAATTTACGTGGTGTGAATAAAGGACTTGGTGTCGAACACCACACAAAATCTTTCGGTCGAAGACCATTGATGTAAACCTATCGCCGGAAGTGAGAAACTTGCCATTGAGGCATGCAAGCTTCAAAGTACTGAAAGGGTTGTTCCTAGATCGACTTCTTGGATAATGAGCTGATGTCGACAGGAAGCAATTCGTCATAGGAGGGCCTTAATGAATCCCACATCAATGACACGGAACGGAGCAAATGATTTTAATGGAGGTGAAAACAATCTGGTGATATATGGTTCAGGGTGGCAGTCATGAAAGAATGGAGCGTAAATGTATTGCAGTGGGTGAGACACAGGTGAATTCTCTGAGCGACTTCTCTTGAACATACCGGCGACACTGACATGATGGATTGGTAGCATTAACCCCAAATGTGGATGGTGTTATGGAACCATGGCGATGTGACCGGTGAATGGAACAACTCAACCCGACTTAGATGCGGAGTGAAAGTGTCATGTTCAAGAGCGACTTGCTACCAACAAAGTTTCTTCAAGTTTTCTTCCCAATTTTTCCCCAGTCATTGCTGACCAGTAACTCTTTATTTTTGTCAAGCTTGAGGAGGATAACATATGCTTGTTCTATAATTTTCCCTTTGGGCGAACCCATCGCTATGTTTTAACGAGCCTAGCGATAGTGAAACTCGTTCTTGTCTGTTATGGACAAGTTTGTCGCTATTAGGTTTTAATGAGTTTAATGACAAAGATAACTCGGTCCTTTTCAATTTTAGAGAGTCTGAAAAGGGACGTAAAGGAAACTCCAAAAATCATTTTTCGTCATCTAATCCCTTAAGTCCGAAAGAGTATAAAATAATACAGAAGGGATGAATTTTCGGTACTTTTAACGAGCCGAACAAAACAAGCACTCGATCTTTTTGTGTAATAATCCTTCAGGTCCAAAAAGATTAAAATCTAAAGGAGGGATAGCACTTCCGGTCACTTTAACGAGCTGGAGAGGCCAATGGCTCAGAAATCTTTTCATATTTTACGAGTCAGTTGAAAAGAGCTTAAAGGAGACTCGTCTTTGAGGAACGAGTGATAAATTCGGGTAGTAGCTGATTCCAGGTAAGGTTTGGAATTTTCCAATCACGACAGTGTTACAAAGATGGCTAACAAGATCACTCTTCGCAGCTGTTCCTCAAAAGGGGTAAACAATCAAATGGAGGTGAATGATCGGCCAATACAGAGTGGAGGTGATGATGAGAACACGACCAAGGCTTTAAAGGCTGAAGTACTACATTCACGACGATTATTTACCGGAAATTGTTTCATATTTTAATGAGATTAAATGCTGGGGGAAACATTTGCTCATTGCTTATTTTTATTTTTTAACGAGCATGAAGTCCGTGTTAAAACTGCTCGATTAATCCAGTCGCATAATAAGGATGTCTCATATATAAAAACGACATTATTTCAAAGCTTTGCCCCACATCCTTTCTTTATGCAAGTTAGGAAACGACCAATCCTACGAGTTTAGAGGGTTAGAGGAGCTACAAATTAAAAAAAATAAATAGTCGCTCTTCGCTTGCACGCCAAAAGGTTTGCATGCCCCCAGGTATACAGAAATAGAGTTTCAAGGTTATCCCTCAATTTCTAGAAAAAACATTTTTTTTATCGGGAAAGGTCTACCTTTTTTAGGTTACCAAAGATTGTTCTGTTCATACCACAAACAAAACACTTCTTCGGTGGTGTCTACCGAAATAGACAAAGGTGAGTGGCGCAGACGCCTCTACTCACATAACTTTGACGAGGGAATCTTATTCCATTCTAACCCCCTTTTCCTAAACGGACGGGAGTGTTAGACTAGTCATATATCCTTCGCAGAAACCTACCATATATGTGAAGTTTTCCTACCGAAGCAGACCAGGGTGCATGCCCCCTGGGTTTCAGTCATGTCCCCCGAATCACTCGCGCTCATCAGGTGGATGGACTGGGGATTGATGAGACATTCCTTGCATGAAAAGACCATTTAGGGATGGTATATGACTATTTGTTATGCATGAACCGGGGAATGAAAGCTAGTCTACGAGCTTGACCACTCTTCCTTTGTGCAGAAAACACATTACTCTAAAGAGTGAGGAGACAATGGCCTCCATGCAATAAATATAGTCTCGTCCAAGGAGTAGATTATAATCTAGGGGTCCTTGGACTACCATTACATTCATTTGAACGGTTTTCCCTCTCATTGTTATGGGAACATTGGGAAGGATCCCTAACGGTCGACTGGTTCCTTTATCAAAGCCTGTTAGATTTCTCATTTCAGGCAAAAGCGATGGCGAACCAAGCGATTTCCAAGTAGTTGAGGAAAGGATACTCATAGAAGCCCCTTCATCTATGATGGTACCGGCCATAACCATTCTATATATTTGAGCAATGATTCGGAATGGTACACTAGCCGGTAAACGGGGTCTGCCTAGTGGATTCCAGTCAAAGGAAACAACTAGGTTGCTTGGTGGTGGGACTGAATAGACGGCCAGGTACGACTCTGACAAACTTCCTTCCTGCAGTAAAGGAGCGGGTAAACTGCCCCCATGTTCATCGGAGTCTGTGCTTATGAAAAGAATTTGGACGGTGTCATCCTTGTTCTCTTCGATGACTGTATCATCTGAAGATGGAACCTCTGAAGGCAAGACCGGGTCAACTTCCGCCTCGACCTTTTGACTTTCGTCTGGTATGGATTCAAATGGTTTATCTTCAATGATAGACGCTTCGGCCGACCACAAGGGCAGGTTAGCCAGATTTTCAACTAGTGACGGACTCGGCAAGAGTTTCTTATATCTAGGAGGAAGCCGTAACGGTGAAACCGGACGGTCGTCCAAAACTCTTTTAGCCTCGTCTAAGAAGGGACAATGGTGGATGGCGTGATCGCCTTCACACAGTTTACAAGGAAATCTACATTTTCCTTTTTGTCCAAGGGTTTCACTTTCACTAGTTGATGGTGTATTTTCAACATGATGATCAGAGGTTGACGACACTGGATTGTGCAAACGAGGAGACCAGTCCCTTAAGATCCGAGGGATGCAGGGACCATCTCGATGAAAGTGGTCTCCCTTGCAAATGACACATGGAAATTTAGGCCTGGTCGGTGCAGTGTGTGGATTTTCGCTAGACGATGCTTGGTTGCCCCTTTTCGCCTTTGGCTCCTTCTTCTTCTTCTCTTTCTTCTTCTTTTCCTTCTTCTTCTCAGGTACTTGATTTTTGGCTTTACCAGCTTCATCAAGCGAAGAGGAAGGAGGAGAGGAAGAATTGGATGAAGTAGAATGTTGGGGGGTAACTCTGGAATCGTTTAGTTGCTGACTCAATTGTTCAGGAATCGCAGTATTCTGAACGACGGAGGTTGAGAAAAGCCATACGGGCAAGCCGATTGTCAATCCTGGAAGCGAAAATGTGGCCATATGGGGTGCACCAACATCTCCCCAAGAGGAGAAGGGACTAGGATTTCCTCCAAGGGGAACTCCTTGGTTGGTGGACTCCATTTTTCTCAACCTAAGACCAACGTAGGAAAGGTGATGATTATTCCGTTTAAAATAAATTTTAGACGCTTTGACACAACTTGTTTTTTCAATTTTAAAGAGTCGAGAGAAAACAAAAGATGACTCTAGTCACCTTCGATTTTTAATGAGCCTGAAGTGACAAGTGCTCAAATGGACATTTTCTGTTAAGGAGTCTGAAAAGGAATGAAAGGGACTGCTCTAGAAATCTAGACAGAGGGATTACCAAACCAATTGCAAAACTGCAGAATACTTTTTACGGTACGACAGTCAATCTTCCCGAATGCTGTGTTCAGTGCATTGCGATCGATAGGGCGACAAACACAGCTTCCTATGGATAAAGGATTAAGCCTATTGTGGTCTCCCAAAATATACTCGACGGTACGTGGGAGCACAAGTTCGTACTGGCACTTATCGTCTCAAAGTGGAGGAATCACCCAACCAACAGTGAAAATAACAGTTACGAGGCTTTATGACGCCAGAATACGCCTCTAGCCTAGACTTCTAGATGTTGTGCGTTAGGTTTCAAAGCGTTGTTAGATTCATTAAATTTATTTTATAGTTGATCTTGCTTAAGAAATTTGCCTTTCAGGTTCACCGCGTGATGTAGATGTACAATTCCTAAAATGTAATCTAATATGATAAACAGTCGTTTTATCTTCTTTGTGCAATGAAAATCCTAGCTACTAAGGAAAGAGAGATGGCATTCTTTCAACAAAGAGCAAAGAGCACACACTATATGCACTATCCTACATCAAACCAACAAACAGTCTAAATGCAAATGCACATGCATGTATTTGTTTTGAGCCTTCTTAATATGTGAATGATAAAAAGAAAGCTAATGCGCAAATCTGAATTATTTTTCAAAGAGACAATTACTAACAAGCTGCTTTTCAAAATCAAAATGAAGACAATGACGACACTTGCGATTTGGAAATGAAAACTTGCTTTCGACACTAGAAAAACTACTAATTCAGATCAAATACAAGAGTAACAGGGTAATCGACTATCAAGAACAATCATATTCTCTTCTATGACTGAAAACGACACTTGCGACATTTTCAAATCAAGAAACGACAGTACAATTACGCTACTTCTTTATAAAGGAGAACTGAAAATGACTCAAAAAATACATAAAAACATTTACAGTTCTTTGCACAATGGAGGCAGAATATCAGCAAGGAAAGGGGTTTAAAACAGAGGTGTATTGACTACAGGCATCAAAACTCCTGAATAGATCTGAAAAGAGTGAACATAGAAACCAAAATTTAGGAACAAGGCCTTGTCTGATCAGCGCACCTGTAACACAGTGAAATTGAAATGCAACGCACCTACTACACTCGGGAAGTGCGCTGCATTTGAAGTTCACAGAACAGACAGTGCGCTGGACCAGGGATGAGACTTTGATTGGGTTCCAGGTCACAATTTGCAGTTCAGTTCAGGGATTTTGGACGAGCAAGTGGTAATCAGTAAATCAATCACAGGGGTAGATCTAAGGAGGTTACTAGAGCCACCACAAGGGCAATTAGAGAGCTTGTAAATCAATTTTTTAATTCATAAACAAAACCCAAAGATTGACTGAAGCAACGTTGATCAACTTTGCACTTGCATAGCAAATGCAGTTCGAAGGCTAGCTGGCTTGCCTTCAGGCTCCGCCTGTAAGTTTATAAAGTAAACAAATGTAGATGAACAAACAATCTATTCGCTCCCCAGCGGAGTTGCCATTTTGTTACAGGGAAAAGTGTTTATGCAGAACTGCTAATCCCACTAAGGCTAGTAGCTACCTTAGAAACAAACAAGTTAAAACTACTTTCGTTTTACTTTATGAGAGATAGATGAGAGAAGAATAAAGGAGACCAACCTCTGTCTTGCACTTGGTTCCTTGCTCGATTCCTCTCTCTTCTGATAGTCCTTTGCTACTTGTTTCCTTGTATACCCAGCTTCACAGAGTACCTGTAGAATCAAAGCAGCATAACACTATACGAGAACATAGATCTATTATCATAAAAAATTTAGGATTAGATGTAAATTGACCATACAAATGTACAAAACATAAATGACACAAGAGTATGGAGGAAAACTTGAATAACTTTATTGATAATCAAGAAAGAGCCAAGAGAGTTACAACCAATTGTTCTGACCCAGCATCATCCTCTCAGCAAGAAGCCCTTCTTCACCTCATGAAAAGCTTAGATCACCCAACACTATGATATTGCACCAATAAACCAGCAGCACTTCTTTACAAGATACAAAATTCTAGCCTCTGGATCTTTGGGATGAGGGATCCATATATAGATGTCTGCAAGGGAGGTGAGTCAGCTTTTGAGATTTGATTAGTGTCTTCCCTCTGATAGTTCTTGCTTCCACTTGGAGATTGATGATCTCTTACTCATCCCTGGTCGAATTCAGAGAGGCAAGTGTCACAGGAGAAGTTTCTGGAAGATTCCATGCTTCTCCACCTTGCGGATTGACCCTGCCATTTGTCCCTTCTTGCCCATCGCACCCCATAGAAGGGATTTTTGAAATGAAATGCACCTACTGTGTGTATTCAGGTGAGATGCAACGCACTTTGCCTATGGAGCAGGTGAAATGGTCTAGTTTTGACCAGTTCTGAGTAGTTTTTCATGGAGAACTTTTGGGAGAAGTTGTAATTAGTTGACCTTGTTCTTTTAGGGGTTGGAACAACACCTTTAAGGACTTAGGAGCCCTTAGTTTATGGAAATTTATTCTTAGGGTTGCAGTGCCCAAAAATGTCTATAACACCAATAACTTGTATTCTAGATCTTGGTTTTCATTAGATATTCAATTCATGAGTGACTTTTCATAATGATCTTCTCCTCCTTTTATAGTCTTAGGCCTTACTCAATACCATGGTCCAAAACCACTTAGAATCAATAAATTGGACCAAATACCTGGGGTCAACACTTTGGATAAGCTATCTTGGACCAATACCATGGATCAAAATACCATGGACTAAATACCACGGACCAAAACTAAGTTTTCCAACATGTACGTGTCTTTCCTTCCGTGAAAGTGTGTGTGTACGCTATACGCGCCTTTTGGTCTGCGAACCTGCGTGTACACGCGGCTTGGTCAATGGGGAACCTGTGTATACCTCTCTTTCTTCATTCTGTGAGCCTGAACTATGATCTGTCATCTGTGTGAGTTGCCATCAAGGACAACACCTGTGTCATAGAGCCAAATTTGTATCATAATGCCAAAAATCTCCCCCTTTGGACTTGATGGAAACCCCAAGTCACTCTCCCCCTTTTTCATCAAGGGCAAAGGGTTATGCTCCCCCTGAGTACATGCTAAATTCTCTGATATACTGAAGTGTGCTATCCATGCTCCCCTTGAATATAATTAAGGTCTGCAAAAAGATGACTCTATACATACATCATAAAGGACCTTCCTATCACTAATGAGTCATACATACATCCATCTCCCAACCAAGTGGGGATATACCAAGTTTGACTCATCCACCCAACCAAGTGGGTATATACCAAATGTTTATACATGTTAGAACAAGAACATTACATCATCCATCCCATGCATAGTGGGGAAACAAAATAGGTCATTTCATGACCTTGACAATAAAAGATATACATGACATAGAGACCAAATATCTTGAAACAAGACTATGATAGTTATTAGTAAGTATCATTAGCAACATCTGTCAATCACCATCCAGACCAGCAACCATGATCCCCCCTTGAACCTGTTCCACTTGAATAAAAAACAACTATGAATTTGTACCAAGATCTTCTAAGATAATGCCAACAATGCATTACTATAAGTATATGCTCCCCCTGAACCTGTGCTAGATGATCACTGTTAGACCCATATCAAACTGCTTTCATCCACTGTTTTTCTTCAAACCAACATATACGCAACTGTATCCATAGCAACTGGCATATGTGCGTGGATACACTTTATGAAACTTGCATACAACCACCTTTCTATGAAATAGATAAGTTTTAATAACAAGATGATGCATCAACTACTCCCATCTTCTATCTGAGATATTCAAATGTCTCTTTGGGCAGTGGTTTGGTGAATATATCAACAACCTGTTCTTTGGAGGGAACATACTCCAATTTGACCTTTTGTGCAAGCACTTGTTCATGTAGAAAATGATATTTGATGGGTGTGTGCTTGGTCTTGGAATGCATGAATGGATTCTTTGAAATACTGAGTGCACTTGTATTATCACATAGAATGGAGATGGGTGGAGTACATGTGATCTGAATGTCTTGCAATGTTTGCATCATCCAAAGGAGTTGTGTGCAGCAAGATGCAATAGCCACATATTCTGCTTTAGCTGTAGATAATGCAATTGAACTTTGTTTCTTGCTGAACCAAGACACTAATCTGGAACCCATATAGAATGCACCACCACTAGTGCTTTTTCTATCATCCACGCTTCCTACCCAATCTGCATCTATATATGCACGAAGTGTAAGATATGTATCCATAGGATACCATAAACCAAAATTCTGAGTTCCTTGAAGATATTTGAAGATCCTTTTGACTGCCTGAAGGTGTGATTCCTTTGGATTTGCTTGGAATCTTCCAACTATTCCCACTGCATGCATGATGTCTGGTCGGGTACCTGTTAGATAAAGCAAACTGCCAATCATGGATCTGTAGGTTGGTTGATGTACTACTGCTGATTCATCATTTGAGCTGAGACTGCATCTTGTTACCATGGGGGTACATACTGGTTTAGAATCTTCCATGCCATATTTTTTCAAGATCTGCTTGAGATACTTGGTTTGTGATAGAAAAATACCATCTTTATTTTGTTGAACTTGTAGGCCGAGAAAATATGTGAGCTCACCAAGCAGGGACATTTCAAATTCTTGCTGCATTACCAAAGCAAAGTTTTGACTCATGGCTTCTTCATTGCTACCAAAAATGATATCATCAACATATACTACAAGTATTAGCAATTTATCATTATCAATCTTTGTATATAGATTGCTATTAGCTGATCCTTTTGAAAAACCTTGTTGATGGAGGTATTTGTCAAGACGGTAATACCAGGCCCTTGGAGCTTGTTTTAGACCATATAGAGCCTTTCTGAGTCAACATACAAGTTTTGGATCATTTCCAAGGATGAATCTATCTGGTTGCTCAATATAGACTTCTTCTCCTAAGTCTCCATTAAGAAATGAATATTTTACATCCATTTGGTATACTTTGAATTTTTGAAAGCTAGAAAGAGCAAGGAACATTCTTATGGCTTCAAGCCTAGCAACAGGTGAAAAAGTTTCTTCAAAATCTATACCTTCTTGTTGAGCATATCCTTTACAAACAATTCTGGCCTTGTTTCTGATAACTTCACTATTTTCATTCAGCTTGTTTTTAAATATCCATTTGGTTCCTATGATATTCTTATCGTGAGGTCTACGAACTAATTCCCAAGTATTATTCTTTTCAATTTTCTCAAGTTCTTCATTCATGGCCTTGACCCAACATTCATCTTTGCATGCTTCATTTACATTTTGAGGTTCGATGGAGGAATGGAATGTTAGATAGCTTGAAGCTTCTGTAATAGTTCTTCTTGTCTGCACACCTACCTCTTTTTGTCCCAAAATTTGAGTCTCTGGATGATTTTTCTAAACATACCTGGATGGAGTCTTTTCTTCTGCCGTTATCTATTCTTCTGGTGCTTCATTGGTTTCTTCTTCTTCAGAATTAACGTGATTTGATGTGGAAGGATAATCATCATCTTCTTCACACTCTTCAGTTTTTACCTGCTTTGTATTTTTTCCTGCTTCATCAACCACAACATCAATACTTTAAATAATTTTCCCAAGTCTTTTATTATAACAATTATATCCTTGGGGAAGAGTAACCAAGGAGAATGCCTTCATCTGCTTTAGGTTCAAACTTGCCAAGTTTTTCATTAGTCCTTTTGATGTAACATTTGCTTCCAAAAACTTTGAAGTATTTTATAGTAAGAGTCTTACCATACCAAAGTTCATGTGGAGTTTGAGTGCTATTTACCCGAACGTTTGCTTTGTTGAGGATAGTGACGGCAACAAATGCAGCTTTACCCCAGAAGGTTGCAGGAGTTCTAGACTCATCTAGAATGGCATGGGCCATTTGTTGAATAGTTATGTTCATCCTTTCTACTACTCCATTTTTCTGAGGAGTCCTTGCGGTGGAGAATTCTCTTTTTATTCCATGTTCTTCACAAAAGTCGAAGAATTCATCCGAGGTAAATTCCCCTCCTCAATCAGATCTGAGGCATTTGATTTTGCGATCTGATTCATTTTCAACCAAAGCTTTGAAGGCTTTGAACTTTTCAAATGCTTCATCTTTATGCTTTAGAAGTCCTATCCAACACATTATGGAAAAATCGTCAATGAACAATATAAAGTATTCTTCTCCACGAGGTGACTTTTTCCTTGATGGACCACATAAATTAGTATGAACAAGTTCAAGAGGCTTACTAGCTGATCCTTCCTTCTCAGGGAAATGTGCTCTGGTTTTCTTACCAAATTGACATGATTTGCATATTTTATTTTCTAGAATGATGATATCAGGAAGATCACGAACAACGTAGAATTTGCATGCTTTCCTTATTTGTGGGAAGCTTAGATTCCCCAATCTTCTATGCCATAGCCAGTGTTCATCTTTTGTGCTTAGATAGCATTGTTGTTGTCCTCCCTTGAGTATGTATAAGTTGTTTGGAGTTCTTATGCCTTTGATCACAGTTTCTCATGTATCAATCTCATGAACAACACATCCATTTGATCGAAATACTACTTTATTTCCTTGATCACACATTTGACTGACACTCAATAGGTTATGCTTTAGACCATCAACATACATAACATTCCTAGCTTTAACATTTTCTTTTAAGAGAACAGAACCTTTACCTTTTATGACAGTAGGAGTGTCATTTCCAAATGAGACCTTCTTTTCTTTTTCTAAGGCATTGTATGATTAGAGTTTTTCTTTATCACCTGTCATGTGTTTTGAGCATCCACTGTCGATGTACCACTAATTTTCTTGTCCTTCTGCATACAAGGCTATACCACATCTTTCTGTTTGTGGTTCTTTCTTTCTCCATATTTTGGGACTCAATGAAGTTTTGTCCTTCTGAGATGTTTCCCGAAATTTACTCCGACATTCAGAATCTTCATGATCAAAGTTGTTAGAGATCTTGTGAAAAGTTATTGTAGGTCCTTTCATGATCCCTGTCACATTCCTTTGATTTCGTGCTTCTATAGTCATGATGGTCTTGTAGGCAACACATTGAGCAACTTTGTGTCCAAAGTTATGACATGAAAAACATTGGCCATTAAAGAAGTTCTTGCGATTATCGAATCTACTGGCCTGGTGATTGTAGTTTCCATTGACATTCATTCTTGAAGCAAATTGAGTATGATTTACCTGAGGTTGGTTGTAACTTCTGTTCATCCTTGAAGTAGATTGAACCCGATTTACTTGGTGAACTGCTTTATGCCTTTGCTGACAATTGTTAAACTGTTCACTGCTCTTTGCTGCATCAAGATAGCTTTTAGTGGAGGTTGACAACTTTTGTGCTTGAGATGCTTCTTCAGTATATGCAAGACCTGTCTTTATCAGAGGAGAATGCTGCACTTTGATAATTTCATATAAAATTTCTGATTCTTTAGTAAATATGAGATTGAGAGCTTTTGTTTTCTCAATATCTTTCCTTAGACCCACAATTTCACATTCTAGTTTTTCATTGTGTTTTTCTCTTTCAGCAAGTTGGAATGTTAGAGTATCTATACTTATATTCTTTTCTTCTAAACAGATTTTGTGTTTATAGATTTCTTCATAAAGATTATCTTCATCTAAAGCATCCAAGAGATCATCATCTTCAAAAGCCATTAGAAGTCTATAGTCATTATTATCTTCATCATTATTTAATAAACCATCGCTATCTTCATGCGTATAGTAGCTCTTATTACTTACACTTTGTTTTCTATTCCATTTTGATGATTCCTTACCTTTATCAAGCATATCTTTATGAGGAAATTTGGCAGCATAGTTACCGACTTTTCCACAAGCAAAACATTTGAAAGGTAGTTTACCTCTGAATCTTCCAGAACCCTGTTGAAGGTTCTTGACAAAGTTTGCTTCTTCCTCTTCTTCTGAAATATGTCCTGATTCATTGAGTTCTTCTCTTCCTGAAGCTTTGAATGCGGCTTCTCTCATGTTTGATGGACCTCCTTTTCTCATTTCGAAAGCAGTTAAGATTCCGTGCAGTTGTGTCATAGTGATACTCTGAAGATCCTGCTTTTCTTCTATGGTAGAAACTTTTGATTCAAACTTAGTAGACAAGGATCTTAAAACCTTTTCAACTAAAGTAACTTCTTTTATCTCTTCACCCAAGTTCTTCATGCAATTAACAATCTCATCTATACGTAAGAAGTAATTAGCTATACTTTCATCATTGTGCATTTTGAGAGTTTCATATTGAATTTTGAGAGATTGCAGTTTTGCACGTTTTACCTGATTGTCTCCTTCATAGCTTAGAATGATCTTGTCCCATATTTCTTTGGCGGTTTTGAGCTGCATAACCTTGACAAATTCTTATTGTGACAAACTCCCCAATAATGTATTGACAGCCTTGGCATTGGTTTCATATTGCCTTTTTCCTGCTGTATCTGTAGGAATTGCTGATGGAAATGTATATCCTCCTTCCACAATTTCCCAGACATCTGTTCCAAGGGATTGAAGATAGGCTGTGGTTCTTACCATCCAATAAACAAAGTTGCTCCCATCAAAGATTGGTGGTCTAATGGATCCCTCTCTTTCATAGTTAATCATGATGATAGATCTTCCTTCAAGCGATCAAACTTCTTTTGAAGGACCTGCTCTGATACCAATTTTTGGAAATAATACTGAGAGGGGGGGGGTTGATTAGTATTAGCAAGTCAATAATATTTTATTTCAGATTTATATACACTACTTCAGTTAATCAAACTTGTGTATTTAAGGCAACTAGTGTATACCCTTCAAACTTATAGCTTAGTTAATTCATCATATGTTGATCTTTAATTTGTGTATCAGAACCATATAAACAGTAACCAGGTGCAATAAAAATAGAACAAACAATCACACACATGAACACAAGATATAAGGTGGAAACCCAATGTGGGTGAAAACCACCTGCTGCAATCATCTCTATCTTCTTTTAATAAGAAACTTCGTTTTACAATTTTTGTACTGGTGCAGTCTTATACTAGTAAGCAGGCTTCTACCTACAGAAGGCTACAACCTTCTCTCATTCTCTAGCTTCTCCTGAAAGGGAGCTACAACCCCCTAGCTCTTGTACTAGCTGATGTGTTTACTAGTACGTAAGTGCTGGCATACAGAAGGCTACAACCTTCTCTTTTCTTCCAGGGACCATGTTTCATAAATTTTTAGACTGGATCCATCAAATGTATTTGCAACAATCAATCTCCTTTACACTAGCCAAAATTGAATCAATCATCACTTCTCAGAATGCTGTAACCAGAATATATTAACAGTAACCAGAACCCAAGCTAGAACCCAGAACATCGCAACATAAAACAGAAGTAGCTAAAGCATATTTTATTAGGTATACGCTACTTCAATGTGTCGAACCTGCGTACATACACAATTTTCTCAAGGTGAACCTACGTATACACTGTTTTGATATGCAGAACCAACGTGTATACACGCATTTGCTAAAGTGAACCTGTGTACAGATCTGTAAATGATGACTTAAACTTTACAACAATTCCAGACATCAATTATACCCAGATCATCATATTTATAGATTACAACATGCGCCAGTTATTCAGATAAAAGATCAAAACCACACAAATATACTTCTCTTCAAGCCTTAAGATCTTAACCCGTCAATAGAACTTATCCTTCATCAAGCGCTCAGGTTCATCCTTGATTCAGATCCAGCTGTGCACCATAATCCAATAACCTGTATTCTAGATCTTGCTCTTCATTAGACATTCAATTCATGAGTGACTTTGCCTAATAATCTTCTCCTCCTTTTATAGTCTTAGGCCTTACTCAATACCATGGTCCAAAATCACTTAGAATCAATGCCTTGGACCAAATACCTGGGGTCAACACTTCGGACAAGATATCTTGGACCAATACCATGGATCAAAATACCATGGACCAAAACTAAGTTTTCCAACATGTATGTGCCTTTCCTTCCATGAAAGTGCGTGTGTACGCTATACACGCCTTTTGGTCTTTGAACCCACATGTACACGCGGCTTGGTCAATGGGGAACCTGCATATACCTCTATTTCTTCATTCTGTGAGCATGAACTGTGATCTATCATCTCTGTGAGTTGCCATCAAGGATAACACCTCTGTCATAGAGCCAAATCTGTATCATAATGCCAACAGGGCGAGCACTTACTTAGGACCAACTGTAGAAACAAGGCCTGCAAGGACCCTCGATTCGCAACATATGTAATGAACAAGAAGAAACAATGGAACATATGACCAATGCCTATAGATATAGTGAAAACTTGTGGAGAAATCATGATCAAATCTTCGAAGTAAATTACATGAATCAAACTAGTATGAAAGCAACAATGGATAATTTGCAGAAAAAGCCTTACCAAAACCCCATCCTGAATCGAGCCTGGAGACTATCTTTAGGTTTCATTCTATGGGAAATATGGAAGGAAAGAAATAATCGGAACTTCAAGGATGAAAAGAACAGAAGAAGAAAGATAGAAAAGGACACTCCAGAACATACGAGAAATGATCCTGGCTGAGAAATGGTATGCATAGGATTGGAAAACAAATCCTTAGCAAGAAAGAATAATGATGGAACTTCTAAACTTGAAGCCAAGTATACTAAACTCCACCTCATAGAAACAACATCCCCCCAATGGTGAGACTGCGAACTACTTCACACAGCCTCAGAAAGAATTTATCAAACTTGACTTCGATGGAGATGTGAAAGGGAACCCTGGGGCGGTGGGGACGGGAGGAGTATTCAGAGATGACAAAGGTAATACGATTCAAATATTTGCCATGGATTGTGGAACTGCGAGAAACAATGAAGCAGAGCTCCATGCATTGAAACGGGGACTGGAAATTGCAATAAGGGAGAGGTTACAAAGATAAGAGGTTGAAGGAGACTTGAAAATGGCAATAGACATGGTGAAAAAAATCCTGCAAGGGACTCCTTGGGAGAAAATCAGCCAAAGCTAGAGGACAGCAAGGCTTGTCCAAGAGATTAGCAAGATAATTCAACAGATTGGGTACATTATCCCAACACATGTCCACAGGATGGCTAACATGGCAGCAGACAATCTTGCTAACTAGGGATGCAGACAGGTAGGTAGAAACCTGGATATAAGACGATAAAAGTTAATACAAATGGAAGGGATGAGGAAACTAGAGGAGATCCTAGAAAAAGACAAGGAGAAAGAAGAAAACCCCCGATTGAGGTGTGATAGGGAAGTCGAGGTGGGCCAAAGGGGATGGGAGGTGGAGGCGCCAGAAACCAACCACTTGGGCCCAAGGATAGAGGGGACATCGGGATGTGGGAGGATGAGACAGCAGGAAGGGAAGCAAGTAGGATAGGGCAGGGAAGAGGAAGGCACAGAGCGAGGACAGGTGTGGCTGAGAATAGAAGGGAGTGAGGGAGGATTGGGGGCAAGCGAGAGGGTGGGTAGAACATAGTTGGAAAGTGGCATGAGAGAAGAGAGGTGCCCATGGCAGGAGTAGCCAGAGGCATGAGGGAATTAATGGGAGATAGGGATGTAAGCGTCCGAGGTTCATCATTCCGAGGAAAAGGAATGAAAGAATGGGCGACAGGAGGAAGAATAGGGCACATGGGAGGCTAGACAGAAGAAATCTGGGACAGAAGGATAAAACAAAAAGAGGCGAAGGTAGTTGACACAGGAGATAGTTGCATGCAAAGGAGGAAGGTGAACGAACGAGAAAAGAAAGGTGGTGGACATAGGCTAGTCGAAGAAAATCAATGGTATGTCACCTTGAATGCCTTACCTGATAGAAGTAATGATTAATTCAGAGGAATTTGGGGAGGGGGATTGGGAAAGCCATGACTCAGAACGAGTCACGACCTGGGGTTCCTGTAGAAATTTTGAATAATATGACACTTATTCAACAGAGATTATCCCGATTATACACTATTGCAGAAAACATGCATAATACATAACCTCCTCTACGTTGATCATCAATTTACAGAAGCAGAAACAATAACATGCGCACATAGAAGCATCAATCACACATATCAACATATCCTCACAAGTATCCAGCACTATCTCCACTTGTTACACACAATATAGCTCAGATCTGATCTCCAAATCTCCTCTGCTGCTTGCCTACCTCCACTGCATAATACCTACTGAGAATGAATGAGAATGGCTGATACAAACTCCTATTTACCTTGTGAAAATCACCCACACTGTAAATCACGTGAGAAAAAGCTATATTTCACTTGGTATTGGCCCACACTACGCAGAGATCATTGGCATAACTCAATCCCATGCATGTGCACAATCTCATGCACAACTGATAGCAATCTCAACCTCTAACACCTGTCTCCACTGAACTGTACATGCACTAAGTTAACTGATGTATTCTTTAGTTGCATTATGAGTTAATAATAAGTGAATTAATTAATAACTAATTCACACAACTCATCACTTAGTCTATTGATCAGTTAGACTAAATACAACTAGTTCAACTAAGTCAAAATGAACACAACTCCATTAACTGCTCATCCAACTCCATAGAACTCAACCACATGAGTTCTAACTGATGTCCTGCATGCAATAGCTCAAATAACACATAAGAAAATGTATTTCCTTCTGACAGCTACATGTGCCACATCTGTAGCTCAAACTGAAGTGCTCCAAGAGGATAAGATAAAATTTATAGTCTAAATATTATTATGAGACAATAATATTTGACTTTTCTATTTTTGACTAGCAGTCTAAAAATAGACTCTGATCACTCCTACTGTGATCACTCCTGTTGTGATCACTCCTACTGTGATCACTCCTGCTATGATCACTAATGCTGTGATCCAAAAATAGACTTTGTGCCATAATTTGCCTGCGGGCCCACTTAGTGAAGGCGACTCCTTTCCACTAAGCTCCATCATCTTGTTGCATTCTCAACAAGCATTTCTTGTTACACACTTTTCAACACTCCCTCTCAACAAGAAAGGCTTCCTCTCAAACCTGATCCTGAAACTCTGGAATGTTCTACATGCAACACATCTGCCCGGTCCACTTTGCTCCAACAACACTTGGAACAAAAACACTCCCAACTGACCACTCTGTTGGGCTAGGAACATACTCTGATGCTGAAGCTCTACCTACAGTTGACAAGTCCTCCCTCTCTGACATCTGCGCTACTGCAACATCTTCATGCATCTTGCACCATTGCACACCTCTATGTGCCACCTAGCACTGTGCAAAACACTTGTGCCTCTCGCATTGCTGCAGCCTGCATGCTATGCGGTGTCCTGGGATTCCCTGCACTGTCGCTCTCTCTGCCGCTCCATCCGCATCTGTCTCTACCCAATCAAGCAGTTCCTGCTACTCCACATCGGGGCTCCCGTAGCAAGGTCTCATCCAAGAGGTTGGGTACCTCAAGGATCCTACCCCTCCTCCTTGGGACGATCAATCCACATCACCCCACCTCCTACCTGGAGGTATGGCTGCATGCGATCCCTCAGCTCACCTGGCTTGAAGTTTCCCCCTACTGGAGGTCTCTGCATGAGTAGATGTCTCTACTCGATCTCCTCTCAGCTTCCCTTGTTGTGGCTGCTCCACAACCTCTTGAAGCTGCTGCACCAATCGTGGCTCCTCCATAATCGTCTGAGACTTCTTCTGGCTCTGCATGTCGAGAGGTAATATACGCTCCCTCTCAACCACCATGTCTCCATCAGTTGCCTCGCTGCTCAAGGCTTTGCATGCATCTTGAATCTCAAGAGCATACAAGTTCTTGACCCGTGAACCAATCCGCTTCACCTGTCTAGTGATGATGTGTCTAAGGAAAACCTTTCCCTTACTGAGGACTACATCATAGCCTCCATCTTCCAGCATCGCAATCGACACCAAGTTTCTCTTTAGTCTTGGTACATACTTGACATCGGTCAAGGTAAGGCGAGCTCCATGCTCCCTCTGAAAAATAACCGTGCCTACACCTGAGACACTATACTTCTCATCATTACCCATCCCTATGAGTATATGGAGATCTCTCTCCTCCAAAGTACTGAACAAACTTTTGTCACCGGTCATGTGGAAAGAAGCTCCACTGTCAAGAAACCAACCACTTCCCACCATGGATGAAACCATGCATGCGAAGTGTGTGAAGTCCAACTCAAACTGTGAAGCAAGTGAGGCTGCCTCACCTTGAGATCCTTCCCCGGATCCCTTCTTGGACTTCTTCTTTGGGAAATTAGTAGCATAATGGCCCAACTCATGACAACGAAAGCATCTCACCTTCGATTTGTCAACCTTCTTCCCATCATTGGAAGAACTGGATTCGGAAAGAGAAACCTTCCCCTTCCCCTTCTTTGCCTTAATCACTAAGGCACAGTTCTCCTCATGATGCATAGATGAAGAACTGTCTCTGGTGCGCCGTCTAATCTCCTCTTGTACAAGATCCGACCAAAGTCTCTCCCATCCTGGCAATTTCTCCCTTCCATTCACCGAGTCCTGGTAGCTATGCCAACTCTTAGGAAGGCCAAGGATTGCTAGACTCACCATATCCTCATCCTCAACAGTTACCCCCACACTTCCCAGCTCATACCAGCATTGGGTGAACTTCGTGAGATACTGGGGCATACTGTCTCCATTCTCACACTTAATGTTTCTGAGTTTATCCTTGAGCGCCATTCCACCAGCTCAAAACTCAACCGCTTCCGATCTAAAAATCGTGAGAACAAAGTATTTCTTGTACAGAGACCGACTGTATGGGCATTCACCGGATATCTCGCCTTCCAAAAGAAGGATGAATCCAGAAGCTACCTAGCCCGATTACAGACTCTGCCTGAAGAAATAAATGAAAACACTTTCTGAATAATAGATCTGATGATCAACAGCTCTGATACCATGTAGAAATTTTGAATAATATGACACTTATTCAACAGAGATTATCCCGATTATACACTATTGTGGAAAACATGCATAATACATAACCTTCTCTACATTGATCATCAATTTACAGAATCAGAAACAATAACATGCGCACATAGAAACATCAATCACACATATCAACACAGTGTTTTCCTGGGGAAAGCATCTCGCTAAAAACCCCAAATATCTGTATATTATATTGATTGAGAACATGTAACAAACATAGTACAATACTCCTCACAAGTATCCAGCACTATCTCCACCTGTTACACACAATACAGCTCAGATCTGATCTCCAAATCTCCTCCGCTGCTTGCCTGCCTCCACTGCACAATACCTGCTGAGAATGAATGAGAATGGCTGATCCAAACTCCTATTTACCTTGTGAAAATCACCCACACTGTAAATCACGTGAGCACAAGCTATATTTCACTTGGTATTTGCCCACACTACGCAGATATCATTGGCATAACTCAATCCCATGCATGTGCACAATCTCATGCACAACTGATAGCAATCTCAACCTCTAACACCTGTCTCCACTGAACTGTACATGCACTGAGTTAACTGATGTATTCTTTAGTTGCATTATGAGTTAATAATTAGTGAATTAATTAATAACTAATTCACACAACTCATCACTTAGTCTATTGATCAGTTAGACTAAATACAACTAGTTCAACTAAGTCAAACTGAACACAACTCCATTAACTGCTCATCCAACTCCACAGAACTCAACCACATGAGTTCTAACTGATGTCCTGCATGCAATAGCTCAACTAACACATAAGAGAATGTATTTCCTTCTAACAGCTGCATGTGCCACATCTGTAGCTCAAACTGAAGTGCTCCAAGGGGATAAGATAAAGTTTATAGTCTAAATATTATTACGAGACAATAATATTTGACTTTTCTATTTTTGACTAGCAGTCAAAAAATAGACTCGGATCACTCCTGCTATGATCACTCCTGCTGTGATCACTCCTACTATGATCACTCCTGCTATGATCACTCCTGCTGTGATCCAAAAATAGACTTTGCGCCATAATTTTCCTGCGGGCCCACTTAGTGAAGGCAACTCCTTTCCACTAAGCTCCATCATCTTGTTGCATTCTCAACAAGCATTTCTTGTTGCACACTTTTCAACAGTTCCTGGGACTCTAACCTAGTCTAGAATGTTAATGAAGCAAATAGATATGGTAAAGTTAAAGGGTCTCCTTGGGAAGACGAGCAAAGAGGAAATGAGGTAGGACAGGGAGACAATGGGGTTTCCATTAAGGGAGAGCGCAGGAATATTAAAGTCCCGACCAGATGGCACCTAAGGCATGAAAAGGAAATAACAAGTAGCAAAGACAGAGTGGTGGGTATTATGGTGGCCAACGAAGCAAGGCTATGGCTAGCTTAGCTTGAGACAAAACCAAATTGGAATATCCAGAGTGAGACCCAAGGGATAACCAG
Organism: Pinus tabuliformis; assembly: GCA_031772625.1. Lineage (NCBI taxonomy): Eukaryota > Viridiplantae > Streptophyta > Pinopsida > Pinales > Pinaceae > Pinus > Pinus tabuliformis. The sequence goes on along the minus strand of CM062805.1, from coordinate 703,902,945 downwards.
GGGCAAAATTCAAGCAGGGATACCAGAGAAGAGAGAGGCCAGGACGAGAAACTCAATTGAACTCTAGAATAGGGGTAAAGGAACCCAAATTAGGGACTCTTGTAGGACCATAACGGATGACCCACATGTTATGGGTTGCCGGGGAGGGATGAAACATAGAGGAGAAGAACTGAGAGGCTGAAGCCTATTATGTCAAGCACAGTCAGAGGGGAATCTGAGGGAGAAGGAGGGAAAACCCAAGTTGCCAAGACTAGGGTGAGAGGCCAAGTACGGAGCAACTAAAAGTATGACAGTTTTGTGTGTATGCATTCAGATTGATGACATTTCTTGTGTTACTGTTTTAGGTATTATAATAACCAGGGTGCAACATAGCTTGGAGATCCAGATCATGCATTGTGCTGAAGAGAGAAAACCTACAATAGAGAATGATTTGGGCGATGAAAAATGCATTTAGGACAAAGACATCATGGCTAGAGAAGGAAAAGAGGTGGCTAAATGAGGCAGCAGAGGAATTGGGAAGGCAGGGAAAAGGACCTCCGGGGGGATGCAACCTCTAGCAAAGGCCAAAGAAAAAGAGGTAGGAAGTCTGGAAAGGAGCATATGCAGACTCTCATCAACGCTTACATGGTTGGAAACCTGCCATAGGTAAGAGCACAAATAGCCGGGTGGGAGAGGGAACTCAATGACAACATCACGAACTAGGACATTGAGACAGAAGAGTGGGAAGCCATGGTGCAAGACTCAGGGAACAACCACGGTCGACATACTCTATTCCGGTAAACAATCCAGCAATGTTGGGTTATGAAGAACATAGTAGCCCAAGCTATGGCACTAAACAAGGAAGATGAGGTATAGGAGGAAGCCAAAACAAAGGAGCCTAGCAGGAAGGATCTCCATAGGGAGATAGCAATAGTCCATATTCAAGTCTACCGAAACAATTTAGCTCTGAGTAGGATAGAGAAAAGTCTACAAGACATGAGGAGAAGCGAGATGCCGGTGTCCAATGCGAAAGCCCTAGCCCTAGTGGAGTCCTCAGATGAGTGAAACAAGTTTCTAGACATAATTTTGTTATATGTCGATAAGCCTTTACTTTCCTAAGTTGATGTTTATTATAGATAGAACAACAAATGTTGCATGGATGGTGGAAAAATACTTATTCAAATTTTGAACATCTTTTAACGCTGACAGGTGGCCAACCTAGTTTCCTATGGGCAGGTTTAGGCCACTTGTTACTACTGTGAATAACCTGTTAGTGGTTGGATAATATTAATAGAGAAAGTACTACCAAGCTTACAAAAAAAAAATATTAATAATCCAATGGGTTCATTGATTTCTTGGTTTTATAATATTATTCCTAAGGGTTTATAATATTAATGCCTTGGGTTTATAATATTCCACCTTTGGGTTTATTTAACCCTTGGGTTTATAATATTCATCCTTGGGGTTTATTAATCCCCTAAGTTTATAATATCAATACAAAGGGTTTATAATATTAAACAATTGGGTTTTAGTATTGATACCTTGGGTTTATAATATTAATCCCTTGGGTTTATATTATTAATCCCTTAGGTTTTTAATATTAATCCCTTGAGTTTGTAATATTAATACGTTGGGTTTATACTATTTTTAATCTTCTGGGTTTATTAATCCCTTGGTTTTATAATATTAATCTCTTTGGATTTTAATATTAGTGCTGTAGACCCCCGATTGGGGTGTGACAAACCTTGCGGATTAGAAGGGAGAGAGGACGGTTAGAGGTCATGGTGGGCCAAGGACAGAGAAGATGGCCAGATGGCACAATGGGCAGAGAGAGGAGAGGCTGGACAGGGACCACGAGAGATGGAAAATGGAAGTGGAGCAACTAGCACTACAGGGCAGGGACAATCGTCAGGGCAGACAGAGGCAAGAGAAGATGGCCAGTTGGCACGACTGGCAGAGGGAAGAAGGCAAGGATAGTTGAAACAGAAGCTGGCAAGTGGCGAGGTAGAAGAAGACAACTTGTAGCAAGAGCAGCTGGCGGTAGGCAAAGTTTAATGATCTACATTTATGAGAAAGGTAGTGGAACCCCATCCCGAGACCCTCATGCGAGAGGAAGGGTGACAAACAGAGGAAGAGATAACGTGGTGATTTGTTAGGAGGCATGATGGCTAGGTGGACGAGAAAACAAATTTGAAAGAAGGCAAGGATGAGAAGCATTTGCATGCAGAAAGAAAAGGCAAGATGTGCAGCTGAAGATGGTAAGAGCCGAGGGTTGGAGGACATCGTGCAATGTTTGGTTTTCGATTCTAAAAGCTAGTATGTGCTCATTGCTTTCACTTATGATAGTATGGAAAACATGAATTGGCTCTTGTAAAGAATTCATTTAGAAAGAGGAACTGAAGCAAATCTGGAAGCAAAACAATGGTTAATTCTAATGGTGTCCCCACTTGATTTAAATGTTGAGGTCTCTCGGTCTTCTTGGGTAATTGTCCTATAAATTTGGGGGGAGATAGATTGGCTTTCTATTTGGGGAAGGGGGGTTGGGACACCTAATTTTAGCCTCAGGGTAGATAGATTCTGGGATATAAGAAGATGGTTGAGTTGAATTATGACCGGTAGGGTCATCCTAAGTGGTTTCCACTGCGTCTGTAGGAACAATTTCTTTAAGTTGATAAGGATGGATATGTGGATAGAGAAGGAAGGTGTCACAGATAATTGTAGAAGGATAGAATTATTAACTGCCCTTTGTGCCTCCCTCGGTCTATAGGTAGGGCTGCTGTTCCTTAATCCAGAGTCGATCCTGGACCTAGAAAAGGTTTGCAGAAGAAGGTGCATAACTGGGGCCGAAACTAGGGAAGGGAAACTGCCCAAAGAGGGCTTTTTCTTAGCTCCTTTGAGGGGACCCAATGGCGAAGGGTTTCACTTTTGTGGACTGGAATAAGAATTGTAGTTTGGTGCGAAAAGGAGAAGCAATGTCTTGCCATCTTAGGTGGCGAAAACCAGGGAAGAAAGAAACCTGGGAATGTTAGAAAATTATATATTACACAATAATGGAACACATAAAATATATTACAGAAATATAAACACAGAAAACACATAAAACAAGAGAGACACAGATATACGTGGTTCACCCAATTTGGGCTACTTCCACGGAGAAACAACCAGTCCTTCCTTTTATATTATCTGACAAACCGAAGAGATACAACCTACAACATATCCATTGTAATTCCCTCTTCACTCTCACACAATCTCCTCTCCCTTTCTCACTCAGAATACAGACGCAATACAATTCCCTCATATATAGTGAGGGGTTTCCTTCTAGGGAAAAAAACCCTAAATTAAACATAACTTCTATCATCAGATCTCTACCTAATGAACGACCTAGATTGAATACGAAATTACAACATTTAACAAGTCAATTTTACATCTATTTTTGGCTTCAGGGGCAGGCGCCTCCCCTGGACCCCCCTTGCAGCGTAAATATTATGGGTGGTGTTGCTGCCACATTACAAACTAGGGTCCAATGTGGTGATACCTCTTAATAAAGAAGATAATCAGGCTCCACACCCAACAAGCTCCCACTTGGAGACTGATTATAGCAACTCCACCGCTGCTTCATTTGTTGGACAATGACTCCACTTTGGACTTGGTTGTTTCTCATCTTCTTCATCATACTTGAAGCACAGTTGAAACTGATCAAAATCTCAGTTTCCCCCTGATTACAACTTTTGTTAACATATTTGCAGGATTCTGGCTATAGTGTATCTTTTCCAGCTTCAATTGTCCATCTTCCAACACTGATTATATGAAATGGTACTTAAGCTGTATATGCTTAGTTTTGGAATGAAATGTAGAGTTCTTTGCAAGATGTATGGCACTTTGGCTATCACTATATAACCTTCCCAACTCCTGCTTCTTACCCAATTCATTCAGAAACCTTTGTAACCAAATCATTTCTTTACTAGCCTCTGTAGCAGCAACATACTCTGCTTCCGTTGTTGAGAGTGCAACAACACTTTGCAGTTTTGAAACCCAAATGACAACTGTTCCACCTACAGTAAACACATACCTTGTGTGCTCCTCCTGTTATCTCTATCACCCGCCATATCTGCATCAACATATCCCTGTAGAGAAATGTTTGAACCACCAAAGCATAATGCTTGATTTGTGGTACCTCTCAAATACCTGAGAATCCACTTCACCACCATCCAATGTTATTTTCCTGGATTGCTCATGTACCTACTTACAACTCCCAATGCATGTGAAATATTAGGCCTTGTGTAGACCATTGCATACATTAAGCTTCTAACTGATGATGCATATGGAACTTTACACATATAAGTCATTTCTTCCTTAGTCTTGGGACACACCTCCTTACTTAGTTTGAAATGGCTAGCCAAAGGTATAATAATTGGTTTTGCATTTTGCACATTAAATCTTTTCAACACCTTTTCTATGTACTCACTCTGAGACAATGTTAATTTTCGATTCTTCCCGTCTCTAGTTATTCTCATACTGAGGATTTGTTTTGCAGCACCCAAATCCTTCATTGCAAATGAGTTCACAAATTTTCTTTTGAGCACATTTATTTCTTGCATGTTAGAACCTGTAACAAGCATGTCATCTACATACAATAACAATATAATATAGCTTCCATCATTTTGTCTTTTGAGATAAACACAATGATCAGTGTGACATCTAGTATAACTTTGTTCAGACATAAACTTGTCAAATTTTAGATACCACTGCCTTGGAGCTTGTTTTAAGCCATACAAGCTCTTCTTCAACTTGCACACTAGTTTCTCCTTCCCTTTTACCTCATATCCTTGTGGCTACTACATATATATCTCTTCCTCCAAATCCCCATGGAGAAAGGCTATCTTTACATCTAACTTCTCAAGATGCAAATCTTTAGTTGGTACTAGACTTAAAATAATTTTGATTGAAGTCATTTTGACAACAGGAGAAAATATCTCATCAAAGTCTATACCCTTTTTATGTGCAAACCCCTTCACCACAAGTCTAGCTTTATACCTTTTTCTACCTCCATCTTCTTCCTTCAACATATAAACCCATTTATTATACAATGTTGTTTTACATGCAGGAAACCTAACTAGGTCCCAAGTCTAGTTATGTGCTAAGGATTCCATCTCTTCTTTCATGGCTTGCTCCCACTTCTTCATGGTTTCTACTTGCACTGCTTCTTCATAACATTCTGGTTCACCAGAATCAGTCAACAATACATAATATAATGAAGGAGAGTATCGTTCAGGGGGTCTACTTATCCTGGTAGATCTTCTAACACCACTTTTAGGTGTTTGAGGTGCTTGTTGCTGTTGTGGTTGTTGTATTTGTTCTTGCTGTTGATCATTATGATTTTCAGGCACCTTCACCTTTTCTATGATCTCATCAAGCACTGTGTATTCTATATTTTCTTTTTCCTATTTCTTTTCCTACAATTGATCCTTATAGAAAACCTTTTAATTGAAAATGACGTCTCTTCTTCTAATGATTTTTTGTTTTTCATAATCATAAAAACGATAACCATAATCATTAACACCATACCCAATAAAGGTACATTTCTTTGATTTTGCCTCAAGCTTTGTTCTATTTTCTTTATTGATGTGGACAAAGGCTTCACAACCAAAAGTCTTAAAAATGAGTAGTTTACCTTTTTACCTGTCCATGCGTCCTCTGAAATACCACCATCGAAGGAAATTGAAGGCCCTTTATTTATTAGATAAACAATAGTATATACAACATCTGCCCAAAATTGTAAAGGCAATCCTGCATGCAATCTCATGCACCTTGCACGCTCCATGATTGTCCTGTTTATCCTTTCTGAAACACCATATTTTTGTGGTGTTCCTAGAACTGTTTTCTCTCTGCGAATTCCATTCTCTGAACAATACCTATCAAACTCTTTGCTACAATATTCACCTCCATTGTCTGATCTGAGACACTTCAACCTTTTTTTTGTCTCATTTTCAATCAAAACTTTCCATTTCTTGAAAATATCAAATACATCAGATTTATTTCGAATACAATAAATCCAAGTTTTTCTGGTTGCATCATCAATAAAAGTAACATAATAACGAGAGCCACTGAGAGATGATACCTAAGGAGGTCCCCATACATCTGTATGCACAAGATCTAATTTTTCGCTCTTATTTTCTTTCCCAACTCTGACGAATATGACTCTCTTCTGTTTTCCATAAACGTAATTCTCACAGAATTTTAAATCAACATGCTTCAAACCTGGAAACAAATTTCTTGAGTGAAGAATATGCATCCCCTTCTCACTCATGTGCCCAAGCCTATGATGCTACAATGTCGTATCTTCTCCTTTAGAGGTTAAAACATTAACAGAATTAGAAATACCATTGCATAAATACAATGTACCAACCTTTTCTCATTTTGCTATTACCAGGGCTCCTTTAGTGACCTTCCAAGTTTTATCTGTAAAAGTAGTTACAAAGCCTTCACCTCCCAACTGCCCTATTGAAATTAGATTTTTCTTAGATCTGGAACATGCCTCACCTCATTCAATAGCCATTGACTTCCATTCTGTTGTTTTATGAAAACTGTACCCATTCTAATGATTTTACAGGGTTTATCATCACCCAATCGAACCTGTCCAAAATATCCTTGAACATAATGATGAAAATGTTTCCTATCAGGTGTCGCATGGAATGAGGCCCCTGAATCTACCACCCAGGCATCAATAATATTTTCTAATGAAAGAATCAAAGCATATTGCAACACATCACCTGTCACATTTTCTTCATGATTGTTTTCTTGTTGCGCATCTCCTTCTTTTCCCTTCCGAGACTTGCAGTCTTTCTTCAGATGTCCTTTCTTCGCACATTTCCAGCACACTATACCCGATCTGGACTTGGATCTGCCTTTACTTGACTTACTGCAATATCGTGGGCTCTTTCCTCTTTCCATTTTTCTTCCCCTAGTCTCTGCAGTCAAAGCATTACCTGATGTCTCACTAAGCTTTTCCATCGCATTTCCTCGCTAAGGATTGCACCGACAACATCATCAAACTTTAAAGTACTAGATTCAGAGATAGAGTTACTAATGGCCATAATTAAACCATTCCAACTTTCTGGAAATGAGCATAGAAATAACAAAGTCCTAAGTTCATCATCAAAAGTTACCCCTACAGAACTTGACTGACTAGTAACTGTATTAAATTCATTTAAATGATCAGCAACAGATCCACCTTATGACATATTCATATTAAATAAATGCTTCATAAGAAATATCTTATTTGAGGCCGAGGGTTTTTCATATAGTTTGGCCAATGCCTTGATCAAACCCTCTATTGTCGTTTCCTTTGAAATATTAAAGGCTACCGACGCTGCTAGGCACAACCGTATTGTTCAAAGTGCCTTTCTATTGAGAATATCCCATTTTGTGTCTTTCAAACTCGTCAATTTCTTTTTATTTTCGCTCAATGGTTGGTATAGATCTTTCTGGTACAAATAATCTTCCATCTGCATCTTCCATAGCTGGTAGTTTTGGCCGTTAAATTTTTCGACCTTAAACCTACCATCTTCTGCCATTGCTCCCACTCAAACCAGGAACCCTTCTCTCCTGCGAGTTTATTAGCCAAAGAGACCTTCGGCTCCGATACCAGTTGTTAGAAAATTATATATTACAGAGCAATGAAACACATAAAATATATTGTAGAAATATAAACATAGAAAACACATAAAACAAGAGAGACACAGATATACGTGGTTCACCCAATTTGGGCTACCTCCACAGAGAAAGAAACAGTCATTCCTTTTATATTATCCAACAAATTGAAGAGATACAACCTATAACAAATCTGCTGTAATTTCCTCTTCGCTCTCACACAATCTACTCTTTGTTTCTCATTCAGAATACAGATATACATAGATGCAATACAATTCCCTCATATATAGTGACGGGTTTCCTTCTAGGGAAAAAAAACCCTAAATTAAACATAACTTCTGTCGTCAAATCTCCACCTAATGAATGGCCCAGATTGACTACAAAATTACAACATTTTACAAGGCAATTTTACATCTATTTTTAGCTTTAGGTGTGTTGCCCTCGATCCCCTGCTAGCGGGGGGCTCCCAAAGATCGCAGCCCCGCCAGACCCCCCTTGCAGCGCAAATATTACGGGCGGCGTTGCTGCCACATTACAAACTGGTGTCTAATGCGATGATACCTCTGAATAAAGAAGATAATTAGGCTCCACACCCAACAGGGAAACCAGGTGGCAGAGATGAAATTATAGTAGGGTGGAGGTGCAGGTAAGTCTTGTGGGAGCTAAACAGAGGGGCTATTCAAATTCTCATGGTAAGCACCCAGGACGAAGGTGTTGTTACTATCCTTCAAATATCTATGGGGAGAGTGGGGAACATGGGCATATATGGGGGTCATCTTAATCTTTAGGGCACAGAGAGTGGATGAAAACGCTTTCTCCTGAGAAGTCTCACATGGAATGGGGGAAATATGTGGGGAATCCTAAAAGGATTGAGGCCAATTCTCAGGCCGAGTATCCAAACAAGAACATAAGGAATGATGTCAATTACAAGACCAACTTACAGAGCACAAAATACTATGCGTCCACTATGGTAAATTTGATGACGGTTTATAATGCTTTATTTTTGGTTTCTGTTATAGGTATCTTACAAACTAGAGTGCAGAGGACTCTGACGACTCAAAACTTGAACTATGCCACGTGAGCACCAAGCTTTGGTCCAAGCGATCTGCTTAGATAGGAAATAAAAAAGCAGAAAGAAGAATTGGATGGCAAAGGAAGGCAACTAACTAGGAAGGAAAGGAAACAAAAGCTCGGGAAAGACAAAAAAAAAAGATGAAAGGCCTAGAACCGACTTCAAGCAAAGGTCTGAGCAAAAGAGGCAAGAAAACAGGGAAGGATAGTATGCAGAACCTTATCAACGCATACTACATAGGAACCCCGGCTGAGGTGAAAGCTGTAATCTCCAAATGGGAAAGAGAACTAAACACAAACATTGAAAATCAAGAGATCGAGGCAGAGGAATGGGAAACAAACATCAAAGATCCAGGTAATACCAGGGGTCACCAAACGTTGTTTCACCAAACCATCCAACAGTATTGGGTCATGAAAAACATCTTAGCCTGCACTATGAAAACCTATAAGGAAAGAGAAGAATTGGAGGAGGATAGACTAGCAGAGTCAACTATGAAGGACCTATAGAGGGAGATACAATATGTCCAAATGTAGTTGTACCACAACAACCTCAGTCTGAACAAGATTGAAAAAAGTGTCCAGAATATGATGAGAAGTGAAGTTCCAGGTTCAAGCACGAAAGCCCTAGCCCCAGTTGATTCTTCAAATGAATGAAGCAAACTAGCTAGTATATTTTTGTCTAGATGACGACTAGAATTTACTTTTTTAGCAAGAATTATATAGATGATAAAGTTTCCAATGTAGCATGGATGGTAAGAAAAACTATTTTTAAATTTTGGACAATGTTTGATGCAGACAGGTGGCCAACAAACCTGGTTTCCTGCAGGCAAGTTGAGGCCACCTGCAGTTTTGTTGAAATCAAACTTATTTTCATGAAATATTAATAGAAAAAGGGATCTACCAAGCTTACAAAAAAAATAAAATTTATTAGTGCCTTAGGTTTATAGGTTTAATATTAGTTGTACGGTTTATAATATTAATCCTACTTTTTAATATTAACTCCTTGGGTTTATTGATCCTTTGGGTTTACAATATTAATAACCCATTGAGTTTATAATATTAAAAATCTCTTGGGTTTATTAATTGTTTGAGTTTATAACGTTGATCCCTTTGGTTTATTAATCCCTTGGGCTTATAGTATTAATAATCCCTTGGGTTTATTGATCCCTTTGGTTTATAATATTACTATCCCTTGGGTTTAATAATCCCTTAGGTTTATTAATTCCTTGAGTTTATAATATAGTATAGTATAATATTGTTAACTCTATGGTAACAATATTATAAACCCAAGGGTTAAGAATATTAATATAGTGTAGTTTAGGATGTCTAGGGTTAACAATATTAATATAGTATATTATAGTATTTATAGTGGGTTTAATATTAGTATTTATAGTATTGGGTGTATAGTCCCTTGGGTTTATTACTCCCTTGAGTTTATAATATTAATCTAGTGGGTTTATAATATTGGTCCTTTGAGTTTATTAATCCCAAAGGTTTTTAATATTATGCTTCAGGTTTATTAATCTTTTGGCTAATTTATTACATTAATATTTGGTCTATATCTATATATATATATATATATATATATATATATATATATAGATATATAGATATATATAAGTTTAATATATATAGTCTCTATATAGTTAATATTATCAACATACTCCAATTATATATAAATAATATTGACAACTATATTAATACATATTGACCATAATATAATTACAAAAAAATAAGTATTATTAATAATAATTAAACATTATATTATATGTTAATTATATTATAAATTGAAACATAAATATTATATCATATTAATATATGATATAACATTAAATAATAACATTAAATATTATATCATAATAATAATGATATAATATTATAAATTGAAACATAAATATTATATCATATTAATATATGATATAACATTTAAGCCCCGAGGGATAGCTCAAATGGTCGAGTTCCCGTTGATAGTACTCTCCCGGTTTGGGAGGTCACGGGGTCAAATCTCCTCGACGCCCTCGGGGTCAGGCCTGATGGCCGTGCAGCTTTACGTGGACGTAGCAGCCCACCTCCGGTGCCCCGTGAACCACATCGAAAAAAAAAAAAAAACATTAAATAATAACCATAAATATATAAATATTAATATAATAACCATAAATATATAAATATACAATAATAGGGTAGTTATTATTTATATAGTTATTATTTATATGAGATATACACTTAATAATTATGATTAATATATACTTATATCAACCATATCACATTTATTTATTAATGTGATTATAAATATATTTTATATACGTATTTGTATATATCACCCACATTGAATTGGAATTGACGAAGTGAAATATCTTTGTGTGTTGAAGTGAACAAAAATATAAAATTTTACACGTTCACTGATGTGAATGTGATTGTAGATATGCTTCAACCACATTGAATTGGAATTGACCAAATAAAATATATGTGTTAAAATGGAATTGATCAAGTAAAAAATCTGTGTGTTGAAGTGAACAAAAGTGAGTGGGCCCCGTTGATTGTATTCTTATGCCTTTAGGGAGTATAATTTATTTCAATATATAGAAATATACTTCAACCTAAACTACGTAAATAGTATATTGACGTAGTATTATGTTTTAGGGGCAATTCAATATTTGAAATGGTACTACGAGAGTATTTCTCTTTCACTCGTTAAAATAGGGAGGGGTGAATGTTCAATCAAATATGGGTGGATTTGGTAAGTCCGTGTGGAACTACCATTAGGACCAGGAATGAAATTAAAAGGTTCCACGTGGCACCTTGAGAATGATGTGGCCCTCATTAATAAGCCAAAAGAAGTTGATCATAATTTAACGACTTTTTTTTGGTCACCTCTCATGTAAATATGATTATATGCATGGTTTATATGCACGGCTTACGTAAATCAATGTAAATTTTAATTGATCACTCTGATGAGAGAGGACACAAATTCACAAATTTGACTATATGTACTGCTTAGGTAAATCAATGTAAATTATAGTTGATCACTGGGATGAGAGAGGACACAAATTCAAAGCATGTGGAGAATAAGTTGTTGGGAATTTCTTGAGAAGACAATCAAGATTTGAACTCTACGTTTAATTTGCTACCTATCTCTTTGTTGAATTAAAGGAGTAAATGTATATGCATTTAAAACTATGTATGGGCATCTAAGAAAGGATGATGCTTCCCACTGTCGTAGAACATGTTCTCTGTGCTCAACATGCTACAGACATACAAAAAGCAAGCAAAGTGAACATGCTATGTCGAGAACAAAGAAAAGGCACCAATGAATGTTATGTAGACAAGGACTACACACTCAATGGAGGAGAGCCACGAACAAACATTGCAACGTGGTATGCATAGAAGAGATGAAGTAGAATGATGGTGAAGGCATTCGAGAGTGGATGAGCAGACTATAAAATCGTAGAAGGTAAAGGAAAAAGATTTGAAAGAAAAAGGGAACAACAAGTGGAGACTTAGTTCTCTAGATTCCTAAGCGATTTTATTAGGTGGAGCATTGGAGAGTGCTTTGTCCTCTTGTGTGTTGTTTAATAGATGGAGGCCAAGATCTCTAGATCCTTGTGGAGCCTATTAGGTGGAGACATAGTGTGCTTTGGATTCCTAAGGAGATAGGTTGAGGCACTGTGGGCTTTGGAATCTTGAAGTGTGAAGCGGGTGGAGATCCTATGGACTCTGGATCCTTGTAGTGATTGTTTGGGTGGAGAATTGTGGGCTCTAAATTCCATGGAGTGTTGTTTGGGTGGAGACCCTATGTACTCTGGACTCCTAGTTGTCACGTGGAGGCACTTTGAGCTCTAGATTCCCATGTGATGTATTAACTAGACTACCTTGAATTTCCTTGAGAACTTCACTCCTCAGGCTTTGAATTTGGCTTGAGGGTGGTAATATGAGAGAGAGAATGGAAGTGTAGTCGAACTATGACTGGAAAGAGAGTTGAAGCCCCTCTCTCATATTCTAGTCATCCAATTAATATGATAAGTTTCCTACTTGCATCTTTGTGTATACATGTGGCACTTGAATGATAATTGTTGTTGTTATATGACAACGAGTCTATCAACACTATTAAGGAAGCAACATGTATTTACTGTATGTTTGTGATGAGATGCTTTGTGTGATTATTCTCATGGTGTGAGGGACTTGCAGATCCCTGTATTTGTTGATACCGTCCTCGATTGCAGAGCTACTTGCATGACTATTGATGACTATTAAAAAATCTAGTTAACTACTATGGTGTGTAAAATCCCATGGGTTGAGATCCATAATGTACACGAGGTATCTGTGTTTGAGAATTAAATATTTTTGTTGTTTAAAGAGTTGTATATGGCTTGCTAAGAATTATCATGGATTTCTGTTGTGCATGGTTGATTGTTTCTTTCTTTACTCATCAAGAAATATATATATATATATATATATATATATATATATATATATATATATATATATATATCTATAGATATAGCAAGGGATTTGATAGAAATGTTCAAATTCATTCAACATAAGGATCTAGTGTTGCTATAGCTAAAATCGCAGAGTGCTATTGGCCATGGACTCACTTGTTATAATGTCTATTAATAGTTGGATTTGTATCTCAGTGCAATATGTTCCATCACTGATTAGCACTTGAAACGAGTTATGCTTGGCTTAAGGATGTAATCGTGCGATTGTGCATGTCTGGGTAAAGTGAGGCTCCTATGAGAACCTTGGCTAAATACTTGAAATATCTGAAAAAAATATTGGAAATCATTCTAAGCTAATAAGGTGAAAATCATATTTGTATCCAGGCCGGATTTACGTTATTAGGATATATTCAGGAATCCGGTATCTAGGAGAAATGGAAAGTGATATGTCGAGGAAGGAACAGATTCAAATATGCTAGATATAATTGAAAAGGATTGAGCCAAATATATCCAAGGTGGGGCCCATTTTGGGTAAACCCTCAAGACTGGATGAGTGGGTCAAGCAAGATATCATGGAGGTGGCATATATGGTTTCAAGCTAGATTTCCATCGAAATACAAGGTGGGGTGCATTAACCAAAGAGTGGCATAGGGCCATATTTCATTGTGGATGGTGGATGCATCCAGGGTGAGCGTGAGGAGGCAAGTCTGGGAGGCTTGGATATGTTTAGGGTGAGAGGATAGTCCAAAGATCCAAGAGGTTGGAACATTTTCTGAGTGATAAAACTTGGGAACTCATATTTTCCAAAGAGTTGGTTATAATGCAAAATGAAGGTTTAGCATGGCAGATGGACCTAGTGGGGTCCAAGGGATTGTTGACATGGAAAGATAGTGGACGTGTCATGTGGTTGGCATGACAGTGGCATACATAACATGTTGCAGGAAAAGAATACCATTTTAGATGGCCAAGTGGGCTAGTTTTGGAGGACATGTGGCACTTTCAGAGGATGACACATGGAAGGGTGGTGTCACCATGGCATCAGGATGATGTCAATGAGACATAGTTAGAAGGGTGACATGGAGGCTTAGTGATAGGGACATCACATCAATTCCAAGGGGAAACCATGTATTTTGTGTACGCAAGAATGGTGGGGCCATAGTCATAATAACAATAAACAACATACCCCCCCTGCCCACATCCTCTGTTGGAACACAGGGGGGCCTCACAATTTACAAGGTCCATCGATGTAGATTGGTGGGCATGTGGAGAAGGATCGAGTAGGGGTAGTTGTACAATGTTTAGTCACATAAGAAACAAAGTGTAGACCCCCCAGGTTAACTGGCAAAAGGATGGAGGGGCCCTGGAATTGATGTAGTTCGTTGATGTACTTTGGCTACGTCATGCCAGGTGGAAAAGATGAGTAAATAGAAAGAGGTTTAACCCTAGTCATGGGGATTAGTTGGGGTTGCCAGGTGGCACCTTCTAATTGGTCGAAACTTTGAAGAGGAATAATTCTCAATCCATTGGTTGGATAGAGATGAAATTTATATAGTCCAAAGCTCTCGACGAGCCCTACCCAATGATGGATTAAAAAAATGATTCTAGGAATTTTTGGGATGAGGATTTTTGTAACCCCATTTCCATAACAAACCTTGGAGGTTGGGATAAATATAAAGTAACATATTCCACGACCCTGGATAGTGAAGGGAGGGTGCAAGGGAGAGTTAAACATAACTTTTGATCCAAGACTCGGATCAGGGAAAATTTATATCATCAAAAAACTATCACTAAGTTGGACGTGATAGCGACAATAGTTTCTAATTCTTTTGTCTTTGAGGTTTCTGCGAGTTACATCATTGTGTTATAGACATTTTTGTGCCTTACAGCTATAAGCATGAAATGTCCATAAACCAAGGGATCCCAAGTCCCTAAAGATGTTGTTTCAGCTCCTAAAGAAACAAGGTCAACAAATGACAGCTTCTCCCAGAAGTTCTCCACCAGAAACCACTCAGAAACAGTCAATTCAGGATCAATTCAGAAGCTCTTCTAGCTGCCTGCGTTGCAATGCACCCCAGTACACTAGCTAGGTGCGTTGCAACGCACCTAAAAGCACTACCAGGGTGCGCTGAGCGAGAAATGCCAAATGGCAATGTCATTCCGCAAGGTGTACAGACACTGGAAGCTTCCAGAATCTTCCTCAATGACACTTGCCTCAATGAATTCGACTAGTGATGAGTAAGAGGCTCTCAACCTCCAAGTGGAAGCAAGAACTGACAGAGAGAAGCCACAAGTCAAAACATAAGCTGACTCATCCTCTCTGCTTACATCTATATATGGATCTCTCACCCAGAGGTCCAGGAGGCTGGAATTTTGTACTTTGCAGAGAATTGCTGTTGGTTTGAGATTGAGATTAGTACATTGGGTGATTTATGCTTTGTTGGAGGAGAGGAAGGGATTCCTTTACTGGGAGGTAGATGCTGGATCAAGACTCACTTGGTTGTATCTCCTCTTGGACTTTCTTATCATATCAATAAAACTATTTGAGTTTCCCCTATGTGCTTGTATATCAATGATGCTTTGTTATATTTGCACATTTAGTTTATATCTGATCCTAAACTAGTTATGAATGTAAATCTATGTCTTTTGTGTAGTTTTCCTCTCTTGTGATCTTGTAGGAACTTGGTGTAAGCTGGACCAGTGAAGGAGCAAGCAGCGGGAAGCGAACAAAGGAGAGAGCGATTGGATCGACAAACTAGCGGAAGACACCGGTTAGTTACATCCTTCTTCTCCATTTACATTTCATAAAGAAGAATACGAAGATATTTTTCCTTGTTTGTTGCTAAGGCACTATCACACCTTAGAGTGGGATAGGGGCATTCCGAATTGGATACTTTTCCCAACAACAAATTGGCGACTCCGCTGGGGAGAGTATCTTGTTAGTTTATTTGTGTTTCTATTTTTGTTCATCTCATAAACTCAGGAGTGTCGAATCGAACTGCATTTGCCATTTACAAATGCAAAGTAGAGATCTGCTACTCTAGTCCATTCACTGGGCCTGTTTATGATCTGAACAGCTGATCCACAAGTGCTCTAACAACCCTTTGTGATAGATCTTAGTCCTCCTTTAAATCATCCCTCTAATTGTACCTAATTGATAGCTTTTATCCGGCCAAAAACTGTAGATTAAACTGCAAACCGTAACCCAGAACCCAGAAACAACTCTCGTTTCTGCTTCAGCGCAGACTCTGTGAAGAGGTTCTGCATTTTAACGCAGGTCCCGAGAAGGCTACCTGCGCTGAAGTTCAGAGTCTCTGTGCTGAGGGTGCGCTGATCAGATTTGGCCTTCTGCAACTGTGGTTCCCTGCTTCCTTTTGCTCAGTTTTATCTCTGTTCTTTGCAGCCTGTTATCAGTGTGTGTACCTATCTGAAACCCCTTTTCTTTGCCTCAATTCCGCCTCAGTTGTATAAAGAAACTGTATTTGTTCTTTGTGTATTTGTTACATCATTTGCAGTTTCCATCGCAAAAGTAAACTAGTCATACTGTCGCCCTTAGATCTAGACCTGTCGTAAGTGTCGTTTTGATCTTAGGAGTGAGTTTGTTTGCTGTTCACAGTTGATTACGCTTTTACTTTTGTCTTTTGGTTTGAATTTATGCATTTCTAGTGTCGAAACAAGTAAATCATAAAGTGTCGTAATCGTCTTTTTGATTTCGAAAAGGAAACTTGTTTGTGTTTTTCACTTGAAATCGAATTCAAATTTGTACAATAGCTTTCTTTTTAGGCATCAATATTAAGAAAGTGAAAACAAATACATACATATGTGCATTTGCATTTTGACAGTTTGCATGTGTTGATTTAGGAAAAGTGCATTTACAGTGTACTCTATGCTCTTTGAGAAAAGATGGTGTCTTTCTTTTCCCCTTGTAGCTAGGATTTTCATTGTTGAAAAGATATAAAAGCTTGCTTATCATCTTTAGACTGCATTTAGGAATTGTATCATACATCTCGTGGTGATCCAAAAAGGCAAACTTCTAAGAAAGATCAACCTAAAATAAATTGAATGAACTTAACAACGCTTTGTAACTTAACGCACAACATAGAGGTCTAGGCTAAAGACGTGTTCCGGCGTTGTAAAACCTGGTCACTGGTCGCCTCACTGATGGTTGGGTGATTCCTCCTGAGAGACGATAAGTGCCAGTACGGATTGTGCTCCCACGTACCGTCGAGTATATATTGGGAGACCCCTATAGGCATAAAACCTTTATCCATAGGAAGCCGTGTCGGCCGCCCTACTGATCGCAATGCACTGAACACAGCATTCGGGAAGATTGACCGCCCGTACCTTAAAAAGTATTTTGCGGTTTTGCGAAAAGTTTGGCACACCCTCTACCTAGAACTCCAGAGCAGTCACTTTTGTTCCTTTTCAGACTCCTTAACGGAAAAGGTCCATCTGAGCACTTGTCACTTCAGGCTCATTAAAAATCGAAGGAGACTAGAGTCATCTTTTGCTTTTTCTCGACTCTTTAAAATTGAAAAAGCAAGTTGTGTCTAAGCGTCATTAAAATTTATTTTAAACGGAATAATCACCCTCTTTCCTGTGTTGATCTCTAGGTTGAGAAAATGGAGCCTACCAACCAAGGAATTCCCCTTGGTGGAAATCCTAGTCCCTTCTCCTCTTGGGGAGATGTTGGTGCGCCCCATATGGCCACATTGTCGCTTCCAGGACTGACAATTGGCCTGCCGGTCTGGCTCTTCTCAACCAATGTCGTTCAGAACACCACTATTCCTGAACAGTCGAATCAACAATTAGACGAGTCTAGAATTTCCCACCAACCTTCTACTTCCTCTCATTCCTCCTCTCTTCCTTCCTCTTCGCGTGACGGGACTGGTAAAACTAAAAACCAAGCTCCCAAGGAGAAGAAGGAAAAGAAGAAGAAAGAAAAAAAGAAGAAGGAGCCAAAGGCAAATAAGGGAAAACAAGTGTCGTCTGATGAAAATCCACACACAACACTGACCAGGCCTAAATCGCCATGTGTCATTTGCAAGGGAGACCAATTTCACAGAGATTGTCCTTACATCCCTCGGATACTAAGGGACTGGTCTCCCCGTTTGCACAATCCGGTGTCGTCAACCTCTGATGGCCATGTTGAAAGTACACCGTCAACTAGCAAAAGTGAAGTTCCAGTACAAAAAGGGAGAGCTAGACCTCCCTGTAGACTGTGCGAAGGCGACCATGCCCTCCACCGTTGTCCCTTCTTAGACGAGGCTAAAAGAGTCTTGGAAGATCGTCCGGTTTCACCGTTACGACTTCCTCCTGGATATAAAAAACTCTTGCCAAGTCCTTCGTTAGTTGAGAATCCAGCTGGCCCGCTCAAGTGGTCAGCTGAAGCGTCTATCATTGAGGATAAACCTACTGAATCCATACCAGACGAAAGTCAAAAGGTCGAGGCGGCAGTTGACCCGGTCTTGCCTTCAGAGGTATTATCTTCGAATGATACAGTCACTGAAGAGGATAAGGATGACACCATCCAGATTCTTTTCATCAACACACACTCCGACGAACACGGGGGTAATCCACCCATTCCTTTATCGCAGGAAGGAAGTTCGTCAGAGCGATACCCGGCTGTCTACTCGGTCCCACCACCAAGCAACCTAGTTGTATCCTTCGACTGGAACCAACTATGCAGACCCCGTTTGCCAGCAAGCATACCATTCCGAATTATCGTTCAAATATACAGAATGGTCATGGCTGGCACCATCATTGATGAGGGGGCATCTGTGAGTATCCTTTCCTCTATTGCTTGGAAAGCGCTTGGTTCGCCATCGCTTTTGCCTGAGATGAGAAATCTGACAGGCTTCGATAAAAGAACCAGTCGACCTTTAGGGATCCTCCCCAATGTGCCCATAACATTGAAAGGGAAGACCATTCAAATGAACGTGATGGTCGTTCAAGGACCCTTGGATTATAACCTACTCCTTGGACGAGACTATATATATTACATGGGAGCCATCGTCTCCTCACTCTTTAGAGTAATGTGTTTTCCGCACGAAGGAAGACTGGTCAAGCTCGTGGACCAGCTTTCATTTCCCAGATCACGCATCGCAAATAGTCATAAACCATCCCTAAATGGTCTCTTCATGCAAGAAATGTCTCAACCCACGGTCCGTCCTCCCGATGAGCGCGAGTAATTCGGAGGGATATGACTGGAACCCAGGGGGCATGCGTCCTGGTCTGCTTCGGCAGGAAAACTTTGGGTATAGGGTAGGTTTCCGCGGGAGAATATGACTAGTCTGTACCCCGCCCATGCTGGAAGAAGGTTATTCTAGAATAAGATTCTTTTGTCAAAGTTATGTGTTTGGCACTCGTTGTCACTCACCTTTGTCTATCTCGGTAGACATCGCCGAGGAAATGTTTTGTTTGCTGCGCAAATGAGACAATCTTTGGTAACCTGAAAGAGGTAGGCCTTTCCTGGTAGAACAAATGTTTTATCTGCAAATTGAGGGGTAACCTTGAAATCATACTTTATGCCTGGGGGCATGCAAACCTTTTTGAGTGCAAGCAAGGGGCGGCTATTTATTTTTTAAATTTTTAGGTCCTCCCTTTAAACCCGTAGGTCTAACCCTTTAAACTCGTAGGATTAGTCGTTTCCGAACTTGCATAAAGAAAGGATTCCAGGAGCAAAGCTTTGTAAGGCGCAAGCTCCATAAAAAACGGAATCTTACATGAGACATTCTTATCATATGACTAGATTAATCGAGCAGTTTTAGCACATAGTTCATGCTCGTTAAAAAATAAACATAAGACCGAGCAGTGTTTTTCCGCGTTTAAGCTCGTTAAAAAATGAACTACCCTCCGGTAAATAACCACCGTGAATGTAACATTATCAGCCATTAAAGCCTTGGTCGTGTTTGCACCGTCACCTCCACTTTTCCATTGGCCAATCATTCACCTCCATTTGATTGTTTACCCATTTTGAGGAATAGCTGCGAAGAGTGATTTCACTAGCCATCCTTGTGACACTGCCGTGCTTGGAAAATTCCAACCCTTACCTGGAATCAGCTGCTACCCATTTTATCACTCGTTCCTCAAAAGACGAGTCTTCTTTAAGCTCTTTTCATCTGACTCGTAAAATATGAAAAGATTGCCGAGTTTTGGCCTTCCAACTCGTTAAAGCGACCGGAAGTGCTATCCCTCCTCTAGATTTTAATCTTTTTGGACCTGAGGGATTATTGCACAAAAAGATTGAGCACTTGTATTGTTCGGCTCGTTAAAACTATCGAAAATTCATCCCTTCTGTATTGTTTTATACTTTTTCGGACTTAAGGGATTAGATGACGAAAAAGGAACTTTGGAGTTATCTTTACGTACCTTTTCAGACTCTCTAAAAATGAAAAGGACCGAGTTATCTTTGTCGTTAGACTCATTAAAAAGATTAATAGCGACAAACTTGTCTTTAGACGAGAACGAGTTTCACTATCGCTAGGCTCATTAAAACATAGCGATGGGTTTGCCCGAAGGGTAAATTATAGAACAAGCATATGTTATCCTCCTCAAGCTTGACAAAAATAAAGAGGTACTGGTCAGAAATGACTGGGGAAAATTGGGAAGAAACTCGAAGAACTTTTATTGGTAGCAAGTCGCTCTTGAACATGACACTTCCACTCCGTGCCTGAGTCGGGTTGGGTTGTTTCATTCACCGGTCACATCACCATGGTCTCGCCATACCATCCATCTTTCGGGTAAATGCTACCAATCCATCACACAAGTGTCGCCGATATGTTCAAGAGAAGTCATCCAGAGAAGTCAACCGTGTCCCATCCACTACCATACATTATATTTCATTCATTCATGACCGCCACCCTGAATCATATATCATCAGATTGTTTTCACCTCCATCAAAATCATTTGCTCCGTTCCGTGTCACTGATGTGGGATACATCAAGGCCCTCCTTTGACGGATCGCTTCTTGTCGACATCAGCTCATTATCCAAGAAGTTGATCTAGGAACACCCCCTTCAGTACTTTGAAGCTTGCATGCCTCAATGGCAAGTTTCTCACTTCCGGCGACAGGTATACATCAATGACCTTCGACCGAAAGATCTTTTGTGGTGTTCGACGCCAAGTCCTTTATTCACACCACGTGAATTGTACTGCAGTACCTTGAGGGTCATTATCATTATCGGTGATTCCTCTCGCGCTTGTTAACAGTTTACATCATTGACTGGTAATCAAGCGATGTCTTTCCATGTTCGACTTCAGAACATTTCTCACATGGATCGACTTGTAATTAGAGTGAAGATCGGACGAGATTGAAGACCCCGGATCTAGTTTCATCCATCCGGGCTGCGATATATATTCAGGAAATAAAGACATTGACATGTACAACATTACAGCACAGATAATCATCCTACCAAAAGGATGATGATTTCATCAAAATCATCAGTCTACCATCAGACGATTGTCTGTCCTATGTACAGAAAAATGGATTTATAAAGCTGAGCATGGGAATGCCCGCCTCGGCTAGATCATGAAAACAGTATAAAAAATAATGTATTGTATTGTATCTTATTACAGGTCTCCTCTCAGCATTGGAAGAACTTCGGATCCTCCTAATAAAGCATTTCACCCGATAAACAGCCTCATACTTTATGGGGCAACTGTTATAGACATTTTTGTGCCTTACAGCTATAAGCATGAAATGTCCATAAACCAAGGGATCCCAAGTCCCTAAAGATGTTGTTTCAGCTCCTAAAGAAACAAGGTCAACAAATGACAGCTTCTCCCAGAAGTTCTCCACCAGAAACCACTCAGAAACAGTCAATTCAGGATCAATTCAGAAGCTCTTCTAGCTGCCTGCGTTGAAATGCACCCCAGTACACTAGCTAGGTGCGTTGCAACGCACCTAAAAGCACTACCAGGGTGCGCTGAGCGAGAAATTCCAAATGGAAATGTCATTCCGCAAGGTGTACAGACACTGGAAGCTTCCAGAATCTTCCTCAATGACACTTGCCTCAATGAATTCGACTAGTGATGAGTAAGAGGCTCTCAACCTCCAAGTGGAAGCAAGAACTGACAGAGAGAATCCACAAGTAAAAACATAAGCTGACTCATCCTCTCTGCTTACATCTATATATGGATCTCTCACCCAGAGGTCCAGGAGGCTGGAATTTTGTACTTTGCAGAGAATTGCTGTTGGTTTGAGATTGAGATTAGTACATTGGGTGATTTATGCTTTGTTGGAGGAGAGGAAGGGATTCCTTTGCTGGGAGGTAGATGCTGGATCGGGACTCACTTGGTTGTATCTCCTCTTGGACTTTCTTATCATATCAATAAAACTATTTGAGTTTCTCCTATGTGCTTGTATATCAATGATGCTTTGTTATATTTGCACATTTAGTTTATATCTGATCCTAAACTAGTTATGAATGTAAATCTATGTCTTTTGTGTAGTTTTCCTCTCTTGTGATCTTGCAGGAACTTGGTGTAAGCTGGACCAGTGAAGGAGCAAGCAGCGGGAAGCGAACAAAGGAGAGAGCAATTGGATCGACAAACTAGCGGAAGACACCGATTAGTTACATCCTTCTTCTCCATTTACATTTCATAAAGAAGAATACAAAGATAGTTTTCCTTGTTTGTTGCTAAGGCACTATCACACCTTAGAGTGGGATAGGGGCATTCCGAATTGGATACTTTTCCCAACAACACATTGTCTATTTTATCTTCCAGATACATCGCATTAGATTTCCTTCCGATCAACGTTTCGAACCAGCAACGATGGTTCATCTTCAGGATCTGAGATATTATTTGAAAGTCTGTTCTCAATTTTTCTTCACATATATATAGATGAGATGCTTGGCCGACAAATATTAGAATTTATTTATTTATTTTTAATCTGACTATTATGGTTATATAAATTTCTTTTAGGGTTATTTTTATTAATTTATTTTATTTATTTGTGTTTAAATTGTTGTATTTATTTTAATTGTTATAATTGTCATATTAGTTTTAATTGTTATTATTTAATTATCTTTATTTTAATTACTTTTAATTATTTATTTATTTTTATTGTATTTATTTTAATTAATTAATTATTAATTTTAAGTGTTATAATTATTAATTTTAATTGTCATTAATATTAATTGTTATAATTGTTATATTAGTTTTACCTAATTATTGATTTTAATTGTTATAATTATATTTAATTCAATATTCATTTATGATTATATACATTTGTTTTTAATTATTTTCATTGTATTTCTTTTAATTAATTAACTATTAATTTTAATTGTCATATTTATTAATTTTAAATTGTTATTGATTTTTAATGGTAGTTTTTTTTTTAGATTGGAATTATTTTAATTATAAATTTTTAATTGTTATTACTCTTAATTGTTATAAATATTATATTGATTTTAATTAATTGTTATAATTATATTTATTACAATTTATTTATTATTTATTTAATTTCAATTTTTAATTTTTGTTTTAATGAATAGTTATTGATCATTTGTTGGGGTTATTTATGTTTTATTTTGAATTTATATTAATTTTAATCATATTAATTTTTAATTATGTGTTAAGTTTATTTGTTTAGGGTTTATTGCCTACTTTCCTAGATTGAGGAGTTTTTATAGTTAAGATATTAATTGATGTTTATTTCCTGTGATTTATGTTAATTTCTATTTTATTAAAGTAGTCTATTATTTAATTATAATGGATTAGAACTTTCATGTATGTTCTAGGTTAATTGGAGGATTGTAGTTAGGTTTAGAGGATAGGACTGGAATCCAATTTTCACTTATGGTCCATCCATCGTCTCTATTGAGGTTATTGGGGTGTTTGTTAATTTCTAATTCCACATGTTTTTATAAAGAGGCATTTTTATGACACCATTTTCATGACAGACTTTGAGAATCAAATTAAGGCGTCGATAACACATTACATAGCCTACAATAGCACAAGGAGGTGGTAGGAAGTGTTACAAAGTGGTATTAGAGCACAGATTCAACACTTGGATTGAATGGGCCTTGAAGAAGTAAAGTTTAGAGCCTTGATATAGAATGATCAAAGCTCATGTCTGACTTTGGACTTGAAGAAACTCATAAACAAAAGTTAAAATTAAATTTAGGTATTGCATGTGCATATCTTCCTTGTATGTATAGTTATATGACTAATACAATTAAAAGTGTACTTACATGTTTGTTATTTTTATTTCACTAACTTGGAATTTAATTTAGTGAACAACCGCATCATGCATAATTGACCAAGGTAATGAATTGATGACTTTTAAGTCTTCAGTGATATTGAATCTTGGAACTGGGCGATTCTCTATTGTCATCATGATTTATAGGTCATCTTGTACGAAATAAAATGCATGGACTATATAGTATACATGATACACTCAGAATATGGAATTTAAGCCTAATTATGGGAGGTGTGATTATGAGAGTACTCCTCTCCTTAGTGTTTAATAGAAATATCATTTGGGATCAAATTTCATTTAAAACCTTTTCTATGTGATGAAATTTTTTAACTTAAAGGCCTTTCCAGATCTAGAAGTGGAAACAAAAACTCGAAATACCTAGATCAGAGCCCTGGGTTTAAAGATAAATTCATTTTTGATATATGGAACACAATTTATGACAATATTTATGGCCCTGGGTTTAAAGATAAAAAGTCAAATTTCACTGTCCAATTCCATGATGGACACGAGTAAGGAAATTTTATTAGGAAGCTTATGGTGATTTCCAACATTGTTTTTTCCCCTAGACCATAATATATTGTTGGCAATTCTTCAATGAAAATGGGAGCCAAAGATAGTTCTATGCCCCAAACTAACCAGAACATTATTGTTACACCAACTCAATAGTTACATGAGGATATCCACTAGAGTGAAATAAATCACATAATGATGTTCGCTAGAGTAGTGATAATTTTCTTATATCCAAGATTGGATGGGTCTTGAAAAAAGAAAAAATATTATGTTAATTTATGTGTACACTGATATTGAACTTATGGACATTGTGACCATGAAAATGTGTACATGTCTTTTTTTTTTTAAGATGTGTGAACAACATCAGATAATCATGCTTAATGTTGGAAACGCACTGTAAGAAATTAATATGATTATGCTTGATGTAACTAATAACTAGGTGTGTTTGATAACACAAAAGAAGATATAATTTGTAGTAGGAAATAGAGGAAAGGAAAACAATATGGTACAACACAATATGGAGCAAACCCATCATAAGTAGGGAGAATAAAGTCTCCCTAATAGAATAGAAACCTTCAGAAGCTTGAAATCCAAGTTGAAGAGTTGTGAGGTTGAAAACAAAAGGCTCAATAGAAAACAAGAAGACCAGGAAAATTTGAATATGGTGTTGTTACAAAAAAATTTCTACATGCAATGATTGTTGCAACATGCAAGAAACATTGGAAATATGGAAGGATATCAAGCTGACAAAACTAGAGAGAAACCTCATAACACTAGAAAGAAAAGAAAGCCAATGACATGTTGGAGTTGTTGAGAGGAACACATGAGGAGAGTCTTCCCTGACAAACAACAAAGGAAAAAAATTTGATGCAAAATTTAGGTACCTGAAACAACAACCAACAATAAATAAAGAGATGAGGAGACATTGCCACTAGTCTTCAAAAATACGACAAAGTCCCCTTGACCCATCTAGGAAGTTGTTTTGGATCTTGAAGTTGTTCTAGACCTTCAGGAAGAATTTGAATAAAATTTTGTACTCTTTTTTTATTAAATATGGAATTTTTGATGTATTATATATTCCTTAATGTTTGATATCATTTAGCTACATGTTTTTGTGTTGGTTTATTATGAACATGGCCATGCTTTGTGTTGTTTTCATGTGTCGCTATTGTGATATTTTTTGTTTCCATTATTTGTTCTTTCCTTCTTTGTTTGTTATTGATTAAGTTGTTAGGTGTGAGAAAAAGGATCTTATGAAGAAGAGCTAAGTAAAACCCAACCAAAAGTTCAAGACTCAGATTAAACCTATGCATGAGATAAATTGTACTAGAGGGCAAAAGAATATAATAGATCAATGAAAAGGGCCTAGTTGAACCCGATTAAACAAAATAAATAGTGACATGACAACTATGAAAATAGCATATGAAGGAAGTTTTTCTAAACTTAAATATTTCCTGGCATATATATGTTCTACATTTCATGAATATGTGAATAATGAAATGAATGTATAATGATTCCATTTCATTTGACAAGTCATCTATTAATAACCATCATAGTAGGAGGATGGTTAATTAATATATGATGACTATGTGAATGGTATACTTAGGGTAACATGATGAGGTTACCAATAAAACTCCATGTCATGTGAGGCACCCATCAAGCAAGTGTCCAAGAATGGCCTCTTATTGTTAACTACCATCATACTAATGCTCATGCTTATGACATTCTTATGCTCATGTTTATATTATTCTTATGAAAATGAATTATTGAATATTGCATCAACGAGTATGCTAATAGCTAACTAGATTTCTGAGTCAAATCATGAAGAACATATGCTACTAAGTGCTTTCTTTACTGTGAAACCACTTATTGTTCGCAGTTCAGTTGTTACACCTCTAAGTGCTATGCTTACTTTGATATTGGAGTTTTTGAGGGATTTGTGATGGCAAATAATATTCCTGTTGACAAATGACTACCTTAATGGTAGATGTTACGCCCACACTCACTCGGAGGTGAGCGAGAGGGAGGGGGATTATTTGGAGTTGTATGAAAATACTACATGGAGTAGTATATCTTCCATTGAGTGCCTTCTTGGCTATGAAACCACTCAGTGAGTATGACTTAAGAACAAAGTTGTATGAAAACACTGTATGGAGTAGTATATTCACCACTGAGTGCTTGCTTGGTTATGAAACCACTTAGTGAGATGGACTTGAAGATGGAGTTAGCTGAAGACTACATGAAGTTGGAGGATATACACCACTAAGTCCTTGATTTATTAGTGAAACCATTCAATGCTTGTAAAACCAAAGGAAGCAAAGAGTAACTATAGAGATAAGTATCATTTATCAGTTTAAAATAACTTCTATGTTGAAATTGTTGTTTAAAATTGATTTAAATTTTTTTCTTTTTATGGACAATCTCATAAAATGGTGTGCATATGATTTAGGTGATATACTGAAATATCCAACACAAATATATGAGGTTGATTACAAAACAAAGTAGTTCCAACATGGTAATAGTAGAGTGGTGCAGAAAAAACATACTAGAGATGAATACTTTAGGAACGAGACCATTACAATGAAATTGGAAACTTGTGACATGCACTGATCACCATGATTTATTTCATGACTAATATGTTGTGTTATTAGAGTAAGCTAGAGAGATGCCTTGGTTGTGATGACCTTTTCTGTGCAAGGGATCCTTGATAAGGAGTGGATTGCCTAAGGAATTGAGGAAGTAGGTAAGGGTATGGTTGAGCTTGGAAGGTGTTTGATGATAATAAAGTGGAAATTAAATCATTTTTCAAAGAGCCATGTGCATACTTAGTGGGATTAGAAATGCATTAGGCATGTTTTAGGAAGAAATGAGCCAAATTTGTTCCCGTGGAGACAATGAATAATGTGGCTGGACTTGACAAATTAAGAACATGGAATATGTCATTGATGCAAGGAGTCATGATTATATTTGTTATTTGTTATAAAACATCGAGGATGGTGTTTTGTTGGGTAGCGGATCCCTCGCGTAACAATTTTGGGGCTTGAAGTCCACAATTTTGGGTAAAAGTATGGTAAAGGTTCTGCGAAGTGTGCGAAGCGCGAATTGTAATGAGTCAAGTCAAAGGGTTGTCTGCCCGAAAATAATGTAAGAAAATAGAAAGTGAGTTGGCCTGCCCATGGTTCGTGGACCATGGGAATGTATAAATAGAGCAAGGCTCTAAGGTTAGAAGTCAATTTTTGGGTTTTGGATCTGGAATGTTATGGGTGTATGAAGGCAATATTCTCTTTGCGTCTGTAAGTCCGAGTCGAGGGTGTTGGTAGAAAGATAGAGGCTTTGTAGTTGTGTGCATAGAGGCCTGGTAGAGTCCGTAGCTATGTGCGTGGACCCCTGCAGCTGAGTGCACATGGCAAATCTAGTTGTATTGAAAAGGAGATAAATAAAGATAAGAATTTCTGAGTCATTGTGTGCTTTATCGTGAATCTATCCATTTGATAATGTTTTTAATTTATGCCTGTTTATGTTGCGTGCACTGGTTGTTACTGTTAAATGTTTGCTTAAAGACCTTAAGAATAGATCGGATCTATAATAATCACAATAATAATAAAAATTCTAAGAGGTGCTACCTCGCTGAGATTCGCGAATGACAGATCGCTGTGCAGAGTAGTGCGAGTGCGCAGATCAGTTCGTGACCTCTCCAGTCCCCATCAAGGCATCCCTAGGGTGCGGAAACTTGGTTCCAACATCCTCCCCTACTACCTCTGGTGAGACTTCAGTCCTCGCTCCGTGGATTGTTGCCGAAAGGGCCGGTAGTGTGGGATTTGTTTGGCTAAAACACTTTTGAACCTGGGTTAGGCCCCAACAAGCCAACAAATGGTTTCATTGTCGAGACTAGGATCTGCCTAAGGGATGTCTGGTGTCAAAACACTGGAACCATACGAAGAAAGAACTCGAAGATTGGTTGGATCAGAAGCTTCACAAGTTTGTGGTACAGGAAAACAAAAAACTCGTAGATATCTGAGGAGAGGTGGCTGGATCTCTACATATACACGGAGATCCATGAGATCTCCTTCATGTCCTTCTCGATAGAACTGTATGAGTGAATCACAAGGCTAGCTGACAGTTAGGAAAGGTGCAGACTGGAACATCCCATCGTGTGGACTCCAGAGTTGGTGCGCAGACTAGAGACATTTGAAGATAAAATCGCTCGGGCAGTAGATCACTGGTTGGATCGGATAATAGGAGGGTTTATCACTGAGTTCATAATAAACACAACTGTGAGCTACAACGAAGTAGTGCAGCGGTTTCTCAAGGGACTGCGAGGTAAGTACATCAAATTGTTGAATACCTGGATTAAAATTATGTTACGTGAAAAATAGGTTATGCGAATCCATTGATGTCTGGGGTAACGCGGAGTGGAAGAGGCTACCGAGGGACCGAAGGATTAGAGAACAGTCCCCTAATTTCCCTTTCATGCGAAAGTGAGGAGGATCTCGTAGGGTTCTCTCTAAGAAGCGTAGTATGATTGATAAAGCAGCACATCCCACTAATACCACCGCCACCCACGCCATCCCCCACTTCACCTACATCAAACCTATCTTCACCTACCCCACCTCTGCCACCACCGAGGGTTGGAATGGTGAGTGCGATCAAGTTACCTGTCTTTACAGCCGTAGGAAATGAGGAACCAGATCAATTTTGGTTCGTGGTAAAGGCTGTATGGGAAGCCCAAGGCGTAACAGATGATAACATCAAAACGGCTACTCTGGTAAGCGCGTTGCAGGATCGCGCATTAACGTGGTATATAAAGCACTCTAGCGATCATCCAAATGCTGGAATAATGGAGATCCAGGATGCATTGAACAAAGAATTCAGCCGTCCAATATCAGAAACACAGTCGATTATTGGGTTTATGGAGATTGTAATGCTACCAGGTGAGACCCCGTGGGATTTGGATAAGAGATTGAAGAGAATGATGCATGAGGCTAACATGATGCTGACAGATGCGCAACACCGCGTGTGGTTTGTGGTGTCTTTGACACCACATCTGAGGATGGCGCTATCACAGCAAAAGATCTCAACCCAAGCTGAAGCATTAGAGATAGTGATGAGGTTGCATGAAACTCCAATACAGGATTCGGGGTTGGGAGTTCAACAAATCCATGTGCAACTACAAAACCTATGCTTAGAGATGCAAAGTTTGAAACAAGATAAGGCACCCCGATCAGAGGCGCGCGAAGAGGTGTGGTGTATAAAATGTAAAATCCAGGGCCACAATAAGGATCATTGCCCAATATTCGCGAACTATTTGGCAGGGGGGTACTAATGCCATTGCGACCAGAGGCATAAGTGGGGCCAAGAGCATTGCCCACACTCTGGTGTGCGATCTGTTAGGTGGGGGGAAAGCACACAATGGACAACTGTCATCTATTGCTGAAATCTATACCACCCCTCAAGCAGCTATTTTGCAATTTTTGTAGATTTGTGGGCCATGACGAATGAAATTGCTAAAGTTATGAGTTGCTGATGGATCGGACATCTGCTTACAGGATGCAAACTGAGGCGCGAGGTTAGGATCTAACTACCACAATAGCACGCGGTGGATTCCAGGGATGCAGATGGGGGCGAGGAGGAATGGAACCTGGGCGAGGGCGCAGACAATTAATCTGCTACAATTGTGGAGGACCTGGGCACTATGCGCATGATTGCACGAATCCGACTAGAACATGTTGCCCGTATTGTTACCAGTTTGATCATGAAGCGGTAGATTGCCCCACACTAATTTCATAGATGTGTGAGAAAGGGGTGCTTCAGACTACGCTCACTCAGAACGTCCAAATGATGAAGGCTGAACCGTGTGAAGAGGACCCTAACGTGAACATGGTGCTCAGAAGTGGTGCAACTACGGGAGAGGATAAGGGGAAGCAACCTGAGGAGGATACCTAGGTTTGCAAGGCCCCTAAAAAGCAACCTGAATTTGAATTGGAACACACAAAGGAAACATTTATGGAAGCTAAGAAGAGCTTTGCGGAGGCTTCTACTTCAGATAGCAAGGATCAAACTGAGCTAGAAATGGATCCTTCTCTGCTAAATACCTTTTTAGAGACATGCATGAAGCTACTACGGGACAATAAGGCAGTTAAGGGATTGCAAGAGTTGATAAATAGGTGCACAGGAATGGGTGAAGTGCGCATGGTCCGAAAACTAGGCAAGCATGCTTTACGCACTGGGTGGGAAATGCAGTTGACTGCCCGGATTGGTGATTATGAGATGGATTAGGTCATTCTAGATTTGGAATTAGATGCGAATGTGCTACCTAAATAGACTCGGGAGCGCATGGACAGGCCCGCACTACAATGGTCTCCTATTCAATTACGGATGGCGAACCAACAGTAAATCTTGCCCATGGGGAGATTACAAGGAGTTATAGTAGACATCGAGGGCGCGAACACACAAACAGATTTTAGGTAATAGAAATTGTGGATGACAATGACCCGCACCTTGCATTGTTAGGAATAGACTAGGCCACGGATATGAATGGAGTCATCAACCTAAAGAGATGCAAAATGATATTTGAGAAAAAGTCTCTACGCGTAGTGGTTCCATTGGACCTAGCCGAAGGAGCACACTACACTAAGCCTGTGTGTGATGAGGATAGTGACGATGAACTATACTGTATCTACTAGATAACGGCA
Organism: Pinus tabuliformis; assembly: GCA_031772625.1. NCBI lineage: Eukaryota > Viridiplantae > Streptophyta > Pinopsida > Pinales > Pinaceae > Pinus > Pinus tabuliformis. The sequence goes on along the minus strand of CM062805.1, from coordinate 703,871,401 downwards.
CAAGACTAGGATCGGGTGAATCCAAAAGCGGACGAGAGAATCTCATGGGTGCGCAATAGTTCCTGCATGTCGGACTCAGATGAGGAGATAGAACGATGGCATAACCGATCGCATGAAGTAACAACACTAAACTATAATATGATGATTATATCACTGCGACACGTGACAACTAAGGTAAGGACACTACAGGCAGATGACGGTGCAACAAATGGGGAGGACTTCGTTAACCATTGTGGAACTTCAATCGTAGAGTAGAAGCGGCATGGTGCACCAAAAGGAGTACTGTGTGCACCAAGATGACATACATTTGGAACGATTAGGAGGAACGGGCGTGAAGGTAGGAGGCGGATACGTGTATGGGTTGAAGGCCTTCTGCGGCGAACGCATCTAGGACGACGTGGTTTGGGCACCCACCCATGATGAGGAAGGCAGATGTATGCCGTGTAACCACCACCCCAACTAAATCTGCATGTACCAAGGGCTCGACCGACCTATAGAACCTTAACCAAAATGAGGCGTGTGAGGATGGCCCTATCTATGATCAGGCATGATGGACCTAGGAAGGTGGAGAGAATGTCCCCTTCCATCACCCCTACTAGTCGGACTGAATGCGAGGACTTGGGTGAAGGAATTCGACGGTTGTAGGAAGCCATTTGGTGCGGCAGCTTGAGACTTCACGAGCTCGATGAAGAATGGGTACGGTTGAGGAGGCAAATCGCAATGTTGGACGAAGAAACACGCAACCTAAAAATTGGAGTCACACAAACGGGTTGCGCGAATGCGAGAATAATGGGACCAAACCTGGCTGGCCCTCCTACAATACTAGAACAAGCTGTGACCCTGCTATCATGGTTGCGACTACACCCTACTGAACGAGGGAGCACAGAACGAGACGCGCTACTAAATTTAAAAGTATGCGAAGGGTGCCCGTAGCCTAGGCTAGCAGGGAAGAGGAAGACTCGCACAAGGGGTGCGACCACTTGACTATATGTAGGAGGCCTAGTCTCAGCTCTCCACACAGTTGGAAGAGGGCGCGAGACTATAAAGAAGTCTGTAGGAAGGTTGCACGGTTATGACGTGGCGCGCATGACCAATATGAAGCATGGAATGCACCCATGTAATAGGGACTGCGTTGCCACGTGGGAAGGATGGAAGGTGACCATTGCAGATACTGTTCATGACAAGATGTCCCATTTAAGACATCAAGGAGCGGGCGACAGGAAATTAAGACATAGGGCTGAATGGATTTTCCACCAAAATCGGTAGTTGGAGGAAATTGTGGAGGAAGCCTGTTGTCGTGCCCCTGAGCTCAAGATTGTGGTAGATTTATCTGCCAGCATATGGATCCATAAGTTAGCCAGTGGGTTCTGTGAAGCAAAAGACGAAGGATCCAGTTGGCCCTCAACTTGCATATCGCATAACTGGCACTGAAATCACAACCCTCTACACCACCGGAGGTCACAGAGTAGTGGAAAGGCATCATTCAATCTGGGTGGGAAACAATAGTATGTGCCATGCAGGAGTGCGTCGGCTTGCTGGATCAGTCACTTATTACGCTCACTTCAATACAAGAAGACCCAATTGTACAGCGGTTGGAGATAGAAGCAAGGGAGTTACAACAAGCCTACGATAATGTCAGGGGGACTGCGCAGACGGTTGCTATTACACAACGCTTGGCCAAGATGAGGGAGGCCCAGGCTCTCAAGACACAAGTTGATGCCGCTCGACAGAAGGAAGAAATGGTTAAAGAACGGATCCATCCTTGGCTTGATAAGGCGTTTGCGGTGTCCACCAACATCGAGGGAAAGCTAGCACATGTGCAGGTAGTATATGAACCCGGACAAGCAATTGAAACTGATATTGATGCGTCGGTGGCTCGTGTGCAATGGGTACAGTGGATGGCGAAAGATTTTGTTGCAAGTGTAGGCGAAGCGCAGAAATTGTTGAATGACCTCCACGTGAAGATTGTCGTACTAGCCGAGTGACTCGGGATGAGTCACGATGATTGTGTTGGGGGTCTGTTGGGCAGCGGATCTCCCGCGTAACAGTTTTGGGGCTTGAAGTCCATAATTTTGGGTAAAAGTATGGTAAAGGTTCCGCGAAGTGTGCGAACCGCGAATTGTAATGAGTCAAGTCAAAGGTTTGTCTGCCCGAAAATAATGTAAGAAAATAGAAAGTGAGTCAGCTTGCCCATGGTTCGCGGGCCATGGGAATGTATAAATAGAGCAAGGCTCTAAGGTTAGAAGTTAGTTTTTGGGTTTTGGATCTGGAATGTTATGGGTGTATGAAGGCAATATTCTCTATGCGTCTGTAATTCTGAGTCAAGGGTGTTGGTAGAAAAATAGAGGCTCTGTAGCTATGTGCACAGAGGCCTGGTAGAGTCCACAGCTGTGTGCGTGGACCCCTGCAACTGAGTGTGCAGGGTGGATCTGGTTGTACTGAAAAGGAGATAAAGAAAGATAAGAATTTCTGAGTCATTGTGTGCTTTATTGCGAATCTATCTATTTGATAATGTTCTGAATTTATGCCTATTTATGTGCGCACTAGTTATTACTGTTAACTGTTTGCTTAAAGACCTTAAGAATAGATCATATCCATAATAATTGCAGTAATAATAAAAAATCTAAGAGGCATTGCCTCGCTGAGATTCGCGAAGGATAGATCACTGTACAGAGTAGCGTAAGTGTGCAGATCGGTTCGCAACCCCTCCAGTCCCCATAAAGACATCCCTATGGTGCAAAAACCTGGTTCCAGCACCCTCCCCTACTACCTCGGGTGAGACTTCAGTCCGCACTCCGCGGATTTTTGTCGAAAGGGCTGGTAGTGTGGGATTTGTTTGGCTAAAACACTTCTGAACCTGGGTCAGGCACCAACAAGCCAACATGTTCCTTTAAGGGGGTGGGGTTTGTAACACTCCCTTGTTCTACCCTTGCTACTTTGACAGGTGTACGGTGTGGAGAGAACCATGACTAGCCAAAACTCTAACTAATATTTGATATCATTGATTAAAATCAATTAATTAAATTACCCAACTAAAGGTTGGACTTCCTTATGAATCCTTGGTATGAGGCAAAATGAAAAGCCATACCCTTATCCATTCAATTTAACGTGGAATGTTTCAATACTAGGAAAAAGCATGCCTTTTACTGAGTTATTAATGAGATGTAGCTAGGTTAATTTTAGAGTCGGTATTCTCGTTGACTAATGGTGGCATGAAGAGGAAAGTCAATTGTTTCTTCTTTGGAAGCATGGAGAGATAAGTGTGATTATGAAGTCATTGTGGGAAAGTGGTGCCTTCTCGACTGAGCCAAGAGATGTAGAAGGAAATTACATTGAGATATATATGTGCTCAGGGTATTAGCATCCTTGCCTTTCATCTAGGTTCAAACATTTGATATCTAACACACAAATTATTTTTGTGCCCTCTTGCACCACCTCTCAAATAGATTCACTGCACACCATATTTTGTTTGAAATCATCCTCAAAATGGAGAGTAGATAATGTATCTTTCATTAATTTGTGTTGCCTTAAATTGGATAATGTTTTAACATTCCTCATTCATGTAGGCCTTGTCACACCAGTTCCTAGTTGAGAATAGTTCAATTGTATCATTCCTTTTCACCTTGGTCAGACCTCTATCACATCAACTAATTCATATTATTGCAATTACTTATAATATCATTACAATTATAAAATCTCATTCATAATTTCTCTTATCACACTAGTTCTCTTTCAAACCACTACTAGTTAACTCTTGCTCATTTGGTTTTATTACCAAAGTTCCCTCAGAGCTCTAGTGTGTGCATTCTAAGCATTAGCTCGTTATTCATAAATCTATCACTTTATCTTTAGCACTATCTCATTAACCAGAGCTCCCTTGTGGAGGTAGATATTTATGAGCTCTTGGCTAGTGTTGAGACCATTGTTTGTTACCTTGGATTAAACAAGTGTTACTAGTTTGGGAAAGTGGAGATTAAATTCATGTGCTTGCCTAAGTCCTAATAAACCACTTGCAAATCCCTTAGGTTATTGATTTCACTTAAGGGTGGTCAACTACAAGAGAGATTACAATTCAGTTGGCCTATGGTTGGGAGGAGATTAGAAGTCCCTCCTTTAGTTTCTCATTTAGATAAGTAACATGTTTCATGATATTTGATGTTATTTTGTGATAACAAGTCATATGTATTTTTACGATTTATGATTAAATGCAATAATAATTTTTATAGTTTATATTACATGTTGGGTGATCACCAAAATTGTTTTGAACACCTTGTATACTTGGAACATAGAATTCATACTGTGAATGTGGACGTCTCAGACTTTACTTTTGTTGCCTAAGTTCATTGTAGCTTCTCGAAATAACAAAATAAGATTTATAAGTTGTGGTTACTTATGTTCTGAATGAGTTTTACCGTAGGGTGAATTTTAAAAACATTTGATTTTTGGTAAAAGATACAAGCCTTACTGCATTTTATCTAGGTGTTTCCTAGAAATTGGGTGTGAAACTACAACAAAACAGGTCATTAGACCTAGAAATAGCGTCAAAAATTTGTGTATTTGAGCCTGTGAATTGGGTTCAATTGGCAGTGAAAAAACTGACACTGCAATGCACTTTCACTTGGACATTGGAAATAGTGCTAAAAATAGAACCAGTAATAGCACCATGACTACTGTCAAGTTTAGCACTGATAATTGTTTCTTCCATTGTTGCATCCATATGTAGTTCTAGTTTTTCTTCTAATTGTGCTTCCTATTTTGCTTTTTGTATGGCAACGAAAATAGATTATTTTTCAGCTTCCTAATTTATGCTAAGTTATGCTTTGATTACAACATCATTTGTTGCTTCGAGTTTTTCTTCCAATATGGCATCACTTGCATCTAACTTTTCTTCCATTATGGCATCTTCTTTAGCTTCTAATATGGCTTCCATTATAGTGTCTTTTGTTGCTTCTATATTTCTTCCATTATTACTTCTTGGTTTGCTACTTGAATGACTTCTTTGTTTTCTTCTTAGGGAACACCAAGTTTGGATTCTAATATTTCTTCCATTCTTGCTTCTTTGTTTGCTACTTGAATTGCTTTTATTTTTGCTTCTTAAGTAATGCTAAGTTTTGCTACTAGTGTTTCTTCCATTATTACTTATTTGTTTGTTACCTAAATTGCTTCTTTTTTTGCTTCTTAGGTAACACCAAGTTCTATTTCTGGTGTGATTCTAGTTTGGATTCCATTGTTGCTTCCTTTTTTGCTTCTTTGTTAGCCTCATGGTTTGCTTCCTTTTATTTGTAAGGTTTGCTTCCTTTTAGTTTTTGGATTTTATTCTTAATTAACCTCCAATGTTTCTTCCTATTAAGCAACCAATTTAGCTTCCTATTTATAGCCAATAAAAACTCCAAGTATGGCTTCCAATTTAATGTTGATTTTTACTTCCATTTTAGAGCCACATTTTTCTTCCATTTTAACAACTCATGTTGCTTCCTTTATAGCTCCATTTATTAATTTAATAATTTTATTTCAATTAAATTATTTTAGTATATCATGTCTCTTAAATAACTTATATGATTGTAGAGTAATTCATATTGCATTTGAAATATTTTATAGCATACCATTTTGTTGATGGTGCTGAAAATCCGTCAACCAAGGGGTCTCCTTGATGGGAGGTCCCAATTAGACCTCACACCATTTGGTGTAGGAGCCCCATCTAGAATATCATCTTGGTTGCTATATATCTCAAAGATATGTCTTGGCTCTTACTGTCAGCACGAGAGAGGGAAGTAATGGTGTCTTCGAAAAGTGAGGAGGTGTGCCTAGTGAGTGTTCGTTTGTAAATGTGTCAAGGTTATTTTGTTGTAGAGAGGGGAGAAAAATGAGCCTCTAAGTGAGATGCAGTTGTACCACCCAATAAGAGACACGCATGAATCGGAAGGATCCGTCTAACATCCAACGGAATAGTCCATAGAGGATGTGGTGGTCATTACATCAAAAAAATGAGGAAAGGCTTGTCTAATATCCTGCAGAATAGTCCACAGGGATGGGACAACAATAACAATCATTAAAACACATTCTCAATAAGTTAAGTAGTAAAATAACCGACATCTTTGAACTATCTTAGCACATGTGAAATCAATCATGAAATACAAACATCTGCAGAATAGTCTTACAAACATTCATAATCCATGCATGAAGAATGTGTTGGCCTTGAAGGCTTCTGTCATTAAGTAAAAGTTCCAAGACACATTTATAATGTACATCAATAGCTCTAGTAGTGAAACATTGGATCCACTCCTTGCTCCTCAAAGAACTAGCTTATCTCTTTAATTCCTTGCGGGAGGAGCCAAGGTGAAAAGTCCTTTGCTCACACAATGAGGAAGTATATATAACCAAGGGGTGATGCTTCCCCTCCTTGTGAGTCTTGACTACTCTCATGACTATTTGACTTCCTATGACTTTTCAACTTAGATGAATCTCCATATTACATATGTGTCTTTTAGACTTCCACTTTACAATGAATACGATATATATGGTCCATAATGATGATGTGACACATGACAACTCATGACAAGACATGAGATGGCACTACTGATATGAACTGCTTGAATGAAGTGGCAATATCAAGCCACTATTGCTGTTGTGAATGATGTTTGCTTGAGAATGCTCTTGTTTTCCACCTCCTCATGGCTTTCTGATAGGAATCTTAAATGATCTCAAGTCTTGAGTTGTGGTCGCGAGTTGGTGTTCCTTTACTTTGCCTTGATAGATCAACTTGCATTCTTACCTACAAGAATGTATTTTTCATGTCCTCATCCTTCATTCCCTTCTTCATCATCCCACCATCATATTATAATAAACTTGTATTTGTAATTCACTCATGACAAGTTAGCATCATCCAAAAAAACCTCCTAGCCTAAGATGATGCATTATGATTGATGGACTAAGCCGGAATGGGGTAGCAGGGTGGAAAGGGGCATTCAGTGGCTACGCATTGTTTAGTTCTAGTAGCCAAGACTAAGGCTTGAGGCCTGAGACTGCACAATGCACAGTTTAGGTTGGGTTGAGGACAATGTCTGCACAGTTTTGGCAGTTAGTGGGTCAAGTTGAGGGGATGACCACTTCGGGAGATTTCTGCGTAGTTCTGAGAGGGAAGGAAGGTTGGTCCACTACAGGATTTCACAATCTAGGAGCTCAAGGAGGGAGCTTGGGGCTTGTTCTTGCACAATGTGAAGTTAAGTCCAGGATGTTTGAGAGGATTGCATAATTATGGAGGTGAAGGTTGGGCCTTGGGTTTAGGAATTGCACAGTGCATCAGTCCTCACGGTAGGAACTATGCATTGTGCAGATTCAAGGGTTAAGGTCGCTTCTAGAGGACTAAAACTACACAATGCATAATCCAGGTAGGTCGGGTGAAGTCAAGTTTAAGGGTGGGGAAGACTCTTTAGAAATGGTTCAGTGCTAGACCAGTGAGACTGATATGTACAGTGATAAGGCTACGACTGTGATCTAACACTTAGAATACTTGTCGACTCAGCAACATTGATCACCCATGACACATGAACAATACATCTTTTTGTGTGTGACCACTTTATGACCAGTTACGGCAAGTGCGACACCTAAGATACACTTTACAATGATTGTGCCGACACTTGTGTGACAGTGCTCAAAACTTTGTGAATGAGTGCAACAGGTGTTTACATAGTCAGGATAACTCATAAACACAAATATGGACCCTTGCAACCACTAGAATGAGCGTTCACAATTTATACGACAACCTACATGTGAAAATACAACATTTTTCTGAAGTAGCAAATGGGACCAAAACACTTCAAAAGGATACATGAAATGAGTCTTAGTGTTTGTGAAAACAATGTACAAGACCAAGGAAGGCTGCGAAAGTGAGCATAGGCCAACATTTTGGAGGGTGTTGTAGCTGCTACAACACTTGGCAACACACTGTTAGAATTCCAGCGTCTCTATTTTGGTTAACTCTTTCATGTAAGGCCTTGGTTCTTCAGGGAGTATTGATTCATCATGTATATTTCTTTGGAATTTCCACTTACCCCATGACTAGACATGGTCTCCTCTGTACCATGTTGTTGAATACAACATAAGATTTAGCGACATCACAATTTTTCGAGTTGGGAAGGGTAGTGTGACTCACAAGCTTAAGATTTCGAGAATCTAAGTTTTCATATCTGGTGTTGCTCCACTGCCAGTGGGCCTAGACAATACCTCGAAGGAGTCACGCTAGAACACAAACACTGATTTGCTGCTAGCGAGCTTGGACAATATCCCAATGGAGTTGCTTGCTTCACCTCTATGCATAGGAATCCTTTGTCTTCTTTTTCCTTTATTTGTTTATTTTTTAAAGAGGATTATGCATTTACACTTATTCATTTTGGGTGGAAGAGAGATCCCAACTTATTGAGAGAAGAAGAGGTTGTTCCTTCATAGAAGTCTATAAATACCTCTGGTTTAGGTTTCCTTTTTATATTTTTCACCTTCTCCTTCTCTACTAATTGGATAGGCATGAAAAAACAGAACATAAGAACCAGCTGTAGGTATAAAGTTTCCTAGATAGACATAGGTTCATGGTTGGACCAAAACTTTCCTTACGGATGGATCCTATTTTCTATCAGAACTTCGTTGACCAAAAGACAACACCAACATAAAGAAGATAGGCTAGGGGTTCAGCCAAATGTTGAAGTGTCACAAGACTCTTTAGACTTCAACCACACACATATTATGAATCCAAAAAAGGTCCATGCGCAACACTTATTCACATGATGAAAACACATGATAAACTCAACAAGAAAGAAAAACAAGACGAAAGGAAAGACAACACACAATAAGGACAGAAAACTAGAAGCCAAGAAAAAGGAAACTAAACCAAAGGATAATGTCAGAGGAAAGTGAGAAAAGAAAAGAGAGGCTAAAGAGAACAAAAGGGATGGGTGCAGGAGGAAAAACTGGAATGCAACTAATCCTACTCCTAACCTAATAGCTAGTAGGTCGGGGTCACGTGTAATGAAATTTCCAGTGAAGCCAGCATAGTTGTTCCCGACCTGCATCAACGAAGATACGAAAAATTGATATAAAGTAATGTGCAATAGAAAAGATGAGATCTTGAATAACTTGCACATAATTTTGAAGTTCTTTCATGTGGCTGGAAAGATGTATCACAACCACTACTTTCATCCAATTCACATTCTTACCTTTTCCATGGAAACCATAATCAGACAAATCTTGAATACTTCTTATGAATGCACCTTCTTTTGTGTCATCCTGCTAGGAAAGCATGAGAAAAGGCTGAAACCTGTGTATTGCAATGGAGATTTCCGAGGAATATTTCTCCAACCATTCAATGATTGGATCATAAAATTCATGAAAATCCTCTTGAAAACCCTGAAAATTTTGAAAAAATGGATTTTCAATTAGAGGCGTGGGATTATAATGGGAATATTATGGGGGGGAATACATTTGATCATATTCAGTAGTTATGCTAGGATAGTGAGGACTTGACATAACCATCAGAGAAGGTTGAGGTGCCTCAACTGCTTGTCCAAAACATGAATAGTAAGATGTTGAACGATGAAGATTGAAGGATATAAAACAACTACCATTGGATGTACTGGGGAGAAAATGACAAAAAAAATGACAATCACCAAAAACAGAATAATGATCAGGTGAACTGATTAAAGCATCAGATCCCCAGCTTGTAATTAACAAAGACAAATCAACTGAAACAATTTCATAAATGCTCCGCATAGTAGAAACATATTCCTCATGTGATAGATGTAAAAAACCTTTTTCTTGTGACTGGTTGCACACTATACTAGGATCGTAATCACCAAGAAAAGTGAACAAGAATCCTAGTGTAACAAACACATGAAACCACTCAGGGTAAAACAAGTGAAGAAGAATTTGATTCATCGAATAATCCATTCATTCACTAACGCTCAAGAGGATCTTCAGTGCGATGAAGAAAAGGATTTGCATTCGAATATTTGCAAGAAGGATGAGGAGTTGATTGTTTTCAAATGAGTGTGATAGGTATGACTCCTTTGGCCAAAGATAATCATTAGGATAATAAACTTTACAATCTAATGATTCTATTAGAGATGCACATTATGAACCCAAGTTTGATATAGGATACTTGCATAAAGATAAACCATCTTGAATCCGATGAGAAATTGAATCTTGAAAATCTGAGAGATCATATCTACAATGCCAAATATATTTCAAGAAAGAATTTACATTGAGTGAAACCATGCGGAAAGAAGAGTTTTGTGAAGAAAACCATATCTGACTTAAGTCAGGGGTCTTACAAGAGCTCTGAGATCCTGACATAACCATCATCATAAGTTGAAGTGCTTCAACTCCCTAGCAAGTCTCGGAACTTTCCAAAATTGTAAAATTGCATCCTAAAGATTGAACCAGATGGCGCATGGTGTGAGGATTTCACTAATCTTGATGAGATCACTATTAACTGGGTGGAAACCATCTCTGTCACTAACCTCATTAGCTTTTTCAACTTCAACAACCAGAATACTCAAGTTAAAAGATTCACATGATCGCAAATTTGAAGATGTATGAAACGAGAAAATGTCATGAGCAATATGGTTTGGAGAGTTGTCTTCATGCAAGAGAAAAGATGATGAGGGATAGGAAAAGTACTCAATGATTTGATTGTGTTCATTTTCATCATGGATCATTTCACCACCTTGTATTAATTGAGAAGTTAACTCATTAGATGAAGAACTTGAAGAGCATGGAGTATGTTTGTCGCAAGTAGGAGCATCTGTTATAGATCCATTTGGGCACATCACTCCCATCATCTAGATCAGTCTTTTAGGGCTCATCATACCCTAATATTAGTTGCTACATGCCCTAAACAAGTCATGCTTTTGAATGCCTCCTTCCCAAACAGTTTCATGACTTGAAGACATCCTGAAATGATCTTTAAAGGGACCAACGCAGGTAGGCCCATGTAAGGGTGTGCTGCAGAGTAGTTGAGTCCATGCCAGGGTGCTCTACAGAGCACTTAGGCCCTCTTTGAACTATGCTAGGCGAGATTGAGCGAAATTCACATAGTGTTTGGGGAATATTCTTATCTCTTGGTGTCTTCTAGAAGTTTCCCTCACTTATCAACTCATATGAGCTCAAAATTGGATGAGGAATGAGTTAAGATTTATCCTATCCTCTCATCCCTTCCTCCATGGAACTAATTCTAAGTATGGAAGGCCATTTAATACCCCCATTTATGACATAACCTCCTTCATCTTCCTATAAATTGAGCACTCATATAAGTGATAAGGGGCTGGACTATGTTGAATTGTAAGGAGATAATGTTGCTATGAGAATTGACTTTGAGACAAGTATTGTTATGCTACAAGTTTGTCATGCTTTTGATGTGATGTGGATTGGATCAAAGCTGGAGGAGTGACTTCGAATTAGACTTGATGGTTGTATTTCCTTATTCGATTCAATAAAGTATTTGAACCTTTTTCCCATATGTTTATCTTGTTATATGATGCTTATATGTGTGAATGTATCTGATTCCATTTACTTGTAACCAATAGATATTTTTCTTTGATCGATTCTTTGTCTTCTGTTGATGTTTACAGGTACTTCTCAAGCGTGTTAAGTACTGGAAGAAGCGATAGGATCAATACAAAGGAGACAAGAGGAAAGCATAACTACAAGCAGGTCTTCTCATTCTCTTTGTCTTATCTATTGCTTATAGGAAAAGGCTAAAGTGCTTTAAACTATTGTTCTAGATATGGCTACTTATCTAGGGAATTAGTATTTATCCGTAGATACCAAATTCTCAAAACAAATTGGTGACTCCGTTGGGGAAGATCATCCTTCCTAGTAGCTTATCCACCTCCTAGGACACTCTTGTAGACCCTAATCGTTTTCATTGATTGTATTTCAACTTTATTGCATTGAAGTTTGGTAAAAAACTGTGTCAATTTGCCTCTTGAAATGGCTCACTGTCACCACCGCAGGCTTGTGATGGACACAGTGCACTGTAGAGCACCCTTGTCTTATGGATATTGCTATGAAGCACATTGTCTCCCATTTAGGTCCGCACTGATCCTCCTAGGGTCAGTTTCCCACCTTTGGATTGAGTTTTTTCCAACTTTCCTCTGTTTGATTGCTTGATGATTGGTCAATGAATGTCATGTCTCATAAAACATGTTTTTATCTCCTTTGCTAGCCCTACTTTGACTTGGTTGATTAATGTTTCTTAAATGTTTTCTTTGTCATTATCGATCCATAGTCAAAGTTAGATTATAGTCAATTAATCTTTGTTCGAAAGAAAGTGTCATAAAAGTCTTCTTTTCCTTCGAAACAGAACTGTCATAAAGTCTTCGTTCTTGTTAAAGATTGATTGATTGTATGTGCATTAGTTTCCTTTTTTTCATATTCACATTAAGGAAATCGAAAAGAAATACATGCATTTTGCATTGAAAAAGTTTGTGTGTGCTCATAGGAATAGTTTAGGGAAATTTCATTAGATTGTGCTCTTTTCTCTTTGATCGAAAGAAATCTAATTGCTCTATCCCTATTAGCTAAGATTTTCATTGTTAAATTGAATGGAGAGAATTCTTATCATAATAGATGCATTCATAGGAATTTCAGAATACATCACGTGGTGAACTTGAAAGGAAAATTCCTAAGCAAGATCAACTTAAAATTAACCTCAATTAACTAATGGATCATTGTTACCTAACGAAAAACATTTAGTGGTTCTAGGCTAGAGACGTGTTCCGATGTCATAAAACAAAGCAGTTGCTGCTAACTTGTCTACAATACATCCTGAGTGTGATACCTCATTCCACATACGTGAGTATATCTTATCTCATCCACGTACCTTTGGGTATATATGGTGGTGTTACAGTACGTAAAGTATATGGGAATGCTCTCACTATGCGGTTTTGCATTAGATAGCGCTTATATAGATTGGGCCTCCACGTACTTTCAGGTATATATGGGAGGAAAACACTATGTTGGTATCCATCCTTAGGTAACTGAGTCAGCTACCTTGTACACTGTGATAAACTGAAGACAACATTCGGGGAGATTGCCTGCCCATACATCTTGGTTCGCTAGGAGGTATTCTATAGTTCACAGTTGCTTGGTAAACCTTTTGCCTAGCTTACCCATTTTTGTTTATTTCTTTTTTATAATAAAATTATTCAGAAATCGTGGAGGAACATTAAACCTTACCCCATTTTTCCACGGAGAGCAGCGAGCAAACCGCTTTTGCCGCCCGAAGCTACACCTATTCGGTGAAAGCGGTCTCATTTAACTGAGTCAAGTACATCAAGAACTCCTGGTTATTCATCTAAAGTACCAGAGTCACCCATTCCAGTAAGCACTGAGACTTCAGTTACTACAACTATTTCTGGTACATCTGTTACTAAAGAAGAAGTTTCACAATTACCTGAGGACACTATAACTGACACTAGTGAAATGGTAACCGAAGTGGTTCAACAACAAGTTGATCCTCAAATTGAAGTTTCTCAATAAGAAAATAATTTTGAACTTGAATTAGTTCATCCAGAAGTTAATCCAGAACCTATCATAGTTCAATTAGAAGTTACTTTTGAACCTAAATTTGTTCAGGAACCTCTCCCTGAAACTATTGTTCTTTTACCGGAACATCTAGACTTCGAATTTGAACATTTAGAAGTTGTTACTTTACCGGAAGATGATCAACTGGTTAACCCTCAGACATCAGTAACTACTGAAACTTCCACTTTACCAACACCAGAAGTCTATTATGGACTTGACGGTGAAGTTCTTCCACCTGGTTTAATTGCTATTGAGGAATAATTTGAAGAAGATAATACACCTGGAACTCCATTCCATTTTGGAACAGGGATTTATCTTTACCCTTATACTCCTCATTTTACTACTCCTTTTGATCCTGCTTCTTTTCAAGTACTCGTTGATTCTTTAGGACATCTATTGGGTCAATTAACTATGGCTGAACAACCGTCAACATCCCAGACTGTATCATCTGATGCAGTTGCGGCAGAATCTTCTGTCGCAACCTCTTCGATGTTTTCTACTACTCCTGAGTCACATCTATATGGTGAATCGTCCGTCCTATTTGGTTACCAATATTTATCTGGAACACACTCAGGGGTTTCTTCTACACCATGGTCATCACCCATGTCCTCTACCAGAATTTTCCCTGGTTCTTCATTTACGGGAACTCAACAGTTTGATCTTGCATATCAATATCAAACTGGGCAATCTAGTCAACAAGAACCTATGTATCTGTTACATACTGGATTGCCACCATATGGAGAGCAATATGCCTATTCACCTTATCCTCCATATCCTGGAGGACCATCATATGGTAGTATCCCGCCGTATTTAGGTCAGTCTGGAATTTGAGTCTATCAATGGCAACCAACAATGCCAGTTCAACCAAGGCTTGTGTATCCAACACAACGAATGCAAACTGTGTCAGCTATTCCTACTACACCTGTTGTTACCACTGTACCGCAGTCACAAGTTCAAACAATTGTATCTCAACCTGTACAAATTGATCCTTCTACCTCTCAACCACAAGTTTCAGGTCAGCAGGTTCAATTGTCTCAGGCTGTTGTACAACAACTGCTTGTGTCCCAGGTCCAACAACCTCAGGTTAGTGTACCTTTATCTGGAATCACTCAGGCTTACACTGGTATAGTTTATTCACAACCTGGTCAACCTTACATTGTTGGGCAACAACAACCATTAAATCAACAACTGTTGTACTAGCAGCAACAACAGTTGATTCAACAACTGTGGTGGCCCCAATATCAACAGCATCAATTCCAACAATTCCAACAATTCCAACCCTAATTTGGACCTACCCAACAAGCTCAACCTGGGTTTGGACAATATCAAGCTTACTAAGGTCCTGGTCAATAAGGCTTTGTTGGTTATGGACAACCGCAAATTCAACCTGGTTATCAACAACCACCTTATACTGAATTTGTTCAACAAACACCTTATCAAGGTTACCAGATATAGATGCCCTATGCTGGTATGCAAAGACCTATTGCTCAGGAAATTCCATCATATCTTGGGTATGCTCAACCTGACTTGAATCGACAGTTTCCATTTGTAGCAACTCTTGAATTACCAGATTTAAACCGGCTCACTAATGATCCAATTTTATATGCACCTTGGTGGCCGGTAATTCTGCATAAGTTACCTTCTAACATTCCGAAATTCAATGGAAATCTCGGAGAAGACCCATCAAATCATGTCATGAATTTTCATTTGTGGTGTTCATCAAACTCCTTGAACGATGACTCAGTTAGACTCCGTCTTTTCCAAAGAACGCTTATTGGTCCGGCTATGAAGTGGTACATTGAATTACCACAAGCTTCTTTTGACAAATTTATGACTTTATCCACCACATTTTTGACCCACTTCTAGTTACCTATCAGATACAAGACTGGAATGAAACTCCTAACCAACTTTAAAAAGACTACTGCTACTAATATATCATATCATATTCATGAGTGGTAGCGTCGTCATTGAATGGTTAAGACTTATGTTCCTGATCATCTTTTGGCTGAGTGGTTTATAAAATCCTTGTTGCCATCATTCACCGAGGATGTGGAAAAAGTTGGAGTAGTCATAGAAGAGCAAGTAATTGCTCGTGCCCAATATTTGGACTTGATTTATACACAGTCTGGCACGCTCTACGACAAGATTCCAAATGCACCCCAACCAAATTTCACTATTCCTCCATCGAGTAAGGACTCTCATGTCGACAATGGTGTGATTTGTTCTTCAAGCACATAAATGGCAGGTAGACCATTTTGTCAAACACTTTCCATTTCCAATCAACCTTCCAATGCATTAGAAAACACTCTTGCTTCCAAAGTCAATGTCGTGTCATCTAATAAAGGCAATAATCAAAATAAACCAGGAGGCAAGAAGAAGGGTAAAACAAGAAGAAACAAGATAATCCCCCTCAAGAGAAATCATCTGATTCCTCTACTTCAGCAAGGAAACCTCGTTATCCATGTCTAATCTATAATGACGAGAATTTGCCAAGAGATTGTCCACACCGCTCGGAATCTCTAAGCTTGTAAAGACTTCTAACACATCTGCAGTGTTGACTGATTTGTTTCCAAACCCAGAGACACATTTGGTTGCAATAGACCATGCTTCCACATCCCAAGTACTTATGTTGTCCATTACAAAGCCTCAAAAACAAAGTGTTGGTGTCAAAACAAAATAAAGATGATGGAAATCCAACATCATCGTCGAATAATTAGGCCACTGATCAACCTAATCCTTCGACTTCGACTTCATCTGAAAATATTCCACCACCTATTGCGCCAGAATTAACAATAAAACCACCAAAGGGAGTTGTACATAAATTAATATTTAACCCTAGAGCTTGAGCGACTCAGAACTATAACATAGTAGAAGACCTTGCTCAATCACCTTCTGTTATGTTGACACTTGAGGTGTTATAAAACTGTCCCTCCCAGAAGCAGCCTTTGCTGTCAGTGATTGGTGGAATAGACCCTATGGATTCCAATCTTGTGGTTTTCAACCACGCGGGATATACACCACAGCTACTGGCATAATTAGTTTTCTTAGTTCAAGTAAAAGCTCTTAATAAAAATGTTCACCAAACTATTATTGACGAGGGGGCATCTACTTGCATTATGTCAATGAGCTACTGGAAAACACTTGGTTCACCGCTGTTGTCATGATCACCAACAACGTTAAAAGCTTTTGACAGATGCACATATACACCTTATGGGATTTTGAGTAACCTGCAAATTGAACTAGGGGGAAAAACAGTTACTGTTGAAGTTGAGGTAGTTGACGGACCCCTCGACTACAACATTTTACTGGGAAGGCCATGGGTATATGCTATGGCTGTTGTGGTTTCCACGTACTTTCGTACAATTGCATTCCCTCATAAAGGTGGAATCACAGTTATCGATCAGCTTGCCTTCTTTGCATCTAGTTCTTAGGCTATTGGAAGCATTCCATTGGTACACGGACCCCTGCTATCACTTCAAAATGTTGGTGTAGGTCTCTTTAAAGATCCTTCCCTAATGGGTACTTTTAGTTACAATCACCATCAAGGATAATTTTAGGGGCGAATGTTCGCCCTTTGGCGAAATTAAGGGGTTTTAAATTTTTAGTGGGCGAATATTTTGTATCATAGTACATTTTTACAAATCACCTCAAGTAGCCCACCTTATTTTAAGGGAGAGGGTAAAAAAGGTAAATTTAGCCCTTGAAATTAGGAATTACAACCTTCCATTCGCCCATTTTCAAGAATAGGTTTTATTTAAGTGAATCCTATGGGCCAAATACCATATTTATAAAAGAGGTATGGTAAATTAATAAAAATATAAATAAAAGAGAGGTATGGTAAATAAATAAAACATTTTTATATTTACTCCATAAGTCACCTTATATACATGTAAGGGTGTAAACAAATAAAAATATAAGTAAAGTGGAGGTATGGTAAATAAATAAAACGTCTTTTTATACTTACTCAAAAGGTATGGTAAATAAATAAAAATATAAATAAACTAGTGGTATCGTAAATAAATAAAACCTCTTTTTATATTTAGTCCATAACCCTCGTTGTATTTATGAAGGCTCAAGAAAGAGGTTTTATTTAAGTGAATCCTATGGGCCAAATACCATATTTGTAAAAGAGGTATGGTAAATTAATAAAAATATAAATATGGGCCAAATACCATATTTGTAAAAGAGGTATGGTAAATTAATAAAAATATAAATAAATGAGAGGTATGGTAAACAAATAAAACATTTTTTTATATTTACTCCATAAGTCACCTTATATTTACGAACACTCAAAAAATGGGTTATATTTAGGTAAAACCTATGGCCAAAATACTATGGGACAAATACCATGGACTAGATTGTTATTAATACCATGCAAAAAACCATTATTAACCCTAACATTAGAATTAATAAAAATAAAAATGGCACATGGTATTGACCCATGGTATTCACCAAAATGGCACATGGTATTGACCCATGGTATTCACCTGGAATGTAGCCTATTTAAATGGGGGAATTAAACTAGCATGTAGCCTATGCTAAGATTCACTAGGACTTTACAAAGTTTTATTATTTAGTGAAAGACTCACCAAGATCTTACAAGATTTTATAATTGAGTAAAATATTCGCCATGCCTGGTGAGAGATTCGCCAAAAAATTATATATACATATTATTTTATTGATAAAATCGCCTTCCATTTTTCCTATATACCATGGAGATTCACCCATTTATTATATTTATAAATTTAGGGGGGGTTCTTAAAATTTTCCCTGATCACCATCTAATTTGCCGGAAGTGGCAAGAGTAGAGACCCGCAACATGATTTCCTCCACCTCATCTGATTTAAGGAGGATTACCAATAGTTCTGAGGTTGATAGTAATACTGAGGTTATGTCGCTAAGCCCCATTGAGCTTACATAGCAATCAATTTTTTTGGCTTGTGCGACAAACCCAAATCCACTTTCACCAATTGTATGGGTAGACCATTCATTAGAATATGGTACTTCTTTGGATCCTTTTTCACGTATATTTTCTACGGATGAAGGAATCGTCCAATCAATGATGATAGGAGAAGAACCTTGGGAAGATTATCATCATCGTTCCCATCTTCCAGATGACATCGAAGATTATTCAAATGAACTTAACCACCCTTTAGTTGTTGATTTCCTTTCAAATTTTGTTTTCATAGATACAATAGATTCCGAGCGAAACCTGTCAAATATTGAAGAAATGATTTCTATTAATATTTGACCAAACCTAATGTTGTAGAAAACATTCATGTTGAAAAATCTTGTTCTCCATCAGAACTTGATAATTACCATACTCTCTTTCGTGAATTTCGAGATATATTTGCATGGTCATACGAGGAGATGCCAGGCATTGACTCTAGTATTATTGAACATGAAATCAAAATGTATCCTAATTTCAAACTAGTACGATAGCGACTTCAGCCTGTTCATCCAAAGAAAGCCACTACCATTAAAGCAGAAATTGAAAATCTTTTGCATGTTGGTTTCATTTACCCTATACCTCTTACTGATTGGGTTTCCAACATTGTTCCTGTCATGAAAAAATAGGGGAAAATTTGAGTGTGTGTCGATTATAGGGATGTAAATCAGTCTTGTCCTAAAGACAATTATCGTACTCCTTTTATCGACCAAATTATTGATGAATTTGTTGGATGCGAAATTTTCTCATTTATGGATGGTTTTTTTGGTTACAATCAAATCAATATCCACCCACAAGACCAATCTAAAACAACTTTTATTTGTCCATGGGGCACATTGGATTATATGAAACTCCCTTTCGGTTTGAAGAACACAGGGCCACATTCTAGAGGGAAATGAACAATGCCTTCCATGACATCAAGAATATTTTTCAGCCTTACCTTGAAAATTTACCTACTCATTCACAAAAGCAGATTGATCAGCAGTAACATTTGAGAGCAATATTTTTACGATGTCAACACTACAAGATATGACTCAATCCACACAAATGTGTGTTTTGGGTTGGTTCTGGTCGGTTGCTTGGATTCATAGTGTCTAGAGATGGAATTCAACTCGATCCTTTAAAGGTTTAGGCAATTCTTGACTTATCTCCACCTTCAAATCTTTTATAGTTACAAAGACTCCAAGGGAAGGCTAACTTTCTGAGGATGTTCATTCCAAATTACGCTGAAATAGTTAAAGGTTTTACATGTCTTTTGAAAAAGGGGATACCCTTCTGTTGGGATCAGGTTGCGCAAACTTCCTTTGATGCTCTTAAAGATACCTTGGTTAAAGCGTCATTAATGTATTCTCCAAAATATCAAAATGAATATTACTTGTATCTCGCTGCTGCAGATACACCCATTGGCATGGTTTTAGTCCAAGAGGAAGATGGGATAGAACATCCAATATATTATTTGAGTCGCAATATCAATGATACAGGAAGTAAGTACTCTTATGTTGAAAAGTTAGCTTTGGCAGTTGTGCACGCCGTTCAGAGATTTCGCCACTACATATTGCTCCGGAAGACCACTGTCATTTGGGATTGCAACCCTATGACATATATTTTGTCATGTCAATTGCTCCGGGGAAAATAATCAAAATGGATAGTCATTTTGCATGAGTTTGATCTTGAATTCATCAAGTCCAAATCAAATAATCCTCTCGTTTTCACCGAGCTACTTTGTGACCTTCCCTCGACCTCCATTGATTCAACATCTAAACCATCGATTTTGGATGAGTCTCTATTCTTGATATCGTCATCTGACCCATGGTATGGAGATATACTGATATATCTCTAGACCCAAACTTTTCGGCCTGATACCTCTCGTTTGCAATAGTGACCTATCTGATACCAAGCCAAAGATTATCTGATCATTTGCGACACTCTTTACCGTCGTGGTATCGATATGATTTTATGAAGGTGACTCACACATGAGGAAGTTGAGAAAGCATTGAATGATTTCCATTCAACTGCTTGTGGTGGACACTTATCTGGATATGCTACTACACAGAGGATTCTCCGTGCCAGTTACTTCTGGCCAACTATATCAAAGATTGTATTATTGCCATTAGAAGTTGTCATGTATGCCAGATCTATGACTGCAAAGCTAGATTACCACCTGCACCATTGCATCCAGTTGTTGTTGTTGGAACATTAGCAAAAAGGGGCATTGAATTCATGACATGTAACCTCACCTCACCGAGGGGCATGGGTATATTATAGTCACCGTTGAATATTTTACCAAATGGGCTGAGGCGATGCAAACATTAAACAATGGTGGCAAAATGACCGCTCTTTTCTTTTTCAACCACGTGGTTGCTCAGTTTGGTGTACCATAGGCCATAGTTATAGATCATGGGTCACATTTTCAGAATCACATGATGGCTAAGTTGACTGCTAAGTTAGGAATGTCACATGATAGTTCTATCCCTTATTATCCACAAGTGAATGGACTAGTTGAGGCCATCAACAAAGTCCTGAAGCGAATGCTTCAAAGAATGATAGGGGTTCATAAACGAAACTGGCATCTAATCCCGTACTCTTCCTTGTGGGAATATCAAACCTCGGTGAGAAATGCAACTAGATTCACACCCTTTCAGTTGGTGCACGATTTGGAAGTAATATTACCAATAGAATGTGAAATTTCATCTCTCAAACTCGCGATTGACTTGTTACCTGACACTTCCGAAGAAGAAGCACGTTTCTTGGAACTTATCCATTTGGATGAAACCCATCGTGATGACGCATTGGCTAATGAAGTGCATAAGAAATGAATCAAGGCGCAATATGATAGAAATTTCAAGCCTCGTATCTTCTCAAAAGGAGACTTGGTCTTACTTTACAATCAGGAAGTTGATAAACTTGGAGCAGGGAAATTTGAACCAATGTGGATGGGTCCTTATATTGTCAAGCGTGTTTTGGCAAAAGGTGCCTACGAGTTAGTAGATTATGATGGGATTCCATTGTCGTAGCCCCGAAACAGGCTATACCTCAAACGTTACTATGCTTAATTGAGTGTAGTAAAACTCACTGTATATATGCTTTCATTGCATGTGTGTGTGTCAGTGTGTCTTTTAGAGTTTTTTATTTGGTTAGTAATCCACTTTGCATTTGTTGCAGATGTTGGAGTCTTCGGAACCATTTGTTGGTTATGCCAATGGTGCTAGTCGTAGTACGCATAACCTATCTTCTACAACATGGGCTATTTTCGCTCCAAGTGGTGAGTTCGTGAATTTTCAAGGGATTGGTATCAGTGATTCAACAAACAATATCGTTGAGTATAGTGTGTTGATCGAACTTCTCTCTGATGCCATTTCACTTGGCATTCGCCGAATCATCGTTAGGCTGGATTCACAACTCATCGTACTACAACTTAAAAGTGTGTATACCGTCTAAAACCCAACAATTCTTCATATGTTCCTTAGAGTTTGTATTTTGGAAATGCATTTTGAATATTTTCAATATCAACATATTTCCAGAAACTTTAACACGTTAACTGATTCTCTAGCGAATTATGTGTTAAATAGACATTTGAGACACATGTAAAAGTAACATTTTCAATTCACATCATTAGTTGAATAGGTTTGCACATAAAATTCTGAAAGTTAAAATAGATAGATGTTTTAATTTTTTTTTACAAAATTTGTGTCCAAGACACATTTGGTCATCTGACCCAAAAACTCAAAAGGCATGCAAAAACATCCTATGTAGACCTAGTAATGCTCATGATAACAGGTCACAACTTGTGTTATCATGCACAAAAGCCTCATCCAGCGGCTAGGAAAACAAATAGTGTGGCACCGTAGCCTCATAGGTAACTCCTCGATCCGGACATCCAGAATACCAAGGGTTAATCCCTCTATGTGATCTTGCAACTCTACCAAGGTCTCAGCCAAATCTAAGTCCTGGAGGACCACTCTCCCAATGTTCCTCCGCACTGGCCCACCTACCCCTGTTGGTGCCCACTAGTCGAATAGTACCCACATCTGCATGCATGAGAATGATTTTAGTTTAGCCTTAGAAACCCAAAAACATGTAGAAACTTGAAAATAAAAAAAAACACTTTGGTCAAACAATTTACCTATAGCACCCCATTGTGCTCCAACTAGTAGAATCAAGTCTGGATCTCCACGAAAATCCATCCCTAAGTATGGATGCTCCTCGATGAAAAGGTGTTGTCGATCGATCCAACTAAAGAATGCAGTGGAAAAAATGATTGTTTACTGACTCGCATGTTGAGCCATCAATTTGACCCACCTCTGTATTGATGGATTTCTAGGACCAACTACACCTAGTGATACATGCTGTGGTTGCCTCAATGGAATTCTCTCTAAGATAAAAGTGATTAAGATCAAACCATAGTAGAAATTCTTTGTCTTACCAATTTTTACCTTGGTTAGTTGTTCTTTCAGTGAAGAAAGCATGGCCTCACACTAGTTGAATACTTTTGGCTCTAGACACTCATGTGCATATTGCATATATGATCTGTTCACCAGATGAAGTGTCATACTGCCAACCAACTTTGTAATTGTGAAGAGGATCATTCTCAAAGGAAAATCACCTACATCCCTGATGCTTATTTTCCCATCCTTGCTAGGCTGCGTACCTGGCCAACAAAAATGTTGATTGTAATCCCTCACCGATTCACCTCCACGGGCAAATCCAGAAAGTGAGATGGAGGCACCTCGCCTTGATAGTCTGGTAAGAAAGTAAATATCATCAATGGTAATAGGGATCATTTTGTCCCTTATGTGAAAATTCTGATCTATCGGATCCCATGCATGAACAAGGAACTGCAATAGTTCTATTTGTTGCCTCATTCTGGACAACCTGAAGTATTTGAGTAACCCATAGTTTTTGAGGGCCTCAACTGTACCTAGATTGTTCAGGGAAACCATGTCTTGTTCTTCATGCTCTCTTTTGCACCATGTAATCAACATTCTAATCCGATGAAATCCTGAAATCCAATCATAAGCTTAGTTAGGATCCTTTCCATGCAAAAAATAGGACAATTTTTGGAGCAAACAACCAAAATAAAATTTGGGAAACTCGCCCAGCGTAGCCCAGGCATAGAGACAGTGCACTGAAGAGCAGGAAGCATTCTATGAGGGTGCTCTTCAGCATAGTTTTCGATGTGAAATCCTGCACTGATCCCAAGGCGAAAAAATCAAACCCCAGAGGCCCTAAGAAACCCTAAAAATTGCATGAAACAGTAAAAGAATGACCTGAAAAGAAAGAGGAGGGGTATATCTCTACCTGGTCTAGACAGTGTGAGAAACGGTCCACAAAATCTATCACAATAAGTTGATGAAGTTCAAGGTAAAAAACTAGCCCAAAGCACAAAACTGAATGGTAAGCATCAAATGGTAAAAATTTCACGGTAAAAACTGTTTTATGTTTATTTCATGTTCATTAATCAAGTAAACATTAATATTTGCCTATTTTTACCTATGAAACGGGAATTTTTAATCCATTTGGTGGTGTTTGGAGTAGGTTTTGTAGCCGACTTATAGAATTTGATGTGCTCGATTGTAAATTGTACCTTTGACCACAGAGCATACATTTATCTCTTTTTCGAGTTCTGTTAAATAATGAAAAAGGAACCCCCTTGGAGTCCTCTTTAAGCTATTTTTAGACTCTCTAAACATGAAAATATTTCCGAGCGCTTTTCCTTTTCAGCTCATTAACGGATTGGAAATGTAATCTACTCAGTATAAGTTTAACCATTTTCAGGCTGAGATAGATTATTTACGAAAAAGGAAGATGTTGACCGAACATGGTCAATAGGTTCTCTCTCGTATTGTTTTATGCTTTTTTGCGCTTGAGAGACAAATATACGAAAAAGAACTTGTGGAGTTTTCTTTTTTTCCCTTTTCAAACTCTCTAAACATGAAAAGGACCGAGTTATCTTTGTCGTTAAACTTGTTAAAACATCAAATAGTGGCAAACTTGTCCATCTAGACAAGACTGAGTTTCACCTTCGCTAGACTCGTTAAAACATCACATAGCGATGGATTCACCCGAAGGGTGGAATTATACAAACAAGCATATGTTATCCTCCTCAAGGTTGATAAAAAATAAAGAGGTACTGGTCAACAATGACTGGGGGAAATGGGAAAAAGGGGTAAACCACTTTATGGTAGTAGGTCACTCTTGAACATGACACTTTCACTTCCTCATTGTGACTACTTGGGTTGGGTTATCAGCTTGATGGTTATCATACCATTGGTATATCATACCATCCATCACTTTGTTTTGGTTCAATGCTACCAATTCATTTCAGTGTCGTCGACATGTTTAAGAGAAGTCATCTAGTTAAAATTCATCCTCTGCAATACTCATAAACCATCATTTTCATGACCGCCATTCCTGAACCTTGTCATCAGTAAAATTCCATCTCCAAAATCATTACACTTGTTTCGTGTCATTGATGTGGGATACATCAAGGCCCTCCTGCGATGAGTCCCTTCTTGTCGACATCAACACATTATCCAAGAAGTTGACTTAGAAACACCCTTCTAGTACCTTGAGGCTTGCATACATCAATGAAAAGTTTATCACTTCCGGCGATAGGTTGACATCACTGGCCTTTGACCGAAATACTTTTTATGGTGTTAGACATCAAATCATGCATTCACACCATGTAGAATGTACTGCAGTACCTTGAGGATCATTATCATTATCGGTGATTTCTCTCGCGTCTGTTAACAAATTAAAATCATTGGCTAGTAATCAGATGGTGTCTTCCCATGTTTGACTTTAGATCACATATTCAAATGGTTAGACTCGTACTTGAGCAAACGATTGAACGAGATAGAAGACTCCGGATCTAGTTTCATCAATCCGGGCTGTGATTTCAGGAAATGTACCAAATCATCCGTACAATGGATTTACATTGATGGTCATTTTGATCATGGGTCTATATCTGTAGACGACTGTCTATGTACATGTAATGAAATTTTATATGTTGAGCATGGGTATGCCTTCCCTCAACGATTCATGAAAAAAAAAAAATATCATGATATATGTATTGTAATTGATGCAAGTCACTTCCCACTTCGAAACCTCCTCATCACATTGTAAAGCATTTCATTCAACATTTACATTTTTCGACTTCTTGCTTTAGGGGGCAGCTGTTACAGATCCATTTGGGCACATCACTCCCATCATCCAGATCAGTGTTTTAGGGCTCATCAAACCCTAATTTTAGTTGCTACATGCCCTAAACAAGCCACCCTTTTGAATGACTCCTTCCCAGACAGTTTCATGACTTGAAGACATCTTGAAATGATTTGTAAAGGAACTAGCGCAGGTAGGCCCATGTAAGGGTGCACTGCAAAGAAGTTGAGTCCATACCAGGGTGCTCTATAGAGCACTTAGGCCTTCTTTGACCTACGCTGGGTGAGATTGAGTGAAATTCACATAGGGTTTGGGAAATATTCTTATCTTTTGGAGTCCTCTAGAAGCTTCCCTCACTTATCATCTCCTATGAGCTCGAAAATGGATGAGGAATGAGTTAAGATGCATCCTTTCCTCTAATCCATTCCTCCATGGAGCTAATTATAAGTATGGAAGGCCATTCAATACCCCCATTTATGACATAACCTCCTTCATCTTCCTATAAATTGAGCACTCATATAAGTGATCAAGGGCTGGACTATGTTGAATTGTAAGGAGATAACGTTGCTATGAGAATTGACTTTGAGATAAGTATTGTTATGCTACAAGTTTGTCATGCTTTTAATGTGACGTGGATGAGATCAAAGCTGGAGGAGTGACCTCGAATCAGACTTGATGGTTGTAATTCCTTCTTCTGTTCAATAAAGTATTTGAACCTTTTTCCCATATGTTTATCTTGTTATATGATGCTTATATGTGTGAATTTCTGATTCCATTTTCTTGTAACCAATAGATCTTTTGCTTTGATCGGTTCTTTGTCTTTTGCTGATGTTTACAGGTACCTCTCAAGTGTGTTAAGTACGGGAAGGAGTGATAGGATCAATACAAAGGAGACAAGAGGAAAGCGGAACTACAAGTAGGTCTTCTCATTCTCTTTGTCTTATCTGTTGCTTATAGGAAAAGGCTAAAGTGCTTTAAACTATTGTTCTAGATATGGCTACTTATCTAGGGAATTAGTATTTATCCGTAGATACCAAATTCTCCAAAATAACATCACAAATGGTAGAGCACAAGGCATTGTGAGATGAAGAGGAAGTTTCAATACTAACATTTTCTTTGGTTGGATCAGATTCCATATCTAATATAGTTAGATGAACATGTTATGGAGGATCCAAAAAATCAGATGATGTACCTAGGAATTTGTGTTCGCAGTCATCATCATGGGAATGATTATTTCCCAAGGCTACAGATTGATCAAAAGAGTTGAGTGCATTTGATTCATTACCAAGATTATCATATTGAAAATCATCCAAGAATGGAAGCACATCATCTTGACAAAAAAAAGAAATATTGAGAGTATCTTCACCTTCCTGATCCTTTTCCTGTGTAAAGTGGTTTCCTTGTACCTGATTGAAATTTGAAATAGCAACGCGACAATCAAGAGAGTGTGAAAGACTAGCTGGTGGAGCATATTGATCGGGCAGATCATAGTACAAAGAGTCAAGGCATGTAGATCATAGAGGATCACATAAATACTGATCATATTGGAGGCCAGAGTTATGAATGATAACATCATGTTGCAGAATGGGTAAGTTAGTCTTTCCTGTGGGTTTCATGAGCCATTTTAGGATTTCCTTCGTTGAATCCGAGTCATGAGAAATGGAAGAAGAATGAGAAGATGGATTAGGAATTTGATTTGCATATTTTTCAACTGTGTTACCATCATAGAGAGGCACCCCTATCGGAAATGGAAAAGGAGGAGGACAAAGAAAAAAAGTAATAGTAAATTCCTCCTCTAAAATTAGGGATGTCTCATGATTCACAAGAATTGGGGAAGTATAAAAATCAGCGGGTTCAAATTCACCATGTAAAGAGATAAGGACCAAGTGCTCAAACTCTTGTTTCAAGAAATCCTGATTCATGTCTTCTTCAAAAATTTCACAACAAAGGTGAAGTAATTGATCAGAAAAATCCTCAACTAATTAATTAGGCTTCATTATTAAGATATTTATTCTTTTACAAACATATTGGTAATTATGCCTGTTAAAGGCTTGAGGGATCTCCCTGAGGAAATGATGAAGGGAATGGATGGAATCAGTTGGAAATGTATGGCACCATCAATTAACATGACTTTGAAGGGTGAGGAAGAAAAACACACAAGAAAAGTCTTCATCATTGATATTGTAAGATTCATAAAATTTAAGAAAATAAAAAATGTGCTCGGTTATGGATGTTCCCCATCAAACTTTAACTGGGATAAGCGATCAAGAGCTTCATCGGGGATTGAAAATTGATAAGGGGAAAAATTAGAGAAACACCTCGGGAGTAAGATTTGTGTATGAGCCATTTTAAATAAGAGATTCAAACCAGATACAATGGGCTCAACTTGTCATCTGGCCCTCCTTCTAGTGCCACTGTTGATGGTGCTAGAAATTTGTCAACCAAGGGGTCTCCCCGATGTGAAGTCCCAATTAGACCTCACATTGTTTGGTGTAGGATCCCCATCCGGAATATTGGCCTTGTTGCCATATATCTCAAAGATATGCCTTGGCTCTAACTTTCAACACGAGAGAGGGATGTAATGGTATCTTTGAAAAGCAAGGAGGTGTGCTTGGTGAGTGTTCAGTGGGAAATGTGTCAAGTTTCTTCTACTGTAGATAGGGGAAAAAAGTGAGCCTCTAAGTGAGAGGTAGTAGTACCACACAAGAAGTGACACACATGAACCAGAAGGATTCGTCTAACATCCAACAGAATAATCCAAAAAGGATGAAATGGTCATTACAACCAACAAATGAGGAAATATCTGTCTAATATCTTGCAAAATATCCCACAAGGATGGGACAACAATGAAAACCACTAAAAAACATTCTCAATAACTTATGTACTAAAATAACTGAAATAGTTAAACTATCTTAGCACATGTGAAAGAAAACATGAAATACAAACATTCACAAAATAGTCTTACAAACATTCATAATCCATGCATGAAGAACATCCTAACCTTGAAGTCTTCTTTCATTATGTAAAATTTCCAAGACACATGTTTACAATGTACATCACTAGCTCTAGTAGTGGAAAAATGGAGCCACTCCTTGCTCCTTAAAGAACTAGCTTATCTCTCTAATGCCTTGCAGGAGGAGCCAAGGTGAAAAGTCCTTTTCTCATGCAATGAGGAAGGTAATGATTCCCCTCCTTGTGATTTTTTGACTACCCTCATGAATGTATGACTTCCTATGAATTTTCAGCTTACAAGACTCCCCATATTCCATATGTGTCCTTTGGACTTCCACTTTACAATGAATACAATATATAGGGTCCATAATGATGATGTGCCATATGAAAACTCATGACAAGACATGACATGGCACTGCTGATATGAACTGCTTGAATGATGTGGGAATATTAAGCCACTTTTGCTACTATGAATGATGTCTTCTTGATAATTCTCTTGTCTTCCACCTCCTCATGGCTTGGTGATAGGAATCTTCAATGACCTCAAGTCTTGAGTTGTGGTTGTGAGTCGGTGTCCCTTTTCTTTGGCTTGAGAGATCAGCTTGCATGCTTACCTACAGGAATGTCTTTTACATGTCCTCCTCCTCCATTCCCTTCTTCATCATCCTGCCATCATATGATAATATACCTGTAGTTTCAATTCACTCATGACGAGACGACATTAGCTTGGAAAACCTCTTGGCCTAAGATGATGCATTCTGATTGATGGAATGAGCTGAAACTGGGTAGCATGGTGGAAATGGGGGTTCAGTGGATGTGGATTGTGTAGTTCCAGTATCCAGGGTTGAGGCTTGAGGTTTGAGACTCCACAATGCATAGTTCAGGCTAGGCTGAGGACAATGTCCTCGTAATTTTGGCAGTCAATGGGTCAGGCTGAGGGGATGACCACTATGAGAGATATCTGCATAGTTCTGAGAGGTAAGGAAGGCTGGTACACTATGAGATTGTGCAGTATAGGAGCTCACAGATGGATCTTGGGGGTTCTACTTGTGAAATCCGTAGTTAAGACAAGGATGTCTAAGAGGATTGTGAAATTATGGAGGTGAAGGCTAGGTCTTGGGTTCTGGAATTGTGCGGTGCAATAACCCTGGGGAAAAGAACTGCGTATTACGTAGATTCAAGGGTTAAGATCACTACTAGAGGACTGGGACTACACATTGCGTAGTCTAGGCAAGCCGAGTGAAGTCAAGTTGAAGGGTCTGGAAGCCTCTTTGGAAATGATTAAGTGCTAGACTAGCGAGACTGATATGTGAAGTGATAAGGCTTTGACTGTGATATAACACTTAGAATAATTGATGAATCAACAAAATTTATTACCCATGACACATGAACAATACATATGCCTGTGTTTGACTGCTTTATGAATAGTTACGACAAGTGCGACACCTAGGATACTGTTTACGACGACCATGCCAACACTCGTACGATAGCACTCAAAAATTTGTGAATGAGTGCGACAAGTGATTACATAGTCAGGAAAACTCATAAACACAAAGACGAACCCTTGAAACCACCAAAATGAGCTTTTACACTTGATATGATAGCCTACATGTGAAAATACAACATTTTTCCTAAGTAGAAAATGAGAGCAAAACACTTCAAAAGAATACATTAAATGAGTCTTAGTGTTTGTGATAACAATGAGCAAGACCAAGAAAGGCTTCGAAATTGAGCATAGGCCAAAATTTTGGATGGTGTTGTAGTCGCTACAACACATTTATAAATATTTTTTTATGGAAATGGATATCCTTAGAACCTGACAACATCGTTATACTTATTAAATCTCCATCCAAATAAAATAGGAAACCTTTTAGGTTTCTTATAGTTACATACCACACCATAACATTGGAATAATATAACAAGATAATTTTTATTTTTTAACTATAATCAATATTTTTATATTATTAATAAATAAAATTTCCAGTCCGTTAGCAACTACACATAATGCAGGCCCAAATGATGCATGTTCAAATGATATAAGTCAAAATGATACAACTCAATATGGTACTGCAGGTGAAAATGATACATGTGATAATAAACATGAAAAGAGTCATCATAACAATTTATTAACAGTGATCCATGATGGAGCCTATATGATCAATGTCATTGGATACTATCAACAAATTGCACATCATCATCATCATCATGTACATCATCATCATCAACAATGTAATCATTGTCATCATCTTCCTCGGTGTCCTCTCCATCTACCTCATCATCATCATCTTGAATTTCTGAATTAGAACCAACATAATCTAGGGTGATCTCAAGATCAACTAGATCTTTTGGACGACTCGTGTTCTGCAAAAAAAAAAAAAAAACATTCAAAATGAAAAGTTATTGTTTATTTCATGCAAGACTTTATATTTCTATTATATTTCTAATATTACAACTTATGAAATAGAACTATAATCATATTACATCATATCAAAGTGCACATATATGCCATATTAAAATTTCAATTAAGTTACAGTTAAGATGTCATTCCAATGATGTAAAACATGCAACAATTCTAATAAATGTTAGTAAAGATCATAAAAAAATTTGTTATACAATTTAACTATCAACTGTAAATTCTATTACATAACCTTAAGTTCCAACCCTCTCCTATCAATATATAAAAGTACTTTGTGTGTCAACATTAACTTTGTATATAAGTCTACAATCAAATAAAATTATACAATATGCCATAATTTAGTTGACAAAATTCTATAATTCACTTGTGTCTTTATAATTGTGTTGAACAACGGTATAGGCACCATGGTTAGCTCACCCTTGAATAAACATGCTTAAAAGATCTAACGAAACTCAATTTCCTTGCTCTATTTGGTTTTTATGCCCTTGGTTGAAATTTGTCGTCTATCACTGAATGACATTGAGAAGCGAGTTGAAACTCACCATAAATAGAGGGAAAAGGCATGGTCGGAAACACACAAGTTTTGTTGGAATCCTGACATCAAATTATCGCTAGGGACATCTATCTCTCCAGTGAATTCATGGACCGATCGTTGTCTACATCGACGATTTTCACAATTATGGTTTCGCTCATTAGCATGCAATGCAATTTCTGCATTATATTCTTAGATGCTGAGAATTGTGCCAAATGAGAGTTTGGGCACTGCGGCAAACTTTCCCTTGACCAAAAATGCTTGCAGGAGCTAATGGAACTTAATTTCATTGCTCAGTTGCGTTTTTATGCCCCTAGTTTAAATTTTCCACGTGTCCCCAAATGACATTGGGAAATGAGTTGAAACTTGCCATAACTGGAAAATCGAGGCTTGGTTGGACAAACTGACAATTCTGTTGGAATTGCAACTTCAGATTATCCATGCCATTGTTAGATACTATAATTACTGGTAACTATCCTAAGTTAAGCATTTAAAAGGAAAACCTACGAGTTAATGAAGGGAATTTTATATATCTTAAAAATAGTTGGCACTTACTCCAATTATCGACCGGGGGACTCGTAGGCTCCAAGGAATCAACACAGTATGTGTCAGTTAAAATATATCCTAAACCTAATCCTATGTCACTATTAGGTATTGGAAGTACGTGAAAATATCCTAAGTTAATAATTGAAAATGAAAACATATGAGTTGAAATTAATTTACCATAAGGAAATTATCCAACGAAAATTTCAAAGTAAACTAAATTCTATTCTAATCTTGTCTAAAATAGAGTACGTCCAAGGATGAGGCTTATTTATTTAAGTTTGATGATGGAGGTGTTCAAAAACTACATAGGCATTAAATATTTTAAGGGTTTTAGAGAAGGAAGGAACTTATGGGATTCACTATGAACTAGGGTCTTTTTACTAGCATTCAATATTTAAGATCCACTTAGGTGCTAACATGTCGTGATAATACCTCAATAAAATACATAATGTTTCAATGTTAAAAAAATATTGAAAGATGAAAACTTAAAACTAATCTCAGAAAAACACATAGTACCTCATAAACTAGAAAATTTCATCATCATGAGCATCAATTCCAAAATAGTGTTTCTCTTCCTCAATAGTAGTATAATTCCAAACAAGAAAAAGAAAAAGGTGAAAGATAGTGAATTCGTTCCTCTTGTCACTAATGTGTTATGATTTACAAATTATAAGTCTCTTCCTATTTATAGATGACCTAAGAGATCTTTGAAATGTGTGGGGAACATGCCTTCTCACATAGCATGAAGTACATCATCATTAAATTTGGGAGGACAATAACTCATCCTCATTAAATTTCTGTTGTGCATGAATACTCCAAATTGGATTGATTTTATAGGGTAAAAGGCATGGTTTGTGTGCCTCAAATAAATGCATACTAGGATATGTAATTAATTGGAAGTGCAACAATGATAATTACATCCTAAAGATACAAAAGATTTATACAACATATCATCCTCATTATCCTAAAAGAAATCTTACTCACTAAAATCCAAGTCTGCTAATCTAGTAATTCACCATATCTGCCAATGTTCAAGCTCAAACAAATGTGCACTCTCGGGACAAACCAATTACACTCTTGGTAATGAAATTTGAAATGGGACATTATTGGACAATACCTAACCTTAGGATATAACCCTACATCATGTCTGACAAATATCCTACATAATTATGTTTCCCACTTATACACAATTTTCACATAAGATAAGTCGAAGAAAAACTTAGAATGTTGTATGAAATTTGAAGTATACATATTTAAGCTCAAAGTAAATATATAACAATGTAAAAGTGTGTAAAACATTAAATAAACAATCTAGAATTTGAATCAATGAGATTGACCAAGAAATGAAGGTTGGTTGTACATTTTAGTGAAGTAAGGAAATTTTGTCCTGCTTCACAAAAATTCACATCCAACCTTCATTTCAAGGAAAAATTGAATGATTCAACTTGGAGAGTTTTTTTTTTTTTACTCATAAGTAACATTAACACAATTAATTTTTTATATTTTAGTGATCTGAAGGTCGAAGTTAATGTAAATGAAAGTGTTGCAACAACCGCAATTCATGATGTCACCCCGCAAGTGTCAACAATTTCTGAATAAAAGAAACTTACATGAGTAAAATTAGTAATTAAATAGTATACAATTTGAATCAAGGATATTGGCCAAGAAATGAAGCTTGGGCATGCATTTTAGTGAAGCAAGGTAATTTTGGACTGCTTCACAAAAATGCATGTCGAACCTTCATTTCAAGGCCAAATTGAATGATTCAACTTGGAGAGTATTATTTTACTTATAAGTAGAATTAATAGAGCTAAAGTATCTAATTTAGTGATTTGAAGGTCAAAGTTAATGTAAATGAAAGTGCTGAAGCAATCATAGTTCAAGATGTTGCCCCAAAAGAGTCAACAGTTTGTGAACAATAGAAACTTACTGGAAGCAAATTAGTGTTTAAAATTAGTAATTAAATAATATATAATTTGAATCAATGAGATTGGCTAAGAAATGAAGTCTCGGCATGCATTTTAGTGAATCAAGGCAATTTTGGATTGCTTCACAAAAATGCACGCTCAACTTTCATTTCAAGGCCAATTGGATGAATCAACTTGGAGAGTATTTTTTTTGCTCATAATTAACATTAATACAATCAATTTTTTCTTCTTTAGTGATTTGAAGGTCAAACTTAATGTAAATGAAAGTGTTGGAGCAATCATAGTCCATAGTGTCCCCGCAAAAGTGTCAATAGTTTTTGAACAACATAAACTTATAGGTCAAATTAGTGTGTAAAATTAGTAATTAAAAAATATACAATTTGAATCAATGAAATTGTCCAAGAAATGAATCATGGTAGTGCATTTTAGTGAAGCAAGGAAATTTTGGTCTGCTTCATAAAAATGCACGCCCAATCTTCATTTCAAGGCCAAATTGAATTATTCAACTTGAATAATATCCTTTTTCTCATAAGTAACATTAATACAACCAAAGTTTTCTAATTTAGTGATCTAAAGGTCGAAGTTAATGTAAATGAAAGTGCTGCAGTGATTGTAGTTCATGGTGTTGCCCCAAAAGTGTCAACAATTTGTGAACAACAAAAACTTACAGGAAGAAAATTGGTGTATAAAATTAGTAATTTTATAGTATACAATTTGAATCAATCATATTGTCCAATAAATGAAGGCCAAACATGAATTTAATGAAGCAAGGTAATTTTGGCCTGCTTCACAAAAATGCACACCCCAACCTTCATTTCTAGGAAAAATTGAATTATTCAACTTGGAAAGTATTTTTTTTAACTCATAAGTAACATAATACAATTGAATTTTTCTAATTTAGTGATCTGAAGGCTGAAGTTAATGTAAATTAAAGTGTTGCAACAATCGTTGTTCATGGTGTCACCCCAAAAGTATAAATAATTTGTGAACAACACAAACTTACCAGAAGAAAATTAATGTGTAAGATTACTAACTAAATAGTATACCATTTGAGTTATTGATATTGGCCAAGAAATGAAGGTTGGGCGTGCATTTTAGTGAAGCACGGAAAAATTTCGTTGCTTCACTAAAATGCACGCCTAGCCTTCACTTCAAGCTCAAATTGAATGATTCAACTTGGAAAGTATTTTTTTACTCATAAGTAACATTAATAAAATTAAAGTATTATAATTTAGTGATCTCAAGGTCGAAGTTAATATAAATGAAAGTGTTGGTGCAATTGCAGTTCATGGTGTCTCCCCAAAAGTGTCAATAGTTTGTGAACAACATAAAGTCACTAGAAGCAAATTAGGGTATAAAATTACTAATTCAATAGTATACAATTTGAATCAATCTTATTGACTATGAAATGAAGTATGGGCACGAGTTTTAGTGAAGTAAGGAAATTATGGTCTACTTCACAAAAACACATACCTAACCTTTATTTCAAGGTCAAATTGAATGATTCAACTTGGAGAGTATTTTTTACTTGTAAGTAATATGAATATAATTAAATTTTTCTAATTTAGTGTTTTGAAGGTAAAAGTTAATGTAAATGAAAGAGTTGGATAAATAAAAATTCACAATGTCCCCCCAAAAGTGTCAACAGCTTGTGAACAACAAAAAATTATTGGAAGCAAATTAGTGTGTAAAAATACTATTTAAATAGTATAAAATTTCAATCAATTAGATTGGCCAAGAAATGAAGCATAGGCATGCATTTTAGTGAGGCAATACAATTCTTACTTAAATCAATTAGTGTATAAAATTAATAATTAAACATTATATCATTTTAATCAAGAAAATTGGCCAAGAAATGAAGCCTTGGCATGCATTTTAGTGAAACAAGGCAATTTTGGCTTGCTTCACAAAAAGGCACACCCAACCTTTATTTCAAGGTGAAATTGAATGATTCAACATAGAGAGCATTTTTTTACTTATAAGTAACATTAATACATTTAAATATTTCTAATTTAGTGATTTGAAGGTTGAAGTTAATGTAAATGAAAGTGTTGGAGCGACCACAATTCATGGTGTCCCCCAAAAGTGGCAACAATTTGTGAACAAAAGAAACTTACACAAAAAACATACTCGAAGAAAATTAGTGTGTAAAATTACTAATTAAATAGTATACAATTTGAATCAATCAGATTGGCCAAGAAATGAATCTTGGACATGCATTTTAGTGAAGCAAGACAATTTTGGCTTGCTTTACAAAAATGCACACCCAACCTTCATTTCAAGGCCAAATTGAATGATTCAACTTGGAGATAATTTTTTTACTCATAAGTAAAAAAAAAATTCTCTGTCAAGTTGTCTGTGATCCTCCAGGATTGACCTGTGGCTTGAGGAGTCTTGACCCAGGGGCATCTAAGCCGTCAAAGTCACCAAGGGATCGCACACGGCCTGGGCCACACTAGCCCTTAGCTGACTGGATTTTTTAGCATGTCTCCTCCCCATATCACAAGGCACAACCACCCCATGTGAGGTTTGATCCTGGG
This sequence comes from Pinus tabuliformis, assembly GCA_031772625.1. Classification (NCBI taxonomy): domain Eukaryota; kingdom Viridiplantae; phylum Streptophyta; class Pinopsida; order Pinales; family Pinaceae; genus Pinus; species Pinus tabuliformis. Next base: position 703,834,803 of record CM062805.1, on the reverse strand, counting down.
TTGCCTTGTTGATGAGGCCCATCCTCAACTGGTTGTGCTAGTGGTACTTGAATACTCATAAGTAACATTAATACAATTATATATTTTTATTTTTTCACATATATATTTATGTTGTTGAAGTATACTCTAAATTGCATGGGTTTCATAGGGTAAAAAGTATGGTTTGTGTGCCTCAAATAAATGCACACCAGGATCTATAATTAATTGACAATGACATAATGATCATTCCATCTATTGAACCACTGAAGTATGCTTCTTTTGACAATAACAATGTAAATTTTGAAATGGGAACTGATATGATTACTCGTTTTTTTGAGGTAGCAAAAAAATCATTCGATTTTGAAAAACATTGATTGAGAATACACTTTTTTTTTTTTTTTTTCGGAGCATATTTTTGACACTTTAAATTTTCTTATGTATCAAATATAAATATTTGTTTTTAAATGTTAGTGATTTTCATTCTAATTTTGAGATGTGTTGATTAATTTGGCATACAATCTTCGCTTGGCTATCATAATACCTCATTTCGAAGATCTCGAAGAGAAGGCTGAAAACAAAATGGCAAGATGGGCGAGCCAGTTTGGGACATTGTTTTGTCTCTCCGTTTTCCCTAACAATGTCGTTTAGGGCCTCAAAATGGCTCCAGAAGTCCAGCACCAAAAAAAATGCAAAAAATAGTAAATTGTGCTACAATTAAGGAAATCGAAAAACTGAAAGAGACAGTGTTAGGGGTCCAAGTGGAATAGGCAGGTGGTCACCAATATCCACCTGGATCAGGAAGATAAGGTTTATTTGGTTGTTTTATGTCCTAAGTGTAGATGGAAGAATGCAGAGAGAGAATTCCCCATTAATGTGGTAAGAGTTTGCGGGATCTGTACACATGAGAACCCCACTGACCAGTGCCCATCCCTTCCTGGATTACAAGCTATTTACAAAGGGGGGCCCAAGACTAGTGATTTTCCCCAATCAACTAGGAAAACATCATGGAGGGGGCCAAACAATAATACTTATCAAGACCCTAACATGCAAGATTTCCCCAAAAATCAACCATGCAATCCTTGGCCATTTTATCCCTCCTGGCCTACACAACCACCTCAAAGTTCACCTTGGAACCAAGGGTGGAGAGGGAACCCTTATGGGAGCACCTTTCAGTCTCAAAACCAAGCACATCCATACCCTTCGTATCAATGTCCATCCTACATGTCTTATGCATTGAATATGCCCCAATTTCAGAAAGGGTATAACCCACCTTACCTTTAGCAACCTTAATTACTGGTACCACCTCTAGAACAACAACCCTTGACCCTACCTCAAAAGACTAATTCATCTTCACAACAGATGCAACAATCTTTTAACCCTCCTAGACCAACACAACTGCCTGCACAATCAATTGCTAATCCTAATAATATACTTCCTCAACTTGTACAAAACATTGAGCTACAACCTTTTCCCACCTATGTTATCACTACTTTTCCCTTAAATGAAATTCAACTAAGATCTGGGAAAATTGTTAACAAAAATAAATCAGCAGTAGTTATTCGAGAGGAGGATCCTCATGTGGAATCTGAGGATAAAACCATTGAACAAATAGAAAATGAAAAAACTAATGAAATAAAAGAACCATAGGAACTATTAGAATCTAAGGAGCCTCCTTTTTCGGAAAGATTGCTTGTAAAGAAAACCGAAGTTCCCACAGAATATGACTTGGAGTCTAAGTTGAGGAATGTCCATATAAAAATTCCTTTGCTACAAGCCATTAAAGACATTCCTATTTATACCAAGATTATCAGGGATATTTGCATTAAAAATCGAGGAAGAAAGAGGAATAAAAATTAGAATATTAAAGTAATTAGCCAAATTTTAGAAATGATATCTAGATTACCACCAAGTATGATGACCCAGGGAACCCCATAGTAACCATAGAAATCAATGGAACTTTTATGCCTAATACTCTAGTATATTTGGGGACAAGTATCAACACAATCATTGTTGATAGTATGACATTATTTCAATTAAAAAAAATAAGACCTACACCCATTGTGTTGGAGCTAGCAGATAAGTTCATCGTTAAACCTGTGGGATCCTAGAAGACATGGTGGTAACAATAGATTCCTGGGAATATTTGATTGATTTTATAGTAATTTCTCAAAAAACTACTAAATCTGGTCACCCAATAATTCTATGACGACCTTGGCTGGCCATGAATGATGTTGTTATTGGGTGCAAAAATGGGGAAATGACTATTTCTAATGGGTTAAAAATTCAAAAATTGACTATTTTTCCACCTGCCTAATTAGCTACTAAAGTACCTTTTTGATTGGAAATTCCCTATGGGGAAGAAGACTGTAATCTTCCCTTGCTGACTTTAGAAAAATCAAGAGGGCTTCAAGAATAATTTGATGAACATGTTTTGCAACAATTCTTATCTGATATCAGTTGTATATATTATCCTATTTCTTTTAGTGCCTATCATCATGTTTTTAGCAATGAATTTCAGGAAATTTGTCACCCTGCCTTGTTTTCATAATTTACTATTGCAGCCTTGGAATAAAACAATGAAGTAAATTCCCAACCTATTGAAATCAACACTGGAAAAACATTGTATATTGGTATATATTTAAGTACAAAATGCAACATGATTCAAAAACAGTCTGGAACATTTGCTCATGATTTTTAGACATGAAAGGGATCCATCCTGATACTTGTATACACCACATTTACACAAGCGAAGAAATCAAGCCTGTAAGGAAGCCACAAAGATGAATGAGTCCAACTCTCATAGAAATTGTCAAAGATGAATTGAAAAAAATTTAAGTGAAAATTTCATATGCCCCATCTCTGACAGTAAATGGACATCTCCCTTGGTCGTGGTTCCCAAGAAAAATGGGAAATGGTTAATTTTTTTTTACCATAGACAACATAACAAATCCACCTTGAGAGATTAATTTACGCTGCCTTTTCTTGATCAGGTGTTAAATACTCTATCAGGGAAAAAGTATTTCTCCATCTTGGTTGGGTATAATGGTTGCAACTAGATCCAAATAGCCCTGGAAGACCAAGAGAAGACTACATTTACTTTCCCATGGGGCACCTATGCTTACAAAGTTCTTCCATTTGGCCTGTACAATGCTCTAGCTACTTTTCAGAGACTTGTCCTAGCTATCTTTGTTGATTTTCTACATGACTGTGTGGAAGTATATATGGATGACTTCACAATGTATGGTGATGAATTTCAGCAGGCTCTGGAGAACTTGGAAAAAGTGTTGATTAATTGTCAAGAAGCTCATCTGGCCCTTAGTAATATCAAATGTAAAATGATGGAAACTAGGGGAATTGTTTTGGGTCAGCATGTGTCATAAGCGAGGATAAAAGTTGACCTTGCAAAAATTGAGATAATATCACATATTTCAGTCCCAACGTCGCAAAAGGAGGTAAGAATATTTTTGAGACATGTAGGGTACTATGGGAAATTTATTGAAAATTTCATTAAGATTGTATCACCCATGTTTAAACTGTGCACTAAAGATGTTGATTTTTTATGGGATATTGATTGTCAAAATGTTTTTCAGGTGTTGAAGGAAAAATTGTTGACTTCTCCAGTGTTGAGAGGACCTAATGGGTCTCTCCCTTTCCAAATTTATACTGATGCATTGGATACAACCCTTGGAGCTATGTTAGGAAAAAGGGAGAATCACATTCCTTATGTTATTTATTTCGTTAGCAAAAACCTCTCACCTTCAGAATTAAATTACATTGTTACCGAAAACGAATTACTAGCAGTAGTCCATGATATCAAAAAAATTAGGCAGTATATTATGGGTTATGAAACTTTTGTCCATACTGATCACTCTATTATTAGATTCCTTAAGAATAAGCCAATTACTAATGGAAGAATTACTAAGTGGTTACTCTTACTTCACGAATTTAATATCACTATGGTTGACAGGCCTGGATGGGATAATGCAGCTGTAGACTTCTTGTCCCGACTGAATATTGCATGAGATATAGCTCTAGTACCAATTCCAGATGAATTTCTTAATGAGAATTTGTTTGCCATTTCAACACCTACTCCTTGGTTTGCTGATGTGTCCAACTATTTGGTATTAGGAAGGTTGCCACATAATCTATCCACCAGGGAAAAACATAACATTGTGCAGTGGAGTGCCAACTATTCTTAGATAGAAGGAGACCTGCAGCGCACCATACCTAATTTAATCATGAGAAGGTGTGTACAGGAAGACGAAATGCATGATTTTCTGAATTGAAGCTTCTGCGATCCATAATGAATTAAAAAAAAGTCTTTCGGTAGAAATCACATAACATAAATTTTTTTTTTTTTCCTGTTATTTGATTTCTACTGAAATACTTTTCGTAATGCACGATTTCTTGAGATCTTTCCACAGTGAACCCTGTGGTGGGCACTTTTCAGACAAAACAACATCTTATAAGGTCATACATGTAGGTTATTACTGGCGCACTTTCTTTATATATGCCAAAAGTTTTGTTTCTAGTTGTGATGTTTGCCAAAGAATGGGGAGACCTGTTTCAAGTGATGAGATGCCTCTTTAGACTAAGATATCAATAGAGCCTTTTGAAAATTGGGCATTGGATTTTGTTGGGCCCATTTATCCCATGTCCAAGAAGAAGAGGTACATATGAGTTTGTATTGATTATGTGATGAAGTGGATGGAAACTAAGGCTTTATATTCTGCCATTGAGAATTATGTTGTAGATTTCCTCTTTGAAGACATTTTCACGCGGTTTGGGGTGCCTAGAGAAGTTGTCACCAATCAGGGGACACAATTCACTTCCAAACTAGTAAAGGTGATCACTGAATAGTACCAGATAAAGCACCAGAAATCTACCCCATACCACCCTCAGGCAGATGGACAGGTTGAATCGACTAACAAAGTATTGGAGCCCATTCTCATTAAAACAGTTCAGCTACACCATGGGGACTAGGATGAAAGGTTACCAGAAGCGTTATGTGCTTATAAGATAACATGGAGGAACATGACAGGATATAGTCCCTATGAGTTAGTATACAGGAAGTAGGTGTTTCTCCCCATTGCAATGAGGTAAAAACATTTCAGGCTACTACTCAACTGGGAGTGGATCTAAATGAAGCTCATAAACAAAGAATACTTCAGCTGAAAGAACTTGATGAAGTAAGATAAGATGCCTTCCAAATAACTATGATGGTACATGATCAAAGAGCTTGGTGGCATGATAAATACATAAAAAAAAGGTCTTCTAACCAGGGGATTGGGGGCCACTGTATGATAGTAAGTTTAAACATTTTAAAGGGAAATTTTGAAGTAGATGGTTGGGGCCCTATGAAGTGGAGTAAGTCTTTGATAATGGCTCAGTAAGGATTAAAACCATTGATGATGATCAGAATTTGTTTGTGGTAAATGGCCACAGGCTGAAAATCTACCACTGCCCACTCTCCCGTCAGGAGTTTTTGCAAAATGTGATGCAGGATCCAGAAATGGAGTTGGTTCAAAAGGGGGATCCAACTCTTGTTGGTTCTTCAAATTGATTTTTTTTTATTATATATATATATATATATATATATATATATATATATATATATATATAGATATAATGGGCTGACGTTTTTTCTCCTCTACGTCTCACATAGAATAAAGAGTAAATATGTCAAGGATAGGTTTATTCCTTTATCCCGACTTGACAGATATTTATAGAAAAGGATGTTTTGGAGTTTACTGTGAACGTTCAGACTCTCTAAAAGTGAATACCCCCAACATCAACTATCTCAGGCTCGTTAAATTTATGAGAAAGTGATAGATAGGTTTCTGCTGGGTATATAATTATTCTTTCATGGGCTCAACAAAATAAGTAGGAGAAAGAAACCTCCTTGGAGTCTTCTTTTGTGCATTTGAGACTCCCAAAAACTGAAATTCCCGAGGCAATGATCATTCCAGGCCTGGTCAAAATCCATGGAATGATGGCACTATATTGTTCTACAGAAAGGATAAGTCAAATTTTAGTCATAATTCCCAAGTTGGCTTACATGAAGTTTCAAGGAAGCTTTATGTTCACTTTTTTTTTTTCTTCAGTATAGTCATAATTTTTCATTGTTTCTATGACTTGATGAGTAAGTTCAGAGGTTTTGTACTTAATTCAACACTAATTATAGGCTAATTTAGGTACTGAATAATCTTTATGGGCATGAATATCAAGTCCAAAGAAGATAAATGGTATCAATTTAGCCCATTGGAATCAATGGAGGTAACAAATTGCAAAGTTTTTGGATCATTCATGAATAAATATCAGTTTTTGTAATGAAGTCGATAAAAAGAGAGGACATTCAGCTCAATCTGAATTTTCCCCCTTCATTATTATTTTTGAGCTTATGAATATCATTATGTAGTCAAATAGAGGTATGAATGAATTTTCATTTGCTTAAACTAATCCAGAGAATATGAATAATGGAACTTAATAGTAATCTACCTTCTTTTGTTGCAATTATTTACATGTCTTTTCCATATACAACTAATACTAAACCATCATATCCCATTACTCACCTTTTTCATTTTTATTCGTGTGATATATGTGTTGAGTACCTACTCATCATTACAAGCAGCCAATCCACAACATAATTCATAAATACATAGTCATCATTTCAAATAAATTTAACTTTGTGTGAAGCCCCAAAACAAAGGTTGTTTGTCTCATTTCTAAGTTTTAGTAGTAACTGGCCTGTTAATCCCTTCATTTTCCTTATAAACTTCAGCGTTTCTCCACCTTTGTCATGGGGGTCAATCGCCATGAACCCACATTTGCTCAATTTCGCAATAGTCCAGGGTATGCAGTGTGTAAGGGGCAGTTTGTGGAGAAGGGATGGATGGGTTTTATTCAAAAATTTCAAGGTTATAATAACAGGGTAGCTATGGACTTTGCAAAGAGCTTCAATGGAAAACTTGTAGAGGTCGGGAGCTTGAAAATTAAAGTTATTGAAAATTTGATAAGAAAAGAAATCACATTTCCATTAACTAGTGAAAAATATTTTAGAGGAGGGCCCCTCGAATGGGATGATTGTGCCAAGTTTTTGAAGCCTCTATACAAGTCTATTAATTGGTCAAAGGGATTCTTGTGAACCTACATAGAGGAGGAATGGTGGCCACTCGTTACCACATTGGAGAGGTTTTTCACATGCGAGGGGAGGTATGTTGTTGTTTTCCTTTACCACATTAGGCTCCTCTTACACTTTTTAGATGGGTGTGAAGTCAATTTTCCATTTTTCATCCATAGAAGTTTGTATAAGGTCACTCAGGGTGTTCATTCCACTACCAAAAATGTTGAAACTAGCTTATGTCACCAGAGTCTTATCAAGATGCTAGTTGTTCATGAGTTGAGTCGGCGTAAGAAGTCTTGGGAAGAATTTTTGATTGAAATTTTTCTTGGTGAAGAAAACCAAATCAAGGGTCGACAGAGGCTTATTAGCCCCTGATCAAAGAAATTGGGACAAGGAACCAAGGCTCCTCTTGATTCCATTTCTAAATAAGGCCAAAGCCCTAATATAAGCCCTGTATCGATAAAAGAGGAGGGTTGTTTGGTGAAACCCCTGAAGAAGCCCAGACTTGTAAACCCCAGTTCATCTACAAAGAAGCCAACCCTAGTCTCAAAGGGAAAGAAATGAAAAATAAGTAGGGAGCAGAAGAATGAACCTATAAATAATGATGCAACAACCAAAGAGCCTCATCAAAGAAAACGAAAAAGGCCTTAGGTGGAGGTTATGAAATCAGCCGCCTCACCAATAGAAAAATAGTCGGAGGGAGCTAATGTAACCCCTAGGAAAAGGAAGATGAAAATCTTTAGAGAAGAGGAGGAAGCGACATCATTGCCCACTTCACCAATACAAAAAACAAAAGTATCCAAGATTCCAACCTCATCACAAGGGTGGTGGCACACCTGAAGCAATTCTAGACAACAACTTTCAACCACCGGTGCTGAGAACCTTGAACATGTCACTATGTTGTCTTATCCATAACAGGAAGAAAAAAACCCCTCTCGGGCAGTGGAAGAAACAAGGGATATTCCACCTGACGAAGATGGACTGGTTGATAATTTCCACGATTTTTTAAGTAGTTCACCACAATAGGGCCAATCTAACATGGGACTAGTTATGAGGAAGCGAGCATATAAACCTAAGAAGAGCCAAACACATGATGGGTTGACTCACAAAGGGAGTAGTTCGTGGGAAAAAACCATACCTCTTGAGAATTCCTCGACTTATGGTGAAGAATATTTACAACCAATGATAGCTAAGCTAGAGAGGAGGAATGAAGAACTTAAGGAAATAGCTCATAAGTACAAGACGTTGTTTCATTATGTTCAATTGGTCAATGAGCAGTATTAGAACCAAAAACTATCCCTAGTAGGCAAGAACGATGCATTAGTCATGAGGAACCAATGCCTTATTAGTTGGAAGATGAAGCAATTGAAGCTCGTTAAAAGGCTTAACGCCCATGAACGAGCCCTAAGATTTTGATGACCATTAATGTAGAAAAAACATGGTTTGGAGGTCCTATTTAGTGCAATGGGAATTTGAAGGAAGGGGCTACCTAATTTTCATGACTAGTTGAGTTTGAAAAGGAAAATTGCATGAGGACATGCATCCCCTCTGGCATGGGGGGATGTTGGGCCCTCCTATTGTACCCTTTTTCACACCCTATCCTACATTTTTTTACTATCATTTATCCTACTTCACTTCTTTTTGACACCATAAAATAACTCCACATTTTCTAAACCGTGTTACTTTACAGTGGAGGTGACAATTACTAATAAGGATTGTTTTCATATATCTTTGTTTGGTTTAGGTAGATGTTAAATATATTTATATTCTTGACTTAATTGACTGATATATAGATGGAATCTTAAATATAGTGAAGACACTTGAGTATATGGACAAGTCATTATAGGTCTAGCACCTAGTCAAACAAATATATTAAGCGACCATTTTTGGAGGATTTATTTTGTACTTAGTTTTGTACATAAGTCAGTACTCTATTTCAGGCTTAGTACAAGGAAACCACTCAACTATCGGAATCCCGGAAATAGTTCTTTTGTATCATAAGAATAGTGTCAGTTTCCTTGATCCAAAGTTCGTGTCACGAATGGAATAGTTCAGTTATGATCTGGAAAAGTCATCCTAGGGATTTAGCGTAGCTTAAATTAGCCCAAATAACAGATGTATTTGCTTTCTGCTATCACGTTCTTGTAACCATTTGTAAGCTTGATTTCTCTAAAAAGGCCCAGTGTTTGTATGATAGGTTACACGTAGATATACACATAGACTGAATTGATGACAAGGAGATTGTGGCACGATATCATTTTGACTCTATTTTGAAACTCTTAGACTTATGCTTTATTTAAGGCTTTTAATATAATTGTCTCAACTTTTATTCATATCTAGGAATTTACGTTTTCTTGATCCATGAATTATTGAATTAATCTAGACGTGTTATGGGTTGTGGCAAGGGCCCACCACAAACCTTGATCAAGTCTTGTAACATGTTTTGTTAGGTAGGAGGTGTGTTTCGAATTCATCAGGCAAAACTTACTTAAAGATTCATTTTCTTTTGTTGATGTGTTCTAGAATTCCCATACTTAGAATCGTACTTAAGTTTCCTTTAATGTTTTCGTAGGTTTGAGTCGAGATAGATAGTGTAATGTTTACTAAGTTTTTGCAAGCTTGTGGATAATTATTATGAATATAATTGGCATGTATTAATTCCTTTGATTACTCTCATGATCTTTTGAATGTTGAAGAAGAAGGTTTCAGTTTAGAAAATATTTCTGAGAAATAACTTATTATATTTTAAGATTGAATCCTCTATTATGAATGGAAGTGTTTTAATCGCATGTGGATCTATATATTGTTGGCAAGGGACTACCATAGCTTGTGCTCAGTTGAATGATTGGAATTGATAAGGAACAATGTGTCATTCTTTGGTGTAAATCGTGTGTTAATGTAATTTATAGTGTGTTAGTTACTCGATTTATTGTGTGATGATTGATTAAGTTGTAGTGTAATGATCATGTGAATAGATAACTTGTCATCAATTTGATTTCATAGCAAGCCTTGATTTAGATTTGTTTTTTTCATTGTTAGATAAATCGAAGTTATGTCTTATTTAATTGCAAGTTGATTTTGAGTTACGAAGCCATAAGTTATGTTTTGGGATGCTTAGTACACTTTGAGTGGAATGTTACTTAAGAAATAGTCTGAGTTATTTTGCAAGGTATTGTTGAGTTTACTTTCGATTTGTAGCACCTTGGGGTTTAGTTTTTCATAATGATTTTTGAATGAAGTAGTCGTTAGATTGATTTGAGAACATAGCATATGATAGTTTCCAATCTTATTTCTGGATAATTTTTTTTAGCAAGATTCATATAATTAAGAATAATTTGAGTTGTGAATGTAAAATATATTTCATTATTAGTAATTAAGATTGCATAATGAAGTAGGTTTCTTCACTTCAGCAATTCATTGTTTGATTGTTAGAAATAGAGTTTGGGTATTTTGTACTTCATTTCACACTAAATCTATGTAGGGTAAGATTGGATATGAACCGGAATGCATTGCAACTAAAAGTTTATGAATCTTGGTTGATAATTTAAATTTAGGGAATTCAATTACATATAAAATCCCTAATAGTTTCCTCAGTTAATTCGAGTTGAGGGTCTAACTAGAGTCATGTAGCATGTCTCCTACTTTATAGGAGCCTTGGTTCAGTTTATTTTGAGTTGTAATTAAGTAATTTATTTAAAATAGTTCCAACTAATGGAGGAACTAGTAGGAAGTCAGCGAGTGGGGTGTTGCTTCATGCGTTCAACAAGTTAACTGATGATCCACTCATAAATAACTCATTAATGCTAGATCTGAGAGTTACCCAATTGAAATTTTTGTTCAATGGCAGTGTACTATTAGTTGTATAATCATCCAAATTGTATAGGTGGTGCATGTAGTTAGAGGAAGGCCTATGAGGATTTTTCATTTCATATTAAGGAATTTCCCTAATTAATAGGGGTCTAATTCCCAAGGAATCATCTTAAGGAAATAGGGACCTAGGCAAGCCAAATTTTGGTTAAATATTGGCTTGAGTTTGTCTAGGAAGTTGTGAGATAGATAGAGATAGTTCAAAGGTTGCTCGAGCTTTAGCAAAGCATTGAAACCTTCTCATACTTTCTGACTAATGCAATATACAGATAGCAAGGGATTTTAATTGTGGCTTTCCCCAGGAAATCATTATGCAATGTGTTGATTGAATTTTTTCTTTTGTATGCTTCATGATTTCACGATCATTTAATTGTTTCCACTGATGAGGAGAGTAGATTCAAGTCTATTGTTTTAGTAAATTACAATTAGCAGATTGAATCTACAAGGAATTTCTACATCTTTAATGTTCATCAAATAGATCAACATGAGAATTTCACTATAACATTTAATATAGGATGTTTCAAAATGTGAAACTTTGAGGATACATATAGAATATCTTCATGTACATATGGTAAAAATGTTAAATCCATTACAGGAAATTTCACCCTAAACGTTCCCATGAAATTTTCATGTACGTAATATGTAAACCAATAAAAATCCTTTAAATTTAAAGAGAGGTACATGTAATTATTTTGGAGGGAAAAATAAAAAAAACTACCTTTTTAATTGTATTTTTGGATTATCTTGTTATAAGTTTACTCAAATTTTAAGTGTAGGCAATCGTTAGATGCAGACTTAAATTATGTATCCAATGAGTACCCATTATGCATAGTTTTGAGAAGACCCACATTGATAAAAAAAAAAATGAAGATACATAAAAACATGTGTTGTACACATTTTAATGTATCTTCAATTGTTATCAATGTGGGTCTTCTCAAAAGTATGCATAATGGATATTCGTTGGATGCAAAATTTAATTCTGCATCTAATGAGTGTCTACACTTGAAATTTGAGTAAACCTATAAGGAGATGAGCTAAAAATACAATAAAAGAAAGTAGTTTTTTTCTTTTTCCTCCAAAATATATATCTCTTATTTTATTTGTTTTCCTATTATTTTATTATTTTTCCTTAGGAGGCCACTTTTAAGCTGAAATTTACTCTACTGTCAATTCACTATAATTTCATAGATATAGTCTAAAGAAGTTAGGCTTCCTGAATTCTCTTGAAATTTTCTTTAAAGAGGCTAGCTTGGTATGCTTGCTATAACTTTATTTATATGATGTTTCATAATATAAAATTCAGAGGACATAGAGGAGAGATTTCAAATTACCCATGGTTGAAATTTTAAACCTTTTTTCACTACAATTTTTGAGATATGAATTGAGGAATAGTGTTTTTGAATGCCAATGAAACATGCTTCAAACATGTTAGCTTGTCATTTTTGCTATAATTTATTTATTTATTTATTTTTTGAGATCTTTTGTGCTATGAAATTTGGATGAGATGGAGAATATCTCTCTAGGCACCTATGGTATAAATTGCAAAACCACATTTGCAAAATTGAATACACGGCATGTTGTGCAAATTCATTCTTGGGAAGAAGCTAAAAGCAACAAGCTTGGAGAAGTAGACTTGGTGAAGGACGAAGTAGTTGGTACCTGATTGTTATAGATATATTTGGGCACATCAACCCCAAACTCATATGCCAATGATATTAGGGCTCATCAACCCCTAAAAGAGTAATTTTATACCCTAAAGAAACTTAGTCATCTGAATGCCTCATTCCCTAAAAGTTCCATCTCAGAAATCATCCAGAAAGTGCCTAAACTGAACCATATCTGAAAGCCCTATGTTAGGGTGAGATGCATCTCACCTGATACACTATTTAAGTGAGATGCATTGTATTTTGGCCCTTTAGTAAGTGCGATGGGTGAGGTTGGACAAAATTCTGGGACAATTTGTGAGTTGGTTGCTCATGGAATCTTCTAGAAACTTCTCCTGTGCCACTTGCCTCTCTGAATTCAGCCAAGGATGACCAAGGGAACTAAGAAACCATCTCAAATTCCCCTCTCTTGTAGAACTAAATTCAACAAATGGAATGGCATTCATCATCCCCATTGATGACTCACCCTCTTGCAATCATCTATAAAAGGATCTCCCATCCAAGAGATCATAAGGCTGAATTATTCTAAGTTGTAAGGAAGTGCTGCTATTTTTAGTATTGAGGTGAGAACATTGTGTCATTGTTGGTGTGTTCTTGCTGATTCATGAGGTGAAGAAGGCTTGAAGCTGGGAGGATGGCGCTAGATCAAAATTCTTATGGGTTGTAATTATCCTTGATATCAATAAAGTTCTTCAAGATTTTTCCCAATTGATTGTGTTAAATGTAAATGCATTCATTTGTGTATCATATTTCTGATTCTATGATGTTTATGCTATGATGGATCATTATGATTTAACAGGCCTTTGTTTCTGTAGTTGTGCAGGTACTCTCCAAGCGTGTTAAGTACGGGGAGGAGTTACGAGATTAGCCAAAGGAGAGGGAGATAAAGCAAGGATTCAAGCAAAAGTTACAGGTTGGTCCTTCATAATCTCTTTCTTATCTATCACTCATAGGAAAGATAGTGAATTTCTTTGACTGTTGTTTCTAGGTTAGCTACCAAACCTAGAGGGCTAGCATTCTTAAAAATACTAGTTTTCCTAGAAACAAATTGGCGACTCCACTTGGGAACGATGATTGTTTTTTCTATTGCTTGCTCTATGTTAAATTATATAAACTATAGACAGAGTCTGATGCTAGCCAGGAAGCTTTCGAACCACTCTTGTTATGCAATTGCGTAGTAGATAAATGATGCTTTAGTGAATCTTTGGTTTAGTTTATGAATTAAACATTTGACTTGCAAGCACATCTAGATGCCCTTTTGATAGCTCAGTAACCTCTTAGGACATTCCATCATACTTTTCTTATCATTGTTCATCAAAACCAAGCTTTATCCATTGAAAACTACTGCAAATTTGATCCAAAACCATTTTTAGAAGCGCTCCCTAACCATCACACTGCCTTCCACTATGACTTGATATGCATCTCACTTCTCGAGTGAGAAAAGTGCGATGAATCTAACTGTCTGCAAAGGCCAGGTGCGATGATTGACTGAACTCAATTTCCCATCTAGGAGTTGAGGGTTTTTGACTATGTTTCAGACTTGTTTGGTTGCTTGTTGAATTTGAACAATACCTCATCACTGAAGCTAGCTTACATCACTTAGATCAGCCTCAATTTATATTAGGATTGATGCATTTGATTTGATTTTAGTTCGTTCAAAGTGTCAAAAATATATTTCTTCAAGTTTGAAAGTGTCGTTTTGAGTCTTCCTTTCCCTCTTTGAAGAAAAATTATCGAAAATTGTCATTTTGTGTGAAACATTTTGATTCATTGTTGCATTTAGTTTTCCTTTTTGAATCATTCACATTAAGGAGAGCTGAAAACAAATACATGAATTTGCATTTAGCATTTTGGCTTGTGTGCAAAAAGATGATTTAGGGAAATTGCATTAGTGAGTGCTCTTTGCTGTTTGCTTTAAAAGTGATTCTATGATCTATCCTTTGTAGTTAGGATTTTCATTGGTCAAATAAATGGAAAGATTGTTTATCATTGTAGATTGCATCTTTAGGAATTTCAGATCACATTTCATGGTGAATCATCAAAGGAAAACTTTTAAGAAAGATCAACTTTAAAATGAACCTCAATGAACTTAACAATGCTTTGGAATCTAACGCAACACATTTAGAGGTCTAGGCTAGAGACGTGTTCCGGCGTTGTTAAACCTAGTGGCTATCGTTTTCATTGAATGTTGGGTGATTCCTCCTCTTTGATACAACAAGTGCTAGCACGGATTTGTGCTCCTCATACTGTTGTGTATATATTGGGAGACCACAATAGGCTTAAAACCTTTATCCATAGGAAACCAAGTCTGCCACCTTATCGATCGCAATGCACTGAACATAACATTTAGGAAGATTGACTACCGTACATAAAGTCCTTGGTAATTTCTCTTTACTTTATCACCAAGGTGTATATTGTGGTTTTGCGATTGGTCTAGTAAACCTTTTTGTCTAGATTCTCCAGAGTAGTCACTTTCGTTCCTTTTCGACTCCTTAAAAGAAAAGGTTGATCTGAGCACTTTTCCTTTCAGGCTCATTAAAAATCGAAGGCGACTAGAGTTATCTTTAGCTTTTTCTCAACTCTTTAAAACTGAAAAAGAAAAGTTGCATCTAAAGTGTCGTTAAAATTAACTGACCGCAAATAACGTCCCAATTCCTTAGTTGATCTTAGGTTGAAACATATGGAAACAAATCCAGAGTCCACCGATCAAGGAATTCCTTTTGATGGAAATCCTAGCCCTTTTCTTTCTTTCGGAAATATTGGTGCTCCATATATGGCTACATTGTCCCTTCCGGGATTTACCATTGGCCTGCCAGTATGGTTGTTTTCAACCTCCTTGGTTCAAAATGTCAAGATTTCTCTGCAATCGAGTACACCTCCAACTGGACAAAATCAACCTCTAGTTGATACTAAAGTTAACCCTTTGCCTTCTTCCTCTTCACCTGGTGAAAGTGTTGGTACTAGTAACTAGGTGGCTAAGAAGAAGAGGAAAGGGAAGAAGAAGAAGAAGAAGCAAATTCAGCAAAGGGACAACCAAGCAACCATTTCTTTGAATGCAACATCTGATGAGAAACCACCCATCAAGCCTCACAAAGTTCGATATCTATGCAAACTTTGTGCGGGAGACCATCTTCTTCGAATTTGTCCTAATATTTCTCAGATCTTAAAAGAATGGTCTTCTCGTTCACATCATCCCGTGTCATCAACCTCTAGATATCATGTTGGTAACACACCATTAACTAGTGACAATAAAGTTCATGGAAAGAAGGGAAAATTCAAGTTTCCATGTAGGTTATGTGAAGAGAATCACCCCATTTACCTTTGTCCCTATTTGGATGAAGCGAAAAGAGTGTTGGATAACTGTCCTGCTTCACTGCAACGATTTCCATTTGGTTACAGGAAACTTTCCTTAAGTCCTTCACTAGTTTATGAATTGACTGACCAAAATCAGTCATCGGTCAATCTCTCTAAAAGTGAACCCAATGAGTCTATACTCGACCCAAATCAATAGGTCGAGGCAAAAGTTGACCCAATTTCACCTTCAGTAAATCGTACCTTTTCCAAAGAGAGTGAACACCATACCACTCAAGTTTTTTTTGTTTCTTCAGATTCAAATGAGCTTGGGGGCAATCCTATAGTTCCATCAAGACAGGAGGAAAATCCTCCTGCTCTCGTAACTCAAGGGGTTAATTCTATCGGTTCTACGATACCCTCTCCAAGTAGTCTAGTCACTTCCTTTGATTGGAATCGACTGGCAGGCTCCCGCCTTCCTTCGTATGCGCCTTTCCATATCATAGTACAAGTTTGTAAAATGATTGTATCTGGCACTATTATAGATGAAGGTGCATTAGTGAGTATCCTTTCATCAACTGCTTGGCAAGCGCTTGATTCGCCACTACTTGTGCCTGTTACACAGAATCTGTTGGGCTTTAACAAAGGAACCAATCGACTGTTAGGTATCCTTCCTTAGTTACCTATTACTTTGGGAGGGAAAACCATTTATCTAAACGTGATGGTAGTCCCAGGCCCTTTAGATTACAATTTAATTCTTGGGCGTGACTATGTTTATGACATGGGAGCTATTGTTTCAACACTCTTTCGAGTGATTAGTTTCCCGCATGAAGGCAGACTTGTCACCATTGACCAACTTTCATTTCCTGGTCCAAATATAGCTTCTAGTCAACCATCTTCCCTAAGTGGTCCTTTTTTACCAATGGTAACATCCCTGCCATGGGTTATGTGGCAACCTGTTCCATACCTACATCAACTAACGATCAATTCAGTGGTGTTGTACATCATGTACTGGGGGCATTGGAACCAACTCTCTCCTTCATGACTTCTTATAAGTTGTGATCAAGAGGTCCGAGGATAGTTTGTTGTCTTGTGTCAACCTCGTTAAAAAATGAAACAAGGAGTCCGAGGATAGTTCGTTGTCTTGTGTCAACCTTGTTAAAAATGAAACAAGGGGTACGAGGATAATTCCTGGTCTTGTGTCAACCTCGTTAAAAAATGAAACAAGGGGTATGAGGAAAATTCCCGATCTTGTGTCAACCGCATTAAAAAATGAAACAAGGGGTACGCGGATAATTCCTGGTCTTGTGTCAACCTCGTTAAAAAATGAAAAAAGGGGTACAAGGATAATTCCTTGTCTTGTGTCAACCTCATTAAAAAATGAAACAAGGGGTACGAGGATAATTCCTGGTCTTGTGTCAACCTCGTTAAAAAATGAAACAAGGGGTACGAGGATAGTTCCTGTTCTTGTGTCAACCTCATCAAAAAATGAAACAAGGGGTACGAGGATAATTCCTAGTCTTGTGTCAACCTCGTTAAAAAATGAAACAAGGGGTACAAGGATAGTTCCTTGTTTTGTGTCAACCTCATTAAAAAATGAAACAAGGAACCTGAGTAGAGTTTCTTGTCTTGTGTCAAGCTAATTTAAAAATGAAGCAAGGTCCCAAGTTCCAAGTTGACTCTTTGATTAGATCTCGTAAAATCCCAGTCGAGTCTTTCACTTGATCTCGTAAAAGAACCTTCATTCCATCCACTTGATAGCCATGCGTAGTCTACTTAGGTGAATGTTATGAAGCTTGGGGGGCATGCACCTAATGGTAAAGTTAAGTTTTCCTATAGGTTATGTGAAGGGAATCACCCCATTCACCTTTTTCTATATGGACGAAGCCAAAAAGTTGTTGAAAATAGTCTTTCTATTTTTTGGGTGATTTTTAACTAGTAATAATAGTTTTATACTATAAAATTTAATGATGAAAATTGGTGAATATTTTTTTGGGAAAAAGCATGGAAAATTATCCCACAATGAATATTAGCCCCTAAAAGTTTCCCTAAAGACCTCATTTAAACCAACTTCAATTAACACAACCTTACCTCAATTAAGCGCACAATGAGGTATTGCAAGCTTCTATGAACATCAATATTACCTCAAAACATAAGAGAGGCATACAAAGTCAAAGGAGCTTTGATGTCAGTACAAATTGAAGCATTAATCAATTGTGTGGAAAAATGAGATCGGTGAAAACTCAGTAGTGTTTCCATGTTGGTTGCACAAAACACTAACTAACTATGTTGAGATTTTATATGACATTAAATTAATTAATAAAAATTAAATATGAACTTTAAATGTGGATTGAGAATAATATTTCATTATCCTTAAATGAAGAAGATGCTTCTAGTGACATAATTAAGAAAATATATTACCGTGCTCAAAAACCAATTCTCTCACAACTTCCATTGATGTGAAGAAATATGTAAGACGCAATTGTCCTTCTTCACAACTGATAAATATAGGTTTTGATGCTAGACAAGGGATGAAAGCTAGGTAGCTAAGTCAAAGGCTCAAAGGTTCACAGCAACAAAGATATGGAGGAGAAAGGTGGCAATAATTTTGTGATGGCTTTAGGGTTTGTCGATGTAGTGTAGTGTTTAGAAGAAGAAAAATTTCTAAATGAGCATGATCATATGAATTCATTAAGTTAGAAGGAGAATTACAAAAAATGATATTCTTATAAAAACAAAGCTTTATGCAAAGAATTATGATTAGAAACTTTAAGGAAAACCACTGAAGAAACAATATATGAAAGGCAAGGATAATTTTAGGGGCGAATGTTCGCCCTTTGGCGAAATTAAGGGGTTTTAAATTTTTAGTGGGCGAATATTTTGTATCATAGTACATTTTTACAAATCACCTCAAGTAGCCCACCTTATTTTAAGGGAGAGGGTAAAAAAGGTAAATTTAGCCCTTGAAATTAGGAATTACAACCTTCCATTCGCCCATTTTCAAGAATAGGTTTTATTTAAGTGAATCCATTCGCCCATTTTCAAGAATAGGTTTTATTTAAGTGAATCCTATGGGCCAAATACCATATTTATAAAAGAGGTATGGTAAATTAATAAAAATATAAATAAAAGAGAGGTATGGTAAATAAATAAAACATTTTTTATATTTACTCCATAAGTCACCTTATATACATGTAAGGGTGTAAACAAATAAAAATATAAGTAAAGTGGAGGTATGGTAAATAAATAAAACGTCTTTTTATACTTACTCAGGTATGGTAAATAAATAAAAATATAAATAAACTAGACGTATCGTAAATAAATAAAACCTCTTTTTATATTTAGTCCATAACCCTCGTTGTATTTATGAAGGCTCAAGAAAGAGGTTTTATTTAAGTGAATCCTATGGGCCAAATACCATATTTGTAAAAGAGGTATGGTAAATTAATAAAAATATAAATAAACGAGAGGTATGGTAAACAAATAAAACATTTTTTTATATTTACTCCATAAGTCACCTTATATTTACGAACACTCAAAAAATGGGTTATATTTAGGTAAAATCTATGGCCAAAATACTATGGGACAAATACCATGGACTAGATTGTTATTAATACCATGCAAAAAACCATTATTAACCCTAACATTAGAATTAATAAAAATAAAAATGGCACATGGTATTGACCCATGGTATTCACCAAAATGGCACATGGTATTGACCCATGGTATTCACCAAAATGGCACATGGTATTGACCCATGGTATTCACCTGGAATGTAGCCTATTTAAATGGGGGAATTAAAGATTCACTAGGACTTTACAAAGTTTTATTATTTAGTGAAAGACTCACCAAGATCTTACAAGATTTTATAATTGAGTAAAATATTCGCCATGCCTGGTGAGAGATTCGCCAAAAAATTATATATACATATTATTTTCTTGATAAAATCGCCTTCCATTTTTCCTATATACCATGGAGATTCGCCCATTTATTATATTTATAAATTTAGGGGGGGTTCTTAAAATTTTCCCTGATGAAAGGAGATATGTATATCATTTAAATAAAACTAAAATAGAGAAAATACATCATCACAAACTCACTGCACATGAATTCTTAGATAATAGCTCCAAACGGCTCCTTCGATTTCCTGAATAAAGTGTCCAAGTACAAGCTACAAGTGTTCTCTTCTCTAATGTCCAACTTATTCTATGACTGAGGAAATGATACATATTGACCAAAAAAACACCTCCCTTCTCTCAGGGGTCGAATCCATGAGTCTAGGAACTACTACATGAGGTTTTCCAATCAAACCCTAATGTCTAGGGAGGTTAAAACAACTCCAATTAAACTTTGACTCAAACCACTCTCATTAATGAAGCCTAAGTTTACATAAAAAAAACTTTAGCAAGAATATTTACTCATAATTATATGATAATTACATAAAGGTTAATCAATTACACCATAAAAAGTCAAATCGAACTGATAAAACTGAAGAAAAGATGTCACAGGCAAAAACGCAACGACCCGAGAGAAAACGCAGTGAATTTGGGAGAACTGGTTTTTGAAGGGCTTCTTGAAGTCCAAATTCTGATCTTGATGGCTCATTGGAAATTTGTTGATGTCTACTACATGATGGACTCTTCAAGAGCTGAAAAAGGTTACTTCTAGACCCTCAGAACTTCATTCTCCCACAGGTACTCTCAGAAACGCAGTGTGGTCTTCAACAGGAGGGAAAAAAGATGATTTTTAGGTGGTTTTTGGCAATTTTCACCTGTCAAAACCTGCTAAAAGTCTGCTATGTCTGGCTAAATGTGAAATATAAATCATGAGGAATTTAAATATGCAAAAAAAGCATCATTTGGAGCTCTCCATCAAAAGCGCAGTGTGGGGCATGTTGCGTTTTTTGGCCCTCTCACTGTCTCAAAATTGCCAAACAAAATATGGTTTTCTTACAAAAATAGGGCTCAACCATGGAGGCATATCTCTCTAACCATAATGAGTTTAGGAAAATGGAGAGAAATATTTGTTCTTTGGTATGTTAGGATGACACTCCTCCTTTGGTTTTCAAAAATAATTTTCCATTTGTTCATAATCGAAGTTTTAAGTTGGTCACTTAAAATTGGAAAAGCGTAGCGTGCTCACAGCAAAAACGCAACGAAAAGTTTGGAGAGAGATTTGGAGGCCTTCCCAAAGGATTTTTTTGTCTAAAATTGGTATGGTTGGAAATATAGGGATGTCTAATACACAATTGATTCATCAAGCACTACAAAAACCTGCTCCAAGACACCTAAAAATTCAATCTCTTAAGACTACTCCAAAAGTGTAGCAATTGTCCTGTGGTAATAGGATTTTGGTAATTTCCCCCAAATCATAACACCTGTGGATAAAATGAAGGATGTTTCTTTTCATTTGTCTATTATTTACAAAAATTTATTTCACTTTGGTAAAATTCATCTCCATTTGGTCAGAAACATTCTTTTAAGAAAAATTGTCCATATGTGTGGCAAATCATTTGTCTCTTGGAATGATTTCTTGAAAAATGGTGAAGACGTTATCTCTTGTGTTGAATTTGGCTCATATATCCTGATCTAACCTCCTTTGGGCCTCTTCTTTTCAGATGATTCAGACTCCATGGCAAACCCTATCTCAATGGGAGAGGAATTATGGTTTTAGTTGTGGGGAAAAACAGGGCATTTGGGTAGTTTGAGGAAATTGAGGGAGACGAAAGGGATAGGGAGATTGTAAATTCTTGGTAAAATTTATGGAGATATTGAGGGATGTAAGGTATTTTGGGAAAGTGAAATTTCAGTATTTGAGAGAGGCGAAGGGTTTCAAAGAGGGAAAACACAGTTGTAGCCTAGGAAAGTGTAGTCTAGGCTAGGGTTTGTGGTAAAATGATAAAATTGAGGGATGGGATTCATGGGGAGTGTTTAGGAATGTATAATAAGGATAGAGATATGTGTATGAGCTTAATAATAAGGGTTTTGTTGATCAATTCATCATGGATGTCATGAAACTAGGCAAAATGCACTCAAAACACTAGGAAAGGGAAATGTGTTTTCCAAGCAGAACTGAAGCACAAACAAGGTGAATTTGAGGCCACTTATTTGAATTTGATGAGATAAAACCTGAATTTTATGATGGAACCTGCTGCAATGAAGATTGGAGCTCCTTTTGGAAAAACACAACACTTCTGGCAAAAGCGCAACGCAACAAAAGAAATCCACTTTTGGATGGCAAGAAATGGTCTTTGGTGAGTGTGAGTGAGTTTTATTGGTAGAGGGATGTCTCTTGAAAGTGGAATGAGCAAATGGACATGAGTTTTGCTCCTTTATAGCTTGCAAAAATCGATTTTCCTTTGCATGGTGTAGTGGACCCACCATACACTTTTCACAATCTAATTTGTTGTATCTTCAAAACTGCAACCTTATCACTTTATGAAACTATTACATTATGATTAAGATAAAAACATGCTTTAAAACCTTTATTGACAACTTGACTTTCACTACTCCTTTATAAAATGATTTTAATGGTGACATGACCAATTTTCAGGAAACTAACTCTATGACCTAGTGGTGACCCAACATCGACTTATGAGATGAATTAGGACCATAATGACAATGGGATTTTTCCAACTGTAATTTGACTTTACCATGATGGTGTTGATTGACAATGGAACTGAAAGGAGTAGTAAAGATTGAACCTCCCTATCGACCAAATTTTTATTGAAAAGTTATTTGAAACCATAAAAATTTGACTTGAGACCCTAGTAAAAAAAACTTTGTAAGAGCACATTTGATCACCGGTGACTAAAATTACTGATAGACACTAACGTTGGTTTCAGTTGGGGATGGAAGCTCTTTGTGAGTTGTCAATAACACCATATACCAAGTAGCCTTATCCATTGGGCCTAGAGTTGAAAATTCTAAAAGACTAAACTCAATACTGAAAGTTGACTGACAAACTAAAATTGACTAGCAATTGAACTTATTGATGGCAGCATATCATTGAGACTTGAGGGCTTCAAATCCTAATGTCAACCACCCACCTGTTGAAGACATATCTACAATCATGTGAAATGATCCTTCTAGTGTAACCAATCTAGCAAATGGCTACTTACTTGAGTCCTACTCACACTTTCCTTGAGCAGGTGGAAAAAACAAAATCTAGACCACTCCAAGTGTCCAATGAACATGTGTACATGATTCATAAATATAATAAAACTCATCTCCCTTGATGACTGCAGCAACTTGACAAAAGGATCTTGAAACTCATGAATGACTACCTTTTCTTGATGATCAACAACGAGACAAGAATCTTCTTCCTTTTTAGACATTGGTTGTTTTATAAAATGAAGTTTGTCATTCTCAAGCGAAACAGATGTAGACTGCAAATTTTTGGATGAACTTTGTAATGAGACTCTTGTTGAACAAAACAATGAAGCTAGCTGCCTGATCAAATTCATGTCATATTTTCTTTGAAGCTCATATTTAACTAATGGAGAAAGACTTTGACTATAGGTATCATCCACAACATTAGCTATTGGATCAAGGAGAACTTGAGAGGACTGTTGCAACTTGCCATACATTGGTTCCAATTAGGCTACATGATTTTCTATAAGCTCCTCATGTTCTACACTTTCGGTTGCATTTTCAAACTAAATTTTGCTTGGTAACAGTGATTGTGGACCGAAAAAAGGTTCTATATTACAAACAACATTCTCAACAACTTCAGGAGAAGGTTTCCAACAATTGTTAACTTGCTTATTTGTTTCCTTGGTAACCTTATAGTTTTATCTTATTATTTCGAAAGAAGAGAAACACAAAGGTAAGGAGTCTTGGTCAAGAATTTCATGGTCTTCTCCATGCTCAACATCAAAACTGAAAGACTGTTGATTTCTAATCTTAGGAAAGTTTTCTCTCAATAGCTAAAATGAAGTAAAACATAAAGGAAAAGACCTTTCACCTAATTTGAAATTTTCTAGATTCTCTGCATTACTATCATGATTGATATGCATAGGTTGAGTGCTACATTTGAGCTACTGTAATGAAGCTTCTTCCTCCCAAAAACATGTTGTTGATTGCTTTGTAGAGTCAGCCTCTATTTCCACAACATAATCATCATCATATTGATCATACTTGGGTAACTCATCATTATAAGTAATGACATCCAACATACAAATTAGATTAGCAGATTGATCCTCCACGGTTTGATCTATAGATCCATCTTCATGATTGTCCATAAATGAATACATAAAACAATCACTTTCTGATCTATGGTAACTGAGATTAGCAGCAGAATGGCGAGGGTTAGCAACCTCTTCTTATTATGCAATATGTGGGAAATGGTATTTTGAACAACAAGTTCATCTCTCATGATGATATTTTGCATCATTTCTTCCATTGTGCTTACCAAAATGTCGAGCTTCACTTCTGAACATGATAGATGTTCCTTTTTCTATGTTCTCCCTCACTTATTCTTTCAACTTTGACCTTTTGACCAGCGTATTAGCTTCCAAAACTATTGTAATGTCCTGCATTTTGTCGAGTGCAGTATTGTTCCTTTCTCTCAATTGAAATTCCATTTATGGATCAAAGGAAACTGGGTAGTGTAAAAGAGCTAAACCGGGAGGCAGTTTTATATCAACAGGAATTGAATGGCATACTTGATTGAATCTAGCTGAAAAGTGTTGCATTGTTTCTCCTGGATGTCTTTCCAAATGATTATATTTTTCTAAAATCAGAAAAGGATTTCTCTTGATCACCCATCTATCAAGGAAGACTTTCACAAACTGATGAAAATCGAAAATGCTTGCAGCTAGCAAGTTTTTGAACCATTTCTTGGCTTCACCCTACAAAGATAAAGCAAAAATCCCAATACTAACATCATCTTCTTCAACCTCAAAAAGGTCAAGAAAATTTTCAAAATTTTGAATTTGTTTTTCAGCAGTGATGTTACCATATTCCCCATCAAACCTGGGAAGATATTTGTAATAATGTTCAGGGAAATCATGGAGTATAAGAAGTAATATGAGTGGCTTGTAGCTATATGGAATTTTACAATGTATAGGAGTATGTACATAAGCTATAGGATTAGTCTTGATCTCTTGAGGCTTATCAAGTTGAAGATGGTCATATAAGATTATGATGAAGGGTCTTGATCAAGATCAAAATTTGTATTCACAATCTTCAAAGGAAAGGAATCAAATGTGGTTCTGGGATCTTTTCTCAAATATAATATACTCTAGAGAGCCTTCTTGACATTTCCAAGAGAAGAGAAGAAATAATTTACAATAAAGAACATGAAGTCTTGGATGAAAGTCCAATTTGAATACCTGATCTTCCCATATTGTCCATGCATGTTTCTATTGGTAAGGTTCATCCTCCATTGGAGTCTTTGAATTAAATTTGAAACTGATTTATAGTCACTAAGTGAATGATTTCGATCTTCTTATGTCTCTGATCATTGTTCACCATCAACAATACGATCTGATCCTTGTCGTTCTTTCCCAGGGAAGATATATCACTCATCTCCCCGACAATGGCACCAAAAATGTTATCCTTCACAATATCCCCAGGCCGGAGAGGGAATCCGAAGGAAGTAACCTCAAACCACTTACGGTTTAGTAGCTACCCCTGCTAAACCAGGGAGGGATCTCTCTATGAATTCACAACCAGTGATGACTACAATGGGAAAGGATTTTAGGCTAGATATGTTAGGGTCATGTAGGGTTTTGAAAATTTTACGTTTTGATGTTGGACAAGGGATGAAAACCAGGTAGATAGGTCAAAGGCTCAAAGGGTTACAACAACAAAGATATAGAGAAGCAAGGTAGCAATAATTTTGTGATGGCTTTAGGGTTTGTCGGTGTAGTGTAGTGTTTGGAGAAGAAAAAGGTCTTAATGAGCATGAGCACATGAATTCATTAAGTTATAAGGATAATTATACAAAATGATATTCCCATAAAACCGGAGTTTTATGCAAAGATTTTTTTATTATAAACTTTAAGGAAAACCACTGAAGAAACAAGATATGAAAGAGAGATGTATATCATTTAAATAAAACTGAAATAGAGAAAATACATCATCATGACCTCACTGCAATTGAATTCCTATATAATAGTTGCAAACTACTCATTTGATTTCCTGAATAAAGTGTCCAAGTACAAGCTACAAGTGTTGTCTTCTCTGATGTCCAACATGTTCTATGACTGAGGAAATGATACATATAGACTAAAACAACACCTCTCTACTCTCAGGGGTCGAATCCGTGAGTCTAGGAACTGCTACATGAGGTGTTCCAACCAAACCCTAATGTCTAGGGAGGTTAAAACAACTCCTCTAATTAAACTTTGACTCAAACCACTCTCATTAATGAAGCCTAAATTTACATAAAACAACTTTAACAAGACTATTTACTCATCATTATATCATAATTACATCAAGATTAATCAATTACAACATAAAAATTCAAATCCAACTGATAAAACTGAAGAAAAGTTGTCATAGGCAAAAACGCATTGAAATCAGCCAAAAACGCAGCGAGCATGGAGAAAACGCAACGAATTTGGGAGAACTAGTTTTTGAAGGCCTTCCTGAAGTCCAAATTTTGATCTTGATGGATCATTGGAAATATGTGTATGTCTGCTACATGATGGACTCTTCAGGAGCTGAAAAAGGTTACTTCTAGCCTATCAAAACTGCATTCTTCCATTGGTACTCTAAGAAACGCAGTGTGGTCTTGAATAGGAGGGCATAAACTTGTTTTTTAGGTGGTTTTTGGCCATTTTCACCTGTCAAAACCTGCTAAAAGTATGCTCCCTCACACTAAATGTGATATATAAGTCATGAGGAATATAATTTTTCAAACAAAACATCATTTGGAGCTCCCCATAAAAAGCGCAGTGTGGGGCACGTTGCATTTTTTGACCCTCTAACTGTCTCAAAATTGCCAAAAAAATCTGGGTTTTTTTACAACAATAGGGCTCAACGATGGAGCCATATCTCTCTAACCATAAGGATATTTGGAAACCTAGAGAGTTTTTTGTTCTTTGGTATGTTAGGATGACAAACCTCCTCCCCGTTTCAAAAATAGTTTCCCATTTGTTCAGAATCGAATTTTGAATTTGGTCACATACACGTAGGCCAATCTAACTAGTGTTGCAAGTAAACCCCATAATTGAATGTACAAACACTATAAGTAAAGGGCATATCAGTTCATTTGAATATGAATTAAATTGAAAAGATATGAAG
Source organism: Pinus tabuliformis (assembly GCA_031772625.1). NCBI lineage: Eukaryota > Viridiplantae > Streptophyta > Pinopsida > Pinales > Pinaceae > Pinus > Pinus tabuliformis. Next base: position 703,807,627 of record CM062805.1, on the reverse strand, counting down.
TCACAAGAGGAGATGAGAAATAAGTTTTGGGATTGTTCCTGGAGTCTAAAGGTGGAAGAAAAAATATGATTTATTGGGTGAAAGAGTCATCTTGACATTTTTTCTATAAATTTCTTCTAAGATGTTTCAAAACATGAAACTTGGAGGATATAAATAGAAGATATTCATGTACCTATGGCTCAAATTTTAGAGCTTGATAATTTATAATTTCAAATACATGGTCTAAGGAAGTTAGGATTCTTGTGTTGAAAATGCAATAATAAAATCCTAATTGAGTTTTTTCATGAATTAAATTAGGAATAAAATTGTAATTCCACATCACAAGACAACTTGTACGAGTTTAGTAAGTTAAATTGACTTAGTTGGCTTAGTTAATTCAAGTTTAGGGTCTAACTAGAGTCATGTGGAGTGCCTCCTACATTATAGGTTCCCTAGTTGAGTATATTTTGAGTTGTAATTAAGTAATTCAATTTAATTATGTTAAAGTTAGTTAAACTAGTTCCAACTAATGGAGGAACTAGCAGGAGGTTAGATAGTGGGGTGTTGCTTCATGTGTTCAACTAGTTAACCGATGATTCACTCATAAATAACTCATGCGTGCCAGATCTGAGCATTACCCAATTAATATTGGAGTTCAAGGGAAGTGTACTATTAGTTCTATAATCATCCAAATTATATAGGTGGTGCATGTAGTCAAAGGAAGGACTATGGGGATTGTGAAATTCATATCAAGGAATCTCTCTAATTAATAGGTGGCTAATTCCCAAGAAACAATGCAAGGAAATAAGGACTTGGGAAAGCCAAAATTCTGTTAAGTATTGGCCTGAGCTTGTCTAGGAAGTTGTGATACAGATAGAGATAGTGCATAGGTTGCTCGGGCTTGAGAAAAGCATTGTAATATTCTCATATTTTTTGACTAATGTAATATACATATAGTAGGGTTTTTTAGTTGTGGCTTTCCCTAGGAAATCATTGTGTAATGTGTTGATTGAATTCTTTCTCTTGTATGCTTCATGATTTCACGATCGTTTAATTGTTTCCATTGATGAGTAGAGTAGATTCAAGTCTATTGTTTTAGTAAATTACAATTAGCAGTTTGAATCTACAAGGAATTTCTACATGGTATCAAAGAAGAAATCACTCTAGAAGAGGAGAATACAAGTTTGTCTTTTGCAAGTGAAATTGAATTTGCAGTATCATTCTTCAGAGCCAACATGATGTTGTTCTACAGATTGAGACTCGAATATTCCCTTGAGGGTAGTTCGAACTATATTGCTTGGAAGGACATGATGGAGGTAGTTTTGGAAGACAACAGGCTGGAGGAATTCATAGACAAAGATATCCCTAAGCCTCCAATAAGTGATGCTCACGATCTAGCAGAGTAGAGAAAATGTGTTGTAAATGAGAGAAGGGTCGTACTAGAAGGAGTTCGAGATCATATTGTCTTAAACCTCCATAGGAAGGAGACTCCAAATGCAATGTGGAAGGCCTTAACATACCTTTTTCAGAACAACAGTGACCACAGGAAGCTGGCACTGAAGGACAAGCTCAGGAAAATCAAGTTGGAGAAGGGTGACACAATCCCAAAGTACTTGAACAAGCTCACCCAATGTCGGGATGAGCTTGGAAGTGTTAGTGTTATAGTTGTTGAAGATGATCTAGTCAACCTAGGACTTCTAGGCCTTCCCAAGAGCTGGCACATATACCTAGATTCAGTAAATGGGAGGGAAAAGCTACCAAAGTGGGAGTGTTTATGGTTTGACTTGGTGCAAAAAGAGATTTGGCGGAACACCAGAGATGGATCCTCATCTAAACATGATAATGACGAGAATTATGCCTTGGATAGAAAGTAAAATAAAGGGAAAGGGAAGTCATCCCATTCCAAATTAGATTTCTGTCAGGACAACAATAAGAAGGACTTGTCGAAGATTAAATGTTTTCACTGTCACGAGATGGGGCACTATGCCACGAAGTGCCCACAGAAGAAGGCTGACAAGAAGCCATCAAGAGGAGAAACAGGTGAAGCTCTTGCTTCACAATTCGATTTTGATTTCACCCTCATTGCTTGTATGGTGACATCAGTGATGGTTAGTGTGTGGTATCTAGATAGTTAAGCCTCTTTCCATATGACCAAAAACAAAGAATTCTTCAGTGACTTGGAGAAGAAGGACCTCCATATGCACACTGAAATGGGAGATGATGGAAGGTATAGCGCGACCAACATCGGTACTGTTACTTTTTAGAGGGAGTCTGGTTTTCCTCTCGAATTAAAATATGTCATGTATGTTTCAGGTTTGAAGAAGAATTTGATTTCATTTGTTATGTTGGAGGATCATGGCTATGATGTGATATTTAGCAAAGGAAAGGATTTCCGTCGTCACATAGCCTTAGTACAAGTGAATTAGATCGGGGTTCAGGTGAATAACTTATACAAATTAGATGTAGAATACTTTGTTTCCTTGAGCACAAAAGAAGAGAAGGTGCAGAGCCAAGACATCGGTGAATTGTGGCATAGAAGATTAGGTCATTTGCACCATGGAGTTTTGAAGATCATGCAACAGATTTCTATAGGACTTCCCAAGGGTATACTAGAGCATAGAGATACACGCAAAGGGTGGACATTTGGGAAGTACACCAAAGCCACCTTTCACGATAAGGACAGTCGAGCGCAAGTGATCCTTGAAAGAGTTCACTCAAATGTGTGTGGACCATTATTGAGAACCTCCACAACCAAGCGTGTGTATTATGTAATATTTCTAGATGATTTCTCTTGAAAGTGTTGGATTATCTTCATGCAGAAGAAAGATTAGACGTTTTCTAAATTTTGTGAATTTAAAGGCACTTTTTGAGAAGGGCACTGGAAGGAAAGTGAAGGCTCTCAGGAGCAATAATAGTGGAGAATATGTGTCAAATGAATTCAAGATCTTCAGTGCATCATAAGTCATTCGATGAGAGTTAATAGCACCCCATAACCCGCAACAAAATGGGATGGCTAAACGGAATAACATAAGTAATGTGGGAGTTGCATGGGTGATGTTACATTATCAGGGCCTACCATTGCACTTGTGGGTTGAATCATCCAACACAATTGTATATTTGCAGAACATGAGTCCTTATCAGATTCTCAGGATGAGTACACTAGAAGAAGATTTTTTGGGTAAGAAATTAGATGTGGCACACTTCAAGATCTTTGGTTCATAAGTTTACTGTCATGTTACCAAGGATGAAAGGAAAAAGCTAGAACCAAGAGCTAAGTTGGGAATATTTTTTGGGTACACTAATATACCTTACAACTATTGGGTGTACCTACCATCTCACAGGATGACAGTGGTTTGTAGATATGTGAAGTTCGATGAAGAGAAGGCCATGAGATGTTCCCTTGAGAGGGAGATTCAGTTGCATGAAGATGAGGAGCTATTAGCTCCAAAAGAGGAACCTTAGGATGATTTGGAGCAATCACATGAAGAGGAACAGAGAGTGGAAGCACCCACTCATGCAAATATTTCCATAGATGAAAGGAAGTGCACAAGAGAGGCTGACAGATTGTTACTTGATGCTAGAGATAATGTGGGAGCACCCACATTACAATGCAAGAAGAGGAGGTCACTATATCGGTACACTATCTACATGGCTTTGATGAGCAAGAGTGTAGAGATTGAGCCATCCTAATTCAAGGAGGTAGTGTAGCAACCAGTATGGGTTAATGCCATGGTAGAGGATTATGAATCCATTGTTAGAAACAGTGTTGGAAAGTGGTCCCAAGACCAGCAGACAAGTTAGTGGTGAGTTCGAGATGGCTTTACAAGGTAAAGCAAGTAGTAGATAGGGATTTGGAGAAACATAAGGCCAAATTTGTAGCCAGATGGTTCTCTCAGGTGGAGGGAATTGATTACTAGGAGACCTTTTCTCCAGTAGCAAGGTACTCTTAAATCAGATCTGTTCTATCACTTTCAGTGCAAATGGGATGAAAGATACATCAGATGGATGTCAAGACAACATTCCTCAATGGAGTGATTGAGGAAGAGGTGTACATTGAGCAGCTTGAAGGATTTGAGACCTTCAACAGAGACTCTCATGTGTGTAGACTCAAGAGAGCAATGTATGGATTGAAACAAGCACCCTGTGCTTAGTACAACAGGATTGACATCCATTTCACCAGGTTGTGATTCACCAAATGTGAAGCAAATGAAAATCTTTGCCATATTGTGGTTGAAGGTAAATTGTTGATTATAGTATTATATGTCGATGAATTAATTCTAACAGGTAATGAGAAGTTGGTAAAATCTTGCAAAGAGGATCTTGCAAGAGAATTCAAGATGAAGTACCTAGGGCTCATGCATTATTTCCTTGGTAGGGAAGAACAAAAATGAGATGAGGAATTGTTTGTCTCTCAGGGCAAGTTCCAATGAGATACTAAAGAAGTTTAACATGGAGAGTAGAAAACCCATGGGGACTCCTCTAGTAGGGAATTGGAGGAAGGAATATACTACTTGAGGTGAAGTCCTGGAGACTACTATTTATAGGCATCTTGTGGGTTCACTTATGTATTTGGTGAACACATGGTCAGACATATGTTTTGAAGTTAACTAACTTAGTCAAGAAATGGTTAAGACAACCAAACTTATTGGAAGGCAACTAAAAATGTGATGAGATACCTCAGAGACACCACTCAGTTTTGCCTTTGGTACAAATAGACAAATGGATTTAAGCTTCAAGGCTTCACAGATGCAGATTGGGAAGGGAGTCCATCCAACATGAAGAGCACATTAGGGGGAGTATTCAATATTGGGTCAACAACAATTTCTTGGTACAACAAGAAGCACACATCAATTGCACTCATTTCAACAAAAGCAGAGTACCTGACTACTAGTCAAGTAGTTTGTGAGGTTATCTGGATGAGGAAGATCCTTGTTGGGTTATTTTGTCAGCAAATGGACCCTACGGTGATTCACTGTGACAATCAGAGTTGTATCAAACTCTCTTAGAATCTCATTTTTCATGATTGGTCTAAGCATATGGACATTCGGTGTCACTGTTGTGTGCAAAGGAGAATCATGTTGCTAGAGTACATTCCTAGAGAGGAATAGGATGCATAAAACTTGACTAAGGAAACTTCAAGAGGAAAATTCGAGTTCCATAGAAGTAAGATTGGGATATCTGATAATCCCTTTGTTATTGAGAGGGTGTGTTGAAAATGCAATAAGAAAATCCTAACTTAATTTTTTCCTTGAATTAAATTAGGAATAAAATTGTAATTCCACATCACGAGACAACTTGTACGAGTTAACTAAGTTAAATTGATTTAGTTGGTGTTGGGGCCTACTTTTGTATCATTTTTCACACCCTATACTACTGTTTGTTACTATCATTTATCCTACTCCACTCCTTTTTGACACCGTAAATCACCCCACATTGGCTAAACCATGTTACTTTACAGTGGAGGTGAGAATTACTAATAGTACTATTTTCATATATCTGTGATTGGTTTAGGTAGAAGTTAAATAAATTTATATTCTTCACTTAATTGGCTGATCTACAGATGGACTCTTAAATATAGGGAAGACACTCGAGCATGTGGACAGGTCATTGGAGGTCCAGCACCTAGTCCAACGAATATGTCAAGCGACCATTTTTGGAGCAGCTATTATGTACTTAGATTTCTACTTAAAACGATACTCTATTTAAGGCTCAGTAAAAGGAAACCAGCCAATTGTCAACATACCGGAGATAGTTATTGTATTTCATAAGAATAGTGTCAATTTCCTTGATCCAAATTTAGTGTCACAAATGGAATAGTTCAGTTATGATCTGGTGAAGTGATCATGGGGATTTAGCTTAGATTAAATTAGCCAAGATCACAGATGTATTTTCTTTCTTCGGTAATGTTGTCCTAAGTAGTCCTAAGTTCTTTAAAAATTCCTAGTGTATGTATGAGAGGTTACACACATATATATGCATAGACTGAACTGGTGACAAGGATATTGTGGCACAATATCATTTGAATTTGTTTTGAAACTCTCAAACTTATGTTTTATTAAAGGCTTTTAATATAATTGTCTCATATTTTATTCATATTTGAGAATTTATGTTTTTTTGATTTGTGAATTATTCAATTAAGCTAGACTTGTTCTAGGTTGTGGCAAGGGCCCACCACAAACCTTGATCGAGTCTTGTAACAGTTTTCATTAGGGAGGAGGTGTGTTTTGAAATCATTAGGCAGAACTGTACTTAAAGATTCATTTGCTTTTGTTGATGATTTCTAGAATTCCCATACTTAGAATCGTACTTAAGTTTCCTTTAATGTTTTTGTAGATCTGAGTCGAGGTAGATAGCATAATGTTTACTGATTTTTTTGAAGCTTTTCAATCATTATTATGAATATACTATGCATGTATTAATTCCTTACATTACTCTCACAATCTTGTGAACGTTGAAGAAAAAAGTTTCGGTTTAGAATAGATTTCTGAGAAATAAATTCTTATATTTTAAGATTGAATCCTCTATTTTGAATGGAAGTGTTTTAATCGCATGTGGATCTATATATTGTTGCAAGAGACTATTGTAGCTTGTGCTCAGTTGAATGCTCATAATTGATTAGGAATGGCGTGTCATTCTTTGGTGTAAATCGTGTGTTAATGTCATTTACAGTGTGTTAGTTACTCGATTCACTGTGTGATGACTGCTTGAGTTGTAGTGTAATGATCATTTGAATAGATAGCTTGTCATCTATTTGATTTCGTAGCAAGCCTTGATTTAATTTTTTTTTCCATTGTTATATAAATTGAAGTTATGTGTTATTTAATTGCTCAGGTTGATTTCAAGTTAGGAAGCCATAAGTTATGTGTTCATATGATTAGTATGCTTTGAGTGGAATGTTACATAAGAAATAGATTGAGTTATTTTGCAAGGCATTGTTGAGTTTGCTTCGATTTGTAGCACCTTGGGCATTAGTTTTGGATAATGATTTTTTAATGAAGTAATTGTTAGATTGATTTGAGAACATAGCTCATGATAGTTTCGAATCTTATTTCTGGATGATTTTTTGAGTGAGATTGATATAATTAAGAATAATTTGATTTGTACATGTAAAATACATTTTATTATTAGTAATTTATATTTCATAATGAAATAAGTTTCTTCACTTCAGCAATTCATGGTGTGATTGTCAAAAACAGATTTTGAGTATTATGTACTTAATTTCGCACCAAATCTGCATAGGGTAAGTTTGGATCTGAACCATAATGCATTGCAACTCAAATTTTAAAAATCTTGGTTGACAATTTAAATTTAGTGAATTCAACGACATATTGTCGGGGAGTTGCAAATGGTCTAGGTAATATTTCTTTAAATATTTATGTGTGGTAAGGATTCAGCAGGGAAATCAGAGGATAGAGAGTGTACAATAAGACATGATTGAAAAGCCACATATCCACTATGGTGGGGTTGCTCTAAATTTTGGTTGTCTTCAGTAAACCTTAGTAGTGTTCTCTTTTTCTTATGCAGAAAAGTAAGGGTAGGCCTAGAGATAGTAAGGGTAGATCTATTCAAAGTACAAAATCATTTTCAAAATTATTTCGTCCCACAAAAACACCCCCAACTAATGTTACATGTCAATTTCTTTCCATGACACTTGATCAGTTTATGGGTCTTTTTACCATCCGTGAACATGTTTGAACCAACTCCCTCAGAAGTCAAACAACCCAAAATATCTTGAAGTATATGAGAAATTTGGGGAAAATAGTTGTCACACCTTGTTAAGCTCCACCTGCGCTAATTTTTCTAGAGTTTCCCGTGCATTCATTGGAATTAACTCTAAGAACAACATAGAGCTGTGCTCTGTCTTCGACTATAAACCCGTGCAGGTGAATTCAAGAAAGTAAAAATAAAAAGTACATTCTAGAAACATAGTTGGTCGAAAATTTTCCACCTAAAAGTTTCCAGGTGATGACTATTCAAACTATAACCCTCAGATGATGCACCTTAATCCCTTTTCTCATGGAAACCTAATCCATCAATTAAGGAGTCTCATCCTCCTCTCTTGGATCTGAAACTTCTTCCTCTTGGCCTATAAAATGACTAGAGGGTAGAGGGATTGAAGAGGTAAGAACATAGAGAAGATAAACTAACGTTGTTAGTTTGAGATTGGAAATCTTATCATCTGAGGGGGAGATTGAAGACATTTGGGATGGACCTCACGGCATCAAGGCGAAGGTTGTAAGGATCCTCTTAATCTTTGATTAATACAAATGAACACTTTCTCCCATATATTTGTCTTATTGAAATAATGAATGGTTTATAATTGTTTATAATGTTTATTAAGGCAAATTCAATTTCTAATTTCCTTGATCATTATGTTAAGTTGTTTGGATTATTATATCGCATGTGCTTTTGATCCCTTTATGGTTGATTTTTGCAGGTCTTATCAAGCATTGAAGAGATGCATTGAATCACAACAAGGTATATTCATCGAGCATTTCGTGAAATAGGTAAGAGGCTCATCCATTAGGTTTAATTATTATAATTCAAACAAGTTCAACTTAGGAAAATGGTCACACCAATTGTCTTTCTTGTTCCTAGTTTCCATCAAGGATCTAGGGAGATCACTCTTGCCCGCAAGAGGGATTTGTCTGGTGTAACAACTAATCCCAGTAATAGTTACACATGTATCATATAGGAGGTAGAAAGATCTATCACACAGGTGGGCTAAATAAAAGGAATATCACATCAAGGGGAGGCATAATAGCCTCAAAGTACACCACATCAAGATCAAATTGTCTTAGGAGCTGCTGTGAGAACAAAATTGATGGTAGTTTTACAAGTAGAACCAATAGTAATAGGACCTAGAAGGATTTGGGCTTGGGTATATTAGGACCAATCCAGTTGAATCTTCTTCTAGTTGGAATACTATACTTGGGCTTACTTCTGAACCTGTAACAAAGATGGCTAACAGAGGAGGTGGTGAGGAGAACAGAAATGGTGACCGAAACAATGACATAAATAATGGTGGGGCTAATGATGGGGACAATGGCAATATCAATGCTTAATGGGAATAATGACCGAAGAGATGGTCCAAGAGGAGGACCTAAGGAAAATGACGAGGATTCAGATATCCAGTACTGGACATCACTAGAAACATTACTATGAAGAATATACCTTTGGCATCTCTTCCACTTTTCCATGGTACATCCTCTGAAGACCCTAACTCTTTCCTGTTCGAATTTGATATTCTTTGCAGAAGTTATAATTACTATGATGATGCACATAAACTTAAGTTATTTCCTACTACCTTGAAATATTTAGCCCTGAGATGGTTTATGAGTTTGGGAGAACATATTATTTACTCATGGGATGATATGAAGTCTATTTTTCTTAAAAAATATCAGGATTACTATAAAAGAAGAGATGTTAATGATATTTTTAGGATGCAACAGATGGAAGATGAGAGTTTGGAGGAATACCTTGAAAGATTCCTTTATAACTATCACAAATCTCGAGTGGGTAATTTGGATGAGAGAACCTTTAGGACTATATTTTTAAAAGGGTTAAGGGAAGAATGCATTGAAACACTAAATCTCTTAAGTTCCAGTGATATCTATAAGAAGCCCTTCATTGAAATAGTCGAACTATGCAGAACTTATTCTAGAAGTCAAGCTAAGGTAGGCAAAAGGATCCAAGACAACTCAAGGGATTACATGTCTAGGAATTATAAACTAGTACAGGGTGGTGTCACTCGAGTTGAGTTGGGGAACCTCTTGGAAAATTTAAAACAGACATCCTAAACACCATTAGTGATCAATTGGATACTCTGAAAATTAAAATAAAATAAGAGGAAGAGACGGTTTCTTTGGTTGTTTTCTGTCCTAAGTGCAAATGGAAGCATGCAGAGAGAGAATACCCCATTAATGTGGTAAAAGTTTGTGGGATCTGTACTCAAGAGCACTCCACTGAGCAATGCCCATCCCTTCCTGGATTACAAGATATTTACAAAGGGGGGCCAAGGCTAGTGAGTTTCCTCAATCAACTAGGAAACCATCATGGAGGAGGCCAAACAACAATACTTATCAAGGCCCTAACATGCAATTTTTTCCCCAAAATTTTATCTCTCATGGCCTACACAACCACCTCAAAGTTCACCTTGGAACCAAGGGTGGAAAAGAATCCTTATGGGAGCACCTTTTAGTCTCAAAACCAAGCACCTCCATACCCTCTGTATCAATGTCCACCTTGAATGTCTTATGCACTGAATATGCCCCAATTTCAACAAGGTTATAACCCACCTTACCTTTATCAACCTTCATTACTGCTACCACCTCTAGTATAACAACCCTTGAGCCTACCACAAAACACTAATTCATCTTCACAACATATGCAACAATCTTTTAAACCTCCTAGACCAACACAACTACCTGCACAACCAATTGCTAATCCCAATAATAGACCTCCTCAACTTGTACAAAACATTGAGCTACAACTTTTTCCAACCTATGTTATCACTACTTTTCCCTTAAATTAAATTCAACTAAGGTCTAGGAAAACTGTTAACAAAAATAAATTAGTAGTAGTTATTTGAGAGGAGGATCCTCATGTGGAATTTGAGGATAAAACCATTGAACAAACAGAAAATGAAAAACCCAATGAAATAAAAGAACCATAGGAACTTTTAGAACCCAAGGAGCCTCCTTTTCCAGAAAGATTGCTTGTAAAGAAAACCGAAGTTCCCACAGAATATGACTTGGAGTCTAAGTTGAGGAATGTCTATATAAAAATTCCTTTGCCACAAGCCATTAAAGACATTCCAATTTATACCAAGATTATGAGTGATATTTGCATTAAAATTTTAGGAAGAAAGAGGAATAAAAATCAGAATATTAAAGTAATCAACCAAATGTCAGAAATGATATCTAGATTACCACCAAAATATGATGACCCAGGGAACCCCGTAGTAACCATAGAAATCAATGGAACTTTTCTGCCTAATACTCTAGTATATTTGGGGGCAACCATCAACACAATGATTGTTGATACTATGACATTATTGCAATTAAAAGAAATAAGACCTACACCCATTGTGTTGGAGCTAGTAGATAAGTCCATCATTAAACTTGTGGGGGTCCTAGAAGACATGGTGGTAACAATAGATTCCTGGGAATATTTGATTGATTTTATAGTAATTTCTCCAAAAACTACTAAATTTGGTAACTGAATAGTTCTATGACGACCTTCACTGGCCACGGGTGATGTTGTTATTGGGTGCAGAAATGGGGAAATGACTATTTCTAATGATTTACAAATTCAAAAATTAACTATTTTTCCACTTGCCTAATTAGTTGTTGAAGAACCTTTTTGATTGGAAAATCCCTATGGGGAAGAAGATTGTATTATTTCCTTGCTGACTTTAGAACAATCAAGAGGGCTTCAAGAATAATTTGAAGAACATGTTTTGCAACAATTCTTATCTGATATCAGTTGTATAAATTATCCTGTTTCTTTTAGTGGCTATCATCATGTTTTCAACAGTGAATTTCAGGAAACTTGTCACCCTGTTGTGTTTGCATCATTTACTATTGCAGCCTTGGAAGAAAACAATGAAGTAAATGCCCAACTTGTTGAAATCAATGTTGGAAAAACATTGTATATTGGTATAAATTTAAGTACAAAACATAGACAACATGTAATAAACATGATTCAAAAACAGTCTAGAACATTTGCTTGGGATTATTTAGATATGAAAGGGATCCATCCTGATACTTGTATACACCACATTTACACAAGTGAAGAAATCAGGCCTGTAAGGAAGCCACAAAGACAAATGAATCCAACTCTCAAAGAAATTTTCAAAGATGAATTCCAAAAAAGTTTAAGTGAAAATTTCATATACCCCATCTTTAACAGTAAATGGACATCTCCCTTGGTCGTGGTTCCCAAGAAAAATGATAAATGGAGAATTTGTGTTGACAACAAAGAGCTGAACAAAACTACCTTGAGAGATTGATTTCCTCTACCTTTTGCTGATCAGGTGTTTGATACTCTATCGGGGTAAAAGTACTTGTCCTTCTTGGATGGGTATAATGGTTACAACTAGATCTAAATAGCCCTGGAGGACCAAGAAAAGACTACTTTTACTTTCCCATGGGGCACCTATGCTTACAAAGTTCTTCCATTTGGCCTGTGCAATGCTCCAACTACTTTTCAGAGAGTTGTCCTAGCTATCTTTGTTGATCTTATACATGATTGTGTGGAAGTCTATATGGATGACTTCACAGTGTATGGTGATGACTTTCAGCAGGCTTTGGAGAACTTGGAAAAAGTGTTGATTCATTGTCAAGAAGCTCATCTAGCCCTTAGTAATATCAAATGTAAAATGATGCAAACTAGGGGAATTGTTTTGGGTCACCATGTGTCACAAGCAGGGATAAAAGTTGACCCTACAAAAATTGAGGTAATATCACATATTTCAGTCCCAACGTCGCAAAAGGAGGTAAGAAGATTTTTTAGACATGTAGGGTACTATATCAGATTTATTGAAAATTTCATTAAGATTGTAGCACCCATGTTTAAACTACACAATAAAGATGCTAGTTTTTTTATGGGACATTGATTGTCAAACTGTTTTTTAGGTACTAAAGGAAAAATTGTTGACTGCTCAGTGTTGAGAGGACCTAACCGGTCTCTCTCTTTCCACATTTTTATTGATGCATTAGATACAAACCTTGGAGATATGCTAGGAAAAAGGGAGAATCACATTCCTTATGTTATTTATTTCTTTAGAAAAAACCCCACACCTTCAGAATTAAATTACATTGTTACCAAAAAAGAATTACTAGCAGTAGTCCATGCTATCAACAAATTTAGGCACTATATTATGGGTTATGAAACTTTTGTCCATACTGATCACTCTACTATTAGATTCCTTATGAATAATCCAATTACTAATGGAATAATTACTAGGTGGTTACTCTTACTTCAGGAATTTAATATCACTATGATTGATAGGCCTGGACAGGATAATTCAGCTGCAGACTTATTGTCCCGACTGAATATTGCACGAGACATAGCTCCAGTACCAATTCCAGATGACTTTCCTGATGAGAATTTGTTTTCCATTTCAACACATACTCCTTGGTTTGCTGATGTGGCCAACTATTTGGTATCAGGCAGGTTTCCACATAATCTATCTACCAGGGAAAAACACAACATTGTGCAGTGGAGTGCCAACTATTCTTGGATAGAAGGAGACCTATACTGCACCAGACCTGATTTAATAATGAGAAGCTGTGTACAAGAAGACGAAATGCATGACTTTCTAAATTCAGGCTTCTGTGATCCATAATGAGTTACGAAAATCCTTTGGGTAGAAATCACATGAAATAAATTTTTTTTTTATGTGATTTCTACCAAAAGACTTTTCGTAATGCATGCTTTCTTGAGATATTTCCATAGTGAACCCTGTGGCGGGAATTTTGCAGAAAAAACAACATCTTATAAGGTCATACATGTAGGTTATTACTGACCCACTCTCTTTAAATATTCCAAAAGGTTTTTTTCTAGTTGTGATGTTTGCCAAAGAATGGGGAGGCCCGTTTCAAGTGACGAGATACCTCTTCAGAGTTAGATATCAATAGAGACTTTTGAAAAGTGGGCATTGGATTTTGTAGGGCCCATTTATCCCATGTCCAAGAAGAAGAGGTACATATGAGTTTGTATTGATTATGTGACGAAGTGGATGGAAGCTAAGGCTTTATATTCTTCCACTGAGAATTATGTTGTAGATTTCCTCTTTGAAGACATCTTCACGCGGTTTGGGGTGCCTAGAGAAATTGTCACTGATCAGGGGACACAATTCACTTCCAAACTAGTAAAGGTGATCACTGAACAGTACCAGATAAAGCACCATAAATCTACCCCATACCACCCTCAGGCAAATGGATAGGTTGAATCTACTAACAAAGTCTTGGAGTCCATTCTCACTAAAACAGTTCAACTACACCATGGGGACTAGGCTGATAGGTTTCCAGAAGCGTTATGGGCTTATTGGATAACATGGAGGAACGTGACAGGATATACTCCCTATGAGTCATTATATGGGAAGTAGGTGTTGCTCCCCATCGAAATCAAGTAAAACATTTCGGATTGCTACTCAACTGGGAGTGGATCTAAATGAAGCTCAGAAACAAACAATACTTCAGTTGAATGAACTTGATGAAATCATACAAGATTCCTTCCAAAAAACTATGTTGGTACATGATTAGAGAGCTTGGTGGCATGATCAATACTCAAGAAAGAGGTCTTCTAACTAGGGGATTGGGCGCTACTGTATGATAGTAAGTTTAAACATTTCAAAGGGAAATTTTGAAGTAGATGGTTGGAGCCCTAAGAAGTGGAGAAAGTCTTTGATAATGGCTCAATAAGGCTTAAAACCATTGATGATGATCATAATTTATTTGTGGTAAATCGGCACAAGCTAAAAATATACCACCGCCCACTTTCCCGATAGGATTTTTTGCAAAATGTGATGTATGACCCAGAAATGGAGTTGGTTCAAAAGGGGGATCCAACACCTGCTGGTTCTTCGAATTGATTTCTTTTTATCATATATATATATATATATATATATATATATATATATGCATAGTTTAAATAACAGTGGGATGATGTTTTTTTTTCCTCCACAACTCACATAAAATAAAGAGGAAATATTTCAAGGATAGGTTTATTCCTTTATCCCAAATTGATTGATTATTTACAGAAAAGGATGTTTTGGAGTTTATTGTGAATGTTTTAGACTCCCTAAAATTGAATGTTCTAAGCATTGAATGACCCAGGCTCATTAATATTAATGGGACAGTAGTAGTTAGGGATCTGTTGAGTACATAATTATTTTTTTCCAGGATCAACAGAATAAGTACGGAAAATAAACTCCCTGGAGTCTACTTTGGGTTTTTCAGACTCTCTAAAAGTGAATAACCCCAAGCATCAACTATCTTAGGCTCGTTAAATGTATGAGAAGGTGGTAGATAGGGCTTTGTTGGGTATAGAATTATTCTTTCCCGGGCTCAGTAGAATAAGTACAAGAAAGAAACATCCTTGGAGTCTTCTTTTGTGCATTTCAGAGTCCCAAAAACTAAAATTCCCTAGGAAATGATCATTCGAGGCTCGGTCAAAATCCATGTAATGATGGCACTATATTGTTTTACAGCAAGCATAAGTCAAATTTCAATCATAATTCCCAAGTTGGCTTACATGAAGTTTCAAGGAAGCTTTATGCTCACTTTTTTTCAGTATAGTCATAAATTTTCACTATTTTATGACTTTATGAGTAAGTTCCTAGGTTTTGTACTTAATTTAGTACTAATTATAGAATGAATTAGGTACTGGATAATCTTTATTAGTATCAATATCAAGTCCAAAGAAAATAGATGGTATCAATTTATCCCAGAAGCATTGGAATCAATGGAGGTAACAAATTGCAAAGTATTTGGATCATTCATGAATAAACACTAATTTTTGTAATGAAGTCAACAAAAGGAGAGCACACTCAACTCAAGTTGAAGTTTTCCCCAACATTATTATTTTTGAGCTCTTGAATATCATTATGTAGTCAAATCTAGGTAAGAATGAATTTGCATTCACTTAGATTAATTCAGGGAATATGAATAATGGAACTTAATAATAATCTACCTCCTTTCGTTGCAATTATTTACATGTCTTTTCCATATACAATTAATACTAAACCATCGTATCCCAATACTCACCTCATTCATTTTTATTCATGTGATATATGTGTCCAGTACCTACTCATCATTACAAGCAACCAATCGATGACATAATTCAGAAATACATAGTCAACGTTTCAAATAAATTTAAGTCTATGTGAAGCCCCAAAACAAAGGTTGTTTGTCTCATTTCTAAGTTTCAGTATTAACTAACCTATTAATCCCTGCATTTTCCTTCTAGCCTTCAACATTTCTCCACCTTTGGAATGGGGTCCGATCGCCATGAACCCACATTCACCCAATTTCGCAATAGTCCAGGGTATGTAGTGTGTAAGGGGTAGTTTGAGAAGAAGGGATGCATGGGTTTTCTTCAAAAATTTTAGGGTTATAATAACAGGGTAGCTATGTAATTCGCACAAAGCTTCAACGGAAAAGTTGTATAGGTCAGGAGATTGAAAAGTAATGTTATTGAAAAGTCGATAAGAAAAGTAATAACATTTCCATTAACTAGTGAAAAATATTTTAAAGGAGGGCCCCTCGAATGGGATGATTGTGCCAAGTTTTTGAAGCCTCCGTACAATTCTATTAATTGGTCGAAGGGATTCTTGTGAACCTGCATAGAGGAGGACTGGTGGCCACTCATCACCACTATGAAGAGGTTTGCACCTGCGAGGGGAGGTATGTCATTGTTTTCCTTTACCACATTAGGCTCCTCTTACACTTTTCAGATGGGTGCGAAGTCAATTTTCCATTTTTCATCCATAGAAGTTTGTATAAGGTCACTTAGGGTGTTCATTCCACTACCAAAATTTTTGAAACTAGCTTATGTCACCATAGTCTTATCAAGATGCTAGTTCTTCATGATTTGAATCAGCATATGAAGTCTTGGGAAAAAATTTTGATTGAAAGTTTTCTCGATGAATAAAACCAAATCAAGTTGACAGAGGCTTATTAGCCCCTGATCAAAGAAATTGTGACAAGGAACCAAGGCTCCTCCTGATTCCATTTCTAAATAAGCTAAAAGCCCTAATATAACCCATGTATCGACAAAATTCGAGGGTTGTTTGGTGAAACCCCTGAAGAAGCCCAGAATTGTAAACCCCAGTTCATCTACAAAGAAGCCAACCCTAGTCTCAAAGGGAAAGAAATGAAAAATAGGTAGGGAGCAGAAGAATGAACCTATAAATAATGATGCAGCAACTGAAGAGCCTCATCAAAGCAAATGAAAAATGCCTTAGGTGGAGGTTGTGAAATCAGTTGCCTCACCAATAGAAAATTAGTATGAGGGAGTTGATGTAGCCCCTAAGAGAAGGAAGAGGAAACTTTCCATAGAAGATGAAACTCTTCAGAGAAGTGGTGAAAGTGGCATCATTTCCCACTTCACTAGTACAGAAAACAAAAGTATCCAAGATTCCAACCTCATCATAGGGGTGGTGGCACAACCAAAGCATTTCTAGACAATAAATTTCAACTACCGGTACTGAGAACCTTGAACCTGCCACCATGTTGTCTTCTCCATAACAGGAAAACCCCTCCCAGACAGTAAAAAAAACAAAGGATATTCCAGCTGATGAAGATGAACCAATTGATAATTTCCAAGATTTTTTAAGAATTTCACCACAATGGGGCCAATCTGACATGGGACCAGTTACGAGGAAGCAAACATCTAAACCTACGAAGAGGAAAACACATGATGGGTCAACTCACAGAGGGAGTAGTTTGTGGCATCAAACCATACCTCCTAATAATGCCTCGACTTGCAGTGAAGAAGATTTACAACTCCTGATAGCCAAGCTACAGAGGAAGAATGAAAAACTTAAGGAAATGGCTCATAAGTACAAGATGTTGTTTCATTATGTTAAGTTGGTCAATGAGTAGTATTGTAAACAAAATATATTCCTATGTTGACGGTGTTGGACCCGCCAACATGTAAGGGGATCTACCCAATAAGAAGTCCCAATTAGAATTCAAACCTTTTGGTGTAGGAGTCCCAGTAGAGGGTCGTACAGTAATGCCTTGACCATGATTTCACACAGAGGCAAGTAAGATAACTCTATTGGTAGTAAGGGTGTGACAGTTGCAGTGAGCCAAGGAAGGTGCATGAGAGGTTCTAACACGTAGGGGTTGAGATGAGTGCGCCCCTTGGAAACCCGTGATAGCACACAGTTAAGAAGGGAACACACAAGCAAAGATGCGTCACCACATGGAAGGAAAGTTAGCAAGAAATTCAAAGTGATGGTTAAACCAACAACAAATTTCAGAAAGAGTCATACATATATAGATAGATAGCTATACATGCATGCATGAGCAAACCAATACATATATCATTTAGAGTAAACTAGATAGCATAAAATACAATACAACATATGCATGAAACTTGATGTCTCTTGTTATATTAATAAGTGTAAGTTCCAATCGTACAATACATCCATGTCCAACCACTAGTTCTGATAGCAAAATGTTACAGACACAACCACCTGCTCCTCCAAAGAGATATACTAGCTCTGCGTAGTGGAGAAGCCACGGCTCATTATAATACTGTCCAAGCTCTCTCCAAGATAGTATTATTGGAAGCTTGGCTGACCAAAAGCCTTTACAATGAGTTATGAGGTTCTATTTATAACAAAGGGTGGGGTGACCCATGACATTCCCCTTTGTAACAGTTCATCTACCTTCATGACTCTTCATCTACTCTATGACTGTTACATCCAACTATCAACACTTGAACTTTCACTTGACAAGACGTTACATTACAATGCACATGTGTCCATGTGAGACAAAATAGCTTGAGCAAGCCATGCAAGACATCACTAAGACTCGGTCTGTTGTGGTGAGACCAACTCTTTGACATGCTTATGATGGTGAAGGTGGTTAGTTGATGCCAATCTTAGTCATCTGTGATGGTGTGCATGTGCTCCATGGTGAAATCTTGCTGAAGCGAACTCTTGCCTTTGTTGCATTCGGGTGCATTGGTATGGTGCCTTCATCCAACTCATCTGCTAGCATGCGCATGGTATTCTTGGGTGAGGCTGAACCAGTAAAAAAATGATGCATATTGTTTTATGCTGATCTTCCAGTGTTTGCTGGTCGTCATGCACATCAACTATCAACTGCATGTTCAGCTCCAGTCCGACTTGCTTCTTGTCTTTGCCTTGGTGAGTGTGTTGAATGGGTGGGATCGCATTAGTGCATGCAATGACATGCATACTGCTGAATTCCCTTACATGTGATCAACAACACTACTCACCATGTCTGCTCCGTACCAGCTGCTGGGATGGATCTATAACTTGTACGGGTGCAGTTTCAACTGTGATTACATGTTGCGCCCAGTGTTATTCCTGTTCCCGCTGCAACGCATTCGCTTGTCTATGCAGTTCATGTTCTTCCTTGAGTTGTTTCTTCAGCACATGAAACTCCTTCCTTGTTCTATTCTCTGTCTTCGCGTGATCTTCATGTCGCGTCGTCACCTCATAGCCTGAGTCTCCAAAGTTTCTTTCAACACAAGTGGATCTGCTTGAGCTTGCAACTTTGTTTTGCCTCTTCCATTTGTTGCATCCAGAATGCTACCTGCAGCTATTGTTCATGATGATTCTCATTGTGATGTTGTTGCCATCATATCTTGATGTCCTTGTCTACGAACAACTTGATGTCTTTGTGGGTAGGAAATTCTATGGACACTTGATCATCTGCATCCCCAAGTGTGCTCTGAATGGTGTCTTCGACTCTTCTCTCTGGAAACCATTGTACCTGTACTACTGAGAGGTAGATGAGCACCTATGATACCTGGAGACATGGAAACACTCATTGCAAGCAATTCGTCAGTCGAAAACCAAAATGAACTTGAGAACTAACTTGAAACATACCTATGTGACTGGTCATGAAGGTTGCGCAATTTCTGCCGGGAGGTCGAGAGACTGACAGCCAATACTGCACAAGGCATAATCTTTGTTGCTAGGATGTTGAATGACTACTAGAACTACGCAATGCATAGTCTAGTTTGGCTGTTGACTGCTGGAATTGCGCAATGCGCAATCTCAGTTGGAAATGGACGTAGGCTCAGTGACTGCATTGCACAATTTTCTAGGCTAGTAGACACTATCCCTTAGAATTGCGCAATGCAAGACTGGAGGATAGTCACTGGGTAGAAATGTGCATTTCCTGAGAGGAAGGTAGAGCCTTCCCTCTCAGGATTACACAACGTTGTCTTGGTGAGGCAGAGTCCAGGCCAAGGTTACCCAGACTCGCCGATGGGCAACTGAAAGCAAATGTGAATGTGAATGCATGGCGATACTAAGTGTAAGAATAATTGAATGATCGTGCATGAAAATAGTGAATGAAAGATTCAGAAATTGAAACAACATGCATGTGGGTGAGACGAGTCGCCGAATCGGCAATCGTTCGTGAAAAATAATTTCATGCATGCGACAAAAGTGAGATGTTAACGAAAACTGAAATGGTGCTAGTACAAGCTAATATGTATCGAAATGACAAAAAGCGCTCACTGAAATCAAGAAGACAACATTGATATGAAGTGAAACACAAAAAATGCCAGAAATTCAACAAAAGACATGCAAAGCATGCTTACCCAAAAACAAATGAGATGAATGTGCCAACGCATCCTAGATGTGATGTGGTATGTAAAAGCTACAAGGTTGATGTTAGGAATGATCTCTACAACATCTAGTTCATGAGTTTTAATAAAATCAAAGATGTGATGCACATGCCACAAATTTAGGAAGAGCGACACCTGGTGGAGGTTTCTAAGATGATCCTTGCATGTTGCCTTGGGAGAATCAGTCCATGCATGAAAATTGGTTTTTCTCGATCTCAGGGGGAACCGTTCAACTTAATTGCACATGTAAGAGGCTGCTCAACTGCTGGGAGAAAATGCGCATTTCTAGAAGGGAGTTGGGCTAGTTTCCCAGGAGATTTGCACAATTTCTCGGTAGAGCAGCTGACTGCTACTTATGATTATTCAATTCCTGGGTTGAGCAGTCCTGTTGCGAGGAATTGCACAATTTTCTGGATGAATCTTGATTGGCAGAATTGTGCAATTCTGGAGCCCAGTAGGCTACTAGACTAAATTGTGCAATTTCTAGAGGGAAGGTTGGTTGCCCTCTAGAATTGTGCAATTTCTTGAGAGAGCTAGTTAGCCTATAGTTCGACCAAGTCTAGACAAACAACCTATGAGGGGGATGCATCAAGCTCTGATAGACATGCTTCCTTTCTACAAGAAAAGCACTGAAGCTTGTGTACTTGATGAAGCAAGACATGCTACTGTGAAAGGTTGGTAGGGAGGCTCCAAAACGAAGCTAAGGAAAAATTTTGGAGGGTGGTTGTAGCTGCTACAACACTTGGTGACACACTGGTATAACTCCAGCTCTCTGAATGGACCTTGTTCGTGAAATCGAGTCTAACACCTCTGGAAGTATTGTTCAGTTCTTAGTTCGTCTTGGTTTCCACACTTGCTTGATTGTAAGATGTAGCATCTGCCAAGCTCTTGGTCGATTGACACACATTCCAAGACAAGTCAACATAGTTGTTTCGATTGGGGTTGAGGGGTATATTGGTGCACAAGCATTATAGTCATCAGAGTCTTAGTTTCATCTCTGGTATTGCTCCACTGCCAGCAGGCCTAGACAGTACCCTGGCAGAGTCACATAGGAACACAAGCATGGCTCTACTACCAGCGAGCCTGGTCAGTACCCCGGTGGAGTTAATTTCATCACCTCTCTACGCAGGAAGCCTTTCTCTTCTTTTGCCTTATTCTTTTTTATTTTTTTTCAAACTCTTTTCACTTTTTCATTTTTTCATTTTTCATCTTCATAATTGTTCATAACATTTATTCATTTCAGAGGCGAAAGAGGGATCTTGACTTATTGAGAGAAGAAGAGGTTGTTCCTGTAGAGAATTAGTTTATTATACCTCTGACGTGCCTGTTAAGGTTTTCCCCCTCACCTTACTCTACTTGACTAGGTTGACAAGGGTTAATAAAAAAAAAAAACTGACTAGAGTAAGTGATGGTAGTTAGTGCACAAGCATTGTGTTATCACCAAGGTTTACTTCAAACAATATATATTTTCCATTGGTGTATGATGGACCGAAGACAACAAGTTCTTACATAAGAGAGCAGACAATAGATAAACAAATGTTGATAGTTGTACAAGTCTTCTTGTACTTTACCCAGCTTGTTTCAAGAATCATACATGGTTTCATGCGAAACTAACCTACAACCAAAATAAGCAAACAAACCACAAAGCAAAGCAGGAGCAGAAGCAAAAGTGAAAGCAAAGCGAGTAAGAAAACAAGCAAGCAGACAAACAAAACAACAAAGCAAGTAAGCAAAAAAGCATGCAAGCAAATAGACTGGAAGCAAACACTACTCATACTCCTAAGCTAACGATGCATGGGTCATCTCACGTGAAGTGATACCTCCAATGCAGCCACTGGTGCATTGGTTGACCCATGTTGGTGAAGGCATGGTTCATGAACAAGATAGTTATGTGAACTAGCAAACAAGAAAGATCTAATAGTGAAGACAAACACACTTTGAGTTTACAAGCGACCACAGAACAAAGATGAGTGAAAGCGCATGACATGAACTTTGTTGAGCTGCCATGGTGTTGTGCTACACTGCATGCAGAGGTTGAGTGTATGCATTCTCTTGACTGTGACATGGAATCAAATGTGAGAAAGGTAGACCACTTACATTGTGCATGTGTTCTTGTTGTGTAAGATTCCTCCAACGCATGAGCAATGGGATCGTGTAGTTCGAGTGGAGGAAGCGAAATCTGGGTGTTTGGTTGATCTTCAATGAAAAGAAGAGAGTGATGAGGAGCCTTGAGTGTTTCAACAATTTCCTGATTAGAAGTGAAACCAACCTCAGGACAGCGAGGGCCTGACATAACCATCAGCTCAGGCTAAAGTGCCTCGACAGCCTGCGGGGTTTCAACTTTATTGACAGATAGATCATCGTAGACCAGTGTCTTAGACAAATTAACAATGATTGAATCAACATCATGATCAGATGAAGAAGTAGAGAGATCATGACAACAAAGATCAGAAAATTCAGGATGTTTTTCGGCATCCTCATGATTTGATGATTCAGGCAGAGGGGTAGATGAGAAGAAAAGATGTTCACCCTCTGTGTTCTCAGAAATGACATATGACAGATTGGACAAATTTTTAGAGGAAGATGTGTCCTCTCCACAACATAATAATAGAATGACATAGGACGTGTCCTGTGAATGATCATAAATAGAAACATCCATAAATGATTTTTCACAAGGGAAATCAACACTGACAGAATCATAGGGGATGTCAAGATAAAGCGAATGAGGCGCAGTTGTAAGGGAGTCATCCTTCACCGCGGGTTCTTCTTTATATTCCCACACACACTCATCATGAATGATGTTGCAGGTTGGCTGCACAACACCAAATCCATCTATAGCTTGATCCTCGTTCACAGCAGGTGAGGAGTCTTGAATGGAAGAGAACAAGACAATACAATCCGAAGGACCAATAGAACACGGGGACGGAGGTTGAGGGAATGAATCCACGTGACAACCAACAAGCTTGCAATCTAGATCTGCGTAGATATCAAGAGTAGGTGGGGTGGGAGGATATGATATTTCAACAGATGTGTGTGCATGATCTCCCACACCACTCCGTGGTCATGGAGCTAGTTGATGAGGTGAAGGTAGACAGTCACTTGTGACAGAAACTGTGCCTGCCTATGATTGTGCAGCTCCATCACTGAAGTGTGATGAGTGGGGTTTAGATATGTGAAGAAGATACTAAAATCTTCCATCAAGAAATTCTCAATCAATATCATCTTCAGGGAATCAATATGCAAGATTAAAAAAGCGTATGTAAAACTATTCAACGGATTCATCAGGTGATTTTTGTAATTCGAGAATTTCTTTGTTGAGTGCTTTACAGTTAAAGTTATTGAAAGCACAATCTATCTCTGGGACTAGATGAGCAAGAGAATGAATAGATTTTTTGGGCAACGTGGCACACTAGTGCATTGGGTGCCCTTGAAGTGTGTAGACGAACAACGCGCAGGTCATGTATTCTTCAAAGATTCCATGCCTTTCGCATGAGCCTACAACACCAACCGTGTGGCTAACCAAGGCTACGTGGCCTCTACCATCATATGTTTTATGAGACAAGTTATCTGAGATCTTTTCCAAGATAATGAAATCGTTTCCATAAGACATACATCCGGAAGAGCAACTCGGTAGTTAGTCATGATGGATATGTAGAGATTCAAAACAGATGTAAGGACTTAGCTTGTCATCTAGCCCTCCTTCTAGCTCCAAAATGTTGACGGTGCTAGAGCCGCCAACATGTAAGGGGATCTCTGAGTAAGAAGTCCCAATTAGACTTCAGACCGTTTGATGTAGGAATCCCAGCAATGGGTCATATAGTAATGCCTTGACCGCGATTTCGCATAGAGGCAAGTAAGATAACTCTATCGGTAGCAAGGGTGTGACAGCTGTAGTGAGCCAAGGAAGGTGCTTGAGAGGTTCTAACACATGGGGGCTGAGATGAGTGCGCCCCTTGGAAACCTATGATAGCATGCAGTTAAGAAGGGAACATACGAGTGAAGATGCATCACAAAATGGAAGGCAAGTTAGCAAGCAATCCAAAGTTATGGTTAAAGCAACGACACATTTCAGAAAGATTCATACATATATACATATATATCTATACATGCAGGCATGAGCAAGCCAATACATATACCATTTAGATTAAACCAGATAGCATAGAATACAATACAACATATGCATGAAACGTGTTGGCTCTTGTTATATTAAGAAGTGTAAGTTCCATTCATACAATACATCCATGTCCAACCACTAGTTCTGATAGCGGAACATTACAGCCATAACCGCCTGCTCCTCCAAAGAGATATACTAGCTTTGTGTAGTGGAGAAGCCAAGGCTTGTTACAATCATATCCAATCTCCCTCCAAGATAGCCTTATCGGAAGCTTGGCTGACCAAAAGCATTTACAATGAGTTATGAAGTTCTATTTATAGCAAAGGGTGGGGTGACCCTTGAAATTCTCCTTTGTGATAGTTCATCTACCCTCATGACTCTTCATCTACTCTATGACTGTTACATCCAACTATCAACACTTGAAATTCCACTTGACAAGACGTTACAATACAATGAACATGTGCCCATGTGAGACAAATTAGCTTGATCAAAGCCATGCATGACATCACTGACACTCGATTCGTTGTTGTGAGACCAACTCTTTGACATGATTGTGATGGTGAAGGTAGTGAGTTGATGCCAAGCTTGGTCGTCTGTGATGGTGTGCATGTGCTCCATGGTGAAATATTGCTAAAGAGAAATCTTGCCTATGTTGATTCCAGGTGCATTGGTATTGCACCTTTATCCAACTCATCTACTAGCATGTGCATGGTCTTCTTGGGTGCGGGCGAACTGGCAACACACTGATGCATATTGTCCATGTTGATCTTCTAATGTGTGTTTTTGGTCATGCACATCAACTGTCAATTGCATGTTTAGCTCTAGTCTAACTTTCTTCTTGTCTTTACCTTTGTGAGTGTGTTGAATGGGTGGGATCGCATGAGTGTGCACGATGACATGCATACTGCTAAATTCCCTTGCATGTGATCAACAACAATGCTCACCATGTCTGCTCCATGCCAGCTGTTGGGATGGATCTATAACTTGTATGGGCGCAGTTTCATTCGTGAGTGCATGTTCCACCCCCTGTTGTTCCTGTTCCTGCTACAATTCATTCGCTTGTTTGTGTAGTGCATGTTCTTCCTTGAGTTTCTACTTTAGCACATGCAACTTCTTCTTTGTTCAATTCTTTGTCTTCACACGATATTCATGTCGCGACATCACCTCATAGCCTGAATCTACAAAGTTGCATTCACTACAAGTGGATCTGCTTGAGCTTGCTACTTTGTTTCGCCTCTGTGTTGTCAACAACCTTCCTCTTGTATTCATTACATCTGGTATGCTGCCTTTAGCTATTGTTCATGATGTTGCTCGTTGTGATGCTTCTAAAGTCATATCTTGATGTCCTTGTCTACGAAAAAATTGATGTCTTCGTGGGTAGGTAAGTCCATAGACACTTGATTGATTGCATCCCCAAGTGTGCTCTATATGGTGTCTTCGACTCTGCTCTAGGGAAACCATTGTACCATACTGCTGAGAGGTAGATGAACACCTATGATTCCTGGAGACATGGCAACAATCATGGAAATCAATCCGTCAGTCGAAAACCAAAATGAACTTGAGAATTGACTTACAACATACCTGTGTGATTGGTCATGAAGGTTGGACAATTTCCGTTGGGAGGTCGAGAGATTGACTTCCAAGACTACGTAAGGCATAGTATGGGCTGCTGGGAGGCTGACTGACTATTGGAATTGCACAATCCAATCTGTTTGTTGATTGCTGGAATTGCGCAATATGCAATCTCGCCTGGAAATGGACGCAGGCTCAGTGACTGCATTGCACAATTTTATGGGCTAGTAGTCACTGTCTCTTAGAATCTCATAATGCAAGATTAGAGGACAGTCACTGGCATAAATGTGCATTTCCTGAGAGGAAGACATAGCCTTCCCTCTCAGGATTTCTCAATGTTTTCTTGGTCAGGCAGAGTCTGGGCCAAGGCTGCCCAGACTCACCTACGGGCAACTGAAAGTGAATATGAATGTGAATGCATGGCAATATTGAGTGTAACCATAAGTGAATGATCATCCATGCAAATAGTGAATGAAAGATTCAGGAAATGAAACAACATGCATGTGGGTGAGGTGAGTCGCTGAATCGGCGACCGTTCGTGTAAAACAATTTCATGTATGCGACAGCAATGAGATGTTAAGGAAAACTGAAACGGTGCTAGTATAAGCTAGTATGTATCGAAACAACAACAAGCGCTCACTGAAATCAAGAAGACAACATTCATATGAAGTGGAACACAAAAAGCACTAGAAATGCAACACAAGACATTAAAAGTAGGTTTACCCAAAAACAACTGAGTTGAATGTGTTGATGGCTCCTAGATGTGATGTGGGATGTTAGAGATACAATGTTGATGTTAGGAATGAGCTCTGCAATGTTTGATTCATGAGTTTTAATAAAATCAAAGATGTGACGCACATGCCACAAATCTAGGAAGAGCGACACTTGTTGGGAGGTTTCCGAGATGATCCTTGCATGAAACTTCTAGTTGCTAAAAGTAGATCCCTTAATCAAGGGATGCCTTTGCATGTTGCCTTGGGAGAAGAAAACCATGCACATAAATCAGTTTTTCTCGGTCCTAGAAGGAACCGGTCAACTCAACTGCACATGCAAGAGGCTGCTCAACTACTGGTAAAAAATGTGCATTTTTGGAAGGGAGCTGGGTTGGCTGCCCAAGAGATTTGTGCAATTTCTAGGTAGAGCAGCTGACTATTGCCCAAGGTTGCGCAATTCCTGGGCTAAGCAGCCCTGCTAGGAGGAATTGTGCAATTTTCTGGATGAAGCCTGATTGGAAGAATTGTGCAATTCTGGAGCCCAGCAGTCTGCCAGACTGAATTGCACAATTTCTAGAGGGAAGGTTGGTTTCCCTCCAGAATTGTGCAAATTATTGAGGGAGCTGCTCAATGTGTAGTTGGACCAAGTCTGGACAAACAACCTGTGAGGGGGATGCATCAAGTTCTGATAGACAAGCTGCCTTTCTGCAAGAAAAACACTGAAGCTTGTGTACTTGGTGAAGTAAGACATGCTTTTGTGAAAGGTTGGTAGGGAGGCTCCAAAACGAAGCTAAGGAAAAATTTGGGAGGGTGGCTGTAGCCCCTACAACACCCTAGTAGCCAAGAATGATGCATTAGTCATGAGGAACCAATGCCTTATTAGTTGGAAGCTAAAGAAACCAAAGCCTATCAAAAGGCTTAACGCCCATGAATGAGCCCAAAGATTTTGATGACCATTAATGCAGAAAAACCATGGTTTGGAGGTTCTATTCAGTGCGGCAGGAATTTAAAGGAAGGGATTACCTAATTTTCATGACTAGTTGAGTTTGAAAAGGACAATTTCATGAGGAAATGCATCCCCTCTGGCATGGGGGGATGTTGGGCCCTACTATTATACCCTTTTTCACACCCTATACTACTATTTTTACTATCATTTATCCTACTTCACTCCTTTTTGACACCATAAAATTACTCCACTTTAGCTAAACCATGTTACTTTATAGTGGAGGTGAGAATTACTAATAAGGATTGTTTTCATATATCTTTGTTTGGTTTAGGTAGATGTTAAATATATTTATATTCTTGAATTAATTTACTAATATATAGATGGAATCCTAAATATAGTGAATACACTTGAGTACGTGGACAAGTCATTAGAGGTCTAGCACCCAATCAAACGAATATATCAAGCGACCATTTTTGGAGGATTTATTTTTCACTTACTTTTCTACATAAATAGATACTCTATTTCAGACTTAGTACCAGGAAACCACTAAACTGTTGGAATCCCAGAAACAGTTCTTTTATTTCATAAGCATAGTGTGAGTTTCTTTGATCTAAAGTCTGTGTCACTAATGGAATAGTTCATTTATGATCTGGTGAAGTGATCCTAGGGATTTAACATAGCATAAATTAGCCCAGATCACAAATGTATTTGGTTTCTTTAGTCATGTTCTTGTAACCATTTGTAAGATTGAGTTCTCTAAAAAGGCCTAGTGTTTGTATGAGAGGTTACACATAGATATACGCATAGACTGAACTGGTGACAAGGAGATTGTGGCATGATATGATTTGACTCTAATTTGAAACTCTCAGAACTATGTTTTATTAAAGGCTTTAAATATAATTGTCTCAACTTTTATTCATATCTGAGAATTTATGTTTACTTGATCTGTGAATTATTGAATTAAGCTAGACTTGTTATAGGTTGTGGAAAGGGCCCACCACAAACCTTGATCAAGTCTTGTAACATTTTTTGCTAGATAGGAGGTGTGTTTCGAATTCATTAGGTAGAACTGTACTTAATGACTCATTTTCTTTTGTTGATGGTTTCCAGATTTCCCGTACTTAAAATCGTACTTAAGTTTCCTTGAATTCTTTCGTAGATCTGAGTCAAGATAGATAGTGTAATGTTCACTGAGTTTTTGCAGGCTTGTGGATCATTATTATGAATATACTCTGCATGTATTAATTCCTTTGATTACTCTCATGCCATTTTAAAAGCTGAAGAAGAAGGTTTCGGTTTAGAATAGATTTATGAGAAATAAATTCTTATATTTTAAGATTGAATCATCTATTCTAAATGGAAGTGTTTTAATTGCATGTGGATCTATATATTATTGGCAAGAGACTAACGTAGCTTGTTCTCAGTTGAATGCTCAGAATTGATTAGGAACAATGTGTCATTCTTTGGTGTAAATCGTGTGTTAATGTAATTTACAATGCATTAGTTACTTGATTTACTGTGTGATGATTGATTGAGTTGTAGTGTAATGATCATTTGAATAGATATCTTGTCATCTATTTGATTTCATAGCAAGCCTTGATTTAGATTTATTTTTGTTCATTGTTAGATAAATCGAAGTTGTGTGTTATTTAATTGCTCAGGTTGATTTCGAGTTAGGAAGCCATAAGTTATGTTTTGAGATTCTTAGTACGCTTTGAGTGGAATGTTACATAAGAAATAGTCTGAGTTATTTTGCAAGGTATTGTTGAGTTTACTTTTGATTTGTAGCACCTTGGGGATTAGTTTTGCATAATTATTTTTGAATGAAGTAGTTGTTAGATTGATTTGAGAACATAGCATGTGATAGTTTCCAATCTTATTTCTAGATAGTTTTTTTAGTGAGATTCATATAATTAAGAATAATTTGAGTTATGAACATAAAATAGATTTTATTAAATAGGTTTCTTCACTTTAGCAATTCATCGTTTGATTGTCAGAAATAGAGTTTGAGTATTATTTACATAATTTCACACTAAATCTATGTAGGGTAAGATTGGATATGATCTGGAATCCGTTGCAACTAAAAGTTTATGAATCTTGGTTGACAATTTAAAATTAGGGAATTCAACGACGTATAAAATCCCTAATAGTTTCCTCAGTTAATTCGAGTTGAGGGTCTAACTAGAGTCATGGAGAGTGTCTCCTACTTTATAGGAGCCATAGTTGAGTTTATTTTGAGTTGTAATTAATTAATTCAGTTTAACTGAGTTAAAGTTAGTTAAACTTGTTCCAATTGATGGAGGAACTAATAGGAAGTCAACCAGTGGGGTGTTGCTTCATGTGTTTAACCAATTAACTAATGATCCATTCATAAATAACTCATTCATACCAGATCTGAGAGTTACCCGGTTGAGATTGGAGTTCAATGGAAGTGTCCTATTAGTTGTATAATCATCCAAATTGTATAGGTGGTGCATGTAGTCAGAGGAAGGCCTATGAGGATTGCACATTTCATATTGAGGAATTTCCCTAATTAATAGGGGTCTAATTCCCAAGGAATCATCTTAAGGAAATAGGGACCTAGGCAAGCCAAAATTTGGTTAAGTATTGGCTTGAGCTTGTCTAGGAAGCTGTGAGACAGATAGAGATAGTGCAGAGGTTGCTCGAGCTTTAGAAAAGCATTGAAATCTTCTCATATTCTCTGACTAATGCAATATATAGATAGCAGGGGTTTTTAGTTGTGGCTTTCCCCAGGAAATCGTTGTGTAATGTGTTGATTGAATTGTTTCTCTTGTATGCTTCATGATTTCACGATCATTTAATTGTTTCCACTGATGAGTAGGGTAGATTCAAGTCTATTGTTTTAGTAAATTACAATTAGTAGTTTGAATCTACAATGAATTTCTACATCTTGAATGTTCATCAAATAAATCAACATGAGAATTTCACTATAACATTTAATACAGGATGTTTCAAAATGTGAAACTTTGAGGATACATATAGAATATCTTCATGTACTTATGGTAAAAATGTTAAATCCATTAGAGGAAATTTCACCCTAAAAGTTCCCATGAAATTTACATGTACGTAATATGTAAACCAATAAAAATCCTTTAAATTTAAAAAGAGGTACATGTAATTATTTTGGAGGGAAAATAAAAAATAAAAAAACTACCTTTTTAATTGTATTTTTGGATTATCTCCTTACAATTTTACTCAAATTTGAAGTGTAGGCACTCGTTAGATGCAAAATTAAATTATGTATCCAATGAGTATCCATTATGCATACTTTTGAGAAGACCCACATTGATAAAAAATGAAGATACATTAAAAACATTTGTTTTACACATTTGTTTAATGTATCTTCAATTTTTATCAATGTAGGTCTTCTCAAAAGTATGCATAATGGGCACTCGTTGGATGCAAAATTTAATTTTGCATCCAAGGAGTGTCTACACTTGAAATTTGAGTAAACCTATAAGTAGATGAGCTAAAAATATAATAAAAGAAAGTAGTTTTTTTCTTTTTCTTCCAAAATATATAACTCTTATTTTATTTTTTTCCTATTATTTTATTATTTTTCCTTAGGAGGCCACTTTTAGGCTGAAATTTCCTCTACTATCAGTTCACTATAATTTCATAGATATAGCCTTGAAATTTGCTTTAAATAAGTTAGCTTGGTATGTTTGCTATAACTTTATTTATATGATTATTCAGAATATAAAATTTAGAGGACATAGAGGAGAGATCTCAAGTTACCCATGGTTGAAGTTTTAAACCTTTTTTGCTACAATTTTTGAGATATGAAGTGAGGAGAATAGTGTTTTTGAATGCCAATGAAACATGCTTCAAACATGTAAGCTTGTCATTTTTGCTATAAAAAAATTTCTGAGATCTTTTGTGCTATGAAATTTGGATGAGATAGAGAATATCTCTCTAGGTACATATGGTAGAAATTTCAAAACCACATTTGCAAAATTGAATACATGGCATGTTGTGCAAATTCACTCTTGGGAAGAAGCTAAAAGCAACAAGCTTGGAGAAGTAGACTTGGTGAGGGAGACAAGAGAAACTAACATAGCTAGTGAGGACAAAAGCAACAAGTAGACTTGATGAAAGTAGAATAAACTAATAGACATTGTGAATAAGAAAGCATACTCAGTGAAGTAGGTTGGTGCCTATGAATATTTGAAGTAGTGGGGATTGGTGTCTCTTATAGGTTGGTGCCTACAAAAAATATAAGGGGATTGGTGTCTCCTAGAGTTTGACGCCTACAAAGCAACATAGGGGATTGATGTCTCTTGTAGGTTGGTGTCTACAAATAAGTAGAGGGGATTGGTGTCTCCTATAGGTTGGTGCATACAAAGTAGTAAAGGGGATTGGTGTCTCTTGTAGGTTGGTGCCTACAAATTGATGTAATAGTAGGTTGGTTCCTACAAGATATTTTATATAAAGAAATTTTGTGGTTTACTCCCATAAGGTTCTCTAAGTATATCTTGTGGTATTTGTTCAATTTATTATATTGATGTTTGATGATGTTTGAATGGATTTAAATAAGTAAACAGTGTCATAGTAATGATTTAGTACCCCTCTTAGTATAAATGTGAATCAAACAATGAACCCAAACACCAAATTGGTAGAGTTACAAACCACTTTGAGGAGGAGGGATATATGGTGCTGTATGATTTTTTTCCTAAATTATGATTTGTGGCTATGTTATGAATCAAAATCCACAAATAGAACAAGAATGGGAAGAAGAAGTAACCACGCATTGTGAGGATGATAAAGAGACAATGCATAATAAGCCACTTCATGGGGGCAACCTCCTTTTATAATGAATCTAATGTACAAGACAAGATGATTACACAAATTAATATCCTTTTTAAATAGGAGATAAAGTGATAATTATGTATCATATCACAGATACAACATAACCATAACTAATATACTAATAATGAATGAGGATAAGGGCCTTAACATGTCCCCTATTTGAAAAATAGTTTCCCTCATAGTTTGTAGTTGAGGGTGTTTTTTTGTGAATTTCCCATTTTCCCTTTTAGTTTCTTCTATGTTAACCACAAACCTTGACTCATGATCGAAGAATAGGATTATGTAATAAAAATGTGTTTTAATAAACAAGGAATGTATAAGTCTTATCTCAACACATTTTTTGTGAGATTGATATATGACAAAAAAGAATTATTGGATAACTGTAAAGGAAACCTCCATAGAAAACTTTAATTATGGAAATATATCTAAAAGTTTAGAGACCTTGGAAAATATTACTGATCCATAATATGAAAACTATAAAATTTTTGGTGATATTTTTGTAAAAAAATATGATTTTCTTATGATTGTATAGTCTCTCTAATTTTTTGGTGATTTTTAACTAGGTATAATAGTTTTATACTATAAAATTTGGGTGAATCATTTTTAAAAATGATGAATATTGGTGAATCCTTTTTTTGGAAAAAGCATGGAAAATTATCCCACAATGAATATTAGCCCCTAAAAGTTTCCCTAAAGACCTCATTTAAACCAAATTCAATTAACACAACCTTACCTCAATTAAGCGCACAATGAGGTATTGCAAGATTTTATTAACATCAATATTAACTCAAAACAAAAGGGAGGAATTCAAAGTCAAAGGAGCTTTGATGTCAATACAAATTGAAGAATGCATCAAATGTGAGGGAAAATGAGATTGGTCAAAACTCAGTATTGTTTCCATGTTGGTTACACAAAACACTAACTAGACTATGTTGAGATTTTATATGACATTAAATTAATTAATAAAAATTAAATATGAACTTTAAATGTGGATTGAGGCTAATCTTTCATTATACTTAAATGAAGAAGATGCTTCTAGTGACATGATTAAGAAAATATATTACGTTCTCAAAAACCAATTAACTCTCACAACTTCCATTGATGTGAAGAAATGCGTAAGACACAATTGTCTTTCTTCACAACTCACAAAAAAATGTGCAACATAATATATGTTGTCATATCACTAAAGAGGATTCAAAGTATAAAGGAAGTAAAACATTATATATCAAAGTTTTGTTACGCTAGGATGTCTCATACAAACCTCAAGTTGCTAGATCATGTTCAGAAGTGAAAAATAGAAAAAGAAAGATGGGGGTGTTATCCTCCACAATATCCCAAGGCTAAGAAGGGAGACCGAAGGAGGTAACGTCAAATCACTTACGATTCAACAACTAGCCATGCTAAACCAGAGAGGGATCTCTCTATGAATTCACAACCAATGATGACTAGAATGGGAAAGGGTTTTAGGCTAGATATGTTAGGCTTAGGTAGGGTTTTGAAAATTTTAGGTTTTGATGTTAGACAAGGGATGAAAACTAGGTAGGTAGGTCAAAGGCTCAAAGGATTACAACAACAAAGATATAAAGGAGCAAGGTAGCAATAATTTTGTGATCTCTTTAGGGTTTTTCGGTGTCATGTAGTGCTTGGAAGAAGAAAAAAGTCTTAATAATCACAATCACATGAATTCATTAAGTTATAAGCAAAATTACACAAAATGTTATTCCCATAAAAATAGAGCTTTATGCAAAGACGTGTGTTTATAAACTTTAAGGAAAACCACTGAAGAAACAAGATATGAAAGGAGAGATGTATATCATTTAAATAAAACTAAAATAGAGAAAATACATCATCAAAAACGCACTGCACATAAATTCCTAGATAATAGTTGCAAACTGCTCCTTTGATTTCCTGAATAAAGTGTCCAAGTACAAACTACCGGTGTTCTCTTCTCTGATGTCCAACCTGTTCTATGACTGAGGAAATGATACACATAGACCAAAACAACACCTCCCTGCTCTCAAGGGTCGAATCCATGAGTCTAGGAACTTCTACATGAGGTTTTCCAACCATACCCTAATGTCTAGGGAGGTTAAAAGAACTCCTCCAATTAAACTTTTACTCAAACCACTCTCATTAATGAAGCCTAAATTTACATAAAAACAACTTTAACAATACTATTTACTAATCATTATATCATAATTACATCAAGTTTAATCAATTACACCATAAAAATTTGAATCCAACTAATAAAACTGAAGAAAATATGTCATAGGAAAAAACACAGCGAAATCAGCCAAAAACATAGCGAGCCACAAGAAAATGCAGTGAATTTGCGAGAACTGGTTTTTGAAGGCCTTCCTGAAGTCCCAATTGTGATCTTGATGGCTCATTGGAAATTTTTGGATGTTTGCTACATTATGGACTCTTCAGGAGCTAAAAAAGGTTACATCTAGACCCTCAAAATTGCATTGTCCCACAGGTAATCTCAGAAATGTAGCGTGGTCTTCAACAAGAGGGAAAAAAGGTGATTTTTATGTGGTTTTTGGCCATTTTCACATGTCAAAGCCTACTAAAATTCTTCTCCCTCATGCTAAATTTGAAATATAAGTCATTAGGAATCTAAATATGCAAACATAACATCATTTGGAGCTTCCCATCAAAAGCGCAACATGGGGCACCCTACGTTTTTTTTGACCCTCTGACTCTCTCAAAATTGCCAAAAAAAAATATGGTTTTTTTTACAAAAATAGGGCTCAAACCTGGAGCCATATCTCTCTAACAAACCTCCTTGAGTTTTCAAAACAATTTTCCCATTTGTTCATAATTGAAGCCTGAAGTTGGTCACTTACAATTGGAAAAGTGCAGCGTGCTCACAGCAGAAACATAGTGAAACATTTGGAGAGAGATTTGGTGGCCTTCCTAGAGGATTTTTGGGATGCACATGGTATGGTTGGAAATATAGGGATGTATGATACACAATAGAGTCATCAAGCACTCTGAAACCATGCTCCAAGATACCTAAAAAATCAATCTCCCAAGACTACTTCAGAAGTGCAACAACTCTCCTGTGGCAACTGTATTTTGGGACGTTCCCCCAAAAAATAACCCCTGTGAATAAAATTAAGGATGTTTTTTTCCTTGGTCTATTATTGAAAAAACCCTATTTCACTTTGGTACAATTCATCTCCATTTCGTTAGAAACATACTTTTAAGAAAAACTGTCCCTATGTGCAACAAATGATTTGTCTCTTGGAATGATTTCTTGAGAAATGGTGAAGACATTTTCTCTTGTGTGAATTTGGCTCATATCTACTTATCTGACCTCCTTTGGGACTCTTTTTTTTAGATGATTCAGACTACATGGCAAACCCTAGCTCAATGGGAGAGGAATTAGGGTTTTAGTTGTACGAGAAAACAAGGGATTTGGGTAGTTTGAGGAAATTGAGGGAGATGAAAGGGATAGGGAGCTTGTAAATTCTTGGGAAAATTTGGGGAGATAGTGAGGGATGCTAGGGAGTTGTCGAAAGTGAAATTTCAGGATTTGAGTGAGGCGGAGGGCTTCAAAGAGGGAAAACACAGTCCTAGCCTAGGAAAGTGTAGTCTAGGCTAAGGTTTATGGGAACATGTTGAAATTGAGGGATGGGATTGATGGGTAGTGTTCAAGAATGAATAATAAGGATATAGAGATGTGTATGAGCTTAATAATAAAATTTTTGTCTATCAATTCATCATGGATGTCATGAAACTAAGCAAAATGCACTCAAAACCCTAGGAGAGGGAAATGAGTTTTCCAAGCACAACTGAAGCACAAACAAGGTGAAATTGAGGCAACTTATCTGAATTTTATGAGATAAAACCTGAATTTGATTATGGAACCTACTGTAATGAATATTGGAGCTCCTTTTGGAAAAACACAACACTTCTGGCAAAAGTGCATCGCAGCAAAAGAAATCCACTTTTGGATGGAAAGAAATGGTCTTTGGTGAGTGTGAGTGAGTTTTCATGGTAGAGGAATGTCTCTTGAAAGTGGAATGAGAAAATGGACATGATTTTTGCTCCTTTATAGAATGCAAAAATAGATTTTCCTTTGCATGGTGTAGTGGACCCACCATACACTTTTCACAATCTGATTTGTTGTATCTTCAAAATGTCAACCTTATCACTTTATGAAACTATTACATTATGATTAAAATAAAAAAATGATTTAAAAGCTTTATTGACAACTTGACTTTCACTACTCAATTATAAAATTATCTTAATGGTGACATGACCAATTTTCAAGAAACTAACCTATGACCTAGTGGTGACCCAACATCGACTTATGAGATGAATTATGACCATAATGACTATGGGATTCTTCCAACAGTAATTTGACTTGACCATGATCTGTTGATTGACCATGGAACTGAAAGGAGTAGTAAAGACTGAACCTCCCTAACCAGTGACCAAATTTTTATTGAAAAGCTATTTGAAACCATAAAAATTTGACTTGAGACCCTAGTAAAAAAATAAATTTGTAAGAGCACATTTGATCATAGGTGAATGACATGACTGATAGGCACTAACATTGGCTCCAACTGGGGATGGTAGCTCCTTGTGAGGTGTCAAGAACACCGTAGACCAAGTAGCCTTATCCATTGGGCATGGAGTCAAAAATTATAAAAGACTAAACTCAATACTGAAAGCTAACTCACAAACTGAAATTGACTAGAAATTGAACTTATTGATGGCAACATATCATTGAGACTTGAGGGCTTCAAATCTTGATGAAAACCACCCACCTACTGAAGACATATGTAAAATCATGTGAAATGATCCTTCTAGTGTAACCAATCTAGGAAATGGATACTTACTTGAGTCCTACTCACACTTTCATTTAGCAGGCAGAAAAAACATAAGCTAGGCCACTCCAAGTGTCCACTCAACATGTGTACATGATCCATAAATATAATAAAAATCATCTCCCTTGATGACTGTAGCAAATTGACAAAATGACCTTGAAACGCGTGAATGACTACCTTTTCCTAATGATCAACAACAAGACAAGAATCTTATTCCTTTTTAGACATTGTTTTTTTTATAAAATGAAGTTTTTCATTCTCAAGCGAAACAGATGTAGACTGCAAATTTTTGGATGAACTTCGTAATGAGACTCCTATTGAACAAGAAAATGAAACCAGTTGCTTGATCAAATTCATGTCATATTTTCTTTGTAGCTCATAGTTAACTAATGGAGGACTTTGACTACATATATCATTAACAACATCAGCTATTGGATTAAGGACAACTTGAGAGGACTATTGCAACTTGTCATACATTGGTTCCAATGAGGCTAAATGATTTTCTATAAACTCTTCATGTTCTACACTTCCTGTTGCATTTTCAAACTGAATGTTGCTTCATAACAGTGATTGTGGACTGAAGAAAGGTTCTATATTACAAACAACATTCTCAATAACTTCAGGAGAAGGTTTCCAACTGTTGTTAACTTGCTTATTTGCTTCCTTGGTAACCTTATATTTTTCTCTTATTATTTAGAAAGAAGAGAATCACACAGGTAAGGAGTCTTGGTTAAGAATTTCATGGTCTTCTTTGTGCTCAACGTAAAAAATGAAAGACTGATGATTTCTAATATTAGGAAAGTTTTCTCTCGGTAATTGAAATGAAGTAAAACATAAAGGCAAAGGCCTTTCACCTGATTTGAAATTTTTTGGATTCTCTTCATTGTTGTCATGATTGATATGCATAGGCTGAGTGCTACATCTGAGTTGCTATAATGAAGCTTCTTCG
Source organism: Pinus tabuliformis (assembly GCA_031772625.1). Taxonomy (NCBI): domain Eukaryota; kingdom Viridiplantae; phylum Streptophyta; class Pinopsida; order Pinales; family Pinaceae; genus Pinus; species Pinus tabuliformis. Next base: position 703,769,337 of record CM062805.1, on the reverse strand, counting down.
TCCCAAAAACATGTCATTGATTTCCTTGCAGAGTCAACCTCTATTTCAACAACATAATCATCATCATACTGATCATACTTGGGTAACTCATCATTATAAGGAATGACATCAATCATACAAATTATATCAGAAGATCGATCCTCCACGGGTTGATCTACAAATCCATCTTCATGACTGTCCATAAATTAATACATAAAATTATCACTTTCTTATCTATGGTAACTGAGATTAGCAGCATAATGGTTAGGGTCAACAACCTCTTCTTATTATGTAATAAGTGGGACATGGTGTTTTTGAACAGAAAGTTCATCTCTCATGATGATCTTTCGCATCATTTATTCCATTGTTCTTACCAAAATGTCAATCTTCACTTTTTAAGATGTTAGATGTTCCTTCTTTATGTTCTCCCCCGCTTCTTCTTTCAACTTTGACCTTTTGACCAACAGATTAGCTTCCACGACTGATCCTGATTTAAATAGGAACACAACAGAATACAGAGATAACCATATACACAAAGATGCAACAGAAATAATACTTCATTTCATTAATGTAAAATACTAAAATATGCATACAAACAGAAATGGAAATAAACCAGCTAGGGCGATGGTAGCTTATCTCTGAGAAGAGATGTGGCGGCTACATGCCTTTGAACTGTGTTACAATGAGGCTCGAAGGCCTATTTATTGTTGAGAAACAATGGAAAACCCTTAAAATACAAAAACCTAACGCTAGAAGATGAAATGCCAAATTGTGGGCCTCGTTCTGGGTAAGTTGGTACATCAACTTCCCGGGGTCGTAACTTTGGCACCCGATCTTCGTTTGACGCATACAATAGCTCGTTAGAAAGATCTATCCAAGAACTACAAATTTGGGAAGAGAAACATTGGTTCACTAACCCATGCTTCTCCCAGATTTCCCAAAAAGTGTCGTTTAGGGCCTGAAAACGGCTCTGGAAGTTCAGGACCCAAAAAACTGCTAAAAATAGTAAATTGTGCTACAATTATGGAAACTGAAAAATTGAAAGAGACAGTTGTGGGGGTCCAAGTGGGATAGGTGGGTGGCCACCAACATTCGCCTGGATCATTCCTCCCCCCTTAGGAAGAAATGGTCCCCATTTCGTTGAGTTCCTCCATCTGCTGAACTTAGTCCCTGGTGAGCTGTTCTGCAATCTCGGATGTTTCGAGTAATGGTGGGAAGCAAGGTTGAGGGTGGTACACATTGAAAACTCGATGAAATCGAAGGAATGGGTGAATTATATGCTGCAAGGAATTGTTTCCCGTAGCCTTGGTACTAGTGTATGGACCATGTCAGAGTGGTCTGAGCTTCTGATGGGCTCTTGTAAGGCGTTCTTTATGTAGATGCAACCAGACTTTGTTCCCTACCTGAAACTTGTGTGGTACCCCTGTGGGTGAGGAGAAGTTGTTCCTGTGTTTTGTCATGACTGTATCCCTTTGTTGCTGCTATTGCATGGAGGAATCCTTAACAAGGTTCATGGATGTGGTGACGATCTTCCCCTTACTTTGGGATCGAACCAAACAGAAAATGAATTTCCTAGTTTGGGAGATGAGCTTGATGCCTTTCTTGGCAGTGATCAAAGAGGCGGCGGTCGGTGGGGCTACATCCGACATCCTATATAATGAATTACATAAATAAATAATGACAGCACAAGGCCTTGACTCATACACAGAATGTTGCCTCCACAAGTATGGCTGGACTGATAGTACATCACAAACATCCAGAGGTGTAACATCACACAATACCTCATCTGTGAAGGGTTTGATGTTGTAAGGAAGGCGACACTGATTGTGAACTTGAATATCTCATCCTTGGTGAAGCCACCCAATACTGTACAACTGTGGGTGTGGTGTAGTCGGTAGGCCCAACCACTTCACGACCTTTGCTGAAATGAGGTTCTTTTGGGTCCCACTATCAAAAATGAATTACAGCGGTGAACCCTTCACCCACATTTGTGAGTGGAAAAGACACTCCCCCTCCTCTAGATCTTCGAGCTCATTCTTCTGGATCTTTGTGGTGGCAACAATGGCACTAGGCTCCGCATCAATGATCTGCTTCCTTTTGCCATTCCCCTTGTCAGGTTCTGACTCAGGGTCAGAACATGCATCTGATTCTGACGCCTTCAACTCTGCCACCAGCAACTGCTTGGTCCAACACTCCCTTGTGTTATGAGTGGGACTCTTGTGGAACTCACACTACTTTCCTATGTCCTTCCTTGACTTCATGGTGCTGTTATTTTCTTGCGTCTTCGACGGGTTGCCTTGGGTCACCCCGCCTTGGCTTTGTCCTTTGGTCTTCAGATTCGCAGATCCAAAGCCTCTCTTCTTCTGTTTGAACTTTTGCTCGATTTTGACAGCGTATCGGTATGCTATGCTGAGCGAGGAGATGTTCAGGAACTCCATCTCTTCCTGGATGTATTTGTGTAGGCAGTTGCGGTATTTGACTACCAGATTTAGCTCAGAATATTTGATGCCCAACTGTGTGCCAAGGGTATGAAAAATGTTTATGAACTTCGGAACATCTTGGTCTCGTCCCTACCACAACGTGGTCCACTTTATGTATTTTTCCTCATAGCTTTTGACAGGGTAGTACTGCTCCTTGATGGCATCCTAGAAGGAATTCCAAGTGGGTGCGGCTAAAAATAGTGAGCCCGTGCTTTCATCCTTCTACTCGCAATGGGTTTCCCACCAGTCCTTGACGTGGGGGGCTGCTTTGAGAAGAATGAAAACAATATTTCCCGACTCGAAATTCATGAAAAAAAAAATACCCTTCTAGTAGATTTAACCATTTATTTATAGCATCTGCGTCTATCTGACCCTCAAAAATGGGGATTTCAAAATTAACTTGTACCTTAAAGGGTGTGGCATTTCCAAAGTAGCTATTGGAAGTCGATGCGTTGCCTTTGGGTAGTCGCTGAAGGATCTGCGCAAAGCTATCCATCACCGCGTTGCTTTGTCGCTCAAGGCCTTCTTCGAGCAAGATTTTGATAGGATCTCCTGCCCCCTCATCTTTCTTTTCATCCACCATGGGAGGCCATCGGGATTCATGAGTCTAGTCTTGCAAAGGTTCGACCAGTTCAAGCCCTAACTCCTTATATCCCGACCTCATTGGGGACATGCAAAGAAAAACAGAGAAAAAAAGCAGACCGCTCTGATACCACTGATCCGGATTTAAACAGGAACACAACAAAATATAGAGATAACCATATACACAAAGATGCAACAGAAATAATACTTCATTTCATTAGTGTAAAATACTGAAATATGCTTACAAACAAAAATGGAAATAAACCAGCTAGGGCGATGGTAGCTTATCTCTGAGAAGAGATGTGGCGGCTACATGCCTCTAAACTGTGTTACAATGAGTCTCAAAGGCCTATTTATTGTTGAGAAATAATGGAAAACCCTTAACATCCCAAAACCTAACCTTAGAAGATGAAACCCCAAATTGTGGGCCCCGTTTTGGGTAAGTTGGTACATCAACTTCCCAGGGTCATAACTTTGGCACCCAATCTTCGTTTGACGTGGACAATAGCTTGTTAGAAAGATCCATCCGAGCACTACAACTTTGGGAAGAGAAACATTAGTCCATGGACCCATGTTGCTCCTAGAGTTCCCAAAAAACATCATTTAGGGCCTCAAAACGACTACGGAAGTTCAGGACCCGAAAAACTGTTAAAAATAGTAAATTGTGCTATAATTACGAAAACTAAAAAACTGAAAGAGATAGTTGTGGGGGACCAAGTGGGATAGGTGGGTGGCCACCAACATGCACATGGATCAACGACTATTGCAATGTCATGCATTTCGTCGAGTGTGGTAGTGTTCCTTTCTCTCAATTGAAATTCCATTTTCGGATTAAATGAATCTGGGTAGTGTAAAAGAGCTAAACTAGGAGGTGGTTTTATATCAACAGGCATTGAATGGTATACTTGATTGAATCTAGTTGAAAAGTGTTGCATTGTTTCTCCTTGTTTTCTTTCCAAACGATTATATTCTTATAAAATCAGAAAAGGATTTCTCTTGGTCACCCATCTATCAAGGAAGACTTTCACAAACTGATGAAAATCGAAAATGCTTGGAGCTAGCAAGTTTTTGAACCATTTCTTGGCTTCACCTTGAAAAGATAAAGAAAAAATCCTGATACTGACATCATCTTCTTCAACCTTAAAATGGTCGAGAAAATTTTCAAAATTCTGAATGTGTTTTTCAGCAGTGATATTACCATATTCTCCATTAAACCTGGGAAGATATTTGTAACAATTTTTAGGGAAATCATGGAGTATAAGGGTAAGATGAGTGACTTGTATCTATCTAGAATTTTACAAGGTATCAGAGTATGTACAAAGGCTATAGGATTAGTCTTGATATCTTGAGGATCATCAAGTTGAAGATGGTGATCATAAGATTCGAAAGAAGGGTCTTGATCAAGATCAAAATTTGTATTCACAATCTTCAAAGGAAAGGAATCAAATGTGGGTCTGGGATCTTTTCTCAAATACAATGTACTCTAGAAAACCTTCTTGACATTCTCAAGAAAAGAGAAGAAATAATTTACAATAAAGAACATGAAGTCTTGGATGAAAGTCCAATTTGAAAACCTGATCTTCCCATATTGTCTTTACATGTTTATGTTGGTAAGGTTCATCCTCCAGTGAAGTCTTTGAATTAAATTTTAAACTGATTTGGAGTCACTAGGTGAATGATTTCAGCCTTCATATGTGTCTGATCATTGTTCACCATCAGCAATCAAATATGATCCTTGTTTCTCTTTCCCAGGGAATATATATCACTCGTCTCCCCAGCAATGGCACCAATAATTTTATCCTCCACAATATCCCAAGGCTGAGAACAGAGACCGAAGGTGGTAACCTCAAACCACTTACGGTCCAGCAGCTATCCCTGCTAAACTAGAGAGAGAGATATCTATGAATTCATAGCCAATGATGACTGGAATGGGAAAGGATTTTAGGCTAGATATGTTAGGCTCAGGTAGGGTTTTGAAAGTTTTAGGTTTTGATGCTGGACAAGGGATGAAAACCAGGTAGCTAGGTCAAAGGCTCAAAGGGTTACAACAGCAAAGATATAGAGGAGCAAGGTAGCAATAATTTTGTGATGGATTTAGGGTTTGTTGGTGTAGTGTAGTGTTTGGAAGAATAAAAAGGTCTTAATGAGCATGAGCACATGAATTCATTAAGTTAGAAGGAAAATTACACAAAATGATATTCCCATAAAAATAGAGCTTTATGAAAAGAATTATGTTTATAAAATTTAAGGAAAACCACTGAAGAAAAAAGATATGAACGGAGAGATGTATATAATTTAAATAAAACTTAAATAGAGAAAATACATCATCACGAACTCATTGCATATGAATTCCTAGATAATAGCTGCAAAATGCTCCTTTGATATCCTGAATAAAGTGTCTGTTAGTGTCAGTCTTTCCAGCCTTCCTCCAGTGATCAAACATGCTCTTACAAAGTGATTTTAAGGTGTCAAGGTCAAATTTTATCATTTCAGTGAGTCTTCAAGTAAAATTTGGTCACTAGGCATTAGGTCTAGGGTTTGCTTTCACTCATTTCAAAGTTTTCCAAATGTCGGTCTATGTCACTATTCAGCTGAGTCTACCATCATTCAGAGGGTTGTCATCATCATGTCAGGTTCCAATGGGTCATTTTACACCTTGTTCATGCTTCAGTTGCGCCTAGGTAAGGTCATTTCCCTCTCCTAGGGTTTTGAAGGCAATTTCTCTTGGATGGTCAAATCATCAGTAAAACTTGTATCCTGATGTTCATCCACCTTCCCCTATCCTTAGTGTACCTTATTAAACACTTCCCATCACTCAGATTCTCCAAATTCCTCATTTTCGCACAAACCCTAGTTTCTTGCTACAACTTGACAATTTTCAAGGCTAGGCCTGTGTTTTTCCCTTTTTCACCCCTTCCCCTCACTCAATTTATGAGATTACACTTTCCCCTACTTCCTAACATCCCTCCCTACTTCCCAAAATTTCCTCAAGAATTTAGAAGCTCCCTATCCCCTTCATTTCGCTTCATTTCGACAAATCTCTTGTTCCACACATCGGGGTAGGTTTTACTCAAATGATGTTTCTGAGCAAGGAAAGATGAATTTAGAAAAATTGAGAGACATTTTTTCCACAACAGGCCAAGGAAGAAAAACCTCCTTCACTTTTTACACAGGTGTCATGGTTTTAGAGAAATGTCAAAAATACAATTGCCTCGGGAGAATTGATGCACCTCTGAAGTGACCTTGGAAAAATCAAGTTTTCTCCTAGCTTGGTTGGCCAAATGACTTGCTTGATGAGTCAAATGATAACTAGACATAAATATATTTCCAATGAGCTATCATGAGCTCAATTTTGAGTTGAGGAAGGCATTCAAAAGTTGACTGCAACAGCACCCTGCCTTGAGGCAGCCTCATTTGGCACATTTTGACCAGTCTTGGGAGATTTAATTTTTGACAGGGAACATGAACTCCAAATTGAAAAATTATAGTTTTGTTGGAAATTAGACTCAAATACCTTTCCAACGAGCTATCATGCACCCAATTTGGACACCGGGAAGGCCTCCAAAAGTCACCTGGAAAAAGGCGCGGAACACTGGGAAGGCGCGGCGCATTGGGCAGTAATTTCTAGTGTAAATTTACACAGGCGCGACACACTAGGAAGGCACAATGCACTGGGCTAAAAAGCCTGATTTCTCTCAAAAACTCCCTCAAATTTCCAAAATCACTCAAATCTTCTATTGTGCAAGTAATTTAAGCCCTCTTCCTTGCTAGTGAAGGAGTTTTTCATGCAATTTATGGTGGTTGTGTAAAAGAAAATTCAAACCCTAATACCTTGCAATTTGTGCTCACAAACAAGTGCTTAGGGTTTGTAGTTGGTGTTTTGTTGCCAAATTACACTCCCTCACTTCCACACTCTTTGTTTCCCACATTCATTTTCTAGTTTCATCCCCATATCCCTAATTCACATATCCCTAAATTCACTAACCCTATATTCCTAAACTCCCACTATCCCAAACCCTAGTTGTTATCCCTAAAGCTCCCTCATTCACTCCTAAGCCCCTTTTTCCTATCCCCAAGTCACATCATTCCCTATCATTCCTATTTCCCCATCTCATTTGTAAAATACCAAGCTACTCCAACATTCAGTGGTTGTCCCCTCCTCCAAAGTTTGTCAAATCGTCAAAGGGCAAACTACCACTTGGCAAGACTTCATTGTTCCCACTGTCCCATTTTTGCCACAGTCCCTCATTTCCCTTTGGCACACATTTGGCATTGAAAAAAGACACCAAGTTCTCATTTCTCATTCTCAACAAACCAAACATACACTTGGCATAGACTTTCAACACCATGGAGGCGGGCACCGATACATTATATGACCAAGACAGTGACTTTATAATTGAAACTGCATGCACCAGGAGGGCACTAAAACACCATAAAAGGGAGGATATACTCCAAATCTTGGCTGAAGTCTATTTGGATGAGCATGATGCTTGATGAGGCACCTTCAGTCCAAATTTCAATAAATTTGGGGTATTTTTGGCATTTTGGCAAATTTTGGTACAAAAAACAGGGTTTTTCTCCCTGTGTGTCGCGCCACGTGGCGTGCGCTTTTTCTAGGGAGCTCCAAATTGAAAAACGTTTACATTTTTGGATTTGGCATGAAAAATCATGACTTCTGGTGCATGGCCAAGAAGTTTGGGCAAGTTTTGAGTTCTCAAGAGGTCAAAAACACTCAAAAAATGACCTCACTGCCCCTATTTTGACACACAGGAAGCAATCCTGGGAGATTGCAGTTTTGGAGGGGCAAATGACATCAAAATTCAGAAATTCCACTTGGGTTAGAAATTAGACAGGCAGGTATTTCCAACAAGTACACTTGGGCTCAATTTGGACTTCAGGACATGCCTCAAAATCAGCCCCAAAGTGGCGTGACACATACAGATTTTGGCGCGGTGCATAGAGAATTTTGGCTTGTTTTTCATTGTTCAACTCAGCAATTCGCCCAGTTTTGACCAGTTTTTCCTCTTGAAGTTATTATTGACTTTTCATTATGTAATTTGACAACCATGATGTAATATTGGAACATTTTTACTTGTTCTAGAAGATTCATTCACCAAAAGGTGAAATGTGAGTGAATGAATCAGTTTCCTAGCATACAGGGGTAAGTTGTTTGACTACCTAGTTTTTAGTTCCTTTTTTAGAATTGGTTCAAACAACTCCTAGAATGATGAGCTCAACCCCTAGAGGCAAGGGAATGGGTTGGGCTAGCCTATATCATGTAATTCCTAAGTCATTTTCAGGGTTGGACACTTGGGATTGCTTTGGCATATCATTGTACATTCTATCTCTGCATTTTTGGCTAAGGAAAGACCAGGGTTTTGCAGCACTGTTTGGGATCCATGTGGATTTATGTTTTGATGGTGTTCTTCTCTAAGTAATTTTAAGTTCATTAGTGTTATGTGTATCATTTCCTGTCTCTGCTTCTGAATTTGAAGAAATGAGTGATTAAGGTAGAATCCATTAACTGTTATGCTCTGCCTTTGAATTTGTTTAAATTTCCATGTTTTCATTTGTTTAAGGAGAATTCTTGAGACTCTCTTGCTCTCCTTATCTACTCACCAGTCTGATCTATCCATTCACTCAATTTAAAGCATCAAAATGATTGCCTTCCTTGCCCCAATCAGAACTCTGCAGAAACTGTGCCTCATCCCCGAGCCCAATTTGCCTTTCCCTGTTTCCAACACAAAACCCCCAAAAACTCAAAACAAATCCTTGTACTTAATACCTAGCCTAAGATTAGCTTTTATTACAGTCATCTCAAGCCCCATCGATTATATTTTGCCGAGATTGACCCGGAGAGAGCCCTCTCCTGTCCTCGTAGGGCTAGCTACGAGGCTGAGCGTGGTTTGATGTGGACCTAGAACCTTGTCTTTTCAGCCTGAGGCAAATCTAGGCTCTAACAGTGTCCAAGTACAAGCTACAAGTGTTCTCTTCTCTGATGTCCAACCTGTTCTATGACTAAGGAAATGATACATATAGACCGAAACAACACCTCCCTGCTCTCAGGGGTTGAATCCATGAGTCTAGGAACTGCTACATGAGGTGTTCCAACCAAACCCTAATGTCTATGGAGGTTAAAACAACTCCTCCAATTAAACTTTGAATCAAACCACTCTCATTAATGAAGCATAACGTTACATAAAAAAAACTTTAACAATATTATTTACTCATCATTATATCATAATTACATCAAGGTTAATCAATTACACCATAAAAATTTGAGTCCAACTAATAAAATTGAATAAAAGTTACCACAAGCAAAAATGCAGTGAAATCAGCCAAAAACGCAGCGTGCCTGGAGAAAACACGGAAAATTTGGGAGAATTGGTTTTTGAAGGCCTTCCTGAAGTCCAAATTCTGATCTTGATGGCTCACTGGAAAGTTGTGGATGTGTTATCACTTAAGAAGTGATTACTAAATTGTTCACATCAGTTTGATTGTGAGGGTTAGGTGTTAGTCCAAGTTCAGTTTTTCCATGTTCAATTTAGTGTCTAGGTCTTTAGAATCTTTGTGGTATGGTTACATAAAGGTCAATAATCCGTTCTCATTCATCATTGGTCCCACAACCTACATAGATTCCTTGTATCAAGTTTGTTTTAAGGTTCTTATGGGTTATAAACGAGTCTAGGCATTTTCGTAGTGCAAAACCCAGATTTTACACTGGTTGGGCTACGAAATCGGGGATTCGTGTGGATCTGTAGCAAATCCTGCTCAGCTGTCATATCTATCAAGGTCCGTTATGTTTACATCATCAATTGTCAGTTTATACACTTCGCCTATCATGTCCAACCGCTTATCTGCATCATTAGAGTCGTTAGGTACCTTGGTACGCTCAGATTTCAAGTTTCAAGAAAAGCCAAGCACTCACGATCATGATTTGTGGTTAGATTCATATCTAAGGAATAAATTGTCAAGCGTTCAATTTGAATTCCTTGGAAATTAGGTGGGCTAGCTATCAAGCGAGGCAGTTTTCAAGCGAGGCAGTGATCAAAGTGTGAGACAGTCCCAGTCTTTCAAATTTTCATACTGCTGGAGTTTCATGGAGGGATCTGTAGAGAAAAAAGAGAATAGGTCAGGCAGATGTTTGAGGAATGAACCTGAGGGTTTAGACAACATCCTAAAGAATGATGAAGTTGCACAAGCCTTAAAACAGGTTGGTTGTTGGAGGTTTTGGGAAAAACTTCAAGGAGGCCATATACAAGTCACCAAGGAGTTCGCTTTAAATTTCACAGGATTGAATTCAAAGGTTGGGGTACTTGAGTTGCCAATCTCTCCAAAAGCTATATCGACAGTCATCGAGATTCCAAGGGGACATGAAAAATGGTTTAAAAACTTCAAGTTTGACATGGCCCCCTGCAAGGAATTTCTTAAATTGGAGTTCATCAATTCAGACTTAAACAAGTCCATGCCTAGAAGTTCTGTCAAAGATTCATACGCTATTTGCTTACCTACATACAGAGGTACTTCACCTGCGAAGGGAGGTATCATAAGGTGTATCCTTATCACTTCAAGCTACTTCTTCATTTCACTGGAAAGATCTCTATTGATTTACCCTTCTACTTGTTTCGTAGCCTGGGAAAAATGTGTGATAAGGTCTAGTTAAAGAAGGAAGCCTGTGAGACCTCGTTGTTTCATCACGGCTTAGTTAAGTTGATAATTCTGCATGAGCTCCAGAAGATAAATAAAGAATGGTCCATGTTCATGTTTATGTCTGGCTTCAAGACTGAAACCGGTCTCAGTCCTTAGGCTACGAAAAGCCCTCCACCAGCAATCAGTCATCGTGCAGAAACAAGATCCAGGAGATTTGTAAAATTGAAGGCTAGGAAGCAGGTAAAAGAACCTACCAAACCATTCATAATCCAAGACACACCCCAATATTCCCAGAAAGAGAAAACTCAGATAAGAGAGGGTGTACATGAATCATCTACAGGTGAAATAGTTCAGAGAAGAATGACAAGGAGCCAGTTAGCCAAAGAAAAAGGCAAGACAGTGGTTACTTAGGAAAGCCCAGTTTCAAAGGGAAGTCTTAATGACTTATTGCAAGCTATTGATATTGAAGAATCTCCCTTCATTCAAGAAGATTTGATAAAATCAGGAAAGGACAGGACCAAAAAGATCAAAGCCTTGAAAAAGATCAAGTTCGATGATCCGGTTGCTAAATTTGTCTTTAAGCCAAGAAGACCAGTAACGGGGCATTCAAGACAGGTACAAGAGACACTGCTCGAAGCAAGTGAAACAGAGGAGATAGCACAATCTCATGAAGGAAAAGATAAAGGTAAGGCAATTATCCCTCAAGAAGAATATAGTGTTGAAGAGTTAAAAAAGAAGTTGAAATTAGCAAACCTGGAAATTGCTAGATTGAAGAAAGCCTCAAGAAAACATGCAATCAAGGAAGCTCATTTCGACAAAATGGAGGCTCTGTAGGAAGACAAAACAATTCAAATACCTGAGGTGGTCGACTGTAATGCTCAATACTACACGTGGTCAGTTCCTGCAATAAAAGAAGCAAAATTCATCAGAAGAGTTAATATGAAATTGAGAGCTGGGATCAGGGTTATGAAGAGACAAATTGAGTTGAAGATACAGCTAAGCCAGCGGGAAAGATCTCCTTAAGAAAATCATACGAGTATATGGGAAGGGTCTACAACACATCAAGAACGTGGCACTCCAATACACTTTTGTGTAATCAAAGAAGAACATCATGGTTAATTGGTCTAATGAAAACCACCCACCTACTAAAGATATATGTACAATCATGTGAAATGATCCTTCGAGTGTAATCAATCCAGGAAATGGCTACTTACTTGTGTCCTACTCACACTTTCCTTGAGCAGGGAGAAAAAACAAAAGCTAGGCCACTCCAAATGTGCACTGAGCATGTGTACATGATCCATAAATATAATAAAACTCATCTCCCTTTATGACTACAGAAACTTGAGAAAAGGATCATGAAACTCTTGAATGACTACCTTTTCTTGATGATCAACAACGAGATAATAATCTTCTTCCTTTTTAGACATTGGTTGTTTTATAAAATGAAGTTTGTCATTCTCAAGGAAAACATATGTAGATTGAAAATTTTTGGATGAAATTTGTTACGAGATTCTTGTTGAAAAATACAATGAAGCCAGCTACCTGACCAAATTCATGTCATCTTTGTTTTGAAGCTCATATTTAACTAATGGAGAAGGACTTTTACTACAGATATCATCCACAACATCAGTTATTGGATCAAGGAGAACTTGAGAGGACTGTTGCAACTTTTCATACATTGGTTCCAATGAGGCTACATGATTTTCTATAAACTCTTCATGTTCCACACTTTCGACTACATTTTCCAACTAAATGTTCTTGGTAACAGTGATTGTGGATTGGAAAAAGGTTCTGTATTACAAACAACATTCTCAACAACTTTAGGAGAAGGTTTCCAACTGTTGTTAACTTTCTTATTTGCTTCCTTGGTAACCTTATAGTTTGCTCTTATTATTTCGAAAGAAGAGAAACACAAAGGTAAGGAGTCTTGGTCAAGAATTTCATGGTCTTCTCTGTGATCAACATCAAAACTGAAAGACTGTTGATTTCTAATCTTAGGAAAGTTTTCTCTCAGTAATTGAAATGAAGTAAAACATAAAGGAAAATACCTTTCACCTGATTTGAAATTTTTTGGATTCTCTTCATTGCTGTCATGATTGATATGCATAGGCTGTGTGCTACATCTGAGTTGCTATAATGAAGATTCTTCCTCCCAAAAACATGGTGTCGATTTCCTTGTAGAGTCAGCCTCTATTTCAATAACATATAATCATCATATTGATCATACTTGGGTAACTCATAATTATAAGGAATATCAAACATACACATTAGGTCAGTAGATTGATCCTCCACGGGTTGATCTACAAATTCGTCTTCGTGATTGTCCATAAATGAATACATAAAACAATCACTTTTTTATCTATGGTAATTGAGATTGCCAACAAAATGGTTAGGGTCAACAACCTCTTCTTCTTATACAATAAGTGGGACATGGTGTTTTTGAATAGCAAGTTCATCTCTCATGATGATCTTTTGCATCATTTCTTCCATTGTGCTTACCAAAATGTTGAGCTTCACTTCTGAAAATGTTAGATGTTCCTTCTCTATGTTCTCCCTCACTTCTTCTTTTAACTTTGATCTTTTGACCAATAGATTAGCTTCCACAGCTACTGCAATGTCCTGCATTTCTTCAAGTGTGGTAGTGTTCCTTTCTCTCAATTGAAATGCCATTTCCGAATCAAGGGCATCTGGGTATTGTAAAAGAGCTAAACTAGGAGGCAGTTTTATATTAGCAGGCATTGAATGGTATACTTGATTGAATCTAGCTGAAAAGTGTTGCATTGTTTCTCTTGGTTGTCTTTCCAAATGATTATATTCTTCTAAAATCAGAAAAGGATTTCTCTTGATCACCCATCTATCAAGGAAAACTTTCACAAACTGATGAAAATTGAAAATGCTTGCAGCTGGAAAGTTTTTGAACCATTTCTTGGCTTCACCTTGCAAAGATAAAGAAAAAATCTTGATACTAACATCATCTTCTTCAACCTCAAAAAGGTCGAGAAAATTTTCAAAATTCTGAATGTGTTTTTCAGCAGTGATGTTACCATATTCTCCATCAAACCTGGGAAGATATTTGTAATAATTTTCAGGGAAATCATGGAGTATAAGAGGTAAGTTGAATGGATTGTATCTATCTGGAATTTTACCATGTATAGGAGTATGCACAAAAGCTATAGGATTAGTCTTCATCTCTTGAGGCTCATCATGTTAAAGATGGTCATCCTAAGATTCGGAAGAAGGGTCTTGATCAAGATCAAAATTTGTACTCACAATCTTCAAAGGAAAGGAATCAAAGGTGGGTCTGGGATCTTTTCTCAAATGCTATTGGCTTAGGGGGTCCTGACCCAGGTTCAGATTTAGTTGCACCAAACAAGAAAACCCTACACTACTGGCCCTTTTGGAAACAACCCACGTAGTGTAGGCTGCAGTCTCACCCAAAGTAGTATGGGGGGATACAAGAACCAAGTTTCTACATTGAGAGACTAGTGTTATGTCTTTCAGTGCCTTAGATCTTCCTTTGCGTAGATCAATAAACTCTTTGGGCATGTTACTACAACTCTGTTAAAATAGTCTTCAGAACTTCACGAAGGTTTACGATCAATCCTTGTGGACTTTTAACAGTGAATTTATCCACTTACACGCGTCAGAGAACAACCTTAAATTAGTGTTCGCGCAGATCTACTTAAGTTATTAGTAAGCATAAAAGAGTTCATCAGAGTCTTCACGAAATTACTTAAACATACATTGCATACATCATTAAGACTTATTCAAGAGAATCATGAAACATTCGATCAATATTCCATAAAACACATTATTCATTGACAACATATAACATTAACAGAGATAAATAGAAATACACAATAATTCTTCAAAAACTGTATTTATTGATCTTCAATTCTAGGTTACAGACTCAAAACCACCCTGCGATCTCAGCTACATGGATCTGTGCACTAAGCTACAGACTCTACCTAGGCCTCCACGTACTCAGCTGCAAACTCTACCTAGGCCTCCACGCACTCAGCTGCAGAGCCTTTCTTTTGTCTTACTCACTTCTCTTCACTACCACTTCCCTTTTCTTATCATCAATTACTACCAAAAGCATGCCTTAGACTCTTTAAGACACACCTATTTATAACCTTTTTCATACAATGTCGTGGTTCGTAGACCATGGGTGGATCTCAAAACTGACTCAAACTTTACATAAAACAAGGGGCTAAGCCCCTTTGACTCCTATTCATCTACACGCTCTGCATCCAAAATCGTAGAGACTTTATATTATTTACAAAAACTATACCAAAACTTGGGTTATCTTAACCCTAAAATTGACCTAGGGGACCCCTTCCCAACAGGCCCCCAACACAAAGATCGTGACCCACCCTCGAGTCACTCTACTAGTGCCACGATATTACTGTGAAGACCTCCCAACTCCACTTGGATCACTACAACTTTGGCAGCACTTTGTGTTACTACCTTCTTGACTTGCTCAACTAATTTTTCCGTGGTTGGTCCTTCTACGACGAGCCTCATCATCTGTTGTTTCTACTACAACCCTTTAATCTTATCTTGAATAGTAGTCGTGACTTGATAAGCCTCCTCTAACCAAGGCTATAGCCTGGCCTTTAGTAGGGCCTCCCTTCTACGCTTTCTCCACCTGTGTTAGGAGCTGCTTTCCTTCCTGTAACTTAGCAAGGCGTTGCGCTGGTGCTATGGAGCGCGCAATTGACCTGACTTCATCATATTGTTATTGTAGCTCCCTTAACTCTGTGTTTAGTGTCTGCAGGTTTGGATTCTCCTGCAGAATAGTCACTAGCTCCATAGTCTTCTCAATAATGTCACATAGTCAGTGACTTTGGCATCCAAGGTTTTCATGCCTTCCTTTATCGTAGCTCCGCGTTGCTCCCGGACCTCAAGCAGAGTTGTGAGCTGCAACTTTACCTGCAGCTCTATAATCTTCATGTTGAACTCAAACGTGAGTCAACCGACCTCTACTTTAGCCTCACACACACCAACAACTAATTTTTGGATTTTGGCTTTTGGTTGTGCATCCTCCGGGAAGTTCAGGCACTATCATGCATGCCTATGCTACTGCTGACTCCATACTAGAACTACGTGTTTGAAATGCCTACTTTTCCTTCAAATCTTGCGTCTTTTCAGCGAACATTTTCTCATTGTTCACTTTGTACTCACTTATGAGGTTGAAGGCACACTACTCCCTGGTTCTCAATTCATCTACCACCCCTATATGTAGCACATGGAGGGTCTCATTGGAGAGCGTCGCTATATTCAGTCCTATGTTCTTGATTGTACTCAGGATAATGTGATCATCGGTGGAATCTACATGAATAGACCTGTCTAGTAATGGTATAGTTCTGAGGTCTAGGGTTCTTACTAGTTCTATTACTTGGCTTGTCCCGAGTGTCAGGCTCGCTTGCTCTGTGCTTGCTTGTCCGATGCCCACCTATATTCTGCTTGCTTGTATCAGCAACTCACACAGATCCTTTTGGACACTCTCCAACATCTGCATGTATTTCTGCTCAAACTGCTACAACACTTTCGTGGTGGTGTCCTGAATGTTATCCCCGATCTCATTGAGATCACCCTCTATTAACACCATGGGATCACCCTATGACTTATTCAATTTCTGCTTCTTCCTTGTACAACCCTGATGGCTTAATCAAAGACAGTTTTGATATTCTGTTGTGTTTTTGAACTACCCTCTATTTATGCAGAAGCACCAATTTTCTTCTTCAACTCTTGTCTAGCACTTCATCTGTAAACGGTGTTTTCCCTGTCAGCTTCTTACAAGTAGTCGTATAAGACCATAGTACTGCAGGCACACACACATCCCAGTCATTCTGCTGCACGTTGCAGATCTCCATCAGTGCATTCTGTAAAATCTTATTTAAGGATTCAACGGTTCCATTGGCCTGTGGGTGATATGGTGTACTCTTCTGATGGTAGAACTGGAATTCTTCAGTAAACGTAGTGATCGTTTCGTTCAGAAAGTGTGTACCTCTCTCACTCATCAATACTTTTAGGCAACCAAATCTGATTAATACATACTCAAACAAAAAATTTGTTGTCGTAGCCCCTGTAAAATCCTTAAGTGGTATTGCTTCCACCCATCTGGTTAGGTATTTCGTCGTGGTGATGATCTAGTGCGCACCTGTTTTCTTTCCTGAGGGCTGAACTGGCCCAATGAAATCAATTGCCCATTTCTCAAATGGCTGCAAAGATACTAGAGGATGTAATGGACATTCATCCCTTTGCAATGGTCTACCAGTTCTTTGACATGCATCGTATGCCTTACAATACACCTTGGAATCCTTGTGTAGAATTGGCCACCATAGCCCTGCACACAAAATATTTTGCACAGTTTCCTTGCCTGCATAGTGACCTCTCACAGCTCCCCCATGAGCTTCAGCGAGAATGATAGCCCACTCAAAGTTCGGCACATATCTTTGCAATATTTCATCTGCAACCATCTTACATAGATGTCCCACAATGACTGAAAATCGGTCGTGCACTCTACTAATTCCTTCTTTTTCTAACTTGTATATCCTTTCGGCACCATCCCCATAGTCAAGAAGTGAATAATGTCTGCAAAATGATCATCAACTACGTGCACCACGAAGAGTTACGCATATAGCAACCCTTCCTCTAGATTATTAGGTTCCTCTCCTATTTCGATCCACAATAGATGGTCAAATCCTCCATTTAACCTTCCCGGCTTCACAATGACTTCAAAGTCATACTCCTAGAATAATAGCAACCATCTGCAGATCTTCCTCCCCAACATAGGTTATTGACCAGGTATTTCAAGGCAGAATGATCTGTGTACATCTTGAAATGCCCTACTAACAGATAATGCCTGAAGTTTTACAATGCGTGCACCATAGCCAACCCTTCGCTCTCGGTCATTGAATAATTCTTCTCAGCCTTTGATAATTTCCTACGGGTGAAGGCTATAGGATGGTCCATTTCTCCTTCACCTACCTGTGTTATCACTGCACCCAACGCAATGCAAGAGGCATCCACATGTACGTGAAACTCATTTTTCCAATCAGGGAATACCAAGATTGGTGCGGTGACCATCTTTTCTTTCAATATATATAAGCTTCACTGAAATTCTTCGTCCTAATAGAATTTTGCATCCTTCTTCAGCTGTTTCTCCATGGGAGAAGTAATTTGAGCGTAGGCTTTGATAAATTTTTGATAATATCTCATATGTCCCAGCATCGTGCGCAATTGTTTGACGTTCCTTGGGGCCTCCAAATTCACAATTATTGCAATCTTTGTAGGGTCCACCATCAATCCTTACTTTCACACCATGTGACCCA
Organism: Pinus tabuliformis; assembly: GCA_031772625.1. NCBI lineage: Eukaryota > Viridiplantae > Streptophyta > Pinopsida > Pinales > Pinaceae > Pinus > Pinus tabuliformis. The sequence continues at coordinate 703,751,303 of CM062805.1, read as the reverse complement.
GCAAGATCCCAAAGGGAACACGGAATATGCATTTCTTCAAATTCAGCGCGATCTGGTATCTGCGACACGTATCCAACATCAGGCGCAGACTTGCTACATGGCAGTTCACTAATCCAAATACCGTCCAATCATCAAAGTATACTTCCAGGAACTTATGAATGAACTCCTTGAACGTTGTTATGACTATGCAGGAGAATATCGCAGGTGCACTCTTAAGCCCAAATGGCATCACAATGTATTGAAAACATCCCCACTTCTCTACAAAGATCATTTTGCTCCTATCTTCTGGCATGATCTTGATTTGATGATACCCAGAAAACCCATTGATAAAGGAATAGGCCTCCTACCATCCAACATTGTCTAACACTTCATTTATAAACGGCATTGGGAATGGGTCGTGGACACACACATCATTAAGCTTCCATGGATCTACGTAAACCCTTATTTCACCCTTTTTCTTCTTTTCGTGAACCACCATTGGGCTCACCCAATCTGATTCTTTGACAGGCTCTATGATGCTTGCCTCTAGCATTTTATCCAGCTCTTAGCAAACATTTTCCTTATATTTGGGATTAAGGTGATACGACCTCTGTTTAATAGGCTTCACGTCTGGCTTTAGAGTGATCTTCATAATGCCCAAATCGCCAATTATGCCCTTCAAATCCAAAAACTTAGTGGGGAATATATCCTGGTATTCATGGAATAACTCAGTAACTTTATCCACGATAGCGTTGTCCCAATAATCTTCAATTTTCATGAACTTTTGGCGCAGTAATGTCTTGGTTGCCTATTTGTGGGCCTTCAACATCACAATGTCCTTCTGCCTATGGAATATTAATGTTCCTTGGATCCTCATCTTCCTCTTCAGCGGTCACATTATATCATTCCAGTGCATGGCACAACCGGGTGCTCCAATCTGGTTGGGTCCATTCCATAGGATTCGTCGACATTTTGAAGATAACTACCTTGATCTCTTGCATCGCTTCATCGTTTCTTGCGAAGCCGTCCTCAAAGCTGAAGGTCAATAAGAACCCTTCCTTCAATATATCCCATTTTGTGGTGCCATGGCGGATCTCTGTTTCTAGATACCAATTCATGGAAATTGTATCCAAAGTATGGAAAAATACATGTACCCACTCTGGTTGTGGTTCTGTCCCCCATGTTTTAGTCCATTTTGTCAGGTGATCATGTGGATCGTCCCTTGCACTATATTTCTCAGTCATTCTAGTGTTATCACGTCCAAACTATAGCTTCATCATTCTTATGTAATCTTGCCATCCAGCAAAACTATCCTTATGTGTACCCCACCATCATGCAGGTGTTGCATGCAGTGCCAAATCTAATGCTTGGAAGTGGTGATCCTCAAGGAATTCACGCTCAAATTCATCCAAAAATAGATCAATGTTAGTTAAACCATCATAATATGGTAATTTCCTTACCTCCGATGAAACACAGTGCAGTGACTTCATCATCATATTGCATCGCAATGTGGATACTTCATGCAAGTGATTCTGCCAATTTTCTAACTCCTCATCTAAATCAGAGGTGCAGTAACTCTCCCGATCCCATGAAATCCTCCCATCTGTCGTTAGATTGATCCAGTCCTGATCTCACTCTATTATTTTGTAGATTTGATTTAGTTCATCATCACTTTCTGCGTAATCGCAGACTAGTTTAGTATATCACGCCCCTTCTGTAGGGTCCAATGATACTACAACCTAAAGCGATTTTCTTTCAAACAACATTGTCCTCTTCTTTAAATTGATGGCCCCATTCATATCAATGGCCCAGTCAATCCCCAGGATCGTGGGGTATGGATTACTGTCATCGACGATTTCTACAACCTCAAAGTCGGTCATCGCACTCACACCTTCTATATCAATTGTTACTCCACATAAGCATCCCATATGGATGATTTTTTGTTGGTTCGCCATTCTGAGCTAAATCAGAGACCAGTGCAATGCAAGTATGCCCATCCTTTCCCATGTCTGTTTCAGAAAAACGTTCACATCAAATCCCAGATCCAAGATGACCTAGTCCATGTCATAATCACCTATTTGTGCTGTGAGCCTCATCTCATGCCCTGTTCATGCCTTATGTTTACCAATTCTTCTAACCACCTAGTGTCCATCAAGGACCTCCTCTTTGCTGGCGCAGGTTGTAGTCTCACTCGAAGCAGTATGGGGGGATGCAAGAACCAAGTTTTTGCATCCAGAGACTAGTGTGATGTCTTTCAACGCCTCAAATTTGCATTTGTGTAGATCGATAAACTCTTAGGGCATGTTACTGCAGCTCTGTTAAAATAGTCTTCAGACCTTCACAAAGGTCTACGATCAGTCCTTGCAGATCTTTCACAGTCAATTTATCCACTTACGCACATCAGAGAACAACCCTAAATTAGTGTTCATGCAGATCTACTTAAGTTATTAGTAAACATAATAGAGTTCATCAGAGTCTTCGCAAAAGTACTTAAACATGCATTTCATACATCATTAAGACTTATTCGAGAGAATCGCACAAACATTCGATCAATATTCCATAAAGCAAAGTATTCATTGGTAACATATAGCATTAACAGAGATAAATAGAAATAGGCAAGAATACTTTGGAAACTATCTTTATTGATCTTCAATTCAAGGTTACAGACTCAAAATCACCTTGTGCACGCAACTGCGGACTCTACCTAGGCCTCCACGCACTCAGTTGCAAAGCATTTCTTCTATCTTACCCACTTCTCTTCGCTATCACTCCCCTTTTCTTATCATCGATTACTACCAAAAACATGCCTTAGACTCTCTACGACACACTATTTATAGCCTTTTTCATACAATGCCATGGTCCACAGACCAAGGGTGGATCTCAAAACCGACTCAAACTTTACAAAAAACAAGGGGCTAAGCCCCTTTAACTCCTATTCATGTACGCGCTCTGCATCTGCGAATCACAGAGACTTTACTTTATATAAAAAAACTGTACCAAAAATTGGGTTATCTTAACCCCAAAATTGACTTAGGGGACCCCATCCCAACAAATACAGTATACTCTGGAAAAATTTCTTGACATTCTCAGGAAAAGAGAAGAAATAATTTACGATAAAGAACATGAAGTCTTAGATGAAAGTCCAATTTGAATACCTGATCTTCCCATATTTTCTGTTGGTAAAGTTCATCCTCTAGTGGAGTCTTTGAAATAAATTTGAAACTGATTTGGAATCACCAAGTGAATGATTTCAGCCTTCATATGTGTCTGATCATTGTTCACCATCAACAATCAGATCTGATCCTTATTGTTCTTTCCAAGGGAAGATATATCACTTGTCTCCCCAGCAATGACACCAAAATTTTTATCCTCCAAAATATCCTAAGGCTTAGGAGGGAGCTCGAAGGAGGTAACCTCAAACCACTTATGGTTCAGTAGCTAGCCCTGCTAAACCAGAGAGGGATCTCTCTATGAATTCACAACCAGTGATGACTGGAATGGGAAAGGATTTTAGGCTAGATATGCTAGGCTCAGGTAGGGTTTTGAAAGTTTTAGGTTTTGATGCTGGACAAGGGATGAAAACCAGGTAGCTAGGTCAAAGGCTCAAAGGGTTATAGCAACAAAGATATAGAGGAGCAAGGTAGCAATAATTTTGTGATGGATTTAGGGTTTGTCAGTGTAGTGTAGTTTTTGGAAGAAGAAAAAGGTCTTAATGAGCATGAGCACATGAATTCATTAAGTTAGAAGGAGAATTACACAAAATGATATTCCCATAAAAACAAAGCTTTATGCAAAGAATTATGTTTATAAACTTTAAGGAAAACCACTGAAGAAAGAAGATATGAAAGGAGAGATGTATATCATTTAAATAAAACTAAAATAGATAAAATACATCATTGTGAACTCAGTGCACATGAATTCCTATATAATAGCTACAAGCTGCTCCTTTGATTTCCTAAATAAAGTGTCCAAGTACAAGCTACAAGTATTCTCTTCTCTAATGCCCAACATGTTCTATGACTGAGGAAAGGATACATATAGACCGAAAAAACACCTCCATGCTCTCAAGGGTCAAATCCATGAGTCTAGGAACTACTACATGAGGTGTTCAAACCAAACCTAATGTCTAGGGAGGTTAAAACAACTCCTCCAAATAAGCTTTGACTCAAACCACTCTCATTAATGAAGCCTAACTTTACATAAAACAACTTTAACAGGACTATTTACTCATCATTATATCATAATTACATCAATATTAGTCAATTACACCATAAAAAGTCATATCCAACTGATAAAACTGAAGGAAAGCTGTCACAGGCAAAAATGCAACGAAATCAACCAAAAACTCAACTAGCCTAGAGAAAACGCGACAAATTTGGGAGAACTGGTTTTTTAAGGCCTTCTTGAAGTCCAAATTCTGATCTTGATGGATCATTGGAAATATTTGGATGTCTTCTACATGATGGATTCTTTAGGAGCTAAAAAAGGTTACTTCTAGCCCCTAAAAACTACATTCTCTCACTGGCTCTCAGAAACGCATTGTGGTCTTCAAGAAGAGGGCAGAAAGGTGATTTTTAGGTGGTTTTTGGCCATTTTCACCTATCAAAACCTGCTAGAAGTCTGCTCCGTTAGGCTAAATGTGATATATAAGTCATGAGGAATATAAATATGAAAGAAAAAACATCATTTGGATCTCCCCATCAAAAGCGTAGCGTGGGGCAATTGCGTTTTTTGACCCTCTGACTATCTCAAAATTGCCAAAAAAATATGGTTTTTTACAAAACTAGGGCTCACTAATGGAGCCATATCTCTCTAACCATAAGGACCCTTGGAAAATTGAGAGAGTATTTTTTTCTTTGGTATGTTAGGAATAACTACCTCCTCCCGTTTTCAAAAATAGTTTCCCATGTGTTCATAATATAAGTTTGAATCTGGTCATTTAAAATTGGAAAAGCGTAGTGTGCTCAAAGCAAAAACACAACAAAACATTTGGAGATTGATTTGAAGGCCTTCACAGAGGAGTAGTGGGATGAAATTGGTATTGTTGGAAATATAGGGATGTATTCTACACAATAGAGTCATCAGGAACTGCAAACACTTGCTCCAAGACACATAAACATTTGATCTCCCAAGACTACTCCAGAAGTGCAACAACTCTCCTGTGGCAACTGTATTTTGGGAATTTATCCAAAATCATAAAATTGTGCATAAACAAAAGGATTTTTTTTTTTTTCCTTCATCTATTATTGAATAAAAACTCTTTCACTTTTATAAAATTCATCTCCATTTGGTCAGAAACATACTTTGAAAGAAAATTGTCCCTATGTGCAGCAAATGATTTGTCTCTTGGAAAGAGATGGTCTTTGGTGAGTGTGAGTGAGTTTTCTTGTTAGAAGGATGTCCCTTGAAAGTGTAATGAGAAAATGGACATTAATTTTTCTCCTTTATAGCTTGTAAAGATCAATTTTCCTTTGCATGGTGTAGTGGACCCACCATACACTTTTCACAATCTGATTTGTTGTATCTTCAAAACTGCAGCCTTATCACTTTATGAAACTATTACATTATGATTAAGATAAAAACATGCTTTAAAACTTTTATTGACAACTTGACTTTCACTACTCCTTTATAAAATGATTTTAATGGTGACATGACCAATTTTCAGGAAACTAACCCTATGACCTAGTGGTGACCCAACATCGACTTATGAGATGAATTATGACCATAATGACTATGGGATTCTTCCAACAGTACTTTGACTTAACCATGATGGTGTTGATTGATCATGGAACTGAAAGGAGTAGTAAATATTGAACCTACCTAACTAGTGACAAAATTTTTATTGAAAATCTATTTGAAACCATAAAAATTTGACCTGAGACCCTAGTAAAAAAAAATCGTGTAAGAGCACATTTGATCACCGGTGAATGACATGAATGACAGGCACTAACAAGGGGAATTCCTTTTCTCATGGGATTGTAGAGGACTCAACATTATTTAGAGTGATACATATACCTAACTAATATTTTATAGTGATAGAATTATAGCTTATGTGGATATATATACTTAACTAGTAGTTGAACTCGCCATAACATGCATTAGTCTTTGATCATTTGCTTTGGATGTGGGTATGGAAAACATAAAATGTCTAGTCCAAGCTGAGGTCTTCATTATAGGACATGTGTGCATAGAATAAGCACATTTTTTCCTTTATTTTTCTATGCCTATCTAATTCAAGTGACACTCCATGCTACAAAATGTCGTATTGCTCCTATACTCAACCAAAAGAGGATATTCAAATTTAACTACATAATATACAATCTAGTATAGCCCATTAAAATTGTATACAACATGTCTAGGAAATAATTACATATTGAATGAAGGGGAAGGAATAGAAAATTCTAAAGATGTCACTAAAGGTGATTCTACCATTGTGGTTCTACATAACCATCTTAGAATAAGAAGGATCCACATTGATTTATGTGAATAGAAGAAAAGAATTGAAAGGAAAATTGTTGATTAGGCTTCTCATGGTTGCTATAAGGAGGAAATACTTGCCTAAAAATATTAATTGAGTAAATTTATACTTGGGAGGATCATATATTAAAAGATAAGATACTTTTTTAATGCCAAAGCTATTGAGAACTATCCAAAAATAGAAATGGTGTACTTGTTATATTGAAGATTTAAAAGAAAGGAAACACTAAGCCAATGAATCAATGTGCCTCCATGTGCATCAACTCATTGCACTTACCTTTTGAGGTGAATGGAGAATGGAGATATAAATGGAAAAGAATTTTTTTTTCACCTTCCTAGGCCCACAAAGCAAGGCATTACTCTACTAGTTCATTGTGCTATAAAATCATTGCACGTGCTATTCTTTATTCTCTGAAGAATGTAGCATATGAAATTCACACTTGGGTACTTACATATGCCTATTGACTAAGATGTGACTTGTGTGACTGACCCCTATCCTACACTCATATGTGACTCACCCATGGATGATATTATACCTCTCAATTTTTGTCTTAAGTAATGGATCATCTTCCTAGAGATTTTTTTACCATATCCTAGATGTGTGACATTGCTCAACATGATGTTCTAGAGCGAGAAATATAAGCATGCAGTAATAGGGTGGGTGGGTCCACCAAAAAAATGGCTATTAAAGAGAGATACCATTTGATAATCACAACACTAGGATTCTTTTGAGATATGTACCAAATAAGGGTGTTGTTGGGTCCACTTTTTCTTTTTAGGAGTTATACTCTAAGTTGAATAACACTACATTGATGTAATTCCCAAATTTCAAATATCAACAAATGTGTAAAAATTTCGTAGCCAAGATGCAAAACAATTTTTTTAGGAATTAATTCATCAAGGGTCAGAGATTTAAGGGTCTTATGCACAAGGGTTTTCCCTATCCTATATCTCTCTAATATATTTATAGGCTCCAATAGTTGTACTTGTACCAATATCCTATGGATCTAACTAAGGAGGATCAATTGTACCCTTAGTTTTATGACCTCGATTACCTTAGTGACATAAGAGTATCTTCCTAAGTGTTTTTTCTTGGTTCCAATGCAACAGATAAGTGGTTAAGTGGTTGATTTTAGTGTTATCCTCAAGATACCTACAAGACTCCCAATATAATCAAGGGTATGTGAAAGTGAGATTATGTGTATGGGTGTTGTTTGATGTGGTACTACTTGAAGGGGAACCAATAGGGGTTACAGGGGTTTCCAACCAAATGAAATCATGGGTAGTTCCTGCATGTATTCTATCCTAACCATAATTTTACCAACTTATTGATAAACCACTATGGTTGTTTATAGACAATGGAACACATATCTAACATATTTTATTTTTTTGAAAAGGCCAGGGAAAGCATTAGGATACAATTTATAATGTATCTAATAAAACTATTTAGAGAATAAGCACAATTGGCATCCATATATTTAGCAAAAGTTAATCAAAATAATGGGTGCAATGATATAGTAGCCAAAATAAAATAATTTTTCTATTAGGAGCACAATGTTCACTTGCCTCTGCAAGGGGGAAACCTCATGTTTTTCCCAAAAACCTCCCCCATCATAACTATTAAAGATCAAACAATTGTATGAGGGGCCCTCCATAGTTTTATTCCCTTAAATTTAAGATATGTTACTCAACAATCCCTTGGAGAACCCCCAAACAACCTCCAAGGCTTCAAAATCACTCATCAAGGTATTCTCTCTTTCTCGTACCACACCCTGTATTGGAAATTAGAGCATAATCCATAACATCAACTATTAAACCTCTTCTTTGTTTTTACTCTCAGAAGCTGGAAGGAATTGTTGTGAAATCTTGTTTTAATTCTTACTTCTTCCAATTTTCCAATGTCATTGCCATAATAAGAAGTTTTATGTTAGGGAAATTTTGAGTTAGCTAAAAATTCTCCTCAATTAACCATTATTGATATTAACACTTATTCCTACTAGACATCAGCCACTATCTTTCACTGACAAATAACCATGCCCTTCTCAAGGAATTTTCCGTTCAATGCTTTTGAAAGGGGGATAACTCACTTTTCATTAAAACATCCTAATGAATTTTCCCTCGATTTACCTCCTTGAGCCTAAAATCCCATCAACACAATCTCACTATGTTGATACTAGGATTTTCTAATTGTAGTCCCTCAATCCTAGGAAGAAACACATATTTTATGGTGAAATCAATGTGACGCTTTGTTAGATTGCATTAAAACCTTCTTATAGTGGCCATTAATTGTTATAAAGGGAGTCTTCAAGGCTTACCCTTTCTCATTTTGAGATACATATTTGTGGAATCCCCTTGGCTCTGCCTCCTTTTAGCATGAAATCTAGCTTCCCAATTTAAGGATCACCAATATAGAGTTCAATTATACTAAGAGTAAGAAACATTTTTTTGTATCTGTTGTTAATCAGGAATACGCTATATGTTATGAAGCTTATCTATGTTATTGCATGTAGGTGTCAAGGGCATAAAAAGTTGAAAAATATTGAAAAAATGCAAAGGGAAATGGAAAATTATAAATATCATTGAAGCCATGGTGCTAGACCCTCTGTCGAGTGAAAACCACTTTGATGCTACTAGATTATTTGATGGAGCCAATGTATACCCAGATTGGTGGGGAATTTATGAGACATATTCCAACTCTGAATGTGATGTAAATGATAATGATTTCAAGGCAATGTGCTACATAAGGAAATCCAAGATATATCATATACCCATGATACCATCCACAATGTCATATAACGAAATGACGATATGGGAAGTGGCACATGTTGAATTACAATGAGAAGCCATAGTCAATAACACAGGGGAAGTCATGGCCTCCCTAAAGAATAAGGATTTTAGCTAGATATATCATCTCAATCCCTCTTAAATCAAAATAAATAAATAGTTCCTAGATAATTTATTTTCCACTCATCCTAAATTCTTAAAAATTATGAAGGGATAGTGGTGGGACATCGACTCATTGAAAGAGTGATCTAACAAGAAGTACCCTACTCAGCACCTGTAGAAACCATATCAACATCTCACAGTGGTGATCAATAAGTTATATGGTGAGCTTAGTGCCTCTCAATTTAAAGTTGAATGGTTTCCTTTAGTGACAGAGATAAATTCTACTAGTCACTTATTCAATTTGTCAAACATTTTGTCAAAAAACTTGTTGAAGGCCCTTCTAAAGGTAAATGAAGCCCCAGTGAATCAAGGCCCCTACTTTTACATGTTGGGCTATTTAATAGATTCCTTTTGTGCTTCCAACAAGTTTCTTGGTCTAAATTGGAAATGGACACCAAAGATGCCACCTATTCATATCTACTGTAAGAATATATAGGTAGAATACTACCCCAAGTTACTTTATGATATTTGTGACCATTTCTTGACCCGAACACACCAAATTATCTTTGGCTTTCCAGCCCCTAGGATACATGAAGAAGCTATAAAATCCCTTATAGGAATGGTGGATTTTTACTATGAAGAACACTTCACATATATCCAAGTGTATTTTGTTTGGCCACCCCTCACTGGATGCTACAATTGGTCCTCAATTGATTAATGATAGGAGAGGTTTCTTATCATATTTTTTAGAACTAGAATAATGTTGGTTCTAGACATCAATTCTAACATATCATGGCTAATATTTCCTATCAGAATCAACTACTATGCACTGACTAAGCTTCCTTGGGAAATATACGAAGCATGCAAACTTAAGGAGCTTAATCTCCTCACTAGTTTTTTCAGGAGACATGACCCTCATGGTGTAATCAAAGATCATTAAAAGTTAGTGAAGCTATCACATGTATCTGGTCATGATTCCCTTCCATTTGAATCAATGTTTCAAGATGTTCTAACAAATGAGGGGGTAAATCAGAGGTTGGAAGAAAGAGAATAAGGAAAACTATTGCCTATCCAATATCTCAAACAAGGGCCAAGAGAAAAGGAAAGAGAGGAATGCTCTTTGGAGATAGAATCCATTCAAAAATCCAAGGATGAGGAAGAAAAGGATAAAGTCAAATCCTTATAAAAGAAGTGGAGTGAAGCTAAAGTTAGAAAAGAATAGGAAATACTAGCCTAGGTTGAAGCTAAAACAAGGGAACAAGCTACTTCTGCTAAAAAGGAACAACAATAAGATTAGACATATTGTAGAAGGAGGATCACAAGGGGAAGAAACTAGAGTGTCCTCCTAAATCTTCTTGACAAGAGAAATTCATAGAGGTATGCACTTTGATAAGTATACCAATAAAAAGTTCCATTATTCCTCAAAATCCAATTTCCTCTATTTTGTTGGTCCTTAAGCAAATATGCACTACACCTATTGTTGATAATTCAAGGGATTTCAGTGAAGAAATCATTGAACGAGGGGACTATTATTATAGAAAATCCAAAAATATGTCTTATGCAATGTTCGCAAATGAAGAAAAATATGAATGGCAAGAGAAGAGGTGGTTATTTTGGAAGGTCCAAAACAGATAATAATATGTAGCATCATTGGCCAGATCAATCAAAAGCTAATTATGGGCACTACCTCTATTTTAGGACCTTTCACAATGAAAAATAAAACAACTACTCAAAGTCTGTCCATCATTGTGGAGAAGTTAACCCAAGTGGTAGCATCGTTGCAGGAACAAGAGAAGGAATAAAAGTGGTGAATGGAAGCCAAACACTAGGATGGGTTAGAAGAAAAATGCATAGCACTCTTGGAGTCCTTCAAGGATCAATATGAGTAGTAAGTGGCACAAATAAAAGAAGATTAGAACACTGAGCTAAAGGTATGAAAGAAAAGTCACAAGAAAGAGGTTAAATCTAAGATTCAACAAGCCCAAAAGGCACAAGATGACATTCAGATACTCAAATTACATGCCCTCAAAATCAATAACAAACTTCAAAATGCTCAACAGTATTTAGTGGGTAAGTTGGGGAAGATCCAAGATCACTTCAAACAATTGGAGTGGATAACCAGCGAAGCAAAAAATATAGGAAGTAAAGCTCCTGACCAAGTGACTCATTGACTGGTAAAAGAAACATTAGGATGATCTAGAATCACTACCATAACATGATAATAAACAAAAGGTGAAATACCACTCTCTGATCGATGTTTGGAAATCAAAGTACAAGGTTGTTATGACAATTGGGAATGAAGCTACCAAGTTTTCCAAGAAAATGTGGGCCACTGCCATCGAATTGATGGAGGAATGGGAGCTTGAATCGATAGAAGACTTGTCCAAATCTACCCATATTAAGCTAAATCTCGAGGAAATAACCAAGGCACAAATGAATTTGATCATTGAAATTAAAATGATTTCAAAAGTGGATGATGATTCAATGGATAAATTCATCATTACTCCCACCTAAGTGACCATCTATCTTGGCTATTACACCATTAGCATGAAGAAAGCCATTAAAAAGTTAGTTGATCAAGCATTGAAAGGGGAACATAATTTATAGAAGATGGAAAGTCCTAGAACATTTGAAATCCTGAATATTCATATAGCCTGGAAGACACATTGACAATAATTACCATCAGATAAGTCCTAACATTGTGTTGGGGCCCCAGAGTCACACTATCATGTGTTGTAGTGCGGAGCCTAAGAACATCGAACTGTGATATTAATTTTCTATTATGTTAATGATATTCTATTTAAAAATTTTCATAAAGTCATCTATCATTGTTTCAAATATTGCGAAGCGTATTTCTATGATTTCTAGGATCAATGTTCTAATTTGTTCATTCCTGGCCTAATACTTAAATAAAGAAATGTAGATGACCCTAGGTTGTAGAAAATAAGACTATATATTAATATTGTTCCTGTGAATGTTTGATTATGAAATCACTATGTTGTTTTGTCTTGAATATGATTGTTGTTTTAGACGTTGAGTTTAGGTTCAAGGATCATGTACTTTATTCTCCCCTATAAAATTGTCACAAGAAAGAAAAGTAGCATGAAGAACTATTGCAACCGTTGAATTAGTATGTAAATCATTTTAAGCATGTATTCATTTTTGTTTTGAATATAGATAAACTAATTAGAATCTAACTGATATTTATTATGTCTTTGAAAATTTTCACATCACCTACATTCAACTTTCATTGTGAGCCTTTGAAAAGGTGTCAATATCGTACATGAATCACATTCAATGTGTATTGATTTATGTTAAAATGTAAATCTCTCTTGAGAATGTGGATTAAAAGAAAAACTATCAACCATTAACATAATCTTGTTGGGTTGCATTTCCACTAGTCATATGTTGGAGCATTCATGAACCTTGGGTTTGACATGAAGAGTTGGAAATTTTGATAAGGGTGAAAATGGAGAACATATCATATCAGATTTAAAGGATAAATTAAGGATTCCTTTTAACCTATCAAAATATGGTGGGTAGTTGGGCAATTAAGAATGAAACTACTAGAAAACAAAAAATTATTGAAAATTTTCCATTTATTTTAAAAACCCTTGTAAAACCTATCAAAGAAGTCAAGTTACTCTTCAAACAACCTTGATTAATTTTGCAAAAACTAAAGTAAACCATCATATTGATGCCAAAATTCACTTTAGTTTAACAATTCCATACCATCATCACAATAGATCAAGTTTACAACATGAAATGCCATGAAAATTGCATGATATTATATTTAAATGTAGAAAAGTTTCAGAAACAAGGTGGGTACATGAAATTACAGGAAAATAAGACAAACAACACGAGATTCACTACAAAATTCCTCCTCTTAATAGCTTCAAACCCTCCTAGTAATTCCATAAAAAAATTGAAAGAGCCTCCTGTTAGAGCTCCATGAAACTCTCCTAGGTTGTAGCTCGGAGATGCCTAGTAACATGTAATCTTCGATATGGTTCTAGGAACTTATTGGGATGGGTGATGGTTTGGTTCAATCTAGATAACCACTTCTACTCTGTTTTCACTCCAGACATGCATGAACACCCTCAGACTACAAGGCTTTAGACCACCAATGCTCAACAATTTAGGAATTAGGTGAATAGACGAAGAATACTAACCACACCAGTAGATGCATACAAAATGTATGATGGCCAGCTGCAACTAGTAAAGAAACTTGCAAATCTAATCTATCAATGCAGAGATAAGATGACAGTTATCTTGCATTAGATACAGAAGAAACTTGAGTGACCTACTCACTGATACATTCAATTGTCCAATCTAGAGATAAGATGACAGTTATCTAGCATTAGACGTAGAAGAAATCATGAATACAACACTTTAGGCACAAGCTTAGAACAGAGGAGAAATGGGCATTGAGCGATTAATAGCAAAAGAAGCTTGCGTTGTTGAAAATGAAGATGAGACACTGCAAGTTACAGAATATCTACAGTCTCCAGAAGTTGAACCGAAACAAAATCACCAACCTTGATTACATCTTTCTTCCAGCTATTTATAATGTATCATTACAATGGCCCTTAGCCATTTAGGGATGGAGGGGTCTTAATTGACCACCAACTACCATTAACTATTTGATAGCATCTTTGATCGTAGTTTCTTTCTCCACTATGAAAACCTGATCAATTCTGGTACCATGCTGTCCTCCAGGTGGTCAGATTGATCATGGAAATGGAGTTCCATGACTGTCTAATTCAGCTGCTGAGTCGTGCTATGTCCTGTTCTCCTCCGGCCATGCTCTTCTTTTAATTCAGTTTCATGGTCAGACTGTCGCCAGACTGACAGAGTCAGCCATCTTCTTCTTCGAGTAACAAACAGGACGTGGGGTATGGAGTGCATGGGTAGATGAATGGTTGTGAGTGATCATGAATGGTGGCCGTTGGATCAAGGGAGATGTGTGGTGGGGATCACTTTTTGGAGGCTAGCGGTCGTGGCAGGAGCAGAACATGTCCGGGCTGTTGGATCTTCCGACTGGCAAATCGGACGATTATTGGGTGATGGAGATGCACGGACGGTAACACGCGGGGTGGTTTAGTTTAAGTGGAAATAGCTTTTATCGGGTGGGCATCGGGCGGTAAGTGGAAAATGTCAGAACTTTCCCGATGCCATTCAGTGGATGACACGTAGTAGTGGGGAAAGAGAAAAACCGCCCTCATCGGGCGGGTACTTTTTGCGCTTGTTGTTTGTGCGATATGGACACTGACCATTAGATTTGGTAGGGTTGATCTAACGGTGGAGAACGATCGGGCATGATGCATTGATTGGGAGGAATGTGGGCTGTAGGATCGACGGGAAAAGATCAACGGTGGAGGGAGGTGGAATTACGAGGCACCCTCAAGAGTTGTGTTGACGACGCATATGGAAAATGGGTAAGGTTTTATGGGGGATTTTGGCTAATTCACTTGGGCTAAGATTAAAGAGGGTTTTGTCGGGGTATGAAGGTTAATTGAGGAAATGGGACAGGTAGAGTGCGAGCGAGGTAAAAGAAGAAGGGGAATGATGGCCCATGTGGGACCCCTTTAAGCACAGTGAAGGAGACCAAGCCTTTCCTTCATCCTTCAAAAAAAAATCAGCACTGCATCTCAGGGCTAACACTGTCTCCTTCTGGGGATGAAACCCCCCTGTGAGGTTTCAAGAACCATAGACCACTCCCTTTTACATAGGAAAAAAGATCAGAAATATTACGTAGTATTCCATTGGGCATGGAGTCTATCTAAGCCTACAATAAAACTTTTAAAAATAACATATTTACAATACTGAGGCCTAAAAGCCTTAAATAAAATAAACTTTCAAAAACCGCCCATTTATTGGGCCATCAAAAACAGTTTCTCCCTCCAAACTTTGCAGTATGAAAGTATTGTTTCCCTGGACCTAAGAGATGACAAATGGTCCTGTCCATAGAGCATCAAATTTACCATGATTGCCTTTATTTTCCTTCACTGCATCCCATTTGAGGACCCAGTCACCAACTTGAAGATTATCCATCTTTGCCTTTCTGTCAAAAGCTTCCTTGATTTTCCTTTGATGTATTTTAGACCTCTCAATCAGTTGATCTCTGATCTGATGAACTTCAGCCAAGTCACTCATCCTCCTTGCTATGTCACTTTCCTCATTATGCTCTTCTTGCAAGAATTTGGCCACAGGGAGGATCAATTGGATTGGGAAAATAGCCTCAGTACCATATACCAACTTGAATGGAGAATTCCCTGTGGACTTCTTGGTGGTGACCCTGTCAGCCCACAATGCAAACTTTAGTTTGGAATCCTAGCTCCGCTTGTTGTCTTCCAGCAACTTTTTGATTATCCTTACTAGGCTTTTATTGGATGATTCTGCTATGCCATTACCTTGAGGATAATATGAGGTGGAATGCACTATTTTAATGCCCATTGAGTCACACATGTCCACCAATTCTTTCACCTTGAAAGCTGTTGCATTGTCTGTAACCAATTTGTTTGGGCAGCCAAACCTAGGGAAAATGTTTTATGTCAATAATTTCATGACAACTTGGTGATTAGATTTCTTAGTGGGGATGGCCTCGATTCATTTGGTAAAATAATCAGTGGCTACTAAAATCCATCTATTGTGGCCACTGGAATGGGGATTAATCTCCCCTATGAAATCCAAACCCCACTGCTGGAAAGGGCCACTGGTATGTATTGGCTTCAGGGGAAAATATTTTAGTTGTTGCCTTCCTACAAACCTCTGGCACTTATCACAAGATTTCACAAATTAAAACACGTCAGAGAATAGAGTGGGCCAATAATATCTAGCTCTCGGGATCTTGTGGGTTGTGGTTTTCCAATAATGATGTCCTCCACAGATGCTTGAATGGAACTAGTGCATGACTTCCACAGATTTCTCTTTATCTAGACATCTCAATAGGATTCCAGATGGGTCCCTCCAATAAACCAGGTTCTTAATAATACAAAATTTGGCTACTCTAAGCTTGATGGTCCTAGCCTGGCTTGAACTAAGCCCTAGGTGGACTTATAACTGCAACAAGAAATGAACTATACTGGAATACCATTCACAAGTAGCCAAATTCTCAGCTAATGACTGTTTCTGCTTTCATTCTTCAGTTGCCTTCTCTGTTTTTTCAACCTCTGAATCTGCACCTATGAAATTTATGTCCAACAGACTACAATTTTCCTCAGCCATAAGCTTAGCCAGGCCTTGGCCTTTGACAAGCTTGGTGGGCTTTACCTCTATACTGAACTCTATGAGTTTTGCAACCCATTTAGCCCTTTCTTCCATCAACATCTGGCTGTGTTAGGACATCCTTAACTGAGGTAGAGGGTACATAATCAATCACCTAGGAGTGCAGAATGTAGATTCAGAATGCCTTTAAAGACTTAATAAGAGCATAAGGCTGTTTTTCAATAATGTCATATCTTAATTCAACATCCCTTAAAGTTTCGCTGAAAAATGCCACTGGGTGTTCTGTACCTTCATCATCCTTCTACAACAAGACTGTTGCAAGGGTGTCACATGAAGCAAAAGAGAAGATATGGAACTCCTTGTTATAGTCCGGGCTAATTAGAGTGGGAGCTTCCATAATAGCTCTTTTGATGGCTTCAAAATATTTTCTTGCTACATCGGTCCATTTAATCTCTAATCCCTTTTTCAGCATGGAGGTGATATGTTTCACTAGTTCTGCAAAAGTGGGAATAAACCTCCTCACAAAGTTGATCTTGCCCAAAAAGGATTGAATGTCCCTTTTCCACCTGGGGACGGATAATGTTTGTATTGCTTTAACTCTTTCTGGGTCAATCCTGACACCTGTAGCAAAAAAAAAGTGTCCTAAAATCTTGCCTTCTTCTAAAGCGAATTGTGACTTCTTAGGATTTACTGAAATCCCAAACCTTCTGCACTTCAGAAACACTTTCTTCAAATGCTGCAAATGATCCTGATGACTGCTGGAGTAAACTGTTATATCATCCAGGTAAACTAGGACAAACTTGTCCTTCTCTTCTCCGAAAGCTATATCCATGGCCCTCTGAAAGGTGGCCCCAACGTTCATGAATCCAAAGGGCATATTGGAGTACATAAAAGTGCCCCAAGGAGTGGTGAAGGCAGTCTTTTCTTGGTCCTCTGGATGTACAGCAACTTGGTTGTACCCTGAAAATCCATCCAAGAAAGACATGACTCTAGCCCTTGAAACCTTTTGCAGCAAATGTTCCATCTTGGGTAGGGGACAGCTGTCTTTCTTAGAGCATTTGTTTAGGTTCCTAAAGTCAACACACAATCTGATTTCCCCACTTTTCTTCCTCACGACTACTAGGTTGGCTACCCACTTCGAATACCTCAGGGGAACTATGATCTTGGCAGCCAACAATTTCTTAATTTCCTTTTCAATCAAAGGGAGTAGCAGAGGGTTTATGGGTCTCAGCTTCTGCTTGAAAGGGATGGTGTCTTTCTCTAGTGGGATCTTATGCTGAATAATGTTTTTGTCATAAGTCTTGAGGTCATTGTATTCCCAGGCAAAGACATCGGAAAATTGCTTCATTAGGGTGCAATATTCAGAACTTTGGGTAGTAGACAAGTGGGTGGACAGATTTACATACTTTGGATGATCTAGGCTCCCTATGTTATTCCTATGGACTGCAAACTTATTTTCTTTTTCGGTAGTCTTATAGGGTACATCATTATGGTCAAACAACTTCTCTATGGTTACTAGGCAATTGTACAATGTTGTCTTGGCCAATTTTGTTTCTTAGCTGATATTGGTGACATTCCCCCATGGCTTCATTCTCTTGATCAATTTGCATTTCATATAATTCATCAATGACTTATAGAAACCTATTGAATTCATCATCATCCTCAAAAACTTTCCAGTATTTGACATTATCAGGCAGAGATGGTCTGTATTTTACTTGAACTTCATAAGCCAATTTAGGGGGCATGGGAGGGATGAACATGCTAGCAGACACAATGAGGGAATCAGCAAGCTGATTTTTGACTCTGGGAATATACGAGATACAAAAGCTACTAAAAGAATCTTTGAGCCTCCATACCTCATCTCTGTATGCTTTCAGCCTGGGGTGCTTTGCTTGGAACGTTTTGTTTACTTGTTGAATGATGAGATCGACATCTCCAAACACCTTTATGTCTCTGATTCCCATTTCTTTAGCAGCATTTAAGCCTAATATCAAAGCCTCATACTCTGCTATATTGTTGGTGACCTGAAAATTCAGCTTGAAAGACAGATGTATGCATTCCTGTGTTGGGGATACCATCACTACACCTGCTCCTGTAGCTTCCCTAGAGCAAGCTCCATCAAAGAACATATCCCAAATCTGTGGCCCTTCCTTCTCCATGACCTGGCATACTAGTTTCTTGAGCTGCACTAAGGCCAATTGGGATTCTTCAATTTGGAGAATACATGCTCCAAAATCAGTGTCCACAGCATAAATGGGATGATTAGTGGGATTCTTTTCATCACTAATGATATATGCCAGCTGGGCTTCCCTGTATAACCTTCTACTTTCTCCCCCAAAAACTGGGATAGTGGCATAGGATAGGTCATTTTGCAATGTCCCACCCAACCTCTTAATCCATCCTCTGGAAAGTAGCATGCCAAACTTAGGGGGGACATCTACTACTACAATATCCATCATCATGCTCTTCATGGGTAGCTGAGATAAGGTGATGGCCAAGTCTTTGATCAACCCTAGACATTTCACTTTTCTAGAATCGAAAGAGAACAAGTCATGATAAGGTCTGGTGATATCAAGGCCTAACTCATCCATGATAGCCTTGGGCATTAGATTATGACTGGCGCCTATGTCCAGTAGGAAATTGTGAAGGATTTTGTCATGAATGGTCAAGGAGACATAAAATTATGGGGAATTGTCATCAGCAAGTTCAGTCATGGTACTAAGAACAATAGGAGGTTTATCATCTTGCAAATTCACATAGTCATTTGATGCTTGTGTGGCTTTGAGCTCAAGGGCATCAAGGATGGGTTTCTTAAAGGCCTCATTCTTTACTAGTTCTATCAGAGGTACAGATATTTTCAACTTCTGGACTTCTGATTCAAAACTGAAAGGGGAAGGGGACTTGTCAGGACCTCTTACCTCTTGAGCTGGTGCTTTGAGGATGTTGGGATCAGCTGCTGGTTGCTTCTTCTTGCTAATCTACTGCTCTGTGGGGACAACAGCTCTTTGGACAGGGCTTTCTTTGCCATTACTCATCCTTGACCTCAGGTTATATCTCTGCTGATCTTCAGTTTGCAGAACAACTTCTCTGTCCCACTCTTGGCTAGGTTGGTCCTTGAGTAATGACTCCTCATAGGTAGCTAATGTCAAAAAGGAAGCATTGCCTTCGTCTTCCATGCAATGGATCTCATCCTCCTCATCAAACTGCTCCTCCTCCATGACTGCGTTCTGGAAAGGAGTCTTCACCTTCTATTCTTCACTGGCCTCTTTGCCCCTTTGCATGATCTGCAATTGTTCATTTGCTCTCCTATACGGATTTGGGTTTCTAGGAGCAAATGTATTAGGACCCCTTCCTTTCCCCAAATGCTACTCAACCTTCAGCTTGGAGATTTTAGAGGCTAATGACTCTATCATCTTGGTCATTTTGTCTATCTTGGGGTCTGAAGATGAAGAAGATTCACCCCTCTGTCTCCTTCGATCAGCATGTCCTTTGAGTTTCTCTGCAGCCATAATATTAGATTCTACCTCCAAGGCTGCATCCTGCATCTCAGCCAGAGAAGCACATCTTCTTTCTCTCAATAGCAGGCAGAAGTCAGAATCAAAGGCATTGGCATAGGTGAGCTTGGCAGAGGTGGGAGTAGGTTTCACTTCAGCTGGTATCTTGTTGTACATGCGGTTGAACCTTTTATTGAAATCGGACAATGACTCCCCATTTTCCCTTTTTAGGTTGCCAAACTTAGTATGATAATAGAGCAGATCTTTCTTATCCCCCCAATGCTTTAAGAACACATCATCTAAGGCCTCAATGTTTGTTATAGACCTAGGGGTTAATTCTCTGAACCATTTTCTAGCCTCTCCATCTAGGCTTTGGACGAATACTCTCATCCATACATCATCTTCACTAATATCTAGGTTATCAGCATAGCTATAGAATGACTCAAGATGTTCTTCTGCTGTGACTCCTTCTATCCCAGTGAACTTAGGCATGTACTTTTGATATTCTCCTACAAGCATGGCATTCAAAGGAGTAGGCAATACCAAGGGTCCATACCTAGCAGCTATGATTCTTTCCATTTTGGTGGGTGCTTGTGGGCCTGCCATGACTGGGGTAGATGAAAGAGTGCTAACAATCTGAAAGGTAGGGAGTTGAGAAATGACTGACAGGGCTAAAGGAATATGATGGACAGGAGGGGAGGTTTCCTTTGGGCAGAAATCCAAAGGAGGAGCATAAGAATAAGGAGCTTTATGAATCTCCAAAAAAATTTCTTCACTGCTAGTGCTAAAGGCTATATTCTCAAAATGTATGTGCTCTATTACAAGCCTTTCTCAAAGAGATGCATAAGCTTGTTTAGGTTTACCTGATCCTGATGCTACCTTTTGTGATGTCTTTCTTTCCTTGATAATCTTCTCAAGGTGAGGTACTGGGTCAGCTGGTGATTTCTGAAGATTTCTTTGAGTGTGCCTCACAAACTGAGCTAGAACTGTAATGTGGAGTCGCCAAGAGTTTCAGCCTCCAGTGGAGTCACCAGATAGATGATTACCACCAAAAATGTGTCTAGACTTTGTCTATCATCAAAGCTGGATTTGTGTCGTCTCCCAGGGAAGCTGAGCTTCAATCTCCTCTCCTAGGTTGTAGCTCGGAGATGCCTAGTAACATATAATCTTCAATATAGTTCTAGGAACTTATTGGGATGGGTGATGATTTGGTTCAAGCCAGATAACCACTTCTACTCTGTTTTCACTCCAGACATGCATGAACACCCACAGACTACAAGGCTTTAGACCACCAATGCTCAACGATTTGGGAATTATGTGAATAGACAAAGAATACTAACCACACCAGCAGATGCATACAGAATGTATGATTTCCAGCTGTAACTAGTAAAGAAACTTGCAAATATAATCTATCAATGCAGGGATAAGATGACAGTTATCTTGCATTAGATACATAAGAAACGTGAGTGACCTACTCACTGATACATTCAATTTTCCAATCCAGAGATAAGATGACAGTTATCTAGCATTAGACGTAGAAGAAAACATGAATACAACACTTCAGGCACAAGCTTAGAACAGAGGAAAAATGGGCATTGAGCGATTAACAGCAAAAGAAGCTTGCATTGTTGAAAATGAAGATGAGACGCTGCAAGTTACAGAATATCTATAGTCTCCAGAGTTTGAACTAAAACACAATTTCCAACCTTGATTACATATTTCTTCTGGCTATTTATAATCTATCATTACAATGGCCCTTAGCTGTTTAGGGATGGAGGGGTCTTAATTGACCACCAACTACCATTAACTGTCTGATAGCATCTTTGATCGTAGTTTCTTTCTCCACTACGAAAATCTGATTAGTTATGGTACCATGCTATCCTCCAGGTGGTTGGATTGATCATGGCAGTGGAGTTCCATAACTGTTTAATTTAGTTGCTGATTCGTGCTGTGTCCTTTTCTCCTCCAGCCATGCTCTTCTTTTAATTCAGTTTCATGGTCAAACTGTCGCCAGACTGATAGAGTCGGCCATCTTCTTCTTCGAGTAACAGATAGGACATGGGGTATGGAGTGCATGGGTAGATGAATGGTTGTGAGTGATCGTGAATGGTGGCCATCGGATCAAGGGAGATGTGTGGTGGGGATCACTTTTTGGAGGCTAGCGGTCATGGTGGGAGCGGAACATGTCCGGGCCATTGGATCTTCTAGCCAGCAGATCGGACGGTTACCGGGTGGTGAAGATGCACAGACGGTAACACGCGGGGTGGTTTAGTTTAAGTGGAAATAGCTTTTATCGGGCAGGCATTGGGCGGTAAGCGAAAAATGTCAAAACTTTCCCAATGCCATTTAGTGGATGACACGTAGCGGTAGGGAAAGAGAAAAACCGCCCTCATCGGGCGGGTACTTTTTGTGCTTGTTGTCCACGCGATATGGATGCTAATCATCAGATTTGGCGAGGTTGAACTAATGGTGGAGAAGGATCAGGCATGATGCATTGATGAGGAGGAATGTGGGCCATAGGATCGGCAGGAAAAGATCAACGATGGAGGGAGGTGGAATTACGAGGCACCCTCAGGAGCTGTGTTGACAGCGCGTATGGCGAATGGGTAAGGTTTTATGGGGGTTTTTGGCTAATTCTCTTGGGGCTAAGATTAAAGAGGGTTTTGTCGGGGTATGAAGGTTAATTTAGGAAATGGGACAGGTAGAATGTGAGCAGGGTAAAAGAAGAAGGGGAATGATGGCCCATGTGGGACCCCGTTAAGAACAGTGAAGCAGACCGAGCCTTTCCTTCATCCTTCAAAAAAAAAATCAGCACTACATCTCAGGGCTAACACCTCCCTATAGTCTAGAATTTTTCCCTTTAAAAATATGAAATGAGGCCTATATATAGTCACTCGAGAACCAAGACCTCACCCTAAACCACTAGTGGTATTTGAGAAACCACCAATATTCTTTACAAAATTTCCAATTGTAAAATAACTTCTTAAAGAAACTTCTTGAAATATGTGCCAATTGTAGAGTGGATCCCTTTAGATTTGGCAGTAATAGATCTTCATTCTCTCTCTTGGTTGCTTGTTGGGTCTTTTCTATCCTCTTTACGCATTTCCTGAGCTGACTTTTATTTCACTTAGCTTCCAGTGGTGCTAGCATCATTTCTGATGATGGTTCCAATGTCACTGTCAATGGTAGTGCCAATAGTTGAAGTCGCACTTGCAGCTATGCCTGTTGCTGTGGTGGAGGCCTTGAGATGGGACCTACATCTACTGATGCTCCTTGTGGTACTAATGCAAGTACATGTTGGATAGCCAACTTGTATAACTATAACATACTCTTCCATTCTTTGCCTATGGGAACATCACACACTTGTGCATCTGTTATCAGGAAAACTAGTGTTCATTCAGAGCTGCTAGTCCCACTAAGATGGGTAGCTATCTTAGAAACAAACAGATTAAAGTTACTTGTGTTTTCCTTTATGAGAGATAGATGTGAGAGAGAAGCAGAGAGCACCAACCTTAGTCTTTCGCTAGTCTCCTTGCTTGTTTCCTCTCTTTCGCCACTCCTTTCTCGCTTGTCCCGCTTCAAAGAACACCTGTAGAGTCAAGGCAACAAAATACCATCAAAGCATAGAGATCTATAACCATAAATAATGTAGGACCAGATGTACATTAACCATATAAATTCATACATAAACAAGATTCAGAGATATACAAGCATATGGAGGAAAACTCAAATAACTTTATTGATAGAAGAAGTAGAAGAGAGGATTACAACCAGGCTGTCTGATCCAGCATCATCCTCCCAGCATGAAAGCCCTCTTCACCTCATACAAATCAAGATCACCCAACAATGTCTTCAAAGAGAAACCAACAACACTTCCTTGCAATTTACCAAATTCCAGCCCCTCTGGATCTCTTGGATGAGGGATCCATATATAGATGTTTACAAGAGAGTGGGTCAGCTTCTGGGATTTTGATTAGTGTCATTTCACTGATAGTTCTTGGTTCCACTTGGAGATTTCAGATCTCTTATTCATCCCTTGGCGAATTCAGAGAGGCAAGTGTCATATGAGTAGTTTCTAGAAGATTCTCTGGGTTTCCACCTAGCACACTGCTTCTGCCATTTGTCTGCTCTCGCTCATCGTACCCTACAGAAGGGCTTTCCAATATGCATTGCACCCCCCATGTGTAATAGGTGAGATGCATCGCACCCTGTGCATGGAGCAGTCTATATAGTCCAGTTTTAACCAGTTCTGAGTAGTTTTTCATGGAGAACTTCTGGGAGATGATGTAATCAACTGACCTTGCTCCTTTAGGGTATGAAACAACACTTTTAGGGGTTTAGAAGCCCTTGGTTTATGGGCATATGTGATTGGGTTTGCAGTGCCCAAATATGTCTATAACAGTTGCCCCCTAAAGCATGAGGTCGTAATCCTTTTGATGTCGGGTGAAATGCTTTATAATGAGGATCCAAGCTTTTTCGAACTGGAAGGTGACCTGTAATAAGATACAATACAATACATTATCTTCATAATATTTTCATGATCTAGCAGAGGCAGGCATTCCCATGCTCAGCTTTATAAATTCATACTCATGTACATAAGACAGACAATCGTTTGTGTGGCGGACTGATGATTCTTGTAGAGCCATCATCCATTAGTTTGGATGATTATCTGTGCAGCTATGATGTACATTTGATGTCTTCATTTTCCAGAATATATTGTAGCCCGTATGGATGAAACTAGATCCGGGGTCTTCAAACTCATTCAATCTTCGCCCGAATTACAAGTCAATCCATGTGAAAAAGATGTTCGAATGTCGAACATGGAAAGACATCGCGTGATTACCAGCAAATGATGTAAGCTGTTAACAGGCGTGAGAGGAATCACCGATAATGGTGATGACCCTCAAGGTACTGTAGTACAATTCACATGGTTTGAATACATGAGCTGATGTTGAACACCACGTAAAATCTTTCGGTCAAAGGCCATTGATGTAAACCTGTCGCCGGAAGTGAGAAACTTGCCATTGACGCATGCAAGCTTCAAAGTACTGAAAGGGTCGTTCCCAAGTCAACTTCTTAGATAATGAGCTGATGCTGACAAGAAGTGACCCGTCGTAGGAGGGCCTTAATGAATCCGACATCTATGACATGGAATGGAGCAAATAATTTTGTGGAGGTGAAACAATCTGATGATACAAGGTTCAGGGTGGCGGTCATGAAAAATGGAGAGTGAAGGTATTGTAGCAGATGAGACATTGGCTAGGTTGGTGAATTCTCTGAGCGACTTCTCTTGAACATATTGGTGACATTGAAATGGATTTGGTAGCATTAACCCCAAAGTAGATGGTACGGTGGACCAATGGTTATATGACTGGTGAACGGGAATAACCGACCCGACTCAATCATGGTGATGGAGTGAAAGTGTCATGTTCAAGAGTGACCTGCTACTAATGAGGCTATTCAAGTTTTCTTCCCTTTTTCCCCAATCATTGCTGACTAGTACCTCTTTATTTTTGTCAAGCTTGAGGAGGATAACATATGCTTGTTCTATAATTTTCCCTTCGGGCAAACCTGTCGCTATGTTTTAACGAGCCTAGTGACAGTGAAACTCACTCTTGTTTGGATGGAAAAGTTTGTCACTATTATTTTAACGAGTTTAATGACAAAGATAACTCGGTCCTTTTCAATTTTAGATAGTCCAAAAGGGACGGAAATATAACTTCAGTGGTCCTTTTTTGTAATGTAATCCCTTAAGTCCGAAAAAGTGTAAAATAATATGAAAGGGATGAATTTTCAATAGTTTTAACAAGCCGAACAAGACAAGCGCTCAATCTTTTTATGTAATAATCCCTTAGGTCCAAAAAGATTAAAATCTAGAGGAGGGATGGCACTTCTAGTCACTTTAATGAGCTAGAGAGGCCAATTGCTCGGCAATCTTTTCATATTTTATGAGTCAGATGAAAAGAGCTTAAAGGAGACTCGTTTTTTGAGGAACGAGTGATGTTTTTGGATAGAAACTGGTTCCAGGTAAGGTTTGGAACTTTTCAATCACGGTAGTGTAAAGAAGGTGGCTAATAGAATCACTCATCACAGCTGTTCCTCAAAAGGGTAAACAATCAAATGGAAGCGTATGATCGGCTAAAAAAGAGTGGAGGTGATGGTATGAACACGACCAAGGTTCAAAAGTTGATAGTCATGCGATCAAAATGGTTAGTTACCAGAGGTGGGTTCATTTTTTAATGAGCTTGAACTCTATGGAAACACTTCCTCATTGCTAGGTTTATTTTTTGACGAGCTTGAACTTCACGTAAAATTGCTCATGGCAAGGTTTATTTTTTAAAGAGCTTGAACTTTGTGTAAAAATTCTCATGCCAGTCGTATAATAAGGATGTCTCATCGATAGGTTCATTTTTTAGGGAGCTTGTACCATTCGAAACTTTGCTCTGAAGCCTTTCGTTATGCAAGCTAGGAATGACCAACCTATGAGTTTAAAGGGTTAAGAGCCTACAAACTAAGAAAATAAATGGTCGCTTTTCAATTGCATGCAAAAAGGTTTACATGCCCCCAGGTATAACAAAATAGAGTTTCCAGATTACCATACGGAAGTTCTTGCATTAGCAAGATTGTTTCATCCACATTTGTAGACAAAACACTTCCTTGGATCCATCCATCGAAATGGATGAAGGTGATTCTAGTTCCAATCACCTAACCTTTGACGGAGGAATCCTTTTCCAAATTGATCCATTATCCTAAATGGACAGGATTGTCAAACTAGTCATATTCCTACGCGGAAACCTACTTTATATCTGGGGTTTTTCTACCGAAGTAGACCAAGGCGCATGCCTCCTGGGTTTCAGTCACAATCACCGAATCACTCGTGATGACGGACTGGATATTGATGAGACATTCCTTGTGCAAAAAGACTAGTTAGGGATGGCACTTGACTAATAGCTGTGTTTGAACCAGGGAACAAAAACTGGTCTACGAGCTAGACCACTCTGCCTTCATGTGGAAAACACAACACTCGAAAGAGTGAAGAAACGATATCTCCCATCCTATAAATGTAGTCACGTCCAAGGAGTAGATTGTAATATAGAGGTCCTTGGACCACCATCACGTTTAGATGAAAGGTTTTCCTTCTCAAAGTTATAGGAAAATTTGGAAGGATCCCTAATGGTCAACTGGTTCCTTTGTTGAAGCCTGACAGATTTCTAATCTCAGGCAGAAGTGATGGAGAACCAAGTGCTTTCCAAGCAGTTGAGGAAAGGATACTCACAGAAGCCCCTTCATCTATAATAGTACCAACCATGATCATTCTGTAAGCTTATACTATGATTCAGAATGGTACATTATATGGTAGGCAGGGTCTGCCTAGTAGATTCCAATCGAAGGAAATGACTAGGTTTCTTGGAGGTGGGACTGAATAAATGGCTGGATAAATCTCTGATGAACTTCCTTCCTGTGGTAAAGGAATGGGTAGATTGCCCCCATGTTCATCAGAGTTTGTGTTTACGAAGAAAATTTGAACAATGTCGTTCTCATTCTCTTTGGTTACAGTATCATCTGAAGGTGGACCCTCTGAAGATAAGATTAGGTCAACTGCCATCTCGACCTGTTGACTTTGGTCTGGTGTGGACTCAGAGGGTTTATCTTCAATGATAGGTGCTTCGACCAACAATAATGGTGTGTCAGTCAAATTTTCAACTAGCAATGGACTCGGAAAGAGTTTCTTGTATCTAGGAGGAAGTCGCTGCAGTGATGGAGGACGGTTATCCAAGACTCTTTTAGTTTCGTCTAAAAAGGGACAGAGGTGGAGGGCATGATCGCCTTCACACCGTCTACAAGGAAATTTGGATCTTCCTTTTTGTCCATTGACTTCGTTTTCACTAGTTGACGGTGTGCTTTCAACATGATCGTTGGCGGTTGAAGACATCGGATTATGCAAGCGGGGAGACCAGTCCCTCAAGATCCATGGGATGTAAGGACAATCTCACTGATAGTGGTCTCCCTTGCAAATGACACATGGAGATTTAGGTTTGGAAGGTGCAGTGTGTGGATTTTCACCAGATGATGTACGGTTGCCCCCTTTTGCTGTTGGGTTCTTCTTCTTCTTCTCCTTCCCTTTCTTCTTCTTCTTAGTTACTTGGTTTTTAGCATTACTAGCTTCACCAAGCGAAGAGGAAGAAGGAGAGGGAGAAACAAACAAAGTAGAAGGTGGGGGAGCAACTTCATCTGGTGGCTGATTTGATTGCTGATGAATTGCGGTGTTTTGAATGAAATATGTCGAGAAAAGAAATACAGGCAGGCCAATTGTGAGTCCTGGAAGGGACAATGTGGCCATGTGTGGAGCACCAACATCCCTCCAAGAGGGGAAGGGACTAGGATTTCCCCCAAGGGGAAATCCTTGATTGGTAGACTCCATTTTCGACCTAAAGACCAACGAGGGAACAATGACGTTATTCCGATTAAAATAAATTTTATGACGCTTTGACACAACTTGCTTTTTCAATTTTTAAGAGTTAAGAAAAAGCTAAAGATGACTCTAGTCACCTTCGATTTTTAATGAGCCAGAAGTGACAAGTGCTCAGATGGACCTTTTCTTTTAAGGAGTCTGAAAAGGAACGAAAGTGACTACTTTGGAAATCTAGACAAAGGTATTACCAAACCAATCGCAAAACTGCAGAATACTTTTTACAGTACGGCAGTCAATCTTCCCGAATGCTGTGTTCAGTGCATTGCGATCGATATGGCGGTAGACACGGCTTCCTAAGGATAAAGGATGTAGCCTATTGTGGTCTCCCAATATATACTCGACGGTACATAGGAGCATAAGTCTGTACTGGCACTTGTCGTCTCAAAGAGGAAGAATCACCCAGCCTGCGATGAAAGCGATAGTTACCAGGCTTTACGATGCCAGAATATATCTCTAGCCTAGACTTCTAAATGTTGTGCGTTAGGTTCCAAAGCATTTTTATGTTCATTGAAGTTTATTTTACAGATGATCTTTCTTAAGAAGTTTGTCTTTAAGGTTCACCACGTGATGTATATATACAATTTCTAAATATGCAATCTAAGATGATAAACAGTCGTTTACTTTCTTTTTGCAATGAAAATCCTAGCTACTAAGGAAAGAGAAATGAAATTCTTTCAACATAGAGCAAAGAGCACACATTAGATGCACTTTTTCTAAATCAACTTTAGCATGCAGTCTTAATGCAAATGCACATGCATGCATTGCTTTTCAGTTCCCTTAATGTGAGAATGACAAAAATAAAACTAAGTATAGATCTGAACTATCTTCTTTCAAAGCGACAGTACTAACAATTTTCTTTTCAAAAAAACGAAAGTAAAGTTAAGACGACACTTTGCGATTTCGAATTTAAAACTACTTTCGACACTTGAAATACTAATGATTCAAATCAAATACTATGGCAAAAGTGTAACCGACTATCTAAAAGAGGAATGCTTTGTGACACTCTTTTTCTTGACTGAAAACGACACTTATGACACTTTCAAATCAAAAGACGACAGTTCAATTAAGCTACTATTTGCAAAGGAGAACTGTAAATGATGAAAAATACATTAAAAAAAATTCACAATTCCTTGTGATGGGGGTTGAATAATGCAAAGGAAGATGGTTTCAACAGAGATATGTTGATCACAGACACCAAAACTATTAAATAAAGCTGAATACAATGAAGAAAAAACCAAAATCTGGAGGCAGAAACAGTCTTGGTCGATCATTGCACCTGTAACACAGGGAAACAGGGATGCATCTCACCTACAACACACAGGAGGTGTGATGCATCTAGGTTGCCAAGAAGAGACAGTGCGATGGACTAGGGATGAGATTGTGCTTGGTTTTCACTCACAGTTTGCAACTAAGTTCAGGGGTTTAAGCTTAGCTAATGATAGTCAATAAACAAAAAGTATAGGGGGTGATATAATGAGGTTATTTGAGATACCACAAAGGGAACTTAGGATGTTGGCAAGCTAGATGTTCAGTTCATAAACCAACCCGAAGATTGACTAAAGAAACGTTGATCTACTTTGCAGTTGCATAGCAAAATCAGTTCAAAGGCTAGCTGGCTTGACTTCAAGCTTCGTCTGTGGTTTATAAAGCAAAAAATAGTAACAAAACAAACAAACTATTCGTTCCCCAATGGAGTCGCCATTTTGTTATCGGGAAAACTAGTGTCCGTTCAAAGCTATGAGTCCCACTAAGACGGGTAGCTATCTTAGAAACAAACAGATTAAAGTTACTTGTGTTTTCCTTTATGAGAGATAGATGAGAGAGAAGCAGAGAGCACCAACCTCAGTCTTTCACTAGTCTCCTTGCTTGTTTCCTCTCTCCTTTGATGAAGCTTTTGCCACTCCTTTCTCGCTTGTCCTGCTTCAAAGAACACCTGTAGAGTCAAGGTAGCAGAATACCATCAAAGCATAGAGATCTATAACCATAAATAATGTAGGATCAGATGTACATTAACCATATAATGCATACATAAACAAGATTTAGAGATATACAAGCATATGGAGAAAAACTCAAATAGCTTTATTGACAGAAGTAGTAGAAGAGGGGATTACAACCAGGCTATCTGATCCAGCATCATCCTCCCAGCATGAAAGACCTCGTCACCTCATACAAAGCAAGATCACCCAACAATGTCTTCAAAGAGAAACCAATAGCACTTCCTTGGAATTTACCAAATTCCAGCCCCTGTGGATCTCTTGGATGAGGGATCCATATAGATGTTTACAAGAGAGTGAGCCAGCTTCTGGGATTTTGATTAATGTCATTTCACTGATAGTTCTTGGTTCCACTTGGAGATTTCAGATCTCTTACTCAAGCAAGTGTCATATGAGTAGTTTCTAGAAGATTCTCTGGGTTTCCACCTAGCACACTACTTCTGCCATTTTTCTGCTCTTGCTCATCACACCCTATAGAAGGGCTTTCCAGTATGCATTGCACCCTATGCATGAAGCAGTCTATATGGTCCAATTTTGACCAGTTTTGACTAGTTTTTCATGGAGAACTTCTGGGAGATTATGTAATCAGCTGACCTTGCTCCTTTAGGGTATGAAACAACACTTTTAGGGGTTTAGAAGCCCTTGGTTTATGGACATATGTGACTGGCGTTGCAGTGCCCAAATATGTCTATAATAGCATCTAGAATGTTTCCTTTCATGGTTTTCATAGGCTCATAATCGACCTTCCCTTTCTCTTTAATAAGAATAAAAATTCAAAATGATCTTCATACAGATTCACAATATCCTTCCCTTGTAATGGATGGTCTTCCTCTTGATATCCTCTTTGGTATTCCTTAATAGAATTTAGGATATTCATAAGAGCTTATTTGGAGTACAAATCCTCATGTCCATCAAAGAAGGTCAGAATTTTCTTCTATATAACACTTCGCATCTATATTAACCATAGTTTTTGTTTTCTTCTCCACTAGTGCTATTAATTTCTACTTTCTTTTCAATTGGTTGGCCCTAGCTACAAGGTGAGATTTTCTTATGCCTAATTTTGTGACCTCCTCCTTGGTCATGCGATTAAGGAGATCTATTATTTCTCCCACCTTACTCCAATTATTTCTTTGATTTTGTTCATTTCCTTGCGATCCACCTTGACAATCTCTATCTTTTCTTTAGGCTTCAATTCGTCAATAGAACTTTTAGTTGATGAGGATGCGATTGGAAGAGAGAATTTGTTGGAAACAACTAACTAACTGAAATAGGGATCATATGGAAAAATGTAAGACTCTTGGGTGATTAAAGAGAACAATAAGAGAATGCCATGTGGTAGCAGAAGATTGGACAACAATTGGAGGGAAGACCTTATGCAATTTTATGAATGTTCGAAGTGGCCAATGCACATGAGGTCAAATTGAGGGTTTCGTGGGAAAATGAGCTTCAACTTCAGTGAATTTCAGTGAGGAATTTACTCACGCCCTCACCTACAAGACAAATTCATCTTTCGCACCGGATTCACTCATGAGAAAGTAAGTTTTCTTTGTTGAAATGGAATTTTGCGAGTCTGAGGGTTTTGGTTCAAGATACAGAATTTTACAGCTTTTATCATGGGAATGGATTGAAAAAGGTCAAACTTGTAGTGAAAGGATAAATAGTTCTTTGAATTATTTGATTTGTACTCATAAATTATGGAATCATGCTAATTTTTTCAGACGAGTGCACTGATGGAATAGTAAAGTGACCTGAGATGCAAGTTCTGATGTCAGTAGTGGTGCACCCATGACAACATGTTGACACATGCGTGGTGATGCCTATAATGTGGTGCGACACTACGACATGCTTGTGGGAAAACAACCTATACCACCATCCACCCATTGGTGTTGGAAACCTTTAATGATGTTGCTTGCTTGGGGTGTGGGTGTTCTTTTGCAAGTTGTCTTTATTGTGACTTTTTGGAAGCTTTTCGGGTGGGTTTTATGAGTCTAATTTCTCTAAAATCTGGCAGGAATTTATTGAAATCACAAGCTTGATGGGTAAACCCTGCAAAATTTAAGTGCCTAGGGATTTTTCAGGGTGCTTAATCCAGATATACAGTCAAAAAAAGCAGTTTAAATAACACAAATCAATATTTCACCTCAAATTTTTCTGTTGGATTTTGGCACTAGAAAGTCTAAAAAGTCACACTAAAGACAACTTCATTCTTTTGTGGGTAGGATTCGAGCCTCACATCCCACCATTGCTAGTTAGAGATAGACCCTTGAGAGAAAATGGGAGGAATTTCACAGGTGACATGATCTGGTGCTAACACATTGCATCATTGTTGAAGGAGTTACCTACCTATTGTAATTTTGTAATTGTAATTTAATGTTTAAATAGAAAAGATCTCCATTGAGGGAGGAGGGGGGAAGGGCGGTAAAAGTTGAGAGGCTAGATTTTCCATGTTCATACTTTTTTTTGCTATATTTTGTAAAAGAAGTATCTACCTACCAATTAATATGAATAATATTTTTGGAAGACATATATGTCTCTCTCTTGCATGGTGATTATTAATTTTTATGGTTTATGAATCTTGTATATTTCCATAATTTTATCAATATTTTATAATTTAATATTAACTAATTGATCAATCTCAATGTGGATAATGATTTTTATGGTTGTGGGATAGATTAATATGTTGATAAATTTGAAATTGTTAAATATTTTATTTTTATTAAAGAGAAATAATTATTGGACCATGCTCTTCAACTTTTTTGAGTCCGTCAATTAAGCTCCCTCATTCTCAAAGAATTAAGATCCATGATAAATCAAATATATAGGTAGATAGATAGGTAAGGATAGAAATATTATTAGTGGTTAGAAGTGATTTAAAGTTCAAAAGAAAGGCTCCCTTACCTTGAAGTGGCAACTAGGCTCACATTCTAGTCATAGATTATCATTCCGAATTAAGGCAAGCCTAATTGGAGCCTGCAATTAATCTTTCTCCCTCATTGACGATTTCCACTATTGTATTTCCACTTTGGGTGTCAACACCTCCAATATATTAGAGATCAATTATAATACTTCTCCAAGACATATTTTACAATGCTCCTTCCTCTATATATACTACTTCCTATCCTCCTAGAACATTCTAGAGGAGGAACTTTCTAATAAATGAAATTGTTAAATAAGCTCCATTATAATAGTTGCATTCCAAACTTACCAGCCTTATTTACTAACTATGACATTTCTTACATAACATTATATTAACCTATTTATTAAGAGATAAGGAGGTTAGGACCCTAACATACAATCTTGCAAGTTTATTGTGCTAGGAAAATCATTGCACCTGCTCTCATTCATTCTCTTGAAAAAAGGTGGAGGGGAAATGAGTTTTGCCTTAGTTTCTAGGTCACACATAAATTTGATCAAAAAAGTAAATCATTGCATGTGCCCTATTATGTCGCTAGGTAGGAACCAGCAATTCATCATTAATTGTTAGTTCCACTAGCTTGTCATGATAGATATCTTTTGCATTTTATTGGGTGAAATAATTCATGATGATTGATAGTTGAGTTGATAGGTATAAAGTGTGAAGCTAGTGAATGATCATTTATTGGTTATTTTGGCTCACTAAGAAATTATTTAGTTTTATTAATTCATTGTGTTGTAATATTCTTTCTTACAAACTTTTCAAATTATAATTTTAAGTCTTTTTTAAACTATATTATAGTGATTACACAAAAATTAATTTTATGTGTATTATAGAGTCCACTAAGGTGTTAAATAATGGTCAATTTTTACTAAAGTGTTGAGTTGTCATTTGATTTAAATAATTGGTGGAAAGGATACTTTGGGCCCCCTCTGGGCCTTCATACTTTAACTGGAGGGTGGGGTCTGATTTTTTTGAGGAGCGGTATACCACCATGATACATGGTAGCTAATAAAGTTAACCACCCCCCACTAGGTGTTTCTAAAACCACTAAGGACCCCCTTGCCCTGATTATGCTAAAGTGACATGAACACGAGGCCTAAGAAACACAACAAATCATTAGAGAATCGTCATCACAAATTAAATGATAACAAGTGTCCTCAAATGGTTAGATAATTTCATAAGGGGAAAAATGGGTTTTCTTGTCTTATTAATGCAATATCGAAGCGTAATTTTGCATTGTTCCAGAAATTCCTCCACACACTATAAATTTCAAATTGCATCTTTTTTCCTACACGATAACCTCAACTACTAGGTAATTTCTATAATAATCAATTGCTACTAAGTTAAAGTTGCTAAAAACTTAATGGTATAAGCTTTATGCCCAATCAATTTTGATGATTTTCCATTAATATGTACGGAATTTGATGCCCATGAAACACATGGTGAATTTGACTTGTGTGAGCTAAGAAAATGGGCATTTCAACACTTCCAAGACCTCCATGATATTTCTTCAGTATGGGATTCATAAATGGATCAATTTTTTATCACTCAAACTCACCCCTACATCAAATTTGTTTTATGGTGTTTATAACAATACCACCCAAGTAAGCAATAAATTATATCAAAAAATGGAGCAATGTTATTTTACAATAGCTTTGCATCTATTTTAGAAATGTTGAAGATTGTAATACATGATCAAACCCAACCTCTGAATGAATATATGTTTAGTAAATTATACAATTATTTAACCCCTAAACAAAATACTATTATTCTTTATTCGTGTTTTCATATAACTTCCCAACTAGCTAAAAGTAATCCTCCTTATTCATCCAACGTTTTTCTTGAAATGTCTAGGAAAATTATTTATATGATTTCCTATCTATTAGGGTTTGATGATGAGTCAATAGATGAGACCATATTAAGGTTTTTAACATCATTATCACCAGATAAGAACTCTTTTGTTAGGTTTCATTTTTTTCAATATATAGCCGATGTCATAAATGACCAATTAGCCAATTATAGTCTTACCAAGTCATTCAGATGTTAGTCAATCTTGATTTACCATTTCCTTTACTTTCAAGTCGACAAATTTTACAATTTACAATTGAAAATTCAAGATTCAAGTGATAATTTTCTCTTTGTAATCATTTGGACACCAATGGTGAGAAATCATTCTCCAAACCTTTTTTTTTCAATCAATTCTTATTAGTTTCTTTCAGTCTATTATATGACCAGTCTCCTCCAAGGATATTGCCAAAAATCGAAATGGTATTCCAACTCAGTTAGGGAATAAATTTGGAGATTGGTATCTTTATAAGGAATCCACATAAATTTGTCTATCATTATGGATTACTTAGATATAGGCTTCCTTCTTTCCTACCAATGAGAAGTTTTGCACTAGAGTTCATAAGAAAGAGTTATTAAACCCATTAATTGACCTCATTTTGTCAAACTTGTTTCCCTTTGTTTCATCCATTTTGTGCACATTTTTTCTTCATCCATGAACTATAAGATCATCTAGGCCATGTATACCTACAATAAAAGGTATCATTCACTCACATGCTCATAGTCTATTATTTCTTTGTGAAATTGATTAAAACATTGTTATAGCTACCGAAAGGTGCATATTATGCAACTAATTAGTGTTTTTGCAGCTAAATCCAAGGTTAAACAAGTTCTCGTGAGTTTGAATACAAGCAGGACATATGGACAAATTCTATATGTCATCCACATGGTTTTCCACCTATTGGACACAGCTGGAAGTTTATAAAATATGAGAATATTGTTGGTCAAACCAAGAATAGAACCTAGCTATAGAAGGTTGTTCTCACATAGAATCTCAAGGAGTCAGTATTATAATCAGGTGAACATGGAGAAGTATTTTTTTTAAATTTGTTTCACAGACACTAAGTGGTCACTACATCCACAGGAAAATCTAGGTAGATCAACCTAGAGGGATCTACTTGTCATCCAAACTAGAAAGGCCTAACCCTAAGGGAGTCGAGGATATTTGACCCCGTGACCTCCCATTAGGAAAGGTACTTAGCAATAGGAACTTGACCATCTGAGCTATTCCTTGGGGCTGCTAGTGTGGAGAATTCAAGCAAGCAAGATCTGGACTTTATAATTTCTAGTTGATGATGTGTAAATCAAAATCCCTCTCATGATTCTCTCTTCCAGTAACGAATCATGAGAGTAAAATTCCTATTCTGATTTTAAAACATAGTTTTCAAATGAAGAACTTACCTCTCAAAATTTATCTCTTAAAATTGTTAGATCATAAAACATTATAAATTTCTTCGATCTGGAAGCGAAATCATTAAGTTTTAATTCTAGAATTATTGTTACTCTCTGGAGAGAAGACTTTGTTTAAAGTTAATGCAAGTACTTTGTTCATGGCACAATTGTGAATGTATTGGTGATTTAGTTCAAGGATTTGAATTCCTATTTCCACCTGCTCACCAGGAGGGCCCCTTGTGGAGTTGTCAAATAGTGTTGTTGTTCCTTTAATTTCATTCTTTTTCTAGAATTCATTTCAATTTAGTTTTTAAATATATATATATATATATATATATATATATATATATATATATATATATATATATATATATATATATATATATAATGCTCTATTTTTAATCACAGATTGCTTATTTAATGCTCAGACTAGTTTGAATTAGGAATGCACACACTAGTAATATATAGAGGCTTTTACATTTTTATCTCTTCTCTTTAAATAAGTTTCATTTCAGTCTTTCTTTTAAATAGATAGACAAATTTCCATTCATGTCTTTAGAATAAATTTCTTTCAAGTTCTCTATATGAGATTAGAATAAAATCATGTCTTTTCAATTCAATTAGATCATATTTCTTTTCACTATCCAATAGTTTAGATTTACATTTTCTATCCAATAGAATAGACTCTAAATTATGTTCAATAGAATAACTTTCAAATTATGTCCTTAGAATAGTTTGTTTTAATTCCTTGAATTCGAACTTAGTTTTCTTTAAAGTTTATTTTGGTTTGAATGGTCTTATAGACAAAACATGTGTATATGCTTAATAAGAATTAGTATTGGAAAGGTTAAATCCACATTTTGTATCTAGATTTAATTTCTTTGATTGAAAATATATCTCCTATCATATACAATGCACATACACTTCACAAGTTCACAAGCCCTAGTTGATCATTTAATGAAGTAATTTAGCTAGTAATTAAATTATCCAATATTTTTGGCATCATTGTTGAGGATGTGTATATATGACTTTATTTTTTTATCTAGATTTTCATATCATAATAGATGTATTCATTTTCTAGATGCATAATTAAAAAAAATCATATTAAATTAATTTAGGATGCATGTATAGAGAATGAGATTCTAGGGGTTATTCGTAAGTAGAGGACGTAGTTCAATACCATCATCACCAACCACCCCCACCAGATCACGTAGTGCCATGTCATCTACCAACACTCGCATTCCATCCATAGCATGTATATATAGACTCCCTGAACTGCATAGATCTAAAATTCAACCTAGGGATTCACCAACCTCATCTACAAAAGTTGTAGTTGAAGAACCTATATCCCCAACTAAAGGAGTCATATTTATTTCTTCAATAGGTGAACAACTCTTAGGACAGGAGTTAGAAGTACCTAGTGAGGAAGAATAAGTAGAAGAGGAAATCCCATTAAATCAACCATTGGTAGAAGAACCAAAAGAGGAGGAATTTGTTGAAGATAATCCTATTATAGAACCATACATAAGTTTTAAAGAATCTACAATGGAAGATGAAGGAGAGGTTGTTAGGTCCATATAATACGAGCATATTCCCCTTATTGTTATTGTTAGTGTAGCCCCTATTATTATTGTTGTGCCCATGTATCCCCCATGTTGTTATTGTTCTACCCCATGGAAGCCCACTATTTTCATCCGAATAGAAAATGGTATCAATCCGTGGTATTCATCCACCCATGGAATTTACCCATGGTATTGTAAGTGACATCCACCCATGGTATTCATTCACCCATGGAATTAACTCGTGGTATTGTGACATCCACCCATGGTATTCATTCACCCATGGAATTGACCCGTGGTATTGTAACTGAAAAGGACTATAAGTAACAAGTCGCATTTTGTAAAAGGACAGTTTGTCCGCCACGATGTAGCCTTTACAGTTATTCTCCAATTTAATAAAAAAATTCTTTGTGGTTTTGTTTATTGGGCATTCTCTTTTTTTTTCTTCTCGCAATTCAATTTTTCATATCTTGGGGGCCTCTCCCCCCAAGATCCATTTCAATTTTTTTAGATCCTGGGGGCCTCTCCCGAAGATTTGGATTAGTGATATCAGACCATGTTATAATTCCATGGGAATGGGTATTTGTTTCATATTTCAGTTTCAAATTTTGCAGCAATATTCAACAAACTTCAGGCATGTGCTATGTCCTCCACAGAGCATTTTCTTGGGCCAAGCGAGAAGAATTTTCTTTTTTCATTTTTTTGCAAGAATGTTTTTGGGCGGTGTGTTTACAGATCAGATATGAAATTTTTGGTGAAAATTTTACAACAAAAAAAAAAAAACAGATCAAGATTTCTTGCGAAAAAATGCCCAAATTCAAAAAATGATTTGGCTGAATCAAAGTCTGGATGAGGGAGATATCGCTGATTTAAAATCAGCGATTTTTTCAGAACTTTCATGACGATGGAAAATTTGCAACGTGAATCTAAGATTCTAGAGTGTCCAGATAAGGATTTTGAAAACATTGGAAGATGCAAAATGGTCCTTCTGTTTCCAAAAACAGGTTATAATAAATATTCTGAGTTATATTGACCGAGTTATGTCTATTTTAATTCTGAAGCAATATTCAGAGCAGGTTCCCTTTGGAGACATGCCCTCCCACCCTACTTTATTAGGCACTTGCTTCACATTCATCAGTTTCATCATAGCAGCATTCGGCTTGGGTTCTTTGGAGATGTGCCCTCTCACCTTAGGTTATGTAGGCACCTGTTACATCATCAACAACCAACATCACGGTTATGGGTCAACCACAAAAAATACTTGTCATCAAAGTCCATTTGCTAGGCCGCACACTGTTAGCATCACAGTTGGTCACAAGCGTTGCAGGGTATCTCTATCCTTGGATATTCGTTTGTCATGGTTATGGGTCATCCACGAACCCACACTTCATTGAAGTCCATGTCCTAGGCTACACATTGTCAGTATCACAGTTGGTCACAATCATTACAGGGTATCTCTATCCTTGGATCTTCGTTCATCATGGTTATGTGTCATCCACAAATCCACACTTCATTGAAGGCCATTTTCTAGGCTGCACATTGTCAATATCATAGTTGGTCACAAGCATTACAGGGTATCTCTATCCTCGGATATTCATTCATCATGGTTATGGGTTAACCACATAAAACCCTTCTCTTCAGTGGCTCTTCATATTCAACAAAGGCTTCGCAAGAGGGAACTTCACACAATGGGGACCATTTCTTCTTAAGGAGGGAGTAACGATTCCAATAGAAAATGTCATCAACCCATGGTATTCATCTACCCATGGAATTTACCCATGGTATTTTAAGTGACATCCACCCATGGTATTCATTCACCCATGGTATTTTTCCCATGGTATTGTGACATCCACCCATGGTATTGGGACATCCACCCATGGAATTGACCCATGGTATTGTAACTGAAAAAGACTATAAGTAACAAATCACATTTTGTAAAAGGACAATTTGTCTGCCACAATGTAGCTTTTACGTTTATTCTCCATTTTAATAAAAAATTTCTTTGTGGTTTTGCTTATTGGGCATTCTCCTTTTTTTCTTCTTGCAATTCAATTTTTCAAATCTTGGGGGCCTCTCCCCCCAAGGTCCATTTCAATTTTTTCATATCTTGGGGGCCTCTACTATTGTGCCCTTACACTATTATTGATATGTAGGCTCTGATTATATTGTGACCCCTTAGACCTCTATATATACAAAGGAGGTCTTATCATTTTTATCATCCAAGAATTGTTCATTTATGTAATGTAAAGGAGGTTTCCCCCTTTAAGAGGATAACTTTGAAGTCGTTGATCTATCTTTTCTTCTATTTTGTGAGTTGGTTGCATAACATTTGGTATCAGAGCTTTGGATTCTAGAGTTTTGCTGCTTAAAACAAGTCATCGTGGCATGTTCATTGTAACTTTGTTTCTACAAAGCTTCAAAATATGAAATTGCAAACACGTTGAGTTGAAATATTGGTGAACTTCATGCTAGAATTTCAGATCTTGGTTCGCTATAGGTTTTGAGATAGGGTCCAAATAAGTTAGGGTTTTTCATGCTCTAGAATTCATTCTCAAACAAGTGATCGACAGAAAATAGTCATAACTTTCTCTTCAAGCATCATATTGGAATTTAATAAAATGTGATAGAAAGAAAATAGACTGTAGTTTCTTATATATAAAGTTTAGGGCCGAAGGATGAAACAGTGACACATGGCATTATGTACAAGTTTACTTTGCTAAACCAATCCATAATCAGGTCATTGTGAGAGATTTGACATAAGATTACCTTAAAGAATCCAATTTTTGTTTGAATTATGGCATTGGAAAGAAGGCTCAGAGGGATACCAGATGAAGGAATTTCAGACCTTGGAGATCTGAAATTACATATGTACAACTGTTTAAATATTAAGATCCTAAAAGCAAGAAAGATATGTGTATGTTTTTAAAAATTTCATAACTTTTGTTTGAAAAAATAGTTTGAAGTGATTCTAAGGGCATATTGAAGCATATATATCAGTATTGGATTCTAAGATTCCTCCCAAACAAAAGGATTATACACCCATTAATCCCTCATAAAGCTCTACTATGATGCATGAAGAGGAAGAATTGCAACATGATATATCAAAATTACGGGACCAAGTGCAACAAATTTCGATCTCACAAAGAGGAACCAAAGATGAAATTAAAGGGGAGATGGATGGTTTAAAAGAATAATTAAAAGGAAACATGAATGGTTTAAAAGAAGACATGTAAGAGTTGAATGAAGGGTTGACAAAGTTGTTGCAAGAAAGGCTTCCCAGTGGTGACAAGGTAAATCCATAAAAATCACGATGAGGACAAAAGGAATATGAATTATGATTTTAGAGACTCCAATGTTGATCCAGATTTAAACAGGAACGCAACAAATTATAGAGATAACCATAAACACAAAGATGCAGTGGAAATAATACTTCATTTCATTAATGTAAAATATTGAAATATGGTTACAAACATAAATGGAAATAAACCAACTAGGGTGATGGTAGCTTATCTCTGAGAAGAGATGTGGTGGCTACATTCCTCTGAACTGTGTTACAATGAGGCTCGAAGGCCTATTTATTGTTGAGAAATAATGGAAAACACTAAACATCCAAAAACCTAACCCTAGAAGATGAGCGCCAAACTGTGGGCCCCATTTGGGTAAATTGGTACATCAACTTCCCAGAGTCGTAACTTTGGCATACGATCTCCATTTGACACGCACAATATTTTGTTAGAAAGATCCATCCGAGAACTACAAATTTGGGAAGAGCAACATTGGTCCATTGACTCATGTTGCTCCCATATTTCGCAAAAAACTTCATTTAGGGCCTCAAAACAACTCCGGAAGTTCAGGACCCAAAAAATTGCTAAAAATAGTAAATTGTGCTACAAATACGGAAACTAAAATACTGAAAGAGACAGTTGTGGGGGTCTAAGTGGGATAGGTGGGTGGCCACCAACATGCACCTGGATCATTCCTCCCACCTTAGGATGAAATGGTCCCCATTGCATTGAGTTCCTCCATCTGCTGAGCTTGGTCCTTGGTGAGTTGTTTTGCAATCTCTGATGTATCCAGTGATGGTGGGAAGCATGGTCGAGGGTGTTCCACATTGAACACTCGGTGTAAGCGAAGGAATGGAGGAATGTTGTGCCTCAAATTCTTGTTTCCCACAAACTTGCTAATGTTGTAACGACCATGTCAGAGTGGTCTAAGCTTCTGATGGACTCTTGTAAGGCGTTCTTTCTACAAATGCAACTTGACTTTGTCTCCCACCTGAAATTTGTGAGTACCCCTGTGGGTGAAGAGAAGTTGTTCCTGTGTTCTGTCATGACCGTATCCCTTTGTTGCTACTACTACATGGAGGAACCCTTTGCAGGGTTCATGGATGTGGCTACAATCTTCCCCTTACTTTCGGAGCGAACTAGACAAAAAATGAATTTCCTAGTCTGAGAGACGATCTTGTTACATTTCTTAGCAGAGATCAAAGAGGTGGCGGTAGGTGGGGCTACCTCCGGTATCCTGTATAATGAATTACCCAAAGGAATGATAATAGTGCGATCCTTGACCAATACATAGCATGTCGCCTCCACAAGTATGTCTGGCCTAATAATACATCATAAACATCTAGAGGTGCAACATCACACAATACCTCGTTGGGGAAGGGCTTGATATTGTAGGGAAGGCGGCACTTCTAGAAAACTCGGAGATCTCGTCCTTGGTGAATCCACCAAATACTATACGGCTGCGGTTGTGGTGTAAACGAGAGGCCCAGCTGCTTCACGACCTCTGTTGAAATGAGGTTCTTTTGGCTACCACTTTCGACAATGAATTGTAGTGGCGAACCCCTCACCCACATTTATGAGTGGAAAAGGTGCTCCCCCTCCTCTAGATATTCAAGCTCATTCTTCTCAATCTTGGTGGTGGCAACAGTGGCACTGGGCTTCGTGTTAATGATCTGCTTCCCTTTGACATTCCCCTTGTCGGGTTATGACTCAAAGTCAAAACATGCATCTGATTCGGAAGCCTTGAACTCAGCCACCAACGACTGCTTGGTCTGACACTCACTTGTGTTGTGAGTGGGGATTTTATGGAACTCACACCACTTTCTTGTGTTCTTATTTGGCTTTGTGGTGTTTTTATTTTCTTGCGGCTTCAACGGGTTGCCTTGGGTCACCCTACCTTGGCTTTGTCCTTTGGTCTTCAGATTCGTAGATCCAAAGTATTGCTTCTTCTGTTTAAACTTCTGTTTGATTTTGACAGCATATTAGTACACTGTGCCAAGCGAGGAGATGTTCAGGAACTCCATCTCATCCTGGATGTATCTGTGTAGGAAGCCACGGTACTTGAGTACCAAATGTAGCTCAAATTCCTTGATACCCAACTGTGTACGAAGGGTATGAAAAATGTTTATGAACTCTAGCACATCTTGGTCCCTTCCTTGCTGTGTCATGGTCCACTTTATGTATTTGTCCTCATAGCTTTTGACAGGGTAATATTGCTCCTTGATGGCATCCCAGAATGAACTCCAAGTGGCTGCAGCTAAAAATTGTGAGCCCATACTTTCATCCTTCTACTCACAGTAGGTTTCCCACCAATCATTGATGTGGGGGGATGCTTTGAGAAGAGAGAAAACAATCTTTTCCCTACTCAAAAATTCATGAACAAAAAAATACCCTTCTAGCATATTTAACCATTTATCTATGGCATCTACGTCTATCTAATCCTAGAATATGGGGATTTCGAAATTAACTTGTACATTAAATGGTGTGGTGTTTCCAGAGTAGCTGTTGGAAGACGATGCATCGCCCCTGGGTAGCCGCTAAAGGATTTGGGCAAAGTTGTCCATCATCGCGTTCTTTTGTCGCTCGAGGGCTTCTTCGAGCAAGATTTTGATAGGATCTCCTACCCCCTCATCTTTCTTTTCATCTGCCATGGGAGGCCATTGGGATTTGCGAGGCTGGTCTTGCAAAGGTTTGACCAGTTCAAGCCCTAACTCCTTATATCCCGACCTCATTGGGGACATGCAAAGAAGAATAGAGAAAAAGCAGACCGCTTTGATACCACTGATCTAGATTTAAACAGAAACAAAACAAATTACAAAGATAATCATAAACACATAGATGCGGCATAAATAATACTTCATTTCATTAATGTAAAATATTGAAATGCGCTTACAGACATAAATGGAAATAATCCAGCTAGGGCGATGGTAGCTTATCTCTAAGAAGAGATGTGGTGGCTACATGCCTCTAGACTGTGTTAAAATGAGGCTCGAAGGCCTATTTATTGTTGAGAAACAATGGAAAACCCTAAGCATCCAAAAACCTAACACTAGAAGATGAAATGCCAAATTGTGGGCCTTGTTTGGGTAAATTGGTACATCAACTTCTTGGGGTTGTAACTTTGGCATACA
This sequence comes from Pinus tabuliformis, assembly GCA_031772625.1. NCBI lineage: Eukaryota > Viridiplantae > Streptophyta > Pinopsida > Pinales > Pinaceae > Pinus > Pinus tabuliformis. The sequence continues at coordinate 703,706,645 of CM062805.1, read as the reverse complement.
ATCTCCGTTTGACGTGCACAATATCTCATTAGAAAGATCCATCTGAGAACTACAACTTTGGGTAGAGAAACATCAAGCCATGGACCCATGTTTCTCATATATTTCTGACAAAACGTTGTTTAGGGCCTCAAAATGACTCCAGAAGTTCAGGACTCGAAAAACTGCTAAAAATAGTAAATTGTACTACAAATATGGAAAATGAAAAACTAAAAGAGATAGTTGTGGGGGTCCAAGTGGGATAGGTGGGTAGCCACCAACATCCACCTGGATCATTTCTCCCCCCTTAGGAAGCAATGGTCCCCATTGCGTTGAGTTCCTTCGTCTGTTGAGCTTGGTCCTTAGTGAGTTGTTCTGCAATCTTTGATGTGTCCAATAATGGTGGGAATCATGGTCGAGGGTGTTCCACATTGAACACTCGGTGTAAGAGAAGGAGTGGAGGAATGTTGTGCTCCAAAGCATTATTTCCCATAGCCTTGGTAATGTTGTAAGGACCATGTCAGAGTGGTCTGAGCTTCTAATGGGCTCTTGTAAGGCATTCTTTTTGCAGATGCAACTTGACTATGTCACCCACTTGAAACTTGTGTGGTACCCCTGTGGGTGAGGAGAAATTATTCCTATGTTATTTCATGAACATATCCCTTTGTTGCTGCTGCTGCATGGAGGAACCCTTCACGGGGTTCATGGATGTGGCTATGATCTTCCCCTTACTTTGGGAGTGAACCAGATAGAAAATGAATTTCCTAGTCTGAGAGATGATCTTGCTACATTTCTTAGCAGAGATCAAAGAGGTGGCGGTAGGTGGGGCTACCTCTAGTATCCTATATAATTAATTACCCAAAGTAATAATAATAGCGTGAGGCCTTGATTCATACACAACATGTTGCCTCCACAAGTATGGCTAGCCTAATAATACATCACAAACATCCAGAGGTGCAACATCACAAAATACCTCGTTAGTGAAGAACTTGATGCTGCAGGGAAGGCGACACTTCTGGCGAACTCGGAGATCTCGTCCTTGGTGAAGTTAGCCGATACTATATGGTTGTGTGTGTGGTGTAGTTGGGAAGCCCAACCACTTCACGACCTCTGCTAAAATGAGGTTCTTTTGGCTGCCACTGTCGACAATGAATTGTAGTGGCTAACCCTTCACCCACATTTGTGAGTGGAAATAGCGCTCCCCCTCCTTTGGAACTTCGGGCTCATTCTTCTGGATCTTGGCAGTGGAAATAGTGGCACTAGACTTCGTGTCAATGATCTAATTCTGTTTGACATTCCCCTTGTCGGGTTCTAACTCAGGGTCGAAACATGCATTTGATTCGGAAGCCTTCAACTCGGCCACCAGCGACTGCTTGGTCCGACACTCACTTGTGTTGTGAGTGGGGCTCTTATGGAACTCACACCACTTTCCTATGTCCTTCTTTGGCTTCATGGTGTTGTTCTTTTCTTACGGCTTCGATGGGTTGTCTTGGGTCACACCGCGTTGGCTTTGTCTTTTGGTCTTCGGATTCGCAAATCCAAAGTCTCACTTCTTTTGTTTAAACTTCTGCTCGATTTTGACAGCGTATCGATACGTCGTGCCAGGCGAGGAGATGTTCAGGAACTCCATCTCTTCCTGTATGTATCTCTGTAGGTAGCCATGTTACTTGAGTACCAAATACAGCTCAGAGTCCTTGATACCAAATTCTATGCGAAGGGTATGAAAAATGTTTGTGAACTCTGACACATCTTGGTCCCTTCATTGCCGCAGCATGGTCCACTTTACGTATTTGTCCTCATAGCTTTTGACAGGGTACTATTGCTCCTTGATGGCATCCTGGAATGAACTCAAAGTGGGTGTGGCTGAAAATAGTGAGCTCGTACTTTCATCCTTCTGCTCACAGTAGGTTTCCCACCAATTGTTGATGTGGGGGGTTGCCTTGAGAAGAGCGAAAACAATATTTTCCCGACTCGAAAATTCATGAACGGAAAAATACCCTTCTAGCAAATTTAACCATTTATCTACGACATCTATGTCTATCTGACCCTCAAATATGGGGATTTTGAAATTAACTTGTACCTTAAACGGTGTGGCGTTTCCAGAGTAGTTGTTGGAAGCCGATGCATCGCCCCTGGGTAGCCGCTGAAGGCTCTAGGAAAAGTTGTCCATCATCGCATTCCTTTGTTGCTCGAGGGCTTCTTTGAGCAAGACTTTGATAGGATCTCCTGCCCCCCTCATCTTTTTTTTCATTCGCCATGGGAGGCCGTCGGGATTTGCAAGGCTGGTCTTGCAAAGGTTCGACCAGTTCAAGCCCTAACTCCTTATATCCCAACCTCATTGGGGACATGCAAAGAAGAACAAAGAAAAAGCAGACCACTCTGATACCACTGATCTAGATTTAAACAAGAACACAACAAACTACAGAGATAACCGTAAACATAGAGATGCAGTGGAAATAATACTTCATTTCATTAATGTAAAATATTGAAATATGCTTACAAAAATAAATGGAAATAAACCAGCTAGGGCGATGGTAACTTATCTCTGAGAAGAGATGTGGTGGCTACATGCCTCTGAACTATGTTACAATGAGGCTCAAAGGCCAATTTATTGCTGAGAAACAATGGAAAACCCTAAACATCCAAAAACCTAACCCTAGAAGATGAAATGCCAAACTGTGGGCCTCGTTTGGGTAAATTGGTACATCAACTTCCTGGGTTGTAACTTTGGCATACGATCTATATTTGACATGCACAATATCTCGTTAGAAAGATCCATCCAAGAACTACAACTTTTGGAAGAGAAACAATAGTTCGTGGACCCATATTGCTCCTAGATTTCCCAAAAAGAATCGTTTAGGGCCTCAAAACGGCTCCGAAAGTTCAAGACCCGAAAAACTGCTAAAAATAGTAAATTGTGCGACAAATATGGAAACTGAAAAACTGAAAGAGACAGTTGTGGGGGTCCAAGTGCGATAGATGGGTGGCCACCAACATCCACCTAGATCAAATGTGGGGTTTAAGAACCACCAAATTCCAAAGATAGATATGAGGAAGTTTTATGGCAAGGATCTGGTAACATGGAGACTATAGATGGAGTAATATTTTGATCTACAAGATGTGAAACCCTCATAAAAGGCATGTATTGCATATTTTTATTTAGAACCCAATCCTTTTGTATGGTATAGATGGATTTGTTCTCATAAACCACTTATCACCTGGTCATTTTTTATGGAGGAAATGATACCACATTTTGAATATACAAAGAGCAACACTTTCTTTATCCAATTGATAAATCTCACAAAAAAGGGTTCAATGGCAGAGCACATTAAAAACCACAAAAAATTGAATATTAGTGTAATTGATATTACAAAAGAGCATAGGATTGATGTCTTCATAGGGCCTGTAAAATATAAGATCCAACATGAGGTTTTTGTTTGGGAACCTGATTCATTGGAAAAGGCATTCAAGGTGGCAAGAAAAGTTGAAAGCAACATTATGGCAACAAGGAAGTCTACCACTCACAACTATAAAGATGGAAGTGTTGATGCTCCTAGTCTTCCACAACCTACAAGGTTGAAACCACAACAATTGGAGGGAAAAAAAGAAAAATTTCTTTGTTACAGTTGTGATAACAAATATACTAAGGGTCATAATTGTGTTGATAATAAATTATTCTACATAGATTGTGAAGAGGAGTGAGAAAAGGAACAAGAAACATCAAAAGAGGAGGATATGCTCCAGGAACCAACCCCGGAGAAAGAAGAAATGAATCCGACCATATCTTGTAATGCATTGGCAGGAATTACCACTCCTCAAACTCTCAAGATAGAAGGATATATCAAGAAGAAAAAGGTAATAGTTCTGATTGATTCGCGGAGTACCCATAATTTTATTCATCGTAAGATAGCCAAGGAATTGAATTGCTTCCATATCTAGCACCAGAGTGTCAAGTGATGGTTGCAAATGGAGGAGCTATAAATTTCTCTAGAAAGTGCCATAATATTAAGCTAACCATGGGGGAATATGTATTGAATATTCCAATTCTTTACATTCAAATGGGTGGTGTTGATGTTGTACTAGGAGTCTATTGATTACAATCTTCAGGGATGATAGGTTTTAATTTTCAAGAACGTTTCTTTAAAAAATTTTGGGAAGGAAAGGAAGTTGAATTAAGGGGTATCGCAGGGAAACTTGGAAAGATAACTATCTCTAATGGAATGACAAATCTTCTAAATAAAGAACAATGGGGCATCATTGGACAATTATGCTCACTAGAGGTTCAAACATTGAAATCATCTATTTCTCCAGATCTCCAAAAATCCTTAGACAATCATTCCAAGGATTTTGAGAGTCCTAAAGGCCTCCCACCTATTCATGATCATGATCATTCTATTCATTTGATTACATGAAGTTTTCCTCCAAACATCATACATTACATATATTCATATGCCCGAAAGAGTGGAATTGAATGTATGGTTGCAGAAATGCTAGAGGAAGGTATAATTCAACCTAGTCAAAGTTCTTTCTCTGTTGCAGTAGTATTGGTGCACAAGAAGGATGGATCATGGTGTATGTGTCTAGATTATAGGGAGCTCAACAAGCTCACTATTAAAGATAAATTTCCCATTCTTGTCATTGATGAATTTTTGGATGAATTACATGGAGAAATTTACTTCACCAAACTAGATCTTCGTTCAGGATATCATCAAATTAGAATGAAATCTAAAGACATTTTGAAAACAACATTTAGAACTCATGAGGGTCATTATGAATTTTTGGTCATGCCTTTTGGACTTACTAATGCACCTTCCACATTTCAAGGTTTGATGAATTCCATTTTCAAACCCTTCCTTAGAAAATTTGTGTTAATATTTTTTGATGATATACTAATCTATAGCAAGTCTTGGAAGGATCATGTTCAACATGTTGACAGGGTGCTCAAATTATTGGAGGAGAAAAAATTATATGCAAAAGCCTCCAAATGTTTCTTTGGAGTATAGGAGGTGGAATATTTGGGTTATATTATATCTCATGAGGGTGTTAAGGTAGACCATAACAAAATTAAAGCCATTAAGGAATGGGAAATCTGAACAACCATAAAGCATCTCTAAGGATTTCTAAGGTTGAAAGGGTATTATCGCAAGTTTGTTAAGAATTATGGGAGAATATAGGCACCTCTAACAATGTTACTGAAGAAAGATGCATTTTCTTGGTCTTCAGAAGCAACTAAGGCCTTCGAACATCTTAAAGAGGAAATGTGCCAAGCACCAGTCTTAGCTACGCTAGACTTCACAAAATCCTTTATTTTGGAATGTGTTGCCTTAGGAAATGGAATTGGTGTTGTTTTAATGCAAGAAGACTCATTTCTTTTGAAATTCATCCAATCAAAGGAAAGTATTTAGACAAACCTATTTATGAGAAGGAAACATTGGAAATACTAAATGCACTAAAGCAATGGAGACCTTACCTAATGGGAAGACACTTCAAGGTAAAAATAGATCATGTTAGTCTTCAATATTTCTTGGAACAAAGATTATCTTCATAGGAGCAACAAAAATTGGTCACAAAGATGTTGGGTTATGACTTTGAAATCATCTACAAAAAAGGGAAGAAAAATTTTGTTGCAAATGCACTCTCAAGAAAGGATGAGGATGTGGAAGCATTGCTTTGTGCCATTTCTATTATCCAACTTGATTGGATAACCGAAGCAAGGGATGAATGGAAGAATGATGAAGAGGTGTGGACACTCATTCAAAAGTTGCAGCAATATCCCAGTACATTTGATACATTTAGTTGGAAAAATGATTCATTATGGTACAAAGATCACTTATATCTTTGTAAGAATTCCCAACTCAAGCAAAAGATTATTTTTGAATTGCACACCTCCCCCTTAGGAGGGCACTTGGGATTTTTAAAAACTTACCACAGGGTAAAGAAGGAATTTTTTTTTGGATGGCCTTAAATTTGATATTAAGAAGTTTGTGGCAGAATGTTTGGTTTTCTAACAAAATAAAGTTGAGACAGTTAACAGCCTAGGTTTGTTACATCCTTTAGCCATTCCAAGTCAGCATTGGGAGGAAGTCTCAATGGATTTTATGACAAGTTTACCCAAGACTGAACGAAAGAGTGTCATCATGGTGTTAGTTGATGGAATTACCAAGTATGCACACTTTTGTGCATTATCTTATCCTTTTAAAGCTAGTACAGTTTCTACTGTATTTGTGGAAACAATTCAAAAGCTACATGGAAACCCAAATATTATTGTAAGTGATAAAGACCCCATTTTCACTGGAAATTTTTTGACAAAATTATTTTCTTGTCTTGGTACTCAATTAGCTCATAGCTCATCTTATCATCCTCAATTTGATGGTAAAACTGAGATAGTGAACAAATGTTTGTAAGGATATCTTCGTTGCTTTGTATATGATAAATAAACATAATGGGTCAAGTGGTTACCTCTAGCCAAATGGTGGTATAACACTTCCTTCCATATTGCATCAAAAATGTCTCATTTATGGAACTTTATGGATATCATCCACAATCCATCACATCATATTTAATAGAAAATTCTAAGGTTCAAGAAGTGGACGATCACATCGAGCATCAACAACAACTTATACAACTCTTCAAGGATAACCTCACTCTAGCGTAGAATCTAATGAAACAATAGGAAGATTATCATTGCAACGAAAGAAGTTTTGATGTAAGCAACTGGGTATTTTTTGTAGGAATTTATAGGGTAAGTTCCTCAGATAGAACACCAAAGGACATTGCTCACAAACAGATCACAGATCAATACACCAGTGTTCCTGACGTGGTTAAAACCCTCAAAGAGGGAAGCAGTCCATGGCCTGAGCCAACATGGCCACTTCAGGCAATTTATTAATAAAAGAATGAAAAAATACATAAGCTTCTCTCATGAATGGTTACCCTACAAATGACCCTCCATGCTCTTTAAATAGAGATCATGGACCAATCGGCTGTTAAGCCACGGATCAAGTCTCGGTAATACCGAGGAGAGAATGAATCGTTGGATCACTACATATCATGACCATCGGATTGTAAGTTACAAAAGTACATAGTAAAGAAACACACTTCACCTAACTCTACACTAGACCAAGATATACTTAACTATTTCCTATGTGTCAAAATATCCTAACATCCCCCCTTAAGAACAACTTGGGATAGGATTGAAGGATGTACAAATATGACACAATAGGAGAAGGAAGGAGGCATTAGAGACTATCCCCCCTTAGTGACAACTTCCTGAACTCCAACCATAAATCGAAGTTTAGTAAACTTCACCTCTGTGAGAGCCTTTGTAAAGATGTTTGCAACTTGATCATCTGTTGAACAATATTGCACTTCAAGAACATGGTCATGAATGAGCTTTCTGATGGAGTGCATGTGCAGTTCAATGTGTTTGTTGCACTTATGTTGGACTGGATCTTTGCATAGTTGAATGGCACTTTGATTATCACACCAAAGTGTAGTTAGATGTTGCTGCTAAAAGCCAAACTTTGAAAGGATCTGACGAAGCCACAAGGCTTCCTTACTAGCTTCTACGACACCACAATACTCTACTTCTACTGAAGAAAGAGAAATGACACTTTTTTTCTTGCAAGCCCATGTAATAGGTCCTGAACCAAGAGTGAACACATAACCTATAGTAGACTTCTGATCATCAGGGTCACCAGCCCAATCGGAATTAGTGAAACCAACCAATAGAGGAGATGCTTCTATATTGTAATGAATCCCAAACTGAATTGCACCTCGAACATAACGAAGTATTCTTTTAGCTAATTTCTAATTACTTTCATGTGGTTTTTGCATAAACCGAGCAATAAGGCCAACAACAAAGGAAAGGTCAGGACGAGTATGGGTCAGATACAAAAGTTTTCCTACAAGTTGATGGTAAGGTAGCATCAACTTCAGGGGAAGTACAAGTGATTGAAAGTTTGGCTCCAGAATGAAAGGGAGAAGGGGCTAGCTTACAGTATTCCATGTGAAAATGGCATAGAAGATCATAGGCATACTTGGACTAGGAAAGGGAAATACCTTCCTTGGATTGCAAGACTTGAAGACCAAGAAAATAATGCAAGTGTCCTAAGTTTGTCATTTCAAACTTATTTTTAAGGCTGGACTTCATATGGTTTATAAGGTTGGGATCACTACCAGCAAGGATAAGATCATCAACATAAAGAACAAGAATTATAAGAGACTTTCCCACTTTCTTGGTGTAGACAATATTGTCAGAATGGCACCTAGACAAGCCAGTTTCTAAAAGAAATCTATACATTTTGGCATACCAAGCCCAAGGGGCTTTCTTGAGACCATAAAGGGATTTCTTAAGCTGATATACAAGACTGGAGTTTGTTTTTATAACGCCAGTAGGTTGTTCCATATAGATTTCTTCATGCAAGTCCCCATGCAAGAAGACAGATTTAACATCCATCTGATGGACTTCCCATTTGAAAGAGGCAGCAAGGGAAAGAACGAGGATAGAGTTCATTTTGGCAATAGGGGAGAAGGTTTCAGTATAGTCAATGCCTTCAACTTGTGAAAACCCCTTAGCAACAAGATGAGCTTTATGCTTATCAACTTTTCCATCTGGTCCATACTTGGTTCTGTAAACCCATTTGCATATAACAAGTTTTCGTCCCTTTAGAAGAGGAACAAGATCCCATGTATAATTTGCCAATAATGAACGATATTCTTCATTCATATCTGCTTCCCAATCTAGATGGCCTGAAGCTTCTACAAAGGTGTCAGGATCATAATTCGCTGAAGCTTGAGCCAGTAAAGAAGAGGCTCTATCGAACTGAGAATGTATACATCGTTGGTCTGTAGGATCACCGACAAGAGCACCTGCTCAATCCCGAGTAGCACAGACCCCTTTTGGAAGCTGAGGAGCTGAAGGAGGATCTTGAGAAGGTAGGGGAGGATTGTCATCCTCACTATCATCATCTGAAAAAAGAAATATTTTTAGAAGTAGAAGGGATAGAGGGAGGTGGCACATCCGTTGAACTAGGCTCATAAGCCAATATATTTTCAGCAAACTTTACATCTCTTCTAATGATAACATTTCTGGACTTAAGTGGAATAAGTCTATATCCTTTGACATCTTCAGAATATCCAACAAAAATACATTTTTCACTCTTAGGTTCTAAAGCTTTATGTTTCTCATCTAGAATATAGGCCCATGCTTCACTTCCAAAAACACGAAAGTGACTTACATCTGGTTTAATTGAGCTCCATGCTTCTTCTGGAGTGATATTCTTTAAAACCTTAGTAGGAGTGTGATTTACTATGTAGTTTTCATATTTAATTTCTTCTGCCCAAAAATTAAGACTAAGTCCTTTAGATTGACGCATATAATTAGCCATTTCCTTCAAGGTGTGATTCTTCCTTTCAGTTACACCATTTTTTTGTGGAGTATATGGAATGGTATGTTTCATTTGAATTCCATTCTTAGTGCAAAAGTTGATGAATTTGTTGTTAACATATTCTTCGCCATTATCAGATCTTAGCTTAAGAATTTGATGTCCAGATTGTTTTTCAACAAAGGCCTTAAAGGCCAATAACATGTTAAATACTTCACTCTTGAGTTTTAAGAAGTATACCAAGTGCATCTGGAGAAATCATCAATGAAAGTTAAGAAATACTTGTAGCAAAAGAATGAAACAATAGGAAGTGGACCACATAAATCACTATGCACAAGTTGTAAAGGGGCTGAGGCGTTCCTTTCAAAACTATCCCGCTGATTTTTTCTGAGTACACATCTGGAACAAACACCATCTCTACAAGATACCATTGGAAGAGTTGTCACCATATTTTCCTTACATAGATTCTAAAGGGAGCGATAGTTTAAGTGACCAAATCGCTCATGCCAAAGTTTGCTCACTTCATCATTATGAGCAAAAAATATTGAGGGAATATTTGATGACCCAAAGTTGTTAAACTTATACAACCTTGTAGAATCATCAACAATGCTAGTAGCTAAAATCTGTCTAGGATCTCTTAGGTCCTTAATTACAACATCGTGCAGTGAAAATTCAATGATTTTACCTTCACCTGAATGAGTTATCTAATATATGGATAGAAGGTTGCAGGATAAGATTGGAACACACAATACATCATTAAATTGACCATTGTCTAGATGAACAGTTCGAGTCCCTACAACAATAAGAGATCTATCATCACCAACATATGTATTTTTGGTGTTACAATCATTTAAAGAAGAAAACATGGATTTGCTTTTGGACATGTGATAATAAGGTTCAGAATCAATGAGCCACTCATGAGAATGAGAAGGAGAAGATACATTTAGTGCATAACCAGACCGAGATGCTTGAAAACCACATGCAGAAAGTGTTATTCCTGAAGATGAAGTTGAAGTAGAAGAATGTTCCAAATGGATGTTATGCTTCTTCATTGCTGCTTCCAAGGATTCCATCTTTTTAAAGCATTTTGATTCTAAGTGGCCATCTCGATTACAAAAGTGGCAATGTATATCAGTCTTCTTCCCTTTGTTTTTATTTTCCTTATCATTTTGTTGAAATTATTTTTCATTTTGAGGCTCAAATTGCTTATGACCCTTGTTTGGTTTAGGACCATTCTTTTTAGGATACTACTTCTTAGGATTCTTTGAATTTGGTTGATGTTGGGCGGCTAAGGCTTTCTTAGAAGAGTTTCCAAGGTTAAGAAGAACAAGATATAAGAGCTTTTCTTATTCTCTTATTAAGGAAACACAAAAGGCATCAAAAGAAGGGGACTTGTAGTCTTTTCCTTGAGAAATAAAGGCTTCTCTAGTAGAATGGAAGGTGGAAACAAACACAGAGTATGTTGGTCCCAACTTAGTAAGAATGGAATAGATAAGGCTACCATCTTCTTTCTTAACCTTAACACCTTCCAAGAGAAGTCTAAGGGTCTTGAACTTAGACAAAAAATCTTCAATGGAAGAAAAAATACTGAGGTCCAATGTAAGCAACTCATTTTCGAGTTGATGGGCTCTAATTTCATTTTTAATTCCAAAAACTTTAGTAAGTTGTTTCATTGCTTCATTAGGAGTATCAAGGTCTGCGATATGGAATCTAAGGTCTATAGAAATAGACATCCCTATCAACCCACGTACTTGATCTTGCCTATTTTCTCATTTCACTACCTTATCTTCATCTTGAGGTTTGGTTTCTTGGCCTGAGGCTATTCTGTAAAGACCTTTACTTCTAAGTAAATCCACAATGTAGGACCACCATTGGAAGTAGTTCGTGCTGTCAAGAATAACTTGGCATGGAATTTCCACTTTAACAAAAACTGAAGTTGTAGATGTTGAAACTAAGTGTTCCAATGGCAATATCTTGAAAAATTAGGCTAATTAAAAAAAACAGCTCTGAAAACGACTTCGAGATGAAGAAGTTATGGCTTTTTGAAGAAAAGTTATTGAAGATGCCGACGAAGTGCGTGAATGTGTGGAAATGAATCATATTGTTATATTTAAACCCCATCCCCCTACCCTCCCATCCCTTTCCAAACATAAATCTAATTAGCTCACTTAAAAAAAAAAATTATGTGACTCACTTTTATAAATAAGTGAAAGTCATTGTTACAATGGTACTTTATTAGCTACCCACTAAATTGTAACTTAAATAAAAGATAAAGAGACTTTAAAAATATAAGTGACTCACTTTTTATAATGGATGAGAACACTTTTACATAAAGTAACTTTAAAACATAAGCTACATGTGATTTTTGAAAAAGTAACTCAATAAAAAGAAAGACTTGAACCCAAGAGCTCTATTCTCATAAAGTAACTTTGGACCAAATGAGCTAGCTTAAAAGGTTAGTAATTTTTGGAAAAGAGGAAGGGGGGGTTTTTTTATTTTTTATTTTTATTTTAGTCAATGAAGCTTTGGGGTGCGTGCTTACTTGAGAAAGCTCTTTTTTGCCTACAAAACAAAAACCACAAAACCCAACACGGACATACAAAAAAAAACCTTATGTTTTGAAGTTAGCTTTACCCGGAAACTAAAAATTGTCCTCAATGTTTCTGATTTTCCGAGATCACACTAAGGCGCAGTGGAAAAGAGCATATGCATGAGAAAAATCCTTCCTTTTTGTTTCTGATTTGCCTAGATCGCACAGAGTCATAGGGAAAAGAGCATATGCAGAAATGAAAGGTATAGATCCGGTAATAAAAAACAAAGAGATAAATAAACCAAAATAAGCAGAGAGAAAATAACTAAAAACTGCAAATAAACATTATATACCTTCATATCTTAAAAATGACGTAGCTAGGGCTACCGGAAACCTTTTCACGTGAAACTGTTAGTGTCGGTATCTACATCCCTCCATCAGTGATCAAAATTCTCTTTTTGCATGCATTTTAGGTGTCTCATCCGATCAATTGCATTCCATTAGGTCATGGATCATCTGACGGTAGTGGCTTATTATACATTTTCCCTCATGTGCTGGCCCGTTTTCATTCATCTTGATCATCTGCAGTCAATTTTTGTCTTTAAATCTGCAAAAGTCATTTTTAGGGTTTTAGGTCTCATTAGGTCTAGGGTTTCGTCAATAAGGTCTTCAAAATGCTCAATAACGGTTAGTAGGTGTATGAGGAAGACAAATAAAGTTTCAGGATTGATTTTTCCTCAAAACCCTGTTTTGAGGAAAAACAAAGTTTTTTATGTTTTTATGTACAAAACTGATGTAATTTCATTTTTTCCATATGTAATAACTTTAGTAGCAACCCTGGTCACCTTGCTAAGTTTTAGCAACTCCATCCCCTGCAAGGCAAACAAAAATTCAAAAAATTCAGTTCATTAAAGGCAAAAATAAAGCAAACTACCCAAAAACAAAGTTTTAAAAGCAAGTCAAAGGCAAACATTACAAAGTGGGTTTTTATAAGTGAAAAATTAAAATCTTATGTATATAAGCCATTTGTCATGTTTAAAAAGTTCATTTGCATCCAAAGGAGAAGGAGTGAACAAGAGAAAGGTCAAAAAATCACAAAGGAGGCAAAACTACAACAATTTGGGCATATTTCAAAGGCGCAGCGCATTGGGCTGTGGGTGCGGCGCATCCATCTAGCATGGCACATTGGGCTGCACTTTGCAGTGTAAAATTAACACAGGCGCGATGCATTGAGTGGGTGCGGCACATTTGGTTTGTGGCCCGGCGCACAAGGTTTCAAGCCGATTTCACTCACAAGCTCTCCCAAAACTGCCAAATTTTCTAAATCCTCACTGATTCAAGTAAGTTAAAATTTCTACCATGAGCAATGAATGAGTTACCTTGGTGTTTATGGTGATTTAATGAGAAAAAATCAAAACCCTGCCTCTTTGCATTTTTTGTCAAAAACAATTGCGTAGGGTTTACAACTTGTGTTTTTTGCTGCCAACTCCACAAAATTTCTCACTCCCTCACTCTTTCATTCCCTCATTCATTTTCTCCCTCTCATTACATTTTCATCTACCCACTCCCTAAACCCCATATCCCTAAATTATTAACCCCAAATCCCTAATCGCACTATCCCAAACCCTAACTGCTGCCCCAAAGCCTAATTACTATCCCTAAAACCCTTCTATTCCCCAAAATCCTATAAGTAATATTCCCAAAACCCCTCATACACTTTCCCTCCATAGTCCCTCATACATTCTCATCCTTGACAGCAAAAACCTAAAGACACCATAAATCTCTTCATACTCATCAAGAAAATTCAAACATTGGCAAACATGGAGTCAGATCCTTCCTATGATCGAGATGAGGAGACACTCAATGATTCTTCTAGAGAAATTCATGCACCAAGGAGACCTCACAAGGGTGGTAAACATGTACGAGAAGAGCCTACTTCACTTGCCGAGCTGCTGGCCTGTCCTCTTGCTGTCACATGCTTTCAACACCAATCTTGTTATCAGTTCTGTGAGTTGGCAGAGAGAGTCTAGTACCATCATGAGTTGGCTAGATTGTTTGTGCTCCATCTTCATAATGGTCAAGTCACTTTGGCAGGTGTGACATTGTCCTTGACACCCAAGACTATTTCTCAAGCAACTGACATTCCAAATGTTGGTGAGCAATGGAATAAAAGGCAGCATATTGATAGAGAGCATTATGAGCCTTACATTAAGGCTGGTTATCAAAGGCTTCTCAGTAGAGTTTTTCCCTTCAGATATCTGAAGGACACATATGCTCCCTTGATGAAACTCATAATTAAATATTTCAGCTGTGAGGGCCGGTTTTCTCACCTATATGCTTATCACATCAGATTGTTGATGAACTTCACTAGGGTGAGAATGATGAATCTCCCCTATTTTATTTGCTAAAACATTGAGAAGATGACCACCTTAGTGCAAAGGAAGCCTCCTCAGCAGCAGTTAAACAGTATATGTCATTTTGCACTAATCAAAATTGTGGTCTTGTATCAACTTGGTTTACAGAACATGTCATGGGAGGATTTCATCTCACATGAGGTATTCACAAGTCCTCAAGTATTCCAAGCAATTTTTCATGAGACAGGAGGACCTTCACATCAGGAGGAGATTCATGAGACACAAACCACTAGTGTGCCAGTGTTTGTCACCTATCAAAAGGTCACTAGAAGGTTGTTTGTAGTGGAAAAACAAGTATTATCTTCACCTGGTGTGGAAGGGGTCTCATTTCCTCCATCAGCAGAGCAGGTACAGGACAAGGGCAAGTGGCCATTACATGATGAGGGGCCTTCAAGAGGGCAGGAGATAGATTTCATTCTTATTTAGGATGACGACACCGATTTGGGCTCACAAAGCTCAAAGCTTAGAGAGATCATTCAGGAGCAACAAGATGACATTCAGCATTTGTCTCTCAACCTAGAAAGAGCCAAGTGGATAATCAAATATCTAGAGCAAAGAAACAAATAGCTAGAGGATCAGTAAACCATGATGGAGCTACAAAACATACAAGAAAACCGGCAAGTTGCCAAAAGGAGGAAAGTCAAGCCCACATCACTTGAACAAGAAATCAATGCTGATCATGAATCCTAGCTTGAGAGGGAAAATATCCACTTGGAAAAGATGTTAGAGAAGGCCAACATAGAGAAAACTATGTTGAGGTACATGGCCTACCACTACTTGGTGAGAAACAAAGTGTGCAAGGCAAGAATAAAGAACTTGAAGGCCAAGTTGAAGAAAGCATCGAGGAAGTGAAAAGAGAAAGATAGACTTTAGATCCTGGCTGAGGCTTCCTTGGCCCAACAAAACACTTGATGAAGGGCACTCAGCTTAAATTTCAAGAAATTTGGGACACTTTTTGCAATTTTGGAATTTTGGCCTAAAAAACAGGTTTTTCTGCCTGATGCATTGTGCCACCTGGCGCGTGCTTTTGATGGGGACCTCCTTTTGAGGAAAACTCAGCATTTTTGGATTTTTCATGGAAAAATATGCATGCCCACAAATGGCCAAGAAATTTTGACAGGTTTTGAGCTTCCAAAAAGGTCAAAAACACCTCAAAAATGACCTTTCTGCCCCTTTTTGGACACACAGGAAGCAGTGTTGGGAGAACTCAGTTTTGGAGGGGCAAATGGAGGCCAAATTCAAAAATTCCACTTGTTCTGGAAAGTAGATAGACAAACCTTTCACACAAGCCCACTTGGAGAAAATTTGGTGCACAGAAAGGCTTCTAAAATCAGCTGCAAAAAGGCACAGACATAGGGAAATCAGCACGGCACATAGGATGAAATTTGCTCATTTTGGCCAAAAAACTCTGTTTTTCGCCTAGTTTCCTCACAGTTTGACTTTTCTCTTTCTAATAGTAAAAATCATGATGTAATTTAATGTGACTTGATGGATTTTGATGTAATCATGCTAAATTTTCCTCATAAAGGTAGTTTGCAACTGAATGAATCAGTTTCCTAGTTTTTAGAGGCAAGCTATTCCACTGTGTACTTTTTAGTTCTCAGTTTAGATCTTGTTGAAACGGCTCCTAAACTCATGAATTTGACCCCTAAAGCCTAGCATGTGTTGTTTAATGCCTATATCGAGTATTTTTTTAGTCATTAGCATGGTTAGACTTTTGGGAAAGCTTGGAGCTTCATTGTATACTCATTTCAGCAGTTTGGCAAAGGAATAGACCAGGGTTTGCAACACTTTATGGGATTCTTGTGGCATCTTGATTTGGTATTGTGTTTCCTTCTATAATTGTAAGTTTACATGTGTTTTATGTATGCCATCATCTCTCTTTGCTTCATTTTAAACTAAATCAAACAAGGATAAAGGTAGAATTCATTGATTTGCAGTGCTCTACCTAGGGTTTGTTAGTTATTTGTGTTTTCAACTGTTTGAAGAGGATCCCTGAGACTTTCATGCCCTATTCAAATCCTCACCAGTCTAAAATCTCTCCATCTCACTCAATTTGAAGTACCAAACCATTTTCCTACCTTGCCCCATAGAAATCTCTGCAAAACTGAGCCTCATTCCCCGGACCCAAATCTGCCTTTCACATTTGAGCCAACAAAACATCATCAAATTCAATCAAACACCTCTATACACATACCTAGCCTAAAATGAGTCATTACATCAGTCATATCAAGCTTTATTGGCCATCTTTCCTGAGATTGACAAGGAGAGAGCCCTCTCACGACTTGGTAGGACTAGCTACTAGGTTAAGCGTGGTTTGATGTTACCCTAGATCCTACCTTTCTTAACCTGAGGTAGATTTAAGCACTAATAGAAACAAAATGGATTCCTCACTAGAACAAATGCTCCTAACACAATAGAGCATTCGTCTCGGCCCAAAAGCAGTCATAAACAATAGATCTAGGAAACGACAGTCGGATGCAATTCTATCAGCTTCAGATTTGGATCACCAACGGATGCGGCCCTCAAATCGCTTTGATACTATGTAGGAATTTATAGGGTAAGTTCCTCAGATATAACACCAAAGGACACTACTCAAAAACATATCACGGATCAATACACCATTATTCTTGACGTGGTTAAAACCCTCAAAGAGGGAAACAATCCATGGCTTGAGCCAATGTGGCCACTTCAGGAAATTTATTAATAAAAGAATGAAAATTTACATAAGCTTCTCTCATGAACGGTTACCCTACAAATAACCCTCCATGCTCTTTAAATAGAGATCATGGACCAATCAAGTGTTAAGCCACGGATCAAATGTCAGTGATACTGAGAAGAAAATGAACCGTTAGATCACTACATATTGTGACCGTCGAATTGTAAGTTACAAAAGTACATAGTAAAGAAACACACTTTACCTAACTCTATACTAGACCAAGTTATACTTAACTATTTCCTATGTGTCAAAATATCCTAACATTTTTACGGCTATAACCATACAAACAAATGTCCCTCAAGCAAGCTAAGAAGGATAATAAATTATCGCCCAAGCATTATGGTCCTTACAAGGTGTTGCAAAATATTGGTACTATGGCATACACATTGGAGTTGCCTGCATCTTACCAAGTACAACCAGTTTTCCATGTTTCATGCTTAAAAAAGGCTATCAGTGGCAAGCTCCTAGTTCAAACAAAGGTTCTAGAACTTGACGAAGAAGGAAAAATCATAATTGAGCCTAAAGAAGTCACAAAAACAAGAACATGGCAACTACATAATCAATTAATTTCAGAGTATCTCATTAAGTGGAAGAACTTTCCCACTGAAGATTCTACATGGGAGGATGATATTTTTATAGAGAAGCATTCAGAACTACTGAAGCATTGAGGACAACACTTTTTTGAAGGAGAGGGGCATGTTAGGTCCCTATAGTACTAGTATATTCCCTATATTGTTATTTTTAGTGCAACCCTTATTGTTATTGTTGTACCCATGTATACCCCAAGTTGTTATTGTTGTGCCCCATAGAAGCCCACTATTGTTATTGTTGTGCCCTTACATTATTATTGATATGTAGGCTCTAATTATATTGTGACCCCTTAGACCCATATATATACAAAGGAGGTCTTATCATTTGTATCATCCAATAATTCTGAATTTATGTAATCTAAAGGAGGTTTCCCCCTCAAAGAAGATAATTTTTAAGTCATTGATCTATATTTTCTTATATTTTGTGAGTTGGTTATATAACAGAGGTTCATAATGGATGTATAAAATCCTATAGATTCACAAGCTCATGCAATGTACTAAAGCACAAGACAAGAATATACTTCTACTTTAAACCAACAGAAGGCAATAGATCGATGAAAACAATATCAACAAGAAGAAGACAAATCAATGGCACATAACACAACATGTATCTAGGGAAATCCACTGCTCTAAAATCACCTATCTGTATTGCATATATTAGAAATATGAGTGAAGATACAAAGCTTGTGATGAGTGCCAGTATTGCGGCAATAATGCTACAACTCTTAGGGCTACCAACTTTACTTCATCAACCCAGGGTTCATACAAACTTGGAGGTGAAAGTGTTGTATACACAGTAGATGCAATGGTATACTCTTGTCACTTTTCAACTGGGGTGATAGACGACTAGGGTTTCTCAAACCAGTCTTCTATTGATTAGAAGAAGTCTGAGTACCAAATGGAGAAGTGAAAATTGTCCTTAATGAAAGAAAAGGAATGCTTAATTTAAGGAATGAAACACTGAATTAGAAGATGCTATAAAGTGACATGAAATCATCTAGCTACACATTTACACATTTTTCTTGCAAAAGAAACCTAGCTTAACCTTGTTTATAACATGTGATGATCTAGACTAACTGAGCATGGAATCTGATCTAGGAAGTATTATAATTGTTGCATGCATGTGCTAATTTAGAAATTGTAGAAAAAGTCATTTTTTGATGTTTTAATTTTATGAATGCAAATGCTAATTTTCACTTGTTCTTTGGCAGGGGAGACAGGTATGGAGGAAAAGGTATGGACTAGTCTCAAGGGTATGGAAGTCAAGTGGAGGCCTAATCTAAGCTCATATGAAATTTTTTGCTAATTTCGGGCTTAAAACAGGCTGCTACATGGTTTCCTGTAGTACTACTACAGGATGTCCTAGTTCTACTACAGGATGCCCTATTTTACTACAGGAAATAGGCCGAAAGCTTAGGAGATGGTAGGAAAGGTAGAATGAAGTGTGGGAAGGTATCTAATGGAGAAAGAAAGCATGGAGGAGGTGAACACTATCCAAATCTCAATCGGATGCCTTAAGATGGTTGGATTTTCTCAATGGAAATGGAAAATTTTCTTGCAAACAAGAATTCGTATTTAGGGTTTTGTGGACTTTGGCGGCATGGGTGGGTAGGACTTGGATGATCCGAATGAGATGAGGTCTCCCTACAAATTAGAAGCTCCTACAACACCATACAATCTTGTCTTAATTTATGCACAAAATCATCTATATACATGGAAGAGATTCATTGAATAGAGGAAAACAAATTTATTATTAGCTAATGGCTAAGTTCATGAATGGAAGTGCTTTGAAACCATAGAAACTTAAGAGATCAAAATGAAAATTGAAAATAATCCTAAGAAACTTCAAAGACAGTCATCTATTCATCAAGAAACCCTATATTATGCAGTAATAAAGTAAGAAATATGTTTTTGGGTTGTGTGAAGGGAACCCTCAAGTCATGATCCTATAAGGAAGATGAGGTGAAAGACACTGTCACAAGATTTTCTGGAATGTCTACTATTACTAAGATACCATTAAGCTAATTATTCACAAGTGGAAGCAAACTAATTAATCACCCAAATACTTGCAGATTAACAAAACCAAAATCACTTCAACAGCTAACTAGGAATGTAATCTAAGCATACATGTATAAAAAGAGGAACCTCTACTGCTAGGGTTGGGCCCTAACCCAGGGTCTTCAGCCCTCTGAGTCAACTCAGTGTTGGATAAAGGGAATCCTTCTCATTTTCATTAAAATATCAAAAATACATAAGAGTCATCAATCACAATGTCTTAGCTCGAAAATTCCTCTTGGATATAACAAAAAAAATTGAATCCTAATGAGGCTCTAGGCCTTCTTATTTATACAACTGAAGCTACCAATAGCTTCCTTAAATTTAGGGAGGCTTGGCTCCCAACTCGAGATCAACTAGTCTTCAACTATCACTGGCTTGGCTTCCAATGACCTTAATGGCTCAACTGCTTGTAACTCTAAGCTGATGAGATCTAGTGGAGGAATCTTCGAGTGAGTGAGGAGTTAAGGAGGGAGATCCAATATCCTAAAATCCCTATTTCTTGTCTACTTCGAGTTCATGCACTTTAATTAGCCAAAATTTGCTCCAAAACCTGCAATCAATGCACATTAGACCACAAGACATGGCATCAAATCTTTACCCTTCTCATTAAGAAAAATATAATAAAACATGTAAAGAAATGTGAGAAAAGTTGATTTTAATAAGTTGGAGAGTGGCATTAAGGTCCATATAATTTACCCATTGATGAGCCTCATCATCACCCCCTACTGAAAGTGTTTCTCATCCTCTGAGAAACTCAATCTATGTCCATGTCTTTCATTAATTTAGTGGCCTCCCTACCATTTCAGGCTTCTGTTACTGTATCCTCCTCTTGTGGATAAAATCTTGCATGCTTCTCTATTTCCTCCCACTATTTTCTTTCTTCTTCTTCCTTTCTTCCTTCTAACATACCCAATAGAAATGGTGGACTGAGTTTCAAGCCAATCCAACTGACTTTGAGTCTCTGTAGTGCTTTCTTATTGAGTTGGGTCCTCTCTAGTGCATCCCTCATTATTTCAAGGGAATGATACTCCTTGATCTTTAGGCTATAGGGTAAGGTTCTCCATCTCTTTTGGCATGCTTGTTGGTTTTCATCCCCTTGCAATCTCAAAGTATCCTCAAAATGAGTAACTGATTTCTCTTGTGTAGCTAGGTATCTTGGTGCAAGCTGGGGATCATTGGCGATACGGTTGAAGGTGCTAGTGAATGTTCATGGAGTTGATATGCTCTGCTCTAATGTAAAGGGGCTCTGTTTCTTCTCTTTCCAACACTATTTTTACTTCCTTAGCCCTGGCCTCCTCGTGACTCATCCATGAGGTCAAGGCCATCAGTTGCGAGTCCCCCAACCTTGAATTGGGGTCCCACACATTCAAGTCCATTAAGGCCAAGTTATGTAAGTAGAATTAAGATCTATTGGGCTTGACCTCCAGGTTGTTTTGGTCATAGAGCTCAATGAATTTCCTATACTCTTGGAAAGGCTTAGTCCCTCGTTGTGCTAGGGTTTTTATCTGAAACTGAAGCCATTGTTCTTTGAGGTACAAAGCATATGATTTTGTTGGCATCCTGCACTGGAGTGCCTTCATGGAGAGACTTGCCATAGCTGCCAATTGGCTCTCTTTTTCCTATACTTGCCTCCTCAGCCATGTGTTCTCAACCTCTAGTTGAGATTTCAACACTCTTTCTCTATCTCTTATCTCACTCATATATCTACCCATCTCTAGTAGCTTTTCTTCCCTATGGCCCACATCCTCTACACCTTTTGATTTAGAAATTTTCATCCAACAATGTGTCCTTGCTCTCTCCTTTTCAAGATCAAAGAATAGAGGGATGGAAAATTTTTGTGGTATTACTCTGCCTCCGTCAATGAATCTGTATTAGGAGCTGAGATTTGGCTATGGGCTAGGTTCCCGTAACTCCTGGGACTCTCCCTTCACTATCTGTGGAGTATCTATCTCCCCCTATACTTGTGTTACTATTTCGTTTCCTTCCCTTTGTCCCTGTTATCCTTCCTACTCCCATTTCTGTGTTTCCTATAGTTTTGATAGAGTTTCCTATAGGATTGTCTATGTTTCCTATAATAGGCCTTTCCCTTTTTGAAAAGGGATCAAAGGTTCTTTAATTTGTTTTTCTGAGGTTGACCTGGTGACAGACCTCCTAACATAGGTAATTGGTGACCTTGGCGAAGCCTACTTTGATGTGCCATCTTCACCTCTCATTCCTAGAGGGACTAGCTTTTCTTGTTCTCTTGGTGAGTCTTCAATGATTATAGGAGTCTTGGTAGCTATTTGAGGTATCCCTTATTTTATCCTGGTGCTCCTCCTTGTTGTGTAGTATAGGGGAGTCTGCCTATGCCTCTTTCCTGTTGATTTTATAGGTGTACTTAGAGAAGTCAAGGCAATAGCTTCCTCCTTCTCTGTGGGCTCAGGAGACACTCATGGGGATTCATCTCCTTCCTTGCTATGTACTTCAGGACTTGATCCATACTTTTGTGCTTCTTCGCTACTATCCTTTTCTTCCTTTGTTTCATTTATCTTTGTCTCCTCTTCTTCCTCTAGTTCTTCTTCTTCTTCTCCATGCTCTTCTTCTTCAGACTCTTCTTCCTCTTCTTCACGATCTTCTTCCTCTTCTTTAGGGTCTTCTTACTCTTCTTCTTCTGGTTCTTATTCCTCTTCCTCACCACTAGAAGTAGGGTCTATTTCATACTCAATGGATTGAATTACATCTTCTCTATTATGTCTGCAAATGTTGACCACATAATACGGATTCTTAGTTGGCTTAGGGCATCTTCTAATATGAGCTTGATCAATCCATGATGTGCCAATTTTTGATGCTTCCCTTATTGTACCTTGATTATCATGTCTATCATTGATTGCAACAAAAATTAAGGCACACTAAGTGTTCTATGAGGAGGTAACTCTTCTCCAAATATCAGCTCATGAAGGAGTACAAATTAGTAACCATAGACCATACTGAACCTTCCCTCACAAGAAATATACTTGAGAATGTGATAGCTTACTTCATCCCAAGGATATGGAATTCTCTCCCTTCTAATCCCATTTTTGTCCTCAATTGGTTCCTCATCTTCCAATAAAAAGTTCTTCTTGGCAAGAGTGTTTCTAGCTTTATCCTCTTTTCTCCATTGTAAACCTAGAGGAAGTGTAGTAATTATGCTATTGCTTTCAATGGTAATTGTTATTGACAATCCTCTCACTACAGTAGTGGAATTGACTCTAGCTTGAAGCATGAGTGACATTGCAAATTCCCTAGCTATATCATCATCATATCCCCTAAGTAGCTCGAATAATACCATCCATTGATGCCTTGTAAAGATTTCTACCACAGGAGGATGTTGATGTATTCTAGTTGTTCTGGTGGGCTCCCTTTTGTTGAAACCCCCTATCAT
Source organism: Pinus tabuliformis (assembly GCA_031772625.1). Classification (NCBI taxonomy): domain Eukaryota; kingdom Viridiplantae; phylum Streptophyta; class Pinopsida; order Pinales; family Pinaceae; genus Pinus; species Pinus tabuliformis. The sequence goes on along the minus strand of CM062805.1, from coordinate 703,683,572 downwards.
CTTCTCTCTTTGTCAATTTGATCGTATGAAGTTTTGGTGGCTATAGCTTAAGAGATTTCCCCAGGTGATGAGGGCTTATAGTTTAGGAGGGTTATGACTACAATTCTCCCTTTAATCTACACAATCCTCTATAGAATTCTGCCTATCTCTATGCACATTGTAATTACTAAAATAAATGGCAATTTCTTTTCTCTTTCTCTTTACAAATGAAAGCACAGAGGATATGGCACATACCTTTCACTACAATCCTTTGGTTGAGGATAATTCTTGAATAGTTCAGCCCTAAGCACCCCCTCACAGTATTTTTGACAATTCTCATTGTTTCCTGTATTTTTCCTATAGGCACTCACAACCCTCAAAATCTCGAAATGAATAATATCTTGCATGAAAGTTAGGGAATATTTCTATTTATGGTCGATTTCATTGAGCGATGTGTTGGCTGGCTCAGTATGTATATCTCCTTTTGGATTGTTGGCCCACTATTAGTCATCATGCAACCCTTCCTTGTAATCATCACCCACTCCTATACAATGTAACTCGACCACCTTTTTGATTCATTCCCTTTGATGTGACTTTTCCACCTTTTCAGTTGACTAGCACTTTAATCTTTTGTTATCAGGTTGAGGGTGGCCAAGTTAACTAGCCACCTTCAGCTTATAAAACCAACTTTTTCATATTCCTACAGTTTTAATCATATTTGTACTTATGAGAGAGTGTGGATAAGGTGACATACATGTAGCTCCTTTGCTTTTCATGCTGGAGGGTGGCTCTGTTGTGTTGCTTATGGGTCAGGTACATCTTCTCTTCTGCTCTCTTTTTGTTGATTTTATTATGTTGATAGGTTGTCGTTCTCTTGTGATGTGTAGGTGTTGGCTTCTTCTGTTGTTGCTAAGATTTGGAGAGGTGCCATAGTTCCTACAGGTGTGTTGTTATTCTTGCAATGCATGGGTGCTGAATGATGAACCCGAAAACTGTTGCTACTTCAAAATAGGTTGCTACAAGTTTTCTTGTAGTACTATAGGAAATCTTGTAGCTTCCTTCTTTTTTATTTATGTGGTCTTTCTCTTGCTTTGAGGGTGAATAGATATTCAAGGGAGTGGAAGGTGTGGCCATGGAGTGGTAGGTTAGGTAGCCTGCTGGTGGTATGCCCCTTTGATATTTCTTTGTTTCTTCTCTTTTCTTTTTGTTTTTTTTTTTGTATTTTTTTTTTGTATTTTTTCTTCTTCTAAGTAGATTTTTTTGATGGACCTAGAGGGTGACATAGTCATAAAATGTTGTTGGTTGAGATGTGGTGAAGTAAATGGCCTTCTTTTTCAATCTAAAATAGGCCTAGATCATGATTTTTCAATTGGACTTCCTTTCCTGTAGATTTCCAGGACTTCTTGTAGTACTACAGGAAACTCCTGTAGTAACTACAGTAAATCTTGTAGAAGTCACATAATTTCCTGAAATTTGGAGTTTTTATGGATGGAGATGAGTATGGATGAATGAAACATGGGGGTCATGGAGGAGACGAAATGGATGAAGGAAAAAGGGGTTTTGCATGGCTTGTTTCCACCTAAACTTTGTGTCCACTAATTACTTGAAAACCTGCAACAAAAATCAAAACTGTTATGAGTGGGAAGGTTTGAGGTCCCTGCCATTATTTTTTGCGTTTTTTTTTTTTAAAGATAACTAGGTTGCCTCAAAGGATGTTTTCATCCTGGTTGCCTTCCCTAAGCACCTCAAAGAAGGTTTTCACCCAAGGGTCTTTTATTTTTCTCTTTTTCCCATTTTTTTAAACTCTTGGGTAGCCTCAAGGAGGTTTTCAACCCAAGAGTGGGCCTCAGGTGCGTCATGGAGGTTTTCACCTAGGTCTCTTATTTCATTTGTTTTTTTTCTCTTTTTGTTTTTTTTAGATTCAACATTCTTCAATAACTTGGTGAGGTGGAAGCCGAAACTCCTTCAATCACCATTACATCCTTATTGATACTGTTGATGAACTCCTCCTTCGAAAAAGGCTTTTTGTAGACTTTCAATCTATACCCATTGACAATCAAGGGGATACCTTCTTCATCAATGGTTCTTATCTGAACAACCTCATTGTCATGGAACTTTTGTATCACATATGGGCCCAGCCATCTAGTCATCGACTTTCCTTTGAAATCCTTGAACCTGGAGTGATACAATAGAGCCCAATCAACTTCTTGGAACAATTTGTCTATGATATTTTTGTCATGCCAGACCTTCCTTTGTACTTGAGTCACCTCTATGTATAGGAGGGCCTACATCTTGAATTCATCTAACCCATTTAGCTGGAGCAGCCTCCCTTGTTGTGCCCTTGTAACATCTAGATCCAAGTGTGCTTCCATCCTTAAAGTGTTGCACTCAAACTGAATGGAGAGCATATCATTCTTTCCATATACCAAATCATAAGGGGTGAAGCCAGTGGTTGTGTTCTGAGTTGTATTGTAGGCCCAAGTGGCCTCCACTAGTCTGGTAGCCCAATCCTTCTTGTTGTTGCTCACCACTTTTGACAAAATGCTTTCCAATGCTTCGTTGGTGACTTCTACTTATCCATTGGCCTAAGGATGGTAAGGAGTGGACTTCCTGTGCTTGATCTTATGTTGGCTTAACAGATTCTCAATCATGTGTGAGGTGAATTGAGTGCCCTGATCAGTTACTAGCTCTCTAGGGTATCCAAACCTATAAAACACATTCTCCCTCAAGAAATCAGCCACTTTCTCTTCTGTGGCTACCTTGACATCTTTGGTTTTAGCCCACCTTGTTAAGCAGTCAGTGCATACAATGATGTACTTTTTCTACCCTGATGGAGGATTAATGGGCCTAATGAAATCCATGCCCCACTTGTCAAATGGCTCAAAATTCACTTGAGGTTGCAAAGGTATTTCATCCCTGGGAGTAGATGTCCCAATTCTTTCGCACCAATCACATTGGCTAGTATATCTTATTGCATCTTGGTAGAGAGTGGGCCAATAGTAGCCAGCTTTTAGTACCTTGAAGGTTGTCCTTTTGGCTGCAAAGTGACCTCCACAAGGCCCATCATGACAGGCTAGAAGGATGTCAAAAGATTCCTCCTCCCTAACACATCTTCTCAGAATTTGATCTAGGCCCAACTTGAAGAGATTGCCCCAAACCCAAGTGAATGGGACACTTTTCCTTATAATTCTACTCTTTTCCTTGGAGGAAAGATTTGGAGGGAACTGCGCAGCCACTAAGTAGTTTGTTATTTCATCAAACCATGGAGAGAGAACCAAAATGGTGAATAAAAACTCATCTGGTAGATGGTCATTGACCATTCCTTCCTCAACTATAGGAAAAGCCAATTTGGACAAAAAATATGCAACTACATTTTCTCTGCTAGGCTTATCACTAATAGTTAGATCATATTGTTGCAACAAAATCAACTATCTAATAATTCAAGCATTCACATCAGGTTTTTTCATCAAATATTTAATATCATAAAGGTCGATATGTACAAAGGTTTGGTAACTAGTAATGTAATGTCTAAATTTATTCAAGGAATGGACCAACATCTAGGACCTCCTTTTCAGTCACAGTGTAGTTCAACTCAGCTTTGGACATATTTTGTTGATGAAGTAAATGGCATAAGGTAACGTGTCATCTATCTGACCCAGAACTGCCCCTATATCTTTGTGAAAGGAATCAACATGGATGTGAAAAGGAAGAGCCCAATTTGGGCCTCGAAGTATAGGTGCAGTAGTCAACTTGTCCTTTAGGATTTCTAGGGCCTCTTCGTAGCTTTCTGACAATAAAAATTCGGTGTCCTTAGCCAATAGTCCAAACAAAGATGAGGATACCTTGCTGAAGTCTTTTATGAATCCCCTATAGTATCCAACTAATCCTAAGAAACTTATGACATCCCTCTGCTTCTAAGGAGTAGGGACCTTCTTTATGAAAATTATCTTATTTGGCTCTACTTGCAGTCTTTCATGGGATATTGAGTGAGTTAGAACATTCCTTGTATTCATGAAGAACTCACACTTCTCGGGACTAAGGGATAAGTTCATTTCAATGCATTTGTTTAATACTTTTCCCAAGTTAGAAAGCGCCTCCAGGAAATCACACCCATAAGGAGTGAAATCATCCATATAAATTTCCACAAGGTCATGGTCTAGCTCTGCAGAGATGCTCAGGACTGCCCTCTGAAATGTGGCAGGGGCATTTCATAACCCAAAAGGAAGGACCCTATAAGAAAAGTTACCCCAGGGACAGGTGAAGGTGGTTTTATCTTGGTCCTCTGGGCTGATCTGGATCTGATTGTAACCACTGAATCCATCCAGGAAAGAGAAGAACTTCTTTCCTGCCAGTCCATCTAATACTTGGTCAATGAAAGGTAAAGGGAAATGGTCCTTTTTTGTGGCTTTGTTTAGATCTCAGTAATCCACACAAATCCTCCACTTTCCATTTTTCTTTGGAACCAGAACTAGAGGAGACACTCACTCACTATCAGAGATGGGGTACATGAGCCCTGCATCCAACAACTTCTGTAGTTCTTCTTTGACTATATCCTTGAGGGCTGGGTTCATTCTCCTCTGAGGTTGGCGTACTGGCTTGCAACCTTCCTTCAATAAATGTGGTGAGTACACATGGAAGGGTGTACTCCCTTAATTTCCTTGTAACTCCAGGAAAAGGCATCCAGATGCTTTCTTAGCATGTAAGATAACTCCTCTTCCTGATGTATAGAGAGAGAGGGGTTGATTTTCAATGTTCTTTCTGGGCCAAATTCTATCATCTTGACATGAGTAGGGCTTGAGTCAGCTAGGAATGGGTCATTCCAAGGGCTATTTTTAGCTTTCTTCACTAATTTCTCAAGAGACATGGTGTTGGGGGCCTGATTCTAGAGGATTTTCTTAATCAAGTCATCTTCATTAGGTTTCCCCACTTCTATAGTAGCATCTAGGGTACAAATTGGGGAAGAGTAGACTTCATATTCTTCCTCCTCTTCTAACCATAAAGGTAAGTTATGCTCCAGATATGGTTGAGAAGGAGGCTACAAAACCAATTATTTGGACAAATGCCCATTTTTAATGGTCATATTCCCATCCATGCAACTTATGTAAGCATCGGTAGTGGCTAACCATGGCCTCCCAAGGATGAGATGATAACGATTAAACTTGGTCTTAGGTTGGAGAACTAGAAGTGAATAGGGTATTTCCAGGAATCAATGGAGACCATCACATCCTAAACAACTCCCTCAAGAGCTACCGTGGACCTGTTCACAAGCTGCAAGACTGTTGTGGTCTTTCTTAATGATACCTGGAGATTCAGTTTAAGCATAGTCTACTTAGTCATCACATTTATGGCAACCCCAAGATCGATCAAGGTATAGGGGAGAATGATTACATCGATGTGTACATCTACTACAAGACTTATAGGATCTAGATAGTTTGGGCAAATCACCTGCGCCAACATTAAGTCGGACAGTTGTCCAATGACATTAATGGTAGGGATGTCTTTTTTTCACCTTCCTAGATGTTAGAAACTCTTATCCTTAATTAAATTGTTGTAGATGGGGACATCCTTTATAGCTTTGAGAAGAGAGATTTTAAGACATAGGCTTTTCAATTCACCCAAAATTTCAGTCTCTTCTGGGGAGTGCTAGACAGGATGGATTAATCTCTCAGGAAAAGGAGGTGTATTTTCTTGAGGGACACTTTCCTCCTTTTCATCTTCACACTCCTCAAGTGGAGATGGATGTTAATTATCCATAAGTACTCTTCCAGACCTGAGGTTAATTTCTTGATTTTCCATAGCATATGCAGTGTAGGATGTTTCTCCATTTTAGACCTGTTGTGCATGTTTGTTGTTCGGGTTTGGATTTGTTTGGGTAGGCATCTGAGGTTGCTTAGGTGGAGTAGGGTGTAGGAGCTGTGGTTGAGATGGAGGTGGAGGCAATAAAGCTGGAGCTTGGTTGTATGGGGTCCTCCACCCCTGGAATGATGCATTCCACTGAGGTTGTGGAGGATCATATGGCTAAAATAGTTGGTTGGCAGGTTGGGAATGGTATTGACGTGCAAAATACTAGGGAGAAGGTGTGGACCATGAAGGATGAGCAAGAGGGCACCAAGGGGGAATGGATGTATTATGGTTAGGGTTGTAATATGAATAGGATTTGCCTTGCATGCCTTGGTGGTATGGTCGAGGTCCTTGAGGCCTCCTTTGGTTGATGTAGCAGAGTTTTTTAGTCACCCGTTGAGTTCCCTAATACACATCCTTTAATCCAAGCAGAGAAGGGAACTTTTTTGTGGAGTGGTTTTCCTCATAGACTAAGCTGATTTCTATAATATTTAATGGACATTCGTTCCTAGGGTGCCTCCTAGTGCATCTACGGCAGAAGATAGCTAAGGCTCTATCTGCTTCCTCCTGCTTCCTCTTGATCTGCATGGTTTCAATTTTCAAAGCAAGGGTATGAAACATTTCACTCTTAAATTCTTCCAACATGTTCCCCATTTCACTTTTTATGGATGTGTTGAAGGAGGATGAACTGGCCAAAGATTTACTAGCCCTACCCTTCTTTCTAGCTGCCCTAGAATGATTTTTGAAAACTATCTTGGTATCATCATAAAGTAACTAATAGGTGTCCCCTCCTGACAGTAGGTTTAGGTTTTCTAGGAGATTGTCCCTAATCCTTCTAAGAAGGACTATCTTAATCGATTCGGGATCAAGGATGCACCAAGACCTTTTGTAGCTAAGTTGGTTCCTTTCCTCATAATCTTATAAAGGTTCATCATGCCCCAAGGTCATTCTCTAAATTTCCTCTTTGGTATCTTTGGACCTGCAGTAGTCCCTATACTTATTTTTGAAGTCTTGTTGCATCTGAGCCCAAGTGGTGATGTTGTCCCTAGGTAAACCTATGAGCCAACACAAGGCTACATCTTTGAGAGTGGATGGGAACAATTTCAACTTATGGCCATCATAGGTGTCATCAAAAGTTCTACATATGACAGAAAACTCAAACAAAAAGGTATCCAGGTCTTCTAAGGTCAGGCCACGAAAGTGAGGAAGAGAAGAGGGGCTTATGTTTTTCATTCTAGCATCCCCATTAGTTTATCTGATGGGAAAAATGCCCTTAGATCTATTCTCAGCTCCTTCTTTGTCTCCAATCCCATTTCTACTTTTAGCCATGGTGTGAATTGGTGGAATGGTCTCTTCTTCTTCCCCAATAGGCTCTTCAAAAATCTTTGGTTGTTCGCCTAATGGGTCCTCTAGCTCACAGCCACCGAAGAAGAGGGAAGGTTGGTTGTTTGATGTGGTGGGGGTATTTGGTAAAACTTTCCCTAAGTTGTCTCTACTCCTATGAGGCATTAAAGTAGTTTTTTTTGTGCTTTTTTTTTTATAACTACTTGCATAATGGAAAGAAATCAAAACCAAATTGCAGCTACTTGCTGAATGGAACTACTTACAGAATGGGAAAGAAAGAAAAAGATTGCAACTATTTTTTGAATGGAACTATTTGCAAAATTAGAAAGAAATAAGGAAAGAAAGAAAGAAGAAATGACATCTACTTAGACACCTCCTAGGCAATGGTGCCAAGAAGTGATGAGCGTTAGTATTGTAGCAAGAATGTTGCAACTCCTGGGGCTACCAAATTCACTTCATCAACCCAGGTTTCGTACAAACTTGTAGGTGACAGTGTTGTATACACAGTAGATGAAATGGTCTACTCTTGTCACTTTTCAACTAGGGTGATAGACCACTAGGGTTTCTCAAACCAGCCTTCTATTGACTAGAAGAAGACTGACTACCAAATGGAGAAGGGAAAATTATCCTTAACGAAAGAAAAGGAATGTTGCATACTTTAAGAAATGAAAGATTGAATTGGAAGATGCTATAAAGTGACATGAAATCATCTAACTACACATTTACACATTTTGCTTTCAAAAGAAACCTAGCTTAACATTGTTTATAACATGTGATGACCTAGACTAACTGAGCATGGAATCTGATCTAAGAAGTCTTATAACTATTGCATGCATGTGCTAATTTAGAAATTGTAGAAAAAGTCATTTTTTGATGTTTTAATTTTAGGAATGAAAATGCTAGTTTTCACTTGTTCTTTGGCATGGGAGACATGTATGGAGGAAAGGGTATGGACTAGTATCAAGGGTATGGAAGTCAAGTGAAGGACTAATCTAAGCTCAGATGACAATTTTTGCTAATTTTAGGCTTAAAACAAGCTGCTACAGGGTTTCTTGTAGTGCTGCTATAGAATGTCCTAGTTCTACTACAAGATGTCCTAGTTCTACTAAAGGATGCCCTGTTTTACTAAAGGAAACATGCCAAAAGCTTAGGAGATTGTAGGAAAGGTAGAATGAAGTGTGGGAAAGGTATTTGGGAAAAATAAGGCATGGAGGAGGTGAAAACTATCCAAATCTCAGTCAGATGCCTCAAGATGGTTGAATTTTCTCAATGGAAATGGAGATTTTGCTTGCAAACAAGAATTCGGATTTAGTGTTTAGTGGACTTTGGCAGCATGGGTGGGTAGGACTTGGATGAGGTGAATGAGATGAGGTCTCCCTGCAAATTAGAAGCTCCTACAACAACATACACTATTTTCTTCATTTATACACAAATTCATCTATACATGGAAGAGATTCAATGAGTGGATGAAAACATAGTTATTATTAGCTAATGGCTAAGTTCATGAATGGAAGTGCTTTGAAACCATAGCAACTTAAGAGATCAAAATGACAATTGCAAATAATCCTAAGAAACTTCAAAGACAATGATCTATTCATCAAGAAACCCTAGATTATGCAGTAATCAAACATGAAATATGTTTTTGGGTTGTGTGAAGTGAACCCTCAAGTCATGATCCTATAAGGAAGATGAGGTGAAAGCCACTGTCACAATATCTTCTAGAATTTCTATTGTTACTAAGATACCACTGATCTAACTATCCACAAATGGAAGCAAACTAATTAATCACCCAAATGCTTGCATATTAACAAAACCAGAATCACTTCAACATTTACCTAGGAATGTAATCTAAGAATACGTGTACAAAAAGAGGGACCTTTGTTGCTAGGGCTGGGCCCTAACCCAAGAGCTTCATCCCTCTAAGTCAACTCAATGCTGGATCAAGGGAATGCTTCTCATTTTCATTAAAATATTAAAAATACATAAGAGTCATCAATCACAATGTCTTATCTCGAAGATGCCTCTGGGCTATAACAAAAAAAGTCGAATCCTAATGAGGTTATAGGCCTTATTATTTATACAACTAAAGCTACCAACAACTTCCTTAAATTTAGGGAGGCTTTGCTCCCAACTCGAGATCAACTCGTCTTCAACTATCACTGGCTTGGCTACTAATGACCTTAATGGCTCAACTGCTTGTAACTCCGAGCTGATGAGATCTGGTGGAGGAATCTTTGAGTGAGTGAGGAGTTAAGGAGGGAGATCCAATCTCCTAAAATCCCTCTTGCTTGTCTACTTCGAGTTCTTGCACTTTAATTAGCCAAAATTTTCTCCAAAACCTACAATCAATGCACATTATACCACAAGACATGACATCTCATCTTTACCCTTCTCATTAAGAAAAATATAACAAAACATGTAAAGAAATGTGAGAAAAGTTGATTTTAATAAGTTGGAGAGTGGCATTAAGGTCCATATAATTTACCCATTTATGAGCCTCATCAACTTGTTCTCACTAGAAAAATTCCGCACAAGTATGCTCAACTCTCTCAGCTCACAAGCTAGCTCTTGGCCAACAATTAGCCAATTCTGCAGCTCTCCAAGCTCCTAATCTCTTGTGTAATTCCTAGGATGAATAGCCCGTACTTAAAGGGAATTCATGCTTCCAAAATTGCACAATCCAAACATAGGATCAACCTTTGAGGCACGCATGATATTTACACTCCAGTAAATAATACCACTAATAGTACATTGACCCTGCACTCTAATCTCAACTGGGTCTTTCTCTGGACTAACATGCATGAGTTTCTCATGAGGGAATCTTCAGTTAACTGGAGTAGCACTAGTGGACTCCTTAGTGCACCAACTGACTGTTAGTCCTCTATTAGTTCCAAAAACAATTTAGAACTAATTTAACTTAACTTAACTCAATAAACTGAGTGATCTAATTTCCAACTCAATTTAAACTCATATTGGACCCCTAAAACTTAGGGAGAACATATACATGACTACATAAATACTTCCCACTCAAAATTCCTATGCTAATTAAGTTAATTAAACTTAATTAACCATTTACAAGTTCCTATGAGAATAGAATTCGATTTTAATTCTTAGCTTAATTCAAGGATAAATTAAACTGGAATTTCTTGTTGGCATTTCTCAACACTTCCTCTCAACAAGAAAGGGATTATTAGCTACCTCGATCATGTCTCTGTGAAACTCAAATTTACATCTTGACAATGCCTTTTTCAAAATGTCAGCATCTTGCTCCTCCGTGGGATATCAATATGCTTGGACCGATCATGAAAAAATGAATTTTCAGAGAGTTTGATACAACTCTGATTATCGTAGTAAATAATAGTTGGATCCATCTACGGTCCAAACAAACCAACTAGAATATTCCTCATCTAGATGGCCTCACATGTTTCCTGACTCGCAGCCATGTACTCTGCCTCTACTGAATTGAGTGCAACTGATCTATGTTTCATGTTGTACCAAGAAACTATCGCTGACCCAATACTGAAGATCCCTCCTGATGTGCTCTTCTTGTTAGATGGAATCCCTACCCAATTTGCATCGATGTTGCCTTGAATCTTCACTCCCTCTTTCCATCTGTACCATAATCCATACTGAGAAGTGCCCCTAAGATATCTCAACACGTGCTTTGTTGCCTTCCAATATAGCTTGGTAGGCCTAAACATCACTTGACTAGGTTGGTTGACTGCATAGCACATGTCCGATTGTGTGTTAACCAAGTACATGAGTGAACCAACAAGCTACCTGTAAAAAATAGCTTCCACTACTTCCCCTAAAGTAGCATCCTCCTTCCTCCAGTTACCTACTAGAGGAGTCTCCATGGGTTTGTTTCTCTCCATGCAGAATCTCGTGAGTATCTCGTTGGCATACTTTCCCTGAGACACAAAACAACTCCCCATCTCCATACTATACCTCCATGCTAATAAATTAATGCATAAGCCCCATGTCCTTCATTTCAAACTCTCTTGTAAGGTCCTCCTTGCAAGATTTGATCAGTGGATCATTACCTGTTAGTATGAGATCATCAACATAAAGTACAATGATAAAAAATTTAACTTCCACCACTATGTGGTACATGTTCACATCTGCTTCACTCTTCGTGAAGCCAAACCTGGTGAAGTAGCTACCTATCCTGGTGTACCAAGCACGGGGTGCTTGCTTTAGCCCATACAATGCTCTCTTGAGCTGGCACACATGCAACTCACGTCAAAGGTCTGAAAATCTTCAGGTTACTCTATGTACACCTCTTCCTCAATCATTCCATTAAGGAAGGTTGTATTCACATCCATCTAATGTATCTTCCAACCCATCTGTGCTGATAGTGCCAATATAGATATGATTGATGAGTACCTTGCAACAGGAGGAAACGTCTCATCATAGTCAATCCCCTCTACTTGTGAAAAGCCACGGGCCACAAATCTAGCCTTATGCTTCTCCACACTACCATATGCAGCTTTCTTAACCTTGTAATTCCAACGGGAGCTCACCACTGACTTGTCTTCTGGTCTCGGGACCGTTGGGTGCAGGAATTACACTTAACTAAACTCCTCAACACTTAAATTGTCAACCCGGGGGATTCGTAAACTTAGAGACGAATCACAGGCAATGCCAAAGATGGTATGAATATTTCTAATATCAACTCCTACTTTATTTAAAGGAAAAATTTCAGAATCAAACTATAGAGGAAAAAAAGGAAACTTGAACCATCAAAATAATCGAAGGCTCGAACGAGAAGAAAGGTGCTTGCAAAAGAGATTCAGAAATAAAGGGAGGAAATTACTCTAGCTAACTATTGATTAACTATTGAGAATGGTTTTCTTTAGCAAAAAAACCTTAGCAGTCTTCAACAGATGGGTCCCTTCAAACCTGCTTATGTAAAGATGTCCTTCTCATTGGAATCGATCTTGCACAAGTGCAGTCTGCTTGCACTAGTGCAGGAACAACAATTTATGCAGAAGGTGTGAAGTAATGTCTTGTACTAAAAGTGATTTTCTTCGTGCAAGGGCTTTGAACTTTCCCAAGTCCAAAGCACTCAGATCTAGTACCAAGAAACTGGTTCTTGTACCCAATCAAAGCTTCTTACACTTTAACTTTTTAATTCTTGAAATCAATGCTTAATTACTGCAAGTGTTATGAAACCAGATTGCATATCAAAAAGATGAATATCGACAGAAGTGAAGAAACAATTTTTTTCAATTTATCATGTTCTGAAATGTTAACGAATGCAAGAAAGATGTTAAAGGTAAACTAAAGAGGCTTACGGCATCACACTATCTAGCACTGGTGCAAGAATAGTTCTCCTACTTGGACCAGGCAGAAACCAACCCAAACATGTAGAAAGTGAATAGCAGACCAACGTGCACTCGTGAAGGTAATTTCTCCTGCTCGAACCAGGCGGGGAGAACCAAACCAATCGTGCAGAAAGTGAATAGCACACCAACGTGCACTGGTGTAGGTAATTTCTCCTGCTCGAGCTAGGTGGAAAAAACCAACTCAAAATTAGATGCAGAAAACGAAATTTAACTACTTCAAGCTGCAGATCTGCTTTCACTCAAACAGGGATTTAAATGCTGTAAAGTAAATCACACTTGGTAGTTCAGAAACATAAATTACAAGATCAGAAAATAGGGAAAACGTGTTGGGTTGGCTGTGACCTAGCCAACCAGTGCATTTCCCTTTCAAATGGAAATGCTACTAAGTACTAAATCGATTCATCAATTGTTAAACATAAAGAATAAAATTCATGAAGCATAAGGTGGAGCTCTTCTTATTAAATCATTAAAGCAAGTACATGTGTGATTACATATCTAGCCCAGATTTGGGCAATAACAAAAGACAGGCCTGTTACCACCTTCCTAGTTCTACTCTCTGTTCTATACAATTCTATCCACCCTTTAGTATCTCGTTCTATTTACATTTCTTCTTATATAGATCCTTGGCCGAAGGCCAAAAGGATCGTTTAACTCGTTACATAGCCGATTGAAGAATAAGCTTCCATTACAACAAAATACATAACTAGTTACAAAATAAGCTTTTGTTACACCAGATTATATAATCAATTACAAAATAAGCCCTTGGTGTGGCTATCTCTAGTTGTTCGTTCCATCTAAGTTCGATCTCAACTACTCTAGATTGACTTGCTATTATAACTGGGACTCGGTTGCCTTCAAATATGTTTTGTTGTTCGTGGCTAAGGTGGTGAAAAATTGGGTGGCAATCTAAGAGATCTGGATTCACTGCCAAGATTCGCGGCGCTGGCACTAGTGCAAGATCTGGTCTACGCTTAAAATCAACAGCCAAGGTGAGCATTTAACTATTAAATAACATAGGAGGTAATGATAAGTTACAAAAGTAATTCTAAGCAGGAAATCACGTAGTAAATAGTTAATAAATGCTAAGTTAAATTAAAAAATGTAAAATATGAAGTTAATGCAAAATGTGTCATCGTTCTCACACTAGTGCAAGATGAGGGCGCATAAGATAAGTAAAACAGGGGTAAATGGTTATGATTTGGGAAGGGAAAAATGGTCAAAAAGGATGCAAATTAGGGAAATAACATCCTCCCATCCCTAAACTATTGTGTGTCCTCACACAACTCTTTACCTCTGCAAAAAAACTTCAAAATTCTGAGCACTCCAACTCAATCCTATTCTGGCACGTTGTCCTCAGGTTGCACTATTTCGGCCTTCTTCTTCTTGATGTGCCTTAACTTCTTTGCTACCTTTTTCAACCACCTGAAATAGCATCTAGCCCGGTATTTCCAAACTCTGGCCTCACTTTTCTTTTGTTTGAGCTCTGCCATTAATTCTTCCCTGCTTTGTTCTTTCTCCTCCTGTGCTTTTGTCACAAGTTGCTCCAAGTTTTGCACTTGGAGCTCTAAATCAGCTATTCAAGTAGTAGGAATCACCAATTCTTTTCCTCCCTCTGTCTCAGTAGGGGTTGTCACCTTTTCAGGGACTTCCATATCTACCATGGTCATATCAGGGAATTCTTCTTCCTGTGGTCCCTCTTTTTCCAGGTCTCCTTCCTTTTGCTTTTCTTCTGGTTTTGCCTTTTCTTTTTCAGGTTCTTCCACCTCTTCTTCTTCCTCTGGTTCTTCTTCCTTCGATTCCTCTTTCTCTGGTTCTTCTTCTTCCGATTCTTCTTCCTTTGTGGGTCCTGTCTCTTCTTTTTTGGGCTCTTCGTTGTCTGGTTCCTCCTCTCCTATCTCTTCTTCTCCTGCGTCTTCTTTTTCTTTAGCTCCTCCTTCTATCTTCTATTCTTCTTCTCAGGCTGGTGCTTCCTCCTATACTGGTGCAGGATGGGGTTCCATACCCTGTGGGGGTTGTGGTTCTTTACCTACACCAGAGATTTCACTCTTCGTATGGGACCTTTTGATAAAATCTGCTAGCAGAGTATCGTCCCCGACTTGTGCAATATTCACCATGTTTGCGAGGACTGACAAGTTGTCGCATTCAGAGGCCTGTGCCTGTGGAGAAGGGGTTTATTCAGCAGGTGCACCAGCTATTTCCTTAGTGGAAGACAAGGTCTTCTCTTCTGTCAATTTCTCTGACCGCTTCCTTTTCGCACTAGTGTGAGATGGACTTCCATTTTTGCTTTTGTTCGAGCCCTTGCTTGTACTAGCAGGGGCCTCTGTCTTCTTTTCCTCAGATGACTCTTTGTGCAGCTATTTCAACAGCTCTTCCCATGACATACCTTCACTCTCCAACTATTTTAGGACCAAGATCTTGATCAAGCCGTGATGGTATAACCGTGTATCGACCTGGTCTTCCCTTCCATCCTGTACACTTCTAGCCATTTTCTCCAGGCTTTTGAGCAAGAAGTGAGGGAAGTTCATCCTCCAACGAATATGTCGGCCTGCTTCAAAGTGTTGTAGCATTCTGAAGTGATACACCAGGGTGTGGGTGTATCTCCCTTCACAGGTCATGAATTTCTGCAAAATAAACAGGAGGTCCTGCCATTGACCCAGCAGGGCTTTATGCGGGACTCCGCATTTCCAGTTCACCTCTATCTTTTTATCCTCGACAAAACACTGCCAGCATTTGCTTTCCAGCTTCTGGTTCTTGAACCACTTTTCTCCTGTATTCTCCAAACCCGTTGCTGCTACTACAAATTTCTTTGTGACTTTAAATTTTAGCGGCCCAATTCTCACTTGGCCGTTCTTAAAACTTCTTGCAAATTGTAGGGCGACCTCTCTGTCATACCCATCGAACTTCTACAGGAACTATAGAAATCCCAACTCTCGTAACAGTGCAAGACTGTTGCAATATTCAGTAGTTTGCTCAATTTTGCTGAGAGACAGGGGTTCATTTCGAATAGGCGGCATTGTTGCTAGCGGCTATGAACAGTTGAGCTCTAAGACTTTGCATGCAATATCGGGGAATCAGCCTTCATAAATAAAAATCTAACCATTCATCCACCATATTTCTGATTTATTTGCCATAGATACTCATCATTTCTGGTTAGGCCTAATTGGTACGTGCGGCGATGGTTTAACGGTTAAGTGCAATAATAATCACAGTGAAGGGACGTTTAGGATAAATGGAGCGGGGGAATTATGAGTGAAAGATGTTTCAAATCATGGCAGAGCGGGGTAGATTATATGCAAGCAACGATTAACACAATTCTTACATTTCTTCATAATTACAAAAAAGGACTTAGCATTCATTAAAAAAAAGATCGTGATTTCTACTTAAAACCTTGTACTTTTAATTAATTTTCTCCTAGGTAGTATAATAGCATAAATACTCATCGATGACATGAAAAGATGTCATATAAATTTCCATAATGACCACTTTCTTATGTCATATGATAACTTGTACTATGCTGCCGATGAAGTGCATGCTCGTACTGATCTTTGTACCGCTTAAATCATATCATTCTGCTGGTACTTTTTTGCTCGTCTTATCACATAGGACAACATGCTTGCACTAGTGCAAGAATAATATTAAGACAGAGAATTAAAATGTAGGCTGGATTTCACATGATTTCCTCAACTTTGTTCTGAAGTTTGCTTCGCCCTTTCTGATGTTTCAGAGCACATCCTTTTGCTCTTCGTATGCAAGATCCTGCAATAAAATCATGAGGGAATAAAGGAGTGGGAAAGGGGAATTTTTAGAATGGGAAGGAATTCTGTTATAGGGATTCCAGGAAAGTACCAAAAGAGGGAATAAATAGAAGTGGGATAGGAAAAAAATTCAGGGTTAAAGTGGGATTTCTTCGAAACGAACAGGGTAAATTTAGAAGAATGTGGGAAGGTCAATATTCTAGGATCAAAGAAGAAAACTGAGGGAGTATTACGAAAGTGGAATATGAAGAAAGGCAGAATTTTTTTTTGGAAAATCTACCTGCACTGGTGCAAGAAAAATAACTGCAGTGAAAATTAAGCGTTACTTGAATAAAAAATATCCATGCTAATTACCCCAACTGTATAAAGGTTGGTTCTGATGAACCTGCTTCTACTTGTTGGTAGATTATCATATCTAAAGATCAAGCAACATTTTATTTCTATTAGAAATTTTTGATCTTCCTGCCAGCAAGCTGGTTTTCAAGTTGATCCTTCTACAATCATGTTAGCAAACTGATTTTCATAATTACAGGAAAATATTTTTTCTTTATATATTTTTTATTTCTTTCTTATTTATTATTTTTTTTTTTTTGAGAAGAAGAAAAATTCATGTCTCCAAAAAGTTGGTATTACCATTTTCCACTACCATCCCAAATTGTTGTTGGACTTGTTGTGAAAAATCCTTCTTAGTAAGTGGCTGAAAGTACCTCTTTAACCTGTGTCCATTTACCAAGAATACTAAATCTTGTCCATCAATAGTTCTAACTTCAACTGCTCCATTCTCGAATACTCGGATAACTTCATAAGGTCCCATCCACCCTGTATGGAATTTCCCTTTAAAAATTTTAAATCTAGAATCATAAATGAGCACCCAATCACCTGGTTGGAACTGATTTTTCTAAATAAACTTGTCATGCCATCTCTTATGTTGTTGCTGAATTAGTATTTTTTGTTGAAAAACATCCCTACGAAATTCATCTAGCTCGTTTAATTGGAGAAGATGTTGTTGTTGTGCCTCAAAGAGATCTAGTCCTAACTAGACTGCAGTCCTGAAAGTTTTGATTTGGAATTCAATTGGTAACAGAACCTGTTTTCCATATACCAGCTCATATGGTGTATGTCCCGTGCTATTCCTCCAAGTGGTTCTATATGCCCACAAAGATTCTGGTAATCTTTCAGCCCAGTCTTTTCAATGCATATTGACTGTGTTTGTAAGAATGGACTCGATTACTTTGTTTGTAGACTCCACCTGGCCATTTGCTTGTGGGTGATACAGCGTGGACTACTTGTGCTAGATCTTGTATTGCTCCATTACACCTTGTACCAAATGAGAAATAAACTACGAACCATTGTTAAAAACAATTTCTATAGGCACACAAAATCTAGTAAAGCTTTCAGTAAAAAGAAAATCAACAACAACTTTTTCTATTGCAAAAGAAACAACTTTAGCTTCTACCCATTTTGTAACAAAATCTGTACAAACCAAAATATGCTTTTTACTTAATGATGTTGGATTTATTGGCCCTATAAAATCAATAACCCATTTTTCAAATGGATCAATCATAACTTGACGGCATAAATGCATTTCATTGGTCTGATTAGGCTGGCCCATTCACTGACAGGTATCACAGCACTTGACATACTGTTTGGCATCCTTAAACAAGGAAGGCCAAAATTAATGAGCGCGCAATACTGTATATGCAGTCCGCTTATCGGTGAAGTGGCCTCCACAAAGTTCATCATGAACATATTTCAAAATGTCAAACACTTCCTCCTCTCTTACACATCTATGGATAATCGAATCTGGGCCAATGTAAAAGAGATCTCCTTGAATCCAGGAATATGTATCAATTTTCTGAATAATATTCCACTTTTCACGGGTGGAAAAGTGGGGTGGTGTTTTCCAAGTAACCAAGTAATTAGCAATGCCAGCAAACCATAGAGAATCTGTTGACATAGAAAAGAGATGTTCATCTGGAAAATCATCATTAACAAGAGTTGTTTCACCAGGATTATCTAATATAGAAAGAAAATCTGCTACAACATTAGATTTTCCCGGTCTATCAACAATAGTAATATTAAACTCCTACAACAATAATAACTACCTAGTCACTCTACCACTAGTTAAAGGTTTGTTCATCAAATATTTAATTGTGGAATGATCAATATGTACAAATACTTCATATCCTGTAATATAGTGTCTGAACTTATTAATTGCAAAAATCATAGCTAAAAACTCTTTCTCTGTAACTGTATAATTTAATTCAGCAGGACAACTTTTTACTAATATAATAAATAGCATAGGATTGCTTATTTTCCTCTTGTCCTAGAGTTGCGCCAATAGCCAAATCTAAAGCATCAGAGGAAATATGAAAAGGCAGAGACCAATTAGGACCTCTCAAAACTAGTGCTTGTACTAACTTTTCCTTCAATGTTTCAAAAGACTGTTGTCAAGCTGTAGTCCAAGAAAATTCACTATCCTTAGCTAGAAGTCTAAAAAGAGGAGCAGCAATCTTAGAAAAAATTTCAATGAATATTCTATAGTAACTAACATGTCCTAAGAAACCTCATACTTCCCTTTGAGTTTTGGGTGCAGGAAGATGCAGAATGATTTCAATCTTTACTGGGACAACTTGGATACCTTTATTGGAAATCAAATGGCCAAGTACCACCCCTGCTTTGCACATCAATCTACATTTCTTGTCACTCAAAGCGAGATGGGCTTCCTCACACCGAAGAAGTACTTTTTCCAAATTTTCAAGAGCTTCCTGAAAAGAATCACCAAACACAGAAAAGTCATCCATATAAATTTCCACAAATTCTAGATCAGCAAAAATAGCCAAGACTGCCCTTTGAAAGGTAGCCGGGGCATTACATAAACCAAAGGGAAGCACTCTATAAGAAAATGTACCCCATGGACATGTAAAAGTAGTTTTATCCTGATCTTCAGGTGCAATCTGTATCTGGTTATAACCACTGAAGCCATCCAAAAAAGAAAAGTATTTCTTTCCTGCAAGGGTATCAAGCACCTGGTCAATGAATGGGAGAGGGAAATAATCTTTGAGAGTGGATTTGTTTAATTCTTGATAATCAATACAAATACACCATCTTCCATCCTTCTTAGGTACTAGCACTAATGGAGAGACCCACTGACTATCGGAAATAGGATAGATAAAACGGCATCCAAGAGTTTATGTACTTATTCTTTCACAATATCTCTTAGAGATGGATTCATTCGCCTTTGGGGTTGTCAGTCAGGTCGGGCTCCTTCCTGAATATAGATATGATGTGTGTAGGTTTCAGGAGGGATACCCTTCATATCTTCATAACCCCATGCAAAGGCACTAAGATGGTTTCGCAACAAATTCACAAGTTGCTCTTGCTGAGATGAGTCCAAATCTGAACTAATATACAAGGATTTACCAGGGCTAATCTCAACAAGAGTAGTATCAGGCTCGGGAGTATTCAAGGGAGTGGTCAAATGCAGTGGTGTAGAAGAATGAGGATCATGATCTTCTTGAAAATCTAGGCTGAAAATTTGGCTCAAGGGCTCAAAATTAGGCATAGTGTCTAGATTATTTAGGAAGTCTTGAATCTCATCTTCTTGTGAGGACCCAGTATAATGATGGATAAGGGAGATGGGTTGAGTCTCGTCATCGCTACTTTGATCCAACCACAAAGTATCTCGAAGGTCCTAAATGGATCTGGCAGGGGGATATAGGGTAAATTTCTTCCTAGAGTCTCCATGTGAAATATACATATCACCAAAATGACATCCAATATATGCATCGGCGGTAGCAAGCCATGGTCAACCCAAGATCAAAGGGTGTCCTCCTACTGGGTTCTTTGGCTGAAGCACAATGAAATCAGCAGGATATTCCCAAGAATCTAATGAAATGATCACATCATCCAATACTCCTTCTGGCTTAATTTTAGATCTATCTGCTAATTCAAGCACAGTGGGAGTAGGGCGAAGGTGGGTTAACTAAAGTTGATCCATGGTTTGCTTAGTCATGACATTAATGGCTTCCCCTAGGTCTATAAGAACATTAGAGACAAGGACATTACCAATCTGAACTGAGACAACAGGTTTTCCAGGATCAGTATATTTTTCCATAGATACACATCCTGTCATTAACTCTGCTACCCTACCAACAAATTGAATGGTTTGGGGTTCTAATTTCTTCCTCCTGCCTTTCTTGAGACATAGTTCCTTAATAATATTAGTGCAAATAGGGATCTCTTTGATGGCTTGAAGCAAAGTTATCTTAATGAAAAGATTCTAAAGCTCTGATGCCAAGATAGTCTCAGAAATAGGCTCACTTCTTTCCATAACTAGCCTCTTTGGGAAGGGAGGCTAGTTGGAAGAAGGTGGCGAGGATCCAGAGGGTGAGGGTTGTTTGGTGACTACTTTTGGAGAATGGTTAGGAGTTTCCTCTTCTCCTTTCTCTTCAACAATCACTATGGGTCGGCTCTAATTTTCTGATGTTACAGTCCTTCCCGATCTTAACTGGATATCATGAACCCCAACTGGAATAGACTGGTACTCAAATGATAAAGGTGGGTTTGTTACATAAATCATTTGCACTACTTTGTTATTGTTAGGATTAGGCATAGGTTGAGCAGGCAATTGAGGAGGTCGAAAGGGTGGAGGTAAAGGCAATGGTGGATTAGAATGACTCGGAAGTTGTAGCATTGAATTTTTTGTATCAGGATATGACTGCATAGGTGGCTAGTAGGAATATGGGGAATGAGTTGACCCTCTCCAACCTAGCTACCATGGTTGAGAAGGTTGCCCATGCTGATATTGATTTCCATATTGCCATTGCTAATTAGTGTTAGGATAAGAATATGCATGTGAATTATAACCAAAATAGTGTGGAGAAAATTCAGGAGCCATACCTGCACCTACCCGAGGCCAATTTCTTCTTGCTCCCATAGCATTCAAGTATTCAGCTTCAAGCTGTCCTCCTATGAATACAGCTTTAAGTCCTAGTATGGAGGGACATTTTTTGGTGATATGGTCTTCTACACAAATAGCACACTTATTAGTTTCTTTTAAATTAAGAGCACACTCTTTAGGCGGATGCTTATCTCTACATTTAGGACAGAAAATACATAGTGACTCTTGTTCTTTTATAAGTTTTTGTTGAAATTTTAAAGAGTCCAACTGTTTAGAAACAATGTTCATCATATCAATTTTCATGTTTTCCATTTGATTTTCTAGTCCAATAATCATAGCATCGATAGATTCAATTTTTCTATTTCTATTTTGAGTTCCTCTACCAGATCTATATTGATTTCTTGAAAATTTCCTACATAATTCATAAATTCGATCAAAAGTTTGCTGAGAGATGTCACCTTGTCCCAGTAGGTTTAGATTATTTCTATCATTATCAGTAAGTCCTCTTAAGAACAAGGTTATAATAGTGCTAGAATCAAGCTTAAGTTTCGGCCTTTGTAGAATATACAAAAATCTTTCTAAGTAATCTTCAAGAGTTTCATCATCATCTTGTATGATCATAAAAATTTCATCCTGTATGTCCCGAGTTTTGCAATATTCCTGATATTTAGACAAAAACACTCTCTTCATCTATTCCCAAGAGGTTATAGAGTTTCCTCTTAGCCCCATGAACCAGTGCAAGGCTGAGTCCTTGAGGGTAGCAGGAAATAATCTTAACTTCTGAGCATCAGTTGAATAATCATAACTTCTACACAAAATATCAAACTCGAATAGAAAAGAGTCAGGGTCTTCATGAACTTTACCATGGAAATGGGGGAGAGTTGATGGTGGAATATTCTTCATCTGCGCCACAGTATCAGGATCCACAATTGGAAACACAAAATTGGATTGTTCTTTTCTTACCCAATCATGGTTTTCACCAGACCCTTCCACATAAATTTCATGATCTGCCATTGTCTCTTTCTTACTCTCGACAGGCTGAACCACACCTGAGTTGTTGTCACCAGAATCTAGGTGGATTGTTCCTGCGTGATGGGTTTGATTGGGCTTCCTGCTCACAGAAGGAGACCCAATATGAGAATTGTTTTCAAAATTCTTTTGGCCCTTAGTGGGCTTTGAACCCTTACCTTTCCTAGGCATTCATTTCAAAGAAAGAAAAACAACAAGTAATTTCTAATAAAAAGATGTTGTCATAAATCAATTAACACCAGTAAAATTCCTTCAAAAGAAAAAATTTTCCCAAACAATGCTGAGAGAAAAAAATTACCTCTATTGTACAATCAGAAAATTCTTACCAAATCAAATCGCCTCCCCGGCAATGGCGCCAAAATGTTGGGTGCAGGAATTACACTTAAGTAAACTCCTCAACACTTAAATTGTCAACCCGGGGGATTCGTAAACTTAGAGACGAAGCACAGGCAATGCCAGAGATGGTATGAATATTTCTAATATCAACTCCTACTTTCTTTAAAGGAAAAATTGCAGAATCAAACTATAGAGGAAAAAGGCAACTCGAACCATCAAAATAATCCAAGGCTGGAACAAGAAGAAAGGTGCTTGCAAAAGAGATTCAGAAATAAAAGGAGGCAATTACTCTAGCTGACTATTGATTAACTACTGAGAATGGTTTTCTTTAGCAAAGACACCTTAGTAGTCTTCAACAGATGGGCCCCTTCAAACCTGCTTATGTAAAGATGTCCTTCTCATAGGAATCGATCTTGCACTAGTGCAGTCTGCTTGCACTAGTGCAGGAACAACAATTTATGCAGAAGGTGTGAAGTAATGTCTTGTACTAAAAGTGCTTTTCTTCGTGCAAGGGCTTTGAACTTTCCCAAGTCCAAAGCACTCAGATCTAGTACCAAGAAACTGGTTCTTGTACCCAATCAGAGCTTCTTACACTTTAACTTTTTAATTCTTGAAATCAATGCTTAATTACTACAAGTGTTATGAAACCAGATTGCATATCAAAAAGATGAATATCTGCAGAAGTGAAGAAACAATCTTTTTCAATTTATCCTGTTGTGAAATGTTAACGAAAGCAAGAAAGTTGTTAGAAGTAAACTAAAGAGGCTTACTACATCACACTATCTAGCACTGGTGCAGGAACAGTTCTCCTGCTCGGACCAGGCGGAAACCAACCCAAACATGCAGAAAGTGAATAGCACACCAACGTGCACTGGTGCAGGTAATTTCTCCTGCTCGAACCAGGCGGGGAGAACCAAACCAATCATGTAGAAAGTGAATAGCACACCAATGTGCACTGGTGCAGGTAATTTCTCCTGCTCGAACCAGGCGGGAAAAACCAACTCAAAATCAGATGCAGAAAAGGAAATTTAACTACTTCAAGCTACAGATCTGCTTTCACTCAGATAGGAATTTAAATGCTGTAAAGTAAATCACACTTGGCAGTTCAAAAACATAAATTACAAGATCAAAAAAGAGGGAAACGTGTTGGGTTGGCTGGGCCCTAGCCAACCAGCGCGTTTCCCTTTCAAATCAAATCGCTACTCAGTACTAAATCAATTCATCAATTGTTAAACATAAAGAATAAAATTCATGAAGCGTAAGGCAGAGCTCTTCTTATTAAATCATTAAAGCAAGTACATGCGTCATTACATATCTAGCCCAAATTTGGGCGATAATAAAAGACAGGCGTGTTACCGTCTTCCTGGTTCTACTCTCTATTCTATACAATTCTATCCACTGTTGTGGGGAAAAATGCCTATGCGGGACGATCCTATCCTCCTAAGGCGTGATAGTGCCTTAGCAACAAACGAATGCAACTACTTCAGTTTCTTTCCTTTATGAAAATGAAAGAGAGGAGATTGGTATACTTACCGTTATCTTTCGGTTGTCCCTCGATCTAGATCCTCTCCGCTTTGTGTGTCCACAGCTACTTGCCTCCTCGCTTTTGCACCCACAAGATCACAAGAGAACAGCTACCTATGACAAGAGAGCAGCTACATGCAACAAGAGAAGGACACAATACAAAGGCAAATATAGAAGTAAATCAAATACACTAATGCAAATCATACAATAAACACCAGCATATAGGAAAGAACCAAGAAGCTTTATTGATTGATAAACAGGGTTCAGGAAGAGATACAACCCATAGGGTTCCAACCCAGCATCTCCTTCCCAGCAGCAAGGAATTCCTTCTTCAGCCCCTTTCAAAAGCATAAACACCCAATGATCCAACCACAATCCAACAGCAATTCTTTGCAATACAATCCAGCCCCTTTAGACCTCATGAGAGAGATCTATATATAGGAATTTTGGAGAAAGGATGAGTCAGCTTGAGGTTTGCATGAAGCTGACTACTGTCCTCTCCCACTTCAGTTCTTGAGTCCACTTGGAGATTCTTACTTCCACTTGGAGATTTGGAACCTCTTACTCATCACCAGTCGAATTCCCTGATCCAAGTGTCATTTTGGAAGCTTCCTGGGCATTGACACCTTGAGGAATGAGTCTGCCACTTGTCCAAGTACGCTCAACGCAGGTGGCCTTCTTTGCAGTTGACATTCAGCGCAGGTACAGAGTGGAGCACTTGACATTCAGCGCAGATGCTCAGTGGAGCAGTTGACATGATCCAGAAATTGCTTGTTTTTGAGTGTTTTCAGGTGGAGAACTTTTATAAACTGTTGTGGTTTGCTGGCCTTGTTCCTCTAGGGGTAGGAACAACATGTTTAGGGACTTTGGATCCCTTAATTATTGACATTTCATGCTCAGTGATGCAAGGCACAAAAATGTCTATAACAGTTGCCCCCTAAAGTATGAGGCCGTTTATCGGGTGAAATGCTTTATCCAGGGGAGTCCGAAGTTCATCCATTTGCTGGGAGGAGACCTGTAATAAGATACAATACAATACATTATGATTCATTCTGCTTTCATGATCTAGCTGAGGCGGGCATTCCCATGCTCAGCTTTATAAATACATTTTGGTACATAGAACAGACGATTGTCTGATGGTAGACTGATAGTTCTGGCGAAACTATCATCCTTTGAGGAGGATGATCATCTGCTGTAATGATGTACATAACAAATGTCTTTATTTTTCTGAATATATTATCGCAGCCCGGATGGATGAAACTAGATCCGGGGTCTTCAAACTCGTTCGATCTTCACTCTAAGTACAAGTCG
This sequence comes from Pinus tabuliformis, assembly GCA_031772625.1. Lineage (NCBI taxonomy): Eukaryota > Viridiplantae > Streptophyta > Pinopsida > Pinales > Pinaceae > Pinus > Pinus tabuliformis. The sequence continues at coordinate 703,658,202 of CM062805.1, read as the reverse complement.
ATCCATGTGAGAATTGCGCTGAAGTCGAACATGGAAAGACATCGCTTGATTATCGGTCAATGATGTAAACCGTTAACAAGCGCGAGAGGAATCACCGATAATGATAATGACCCTCAAAGTACTGCAGTACAATTCACGTGGTGTGAATAAAGGACTTGGCGTCGAACACCACGCGAAATCTTCTGGTCGAAGGTCATTGATGTATACCTGTCGCCGGAAGTGAGAAACTTGCCATTGAGGCATGCAAGCTTCAAAGTACTGAAGGGGTTGTTCCTAGATCAACTTCTTGGATAATGAGCTGATGTCGACAAGAAGCGATCCGTCAAAGGAGGGCCTTAATGAATCCCACATCAGTGACACGGAACGGAGCTAATGATTTTAGTGGAGGTGAAAACAATCTGTGATATATGATCCAGGGTGGCGGTCATGAACGGATGAAGGATAATGTATGGCAGTGGATGGGACCTGGTTGACTCTTTCTGAACGACTTCTCTTGAACATATGGCGACACTGATGCGATGGATCGGTAGCATTACCCCAAATATGGATGGTGTGGCAAAGACCATGGTGATGTGACCGGTGAATGAAACAACCCAACCCGATGTGATACGGAGGAAAAGTGTCATGTTCAAGAGCGACCTGCTACCATCAAAGACTTCTCGATTTTTCCCAATTTTTCCCCAGTCATTGCTGACCAGTACCTCTTTATTTTTGTCAAGCTTGAGGAGGATAACATATGCTTGTTCTATAACCTGCCCTTCGGGCAAGCCCATCGCTATGTTTTAACGAGCCTAGCGATAGGGAAACTCGTTCTCGTCTAAAGACAAGTTTGTCGCTATTTAATAATTTTAACGAGTCTAACGACAAGGAAAACTTGGTCTTTTTCATTTTTAGAGAGTCTGAAAAGGTACATAAAGTCAACTCCAAAATTCCTTTTTCGTCATCTAATCCCTTAAGTCCGAAAAAGTATAAAACAATACAGAAGGGATGAGTTTTCGGTCCTTTTAACGAGCCGAACAAAACCAGCGCTCGATCTTTTTGTGCAATAATCCCTCAGGTCCAAAAAGATTAAAATCTAGAGGAGGGATAGCTCTTCCTGTCCTTTAACGAGCTGGAAGGCCAAAACTCGGCAATCTTTTCATATTTTACGAGTCAATTGAAAAGAGCTTAAAGAAGACTCGTCTTTTGAGGAACGAGTGATGAACAGGGATAGCAGCAGATTCCAGGTACAGGTTGGAATTTTCCAATCACGGCAGTGTCACAAGGATGGCTAGGTGAAATCACTCTTCGCAGCTGTTCCTCAAAATGGGTAAACAATCATATGGAGGTAAACGATCGGCCAAATGAACGGTGGAGGTGATGGTGCACAAAACACGACCAAGGTCTTTTTATGGTTGATCAGGTTACATACCTAATGGTTATTTACCGGGAAGTTCATTTTTTAACGAGCTTAAACTTGCTCAAAGCTTATGTTTATTTTTTAACGAGCATGAACTATGCTGCTAAAACTGCTCGAAAGCTTATGTTTATTTTTTAACGAGCATGAACTATGCTGCTAAAACTGCTCGAAATACCAGTCATATGATAAGATTGTCTCATTGTGAGATCCCTATTTTTTATGGAGCTTCATCTCACTACGCTTTGCTCCGCACCCTTCCTTTATGCAAGTTCGGAAATGGCTAACCCCAAAAAACAGATAAATAACCGGTTCCGACATAGCTAACCCAAAAAGCAGGTAAATAGCCGCTCTTTTCTTGCACTCCAAAAGGGTTTGCATGCCCCCAGGTATAAAATATGATTTCAAGGTTGCCCCTCCTCCTTCTCACTTCTATTTTTCTTTGGGTGTTCACAGCTACTTGTCATCTTGCTAGTTCAGTTTAACGATACTTGCCTTCTCGTTAATTTTAACGGGTCTATACGATACTTGTCTTCTCGTTAGCCCGACTTTTAATAGATTTTTCGCAAGATTGCAAGAGAAGAACACTACTCAAAGACAAAACATTGGTGTTATTGAGGGAGGCTTACCTCTTTCTGGTTACCCAAAGATTGTCTTGTTAGATAAAACCCCTCCTTGGCCTACCTTTTTCAGGTTACCTAAAGATTGTTTCGTCAAACAAGACACTTCCTCGGCAATGCCTACCGAAATAGACAAAGATGGGAGACGGGCCCCGTCTCTCCCAAGTACCTTGACAAAAGAATCCTATTCTAGAACAACCCTCTTTCCTTCATGGACGGGGTACGAACTAGTCATATTCTTTCGCGAAAATCCTACCTTATACCCAAAGTTCTCTGCCGAAGCAGACCAGGACGCATGCCCCCTGGGTTCCAGTCATGTCCTCCCGAATTACTCGCGCTTATCAGGAGGACGGACCGTGGGTTGAGACACTTCTTGCATGAATAGACCATTTAGGGATGGTAAGCGACTATTTGCGATGTGTGATCCGGGAAACGAAGGTTGGTCCACGAGCTTGACCATTCTTCCTCCATCTGGAAAACACATTACTCTAAAGAGTGAGGAGACTACTGCTCCCATGCAATATATATAGTCTTGTCCAAGGAGTAGGTTATAATCCAAGGGTCCTTGAACGACCATCACGTTCACTTGAACGGTCTTCCCCTTCAGTGTTATTGGAACATTGGGGAGGATTCCTAAAGGGCGACTGGTTCCTTTATCAAAGCCTGATAGATTTCTCATCTCAGGCAAAAGCGCAGGCGAACCAAGCGCTTTCCAAGCAATAGAGGAAAGGATACTCACAGATGCCCCCTCATCAATGATAGTGCCAGCCATTACCATTCTGTATATTTGACAAATAATTCTGAATGGTACACTGGCTGGCAACCGGGGTCTGCCTAGTTGGTTCCAATCAAAGGACACAACCAGGTTGCTTGGTGGTGGGACCGAGTAAACGGCCGGATAGCACTCTGATGAAATTCCTTCCTGCGATAAAGGAATGGTGGCATTGCCCCTTGATCATCAAAGTCGATGCTGATGAAGAGAATCTGGACGGTATCGTCTTGATTCTCCTCTGTGATGGTGTCATTCGAAGATAGAGCCTCTGAAGGCAAAACCGGGTCAACTGCCGTATCAACCTTTTGACTTTTGTCAGGCATGGATCCAGACGGTTCATCTTCAATGACAGGTGCTTCGGCTGACCACCTGGGCAGGTCAACCGGATTCTCAACTAGCGAGGGACATGGCAAGAGTTTTTGATATCCAGGAGGAAGATTTGCTCATAATATTGGGCGATCTTCCAGAACTCTTTTTGCCTCGTCTAAGAAGGGACAACGGTGGATGGCGTGATCGCCTTCACACAGTCTGTAGGGAAATTTAGCTTTCCCGCTCTGTCCTGGAGCTTCACTCCCACTAGTTGACAGTGAACAATCAACATGGCTATCAGAGGTCGATGCTACCGAATTGTGCAGACGGGGGGACCAATCTCTTAGTATCCGAGGGATACATGGACAATCTCTATGGAAGTGGTCTCCCCTGCATATGATGCATGGCGATTTAGGCCTTACGAGTGCGGTGTGTGGATTTTTGTTAGATGACGATTGTTTGCCCCCAGTCGCCTTAGGCTCCTTCTGCTTCTTTTCTTTCTTCTTCTTCTCCTTTTTCTCCTTAGGAACTCGGTTCTTTGACCGACCAGTTCCGTCAAGCGAAGAGGAAGGAGGAGAGGAAGATGAAGTAGAAGGCTGGGAGGCAACTCTTGTCTGATCTAACTGTTGACTCGACTGCTCAGGAATGGTGGCATTCTAAATGACATTGGTTGAAAAGAGCCAAACAGGTAGGCCAATTGTCAATCCTGGAAGCGACAATGTGGCCATGTGGGGCGCACCAACATCTCCCCAAGAGGAGAAGGGACTAGGATTCCCACCAAGGGGAACTCCTTGGTTGGTGTGCTCCATCTTTTCAACCTAAAGATCAACGCGGGAATAAGGGTGATTGTTCCGTTTAAAATAAATTGTTAACGATGCTTTTAGACACAACTTGCTTTTTCAGTTTTAAAGAGTCGAGAAAAAGCTAAAGATGACTCTAGTCTCCTTCGATGTTTTAACGAGCCCGAAGTGACAAATGCTCGGATGGACTTTTTCTGTTATAGAGTCTGAAAAAGGCCAAAAGAAACTGCTCTGGAGATCTCGGCAGAGGGTGTGCCAAACTTTTCGCAAAACCACAGAATACGTTTTACGGTACAGGTGGTCGATCTTCGTGAATGCTGTGTTCACTGCATTGCGATCAGTAGGGCGGCCGACACGGCTTCCTAAGGATAAAGGATATATGCCTATAGGGGTCTCCCAATATATACGCGACGGTACGTGGGAGCACAAGTCCGTATTAGTGCAATCGTCCCTCAGGAGGAATCACCCACCTTCTTAGAGATCGACAGTCACTACGTTTAACGACACCGGAACACGTCTCTACCTAGACCTCTACTGTGAGCGTTATGTTGCAAAGCGTTGTTAGGTTCATTCAATATATTTTAAGTTGATCTTTTTAAAGTTTGTCTTTCAAGAACACCACGAGATGTATTGGTACAAATTCCTAAATGCAGTCTAAGATGATAAGCAAGCTTTATAATCTTTCAACTTTGAAAATCCTAGCTACTAAGGGAAAAGAGAGCGACTATCTTTTCTCAAAGAGCAATTAGCACACTCTAATGCACTCTTCCTAAATCCAACATGCAATCTTATCAAAATGCAAATGCACAATGCAGGTGTTTTTTTTCACTTTCTTAGTATAAATGCCTACAAAGAAAGCTTTTTGCACAACTTCGAATTTGCTTTTAAATGACTGAACATAAACAAGTTTACTTTTTCCCAAATCAGCAAGGGTAGAAGAGATTACAATCACTTTGTGATTTTTCGAAAGAAATACTTGTTTCGACACTTAAAAATGACAAATTCAAACCAATAAGCAAAAGCAAACGATAGATCAAACTGCAAACAGCCAATGAACTCTCTTCTAAGATCACAATCAATCACTCAATCAGATCTGAATCAAGGCTACAGGATGACTATTTTGCTCATGCAAAGGAAAACTGTAAATGACGCCACAAACACATAAAAACACTTACAGTCTTTTTGTACAAAAATGAGGCTGAATACAAGCAAAGAAAAGGGGTTTCAGATGTGGCACCTATGCTGGTTAAAGGTAGCAAAAACAGAGATCAAAATAGGCAAAAGACAGCAAGGAACCCCAGCTGCACAAGGCCACACTGGTTCAGCGCAGGTACAACACTGTCAGTTTGACATTCAGCGCAGGTAGCCTTCACGAGACCTGCGTTGAAATGCAGATTGCCTTCACAGTGCCTGCGCTGAAAGGAGAAACTCTCGTCTCTCTTGGTTTCCGGGTCATAAAATGCTCAAAAATCAACTGTTTCAGGCCAAATCAGAAACACAAGCAAGGTATAAACAGAGGGATACTTTGAAAGGGTACTAAAGACTATCACAAAGGATCATCAAGTCATTTATGAGTCCATTGTTAAGATCATAGACAAAAACCCAGTAAAGGATCAAAGCAGCAACATTCTACTTTGCAAAGCAGTTCGATTGTTGCCGTTGAGTCTATGAAGTAAACAATGATGCAAGCTCAAACAAAATGACTAAAACAAAGTTCGCTTCCCCAGCGGAGTCGCCAATTTGTTGTGGGGAAAAATGCCTATGCAGGACGATCCTATCCTCCTAAGGCGTGATAGTGCCTTAGCAACAAACGAATGCAGCTACTTCAGTTTCTTTCCTTTATGAAAATGAAAGAGAGGAGATTGGTAGACTTACCGTTATCTTTCGATTGTCCCTCGATCTAGATCCTCTCCGCTTTGTGTGTCCACAGCTACTTGCCTCCTCGCTTTTACACCCACAAGATCACAAGAGAACAGCTACCTGTGACAAGAGAGCAGCTACATGCAACAAGAGAAGGACACAATACAAAGGCAAATATACATATTCATAAATGATTCAGGATTAGAAGTAAATCAAATACACTAATGCAAATCATACAATAAACACCAGCATATAGGAAAGAACCAAGAAGCTTTATTGATTGATAAATAGGGTTCAGGAAGAGATACAACCCATAGGGTTCCAACCCAGCATCTCCTTCCCAGCAGCAAGGAATTCCTTCTTCAGCCCCTTTCAAAAGCATAAACACCCAATGATCCAACCACAATCCAACAACAATTCTTTGCAATACAATCCAGCCCCTTTAGACCTCATGAGAGAGATCTATATATAGGAATTTTGGAGAAAGGATGAGTCAGCTTGAGGCTTGCATGAAGCTGACTAGTGTCCTCTCCCACTTCAGTTCTTGAGTCCACTTGGAGATTCTTACTTCCACTTGGAGATTTGGAACCTCTTACTCATCACCAGTCGAATTCCCTGATCCAAGTGTCATTTTGGAAGCTTCCCGGGCATTGACACCTTGAGGAATGAGTCTACCACTTATCCAAGTACGCTCAGCGCAGGTGGCCTTCTTTGCAGTTGACATTCAGCGCAGGTACAGAATGGAGCACTTGACATTCAACGCAGATGCTCAGTGGAGCAGTTGACATGATCCAGAAATTGCTTGTTTTTGAGTGTTTTCAGGTGGAGAACTTTTATAAACTGCTGTGGTTTGCTGGCCTTGTTCCTCTAGGGGTAGGAACAACATGTTTAGGGACTTTGGATCCCTTAATTATTAACATTTCATGCTCAGTGATGCAAGGCACAAAAATGTCTATAACATCCACCCTTTAGCATCTCGTCCTATTTACATTTCTTCTTATATAGATCCTTGGCCGAAGGCCAAAAGGATTGTTTAACACGTTACATAGCCAATTGCAAAATAAGCTTCTGTTACAACAAAATACATAACTAGTTACAAAATAAGCTTTTTTTACCCCATATTACATAACCAATTGCAAAATAAGCTCTCGGCCTCCACAATTAGACATTTTAACAGAACAGGCCATGGCTATCTCCAGCTGTTCATTCCACCTAAGTCCGATCTTAGCTACTCCAGATTGACTTGCTGTTATAACTAGGACTCAGCTGCCTTCAGATATGCTCTATTGTTCGTGGCTAAGGCGATACAAAATTGGGCGACAATCTAAGAGATCCAAATTTGCTGCCAAGATTCACGGCGCTGACACTGGTGCGAGATCTGGTCTATGCTTAAAATCAGCAGTCAAGGTGAGCATTTAACTATTAAATAACATAGGAGGTAATGATAAGTTACAAAAGTAATTCTAAGTAGGAAATCACGTAGTAAATAGTTAATAAATGCTAAGTTAAATTTAAAAATGTAAAATATGAAGTTAATGCAAAATGTGTCATCATTCTCGCACTAGTGCAAGATGAGGGCGCATAAGATAAGGAAAACAAGGGTAAATGGCTATGATTTGGGAAGGGAAAAATGGTCAAAAAGGATGCAAATTAGGGAACTAACAGGGACCACATCCCAAACACTGTTATGAACTATGGAATCATATTCCTCCACCATGGTATCAACCCAAATTGGCTGTTGCACTGCTTCCTTAAAGGAATATGGATCTGTCACAACACATTCACCCATAAGAGACATGTATCCAATGTACCTCTTAGGTGACCTCCTTTGTCTGCATTGAGAAGTGGGTGCTCCCACATTCTCATGTTCATCATCCAACAATCTATTAGCCTCTCTAGTGCGCTTTCTTACCTCTCTAGAATACTCTCCCTAAGTGGATGTCTCCACTCTTGGATCCTTTGCATGTGGCTACTCCACATAAATCTAAGGCTCCTTAACCTTACGAGCTAAAATCTATTCATCCGCATGTAGCTCAAGCTCCCTCTCAAGGAAAACTCACGTGGCCTTCTCCTCATCAAATCTAACATCCCTGTGAACCTCTAACATCCTGTTGGTTGTAAAGTACACCCTATAGTTGTGAGGTGTATCAGTGTACCCCACAAATATCCCCAACTCTGTTGTCAGCTCAAGCTTCTTTCATGCATCTTTGGTCACATGGAAATATACCGATGACCCAAAAATCCTGAAGTGACCAACATCTGGCCTCTTACCGGAATAAGCCTCCTTTGGTGTCTTCATCTCAAGTATTCGATGTGGGCTACAGTTTTGAACATAAACCACAGTGTTGCATTCCTCAGCCCACAAGTGAAGAGGTAGGCCCTGATCATGCAACATCGCCCTCATTGCCCCTATTATGCTTTTGTTCTTCCTCTCGGCCACCCCATTCTGTTGAGGGTTAGGGGGTGTCGTCAACTCTTGTTTAATTCCTTCCGTTGCATAGACGTTCTTAAACTCATTTGATACGTACTCACCGCCATTATCACTCTATAGAGCTTTAATATTCTTGCCCGACTCTTTGCCCACCAATGCTTTAAACTCACAAAACTTTGTGAAAGTTTGACCCTTTTTCTACATGAAAAATATCCAGCATTGAGAAAAGTCGTCAACAAATATAACATAATACCTGTGTTTTGTCATGGATGTTGTTGAGAATGGTCCACACACATCTGAATGGACTCATTCTAGAATAGCCTCTGCTCGACTGTCTCTGTCATGAAAGGAGGACTTGGTGGATTTTCCCAAAGTACACCCCTTGCATGTATCAACTTTCTCAAGTGTACCTTTGGGAAGACCAGTAGAGATCTGCTACAATATCTTCAAAGCCCCATGATGCAAGTGGCCCAATCACCTATGCCACAACTCTCCAACTTCTTGGCTCTGCACCCTTTCTGCTTTTGTGATCAAAGCAACACACTCCTCTATCTCCAGCTTATAGAGATTCTTCACCTGAATCCCTATCTTATTGACTTGACCCATGGCTATGAATCTTCTTTACTTGACATGTGGCTATGTGTTGAAGGAACGCATTTCCTTTTAAGAAGATCACATCATATCCTCTATCCTCAAGCATGGCAATAGATACTAGGTTCTTCTTCAGCCCAGGCACATACATAACATTCTTCAAGGTGATTAGAGTCCCATGATCCCTCTGAAAATAATTGTGCCCAATCCAGTAACACTATCCTTCCCGTCGTCACCCATCTCGATATGCATCTGGAGATATTTCTCCTCCAGGTCACTGAATAACTCTTTGTCTCCAGTCGTGTGGAATGAAGCTCCATTGTCTAAGTACCATACATTTCCCATCATTGATGACACCATGCATGCAATGAGGGAAAAGTCCAATTCGAATTAAGAGGCCAAAGCCTCACCTATCGCTCCTTTTAAGGAATTCTTCTTGGACTTCTGTGACTTAATTGCTAAGGCACAATTCTCTTCATCATCAGTCTTTGATGAAGAGACATCCTTGGTCTTCCTCCTGATATCCTCTTGCATCAAATCCAACCACAGTCATTCTCAATCTGGCAACTTCTCCCAACCATTGACAGAGCCTTGATAACTATGCCAACTCTTTGGGAGTCCTAGAAGAGCAAGACTCACCATATCATTCTCGACAACTGTGATTCCAACACTTCTAAGTTCATCACGACATTGAGTGAACTTGGTCAAGTATTTTGGAATAGTCTCGCCTTTTTCCATTTTTATTTTCGAAGTTTGTCCTTTAGTGCCAATTTTCTTTGGTCATTTTTGTTATGACACAAGTCCACCAATGCTTTCCACATAGCATACTAAGTTTCCTTGCCATGGAGACTCGAGACAATGTAGTCTCAAACTCCCTCAAGGATTATCCACCTCGCTTTTGCCATGCACTTCTTCCATTTGGCCAAATTATGTGCATTCGATGCTGCTGGCTTAGGAATTTCTTGATCAATGAATTCCTTCAAGCCATTATCCTATAGCACAGCCTCCATTTTATCCATCCAGGATACAAAATTTGAGTTTCCTTCCAAGGCATACTCGAGCCGAAAACCGTAGAATGCCATCTATCAATCCTGAAGTATGTATTGCAAATTTGAATTTCACCTGTAACCCAAAACTAAAAAATTTGAAATCTCCTCTAGTATACTATTCTTAGCTTCGATACCATGTATAAAATCATGTAGATTCACAAGCTCATGCAATTTACTAAAGCACGAGACAAGAATATACTTCTACTTTCAAATAGTAGAAGCCAATATATCGATGAAAACAATATGAACAAGAAGAAGACAAATCAATGGCACATAACACAAGACGTATCTGGGAAAGCCAATGCTCAAAACCCTGCTATTTGTATTGCATATATCATAAATATGAGTGAAGATACAAGTCTTATTCTCACTAGAACAATTCCGCACAAGTATGCTCAACTCTCTTAGCTCACAAGCTAGCTCTTGGCCAACACTCAGCCAATTTTGTAGCTCTCCAAGCTCCTAATCTCTTGCGTAATTCCTAGGATGAATAGCCCCTATTTAAAGGAAATTCATGCTTCCAAAAATTCACAATCCAAACATAGGATCAATCTCTGATGCATGCATGATATTTACACTCTAGTAAATAATACCACTAATAGTACACTGTCCCTGCACTCTAGTCTCAACTGGGTCTTTCTCTGAATTGACATGCATGAGTTTCTCATGAGGGAATCTTCAGTTAACTAGAGTAGCACTAGTGGATGCATTAGTGCACCAACTGACTATTAGTCCTTTATTAGTTCCAAAAACAATTTAGAACTAATTTAACTGAACTTAACTTAGTAAACTGAGTGATCTAATTTCCAACTCAATTTAAACTCATACTAGACCCCTAAAACTTAGGGAGAACATATACATGACTACAGAAAGACTTCAACCTTGAAATTCCTAAGCTAATTAAGTTAATTAACTATTTACAAGTTGCGATGAGAATAGAATTCGATTTTAATTCAAGGACAAATTAAACTTGAATTTATTGTTTCCATTTCTCAACAATGGATAAGGACAAAAAATTGGTGGAGGAAAAGGTGGAGTAGGAGGAAGTGGTAGAGGAGGTCGAGGTGACAGAGTAGGAAGAGGAGATGATGGAAATTTTCATGAGGAGGATCCTTTTGTGTTCCCAATATTAGACACAGATACCACTTCTACAATGAAAAATATATCACCATTTGTCCTTCCTAAATTCCATGGTTAAGAACTAAGGGTCCATAAAACATTTATTTTTGAGTTTGAAGTATTATATAGATCATATGATTATCTACTTGATCCTCAAAAATTGAAATTATTCCATACCACTCTAAAACATGGAGCTCTTAAACGGTTCATGAGTCTAGGAACACATTCTATTAGAACATGGGATGGCATGAAAAGAATATTCCTATAGAAATATAAAGATTATTTCATACATCATGACCGTAAGGATGCAGTTTTTAAGATGGCCCAAAAATAGGATGAAAACCTTGAAGATATGGTAGAAATGTTTTCCTACAATGTCAAAAGAGCTAAACTACGTAATTTAGATGAAGACACATTTAAAACACTCTTGCTAAAAAACATAAGGGATCAATGGATCGATCTTCTAAATTTAATGAGAAAGGGAGATGTTTCTCAATTGTCATTCCAAGAAATTTGTGAATTATGTAAACATATCTCAAGAGGAAAAGAAAAATATGGTAAGAATCCAAGTGATCCAATCATGTCAAGGGTAAGAAAATATGCATCTGAAATAGTAAGTAGAGCAAAATTAGGAGATCTCCTTGATAATTTTAAAACAAATATCCTTGGAAATATTAGAGAAAAGTTAGATACCTTAAGGATACTAAGAATGCTAAAAGTTGAGAATGTTTCATTGTCTATTTTTTGTCCTAGATGTAGGAAAAAGCATTCTTTACAAGAATACCCTCTTGACAGTATTGAAATATGTGTTATATGTGTAGAAAATCATGCTAAAAAGGAGTGTCCTTCAATACTTGGACTTAAGGTTGTTTTCCAAGAAGAAGTTGGGACAAGTCAAGATGAACCACTTCATTATGTTACTCCCAGGAGACCTTGGAAACCTCGAAAAACAGGTATGACACAAGATCCCAATATACAATACCAATCATATGCACAACCACAAAGAAATTGTAATACACCTATTCCATTGAAAACTTGGCCACCTCAACCACAAAATCCATCTTGGTCACAAGGCTATAAAAATTTCTTATGGTAGGAATCCTCAGTATCCTCAAAACTTTCCAACAACCATATACTCAATACCAACCTTAGTATTATTCTCCTCCCCAACCTCCACAACCTAGTCAACCATAATTCCAACCTCAATTGACTTCAAGTCAATCACTTCCATTACCGTCAACTCCATTTCCTCATAGATACAACCAACTACTTGCATAACCACTTCCTAATCCGAATAATAAAACCCCTCAACAATCCATATATAATGTTGAGGGTCAAAATTTTCAATCTTGTATGATATCTCCTCTAGGTCTAAGTGATGTCCAATTTAGATTTGGTCGAGTTTTACAAAATAAAACACCAACAATTGTCATCCAATAATATAAGGAGGATAAAATTCCTGGAAAGGAGGCATCTTTTGATCAAGAAAAGACTCCCCTAGAGGGATATATTCCTACACAATTAGATGACAACCAAATAAATTCAACTCCTACAATTCCTCTAGTATAAAAACCTTAGGCTTCCTTACATAATCCTCCTTTTCCTAAAAGGCTTCAAATTGATAAAGGAATAGAAAGGAAAATAATTTTACTTGACTATAATATGATAGATGAATTGAAAAATGTTTGCATCAAAATTTCTTTAATTCAATCTATACAGGAAATACTTATATTTGCAACAACAAAAATAAAGGAGTTTTGCATTAAGAAACCAAGAACAAAAATAAAAGGCATTAAAAAGATTCAACTAGTAAGTAAAATTGAAAATATTATGATGGGGAAACCAATAGTTCAAAAATATTTAGCCCCGGGTAGCCCTATTGTAAAAATTCACATCAATGGTATTGAAATTCCAAACACTCTGATTGATTTAGGATCAGCCATTAATATCATGAGAAAACATACTATGGATCAATTGAAGCTACCTAATCTTCAATATACCCCAACTTTATTGCAATTAGGAAATAGATTTGTTATCAAACATGATGCTATATTAGAAGATGTATTAGTATCCTTAGATTCATGGGAATATCCTATTGACTAAAGTATTGAATCCCAAAACAAAATTAGGAGGCCATCCATTGATCCTTGGTAGACCATGGCTAGCTAATGTTTATGCACTTATAAGTTGTATATATAGTGATATATAAATTTCTGATGGCAGTTCTACTAAGAAATTCACATTATATCAACCTGCAAAAATAATAACTAAAATAGAAAGTGAAGTTTGGATTGAAGATGATGATGAAGACTTTGGAAATATTCAACTAGTATTTACTATTTCACAAATTGATGAAGAGGATCAACTAAATAATTTGATGAATAATTATGAATCTTCTTCCTATTGTGAACAAGATCAAGTTTTAAAGAACAATGTAATATTGATTATTTTTCATCTCGACAATATAAAGTAGCTTTACATTCTATGGAAATGTTTGGCAACTCTTTAGTAGAAATTAATCCAGATAAAACATTAAACATTAACATTAACTTGGAAGAATTTCAAAAGAAACAATTAATAAATATGCCACAAAAACATTATTCTGCATATGCATGGGAATACACTGACATGAAAGGAATTGACCCTAATACATGTATGCATCATATCTATATTCAAGAAAATTCCAAACCAATGATACAACCTCGTAGAAGAATGAATGCCAATCTGAGGGAAATTGTTAAGGATGAATTATAAAAATTGCTTAATGTGAATTTCATCTATCCAATCTTAGATAGTCAATGGATTTCACTACTGGTGATTATACCTTAGAAGAATTGAAAGTGGAGAGTATGAATATATTATTGATAATTAAACAAAGATATAATAAAAGATCATTTTCCACTACCTTTCATTGATTAAGTATTAGATACTCTAGTAGGGAAGAAATATTTTTCATTTCTTAATGGTTTTAGTGGATATAACCAAATTCAACTCGCACCAAAAGATTAAGATAAAATAACTTTCACATGTCCATGGGGCACGTATGCTTACAAGGTACTTCCTTTTGGTTTACGTAATGCACCTACTGCATTTCAAAAGCAGTTTTAGATATATTTTCTGACTTGATTCATGATTGTGTAGAAGTTTACATGGATGATTTTACTATCTATGGAAATACTTTTGAAGAAGCTATGGAAATTTTTGAAAAAGTTCTCATTAGATGTAAAGAATCAAATATTTCGTTAAGTCATGAAATTTGTTTATGATGTTTAACAAAGGAATTGTTTTGGGCCATCATATTTTAGGTGTTGGAATCAAGGTGGATGCATCCAAGGTAGAGGTTATCTCCAAATTTTGGTAACTACTTTCCAAAAAGATGTTAGAAGTTTTCTTTGTTTTATAGGTTACTATAGAAGGTTTATAGAAAACTTCACAAAAATAGCTTCACCACTTTTTATAAAGAATTATTAATTTTATTGGAATTTTGACTGCCATTAAGCTTTTGAAGCATTAAAACAAAAAACAAAAATTGAAGCACCAATTTTAGGAGGGCCAAATTGGTCCCTCCCACTTCATATTTCTACTGATGCTTCAGACACAACTTTAGGAGTTGTATTCGGACAAAAAGATTGAATCCTTTTGTTATTATTATGCAAGTAAAAATTTGACTCTTGTAGAGTTAATTACATAGTTACAGAAAAACAGTTTTTAGTTGTTGTTCATGCCATTAATAAGTTTAGACATTATATCACTAATTATGAAACTTTCATTCATACATATCATTCTTCTATTAGATATTTAATGAATAAACCAATTACTAATGGTAGGGTTACTAGATGGCTTTTATTGTTACAGGAATTCAATACCACCATTTTGGATAGGTCAGGAAAGGAAAACATGGTTGTTGTTTTGCATTCGAGGATGAAAAATGATAATATTGATACTCCTATAGTAGCTAATTTTCCTAACAAATATATTTTTGTAGTATCTACTAAAACTTTTTGGTTTGTATATATTACTAACTATTTGGCTACAGGAAAATTTCCTCCACAATTATCAGTTAAAGAAAAACATAAATTCATTAAATCTAGTGCACCATATTCATGGATAGAGAGAGAATTTAATCGAACATGACCTAATTTGATCATTCGAAGATGTGTTCGAGAGGATGAGTTACCAGAGATATTAAAATCTTGCCATGGTGAATCATGTGGAGGACACTTTATTGATCAAAGAATTTCATATAAAGTGATTCTTTTGGGATATCATTGGCCTTCCCTTTTCAAGGATGCAAAGGAATATGTAAAAATATGTGATAACTGCCAAATAATGGGGAGACATATGCAATCAGATAATATGCCTCTACAACCTCAGGTACTAATACATCCTTTTGAAAAACAGGCTCTATATTTCATTGGTCCAATCAACTCTCCATTTAGAAAAAACAAGTACATTCTTGTTTGTACAGATTATGTTACAAAATGGCTAGAAGCTAAGCCTCTTACTTTTGCTAATGAACATGTCGTAGTAGCATTTATTTTTGAGGATATTTTCACTGGATTTGGTGTCCCAAGGGAAATTGTGACAAATCAAGGTGTTCAATTTACATCCAATTTGGCATAGAAGATTATGGAACAATATAAGATCAAACATTGTAAATCCACCCCATACCATCCACAAGCTAATGGGCAAGTGGAATCCACAAATAAAGTGTTTGAAGCAATATTGACCAAGACTATACATTTTCATAGAAGGGACTGAGCAGAAAGGATTCAAGAGGCACTTTGGGCATACCACACCACATGGAGAGACATTATTGTACATACTCCTTATGATCTTGTCTATGGAAAACAAGTATTTCTTCCAATCGAATTCCAAGTAGAGACCTTATAAAAAACAACAAGATTGGGGCTTGATCTCTTTAAAGCACAAAAGAAAAGAATGGCACAATTGAATGAGCTAGATCATATCCAATAGGATGTCATACAAAGAACAACCATAATTGAGCAACATAGGACCAGGTGGCAAGAAAAATTTATCAAAGTCAAAATTTTCAAGCTAGATGATTGGGCTCGTATTTTTTATTCTAAATTTAGAGTTTCAAGGGAACTTTCAAACACGTTGTCTTGGTCCCTATTAAATAGAAACTAACTTTTATAATGGGGCAGTTAGAATCAGGATTGTTGATGAAGAAAAGATTACCTTCCTTGTCAATGGGCATATATTAAAGTTATATCATAAGACTTTAACAAAGGAAAAGCTTGTTAGACATCTGCAAGAAAATTCTAATATGAAGTTGGTAGGAAAGGAAGCTCCTTCTTCCTTACTACCAAAAGAAATGTAATTTATTTCATCCAAATTAAAAAAATAAAGGGGGCAAAGAAAATAAATAAATAATTGAAAAAGAAATAAAAAAATAAAAAATAAAAAACATAAACATGAAAACCAACGTTTTTGGAATTTATATGTAGAAAATATCAATTGAAAACCAAGGGATCCTTAGCAGCTTAGATTTACATATTCCCTTCTCTTTTTCCCTTTATATTTTGTTACCTATCTTTCTTTGCAAAAATATTTGCTTCTAGCTCCAATAAAATTCTTTGAAGGATTTGTTTATCTTTAAAAAAAAAAAAAAAACCTTCAATGATTATTAGCATCATTAAAGACTGCCAACATCTAGCAGCGACAACAAATCTCAGATCAAATAATCAAATTGAAGACAAAGATGCAGAATCTACATAATTTTGTAGCTAATTTCACATTCTCCAGTCAGTACTCTGAACCTACAAAACATTATAATCCTACAAGTAAAGGTAAAGTTAGTTCACCTAAAAGGTATGCATTATAAGGTGACTATAGGATGTTAAATCAATTTTCATTAAAGGAATAAATATATTTACGAGCTGATAGACTTATTGAATATTTATGATACATCTTCGGAAATAATAAGCTACATTATGACCTTATTCATAACCATATCCCATCACTCATGTCCATATATCATTCCATAATGTTGAAAACATTTTTAATTGCATACGAATAACTTGAATTTTGTCAATTCCCAATGGTTTTATAAGAGCATATTTGTAGAATTGTGGGAAATCATTAGTGCAAGAGGAATGTTTTTATTGTAATTCAGCCACCGCATTAACAATCCATTTTACTCTAACCCTACCACCATCAAACAACTCCATTTCATCACCTATTCTTCCATCCAAACCTATCAGAAGAGGTAATTCACAGGTGAAACTTTTCAGTCACAGCGGTGGGTGTGATTGTCTGATATGAGACAAATGGAGTAAGTTTTCTTAATGCCTACCCACAAGTATAAGATTAGTTTCAAAAGGAAGGATGGCTTAAATTCGTCAATAAATTTGATGGATATGAAACTAAAGTCACCTGGGAGTTTGCTCATATTTTGATGGTGTGGAAGCTAATATTGGAGATATAATATTGAAAATTACAATGTCCTTTGTAGCAAAGGTGACAAAGATCCCAAGGTATGGCGAAAGTTGGTTCAAAAATAAAACATAAAAATTCATGGATGAACATCGGAAGAACTTCATTCACAATCTAGGTATGGATGCTTCAATTTTCAAAAAAGGAATTCTAGTGACTGCACTTAAGTCTAAATGGAGAATTTTTTTATCAGTTATTAAAAAGTTTCTTACTTGTGAAGGTAGATATGTTACATTAATATTTTATCATGTCAGGCTTCTAATGCACGTTATTAAGGGTAAGGAGTTGAATTTACCATACTATCTTATGTGCAGTCTCAAAAATATGGCTTTCAATAGACAAAGGGATTCTAGGCACATTGATAGTGCCCTGTATCATCATGGGTTAGTAAATATTCTTGTAGAGGCACATCTAAAATCCATCAATGACAATTGGAAAAGCTTTCTTATCATAAATAAATTAATAGAAGCTCCTGAAGAAGAAAAAGTAAATAATACTAAAAGAAGTTGATGTAGGGTTCCTCAAAACCCTAACCCTAAGTCTACAATGAATGAAGCCAAGGATTTTTGAGCAAATGAAACTAATAGAGATGGAGACCCAACATAATGAGACAAAAGATGATGTTCCCCTTAGTCATTTTTTTAAGGAAGTTAAGAATAAAATCATTAGAGAAAATGTTAGAAGAAAGAAAGTTAGCAAAAATGAAGAACAAACAAATGTATCAAACAAGAACAGAGGAAACATAGAAAGACAAGGTAACAAAAGGAAAACCATTCAAAAAATAGTGGAGCCTGAGTAGAAATTAAGGAGAAGAAAAAATGTTTACTAATGCTTCAAGCAAGTAGATGAACCATGAACCACCAGATACTATAGATCTCGATGAAAGTAACAACGTTGAAACAAAAATAGTAGTAGAACTGCCATGTTATCAAAGTCCTAAAAGAAAGACCTTTGAAATTGATCTTTCTCAACAACAAATCTAAGACTACTGAATTTGAATCTTAATTTTATGAAGATTTTTTACATGATGATGCTCCTACTATTTATCTACAACCAAAAACCAATACTATTTCCCCTAAAGAGAAAGAGATTGTTAATTCCTTAAAGAAAGATATTTATGAACTTGAAATATTGAACAGGCATATAAAGGAAGAAAATGTAGTAAAGGCCCAGAATGATACTATGTTGTTGAGAATGTGCTACTGCTACAAAAGTAACTAGAATCTTAAGGCAAACAATAATATTCTTAGGCACCAAATCAAAGGATTACATGGCAGACTTTTAATAAGAATGACAAGATGGTCACTCAATGTATAGAGAAAAGGAGCACCAACAAACTTTGATGTCTTGATCAAGCATCAGAGGTAGTTCTTTGACAAAGCATCACTTTAGGTTTTGAAAATTTTTACATGAGGACATGCAACATCTTTAGCATGGGGGGGACTTAAACCCCTGAATTATCCTCATTTTCACAGACCTTGTTCCCTTTCTTTCATCCATTTTGTCTACATTTTTGCTCCATCCATGAACGATAAGGTCATATAGACCATGTAAAACTACACTCACAAGTTCATAGTCTTTGATTTATTTGTGAAATTGATTAAAACATTGTTATAGCTACCAAAAAGTTCATATTTTGTAGCTAGTTATCATTTCTACAGCTAAATCTAAGGTTGAACGAATTCCAATGAGTTTAAAGACAAGCAAGACATATGGAAAAATGTCATATTTCAGCCACATGGGTATCCACCTATTAGGCTCAGCTAGAAGTTTATAAAATACCAGAATATTGTTGGTCAAACCAAGAATCAAACCTGACTATAGAAGGTTGTTCTCACGCAGAATATCAAGGACTAAATCTTATCATCAGGCGAGCATGGAGAAGTCAAGCGAGAGAGATCTAGAATTTATAATTTCTAGTTGATGTTGTGTCAATCAAAATCCCTCTCATGATTCATTCTTCCAATAGCAAATCATGAGAGTAAACTGCCTATTTTGATTTTAAAATCTAGTTGTCAAATGAAGAACTTACTTCTCAACATTTATCTCCTAAAGTTGTTAGATCACAAAACAATATAAATTTCCTCGTTCTAGAAGAGAAATCATTAAGTTTGAATTCTTGGATTATCATTACTCTCCAGAGAGAAGATTCTGTTTACAATTAATGCAAGTACATTTTTCATGGCGCAATTGTGAATGTGTTGGTGATTTAATTCAGTGATTTCAATTCCTATATCCTTGCACTCACCAAGAGGGCCTCCTAGGGAGTTGTGAGATGATGTAGTTGTTCCTTTAATTTCATTCTTTTTCTAGCATTCATTTCAATTTATCTTTTAAATCGATAAATATTTAATTCTCTGTTTTCAAGCACAATTTTCTTATTTATCTTTTGATTATAACAGGTTGAGCACTCGATAGTAAAAAACCAAAAACACCAAAAATATTTATTTCACGAATTGCTCATTTAATGCTTAGATTACTTTGAATTAGGAATGTGCACAATAATAATCTATAAAGGATTTTACATTTCGATCTTTTCTCTTTAAATTAGTTTCATTTCAATATTTCTTTCAAGTTCTCTTTATTATATTAAAATAGAATCATTTATTTTCAGGTCAAATAGATCAAATTTATTTTCACTATCCAACAGTTTAGATTCACATTTTATGTCCAATAGAATAGACTTAAAAAAAAAAATCCAGTAGAATAACTTTCAATTTTTGTCCATAGGAAATTTTGTTCTAATTCCTTGAATTCTAGCTTAGTTTGTTTTAAATTTATTTCAGTTTGAATGGTCCTATAGATAGAACATGTGCATATTCTTAATAAGAATTAGCCTTGGATATATTATATCTACATTTTGTATCTAGAATTAATTACTTTGATTGAAAATAGACCTCCTAGCATATACAGTGCACATACACTTCACAAGTTCACAAACTCTGGTCAATAATGTAATGAAGTAATTTAACTAACAATTAAATTACCCAACAATAGCCACAATATTGATCAAATTCATTTTTTATAGAAAAAAACATCCTTCCAAGTTCAAATTGAAGGTAGAAGTGGGACCATTTTTTGTTAGTACAAAAGCAGCAACTTTAGAGGTTGAGACAATGTTTAAGGAGATGAATTTCTCATAGTGAGAGATTTGGCACTATGATCCTCACAAAATTATATCAAACAAAAGAATAGAGTATGGTTCAACTCCTCATAGGCATGTGCCAAGACCTGAAATTGAGTTGTTTTCCAACAAAGAAGCATGGGAGTAGGATCTTGAACTAGTTATTCAAATAAATAGTGAAATAGGTTAGTCCTCAAAACTAGTGATCATTGAAAATCCACAACAAAAGGAGAAAGATATTAAAAGAATATTTTCTAAAACATAGTAGTTGGCATCACTCTTCAGAGTCATAAAATGTAGAGTATAGAGCATACAAATGACAGAGGTTTGAAGAAGCATAGGTTTCAATATCTAAGGTGAATACTAAGGATATTACATAAAGTGAGAACACTTTCAATCTTAAACTTCTATTATCCGCCTCTCTTGCACAAGAAACTTCACATTTTGGAGTTTCACCTACTATGATTGGTAAGTGAGATAATATTTTCTCCCAATTTATGGAAATAAAGAATATATATTTTTTATTAAAATAAGATGCTTATAGTGAAATATGGAAATAGGGCACAAGATCACAAAAAATATAACTTTGAGCCCTAGAATATGTTGAAAAGTGAAACAAGAAAATCTTGATTTAATTTTTCCTTGAATTAAACTAGGAGAAAATTGTAGTTCCACATCACAAGACAACAAGAATGAGTTAACTAAGTTAATTTCACTTAGTTGGCCCAGTTAATTCGAGTTGAGGGCCTAACTGGAGTCATGTAGAGTGATTCCTAAATTTTAGGAGCCTAGGTTGATTTTAATTTGAGTTGTAATAGATTAATTTGATTAAACTAAGTTAATGTCAGTTAAACTAGTTCCAACTATTGGAGGAACTAGTAGGAGGTCTAGCAGTGGGGTGCAGCTTCATGTGTTCAACCAGTTAACTGATAAATCAACCATAATTAACTCATGCATGCAAGAAATTCGAGTTACCCAGTTGAGATTGGAGTTCAAGGGTAGTGTACTGTCAATTGTAAACTAGTTCAAGTTGTACAGATGGTGCATGCAGTCATAGGATTGACCTAAAAAATTGTGCAATCCAATGGAGGAAAAATATTATTAAATAGGGGCCTAATTCCCAGGGAAACAAGGCAAAGAAATAGGAGCTTGGAGGCTTGGAAATTTGTCTAAGTATAGGCCAAAGGTAGTTAATTAGGCAAAGAATAAAATACTTGTGCAGGTTGAGCTCAAGGTTGAGGAGAGCATATTGTATTCATCCAGATTCCTTGATTAATGAAATACATAGAGAAAGGGGTTTTGAGAAGAAATCTTTTCCCTTAGATAAATCTCTGAGCATATGTAATTGAATCTTGTCTTATGTTTATGTTGTGATTTCTTGATTGATTAATTGTTTTTGCTGATGAGTAGAGTAGATTCAAGTTTTTTGTTTTACCAAATTACATAAGCAGTTTGAATCTACAAGGAATTTCTACATGGTATTAGAGGTAGAATCACACTAGAAAATAGAATTCAAAGTTTTTGCAGGAGGTTCAAATTACAATATCAGTGTTGCAGGTTTTCTCCAAGACTGAGAAGATGACTTCCACCAGACTCAGGCTTGAGTATGCGCTAGAAGGAACCACAAATTTTGTGGCATGGAAGATCTGTATGGAGGTGGTATTAGATGATAATGGAGTACTATATTACATCAAGATAGATGTAGTTAAACCCCCAACATTTGATGCCCAGGATCTCGCTTAGTGGAAGAAGGATGTGGCTAAAGCAAGAAGAATCATATTGGAGGGAGTTCAAGATTATATTGTCTCAAATCTCCAAGGGAAAGAAACTCCATTCATGATGTGGAAAACACTAACCAACTTGTTTAAGAACACCACAAGAATCTGGCACTGAAGGATAAGCTTCATAGCATCAAGATGCAAAATAATGGCACAATTTTGCAGTACCTAAGCAATTTTACACATTATCATGATGAACTTGGTGGGGTCAGTGTGACTGTCCCTGAAGAAGATTTGGTAGCTCTAAATCTATCGGGTCTTCTGAAGAGCTAGCACAGTTATCAGGATTTGGTGAATGGTAAAGGAAAACTATCGAGTTGGGAGCATTAATGGTCTGGTCTAGTGCAGGAAGAAATAAGGCAGGACAACGGAGATGGGACCTCATCCAAAGAAGAGGAAGAGGACCTTGTATTAGTTAGCAAAGGAAATAAATCCAAGGGAAATAATTCCCAAGGTGGGGAGGGCAAGAAGAAATACTTTTCCAACATCAAGTTCTTTCACTGTCATGAATTCGGGCACTATGGCACGAAATCTCCACATAGGAAGGCAAGAAAGAAGGAGCATGTAGTAGCAACAAAAGGTGA
Organism: Pinus tabuliformis; assembly: GCA_031772625.1. NCBI lineage: Eukaryota > Viridiplantae > Streptophyta > Pinopsida > Pinales > Pinaceae > Pinus > Pinus tabuliformis. Next base: position 703,635,310 of record CM062805.1, on the reverse strand, counting down.
AGCTCTAGCTTCACAAATCAAGTTTGATTTTAATATCATTGAATGCATGGAAATCATAGTAATGATAAGCATGTGGTATCTCAACAGCGGTGCCTCGTTCCATATGATAGGGAATAGAGATCTCTTCAGTGACTTCGAGGAGAAATACCTCAAGAAAAACATTGAGTTTGGAGATGAGGGGAGGTATAGCGTGACTGGTCTCGGTACAGTTACTTTTCAGAGGGAATTTGGCTCCCCTCTCAGGGCTCAAGGATGTGATGTATGTACCGGGTCTAAAGAAGAATCTTATTTTTGTCACAGTATTGGAAGACCATGGCTACACTGTGATATTTAGCAAAGGAAAGGTTTTCCTTAGACACATCACCACAGGATAGGTGAAGCAGATCGATGTGCGAGTCAAGAACCTGTATGCACTTGAGGTTGAAGATGCATGCAAAGCCTTGAGGAGCAAGGAAAAGGTTAGAGACTTGGTGGTTGAGAGGGAGCATAATTTACCTCTCAAAATGGAGCCTCAAAAGTAACCTCAACAAGTTGTGGAGCAGCCACAATTGGAGAAGTAGAGAGGAGACAAAGTGGAAACATCCACTCAAGAAGAGACCTCCAGTAGGGGGGAATTTTGAGCTAAGTGGGAAGAGGTAGCACATGTATTCATACCTCCAGGTGTGAGGTGGGGCGATGTGAAGCAATAGTCCCAAGAGTTGCAGAAATTTGGGCAAGATCCATTGAGGTGTTTTTTTGTCTCATGGATCATTACCTTGATACAGGGGCCCACAATATTCAGTAGCAGGAGGATCAATGCCAGTCAGATACTGAGGAGTGAAGATCAGTGTTGACAGCAGAGTAGGAGGCTCATTAGCAGAGTCAACAACAACACAATTTTCCCAGTAGATAGTTGCACATTGGTTAAGTGATTAATTTTTTTTTTATTTTTGGATGATTTTCAGTTACAGATGTTGCAGTAGAACCATAAACAATGGGAAGTGTTTCATGCAATAAATTCCAAAGGTGTTGGATCAAGGTAGATTTGAATCCCTTTCTTGTTGAGAGGGAGCGTTGAAAATGGCAACAAGAAAATCCTGATTCAATTTTCCCTTGAATTAAATTAGGAGAAAATTGTAATTCCACAACACAAGGCAACAAGAATGAGTTAACTAAGTTAATTTCACTTAGTTGTCTCATCTAATTCTAGTTGAGGGCCTAACGTAAGTCATGTAAAGTGGTTCCTAAATCTTAGGAGCCTACGTTGAGTTTAATTTGAGTTGCAATAGTTTAATTCATTTAAACTAAGTTAATGTTAGTCAAACTAGTTCCAACTATTGGAGGAACTAGTAGGAGGTCTAGCAGTGGGGTGCAACTTCATGTGTTCAACCAATTAACTAATAAATCAATCATAATTAACTCATGCATGAAAGAAATTCGAGTTACCAAATTGAGATTGGAGTTCAAGGGCAGTGTACTATCAGTTGTAAACTAGTTCAACTTGTACAAATGGTGCATGCAATCAGAGGATTGACCTAAATGAAATGCGCAATAAAATGGAGGAAAATTCCTATTAAATAGGGGCCTAATTCCCAAGGGAACAACACAAGGAAATAGGAGCTTTGGGGCTTGGAAATTTGGCTAAGTATAGGCCAAAGGAAGTCAGTCAAGCAGAGGATAGAATATACTTGTGCAGGTTGAGCAGAGCATATTGTGTAGATTCCTTAATTAATGCAATACAGATAGGAAAGGGTTTTGAGAAGCAAGCTTTCCCCTTAGATAAATATCTGAGCATATGTGATTGAACTGTGTTTCATGTTTATGTTGTGATTTCTCGATTGATTAATTGTTTCCACTGAGATTAGAGTAGATTCAAGTTTTTTTTTAAGCAAACTACATAAGCATTTTGAATCTACAATTAATTTCTACAGACTATGAGAAAGGGAAATTAAATATGGTAGTTTTCAAACCTATGTCTCAAGTTATTAAAATTGCAAAAGACTATAAAGCAACAAAGTTAAATATTTATTTCAAACAAATTCGTCGGATAATCAAATGGATCTTCACAAGAAAATAGGGGAAATGTTATGTAGAAGCTTAACTAATACAACTACTAATGCTTCAAAATTAGAAAGCATGTTAACCAAAGTGAACACCTAGTTGAAGAAAGTGAAAATCTCAACCATAACAAAACAAATGAAAATAGATAACTTTGAGAAAATTATAATCAAATTGGGTGAAAATCCAAATGTTTCTTCTTCAATACAAGCTTTGATTAAATCAAGAGATACAGACATTTGGGTGCTTAGGAGAAAGCTCAAAATATCATCTTTGGAGAATGTCCAAGCACCAAAATTAGAAACAGTCTAGAAGAGAAGGTACAATTGTTATCCATGATTATTGACCAAAATCAACATATTGGAAAATAGGATAAACACATTGAAAGTATGCTAAAGGATAAAAGTGAGCATGTATGTGTAGTAATCAAAACTGAAGAAACTACTATAGAGGTGGATTCCCCAAAAAAGTTGGAAGATTTTATGTCAACTCTAAGCATTAAAGATCAAGAAATTGAAAATCTCAAATAAAAGCATATAATAAAATACTCTAAGATAAGGGAGGTCAAAGAGTAATTGACAAACAAAAATACAATCATCAGTAAAGACCAAAAAATCAAGGTTAGAATGTAAAGAGAAATAGATTGGTGCAAAAATCAATTAACTGGTACACAATCACTAATTGAATCTAGGAATTTACTTTGGGATGAAATAATAAATAATGTTTTTCAACTATGGGAATCAATTCTTGTTATTAAAAAGGAAAAAAAATTGTTGCAGAATAGAGAGTGACCTATTAAATAGCTTCAAACTCAGTTGGGAGACAAACCACAAATTACTCCTTATTTTGGTAAAATATTTAAATTCCAGAATAAAAGAACAACTCAAAAGAGCGGGTGTACATGACACAACTATGGTGATTATGGAGGCCAATAAACTGATTAAGAAAAGGAATTTTTTGGAATAAGTAAAATATAAATCAAGATTGGTCAAAAAAGAGGTTGATTCTTTTAATGCAAAATTTCATATTTTGGAAGCCATGGGAATTCCATCCAGTTAGGTGTTGTAGCCACTACAACACAACCCAAAATTTTCCCTAGCATCTATGTTTTGGGTCCCCTCCTCTCCCTCTCAAGGTCTAATTGGTCTTCATGTGCCTCTGAATTGGTCAAATATTTCATAGATCTAAACGTTATCAAACCCTATAAATGCTCATGCTTTCATTTTACATATTGCACATTCTCTCCTTTCTTCATCGTAATTCTTATCCTATCAAATACATTAGGGTTTGTTGAGTTGTTACTTTTTTGAGGCATTTTCAAGCATGACCTTCTAATGGACATGTATTTCAAACGACATGCAAGTATCTTATGATGATAACCATATCACACCTTGATCCTCATCCTCTTCAATGCATTAGGGTTTATGAAACTATCGTTTTGCCCATACATCCTTAAAACCTTGGGATATCATGATCATGAGTGAAGGACTAAGCCATTTTTGACTTTATCCTCATCTTTTCAATTTGCATCTCCCAACCCAGACCTCATGAACATTTCATAGTGCTTCTAATCATAATATTGCATTGTCTTATTAGCAATCACATTACATGTCAATGGCACTTTGATTATTAAACTCATTCACATGAGTGAATATTAAATTCTTTGGAGAAAATGTTTTTATCATAATATTGCATTGTCTTATTAGCAATCACATTACATGTCAATGGCACTTTGATTATTAAGCTCATTCACATGAGTGAATATTAAATTCTTTGGAGAAAATGTTTTTTTCACGCATGAAAGATTAAGTCTTCAAAGTCCCATCTTACACTGCATACTATACCTTTAAGAGTGCCTTTCAAAGCATTGATATCACGAGTACCTGCAAAATCATCCAAAAGCACCTCTTGTAGTTTTATAACAAATCCGTTTACTAAAGATGGGTTACTAACCCATCTTTGTAAGTGGTTCATCTATTGTCCTTTTAGGGCCTTAATACGTAAGTTTGTGAAAGTTTATCTTGTATTACATAATCTTATTCACACATATTACTGCGCATGAAGGGTGAGCAATGGGGAGTGTATAAACTATGTCACTAAAGACTTGATGGTACCTCCATAAAGACACATAAGTCATTGATAATGACCAACAATACATGAGGCTTTTATGAGGGTGCAGTCAAATTGGTACAAAGGCAGTATTAATATTGCAAAGGCCTGGTCTATCCACACATATCGCGGATTACAATAAGGCAGCGATGAGGAATATATCAAAGTCAAAGATCATATTTTATAGCATGAATAGGAATAATATTCAATTGGCTGTGGGTTACAAATTTAGGCCATTGCATGCATTGGAAACAATGATGGACGCTATGCATAAAATCTCACTGCAATAATTAAGATGAAGAACGATCCAGGTAGTGTTCCAAGGATATATATTAAAGTATAGTGCATTAAAAATCATTGTACCGGAATCATGTACCAAAAGGGCGTTGAAGCAATACAGACGTAATGTTTGAAAACCACAAGAAAGTGGCGTTTGAAATCCATAAAAGACCAGTGTTGAAACTATTCCAAGGAGCGCTGAAAACTACATGCACTACGTTGAAAATATTAAAATCTTGCGTCACACATGATAAAGTGGTGGCATCAAAACAAAACACATGAAGGCACATATAATATAATACAATGCATACATTGAAGAATACATTATACTGATAACACAAAAGAGGCATCAAAATCACTTATTGTTGCATTAAAAATTATATCCCGCAATGCATTGAAGTGATAATAAATATGATGGAGTAATGCCCAAAATTTTGAATATACCAACACATTAAATGTTGTATTAAACGTCAGAAAGAGGTCTCATTTGTTATATGACGGGGATTAATCCAACTGAGTGGAGTTGTGGATATTGTTGCATACATTGAATCACCACTGAAAGGCATCTGAAGCCGCACTATTCAAAGGCAATGTATTGGAGATAAAGCAAGGTAGATATGCTATTGTGAAGAAATTATATTTTATACTGAGCGTTGCAATAAGAACAATATATCCATGCACTAGTAATTTTGAAATACCATTAGATTGTGCTGGTATATCGTAACACAAAATGTTCAAAAGGATATTATAGCCGGAGTTCACAAATCATCTATGCGTTAACTTTCAATTTGTATAAAACATATATGGAGCTCTATGAAGCCAAAGTGGAAAAGGAGTTACACTGGCGTGTGAATCAAAAGGGACAAGTGATAAGTATAATTAACAATATCTAGGATCATTCTAGGATTCCTAAAAGTATATCCTTGAAAAGTCAACGTTGGAAACCATATTGTAAAATATATGCCAGCAAACTATGATTAAATGAGAGGTGGACACAACACGATGTAACACTGTACCATGCAATGTATTAGGAATACATACCACACAAGCCTTGTTGGGAAAAATATATTGAACACCACAAGCAAAGGTGGTATACCAAGCACTGAAGGGTTAAGGATGAATGTTACATTGCAATATACGTATGTAAATTGCAATGTGATCAAGGTAATAAAATGCAACAAGTAAGATAAAACATTGCCATGGAAAATATTACATCTTGCAAAGGGCTATCCCTATTAAGTTACAATGAATGCGCCAGCCTTTACAAAAGTGTGGAAGTTACATTACATGTAACCATGCGATAACATCGTGTGGGTATGCCAACGACACATGACTGCATAAAAGTTGCGTTGAAAACATTGATCTTGCCATGAAACAATCAAAGGAAAGTTTATAATAGAGGGATGTGTCTCGGCAATGCAATGAAGGATACAATGAGATAAAGTGCACAAAAGCAAGGCTTTCAGGACATCGTGGTGCGCAGCAGTTAAAGCTACAAAGAGATCAAACTATATTACGCCAGTGCGACAAATAGTGTGGTCTCATCAATGCAATATGAAACATCAGGTTTAACTCCTAATGTTGTATTCTCCAATGCTGCAAACTATAAGGAAAAAAGGTCAAATAATGCACTGGATAAGAGACCATATAATGTAACCAATGTCGTTGCATTGGAGGAATGCGTTGGTGCTATGTACAAAGGAGTGACAAGTGAAATGCAACAATGCGTTTGTGTTGGAAGAGCTAGTCGATTTAGTCAATTAGCCCAGTAGAGTAAGAAAGAGCATATGGTAAGTCAGTTGAAAAGCTGGTTAAGTCGATGACTAAAGTTAGATTAAGTTAAGTCTAGTCAATAGTTATATTGTTGTAACTATATTAACATGGTATGAATATTTGTGAATGTTTAAGTCGATGATTGAAGTTAGATTAAGTTTAGTCAATAGTTATATGGTTGTAATTATCTCAATATGCTATAAATATCTATAAATGTATCAATGTATTGGTTCTAATTGGCTTTTAAGAGATATAATACAAAGTGTGTTTCCACTAGTTCTCCACTACTTGTGTCTTTTCTTTCTCTCTTATGTGCTTTGCTATGTGAATGCATATTTGCTATGTGTTCACTCCACTAGTTCTCCACTGGCAATTATGCATATTTTTCCCTAGATTACAACATTCATTCTGTGTTCCTTATAGTTTTAGACTAAAGTCTTAAAGAATATGCAAGCATAGATGTTAACGTTGGAAGAGATACAATAGTGGTGGGAGATTAAAATTAATAACTACCTAAAGAACTATGTAAGAAGGCACAAATTGTCATTAGCAGAAGTTGTTGAGAAATCTTGGGCAACTAGACTAGGGGTGATTTCTCTTAACTTGATAACTGCTTGTGATTTTATTTACTTCAATTTGTAGTATTTATAATTAGCTTCTTATTCTCTTGATTATTATGGTTTTCTTATCATCAAACAACTACCAAAACATGAAGATCAATAGAACAAATGGACATAAGATGTAGACTACTAACCATGGCCAAAACCTCTCCAACGAGGAAAACCCGCAAGAAATTCTTCTCTTCTTATAGAATCTTCAAATGATGAATTCCAAGACCTTTAGACCCAACACTGAGACTCCTCCAAGACAAGGTCAGTCTTCCTTCTTTATGACCTTTCCTTAAACAACTTCTAGCAACAAATTTCAACCTTCCAACAACTTCTCTAGCAACTACTGCAACTTTGACCCCAACAACTTTTGGCAATTTTGAACCCCAACAATTTTTGGAACTTCGACCTTCCAAAATCTTCTACAACTTCGTACGTGGGGGTGATAGAGACTATTTTAGGCCTTCTTTCTTCTTTGATTGGCTTGCTTCTTATTTCTTAGACAAATGAATGATGTGATTTTCCTTTTGATCACAGATTTCGGTCTTTTTGGACATATGAAATTTTGTCCTTTATGGTTGCAGAAACTCTAGATTCTTCTTCAAACGTGTGAGAGAAAGGAAACAAAAATTAGGGTTTAGAATTTGATTTATTCTTCCTTAGATCTTCCTTCTTCTTTGCTCGACTTCTAGTCTTCCTTCTTTCTTCAATGAATTTTCTTGGTTCTTCTTCAAATGAGGTCGATTTCTTGTATAAATAGGCTTTCAAGGAAGACGAATAGCCCTTTATGAGGCCAAATTTTTCTCTTATAGGCTTACTTGGTCTTGGAGGGACATTTTGATACAATTTTGACTTAAATAAATTATTTTTACTTGATACAAAATGCCCAATAGGGTCTATTACATATAACAATGACTCTTTTGACCTCTTGATTCTATGACTAACCCTAGAAGCACATAATGGGTGGTTTGAACTACAAATAAATTGACCTTGAGCATGAAACCCATGCTATAAAATAATAATAATAAATTTTCTTGCTCTTTTACATCAAATACATAAAATCAAGACTACATAAGATATTATATAGACTGAACCTAGTTACAAATTTAACAAAATTGAGGGTTACTTTATTCACATAAACGCACAAATGGTTTATTGGAGGTGCCTCGATGGAAATTAAAAAATTCGTTGATCAAGTTTCTCATGAGAAGACCAGCAACTAACGACCAACTATTATTGAAACTGTAAAATGACAATCAAACGAATTTGCACAAGTGGATTGAGACTATTTTGGATGACTTTTGTGAGGAATGAGAAATATAAGAAAGAACCTCCATTGAACATATCAAAGAAAGGTTATTTGACGACCTTCATGATAGTTTTTCTACACAAATTCCTCCTCGACAAGGTTGTTGGACACATCGTCGAATATCGACCATAATTGTAGAATCTGATAAACATCGATCGTCATCAAAGGCAAACTAACTGGTAGAACTTCCACGACTCCCAGTTTAAAGATATAAAAGAAGTGTGGGGTTACTTCCTCAGTAAATAAACATGGTTGTTGGGTATTCCCTTGCCAACTGACACTAAGTTGGGATAGCATGGGGGTTGGGGTAGTGAGTTGTGAGAAATAAAGAATAAGAAAAGAAAAGAAGTAAAGTTGGAGAAGTATATAAGAAACTTATAAATATGGAAGGAAGGAAGTCGACTACAAAGAAACAACAAAAAGGAAGTAGTTGATAGAAGAATACTTGAAAATATAAGATTTCAACTAATATTCAGAAAATAGCATGGGACACACGAAAAATGCGATGGTGGGAGATAAGAGAAGAATACCAAAGTATGAAAATGTAAAATTGAGAGTGTGTGAGTGAAGATACATCGGACTCCCCAGATGAGTTGAGAGTCATAGTACTCCCTGCTCTGATAAAGAATAATAGTCTACAAATAAGTCCTAGAAAGCAAGTAGACAAGATGGAAATTGATGACTCTGGTCTTGTGATATGACAAATATCAACTGTGTCAATAGTAAGTCCCACCATTAGAGAATTCCTTCAACAAACATCACATACTTATTCATACATACTTGCTATTTGGCATAATGAGAATAAACAGAGAAATCATCCATAAATAAAAAATCCTAGTGAGAATCTACCAAATAGTGAGAACAAAGAAATTGAAGAAATACTTCTCCAACTTAGGAATCTCATGACCGTAGTACCCCTGCTACCACAATTAGTATATTTCAAATAAGTCGAAAGTACAAATTTTGTCGATGACGAGTCACAACCTGAAGTAAGTCAGGTTACTAAGTACATATATAGAGTATGTAAGACTGATGAATCATTCCCAGAAGAAAACGTCGACAAACAAGGAAGTAGAACGCCCTTGAGCAATCGACTAATCGTAGATCCTACTAAAAATGACCAATCAAGTAATATTGGAACATCTAGAACATTGAAATATCTAGAAATTAAAATGGGAATAAATCACATACCCATTTATGAGGAAGATGAAGACACTATAAAGCATTGGTTTGTCTGTGAGAAATTATGGTCTCAAATGATATTACTAACGAAGAAAAACAAATGGCACAATTCGTAGTGATCTTGAGGAAACATGCACTAACATGGTTCATGAATCTCATTGAAAAGAAACCAAAATCAAAGGATAAAATTAAAATCATCTCTCTCACTTTATTCAAGGCCTAAGATGTAAAACATTTAGTAGCATAAAAGTTAAAGGAAATTAAATATGGCCCAATGAAACGGTGCAAGAATATGATAAAAGATTCAAATATTTATTGAGACAAATCTCATATATCATCAACAAAAATCTATTAGTTCATTGGTACATGGCTGGTCTCCTCCAAAATATCCGCAGGTTGTTGAGAATGCATGAATTCAAAACTTGTGAAGAAGCTCGCAAGTTGGCCTAGCATATTGAAACTGATGACGAAGGTTAGTCGACTATCTCATCGATTGATAATAAACTTGAAGACAAAATTGAGAAACTACAAAACTCATTGATGGTGTTAAGACTTCAAAAGAATAACTTACGGTGCACTAATTGTCAGAATGAAGGACACACTAAGGATAATTATAAATCTGTCTATTACTTTGATCAATATGTTTAATGGATACAATATGACATATATTGTGATATATGCCAAATAGCATCAAACCATACTACTAAATATTGTCAGTGTAATCTTTGTAACTCAAAGCCTAAATAGTGTGCCATATGTGAAGACAATAGCCACTCAATGCAAGAATTCCAGCTCAATGGGAAGAACAAATTGAACTATCACATCGTCTATCATACGTAAACTATGAATCAATACAATGAACCACCAATGTATGATGGAATATGAAACGGTGAAGGAGGATATGGTGGCCAATGAGGGGGATACAACAATAGAAGTTAAGGTTGCGGTCAAGGTCAAGGAAGGTTTAATTTCTTTACATGTTTCCAAGAGGGTCATACAACCCATAATGGCCCTTTGAAACATAAGACCAACTTGTGCTTATGCAATATGTGCGACTTGGGGGATCATTCCTTGGAAGATTGCCCCAAGATCATTGATAAAGTCTTGGATAAAAGAACTATGAATTTACTCCAAATCGTTCCAAAGCAAGATATTCTGAATTCAAAAAATCTTCATGTTGTTATAAGGTCAGGTGCTAGAAGAGATAACAGTAATCACAATCAACAAGTCATTCAACCAACAAAGAATGCAACCAGAAATCTAGATATGCATATGCAAAACAATACAATAACAGGAGCAATTGAATTTTTTGCAAATAAAGTTGATGAACAAAGAGCGCCAAAGGATGTTATTCTAGAAGAATTTTTTGATCTTTTAAAAGAAGAACATTTGCTCAGTCGCCTATTAGAGATTTTAAACATGCTACAACATTGTAATGAAAATAGGGAGAAATGTAAAAATGTATGACATCTCTCACAAGGAAAGAAAATATATACCATGATCCACAAATCGACCTAGAAATAAATTGTTATATGGTAAGACAAGTCATTGTCAACTTTGGATCACAAATTAATATACTCCCTCGTGAAACATGGATTAGTGTGGGAATACTAAATCTACATAGGATGACTAACTATTTTGAACTTTCCAATCAAATATTCATTGAACCCATTGGAACAATGGGGCAAGGAAAAAATTCGGTTATGGGAATCCTAATGACAGTCGATTTCGAATTTATCGACCTATTCAATGGTATACCTGCATATCTTGCACTAGTTGGTAGATTGTGGGGTCGAAGGATGAAAGTGAATATGTCAATAGAAAAAAGATAGAATTAATCTTAAGGGCAATGACAAGAAAATCATTATTCCTTTAGACCCTTGTGAAGGAAAACCATGAGTGGAAGCTTGTGAAGAAGAATCAGAAACAAAAATATTGTATCAATTGCTACATGACGATCGGGATAATGCCAAACCTAATGTCTTTCGTGAAACATTAATAGGATTGCCTCTTTCCTTTGGTAAGAACTCTGATATGGAGCTCTATGAGTGGCAAGTATAAAATTATGAATCAAAACCAAAGAATTTTCGATGATTGAAGCAATTACAACAACAAAAATTTGACCATGCTATTCTATAAAAGTAGTGCCTATGCTTAGAGAGAAAAATTGTAAAGGATCACCATCATTGTTACCGACTTATTTAAAGTAAGATTCTAGTAACATGATTCGATTCAAGGAATGGGCTTCCCCTGCCAACCATGTCAAACAAGTAACCAAATCTATCAGGGAACAAAGGAAGATGCAAAGCCTGGTGTAAAATTTTATAGGTCAAGCAGCAAGATGGTGGGATACCCACTCATCTCGACTCTAAACATGGATGAAAACAACGACATTTCATCAAATGATTTGGAGGTCGAAAGCTTTCAGCACAGGCGAATTTACCTATCTTTAGCCCCAGAAAATACCCCATCCTCCATATACAGAATTGTGAATCATAATGTAGTAGGATTGGATATAGAGATGAGTGATTCTGGCCTCACATGTTTCTAAATACTTTAGATGACTTGCCAAAAAAATTGTATAAATTAGAAGAGACTTGAGGGTAGTATTTACAATGGAAAGAGCTGAAAGAAAAATTCATTAAGGATTTTGAATTCAGACCGAAGGATGAAGAATTGATTGATGAATTTAAGAAAATAAAGGAATTTTTAAAGTCGAAATCAACCAAAAAAATTAACCAAGAAATAGCAATCAATATCTCATCAACTTGTAAGTATTTTTGATGTACATTAGAACATAATGTTAAAAGTGTAGCAAGAAAGGCTCAATTTGACTTTAGCATTAGTCATATTGAGAAAATCAAATTTCCACACCAGCAGGAAAACTTAGAGGCAGTTAACTAGTGTGACATGGCTCTTGTCACTCGGTTAACTTAGTAAAGTCAAGTTATAGGCTTGTAGTCCAGTCATGCATGTGTTGTTTGCTAAATTCTAGAAATATAATTTAGTTGTACTCAGTTAACTGACCTCTAACAATTGATAGAGTCAATTGAAGGTCAGTTTTGTAGTGAGATAATAGTCTAACTCAAAGATATGTCAGTTAACTGATCAATCAACCAAAAATAGCTCATGCATGCATGGAATTAAAATTCTTTAGATGGAGTGGAGTAATTAAGGCTAATGTAAAATTATTTGTATACTAGTGGAGTGAACAAAATTTTTCATGCAGGCAGTTGATCAATCCTTGGGAATTGCACAAGGAAATAGGGACCTCCCTATTGTTTCAAAGCTTGAATTAGCTCATATTTGCACAATGAAATAAGAGGTTTGAGGAGGAAGAAATTGTCTAAGTGTTGGATAGAGGCTCTCATTCAGTAAGGAGAACAATTTTACCTTTGCAGGTGGTGCTCAGAGTTGTAATATTTTCTCTATTCAACTGATTAATGGAAATAGAATTGAGGGGTTTTTCGTAGTTTGGTTCCCCTAGATATAATTGTGTACTTGTGGTTTTTCTTGTTGCATGTTTATGCATGTTGTTTTAAATTGTGATTTCCACTCCGTAGATTAGTAGAGTAGAATTTGTGTCTCATGTTTTTAATTCAAAATATTAAGTAGTTGCAACTTCTATCAAATTTCTACACATAAAATGGCAAGTCATTTAGAAATGGAAGAAGCTCATGTTCATGGCCAAAGTTTTTTTTTGGAAAAAGGATCATTAGGAGAATCACAAAAGACTAAAATCAGTGTAAAAACTTGAAAAGAGGGACATTGAAAAACCTGAGAAACCAAATTTCCCAGTGGCATATCAAGAGATAAAATTCGGGGACCATCGTCTTAATGGTTCAAAGGAACCCGACTTGATGGATGTAGAAATAAAGATAAGAGAAGTCAACATATCAAATGATGATCGACCAAAGATCACCCAACTCTCTGACTATTGGTCAGACAAACAAATAGTAGAATTCATCAATTTAATCAAATAATATCAAGATGTATTTTTCCGTACTTATAAATATCTAAAGAGAATATAAATGGAGATGAAGATCAACCTCATCCCTAGAGCCAAGCCGATTAAAAAGAGACCTTCGTAAGATTTCTCACAAATATAAATCCATTGCTCAGAAGGAAATAGAGAGGATGCTTGTCATTGGCATCAACTACCCAATTGAAACATTAGACTGGGCAAGTCCTATGGTCATGCAACCCAAAAAGCATAACTCAACTATGTTGTGCATATGTATCGACTACCGCGGGTTGAATATATTGATAGTAACCGACCCATTTCCTACTCCATTTGCCGATGAAATCATAAACTAAGTTGCAAGTCATGAGTGTTATTATTTTATAGATGGTTTCTTAGGGTACAATCAAGTGCCAATTGCAGAAGAAGATGGGGAGAAAACAATGTTTGTCACTAAATTTGGTTCTTTTCCTTATTGGGTTATACCTTTTGGACTAAAAAAATGCTCTAGCAATATTTTCAAGGATCTTCATCAAATCTTTTCTGGAATATATCTACAAAATAATGGAAATTTACTTTAATGATTATACGATTTATACATTCCTTAAATATCATATATAGTGGCTTAGACTAATGTTGGAAAGATGTAGACAAATCTATTTATTGTGTAATATAAAAAAATGTATCTTTGCAACTCCTATAAGAATATTGTTGGGACATGAAATATCAAAGGAAGGAATAAAAATTGATATGGCAAAGATAAAAATAATTTTTGATTTTTAGCCTCCTATGAATCGGAACCAAATTCAAATATTATTCGAGCTTCCTAGATACTACATACAATTCATAAAGCACTACTCCAATACAAAATTTCCCATAAACGAACTTTTGAAGAAAGATGTTCCATTTAATTGGTCAAAGGAGTGAGACGAGTTGTTCCAGTTGTTCAAAAAGAAATTATTCAAGGCAACCATACTTAAGTTCCTTGACTGGTTGAAACGGTTTCACGTACATGTTAATACATCAAATGTGGCAGTCAACATAGTTTTGGCTCATCTAGATGATGAGTCGATAGATCATCCCAATGTGTATGCCAGTTGGAAACTTGACAAAGATGAAAGGAATTATGTGACGGCTGAAAGAGAAGCTCTAGCCATGATTTTCACATTGTAGAAATTTTCACATTACCTTCTGGTGAAGCCATTTATATTCTATAATGGTCATCAAGCATTAAAGTACCTCATCAATGATACATCTGTCAATGGTTATTACTATTCCAAGAATTGAATTTGAAGTTATTGTTTGACTTGACAAGAAAAATGTTGGTCCTACCCATTTATCTTGACTGGAATCTAGTGAAGAACTTATGGACATTCAGCACGACATCACATATGCATATTAGTTTAGAGTTGAAGAAATTCCCATAGAACTTGTTGACATCACATAATTTTTACATACAAGAAAAGCACTTGAGGGACTATCTAAAAAAAGGAAAAGATTCTCGCTATTAAAGAAACACCATTTACATTAATAAATGGACAATTATACAAACTTGAAATTAACGAGGTACTTCAAAGATGTGTTTTGGAGAAAAAAAGGGCATACATTATCATTGAAGCACATAGAGGGGGAGTTGGAGGTCATTATCAAGGTGACATGACTACAAGGAAGATCCTGCAAGTTGGGTTATGGTTACTAACAATATTTCAAGACTGTCAATTACAAGTACAAAAATGTGATATATTCCAGAGGTTCGAGCAACCATTACCTAAACACTACATTCCATTACATTTGTTTGTTCCGTCTTTACCTTTGATATTTGGGAAATTGACTTCATCGGGCCCTATCCCAAGAGAGCTAAATGCACAAGAGAAAAGTACATCATAACAGCAATGGAATATCTAATGAAGTGGGTGGAAGCAGAACCAGTTGAATCATGTACGAAATAATTAGCAACAAATTTCATATATGAAAATATAGTAACTTGATTCAATGGTCGTATGGTCATCATTAGTTATCGAGGAATTCACTTTGTAAATGCCACAATTCAAACATTAATGAAGACTTTCATGATTGAGCATAGGAAGACCACTCCCTACCATCTGCAATAAAATGTTGTCGTTGAATCATTCAATAAAACATGCCATAAATTACTAACAAAGATTTGTAATCTAGACGGAGGTGACTGGGATGATAAAGTACCAGCCATCCTCTGGGCATATTGCACACTATATAAATAGTCGACTGGATCAACACCTTTTAAGTGATCTACGGAAAAGAAGCAGAAGTTCCACTTCAATGTTTGATAAATGAAATAAATATATCAATTGTACTAAAATATAATGTAAAAATGCAGAAGGAATGACTTCAACAATTGCAACATTTAGAGGAAGGTTGATTTCATGCGCTCCATCACCAAAAAGCTAGAAAATACCAAAAAAAGTCATGACATGATGGAAATCTTAAAACAAAGAACTTAAAAGTCAGTGATTTGGTTCTATTATAGAATAGTTGAGTGAAGGGAAAACCAAGAAAACTAGAAATTGCATGGCTATGACCCTTCGTTATTGAAGATATACATGCTTCGGGAGCTATATAGTTGAATAAATTTCAAGGGAGCTTGTTAAAGTCACACGGTAAATGGTGCCTGACTCAAGAAGTACATCTCTTAATAGCAATGGCATGTTCCTAATGAAAACTGTTATGAGGAGCCAGGGACATGGGTTAGCTTGAAAACCACTTGTGGTAGGCTAATTGACTAAACTATTTTTAAAATTAGTAATTTTCTTTTCTAATCAAAATTTAGCAAGTTTATTACAAAAAAGAGTTATAAATTATAAATAAAGTAACTGAAATAGAATTTGGAGATCCATTGAAAAGAGGAATCATAGATTAATCACGTAGATATGATAGAAATATGGAGCAAGAAATAGATCTACAAAATATCTTAAATAGCATAGCTCAAAAGAGTATGGATCGACATCACTCTAAAGATGAATGAAGAAAAGAACATAGGGAAAGATTCAATTTTTTTTAATAATAAAAGAACCAACTCAACAGATAGACTCAAAGAATAAGGAAGATGTTGATCCAAAGAAAGAAATATTTTATCGACAGAATATGGCCATAATAAATACTTCGATAGCACGAATTATTAGGAGAAAAGCTTCGACCATGTGTCAGAAGGAAGTAGCATAAAATTTGTAAATAAATACCACTCGCGCAAACCTGGCAGGATAGATCATAAGGGACAAAAACTAAAATTTAAAAATCAAAGTACTAAATTGCAACAGTTTATTCATAATACTCAATAAGTCCCATCATCATTAGAGTCACATCAGTCATCAACTCAAATAGTAACAAAATCATTTAACATTATACAAAGGAGGTGGTGATCAGCTGGCATGCACACGTTACGTGACGTTGAAAAATAAAATTACGATTCGATGAGACAAGTGACAAAGGAGGTAGCAACAAAAAATGATGGCACATTTAATTCAAAATCCATAAAAACGGATGAAGTATTGAATGCACCTAACATTCCGCAGAAATATCATTAAGTGTCAATTATGATCTTGACAATATACCAAACCTCCCAAGCCCTATAATTTTTTATTCTAAGTTGCTAGATTTTCTAAGAATTGAAGAGTTTCAAGGTGATTTTTCAATGACGAAGAAGAAATTTCATTTTGAAGATGAGGATATTACAATTGAACCAAGGACTAAGGTGAGATTTGACCATTCAAGGAAAACCGAGATTGAATTACGAATGCACCATATCAAACAGGAAAAAGTGGATGAGACACTATGGGAGAAAAATTATGAAGCATTTCTCCAATAAGAAAAGTCAAATAATCAATGGATCCCACAATCTGAGTTGTTGGAAAAATTCAAAATTCCCAATATTCTCAGTTCCCTACTAGTTGTAGACATGAAAGGAATGAAAGAGGAAGTTGCAAAGTTTTTATTCAATCTGAGTTGTTGGAAAAATTCAAAATTCGCAATATTCTCAGTTCCCTACTAGTTGTAGACATCAAAGGAATGAAAGAGGAAGTTGCAAAGTTTTTATTCAATTGATACCATAATGGGAATTTAAGGATTTCCCAGTGCCTGTTGATTTCCAGGACAGCCATTAATATGATTATTGGATTACCATATCAAGGAGACAAGGTATGTAACACGTCTGACTGTAAGAAGTGGATTACAAATTTCACTGGCGAGATGACAGGCAAGAACTCAAGAGGCTTAGTAATTTGACAAGTTCAGGATCCTTTGGTGAGATGTACTTGTATGATTATCGCTCTTTGCTTCACACCTATTATTTGAGTGTTAGATATTAAATTAACCATGCTGGAAGCAATTGGGGAGATAGAAAAAATTGGGGAAACATACAATTGGGTGGAGCATGTCATAGATTTGATCAAGCCCAATTGTCAAGAATGCCAACATTTTGGTAAACATGTTTGTTTACCTTCCTTTCTTATCTAGATAGCTATGAAGTATAGTCCACCTGTTGATGAGACCAACTTTACTAAGAAAGATATAACATTGATGGGAAACTTAAAAAAAATCACTTGGCTTGTCAGGGAAACCCCATTCCTTAGCTCCTCATGAACTGTTCAGAAATTAGTTATTGAATATCAAAGAATCCTAAAATAAGTGGAGGGTTTCACAATATGTTTGTCATGCATTTACTTCTATTTCACACATTCAATTATGTCTGTATGTTACAAAATTTTGGTACAATAATACAGTAGAGGTAAACCCTGAGGAGCTACCTTATCAACCCTCTATTAAGCAAATTTTTAATGAATTGCATCGACAATCTAATACAATGTTTCCAATTCCTTTCGGGGTCACCCATCCATTAAGAGATAATATTAATCAACTTTATGATGTGGATCTAGAGGAAGAAAAAGAAGTTGTGTTGTATCTACAACCTTTCAAGGTTGATTTGTTAATTCCTATAGCGATATCGACATAGAAGACTAGTTGAAAGGAGTCCAAAAGTCCCAAAGCCACTTTGACTTCCTTTGAAGGAATTTTGAGGGCAGAAATATTGTTAGACATCCGACTTGAAGACCCTTAGCAACAACAACAACTCGATGAAGTTTCCTGACAAGTGTCAGAGTCTGTTAAGGCAAAGTGTAAAGTGGTTAAAAAACCTAAAAAGACAAAAACCTCAACTTCGACTGTTGAAGATGACATATTGTAAGTATCTGGAAATGATAAGGATGTTTTCATTGAAAATGTTTGATGACAGAGGCAAGAGGTTCATCAAGCTACCATGGGACACAATTCTATGCAAAATGGCACCTCTAACCAGGTACAAAATGGTAGTTCTGCCCAAGAACAGAGTCAGAAGGAGCATGCTACTAGCACACAAGAAAAGAATCAAATTATAGAGATTGATTTGACCATTAGAGGAAATTTTAGCATAAAAGTGCCCATGAAAATTTCACATAATTTCCATGTCATAATATGTAAACCAATCAAGATCCTTTAAATTTAAAAAGAGGTCCATGTAAATATTTTGGAGGGAAAAGAAGAAAAACTACTTTTTTATTGTATTTTTGGCTTATCTCCCTATAATTTTACTAAAATTTCAAGTGTAGAAACTCATTGGACGTAGAATTAAATTCCTCATCCAACAAGTACCCATTATGCATACTCTTTAGACGACCCACATTGCTCAAAATTGAAGATACATTAAAAAAGTGTGTTCAACACATTTTTTAATGTATCTTCAATTTTTAGCAATGTGGGTCTTCTCAAAAGTATGAATAATGGGTATTCATTGGATGCAGAATTTAATTTTGCATCCAACGAGTGTCTACACTTGAAATTTGAGTAAACCTATAAGGATATAAG
Source organism: Pinus tabuliformis (assembly GCA_031772625.1). Taxonomy (NCBI): domain Eukaryota; kingdom Viridiplantae; phylum Streptophyta; class Pinopsida; order Pinales; family Pinaceae; genus Pinus; species Pinus tabuliformis. The sequence continues at coordinate 703,616,181 of CM062805.1, read as the reverse complement.
CCAAAAATACAATTAAAAAAAAAAAGTAGTTTTCTTATTTTCCCTCCAAAATGCATAACTCTTATTTTATTATTTTAGCTATTATTTTATTATTTTTCCTTAGGAGGCCACTTTTAGGTTGAAATTTCCTCTAATGAAGACTCACTTCCTATTTCTCTAAGGCATGTTAAAGAGGAGCAACATCATTCGGTTCAAATTTTGTCATACCAACCAGATTCACAAGAAATTTTCATTCGAGTGTACTCTATCGGCTAATACAGTAAGAACTTGTAATGTGCAACCTCAAGATTTGTCAACCATGTCGTCAGATCAACACTAAATGACAACAAATGAACTACCTTTAACCTACCCACTAGTCACTCAGCCCACTTCAACTGGAACACCATCATTTGACCTGACCTAAACAAGCACACTAGTCTCTCCAGTCCAGAAGGAATTTATTGATATCCTAAGTAAGTACTCCGACCTAAGGCTCGCTAGTGATAGACAGATTTTTGAAGTCTTAGAACACTATAAAAGCAGTGAAATTGCGGTTGAAAAAGAGGAAAAAGGACACCAACAAGCTTCAACAAAGGGAGGAGTGAGAAAGGGATATTTGGTTGGGCTGTTGACACCAGGAAGAAAAAAAATCTAACATTGATATGCCAACCAAAGTTGATGATCATCTCGTTGTTTTTCAACAATTGGTGCATCATTTGATCAACAAGAATGAGTAGCTTAGTGTGCAAGTAACTAAGTTACGGTTGAGAACAATAGTGGTGGGAAGCAAGAAATTATCAGAGATAATTCTAAAGGCCCATCAAGAATTCTTAGCATCCAAGAAAATACTAAAATGCACACTGGACAAAGGATCTTATTTAACTATCACTTTGGAAAACTAGCCCACTTAACTCGAATCAACTCATGGTCATATTAGAACACAAGGAATTCTTATTCACACTTTGCCTTGAGGGAAGTCACAGACCCAAGGGAAAAACAGGCACTGGATTATACATTAGAGCAGGAAAGGAAAACTCACAAGGAGTTGATACAAGACGAGTGCTAGTGGATCAAAGAAGGGAAGAAAGCACAATTGGAGGTAAGTAATGCTTCAAAGGTTTTAGAGTGAATCCTTAATCAGGTGCAGTAGATGGAACGAGAAAATCCTCTTGACCAAAGGTTATCAGAAGAAAACTCATTGGAAGAGAGAGTTCATTTTCTTGCATGCCTTAAAGAATTGGATGTGCAAGCAAGGCTAGCAATCTGAGAATGGTCAATATTTGATGAACATCTTGGACTTCTCACTCTAGTTATCTCTCAAACTACCTTTCCCAACATGCCACCAACACCACCAGTTCATTTTTCACCCCCAAAACCACCATGACCTACCTATCAATTTTTTTAAACTAGCGTTTCAACATGTTTTACGACTTCATAACAATAATCTCATGAAGTCAAAGTAAATGAAGTAGCACGGCCTTCAATAGAGCCATTTCATGAAGTAACCACTGAGAATCAAGGATTATCTATCAAGGAATTACAATATCCATGAGAAGTTCTAAATCCAATTCATATTTTATTTTTTGTCTTATACTATAATCAATTTTGTATCAAATTTTATAATATTTCAGCTCTAAAAGAGCCAACAAGTGAGCATAGAATTTTATAGCCATAATGAACTTTGCTTTGTATCACTCCAAATCGCCCCTTCTTTGGGATGAAGAAGGCTTTAAGGGTGGCGGATGTGTTGGAGGAGCTAATCGATTTAGTCAACTAGCCCAATCTAGTCATAAAAAGCATATTGTAAGTCAATCGACAAGCTTGTTAAGTCAATACCTAAAGTCATATTAAGCTAACTTTGGTCGATAGTTAAACTGTTGTAACTGTCCCAACATGGTATAAATATTTTTGAATGTTTGAATATATTGGTTCCAATTAGCTTTTAAGATATATAATACAAAATGTGTTTACATTGGTTATCCACTACTTTTGTCTCTTCTTTCTCTCTTATATGCTTTGTTATGTGAACGTTTGATGTCCTTACTATTGGTAACTATACATACTTTTCCCTAGATTACAACATTTGGAAATATATACCTGAACTATGTTTATAAATACCGCATTTAAGCACACATTGTAAGCATAATTAACATGTGAACTTGGGATATAGTTTCAATGGTTTCAAACCAATGCAACCACCAACAATAGTTGGACATTCTTTCAAGCTATTAAGACGCAGAGAAGAGTATTTAAATGACATATTTGTAAGATAGACCCTTCAAGCTTTGTAGAGGAAATTATAAAGGGTTATAGTGCATAACATCAAAGGAAAACCAAATCTCTAGTGTGGGTTATAAGGACAAGGGTGAGTCTTTAAGTAATTGGAATGAGATATTGCGATGGGAGACATGGCACACTAGTTCAATCACACTGATGCATCGGTGCACCTGAGGGAAATAAGCCTTATCCTTCCTATTACTAAAATTTCCATTGCCACCAAAGTGTCCTCGCATAAGTAAAATGTAACATGTATGGAATCGATTCACATTCCAACAAGATAAAGTGTGACCACATGATGAGTAGCGTAGTTGTGCGAACACAAATCTTAGAAAAAAGATCGAACACTCATATTGTTTCAATTCCTATCGTTCATTAATAATAGTGAATATTTTAACAATAACACATTCTCGCATAAGTATTATTTGACTTACATCACATCGATTCATCTCCAAGTAGGGTGCCAACTAGAGAAGTAGATATGACACATATGGACATGAAAGAAGAGTATTAAAGGAGGTTCTAAAGAGACTAAATGTTAAAAGGGCACATATACGTTTCCACTCTTTGTATTGAGCATAAAAGATGTTGTGGTGATTATTCCTCCCTATTATATTAATGTATAGTGCAAAGAAATAAAGAGCTTCGGTGTTGTCATGGGTTTGGATAATAATAATGTAGTTGTCAATGTTTGCATATAAATAATAGAACATATCCAACATGTGAGGAACCTTGAAGAAGGATTTGGGAAATATTTCATCAAATATATAGAAAGGAATGTACATAAAAGGACAAGAGTGTGAGGGTCACAGTGAATCAAAGGCTAAGACCGGAGTTGATCAACCCTAATGTCTAAGAAAAAGAAAAAAATATTATTTCAAGTTCGTGAACTTTCACTGCTCTCTCAATATTAATGATATTGAATAGTTTATCTATTAAAAATATTTCTTATTTTATATCCATCTTGTGCCCTAATTAATGGTTGTGTTTTTGCAGGATTGGAATAACATAGTAGATATTGATCATATATGTCTAAAAACTTCATGAACGCTTGACCCAAATTGGTCACAATTGTTGAACATTTAACTCTACACCAAGATGGCCCTATGGTGCGATAGGGACATCATCAAGCTTCCCTACACACTAGTTACATGTTTATGAACTAATTTGTTTCATGTAGCTTATGTGTTTCCTTTGATTCTTTACTCTCCATTCAATGTTAATGTTAGTGATTGATTGTGAACTAATTTGTGGTCGATTTCTACCACTTTCCTATTGTGTATGTCTTAGTTAGTCTCAACTATTTGATTCTTTCATAAGGCATGCTCTTGTTCATGATGTTGTTGTGGTATTCTTATATCATGTTTTGTAAGCTATCATTGGAGAGTTGATCTCGTCCTCATTATTCTAACATATTACACTTGGTTGCACACTAATTTGTGCATTTGATATCCAAGAGAAAAACACACGCACAATAGTAATCAGGCTAGTATCATGGATGGGGCTCATGTCCCAAAGAGGGTGAGGTCTAATTGGGACTTCTTACTAGGGAGGCCCCTAGTGTTGGCAGATTATCCAACACTAACAACACTAGGATAAAGAAGTTTTTTTTTTTTGTTTTAATAGTAATGAGTATTTGTATTACATAATTGTATGCCCAATTAAAATAAATACTTAGGGATTATAAAGTATATCATACGTTTACCTCTTATTATTATCAATAATGGATACTTCCTCTACATCTAGCAGATTACACAGATTCATAAAATTGATTACATTTATATAAGGATATATCCGACAAAAAATTCCTAACAGTAAAAGGAATTTGCAGTAGTTCATAGGTTTGAATGAAGGCTTTTGTGAGTAGAATAATTCACACAATTGTCTTCCAGATCCATCACATAAACAAGTTGATTTTTGACACGTTTCCAAACATCTAAATTGGTTCATCATTAGGCTGATTAGATTAGATGAACAAAATCTGATCTAGTGTCCAGTTGAGATCTGGTCCCTAGTTCACTTTTGTCCAACTTTCAGTGCTTGACTCATTTAAGTTAATATTCAAAAAATTATGTTCTCCTATAAATTTATGAGTTGTTAGAAGAGGGCCTAATTTTCATCCCATTTCCTAGTTTTCTAACCTTTTAGGCTTTTGATTTTTTCTCAGTTTTATTTCATTGCGCCCTTGGTGACTTGACTTAAAGGCCAAGTGATATGAGAGAACCCCAACATGAACGTGCAATAGAAATTGGCAAGGCCCAGAAAGCTGTGGAGCTCTATTAAAGTGGTTGGGGCTGGCCAATCCTGAATGACTTGTATCTTGGTTGAGTCCACATGCACACCCTGCTCATCAATGATTTACTCCGTATATTGAACTTGGGTCATGCCAAAGTGCATTTCTCTAGATTGGCACACAACTTGTGTTATTGCAGGGTTTGTAGGACCTGTCAAATATGGTGGAGGTTCTCTTCCAAAATCTAGATGAAGATCAATATATCATCTAAATACACCACCACAAATACATTGGTGAAGGGTCGTAAGATTTCATCCATAAATCTCATGAAGGTTGTGGGGGCATTTGTCAACCCGAAAGGCATGACCAACCATTCGAAAAGGCCCTCCTTGGATTTGAAGGTGATCTTCCACACATTAGAGGATTTGATAGGAACCTGGTGATAACAAAACTTCAAGTGAATCTCATTAAAATATCTGGCCCCTTGAGCGGGTCCAGAAGTCATCAATCTATGAGATTGGGACTATTCCATACAGTGATCTTGTTCAGTGCCTGATATTCAATACAGAGTCTCTAGGTCTCATCCTTCTTTTGTACCAATATAATCAGGCTCCCAACGGGTGATGAGCTTGGTGTGATGTGCCCTTCTACAACAGCTCCTGCATTTTCCTCTTGATCTCATCATTCTCCATAACAGAGTTTCAATAGATCGGTCCATTGGGTAATGGCGTGCTCGGGGTGAGATCGATGGAGTGCTTGACCTGACAGTGCAGACATACCCTTGTAGGTGAGGCGAAAATATCCTTGTACTCCTCCATGACCATATCATTTGTTGTTGTTGTGTAGAGGAACCATGTTTGGAAGTCATGGCCACAATCTTCTTCTTGCCCTGAGGGTGAATCATAAGGAAAAAAAAATTCCTAGTCTGTGAAATGATCTTACTACATTTCTTTGCATAGATCAAAGAGATGGCGGTAGGTGGGGCTACCTCTGGTATCCTGTACAACTTATTTCCCAAAGTAATAATCACATAGTGAGGTCTAGACTCATATACAACATGTTGCTTCCACAAGTTTGGTTGTCCTAATAATACATCACAAACTTCAAGAGGAGCAACACCACATAGTACTTCATCCGTGAAGGGCTTGATGTTGTAGGGAAGGTGACACTGTTGGCTAACGTGGAGATCTCTTCCTTGGTGAAACCACCCGATGGTAAACCCAACCACTTCACGAACTCTGTTAAATTAAGGTTCTTTTGGCTCCCGCTGTCGACAATGAACTGCAGCAGAGAACCCTTCACCCACATATGTGAGTGGAAGAGGCGTTCCCCCTCCTCTAGATCTTCAGGCTCATTCTTCTAGATCTTGGTGGTGTCCACGGTGGCACTGGGCTCTGCGTCAATGATCTACTTCCCTTTGACATTCCCCTTGTCGAATTCTAACTCAGAGTCAAAATATGTGTCTGACTCGGAAGCCTTCAACTCGACCACTAGTGATTGCTTGGCCCAACACTCACTTGTGTTGTGAGTGGAGCTCTTATGGAACTCACATCATTTTCTCGTGTCCTTATTTGTCGTTGGGGTGTTTTTCTTTGCTTGTGGCTTTGACGGGTTGTCCTAGGTCACCTCTCCTTAGCTTTGTCCTTTGCTCTACAGTTTAGGGGTGCCTTTCCCTTGCTTTGTATTCATAGATCAAAAGTCTTGCTTCTTCTATTTAAACTTCTACTCAATCTTAACAGCGTATCGGTATGTCATGCCGATCAAGGAGATGTCCAGGAACTCCATCTTTTCATGGATGTATCTGTGTAGATATTCATAGTACTTGAGTACCAAAGGTCACTCAGAATCCTTGATACCCAACTTCATGCGAAAGGTATAAAAAGCATTGGTAAACAGCGACACGTGTTGGTCCCTTCCCTTTCACAACGTGGTCCACTTTATGTATTTATCCTCATAGCTCCCTACAGGGTAGTACTACTCCTTCATGTCATCTCGAAATGAATTCCAAGTGGGTGCGATCGAAAATAGTGAGGGTTTACTTTCGTCCTTCTTCTCACAGTAGATTTCCCACCAGTAATTGACGTGGGGGACAACTTTGAGAAGTGCAAAATTAATTTTTTCCTTGCTAGAAAAACCATGAACATAAAATTATCCATCTAGCAAATTTAACTATTTATCTACGATGTCTGTATCTATCTGACCTTCAAATATGGGGATGTCAAAGTTACCTTGTACCTTAAAGGGTATGGTGCTTCTAGAGTAGCTGTTGGAAGAAGATGTGTCACCTTTGGGTAGTCGTTGAAGGATTTGGGAAAATATGTCCATCATCACGTTCCTCTATCGTTCGAGGGCTTCTTCGAGCAAGATTTTGAAAGGATCTCATGCCCACTCATCTTTCTTCTCTTCCGCCATGGGAGGCTATTGGGCTTTGCGAGGCTAGTCTTGCAAAGGTTGGACTAGTTCGAGCCCTAACTCGTTATATCTTGTCCTCATTCGAGACATGCAAACGAAAAATAGAGAAAGAGCATACTGCTTTGATACCATTGATCTGAACTTAAACAAGAAAATAAAAAATCACATAGATAACCATAAATACAGAGATGCAATAGAAATAACACTTCATTCCATCAATATCAAATACTGAAATATGCTTACAAACATAATGGAAATAAACTAGCTCGGGCAATGGTAGGTTATCTCTAAGAAGAGATGTGGCAGCTAAATGCCTCTGACCTATGCTACAATGAGGCTCAAAGGCCTATTTATTATTGAGAAGCAATGGAAAACCCTAAACATCCAAAAACATAACCCTAGGAGATGAAGCGCCAAAACTAAGGGCTCCGTTTGGGTAAATTGGTAGATCAACTTCCCTGGGTCGTAACTTTGGCATACGATCTCCACTTGAAGTGCACCATACCCCGTTAGAAATATCTATCCAAGGAATAAAAATTTTGAGAGGAAAACATCAAATAAAATCTCATGTTTGCCCTGATTTTCCCAAAAAACACCGTTTAGGGCCTCAAAATGGCTCTAGAAGTTTAGGACCCGAAAAAACTACCAAAAATAGTAAATTGTGCTACAATTAAGGAAATTGAAAAACTGAAAGAGACAGTGGTGGGGGTCCAAGTGGAATAGGCGGGTGGCCACCAACATCCACCTAGATCAATAAAATTTCCACTCGTTTCCCACTAGTTCTCTTGTTTCATGTTCATCATTATCATGCCAAGTTGAAGAGCTTTCAATTGATCCACCATATGTTTTACTCATTCCTTGTAATTGCATCTATGTGAGTGTTCTTTGCCACTGTCTCTAAGAAATTTCACGTTGCCTCATTGCATTACACACTACCCTATCCCAAGATACATGATACCAACTACTATGAGCCACATGGTCTCTTCCGAGTCATCTTCCTTTTCACCACCCTTAGTCTTTCCCAGTTCAGGCTTTGTCAAGACCCAATTGCTTGGAAATCTAGCAATTAGTCCATCCTTGTCTAAAGTTGGCTTCCCCTATAAACCGCAAGTATCACCAGCTTTAACATTTGAATATCCACATAGTGGTGCTTTTCTTAACATCTATTTTTTAACAAGTCCCTAGATGTTATCCTTCTGATATTTAGGGCAGGCCTCAAAATTGGCCGAAGATTCATCTTGTAATGCCAACGTCAAATAGGCCCCATACCAATTCACTATGAACCTTGACTCCTTTAGAAATTGTATTTTATGTTAGTCGCTAAATCATGCCAAATTATATGCTCCTACATAAGCATTTACCATACACATATCGAGTTTACCTCCCAAAAGGGATAACGGTCTATCATAGTAATAGACAAGGAAAATAACCAACTAGGAGAGATAAAGTCATAACAAGGGAAGATGGTAGGTCGAACCAGTTGTGGCTCCATGAAAATAGGAAGATGCAATGGCCTTTCCCACTATTTCTCATCACTAGAACTATAGACCTTTTGGCAACCCATGGCTTGTTAGAGAGTGGCCTCCTCTATGTTGCATGTTGCATCCAACTTGTCCAACATGAGCCCTAATTTAAGGTGACATATTGTTTCATAATTGCTTTGTTACTTAGATGGATTTTCATCGAGGGAGGTGGTACATAAGCACGGTTATGCAATTACTTTGGCTTGTGTTGATCTGGGTTATAGATTAGCATTCACTAATTGTATGCATCATGTTTACTTGGGGCACCATGACATCAATCGGGCCCCCTACCCAAATTTTACATTGGTTTCTTCCCCATTCATGATTATGAACTTCCTTAATCATTTTTATTTTTTGTTTGTTCACCATTTTTTAATTTTTTTCCATTGTGATCATGCAAATTAACATCTTTCTAATTCTCCATTAAATTTTATTTCCCTTGCCTATATATGGCAGGCCTAGTTAGCACATGTATATGATTCTTTGTTTTCAGTTATCAAGATGTGAAAGTACCATTTTGTGGGATGTCATCAAGGTTCCTTCTCATTATGATGAGAAGGTTCCATAAGTGTTTATCTTAGGGAGATGTTCTGTAATAGGTGTTGAATGGGGAGAAGAGAGTTGCCCAGAATTCTGATATTGATCACTTGTGAAGCTTGGGCCAATATTAAATGTTGTAATAGACCATGCATTTTTGCATGAATATTTTTCATTGATCCAAGTCCCTAGATGTAGCTCTTAACTAGATTTCCTTTGGGACTAAACAAAACCCTCCCACTCCTGCCACCCATGGATTTTCCTTCAAAGCTCCATCAAAATATAGAGTACAATTGTTCCCCTGCTTTTCCCACTCCTACAAAGATTTATCTGGAATTCGTAAATTCCATGTTACATCATCTTGTTGATATTTTCTTACAATTTTTGTATCATTTCTTACCGAAGCCACTAGTTTAGAAATCCACTCTTGCTCTACAGAGTCCAACTTTAGTTCTAGTGTGTCTAGTTTTCATCTTCCAAACTATGCACACACAGTTAATGTTTTCATTTTTGTTGATATGGTATATTGCTTATTGTTTTTATATATGGAATATTTTTAGGATAGCCAAATGTTCCAACATAAAAAATTCAATAGAGCTTCCCAAAACCGTTTAAGTATAGGTTTTCCCAAGAAATATCCATTATAGTGTTTTGACCATAAGGAGAGAAAACCTAAGGGGTCATTGGGCCAGCATATTATGCTTAAAATTGGGTTGAGGGATTTTTCCCATACCAACTTATAATAGGGGCAGTGTAAGAAAATATGAGGAATTGATTCCTCCTAATGAGAATAATGGGGACATCTCAACGATCCTTGTATTCCTCTCCTCTAGATATTTTCTATTGTTAATATTTTTTTGTGTGCTAAAAACCAATTGAAAATGTTGAATTTTGGATTAGCATTATTTTCCCATATTTTCTTCCATATCACGGGATTTGGAGGTAAGCCAGTAAAAAAAAACAGGTCTTCTTACCTTGCTCTGCCTGTATATAAAGGTGTTTTCCATCCAATCCAATCTTCTTCTTGATGGTTCCAAGGGGCACATCTAACTAACTTGTTTTCCATGATCAGAACCAAGCGTGATAGGTGTTGTGGGATTCCTTTGAAGTTCCACCCAATCCAATGGCCATTGTCATCCTAAAGAAATATTTCCGCTAGAAATAGTTTATTTTGAGAAGCAAGGATTTCCTTTGAAGGAGTTAATTACAATGTGTCTAACAAAGGTTTCTTATCCATTATGTGATCGGTTCATAATCTGATTTTTTCTCCTTGCCTGGGAATCTAGTGAATACCTCTCCCAATGATAGGGGCTACAACTGAGAAGTGTTTCCAAATTGTCGACCCTCTCCAAATAAGATGAATTTGGTAAATACTTTGCTATATTTCAAGTAATAGATATTTTTATTTAAGAATAGATTTCCACTAGTCGTATTTCTACATTACGAACCTCCATACAAACTTTTATCCTATCGTAGTGTTCATAAGAATGGGGTCTCTGATCCAAAGTTCTCCATGAGATTTGGGAGCTTTAACAGTACCCATTTGATCAAGTGAAACTTCTTGGTGCGTGATTTGCTTCCTTCCCATAGGAACCATCAAATTTCCTTAGAAAAATGATTTAAAATACTTTGAGGAGCAAGAAGAGAAAAAAATTGAGAGAGGAAGGGTGAAGAGAACTACCTTTATTAATATAGTGCAACCCGCAAGATTGAGCCATCTTGATATCCATTTATTAAATTTATGTTTAACTTTGGAGAGAATTCCACACCAAACCTATGGTGAGTGAGTTCTCAATCATGTTGGGATACCCAAACATTTGAATTATTTCTATGTTTCCATTGCCTTTAATCCCAATATTGCCCCAACTTTTCTTTGTTTAGCAGTTGAGATATTATAGTATTAGATTTGGGACTTATTGAAGTTAATTTCCTACCTAATTCCAACAAAAAATCATCCATCATTGTCTTAAATTTCTGAGCTATAATTGTTGAGGTGTCACCTAAAAAGATCATGTCATCAGCAAAATGCAAATGATTAATACTCCTGACTCCACAAAAATCTCTTATTCCAAGGAGTCGCTCAATCATTCTTTCATATTCTATCATATGATTGAGTGTGTTAATCATTAATATACATAGAAAAGGAAATAAAGGGCATCCTTTCTAAAGCCCCTGAGATGCTTTAAAGAATCCAACTTCTCTTCCATTTACCAATGGTGTTATCCCTGAAGAATTGATGCACAGGAGCCCCCACTTTATAAATTTTTCATTAAATCCAAATTTGGAAATTACTCTAAAGAGGAAGGGATGTTTGACACGACCAAATGCATTCACACTTAATGATCATTCCCTTACTACCCTTTGTTAACCGGAGTTAAGTGCTTCATGACCAAGAACAATATTATCCAATATTTTCCTCTAGGGGACAAACTCACCTTTATTTTCACATATGATTTCTAAGAGAAATCATTTGAGCCTTCTAGCTAATATTTTTTAAATTACCTTATAGGACATGTTGTAAAGAGAGATTGGGCAGAAACGAGCAAAGGCGGATGGGTTTCATTCTTTAGGAATCAGCACGAGCAAGGAAGAATTCACCCCACCACCCATGTAGTTCCTCTTTAAAGAGTATCCCACCAACTTGCATAAGTCAAATTTAATCAAGTCCCAAAAGAACTAGTAAAAGTGAGCTAAAAATAAATCTAGACCTATAGCTTTGTTTGTACTGAAAGAATATACTTCTAGTTTCATTTCTTCTTCCGATGGGGATTTTTTTAGCCACTAATTGTATTCAAATGATATGAGATCTAGAACATGATTAAGTAGGAAGGTCTCAACCTCGACTAAGGAAATATTAGGCTTTCTATATAGGGTTCAAAAGTGATTAAAAACATCTTCCTTGATTTCTTGAAAATTTTAAATTTATTACCCTTTACCATTATTTCTTGTATATTGTTTTCCCATTCTCTTCTCTTTTCATGATTATGGGATAATTTTGTGTTCTTGTCTCTTGCTTGGAGCCATATACTTCATGACTTGAGCTTCCACTTTTCTTCTTCTTCCTTTAGAAGTGCATGACATTTTGTAAATATCTCTTTTTCTTTTTGGAAGAGCTCATTTTCTACTAAGATGTCTTCGATTATGGATTGCATTTGTTCCACCTATCCCTTATACTTTTTAATTGTGTCCTAAGATTATGTCCTTAGGTCCTTAACTTAGATTTTAATTGTCTCCTTTAACTTTTTAACTTTTTTCTCCTAAATCCTTATAGGGTTATCAATGACCCATTACCCCATGTTGTTGATACCATATTGATGAAACTTGGTTTCTAATTTCAAAGGGGACTAGACCAAAAAGGAAGAGGACCATAGTTTAGGTGCTCGTTTAAGTCAACCGTGATTGGCATGTGGTCTGATCCACTCCAAATTAGGATGTGTGACTGGACTATAAGATTCTAATATAGGAAGAGGTCTAATATCTAAAACTTATCCAAGTGGGAAACAATATATCTAGGTCTGGATCATCTATTATTCCATCTACACTTGTGTTTGATGGGATTGATGTCTATAATTTTAAGATTCTGAATGCGGTCTTCCATGTTATCTTGGAATTTATCTGTGGCTTGAATCCGCCTCTTTTTTCCCACTTGCATAGGTTTGTGTTAAAATCCACGCCTAATATCCAATTTAATTTGTAATGGGTATCTTCCAAATCCATATAGGAATCCCAACATTCTTGTTTCTCTCTAAATTTAATTGGAATATAAATATTTATAAAAGTATATACCCGATTTGTGGGGATGTGCAAAAGTCATATTTCCAACCAATAAGTGTTGAAACATGATATGACTTCTGAACTTGCCTTGGGTTCCACATTGTTCCTAGTCCTCCTAAGGTTCCTCTTGAATTACTAATTCTATGCCAAATCCATTCCATAGCTTATACTATCGTTGGAGAAATTATTAGTCCTCCAATTTTGTCTCCTGGTATAGGGCCACTTTAGAAGACCTTTCTTGTTTAATTAAGGACTTTACCTCTGCAATTATTTTTTTTACCTCGAGCCCCTACAATTGTAGGATAGTACCTTCGTCATTTATGATTTACATGGGTTACCCCTTGGGACAAGGAAGGTTTATTCCCTTTTCTAGAGTTTCTAAGTCATTTCACTTGAGCATCCAAAATTCCTTGTATGCCTAGTTCCTTCTCCTTTTCAATTTTCTCCATTCTTATTTCCCTATTTGTTTTCCTTCCAACTCTTCTATGGTATTTCTTGTTATTTTTATTTTTTCTCCTCTGAATTTTCATCCATAGATATAGCAAAGGTTGAGCAAGCTTTGGATTCCCTTGGGGAAAGGAATTCATCCTCCTTTGCAATTGGTTCTTCTTGATTCAATTGGTTCCAATCATCTTCCGAAGGTATCATTACCTCATCTATATTTTCCTACTTTGCCTCTTTGTGTGGCTTTAGGTCTAAAGGAGGAGGGTTTAGTGGCAGGATTTCACCTTCCTCAACCTCTGTGTTTAATAGTTTGAATTGATTTCCTCCTATTCAAGCACTTATTGATTGATTGGTTCCTTTACTAGCACTTTGCCTAGATTTCCTTGGAGAAATTGGGTCTTTCCCTTCACTCACTACCTTGTCATTTTTTTGTGGTTGGGCTTGCATTTTTCATGATGCTCCTCCTCCCCTCTTTGCTTGTTTCCATTTTTCACCTATGTCCCCTTTTTGGGGTTTTTCATCTTGTTTTTTCTTTGCAATTTCTCACAAAGTGGCCATATTCATGGCACAATTTTCATTTGAAGGGTAGTTGGTCATAGTAAACCTCCTAGGTATGTGACCAACTATCTAGATTTAGACTGATTGCTTCTAGAAGCCCTCTATAAAAATCCACTTCTACATAGATTCATGCACACAAGAATAAGCCTTTGTGGGGTTCAACTCAATTGATGTATTTATCGAAGACATTCCCAATACTCCTAAATATGGCATTGTTCTAGCAATGTAAAGGGAGAACCGTAGGGACATCGTTGTCTAGATTGAAGTCTGGGCTCCAACAATCCAGGTATAGGTTTTGATCCCTCATAAAATATGGCCCATTTCGAAATATAAGGCCTTAGTTCATTTTATTTTTGAAGAAAAAGGTATAATATCATTTTCCACAAAAGGACAAGGATACCTCTCCCTCAATTAGGTGTTTCCAATTTTTCTCTACCCATTATCGAACTCAGTTTGGATATGTCTAAAGACCCATTAAATTGCCAACTAACCCTCACTCTATTATTTGAAAGGCTCTCAGTATTTCTTAAGGAGAAGATACATATACTTTTGGGATCTCATCCAATTTCTTGATGAATCGAGAGGGCTTGGATATTTGGTATTTGGGTCCATTTGAGATTAGAAGGATGAAGGCTTCAATCTTTGGTACTATGGGTGGAGGCCAAGGGGAAAGCCACTCGAGGCTATATCAAACTACCTGTAAGGAGGTGATTCATCGCACGATCCACCTTCAATCTGATCCATGTCAAGCATATTTGTAGGGTCCCTGATCCAATCTGAACTCTAATGGCACGGATCTTGAACTAACGCAAATGGCCATACACTTTTTTATCTCTGTAGCTCCACTTAGAAAATATATGTAAGAGGAACAAAGGAAGGAAAATTATTACCTCCAAATATTTACAGAAATATTTTACTTGAACTCGAGGCAGATCCAAGTAATTTCTCAAATGTGACTAGTAAATTAAATGGATAGGTATTAGTGGATAAAATGATGAATGACTTTTACATTCATTAACAAGTTCAAATGTTGTTTTCTATTGCACTAATGTATCGAAAATATACTGAGTTGGATGTTGACTATAGGAAGATGTTGTCATTTAAGTATCTGATTGGATCAGAATGGGAATGGTTGATCAAATTTGCTCCATACGTTTCTCAACTTGTACAATATACTTCAATTAAAATATGACATATGATAGCTTATGATTGGATTTTGGAAGACACTTTCTATTTAAAATAACTAGATCATATAAAATAGTTTTTTGTAACAATAAAATTGCTATGTGTATTTTATATAAAAACTCATGAAAAAGGTTCACTTCTAGAGAGACAAATCTATATTTTATATTCAAAGATAAAACCTTCAGAGAATTCTAATTAAAATATTATTCTTTTAGTAAATGGAAGTTTGTTGTCATCTATGGAGGTTTATTTATTGTAAGTTACATATTATATTTAATTTGAGTAATTTTAGAATTATATGAAATATTTGAGAGGCTAAACTGAGGATTAGCTTCCCTTACATCACTCGGTAAAGTCATATTTAATAGTGAGATCTATGATGGAATTAGGTTGTTTGTGTCATACCTCTAGAAATATAGATTGATGCCTTGATTCTAAGTAACTTAAATCATGTTCTATTGTTAAATCTTTACAATATTATTTTTTTAATGCTATATCAACTCACTGATATATTCAAGTGAATATTAAAGGAGTAGGGACCCATTTTTCAAAAAATGCACATCTTTGTTCTTGGCATAGTTTCCCAGACGGAACTTATCTTCAAGGATACAACATCAAATTAGTACCATTGTTGGGGGACAAAGGAGCGAAATCACTTTTCCCTGGAACAATGATTGTGCCTTTTTCTTTAAGGTGCACAAACAATTGGAAGGACAATATTCTTCACCTGGAAAAACCCATTGTGTAAAATTTAACATGTCAAAATAAGTTTACAAGATCCAATACTGTCACTTGAGATATTTCACCATTGTATGATCTTGAAAAGTTAATTAGATAAGCTAGTTTAAGGAATAGGCTTGAAGCCTCATCTTTAGATACTCCCAAGAATAAATCATCTGCTCTAAAATTCCTGAAGAGAAACCCAAAATTCCTAAAGAAAAACTTAGTATCGAATTGCAGGAGTTATCCCCTAAAGGTTTATCTCTTATTGAAAAATGAGTTTCACTTCAAATAGGCTATATTATTGAACAAATTTAAGCCCTTGAGTCACCTTCTCCTACTTTTGTTGAACCTAAATGACTTGAAGTTAAGAAAGATGAAGCTTTTTTATTATATATATGAAGCTTTTTGAACCCAACGTGAAAGGAAAGTAAAGTTGCATATTAACCTACTTGCTCTGGAAGTATAAAAGGCATTACAAACACAAATTCCTCAATATCAGCATTCACCACAACATAAGTTATCAGAAAGTTCAAAACAAAAAATGGTTGGAGTGGTCAATCCACTAACTACTAGGTATGCTCATTTGAATTTACCTCCTCAATTGCACAATTTACCACAATAAAATTTCAAGCACTTACCCAAATATAATGGTGAAGGTGTAATTAATGCAGAAGAGCACTTGTTTTCTCTCTTGGATTTTAATGATAATTTGAATGTTGAACATGATGATGTGTATATGAGGCTCTGTTTTCAGTCTTTGGAAGGGGAACTAATAATATGGTTCGAATAATTAGAGGTTGATTCAACACTTTCCAGGCTCTTACAAAAGCATTTCTCCATAAATGGGGCGAGAAAAAATATAATGTATTATTTAATAGAGTTTATGGCTATAAAGATAAAATATTAAGAAATAGTTGTTGACTTCATTAAATCATTTAACAAGTTATACAACAAAATGCCAACTGATATTAATCCCTAGCCATCAACAACTAAGTTTATTTTTTCTATTGCATTTGATGATGATTTTGCATTAATGTTGAGAGAAAGGAAGTCTAAATCACTAACATATATGTAGAATGATTCAATCGAGGTTGAAGCTAATATAGTAGCATCGGGGAAACTAAAGGATAGGCGAAAAGTAGGGGAAAGGAAAAAATAAAAAGAGGAAGCAGGAGCTTCAAGTGTTGTTAAAGAACAAAGTGATCAGGAAATTGATGAAATAACTAGAATAATAAGAAATATGTCTAACAAAATAGCTATAATGGAGATGTAAAATAGAAATCCTCCTAGATAGGGCCAAGAGTCTATGGAATAACACCTGGTCAAATTCGGAGGCCTTTAATACACATATCTTGCAAAGGGAAAAAATAAATGTTGATCAACAAATTCAAACTCTTCTAGTTATAGATTAGCTTGAAGAAGAACCTGGACAACCAAAAAATGATGTAAATTGTCTTGATGGCCAAACTTCTCAAGATTACAGTACACATCAAGATTTTCCTCAGCAAGAATAACAATTTTATGAAGGTATTAGTCCTTCTCTCCTTTCTCATTATAATTCTTTTTCTTATTTTATCTAAGAAAAAATTCATAGGAAGTATGATTTAAGGCCTAGAGTAACCACAAATAAACAAGTTAATCAAAACAAGAGGTTTTCTATTACTCCACCTAAAGATAAAGATAAAGGGCCTTCTTCACAACAACAACAATTTGCAATCAATGAAGTTTAATCAAAATTAGAGAAGGTTTCTACACAATTTAGTTTGGAAAAGGAACTAGAAAAAGGTTAAAATTTATATTCTATCGATAGAATTGGCTAGAAACCATATATATGAAAAACAAGTAACCAAGTTGATTCAATCCTCATATGCATCAACAAAAAAAGAAACTTTAAATTTGTAAGATGAGAAGCCTTCTCTGATATTTTATCCATATGTAGAGGTGAGAGATGACACAGTGCCACCGTTCTTTTACACTTTGAAAGTTCATGATTTTCTCTTGTATAATTATATGATTGACTTAGGGGCATCACATAATTCGATGACTAAATCTATAATGGAGAAGCTACAATTATAGATCACTAGACTATATCATGATCTTTGTTCTTTTGATTCAAAGAAAGTGGAATCTATTAGTTGGATTAAGGATTTGGTTGTATCCTTATCACATATTCTTGTAAAAAATATGGTTATGGATGTATTTGTAACCGATATCCCTACCAAATTTGGGATGATCCTATCAAGTTCAGGATGTGCCAAATTAGGAGGTTGCCTCCAAATAGATATGTCCTTCATCATTGTTCCATTTTTTGGAGGGGAAAGCATGAGATTATACAGAGAATCCAAGTTTACTTATAATGTCAGTGATTCCAAACACCGAAATAATCATCCTATATATGTTGTTGATCAAAAACTAGGGTGTTATATTCTATATGTCAATAATCAATTTAATGTTCCAAATGCATGAGACAAAGTTGTCAATAAATCTAAATTTTCAACAAATAAAGTATGGAAGTTGTATTTTGATGGAGCTACTTCAAAGGAGGGCTTGGGAGCTATAATTATTATAGTTTCACCTTCAAATGAAACTCTTACTCTGTCATTTGAGCTGGAATCTGAGGTCAAAAATGACATAGCAGAATATTAGGCTCTTATTTTGGGACTTCAAGCTACTAGAAAGCTTAAAATTCTTAATGTTCTAGTTTTCAACGATTCTGAATTGGTGGTAAAGAAAGTGAGAAATATTTGTTAGACTAAGAACCCAAGGATTAGGTCATATAGAAATGAAGTATGGTATTGTATTGAAAAAACATCAAGATTTTAACGTTATTTTTATTCCAAGAGGGGAGAATTATTCAAATGTTTCTTTAGTTGTGTCATCCAGTACTTTTAAGATGCCAATTAATTCTCAATTACAATACTAGGTTGAAGTAAGACATGGGCCATCAATTCTCGATAATGTCATACATTAGAAAGTGTTTGAAAATTATGAACAAATAAAAAGGTTTATGGAATTCATTGATGAATTTTCAACTTCTTATATTGATCAAGAGTCAAACTAAGAAAATGAAGAAGAAATTTTATATCAAAGTTCCAAATTCAAGAATACAATTTCATATCATAAAATAATACAATTATCAAACAATTTTATTCCCAAAGGACTAGTACCATTAGAGAAACGTTTTGATCATAATGATGTTCCTATCATTGCATTTTTCAAGCATCAATCAGAGGACATACACTATTACAATGTTGGAACAACAAAAGAACCTAAATATATCAAGATTGTTAAGGCTTTACCACTAGAAATTAAATAATAGAACATATGTTTGTTTAAGCAGTACATTTATGTGCTTTCCTGGAAATATGAGGATTTAAAAACCTATGATACATCCATTATTTGGCACAAGATCCCTTTGAAGCCTAGTGTCAAACATTTCAAACGAAAGCTTAGGAAATTTAATCCCATTTTATTCCCTATAATTGAAAAGGAAGTGAAAAACCTATTAGATGCTAAAATCATAGTACCATTAAGATATTATAAATGGTTTGCTAACTTGGTTCTTGTGTAGAAAAAGAATGGAGAAATCAGGTTATGTGTGGAT
The DNA here is from genome assembly GCA_031772625.1 of Pinus tabuliformis. Classification (NCBI taxonomy): domain Eukaryota; kingdom Viridiplantae; phylum Streptophyta; class Pinopsida; order Pinales; family Pinaceae; genus Pinus; species Pinus tabuliformis. Next base: position 703,596,932 of record CM062805.1, on the reverse strand, counting down.
TTCAAGAACTTAAAAAAAGTGTCTCTTAAAGATAATTACCCACTTCCTAAGATGTATTTTATTCCGCAAAAGGTAACTGGAGTAGCAATAATATTTATCCTAGATGGATTTTCAGGCTGCAATCAAATTGTAATATAAGATTAAGATCCAAGTAAGAAAACTTTCACCACAGCCTGAAGCACTTTCGTGTATGAAAAAATGCCCTTTGGTTTAATGAATGCTAGAGAAACTTTTAAAAGAGCCATGGATTTGGATCTTTCTGGTGAAAAAACGAAGTTCATTATAATACATCTTAATGATATCATTATTTTTCTCTAACTTAGATTCGAAAAATTTGAAGCATCTTTGACAAAAATTTTAGAATATAAGAAACTTGGGATTTCACTTAATCCTAAAAATTCTGTTTTTTCCATGAAAGAAGGCAAACTTTTAGGACACATTATTTCTAAGGAATGAGTTAAAATAGATCCCCAAAAAGTGTCTGCAATTCAGGTTATAAGTCTTCCCAAAAATAAGAAGGAAATATAATATTTTTTAGGAAAGATTATTTTCCTAAGAACATTTATTCTTAATTATGCAAAAATAGTGAATGACATAATACACATGCTCAAGAAAGATCAAGAGGTCAAGTGGAAAATGCATTCAAAGTTATCTTTTCCCCAAATTAAAAAGGCACTCACAAAAGTTTTGGTCCTTTCTAGTACAAATTATGGTAATCCCTTCAATATCTTTTTATTTTCTTCTAATTTGAAATTAGTAGCAATATATTGAAGAAAAATGAGGACAATTTTGGAGAATCCAGAACATTTCTCAGCAAAACAATGAGGGATGTAGAGTTGAAATATGGCATTATGAAAAGAAAGCATATGCTCTTCTTCAAGCTCTTAACTCTTTTAAGACTTATGTATTACATTCAAAGATAATTGCATAGGTTCCAAACAATATTGTGAAAACAATTTGAACTCAGTGAGATAGTGATGGCAAGAGAGACAAGTGGATTTCTAAAATTCAAGAATTTGACTTGGGGATTAGCCAACCAAATTAGTAAAGGTCAAGGATTGGCTAAGATGTTAGAAAAATATAATTATAGGGTATTGGGCATCAATTATATTATTCTTACATAATCTAATTCTGAGAAGAATACAAAAGAACCTTCTCTGAAATTAAAAGAAAAACTTTCTACTTCTTTATGGTGTAAAGATATTGTTTTCTTTCTTAAAAAAATTAGTGTTCATCAAAATTGAACAAAAGTCAAGCAAGATATCTTAAACTCAAGGCAATAAAATTTCACATTATCAATGAAATTTATATTAGAAATATCACCAGTGGGTATATTCTTATCGTGTCTAACTAAAGATGAGATAGATGGTGTAACTGATCAATTTCATGAAGCGGCATGTGGAGGACATTATGCTTGGAGGACTACTGCACATAAAATCTTAAGAGTATGTTTCTATTGGGAAAATTTGTTTTCTGAGGTTGGTGTTAAATTTGGAAGTTGTATTCCTTGCCAAAACTTTGCAAGAAAACAAAAATTAGTATCTCTACCATTAATTCCAATCTTGGTGGAAGCTCCTTTTGTTTAGTGGGGTTTTTATTTCATTATAGATATACACCCATCATCTAATAATCAACATAAATGGATCTTAACTACTACATATTACTTTACTAAGTGGGTATAGGAAATTCCATCAAGGGTTGCAATTGATATAGCGATAATTAAAATTTTAGAGGAAAATTTTTTGTCTAAATTTGGTTGTCCAAGAGAAAACAACATTGATAATTCTCAATATTTCAATTCAATTAATAAACAAGAATGCAACAAATTATAGATATAACCATAAATACAGAGATGCAGTAGAAATAATACTTCATTTCATTAATGTAAAATACTGAAATATGCTTACAAATAGAAATGGAAATAAACCAGCTAGGGCAATGGTAGCTTATCTATGAGAAGAGATATGGTGGCTACATGCCTCTAAACTGTGTTACAATGAGGCTCGAAGGCCTATTTATTGTTGAGAAACAATGGAAAACCCTAAATATCCAAAAACCTAACCCTAAGAGATGAAGTACCACACTATGGGCCTCTTTTTCGTAACTTGGTACATCAACTTCCTGGGGTCGTAACTTTGGCATATGATCTTTGTTTGACATGCACAATACCTCGTTAGAAAGATCTATCTGAGGACTACAACTTTCGAGTGGCTAAAACTAATCTATGACCCATGTTGGACCTCGCTTTCCCAAAAAAAACGTCATTTAGGGCCTCAAAACGTCTCTGGAAGTTCACGACCCGAAAAACTACCAAAAATAGTAAATTGTGCTACAATTAAGGAAACTGAAAAACTGAAAGAGACAATTGTGGGGGTCCAAGTTGGATAGGTGGGTGGCCACCAAAATCCACCTGGATCATTCTACCCCCCTTAGGAATCAATGGTCCCCATTGCTTTGAGTGCCACCATTAGATGGGCAAAATTTTGTTGAACTTGGTCCCTGGTGAGTTGTTCTACAATCTCTTATGTGTCCACTAATGGTGGGAAGCATGGTCGAGGGAGGTCAGCATTGAACACTCGGTGTAAGCCAAGGAATGGGGGAATGTTGTGCTCCAAAGCATTGTTTCCCACAACCTTGGTAATAGATTAAGTACCATATCGAAGTGGTTTGAGCTTGCGATGGGCTCTTGTAAGGCGTTCTTTCTGCAGATGCAATCAGACTTTGTCTCCCACTTGAAACTTGTGTGGAAACCGATGTTGATCATGTCCCTACTTGTACTTGGCATTTTCCAGAATGGAGTGATGATATATCGGCATTTTGGGTAGAGGTGCTCCAAGAGTCAGATTGAAGGAATTCTTGACTTGACAGTGCAACGGTACCCCTGTGGGTGAGGAGAATATGTTCCTATATTCTTTCATGACCATATCCACCTGTTTCTATTGCATGGAGGAACCCTTCCTGAGGGCCATGGATGTGGCTACAATCTTCCCCTTACTTTGAGAGCAAACCAGAAAGAAAATAAATTTCCTAGTCTGGGAGATGATCTTACTGCATTTCTTAGCAGAGATCAAAGAAGTGGCGGTAGGTGGGGCTACCTTCGGTATCTTGTATAATGCATTACCCAAAGAAATAATAACAGTGTGGGGTCTTGACTCATACACATCATGTCACTTCCACAAGTATGGTTGGCCTAATAATACATCACAAACATCAAGAGGAGCAACATCACACAATACCTCATCTATGAAGGGCTTGATGCTATAGGGAAGGTGGCACTGTTGACGGACTCAGAGATCTCATCCTTAGTGAAGCCACCCAATACTATATGGCTGCGAGTGTGGTGTAGTCGGTAAGCCCAACCGCTTCATGACCTCGGCTGAAATGAGTTTCTTTTGGATGCCACTGTCGATAATGAGTTGCAGCAGCGAACCCTTCACCCACATTTGTGAGTGGAAAAGATGCTCCCCCTCCTCTAGATATTTGGGCTCATTATTCTGAAACTTGGCAATGGAAATAGTGGCGTTGGGATCCGCATCAATGATCTGCTTCCCTTTTTCATTCCTCTTGTCGAGTTCTAACTCAGGGTCGGAACATGCATCTAATTCTGAAGCCTTCAACTCGGCCACCAACGATTGCTTGGTCCGACACTCACTTATGTTATGAGTGGGGCTCTTGTGGAACTCACACCACTTTCCTGTGTCATTCTTTGACTTCGTGGTATTGTTCTTTTCTTGCGGATTCGACGGGTTGCCTTGGGTCACACTGCCTTGCCTTTGTCCTTTGTTCTTCGGATTCACAGATCCAAAGTCTCGCTTCTTTTGTTTAAACTTATGCTTGATCTTGACAGCATATCGGTATGCCATGCAGAGAGAGGAGATGTTCGGGAACTCCATCTCGTCTTGGATATACCTGTGTAGGAAGCTACGGTATTTGAGTACCAAATGCAGCTCAGAATCCTTGATACCCAACTTTGTGCGAAGGGTATGAAAAATATTTGTGAACTCTGACACATCTTGGTCCCTTCGCTACCACAATGTGGTCCACTTTATGTATTTATCCTCATAGCTTTTGACAGGGTAGTAATGCTCCTTGATGGCATCCTCGAATGAATTCCAAGTCGGTGCAACTGAAAATGGTGAGCCCGTACTTTCATCCTTCTACTCGCAGTAGGTTTCCCACCATTCCTTGACATGGGGGGCTACTTTGAGAAGTGCAAAAGTGATATTTTCCCGACTCGAAAAATCATGAACAGAAAAATAACCATCTAGATGATTTAACCATTTATCTACGGCATCTGCGTCTATCTAACCCTCGAATATGGGGATTTCAAAGTTAACTTGGTGTGGCATTTCCAGCGTAGCTGTTGGAAGCAGATGTGTTGCCCCTGGGTAGTCGCTGAAGGATTTGGGAAAAGTTTTCCATCATCGCGTTCCTTTGTCGCTCGATGGATTCTTCGAGAAAGATTTTGATAGGATATCCTACCCTCATCTTTATTTTCATCCACCATGGGAGGCCGTCAGGATTTGAGGCTGGTCTTGCAAGGGTTCAACCAGTTCAAGCCCTAACTCCTTATATCCTGACCTCGTTGGGGACAAGCAAAGAAAAACAGAGAAAGAGCAGACCGTTATGATACCACTGCTATGGATTTAAACAGGAACGCAACAAATTACAGATATAACCATAAATGCAGAGATGCAGTAGAAATAATACTTCATTTCATTAATGTAAAATAGTGAAATATGCTTACAAACAGAAATGGAAATAAACTAGGTAGGGCAATGGTAGCTTATCTCTGAGAAGAGATGTGGCGGCTACATGCCTATGAATTGTGTTACAATGAGGCTCAAAGGCCTATTTATTGTTGAGAAACAATGGAAAACCCTAAACATCCAAAAACCTAACCCTAGGAGATGAAGCGCCAAACTATGGACCCCATTTGGGCAACTTGGTACATCAACTTCCTTGGGTCATAACTTTGGCATACGATCTCTGTTTGACACGCACAATACCTCTTTAAAAATATCTATCCGAGGAATACAACTTTCGAGTGGCAAAAACCAATCCACACACCATGTTGGACCTCGTTTTCCAAAAAAACGTCGTTTGGGGCCTCAAAACGGATTTGCAAGTTTGGGACCCAAAAAAACTACCAAAAATAGTAAATTGTGCTACAATTAAGGAAACTGAAAAACTGAAAGAGATAGTTGTGGGGGTCCAAGTGGAATAAGCGGGTGACCACCAAAATCCACCTGGATCAATTAAAATAATTGAAGTTTTTCAAAAATATCATATTGCTCTTAATTATTCTATAACATATTGTCCTCAGGGCAATGGATTAGTTGAATCCTCAAACAAATTCTTGTAAAGGTGATTAATAAGGTATTAGAAGATCTTAAAAAGTGTTGGGATTTTCATGTAAAATTTTCTATTTGGACCAAAAATGTTTCTACTAAAATGTCAATTAGTAAATCTCCTTTCTATTTCATTTATGGTACTGAAATACATTTTCCCACACGATTGGCATTTCCTGTTATGAAAATCCTGCAAAACCCTTATGAAGAGTTCGCTGATTATACAAGGAGAATACAACAACATTTTGAGCTTAAACAAGACAAAGAACAAGTGTAGGTAAAGCTACAACAATACTAAGATAAGATGAAGACCATGTTTCATAAAAAGGCTAGAGAAAAAGATTTTAATCGAAGAGATCTAGTACTCAAATGGGATGCTAGAAGAAAGGAAAAAGGAAAACATGAACATTTGACAATACTTGGTTAGGTCCTTTCAAAGTTTCTTAAGCTAAAAGGGATAATACATTCATTTTTTAGAATTTATATTGTGAGACCTCATCTTTGCTTGTAAATGGGTAGTACCTAAAGCATTTCATATAGTTTTAAAGAATCTTAGGTTTCTTATCTCATTTTCTCTACAAATAACTAGTGTGATTTAATATTATAGTGCAAGTGTGATGATTTTCTATAGCATTTGAATCCATAGCCTGAGGTGAAGGAACTTCATGTGGTTCTCAACACCCCATGAGGAGATGCAGTCCCCAAATGGAGCCCATGTTGCAATATTATCTATATATATATAGATATATATATATATATATATATATATATATATATATATATATATATATATATATATAGATATATATATTATTTATTTATTGTAGTGATTACATAAAGTTTAAATTTCTATATTTAAAAAATTCCACTAAGGTGTTAAATAGTGATCAACTTTTAATAAAGTGTTGAGTTGCTTGGTTTAAATCAATGGTAGAAAGGATATTTCGGGGCCCCCTTTACCTTCTGTACTTTGGGGGTGGGGAAGCAGGAGAGGCGATTGTTTTGGAGAGTGGTATACTACCATGATACATGGCAACCAATAAAGTTAATCTCCCCACCCTTTGATTCCTCTAAAATTACATGACCACGAGGCTCAAGCAATGTCAGTACATAATCAATGCATTGTCAACACAAATTAAATGATGGCAAATTTGCTCAAACAGTTAGATAATTTCATAAGGCGAAAAGAGGGTTTTCTTGTCTTATTCATGTGATATTGAAGTGTAGTTTTTCAATGTTCGACACAATCCTCCACGCACCATAACTTTCAAATTCCATCCTTCAACCTACATAGTAACCTCAACTACCAGATAATTTCTTTAATTCTTAATTTTTACTCGATTATTCTAAATGGAGGTTAAATTTTTTAAACCCTTGATAACAAAATCCCCCCCCCCCGCCCAACCGGTCAATTTTGACAATTTTCCATTAATAGATAGGCAAGTTGATGCCCATGAAACCCATTGTGGATTTGACTTGTATGAGGTAAGAGAATTGGTAATTCAACACTTTGAAGGCCTCCAAAATATTTATTTGATTAGTGAGTCACATCTAGCCCAATTTTTTATCCCTTAAACCCACCCATACCCCGAATTTGTTTCATGGTTCTCATAACTATACCTCCCACATAAGTAGGCAATTGTATCAAAAAATGGGGCAATGTTATTTTACATTAGTTCTGCAACTATTTTAAAAGTGTTGAAGATTTTAATGTCTAAGCAAAACCAACCTTTGAATGAAGATATATTGAGTCGGTTATACAATGAGTTAACCCTCGAAGAAAAGACTAATATTCTTGAGTCCTATTTGCTTATAAATTCCCAATTGCCTGAAAGTAATCCTCCTTATTCATTTAAAAAAAAAATTCATGAAATGTCCTAACAAATTTTTTCTATGACTTGTTTTTTGTTAGGGTATGATGATTACCAGTCAGTAGATGAGACAATTTTAGGGTCCATAACATCCTTATCACGATCTAAGAAGTATTTTGTGTGGTTTAATTTTGGTCAATATCTAGCTAATGTCGTAAATTATCAGTTGGTCAATTATAGTCTTACAAAATCATTCAGATACTAGTCATTCATGTTTTACCTTTTACTCTACTTTCAAATCAACAAATTTCCAATTTCCTCTTTGTAATTTGTTGGACCCTAATGGTGAGAAAGCATTCTCCAAACTTTTATTTTTCTAATTTTGTCAATAAGTTCTTATTAGTTTCTTTTAATCTATTATATGATCAGTCTCCTCCAAGGATATTTCCAAAAATAAAAAAGGTATTACAATTCAGTGAAAGGACTAAAGTTGGATATTGGTATATTTATATGGATTTCATAGAAATCAGAGTCTATGGTTGTCAATTACCTCCATATATGATTTCTTCTTTCCTATAAGTGATAATTTTTGCACTGGAGTTCATAAGGTAGAGCCTCGATGTTGATCAAATTCATTTTGCATAAAAAAGTGTCCTGCCATGTTCAAATTGAACGCAGAAGTGGGACCATTTTTGGTTAATACAAGATCAACTAGTCAAGAGGTTGAGGTAATGTTAAAGGAGATGAAGTTCTCATAGTGAGAGATTTTGCACTATGATCCTCACATAATTATATCAAGCAAAATAATGGAGCATGGTTCAACTCCTTATAGCCATGTTCCATGACTTGAAATTGAGCACTTTGCAAAGAAAAAATTTTGGGAGCATGATCTTGAACCAATTATTCAAATAAAAAATTAAATAGGTTAGTCCTCAATGTAAATGATTATTGAAAATCCACAAAAAATGGAGAAAGATCTTAAAAGAGTATTTTCTAAAACACAACAGTCAACACCAACATTAGAGTCAGAAAATGCATAGCATAGAGAAAAGAAATGATAGAGTTAAGAAGAAAGATAAGTTTCAATATCTAAGGTGAATCTTGAGGATCTTACATCAAGTGAGCATGTTTTCAATCCAAAGCTTTTATCATCAACCTTTCTTACACAAGAAACATCATCTTCTAGTGTTTCACCTGCTACAGTTGGTAATCAAGATAATGTTTTATCTAAATTTATGGAAATAAAGAATATTTTTTTTAAATTAAAACAAGATTCCTATAGTTAACTATAGGAATCGAAAAAAATATTACTCTTAGCCCTAGACTATGAGAAATGATAGTTAAAGATGGTAATTTTAGAACCTATGTCTCAGGTTATTAAAATGCAAAAGACTACAAAGCAACAAAATTCATTATTGATTTGAAACAAATTCATTTAGATAATCAAATGGACCTTCATAGGAAGACAAGGGAATATTTTATGTAGAAGCTTAAATGATACAACTATTAATGCTTCAAAATTAGAAAATCTGTTACAAAGTGACCACATAATTGAAATAAGAGAAAATTTCAACTTGAACAAAGTGGATGAAAATAGATAACTTGGAGAAAAATATATCAAATTGGATACAAATATGTTAAAATTGGAAACTAGGGCCAAACTGCACCTTGGACAACTCATATGATGGAGATGATATTTTTACTGGATTCCTCTTTCCGATAGGTGAAGGATTAATATAAATATCATCTCATTCTGACAAGTAGAAATGGAATTATGAATTTATTTCTTCTATGGACAAATTGTCAAGGTCGACCAAAAGTCTAATGTAGGCTCATGAAGCCCAACAGTTGTGTCTCTTCACCCTCAACACTGTGTATAAATAGAAGAGGAATTTTCCTCATTTGGACATTCACAACTCAATATTCAATTCTCTCTCTTCATCTGGTTGGGTCGTAAAAATCACAAGCAGCCTGTTCTTCTCCACATGTGTGAAGGTTTGACTAGGCATTTTTGTTCTCTGCATTTACCGAGTTGCAGCCAGATTTGACCAGCGTTGACTGGGCATTGTTTGATTTCATTTGACTACGTTTTTATGGGAGAATCTATGTTTGGGTAGGCCACATATTCTAGCATAGATACTGATATTTTCTGGGCAGGTTGACCAGCGTTGATTGCAGCAACTTTGACCGTAGCGTTGACCTATGTTGATTGACTTTGACAGAGAATTTAAGGATTGTTTTGGGCTGAACTTGACTGTATTTGGAGGCCGAGTTGATTGGGTTTGACCAAGCTAATTTGGAGGATACTTTCTGTTGGTTTGACCAGTGTTAAACTTTTGGTTAGGGTGTCTTGTTGAATTTAGTTTGATTGGACTATTTTACAATGATTGGGCAAGTAAATTTTGTATATTGTACTCTCTCTCTGCTGAACTTTTGAAGATTAATAAGAAGATTTAATCAAAGGGTTTTCCCCACATTGGGGTTTTTCCCTGTGTTGAAGCCCCGAAAATCGGGTCTACAACAAGGGGGATACCCACCCGATCCAGACCTTGGTTAGCAACTCCTTTTCCGTTTGGTGTAGTGGGTCCGACTGGGGATATGGGACCAGTTTCCCAATTTATGTGTGTGTGTGTTGAGAATTGATATTTCCTTTCTAATAACTTCTAAGTAAAATGCTTTTATTCTAAATCTGACTTAACAACATGCAATTGTATTCTAATAAACAGAAATATCTAATTCTAAAACTACCCTGGGATTTAATCTTTCAATTATGCGATCTAAAATAGTTTCTACAACAATTGGTAATAAAGATCATTCAATTTCTATAAGAAAAGAATTCAATAAAGATGAACTGTTTCGTATAAAATGTTAGCCGAACAGCTGTGAAAAACATATCGCATAATAAGTCACTCATATATTAAGCATAAATAAATGGCTATCACCATACAGAAGTTCCAAATGATAACTCAAGCATTCAAGCATTCATACATAAATAACTGAACATGAATATCACCATAACACATAAGTAGAATTTGTTAAGAGATAAAAGTACCATTTATAATGAGTTCTACTCATGAGCACCAGCAATAATGATTTATCTCTTCTTAATTCAACATCTACTAAGAGTACAAAAGTGCAATTTCAGTAGCAGATATTAAACACAGATATCAATAAATCTTGTTCCATTCATTCATCAAAACCTCCTTGTGGGGTGCAGAAGTGCATGTTTTGAGGATAAGTTTTTGATAAATTTCAGGACCCTTCTCTAAATGCATGAGAAGGGTTTAAATACTACTAGTTAAATCTAAAAATAGTTTATTACAAAAATATAGGAGGCGGTTTAAATGACCGTCCTCACTTTAGGCAAAAATAAAGCAAAACTAAAAGTAAAACTGGAAATTAACTATCTATGTATCTGATCTTTGTAGTCGCAAGCATCTAGCATCGACTTGAGGAGAGTTGGCTGGCCGACCTCTGACTTTAACTGTTGTGCGAAAACGGAATCGACAAGTGCTGGCACCATCTTCTCGGTAGAATTAGTGAGAAATTTGAGGGTCATGCACTGACTGTGTGGTTTAACCAAGTACTGCTAGTAAGAATCCTAGTTTAACTTGGTTAACCTTTTGATGGACTCTGCTCTTTCTTGAGCCTTTTGTCTCCAGCTTGTCTGTAGATGCTGCACATTTGGTAGAAATCCTGGAGTGGTCTCTGATATGAGATTTGTCCTGTGCAAATTTTCATTAACACAGTCGATGACATTGTTTTCCGCAGTGGTTGCTTCTTCTGTCGCTTGTTCTGCTTTCCTGATCTGTGCATCCCACTTATTAAAGAGCATTTCTTTGTGGGCTTCATTGATCATGGGCGCGCTTGCCTTTTTCCCTTCCTCTGATCCCTGCCAAACCAAATATTCAGTAACTCTTTTATCAATTAAATCATAATCATGTCGCAAGTCCACAACTTGATTAGTAATTCTATCGCTTATCTCTCAATAAGAGCTCCACTATGATATCCCTCAGCACAATGTTTCTTGTTGTTGTAGGAATTGATCATTTAAGGAAATGGATTCGGCAACAAATTCCGAAAGCTTAGGATCGTCCTTATGCATTTCTTGCATAACCTATAACTATTTTTCTCTTTTGACCAAACTGTTCTGGTATCCTAACTGCGTTTGTTGAAAGTCCTGCTGTAATTTTCCTAGCTTTTTCTCTACCTTGTTATTGACGCTGGCTTGGTGTAGATGTTGCTGCAAAATCTGTATTTGATCTTCTTTTTCTTTCAATAATTGTTGTACCTTGGATGGTTTATCAATGGTTGCAAATGGATATGCTCCTGCGATCTGAGATAATTTAGTGAGATTTTCAGTAGTGTCAATGGTAGGACCTTGCCAAAGGATGTCTAATTTCTCTGCATCAAAAGAGAGCACACTTTCCAATTTCCTTTTCTTTCTTTGTCTTCTCACTACCGCCTTATGCTTCGGACTATAAAATACATCGAGAGGAGGAATTTCCTCTATTTTGAGCATAATTTCAGAAGATGGGGTAATGGGAATGTGCTCCATTTCTGGGACATTGTTGGTTGTCCCAATGACTATATCATCCACTGTCTGCACATTACTCTCAGGCATCTTTGTGCTCTGCACCTCAGTATTGATTAAGTCATTAAATGTCTCCCATTCTTAATCCAGCTCGGTTCTAATTGGTGGTGGCTGGATGATGAGAGGGGGAAGATTTTCCCGTGGACTGATCAAAACCTGTTGTTCTGGGTGTTCTTTGGACTGAGCAATATCCATTACTTACCATTCGCTTTTATTATGGTCACTCTTATACCTCTTGGATTGTTCTGGTGTTTCTCCCCCAGACTTGGATCTGGACCTGTCTGTGCCTAAACTTCCATTGAGACTGATACTGGGAGTCGGCTCCCTTACTGGTTCCAAGCGTAATTTATCCAAAGGGATATTAGCTAACCTCCTTTCTCTGTACATTTTGAACTCTTGAAATTCTGCTGGAGGAAATTGCATTTGGGCCGAATGCAGAACTTCTTTAAGCATACTTTTCTATTGAAATGTATCATCAAAAAGATCATCTTCTCCAGAAAACACTTTTATTTTGACTGCAGTAGTGAAATTCTTCACGATATCATAAGGGTCGAACTGTCTTCCTAGAAATTTGAACAATTGTAGACATAACATGTTGTTTACTTCTTTGAATGCATGACCTACATCAAATAGTGAAAAGGCCCCACAAGCCATAGGAAATTGTGGCCAAATGGCCTTCTTCTTGTCCTTCAGCTCTTTACTCATTCCTCCTACCCCGCAAGTCTGGTAGGCAATCTCTCGTGCCAGTAGTTTATCAGGGACATACAAAGGTAGGACATGAGGGGAAGTGAGACTTCTGAATACTCTGACATAGGTGAAAAGTTCTTCTCCGAACCATCTTGCGACAGGGAGCATATCGACCTCTGCTTCGGGAGAAAATCTTGGAGTGTCTTTATTATACAACATCTTGTATAGAGGCAGCATGACTCCATGACAAATCTTATAAAAATATGGAATGAACTTGGAATCCCATAATTCTTTGTGATAAACATGAATGGGTAAGGGGTCCTGAGTAGTCCATTTCCAACCCATCATAGGAAACTTGGAAACATAACAGATTGCATCCATTACATAAGCAGATAAGTAGAAAGGAGGATAAATCCTCTGAGCAGTTCTTTTGGACCGATAATTCAAAATGGCTATGGCTAAATTGTCAGACAATATTTTAGCCCAATCCACAATAGTAGCATTAGTTGTGGCGTCTAATAATGGTAGCCATTCAGATGAAAATTTGTTAATGTCAGGCTTTCCAAAAAGTCTATAGAGCATGGCAGCAGCAAAGAAATATGGAGAGGTGAGAGAACCAGTACTATACATACCATGCTTATCCCTTTTTAGTGGTTTGTCCCTTCTCGACCAGTCCTTGGTGCATTCTGCCAAATCTTCGTTTTCTTTAGCGAACTTCTCCATGAACTATTTATTATAGGTCACTTGTGGCTCTGGTAGATGATACATGAGCCTCAAATCTTGTGTAGTGAACGAGCCAATGAGCCCTTGGCTCTGAGTCTTAAACTGTCTATTTGTTATCTCAACGCTATCCAGTACCCATTTGACCATGTCCATGTATGTGTTATAGACATTTTTGGGCAGTGCAACCCTAGTCATAAATGTCCATAAACCAAGGGCTCTTAAGTCCATAAAAGTGTTGTTCCAACCCCTAAAAGAACAAGGTCAGCTGATTACATCATCTCCCAGAAGTTCTCCATGAAAAACTACTCAGAACTGGTCAAAATTGGACCATCTCACCTGCTCCATGGTCAAAGTGCGCTGCATCCCACCTACGCATCCCACCTAAATGCACACGGGAGGTGTGATGCATACTGAAAATCCCTTCTATGGGGTGCGATGGGCGAGAGTGGACAAATGGAAGGGTCAATCTGCAAGGTGGAGGATCATGGAATCTTCCAGAAACTTCTCCTGTGACACTTGCCTCTCTGCATTCGCCCAGGGATGAGTAAGAGATCATTAATCTCCAAGTGGAATCAAGAACTATTAGAGAGAGGACATTAATCAAATCTCAAAAGCTGACTCACCCCCCTTGCAAACATCTATATATGGATCCCTCATCCCAGAGATCCAGAGGCTGGAATTTTGTATCTTATAAGGAAGTGATGCTGATTTCTTGGTGTAACATCATAGTGTTGGGTGATCTAAGCTTTTCATGAGGTGAAGAAGGGCTTTCTTGCTGAGAGGATGATGCTGGGTCAGAACAATTGGTTGTAATCCTCTTCGCTATTCTTGATTATTAATAAAGATATTCAAGTTTTCCTCCACATTCTTGTATGATTGATGATATATGCATTTGTGTGGTCAATATATATCTGGTCCTATACTGTTTATGATAGTAGATCTCTATTCTTGGATAGTGTTATTTTGCTTTGATTCTACAGGTACTCTTTGACGCTGGGTAAACGAGGAAGCAAGTGGCAAAGATCTATCAGAAGGGAGAGGAATCAAGCAAGGAACCAAGCGCAAGATAGAGGTTGGTCTCCTTCTTTCCCCTCTTATCTACCTCTCATAAAGGAAAACGAAAGTGGTTTTAGTTTGTTTGTTTCTAAGGTAGCTACCAGCCTTAGTGGGACTAGCAGCTCTGCATAGACACTAGATTTCCCGATAACAAAATGGCGACTCCACTGGGGAGCGAATAGATTGTTTGTTTGTCTATATTTGCTTGGTTTATAAACTTACAGATGGAGCTTGAAGTCAAGCCAGCTAGCCTTCGAACTGCATTTGCTATGCAAGTGAAAAGTAGATCAATGTTGCTTCAGTCTATCTCCGGGTTTTGTTTATAAACTGAACAATCGATTTACAAGCTCTCTAATTGCCCTTGTGGTGGCTCTAGTAACCTCCTTAGATCTACCCCTGTGATTTATTTACTAATTACCACTTGCTCGACCAAAATCCCTGAACTGTGATGCAAACTGTGATCAAGAACTGGATCAAAAGTATTGCACTGTACCATCGCACCCTCTCTTCAAGGATCTCAGTATGCATCGCACTTCCCATGTGTTGTAGGTGGAATGCATACTGGAATCCCTGTGTAACAGGTGCGCTGATAAAAAAGGGCTAATTTTGCCTTCAGACTTTGGTTTTTTTCACTCTTTTCAGCTCTATTCAGGAGTTTTGCTATCTGTAATCGGTATACCTCTATTGGAAACCTCCTTCCTTGCAATTATTATGCCTCTATTGTGAAAAGAACTGTAAATGTTTTTATGTATTGTGATCCATTTTCAATTCTCTTTTACAAAGAAGTAGCGTAATTGAACTGTCGTTTCTTGATTTGGAAGTGTCGCAAGTGTCGTTTTCAGTCATAGAAAAGAATTCGATTGTTCTTGATAGTAGATTACACTGTTACTCTTGTATTTGATTTGAATTAATATTTTTTCAAGTGTCGAAAGCAAGTTTTCAATTCCAAATAACAAAGTGTCGTCATTGTCTTCATTTTGTCTTGAAAAGAAACTTGTTAGTAATGTCGTTGTGAAAATAATTCAGATTTGCGCTTAAGCTTTCTTTTTATCATTCACACATTAAGAAGGCTGAAAACAAATACATGCATGTGCATTTGCATTTAGACTGTTTGTTGGTTTGATTTAGGACAGTGCATATAGTGTGTGCTCTCTGCTCTATGTTGAAAGAATATCGTCTCTCTTTCCTTAGTAGCTAGGATTTTCATTGCAAAATAAGATTAAACGATTGTTTATCATCTTAGATCGCATTTTAGGAAATTGTATATCTACATCACGCGGTGAACCTAAAAGGAAAATTCTTAAGCAAGATCAACTGTAAAATAAATTTAATGAATCTAAAAATGCTTTGGAACCTAACGCACAACATTTAGAAGTCTAGGCTAGAGACGTATTCCGGCGTCGTAAAGCCTAGTAACTATTGTTTTCATTGCTGGTTGGGTGATTCCTCCACTTTGAGACGATAAGTGACAGTACGAACTTGTGCTCCCATGTACCATCGAGTATATATTGGGAGACCACAATAGGCTTTATCCTTTATCCATAGGAAGCCGTGTCTGCCGCCCTATCTATCGCAATGCACTAAACACAACATTCGGGAAGATTGACTGTCGTACCGTAAAAAGTATTCTGCAGTTTTGCGATTGGTTTGGTAATCCCTCTGTCTAGATTTCCAGAGTAGTTTCTTTCGTTCCTTTTTAGACTCCTTAAAGGAAAAGGTCCATCTGAGCACTTGTCACTTCAAGCTCATTAAAAATTGAAGGCGACTAGAGTGATCTTTTGTTTTTTCTCGACTCTTAAAAATTGAAAAAGCAAGTTGTGTCAAAGCGTCTAAAATTAATTTAATTTGGAAACATATTTCCCTTTGATTTTTAGTTGATCGAGTAATCCGAAATCGTGGAAGAAATTCAATTGAAACCCCGTCATTCAAGGAGGCTTACGAGTCAACCGTCTTTGTCTCCAGAATCAAAACTATTACAGACGAAGCGAACTCGTTTAACCGGTTCCAAACTGATCCGGATCTTGGGAGGAGGCCCCCAAGATCTAAAAGATTGAAATGGATCTTGGGAGGAGAGACCCCCAAGATCTGAAAACTTGCAATTCCAGAAGAAAAAAGAGGAGAATTCTCAATAAACAAAACCACAAAGAAACTTTTATTTAAAATAGTAATGGAAATAAACCAGCTAGGGCGATGGTAGCTTATCTCTGAAAAGAGATGTGGCGGCTACATGCCTCTGAACTATAAAGGCTACATTGTGGCAGAAAATCTGTCCTTTTAAAAAATGTGACTAGTTACTTATAGTTTTTTTTCAGTTACAATACCACGGGTCAATTCCATGGGTGAATGAATACCATGGGTGGATTTTACAATACCACAGGCAGATGCCATTTACAATACCATGGGTAAATTCCATGGGTGAATGAATACCATGGGTGGATTTTACAATACCATGGGCAGATGCCATTTACAATACCATGGGTAAATTCCATGGGTCAATGCATAATATGGGTGGATGAGTACCATGGGTTGATGCCATTTTCCATTCAGATCACAAATCCCCTGGTAAAGTTAGAACAAGTGTTCCAACACCATCGGAAACTCCGGTTACTCCAAACATTTCTGGTATCCCTGACTTTACTGAAGAAGTTCCGCAGCCACCAAAGGACAGTAGATTTGATCCTAGTGTGAAGGTAAACACTTGTATTACTAAACCAACTCCATCTACAGCTGATTCGGAAGGTGTTATTCCCCAAACATCTGTCGCTGCAGATTCTATACCTTCTTCGGCACTAGAAATATTTTACGGACCTGACGGTTTACCTCTTCCACCTGGTCTGATTGCTATAGAAGAGATTGTGGAAGATCCTCCATCTAGTACTCCATCGCAATTTGGAGTCGAGATCACCCTATATCCTTCTTCATCAGAAATTAGTCTACCATTATCGGAAGCTCCTATAGAATCACTAGGAAATCTTTTGGATAGACTAGAAATGTCTGAACAACCGTTGACATCTAGGACTTTGTCATCTGACACAGCGACGGCAGAACTTCCTGCTGTCACTCCAACAATGTTCGCCGATATACCATCTGTCCCAACTAGTTCTCAATCGCTAGATGGGGCCCACTCAGGGGCTATTTCGGCAGTATGGTTCGTTCCTGTTTGTTCATCCGGAATAATATCCGGGAACTCTTATGTTGAGTCTCAGCAAATTGATCCTTCACGATGTCAATTTAGGCAGTCCGGTCCTCAAGGACAAACAATTCCTTTGAGTACCGGATTACCGCCGTATGGGGGGCAATATACCCTTTCATTGTCTCCTCCGGGAGGACAACCATACGAGAGTTCACAACAAAATTCAGGTTATGCTGGAATTACATCTAGCGGTTGGGTGCCAATACTGCCTCAACAACCAAGAGTTGTATACTCGATGCAACAATGTTTACCTATGTCTAATATACCAACTACGCTGGCTATTGTGACGGTATCACAAGTACAAGTGTTGTTTGTTGTATGCCAACCTCAGGTTTCTCAGGTTGTAATGCAACAGCCTCTTATCCCTGCGACTCAACCATAATCGCCAACTAGTGGAATGACACAGGCCCAAATGGGTACAATTACCCCTCATCTTGGTCAAATAGCCAGTATTGGACAACAGCACATGGCTTCACAACCATGGTTGGTGCAATATCAACAACGCAATTCCAACAAGTTTACCAAGGATCCGAGCAACAAATCTTTGCAAATAATGGGCAGCCGTATATTCAAAATGGTCAAAATCAACCATTCTACAACGGTTATGCCCATCAATCTTACCAAAGTTATCAGCATCAAATGCATTATGCTGGTATGCAAAGACCAACTGCTCAGGAAATTCCATCTTATCCTGGGTATGCTTCACCAAACCTGAATCAACAGTTACCCTTCATGGCAACTTTAGAGTTACTGGATCTAAATCGGCTAACGAACGATCCAATTGCTTACGCCCCTTGGTGGCCAGCGATTCCGCATAAACTTCCGTCAGATATTCCTAAATTTAATGGAAATCTGGGTGAAGACCCATCGAATCATGTGATGACCTTTCATCTGTGGTGTTCATCAAACACCCTAAACGATGATTCGATTAGGCTTCGCCTTTTTCAGAGAACGTTAACTAGTCTGGCAGCAAAATGGTATATTGAATTACCTAGAGCTTCGTTTGATAACTTCAGTGCCCTAGCCACAACCTTTTTAACCCATTTTCAGTTACCCATAAGGTACGAAACGGGAACAGAACTTCTTACCAATTTCAAGCAAACGACAGCCACTCACATATTCGATCATATTCATGAGTGGCGACGTTGTCGTAGAATGGTAAAAACATATGTTCCTAATCAGCTTTTAGCTGAATGGTTTATTAATTCATTATTACCTTCCATTACAGAAGATGTGGCAAAGGGAGGAGCAAGGATAATTTTAGGGGCGAATGTTCGCCCTTTGGCGAAATTAAGGGGTTTTAAATTTTTAGTGGGCGAATATTTTGTATCATAGTACATTTTTACAAATCACCTCAAGTAGCCCACCTTATTTTAAGGGAGAGGGTAAAAAAGGTAAATTTAGCCCTTGAAATTAGGAATTACAACCTTCCATTCGCCCATTTTCAAGAATAGGTTTTATTTAAGTGAATCCATTCGCCCATTTTCAAGAATAGGTTTTATTTAAGTGAATCCATTCGCCCATTTTCAAGAATAGGTTTTATTTAAGTGAATCCTATGGGCCAAATACCATATTTATAAAAGAGGTATGGTAAATTAATAAAAATATAAATAAAAGAGAGGTATGGTAAATAAATAAAACATTTTTTATATTTACTCCATAAGTCACCTTATATACATGTAAGGGTGTAAACAAATAAAAATATAAGTAAAGTGGAGGTATGGTAAATAAATAAAACGTCTTTTTATACTTACGTATGGTAAATAAATAAAAATATAAATAAACTAGACGTATCGTAAATAAATAAAACCTCTTTTTATATTTAGTCCATAACCCTCGTTGTATTTATGAAGGCTCAAGAAAGAGGTTTTATTTAAGTGAATCCTATGGGCCAAATACCATATTTGTAAAAGAGGTATGGTAAATTAATAAAAATATAAATATGGGCCAAATACCATATTTGTAAAAGAGGTATGGTAAATTAATAAAAATATAAATAAACGAGAGGTATGGTAAACAAATAAAACATTTTTTTATATTTACTCCATAAGTCACCTTATATTTACGAACACTCAAAAAATGGGTTATATTTAGGTAAAACCTATGGCCAAAATACTATGGGACAAATACCATGGAATAGATTGTTATTAATACCATGCAAAAAACCATTATTAACCCTAACATTAGAATTAATAAAAATAAAAATGGCACATGGTATTGACCCATGGTATTCACCAAAATGGCACATGGTATTGACCCATGGTATTCACCAAAATGGCACATGGTATTGACCCATGGTATTCACCTGGAATGTAGCCTATTTAAATGGGGGAATTAAACTAGCATGTAGCCTATGCTAAGATTCACTAGGACTTTACAAAGTTTTATTATTTAGTGAAAGACTCACCAAGATCTTACAAGATTTTATAATTGAGTAAAATATTCGCCATGCCTGGTGAGAGATTCGCCAAAAAATTATATATACATATTATTTTCTTGATAAAATCGCCTTCCATTTTTCCTATATACCATGGAGATTCGCCCATTTATTATATTTATAAATTTAGGGGGGGTTCTTAAAATTTTCCCTGGGGAGGAGTCATCACTGAAGAGCAAGTTATTGCTCGTGCACAATATTTAGACTTGATTTATACTCAGTCTGGCATGCTCTACGATAAAATCCCTAACGCTCCCAAACCGGAATTTTCCGTTCCTCCTCCTCCTAAATCGAACAATGACTCTCATGCCGGCGATGACGTGATTGGTACGACAAACATGAAATCAACAAAGGCTACATCTAAAAAGGCCCGTAAGATTTCTAGTCAAAATGCAAAAGAATAACTTCTCGCCTCGAAAGTAAATGCCGTCTCAACTGATAAAGGCAAAGAAACCAAGCAACTAGGAGGAAAGAAGAAAAACAAAGGGAAGAAGAAGAAATAGGAGGAATCATCACCTGAAAAATCTTCTGCAAACCCTTCTGGAGATAAGAAACCAAATCGTCCATGTCTTATATGCGATGAGGATCATTGGACAAGAGATTGTCCATATAAAGCTGAGATTAGAAAATTCTTCAAGAATTCAAAAACCTCACAGTATTGACTGATCCGTTTCCAAATCCAGGAACAAATCTGGTTGCTAGTGACAATGCTTCCCCATCCCAAGTGCTGATGTTGTCGGTTTCGAAACAGCAAAATGATGCTTTGATAACAACAAGGAATAAAGATTACGGGAATCCACAGCTGTCGAACAACAAGGATAAAGATCAACCTAGTAGTTCGACAACAACTTCGACAGAAGTTGTGCCGCCCATCATTCCAGAGCTAACAATAAAACTGCCAAAGGGAGTAGTACACAAGTCGACATTTAATCCTCGTGCCAGAGAAGCACAGCATTATAATATAGTGGAATATCTAGCCCAATCGCCATCCGCTATGTCGACACTTCAGGTACTGCAAAATTGCCCCTCCTAAAAGCAGGCTTTATTATCAGCAATAGGTGGGATAGACCCAAAGGATTCTAATCTTGTGTCCTTTAATCACAAAGGATATGATCCTCAGTTACCAGCTCAACTAGCTTTCCTCATTCAAGTGAAAGCCCTCAACAAAACTGTTCATCGAACAATTATTGATGAGGGGGCATCTACATGTATTATGTCGATGAGTTGCTGGAAAACTTTAGGATCTCCAACCTTGTCGCGATCTTCGACGACATTAAAAGCATTTGATGGACAAACATATACCCCGTATGGGATTTTAAGTAACTTGCAAGTTGAACTGGGGGGAAAAACAGTAGAAATAGATGTTGAAGTAATCGAAGGAAACCTCGATTACAACATCCTGCTAGGAAGGCCTTGGATATATGCTATGGCTGCGGTTGTGTCAACCTACTTTAGGAAGATTGCATTTCCTTTTCAAGGAGGAATTACAATCGTCAACCAACAAACATTTCTCCCCAATAGTTCCCAAGTTACGGGAAGCATTCTGATGATACATGGAAGCCCCCATTCACTTCAAAATATCGGAGTAGGCCTACTAAAAGACCCTATATTAATGGGGACTTTTTCTCTCCCGCCTCCAATCAATCTGGCAGAAGTGGCGATGGTAGGAACCTGCAATATGATATCTTGTATTCAAAAGATCTCAGAAAATGATATTAACATGGATCATCTACAGGTATTGCCTCCAAGCCCAATAGAAATATTGTAGCAATCAATGTTTTTGGCATGGGAGGCAAACCCAAATCAACGCTCATCAAGCGTTTGGATAGATAGGTCTAAGGAATATGGCACCCCTTCAGATCCTTGGTCGAAAGTGAATTACACCGATGAAGGAATTGTTCAGTCAATGACAATTGATGGGGTGCCATGGGAAAATTACCACCATCTTTCCCATCTTCCGGATTGTCAAGAAGATACTCCTGATGACCTTCATCATCCTTTAGCTTTTTATTTCCTATCAAATACTGTAAACACGGTGGATTCCGAGCGAAACTTGTCCAATATCGAAGAGACTATCGCCATAAATATCTCGAAGAAAACAGATGTTGTAGAGAATATTTATGTTGGCAAATGTTGTTCTCCTTCAGAACTGGAAATATATAACGCTCTTTTTCACGAATTCAGAGATGTCTTTGCTTGGTCATATGATGAAATTCCAGGCATTGACTCGAGTATAGTTGAACATGAAATAGAGATGTATCCAAATGTCAAACCAATAAGACAACGGCTACGGCAGGTGCACCCCAAGAAAGCTGCTGCCATCAAGGCAGAAGTTGAGAAACTTCTCCATGCTGGTTTTATTTACCCAGTTCCTCTAACTGATTGGGTATCAAACATTGTTCCTGTAATGAAAAAACAAGGAACGATTAGAGTGTGTGTCGATTATAGGGATGTAAATCAAGCTTGTCCAAAAGACAACTACCCTACACCCTTTATTGACCAGATAATTGATGAATGCGCCAGATGTGAAATCTTTTCATTTATGGATGGATTCTCCAAGTATAATCAAATAAATATCCACCCACAAGACCAGTCAAAGACTAAATTTATTTGTCCGTGGGGCACATTTGCATATCGAAAATTACCCTTTGGTTTAAAGAACGCAGGGGCAACATTTCAGACGGAAATGAATTATGCCTTCCATGACATCAAAAACATCGTTCAACCATATCTCGATGACCTTCCGGCTCATTCGTGAAAGCAGACCGATCATCCGCAGCATTTGAGAGCGATATTCCTACATTTCCGACACTACAAGATACGACTCAATCCACACAAATGTGTGTTTTGTGTCAGTTATGGTCGTTTGCTTGGCTTTGTAGTCTCAAAGGACGGGATCTGTCTCAACCCTTGTAAGGTTCAAGCAATCATAAATTTGCCTCCACCTTCAAATTTGCTTCAGATTCAGAAACTCCAAGGGAAAGCAAACTTTCTGAGGAGGTTCATTCCAAACTACGCCAAACTTGCTAAAGGTTATACGCATCTATTGAAAAACGAAGTGCCCTTCGTCTGGGATCAGGTCGCGCAAGATTCCTTTGATGCTTTAAAAGAATCCCTAATGAAAGCATCATTAATGTATGCTCCTGATTATCAAAAAGACTTTAACCTGTATCTGGCTGCAGCGGATACAACCATCGCAATGGTTTTAGTTCTAGAAGACAACAGAATTGAACATCCTATATATTATTTGAGTAGAAACTTAAATGATACATAAAGCAAGTATTCTTATGTTGAAAAGCTGGCTCTCGTAGCTGTTCAAGCGATACAGAGATTTTGACACTATGTCCTCTTTCGAAAAACTACCATTTTGTCAGATTGCAACCCCATGACTTATATATTGTCGCGACAGTTGCTGGGGGTCAAATATTCAAAATGGATAGCAATTCTTCAAGATTTTGATCTGGAATTTGTAAAATCCAAATCAAAGAAATCCCTGGTTTTTGCGGAATTACTATGTGATCTCCCATCGTCATCCAACGATGAAACATCCAAAGAAACCATCGTGGATGAATCTTTGTTTCTGATATCTTCAAGCAATCCATGGTATGGAGATATAATCATCTATCTCCAAACCCAAAAATATAGGTCTAATACCTCTCGCTCGGAACAAAAACATATTCGATACCAATCAAAAGACTACATGATCGCCGGTGATACACTTTACTGTCGTGGTGTCGATACGGTTCTGAGGAGGTGCCTCACCCATGAGGAGGCCGAAAAAGTCCTGAATGATTGCCATTCAGGCGCGTGTGGGGGGCATCAATCTGGTTACGCTACGGCGCAAAAAAATTTACGAGCAGGATACTTCTGGCCAACAATGTTCAAAGATTGCATAACCGCAGTCAGAAGTTGCCATGCATGTCAAATTTTCGATAGCAAAACCAGAAAACCACCCACACCCCTGCAACCGATAGTTGCTGTTGGGCCATTCGCCAAATGGGGCATTGATTTCATGACATGTAACCCCACCTCGACTGGGGGGCATGGGTATATCATAGTCGCAGTAGACTATTTTACCAAATGGGTCAAGGCGATGCCTACATTAGATAACACCGGTGAAACAGCTGCCCTTTTCTTTTTCAATCATGTAGTCGCCAGATTCGGCGTTCCACAGGCTATAGTCACAGATCATGGATCGCATTTTCACAATCACATGATGGTCGAATTGGCTGCCAAATTGGGGTTGTCCCATGACAGCTCTACTCCATATTACCCGCAGGCCAATGGACAAGTTGAAGCAATCAACAAAGTCCTGAAGCGAATGCTGCAAAGGATGATTGGAGTCCACAAAAGGAGTTGGCACCTGATCCTGTACTCAGCCTTGTGGGCATACCGAACATCGGTAAGGAATGCAACCGGGTTCACACCTTTTCAACTGGTGTATGGCCTAGAAGCAATCTTACCAGTTCAGTGTGAAATCTCGTCCCTCAAACTCGCAGTCGACCTTCTCCCCGGAACTTCAGAAGAGAAGGCTCGTTTCTTGGAACTCATCCAATTGGATGAAACCCGTTGTGATGCTGCATTGGCTAACGAAGCCCATAAGAAACGAGTCAAGGCGAAGTTCGACAAGAATGTCAAACCCCGTGTCTTCTCAGAAGGTGACGCTGTCTTACTTTACGACCAGGAATCCGATAAATTGGGAGAAGGTAAGTTCAAGTCTTTGTGGATGGACCCCTATATTGTTAAATGTGTATTAGCAAAACGGGCTTACGAGTTAGTGGTTATGATGGGATTCCACTGGCGCAACCCCGTAACGGGTTGTACCTTAAGCGTTACTACGCATGATTCAGTGTAGTAACCCATATGCTTTTGTTACATTTTTGTTTTTGCTAAGGGTAATTGTTTTGGTCAAGTAATCCACTTTTTACATTTATCGCAGATTTCGAACCTATTGGAATCTTTTGTTGGATATGCTGACGGAGCAAGTCGTAATTCGCAGAACCTATCTTCTGCGGCCTGGGCCATTTTTGATCCAAGCGGCGAGTTAGTAAGTTTCAGAGGGGTATGTATTGGTCGGTCAACAAATAACATCGCTGAATATAGCGCATTGATAGAACTTCTCTCTGATGCCATCACACATGGCATAAGCCAACTTGTCATCAGGCTAGACTCACAACTCGTCATCCTACAACTCACTGGTATCTACTCCGTCCGAAATCCAGCTATCTATCGCATGTTCCTAAGGGTCAAGATTTTGGAAAGGCAATTTGATTTTATTCAATATCAGCATATTTCCATAAACTTAAACACATTAACAGACTCATTGGCAAATTATGTGTTAGATAGACATTTGCAACATTTATAAAAGGAAGCATTTCATCAATATTTGCATCAGGATCATGTAACTTAACCAAAATAAAACTCCAAAAATCAAAAATATATATATAACTGTTTATGGTTTACATATAATGTTCTGTAACCAAGACAAAATTGGTCAGATGACCCAAAACTCAAAATGCTAGGGGGCACCCTAGTCTAATGATGCTGGTGATAACAAGTCACTGCCTATGCAATCATGCGTAAAAGCCTAGTCCATCGACTCGGCACGCCGGTAGTATGTCGCTGCAACCTCAAAGGCAGCTCGTCAGTCCTCACATCTGGAATACCAAGAGTGAGGCCTTAAACCTGATCCTACAATGCTGAAAGAGTCTCGGCCACATCAAGGTCACAAAGGATAGCCCTTCCCACAGCCTCTCCTGTTGGAGCAGCAGCGGGAACTCTCAGGCGTACTACTGGCCGAACTGGTCCAACATCTGCATGAGCACATGAGTTTTGATTAGTCCTGATAGAAGAAAGCACAAGAACATTATAAAGAGAAATGATAAACAAAGATATGGTCAAAGAATTTACCGATGACACCCCACTACTCGCCAGCCGGCAGTACCAAATCCGGGTCACCCCGGAAATCCATACCAGCATATGGATACTCAGAAAAAACCATCTCCTGATGGTTGAACCACTCAAAGAAAGTATCAGAAAAGGAAACCTGGGACTAACCAGCATGTCTGGCCATAAGGTCGACCCATCTCTGCATCCGTGGCTTAGTCGGTGGAGGTAAACCAAGTGAAACATACTGCGGCTGCATCAGCGGGATCTTTTCCAAGGCGAAAGCTGTCAAGTTAGAACCATATCCAAAGTTCTTCAACCTTTTGTTTTTCACCTTGGTCAGTTGTTCTTTCATCGCAGAGAGTACTGCATCACACCAGTTGAACACCTTAGGTTCAAGGCATTCTAAGGCATACTGCATATAAGATCTATTGGCCACATGGAGAGCCGCACTACCAGCCAGTCTAGCAAAAGTGAACAGAATGGTCCTCAGGGACCTGTCAGTGACATCTCAGATATTGATCTTGTCGTCCTTACTCGGCTGAGATCCCTCTCTGCAATACCTGCGAATGTAATCTCTCACAGATTCACCCCCACGGGCCGAACCTGATAATGAGATAGGGGCACCCCGCCTTAATAAGCCGGTCAAAAAATAGATGTCCACGACAGTCAAGGGGATGGACTTTCCCCTAATCTGGAGCAGCTGGGTGGTAGGATCCCATGCATCGAGAAAATATTGCAACAAGTTGATTTGTTGCCTCATGCTAGAGATGCGGAAAAACTTGAACAGGCCACAGTTCCGCAGTGCATTTATCGTAACCGGATCATGTAAAGCAAGCATGTCCTCTTCTTCATGTTGACATTCTCGCCATGTAACAGGCATTTTTCTCCAATGAATCTTTGAAACAAACAAGAGAAGAGTTAGGATCCTAATTTGGTGAAAAACAGGCAAAAATTTCCATGAAAAACTGTGCATAAATTTCCCTCTTTGCGCCCATCCCAACCCCAGCAGTGTTCTGGGTGGGATGCATGTTGACTCGCCAATGGCCAAGCCAGCCTGCATTGCACCTTTCGATATAAAAGAGGTGCGATGGAGCCAGGGTAAGTTTTTCAAACCCCAGAGGCTCAGAAAAACCACAAAACATGCTAAGAATTCAAAAAGGAAAGGATGAAACAGAAGAGCTCAGGTTTAGCTCCTACCTGGTCCAGACGGCGCCGAGAATCGTCCACAGAATCTCCCAGAATCCACTAGTGAAAATCAAGGGGGGAAGCACCTCCAAAGCTCCAACAAACCAAAGTTCAAATGAAATGGTAAAATGAGAGGTAAAAAACCACTTTTAAATTACTTTTCACGTAATTCAAGTAAAATATTAGTGTTTTGACTCATTTTTCAAGCATATGTTATTTGTTTCTAACTAGTTTGATGAAGCAATTGAAGAAGCAGTACAACCATTGAAGGAACAAAAGTTGTCAATGGTAAAATCAAAGTAATCAATGACCATTATATCGAACAGTTTTAACGCGGAATTCAAGCTCGTTAAAAAATAAACATAAGAAATGAGCAGTTTTAACGCAGAATTCAAGCTCATTAAAAAATAAACATAAGTAATGAGCAAATGTTCCGCCAGAGTTTAAGCTCATTAAAAAATGAACCAATTTCCGGTAAATAACCATCGTGAATGTATTATCATCGGCCTTTGAAGCCTTGGTCATGTTCTCATCATCACCTCCACTCTATTTTGGCCGATCATTCACCTCCATTTGATTGTTTACCCTTTTTGAGGAATAGCTGCGAAGAGTGATCCTGTTAGCCATCCTTGTGACACTGCCGTGATTGGAAAATTCCAAACCTTACCTGGAATTAGCTACTACCCAAATTTATCACTCGTTCCTCAAAAAACGAGTCCCCTTTAAGCTCTTTTCAACGGACTCGTAAAATATGAAAAGATTGCCAAGTAATTGGCCTCTCCAGCTCGTTAAAGTGACCGGAAGTGCTATCCCTCCTTTAGATTTTAATCTTTTTGGACCTGAGGGATTATTACACAAAAAGATCGAGCGCTTGTTTTGTTCGGCTCGTTAAAATTACCGAAAAATTCATCCCTTTTGTATTATTTTATACTTTTTCGGACTCAAGGGATTATATGACGAGAAAGGATTATTGGAGTTTTCTTTACATCCCTTTTCAGACTCTCTAAAATTGAAAAGGACCGAGTTATCTTTGTCGTTAAGCTCGTTAAAACCGAATAGCGACAAACTTGTCCATACAGACAAGAACGAGTTTCACTATCGCTAGGCTCGTTAAAACATAGCGATGGGTTTGCCCGAAGGGAAAATTATAGAAAAAGCATATGTTATCCTCCTCAAGCTTGATAAAAATAAAGAGGTACTAGTCAGCAATGACTGGGGAAAAAATTGGGAAGAAAACTTGAAGAAACTTTATTTGTAGCAAGTCGCTCTTGAACATGACACTTTCACTCCGCATCCGAGTCGGGTTGGGTTGTTCCGTTCACTGGTCATATCACCATTGGTCCGTCACACCATCCATATTTGGGGTTAATGCTACCAATCCATCATGTCAGTGTCGCCGATATGTTCAAGAGAAGTCGCTCAGAGAATTCACCTGTGTCTCATCCACTGCAATACATTTACGCTCCATTCTTTCATGACCACCACCCTAAACCTTATGTCATCAGATCGTTTTCACCTCCATTAAAATCATTTGCTCCATTTCGTGTCATTGATGTGGGATTCACTAAGGCCCTCCTATGATGGATCGCTTCTTGTCGACATCAGCTCATTATCCAAGAAGTTGATCTAGGAACAACCCTTTCAGTACTTTGAAGCTTGCATGCCTCAATGGCAAGTTTCTCACTTCCGGCGACAGGTTTACATCAATGGCCTTCGACCGAAAGATTTTGCGTGGTGTTCGACGCCAAGTCCCTTATTCACACCACATGAATTGTACTGTAGTACCTTGAGGGTCATCATCATTATCGGTGATTCCTCTTGCGCCTGTTAACAGCTTACATCATTGGCTGGTAATCAGGCGATGTCTTTCCATGTTCGACTCCAGAACATCTCTCACATGGATCGACTTGTACTTTGAGTGAAGATTGAACAGGATTGAAGACCCCGGATCTAGTTTCATCGATCCACGCTGCGATATATATTCAGGAAAATAAAGACATCAAATGTACATCATTACTGCACAGATAATCATCCAATCCAAGGGATGATGGCTCTACCAGAATCATCAGTCTACACTCAGACGATTGTCTGTCTTATGTACATGAAAATGAATTTATAAAGCTGAGCATGGGAATGCCCGCCTCAGCTAGATCATGAAAATATTATGAAGATAATGTATTGTATTGTATCTTATTACAGGTCACCTTCCAGCTTGAAAAAACTTCGGATCCTCATGATAAAGCATTTCACCCGACATCAAAAGATTAACGACCTCATGCTTTAGGGGGCAACTATTATAGACATTTTTGGGCACTGCAACCCCAGTCATAAATGTCCATAAACCAAGGGCTCTTAAGTCCCTAAAAGTGTTGTTCCAACCCCTAAAAGAACAAGTTCAGCTGATTACATCATCTCCCAGAAGTTCTCCATGAAAAACTACTCAGAACTGGTCAAAATTGGACCATCTCACCTGCTCCATGGTCAAAGTACGTTGCATCCCACCTAAATGCACACAGGAGGTGCGATGCATACTGAAAAGCCCTTCTATGGGGTGCGATGGGCGAGAGTGGACAAATGGCAAGGTCAATCTGCAAGGTGGAGGATCATGGAATCTTCCAAAAACTTCTCCTATGACACTTGCCTCTCTGCATTTGCCCAAGGATGAGTAAGAGATCATCAATCTCCAAGTGGAATCAAGAACTATCAAAGAGAGGACACTAATCAAATCTCAAAAGCTGACTCACCCCCCTTGCAAACATCTATATATGGATCCCTCATCCCAGAGATCTAGAGGCTGGAATTTTGTATCTTGTAAGGAAGTGCTGCTGGTTTCTTGGTGTAACATCATAGTGTTGGGTGATCTAAGCTTTTCATGAGGTGAAGAAGGGCTTTCTTGCTGAGAGGATGACACTGGGTCAGAACAATTGGTTGTAATCCTCTTTACTATTCTTGATTATTAATAAAGTTATTCGAGTTTTCCTCCACATTCTTGTATGATTGATGATATATGCATTTGTGTGGTCAATATATATCTGGTCCTATATTGTTTATGATAGTAGATCTCTATTCTTGGATAGTGTTATGCTGCTTTGATTCTACAGGTACTCTTTGAAGCTGGGTAAACGAGGAAGCAAGTGGCAAAGATCTATCAGAAGGGAGAGGAATCAAGCAAGGAACCAAGCGCAAGACAGAGGTTGGTCTCCTTCTTTCCCCTCTTATCTACCTCTCATAAAGGAAAATGAAAGTGGTTTTATTTTTTTTGTTTCTAAGGTAGCTACCAGCCTTAGTGGGACTAGCAGCTCTGCATAGACACTAGATTTCCCGATAACAGTATGGAAGAATCTTGGGCCTTTCCGCTATCTGGTGCAAGAATGAACATGCTAGTTCTGTAATTGACGCCTCAGATGACCCGCGTGAGTCTGTTGTAGCTGTAACCTCCATTACTCTGGGATTTTCTTCCTCAAGTAAACTGTGCATGCCTTCCCATGTAGTAATGTCGGCATCTCTATTACAGGTGGTGTTTGTGTATGAGGGCGTCATTTCTTTCTCTTCAAAACTCAAATCCTTTCCTTTCTTTCCCATAATATTCTGAACACTACTATGCATACCTCTCTACTTTTCGTTCCTGCAAGTTGCAAATGAGGTAAGAGTAATGGTAAGAAAAGGTGACGAGAAAGCTTTAAATGCTGAAATCATATAAAATATATCACCTTACATGAAATGGCTCTTCGATTAGATCAAAACCATATTTCATTAATGATTGCCAACTAACTCATTCAATTAACATTAACGCACATAACTGGGCATTGGTTTGTGGAAAGGCTTTTTCGAACAACGAGCCTCACAGATCTCTGATAAGGAAATTTTGTGATTTTCTTCACAATATCGTAGATAACAATATCATTGATCTATTACGTGTGGCGATCATTTACCATAAGTTTTCTGTGCAATGCGATTTGCGAGACGCGCCATCGCATATCGGTGGTTTGAGGTATTTTGCTTTAAGTGATACTTGAAGCACATTAAAACTGTGATGCGATGAATGTCTTCAACGTGATTTCGCATCGCGATTTTGCAATCTTAGGATTCGGTTTGTAGGAAAGCATCTATTACCTTTTTGCGATGCGATGTGACGCTTTTTATTTAGAAAACGGTTTTGTTCGAACTTATCATAAAACTTAAGTCTTTTTAGATTTTCGGGTATTCTTCTAGGTTTTATGATAGTAAGATTTATTTAAAAAGGAAATACAAGTCCTAATTTATTTTTTTAATTTTATGGATAAGGGTCCCGATTTATTTAGTATTAGTGATAATACTAAATAAGAAGGGGGGTTGCTGCTGGCCACAACACCCTGGCATCTACCAAATATTATGTCATCTTGTCTTGACTTGTGTTCTGCTTATTGTTTATGTTCTATCTGCATTTACTATTAATTTTAATGTGATTTCTAATGTGGAAATTGATATTGGGTTGTTAATAAAATTGAATTAAATTTCTCTAAAGCATAGAACATACCATTTTTATCTAAATGAACATGGTATTGGAGCTGAGGTGAAGACAAATCCCAAGCAAGAGTGAGAAAAGCAATCACTGATATTTGTTGGACAAGAACAAGATTCAATGGCCTCCTCATCTTACTTGAAATATGATGACAAGCTCAATGATAAGCCTGATTATCATGCATGGAAGATGTCTCTTGAATTGACTTTGGAAGAGCATGATACTATCGACTATGTGCAGGGAAATATTTTTGAACCTCCGTCAAATGCACTAACTGCAGCTAAGACAAAGTACAAGAAAGGTGAATTCAAAGCTAAGAAGATCATGAGGGATTCTATTCATAAGAATTTAGTTGCTTACATATTCTATTTGGACACATCTAAGGAGATGTATGACAAGTTGGTTAGCATTTTCAAAGATAGAAATGAAAACCAAGTCCTCTTTCTCAAGAACAAGTTGAAGAACATAAAGAAGAGAAGAGGAGAAGATATCCAATCCTACTTCATGAGGATTACCAAAATCAGAAATGATATTCTATCAATTGGAGAAGTTATTTCTGATAGGGAGCTCACTCTCAATTCCCTTGGAGGTCTCCCTCTTGAATGGGATGTGTTCAAGACTACTATCCTCAACAATGATTGGATTCCATGTTTTGATGCATTGTTGACTAGATGTACTCAAGATGAAACAAAGATGATAGAGAGATACATGCCTTCAAATAGGAATGATCCTACTGCATTCTCCGCTCATGCTAAAAATAATAACAATGCAGGTTCAAAGAAGAAATGTCAAGGAATACCGAGATTCAAAGATGGAAGAAAGGGTAGATGCTTCATTTGTAATAGGTTTGGCCACTATGCTAGGGAGTGTCCTAATAAAAGGGATACACCTTGAGATGATGACAACAACGATCACAAAAATTTTAGTGGCAACAACAATCAAAGGAATGACAAGTTCAACAAGAAAGGAAAATGAAATGCTCCTGCTACTCAACATGGAAATGGTCGACCTCCCAAAAGATCAAGAAAATTCAGGTATGATGAATCTAATGTTGTATATAACAAGAAAAAATAATTTTATCTTATATCTGCACTCTCTACTGCCTCTCCTCCGGATACCTTGGGAAATTGGTTGATTGATAGTGGTGCCTTCAGGTATGACGAATCTAATGTTGTATATAACAAGAAAAAATAATTTTATCTTATATCTGCACTCTCTACTGCCTCTCCTCCAGATACCTTGGGAAATTGGTTGATTGATAGTGGTGCCTCAAGGCACTTCACTAGGTATAAGGAAGCTCTTTCAAATATGAGAGAAAAGGATACAAATTCGGAAATCATTCTTGGAGAAAATGACACCTATCCCATGAAAGGAGTTGGGAATTTTACTCTTCAATTGAATCAAGGTAACACCATTCATCTACAAGAAGTACTCTATGTACCCAATCTAAAGAAAAACCTGGTATCTATCTTGGCAATGGAGGAAAAAGGATTCAAGGTGGCATTCATTGATGTAAAGATACATGTTTGGAAAAGAAAATTCAAAGAAGCATTTACTCCTGGATTTAGGGTTGACAACTTATATCAAGTTGGAGGAAATCCACTAGGAGCTATGTCTTGCGATACATCTCTTCAATCTGAATTATGGCACTGGATGTTTGCTCATCTTCATTATAAAGCTCTACACGATGCAAGGAAGATGGTAACATGTATGACTGAATTTAAAGTGGAACATGAAGGTGTTTGTCAAGGATGTGCTGAAAGAAAACATACAAGGGGACCATTCCTCTCAAGTGATAATAAGACTACCAACATCTTGCAAGTGATTCATTCTGATTTATCTGGTATGTTGCCTGTAACATATTTGAGATGATATTTGTATTATGCTAACTTTTGGATGACTTCTCTTGCAAAACTTGGATTTATTTCTTGAAGAAGAAGGACAAAGTGTTCACATGGTTTCGCTCTTTCAAAGCCTTGGTTGAAATCAAACAAGGAAGAAGATCAAAATATTGAGGACCGATAATGGAACCG
This sequence comes from Pinus tabuliformis, assembly GCA_031772625.1. Classification (NCBI taxonomy): domain Eukaryota; kingdom Viridiplantae; phylum Streptophyta; class Pinopsida; order Pinales; family Pinaceae; genus Pinus; species Pinus tabuliformis. The sequence continues at coordinate 703,563,472 of CM062805.1, read as the reverse complement.
AATTGAATCAAATGAGTTCAATGACTATTGTAGAGAAGTTGGCATTAAGAGGGCGACTACTACTGCATATACTCCTGAGAAAAATGGTGTTGTTGAAAGGAAGAATTGTTCTATTATAGAAGCCACTCATGCCATGCTTCATGATCAAGGCCTTTCGAAGTTCCTATGGGGAGAAGCTACCAACACTGCCATGTATATTCAAAATAGATACCCTCATAAAGCATTAGACTCCAAAACTCCCGAAGAAGTTTTCACTAGTAAGAAACCTAATCTTTCTAACTTTAGAATTTTTGGTAGTCCCATGTATTTTCATGTGCCAAAAGAAAAGAGAAGCAAATTGAATGTATCTGGGAAGAAAGGAACATTTGTGGGCTACAAATGAAACTTCAAAGGCATATAGAATCTACGTTCATGGTCAAAGAGAAGTGGAGATTAGTCATGATGCCACCTTCGATGAAGATGTTTCCCTTGGGAAAATTAGGAACCTTCCTATTCCAAGGAAGGACAAAGAAGCAGATACAGGAAAATAGGGAGAACCACAGGATGAGTCGATGCTCGATGTTGAAGGACTGATGGATCCCATTGATCCACCTCCTCATGAGCTCTCCTCCTCATAAAGGAGACCCACATGGCTCAGGGACACTCTCAAAGATGCCGAGAGACATATTGCACCAAGGGGGACATTTTGTGAAAGTAAGAAGTCAAATAGGTACCAAGGGTACTTAGCTTCCATGAGCACCATTGTTCAAATTGAGCCTTGCACGTTTGAAGAAGCTATGAAGAACCAAGTTTTGAAGGATGCCATGAACAAAGTGTATGAGTCAATTATGAAGAATGATGTTTGGGATGTGGTCCCTAGACCCAAGGAAAAATCTATTGTCACCTCGAAATGTCTCTACAAAATCAAGCATGGAGCTGATGGAAGTGCTAAAAAGTTCAAGGACAGGTTTGTTGCTCGAGGCTTCTCTCAAGAGGAAGGTGTAGACTATGATAAGATATTTTCACCATTTGCTCGATATACCACCATCCATTCGATCAATTCCCTTGATGCCTCTTAAGGATGGAATTTACATCAAATGGATGTCAAGACCACCTTCTTGCATGGTTCACTTAAGGAGGAAGTCTATGTAGAACAACCCGAGGGGTTCTAAGTTCAAGATCGAAAGACACATGTATGTAGGTTGAAGAAATCCCTCTATGGGTTGAAGCAAGCTCCCCGGGTTTGGTATGAGACGATCAAAAACTATCTGATGAAGTTGGGTTTTATAAGAAGTGAATTTGATCTGAACATTTACTTCAAGATTGAAAATGATAGACCACTCATCTTGGTACTTTATGTGGATGGTCTCTTTCTGACAGGTGAAGACCCTTACATTCATCAATGCAAGAGGGATTTGGCTTCCAAATTCAAGATGAAGGACCTAGGATTGATGCATTACTTCCTAGACTTTAAGGTCTGGCAAAATCCAGGTGAGGTTTTCCTTTGCAAAGGAAAATACATTTTGAAGCTACTTGAAAGATTTGCGATGGTGGATTGCAAGTCCGTGACTACTCTAAAGGAACTTAACTTCAAGAATTTATGTGGAAGTGTCGTTGGGCCCGATTTGAAAAATCCTTCTGAGTATTGTCAAATCTTCGATGCCCTGATGTTCTTGGTGAACTTCTGTATGGACATATGATTTGCAGTGAATACATTGAGTCAATTTATGGTCGAGCCTCATCACATACATTGGATTGCTACCAAGAATCTCTTGAGATATCTCCAGGGCACAATCACCTATGGAATGAGATACATTGTCAGGATTTTGAGGCTCCATGGTTATTCTGATGCTGACTAGGATAGAAGTGTGGTGGATCGTAAGAGCACATTTGGATGTTGCTTCTCACTAGGTTCTGCTTCGATATCCTAGATGAGAAGGAAGCAGAAATCGGTTGCTTTGAGCACCGCCGAGGCCAAATATATTGTTGCTAGTATGGCCTCATATGAAGTTGTTTGGTTGAGGAATCTCTTTAGTGAGCTTGGGCATGTGCTATTGAGAAATGGCAACAAGAAATTCCAGTTTAATTTGTCCTTGAATTAAACTGTGAATTAAAATTGAATTCTATTCTCATAGCAACTTGTAAATAGTTAATTAAGTTCAATTAACTTAATTAGATTAGGAATTTCAAGTTGGAAGTCTTTCTTTAGTCATGTATATGTTCTCCATAAATTTTATGGGTCCAGAATCAGTTTATTTGAGTTGTGATTAGATTAACTCAGTTTATTGAGTTATGGTCAATTAAATTAGATCTAACTATTTGTGGAACTAATAGAGGACTAGTAGTTAGTTGGTGCACTGGTGCATCCACAAGTGTTACTCTAGTTAACTGAAGATTCCCTCATTAGAAGCTCATGCATGTCAGTTCAGAGAAAGACCCAATTGAGACTAGAGTGCAAGGACAGTGTACTATCAGTTGTAAATATCATGCATGCAATCAGAGAAGGACCTATGTTTGGATTGCACATTTTTGGAAGCATGAATTCCCTTTAAATACGGGTTATTCATCCTAGGAATTGCGTAAGGAAATAGGGGCTTGGCATGGATTATAAATTAGCTTAGTGTTGGCTAAGAATTGGCTTGTGAGGTAGTGAGTTGAGCATACTTGTATGGAATTTTTCTTGTGAGAAAAAAATTTGTATCTTCACTCATATTTCTAATTTAACGCAATACAAATAGGAGGGGTTTTGAGCAGTGGCTTTCCCCAGGAAAACTTATTGTGTTATGTGCCATTGATTTATCTTCTTCTTGTTCATATTGTTTTCATTGATCTATTGGCTTATGCTAGTTGAAAGTAGAAGTAGATTTTTGTCCTGTGATTTAATAAATTGAGTGAGATTGTGAATCTATAGGAAATTCTACATGGTATTGAAGTTGAATTCAATATATTAGAGGAGATTCCTAATTTTTGAGTTTTGGGTTACAGTTGAAATTCAAATTTGCAATACATACTTTAGGATCGACAGATGGCATTCTACGGTTTGTGGCTCGAGTATGCCTTTGAAGGTAGCTTGAATTTTATAGCCTGGAGGGACAGAATGGAGGTTGTGTTGGAGGATAATGGCTTGAAGGAATTCATCGATCAAGACATTCCTAAGCCAAAAACATCAGATGCATAGAATCTAGTTGAATGGAAGAATTGTGTGGCGAAGGTGAGGTGGATAATCTTTGAGGGAGTTTGAGACCACATTGTCTCGAGTCTCCATGGCGAGGAAACTCCATATGCTATGTTGATAAACAACTCAAATAAACTCATACTAGGCCCCTAAAATAAACTAAATCAAAATGGAGAAAGGCAATACTATTCCAAAATAAACTTTGAAAAATCAAAATGGAGAAAGGTGAGACTATTACAAAATACTTGACTAAGTTCACTCAATGTCCTGATGAACTTGGAAGTGTTGGAATCACGGTTTTCGAGGATGATATGGTGAGTCTTTATCTTATGGGACTCCTAAAGAGTTGGCATAGTTATCAGGACAATGTCAATGGTCAGTAGAAGCTTCCAGATTGGGAACGACTGTGGTCGGATTTGATGCAGGAGGAGATCAGGAGGAACAACAGGGATGAATTTTTATCAAAGACTGATGATGAAGAGAAATGTGCCTTAAGATTAAGGTGAAGAAGGGGAAGGGAAAGCTTCCCATTCCAAATCAGATTCTTTTCATGGAGGCAAGAAGAAAGACATGAAGAAAGTGAAATTATTTCATTGTCATGATCTGGGCCATTTTGCTACAAATTTTCCACTCAAGAAGTCCAAGAAGAAGTCCTCAAGAGGAGTGGCAGGGGAGGCTTTGGCCTTTCAATTTGAATTGGACTTTTCCCTCATTACATGCATGGTATCATCAATGAATGGAAGTGTATGGTGCTTAAATAGTGGAGCTTCATTCCACATGACTGGCGACAAGGAGTTATTCAGTGACCTAGAGGAGAAAGATATCTAGATGCATATCAAGATGGGTGACAACATGAGGTATAGTGCTACATGATTGGGCATCGTTACTTTTCAGAGGGAGCATGGGGCTCCACTCACCTTGAAGAATTTTATGTATGTGCTCGGGCTAAAGAAGAACTTGGTATCCACTGCCATGCTTGAGGATAGAGGCTATGATGTGATCTTCTCGAAAGGAAATGCATTCCTTCGACACACAGCCCTAGATCGAGTAAAGAAGATAAGGATTCGGGTGAAGAATCTCTATAAGCTGGAGGTAGAGGATTGTGCTGCTTTGAGCACGAAAGCATAGATGGTATAGAGCCGAGATGTTGGTGAGTTGTGGCACAGGAAATTAGGTCACATGCATCATGGGGGTTTGAAGATCATGTAGCAGATCTCCACCAATTTTCCCAAAGGTACACTAGAGAAAGTTCATACATGCAAGGGGTGTACTTTAGGTAAATACACCAAGGCTTCCTTTCACAACAAATACATTCAAGCAGAAGTTATTCTAGAGTGAGTCCATTTAGAAGTGTGTGGATCATTCTCGACAGCATCCATGGCCAAACACAGGAATTATGTTATATTTGTTGATGAATTTTCTAGAAAATGTTGGATATTGTTCATGCAGAAAAAGGATCAAACCTTCACAAAGTTTTGTGAGTTTAAAGCATTGGTGGAGAAAGAGTTGGGCAAGAAGGTTAAAGCTCTATGGAGTGATTATGGTGGTGAGTATGTCTCAAAAGAGTTTAATAGCTTTTGTGCATTAGAAGGGGTTAAATGATAGTTGACGGCATCCCATAACCCTTAGCAGAATGGGGTGGCCGAGAGGAAGAATAGAAGCATAGTTTGGGCAGTAAGGGTGATGCTGCATGATCGGGGCCTACCATTACACTTGTTGTCTAAGGCATGCAAAACAACGGTTTATGTTCAGAACCTTAGCCCACATCGGATACTAGGGATGAAAACACCAGAGGAGGCTTACTCTGGTAAGAGGCCAGATGTTGGTCACTTCAAGATTTTTGGGTCATCGATATATTGCCATGTGACCAAATATGCACAGAAGAAGCTTGAGCTGATAGCAGAGTTGGAGATATTTATGGGGTACACTGATACACCTCACAACTATCAGGTGTACTTGCCGACCAACAGGATGACAGTAGTTTGTAGGGATGTCAGATTCAATGAGGAGAAGGCCATTTGAGTTTCCCTTGAGAGGGAGCTTCAGCTACATGTGGTTGAGGAGCTTTTAGCTCCTAAGGTTAAGGAGCCTTATATTGATGTCGAGCAACCACATGCAAAGGAACCAAGAGTGGATACATCCACTCAGGAAGAGTCTTCCCAAGATGGGAGAAAGCACACTAGAGAGGCAGATAAATTGTTGTCAAATGCTAGAGATAATGTGGGAGCACCCACATCACAACGCAGACAAAGGAGGTCACCTAACATGTACACTAGATACATGGCTCTTATGAGTGAACGTGTTGTGACAGATCCATCTTCCCTTGAGGAAGTAGTGTAGCAGTTGATTTGGGTTGATGCCATGGTGGAGAAGTATGACTCCATAGTTCATAACAATGTTTGGGATGTGATCCTGAGACCAGAGGATAAGTCCGTGGTGAGCTCATGTTGGCTTTACAAGGTAAATAAATATGCAAATGGTAGTGTGGAGAAGAACAAGGCTAGATTTGTGGCTCGTGGCTTTTCACAAGTAAAGGGGATTGACTATGATGAGACATTTGCTCCTGTTGCAAGGTACTCATCGATCAGATCTATATTGGCACTATCAGCACATATGGGTTGGAAGATACATCAGATGGATGTGAAGACAACCTTCCTTAATGACATGATTGAGGACGAGGTGTACATAGAGCATCCTAAAGGTTTTGAAACCTTCAACCGTGAGTCACATGTGTGTCGGCTCAATAAATCATTGTATCAGTTGAAGCAAGCACCTCATGCTTGGTACACCAGGATAGATAGCTACTTCACCGGGTTGGGCTTCACGAAAAGTGAAGCAGATGTGAACTTGTACCACATAGTGGTGGAAGGTAAATTGTTGATCATTGTAATTTATGTTGATGATCTCATATTGATAGGTGATGATTATCTGATCAAGTCTTGCAATGAGTACCTTGCAAGAGAGTGTGGGATGAAGGACTTAGGGCTCATGCATTACTGTCTAGGAATGGAAGTATGGAAAGGTGATGGGGAGTTGTTTGTATCTCAAGGCAAGTATTCCAACAAGATACTCAGGAGGTTCCACATGGAGAGTTGCAAGCCTATGGAGACTCCTCTAGCTGGTAACTGGAGGAAGGAGGATGCTAATTCAAAAGAGGTAGTGGAAGCTAATGTTTACATGAAGCTTGTGGGTTCACTCATGTACTTGGTGAACACATGACCAAATATGTGCTATGCAATTAACCAACTTAGTCAATTATGGTTAGGCCTACCAAGTTGTATTGGAAGGCGACAAAGCAGGTGTTGAGATACCTTAGGGGAACTTCTCAGTATGGATTATGGTATAGACATACAGAGGGAGTGAAGCTTCAAGGCTTCACGGATGCAAATGGGGTGGGGAGTCCAATCGACCGGAAAATCACATCAGGAGGGATTTTTGTATTAGGTCAGCGACAGTTTCCTAGTACAACAGGAAACAGAGATCGATTGCACTCAGTTTGGCAGAGGCATAGTACATGGCTGTAAGTCAGGCAACATGTGAGGCCATATGGATGACAAGGATCCTGGTTGGTTTGTTTGGTCAGCAGATGGATTTCACTGTGATTTACTGCGATAATCAGAGTTGTATCAAACTCTCTAAAAATCCAGGTATTCATGATAGGTCCAAGCACATTGATATCTGATATCATCATCTCAAAGATTTTGTATTGAGGCGGATCATGTTGTTAGAGTACATTCCCACAGAGGAGAAAGATGTCGACATCTTGACAAGGGAATTGTCAATATGTAAATTTGAGTTTCACAGAGACATGATCGGGGTAGCAGATAATCCCTTTCTTATTGAGAGGGAGTGTTGAGAAATGGCAACAAGAAATTCCAGTTTAATTTGTCTTTGAATTAAATTGTGAATTAAAATTGAATTCTATTCTCATAGCAACTTGTAAATAGTTAATTAAGTTTAATTAACTTAATTATTTTAAGAATTTTGAGTTGGAAGTCTTTCTTTAGTCATGTATATGTTATCCCTAAATTTTAGGGACTTAGGATGAGTTTATTTGAGTTGTAATTAAATTAACTCAATTTACTGAGTATGGTCAATTAAATTAGTTATAACTGTTTGTGGAACTAATAGAGGACTAACAGCCAGTGGTGCACTAGTGCATCCATGAGTGGTACTCCAACTAACTGAAGATTCCCTTATGAGAAACTCATGCATGTCAGTTCAGAGAAAGACCTAGTTAAGACTAGGGTGCAGGGACAATGTACTATCAGTTATATGATTTACTGAGTTGTAAATATCATGCATGCAATCAGATAAGGACCTATGTTTCGATTGTGTAGTTTTGGAAGCATGAATTCCCTTTAAATACGGTCTATTCATCCTAGGAATTACGCAAGGAAATAGGGTCTTGGCAGGCAATGGAAATTGGCCAAGTGTTGGCTAAGAGCTAACTTGTGAGGTATTGAGTTGAACATACTTGTTCGGAATTGTTCTTGTGAGAACAAGCTTTGTATCTTCACTCATATTTATGATTTAATGCAATACATATGGGAGGCGTTTTGAGTGGTGGCTTTCCCTAGGAAAACTTATTGTGTTATGTGCCATTGATTTATATTCTTCTTGTTCATATTGTTTCCATCAATCTATTAGCTTCCGCTGGTTGAAAGTAGGAGTAGATTCTTGTCATGTGCTTTAGTAAATTGCATGAGCTTGTGAATCTATAGGAAATTCTACTTGTGCTGGATACCACCGTGATCTACTGCATCAACCAAAGTGGGATTCATCTTTTTTAGAATCCTGTGTTTCATGACCGCTCTAAGAATATTGATATTAGGCACCACTTTATTCGGGATATGGTACAACAAGGAGCAATAAGGCTCCATCACACTGGGATTGATGAACAGGCCGAAGATATTCTTACAAAGCCCCTAGGGAAGGTCAAATTCTTAACCTTGCGTGAACGACTTGGATTCGTGGAAAGACCCTTTTATGAGGGTCCCATTTGGGTTGGATATTGAGCTTTGAGAGCTCTGGGGGGCTTGGGGTACTTCTTGGAGCTATGAGCGACCATAGGATGAGTGGTTCACCTTGCTCTATGATACCCCATGATGGTTGATATATGCATAGGATGAGTGGTTCACCTTCTCCTATGGAATATAACATAGTTATAGATCAAACAAGAACTGTTACCTCAAAACGGGTACTCGAGCCCAAAAATCCCAAAAAACATGAAAAAACACCTTGAAATCGAAAAAAAATATATATATATATATATCTATATAATTTTCAATATTTTTTAAAAATAACAATAAAAAACAATAAAAACCATTTTGTTTGGAGCAAAAAACACCTTGAAATTGAATTATTTTTTTTTATTTTTATTTTTTTTAATATCAAGGTATATTTTCAACACTTTTTAGTAATAATGTTAAAAACAAAAATATTGTGACTCTGAAAAACTTTAAATTTCCAAAGATTTTCAAGCATGAAATTAATGATAAAATATCACGTCTTTGAAAACCCTTAAAATTCCAACGATTTTTAAGCATGACATTAAATTTAAAATATCACTTCTTTGAAAAACCTTAAAATTCCAACAATTTTCAAGCATGGTGCTAAGAAAAAATATTTATAATTGTTTTCAGCCATAACATTAAAGATAAAATATCACGACTTAGAAAAACATTAAAAATCTTGACAATTTTTCAACCATGGAATTAAAACCAAAGATTATGACTACAAAACAATCTTAAATTTTCAAAATATTTTAAGCATGACATTATGGAAAAAAATTTATGACTAAAAAAACTTTAAAAATGAACACCTGAATAAAAGAGTTATTATACCAAGAGTATTTTTTTAAATGTGAAATGTATAGCGATTTTGAAATCTTAGCCTAACACAACTTGATACATTGCAAAAAAATTTAAAAATCAACTATCAAATTGACATGCAGTGTAGGTGAGCTCAACCCATTGTAATGAAAACTTAAAGACCAACCATGAAATTAACACATTGTGGGGCAAACTCGATTCATTATAACGAAAAATTTAAAATCAACTATCAAATTGCACATAATGGGATCGGGTTGCTAGACAAACATCGACACGAACCCTACAAATAGATATATATCTATATCTATATCTATATCTATATCTATATCTATATCTATATCTATATCTATATCTATATATATATATATATATATATATATATATATATATATATAAGAAAGAAATTCAAATATTGGAAAAAAAACATTAAAAAAAATCACAAAATACAAAAGAAAAAGAAAAAATCAAATATTGAAAAAAAAGTTAAAAAATAATAACAAGTAATAAAACATAAGAAAACATGACAAAAAATTCAAATATAAAAAATATATAGAAATGCAAAAATTCCAATATTAATAATAACAAGTAATAAAACATAAAAAACATGACAAAAAAAATCAAATAAAAAAATATATATAGAAATGCAAAAATTCAAATATTGAAAAAAAATAAAAAATAATAACGAGCAATAAAACATAAAAAACATGACAAAAAAAATCAAATATAAAAAATATATAGAAATGCAAAAATTCAAATATTGAAAAAAAACCAATTAAAAAAAACACAAAAATACAAAGACAAACAAAAATTTAAATATTGAGAAAAAAAAATAATAATAATAATAACAAGTAATAAAACATGAAAAAAAAAATCAAATATAAAAAAATGTATAGTAATGACATAAAAAAATAAATAAATAAAAACTAAAAATAAGAAAAATAAAAATAAAAATTACAAAAATAAAATACAACATTAAAAAAAAAATCCCGCGCTACCCCTAGGCACAACTAGCCAAGGGTGGCAATGGACGATTCATGAAAAAAAAAAAATTAAATATAATTAAATATATATATATATATATATATATATATATATATATAAAAGAAAAAAGATGTTTTAGAAGCTTTATAAGAAGGTATAATTGATTTTGAATGATTTAGCATAGAAGGTATCAAGGCCTCGTCTTGAAGGTGAGGATGTCGATTACTGTAGGTTTCTGTAAGGGTTTAGGGTAAAACCCTAGGGTTTTTACTGTAGTCAAATGGAGTAGCATACCTGTCGCTGACAGTATTGCCCGCTGTTTCCGTTGCTGCCTTGTCCGTCGCTTTCTGATGTCGGTTTCTACTTGCATTATGGGGGAATCGATGGATGTTGAGGAGCTCAATTATTCCAAGTATCCACAACCAGATCATGTCATTTTCAGGAACCCTTGTTTCTCTTCATCGGTAGCTGGCCATTGCCTCCCATCCGACCCTATTCCGCCTATCTCGTCGTCGGTGGTTACCTTGTCGGAGCACTATTCTGCACCTCCATTCATTGGGTCTCTCTCTATAGAATCCCATGCACTGGATGTTCCTCCATTATCCCCTAGTAATTTACACATTTTGACCACGAATACGCCTCCATCGCCTTCTTTCGACCCTCATCCGCCCTTTTCTACTTTCTTCTCTGCGCCGTCTGCAGGCATCCATACCTCGGCGGCCCCTATCCCTCCTTTACCCGCCCACTCTCCGTCGGGCTGTTTTGAGACACTGGCTGTCAAGGTTAAGTCTGCAAAAACCATCCCTCTGGAAGGTTCCCCTGACCCTTTGGCGGATCACCCATCTGCACCTCGCTCGGGGAAGAGAAAAACTAAGTGTGTGAAGGCGACTTCCAAGGATATCACGATTCGGTTCGACGAGACCTCTGCAATCGGGGAAGCGACATATATGGCTAGCACAGTACTTGTCGGACATGTACGCGGTAGGGCATATTCGGCCACCAGGCTTACTTCATGGGTCAGGGAAATCTGGGGTGGATTACTTAAAGAATTGCCTGAGGTGCAGGTTCTACCTAGGGGTTGGTTTGCCCTTCACTTTGCGAAGGAGAATTATATAGATTTGGTCCTTGCCAGGTACTGGCACATTGAGATGGCCCCGGTTCTCCTCAAGAGATGGAGCCCTCTATTTGATCCTGAGAGAGAACAAATTGGGGCTGGACCCCTATGGGTGCGCTTGCCAGGGCTCCCTCTACAGTATTGGTGCGAGGAGGTCTTCATCAGAATCGGGAATGCCCTTGGTACCTATCTAGACCATGATCGAACCTTTGTGGAATCAAGAAATAGAACCCTTGCCCGCATCCTGGTCCATTTGGATACTCGCGAGGGTTTGGAGGAGAAGATTACTCTTCAATGGGGGAAATACACCAGGGTCCAGATACTGGACTACGAAGGGGTTCCATTCCGCTGTCGATGGTGTCACAAGGTGGGACATATATTTAAAGATTGCCCCCTTAATAAGAAACCAGAGGACACCCCTAAAGCATCATCTGCTCCATCCAGGATCGACTCGCCGGCCATCCAGCGCTCACCTGCTCCAGGCCCTATTCCTCTAGTCAGCAATCCTCCTCCTAAGACGGTGGATGAGGAACACAGACCAATCTCTCTACCTCCCACCGGGTCTCGAGCAGTAGCTGAAGCTGCTAAAGCTTCGGGTACTCCTCTGACCCCTCTTATCTCTTCTATTGCATATTGCACATCATTTGTTGCACCATCCATTACTGTGGCACATTGCACTATGTTTTCCCCCCCTGTTATTGCATCCACTGCTCCCTCTCTACATTCATTATCCACATCCTCCTCCTCACCATCTTCGTCATGGGTTTCAAAATCTCATCATTACAATCTCTGACCGCATTCTCTATCTAGCGGCACTCCGGTACATCTTGCCAGATTGGTTCTCACTATTCCTGGTCCGATCTCTCTGACATCTCAGGGGAGAAAATCTGATCTGTCCAAAGCCACCAAATGAGCTGGAGCTGAAGTCACCTCTGGCCGTCAATCTACTCTTGATGGGGTTCTTAGAGCACTAAATACCCCTGGTAGTGTTCCCCCATGTTTTAGGGAAAACTAGTGTCGATTCGAACTGCTAGTCCCACTAAGATGGGTAGCTATCTTAGAAACAAACAATCAAAGCAATTCAAGATTTCCTTTAGGTGTAATAAATAAGAGGGAAGAAAAGAGGACCAACCTAGATCTTTCGCTTTGGTCCTTGCTTGATTTCTCTTTCCCTTGATAGAATTTGCCACTCTTCTCCTACTTATCCCACTTCAAAGAGTACATGTAGAGTCAAAGTAATAGAAAACCATCAAAGCATCTCTATCTAAAACATCATAAACAATGCAAAATCAAAAACACATTGACCATACAATTTCATCCATAAACAATAAGATTCACAAATACACGATTATATGGAGGAAAACTCAAAGAACTTTATTAATAGTAGAAGAGAAGATTACAACCCAGCTGTCTGATCCAGCATCATCCTCCCAGCATAGAAGCCCTCTTCACCTCATGAAAAGAAAGATCACCCAACAATACAATGTCTTTTCTCACAGATAAACCAACAGCACTTCCTTACAAGTTACAAAATTCCAGCCTCTAGATCTCTCAGATGAGGGATCCATTTATAGATGTCTTGCAAGGGTGTGAGTTAGCTCTGGGTTTTTTATTAGTGTCATTCCATTGATAGTTCTTGGTTCCACTTGGAGATTTCTTGGATCTCTTACTCATCCCTGGGCGAATTCAGAGAGGCAAGTGTCACAGGAGAAGTTTCTGGAAGATTCCATGATCATCCACTTAGCAAACTATCTCTACCATTTGTCTATTCTCGCTCATTGCACCCTACATAAGGCCATTTCAGTATGCATCACACCTGGCTAGTGTGGCAGCCAGTATGCACCTTGACCATGGAGCAGTTAGTATGGTCCAATTTTGGCTAGTTCTGAGTGGTTTTTCAGGTGGAACTTCTGGGAAATGATGTAATCAGTTGACCATGATCCTTTAGGGTATGAAACAACACTTTTAGGGACTAAAGAGCCCTTGGTTTATGGACATATGAGTTTGGGGTTGCAGTGCCAAAATATGTCTATAACAGTTGCCCCCTAAAGCATGAGGTCGTAAATCTTCTGATGTCGGGTGAAATGCTTTATCATGAGGATCCGAGGTATTCGAACTAGGAGGTGACTTGTATAAGATAAAATACAATACATCATCATCATATTATTTTCATGATCTAGTTGAGGCAGGCATTCCCATGCTCATCTTCATAAATTCATTTTCATGTACATAGGACAGAGTGATTCTTCATATGAAGAGTCATATTCTTTTGCTTAGATGACTATCTATGTTGATTCTGTGCACATTTGATGTCTTTATGTTCCTGAATATATCGCAGCCTGGATGGATGAAACTCGATCCGGGTTCTTCAAACTCGTTCAATCTTCACCCAATTGTACAAGTCGATCCATGTGAAAAGATGTTCTGAAGTCGAACATGGAAAGACATCGCTTGATTACCAACCAATAATGTAAGATGTTAACAGGTGCGAGAGGAATCACCGATAATGATAATGACCCTCAAGGTACTACAGTATAATTCACATGGTGTGAATATATGAGCTGATGTTGAACACCACACAAAATCTTTTGGTCAAAGGTCATTGATGTAAACTTGTTGCCAGAAGTGAGAAACTTGCCATTAAGGCATGCAAGCTTCAAAGTACTGAAAGAGTTGTTTCTAAGTCAACTTCTTGGATAATGCGCTGATGTCGACAAGAAGTGACCTGTCGTAGGAGGGCCTTGATGTTGTTGGGCACTGGAGAAGGTATGTTATTTTCATTTACTTTGTTATCTTTTCTTCGAAACTCACAACCTTTTCACATCATGAGCTAGGCATATGACACAAGAATATGATAGAATCTAGAATATTTATATGTAATATGAAATAACTAATAATTACTCTTTTCTATGTAGAAAAAGGAGAAAACGGAAGACCATCATCCCAAAAGAAAGAACAAGACCAAGTTAACTATTATCCCTTCGGCAGGGAACCGCGTTCAAACAAGGCGATCAAAATTGGAGCGTAACAATCAGAAAAAGGAAAAGGAGATCTCCAATCGAAGCAAAAGAATAGAAGGATAACTGCAAATTAACAACTTGGCAAATCCCTCAGGATCCTTCGATCCTGAGGGATCGCTATCTTAACAATCCTCTATATTGTTGGTATCGCCACTCGGCTGTTATAAGAAGGGGCAGCACTGCTAACCTGAGAGACGACTAGTTGTTATTTTTATGTAATTCTCCTTTGTATTTGAAACTTTGATCATCGACTCTCATTGAAGATCGATCCACTGAAACTCTGTTTTGATGTTTTAATATAAATCTGGTTTTCGTTCCATATTTGATTCTGGAGTAATTTCAAGCGCTGTGTCCCTAGAGGCTAAGGGCCCGGCCCTAGTGGATCACTCGCTCCTGTATCATATTTCTGATTCATGTGTGGTTTGATTTCTTTCATTTACTCTGTTCAGTAATCTGATGTGCTTTACTGTTTTACATATCAGCTCTGTTATATATACTTGGTTAAATACTATTGTTATCTGCAACAGGAATGCTATGTTATCATTCTAACGTTGTATCGCATTGTTGTTCCTTTTGACAATTGATATAACATTGTTGTTCCTTACAGATTTCCATTCGATTATAGTTCAACTGCGTTGTATGTTCCTAAATCGGTACTACTGTATGATTTATTCTTAAATTGTGACTGTTGTTCATTCGGAATTGTTGTTCCGTTACAATTGTCGTTCTGTTATAATTGTTGTTACTTTATAGTTGTGATTCATGCGTATTGTATCAGAGCTCAGATTACTGTTCCTTTTGATGTTAAGTGTGTCGCGTGTTTAACTTGGGTTGTTGTACATTCAGATCTGAGTTGTTGTTCTATACTTTATTTCTAATAGTCTGTTGTTCCATTTCTGTTTGTTGTTCAATTCGAAAGTTGTTACTTAATTCTTGTATATTATAATTATTGTTGCATTCATTTCCGTAGATTAAGGGTTTGCTGTTCAATCCTGTTAAATAGAGATAGTTGTTGTTCGATTACCTTTCATTTGAAGATTATCATTGCTTTGGTGTGCAGAAGGTCTGAGATTGTAGTGAACATCGACATACGTTGTCTAGTTCCTAGTTTGATGATCCTTCCTTTGAGTGCCTTTTTGATTGCATCAGTTTACAGAGGGAAGAGTTACTGCTACTGTACCCTTGACTGATAAATTTCTGGAGCTTTCTGAATGCATGATTTGAATCCTAGGGTTCTTTTTGCAAATAGATTTCATTCCAAGCATCCATTTACTCTTGTATTGAGAGCACTATAGTACTAACATTACTCTGACAAATGATCGCCTCAAACTAAGTACACTCTTTGAAAGAACAAATCGTTCCCGGATTGACAATTAATGTAGGGTAAATAGAGGTAAAAAAGACCCTTTTTACTACTCGACATTTTGGTGTCGTTGCCGGGAAAGAGTGTAGCCATTTGTTTCTTTTCCAAAGTGATGTAAGAACCTGCTAGGAGAGAACTAGGTTTTAAAAACGGAAGGTAAGAACCTGTTGTTATCGGGAAAACTAGTGTCTATGCAGAGCTACTAGTCCCACTAAGGCTGGTAGCTACCTTAGAAATAAACACACTAAAAACTACTTTCGTTTTCCTTTATGAGCAACAGATAAGAGAAGAATAAGGAGACCAACCTCTGTCTTGCGCTTGGTTCCTTGCTTGATTCCTCTCTCTTCTGGTAGGTCTTTGCCACTCGCTTCCTTGTCTACCCAGCTTCAAGGAGTACCTGTAGAATCAAAGCAGCATAACACTATCCAAGAACATAGATCTATTATCATAAACAATATAGGATCAGCTGTACATTGACCACACAAATGCATAAATCATCAATCATACAAGAGTGTGGAGGAAAACTTGAATAGCTTTATTGATAATCAAGAAAGAGCAAAGAGGATTACAACCAATTGTTCTGACCCAGCATCATCCTCTTAGCAAGAAAGCCCTTCTTCACCTCATGAAAATCTTAGATCACCCAACACTATGATATTACACCAAGAAACCAACAGCACTTCCTTACAAGATACAAAATTTCAGCCTCTAGATCTCTGGGATGAGGGATCCATATATAGATGTCTGCAAGGGAGGTGAGTCAGCTTTTGAGATTTGATTAGTGTCTTCTCTCTGATAGTTCTTGATTCCACTTGGAGATTGATGATCTCTTACTCATCCCTGGTCGAATTCAGAGAGGCAAGTGTCACAGGAGAGGTTTCTGGAAGATTCCATGCTCCTCCACCTTGCGGATTGACCCTGCCATTTGTCCCTTCTCGCCCATCACACCCCATAGAAGGGATTTTTGACATGCATCACACCTATTGTGTGTATTCAAGTGGGATGCAACGCACTTTGCCTATGGAGAAGGTGAAATGGTCCATTTTTGACCAGTTCTGAGTAGTTTTTCATGGAGAACTTCTGGGAGATGCTGTAATCAGTTGACCTTATTCTTTTAGGGGTTGGAACAACACCTTTAGGGACTTAGGAGCCCTTGGTTTATGGACATTTATGCTTGGGGTTGCAGTGCCCAAAAATTTCTATAACACCTGCGTACAGAGTATGTAATAGCCCTGCTCCCCTGCCTACTTTCCTACAAAATTGTTGTTGTTTTCTTTATGTAGAAATTAGTAGTTGATTTGTGTGCATGACTAAGTAGAAAAAACTTGAAAAAAATCCTAAACCTCTACCTAAGCCTGATAAAGCTGAGGGGCCGGTGACCCTTGGCCGAGCGACCTTTATAGATGAAATCCTTAAGAAAGCATAATCTCAGCCTTCAGTAGGACCTAGAAAAGTTTCTTCTAGACAACCTACTAGTTCCCTTCAAGCCACAGGATCACCATCTATAGCCTTTGCTGAGGTGCATAGTCACACCGAAGAGCAATATTTTCAAGAAATTGAGAATTCTAGCCCAAAATCATTGCAAGAAGGGAACCTTAGCAATCTCTATGAAGGGAGAGGAGAAACCGGGGAAACTGAAGAACCAAGATCTCCTCTTGGGATAATTTAGCCATTAAGTAGCCTAGATAAGGGAAGTGCTGCAAAAATCATTTATAACGAAGTTAAAGTAACTCAAGAACCAGAATCCCCCCAGACATTAGGCACTCTCATCATCCCAGATAAAGGAAGTGTTGTTAAGGCCATTCCTGTTAAAGCCATTCCCCCTCAACAGCCTAGGAATACCCTCCTAGATATCCCATAAGGTTCTTGGCATATATTTGACCAAATGGCCTAGAACTAGCCAAACACCCAAACGTATACATTGCAATACCCCATTGTGGATACTGCAGCTAATGCACCTATGAAAGCAATCCCTCTCCAGCATATCCCTGCATTCCATGGCCTTACATCAGAAGATCCAGATGCATTCTTGTTTGAATTTGATGTGCTATGTAGAGGATATGACTATACCACCGATCCCTAGAAACTAAAATTGTTCCCCTCTACATTAAAAGGGGCTGCTTTAAGATGGTTTATGGGATTGGGTGGTGGTGTTATAAATAACTGGGATCAAATGAAAAAGTCTTTTCTAAAAAGATATCAGGATTATTGCAAGTCTAGAGAGTTAAAAGATGGAATATTTCAGATGGTAGCTAGACCAAATGAAACATTAGAAGAATATGTTGAGAGTTTTCAGTATAATCTTCAAAGATCTCCTTATGCATCATTACCCTTACCTGTTAATGTATTAAAAACAACATTAATTAGAGGAATGAAGGAACAGTGGATTGAAACACTAAATATTTTGGGAAAAGGAGATATTTATCAGGAAAATTTTGCTGACATTATTGTTTTATGTATCAGGAGCTCGAGAGGCAGCACAAGACTAAAACCAATGGAACATGACAAGTTTACAAGAGACAACAAGATCTCTGCAGAGGGAGTAACTCGTGCAGAAATTGGAAATTTATTAGAAAATTTTAAAACTGACATATTGGGGACACTGACAGCGCAGCTTGATATTATGTAGGCCAAGCAGAAACAAGCCGAGGTAGAACAAAATTTGGCAATCTTCTATCCCAGATGCAGAAAGAAACACAGCCACGAGGAGTGTCCATTAGATGCAGTCCAAGTTTGCACCATTTGTACAAAAGACCATTCTACAGAGAGTTGTCCCTCACTTCCTTGATTGAAATCAGTCTACAAGGAAGCAGAAGAAGAACCAGAACCGGTGTACCTACTCAATCAATTCCGTCAATGGCAGCCACGACAATTAGGTATGTTATCCGATCCAGCTTCTTCTTTTCAGCCACCACAATATCATGCTTAGCAATATAATACTATGTGGAAAAATCAACCTCCATTCTCAAATTGGTCACAACAACCATTTCCTTCATCATCACCATGGTCGAATCAAGCAAGCCAACCCAATTGGCCAAATTTTCCCTATACCCCACCATATTGGCAAAACAATGTATATCCAGCACAATGGTCCCCTCCTACTTCACAAATTCAAGCCTGGCAGACAAACTGGCAAAGACCGATGAATCAGCCAGTAGGAACCATTCCGCTCCCTCAACCTACACTGCCAGCATTACAACAAAACCCCCAGTCTAATTTAAGACCGCAACTCCCAGCCCAACCCAACCCTAATCCAAATAATAGACCGGTCCAATCTATTCAAATAACTGAAACACCAAAGATAGGAACTGATCTGAGGGAGTGTAATGATCTTCAATTAAGATCTGGGCGCATCATTGAAACAGAGGGAGATAAAACTGCTCAAGTTGAAAATCAGTTACCTATAGAAAAACCACTACAAGAAGAGGATGTGATCAGACAACAAACTCATAATCAAGTAATCACATCTTCCCCTCCATTCCCAGAGTAATTACCTATACCTTGACCTCTAAAACATCCTGATTTTGACATTCTAGGAGAACTTAAAAATCTGTACATAAAAATTCCACTCCTCCAAGCCATCCAAGACATCCCAATATATGCAAAGACCATTAAAGAGCTATGTATAAAAAAACCAAGGAGGAGAATAGCAAATAACCCAACAGTCCAAGTAGTTGGTACCCTATCTGATCTATTATCAGGAAAAGAAACACCCATTAAATATGAAGACCTGGGAAATCCAATAGTAACAGTACAAATCAATGGACAAACTTTTGCAAACACCTTAGTTGATTTAGGGGCTGCAATCAATATCTTAATAACTACCACTTGTCAAAAACTGGGCATTACATCAGTAGAACTAAATTCCACTTTATTAGAACTAGCTGACCAATCCGTGGTTAGGCCAGAGGGCACATTACATGATGTCATGATATCCGTTGACTCTTGGGAGTATCCTGCCGATTTTTTGATAATAAACCCCAAAAACCGACTTGATGGACATCCATTGATTTTAGGCAGACCTTGGCTTGCAACTGTTGACGCTTATATTGGCTGCCAACAAGGCAATATGACCATAACTAGGGGGGCCAATATCAAGAATCTAGCTTTATATCCTCCAGCCCAGCCAAGTGTCACAATAATAAAAACTAACAAACATCCTATATCATACCTCACCGAAAATATTAGATCCCCATTAACCATAGAAGATGCCCTCGATTTTAAAAATCAAACAGAAGATGATGCCATTAACAATTTCATTAGCCAAGCTAAATCCAGATCCCACATACAATGTCACATGATAGAAGCAACATTTGATAATGAATTAGAAGAAGATCCTCTTAAAGATACTCACGACCAAACAATACCTACTACCTCTGTCTCAAATAGCAAAATTGTAGAAATTGAGCGAGGAAAGACTTTAAACATCAATGCCAACCTGACTTCTAAACAAGAAGAGAAATTGATCCAAGTATTAAGGAAATACAAAGAAGCATTTGCATGGGACTACCCTGACATGAAAGGAATTGATCCCCAGTTATGTACACACCACATTTACATAGAGAAGGATGCAAGACCCGTTCGCCAACCACAAAGGAGACTTAACCCTCATCTAAAAGATATTGTAAAAGCTGAACTTCAAAAACTTTTAGATGTGAACTTCATCTACCCCATCTCCGATAGTAAATGGGTCTCTCCACTTGTTGTGGTGCCAAAGAAGAATGGAAAGTGGAGGATTTGTGTAGATTATAGAGAGCTAAATAAAGCAACACAAAAATACCACTTTCCCCTTCCATTCATTGACCAAGTATTAGACACTTTGGTAGAAAAGAAATTCTTTTCTTTCATAGATAGCTTCAGTGGATACAATTAGATTCAGATTGCCCCTCAAGACCAAGACAAAACCACTTTTACTTGTCCTTGGGGAACATTTGCCTATAGAGTTTTACCTTTTGCCCTATGCAATGCCCCTGCCACATTTCAAAGGGTTATCCTCAGCATCTTTTCAGATTTGATAAATAAAGGGCTCAAAGTATATATGGATGATTTTACACCATACGGAGATGATTTTGACCCAGCATTGGACACACTAGAAAAAGTGTTGCAGCGATGCATTGCCACCATGCTCTATCTGAGCCATGAAAAATGCTATATGATGATGACTGAAGGACTTATTCTAGGCCATTATATTTCAACGGCTGGAATACAGGTAGATCCGGCCAAAATTCAAATAATTTTGTTAATACCCACTCCTACCACTCAGATAGAGGTACGCAGTTTTCTTGGATTCTCTGGTTATTATAGAAGATTTATAGAACATTCTTCTCATATTATTGCACCTTTATATGCACTAACAAGGAATGTTGACTTTGTTTGGACAGAAAAATGCGATTTTGCTTTTGAGAATCTAAAAAACTTGTGTCAACAGCCGCAGTCCTTAGAGGTCCAAATTGGGACCTGCCATTTCAAATTTCATCAGATGCTTCAGACACAGCTATTGGAGCAGTCCTTGGGTAGGAAGAAGATAAAAAACCATATGAAATTTATTATATTAGCAAAAATTTGTCGCCTGCTGAATTGAACTATACTGTGACTGAAAAGGAATTTTTAGCTGTAATACATGCCATCAACAAATTTAGGCATTATATCACTGGATATCCTGTCATTTTATATACAGATCACTCTGCCATAAAATATTTAGCAAATAAACCAATCACAAACGGTAGAGTAACCAGATGGCTGATTTTATTGCAGGAATTCGATATCACAATAAAGGACCAACCGGGAAAAGAAAATCATGTAGCTGATTTTCTCTCGCGAATGCCAAAACCAGTGGATGTAACAGCAGTCGAAGATCAATTCCCAGATGAAAATTTGTTCGTTGTTACTATTAAAACACCTTGGTCTACTGATGTTGCAAATTAGTAGGCAAATTACTAAAAAAATTGACCCCCAATGAACAAAAGCATATTGTCCAGCGTAGTACTCGATTTTCTTGGATTGGGGGCTACCTGTTTCATACAGGGGCAGATATGCACATCAAGAGATGCATTCGGGAAGATGAAATTTTTGACATTTTGAAAGCTTGTCACAACGGACCGTGTGGCGGACATTTTGCCGATCGAAGAACTAGACACAAGGTGCTGCAAACAGGGTATTATTGGCCCACGATCTTCAAAGATGTAAAGAAGTTCGTCCAAGCTTGTGAAAGCTGCCAAAGAGTAGGACACCCTGAACAAGTTGATGAAATGCCCTGAACCCATAGCTAGTTATTGAACCATTTGAACGATGGGCGCTTGATTTTGTTGGTCCAATCAACCTATCGTCAAATCAGAAAACATACATTCTCGTAGCAACAGAATATGTCACCAAATGGATTGAAGCAGAGGCATTGCCAAGAGCTACAGAGGATTTTGTCATTCAGTTCTTGTTCCACATATTTGTGCGATATGGCCTCCCAAGAGATATAATTATAGATGGTGGACGACAGTTTGTTGATAATAAGATTCCTGCAACACTAAAAAACTATCATATCCATCATAAAATTACTACTCCATACCACCCACAGGCAAATGGTCAAGTAGAAAGCACGAACAAAATAATAGAAGCAATACTGACAAAAACCATTGCATCACATAGACACGATTGGGCTGCAAGACTACCAAAAGCATTGTGGGCATACAGAACAACATGGAGAAGTACTACCGGTTATTCACCATACCAACTAGTATTTGGAAAAGAACCCATCTTTTCGATAGAATTTGAAATACAAACATTACGAACAGCACAAGAGGTCAGTTTAGATTTAGATGAGGCTCAAACTAATAAATTACAACATATCAATGACCTAGATGAAATCAGGCTCTCCGCTCTTCAACATACTGCGTTAATACAACAACAACGAGCCAAATGCTAGGACGCCCTTATTAAAAATAAATTCTTTCGCGAAGGAGATTAGGTGCTCCTATATGACTGTAGGTTCCAGGATTTTCTCGGGAAACTTCAGACTCGCTGGCTGGGACCATATGAAATCCAAAAGGTACATGATAACGGCACCATTACTCTAACCACTATTGATGGATCCAGACATACCTTTAAGGCAAACGGCCACCGAGTTTGATTATACCGCAAACCACTTACTCAGGAATCCTTCTACCAGCAACTCCGCAAAGACTCCAACATGCAGATTCTTGTTGAGAAAGAGAAATCTTCCTCACCTTTAGTTAAGTAATTTGACTACTCTTACACACTGTACATAATTCTTTTGTTTTGTATATATTTTTTTCTTTTCTTGCAGTCGTATAACATTTGCACTTCGCTATTCCTTTTGAAAGGAACAACATTTTCACCATTTTGCTGATCCTTTTTAAGGAACGGCACTTTTGCACTTTGTTGTTCCTTCCGAAAGGAACAACATTTTCACCATTCTGCTATTCCTTTTTTAAGGAATAGCACTTTTTCACTACTACTGTTCCTTTCAAAAGAAACAACATTTCCGTCATTTTGTTTTTCCTCTTCGGAAGGAACAGCACTTGCAATTTTCGCTGTTCCTTTTCCCAAAGGAACAACATTTTCATTTTTCTGTTGTTCCTTTTTCCAAAGGAACAGCGTTTTCGTTTTTATTTTTCCTTTTCCCAAAGGAATGGCACATTCTTGTTTTCTGTTGTTCCTTTTTCCAACGGAACAACATTCTCGTTTTCTGCTGTTCCTTTTCCCGAAAGAACATCATTTTTGTTCTACAAGGCACATTTTTGTTTCTGTTGTTCCTTTTTCTGAACGAATGGCATATTTTTGTTTCTACTATTCCTTTTTCTTGAAGGAACAGCATTCTCATTTTCTAGTGTTCCTTTTTCTGAACGAACAACATTCTCATTTTCTATTGTTCCTTTTCCCGAAGGAACAACATTTTTGTTCTGAATGGCGTGTTTTGTTTTCTTCTATTCCTTTTTGCGGAGGAATAGCACTTGCGATTTCCGTTGTTCCTTTTTCGAAAAACACAGCATTTTTGCATTATTTTGCTTGTGCTTGTTTTATTTTCTGATATTCTTCTTAGTGCACAACATTTAAGAGTTTTTCTTCCTTTTTTCTTGCAATTTTGTACATAGGACTTGTTTTATCTTTTTCTTTTTTGTGTGTGTTCTATCATTCGGATCACTTTTGAAACACGGCTATACACTTATGCAATGAATATGAGAACTAGAAGATGCTGAAATCACCAAATTACATAAAAAAAAGTCGCTATCTTTACAAGAATTTGCTCTGAATTGATAAGAGAATAGAGGAAAGGACACAACTATTGATTATCTTGCTGTCACTATTCTACTAAAACCGATACGGTTGGTTATCTTTATCATTATGGTTCCTTCTATAATCTCATAATCCTCTTTGATCACTATTAAGAAGAAAGAATGAAGGGCATATTTTTCTATTGAGATGTTAAGACTTCTTCCACCATCCCTACTCTTAAGGAGTGTTGAACCACCCTTTGTGTATAAATAGGGAAAGTACTCTATAAAAAGAAAAGGTAAAAAAAAAAAGAGAAAAATGTTTATATAATTTGCTAACATGGTTTGTCAATGAAGGATAGGGGGTCTCATTGGGAGCCAGCCTACCATGATCATAAGGAAGAAAGTGAAGTGGCATTCCCACTATGGCCACCACACCAGGGATATGATCTAAGAGGCACATTAGGAAAATAAAAAAAAGTCCTTGGAACAGGAGGTCTCATCACGAGCCGGCCTGCCCACCTTTCACTCCCTCCTAGTGAATGGCATTATGATTTATCTGGTTACCAAGGCAGCATAATGGCCTCCATTCTGACATTCCACAGCACTTTCCTAAGCATACACAAAGGATCATGGTTCCATGGGTGAAATAAACAACTTTGTCAAGGTTATGGGCACTTGAGGGCAATAGAGCTCTGTTGATGGTATTGAGGTCACACTCTTTATACACCAATAGCACTTATGAATCCCTTCTTCTACCTTTGTAATGGGTCAAATATGATTATGAACATAATTCTTTCAAACCTCTAATACATGAAATCTATTATAACCAATCATGACGGAAAAAGTTGATCGTGACTGCACTGAACTTTTTGTGCACATCAGTTGTCCTATCCTCCAAATCTCACATCATATCATGGTATTCTCTTATTTATTAAGCGATTCTATGATATACCTTGATTTTGGCAATCCGCTTATTCTTGTAAACATGGCATCTCGGTATACGCTGCTCCTTTCTGACTCTGTATCATGTCAGTCCAACACGCCGCTCCCTCATTTGACGGCCGAGGATGGCCTATCACATTGCAGGGGGGGAGCAGGTGACCTCATAATTCATTGGCATACATGTCAATTTTTCATTTGGAGAACTTTTACTTGGGAATAGCAAGGCTTAACGGTATATCGTTTTCCAATTTTCATGGCTTGATGTTTCAAAATTATTTTTGTGTTATGCTCTGCAACAATTAGCAATAATTTGAACTCTAAACAAGCTTGTTGTTCTGTCATTTTCTCTATGGTTGCTAACAGCTTGAACAGCCTGTTGTTCCATTGCCGTCTTTGTGTTTTTATAGTTTGCTAAGCATGGGAGGAAGATCAATTCGTAGAGAACCACAAGTGTTGATAGTCTCTGATGCCGCACGGGAAATTCTAACAAGGGTAGGATGGATAGTTTATCTTGATCATCTGCAACAATCCAACGAGACCGTGGCAATTGAATTTTTGCAGAACCTGCAAGAATATCACTCCACGGTAAGGGGGAGACATATAGCAGTCACCGACAACATAATTGCAGAAGTTTCATGACTGCCAACCACTGGATCTGTGTGGACTCTGAAGAAAGTAAGGCTACAAGATGCCATCAAAATCTTCCAAGATGAAGGTCAGAACCTGACTCGAAGTGGAAAGGGAGTTCTACTAGCAACCTTGGGAGAACTGTAGGCAGAATTGGCAAGAGTCATCTAGAGCTACATCACCTGTGAAGGCAGGAAAGACGTGGTAAGACCACGACACCTTAAACTTTTAGTCGTATTAAAACAGAAATGCTCTATGAATTTTCCTGCATTTTTAAATTCTCTACTACACGGTGTTGCCCGAAGCCTGAAAAAATCACGACACATAGAATCGGTAGTAAGTCACCATGGGCTGATATGACTGATAGTTAGCTACAGTCTTGCTCAGCAACAAAGCAGCTGGCAAGAACTAATTTTTACAATAGACGAGGGACTGGCTTTACCAGCCCCCAAATGAAAGCATATTGTAAGTACATCAAATAGACCATTGAAATGGATGAAATCTGTTAGATTGGCATGGATCAGAAGGAGGCTGGAAAACTCCCAAGGGAACACGAGTCAATGGTGGAAATAGTTGATTCAGGGGATGAGCAACCCCCGCAATTGGAAGGAGAAGAGAATGAAAGAGAATTAAACGATGAGGGAGAAACAGAGGAAGAGACCGAAAAATCTGGTCAGGCTGAAGAAGAAACAGAGCAACGTGAGGAAAGCCCGTTGCAAAATCCGCTGTGAGAGAATGAATTGGCCCAGATTTTGGCCAACATGGGATAATATACTCAACTTTTTAGCCCACTAAACCTCCACACTGAGGAAGAGCCACAAGAGCACCCTGTTCATGATAAGAGTGCATCCGAAGAGTTATGCGACGAGGAAGAAGAAGAAGAAGAGAATCACTCCCGCCATGATGAAAGTGCATCTAGAGAGAAAAATGATGAAGATAAAGAAGAGGAACAATTTGTTCCAAGTCAGAATACATCGGAAGAAGTCTATGAAGAAGAGAGAGGGGAAGAAGAAGTTACCCAGGAAATTGCAGAGCAAGCTAGGGTTTCTACCCCCGAACGACCCGATCAGCAGAATAATGAGGAAATACCCCAAGATAAAAATCAAGAAATTGGTAAAGAAGAAAGTCCAGGCCCGAGTGCGTGAATGGCCATTCCTTCCAATAAAATGGAAGAAATCAAAAAATTACGAAAGGAACAACAAAGACTGCTTAATGTAATTGTGCGACTTCGACAACAAATCAGGATTCTACAGATGGGGAAGAGAGAAAAAAGGACTTCGATGGTAAGGCATGCAACCACTCCAGCGAAACCCCTCAAGAAAATGATCAAGAGGACTCAAGTCCACCCTACTATTCAAAACCAAAAGGAACAACCTTCAGTTGTTGCCCATGTTAAAGTACAAACAGATGATATAATGGCCTGTGACAAAGAAATTCAGACAAAGTCACAATCCTCTGAAGAAATTCGAACCATAATTACAGAACGACGCAATAAGAAGATTCAAGTAAACCTTCCCCTTTCAACCACCATGTGGGACAATGATCCGAGGACAGTAACCCTACTAGAGGATTTGATGCAAGCACAGCAAGCAGTAGAAAAACTTACAGAACAAACTATCTCTCGATAAAAGTATGAAGAATTACAACAGCAGCTAAGGAATGTCATTTTATCTGAAAGTCGGGCTTTTGAAGGATGGTGAAAGGAAGAAGAAAGAGTCGCAAAGGTAATTCATAGGTTAGATGTAGTTATCAAACAAATGGATACCTTATGCTCTTTGTACACTGACGTCCTAGCATGTAGACTGCCTGCTAAGAATTATGCCTTGTTTTTAATGGAACGATATTTGCAATTGAAAATTAAAGTTGTCAAAGCAGCAGCCCTGATAGAAATAAATACTATTGACGATTTCATAAATTGTTGTAAGCACTATGGGGTAAAGGTTCAAAGATTATTATGCAATTTCTATTTGCACAACCTTGTGTTAGATCAAGAAACAAAGCAGAACCCCGGCCCTTTCGTTGGGGATATCCAACTGCAGGCATTCATTTCATTTGGAGTTAATCAAATAAAATGGCTTAAAGCCTACAATGCCTTCCAAAGACAAGAAAACGGATTAGACTTATGGGTAAGAGCTGAGCCTAGAGATCTATTGCAATTATGGAATAAACATAAAAATCGCATGAGGACTCTGGGCGTGATCGAAGCATTAGGACCCATTCATACAACAATCAATCGGCAAGGGATAGAATACTTTTTTACCATCAAAGACCTTACCATTGCAGCTGCTGAATTTCGATATCAGACTTCTAATCTGAATATCCAACTCAGGGAACTGTTTAATTATGAGAACTTTAAGTTAGTTGTTGATCGCTTGAGCCTCTATGGTGATCTTATTTTGAGGGAAGGGCCATCTTGGTTAGGTTATAGGTTCCGAAGTCTGGTCATTTGGCATCCCGTACCAGGATACCAAGCCTTATATGAAATGCCCGAGGGCCAGACAGGACATCTTTTTGAGCACCTAGCTAGGCATCATGGTTGTAGACCTCCTCATGAGATCCCATCTCCAACCTACTCTCTCACCGCCTTGCATGTCAACCACAATGTTTTCACGATGGCATGAAAAAGGGTAAGCAGGGGGTGTGTTGGGCACTGGAGAAGGTATGTTATTTTCATTTACTTTGTTATCTTTTCTTCAAAACTCACAACCTTTTCACATCATGAGCTAGGCATATGACACAAGAATATGACAGAATCTAGAAGATTTATATGTAATATGAAATAACTAATAATTACTATTTTCTATGCAGAAAAAGGAGAAAATGGAAGATCGTCATCCCAAAAGAAAGAACAAGACAAAGTTAACTGTTGTCCCTTCGGCAGGGAACCGGGTTCAAACAAGGCAATCCAAATTGGAGCGTAACAGCTAGAAAAAGGAAAAGGAGATCTCCAATCAACGCGAAAGAACAGAAGGATAACTGCAAATTAACATCTTGACAAATCCCTCAGGATCCTTCGATCTTGAGGGATCGCTATCTTAACAATCCTCTATATTGTTGGTATCATCGCTCGGCTGTTATAAGAAGGGGCAGCACTGCTAACCCGAGAGACGACTGGTTGTTATTTTTATGTAATTCTCCTTTGTATTTGAAACTTTGATCATCGACCCTCATTGAAGTTCGATCCACTGAAACTCTGTTTTGATGTTTTAATATAAATCTGGTTGTCGTTCCATCTTTGATTCTGGAGTAATCTCAAGCGATGTGTCCCTGGGGGCTAAGGGCCCAGCCCTAGTGGATCACTTGCTCCTGTATCATATTTCTGATTCATGTGTGGTTTGATTTCTTTCATTTACTTTGTTCAGTAATCTGATGTGCTTTATTGTTTTACATATCAGCTCTATTATATATACTTGGTTAAATACTATTGTTATCTACAACAGGAATGCTATGTTATCATTCTGACGTTGTATCACATTGTTGTTCCTTTTGAAAATTGATATAACATTGTTGTTCCTTACAGATTGCCATTCAATTATAGTTCAACTGCGTTGTATGTTCCTAAATCGGTACCACTGTATGATTTATTCTTAAATTGTGACTGCTGTTCATTCGGAATTGTTGTTCTGTTACAACTGTCGTTCCATTATAATTGTTGTTACTTTATAGTTGTGATTCATGCATATTGTATCAGAGCTCAGATTACTGTTCCTTTTGATGTTAAGTGTGTCGCGCGTTTAACTTGGGTTGTTGTACATTCAAATCTGAGTTGTTGTTCTATACTTTATGTCTAATAGTCTACTATTCCATTTTTGTTTGTTGTTCAATTCGAAAGCTGTTACTTAATTCCTGTAGATTATAATTATTGTTGCATTCATTTCCATAGATTAAGGGTTTGTTGTTCAATCCTGTTAAATAGAGATAGTTATTGTTCTATTTCCTGTCATTTGAAGATTATCATTGCTTTGGTGTGCAAAAGGTCTGAGATTGTAGTGAACATCGACATACGTTGTCTAGTTCCCAGTTTGATGATCCTTCCTTTGAGTGCCTTTTTTATTGCATCAGTTTATAGAGGGAAGAGATACTGTTACTATACCCTTGACTGATAAATTGTTGGAGCTTTCTGAATGCATGATTTGAGTCCTAGGTTTCTTTTTGCAAATAGATTTCATTCCAAGCATCCGTTTACTCTTGTATTGAGAGCACTATACTACTAGCATTACTCTAACAAATGACCGCCTCAAACTGAGTACACTCTTTGAAAGAACAAATCGTTCCTGGATTGACAAATTAATGTGGGGTAAATAGAGGTAAAAGGACCCTTTTTACTGCTCGACAGATGTATCCCACATCTATGACGTGAAATGAAGCAAATGATTTTTCTGTAGGTGAAAACGATCTGATGATATAAGGTTTAGGAATGGAGGTCATGAAAAATGAAGGGTGAAGGTATTGCAGTGGATGGGGCGTTTGCTGGATGGTGAATTCTCTGAATGACTTCTCTTGAACATGTTGGCGACACTAATATGGACTGGTAGCGTTAACCCCATGGATGGTATGGAATACCAATGGTGATATGGTGAATGGAATAACCCAACCTAACTCAATCATGGTGATGGAGTGAAAGTGTCATGTTCAAGAGCGACCTGCTATCAATAAAATTCTTCAAGTTTTCTTCCCTTTTTCCCCAGTCATTGCTGACCAGTACCTCTTTATTTTGTCAAACTTAAGGAGGATAACATATGCTTGGTCTATAATTTTCCCTTTGGGCAAACCTGTCACTATGTTTTTAGCAAGCCTAGCGACAGTGAAACTCGTTATTGTCTGGGTGGACAAGTTTTTTGCTATTGTTTTAACGAGTTTAACGACAAAGATAACTCAGTCTTTTTCTTGTTTAGAGAGTTTGAAAAGGGACGAAAAGGAAACTCCAATAGTCCTTTTTCATAGCATAATCCCTTAAGTCTGAAAAAGTATAAAATAATACGAAAGGGATGACTTTTTGATCGCTTTAGCAAGCCGAAAAAGACAAGCGCTTGATCTTTTTGTTTGATAATCCCTCAGGTCAAAAAATATTAAAATATATGGGAGGGATGGCGTTCCCTTTACTTTAACGAGCTGGAAAGGCCAATGGCTCAAAAATCTTTTTATATTTAATGAGTCTAAAAAGAGTTTAAAAGGGACTCATTTTTTAGGAACGAGTGGTATTTTCGGGTAGCAACCTATTCCAGGTAAGTTTGGAACTTCTCAAAACATGGCAGTGTGAAGAGGGTGGCAATCAGAATCACTCGTCGCAGTTGTTCCTCAAAAGGGTAAACAATCAAGTGGAAGCATATGATCAGCCAAATGAATGGAGGTGATGGTAGGAACACAACCAAGGTTCAAAAAGGCTGATAGCAAGGTGATCACAAAGGTTATTTACCAAAGGTGGATTCATTTTTAATGAGCTTGAACTAGGAGAAACTATGCTCAGTGGCAGGTTTATTTTTTAACGAGCTTGAACCTTGCAGGAACATTTCTCTTTGGCAAGTTTATTTTTTAACGAGCTTGAACCTTGTGGAAACATTGCTCTTACCAGTCGTTTGAAGATGTCTCTTGGTAGATTTATTTTTTAATGAGCTTGAACACTACTATAACATGTGCTCATTGCCTTTTTATGTAGGCTAGAAACGACCAAGCTACAAAGCTAGAAAACTAAAAAGCTAAAGGGTTGAGAACCTAAAAAGCCAAAAATCAAGTTGGTTGTCTTTCACTTGCATATAAAGATTTGCATGCCCCCAGGTCTTTCAGAAAAGGAGAGTTTCCAAGTTACCATATGGAAGTTCCTGTGGTTAGGCAGGATTGTTTCTGTCAACAGACAAAAATCTCTTCCTTGGCTTTGTCCATCGAAATGGACGAAGGTGAATGGTGAGCTTCCAATCACATAACATACAAGGGAATACCTACTTCAGATTGATCACATATCCAACAAGGAATTGATTTTTCAATCCAATCATATAACCTTTCAAGGAAATATTTGTTTCAGACTGATCACATAACCTACATGGGAATGTTTTTTCAGTCCAATCATATGACCTTCAAGAAAATCTCTCTTTTCCTCTAGGTCCGCTTGTTGAAGTAGACTAGGGTGCATGCCCCATAAACTTCATTACATTCACTGAACTACCCGCGATAATTAGGTGGACGGGATGAAGGTTCAAGAGACATTATTGACGCAAAGAGACCATTTAGGGATGATGGTTGATTCATAGCTGTGTTTGAACCGAGAAATGAAAGCTAGTCGACTAATTGCACCAGTTTACCTTCATGCGAAAAACACATCACTCGAAAGAGTGTGGAAACAATCGCTTCCATGCTATATATAGAGTCACGTCCAAGGAGTAGATTGTAATCTAAAGTCCCTTGAACTACCAACACGTCCAAATGAATGGTTTTCTTTCTCAAAGTTATTGGTAACTTTGGAAGGATCCCTAACGATCGACCAGTTCCTTTGTTGAAGCCTGACAAATTTTGTTTTTCAGGCAAAAGCGATAGCGAACCAAGCGCTTTCCAAGCAGTTGAGGAAAGGATACTCACTGAAGCCCCTTCATCTATGATAGTTACAGACACGATCATTTTGTAAACTTGTACTATGATCTGGAATGGTACACTAGATGGAAGGTGGGGTTTTTCTAGTTGATTCCAATCAAAGAAAATGACTAGACTGCTCGGAGGAGGTACTGGATAAACGGCTAGATAAATCTCATGAACTGTGGGGCTTTCTTCCTGTGGTAAAGGAATGGATGGATTGCCCCCAAGTTCATTAGACTCAGTATCGACAAAAATAATTTGAACGGTGTCGGTCTCATTCTCATTGGAAATAGTATCATCTGAAGGTGGACCTTCTAAAGGCAAGACTAGGTCGACTGCCATCTCGACCAGTTGACTTTGGTCCGGTATGGACTCAGAAGGTTTACTTTCAATGATAGGTGATTCGATCGACAATTGAGCTATGTCAATCTAGTTTTCAACTAGCGAAGGACTTGGTAAGAGTTTCTTGTATCCAGTTGGAAGTTGTTGCAGTCAAGTAGGACGGTTATCCAAAATTCTTTTGGCTTCATCCAGAAAAGGACAACGGGGAAGAGTATGATTACCTTCACATAACCCACAAGGAAATTTGACATGTCCATTAACTTTGTTTTCATTAGTTGATGGTATGTTTTCAACCTGATTGCTAGAGGTTGATGACACTGAATGGTGCAAACGGGGAGACCATTCTCTCAAGATCTACGGAATGCAAGGTCAATCTCGATGGTAGTGGTCTCCCTTGCAAATTATGCATGGAGATTTTGGTTTGGAAAGTTTAGTGTGTGGATTTTCACCAGATGATGCATGGTTGCCTCCTTGTTTAGCTGGCTTCTTCTTCTTCTCCTTCCCTTTCTTTTTCTTCTCAGCTACTTGGTTTTTAGTGTCACTAGTTTCACCAAGCAAAGAGGAATAAGGGGAAGGAGAAGCAAACAAAGTAGAAGGCGAAGGGGGAACTTCAGTATCATCTGGTTGTTGATTAGATTGTTAAGGAATTACGGTGTTTTGAACGATGGAGGTCGAAAAAAGCCATACTGGGAGGCCGATTGTGATTCCTGGAAGGGACAATGTAGCCATATACTTAGCACCAATATCTCCCCAAGAGGAGAAAGGACTAGGATTTCCCCCAAGAGGGATTCCTTGATTGGTGGACTCCATTATCTTGACCTAAGATCAATGAAGGAATAGGGATGTTATTCTGATTTAAATAAATTTTAAGACACTTTGACGCAACTTTGCTTTTTCAATTTTTAAGAGTCGAGAAAAAGCTAAAGGTGACTCTAGTCGCCTTCAATTTTTAATGAGCCTAAAGTGACAAGTGCTCAGATGGACCTTTTCTTTTAAGGAGTCAAAAAGGAACGAAAGTGACTACTCTGGAAATCTAAATAGAGGGATTACCAAACCAATCGCAAAACTGCAAAATACACCTTAGTAATAAATGATAGAGAAATTACCAAGGACTTATGTATGACAGTCAATCTTCCCGAATGTTGTGTTTAGTGCGTTGCGATCGATAGGGAGGCAGACACGGCTTCCTAAGGATAAAGGATATTAGCCTATTATGGTCTCCAAATATACTCAATGGTACGGGGAGCACAAGTCCATACTGGCACTTATCGTATCAAAGAGGAGGAATCACCCAACCTTCGATGAAAATGATAGTTACCAGGTTTTACGACGCCGGAACACGTCTCTAGCCTAGACTTCTAGATGTGTTGCATTAGGTTCCAAAGCATTTTTATGTTCATTGAGATTTATTTTAGAGTTGATCTTGCTTAGAAGTTTGTCTTTCAAGGTTCACCACATGATGTAGATGTAAAATTCCTAAATATGCAATCTAAAATGATAAACAGTCATTTATTTTGTTTTAGCAATGAAAATCCTAGCTACTAAGGAAAGAAGAGTACGATTCTTTCAGCATAGAGCAAAGAGCACACACTAAATGCACTTTTCCTAAATCATATTCCGCATGCAGTCAAAATGCAAATGAACACGCATGTATTTTTTTTCCGTTTCCTTAATGCGTGAATGCCAAAAAGGAAAGCTAAGTACAGATATGAACTATTTTCTTCAAAGCGACATTTCAACAATTTCTTTTCAAAACGAAAGGAAGACTAAAACAACACTTTCAATTTTGAATGGAAAACTGCTTTCGACACTTCAAATACTAATAACTCAAATCAAGTACAATGACAAAAGTACAATCAACTATCTAGAAGAGGAAGACTTTACAACACTCTTCTTTTGATTTAAAATGACAATTACGACACTTGCATCAAAAACGACAATTCGATTAAGCTACTCTTGACAAAGGAAGACTGTAAATGATTTACAAATACACAAAAAACATTTACAATTCCTAACTAATGGAGGCTGAAATATGTGAAGGAAGAAGGTTTCAACAATGAGATACTGATCATGAACAACAAAACTACTGAATAAAGCTGAAAATCAGGAGGAAAAACCAACTTTCAGAGAGAGAAACTTTATCACTCAATCATTGCACCTGCAACACAGGGAAATAGGGATGCATCTCACCTCCAACACATGGGAGGTGCGATGCATACAGGCTGCGAGTTACAGACAGTGCGATGGACTAGGGAGTGAAACTGAGCTTGGTTTTTGCTCAAAATTTGCAGCTATGTTCAGTGATTTAGGCTGAGTTATGATGGATAGTAAAAAAACAAAGTATAGGGGTATGATCTTATGAGGTTATTGAACTACCACAAGGGCACTTAAAATGCTTGTAAGTCAGATGTTCAGTTCATAAAACAACCCAGAGATTGACTGAAGAAACATTCATCTACTTCGCAATTGCATAGCAAAGGCGGTTCGAAGGCTAGCTGGCTAACTTCAGGCTTCGTCTGTAGTTTATAAAGAAAACAATAAACACACAAAACAAACTATTCGCTCCCCAGCAGAGTCACCATTTTATTTTAGGGAAAACTACAGTCGATTTGAACTGCTAGTCCCACTAAGATGGGGATCTTTCTTAGAAACAAACAATCAAAGCAATTCGAGATTTCCTTTAGGTGTAATAGATAAAAGGGAAGAAAAGAGGACCAACCTGGATCTTTCACTTTGATCCTTGCTTGATTTCTCTTTCCCTTGATAAAATTTACCACTCTTCTCCTACTTGTCCCGCTTCAAAGAATACCTGTAGAGTCAAAGTAACATAAAACCATCAAAGCATCTCTATCTAAAACATCATAAACAATGCAGAATCAGAAACACATTGACCATACAATTACATCCATAAACAATAATATTCACAAATACACGATTATATGGAGGAAAATTCAAAGAAATTTATTAACAGTAGAAGAGATTATTAAAACCCAGTTGTCTGATCCAACATCGTCCTCCCAGCATAGGAGCCCTCTTCACCTCATGAAAAGCAAGATCACCCAACAATACAATGTCTTTTCTCACAGATAAACCAACAGCACTTCCGTACAAATTACAAAATTCCAGCCTCTAGATATCTCAGATGAGGGATCCATTTATAGAGGTCTTGCAAGGGTGTGAGTCAACTCTGGGTTTTTGATTAGTGTCATTCCACTGATAGTTCTTGGTTCCACTTGGAGATTTCTTGGATCTCTTACTCATCCCTGGGCGAATTCAGAGAGGCAAGTGTCACAAGAGAGGTTCCTAGAAGATTCCATGATCATCCACTTAGCAAACTGTCTCTGCCATTTGTCTATTCTCGCTCATTGCACCCTACAGAAGGCCATTTCGGTATGCATCGCACCTGGCTAGTGTGGCAGCTAGTATGCATCTCACCTTCACCATGGAGCAATCAGTATGGTCCAGTTTTGGCCAGTTCTGAGTGGTTTTTCAAGTGGAACTTCTGGGAAATGATGTAATCAGTTGACCATGATCCTTTAGGGTATGAAACAACACTTTTAGGGACTAAAGAGCCCTTTGTTTATGGACATATGAGTTTGGGGTTGCGGTGCCCAAACATGTCTATAACACCCCATGAAATGTCTTTCATTCAATTGTAGAGGCATGGCTAGTGCCTCCAATAAACTAGCCTCGCGCAGACCTTTTGAGATTGAACCTATTGACATTATCTTGCTGCAAGAAACCCTAGGTTCGGCTAATCACATTACCAGATCCCTAAACTCTATTTCTATGGGATGGATCTATATGGCATTGGACGTTGTGGGGAGTTCTGGTGGTCTTACCATTGGATATAATCCCCGAACCATCAGAGCTACTACATCTTGGGGAGGCCATGGTTTCCTGGGGTTAAATCGCTTCTCGGCAGAGCTTGGCACCAACCTATGGGTTGTCAACATATATGGTCCTTGTCAATAGAGGGAGAATTTCTGGTAGCATCTGCTTGGCCTCTCCATTTTCTCATCAGATCACATCATTATTGGAGGCGATCTCAACTTCTCCCTGGGTTATAGTGAATCCTGGGGGTCAATGGCACAAGTGGATTCAATCTCGGGGTTTATGACAAATATCCTAGAGCAGTATAACTTGATGGATGTCCCTATGAACAAGCCTCTTCCCACATGGAGGAATAGAAGGGTGGGTGAGGCTGCCCTTGCTCGAAGATTAGACAGATTCATTATGAAGGGGCCCCTATTACAGCTGTTGCATCACTATAAACAATGGGTGGGATCAGGGGGTATTTCGGATCACTCCCCCATTTATCTGGAGATATTGGGGCCTCACCCTAAGCCAAAAGCCCCTTTTAAGTTTAACCATGTCTGGCTTCAGGATCCTGCTT
This sequence comes from Pinus tabuliformis, assembly GCA_031772625.1. Taxonomy (NCBI): domain Eukaryota; kingdom Viridiplantae; phylum Streptophyta; class Pinopsida; order Pinales; family Pinaceae; genus Pinus; species Pinus tabuliformis. The sequence goes on along the minus strand of CM062805.1, from coordinate 703,526,907 downwards.
ATGTTCGTATGGTTTCGGACTTCTGGGCTGCCAACCCGATCGATAGATTTGACTCCTTGGCTAAAGGTTTCTGTTATAACTTGTCCAAGCTCAAGCATCTTTCTATTAACTGGGCTAGAGAGAAGCACCAGAGGGAGATTTTGACTCTATTACACATAGAAACTGAGCTCAGTTCTCTGCTCGATGAGCGAAGCCTGGGGTTTATCACTACTGAAGACAAATCTCATCTAATTGAACTTGAGAATTAGAAGGCTTAGATCCTGAAGGAAAGAGAGGGATCCATCCATTTTCGAAGTAGGGCCATATCACTGAAAGCAGAGGATGACAATATAAGTTTTTTTCAAAACTATGCAAAAGGTAGAAAGGTATCAAACACCATTTGGAATCTACCTCTACCTAAGGGAGGAGTGGTTGATTCTTTCAATAAACTCTCCCATCTTACTCTACTCATTTCATGAATCTATGCAAAAGCCCTCTAGGATCGAATCTTGTTGATATCATTAATGTGGCTAGTCACTTCCCCAGATTTGTTAATGAGGATGAGGTAGAGGAACTTTTTTCTCCTGTGACAACTGGAGAGCTTGAAGGCACACTAAAATGGTTCAAAAAGGATAAGAGCCCTGGACCAGATGGCTGGACCATAGAATTCTATCTCGCTTTCTATGACCTCCTGGGACAAGATCTGTTGAAAGTCGTGGAAGAGTGCAGATTGTCTAGATCTCTGTACAATGCCATCAATTCGACTTTCATTGCCCTCATTCCTAAGTCTGACACCCCATCCTCCTTTAATGACTACAGACCCATCTCTTTGTGCAATTGTCTGTACAAAATTATCTCCAAGATCATTGCTAATCGCCTCCGCCCTATTCTCTCTCGTCATATTGCCCCCCAGCAATTTGCTTTTCTTGAACATCGACAGATTCATGAAGCTATTGGCTCGGCCCAAGAAGCTATTCATACAATCTGGACCAGACACCAAAAGGCCATTATTCTTAAGATAGATCTGGCAAAAGCTTTTGACCGTGTCAGTTGGCTTTATATTAAGATGCTCCTTATCCATTTGGGCTTTCCCCTCAATTTCATCACTTGGATCATGGCCTGCATAACCTCTCCCACCTTCAGTGTCCTCATTAATGGGTCTGCATCTCATTTTTTTCACTCTGAGAGGGGGCTTAGACAAGGATGCCCCCTCTCACCTCTCCTTTTTTTGATTGTCATGGATGGACTTAGTCGATTGATTGCATCGGCTAAGAGAGACGGTGATCTTTGTGGACTCAAGATATCTGATGATTGCTTTCTCACCCATCTTCTATTTGTGGATGATGTTCTTATTTTTCTTGATGGAAGTATTCGAGATTCCCGCTCCTTTTCCAAGATTCTCTCTCTCTTCTCATCAGCTACTGGGATGTTAGCCAATCATTCTAAATCCACCATTACTTTTGCCCGAACCTCCATCCAAGAGTCACATCTTTCTCATCAGCTTTTCCCTTATTGCATCAATCCTCTAGACCGGGGTCTCAAATACCTGGGGTTCTGGATAAATCCTATCAGCCAGAAAATTGCTGATTGGGTATGGCTCGTCACTAAATTGGAGAAAAGGCTTACCATATGGAGCCACAGATATTTGTCTAGAGCTGGTAGACTTGTTCTTATAAAATCTGTTCTTGAGGCCACTCCTGTATTCTGGATGGCACTTGCTTGGATTCCCAGGAGCATCTTGGCTCATTTGCAACAAATCTGCAACAGATATCTTTGGAATGGTAACGAGGACAAACAGATTTTTGCATGGGTTGGCTGGAATAAGATCGTGCTGCCCAAAAAATGGGGAGGCTGGGGCCTAAAAGATCTTCCTTTATTTGCGCAAGCTCTTGCAACAAAAATGGGATGGACTCTGTTGACCAGACAGAATCTCTGGACTACCATCACATATCACAAGTATATTTAGCCTCAGCAAATCATGGATTGGATTTGTTTGCCAAGTTGGCCTAAAACTGGCATCTCATCTATCTGGAAGGCACTCCTTCACTCTCTACCTCTCATCAAGGATAATCTGGCCTGGAGAATCAATGATGGATCTATGGCCCGCATTGGTTTGGACCCATGGACTGGAGGTGGAGGAAGATATCAGCTGTCTAGAGAACTCATACAGCACCTTCATTCACACGAGCTCAAGGTGCTTGCAAACGTTGCGGATCCTCATAATACCACCATTTTTGTTCAAGGATGGAAAACCACCTTACAGCTCGATTTACCACAATGTTGGCACCAAGAATGGCATGATTATATTTCTGCACTATCTGAATCTCATATCAGGATAAAAGAGGGCCTGGATGAACTCATTTGGTGTCATGCGGACAATGGTATATACTCACCTAAGACTGGATATCTATCCCTGATCTCCCACAAGATACCGGATTTGATTACCTTCTGGTGGAAGCATATTTGGAAACTTACTGCGCCTCCTCAGACCAGACTATTTTTCTGGTGTATACTAAAAGACAAAGTTCCCACAGGCGAAAATCTCATGCATCGATCCTTCCATGGGCCGAATTGGTGTACATTATGCAAAAGCTCATCGAAATCGACCTTACATCTGTTTCTGAAATGCTCAGCCCTGATTAATCTTTGGCAAAATATTTCTACTACAATTCATTACACAGGGCATTGGGAAGGTGATGACATAAACAAAGCTTGGGAAGGTTGGTACAATCGGCATAAAGGTTCAAAACTTCAAAGTCTCCCTTTGATTATCAGCTGGCATCTCTGGCTGGCTCGGAATCGCTCTATATTTGACAACAAACCTGTGTGTTGGCCACACATTGCAGCCTGTATAGTATCGGCATATAATGAGATGCCTGATCCTCCACAAACTCGAGCCCGAAGGCCTCATACACCTCCACATATTGATAAAAATACCCCTTGGGCGTATTTCAATGGTGCAGCACAACAGCAAGGATGTGGTGGTGGATTCATCTTATACATTAGTGAACATCATTACTTCAAAGTTAAGATGGGATTAGGGGTTGGAACAAACAATTTCGCAGAACTCATCACCCTTCGTCATCTCTTGCATTTCTCTTTGGGGCATAATTGCATGGGCTTAAATATTTTTGGAGACTCGAAGATCATTATAAATTGGTTCAATAATATTGCTACTTGTCACATACACTCAATAATATATTGGATGAAGTAAACATTTTCAAGGCTCAATTTAATAATATCACATGCAATCATATTTACAGGGAACATAACAGCTGTGCTGACGGGCTATCCAAGGAGGCCACGGTACTTCCCAGAGGAGAGTGGATGATCCAGGAATAGTGAGGGACAAATGAATACCGCTACTATCATCGCCCATACATAGATCTGCATTATCACAGGGCAGAGAGCCCATGATCTCTGGTTTTTTGGAATATTTTTGAGAAATGTTTTTTTGAAAATTTTGTACATATTATACAGGATATTTATGTATGGCCCTGCGTGGCACATGTACAGACATATACAAGGCTCCTATTATATTTCAAATGAACATCCTGCGTGGTGTTCTGGACAGTATACAGTTTTTTGAAGAACCTTCACAATTTTGACTGAGCCCTCTAGGGCTAGACAGATACAGCATATGCAAATCGCATCTACAATATGTAATTTTTCAAAGTTAATGAAAGATTACGATTTTCCAGGGGAAAAAAATAAAAAATAAATAAATAAATAAATTTAAAAAGGAAACAAAAAAACCATAAAAATGTAAAAAAAAAAAAAAAAAATCAGAATGAACGTGTAAAAAAGAAAAATCTAAATAAATATATAGATAAATAAACAAATCAAAAAAAATATATATATATATATATATAAACAAAACAAAAAATTAAAATATATATATAATTTAGGAAAAATAAATAAAAAACCATTTTTTTAAGTTAAAAATAAAAAATAAAAGCATCATTTGAAAAAATGGTTAAATAATTACCAAAAAAAATTAAAAAATTAAATTAAAACTAAAAAAAAAAAAAGAAACATTTAATTTTAAATTTTTTTAAAAATTATATATATATATATATATATATATATATATATATATATATATATATATATATATAACAATTAAAATAAAAATTATTTAAACTTAACCAACAAAAAAAAAAACCATTAAAAAAAACAATTTATTTTTATTTTTATTTAATACCTCCCTCCCCCCTCACTCAACCCCACCGCACCGCCCACCTCTCCCTCCCCACACCCTTGCTCCCCCACCGCAGCACCCCCTCCTCCACTTCCCACCCCACACCCTCTGTAACACCCCCGAGTTGCATATTGTTTGGCGATGGGTGCGCGACGGGCAAGCGGGCGACTAGTTGGGCCAACTGGCAAGTTAGGCACGTCTGAACGTGCCACGATCTAGGATGAATGGAGGAAACATGAAAATGACTAAGTGTTGGAAAGTTCGGTGACAGACTTATATGGTGGGGCGGTCCCGGGTGTGGGCGCCCTCACCATGGCCGATGGTGAAATATGGCGAAATGCTCTAAGTGTGGGTCGGCTTGGCCATAGGCCGAAGCCCCTACCTTGGGTGACCATCATATATATATGTGAGGGAGAGTTGGAGAAGAATCATCAAGTGGTCAAGGAGCTTCAAGCGATCTACAAGCAAGAAGTGCAAGCTAGAGTTTGGAGGTTTGAAACGAGGGCAACGGTGCAGGCAGAGCTAAGGGCCGAAGCACCTTAGCTGTAGAACTGGGTAACAGTCGAGGCCGCAGCCTAAACAAAGAACCGCACATGGGCCAAAGAGTTCGAGTGAGGCTGAACAGGCAATTCGGGTCGGTGAACGGTCGAAATGGGCGGGCGCACAAAGGTGCAGGCTGAAACGATGGTTGGGAAAGATGAACGAGATTTCATTCGAGAGTCTGGGTGGTGAGCTGAACGAAATATCGTTCGGGCAGGCTGAGCAAAATATCATTCAGGCATTCGGGTGGATAAGCTAAACTAAATATCGTTCAGGGGAACAAGCTGAACAATTTAGCGTTTGGAACATTCGGGAGGTCGGTTGAACGACGGGCTGAAAAAGTTATCGTTTAGGTGTTCAGGCGGTCGATTGAACGGAGCGTGGGTGGACATCGTTCAGATAGTCGGTTGAATGTGCGATAGGTGAACGAGTCGGTGTTCGGTGGATGAAACGGATGGGCAGTTGTGGTGACTCAGGTGGACGAGTCGGGGCACCCGTGCAAACATGAATGGTGGTGAGGCGAGTCAGTCGGGCAAGGCGACATGAGTTGGCAGCGCAGCGAGTTGAGTGGTGGTTTGTTCAATGAGTTGGGACGCCACAAGGGTGGGTGCATGTAGTTGAACGATGAGATGGGGTGTCGGTGAATCGTGAAAAACAAGTCGTGCAAAGGTTCGTGCGACAGGTAAATGAAGGAGCACAGACGAACAAGCATCGGGCAGGTGAGTTGCAAGTGTGCGCTAGGTGGGTGACATGACCCGGTAGGGCTGTACGACAGCTGAACAATGGGGTGTCAATTCTGAACGAAGTCTTGGTTGAGGTAGTCGGTGGGCACCTCCGCCTGGTGAATAGGTGAGGCTGCACGGTGGTGCAAGCCGAACTGTGAAAATTTGTAGGTTGTTGTAAATTTGTAAAAGTTGAAAGATTGTCATTATTATTCAAGCAGACTCTATTTGCATGGAGTTTCCCCTCCTGAGTTAATATCCATTTTGAACTCATGGTTAATGATAATGATAATGTGTATATGAATGTAATGTGAAAGTTTCTGTTGCGTAAAAGAAAGATTATACTTGGCAAGTTGAAAAATAAACTAAGTATAGAAGTAGGCGTAGTCCACATCCGCAAGTATTGTTAAAAAGAAAGTGGTTGGTGGTGCTGCACCCCTGATCGTGTGGTTGGAAGAGTACTACTAGGGTAGGGGCATGACAGGTGGGATGAGAGCTCCGTATTTTGTGGGCTTTGGTGATTCAAAAAAAAGCTTGACAGGTGATTCAGGTTTGCAGGTGATTTCAGTTGAAGTTCAGGTTTGAAGGCTAATGACTGTTGAAGGTAAAGTAGGTAACGAATACTTGCCAAACAGATGAAGATGGTCGAAGGGGCATTTCAAAAGCTGAAGAACATGAGCGATTGTTGGAAAGAAGAAACACAAAAACGTTATGAAGCTGTTGTACAAAGGTGGGAACCTTTGATGCATGTTGGGAGCAACATAGCAGATTTGCGGGAAGACTTGAACGATCTTCATGTGGGGACTGATAAGCTCAAGGGACTTGATGAAGAGATCTAGCAGGGTGAACTTAGGCTCCAAGAACTCATGGATGAAAGAGTTCAGTTGAGGGAGAAAAGCACCATGGCAGAAGCAGAAGTCAAGCAGCTTGAGGATGGAATAAAGAGGGACTTTCTTGGTAGAAAGACCATTGTGATAGAGTAGGATGAGCTTGATTACATTGACAGACTTGGGGACTACCACCGAGACAATCAGGCAGATGTTTGGAGGCTTAGTTCACTATGGATGGAAGGAGTCAATGGGTACTTGATTGGTGCACTTAAGCAAGGAATGATGGAGGATAAGCTTGAAGGTGTTCAGGCAGAACCAGGATCGGGTTGCTTAGAAGAGCCAAGCAAGGAGGTGAAATACCTTAAGAAGGAAGTCAGGTCGAAGCACAGTTCGATAGACTCTTCTGAGGTTGAGTTATTGAAGAAGGTTGTTGAAGTAAGACACAAGATCAAGCCGAAAGAGGATGGTGATGCCTTGAAGTTGAGTTTTGTGCAGGTGACCGTATGTGGCAAGAGATTTGCAGCTTTGGTGGACACGGGAGCTACTCATAGTTTCCTGAGTAGGAAAGCAGCAAAGTATTTTGGGAAGAAAGCTAAAATGGGGAGAGAGTGGAGTGCTTTCAAAGCAGTAAACTCTACCATGAAAGTTGTGACTAGTGTGATGGAGAACACTCAGGTGAGAGTGGGCTCTTGGTTTGGAAAGTTGGACTTGAGGATTGTGGACTTGGATGATCATTCTATGGTGTTGGGGCAAGATTTTCTGAAGCTTGCACAAGCCATACCAATGGTGGACTGGGACATTCTCTAGATTATAGCTGAAGAGAGGACCTTGTTGGTTCAGATGAATAGAAGAAGTTTCTTGGGGTATATACCAAGGATGGCTTATATAACTTTGTATCCCAAAGATCCGAATGTGAAGCATATGAATGTGGAGAAAAGAGGACTTGGGAGTATGACTCAAATAGTGAAGGAAGGGAAGTTAGTAGACTTCATTGCAAGAGCTAGAGGGAAAGATGGAGGTGGAAAATCATTTTCACATATCTTGAGACACTTGGAAGGAGCATCTTCCACCAAATATCTTCACGATGGAGTTTCAGATGAAGGAAGTTTGAATACTTTTTCAGTAGCACTAGTTGGGGAAGATTATGCAGGTAGGGATCCGGCTGGCATAGTGGAGTTTGCAGATATGCCATGGGCATATATGACTTTTAGTTGACAAAAGACAAGCTTGAGAAGCTTGGGTGTACATGTGAGGTTGAGGTTGTGCACAGATACTTGAGAACACAACATCAATCTGATACATGGGTGGATGAGATTCAGGGAGGAAACTTCCTAGCCCTCCTTTTTCGATAAACAACCTTGGAGATGGGTTGATGTAGTGACCTTGTTTGGGAAGGGTTGCACCACCTTGACAAGGGGGCCTTGGAAGGAGGCTTCTTCATATCGACGGGTGGATGATGCAGGAATGAATATGACTACGTAGCAACACATTGGCATTAGCATCATGGACAGCATGTAGCAGATGGGATGGGCATACCATGGACCTGAGCATGGCTTATTTTGGACAGATTTTGATCGAGTTTGAGATTGTGAAAGGTTGGTAAAGAAAAAATCAACGGTTGCATGAAGGTACATTCTTATGACTCGAGCATTACGGTTGGATTATCTACCCAACTAGTTCGATGACATGGGGGCATGTAGTGTGTCGAGTTTGTGTCAGATAGATGTCTTGGTTTCAGCTGAGATGTTGTGTTGGCTGGACTATTATGCAGAAGTTCACATGATGAGACGACATATGGTGGAGACAGTTGTATTACACATGTTGCAGGGATGTTTGCGATATATGGGCTAATTGAAGTCATGGATCAAGAAGAGTTCCTGATTATGGAGACATAGACCAATAGCTTGTGTGGCATTGGAGTGAAGGCAGGCAGTATGAGTATCGTTGGATGTTGGAGCTGGTAGCACTTTGTGATAATGGTTGATTGGCAATCTTGGTGAAAGTTGGTTGTTGGGATGGAGAATTGTCGAGGACGACAATGACTTGGAGTGGGGGAGGATGTAACACCCCCGAGTTGTGGATCATTTGGCAATGGGCACGCGATGGGCAAGCGGGCGACGAGTTGGGCCAACCGGCGAGTTGGGCACACCCAAACGTGTGATGAGCTGGACTGAACGAAGGAAACGTGAAAACGACTAAGTATTGGAAAGTTCAGTGACAGACTTATATGGTGGGGTGATCCTGGGTGTGGGCACCCTCACCATGGCCGATGGTGAAATATGGAGAAATGCTCTAAGTGTGGGTCATCTTGGCCATAAGGTGAAGCCCCTACCTTGGGTGACCATCATATATATACATGAGGGAGAGTTGGAGAAGAATCATCAAGTGATCAAGGAGCTTCAAGCGATCTACAAGCAAGAAGTGCGAGCTAGTGTTTGGAGGTCTGAAATGAGGGCGACGTTGCAGGCGGAGCTAAGGGCCGAAGCACCTCAGCCGTAGAAACGGGAAACAGACGAGGACATAGGCTGAACAAAGAACCACAGGTGGGCCGAAGCATTCTGGTGAGGTTGAATGGGCAGGTCAGGTCGGTGAATGGGCGAGCTAGGAAAGCGCACGAAGATGCGGGCTGAAAAGATGGTTGGGCAAGCTGAACAGAATTTCGTTCGAGAGTCTGGGTGGTGAGCTGAATGAAATATCGTTCGGGCATTCAAGTGGACAGGTTGAACAAAATATCATTCGGGTGTTCGGGTGGACAAGCTGAACGAAATATCGTTTGGGCGAACTGGCTGAACGAGTCAGCATTCGGAACGCTCGAGCGATCAGTTGAATGATGGGATCGTTCAGGTGTTTAGGCAATCGGTTAAACGAAGCGCGGGTAGACATCGTTCAGACGGTCGGTTGAACGTGCAATGGGTGAACGAATCAGCATTCAGTGGAAGAAACAAACGAGAAGTTGTGGTGACTCAGGTGGGTGAGTCGGAGCGCCCATGCAAACTTGAACGGTGGTGAGGCGAGTCGGTCGGGCAAGGCAACATGAGTTGGCAGCGTGATGAGTTGAGCGGTGGCTCGTTCGATGAGTTGGGACGCCATGACATTGGGCACGTGCGGTTGAACGGTGAGCTGGGGTGTCGGTGAAACGTGAACGACGAGTCATGCGAAGGTTCATGCGATGAGTAAATGAAGGAGCACGGACGAATGATCATCAGGCAGGTGAGCTACGGGTGTGTGTCGGGTGGGCGACACGACCCGGCAGGGCTGCACAATAGCTAAATGACGGGGCGTTGATTCTGAATGAAGTGTTAGTTGAGGTATCCGGTGGGAACCTCCACTTGGTGAATAGGTGAGGATGCACTGGGGTTCAAGCCGAATTGTGAAAATTTGCAGGTTGTTGTAAATTTGTAAAAGTTGAAATATTGTCATTATTATTCGAGCAGACTCTATTTGCAGGGAGTTTCCCCTCTTGAGTTAATATCTGTTGTGCACTCATGGTTAATGATATTGATAATGTGTATATGAATGTAATGTGAAATTTTTCAATGTGCTAAAAGAAATATTATACTTGGCAAGTTGAAAAATAAACTAAGTAGGCGTAGTCCACATCCGCAAGTATTTTTAAAAAGAACGTGGTTGGTGGTGCTGCACCCCCAATCATGCAGTTGGAAGAGTACCACCAGGGTAGGGGCGTGATACCCTCCCTCCCCCCCGGCCCTCCTCTCTCACCTCCCCCGATCCTCGCCCCCCACAACCTCCCACACCCCCACGCCCTCCTGTCCCCCTTCCCTCACCCCCTCGTCCTCCCCTCCCCCCTCCCTCACCCCCCCATCACGTCTCCATCCAGGCCTCCTCGCCTGCCCCGGCCCCCAACAAGCGGCCAAGAGGACACAAGCCGATTCTGGAAATCTACCTACGGCCTCTTGGCTACTGGCTGGGGGCCTAGGGGGGCGCTAAACGCAGCACCCCCCCCCCCACCACAAACGCACCCGCTTGGGCCCCTAGCCAACAGCCAAGAGGCCACTGGCTGAGGGTTGGGGCGGGCAGGGAGGGCCAGCTGGAGAGGGGACAATGGGTGAGGGAGGGGGAGGGGTCTAGTGGCTAGGGGAGGGGGAAGGGGAGGGCGTGGGGGTGAGTTAGGGGGGGGGGTGTCACGCCCCTACACCTGCGGTAGTCTTTCAACCACTTATAGCGAGGTGCGGCACCACTGAACACTTTCTTTTCACCAATACTTATGTTCATGGACTATGCCTAACCACTTGTCTACTTAGTTTGTGTTTCTCAACCAAGTATTATTATTATTCCTTTATACTAATGAACACCCATACACATTCATTATCCACAGCAATTATAAATAACAAGACAATTGCAATAGTATAAAGGGAGGGGCAACTCCCTGAACAATGAGTCTGCCCGAATTCAATATATTATTCAACTTTCAAATATTTACAAGTATACTTGGGAAACACCAAGCTTCATACTTAGCCGATTTTACAACATGTCACACCTTCACGTGCCAACTGAGTTCCTTGCTTGAGTTGGGCGGGTGCACCCTCACACAAACTACCAACCGCACTCCTCGACCGAACTTCATTCACCCTTGCACGACGGGTGGGTGACCTCACCCGAGTCACCCATTCACCCTTGCATGATGGGCGGCTGACCTCACCCGATTCACCCATTCACCCTTTCACGATGGGTGGGCGACCTCACCCGAGTCACCCGAGTCATCACCGCGTTTCCTCTTGCACAACAGGCGGGCGACCTACCCGAGACACCACTGCATTTCCTCTTGCATGACAGGTGGGCGACCTACCCGAGTCACCCGAGACACCACCGTGTTTCCTCTTGCATGACGGGTGGGCAACCTACCCGAGTCACCCAAGTCACCCGTGTCACACCGAACAGTGGGCGCCTTCCTCCACACCTTCACCCGATAACCGAGACATGTGCATATCACTGTGTAGCACTGCCCAAGAGTGGGCGCATAAGACCTGCACCTCTTTTGCTGCGGTCTACTCCTTCTTTGCACTTCTCCTTTGCGTTCACCAAATGCTCCTTCAAATTTCTTGTCGATTGATTCTCCAAATGCTCCAACTCTCGCTATACTTATACGAGTGGTTGGGCGAGTCGAGCTGCCCAAGCTGACTCGACCACCACGTGCCAAACGCCCTCACATCATGTCTATTCGCCTTGTCCATTGTTGGTCGGCCAACAATCTTCGCCCGAACTGTCATTCCATGTGAGTCGGCCCGTGGGTTATGTAACTCGCTCCCCACGCTATAAAACATCCATCGCTCATCCTCTTATGTGCATTATACACATGTATCCTCGCACCTTTTGGACTTAGCTTCTCGCACTTCGCACAGCAGTTATTTCTTGGACCGCAGGTCCTTACATCCTCCTCCACCTGAAGTCATTTTCGTCCTCGACAATAAGTCATCCTGGTAACCATCCTACCACCAAGATCATCATCTCAACTGTCTCATCCTCGGTCATGATATCAACCAGTCCATACACTGCAAACATCCCTGCAACATATGTAAAACAACTGCCCCCATCATGTGTCGTCCCCATCCTGTGAACTGTCGTCAGATACTCCAACATAATGCCAACATCTCTCTGCACACTTCCGGACCTCATGATTCGAACTAGTCGGGTGATCAGTCCAACTGTCACACTCAAACCATAAGAATGCACATCCTTATGTCTACACCAGTCTTTCTCAAACTCTGCCACATCCTGGACTCACCAAGAATCTCTCCCATGCTTAGGTCCATGGAAACTCCATCCCATCTGCAACATGTCATGATGCTAATGCCAAACCATTATTGCACCATTTGTCATACCTACTCAACCTGTTTTAAGGACTCACTGCCATGAGCAGCTAACAATGAGCCCCATCTTCTATGTCATCTAAGAAGATGTAGAGGGAGTAGAGCCTGAAGGCTCACCCTCACTAATAAGCTCAATCCATCTGTCAGGATCCTCTATCTCCATCCTCTACAGATATGCAACCCGATCCTCCTCATGGACATTCGGTCTCACATAAACCTCCTCATCATCATCATCCTCCACTTCTTCTAGCCTTCTTGACAAATCCAAGATACTATCAGAAAGTGACCTGATAACCAATGATTGCTCGGTAAGCTTTGCCTCAGCAGTAGACAACCGCTTACATACATCATCCAACCGCTTCTCATCCTCCATCTGCATCACTACTAGTTTACAATCAGGCTTTGTCACACCAATGGTTGGAACACCAATGGGTACATCTTCCCTTCCATCATAAATGTACAGCTTCTTCAAATGAGGAACAATCATAGCATCATATTGTTTCAAGAATTCCATCCCCAGCACAGCCTCATAGTCATCAATCCACACTATAGTGAAGTCGACTTTCCCGGTCACCTCACCTACTGTTGTGTCCTCCCTTTCAGCTACACAAAGTACAGAATCAGGAAGAGAATTCACCATCTTCATTTGTGCCTTCATTGATACAAATTTCAGCCCAATTCTTCTTGCAAAATCTTCACTCATGAAGTTATGAGTAGCTCCACTATCTACCATAGTAAGTACCTCCATACCTCCAATCTTCATCCGAACATACTCCAAGCTGTTCCTTTCAGGATCTCTCCGAGAGACCACTTCCGTAGCAGCAGCAGCTCCAAGAATTTGCATCATCCCCACAAAAGGTTCTTCTTTCTTCGTATTAGATTGTGCAATAGTGGCCACTTTCGGTCTAGAAGGGAAATTCTTCACCGTATGTGGTTCAACACAAATCCAACACTTCAATGGCTTCTTCATCTTCGTCTTCTCATCCGATTTCGAAGCATCATCTTTCTTCTTCTCTTTCAGCTTATTGAACTTCTTCTTTCCATCAGAAGCTTCGTCATAATGCTCCACCAATCGATCCACAGTAGCAAAAGCTTCTTCAAGTGTCTTTATCTTCTGCCTCTTCACTTCATTGCATGCCCAAGGTTTCAATCCAATAATGAAGTTGAACACCTTGTCCCTCTCCGCCATGTCAGGAAGATCCAGAACCGCACTTGTAAACTCTCGCTGATATGTCTATAGGCTCCTTGTCTGCTTAATAAACTTAATCTTCATCCTTGTTTCCCACGTTTCATCCTGAGGACTGAGTGAGCCTACAAATCTTTCTTCATATCATCCCAAGAAGTAATTTCATCAACACTACCATTAGCAATCTGATCCATTCACCTTATCCACCACATCTTAGCATCTTTTGTCAAGAATTGAGCAGCCACTTTCACCCTTGTCTCATCATCGGATAGAACAAGCGTTCCAAGTATTGCTCCATATCCCAGAGAAAGTTACCAAGAGTCTTCGTGCTCCTTGTACCATCATAAGATTCTGGTTCCTTGACTTTCACATGAGACACTCCTCCACCTGAGTTATGTCTCACGGCCTTCTTCAACACCGCGATCTCATCATTTGCATCATCAAGAGATTTTTGCAAGTTCAAGATCTCTACCAGACCTTGATCCCTCGCTTCTCCAATCTCCTTGACTTCTCCTTCAAGTTGTGTACACTTAAGATCAGTGTATTCATGCCGAGTTCGGATTTCATCGAGCTCTTCCTTCATCTACACATGATCCTCTAGTTCTTTCATGACCAAAGTCATCTTGTTAGTCCAGTAAGATTCCAATGCCTCCATTCTCTCTAGTATCTTGTTTATAAAAGCCTCGGTCACATTGTGGCTAGATTCACCTGATACAACATGAGTTTCACTTGCCATCTTTGCTTCCTCTTTCCTTCTTTGTGATCTAGTATAGACCATCCACCAGCTTCACCAGTTCCCTGCAAACCGAACCAGTTCTTGTCTCACTTGTGTGAAACCAACTTCCTTCACCTGCAAGTACCTATTTCCACTATCACTAACCAACAGCTTCAACACCCTAAATTTGCTTCGATTCCACCTGTCAAGGTGTGTATCAACTCTTCACCATCAACCAGGATATCAGCTCTGATACCACCTATCACGCCCCTACACCTGCGGTAGTCTTTCAACCGCTTATAGTGAGGTGCAGCACCACCGAACACTTTCTTTTCACCAATACTTATGTTCATGGACTACGCCTAACCACTTGTCTACTTAGTTTGTGTTTCTCAACCAAGTATTATTATTATTCCTTTATACCAATGAACACCCATACACATTCATTATCCACAACAATTATAAATAACAAGACAATTGCAACAGTATAAAGGGAGGGGCAACTCCCTGAACAATGAGTCTGCCCGAATTCAATATATTATTCAACTTTCAAATATTTACAAGTATACTTGGGAAACACCAAGTTTCATACTTAGCCAATTTTACAACATGTCACACCTTCGTGTGCCAACCGAGTTCCTTGCCCAAGTTGGGTGGGCGCACCCTCACACAGACCACCAACCGCACTCCTCAACCGAACTTCATTCACCCTTGCACGACGGGTGGGTGACCTCACCCGAGTCACCCATTCACCCTTGCACGACGGGCGGGCGACCTCACCCGAGTCACCACCGCGTTTCCTCTTGCACGACAGGCGGGCAACCTACCCGAGTCACCCGAGACACCACCATGTTTCCTCTTGCACGACAGGCGGGTGACCTACCCGAGTCACCCGAGACACCACCGCATTTCCTCTTGCACGACGGGCGAGCGACCTACCCGAGTCACCCGAGACACCAGCGCATTTCCTCTTGCATGACAGGCGAGCGACCTACCCGAATCACCCAAGTCACCCGTGTCACACCAAACAATGGGTTCCTTCCTCCACGCCTTCACCCGATAACCGAGACCTATGCGCATAACCGTGTAGCGCTGCCCAAGAGCGGGTGCATAAGACCTGCGCCTCTTTTGCTGTGGTCTACTCCTTCTTGCACTTCTCCTTTGCATTCACCGAATGCTCCTTCGAATTGCATGTCGAGTGATGCTCCAAATGCTCCAACTCTCGCTATACTTATACGAGCGGTTGGGCGATTCGAGCTGCCCAAGCCGACTTGACCACCGCGTGCCAAACGCCCTCACATCATTTCTGTTCACCATTGTTGGTCAGCCAACAATCTACGCTCGAACTGTCATTCCATGTGAGTCAGCCCGTGGGTTATGTAACTCGCTCCCCACGCTATAAAACATCCATCGCTCATCCTCTTATGCGCATTATACACATGTATCCTTGCACCTTTCGGACTTAGCTTCTCGTACTTCACACGACGTTTATGTCTTGGACCGCAGGTCCTTACAGGGGGGATCATGGGAGGGCTGGGGGGTAGGGAGGGTGTGGGGTGGGGAGTGGAGGATGGGGAGGGGAGAGGAGAGGAGGGGGGGCTAGGGTGCGCGAGCGAGGGGGTGGGGACGGAGAGGGAGGCGGTACGGTGGGGTTGAGCAAGGGGGGAGGGGGTATTAAATAAAAATAGGAATTAATTGTTTTTTAAAAATTTTATTTTTTATTTTATTTTTTTTTTAATTTAAATATTTTTTTAATTTGTTTTTTTTTAATTTATTTATTTTTTTATTTTAATTGCTTTGAAAAAAAAATTATTTCATTTTTTTTTTGAAATTTTGGTTTTTATTTTTATAATTTAATTTTGTTTTTTAGTTGTTTCGAATTTTTTTTATTTTATTTTTTTTTTTATTTTTTATATTTTAATTTTGGTTTTTATTTTATTTTTTTATTTTTATTTTTTATAATTTTATTTATTTTTTTAATTGTTTTGATTTTTTTTTCTTTTATATATATTTTTTAATTTTGTTTTTTAATTTTTTAATTTTTGTTATTTTCTTTTAATTTTCTTTTATGTTTTTTTAATATAGTTTTTTTTTAATGTTTTTTTTTTTTTTTTTTTTGAATATTTTTTAATTTGTTATTTTTAGTTTTAATTTTTTATATATTTTTTAATTGTTTTGAATTTTTTTTTTTTAATTTTGTTTTTTAATTTTGTAATTTAATTTTTTTAATTTTTTTTTTTTTTTGGTTTTTTTTTTTTTTATTTTATTTTCTAATTTTTATAATTTAATTTTGTTTTTTAATTGTTTTGAATTTTTCTTTTTTCTTTTCTTAAGTTTTTTTGTTATTTTCTTTTTATTTTATTTTATGTTTTTTTTCTTATAATTTTAATTTTAAAAAATTAATTATTAAATTTTTATTTTATTTCATTTTCTATTTTTAATTTTGTTTATTTAAATTATTCAATTTAATTTAATTTAAAAAATAATAATAATAATAATTTTTTTTTAATTATTTTATGTTTTTTTTCTAATGAGGTTTTTATTATTTATTTGTTTTTCTAACTTAAGAGAAAAATGTTTTTAGATTTTTTTTTGCTTAATTTGTTTTTCTTTAAATTATAATTTTATATATATATATTTGAAAATTTTTCATTTGTTTTATTTAATTTTTGATTTTTTATTTTTATTTTTATTTATTTTTTTTCCCGTTAATTTTTTATTCATTTTTTTTATTTTTACGAGCTAATTTTGGTTTTTTTTTTACATTTTTATAGTTTTTTGTTTTTTTATATATTTCTTTGTATTAGATTTTTTTTTGTCATGTTTTTTTAATTTATTTTTATGTTTTATTACTAACATGAAAATCACCTACATTTAAAAAAAATATATCCACACTTAATTCATTAGAAAAATTAAAGTGTAAAAACTAAGCCCTCTAAACAAAAAGGGTTGATGCTCATCAACACTTTTAAAGATCAAGATGAAAATCACTAACAAAAAAGAAATGTTCACACTTGATACATGAAAAAATTTTAAAGTGTCAAAAATAAGCCCTCTAAAAAAATGTGTTGATGCTACATCAACACTTTTCAAAATAAACATGAATATCACTAACATTTAAAAAAATGTGTTGATGCTACATCAACACTTTTCAAAATCAGCATGAAAATCACTAACATCGAAAAAAATGTTCATACTTGATTCATAAGAAAATTTAAAGTGCCAAAAATATGCTAAAAAAAAGGTGGTGTATTCTCGCATCACCACTTTTCAAAATTGGGTGATTTTTTGCTATGTCAAAAAAACAGGTACTAGTTCATTTTCTCGTTTGATCGATAACTATGTTATATGCACGGGATGAGTGGTTCACCTTCTCCTGTCGATAAATGCTACCCATGAAATCTAAGACTCATGGGAAGTAGCTCTCATATGGCCAACGAGTTTGGAAATGAGGATAGGGACCATAGTACTACCGATGGATGCAGAGTGTACTACCTTACTCCCTGTGCTAGGATGTTTGATATTGATCCGGGATCAATGGAGACTGACTTCGAGATCAATGGAGACTGGCTTTTGGGATCAATGAAGCCCAACAATCATGTCTTTTCTAGTGGCCTGGGTGCAAGTGATGTAGACAAATTCCCTAATCTTGATATAATTTCTTCTAAATCTGATGGAATTCCTTCTTCTTGCTACACTGGAGTATCAGTCATCTATTTCTAGATTGACTGTTCATAAACTTCCCTTTTTGGCCACTATTACCACTCTTTTCTCCTTAATCGCCCCAACCCTTGTTATCGGGAACAATTTACACAATAGAGCCTCTTTTCCACTATCGGAATTGAATTACGAATTACACTATCAGTGGGGCTTTTGAATGGAATTAACGCAATTGTGCATAAATACACAATCGGCGGTTTCACACTACCATAGTGCGATTACACATGGAAATGCACTATCGGCGGAGTTTTACTGCCGTAATGCTATTTCACATGAAAATACACTATCGGTGGGCTTTTACAAAGGGAAGCGTTAATATACAAAATACACTATCGACACAGTTTTTTCAAAGGGATGCGCTAGTACGCAAAAGCACTATTGGCGCTTTAAAATCGGCACTTCCCCGATGCGATAGTACTGTAGCATATCGGTAATCGCAATCAGCGAGTCAACGCTTCCTCGCCAGGCTCCTTCTGCTTAAGACTTGCGATGTGATAACGCCTCGCAGACCCAATATATTATAAGCCCTCTCCTATAACATTTCAGATCCGAATGTGTCACAACATCAGATTTCGGCGGTTAAAAATGCCAGTTCTAACCACTGTAGTTCTGCGATGCAATAGCGCTTTCAGACCTGATATGGGTATAAGCCAGGCCTAATAGGATTTCAAGTACGGATTCTTAATTCAGATTAAGTTTTTCATGATTTCTTATTGTAAACCCAAATTTTGCCTACGGAACTAAACAACACATATAAGGGAAACAGGGCCAGCTGATATAAAGGAAAACCACTCCAACAGGCTTCAATCAAAGTGTTAGTTGGAAAACAAGGCCAAATCACTATTATAAATACTCAAAAGAAAAGCAAAGCCGAATACACGCATAATACCAGATTTACATGCAAAGAGGTGTTCAGATGCATAAGAAGGGTTTCAGAGAGCACAAGTTCTCCGGGATCGACCAATACACAGAGAAATATGCTCTTCCTTTGAGAAATATGCGATAAAAGCATGCAGTCCAAATCCCATTACCATAGCATCCAAATTACATATAAATTGGTTCGTATTAACAACCAGATCCTAAAACATAGGCTTAATTTAATACAACTATCAGTTCTGCGAGACATCCTCCTCGAGAACCTTCACTATGCTAACTAATCCTATCTGTTCAACAAGGTATTCTCCTCGAGAACCTCCACTATAGATTAACTATTAATATTTATTACAACATGATTTATTCCTAGATTCTATCTGTATTCTAAACTAGAAAAACATGGAAATTGATGGCTAAAGGATCCCACTCCTTTGCTTGTAGATTTTTTTGTATTTTTGGAATAAGTTTGAAGTCTTTTCCCTCTAAGTCTCATGCTCCTGCATCAGACTCCTGAGGACAAAATTCTTCATGGGATCCTGTCCATGAGCTCTTCTACAGAACTGCCCAGCTTCTGTAGCATGCTTTCTGTTACCCAAGTAGCTTCAGCAGTTGGTTGATCCTTCCATTTGACCAAATACTAAAAGTACTCCTGTCCTCTGGTTTTCTTGAACACTTTCTTGTCCAAAATCCTTTTTGGTTGTAACTCTTTTGTTGTAGGTAACTGTTTTACCCAGTCAATTTCTTGTGTCTCTTGATCTTGTGTTGTATCATCTACAGTTTCACCTTCATACTTGTACAGGTCAGCAAAATTGAAAATTGGAGATATTCCAACATCAGGGGGTAATTCAATTTCATATGCATTTGCAGAAAACTTCCTTAATACTCTGCATGGTCCAATTTTCTTGAACTTTAATTTGTTATACTCCCTCTTTGGAAATATTTCCTTTCTTAGGTGTGCTAAAACCAAATCTCCAACTTCAAAGTTCACCTCTCTTCTTTTCATGTCTGCTTTGATTTTGTACTTGATGTTGCTTTCCTGTAACTGTTGTTTCACTTGTTCATGTATTACTTGCATTTCTGAAGCAAAATCTTCTCCCTCCGCACTTCTCATCTCATCTTTTCCCAAGTTTCTTAACTCAGATACTCCTCTTGGATGCATTCGCATAACTATATGGAATGGACTCTATCATGTACTCCTGTTAGGTGAGTCATTATATGCATATTTAGCTTGTGTCAACACTTGATCCCACTGTTTTGGATTTTGTAGTAAGACTCCTTAAAAGATTGTCCAAACTCCTATTCACTACTTCAATCTGTCCATCAGTTTGTGGATGATAGGCAGAACTGAAACTCAATTTAGTTCCCAACTTCTTCCATAATGTCCTCCAGAAATGTCCAACAAATTTGGAATCCCTGTCTGAGACAATACTCTTAGGCAACCCATGCAATCTTACTATCTCCTTGAAAAACAAATTAGCAATGTGAGTAGCATCACTAGTTTTATAACATGGAATAAAATGTGCCATTTTTGAAAATCTGTCCACTACAACAAAAATTGAATCATTTCCTCTTTGAGTCTTTGGTAAGCCCAAAACAAAATCCATACTTACCATATCCCAAGGCCTATCTGGAATTGGTAATGGAACATACAAACCTATGTTTTGGCTTCTTCCCTTTGCATATTGACAGATTTTGCAAGTTTTCACATACTTTTCCACTTCAGATCTCATTTTCGGCCAAAAATAAAATTTATTCAACTGTTCATAAGTCTTCTCTATACCAAAATGTCCTGCAAGTCCACCACTATGTTTCTCTTTGATTAAATTCTCCCTCATAGAACAGTTTGGTATGCACAACTAATTTCTCTTAAACAATAGTCCATCTTGTAAGAAATAATCCAACCATTTATTCCTATCCATCAAAACAGGATTCTTACAAGCTTCAAATGCCTCTTTAAAATCTGGATCTGTCTCATATAATTCTTTAAGAAAATCAAAACCTAACACTTGAATTTGACTCTCTTGAAGTAATACATTTCTCCTACTTAAGGCATCTGCAACTTTGTTTGATTGGCCATTTATGTGTTTCAAGACAAAATGGAAACCTTGAAGATACTCTACCCATTTAGCATGTTTCTAGCTAAGCTTTGGCTGCTACATAATATACTGCAATGCATGGTTATCTGAATAAAGTATGAACTCCTTTGACATTAGATAATGTCTCCACTTCTTCAATGACTGCACAACTGCATAGAACTCTTTATCATAAGAAGAATACTTCTTCTTTGAATCATTCAGATTTTCACTAAAATAAGCTATAGGTTTGTCTTCCTAACTTAAAACACCTCCAATAGCTTCTCCATTGGCATCACACTTCACTTGGAAAGGCTTACTAAAATCAGGTAGAACCAAAATAATCTTTTTAGTGATTTTCTTCTTCAACAGTTGAAAATTCTTTTCTGCTTCAGCAATCCATCTAAATGGTTGTTTATCCTTCTTTATGGTCTCAATAATAGTGGCATTGATATTACTAAAATTCTTTATGAATTTCCTATAAAAACTAGGAAGACCATGGAAACTTCTTACCTCAAAAACACTTTTAGGTGAAGGCCACTCCATGATTGCCTTGATCTTCTCTGGATCCATCTTCAGCCATTCAGCAGAAATAACAAAACCCAAATACACTAACTCTTCTTTCATGAATGAACACTTCTTCAAATTTAGCAATAATTTCTCTTGTTGTAGCCTTTGTAAGACATAATTCAGATGTCTTATGTTCTCCTCCTTAGAAATGTTGTAAACTAATATATCGCCCAGATACACTATTACAAATTTACCAATAAATTCCTTAATTGTTGTGGGGAAAAATGCCTATGCAGGACGATCCTATCCACCTAAGGTGTGACAGTGCCTTAGCAACAAACAGAGATAGCTATTCTGGTTTCTTCCTTTATGAAATGGGAAAGAAGAGGGATCAATGGACTTACCGGTGTCTTCCGTTTGTCCCTCGATCTAGATCCTCTTCTCCTTTGGATGTTCACAGCTACTTGCCTCCTCGCAAAACCACAAGAGAACAGCTACTTGCCTTCCTGCAAGATCACAAGAGAACAGCTACTTGCGACAAGAGAAGAACATAACACAAAGGCAGATATTCATATTCATAAACGATTCAGGATTAGAAATAAATCAAATACACTAATGCAATCATACATCAAAGATACATCAGTATATAGGAGAAAACCAAGATAGCTTTATTGATAAATAACAAGGTTCAGGAAGAGATACAACCCAGAGGGCTCCAATCCAGCATCTCCTTCCCAGCAGAATGGAATTCCTATCTTCACCTCCCTTCAAAGCATTAAGCACCCAATGATTCCAGTCTCAAACCAACAGCAATTCTTTGCAATAACAAAATTCCAGCCCCCTCTTCCCATGGAGGAGAGATCTATATATACATCTTTTGGAGAGAGGATGAGTCAGCTTGAGATCTGACTAGTGTCCTCTCCCTCTCTCAGTTCTTGAGTCCACTTGGAGGTTCTTGCTTCCACTTGGAGATTTGGAACCTCTTACTCATCACCAGTCGAATTCCTTGATGCAAGTGTCATTTTGGAAGCTTCCTGGGCATTGACACCTTGAGGAATGAGCCTGCCACTTGTCCAGTTACGCTCAGCGCAGGTAGCCTTTGTTGCAGTTGAAATTCAACGCAGGTAGACAGTGGAGCAGTTGACATTCAGTGCAGATGCTCAGTGGAGCAGTTGACATGATCCAGAATTGGCTTGTTTTTTAGTGTTTTCAGGTGGAGAACTTCTGTGAATTGCTGTGGTTTGTTGGCCTTGTTCCTCTAGGGGTAGGAACAACATGTTTAGGGACTTTGGATCCCTTGATTATGGGCATTTCATGCTCAATGCTGTAAGGCACAAAAATGTCTATAACAGTTGCCCCCTAAAGTATGAGGCCGTTTATCGGGTGAAATGCTTTATCCAGGAGGGTCCGAAGTTCATCCATTTGCTGGGAGGAGACCTGTAATAAGATACAATACAATACATTATGATTCATACTGCTTTCATGATCTAGCTGAGGCGGGCATTCCCATGCTCAGCTTTATAAATTCATTTTTGTACATAGCACAAACAATCGTCTGATGGTAGACTGATAATTTTGGTGAAATTATCATCCTTTGAGTAGGATGATCATCTGCTACAATGATGTACATGTCAAATGTCTTTATTTTTCCTGAATATATATCGCAGCCCGGATGGATGAAACTAGATCCGGGGTCTTCAAACTCGTTCGATCTTCACTCTAAGTACAAGTCGATCCATGTGAGAATTGCGCTGAAGTCGAACATGGAAAGACATCGCTTGATTACCGGTCAATGATGTAAACCGTTAACAAGCGCGAGAGGAATCACCGATAATGATAATGACCCTCAAGGTACTGCAGTACAATTCATGTGGTGTGAATACAGGACTTGGCGTCGAACACCACGCAAAATCTTCTGGTCGAAGGTCATTGATGTATACCTGTCGCCGGAAGTGAGAAACTTGCCATTGAGGCATGCAAGCTTCAAAGTACTGAGGGGGTGTTCCTAGATCAACTTCTTGGATAATGAGCTGATGTCGACAAGAAGCGATCCGTCAAAGGAGGGCCTTAATGAATCCCACATCAGTGACACGGAACGGAGCTAATGATTTTAATGGAGGTGAAAACGATCTGTGACATATGATTCAGGGTGGCGGTCATGAATGGATGAAGGATAATGTATGGCAGTGGATGGGACCCGGTTGACTCTTTCTGAACGACTTCTCTTGAACATATGGCGACACTGATGCGATGGGTTGGTAGCATTACCCCAATTATGGATGGTATGGCGAGACCATGGTGATGTGACTGGTGAATGAAACAACCCAACCCGATTGTGGTATGGAGGAAAAGTGTCATGTTCAAGAGTGACTTGCTACCATCAAAGTTTTCTTTAGTTTTCTCCCAATTTTTCCCCAGTCATTGCTGACCAGTACCTCTTTATTTTTGTCAAGCTTGAGGAGGATAACATATGCTTGTTCTATAACCTGCCCTTCGGGCAAGCCCATCGCTATGTTTTAACGAGCCTAGCGATAGTGAAACTCGTTCTCGTCTAAAGACAAGTTTGTCGCTATTTAGTGATTTTAACGAGTCTAACGACAAAGACAACTCGGTCTCTTTTCATTTTTAGAGAGTCTGAAAAGGTACGTAAAGTTAACTCCAAAATTCCTTTTTTGTCATCTAATCCCTTAAGTCCGAAAAAGTATAAAACAATACAGAAGGGATGAGTTTTCGATCGTTTTAACGAGCCGAACAAAACAAGCGCTCGATCTTTTTGTGCAATAATCCCTCAGGTCCAAAAAGATTAAAATCTAGAGGAGGGATAGCACTTCCGATCACTTTAACGAGCTGGAAGGCCAAAACTCGGCAATCTTTTCATATTTTACGAGTCAGTTGAAAAGAGCTTAAAGAAGACTCGTCTTTTGAGGAACGAGTGATAAACAGGGTTAGCAGCTGATTCCAGGTACAGGTTGGAATTCTCCAATCACGACAGTGTCACAAGGATGGCTAGGTGAAATCACTCTTCGCAGCTGTTCCTCAAAATGGGAAAATAATCAAATGGAGGTAAACGATCGGCCAAATGAATAGTGGAGGTGACGGTGCACAAAACACGACCAAGGCATTTATGGTTGATCAGGTTACATACTCAATGGTTATTTACCGAGATGGGTTCATTTTTTAACGAGCTTGAATGCGCCAAAACACTGCTCAATATCGCTTTTCTATTTTTTAACGAGCATAAATTCCGCGTTAAAACTGCTCGACATCGCTTTTCTATTTTTTAACGAGCATAAATTCCGCGTTAAAACTGCTCGATTATACCAGTCATATGATAAGAGTGTCTCATTGGAGATCGCTATTTTTTATGGAGCTTCATCTCACTACGCTTTGCTCCGCATCCTTTCTTTATGCAAGTTCGGAAACAACTAATGCTACGAGTTTAAAGGGTTAGACCTACAGGTTTAAAGGGAGGACCTAAAAATTTTAAAAATAAATAGTCACCCCTTGCTTGCACTCCAAAAGGTTTGCATGCCCCCAGGTATAAAACAGAATTTCAAGGTTACCTCTACTTCTCTTCCGCCAAAACTTTCGTTTCACTGGGACAGGCCTACCTCTTTCAGGTTACCCAAAGATTGTCTCGTTAATCTTTCAAACAAAACACTTCCTCGGCAATGTCTACCGAAATAAACAAAGGTGAGTGACGATACCCACCCTCTCACATAACTTTGACAAAAGAATCTTATTCCAGAACAACCCCTCTTCCAACCACGGATGGGGTACGGACTAGTCATATTCTCCCGCGGAAACCTACTCTATATCTAAAGTTTCCCTGCCGAAGCAGGCCAGGACGCATGCCCCCTGGGTTCCAGTCATATCCTCCCGGATTACTCGTGCTCATCAGGAGGACGGACCGTGGGTTGAGACACTTCTTGCGTGAATAGACCATTTAGGGATGGTACATGACTATTTGCGATGCGTGATCCGGGAAATGAAAGTTGGTCTACGAGCTTGACCATTCTTCCTCCATGCGGAAAACACATTACTCTAAAGAGTGACGAGACTATAGCTCCCATGCAATACATATAGTCTCGTCCAAGGAGTAGGTTATAATCCAAGGGTCCTTGAACGACCATCACGTTCATTTGAACGGTCTTCCCTTTCAATGTTATAGGCACATTAGGGAGGATCCCTAAAGGGCGACTGGTTCCCTTATCAAAGCCTGATAGATTTCTCATTTCAGGCAAAAGCGCAGGCGAACCAAGCGCTTTCCAAGCAATAGAGGAAAGGATACTCACAGATGCCCCTTCATCAATAACTGTACCAGCCATTACCATTCTGTATATTTGGACGATAATTCTGAATGGTATGCTAGCTGGCAAGCGGGGTCTGCCTAGTTGGTTCCAGTCAAAGGACACAACCAGGTTGCTTGGTGGTGGGACCGAATATATGGCCGGATAGCGCTCTGATGAACTTCCTTCCTGCGATAAAGGAATGGTGGCATTGCCCCCTTGATCATCAGAGTCAGTGCTGATGAAGAGAATTTGGACGGTGTCGTCTTTATTCTCCTTTGTGATGATGTCATTCGAAGATAGAGCCTCTGAAGGCAAAACCGGGTCAACTGCCGTTTCAACCTTTAGACTTTCGTCAGGTATGGATTCAGACGGTTCATCTTCAATGACAGGTGCTTCGGCTGACCACCTGGGCGGGTCAGCCGGGTTCTCAACTAGCGAGGGACTTGGCAAGAGTTTTTGATATCCAGGAGGAAGATGCGCTCGTAAAATCGGGCGATCTTCCAGAACTCTTTTTGCCTCATCTAAGAAGGGACAATGGTGGATGGCGTGATCGCCTTCACACAGTCTGCAGGGAAATTTAGCTTTCCCACTCTGTCCTGGGGCTTCACTCCCACTAGTTGACGGTGAGCAGTCGACATGGTTATCAGAGGTCGATGCTACCGAATTGTGCAAACGGGGGGACCAGTCTCTTAGTATCCGAGGGATACAGGGACAATCTCGGTGGAAGTGGTCTCCCTTGCATATGATGCATGGCGATTTAGGCCTTACGAGTGTTGTGTGTGGATTCTTGTCAGATGACACTTGTTTTCCCCTAGTCGCCTTTGGCTCCTTCTTCTTCTTCTCTTTCTTCTTCTTCTCTTTCTTCTTCTTCTCCTTCTTCTCCTTAGGAACTCGGTTTTTTGATTTACCAGTTCCGTCAAGCGAAGAGGAAGGAGGAGAGGAAGATGAAGTAGAAGGCTGGGAGGCAACTCTTGTCTGATCTAACTGTTGACTCGACTATTCAGGAATTGTGGTATTCTGAATGACATTGGTTGAAAAGAGCCAGACTGGTAGGCCAATTGTCAATCCTGGAAGCGACAATGTGGCCATGTGGGGCGCACCAACATCTCCCCAAGAGGAGAAGGGACTACGATTTCCACCAAGGGGAATTCCTTGGTTGGTGTGCTCCATCTTTTCAACCTAAAGATCAACGCGGGAATAATGGGTGATTGTTCCGTTTAAAATAAATTGTTAATGACGCTTTAGACACAACTTGCTTTTTCACTTTTAAAGAGTCGAGAAAAAGCCAAAGATGACTCTAGTCTCCTTCGATGTTTTTACGAGCCCGAAGTGACAAATGCTCGGATGGACTTTTTCTGTTATAGAGTCTGAAAAAGGCCAAAAGAAACTGCTCTGGAGATCTAGGCAGAGGGTGTGCCAAACCTTTCGCAAAACCACAGAATACTTTTTACGGTACGGGTGGTCGATCTTCGTGAATGCTGTGTTCACTGCATTGCGATCAGTAGGGCGGCCGACACGGCTTCCTAAGGATAAAGGATATATGCCTATAGGGGTCTCCCAATATATACGCGATGGTACGTGGGAGCACAATCCGTACTAGCGTTATCGTCCCTCAGGAGGAATCACCCACCTTCTACGAGATCGACAGTCACTAGGCTTAATGACGCCGGAACACGTCTCTAGCCTAGACCTCTATGTTGTGCGTTATGTTGCAAAGCGTTGTTAGGTTCATTCAGTTTATTTTAAGTTGATATTTTTAGAAGTTTGCCTTTCAAGGTTCACCACGAGATGTATGATACAAATTCCTAAATGCAGTCTAAAGATGATAAGCAAGCTTTATATCTTTTCAACTTTGAAAATCCTAGCTACTAAGGGAAAAGAAAGACACCATCTTTTCTCAAAGAGCAATCAGCACACTCTAATGCACTCTTCCTAAATCAAGCATGCAAACTTATCAAAATGCAAATGCACAATGCAGGTGTTTGTTTTCCGCTTTCTTAGTATTGATGCCTACAAAGAAAGCTTTTTGTACAACTTTGAATTTGCTTTTAAACGACAGATACAAACAAGTTTACTTTTTCCAAAATCAACAAGGGTAGAAGAGATTACAATCACTTTGCGATTTTCGAAATGAATACTTGTTTCGACACTTAAAAGTGACAAATTCAAACCAGTAAGCAAAAGCAAATGATAATCAACTGTAAACAGCCAATGAACTCTCTCCTAAGATCACAGTCAATCAGATTTGAATCAAGGGCTACAGGATGATTATTTCACTCATGCAAAGGAAAACTGTGAATGACGTAAAAAACACATAAAAACATTCACAGTCTTTTTGTACAAAAGGAGGCGGAATCTAAGAAAAGAAAAGGAGTTATCAGACTGGTACCTATGTTGGTTAAAGGCTGCAAAAAACAGAGATCAAAACAGGGCAACAGACAGCAGAGAACCCCAGCCGCACAAGGCTAAACTGGTTCAGCGCAAGTCCAACACTGTGGGTTTGACATTCAACGCAGGTAGCCTTCACGGGACCTGTGTTGAAATGCAGACTGCCTTCACAGCAGTTGCGCTGAAGGAGAAACTCTCGTTTCCCTTGGGTTCTGGGTCACAAAACGCTCAAAAATCAACCGTTTCAGGCCAAATCAGAAACACAAGCAAGGTATAATCAGAGGGATGCTTTGAGAGGGTACTAAGATCTATCACAAAGGATCATCAAGTCATTTGTGAGTCCATTGTTCAGATCATAGACAAAATCCAGTGAAGGATCAAGGCAGCAACAGTCTACTTTGCAGAAGCAGTTCGATGGTTGCTGTTAAGTCTATGAGGTAAACAATGATGTAAACACAAATAAAATGACTAAAACAAATCTCCCCAGTGGAGTCGCCAATTTGTTGTGGGGAAAAATGCCTATGCAGGACGATCCTATCCACCTAAGGTGTGACAGTGCCTTAGCAACAAACAGAGACAGCTATTCTGGTTTCTTCCTTTATGAAATGGGAAAGAAGAGAGATCAATGGACTTACCGGTGTCTTCCGTTTGTCCCTCGATCTAGATCCTCTTCTCCTTTGGATGTTCACAGCTACTTGCCTCCTCGCAAAACCACAAGAGAACAGCTACTTGCCTTCCTGCAAGATCACAAGAGAACAGCTACTTGCGACAAGAGAAGAACATAACACAAAGGCAGATATTCATATTCATAAACGATTCAGGATTAGAAATAAATCAAATACACTAATGCAATCATACATCAAAGATACATCAGTATATAGGAGAAAACCAAGATAGCTTTATTGATAAATAACAAGGTTCAGGAAGAGATACAACCCAGAGGGCTCCAATCCAGTATCTCCTTCCCAGCAGAATGGAATTCCTATCTTCACCTCCCTTCAAAGCATTAAGCACCCAATGATTCCAGTCTCAAACCAACAGCAATTCTTTGCAATAACAAAATTCCAGCCCCCTCTTCCCATGGAGGAGAGATCTATATATAGATCTTCTGGAGAGAGGATGAGTCAGCTTGAGATCTGACTAGTGTCCTCTCCCTCTCTCAGTTCTTGAGTCCACTTGGAGGTTCTTGCTTCCACTTGGAGATTTGGAACCTCTTACTCATCACCAGTCAAATTCCTTGATGCAAGTGTCATTTTGGAAGCTTCCTGGGCATTGACACCTTGAGGAATGAGCATGCCACTTGTCCAGTTACGCTCAGCGCAGTTAGCCTTTGTTGCAGTTGACATTCAATGCAGGTAGACAGTGGAGCAGTTGACATTCAGCGCAGATGCTCAGTGGAGTAGTTGACATGATCCAGAATTGGCTTGTTTTTGAGTGTTTTCAGGTGGAGAACTTCTGTGAATTGCTGTGGTTTGTTGGCCTTGTTCCTCTAGGGGTAGGAACAACATGTTTAGGGACTTTGGATCCCTTGATTATGGACATTTCATGCTCAAATCTGTAAGGCACAAAAATGTCTATAACGTTAATAACTTCATTCATGAGTCTCATAAATGTACTTGGTGCTTTTGACAACCCAAAAGGCATTACTCTCCACTCATACAATCCCTCATTTGTCCTAAAGCCAATTTTCCACTCATCGCCTTGTCTTATCCTTATCTGATGATACCCACTCTTAAGATCTAGTTTTTTAAAATACTTTGCTCCACTCAAGCAATCCATTAAATCTTCAATTCTAGGTAAAGGAAATCTGTACCTGATTGTGATTTTATTGATGGCTCTTGAATCTGTACACATTCTCCAGCCTCCATCTTTCTTTGGACTCAACACTGTTGGTACTGCACAAGGACTCAAGCTTTCTCTAATCAGCCCTTTGTCAAGCAGTTCCTGAACCTACTTCCTAACCTCTTCATTTTCTATAGGAGTCATTCTGTAAGCTGCTTTGTTAGGTAGATTTGCTCCAGGAATCAAATCTATATGATGGCTAATTCTTCTAATGGGTGGTAACTCATTAGGTAAATCATCAACAATGATATCACAATAGTTGTCCAACATTTCTTGAGTTTCAATGGGTAGATCAGAAACTTTAGTGGAAGTCATTATTACCTTGGGCTTGCATATTACAGCAAAATTTACCTCATTCTCTTCAATCTGCTACAAGTATTCCTTCCCTCCTAGTAACAGAGTTTTTGGATCGGTCTTCTTTCCTGATGCATCTTCTTCTCCCATAGGCAGTAACGTATGATTGATACCACCTTTACCAAACTTGTAGGTGTTTCTTTTCCCATCATGCATAGCTCCTCTATCATATTTCCAAGGTCTTCCAATCAATATGTGACACACATCCATTGGCATCACGTCACATACAATTTCATCCTTATATTTTCCCAACTGCAACTCGAATTCACACTGTTCATTCACTAACAGTTGATGTCCCTTTTGTAACCATGACACCTTGTAAGGTGTTGGATGTTTCATTGTCTTCAGCTTCAATTTATCCACCACTTCTATAGAGACCAAATTATCAATGTTGCCGCTATCAATGATCATCTAACAACATTTCCCTTGAACCTTACACACTGTTCTGAACAAAGTCTTCCTTTCTGATGGTTCAACTATCTCCTTTGTTAGCTTGAGAAAAACTTTATTGATTACCAAAGATTCTCCTCTCTCTGGTATATTTTCTTCTTCTATCACTGTTGTTGTTGTTGCTTCTCCCTCAACTTGAGCAACAATTGCATTCCTCTGACTTGTTCCTACATTCTCTGGGCACTCAAAAGCTCTGTGTCCCAGTTTGTTACACCTGTAACATCTTACTTCTCTTCCTCTTCCTCTGCCTCCTCTTCCTCTAGAAAAACTCCCTCTGCCACTTGCATCACCATACTGAGTTGAGTTGCTGCTAGCTCCATCTTTAGGTGTTGTAGACCTTCCTCTACCACCTTTACTTCCCCTTCCTTGGAAAGTACCTCTCCCTCTGGAAAACAGCTTCCTCACGAATTTTTCTTCAGCTCTCAGTAACATCTAATAAGCTTCTTCTACTGTTTTAGGAGACAGTATACTTATCTCATCTTGAATGTCCATCCTAAGGCCATTCACATATCTAGCCACCTTCTCATCTATATCCTGAGTTTGTCCAGCTCTTATGCTTACCTTATAGAATTCCTCTGTGTATTCTTTCACTGTCATAGACCTCTGTCTAAGATTCTACATCTGTTTGAACAAGGTTTGCTGATAATTACTTGGTAGAAACTTACCTCTTAGCTTTGCTACCATCCTATTCCAAATTTTGATAGGTTTCTTACCAAGACTCTTTCTTTCTGCCTGCACTCCATCCCACCAAAGCGCTGCATGTCCTTTTAGCTTGGTGACAGCAAACTTTACTTTCTTCTCATCTTTTGTTTCTTCATAGTCAAAGAATTTCTCCATGCCATTAATCCAGTCTATCAATTCTTCTGGATTCAGTCCTCCTTCATATATTGAAACCTCAGTCTTTGGCCTAGCTGTGGATCTCAACACTGATTGGAAGAACCTCATCTCAGGAGTAACTGCTATAGTTTCCTCCTCTCCTTCAGCTTCAACCTCAGGCTCACTAACATCTCCATCATCTATATTTCTCCCTACTATTAATGCTTCCATTCTAGCCTGCATCTGTTGCATAGCTTCCATCACCTCAGCATTTGCAACTGGCCGTCCTCTTCTACCACGTCCTCATCCTCTTCCAACTATAAAAGCCATATTAAATTTCCTTCTTTTGTTTCTAAGATTCAATTCAGTTTCAACAGGTTGCTCTGATACCACTAATGTTGGCCTGGGTGCAGGCGATATAGACAAACGCCCTAATCCTGATATAATTTCTTCTAAATCTGATTGAATTCCTTCTTCTTGCTACACTGGAGTATCAGTCATCTATTTCTAGACTGACTGTTCATAAACTTCCCTTTTTGGCCACTATCACCACTCTTTTCTCCTTAATCGCCCCAACCCTTGTTATCGAGAACAATTTACACAACAGAGCCTCTTTTCCACTATCGGAACTATAATTCCATAGGAATTACGAATTACACTATCGGCGGGGCTTTTGAATGGAATTAATGCAATTGTGCATAAATAAACTATCGGCAGTTTCACACTACCATAGTGCGATTATACATGGAAATGCACTATCGGCAGAGTTTTACTGCCGTAATGCTATTTCACATGAAAATACACTATGGGTGGGCTTTTACAAAGGGAATCATTAATATACAAAATACACTATCGGCACAGTTTTTCCAAAGTGATCTGCTAGTACGCAAAATCACTATCGGCGCTTTACTATGGACACTTCCCCGATGCGATAGTACTGTAGCATATCGGTAATCGAAACCGGCAGTTCAACGCTTCCTCGCCAGGCTCCTTCCGCTTAAGACTTGCGATGCGATAACGCCTTGTGGACCTGATATATTATAAGCCCTCTCATATAACATTTCGGATCCGAATGTGTTGCAACATCGGAATTCGACAGTTAAAAAGGCCAGTTCTGACCATTGTAGTTCTGAAATGCGATAGCGCTTTCAGACCCGATATGGGTATAAGCCAAGCTTAATAGGCTTTCAAGTCCAGATTCATAATTCGGACTAAGTTTTTCATGATTTCTTAGTGTAAACCCAAATTTTGCCTACGGAACTAAACAACGCATATAAGGGAAACAGGGCTAGCCGATATAAAGGAAAACCACTCCAACAGGATTCAATCGAAGTGTTAGTTTGAAAACAAGGCCAAATCGCTATTATAAAGACTCAGAAGAAAAGCAAAGCTGAATACACGCATAATACCAGATTTACAGGCAAACAAGCATTGAGATGCATAAGAAGGGTTTCGGAGAGCACAAGTTCTCTGGGATCGACCAATACACAGAGAAATACCCTCTTCCTTTGAGAAATATGCGATAAAAGCATGCAGTCCAAATCCCATTACAATAGCATCCAAATTACATATATATTGGTTCGTATTAACAACCAGATCCTAAAACAGAGGTTTAATTTAATACAACTATCAGTTCTGCGAGACATCCTCCTCGAGAACCTCCACTATGCTAAGTAATCCTATCTGTTCAATGAGGTATCTCCTCAAGAACCTCCACTATAGCTTAACTATTAATATTTATTACAACATGATTTATTCCTAGATTCTATCTCTACGTTACACTAGAAAAACATGGAAATTGATGGCTAAAGGATCCCACTCCTTTGCTTATAGATTTTTTTGTATTTTTGGAATAAGTTTGAAGTCTTTTCCCTCTAAGTCTCATGCTCCTGCATCATCTTCACCCTGAACATTGTGTATAAATAAAAGAGGACTTTTCCTCATTTGGACATTCACAACTCAACATTCCATTCTCTCTCTCCATCTGATTGGGTCGTACAAATCACAGCAAGCTTGTTCTTCTCCATGCATGTGAAGGTTTGATTGGGCATTTCTATTCTCTATATTGACCGAGTTGCAACCATCTTTGACCAGTGTTGACCGGGAATTGTTTGACTTCATTTGACTATGTCTTTTGTGGGAGAATCTCTATTTGGGCAAGCCACATATTCTGGCATAGATACCGATATTTTTTGGGCAAGTTGACCAGTGTTGACTACAACAACTTTGACCAAAGTGTTGACCTGCGTTGACTGACTTTGACTGAGAATTTCAGGACTGTATTAGGTTGAATCAGACTATCTTTGGAGGCTGAGTTGACTGGCTTTGACCGAGCTAATTTGGAGGAGACTTTCTGCTGGTTTGACCAGCATTGACTTTCTGCTTAGGGCATCTTGTTGACTGTAGTTTGACTGAACTATTTTACAGTGATTGGGAAAGTAAATTTTGTATATTGTACTCTCTCTATTGAACTTTAGAAGAATAATAAGAAGATTTGATCAAAGGGTTTTCCCCACATTGGGGTTTTTCCCTGTCATCTGCCAAATATTGTGTCATCTTGTCTTGACTTGTCTTCTACTTATTTTTTATGTTCTACCTGCATTTACTATTAATATTAATATGATTGTTAATGTGGAAATTGATATTGGGCTAATAAGAAAATTGAAGTAAATTGCTTTAAAGCATAGAACATACCATTGTTATCTAAAATGAACAAAATCTAAATGATTCCTCTTCAATACAAGCTTTGATTAAATCAAGGGATACAAACATTCAAGTTCTTAGGAGAAATATCAATATGCTAGCTCTAGAGCATGTCCAAACACTAGAATTAAAAAAAATCTAGAAAGATAAGGAACAATTGTTATCCTTGATTATTGAGAAAAATAAAAAGATTGAAAAACTTGAGCAACAAATTCAAAGTATGGTAAAGGAGAAAAGTGAGCATGTGTATGCAACAATCACAACTGAAGAAACTATTATAGATTTGATCCCTCATAAACATTTGCAGAGATTATGTCAACTCTAAGTATTAAAGATCAAGAAATTGAAAATCCCCAAAAATTTGTTACAGTAAATAACTTTGAGATAAGGGATCTCAAAAAGGAAATGGAAAATAACAATATAATCATCAATAAAGAGCAGGGAATCAAGGTTAGAATTTAAAGAGAAATATACTTGTACACAATCACTAATTGAAGCTAGGAAGATACTTTGGGATGTAATAATTAATAATGTTGCTTAACTATGGAATCAGCTCTTGTTATTGGAGAGGAAGCAAAATTGTTGTAAAATACATAGTGTTCTATTAAATAGGTTCAAACCCAGTTAGGAGACAAACCACAAATTGTTGCTAAGGTGGTAAAATATTTGAATTTCGGGAGCAAAGAACAACTCAAAATAGTGGGTGTGCAGGACAAAACTATGGTGATTATGGATGCCAATAAATTAATTACAAAAAGGAATTTATCTTCAATCTAACCAACATTGAATGCAATGAACACTAGTTCACTAAGGAAAAATATTCATATATTGGACTAATCATACAGTGAGGAAATATATTCAATACTTGTGTGAAGTAAATTCACATGGGAAAGAGAAACCAAACAACTTCTTTTTTATTGAGGGCCCACTAGTCCTCACTTCATTGTAGAAATTGTGATGTAGATTTGCAACTGCTCATGGAATTTTAATCAAGATCACAAGACACAAACCTATTCTACTGCTTTGTGGAAATTAATTCACAATCTAAAACAAAAATTGTATACATGCAACAAGAAATAACACACATGCAACAAGTATTTTTCCCAGGGAAAGCAAACTGCTAAAAACCCCAATGCCTACTTGCATTAAATCAGAAGAATAGAGATGTATTACAATTTCTTTGCTCAACTAAGAACAACCTGCAAGTGCATAACCTATCTCTCTTCTCACTGAAAGGCTCTGACCCAGACTTAGCCAAATTTTGCCTCTGCTTGAACTCCTATTTCCTTGTGTTGTTCCTTTGGGAATTAGGCCCCTATTATTTACTAAATTCCTCAAATTGATTGCACAATTCCTTTAGTATGATCCTATGACTACATGCAACCCCTGTACACTCAAGGCTAGTCTATAACTGATGTTACATTACCTTGGAATCTCCACCTCAACTAGGTAACTCGAATTCTCTGCATGCACTAGCTATTTTGGGTTGATTGATCAGTTAACTAGTTGATCACTAAGTTTGATTGAAGTCCCATTGTTTAACGGACCTTCCACTAGTTCCTCTAAAAGTTGGAACTAGTTTAACTAAAAACAACCTGAGATAACTAACCTTGATTGCTACAGATTAGCAATCACACATGCAGAACTAAAATCTAACTCCTCCAGCTTGAATTTACTAAGTAAACTGGGTGACACAAGCCATGTCACACAAGTTAACAACATCCAAGTTGTTTGCTGATGTGGAAATTTGAATTTTCTCAATTTAATCAAGGCAAAATCAAATTAAAAATTTCTTGTTGCATTTTTCAACATTCGTTGGGAGAGTTAATTCACTACATAGTTCATTTGATCACTAATGAGAAAGAGAAAGGGAAAAAGTATTTATAAGTTGACTATTGGATCACACTCAAAAACGCATTCCACTTGCCAACTCTCTCTCTCTCTCTCTCTCTCTCTCTCTCTCTCTCTCTCAGAGCTTCTATGTCACACAAAATCAAATTAAGAGCTTTTATGTCACTATGTATTGAAGACCCTCTCTCTCTAGGAGATTTTGTGATTTGGATCTTGTGGGGGGGAAAGATCTAAAAAATTAAATGCTAGAAGAAGAGAGAAGAACGTGCAATAAAAAAAACCACAAAGAAACTTTTTTATTAAAACAAATAAAAACTGTAAGGACTACATTGTGGTGGACAATCTACTCTTTTACAAAATGCGACTTGTTACTTATACTATTTTTTTGTCACAATACCACAGGTAAATTCCATGGGTGGGTAAATACCATGGGTGAATGAATACCATGGGTGGATGTCACTTACAATACCATGGGTGAATGAATACCATGGGTGGATGTCACTTACAATACCATGGGTAAATACCATAAGTGGATAAATACCATGGGAGGGTGAATACCAAGGGTCGATGCCGCTTACAATACCATGGGCGAATGAATACCATGGGTGGATGCCACTTACAATATCATGGGTAAATTCCATGGGTGGATGAATACCATGGGTGGATGCCATTTTCTATTCAAATAATTCCTTCCTCCTTAAGAAGCAATGGTACACATTGTGTGAAGCTCCCTCCTGAGAAGTCTCTGTTTAATATGAAGAGCCATTGAAGAGAAGGGTTTTGTGTGGTTAACCCTTAACCGTGATGAACGAAGATCCGAGCATAGAGATACCTTGTAATGCTTATGACCAACTATGATACTGACAATGTTCGGCCTAGCAAATGGACTTCGATAAAGTGTGGGTTTGTGGATGACCCATAACCATGAAAAACAAAGATCCAAGGATAGATATACCATGTAATGCTTGTGACCAACTGTGATACTAACAGTGTGTGGCCTAGCAAATGGAATTGGATGAAGTGTGGGTTTGTGGATGACCCATAACCATGACAAACAAAGATCCAAGGATAGAGATGTCATATAATGCTTGTGACTAACTGTGATACTAATAGTGTGTGGCCTAGAAAATTGTCTTTGATGAAGTGTGGGTTTGTGGATGACCCATAACCATGAAAAATGAAGATCTGAGGATAGAGATACCCTTTAAATCTTGTGACAAACTATGATACTAACAATGTGTGGCCTAGAAAATGGACTTCGAGTGACAAGGATTTTGTGCGATTGACCCATAACCATGATGATCTACAAACTCACCACCCAAAAAAATCCTGCAAAAAAATGAAAACAAAAATTCTTCCCGCTTTGCCCAAGAAAGTGCTTTGTGGAGGTCGTAGCACATCCATGAAGTTTGTTTAAATATTTCTGCAAGAACTTAAAATTGAAATATGCGTTAAACCCTCATTACTATGGAGTCGTAACTTGGCTCTGATACCACTGATCTGAATCTTGGGGGGAGGCCCCCAAGATCTAAAATATTGAAATGGATCTTGGGGGGGAGGCCTCCAAGATCTGAAAAATTGAAATGCCAAAAGAAAAGAAGAGAACACATAATAACAAAAGCACAAAGAAACTTTTTTGTTAAAACAGATAATAATTGTAAAGGCTACATTGTGGTGGACAAACTGTTCTTTTACAAAATGTGACTTGTTACTTATAGCCTTTTTTTGGTCAAAATACCACAGGTAAATTCCATGACTGGGTAAATACCATGGGTGGATGTCACTTACAATACCATGGGTAAATTCCATGAGTGGATAAATATCATGGGAGGATGAATATCAAGGTTCGATGCCATTTAAAATACCATGGGTGGATGCCACTTACAATATCATGGGTAAATTGCATGGGTGGATAAATACCATGGGTGGATGAATACCATGGGTGGATGCCATTTTCCATTCGGATCATTTTGTGTCACAAAAAATACAATTAGGAGATTTTATGTCACTATGTATTGAACAATACCTCAAGGATGCCTTGAATGTAAGGAAAAATGAGGACATGTGTAAATGTCTCAATAAGGACATATTTTTTGTCAATTGTGTATTGAACTAGCTACCATACACACACACACACAACATGTGTATACACACAATTGACTTAATTTCATAACTAGAGGTATCATGCATCATATATATATATATATATATATATATATATATATATATATATAGAGAGAGAGAGAGAGAGAGAGAGAGAGAGAAGTGCGTTGTGGTGAAAATGTCATTATAAACAATTGAGGGTGGAGATAGATTAGAAGTGCATTACGTTGATGCTTGGAGTTTCTTTAGGCCTACCAATCCACATATTGTACAAACAACATCAATTGTGGTTTGAGATGCTTCAAGAGTGTTCTTGTGGGTTCTAGATACTTCAATTTTCTATTTGTAGTTGTTTTACATGTGCCTACAATTTGAAGTGCCACAAATTCTTAGCCTAATGGATGGATGATCATGAGCATGTAACCACTCCTTTTATTCCTAGCACATAGTTTGAAGTGAGATGAGATATTGAGCTAGCCATAATTAGTTGTAGTCAACTTCATGCCTAGTTCTCGTGATATCACTACCATTAATTTGAAGAATAGTGTTATATTATTGAGCACATAGAGGTGGAATTGATATCTACTTGTCTTAGAGAAACATGGAATATATAGGTTGAGATATGACACACAATTTCTATCCAAATTTAAAACCTATAATAACTTTGTCTCATCTCATATATACTAAGTTTAACACAAATCCAATGACACATGGATAAGCCAAAAAAAACATGACATGATTTTTAGGCTACTAATTTGTCATTATAATTACCATTTCTTGACATCTATTTCATCTATTTCTATTGATATTTTATTATTCTAGCTATCATATAATTCCATCTCATAATTATTTATGCTCTTATGGCTAAATACTGTTTGTTCTCCTTTATTTTTAATATATTAAAGCTTATTATGCATGATTTTACCAATGATGGTTCATGAAGATAATTTTTATAACAACACTCGTGATTTCAGCCTCCAATTTATCATCCAGATTGCAAATCCAAGCTCTAGCTCATGGTCAAACAATCCAACTCATAAATTCGTTGGATAAGAAGCGTTGATTTTGCGTCTTAAATTATGGGTAAATGAGGACAAATCTCGCAAATCTGAGACATGGGGTTTGTGCAGAATAGGCCAATTTAGCTTAATCATGAGTGATTTTCCAAAATTTTCCCTAGTTTGAGAGAGACGGGAGGTTCTCTAAAGGATATTTTCCTAGATTTGTTATTGTGGTTGGTTGTAAAATTTTCCCCAATGGAATAACCAAATTCAACTTGTTTCAACATATTGATGATGGAGAGATATTTTAGATGTGACATGGTTGATTGATCTATTGTAAACAATCTAATTTTGTAATATAAATTATTTTGCAATTTTCTCATAAGGTCAGGATGACTAGTTCAATTGTAATTTCCCTTTTACTTTTTGTGTATTTAAACGAATCCAGAAAGCAAACAAAAGGAGGAGAGGAACAATTGTAATTTGAGACAAATAATAAATTGAGTATTAATTGTATTTACTCTTTCAGATATTATAATGTGAATATTTCTTAATTAGCTTCAATTTTTATCAATCATGTGTTGATCTAAGCTTCTTTTAGAAGACATTATGATTCCTGGTGGGTTGGGCCCACTTCTTGGATGAGTCGGTTTTCTTACATTTGAAAAATTGCATTAGTATAATTCTGTATCATTTTTTTCTAAGAAATTAACATTTAAAATAGTTTTTTGAAGATTGTATTTATATTTTCAATAGTTGTAGAACATATCAGGCTAATTTTCACAACTGTTTCTTGCTTGAATGTTGTTGTTTCTTTTTTTTATCACTATTCGTTTTCAATTAGTTGTTTCTTTCGGTAGACAAATTTTGTTACTTTAATTTCTTATTATTGTTATTAAACACTAGTTTGTGAGCTACTCCAGAGATAGTTGAATAGTTAATCGAGTGTCAAACCATCAAAATAGACTTGGGAAATTTCTTGTATTGTTTCTTAGTTAATTCATAGAATGAGTTTGTTATTGATTTATTTCATTCTTATTTG
Source organism: Pinus tabuliformis (assembly GCA_031772625.1). Classification (NCBI taxonomy): domain Eukaryota; kingdom Viridiplantae; phylum Streptophyta; class Pinopsida; order Pinales; family Pinaceae; genus Pinus; species Pinus tabuliformis. The sequence continues at coordinate 703,486,889 of CM062805.1, read as the reverse complement.
TCTATGTGTGATTACAATTAGAACATAATTTATTTCTAGTTTTGCCATTCGCTTTTAGATATTTACTTTTCACATTTACTTTTTTTTTTCAAATCTAGATCACTTTATGGTTATGCATAGAATAGAGTCACTTTGAAAAATAGAAGTATTTGTTAAGTTGTTATAGGAATCTCAATTGAACTGATAATAGTCTCTAGTAGTCGCTTGCATAAACTTTACTAATTACCTAGAAATAAAATATGCTCCTTGGGTTGATAATTAATGTCTAGGTGATTAGTTAATTTTGTTTACTTATTAAGCAAAAATTTCATCAACATTTTGGCTTCATTGTCGGGGGGGTAGTCAAATAGCACTACCACACTTAAGTAGTGTTGTAAGAACCACCCATTTCACTAACTAGTTGGTAGGGACATTCAAAGGAGGAGCCTAAAAGTAGCACATTAAGAACCTCTTCTATTTTGGGAAGAAATGGCACACATTGATACTTTTGAATTCCCTATTAACAATGTAAAATTTGAAACAGGAACTATAAACTCAAAACGGGAACTCTCTCCAAAAAACCCCAAAAAAACACCAAAAACAGTGCTAAAAACAAAACGTGTGTATACTGGAACGATGGTTTTTTTTTTAGGGTCAATTTTGAACATGTTTTAAAAATGGCAGTGAAAATGAAATTTTCGTGCAAAAAAAAACCTTGAAAACGAAAAGGTGTTGATACTAGAACAACGATTTTCTTTTAGGGTCAATTTTCAACATTTTTAAAAAATGCTAGTAAAATCGAATTTTTATGTGCAAAAAAACAGTTGCTTATGAGGAAAAAAACACACTAATGTTTTTGGTAGAATAAAATTTATCTCTCCTAAGTATAAATTCAACATGTTTTCAACCATAACATACTAGATACAAAAGAAATTGGAATTTTTTCAACGATAAAATTAAAAAACCATGACATTATGAACAAATTACATGACTAAATGAATCAAAATGTCATTATTTGTATATTGAATGAAACATACATTATATCTCTAATTTAATGTTGCATTGTAGATATTCTAAACAATAAAAATTATCATAATTAAGACATATAATCAAACAACATAAAAATGACTCATAATTTCTGATTTAATACCATATGGAAATCAAAAATTTTATTTCAAGATACGATGCAAATATCACTTATATAAACTATCTTAGACAACTATTCAAAATCACTCATATTTTCTTGCACACCATCAGAATTCACATCTTCAGATGAATGACTGGATGCAGACGAAGATGTTCCATATTCTTCTCTTTCATCAACTAGTGCCCCATCTGAGTCCACATGTATGCCTCACATACTCAAAACAAACCTATTGAAAACCAATTTGATTCAATAGACCTAATCAAAACAAACATACAAGAGAATGTAAAAATGAACATTTTATCATGAAAGGCTGAAATGTTTAGAAATTTTCTTGAATAAATATTTCAAATACCATTTAAGAAAAGATGGTAATGCAAGCACATAGAACCAATAAATAAGATTTCAAAGATGCAAGAGAATGTTATTGCCTAGGGGACAAATCTCTAGTCTCTCTACAAACAAGCTACACCAAAACCATAAAGAAAACTAAGCAAGTTATTAAACCTTCCTAATTTTAGTTTATTAAGCATAGGTCACTATGTGTTAAATATCATAGTCTAAAAATAAAATAAGTAACTTGCACCTCAAACTTACATTGAAAAGAAACATTAATACAAATGATCCAATTTCAATTGAGAACAATAGTTTATTATAAGGAAAACAAAAAGAACAAACCCTTCTAATTCTAATTGAAACAAAGAGAAAATTTCAATATAAAAAACTCAACACCCATATCTAGATACATTATCACTACATCTCTTTGACTACAAATCAAGCACTGGAGAAAATTTTTAATATAAAAACCTGAGCACCCATATATAGATACATCAACACCCCATCTTTTTGAGTAAAAATCAAGCACTCCTCTTTGTACACTAAAAAGGAGGGATGAATCAATCTATCTTGGTTTATGAGGAGCAATGAAAGGAATTTTTTTTTTATAATCTTCTAGTTTAGATTGACTAAATAAAAAGGTCTAATAACTCAAATAATGTCCAAAAAACATAGTATCATTTATCATCCAAACTATCCATTGAACATTAATATCTTAGTATGTTATAGTGTTAGTTCATGAGAATGTATATGCTATCTTCTTTAATGTGAAATAAGATCATTTACACTTAATTGCAGATTTGTAAAGGCAAGTGACTGTAAGACTGGAACTATGGGGAGTGAAGTGGATCTAGGCTAAGAAAAGGCATTTTTGATGCACCTTGTTATCCCCACATTTTGGTTTCTACAAGTCTAATAATTTCCATAAAAATTATTTTTCATAAAATTTTTAGATGATAACAAATATACTCATAAAAATATATATTATTATTAGTTAACTACTAACAAAATTATTCCCAAAGGTATCACACATCCATATTGGACTTCAAACAATTTCTCCAAAAGAGAAGCTCACAAAGGAACATGGAAATAACCAACCATATGGCTACCAACCATTATTATCATTAATTAAGAAATCATTAATTATCCTAAGAAAAGATGTCCCTCCTCATAACCCAGTACTACATTGCATTGGAAGCTAAATTTAGCCGAAACATTGTTTCCTAACAATATATAGAATAGGTGGAGCTCCATAATATCCAATTTAAATATAAATTTCTATTAGGTTCACTGACGACGACTATCTACATTTGGAATCGGCAGACTGGATAGGTATTGTTATATTCTAGCCATTCTGAAATGCAGGGGCGATGGTAAAGGTGGCCGCACTGAACTTGAGATGCCTCTTCCTCCAATTTAAAATCAAATTTGCCTCGCGATTAGATTCTGCCCACAATTAGAGCGTTTAGCTCACGATTATATTCATGCATTGCTGCAAATTTTCATCGAACGGGACAATTTGGTGGCTCCATATTGTTTGATGAGCTAATGCCAACATAAATATGTCGAGAGGCAGCCACATGGCTCAGCTGCCCTGAAAATGAGTGAGAAGGAAGGACAACTTATTGTGGGCTCTATCAGCCCACTTATGGATATATATTTTGATCTACCAACCAGTGCAAACACTCTCAGCGACAAACAGCTATTAATTACCAGTTCGCTTATGAATATAGATTTTGATCTATATGCACAGTTCGATATACAGGTATTAGTCTCTGAGGAGGAAGAGGAACTCCTATTCTGGGATTTCTCCACTTAATATCGTATTGGATGCCCAATAAGCATTGTTTGGGGCGATTAATAGCAGATGGGGTGATTTTGAGAATCGCCAGGTGGCGGGGCGATTCTAAGAATCACCCTGCCACCCGGTGATTCTCAGAATCGCCCCATGTGCACATGACGTAGCAGATTTTGCTCTAAAAGGGAACTCTGCTATTCTCAATTTTCCCCATTTGATTCAGTACCTACCTCGACCTCCTACCTCTTCGCCCAAAGAAATTAAAGCTACTGCTGCAGCAGCAACAACAAAAATTAGTTTAATTTTTCTGTAGAGAGAGCTGCGGGATGGCATTTCATTTTATCATATGGAGTTGACAATTCTATTGTGATACGAGTTCCCACGTGAAAATATTGAAATGCATCTGCAAATTCCTTCACTGAAACATATCGGTATGCTTGGCTCATGTTACACCAATACCGTTCTTGGTCTTTAAGCGAAGTTGCCTATCCGCCCAAAAGAAAAAAGTTGAGCAGATTTTATCAGTTGTAGCTCAACTGTTTTATGAATATCCTACATAGACATGGATTTCTAAACAAATAAATGCACGGGAATTCATTTATGGACGTAAATATTAATACAAAATGAATGTACTGGAATTCAATTAGACCTATGCCAAAAGAAGGTTTTGGTAACAAGAGCTATGTACAAATCTAAATAAAGATATATCTTTTTAGGTGTAAGTCTACTAACCCCGTAGCATTGTAATGTTACTGCAATTGCCATATTATCGTTACTAGGTTTATAAAAAATGTATCGGTATGCTTGGCTCATGTTACACCAATACCGTTCTTGGTATTTAAGTGAAGTTACCTATCCGCCCAAAAGAAAAAAGTTGAGCAGATTTTATCAGTTGCAGCTCAACTGTTTTATGAATATCCTACACAAACATGGATTTCTAAACAAATAAATGCACGGAATTCATTTGTGGACATAAAGATTAATACAAAATGAAGGTACTGGAATTTAATTAGACCTATGCCAAAAGAAGTTTTTGGTAACAAGAGCTATACAAATCTAAATAAAGATATAGATTTTTAGGTGTAAGTCTACTAACCCCGTAGCATTATAATGTTACTGCAATTGCCATATTATCATTACTAGGTTTATAAAATATTTAATTATTAAAAATTAGTTTAATATTCCGTCAATCGTTTTCACAGAGTAGAAACCCTCGTGGCATAATCAACGAAGGTGCTGGAGATAATGGAAATGATGAATATTCATGCATCGCTACAAATTTTCATCGAACGGGACAATTTGGTGGCTCCATATTGTCTGATGAGCTAACACCGAAGCAATATGTCGGGAGGCAACCCAAGATGGATGGGTTCCACCAACGTGTGATGGTTTCAAACCTGGCTAATTCCTCCTACCATGAACCTGGCTAATTGCTCCTTCAAATCCTACCTAGTTGTAGAAAGAATACAACCCAGCCTCCTAGCATAGTGGGTGGGGTTTGCCCTCGAACGACTGACTAAACGTTTTGCAATGAGTTGATAAATGCTACTCCTCTATGATTCAAGAGATAGAGAAGTCCAAGATATAGAAGTAGTTCCCACGATTGAAGGCATGGTTCCCACCATTGAAGCGACCAGGTAATTAGTAATTCAACCATGAAACCAAGCTGCTAATTAATTCCTTGTTCAAGGAGCAAGAATCTCTGTGCTTATGAGTAATTCAATTCCTTTCTAGGATTGGTGATTAATGACTTATATAAAATATCTAGGATATGCTATAGAGTTGTCGGACATGGCTCAGCTGCCCCGAAAATGAGCGAGAAGGAAGGCCAACTTATTGTGGGCTCTGGCAGCCCACTTATGGATATATATTTTGATCTGCCAACCAGTACAAGCACTCTCAGCGACAAATAGCTATTAATTACCAACTCGCTTATGAATATAGATTTTGATCTATATGCACAGTTCGATATATAGGTATTAGTCTCTAAGGAGGAAGAGGAACTCCTGTTCTAGGATTTCTCTGCTTAATATCGTATTGGATGCCTAGTAAGCATTGTTTGGGGTGATTCGTAGCAGATGGGGCGATTCTGAGAATCACCGAGTGGTGGGGCGATTCTCAGAATCCCCCTGCCACCCGACTATTCTTAGAATCACCGGGTGGCAGGGCGATTCTGAGAATTTCCCCACCACCCGGCGATTCTCGGAATCGCCCCATCCGTGCATGACGTATAACTCCAAATTACTTTGCTTTATATTCGTCTTAAGTGGTTGATAGGGAAGGAGTCTTCTAAAGAATGCACCATTATCTATACAGTTTTTAAATGGATTTCTTTTAAATCCTATAATAAAGATTTTTTTAATTTGATTATGAATCAAATAAATGAGACTGCACACGAATTTCCTTTGCAAAATCCCGAATGACCTTCTATGGAATTTTAGAAATAACTCTTAACTTTTAAAACATCTAATTCTTAAGTCAACTTCACTGTTAACGAATATGATGTGGGACAAATCGTATTTAATTCGAGGGAGAAAGATTTTGCATCCATCTACGAAATGTAATAGAGAAAGGTTAACACTACTCAAAAGAAATGTAAGAGAGAAAGTTCAACACTACTCCCAATATTGATTAAATGATCAACATAAAGTGTCACCATGAAAATGTAATGATATTGTGTACAGCTTCTTCAAGTGAACCCACTGAACACAGTTCACATCACATTGCGAGACAGATGTTGAATATATGAAGCGAAGCAACATATCTCCCCATTATATAATACTGAATTGTTGATTACATGCAGCTTTTCCTCTGAAAGGGAACTTTGCTATTCTCAATTTTCCCCATTTGATTCAGTACGTGCCTCGACCTCCTACCTCTTCGCCCAAAGACATTAAAGCTACTGCTGCAGCAGCAACAACAAAAATTAGTTTAATATTCCGTCAATCGTTTTCACAGAGTAGCATCAATGAAATTCTTTTCTTAAAATGGTATTTGAAATAGTTATTCAAGAAAATTTCTAAACATTTCAGCGTTTCACAATAAAATGTTCATTTTTACATTCTCTTCTATGTTTGCTTTGATTAGGTCTATTGAATCAAATTGGTTTTCAATAGGTTTGTTTTGAGTATGTGAGGTTTCTAGTGTCTTATTAATTCAAGTGGAAGAGATCTTTCTTACATATCATTAGATTATGAAGTGACATTGGACATAATTAAGCTTTGGGCCATACCCTTTTAGAAACAACAACCCAAACTAAATGATTAGTTATTAGACCTTTTTATTTAGTCAATCTAAACTAGAAGATTATAAAAAAAAATTCCTTTCATTGCTCCTCATAAACCAAGATAGATTGATTCATCCCTCCTTTTTAGTGTACAAAGAGGAGTGCTTGATTTTTACTCAAAAAGATGGGGTGTTGATGTATCTATATATGGGTGCTCAGGTTTTTATATTAAAAATTTTCTCCAGTGCTTGATTTGTAGTCAAAGAGATGTGGTGATAATGTATCTAGGTATGGGTGTTGAGTTTTTTATATTGAAATTTTCTCTTTGTTTCAATTAGAATTAGAAGGGTTTGTTCTTTTTGTTTTCCTTATAATAAACTATTGTTCTCAATTGAAATTGGATCATTTGTATTAATGTTTCTTTTCAATGTAAGTTTGAGGTGCAAGTTACTTATTTTATTTTTAGACTATGATATTTAACACAGTGACCTATGCTTAATAAACTAAAATTAGGAAGGTTTAATAACTTTCTTAGTTTTTTTTATGGTTTTGGTGTAGCTTGTTTGTAGAGAAACTAGAGATTTGTCCCCTAGGCAATAACATTCTCTTGCATCTTTGAAATCTTATTTATTGGTTCTATGTGCTTGCATTACCATCTTTTATTAAATGGTATTTGAAATAGTTATTCAAGAAAATTTCTAAACATTTTAGCCTTTCATGATAAAATTTTCATTTTTACATTCTCTTGTATGTTTGTTTTGATTAGGTCTATTGAATCAAATTGGTTTTCAATAGGTTTGTTTTGAGTATGTGAGGTTTCTAGTGTCTTATTAATTCAAGTGGAAGAGATCTTTCTTACATATCATTAGATTATGAAGTGACATTGGACATACTTAACCTTTGGGCCATACCCTTTTAGAAACAACAACCCAAACTAAATGATTAGTTATAAAGAGTTAGAAATTTCACAAATATAGTAAACCAATATTAAGTGTGATTTATGGCCTTAAATGAGTTTTGGAGGGTAAAATTTGAAATGCCACAGAACTGAAATTAGAGGTCAATAGAGTGTGTGAGGTCCAATTATTGGATAGAGTTCTAGGATAAAATGCTCCTATAACATTAGAGTTAAACATGATGCATCTCAGGTCAAGTGCCTAATGGTTAAGAGCATGTGTTTCCTCCTAAGAGGTCATAGGTTCAAAAACCAGAAGGGGTTAGAGTATGTATGCCTTCGTAGACAATAATCAAATCATTGCGTGGAGGTGGGTCTCTTGTCCCACAAACAAGGGGGTTTTGATACACCAATTTGGTGTCTAGCTTGGCTATGACCTTAAAATTGGATAATAATAATAATTAGGATATAGATTGTTAGAAATTCATAATCTATAAGGGTGAAAGCATGGAGCTAGGTTACACTTTTTGGCAAGAGATGGCACGTTTGGGTGGAAAAAATGATTGCTCAATTGAGCCCTTTTTAAGTGCTCGATCGAGCCGTTTGAGCACTTAAACAATGTAACCCAATGTTATTTAGGAGCCCAATTTAGCCATGTCTTTGCGGCAGTCAAATGAAGGAAATTCCAGGTTTTGGATTTATTTTCTGGCTCAGGTAAGTTTTATTATATGGAATTGAATTTCAATATGTTATTTATTAATTTATATGTCATTGTACTAATTTACTTCATTATTTCTTTTGTGCTTGATAATTAGGTACAACACTAACATGTTGCCTTCAAAAAGACAGAAATTGCATTGTCATTGAAAAAAGATCCAATACAATGCAATTTTATTTAGCAAAGAATTAATGCTCTTCAATTTCTTCCAGATGCAATGAAAGAAATTGGGTTGAAGAAAGGGGACTTTAGTGAATCACGTGTGGCGAAAAAGGCAAAGGAACCCCAACCACCATTACACAGAATGATTGGAAAGGCATACATTGGGAGATTCGCAGACATCAAAGATCCATTAGAGGAGGAAAATGAGCAAAATGAAGCAGAAGAAATTGTGGAAGAAGACAATTATGAAACTCCAGAGGACGAAGAGTTTGGATTACGTGACATTGTTGATTAAATTTAAGTTATGCTTGGAAATCAAGCTCATTTTTGGAAACTATTAATTAGTTATACTTGTAATGTTTTGACTTTGACATTTTATGAGAAGAATAAGCACTCAGTTAAGGTTGTTATGTGTTCAATATTTGTATTATGTGATTTTCACATTCATTTTTATGTTGATCATTATTTTTTGAAAAAAAATAGTGATTATTATTATCTTTTGACATGAAATTCATAAAAAAATAAATAAATAAAATAAAAAAAACTATTATTTAACCATTTTTAGTTAAAATTTTCCTATAAAAATTGTGATTTTGACATGTCATCTCTACCAAAAAATTACAAAAAATTATCAAAACGTGTAGTTTTTTAGTTATATCTATGTTAAAAATGGTTATTTTTTTGTCAGTTGTTAAAAATTATTGTTTTTTAGAGACAATTATTTGATTTGGATTGAAATATTAATTAACGATGTATAAATATGTAGAATATCGAAAATTCAAAATATCGACCTTCTTCTTTAAATATGCAAAACAATAAAAACCTCACTACAAAAAAAAACAAGAAAATATGAAGAAGAAGACCACTTCAAAAATTATTAAATTTAGAAAATAATTATTTACATTTCATACATTAGAAAATTTAAAGTCAAAAAATAGGTCTTTTAAAAAAATGGCCTAATGCAAAATTACCACTTTTTTAAATTAGCATGAAAATCACTACCATTCTAAAACATAATGTGAATAAAAAAAAAGTGCCAAAAAGTATGCTCTAAAAAAGACATGTGTGTTCTGCATCACCCCTTTTCAAAATCAGGTCACTTTTTTGCTATCTCTACAAAACGGGTAACAGTATCAATTCTCGTTTCAAACTTTACATTGTTTATTAGAGATCTAGGAGGAGTGACACAAATGCACGTCATTCCCCCATCTGATCTACCAAATTTCCATGGTTTTACAAATAAAGACCCAGATACATTCTTATTTGAGTTTGAAGTACTTTGTAGAGGATATGATTATTGTGCTAATGCTCAAAGGTTGAAAGTGTTTCCTCTTACTCTAAAAGGAGAAACTCTCAGATGGTTCATGAGCCTTGGTGGGAATTGCATTCAAATGTGGGAATACATGAAGAATGTATTCTTGAAGAAGTACCAAGACTATTGCAGAGGCCAATGAACATATTTTTAGAATGAAACAAAGGGAAGATGAAATTTTGGATGACTATGTGCAGCGATTTGAATACAACCTTCAAAAATAAAAGCATAAACATTAGGCAAAAGAGACCTTGAAAACACTCCTACTCAAAGGAATCAACGATGAATTTTTAAAACTCTTAAATCTGATGGGAAAAGGTGATGTATTTCAGCTATCATATGATCATGTTTGTGAATTATTCATAAGGTATTCACGAGGAATCTCTGAGGATGGTAAGAGTTGTAGAGAACTTTCTTCTCAATTTTTGAAATTTGATGCAAGAACAAGAGTTATAGGGGATGAACTCAATGATTTATTTGAAATTTTTAAAATTGCTATTATTAGCTCTCTAAATTCACGATTGGATGTTTTACAAGTTAAGAAAAATCAAGAAGAATTTGAAGAAGTGTTTATCCCTCAATGTTGAAAGAAACATCCCATGGATAGTTTCTCTTTCTTACCTGGGATGAAAGTAGCTTATGAAAGAGATCAAGAAGTTGCAAGCTCACAAACATGGAAATCGTTCCATACATGTATGGTTCAAAAAAATTTCTCTCCATTCTCTTACTCGCATTATCCATCATGGAATTAGGGAAGCCATGCCAACCTCACTATAACCCCAACTGACCTTGTCCACAAGTTCCGCATGGATCATCTTATGATTACATGGCTATTATCCCTCATCTTGCAGCACAAACACAACATTAATACTCTTCCCCGGCTCTTCAACAACGTCTTGCTTATCTATCATTATCATCCACACAACCCAATCATCTACATCATCAAAATTCTCTACAACCTACACAATTTCCAGCTCAATCCATTCCACGCCCTTACAATAATAAACTAGTACAACATGCTTACAGCGTTGAAATAAAATATTTACCCACCCTTCCCACCCATTCTATCTTACTTGCACCATTGCAGAAAACTTATATTGAGATTGGGAAAGTTTCAAATCCAAAAATTGAAGAAGTTATGGAAGAAAATGAGGTTTCTTCTAGTTCGTATCAACAAACAGACGAAATCAACAAGACCTTGGAAATTCAAATTTCTAAAGAAATTCATGATATGACAATTATGGGAAATCAAGACAGTAAAGGCTATATTGAATCTTGGTTTCACTCTATCATTTGTTTGCAACATCACTCCATACTTCAACAATTCTTGGCACCGTCCTTAACAAGGAAGTTGGTCTCTCTTACCTTGGTATTCATTAACATGCATTTTTTAAATTTGGGTATGTATATAATTGAGGCATTATTTCGAAAATTGCTCCATCAGAAGCACTCTTATATGTAAGGATGTTTCATTTTTCTAGGTAGAGTAGGTTAGTGTAGAAAATAAAATAAATAAGTAGATAAATAAATAAATTTCTTTATATGTAAAAAGAGTTGTGTTTGTTGCAACACACTGTGTAAATAAATATCGGTGATATATCCTTGAATTTATTTTTGTATGTATATGTATAATATTGAAAATCATATTTCTAAAAACATTCATATCCATTTTGATCACTAGTTTGGAAAAAATTGCTTGTTTATAATATCTTATGGCACATTGACTTGCTGAAATTACTAAAAAAATAGTCGTGACGGTTATGTTTTGAGGGACTAAACGAGAATATTTTAAAAACATGTTTCAATCATCAGTATCCCTTGATGTCTAATTTATGACTCAATTTGAATCACTCAATTTGGATTTGAAACAAAAAACTTATGATCAAAACATTGACATGGTGTCTAGTAGGAAGCTGAGGGACAGAGTTGAGACAATCAATTTTTGGATTCCTAAATGAATAGATATCATAAGCCTGTTTCAATGGCATGTTCTCATATGAATCTAGTTTATAATTAAATTTGAATCACTCAATTTGGATGTCATACGAGAAAGTTATGACCAAAATATTGATTGCCTATTATAAATCAACACTCTTAAAATTATTTTTCTGGCTATTCATTAGCATATATGACCCATCAATTCTTCTTGTATTCAAAACCTATTTCATTAAATATATCTATATGAATCTACTTTAATCTCCAATTTTAATCAACTCAATTTTTGTTAGGCCCCTATACTACTAGTGTAACCCCTTATTGTTATTAGTACAACCCCCTTATTATATTGTTGTACCCATGTAGTCCCCATATTGTTATTATTGTGCCCCATAGAAGCCCACTATTGTTATTATTGTGCCCTTACATTATTATTGTTATGTCGGCTCTGATTATATTATGACCCCTTAGACTCCTATATATAGAAAGGAGGTCTTATCATTTGTATCATCCAAGAATTGTTCATTTGTGTAATGTAAAGGAGGTTGCCCCCTCGAAGAGGCTGAATTGTAAGGAGTTGATCTATCTTTCTATCTTTTTGTGAGCTGGTTTCATAACATTTGGTATTAGAGCTTTGGATTCTAGGGTTTCACTGCTCCAAACAGGTCATCGTGGAATTTTCGCTATAATTTTTTTTCTGCGGCATTTCAGATGCTAAACAAAAAACCCATTTGGGTTGAAATCGTTCTAAACCTTGGATCCAAATTTCAGAGCTTTTCGTGCTATATTTGTGGAGATATGATCTAAGGAAGTTGGCCTTTTTGCAGACTCTCGAATTACATTCCAAACAGGTGACCTAGGGAAAATCGTCATAACTTTTGTTTTGAGCATCAGATTGAAATTTCGTAAGAAGTTACAGAAAGAAGACGGACTGTAGTTTCCTGTATATATTTTTCAGATCCTAAGGTTAATACAGTGACACGTGGAACTTCATACAAGTTTGATCTTCTGAAAAGGCGTATAATCAAGTCATCTTGGGAGATTGTGCATAACTCTTTCTTGGAGAATCTAAATTCGATCAAACTGTTGGCATTGGAAAGAGGACGTAGAGGGCTATTACAGGTCGCAATTTCAAAACTTGTAGAACTGAAATTACAGAGTTATAGTCATTTCAAGATCGAGCTCCTAAAATCAAGAAAAGGCGATATGAGGAAGTTTGATGGCAAGGATCCGGTAAATTGGATACTTCAGATGGAGCAATATTTTGATCTACATGGTGTACCACTATTATAAAAGGTATGTATTGCACCTTCATATTTAGAATCAGATCAATTTTTATGGTATCAAGGGATTTGTTCTCGTAAACAACTTGTTACATGGTCAATTTTCACGGAGGAAATGATAGCACATTATGAGGATACAAAGAGCAACACCTTCTTTAGAGCAACACCACAACAATTGGAAAGAGAAAAAGGGATTTGTTACAAAGTGGAAAGTAGAATTATGGCAACAAGTAAGTCAACCCCTCACAACTATAATAATGGAAGTGTTGTTTCTACTAGCCTTCCACAACCTACAAGGGTTACACCACAACAATTGGAAGAAAAAAGAAAAAAAGGGCTTTGTTACAATTGTGATAGCAAATGCACTAAAGGTCATAAGTGTGCTGAGAAGAAATTGTTTTACATAGAGTATGAAGAGGAGGAAGAAAAGGATCAAGAAAAATCAAAAGAAGAGGATATGAGCTAGTACCCAACCCCAGAGAAAGAAGAAATGAATCTAACCATATCTTGTAAATCATTGGCAAGAATTACCACTCCTCAAACTCTCAAGATAGAAGGACATATCAAGAAGAAAAAGGTTCAAGAAGTGAAAGATCACATCGAGAAAGAAGAAATGAATCCAACCATATCTTGTAATACATTGGCCAGAATTACCACTCCTCAAACTATCAAGATAGAATACATATCAAGAAGAAAAATGTTCAAGAAGTGAAAGATCACATCAAGCATCAAGAAATGAATCTGACCATATCTTGTAAAGCATTGGAAGAAATTACCACCCCCCAAACTCTCAAGATAGAAGGACATATCAAGAAGAAGAAGGTTCAAACAATGAAATACCTGGAAGAAAAGTATCAAGAAACATCAAAAGAAAAGGATACTCACCAGGAACCAACCCCAGAGAAAGAAGAAATGAATCCGACCATATCTTGTAATGCATTCGTCAGAATTACCACTCCTCAAACTGTAAATATAGAAGGACATATCAAGAAGAAAAACGTAATAGTGTTGATTGATTCAGGTAGTACCCATAATTTTATTAATTGTGATATAGCCAAGGACTTGAATTGCTTCCTAGATCTAGCACCAGAGTGTCAAGTGCTGGTTGTAAGTGGAGGAACCATAAATTGCTCCGGAAAGTGCCATAATATCAAGCTATCCATGGGAGAATATGTATTTAATAGCCAAATGTTTTTCGTTCCAATGGGTGGTGTTGATGTTGTACTAGGAGTCTAATGGCTACAATCATTAGGTACAATAGCTTTTAATTTTCAAGAACTTTTTTTGAAATTTTCTTCGGAAGGAAAGGAATTTGAATTAAGGGGTATCATAGGGAAACCAGGAAAGATAATCAACTCTGACGGAATGACAAAGCTTCTAAAGAAAGAACAACGAGGCATAATTGCACAATTATGTTCGCTAACTGTTCGCACATCGAAATCATGTATTTCTCCAGATCTCCAAAAAGTCTTGGACAAACATTCCAAGGTATTTGAGACTCCAAAAGGTCTCCCACATATTCGTGATCATGAGCATGCTATTCATTTTATTCTAGGATTTGTTCCTCAAAATGTCAAGCCTTATAGATATCCATATGAACAAAGGAGTGAAATTGAACATATGGTTGCAGAAATGGTAGAGGTTGGTACAATTATCCAACCAAATTTGATAAACAAAGGAAGGTATGAATGGAAGAATGGCAAAGCAGGGTGGGAACTCATTCAAAAGTTGTCGAATATCCCAGTTCCAACAATATTTCCAGAACTTGACAAGGAAGGAAAAAGCATATTTGAACCTGAAGCATTTATAGAACCGAGAAGTCGACAGCTACGAAATCGATCAATTTCAAAGCATATCATCAAGTGGAAGAACATACCTATTAAATATTTCACATGGAAGGACAAGAATTTTATACAGAAGCATCAAGAACTACTCAAGTGTTGAGGACAACAATTTTTGAAGGAGAGGGGCATGTTAGGCCCCTATACTACTAGTGTAACCCCTTATTGTTATTAGTACAACCCCCTTATTATATTGTTGCACCCATGTAGTCCCCATATTGTTATTATTGTGCCCTTACATTATTATTATTATGTCAGCTCTAATTATATTATGACCCCTTTAGACTCCTATATAGAAAGGAGGTCTTGTCATTTGTATCATCCAAGAATTGTTCATTTGTGTAATGTAAAGGAGGTTTCCCCCTAGAAGAGGCTAAATTGTAAGGCGTTTATCTATCTTTTCTTTCTTTTTGTCAGCTGGTTTCTTAACAATTCTTCATCAAATGAAAAAGTTATGCTCAAAATATGGATTGTTGGTTTAAGTGGTAAAATCGAAGATAACTTTTTTATGTAGTTTGTTCTAAACATGTTTGACATATAATCACGTGAAATTTTTAAAACATGTTTATATTGGAGATAATCCTCCAAATCAAATTTCATTTCGCTTTGGAATCACTCAAATCGGATAAGAAACAAAAAAGTTATGATTAAAGCATTGTTAGTTAGTATGGTTAGCCATTGCTCTCCCATAAGTAATACATGAATTTTAATTTGTTTATTTTTCTATAAATCTGTTTTATAACTTATCCGAAGTGGATCATTGTATTATTTTTCATCCATATCGATGCATTTGGAGTGTAAAAAGTGGAGGAATCAGCTCATGGGGCCGTTTTTACCAGTGGGGCCCAGTTTGGTGAAATGATATATGAAACCTTCTTGGAGCGTTTTGAGGCATCAAACGAAATTTTTTTGGGGTAAAACTTTATCACTTGAGTGCAACACCTTTTCATGCTATTCTACACACAATGAGCTTTCCAATGGTGTAAGAATCATGTCAATCGGAGTCCATATGCAAAATTTATGCCACTCAAAAGTTGACCTTCCTGTTTTCACACCTATAGTTCGGGAGGTGTTGACATCGCGAATTTTCACTATAACAACAAGGGGAACCATCCCGATCATAGACCCCAATTAGGCCTACTTTCGTTTGGAATGGCTAGTTCCAACGGGTTTTAAGGGACCCCGTGAACTATAATAGGTGTTGAAAGATTGCTTCTGAGAAGAAGACTTCAATTAAATCAACAAAATAAAACAGCTAACCACTATGTATTAAATCCTATCTACACTACTTCTAACTACTCTAATCTAGTCCTAATTATCCTAATCTATCTTGCAGGAGCAAAACAAAAGGAGGTTAAACATCATATATAAATCCCAAGTCCAAATGAATCAATTACTGGTCCACATAAGAACAAGGTTGTATTAAATCCTTATCGCAATGCAATTACTTATACAAGAATATACATTCCTTTCCATACAAAGAACACTTGCAACTGATGTTCAACAAAGTCTGAAATCAGCGACCTTTCATGAACTATCGATGCTATTGAATTACATTCAGATAACCAGGAATAACCATGAACTGCTAGTTATCAATATGCATAAAACAAATCACATTTGTCTTTATACAAGCAACAACACACTGATTCTAAACATATCAGAGAAAAGGGAAAATAAATCTGAAACAAAAGGCTCCTTCTTGAACCAAACAGTCTTCTTTATTCACAATAAATCAAAGCTATTTTTATCCAAACAAAAAGCCCTTCTCTCCTATCTGGAAGTAATATTTATGCCTCAGGCCCCGACCCTTCGTCTTCCCCTGTTCTTTTTAATATACCGATCCGAATAAATAGACGTAAATCCATCGATATTAATTTTGACACGTAGAAGGTGTTTCCTATCACTAGAGCGCTTCATTTACTGGTGAAATGAATAGATGTTGATTAGAGGATGATGACTGTGTGTCATCTCTTCATGATGAGTTCTGGGGCATTTTCGCTTTAGGAACACACAAGCAACGCGTGTAACTCGACCGAAAACGCCTAAGGCTACTTCTTGAATGGAACACATCCACTCATGCATCATTCATCTGGAGCCATACTTGATGCCTATGCACCTATCCTTCGACCTTGCTTGCCTTCTCTCAGTCTTCGCCTGTAGAGATAACTGACCTCAGTCATACTCATATAAATATGATAAAATTCTTAAAAACACCAATCTTGCCTTCATGAAGCGTTTATAACATCAAAAGGAATAAATGTGAAGGAATTGGCTCCCTTTTTTTTATTCACGCATCGATTAAGTCCCACAAGCAAAAACTCGGTTTACATTGAAAATCACCGTAAAACACAGAACCGGATGGTATATCGGAAGGGGTCATAAGTGGTAACCAGTATTGAGAGGATGGCCCCAATTCCATTCTTCAAACGACACGTAGCATCTAGGAGGAAAGAGGATACCGCTTTTCGGGTGGGTACTCCTCGAGCAACTTGTTCACCCGAAATCTGCGTGGACCATTGGATCCACGAGGGGCAGATCAACAGTGGAGGGGCTTAACACAGGAAAACACAAAAAACCCCACGGCCGGGCCATACAGCAGACTTCAAAATTTATAGATGGGAACCTATATCATATCGGGTCCACCATATGGGCTTTTACATTAAAAATCGCAACCGCAGCGTTTTACCGAATACATAGGAATATACGTGAAAACCTGCATCCAGGCCGTACAGCCGGACTTCAAATTTTATATGCCCGAACCTAGAATTATCAGCGGGTCCAGTCATCACCCCTTCGCTAACTGCATAACCCCTGGGCTCCGCCGATTGCGATAAGCGATCAGGGAAGGCAGACCCGAAATATATATATATCGATATATATATATATATATATATATATATACTGCACTTAATAGCCCTGGCTGGTCTGAAATGTGTGATCTTCTTTGAAAAGCCTTGACCGTAACACTTTTCATAAAACATAAGATTAAATGGGAAAACCCATGTCCAGCCATAAGGCCGGAATTGAAATAATATATGCCCAAATTCATAATCATCGGTGGGTCCGGTATACCATGGCACAATCTATATATATATATAACCCTTGGACCCGCCGATTGCGATAAGCGATTGGGGGGGTAGACCTGATAAAATATATATCGTGGTTAATACAGTCGTCGGGTCCGGAAGACATATGCACCTTTTATATATATAGCCTTGGGCTTGGCCGATAGCGATTTGCGATATAACTCTGGACCCGAAATATATGAATTTGGGTTGATAATGTTGTCGGGTCCGAAAGGAAACAGTGCACAGTGTTAATTGCGATAGGCCAAAAAAAGGGATTTATGCATGTTTTGCGAAGTATTTCCGCTATAAAGAGTTATGATGGGAAAATGATGTGATAGAAGGTTTTGAGGGCTGAAAAGGTTCTGATGGAGGGAATGAATGGAGGGCTAGGCTGGGTGATGAATGGACTGTGCAGCAGGGATTAAAAAGGGGGTCTTGACCATTAAGAACTGAAAATTTGGCTCGGAAATGAGTTAAAGTCTCTGGGACTAAACAGATCATTCAGAGAGGTAGAAGACCAACTTTTAGGGGACCCATTCAAAATTGCTGCCAAGGCAAGTTTTGATAGGGTGGTGGTTGTGGCCACAACAAATGGCGAACCACTGGGCGAACCAGTTATCTCTGTTTCCCAATAAACCTTGGATCAATAGAACATCAGGGTGTTAGGATAAACTTGAAATGCAAACTATATAGATGAACAAGCATGGGTTCTACTTAAACATTAATTTCTTCAAGTGGGATAGAGACAAATAGCTTCTACTTACTGATAGGATTTTGACAGGAATTCTCCAATGGAAGTATTATGGGGTTTATTGACCTTCCTTTACCTATTTCCCACTTTCAAAAATCCTTTTGGGGCCATCACTGGTCTATCCATACCTGTTTAGGTGTGTACCTCAGCTCTTTATTTCTCATCAAACTTGATGTAGACATGTTTATCTGCACTTTATATGAGAATTTCAGTGCTATATTTTCATTGATTGAATGGGGCGCAGTCATGGATCATGCCATATTTTTAAACTACTTAAGCAAGGTTGGGCTTGCTATGTCAACCGGTACTCTGAGCCCAACAACAGTCCTTACTCTAACCAGCTTCCCAAACAACCTGTCCTTCCATATTGGCACAAGGACTTGACATTTCATTTTCTTTTAAATAAGTCCTTCTAGTTTCAAGCACAAGGACTAGAGCACAATTGGATTTTCCACATGGTATATGATAGTGAGTTTAGCCCATGAAAGGAAATTTACTTGTAGATAACAGGTATTGGGCAATTTAGTGTGGTGGATGGGACCAATGGAGAATGACTGCAAACCTTACAGGCAAGTATAGGCTAGGTCTGAGTGGGATTTATTCAAAATGCAGCGTCCCTCCATGCCAGTCTAGCTGTAGTTACACATTTTTTGTTTTATAAAGATGCCCCTACATGCTCCAGATATCCAAGTTATCAACAGATCTTACCCAGTTCTCAACAGATGCCAATGAGTGGCTTGGTTTGAATTCCACAACTGATTTTCAAGTTCTCATGGGCTGATTGAAAGTTTGTTTGATTTGCAAGGTAATGATGGATTTAGAAACAACAGAATCATCAGCAGGTTAATGAGGAAGGGGAAGGCTGAAGGTGGTGAATGAGGGCAAATCTGAAAGGTAAAAATGAGACTGGAGGACTGAAATCAGTTGGCTGAAAAGGACTGCAATTCAAAACAGAAGGAAAATAAAATTGCAAGAAACAAGAAAGGAAAAGACTGAAATGTAACTAAACTAACAGCAAAAATAAAATGAATTCTAACCTATTCAGGAGGTAACCACCATGTGGTGGCTACTGGAAGTATCTCTTCAGATGTTGGCCATTAACAGGGAGTTTTTCAGTTTCTCCCTATAAATTTTTCAACCTGTAAGTTCCTTGACCAATTTTTTCCACAACTTGGAATGGGCCCAGCCATAAGTGTTGGAATTTCGTGTGTTTACCTTTTGGCTCATTTAACTTGTCCCATTTCAGGACTAGCTCTCCTACTTGGTAATCTTTATCTCCTGCCAGATGGTGATCAAACCACCTCTTTACAATCATTTGGTGATTTTTGAATTTAATTCTGGCTTTATCTCTCAATTCCTCCAACCTCACCAGTTGGTTGATCCTTTCTTGAAGCAAGGCTGAAGGGGTTCCTATTGAAGCTTGGGAGAGCTGTAAAGAGGGAAGGGTAATGTTTGGAGGCAAGATGGCTTCTTGTCCATAGATGAGGAAGTATGGGGAGTTTCCTAAGGCCACTTTAGGGGTGACCCTATCGGCCCAAAGGGAATTAGTTAGAGCGTTGTGCCAGTTCCTCTGGTTGTCAGCGATAGATTTACATATTATGCATATGAGGTTCTTATTTGAGGACTCTGCAACTCCATTTCCCTAGGGGTAATAGTTTGAGGCATATATTATTTGGATTAATTTATTAATAACAAACTCGGTCAATTTCAATGAAAAAAATAATACGCATTATCAAATATAAGAGCGTCAGGAATGCCATACCTGTTGATAATGAATTTCTCAATAAATGATATTACCTCATCCTCGTTCACCTTCTAAAGCGGGATGGCTTCGGTCCATCTGGTGAAGTAGTCAGTCGCTGTGAGTATCTACTTATGCTGTTGTGAGGAGTTTTGAGTGATCTCGCCTATGATATCTAGGCCCCACTATTGGAATCGGCGATAAATCATAACTAGCTTGAGGGGAACAACCGGCTTCCTTTCTTGTCCTGAGGCGGTTTGACACACTTTGCATTTTTGAGCATAGGCATGCGAGTCTTTGAACACTGTGGGCCAATAATATCTAGCTCTTAATATTTTGTGAGCAGTGGTCTCTACGCCATAGTGACCACCTACTAGGCCATCGTGCATTTCTTTCAATACATGGCCAGCATCATCCTTTTCCAAACACCTCAGCCAGATTCCATCATAATTTTTTTTTGTATAATGTATCGTTGGCCAAGTGATACTGATTAGATTTCAATCTGAGTGCTCTCCTCTGTGATGCGTCCATGTGTTCAGGACATGATCCTTATGTGAGATAGAAGCGTATGTCATAATACCACGACTCAGGATCCAAAAGGGCTTATGACGCTTCGCGTTCATATATCAGCGCTTCATTAATCCATAGGGGCTCCTCCCTGTGTTCTACTTGTTCTTTTTGCATGCTCTGTGCTTCTAGCTCTTCGGATGCCCTTACGTATCCGCCAAGGCTTCTACTACTAGCCTACACAACCCCTACCCTCAAACTATCTTTGTTGGCTTAATCCCGAGGTCGAATTATTGAAGTGTGGTGATCCAATTCCCTCTCCATTCACCCATTCATTTCTACACGAAGAGGGCTCTCATAGTAGGATGGGGAATGATTACTATAGTCCTAGCCTTTAATAAATAAGGGTGGAAATGTTTTATGGCCTTAAAAACTGCAAAGCCTTGTTTCTCCACGTCTAGGTAGTTTAGTTCTGCTCCTTGGAGATTAGAACTCATGTAAGAAATAGGGACTTCATTGCCATCATCATTTTTTTGAGTGAGAATTGCTACATATGAAAGATCGGAAGCAAAGGTGTATAAGAAGAATTCTTTGCCGAAATTGGGGCTGACCAATGTAGGAGCTTCTACGATGGCTTCCTTGATTCGCTGAAACGATTTCTTAGCTTCATCGCTCCATTTATACACAACGTCTTTCTTCATCATCAGCTGCATGGGGCACACTATTTCCACGAAGCCTGAGAGAATTTTTCTAAAAAAAATGATCTTCCCAAAGAAATATTGCATGGCTTTCTTATTGGCAGGGGGTTGTATTCTCATGATGGTCTCTATTCTTTCAGGATAAATAAAAATCCCTTCTTTAGAGAGGATATGACCTAGTAGTTTCCCTTCTGTGACTGCAAAGACGCTCTTCTTGGGATTCAATGATATTCCATACCTTCGGCATCTTTCAAAAATCTGTCTCAGGTGATAAATATGATCCCTTCTATGATATGAATACACAGTGATGTCATCCATGTAAACCACTACTGATCTATTAATCAACCCTCGGAAAGCTATGTCCATAGCTCTCTGGAATGTGGCGCTCGCATTAATAAGTCCAAAAGGCATTTTACGATATGTGTAGGTGCCCCATTTAGTGTTGAAGGTTGTCTTCAGCTGATCCCCACTAGATACCAACACTTGATTATATCCTGAAAACCCATCTAATAGGGATAACATTTCAGACCCAGAAATGCACTGAAGGATGTGTTCCATAAAGGGGACAAGATAGTTATCCTTTTGTGATGCTTTTTTTAGGTTTCTAAAATCAATACACATCCTGATATCTCCATTTTTCTTCCTTACTGGCGTGAGATTGGCTACCCAGCGGGTGTGTCTGACTAGGAAAATGATTTTAGCATCCAGCGTTTTGTTCAATTCTTTCTTCACCAACGATTCCAGGCTTGGATGCATCTTGTGAAGTTTTTATTGGTAGGGCTTAGCCTCCTTTTCTAAAGGAATTACATGCTACATAACATTGGTATCAAGGGTTTTTAGGTCTCCATATGTCCATACAAAGACGTCCTTGTATTCTTTGAATAGCTTGACAAATGCAATCTTTTCTTGTGGAGAGCACCCCAAGCCCAAATTAACAGTTTTTGGGTCTTCTTTGGTCCCAAGGTTGACCGATTCATACTTCATGGATGAGCTATGCATTTTACAATTAGTTGGCTTCTTGAATTTACTACGCAGGTCATACAAGTGCTCCATCTTGACAACTGACTTGGGAATCATATTGGACTGATCCTTTTCCTCGTATTCCCTCTCATTCATAAGCTTGTCATGCTCTTTTTCATCAAAGACTACCTTCTTGAATGTCTTGTCGTAGTGCAAGAACTCTAGGATTTACTCGCCATCTTTGAACACCTGCCAGTTTGAGATGTTATCAGGCACGGATGGTCTGAAAATCAATTCAACATAACATTTATTCTTCTTCAATCTAAAATTAGGCAAAAGTTTAGCAGCCATACTAGCCATCAGATCGACATCTTGGTTTTTCCCTCAAGGTATGTATGTGATATTAAAAGAATCAAAATTGTCAATTAAGCCCCATACCTCATGCTGGTACCTTACCAGGTGTGGCGAATTGCAGTGTATCCTCTTCCTTACCTGATCCATGATTATCTATGAGTCACCAAAAACTTTAAGATTTTTCACCTTCATATCAATGGCTTTCTTCAAGCCCTGCAGCAAGCCTTCATACTCTGCCGTGTTGTTGGTGCACGTGAACTCCAACCGATTGGCCATTAGATGTTGGTTCCCTTGTGGATCAACAAGAATGCTCCCAGCACCTGCACCTTCAAGGCAGTTAGAGCCATCAAAATAGAGTGTCCAAAATACAGAGTCTAATGTTACATCAATTGAATTTCTTCCTACGAAACTAGTTCTATTATCTACTATATTACAAGGTGGTTCATCAATTGGATTACAAGGGAGAGCTTCCAATTGTGTGTTTATTGCAGTTTCTTCAGTTGTTGCTGCATGGAATTCTCAAAAACAGGTTTTTGTGGCACAAACATTGAAACTATAATTCCCAAGGATAGATTTGGTAAACATTACAAGTTCATTGGGACCATTTAGCTCCGTCACTACATACTTCATGTATCTTTAACGATCAACTCTCAGCATATCACCCTTCCCCTTCTGAGGTAGCAAGTGATGGGACCAATCAATTGAGAAGTATCCATTCAGTTTTGCTGACCAATCCCTACTAAGCATCATTCCAAAATCCTTAGGTATATCGACTACCACTATATCTATGACTTGTGTATATTGTGGTTTAGCAGTCATCTGAATCAATACATCTTTCAATTCCCCCATCACTTTCACATTTGTCCTGTTTAATTACATGCTTCAAGTTCCAGTTTTCTCAGGTACCGCATGAAGTATTTTAGCGACAGCGTAAGGCATCACAGTGGACAAGGCACCTGAGTCTACCAAGCAATTATGTACATTCATGTTGAAGATTTCGAATGTGATAAGGAAAGGGGGAGTTATGGATTTAGATTCCCTTCATATCATGGCTGCACTGACATCTTGGGGGTTTCGATTCATTTTTGATAGGGTGGCTTCCATGACTGCTAGCTTTTGGGTTGTACTGGGAGTAATAATAGGTGTGGAGACTGAATTTTGGGTTTGGCTGCTCGGGATGGTGGGAGTTTTGCAATTCTGCTCATTCATAGCTTTCAAGAGCAAATCTCTTTGTTGCATTAATTTCAGCAAATCAAAGTATGTGATATTAGCCCTAAATTGCTTAAGGTCATCCACAATATTATAATCAATGTTATAAACAGGATAGTACAGAGTAAACATACTTGTTTTTCCATTATTAGGCGAGAGTTTACTATTTTGAGTCGCCTTCGTTGTAGTGGGAGATGCATTTTCTTTCTCTGGATGGTTTGCCACTAGCATATTCTTGGGCTGACCACTAGGTCTACCCTTCTTAATAGGGACTTTGGGAGTGGATGCCTTCATAAGGCGAACATCCTTCTTGGTCTGATCTACAGGCTTCATCACACCTGCAAGTGGCCCCTTGCTTCGTATGTGGATTTCATTAGTGTGCATCTCCGCTCTACTGTCTCCTTGGTCATCATCGTTCTCGTTTGTATATAAATCCCACAGTACGTTGATTTGAGATTCTTCTTCCAAAGGCTCTTCTACTTGGTATTCTTCCTCATCTTCTTGTTCTGGCTCTAGCTCCACTATAGGTTCTTCCTAGTTAAGGAGCAATCCGATAAGAGCCAACTCTTATGTACTTAAATTCCCTTCATTGGGTGGAGCATACAATTCAAGTGGACCGTGACCATCTTCTACCTTCTTATGATAGAAAGGTTTGAAAGGTTTTCTGTTGTTATACTCTCCTCCACTCCTATTTGTACTCTCTTTAGAATTCCTTTTCATATTGATGATTGTATTTGTCAACTTCTTAATGATTCGATGCAAACCTTCTACATTGGTGGTATCCTTTTCTTTGGTTTCAGCCCCTTTTTTATCACTCCCATTATTATTCTTGGATGCTTGAGAGGCTTTCTTTTCTCCGGTTGTATGATGGCATGCTGTGAGACTGAGCATTTCATTCTCAACTTTTATTGCTTCATCGATGACACCTTGTAAGGTTTGTGCGTTACTCCTTTTGAACCACATCGCAATAGGGACAAGGAGAGAAGTGATGTAGAATTCCATGAGCACCTCCTCAATAGGTCTAGCGGTGGTCAGGATTCTATTGAACAAGGTGTTGAACCGGATATTAAAATACTTAACCTTTTCTTTGGTTTCCATTTTCAAATGGGATAGTTCTGGAACTATGGCAGCAGGGGTTTTGTCATCATCATACTTGGCTAAAAAGGCCTGTTGAAAGGCATCCCATGAGGTGATTGATCTGGTTATTAAGCTAAAGTACCATGTGGAAGATGCACTAATCAAGGTAAAAGGAAATAAGTGACATACTATATCTTCATTAACCACCCCTAGCATGCGCACGACAAGGAAGAAGGAGTGAATATGGTTATCAGCGATGTCTCCCTTCCCAGGGTCAAATTTGGGCAGTACTCTTTTTGCATTCTTGGGTAAGGGATGTTGTTGCCCGGGTATCACTATGGCATCCTGAGCGAGCCAGGGAGGAAGTGCTCTCGGAGGAGGTGGGAGTTGGTTCCCACCCGGTTGAGGAATATTAGCCATATCGAGGATAGGGATGTTCTAGTTGAGGGTTTCTTCGTTAGGATTTTCCAAATCATGTCAGGGATTGCCTTTAGAAGGGGAATCCTCAGGAATTTCTTCCCAAGGAGAGTCGATACTCTGCAAAGAATCAAGCACAATATCTTCAAGAGAAGGGGTTGTAGATGTCTCTTCATTTATGTGATAGACCCTTGGCTTTCTTTTTGTTGTCGGAGGTAAAGACTGAAAGATAGGGAGCTATGATAGCAAACGAGCGTAAACCTGAGTAAGTCTTCTGACTGGTTGTTCCTAAGTGACAGGATACTCCCACAGTGTCTCTTCTTCGAAATGAGGCTTTTCTAACTGAGAGGAAGGGTCTTTTCGACCTTCACAATCCATGCATTAATCTTTTTGAATCCATGCGTGGCACTTATAAACGAAATCTTGAAAAGTTGTGGACAGTGGTTTAGGCCCTCCTTCTAGCGCCAATTTGTTGACATGGTGAATTTTCGCTATACCAACAAGGGGAACTAACCCAATCATAGACCCCAATTAGGCCTTCTCTCATTTGGAATGGCTAAGTTCCAATGGGTTTTAAGGGACCCCGTGAACTATAATAGGTGTTGAAAGATTGCTTCTGAGAAGAAGACTTCAATTAAATCAACAAAATAAAACAACTAACCACTATGTATTAAATCCTATCTACACTACTTCTAACTACTCCAATCTAGTCCTAATTATCCTATTCTATCCTACAGGAGAAAAACAAAAGGAGGTTAAACATCATATATAAATCCCAAGTCCAAATGAATCAATTACTGGTCCACATAAGAACAAGGTTGTATGAAATCCTTATCGCAATGCAATTACTTATACAGGAATATACATTCCTTTCCGTACATATAACACTTGCAACTGATGTTCAACAAAGTCTGAAATGAACAACCTTTCATGAATTATCGATGCTATTGAATTACATTCAGATAACTAGGAATAACCATGAACTTCTAGCTATCAATATGCATAAAAAAAATCACATTTGTCTTTATACAAGCAACAACACACTAATTCTAAACATATCAGAGAAAAAGGAAAATAAATCTGAAACAAAAGGCTCCTTCTTGAACCAAATAGTCTTCTTTATTCACAATAAATCAAAGCTATTTTTCTCCAAACAAAAAGCCTTTCTCTCCTATCTAGAAGTAATATTTATGCCTCAGGCCCCGACCCTTCGTCTTCCCCTGTTCTTTTCAATATACCGATCCAAATAAATAGATGTAAATCCATTGGTATCACTGCTGACACGTAGAAGGTGTTTCCTGTCATTGGAGCGCTTCATTTCCTGGTGAAATGAATAGATGTTGATTAGAGGATGATGACTGTGTGTCATCTCTTCATGATGAGATCTGGGGCATTTTCGCTTTAGGAACACACAGGCAACATGTGGAACTCGACCGACAATGCCTAAGGCTGCTTCTTTGAATGGAACACATCCGCTCATGCATCTTTCATCTGGAGCCATACTTGATGCCTATGCACCTGTCCTTCGACCTTGCTTGCCTTCTCTCAGTCTTCGCCTGCAAAGATAACCGACCTCAGTCATACTCATATAAATATGATAAAATGCTTAAAAACACCAATCTTGCCTTCATGAAGCGTTTATAACATCAAAAGGAATAAATGTGAAGGAATTGGCTCCCTTTTTTTTTAATTCACACATCGATTAAGTCCCACAAGAAAAAACTTAGTTTACATTGAAAATCACCGTAAAACACAGAACCAAATGGTATATCAGAAGGGGTCATAAGTGGTAACCGGTATTGAGAGGACAACCTTGATTCCATTCTTCAAACGACACGTAGCATCTAGGAGGAAAGAGGATACCTCTTTTCGGGCGGGTACTCCTCGAGCAACTTGTTCACCCGAAATCTGTGTGGACCGTTGGATCCACGAAGGGCAGATCAACAGTGGAGGGGCTTAACATAGGAAAACACAGAAAACCCCACGTCTACGCCGTACAACGGACTTCAAAATTTATAGATGGGAACCTATATCATATCGGGTCCGCCATATAGGCTTTTACATTAAAAATCGCAACCGCAACGTTTTACCGAATACACAGGAATATACGTGAAAACCCGCGTCCGGGCCGTACAACCGGACTTCAAATTTTATATGCTCGAACCTAGAATTATCGGCAGGTCCAGTCATCACCCCTTCGCTAACTGCATAACCCCTGGGCTCCGCTGATTGCGATAAGTGATCGGGGAAGGCGGACCCGCAATATATATATATATATATATATATATATATATACTGCATTTAATAGCCCTGGCGGGTCCGCAATGTGTGATCTTCTTTGAAAAGCCCCGACCTTAACACTTTTCATAAAACATAAGATTAAACAGGAAAACCCACGTCCAGCCATAAGGCCGGACTTGAAATAATATATGCCCGAATTCATAATCATTGGCGAGTCCGGTATACCATGGCGCAATATATATATATATATATATATATATATATATATATATATAACCCTTGGACCCACCGATTGCGATAAGTGATTGGGGGGGGGACCGATAAAATATATATTGTGGTTAATACAGTCGTCGGGTCCAGAAGACATATGTGCCTTTTATATATATAGCCTTAGGCTTGGCCAATAACAATTTGTGATATAACTCCGGACCTAAAATATATGAATTTGGGTTGATAATGTCGTTGGGTCCAGAAGGAAACAGTGCACAGTGTTAATTGCGATAGGCCAAAAAAAGGGATTTATGCATGTTTTGCGAAGTATTTCTGCTATAAAGAATTATGATGGGAAAAATGATGCGATAGAAGGTTTTGAGGGTTGAAAAGGTTCCGATGGAGGGAATGAATGGAGGGCTAGGCTGGGTGATGAATCGACTGTGCAGCAGGGATAAAAAGGGGGTCTTGACCATTAAGAAAGTAAAATTTGGCTCAGCAATGAGTTAAAGTCTCTGGAACTAAACAGCTCATTCGGAGAGGTAGAAGACCAACTTTTAGGGGACCCATTCAAAATTGCTGCGAAGGCAAGTTTTGATAGGGTGGTGGTTGTGGCCACAATAGGAGGATGTCGCGTCAACCCCCATTATTCATGGAAAAGGTGCTAGCCACGTGTTTGTGATGTAGAAGACACTAGAAGAGTCTATTTTGTAACTCTAGTTATGACTTGATGTAGTCAAACTTAACCACTAGTAGGCTATCGAGTTGTGTTATAGCCAGACCACTAGGAGGAGAGGCATTCCATTCTTTCGAGAGCATTTTTTTCCATAGTTGAGCAAAGATATCCAGGAGAGATAGGAGGTAGAGCACATAGAGAGGATTTGTGCACTGTAGCAGTCCACGGGCCACATATGTTACTTCTTTGTATCTGCAACCATATTTCCAGACAGAGAAAAAGAGCGAAGCAACCTCACCTTCCAACTGGGTTTTCTCCCGAAAGGGTTTCCCAGAGAGCATATCTTATGTATTATGTGTGTGTGAGATTATTTTTTCGTTCTCTACTTTTCTGCTTGATTTAATTTTACATGCATGCACTGATTACAGTTAATTTTGCAAATCTAGAAATTAAATAAAATGGTAATAGTGTAGAATCTCATATTTTAAATATAATTTTATCATATCTATTGTGACGAGTTGTCTAGTGGAATATCCACGGCAATTTACGGATCAATAAAGTAAATACTTTGTTATATTTTTTTGCATATGTCTTGTATTAAGAGAATTTGCACACCTCTCTTCTTCCATGATTTCATGTTTGTTGTAGGTAGATGCTTGTTTTTTGCAGGTCCCGGGAGAATACGTGAGGTTCATTTTTTGAGTCATTCCTAAACACAATGTTAATGAAATAAGGACATTTCATCCACACATCTATTAAGAAATTTAATATACATAGTGTTTATTTTTTCTAGGTGTCATGATCTAAAAGGTTTTGGATTATAATAGCTTCCTACAAAATCTTCCTGCTACTACCAGCAAGAAGAAAACAATATGAAGACATTTTCATTACTAGATAAATCCATAATAAGAGAAATGAATAATTGATTTCCATTTGAAGACTGAAATCACTTCTAGCAAAGCATTCTTCCAATATATATTTTATTCATGCTCATTGACCTCTACTAAGAAAACATATTATTGTTCCATGGAAACATATTGTTGTTCCCTTAGGAAACAACATTATTGCACCCAAAATCATAGCTGGTGTAACTTAATTTATTTATTTATTTGTTGTTTTCAATAAAGTGTTGTTTCTTTTTTTATTTCTCTTGTGTTTTTATATTTCAAGTGTTGTTTCCTTTAAAGTCACAGTTGTTGTTTCCTTCATAGTCACGGTTGTTGTTCCTTCATCAAAATAAAAGAGGGAAATTTCTTAGTTTTATGTTATTGATCCACATCTATCCACTTGCTTCTCGGTCTTATCAAGTATATAATTGCCTTAGATATAATATCAAACACTCCTATGGTAAGTCTTGTCATGAATGATTCATTCTTAATTCTTCATTATTTCATAAAGTGACTGTGATTTTTGATTGGTGAATCCTTATCCATGTCACTATGCCAAGATCGCCCATTGAGTTAGTTTTGGGGAGGGGGGAATTGTCATATTCATGCTTTATACTTCATAAATGATATGACTAGTTTTGAGTTTGTAACATGCAACAATGGTAATATTGGATGAATAAATTAATAAGTCTTTAATCGTAATTGTTTTTACCTAATTCACGATTGTTCTTAATTGTTTTTACCCCATAGAATCCCTCTATTGTTATTTTTGTGGCTTTATATTATTATTGTTAGGTTGGCTGGGTTATATTGTGACTCCTTAGACTCCTATATATAGAAAGGAGGTTTTTTCATTTGAATCATCCAAGAATTGTTCATTTATGTAATGTAAAGGAGGTTTCCCTCTCGAAGAGGCTGAATTCTAATGCGTTGATCTATCTTTTCTATCTTTTCTTGAGCTAGTTTCATAACATTTGGTATCAGAGCTTCGGATTCTAGGGTTTCGCTGCTCTAAACAGGTCATCGTGGAATTTTCGCTATAACTTTTTTCTGCAACGTTTCAGAAGCCAAAAAAAAAACCCATTTGAGAAGACATCGCGCTGAAACTCGGGTCTGAATTTCTGAGCTTTTCGCGCTATATTTGCGGAGATATGATCTGAGGAAGTTGGTATTTTTGCAGACTCCTGAATTACATTCGAAACAGGTGACTTGGGGAAAATCGTCATAACTTTCTCTCTGAGCATCGGATTGAAATTTCGTAAGAAGGTACAGAAAGAGGACGGACTATAGTTTCTTGTATATATATTTCAGAGAAAAAGGTCGAAACAGTGACTCGTGGCACGTCGTACAAGTTCGCTCTACTGAACTATTCTATAATCAGATCATCTTGGGAGATTGTTCATAACTCTTCCTTGGAAAATCCAATTTGGATCAGACTGGTGGCATTGGAAAGAGGACATAGAGTGATACTATAGGTCACAATTTTAGAACTGGATGATACGAAATTGCAGAGATACATCAGATTCAATATCAAGCTTCTACAAAGTGAAAAAAGGTGTGTAGTTTTTTTAAATTTTTGCATAAGCTTGGTTTGAAAAATTAGTTTGAATCGGTAATTGATGCCCCGAGGAAAGAAAATGCAAACACCTAGTAAGCAACCTAAAATCTCTAGCATGACTCATGAAGAAGAGGAAGAAATGCAACATGATATATCAAAATTACGAGACCAAGTGCAACAAGTGTCACTTGCACAAAAAGCAACAGAATCTAAGATGGATGGTTTAAGGAAAGATGTAGAAGCTAAGATGGATGGTTTAGAGAAAGGTGTAGAAGCTAAGATGGATTGTTTAAAGAGAGGTATAGAAGCTAATATGGATGGCATGGAAGCTAAGATGAATGGCATGGACGCTAAAATTGATGGCATGGATGATAAGATGGAAGAATTGAAGATAAATATGAATAAGTTGCTACAAGAAATGGTCACTAATGGTGAAAGGGTAGTAAAGGAAACTCATGATGAGAACAAAAGAAATGTTAATCATGATTCCATAGACTCTAATGTTGGATCAAAGACCCACCATATTCCAAAAATCGATATGAGGAAGTTTGATGGCAAAGATCCCGCAACATGGATATTACAGATGGAGCAATTTTTCGATCTCAATAATGTGCAAACACACAAAAGGTATGTATTGCAACTTTATATTTGGAACCAAATCAGTTTGTATGGTATCAATGGCTTTGCTCTCGTAAAAAATTATCACTTGGGCAATTTTTACAGAAGAATTGACAGCACATTATGAGGATACAAAAAGCAACACTTTTTTTAGCCAATTGATAAGTCTCAAACAAAAGGGTTCAATAATGGAGCACATTGAGGAGTTCCAAAAATTGAACATAAGGGTAAAAAATATTCCAGAGGAGCATAGGATTGATGTGTTCATAGGGACTTTAAAGGATAATATCCAACATGATGTTCGCCTTTGGGAACCTGATTCATTAGAGAAGGCATTCAGGTTAGCAAGAAAAATGGAAAGCAAAATTATGGCAACCAGGAAGCATACCACTCACAACTATAAAGATGGAAGTGTTGTTGGCCCTAGTCTTCCACAACCTATAAGGTTGACACCACAACAATTGGAAGAAAAAAGAGCAAAATGGCTTTGTTACAGTTGTGATAGCAAATACACTAAAGGTCATAAGTGTGCTGAGAAGAAATTATTCTACATAGATTGTGAAGAGGAAGAAGAAAAGGAGCAAGAAAGGTCAAAAGAAGAGGATATAATCCAGGAACAAAGCCTAGATAAAGAAGAAATGAATCCGACCATATCTTGTAATGCATTGGCGGGAATTACCACTCCTCAAACCATCAAGATAGAAGGACAAATCAAGAAGAAAAAGGTAATAGTGTTGATTGATTCAGGAAGAACCCACAATTTTATTCATTGTAAGGTAGCAAAAGAATTGAATTGCTTCTTATATCCAGCACCAGAGTGTCAAGTGATGGTTGCAAATGGAGGAACAATAAATTGCTCTGGAAAGTGCCATAATATCAAGCTATCCATGGGAGAATATGTATTGACTAGCCCAATGCTTTCCATTCCAATGGGAGGTGCTGATGTTGTACTAGGAGTCCAATGGCTACAATCCTTGGGTACAATAGCTTTTAATTTTCAAGAACTTTTCATGAAATTTTCTATGGAAGGAAAGGAAGTTGAATTAAGGGGTATTGCAGGGAAACCGGAAAGATAATCAGCTCTAATGGTATGACAAAGCTTCTAAAAAGGGAACAAAGAGGTGTAATTGCACAATTATGTTCGCTAGATGTTTCCACATTGGAATCATCTATTTCTCCAGATCTCCAAAAAGTCTTGGACAATCATTCCAAGGTATTTGAGACTCCCAAAGGTCTCCCACCTATTCGTGATCATGATCATGCTATTCATCTGATTCCAGGAAGTGTTCCTCCAAACATCAGGCCGTACAGATATCCCTATGCCCAAAAGAGTGAAATTGAACGTATGGTTGCAGAAATGCTAGAGGCTGGTATAATTCAACCGAGTCAAAGTTCTTTCTCTGCTCCAGTAGTATTGGTGCACAAGAAGGATGGATCATGGCACATGTGTCCGGATTATAGGGAGCTCAACAAGCTCACTATTAAAGATAAGTTTCCCATTCCTGTCATTGATGAATTACTGGATGAATTGCATGGATCAATTTACTTCACCAAGTTGGATCTTCATTCAGGATATCATCAAATCAGAATGAAGACTGAAGACATTCCAAAAACAGCATTTAGAACTCATGAGGGTCATTATGAATTTTTGGTCATGCCTTTTGGCCTTACCAATGCACCTTCAACATTTCAAGGTTTGATGAATTCATTTTCAAACCATTCCTTAGAAAATTTGTGTTAGTATTTTTTGATGATATACTAATCTACAGCAAGTCTTGGAAGGATCATGTTGAACATGTTGACAGGGTGCTACAACTATTGGAGGAGAAACAATTATATGCAAAAAGATCCAAATGTTTCTTTGGAGTACAAGAGGTGGAATATCTGGGTCATATTGTATCTCATGAAGGAGTTAAGGTAGACCCTAGCAAAATTAAAGCCATTAAGGAATGGAAAATCCCCACATCCATAAAGCATCTGCGAGGATTTCTGGGTTGACAGGGTATTATCGCAAGTTTGTTAAGAATTATGGGAGAATAGCAGCACCTCTAACAACATTATTGAAGAAAGATGCATTTTCATGGACTCCAGAAGCAACAAAGGCCTTGAACATCTTAAAGAGGCAATGTGCCAAGCACCGGTCTTAGCTACACCAGACTTCACAAAAACCTTTATTGTGGAATGTGATGCTTCAGGAAATGGAATTGGTGTTGTTTTAATGCAAGATGAAAGACCCATTGCTTTTGAAAGTCGTCCAATCAAGGGAAAGTTTTTACACAAAGCTATTTATGAGAAGGAAATGTTGGCAATACTCCATGCACTTAAGAAATGGTGACCCTACCTAATGGGAAGACACTTCAAGGTAAAAACGGATCATGATAGCCTTAAATACTTTTTAGAACAAAGATTATCCTCTGAAGAGCAACAAAAGTGGGTCACAAAGATGTTGGGTTATGACTTTGAAATCATCTACAAAAAGGGAAGCAAAATGTGGTGGCAGATGCACTCTCAAGAAAGGATGAGGATGTGGAAGCATTGTTGTGCGCCATTTCTATTATCCAACCAGATTGGATAAACGAAGCAAGGGAGGAATGGAAGAATGACAAAGAAGTGTGGGCACTTATTCAAAAGTTACAACAAGATTCCAGTACATCTGATACATTTAGCTGGCAAAATGATTCGTTATGGTACAAAGATCGCTTATACCTCTGTAAGAATTCCCAGCTAAAACAAAAGATTCTTATGGAATTGCACACTTCTCCCTTAGGAGGGCACTCAGGATTTTTAAAAACTTACCACAGGGTTAAGAAGGAAATTTTTTGGGAGGGCCTTAAATCAGATATTCAAAAGTTTGTGGCGAAATGTTTGGTTTGCCAACAAAATAAAGTTGAAACAATTAAGACACCGGTCTATTACAACCTTTATCCATTCCAAGCCAACATTGGGAGGAGGTTTCAATGGATTTTATCACAGGTTTACCCAAGTCTGAGGGAAAGAGTGTCATCATGGTGGTAGTTGACAGACTTACCAAGTATGCACACTTTTGTGCATTATCACATCCATTTAAAGCCATTACAGTTTCTACTGCATTTATGGAAACAATTCAAAAGCTACATGGAAACCCAAAGATTATTGTAAGTGACAAAGATCCCATTTTCACTGGAAATTTTTGGACAGAATTATTTTCTTGTCTTGGTACTCAGTTAGCTCATAGCTCATCTTATCATCCTCAATCTGATGGGCAAACTGAGATAGTAAACAAATGTTTGGAAGGATATCTTCGTTGCTTTGTATCTGATAAACAGACACAATGGGTCAAATGGTTGCCTCTGGCTGAATGGTGGTATAACACTTCCTTCCATACAGCAACAAAAATGACGCCATTTATGGCACTTTATGGATATCAGCCACCATCCATCACATCATATTTAAGAGAAAATTCTAAGGTTCAAGCAGTGGAACATCACATCGAACATCAACAACAAGTCCTCCAACTCTTAAAGGATAACCTCGTGTTGGCACATAATAGAATGAAACAACAGGCAGATCAAAATCACAGCGAAAGAAGTTTTGATGTAGGTGATTGGGTATTCCTACGACTACAACCATATAAGCAAATGTCCCTCAAGCAAGCTAAGAAGGATAATAAATTATCACCAAAGTATTATGGTCCGTACAAGGTGTTGCAAAAGATTGGTACTATGGCATACAAATTGGAGCTTCCTGCAGCTTCTCGATTGCACCCAGTTTTCCATGTTTCATGTTTAAAGAAGGTTATAGGTGACAAGCTCCCAGTTCAAACAATATTGCCAGAACTTGACAAGGAAGGAAAAATTATATTAGAACCAGAAGCAGTCACAGAAACAAGAACTCGACAGCTATGAAATCGATCAATTTCGGAGTATCTTATCAAGTGGAAGAACTTATCCATTGAATATTCCACATGGGAGGATGAGAATTTTATACAGAAGCATCTAGAACTACTCAAGCATTGAGGAAAACACTTTTTTGAAGGAGATGGGCATGTTGGGTCCCTATAATACTAGTGATTACCCCATTACTATTGTAGTTGTATCCCTTATTAATATTGTTGTGCCCCTATTGTCCCCATATTGTTATTACTGTGCCCCATAGAATCCCTCTATTGTTATTTTTGTGGCTTTATATTATTATTGTTAGGTCGGCTGGGTTATATTGTGACTCCTTAGACTCCTATATATAGAAAGGAGGTTTTGTCATTTGAATCATCCAAGAATTGTTCATTTATGTAATGTAAAGGAGGTTGCCCCCTCGAAGAGGCTGAATTCTAAGGCGTTGATCTATCTTTTCTATCTTTTCTTGAGCTGGTTTCATAATACTCCCTCGCATCACTTTCTTTAACATTCCAACAATTGGTTTGGGGGAAAGGGTTGTGTTATTGTTGTTTCTATTGATTCAAATGATTATTACTCTATTCATATTAGCTATTACGTTTTTTGATCAATTTCTATTAATCCTTATTAGAATGAGCATTAGTGCCATAGCTCTCTATGGAGGCCCACTTCCATGAAGCATTTACATTAAAAATTAACAATAACAATAGAATAATTAATGATTATGAGGAAGTTTTGTGTTATTCCCTAAAACACTCCATCCTATTTCACATTAAAATAGCCACAACAGAAGGGTTGTAGTGAAAGATGTGCTCAAAAATCCAACGTAAGAAGTAAAATAATATGCTTAATAAATAAATTATTGTACCATCCATCTTCCACAAAAATTATATATAAATAAATCTCTAATAAGGTATTGGAAATACAAGTAAACTTGTCAAGGTATTAAATAGGCCTGCTAGTAGCAGAGCTAACCTTGTATGGTACCAAGGTAAATCCATCGGGGTACTGAACAGGGCTGCTGGCAGCAGGGCTATGCTGGGTAAAATGAGATGTAAAATAAATAGAACGAAATTTCTCACCTTGGTAAAAGTCTTGATTGCATTCAATCATCATTACTCCTATAAGTCAAAGCTAGGAAAAATGAACTCCATATTTTGGTTTTCAGGGAATTACTTGAAATCTCCTATAAAACTAATTCTTTGATGTTACATTTTTGGACATGATGAAATGTGTGACCCTTAGAAGTTTTTACACTTTTCTTATACAATTTGGATTTCTTATCATTTTTCTACAATAAAAGGAAAAATGCTTATTATACTAATAAATAGGGTATATTGTTTGAATGTCGTTCCTTTGTTTTTTCACATTTATCCATTGGTGTTCGTTAATTATTATCGTTCCATTATTTCCATAAATGGCTATCAAGTGGACTGATTATTAAACCAAATATTCCATCTTTCCAAAATAAAATCTATTGTTTCAACAAAGTGTTCAGCGTGACTCCCTCATAGTCTCATGTGGCAGGACAAGTGCAAGTACAACTAACACCCTTGGATTATTTCAAATAATTGATTTATTGACCTCTTCCGTTATGACTTATGTGATTAATTGTCAAGGATGACCTTTAATTCCATTGGGGGTGGGGTGCAATGTATAAATCCTTTTCTGCTAAATTGTCACATGATGTGCCATTATTCATGTGTTATTACTCTAATACCACAAACTCTATTGTTATTTATGTGCCATTACCATAATTCTGATTGTGAATGTCAGGAAATTGGTAAGGCTTTTAGAGACAAATATTGAGATAATTGATTCATTCCATGTGTCACCATTTGTGTGCATAGAACAACAAAAGATGATGGATCCAGGGAAATCATTTTTTTGTTATCATTTTTACCCTATCTTATATCCCTTTTTCATCCATTTTTGTCCCATGATATTCACAACATGATTATGTCACTTTTATATATAATGAGATTATTGAGATGATGAATTAATAATTGAGGCTACTCATGAGATGTGTTATCGAAATCTTTATGACAAGGAGAATATCATGAGAAATTAGCATAAGTTTTTGATTTATTAAAATTTTAGGAGAACGTCATGAGAAACCACTGAGCATTATTTAATCATATTTTCAAAACATTATTTCCACTTCTTTACCATTTCCCATTTTTCATAATATATAAAAGCTTTTAGTTTGGGGGAGTGTATTTTTCATTGCTTTATTATCACGACCATCCCATTCATTAGCATCCATATTTATTCTAAAAATCCCCCTTTTTCCATGTGACCTATGACATCATCCTACTTATGGCATCATCTTTCACATTGGTACTAAAGGAATCAAATGGTTAAATCATTTATCCATACAAAATCTTGTTGTTGCATTAGAAGCAACAGTTAGAATGAATTACTTGTCGTCGTTACACAAAAAGAATGGATGCAATTTATACATCAACAATTTTCTCATAAATACATGTTGTTATACACCAAGTAGAGATTTCAACAAAATTGTAGCAACAACCTCAATCTTGTTTCTAGTGTATCATGAGGGCGTGCTAATTCTTTGATTTGGAAGATGATTTGTTGTGCATGATGGTTGTTTTCTCTTTTCTTCTTCATTTAAGGCATACACTTTCATTTTTATATAGTGTAGAATTTTATTCACGCATATATTTAAAACCATGAACTGGATTTTTTCATTTTTGGACAACAAGAAGGTATCATTAAAATGAACAAACTCACAAAATTCCAAGCTACAACAATTTATAAAATTTCAGAAATCAAGCATTGTCACCTACAACCATTTTGTTGATATCTCGAAATTTGTGCATCAGATTGCTTTGATTTTTGGTGTGGAGAAGCATTAATATAGTAGAAATCTTCTTGCAAACTTTCAACAAAATCTAGTTCACAATTTTTGAGAAAATGGCTAATGAAGTTTTCTTCTACTTGTATCATATTTTACTGCAACTTCATATACATATCGTTGAAAGTTAATGTGAAAATTGTTA
Organism: Pinus tabuliformis; assembly: GCA_031772625.1. Taxonomy (NCBI): domain Eukaryota; kingdom Viridiplantae; phylum Streptophyta; class Pinopsida; order Pinales; family Pinaceae; genus Pinus; species Pinus tabuliformis. The sequence goes on along the minus strand of CM062805.1, from coordinate 703,448,393 downwards.
CAACTTCACTAACATTACTAGAATTGAATAACCATTATTTTGAAAAGGCTTTTAGGGAAGAAATCTTATGTTCCATCAATATCATGAGTTAGGCAAAGTGTTTTGGTTATTGTATTACAACTTGGCTAGTACAGAGGCATTGGGTCGCATGAGGACATGCAACATGTTCAATCCGGGGGAGATGTTGGGCCACTAATTCGTCATTATAATTACCATTTCTTGACATCTATTTCATCCATTTATATTGATATTTTATTATTCTAATTATCATAATTTATCATATAATTCCATCTCATAATTATGTATGCTCTTGTGGTTAAATAATGTTTGTTCTCCTTTATTTTTAATATATTAAAGATTATTATGCATGATTTTTAAAATGATGGTTCATGAAGAGGATTGTTATAACAACACTCATGATTTCAGCCTCCAAGTTCTCATCTATATTGAAAATCCAAGCTCCATCTCATGGTCAAACACCCCAACTCAGAAATTTGTTGCATAAGAAGTGATGATTTTGTGTCTTAATTTATGGGAAAATGAGGATGAACCTCAAAAACCTGAGACATGGTTTTTGCGTAAAAAAGACCAATTTAGTTGAATCACAGGTGGTTTTCCAAATTTTTCCTTGGTTTGAGAGATGCAAGAGGTTATCTGAAGGATATTTTCCCATATTTTTTGTTGCGGACAATTGTCAAATTTTCCCCATCTGCAAAACCAAATTTGACTTGTTCCAACTGATTGATGATGGAGAGATCTTACAGATATGATGTGGCTAATTGATCTATTGTAGACAATCTAAATCATTCTGCAATTTGATCATAAGATTAGGATGACTAGTTCAGTTTAATTTTCCTTTTGCTTTCTGTGTATTTAAATGAAGCAAAAAAGTAGAGAAAAGGAGGAGAGGAAAAATTGTAATTTGACACAGAATAATAAATTGAGTATTGATTGTATTTACTCTTTCATATATTATAATGTGAATATTTCTTAATTAACTTCAGTTTTTATCAATCGTGTGTTGATATAAGCTTCTTTTAGAAGACAAACTAACTCATGGTGGTTTGGGCCCGCTTCCTGGACAAGGCGACTGCATTACATTTTTAAAATTGCATTACTATAATTATGTATTGTTTCTTTCTTCTAAGAAAATAACATTTCATATAGTTTTCTAAAAATTGTATTTGTTTTCAATAGTTGCAGAACTTATCGCGCTAGTTCTCACCACTGTTTCCTGCATGAATGTGTGTTGTTGCTTAGTTTTTTATCATAATTCCTTTTCAATTAGTTTTTGTTTCTTTCAATAGACAATTGGTATTCCTTTAATTTCTCATTGATGTTATTTAATACTGGTTTGTGAGCTACTCTAGAGATAGTTGAATAGTTAATCTAGTGTCAGATCATCGAAATAAACTTTGAAATTTCTTGTATTGTTTCTTAGTTAATTCATAGAATGAGTTTGTTACTGGTTTATCGCAATCTTATTTATGTATGTATGATTACAATTAGAACAAAAATTATTTCTATTTTTTCCATTTTCTTTCAGAGATTTACTTTTCGCATTTACTTGGTTTTGTCAAATCTAGATCACTTTAAGATTATGCATAGAACATATTCACTTTGACAAATAGAAGTAATTGTTAAGTTATCGTAGGAATGTCATATAGAGCCAATATTAGTCTTTGGTAGCCACTTACATAAACTTTGTCGATTTCCTTGAAATAAAAGGACACTCCTCAGGTTGATAATTAATGTCTAGGTGATTAGTTGTTTTTATTTATTTATTAAGTAATTAATTTCCTCAACAATGATTTTAGGATGAAGGATGTAGTTTCCCTTGCAAAATAGTCCTAATTCATTGTTAACAGTTCTTAATGATCTTCTTAGACAAAATCAATAAGGTGCTTTTGTATATTCAACATAACATTACATATGGAGGCAAATCCAATCTTAGTAGTCCCTTCCTTGAGTGAACATTATTCAAATGCATTTTTTTTCTATTTTCTTAGACTATATTACTCCATGTATTTAATATATAAGTGGATGTCATCTAAGTTTTGAGTAAGTTGTCATTGATTCTATTAGTATACATGTGATGCTTCCCTCGCTAAACCAACAATTTCGTAATAAATAACAATAGTAAGGCAAATCACTACTAACCATGTTGAATGATATTAAGTTTTCCTTTTATGTTTGATGGGGTCAATGCCATGTTTGATCATAGTAGATTTTGTAACATACTTAATAGCCTCCATATCACTATTGAGGCTACAAAGTACTCTAAAACCATCAAACTTACTCTCATACCATATTGTAACATAGCCATTTGTCTAACTAAGTTGTAATCAACATTATAATATAGAAATTATACACAAACAACATATTAGTAGTGGAAATAACAATTCCCACAACAACTTACTCCATTCTAAAAAAATAATTCAACCATTTGAACATATAATTCATAATTTATTATTATGCATGGAATAGTAATAGCTTGTACATGTACAAATATGGTGGGATGCTAATACAATACTTTCCTATAAACAAAATTACATGTCTCCATGCTTTTAGTATCATTTGCGATACCCACAAAGTCATTTACAACACATTGACACAATTGAAGTTAAATTCACAAATCATAAGCATAAGTATGGCCTTATCATTACAATTCATGGTTGTGGTAACTTTCTAAATTTACATATAAGCATTTGCTCGACAACCTAGATTGCACTTGTGATACAATGCAAATTTCCAACCTTGAAACCCTTCAAGTATGCACATATTTCTCATTTCTAGTAGAAACAAAAACGTTAGTCATAAACATTTAATAATAAATATGATATTACTTATATGCTATAAAATTACACTTGGGAAAATAGTTCCATGGCAGTATTTTCCCTTCCAACCATAGGTAGTAAGCACAAGTAGGTGCCATTCCATGCCAAACAATGAAATGAGAAGGGAAAATGTATCAGCTATGGGTTAGGTTTCTTCTTGATCTCAACAATGAAAATACCATTTCAACTCATTTCCAAAACAACCATCCCAGTCACCTACCTAACTTTACCCCTCACCCTACATAACATAAGGAAAGGGTTCCCCTTCATTACTAAATTGTCCCTTAGGCTATCCCACTTTACTCCAGTGCCCCAATATAGGCTAGCTAAGAAATATCTAATGCTTAGATATAGGGAATCTTAGTTGTGACTTAGCCTTACTCTAGTGCTCCAACATAAGCTAGCTAGGAAATATCTAATGCTTAGATATAGGGGCTCTTAGTTGTGACTTAGCCTTACTCCAATGCCCCAACATAGGCTAGCTAGATATAGGGAATCTTAGTTGTGACTTAGAATCTACCCATAAACTCATTCCTGGCTAAATTTATCCATGGTAGTAAACTATGGTGGCATGCACCCTCTCTTTTCCCTAGCATATGAATGATAAAATGTCCCAGTCAAAGAATTAATGGATGAATTCCCAAAAGGTGGAACACATGCCTTCACCAAGATTTGCATGAATAATAAACTTGCATGGGAAACCCAAGCCCTCCGATAAATTTGGGACACAAGACACATAAGACACATAGGCCAAGGAGATATGAAGGCCTATAGAATAGATACTTGGCATATCAAATAAAGTAGTGTTTTATTGACCACCTTGCTTCCCACTTATCAGTTCATTTCCCTTTTAGGTGCTTCTAGGAAGTTATCACCCCTAACTGCACCTATTTATTAGTTTATTATTTATTTTATTATTTTTAAATATAATCAAATGGGACTTTACTTTCCCACTTACCATATACTTGCACAATATCCTCATATGCTCGTAAGGTGTATTACGCTTCTTCCCCCTTGGAATAACACCTTCCTTCTTGTTCTTTATGTAATAATAAGTATGTGTCTTCATTTTTTAGTTGCACCTATAATAGTCACCAAGGAAAACATGCATGTTATTGCCAATTTTACGCAATTAATATCTTGTACACATCATTTTTTTCCAAATTCATAATTGGAGTATATGCATTTATAACATATAAATGAATTATGCACCTACCCAATATATTTTTGTGAATATCTCTTTGTTTCACGTGAACTATGAGCAAAAGTTCAACTCATTATCCTTTATCACAAACACTCCTTCCTCCCAAAAACATCCCACATGAATCTCTCGCAACAAATTCATTTTAATTGTCTCTTTTTTGTTGCACTCACCCCTCTAGGTTTAGAAATCTCCTCCTGTGCTATGTAATCACTTAGGCAATCCATCTTTCTAAGTCTTTCATGTATAGGAAGAGTGGAAATTTATAGAGTCTTATTGCTAAACATCTCACTAGTAGCCTCTAACTAATCAATAACTTTATGTAGTGTTATCTGCCGGAGTCATCACATTCATGTTTGTTGGAATCAAGTTTTGAACCAATCTCCGTGGTTCATCATCAGGATTAGATCCATGAGTGAATAAGTCAGAACTCAATAGGTTTAATAAATACGGTTAGGGTTGGGATGGGAATGAATATTAGCCGACAGGTTGGATAATGATATAATTCAGTTTAGTTATAATTTATTTATTTTAATTTTATTAAGTTATTTTAGTTTTAGTTTTTAATTTTAATTTAATATCTAGTTTTCTTTTAAGATTAAAATTTTTTGAATGATTAAAAATATAATTATTAACTCTTATAAACTAACTAATAATTATGTGTATAATTAATTAGTTTTGTTAATTATATGATTAGAATGAATATTAATGATTTGCATTTATTTATTTATTTTTTATTTTTTTTGTATTTTTGGTAAAATGAATTATCTTTATTTTGAATTATGATTGAATGAAAAAATAATAATTAATATCTGATTAAGAACTAATTTAATATTATGCATACTAGATTAATTTTATTATTAATCCAAAATTGAATTTAATGTTTTAAATTAAATAAAAAATTTAATCCTTCAATGTTGTGCGAATGATGTTGCAAAGATTAAATGCTTATAAACTTATTATATTTTTGTATTAGTAAGCAATTAATTTATATTAATTTTAGAATTGAATGTGATGATTGAGATTGGATTAAATATAAACTATATTTATTAGATTAAAATTTTATTTGAAATGCATTAAAATAGTAATTACGAAATTTATTTATTTTAGATGATTTTTTTTTTTAAATGGTTTAGAGAACTTAAAACTAATGTTATAATTGGAAAATTAGTAATAATTGGATTCCTACTCTAACCTCTAATCCCACTTTCTCCTAAATATTTTGTGTCCTCTTATCCTTTAACTTTACCTCAATTACCTCATTACCTTATTCTCGTGTCGTGTCATGCCTACCTCACCATATCATTTAGCTAATTTTTCTTATAGTATTTAAACTAAAAACCACATGTATATCTCAAACACATAATCTAACTACTTTTATTCATTTCATATTGAAAACCACATCTATACCTCAACACATCATCTAACTACCTCCTTTATATTACTCATTCTAAAGATCACTAATCCTTTATATTACTCATTCTAAAGATCACTAATTCTCTAAATAATAGAACTCTCGATACTTTTATTGAATTTGATATGCAGAATAAACAAATCAAGATAATGAAAAGGATAAAATGATGATAATAATGGACGGGAAAAACAAAAACCACCTTCTTAATTAGACTTTAGACTTTAGTTTTTGGGACGTAAAAATTTAAGTGGGACATAATGAGAAATAACTAACGAAATTTGAGATTTTTAAAGGGCGCAATTGTCACGTTAGGAATATTTTCTAATCTATTAAATAATCAACATTTAATATTATAATTTTAAATCTTATTATCAAATAAATGAAAAATCTATAACATTTTTTTAAATTAGAATTTTTTAAATGTAATTTATCTAAAAATATATTAATTTTATTTTTCAAATGTATTTCCTTGTTGTATAACTATTTTATATTTTAAAGTTTTATTTGGCTAGAATGGGATGAATCAAGTTTATTATTATTATTATTTAAAATTTAGTTTGGAATGTATAAATAAATCTTACATTTTGAAATAATTTTAGAGCATTTGTATTATGTAAAGTTTTAGGATCAAATTTATAATTTTAACATATTCATTTTTAAGATATTTGAATTGTGTAAAATAACCTCCAAAAACTTAAAATAATTAAACTATAATCTCTTAATTCTCTTCCAAAATTTTAATTACTTCTAATTCTCTCTCTAGAAGATACACTAAGATTTATATGGTCACATAATGATAAACTTTCTGAGTTATAAAGTAAAAGGGCTTCACTCAACCAATACTTTTTTTATTAGCTAAAACATATTTTTTATTTGGATGTTTTTGGATAACGATCTTATTTATGTATCTAAAAGTTAAACTAGCATTTCCACCAAGAGGTGCAAAGGGCACGCCGATAATGTTTTGGGTTTTTTTTTACTTTTCAAATATATATACAATAACGTTTGAAATAAAGGGGTTTCTAACTTCCCACTCGAGGGTTGATTAGTCGAATGGGCTTGGAGGTCGGACAGGCTCGAATGTTTAGTGTGTCGAGGGGGACGACTATGTGGGATTTCATTTTATAAAAAGGGTTTCAGTAAGTTGCGTTCATTTTTTCATAGATGTATAGATGTTTGGGAAAACTGCATGACTGAAGTAGCAATATCCATAGAGACCCAGTACTACAGGAAGATTAGCTAAACTCAGTAAACTACCTCTGTGGTGAAATCCAACTTGATCCACAGTTCTGACCCAAAACAAAGAGAAACACCAAAATTGATGCAATAACTCCTCCAACGATAGAATCACTAAATCACCATATAAAAGCTATTAGAATTCACAATAGGAATTGTGAATATAAATCTCAATATGGATCAAAGTGAAGATTGAACCATCATATCGACATTTAAGGAAAACCTAATATGTAGGACAAAATTCTTAAATCTTTCAGCCATACAGTTGGAAGAACAAAGAGCACAATTAGTATTGCAAACAACTTTTTGGTGGGAAGCTGGATCCCAACATAGTCAAAACGTGTATTTGGAAAGAGTGATGTTAAGTTGTCACTATCAAGTATAATGTATTCCACACAACATCCCTACATTAAGAATGAATGGTGATCAAATTTAAACATATTATCAAATATAACCAGATTTGAAGATTGATCTAGATTATAAGGATATGAATGGGATACTTACTTACAACTCAAGATAGAGAATAATCTAGAGATCACAAAAATAGAAAAGTTAATCCCAAACTAACAGTGAAATATATGAAATTCGGAGCTAAGCCTAGACCATCTAAGAAAAAATCAACAAAACTATTGTACTATGTAAAGGTACCTATTGTACTATTCTACAAATCATGAAAACAACAAGCCTTATCCCTTGTCAACAATGGTTTCTTCAAAGTTATAATTAGAGAAGTAAAGAAAGCATACTGAAATCAGTATATGGCCCTTAGTCCCAAAGACATCTTGGCCTATGTCAGGATAAGTCTCAAATCCTAGTTCACTTTCCAAACACCTGTGTAGCAAGAAAGTACATAAAATCCCAATAGCACACCCAATCCTAGCCATCCTCCTTCTCTAATAGGATATGGAGTTGATAAGATTCCAACACCACATAGCACGTTCATTCCTACAAATTGAGACCACTACTGATGTAAGAATTTTGCAAACACAACTATTTTTATGTTAAGAATCCAACATACTTTAAGGTTTTGGTTTTACACCAAATAAAATTTTGCTATTGGATTTTTTAATATTCCTATTAAGATTGAAATTAGGCCTCTTCATCAAGTTACTTAGCCATACATTAATTGATTTGTAAAAACTGATTAAGCTCATTTTTTATACGAAACAATATTGCAAATTAAAATAAGCAAATATGATGCATAGTAACATAAATGAAGCAGGTTGTATGCATTCAGTAGTGGTTTTCCAAAGTTGCATTCTTGGAAAAATTGAAATTCATAAACATTTTTTAATGTTAATTCGACATGTGTGACCTTTCTGGAACTAGCCTTCTTGGATAGTATTGAGGGGAAGCTGAGGATGAGTTGATCTACTTTGATGAGTAATAAAGGTTTTATAGTGATGGAATGACTTCTGGAATAGATCTCCTCCTGAGAATTGATGGAGATAGATTTGAAGCATTGATTTTAGTGAGGCTTGGTGTTCTCCCTAGAAACCCAATGTTTGGAGAAGCATTTCCTGCAAACAGATGAAAAATAGGGGTAAGAATACACATGCATACTTCAACTTGAAATCATTTATGTATCCAAATTCTATCATGATGAGCTTTATACTCAACAAAAATACTAATATTATTCACTGTCATCCTAGGGATAATGTCTCTTACAGTTTAACATTTAGTATATAGCAAAAGTTAATAGTGATTATCGTGTGAGGTGAAGTGCTTCTAGCAATTTCCTTGCTACAATGTACAGGGTTGCCATGAAATGAAGGTTGATAATCATTGTCACGTGAAGTCATGAGTGTTAGACAAAGAATTTTTCCATGTCAATCTAATTTTCATCCAGTGGTAAACAAGTGCGAGTGTCCCTATGGTGAAGTAAAATTATAAGTGCAGACACGAACAAATTCCTCTAGCCCGATAATGGGTCTAGCCACAACAGATACATTCTATGGAAGATTTCCTTGGTTTAGAATCAATCAAGAGGGCCTACCTATTGGTCGCTTATCCTGCTTGATGATGTCCTCACTTGCTCACTCCAAAAATCTCTCGCTTATTTCTTCAAGCTCCTGAAAAAAAGTAAACAACAACAACCCACAAACATAATAATAGACAAATTGCAATTCAACCTACTTAATAAGTCAAGAAGCATTAAGAAATGAATATGTAACATTACAAAACATGTAGGAAATCAATCGATAGTTTCATATATTAATATCAAAGAGAGATTACAACCATTCGTCTTGACATCACAGTCTTCCTCTGACAAGACCAGGTTCCCACACACTTCTGTTAGCACTTCATGATGGCTTCAAACAACAATAGTTTAAAGAATCTTCCCTTTAGGCTTCACTCCAAACCAAACACACTTCTCCCTCACACAACTAGATAGCTACAGCTAGTAATAGCTTGCTTGTCTAGTATATTTACACTCAGCCAAAACTCTAACTCTGATTTTCACACGAGTCACTAGTTTGTGCTCGGGAAGAAGGGAGATTTATATAGGGAAGATGGATGGGAGATGGATCCTCTTCTCTTGGGAGAAGGACTTATCCCTTGGGGTAGTTCCATCATTATAGGGGAAAGGAGCCCAAACTATCATCCTCGACCCCATCCGGCCAAACCATTTACCAGATTTCCGATACGAAGCTTCTAGAGATGGAAGCTTCAGCTCTAATTTAAAAAAATTCCATAACAGGACCAACATGAGTAGAACACAGCTCAGTCGTACCGATCGGCACAGGGAATAGTGATAATATCTACACATCGGCACGGGGAAGACAAAGGTCATTAGCACCAGTCTTGTAAATTGGGCAAAACAGAAGTTTCAGGGGAAATGGTGCAAAAGGGAAATGATCTGCTCATGAAGAGGGACATAATGGGAGTTTCTCCATGAAGGCAAAGCATGCAAGGTTCACTATAGAGGTCCTCTAGGATCAAGGAATGGGGAGTATAGGGACAGTGACAAAATGTTGTGTAACAGATGCCCCCTAAAGTGTGAAGGCTGAGCCGGAGTGAGGGATGAAATGCTTTATAAATCAGTGCGGGGAACCAGTCTACCATCGGAAAACCTGCAAGCAAGTATAGATACATATACATAAACTAAGATCTCTATCAAATGATACATGAAGCGTGGCATGGATGCAGCCATCCAGAGAATGATCATGTAAATGGATCCAGGCATGGGCGCAACCATCCATCAAAGAGGATCATAATGGAACCAAGGTATGGTCATAGCCATCCAATAATGAGAAGGATCACATATGATAACTCATGGTCTGGTTGCAGCCAGCCATCTGAAAGAGACATGCATATCATCATAACCATGTCACATTACTTCGCAACCTAGACTTTTTGTAATCTTAGTCCAGGGTCTTGCGCTCCAACATGACCCAATCAACGTACAGATTCTAACATGCAAATAGATGTGTTGATGTCGAACATGCTATAAATTTGCTTAATTAGCAGTCAATGATGTAAATTGTTAACAAGCGCGAGAGAAACCACCAATAATGACAATGGCCCTCAAGGTACTATCAGCATAATTCACGAAATGTGAATACAGGAACTGAAGTCGAACACCCGTGAAATCACTCGATCGAAAGCCAATGATGTGAACTTGTCGTCGAATGCGAAGAACTTGCCATTAGGGCATGCAAGCTCTAAGTTACTGGAAGGGAATCTCTCAATCAACTTCCAATATAATGAGTTGATGTCGATGGAAAGAAACCATGTCGAAGGAGGGCCATAATGAATCCCACATCATCGACATGAGACAAGAGGATTCAAAACGATTTTGGATGATATAGAGAAATAGAGGTAAGTTAACTACAAAAGGACAACTCTTGAACATATCGGTGACACAACTGGAATTTTGGCATCTTTTGGATCCATAGGATCGGTGGTCATGATGACGTAGCAGAGATCAAATGGAAAGCAAAATGAAAGGCCCAAACCTAGGAAGGTTAATGATATAGAGGAGGATGTCCCAACCCGACACGAAGAAAATAGTGTCATGTTCAAGAGTAAGCTACTAACATGACTCGATAGATTTCCAAATCCCCACCCCCCCCCCCACCATTTCTGGTGAGTACCTGTTTCTGGGAAAACTAGTGTCTTTTCGATCTGCTAGTCCCACTAGGATTGGTAGCTATCCTAGAATCAAACAAATTTGTGATTTCCCTTATGTATGATAGATAAGAGAGGAGCAAAGGGACCAACATGGATCTTCCGCTTGACTCCCTGCTTGATTTCTCTCTCCCTTGATAGAGCTTGCACCTCTTCTCTCACTTATCCCACTCAATGAATACCTGTAGAGACAAAGTAACAAAACACCATCAAAGCATCTTGATCTATTATATCATAAACAATGCAAAATCAGAAATACATTGATCATACAATGGAATTCACAAATACATGATTGTATGGAGGAAAACTCAAAGAACTTTATTAATAGTAGAAGGGAGAATTACAACCCAGTTGTCTGATCCAGCATCAAAGCCCTCTTCACCTCATGAAAAGCAAGATCACCCAACAATACAATGCCCTTTCTCAAAGACAAACTATCAGCACTTCCTTACAAATTACCAAATTCTAGCCTCTAGATCTCTCAGATGAGGGATCCATTTATAGATGTCTACAAGGGTGTGAGTCATCTCTGGGTTTTTGATTAGTGTCATTCCACTTGTAGTTCTTGGTTCCACTTGGATATTTCTTGGATCTCTTACTCATCCCTGGGCGAATTTAGATTGGAAAGTGTCACAGGAGAAGTTTCTGGAAGATTCCATGAGCATCTTCTTAGCAAACTATCTCTGACATTTGTCCATTCTCGCTCATCGCACCCCATAGAAGGCCTCTTTAGTATGCATCGCACCTGGCTAGTGTAGGAGTCAGTATGCATCGCACCTTGACAGTGGAATAGTTAGTATGGTCCAATTTTGGCCAGTTCTGATTGGTTTTTCAAGTGGAACTTTTGGGGAATGATGTAATCAGTTGACCATGATCCTTTAGGGTATGAAACAAAACTTTTAGGGGTTAAAGAGCACTTGGTTTATCGACATATAAGATTGGGGTTGCAGTGCCCAAATATGTCTATAACAGCTGCCCCCTAAAGCATGAAGTCGTAAATCTTTTGATGTTGGGTAAAATGCTTTATCATGAGGATATGAGGTATTTGAACTGGAAGGTGACCTGTATAAGATACAATACAATACATCATCATCATATTATTTTCATGATCTAGCTGAGGTGGGCATTCCCATGCTCAACTTTATAAATTCATTTTCATGTACATAGGATAAATAATTGTCTGCATTCGCAGACTGGTTCTTCATATGAAGAGTCATCTTCCCTGGCTTAGATAACTATCTGTGCAGCTTCTGTGTACATTTGATGTCTTTATATCCCTGAATATATCGCAACCCGAATGGATGAAACTAGATCCGGGGTCTTCAAACTCGTTCAATCTTCACTCAATGTACAAGTCGATCCATGTGAAAAGATGTCCTGAAGCCAAACATGGAAAGACATCGCCTAATTACCAGCCAATAATGTAAGTTGTTAACAAGCGTGAGAGGAATCACCAATAATGATAATGACCCTCAAGGTACTGCAGTATAATTCACGTGGTGTGAATATATGATCCGATGTCGAACACCACGCAAAATCTTTCGGTCAAAGGCCATTAATGTAAACCTGTCGCCGGAAGTGAGAAACTTGCCATTGAGGCATGCAAGCTTCAAAGTACTGAAAGGGTTGTTTCTAGCTCAACTTCTTGGATGATGAGCTGATGTCGAAAAGAAGTGACTCGTTGTAGGAGGGCCTTGATGAATCCCATATCTATGACACGAAACGAAGTAAATGATTTTCTGGAGGTGAAAAACGATCTGACAATACAAGGTTCAGGAATGGCAGTCATGAAAAATAAAGGGTGAAGATATTGCAGTGGATGAGACATTAACTGGATGGCGAATTCTCTAAATGACTTCTCTTCAACATATCGGCAACACTGAGATGGATTGGTAGCATTAACCCCAATAATGGATGGTATGGAGGACCAATGATGATATGACTGGTGAACGGAATAACCCAACTTGACTTAATCATGGCGATGGAGTGAAAGTGTCATGTTTAAGAGTGACCTGCTACCATAAAATTCTTTAAGTTTTCTTCCCTTTTTCCCCAGTCATTGCTGACTAGTACCTCTTTATTTTTGTCAAGCTTGAGGAGGATAACATATGCTTGTTCTATAATTTTCCCTTCGGGAAAACCTGTCGCTATGTTTTAGCGAGTCTAGCGACAGTGAAACTCGTTCTTGTCTGGGTGGACAAGTTTGTCGCTATTGTTTTATCGAGTTTAACGACAAAGATAACTCGGTCCTTTTCATGTTTAGAGAGTTTGAAAAGGGATGAAAAGAAAACTCCAGTAGTTCTTTTTCGTAGCATAATCCCTTAGGTCCGAAAAATATTAAAATAATACAAAAGGGATGACTTTTCCAATCACTTTAGCGAGCCGAAAAGACAAGCGCTTGAACTTTTTTATGAGATAATCCCTCAAGTCTGAAAAGTTTAAAATATACAGGAGGGATGGCACTTCCAATCACTTTAGTGAGCTAGAGAGGCCAATTTCTCAACAATATTTTCATATTTAGCGAGTCTGAAAAGGGTTTAAAGTGGACTCATTTTTTGAGGAACAAGTGGTTTCTGGGTAGCAACTGGTTCCGGGTAATCTTGGAACTTCTCAAAACATGGTGATGTGAAGAGGGTGGCTAACAAGACCACTCATCGCAACTGTTCCTCAAAATATCAAACAATCAAGTGGAAGCGTATGATCGGCCAAAAGAATGGAGGTGATGGCAGGAACACAACCAAGGCTTAAAAGGCTGATGTAATGGCAATCAAAAAGGTTATTTACCGAAGGTAGGTTCATTTTTTAAATAGCTTGAACTCTGGGGGAACATATGCTCTATGTGGGTGCGGGTTCATTTTTTAAATAGCTTGAACCTTGCGGAAACTATGCCCAGTGAAGGCGGGTTCATTTTTTAGCGAGCTTGAACCTTGCAGAAACATTGCTCATTGGTAGGTTTATTTTTTAACGAGCTTGAACCATGCGATAACATTGCTCATGAGAGTGCGGGTTCACTTTTTAACGAGCTTGAAACTTGCAGAAACATTTCTCATAAGTGCAGGTTCATTTTTTAGTGATGAGCTCAAACCTTGCGGAAGGTATGCTCGGTTGCCTTTTTATGTAGGCTAGCATCGACCAAACTACAAAGATAAAAAAATATTAAAGCTAAGGAACTACTGAGGTTAGGTAGGATGGTTTCATCAACTTGTTTAGACAAAACCCTTCCTTTGCTCTATCTGCAGCATAGACGAAGGTGAATGGTGGATCAGACCAATCACCTAACCTAAGAAGTTGAAATACTAGAAAGCTAAAAAATATAAAAAGCTAAAAAATGAAATTGGTCATTTTTCCCTTGCATAAAAAAGGTTTGCATGCCCCCAAGCATTGAGAAAAGGAGAGTCTCCAGGTAAACTTATGGAAATCACTGCAATTAAGCAATATTGTTTTTGTCAGCGGAGCTAGCGAAACATTTCCTTGGCTTTATCCATCAAATGGACAAAGGTGAATGGTGTGGGACGGCACTTCCAATCACATAACCTACAGGGGAATCTATCTTTTCAGCTGGGTTCGTCTGCCTAAGCAGACCAGGGTGCATGCCCCCTAAGCTTCGTTACATTCACCAGATTACTCACAGTAATTAGGTGGATGGAATGAAGGTTGAAGAGACATTTTCGATGCAAAAATACCATTTAGGGATGATGGTTGACTTGGAGCTGTGTTTGAACCGGGAAATGAAAGCTGGTTAATAAGCTGGACAATTTTGCCTTCATGTGGGAAACACATCACTCGAAAGAGTGTGGAAACAATAGCTTCCATGCTATAAACATAGTCACGTCCAAGGAGTAGATTGTAATCTAACAGCCCTTGGACTACCATCATGTTCAAGTGAACGGTTTTCCTTCTCAAAGTTATTGGCAACTTAGGAAGGATCCCTAATGGTCGATTGGTTCCTTTGTTAAAGCCTGACAAATTTTGTGTACCAGGCATAAGCGATGGCGAACCAAGCGCTTTCCAAGTAGTTGAGGAAAGGATACTCACTGAAGCCCCTTCATCTATGATAGTGCCAGACACGATCATTTTGTAAACTTGTACTATGATCCAGAATGGTACATTAGAAGGAAGGCAATATCTTGCTAGTCGATTCCAATCAAAGGAAACAATTAGACTGCTTGGAGGGGGTACCAAATAAATGGGTAAAATAACCCTTTGAGTAGTGGGAACTGGGGGATTCTCTTCGTGTTGTGAAGGAACGGGTGGATTGCCCCCAAGTTCATCGGACTCTGAAGTGACAAAAAGAATTTGAACAATATCGTTCTTATTCTCTTCAGGAGTGATATCATCTAAAGATGGCTCTTCTGAAGGCAAAACTGGGTCGACTACCATTTCGACCTGTTGACTTTGGTCCGATATGGACTCAAAAGATTCACTTTCAACGATAGGTGTTTCGACCGACAATTGAGTTATGTCAGTCAGATTTTCAACTAGTAATGGACTAGGGGAGAGTTTCCTGTATCCAGGTGGAAGTCGTTGCGGTGAAGCAGGACGATTACGCAAGATTCCTTTGGCTTCATCCAAAAAAGGACAACGGGGAAGAGTATGGTTCCGTTCACATAATTTACATGGAAATCTGACCTTTCCTTTCTATCCATTGACTTCATTATTACTAGTTGATGGTGTGCTGTCAACATGATCACCAAAGGTTGATGACACCTGACGGTGCGAACGGGGAGACCATTCTCTCAAGATCTGAGGAATGCATGGACATTCTTGATGTAAATGGTCTCCTCTACAAATTATGCATGGATCTTTAGGTTTGAAAAGTTTAGTGTGCGGATTTTCACCAGATGCTGCATGGTTGCCCCCTTACTTAACTGACTTCTTCTTCTTCTCCTTCCCTTTCTTCTTCTTCTCAGGCACTTGGTTACTAGCATCACTACTTTCACCAAGCGAAGAGGAAGAAGGGGAGGGAGAAACAAACGAAGAAGAAGGAAAGGGGTCAATTTTAACATCAACTGGTTTCTAATTCGATTGCTGAGGAATCACGTTATTTTGAACCACAGAGGTTGAGAATAGCCATACTGGCAGGCCAATAGTAAGTCCCGGAAGGGATAAAGTGGCCATATGAGGTGCACCAATATTTACCCAAGATGTAAAAGGACTAGGAATCCCCTCCAAAGGGGTTCCTTGATTGGTGGACTCCATTATCTCAACCTAAGACCAACGAAGGAACAGGGATGTTATTCCGTATTTAAATAAACTTTATTGACGCTTTGACACAACTTTGCTTTTTAAATTTTTAAGAGTCGAGAAAAATCTAAAGATGACTCTAGTCTCCTTCGATTTTTAACGAGCCTGAAGTGACAAGTGCTCAAATGGACCTTTCCTTTTAAGGAGTCGAAAAGGAGTGAAAGTGACTACTTTGGAGATCTAGATAGAGGTATTACCAAACCAATCGCAAAACTACAAAATACACCTTGGTGATAAATTATAGAGAAATTACCAAGGACTTATGTATGGCAGTCAATCTTCCCGAATGTTGTGTTCAGTGCATTGCAATCGATAGGGCGGCAGACACAGCTTCCTATGTATAAAGGATATCAGCCTATTATGGTCTCCCAATATATACTCGACGGTACGGGTAGCACAAGTCCGTGCTAGTACTTGTCATATCAAAGGGGAGGAATCACCCAACCTACGATGAAAAAGATAGTTACTAGATTTTACGATGCTGGAACACGTCTCTAGCCTAGACCTCTAGATGTGTTGTGTGAGGTTCCAAAGCATTGTTAAGTTCATTGAAATTTATTTTAGAGTTGATCTTGCTTAGAAGTTTGTCTTTCAAGGTTCACTGCATGATGTAGATGTAAAATTCCTAAATATGCAATCTAAAATGATAAACAATCGTTGTTTATTTTTAGCAATGAAAATCCTAGCTACTAAGGAAAGAAGATTATGATTCTTTCAAACAGAGAGCAAAGAACACACACTAAATGCACTTTTCCTAAATCATTTTTCACACACAATCTAAATGCAAATGCAAATGCATGTATTTGTTTTTCGTTCCCTTTAATGTGAACAATGCCAAAAAGGAAAACTCAGTATAGATCTGAAATGTTTTCTTCAAAGCAACACTTCGACAATTTCTCTTCAAAATGAAAGGAAGACTAAATGACACTTTTCGATTTCGATATATCAACAAATCAAATCAAATACATGACAAAAATTTCAATCGACTATCCAAGGAAGGAAGACTCAACAACACTTCACTTTTTGATACAAAACGACAGTTACGACACTCTTTTGCACCAAAACGATAGTTCGATTTAAGCAACTTTTCGACAACGAATTGCAAATGATGGACAAATACATAAAAACATTTGCTAATCCTAATCAATGGAGGCTGAACTATGTAAAGCAAGGAGGCTTCAATAATGAGATATTGTTCATAAGCAGCAAAACAATTGAACAGAGCTGAAAACAAGGACAAAAAAACCCAAATTTCAAGGAGAGAAATAGGACTACTCAGTCATCGCACCTGTGCTTCATAGAAACAGGGATGCATCTCACCTGCTACACTCGGGAAGTGTGATGCATACTAGCTTCCAGTGACAGACAGTGTGATGGGCCAGGGAGCACAACTGAGGTGGGTTTTTGCACAAATTTGTAGCAGAATTCAGCGAGTTAAGCTGAGCTATTATGGACAGTAAAGAACAAAGTATAGGGGTATGATCTTGGAAGGTTATTGAGCTACCAATAGGGCATTTAGAATGTTTGTAAGTCAGATGTTCAAATCATAAACTAAACCGGAGATTGACTGAAGCAGCATTCATCTACTTTGCAATTGTAGAGCAAAATCAGTTCAAAGGCTATCTAGATAACTTCATGCTCCTTCTATAGTTTATAAAACAAACAATAAACAACAGACAAAAAAACTATTCGTTCCCTAGTGGAGTCACCATTTTGTTTCTGGGAAAACTAGTGTCTTTTTGATCTGCTAGTCCCACTAGGATTGGTAGCTATCCTAGAAACAAACAATCAAAGCAATTTTTGATTTCCTTTATGTATGATAGATAAGAGAGGAGCAAAGGGACCAACCTGGATCTTCCGCTTGACTCCTTGCTTGATTTCTCTCTCCCTTGATAGAGCTTGCACCTCTTCTCTCACTTATCCCACTCAATGAATACCTGTAGAGACAAAGTAACAAAACACCATCAAATCATCTCGATCTATTATATCATAAACAATGCAGAATCAGAAATAAATTGATCATACAATGGCATTCACAAATAACAGCACTCACAAATACATGATTGTATGGAGGAAAACTCAAAGAGTTTTATTAATAGTAGAAGGGAGAATTACAACCTAGCTGTCTGAACCAGCATCAAAGCCCTCTTCACCTCATGAAAAGCAAGATCACCCAACAATACAATGCCCTTTCTCAAAGACAAACTATCAACACTTCCTTACAAATTACCAAATTCCAGCCTCTAGATCTCTCAAATGAGGGATCCATTTATAGATGTCTGCAAGGGTGTGAGTCATCTCTGGGTTTTTGATTAGTGTCATTCCACTTGTAGTTCTTGGTTCCACTTGGAGATTTCTTAGATCTCTTACTCATCCCTGGGTGAATTCAGAGAGGCAAGTGTCACAGGAGAAGTTTCTGGCAGATTCCATGAGCATCCACTTAGCAAACTATCTCTGACATTTGTCCATTCTCACTCATTGCACCCCACAGAAGGCCTCTTCAGTATGCATCGCACCTGGCTAGTGTAGGAGTCGGTATGCATCGCACCTTGACAGTGGAGCAGTCAGTATGGTCCAATTTTGGCAAGTTCTGAGTGGTTTTTCAGGTGGAACTTTTGGGGAATGATGTAATCAGTTGACCATGATCATTTAGGGTATGAAACAACACTGTTAGGGGTTAAAGAGCCCTTGGTTTATCGACATATAAGACTGGGGTTGCAGTGCTCAAATATGTCTATAACAATACCCCAATTATTTTTTAATAGCAAGCTTGAAGGGGATAGCATATGCTCACACTGTAAGTTCATCCTTCGGACAAATCCGACTTAGTAAGTTTAATGAGTGATCTGATATTCACCCTATGAGTGCCATTAGTTAAAAATTTATTAAACTAAGGTATTACAGACTCATGTGCTGGTGTGTGTTCTATGTTATTGAAACAACGGGTCGATCAGATTGCCAATACACAGACAATAAAATGGAGAGACAGCAGAGAAATACAGTAAGCAACACAAAGACACAAACAATTTTAATAAGGAGTTCACCCTGTTACACAGTAATTTGTCACTGCCTTCCTGTCAGTCACCCTGCTGTGCCAATCACTAAGTTCATGCCTTCTGAACTGGCCCAAAAACCCATTTTCCTAAAGTTTTATTCATCAGCGCGTCTGTTTGCAAAATACCCGCGATGACTGGCGCTCCATAGTGTATTCCGCGCGCTGCCAGCTCGGAAGTACATCACTTTTCCGCGCTGGTCGCCAGCGCGCCTTTCCCATGTTCTTCCGCGCTGACATGACTGTCTTAGTTATGTAGACGCGGCGACACCCTGTCAGTTGCCTCATAATCCGCGCTGATCCAGTTTGGGCGAATTTGTTCAAACAACCAGCCTTCCAGATAACTCCAGGCTTGGTTGTTAGCTTTGTGAATGTCGACTCCCTTCTATGGCATGTCTGTTCGACCCTTTGCAACCATTTCCCTCAAAGATAAGCTCTTCCTTCCACCCTTTTAGGAGGTTCCTTCTCCTACATATACTTCCACCATTACCATGAGCAGCTAGTTAGACATAGCTTGGATTGTATAGAGCTTATAGTGCTCAGATTGCTGCTACTATAGGTATCTGGTGTGCTAGGTGTGGAAGTGATTGATTGCTTAGGGAAGGTTGTTTTGTGTTGCTTGTGTGAGAGAGAGAGTTGTTTGTCTTGGGAGAATCATCCTCAAAGGTGAATGCTTGAGATACATGCTGACTGGCCCCTCCTGAGAAGGTTACCGACGTCAGAACATTTGGTTGTACTCTTCTCTATTCTGATTAATAATAGATGACTGCTATTATTGTTCCATTCTCATTTGTACTTGCAATGGTTAAATGTGAATTACATCTTTTCTGACCGATGTATGGTTGCTTTTACTAGATTTCACGCTTGCGTTTGTTTCCTCTTCGTGTGTGCAGGTATCTATTCGCGGAGATCGCGGAGGATCGTGATCAGCCAAAACGAAGGAGCGAAGGCAACATCTCTTCGTCAAACGACAGCGCTGGAATCCAAGTAGGTGCTCTTTACCTCTTGTTTAATTGTAATTAGGAACATGCATAGCAGCATTGTTTGATTGTTGCTAGACCCTTGCTGGGCTAGTAGGGATCGCCTCTATCCATAGAGGGGATTTACCTCTCCAACACACCCTATTCTCCAGGGCTACGTCTCTGGTCTAGCTTCAGTGGTGGCCTTGTTTTATTGTGTCTTTCAGCAGAGAAATTACAATACAGGGACTCAATATGAGTTTGCCTCAAGCAGATTTTGCTTGGCAGGGTGGTTCTTGGATTCCCCAAGCCACTTGGAGTACACAGACTCTTCTTCTTCCTACGAGCTCTGTGACCCTTGGTCTATAGTGTAAAGAGCCAAATGTGATGCTCAGTCCAGATAGATTCCTCTATGGGAAGGCTTGAATCTTCAAGCTCTCTGGTGCTCGACGCTGCCTGTGGTCAACTCGGCCCTCTGTCCCCTCTGCCTGGCTTTACTGTTCTCTGTGTTCATTCCTCCTCTCAGGATTCACTGTTCACTATCTCTCTTGGTCATTTGGACTCCTCTCAATTCTGACTCTAAATCAACTCTGACTGATTCGACTATCTCTGTTCATGGCTTTAGCCATTTGATCCCTATGCCTATTCAGTTCCTCTTCCACCTGTGTCGATTCGCCTTCTGCAGCTGCGCTTGGAGTTCCCTGTGTTCAGCGTAATCATGAATGCTCAGGGAGTGGCCACTTGTCCTCGTCTAAATGGCGCCAACATGCTTCGTCGGTTCGTTTCTTCAATCACGTCGTGGATGCGTTCTTCCTCCACCGTGGTGGTCAAACGGATTCCAAATCCCTTTAGGACGCAGCTTAATTCCCTGTCGATTTTGCTTCTTTACATCGGGTGTAATCTCAGCCGTCCAATCTGGGCCCTCTATATCTGACGCCATACGCACGTTTCGCGGGGTTGACTTGCTCGACCGATAGCACACGATCAACGATGGTTTTCTTTCACCTCCGCTTGCCACGCGTCGATCAATGTATGGAATCACTATGCTCTCATCCAAAACCTCTTACCGTTCAAGGGCACCCCGATCAATACCATCGGTTTTCCAGAGCGCGAGTCCCACCTTTGTACTTTAGCACTTTTACCTTTTTCGCCCGAGGTCCTCCAGTTCCCAACATGACTGAGTGCTCGGGCTTCCTCCATTTTGGCCCTGTTCGCCCAGTGATGTGCCGCACATCAAAATCCACCTCCGTTTCCCAATCTGGGACTCCCTGGGGCTACTTTGGCCTCATGCGCAGTCTCCATGGGCCTCGGTCAGCGCGCTTTGACTGAGGTCCTCGGCATTCCACATCAGCTGCCATGGCCACTGGTTCAGGGTGTTTTTCATACTGTTTTGGATTTCTTTAGAGATTTGTTCGACCTGTTTCAGTCATGGTTCTCGACAGTCTTTCTATGGATCCAATTTGGATCACGGCCTCCCTAGTGAAAAAGTTTTTGGACCACCAAAAGTTTGTTTTCAAGCATCGACTAAGTGAGGATACTATTTCTTCACTTGTCCAATCTCAATCCACTTTGCGCTGCTCGGCTTTGAACCTTTGAGCCCAATCCTGAGGTACTCAACTTCTCCCCTACGCGTTGTCCTCACCTTCATATCCAACACAGTGTCTTCCTGCAATTCATTGATGTATTCAGGTAGCAAGTCATCAATAGAAGGCAATTGACTTTTCTCTTCAGGGTCCTCAATCATTGAAGGTTCAAACAATCTCAAACAATCTGCATTTTCGACTGAGTAGATGTGCATGTAAGCTAGTAGATCAAGGCAAAAAGCATTTTCACTAATTTTCTCAAGTATCCTAAAAGGTCCATACCTGATAGGCTTTAGCTTTTTACCTTCACCTTGCATCCTGTCCTTGCTGATATACAGCTAGACTTGGTCTCCAACTTGAAAACTATGCTCCATCCGATGCTTATCATGCCTAGCCTTGTACTTGGCCTGGATCTTTTCCAGTTGTTCCTGTACTGCCTGATGGATTTCCTGGATCCATTCAATGAACCTGGTTGCCTTGTCCACATCATTGTGTCCATCAACCATGGTATCTTTACCAAAGACAAGATCAAAAGGAGACCTTGGTGTGAAACCAAAGCATGTCTCAAAAGGAGATCTCTGTGTAGAAGAGTGTTTGGCTCTGTTGTAAGCATGCTGCACATAACACAGGCGTTCATCCCAAAGCTTAGGATGTTTACTACAATAACCTCTCAGTAACTGGATCATAGTCCTGTTTACTACTTCTATTTGGCCATCTATTTGTGGATGAAAAGCTATGCTTTTCTTTAACTTGGTGTCCATCAGTTCCCACAGACTAGACCAAAACTTCCCCACAAATCGGGTGTCTCGATCAGATACAATGGAAGTGGATAATCCAAAATGAACCCATACATGTTCAAAGAACAATTCTACAGTCTATTCAGCTGTGATCTGTTTACTACAAGGTATCAAAATACACACTCTGTTGAACCTGTCCACAACAACATATAGATAGTCATGACCTTTCCTAGATTTAGGCAGTCCTCCAACAAAATCCATGGAAATACTTTCCCAAGGGTGAGAAGGAACTGGCAATGGAGTGTACAAGCCTAGTTTTCTATTGCTGGGCTTGCTTTTAGCACACATGGCACACCCTCTTACATATCTAGAAACTGTCTCATTCATTTTCGGCCAATAGCAGAATCTTTGTAGCCGTGCAACTGTTTTGCTTACCCCAAAGTGACCTAATATCAGAGAAGTGTGTGCTTCCCTAGTTATCTTTATCCTTTCCGTTTGTGGAATGCAGAGTTTCCCACAATGGTATAAGAGTCGGTCCTTTATGTGATAGTCCAATTCTTCTACTCTTTTGCCTTGACTCAAAGTTTCATATACATCTTTAAAATCCATATCCTGAGCATATTGTTCTATGTAGCTTTCATGTAGTACAGAATTATGCTTAAGTATGGTAGATGCATTTATAATGGGTCTAGACAACATGTCTACAACCTTGTTATGTATGCCCTTTTTATATCTGATGACTAAGTGAAATTGTTGTAGAAAACCCATCCATCTGTAGTGTCTTGATTGTTGCAACTTAGTTTGGGAGTGTAGATATTGAAGTGGTTGATGATCAGTATGTATTACTATCTCTTTGCCCATTAAATAATGTTTCCACTTTTTCACACTCTGAACTAATTCATACAATTCTTTATCATATGTAGAATAGTTAACTACTGCAGGATTAAAAGTCTCAAAATAATAACATATGGGTTTGTCGTGCTGTGTCAACACTGCTCCCATGGTATAGTCACTGCCATCAGTTTGGATCTCAAATGGTCTTTGTAAATCTAGCAGTGCTAGTACAGGTGTTGTACTTATTTTCTCTTTCAAGGTGTCAAAGGCTTTCTGATATTTGCCTCCCCACTGAAACACCTTATTCAATCCTGTTAAAGCATGTAAGGGAGCTGCAATCAAGGAGAAGTTAGGGATAAACTTCCTCCAATGTTGTGCTACTCCTAGGAAGCTTCTCACTTCTGTAGTAGACCTGGGTTTAGGCCAGTTCACAATGACTGCCACTTTAGAGGGATCTATTTTCAATTCACCTCCCCCTACTATATGACCCGAGTAGTTTAGAGGTGTTTTGCCAAATTCACATTTTGAGAGTTTAACATAAAGTTTTTCTCTTCAAAACATCTAATGTCTGCTTAACATGCTTTAAATGTTCTTCCCGTGTTTTACTAAAATTTAGAATGTCATCCAAATACACAATAACAAAATCATCAAGAAAAGGTCTGAGCACTTCATTCATTAATCTCATGAAAGTAGCAGGAGCATTAGTTAAGCCAAAAGGCATAACCAGCAATTCATATCATCCCTGCTTTGTTTTGAAAGCAATCTTCCATGCATCTTGCTCTGCAACTCTGACCTGATGGTATCCACTGTGCAAATCCAGTTTGGTGAAATAAACAGCTTATTTTAATTTATCTAAAAGATCATCTATGCGAGGAAGGGGATACCGATTTTTTATCTTTATCTTATTCAGTGCTCGGTAATCAATGCAAATTCTCCACGAGCCATCATT
This sequence comes from Pinus tabuliformis, assembly GCA_031772625.1. Taxonomy (NCBI): domain Eukaryota; kingdom Viridiplantae; phylum Streptophyta; class Pinopsida; order Pinales; family Pinaceae; genus Pinus; species Pinus tabuliformis. Next base: position 703,424,216 of record CM062805.1, on the reverse strand, counting down.
ATTTCTCACCAAAACGATTGGTGACCCACATGGTGATGTGCTAGGCCTGATGAAGCCCTTCTGGAGCAACTCCTACACCTGCTTCTTGATTTCAGCTTTCTCTAAAGCAGACAACCTGTACATCCCAATGTTAGGCAATGGAACATCTTGCTGCAAAATAATATCATGTACTATTCCCTTTTTGGGTGGCAGACCTTTAGGTTCTTGAAACAAGACATCATACTATGAAACAATCTTTTCTATATCAGCCTGATGTTCAGCATTACAGCCCTCAAATACATTGGTTTTATCAAGTTTCTTTTCCTTTAAAACCATCAGTAAGAATTGTTTGCATGAATTAATCATTCTTTTCATCTTTCCTGAGTTTATGAGAGTATAATTATTCTTGAGCTTATGAGCTCTTACAAAGTATTTGATTCCATCTTTAACTAGTAGATACTTGTTCTCAGCTCTATAGAAAATAGCCTTTCTATCATACAAGTAAGGACTTCCTAAAACAATTCCACATATATCCAAAGGAATTATGTCTAACTCAACCTCATCTACAAATGTTGACCCAAAAGAAAACTTGAGTTTGCACTGTCTAGTCACTTGTAGTTGTGCTTTATCATTCAACCATCCTAATGGGTATGGTTTCTTGTGAGGTGTAGTTGCTAATCCCAATTTCTTTACAACTTCTTCAGAAATCAAATTTACTTGAGAGCCACTATCAAACAAAGTATCAATCTTTTGATTTTTAGAAATAACTAGAATATGGAAAAGCTCACGTCTTTTTCTCTCATTTTCTTCATGAATAACAGATTAAGCAGAATTACTAGTAGATGCTTCAGAATTCTTACCTCTTATACCTGTGGCTGCTATAGTTGTTTCATCTCCCGAGTCTGACCCCAAATCTCTCTGAATAGCGACAGCTGTCTTCTTCTCCTTGCCCTCGGACTTCTTAGGTCTCAGCTCTAGATGCAGAATCCAATAATGCTCATCATCATGCCCCTCCTTTTTACAGTGGGTGCATGAAGCTTTGGCTTTCTGTGCAGTGTTAGCCTTCCTTGCCTTCCATTTCTGTTTTATTTTCTCCTTGCTCTTGCTTACAGTGGGTTGGGATGGTCCCCCAACTTCTAGATTGCCATTCTTTCCTCTAGCCTCTAGATGAGTAGCTTGTACAGATACCTCATCTATACTAGTGGGATTAAACATGAGGATGGTATGCCTCATGTAGCTATGTAGACCACCAATGTACTTCAAAAGAGTCTCTAGTGAGTCTAGTGAGATACCCAACATCAATGCTCTCTTTCTGAACTCTTGAGTATACCCTTGTACACTTTGCCCCTTCAACTACTGAAGAGTTTTCCAACTCATCATGGCCTGCTGCATGTAGGCCAATGGATAGAACTGTTTTTTGATTGCAGAAACAAAGTCACTCCAGACAGAGATGGTCTTACCATGGCTTTTCATATCAGCTTGGGTTCTACCTTCCCACCAAACCAAGGCAGTGCCTCCTAGGCATAGGCTTGCCAGCTGAATCTTACTCTTGTCTGAGTTTATGTTCTGTACCCTGCAATACACATCAATTTGTCTAATCCAATTGTCCAATTTTTTAGCATTTAGCTCTCCATCATATATAGGAAAATCAAATTTAACATCTAACTTAATCAAATATGCTTTCTTATTATGTACAGGGCTATTAGGAGGTGTGAGAAAGTTTTCATCTTTCCCCTTTCCTTTGGAGTTGTCATGGAAGTGAGACTCGTCTTCTTCTTTCTCTTGCTTAGAGCCTGATGCATATTCCACCTCTTGCTTTCTAAAGTCTCTGTACATTTCGTCAACCATATACTTTATAGCTAGGAAATTCTCTATGAATTGAGGGTCTGGCCCCATAGAACCTTCTTCTGACATGGTCTTTCGAGGATAGACTCTTCCAATTTCAGGATTAGTTTCCACCAACTCTCCTTCTCCTAATTTGAGCTTTGATCTTGTGAGCATTCACAGCTATACCAACACAAGCTTGTCTAACCTTACAACCTTAAGCTCTGATACCACTTGATCTGATATTCACCCTATGAGTGCCATCAGTTAAAGATTTATTAAACTAAGGTATTACAGACTCATGTGCTGGTGTGTGTTCTGTGTTATTGAAACAATAGATCGATCAGATTGCCAATACACAGACAATAAAATGGAGAGACAGCAGAGAAATACAGTAAACAACACAAAGACACAAACAGTTTTAATAAGGAGTTCACCCTATTCTCCAGGGCTACGTCTCCGATCCAGCTTCAGTGGTGGCCTTGTTTTATTATGTCTTTCAGCAGAGAAATTACAATACAGGGACTCAATATGAGGTCACCTGAAGCAGATTTTGCTTGGCAGGGTGGTTCTTGGATTCCCAAGCCACTTGGAGTACACAGACTCTTCTTCTTCCTACGAGCTCTGTGACCCTTGGTCTACAGTGGAAAGAGCCAAATGTGATGCTCAATCTGGATAGATTCCTCTATGGGAAGGCTTGAATCTTCAAGCTCTTTGGTGCTCGACGTTGCTTGTGGTCAGCTCGGCCCTCTGTCTCCTCTACTTGGCTTTACTGTTCTCTGTGTTCATTCCTCCTCTCAGGGTTCACTGTTCACTGTCTCTCTTGGTCGTTTGGACTCCTCTCAATTCTGACTCCAAATCAACTCTAACTAATTCGACTGTCTTTGTTCATGGCTTTAGCCATTCGATCCCTATGCCTGTTCAGTTCCTCTTCCGCCTGTGTCGATTTGCCTTCTGCAACTGCACTTGGAGTTCCCTGCCTTCGACGTCATCATGAATGCTCAGGGAGTGGTCATTTGTCCTCTTCTAAATGGTGCCAGCATGCTTCATCGGTTCGTTTCTTCAGTTATGCCATGGATGCGTTCTTCCTCCACCATGGCGGTCAAACGGATTCCAAATCCCTTTAGGACGCGGCTTAATTCCCTGTCGATTCCACTTATTTCCATCGGGTGCAATCTCAGTCGTCTGATCTGGGCCATTCGATCTAGGCCCTCCAGATCCGATGCCATACGCACGTTTCACGCAGTTGACTTGCTCGACTGATAGAGCGCGATCAATGGCGGTTTTCTCTCACCTCCACTTGCCATGCGTCGATCGATGTATGGAATCGCTCTGCTCTCGTCCAAAACCTCTTACCATTCAAGGGTGCCTCGATCAATACCACCAATTTTCCAGAGCACGAGTCCTCCCTTTGTACTTTAGCACTTTTACCTTTTCCGCCCACGGTCCTCCGATTCCCAATGCGACCGAGTGCTCAGGCTTCCTCCATTTTGGCCCTGTTCGCCCAACAATGCGTCGTGCATCAAAATCCACCTCCGTTTCCCAATCCGGGGCTCCCAGGGGCTACTTTTGCCTCCTGCACGGTCTCCATGGGCCTCGGTCAACGCACTTTGACCAAGGTCCTCGTCGTTCCATGTCGGCTGCCATGGCCATTGGTTCAGGGTGTTTTTGATACTGTTTTGGATTTCTTTAGAGATTTGTTTGACCTGTTTCAGTCATGGTTCTCAACAGTCTTTCTATGCATCCAATTTGGATCAACGAGCCCTAGGAAGGAGAAGCTCGTGTTCATCATGATGACGAATCCGATGCCGTTTGATAATTTAACGAGTCCGACAAAGGTGTAACTCGGTATCTTTTTCATGTTTAGAGAGTTTGAAAAAGACACATAAAAGAAAACTCCACATGGTCCCTTTTCGTACATTTGTGTCTCTCGAGCCCGAAAAGGTAGAAAACAATACTTGAGAGAACCGCTTGACCATTTTAGTCAAGGAGTACCTTTTTCGTAAATAGTGCCTCCTAGCCCGAAAAAGGGGTAAACTTATACTGGGCGCACGATGTTTCGCATCCATTAACGAGTTCGAAACGACAAGGGCTCGACCATATTTTCATTTTTAAAGGTCGGAAAAGAGCTGAAAGTGGACCCCCTATTTTTGTTTTCTTTAACGAGTCAAAAAGGGAAAAAATACTCGGCAATATTTTCATATGAGTTTAACGAGTTGAGAAAAGAGCTGAAATGTGACTCATCGCCATCATCGAACATCCATCACTTATCATTACACAAGCAAGGCAAAGTGTATTATCGAGTCCTTAAGGCAACACAGGTCAAAAATATTACAAAACCTGATATTTTCATGAAAAAATGAATAAAAAGGGGAAAAGTAAATATATTTTTACCATTTACCATTTTACCTTTGCAGTGAAGACTTTTTACCCACTTTTTCCCTAGTTTTTCTAGAGTGGATTGCGAGAGATCCGAGAGGTCAATCGACCAGTTGTCAATTCCAAGTAACAACTGAAGCCCTGAGCTCCATTTTCATGCCATTTATTTATGCTTTTAGCCATTTTTTAAGATTTTTAGGGAGGTTTTTGAGAAAATTTTTCGCCCTCAGTCGGCGCAATTTCCAGGCATGGGATCGCGTCGGCCAAGGGTTATTTGCATGACCATCCGCACCGACCAATGCGAATGTTTCTAAAACAAGCGTGCCAGTGCCATGGATAGGGAAAAAACAAATTTTCTCAAGAACTGACCATTAAAATTTGAATTTTATGTGTCAAAATTGATGATTGACTCAAATAAATGGCTTTTGCAGGAGAGAAATCGCCGAAAATGGTGGATTGGAAGGAAAGAGAACACGAAGATGTGGACACCTAGGCAATGAATGATCCAAATTGCCTAGAGGCTTTAAGGGCTTGTAGGCTCCTCAAATTTTTCCTTACACCAGGGATGCGAGCCCAGCCCGAATTGCTTCGGTATTTGATAAGCCTTTGGGACATCAATCATGAGATTTTTGTCATTGGGGACCAAGAGCTAGAGTTGACAACTTCAGACATCTACTTCATCACTGGGCTATCTCGTAGAGGTGAGCCAGTGAATTTGTATGGGTCACGCTCGGTCGGGGCAAGCATATCTTCCCTGCTTGCCACGCATTGTCCAGAGGCCCTGAAATCCAAAAGTGGGAAGATCAATATTTCCAATGTGTGGGATTTGACACTAAGGGTGCTTCTCTTGACCATCAATAGAGTGGCGGGGTCCTAGGCGGAACATGAGACTAATAAGTCGAAGTTACTTTACGCTATTGACTACACAGCTCCTACGATCTTCAATTGGGCAGAGGCCATGAAGATGAACATCAAGCGCCAGTTGTCCAAGGCCAAGGCAGGAAATCTAAAGCAATTTGGCTTTGGATCAGTATTTGTGACCTTTTTCTTGGAAAGAGTGCCATTGTTCCAGTATTAGTTGATTGAGGTTGATCCTCCTGCGCCATGCGATCCACGGATGGCCCTCTGGAGTCGTTTGATGCCTAGGATCACTAGGGGTTAGCAGATGTCCTACCGATCGGCACTTTTTCATGGCTATGATGACAGAATATCGTTGTGGAGGACTAGTCGTACAACGACACTGATTTCCATGGAGAACAGGATATGCCCTTGCCAGATGGGGAGGACTTTGATGATGAAGGTAAAAAACAAACCAAATTTTTTATTTTGATGTTTTTTAATAGTTTTTAGTATATGCATGCTTATAAAATTTCTCTTGTGTATGGAGATATTGAACCAGAGTGGTCAGCCAGGATGTCCCCGATAGCCAGGCGCTATCCCCGTCCTATTGATGTTGTCACCCCTTATCAGGAAGGGAGCGATAACAAGGAGGAGATTGTGAGGAACCTTGAGGGGTTGATTCATGGTATCCCTGAGTATGCTCGGATAGGAGACATGCCTTGGTGGTACCTATTAGCACTCCAGGAAACTCTCCTATGGTTGCAGCTCGGAGATGCCTGGTAACATATAATCTTCAATATTGTTCTCTGAACTATTGGAATGAAAGATGGTTTGGATCAAGCCAGATTAACCATTTCAACTCTATTTTTACTCAAGACATGCATGAACACCCTCATCTTTACAAGGCTTTAGACCACTAATGCTCAATAGTTTGTAGATTTAATGAATGGATGGAGAATACCTGCTATACCAGCAGACGCATATATAAACACATATGAATGGCCAACTACAGGAAGTAAAAGAAGCTTGAAAATCTAATTTATCCACACAGAGATAATATGACAGTTATCTGGCATTAGACACGAAAGAAACATGAACAACCTATTCAAGTGCAAGCTTGGAACAGAAGAGAAAATGGAAATTGAACACATAACAGTAAAAGAGGCCTATATTGCTAGAATGAAGATGAGAAGCTTGAGTAGCAAAGTCTCAATAGTCTCCAGAAGTTGAACCCTGTGTTACATCTTGCTTTTAGCTATTTATAGCTTGTTTACAATGGTCCTGAGCCTTTTGAGGCTTCAGGTGTCTTAATCTATCCCTCTGTCTTGTTTAACTGATTAATTCCCCCAATAAGCAGGCATGACCCAACGGTTTTCCTCTTTTGACAAAGGAATAACCGCATTCAAATATTTTGGGTAGTTGTTGCGCTGTATGGGAGCTCTAGCGTGCTAGAGATGCCCCACAATCATTCTGTTTGTTTGCTGAGTTGTGCTGTCGATGCCCATGATTTCTTATCGGCCTCCCTCTGGACTTCAAATATTATAGATTTCATTTCCGAACCCTTTCGGGTCCGGGCTTCATCGCTATCCGCGCTACCGAGTTCCCCTTTGTATTTCCTTATATAACAAAATACATTGAAAATGCATTGAAAATGGGCTTTGGCGGATGTGAAATATTATACATTTTTCTTCTGAAACCCATCGGCTCCGTGTCTTATCACATCGCGCACATATACATGTAAAGGTTGTGCCCCTTGGTTTTCCCAATTGTGATCCACCGATGCGATGTGGGCCATCGATTTGCGCGCGTAATCGATGGTCCATGTTGAATCACCGATCGCGATTGCTCATTGCATACTATCTACACCGATAACCTCTGAATCGCCTCCCTAACTGCGATCTACCGATGCAATATCCACCGATGCGATGTGGGCTGTCGATCTGAGCGCGCAATCGATGGTCTTTGTTTAATCGCCGATCACCGTTGCCCTCGCCCCTTGGTTTCCGCCGATGCGATGTGCCGACCCGATCATCAACAATCGCTGATCGGCGATGTCTTGCACCTATTGCCACTACCTGCCTATGCCGATTGTGATTTTCCGCTTAGATCTGGGCTGTTGATCAGCCAGATCTAACGACTGTTGTGATTTGGACTATTTTTCATGGTTTTTCATGGTTTTGGAGTGTTTTCGCCTCCCGATAGTGTATTTCCGCCCTTCCAAGGGCTCTTGGCATGCGATGGTCTTGACTTTGAATGGTCCTTAAGAGGCTTTTGAAGACTTCAAGAGCATATATGGGTCCATTGGCATGCTTTTAAGTAAATTTGGAGACTTTGGGGCATATTTGGATCCATTTTTTGGGCCATTTACCAACAAGGCTAACAGTACCAGAGGCACATAGTTGGAGTCTCATATCGGATCCGCCGATTGCTGAGTCATGTAGTACGAGTTGTCTCATGCTATCATGACCACCATGCTAAGTAGTTCCTAGGTCCAGTACTTACATATTTTTTGAGGCCTGCGTGCCACGGATGTGCGAGGCTTGCGAGCCGCCGATGTTATTATGGACATACATATTATTTTTTGGGGTTTTGATGTATCAAAAATTATCACATATGTATATATGTTATATTTTCCTGTCTATTATGGTAAAAATGGTTTGTCTTATCTTTTATATGTTTCGCAAATGTCTATCCAACACGTAATTAGCCAATGCATCTGTTAATGTATTCATGTGTCTAGGAATATGATAATATGTAATATAATCAAAATGCCTTTCCAACAGAGGGACACGAAGATACATTCGTAATATTTGAGGGTTCCTGATGGTATATTGCCTGTTGAGTTGAAGGATGACAAGCCGTGAATCCAGGCTGACAACCAATTCTCTAATGCCCAGAGCAATGGTTTCTCATAACAGTTCGATGACCGCATTGTATTCGGAAATGTTATTGGTTGTACGACCCAGGAAAATACCTTGAAGGTCAATCAACTCACCATTAGGGTTGTAGATAGCCCATGCCACGGATGATAGGTTCTGGGTACTTCGGTAAGCACCATCGGTGAAACCGACGTGAGGAGCTGCAAACATCTGCAAAGCAAAAAAAGCATAGTAAACAGGAAGGTTGTTTGAAAACTTATCACACAAAACCATGTTGTACAGAAATGAATCACACACTAATGTACATAAGTAACCATGCAAGATGACCTAAGCATAGTAATTTTTTAGGTAAAGCCCATTTCAGGGTTTATCGAGAGGATTTCCTTCATAATCAATAATTTCATAGGCTCCTTTCTGCAAAACATGTTTTACAATATAGGGCCCATGCCACATAGGTTCGAACTTGCATGCCCCCAGCTTATCATTAGTTTGGTCATATAGCAAGACCAAATCACCCTTAGAGAGAGCGTGAGGGGAGACTGACTGGTCGAAATGGGATTTAACCTGTTTCTTTTGTGCTTCGATGACCAAGGCAGTGAGATGACGAGTCTCGTCCAGTCGTTCTAAATATAAGAGGTGTTCCTCTTGAGGTGATGTTTTAGGGAGGATTTCAACGACTAACTTAAGTGAAGGAATCTCACATTCGATTAGCAATGTTGCTTACAGACCATAGACCAACAGGAATGTTGTGAAACCAGTGGCGTCTTTGGTTGAAGTTCAATAGGCCCACAGAGCTGAAAAAAGAATGAGATGCCAATTTGACTTGTGCATCCCAATAGTATGCTAAAGCATGGTGACCAAGACTTTGTTCACGGCTTTAACCTGGCCATTGGCCTGAGGGTAATATGGGGTTGAGCCATCGTGGCGCAAGCCGAATGCAGATGTCAGTTCTGCCATCATGTAATCTCTAAAATGGGAGCCATGATCTATGATAATGGCTTGGGGTATGCCGAACTTGGAAATAACATGGTTAAAAAGGAATTGAGTTGTCATCTTACATGATCTGGGATGTTTTCACTTATAGATGTATGGAAAGAATCACACGCAAAATTGCAACTTAACACAAAAATGTGCACATAAGAAAAGAAGAAGTAAACACATAAAAGGCACAAAAGAAGACACCAAGGCTTGATAACAGAGTTCGTCCAATTCGAACTACGTCTCCGGGCCCAGCTCAACAATGGGGAGGCCTTTCTTATTAAATGGCATGAAAGAAAAGAATTACAATCATCAACTGTCCACAAGAGGCTTATACCTCCAATCTGAAAGATGGCTGTGAAATGGATGCCTGAGATGGAGAGGTAAGCAGCACCAATGCGTCCGTAGCAATGAAGGGGCTAGAGTCATGTAAAATTGTCCAAACAGACAAATATGCACTCTCGGCCTCTTGCCAAATGAAACAGTGTGCTGCAAAAATGCCTCTCCCCTGCTCTTTCTGTCGATCATGTTTTTATAATGGGTTTTCAGACAAAATCCCCTTTAAATCGGGGCTGTCTGGTTCACAATGGAGGCCGGTGGTGTGGAAGGATCAGTGGGCGTAACTACCTCTTAAAATGGCCTCTTATTGTTGAAACGAACAATACCATAAAATCCCGAGAAACACTAAAATCTGGCGAAAAAAACCATTTACCCAGACCTCAAAACTGGTGAAATCGGGCATATATTCCGTATTGGGTCCGAGCCCGAGGTCGCAATCGGCATATCGGTGTCTCTAAAGTCCTGGTTAATGGGGATGCCCAACTGCCGATCACTGATCGCCCATATCGGCGTCGGCTGATCGGGTCTCGCAAATCGCCCGAAATGTTATCGCCGACCGCATGGCCTGCTCTGATATCACTGATATATATATATATATATATATATATATATATATATATATATATATATATATATATATATATATATATATATATATATATATATATATATATATATATATATATATATATATATATATATATCTATAGATATATATATATAGATATATAAGTAAGACCTCTGATCTGGTTGCCTCCAATCCACCGATTCGATTTGATCGGAAATCGACAATCAGGGGTTCCACTGCACCTCTTTTAAGTCTACCTCCACAAGTCCTCCGATTGCAATTTTGCCTTTAATGCTTAAAACCTTTTTTTCAAAAGAAAAAATCCTCATTTTCTCGAGGATCAAAGCAACCTTCCTTGTGCGATAAGTTTATCATCCGGACTCGGATTGAAGTGTCATTCGTGCCATTGGAATCAGGATGACGAGATCTACACTCTGGTCCTAAGTTGACTTTATTTTGATCACTTTGATTTCTGAGCTTTTTCCATGCCATTATATCTGAAGATCCACCTGGATCAATCCTCCCCATTAAGGAGTTTTGGACTGCCAAAAGCTTTTTCATTAGTCAATTGGCAAGTGAGTGAATTGTTCCCTCACTTTCTCTTTCTCCAGCCATCTGGCCTTTCTCGGGTGCATTCCCTTGAAACCAACTCGAAGGTACTCTACATCTCCTCGCCATGAAGTCCTAGTTCTTCCGTCGATGATGATGTCTTTGGGAAACCTAGGAACTGTGCCCACCTCATCAGTGTCCATGATCAAAGGTGGTTCATACAGCTTTAGGTTCTCCACATTCACTACTGAGTACATCTGCATATATACCGGCAAGTCAAGACGAAAGGCATTGTTCCCAATCTTCTCCAATATGGTGAATGGTCCATACCAGATTGGCCGCAACTTCTTTCCTTCTCCCTTCATCCTATCTTTGCTGATGTGGAACCACACCTTTTTGCCCACTTGGAATTGATGGTCGACTCAGTGTTTATCATGTTGAGCCTTATAACGGGCTTGAATTTTCTCCAACTGCTCTTGCACTACTTGGTGAATCAATTGGATTCATTGAATGAACTGTTGAGCTTTGTCCCTATCATTACATCCACTGGAGCCATCTTCCCTTCCAAAGACCATATCAAAAGGGTCCTTTGGTAGGTAACCAAAACATGTCTCGAATGGTGAACGCTGCGTAGATGAATGCACTGCTCGGTTGTAGGAATGTTGTACATAGGGAAGATGCTCATCCCACAACTTGGGATGTTTCCCACAATAGCCTCATAATAACTGTATCGCGGTACGGTTAACAACCTCTGTCTGTCAGTCAATCTGCGGGTGAAATGCCTTGCTTCTTTTCAATTTGGTGTCCATTATCCTCCACAAGCTAGTCCAAAACTCTCCAAGGAAGCGAGAGTCCCAATCTGACACAATTGATGTGGGTAATCCAAAGTGAACCCAAACATGCTGAAAGAAAAGAGAAGCAATCTGCTCTATAGTAATATACTTTTTACAAGGCATAAAAATACACATCTTGTTGAAACAGTCAACGACGACATACAAATAGTCGTGACTCTTCCTAGACAATGGTAAACCTCCTACAAAGTCCATTGACACACTTTCCCATGGACAACTCGAAATAGGGAGTGGTGTGTAGAGCCCGAGTTTTCTATTAGAGGGCTTAGAAACAGAACACATCACACAACCCTTTACATAGCGAGTCACAATGTTTTTCATATGAGGCCAAAAACAAAAAAATTGTACATGACATAAAGTCTTCTTGACACCAAAGTGTCCAGACACGAGAGGTGCCTCTCAAATTACATGTACTCTTTCTCCTGTGGGAATACACAATTTACCAAGGTGATACAACAATTTCCCCTACAAGTGATAGTTGTCCACCTATGAACCATGGGTTAGTTTTGCATAAACGTCCTTAAAGTCATCATTGTTAGCATATTGTTCAGCATAACTCTCAAAAGATAATGAAGCATTATGAAAAATAACAGAAGCAGAAATAGGAGGGCGACATAGCATATCAGCCACTTTATTGCTAGTGCCCTTCTTATACTTTATTACCAGATGAAACTGTTGAAGAAAACCCATCCACCTGAAATGATGAGATTGTTGCAACTTGGTTTGTGACTAAAGGTACTACAATGGCTTATGATCTGTATGGATGATGGTCTCCTTGCTGATCACGTAGTGTTTCCACTTTTTCACACTCTGCACCAAGGCATAAAGCTCCTTGTCATAGGTGGGATAGTTTGTCACAGCTTGCAAAACTTCTCAGAATGGTAACAAATTGGCTTCTTTTGTTGCATCAATACAGCTCCCATGGCATAACTGTTGGCATCTGTTTTGATCTTGAATGGCTGTTGGAGATTGGGTAAGGCTAAGACTGGCGCGGTGCTGATATTTTCCTTCAATGTCTTGAAGGACTTCTGCTGTCTTCCTCCCCATTGGAAGACCTGTTTCAAACTTTTCAATGTGTGCAAAGGTGCGGAAATAACAGAGAAATTAGCAATAAATCTCCTCCAATACTGGACCGCACCTAGAAAGCTATGGACCTCAGTTACACTAGTAGGCTTAAGCCAATTTACAATTACTTAAACTTTAGAGGGATCAATTTTTAACTGACCATGACCAACAATATGACCTAGGTAACCCAAAGAGGTTTTCCCGATTCATACTTTGACAATTTTACAAAGAGTTTTTCTTTCTTCAATACATCAAGCACTTTCTTTACATGACTCACATGTTCAAACCAACTCTTGCTAAAAACGAGTATATCATCTAAATACAATAGAATGAACTCATCAATGAAAGGCTAAAATATATCATTCATAACCCACATAAAGGTGGTTGAGCGTTGCAAAGCCTGAATGGCATCACCATCCATTCGAACAACCCCTGCTTGGTCTTGAAGGCAATTTTCCACACGTCCTGCTCTGCAATTCTGACCTGGTGATCACCACTGCGCAAATTCAACTTTGTGAAATAAACAACACTTTTTAATTGGTCTAATAAATCATCTATGCGGTGGGATAGTGATTTTTCACCGATATCTTGTTGAGCGTGCGGTAATCCACCCACATCCTCCAGTTGTCGTCTTTCTTTGGCACTAGAACAATCGGCGAACTACACGGAGAGGTGCTCGACCTGATTATGCCTTGGTCCAGCAATCCCTACACTTGTCTCTTTATTTCCTCCATCTCAATCGCCAACGTCCTGTACATGCCAATATTGGGCAGAGGGGCATCATGCAATAGATGGATTTCATGTTGGATTTCCCTCTTCGAAGGTAATCCCTTCGGCTCCTGAAACAGTTCAGTATAATTAGAAATCAATTCAATTAATTCTTGTTTATGCTCCCCATCGCAGCCCTGGAACGCATCAATGAATTCGGCCTCTTTCTCCCTTACAACCATAAGCATGCATGTTTTACTAGAATTCACCAGTCTTTTCATTTGTCTAGCACTTACGAGGCTGGCATTAATTTTATTTTGATGATCCCGCACTATGTATTCTACCCCATCCTTGGTGATTTGATATTTATTCTCATGACGGAAAAAGACTGCTTTTCTATCATACAAGTATGGGCTCCCTAATACCATGCCATAGATATCCAATGGTATTACATCCAATTCTACTTCGTCTACTAGCTTAGACGCAATCACAAATTTGACCTTGCACTGCTGGGTTACATTCAATTTCATTTTATCATGTATCCATCCCAGTGGGTAAGGTTTCGGGTATGGTTTTGTTTCTAAGCCAAGCTTGTTTACCAGGGATTCTGCAATTAAGTTTTCTTGGGACCCAATATCAGACAGAGTTTCGACTTTGGTATGATTTACTACAACCCTGATATGAAATAATTCAATTATTTTTCGGTCATTCGAAAGGGATTCATCTACAGAACTAGTTCCTTCATGTGATTTAGAATTAACAGGAGGTGTAAGGGTACCTTTTGTTCCCGCTGCTGTGACCAGCGCTTCATCTCCCCAATCTTATCCAAGGTCTTGCTGTGTCACTGCCACTGTTTTCTGCTTCCCTTTTCCTCCATACTTCCTTGGACACCTTTCTGGGTGCTGCTTCCAATAGTGATCATCATCGTGGCCTTCCTTCTTACAGTGATTGCAATAAGACCACTCTCCTTCTTTGGCTGCTACTGTTTTCTTCTCCTTCCCTTTCCATTTCGCTTTGCATTTGCCATTGAGAGGTTTGAACATTGGCTTTCTGCATTGATCCTCTCTTTCATTCTTGCCCCTGTTCTCAATATGAATTGCTTTTACGCTAGCTGAATCAATAGTGGTTGGTTCAAACAATAACAATGAATGCCTAATATAACTATGCAGTGAGCCAATATACTTAGTTACAACTTCAGGTGCATCAAGTGCAATACCCAAATTCAGTGCTTGCTTCCTAAATTCTTCTGTAAAACTCTGAACATCTTGCCCTTTGCCTTGCCTTAAATATTTCCAATTCATCAAAGCTTTCTGCTTGTATCCTAAGGGATAAAATTGTTCCTTTAACGCAAAAGTGAAATCAGACCATGAGGAAAAGAGCTTACCCGCATTATTACTACTCTGCAATTTTCTCTCCCACCAAACGAGAGTTGTGCTGCTCAGCCGTAGAGAGGCCAACTGGATCTTTGCCTCATCCTCTACGATTTGTTGAATCCTACAGTAGACCTCAATCTGCCTGATCCAATTGTTAAGCTTCTCTGCGTTACTTTCACCATTAAACATAGGAAGATCAAATTTAACATCTAATTTAAAAAAAGGTTTCTTAGATGCATCCTTTGGATTTCTCTGATTATGGTGGTGAGAGGAAGGAGAGCCTTCACTACCAGAAGGAGAAGGAGGGGGTTATTCTCCACCATTCCCATGTGCTAAACCTTGTCCTTCTGGATTCCTCTCTTCTGCTTTTTCCAGTCTTAAAACCAGTTGACTGATGTTCTCTACCATTGAATAGAAAGTATTTCTAAAATTACTCTCCTCTTCAAGATGAGCTTCAACTTCTGCCATGTTTCTCCTTCAATGCACACCCTACTTCTGGATTGAAAGGTTCCAGTTCCCCTTCGCCTCTTTGAAGCCTGCTTCTTGTTCACATACAAACATGCAATTCACATCTAAAATTACCTTCTCTGATACCACTTGATCCAAGATGTTTTCGCTTATATATGTATGCAAAGAATCACATGCAAAATTGCAACTTAACGTAGAAATGTGCACATAAGAAAAGAAGAAGTAAACACATAAAAGGCACAAAAGAAGACACCAAGGCTTGATAACGAAGTTCGTTCAATTCGAACTACGTCTCTGGGACCAACTCAACAATGGGGAGGCCTTTCTTATTAAATGGCATGAAAGAAAAGAATTACAATCATCAACTGTCCACAAGAGGCTTATACCTCCAATATGAAAGATGGATGTGAAATGGATGCCTGAGATAGAGAGGTAAGCAGCACCAATGCATCCATAGTAATGAAGGGCTGGAGTCATGTAAAACTGTCCAAATAGACAAATATGCACTCTCGGCCTCCTGCCAAACGAAACAGTGTGCTGCAAAAATGCCTTCCCCCTGCTCTTTCCGTCGATCATTTTTTTATAATGAGATTTCAGACAGAATCCCCTTTAAATCGGGGCTGTCTGGTTCACAATGGAGGCTGGTGGTGTGGAAGGAGCGGTGGGTGTAACCGCCTCTTAAAATGGCCTCTTATCATTGAAACGAACAATACCATAAAATCCCAAGAAACATTAAAATTTGGCAAAAAAAACCATTTACCCATACCTAAAAACTGGTGAAATTGAGCATATATTCCATATCAGGTCTGAGCCCGAGGTCACAATCAGCATATCGGTGTCTCTAAAGTCCTGGTTAATGGGGATGCCCTACTACCGATCACCGATATCGGCATCGATCGATCGCATCGGCGTCCCGCTCGTAAATCAACCAGAATGTTATCGCCGACCGCATCGCCTGCTCCGATATCGCAGATATATATATATATAAAACCTCTGATCCATCTATTCGATTTGATCAGAAATCGGTGATCGGGGATTCCACTGCACGGTCCTCTCTTAAGTCTGCCTCCACAAGTCCTTCGATTGTGATTTTGCCTTTAAGGCTTAAAACCCTTTTTTCAAAAGAAAAAATCCTCATTTTCTCAAGGATCAAAGCAACCTTCCTTGTGCGATAACTTCATCATCTGGACCCGGATTGAAGTGTCGTTTGTGCCGTTGGAATTAGGATGACGAGATCTACGCTCTGGTCATGAGTTGACTTTATTCCAATCACTTTGACTTATGAGCTTTTTCCATGCCATTGTATCTGAAGATCCACCTGGATCATTACCATCTGTCGAATATGTAGGCATCACTTTGACCCATTTGGTGAAGTAATCCACAACAACAATAATGTAGCCATGCCCCTTGGCCGAACGAGGGTTACATGTCATATAATCGATGCCCCATTTGGCAAAGGGACCAACGGTAATGACGGGGTGTAGGTGAGCGGGTGGGGCGCGCATCTTGCATTGGTAGATTTGGCATTCGTGACACTTGCGAATAGAAAGAATGCAGTCTTTGAAGATGGATGGCCAGAAATAACCAGCGCGAAGGATTTTCTAAGCTATAGCATAACTAGACATATGACCACCACATGCCCCGGAGTGGAAATCACTGAGAAATATTTCAGCTTCTTCAATCGTGAGGCATCGGTGAAGAATATAATCGACATCGACACGCTATAAAGTATCACCAATAATACGGTAGGGTTGAGAATGATGTTGAATCCTTCGATGATCATCTTTGGTCAAAGCGAACCGAAACGTAGAGGTTTGGAGATACATGATGATATCACCGTATCATGGATCAAGGGTGCTAATCAAGGAAAGTGTTTCATCTGGGAGGTGTTCATATGCACCAGCAGGGAGAGCTTTGGAGGGAAGGGAACAAATCAATTCCACGAAAACAAGTGACTTCTTAGATTTGGCATAGTGAAGACCAAATCGAATTCTTGCAAGATAACGATCCATTTAGAATACTTACCCCCCAGCAACTGACGAGTCAAGATGTAGGTCATAGGGTTGCATTTAAAAATCATTGTAGTCATTCATAAGAGAATATAATGCCGAAAGCATTGAACAGCCTGGATGGCGACCAAAGCCAACTTCTCGACATGTGCATAACATGCTTCAGTGTAGAGGAGATTCCGACTTAGGTAGTAGATCACATGCTCAGCGCCTTCGTCGTTGTCTTGAACCAACACCATAGCTATGGTGCTAGGGGCTACGGCTAGGTAAAGGAAGTAATCTCGATAATAGTCTGGTGGATGCAACAGAGGAGCATTTATGAGGACAACCTTAAGATCATTGAAAGATTTTTGGGCTATCTCGTCCCATGCAAAGGGTGTTCCTTGTTTGAGCAACCGGGTAAATCCTGTAGCTAGCCCGACATAGTTGGGTATAAAACGACGAAGAAAATTGGCCTTTCCCTGGAGGCTCTAGAGTTGGTGCAGTGAAGATGGAGGGGGTAAGTTTACAATGGCCTCGACTTTTAGCGGATCTAGGTGAATCCCGTCCTTGGAAATAATGAAGCTGAGGAGTCGTCCTGATTCCACGCAGAAAACACATTTGTGTGGATTTAATCGGATGTTATAGTGTCTGCAGCGTAGAAAAATTTGCCGAAGGTGGTTTGGGTGATCTTGTCACTTACAAGAATGGGTAGGAAGGTCATCCAAGTAAGGTTGAACAATGTTGCAAATATCAGGAAACGCATAGGACATTGCTCGTTGAAATGTGGCCCCAAATTTTTTTTGGCCAAAAGGGAGCTTCTTGTTTGCAAATGTACCCCATGGGTAGATAAAGGTTGTCTTCTCTTGGTGGGCCAGTGTGATATTGATTTGGTTATAACCAGAAAAACCATCCATAAAGGGAAAGATCTCACTCCCAGCACATTCATCAATGATTTGATCAATGAAGGGAGTAAGATAGTTGTCTTTAGGACATGCACGATTAAGATCTCGATAATCCATGCAGACACGGATCATGCCTTATTTTTTATTCACCGGGACACTATTGGACACTCAGTCTATAAGGGGAATGGGATAAATGAACCCAGCTTTGAGAAGCTTTTCGACTTCACCCTTAATAGCAGCGGCCTTTCTAGGGTGCACCAGACGAAGCCGTTGGCGAACGGGTTTCGTATTCGGATACGTTGGTATTTCATGCACCACAATGTTGGGGTCAATTCCAGGAATTTCTTCGTAAGACCACGCAAACACATCACAGAATTCATGAAAAAGACGAGTATTGTCCTGATCTCATCTAGAGAACAAGATACCCCGATATGGACGTATTCAACAACACCGGGTTTGATAGAAATGTCAATCGACATCGTTTGGGTAATATTACCCAAATTTCCTTCCGACCATACTTCATGAGTAACAGTCGGTGGTGGAAATGGAGAAGAGGACTCTTCAAAAGAGGTAGACATGACCACTGGGCGAGGCAGGAATGAGGAGCGATGATGAGTATCGATCCATGGTGGTTCCTTGAGGGACATGATTTCCATGATACCTTCATTGGCAAGGAAGGTTTCGGCTAAGGGATTAGATGATTCCAAAGTGCCAAGCTAGGGGGATTTACAATACATATCAAGAGAGGTCTTCGAGATATGAGAATCAAAGGATGCACAATTCTCAGCCAATACAATTTCCACGGAATTGACTTCGGCAAGACTAAGCGGCATGACATCACCCTAAACATCAACTAGATCTAGCATAGGTATGACCCAGGGATCAGATTTGATCGAGATCATGTTGACGAAGGCAACATGAGGAGGTGGGAGTGGGAAAATTCCTATTAAGGCATAATCTTTGAAGAGACCTACCCCCACACTCTCAAAGGGAGCACCAAAGTGCTTGACATACGGAATGTTGCCATTAGACGAGGAAGAGGCAAAGAAATACAACTGATCAACGGTGAAAATCCTCCCTTGATGGGGAAAATAGATCACATGAAACAAAGAGGAGGCCACGACATGCATGGCGTGGGTCCAACTTCGGCTGAGTATAAGATTATAATTGAGATTGGCGTCAACAATCTCTACTTCGACTTGCGTTATGTTTCCTTCTAGGGTGATGGCAAGGTTGGGTAAGACATCGAAGGGTCACAAATCATGCCCGTTGAAAGCTTCCGATGTGTTGGAGATTGGTTCAGTGTAGGGGAACCAATAGCCTTCCAGCACGCAGTTGACATGATGCAGGTAGAAGCACCTTCATCAATGACAGTGTGGTGGATGGTCTTTTCATTAATGATTACCTGAATACGAAAGGCAATCTTATGAGGGAGTCTCAGAACATGGTTCTCTAGATCGAAACAGATTAGAATCGGTGGGATCAATGCCCCTGATAGCTAACAAAAAATATTTATTTTGCGATGGACAGCTTTGGAGTACCCCGAGAGTCGACATGGTTCACGGTGCCTGAGCCAAATATTCAACAATATTGTAGTGCTGAGCGATTCGGGCATTGGGATTGTACAAGGATTTCCGTAGCACACCACGAGAGGGTGTCCATGGAGAGGAATCAGGGTTAGGGCACTCGATTTGCAGAGGACCAAAACTCGGGGTAGAAGAAGAAGGTGGAGCCTCTTTTTCTTTCCCTGATGTGGGAGCTAGAGTTTTATAATATTTCGATCAGGTAGCCACATTAATGGGCATGCTCATCATGAAAACTTGAGATCCAGAGGAATCAAATAGAGGTTGGTCTACCATTTGAGTCTACTGAGACGGAAAAGGCTCTTTGAGGACAGCAGGGGTCCCTTTGAGCAAACGACTAACTTCGGATCATCATGGACAATCCTTAGTATAGTGATCCTCCTCACAAATGAGGCAGGGATACTTAGGTTTCCGTTGCGAAGATTTTCCAGCAGACAATTTGGGAGGACCCTATTTCGGGGCATTGGCTTTAGCTTTGCCTTTGCCTTTCTTTTTTCCTTTTGAGGATTTGTCCACTGTGGTAGATTGGACAACGTGGACCTCTGAGGTTTTACCAGGGCCTGGAGGGTTTTGAGATGAACTATTGGGAGCAGTATTTAAGATCGAATTTTGTTTGGAAGAAGTTTTGGTAGGGGCCTGGGATACTAAACCAATAACTCCATCAATGGGAGGAACAACGGGTGACTTTGATGTCCCGGGATCAGAATGGGTAATAATTCGTATAAGGTGCTAGACTGAGAGTAGACCAGGTCCAAGTACTAGGCACGAGCGATGGCTTGGTCTTCTGTGACACATCCATCCATGGCTATATCACAAGAAATTGGGCTACGAACAATTTGGTAAACCATTCAGTGAGCAACTGATCGGTTATCTTGAACTTGATCAGTCGACGTCTACATCTCCATTCATGGATATGATCAAAGATGTGCGTTGTGGTATCTTGCTTAAGTGATGTGAGCAGATAGGTGCCCATTTCATAATGAACCTGTTATCTCAAAATCTGACCCTGGAAGGTTGCTGACCAGGAAGACCTTAAGTAACTATTCCAAACCTACTTTAGGCTGAGGCTTAGCCTCCCCAACCTGAGAGGGCTCTCTCAAAGGATTTATGATTTTCTGATTATGATTAAGATGGCTAACTCTTGTAAAACAAATGCAGTAATATAAGTGGTGGAAACACAATTAGAAGGTATCCATTGGGCTTATGGAGTTAAAGTCGTTTTAGTATAACAATGATATCAACCTTACATAGAATTCAAGACAATTAGAATTCAACCATTCAGAACACACTAGAAAGATATGGGGCAACACAGTTTATACATATGTGAAGGAAATTAGAGCACAATCATTGATTTCTAAGTAATCACACATCTATACCACTGCAAATACTGAGGCAAGGATAATACACAACATTCTGAACAATAAATTCCTTATGATTCTTGAGAAGTAAAGCCAAGTATTGTATTACTAAAACAAAGTCATATACATAGCACAATAGTTCCAATTTCTCTGAAATTTTCCAACCCTTGGTACATTGCCCTCTCTCCTATATATAGAATTCTTTTACAAGGCTGAGATTCCTCCTCCAACATGAGGGGAACTCGAATTCTACTTCCTATGACACCTATTCAAACTTTAACTACTTATTAAATGTAACAAACTGCTAACTAGACTTTTTAGAAACCTAAGGCAATTAGGAGTCTAACTCCATATCATGCTAATAATAGCATTAATTACAATCAATTCTCGTTCTTTGACAAGTGGTCTCTTTTAATTTAGCTGTGGTGGATGTTTGTAGCTGCCTGCTGGCCCTTAATGTCACATCTCTCAATTGCTCCTGAAAAGTAGGAAACTGCCCCTGTTTATCTGCTTTTGGTTTTCCTCAAAGATATTCGAAACCAATGAACCATGTCCTTCTTCTTTGATTATACAAAAATGTATTAGAGTGCCACGTCCTTTATGTGTTGTCGACCTTTCCCATGTGTGAAGACAAGACCTCCTCCAAGCTGTCTGACATATCATGAACTGTAGTAACTATGATCACTTTATAACAAAAAGTTTAGAGTTCAAATATATGTTTCCTCCACCTGTTTCTTCCCTTGTTGAATGTTGACACCTGTTACATGATCCTTTGAAGAGATTCCTTTTTCAAAAATTTCCCCTCGATCCCTCAAAATTGGTTGACTAAGTTTTAATTATGTAGCTACAGCAGTTTTGTAGTGCGCTATGAAACTGCTGTGCATTAGGCATCATCTTCAGCAGTTTCGTAGTGCGCTACGAAACTGCTGTGTAATCACCAAAACACAACTTAATACCAAAAATTTGCTATCTTGAGCTTCCTTATATTTAAATATTCTTTTCAACTGCTCCAAAGCTTTTCAAAACTGAGTGGAGATGTATGATTCTTCAAGAAAAAATGCAACAAGGAAAACCATCAAAATTTGGAACATAACCTTACTTGATGTGTGACTTCCTTAAGGAGATCTTTCCCGCTGGCTTAGCTGCAACTTCAACTCTTCAATTTGTCTCTTCATAACCCTGTTCCCAGCTCTAAGTTTCATATTAACTCTCCTGATGAACATCGCTTCCTTTATTGCAGGGACTGACCAGGTATAATATTGTGCATTACAGTCAACCACCTCGGGTATTTGGACTGTTTTGTCTTCCCACAGAGCTTGCATTTTGTCAAAATGAGCTTCCCTGATTGCATGCTTCCTAGAGGCTTTCTTCAATCTAGCAATCTCAAGATTAGCTAACCTCAACTTATTTTTCAATTCTTCAACACTACATTCCTCTTGCGGGATGATTTCCTTTCCCTTATCTTCTTTATGCAGCTGTGATGATGATTGTAATGAAGTCACAGGTCTGTCATGGGTTTTTGTGATCTCCTCTGTTTCACCTGTTTCTGGCAGCATCTCCTGTATCTGTTTGAACTTCCTTGTCATGGGTCTTCTTGGCTTAAAGACAAATTGAGCAACCTGATCATCAAACTTGAGCTTTTTCGAGGCTTTGCTTCTGTTAGTCTTGTCTTTACCTGGTGTTATCAAATCTGCTTGAACCAGGGGAGATTCTTCAATGTCAATGGCCTGCAGTAAGTCATTCAAGTTCCCTTTTGAAACAGGGCTTTCCTCAGCAACCACCTTCTTGCCTTTTTCCTTAGCTAATTGACTCCTGGTCATTCTTCTCTGGACTACTTCTCCTGCAGATGATTCACGTCTACCTTCTTCGACCTGAGTTTTCTTTTTTAGGGACTGCTGGGGTGTGTCCTGGATAACCATTGATCTGGCGGGCTCCCTTACTTGTTTCCTAGCTTTCAATTTGGTGAATCTCTTGGATCTTTCTGTATGATGACCAGTTGTTGGTGGAGAATTTTTCACAGCTTGGGGACTGAGACCAGTTTCATTTTTAAAGCCAGACATAAACATAAACGTGGGCCAGTCCCTACCTACTCTCTGTAGTTCATGCAGAACGATCAACTTAACTAAGCCATGGTGAAACAATGAGGTCTCACAGGCTTCTTTCCTTAGCTGCACCTTGTCACACATTTTGCTTAGGCTACGAAATAAGTAGAAAGGTAAATCAAGAGAGATTTTTCCTGTGAAATGCAGCAGAAGCTTGAAATGATATGAGTACACCTTGTTATATCTCCCTTCACAGGTAAGGTACCTCTGTATGCAGGTAAGAAGATTAGCATATGAGTCCTTGACATAATTTCTAGGCACGGACTTGTTCAAATCTGAGTCAATGAACTCCGGCTTCAGAAATTCTTTGCAGGGGTTCATATCAAATTTAAAATTTTTAAACCAAATTTCTTGTCCCCTTGGAATCTCAGTAACTGTGGATATTACCTCTGGAGAGATTTGCAATTCAAGCATACCAACCTTTGAATTCAGTCCTGTAAAATTCAAGGCAAATTCCTTGGTGATTTGTGCATGACCTCCCTGGAGTTTCTCGCAAAAATTCCAACATCCAACCTGCTTGAACGCATGCTCAACTTCTCTATTCTTCAAGATAAGGTCTAGACCTTCAGGTTCGTTCCTCAAACATCTCCCTGACCTGTGCTCTTTTCTTTCTGTAGATCCTTCCATGAGACTTCAGCGTAATGAAGGTTAGAAATACTAGCGCTGCTCAATCTTCGATCCCTGTCTCGCTTGATGGCTGCCTCGCTTGATAACTGCCTCGCTTGGTGTTCAATGAATTCAAATTGAAAGCTTGCAGACTTGTTCCTCATGCAATGAATACAATCATAATTATGACTGTGAATACCTGGCTTTTCTTGGAACTTGCAATCCGAGCGTACCAAGGTACCTAATGACTGTAATAATGGAGATAAGCGGTTGGACATGATATGTGGAGTGTATAAGCTGACAGTGGATGATGCAACCATAACTGATCTTGACAGGTTTGACAGTTAGGAAAGATTTGCTACGGATTGCACGAATCTCCGATTTCGTAGCGCAGCCAGTGTAAAATCTGGATTATGCGCTACGAAATCACCTAAAGCATGTTGCGCTGCGAAAACACCTAAAAAGGATTTATGCGCTGTGAAAACACCTAAAAAGGATTTATGCGCTACGAAATCACCTAAAAAGCTTTGTAACACATAATAACCTTTGAACAAAGCTGACACATGGCAATTGTGTGAGTTATGAGACCAGTGATGAATGAGAATGAATAGTTGACCTTTATTTAAGTATACCATCAAGACTCCTAAGACTCAGACTCTAAGGCAAACAAAAAATCAAACCTATACTAGTACCGAACCTTTACCATCAAACTGATGTGAGCAATTTGGGAATTAGAATTCTTAAGTGATAATAGAACCGACAGCTGAAAATGCACAAGAAAGGCCATGGATAACAAATTGAAGTCATGAAAAGTACTTCAAGGTAGCTCGATGTACCATTTTACTGCGGCACCCATGAGGGTTCGTTGGAAAAGACGAAGACGAATGGAATTGTCCACGTATGAGTTCGACGAGCACCAGAGGTGATATGTCATCACATGGGCCTGAGGATCTTCTTTAGCTTTTCCATCGAACTTTGGGCAATCACTTGGTATCTTGGACGACATCGGAGGCCAGTACGACGAATGAAGAATCGGATCATTCATAAGACGCGATACATTCGGCAGCTCAAGTGTAGCCAAGAAAGGTAATTGAGTGTTAAAAGGCATGGGAGGTTGATAAGTGGGCCCATAAGGAGGAGCCCATCCCTGCTGGTAAGGATTTTGACCCCACAATGGGGGATTTTGGCCATATGGCATCTGAGGCTGCCCCCATTGCAGATTACCTTGACCAAAGGGAGGATTCGAGCCTTGAATACCTTGAAACTATCCATGCACAAGTTGCTGATAGGCATCGTATGGGTTAAAAGGCTGCTGAGCCTGTTGACCTTGGACATATGGGTATGGGACCTTTTGTCCTGGAACATTGGGTGATTGGGCCTGTTATCCCTGAACAAGAGGGTTCTGGACCTACAGTCCTTGGGCATAAGGTTGATACGCTTGTTTCCCTTGGACATAGGGATTCTGTACCTAGTGCCCTTGGCTAGCAGGATTCTAAACCTGTTGGCCCTGCACAAGAGGATTCTGCACCTGCTGCTGCAGGATTTTACCTTGACCCTATCCCTGTAAGGGTTGCCCTTGTTGATAGGTATACAAGGGTTGCTGCAGCCCTGGTTGGTTTTTCTGTTGCAAGGGCTGACCTTGCGGTAGCAAAATGTTTCCCTGGGGTTGCAGAGTTTGACCCTGCGATGGTATGGGTTGAGAGGTATGCAGAGCAAATTGCATCTACTATTGCGCGGCCTACTGCAACTGTTGAAAGGACTGACCTTGTGGTTATTGCAGGTGACCTTACTGCAAGACAATCTGCCCTTGTTGTTTCACGAAAAGCCCTTGCTGCAACAAAGGTTGCCCTTGTGGTAACAAAGGCTTCCCTAGTTGTTGCAAAAGTTGTCCTTGTTGTTGCAAGGGTACTTGAACAGTGCCTGGGAAATTACCGAACTAAATCTAGTTGTAGCCAGGCTGGATGTACTGCCCAGACAAGATGGTGTAAGGTTGATTAACCAATCCTTGAGAATCATATGGAACGTAAGGATTTTGGTATTGGATCTGAGCCCCATAGGGCTGCTAATACTGAACATTTCTCGATCCAAATGGACCATAAGAGGGCTAGTTTATACTAAGTAGGTGAGCTTGTGAGCCACTCACATTAGTGGCACCTGACACCATAGAGACATTCAGGTTCTTCCCCCAAGCAGTGGCATAATCTGGCCACTGACTAACAGGACAGAAGAACTGGCAGAGACAATCTTTGAAACCACCAGTTGAGACTGACGCGTAACTGGGATCGATGATACAAGAGTGTTCAGGACGGTGGGTTGCAACGGGAATGAAGTAACAACTGGTTAGGAATTCATGTTCGTGACGAACGGACCTGACATAGCCCTGACGCTTGACACCCAAACAGAGTTATGGTAGACTGATGAGGCACTAGGTGTGCCTGAAATTAAGTGCCCTAAAGACACATAGTTGGGTGGCAAGCTGGTGGGAATACCTTCTGAATAAGGGAAATCCTTAGGAGGGAACTGCAATTGCAATTCTTCCCCCTCAACAGTGTGTGGAGTTGAGACTTCGGACTCATCCAGAGAAGTGACTAGAGCATCGCCTTCGGGTTCCATGTCTAGAAACAAGCGACGGCGAACAGCCGAACGTGCACTAGGGGATAGTTTCAAAGGAACACCTGGTTGATCATACATATTGTAAGGGCACTGTGGTGATATCTCAACAACGTCAAATAGAGGGTTTGGAGGGTAGATAACCATTCCAAGCTGACCGTCAGTGGTCGGCAAGTTCTCTGGAGTTCGAACGAGATTATCCGGAGATTTCGGGTCAAGACCAACAGATGACCCTGAATCGAAAGTAGGCGGAGGACGAGATGATAATGGTTGAACACTCAAAACAATTGTGAGTTCAACATTTTGGTCCTCAAATGGCTCTGATAACTCAGGAAGCGAGTCCTCGGACAATCTTTCAGACAGAGGAGAGGAAGAGGAAATGGGTGAACCAAATGGTTCAACCACGATGACCTTGTCTTAGTCGACAGAACAAATAAATTCAAGGCTTTAAAATGTCCTTTTAAGGGAACTCATGATTTGGTCAAAAATCTAACAGGATGTTTTGGATCATGGGCAATCAATTATTTAAGATGCATAACAGACTGATGTTCTTTCATTTTTTAAGAGTCGAGAAAGAAACAAATATGACTCTATCGCTTTCGATTGGAAACGAGCTTGAAAGGACAAGTGCTCGGATGATATTTTAAGTTTAATGAGTCAAAAATATCAAATGACTACTCTGGATGATCTAGGTAAATAGGATTACCAGGCAACCATGAACTGCAGAATACCTCCTAGTGAACCAAGAAGTACGAGCAGGCAATCTCCCCAAATGTTGTGTTTGGTGTATCACGTTTGCAAGGCAGCCGACGGCTTCTTAAGGATAAAAGGGTTGCAGCCTAGTGGGGTCTCCCGTTATATACACGATGATACGGGGAGCACAAATTTGTGCTAGCACTGTCTAATTCTAAAGATAATGACAACTGCTAGGTTTACAGACGCCGGAACACATCTCTAGCCTAGACCTTCTAGATGTGATCGTTAATGTCAAATGCGCCTTAGGTAAATTGAATTCATTTTAGAGTTGATCTTGAGTTAAGTTTCAGTTTTCAGGTCTTAGCGATGCTACTCGAAAAACCTAAAATGCAACTAAATGGGACAAGACCCTTTCAATTCGATGAATGCCTACACTAGATAGGATAGAAACTACTCAATCAAATGCAAACAATCAAGCAACTGAAAACGAAATGATTTTTCACTACTTCACTTTTTCAAAAAATAAA
The DNA here is from genome assembly GCA_031772625.1 of Pinus tabuliformis. Taxonomy (NCBI): domain Eukaryota; kingdom Viridiplantae; phylum Streptophyta; class Pinopsida; order Pinales; family Pinaceae; genus Pinus; species Pinus tabuliformis. The sequence goes on along the minus strand of CM062805.1, from coordinate 703,397,041 downwards.
CTAATGAAAAATGCATTCCAATTCCTAATTTCCTGACAAGCACTTATCTATCATTCCTTTCGAAATGAAAAAAATTTCTTCCTTTCAAATGCTAATGCAATTCTAGTTTTTAAGAGATGTGAATCATAATGATGCAACAAGCTAGAATTTCACACTTTCTCATGAAACAACGAAACAAAATTTCGCATACAATCTTTCAATGAAAAAAATTTCGAGACTATGAGCTCTTCAAGCAGATGAAAACATGAAAAGGGAAGTTCATTCAGATCGATGAAACACCGACTTTTCCAAACACAAGACCGACAATGTAATCTATGCCAGAAAAAGACGTTTAAACTAGTAAACAAAACTTTTTCAAACTTGTGAAAAAAGAGGCCAAAGTTGTAAGAGGGACGAAAAACAAATGCAAGGAGCGAACACACCCACAACTAGACTCGATGAGTCCACAAGCTACTGAATGGACAACTAGCTAGATGTCCTAGTGTCGTTGGCCACTCAATGACTCAATCAATCAAATAGTAAGATGACGAGCCTACAAGTAAGTAAAACCAAATGAAAAGTAGCTTTCTAATCAGGAAGAAAACAGTCAAAAAGGCTCACAGGGTAAAAAACACAAGAGCAGAACACACTGGCCAAGGTTGGGGTCTAGCCCTAATCTTCACTTACAGGGGTCGCCGCGACTGCCTAACTGACAACAAGTGCCAGGGATGGGTCAACACAACTGTTCCTCTGCAATTTGCGCTGATCAGTGTGACCGTCAGCCGATTAAACGCGTTGTCCTAGGGAACTAAGAAAAAATAATAAAAAATTCAAAATAGGGACTAGATCTGCTACTATGGATTTTAGACCTAGGCCAGTAAGCAAGAGAAAAGTAACAGAACAAAAGGGAAAACGTGAAACTATCAAAGTTCTCACGAAATCATGAAATCCAAAACAAACAAAAGGATGGGATCTCCCCAGCGGAGTCACCAATTTGTGGTGAAGTCAAATTATAAGTGTAGACACGAACGAATTCCTCTAGCCCGATAATGGGTCTAGCCACAACAGATACATTCTACGGAATATTTCCTTAGGTTAGAATCAATCAAGAGGGCCTACCTCTTGGTCGCTTATCCTACTTGATGATGTCCTCACTTGCTCGCTCCAACAATCTCTCGCTTCTTTCTTCAAGCTCCTGAAACAAGTAAACAACAACAACCCACAAACATAATAATAGACAAATTGAAATTCAACCTACTTAATAATTCAAGAAGAATTAAGGCACGAATATGTAACATTACAAAACATGTAGGAAATCAATCGATATTTACATTTATTAATATTAAAGAGAGATTACAACCATTTGTCTTCACGTCACAATCTTCCTCTAACAAGACTAGGTTCCCACACACTTCTGATAGTACTTCATGATGGCTTCAAACAACAATACTTTAAAGACTCTTCCTTTTAGGCTTCACTCCAAACCAAACACACCTCTCCCTCACACAACAAGATAGCTACAACTAATAATAGCTTGCTTGTCTAGTATATTTACACTCGGCCAAAATTCTAACTCTAATTTTCACACTAGTCACTAGTTTCTGCTTAGGAAGGAGGGAGGTTTATATAGGAAGGATGGATGGGAGATGGATCCTCTTCTCATGGGAGAAGGACTTATCCCTTGGGGTAGTTCCATCATTATAGGGGAAAGGAGCCCAAATTTTCATCCTCGACCCCATCCGGCCAAACCATTTACCAGACTTCTGTTACAGAGCTTCTAGAGATAGAAGCTTCAGCTCTAATTTAAAAACCTTTCCATAACAGGACCGGCGCAACTAGAACACAGCTCAGTCACACCGATCAACGCGGGGAATAGTGCTAATCTCTACACATCGACACAGGGAAGACAAAGGTCATTAGCGTCGGTCTTGTAAATTGGGCAAAACAGAAGTTTCAGGGGAAATGGTGCAAAAGGGAAATGATCTGCTCATGAAAAGGACATAATGGGAGTTTCTCCATGAAGGCAAAGCATGCGGGGTTTATTGTAGAGGTCCTCGAGGATCAAGGAATGAGGAGTACAGGGACAATGAAAAATTTTGTGTAACAGTCCCTATATTACTCCAAAGTTAGATTCTTAGCAGATAGTTGATTGTTTGCATACTCTTTATAAGAGTGTCAAATGAGGAAGTTTTCATTTTCCACAGTTGTGGACCAGCGGTAAACAAGTAGGAGTTTTAGCTTTGGCCTAGGTTTGATTCCTTGCAAATGGTGCTCATGCATCTTCCCTCGGACATGGCATTGACCCAGGTTCAATTCCCAGCAAATGGTGATCATGCATCTTCCCTAAGACATGTCATGCATCTTCTCTAGGACATGGCATTGGCCTAGGTTCGATTCCCAGCAAATGGTGCTCGTGCATCTTCTCTAGGACATGGCATGGTGTCCCAAGAGTGTAGTTCCGTTAAATTCAACATCAATATGACCCAATCCCATTATATACATATAGGCCCAATAATTCTAAAAAAAAAAAAGGTCATTTTTCTTGTCTTCATTTTCCATGTTCAATTTCAGTGCCTAGGTTTTTTGTGCTTGCATCTTTATTGGTGCCATTCATGATTGGATTTACAAGAACATGGAATTTTGTCACAAATTTTATTATTGTACATTTCTCTCTAATTTTGATATAACTACAATTTCTTTGTACGTGGTGTCCCAAGAGTGTAGTTTTGTTAACTTCAACATCAATATGACCCAATCCCAGTAGATACATATAGGTCCAATAGTGAGTTGTGTCTAACTGTTTATTTCACATTTTTTTTGTCATTTTTCCTATCTTCATTTGCCATGTTCAATTTCAGTTTCTAGGTTTTCTATGCTTGAATTTTTACTAGTGGCATTCATGCTTGGATTTACAAGAACATGGAATTCTATCATAAATTTTATTATTTACATTTCTCTCTAATTTTGATATAACTATAATTTCTCTGTAGTTGAACCTTACAAGGAAAATTTTGATTTTAATTTTGAAACCAAATGCATTATAATGTACATGGAATAAAATCCCATGGACAATTAAGATTAGAAGGAAAAACTTAAGGTAATTCAAAACCATTTATACTAGTTAAATTGAAAACATATTTTTTTGCTCAACTTGTTTCCTATTTAAGTATTTCTACTCTGGTCTATATTAGACCCACAAGCACCAATCCATTCACTTATTAAAATGCTATCAAAATTTCTCTAGTGTCTTCGCTTCCTTTGTATTCAAAAAATTTCAAGTGGACATAGCAAGAAGAATTTCAAAAACCATCAACAGGGCATATAAATACAAGAAACAATAAACAACTTTATAAGATTAAAATAAAAATGTATTAAATGCAAACAATTGGAACACCTTAATTTGGAAGGCACTGTAGAGACTTGCTAACTATTTTTCCAAAAGAAAGAACCATAAGTCTACCAAACCAAGAACTAAGTAGCTTGAGATGTCAATTCGAGAAAAATAGGTTAAGATGCTTTGATTAAATACAACGAGCAATGAAAACTTTATATAAGTGGTATAGTAAAATTAATTTTGAGATACAATAATTTTTTTAGAAGAATATCATTTTATTTTCTAACGAGACATCTCCATTGCCAAAAGAATCCCTGGAGAAGACACTACAAATGACAAATGCTTCACCAATATGTCCAACATCACAAGGAGAAACAAATGTGTTCTAAGGCTTAACAACCATGGAGTTATATTTGAGCCCTAATATTTTCCAGGTCAACTGAAGGTAACCCTATATTAATCCCATCTGTGGTTGGGATGCTTCCAAGATACAAGTAGTGCTTTAGAAGGATATAATATATTTTTCTTCCAAGACATCCCCATTACCAAAAGAAACCTTGAGGAAGACAATGTTGATTTAAAATGCTTCACCAATATGTCCAACCTCACAAGAATAAACAAACGAGTGTTGTAGTATTCTACAATAATGGAGTTATGTTTGAGCCCAGGCAGCAAAGTGCTTTAGAAGAATATCATATATTTTTCTTCCAAGACATCCCCATTACCAACAAATACCCTGAGGAAGACACTGCTGATTAAAAATGCTTCACTAATATGTCCAACCTTATAAGGAATAACAAATAAATGAGTGTTGTAAGACTCTAAAATAATGGAGTTATGTTTGAGCCCAGGCAGCAAAGAAAATGATGATGGGAAAACTTCCTTTTATGTGAAAACAAATGAGCAAATAGAAGTAGTTTGGAACTTTTTGTGCCTACAATTAGTAGCCTAACAAGACAAATTAAACAATTACAACATCAAGGTATCAAGGAAAGACAAATTAAATAATTGCAACTTCAACATAGTAAATATTTTTCCAACATCAACTAACCCTCCCATGCTGAGACTTCTCAAAACATATCATTCTACCAAGAAACATCTATATATTGTAGATTTCGTAAGTTAGATATGGGCATGTTGACATAGTACAAACTACACTTCAAATAAACTCAGAAGACTATGCCAGAGATGTATATATACGAAAATAAAATATGAACTCTAAAATTTCACCAGACCGGGAAGTCAGGCATAAGCATGTATTCACTAAAATACAGGGCAATGTAATAGTAAAGTGACAACCTTCATGTATGATTATCATCGTTTAAAGAAATAAATAACCTAGAAATATAATGATTGATACAATTTGACTTGATACACACAATTAGTATCGCCGAAGGCATTTTATCAATATTTAAAATGAACACTATTTTCATAAAATAATCCACAGGTGAAAAAAATCTTAAACCTTGAAAGCATCATATAACCATTATTTTTTAAATCAGTAGCATCAAGAAAAAGATAATCCAAGTAGAGGCACACTCTCATTGGCTATAAATCCTTCATAGGTGATAATGTAAGTAGAGGCACAATCAGGAATAGACACTTGTTTAGCTTCCACAACAAATTTTACACTTTTAAAACGAATAGTGATGTCAAGTATATGCCATAATAGCAAGAAAAAACTACAAACATGAATTCTAAGCATGTTTTTCACTAATTAGAGCAGGGGATATTAAAAAAATCCTTATTTTAAAACAAACTGGCAATGATAAGTACATTGCTAAGCCAAAATCTATATACATAAAAGACTACCATATAAAAATGGAAAACTAGTTATAATATGAAATATGGTTAAAAAAAAAATAGCATAGCACCATTGATAAAGGCACCACAATCCTATCTCAACTAACCCTGAATTCAACAACAAGAGGATTCATGTTACTCTTTATATCTTTAGATATTCCACTTACATTGTTGTAGTGTTTTCTTCTCAAAGATGTACGAAAAGAACCCACTTAAGATTGTGGATGAAAAACATTCTCAACGATATAAATGGCTGCTAAAAATTGTAGATCTGCAGCAACTGATAGAAAAAAAAAACTTGTCAAAGTCCGGATCTATGCCACAATCATAGTTAAACAACAAAAAGAAAGAGGAATAACTCCAATCATCCAATGAAAACCAGATATACAAAGAATAGTATTGTTATAACACCTGTGAAGGGAACAAATAGATGTTACCAGTCCCCCTCTATGGGATGGGTTCTTGGCTATCCTCAAATGTCTTCAACTTGTGTAGAGTCTCTCTCCTCTATAATGTGTAAACCCAGGAAAAATATGATGTGCGACAATGAAAAAAATTAGAGTTAGAACATTGAGTGCAACAATAAAAATAATCAAAAGTGAATAATGAATGGAAAACCCTTCTATTTATAACAAAATATTGAGTTATCCTCGAATAATGAGAAATAATAAATTATTATTGATCCCATTCTTGGAATAACCACTTGGAATATTTTATTATATTTGTTTAGGAGGGAAAAAGTATTTAAACTTCTTTTAGAAATAATAAATAAATAAATGCTTTATTTATCATATCAAGGAAATTAGTTAAGGAATAATAAATAAATAAGAATTTATTTAATTATTCCTAAGGGATTTAGTCAAATTTGACAAAGAATAATAATTAATTAGTGATTAATTAATTATTCTTAGAGAAAAATAATATAATTAATGATTTGTCTGTTTATTTTTCATGATTGGATCAAATATGACAAGGAATAATAATTGAAAAATGATTTAATTAATTATTCCTAAAAGAAAATCAAACAAATAATGATTTATTTAATTATTCTTCATGTGTTTAACTATAAATTACTCAACAAAGGTGGTTTATTAAGTAATTTCTCATAGTGAAAGCAATTTTACTATGTTAAAATTGGCTTTATATGGTGTAGTTCGATCCATCCAGTAAATTAGGTTAGATGATCAATGTTTTAGTGATAACAGATTGCCCCCCATTGTACGAATGTTAGGAGAAAAATGTATGACCGAAGTACATTGTAAAGATATAATCACTAGACAACATAGGGGAGTCATAAAGAGAGAGAGAGAGAGACCAATGAAGTTGAATTGAAAGAGGATAGGGATAGAGGGGGCGAGACTAATGCAAGTCTCCTTTTATGTTGTGGTACCAGATCTTAATAAGGCAAGGGATGCATACCCATACTTGCCGAGATGAATTAGTACAAAAATAATGGTTCACCCAGAAATATAAAACTGAGCAATGAAGTACATGCTAGCATAACAAAGCCATAAAAGAATACAATGTGTCCCATATACATAATGCACCTGGAAAAATATGAGCCAGGACTGAATATAATAATATCTAAGTACATGAGATACGAAGGCCCTTCCCTCAAGAAATGGGTGGGAGGGAGGGTAAAACAACCAAAGAATCTCTGCTGAACAGGGAAGGGCTCTACAAAACTGAATGGATCATCTGAAGGAGATGTGCATGCTATGAACATTGTGATTGGTAAGAACCGAACCCATAAAATCTACAGAACTTCATCTGAGGTTGTAGCATAATGGGAATGCATCCGGGCATGTGGGGGGCTACCTGAAGGGCCACCCCCTCATGAGGTCCGAAACATCCCACACACACCCGGGAATCACTAGTACAATCTGTTGCATCACTGGACCATCAAGTGTAGGAATCACGAACATGAAATGACCAAGTCAAGGGGAATAATGAGACCCTTTGCTCGATCTGAGGTGTTGAACAAGGATGGAATCTAGAACCAAGATACACCACCCTCTAGGTCGTTCTTCTGGAATAAATGAGTTGATGTTGACAGAATAGGGCCCACGATAGATGAGGCACCAAGGATCCTCAACTAAAGCATGAGGGAAAATAGTAATGTGATTGATGGACTGACACCAGGGATAATGGGAGAAATGGTATTGAAGGACAAACAAACAACATCCCTTGTCAGAGCATAAAGTGCATGGTTGACGTGGCAGTGACTAACTCAATTCTGAAGGGGATGGGGACAATATGATTGGAGGCAAAAATAGGCAACACATGATGAACAATATGCAAATATGGTTGGAATATTATGACATGATAGAATGGGATGTGAAACAGACTCGATGGATGTAAGGGTGACTCATCGCGGATGCTCTAAACAAGGGTGACTCGATGACGCTGCCACATAGAATAAGCCCGGTGGGGACCATGGAAACATAAGTAAATGAAGGTTACTCATGATGAAAATTGATACATGGTACGAAAAGTATTAAGAGGAGGTGGAACTCAAAGTACAAGTGTTGCTTTATGAATAAATTCGATTTTAAGAGGCGACAAAGTGACCTTTCTTGCAAAAATGACTTCCTGGTGAAGTGTTGAATAATCACAAACTAAGGAAGACCCATTATGGAGCTCAGTGAGAGATTTCCAATGGTGTTGATGGTTCATTAAATGGAGTTATGGTCTAGTCGCAATGTGCAATAGAAAACTATGAGTTTTCTTATAAAAGTGTGTTTTCCCTCCAATTTGAGATGTGGAGAAGGCCCTAAATCTTGTGGAGATCATAGCGGACAAACCGACCATCAGAATCAGGGTCTACAACTTTCAAGCAAGCTCCCTTACTTGTCTAAAGATGTCCTTAATGCTTCTTGGAAAGGTGGTTCCTAGTGAAGAATTAATGGAAGAGGAAAACAAGAATGAACTACTAGAGGAGGTCTAGAATCATCCCCACCCACAAAGTCAAACATGGGGACTATGTGGACATAGAGTAGAATATTTGAAGATATGGTATCAAATGTCTATGATATGCGATGTGCATATGGCTCACCGGAGAGGCCGGTAGGACAAACTATCCAAGGAATGGGAGGATAATCGACCATACCTAGATCCAGTGGGATCTAGGCCGAGACTTATGTTAATCAATTGAGAATATGGCCAGGGGAAAACCATCATGCCCCCAAGCATGGGATGTTGATCTGGTATGAAAAGGTGGGAATGATGCCCCCCCAGCAGGAGGAGTTTGTGGAGCGCCATTGTGTTCCAAGTGCTCAAAAAAGGGATTCAAGCATCTCGACCCAGCTTGGCATGAGATCTTCCAAAGGATGATAAGGAGATGTAGGGGCATATGTGCCCCCCAATATGATGTGGGTGTACTAGATGTATTTAGAGTGGTGGACTCCAAACACTTATATGATACATAATATGATTATGCATTTTGATATGACAATGATGGTTCTCCATGTGTTTTGTTTATGGTTATCTTCTGTGGTATACATGTGATAAATGCCAATATAGAATGTTATTTGCAATGGAATCTACATAGTTATTTTGGGCTCTAGGAACATGACTGAATGTAATGATTTCAAATTCATGTACCAACAACTTAACTCGTAGATATTTTCTAAATAGGACTTGGTTATGCACATGATACACACCACTCAATTGCATGACAAGTAGCAAGGAATCTAGATGAACATGAAGATGAAGGATACGATGAGCAAGGGCATCAGCTAACAAACCTATCATTGCATCATATTCGGCCAGATTATTGGTGGAAGATCCAATGCAAATGTTGTTTGAAAGGACTAACATATGCAAGGGGGTAAAAATGGCCCAGGCTGCCGAGGCTAGATTCTGGGAGAAGCGAATCGCACCTTCGGCATGACCGATATATGGTGTGGATGATGGACCCATTTGAAAGGTGCAAAAGACAACAGATGAGATGATGAAATCTACCTAACTTCAAGCAAAAATAAAGACACGCAAATCAAAGGGATATGCCATGAGCGACATTTCTTGAGGTAGAGTGCACTAGGAGCATTAGGAAGGAAGTGGCCTTCAGAATCCTCCAAAAAAAAATGCCCCCTTGCCTAAGTGCAAGGGTAATCAGGGGTAGACATAGCTTCCATGATGTCCTTATCAAACTAGAAGATGGGCAGATGGGAGGAAGATCGACTACATGATGCGGCGACGTTACCTGGTGCATCAACTTGAGAAGTAAGGTTTACATACACATCATCTTGAATGCTAGATGACGAGCTGGTAGATGGAGGATCTACAAATGTTGAGACCTGGGATTCTATTGAAAGAGGGTCAATAGAAGTGCATGCAGAAACCTCAGAAAGGTTTTCCTGCAAGGAACTCAAGGATGACGATAGGTAAAGGATATGGCCTATGGTGTTCGTCATCTCGACATTGAGGGGAGGGATCACGATGGTGAGACCAGAGTCCCCTTGTTCTGGTTTACTAGCGGTACCAGAATCCATGGGTAGAGGAGTAGGTGTTTCACTATGAGTAGCCTCATATTCGCAAAGCGCTTCAAGGCAATCGAAAAATTCATCGAGACGAGGGAAATAATGCGAATAGTGACCATGATGATCACACAGGGCACAAGGGTGGTTTGCACACAACGTTTTGAGTTTCTTAGGTGGGCCCAGCAAGTTAACATGGACTTTAGGGATATTTGACTCAGTGAACGTTTCATGAACCAAAGGTTTGAGATGAGGAAGCTCGGGACAATTATTGGTGGCATGCCCAAAAACTTTACACAAAGCATACAGAGGTGGCAGCTTTATGTCCTTAGGGGCTAGAGTAGCTTGGGGAGCCTTGTCCTTGAGTCCTTTCCTCTTAGATTTTCCCCTTTGTCTGGAGGCTTTCGCAACAGGAATGGGTTCCTGTTGAGGTTGTAATGGAACTGAAGCAGCGACAGGGGTCGTAGGGACCGGTTGAACTGGGGTCAAAGCATGATAAGGTCTTAGCTAACCAGGTGAAATGCTTTGACGGGGATCGATGTACCATACTGGGATCCCCAGAGTCATGTTAGGAAGGACCAGCGAAGCCATGACAGGGATAGAAAATACTCTCGGAGGGGGGAATAAGAAAGGTATCTGGCCTGCAGGGTAATGTCCCAGTGGAATAGCTCCTGGATGGTTGAGATCTGGAGGAATAGTTCCTGGTGGAAACATAGGAGAGGCACCTACAAATGGAGGAGGTCCTTGGGGGGGTGGATTCAAAGAGCTCAGCTGGAATGGGAATGACAGGGTGCTGAGGAGTTGGTTGTTGATTGGATGTACCACACTGTTTAATGACAGCCCGTGATGCTTGTAGCATGTAAACACTCATAGAGTTAGGCTCTGATATGGAAGGGGGAGGAGCGGGGCAAGCACCCAACAATGAGGAATCTTTATAGACTCTGGGTGAGACACTAGTGAGAGGAGATGATAATTTCTTATCTGACATTGACGAGATAATGGACTAGGGGGAGGTCACAGATTACAGCTCATAGTAAGTCAACTGATCAATGGTAACAATATTCCCTTCATGGGGGAAGCACATCTTGCGAAAAACTGCATATGCGACGGCTGACATGGAATATATGTAACTACGACCTAAGACAATGTTGTAATCCAAAGGGGCATCAATGACCTCAATGTCGACATGGACAGTCTTGCCCACAAGGGTCATTGGACAGTTGCGGTACATGCCAAGAGGTTGGGAGGAGTGTCTGTCCCAAGCACACAAAGTGATGGCGGAGGGGGACAACTTAGGTGACTTAAGTTGTTTCCAAACAGCAGCGGACATCACACAGGTGGATGCACCTTTGTTAATAATGCATCATGAGATAATGCCATTACGGACTTGGACTGGTATCTGGAAAGTAATGGAGGAAGGCAATGGGGGATGTTCTGATGTATCAACTGGGAAGATAATCAAATGATCCTCAGAAGGATCTATTGCACCCAAGGTAGCTAGTAGAGAATTCTTTTGAGATGGGCACGACTGGAGGACTTCTAACGTCGACATGGCAACAGGTTGATTGCGCCAAGTCATCTACTATACTATATGTATGGCAAGCTCAGTTAGAATCCGCATTACAACGTAATGGTCCCTTTGGAATCTTGGGAATGGCCTCGAATTCAGGTTGAGGGATTTGTAATGGACCATTTGGTGTCGTAATAGGCTCAGCAAATGCTTTGGTTTTGGACTCAGCAGTGGACGAAGTCGATGGCTTGTCCTATTGACGCGACCGAGTTGGCAGGTTGATATTGGAGGGATTAACCTCATCAGAATTCATCATAAGGATTTGGTAGTCAGAAGGACTAGAATGTTGGGGGAAATGGGATGCTTGACCTGGCTGAGGTTGAGAAACAACAAATGCTTACTGAGGGAAATGATTTGTGAGCATTGCTGGTTGAGATGGCGCATGATTCTGAGTGATTGTTGACCTCTAGAAGTTGCTTATGCTTCCCACATTTGGTGCATTGGGGTAAGAGAGGACACTCATGTGTATAATGGCCATGTACACCACAACATGCACAAGGCTTATTCGTACGAATAGCCTTGTTTTGCTTGGGCTGACTGCCCTGTTGCTGGTTGTTGGTGTTAGGTTGGTTCCCCTGGGGTTCACTAGGTTGATTACCTTGATTACCTTAGTTACCCTTGTAACCCTTCCCCTTATTCTTTTTCTTCGAATTTTGGGGATTGGTCGCACTCTATTGTGCAAGCACTTGACCTTGAGGGGGCGGTGGCTGCTGGGGTTGAGGATGCATGGGAGGTTGCGGAACTAATGCTTAAGGGGCTAAAACACTCGACTATGCATAAGGAGGAGCAACAGTCTGGTAGACAAGTTGGGGCCCTGAAATCATGTTGCTAGCAAGAGGGGCATAAGTGTTGGAGGAACTGGTAGCCCCTGCGGATAGCCATAACTTTTCTGAGTATATGGTGAAGGGTGTGAAAGGGTTTCAACGATACCGTCGGCGGCGTGAGATGCCCTCGGTGCATTGGCACTTCCAGGACAAGGGAGGTCTAGAATGACGATATAGACATAACCAGATTACTCTTAAATCAGGTCATATCTCAGAGCGGTTTGGAGAACTTCTTCCTCGTTCTGAGGAAAATGGGACGCAACATCTTTTCGAATAGATGCTAAAAAGTTCCTAAGAAACCAATCTAGATAGACATGGTCTTCGAAGGGAGGGGCACAACATGTGCTCCTCCTTCTATGCCACTCTTGAACATGGCTGGAAAGGCGAGTGGTGGAGGACTGATGGAATGAGGTCAATAGCTCCATACTAATGTCGTACTGGAGAGGTAACTGGAAATATGAAAGGAACGCTTTAGCAAGCATCGCGAAAACGAAATGAGATGCGAAGGGCTGGTCTTCATACCATTTTGTAGCGTCTCCAGTGAGCGTGCATTGGAATCGCTGAAGATGGATGGAGTCATCGGTTATGGAGTTGGATGAACAACACATGTGGAAGGATCAAACATTGTTGGTAGGATCCTCTCTAGCATTACCCTCAAATTTTGGGATGTTTGAGGGAACCTTAGCTGGCATAGAAGGCCAACTAGCAATGTGGTGTATGGGGTCATTTATCAATTGGCTAAAATCCGGTAGACTTAACCTAGCCATAAAGGGGAGCATGGGCTGCCGGAACGGTTCCTGAGACTGTTCCGCTTGATGTGACCACTGGGATATAACCGAAGGCAATACTAGGTTGGGTTCTTGCACCAATTGTGGGTCTAGACATGGTGACGATATGCGGTGAAGGAGGCTCAGACTCAGATGAGGAATCGGGTGAACCAGTAGAAGAGTCAGCGTGGGGACTCGGAGGGCTATGAAATCAAACATTATGGGGGGGTAATATGCCCAATCAAAAACTGGGGGTGAAGGCCTAATAGTCTCCGCGACAAATGCCTTGGTGGTGCAATGGTGGTAAGATACACGTGACACATAAATGGTGAAGGGAGATCAACAATATGCCATTTTCTCGATGAGGGGAGATAAATTTATTATGTTAAGTCTGGGCTTGGTGGTGTAAACCAAGCGCCCTTCGCTTAAGGCATGCTTGTGTGTGCAAGTGTATTTATTGATGAAGCCCAGATCTTTTTTGTAAAAAAGAAAAAAGCTTGTTGAAAATAAACTGAAATTAACAACAGAAAATGAACAACAAAACAATTTACTAAACCCCACCCAAGTTGGGTTTGCAAACATTGTGCTGGTTAGTGGCTAAATCGATAGAAAATACACTAAAAAGGTCATGCGATCTAAATGTTTGTGTGACTGGGATCAAGTGACACTAAGCTGTTGGAAATTGGTGCAGCAACAACAAAAAACTAGAGGGGAAGATTGTTGCAAAAAGATAAGGAGATTGGTGTAACACCTAGGGAAATCGATGGGACCCTAAGGCCAATAATCAAGCAAGTTGTAATATGAAACTATGGATGGTGACAACCTATCTTTATAGATCTGAAACAGAAGGGTACAAATCTTAAAAATGTGGTTGAAAGCACTACAGAAACTTAAACTACTCACTCAGCTAAACTCCTATAAAGGTGGAAGCATACTAGAAACCCTTGGGGGACTAAATTCGACTTCGACGAGTAAATCATAGTAGATCAAGGCCTAAGCGGGATGAGACAGAGGTCAGACAACCCAGCATACATCTCTTTGCAAAACCCAGAAACAGATCTAAGAAAAACCCTAAAACCCATAAATCGCAGGTACTGACCTGTTTTCCAGTTGGGATCGCACTTTTTGGGTTGATAAGTGCACTCTGGCCTCTAGATCACACTTTTTGGGCCAAAAAGTGTGATTTATGCTCTATGGATCTCGACTGGCAAATCTCGGAAAAAAGTGTCACCTTTGTCGCGGCTGGTTCTTGTGACCTGCAGAAAACGACCAGAAAGCTTGCGGAAGTTAGAAATTTAACATATCTAGGGTTAAAAAACTAGGAAACATTAAGAGAATTGAAAAAAAGAAGAAAACCTAAGCTGAAAACCGAAGGTCACCCAAGTTTCAGGATCTGAAGTATATCCCCAGCGAAGTCGCCAATTTTGTTGTAGTGTTTTCTTCTCAAAGATTTACGAAAAGAACCCACTTAAGATTGTGGATGACAAACAATCTCAACAATATAAATGGCTGCTAAACATTGTAGATCTGCAACAACTGATAGAAACAAAACCTTCCAAAGTCCGGATCTATGCCACAATCATAGTTAAACAACAAAAAGAAAGAGTAATAACTCCAATCATCCAATGGAAACCAGATATACAAAGAATAGTTTTATTATAACACATGTGAAGGGAACAAATAGATGTTACCAGTCCCCCTCTATGGGATGGGTTCTTGGCTATCCTCAAACGTCTTCAGCTTGTGTAGAGTCTCTCTCCTCTATAATGTGTAAACCCAACAAAAATATGGTGCGCGACAATGAAAATAATCAGAGTTACAACAATGAGTGCAACAATGAAAATAATCAAAAGTGAATAATGAATGGAAAACTCTTCTATTTATAACAAAATATTGAGTTATCCTCGAATAATGAGAAGTAATAAAATATTATTGATCCCATTCTTGGAATAACCACCTAGAATATTTTATTATATTTGTTTAGGAGGGAAAATATGTTTAAACTTTTATTTAGAAATAATAAATAAATAAATGATTTATTTATCACATCAATGAATTAGTTAAGGAATAATAAATAAATAAGGATTTATTTAATTATTCCTAAGGGATTTAGTCAAATTTGGCAAAGAATAATAATTAATTATTGATTAATTAATTATTCTTATAGAAAAATAAGATAATTAATTATTTATCTGTTTATTTTTCATGATTGGGTCAAATATGACAAGGAATAATAATTGAACAATGGTTTAATTAATTATTCCTAGAAGAAAATCAAATAAATAGTGATTTATTTAATTATTCTTCATGGGTTTAACTATAAATTACTTAACAAAGGTGGTTTATTAAGTAATTTCTCATAGTGAAAGCAATTTTACTATGGTAAAATTGGCTTTATATGTTGTAGTTCGATCCATCTAGTAAATTGGGCTAGATGATCAATTTTTTGGTGATAACATACATTCTAAGGATTATTACTTCTATTGTATGTGCCTCCAAATTGCTTTGGAATAAGCATTAATTGCTTGATTTTGCTTGTGCTATTTTGAAATGACTCTCTTAATGCCTTCGAAGTAGTTGCTCTCTCGAACTTCAAATATTGGTATCCTTTCTTTGAGTAGTCTATTACAGTAACAAACACATCTTATTTTGAATTGGATTTTAAAATGCTCGAGTTTCAAATTTGCTTGAGGGATTATGAAATTACAAGTTCTGATGGTTAAAAATTGTTTCAAGGAAATGTTCCAATCATAATGGGGTTTAAAAATCCACTTACAATTGGGATTTCATTATTAGAATCGAAATTTTTCATCACAGATTCCCTCAGGTTACTAGTCAAATAGGAAAGCTTGCTACACAAATAAAAAATTTCATCCTTAATTAATAAACATAGAAATCTCTTGTGATATCAATATGGTTCAACTTTCGCTACACAATTTACACTTCAAAAATGAACAATGATGTCAAGTATATGCCATAATAGAAATAAAAAGCTACAAACTTTAATTATAAGCACGTTTTTCACTAACTAGAGCAGGGGACATTGAAAAAATCCTTGTTTTAAAACAAACTAGGAATGATAAGTACATTGCTAAGCCAAATCTATATACATGACAAAATGCCATATAAAAATAGAAAACTAGTCATATAAAAATAGAAAACTAGTCATAATATGAAATATGAAAACAATAATTAAAAAAAACAACATAACACCACTAATTTTCCATGGGTTCACAACTCTCTTTGTCGGTGGCCTTTATGTGGTAGTGTAAAACATTTTCCATAAGTCTGATATTTTTTCCCTCTCTTCATTTCCATTGTTTTTTTTGTTTTTTTTTAAATATAATCTAAGTGAAATAAAACTATCATAATATGAAAGGTAAGTTGTTACATTTAAATTGATGATAACCATGGATATACCAAATTCCTATCTGGAGGTTTTTTGTACCAAATGGAAATCATGTTTTGGGCGGTATGGTTCCCGAGTTTGCAATTTTGTTGCATTAATTTCCACTCAGACATTGTAGTGACCATGCCTTTGTATGAAGAACGCTCTTCTTTCAACACACTCTCAGGAGCCTTCTTCAATTATCTCACTCTCACCCTTACCCTCATCCTGCTTTCTGCTTCCATCAACTCCTAACTGCTCTCTCCACTTCTCCTCTCCTAACAAAATCATCGTTTTCCATATTTGTTGGGATTCCCTCTTTAAACTCATCAACCAAGAGAATCATGTTGATCTTCTGTTCTAAAAAAAGAGGCCAACAGATCATCAACACTCCATGTGAGATGGTCTCCAGTGTAGAGTTCCATCCACAGTGAGAAAGGAAATCGTCGATGGATGGGTGAGAGAGAACAAGACCTGAGATGCCCATGAAGCAACAACAAGCTTTCGGTCCTTCGTTCAACTTTGGAATCCCTTAGATAAGAGTTGAGAAATATTTGTTTCCTCAATAGATAGGAAGTTGCTTAACGAAATGCGCAACACCCACAGGAAGCAATGTTCACTTGCTTCCAATCCTAAGGCAATTTCAAACCCCTCCAAGCTCTAGTTCCTTGAAGGAGTTGACCGAAATGCCCATCACTTCCCACAAATGCAAGGAATGGCAGTGGAACCAGTAAAAGACTTCATCGGACCTATCTTGAAGGGGGGCTAGAATACCACTTCTAATGATTGACAGATTCCCAATACCTCTTTTGGAAAATCCATGTCTTTAAACGAAATTGGAATCTCCAAGATGAGCTTGGGAAGAGACAACACGAATGAAATCACAGACAGATCGAAAGTGAAGAATACCTATGTGGGTATGCGGATTTCGTTGGTCACATCGATCATAGTGGAGTAGAAAAAACAGTAACGAAAGCAAAGACAAGAGATGCAGAGTGGACGAGGGATGTGAGAGCATTTTCCATTGATCCTTTCAATTTTTCAAAAATCTTAGATAAGTAAGTTTCGGTTTTCATATGTTGTGCGCCTTTGATCTCCACCTCTGGCAACTAGATGATGTTGATTTCGACACCAGAGGATGCCATGGACTTTGAATAAGCTTCCATGAGGGGAGGGGAGAACATCCATTTGCAGGTGATCAAGGTAACTGAGATTCCATGGGTGATGGAGAGGTGCTTGATGAGCTTTACGATAGGGACAAGATGACCCATTGGAGTGAAACTTAAAACACTGAGCTTCAGAGGTCTTTGATAATGGTGAAACCTTTTCTCATATTTACAACACAAAAGATTATCAAGGCATCCTCTGAAGCTCAGTGCAGTGAGTATCGACTCAATCTCATATTGCGATTTAGGACAATTTCTATTGTAAGTGCAGTGAGTATTGACTCAATCTCATACTTACAAGGTGAAGAACATTCGTCTAAACATTTTGATCATTCCTTTATCATTTTTGGTGCACTAAATGAATATGAATAATTTCAAAACAAAAATTCCATCTTGAGACCCATAACCCCCAAGCTTGGGTGCACACCATACGACCATAGTGATCCAAGCGAGCTCTGAACAGATGGTGAAAACGCGTAGCAACTTGCGATAGCGAAGATGGATTACTTGACGATGTCAAAGTAGGATTGAATGACGATGAAAAAGAAGGATTAACAAATGTAAAAAGAGAGTGATTCCACCCAGGAAAGTTCTGGTTATGACTAGCCAAAATAGCATTAAATGCCTAACTGAACCAAGGAGCATCGCCCTGATTAAAAATGCATTGATCTTCTAAGAACACCACTTGCTGCTTGGTAATTAATCTTAAAAACTGCTTGCTTCAAGTAATTAATCGTCACAATTATGTGAGATATGTGTTCAAGATTATGTTGGACACGACGAATCTGAATAGTGTCACCACAAGGAACTTTGCCATATAAATGCCTATCAGTGTAATAAAAAAAAAAAAATTAAAATGTTAATGATTAAAATTTGTATAATCATATTGCAATAAAGATATCTGAAAATTATTTAATTTATTAATATATTTAATTTTAACAATACAAAATATAATTTAACTAAAATTAAATAATTATTTAAAAATATAATTTTAAAATAAAAAAAATATATAATTGCTAGATTGGTAGGAGCATGATATGTTATATTTTGCCTCGATGACCATAGAGAGCTTCAATATGCATGGGGCTTAGGTATCACTACCAATAACTAAATGAAAAATTTGGCCCTACAGAAGGGGTTAGAATTAGCCATCACAAGAATAATTCATTGTTTGATGGTTTTGGGCACTCCATGATAGTCATTCAACAGGTGCAAAAAATAAAAAAAAATGCAACCCCTTAGCCCCCTCTATATTGCAAAGGATTTCATTCCAATTGAGGAATTTTTAGATAATCAAGTTCTATTGTGTTAAATGACATTTGAACTTAGTAGCATATGTGTTGGCTAACAAAGGGGAAAACATGGATCAAGGTATGGTGGGTCAAGATCAAAGTTTAATAATATCAAACCTTTACCATGACAATGGACATCAATTTTCAGGTAGGCTGTAACAAGCACAATGGAGGTAATGGCGGCATGAGACATCGTCGGATTATTGGTTGGCATTATGAAGTTCCCTTATGCTCCTGTTTACTGATGACACTAAACGACCCTAACAAAGAGCATGCATAATGGTGACCCATCATTAACAATGGTAGTGGATTGAAGTACTCACATCATAACAACATTTGGCTGAGGTTGGCACATGACATCATCAAGTCAAACATTTGGAGGAAAAACAATCCCTTTTGAGATTATAAACGAAGCTTATAGGGTGTTAAGTTAAATGCTTTGCTTGGGATAGCACGCACACTCTATGGCGATTTAATGGAAGAAATCCCGAGTGATATCAGGGAAACAAGTGATAAGGAATATTCGGGAAACAACATGAATGGAAATGATAGGTTTTAATCACCATTGAATGGTAGACTCGAACAAGGAGAGTGGGAATAAAAGGATGGTCAATTTATAAAAGGCTCACAACTTTACTTCAATTGCATAACCTAGGAGGAATTGACGGGAGTAGGGAATATTAGGTTTGATTCTAATTCTCAAGACTAGTAGGAAAATGGAGATAAATAGTCCGACTTTCCTTGTCAAGGAGTAGGAGAAAATGAATTGTTAGTTGGATCATCTAAATAAGACAATGGATTATATTTTGACATTGCTTAATCGCCAAAGTGAAATGGAGGCAAAAAGCAGATGCATCTAGCACTCCTAGATTAAAAAAGTGATTTGTTACAAAGGAAGTTGAGAAGCTTCAAGAAATATTGGAAGTGAAAGTGGTAGTATTAGATAAAGGCTAAAAAGGTTGGAACCAGATTTCAATGAAGGAGCAACAGGGCCTTTTGTCGACATGGAAATTAACAAGAACGAGACAAAAGAGCCGAATGGAAAGGTGCAATTTATTAGGCACAACCGAAGTAGAGCGAAGCAACAACACAAGCAAAAGAAACATTTGAAGTTGGTTCGTCAATTTTAGGCCAGACATTATGTTCTTTCTGGACTCATGTATTGCAAATACATTTTGTTTTTAGGTGTTTTTTAGAAGGCATTTAGTAGATATCAATAAAGACTCATAGTAATAAAAACAAAGAGGGAAAGATATTTATTAGATATATAAAAAATATATAGTAGATAAAACAATTAAATATGTAAAGATTCTGATCATGTAACCAACTATGTTTTAATACAATTTTTTACTCTTTATATTAACATATATTTAATTTAACTAAAAACTATATAATTAAATTATAATAATGATTATCTTAAAAAAAATTCAAATTATATATATATAATTTTATTAATTTAATGTCATTTAGTTTTATGGATAAAAAACTCCTTTCATGCTTTTACAAATTAAGAATTACTATGTCATTTACTTACATGGATAAAAACTCATTTCATGCTTTTACAAATTAAGAATTTAATATACATGAGCTTTTACAAATTAAGAATTTAATATACATAAGAAACCTTTTATCTTAAAGTAAATTTGGTTTTGTATTTGTTTTTTCTTTATTGAGTTAAAATTATAACAATTTTTTAATATAAAATGCGAGAATTTATTATATGTCGGTTAATAAAATTTCAATTTTTTACTTATTTTCCCATATATTAAGGTTGCCTAGGCTTACGAGATGTTGAAATCATGAAGACTGCTTTTGGTGTTAAGGTTAGGTGGTAATGGATAAAAGGAGGGGACCAACTTTGGATATAAATTTAGTTAAGGAAATATGTCGCATTACATATACATGATGATAAGCTTCATTAGGATAGAAATATTATAGGTTCTAGCTTATGGGTATGGACGAACAACAATAAGGACTTGGTAAGAAATAATGTGTTCTGGGATATTATTTCAAGTGAGAAGGCATATTTTTGGGATGAATCATGGCAACAGATGCCAAGGTTGAAGGACGATCCTACTCTTAGAGAAATGCAAATACTCTTGAAATATATGGGTTTTACAAAAGTAGTAGATTAGTGGAAAGGAGAAGGGGGTAATAATATTTGGAGATTTTGGAAACAAAAACAAGATTGGCCCAAATTTCTATAGTCTCTCATGGGAAATATTGCATAAAGAGTTGTCACAAAGGATGATAAGATCCTCAGATGATTTTGACATATTAAGATGGGGAACTCTTTCTACAGGCTCCTTCACAATTAAAGGCTTACTCGATTGTTACAGCGCATAATAGACTAAAGAAGGTGTAGTTTTGAAAGTATATATGGATTGATGTAGGCTGGCCAAAAGTTTCTATCTTCTTATGGTTAATTGCATGGAACCGACTTTTAACATGGGAAATGATTCGTAAGAATGGTGTGGAAGAGCCTTCAATTTGTTATATGTGTGGTAAAGAAGAGGAGTCATTGAATAATTTATTTATTTCATGCATTTATTCAATAGAATTATGGAAACTCCTTCCTATAGTTTTTATCAACTCTCGGGCTCCTACTGAGATCACTTAGGTAACAATTATTCAATGGTTCACAAGTCGTTTCAAGAATCCAATTACTAAGAGAGCTTGGAACTTTACATTGGGATTTATCTTGTGGAATCTATGGAAGGAGCATTATTATTGAATCTTTAGGGATAAGAAGAGAAATCCAATAAAGGGTTCGAGATCAAATCTTGTCAAACATTTGAGAGACTCTCTTGATCATACCTTCGACATCACAAGATAGGGAGGTTGAAGTCATGGAGGCTCCTCTACTTCGAAATTTAAGCGTGCATAAAACAATGGGAATCACAAAACCCACAGGGATTCTGACTAACAAGTTGTTGCTATGTCGAGTCATAGTTCTCCTCCTATGCATTTTATTCAACTAAACTTTGATGAGACTTCTAAAGGAAATCCAGGTATCGCAGGGTTTGAAGGTATTTTTCAGGATGATAAACTCAATCCCTTGAGAATCTATACTATGGGTTGTGGGGCAGCAAGTAACAATTATGTGAGTTCATGGCCCTTGAAACAAGACTTCAGATTGCTCTCATGGAAGGATACAAGTTATTACATATTGTAGGGGATTACTTAATGGTGGTTAATTGTGTACAAAGAATTATCAATGGACATACGATTTCTAAAGTTGTGCATAGTTGGCGACTAGAAGGACTCGTGTCAAATATTGCCTATACTTTAAGAGGTTTTGATTACATTATAGTATTACTTACTAAAAGGAACGAGAATGGAGTTACAAACTATGTGACAAACGTGGGTTGTTCTTCTCCAAATATTCATATTGATCTACTTTTGCCTCTACATAATAGAATGGAAGTTACAAAAAGATTAAATGCGTTACTTGCAAAAGATTATGGACAACACAATGTGGATATGTTGATATAGAGTGGAAAATTGTTTACTAAGTCTCCCAATTTTTTTCAAGTTTGTTATCCTCCTTTGTTTGGGAATAGAAACATTTCCAGGTTAACAAATTCATGGTGGATACAAATTAGAGGAATGACAAGCTTCCTAGGTACACATATGGCATGTGATGATTGGAACACGCTTTGTCCTTGTATTATGTTGCAACGAGGGCTTAATGCTATTAGGGGTTTCATGCAAGTTCGACTGAATCAGACACAAAACAAATATTTTTGGACATCCTGATGGGGGTGAGTACATGAAATTAAATAAGGTAGGTTTGAAGAGGATGTTAGATTTTCCAACTGTCCCTCTCTTCATGTAAGGTGGCTTTATATTGTCGTGGGTTTCATGCAAGTTCGAGAGAATCAGACGCAAAGCAAAGATTTTTGGATCCTCGATGCGGGTTAGTACATAAAATTAAATAAGGTGTGTTTGAAGAGAGTGCTAGATTTTCCAAGTGTCCTTCTCTTCATGCAAGGTGGCATAATAATTCTAGGCAACAACTAGTTAGATTTTGTTATCTAGATATTTTGGATTTTTCTACTATGTTTTTCATGGAGAACCTTGAATGTTCATCTATATGCAGGCTTATGGCCCATGGATATATTGATGTATGTTGTAATGACTTTGCTCGTTCAGTCGAGAGACTCATTCTATAGCCCAGTATGAAGGGGATATGTAAGTATGTATGTCCTCAACTTGGAGTTGACACGTGTTCCTATTAAAATAAAATAAAATATTCTCTAAATAGATCCACTTATGTGAATATCAACTTCATTTATATTTATATATAGAAAAAAAACTTTAAATGAAAATATTTTAATGTTGTATATAATAAAATATCTAATCAAGGTTATAAATAAAAATACTTTAATATGAATTAATATTCACGTATACTTAAAAATATATGACAATAATACAATTTAAACAATGAAAAATTATACATTGTTTTTTTGCAATTTAAAATAAGTTTGCACCTTAAGAAATTTGAACCCTTTGGACTCATGTTAGATCCGTGCTTAAGATGAATCTATACTGATTGTATGGTTTTATGATATTGAGACCCAATTATTTGGTTATGTAGCTACTCATATACTCATATTTACAAATTAACAAAAAAAAATTAACCGATTTAACAAAAAAAATATATTAACCCATACTAATGGGTTGAAACACTTCCACGAGATTTTTTTTATATACTTTTTATTGAAAGATTATTTGTCAAACATATTATGAAGCACAAAAATATAAATTTATATTTTTGTGCTTCATAATATGTTTGACAAATAATCTTTCAATAAAAAGTATATAAAAAAAATCTCGTGGAAGTGTTTCAACCAATTAGTATGGGTTAATATATTTTTTTTGTTAAATCGGTTAATTTTTTTTTGTTAATTTGTAATTATATTACTTTTTAAATATATAAATAAAATTTAAATGCCTTAAAAACTTGTATTATATTTAGATTGTGTTTCTGGTGACGATTTTTTTT
This sequence comes from Pinus tabuliformis, assembly GCA_031772625.1. Classification (NCBI taxonomy): domain Eukaryota; kingdom Viridiplantae; phylum Streptophyta; class Pinopsida; order Pinales; family Pinaceae; genus Pinus; species Pinus tabuliformis. The sequence continues at coordinate 703,373,432 of CM062805.1, read as the reverse complement.
TTCAATAAATTTTCACAAACCTCAAAATTTAAAGATAATTTTTTTGGACTGCTCGATTTGCTTTCGGCGGGGTTAAACCCGTTTCGTATTTTAGTACTTTCTAAACTTATGACAAAGTAAAGCATGGGTTTTCCGGTGAGTGTGTACGTGGAAGTTTCCGCGTACCCTTTTCCGCGTTAAAGATTTGAATTTGGTGTTGACCAAGAAAAACGTAAAATCAATAATGATACTGTTTCGATTTAAAAAGCCACATTAAATTTATTTATAATTATTGTTATGTTTTTTTTAAATTAGGCTTTTTATATTTCCAAAGAGAACTATATAATGATTTATTTCGTTTAATATGTGATATAAATTGATTTTTTTTGGTTATTAATTTATAAAAAGGGAATTATATTAATAATATAAATTTAAAGTTTTGAGGTTGTTAAGATTTTATCTAATTAGAACATTTTAAACATAGAAATTTATAACACCTTATATGTATTGATATGAGAAGACAAAAAATATACTACTATTATAAGATTAGTGATTCATAACAATTATTGTGCAGAATCTCAAGGCAAATAATGGAGATGTTGGTTAATTTCTTAGCTAAAATAGTAATCCGTGGAGATGTTGACTAATCTCTTGGCTAGAATAAAAAGTGTGCTTTCAATATTGTCAATTTTTTCCTTTAACTTCACTAATCTACCTAATCTCATATTTAATCCTCCTATACCTGCCTCTACCACCTGCAATATTCAAATAACTTTTAAGCCAATTTTAGATAGGCTAAAAAGTTACAGACCATACGCTAGAAATCACAGCTCCCTTTAATATTAGCTCACATCATAAGGAAGTGAGAAAATACTCCTGCTACTGGACACCCTCCTTGGGAGAAACTATTGTTATAATTATTGATGGACTTTAACAGATTTAAAATTGATATATTTAAATTGATGGACTTTTAACAGATTTAAAATTGATATATTCAATGCTCCAAATTGACCATTATTGATGGACTCTTAACAGATTTAAAATTGAGATATTTAATGCTCGAAAATGACCGTCAATGCTATGAATAGGGGCACCTACGATAATTGAAAGCTGCAACCTTCTCTTTCGTGGAACCCTCCTTCTAACTGACCGCGTCGACAGAGAAAGAAAAACTGGATTCCACTGGGAACCCGCGTCGACAGAGAAAGAAAAACTGGATTCCATTGGGAACCGGCGTCGACAGAGTAATGCCGCTGGAAATTCCATTATTTTACTTGTTTCATCTACCAAATCCCTTTCGACCCTCCACGCCAATGTGTTAGTTGGGATCCGATTGAACAAGCCAACTGGGTAAGTAATGTAGGGCTAACTCAAATTTGAAATTGCGTGTCTGAATTTCATTTCTTCTTTCACTTCGTCTTATAGAAGGGCGTATGGCCGACAGACATACCTACTGTTTCGCAACACATTTTCCCACAATGGCACCATCTGTAACATTTACTAAATTTTTGGCATTTGCGTTCATCCTCCTCTTCGTCGCCGGGGTTCGATCTCAGGAAGTTGGTAATTCATCTCATACCCTTTATGTCCCTTGTATTTTAATAAATCTTCAGATACAAATTCGCAGCGATTGATCTATAACTTGATTTTTGTTACAGAGGATGAGAAGGAGTTCGAGTACGAAGAGGGTCCGAAGGGGCCTGAGCACTGGGGGGAGCTCAAGGAGGAATGGAAGGCCTGCGGGAACGGGACGCATCAATCTCCCATCGATGTGGTGAAGAGGCACGCCAGAATCGATCCGGACATGGGCAGGCTCCGCAGAATCTATCGCCCTGCAAATGCAACTCTCATGAACAGGGGTCATGACATTATGGTCAGTAACGAAACCTTTTTTTAAAGATTTTACCATCTATCATCCTAGAAAGGTTGCGGGTTCGATTCTCTTTTACAATTATTTGCATCTTTTGCATCAGCTGAAATGGCCGAAAGGCGCCGGCAGTATCGAGATAGAAGGGAAAAGATTCACTCTTAATCAGTACCATTGGCACTCCCCAGCCGAGCACACTATAGACGGAAAACGGTACAATCTCACAACCCTGTTTCGATTCCCGCTACTGTAAATTTTCTTTTGCGATTTTGATTTTTCTCAAGGGTTCGCAACTTTGCTTTGAAATAGGTATCCGTTAGAAAGCCATATGGTGCACCAAGCAGAGGACGGCAAAATCGCTGTGATTGGCATCATTTACAAGTTTGGCAGGCCTGACACTTTCCTGGCAGAGGTATATGTAATTTATATATATTATTGTTGTGTGTATATCTGTAGATTATGACCTGATAATATTATGCTTACTAGTTTGGGGTATAACGAGCAGTTAATGGATGAAATCAAGTCCATTTCCAACATGGAACCTCCAGAGGAACTTCTGGGCATAGTGGATCCGAGGCACATAAAGTTGGGTAGCAGGAAATATTACCGGTACACGGGATCTCTCACCACTCCTCCCTGCACAGAGGGAGTCATTTGGACTGTCATTCACAAGGTATTTTCAGTGCCTGTCTGGTTATTGCCTAACCACACTTTTCGTCCATTGGTATCGACCCTGTGACCTGAGTGATGTTTTTTGAGTAATCCGTGTGCAGGTAAGGACCGTGTCGAGAGACCAAGTGAAGGTTCTACATGAAGCTGTACATGATGTAAGTACTCCTGTGGATCCCATTTATAGACAGTAGATATTTATTAAAACTGGATTGATATGGATTGCATTTTTTAGAATTCGAAATTGTTTCAAGGAAATTTGTAAGAAATTGAGGCATTACATTCTCACTTAAATATGTTTATGTTTACAAATTGAAGCATTACATTGTCACTTAAATATATAAACATAACATGTAGAATCAAATAGTATTGAAAAAATTTCATTATATTTCAAAATAAAAATATATATATATATATGGCTGTTTTTTATGACATTTTTTTTGGCAAATATACATATGGCTGTCTTTGATGACATTTTATAAACGCCACATGCCTTCCTAAAAGACAGACCTCTCTTTTCATTATACATTGTCAAAAAGAAGAACATACTTTTCATTATACATTGTCAAAAAGAAGAACATACTGTCCAGAATCTGCTAAAAAGGATCAACACACCGTTCATAAAAAGGATTATAATCAGACTTAACAGACATAAAGATTTAACATACTGTTCATAAAAAGGATTATAATCAGACTTAACAGACATAAATATTTAACATACTGTCTATAAAAATAATTATAATCAGAGATTTAAAACCCCACATTGTACAGTATAACTTGCCTGTCAGTTTAACCTTTTTCAAAATGAACTATGCAGGTCAGAAAAGCAGAAAATCATACCTGTCAGTTTAACCTTTCTTAAAATGAGCTATACAGGTCAGAAAATCATGCCATGAGAAAAACAGTCATGACATCCATACCTGTCCATAGTTAAATATTATTAATATAAAATTATACCCCCAGAAGTAGTGATGATAACTTACATGCCTATGAAAAAAAAGAGTCTTGACATCCATACCTATCCATAGTTATATATTATTAATATAAAATTATACCCCAGACGTAATGATGATAACTTTTCTTAAATATACTGATCCAATCACATATTATTTGATATCATCAGTATCTGAGTGTGAAAGATTCAATTACAGATAGAAACCTGCCTATGAAAAAAACAGTCTTGACATCCATACCTATCCATAGTTAAATATTATTAATATAAAATTATATCCCCCAGAAGTAGTGATGATAAGTTTCCTTAAATATACTGATCCAAGCACATATTATTTGATAACATCAGTATTTGATTTGATTGTGAAAGATTCAATTACAGAGAAAATTTTCAAGTTTATATATATATATATATTAAATATATTATTAATTCTATATATTATTTTAAATATTAATATAAAAATTGTAATTTTTATATAAATATTATATAAATTGATATTCCCTTGTTTTGTTTTGCAGAATTATGAAAAGAATGCAAGACCCGTTCAGTCTGCAAATGGAAGAGTTGTTGATATGTATACACCAAAACTTAATGGCCAGCGTTAATGAGTATGATGCATATTGTACCCTTTATAAGGATTTAGCATCAATTGTTTGATTCGCAATGACTTGCATGATGCATATGGTATTCAAAGAGTTTGCGTTCAATTTTTTTTTAATGAGTATAATACATGTTGTATCCTTGAATTGAGTATCAAATGTTTCATTGATTTTTGCAAGGGTTGGGATTTTTGATGATTTTGCAAAACCAAATATATATGCGCATATGTAGGATCTATATTAAATTAAGGTTATTTTAGTTTTATTTTTTTATATTATAATAATAAGTTTTTATTTTTATTTTTTATAAATATATTAAATTTTTAAATTTTAAATTTTAAATTATATTATTAAATATAAAAAAGATTATTATAATATAATGTATAGATATATTTTCTTATGCCTTACGATCTCTTTACACAAACATATTGAATGGACATATTTATAGGTATGGACATTAGAATTATACTTTGAAAGTTTAAAGTGTATAAAGATATTTTTACTATGATGAATTACATTTTGAAAATAAGATAAATTTATTATATAGTTAATTATAATTAATATATTTTTATTATATCTATAATTTAATGTTTTTATTTATTTTTTAGTGATTATTTAAAATCATTTTATATATAATTTTGATATTGAAAATTTTCATTTCAAAAGTTTGATGCATTTTGAAAAGTTTCGTGTCTACTTGGTTCAAGTCTTGAATGTGTTAAAAATAAGACTAAGAGCAAAGCATTAAATAATTATGTTCTAATAAGACTTTTTTTTTTCTTTTAACAATTGGGAGTTTAGCTCACTATTTTCATTCATCTCTAACTTCACTAGAGGGTTAGTGCGCTTGCATATTATGGTCTTCTCATTTTTCATATTATGGTATTTTCATTTTTCTAGATTATTGTAGAATGAGGTTTCAATGGCGATTTTTTTTTTAATAAACATAATCGTTCTAATTACTATGTTTTCTTAAAATGTAACGTGCAACAACTTTTACCATTAATTTTTCAACTAACTTTGGTTTGCTTTATAATTCTCTTTCTTTCAAAATTGTATCTTAAGTTACTTTTGCAATATTGTCAACAATTTGAATCATTATTATAACCACTAGTTACTTGATTGGAGATTAAAGTGACCCCATTTATGATTAAAAACATGTCCCTATTAATATTCACACATCAGATATTATTATTCTACAAAATGTTCCTATAAATTGTAACATGATGGTTACTTAAACCACCTTGCTACTACAAGGAGGAAAATGATGGTTACATAAATCACCTTGCTACTACAAGGAGGAAAGTGCTAACCTAAAGAAAATCAAAGGGGAAGGTGAGATTAGGAAACAACAAAGGTAGAAGTGGAATAAAGAGAAGATGGAATTTGCTAGATTAATTAAAATCTAAGGGATATAGGTTAATTAGTCATATGGTGAGCTTGACTAGGTATTGAATAAGAAATAACCAAATAACAACTTAAATAAAATAAATTTGGTTTATTCTCTTTTGAATTTATTTGAGCTAAAATTAGTTAAGTGCATGAGATGAAAAGCACTAAAAAGAGACATTATATGTATTACTATGTAAATTAAATACTTTTCATTGTTGATTCAATAACACAATTCAATAGAAACTAACAAAACCAATAGGGAAAGAGCCAGACATTAAAAGGGGGAACATGTTGAAGAGGTCTCCCACTGTTGGAGACTTGAAGGAGACAACATATCTAAGCAACCAATAAATGTTGGAGAAGAGAGCATGAGCATTTGACCACAAGTTTAGGATCAATCCAACAAAATTTTAATGTACAAGAGAGTGAGAAAAAGAGACCTTTGACAAATTGAAAATTGGTAATTTAATTGATTTGGAATACACCTTAATGGTAGAAATAGACTTTTCCCTAAATGTTGGAAAATTGGGTCTTTTCATGAAAACTAAGCAATGTGTTTTGACCAAGAAACTATGAGTTCCATATGCGTATTGCAAGATATTATAGGAAAGATTGTACTTTGATTTGAAAGTCACAAGAAACATGGATGGTAGATTACAAAAATATCACAACTCACACCATGCAAAAATATCAACTAGGATGGAGGGTTTGACCAAATTACCTCCTAGAAAGCATTCCAAAATTGGAGACCAAGCCAAAGAGACAAAGCTTGAGACTATCATTACCTAGAACATGTCACACATGGATAACTAAAATGATCTAGTAAGGAAAAATGTGTTGTCAAAGGGCGAATACCAGAGGGGATAAAGAAGAGGCTCTCCTACCAAAGCAACACTAAATAGCAAGTGAAGGGACTAAAATCATGCTTTTAAACTATGACAAGGTAACTCAAAAGAATAAACCCTAACACAAGTGAGTTATCACTAGCACAGATAGAAGGTCCTTGTTATCATCAATAGGGAGGTTGTCGACGAGCGATAGCAGATCATTGCCTTAAATAATGACTCCTTGAGAGGGTTGGTGTATGGTTAATAAGTATTGCACTAAATAAACTACATATTTTCCCAGTTGGATTTTAAAGACAATCATAGGATCTAAGTGTGAAAAGAGTACTAGACTAGCTACTTGCAAAACAAGGCATAAGAGAGAATAAAGTTGTTGAAATTAATTAATGAACCAAGGAGATAATTCAAATTACTCAAAATTTCTAATGATATATTATTGTTGAACATGAATACAATATATAGAATCCCTAAGAGGAAGAAACTATTTGAATTAGGTTGGGGTTCCATGTGTTTGCACTTAGTATAACTCAAAAACACTTTCCCTAGTTGGCAAGTAAGTCAAAATTAGACCAGGAGACCCAAAATTAGAAAAATATCCTAAAATGGAGTGAAATGGAAGTAAGTGCACTTAGAAATAAGTTAATACTAATTAATAACTCTCACATCCAAAGTACTAATCGGTTAAACTATGTTAAACTCCAAAAGATGACTAAAAGTCAACTAACAAGGGGCATGGAAGGCCTAGGCATGAGGTAATTTGCATTAATGGAATGGGATTATCCATATTATCCTCCAACTAGTGTCTAGTTAGTGCCATATGTCATCCAAGATGATGCCCCTTGCTAAAAATAGAAAACCCTAAAAATGGAAAATTTGCCAAATGATAGGGAATGTCTATTTATGAATGAAAGGTGGTCATATGTGCCCCTAATAATGTATGAATAGGGTCTAATGATGGCCAAAGTGTAGATCTTGATGAGTTCTATTAGAAACTAAGAAAATATTGAGAGAGGGGCGTGACTTAACATTTTAACACTTCTAACAAATATTTAGCCAATTAAACACATTAAGCAAGGCAACAATACAAATCACATAGTTCTTTGAATACAAGATGTTTACGTGGAGGCCCATATGAAAGAAAACCATAAATTCTTTTTTATTATGATGTAGATGCAAACACCAACTCCAAATTACATCAAATTATGTAGGCACCAACCTACAGGAGGCTCTAAGTCCATTTTCTTTGCAAGCATCCACTTGTTGGAAGCACCAACTCCCTGATCTTTACAAAGACCAACCTAAAGGAGGCTTCATTCCCATGATATTTGTAAGCACCAACTTGCTCTACCTATCAGATCCCTCTTTCATTGATTTTCAAGCTTAGATATGAGGCCCTTTAATTAAAATATCATTGACACCAATGTTTAAATCTCAGACATGTTAATATTTCCTTTTCAACAACCTTTCTTTCTTTGATTTTATGATTCAATTAAAGTTCCACTCAATTCCCGTTTCTCACTCATTGATATTATTTTCAATCAAATTTCTTTTTTACAATTAAAATTTTAATGCTTCAAATTTGCAATCTTCAAATGCACAACAAATTTAGATCTTTGCTATTTTTACTTTCAACCTCTGTTTAGTACACTTCACCATTCCTTGTCTTAGATCTAAACATTTTTCTTATTGTTCTTCATATTTGCATTTTTTCTTTTATGTACAAGCTCCAAATCTTAATAGCTCTACACCTACTACATTTGCATAGCACAACTTCAATCAACATGATTTGGCACTCATATTTGTTTATTTGCAATTGCATAACTACCTTTCATTATTCATAACTAACTCTCGTTGCTCTGCACATCCAAAACAATTTCACTCATTAATTTGAATGAGAACACTTACCTCTCACGTCGTTTTTCTACCTTTCATAGATGGAAATCCTTTAATTTGTCCCTTATCGACTTTAATCCTTTAATTGGATTTTGGCGCTAGAATGCCAAATTTTATCCAATCATATCCACTTATTTTCATTCTCATTGGAGCATATGACCATGGATCGATATCAAGGGATTTAGTCTCAAGGGTGCTTAGCCCTGAACTGTTGCAGATTGTCCAATGTTAAATATCCAACACTTTTGAAAGCATGCCAAGTGATATGATTACCATCGATGCGAAAAAGTCACTTTGGGGCTCCCTTGACTGTTCGAACTTTAACAAGGGGGCGGGGGGCCACTATTTGTCATATATGCAATTAAATATCCCCACCTTTTTGAAGTGCACATATTATCTTGTGTGACGTTTAAATTTGATGACGATGAAGTCACATCAAGCCCCCTTGCCTATCTAAACATTAAGGAGGGAGGGGCCTTTTTTTTTGTTTTTTTGTTTTCATTTATTGTTGTGCAATGTGGTGCCCACTACATGAGGTTAATCAGACCCACTACCTACCATTGTCGCTATGCACCCATGATATATGATAGACCATGTCATGTCCATGTCACTACCATGTTACTATCTGCCACTTGTTATGCCATGTCACCACCATGTCACTGCAAGGTGTGAGTAAGACATTAGAGAAATTTTGAGGTAAAAAATGGGCCTCAAAACAAAAATGTACAAAAAAATTCAACTTTATAAGAACCAATAGGATTCAATATGATGATGTCAACCATGGGGGACGATTCACCATTTTTGAAGTAAAAAGGTAAAAAGATAAAAAAATAAAAATTTTAAAAACTACTTTTCAGCTTGTATTTTCAACTTATCTCCCTATGATTTTACTTAAATTTTGAGCGGGAGAACTCGTTGGATAAAAAATTTAATTTTTCATCCAAGGAGTACCCATGTTGCATACTTTTGATGGATCCTACTACACGAAAAATGTGAAATACACGAAAAAACGTGATTGTAATCACATTTTTCATGTATTTCACACTTTTCATGTAGTAGAGTCCATCATAAGTATGAAACATGGGTAATCATATGAAAAATCAAATTTCACATCCAACAAGTTATCCCACTCAAAATTTGAGTAAAATCGTAGGGAGATAATTTAAAAATACGAGTTGAAAAAGTATTTTTTTTTATTTTTTCCCTCTAAAACTTGATGGGGTAATCTAATCTTATTTTATTATTTCCACTATTATTTTATAATATTCCTCAGGAGGTCCATTTTATACTTAACAATTTCTCTAATAAAAGGATCACTTGACCACCCAAAAGGGCCAAATCCACTTGCCACGTGTCATAACCATAGGGTCCCATGTCATTATCGGTCACTTGTCTTTGCCAAGTCACCTTGCTATGTCATCCAGGGTCCACCTCCTGTTTGGTGCTTGGAAATATGGTATTTGGCTATTGACCATTCATAACCATGACCCATCAGAACCATGCTTGGATTCCATCACTCCAAACTCAAGTTTCTCTTCATTCCCGGGGAGTTAGGCTAAGTGAAATATACCATTAGAAAGCTATCTAAGAGGGTTATCCAACCAATCACTTTTCATGTGATTTTGAACACGTTACATGTAGAAAAATTCCTTCAAAGATAGGATACTCAATAAACACCCAAGTGATCATATGCTTAGCACATTGTTAATATAAACAACCAAGACACCAATAACAACATATACATAATGCACGAAAACTCAATAATCTCCCCTAAACTTGACATCACTTGACATAACTGACTAGACTTGACACCACTGACTAGAATTGACACCAATGACAATAAATTCCAACATAATCAACAATACCACCCTTTGGCATTGATGACAACACCACCTTACATTACTGGGCATTGATGGCTTTTGGGCTTGACTCCCCCTATCAGCTGATGAAACTACCACTATTTACTCACTCTCCCCATTTTATTTTGAAGATCCAATGTCTTCTCATTCTCCTGTTGGATTTGAGGTGCCATTGGTTGGTCATTCTCCCCCTTTGACATCAATGGAAAATGGATTTAGCTATTCCCCCTTTGATCATGCTCCCCCTCAAGGGATTTAGTTATAACCTTGGGTATAACAGTGTGCTGATTTTAGTTTCCATTGAAATTTCATGGTAGTTGTAACTTAAATCAATTGATACTAATGTAAGGAAAAACAAGGAGAAGTTATGAGACAATTTTTTTTCCATTTCATCATCCTTGGATATCACTTTTCTCCCCCTAAACTTATACTAATCTTGTTGGTCTTAAAGATCCTCCTGATCTTGGTCTCTTTTCTTCTTTCTAAACATATAGCTATCCTTGGACATATTCAGACAACTTTCCCTTGGCTTGTATAGGCCACCATAATAGTGAAGAGATGAGTGAGACATCACTCCCAACTTTTGTCTCAAATACTCAAAAGGTTTCGGGGCATGAGGCTTAGTGAAGATATCAACAACTTGTTCTTTTTTGGATATGTACTCCAACCTTGCAATATGATCAATGACTTGTTCTCTAAGAAAATGATACTTTATGGGGATATGCTTGGTTTTTTAGTGAAGAACAAGATTTTTGGATATACTGATAAAACTTGTGTTATCACATATAATGGGAATGGGTTCATCATAAGTTACCTTCATGTCTTGTAATGTTTTCTTCATCCAAAAAATATGAGTTCAACTTGCTCCAACTTATATGTACTCAACTTCAGTAGTAGAAACTTAGAGATTTTATTTTTTCTCATCCATGCCACCAAACAATTCCATAGGAAGAAAGCACCACCACTTATGTTTTTCCTGTCATATACACTCCAACCAAATCAACATTTGTGCATGTAGTGAAAGAGATATTTTTTCTCTTTGGATACCATAGACTGAAGTCCATTGTGGCTCTTAAATACTTGAAAATTCTTTTGGTAACTAAGAAATGACTTTGTTTGGGGGCTGATTGATACCTTGCAACTACACCAATAACCTGCATAATGATTGGATTTGAGGCTGTTAGGTACAAGAGGTTTCAAGTCATTGATCTAAACATTGTTTGATTTACTTATGGTGAGTTTTCATCTTTATTGAGTATACAACTAGTGACCATAGGAGTACTAACAAGTGAAAATTCTTCCATCGGTAACTTCTTTAACATTTCTTTGAGATACTTGCCTTGGGAAATGAATATACCTTTTGTTAATTGTGTAATCTATAAGCCAAGAAAAAATGAGAGTTCTACAAGCATAGACATCTCAAATTCAACTTGCATATCAATTGCAAATTTTTGTCTAAGTAAATCTACATCACTACAAAAAATGATGTCATCAACATAAACAATAATAACTAAAATATTATCATTTTTAGATTTGATATACAAATTACTATAAACTATCCATGTTTTGAAGCCTTACTATTGTAGTTGTAGTTGTTTGTCTAATCTTGAATACCATGCCTTGGATGTGTGCTTTAGTCCACACAATGCCTTTTTTAGTCTACACACTTCTTCAAGATTGTTTGGCAACTGAAAACCTTCAGGATCTATGCAGTATCATCTAAATGCTCTATTCAATAGATCAACATGGTATTTAAATACATGAAATGATAACATCACATATAGGAAAACAAATAATTCTTTGCATTAATATAAATGGAAGGAGTTACAACCATAAATAGATGTTGATATTGTAAAAGAGTTCCTCCAGGCCAACTTGTCCTTTCCTTGTCACAATGTGCACCTCTAATCACCCTAAATGCATGAAATGAAACCTCTCACAACAATAACATAAGGGTAGAATCACTCTCCAAAATCCAACCTCTTGCATATGGAAGGCTGTAAATATATAGAGGAGTGGGGTAAGTTGGGAGTTATTATCAAATTACCAATCTAAGGTTTTAGATCCACCTTTGATGGGAGGATGGGATCAAAGGATAGGGATGGAAACTCCAAAATAGGGTAGGATAGGATACAAATGTTTTATCTGAGGTAAATGGTTGTAAAAAATTCTGGAAGCTTCTAGAAGAGGAGGCTTCGAGAATTTATCTCTTTTTGCCGAGTTTATAGAACCAACGCAAATGCAAAGGGGAAAAGCATGTAGGTGATCAACGTAGGCCACAGTGGAGAAACCTGTAGGTGAAAGTTGTCCAACAAGAGTCCAGGGAGCATTGGTCCTAAAACTCGCTCAGATGACGTAGTCTCAGGCATAAAATCTAGGGAATGAAAGAGGAATGCCTAGGGCTTTGTGCAAGACGATGAAAAGGGGGAATATGATGTTTATTGATCCCATTAGGAGGCCTATTGATCGGATGTGAAAAAATGGGCTATAACACATTTTCCCCTAAAGCACAAAGTCAAAAATGATGATTGATGACTAAAGTGCTTTACCTTGTGACAAGTCGAGATCAAGAACAACCAACGAGTTTGATCTGTGACAATACATTTTCATCATGACATGTTTGTTGTTCAGTATAAGCTAACATAACATGTGCAATGATCAAAAGACACGTCCAAAGATGAAAACAAGTGGACCCATGACTGGATGATTGTCTGTATGATCATGGCCATCATACATTGTGATCTTTGTATAAATCTTAAAATCACAGTTTGGATGGATGAAACTAGATTCGAGGTCTTTTATCTCCTTCACACAACCAACCAATGTGCGAGTCTAACCATGTGAATTGTTGAGCTAAGGTCAAGCATGGTAAACACCATCTAATTACCAATCGATGATGTAAGCCATTAACAGATGCCAAAGAAACCACCGATGATGTTAATGGCTCTCAAGGTACTACAATACAATTCGTATGGTGTGAATAAATGAGTTGATGTTGAACAAAACACAAAGTCTTTCGGTCGAAGGCCATTGATGTAAACTTGTTGTTGAGAGTGAGGGAACTTTCCATTGATGTATACAAGCACTAAGGTACAAAAGGGTGTTTCTAATTCAACCTCTTAGACAATGTGTTGATGTCGACAGCAAGCGACCTGTCACATAAGGGCCTTGATGTGTCCCCCATCAACAACACCAAATGAGTATCATTATTGAGACAAAATGATCAGAATGATGTTGATACAGAACTAGATTAGGAAAGGAAAACATGGAATGAAGGCTTAAGAGTATTGTAACAGATATTAACTGAATGACTTCTCTTAAACACACCTGAATGACTTCTCTTGAACACACCAGTGACATTGAATGGAGTTGGTAGCATTGACCCAAAACCAAAATGGAAGCTCTGAAAATGGTATGATAATCAAAATACAAGTAGATTACCCAACCCAATAGCCATGGAGATGAAGTGGAAGAGTGTCGTGTTCAAGAGCGAATCGTTACCATTAGCAAATGGAATACCTTGTTTTCCCAATTTCCCCAACCATACTGGTTAGTACCTCTTTATTTTTTAACAAGATTGAGGAGGATTATATATGCTTGACCTGTAAGTTCACCCTTCAGACAAATCCCTCCGAGTATATTTAGCGAACCATGAGAAGGAGAGGTTTTACCTTGTCATGTTTGACAATCCCATTGTTGTTTTATGTTTTAACGAGTCCAACGAAGGTAAAAATAAACATCTTTTTAATGTTTAGAGAGTTTGGAAAAGAGGCGGAAAATAAAACTCCAAATGTTCCTTTTTGTAGATAGTCTCTTAAGTCTGAAAAGGTAGAAAACAATACTTAAGAGAACCTCTTAGTCATGTTCGACTAAGTTATTCCTTTTTCATAGATAGTTTATCTCATTTTGGAAAAGGGTTAAACCTATATCAAGTAGACATCTTTTCATTTACTTTTATGAGTTAAAAAAGACAAGTGCTTGAAAATATTTTCATATTTTGGGAGTCTGAAAAGAGATGAAAGAGGAATCCGAGGGGTTCCTTTTTCATAGGTTTACAGAGCCCGAAAAAGAGATAAAAGTATACTCCTTGGTCAAAATAACCTGTTTAAAGAATGATAAAAACCTATTAGCAATTGTCGACTTGTTCAAACATCACAAAAAGGATTAAACATACATGTTTCATAGTAAAAATGAAGAATATCTAGGTCAAAACCTTAAAAATGAATAAAATAATGTGATAAATGACCATAAATACTCAAAATGACTATTCATTTTCACCATTTCACATTTACCTTCAACAGTGAGAATTTTGAGCTCTTTTTCCCTCGATCTTCTGTAGTTGATTGTGGTCAATCTGGTGGACCATTGTGAGTACCGTCACTTCTACGTAAGAGATAAAACCCTTCTCTTTATTTTCACACTCCATTTTTTTGATTTCATGGAATTTTTTTGAGGTTTTGAAGGCCCCGAGGTTCCAAGAACACGCTCCAAGACCAATGCACCCCCCCATAATTGAAATCATTTGGAGAGAAAGATAACATGAGGAACAATATTTAAACAAAGAAAATGATCTTGCTACCATCCAACCATTGAAAAAAGTAGTGGATTGCTGAAATTCTTCTGGCTTCCTCGTATGAGGCAACAAATGGAATTGTTGAAATATCTTTTTTGTTCATGGGATGTTCAGGTACAAGCATTTAGGTTTGGGGAACATCTACTTGAGATAAAGGTAGTAGATATCTAATTTCTAACAGGTTTATCTAGGAGGGGTGCCCCCATCTCTCTTTTAGGTGGGAGAAGTGGTGAGGAGGCAATAAAAGATTATATAGCTACCTATTGTAGACCTCAAGCCCAACCAACTAGGGATGGAAAGATCAATATAAAAGATGTAACCCAATTACCTTTGAGAACAATCTTGTTCATTATTGCGAGATTGTAAGGTAGCTCAACACTTCATGTAGCAAGTAGATCAAACATGCAGTACGGGTTGGAGTGTCTAGAGGAAATAATTTTCAACTGGAGCGAGGGAGTTTTGGTCAACATGAAAGAAAAAATGACTAAAGAAAGAGAGGGGAAGTTAAAGAACTTCAGTGATGGTTCAATCTTAATTTCTTTTGCTCTAGAGAAGGTGCCACTACTTCAGCCTCAACAGATTATACTCAAGCCTATCGATCCGAGGGGCCCATGGATGAGGAGGTGGATAAGATCATATGGCCCGACATGCAGGTTCATCTGTGAACAACTTCTCCCCAATCTTCTTTGGGTCCCTGTGTAGACAATTCATCCTGATTAATGATTATCCTTACACAGGGATGAATTTTTGTGATGATCTTGTGCTCGTGCTTCGTGAGGTTGAGAAATGGGATGATTCAGGTATAATATTTAAACCATTTAAGTTTTTGAAAGCTTTATAATTTTTTTATTTTTATTTTTATTTTATTTTTTATTTTTTATTTTTATTTTTATGTTTTTTGATGTTTCTGAGACTAAACTATTGATGTTTTCATGCAGATATTAGACCAGTTCGACTCGTTGGTGATTCATATCTTTGTCATGCAAAGAGACAACCACATGAGGAGGTAGTGGAACTAGATCAGGTTGTTGCAGTAGGACGGTATGTGCTACAAGATCTTGAGGTAGCTGAGATCATATTAGAGGTGGAGTGCCACATGGAGAGGCTAGCGCACAAGATTGATGAGGCTGTGGTCAACCAAATTCTGATGCGACTTCAACGAAACATTATTGGAGTGCCTAGCCGTATTGGTCGATTACTCCACAATATAGCTCGTGCAATGTGTTGTACTGAAAACACAACAACCCCATTTTATTCTATCATAATCGACATAGGGAACCTTTTGGCATTGCATGTAGGCTTTGAGTGTGATTGCTTCATTTCAAGTCTAATTTTCATTTTATTTACACTTGTTTTATTTTTATAGTTTGCCTAAGTTTGATTAAGCTTGTTTGTTAATAAACTTTGTAAATAAGTTTTTGTTTTAAACATCTTAATTAATTATATTAATGAATAAAATAGCCCTGGAGGCCAAGATATGTGCATAGGATTTAAGCCTTAATCATTAAACAATGTGGCATATTGATTAAATATATATATCAGAGCTTTTTGGCATTGAGACTTTGATATCAGAATAATCCTTTTGGAAATCTTCGATACCCAAAGTCCAATCCATCATATTAATGTGGTTCTTTTCAATAAACGTATATTATAAATTGGTTAGGCCATAAAACATATGATAATCAACTATTGGAGTAAAGGGCTCACATTACACATCATTGTCTCTTCTCCCACATATCAGACGTAATGCATATCAAAGATTTCCTTTTGAGACACATTTAAAAAACTTCGATATATCACTATGACAATCTTCGACTTTCAATATTCATATCCCTTCGATCTTTGACTTTTGATATTCATATCCCTCCGATCTTTGACTTTTGATATTTTCCAGGCTCCGATAAGTTAGACTCGATATGCGTATTAATCATGGTCTAATTAGAATATCACGTCCGCTTGTATATCATAACTTTTAAATGATAACAATTGTAAAACCCTCGATATAAAATCTCTGATACAAGGCTATGATATAATGGACCCGATAAAGTTATTAAAGGGAGTTGAATACAATATTGCATCCACTCCATATCGAAGCCGCCCAATATCGCAACTATTTTGTTTTGTCTTATTTTAGAAGTTCTGATGAGCTTACCTCCGATACCACACAACTCTTGCCACATATAAGTAAAAGCCACTTAATTAATTTAAAAACGCCTCTTGGCATAAGTATAGTTCAAAGCATTTTTATAGTTTAATCTATGTTTTCGTTATTTTAATAATAAAGCTCTGATCTCCTCTGTAATTTGTGTAACAAGACATAACGCCGTGCTCGGTCCATGCTTCTAAA
Organism: Pinus tabuliformis; assembly: GCA_031772625.1. Lineage (NCBI taxonomy): Eukaryota > Viridiplantae > Streptophyta > Pinopsida > Pinales > Pinaceae > Pinus > Pinus tabuliformis. Next base: position 703,356,457 of record CM062805.1, on the reverse strand, counting down.
GGCCCCCTACCATGTGGCAAACACTGTTCGAAATTAACTCGATTGTTGTAACGAACTCCATAATAGGCCATGAAAAATAACAGCTAATGGATCCTTTGATCAACAACAAAGTCAACTGGTTCGACTTGTGTAACGATTTCCCAACATTCAACTAAAAGAATCTATTTTCGGTTTGCTGAAGAAAACCTCTAGATTCGGTTGTTGAGAGATATAAGGGGGTTGTTAACTCTGTAAATATGGTATAAATACCCCTGAATTTGATCTTGTTTAGGGGGGGGGAGGTCACGATCCACTCAAGGGGGATTCTCTATAGTTATTTGATTTGTACAATAACACTACTGTTATGTACAAAAAGGCTGATTATAGAGAAAATAAAGGGTTTCTGGCTCTATTCTCATTGCTTAGCACAATTGCAGTCAATGTAATTATGGGCTTGAGCTACTCTAGGACTGCTTATTTTGTAATAAGATTTGGCACTGTTTAATAAATTTCCATTCTTGTGTACTATTACGAGAATGATGAATTTTCATATTTTTGTCAAATTTTTATAATTGGTTTTGATCTAGATTCTAAGTAGTACGTTTCTTTGATCTCTAACACTATTGCCGAGTCATATTGTGATATGTTGTTGAAGTGTTTCCGAGGGTATCTCCAAGAAGAAGAATGAGATCGAAATCGTACTTAATTCATTGAATTATACTTGTGGTGACTCGATAACTATTTATTATTCATTTACAAGTGTATTTTGCTTTTATGTGTATTAATTGAAATGAACTATTTCTTTTGATTAATACAAATTTTATAATGAATTATGTTTAATATGAATTCAGGCTTGTAGATGGACTTACCTTAATTACTATTTATTTAATTAGATTCATTTTCATAGTTGTTTTAACCTTTTATGAGTTTACAAACTATTTTGGAATTCATAATCAAATATTAATTCTGAATTCATTCATAAACTAGTCTTTCCCCCTATTTTAGTTAACTTGCTCTCGAATTAGGAGAGGGCTATCCCATTATAGTTCAAGATAGGATTCATGTTTTAGATTAGTTTTACATCTACATCTTATTTTTTTCTTTAAGTCCTCTCTTAAAGAGCCAAATAAATCATTAGATTATGGTTTGTTTAGCCTTTAATTCGATCAAACCTTTGTGTTGATCGATTCCTTTAATTTGCATCTTTAAAGATCGATATAAAGGAAATGTAACATAATATGATGTGGATAGATTAACTCTTAGTTTAGGTTAGATCAGTATTAGAAGTTTTAGGTTAGTCTTACATGATAGGGTAATTGGACCCATAACCAGTCAAAACCACCATCTTCAATGAAAAGGAGTTGCTTTAAGTTCCCGACCGGGTGGTCTCCCCTAATGTTGATGGAGGAAGTTTTTTCCTATCAACACAGTGTCATTTTATCATGAGCACCATTGATTTATCTACTCAGATATTTGCATGTAGTTTTTTATATGAGAAATGTATCCATATGTTTCTTGGGGAACAAATTTTTGTAAAACCAAACTTAATATATATGTACACATTTTCAACGTTTCCTAGTTCCTATTATGATTTCAATATGATGTGATGTGAATTGAAACTTATTTACATTTGTTGCAAATGTCTATTTAAAACATAATTAGCTAGGGAATCTGGTAATGTGTTTAGATATCTAGAAATATGTTCATATCACATGAAATCAAAATTTCTTTCCAGATGATGCACTCTCAAAACCATGCAAAGGATGATGAGATTTCTCACTGAATAGACATTAGTAAGTCACAGTAATACGAGTTATGAGTCAATCCTGATGACTAAACAACAGATACCATGTAAAATAACATAAGGTAGTAGCTCAATCATTGTGCTATACTCAGCGATGTTGTTAGTAGAGCGACTGATGAAAATCCCTTACATACTCACTAGCTCTCCATTTGGAGCAAAGATAGCCCATGTTGCGGAAGACAGGTTCCGAGTACTATGACTAGCACCATCAACACAACCAATACACAATTTGAGAGAGGTCGACATCTACAAACCATATGTAAAAGGAATAAACAAAAACCGTGGGAAACTCTAAAAGGACACACTACAAACACACTCAACACACATATACACAATATATACACAATGTACTATGCATGAGATCAAACATAGCATTTTTTGAGGTACAACCCATTCCTAGGCTGCGCCAATGGAACTCCATCAAAGTCTACTAACTCATAGGCCCCTTTTGCAAGGACCTGCTTGAAAATGTACGGACCTAACCACATGGGTTGGAACTTTCTTGGACCTAACTTATCAGCCTCTCATATAAGAGAATTAAGTGTCCTTCTGAGAAGACACGAGGCTTGACATTTTTGTCATATTATGCCTTAACACATCTTTTATGAGCTTCATTGGCTAAAGCAACATCGCGCCAAGTTTCATTAAAACGATTCAGATGTAAAAGACTCTCCTCCTTTATGGAAGTGGCAAGAAGAAGTTAGAAAACTATATTTAACGATGGAATTTCACATTCGATGGGAAGGATTTCTTCCATACCATAGACCAACTGGAAGGGTGTGAATCTAGTAGCAGTCCTAACTGACATTTGGTATGCCCACAAGGCAGCATAAAGAAGCAAGTTCCAATCCGATTTGTGGACCCCTACCATATGTTGAAGAATAGTCTTAAGAACTTTGTTAACAACCTCAACATGTCCATTAACCTGAGGATAGTAGGGATTGGAATTTTCATGTGAAAGTCCTAGCTTAGCGGTTAGTTCGATCATCATATGATTCCGAAAATGATTTCCATGATTCGTAACTATTGCTTGCGGAACACTAAACCTTGCAATAATGTGATTGAATAAAAAGTATGCAATTGTTTCGCTAGTGTTGTTATATGTAGGCATTGCCTTGACCCACTTAGTAAAGTAGTCTACTACGACAATGATATAACCATGCTCCCCATCCGAGTGAGGGTTACCTGTCATAAAGTTGATACCCCATTTCGCAAAGGGACCAACATCGAAAACGGGATGCAACGGAGCAGGCAGAGCATGAATGATCATAGATCTGGAATGCAAGGCACTTTTGGACGATGAGAATACAATTGCCAAAGATAGTAGGCCAAAAATAACTAGTGCATAAGTTCTTTTGTGTGGTAGTGTAACCAGATAGATGTCCACCACATGCCCTCGAGTGGCATTTACTAAGGAATTTCTCGGCATCCTCAAGGGTGAGTCACCTTTGTAAAATCCTATCAATACTATGACGGTAAATGGTGTCTATGATAATAACATAATTTCGGGATTGGTATCAAATACGTTGCTACTCGGAGCGAGAGGTGTTGGGCCAGAAAGTCTGGGCCTGGAGATAGATCAAAAAATATCCATACCACGGGTCAGATGACGAAATCAGAAACAATGATTCGTCACGGATATAATCTTTATATGTAGATTTAGAATCAAAGGAAGGAAAATCACACATTAGCTCAGAGAAAACTAGGGATTTATTCGACTTGGACTTGATGAACTCCAGGTCAAACTCTTGTAGAATAATGATCCACTTAGAGTAATTTCCCCCCATCAATTGACGTGGCAATATATATGGCATAGGGTTGCAATCTAAAATGACCATAGTTTTCCGAAGAAAGATGTAATGGTGAAAACTTTGGACGGCTTAAACGACCGCCAAAGCCAACTTTTCTACGTGAGTATATCTGATTTCAATGTCATTAAGGTTCCAAATTAGATAATAAATGGGATGTTCAGTTCCTATATCATATTCCTGGACCAATACCATTGATATAGTAGAAAAGGAAACAATGAGATACAGGAAATAGTCCCGCTAATAATCAAGGGTGGTATAAAATAGATGCCCCAACTAGTACATATTTCGGGGCATCAAACGCTTTCTGAGCAGCGTCAACCCAATGGAAGGGGACCCTTCTTTTCAACAAGCAAGTGAATCCTTTGGTCAACTCAGCATAATTAGGGGTGAACCTCTGTAGGAAGTTATCCTTCCCTTGGATTCTTTGTAATTGAATGAGAGAAGAAGGTGTAGGCAAGTCAACGATTGCCTGTACTTTCAGAGGATCAATATGAATTCCTTGTTTTGAAATGAAAAAACCCTACAATGTACCAAAACTGATGCAGAACACACATTCGTGTGGGGTAAGTCGAATGCTATAATGTCTACAATGGAGGAAAATAACCCTTAGATGCATCGAGTGATTAAACTGATGTTTAGAATGAGCAGGGAGATCATCCTAATAGGGTTGCACGATGTGTTTAATATCGTTAAAAGTGTAATCCATAACACATTGAAACATGGCTCTAACATTGTTTAAAATTAATGGGAGATTTCGATAAAAAAAAGTACCCTAGGGAAAAATGAATGTAGTCTTAGGTTGGTCTACGAGGAGAATGTTGATTTTATTATAGCTCGAGAATCCATCCATGAATGAATAAATATCACACCCAGTGCAGTCATCAACAATTTGGTTAATAAACGGGGTCGGATAGTTGTCCTTTGGACAAGTATGATTCACATCCCGATAATCGACACATACTTGGATCATGCCCTGTTTCTTCATGACAGGGACAACATTCGATACCTGATCAGTTAAAGTAACGGGGTATATGAAACGAGCCCGAAGAATCTTTTCAACTTCAGCCTTAATCCTGAAAACCTTCTTGGGATGGACCAGATGGAGGCACTGCTAAATGATTTTGGCATAAGGATACATTTAAATCTTGTGCACTACTATATTTGGGTCGATACCTGGCATTTCTTCATAAGTCCAGGCAAATACATCCCAAGACTCACGAAATAGGGCTCTATAGATCTTGATAACAAATGGAGAAAAAGATGCTCAAATGTATAGTTTTTTGATAATACTTGGTTTGACAAAGATATCGAGAGGTATCATTTCTTTGATATTCGAAAGGTTCCTTTCAGAGTCGACCTCATGAATGGAGACAAAATTCGTAAAAGGCTCGACAAAATTAGGTAAGTATACATCACTGAGATTATCCTCAATGGAATATGGTAAGGATGAACAATGGTGATATTCATACCATGACGCGTGATATGGCATCATGGTCTCCATGATTCTCTCATCGGTATAGAATACGCGAGAGAAGGGATCAAGGGACGTGCCATAATCCAGTGATCGATCTACCCAATTAATCAAAGAGAAGGTGTAAGCCACACAAGATGAATAGATGGCTTTATAATCTAGCTCAATGGGGCTAAGAAAAATTCGATCGCCAAAACATTGGATGTTAGCTCTATCAGGTACAACCCAAGGATCAACCAGGATAGTAGAAGATGATATCATGTTGATATAAACAATCGAAGATGAGCTGTCAGGAAGGAAAGGAGGAGGGAGAGAAAAGGTTCCCATAAGCGAAGAATCATTCAACAATCCAGCTCCGACATGTTGATATTAATGTAGAGTTTCCCCTACAAGAGGGACACTTCCAGTAACGTGAGAATCAAAGGCGAAAACTGTGAGTTGATTTATGGCTACAATCTTGCCCTTGTGAGGAAAGGTGATCATACAGAAGTAAGTCGAAATGAAGAAAACCATGGCTTAAAGCCACGTACGTCCCAGTAGAATATTATAATCGAGAGGTCCGTCAATAACTTCAACTTCTACAAAAATGGTTTTCACCCTAGTTCTACTTGAAGGGAATTCAAAATCCCACAATGTTTGTACGTTCTTCCATCAAGGGCTTTCAATGTGGTGGTTGATTGACTTAGTTGAGGCAAACCAATCACCTTCCAGCAAGACAAAGACATAATATAGGTCGAAGCTCCCTTGTCCAAAATAGAGCAATGAATGTTATTACCACATACGACGACTTGGATTATAAAGGCTAATTGAGTTGGAAGTTGAGGGGTATAGTTTTCTTGAGAGAAAACCACTAGGTTGGAATCAAATGATCCATACATATGATAGTTGATAACAAGGCCTTCTTTTGGGCAGGGTAGTTTTGCAACAACTCAAGACTTGACATAGCTGATAGAGATTAATCCAAGTCTTCAACTACGTTATAATTTTGGGCAACTCTTAAAGGAGGGTTGAAAGCAGAATTATGAATAACGCCCTTCAAAGGCTTGATAGTCAATTCCATAGAAATTAGAGGTGGAGTAGGATTAGATGAAGGTGATGCCAAACTAGAACGTTGATCAGTAACCTGACCATTCGGTGGATTCACATAACCATAGTACTTGTTTCGAGTGGCCACCATAACATCAAATTTTAGCTTTGAGGAGCAAATCATCAAAAATGTGTTAGAGGAAGAAGGGTCTCGGGAAACCATATGAGTCTCCTGATTGGGAAACGGATTGGTCAAAATAGCAGGAGAAATGGAATATTTGAGAAACTGATTCACTTCAGCGCGGTGCAAAAAATTAAGTGTAAAATGATCCTCATTGCAAATCAAGCATGGGTATCGAGGCTTTCAATTCTCATTGAAGGAATGATTTGTTTGTTTATCCCGTGGTGAGGGGTATTTCTTCTTCTTACATTTTCCTTTCTTCTTGCTTCTAGGTTGTTGTTGAGACTTGCCTTTATCAGATGAAATGAAATTTATCTTAGAAGCAGCGGCCGCAGGAGGATGGGATTGAGGATTTTGAACATATGCGGTAAGAGAAATACCCATTGGTTTACTCGCTGACTGCAAACTGGAAGAAATAATCACACCATCAACGACATGAGATTCTTTACGAAGTGGAGGAACAATATTATAAGGTTTTAGAGAGTTTGGTATCTTATCATAAAGCGTGCTTGATTGGGTATAATCAAGGTCCAAATATTGCGCATGAACAATAAATTTCTCTTCGATCACGACTCCACCTTTAGCCACATCTTCTGTTATAGGAGCCAATAGAGATTTGGTAAACCATTATGCTAAAAATTTATTGGGAACATAAGTCTTGAACAACCCGTGATAGCGCCTCCACTCATGAATGTGATCTGAGATGTGAGTGGAATCTGATTTTTTGAAGTTGGTCGAGAGTTACGTTCTAGTTTCATATCTGATGGGAACTGGAAATGTGTGAGGAAGGTGGTGGCTAAAGTGTCGAAAACATGAAACAAATCTCTAGGTAATTCAGTATACCATTTAGTTGTGGTACCTGTAAGTGTTCGTTGGAAAATACAAAGTCGAATGGAAACATCGTTAAGGGAGTTCGAATAACACCATAGATGATATGTCATAACATGCGTTGAAGGGTCTTCTCCTAGATTCCCATTAAATTTTGGGATATCAGAAGGAAATTTAGTGGGAATAATTGACCACCATGGTGAATGAGCAATGGGGTCATTAGTGAGCTGAGTTAAGTCTAGAAATTCGAGAGTAGCCACAAAAGGAAACTGCTGATTAAATTTTGGAGGAGGATGGCCTGAATATGAAGGAATATATTGAGAAACATGCCCTTGCATCCACAGATAAGGAGGGTTCTGATGATAAGGAACCTGGGTACCAGGATAGGGGGAATTCTAATAACTAGTATACAAGTGACCTTGTTGTCCAACCCCAGGATGATGATAAAGTTGCTGGAATGGTTGGGTTTGGGTTTGTTGGCCTTGAAAAGGAACTTGAGGAATACCTTGATATGGTCCATACTATTTCCTGATGGGATTTTCATTGCCCCATGGTAAGGTGGGTTCGATTGAGACTACACCATATTATGAATAATCTGACTTGTCGAAACTTGAGGAGTACCCTATCCAAGCGATTGAGGGTGTAAGGTACCTTGTATAGGATGGGTAAGTAAGACCCGAGGAGTACCAAATACTGATGGAAAAGGTTGTGATGCAATAAAAACCTGTAAATGTTGGCTCACATGTATTTGAACTTGTTGGGGTGCTGATGGATGGATAGGAATTTGAGACGAAGATGGTGTAGGTTGAGGATTCAACAATTGGTCCCAAAATGAACCAGGTTGAATGGGAAAAGTAGGTTGCCAGACACTGGCAGCCATTCCAGGATAAGGAATATTATAATAAGGCTCATTACCAATTTGAGGTCTACCAACAACATGTTTCCCCCTTGCCAAAGGAGGAGGGTGATGATGGAGGAAAGTATGATCCATATGGAGGGTACCCAACATAAGAAGATTTAGGTTGTTGAAGGTAGCCTTGCCCACTGACATAAGGGCCAACCCGCTACTTGATCATGGGTGTAGGTGGAGGAAGATGAGAAAACTTTGTGGCACTCATAAGAGAAGTCCCAGATGTTATTCCCAAATTAGATGACATGGGAGAGGTCTAAGGATTGGAAGCCACACTAGAAAAGGTACTAGATAGAGACTGATAACCAGGTGGGACGAACGGGCCACCATACATATGTGTTTCTGGTGATGTTGCAAACATATATGAGGAAGAAAATTTTGATGTCTCAACCATATTGGTGGACACGAGCTGGAAGGTCAGATTAGTTCTAGTCATGGTTAATGATCCCAATGAAGATTGAAGTAAGCGATCCACGGATAATTCCAAAGAATTAGGCAAAGGAGTTTGTATCATATTCTGAAGAGGTGGAAGAGGATCAATCTGATAAAAATAGAGTCCTTCCCAATGAACACGAGTAGAAGGACGAGGCTATTCTTGTCGTATATCCTCAATACTCACAACTCTGGGTGGAAGAGGTTCACCATTGGGTCTAACATATATAGGTTCTATCTGAGACGAAGGAAGAGAAGAGGAAGGTCTAGAATTAACATGTGAATATGGTCGAGGCTCCTTAGGTTTAGAAACCTTAAGAATCAAAGTGTTTGACTCAGGAAGGTCAGGTTCAATAACCTCAGGAAACAAGGTTTCAGGGACTTCTGTTTTGATTGTGTCAGTGCCACCGTCAAGAGTAGATGTAATCTTGGGCTTAGAACTCAAAGGGATAGATGATTATGATGGATCAATACTAGGAGGAGGGTCAAAAGTAGTTCCTAAATTTCATGATTTGATAGTCTGCGTGTTCTTATGCTTCTGATGACAGCCAGGAGTAGCCTCTATTGGAAGAGGAGGCTTATTTTTCATTTTACGTGAACAATGGGGTGGGGGATTTTTTTCTTCCATGTTTGATAATAAATTTCATTAACACAAAATGAAATAAATTAAAAATAGGGTAATCTAGGCATAAAGGATAACCAAGCAACTGTGAATTGCAATATACACCGTGGCGAACCAAGGACTTAACATACGGCAACTAATCTCCTTGAATTTGTGTTCGGTGTATCATGGTATATAGGAAATAGACTTGGTTACCTATGGGTGGATAACAACCTATAGGGGACTCCCAAAATATACTCGAAGGTATGTGGGAGTGTAGTCTGTAGTAGTGTTATATAATGCATAACCATTCGATGAGAGCGTTCCCATATACTTTACATGCATGGAGTTCCGTCTAATATACCCAAAGGTGCATGGAGAACGATCTTATACATTCACATACGTAGAACGAGATTTCACCCCTGGGATGCAATGCTGGCAAGCAACGACACATCCTATGTTTAATGACGCTGGAACATGTCTCTAGCCTAGACATCTAAGTGCTTGCGTTAATATTACAAATGTTCCTTAGGTTGATTCACCAAATTTTACTATTTATCTTTGATTAAGTTTCAGTTTTAGGCTCACCACTAATGTCACTTGAACATCCTAAAATGCAAATCTAGCATGAGAAAATGGAAATCTTTCTCTTTCAATGAAAATCTAGCTGAAGAAGGGAAGAAAAAATCAGTATGCATCATACAACATGCAACAAACATGATGCAAGATGCAATTTCCCTTTCAATGTAATTGTTCCTATATGAATGCACATACAAAACCCTAAATGGTAATGAAATTTTTTTTCTTTTCAACACACTTAATTTTCAAAATGAAGGAAACTAAAATGAAAATGTTTAATCACTGATGCAAATGCACTTTTTAGAATGAGGACTAAAACAACAATTCATCCAAGTAGTTAATGACCAAACAAAATTAGTTTGCAAGCGACCAAATGATAACAACAAAGAAAAATCAAAACCAATTCTTACCAAAGGCAATCAAACACAAACGAAACCAAATGGAGGCTTTAGAGAGACCACAAGACACTCAAGACTCAGGGAAGGTTAGTTGGAAGTAGGCTAATCAAAGAGACACCCAAAAAACAAGGGCAAGTTTTGTGCAAAAACAGGGGCCAACACTGGTACAGAGTGGGCCCAAGTGAGGTGGAATGCTTTGTCATAGGCACTGGGGGAGCATTGGTCCATGGATAGAGGATTCCAACACAAAAATTTCAAATGAGACTCAATGAAATCACTTCCTAGGTCTATTATTGGCAGGGTAAGGCATGAAAGGTCTATCAAAGAGGTAATCAAACACAATGGACAAAGGAACCACCAAGGGAATAGATTGATCCCCAACAGAGTCTCCAAGTTGTTATACGAGATTTATTATTGTAGACAAAATTATCTCCCCTATGTTAGGTGGCTAACCTAGAACAACAGAGAGACAAGGAACTCAAGGCTTTCCTTAAAGTAAATAGATGAAAAAATGAAGCCTACCTAGAATCCGTCGCAAGCTTCACTCCTTTAGCTTGAATGCTCCAATTCTAGCTCCGAATGCCAAAATTAGAACCTGCACAGTCAAATAACACAAGCCAAGAAACTACGAGATCTATGTAGTATCATCTAAATACTCTATTCAATAGATCAATATGGTATTGAAATACATGAAATAATAACATCACATATAGGAAAACAAAGTATTCTTTGCATTAATATAAATGGAAGGAGTTACAACCATAGATAGATGTTAATCTTGTAGAAGAGCTCCTCCAGGTTGACTTGTCCTTTCCTTGTCATAATGTGAACCTCCAATCACCCTAAATGTATGAAATGAAACCTCTCACAACAACAACATAAGGGTAGAATCACTCTCCAAAATGAAACCTATTGCATATGGAAGGATGTAAATATATAAAGGAGTGGGGTAAGTTGGGAGTTCTTATCCAATTACTAGTCTAAGGTCTTATATCCACCTTTGATGGGAGGATGGGATCAAAGGATAAGTGATGGAAACTCCACAGTCGGGTAGTATAGGATCTGAATGTTTTCTCTAAGGTAAATGGTTGTAACAAATTCAGGAAGCTTCTAGAAATTTTCTCTTTTTCTTGAGTTTCTTGAACCAACGCAGGTGCAAAGGGGAGCAAACTATAGGTAATCAATGCAGGCCATAGTGGAGCAACCTGTAGGTGAACGTTTTCCAACAAGAGACTAGGGAGAATTGGTTCTAAAATTGGCTCAGATGATGTAGTTTCAAGCAGAAAATCTGGGGAATGAAAGAGACATTCTTAGGGATTTGTGCAAGATGATGAAAATGGGGGATAGGATGTTGATTGATCCCATTAGGAGGGTTATTGATTGGATAGGACCAAATGGAATATAATGCTAATTCTCAAGTTTAATTTTTCTCAATCTGATCTAGTTCCTCATTCATAGTCTTTATCCAATGCTTATCTTTGCTTGCCTAAGAAAAATAATTTGGCGCAATCATGGACATCATATAAACATGTGATTAATTGGAGGCATTTATTAATCTTCGTTGAGTTTGGACTCTTGTTCTCATATTACCAACAATCTAATTTATAGGGTGATGATTTTGTACATACCTTGAAGGGGGTTTTGGGTGAGTGCACTCTACCTCTTCTTATTCTTCTTTTGATTTTTCAAGTTGTTCAACGTCATCTTCACTACTGGTATGATCAAGTGGGTTGATAAATCTTGGCTGCTTGCATTTGAGAGGTAAATCCTCATCCACCTTCACATTAATCCAATTAACTATTTTGCATAATATTCTATTATAAAATCTATAGCCTTTGCTCTTAGTTGAATGCCCTAAAAATATCTCTTAATTAGCTGTAACATCAAACTTACCAAGATTGTCATCATTATTTTTGATGTAACAATTGCAACAAAATAATTTGAAGTGATTTATAGACTTCAATTTTCCATATCATAGCTCATCGGGAGTGTTTTCAAAGTTAGGCTCGAGGCGTGCTTTATTTAAAATATGGATTGTTGTATGAACAATTTCAGCCCAAAAAGTATTTGGAAGTTTTCTTTCACCCAAGATAGCTTTAGCCATTTGCTGCACTAATCTATTTTGCCTCTCAACAACACCATTTTTTTGTGGAGTGTTTGGAATTATGAATTGGATTTTTATTCCATGTTCTTCACAAAAACTATTAAACACACTTGAAGTAAATTATCCACCCCTGTATGATCTTAGACATTTCAGTTTGCAGTTAGTTTGGTTTTCAGCTATAGGGATTTGAAGATCTTGAAATTTTCAAATGATTCAGACCTCTCCCTTAAAAATGCAACCCACGTCATCTTTGTATAATCATCAATTATTAGCATAAAATATCACTCACCACTTGGGGTTTTAGTTCTTAAAGGTCGACATAAGATTGTATTAACTAGTTGTAGAGGCCTGGTAGATGAGTTTTCTTTCGTCTTGAAAGGAACTTGAACTTGCTTTCCAAGTTGGCATGATTTACAAATTGGATTGCTTGGATTTGAAATTTTTAGCAAGAGATTTACAATATGATCAAAGTTTAAGTGTCCCAACCTTTTGTGCCATAACTAGCTCTCATCAATCTTCCCCAAAAATCATTTTTAATTTCCTTCATTTAGTATGTATACATTACTTGGTGTTCTTTTATCCTTTGCCACTGCTTTCTTGTGTTTGAAGTTTTTATTTGACTTCCTCTGAAGTGAATGTAATTTCATACACCTGGTCACACGTTTGAGTCACAAAAAACAAGTTGTGTTTGTGTCCATCCTCAAAAAGAATGTTTTGAGCCTTGCTTTTCTATTAGCCAAGTTAATTGTGCCTTTGCCCATGATATTTCTTGGAGCATCATTTCCAAAAGTAACAGTGCCTACCTCATCTTCTCTTAGCGACAAGAATTTACTTCTATCACCAACCATATACTTAGAGAATCCACTATCCACATGCCAATGGGTGCATTGGTTTTGGGCATATAAGAAAATGCCACATTATTCTTTCTTTTCTTCCTTTTTCTTCTTCCAATTATTGGGTTCTTCTTGTGTTTGATGGATTTGAGGATGTTGGCGAAAAATTGTAAGAGATAGAGACCCTAGATTCAAATGTAGGGGCCAACAAAGGATCCATTGTAGTCTAGCACAATGTCGACATTTTTACCTTACTCGGAAGAAGTAAGGCATCTCACTTGAGGTGTGACGAGACTTTACTAGGATAGGGACTAGAACCGGACATCAAGGAGTGTTAGGACAATGATTATAAACCACATATATTCTATGAAATCACATTATCAAACATGCAACAGGCGCAAAGTGGGACTTGCGACACACCCAAAGAGAAAAATAATGTTCACATTCATGAAAAATATTTTTTTTAAAAGTGATATACAAACCAACACATTCAAAGAATAGAAAAATCCCACCTGCAATTTATTTCCATTAAACATAAAGTATCATTACATCCTGGCACTATGCTCCTTTAGGAAGAATAAGGCAAATCGTCATACAATTTGGCTCACAAAGAAATGAACTAATAACAAAACCAATTTCCATAGACCCAGTGACAAGATTTTGAGATATGATCTTCGCCCCCCCTTTTGTTGTCTTCTCCTTTGGCTTTTATAAGATTTTCTCACCTAAACTACCAGTATTTCCATTGAATACCATGCTCTTTCCTCTTTGATGGCTTTTGTGACTCGACTGCAACTTATCTGTCTCTCCTTGGCGAACTCTATGAATACTGCTACGCTTGCATTTTACCATAATTTTCGATTTCCAACTTCAGTGTCTAATAGATATTGGAATATTTTCTCTCTTTTCCTCAGTGGTTTCCTACACAACTATCTTTTGGTCAGAACTGGTCAAAATGTATCAAAACCCTGGCCCCCAAAACGAAGGACCCAATAGGCCCCAACCACAATCTATTGACTCGTCCCCAAGTCAATCCTTGGATGATGTTGTTGCTTCCCCTTACTGTTGCAGGGTTCCTGCTTATGCCGCTTCTTCCTAAAATGTTCCTTTTTGTGTTGCAGGTTCTCCTTCAAATGAAGGGCCAAATGTTGGGATAGATTGGATGGCTTTGATCTTGAATTAGGTGTATTCAATGATCAATGTTTTCTAGGAATCTAATAGAGTAACAACTTGCTCAAGAAATGGCAAGGTAATTTTAGATGTTAGTTGGGTAGGTTAGGTAGTCATGAGGAATTTAATTGTGTCTCTGCTTCAGTGTGAAGCCTCCGCAACTTCTGAAAATGGATGTGTGTTGGTGGTTTGAGGTCGTGTAGCAGAGCCTTGGTGGCTTGAGAGTCATCCTCAATCTGTTGGATCTATTTCTCTAGCAAATCAGTCGAGGAAAATAAGTCCTTTCTCTAGTTGAGGTTAGGTGTAAGCAAAGCTTGGTTGAACAATTGATGATCCTATTGACGCAAAGCATAGACTGGCTGATTCTTTTTAGGGAGGAAACCAGATTAATCATAATCTTGTGTGAAGATTTCTGGCACCTCCCTAGTAGCATGGTGAAGTGAGGCCTTCAAAAAAGTCACACTAGTAATATTCTTCACATTTTCAGTAACATATTGAGTAGCTGGATCGAGGAGTGATTTCTGGTCATTTGCAATAGTGTTCTTAAGCTCTTGGTTCGACGAAAAAAGGTCGACACATGTAGTTCTAATGTGGTTGCAACAATCTGAAAGGGTGCAAGATGAGAAGTATTCCGGTGCATTTGGTACTACATCAACGATAATAGGAAAAGATGTTTGAAACTTAGCACTGATATCATTGAAATGCTATTGTAGTGCTTGCTTTTATTGTAGGAGATGATCCTGCTTAACTGTTAAGGAGATGATTTTCTACTGATGTTGCTCATGTTTGATTGCCAATGTATTAAGCAATGCTTCTAGTTGGCGAGAAAATCATTGGATGAAGGTAAATAATTGAGAGGTTGAACAATTCTAAAGGTCATCAGTTGACATGGTAGCAGTGAGAGGGAATCAAGCCCACAGAGGTTGTCCACTACGATCGACCGTTCAGATTGGCCTTGTGGTGAAGTTTCCCACTGTAGGTATTCTACAGTGTGTGTGTGTTGGTGTGGAAATATGGAACAAATGGTGGTGGATAATGGGGACAAGACTAGAGGTGTGAGCTAGGATGCTTATAACTTCCTGGCCTTAGGGACTAGGGTGGATTTGCTAACCATTTGCAAATTTAGGGCTAGATGTCATTAGCAGGGATAGAAGAGGAATTGTAACCATATTCGTGGGTGTAGTATTCACAATGATGGCATCATGGGTGGTGTTCGTGATTACATTAATGACATAATAAACCTCCATTTTGGTCTCGACATTGAATAGGTTTCTAGTCTGAGGAAGGTATGAAATGGTCGCAGAGGGGGAGGTCGTGCAGGGTGATGGGTTGTGGGATATTGGGGAAGTAGTTGAGGTGGAATGCAATATTTCATTGATGATATGGGTGCTAGATATGGAGTGGGGCTCTTCATAGGTGAGGTGTTGGTAATTTAATTAGTATTAAATTACTTCATAAATTATCGACCAGGGCTTGTAAACTGATGAGTGTATGTGCACCATTTGTGCTAGGATTATTTATTATGTGAGTAATTTTCAAATTGAATTAGGAGTTTTTCATGCACATGTTTTTTCTAAGAACCACTCAAAGAAAAAATATTGTCACTCTTGCAGGAAGGAAAGTATCACACTAATAGAAATAAACATAATTTGAAGTGCAAGAGTAAATATCACATTAGAAAAATTAAATCTAAATCTTCTTCATGCAGATAAAAATAAAACCTTGAAAGAAATTATAAGTCTACTAGCTTGGGGGGTCCTATCCTAGGTCCGGAGTTAGTTGCACTGACCAACAAAATCCTACACTACTGGCCCCTTCGGCAAAAACCCTCATAACACAGGCTGCAGTCTCACCTGAAGAAGTATGGGGGGATGCAAGAACCAAGTTTCTGCATCCAAAGACTAGTGTGATGTCTTTTAGCACCTTAGATTTGACTTCATGCAGATTGATAAAATCTTAGGGTTCGCCACTTTACCCTATTATAAAAGCCTTCATACCTTCACGAAGGTCTACGATTAGTCCTTGCGGACCTCTATTAGTCAATTCACCTACTTATGTGAATCAGAGAACAATCCTAAGTTAGGGTTCATGCCGGTTTACTTAAGTTATTAGTAAACATTAGAAAATTCATCAGAGTCTTCGTGAAAATACTTAAAAATGCATTGTGTACATCATTAACACTTATTCAAGAGAATCACGTAACATTCAATCAACATTCCATAAACACATCATTCATTGACAACATATAACATTAACAGAGATAAACATAAATATGCAAGAATTCTAAGAAAACTGTCTTTATTGATCTTCAATTCAAGGTTGTAGACTCAAAACTACCTTGCACACACAGCTACAACGGTCCGTGCACTCAACTGCGAACTCTACCTAGGCCTCTGCGGACACAGTTGTAGAGCCTTTCTTCTCCTATATTACCCACTTCTCTATCTTCGCTCTTCCCCTTTTCTCCTTACTTCCCATTTTCCTTTCACTAAGACTCACTACTTATAGATTTTTTCATACAATACCATGGTCCGCGGACCATGGGTAAATCTAAAAATTGACTGAAAACTTATCCAAAACTAGGGGCTAAGCCCCTTTGACCCCTATTTACCTCCGTGCTCCGCATCCAAAAATTGTAGAGACTTTACATTATTTACAAAATAGTATAAAAAAATTGGGTTATCTTAACCCCAAACTAACCCGGGGTACCCCATCCCAAAAGGCCCCCAACACAAAGATCATGACTTGCCCTTGAGTCACTCTGCTGGCACAACGATCTTACTACGAAGATCCCACATCTCCACCTGGACCACTGCAATTTTAGCAGTGCTCTGCGCTGCTACCTGTTGAGCCTCCTCGACCTATTTTTCCATGGCTTGTCCTTCTACTGCCGACCTCATTGTTTGCTGCGTTTGCTGCAGTCCCTTAAGCTTATCCTGAGTGGAAATCGTGACTTGATAAGCTTCCTCCAACCAAGGTTTCAACTTGGCCTTTAGAAAGGCCTCCTTCTTTTGCGCTTCCTCTACCTGTGCCAATAGCTGTTTTACTTCCTGTAATTTGGCAAGGCACTGCGCTGGTGCTAAGGTGTGCCTCTCCCTTACCTTTGTGTTCAATATCTGCAGGTTCGGGTCCTCCTGCAGATTGGTCAACAACTCCATAGCCTGATCGAACAGTATCGTACAGTCAGTGATTGTGGCATCTAAGGTAGCTATGCCTTTCTGAATTGCAACTCCGTGCTGCTCTCGGACCTCAGGTGGAGTTGTGGGTTGCAACTTTGCAATCTTCATGTTAACTATAAAGTGACTCATCCAACTTCTGCTTTAGCCTCACGTACATTAGCGGCTAGTTTTATGATTTTGGCTTCTGGCCACGCATCCTCTGAGAAGTGAAGTTCAGGCACTGTCTTACATGCCTCCGCTACTGCTAACTCCAGACGTGAACTATGCACCTATAACACCTCCTTTTCCTTCAAATCCTGTGTCTTTTTAGTGAAAATTTGTTGATTATTAACTTTAATTTCACTGACAGTAGAGAGTGTTCATTGCTCTCTGATCCTGAGCTCTTCCATGACTCCATGTAGTAATGCATGTAGCGATTCAAGGGATAGTGCAACACGGTTCAATCCATGTTCGTGACTTTGTGAAGCAGTGTGCGCTGTTCGTTTGTTTTGGCATGGAGTGACCCTTTAGGCAAAGGGAAGACTCTCACATTCTGTAGCCAGGCCATCTCCACAACTATACTCTTTCCTCGTTCCAGGTTGGCTTGTGCATTGCTTGATTTCCTGACATCTTCCTCGACTCTGGTTGCTTGGAGCTGCAACTCACACAGATCCTTCTGAACACCCCCAAATGTCTGCATGTATTACTGCTCAAACTGTTGCAACACTTCTTTTGTGGTGTCCCAAATTTTATCATCGATCTCTTCGAGATCACCTTGCATTAATTGCATGGGATAAACCCGTGTTCTATCAGATTTCTTCTTCTTTCGCGTTCCTCCCCACTGCTTTGTGCCATGTCTTTTCAAAATGAAGGGGGTGCTCTGCCCCTCATTACCTCTGCCACCTTATCCTGAAAGCACTTCCTCCTTGGTCTCTAACGAAGGTGCCTTTCCACCTTTCTGTGACTTGCATTGTTCTTCTTTCGCCTGCACCTTAGTAGCGCGTTCTTGCTCCATGTGAGCTTTTCCACAACTTCCTTCCTTTTCTATTCTGCTAGGGTACGCACAGCTTTCTTAGTTTCCTCCTTTCATTTCTGTGCCCGTGTTTGGTCCAACATCTAAGTATGACGAGGCATGCCATTCTGTAGGCCATTTCACTAAAATCTCCTGTATGTCCATGTCGGTCACCAAATATGGCAACTGGTGCCATTTCTGCTCTAGATCCTTCCACGCTTCGATATATATTCTGTGGAAGTCAGCCTTGAACACTACGTAGGCTGACAGCCATGTGAACAAGGGTGGGGACAACCTTGGATTCTGAATGATTTCCATATGAAGATCCATTTCCACAAAATTCCAAAATACCTTTGTCTCTGTAGCCCGTGTGACATCCTTGGTGGACCATAAGGAAGCGAATTTCGCTTCCTTCAACAATCCTTCCTTGAGCGGAGGAAATTGGCTATCCTTCGGCAATATCCATGCAACGAGCACAATTGACAACAACTACCAAGTGTAGTGGAATGGCTTGGTTTTATCCCAGGCTTATCAGAAGTTTGCTAGGAACTCCTGACAGATGTATCTTTCCTAATTAAACTGCACACCTTTAGCACACTGCAAAACAAGGGAAAATATGAGTGTCAGAACTTCATCCATGCGACACTTTCCAATGACCTTCCCTACTAAAATATGGGCAGTGAATTGAACTTCTGGGTCTATGATGGAAGAAAGGAATACCCTCACGATTTCTTGAGGAGGCCATAATCCTTCTTCATCCTCTCTGCGAGATCTTTCTCCCTAGTCTTTCCTCCAAACTCCTTAGCTGGGTTCGCACCTTTGTAAGGCAGCTGCGTGATTCTATGAATTAACATGTCTATGACGGGGATAGGATTTCCTCGCCATAAGCACCCATCTGCACCGGTGTGAGGAGTTGGTGCACACATATCGTATTAATGTGGGTGCGGTGATAGTGTGGTACCAACAGTAGATTGAGCAACCCTGATTGCTTGACACCGTGGACCCATTCCTGTGTCTCTAATGCTGTAACACCTATTTCTTCATAATAAACCTTCCACATATATTTTTCCATCGTCAGATGTGGAAATTTAGCATGGTCTGCGAGGTCCCAATCCTCCATTTTTAACAATGGGATCCGCGCAAGCCAAGGACCTTCAAAAGGGACCTGCTCAGGTAGCAGGGGCGTGGATACTGTGAACTTCTCGGTATCTGGGTCCTTCATAACCTTTGCTTTTCCCTTCCATGGAGGGATATACACAGGTAGCCTTGTCATGGGTTCCACCCCTTCAGCATCAATATCCTCTATTCCCTAGAATTCTTCCACATCCAGGTCCACTACTCTCTCTGGTTGCTTGTCTTTCTTCTGCTTGGCCTGTGTTTCGGTATGCTTCCTTGGGGATGCACACACTGGCACCAACTTTTTCTTCTTTTCCTTTGTTGTTGGTTGCTTCTCTTTCATGGTAGGTTGTTTGTCTTTTGTCATGGTCTGTTTCGGCCTGGGCGACCTCGGCGCTGTGGGCACCGCAGGTGTAGCCTCTACACTTGATACTTCTGGTCCTGGTGCGTCGGACACAACTGCTTCCGAACTCAGGGCTTCAGTGGGGTTGGTGGCAGTCATTCTCTCAATAAACAACTCGCGAGATTCGGAAGAAATGTTTGCTTGTGACAGGAATTATTCCCAAAATGCTTGGCTCATAGGCAACAGACAAAAAAATTCATGAACAACTCTTAGAGCACAAAGTGTTCTCTGTTGGACTGGAATGCGTAATTTATAGGGGTTTTTGGATTCAAATCCGACCATTCCCCCCAATTTATGACAATAAATGTTGTTTTGGTGGTAGATCTTCAAAGATTTTTTTTTCCTTAAACGCCGCCACCCCACTCTACTTAACCGTATTCTGGCCATCAAGTCTTGAACAATAATTTAAATGGTCACTTTCCTGCTGTGCTGCATGGTACCTTCCCCCATGGTGTAGCTTCCTGAGCAGGGAAAATTTTAATGATGAAATTTGTCTTAAAATTTAGAAACCTTGGCGAATCTTACTAGTCCTCAAATTGAAAATTATGAAATCTTTATTGATATATTTGTAAAAAAATGCAAATTTATAATAGTTTTATATATAACCTTTATACAATTTTGGCAATTTTTAAGGTAAAATAATTTTATACCATAAAATTTGGGCAAATCATTTTTAGAAAAAATGGAAATTGGTGAATCTTCGTTTTTGGAAAAACCATGGAAAATTAGCCCACTTGCGAATATTAGCCCCTAAAAATTTCCGTGTTCCTGAGCGTAGCTTCCTGGGTTGCATCTTCATCAGTCTTCACGCAACTTGCTTGTTGCGTTGTCCTCCTAGCTGGGAAGTGTAGTTTATAGTCCCGTGCTCCCTTGCAATTGCCTGGAGCACTAAGGCAATCTTGCTGCCATCTAGTCATTGTGCAGGATACCCTGTATACAATTTCAACCTACTCCCATTTACTTTTCCTGGGAAGGGTTCTCCATTCAGCTTCGCGAGCTAAACTATGCCTCCACCTATAATTTATTTGACAATATATGGCTCTAACCAATGCATCTGGAATTTACCCGGAAATTTAGTGAATTTACTATCATATAACAAGACAATATCATTTACCTTGAATGTGCGAAGCTTGATATGGTGATCATGCCATGCTTTTTCATGTTCCTTCTGTACTTTCTGATGAAATCCTACCAAAAGTCGATCCTCTTCAAGATCCAGCAGATGCACGAGCCGTTCCTCTAAGGCCTCGCGATCCTCCATATCCGTCAGGGCTGCTATGCGCAAACTAGGCACAATGTACTCCATTGACATTACATCTTTGACCCCATATACTAATCTGAACGACGTTTTCCCTATCAGCTTCTTAGAAGTAGTCCTATAAGCCCATAGTATTGCAAGTACGCACACATCCTAGTCATTTTTCTGCACATTGCAGGTCTTTGTCAGCGCATTCTCCAAAATCTTATTGAAGGCTTCAATAGTACCATTAGCCTGCAACAGTTACTGTGTAATCTTCTGATGGTAGACCTGGAACTCTTTAGTCAATGCGCTGATCGTTTCGTTTAGAAAGTGCGTACCTCTATCACTCATCAAAACTTTCAGACAACCAAATCTAGTTAAGACATACTCAAACAAAAAATTTGTTGTCGTATCCCTTGTACAATCCTTAACCGACTATGCTTCTGCCCATCTGGTTAGATATTCTGTCACAGTGATAATATAGCATGCACTTGTTTTCTTTCCTGGGGGATGAATTGGCCGAACAAAATCAATCGCAAACTTCTCAAATTCCTGCAAGGACACCTGAAGATGTAGTGGTAACTCATCCCTTCACGATGGTCTGCCAGTTCTGAATGTAGGCCACCATAGACATGCGCGCAAAATCTTTCGCGCAGTTGCCTTTCCTACATAATGGCCTCCTGCAGCTCCCCCATGAGGTTCAACGAGAATGCTATCTTGCTCAAAGTCTGGCACATATCTTCACAATATTTCATCTGCACCCATCTTATATAAATGTCCCACAATGACTGAAAAATTGGCTGTGCGCACTACTAATTCCTTCTTTTGTTGGCCTGTATATCATTCTAGTTCCATCTCCGTAGTCAAGAAGTGAATAATTTCGCCAAAATGGTCATCTACTACATGCACTGCAAAGAGCTGCGCATCTGGAAACCCTTCCTCCAAATTATTAGGCTCTTCTCTTGTTTCGATCCGTGACAGATTATCAGTTCCCGCATTTAACCTCCCTAGCTTCACAATGACTACAATTCATACTCCTGAAATAGTAGCAACTATCTGCAGATCTTCCCCACCAACACAAGCTTGTTGACCAAGTATTTCAAGGTAGAATGATTTGTGTACATATTGAAGTGCCCTCCTAACAGATAATGCCTGAAATTTTGCACCACCTACACCATTGTCAACCCTTCGCTCTCAATCATTGAATAATTTTTCTCAACCTTTGATAAATTCCTACTTGCGAAGGCTATAGGATGGTCTGTTTCTCCTTCACCAGCCTGTGTTAGCACTGCACCCAACGTAATGCAAGAGGCATCCACATGTATGTGAAACTCCTTTTTCCAATCTGGGAATACCAAAATCGGCGCAATGACCATCTTTTCTTTCAATACATCTAGGTTGCGCTGGCATTCTTCGTCCCAACAAAATGTTTGTCCTTTTTCAACAGTTTCTCCATGGGTGTAGTAATTTGAGCATAAGATTTGATAAACTTTCTATAGTATCCCATATGTCCCAGTGTCGCGCGCAGCTGCTTGACATTCCTTGGGGCCTCCAAATTCACAATTACTGCAATCTTTAGAGGGTCCGCCATCAATCCTTTCTTGCACACCACGTGAGCCAACAAGATCCCAAAGGGAACACAAAATATGCATTTCTTCAAATTTAGTGCAATTTGGTATCTGCGACACATATCCAACATCAGGCGCAAACTGGCTACATGGCGCTTCACTAATCTGAATAACATCTAGTCATCAAATTAGACTTCCAGGAACTTATGAATGAACTCCTTGAATGCTATTATGACTATGCGAGAAAATATCGCATGCGCATTCTTAAGCCCAAACGACATCACAATGTATTGAAAACAACCCCACTCCGTAGCGAAGTTCGTTTTGCTCCTATCCTCTGATGCAATCTTGATCTGATGATACCCGAAAAATCCATCAGTAAAGGAGTAGGCCTCCTGCCCTCCGACATTGTCTAACACTTCATCTGTACACGATGTTGGGAATGGGTCATGGACACATGCATCATTAAGCTTTCGCATATCTACACAAATCCTTATTTCACCTTTTTGTTTCTTCTCTTGAACCACCATCGGGCTCACCCAATCAGATTCTTCAACAGGTTCTATGATGCCTGCCTCCAACATCTTATCCAGATCTTGGTGCACCTTTTCTTTATACTTAGGATTAAGGTGATAAGGCCTCTATTTAATAGGCTTCTTTTCCAGCTTCAATGTGATCTTCATAACGACCAAATTGCTAACTATGCCCTTAAAAGCTGAAAACTTAGTAGGGAAGAGATCCTGGTATTTGCGAAGATTAAACAACTTTATCTATTGTAGCATCATCGCAATAATCTCCAATTTTCGTGAACTTCGGTTCTTCTTTAGTGCCAATGTTTACTTGTTTTTTCTTCAAAGGTGCGAAAATGTCCAGTTTTTCTATTTGTGGGCCTTCAACTTCACGATGTCTTTACACCTCCAAAATATTGAGGTTCCTTGGGTCTTCTTCTTACTCTTCAGTGGTCACATTATAGCATTCCAATCCGTGGCGCAGCTGGGTGCTCCAGTCTGGTTGGGTCCATTCCATAGGTTCCATTGGCCTTAATTTCTTGCAATGATTCATCGATGCTTGCAAAGTCGTATTCAAAGCTGAAGGTCTATAAGAACCCTTCCTTCAATACGTCCCATAACGCGGTGCCATAGTGGAGCTTCGTTTCCAGATACCAGTTCATGGGAATTGTATCCAAAGTATGGAAAAATATGTGTACCCACTCTGGCTACGGTTCTGTTCCCCATACTTTATTCCATTTTGCTAGGTGATTAGCGGATCATCCCTTCCATTATATTTCTCAGTCATTCTGGTGTTAGCATGCCCAAACCGTAGCTTCATCATTCTTCTGTAATCTTGCCATCCAACAAAGCTATCCTTATGCGTACCTCACCATCGTGCAGGCGTAACATGGAGTACCAACTCTAATTCTTGGAAGCAGTGATCCTCAGCGACTGTGCGCTCAAATTGATCCAAAAATAGATCTACAATAGTTAAACCATCATAATAGGGTAATTTCCTTACCTCCGACGAAACACAACGCAATGACTTCGTCATAATATTGCATCACAATGTAGATACTTCATGCAATTAGTGCTGCGAATGCTCCAACTCTTCGTCTGAATCAGAGGTGCAGGAAATCTCCCAGTCCCATGCAATCCTCCCATATGTCATTGGATTGATCCAGTCCTGATCTCTTGATGTTATTTTGTAGATTTGATCCAGTTCATCATCACTTTCTTCGTAATCACAGACTGGTTTAGTATATCGCGCTCCTTTTGTATGGGCCATCGGTACTATAACTCGAAGTGACTTTCTCTCAAATGACATTGTCCTCTTATTCAAATTAATGACCCCATTCATATCAATAGCCCAGTCAAGTCCTAGGAGCGTAGGGTAGGGATTACTATCATCAAAAATTTCTGTAACTTCAAAGTTTGCTACCGTGCTCGCACCTTCAATATCAACTGTTACTCCATATAACCGTCCCATGGGGATGATTTTCTATTGGTTCACCATTCTAAGCTAAATCAGAGGCCACTGCAGTGTAGGTCTCGCCATCCTTTCCCATGTTTGTTTTGATAATATGTTTGCATCGGACCCCAGATCCAAGATAACCTGGTCCATCTCATAATCACCTATCTGCACAGTGAGCCTCATCTCGCGCCCTATTTGTGCCCTATGTTTGCCAATCTTTTTGACTACGTGGTGTCCGTCAGGGGATTTTTCTTTGCTTGTGCATTAATTTATTAATTTATGTAGGCCCTCCACAACCTTTCTATCGCGCAACAGCTTCATGCAGGTCTCCAAAAACATAGTGAGTACAGAGGGATCAACCTCTGCAGGCACGCTAAATTTTTCATCTTGTCTTAGCTCCTTGAGGTGGAGGCCTCAATGAAGCTCTTCTTGGCTTCCATAAATGTTTCCTTGGCATGATCCAAATCAAAGCTAACTTCTTTTTCTGGTGTTTTGCGGACCCATCCTTCTTGATCAAGTTATTTATCTTTATCAGTGCCAGTCGTCATCTCACTTCTTAGCACAATGTTAATGCTCTGGTCTTCTTCGCGGGGCTCGACCCTCATCATCTGTAGATTCTACGTGGGATGCTAAGGTTGTGTTTACTTCTCTTGCATCTTAGCTATCAACACCAGGAATTCTTCTATAGTATGGTCAAACTGTCTATAGTATTGACATGACAGTTGTGTAGGATTCTAAAACTCTTACGCGTAGTGCCTTGGTTGTCCACAGTTGTAGCAAATAATCTGACCACAACCTCTACCAATCCCTCCTCCTTCGTGATGTTGTCCTTGACCCTGATATCCTCAATGCACTCCTCTGGCGCCCTGATCTAGATGTCGAGTTTCTACTTGCATCCGGTATGTAGGCATCCTTTCTATCATTAGCTCATAGCTTCGACAATGGTGCTCATTGTGGCCCACAAATTTTCAGAAGTTACAGAACAACTGCTGGGGTGTCTGGACAAACTTTTGAAGTAAATGGAATTTATTCATCGCATGTTGTCCAAAAACTTGGATAATAGCTCACCATAGCATGCTCCCCATGCTCAGCCCTACTGGGGATTCTGGCTTTAAGGGAATTGGCCCCCCTCCTGTAATATAATTTGCGTACACTTGAAAATGATATTTATCATGCCCCTATCCCTTGCACTTCAAACACCAGACTTCTGCGCACACTTCTGCTTTAGTCTCCTTTTCTGTCTTCAAACTCTGTAACTCCAGGTGTAAGCTTGCTAATTGTGAGTGGATCTGCTGTACCCCCAAGGTCATATCTTGAATAGGTGAGGCATGCAACCTCATTGTGATTTCCACAACTTTTGCTTGCGTTCCTATCTTCTATTGTGATAAAGAAATTCTCAGGTGGGGAAGAAGTGAAGCTATAGACCATTCACGATGCTGACTATCTGTGAGATGCATGTTAGCTTCTCAAATCTGGCACTTCAACCTTTGATTCAAATACTAAGGCATCTCATTGACCCCCATCATGATTTATTTGAATCCAATTACTGATTGTGAGTCATAATTATGCTTACTAAACTCTTTGTTTAAAGCTACCTTAGTCTTTGCTAGCGTTGCAAGTGGACTATCAAAACAATACTTAATATACCAGGTTAGCGCACGATCTTGCAGAGTGGTAACCAATTGTGCCTTCTTTATATTTCCATCAATAATCTGTTGTGTTGTCCACACAATGTTTGCAACAAACCAGAACTTCTTTGCATCTTCACTTCCTATGCCCTTGAAAATCGACATTTTCATCGCATTCACCATATTGAATGGTGGTAGTGGAGGTGGACGTGTGGGTGAAGGTGTATGCGATGGAGGTGGAGATGGAGGCAAAGTGGAAGGATGATTTTTTTGAGGAATCCCCTGAGTGATTAGCTGAAAAACACTTTGTGGTGGAGTCCGTTCCGCCCCTTCATCGTCACTTAAAGGAGGTCCAATCAATGGACTATACTTTGGTGCGGATCCTTCATGATTTCTAAAGAATCGTCCAATTCGCGTAGCTCCGAACATCAAGGTAATGGCATCACCCATTTTTCACATAATAGCATTTTAATCCAAGTATTCAATGATCTTAAGTACTTACCTCACGGTCCTTTGAAAAATTTCCGCTCCGCTTTGCTATAGCTGACTGAGGTATCAACTACAAATTTTGTAACAAATCCTCCTAGGATTTGATCGAGCCAATGATCCACAACACACGCGATCTTATTTTTAGAGGTTTCTAGTCATCACACTAATTCTGGAGTCCACACTATAGGACTATCGAGCTTCCACCTTCCTTAACTGTCTGTTAATTTAGCTAACCACTCATACAGTTCAATGGGAAAAGTGTAGCAAAAGATCTTATGTATCTCTATATACAGATACTTGTTCAACCACTCTTCCTTTGAGAAGTGTATATTCCTATTTTATTGCGCTGTGAACTTGTGAATCTTTCGATCCAAGCACTTTTCAATCTCTTTCTTGGTCGGATTCCAATGATGCTACGTCACACATCTCTTTCAAGCAGATCCTGGTCCCAGCAACAGAACCATTTTTTGCTTAGGGGGGTCTTGGCCAAGCTTCAGAGTTAGCTGCGTTGAACAACAAAACCCTACACTACTAGCCCCTTCGGAAACAACCCACGTAGCATAGGCTACAGTCTCACCCGAAGAAATATGGGGGGATGCAAGAACCGAGTTTCTGCATCTAGAGACTAGTGTGATGTCTTCTACCGTCTCAGATCTGCCTTCACGTAGATTGATAAAATCTTAATGCTCACCACTGTACTTTGTTAGAAGAGCCTTCAGACCTTTGCGAAGGTCTAGGATCAGTCCTTGTAGACCTATGTCAGTCAATTCACCTACTTACGTGCATTAGAGAGTAGTCCTAAGTTAGGGTTCGTGCAAGTTTACTTAAGTTATTAGTAAACATCAGAGAATTCATCAGAGTCTTCATGAAAATACTTAAACATGCATTGTGTACATCATTAAAACTTATTCAAGAGAATCACATAACATTCATTCAGTATTCCATAACACATCATTCATCGACAACATATAACATTAATAGAGATGAACAGAAATGCGCAAGAATTATCAGAAAATTGTCTTTATTGATCTTCAATTCAAGGTTACAGACTCAAAACTACCCTGCACACACAGCTGCAGGGGTCTGCGCACTCAGCTGCAGACTCTACCTAGGCCTCTGCGCACTTAGCTATAGAGCCTTTCTTCTCCTATCTTACCTGCTTCTCTATCTTTGATCTTCCCATTTTCTCCTTGCTTCCCCTTTTCCTTTTAATAAGACTCACTACTTATAGAATTTTTCATACAATTCCATGGTCTATGGATCATGGGTGAATCTAAAAACCGACTCAAAACTTATCCAAAACCAGGGGCTAAGCCCCTTTTAGCCCTATTTACCTCTGCGCTCCGCATCCACAAATCGTGGAGACTTTACATTATTTACAAAATTGTATCCAAAAATTGGGTTATATTAACCCCAAACTAACCGAATGGACCCCATCCCAATAGGCCCCCAACACAAAGATCGTGACACACCCTCAAGTCACTCTACTGGTGTCGTGATCTTACTGCGAAGATCCCCCAGCTCCACCTGGACCATTGCAATTTAGGTAGTGCTTTGCATTGCTACCTATTGAATCTCCTCGACCAATTTTTCCATGGCTGGTCCTTCTACTACCAGCCTCATCATTTTCTGCATCTGCTGTAGTCCCTTAAGCTTATCCTGAATGGAAGTTGTGACTTGATAAGATTCCTCCAACCAAGGTTGCAACTTGGCCTTTTGCAAGGCCTCCTACTTCTACAATTCCTCTACCTATGCCAATAGCTATTTTCCTTCCTGTAATTTGGCAAGGCGTTGCGTTGGTTCTAACGTGCGCGCAGTCACCCTAACCTCATCATATTGGTGCTTCCTCTCCCTTACCTCTGTGTTCAATATCTGTAGGTTCGGGTCCTCCTGCAGATTGGCCAACAACTATAGAGCCCGATCAAACAATGTTGCATAGTCAGTGACCGCGGCATCCAAGGTAGCCATGCCTTTCTAAATTGCAGCTCCGTGCTACTCTCAGACTTCAAGTGGAGTTATGGGATGCAACTTTAACTGCAGCTCTGTGATCTTCATGTTGAACTCGAAAGTGACTCATCTAACTTCTGCTTTAGCCTCATGCACACTAGAGGCTAATTTTTTGATTTTGGCTTCAAGCTGTGCATCCTCTAGGATGTGAAGTTTAGGCATTGTCTTACATGCCTCCACTACTACTGACTGCAGACACGAACTATGCACCTGTAGCACCTCCTTTTGCTTCAAAGCCTGTGTCTTTTCAATAAATAGTTGCTGATTATTAAATTTAATTTCACCAACAACAAAGAGTGCTTGCTGCTCTCTGATCCTGATCTCTTTCACGATTCCCTGTAGTAATGCATTTAGCGATTCAAAGGATAATGCATCAAGGTTCAGTCCCATGTTCGTGACTTTGTGAAGCAGTGCACGCTGTTCATCTATTTCGGCACAGAGTGACCCTTCAGGCAAAGGGAAGACTCTCACATCCTGTGGCCAGGCCATCTCTGCAACTGTACTCTTTCCTCATGCCAGGTTGGCTTGCATGCTACTGCTTTCCCAACATCTTCCTAGATTCTGGTTGCTTGGAGTTGCAACTCTCGTAGATCCTTCTCAAAACCCCTAATGGCTGCATATATTATTGCTCAAACTGGTGCAACAGTTCTGTTGCGGTGTCCTGAATTTTATCACCGATATTGTCGAGATCACCTTTTGTTAATACCATGGGATCAACCCGTGTTCTATTATATTGATGCTTATTTCGTGTTCCTCCCTGCTGCTCCATGCCACTTATTTTCAAAATGAAGGGGGTGCTCTTCCCTTCATTACCTCCACCGCCTTGTGTTGAAATCTCTTCCTCCTCGGTCTCCGACAAAGGTGACTTGCCACCTTTCTGTGACTCATGCTGTTCTTCTTCCGCCTACTCCTTAGTAGCGTGTTATTGCTCCATGCGAGCTTTTTCACAACTTCATTCCTTTTATGTTATGCTAGGGGATGTGCAGCTTTCTTAGTAGGCTCCTTTTGTTTCTGTGCAACAGAAATTTCCGCGCCTGTGCTTGGCAGAGGCAATGGTTATTAGTTTTAAAATAATCATCTATTTATATCATAATTCAATGTTTTTTTTAATATTTGACTATTACTTACATACCTTTCATTTTGCCTTACTGATTTGTTCTTTTGTAGGTTTCTTAGGTTACCTTGGCTGCGATCTCAATTCAGGTTGCTTTGGTTGTAATCTATCAAGTCAACTACAAAATTTCATGAGAGCTGTAGATTATTGACAATTTTGTAGCTGTTTTATTTATGCAAAAGAGGAATAAAGGAAATTGGAAAAGAATAGGGAAATTAAAGAAAATCTAGGCTGCCAAGAATTCTTGGTTTTCAACTTAGATTTTATGTATAAACATGCCAACAATGTTGGTTTTCATGTTTATATATATATATATATATATATATATATATATATATACATATATATAAAGAAATTAGAAAGCTAAGTTGGAGAGGATGAGGAATCTTCCATGATCAACTTCAAGTCAAGATTATCTTGCAGATTTCTAATGAACTTTTCCTTTGTCATTGGTTTATGATATATTCATAATATATGACCAATTACAAGGAAAGTTACTTTTTCTTCATCATTGGTTTTAATTCTAACTGCTCCATTATCAAATACAATTTCAATCTCATAAAGACCAAGCCAATGAGCTTGAAATTTTCCTTGAAATTTTTTAAATTTAGAATAAAAAAGTTATGTCAAATCACTTGTCTGGAACTTTCTATCTTTGATAAACTTATCATGCCATATGGACCTTTGTTGTTGAATTATGTTGGTTCTGTAAATATCATCTTGTCATATCTCATCAAGTTCATTCAATTTCTCCATTATTATTTTTTGGGCTTCTGATAGATCAAGGCCCAATTTGATTGCGATTTGAAGGTTTATTTGGAACTCAATAGGAAACCGGACTTGCTTCCCATAAAAAAGTTCATAAGGAGTATGCTATGCTGTGTTTCTCCATGTGGTACGATATGCCCATAAAGTTTTTGGAAGATTTTATGCCCAATCCTTTCTATGCAAATGTACAATTTTGGTAAGAATTGCTTCAAGTACTTTATTAGTAGATTCAATTTGTCCATTTGCTTGTGGATGATGTGGAGTGGATTTTTGATGTTTGATTTTGTATTCCTCCATTATCTTTTGCACCTACTTAGATGTAAATTGAGTACCTTGATCTATCACAATTTCCCTTGGGACACCAAAATGTGTGAAGATATCCTAAAAAGGAAATGAAACTACAACATTTTCAGTAGCAAAAGGAAGTGATTTAGGTTCTACCCATTTCGTGACATAATATGTGCAAACAAAAATGTAATTTTTTTCCCTTGATGGTGGACTGATTGGACCAACAAAATCGAGAGCCCATTTTTCAAAAGGTTCAATAAGTACACAAGGTTGTAGAGGAATCTCATTTGAAGGAATAGGCTTTCCCATTCTCTAACAACTATCACATCTCTTAACATATTATTTGGCATCTCTAAAAAGAGAAGGCCAATAATATCCTTAGAGAATGATTTTATAGGCAATCCTTTTATCAGTGAAATTTTCTCCACATGGTTTATTGTGACAAGCCTTTAATATTTTTGGTACTTCATCCTCTCTAACACATCTTCAAATGATTAAATCAGGCCCTATTTTGAATAATTATTCATTTATCCATGAATAAGATGCACTGGTTTGGATAACTTTCCTTTTCTCCTAGGGAGAAAAATATGAATGTAACTTTCCTGTGGCCAAATAGTTAGAAATATCTGCAAACCAAGTAGATTTAATAGATACTGCAAAAAGATATTTTCTAGAAAAAGTATCTTTTACAGGAACATCCTTATTATCATTTTATATTCTAGATAGAAAATCAACAACTGTATTGTCCTTTCCCGGTGTTAGCACCTAAATCTGCCCTAGGCTGAAGGAAGGCAAAATTCAGGGTAACCACAAATCACGCTTAGTCTGGTAGCTAGCCCTACCAGAGCAGGAGAGGGCTCTCTCGAGTCACGCTCAGTGGATAGATGATCAAAAATGGTTTGAGATGACTTACAATAAAATATTTACCTTAGGCTAGTAAGTGAATAGGGATTCTGGAAACAATTTTCATGAATGACCAAGCTTCTAGGATGTGATGGGACCGGCGCTCAGCAAAGAACAGAGAATTTAATACAAAGGCACAGATTATTCTGTGAGGCAAGGTAGGCGGAAAATGTAACAATTTAGTTTGAGGTACCGCGACATGAATAGATTGCTGAAGAAAGTGAAAAGGGCATAGTGACATGAATCCTTTTCAATAGAAGAATAACACTGAACATGAAATTTTCCCACAGGCAGAGCAATAAAATTGAATTCTACCTAATCTCACTCAGAAAATATCACTGGAAATGAACATGAATCGAATTATGAAACATAACGAAATACATATGAAAACATAAGAGACACATTTGCTACACTCACAACCACAAGAATCTCATGAAACAGAGCCGCTGCCTTTCATTAATTCTCTGTTAAAAATACACAGTGAAGAAACAAAGTTTCTTTCCCACAGTCTCCCAGAAGTTACAAGCCAACCCACCCTTTGCAAATAACTTGCATACAATATATAGAATGTGTGAGGAAGAGCTAGAACGCCCAAGGGTTGGGAAGTTACTCAAATCATTACAAAATGGAGATGGAGAGCCAACCATTAGCTACAGGTGCAGCGCTGCAAACATGACATTTGGCTTGGGGTGACCGTTTGCCTTCCTTCGCCACTTGGATAGAAGCCAATCTGGATAAAAAACTCTTTAAATGCCGCCTTTGGTGCCAAAAAACCAAAGTGTAGATGAGCGGGCCCACTTGGAGAAGTCGCGAACCGAAATTTCGCGAAACAGAAGCAAATTGGGCAATTTTTCCTCTATGTGCCGTGCCATTTTCTCTGTGCATCGTGCTACTTTGGGGCCTATTTTGGGGCACTTCCAGGTGTCCAAAATGTGCCCAAGTGGGCTTGTTGGAAATCCTGTCTTGTCTACTTTCTAAACCCACTAGAATTTTTGAATTTGGTGCTCATTTTCCCCTCCAAGTCTTCATTCTCCCAAGACTGCCTCCTGTGTGTCAAAAAAGTGGTAGAGAGGCCATTTTTGGGTGTTTTTTGACCTTTAGGAGACTCAAATCTTGTCAAAATTTTTTGCTCGGACACCAGCAGTCGTCATTTTCCATGCTGAATCCAAAAATTCAAGCCATTCCTCATTTGGAGCTCTAGAATTTTAGCGTCGCGCCACGTGCGCGGCGCACAGGGAGAAAAACCTTGTTTTTTGCACAAAAAATTTCAAAATTTCAAAATGTGCTCCAAATTTCTTGAAATTTGGTCTGGAGCTTCTTCATTAAGTGTTATGGTGGGCCAAGGATTTCCTTAGCCAATATCCGGAGTCGATCATTCTCTTTTTTCCTCTTTTGCCTTTTTGATGCCTTCTTTAGGTTTGCCTTCAAATTCCTTATTCGTGCCTTGCAAACCTTGTTCCGTGCCCAATAGTGGTTTTTCATGTTCCTGAGCATGTCCCTGTCCTTGTTTTCTTTCGCCAATCACTGTGTGTCTCCATCTCATACTCCGATGAATGTTGTGAATCCATGACTGTTGTGTATACTGTACCTAGGTTGCCCTTTGATGATGGTGTGAGGCTGGGTGCCTTTGTGATGTCTGTCACCAAGGGGAACAATGAAACAGGGAGTATTAGGAAGGGAGTAATGTAATGGGAATAGGGGTTATAGGGAGAAATTTGTTTAGGGATATGGGAGGAGTTTGGGTATTTTGCAAGGGTAGGGTTTGGGGTTTTAACAAGGTAGGGTTTGGGGTGTCATGTTGACCAAATAGTGGAGGGATAGGGGAGAGGGTTTGGTAGTAGTTTAGGGCAGGGATTTTAGGAAAAATGATAAAGGGAGGATGGGAAAAATGGTAGGTGAGGGGAAAATGATGGGTGGAATGGAACCTTGGCACTAATAACTCACTTTAGCAACCCTAGCCATTCATGTTTTTTGGTGATTTCGTATGGTTGATTTTATGCATTT
The DNA here is from genome assembly GCA_031772625.1 of Pinus tabuliformis. Classification (NCBI taxonomy): domain Eukaryota; kingdom Viridiplantae; phylum Streptophyta; class Pinopsida; order Pinales; family Pinaceae; genus Pinus; species Pinus tabuliformis. Next base: position 703,322,667 of record CM062805.1, on the reverse strand, counting down.
GGTTGCATTTCAAACATCAGTATAAACCATCATATCATTGATAAAATTTGATGAGAAAGTGATGTTATAAAGCCTACCTTTCAATTTGATAGCATTCACAAAAATTTGGAGTGATTTGGCACTTGTTTCGGCCCTTGGTCTGTGTGCGCCGCGCCCTGGGTATGCGCTGCGCCTATGGAAAGTTTGAACTGCGGGCAGGCTCTGTGTGTGCTGCGCCCTTTGTGTGCACTGCACACCTAAGTATATGTGCCGCGCTCCTTGGAACAGCCTCCAACTCACTCAAACACGCACGATGCACCCTTTGCTCTCTTAATCACTTTGCAACGTTTCTTTATGACCTTGATTTGCACAATGACCTTGTTTGCTTGTGGAAACCTTGTGGAATGAAGAATTTGCATTTCTGGAGGAAGATCTCAGTCAGCTTTAGGCCTTTTAGCCCTGTGCACTGCGCCTCCCATGTGCGCTGTGCCAGTGTAAATTTACACTGGAAAATCTCCCTCTGTGCGCCGCGCTCCCTCTGTGCGCCGCGCTCCCTCTGTGCATCGTGCCTTTTGTTAGGTGACTTTTGGAGGCCTTCCTGGTGTCAAAATTGGGCGCAGGATAGCTCGTTGGAAAGGTATTTGAGTATAATTTCCAACCCAACTAGAATTTCTCAATTTGGAGTTCATTTTCCCTATAAAAAATCAAATCTCCCAAGACTGGTCAAAATGTGCCAAATGAGGCTGCCTCAAGGCAGAGTGCTTTTGCAGTCAACTTTGAATGCCTTCATCAACTCCAAATTGAGCTCATGGTAGCTCATTGGAAAGATATTTGTGTCTAGTTATCATTTGACTCATCAAGCAATTCATTTGGCCAACTAAACTAGGAGAAAATTTGATTTTCCCAAGGTCACTTCAGAGGTGCATCAATTCTCCCGAGGCAACTATATTTTTGAGATTTCTCCAAAACCATGACACCTGTGTAAAAAGTGAAGGGGGTTTTTATTCCTTGGCATGTTGTGGACAAAAAAACCCTCTCAGGTTTCCCAAATTCATATTTTATTGCTCAGAAACCTCATTTGAGTGAAACCTATCCCGATGTGTGGAACAAGGGATTTGTCGAAATGAAGCGAAATGACGGGGATAGGGAACTTCTAAATTCTTGAGGAAATTTTGGGAAGTAGGGAGGGATGTTAGGAAGTAGGGGAAAGTGGAATCTTAGAAATTGAGTGAGGGTAAGGGGTCCAAAAAGGCAAAACATAGGTCCAACCTAGAAAATTGCCAGGTTGTGGCAAGAAACTAGGATTTGTGCGAAAATGAGGAATTTGGGGGATCTCAGTGATGGGAAGTGTTTGATAAGGTACTTTAAGGATAGGGGAAGGTGTATGAACATCAGGATACAAGTTTTGCTGATGATATGGCTGTCCAAGAGAAATTGCCTTCAAAACCCTAGGAGAGGGAAATGACCTTACCTAGGCGCAACTAAAGCATGAACAAGGTGTAAAATGACCCAGTGGGACTTGACATGATAATGAAAACTCTCTGAATGATGATACACTCAGCTGAACGATGACATGGACCGACTGTTACAGGGAAAAGTGTCTATATAGAACTTCTCTATCCCACTAAGGTGTGACAGCTGCCTTAGAAACAAACAGAGAAAAGCTACTTTTGTTTTTCCTTTATGAATTATAGATAGAGAGGAATAGAAAGACTAACCTCTGTCTTGCGCTAATCCTTCGATTTGATCCCTCTCTTCTTTGATAGTCCTCAGCTACCTGCTCCCTTGCACGCCCAGCTTCACAAAGTACCTGTAAGATCACAGAAGCATAACACTATACAAAGACATGGATCTATAATCATAAACAATCTAGGATCAGATGTAAATTGACCATACAAATGTAACAAGCATCACTGATACAAAAGAATGGAGGAAAACTCAAATAGCTTTTATTGATAAACAAGAAAAGATCCAGGAGGAGTTACAACCAGTTGTTCCGACCCAGCATCAACCTCCCAGCAAAGAAGCCCCTCTTCACCTCAAACAAAGCATAGATCACCCAACAATCTGATGTTTGTCTCAAAAAACCAACATCAATTCCTTACAATATGCAAAATTCCAGCCTCTGGATCTCTGGGATGAGGGATCCATATATAGATATCTGTAAGGGGAATGAGTCAGCTTGTGATTTGATTAGTGTCTTCTCTCTGATAGTTCTTGTTTCCACTTGGAGACTGAAGGCCTCTTACTCATCCTTGGTTGAATTCAGTGAGGCAAGTGTCACAGGAGAAGATTCTGGAAGCTTCCATTGCCTCTCCACCTCGCGGAATGACACTGCCATTTGTCATTTCTCACCCATCGCACCCCACAGAAGGTACTTTTGAAATGAAATGCACCCTCACAGTGTATCTAGGTGAGATGCAACGCACTTAGCCAGTGGAGCAGCTGCAATGATCCTGTTTTGACCAATTCTGAGTAGTTTCTCATGGAGAACTTCTGGGAGAAGCTGTAATCTGTTGACCTTGTTCCTTTAGGGGTTAGAACAACACTTTTAGGGACTTAGGAGCCCTTGGTTTATGGACATTTCATGCTTGGGGTTGTAGGGCACAAAAATGTCTATAACAGTTGCCCCCTAAAGTATGAGGCCGTTAACCTTTTGGTGTCGGGTGAAATGCTTTATTATGAGGATCCGAAGTTCTTTCAATGCTGGGAGGAGACCTGTAATAAGATACAATACAATACATTATCTTCATAATATTTTCATGATCTAGCTGAGGTGGGCATTCCCATGCTCAACTTTATAAATTGATTTTCATGTACATAGGACAGACAATCATCTGAGTGTAGACTAATGATTCTGATAGAGCCATCATCCTTTTGGTAGGATGATTATCTGTGCTGCAATGATGTACACTTAATGTTTTTATTTCCCTGAATATATATCACAGCCCGGATGGATGAAACTAGATCCGGGGTCTTGAATCTCGTCTGATCTTCACTCGAAGTACAAGTCGATCCATGTGAATAATGTTCTGAAGTCGAACATGGAAAGACATCGCTTGATTACCAGTCAATGATGTAAACTGTTAACAAGCGCGAGAGGAATCACTGATAATGATAATGACCCTCAAGGTACTGCAGTACAATTCACGTGGTGTGAATAAAGGACTTGGCGTCGAACACCACGCAAAATCTTTCAGTCGAAGGCCATTGATGTAAACCTGTCGCCGGAAGTGAGAAACTTGCCATTGAGGCATGCAAGCTTCAAAGTACTGAATGGAGTGTTCCTAGATCAACTTCTTGGATAATGAGCTGATGTCGACAAGAAGTGATTCGTCACAGGAGGGCCTTAATGAATCCCACATCAATGACACGGAATGGAGCAAATGATTTTAATGGAGGTGAAAACGATCTGGTGATATAAGATTTAGAGTGGCGGTCATGAAAGAATGGAGTATAATGTATGGTAGTGGGTGAGACACAAGTGAATTCACTGAATGACTTCTCTTGAACATATCGGCGACACTGATGTGATGGATTGGTAGCATTAATCCCAAATGTGGATGGTATGGTGTGACCATGGTGATGTGACCGGTGAATGAAACAACCCAACCCGACTCGGACACGGAGTGGAAGTGTCATGTTCAAGAGCGACTTGCTACCAACAAAGTTTCTTTGAGTTTTCTTCCCAATTTTTCCCCAGTCATTGCTGACCAGTACCTCTTTATTTTTGTCAAGCTTGAGGAGGATAACATATGCTTGTTCTATAATTTTCCCTTCTGGCAAACCCATCGCTATGTTTTAACAAGCCTAGCGATAGTGAAACTCGTTCTCGTCTATAGACAAGTTTGTCGCTATTAATCTTTTTAATGAGTTTAACGACAAAGATAACTCGGTCCTTTTCAATTTTAGAGAGTCTGAAAAGGAACGTAAAGGTAACTCCAAAATTCCTTTTTCGTCATCTAATCCCTTAAGTCCGAAAAAGTATAAAACAATACAGAAGGGATGAATTTTTGATACTTTTAACGAGCCGAACAAAACAAGCGCTCGATCTTTTTGTGTAATAATCCCTCGAGTCCAAAAAGATTAAAATCTAGAGGAGGGATATCACTTCCTATCCCTTTAACGAGCTGGAGAGGCCAATGGCTCGGCAATCTTTTCATATTTTACGAGTCAGTTGAAAAAAGCTTAAAGGAGACTCGTCTTTTGAGGAACGAGTGATAAAACGGGTAGCAGCTGATTCCAGGTAAGGTTTGGAATTTTCCAATCACGGCAGTGTCACAAGGATGGCTAGTGAAATCACTCTTCGCAGCTGTTCCTCAAAATGGGTAAACAATCAAATGGAGGTGAATGTTCGGCCAATGAAAAAGTGGAGGTGACGGTGCAAACACGACCAAGGCTTTAATGGCTGAAGTACTACATTCACGATGGTTATTTACAGGGGAATAGTTCATTTTTTAATGAGCTTAAATGTGGGTGGAAACATTTGCTCATGTCTTATGTTTATTTTTTAACGAGCTTGAACTATGTGCTAAAACTGCTCGATTAATCTAGTCGTGTGATAAGAATGTCTCATATAAAAACGGCAACTTTTAGAGATTTGCCCCACATCCTTTCTTTATGCAAGTTAGGAAACGACCAATCCTACGAGTTTAAAGGGTTAGAGGTCCTATAAATTTAAAAAATAAATAGCCGCTCTTCGCTTTCACTCCAAAAGGTTTGCATGCCCCCAGGTATAAAACAGAGTTTCAAGGTTACCCCTTCTTTAGTCCGTTAAAACATTTGTTTTACCGAGAGAGGCCTACGTCTTACAGGTTACCCAAAGATTGCTCTATTCACAGCGCAAACAAAACACTTCTTCGGCGATGTCTATCGAAACAAACAAAGGTGAGCGGCGATGCCCGCCAACTCACATAACTTTGACAAGAGAATCTTGTTCCAGAATAACCCCCTCTTCCAATCACAGACGGGGGTACAGACTAGTCATATTCTCTCGTGGAAACCTACCTTATACCCGAAGTTTTCCTGCCGAAGCAGACCAGGGTGCATGCCCCCTGGGTTTCAGTCATGCCCCCCCGAATCACTCCCACTCATCGGGTGGACGGACTGGAGATTGAGACATTTCTTGCGTGAAAAGACCATTTAGGGATGGTATATGACTATTTGATATGCGTGATCCGGGAAATGAAAGCTGGTCTACGAGCTTGACCACTCTTTCTTCGTGCGGAAAACACATCACTCTAAAGAGTGATGAGACAATGGCTCTCATGCAATAAATATAGTCTTGTCCAAGGAGTAGATTGTAATCCAGGGGTCCTTGAACTACCATCACGTTCATGTGAACGGTTTTCCCTCTCAATGTTATGGGCACATTGGGAAGGATCCCTAACGGTCGACTGGTTCCTTTATCAAAGCCTGTCAGATTTCTCATCTCAGGCAAAAGCGATGGCGAACCAAGCGATTTCCAAGCAGTTGAGGAAAGGATACTCACAGAAGCCCCCTCATCTATGATGGTACCAGCCGTAACCATTCTATATATTTGAACAATAATTCGGAATGGTACACTAGCTGGTAAACGGGGTCTGCCTAGTTGATTCCAGTCGAAGGAGACAACTAGGTTGCTTGGAGGTGGGACTGAATAGACGGCCGGGTACGACTCTGACGAACTTCCTTCCTGCGGTAAAGGAACGGGTAAATTGCCCCCATGTTCGTTGGAGTCTGTGCTTATGAAAAGAATTTGGACGGTGTCATCCTTGTTCTCTTCAGTGATTGTATCATCTGAAGATGGAACCTCTGAAGGCAAAACCGGGTCAATTGCCGCCTCGACCTTTTGACTTTCGTCTGGTATGGATTCAGATGGTTTATCTTCAATGATAGATGTTTCAGCCGACCTCCTGAGCAGGCCAGCCGGATTTTCAATTGGTGACGGACTCGGCAAGAGTTTTTTATATCCAGGAGGAAGTCGTAACGGTGAAACCGGATGATCGTACAAAACTCTTTTAGCCTCGTCTAAGAAGGGACAACGGTGGATGGCGTGATCGCCTTCGCACAGTTTACAAAGAAATCTATATTTTCCTTTTTGTCCTGGGGCTTCACTTTCACTAGTTGACGGTGTGTTTTCAACATGATCATCAAAGGTTGATGACACCGGGTTGTGCAAACGAGGAGACCAGTCCCTTAAGATCCGAGGGATGCAAGGACAATCTCTGTGATAGTGGTCTCCCTTGCAAATGACACATGGCGATTTAGGCCTGGTCGGTGCAGTGTGTGGATTTTCGTTAGACGACACTCGTTTGCCCCCATTCGCTTTTGGCTCCTTCTTCTTCTTCTCTTTCTTCTTCTTTTCCTTCTTCTCCTTAGGAACTTGACTTTTGGCTTTACCAGCCCCATCAAGCGAAGAGGAAGGAGGAGAGGAAGAATTAGAGGAAGTAGAAGGTTGGTGGGTAACTCTAGACTCGTCTAATTGCTGATTCAATTGTTCAGAAATAGTGGTGTTCTGAACGACAGAGGTTGAGAAGAGCCATACAGGCAAACCAATTGTCAGTCCTGGAAGTGACAATGTGGCCATATGGGGTGCACCAATATCTCCCCAAGAGGAGAAGGGACTAGGATTTCCTCCAAGGGGAATTCCTTGGTTGGTGGACTCCATTTTCTCAACTCAAGATCAACGCAGGAAAGGGTAATGAATATTTCGTTTAAAATAAATTTTAGACGCTTTGACACAACTTGTTTTTTCAGTTTTTAAGAGTCGAGAAAAAACAAAAGATGACTCTAGTCGCCTTCGATTTTTAATGAGCCTGAAGTGACAAGTGCTCAGATGGACCTTTTCCGTTAAGCAGTCTGAAAGGGAACGAAAGGGACTGCTCTGGAAATCTAGGTAGAGGGAGTACCAAACCAATCTCAAAACTACAGAATACTTTTTACGGTACGGTAGTCAATCTTCCCGAATGCTGTGTTCAGTGCATTGCGATCGATAGGGCGGCAGACACGGCTTCCTATGGATAAAGGATTTAGTCTATAGGGGTCTCCCAAAATATACTCGACGGTACGTGGGAGCACAAGTCCGTACTGGCACTTATCGTCTCAAAGTGGAGGAATCACCCAACCATCAGTGAGAACAACAGTTACCAGGCTTTACGACGCCGGAATACGTCTCTAGCCTAGACCTCTAAATGTTGTGCGTTAAGTTCCAAAGCGTTGTTAGATTCATTGAATTTATTTTAAGTTGATCTTATTTATGAAGTTTGCCTTTCGGGTTCACCACGAGATGTAGATGTAATTCCTAAAATGCAATCTAAGATGATAAACAAACTTTTTATCTCTTTTGTGCAATGAAAATCCTAGCTACTAGGGAAAAGAAAGACAGAATCTTTTCACAAAGAGCAAAGAGCACACTGTAAATGCACTTTCCTAAATCAAGCCAAACAGAGTGTCTATATGCAAATGCACATGCATGTATTTGTTTTCGACTTTCTTAGTATATGGATGCTAAAAAGAAAGTTGATGTACAAATCTGAATTTCTTTTCAAGTGACAAATATAAACAAGCTTTTTTTCGAAATTAAAAAGAGAGATGATTACGACACCTTACGATTTTGAAATGAACACTCGTTCTTGACACTACAAAATTTCAAATTCAGACCAAAAGCAATAGTAACAGGATAATCGACCATCAACAGCAATCAAACTTTTTCCTACGATCGAAATCGACACTTGCGACAGATTCAAATCAAAGGACGACAGTATGATTATGCTACTTTTGCAAAGGAGAACTGTAAATGACTCAACAAACACACAAAAACATCTACAATTCTTTTGTACAAAGGAGGCGGAATAACAACAAGGAAAAGGGGTTTCAAACAGACATATACTGATCACAGGCAGCAAAATTCAGGAATAGAACTGGAAAGAATGAAGCACAGAAGCCACAGCTGCACAGAGCTAGTCTGATCAGCGCACCTGTAACACAGAGAATCTGAAATGCAGCGCAGGTTGTCCACTCGGGAAGTGCGCTAAAATTCAGAATCTCTGAACAGTACCTGCACTGGGCCAGAAACGAGACTCTGTTCCGGTTTCGAGTCACAGTTTGCAGTTCAGTTCTTGGTTTTTGGGCGAGTAAAAAGCAATCAGTAATTCAACAATCAGGGGTAGATCTATGGAGGATCTAAGAGCTATCACAAGGGCAATCAGATAGTTTGTGAATCAGCTGTTTAAATCATAAACATATCCAGTGAATGGATTGAAGCAACAGTTATCTTTGAATTTGTTATGGCAAATGCAGTTCGAATGCTACTTGTAAGTTTATGAAACAAACAACAAAGAATGATAAACAAACAAACTAATTATCTCCCCAGTGGAGTCGCCATTTTGTTACAGGGAAAAGTGTCTATATAGCACTGCTCTATCCCACTAAGGTGTGACAGCTGCCTTAGAAACAAACAGAGAAAAGCTACTTTTGTTTTTCCTTTATGAATTATAGATAGAGAGGAATAGAAAGACTAACCTCTGTCTTGCGCTAATCCTTCGATTTGATCCCTCTCTTCTTTGATAGTCCTCAGCTACCTGCTCCCTTGCATGCCCAGCTTCACAAAGTACCTGTAAGATCACAGAAGCATAGCACTATACAAAGACATGGATCTATAATCATAAACAATCTAGGATCAGATGTAAATTGACCATACAAATGTAACAAGCATCACTGATACAAAAGAATGGAGGAAAACTCAAATAGCTTTTATTGATAAACAAGAAAAGATCCAGGAGGAGTTACAACTAGTTGTTCCGACCCAGCATCAACCTCCCAGCAAAGAAGTCCCTCTTCACCTCAAACAAAGCATAGATCACCCAACAATCTGATGTTTGTCTCAAAAAACCAACAGCAATTCCTTACAATATGCAAAATTCCAGCCTCTGGATCTCTGGGATGAGGGATCCATATATAGATATCTATAAGGGGGATGAGTCAGCTTGTGATTTTATTAGTGTCTTCTCTCTGATAGTTCTTGTTTCCACTTGGAGACTGAAGGCCTCTTACTCATCCTTGGTCAAATTCAGTGAGGCAAGTGTCACAGGAGAAGATTCTGGAAGCTTCCATTGCCTCTCCACCTCGCGGAATGACACTGCCATTTGTCATTTCTCGCCCATCGCACCCCACAGAAGGGACTTTTGAAATGCAACACACCCTCACAGTGTATCTAGGTGATATGCAACGCACTTAGCCAGTGGAGCAGCTGCAATGATCCTGTTTTGACCAATTCTGAGTAGTTTCTCATGGAGAACTTCTGGGAGAAGCTGTAATCTGTTGACCTTGTTCCTTTAGGGGTTAGAACAACACTTTTAGGGACTTAGGAGCCCTTGGTTTATGGACATTTCATGCTTGGGGTTGTAGGGCACAAAAATGTCTATAACACCGACATTTGGACAACTTTGACAAGGGTAAAATCAAACGCTAGACCTAATGCCTAGTGACCAAATTTTGCTTGAAGACTCACTGAAATGAAAAAATTTGACCTTGACTCCTTAAAATCCCTTTGTAAGAGCATGTTTGATCACTAGAGAAAGGCTGCAAATACTGACACTAACATTGGTTCCAATAGGGATGATAGCTCCTTGGAGGTGCCAAGAACTACAGATCTTTGGGTGAGCAGATAGTGCCTTCGTCCATTGGGCTATGGAGTCCATTATTCCGACAAACCAACATGACTCAATTTATTGACTGAAACTTGACTGAAACTGACTCAATGCGAACTGAAATGACTGAAAAACTTGACTCTATGCAAAAGGAAATGACTCATGATTGACTTAACTAAAACAAGAACTGACAAAACTTATTCAATGGCAACCGTCCATCAAGATTCGAGGGTTTCAAATCATGATGACAGCCACCTGCGTACTAATGCAATATGTACAATCATGTGTAATGTGTCTTCCAATGTAACCAATCAAGTAGATGCCTCCTTGATTGATTCTCCGGATCAGATCTTCTGGTCAACAACAGATACTGGTAACTGGGCCTCCAAAAACACAGTTGACCATGATCTCCTTCATCAATGAATACTGCAATAATCACCTTCACTGCTGACTGTAACAGATTTTCCATTGGATCATGAAAAACATGAAGATTTACCTCCTGCTGAGGAAACAAGATGTCTTTTTCTTTTGATTCTGATCTTCCTTCATAATGTACTTCAGAAAAAGTATGTTCCTGGTCCTCAAAAAATTCTGAACAAGCAGATGAGCGGATTTCCTCTTCAAAGAACACTTCAAAACATGAAACATATGAGGAAGAGTCTGAAAGACAATCCTGAATGTTCTGCTCTTCGGTAGCCTGAATGTATTGTAGGTCACCTTCATATGATATGATAGCCAGATTGTCTTTTCATTCATCAATCATGAGAAAATAAACTTCGAATGATTCTTGAAACCCAAGCATGACATTTCTATCATCTACCAACGATTCATCCAAGGAACCTTTTTCACTTACTTGAACAAAATTCTCATCTTGCTGTTCATGAGCTGACTGGATTACCTCTTCATGAAGACTGTGTTCTGATGACATGAGAACATTTGGGTCCAAAACTCTGTCTTCTTCATCCCAGATGATTTTAACCGCAGAGTTCTCTTTCATGGGACTTAGTACAAGGTTTTCTTGGTCATCAAAATCTGAATCTGAATCTGAAATGGGTGACTTGACATTATCACATTCTGGAATTAGAACTGGACTTCCTTGCATGCTGTCTTCTTCTATGGACAGATCTGAATCGACACTTTTTCTTTCATCACTTTCAGCCATATGGAACTCTTCAACCTGTTGATCTATTTCATGTAATTCATGTTGACTGTCAAGATGCAAAATTCTTTCCTCTTCCACCGTACTACAATCTTGATCATGCTGCAAATTTTCATGATCATCTTCATGCTGCTGAAAGGGATTTTCATCCAGGGCTTCCATGATCTCATCATCCATAAAATTATCATCCTCATAGTATTTTTCAAGGCTTTCAATAAAAGTAGAAGCATGTTTGCAACAGTCATGAACTAGATTTAATGATGGATAAGAGTCTTTATATCTTTCAATGAACATGGCATGAAAATCATTTAAACAGTAAATACAAGCAGGCGGCAAACTTTCATACCAAGATTGGGCTTCACCTTCTAGAGTGGCCATGAATATCTTTGATGAGCCCCAATTTTTGGTAACAATTTGGGCTCATTTGGCCTACTTACCTTGCTCAACCCTTCATTTTTTTATCACTTATGCATCATTTCTTAGTATATTCGTGTTATTTGTAGGAAGAAGGGAAGTCATTATGCCTATGTGGCTAATACATGATGATTTCAGGTTTTTTGACACTAAATGGAGCAAAGACCACGCAGATGGAGACAAGGAGACAACCAAGGTGGCATTGCGGGTTTGTAGGAAGGTTGTCCACAGCCTTGAATAACCTTCCTCGTGATCTCCACCCTAACTCCGAGCTCCAACAGCTATCACCACCGAGCTAGAAGGCAGCCAACGGATTCTACAGGAACAACAATTTACTTTTAGTTGGACAGCCAAGCCCCACTAATTGAGGAGGCCAGCTTGGCCCTCATCATGTATAAATATTGAGGCTGTAGCCTTCGATAAAGACTCTTGAACCTTTGTTGTAGATTTTGAATCACGAGCTGTAGCTCTGTTTGTTCTCTTTGTAAGCCAATTTTGGCATGTTGTTAGACTCATGATTATGATCTTTTAATAAAAGGCAGGCAGATTTGGATTCAATTCTGAGTTCTTAGAGGAGCTATAGCTCTCAGGTTAGGGCCCAACCTGAGAGCAATAGACCTCCTTTTCTTTGTATTGTTACTTGTCTTTCCTTTCAGCATTTCATTTCTTTGCCTTGACATGCATTTCGAAAACACAGTCTGCTGATTCAATTTTCTTGATGTGATTAAGTAGGATTAGTTTATGGATAAAGTTCTTTCAGCAGCTTAGATTAGAGTAGGAGGATTAGAATTCATCAGAGCTCCAGGAAAAGGTTGATCGTGCACTCACTGCCACCTCTGTTTAGAGATTGGGGGTGTAGACCGTGCCAACCACCAAAAAAACGCAGTCTTATATGTTCATGCAAGCTTTAAAGTCATATTTCCATTGGTAGAAGTATCCATGCAGCTAGATCTTGAGCAATAACCCCTTGTTTCAGCTCCATGCACGATTTCTCTCTTAACTTACATCGCTGTTCTTTGATTTTTAATAAAACAGATAGAATAGGATGATGAATTCTCGGTTTTGTGCAAGACAGAGGTGATTTGTTTCATTTACACTGCGCAGCACCACTTCAACACTTCCTTATCCTCCTCAGTCGTCCCTAAGCCATCTCCTTACCTCGCAGCTAGATCCTTTTCCCACCAACTCTTCTATTATCCACGTTGCCTCATCTTTTCAGCCTTCCATTGCCTCTACCCTTTTCTCGACCAACTAGCTTTATACACTCTCTCCCCATCTCATCTCTCTGTCCCTGAGCCATCACAAGCTCCCCTTTCATCTTACCTATCCACCCATACAGCTCCTTCACTCCTCCATCACCCAAAACTCCGACTGTAGAACATCCTGTAGAAGTTAGCAGACTTCTTGTAGAAATCCCGAGCTTCCTGTAGGATCCCCTGCAGACATCCTGTAGAAGCCTGCAAACACGGTTGCCAAGCACCTGAACGTTGTGAACTTCTGTGGAATGATGTTAGGGATCCCCTGGAACCTCACAGAGTCCTCCTGACCTTTCCCAAGCCTCCCCCCCCTTTGAACTATCCCTGCACAGTCAAGACCCAGTAAGAAGCACAATCATAATAACTCCAACCACTTGAGCAAAAATACAAAAAACATGTTCTCTTCAATGGAAGTAGTTTAAATTCATGCATCTCATATCACTAGAAGTAATGGCATCATTGTTAGGGGTTGCATTCCCATCATTGCATTGTAAGGATTAAGCTGGTCAGATTAGGGTTTACTAGGGTTTCCATGTTTGGTTGGCTTTCAGTTCATTCTTGCAAAGTAGGTTAATTTCCTTTGAGATAGCCTTCGTTCATCATTTAGAAAGCTTCTTCTGAGAACATATAGAAGTTGGCTTGAGCCCTAGCAGACTTGTGCCAGCTGACCAAGTGACAGCTGCGACAAGAGCTAGTACTTGTGCATACAGCACCGTCGCTTCCAAGTTTGTTACGAACTACTGGGTTGATAAAATTAGAGAAGGAAGCTCCAGGAGTTCTAGCATTATTGCTACAATACTGGAGCCCACCATCTTTTTGGCACCGTTGCCGGGGAAGCGTCAGAGTATTAGTAATTGTTGCTTTTCTTCTGTTTTCTTACTCTCGCCTTCTGCCAAGTAGTTTATTTCATTTCCATTCTGCAAAAGTAGCATAGACATTTCCTGCTTTCATAGACTAGCATTTCAATTCCGCAATTTCAATTTTGCAAGCGTAGACTAGCATTTCCATTCCTGCAATTCCATTTGAGCAAAGTAGATTAGTTCTTTCCTGCTTTCATTTCAATTCTGCATTTTATTTCAGCAAGATAGTTAGTTGTAGATCAATCTGTTTCAGTTTTGCAGGTACCCAAGAAAAAAACAAAAGCAATCAAAAAAGTCTTTCCATTTCATGCCTCGTAGGAATCGAGATAAAACAGGTAAATTCCTACCCAACACCCCCACCACATCACTGAGTCACCCTTCTCTCTTCTTCGGTGACAGTGATCCAGAAGAACCTATAGGTGAACCTCCTGAGATATACGAAGATCCTATAGCAGAAGAAGAATTAGAGACCATCCCATCTGAAGCTATGGCTGACAATAGAGGAGAAGATGAGAGAATAGAAGGTGCCTTCCCCATCCGAGAAACCAATGGAGACATGAAAATGAAAAACATTAGTCCCTCCGCTCTACCTCACTTCCATGGACTGACTACTGAAGATCCTGATACCTTCCTGTTTGAGTTTGCTGTCCTTTGTAGAACCTATGACTATACTGAAGATGAGCAGAAGCTGAAACTCTTCCCTTCAACTCTTAAGGATGCAGCATTACGCTGGTTCATGGGCTTACCTGGGAATAGTATCACCACTTGGGCTCAGATGCAGCAAGCTTTCAATACCAAGTACCGGGACTACTGTAGGTCCAAGGAAACCAAGGGAGAGATCTTTCGGATGACCATGGGAATTGATGAGTCCTTAGAGGATTATGAGGAGAGGTTCCAAGTTAGCTATAAGCGGGCCAGGTGCACACTTGACCCTGAATCCCTTAAGTTGGTCCTGCTCCGAGGAGTCCCTGAATACCTCTTAGATACCCTTCACATGTTAGCTGGGGGAGATATTTACCAACTGCCTTATGAGGACATCAAGACTGTGTTTAGAAACCACTCCAGGGCAGCCCGGAAACGAGGTAGAGGAAACCTCCTCTCAGCTGGTATCCCTTTCTCCAAGCATGAGTTTGCAAATCAATTAGAAGATCTTAAGAGTGAGGTGAGACAGACCATTGCCATGCAACTTGACACATTCAGGATCCAGCAGAAGAAGGAAGAAGCTGAGAGGGCCTTGGCTATCTTCTGCCCTAGATGTACAAGGAGACACCCTAAGAATGAATGCCCATTGCATTCGGTCGAAGTGTGCTTCGTTTGTGAGGAGGACCATCCCACAAATCAATGTCCAACCTTACTTAGGCTTAAAGCTATGTACCAAGGGACAGAAGCTCCCACTGAACCTCTCTATTTCCTCAACCAAAGGAGGCCACAAGGACCTAGACCTTACCAGTAGGGGATGTAAGGGGCACCCCAAGCTTATTACAGCCCCAACCAATCGACTCCTATGCCTTCCTGGGGTCCCCCTGCTCATCCTTCCTGGTCTATGCCTCCTCCATGGTCTTATCCACCTCAGTACCCTACTCAACCCACTACTCATTCATATCACTCACATGCCCAGCCACAGCCTCAGTGGAATGCACCTCAGTCGGGGTGGAGGCCCCAATACAACACTCCTCCCGCCATTTTGCCTCCACCACCAGTTCAACCTCAACCATTACCTCCTGCTCCTCCAAGGCAACTTCAAATACCTGCTCAACCGAACCCGAACCCCAACAATAGACAGGCCCAGCAGGTATACACCGGGGAAACATCATGCCCTACCTATGCTGTGGAGATCCAGGAGATCAATCTTCGATCTGGAAAGACTCTTCCGGATCGCCAACCTCCTCCCCCAGAGGACGAGGAGGACAAACAGGAAAGTGAACCAAAGGCTATTCCACCCTTTCCTGAGAGACTAACAGCCACCACACAACCCAACCCAGAGGAGGATGAGCTTCTGGGAGAGCTCAAGCAGTTGTGTGTGAAAATACCACTTCTCCAAGCCATCAAGGATGTGCCAATATACAACAAATTGATTAAGGAAAAGTGTTTCAAACACCCAGGCAGGCGAAAGAGAGATGCTTCAACCATCAATGTCTTAGGACAACTGTCTGACCTTATGTTAGGACAAGTCATCTGCCCAAAGTATCTAGATCCTGGGAGTCCTGTAGTAGATGTCCACATCAATGGCACCATCATACCTCACACATTGATTGATTTGGGGGCTGCCATTAATGTGATGACTAGGGATACCATGCTCAAAATCAATCTTCAGGGTTCCTTGAGGAAGACCTCGACAGTCCTGCAACTAGCAAATCGCTCCACCGTGACTCCCGAAGGGATTGTGGAGGATGTCTTGGTCTCTGTCGACTCTTGGGAATACCCTGTAGATTTCTTGGTTCTACAACCCAAGGCAAAGCTTACTGGATATCCTCTTATTTTGGGAAGGCCTTGGTTAGCCACTGCAGATGCTTACATAAGTTGCCGTGCAGGAAACATGACCATCAAAAACGGTCCTATGTCCAAGCAGCTAGTCCTATACCCTCCTGGCCAACCCTCCTTAGAGCATGACTTACCACTGTGGTTGGAGGAAGGAGAAGAGGATGAGGTGTACTCAGCACCTTTGTGCACCCTAGATACCACTAGAAGAGACCCCCAACCGAGGATGACTTGATTGAGACTTTGATCCAGAATCCACCTTCCAGTGCACTATCCTTAGAGAAATTGGTGGAGGATGCCCGAGCCAGCACCTTAGTGGACCTTTGTGCCACCACCCCTGTCACTCCCAGAGTCAAGAATGTGGAGTTCGGCCCTGAGAAAACGTTAAAGATCAGCTCCTCCCTATCTCCTTCCCAGGAAAAGGAGCTGTGTAGCCTGTTGGCCAGCCATCTAGATGCTTTTGCTTGGAGCTATAAGGAGATGAAAGGAGTCCATCCTTCGGTCTGTACCCATCACATATACATCAAAGAGGATTGTAAGCCGGTTAGGCAACCTCAGAGGAGAATGAATCCAGCCCTTAAGGACATTGTCAAGGAAGAATTGCAAAAACTGCTGGATGCCGGATTCATTTACCCAATCTCAGATAGTGAATGGGTGTCCCCTCTGGTGTTGGTTCCCAAGAAAAATGGGAAATGGAGAATCTGTGTGGACTACCGAGAACTGAACAAAGCTACCAAGAAAGACCATTTCCCTCTACCTTTCATAGATCAAGTGTTGGATGGACTGGCAGGAAAGAAGTTCTTCTCTTTCCTGGACGGGTTTAGCGGGTACAACCAAATCCAAATCAGCCCGGAAGACCAAGATAAGACCACCTTCACTTGTCCTTGGGGTACCTTTGCCTACCGAGTTCTTCCATTTGGGCTATGCAATGCTCCTACTACCTTCCAGAGAGCTGTCTTGAGCATCTTCTCGGAGCTGGTCCATGATGCGGTGGAAATCTATATGGATGACTTCACTCCTTATGGGTCCAACTTCCAGGAAGCATTGTCCAATCTGGGAAAGGTCCTAACCAAATGCATTGAGATGAACCTGTCCCTTAGTCCTGAAAAATGTGAATTCCTGATGACTGAAGGGACCGTGCTAGGCCATACCATTTCTTGCCAAGGGTTACAAGTGGATCCTAACAAAATTGCTCTCATCAAGAAGGTTCCACCTCCCAAAAGGTAAGGGATGTTCGGAGTTTCTTAGGATTAGCAGGGTATTACAGGAGATTCATTAAAGACTTCAGCAAGCTAGCCTCGCTATTGTTTGGCCTGTTGGCAAACGATGTGGAGTTTAAATGGACTGACGATTTTCAGAGGGCTTTGAATGAATTAAAGGACAAGTTGGTGTCAGCCCCAATCTTGAGAGGTCCAAACTGGGACCTACCTTTCTGTTGAGGGCCCCGAAATCGGGTCGACAACAAGGGGGATACCCACCCGGTCCGGAACCTGGTTGGCGGCTCCTTGCCCGTTTGGAGTAGCGGGTCCGACTGGGGGTAATGGGACCAGTTTCCCAATGTGAGGGATGTGCGTGTGTGTAGAGTTTGATGGTATTGATCTAAGGGGTATTTTTAAGCTAATTTAATTCTAACTTCTAATCTAACTCTATGCTATTATAATCTAATGGAAAAACAACACATCTAGTCTACGCTAACCCGGGGTATTTTCTCTTATTATGCGATCTAAAAAGATTTCGAACAATAGCTGGTAATAAAGATCATTCAGCTATTATAAGAATATAAATCAATGAAGATAAACCATTCTGCATAAGAAGTTAGGCAAAACAGTTGTGAACAGCATATCGCATAATTAGTTATTCATATGTCAAGCATAAACAAATGATTCCACCGTACAGAAGTGCCAAATGCTAATACACACATTCATACATTAACATATAAAGAACTCAGCTGCATATCACTTTAGGAATATAAGCAGAAATTAGCCAAGAGATAAAAGTACCATTTATGACTGATTTCACTAATAAACTTCAAGCAATAACGATTTATTTCTACTTGTTCTAATATCTGCTAAGAGTACAGAAGTGCAACATCAGTAACAGACATTAAAATGCAAACATAAATAAATCTCGATCCATCCATTCATCAAAAACCTCCTCCGAGGGTGCAGAAGTGCATGTTCTGAGGATAAGTTTTTTGACAGATTTCCGGACCCTTCTCCAAATGCCTTGAGAAGGGTTAAATACTACTAACTAATTAATCTTAATTACACAAATTTAGGGAACGGCTTCAAATGACCGCCCTCTTACTAAAAGCAAATTTATTTCTAAAAATCAAATCTAATTTCTAACCATTTCTGTATCTGTTCTTTAGTGCTGTAAGCAATGCGCTCTTCGCCCTGAATGAGTCGGCTGGTTGTCCTTTCCTTTTGTTCGAGCTTGATAATTAGAAATGACAAGAGCTGGCACCTCTTTCTGACAGACTAGAAGATATTTTCGAAGACCTTTCTCTGGCTGGGTGTATTCGCTGTGCGCACACTTAGTACAACCCAATTTCTTTTCGAACTGATTTTGTTGTTGCTATTTTGGTTTCCAGTCGTGCGAATGACTCAATGAGTTAGGAGTCGCGCTGTATGGACAATCCCCTGTTTCGAGAATTGTTTCCGTTCTTTGTTCCAGGCTTTTCTGGAGCGTCTTCCTTCTCTTGCGCTTCTTTCTCTGCCTTACCAAGTCTGAGCTTCAGGATCTTTTGTAAACACGCTGCTTTTGTGCGTCCTTGACTCTGAGTCTTGGATAGTCTATTTTCATCAGTGCCTATTGGGTGATACTCTGGAATCCGCGGTTCTGCTGCATGCGGCATCCATTTGTGGAGGCATCTTCTCTCTATTGTCTTATTGGCGCTCTTCCCTTTTCTTTAGATGTTTCCTGCATATAGATTTATATCAGTCGCATGTCTTGCAGTTTACGCAAAGAAGAAGGGAAATGATGAAAAGATTGACATGAAAGCACTAAATTCTAATGAATGCGTAATTCTGACATTCATAATGACTTGACTCTTCGATAAATGCGATGCAATCATCTCTGGATACTGAAGCATGCGGTCATTAATTTCCCTTAAGGCGTGCGTTCAATTTTGGGTTTACCGTGTATGTCGGAGAATTCTTGCGATGAGTCTTTTATGCGATTGGCATCGTAGTATCGAGGGCTGCGACGTCATTAAGTGATATCGCAGATCGCAGACATTGCAGATCGCAGATATCGTAGATCGCAGATTGCAGACATCGCAGATCGCAGACATCGCAGATTTCATTCAATTGCTTATGCTGCTTCATGCGACGCTTGCGATGTACGATGTCGCATATCGGCGGTCGGTGGTTCCTTAAGGTTTCCTCTTTAAGAGCGTTTTGAATGTGCATGCGACGCGATGAACTTCGCGTCGCTCCTTCGCAGCTTTGCTTTTCGCGTTTAGGAAGCGCTTCACTCTCTCTTTGCGATGCGATCAAGCTTTTAGGGAGAAAAATACAAAAACTTTAACAAAAATATTTTTTGGATTTTATGTTCAGGGTGCCCCCTTTGCTTGGTGTTATTGCTAATATCAAACAAAAAAGGGGGGGGTTGTTGGTGACCACAACAATGGCGATTCACTGTGAAGAACCAGTTATCTCTGTTTTTCTATTGACCGTTCACTTCCGAAACAACAAAATTCTTATATGTCTAAATTTTGTTATGAACAGATAGAGTAGATTACCCCTCACCTCGTCAACGATACTTTGTCTCAACCTTTTTCATCCCAATTGCTTGCTTCCTCAGGCTTTTTCTTACATTCGCACCAGACATTACTTGGTCTTGATTAAAGATAAAATAAGGTCTTCTCTGCGTACCGGCTTAAAAGTATGCTCATTTGTCGTAGGTAGAGCCTCTGCTGCCCGCAAGCGTCCATAGCCTCGACAGGGTTACCATTTTATCCAGCAATGATCCTTTTTCCTGCTTGAGGTTACTCGCAACAGTCCAGAGAAAAATCCTTTTTGACACACTTTTCCTTTTTTAATTCTCTAAAGAACAATGTCTTGGTTTGGTGGCAAAATTATGACACAGTCACTCACTTGATTTACACTTTTGCTGAACAAGCCAGCTCGTGATGAGACCTCTTGTCTTTTGATTGCAACAATCTTAAGTCGTTGCCCTGTTTTGATAGACAGTATTGGCAAAGTCAGCAAGTTATAATATCTGTGATTGTGATAAGCCGGCTCGTGATGAGACCTCTTATTCTTTGAGATATAGTGTTTTGCTTGGATTATTTCTCTGAATGCTGCAATTCCCTTTTAGCAGGGAGGAAGTCAATGTTTTTCCTTAAGAAAGCTCTGGACGATAATAATAGAGTTTTTTGAAAACAGCAGTTTTGCAGAGAATACCCATTTTATTATTGATGATACCTTTCATTGTGCTGATACGAAACAATTCTTTACCAAAGGTTGCTTTCGTCAAAGTTTTCTGAGGTTGAAACTGATATCGTAATCAAGGTGAAGTTAACTCTATTTGTTAATAATAAAATTCAGATTTTTCAAAAATTTTGCTATTTGTACAAGCGAAATCAAGATCTGATAGAGAATTGGCGTGCTCTTTTCATGAATCCTTTTTAAATGATCATTTACAACCGGTTTTATTCATAAAAAGAAAAAACAAAATCAAAATAAAACTAAAAAATAAATCTATCCTACAAAAATTAGAAGAATTCTCTTCTAAGGAAAATACATTTTGAGAATTTGTCCATTCACAGGCAGAGAATCTCTTTTGCCTGTTAAGTCCTGCAACACAAAAGTTGACGAGCCTATGACTTCTACAATCTGAAAAGGACCAAGCCACAGCTTCTGGAATTTCGTATGTTTGCCCTTTTCTTCATGTGCCTTATCCCATTTTAAAACTAAATCTCCCGTCTGAAAGTTTTTTTGGTCATGATGTTTGAGTCGAAAGAGGATTTTATTAGCGCCTGGTGGTGAGCATGGGTTTTTTTAGCCTGTTCTCGTCGTTCTTCCAGTTCGATTATTTCCATTTGTCTTAATTGTAAGGAGGAAGTAGGTACTTCATCAATGTATTGTACTAAGGACAAAGAGGGAATGACTAAGTGAGTAGGAAGAACTGCTTCTCTCCCGTAAACTAAATTAAAGGGAGAAGTGCCGATAGAAGCTTTCTTTGTAATTCTATCTGCCCATAAGGCGTTTACCAGTGCTTTGTGCCAATTCTTTTGGTTTTGGTCGACTGTCTTTTTAATAATTCTGATTAGGTTCTTGTTTGTCGATTCAGCCAACCCATTACCTTGCGGATAGTAGTTGGCAGAATACTTCAGTTTGAACCCTCTTTTGAGCGCAAACTCAGTCATGGTATTTCCAGAAAAATACGATGCATTATCAAAAATTAAGGCCGTTGGCAATCCAAACCTAGTGATGATAAACTGATCTATGAATTCAATAATGTTTTCAGAATTAGCTGTCTTGAGAGGAACTGCCTCTACCCATTTGGTAAAATAGTCAGTTGCTGTGAGGATATACCTATGCTGTTTAGAAGAGTGAGGAACGATCTCACCTATTATGTCCAGACCCCATTGACTGAACGGCTGCTCGATGTTGACCGGATGCAGTGGCATTGATGACTTCTTTTGTTTCCCTGCAGCAGTCTGGCAGACTTGGCATTTCCTTACGTGATTGTATGAGTCTTTGAACAGCGTGGGCCAGTAATATCCTGCACGTAAGATTTTATGTGCGGTGGCTTCTCCAGCATAGTGTCCACTTGCTGGTCCATCGTGGAGTTCCTGCAAAACCTTTTCGGCTTCATTTTTCTCAAGACATCTAAGAAGCACAGAATCATAATTTCTTTTAAACAGGACATCATTTATGAGCTGGTATTGTTTAGCTTTCAATCTCAGGGCTCTCTTCTTGGTGTGATCCAGGTGAAATGGAGCATACCCGTTCTTAAGAAAATAAATGGTGTCAGCATATAATGATTCTGCGTCGTTTAGGCTTACCTCATACGTGTGTACCTCTTCAGACGAGTTCTCAGGAATTTGCGATGCTCCAGCTAACATCTTGCAGAAGCCTTGACCTCTTACGATGTGTGCCGGCTTGATCTCAAGGTCGTATTCTTGTAAGGCGGTGATCCAATTCGCTCTCTTCTCGCCCACATCCTTCTGTATCAGGAGGTTTCTTACCGCTGGAAACGGTACTATGACTTTGGTATGGGCCTTTAGCAAGAAAGGTCTGAAATATTTGATTGCTTTGAAAACGGCATATGCCTGTTTCTCTACGTCAGAATAATTGAGTTCAGCACCTTGTAAGTTCGAGCTAAAGAATGCGATTGGAGCTTCTACCTTTTCTTGATTGGCTTGAGTTAAAATCGCAGCATAGGATTTTTCTGAGGCAAACGTGTATAAGATAAAAGGTTCTGAAAATTTTGGGGTTGCCAAAGATGGAGCGTTGATGATGGCTTGTTTAATTAAGTTGAATGCTTCATGCTCGTCTAGACCCCATTTAAAGTTTGAATTCTTTTTTATCATTTTCTGTAAAGGAGAAATAATACGTGAAAAATCTGGGACAAACCTTTTTACAAAATTGATCTGTCCCAGGAAAGATTGCATGGTCTTTTTGTTATGGGGCATGGATATCTCGGAAATTTCTTTGATTCTGTCGGGTTCAATGTGAATACCAGACTTTAACACTATGAATCCTAGCAATTTCCCTTCACTTAATGCGAAAAAAGATTTTTTCGGGTTAAGCGAGATCCCATACCTTAAACATCTTTGAAAGATTTGTTTCAAATATTTGAGATGGTCGTTTCGGTTCTTGGAGTACACCGTTATATCGTCCAGGTAAATCACTACCGATTTGTTGACTAAACCTTTAAATGCAATGTCTATGGCTCTCTGAAAGGTAGCGCCGACATTGATCAGACCGAATGGCATCTTCCGATACGTGTAGGTACCCCATTTAGTTCGGAAGGTGGTTTTCAACTGATCATCGGGGTGTACCAGCACTTGATTATATCCTGAAAATCCATCCAAAAAAGACATTAACTCTGAGCCTGCTACTGCCTGTAATATCTGCTCCATAGGTGGGAAGGGAAAATTGTCTTTCTGGCAGGCTTTGTTGAGATTCCGGAAGTCGATACAGATTCTAATATCTCCGTTTTTCTTCCTAACAGGTACCATATTGGATACCCATTTGGAATGTCTGACCGGGAAGATTATTCTGGCTCTCAACAACTTATTCAGCTCAGTCTTTATCTGATTTTCCAAGTTGGGGTGGATTTTTCTGAGCTTCTGCTGGACAGGTTTCTCGTTGTCAATCATAGGGATAGTGTGCTGAATGATAGAAGTGTTGTAAGTCTTCAGCTCATCGTAATTCCAGGCAAAAACGTTTTTGTACTGTCTCAGAAGGCGGATATATGCTGATTTTTCTTCAGGGACTAGGCCCTGGCCTAGATTAACGTTTTGCGGCTTCTCGTCGGTTCCTAGGTTGACTGATTCGTAGTTCAGAGTTGAACTGTAAAGCTTGGCATTAGCCGACCTTTTGAACCGACTTTTCAGATCATATAAGTCTTCTAATTTGACCACCGATTTGGGTATAGCA
Source organism: Pinus tabuliformis (assembly GCA_031772625.1). Lineage (NCBI taxonomy): Eukaryota > Viridiplantae > Streptophyta > Pinopsida > Pinales > Pinaceae > Pinus > Pinus tabuliformis. The sequence continues at coordinate 703,299,276 of CM062805.1, read as the reverse complement.
TTATCAGTGCTACTTTGTTGTATTTGGTGATCATGACAGTCTTCGTCAATTATCTGGTTTGAGTAGGATCCTTCAGAGGTGAGGAAACTTACGATGTTTGGATCGTCGTTGAACACTCTCCAGTTGGGGATGTTGTTAGGGATGGACGGTTTAAAAATTAACTCTATCGAGAATCTATCTGGGCTAAAATCTTCGGAGGGAATCAGTCTAGAGGCTACGTTAGCTAACAGGTCTGCGCTCGCGTTTTGAAACATTGGAATTGACGAGATGTTGAATGCTATGAAATGTGCAGTGAGATCTTGAACTAACGATTGATAGTGCTTTAAATGACTAGACAGGCAATGTATGGCGTTACGTACCTATTTTACGACGATCTCAGAATCTCCAAAGACCTGAAGATACTTAACGTTCAATCCGATTGCTTTGTATAGGCCTTGAACCAAGGCTTCGTACTCCGCTGTGTTGTTCGTGCAATCGAACTCAAGTCTGCATGTGAGCATAATCTTGTTCCCGTCCGGGCTAATCAGAACGCATCCTGCTCCTGCCCCCTCATTGGATTTAGAGCCATCAAAATATAATTTCCAAAATAAAGACGTATTTACAGAATTATCTAAAAAACTAAAACATTTTGAGTCATCAGTTTGGGAAAAGTTTTCTACTTGGGACAAAACTGAATTCTCCAAGTAAGGTGATATGTGAGCATTGAAGTTTCCGAGGAAAGAATCTACCGAGTAGTTGCCTATGATGCTGCTGTTGTATGCTATCGCTTCATTCTCTCCTTCCAAATCCGTCACTATGTATTTTTGGTGCAACTCTCGCTCAACCTTTATCTGATTTGGTTTACCATTGTATGGTAACCACATGTGCGACCAGTCGGTTGAGAAATATCTGTGGAGCTTCTCTGACCAATCCCTGCTAAGAATCAAACCATAGAACTCAGGGATATCAGCTACTAGAATGTCGATAACCTGACACACCTTTGGGTTAGACGACAATCTTATGGTCACCTGATTAAGCTCACCAATCACTTCGACTTGGGATCGATCAAGTTGAACTATACGTACTGCGGATTTTTGGGGTTGCACATTCAATTTGGCACATATTGACCTGGGTAAAATATTCGTTGATGCACCAGAGTCGATCAAGCAATTGTGCACGTTTTTATTGAAGATTTCATATGTGAGAAGGAAAGGAGGAGTATGAGATCTTGATCTTCCTCTAATCAAGGCGATGTCATTTGGATCAATCTTATTGATCGCGTTGGTTGGAGGCCTTCCCAGATTGTGGGAAGCTACAGCTGTAGGTAAAGGTGTAGTAGGCACGGCATGCAATTCTTTCATCATTATTTTCTGTTGATGTTTCAATTTGCTCAACTCGTACAGAGTGATATTAGCCCTGGTCTTTTTCATGTCATCGATGATGTTGTACTCCATTTCATCCGACACTATCAATGTTCTTGATGGAGGCGATTGGTCCGATTGGACTGGGCTAAATTGGGTCGCTTTAGCAGTTGTTTTCTTTGTTGCGACCTTATCTTTTGTTGCAGGGCTTGCGCCCTTTGTTTTTGGGGTAGTTTGGGGAGGATCAAGTTGATTTTTGCTTCGTGTGCTAACCGGAAACGCTTCTTGATCCTCTTCTTGCGGGAGGATGAAATCCCACATTCCTTGCAGTTCCACCACTTCTTCATCGTCGGTCTGTGTCTCGACGACATTCTCTTCTTCTTCTTCTTCTGATTCAACGTTTGAGACAACGTTGGGTGGCTTCGTCTCCATGGGAGGGCTTCTTTTAAAAGTCCTGAAAGGTTTTCTTCAAGACGTTTCTGCTACTTGTTTTCTTATGTCAATCATCTCATTTGACATGGCCTTTAATACCTTCTTTAATCCTTCCATATCGAAAGGATCTTTCGTTTGCTTCTTCTTGGTGTCTTCTTTGAAAGAGATCTTCTTAGATTTGCGTTCTTCAATTGCGGATCTCTTTTCAAGGGCTACTACGCGTTTTTCCACTGCTAACGCCTCAGTTAAGTTTTCAACTAAGGTTGTCTTGCTTGCCCTATCTACGAAGATAGCCAAGTTAGATGGTAGGGCCGTGATATACCATTCACATCTTACTTCCTCGCTGGGTTGTGAAGCAGCGGGGATCTTATTGAGGATCTTATTGAACCGTAAGTTAAAGTCTTTAATGGGTTCTCTAGCCTCAGCTTTCAAATTAGATAGGTCATTGATCAATGTCGCTGTGGACCTGTCGTCACCAAACTTGGTGGGGAACTGACTTTGAAAAATGTCCCAGCTTGTGATGGATCCGGAAGGTAACGAAAAGTACCATGACCCGGCTGTTCCTTGCATTGTATAAGGGAAAAGCCGGACAACAACGTCTTCGTTAGTAACTCCGTTAAGATTAACAGAAAGCATGAAGTTATTGATATGTTCTTCGGCTAACATGCCTGCTTCTGGATTGAACTTAGGCAGCCATTTCTCAGGATGGGCCGGTATAGGGCTCAGGGGTGGAGGCATTAAGACCGCCCCCGGATTGTTCCATGGAGACTGGGCCATCGTTGAGCTGCGAGTTGATACAAGTGTAGAAGATGATCTCTGATGCTGAGAAGATGGAGATCTTACGATCTTCGATGATTGTGGAGGAAGGGTTGTGGAAGATGGATGAGTGATTTGAGGTGAGGATGTGGGTGGTTGACTTTGCGGTGAGGGAGTTGAAATGGACGAGGTAGATGAGAGAGTCTCTCTGTCAGACTCTGGGAGTGCTTTCCTTGCTCTTTTCCTAGTGGGGAGAGGAATTTCAGTTGGCTGGATGCCAAACTTTTCACTCTTCAATCTGGTCAGGGGGTAAGCAGGATTGTACTGCGAAGTCGCGCTACCTTTAGATTTATCAGACTTCTGAGTAAAAATAGAGAATCCCTGGAGTTTATGAATCAAAGTTTGAATCTCAGGGGGATCAATGATAAGATGGTCTGATGTATTAGGGTGTATAGCAACGGTGGATACCCGAGCGACTTCTGGTTCCGGATTTAACCGTGCCAGGGGAAGTCGGGGGAGTTTGTGAGGGTGATTTGCTCTTAGAATGGTGTTTAGGTTTTGATTTATGTGCCATTCATAGCTCGTGCCCTCCTTCTAGCGCCAGAAATGTTGAGGGCCCCGAAATCGAGTCGACAACAAGGGGGATACCCACCCGGTCCGGAACCTGGTTGGCGGCTCCTTGCCCGTTTGGAGTAGCGGGTCCGACTGGGGGTAATGGGACCAGTTTCCCAATGTGAGGGATGTGCGTGTGTGTAGAGTTTGATGGTATTGATCTAAGGGGTATTTTTAAGCTAATTTAATTCTAACTTCTAATCTAACTCTATGCTATTATAATCTAATGGAAAAACAACACATCTAGTCTACGCTAACCCGGGGTATTTTCTCTTATTATGCGATCTAAAAAGATTTCGAACAATAGCTGGTAATAAAGATCATTCAGCTATTATAAGAATATAAATCAATGAAGATAAACCATTCTGCATAAGAAGTTAGGCAAAACAGTTGTGAACAACATATCGCATAATTAGTTATTCATATGTCAAGCATAAACAAATGATTCCACCGTACAGAAGTGCCAAATGCTAATACACACATTCATACATTAACATATAAAGAACTCAGCTGCATATCACTTTAGGAATATAAGCAGAAATTAGCCAAGAGATAAAAGTACCATTTATGACTGATTTCACTAATAAACTTCAAGCAATAACGATTTATTTCTACTTGTTCTAATATCTGCTAAGAGTACAGAAGTGCAACATCAGTAACAGACATTAAAATGCAAACATAAATAAATCTCGATCCATCCATTCATCAAAAACCTCCTCCGAGGGTGCAGAAGTGCATGTTTTGAGGATAAGTTTTTTGACAGATTTCCGGACCCTTCTCCAAATGCCATGAGAAGGGTTAAATACTACTAACTAATTAATCTTAATTACACAAATTTAGGGAACGGCTTCAAATGACCGCCCTCTTACTAAAAGCAAATTTATTTCTAAAAATCAAATCTAATTTCTAACCGTTTGTGTATCTGTTCTTTAGTGCTGTAAGCAATGCGCTGTTCGCCCTGAATGAGTCGGCTGGTTGTCCTTTCCTTTTGTTTGAGCTTGATAATTAGAAATGAGAAGAGCTGGCACCTCTTTCTGACAGACTAGAAGATATTTTCGAAGACCTTTCTCTGGCTGGGTGTATTCGCTGTGCGCACACTTAGTACAACCCAATTTCTTTTCGAACTGATTTTGCTGTTGCTATTTTGGTTTCCAGTCGTGCGAATGACTCAATGAGTTAGGAGTCGCGCTGTATGGACAATCCCCTGTTTCGAGAATTGTTTCCGTTCTTTGTTCCAGGCTTTTCTGGAGCGTCTTCCTTCTCTTGCGCTTCTTTCTCTGCCTTACCAAGTCTGAGCTTCAGGATCTTTTGTAAACACGCTGCTTTTGTGCGTCCTTGACTCTGAGTCTTGGATAGTCTATTTTCATCAGTGCCTGTTGGGTGATACTCTGGAATCCGCGGTTCTGCTACATGCGGCATCCATTTGCGGAGGCATCTTCTCTCTGTTGTCTTATTGGCGCTCTTCCCTTTTCTTTAGATGTTTCCTGCATATAGATTTATATCAGTCGCATGTCTTGCAGTTTACGCAAAGAAGAAGGGAAATGATGAAAAGATTGACATGAAAGCACTAAATTCTAATGAATGCGTAATTCTGACATTCATAATGACTTGACTCTTCGATAAATGCGATGCAATCATCTCTGGATACTCAAGCATGCGGTCATTAATTTCCCTTAAGGCGTGCGTTCAATTTTGGGTTTACCGTGTATGTCGGAGAATTCTTGCGATGAGTCTTTTCTGCGATTGGCATCGTAGTATCGAGGGCTGCGACGTCATTAAGTGATATCGCAGATCGCAGATCGCAGATCGCAGACATCGCAGATTTCATTCAATTGCTTATGCTGCTTCATGCGACGCTTGCGATGTGCGATGTCGCATATCGGCGGTCGGTGGTTCCTTAAGGTTTCCTCTTTAAGAGCGTTTTGAATGTGCATGCGATGCGATGGACTTCGCGTCGCTCCTTCGCAGCTTTGCTTTTCGCGTTTAGGAAGCGCTTCACTCTCTCTTTGCGATGCGATCAAGCTTTTAGGGAGAAAAATACAAAAACGTTAACAAAAATATTTTTTGGATTTTATGTTCAGGGTCCCCCCTTTGCTTGGTGTTATTGCTAATATCAAACAAAAAAGGGGGGGGTTGTTGGTGACCACAACACTTTCCACATCCACACTGATGCCTCGAACAAAGCCATAGGGGCAGCTTTAGGACAAGTTGAACAAAAACTTCCATATGCCATTTACTTTGTTAGCAAAAACTTGTCCAAAGCCGAACTGAATTACACCGCAACCGAGAAAGAATTCTTGGCTGTGGTCCATGCACTGAACAAGCTCCGACATTATATTACTGGCTATCAAACCTTTGTACATACGGATCATGCTGCGATTAGATATTTAATGAATAAACCAGATGTGAATGCTCGTATTATTAGATGGTTACTTTTGTTGCAGCAGTTTGATTTGACCATTGTTGACAAACCAGGTAAAGAAAATGTTGTTGCTGACTTTTTATCTAGATTGGATTTGTCTGCAGATGAGGATGGAACAGTGGATGACCAGATGCCCGATGAACATCTGTTTGCTATCTCAGTACTCTCTCCATGGTTTGCTGATATAGCAAACTACCTTGTTTCAGCACAGTTCCCTCCGCACCTATCTTCAAGAGAGAAGAGCAGAATCATCAGAAAAAGTGCCTCATTTACTTGGATCGGGGGCAATCTGTTCAAGCTTGGCCCTGATCAGATCTTAAGGCGTTGTGTAAGGGAGGAGGAAGTCTTTGATATCCTCCTCACCTGTCATGATGGGCCTTGTGGAGGACATTTTGCAGCAAAGAGGACTGCCTTCAAAATCCTGCAGGCGGGCTACTACTGGCCCACACTTCATCAAGATTTCAGAAGGTATATCAGCCGATGTGACCAATGCCAAAGAATGGGGAAACCGACTCAAAGGGATGAGATGCCTCTCCAACCTCAAGTGACTCTTGAGCCATTTGAGAAGTGGGGTATGGATTTTGTGGGTCCAATCAACCCTCCTTCGAGGCAAAGGTCTTACATCATTGTGTGCACTGACTACCTGACAAAGTGGGCAGAGACTAAAGCAATCAAAGCAGCAACAGAAGAAAAGGTGGCCAAGTTCTTAAGAGAAAACATCTTCTACAAGTTTGGCTACCCAAGAGAGCTGGTCACCGATCAAGGGAGCTAGTTCACATCCAACCTAATTGAAGACCTACTAGCTCATCACAAAATCAAGCATAGGACTTCCACCCCCTATCATCCACAGGCAAATGGGCAAGTGGAAGTCACCAACAGAGCATTGGAAGGGATTTTGACTAAGGTGGTGAGCAGCAGTAGGAAAGATTGGGCAGATCGCCTGATTGAGGCCACATGGGCTTACAACACCACCTGGAAGACCACCACCGGCTTCACACCTTATGAGCTGGTCTATGGGAAGAAAGCTTTGCTGTCCATTGAATTTGAATACAACACTTTGAGGATGGCAGCTCAGCTGGACCTAGATCTCAGCCATGCACAACAAGAAAGGTTATTGCAGCTGAATGGACTGGACGAGCACCGGATGCAGGCCCTCCTTCACTCAGAAGTGGTTCAACTTCAGAGAAAGGTGTGGCATGACCAACACCTCAATGACAAGCAGTTCCAGCCAGGAGATTGGGCACTGTTGTATGACTCCAGGTACAAAGATTTCAAGGGGAAGCTGAGAACCAGATGGCTGGGACCATATGCAGTGGAAAAATGTCATGACAATGGATCTGTTCTTATCCGGACCATTGATGAGGAAGCCATCCCCATGCTTGTCAATGGGCATCGATTGAAGATCTACAGGAAACCTCTCTCCAGGCAAGAGTTCATCAAAACTATGGAGAAGTCAGTGTTGGTCATAGAGAAGGGTTCTGCCTCTGCTTTGGGCATACCCTGAAAGATCTAAAAAAAAAAAAAAAAATAAAAAAAAAAAATAAATAATAAAGATCCTTGGGTGAAAACCTTTCTGAGGCTCCCAAGGCAGGTGGTAGGGGTGAAAACCTCATTGAGGTGCCCCTATTGTCTTTCAAAAAAAAAAAAGAGATTTGAAAAAAGATCCTTGAGTGAAAACCTCTCCGAGGCGCTTAAGGCAGATGGCAAGGGTGAAAACCTCATTGAGGCGCCCATGCTATCTTTCCAAAAAAAAAGAGAGAAAAAAGAAAAAAAAGGAAAAAACAATAAGCAAAAAAAGGCGAGGACAGCAAGTTTATAATGTGGAAATGCATGCAGGTTGCAGGTGTTCTATGAAGGAGAGGAGGTCTTTTAACACAAAGCCAAAGATCCTTATCATGCTGCCAGGAGACCTCACCAGCACCTCCTCCAAGAATACTCATTTTCTCCAAGGTATGTGCACAATTTCATCACGGCTTGAGTCTTCTACAGGAAGATGCAGACTTTCTACAGGAAGGTGCAGACTTTCTACAGGAAACGCAAACTTTCTACAGGAAGTTCTGTATTTCTACAGGAAACTTCCTGTAGAAGTTCGGGACGACCCAGAATTCATTTTATGAGGAGATCTAATGACCAAGGATCGGTTTGGATGCATGCAAGCTACTGTTGTCACCCTTATACACTGCTGTCACCTCTTTCTACCATCCCTGTCGACATGCAATGAAGTTACCTGCACCATCAAAGCAGATCATTGAGTTATCAAGAGAAAAGCAATTTTTAAGATGAAAAAAATGCTGAGATGTCATACCATATCCATCCCAGCCATCCATGAGCTCTGTGAGCGTGATCGTGGGGCCATTGCCTTCGTCATGCAGCATGCACCCGAGGAGGAAAAACGGTTACAGGACATCCTGCAGGAGTCCCGTAACAGTTAAGCCCGCTAGAGTGCACACCATTCACAGCGCTTGCCATATGCAACGAAAACGCGGGCGCATGCAGCCGAAGCATCAAATCCATTGTCAGCGGCCTGTGAATATGAACCTCCGGGCCTGTGCAAATCCACCAACAGCAAATAAATCCACTCATCATCGTCTAAGAACCGAAAAATCGTGTTGCGGCCGCACAAGTAAGTGTCTCGACCCTTTCTTCCGTCGAATTGCATGAATTTTACTTTGAAAATGTTTGCAAGTGTGAAGTGAATGGGTTGAGCGGTTGTATGGCCATTCGACTGGCCACGTCGATCAGTTAATGGTCTAGTCGGATGTTTGGATGGCGGTCGTGGCAAAAGAAACGGGCAGTACACACGTGAGATCAATCCCGTCGAAAAAAACGAGTTTAACAGAAGAGACGGCGGCAGATCTGCGGGGAATGATGCGGCAGTAAGGGAACTCGCAGGCAAATGATGGGATGACGTCGTCCAACGGTCCAGCAGGGACAGCTCACCCCCGCGCCATGGATTCTGCCAATTCAAATCTAATCGGCTAGATTGCCACCCCATGCATTTATCATTCACCGTTTGAGACTCGAGTGATCATCCAGATCCCTCTGCAGCTCGATACTCCGAGTCTTTGGCCATCAGAACGCCTGTGAAGCAACACCAAGAGCTCAGACCCACTGCAGTATCCCCCGGAAATCGCGCGCTGCTCCTACAGGAAAGCTGTTTCTACAGGAAGTCGGGTTCCTCACGTCAAAAGGTGGCGGATTAAAAAGGTAAGCCTGAACTCTCCATGCAATTGGTTTTTGAGGGTGGCAGAATCGTCGTCTACAGTCTGGTCGTAGAAAATTGTTGCAAATGTGGTTTGCCGTGCATGAACTGTCGTCCTACAGGATGTCAGTGTAATTAAGCTGTGTTAAGGTCCTCAGGAGATAAGCTTCGTGAATTATATACATGACAGAAGCGTAATTCTACGCTCTGTCCCAGTAGGCCAAATTTCTTCCACATTCGCCACCTCTAGCTAAAGCAACCGTTTTTCACCATGCCGGGTGGGTTCATCAGAAGGGAACCCACTGATTCAACAAAGTTAAGAGAAAAACCTGAGGTGGTGGAGCTCTTCACACGAGCACAATGGATATCCTTCTGTGACAAATTGCAGGGCTATGACGACGAAGTGGCAGAAGAGTTTTTGCAAGCTCTGAGGCCGAAATCCAAAACATTGGCCACCGTTAACTTCAGGGGTTTAAGCCTCAAACTCACCCCACAATTCATCAGCCGAGTTATGGAGCTCCCAATGGGATTACCATGGGATAAAGAAGAAAGGAAATTGGGCCAACAGGCTAAGAAAGAATTCTTTCCACCAGAGGAGGAATTCTCAGAAGACAAAAATGGGGTTCGTACAACCAGTTTACTGCCACCATGGAATGAAGTTAGCCTGCAGATTATGAAGTACATCACCTGCGAAGGCCGTTTTAGCATTGTATATGGGTACCACTTTCGGTTACTCACTGAATTAAGGCACCAGATGGATCTACCTGTAGAAAACAAGCTCAGTCTCCCCTACTTTCTATTACAGTCTCTGATTGAGTGTGCCACCAAGTTGAAAGAAGGCACACCAGACCAGGTAGCCCACCATGGACTGATCAAACTCCTCGTGGAGGACGCACTCCACACATACAAGGTTCCTCTCTCATGGGAAGCCTTCAGAAATTTGACAAAGGATGGGGATATAAAGATGCTGACCGAAGAGCTCGGTTCATCTAGTAGTGAGGAGAAAGAGTCAGTGCCCGCGGGAAAGAAAGAAACAGGCCAGAAGACCACGACCACGGAGCAGAAGAAAAAGCAAGAGAAGAAACAAGAGACAAAGGGTGCCAAAGAGAAAGATGACACACCCATCTTGACAGCAAGAGAGAAAAGGCTGCAAGGCAGAGTGGACAAGGCTGAGAAGGTCCACTTCAGCAAAAGTGCCTCGACAGCACCTGTAACCAAGTCAAAAAGCAAAACTCATGCAGCAAAGCAAACCAAGGCGGTGACACCTGTTTCTACAGGAAAACCGAAACCGGCTTCTACAGGAAGCCCGAAATTAACCGGAAAAGGGTCTTCTACAGGAAGCCCGAAATTGACTAAAACAGGGTCTTCTACAGGAAGCCCCGAAAAAGTGAAACCCAAGGAGAAGAAAACTAATATTCGTGAAAGGGAGGCAGCAGCTGTGCTGGCCGCCCTCAGCACACCTCTTAAGCCAAAGGAGAAGAGAAAGAGGGAGACCCCTCTATATTTTAAAGCTCGAAGAAGTGTGAGGATAAAGACGGGCAAGCCACAGCCTCCGTCCAGCAGCCCGATCATTATTGAAGATGCCCCTACTTCGCCCAAGGAAAGGTCCCCCTCGAGGATATCAGTCACCTATGAGAGGGAGAGCCCGAAGAAAACTACGTGGCAAGAAAAGTTAGACCAATTGACTGAAAAAGCTCGGCTACAGGATGCTGAAGATGCTCTACAGGAAACCTTAGCCAGGCTTAAAGAAACTGAGAGAATGGAAGGAGAAGCACCCTTATCACCACCAAGGGAGGGTGAAGTAGAGCCACCAAAGGAAGTGGAAAAAGAGCATATACCAGAGCCCAACCCTCAGCCAAGTCTGAGTTCATATTACAACTTTTTAGAGGCTGGCAAAATCATGCCTCAGAAATTTACTGTGCCACTGTTTTTTGCATTGGAGGAAGAAAGAGTCCGTACACACATGTGGATGAAAATAGCCAAGTCAAAGGGGGTGGCGAACATAGGTCCCTTACAGGAGCAGCTCAAGGAGGCCAGAAGTGAATTGTCCATGGCTAAACACGTGGCAAATTGCCAACGCGTGTTCCTACAGGAAGAAAACCAGAAGCTGAGGTTGCAGCTACAGGAGCTGAGGGCAGGGACAGGTACATCCTCCAAGGACACCACAGAGGAACAACAAGGCAAAAAGGAGCTGAACACCGGTCTTGGGGAGCCAACCACACTTCTACAGGAAGCAGAACAACAAGCACAAATTGAGGTGCAAGCTCTCAGAGAACAGCTGCAGCAGAAAGAAGCACAATTGGCCTGCATGGCCAGCTGGGCCATGGATGCTATCCAATGTAGGCAGCCGGCCAAATCTTATGGCTTGTACTTGAAAGACCAATGGCCGAAATTCCAAATCAATACCTTGGCGCAAAGAGGTATCTCTTAGCTCCAAGACCCGCAGCAATTCACTGAAGTTTGCAGTACTAGTTCATCAGAGGATAGGGCCAAATTAGCGGAGTTCTACCTCCATAATCTGGCCCTACCTAATGTAGTTTCATGGGATCCCAATACGGCCTTGGGAGATATGCAATTAATGGCCTTTGCCTCATGGCTGAACCATGAGGACAAAAGAGCAGCAGAAGCCAAAGCAATCATGAACCGAGAGCTGAACAAGCCATTGCTCATCAGACCAGAACCAGGGGATCCAGTTGCACTAATCTCGGCACAAACATTTGTCCACTGACCCTCAAGCTTCATTAAGATATATGGATCAACAGGCCCAAGCCATAGCTCATTTTGAGGACATGGAGAGACTGCTAGGAGACAACGCTGTCCAAGCATGCACACGCAGATGGAATACATTGGCACACAGTCTGAAAATCCGAGAGTACCATACCCCAACTCGGATGAGGGAAGCTCTGGTATGGGTAGCCCTCTATAAGAAATCCATGCAAAACCTCCAGGCTAGCTGGATTGGCCTTAAACTCAGCCCACCACTGCTGCTAGGATTGATGGAAGGCAGCACAGAGAAAGATGATAATGAACAGTGGGAAGAGGTAAACAGAAGGGCTGGGTTTCATATCAGCAAGGAGGACACTACTACAGAGGCTTGGGATGTAAGGGTAGCAGTAAAGGCAATGAAGGATGAAGAGTTGGACTAGTTGCTCAAGGATGAGCAAATATTTTAGCTGGGGGGTGATGATGAGCCCCAATTTTTTGTAACAATTTGGGCTCATTTGGCCTACTTACCTTGCTCAACCCTTCATTTTTTATCACTTATGCATCATTTCTTAGTATATTCGTGTTATTTGTAGGAAGAAGGGTAGTCATTATGCCTATGTGGCTAATACATGATGATTTCAGGTTTTTTGACACTAAATGGAGCAAAGACCACGCAGATGGAGACAAGGAGACAGCCAAGGTGGCATTGCGGGTTTGTAGGAAGGTTGTCCACAGCCTTGAATAACCTTCCTCGTGATCTCCACCCTAACTCTGAGCTCCAACAGCTATCACCACCGAGCTAGAAGGCAGCCAACGGATTCTACAGGAACATCAGTTTACTTTTAGTTGGACAGCCAAGCCCCACTAATTGAGGAGGCCAGCTTGGCCCTCATCATGTATAAATATTGAGGCTGTAGCCTTCGATAAAGACTCTTGAACCTTTGTTGTAGATTTTGAATCACGAGCTGTAGCTCTGTTTTTGCTCTTTGTAAGCCAATTTTGGCATGTTGTTAGACTCATGATTATGATCTTTTAATAAAAGGCAGGCAGATTTGGATTCAATTCTGAGTTCTTAGAGGAGCTATAGCTCTCAGGTTAGGGCCCAACCTGAGAGCAATAGACCTCCTTTTCTTTGTATTGTTACTTGTCTTTCCTTTCAACATTTCATTTCTTTGCCTTGACATGCATTTGGAAAACACAGTCTGCTGATTCAATTTTCTTGATGTGATTAAGTAGGATTAGTTTATGGATAAAGTGCTTTCAGCAGCTTAGATTAGAGTAGGAGGATTAGAATTCATCAAAGCTCCAAGAAAAGGTTGATCGCGCACTCACTGCCACCTCTATTTAGAGATTGGGGGTGTAGACCGTGCCAACCACCAAAAAAACGCAGTCTTATATGTTCATGCAAGATTTAAAGTCATATTTCCATTGGTAGAAGTATCCATGCAGCTAGATCTTGAGCAATAACCCCTTGTTTCAGCTCCATGCATGATTTCTCTCTTAACTTACATCACTGTTCTTTGATTTTTAATAAAACAGATAGAATAGGATGATGAATTCTCGGTTTTGTACAAGACAGAGGTGATTTGTTTCATTTACACTGCGCAACACCACTTCAACACTTCCTTATCCTCCTCAGTCGTCCCTAAGCCATCTCCTTACCTCGCAGCTAGATCCTTTGCCCACCAACTCTTCTATTATCCACGTTGCCTCATCTTTTCAGCCATCCATTGCCTCTACCCTTCTCTCGACCAACCAGCTTTATACACTCTCTTCCCATCTCATCTCTCTGTCCCTGAGCCATCACAAGCTCCCCTTTCATCTTACCTATCCACCCATACAGCTCCTTCACTCCTCCATCACCCAAAACTCCGACTGCAGAACATCCTGTAGAAGTTAGCAGACTTCCTGTAGAAATCCCAAGCTTCCTATAGGATCCCCTGCAGACATCCTGTAGAAGCCTGCAAACACGGTTGCCAAGCACCTGAACGTTGTGAACTTCTGTGGAATGATGTTAGGGATCCCCTGGAACCTCACAGAGTCCTCCTGACCTTTCCCAAGCCTTCCCCCCCTTTGAACTATCCCTGCACAGTCAAGACCCAGTAAGAAGCACAATCATAATAACTCCAACCACTTGAGCAAAAATACAAAAAACATGTTCTCTTCAATGGAAGTAGTTTAAATTCATGCATCTCATATCACTAGAAGTAATGGCATCATTGTTAGGGGTTGCATTCCCATCATTGCATTGTAAGGATTAAGCTGGTCAGATTAGGGTTTACTAGGGTTTCCATGTTTGGTTGGCTTTCAGTTCATTCTTGCAAAGTAGGTTAATTTCCTTTGAGATAGCCTTCGTTCATCATTTAGAAAGCTTCTTCTGAGAACATATAGAAGTTGGCTTGAGCCCTAGCGGACTTGTGCCAGCTGACCAAGTGACAGCTGCGACAAGAGCTAGTACTTGTGCATACATCACCGTCGCTTCCAAGTTTGTTATGAACTACCGGGTTGATAAAATTAGAGAAGGAAGCTCCAGGAGTTGTAGCATTATTGCTACAATACTGGAGCCCACCAATCTTCATTAAGCAATCTTTAGGAAAATCAACCTTCAACTTGCGAATATGCATGTGAAATCGAACTAGATGTAAAACAACATCCTTCTTACCATCATCTTTAAACGTAGGCAGATTCCTTGACCAATCTACCTTCAGAATTTTATTTGGAAAACCTGGGATGTGATCTCGGCTCATGGGAGCATATCTTCTTGCAACCTGCTCCATTTTGAAAATCTCAAAGCTACTGATCTCTCTGCAGTGGAGTCGCCATGAAGGATTGATTGCTGGATCCTTCAGTGAATGGAGTCGCCAGGTGAATGATTTCAGCCTTCTTATGTCTGATCGCTGTTCACCATCAATAATCAGCTCTAAACTTGAGATATGTACTGGGGCAAGACAATCTACAAGCAAACCATTTTGTCCCCAGTTGAGTCGCCACTATGTTAGCACCTAAATCTGCCCTAGGCTGAAGGAAGGCAAAATTTAGGGTAACCACAAACCACGCTCAGTCTGGTAGCTAGCCCTACCAGAGCAGGAGAGGGCTCTCTCTGAGTCATGCTCAATGGATAGATGATCGAAAACGGTCTGAGATGACTTACAATGAAATATTTACCTTAGGCTAGTAAGTGAATAGGGATTCTGGAAACAATTTTCATGAATGACCGAGCTTCTGGGATGTTATGGGACCGACGCTCAGCAAAGAACAGAGAATTTAATACAAAGACACAGATTATTTCGTGAGGCAAGGTAGGCAGAAAATGTAACAATTTAGTTTGAGGTACCGCGGCATGAATAGATTGCTGAAGAAAGTGAAAAGGGCATAGTGACATGAATCCTTTTCAACAGAAGAATAACACTGAACATGAAATTTTCCCACAGGTAGAGCAATAAAATTGAATTCTACCTAATCTCACTCAGAAAATTTCACTGGAAATGAACATGAATCGAATTATGAAACATAACGGAATACATATGAAAACATAAGAGACACATTTGCTACACTCACAACCACAAGAATCTCATGAAACAGAGCCGCTGCCTTTCATTAATTCTCTGTCAAAAATACACAGTGAAGAAACAAAGTTTCTTTCCCACAGTCTCCCAGAAGTTACAAGCCAACCCGCCCTTTGCAAATAACTTGCATACAATATATAGAATGTGTGAGGAAGAGATAGAACGCCCAGGGGTTGGGAAGTTACTCAAATCATTACAAAATGGAGATGGAGAGCTAACCATCAGCTACAGGTGCAGCACTGCAAACATGACATTTGGCTTGGGGTGATCGTTTGCCTTCCTTCGCCACTTGGATAGAAGCAAATATGGAGAAAAAACTCTTTAAATGCTGCCTTTGGTGCCAAAAAACTGAAGTGTAGATGAGCGGGCCCACTTGGAGAAGTCGCAAACCGAAATTTCGCGAAACGGAAGCAAATTGGGCAATTTTTCTTCTGTGCGCCGCGCCATTTTCTCTGTGCATCACGCTACTTTGGGGCCTGTTTTGGGGCACTTGCATGTGTCCAAAATGTGCCCAAGTGGGCTTGTTGGAAATCCTGTCCTGTCTACTTTCTAACCCCACTAGAATTTTTGAATTTGGTGCTCATTTTCCCCTCCAAATCTTCATTCTCCCAAGACTGCTTCCTGTGTGTCAAAAAAGTGGCAGAGAGGCCATTTTTGGGTGTTTTTTGACCTTTAGGAGACTCAGATCTTGTCAAATTTTTTTGCCCGAACACCAGTAGTCATGATTTTCCATGCTGAATCCAAAAATGCAAGCCATTCCTCATTTGGAGCTCTAGAATTTTAGTGTCGCGCCACGTGCGCGGCGCACAGGGAGAAAAACCTTGTTTTTTGCACAAAAAATTTCAAAATTTCAAAATGTGCTCCAAATTTCTTGAAATTTGGTCTGGAGCTTCTTCATTAAGTGTTATGGTGGGCCAAGGATTGCCTCGGCCAATATCCGGAGTCGATCATGCTCTTTTTGCCTCTTTTGCCTTTTTGATGCCTTCTTTAGGTTTGCCTTCAAATTCCTTATTCGTGCCTTGCAAACCTTGTTCCGTGCCCAATAGTGGTTTTTCATGTTCCTGAGCATGTCCCTGTCCTTGTTTGCTTTCGCCAATCACTGTGTGTCTCCATCTCATACTCCGATGAATGTTGTGAAGCCATGACTGCTGTGTATACTGTACCTAGGCTGCCCTTTGATGATGGTGTGAGGCTGGGTGCCTTTGTGATGTCTGTCACCAAGGGGAACAATGAAACAGGGAGTATTAGGAAGGGAGTAATGTAATTGGAATAAGGGTTATAGGGAGAAATTTGTTTAGGGATATGGGAGGAGTTTGGGTATTTTTCTAGGGTAGGGTTTGGGGTTTTAACAAGGTAGGGTTGGGGTGTCATGTTGACCAAATAGTGGAGGGATAGGGGAGAGGGTTTGGTAGTAGTTTAGGGCAGGTATTTTAGGAAAAATGATAAAGGGAGGATGGGAAAAATGGTAGGTGAGGGGAAAATGATGGGTGGAATGGAGCCTTGGCACTAACAACTCACTTTAGCAACCCTAGCCATTCATGTTTTTTAGTGATTTCTTATGGTTGATTTTATGTATTTGGTTGCATTTCAAACATAGGTATAAACCATTATATCATTGATAAAATTTGATGAGAAAGTGATGTTATAAAGCCTACCTTTCAATTTGATAGCATTCACAAAAATTTGGAGTGATTTGGCACTTGTTTCGGCCCTTGGTCTGTGTGCACCGCGCACAAAGCCCAGTGCGCCGTGCCTGTGGAAAGTTTGAAATGCGGGCAGGCTCTATGTGCGCCGCACCCTCTGTGTGCACCGCACACCTGAGTATATGCGCCGCGCTCCTTGGAACAGCCTCCAACTCACTCAAACACGCACGATGCACCCTTTGCTCTCCTAATCACTTTGCAACGTTTCTTTATGACCTTGATTTGCACAATGACCTTGTTTGCTTGTGGAATGAAGAATTTGCAGTTCTGGAGGAAGATTTCAGTCAACTTCAGGCCTTTTAGCCCTGTGCGCCGCGCCAGTGTAAATTTACACTAGAAAATCTCCCTCTGTGCACCGCGCTCCCTCTGTGCATCGCACCTTTTTGTAGGTGACATTTGGAGGCCTTCCTGGTGTCCAAATTGGGTGCCGGATAGCTCGTTGGAAAGGTATTTGAGTCTACTTTCCAACTCAACTAGAATTTCTCAATTTGGAGTTTAGTGTCCTTGTCAAAAGGCAAATCTTCCAAGACTTGTCGAAATGTGCCAAATGAGTTTGCCTCAAGGCAGAGTGCTGTTGCAGTCAACTTTTGAATGCCTTCCTCAACTCCAAATTGAGCTCATGGTAGCTCATTGGAAAGCTCTTTGTGTCTAGTTATCATTTAAATTATCAAGAAATTCATTTGGCCAACTGCGCTAGGAGAAAATCTGATTTTCCCAAGGTCACTTCAGAGGTGCATCAATTCTCCCGAGGCAACTATATTTTTGAGATTTCTCCAAAACCATGACACTTGTGTAAAAAGTGAAGGAGGTTTTTCTTCCTTGGCATGTTGTGGAAAAAAAATCTCTCTCATTTTTCCCAAATTCATATTTTATTACTCAGAAACCTCATTTGAGTGAAACCTATCCCGATGTGTGGAACAAGGGATTTGTCGAAATGAAGTGAAATGACGGGGATAGGGAGCTTCTAAATTCTTGAGGAAATTTTGGGAAGTAGGGAGGGATGTTAGGACGTAGGAGAAAGTGGAATATCAGAAATTGAGTGAGGGAAATGGGTCCAAAAAGGAAAAACACAGGTCCAACCTAGAAAATTGCCAGGTTGTAGCAAGAAACTAGGGTTTGTGCAAAAATGAGGAATTTGGGGGATCTCAGTGATGGGAAGTGTTTGATAAGGTACTTTAAGGATAGGGGAAGGTGTATGAACATCAGGATACAAGTTTTGCCGATGATTTGGCCGTCCAAGAGAAATTTCCTTCAAAACCCTAGGAGAGGGAAATGACCTTACCTAGGCGCAACTGAAGCATGAACAAGGTGTAAAATGACCCAGTGGGACTTGACATGATAATGACAACTCTCTGAATGATGGTACACTCAGCTGAACGGTGACATGGACCGACATTTGGACAACTTTGACAAGGGTAAAATCAAACCCTAGACCTAATGCCTAGTGACCAAATTTTGCTTGAAGACTCATTGAAATGAAAAAAATTTGACCTTGGCACCTTAAAATCACTTTGTAAGAGCATGTTTGATCACTGGAGAAAGGCTGCAAAGACTGACACTAACACCCGGCCTTTACAAAATAGTAATATTGAATTCTTGTAATAACAATAACCATCTTGTAACTCTACCATTAGTAATTGATTTATTCATTAAATATCTAATTGAAGAGTGATCTTTGTGAATAAAAGTTTCATAACCAGTGATATAATGTCAAAACTTATTAATGGCATGTACAATAGCTAAAAACTCCTTTTCTGTTACAGTATAATTCAATTTTGCTAGAGTCAAAATTTTACTCGTATAATAAATGACATAAGGAGTCAAATATTTCTGCCCCAATACAACTCCTAAGGTTCTATCTAAAGCATCGATTGAAATATGAAAAGGGAGACTACAATTTGGTCCTCTTAAAATGGGTGCTTCAAAAATCTTTTCTTTCAATGTTTCAGAACCTTTTTGGCAATCAAAATTCCAAATGAATTCACAACTTTTTGTAAGTGGAGAGACTACCTTTGTGAAGTTTTTTATGAATCTTCTGTAATAACCAATAAAACCAAGAAAACTTCTAACATCTCTTTGACAATTAGGAACTGATAATTTGGAAATAACTTCTACTTTAGATGCATCCACTTTAATTCCATCTCCTGAAATGTGGTGGCCTAAAACGATTCCCTCAATGAACATTGTTAGGGTCTTAAGTTTTTGACATCAAATGTATTTTACTTGTCCATCGATTTTTAGTTTTTGAAGCAGTTGAGCCTATGACTACTAGTGATATCATAGTGTCTAGATCACTCTCCAACATCCTTGAATTTATTCCATAGAGAGTTCATCCAAAGCACGAAAGAGTGTCAAGTCGGTGGGATTCATGAGGTCACACATGTTTATACCGTCAAGTCAAAAGGGGTTATGTGTCTGTTGTTCATCGATTAGAACCATGTGAATTGAAGTTGCATTAGTCTAAAGTTCTAATCGTCATGAGGTATGACCATTAAATATGTTTTAAATTCTTATTCCCTATTCCTATCTACCCCATGTTTTCCTATTTCCCCATGACACCACTACCACTTCCCTATATTCATCACATGTACAATCCTCATGCATAACATGCAACTCGCCCCACCCACACCCCCCCCCCCCCCCCCACCCCCCCTTCCCTGCCCCACCCCACTCGGCCGACCCCCATTACCTAAGAGACATTATACTCCTAAAATTGTAATGATTTCCCATGCTTTATGCTGATGCAAAATCAAGTGGAGCACTCTAACTCATCAGTTCAAATCTTCATTGCACTACAAGACAAAAGACAAGGGGTAATTCAAATTTTTATGCCACCTTATTCTCATGCCACTATACAGTCATGCAAAATCTGCCTAATCCAAGCGCATAACATCCCTACAAGATACCACAGATCGATTCCCAGCTGATAGTTGATGAGAAATTAAGGTCACACTCATTGTGGGAATCTTCTGTGCAAGCTCTCTTTTAGTCACCATTTTTCAATACGGTTTCCGACCAAATGGAGCCGAATTTAGAGAAACTGAAAGAGGTTTTTCTCAAGAATGGGTCAAAGAACAACAAACTCTTCGAGTTTATACACAAGTTTCACGAATGGGGAGATTTGATTTCATATTCAAATCCCATGTTTAGGACTGCACAAATACTCTGTTTTATATCATTGTTTTGCAGAGTATTTTCTAGGAAGCTGGGAAAGAATTTAGAGAAACTAAGAGATTTTTATCTTCACAAAACTATCATCTACACTTACATCCTTTAGTTTATACATAGGTATTATCTTTTTTGGAGATATGGCCCTTTGAAAATTCACTACGCAGGTGGTGCACAACTGCTATGCAGGCCATGCCCACACTATTACATGCATGCTAGATGGAAGCCACCTGTCAGGTTTTCAAGGGGTTAATATGGAGCATGCGTGGAAACCATCTCACCTCCTCAGTAGTCGACTATGTGCCAGTTTCAAAAGAACAAAGTACCAGTCGATGCGCAGTGGCTGGGCAGCCTTTTGCACACTCAACAATCAACTTTTGTGCTTTTTGCCATTTTCATTCTAGGAAGATATGCTTCGAAGACAAGTGATTTTACAGTGATTTAGTGTTTTTATTAAGATAAGAATGCTTTATGGTTATTTTATTTATTTATTTAGAAGAAAAAGACTTGAAACAATAAAAAGGTTTCCTAATTTTACTTTGATTCAATCCTCTTTTGGATCAAAGATGTGATGCATCTAGACATTATGGATTGGCTATTGTATTTCTATTTAAACTGATTAATGCATATGGAAATGGTTGTTGATGATTTAACATTTTGTTGGTTTTAATTTTCTGCAATTTTTTCTTTTGTGATCAATTCATGGTGCAATGTTGATGTATTGAACGATGTCAATTCCACTGTACAAGGATTCTTGTGGTATGATGTCTGGGATTATTTCTGTTTATCACTCATTTATTCTATTGTCTTTTTGTGTTATATGAGTATTATGATTTCAGCTGATTTAGAATTCAGTTAAGCTGCTCTTTTAAATTGTTTTCACGTTTCAGTTGCAAATGGAATGTCTTATACTCATGTATGTTATGTTTTTCATCTATCCTTCATTTCTCATGTAAAAGAAACATTGTTTATTTGCAGAGGAAGAAATTGTCTGTTTTGTTTTAGTTTGTCTCTTCTATACTACAACTTGTCATTGTATCCCAAGTCATTTTGAAAATACCTTGTAATGGATGTCGATTTAATTGAATAAGAAAATGAATAAAAAGACAAATTGATCATGTGTTATTACCTAGCTAACCACTCATTTTTCAACCAAATATATTCAAAATTCCATTGTCATAACTGGTCTCTGCTAAATTTGTGCTTTAAAGTATTTATATTTTTTGAGCAGGGGAGCCCCCTCTGGTTGAAGAAGACCAATCTATCAATCAAAAGAGGTCTGTGGTACCTTTGAGTTTTCTCCTTTCAGCCTAGAGAAAATTACAGAGTGATAACATATTGGCTTCATTGCCAGAGAGCGAACAATTTCATATTCTCCAGGAAATATTGTCAAAGTTCGAGATCTGGTTGTTAATGGTGAACAACAAACAAACACAGATAGGCTGAATCATTCACTTGGTGACTCTAAGTTTAAAGTATCCAACATATTGAAATTTCACAGTGACTCCATTGGCAACAGGATCTAAGAATCAAGATGGGTTCAATTGCAAGAACAAATTTCAGATATGCTCCTATGGATAGATCTCATATTCATGGCTTTCCAAATCCGATGCCTCATGTCGATTGGTCAAGTTATCTCCCAATATTCAAAGATGAGGATGGAGAGGATGTTGCTTTACATCTCATTAAATTTCACATGCATGCACACAAGTTGAAGGTTCAATTTCATGAAGATTATCTCATCAAAATGTTCATGGAAACTTTAGAAGGAAAAGCTAGATCCTGGTATGATGGTTTTCCACCTACTAATTTATGTTCTCTTGCAGATTTTCACATAGCTTTTTATGAGCATTTTAAAGAACTTTATCCTTCCCTGCTATTAGTTAAAGGATGTTTTGCATATTTTGAAGATTTCATTCAATATCTAGAAAATATTTATGGTGATGAGGAGTGTATGGATGATGAAATTAAGGAAGCCCTTTCTGATTTTTTATCTCAATATCAAGAACAAAAAATAGAAGTTAGTTTCCATGAAATTCAAGAGAAATTCCAACAGGTACTAATTCCCTTGTCCGAAGATGAAAAGGAAACTAAGCAGGATTTAATTGATGACTTCCAAGTTCTATTTTCTGAAATTGATGAAAGTTTGCAGCAAGCTTATAAGTCTTTATATGATCATGATAAGGATGAAGATAGTCAGGATGTTGATGTGGAAACTCGTGTTTTGTCCCTTGGGTCTAATGAAAATGTTCAGATTTTAAGAAACCAACATATGGATGAGGATTGTCATTCAAGTTTTTCTTTAGACTTTTCACTTTCTGAATTTTCATTTCAAAAAGAAGCTTGTCAAGTTCAGATTTCTGAAGTTGTATGTATGGAAAATTTAGATAGTGAACCTACACAAGACAACCTTCAAATAAGTTTGCATGAGGATAAGCATAATATCCAACAAATTCTACTAATCAACTCTTCAGTACAAGAGAATTTTATCATTGAGTTCCAAGAAGATGTTGAGTTTGTCCCTGAATTGCATGATAAGAGAGATGAACAATTTTCTTCTTTCTCATTCAAGGATGGTCTAAAGACTGTTGAATCAGAAGCAAAGGAGCTAGTAGCAAATCATGAAAAAAAATCCTTACTCGATGATCAACAAACAGATAAGAAATTCCTTCATGATTTCTATGACCCTTTTGGCAGGTTGTTGCAGTCATTAGAACAGGAGAATGTTGTTGTTTTTATGGATTATGAAGAGGTGTTCAGTGGAAATTTTGAGTTTCCATTCTCTTATTTGTTATGCCTACTCAAGGAAAGTGTGAGCAAAATTTCAGTAAATGGTCATCTCCTTGCTTGGCTTCATTGGAAATTATGTATTGCTTGAGTGAGCAGGTTATTCAGCAGTTAGTGTAGATAGCAGTATGAATAAGCTCAATGGTTTGAGTATCTTTTTCAGTAGTGTGCCAACTTCCAGTAGTTTCTTTTGGCAGTTTGGTGTTATTGTTCAATTTTGCAAGTGTGGGTGGCCACCATTGGAATTTGAAGCCCGAGGAGAAGGCCTTGAGATTTCGGTGATTTGCTGCCATACATAAGTTCAGTCAGTCAGTTGATTTGAGTCAGTTTTTATGTTTGAATCCATTTCCAAATGGTCTTAATAGGCTACTAGTATGCAATTTTGTTCTTGGCACCACACAGGGAGGATTCCATCCTCAGTAGAGCCAATGTTAGGGTCTTAGGTTTTTGACGTCAAATGTATTTTCCTTGTCCATTGATTTTCAGTTTTTGAAGTAGTTGAGCCTATGAATACTTTTATGGTCATAGTCTCTAGATCATTTTTCGACATCCTTGAATTTATTCCATAGATAGTTCATCCAAAGCACGAAAGAGTGTCAAGTTGGTGGGATTCACTAGGTCACACATGTTTATATAGTCAAGTCAAAAGGGGTTATGTGTTAGTCGTTCATCAACCATAACCATCCGAAATGAAGTTGTGTCAATATAAAGTTTTGATGGTCATAAGGTCTGATAATTAAATATGTTTTAAATTCTTATTCCCTATTCCTATCTACCCCATGTTTCCCTATTTCCTACCCTATTTCCCCATGACACCACTACAACTTTGCTATATTCATCACATGTAAAATCCTCATGTATAACTTGCAACACCCCCCCCCACCCCATTACCTAAGAGACATTATACTCCCAACATTGTAATTATTTACCATGCTTTATGCTCATGCCAAATCAAGTGGAGCACTCTAACTCATCAGTTCAAATCTTCATTGGACTACAAGACAAAAGATAAGGGTTTAACAAATTTTTTATGCTACCTTATTCTCATGCCACTATACATTCATGCAAACTCTGCCTAATCCAAGAACATAGCATCCCTATAGGATACCACATATCGATTCCCAGCTGGCAACTGATGAGAAATTGAGGTCACCCTCACTGTGGGAATCTTCTGCGCAAGCTCTATTTTAGCCACCATTTTTCAATACGATTTCCAGCCAAATGGAGATGGATTTAGTGAAAATGAAAGAGATTTTTATTAAGAACGGGTTAAAGAACAATAACCTCTTCTAGTTTCTACACAGGTGTCACAGATCGGTAGATTTGATTGCATCTTCAAAGCCCATTTTTCAGACTACAAAAATACTCTGTTTTAAGTCATTCTTTTGCAGAGTATTTTTTGGGAAGCTAGGAAAGAATTTAGAGAAACAGAGAGAGTTTTATATTCAAAAAAATATCCTCTACAATAACCTCCTTTAGTTTTTACACAGGTATTATTGTTTGGGAGATATGGCCCATTGAAAATTCACTATGCAGGCACTGCACAACTGTTGCACAGGCCATGGCCACGCTATTACATGCATGCTGGAGGGAAGCCACCTATCATGTTTTCAAGGGGTTAGCATGGAGGACGTGTGGAATCCAACTCACATCCTCATTAGTCCTCCATGTGCCAGTTTCGAAAGCATAAAGTACCTGTTGCTGCGCAACTACTACACAACCTTTTGCACACAAAGCAATCAGATTTTGTGATTTTTTCCATTTTCATTCTAGGAAAATATGATTCGAAGAAAAGTGGTATTAAAATGTTTTAGTTCTTTTCTTAAGATAAGAATGCTTTATGTTTTTTTTTTTTAATAAGAAAAAGACTTAAAATAGTAAAAAGGTTTCTTAATTTTAATTCGATTTGATCCTCTGTTGGATCAAATATGCGATGCATCCAGACATTATGGATTAGCAATTGTATTTCTATTTAAAATGATTAATGCATATGGAAATGGTTGTTGATGGTTCAACATTGTGTTGGTTTCAATTTTCTACAATTTTTTATTTTGTGATCAATTCATGGTGAAGTGCTTATGTATTGAGGGATATCGATTCCACTGTACAAGGATTCTTATGGTATGATGCATGGGATTATTTCTATTTATCACTCAGTTATTATATTGTCTTGTTTTGATAAATGAGTATTATGATTTCAATTGACTTAGTATTCAGTTAAGTTGATCTTTTCAATTGTTTTCACATTTCAGTTGCAAATGGAATGTATTATACTCATGTATGTTATCACTTTCGTCTATCCTTTCTTTCTCGTGTAAAAGAAACATTGTTTATTTGCAGAGGGAGAAATTGTGTTTTCTGTTTCCTCCTCTATACTACAACTTTTCTCTTTTGTCCAAAATTATGCCTAACAAGCCCTTATGGATGATGTTGATTTTACTTACATAAGTAAAGTGAATAGAAAGTCAAACTAATCACATGCTATTATCCTCTTCAACCATTCATACTTCAACCAAATATTTTAGAATTCCTTTTTAAAACCTGGTCTCTGTAAAAACTTGTGCTTTAAAGTCTTTAAACTTTATATTTTTCGAAGTGAGGGAGTCCCCTCTAGTTGGAGTAGACCAGTATCTCAACCCAAAGCTATTTGTGGTTACCTATAGGTTCTTCTCCTCAGCATGGAGGAATTATGGAGTGCTAACAAACATCATAAAACATTTTTCACGGCTTAATGAGAGATTTGTTTCTTTACATCTAATGAGAATTTTTTCTAAATTTTCGAGAGCTTCCTCAAAGAAATCCCCAAAGACTGTAAAATCATCCATGCAAACTTCCACACAATCATGAATTAGATTAGAAAAATGCCTAAAACTACCCTTTGGAATGTTGCAGGTGCATTACATAATCCAAAAGGAAGTACCTGGTAAGCATAAGTTCCCTATGGACATGTGAAAGTTGTTTTGTCTTGATTTTTTGGAGCTACTTGGATTTTGTTATATCCACTAAAACCATCCAAGAATAAAAAATAATTTTTCCCTGCCAATGTATCAAGGACTTTATCTATAAAGGGAAGTGTAAAATGATATTTCAAGGTAGTTTTATTCAATTCCTTATAATCGATGCATACTCTCCATTTTGCAATTTTCTTTGGAACAATCACAAATGGTGAGACCCACTAACTATCTGATATTGGGTAAATGAAATTCACATTCAACAGTTTTTCTAACTCCTCTTTAAAAATTTCCCTTAGATTTGGATTCATCCTCCTTTGGGGTTGTCAAACTGGTCTGGCACTTTCTTCAATATGGATATGATGCATACAAGTGCTAGGATTAATTCCTTTCATATCAGTGTATGTTCTTGTAATGTATTTATCAATTCTTTATTTTGGGATTCTTCCAAATTATCATTAATATTCAATTTTTTTCCAAGAAATATTTCTATTAAAGAATTGCCAAAATTTCCATAGAATGTGAAGCCATTTGACGAGATGATAAATATTCAATATTGCAATGTTCTTGAAAATTTTGGTCTTGTTCACAATATGAGGAAGAATCACTATTATTCATTAAATTTAAAATTTGATCTTCTTCATCTATTTGTGAAGTAGAAAATATTGAGTGTATATCGAAGTATTCATTATCATCATCTATCTAAACTTCAATTTCTACTTCTATTGTTGTTTTTGCAGGAGGATATAGTGTGAATTTCTTAGTAGAGCTTCCATCAGAGATAAACATATCACCAGATCTACAACTTATAAAAGTGTCCGCTGGAGTTAACCATGGTCTCCCTAGAATCAATGGGTGTCCTCCTAAATAATTCTTGGGAGTTAAAATCATAAAATCAATAGGATGTTCCCAAGAATCTAAGGAGATAGATACATCTTCTAACGCACCATCTGGTTTGATAACAGATCTATCTGCTAACTGTAGTAATGTTGGTGTGTATTGAAGATTGGAAAGTTTTAACTAATCTGTAGTTTGTTTACTCATGATATTAATAGCTACTCCTAAATCGATCAACATGCTTGGAATCTCACCAACCATTAATGTGTGTTTATGCAATGGGACTACGTGGATCTAGATATTTCTTAACTGTTGGTTTTCCCATCATAATATCTATAAGTTTTCCAACTAACTTTATTTTTTTTAACTTCTTTTCTTTTTCTTCCTGGTGTTTTAATGCTTAACTCCCTCATTGTATTTGAAAATATTGGTATTTCCTTTGTAGCTTGTAACAAAGGAATTTTGATGCAAACATTCTTCAGTTCATCTAACATGTCATACTAAGGTAACACATTTTGTTTTTCTATTGCTTTTTCAATTTTTAGCCTTTTAGGAAAAGGTGGATTTTGAATAGAAACAGAAGGTTGTTCTGCAATGGGAGTTGAGTTTATTGAAGTATCATTAAAATGTATATGGGTTCTTTCTTTCTGAGGAATTTCTTATTGATTAAGAGATGTTTCTTTCTCAAGGAGTTCATCCTCTCCAAAACTGTACCAGATCTAAGTTGGACATTATTTAGATCTGATGGAGTTATAATGCAAGCTTGGAAATTATGACCTTCTATATTGTAAATAGGTTGTTAATTTTTATTATTTGGATTTGGAAGTGGCTAAATAGGTAGTTGATTGGTTTTTTAGGGGTATGATGTGGATGGTAATTGAAGTGGTTGATTAGAAGGTTGAGTTTGAATTTGAGATTGTGGAAAGGAGTTTGATTGATGAGGATAATATGGAGTTTGATATGGGATACATGCATGTTGAAATTTATTATACTGAGGATTCCTAGGAGGATACTACCATTGTGTCCATAATGGATTTTTAGGTGGCCAATTTTTCCAAGGCATTGACATATTCCAATTTTTTTGAGGTTGTGCATATGATTGGTATTGAGGATTAAGACCTTACTATGTTTGGGTGTTGTGGTGGCCATGGTCTTTTACCAATAAAACAAAGTGACTCAGCTTGGCTTGTTTCAACTTCATTTTTAAAGACTTCTTTAAGTCCAGGGATTGAAGGGAATTCCTTTGTGTTATGAATTTCTGCACAGATAACACATATTTATACACTATCAAGAGGAAATTCTCTTAGAGCATGTTTCTTTTTGAATTTAGAACAAAAAATTGATAATGAAACGTTTTCATATTTTTGCTTGTTTTGAATCTTAAGGGTATCTAGTTGTTCACTAAGACTCCCTAAAATATCTATTTTGAAGTTGTCAATAAAATTACCTATTTCTTATCTACTTACTGTCCTAGTTTTAGATTTATTAATCCTACATATAACAGGGTCTCTTGGATTTTTCCAGGTTCTAGCCTTTCCTCTTGAAATGTGTGTACACAGTTCACAAGTTTCTCTAAATGATAACTGAGAAACATCTCCTTTTCCGATTAAATTGAGAATATCTATCCACTCATCTCTAATGGATTTTAGCAAAAGAGCTTTCAAAGTTTCATCATCTAGATTATGCATCTTAGCCCTTTTAACATTATAGGCAAATCTTTCAACCAAATCTTCAAGATCTTCATCCTTTTTTGCATCATTTTAAAGAATCCATCTGTAAGGTTATGAGGCATAATATAATACTTTTATTTTTCTAGGAACACATTTTTCATTTCTTCCCATGTTCTTATGGCATGTGTTGCTAATCCCATAAACCATTTAAGTGATTTGTCTTTATGAGTGGTTGGAAACAATTTCAATTTTTGAGAATCAAGAAAATAGTCATAAGATCTACACGAGACTTCAAACTCAAAAATAAATGTTTCAGGATCTTCATGTCTTACTCCATGGAAATTAGGGAGGAAGGAGGGTGAAATATTCTTCATTGTGGCTGTGGTATCTTCATCTGAGATGGGAAATCCAAAAGGTTCTGGATCTCCTCTACCACCTCTTCCTCCACCTCCTCCTCTATTGCCTCGTTTACCTCTTCCACCTCCAACCCTAAGTTCACCATTCAAATTATGTACTTATCCTTCTCCTTTCCCTGCCATTGTAGATTCCTCAGAGCTAATATAGGGTTCTATAATTGGATTTTCTAGCTCCTCCTTTAGTTCTTCTATCAATGGAATGTTAAAATACATTTCTCCTTCCTCTTCACTACGGACTTCTAGTTCTTGTCCTAGAAGTTGTTCTCCAGTTGAAGTTAGAAATATTACTCCTTCTGTTGGAGATATAGGTTCTTCTACTATAACTTCAGTAGAGGAAGTTGGTGAATATTTTGATTATATCTTGGATCTATGTACCTCAAGAAGTCTATGTCTTCCTGTAAATGATGGAATGCGAGTTTCGTTGGATGGTGTAACACTACGAGGCCTTGGTGGAGTGAGTGGTGATTTTGGAATTGAACTCCTACCTCTACTTATAAACCTACCCCTAAAATCTCTTTCACTATGAATAAATATCATTTTATCAATTTATCATTTTTTTTTAAGTGAAAAGACTCCTAAAAAAAAAATCCTATATACACTTCCAAGGAAATGACGCCAAAATGTTGGTAATTTAATTGATCTTAAATTACTTCATAGTTTATCAACCAATGATTGTAAACTGATGAAGTGTATGTGCACCATTTTTGCTAGGATTCTTTATTATGTGAGTAATTTTCAAAATGAATTATGATTTTTTCATGCACATGTTTTATCTAAGAATCACTCAAAGAAAAAATATTGTCACTCTTGCTAGAAGGAAAGTATCACACTGACAGAAATAAAGCTAATTTGAAGTGCAGGAATAAATGTCACACTAGCAAAATTAAATCTAAATCTTCTTCACATAGAAATAAATAAAACCTTGAAAGAAATTATACTTCTAATGGTAAATTCCAAATCAAATGATTCTACTTTCTATTTATCAATCAACATTTACATGTGCATAATAAATCCCTTTGATTATTTTCTTCATCCTTCACACAACGAGATTAAATTTATGAAAGAAATTCTATAGAAAGAACTGTACAACAAATTCTATTACGAAATCTATAACAAATTCTATCTTAACGATTACTAACACTTTTATAAAATCAAAGTTATAATCACTATGATAAGTTAATCCTATGAAACATAAATCTTAACCATAAATAAAAACGAAACCTTAGAGCTCCGAGGGGGCCCTCCTGTGAGTACATGTATGTAGAGATCAACAGAGATTATCCACGCATTTATATGCACAACATAGTGGAATCAAGAGCTTGATTAGAGCATTGCAAAGGGTTTTTAAAATAATAATTAGTCATATGTATCATCGTGCCGAGAGGCAAGTTTTATAACCTCCTTTGTTAAACTGTTTGGATATTTCTATTGTGTTGTGTTATTCTTTCCACGACTCAACCACGTAGTGAACTGGGGGGTTAGGGGGGGGGGGGGGGGGTGGCGGAGCGCCCCCTTCGTTGCACCAATTGCGTAGCGGGGGGTTTGAGGGGGGCGCGTAGCCCCCCTCTACGGGTTCTGGGGCAGCGCCCCTGGAATTTGTTTTTTTGGACCCTATATTAGGTTGGGCGGACCTACCTATGGTTTTGTGCATGATTTTCGCACATGACTTTGGACGCAATGGTTTTCGGTCCATGGTTTTGGACGTGATGGTTTTCGGTCCATGGTATTGGATGCTTCAGCATGTATAAATATGTATTGTAATATTGAAAGGAACATAATGAAAAATCAAGCTGGTAGTCCCTGTTTTGGGATCCAGGGGAAAATCTCTGTGTATATGTGTTTTATATGTTATGCTCTTGAATTGTTTATTTTCTGTGTTTTAAAATTCGTATGGAGGTAATTTCTATATGGGTTTAAAACCTACACTTGGTATCAGAGCTTTTTTGGCTTTAAGGGGACGCTTGTATTGCTGAGGGGTTTCGCTCGGGCCTGTGGTAGACCCTGTTCAGTGGAAGATCTGCGAGATCGATTATGGTGGTGAAAGAAGATGGCAAGCAGTGGAAAGATAGAGATCAAGAAATTTAATGGTCAGAGTTTTGAGTTGTGGAAACTCAAGATGGAGGATTTGTTGGTGGATAAAGATTAGTGGATTGTGGTACATCTGGGTACTAAACCAATGGGAGTGTCTGATGAAGAATGGAAGAAATTGGATTGGAAGGCAAAAAGCACAATATGATTGTGTGTCTCAGATTCAGTATTGCTGAATGTATCAGGGGAAGCTATGGCGAAGGCATTGTGGGACAAGTTAGGGACTTTGTACCAATCTAAGTCTCTGGTGAATAAACTATTCCTATGGAAAAAGCTGTATAACCTAAGGATGAAATATGGAGACTCGGTGACAGAGCATCTAAATGCGTTTAATACTGTGGTAAGTCAGTTAATACTTTGGGAATCTTCTGCGCAAGCTCTGTTTTAGCCACCATTTTTCAATATGATTTCCAGCCAAATGGAGATGGATTTAGTGAAAATGAAAGAGATTTTTATTAAGAATGGGTCAAAGAACAATAACCTCTTCTAGTTTATACACATGTGTCACAAATTGGTAGATTGATTGCATCTTCAAAGCCCATTTTTTAGACTACACAAATACTCTGTTTTAAGTCATTCTTTTGCAGAGTATTTTATGGGAAGCTAGGAAAGAATTTAGAGAAACAGAGAGAGTTTTATATTCAAAAAAATATCCTCTACAATAACCTCCTTTAGTTTTTACATATGTATTATTGTTTAGGAGATATGGCCCGTTGAAAATTCGCTATGCAGGCACTGCACAACTGTTGCACAGGCCATGGCCACGCTATTACATGCATGCTAGAGGGAAGCCACCTATCATGTTTTCAAGGGGTTAGCATGGAGCACGTGTGGAATCCAGCTCACATCCTCATTAGTCCTCCATGTGCCAGTTTTGAAAGCACAAAGTACCTGTTGCTGCGCAACTACTACACAACCTTTTGCACACAAAACAATCAGCTTTTGTGATTTTTTCCATTTTCATTCTAGGAATATATGATTCGAAGAAAAGTGATATTACAATGTTTTAGTGCTTTTCTTAAGATAAGAATGCTTTATGTTTTTTTTTATAAGAAAAAGACTTAAAATAGTAAAAAGGTTTCTTAATTTTAATTCAATTCGATCCTCTGTTGGATCAAAGATGCGATGCATCCAGACATTATGGATTAGAAATTGTATGTCTATTTAAAATGATTAATGCATATGGAAATGGTTGTTGATGGTTCAACATTGTGTTGGTTTCAATTTTTTACAATTTTTTCTTTTGTGATCAATTCATGGTGAAGTGCTTATGTATTGAGGGATATCGATTCCACTGTACAAGGATTCTTATGGTATGATGCATGGGATTATTTCTGTTTATCACTCACTTATTATATTGTCTTGCTGTGATATATGAGTATTATGATTTCAGTTGACTTAGTATTCAGTTAAGCTGATCTTTTCAATTGTTTTCACGTTTCAGTTGAAAATGGAATGTATTATACTGATGTATGTTATCACTTTAGTCTATCCTTTCTTTCTTGTGTAAAAGAAACATTGTTTATTTGCAGAGGGAGAAATTGTGTTTTCTGTTTCCTCCTCTATACTACAACTTTTCTCTTTTGTCCAAAATTATGCCTAACAAGCCCTTATGGATGATGTTGATTTTACTTACATAAGTAAAGTGAATAGAAAGTCAAACTAATCACTTGCTATTATCCTCTTCAACCATTCATACTTCAACCAAATATTTCAGAATTCCTTTTTCAAACCTGGTCTCTGTAAAAACTTGTACTTTAAAGTCTTTAAACTTTATATTTTTTGAAGTGAGGGAGTCCCCTCTAGTTGGAGTAGACCAGTATCTCAACCCAAAGCTGTTTGTGGTTACCTCTGGGTTCTTCTCCTCAGCCTGGAGGAATTACGAAGTGCTAACAAACATCATAAAAATTTTTTCACGACTTAATGAGAGATTTGTTTCTTTACATCTAATGAGAACTTTTTCTAAATTTTCGAGAGCTTCCTCAAAGAATTTCCCATAGACAGTAAAATCATCCATGCAAACTTGCACACAATCATGAATTAGATTAGAAAAAATGCCTAAAACTACCCTTTGGAATGTTGTAGGTGCATTACATAATCCAAAAGGAAGTACCTGGTAAGCATAAGTTCCCTGTGGACAGGTGAAAGTTGTTTTGTCTTGATCTTCTGGAGCTACTTCGATTTTGTTATATCCACTAAAACCATCCAGGAATAAAAAATAAATTTTCCCTGCCAATGTATCAAGGACTTGATCTATAAAGGGAAGTGTAAAATGATATTTCAAGGTGGTTTTATTCAATTCCTTATAATCGATGCATACTCTCCATTTTTCAATTTTCTTTGGAACAATCACAAATGGTGAGACCCACTAACTATCTGATATTGGGTAAATGAAATTCACATTCAACAGTTTTTCTAACTCCTCTTTAACAATTTCCCTTAGATTTGGATTCATCCTCCTTTGGGGTTGTCAAACTGGTCTGACACTTTCTTCAATATGGATATGATGCATACAAGTGTTAGGATCAATTCCTTTCATATCAGTGTATGTTCTTGTAATGTATTTATCAATTATTTATTTTGGGATTCTTACAAATTATCATTAATATTCAAAGTTTTTCCGAGAAATATTTCTATTAAAGAATTGCCAAAATTTTCCATAGAATGTAAAGCCATTTGATGAGATGATAAATATTCAACATTGCATTGTTCTTGAAAATTTTGGTCTTGTTCACAATATGAGGAAGAATCATTATTATTCATTAAATTTAAAATTTGATCTTCTTCATCTATTTGTGAAGTAGCAAATATTGGTTGTATATCAAAGTCTTCGTTATCATCATCTATCCAAACTTCACTTTCTACTTCTATTGTTGTTTTTGCAGGAGGATATAGTGTGAATTTCTTAGTAGAGCTTCCATTAGAGATAAACATATCACCAAATCTACAACTTATAAAAGCATCAGCTGTAGCTAACCATGGTCTTCCTAGAATCAATGGGTGTCCTCCTAAATTATTCTTGGGAGTTAAAATCATAAAATCAATAGGATATTCCCAAGAATCTAAGGAGATAGATACATCTTCTAACACACCATCTGGTTTGATAATAGATCTATCTACTAACTGTAGTAATGTTGGTGTGTATTGAAGATTGGAAAGTTTTAACTGATCCGTAGTTTGTTTACTCATGATATTAATAGCTACTCCTCAATTGATCAACGTGCTTGGAATCTCACCAACCATTAATGTGTGTTTATGCAATGGGACTACGTGGATCTAGATATTTCTGAACTGTTGGTTTTCCCACCATAATATCTGTAAGTTTTCCAACTAACTAGATTTTTTTAACTTCTTTTCTTTTTCTTCCTGGTGTTTTAATGCTTAACTCCCTCATTGTATTTGAAAATATTGGTATTTCCTTTGTAGCTTGTAACAAAGGAATTTTGATGCAAACATTCTGCAGTTCATCTAAAATGTCATATTGAGGTAACACATTTTGTTTTTCTATTTCTTTGTCAATTTTTAGCCTTTCAGGAAAAGGTGGATTTTGAATAGAAACAGAAGGTTTTTCTGCAATGGGAGTTGAGTTTATTGAAGTATCATTAAAATGTATAGGGGTTCTTTCTTTCTGAGGAACTTCTTATTGATTAAGAGATGTTTCTTTCTCAAGGAGCTCATCCTCTCCAGATTCCTAAATAACAACATATGACAGATTATTTTCCAAAACTATACCAGATCTAAGTTGGACATTATTTAGATCTAATGGTGTTATAATGCAAGCTTGGAAATTATGACCTTCTATACTGTAAATAGGTTGTTAATTTTTATTATTTGGATTTGGAAGTGGCTAAATAGGTAGTTGATTGGTTTTTTGGGGGTATGATGTGGATGGTAATTGAAGTGTTTGATTAGAAGGTTGAGTTTGATTTTGAGATTGTGGAAAGGAGTTTGATTGATGAGGATAATATGGAGTTTGATATGGGATACATGCATGTTGAAATTTATTATATTGAGGATTCCTAGGAGGATACTACCATTGTGTCCGTAGTGGATTTTTAGGTGGCAAACTTTTCCAAGGCATTGACATATTCCAATTTTTTCGAGGTTGTGCATATGATTGGTATTGAGGATTAAGACCTTACTATGTTTGGGTGTTGTGGTGGCCATGGTCTTTTACCAATAAAACAAAGTGACTTAGCTTGGTTTGTTTCAACTTCATTTTTCAAGACTTCTTTAAGTCCAGGGATTGAAGGGAATTCCTTTGTGTTATGACTTTCTGCACAGATAACACATATTTATACACTATCAAGAGTACATTCTCTTAGAGCATGTTTCTTTCTGCATTTAGGACAAAAAATTGATAATGAAACATTTTCATATTTTTTCTTGTTTTGAATCTTAAGGGTATCTGGTTGTTCACTATGACTCCCTAAAATATCTATTTTGAAGTTGTCAATAAAATTATCTATTTCTTATCTACTTACTGTCCTAGTTTTAGATTTATTAATCCTACATATAACAGGGTCTCTTGGATTTTTCTAGGTTCTAGCCTTTCCTCTTGAAATGTGTGTACAGAGTTCACAAGTTTCTCTAAATGATAACTGAGAAACATCTTCTTTTCCCATTAAATTGAGAATATCTATCCACTCATCTCTAATGGATTTTAGTAAAAGAGCATTCAAAGCTTCATCATCTAGATTATGCATCTTAGCCCTTTTAACATTATAAGCAAATCTTTCAACCAAATCTTCAAGATCTTCATCCTCTTTTGCATCATTTTAAAGAATCCATCTGTAAGGTTATGAGGCATACAATAATACTTTTATTTTTATAGGAACACATTTTTCATTTCTTCCCATATTCTTATGGCATGTGTTGCTAATCCCATAAACCATTTAAGTGATTTGTCTTTATGAGTGGTTGGAAACAATTTCAATTTTTGAGAATCAAGAAAATAATCATAAGATCTACACGAGACTTCAAACTCAAAAATAAATGTTTCAGGATCTTCATGTCTTACTCCATGGAAATTAGGGAGGAAGGATGGTGAAATATTCTTCATTGTGGTTGTCGTATCTTCATCTGAGATGGGAAATCCAAAAGGTTCTGGATCTCCTCTATCGCCTCTTCCTCCACCTCCTCCTCTATTTCCTCCTCTACCTCTTCCACCTCCAACCCTAAGTTCACCCTTCAAATTATGTACTTATCCTTCTCCTTTCCCTGCCATTGTAGATACCTCAGAGCTAATATAGGGTTCTATAATTGGATTTTCTAGCTCCTCCTTTAGTTCTTCTGTCAATGGAATGTTGAAATACGTTTCTCCTTCCTCTTCACTACGGACTTCTAGTTCTTGTCCTAGAAGTTGTTCTCCAGTTGAAGTTAGAAATATTACTCCTTCTGTTGGAGATATAGGTTCTTCCACTATAACTTCAGTAGAGGAAGTTGGTGAATATTTTGATTATATCTTGGATCTATGTACCTCAAGAAGTCTATGTCTTCCTATAAATGATGGAATGCGAGTTTTGTTGGATGGTGTAACACTACGAGGCCTTGGTGGAGTGAGTCGTGATGTTCGAATTGAACTCCTACCTCTACTTATAAACCTACCCCTAAAATCTCTTTCACTATGAATAAATATATTTTTATCAATTTATCATTTTTTTAAAGTGAAAAGACTCCTAAAAAAAAAATCCTATATACACTTCCGAGGCAATGACACCAAAATGTTGGTAATTTAATTGATCTTAAATTACTTCATAGATTATCAACCAATGCTTGTAAATTGATGAAGTGTATGTGCACCATTTTTGCTAGGATTCTTTATTATGTGAGTAATTTTCAAAATGAATTATGATTTTTTCATGCACATGTTTTATCTAAGAATCAATCAAAGAAAAAGTATTGTCACTCTTGCTGGAAGGAAAGTATCACACTGATAGAAATAAAGCTAATTTGAAGTGCAGGAATAAATGTCACACTAGCAAAATTAAATCTAAATCTTCTTCACATAGAAATAAATAAAACCTTGAAAGAAATTATACTTCTAATGGTAAATTCCAAATCAAATGATTCTACTTTCTATTTATCAATCAACATTTACATGTGCATAATAAATCCCTTTGATTATTTTCTTCATCCTTCACACAACGAGATTAAATTTATGAAAGAAATCTATAGAAAGAATTTTACAACAAATTATATTACGAAATCTATAACAAATTCTATCTTAACTGTTACTAACACTTTTCTAAAATCGAAGTTATAATCACTATGATAAGTTAATCCTATGAAACATAAATCTAAACCATAAATAAAAACGAAACCTTAGAGCTCCGAGGGGGCCCTCCTGTGAGTACAAGTATGTAGAGATCAACAGAGATTATCCATGCATTTATATGCACAACATAGTGGAATCAAGAGCTTGATTAAGGCATTGCAAAGGGTTTTTAAAATAATAATTAGTCATATGTATCATCGTGCCGAGAGGCAGGTTTTATAACCTCCTTTGTTAAACTGTTTGCATATTTCTGTTGGGTTGTGTTAGTATTTCCATGACTTACCCACGTAGTGAATCGGGGGGTTAGAGTGGGGGCGGAGCCCCCCCTTCGTTGCACCGATTGCGCAGCGGGGGGTTTGAGGGGGGGGCATAGCCCCCCTCTATGTGTTCTGGGGCAGCGCCCCTGCAATTTGTTTTTTTGGACCCTATATTAGGTTGGGCAGACCTACCTATGGTTTTGTGCTTGATTTTTGCACATGGATTTGGATGCGATGGTTTTCGGTCCATGGTTTTGGACGTGATGGTTTTCAGTCCATGGTATTGGATGCTTCAGCATGTATAAATATGTATTGTAACATTTAAAGGAACATAATGAAAAATCAAGCTGGTAGTCCCGGTTTTGGGATCCAGGGGAAAATCTCTGTGTATATGTGTTTTAATTGTTATGCTCTTGCATTGTTTATTTTCTTTGTTTTAAAATTCGTATGGAGGTAATTTATGTATGGGTTTAAAACCTACATTTGGTATCAGAGCTTTTTTGGCTTCAAGGGGACACCTTTATTGCTGAGGGGTTTCACTCAGGCCTGTGGTAGACCCTGTTCAGTGGAAGATCTGCGAGATCGATTCTGGTGGTGAAATAAGATGACAAGCAGTGGAAAAATAGAGATCGAGAAATTTAATGGTCAGAGTTTTGAGTTGTGGAAACTCAAGATGGAGGATTTTTTGGTGGATAAAGATCAGTGGATTGCGGTAGGTCCAGGTACTAAACCAATGGGAGTGTCTGATGAAGAATGGAAGAAGTTGGATTGGAAGGCAAAGAGCACAATATGATTGTGTGTCTCAAATTCAATATTGCTGAATGTATCAGGGGAAGCTATGGTGAAGGCTTTATGGGACAAGTTAGGGACTTTGTACCAATCTAAGTCTCTGGTGAATAAAATGTTCCTACGGAAAAAGCTGTATAACCTAAGGATGAAAGATGGAGACTCGGTGACAGAGCATCTGAATGCGTTTAATACTGTGGTAAGTCAGTTATCGTCTGTTGATATCAAAATTTCAAATGAAGATAAGTGCATTAGTTTGTTGTGTTTTCTACCAGATTTGTGGGATAGTCTGGTTATTGCAATAGGCAACAATGCAACTGCCTTGCAATTTGATGAAATAGTCTCATCCTTGCTGATGAAGGAGATGAGATGGAAAAATATGGAGAGCTAGAATGGTGATGCCTTGTCTATTCGAGGACAGTCCCAGAATAGAAAAAAAAAATAAGACATCGAGTGGGAGGTCTAAATCTAGAGGGAGATCTAAATCTCCAGGAAAACCTGTAAAGGTGGTGTGATGGAAATGCGGAAAGGAAGGGCACTACAAAAGAGACTGTAAATTTAAATCTCCTGACAAAGGAAAGGGATCTGATGATGCTCCTTCTGCAGAGGTAAAAACCACCTTAGATGAAGGTGGGGATGTGTACTTGGCTTCTTCAAGTACACATGTAGATCATGAGGCATGGTTGATTGACTCAGGTGCATCCTTTCACTTCACTCCCCATAGAGAGTGGTTCTGCGAGTATGAGAAATACGATGGTGGTGATGTCTTCTTAGGGGATGATAAGAAGGATAGAATCATTGGTCGTGGAAAAGTAAAGTTGAAGTTGCAAGGTGGAAGGGTTAGAACACTTCCGTGTGTTCTACATATTCTTGCATTGGCTAGAAAGTTGATTTCTGTAAGCAAGCTGGATGATGCATGTGTTAAAACAGTGTTTGAGAAGGATACCTACAAGATGGTTTGCGGAGCACTAGTATTGATGCGGGGAGTTTAGACTAGAACTCTGTACAAGATGCAAGGTAGCACTGTTGTTGATGGGTGCAATAGTTTTGTGGTTCCTGAAAGTGGAGCAGAAAATCTAGTGGTCTCTGGACAGAAGACCATGCTGTGGCATCAAAGGCTTGGACATATTGGAGAGAAGGGCCTTCAAATACTTCATGGTAAAGGTATGGTAGAAGGTATGAGTAATAGCTATTTGGATTTTGATTTCTGTGAAAATTGTGTATATGGGAAGCAAAATCGGGTGAGTTTCCCCTCTGGTGGTAAGAGGGAAAAACATATATTAGAGCTTGTGCATAGTGATGTGTTTGGACTTGTGAAGGTTCCATCACTGGGTAAGTCTATGTACTATGTATCATTTATAAATGACTTCTCAAGGAATACATGGATATATTTCCTTAACAAGAAATCTGAAGTCTTTGACAGGTTTAAAGAATTTAAGGCTCGGTGGAAAACTAGACAGAGAAGAAGATAAAGATGCCAAGGACAGATAATGGTGGAGAGTTTTGCAGTAAGGAATTTGAAAAATTCTGTAAGAAGTGCGGTATAGCATGACAGAATACTAATCCATATACACCTCAACAAAATGGAGTTGCAGAAAGGATGAACAAGATGTTGATGGAAAGGGAAAGAAGCATGCTCAATGGTGCCGGGTTAGGATAGGAATTCTGGGTAGAGGCGGTGGAGACAACATGTTACCTGGTCAACAGATCACCTTCATCAGTGTTGGAGGATAAGACTCCACAAGAGTTATGGACTTGTAAGAAACCATCTCTTTCACATCTGAGGGTATTTAGATGTGATGCATATGTACATGTTCCAAAGGAGAAACGAACCAAGTTGGATAGTAAATCTGAAAAGTGCATTTTTATTGGGTATAAGGATGGTTTAAAGGGTTATAAGCTTTGGAACCCACCAACAAGGAAGGTTGTTTACAACCGAGATGTGGTGTTTAGAGAGGTGAAAGATGTTATTAAACATGAATTCCAACCAAAGGAACTTGAGAAGATAGAGTTTGAGCTAAAGGAGGAAGAATCAGACTCTATAACAGAGGAGGAATCAGAAGATGAAGAGCCACAAACTCCGGGTGTGAGAAGATCAGTTCGAGAAAGAACGCAGCCAAAAAGATATCATCCATATACTTTCTGTTCAAATTTTGCTTTATCTATCACTGGTGATGATCCCAGAATTATGAAGGAAGCAGTAGATTCACAGGATGGAAAATTCTGGAAAGAGGCCATGGTTGATGAAATGGCATCTTTGCACAATGATGAGGCTTGGGATCTGGTGGAGTTGCTGGCTGGAAGGAAACCCATTGGCAGCAAATGGGTGTTTAAGAAGAAGACAAATGTAGAAGGAAAGGTGGAGAAATACAAAGCTCGGTTGGTAGAAAAAGGTTATTCCCAGGTGCCGGGAATTGATTTTGGTGATATTTTTTCTCCTGTTTCCAAGGTAACTTCTATTAGATTACTTTTATCTATTGTTGCTGCTTTTGATTTTGAGGTAGA
Organism: Pinus tabuliformis; assembly: GCA_031772625.1. Classification (NCBI taxonomy): domain Eukaryota; kingdom Viridiplantae; phylum Streptophyta; class Pinopsida; order Pinales; family Pinaceae; genus Pinus; species Pinus tabuliformis. Next base: position 703,258,795 of record CM062805.1, on the reverse strand, counting down.
ACAAATGGATGTGAAGACACCATTTCTTCATAGGGATCTGGAAGAGGAGATCTACATGAAGCAACCTGAAGGCTTTGCGGTGAAGGGTAAGAATGAACTGGTGTGCAAGTTAAAGAAGTCTCTGTATGGGTTAAAATAGTCACCAAGGATGTGGTATCATAAATTTGATACATTTATACAGGGACTTGGCTTCACTAGAAGCAAAGCATATCATTGTGTGTATTTTAAATTAATTGGTGACCGTGTTCTTTATTTGGTCTTGTATGTGGATGATATGTTGCTGGTTGGAAATGACAAAGAAATTATCTAGGATTTGAAGACCTAATTGTCCTCCAAATTAGACGTGAAAGATCTTGGTGCTGCAAACTATATTTTGGGCATGGAAATTAAAAGAGATCGGGCAAAGAGGAAGATCTGGTTAAACCAGAGGAAGTACGTCGAGACAATATTGCAGAGGTTTAATATGTAGGATAGTAAACCGGTGAAGGTTCCTATTCCTGTAGGTGTAAAGTTATCTGCTGAACAGTGTCCCAAGGCACAAGAAGAGGAAGATGATATGTCCCATGTTCCATATGCAAGTGCAGTCGGTAGCCTGATGTATGCGATGGTATGTACTATACCAGACATTGCACATTCAGTGGGAGTATTGAGCAGGTTTATGTCAAAACCAGGGAAGGAGAATTAGACAGAAATGAAGTGGGTTTTCAGGTATTTGCGTGGCACTAGTGATTATGGTTTGTGCTACCAAGGAAGACCAAGATTGGACAGATTTTTGGATATCCGTGGCTTTTTTGATGCGGACTGGGCTGGAGATCTGGATCATAGAAGGTCTACAAGTGGGTATGTGTTTAACCTATTTGGAGGTGCAGTCAGTTGGATGAGTAAGAAACAATTTGTAGTGGCACTATCAACTATAGAGGCAGAATACATGTCAGCCACTCATGCAAGCAAGGAAGCGGTTTGGCTGCAGAGATTGTGTTCAAGTATGGGGTTAGTACAGGGATCTATAAGGATAAACTGTGACAGCCAAAGTGCAATTTTCTTGGCAAAGAACCTTGCTTACCATTCAAAGACAAAACACATTGATGTTGAGTATCACTTTGTGAGGGATATGATAGAAGACAAAAAGGTGTTGCTGGTAAAGGTGGACACTTTGAAGAATACTGTAGATGCATTGAAAAAATCTGTGAGCTCTAAGAAGTTCTCTTGGTGTAGAGAAACAATGGGCATTGCAGGGCTAGATAAATGTTTAAGCTCTCTTGTGGCCCCCTGTGGAAAGAAAACAACAAGTGGGAGAATGTTGTGTTGTGTTATTCTTTCCACGACTAGCCCACGTAGTGAACCAGGGGGTTAGAGGGGGGCAGAGCCCCCCCTTCGTTGCACCGATTATGCAGCAGGGGGGTCACAAGGGGGGCGATAGCCCCCCCTGTCTGAGGGGTGTGAGGGGGCCGGGTAGCCCCCCTCTACGGGGTCCGGTGCAGCGCCCCTGGAATTTTTTTTTTGGACCCTATATTAGGTTGGGTAGACCTACCTATGGTTTTGTGCATGATGTTTTGCACATGGTTTTGGACGCGATGGTTTTCGATCCATGGTTTTGGATGCGATGGTTTTCGGTCCATGGTATTGGATGTTTTGGCATGTATAAATATGTAATGTAACATTGAAAGGAACATAATAAAAAATCAAGCTCGTAGTCCCGGTTTTGGGATCTAGGGGAAAATCTCTGTGTATATGTGTTTTATGTGTTATGCTCTCACATTGTTTATTTTCTGTGTTTTAGAATTCGTATGGAGGTAATTTCTGTATGGGGTTAAAACCTACAATATCTAAGCCTATCCTTCTCAAGAAAACATAATAAAATAAAATCATTTAAATAAAATAATGATTCTTCATGATTTTATATCGAAGAAGAAAATAGTGATGCAAAATATCAGCTTTGATCAATGATCTTCCTACTCACCTAATTTGTCTATGGTCTTTTCCACCGGGTTGACTTCCATGTTGACTTGCTCAAAGAGGCATCCTTGTCACCCTGCCAGATCAGAGGAATAGGTGGATATCATTATGCCAGTTTCCAGTTACTTGTTCATGTGCTTCATTCCTCAATTGATGTTTGAGAACCTATATATTCTTCAAGTAAGCTGCAGAATCGATTATTAGTTACAGAATTGATGCAATTCGGTAATGTGTCCAAATATTAAGTCAATTAAAAAATAAACAATGAAACTATGAATAAAAGATGATTAAATACATGTTTTTTCTAATAAACTTGTAAGTTGACTTGTACAAAATGGCTAATTATTTACTAAAGAAAGGACTAAAATTCGCATATAAATGACCATTTTTCAGTCAGTTACCAATAGTGGCTAATTTACAGTATCTTATAACGCGACCAACTTTTAGTTATATTTAGCTTAGTTGTTAATTGGTTATCTCAATTTTATCGTATAGTAGTATATTTAGTCATAGCTTTGGTAATTAAGTTAGTCATTGATTTAGTCATTAATTTCCAAAATTAATGACCAAATACATAATAAAATATACTACTACATTATCACATGAGAAAACCAATTAATGACCAAAAAAATATGACCAAAATGTTGGCTGAGCGATAAGATATTATAAATTAGCTACTAATAGTCATATATATGCAAATTTTAGTGATCGTTTGAAACCAATTAATGACCAAAGAATTATGACTAAATTTCAGTCATGTTATAAGATATTATAAATTAGCTACTAATAGTCATATATATGAAAAATTTAGTCATTATTTTTAATCACAAATTTATCGTTTACAGTGGTAATTTATATTTTTTTGGTAGTTCCATATTCATTATACAAACAACTAATGTATTAGCTTATATCCATTCCATTTATTTTCCTTAATAATCATTATAAATGACCAATTTAGTTGTTGTAAATTCATTTTATTTTTGTTCATAATTAATCAATATAAACTAATAATTTAGTAGTTTTAGATTGATTTTGTGTTCATTATTAATCAACATAAATTAATTAGTATGATTTTACAACTAAAAGAAAATAAAAAAATAAAATAAAAATAAAAATAAAAACAAAAAAACAAAAAAAACAATACAATGTGCATGTTCATTTAAGATGAAAACACAAAATTTATATATGTTAATTACAATACTAAATAATATCAAATACAAGTATAAATAATTTTGACCACATAAATTATATCATATGAAATAGCAATAATTACAATATGAGTTTCCAACTTAATATTGGTTGAACTACAATTTACACATGAAATATTACTTCATCACTTCAAAACATTACCATTATGTTGCAAAGGCATTGCAGGTGAATTCATCAACTCTAAAGACTTGACCATCAGTCTATATGTGTGTGTCTCATGTGGGATATTATCTTTTAAGGGTATCACTAGACCGATTATCTTCTCTCTCTCTTTCTGCATTTGTCACTCCAGTGTTATTGTTCTACTCTTTCTTCAATTCCTGCTTCTTACCAACAATATTGAGTTCCTCTTTTAAAAATAAAAGAAACTACAATGCAGAGTATAAAAAATGAAATTCGATGAACACTAGAATATAAACTAAAGTATAATATAAAGGATTTATATGACATATGCCTCAACATCAATGATGTCAATGCTATTTTCCCCAAAAAAACAAGAAATTCGAACATGTATTTTTCAGTTGGGTGATAGTGGCTACTATGTATCTTGATGACCTATATAAACAAAGAAAATAAAACATCACCATAGAGAAGAACACCTTAGGAACTTAGTATTCAACCTAAAATCTTAGGCACAACCAAATAAGTTACATGTTAAAAGGTTCCTTATATATAGAATGCATATCAGTAAAACTCCTTGTCTACTAGCAACCAAATTAGTCATTCATCATGAACAACAAAAAAGCATGTCCAAAACCAACCAGGAAACACATGCAACCACCAACATAATACCAAACAAAGGGAAGATGCATACCTTCACACTAGTGGTGACTGAAAGTCAAACTGTGGCAAATTTTATAGCTTTAATATCTCCAGAGAGACAATTGGAATGGTCATGTTGTAAGGAGTTTAAGTCTTCCATATAGTCCATCTTTTAATCATGAAATCATTATTTTATAGATAAATAAAAGGTAAGGTACAAAAAGGCTATATGTCGTTGCTAGAAATTCTACAATTAACTCCCTTTTATCAAAAATCAATACTTACAATAATTACCTATGCAACCAAATTAATAATGCATTTAACAATTGCAATGGCACAACATTTCTGCATCAAATAATTTTTTCTATGTGGCTATTTTCGACACCAAGAAACCCACCAAACAATGATTGAATTGGACTAGATGACACTAAAGTTTAGTATATATTTTTCAAGGAATCAGTGCTACATTTTTCAAATCATTAGTCACTGATAAATTTATGTTAGTTTGACACAAAATCAATTCCTTTTTTGTAAATAGTTTCTACACGACAACAAAATAAGATACTAAACTGAAGTCTAAAAACAATCAAGTAAAATACATCACCAACTTACTGTTGCAATTTCTTTCATTTTTTCTTCTACTGTATACACTACAATGTACACTTACACATGAAAGCATCCATTATGGGAAAGAAACTCATGGAAAGGGATAATTTTGACCCACAAATAATATATTCTTTACTTAATGGCACTAGTAGCAAGTTTCACCTAACTTTAACAATGCATGTAATAATGGCATGCACAAATAAGAAGATTAGTGCAATAAAACTTAAAAAAGGTTCAATGTTAAATTCATAGGTAGCCAAGGTAAGACACAAATATTGCTTTAAATTCTAGGTCTCATTGTTCTACTCTAATTTGTAATGTATGTCCCATGACCGTATGAGTCAATACTTCTCATTCGATACTTCCACATTGTGCAACAAACTTTAATGAACAAAGTTGCTTCTTTCACCATGACATACAAAACAACATTAATATCATATATTTTTGAAGTTGAATGGACAAACCTCATTAGGGCTAATCCATGGTAGTGGCCCCCGTAATATTCACAAACTCACAAAGGTTGAACATCTTTAAATATTGGCCTTGCACTTTGAACTCATGTGATGGAGACTTGACAGGTTGAAGAAGTGATCTTCATTCAATACATGTTGATGCTCCTTTGACTTTATTTGAAAATTTCCATACAAACACTCTTGATTGCAATTTTTAGGAATGTATTCACCTCTTATATTCAAAACTAAAGATATAGTTGGGTGAAGGTATTGTCCAGATAACAATAAGTAGATTCACACACTAGAAGTAGATGAAGAGAATATTGCATCTCTTGCATATTAAGCTAGATCTAACAACGTCCTAAAACATAAAACAAACTTTTAATGTAAATACAAACTAAACCTCACAATGGACAATAACAATAACAAACAACAATATTCTTGTATGATGAAATATTACACATTAAACTATTAGAAAAGTAGGAGTCAATAACTACAACACATTGTACAATTTGAAAAATAAAAACTCAATGTCGAGTGACAAGGCAACACAAGCTTCCAATCCCATCAAGATTTGACCTTTAAAGATTGAAAAAAAATGTCAAAAAGGATATATAAACAACTGGTACTTGTGAAGTAAACATTTTATTAACAGGAAAATAAGTTGAACGAACCACCAAAAACACCACTACAATAGCTACAAGAACTAATTATGGTAAGCATACATAGTAAGTTGGAACAAAAGATATCCCTTTGAGGATATTTTAATGCTGCTGTAAAGACCACTTACAAGCCTGGCTTTATCCTACTATTTTCCTACAATTTGAAGATGGAAATGTAGTGAAGTCCCCACCTCAAGCTCAAATTTACCAAGAGAATTTGATAAGGAGCTTTGTAACAATATGAATTAAGAGTAATTAAGACAATGAACTACAAGGCCAACTAACTAGACTTTATAAGGTATAAGGGGAGATTTGATTTATGAGGACCAATAGAGAGTGCAACCTAATTGGGTGGAATAAGTAAGCCTTGAGAAGGAAAAATGGGTGTTGTGCCCACTCAAAATGTTAGACATTTCAAAACTATAAACATAGCTTATATTTAGAAAAGACTTACAATAAATGGAGAGATATTTACTAATATGTCGGCACAATGTATATCATAATTATAAAGGATTGATCACTACTCATAATTAACGGTACTAGTCATTATTTAAGACACCCACCCCTTCACTTATCTTGTTTTAAATAAATTACAATAAGGCAAGAAGAGACTACGAAAGCCAGGGTAGGGTATCTCCTAGAAGTCCAAAAATCCAGGTGTGGGAAATTATTGCCATAACAATATATTTCCTGTTACACAACATTTTGTCACTGTCCCTGTAGTCTACGATCCTGGAGGACCTCTACAGTGTACACGACATGCTTTACCCTCATGAAGAAACTCCCAGTATGTCCCTCTTCATGAGAAGAATGATTCCCCTTTACACAATTTCCCAAGAATCTTTCTTCTATCCCAGTTTACAAGACCGACACTACTGACCAGTTTTCTCCTTGTGCCAATTTACAGAGTTTAAAACTAGCCCTCGTGCCATCAGATCGACTGAGCCATTTTCCAGTCATGCCGATCCTCTTTTGGAAGGTTTTTTAAATAAGGAGTCGAAGCTTCCATGTCTAGAAGCTTCGTAACAGAAGTCTGGTAGATGGTTGGGCCATATAGAGCCGAGGAAATCAGTTTGGGCTCCTTTCCCCTATTAGGATGGAACAACCTTAAGAGATAAGACCTTCTCCCATGATGAGAGGAACCATCTCCCATCCATCCAAGCTATATAAACCTCTCTTTTTCCCAAGAAAAAAACTAGTTGGAGTTTTGGAGCAAGTTTGAATAACCAGCAAGTCATTTATAGCTTGTAGATTTCTAGTGTGTTTTTGAGGGAGAATAGTGTGATATTGGTTTGGTTTGAGACTAGAGGGAAAGAGGCTTTAAAACGTCCATTGTTGGGGCTATTCATGAAGTGCTAGCAAAAGTGTGGGAACCCAGATACGTCAGAGGAGACCAGCAACGTCAAGGCACCGGTTGTAATCTCTTTCTGATTTATATTAATGTAACTATCAATTGATTTCCTACATGAAGTGTCATTTTACATCTTTATCGCTTAATGTTCCTTGATATATTAAGTAGGCTGAATACAATATTGCATGCTATCACGTTTGTTGTTGTTGTTGTTTGCTTATTTTAGGTATTCGAAGGAAGGAAATGGAAGATAGCTGGAGTGAGGAAGTAGGATCATCACCAAACAGAATAAAATTCTAAGAGGAAGGCCCTGTGAATTGATTCTAGCTTATCAATGGCCTATGGCTAAAAAATTTCAAGGCTTTCAAGGTCAGAATCCTCCCTATGGGCAAGGTAACCTACAGTGGGGGAAACATCAAATGCATTATGGAAAAAATCCTCCACTTTGGGGACAAAATCCTTACCAGCAGGGATGGACCCTGCCAGTTGGGCCCCCGTATCGACCTAAAATTCCTTTCAATACCCAATTGTCATTCTTGGCTACGCTGGAATTGCTAGGTGTGTCTAGACTCATGAATGACCCAATTCTTCATTTGCCATACTAGCCTCTGGTTCCGTCCAAGATTCTGAGCAATTGTCTGAAGTTTGAAGGAAAAGAGAAAGAGGACCCTCAAGCCCACGTGATGACATATCACCTCTGGTGCTCCTCAAATTCCTACTTTGCTGATTCCATTCATCTTCGTATTTTCCAACGAACACTTACAGGGGTTGCAGCAAAGTGGTATATCGAGCTCCCTCGGAATACCTATCATGACTTTAACACTCTCACCATTGCCTTTCTCACACACTTCCAACTGTTGGTTCGCTATGAAACTAGCACCCATATGTTAACGTCACTCAAGCAAGACACAACGAATCACATCTCCGATCACATCCATGAACAGAGACGTAGGTGCTGTCTGATTAAGTTTGAAATTGCTGATCAGTTGTTGACCGAGTGGTTCACCAAATCATTTGTCAACAAAATTGTTGAGGACATTGCTATGGGTGGATGCGTCACTCAGGAACAAGCCATCGCACGTGCCCAATATCTAGACCTTGTCTATTCCTAGTCTGACACGTTATATGATGTGTTACTTGATGTGCCCAGACCATCATCTGATCTGACGACATCTAAGTCTCCCGCTACCCCTCCTATTGGTGGAGTAATTTGTTTAGTGACTCAAACCCCCGAAAAATCTTCTTCCAAACAAAATTCGGTCCCCAACACTGCTCCCAATGATTCCTCTTACAATGCATCTAGCCTTGGTAAAACCTCAGAGGTTTACGCTGTCTAGTCTACTACAACAGATAAATCCTCTAAAGGTAAGAAGAAAGGCAAAGGAAAGGGTAAAGAAGATGCCCAAAAAAAGGGTCCAACTAAACCATCTGCTGGTGATGCTTCCCAACATAAACCTAAGTATCCATGCCTCATTTGTGAAGAGAATCACTATACTAAGGATTATCCCAGATGGTCCGAAGTTAGTCATTTGCTCAAAGGGACCCCAGCTATCCTGAAAGAGCCCTTTCCATCCTAGCAGACTCAAATGGTAGACTAGCCTCAGTCATCCGCTTCCTCGGGTTTACAAGTGTTCATGATGAGTACTATGATCAACGTGGCTACCTGGTCAAAATATTATCAAACTCCTACCCTGTTGGTAGGGAAAGAGAAAGAAGGTACCCCTTATTCTTCCGCCCCATCCAGTTCTGGTCCTCTCCATATAGAGCGACCTAATCCTGATTCTGCCATTTGACCACCTTCTTGAGGTGTGTTTCGAAAGTCCTCATACAACCCAATGCTCAAGCCACTCAACATTATAACATTGTTGAAGATTTGGCTCAAGTGCCATCAACTATGTTTGCTCTCGAGGTCCTTCAAAGCTATCCTTATTAATGGAAAACGTTAATGTCAGCTATTGGGGGTATCGATCTAGATGACTCTAATCTCATCTGTTTTGACCTGGAATTAACTCATCAAATTTCCTTTCTCATTCAGGTGATCATAAATGAGAAAACCATTCATAGGACCATCATCGATGAAGGTGCTTCTACCTACATCATGTCTGTCGCTTGTTGGAAGGAAATTGGTTCTCCTACTTTGAACCAGTCCCCTAACACATTGGAAGCTTTTGACGGGTGTGATTTGTGACCATTCGGTGTCCTTCCCAACCTTACCATTACATTGGATGGCAAGACAGTACATGTTGAAGTAGAGATTGTTGACACTAATCTCAACTACAATCTTCTACTCGGACGGAGATGGACCCATTCCATGCATGCCGTAGCCTCCTCCTTCATCTGCGTGATTCCTTTTCCCCATCAAGGGAAGATAGTCATATTCAACCAACTATCCTTATTTGCCTCTTCCTCCTTGGATGGCAATTTTCCATATGTCAAGCACACCAATGCTCCTTATGATAGTGTGGGTGCAATACTTTTCAAAGATCCTGCCTTGATGGGAATATTTATGCTCCCACCTCGTCATGTTGCCTCTGTCAACATGATTTCGGTCAAGTCTGATCCTTGGGTCATTCCTTTGCCAGATCTTGTTGATACATGGGGTGAGGTTATGCCGTTAAGTCCCACCAAAACTGATTACGTGGAAATTGTTTCAGACTCACCTTCGGTATCCTTTGATCATCCTATTTTGAGAACATCCCTCGATGCGTATTCTCAATCCTCATGGCTTGGTTCTGACCTGAAGGCCATATCTATGTGTCTTGAGAAGTTCCATTCTTCACCACCTATTGACATGTCCATTTCTCCTAACATCGTCAAGATCTTTCAACTGAGGGCACCTTTATCTCTTCATGGATTCAGGTTTTTTCTCCCTCCCCGAGTTTTTTCTGATTTCCCATTATTGCATTGGGATTGTCATCTAACTCGTAACCCTCCCTCACCTAGGGGGCATGGGGGCATAGCCCTATATGAGTTCTACTCCATTATTTAGCTGAGTCGATGCTTACTCGTCATGTCAATGGTAAAACTCTAGTTTTCATCTATGTTGATTGGTTAGCCGAGTCCGAGCATGGAATCTCTCACAAAGTACTATTCTTAGTTCATCTTGCATGGTTAATTTTGTACAATAGTGTGTTATTCATTTTTGTATAGTGTGGGTTGGTGTGTTATTTTGCAAGCAACTTTCCTGCTTATTATGTTTTTTCCTGCTTTACAGATGTCGGTGTCTCCTCGCATCAGTTTTTCTAATGGTTCTTGTTGTAGTACCCAGAATCTATCATCCACGACATGGGACATTTATGACCCCCATGGCGAGTTGATTAATATTCAAGGTATATGTCTAGGTCACACAACTAAAAACATTGCTGAGTATAGCGCAATTATCAAATTGTTGTCAGAAATTATCACTCTTGGCATCCAGGAATTGGTTGTCAACCTTGATTCACAACTTGTTGTTCTTCAACTCAGCGAGCAATATTCTATTAAAAACCCTCAGATATTGAGAATGTATCTATGTATTCATCATATTCCTAGACACATGAATACATTAACAGATGCAATAGCTAATTATGTGCTGGATAGACATTTGCGAAAAATGTAAAAATTCAAAAACAAAAACATTTGTACCATAGTAAGCAAGGAAGTACAACATATATATATGTATATATGTGTGTGTGTGTGTGTGCTGGTAATGTTTGTCATACATCAAAAGCTCAAAAAATAATGTGTGTTCAAAATACATCGGTGGCTCGCAGGCCTAAAAATGGTGGAATACTATACCTATGCACTAAACAACATGATTCTCATGATAGCATGTAACTACTTAGACTATGCGAGTCAGCAGTCGGTGGATCCGATCTGACACCCCTACCATATGCCTCTGGTATTGGTGTAGGACATCACCCATCTCGGCATGCTTTGGGATCCCATGGGTCAAACCATCGATATTCCATGTAATCTCCTCCTTGTTGTCGCTTCCCTCTTGATAAGGGGTGACATGAAACTTCTCAGCAATGCGCCTGGCGATCAGGGATATCCTGGTAGGGCGTTCTGGCCCAACATCTGCATTCATAAAATCGAAATGTCATGAGCAAATCTATCTCAAGAACAATAAAAAACATCAAAAAATTAAAAATTGTGTATTTTTTACCTCCATCATCAAAATCCTCCCCCTCTGGGAATGGCATATCTAGATCTCCAAAGAAGTTGGTACTGCTATAAGGCTAATCCTCCACTACAATCAACTGTCATTGTAGCCATGAGAAAACGTTAGGCTTATAGGACATCTGTTGGGCCCTAGTAACCCTGGGCATCAACTAACTCCAACGAACCATCTGTGGGTCTCGTGGAATCGGTGGATCCACCTCATTCAGCTGGTATTGGAACAATGAAACCTGCTCCAAGAAGAAGGTCACTAGCACAGACCTAAAGCAAAATGGATTCAGGTTTCCCACCTTAGCTTTTAATAGTTGACGCTTCATATTTTTTCATAGCTTCCACCCAATTAAAGATGGTGGGCTTCGTGCAGTTGATAGCGTACTGAAACTTTGACTTGTTGGTCTCATGTGGCGCTTGGGACCTAGCCACTCTATTGATGGTCAATAGTAACACTCTCAACACAAGATCCTGAATAGTCATAATCTCGATCTTGCCACTTTTGGATTTGAGAGCTTCTGGGCAATGTTCAGCAAGTAGCATGGTCACACTTGCCCCAATCGGCCTCGACCCATATAGGTTGACTGGTTCCCCTCTCTGGGACAATCCTGTGATGAAATAAATGTCTGAAGTTTCCAACTCCAGCTCTTGGTCACCAATGATGAAAATTTCCCGATTCACATCCTAGAGACTGATCAGGTACTGTAGCAACTTAGGTTGAGCCTGTAGACCTGGTGTAAGAAAGAATTTAAGGAGCCGACAATTCCTCAAAGCCTCTAAGCAATTTGGGCCAGCTATTGCTTGAGTGTCAATATCCTTATGCTTGCGTTCTTTCCAATCCACCATTTTTCATAATTTCTTATTGCAAAAACCATATAATCAAGTCAATGATCATCTTTGGTCGAACAAATTTGGGTTCAAATGGTAGAAATGAGAAAAAATCATGAAAATCCTTTTCTCATGGTGCCGACGCGACTGTTTTAAAAGAAGTCTTAGCAACCGCCAGTTGGTGCGATTCCATGCCCAGAAATCGCACCGACCAAGGGCAATTTTTTTTCTCCAAAAGATCCCCATGAAACCCAAAAAATGGATAAAAATAGGAAAAATCAGTATGAAAATGGAGCTTAAGGTCTTGCCTCTTATCTGCAACTGATGGGTTAGCGAATGACATCTCGGATCTCCTGCAATATGTCCGGGAAAAATTAGGGCACAAGTGGGTAAAAAGCTCTTCGCACAAAGATAAAATGGTAAATGGTAAAAAATAATCACTTTTGCCCCATTTTATTCATAAAATATTAGGGTTTTTGAGTATTTTTTGACCTATTTTACCTCAGAATTGGATAATGCATTTACCTTTCTTGTGCAGCGACAGGTGATAGATTGTCGATGATGGTACTGGAGTCTTGTTTCAGTGCTTTTCTCGACTCGTAAAACTAAATGAAAATATCGTCGAGTATTTTTCCCTTTTTGACTCGTAAAAGATAATAAAATGGGGGGTCTGCTTTCAAGCTCTTTTCCAACTCTTTAAACAAAAAAAGATTTGCAGAGCTCTTTTCATTTTGAACTCGTAAAAGGCTATGAAATGTCATGCACCCAGTATATGTTTACCCCTTTTTTGGGCTGGGATGCACTTTTACAAAAAAGGTACTCCTTGACTAAAATGGTCAAGCAGTTCTCTCGAGTATCATTTTCTACCTTTTCGGGCTCGAGAGACACAAATGTATGAAAAGGGACCATGTGGAGTTTTTTTTTTTCCGTGTCTTTTTAAAGCTCTCTAAACATGAAAAAGATACTGAGTTACCCCTTTGTCAGACTCGTTAAAACATTAAACAACATTGGATTCATTACGATGATGAACGTGAGCTTCTCCTTCCTAGGGATCATTAAACTTACTAGGTCAGATTCGTCAGAAGGATGAACTTATAGTGCAAGCATATGCTATCCCCTTCAAGCTTGCGATAAAAAATAATTGGGGTACCTGCCAAAAATGGTGGGGGAAAATTTGGAAATTCTATCAGTTGTGTCGCCAACTCACTCTTGAACATGACACTTTCTACTTCATGTCGGGTTGGGGTATCCTCCTTTTCATTTGCCCTTCCTGGGTTGGGTCACTCATTTTTTCCTTCCATTTGATCTCTTCCATGCCATCATGATCACTAAGGTTCCTATGGATCCAACAACTGCCAAACTCCGGAATCGTGTCGCCGATATGTTCAAGAGTTAGTCCTTTTGCAATTATACTTACTCCTGATTCTCTGTATCATCAAAAATAATTTACATCCCTTTGTCTCATGTCGATGATGTGGGATACATCATGGCCCTCCTTCGACATGGTCGCTTCCTGTCGACTTCAACTCATTATCCAGGAAGCTAGCCGAGAGACTCCCTTCTAGTACCTTAGAGCTTGCATGCCCTAATGGAAAGTTCTTCACACTCGATGACAAGTTCACATCATTGGCTTTCGATTGGGTGATTTCACGGGTGTTCAACATTAGTTCCTTTATTCACATTTTGCGAACTGTGCTGCTAGTACCTTGAGAGCCATTGTCATTATTGGTGGTTTCTCTTGCACTTGTTAACAATTTACATAATTAACTAGTAATCAAGCGACTTCCTAGCATGTGCGACTTCAATGCATTCATTAACATGTTAGGAGTTGTACTCTGTTCGGGTCATTTGGAGCGCAAGACCCTAGGCTAAGATTACAACAAGTCCAGTTTGTGAGGAAATGTGACATGGTCATGTTTATATACACGTATCCTTCAGATGGATGGCTGCGACCATACCATGAGTTGTTATATGTGATCCTTCTCATTATTGGATGGCTACGACCATACCTTGGTTTCATTATGATCCTTTCTACTGGATGGCTACGCTCATGCCTTGGATCCATCTACATGATCATTCTCTGGATGGCTGTGTCCATACCACGATTCATGTATCATTATTCATAGTTTTCAGTGATGTATATGTATCTATGCTTTCTTGCAGGTTCTCTGATGATGGACTCTCGTTCCCCGCTTCTACATGTAAATGATTTCACCCCTTACTCTAGTTCAACCTTCACACTTTAGGGGGCATATGTTACATAACATTTTGTCACTGTCCTTGTACTCCCTGTCTACGATCCTGGAGGACCTCTATGGTGTACTCGGCATGCTTTCCCATCACGAAGAAACTCCCAATATATCCCTCTTCATGACCAGAATGATTCCCCTTTACACCATTTCCTAAGAATATTTCTTTTATCCCAATTTACAAGACCGGCACTATTGACCAATTTTCTCCTCGCGTCAATTTACAAAGGTTAAAACTAGCCCTCGCGCTGATCAGATCGACTGAGCCCTTTTCCAGTCGTGCCGATCCTCTTTTGGAAGGTTTTTTAAATAAGGAGCCGAAGCTTCCATGTCTAGAAGCTTCATAACGAAAGTCTGGTAGATGGTTGGGCCTGATAGAGCCAAGGAAATCAGTTTGGGCTCCTTTCCCTTATTAGGATGGAACAACCTTAAGAGATAAGACCTTCTCCCATGATGAGAGGAACCATCTCTCATCCATCCAAGCTATATAAACCTCTCTTTCTCGCAAGCAAAATCTAGTTGGAGTTTTGGAGCAAGTTTGAATAACCAGCAAGTCATTTATCGCTTGTAGCTTTCTAGTGTGTTTGAGGGAGAATAGTGTGATTTTGGTTTGGTTTGATACTAGAGGGAAAGAGGCCTTGAAACTTCCATTGTTGGGGCTATCCATGAAGTACTAGCATAAGTGTGGGAACCCGGATACGTCGGACAATACCAACAATGTCAAGGCACCGGTTGTAATCTCTTTCTGATCTATATTAATGCAACTATTGATTGATTTCCTACATGAAGTGTCATTTTACATCTTTATGGATTAATGTTCCTTGAACTATTAAGTAGGATGAATACAATATTGCATGCTATCACGTTTGTTGTTGTTGTTGTTTGCTTGTTTCAGGTATTCAAAGGAAGGGAAAAAAAGACAGTTGGAGTGAGGAAGCAGGATCATCACCAAGTGGAATAGCGTTCGAAGAGGTAGGCCCTCTTAATTGATTCTAGCTTAAGGAGATTTTTCATAGATTGTTCGTTTATGGCTAGACCCACTCTCTTAGGCTAGAGAAATTTTCTGTGTCTACACTAACAATTTACTTGCACCACATTCCCATTGCAAAATATTCTTTTTGTCTTGAAAGATAAATTATCACCAACCTCATAAGATCAGTAACTTGGATAATTCTACCACAGAATTGTTGTGCCAAAGGCACACATATAGGAAGGGACTTCAAGCTAATAACCTTATTAACATTTTGTTTCTCAAAATCTTTTTGAGCCTCAAAACAGTCATAAAATTCATCTTATAAAAATTCAAGAAAGGAGAAGCTTTCACTTGTGTCTCCTGTACTTTTAGATCCCAGAATCATAATTTTTGATAAACCCTATAGGTTTGGATTATAGAAGAATTTCAAGAGAACATAAGCCTGCATGATAGTGATAAATGACAATTGGAACAACCTAAACATCCTTAGATCTTGTAAAAATAATTTAAAACAACATTTTTCACAAAAAACGTCATTAAAAAGTATCACATCGCAGGGGCATGGTGTGAAATCTATCCTTTTCAAAAAGGTGAAAAAAATATATTTCTACGATTTACAAGTAAGGAAATAAGGAAAACTTCCAAGCAACATTTAAGTCGATTACAAGTAAGAAAAAAGAAACATATGTTTCATTCATCACTCACAAATAAGGAACCCACAAGCCCTCTTATTTTTGGTGTTGCAGAAATTGAGAGCTCGTGTCTCCTCCACGTGGACCACTCATGGCCCGCCATTATTTCATTCTCCTGTATTTAACCTTATGCAAGGCTACATTGCTCTTTATGATTTGCATGCATTTCAAAAGGTCTTTAATTCTCTTCTTTTGTTAAAATTGAGAGCTCATGTCTCCTCCACGTGGACCACTCATGGCCCGCCATTATTTCATTCTCCTGTATTTAACCTTATGCAAGACTACATTACTCTTTATGATTTGCATGCATTTCAAAAGGTCTTTAATTCTCTTCTTTTGTTAATTTTACTTTCATTTGACGTGGAAGGGACCACCAAGACCTAGATATACTAAAACTAGCCGACTTGCATCCTTAGTCCACATTGATACATGTCATTCAATATGTTTTATGCCTTGGAATCTTTCTTAATTATCCTGGAACCAAGAAAAGCTAATTTGTGCGTAAGGAAGAATGAAAAACACTTATGAGCCTTGTTCTGGGAGTTGTGGTTATCCTCAGACTCTTTAAAGTTTACCATGGATTGACATCATTAAGACTTTTAATTACCTTGAAGGAAATCTAGAACAATTGACTAGGAACAATGTATTTCTGGATTCAGTTGTACTTCATGTTTGCATGTGAAAATGAAGACATATCTATGAAAATTTCATCTATTGCAATAAATGAAAAATATTTTTCTAATTGTCAAATTGATTATGCAATTTATTTTCTACGACAAATATCGAATAAGTTTACTACTGCAATTTTCACAATAATTTACCGCGGAAAATAAAATGCTGGAAATAGAGAAATTCTAGCACACACATAGAAAAAATTAACACAAAATTTTTGGACAATTTTCCCCGAAAAAACCCAATGTGGGAAAACTGGTGCAGTAGATGAGGGTTTTCTTATTAATTTTCAGCAGCAAGTTTGAGTACAAGAATTCTTGCAAACTAGACAGAGAGAAAATACTAAGAGAAATTTTATAAGAAATTTCTCACTCTCCACAACAAATTTTTGACCCCGAGACGGACCTCTACCCATATGATGGTGCCTCTATGTCACTCTCTGCGCAGTGATTGTGCAGTGCTCTCGTAGAATACGCTCTCCCTCATGCTGTCTCTTCCTGAATTCAAAAATTTTCCTTCTAGAATCTTGCTACTACCATCTCTCTCTCACATGCTACTCACCCTCTAACTATATCTCCTTAGTTGAATCAAAGCCATTGAGAAAATAAATCTGCCTGGGCAACTGAGTAACTACTTTGGTGTGTTCTCCATCTACCCATCGACTTCTTCTTATAATCTTCTATTAGAGCACCAACAACCAATATTAAAACATAATCGATGGCTAGGATTAACTAGAAATCGTTCCATGTGCTTTTCTAGAACATTGTCACCATGAATTAATTAATTCTAACTAATTAATCATATTTCCTAAGTTTAGACTTAGGAAATATAAAAAATTGATTAATAAATCCAATTAAGTCATCTCTAGGTGGAATTTCCAGAAACAATTTCTAGGGTATTGGAGAATACATGTATTCTAGCTTCTCCACCAATCGCGTGGCTAGAACACATCCGATGCTGCAAAAAATAACACTCCCTCTTAGTGAGTTGTGTGTTATAGTGATACAAAACATTGAAATAACACCCTGTCTCTACATCATGTCCTGCCATGCTGCTGATGTCTGGCTACTGCTACCTACCAATTACTGCGCAACTCTGATATGTGCTGCATCTGTGTTGCTGCTGACCCTGCCATACTGCTGCCAACACTGCATCTCCACTGCAACTCCCTCTCATCTACTGTTGCTGCAACTACACCATCTACAATTGAGAACCATCTATGGTACCTGATATCTTCTATTGAAACGGGTCCTCCACCATACCCATATGTTCCTTGAATTAGAGGAACTTAACTCTCCCTAAAGATTTTATGAGTATGTCTACTACTTGATCTCCTATGGGAACATACTGCAGCTGAACTGCCCCACGGTGTACATAGTCTCTGATGAAATGACATCTAATATCTATGTGCTTCGACCTGTCATGAAACATTGGATTCTCAGAGAGTTTTATGGAGATATGATTATCACAGTAGACACTAGTTGCTCCCATCCTCTGCCTGAACAAGCTCACGAGAAACTTCTTAAGCCATATATCTTCGCACGTAGCTGTGTTAGATGCCATATATTCAACTTCTATTGAGTTCAATGATACTGACTTCTACTTCCTGCTACACCAAGAAACCATCCCTGATCCAATGCTGAGGTAGTACCCTGAGGTACATTTTCTATCCACTGAACTCCCAACCCAATTTGCATCTATGAATCCACATAATCTGACATCATCTCCTCGAGTATATTTCGACCCATGCCCAACTGTGTCATGCACATACCTCAAAATGTGCCTTGCTACCACCCAATGTACCCTTTTCAACTCAACCATGAACTGACTAAGGGTATTGACAATGAAACAAATGTTTGGCCTAATGTTGACCAAATACATGAGAGACCCAGTGAGCTATCTATACAAGGTGGGGTCAACTTCCTTATCCCCTGATGCATCTATCTTCTTCTAATTGGTGATCATGGGTGTAGTCATGGGTCAGAAACCTACCACTCTGAACCTCTTCAGAATATCTTTAGAATATCTCAGTTTCCCAAGGAAGATCTCCCCATTATTTTTCCAAACTTCCAATCCTAGAAAATAATGCATAAACCCCATATCCTTCATATCGAATTCTGCTGCCAGGTTCCTCTTGCAGTCTTTTATGAGCCCTGATGATCTTGTCAAAAAGAGATCATCCACATACAAAACTAGAATGAGTGGTTCATCCTCTACCATTAAATAGTAAAGGTTGGGATCTGCATCACTCTTGACAAATCCCGACTGGTGCAAGTAACTGCCAATTCGACCATACCATGCCCTGGGTGCTTGCTAGAGCCCGTATAGGGATTTATTCAACCTGCACACATGAGTGCGCTTCTCATGAGTTTCGAAGCCTTGAAGCTGTTCTATATACAACTCTTCTTTTATCACCCCATTCATGAATGTTGGCTTGACATCCATCTAGTGAATCTCCCATCCCATCTGAGATGTTAGGGATATAAAATATCTAATAGAGGTATATCTAGTGACTTGGGTGAAGGTCTCCTCATAACCTATTCCTTCTTTTTGTGCATACCCATTTTCCATGAACCTAGCCTTGTACTTATCTACACTTCCATTTGTAGCGTACTTGATCTTGTAAATCCATATGGAGTCTACAACTGATCTATTTTTTGGCCTTGGCACTACCTCCCAAACATCATTTTTCATGATAGAACTATACTCTTCTACCATGGCATCCACCCACACCTGATGTTGTGTGGATTCCTAAAATTTGGAGGGTTTTTTAACCTAATATATCAAGGATTGATATCTACCACACTACCTACAATGTCTCTTGTTTGTCTTAGAAGTTCCGATAAACTCCTATGCGTCTCTCAATGTCTGACATATTTCCCTGCTGGCTCTACCACTTGTGGTGCGAGGTTCAATTAATTCCTCCTCCTGTTCTTGCTACTCTGTTTGCTGAGAACTCCCAAATATCCTACCCCTGAGGAAATATTGGTACTGGTCACAGTACTTGATCCCTGTGACTGTCACTAGTTATGCTTCCTGTTGGACTAACAAAACTTACGATGATTGATTCTAATCAACTGCAGACATTTCTCTCTACAATCTTCATACTGCTAGGAATGTAGATCATGTATGCCTTTGATGTCTCACTATACTTGATGAGGAACCCCTTCTCTGAATTTGATCCTATTTACGATGTTTTTTATTTGGCACATGGAAGTAAGCTGCACACCCAAAAATCCTCAAGTGACTTACTTTATGCTTCTTTCCTGTGAAGAATCCCTTTGGTGTTTTCTTCCCCAATGCTCTATGAGGATTTCAGTTCTAAATGTACACTACTATGTTACATTAATCTTCCCATATAAATATAGGCAGATCTTGATCATACAACATAGCCTTCACAGCCCCAATTATCGTTATGTTTTTCCACTCCGCTACTCCATTCTGTTGAGGGTTATATAGAGTTGTCCATTCTCTTTTGATGCCTTCCTTCGTGCATAAATCTATGAAATTTTTATCAATGTATTCTCCACCATTATCTAAGTGAAGCACCTTGATCTTATTCCCTAGCATATTCTCTATGAGTGCCTTAAACTATTTGAATCGATCAAAGACCTTATCTTTGTTCTTTAAGAAACAAATCCAAGTCTTTCGAGAATGGTCATCAATAAAGGTGACAAAGTATTGGCCACCACTAGGAGTTCTAGATGACATAGGGCCACAAATATCTAAGTATATCAGCCGTAACACACCATTCACTTTGTTGTCACTTCTCGAGAATGCTTCCTTCATGTACTTCCCCAGTACACATCCTCTGCATACATCATCGTGCTTCGTACTGAGAACTGGAACTACTGTTACAGTTTCTTTGAAAATTTTGAGTGCTCCATGGTGTAAATGTCCCATCCTCCTGTGCCATAATTAGTTCAACTCCTTTCCACTGCTACTGTCACTGCCTATTTGTTATAGACATTTTTGTGCCTTACAGCATTGAGCATGAAATGTCCATAATCTAAGGGATCCAAAGTCCCTAAACATGTTGTTCCTACCCCTAGAGGAACAAGGCTAACAAACCACAGCAATTCACAGAAGTTCTCCACCAGAAACTACTCAAAAACAAGTCAATTCAGGATCATTTCAGTGGCTACACTAGCTGTTTGCGCTGAATGTCAAAGCCAACACTGGCTACCTGCGTTGAATGTCAAAGGGAACACTGGCTACCTGCGCTGAACGAGAGTGGACATGTGGCAAGCTCATTTCTCAAGGTGTCAAAACCCAGGAAGCTTCCAAAATGACACTTGCCTCAGGGAATTCGACTGGTGATGAGTAAGAGGTTCCAAATCTCCAAGTGGAAGCAAGAACCTCCAAGTGGAATCAAGAACTGACAGAGGGAGAGGACACTAGTCAGATCTCAAGCTGACTCATCCTCTCTCCAAACATCTATATATGGATCTCTCCTCCATGAGATCTGGAGGCTGGAATTTTGTTATTGAAAAGAATTGCTGCTGGTTTGAGACTGAGATCATTGGGTGCTTAATGCTTTGAAGGGAGGTGAAGATAGGAATTCCATTTGCTGGGAAGGAGATGCTGGATTGGGCCTCTCTGGGTTGTATCTCTTCCTGAACCTTGTTATTCATCAATAAAGCTATCTTGGTTTCTCCTATACATTGGTGTATCTTTGATGTATGATTGCATTAGTGTATTTGATTTATTTCTAATCCTAAATCAGTTATGAATGTGAATATCTGTCTTTGTGTAGAGTTCTTCTCTTGTCGCAAGTAGTTGTTCTCTTGTCGCAAGTAGCTGTTCTCTTGTGATCTTGCAGGAATCTATTGAAGCTGGATGAGCAAGAAGGCAAGTAGCTGTGAACTCCCAAAGAGAAGAGAGACCCGATCGAGGGACAAACGGAAGACATCGGTAAGTCTATTTATCTCTCTCTTCTGTCACATTTCATAAAGGAAGAATACCAGAATAGCTGTCTCTGTTTGTTGCTAAGGCACTGTCACACCTTAGGTGGATAGGATCGTCCTGCATAGGCATTTTTCCCCACAACACTATTAGTGCCATTGGAAAATTGAGCTGCAACCTGTATAACCTGTTTCTTCAAGCTCCAATTTTTTTCATCTTCTTCTAGCTTGAATGTTTGAAATACACTTTTTCCCCTATGAAGTGTACATCATACCCATTGTCCTACAACTTGGACACTGAAATTAGATTCATACCCAATCCAGACACATCAAATATAATAGTAGCGTTGGTGCTGGCTCATGAATCCCTCTGTATCTCTATGGTGCCTCTCCCTACAAGAGTACATTTAGTTCTGTTTCCCATAGTGATATGGAAGTCCATCTACTCCTCTTGATAGATAGAGAAATATTCTCTAACTCCTGTCATATGACGTAAAGATCCACTATCTATATACCAGACATCAGGTGAATCTAATCCTAATAATTCATCCTCCAACCTAGAAGACAAATCTGAATCATCCTCACTATTAATTTTGTCCATAATTTTATATGTTATTTGATCTGATAATTAAAAAGGTATTACTGATGTCTATGTGAGCAAGCTTATGTTATTTAATGCAATGGATTGATAATATTGTGAATAACATAAAGCGAAATAAGCAAATAAGACAACATTCAAGCACATCAACTAACAACCATGTGATAACAGTTCACCAGACTTCCTGCCTACGTCTCCAGGTCCTTAGCTTCTAGTGCTGACCGCTTTATTTTCCTTCAAAATTCTTTTAAAGAGATCATCTCAGAAACAAAAGCTCAGATGAGAAAATAGACCTCACCATTGCGACGGGCTTGAAATTTCGAGAAAAATGAGTATAAACTCGACCATGTTCTGACAAAGTGACCTCCAGACCCCTTGAAGACCCTGCAAAACCACCTCTGGTCCAAAACCACCTTGAAAACTATGAAAAACCACTGCCCTGCACAAAAACTCCTTGGAAACTGTGCACACTCCTGGGTGCTTGGTTTACCAAACCCCGCAATTGGTATTATAGTTATTGGAAGTAATGTGAAAACGTTGTATATATGGTGTTTTGGGAGGTCGACGGGTCGAACCCACCATCCGACCTCTCAGCAGATATTTGGCCCTTGGCAGATCTTTGGTAACCGAATAGTTGTTTCTGTGTTAATTAGCCAGCGGTCACGGGGTTGACCTCGACTGTCTGGTCTTTTTCCGATGATTCCAACGTCATATCATAAATATAACCTTATCACATTGCTTTAACAAGATTTCGTAGCCCGATCAGTGCGCCATTCTGGCGAAAACTTAGCATTTCTGGGAGGTCAGGGGTTCGATCCTCCCTGACCCCCAAAATTTTGGAAATCAAGCCAAATTAGGCAAAATCTGGGCTGCCATGTGTCAGCCCCGGATTGGCCCACTTGTCGCCCAGTCAACATCATGAACCAATCACAAACTGCCAACATCACCTAGGCCACGTAGGCGTGCTGACGTCATCAAGGACACATGTCATGTTCCCAAGATGCCATGTGCCTCTACTGACATCATCCTGCTCTAACTTTGACCGTTTACTTTTTTGGTTGACTTTGAATTTTTGGTTGACTTTTGACTTTTTTGCCCTAATTTGTCCAAAACTTTGACTGGCCACAACTTCTTCATATGAAATCAGTTTTACACGTCGTTTGTGTCATTGGAATCCTCTCGACGAGAAATTTAACTTGGTATTATTCTCATATGCATTTGAAGACTTTGATCTAGAGGCAAAACTGGATCCATTTTGGATCACTCCTCCCCACTGGAAGCTTTTGGACCACCAAAAGTTGGTTTTAGTTGTTGAATAAGTGAGGATATGCTTCCCTCACTTTTCCAATCTCTATCCATCGTGCTTTACTTGGATTTGTACCTTTGAGTCCAACTCGAAGATACTCAACATTTCCTCGTCACGAAGTCCTTATCCTTCTATCTAGAATTGTGTCCTCCTGTAACTCATTAAGATACTCAGGTGAAAAATCTTCTATGGAAGGTACCTGACTTTGCTCTTCTAGATCTTTGATCAATGAAGGCTCATACAATCGCAAGTTTTCAACATTTACGACGGAATAGATCTGCATATAAGCTGGTAGATCTAGGCGGAAATAATTTTCACCAATTTTATCAAGAATTTTGAAAGGACCATATCTAATTGGTTTCAACTTTTTACCTTCCCCTTGAAGTCTTTCTTTTCTGATGTACAACCAGACTTGATCACCAACTTGAAAACTATGCTCAACTCGATGCTTGTCGTGCTACGCTTTATACTGTGCTTGGCTCTTTTCTAGCTGTTCCTGTACTGCCTGGTGAATTTCTTGGATTCATTCAATGAACTTGGTTGCTTTGTCCACATCGTTGTGTCCATCAACTACTATGTCTTTACCAAAGACAAAATCCAAGGGAGACTTTGGTACATAACCAAAACAAGTCTCAAATGGAGATATTTGAGTGGAAGAATGTTTTGCATGGTTGTAAGCATGTTGTACATAACACAAATACTCATCCCAAAGCTTAGGATGTTTACTGCAATAACCTCGAAGCAACTGTACCACTGTCCTGTTGACTACTTCTGTCTGGCCATTAGTTTGTGGATGAAATGTTGTGCTCTTCTTTAACTTTGTGTCCATGAGTTCCCATATACTTGACCAAAATTTATCGACAAATCGAGAATCTCGATCAGATACAATAGAAGTGGGTAACCCAAACTGAACCCATACATTTTGAAAGAACAACTTTACCGTTTGTTCAGCTGTGACCTGTTTAGTACATGGTGTCAAAATACACATTTTACTGAACCTATCCACAACTACATACAAATAATCATGACCTTTTCTAGACATTGGCAATCCCCCCACAAAATCCATTGATACACTTTCCCAAGGATGAGAAGGAATTGGAAGTGGATTATACAAGCCTAATTTTCTATTACTTGGCTTGCTTGTAGCACACATAGTACATCCTTTGATATATCTAGAAACTATTTCATTCATTCGAGGCCAATAGCAGAATCTTTGTAATTGTGCAACTATTTTACTTACACCAAAGTGACCTGAAATTAGAGAAGTATGTGCTTCTCGAATAACATTAACTCTTTCAGTTTGTGGAATGCATAACTTTCCCAGATGATATAAGATTTTGTCGTTTATGTAATAATCCAATTCTTCTACCTACTTGCCATGACTTAAAGTTGCATATACATCCTTAAAATCTGTATCTTGAGCATATTGTTCAATGTAACTTTCATGAATTACTGAATTATGCTTAAGTATTGTGGATGCACTTATAATTGGTCTTGATAACATATCTGCAACCTTATTGTGTATGCCTTTCTCATATCTGATTACTAGATGAAATTTTTGTAGGAAACCCATCCATCAATAGTGTCTTGATTGTTGCAATTTAGTTTGTGAGTGTAAATATTGAAGTGGTTGATGATCTGTGTGTATGATTTTTTCTTTTCCCATTACATAATGTTTCCACTTTTTAACACTCTGTTCTAATGCATATAATTCCTTATCGTATGTAGTATAGTTGACTACTGTTGATGTGAATGTCTCAGAATGAAAGCATATAGGCTTCCTGTGCTGCATCAACACTGCCCCCATGGCATATTCACTTGCATCTGTCTCGATCTCAAATGGCTGTTGAAGATTTGGCAGTGCTAGTATTGGCGCTGTACTGATCCTTTCTTTCAATGTGTCGAAGGCCTTTTGTTGTTTGCCTCCCCACTAAAACAACTATTTCACACTTGTCAAAGAATGTAAAGGAGTTGCAATCAAAGAAAAGTTAGCAATAAACTTTCTCTAGTATTGTGCTGCCCCTAAGAAACTTCTAACTTTTGTAGCAGACTTGGGCTTAGGCCAATTTACAATGACTTCAACCTTAGCAGGATCTATCTTCAATTCACCATCCCCTACAATATAACCCAAGTAATTTAAAGATGTTCTGCCAAATTCACACTTTGACAGTTTTACATAGAGATTTTCTCTTTTTAACACATCTAAAACCTGCTTTACATGCTTTACATGTTCATCCCATGTCTTACTAAAAACAAGAATATCATCTAAGTAGACTATTACAAAATCATCAATGAATGGCCTAAATACATCGTTCATGACTCGCATGAAAGTAGCTGGAGCGTTGGTTAAGCTGAAAGGCATAACCATCCATTCAAAGAGTCCTTGCTTTGTTTTAAAAGAAGTCTTCCATACATCTTGTTCTGACACCCTGATTTGATGGTAGCCACTTCGCAAGTCTAACTTAGTGAAGTAAACTGCATTTTTCAACTGATCTAGTAGATCATCTATGCATGGAAGTGGATAATGATTCTTTATTGTGATTTTATTTAATGCTTGAAAATCAATGCACATTCTCCATGAACCATATTTCTTACGCACCAACATAATAGGTGATCCACATGGTGAAGTGCTTGGTCGAATAAACCCTTGATCGAGCAACTCTTGCACCTGCTTCTTTATTTCTGCATTCTCTAGAGCTGATAACCTGTACATTCCAATGTTAGGAAGAGGAGCATCTGGCTGCAAATAAATCTCATGTTCTATTTGTCGCTTGGGAGGAAGCCCTTTAGGCTCTTGAAACAGAATATCATAATCAGAAACAACTTTAACTAGATCTAGTTTCTGTTTAGGATTACAACCTTGGAAAGCGTCGGATTTATCAAGATCCTTTTCTTTTACAATCATAAGTAAAAATTGTTTACTTGAATTTATAATTCTTTTCATCTGTCTTGTGTTTATGAGAGAGTAGTTATCTTTGAGTTTATGAGCTCTTACAACATATTCAATTCCATCTTTAGTGAGTTGATACTTATTTTCCCTTCGATAGAAGACAACATGTCTATCATACAAGTATGGACTCCCTAATACGATTCCACATATATCTAATGGGACTATGTCTAACTCAACCTCATCTACAAACTCCGATCCAATAGAAAAATGAAGTTTGCATTGTTTCGTAACTTGTAGTTTAGTTTTATCACAAACCCAACCCAATGGGTATGGCTTTCTATGAGGTTTTATTTCTAGACCCAATTTCTTTACAATTGCTTCAGAAATCAAATTAACTTGAGAGCCACTATCAAATAAAGTATCAATTTTTATGTGTTTGGAAATGACTCTTATGTGAAATAGCTCATTTCTCTTCCTCTCATCATTTTCATTATCAACAGAAGACAAAGAAGTACTTGTAGTTGCTTTAGAATTTTTACCTTTTATACCTGTAGCTGTAATTGTTGTTTCGTCACCTGAATCCGATCCCAAGTCCTTTGTAGTAGTAGCATTCTTTCACTCTTTATTCCCGAACTTCTTTGGCTTCAATTCTAGATGCAATGCCCAACAATGTGCCTCATCATGCCCTTCCTTTTTACAATGAGTGCATGAAGGCTTTTCTTTCTTCACAGTGTTCATTTTCTTTTCCTTCCATTTCTGTTTCTTCTTTCCTTTATTCTTGATTTCAGTAGATTTAAATGACTTTCCAACATCATGAGATACATTTTTACCCCTAGCCTCTAGATGAGTTGCTTGAACTGATACATCATCTAAGCTAGTTGGATTAAACATCAGTATGGTATGCTTCAAATAACTATGTAAGCCACCTATGTATTTCAATAATGTCTCTGGAGAGTCCAATGATATGCCTAGTGTCAAAGCTCTTTTACGAAATTCCTGAGTGTAACTTTGCACACTTTGACCTTTTAACTGACGCAATGTTTGCCAACTCATCATAGCTTGCTGCATATAAGCCAAAGGATAAAATTGTTTTTTAATAGCAGAAAAAAATTCATTCCATGTCGAAATGATTTTACCATGCTTTTGGAGATCTGCTTGTGTTTTGCCTTCCCACCAGACAAGTGCGGTTCCTCCAAGACGAAGGCTTGCAAGCTGGATCTTCTTTCTTTCTGATACAATTTTTTGCACCCTGCAATACACTTCAATTTGTCTTATCCAATTATCAAGCTTTTCAACATTAATCTCACCATCATAAACTGGCAAATCAAATTTTACATCTAGTTTGATCAAAGAGGATTTCTTCTTTTTCTTTTTAGAAGAACTAGATTTATGAGAAGAAGACGATGATGACGATGATGGTGATGATGGAGGAGATGGTGGAGGAGGCTTTTCCCTGATCCTTTTTCCCCTTTAGGTGATGAAGTGCCTTCATCTTTGCTTTTTTAAAACTCATTGTACATCTCTTCTACCATCGCACGTATCGTCATGAAGCTGTCCACGAAGTTAGCTTCTGTCCTGATTGGGTGTTCTTTCACCATGTTTTTTTTTTTTTTTATTTTCTGAAAAGACCCTTCCAATTTCTGGATTTGCTTCAACAAGCTCTCCTTCTCCTCGTTTGAACTTTAACCTAGTAAGCATTCAAGTCTTCACACGACCTTGTCAAACCTTAAAAACCATAAAGCTCTGATACCACTTGATCTGATAATTAAAAAGGTATTATTGACGTCTATGTGAGCAAGATTATGTTATTTAATGCAATGGATTGATAAGATTGCGAATAACATAAAGAAAAATAAGAAAATAAGACAACATTCAAGCACATCAAATAACAACCATGTGATAACGGAGTTCACCAGACTTCCTGGCTATGTCTCTGGGTCCTTAGCTTCCAGTGTTGACTGCTTTATTTGCCTTCAAAATGCTTTTACAGAGATGAGCTTGAAAACAGAAGCTCAGATGAGAAAACAGACCTCACCATTGCGACAAGCTTGAAATTTCGAGAAAAATGAGTATAAACTTGACCATGTTCTGACAAAGTGACCTCTAGACCCCCTAAAGACCCTGCAAAACCACCTTTTGTCCAAAACGACCTTGAAAACTGTGCAAAACCACTGCCCTGCACAAAACTACCTTGGAAATGGTGCGCATTCCTGGCTTCTGGATTTGGCTCTACAATAGTTTAAAATAAGTTTTGGGTGCTTGGTTTATGAAGCCCCGCTCTTGGTATTATGGTTATTGGACGTAATGTGAAAACGTTGTATATATGGTGTTTTGGGAGGTCAGCGGGTCGAACCCACCGCCTGACCTCTTGGCGGATATTTGGTCCTTGGCAGATCTTTGGTAACCGAATAGTTTTTTCTGTGTTAATTGGTCGGTGGTCGCGGGGCTGACCCCGACCATCCAGTCTTTTTCCGACGATTCCAACGTCATATCATAAATACAACCTTATCGCATTGTTTAAACAAAGATTTGCGTAGCCTGATCAGTGCGCCATTCCAACGAAAACTTAGAATTTCCGGGAGGTCAAAGGTTCGATCCTTCCTGACCCCCAAAATTTTGGAAATCAAGACAAATTAGACAAAATATGGGCTGCCATGTGTCAGCCCCAGATTCGTCCACTTGTCGCCCAGTTAGCATAACGAATCAATCACAAACTGCCAATGTCACCTAGGCCATGTAGGCATGCTAATGTCATCAAGGACACATATCGTGTTCTCGAGATGCCACGTGCCTCTACTGACATCATCCTGCTCTGACTTTAACTGTTGACTTTCTAGGTTGACTTTGACTTTCTAGTTGACTTTTGACTTTTTTTGCCCTAATTTGTCCAAAACTTTGACTGGCCACAACTTCTTCATACGAACTCAGTTTTACATGCCATTCGTGTCATTGGAATCCTCTCGACAAGAAATTTAACTTGGTATTATTCACATATGCATTTGAATACTCTGATCTGGAGGAAAAACTAGATCCATTTTGGATCATTATTTCTCTTTCCTCCTGACGCTGAATTTGTTCAACAAACTGCTACAAAAATTACTATGTCTAGCTAGAGATTTTCTTTGCAAAAAATATGGGGTTGCTCCCTTAGCCTTTGGACTTTTTTAATATGGAGAAATAAATTTTTTCTATCACTCTCTCAGAAAAGATGATTTTCTTTCAAAAATTACGACTTCTTGGCCAAGAGACTACGTTACCCTTTGGGGATTCGAATTGTTGCTCATGCTAAGAAAAAAACCTCTTCATTTCTTTGCTATTGAGCTCTCTGGCTAATCATATCGGCTCTGATACCATGTGAAAAAATCACCTATTGAAATAACTGAAAAATATTCTTCTAATTGTCAAATTGATTATGCAGTTTATTTTCTACGACAACCATTGAATAAGTTTACTACTACAATTTTCATAATAAATTACTGCGGAAAATATAATGTTGGAAATAGAGAAATTCTAGCATACACATAGAAAATGTTAACACAGTTAGTTTTGGACAATTTTCCCCTAAAAACCCAATGTGGGAAAACCAGTGCAGTAGATGAGGGTTTTCTTATTAATTATCAGCAACAAATATGAGTACAAGAATTTTGGCAATCTAGACAGAGAAAAAATACTAAGGAAAATTTTATAAGAAATTTCTCACTCTCCACAACAAATTTTTGACCCTGAGATGGACCCTCTGCCCATACGTTGGTTCCTTTGCGTCACTCTCTGTGCAGTGACTACGCAATGCTCTTGTGAAGTTCACTCTCCCTCACGCTGCGTCTTCTTGAATTCAGAAATATGCATTCCAGACTCCTGCTACTATGCTCTCTCTCTCACCTCCTACTCACCCTTTGACTCTATCTCCTCAGTTGAATCACAGCCACTGAGAAAATCGATCTACCTGGGCAATTGAGTAACTGCAATGGTGTGTTCTCCATCGACCCATCGACTTCTTCTTATAATCTTCTGTTGGAGCACCAACAACCAAGGTTAAAACATAATTGATAGCTAGGATTAACTAGAAATCAATCAATGTACTTTTCTAGGACATTCTCACCATGACTCAATTAATTCTAATTAAATAATATATTTCCTAAGTTTAGACTTAGGAAATATTAAAAATTGATTAATAAATCTAATTAAGTTGTCTCTAGGTGGAATTTCTACAAAGGATTTTTGGGTATTGGAGAAAACATGTATTCTAGCCTCTCCACCAAATATCGTGGCTAGAACACATCCAATGCTACAAAAATTAAAAATATCATTCTCGTTGCCACAGTGAGCATTTTCTTATGATGATTACGAGTTCTATCAATTCAACCATAGATATCAGTGTTTGAACCAAATTTCTTTGATATTTTCTTCCTACAAATCCACTCTCTACTTTGGGCCATAAAATTTTGATTGCAATTTGCTCCTATGAAGGCCTCCAATGGGTTAAAACAATTGTGCCAGTGTAATGACCCTGGTCATGTGGTAAATATGTAGACATGATGTTAACGATCTTGATCTTAGCACACACACACACACACACACACACACACACACACATATATTGCCTCGCCAACCTGCATGTGTATGAACATGATAATATTTTTTTGTCAATATTGAAGTTACATTTGCATAATTATGGTAAACACTTCTTTCTTATCCTTATATACATGGGAAAATCATAAAATATACTATGCCACAAACATAATAACGAACAACACCCAAATGATCAAAACCCTAATTAGTGATAAGACATTAATAAGACTTCTACCACCAATGCAAAGTTCCCTCATTATTATGGTCACTCACAAGTTACAATAGCACACTCCTTTAACTCATGGAGCCTAGATGTATAGAGAAGACTTTAAACACATTAGGTAATAAATTATTCCAATACCTAGGAGGAGTTAGGTGGATCCTCAAGGACATCTAGGCGATGAAATTGATTAAAATTTAGTTCACAAGAATCAAAATAGGAGATAACAACCAAGATAGGAGATAAACTTAAGTATCAATATACGAGGCACGATATATGGCTTTAAACAAAAAAAAGGTGCATACAGTCGAACACAAAGGGAGAGGAGATGAAGGTGCTAGCAGTGGGTTCATGCAACTAGAGAGTGTAGACACAGGAGGGATTCTTCTATAGATGGATGATACTTTATAGGTTAATCATCACATGATGAATGAGATGTTTCTTCAACACCCACACCTGGCCGATTCTTGAATAGGCCTAGAATGAGGGCAACTTCCAGGCAGAGAGAGCAAGGAAGAGCAACTAGCAGAAAATGGAAGGGTAGAAAAGGGAAAGGGAGGAAATTGAGATAGTAGTGAGCAGGTAAGAGAAAGAAGGTAGAAGGAAATATAAGAGAGATTGTTTGTTGGACAAAAATAAGGAAAATTGCAATAGCGAAGGAGAAACACAAGTTGGACTAGTGTGGTCAGTGACTCAAGGGAAACAAGGGAGTCTGACGGTGGGATAGGTTAGTAAAAATGACCCTACGATGCCTAATGTGGCGTCCGTTTAGTATAATAGCACAATGCTAGACAGCTATGACCATACTGGTTGTAACTTGCAAAGTAGTGAATCAATGTAATATTGTGTAACCACACTTCCAATTCTATTCATTTTTACATTGTGCAAGTCTCATTCTTCAAACTCTATTTCTCTATTTGCTACATCTAGTGGTAAAATCCTCACAACCTAAGTATTTAGGAAATATACTTAATTTCCTTAGGGAATCCCTACTTGTGTACGCATCTTGGGCCTATTTTGCAAGCCTCTCCTATATATCATTGTGTCCATTACTTGATAGGGTGATCATTGTGTGCATATACAATTTCACAAGGGGACTAAGACCCTGTATTATATACTTCTGCAAGCAATCCTACATTCACATCACAATACTGATGAGTAATTTCAGGCAACTTTGTGACAACATAATTTCTTGAACTATTGGCTAAATCTGTTGGGGGTGGTGGAGATTTCATGACTCTGGATTCCCTCATCTGAAAAGGGGTGGAGACTTCATGTCTCTATATTTTCTCACTTGAAAAGGGGTGGAGATTTCATGTCTTTGGATTCCCTCATCTGAATAGGGTTAGAGATTTCATGTCTCTGGATTCCTTCACCTCAAAAGGGGTGGAGATTTCATGTCTCTGGATTCCCTCACATGAAAAGGGGTGGAGATTTCATGTCTTTGGATTCCATCATATGAATAGGGTAGAGATTTCATGTCTCTATATTCCCTCACCTGAAAAGGGGTGGATATTTCATGTCTCTAGATTCCCTCACCAGTAAAGGGATGGAGGCCAATGGCTCTCTTAAATTGGCTATCCCAAAATCACTCTAGATCCCCATCTTTGGGTGGAGTGATAAATAATTAAAGGGTGGAGGTAAATCTATGGATTCCCTAGGAAATATGGTGAGCTATCCATCAAAATAGAAATAATGTGATAGGGGTTGATTGTTTCTAGTAAGAAGCTTCTTTACTAGCTTTCGGTCAGTGGTTGGGAGGATATTTGTGTAGCCTAGTTCCGGGACACACACTGTTGAAGATCTTAATGGCCAGAGTTGTGCGAATACACTTAAATGATCCCATCTTTCCCACCTGTGCTAAGTTACAGGTATGTGTTGTTGAAAATGCACAAAATTCCTAATTACATGATATGAACCCTTAGGAATATCATGTCTTAGGCTAATCCACCTAGTTGTGCATTTTTATTGTCTAAAAGAATGATGGCCTAGTTGCATTCCCTATCAACTGAGGTCACTGTGGTTCTATTCATGAACTCATTATTGATTAATATGTCAGTGAAGGACTAACATTATTGATGATGCACCAACACTAGATTTGACTGTGATATAATAATAAGGGTTAACAAAATGTTGTCTCTAACAATATTTTTCTTTTCCCTTATTTCCCCCCCTGTGAAATAAGTGGCTTACGAAATCCATACCATAACAACTGCAATAAATTTATTTGGTACTTTTTGTTAGTCCATACTATTGGATTGTGGTAATTGTGTAATACTTGTCTAACTTATGTGTAACCAGAGACCATCATAATTGGGAGAATAATATCTACTGGCAACTAGCAAATTGCACATTGTTG
This sequence comes from Pinus tabuliformis, assembly GCA_031772625.1. Classification (NCBI taxonomy): domain Eukaryota; kingdom Viridiplantae; phylum Streptophyta; class Pinopsida; order Pinales; family Pinaceae; genus Pinus; species Pinus tabuliformis. The sequence continues at coordinate 703,225,385 of CM062805.1, read as the reverse complement.
ATGCTACCCAAGTGTTGCTCACTGAGACAGGATACTCTAGTTCTATGATTATAGTCCATAATGATTTTCTTCTCTATAGAACACTACTTTTTGCAATAAATATAAATCTTTTCACTCCTTAATTCACAATGCTTGGTGTCCAACTACAATAGTATGCAATCATGTTATTTTGAAATATATAGCAAGACATCACTAATACACCTGTGCCTAGAAGACAAGCTATTTCTCTATGTATTTTGTTGTATGCATGCAGTTGTGGTAATTAAGCTTGATTTATATTTATACAATGATCATATAAGTTTAGTAAAAAAAAGTGAGACTTCTGAGTAGAAATCAGTGCAAAAATTGACTTATAATTTTGTAACCTGCATCAAACTATGGAACACCAACAAGTTAACTTGCATACAAATCATAGGTTGGAAATTTTCTTAGTTTTCCAAGTGGCAAGGATCACTATTTCACATTTTATGCTCGCTGGGAAGAAAATAATATTACAAGACCTTATAGAAATGGGTGAAGCTCAAACGTTTGCTTTGAGATCATGCAGTGAAATAGTTTTGACTAGCGGATAAGCAAATCAATTCCCAGACATAATACGTTGTTTTAAGGTATACAATCTTCATGTCTTGATTGGACATAATCCATATTTAGTACAGGCAATGAATTGAAGAATGGAAGTAGAGTATTGATCTGCCGGATCTTCCCATATTCATTAAAGCCCATTTCCCTAAAGGGCCCCAATATTTGGCTATCAGGTTATGTGCATACTTTCAGGACATCCCATGTGATTTTCCTATGTTTCTGCCACGATATTTACCTCATATTCACATTTACATCATTCCCTAATTTCTTTATATTCTCTTTAGATTGATTGTTTCAATTCTTCAAGTTCTTCAGTGGCTAATATCTGCACAAGTTAGTCTTGTGCACATTTGTTCTAGATCCTTGAGTGAATACGGGATAGTGATTGGGAAGAGATGTTATTTTGATTGTTTTTGGCTCTGCCCAGAACTTTTAACCTTGCAAGGGTTGATGATTTATGTGAATAAATGAAACTATTCCTTATAAGTTGTTTGGACTTACGTGGAAAAAAGTATGGTATGCCTTTCAGAGTCTGTTGTTGAAATTTGAATTAACAAATGATTCTACATGAAAATATAATGACTATGTGATGTCATTCATCATTGATTAAAATGCTAGGGTTTCAATTGCCTAGAATCTAACTCATCTGATGCGAAATTGTAGGTTCTCATAGGTGGTTCACTTTTCCATTGATTGCCTTGTCCTCTAGATCTTGTCATTTTTTAAAAGTCATCAATGATACATATATTATTTCAGGTATCCCAAAAGGCTTTATAGTAGAACATATTGCGTAGTGTTTTTGACACTTGAGGATTCTTTTTAGAATTGCAACGCAGTCTATGCTATCAAGTTATATACCATAGCAACTTGTCTTTATTAACCACACTAGGAGGTAGGTTCAACTAGGTTGAACTTGCCGGGAAAAAGCGTTTGAAGTTGTGTGATGAGTCCATATCATAGGTCTATTCTGGTGACAAAAGTGAAGATTCTTAATGAATGTTATTCTATCAAGATGACTAGAACAATTTGCTAAATTATCCATGTTGTCAAGTTGTCAAAATTACAGGCATTAGGTGTCAATCCCCGTAACTAGTAGATAGAAAAATAAATAAATTATTTTGTCACAACTTGATTCTTGAAATATGATTGTTACACATTGGTAACCTAGTTCATGAGTTACTAGCACTTGAGGACTGCAAAGAAAACTTAAAATATCAATTAAAAAAACATGAGAAGCCAACTAAGGATATCTCGATAAAATCATGCCATACCTTGGGATTTCGAACCCCAAATTTGAATCCATCATAAGTAATACAGTGAAAACTCAGAGGGATTTTCAATGAATTTTTGCATGCTACACTTTTGCTCTATCTAGATATCCTTTTTCTTTAGATGCCGACAACAATAGTTCTGTGAGAGCATATGGAGGTTCTGTGATCAACTGTGAGGTTTTGAAAGTGTCTACATAGTGGCTATCTGTCCTAAGTTTGATGTATTGAATTTTGCTGGAGTTGTTACTGTATTCAAACATTATAAAAGAAATGTAGAGTAAATCCACTTTAGTTTGCTTGATAGTTTGAGGTACCTTCAAGCAGTTGCCATATCTCTGGGATTATCCTTTTTTTGTTTTTATTTTCTCCTTATTCTTGTGAGCATATTGGTATTTCTATGTCTAAGTTCCTTCGTGAACATTTCAAATGCTACTCTGTGTAGATTCAGGGAGGGATTTTGTCAATCTATGGTGGCAATAAATTAGTTTTTATATGTATGAAAGTTGACCATTTCTACACAGGATCCAAGATGTATGTAAATTTAACATTTTCATAGTGGAATTAGTGTTCAGTTTTTTCTCCTGAAAAAAATATTTCATTTTTTAAATGGAACCATGAGTCAAGTCCTCAGTCCTTTTTATGTGAAGCATTTCAGCACTATTTGAGCACCTTGTTGCTCCAGAACCTCCGTAAACATATGCAAACACCTCTCATGCTCTTGGAATTCCATTACATATGTATGTGCCAATTTTCCAGAATCAAGCCCAATCATCAGTTTAAGAAATTGGGATTGAAGATCAAATTATGGAGGGGGCCATTTTTTGCTGCAACATTTGTTTCCAAATCAGGGACCATCTCCCTATGAGGTGAATGAGAAACATAGATCTTTCAAGAAGTATACCAATGCCTTATCCTCTGGATTTGGAGTCATATACAATCATCCATCACAAAAAATTATCTTTCTTCCTTCTCACCTTGAAAGTTGCAACAAATCATGCCCTAATCGAAACGACACTAAATTTCAAAGATATAAGAAAAATTAAAGCTAGAATGTTCCCTATGAATACAAAGGGAAAACATTCCTAACTACCCTAACTGAGATAAATTTCGATCGAATAGAAGACATGGTATCTCTAATGGCACTGAGCCAAAAACTTGTCTGAATCACGCATTTGATTTCCAAGGAAATATGCACATGAAGAGATACAATGCAGAATGAATTGGAAATCCATACATGGCACTTATAAAAAGTACCCTGAAAGGTCCAAAAATACTTAAGGACTTAACTTAAATTGACTCCAAAAATGACCAACCAGGATCAATGAAAACACAAGAGTGGTGTGGGTGAACAACATAAATAAAAAGTGAAGATACCTTTCCCCAAGATGCCTTTGTTATCATTGTATGCAACATGTTTTCCTTTCCCTTTATTCCTATAAGTGAATTCATCATAGGTATGTTGTTGTCTGAGATTAGGAGAATCCTCCTCAAGTATCTCATTCGTGGAGTGAATGTTTCCTTGACCCAGAACCTCATGGAAACCAATCATTGAATTTGATGTTGGGATGGGATTGTGAACATAACAACCTCTTGATTCATTTTAAATATTGGCACCAAGTATCAACAATGAATCAAACTAAAATTTGAACTTCCACCTTTTACATTACGTTTTATCAGTGTCATAAAAACCAGAGATATCAAGATGAAAATCAACACCCTCATTTTCCAAAGTTGGAGAAATTTCAATGAGAACCTTAGTCCCAAGTTACAACTTCTAGGAGATTCCCTAAACAATTTTGAGTCAATTGTTGCATCATGAACAACATGATTTACTCATAATTCAAAATTGTTTTCCAGCATTTGAGAAATAATCTTGACCATAATATTTAGCTCGATAGAGACTTATGAGCTTATTATCAACCATACCCTTGCATAAAAATCATACACAAGCTAGCTACCTATGTTTGATAATGGCCACTCCTTTTCTTCTTCTTTACATCCTAGGGTTGATTCTTGGCTATCATTATTTTAGTTTTGATCATCATCCACATTAAGAACATCATTAGATATAAACAATGAGGGTTGATTATCAAGGCAGATTCAGTCAATGAAATATGAGGTTTCTTCATCTCATATTCATCGATTTCATTTAGTTGTGCTTGAGACGAGTCCTCAATCATGTCGCAAGAAGGGATGCCACCCAGTGGCTTAATTCTAACTCTAAGGGAATCTGAAAATGCAGGTTGTAAATCTAGACCCCCCTTTGCACTAAAATAAGACATTTGATCCTTTCAATCCCCCTTTGGCTTGAAGAAAGTTCTTTTCTCATTCTCCTTATTACCATTTAAAAAACCATCAAAGACACCATGAATATGGCCCTCATTGACACATTCAACATGTTCCTCTATTGAATTCTTTGTCTTGAGTAAATAGTATGCAAGATTAAGGTTGTTGCAATTGAAGTTAGGCTTATATGGTATATGTGGTGTTGCAGAAGGAGGTCTTACAACTTGGTCTTTGTGCTCAATCATGTCTTTATCATAATTTTCATGTTAGTAAATGGCTTCTAGAATATTAACATTTGAGGGTGGAAAGTCTTGACTCTTGGGCATATTCAACTTCATTCTCAGTAAGGATAGAAACGTCATGACCCTAAGGTACTCATCGAGCATGTAACTATTTGGATCTTCTAAAGCAACACTACCTTTATGAGAACATGTTTGGGAAACAATGATAGAATAATTCTATATTTTTGTGTCCGGGACATAGGGATATGTTGATGTGTAAGTATGACATAATTGGTTGGAAAGGTAATATTACATTGAAAATTTATCCCAAACACCATGAAAGACTTCGCTAGCAAACTGAGATCAAGTCCTATAATGGTTTTAATAATTGTGCTCTGTGGAAGTGATACAATACTTATATATTTTTTTGTTTGGGACATAGGTATATGGTGATGTGTAAGTATGGAAAATTTGGTTGGAAAGATAAAATTACATTGAAAATTTATTCCAAACACCACGAAAGACTTCGCTGGCAAACTAAGATCAAGCCATGTAGTGGTTTTAATATTAAATTCATTGCTCTTTGTGGCAGTGATATAATACTTCTATAATTTTGTGTTCGGAACATAGGGATATGGTGATGTGTAAGTATGGAAGAAACATTGAAAATTTATTCCAAACACCATGAAAGACTTCGCTGGAAAACTGAGATCAAGCCCCGTAGTAGTTTTCATATTAAATTCGTTCCTCTCTGTGGTAGTGATAAAATACTTCTATCTTCTTGTGTCTGGGACATAGGGATATGGTGATGTGTAAGTATGACATAATTGGCTGGAGAGATAAAATTACATTGAAAATTTATTCCAAACACCATGAAAGACTTCGCTGGAAAACTGAGATCAAGCCCTGTAGTGGTTTTAATATTAAATTCATTGCTCTTTGTGGCAGTGATAGAATACTCCTATCTTTTTGTGTTCAGGAAATATGGATATGGTGATGTGTAAGTATGGAAAAATTGGTTGGAAAGATAAAATTGCATTGAAAATTTATTCCAAACACCATGAAAGACTTCATTGGTAAACTGAGATCAAGCCACGTAGTGGTTTTAATATTAAAATAATTTCTCTCTACGGAAGTGATAGAATAATTCTATATTTTTGTGTCCGGGACATAGGGATATGTTGATGTGTAAGTGCGACATAATTGGTTGGAAATATAAAATTACATTGAAAATGTATTCCAAACACCATGAAAGACTTCACTAACAAACTGAGATCAAGCCCCATAATGGTTTTAATATTAAATTCATTGCTTTCTATGGCAGTGATAGAATACTTCTATCTTTTTGTGTCCGGGACATAGGGATATGGTGATGTCTAAGTATGGAAAAATTGGTTGGAAAGATAAAATTACATTGAAAATTTATTCCAAACACCATGAAAAACTTCACTGGCAAACTGAGATCAAGCCCCATAGTGGTTTAAATATTAAATTCATTGCTCTCTGTGGCAGTGATAGAATACTTCTATATTTTTGTGTTTGGGACATCGGGATATGGTGATGTGTAAGTATGAAAAAATTGGTTGGAAATATAAAATTACATTGAAAACATTTTATTTTCTTTAAAAATATTGAATGTATTTCATGAGAAGAACCTTTCGACCCTTCATTTCGTTCATTATTTTCTCCAAGTCAATTTACTGAAATTGTAAAGGAGAGGAAGATGCTACAACTTAATCTTATTCAAGAACACCTTATTTCTCATGAAAATAGCAGGATTGTGCAGTACGTTGATTTTGTTCAGATCCTTGAATCTCCTCCTCAGAAAGAGGATTGGGCCCTCTAGTTCAAGCATCATTTGTATTAACTCAAACTCATGCATCTCATTCTTGCGAAAATGAAATTGAGATATTTTCTCCTCACATCAAGCCCCTATGTGCTCTTCTTGGTTAGGAAGGGATGCAAAATCACAAGCCATTTTTAATGGGTCCAGATTCCAACAATTTTGGAGTTACCATATGAGAATTCCTTTCCTTCATTCTACTGATTTTTCGCAACACAAGCAGTAGGACATTGCATTCAATAGGAAAAAGGCTTTGTTCCTTGGTGGAGTTTATAAGCAATATTTAGTTATGTTTCCTGAAAGATATTAAGATCAGATACATAATAGGAAACGATAATGGCATGAGAATGAACTCCTTTCCCTCAAGATTGTTCCATAAACATTGTTATCTTCCCAAGGAGAAAAACTCTCCCTGGCAACAATTCCAATTTAGATGGTTCCCATCTATCAATTTTCTCCAATGCCTTGGTTAGGCGATTGTTAAGCAAACTCTCGGTCAAGAATTAAGATGATTTCTGTAGTAAGGAGGGAAATCCACCTCCAAAGTTTTCATTTAGTTAACTGGTCGATTATCTAGGAACTCAAATCTCATGGTGGCCACAGAATCAAGGATTCTAGCAATGGGTGCTAAAATCCTATGAAGGCTAGTGTTAGGGAAGTATGAATGGTGGAAAAGGTTTTTCAGTTGCACAAAAAATATTTCATAGGGGAAAGAAAGTAATCTTTAGCTAATATTCCCCAAGCGAGAGGATGGTCATCCATTTGGAGACTTATAAAATTTTCCATTCTAATAATAATGGATTAGTTTACTTGTATTTTAGGAAATGTTAAAAATATCAATATTTTGAAGAATAGCATCATGGGTCACTAGTTGCTTGAGTCTCGAGATCTCACTCCTTTGAAGATATGATTGGACAACAAGGAGAAAATTCCATCTTTGACATTTCTACATGGGGCAGAGCTTTAAGATTATTGAGAGGGTGGGACTTTGGGGCTCCACCTTCAAACTTGTTCCATTTGGAGGCCTCAATGGTACAAAAATTGCATGGTTGTGCCCTTAAGAACCTTAAGGCATCATATTGTAGAGGGTGGTGTTTAGCTGAGTATTCAGTTAAGCAGAGTTATGCCCAATAACTTTCTCGCTCTTCACTTCCCCATAAAACCTCGATCTGGAGAAAAATATGCCATTCAGATGCCTTGCCAAATATTAATGTTTTCTATTGGACCTTATCTTATTACAACATATTAACCTCAGAAAATATGAAAAGGAGAGGAATCTAGGGTCTCTCCCAGTGTCCTCTTTTCCTTTTTAGTTTGGAATATTTTCATTGCCTATTTTTGGATTGCCATTTCACTATGGGGGCTTGGTTAGTGGTGGTAAATGGCCTTGAGGATTGTTTCAAGTAGTAAAATTCACTTAAGATGCTATTTTGGACTTGGCATAGTCATTACATAAGGTCCATCCATCGCAAGCCTCTTTTGAAAGGGTCCAGTTTGCATTGTCTAAATTTGTATGTTGGGAATCTAGCTAGAAAAAAATTGTGCCATCTTCCAATAGATGATGAGTCGAATGGGGATGTTGGTAATTAAAGATAAATAACTTTTATCTAAACATCTTAATTCAAAATGGATTAAATTCATTCTAGATCAAGATCTACGCAAGTAAGAAATTCAATTGCTGGATCAATTTAATTTTAGATATTCCATTTCTTCTTCCCGACCCAGGTAAGTATGTCCACAATCATGTTGGCAGCTTCATCTAACTCCACAAGAATTTCATCAGTGGAGTTAGACTCAAAAGGCCTTTATTTTTTGTTTTGATGGTGCCTTGAAATGAAGCCCCAAAGTGGAAGGAGTCGATGGGGTTCTCTTTAATCTAGGAGGGAAGATAGTCTGTCCCTATGGTGTTGCAAATATCAGGATTGGGATAAAATCAACAAGGGTCAAAAAAAAAAAATTATAAAACTTGAGAAAATATTTGTAAAAGTCGGCAAAATTAAGATACCACAAAATATTGGTAAAATTTGACAAACATCGGCTTGGCCAAAAAATTGTGATTTTGAGATTTGTCCATGATAAAATCAAAATGTTTAAGGCTTGATGTTTCTCTTAATATTTAGAATTTGAATTTGCTGGGGGAATCAAAGAATTTCATTAGCCTTATGGTCTTAGACACAATCCCCATGGATTCTAGGTTTGCATTGGTATTTATTAGGATTCGGCAAGCCATATCCCACATTTTTGGTGTGGTATTTTTTCATGTGTTTCAGAAAATAGTCAAATTGTGGATCATTACATAAAAAGGTTATGTGGGGAATTTGGGGAGAATTATTATCAATGGAAAAGTATACATATCCAAAAAATCCCATTAAGTCACTTGTCTCTACACAAAATTTCAAATCAAAAGGGGCACTTAGCTCCTCTCATGAAGTACGAGTTAGAATTGAATGTGCAGGTGTAGAATAACAACAAAGAAGCCAAGTCAATAGAAACTTAGGTATCTGACGGTGACTAGAGAACCAAATAAGAGAAACATGGTAAAAATAACAATATGTGACATTGAGTTAATGTTTCTTGAGTGTTTACTAGGATAACAACATGTGTGAAGCTTGGGTACGATACTCAACTATTGTATATTTTATCTTCCTAGTAATAGTAAAGATATTGGAGTTGCTGCTACAATTGATGGCATTTTGTTATTCTCCATATTTCTCTCTTCAATAGATGTAGGCACCAACTATCAACTATATTGAGCTTCTTGTAGAATTTTTTGCACTCCCACATTTACTGTACAATTATTTTAACATATGCATATTTGAAGTTTAATGGGGGAAGACTAAGTTTTTAATTTAGTAGCTATAGGTTTCATTATTTACATATATAATTTATGAGATGAAAAATTGATACAACAACCCCACCCAAAAAAGACAAAAATAAGATCATCTAGATTAATAGCGAAATTAATATCATGCACTCACCCTTCCCCAGATTGAAGAAAACTAAAGAATGGTGGCTGGAGGGTGATCTAATAAGAGAGAATATAGATGGTGAAGAGAAAGAGGGGCCTTCTAGGTTTTTCTTAATGGATCTCCAGGATAACCCGCCTAAAAGGAAGGTGATCAAAGCTCAAATCAACTTTGAGTGGACAGTTAGGAATGGGATGGTGAGCATGGTAGGAGAAGTCACAAGCTGCATGTTAGAAGTGATAGTGGTAGTTTGGAATCTCTCTCAATCTAGTAAAGGAAAATTCAAATAAGACAGATACCTTGATCATAATTCCTATACTGAGATTCTCAAGGAAGTCTGAGATCTGGAGGATCACATGGCAGTCTAGTTGATCCAGATGTAATGCATATTACACAAAATGGGAATCAATTGCCTCGATGAATCGAGCAATGAAACAACTAAAGAAATTAAATCTTCAAGCTATAAGCTAGCATCCAATCTCAAGTGCAGATAAGAATGACATTTCTATGCATGTGTTTGGGCTTTTACTCAATGTATGACAAGTTTGTTAATAATATGATACATCAAGTATTAAGAAGGAACATTTTGTGAACTCAAACTGGTATATGAAATAATGTATGATGTAATACAATAATAATAGACAGGAGTATTTTGATTCTAGTAAGCAAAAAAAATCTCAATATTAGGGTTGGAGCATAGAAGTCAAATTTTGTTTTGGTCAAAGGTAAAAACAGAGTAGAGTACCCTCTGAGGATAAATCCGTAGTCCAATTTTGGGCCAAAAAAAAACCATGCAATAGGTTTTTTGCATGTAATCTGGTGTTTTGTCTCCTCATGGTGCATGAGCACTGCAAAATATAGTTCCCTAGGTTGAAGTTCTACCATTGAAGTGAGTAGCTTGTAGAATACCCAAATTGGAATTTTGATTAAGGACACACATCAACAGATAGTTGATCTTTAGTTTATTCCAAATTACATAAAAATAATTCCAAGGAATGATAATGTGTTAATTTATGGCCAGTTTGACTATTTGAAAAAGAACGCATCAATAAAACATCATAGGGATTCAAGTTACCTCTGGCTTATTTGAAAAACTAATCCTACATTTTCAAGTAATACCTTCATCAACTCTAATGATAGAATATTCCCTCCCATGATTACTAGATCAATCAAAACCTTCCTGCTATGGATTATTCATTGAAAGCTTATATATGGCCGTAAAGACCATAAATTAATCTCACCACAATTTATTACTGATATGAACTTCTACATCTACATATTTCTCTAAGTCTGCATCTGCTAATTCACCCTTCCTACCTTCAATCATATTCTTGAAAAATACTAACTTCCCAATACTTAGCATCCAACAAATATTTATCCATTGGTTTGAAGGAATCCATATTGTCAATAGAGATGTCACCGAAGTCGAATCTATTATCATGCCCCATGGGTTTCCATGAAAAAACATGACCCAAAACCCTTTCAATATCCTGCATAACCTTACTGATAAAATTTTGTACAAATTGAAGATAATTCGAATCATTTTGGGTTTTATCAATAGACTGCATGAGATATTCCACAACAATAGGGTGAAGCATAATAGAATAAGAATCTACCTCCATCTTGTGAAACACGATAATAAGCATTTGTATTAGTGAAGCTTTACAATATCCTGATTCACAACATTCTTATTTCCTAAGAATGTATTGTAGCAGGTCCTCATGATCTTAAGAATGAAATCACTGTGAATCTACAAATAGACCAATGTAACCATAGTAAGGGGAGTTTTCATCACGTAAAACTCCATGTTTTCATCTTCCATCTCATGGAATTTGCATAACAATTCCATCAATTACAAGAGAATAAGGCTTCCCCTGTCGTCTTTATCGACCTAACCTCGAATATGAGAATATATGATTAATTTCTAGATACAATTCACAACCAAATCCACTACCTTGATGGATCAAGTCTTACAGGTCTTGCCAAAGGGTTGTAATAATATTTTTGCATTGTATGAATTGAGACAAACCCATTCAATGAAGATGCAGGCACTGCTGCTGCTATGGGTTTTGGGAGATGGGGATGGGGTTTCAAAATCTAAGATTGTGATTGTGGCAAGCTTGTCTAGAATGATGTTGCAATGGTTTACCAATCTGGAATGCTTTCACCATGCCACATTCTTATTTATATTTTCAAGGAAGGTTCCCAAGACGCGTCCCAGTAGGGTGATGCTTCCTAAGGTTTGTGAAGACACCATGACCTAAACGAATTTCAGTTGCTTCATTAGTGCAATTTCATAGATTTGGCTTAATCTGGTGATTTGATGGATCTATAAGCCCTAATTCAACATTCATTGCAATACATTTCTAAGCATTCATGAAACTAAAGCGTGAATTTTTCTAGTGCCCCAATGAGAGTACCCAAGGTCAACCCCCATTAGAAATTTACGAGATTTTCTCTGCCACTATGCAAGGAAGTTGCAGGTGGAGCATTTCTTTTTCTTACATGGTTGGTATTGCTTCTATAGTAATTGTCTTCATAAATTCATGAGAATTTTGTTTTCTTACATGGTTGGTATTGCTTCCATAGTAATTGCCTTCATTACTTCATCATATTGGGGTATTGCTTCCATAGTAATTGTCTTCATAACTTCATGATATTGATATTGGGGACTTGCATCACATGCAATCTATATTAAATTGAGTATTTTTTCTTCTGATTATTAGGTCAAATTCACTTGTGGAATATGACCAATCTTTAAAGCATAGTTTAACAAGGCCACCATTTTACTTGGAAAATAAGGGAAACTCTGGTGGTAGAAATTTTGGGAAATATGGGTTATAGCTATCAATATTAAGGATTTTGACTACCCTAAGAGTTTTTGATGGAGTTAAATCCATTTCCACCACCAAAAAAAAGATTAAAATACTCCTCTAGTTAGAATTTTTGAAATAAAAAATGGCCATATTTAGGGTGAAAAAAACTTTTCGAGAAAAATTGTGGCTTCGGTAGACAATGTCAATCTTTAATGGTGCATAGTAACATTGTAACACCTTCCTCACACATATACCCAACCAACCAGCCAACAAGGGTAAACATGCGATGAGAGGCCACTATGATATGATTTGACCTCCTAAGTCACATTAAGGAAGTGGAACCAATGGAAACACACCATACAAATATCCAACATCATCACCAGAACCCTCAGAAGACAAGTCAGCCACTAAGACAACTTGTCCCTCAGTCCCACTGTTGTTTTAGGTCCCTTGGGCCATAGTCACTCTCATGCTATGGGAAAGGGAGCGACCGACAACCTAAAGTTGCTCTCACAGGCCTGCCTGCCAGTGACTGTGGACCAAAATTATTGGTGCTGTACCAATGACCCCGGGAGTTAAGCCACTTTTTCAGGATCAGAGCCCAGGACTCTACCTAGAATTGATCCATCTCTTCAAATCAATAAGGTAACATGGAAATCAAAGTACTAAAGCAAATACTTGTTCAAGACCTTGACTAGATCGCTACTAGCCATGGCAAACATTTTTTCAAACATATCATTGACATGTAACCTACAAGTGTAAACAACATAATTAATTGTAGGGATCTCATACTTATTCGAGAATCGCTATGAACCATTGTTCCGTCGTGCCATTTGTTGCATTATCATCTATTATGTCATAGACACATTACCATTCACATACAAGTAAAAGCATGCAGAAATCCATACATAACTACTATCATAAAAGGTGCATATAACCAACATAATAGGAACATAAAAACAATAAACATGACAACCATAAAATCCATAAATACATCACTACCTTTACACATGGAAATCAAGGGAAAGGATTTCTCATTAGAATGCAATGAACCAACTGGAGATGGGACTACCATGTTCCACCCAACCGTAGAATGACTGAGCCAAATCTCTCTTTAGCCATTCACTCCCATGCCATATTCCAAGCATGAATGTGGGATCTCATAAAACACATCAATCAAAACTCATACAAGGCTTCTAGAGGCCATCCACCTCAACCCATAAAACAATGATTCCACCTCACGGTTAGACATCACAAAACCATCATCAGATCAGTCTCTATCCAAGCCTTCCAGGGCTCTAGAGTGTTTGTCAAACCAAGGCTCTAGGACTAGTAACTCAACCCACAACTTTTATTGTTCTCCAAAGCATTTGTCCAACCAAGGCTCTAGGACTAGTAAATCAACCCACCAAGGGCTCCAGAGCATTTTTCCAACTGAGGCTCCAGGATTAGTAACTCAACCCAAGTTGGTACAGGGCTCCAAAGTGTTTGTCCAACCAAGGCTCCAGGACTAGTAACTCAACCCAAGCTAAGGAAACACGAGAACCAACCAAAAACAAGCAATGAAAGTAAACCCAAAATCACCATGACTATCCAGGAAATGGCAAGGCTAGGCAATCGATTGTCGATCTAGGAAATCCTCCATGCCAATGACATATCACAACCAAGAAAACACATACATATGCCATGCATGCCAAAACTAGTCAACAAATCATGCGTGCAACTCGATACCTACAAGAAAATTTGATGTAGCTACTGATGTTGATGGCTTCTTACACTTTCCTGCTCTTCCTTTGCCTTCTTTCTCCAAAAATCCAAGTAAACCAAAACCTCCAAGAGTGCGCCAAGAAAACTCTATGTATCCAAGAGTATGAGAGAGAGCTCCAACTCTGAACTGACCAAGTCTTGCCCACTGATCCTCAGAAGCCTTTTTATTAATGAGGCCTCTATTTTATTCATTTTCCATTATTTTCCTTCATTTTCCTCCTCACATGCAACTTGTGATCTTTCACCTTCATTTTCTCCTAATTTCCATTATTTTCATAAAAAGAATGCCAATAAATGCCTCATGCCTTTCGAAGGCCTATGTCATTGCCTTTGCCAATTTCCTTCGCAATAATAAACCGAATCAAAACCCATTAGGATGTTTCCCCCACCATTCATCTTGGAATACGTGTCCCATCGATGTGACCTTATATATTTTTACATGGAATTTTACCAAGGTTATTACAAAATCCTACCCCTTAGGGGAACACCGTCCTCGATTTTCAATGGCACCTATAACCAACAAGACTGTTGAAAATGAAAAATACTTCCCATGGAGCTTTATAACATAGCTTATTGCAGTATTTACAATGACCACTACTGAAACATGACAAACATGCCGTTTTATAGGAGCTTTATAATACAACTCATTACGATATTTACAATAACCACATATACACATACACATTTGCTTCAACCAACAAATAACCATACTATCTATGGAGCTTTGTAAAATAGTTCAATAGAATATTAACAATAATATACACATATATACATATGCACATTTGCTCAATCAACAAATAAAAGTGTATTATGCATGTATCCGTAACAAGGGAATCTAGAGGTTCACACCTACACCCTCAAATTAATACTAGGATTTAACTCCTTCTTGGAAGTTGAGAATCCACTGTCAAAGTCAAAGCTGCATCCAATATCCAGTGCTACAATCCAACACCACTTGTCCTCTCAACAAACAATTACTGGATCATTGTTCTAGGGCACACTCCCAATGTGCATCTAATTCCATCTAGAAATGCTAATGACCAAAAAAAATCCATCCCTGGTCTTCCCTTCTTTTCTATACAGTCCCTCAGGCAATCCGGTCAATCCCTTCAGTGCATTTACTCACCTTCCAAGTTCTGCTGGCACCCCATCCTGGGAAATCCATACCTTGGCAAGGCTTCCTCGCATCGGAAGATACAACAACCAAGACATATCCCTTCCTTAAAACCATCATACTAGTCATATCATGCTCATGGAAATTAATGGACACTATTGGGTACCAGTGTCCCACAATGGCCATGTTCTTGAAGTGCTTTGCCAACATATTGTTGCTTGTTTCAATTCCTTTGATGCTGCTACTAATTCTTGTAGTTGATTTCAATCACCTAACCGGGCATTTCATGCATTCCTGTACCAAGCACATAAATTCCATTAGAATTAAAATAAATTGAAATAAATTCACATCATACCTCATTGGTAGCTCGTCAATAAGGTACATTTGCAATCATGTTTGCTTCCTGTCACAACAAGTCAAACTAACATATTTGACCAAAACACATATAAAAATATCAAACCAGGTTAGCTCAAAACAAAACCATCAAAATCATAAACCACATGTAACCTTCATAAACAAAAATCAGAATTCACATGTAATCATCATAAACAATAATCGATGAAGGATACTTATCCTTCATCAATCCTTACTTTTGCCTTTGTTTTTACTTTGTACGCACACTAGATTCGTTGCCACACCTGAAAAACACCCAGTGCCTTCTACTCAACCAGGTTCACATATACATAGTGTGCACCACACACATACGACCACACACAAGATACAACTCCATGCAATAGATGCACCTACACCTGACATACAATACATACACCTACACCTAGTGTATACAATACAATACATACACCTACATCCAATGCATAACATAATACATACAGCTACACCTGGCGTACAACACAACACAATGCATCTATACCCAATGTACAACACCACACAATATGTGCACCTACAAAATGCACCACATGCCCTCAACACAACATGTATGACATGCACACAATACCACACATGCACTAGTACCATATAAACAAAATGTACATGGTATCACCCGTAAACTGCACCATCTACACAACGTGTGCACAACATCACATGTACACAGAGCCACCTGCACAACATGTACACAATGCCATATGTATACTACACCACTTGTACAATGTGTACACAATACCACATGCGTGACATGTACGTGACACCACATGTACATAACACCGCATGCAAGACATGTACACAACACCACCTACACATGACACCACTTGTACAACATGTACAAAACACCACATGCATACAACACCACTTGTACAATCATGCACACCACACCATACGTACATAGCACCACATGTACAACATGCACACAACACCACTTGTACATAGCATTGCATTTCCAACATGTACATAACATCATCTGTACACAACACTGCATATTCAACATGTGCACAACACCATATGCACTCAACAACACATATCCATCATGCACACAGTACATTATGTACACAATACCGCATATCCAACATGTACATAACACCAACTATACCCAACAATAAATATTCAACATTCATACAACACTATCTGTATTAACACCTTGTACATAATATTGCATAAACAACATGTACACACACTACATATGCACAATCATCACATATGAAACATGTATGACATATGCACAAACATCATACCACCCATCCGAAACCACATTGTCCTTACCAAGAAACCTTGCTTCCAGTGTCTTATTCATGCTTATCCTAGCATGCCGCAAACTACACTGCTTTCATTTTGCTGATGTATCCATCAATATATCCTATCCATAACATAGAAATAATATAATCACATAATATCAACTCATAACCACATGATACTGACCTCATGAGCCAAGAATCTCTTCATTCCATTCACCTGCATAAGAAATCATTCCTCCAAATCAGCGATCCCTGACAACCCTGTTAGACAGTGACATAGATACATAGATACATGTATACATATAAATGTTAGCATTAATAATCATGATCCATGACGACCCTGTCAAACATGACATACGTACACACCTACATGTATAAGCATCAACATAATCATGATTATAACATAATTACTAGATATCAAGGTCAAGGTTAGGAGAACTTCCTTTATTCATCCACAACATTGAGAATAATCATTCCCAACATATCCACAACTGACACCTTAGATCCATTTAATTTATCTTTTCTGGTTATCTTTCTCATGACTGTATTGCCACCATCCATTTACTGGAATGGACCCAACCAGTCCAATCGACTGTCATAGTATTATCTTCTGTTGCACTTACTCATGAACTGAGCTTCATCTATGTCTTACATTATCTATTGGGTACTAGACACCTCTCTCTGAGCTCCATTAAATTTCCTCCTTTCAACCAATTCCCAAGACTCAAAACATAAAAGGCAAGCTAAGAAAAAAACAAGGAGGATCATGAAAACCAATAACAATAATATGACACCACAACCAAAGTGGCAAGGCCATGCACTAAACATAACAAAACTGGAAATCAAGTGCAAGAAAATCACAAAAGACCAAAGGCACGAGACTAATAATAGACACCATGACTCAATCCCTATGGTTCCCAAGGAAACTCAACCAGAGGCTTCTTTAAGGTTTGATGGAAACCTCTCTTGCCATGCAACTCCTTGCATCATGTTGTCATTAACACATAACTATCAGTGCATAAATAAATATAAAAATATACTATTTATCTTACCTTGTTGTGCCAAGTACGTTTCTTGCAACTGAACACATCCACACCATCTCTCAAGGGAATCCAATTCCCTTGACAGATCCACCTATAACTAGATACTGGCTAATATACATGTCAAGTACATGTTCATGGCTATAACACATATCCACATAATGTTAGAAAAAATAAAGGTTAAGAAGACTTCCTGTATGCGAAGCACTCATTTGTTTGGAGTTAGGGTTTCCAAACATAGCCAAAGGAACTCTTACCTGATTCCTTTCTTTTACCTTTACCCTGCTGCAACTGAGTCTTACTATATACTATCATGTCACCCAACTATTAGTTATATAAACACATCAATTATTACCTCGTCATGCTAATACCAAGCATGTTTCCTGCAACTGCTCACACATGTCAACCACATGTTCCAAATTTCAAGACAATCATATCTATCAATTGAAATCAAACTCTACCAAGACTAACAAACATGTCATAATCCATAGTAAACTCATAGTCATTAGACATAATGCTACAACTATCACCTACTACACTCAATTACGTATCAACTGTCTCAACACATATGTATTAGTACAATCATCTTAAAACAAGATCATTGGAACACATACTCATATTATTCAATTCATCAAACATTCAACCAACTTGAAAACATACCCTGTTAAATAAATCAACTAGATGATATAATAAACACCAAACACTCAAACGCAAAATATATGACGTAATCAAGAATGAAGTACCAAGTACAATACATACGAAAACTTATACCTTAGTGTATTTCAAGGGAAGCTATCTTGTCTGCACAATCAATCTAGGTTAGCACGATACAACTTTACAACATATCAACTCAAACCTAAATCATGATATCCATATCAGTAACTAACTAACATGTTCACATCATATGTCAGCACATACCTGAATATCGCAACAATAACCATTTGCATAGGTCAAACCGAGTTAACACAATACATATAACATCAAGATATTCAATCAAATGAACATAGCCATCACGCATATGACTAATCCAAATTACAACAACAAGATCTCAATGAAATAACCCTAATTATCAAGTTAATTAACATATAACAACAATTAGTTACCATATAACATGCTCATCAACGACATATAACCTGATCATCAAGCTAATTATCATATAAAAACAACAAGTTGACTTATAGCATACTCATCAACAACATATAACATGATCATCAAGTTATCTAACATAAAACAAAAATAACAATGCATACAACCACAAGATACTACCATCCTTGACTATCTGACACATGTGCGTATAACTACACTGATCAACTAACATATATCATGAATGTAACTATAACATCAAAAGGCATGTACATAAACCTAATGCATGTAAATATCCTTTACTTACATAGATGCATGCCAAACATACCATACATGTATGGCGGTCCACTCTTACCCCAAAGTTTAATGCTGCAACCTCACTTTGATAGTCTGCATCTCTTGCTCTATCTTAGCCAACGTATTAGCATCATAAAACGAATAACACTGATGACCTAAATTGCATACAATGACTTTGCAAGGCATGGTTAACCTACTATTCATGCATAATTATAACCAAGACTATACATGCATAACAAATACATATAGACATATAACACATGAGTGCAAAACCATATACACACCTTTCTATCTAGAGTCTAATAATCAATGCATGACCATACCAACTACACACACCATGACCTCATGCATGACAACAATAACCATCTCACGTGCACTTGATAATATGTGACCACTAATGTGTATAACAATTCATAATCAACCATACACACATGAATACTTTCTCCATGAAAACACCATCAACCTTCACATAGCGACATCACTACAACCATGATCAACACCATGCAAATGCAACAATCACATGGACTACATGTATAAGGAACACATATGCAACCAACAGGAAAGCATGATCAACACACAACCCAAGGAGAGTGCAACCATGATCCGATACCACTCTTTAACACCATCCTCCCACATCTACCTAAGCAACTGGCTAGTAGGGGTAAACATGCGATGAGAGGCCACTATGATATGATTCGACCTCCTAAGTCACATTAAGGAAGTGGAACCAATGGAAACACACCATACAAACATCCAACATCTTTAACAAAACCCTTAGAATACAAGTCAGCCACTTAGACAGCCTGTCCCCAGGTCCCACTATTGTTTTAAGTCTCTTGGGCCATAGTATCTCTCATGTTATGGGCAAGCGAGTGACCAACAACCTAAATTTGCTCTCACAGACCTGCTTGCTAGCAACTGTGGACCAAAATTGTCAGTGTTGTGCCAACAACCCTAGGATTTAAGCCACGTTTTCAAGCTCAGAGCCTAGGACAATACCCAGAACTGATCCATCTCTTCAAATCAGTAAGGTAACATGGAAATGAAAGTACTAAATAAAATACTTGTTCAAGACCTTGACTAGATCCCTACTAGTCATGACAATCATTTCGTCAAACATATCATCGAGATGTAACCTACAGGTGTAAACAACATAATTAAGTGTAGGGTTCTCATAATTATCTGAGAATTGCTATGAATCATTGTTACCTCATGCCATTTACTGCATTATCTTCTGTTAGGTCACATACACATTATCTATTCACATAAAATTAAACACATGTTGAAATCCATACATAAATATTGCCATAAAATGTGCATATAACCAACATAATAGGAACAAAAATACAATAAACATGAAAACCATCAAATCCATAAATACATCAGTACCTTTACACATGGAAATGAGAAATACTTTCCCTTCAAAGCCAAATCTCTCTTTATCCATTCACCCCCATTCCATATTCCAATCATGAATGTGGGATCTCACAAAACACATCAATCAAAACTGACATAGGGCTTCCAGAGGCCATCCACCTCAACCCATCAAACAATGATTTCACCTCATGGTTAGACATCATAAAATGATCATCAAATCGGTCTCTATCCAAACCTTCCAGGGCTCCAGAGTGTTTGTCCAACCAAGGCTCCAGGACTAGTAACTCAACCCAAGCTAAGGAAACAAGAGAACTAACCAAAAATAAGCAATGAAAGTAAACTCACAATCACCATGGCTATCTAGGAAATGGAAAGGCTAGGAAATCCATTGTTGATCCAAGCAATCCTCCATGCCAATGATAGATCACAATCAAGAAACCACATGCATATTCCATGCATGCCAAAACTAGTGAAGAATTCATACATGCAACTTGGTACCTGCAAACAAATATGATGTAGTTGGTGATGCCGATGCCTTCTTTAGATTTCCTTCTCTTCCTTTGCCTTCTTGCTCCAAAACTCCAAGTAAGCCACACCCTCCAAGAGTGCTCCAAGAAAACTCCAAGTATCCAAGAGTATGAGAGAGAAAATAATGAGAGAGAGCTCCAACTCTAAACTGAACAAGTATTGCTCACTGATCCTCAAAATCCTTTTTATTAATGAGGCCTCTACTTTCTTAATTTTCCATTATTTTCCTTCAGTTTCCTCCTCACACGCAACCTATGACCTTTCACCTTCCTTTTCTCCTAATTTCCATTATTTTCATAAATAAAATGTCAATAAATGCCTCATGCCTTTCCAAGGTCTTTTCCATTTCCTTTTCCAATTCCTTAGCCATAAAAAACCAAATCAACACCCATTAGGATGTTTCCCCCACCATTCAACGTGGAATATGTGTCCCATCACCATGGCCTTATATATTTTTACCTGGAAATTTACTAGGGCTATTACATAACCCTCCCCCTTGGGGGAACACGTCCTTGGTGTTCAATGACACCTATAACCAACAAGACTACTGAAAACAAAAATACTGCCCATGGAGCTTTATGGCATATCTCGTTGCAGTATTTACAATGACCATTACTGAAACATCAAAAACATACCATTTTACTAGAGATTTATAACACATCTCATTACGGTATTTACAATAACCACATATACACATACACATTTGATTCAACCAACAAATAACCATACTGTCTATGGAGCTTTGTAAACTAGCTCGATACGATATTTACAATAATATACACATATATACATATGCACATTTTCACAACCAAAAAATAAAAGTATATGATGCCTATATACGCAATAAGGGAATCCATAGGCTCACACCACCACCCTCAAAGTAATACTAGGATTCACGTCCTTCTTAGAAGTCTAGAATCTAATGTCAAAGTCAAAGCTGCATCCAATGTCCAACACTACAATCCAGCACCACTTGTCCTCTTAGCGAATAGTTACTGGCTCATTTTTCCAGGGCGTACTCGCAATGTGCATCTGATTCCATCTGAAAATTGTAATCACAAAAAAAAATCCATCCCCGGTCTTCCCTTCTCTGCTATACAGTCCCTCAGGAAATTTGGTCAACCCCTTCCATGTAGTTACTCACCTTCCAAATTCCACTGGCACCCCCATCCCGGGTAGTCCATCCCTTGGCAAGGCTTCCTCGCATTGGAAGATACAACAACCAAGGCATATCCCTGCCTTAAATCCATCATACCAATCATAGCATGCTCATGGAAATCAATGGACACTATTGGGTACCAGTGTCCTACAATGGCCCTATTCCTGAAGTGCTTTACTAACATATTGTTGCCTGTTTTAGTTCCTTTTCTGCTGCTGCTAATTCTTATAGTCAATTTCAACCACCCAACCGGGCATTTCATGCACTCCTATATGAAGCACATAACTTCTATTAGATTTAAAATAAATTGAAATAAATTCACATCATACCTCATTGGTAGGTCATCAATAAGGTACATTTGCAATCATGTTCGCTTCTTGTCACAACAAGTCAAACTAGCATATTTGACCAAAACATGTATAAAAATATCACATCAGGTTAGCTCAAAACATAACCATCAAAATCATAAACCACATGTAACCATCATAAAACAAAATCATAATTCGCATGTAATCATCATAAGCAATAATCAATGAAGGATACTTATCCTTCATTGATCCTTAATTTTCCTTTGTTCTTATTTCGTATGCACATTAGATTGGTTTCCACACCCAACAAACCCCTAGTGCCTTTTCCTCAAGTAGGTGCACATATACATAGTGTGCATCATTGTGGTGAAGTAAAATTATGAGTGCAGACACAAACAATTCCTCTAGCCCAGTAATGGGTCTAGCCACAACTGAAACATTCTATGGAATATTTCCTTACGTTAGAACCAATTAAGAGGGCCTACCTCTTAGTATGCTTATCTCGTTTGATGATGTCCTTACTTGCTCACTCCAGCTATCTCTTGCTTCCTTCTTCAAACACCTAAAACAAGAAAACAACAACAAACAACAACTGCGGTAATAGACAAATTGTAATTCAACCTACTTAACAGGTCAAGAAACATTAAGCCATGAACATGTAAGATAACACATCATGTAGGAAATAAATCGATAGTTTCATGTATATTGAATCAAGAATACATTACAACCATTGTCTTGACGTTGCCATTCTCCTTCGACAAAACCAGGTTCCCACACACTTCTGCTAGCATTCCATCATGGCCTCAACAATAATAGTTTTAAGGCTCTTCCCTTTAGGCTTCACACTAAACCAAATTCACACTTCTCCCTCACACAACTAGAGAGCTACAACTATGAATAGCTTGCTATTTACTCCAAACATAATTAGCACTAGCACACCAACATTAACACTTCAACCCTAACACTAGCTTGTGTTTGGGAAAAGGGAGGTTTATATAGCATGAATGGATGGGAGATGGATCCTCATGGGAGAAGGTCTTATCTCTTGAGGTAGTTCCATCCTTATAGGGGAAAGGAGCTCAAACTGACATCCTTAACCCCATCCAGCCAAACCATTTACCAAACTTCCGTTACGAAGCTTCTAGAGCAAGAAGCTTCGACTCTTTATTTAAAAAACTTTCCATAAGAGGACCAGCGCGACTGGAACAAAGCTCAGTCGCTCCGGCCGGCTCTAGGGACATTGTTAATACCTACATATTGGCGCGAGGAGGACAAGGGCCATTAGCACTGGTCTTGTAAACTGGGAAAAACATAAGATTTTGGGGAAATGGTGCAAAAGGGAATTGTTCTGCTCATGAAGAGGGACACAATGGGAGTTTCTTCATGGAGGGAAAGAATGTAGGGTTCACTGTAGAGGTCCTCCAGGATCAAGGAATGGGGAGTACAGGGATAGTGACAAAATGTTGTGTAACAGATGCCCCCTAATGCATGAAGGTTGAACTAGAGTGAGGGATGAAATGCTTTATGAATAAGTGCGGGGAACCGTAGTTTGTCGTTGGAAAACCTGCAAGAAAGTACAAGTACATATACATAACTAAAAACTCTATCAAATGATACATGAATTGTGGTATGGACACAACCATCCAGAAAATAATCTTGTAAATGGATCTAGGCATGGGCGCATCCATCCATTAAAGAGGATCATAATGAAACCAAGGTATGGTCGCAACCATCTAATAATGAGAAGGATCACATATGATAACTCATGGTATGGTCACAACCATCCATCTGAAAGAGACATGTATATCAACGTAACCATGTCACAACACTTCGCAACTTGGAATTTTTGATCTGAGCCCAGGGTCTTGTGCTCTAACACAACCTGATCAAAGTACAAATTCTAACATCTGAATAGATGTGTTGACGTCGAACATGCTAGAAAGTCACTTGATTACCAGTCAATGATGTAAACTGTTAACAAGCATGAGAGAAACCACCAATAATGACAATGGTCCTCAAGGTACTATCTACACAATCCACAGAATGTGAATAAAGGAATTGAAGTCGAACACCCGCAAAATCACTCGATCGAAAGCCAATGATGTGAAATTATCGTCGAGTGGGAAGAACTTGCCATTAGGGCATGCAAGCTCTAAGGTACTGGAAGGGAGTCTCTCGGTCAACTTCCTGGATAATGAGTTGAAGTCGACGGAAAGTGACTGTGTCGAAGGAGGGCCATAATGTATCCTACATCATCGACACGAGACAAAAGGATGCAAAATGATTTTGGATGATACAGAGATTTAGAGGTAAATGTAACTGCAGAAGGACAACTCTTGAACATATTGGCGACACAACTGGAATTTTGGTAGCTTTTGGATCCATAGGATCGGCAGTCATGATGATGTGGCATAGATCAAATGGAAGGAAAAAATGAGCAGCCCAACCTAGGAAGGTCAACGATACAAAGGAGGATATCCCATCCCGACATGAAGCAGAAAGTGTCATGTTGAAGAGTGAGTTGCCGACGTGACTGATTAGATTTCCAATTTTTTCCTCACCATTTCTGGAAGGTACCCCAAATTGTTTTTAATCACAAGCTTGAAGGGGATAGCATATGCTTGCACTGTAAGTTCATCCTTCAGACGAATTTGACTTAGTAAGTTTAATGAGCCCTAAGAAGGAGAAGCTCATGTTCGTCATGGTGATGAATCTGATGTCGTTTAACATTTTAACGAGTCCAAAAAATGTGTAACTCGGTATCTTTTTCATGTTTAGAGAGTTTGAAAAAGACACAAAAAAGAAAAATCCACATGGTTCCTTTTCATACATTTCTGTCTCTCTCCTCCCGAAAAGGTAGAAAACGATACTTGAGAGAACCACTTGACCATTTTAGTCAAGGAGTACCATTTTCGTAAATAGTTTATCCCAACCCAGAAAAGGGGTAAACATATACTGGGTAAACGACGTTTCATAGCCTTTAACAAGTTCAAAACGACAAGAGATCGGCAATATTTTCGTGTTTAAAGAGTCGGAAAAGAGCTTGTAAGCAGACCCCTTATTTTTATTCTCTTTAACGAGTTAAAAAAGGAAAAATACTCGGCAATCTTTTCATATTTTACGAGTTAGAAAAGAGATTAAAGGTGACTCATCCTAGACAAATGAGTGGTACAAAGGGTAACAACTGGTTCTGGCAATGATGGAACTACTCAAAACATGTAATGGTCAAGAGGATGGCAAATAAAACCGCTCATCGCTGTGGTCCCTCAGGAAGGAAAAACAACCAAGTGAAAGCATATGATCATCCAAAGAGATGGTGGCAATGGAATGAAACAACCAAGGCTCATCTAGCAGAAATTAGTTGATAAAAATGACAATCATGAGATGTAAATTAGGCATGGGTTCATTTTTACACAAGCTTAACCCATGGAGAACTCTGCTTAGATTCAGTTTCATGTTTACACAAGCTTGGAAATAAAAACTATGCTTTCTATAAGTTCGAATGCCCCCAACATAATGACGGAATCAAGGTACATGCCCCCCAAGCTTCATTTCAATCAACTAGGTGGATCAAATGAAGGTTCACTTTTGAGATCTTGGAAAGACTCGATTGGGATTTTATGAGATCTTAATCAAAGACTCGATTTGTTAAAGGGAGTTGCTTCATTTTTTAATGAGGTTGACACAGTAAAATAACTATACTCAAGACATCTCTTTCATTTTTTAACGAGGTTAATATAGGAAGAAACTATCCTCAGACTCCTTGATTCATTTTTTAACGAGCTTGACATAAGACAAGGAACTATGCTCAGATTCCTTGTTTCATTTTTTAACAAGCTTAACAGAAGACAATGAACTATGCTCTGGGAATTGTTTCATTTTTTAATGAGGTTGACATAGTAAAATAACTATCCTCATACTTTTGTTCATGAACCATATGAGAATATGGCTCCCAAGAGGTCTTCATTAGACGGAAGAACCACGCTCTGGGAGGAATACATGTCATTTGGTACCAAAGACAGATTGGGTTCCAGTGCCCCTTGCACATAATGTACAATACCATCTGTGTGATCATCAACAGATGCAGATACGGAATAGGTAGCCACATAATTGACCTATTGCGGGGAAGGTATTGCTTGCAAACAAGAGCCGATAAGGGATGATGGTTGCAAAGGAGGTGTCGGGTGACCAATGAATGGAAATTGATCAATGGTCACTAGTCTCCCTTCATGCGGAAAACAAAACACACGGAAAGTGAAGAAACAAGGTCTCCCATGACATAAACATAGTTGTGTCCAAGGAGACTATTGAAATCTAAGGGACCTTGGACTACCATCGCGTCTATATAGACAGTCTTTCCTCCCAAATTAATAGGGAACTTCGGGAGGACCCCGAAGGGTTGACTGGTTCCTCTGTTGAAAGCCAACAAATTCTGAGTGATAGGCATAAGCTGTTGGGAGCCAAAAGCTTTCCAAGTAGTAGAATACATGATGATAATAGATGCACCTTCATCTAATATAGTGCCATGTACTACCATATTATAGACTTGTACTGTGATATGGAAAGACACATAAGATGGGAGGAGGAAAGCAGTCAAGTGACTCCAATCGAAAGAAACGACAAAGCTACTTGGTGGGGGCATAATATGTTTGCCCCCATGCTGTACAGGAATGGGAGAAGGACACTCCTGAACAACTAGGATGGGCGGGTCACTATTCGATTCATGAGAATCTGAGGAGACAAGAATAACATGTACAGTATTATCACCACTCTCTTTCGGAACAGAGTGAGCAACTGGTGGCGGAAACAAGTCGATACTCTTTTCGACCAATGGTTGGTCGGGAACAGACACAAGATATTCTTGCTTAGGAAGAGCAGGACGGGAAAGAGATGAATCCAAGTCAATCTCTTTACCAACTAGGAGAGGGTTAGATGAAAGCCTCTGATAACCAATAGGAAGCTAGGGTTGAGGAGCTGTAAGGTTTTCCAAAACTTTGGAAGCTTTATCCATACGAGGACAAAGGTGAAGAAGATGCTCTCCTTCACATAACCTACAGGGGAATATAATCTTTCCCTTCTTCTTACCATCATTAGCTGAAGGCGTAACATCAACATGATCTCCAGAGATCGACGGGGATGGTCGATTAAGGTTTTGAGACCATATCTCTAAGATTGGGAATTCCAGGACAGTATCGAAGGATATGGTCACCCTTACACAACCTGCAAGGGAATTTTACCTTCTGTGAAGGATCAAAAGGTTTGTCTACAGGAGGTGCATTTGGAGTAACATCCATATGGTTGGCCTCTGGCTTATTTGTCTTCTTCTTCTTCTTAGCCTCCTGGTTACTGGATTTCACACTTTCACCAGGCGGAGTAGAAGGGGAAGATGAAGAAACAGGGGAATAAGGTGAGAGGTCAACCTTAGAATCATCGTGACATGATTCAAATGAAGGAGACATTTGGGCAGAAGTTGGGAGGTTCGGGGCCACCGAGGTTGAAAACAACGAGATAGGTAAACCAATGGTTAACCCAGTAAGGGAAAACGTCACCATATAAGGAGCACTAGCATTTCCAAAAGAAGGAAAAGGATGACGATTCCCATTCGAGGGGAATCCTTGACTGGTGGACTCTGGAAATGTTGCCATTAGAATCGACCCTAAAGAATTACTAAGGACTTGATAAATTTTACCGGGAATATTTTGTGGGAATTTAATTTTAAAACACTAAAATAAAACTTTTCATTTTCATGTTTTAAGAGTTGAGAAAAGGATGAAAGATGAATCTAGTCGCTTTCAGATTTAACGAGCTCGAAAGGACAAGTGCTTGATGACATTTTAAATTTAACGAGTCAAAAAGACCAAAATGACTACTCAGGATAATCTAGGCAAAAAGGATTACCAGGTAACCGTGAATTGCAGAATAGCTCCAGGCGAACTAAGAAGTACAGGCAGGCAATCTCCCCGAATACTATTTTCGGTGTATCACATTTACAAGGTGGCAGACTCGGCTTCCTACGGATAAAGGATTGCAAACCTAGTTGGGTCTCCCTTTATATACTCGATGGTACGGGGAACACAAGTCTGTACTAGTGCTGTCTAGTGCCGAAGCGAACAACAACTACTAGGTTTAAAGACGTTGGAATGCGTCTCTAGCCTAGACCACTAAATGTGAGCGTTAAGTTTCAATGCTTCCTTAGGTTAATTCAATAAATTTTAATGGTTGATCTTGAATTAGGTATCGATTTCAAGGCCCTCCCACTGTCATCTGACAAAAATCCTACATGCAGCTATATGAGAAAAGATATCTTTGTCTTTGATGAAAGTTAACACTAATTCAAAGATAGGGAACACAAAATAAATGCAACAACCAAAGAATGAAATATTTCTCTAATAAATGTCCTAAATGCACTTAATCTTCCTTTAACAACAAAATAAGTTTCATTTCATTTCCATGCCTATGATGATGCAATTCTGTTTCTCAATGATGATACTAATGTAATATTTTCGCTTAAGTAAACTAGAATGATGTTCTTCTTTTCATAAAATGCAAAATGGATCTTTCACATAAAGCACTTTAATGAAAATTTTCACAATTCCGAATAAACAAGAATTGATAAACCCAAAGCATGATAAATTAAACTAAAATCAACTTCTTCCCCGAATCGAACAAACCAAACACATAAATGATTCAATCAACAAACGAAGTAATGTAATATAATCTTGGAAAGAGAAAAGGGACACTTGAAATAAGAGAACAAACAAGACTCTTTCACTCATTCGATTGAAAATGAAACAATGAAGATGCTGCAACTGAAAGATGGATTAAATGAAGCAACAAATCAGAAACTTGACATAATGAGTAAACAAACAAATGAACAGTAATTGACCTAGATTCCCTAGGGTCACAGAAACCATCCAAAAACTCAAAAAAACAAGCAATGAAACTTCAAACCAATCAATCAATCAAAAACCAGCAAACAAAGCATATTAGTCACTTCTGGGAGGAAGAAGAGAGTCTGAGGGTTAAGACACATTGGCACTGGAATGGGAGAAATTCTGATTTTTCTTAACTCAGAGACTGGAGCGACTGCCTAACTGACAACTAGCACCAACGGGCACAACTGGCATGACTGACTAGTAATTATGAGTGCGGACACAAAAAATTCCTCTAACCCAATAATGGGTCTAGCCACAACTGATACATTCTATGGAAGATTTCCTTAGGTTAGAACCAATTAAGAGGGCCTACCTCTTAGCATGCTTATCCCGTTTTATGATGCCCTTGCTTGCTTGCTCTAGCTATCTCTCGCTTCCTTCTTCAAACACCTGAAACAAGTAAACAACAACAAACAACAACCGTGATAATAGACAAATTTTAATTCAACCTACTTAACAAATCAAGAAACATTAATCCATGAAAATGTAAGATAACACATCATGTAGAAAATCAATCGATAGTTGCATATATATTGAATCAAGAAGAGATTACAAACATTGTCTTGACGTTTCCATTCTCCTATGACAAAACCAGGTTCCCACACACTTCTGCTAGCATTCCATGATGGCCTCAACAATAATAGTTTTAAGGATCTTCCCTTTAGGATTCACACTAAACAAAATTCACACTTCTCCCTCACACAACTAGAGAGCTACAACTATGAATAGCTTGTTGTTTACTCCAAACTTAGTTAGCACTAACACACCAACATTAACACTTTAACCCTAACACTAGCTTGTGCTTGGGAAAAAGGGAGGTTTAAATAGCATGAATGGATGGGAGATGGATCCTCTTCTCATGGGAGAAGGTCTTATCTCTTGAGGTAGTTCCATCCTTATAGGGGAAAGGGTCCCACATTGACATCCTCTACTCCATCCGGCCAAACCATTTACCAGACTTCTGTTACGAAGCTTCTAGAGCTGGAAGCTTTGACTCTTTCTTTAAAAAAATTCCATAAGAGGACCGACACGACTGGAACAAATCTCAGTCGCTCCAGTCGGCGTTAGGGACAGTGTTAATCCCTACTTATTAGCGTGAGGAGGACAAGGGCCATTAGCGTCGGTCTTGTAAACTAGGGAAAACAAAAGATTTTGGGGAAATGGTGTAAAAGGGAATTGTTTTTCTCATGAAGAGGGACACAATGGGAGTTTCTTCATGGAGGGAAAGCATGCAGGGTTCACTGTAGAGGTTCTCCAGGATCAAAGAATGGGGAGTACAGGGACAGTGACAAAATGTTGTGTAACAATCACACACATACGATCACACATAACATACAACCCTATGAAATACATGCACCTACACTTGACATACAATACATACGCCTACACCCAGTGTATACAATACAATACATACACCTACATCCAATGCATAACATAATACATACACCTACACCTAGCGTACAACACAACATAATACATCTATACCTGATGTGCAACACCACACAATACATGCACCTACACAATGCACATACCTAGTACCACATGTCGTCAACACAACATGTATGACATGCACACAATACCACACGTGCACTAGTACCATATGTACAACATGTACACAGTACCACCCATAGAGACCACTTGGTGAACCACCTAAGTTCTCTCTCTTGGATAGTGATATGAAATTCAATGAGTTTAGTGGCATCTAGAGTATGACAAGCTGTCTATATAGCCTCACACAAGTACCAATGTTGCTCGACATCCTCATTCCCCCTTCCAGAGAACTCAAGATACCGAGTGAACGATCCTACCATGTTGTGAACCATTTGTGGTTGAACCATTGAGAGAAATATGAATGTCTCTGAGCCAGGTTGAATAGACCCTCTGGGATCTGAGTAACAACTACTATTTCTACCACCGGAGACACCAGCATTATAGGCACTGTATACTTTGTGAACCTTTATGACTCTACCTAAGTTAGAGAGAAACTAAACATGTTTTTGATAAAGTAGCAAGGGGAGGTTAGGGAAAGTGATACCCAAACTGTTGGGAAATGATATACTACTCTTGAGAGACACATCATCTTTAGAAAACAAACTCCTCATCACGAAATCCATGTCTTCATCTGGGCCCTCCCCTTGGCCCATATGGCCCAATCCATCCGGGAGGAAATATCTAATGGCGGGAGAAAATCTCTACTCCTTCTTTCTATCTGTGTCGTAGTAGTGGTCTAGGCCTCTCCCTTTAGTCCAGGACTTACCCTATCACTATCCCCTTTATTCTGCAACTCGATTCAACTTAGTCTTCCTTCTTGCACTTCCAGACCACTCAACACCACTCCTACTTGGTGCAACTCCCTCTGTCACCTATGGATTTCTTGCAAAGCCTTCTCCCACCATTCCTCAGCTATCTGTGCCCTCTTACGTACCCTTATGTCTCTAGCCTTATGTGAGTCATATAATTCTGTCTCTTTGACATTTTCATCACTCACAACCAAGTAACATTTCTCCCCTTATACCCCTCCCCAAATACCAAGGATTTTGTAACACCCTCTTCCCACAGTTACCCAAGTTAACCGGTCCACCAGGGTAAATATGTGACGAGGAATTACTATGATATGCAACAACCTCCTAGGTGCAGTTAAGGAAGTGGAATAGATGAACCGAAACCAAGCTGACCTTCCTTAGGAGCTACAGGACCCCTAGGAGCTAACCAACAATTTTAGGTGCCTGACCCCTGAGTTAACTTGGTTTTTCACTGACCTGGGCTCCCAGTCACTCCCATTACAAGGTAAGCTAGCGGCCGAGACCCTTTAGTCACTCCCATAAGCCCTTATTCCAATGACTGTAGAATAATTCACTAATGTTTGTGCTAGTGACCCGAAGATTTGAGCATTTTTTTTCAGGGCTAGGATCCAGACCTTGGCCCAAAACTTAATAAAACTCTTAGAAATGATAAATAACATAGAGACAGGGCCTATAATTCAAAAATTTAACAAGGACTTAACCTGGCCTATCCCAACTATGACAAACATTTTGCCAAATGCATCATGAACATGTAATCTACAAGTCATAATTACATATCTAAACATAGGGGTCTCATACTTAACTGAGAATCGACAAGAAGGACTAATTCCCTCTCATAATAGCCAAAACACCATCTATTAGGTCATGCATCCAATCACCATTCATTTACTAATCAAAACATGATGAGAGCCATAACTAAAGCTTGTCATAAAGCATGCTTATAACCAACATATAACCAAAATAATAACAATGATATAACAACCATCAAAGCCACATAATAACAAGTACATCTACTCATGAAATATAAGGGAAAAAGAGCTCTTATTAACATATGCAAAAGCCAACCATGTCAGGGACTTCCACTTACCACTCAACCATAGATTGGGTTGAAATAAATCTTTCTTTCAACCTATCACTCCGGTCCCATATTCCAAGCATGAATGTGGGACTCACAATAGAACCAACCAAGGATTCCTCAGGCTTTACCACATATCTCGCCATTACCGAGAAAGGGATTTCTAGGCTCAGAACCCTTATCTATACAACCAAGCTTTAACATGTATCTTACCACTACTGGTTAAGAGATCCCTCAGCCCAAATAAAGAAACATACACTACCAGGCTTTACTGCAATCCTGCCATTACCTATCAAGGTATCACTAGGTGTAACAAGCATGGATGCCTCTGTATCCCACCATTACTGGTCAAGGGATTCGGCCTAGGGCTTTGGGAATTTTCCTCAGACCACCTCACCTAATTCCAAAACCATCCGAAATCCCATATCAACCAAATAGAAGAACCCCATCACACCATGGCTATTTGAAAATGGAAAGGCAGGGATAAAACCACTTTAACACCTAGTAAAACCCATGCCAATGACAACAAGAGAACCAAATACACACATTCATCTACCATGCATGCCAAAACTAGCAAGGAAATCATACATGAAACTGGATACCTACAAGTAATATCGATGTAGCCGCTTGATCCAACTCTTCCTTTCTTTATCCTTGCTTCCCTTTCCTTCCTTTTCCTTCCTTTTTCTTCCTTTCTCCAGTGATAGAGTGCTGCAAGAATGCTCTAAGTGTGCAAGAGTATGAGAGAGAGAGAGAGATAATAGAGAAAACTCCAAAATTGAATTGACAAAAGATATGAGCTAATCCTCAAAAACTCTTTTATCAATGAGGCCTCTATTTTCTTCAATTTTCCTTCAATTTCCTCCTCACATGAAACCTGTGACCTTTCACCTTCCTTTTCTCCTAATTTCCTTTATTTTCATAAATAAAATGCCAATTGATTCCTCTTTGCTTTTCAAAGCCTTTGCCAATGCCTTTTCCAATTCCTTTGCCAATTTATCTTAGCCATAATAAACCAAATGAACACCCACTACAATGTTTTGCCCAACATTTAGCTTGGAATACATATCCCATGACCTTGGTCTTATTTTTCTTTTATTAAATTTATTACATGAACTTTTGACCCAGGGTTGTTACAAACCCCTCCCCCTTAGGGGAACACCGTCCTCGGTTTTCAATGACACCTGCAACCAACAAGACCACTGAAAATAAAAACATACTACCCATGGAGCTTTATAACATATCTCGATGCAATATTTACAATGATAAATCTACTAAAAAAGAAAAGCAACATGAAAAACATAACAACATGACACCCATACCACTTATTAGAGCTTTATAACACAAATCGTTGAGGTATTTGCAATGAAAACCATACATAAATATGTACATATACCAAAACTCATTTGACTTCACCGACAAATAAAATGGGGAATTTTGAGGTCTAAAATGGGCCTCCTAAGAAAAATGTACAACCAAAATAAACTTTATAAGAACGAATAGGATTCAAGATGATGATGTCAACCATGGGGGATGATTCACCATTTTTGGAGTAAAAAGTAAAAATATTAAAAAATAATGAAATAATAAAACTACTTTTTCAACTCGTATTTTCATCTTATGTCCCTAAGGTTTTACTCAAATTTCAAGTGGGAGTACTCGTTGGATGCAAAATTTAATTCCTCATCCAAAGAGTACCCATGTTGCATACTTTTGATTGACCATGCTACACAAAAAATGAGAAATACATGGAAAAGCGTGATTGCAATCACGTTTTTCATGTATTTCTGATTTTTTGTGTAGCAGGGTCCATAAAAATTATGCAACATGGGTAATCCTTGGAGAATCAATTTTTTCATCCAACGAGTGTTTCTGCTAGAAATTTGAGTAAACCCATAGGGAGATAAGTTGAAAAAATAGTTTTTCTTTTTTCCCTCTAAAATTTGATGATGTAATCTAATCTTATTTATTATTTCCACTATTATTTCATAATTTCCTTAGGAGGCCCATTTTAGACCTCAAAATTCCCCTAATTATTTAAGCCCACTGTGATTGCTCATCAAAATGAACCTCCTACAAAGAAGATAGTGCCTCCACATCTTCAATGCATGAATGATTGCTTCCAACTCAAGATCATGTGTCACATAGTTCTTCTTGTGCTCATTCAATTTCTTTGATTTGTAGCATACCACTTATCCCTCCTGCATTAGGACTCTACCAAGTCCTCTCTTGCAAGCATCTATACACAATACAAATTATTTATCTGGATATGCAATCTTGAAAACTGAAGCATTTGTCAACAACTACTTCAACTACTCAAAACTTACTACACATTCCTCTATCCATTCAAATTTCTTTCCCTTCCTCTGCAATAATGTAATAATGTAGGAAATCTATGAGAAGTTCCTAATGAACCTCCTATAATAACCTACTGATCCCATGAACGATCTGACCTCATCCAAATTCCTAGGAGCTGCCCATTCCATGATGGCCCTTATCTTTTTCAGATCCACTGCTATGCTTTGCCTGGAAACCACATGCCCCAAGTAATGTAGCTTTGTCTAAAAGAAACTGCATTTACTAAGCTTGGCATACAACTAAGGCTCTATTAGCAATCTCAACACTGCTACTAAATGTTCCACATTCTCTTCCTCATTCTTAGAATATATCAATGTATCATCAATGAATATAATAACAAACTTGTCCATATAAGGACACAACACACTATTCATTATGCTCATGAAAGTAGATGGAGAATTATTCAAACCAAAAGGAACTACAACAAACTCATAATGCCCATACCTAGTTCGGAAGGCACTCTTGTAGATGTCCTCTTCTTTAATGTGTACTTGATGGTATCTTGATCTCAAATAAATCTTCGAGAACATCAATTCTCCCTTAAACTCGTCAAACAATTCATCAATCCTTGGAAACAAATACCTATTATTTATGGTTACCTTGTTAAACTTGTTGTAATCAATGCACAATCTATGAGTACCATCCTTCTTCTTCACAAACAATACCAGTGCACCCCACCATGATACATTTGGCATAATGTATCCTTTTTCAAGCATTTCCTTCAATTACAACTTCAATTCCACTAACTCTAGAGTGCTCATCCTGTACAGTGCCTTTAATGATGGTGTTCCCCTGGTACCAACTCAATAGAAAAGTCCACTTCCCTATGAGGCAACAACTCTAAAATCTATCGTGGGAAAACATCTTGAAACTGCTACAAGATCATGTAGGTTTTAACCCCAGATAAAATTACCTGCATATGAATTCTAAAACATAGAAAATAAACAATGCAAGAGCATAATACATAAAACACATATACATTGAGATTTTCCACTGGATCCCAAAACTGGGACTACCAGCTTGATTTTTCATTATGTTCCTTTCAATGTTACAATACATATTTATACATGCTGAAGCATCCAATACCATGGACTGAAAACCATCACGTCCAAAACCATGGACCTAAAACCATCGCGTCCAAAACCATGTGTGAAAATCATGCAAAAAACCATAGGTAGGTCCGCCCAACCTAACATAGGGTCCAAAAACAAAATTTTCCGGGGTGCTGCCTCGAACCCCATAGAGTGGGGTTACCTACACCCCTTAAACACTCTATGAATCTCCCTGCTAAGTAATTGGCGCAACAAAGGGGGGCCCTTCGCCTCCCTTCTAACCCCCCGATTAACTGCATGGGCTAGTCATGGAAAGAATATAACACAACCCAACATTCTCCCACTTGTTGTTTTCTTTCCACAGGGGGCCACAAGAGGGCTTAGTCATTTATCCAACCCTGTAATGCCCATTGTTTCTCTACACCAAGAGAACTTCTTAGAGCTCATAGATTTTGTCAACGTATCTGTAGTATTCTTTAAAGTGTCCACCTTTACCAACAACACCTTTTTGTCTTCTATCATATCCCTCACAAAGTGATACTGAACATAAATGTGCTTTGTATTTGACTGGTAAGCAGGCTTCTTTGCCAAGAAAATTGCACTTTGGCTGTCATAGTCTATCCTTATAGCTCCGTGTACTAACCCCATACTTGAACACAATCTCTGCAACCAAACGACTTCCTTGCTAGCATGAGTGGCTGCCATGTATTCTGCCTCTGTAGTTGATAGTGCCACTATAGATTGTTTCTTACTCATCCAACTGACTGCACCTCCAAATAGGTTAAACACATACCCACTTGTAGATCTTCTCTGATCCAGATCTCCAACCCAGTTTGGATCAACAAAGCCACGGATATCCAAAACTCTATCCAATCCTAGTCTTCCTTGGTGGCACAAACCATAATCACTAGTGCCACACAAATACCTGAAAATCCGCTTCACTGCTGTCCAATGCTCCTTCCCTGTTTTGACATAAACCTACTCAATACTCCCACTGCATGAGTAATGTCTGGTCTAGTATAGACCATCGCATACATTAGTCTACCAACTGCACTTGCATATGGAACACGAGACATATCCTCTTCCTCTTCTTGTGTCTTGGGACACTGTTCAACAGATAACTTTACACCTACAGGAATAGGAACCTTCACTGGCTTACTATCCTGCATATTAAACCTCTGCAATATTGTCTCGACATACTTCCTATGGTTTGACTAGAGCTTCCTCTTTGCCCGATCTCTTTTAATTTCCATGCCCAAAATATAGTTTGCAGCACCAATATCTTTCATGTCGAATTTGGAGGACAATTGGGTCTTCAAATCCTGGATAATTTCTTTGTCATTTCCAACCAGAAACATATCATCCACATACAAGACTAGATAAATAACATGGTCACCAATTAATTTAAAATACACACAGTGATCTGCCTTGCATCTAGTGAATCCAAGTCCCTGTATAAATGTATCAAATTTTTGATACCACATCCTTGGTGACTATTTTAACCCATACAGAGACTTTTTTAACTTGCGTACCAGTTCTTTCTTTTCCTTCACCGCAAAGCCTTCAGGTTGCTTCATGTAGATCTCCTCTTCCAGATCCCTGTGAAGAAATGTTTTCTTCACATCCATATGTTCTACCTCAAAATCAAAAGCAGTGACAACAGATAAAAGTAATCTAATAGAAGTTACCTTGGCAACATGAGAAAAAACATCACCAAAATCAATTCTCGACACGTGGGAATAACCTTTTGCTACCAATCGAGCTTTATATTTCTCCACCTTTCCTTCTACATTTGTCTTCTTCTTGAACACCCATTTGATGCCAATGGGTTTCCTTCCACCCGACAACTCCACCAGATCCCAAGCCTCATTTTTGTGCAAAGATGCCATTTCATCAACCATGGCCTCTTTCCAAAGTTTTCCATCCTCTGAATCTACTGCTTCCTTCACAGTTCTGGGATCATCATTAGTAA
Source organism: Pinus tabuliformis (assembly GCA_031772625.1). Taxonomy (NCBI): domain Eukaryota; kingdom Viridiplantae; phylum Streptophyta; class Pinopsida; order Pinales; family Pinaceae; genus Pinus; species Pinus tabuliformis. The sequence goes on along the minus strand of CM062805.1, from coordinate 703,187,407 downwards.
TAGATAAAGCAAAATTTGAACAGAAAGTAGATGGACTATACCTTTCTGGCTTCCTTCTTTCTCGAACTGATCTTCTCACACCCGAAGTTTGTGGCTCTTCATCTTATGATTCCTCCTCTACTGTAGAGTCTGATTCTTCCTCCTTTAGCTCAAAATCTATCTTAAGTTCCTTTGGTTGGAATTCATGTTTAATAACATATTTCACCTCTTTGAACACCACATCTCAGCTGTACACAACCTTCCTTGTTACTGGGTTCCAAAGCTTATAACCCTTTAAACCATCCTTATACCCAATAAAGATGCACTTTTCAAATTTACTATCCAACTTGGTTCGTTTCTCCTTTGGAACATGTACATATGCATCACATAAAAATACCCTCAGATGTGAAAGAGAGGGATTCTTACCAGTCCATACCTCTTGTGGAGTCTTATCCTCCAACGCTGATGAAGGTGATCTGTTGACCAGGTAATATGTTGTCTCCATCGCCTCTGCCCAAAATTCCTATCCTAACCCGTTACCACTGAGCATGCTTCTTTCCTTTTCCATCAACGTCTTGTTCATTCTTTCTACAACTCCATTTTACTGAGGTGTATATGGAGTAGTCTTCTGCCATGCTATACCACACTTCTTACAAAATTATTCAAATTCCTTCAAAACTCTTCACCGTTATCTCTCCTCAACACCTTTATCTTCTTCTCTGTCTGGTTTTCCACCAAAGCCTTAAATTATTTAAACCTGTCAAAGACTTCATATTTCTTCTTAAGGAAACACATCCATGTATTCCTTAAGAAGTCATCTATAAATGATACATAATACACAAACTTACCCAGTGATGGAACCTTCACAGGTCCAAACACATCATTGTGCACAAGCTCTAATATCTATTTCGCCCTCTTACCACCAGAGGGAAAACTCACCCGATTTTGCTTCCCATATACACAATTTTCACAGAAATCAAAATCCAGAGAGCTATTACTCATACCTTCTACCATACATTTACCATGAAGTAGTCGAAGGCCCTTCTCTCCAATATGTCCAAGCCTTTGATGCCACAACATGGTCTTCTCTCCAGAGACCACTAGATTTTTTGCTCCACTTTCAGGAACCACAGAACTATTGCACCCATCAACAACAGTGCTACTTTGCAGCTTGTAAATAGTTCCAATCCGAACTCCTCACATCAATACCAGTGCTCCCCTAACCATCTTGCAGGTATCCTTCTGAGACATTGTTTTTACACCTGCATCATCCAACTTTCTTACATAAATCAGATTTATGGCCAGTACAGGAGTATGTATGATCTGATAATGAGATCTAAGACAATTATTAAGGTGTTACAGACTCATGTGCATGGATTTTCCTATGTTACTTTGTGCAATGGATTGATAATATTGTGAAATACATAGACAATGAAGCAGTAAAAGAAACATAATAGACAACACACATAAACACAACAAGTTTAATAAGGAGTTCACCCAACACTCCCGGGCTACATCTCCTGGTCTAGCCTTCAGTGGTGACCTCTCTATTATGTCTTCAAAACAGAGTTTTACAACAGTGAGCTCAATTTGAGCCTCACACAATAGATACAAAAACAATAAGGCTTTACTTGGATCCCCCAATTCTCTTCTGAGTACACAGACTCTCCTCACAGACTCTCTGTCTCAGCACTGCCTATCTGTTTCTGTCAATCTGTGGCTTTAAAGCCAATTTGTGCTGTTTGTTCATTTCCTCTTCTCGGGCTCTTTGGCTTCCCGACCTCTATCTGCGCAGATCCCCCTTTGAGCATTAGCAATCATTTCTAAACGCTTCCAGGGATGGTGGCCACTTGTACTGTAACGAAATGGGTCATCGGGCCTTTGAAACCCTTCGAATTCCCAAAAATGGTTGTTTTATGTTTACATAGAGAAACGCTGCAAAACATGGAAAAATCTGCCAAAACATTGTTCATTGGATTTGAAATATTCATCACTCTGCACTATTTTTCCATCGAGTCCACCTTTAGGCCGCTTATTGCATCTCCACCGTTGATCTGGGAGATCCAGATCCAACGGCTGTGGTTCATTTTGGGCGGCTCTTTCGTACAGAGGTTAACCACCAAATAAGGGTGGTTTCCTCTCTCCTTAGCCTGGATACGTGTCAGCCATTGTATGGGATCGGGCGGAGCTCGACCCAAACCACTTACCACCTTTGGCTCTCCCAAAATCCTGTCTGTTTTGTGATTTCCCTTTATATTTAAAAATGCATTAAAACACTGAAATCCCGCTTATATTGGATTTGAAATATTATTCAACAACATTAATAAACCCTATCGGGTTCGTAATATCACATCAGGCGAATTTCATTCGTAATCCATTCAGTTGGTGGAAATGCGAAATATAAAGAAAATTAACGTTTCTCGGATTTCAAAATATATCAATTATCACCTATATTTCCATCAGGTCCGGCCATCACATCGCATATATGTAACGGCCTCGTTCCTTGTATTTGCCGATTGCGATATCACGATTCAACTTCGGTCATCGATCTGTGCGCTTGATCAACGGTCCTCGTTGACCTGCACTAATCACGATCACAACTGTTATGTGGTTGTCCCCAATATCCTTCACTTGTCACCACCAATTGCGATGTGCCGATCAGATCTGGACCATTGATCTTCCAGATCCGACGACTCTTATGCAACATAGTTTTAAACTGCCAATACTCTGTTTTTCACTATTTTCTCTATGCTTTTCATGCTCGATAGTGTTATTTTCCTCTTTTAAGGGTTTTTCTTCATGAGATAGCTTTGATCTTTCACACGATTTTGAAGACTTAGAGGGTATTCTAGGATCCATTTGGATCATGCCTTCCCACTGAAAAAGCTTTTGGACTACCAAAAGTTGGTTTTTAAGCATCAATCAAGTGAGGATACAACTTCCTCACTTGCCCAATCTCTATCCATCTTGCACTGCTTGGCTTTGAACCTTTGAGTCCAATTCTAAGATACTCAACATCCCCTCTGTGTAGTTCTCACCTTCCTGTCCAGAACTGTATCTTCCTGCAACTCATTGAGATATTCAGGTAACAGATCATCAATAGAAGGCAACTGACTTTGCTCTTTGGGATATTCAATTAAAGAAGGTTCAAATAGACTCAAGTTCTCAGCATTAACTACTGAATAGATGTGCATGTAAGCTGGAAAATCAAGGCGAAAGGTGTTCTCACCAATTTTCTCAAGTATCTTGAAAGGCCCATACCTTATTGGCTTCAGCTTTTTACCTTCACCTTGCATTCTATCTTTGCTGATGTACAACCAGATTTGATCACCAACTTGGAAGCTATGCTCAATTCGATGCTTATCATGCCTTGCCTTGTACTTGGTTTGGCTTCTTTCCAACTGTTCCTGCACTTCCTGGTGAATTTCTTGGATCTATTCAACGAACTTGGTTGCTTTGTCCATATCACTGTGTCCATAAACTGCTATGTCTTTACTAAAGAAAAAATCCAAGGGAGACCTTGGTGTAAAACCAAAACAAGTCTCGAAAGGAGATCTTTGTGTAGAAGAGTGCTTATCATGGTTGTAAGCATGTTGCACATAACACAAATGTTCATCCAAAAGCTTGGGATGCTTGCTGCAATAGCCTCTGAACAACTGGATCACTGTCCTGTTGACCACCTTTGTTTGGCCATCTGTTTGTGGATGAAAGGTTGTTCTCTTCTTCAGTCTGGTGTCCATCAACTCCCATAGGCTTGACCAAAACTTCCCAACAAATCGGGAATCTCAATCAGATACAATAGAAGTGGGTAACCCAAAATAACATATAAATAATCATGACCTTTTCTAGATTTTGGAAGTCCCCCAACAAAGTCCACGGAAACACTTTCCAAAGGATGAGAAGGAACTGGAAGTGGAGTGTACAAGCCTAGTTTTCTATTGTTGGGCTTGCTTTTAGCACACATGGTACACCCTTTAATATATCTAGAAATTGTGTCATGCATTCTTGGCCAATAACAAAATCTTTGCAGCTGTGCAACTGTTTTACTTACACCAAAATGACCAGATATTAGAGAAGTATGTGCTTCTCGGATTATGTTAACTCTTTCAGTTTGAGGAATGCATAAATTTCCCAAATGATACAAGAGTTGGTCCTTAACATGATAATCCAATTCTTCTACTTGTTTGCCATGACTTAAAGTTGCATATACATCTTAAAATCTATATCTTGAGCATATTGTTCAATGTAGCTTTGATGCAATACTAAATTATGCTCAAGTATAGTAGATGCATTTATAATTGGTCTGGATAACATATCTACAACCTTATTGTGTATGCCTTTCTTATATATGATGACAAGATGAAACTGTTGCAGAAACCCCATCCACCTATAGTGTCTTGATTACTGCAATTTAGTTTGTAAGTGTAAATATTGGAGTGGTTGATGATCAGTATGTATAACTGTTTCTTTGCCCAATAGGTAATGTTTCTACTTTTTCACACTCTGCACTAATGAATACAATTATTTAAAATATGTGGGATAATTAACTACTGTAGAATTAAATGTCTCAGAATGATAACATATGGGTTTACCATGTTGCATCAACATTGCTCCCATGGCATAGTCACTAGCATCTATTTCAATCTCAAATGGTCTTTGAAGATCTGGCAATGCTAGTACTGGTGTTGTACTAATTTTTTCTTTCAAGGTGTTGAAGACTTTATGTTGTTTGCTTCCCCACTAAAACACCTTGTTCAGTCCTGTCAAAGCATGTAAGGGAGCTGCAATCAAGGAAAAGTTAGCAATAAACTTTCTCCAATATTGTGCTGCTCCTAGGAAGCTTCTAACTTCTGTAACAGATTTGGGTTTAGGCCAGTTCACAATGACTTCAACCTTAGAGCGATCTATCTTCAATTCACCACCCCCTACAATATGACCAAAATAATTCAAAGATGTCTTGCCAAATTCACATTTCGATAATTTAACATAGAGATTTTCTTTTTTCAAAAAATCTAGAGTCTGCTTTACATGCTTCAAATGTTCTTCCCATGTTTTACTGAAAATAAGAATGTCATATAAATATACAATTACAAAATCATCAATAAAAGGCCTGAGTACATTATTCATAACTCTCATGAAAGTGGCCAGAGCATTAGTTAAGCCAAAAGGCATAACTAGCCATTCATACAACCCTTGCTTTGTTTTGAAAGCAGTCTTCCATGCATCTTGTTATGAAACTCTGACCTAATGGTAGCCACTACATAAGTCCAACTTGGAAAAGCAAACAACTTCTTTCAATTGATCTAATAGATGATCTATGCGAGGAAGAGGATAACGATTCTTGACCATTATTTTATTCAATGCTCTATAATCAATGCACATCCTCCACGAACCATCTTTCTTTCTCACCAACACGATTGGAGATCCACATGGTGATGTGCTTGGTCTTATGAATCCTTTGTCGAGCAGCTCCTGTACCTGCTTCTTGATCTTTGCATTCTCTAAAGCGGATAACCTGTACATTCCGATGTTAGGCAATGGAGCATCTTACTGCAAATGAATATCATGTACTATTTCCCTTTTGGGTGGTAGACCTTTAGGTTCTTGAAATAAGATATTATATTCTGAAACAACTTTTTCTAAATCAGCTTGCTGTTTAGCATCACAGCCTTCAAATACATTGGTTTTATCAGGTTTCTTTTCCTTTACAACCATTAGTAAAAATTTCTTGCATGAATTTACAATTCTTTTCATTTGCCTTGAGTTAGTGAGAGTGTAGTTATTTTTGAGCTGATGAGCTCTTACAATATATTCTATTCCATCTTTTGTGAGTTGATACTTATTTATTTTCAGCTCTATAGAAAATGGCTTTTCTATCATACAAGTAAGGATTTCCTTAAAAAATACCACATATATCCAAGGGAATTATATCTAACTCAACCTCATCTACAAATGCTGACCCAAAATCAAACCTAAGTTTACATTGTCTAGTCACTTGTAGCTTTTCTTTATCACATACCCAACCTAATGGATATGGATTCTTGTGAGGTGTGGTTAGTAGTCCCAATTTCTTTACAATTGATTCAGAAATCAAGTTTACTTGTGAACCACTATCAAATAAAGTATTAATCTTTTGGTGCTTGAAAATAACTCTAATATGAAAATGCTCATGTCTTTTCCTTTCATTTTCTTCATTATCAATAGATTGTGCATAATTACTAGTAGATGCTTCAGAATTTTTACCTTTTATACCTATAGCTGTGACTATTGTTTCATCACCTGAGTCTGACCCTAAATCTTTCTGAATAGCAACAACAATCTTCTTCTTCTTGCCATCGAACTTCTTGGGTTTCAACTCCGGATGCAAAGACCAGCAATGTTCATCATCATGTCCATCCTTCATGTAGTGAGTGCATGAAGGTTTGTCTTTCTGTACAGCGTTTTCCTTCCTCTCTTTCCATTTCTGCTTCCTCTTTTCCTTGTTCTTGCTTGTAGTGGGTTTTGATGATCCCCCAATCTTTGGGTTCACATTCTTTCCTCTAGCCTCCAGATGTGTAGCTTGAACTGATACCTCATCTATGATAGTTGGGTTAAATATGAGAATGGTGTGCCTCAAATAGCTGTGTAGACCACCTATATACTTCAACAAAGTTTCAGGTGAGTCTAGAGAAATGCCTAGAATTAAAGTTTTTTTTCTAAATTCCTGGGTATAGCTTTGTACACTTTTCCCCTTTAATTGGCGAAGAGTTTGCCAACTTAGCATAGCTTGCTGCATATAAGATAGTGGATATATTTTTTTTTAATGGCAGAAACAAATTCACTCCAGGTAGAAAGAATTTTACCATACTTCTTCAAATCAGCTTGTGTCCTACCTTCCCACCACACTAGGGCAGTTCCTCCAAGGCGAAGACTAGCCAGCTGAATCTTTATCCTTTGTGAATCTATCTAATCCATTTATCTAGATTTTATACATTTAATTCTCCATCATATATTGACAAATCAAATTTTACATCTAATTTAATCAAAGGGCTAGAAGGAGGTGTTGTTGAGGAGGCTCTTTTCCTTTCCCTTTGCCTTCAGGATGACCATCTAGAAGAGGTTCCTCTATTCCTTTGTCTTGTTTGGAGGTTGAAGAATCTTCACTTTGACCTTTCTTAAATTCTCAGTACATCTCTTATACCATGGCTCTCATGGTCATGAAACTGTCCATGAATTGAGAGTCTGATTCCAAGGGACTTTCTTCTGCCATTTTCCTCCTAGGATAAACTCTTCCTATTTCTGGGTTAGTCTCAACTAGTTCTCCTTCTCCTAATTTGAGATTTGACCTAGTTATCATTCACCATCTAGCACAAGCTTGTCTAACCTTAGAAACCTAAAGCTCTGATACCACTTGATCTGATAATGATATCTAAGACAATTATTAAGGTATTATAGACTCATGTGCATGGATTTGCCTATGTTACTTTGTGCAATGGATTGATAATATTGTGAAATACATAGACAATGAAGCAGTAAAATAAACATAATAGACAACACACATAAACACAACAAGTTTAATAAGGAGTTCACCCAACACTCCTGGGCTACATCACCTGGTCCAGCCTTCAATGGTGACCTCTCTATTATGTCTTCAAAAAAGAGTTTCACAACAGTGAGTTCAATTTGAGCCTCACACAATAGATACAAAACAATAAGGCTTTACTTGGATCCCCCAAGTCTCTACTCAGTACACAGACTCTCCTCACTAACTCTGTCTCTTTTGCTCTGTCTCAACACTGCCTATCTGTTTTCTGTCAATCTGTGGCTTTAAAGCCAATCTAAACTGTCTGTTTGTTTCCTCTTCTTAGGCTCTCTGGCTTCCCGACCTCTGTCTACTCAAATCCCCCTTTGAGCGTTAGGAATCATTTCTAAATGTTTCCAGGGATGGTGGCCACCTATAATGTAACGGAATGGGTCATCGGGCCTTTGAAACCCTTCGAAATCCCAAAAATGGTCGTTTTTTGTTTACACAGAGAAATGCTGCAAAACACAGAAAAATCCGCCAAAACACTATTCATTGGATTTGAAATATTCATAGCTCCGCACTATTTTTCTATCGGGTCCACCTTTAGGCCGCTTATTGCATCTCAACCGTTGATTTGGGAGATCCAGATCCAATGACCGTGGTTCATTTCGGGTAGCTCTTTCGTACAGAGGTTAACCGCCCGATAAGGGTGGTTTCCTCTCTCCTTAGCCTGGATACGTGGCAGCCATTGTATGGGATCGGGTGGAGCTCGGCCCAAACCATTTACCACCTTTGGCTCTCCAAAAATCCTACCTGTTTTGTGATTTCCCTTTATATTTAAAAATGCATTAAAACAGTGAAATGCCATTCATATCGGATTTGAAATAGTATTCAACAACATTAATAAACCCTATAGGGTCCATAACATCGCATCAGGCACATTTCCTTCGTAATCCATTCAGTTGGCAGAAATACGAAATACAAAGGAAATTGACGTTTCCCGGATTTCAAAATATATCAAATATCGCCTATATTTCCATCAGGTCCGGCTATCGCATCACATATATGTAATGGCCCCGCTCCTTGTATTTACCGATTGTGATATCGTGATTCAACTTAGGTCTTCGATCTGCATGCTTGATCAATGATCCTTGTTGACTCGTGCTAATTGTGATCGCAATTGTTATGTGGTTGTCCCCGATATCCTCCTCCTGTCACCACCGATTGTGATGTGCCGATCGGATCTGGACCGTTGATCGGCCAGATCTGACGACTCTTATGCAACATAGTTTTAAACCACTGATACTCTATTTTTCACTGTTTTCTCTATGTTTTTCATGTCCGATAGTGTTATCTGCCTCTTTTAAGGGTTTTTCTTCATGCAATAGTTTGATCTTTCACACGATTTTGAAGACTTAGAGGGTATTCTAGGATCCATTTAGATCAATGTAGAACACCCGAAAGTGTTCTAACCCTTCCACCTTGCAACTTCAACTTTACATTTCCATGACCAACGATTCTAGTCTTACTATCATCCCCTAAGAGGACATCACCACCATCGTATTTCTCATACTCGCAGAACCACTCTCTATGGGGAGTGAAGTGAAAGGATGCACCTGAGTCAATCAACCATGCCTCATGATCTACATGTGTACTTGAAGAAGTCAAGTAAACATCCCCACCTTCATCTAAGGTGGTTTTTGCCTCTACAGAAGGAGCATCATCGAATCTCTTTCCTTTGTCAGAAGCTTTAGATTTACAGTCCATTTTGTAGTGCCCTTCCTTTCTGCATTTCCAGTATACCACCTTTACAGGTTTTCCTGGAGATTTAGATCTCCCTCTAGATTTAGATCTCCCACTCGATGACTTATTTTTGTTTCTATTCTAGGACCATCCTCGTACAGACAAGGCATCACCATTCTAGCTCTCCATATTTTTTCGTCTCATCTTCTCTGTCAGCAAGGATGAGACTATTTCATCAAACTACAAGGTAGTTGCATTGCTACCTATTGCAATAACTAGACTATCCCACGAATCTACTAGAGAACACAACAAACTAATGCACTTATCTTCATCTGAAATTTTGATATCAACAGACGATAACAGACTTACCACAGTATTAAACGCATTTAGATGCTCTGTCACCAAGTCTCCATCTTTCATCCTCAGGTTATACAGCTTTTCCCATAGGAACAATTTGTTCACCAGAGACTTAGATTGGTACAAAGTCCCTAACTTGTCTCACAAAGCCTTCATCGTAGCTTCCACTGGTACATTCAGCAATACTGAATCTGAGACACACAATTGTATTGTGCTCTTTGCCTTCCAATCCAACATCTTCGATTCTTCATCAGACACTCCCGTTGGTTTAGTACCCAGATCTACCGTGATCCACTGATCTTTATCCACCAACAGATCCTCCATATTGAGTTTCCACAACTCAAAACTCTGACCATTAAATTTCTCGATCTTTATCTTTCCACTGCTCGCCATCTTCTTTCACCACCAGAATCAATCTTGCATATCTCCCATTGAACAGGGTCTACCATAGGCCCGAGAAAAACCCCTCAGCAGGAAAGGAACCCCCTTGAAGCCAAAACAACTCTGATACCGAATGTAGGTTTTCACCCCATACCGAAATTACCTGCATACGAATTCTAAAAAATAGAAAATAAACAATGCGAGAGCATAACACATAAAACACATATACACAAAGATTTTCCCCTGGATCCCAAAATCGGGACTACCAGCTTGATTTTTCATTATGTTCCTTTCAATGTTACAATACATATTTATACATGCCGAAGCATCCAATACAATGGACCAATAATCATCGCGTCCAAAACCATGTACCGAAAACCATCACGTCCAAAACCATGTGCGAAAATCATGCAAAAAACCATAGGTAGGTCCACCCAACCTAACATAGGGTCCAAAACCAAAATTTTATGGGGCGCTGCCCTGGAACCCATAGAGTGGGGTTACCTGCACCCATCAAAAACCCTGTGACTCCCCCCACTAAGCAATCGGCGCAACGAAGGGGGGCTCCGCCCCCTTTCTAACCCCCTGGTTAACTACGTGGGCTGGTCATGGAAAGAATATAAAAAAACCCAACAAATCGAGTACCTATTCAAAACTTCCACATCCTCAACATCCTTACCTTTGTCACTGGAAATGTGCACTGTAAATAACACACATCCTTTCCTCTGACCGCTCTTCAACTGCATAGTATTAGCCATTCTAACTGATGTTTCCTTCTTCTTACCATGCAATATTCTTTGTTCTCCATTGTCATCCAAGCACTCAATAACCTTGTCATAACAATCCAATTTGGTCTTGTGAAGGTATATCCAATCCATACCCAAAATCATACTATATGATCCCAACAGAAATACATTCAAACGTGCTAATGTAGGCATACCATTCAAATCAAATGCACAAGCTCTTACCCAATGCTGTACCCTTTTCTTAGTAGCTGTAGCAAACTGCACTAACCAAGAATCTGCATGCACTTCTTTATTCAAACCAAAATTATCCACCAGGTTAGGATTAACATAACTATAATTAGATGAAGGGTCAATCAAAATATAAACAAATTGATCACAATCTTACCATCCATTTTGCTAGTAGATGCCTGGTGATCCACCTTCCCATTATTCAATGTTGCATAGATATGAGGAATGCTATGTTCAACATCCCAAAATGTCTGCGCTTCCTATGCACTATAGATATGAGGCCTACCACCTTGATACGAAATCCCTCTTGGTATGCTCCTTGTACCATATCCAACACTGCAACTATCCCTTACTCTCACCTTTATTTTGCTGCCCTCCAAGTTGTGACCCATGGCCCTTTCCAACTACATTAAACTTCTTGTAAGGAACAACATTCTCTTCTCACCTGCATCTTGAGGTATTTTTCTCTTCGATGACAACTTTCCCTTAGGTTTTCCTTTCCCTTTCCACCCTTGTTGAGACTTTGTCTTACGATTCGATTTATCATAACAATGCTTCGAATTTCCAATTAGTTCTTCAAGAGACTGAGGCTCATCATACTCAATTCGATCTTTAAATTCTAATGGTAGTCCACTAAAAAATCTCTGAACTTTGGCCTTCTCATCCTTAAGATATGGTACATACCTTGATAACTCCAAGAACTTAGTCATGTACTCCTCATCTATCATTGATCCCATATTTATGTCATAGAAGACCTTAGATTTACATTCATAACACCTATCTTACAAGTAATTCTTCCTAAAGTCTCTTGAATTCATGCCAACTAAATTCCTCTGTCTTGATGTATCTCACCCACTTCACATCTTCCCACTAGATGTTTATTTTACCTTTGACACTGAAAATGGCTATCTTGGTCTTCATGTTCTCTGTATAGTCATGCAGATCAAACAACTTCTTCATTCGAAGCAACCATGCATCTAAATATTCCAACTTCTTCAACTCTCCATCAAATGTAGGTATCTTGGCTTTCTTAAACTCATCTAAAAAATATCCTCTGTCATTCCTCCTGTAAGGATGATAATGATGATGACCATGGTACATGTCCAAACCAGAACTAGAATAAATCCCATGTCTACTACCTCTCCTATCAGGTGTGTCCAAGAATATTCCATCCTTGATGGTATCATCCCTGTCTGACCTCTGTCCATCATGAGATATGCTACCATAGGCTCCATTAGTCTTATCCTCTTTTCCATGACTAATCCTAAGTGGTCTCTGTCTCTGCAAGTATGGAAAATTGTGAAGGATAACTGCATTGACCTTCGCTTGTTTCTCTTGTTCCCTGGCAGGTCTATCTTGTGACTAAATGATTCTGTCATGATCTATTTTGCAAATTCTTATTTCTGCCTTCAAACTTCTCAGAGTGTCTGTTATGTGAGGGGGGTACTCATCACCATGCTAATCATATGATCTATAGGGAGAATATTGTGAAATATATTATCCTCTTCTTCCTACAAACTTACCATGTCAACTAAACCCAAATATAAACATAACCAACATACCTCAGTATATTTTAGGGGAGTATATCTCATCTTCAAGGTCAACCGGATTAGCATGATACATGTATAATCATAATCGTAACAATATATTGACATCATACATGACAATACCAAATGCATACCATGACCTCATGCATGATAACCATGGCCATAACAATGCATAACAACATATAGACACTGACATGAGTAACAAATACATATACATCCAACACGCATTCATGAAAAACACATCCCAAAAAAAACTTCATCAACTTCGACATGAAAACAAAATTGATGACCATAACCCCTCATACATAACAAGAACAAATACAACCTTCATTCATGCATGACAACCACATTCCATCCATCCAATCCAAGGGTTGAACCATGCTTTGATACCACTCTATAACACCCTCTTCCCACACTTACCCAAGTTAATCGATCCACCGGGGTAAATATGTGATGATGCATTACTATGAGATGATTCAACCTCGTAGTTGCAGTTAGGGAAGTGGAATCGACGAACTGAAACCAAACTAAACTTCCTCGGGAGCTACAAGACCCCTAGGAGCTAACCAACCACTCTAGGTGCCCAACCCCTGAGTTAAATTTCTTTTTCACTGACTTGGGCTCTTAGTCGCTCCCATAAAAAGGAAAGCTAGTGGCTTAGACCCTTCAATCACTCCCATAATCTTGCATCCCAATGACTATAAACTAATTCACTCAGTTCTGTGCTAGCGACGTCAAGATTTGAGCCACTTTTTCAGGGCTAGGATCTAGACATCAAACTAGAACTTAATGAAACTATAAGAAATGATCAATAAAACAAAGAAAAGGCCTCTAATTCAAAACTTAAATGAGGACTTAAATTGACCTATCCCAACCATGACATAATTTTTTCCAAACACATCATGAACATGTAATCTACAAGTCATGTTACATATATGAGCATAGTGGTATCATACTTATCTAAGAATTGACAAGGACTAATGCCCTCTCATAATAGCAACAAAAACATCTATTAGGTCATGCATCTAATCACCATTCATTTACTAATCAAAACATGATGAAAGCCATAACTAAAGTTTGCCATAAATCATGCTTATATTAACCAACATACAACAGAATAATAACAATGATAGAACAACCATCAAAGCCACATAATAACAAGTACATTTACTCATGAAATATAATGGAAAATAGCTCTTATTAACACATGAAAAATCCAACCACATCAGGGACTTCCATGTACCACCTGACCATAGAATGGGTTGACCCAAATTTTTCTTTCAACCAAGCATCCCCGTGCCATATTGCGAGCATGAATGTGGGACTCACAATAGAACCAACTAGGGATTTCTTAGGCTTTACTGCGTATCACACCATTATGGGTGAAGGGATTTCTAGGCCCAAAACCCTCATCTATAAAACTAGGCTTTACTGTGTATCCCACCATTATAGGTCAAGGGATTCCTAGGCCCAATCAAAGAAACATACACTACTAGGCTTTAATACGATCCCACCATTATCGATCAAGGTATCACTAGGCCTACTAAGCATGGATGCCTCTAGATTTCTTCACCAATACCTTAGGGAATTTTCCCGTCTCCACCCTCATACTTTACCCTATATCCTACCATTACTGGTCAAGGGATTCCTAGCCCTTTCAGAATTTTCCTAAGACCACCTCACCGATTCCAAAACCATCCCACAATCCAGCTCAACCAAATAAAAGAACCCCATCGCACCATGGCTATCTGGAAATGGAAAGGAAAGAATAAAACTACTATCACACTTGGATAAACCCATGCTAATGAAAACAAGAGAACCAAATATACACATGCATATACCATGCATGCCAAAAATAGTAAGGAAATAATACATGCAACTTGATACTTGCAAGTAATCCTGTTGTAGCTGCTTGATCCAACTCTTCCTTGTTTGATCCTTGCTACCCTTTGCTTCCTTGTCCTTCCTTTTACTTCCTTTCTCCAATGCTAGAGTACTCCAATAATGCTCTAAGTGTGTAAGAGTATGAGAGAGAGAGAATAGAGAGAGAGGTCCAAAACTAAACTAACAAAAGGTTACACTAACAAAAGCTATGAACTGATCCTCATAAGCCCTTTTATCAATGAGGCCTCCATTTTCTTCAATTTTCCTGTATTTTCCTTCAATTTCCTCCTCACATGCGACCTGTCACCTTGCAACCTCCTTCTCTCCTAATTTAGTTTATTTTCATAAATAAAATACCAATTAATGTCTCTTTGCTTTTCAAAACCTTTGCTAATTTCCCTTAGCCATAATAATTGAAATGAACACCCACCATGATTTTTTCCCAACATTCAGCTTAGAATACATCTCCCATGACCTTGGTCTTATTTTTCCTTTATTAACTTTATTACATGAACTTTTGTCCTGGGGTTGTTACAACTTTAAGCAACCATGTATTGGCCTTGAGCTGAAAATAGGTTTTCTTCCACCATTAAGACTTTAACCCACAATGGAATCTCCGTCAGTAGCCTTCCCAAAAACCCTGACCTAAACATGGCGTCAACCTTGGAAAATGAAACATGGCCTTCTACAAACTCGAAGATGTATCCTTCTAAAGTAGTTTATAACCAAAAATCAACGACCCGAGTTAGGTCCGTATCAAGCCAGTGTAACTCGACTAGGTGAATATGAGTCTAGGTATGGGAAGATATAAACCAAATACCAGTCCCTCCTTTTGTCTGCAACCTTTGCAACCAATTGTAAAGATCTTATGGGAAATTACACCAGAATATCTCATATTGATCACTTGCAGGATCCATGCATAAAACTTCTTCCTTCACTCACTTCACACTCTTTTGACGGAGTTGCGCTTGCTGAGAAATAAATTGCTCTACCTACTCATGCCACCAGTCCTAAAGATCCTTCCTAACAATCCTTGAAACCATGTTTCAAGTCCCTTTGATAAATTTTAGGTCTTGACATCATAACCATTTGTTGGTGAAAAATTGTAAGAGATAGAGACCCTAGGTTCAAATGCAGGGCCACACAAAGGATCCATTGTAGTCTATTACAACACCGACATTTTCACCTTTCTCAAAAGAAGTAAGGCATCTCACCTGAGGTGTTCTCAGACTTGACTAGGATATGGACTAGAACTAAACATCAAGGATTTTTACAACAATGATTATAAACCACATATATTCTAGGAAATCACATTATTAGACATGCAATGGGTGCAAATTAGGACTTGCGACACACCCAAAGATACATATCACATTCACATTCATGTAGAAGAATTTTTTTTAAAGGGCTATACAAACCAACACATTCAGAGCACAGAAAAATCCCACAACTTCTTTCCATTAAACATAAAGTATCATTACGTCGTGGTACTATGCCCCTTTAGGCAAAATAAAAAAAATCATCACATAATTTGGCTCAGGAAGTGATGAACTAAGAACAAAACCAATTTCCATAGACCCAGTGACAACATTTTGGCATATGATATTTGCCTCCCCTATTGTTGTCTTCTCCTTTAGATTTTATAAACTTTGCTTGCCTAAACTACCAATATTTCCCTCAAATACCACTCCTCTTTAGTGAATTTTGTGACTTGACTGCAACTGCTCAATCTCTCCTCAGCGACCTCTATGAACACTATTGCGCTTGCATTTTCCCATACTTTTCACTTTCCAAATTAAGTGTCTAACATATCTTTGCGATTTTCTCTCTTTTCCTTGGCGATTTCTTGCGCAACTGCCTTTAAGTCAGACCTGGTCAAAATGTGTAAAAATTTTGTCCCCCATAATGAAGGATCCAACAAAGGAGATGATATTATTTTTCTAGTTCTACACTCAACTACTTCATGTAGATAGCTATGACAATTATAGCATTCAATATAATCAAATAAATCAGCAAGATGATTGTTGTCCTTGGGATTATTTCTGCATGGATTTATAAATTTTCTATCTCTATTTGACTAATAACATTTATTTATTTTATTACTTATCTTACTATTTCTAAGATATGCTCAATAATTTAAAACCTTATGTTCAACCTTTGTACAGGAATAACAGTAGTTCCATAAAAAATATTTTGGTACTTGGGAGCAATTTTCCTTTGAGGATATGATTTGGTGATTTTTTGACGATTTCCTCTTTAAGGGAAACGAGGTCTTTATTGATTTCTCACTTGATATTTGTGGTTGTTGAATAGTTGTAGCTTTCACACCTTTGTTGCAACTAGTTTTTATTAGTGTCTCTTATTACCTTGTTGTTATGTTCTTTTCTTTGCTACTATGGAAAATGACCATCCTTGTCTTTAATTTCCTCGCTATCATTCACCTTTATTTGTTGTTGATGATCATGATTTTTTATTTGGATTCCATTACTGTTACACCTTTTTTGTGCTTCAATGAAGCTAATTGGTTCTTTGTCTTCAAGTTTCTTTGAGTTTGTCTCTCCTTCATAGCCCAAGCTAGTCTTGATGAGAGGGGGTCTTTCAACGCTTAGAATTTCATCCAATTTGTTAGATCCTTTAATAAAATTTAGTTTTTGGTTCAAATAAGCCTTGGTTTTCTCTAATTCCTTTATAAGGGACACTATCTCTTCCTCTAGATTTTCACACGCCTTTCCCTTCTCTTTCAGTTGTTGTAATAAGGTATCTTAAATTGTCTTTACTTCCTCCAACTCTACTTTAAGAACAAGTGATGAATCTTCAGATCATGCTCTTCTCTTCCATGTTAAATCAATATTTATTTTTTCTTCTTGTTATTTTTCCCATGCCTTTGTATTTCATCTAAGGAACTAACTAGTTATCATTCTAGATCTACAACATATTCTTCTTCATCTAAGTCATAAACATCTCGCATTTCATCTTAGGTTCCTACAACCATTAGCATGTCAAGTCATTTTTTCTTTTTTTGTCAAAGGGTTGTTCATCCTCACTCTCTAAAACATTGTTGTGTGGTTGGGTAAATGCTTCTTCTTGAAGTTCTTTTCATTCTTTACTTTCCTATATTGAGCCTTCTCTTTAGGGTCATATTCATTCTTTTCTTTCTTATGTGGACATTTAGATGCATATTACCTACTTTTTCACAATTGAAACATTCGAAGGGAAACTTACCTTTGTATTTGTCACATCCTCTCTTATATCATCTAACAAAATTGGCCTCATCTTCATCACATCTATAACTCAAGTATTCTTGATCTTCGTTGGTCTTTTGAAGGTTTCCTTCTTTGGTGTAGATCTATGTTTTGAGGTTCTCATTTCATAGGTAGTTAATGTTCTATGCAATTAATCCAATTTTAATGTGTTTAGATTTTGAATCTCCTCAATGGCTGGTTATTTAGCATTGAATCTAGTATGTGGGGATCTTAGACTTTTTTGAACTAAAAAGGAGCCATCCACAAGTTCACCAAGACCTCTTATGGTTTTAACTGTTTCATCCACACAAAGGAAAAATTTGGCAACATCCTTGTCCTCATTCATCTTTAATAATTCAAATTGCATTATATAAAATTGAAGTTTGTCCTTCTTTACCTTGCTATCATCTTCATAGAAACTCATCAACTTATCCCATAGTTCTTTTAATTTTTTAGTGCATGAATTTAACCAATTCAAATTTAGACAAACCACCTATGATTACATTCATTTCTTTAGCATTGTAAGTAAAATTGAGCTTATCATATTTGTCAACCAATACATTTGGATTTTTATAGAAATTTTGCACTGCATCTTAGACATTTGCACCAAGAGACATTATGTAAGTTCTCATTCTTACCTTCCAAATTGCATAATTTTTTCCAGCGAATAGAGGATCCTTGTTGGTGAAATTTCCATATTTGTTGGCCATGTCTCATGTCTACCTTCCAATTGTTAGACTACCGTTGAAGAAATCAACTTTGATACCAATTGTTGGAAATAAGGAAAATACTAGGGGGGGGGGGGTTTGTGAATTAATGTTTTAACACGTTTAATAATTATTTAACCAATTAAACACATTCAACAAAGCCACAATACACCAATCACATAATGCTTTGAACCCAAGATGTTTACATGGAACCCATATGGGAGAAAACCACAAATTCTTTTTGACTATGATTTAAATGCAAACATCAACTCAAAATTACATCAAATTATGTAGAAACCAACCTATAGGAGGGTCCAACCACCTTTTTTTTGCAAATACCCACTTGCTAGAAGCAAAAAATCCCTAATATTTATAGGCACAAACTTGAAGGAGACTTCAATCCCTAATCTTTGCAAACACCAACTTACTCTTCCTATCATATCCCTCTTTCATTGATTTTCAGATTTAGATATAAGTCCCTTTAATTAAAATGTCACTGAAACCAATTTTTAAATCTCAGTTTTGTTAATCTTTGCTCCGCAACAACCTTTCTTTCTTTGATTTTCGAATTCAATTAGAGTTCCACTCAGTTCTAGCTTTTCACTCACTGTTATGCTTTTAAATCAAATTTCTTCTCAACAATTAAACTTTTTAATGCTTTAGATCTACAATATTTAAATGCAAAACACCTTAATATCTCTACTATTTTTACTTTTAACCTCTGTTTGATACACTTCAACATTCTTTGTCTTAGGTCTCAACAATTTTCTCATTGTTCTTCAGATTTGTGTTTTCTCTTTTATGTACAAGATCTAGTTCTTAATAACTCTGCACCTACTCCCTCTACATAACACACCTATGAATTCTCTAACTTTATTCAACATGATTTTGAACTCGAATATTTTTATTTGCAGTCACATGGACACCTTTCATTATTCATCACTAACTCCCAGTATTCTACATGCCCAAAACAATTTCACTCAAGGGGCAAGGGGTGGTTGGGGGGGGGGGGGGTTGGCCGGGGGGCATGAAATTTGTAGTATATGCAATTAAATATGGCTCACATTTTTGAAGAATTCTAGGTGATCTCATGAAATGTTTAAATTTGATGATGGTGAAGTCACTTCAGAGTCCCCCTCGCCTATAACACTCCTGGTATGCACCCCCTAATTTTTATAATGTAATTGTACTCTTATTATAAATGATTATAAGTTTACTTAAATGGCTTGAAGGGTGGACCCACAGATCCACGATTTGAGGAGGAAAAGGAAGAAGAACCTAAGAGGTGTTAGCTAGCAACACTACTTAATAAAATGTTCTAGGAACATGAAGAGAAACACAAGAAAAAATGATAAAAAGGAATTTGAACAACACAAACATGGCTCTCTCTCTCTCTAAGGAAATAAATTGGATGAAGGAAAAAATTGGATTTTTGGGCAAGAAGTTAAATGTGTGAGCATGATATCCAACTGAGTTTGTTTGGAAACTCCACTTAGATTATGGATGTGACTAGGGGGAGACTAATGCAAGAAAATATAGGTTGTAATTAGTCTATGGTTGGGTGGAAAATTGAAATCCCACCTTCAGTTTCAGTCATTGTTATATTTCAGAAGGGTTATTAACTATGAGTTTTGAATATGATGATCAGTGCTTTATTGAATTGATCTATAGCTCTATGATAATTTTACATGGTTGTAGGAAATTGTTGCATGGAATCAATAGACAAAATGCCTTGACTATTTTGTGGATTATATTGAAATTCTAGCTTGAGGTTGTAATAAAGATGGCTTGGTTTTTATGTGCAAGTTAATATGTTGCATGTGGACATGTATAGCTCTATGATTATTAGTGCTCACTTTTCTGTTATAAATTTTCTTTTGGGAGGTTCCAAAAGCTTAAACTTGGACCATGGTGAGGAGAAATCCTACTGATCCTATGGTCCAATTTTTACATCTTGGGTTGCGAAATTTTAGGAAATATGACCAGAGGGAGTTGGGCTTCCTAAATGCATATTTCAACAAGTCATGTTGACATTTTTCGACAACTTTTCTTCTAGTAGGTTCCAGAAGCTGAAACTTGGATCATAGTGAGGGTAACTCCCACTAATAATATAATCCAACTTTCAGATCTTGGGTCATGATATTTTAGGAGATATGATTAGATGAAGTCGAGTTTTTTGAATGCTCTTAAAATTATGTTTCAAATAGGCCATGTTGGAATTTATGCTATAACTTTTCTTTTGAGAGGTTCTAGAAGCTAAAACTTGGACCATAGTAAGGGGAAATCCACATAATCATCTAGTACAACTTTCAAATCTTTGGTCGGGATATTTTAGGAAATATTTCCAATGAAGTTGAGCTTCTTGAATTCTCTTAAAATCGTGCATCAAACCAGTGGTGTTAGCATTTATGCTATAACTTTTCACTTATGAGGTTCCAAAGGTTGAAATATGAACCATAGTGAGGAAAACTCTCACTAATATTTTGGTTCAATTTTTAGAACTTGGATTGCTATAATTTAGGATATATGCTCTTAATACTTTTCTATATTAGTTTGCATGTAAATTTTTTGAAGAAATGCCTAAATGGTTTAATGATTCATTGCATACAAATTGTTTGATTAAATGACCCAATGAAAATGTTGTTTTGTGGATGGGGACAATATTGCTGTATGATAGTATTGCTATAGTTGATGTATGTCTATTTTCATGAAAATAATTTTTTATATTAGTTTGCATGCAAAGTGTTTGAAGAATTTCTTAAATGGTTTATTGATTCATTGCATACAAACTATTTGATGAAATGTCGCAATGAACTTACGTTGTTTTGTGGATGGGGATAATATTGTTGTAATTGATATATGCCTATTTACATGCAAATAATTTGAATAAATGTGTTAAAGATGTCTTTATTATAATTTGCATACAAAGCATTTGATAAAATACCTCAATGACAAAAATCAAAAGTTGCATGAGTGAATGTTGTGTTTTAGTTAGTATGCTACCAGTGGAATTAGAGTAATGTTTCTAATTTGATTTTATATAAAATGTTCAAAAAATGTATACAATAAAAATAATACTCAAATCGTTGTATACAAAGTATTTGAAGAAAGAATTAAATGCAAAGTGTTTGAAAAAATATATGAGAAATGAAAATGAAGTTTTTGCAAGTATGGTTAGGATAAATTTAATAGGGGTATGTAACTATGTGTTATCAAAGCTTATTTTCAAGCTAGTAAAAGAAAAAAAAATTGGGTTCCCTGTAACCTCTGTAAGTCATTGAGGGAACTGGGTATGCTACAAAGTGGTATGTTCAACTCTTGGATTGGATGGGCTCTAGGACAATTAAAATGAATAGAAAAGGTGTTGGCTATAAGTGTTTGTTGTTTGTTTAATTTTTCTAGTGATTGTGTACTACATGAATATGTGTTTATGTGAAATTATTTCATTGTATATATGAATTCACTGATGTTAGTTAAAGATTTATTTAAGTTGATGTTGCAAGATAAACATGCAGAATGCTGACTATATTCGATAGAGTAGCCTAACAGAATTGAAAAATTTCATGACTAAATGATGCAGTCAATATTATGAGGGGGAATATCTTAACTTATTTCTTTCTAGCTTACACTTTTCTTAGATGTTTTGAGAAGTTTTCATAAGTTGATGAATAATAGTATAGGCATAATAAAATGAAAGAGATGAAATAGTTTATAGGTATGTCCATCGAATAGATATTGAATAATGATATGCCAAGATGCATGAAGGTATGCTAGGTGCATACAATAATGGATGTGTAGGAATAAAGACTCTGAGTAGTCTGTTGTCATAACTTGATTAATAAGAGGTTTTCTACCAGTCAATGGTTTTCTCCAGATAAGTGTTCTAAAAATTATTGATTATGATTCTTGAACTTTATGCACACTTAAATTATTGTTGGAATGCTTGATTAAGTGCATGATATGAGTATGTGATTATGAGATTGCATGAAGGAATGATCATATTTTAAGACAATGACACTAATAATATGTGTGTTGAGGCAACTGATATGCACGAGTGTGAGTGGATGCTAGTTGTAGAACTATGAGCTGATTATAGATTGTCATGGTTGCTAACCTTGGTAAAAGGATGATTTCAAAATTTGATGATGCTAGTCATGGTAAAAGGTTGATTTCCAATATTGTGATAACATAGTCATCAACATGCTGAAATGTATTCCTAATTCTTTGAACATGTGTCTGAGATGAATTCTAGATGTGTGAACAATTGCAGATCAACAAGATTGGTATTAGCATGGTAAGGTAACAACTGATTTGTTTACGTTGATATAACTAGAAAGTAGGTGTGTGTGACAACATAAAATATGACTCAATTTTAGCAGGAAGTAAAAGCATAGACAATGGTATGGTGCAACATATCATGGACCAAGTCCATCATGAACAAGAAAGGGGAAGTTCCCCTGAAAGAGCAGATCCCTCCAAGAGCTATTTCGAAGGATGTTAAAATTTTAAGGTTGCCATAAAACCTTGGAGAAGACTCAGTATATATATATATATATATATATATATATATATATATATAGATAGATAGATATATATATATATATATATATATATATATATATATATATAACTCATGGGATTGAGGTGTTATGGGTTAATGATTTTTTTATATGTTTTTTATTTTATTAGTTGAATTCATATTTTCTTTGTTGTTTTGATTATTGATCTCAAGCATAGCCATGCTACTTTTTGTTTTTCCTTGTGTTTCTATCGTGGTTTTCTTTATTGTCATTCTTTAGGCTCACATTTTGTGTTTTTAGTCTTGATTAGTTGTTGGGTATGGATAAAAAAGAAAGGGAGCTCTAGAGAAGAGTTGAATGAAACCTAATTGGAAGTACAAGACCTTGTATAAACTTATGCGTAAGAGGAACTGACATAAGAGGACATAAGAAGATGAGAAAACAACTAAAATGGACCTGGTTGAGTCTACTTGAACAAAATGGGAAGCAATGCAACAACCATGAAGATGACATAATAAGGGAGTTTGTTTATCCGAAATTGTGCATGACTTCTACCTGTATTCTTTATTTTATGAATAAGGGAAAAAGTAATTAAGGTAGAATGATACATTTCGGTTCAAAAAGTCATTAGTTGAGAACCATCACAATAGTAATATAGGTGGTTAATCTTTAAATTATGATAACTGTGTGAATTGTATGAAAATGTAATTTTTATTTTTCATGTTGTGGGTACCATAGTGAAGTTATTTAATGGATTCCATGCAACATGGAATGTCCATTAGGCCGGTGTGCAAAGTGACATGTTGCTATTAACTACCATTGTTAATGTGCTTATGTTGATGCTTGTAACTTTTGTTGTGTTCATAAATGAAAATAATAAAGGTGGTAATTTGACAACATGTGCTTAGCATGTATGAGGACATGCTTGAATTAAATGCAAATGAAAATTCCTTTATGAAGCTTTCATTGAAATCCATATATAGCTAAGTTGATGAAATTATGAGTAATGTGTGTGATGCTAAGACCATTTTAGGAATTGTTGAGCATTGAAAACAATAGGAATATCATAAGCTAGTTGGACACTTCAAAAGGTTTCAGTTGAAAACACTAGGAATGACAACCAAATAGATGAAGCAAATGATGAGCCTAGGTAAAGAGGTAAAAATGAAGGAATTAGGTAGGAATTCCTTTAGTTGAATTTGGAAATCGTTGTTTCAAGGTAATGCATGCGTTGCATAGATACTAGGAAGTGGTATGGTGAAGGCAGGGAGCTGTTGGTATGTTATATTACTATGATCTTTGTAATGGTGAAATAGTGAATTAAAATGCTAATGGATTTAGAGATGTGTATTTCTCACTTCTGACTTATTATTCTATTATAATGAATGTTTAATTACATTTTATAATGCTTCGAATGAATGAGATGCACATATACAGTGTAATGGAATGTTAATTCAATTCATTGAATTTAGTCGAAGCAATAGAATTGATGTAGGTGTAATAATTTTAAAATCACTTTAGATTGTTGTGAATTGTGCAATTATATATACATGTTTATATGAACAATGACAAGTATTGGATGATTGAAAGATCACCTTGTAGGAAAAGTGTTGAAATGGCGAGAGATCAAAGCCACCATGAGATATTAACACCACCCACAATGGAGCCCAACAACATGAATAAAAGTCTCATAATTATGATATCAGGCTTCTTGGTGAAGCAAGGATTGGGAAATTAAAATTTCTAGTTTGAAATAAATTAAACGTTGTGACCCACGTGGCATGATGGAGCTAGGATAT
The DNA here is from genome assembly GCA_031772625.1 of Pinus tabuliformis. NCBI lineage: Eukaryota > Viridiplantae > Streptophyta > Pinopsida > Pinales > Pinaceae > Pinus > Pinus tabuliformis. Next base: position 703,162,770 of record CM062805.1, on the reverse strand, counting down.
TAGGAAGAAGATTTCTATGAAGGAATTGTGGCATATGGAACTTTGTTTATCTCATGGGAGAAAGTTGATGAGCCTAAAAAATGCCCATGTTTTCATCACACAATATCACCATTCATACCCTAAAACCCTAGGTCTTTAACCCGTTCCGTACCCTAATTCCATCATTTATTGCTAAAACACATCCTATGTCTTGTGGTTGATTATCATTAGTTTTATTAGCTTTTATATGATTAAATATGATTATTACATGATTTACTAATGACGGTTTAGGCCAAGTGCATTTTCACAGAGTTCCATCGCCAAGTTTCTTCACGAGCCAGTACAGTACGAAAATGGCCAATCTGGGGCTTTTGACACTTTCGGCATGCTTCCGAAGAAGCCAAGAGAGGTTATAGTAAAACATTATGTTGCAATATTTTTCCATAACTTGGATTGCACCCAGGTCACTCATGTGGGTCTCTAGAAGGAAATTCATAAATTTTCCCAAATCTGCGATAATTTTCAAACTACCAACTTCCGCCTAGATTTCCGTGTAGGTGAAGGCGAATGAGGAAAATCTGGAACATGGGTTGTGGTCCCAGTATAACCAATTTACTAAAATTCAAACAGTTTTATAAAATTCCTTACCGTTTGGAAGATATACAAAGTTCTCTGAGGCCAATTTATATAAAATGTCTGGATTTGTACTTAACAGTGAAATTCGGATTTACTTGTTTTGATGCCACAGTTATGGTTTGATAAGCTCTTGTCCTCCATTCATGAATTGATCAACATCAACATCAACCATTAGTTATTCGAAGACTCTCCAAAATAATTGAATACTGCATCTTTTAGTTTGCTGTTATGTTTTCTTTGTCAAATAGTCATGTTTGTTTTCATCAACAGCTCTGTATAAAGCCAAAGCTCTGCATGTATGCCAGGGGGAAGGCAGAACTGAACCTTTGAAGCATTTTGTTGTACAAGTGTGACCCAATTTTAATATAAAATCGTGATGCTGCTCTTGCTCTGAAATCGAGTTGAATGCGCTAATGGAATGTTGAAGTTCATGTTTTAAATTGTGATAGAGATCGTTTAGTTACTGTAAGTTTATCAGCCCCAGGTGTGGCTGGGCCCACCCATCTGGGATTGCTTTGTATTTGTATCAACAGTGACACTGTGAACTTAGTTACATTCAATTTCCTTTTTTTATTTATTTGCAAGACGGTTTGCTTGGATTGTTGTTGATTGATTGATTAATAGGTATGATTGCAAAGTCTTTATCGTATTCATGAGTTGCAATTAGATTTCGGTGTGATTTTTTGCCTTCCAAACCAGAGCTACTCCATTGCCTTGATTTACCCTCACCTTGAACGCATCGTATGGTCGACTGATACACTGATTTGTCACCAACAGTCAATGCCGGTAGTCCCTAAATCTTTCAACAAACATAGATGAATAATGATCTTAATCGAATAGGACAGGTTTGGTCTATTTTGACCTCTGTTTCTCTGAAAGGAATTGACTTGAATCGATCCAAACTGTAGCATTGCAGAGGCACTTGAATATAGGCTAGCGTTGTATTGATTGTTCGAAGACTTAACGAATTTGATTAAACAAATTGGACTGGTAACTTAAATGTAAAGATGTATGGTTTGCACGGATGATTAATTGGTTTATTTCACTTAATACGTTGTGGATTGGTACATAACATTGCAGGGACGTTTATGTTGTCAAAAGACCAATTCTGTAGTTAACATTTACCCCTCCTATTCATATAATTGCCAACTTCAATAGTGAATTGAAACGATTACTCTCACCTGCTTCTGTGCAAAAGTTAGTCTTATTCGAATGGTTGATTCCTTTCTCAGTTAGTCTTATTCGAATGGTTGATTCCTTTCTCGGTTCATATGTTTCGGGTATCTACTTTATAATTGAATCATTGCTTGGATTTACAACAGCAAATTGGTAGGGATTGGTATGATTCCAGAATAGATTTAGGTACAGTTCTTCAGAATAAATAGCTGGGTGTTAAATAGGATGAGCGTTAGAGTTTCTTTCATTACATCAAGTCCTGTAAGTGATTCATTGAAGACCGAACAACAAGATAGAGTAAAACAGAGCAATTCTTCCAAATTGGTACTTAAACCCTGAACCTTGATCTGGAAATAAACCCTTAAGTATAGAATGATTGGTTGATTGAAGTACTATTAGAATAGATCACTCATTTAATTAGTAGTTGGATTGCTATAGATTAGTTTTCATTGTTGCTCTGGGAATGAATTGTTATTGCATCAATAGTTTAATAAGTTGAGTGGTTATTATCACAGGTTGTTTGATTTCTTTCAGTAAGAACTGTTATCATAGGATGCTTGTTGAAGAATGATTGAGTGATTTTTCATAGGAAGTCTGGTACCAGCATTCAAAGATTTGATTGAATAGAGTTTGGGGTGAATAGAAGTCCATTTTCATCATTTGAGATTCATAGCTCAGTAGTTGTTGAGTACAGATTTGAATGCTAGAGTTTGTAAAGGTTTTTGAAATCCCCAGATTAAATTTGATTGTTGGGTTTTCTCATGACAGTTAGATGATTTGATTTCTTACAAATTTGCGAGTATTAATGTATTGATTACTCCACTAATTATTATAAGGAAATGATTAAACTCTAATCTAGCCCTGAACAGAGAAAGTGCAAGGAAATTCATGCTTACGAACCCCGAGTTGAAAATTAATATTAAGGGATTTAATTTGACAAATTAAACTCTGAACACAAGTGAAACCCGAGTTGAAAATTAATATTAAGGGATTTAATTTGACAAATTAAACTCTGAACACAAGTCATCACTGGGACCTTGACTATATGAATCCATGAGTAGTGCAATGAAAATTAGACTATGAATTAGCCATAAGAATTCATGCACATGTTGTTAGAGCATGGCATATGGTTATTGTGATATAAGACTCTAATGACTACCCTTGGATAGGTAGACTACCTAGAATGTGGGTTTCCTGGGCCCAGAAGCATGAGTGATTGATGAGGGGGTCATGCAAGAAATCCCTTGGATAAGTAGACTTCATGGAATGGGGGTTTCTTGGGTCTGAAAGGGTGAGTGAATGAATTTTTCCCATGCAAGAAATCCTTTGGCCAAGTAGAATTCCCAGAATGGGAGTTTCCTGGGTAAGTGAGTAGCTGTTGGGAAATATGTTTATGCTCATTTGGAGGTGAGCAGGAGGAAGCCATTGCAAGCTATAGGAAAATACTGCATGGATCATTTTGGCTGCCACTAAGTGCTTACCTTGGGGCTGAGAACCACTGAGTGAGTTGGGTTTGAGGATTTAGTTGTACAAAAACACTTGGTGGAGTAGTATAACCACCAATGAGGGCTTGCTTCGACTGATAACGACACAATGAGATAGAATTGAAGAAAAATATGATTAAAGACTGCATGGAGCATATACAATATTGAGTGCCTACTTTGGATGATAAAAGAATCAACGACAGACCAAATAATAAGCTATAAAGATAAGTATTAATTATTGGTTTAAAGAAATTTTGTTAATATTATGCTTTAATTTGTTTAGGGTTTTGATTCGTAGTGACTTGATTTATGTTTTGATATGATTATGCTATGGTATAAATTGATTTAAAATTTTATGATTATCTCTCATGACATATGTGTTTGTGATGTAGGAGAATTAGTGAACTTCCCAACACATGTATATGAGGTTGACTATAAGGTAATTAGCATCATCTTAATGAAATTCTAGTGTGAAGTTTCATAATGGAGTTGAAGAATTTAGAAACTAGGTCATTGTAGTGACATTGGAACCTTGTGATATGCATTGATATCCATCAGGTGTGCCATGACACGGGTGTTATTAAAGCAAAAAAAAGGGATGCACTACTGCAAATTCATTAATTTTTTACGACCTTTGATCATTCTTTCAACCCCCTGTCATCACTCTCACAACAATCTGAATCCTAGTAAACGTTGCATGTCGTATGGTCGAAATTTAGACATCCCAAGTCTTTGTTGGAATTTTGGAGCAAATCGTCATCGGAACCTTGGTCATCAAAACCGTAAGTCTTTGTCGAAGTCCCTCCACATAGTCTTCATAACTTTGACAAATGTTGTTTCTATATGCCGATGTGAGGTGTTTCCATCTGACAATATTTCCATAGTGTCCACATTAATTGCCGTCATAACCATCATCGAAAGATAGGAAAGACATCACAAGACTTGGGCAATATCGTCGAATGATGGACAAAATTTCAAGTTGGTGTACTGACGTTGAGTTTTTCTTATAAATAATTTTCCATAGTGGCGACACACTGTGCCATTGGAACCAACGTCAAAAGAATGCCATTGTCTCCAATTTTTTTTTAAAAAGTGAAAATCAAATTTTTTGCTCAAAAATTAAGATTTTTGTTTCTATTTTTTTTATGAAAAGGAGAGTGGAAATGCCATCTGATTCGATGTTGGAAGATCGACATCGTCTCCAATTTAAAAAAAAATAAAATTGAAAACCAAAATTTGTGCTTAAAAATTAATATTTTTTTCCTATTTTTTCATGCAAAAGAGAGTGGCATCAGTGATTCCTTCCCAACAGACCTAAATAGATATTGTCTTTGTCTTATTTTTTCCACTGGAAAAATCGTAATCTTTCATTAATGATTGAAAAATTACATGTTGTAGATGCCTCTTGGCATATGCTGATTAACAGATTATCAAAAATGCTGCTCTAATGATGCATAGATCCTTGCACACCACGCAGGGTGTATGGATTTCATGAATAAACTGGTATATGCAAAATATTTGTATAGTTGGGGAAAAGTCAGGCTTTTCTCCCTTTTTTCTTCTCAACCTTTCTCCAAATCCCCTGTGACTCTGTGGGAGTTATGAGTGCTAATGCGTTTTCAGCCACAGGTTGTGGGTTATCAGAATCTGATGTGTCTGATGTGTGTATGCGTTTATTTCTGCCCATGTCCATTTCTGCTCTTCTTGCCAATACTGTCTCTATATTGTCCTGTGGACCTGTGTCTTCTACAACTGTTTCTTTATTCATCTGATTGTTCTCATTTGGGTTGTCATATTCCATCTCTTCTTCCTCCTCATCATCCGGGGGAGGTGGTGGAATGTACCAACCTTTTGCTTGTTTTTCCGTTTTCTTTTTTCTGCGGCTGTCTTTTTTGACTGCTGGGCACGTGCTTTGTAAGTGTCCTGTTTGCCTACATGTTCGACATCTGAATGCAGTGTTTTCATAATCTAATACTTGTGTCCAGCTGCTCTGTCTATGCTTCAGCTGGATTTGGTCTGGTAGGCCTTTGCTAAGGTCTACTTCCACACATATTCGTGCAAAAGTATATATTCTTTCCTCCACTCGCTGGGTGTCCATTTTAATGTAGCGCCCAATTGTGTTTCCAATTCCAGTGAGTACTTGCTGGTTCCAGAGATGTATTGGGAGGTTGTGTAGCCTCACCCAGACTGGCATTTTCGAGACAACCATTGTGTTTGCGTCGAATCCTGGGAACCATGGTGTAATGAAGAGTCCAGTGGATCCCCAAAACCAAGGCCCTTCCTGCATTACTATATCTCTTTCTGCTGCTGATAAAAATTTCACAATAAAAAACCCCTTGGAGCATAGGTGTACTTCGCATTCTGTGGTCCAGTTCGTATAGATCCAAATGAAAAGATCCGCTGGTTTGGGCCAATAGCAGTTAAATCTGCATATTATTGCCTGACTTTCATATATGGTGCATTGCTCGTCTATTTCTGGTGTATTTATGTTGTATTCTGGAGTGTGTTCCAGCTGTTCCACTATGTATGGCCTTGCGTCCATACCTGTTTGGTTCGGTGCTGTTCCTTCTGTGTTTTTCCCCTGTAAGGCGTTTTTGAAGGAAATGTTGCCTGGTTTTTTCCCAATTGAACCAGTGCCACTTCCTCCCACCCTGTCTGAATTCTTGTTGTTGTTAGTTGCTCCTCCTCTTAGCCTCAGATTGAGGATGATTGTTGACAGAGGTATTATTCTATATTCCCAGAGGTATTTGGTTTCTTGTAACACTTTGCCCTCATGTATCAAGCTTTGGATTCTGATGGGGTAACCCAGCTGTTGCATAATAATTTCCTGCATTTTCTCAACTGTATCTGTGCCTTTTACCCAAATTAATTTCGATTTTCCTTCTAGGTTTTTTATAATAACTTGAAATCTGTGATCTCTTACCAGGTTTCCAGGAGTTGCTTTTTGCAGATCTAACCCTGTAGTTCTGCTCAGCTCCTTTTGCTTGCCATGATACAGCTTATTTGGTGTGGTAGCTTCCCGATCTGACCTGTTAGAGGGTCGATCTACCACGAGAGGGTCTGGATCTATAAGTCTGGGACGCTGTCTGTTCGCCATATCGCGGATCGGTGGATTTAATGCCCCTTCGGGGTTCCACGACATTTTGCTTTCTAGATCTGCATCATAATAAAACGGATCCACGTTTTGATAAGCCGTGATCTTGGGGTTTTCTTCATACCTTTGATAGTGTCGGCAGAGGGCTCCTTTATTGCTCCAGGCCGCTCCCTTATCATGTATTTTCTCGCGAGCAGCTACGGACTTTGGGATGTTTGTCAAGTGCTCGATCTGAATACTTTTCCTCTGCTCCTCCAAACCCTTTATGCCGCTCAGGAGCTTTCCAACTGTCTTCGCCGCCTGAGGGAGTCCTGTATTCCCCAGATCTGGGCCGGATCGCGCCTCTGATTTCCTTGAGCGCCCTGGCTTCTGCAGATAGCATAGGGGCCTTGTTCTCTGCGCGCCACTGAAGACCCACGCATGATGCACCGCTTCCAGCTTTCTGAGCTCTCCGGAGTGTTTGCCGCTGCGTGAAAGCGCCATTGCCGTTCGTATCCTCCGCTCCAGAACCCTCGCCCGAATCTGCTCCGTATTGTCTTTGTCTTCTTAGTTTCAAATAGAAATAAATTAATGAGACAAGTTACCACAAATTGTTATGCTAATAAACTATATATATATATATGTATGTATATGTATATCATGCCTCTATTTCTATATCATGAGCACATTTTTTGTTCACTTAGACTGTTGATGTTGTGGAGGATGTTCCTACCTTGCCAAACAACAATATGAGCAAACTAGACTAAAAAATATCAATAGGTTGTTCATAATTGGACATCACCTATTATATTTATCTCATCTACCCAATCCCTTTGTCTCTCATTTTTCTTGACAAAAACACCAAGGAAAACTATTGACATAATTTTTAGCTTATCCACTTAGCCAAATATATCTCCATTTTGTAAAGACATCTATTATTTTGTACATCTGCATGGTTGGATCTAGGAAATAGACAATATATATTTTGGGAGAACATTGGACTAGAAGAAAAAAACTTTGGTGTAAATATTAAGACTGGATTTTGTTAAAAGTCATTGGAAATGTCCACAACATCTATTCTTGCAACTGAATACCTAATAAAATTCTACACCATGCACAAAAAAATTTGAATGAAATGCTTGAGCATGTCTTTCATAGTTTCCCATCTACCAAAACGTTTTGGGTATAATGTCACCTTCATGGAAATGATAACTACTGGGAGATACTTCAATGATTAGGTACAACTACAAATCCATTTGGCACCCATTTTGGCTATCTATCATAGGTTTCTTGTGGAAATATGGGTTTCTAGTTACTTTTCATTAGGAGCCATCCCTTTTCAGCTTAGGATAATTGAATATTTTAATGAACTAAATTCCTTTTTTTAAAGTTGACTTCAGTTATTTTCCATAAAGATGTTAATTACCCCTCTACTGGGACACAAGCTCATAAGCTACCATTTATAACAATTTTGGATCAATATTTTAATCTTATTGTTAGATTGTTGTAACTCTTTTTATTCCATGATGTACCTCTTTTTTCCGTGATGTAATATATGGAGCAGTTTTCAAAATTAAAAATGAATGTCTACATCAAACATGTTGATGTGCAAAATGATTTAACATAGATCAATACTTCAGTAAACCATTTATGTTAAGGTTGGTATGCCTACAAAGAAAATAGAAATAGGAAAAGTATTTCAGGTTCATTAATGCTACAGATTAAAGAAATATCCTAGAATTAGAAGAAAAAAACACGATGATAGCATAAGACATAGTCATAGAAAAATTATAATTTCACTCCTATCTCCTTGTTAATGGAAATAGCAAATAGGAATGCATTATAAATATAGAAAAATCCTTTAACAAGAAGAATAGAAGGGCACTTGAAACATAATGTTTTCCTCTAAGGAAACAATTTCACTAAATGCATCACATATGGGGAAAGAGAACAATATGTTGATCCTCATGACATATGGCTCTTTGGCACCCTCACGGCAAACAAAAAGTATTATAAAATAAAAAAAGCTGGAAAATTCTCTCCTAGGTTTACAACTAGGGCTATTGGGAGTTAGCTAAAGAATATCCATATATAGTGCAACTAACATTTTAGGATGTAAAAGATGTCACAAATATTCAATGTATTAATGTTAACTAATCCATATCGAAGTTGAATATATGATACAAATGCAGAAACTTTAAAGAATATATTTGTCTTTACAATCAACAAAGGACACCTAAAATTCACATCCACCAGATATCTAGAAAAAAATTCAAGTTCATACTTAAATAATCCCTTAAGAGTTTACAACTGTCTCTTAATACCAAGCAAATGAATTCAAGTTACATACTCAAGGAAAGTGACTCAGTTTTCTACAATGGAGCAAACCTTGGCAGTAAGATCGCCGTTGAATTTAGGATCACTTACTTCCAAGTACTCCAATGATTCCTTTGTCATTAGATTCACGTTAATATCATTAACGAGAAGGAATACGAACTCTGAGGATCTTTTCCTAATTGAGGCATTAGATTCCTATACAAAATGAAACAAAAAATTCAACAAGAAATTTATACCATAGTCTGTGATCTAGCACTTATATATGCATCAATAAAAACTGAAACTGCTAACATCCAACAATATTTATAAGATTGAAACAAAAATGTATGTACATGGGATGAAACAAGTAGAGTTGATCATTAAGAACATGAGTGGCTTGCATTTTGCAATGAGAGGTCATAATATACATGGGGTTATATTTTTCACAAAGAATATATCCCAACTAATAAAACAATGCAATAATACGAAGAATTTTGGCTTATGATTTCCTATTCACTTTATTTTCCCATGCATCGGCGGATCTATTAAAAAATGTTCATCAAAATTGATAACATATTATATAGCATATTCAAAAGTCAATGAGAAGGAAAGAACTAAATGATACAATCAATCAATAGGATAATTCAACATATTCCAAGTATTTTCCTGCAATGTCTTCTAGACAACGCTGTATAAGTTGAATATTCATTGATTTTAGGATGACACATTCTGGTGTTGCCTCTCAAAATTTGAGTGGTATAAAATGACACTCTAGCATACAGTATGCACAAAAAAACACTTAATGTTAGATTTTATTTTTCTTTACTATTTTAATTACCAATTCATGCTCTTTGAAGCTGTTGTGGTAAAAACACAATCCCCCCATTTTTGACTTGTTCACTTCAAATAATGGGGACCTTTTCTATAAAAATTTTGGCTAAACACCTTTTTGGATTTTTATTTAGTTGATTGCCCTACGCTTTTGTTAATTCTTCATTTTCTTTAGATTCTTGTTTTGATTGCTTTGTTAAAATTGTTTTTTTTATAAGCTTTCCATTGACGCTTGTTTCACCTCATTTGGTCAACTGGTTCGAAAATGGCACTCCTTTGAAAGTCTGATTATTTATGTAGCCTGGGTTAAAAATGCATAGAATGTATAATATTGCATTTTGTAAATAAATTAGTTCAATAATGCATTCATTTTAAATATTAGCCCGTAGTGAGTTTTTACTAACATTTTTCCATTTTTAGTTATGCAGTCAAATCATGAAGCATCAGGATTTTAGTAATCTATTCCAATTTTCAAAATAAGATCACTAATCTCGAAAACCTAGAACATTGAAGTGGATGTAGTTTATTTTTATTTTCCAAATGACTGTAGTTTAGAAACTTAAATTCATAAAAAATAAAACCCAAACAAAAATTGATGTTTAGTATTAAATTTTAAATTAATTAAATTAATTAATATATAAAATATAATTAAATTAATTAAATTAAAATTAAAAAAAAAACATATAATTAAAAATTGTTCCGATCGCATCGGGGCTTTTAATCGGATCGGAGGATTTAAGCACAACCTGTTTAACAAAAGTCCCGACACCACACTTCCCTGATTGCTGATATGCGAGAGCTCTTCAAGCATTAACCAAAGTTTAAAATTCAATTGTTTAAAGTTAAATGCATCACATCTAAGGTTTCGTATGTAACAAGTTTAATGAAACCCCCGACACCTCCCGATGCCGATCGCTGATTAACCAAAGGGCAATGGGGCATTCAGCGTAAGTTTCATTACACTTTGGAATTCCAAACTCACTCATACGTGAGTGGAATGAACTAAGAAGTAAAGTAATGGAGGGTAGTTTATATTTATTTTTTAATATTAGTTTAAATATTCATATTCAATATTTAATATTTAATATATTATATTAATTAATATGTGTAATATTTAATTAATTTAATTAAATTTAAATTTACATATTATTTATATTTATATTAATTAGTTTATAAATAGTTAATTATATTAATTAGTTAGATTAATATTAATTAATAATTAGTTTAGTTTGTAATTAATTAGAATTAATTATTAGATAATTAGAATTCTAATTTAGGATTAATTTTTAATTAAAAAAATTGATTTTTAGCGCAGCGATAGAAATTTCAGAATTGTGTCAGAGTTAACTCATCTACTTTGGAAGTTCATAGAATGAATTTTATTTGGCCAAATGAGGCCCAGGGCAGCTCATTGGAAATATAAAATCAAGGAGAACATTTTGGAGGAGGTTTCACTAATATATTTAGTCATTTATTGAGTCGAAAATCAGGCAGAAGATTAAGCTCCAAATTTCTAAAAACAAAATCAATTTTCTGAGTTTTATTTTCTTCATTTTCATTTGCCCAAGCCTCTTCCAATTGAAGATTCACTCGTTAATGATATCCTTGGCCAATTAAACCATCCCAAGAATCAATAGAAAGCTTATATTTTATTTTCAATTATTTATTTAATTGTATTTGATTGGATTTGTTTTAAATGCCAGCAATGACATTTTGATTTTATTGTTGCATTTTAATTTATTTTGATTTATTTTTGCAGGAAAACAGTGGGATAAATATAAAAAAAATGATCTTAGTCAATAAAAATGCTCCAGCAATTGGAGATTAGAATTTTTGAACAAATAAAATTGGATTTAACAGATTTTCCTTCAACAAACTTTCCTCTCAAGAATTCCTTTGCAAATAGTATAAATAATAGATTGCAGAATGTAATTAGGAGGCTACTCTCCTCTGCAATTTTAGACTTCTAAAAGCACTACTGTAATAGGAATTTAGAGTTGTAGGAGAGATGAGAGAAAATCTCAAATCTAGGGATTATTGAAGATTTTTCCTTTGTATCTTGAATTATGTATGAGAGGCAGAGTTTACACTATTGTGGCTCTAGTTTTGAAAGCAGAAATTCAAGCAATGTAAAGGGCTGTTGGAAACCAAGGTTAGAGAAATGGATGCAATAAATTGGTATTTCTAATACTATTGTTTCAAATATCAGTTTTATTTTTATGATAACAGAAATGTCTCATTTTATTCATGTTTGTGCGCTTTTGTCAATATGGGTAATTTGTCTCAATGCTGTTATTATGTATATATGTTTTTATGGATTAAATTCTGATTTCTGAGTAACTACTTGCTCAGAAATCTATCTTATAAAACTGATTTATTAAATAGTAATGTGTTATGAACTATTTCTGCATATTATTGTTTAATTATTGGAGTTATTGATTTGATAATCAATATCATTTTTGTGAACTACTTCCTGGAATGTTGTTAGTTTATTATTTCAGTTAAAAGGTCTAAATAGGATTTGTTTTGATATCCACAATATCAGTTAATTGAACTACTTCAATAACTTGATATTCATTATAAGCAAGACATGTTTAAATCCCAATATTTTAATTATCTTGCTCTTAGTTGGGTTAGATCTATATCTGCCTAATTAAGATAGGATTTAGATTAGTTTCTTTTGCTGCATTATAGAATAAGCTTGCATTTAGAGTAATTTCTATATTCTTTTAAGTCCTCTTCTCAAAGAGGCAAAACTTTAGTTGTGGCTTGGCTGAACCCGAATCAGCTTAAGGGTCATTCTCTTGCCTGATCAGCAAGAAGAAGTGATCTGATATCCCTGTCTATTGGTTGTTAAAAATACATTATAAACCAATAACGATAGGGAAAAGGTAACTGGACCTAGTTAAACCAGTCGGAGCCACCACACCAAACAGAAAATGAACTGCTTTAAGGTCCGGACCAGGTGGTTATCCCCCATTGTTGTTGCAGTGATTTTCGAGGCATCAACAATTTTGGCGCTACAAGGGGGGCCTGAGACTTTTTGTCTATTGGAGTCTTTTCAATTTTAACATTTTATTTAATCACGATGGCTCCTCTTAAACTTCCAATTTGGAGTTGTATCCATGGACGTGCATCTTCCAATACTCAACTCGAAGTGGTAAGAATCTTGTCTCAGGTAAAGTTCAATGGTAAGAGAAATTCTTCTGCTTTTAATCATGTTTTTCAATTTATTCAAAATGTTTCAAATTATGATTTTCAAGGAATTGATGAAGGCATTTTATGTAGAATTTTTACTCTCACATTTGCGGCAAAAGTCAGAAACTGGTGTAGAACTCTTTCAATTGCTTCAATTTACAGCTGGGATCAATTTGTTACAATTTTTATTTCTAAATTTCATGGCTACAATTATGAACAGGTATGTGATGAAATTGAATATTTACGAAGATTTGAAAATGAGTCCGTTAAAGATTTTAATATTCGATTTCATTTGAATTGTTTAAGATTTAAAGTTGAAATTAAACCTATAGAAGAAGAATCACTAGATTGGTTTGAACATATTTGCTCTTTTCCTCCCATTCTCAATTCATATAAAATTAGTTCAAGTTTTGTTCCATCCCCTTCTAATATAAATGAGAATTCCAATATGGATGTGAAAATAAATTGTGATGAAGTGGTTTCACAAAGCTTGGAAAACATTTCTATTCAAATGCAAGAAGACAACAACAACAATTTTGAAGAAAGAGCCGCCTTGAAATCTAAAAGCTACTCTACAGTGAATTCAGAAAATTAGATTGCAAATCATCAGGTACAAGCAGCAATCAAAGTAAATAATAACATACAAATTGCTGTACAAATTTCTGAATTTTTATATGATGAGCAATGTCGAAATCAAAGCAGAAAAGCAGTTTTCTTCAAGAAAGCATGAGCACACAAAGGAATGATTTAGAATCTGAAATTTACAATTGGTATAATGTACGAGAGTTTTCAAACCGAGACATTTTTAATTGCATTATTTCAGATTCACATTTTTCCCTTTATCCTGATATTTTTAATAATGGTAATTTTTCCCCTCTTGGTATTAATGATATTTCAGAAAATACAGAGGCTGATTTAAATGAATTACCAATAAGTTTTTATCAAGATAGAGAAATAATAAATGATCATTCTTGTGCCATTAATGAACATGAAATTCTTGTTCCTCCTTGTTTTGGTATATTGGATGAGATTGAAGGGAATTCTAAAGAATCTTGTAAAGTCATTTATGATAATTACTCTGACATCGAGGATGTTGATTTCTATTCTTCTCAAGAAAATCCTCATGATAAAATTCAAATAACATCTGAGAATGAGGAACGCTTCAATTTAGAAATTATTTCAACCAATCCTCATTTTAGAGCAGCAAATTATCTTCATGATTTCACTATTCGAAAAAACGTTCCAATTTATGATTCATATCATGATCAAGCTCTCATTCCTACTCATAATCATGATTCATTTTCTAATTCACAAGTTGGAATTCAAAATTACTCAAATTCCATAATTTTGGCCAATCCTTGTGAAAAAAGAAATTATTTCAAAACGATCTCAATTGTGCTGTAACCTTAGTTGTAAAAATAGTGATTTCATTTTATTTTTGTTTCCTCACTTATTTTGTTTAAATTTAGATTTATTTTTAGATTTTATTTTTCAGATTTTTGATACATTACGTTGGCATATTGAGCACTTTACTGTCAAACGTTCAATTGATACATTGCACTGTTGGAAAATTGAAGTTTTATATTATAGTCAAGAGCAACAAACGATATTTCAATTTCAATTTCAATCAATGCTAATGTTTCATCAAAAGCTTCTATCTTTTCAAAGACAATATCAACAAGAGAATGTATTTTTAGAAATCTGCCAACAATCCAATTTAATTAATAATTTTCCATTTCATTTGAAAGATTTCCATCCATTTTTCATTAATTTATTTGAAAAATATTTGGAACCTTTTCCCTTAAAGAAGATTGTTAATAATTTAACATTTGTACATAACACTAACAATTTTTTACAGGCCTTTGAATTTAAAAGCTCACCTTCACAATTTGGCCTGTTATCTCTTTTTTTGAATATTTCTCAATCCTTAATAGAAATCCATCCAGATTTCTATGATCCAATTGGTATTCAATTGGAAAGAAAATTTCAAAAGAAGGATATTTTAATTAAATTGCTAGCAATAACTGTATATTCTGACTTCATATTTAATTTCCTTAGTTTAGTTAGATTTGTATTTTTATTACTAACATTTGAATTGTACATACATGCAGGAATTAAAATGAGAAAATGGTTACATTGGAAATATGATTATACCTAGCCATTTTTATATATATGGTTAGAATAGGAGTAGAATTAATTTAGTTTGTTTTATGTAGTTAATTTGTTTTTAATAGTTCTGCAGATCAAAAATAAAAGAAGCAATCAGCCCTTCTCATATCATATACATGTTCAGGGAAATATTTACCTCTCATCAGAAAATTTCTAATTCTTCCTTCCCATTTTTAAATCAAAATCTATTGCAGCGATATCTCTACTCTGCCTATTTTGAATAATGTCTTGATTAAATTCAATTGAGATTGCACTTGGCATCAATCACCTCAAAGCCACTTTTCTTCATTTCGGGATTTCCTTCTAAGATTTTCTTTTGAAATTTATATGATAAAGGTTTTAAGGATATAAAAGCTTCATGATCTCATTATCCCATGAAATGTATGACTGTCTATGATAATCTGAATGCTGACTCAATCATTATTAGTTAGTCTAACCTTTCGTGGTAATCATATGAAGTTCATATTATCTCCCTCGAAATTTGCTAAGCTGACCTTAAGGATGTCCATTTTGCTGTGTGCACACATTCAAATCTGTTTTAACATTTTTCCACAATTAGTGGCTTTATCCCATTCTGATCTTTAGTTTATTATTTGATGCTGCAATACGCATCATATTGATTTACTAAAGGCATTATTAAACAGTCACTATAACAATACAAATTTCTCTCAAGTTAATTCGAAATGAGCAGAGGTAATAAATTGTTGTTTCAATTCAAAAAGGGAAGACTATTTTCATATTTATTTCTGGTAAATTTTATATTTCCTGAACATGAATAAGTGGATTTTATTTAGGCTGATTACTCACTCTGATTTAGAATAAATGATGAGATAATTTTGAACAAAGTCAGAATTTTGACAAATCCTAGAAAGGATTTAAATATTCATGAGGTAAAATCTGCAGACAATTTCTTTCCAGGTACGCATTTACAAGTTTATTCTCATCTATTATTAGTTTATCTTTTCCTTAGTTTATTTTTTATTTTTGTTCTGTTTTATTTGCAGGTTTTCATTTTATTTTCAAAACTTGAAGTAAGTAGCAAACCCATTTCAAAATTGCAACAGGTTCAGGGAAATTTTATTTTGTGATTCATTAGAATTTGAAAATTTTTAACTTTGCTTTCAACCATCAGAAAACCCAATTGAAATTTCGAGTAATATCATATGATTTGACTTAATTTTCATATTGCTGATATTTCAATAAAAATATTTGTAATATTCTCATCCCGCTCATCTTCGTCAATAATTTCATTCCGATATCACATCATCCATATCACAACCATTTGTAGCAAAATATTTCATCGGAAGTAGCTTTTAGCATTTTTGATAACAAATTGTTTAATAAAAGATCTCCGATGTATTACCTCGCTCATATGTCATATCGCATTTTGCATATCGGAGGTTTGCAGTTGAATATACTTCCATCATCATGAATCGCTGATCTCCGATAAATGACTTTACCGATATTGCGATGACCACATAATTCTGGATCCGATATGAAATTCAAATCAAGTTTATAAAATATCGCGTCCATTCAATCGCAATAAAAGTAAGGGCATAAGTTTAAAGGGCCGATGTCTTGGATCCGATATGTTATTAAATTTTCATCATAAAATTATCGGGTCCACTCTTCATCGCATATCAGCGTATCGAGAATTGTTACATCATGTGCCTAAGATTGCCGATCGTCGATTAGTTATGTCATTCATCGCATCGCCAATATCGCAATCGCCTCCTCGCATTTTTATTTATGGCCATACCACTATTTCAAATTTGCAATGTGCAATGTGCAAAATACAAATCGCGAGATGCGGTGTGCGATCTGCGAATTGCAGCATGACTGTCCCCGATTCGCGGTATAACAGTTCTTCAATAGTGTGATCACTACATCTCATCGCACATATTTTCTTCGCATGATCTCATATCGGCAATTTGCTATTTCAACCGCCGATGCAATAGCTTCCAATGCATGCCTTTGAGCCATTAACATTTAATCGATATATGGCATAGCAACAAAGGTGAAGTCTTGCAAATTAAACTTCAAGCATGGTGAAGAAACATGTGATGTGAATCATCCGATACGACGATGTGTTATTTTAAAAGCAAGCTTGGGTAACCACTATAGTAAAAAAACAATTGATGACAAATTTGTAGTAAATTCAAATCATTTCAATTTCTCATATATTTCAGTTTTAAATATATAATTCCATAATTAAATATGGAATTCAAGACCTTTCTATCTTCATATTTAAATTTTATCATCTTGGATTTGGTCTTGATTCTGAACAATTTATAAAATCATGGAATTTATATGAAACTTATAATATTTTGAGAAACAGTCATTACTACAAATTCTCATTCTCATTTCTGATGCATTTGTTTTAATTTCAATTCCCTTGAACACTAAGCATTCAATCTTTACATTTTACTGTTTGCATTAGTGTAAATAAAATAAATAATGATTTTGGGTTATAGGATTTTGGTTAGTTTGACTTCTTTATGTTTTTAATGTTAATTAAAATAAGAAGTCAGCTAGTTTGGAGAAACTGATACCTTTCAAGTAAGATCAAAAGCAATTATCCAATGGTAAGATTCATGCACCCACTTTCATTAATTTCCATTTCGTTATTTTAGTTTCAGTTTTATTTTCCTGATATATAAATCTGTTTTGCAGCTCTTCATAAAAAACTTTCAATCCTCTGCTGGATCATATTTTCGAAGTCCTATACTTTTCTCCCGACTCTATTTTAAGAAGCAGCGATAATCTTCGTCAAAACAGCTACACCAGGAAGTTTCTGAACCTTTAATCTATTTCTTTAAGCATTCCTTTTTTATAAAACGATTAAGATGGTGTTTTGAAACAAGAAGATTGATATCAGACAGAAAGTTTTCATTGTGGCTGAATTTTATCGTC
Source organism: Pinus tabuliformis (assembly GCA_031772625.1). Classification (NCBI taxonomy): domain Eukaryota; kingdom Viridiplantae; phylum Streptophyta; class Pinopsida; order Pinales; family Pinaceae; genus Pinus; species Pinus tabuliformis. Next base: position 703,144,995 of record CM062805.1, on the reverse strand, counting down.
GCTGCTATCTAAAAGCCTAAAACACTTACAACCTTGCAAGGTATGATTTTTCTAAATCTCAACATAAAAAGGAATGATTACACGATTATTTTCTTTTTCTTCATATTGTTGAGACATTGGTATAAACATTCTTGTTTGAGTTTATCTTTTGAAACTTGGATTTTCCTTTCCATTTTTAAAATTTCTTCATTTTTGTTTTGTTTGCTGATTTCTTTTCTCACTTTAGGATAAGAATTCTTTTCTTTTGGTTTTCAGTTTTGATTTTCGTGACTTTGCCGTGATTTATATGGAAGGCCTACTTGTTACCTAACAATAGTCAACATACATGGAGAAAATAGTTAATAGTCACCTATTAGTTTTTTCTTAAATCTCTTGGTAAAGTTTGATTTTCTTATTATAAAGGTAGACATACTTAAGGAAGAGATTACCAATTTAGAGAAGTTGACAAAGTATTATAAAATCTGAAGAAATTATTTTTCATCGAAATTGTAATCATTTGGAGATTTCAAAATTTTATTAGGATCTTTCAAAGTTCTATTAACAGTCAAGAAAAGTTATTTTTAACCAAGTAAAGACACTTTACAGCAAAGCAACTTTAACTCTGAAATTGTCATTCTTAACTCTTCAAGAGGGAATGATTCTCCCTGTCCTAGAAAGTCTTATTTTTCTAGAGTGTTATCTAGAAGTATATTCAAACTTAAAAGATAAAAGGTCTCATTATGAGCCTGCTTACCATGATCATAGGGGAAAAATAGGCTGACGTTACCAACACTGCTAAATAAACCAAGGTAATGGCTTATGATTGCCAATAATTATAAGACAAGTGGTCTCATCACGAGCCAACTTGTTTAGTCCAATTATAACCAGTGAATGACATTGTCAATTATCTGGCTACCAAACCAGGACAATGGCTTTTAAGAATAATAAAAAATAAAAAATTCAAAGAAAATAAACATATATAAATGGATTTATCTCTAGATCAATAATTCTTAAACAGATGGGATTCTGAATCATTTATGATTAAAAGGTAGCCCTGTCGAGACTATAGATGTTTGCTGGCAGCATTGGCTCTACCTGTGACAATTGAGTATATTTTAAAAGCTAAGCTGTAAAGTGACCCCTGCTTTATCTGTACAACTAATTAATCGCTGAAATAGAGTTTTGCAATATTTTAATTTATGAGAAATTTTGAGAAAAATTACAGTTAAATGATTCTTATTTTTATTCAGACTAATGAACCTAGTCAAGCATTTCAAACATAATTTTCTCTTCTTTAATTATTTTTACTTTAATTTTAGGAAAATCTCATTCATATCAAATAGAGATAACTGGTTCTTCTCCCGTGTGTCGCCATTATTGTGGTAAAAACACAACCCCCTCCCATTTTTGACTTGTTCACTTCAAATAATGGGGACCCTTTCTATAAAAATTTTGGCTAAACACCTTTTTGGATTTTTAATTTTTAATTTTCTTTGGATTCTTGTTTTGATTGCTTTGTTAAAATCAATTTTTTTATAAGCTTCCCGTTGACGCTTGTTTCGCCTCATTTGGCCAACGGGTTCGAAAATGACACTCCTTTGAAAGTCTGATTATTTATGTAGCTTGGGTTAAAAATGCATAAAATGTACAATATTGCATTTTGTAAATAAATTAGTTCAATAATGTATTCATTTTAAATATTAACCCTTAGTGAGTTTTTACTAACATTTTTCCATTTTTAGTTATGCACCCAAATCATGAAGCATCGGGATTTTAGTAATCTATTCTAATTTTCAAAATAAGATCACTAATCTCGAAAACCCAGAACATCGAAGTGGCTGTAATTTATTTTTATTTTTACTTTTATTTTCCAAATGGTTGTAGTTTAGGAACTTAAATTCATAAAAAATAAAACCAAAACAAAAATTGATGTTTAGTATTAAATTTTAAATTAATTAAATTATTAAAAAAAAAAACAAAACATATAATTAAAACTTGTTCCGATCACATTGGGGCTTTTAATCGGATTGGAGGATTTAAGCACAATCTGTTTAACAAAAGCCCCGACACCACACTTCTTCGATTGCCGATATGCGAGGGCTCTTCAAGCATTAACCAAAGTTTAAAATTCAATTGTTTAAAGTTAAATGCATCGCATCGAAGGTTTCGTATGTGACAAGTTTAATGAAACCCCGACACCTCCCGATGCCGATCGTCGATTAACCAAAGGGCAATGGGGCATTAAGCGTAAGTTTTATTACACTTTGGAATTCCAAACTCACTCATACGTGAGTGGAATGAACTAAGAAGTAAGGTAATGGAGGGTAGTTTATATTTATTTTTTAATATTAGTTTAAATATTCATATTCAATATTTAATATATGATATTAATTAATATATGTAATATTTAATTAAATTTAAATTTAAATATTATTTAAATTTATATTAATTAGTTTATAAATAGTTAATTATATTAATTAGTTAGATTAATATTAATTAATAATTAGTTTAGTTTGTAATTAATTAGAATTAATTATTAGATAATTAGAATTCTAATTTAGGATTAATTTTTAATTAAAAAAACTGATTTTTTAGCCCAGCAACAGAAATTCCAGAATTGTGCCAGAATTAACTCATCTACTTTGGAAGCCCATAGAATGAGTTTTACTTGGCCAAATGAGGCCCATGATAGCTCATTGGAAAGATAAAATTAAGGAGGACATTTCGGAGGAGGTTTCACTAATAGATTTAGTCATTTATTGGGTCTAAAATTAGGCAGAATATTAAGCTCCGAATTTCTAAAAACAAAATCAATTTTCTAAGTTTTATTTTCTTCATTTTCATTTGCCCAAGCCTCTTCCAATTGCAGATTCACTCGTTAATGATATCCTTGGCCAATTAAACCATTCCAAGCATCAATATAAAACTTACATTTTATTTTCAATTATTTATTTAATTGTATTTGATTGGATTTGTTTTAAATGCCAGCAATGACATTTTGATTTTATTGTTGCATTTTAATTTATTTTGATTTCTTTTGCAGGAAAATAGTGGAAGAAATATGGAAAAAAGGATCTCAGTCAATAAGAATGCTCCAGCAATTGGAGATTAGAATTTTTGAGCAAATAAAATTGGATTTAACAGATTTGCCTTCAACAAACTTTCCTCTCAAGAATTCCTTTGCAAATAGTATAAATAATAGATTGCAGAATGTAATTAGGAGGTTGCTCTCCTCTGCAATTTTAGACTTCTAAAAGCACTACTGTAATAGGAATTTAGAGTTGTAGGAGAGAGGAGAGAAAATCTCAGATCTGGGGATTATTGAGGATTTTTCCTTTGTATCTTGAATTATGTATGAGAGGCAGAGTTTGCACTATTGTGGCTCTAGTTTTGAAAGAAGAAGTTCAAGCAATGTAAAGGATTGTTGGAGACCGAGGTCAGAGAAATGGATGCAATAAATTGGTATTTCTAATACTATTGTTTCAAATATCAGTTTTATTTTTATGATAACATGAATGTCTCATTTTATTCATGTTTGTGCACTTTTGTCAATATGGGTAATTTGTCTCAATGTTGTTATTATGTATCTCTGTTCTTATGGATTAAATTCCGATTTCTGAGTAACTACTTGCTCAGAAATCTATCTTATAAAACCGATTTATTAAATAGTAATGTGTTATGAACTATTTCTGCATATTATTGTTTAATTATTGGAGTTATTGATTTGATAATCAATATCATTTTTGTGAACTACTTCCTGGAATGTTGTTGGTTTATTATTTCAGTTAAAAGGTCTAAATAGGATTTGTTTTGATATCCACAATATAAGTTAATTGAACTACTTCATTAACTTGATATTCATTATAAGCAAGGCATGTTTAAATCCCAATATTTTAATTATCTTGCTCTTAGTTGGGTTAGATCTATATCTGCCTAATTAAGATAGGATTTAGATTAGTTTCTTTTGCTTGCATTATAGAATAAGCTTGCATTTAGAGTAATTTCTATATTCTTTTAAGTCCTCTTCTCAAAGAGGCAAAACTTTAGTTGTGGCTTGGCTGAACCCAAATCAGCTTAAGGGTCATTCTCTTGCCTGATCAGTAAGAAGAAGTGATCTGATATCCCTGTCTATTGATAGTTAAAAATACATTATAAACCAATAGCGATAGGGAGAAGGTAACTGGACCTAGTTAAACCAGTCGAAGGCACCACACCAAACGGAAAAGGAGCTACTTTAAGTTCCGGACCAGGTGGTTATCCCCCATTGTTGTTGCAACGATTTTCGAGGCATCAACAAAAGCTAATAAGATATGTCTACAATGTATTAAAATTATTCGTAATAACTTAGGACCTAAAATAGTGACACATGGAAAGGATTCTGTAGAAAATATAGAAGAAAGAGTTGGTAAGAAATGCATGCATCCAAGAGGCCTTGGATAACATAGAACATCCCCTAGCTCAACAGTCCATGAGGTCAAACAACCAATGGGAAGACTTCACCTAGCAAAAATGGTGTAGGAATTTCATGTAAAGATAGGTTCATAACATTTCCTAGAGTGTACTAAAATGGAAACATAATAGACGAGTTAATTAAAATTGTTTTTTTTTAACCCTAGCCTTTGTTACCTTTTCGTTTGGAAATAATATCCCATCGAGCTAAATGAAATCCAATCTTTACCTAGTTACCTCTTCACAAGATGTTAAAGTATAATATGTGAATCTAGTCAAGAATAATTTTAGGACAATGAGCCAAGAGTAGTCAATAAATAGAAATTTCCTATAAAACTACTTTGACAAGTGTTAAATGACCACCATTAGATATCCACTAAAGACACCAAAAGTACATCTGATTTTCAATCTTCCCAGTTAGCCAGTTATAGTTTTGAATGTCATATATCCTAAGGGAGTTATGATAAAACCAAGATATTTCAATACTAAGCTTATAATTATTCTCTGTTAGAACCCTATGAATTATAGAAATCACCTCTTCTTGCAAACCATTGAAATTGATGGAATATTTTTTTAGTTTTATTTCTATCCCTAAAGTGCTACAATAGAAGTAAGGAATTTCATTATAGGTCTTTTCTTCCTGCTCAAAACCATGTTCTAATAGTAAAACATCACCCATGAAAAAAGGTGGTACGAGACAAAATTCAATTCGTATAATATTCCCTTTCCTTATACTGGCAATAATGGACTAACTTAAACCTTCTACTAGTAAAATAAAAAGGTAGGGTGAAAAAGGGTAGCCTTGAGGAAGGTTTATAGAGGGTTTGGAGAATAGAGAAGAAACCATATTCCTCAAAATAGTAAAAATAAATGAACTAGAATTACATGGTATAGCTTGATTAGAGTATAAAATTTAGTTGATGATTTTTTAACTAAAAAAGATCCTAACTTTAAAGTATACAAGCTTGCCACTTTAGCTGGAAGTGAAAATGAACATTGAAACATGGCAAGGATTTTGTAGAAAATATAGGAGAAGGAGTTGGCAAGCAATGCATGTGGCCAAGAGGTCTTGTACAACAGAGAATAACCCCTAGCTCAACAGGCCATGAGGTCACCCAACCAATGGGAACAGATAACCTAGAAAAAATGGTGTAGGTATTTAATGTAAAGATAGGTTCATAGCATTTCCTAGAGTGTAGTAAGATCGAACCATAATAGATGAGTGGAAAAATAATAGGTTGATAGATGTGAGGACCTAGCATTAGAAAAATGAGATGCTTTTGATAATTTCTAGAGCACCCCAATTGAACCGAAAAGTATCAAATTAAATTTTTAATCACATATCTGCCATATAATCTCAATACCGCCCATTTAATCACATATCTTGTATTAAGAGATGGTAACAAATATCGATAAATTCATCCACTTGATTTCCAGCCATGTTACATTTGTGGATGACAACATTCTAGAATAATAATACCCTCAATGCACATAAATTATGTAAAAGTAGATAGAGAATAAAAAATAAAATTAAGAAACATTTTTATGAATAAATAAAAATTAGAAAGACTCAAGCGGATGAATACCTGAATGATATCCTATTGGTTTCAAGAATAATTTATTGGAGTAGTCTAATTTTGGAGCAAACATTCCTGGATTTGATGGAGCAACAATGAAGTCAACATTGACTTTGTTTCTCTTCTATTGGAGCAAGGGAGGTTTGATCATAGACTATCCAAATCCTAAATTGTTCTCTATTGAATAGGGCCAACCACGTGAAGGTGGAAGCTCTTATGCTCCCCCCCCACATCACTCTAAATTCCCCAATACCCAATATATCTACTAGAAAATAGTTGAAATCAACATATTAAATTAAACAACGCTAGATATTTTTTACAAACCCCTCTTATATATTCCCCTAAACCTTGTACCTTCAAAATGATAGAATATCCATTGGAATATCCATATTTTGTTTTTTTTTCTCTTCCTTAAAAATACAACATTTAGCCATTGTAGCATATCCACAATGCATTAATGGTTCCTGTTTAAAAACAAAATGACAGGCATTAATAAAACTTGGAACCGATCTTCAAATTTTTTAAAAAGGAAACAATTACCACAATATAAAAAATATAAAAGCGCAAATTTGCAAATACTTCTCAAGAAAAGCATTGATATTGGTAAAGAAAACCAATATTTCCTCCCATATTCACCAGTAGTGTCTAGGGAATATACAATGGTTGATTATTGTATTTTTTAGGAAGAGGACAATATATAAATTGAGAATAAAAACACTTGCAATTAGCATAAACTGAATTAAAGGTAGACACTATTTTTAGATCAAAAAAAGTTCTCAAAGGCTCTAGAAAGCCATGAATTTCATAATGATAACTCTAGCTCTTCCATAGTTGAGGGTTCAAAACATAAGGTAATAAATTCGATCGGTCACAAATTCCAATCAACCTTTGGTAGATGCAGCTAAATAGATCTAAAACAAGGAAGTTATGGGCCTTTGGTTCTGATAACTCAAATAAGAACAACCACAAAGTAGACTATTAAGACTATTAATAAGAGTCATAGATCAACTATCAAGCTTAGATTGTTTAGACATAGGAAATACATTTTAGATTACATTAGGGAATAAAACATTTGGATTGGGGATTTATTTTGGACCATTATGAGAAATAAATCTTGGAAACAATTAAACACACTTGAGTGGCAAGGGAAAAATGAAGAAAGAATTTTAGTAGTTAATTTCTTAGCTTAAAATGCTATTTCTTATTTTTGCATGATTTTATTCATCTTGATAATTGGACTAATCAAATCATCCACCTTTTTGGTTAAGGACTAACAAGTGATCAATAGGTATTTATCTTGGTAAACTCAAGGCAACCTCAAGAAATCTATGCAAATTAAACATGTCCTAAGTCCTTATTTTACACTAGGAAATAGTCTTAGATTGCATAGAATCAATTATGAGATTTTTTGCCTCCTAGATTTTTGGTATTTTTGGTTGAATGCAGATTGAAAAATAGCCTATACTTAAGCCTTAAGGAACCAATACCCTTGCAAATATGGTCTTATTTTTCTTCAGTGCCAACAAAAATAAATGAATTACAATTCAACCAGCCTTGGAGAGAGGTGATCTACAGATTTTAAGTGTACAAGAAATTGAACAATGGCGAGAAGCACACATGTCAGAACTTCACCCAACCTCGAGATAGTGAGGCTTCCTATCGAGTAAACTCATGAGATTATAGAAAACATCAAATCAAAAAGCAAAGAAAGACAAAGATATACAATAACTATTCCTTCCATTTTAACATGTAATTCATAAACTGCATATTTACTTTAAAACATTCAAAGGAATTAGGAAGTTAGAGGATTTTTAAACTAGAGTTACAGTCTACTTATTAGAAGCTTGTAGATTAATTAGTGAAGTCCTCATGAAAAATACCAGAGAGTGGATTTCATGGATTCCTTCTTTTGTAGCTAATGATAAAATTCACAAACAACAAGCTAAATGTATTTGCGGTGAGGCACGTAGAACAAAAATAGATATGAAACACAATACAAGGAATTCATAAAACTGTCCTAGAAGATAGTGAATAGGACACTGGTAGATGTACTTAGAAAACAAAGACTTGTGTGGGAATTTCCCCAAATTCCTTGAAATTGCACATATGTCATGACTGCAGAGGGCTAATAGACCAAAATTAAATATGTAATCTGGTCAGAAGGTGTAGGCCACCCAACCTATAGCCAAAGGGTGGAGAAAAGTTTGTGGTCCTTTTTTTTGTAGAGTATAAATCAATAAAAATCTACAAAATGCCAGAAGCTAGGATAGGTTATAAGCATACCTTTCACAGGGTAACATAGATCTTGTTGGTATAATAAAAGCAATGACATTGATAAATAAATGTAACTAAGTTGATCAGAGAATCAGGAGTAAGACATAAATTTCATACCGTAAAGGGTCATCTCAAGGATCACCTCGCCACTTGTGGAATATGCACATACATACAATTGATTCTATAATATGAATTAGGAATAAAGAGGAACCTAAAATATACCACAATTATAACCATAAAAGCTAAATGGTAAACACTATCAATGAATAACCCTAGAAAGCATATAAGGGGTAAAACCCTCCAAAAAGGGGTAAAAACTTATAGGGTAGGTTATCAAAGATCCTCTCCTTTTGGTTTGGCTCGCAAGCTTGAGCCGTAATTCAATACTTCCTTAGCCAAGTTGTGTGTAGGTTGAAAAATGAAAAATTCCATGACACAGGAACCAAGAGGAATCCAGAAAAATAGCTACATGGTTTCAAAAGAAAACACTTAGAGTAAAGGAGGGATTTTCAACTGGAGCATGTGAGAAATATCATTGAGGGGAAATGGCCTCAAAACCCATATTTTCTCTCACAATGGATATATTTACAGAGAATCTAGTTAGAATACATTTAAATTAACAACAAACCAAATGTAAAAAGGTAAGGGTATAAACTTACCTTAGAACAATGAGTATTGTGAAGACATAACTTAGTCAGAAGTGAAAACACTGTTGGAAGGAAAAAAGACTTGACTAGGGCCTTGGCTTTGTCATAAAGAAAACTAACCCATATTAAGACCTCCAGGACAAACTCATAAGGGTGGGTTAGATATAAAAAGCCAGGAAAATAATAAGAACGAGGTGAAAATAGCAATGAAGGAAAAAACTCATTATAAACCACCATAACTCTCCATCTCTAGCCACATAGAATTAAATGTATCCAACAAAGTACGCCAACTATACGAGGGGAAGGTGTAACAACATCTAGCTCATCCTATTAGCCAAAAAAGTAATGTTTGGAACCCCTCTCCATAGAAACAAGGCCATGATAGTAAAAAAACATAGATGCAACAAAGGAAAGGTGTAAGGCACAATTAACCCTAGCCAAATTGGCAAAAGAAAATAACCAACATAGGATCATTGCAGATAAATATCCATTGTCCAACCTGGGTAGTATATGAAGTCGGTGTGATAGTTATTGGTGAGTGTGCCATATGGCCGAAGAGCACATGGGCATTGGGCTAGAGGGCTGATAGATCATAAGAAGAATAGACATCAGTGCACACTCTTGCATAATGACCAATCATAGTCTACTATAATAGTACATTAATGTATGGAAATGTAAAATGAGTTCCATGGTAAGGCTTTGAGTCTACCCATGGTATATTATATATGTTAAAAATGATTAGGTGGACTAAAAATAGTATTCATATATAAGATGTGGTAAGGGTGATGTATTTTATATTTTATATGCAATCTAATCTAGGTTGAATAAAAAATATGCAATCAAATGGGAGTATATAATATGATCAATTTACCCAACAAGCTATATTAGAATAAAGCATATAAGATGGCAAGGTTAATCTGAAAAAATCCAAAATATCATGTTTATTGCATTGGAAGACATATGACATATGGGTCATTCTTCATAATAATGATTCCCTATAGATCAATCATCAGAATACTGATGAACACAAGTGCTTTACACATTTTTTTTTTGAAAAAAATGACATTTTTCTTGTAATTTGCGATAGTATGGGCCATACCTTTGGACTATGTCATCAGCATTTAGTATTATATGTAGTAGTGATGCCTTGGCTAAGGGAATTATTCATGTGCGAGGAAGCCTTGACAAGGGATGGATCACCCAAGGGGCTAAAGAAGTAGAGAAGGGGATGATTGGAATTGGAAGGTGAGTGACTGCACTGAAGAAGAAATAGATTTCCCGAGGGACTAATGAAGTAGAGAAGGGAATGCCAAAACTCAAAATATGAATTTTTTTCATAGAATCATGTGCATATTTATTGGGATCAGGAGTGCATTGGGTGTGTCCCAAAATGAAATGAGTTGAAATTGTTCCTGAAGGGGCACTATGCACAGTGGATGTCATGATTATACATTATAGTTTGATTGAGCTCTAGGATCAAGTGACCAAGTATGTCAAGGTGCAATGGAAGAACGATAGGCCAAATCAAGCCACATGGAAGATGGCTAATCAAATGAGGGTGTCATACCCATTCTTTTGGTTGCTGAGTAGGTAGTTGTAAATGTAATTGTAAATATATAAGATTTATTTATAAAGCTTAGTTGTGTTTGAGTATTTTGCTAAGAACACTAGGGATGGTGCTCCTCTTAAAGGGGTAGAGTTTGTAACACCCTCTTGTACTTTCCATAATTTTTGTAATGTATTTGTACTTTGATTATAAATGATTATATATTTATTTGAATGAACTAAAGACTAGGACCACAGATCCATGTTTTGAGGGGGAAAAGGAAGAAGGACCTAAGAGGTGTTAGCCAAGACCACTGATTAATCACATGTGCAATTAGAAAGAAGACATTGAAGAATGTTCGATGAGAAACACAAAGAGACACATAAGAAAATGGATAAAAAGGCATTCAAACAACAAAAATCTCTCTCTTTCTCTCTCTCCAAGGAAATAAATTGGATGAAGGGTGGAGTTGGATGTTTGGGCAAGGATCCAAACTTGTGAGCATGATATCTAATTGAGTTTTATTAAAAAATCCTCTTGGATCATGGATATGGATCGAGGGTGACTATTGCAAGAAAATACAGGCTGCAACTAGTCTATGGTTGGGTGGAAAATCAAAGTCCGACATTCAGTTTCAACCATTGTTATATTTCAAAAGCGTTATTAACTATGACCTATAAATATCATGATTATTTATTTATTGAATTTATGTATAGCTTTGTGATAATTTTTGACAACTATAGGAAACTGTTGCATGGAATTAATAGGAAACATTCCTTGGTTGTTTTGTGGATTATACTAAAATTCCAGCCTAAGGTTGTAAGAAAGATGTCTTGATTTTTATGTGCAAGTTAATTTTTTTCATGTGTACATGCAAGACTCTACTACACCATTTCTTATGGGAGGTTCCAAAATCTGAAACTTGGACCATGGTGAGGGGAAATATTGTTGATCCTCTGGTCCATATTTTAGATCATGGGTTGAAAATTTTTAGAAAATATGATCAGATTGATTTTTAATTCCTAAATGCATCTTTAGATAGGTCATGTTGGAATTTTTGCTATAAATTTTCTTTTGGGAGGTTCCGGAAGCTAAAACTTGGACCACAGTAACGTGAAATCCCAATGATCATCTGATCTAACTTTTAGATCTTGGTTCACGATATTTTAGGAGATATGATTAGGGGAAATTGAGCTTGCTAAATGATCTTGAAATTGTGTTTCAAATAGGTCATGTTGGAATTTATGCTATAACATTTCTTTTGGGAGGTTCTAGAAGATGAAACTTGAAAGATAGTAATGTAGAATCCCATTGATCATTTGATCTAACTTTCATATGTTGGGTCACAATATGTAAGAATATAAGATCAAAAGGAAGTTAATCTTCTTGAATTCTCCTAGAAACATGCATAAAATTAGTCATGTTACCTTTTTTCCATAACTTTTCATCTGAGAGGTTCTAGTGGTTGAAATATGAACCATAGTAAGGGGAACTCCCACTAATTATATGGTTTAGTTTTTAGAATTTGACTTCTATAATTTAGGAGATATTCCCTGAGGAATTCACTATATTAGTTTGCATGCAAAGTGTTTGAAGAAATGGCCAAATGGTTTAATGATTTATTGTATACAAATTGTTTGATGAAATGCCCCAATGAAAATGTCATTTTGTGGATTGGGACAATATTGTTGTATGATAGTACTTTTGTAGCTAATGTATGCCTATTTTCATGCAAAGGTTTTTCTATATTAGTTTGCATGTGAGGTGTTTGAATAATTTCTTAAATGGTTTAATGATTCACTACATACAAATTGTTTGATGAAATGCGCCAGCGAAAATGTTGATTTGTGGATGGGGATTGTGTTGTCGTATGATAGTATTGATGTAGCTGATATAAGCCTATTTGCATGCAAATAATTTGAAGAAATGTGTTAACTATATTTTATTATAATTTTCATATGAACTATTTGATAAAATACCTCAAAGACAAAAATTAAAAGTTGCATGATTGAGTGGTTTGTGTCAGTGAGTATGTTAAATGTGGAATTTGAGAAATGTTTTTGAGTTTATTTCATAAAAATGTTTGACAAAATGTATACCATAAAAATACTACTCAATTGGTTGTATGCAAAGTATTTGAAGAATGGTTTACATGTAATTGTTTGAAAAAATGTTTGAGAGATGAAAAGAAAGTTTTTGTAAGTTTGATTAGGATAAATTTAATAGGGGTATATAACAAAGTGGTACCAAAGCCCTGTAACCTCTATAAGTCATTGAGGGAACTGGGTTTGTTACATCACCTATATGAAATTTAAGGGGCCGGGGGGGGAGAGAAGTGGGTTAAAAATATTTTGTCATTCATGCAACGTGGCACCTAATGCATGAGGTTAATTAGGGCCACTACTTGTCATTTCCACTATGCACCCATGGCTTATGCACAATGGGCCATGTCATGTCCACATCACCTCCATGTCACTATCTACCACTTGTCATATCATGTCACCACCACATCATTGCCATGTGTTATTAAAAAATGGCCACTTGGACACCCAAAAAGGCCAAATCCACTTGCCACATGTCATGAACATAGGGTCCCACACGATCATTTTCTAGATAACTTTTCCAAGTCACCTTGCCATGTCATCTAGGGTCCACATACCAATTGGAACTAGGAAATATAGTATCCAGCTAATGACCATTCAAAATCATCACCCTTTAAAACCATTTCTGGACTCCATCACTTCAAACTCAAATCTCTCTTCATTCTTGAGAAGTTAGGATTCCATATACCACTATAAATCTCTCTAATAGGGATATCCAACCAAACACTTTTTAGGTGCTTTTGAACATGTCACCTACATGAATAATTCCTTCAAATGTAGGATACTTAGTAAACACCCAAGTGATCATATGCTTAGCACGCTATTTATTAAAAACAACATAGAAATCAATAACACCATGAGCATCATGCATGAAAATTCAACAGGCTACCCCTAAACTTGACATCACTTGACACCATTTACTAGACTTGACATCAATGACAACTTCCAAGATACTCAACAAGTTCCTAATGAATTAATGAGTGCAATGTACCTCAACAACCACTAGTAGAAAATGAGTAGTTAGTGACTAGGTGACTAAAAATGTTAGTCACCACAGCTTTTCCAAGTGAAATACTACAAAAAATGAGCAATCTTAAGTGACCGAACTAAAAATGACTAACATAAATCACTAATTTAGTCATTGGTTAAAATATGTGACTATCTCCCCGGATGCGGGTGCCACCATGCAAGACCTGGTAAGGCCACTTGCCACGGTCGACAGGACATGCGACGGACGGAGGGCATTAAGGCTCCTCGCCGCCACCTCCCATCGACCAGCAACGCAGCACTCGAGCCTTAATGAAGGTGCAGGTACCACAGAGGAGGAGGATGGCCGCATTCAATGCGGGGACATTCCGGAAGAATGAAGAGGTTGTTAAATTTGTCGATTGGGATGCAGATGAAGCCCACTGCGATGGTGTTCCTGCTCTGCAACCTGAGATTTCTGGAGTCATTGTGGAATTGGGGGAGGCTGGCCGACTGCTGGTCCTCCCTGGTTCATGCCTACAGTCATTTGTTTGTCACAGTGAGCCGAATTGGGTGGAAGCTTCGTCTGAGGAAGCGGAATTTGGAAGAATGGTCCGTGAACGAATGCCATGTCGCCGGGGTAGAGGCTCAGGGAGAGCCAGATCCGCTCGAGGGCCTGCAGCCGACCTACACCACCATTGCTGCTGTGTTTATTGTCACCGACGAGGAGGAGCACCTCAGGTGCAGCCGAGTCAATATGTGGAAGTGGGAGGGTCCAGCATTGGAGAGCAATCTCTACCTGCATTCGGCTCTGTCATCTTCTCACTGCGCAATCCCAGAGAAAATTTGGGCATCAATGCTCATATTTCAGTATTGTTTACCAGAATCACGGACGAAAATGAAGCCGGCCTGCCTCGGCCACCTGCAATGGAGAATCCCTCGGACATTGAAGAGAGACTTCACCCGGCGCGAGAGGGAAAACTGCCTCTGGCTATGGAGGAAGAATGCCGGCTCGTGGATAAAGGTAAAAGGCCTTTGGGGGAGGCCTCAAGCTCACGGGAGGCGGAATTGCGGGAGAAAGAACCTGATCTGCCGGCCTTCATGGACGGCCTACCAGAAGGACATGGCTGGGCGTGGATTCGGGAAGCCAAACCAGGGGAGGACGAGCCAGAGGGTGATGAGCAAGAGGGCTAAGCCCAGGTGGCTCTCATGCATGCAGCCTGGACGCGTGTGGGATCGTGGTCGGTTCTCTCTCCTGTGGAATCGTGGTCGGTTCTCTCTCCTGCTGTCTTTAGTCGTTCTAGTTTGCTTTTTTCTGTTATATGTTGGGTCTCGGTCATATGTATCTTCTGCTGTTTCTGGGTCACTCTTCCGTTATGGAATGGAGTTTTGTTTGGTTTGGGCTATCTCCACAAGCCCTGGTTCTATGTGACAATCTCTGCCCCTGCGTGGGCTTCACAGAGTTGCCTTTTGTCTTTTTGCTGGCGGTTGTAAGGCGCAATCTAGGTACCTTCAGGTGTGCTTCTCAGAAATGTAATGGGTTGGGGGGCTATGCTACAGCTGCCATGGAGCCACATGAGCAGCAAGACATATCGCATGTAATTTTCAGCTGTAAATATTAATACATAGTAGTTAGTGTTGCTTAGAAAAAAAAAAAAAATGTGACTATCTAATAAGTAATACAACTAAAAATGACTAACACGAATGACTAATTTAGTCTAAGAACAAAAATACAACTATCTAACAAGTACTACAATAATATGAATCAGTTTTTTATGTTAGTCATCTTAATTGTGTCAAGCAATCTAAACTTACAAGTGATAGGGGATTGAAGGGTTGTTAAAGATTGGTTGAAAGGTTATCCTTCCTTAAACACTTCTTCATCCTCACATGGTGTATAAGTAAGCCAACTTTGCACTATGTATATCTAATAATTTGTAATTTTAAAAATATATTTTTAAATATCTATATATATATATATATATATTTTTTTTTTATGTATTTTTTAAAAATCTATTCATTGAATCTAATTGGATCCAGTTCTAATTTGAAATTAATTTAAAGGGATTTTTTCATTTTTAAGACTATAATATCAAATAAAAACTACTTTAATTTCATATTAACTGACCTACATCCATCTTAACCCCAGATATATCAAGTGTTGAGAGGGGTCCAATCTCTCGAGGTGCAAACTTTTCTTTCTAGTGCAAAACTTGAGGAAATGTTTTCACCTCAAGAGACTGGATCCCTCTCAGCACTTGATAGTTATAGGGTTAATATGGATCTAGGTTGGTTATATAATACTATATAATATCTATATTTATATTTGTGTCTCTTTGTTATTCCCTCTCTCTATCTCACCCCCCAAACATACACACACTCTCTCTCCCTCTCTTCTCCTTCTCTGTTTATCTCTCTCTTCCCCTTCTCTCCCTCTCTATCTATATCCTTCTCTCTATTCCCTCCCACTCTCCTCTCTCCCTCACTCTCTCTCCACGACTCCCTTGTCACCCCCTCTCTCTCCACCTTTCTCCCTTGGTGTTTTTATTGTTCCCTCCATCTCCTACACCCTCTAATTCCATCTCTCTCTCCTCATCTCTATCTTGCTTCCTCTCTATCCCTTATCTCTCACCTCCCTCTATCTCTTCCCCCAAATCACTCTCCCTCTCTCTCTCTCTCTCCCATCCAACTCTATCACTATCTCCCCCCCTCCCTGTCCTTCTCCATCTCTATGTCTCCATCTCTCTCCCTTCCCCTTCTCTCCCTATCTCTATCCTCTCCTCTTCTTTCTCTTCCTTCCTCTCTTCTCTCCCCTCACTCTCTCTCCATATCTCCCTTCTCACTCCTCTCCCTCTCCACCTCTATCTTTATATGTCTTTGTTCTTTCCTCCCTCTCTCTCCCACTCCAACTCCATCTCTCTCTCTCTCCCCTCTCTCTTCCTTCCTCTCGCTCCCTCTCTCCACCCCCTCCCCGACTCTCTCTTAAATTTGTTCACATTGTATTGTGTTTATGAAATTATCTAAATTAGAAAAAATTAATTGGTTGTAAAAGATTAAACCTATATTTTGGATCAATCATGTCAAAGAAAATAAAATAATGAAAAACTCTAAAAAATCATGCACTATATTTAATCTATTATAATTAGTCAATTTTCTTGCTATCATCCCTTGGATCTTAGCTATAATGGATCGATGTCAGTTCTTTATATATATATATATATATAAAGAACCGACATAGATCCATCTTAGCTTAATTTTAGTAGTCGTTAGGATAGAGGGTTTAGATATATCTCAAATTGTAACATTTTCCCTTTTAGATTCAAATAAAAAAATGTTGTAAAATTAAATTAAAATAAAATATTTTACTATGAAATAAGTTATGGTTTTTTGGCATGTGGTATTGATAAGCCATGGTATTGTAATAAAGCAGATTTACAAGTTAGTATCCATGGTAAAGTGAGGGTGAATATCCATGGTTAACAATCTTGTCATATTGTTATAAAATATTTTATTGTGAAATAATTTATGTTTTTTGGGCATGTGGTATTGATAATCCATGGTATTGACCCATGGTATTTTAAAAAAGTCTATTTTTTACAAGTTAATATTATCTACTGTAATGTGGAGGGGGGAATATCCACAGTTAAGAATGTTGTCATATTGTTGTAAAATATTTTAGTTGTGAAATAAGTTATGGTTTTTGGACTTGTAGTATTGATAAGCCATGGTATTGGCCCATGGTATTGGTTGTAAAATATTAAACCTATATTTTGGATCAATCATGTCAAAGAAAATAAAATAATGAAAAACTTTAAAAAAATCATGCACTATATTTAATCTTATAATTAGTCAATTTGCTTGCTCTCATCCCTTGGATCCTTAGCTAAGATGGAGCTTAATTTTATTAAAACCTTATTTTAATTTCTATTAGATATATCTCAAATTGTAACATTTTCCCTTGGTTCAAATAAAAAAATGTTGTAAAATTAAATTAAAATAAAATATTTTTACTATGAAATAAGTTATGTTTTTTTGACATGTGGCATTGATAGGCCATGGTATTGTAACGAAGCGGATTTACAAGTTAATATCCATGGTAAAGTGAGGGTGAATATCCATGGTTAACAATCTTGTCATATTGTTATAAAATATTTGACTATGAAATAATCTATGTTTTTGGTCATGTGGTATTGATAATCCATGGTATTGACCCACGGTACTGTAACAAAGGCTATTTTTTACAAGTTAATAATATCTACCGTAATGTGGGGGTGAATAGCCATGGTTAAGAATCTTGTCATATTGTTGTAAAATATTTTGGTTATGAAATAAGTTATGTTTTGGTTGTGAAATAAGTTATGTTTTTGGACTTGTAGTATTGATAAGCCATGGTATTGTAACAAAGCCTATTCACAAGTTAATAACAAAATCAAAATATAACAAATTAAATTTTATTATTTTTATTAATTTAATTTTTTATTATTAATTGAGATCATATTTAAATGTTTACACTCATCCCAATATCATTTTTAACTTCTTCTTTTTCTTTTTCATTTAGCAAAAAAATTAACAAATTATTATTAAAAATAAATAATTTAACCCAATTGCAATTTATATATTATAAATATTTCTTTTATTTTTTCTATTCTTATTAAAAATAAATAATTTAACTGAATTGCAATTTATATGTTTTATTTTATATTATAAATATTTCTTTTATTCTTTCTATTATAAATATTTATTTTCTTTTTCCTTTAGTTTAACGATGGGTTCAATAAAATATTCACAGATTACAACATCACATTGTAGCACTGTATTTTTCTCTGCCTTGTCTATATCTGTGTGGAAATTCCAGAAAAAGAAATACCATCAGCGTGATCTATAGATTTCATGGGATTCAAACCCCAAATGGAGTTTTCATGGGAAACATCTTAGGAGAGCATCAACTATTAGATAGAGCAAGGGAAAGGTCACTGGGGGTGAGGATTTTTGTTTGTATGGGTAAATAAGTTCGAGGGTTTATATGATCAAAAACCATAAATTTTATCTAGATTAGGGTTTAATGATTATGATAAGGGCAAGGTCATTGGGCGTGGATATTTTGGTAATTTGTACATGGGTATGAATTTGGACTCTGTTCTTACTTTTTACTAAAGAGGATTTATGTTCTTATCAGTAAATAATTTCAAAGGTTTATATGATCAAAGCAAAAATTTGGGAAACACCTTAGGAGAGCATCAATGATTAGATGGAGCAAGGGCTTACTAAAGAGGATTTTTGTTCTTATCAGTAAATAATTTCAAAGGTTTATATGATCAAAGCAAAAATTTGGGAAACACCTTAGGAGAGCATCAATGATTAGATGGAGCAAGGGCAAGGTCACTGGGGGTGGATATTTTAGTAATTTGTACATGGGTATGAATTTGGACTCTGTTCTTCCTTTTTACGAAAGAGAATTTTGTTTGTATGGGTAAATAATTTCGAGGGTTTATATGATCAAACCATAAATTTTATCGGGTTTAATGATTATGATAAGGGCAAGGTCAATGGGCATGGATATTTTTGTAATTTATACATGGGTATGAATTTGGACTTTGTTCTTACTTTTTACTAAAGAAGATTTTTGTTCTTATGGGTAAATAATTTCAAGGGTTTATATGATCAAAGCATAAATTTTATTTAGAGTTGAGGGTTTAATGATTATGATATTTTGGTAATTTGTACATGGTTATGAATTTGGACTCTGTTTTTCCTTTTTATTAAAGAGGAGTTTGGTTCTGATGGGTAAACAATTTTGAGGGTTTATATGATCAAATCATAAATTTTATCTAGAGTTGAGAGTTTAATGATTATGATAATGCAGATCTTGATTGCGGCCAATGATTCATCAAAAGGCAATGCACAAGTAAGCATTTTGCATGTCCTTATTGTACAAAAGGTTTAATGATTATGATAGACAATGCACAAGTAAGCATTTTGCATGTACTTATTGTACAAAGGGTTTAATGATTATGATAATGCAGATCTTGGATGTGGCCAACAATTCATCAAAAGACAATGGACAAGTAAACATTTTCCATGTCCTTATCGTACAGATCAGTTCGCTCCTCCCTAAGTTTTCTAGGGTTAGAATGCATGAAATTTTATTTTTTCTTTTCGCATTTTTTTTAGTGGTTGATTGTTTTTGTAATGGACTCTACCATGCCCAAATTAAAAGGGCTCAAGTGATACAATAAATTTTTCTCATAGGATGCAAATGCCAGACCTTCCTCAAACTTTGTTACATGAAATTAAAACTTCTTGTAATCATGAACATAAAATATTTTCTGTTTCATCCTTAGATTCTGGTCTCAATGCCCACAATTTTAAACCATGTTACTATATTTTAAGTAGAATATACTTATATCCCCTAAACCTTACAACTCTCCAAACCTTAGGTTAATTTCCGCTAAAAAGAAGGAACTTGAACGACTTTTGAAATTTAGATTCAATTCTTACAGATAATGATTAAAAATGGAAGAACTCAATGGTCTGATAACTTTTACCCACCCATCAATTTCGAAGACCTTTGGTATTATTCTGAACCTAAACAGAGAGAGTAGAAGAAGAAGAGGAGCCTGGATGAGGTGGACCTTTGTTATAGACATATTTGGGCACTGCAACCCCAACCGCATATGTCAATAAACCAAGGGCTCTCAAACCCCTAAAAATGTTGTTTCATACCCTAAAGGATCAAGGTCAACTGATTACATCATTTCCTAGAAGTTCTTCTTGGGAAACTGCTCAAAAGTGGTCAAAACTGGACCATACAAACCGATCCATGTTGAGGGTGTGATGCATCTCACCTGCTACACACAAAGGGTGTGATGTATACTGAAAATCCCTTCGGTAGGGTGCGATGAGCGAGAGAAAACAAATGGAAGAGGTAGTTTGCTAGGTGGAAACTCAAAGAATCTTCTAGAAACTTCTCATATGACACTTGCCTCTCTGAATTCGCCCAGGGATGAGTAAGAGATCATGAAATCTCCAAGTGGAACCAAGAACTATCAGTGAAATGACACTAATCAAAATCCCAGAAGCTGACTCACTCCCCTGCAAACATCTATATATGGATCCCTCATCCTAGAGATCCAAAGGTTGGAATTTTGTAATTTGTAAGGAAGTGTTGTTGGTTTCTCTTTGAGACATTGTATTGTTGAGTGATCTTGCTTTTTTATGAGGTGAAGAGGGCTTTCATGCTGGGAGGATGATGCTAGATCAGACAGCTGGGTTATAATCCTCTCTTCTACTACTTCTATCAATAAAGCTATTTGAGTTTTCCTCCATATACTTGTATATTTCTGAATCTTGTATTTGTGTATGCATTTGTATGGTGAATGTACATCTGATTCTACATTGTTTATGGTTATATATCTCTATGCTTTGATGGTATTTTGCTGCTTTGATTCTACAGGTGTTCTTTGAAGCGGGACAAGTGAGAAAGGAGTGGTGAAGCTCTATCAAAGGAGAGAGGAAACAAGCAAGGAGCCAAGTGAAAGAATGAGGTTGGTACTCTCTGCTTCTCTCTTGTCTATCTCTCATAAAGGAAAACACAAGTTACTTTGAATTGTTTGTTTCTAAGATAGCTACCCGTCTGAATGGGACTAGCAACTCTGAATGGACACTAGTTTTCCTGATAACAAAATGGTGACTCCACAGGGGAGCGAATAGTTTGTTTGTTTTGTCACTATTGTTTGCTTTATAAACTACAGACATAGCTTGAAGTTAAGCCAGCTAGCCTTCGAACTGCTTTTGCTATGCAACTGCAAAGTAGATCAACGCTGCTTCAATTAATCTCCGGGTTGGTTTATGAACTAAACATCTGACTTGCAAACATCCTAAGTGCCCTGGTGGTAGCTCAAATAACCTCATTAGATCAGTCCCTATACTTTGTGTTTACTGCCTATCAAAAGCTCAGCCTAAACCCCTGAACTTAGCTGCAAACTGTGAGTGAAAACCAAGCTCAGTCTCGTCCCTGGCCCATCGCACTGTCTCTCAATAGAAACTTGAATGCATCGCACCTCCCATGTGTTGCAGGTGAGATGCATCCCTGTTTCCCTGTGTTACAGGTGCGATGATTGAGTGAGACTGTTTCTGCCTCCATATTTTGGTTTTTTCCTCATTATCTTCAGCTTTATTTAGTAGTTTTGCTGTCTATGATTAGTATATCACTGTTGAAACCTTCTTCCTTTGCATTATTCAACCTCCATTGATAAAGAATTGTGAATTTTTGTAATGTATTTTTCATCATTTATAGTTCTCCTTTGCAAAAAGTAGCTTAATCGAACTATCGTATTTTGATTTGAAAGTGTCACAACTGTCGTTTTCAGTCAAGAAAAAGAGTGTCATAAAGTCTTCCTCTTTTATATAGTCGATTACACTTTTTCTATCATATTTTATTTGAACCATCAATTCTTTGAAGTGTCGAAAGTAGTTTTCAAGACGAAATTGAAAGTGTCGTCTTAGTCTTCCTTTTGTTTTTAACAGAAATTGCTAAAGTGTCGCTTTGAGGAAAGATAGTTCAGATCTATACTTAGTTTTCTTTTTGTCATTCTCACATTAAGGAAACTGAAAAAAATACATGCATGTGCATTTGCATTTAGACTGCATGTGGAAATTGATTTAGGAAAAGTGCATCTAGTGTGTGCTCTCTACTCTATGTTGAAAGAATTTTATTTCTCTTTCCTTAGTAGCTAGGATTTTCATTGCTAAAAGAAAGTAAACAACTGTTTATCATCTTAGATTGCATGTTTAGGAATTGTATATCTACATCGCATGGTGAACCTTAAAGGTAAACTTATTAAGAAAGATCAACTATAAAATAAACCTCAATGAACATAAAAATGCTTTGGAACCTAATGCACAACAACTAGAAGTCTAGGCTAGAGACGTATTCCGGCGTCGTAAATCCTGATAACTATCGTTTTCATCGTAGGTTGGGTGATTCTTCCTCTTTGATACGACAAGTGCTAGTACGTACTTGTACTCCCATGTACCGTCGAGTATATATTGGGAGACCACAATAGGCTATATCCTTTATCCTTAGGAAGCCGTGTCTACCGCCCTATCAGTCGCAATGCACTGAACACAACATTCAGGAAGATTGACTGCTGTACGTAAAAGTATATTGCAGTTTTGTGATTGGTTTGGTAATCCCTTTGTTTAGATTTCCAGAGTAATCACTTTCATTCCTTTTCAGACTCCTTAAAAGAAAAGGTCCATCTGAGCACTTGTCACTTCAAGCTCATTAAAAATCAAAGGTGACTAGAGTCACCTTTAGCTTTTTCTCGACTCTTAAAAATTGAAAAAGCAAGTTGTGTCAAAGTGTCATAAAATTCATTTAATTTGGAATAAATTTTTCCCTTTTTTATTTTGAGTTGATCAAGTAATCCGCAATTGTGGAAGAAATTCAATCAAAACCCCGTCGTTCGCAGAGACTAATGAGTCAACCATCTTTGACTCTGGAAACGAAACCATTCCAGGCCAAGCGATCTCGTTTAACTTGGTCAAAGTCTCCTAGTTTATTTGAAACTTATGTTTCAACATCCTCAGAGACTCCAGTTACTCCAACTATTTTTGGTATCCTTGCCTCTACAGAAGAAGTTCCACAGTTACAAGAGGACATTAGAACTAATCCTAGTGTAATGGTAAACACTTCTATTCCTGAACCAGCTCCATCTAGGACTGATTCAGAAGGTGTCACCCCTCCAACATCTGTCGTTGCAGAGTCTATACCTTCTTCGGCACTAGAAATATTTTACGGACCTGACGGTCTACCTCTTCCACCTAGACTGATTGCTATAGAAGAGATTGTGGAGGATATTCCATCCAGTACCCCAATGCATTTTGGAACTGGGATCCACCTATATCCTTCTAGTATAGAATTTAGTCACCCTTCATCGCAAGTTCCTGTAGAATCGCTAGGAAGTCTTTTGGATAGACTTGATATTTCTGAATAACCATCAACATCTAGGACTGTGTCATCCGATACAGTAGTAGCAGAACCTCCTGCCACTACTCTGACAATGTTCGCTGGTATACCATCTATTCCAACTAGCTCTCAACCATTAGATGGAGTCCACCCAGGCACTGTTTCGACAACATGGTCTGTTCCTATTTGTTCGTCCGGAATATTATCTGGAATTTCTTATGTTGAGTCTCAGCAAATTGATCCTTCACAATAGTATCAATTTGGGCAGTCCAATGTACAAAGACCAATTTTCTCTTTGAACACTGGATTGCTGCCATATGGGGGGCAGTATGCCTTTTCATTGTTCCCTTCGGGATAACAACTATATGAGAGTTCACAACAGAATTCGGGTCAAGCTGGAATTGCATCCAGTGGTTGGGTGCCAATACTACCTCAAGATCCAAGAGTTGTATATTCAATGCAACCAAATCAACCTGTGTTGAATATTCCCACTACACCAGATATTGTGACGGTGTCGCAAGTACAAGCACTGCCTGTTGTATGTCAACCTCAAGTTTCTCAGGTCATAATACAACAGCCTCTTGTCTCCATGACTCAATCATAATCGCCGATTAGTGGCTCCTTAACTGAAATGACTCAGGCTCAAACAGGTACTATCACCCCTCATCTTGGTCAAACATCTAATATTGGACAACAACAAATGGCCTCACAACCATGGCTGGTGCAATATTAACAACCGCAATTTCAGCAAGCTTACTGAGGACCTGAGCAATAAAGCTTTGCGGGTAATGGGCAACCGTATATTCAAAACGGTTACCATCAATCATATCATAATGGTTATGCCCATCAATCTTATCAAAGTTATCAACATTAAATAAATTATGCTGGTATGCAAAGACCCACTGCTCAGGTGATCCCATCTTATCATGGGTATGCTTCACCAAACTTGAATCAACAGTTGCCTTTCGTGGCAAATTTAGAATTACCAGATCTGAATCAGCTAACAAATGATCCAATTGCTTACGCCCCTTGGTGGCCGGCGATTCCTTATAAATTTCCGTCAGATATTCCTAAATTCAATGGAAATCCGAGTGAAGATCCGTCGAATCATGTGATGACCTTTCATATGTGTTGTTCATCCAACACTCTTAATGATGATTCGATTAGGCTTCGCCTTTTTCAGCGAACATTAATTGGTCCGGCAGTGAAATGGTACATCGAATTGCCTAGAGCTTCATTCGATAACTTTAGCACCCTTGCCACCACCTTTTTAACCCATTTTTAGTTACCAATAAGGTACACAATAGGAATAGAGCTTCTTACCAATTTTAAGCAGATGACAGCCACTCACATATATGGTCATATTCATGAGTGGTGATGTCGTCGTCGAATGGTAAAAAAATATGTTCCTGATCAGCTGCTAGATGAATGGTTTATTAAGTCATTGTTACCTTCTATTACAAAAGATGTGGCTAAGGGGGGAGTTGTCACTGAAGAGCAAGTCATTGCTCGTGCGCAATATCTAGACTTGATCTATACTCAGTCTGGCACACTCTATGACAAAATTCTTGATGCTCCTAGACCAGAGTTTTCCATTCCTCCTCCTCCTAAATCAAACAAGGACTCTCATGTCAGTGATGGCATGATTGGCACCTCAAGTACGCAAACTGAAAAGGCCTCATCTAGTAAAGCCCTTACAGTTTCCAGTAAAAAGGCAAATGATAAACTTCTTGCCTCGGAGGTTAATGCCGTGTCGACCGACAAAGGAAAAGAACTAAAGCAACTAGGGGGCAAGAACAAAGGGAAAAGTAAAAAGAAGAAACAAGATGATTCGTCTCCTGAAAAATCTTCTAAAAACCCTTATGGGCAAAAGAAACCTAATCGGCCATGTCACATATGTGATGAAGACCATTGGACGAGAGAATGTCCATATAAAGCTGAGATTAAGAAGTTATATAAGAGTTCAAAAACCTCAGTGGTATTGACTGATCCGTTTCCAAACCCAAAAACCAATCTGGTTGCTAGCAACAATGCTTCCCCATCCCAAGTACTTATGTTATCCGTTTCAAAGCAGCGAAATGATGCTTTGATATCGACAAGGAATAAATATTATGAGAATCCATAGCTGTCGAACAACAAGGCTGCAGATCAACCTAGTAGTTCGACAACAACTTCAATCGAAGTTGTGCCACCCATCATTCCTGAGCTAACGATAAAGCCACCAAAGGGAGTAGTACACAAATCGACATTTAATCTTTGTGCTCGAGCAGCACAGAATTCTAATATAGTAGAGGATCTGGCCTAATCGCCATCCGCTATGTCGACGCTTGAAGTACTGCAAAATTTCCCCTCCCAAAAGCAGGTTCTATTATTAGCAATAGGTGGGGTTGACCCAATGGATTCCAATCTTGTGGCCTTTAATCATAAAGGATACGAACCTTAGTTACTAGCTCAACTCGCTTTCCTCATACAAGTGAAAGCCCTCAACAAAACTGTTCATCGAACAATTATTGATGAGGGGGCATCTACCTGCATTATGTCGATGAGTTGCTGGAAAACTTTAGGCTCACCACCCTTGTCAAGATCATCAACGACATTCAAAGCATTCGATGGACAAACATACACCCCATATGGTATTTTAAGTAACTTGCAAGTTAAACTGGGCAGCAAGACAGTAGAAATTGACGTGGAAGTTATTGATGGAAACCTCGATTATAATATCCTACTAGGAAGGCCCTGGATTTATGCTATGGCTGCTATTGTGTCAACTTACTTTAGAAAGATTGCATTTCCCTTTCAAGGAGGAATTGCAATCGTTGATAAAAAAACCTTCTCCCCAACAGTTCACAAGTTACAAGAAGCATTCCAATGATCCATGGAAGCTCTCATTTGCTTCAAAATGTCAGAGTAAGCCTACTAAAAGACCCCACCTTAATGGGTACTTTTTCCCTACTGCCTCCAAGTAATCTGGTGGAAGTGGCCACAGTAGAAACCTGCAATATGATATCTTCCATTG
This sequence comes from Pinus tabuliformis, assembly GCA_031772625.1. Lineage (NCBI taxonomy): Eukaryota > Viridiplantae > Streptophyta > Pinopsida > Pinales > Pinaceae > Pinus > Pinus tabuliformis. The sequence continues at coordinate 703,118,469 of CM062805.1, read as the reverse complement.
AGAAGATTTCCGAACATTTTGTTAGCATGGATCATCAATAGGTATTGCCTCCAAGCCCAATAGAAATTTTGTAGCAATCAATTTTCTTGGCCTGGGCGTAAAACCCAAATCAATGCTCATCGAGTGTTTGGATAGATAGGTCAAAGGAATATGGCACCTCTTCAGATGCTTGGTCGCATGTACATTCTACACACGAAGGAATTATTCAGTCGATGATGTTGGGAGAGGCACCATGGGAAGATTACGACCATTGTTCCCATCTTCCGGATTACAACGAAGATTATTCCAACGACCTTAATCATCCTTCAGCTTTTGATATTCTATCAAATACTATAAATACAATGGATTCTGAGAAAAATATGTCCAATATTGAAGAAACTATCGCCATAAATATCTTGACCAAACCTAATGTTGTAGAGAATATTCATGTCAGCAAATCTTGTTCTTCTTCAGAACTGGAAATATATTGCGCTCTCTTTCATGAATTCAGAGATGTCTTTGGATGGTCATATGAAGAAATTCCAGGCATTGACTAGAGCATAGTTGAACACGAAATCAAGATGTATCCAAATGTCAAATTGGTTCGGCAACGGCTTCGACAGGTGCACTCGAAGAAAGCCGCTGCCATCAAGGCATAAGTTGAACAAATTTTACATGTTGGTTTCATTTACCCAGTTCCTCTAACTGATTGGGTATCGAATATTATCCCTATGATGAAAAAGTAAGGAATGATTAGAGTGTGCATTGATTATAGGGATGTAAATCAAGCTTGTCCAAAGGACAACTACCCTACACCCTTCATCGACCAGATAATTGATGAATGCGCCGGATGCAAAATATTTTCATTTATGGATGGATTTTCTGGGTATAATAAAATAAATATCTGCCCATAGGACCAGTCAAAGACTACATTTATATTTCCGTGGGGCACATTTGCGTATCGCAAACTACCTTTCGGTTTAAAGAACGTAGGGGCAACTTTTCAGAGGGCTATGAATTATGCCTTCCATGAAATCAATAACATCGTTCAACCATATCTTGACGATCTACCAGCTCATTCATGAAAGCAGACTGATCATCTGCAGCATTTGAGAGCTATATTTCTACGTTGCTGACACTACAAGATACGACTCAATCCGCACAAGTGTGTGTTTTGTGTTAGTTCTGGTTGTTTACTTGGCTTCGTGGTTTCTAAAGATGGGATTTGACTCGACCCATGTAAGGTTAGGGCAATCATCGATATGCCTCCACCTTCAAATTTGCTTCAGATTCAGAAACTCCAAGGGAAAGCAAACTTTCTGAGGAGGTTCATTCCAAATTATGCCGAACTTGCTAAAGGTTATACGCGTCTTTTGAAAAAATAAGTACGCTTCAACTAGGATCAGGTTGCGCAAGCTTCCTTTGAGGCTCTAAAGGAATCCCTAATAAAAGCATCATTAATGTACGCTCCTGACTATAAAAAACACTTTAACCTGTATCTAGTTGCAGCAGATACAACCATCGCAATGGTTTTAGTTCAAGAAGACAATGGAATCGAACATCCTGTCTATTATTTAAGTCAAAACTTAAATGATATAGAAAGAAAGTACTCCTATGTTGAAAAGCTGGCTCTTGTAGCTGTTCAAGCAGTACAAAGATTTCGACACTATATCCTCTTTCACAAAACTACCAATTTGTCAGATTGTAACCCTATGACTTACATTCCGTTGCGTCAGTTACTTGGGGGAAAATATTTGAAATGGATAGCTATTTTGCAAGAGTTTGATCTGGAATTCGTAAAATCCAAATCAAAGAAATCTCTAGTTTTCGCGGAGTTACTATGCGACTTCCCATCGTCGTCCAACGATTCAACATCCAAAGCATCAATTGTGGATGAATCTTTGTTTCTGATATTCTCGAGCAATCTGTGGTATGGAGATATAATCATCTATCTCCAAACCCAAACATACAGGCCTAATACCTCTCGCTCAGAACAACGACGTACTCGATACCAAGCAAAAGACTACATGATTGTCGGTGATACACTTTACTATCATGGTATCGATACAGTTCTGCGAAGGTGCCTCACCCATGAGGAGGCCGAAAAAGTCTTAAATGATTGCCATTCAAGAGCGTGTTAAGAGATTGTGTAATCGCAGTCAGAAGTTGCCATGCTTGTCAAATATTCGACCGCAAAACCAAAATACCACCCGTTGTTGGGCCATTCACCAAATGGGGCATAGATTTCATGACATGTAACCCCACCTCGGCGGGGGGGCATGGGTATATCATAGTCGCAGTTGACTATTTTACAAAATGGATTGAGGCGATGCCTACATTAAACAACAGTGGCGAAACGACTACTCTTTTCTTTTTCAACCATGTAGTCTCTAGGTTCGGTGTTCTACAGGCTATAGTCAGAGATCATGGATCACATTTTCGCAATCACATGATGGTTGAATTCACTACCAAATTAGGACAGTCCCACGATAGTTATACTCCATATTATCCGTAGGCTAATGGAGAAGTTGAAGCGATCAACAAAGTCCTCAAGCATATGCTACAGAGAATGATTGGAGCCCACAAATGGGATTGGCATTTAATCCTATACTCAGCTCTATGGGCATATAGAACCTCAGTAAGAAATGTGACCGGGTTTACACGCTTTCAGTTGGTGTATGGCCTGGAAGCTGTATTACCAATTTAGTGTGAGATTTCATCTCCCAAGCTCACAGTCGACCATCTACCCGAAACTTCAGAGGAAGAGGCTTGTTTCATGGAACTAATCCAACTGGATGAAACCCGTTGTGATGCCACCTTGGCTAACGAAGCTCATAAGAAATGAGTCAAGGCGCAATTTGACAAAAATATCAAACCCCGTGTCTTCTCAGAAGGTGACCTGGTCTTGCTTTACGATCAGGAATCCGATAAATTAGGAGCAGGTAAATTCCAATCATTGTGGATGGGGCCCTACATTTTTAAATGAGTATTAGCAAAAGGAGTCTATGAGCTAGTAGATTATGATAGGATTCCACTGTCGCAACCCCGAAATGGGTTGTACCTTAAGCGTTACTATGCTTGACTAAGTGTAGTAATCTCTTTATATGCTTTTGTTACGTTTTTGTTTTCGTAAAGAGTGATAATTTTGGTTACGTAATCCACTTTTGCATTTGTTACAGATGTTGAACCTATTGGAATCATTTGTTGGATATGCCGACAGAGCTAGTCGTAGTACGCAAAACCTATCTTCTGCAGCCTGGGCCATTTTTGATCCAAGCGGTGAGTTAGTGAGTTTCAGAAGGGTATTTATTGGTCAGTCAACAGACAACATTGCTGAGTATAGCGCATTGATAGAGCTTCTCTCTGATGCCATCGCACATGGTGTACGCTGACTTGTTGTTAGGTTAGATTCACAACTCATCATCCTACAGCTTATTGGCATCTATTCCGTTTGGAATCCAGCTATCTATCGTATCTTCCTAAGGGTCAGGATTTTGGAAAGAGAGTTTGATTCTATTCAATATCAACAGATTTCCAAAAACTTAAACACATTAACTGATTCATTAGAAAATTATGTGTTAGATAGACATTTGTAGCATTTATAAAAGAAAAAGCATGTCAATAAACATTTGCATTAGGATCATATAACTTAACCAAAATAAATCTCCGAAAATAAAAAATATATATAACTGTTTATAGTCTTTTACAAAATGTTTTGTGTCCAGGAAAAAATCGGTCATACGACCCAAAAACTCAAAAATTCAGGGAAGCACCCTAGACTAATGGTGCTGGTGATAACAAGTCACCGCCTGTGCAATCATACGTAAGAGCCTAGTCCATCGACTCGACACACTAGTGGTATGGCGCTGTAATATCAGAGGCAACTTGTCGGTCCTCACATCCTGAATACCAAGGGTGAGACCCTCGATCTGATCCTGCAATACTACAAGGGTCTCGGCTACGTCCAGATCGTGAAGGATATCCCTCCCTACAACTTCTCCTGTTGGAACGACAGCTGCTACCCTTAGGTGCATTGCTAGTCACACTGGTCCAATATCTGTGCAAGCATGTGAGTTTGATTAGTCTTGATAACATTTAAAAAACACAAGAACATTATAAAAACAATAAACAGAGATATGATCAGATCTTTTTACCTATAACACCCCACTGCTTGCCAGCTGGTAGCACCAAATCTGGGTCACCCCAGAAATCCATCCCAACATATGGGTACTCGTCAAAGACCATCTCCTTAGAGTCGAACCACTCAAAGAAGGCATTAGAGAATGAAATCTGCCACTGACCAGCATGTCTGGCCATGAGATTGACCCATCTCTGCATCCATGGTTTCGTCGGTGCTGGCAGTCCCAGTGAAATGTACCGTGGCTGCATCAATGGGATCCTCTCCAAGGCAAAAGCAGTCAGAATAGAACCGTAACCAAAGTTCTTAGATCTTCTGTTCTTCACCTTGGAAAGCTATTCTTTTATAACTGAAAGTACTGCATCACACCAGTTGAATACCTTTGGTTCAAGGTTCCAGAGCATACTGCATATAGGATCTGTTGGCCAAATGAAGAGCTGCACTACCAGCCAATCTAGAAAATCTGAATAAAATAATTCTCAAGGACCAGCTAACGACATCTCGAATACTGATCTTACCGTCCCTACTCGGCTGAGAACCATCTCTACAGAACTGGCGAATTTAATCCCTCACGGATTCACCCCCACGGGCGGATCCTGATAGTGAGAGAGGAGCACCACGCCTCGATAAATCGGTCAAGAAGTAGATATCCTCAACTGTCAAAGGGATGGATTTACCTCGAATCTGGAACACTTGGTTGGTAGGATCTCATGCATCACGAAAGTATTGCAACAAATTGATTTGTTGCCTCATGCTAGATATACAAAAGAATTTGAGCAAGCCACAGTTCCAAAATGTAGTCACCGTACTTGGATCATGTAAGGCAATCATATCCTCTTCTTCATGCTCACGTTCACGCCATGTAACGACCATCTTGATCCGATGAATCTCTAAAAATCAAACAAGAGAAGAATTAGGACCCTAATTTAGGAAAAAATAGGAAAAATTTTCATGAAAAAATAGAGCATAAACTTTCTTCTTTGCGCCCATTGCACCCTAGTTGTGTACTAGGTGGGATGCATACTGACTGGCCAATGGCCAACTCAATATGCATCACACCTTTCGATGTATACTAGGTGTGATGGGGAGAGAACGAATTGTGAAAACCCCTAAGGCCCATAAAAACAGGAAAAGATGCTCAGAATCAGAAAAGGAAAGAATGCAATTGAAGAGCTCAGGGTTAGCTCCTACCTGGTCCAGACGGCGCCGAAAATAGTCCACCAAATCTCCCAGAATTAGCTGATGTAAATTGAGGGGGAAAACACCTCTAGAGCTCCAAAATCCCAAATTTGAATGAAATGGTAAAAATGAGAGGTAAAAACTACTTTTATGTTACTATTCACGTAATTCAAGTAAAATTTTGGTGTTTAACTCATTTTTCAAGCGTGTATTTACATTTCTAATCAATTTGATGGAGTAATTGAACATGTAGTATGACCGTCAAAAGAACATAGTGTTAATGGTGAATTGAACATCTCTGACTATTATCACGAGCAGGTTTATGCGAAGTTCAAGCTCGTTAAAAAATAAACCTAGCAATGAGCATATGTTCCCCAGAGTTCAAGGTCATTAAAAAATGAACCCACCTTCAGTAAATAACCTTTGTGATTGCATATCTATCAGCTTTTGAGCCTTGGTTGTGTTCTTACCATCACCTCCACCTTTTTCTAGCCGATCATACGCCTCCACTTGATTGTTTACCCTTTTGAGGAACAACTGCAACGAGTGATTCTATTAGCCACCTTCTTTACGTTGCGGTGATTGAAAAGTTCCAAACCTTACCTGGAACCAGTTGCTATCCGAAAACATCACTCGTTCCTCAAAAACGAGTCTCCTTTAAGCTCTTTTTAGACTCATAAAATAGGAAAATATTGCCAAGCAATTGGCCTCTCCAGCTCGTTAAAGTGATTTGAAGTGCCATCCCTCCTCTATATTTTAATCTTTTTGGACCTGAGAGATCATTACACAAAAAGATCGAGCGCTTGTCTTTTTCGGCTCACTAAAGTGATCAGAAAAGTCATCCCTTTCGTATTATTTTATACTTTTTCAGAATTAAGGGATTATACTATGAAAAAGGACTACTGGAGTTTCCTTTCCATCTCTTTTCAAACTCTCTAAAACTGAAAAGGATCGAGTTATCTTTGTCGTTAAACTCATTAAAACAATAGTGACAAACTTGTCCATGCATACAAGAGAGAGTTTCACTATTGCTAGGCTCGCTAAAACATAGCAACAGGTTTACCCGAAGGGAAAATTATAGAACAAGCATATGTTATCCTCCTCAAGATTGACAAAAATAAAGAGGTACTGGTCAGTAATGACTAGGGAAAAATGGAAGAAAACTTGAAGAAATTCATTGGTAGCAGGTCACTCTTGAACATGACACTTTCACTCCATCACCATGATTGAGTCGGGTTGGGTTGTTCCATTCACTGGTCATATCACCATTGGTCGTCTGTACCATCCACGTTGGGGTTAACGCTACCAATCCATTCCAGTGTCGCCGATATGTTCAAGAGAAGTCACTCAGAGAATTCACCAACCCAGCTAACGCCTCATCAGCTGTAATACCTTAATGCTCCATTCTTTCATGACCGCCACCCTGAACCTTGTATCATCAGATCGTTTTCACCTCCACAAAATCATTTGCTCCATTCCATGTCATAGATGTGGGATTCATTAAGGCCCTCCTACGACGAGTCACTTCTTGTTGATGTCAACTCACTATCCAAGAAGTTGACTTAGGAACAATCCCTTCAATACTTTGAAGCTTGGATGCCTCAATGGCAAGTTTCTCACTTCCAGTGATAGGTTTACATCAATGGCCTTTGACTGAAAGATTTTGCATGGTGTTTGACATCGACTCATGTATTCACACCACATGAATTGTACTGTAGTACCTTGAGGGTCATTATCATTATCGGTGATTCCTCTTGTGCTTGTTAACAACTTACATCATTGGTTGGTAATCAAGTGATTTCTTTCCATGTTCGACCTCAGAACATCTTTTCACATGGATCGACTTGTACTTCAGGCGAAGATTGAATGAGTTTGAAGACCCTGGATCTAGTTTCATCCATCCGAGTTGCAATATATTCAGGAAAATAAAGACATCAAATGTACACCATAGCTGCACAGTTAATCATGCAAGCTAAGGGATGATGGCTCTACCAGAATCATCAGTCTGCCACACAGACGGTTGTCTGTCCTATGTACATGAAAATGAATTTATAAAAGTTGAGCATGGGAATGCCCGCCTCAGCTAGATCATGAAACTATTATGAAGATAATGTATTGTATTGTATCTTATTACAGGTCACCTTCCAGTTCGAAAAACCTCGGATCCTCATGATAAAGCATTTCACCCGACATCAGAAGATTTATGACCTCATGCTTTAGGGGGCAACTGTTATAGACATATTTGGGCATTGTAACCCCAATCACATATGTCAATAAACCAAGGGCTCTCAAACCCCTAAAAATGTTGTTTCATACCCTAAAGGATCAAGGTCAACTGATTACATCATTTCCCAGAAGTTCTCCCTGAAAAACTGCTCAGAACTGGTCAAAACTGGACCATACAGACTGCTCCATGCTGAGGGTGTGATGCATCTCACCTGCTACACACAAAGGGTGCAATGCATATTAAAAATCCCTTCTGTAATGTGCGATGAGCGAGAGCAAACAAATGACAGAGGCAGTTTGCTAGGTGGAAACTCAAAGAATCTTCTAGAAACTGCTCATATGACACTTGCCTCTCTGAATTCACCTAGGGATGAGTAAGAGATCATGAAATATCCAAGTGGAACCAAGAAATATCAGTGAAATGACATTAATAAAAATCCCAGAAGCTAACTCACTCTCCTACAAACATCTATATATGGATCCCTCATCCTAGAGATCTAGAGGCTGGAATTTTGTAATTTGTAAGGAAGTGTTGTTGGTTTCTCTTTGAGACATTGTATTGTTGAGTGATCTTGCTTTTTTATGAGGTGAAGAGGGCTTTCATGCTGGGAGGATGATGCTGGATCAGACATTTGGGTTGTAATCCCCTCTTCTACTACTTCTATCAATAAAGCTATTTGAGTTTTCCTCCATATAATTGTATATTTCTGAATCTTATATTTGTGTATGCATTTGTATGGTTAATGTACATCTGATTCTACATTGTTTATGGTTATAGATCTCTATGCTTTGATAGTATTTTTCTGCTTTATTCTACAGGTGTTCTTTGAAGCGGGACAAGTGAGAAAGGAGTGGCGAAGCTCTATCAAAGGAGAGAGGAAACAAGTAAGGAGCCAAGCGAAAGACTGAGGTTGATACTCTCTGCTTCTTTCTCATCTATCTCTCATAAAGGAAAACACAAGTTACTTTGAATTGTTTGTTTCTAAGATAGCTACCCATCTTAGTGGGACTAGCAGCTCTGAATGGACACTAGTTTTCCTGATAACAACCTTGACCTGCTTGATACATTGCAAAAGTTGGGCATGCCCTTGACTAGAAGAAGAGATTGACCAATGTCGTTTGTAGATGTTGTTTTCGACAGTGTTTTCATTTCTACCATGCATAGGTAGACTCTATAGGTAGTTGAGGTTATCTTTTGTTTGTTATAAGAGGCAATTAAATAGTATCTTTATCTAGTTAGGAAGTAGCTTGGCAGGGTTGTTGCTCTTGCTGATAACTATTATGCTGCATTGTATTTTTATTTTTTTAGTGATAGATCCTTCTATTAAATCTCCAAGCACACTTTTTCACCCATGGAAATATCCACTTACTTCAAGATGAATGAGATTGAGACCATGCATTTTGAGAGGACTCTTATTCTTGTAGATGAGAGGAGTTCTGTGACATATATTGAAGGATAAACTATACCATTTTATGACACCAATCATCTCCATGCCACAGTAGTGGATCTATATTGCACCAAGGGAGCAATGATAAAGTATTCCACTTTAAATAATTGGTATGTCGGGGACGAGGAATGCAGATGTGGGATTTATAATTTTATTATGAAAATAGGTTTTTGCGATGGAGACAAATCAAGGATTTCATGGACCTGAGTAGAGATTGGTTCAATAATCACCTAGAAATACTCAACCATTATTTTGAAAGGCAATGATGCAATTGGAGAGTTCTATTCTGTTGCCTTGAAAAATAACTATCAATAGGGGGGAAAGCGATGATCCATATAGGGAATAATTGTAGGAGTAGGATTGTTTCTAAAATTATATCTATAGGCAAGTCAAGGGACTACTACAGAGGATTAGTGCAGGTGAAAGCAAATTATCATAATGCAAGGAATTTTTCACAATGTGATTTGGTGCTCATCGGTGACCAGGAAGCTGCAAATACTTATCGTTACATTCAAGTACAATTGAGTTGCATTCTAAAGTCTCTAATTTCATTCATTGATAGTCCTTCTTGTGTACTTGTCTCTCTTAATTTCATTGTGGTAGGATTGAAATGGGTTAAAAAATCAAGCATATCATTGACTCAAATAGACACCCACATGTCACTACATGTCATTGTGCATACTCTTTGTTTTTGATATAAATAGAAGTGAGAAATATGATGTGTGCAAACACAAAAAATCCTAGAATGCATGATGAATCCCCCTCCAATTCCATTTTCTATGGTGACATTTTATTTGCTATGTTTATACAGGTCATCTAGCCACACAGTGGCCAGTATTGAATGTTGAGGTATATGTCATATAAATATTTTATATTCTACTTATTTTATATTCAAGTATTCATCGCCTTTCATGTCTTATACTATGCATTGTATATTCTTTCATTTTCAGGAGAGGAACTCAATATTGATGGTAAGAAGCAACAATTGAATAAAGAGGAGAATAATAAAACTGGAGTGACAAATGCAAAATGACAAAGAGAATAGAATCTGTCTAGTGATACCCTTAGAGCCAATATCTTTCATAAGGAACACTCATAGAGACTGATGGTCAAGCCTTTAGAGTTGGTGAATTCACTTGTGATGCAACAAAACCACTTGATGGAGGAATTCGATCACCAAGGTAACTTCCCTCCATATATACAACTATCGGAAGATTTTATGTGTGCTCCTTCCTTAAACAACCTGGGACCTCACATCTTGTGTTCATATACATATTATCAAGCATGGACTTAGTGGTTATACCCACAATCACATATCGGAAGCATTTTATTTCTTTGAACCTTTAAAAACACGGGCTAAACAACTTTATCAATACAAAGGAAACATGAGAAAACCCCGACCCGAACACATAAGCTGGAACTCAAAATACATAAAAAACAACATTCATAATTATTGTAAGGTCCAGTTCATCTCTCCAGTCCTTTATACTCTACCATCCTTCGTTATCTCCAATCTCTGCATTACATTGAAAACAAATGAAACCCCCACTCAAAAGCTTAAGGCCGGAACTCAAATGAAATTAAGTCAGCCTTTATAAATCTTTCGAGTTCATGTTCTGCTGTAGTCCTTCCGCTGCGTTGCGCCCTTATATTCCTTGATCTTTGATTAGCGATTCATCGCTATTTCTTATCGCTATCACATATCTCCATTTCTGCTGGCACTTGACCCTTCTAAAGTGCAATCAGCGATTAAATCACTACCGTTGATCCTTCTCCCGATAAAACGGTCCATACTTTATCGCAACATCGCAATCACTTGGTCCTAACTCCCGGTTTGGATATCACCCAAGGCTTTTCGCTGATGCGATATATCAGTGTAATTGCAATCGGAACTTCATAACCCTAAGGTCTACCCTCCTTATATCAATCTTGTCGATGCGATATGGCAACTCTGCTCTCCCCAATTATATCTGGTCCATTGATCTTCCAGATCCAACGAATTATGTGCGTTCTTTCTATCCTTTCGTCTGCCTCTTTACTTTGGTCTTTTTCTCCGTTTCTTCAATGGTTCCTCTGTTGTAAATATGATTCTTCTTTATACTATTAAATTGCTGCGACTCACGACTTAATACATAAAAACAGAGAAGAATTCCCAATTTGTTCCGCAGGTAAATGTACAGAGAAAAGCAAAGGATTTCAATACAAACTGCCCATTAACACACACATTGAAACATTTATTCAATATAGTAATATTTACAGAGTCTTGCCCTCCGGCTTGACTACAGTAATAAAACGACCCTGTTTCAATCTTGAAATCCTCGCTTCCTCTTACTCGACTCTAACCTAGCTAACCACTCTATCCTTCCTCTCACTAACCTCTGAATTATGCAAATAGATCATATTTTATACAAGAATGGATTCATGAACCAATTTTGGTTTAGATCCAGAAATCTCTCACTCTCTCCTAAAGAATCTATTCTACTCCACTCTTTTCTAAAACAAATGCTAATTTAAGCTTTCAAATCCCTCATATCCTATTCAAACCAAATAAATCTAATTGTTTGGCCTAATATCCACATAGGGAGGATCAATCAGCCACTATGCCCTTTTCTCATATGTGACAATAAATAAACACTCTCACACATTTAAATAAATAAAATTAACTAATCTCTTATCTTCCAACCCCTTGTTAGTCACAACATGTGATCATGCCATCACATTACTAACTAGGCCTGAATGCTCCTGCATCAGACTCCCAAAGTTGAAAGTTTTCATGACCTCCTGGTCATTTGTTTCTTCTGCTGATAATCCAGTATCTTAAACTTTACTTTGTAACTAATCATCACTTTCATCATGCTGCTGATTCAATTCTTATGCCACTGTCACTTCTGTTCTTCCAGGTTTCCAAATCTTATTTTGCTATTGTCCTCTTTCCTTGCTGATAAAATTTTCTTTTGTTAATTTCTCTTTCTTGTTGTCCCTCTTCTCATCCGATTTCATCTTCCACAATTTCTCAACTTCTTCTTTACAATTTGTTCTTAGCTGAACTCCACTGACATCTGCCTACTGTACATTCTCCTTTACCATATAAATTATAAAATTTCTGTCCAATTCTGCTTCACCTCTGTCATTTACAAACTGTTGTTTGTACTCTATAGATTCCCTTCCATTATCATTAAAGATAATCCTTTCCTCTATGTTATCAGGTTCATCTAATAAATTTTCCAACAAAATACCATTTCCTTCATATTCAATAAACATGTCATTTTCATATGACTCCTCCTTCCTGTATTTTAAAACAAAATTTCCATCACAATTGTCAGATTCAAAATAACTATGGATTTCAATATTCATAGGTAATTCTGCCATAAAATCTTTATATTGTTCTTCTGCATAAGTTATGAAACTGTCATCATTTCTCATTCCAATACTTTCCTCTGCATTCAACAATGTTCCTTGTTCTAACACAAGACTATCATTCAACAATTCAATAGCTAGGATTTCTTGGAGCATATCATTGTGAAGTATCCTTTCTTCCTCTATACTTATACCATTGCAAAAAAATGATGTTGTTTTATCTTCTCCTACAACAGAAGCAAAATTGTGGTTTTATAAAGCTTCTTCGTGGTTTACAAATTCATAAAAATATTCCACTTTAAAATCACAAAATTCCCGAACTTCTCCATCTGTCAACATGATCATATATTCCTTCACAATTTCTATAATACTTTCATTTTGATCCTCCACTTAAGATATTTCATTCTGGTTATCATCACAAACTTTCATTTTCTTATCTTCAGCTTCTTTAATCATGACAATTTCCCTGTCAATACCATCATTCTCAAGATTATTAAATATGTTATGCTCCTATACCAATAGGTGTCATATTTCATGATTGACTGGTAAAATCCCAAATATGTTCATCCTTTCCATGCTGCAAAGGTTCCATATTTTGAAAAAATAAAAAAATTAAAAAATGAAAAGAGGGTATGCCCTAAAAGAAAGATCAAAGGGAAAAAAGAATGAAATGGTCAAAAAGAAAGGAAATGAACCCCAAATGAAGAAGACCAGGAAAGTGTGCTAGTCCAAAATGCCACTACTATTCTATTTTTGCAAAGAATCTCATTGTGTGCAATCAGTTGACTCTTGTCATAGTCGATGGATGGCCAAATAGCTTAATCTTGGCCAGTTCATGTTTAAATTTCTTGTTTTAGAGATAGAGAACAAAATCTGTCCAAACAGTTCAAGCTTGGCAGATAAGTAGTTAGGTAGAGAAGTAAAGGAGCTCAACAGCTAAATCTGAGCCCCTGGAAGAAATAGGGGCAAACTTAGATATGATGGCAGTTAAAAGAAAAAAAGAGAGTAAGGGTTTGCTAGTTTAAATGCACCCAAGGAAAAAGGAAGAAAAAATGCTAGGTATAATAGGCTGGGTAGGCAGTTTTGATGTTGCAGAAGCAGGTTTATGAGTAATTTTGTCTTTCAAAGATGATTCATCTTACTGATATCATAAGTACAATGGCAATCTTTTGGTTACAAATCAGGTGATGCATGTCTAACTTCCCCTCACTCTTCTCCCAAAAGACATTTATTAACCTCCCCCCTTAAGAGATTGGGATCTACTCAATACTCTTGAATCACTCCATTTCATGAAAGGCCTGAGTAAAATAACAGTCTTGCTTAATGCAAAGAAACCACATTTCTTGTGTGAAAATCCTCTTGGTCCATCATCCTAAGTTATCCAACTTCATAGTTTGGCACCTTTTCATTTCCCTAAGCCTAAGTTTTTGACTCTTTAACTTAGCGCTTTTGGTTCAAAACATAGCTCTCATTTTAACATATTAACTTTATTATATAAACCCCATATAATTTGTTCCCCCTGCCCGTATTATGTACATAAAGGAAAAACCCAAGAGTTTATTATATCCGGCCCTGGTTTAGTTATAAACCATATTATTTTGGGAATTAAAGGTTTATCAGAAACCTTATAATATTATTTCGGGAATTAAAGGTTTATCAGAAACCTTATAATAACCCTTTGTGCGCAACCATGGGATTAATTAACCTTTGGTTAATTAATAACCATACCTGCAACCCCGGAACCAATGATAAATAGCCCCATGCGTTATAAAACGTTGATATGTCGTGCGGGCCCCGCGCATTTAACCATCCATCGCCTTCAGTAAGCGCCAACCGTCCGATCGGCGCCCACTCATCGGACGGCTCACAAACATATCACGCCTCCCCTCCCATCCGACGTTTACCGCCCGAGGAAACTCTAGTATTACTGTCGTACCCTGGATAGGTGGCGCCCTCCTTGCATGCTCGTGGCCCTCCCCACCGATACCACCTTGGCCGATGAGCGGTGCGGGCCAATACCACTTACTGCCCCCGCTAACCCCCCCGCTGATGTCATCACCACGTCATCTGCTGACATCACCTTCGTGTCATCACCACGTCAGCCTCCGTACCCCGCTACGCGACAAAACATCACGTCATGCTGACGTCATCCAAAAAAAGCGCCAAAAGCCCGCCAAAGCCAATATTTGTTAAAAAACCCGTAAAAACCGTCATTTTTGTTCATTTTCATTCATTTGCTTCCTGAGACTGTGCATGCAAATTACGTCCAGAAAACTACAGAAGCTCCAGTCTGCCACCCGGCCAGCATAATCCGGCATCCCGCTCTACAATTCATCATCCAACCTGCAAGATATGCTCGTTCGCCGCAAGAACACAGGTATTTACCTTATTCCACCTTCTGAACCTGTGTTTTTAGTTTTCCTCAGTAAAATTATACCTGTGAGAGCCAAATTCAAGAACAGAACAGTCTATTAGCCCGCTGAAATTCACCAGAACTCCCATTTTGCCCGTTTTTCCCACAGAAATTCAACTTACAGTTAAAAACACAGAGAATTGAATAATGGAAGCTCCCGTGGCCCTTAATGTTGTGCCTCTCAATGCACCTCATAAAGACCTGGAGTGGTTACCCCTGGTTGATAGAGATTTTCAAATCCAAGACTTAACTGGTGACCAAAACCACCTCCAAGCATTTTGTGAAATCAGGAACAGTCACCTAAGTAACTCTGACCTCTATGGAATATGGGAATCCAATCTGCCCATCTACTACCTCCCCTCAGTCAATGTTTTCCCTGATATAGTCTACCTATGATGTGCCAATTATGAACCTGTCCAAAGAGCAATCAAGACTCCATCTAGAACTTACCTCTTTTATATAACTCCTGAGTCCATAAATGAGATGTTACACTTCAAACCCATTCAGCCTCTAGCTCCTCTTTCTATGGGATTCTTGCTTGAGCAGGGCCCTAAAATGCCAAACTCAGAGATAACCCGCATTGCTCAAACATTTATGGAACCAAATTTCCAGCCCAAATTCCCACCTCCCTTTATACATGTATGGTTTAATAAAGCTGGAAGATTCATCATTGATATGATATACTATGTCCTGGGATTCAAGACAAGTGAATATGTTGATGAGACCACCCTAGTTTTTTTGTCCATATTTACTCCAGGACAGCCCCCTGCTGTCAAATATGACTATGCTACTTTCATTGCCAACAAGATCCATGACCAATTCTTGAGTCTAGACAGAGAAGGAGTCTTCAAGTATACCTCTTATATATATCATCTGTTCCTGTATTTACAAACAGACAATTTTCAGTTTCCCATCAGAAAATTGGATTCTAAAGGAGAGCGGAGGTCTATAATCTTTTGGACCTCAGTCTTCCACAATGTCCATGACTCCCCTTATACCTATTGTGAATTCATTGACTTGTTCATACATCCGGTTTCCTCTCTACTGATGAGAGCTCCTCCTCCTAGACTCTCTGGTGATATGCAGAAGATTTTACAGCTCTCCAAGAACTACAGAATAGGTGACTGGTATTTCTACCAGAATCACACTGAGATCAGGATATATGGCTGTGAGCTGTGCCCTTATAAGCTACCCAAGTATGTGCCCATGAGACTGTTTGCTCTGGAATATTTCAGGCAACTTAGTGGTGCAGATTTAACTCATTTTTGCAATGTGAAGAAAAAAGCTCCATTGAGGATAAGGAACCAATGAAGCCCCTTTATCATTAACAAAAGGGAAGCATGGCAAGATGCTGATAAAATATTGGGGAACAACTCAAATTAAAGAAGAGCTTTCAGTGGGTACCCTATGACCCAAATGGCTTTATCAGTGAAAGAAAAGTAAAAAACAGGCTATCAGCCTATAAACATTGTAGAATCCCTGAAATAGAGAAATTTTCTAATCAAGATGAGTGGGTAGAGGGAAAATTGATAGAAGAGCTTACTGAGCAAGAGAAAATGGAACAAGCTATGAAAAGTATAGAAAAGACTCTTGACCTGGACTCTTTTGGACAGGTATTTTTCAAGCTTCCTCATCAAACCGGAGTGGGTACATCATCTGCTGGAACTTCACAACAACCTACCCAAGAAAGCACTACACCAGCTTCAGGGAGATCAAAGGGCAAAGAAGTGCTAGATACAGAGCATAACATAATGACAGATTAGCCAGCAACATCAAAGGAACAGGGCCAAGGGAAAATTCCTCCTGTCCAGACCAAAGCACCAGAGATACCAGCATTACAGACTCCTCTAAATGAGAAAAGGGGCAGGAAAAGAGACAGAGAAGATGCCACACCTGTAAGTGGAACAACAGAGCAACCAGGGGAAAAAAGGAAAAGAATAAATCCTCTATCTGAAGAGGAAATTATTGAGGAAACCATAGAAAGCCTAAGAGGCGAGAGGGCAACCAGCCCACAGATCTCCCCGATAATAGAAACATCCACTAGCCCTCATAGGCAGGACCTAGAAAGGCAGCATAGTGTGGAAGTTTCCTCCACAAGGCCACAAAGCAAGCAGGGCTCTGAGATCAAAAAGATATTCACAGAGATAAAAGCCTGGAATGACCCACTGAGGCTGCAACTTTATAATCAGCTTCTCAAGGTGACCCTTGCCAACCAGCAAAGGTTACTGTCTGCATATGACATTAAATAAGGAAAAATGATCTTAAGCCACTTTAAGCCGAAAGTGCAGCAACCACAGCTGGCAGCTGACTACATTAGAACAAATCTGGAGGTCCTTGCCAAAGACATTCATCCTATGGACCAGATTGAGCTACATAAGCAAACTGGAGAGATGGTCTACTCTACATTGGCAGATAAGGCAATGTTGGCTTATAAATTGCAGAACTCATTGAACAACACATCTGCCCAACTGGATTTGGAGAAGGCATCTTCTTTATCCAAAGACAACAAAATAAAGTCCTTGGAAGATATTATCATTGAGCTGGGACATGATCCCAAGGATGCCAAAAGAATAAAAGCATTGATGAAAAAGAAGGAAGAGGACATTACTGCCCTCAGGAAACAATTAAAGCTGCCTACTACTATGCATCCACAAACCACAAAGGTTGTACAAAAAAAAGCAGAGGAGGACATGATGGACCTGCTTATGAAAATGAATGAGAGACTAAGTGAGACAGAGCAGGCATTGGAGAAAGCAATAAGAGAGAAGCAGGGAGAGTCGACCTCCCAGCCACCTGAAGTAGCTCCAATAGTCACAACTGCCCCTCCAACATCAGCAACAACAACAGGTACTTCAGCAACAACAACAACAGCAGGCAGCAGCACTACCATGACCACAGAGGAGTTAATAAAAGCCATGGAGGAATTAAAACTCCAAGTATTAGAATTGAAAGAAGCCAAAGAGAAATTGGCAAAATTAGAAGTGAGTTATGAAAAATCCAAAATGACTGTGGCAGAAAAGACAAGAGAGGTAAAAGCATTAGAGAACAGGGTAAAAGCATTGGAAAAGGACCTCTCTTTAGATAAGCCTCTGGGAGAAATCAAAGGCATTTTGTGGGCTAACATCAGTCAATCCATTAATAATGTGTGGATATCTATTCAAACTATTTATGAGAAGATTGACTTGGTAGCAGTAGCCCAAGTGGAAATTCAAAAGGCCAGAACTCTATTGGGACATATGCTCGAACAGGCCAACATGCTAATCCATTTTTTGAACACTAAGACCAGTGAAGAACTAGCAGCACTGGACATCAAAGACAGGACAGGCACCATCCTAACAATCAAAAGAGTTCTGACCAAGAGAACCCTGATGCAGAATCTGGAAAGGAGGTGCCAGGATATGCAAGTGGAGATAGACTCTTTTATAGAAAGATTTGCAGTTTTGCATGAAAGGGGCTTGCCAAGTCTGTTGGGAAGCAATGAACGCCTATTGAGACAAGTTGAGTACACGCACAAGTTGGACAAACATGCTGCTAATCAAGTAAATGCATCATCAAGTACTTCAGCAGAGAAGGCCCTTCCATCTGGCCAAACTCTCTACAACAACTTGGAAAATCTATTTTATATTGAGCATGAAGTGAAACATCTTTTTACCGTCCAACCTAACTTCTTCAGGTACACAGACGCTGATGAGACTTTGAGAAAGCTACAAAGACATAATTTACCAGAAGAGAAGTGGTGGCAAAGCATGTTGGAAATCCTATAGGCATGTTGCAACTTTTATTTTACCCAGGATACAACAGATGCCATAAAGCGGAGAATAGGCAGATAAGAGTCATGTGGGGCAGCAGTCTATCAAATCAAAATTAAATACGCCTGAGAAAGCTGAGGTAGCAGCGCGGAATATTAGTGGAAATAGCTACCAACCGACTCATCGAGCTTACAGTCAACACATCTCACCAACTGAGCAGCTAGCACAACAACATTTACTTCTTCATTTATTTTTCCCTGTTTTCAAGATCATTTACTTCTCCTGTAGAGTAGGTAGAATGAGTTATTACTAGATATTATCTCTTTGAGATATTTTGTAAACACTTTTGTATAAATACCTCCCCAAGTGAAGTATTTGGGGTTGGTGATACATTTCTTAGACTGCGCTATAACTCTGAAAACCTTCTGAATACAAACGCTGCTGGAATCCATTGTTGCTGGACTCTCTGGATGTGGAATTGATAACAAAGGACCTGTTACAAAATTCTTGAATCATCTTATGGATCAATAAGTCTCTCTTACTTGTGTTTTTAGTTTCTTTGTTTACTATATCATATATGTTTCATGATCTGAATAATAGAGAAAAAGAATAAATCAGAATTTGTTTGTTTGCACTCTATGTTCAATCTCTGTTATTATTAATGTTTTCTTCAGAATTAGCATAAACATGAATTCTTAACTGCTCTTGTTTCCCTTGGTTCTTACATCTTGAATATTAGCTAAGGAATTCTTAACTGCTCCCTAGCAATAATCATCCACTTTCCCTCTATCTGCATGATGAAGGATTCTTAATTGCCCTTCACCCGCTGACTCCACCCCATTTGACTCCAGCTTATAAATTGTTCCATGATTGATTACCTTGCTTTGTAATACCACCCTCTGTCAAATAAACCATATCCAACAATTCATCCTCATAGACTCCATTAGCCCAATGGACTGAACTTCTCAGATTTACACCCCTGTTCTATTGAATATCACCATCCAAAAACCAAACAAACCCTTGTTCTTCATAACTAGCCTAATATACCTCAAAACAAAGCTAAATTATAAAGAGAGAGCCCTCTCTGGATGCAGATTGGCTAGAACCTGCATCTAAAAGATTGGTCTGTGGTTACCTCGGCTGTATTCCCTTTTTTACAACTTTTGGGAACAACCTGAGTGATAACAAAATACATGCTTAAAATATCTTTCTGTTTCAGCCATTTCTTCCAGTAATATCACTTGTTCATCAACATGCATAAGCACATTGTCCAATTTTTGTTCATCACCTGTCAAACTTGAAAACATACACAACATGTCAGTTTCAAAAATACAAGGCTCTTCATTTGAAGCCCCAGTGATCCGATCCTCATGCTTCTCTGAAATATTCTGATAGTTCACTAAGTTATTGAGAAATTCATCCTCAACATCTATGACTTCTTCCTCATTAAAGAAAACTTCTAGGACTGAAACTTCTTGACTATGCTCGACAACTTCATCATAAGTTTGTACAATACCTTCCTATTCTACACAACTTTCTCCAGCATTCAGTTTATCCAAATAAGACAACAATGCCTCCTCCTCTTCTATGATAAGATTTTGATCTTTCAAAGATTTCCTTGACTTAACTTCTTCAGCTAAGTTCTTTGTGTCAGCTTTTCTTCTCTTCACTTCCCAAATCTGTAATGCATTTATTTCCTTTCCTTTTTCCATTTCCCATTGGTCTTCTATCCATGCTAAAATTCCTTCTAACATGATCCAATAAGTTTTCACTAAGAGAAGACACAACCATTCAACCATACCTTTTAATTTCTTCCACCAATTGAAGTCTTGAAAGTCTTTATGCATCTCCTTTTGTGGTTTTCTTGCCTCTGCCTCTTTCACCTTTTCATACACAGGTTCAAATTCATTAGGCTGCATACCTGCAATTTTACATTCACAAAAATAATTAGTCCCAAAAATATGAGATTCTCTTGTCTGTGAAGATGTTACCAACACATTCCTCTCATTCTGATCTACATAGATCAGTTCTTCATCACTGTCATCATTGTCTCCTTCCCCAAGGAGAGATCCTTTCTCTGGTTCACAGATGTATTCTACTCCTTCATCCTCAACTGTTCGGAGTATTAATTTCTTAGCAAACAATTCTCTGACAGGCCATTTAACTCTTTTTCCCACATAAAATCCTTGTTTCCATTTTTCTCTAATTCCTTTCAATACCAGCTTCTTCAAACAACTAAGTTCTGCCTTCATCTCAACCGACTCTATGTTCCTTTCTTCTTTACTCATTCCTTTGAGTCCAACTACTTCAATACTCTTTTTCCTCTGCTTCTAACTTTCCTCTATACCCCTGCCATGACTATCAATAGTCAATTCCATTTCTTCCTCTGGTGAACTTTCCTTGTTCACTAGTGAGTTGCAACTAGCCTTTTCCATTTTACTTATAACAAGTCTCCTTCATGCCTCACCAAACTTTCTTGAGTTTAGCCTTTTGGCACCTATTGGTTCTTTCCTCGAACCTTCCACTGACTAACAGTTCTACGCAACGCTCCTCTTGATGGAATTGTTATCTTCTATCCACATTCACAATTGTGGAGCTGCCTCAACAACTTCTACCCAACCACAGTTGGAAGTTGTTCTCATCTTCTCTCGAACACTCCTTGCTTTAGGCTTTTCATATTCAATTGATCACTTCCTTCTTCATTCAGTAATTTCATTTACTGTCAGGTACTATCACCTTTACTCTTCTGAGAGTTCTTTTGGCTCTATCTTCTTTAACATAGCTCATATGCTATGTTGCTGGTACCACTCATTCTACCTTTCAACAATTCCACTACTTCCACTGACCTGCACAATCTTATCTCAAGATACATCAAAGTAACCTTTTAAACTTGCAACTTTTCCTTCAAATATGTCTTAAAACTAATTCCCATTCCATCAGTTAAATCTTTACCAAAAGATTCATCTGTTCACTATTTCATTTAGAATTTCCATTCAAAAGCCTTCATACAGTCAACAACTATTTTTCCTCTTACTTTTCCCAATGGACTCTTCAGCTTTCAAGATCAATTAAGATTAGATTTGAATTTCATTATATTTACCAATTCATGATAGACACTATCAATTCCTTCTGATAACCTGTTTGTAAGAAAATCCTGTCTTTCTTCTAAAAAATCAAAAAATCATTCCTTGTAATGACTCTCTTTTCAGATCTATTGAATCCAACCTTCTGTCTAATTGTTCCTTTATCTATCAATATCATTGTCTTCAACAATTCTTTAAGCAATCCTCAATCATTCTTAGTTTTCACAAAATTCTACAAACCATTTAAATGAATTCGATGCCATAGCAAACCACTCTTCTATTTAGCTTTAACTTCTAAACCTTTCATTTCAATTTACCTTTTAAATCAAATCAATCATGTAATCAACTTACCCAGAAATTTCATTTTCTTGAAAGGAAAACATCTTCTCCTTTGAAATTTCAATTCCTCGTTGCTCTTTAGTCATTCAAAACAAATCTCTGCAAAATCATCAAAATAAACATTCTTACCAAACCTTCATTAGAAAATTCACTGCTTCCCCATTATGATCTCAGTGTCCTTTGTAGTCTGATCTCCATCTATATTGATCCACTTCCGTGCAAATTATCCATATGCTAGAATTAAAATTCAGTCTATCAACCAATCTTTACAGAGCATTGATCTAGCTCTAATACCAAAAATGATGCAGCAAAACCACTTGATGGTGGAATCCGATCACCAAGAAAACTTCCCTCCATATATACAACTATCGAAAGCTTTTATGTGTGCTCCTTCCTTAAACAACCCGTGACCTCACATCTTGTGTTCATATACATATTATCGGGCATGGATTTAGTGGTTATACCCACAATCACATATCGGAAGCACTTTCTTTCTTTGAACCTTTAAAAACTTGGGCTAAACAACTTTATCATAATACAAAGGAAACACGAGAAAACCCCGACTCGAACACATAAGCTAGAACTCAACATACATAAAAAACCGCATCCATAATTATCATTGGGTCGGATTTATTGCTCCAATCCTTTATACTCTTCCATCCTTCGTTATCTCCGATCTCCTAATTACACTGAAAACAAAGGAAACCCCCACTCAAAAGCTTAAGGCCGGAACTCAAATGAAATTCAGTCTGCCTCTATAAATATTTCGGGTCTACGTTCCGCTGCAGTCCTTCCGCTGCGCTGCGCCCTTATATTCCCCAATCTCCGATTAGTGATTCATTGCTATCGCTTATTGCTATCGCATATCTCCATTTCCGCCGACACTTGACCCTTCCGAAGTGCGATCAACGATTAAATCACTACCATTGATCCTTCTCCCAATCCAATGGTCCATACTTGATCACAACATCGCAATCACTCTATCCTAACTCTCGGTTCCGATATCACCCAAGGCTTTTCGCTGATGCAATATATCGGTGTAATCGCAATTGGAACTTCGTAAGGCCTAAGGTTCGCCCTCCTTATATCAATCTTGTCGATGCGATATGGTGACTCTGCTCTCCTCGATTAGATCTGGTCCATGGATCTTCCTATCCTTTCGTTCACCTCTTTACTTTGGTATTTTTTGTTGTTTCTTCAATGGTTCCTCTGTTATAAATATGATTCTTCTTTATAATTTTTAATCGCTACAACTCATGAAATAATACATAAAAAAAGAGAAGAATGCCCAATTTTTTCTACACGTAAATGTACAGAGAAAAGCAAAGGATTTAAATACAAATGGCCCATTAACACATACACTAAAACATTTATTCAATATAGTAATATTTACAGAGTCTCGCCCTCCAGCTTGACTACAACAATAAAAAGACCCTGTTTCAATCTTGAAATCCTCGCTTCCTCTTACTTGACTCTAACCTAGCTAACCACTCTATCCTTCCTCTCGCTAACCTCTGAATTATGCAAATAGATCATATTTCATACAAGAATGGATTCATGAACCAATTTTGGTTCAGATCCAGAAATCTCTCACTCTCTCCTAAAGAATCTCTTCTATTCCACTCTTTTATAAAACACGCTAATTTAACATTTCAAATCCCTCATATCCTATTCAAACCAAATAAATTTAACTGTTTGGCCTGATCTCCACACAGGGAGGATCAATCAGCCACTATGCCCTTTTCTCATATTTGACAATAAATAAACACTTTCCCACATTTAAATAAATAAAATTAACTAATCTCTTATCTTCCAACCCCTTGTTAGTCACAACATGTGATCATGCCATCACATTGCTGACTAGGCTTGAATGCTCCTGCATCAACTTGCAATGCTTTGGCAACACAGTGATAATTTTTTGAAACGATGAAAAAATATTTCATGTGTAAATTGTAGTCCAACTCATATTAAGTTGGAAAGTCATATTGAAATACTTGATATTTTATATAATAAAATTTATATGGTTGAAATTATTTTTATTTGCACTTGATATTATTTAGTCTTGTAATTAACATATGTAACTTTGCGTTATCATATTAGATAAACATGCACATTGTATGACATTTTCTTAAAATTTAGTCGCAAAATCATACTAATTAATTCATGGTTATTAATAATAAATACATAAAATCAATATAAAATTACTAAATTAGTAGTTTATATTAATTAATGATGAACATGAATAAATGAAATGAATAGAAACTACTAAATCAGTCGTTTATGTAATGAATATGAAAATACCAAACAAAGATAAATGATTACTCCAAATGATAAATTTTTTATTTTTAAATGATGACTAAATTTTGCATATATATATATGACTATTAGTAGCTAATTTACAACATCTTATAACACGACTAAAATTTAGTCATATTTCTTTGGTTATTAATTGGTTTTAAATGATGACTAAAATTTTCATATATATGGCTATTAGTAGCTAATTTACAGTATCTTATAACACGACCAACGTTTTGGTCATATTTATTTAGTCATTAATTAGTTTTCTCAAGGATTCATATAGTAATATATTTTGTTATATATTTGGTCATTAATTGTGACAATTAATGACTAAACCAATGAAAAATTTATGACCAAATTTATGACTAAATATACTACTATATGGTAAAATTGAGGAAACCAATTAATGACTAAGCTAAAAATGACTAAAAGTTGATCATGTTATAAGATACTGTAAATTAGCTACTATTGGTCACCAACTGAAAAATGGTCGTTTATATGAAAATTTTAGTTTTTTTTTTAGTAATTAATTAGTCATTTTGTACTAGCGAACCCTCCAAAGCCCAACTAGGGAGTGTCTTAGTGAATGAGTCTTGAAAATTCTTAGCCATGTTAGGTACTCTTGTGCAACAACTTGTTGGATACACTGAGAGTGGGGGTTGAACCCATATATCATGAATTCTTATGGATTTATATTTTCATTTCCATTTACCACACATCATCAAGAAACACATAAATGAGTAGAATTTATCATACACACGAACACAAATGGCACAAATAATTATTTAAGGTGGAAGCCCATAGAAGGAGAAAACCACCATACTTATTCTTCTCTTCTTCAATATTTACATTAGTTCACTGGGACTAACCATTAGGAAGCACTTGCCCCCATTTACAATGTTTTTATGGAACCTACCAATAGGAAGAACCCACTCCCTTCACTATTTCATTGGAACACACCAAAAGGAATCACCCACTCCCTTGTGTAGTTTCACTAGTGTTATCACTTAGGTTGCTCCCAAAAGTTGTAAGAAAGGGAATACGACCGAGGTAACCACAGACCAATCTTTTAGATACAGATTCTAGCCAATATGCATCCAGAGAGGGCTCTCTCTTTATGATTTAGCTTTATTTTTAAAGGTGTTAGGCTAGTTATTAAGTTCAAGGGTTTTGTTTTGAGTTTGGGTGGTGAGATTCAATACAACAGTGAGGTAAAACTAAAGAGTTTAGTCCATTGGGTATGATGGATTCAAAGAAGGATGGTTTCCTGGATTTGGTTTTTAATAGAGGATGGTATCACAGAGCAAGGTAGTTAAACATGGAACAATTAAAGAGCTGAAAACAAATGGAATGGGCTCAAATGGGTGAAGGGAAGTTAAGAATCCTTCAACATATTGAAAGAGGGAAAGTGAATGATTACTGATAAGGAGCAGTTAAGAATTCCTTAGCAAATACTCAACATGAGAGAATCAAGAAACAAGAGCAATTAAGAATTCACTGTTTATGCTAATTTTGAAGAAAACACAGAGAATAATAAAGACTGAAAACAGAGTGCAGCTAAGCAAATTCTGAATTAATCTTTTTCTTTACCATTCTAATTATGAAACACAGGTGATATAATAACTCATAAAACTGTAAAACACAAGATATAGGGGACTTATTGATCTGAAGTTTGATTGAAGAATTCTGTGACAATTCTTCTGCATCAATTCTTCATCCAGTAGGCCAGACAACAATTTGATTCCAACAACTTTTTATTCCAAAGTTCAGTATTACAGCAAAGTCTAGGGAAATCCACACATACCCAACCTCTTCAAAACTCTGATGAAGGGGGTACTTATACAACAAAATATGTACAACAGGTATCTCATCAAGGTCTGAGATAATGTCTAAGTTTTAACCTAAAGTAATTTACAAGCAAAGTAGAAATGACTAACTTATGCTGTTTTGGAGGCTGGTTCTTTAGGGTTTGGCTTGCAACTATCCTATAGTAGCTCTGCGCATCTTCCTGTCTTAACTGCGCTCTTAATTCTGATCTGCTTTTCTTTGTCGGCTCTGATACTCTTTAACTCTGATTAGATTTGTCTTTAATTTTGCACTCATACTCTTTATGGCTGATCTGATACTCTTTGACTTGTTGCGTACCCTATTTCTTTGTTCATATTTGTCTGGTGTTTAGCCCAAAATATCTCTGAATATGTCGTTTTCTCTCTTCTGCAAGCTTTGGAAAACCTTCGGCGTTGTTTCGAACTGTGTTAAACGAGGAAGAAACTGTACTGTGCAGGTTGAATGGCTGGTCGCAGAGCTGGTGTTGCAGTTTTCTTGTTCAGGAGGCGGTCAAAACTGTGAATCGGGTTGTTTTTAAGCCTGGAGCGCAATATGCAAAAAACATAGCAAAAATTGAATTGTTCCCTTTTTATTGAACAAAAATGATTTTTGGCAGGAAAATTTGATTTCAAGGATGGATGACGTCAACATGACGTCAGCGGGACGTATGGGATGGATGACGTGGCAGTGACGTCAACAGAAGGTGATGTGGCAGAGTGACGTCAGCAAAGGACAACTGACATCAGCGAGGGTCAGCGGGAGGGTGGTAAGCTGTTTTGCCCACACCGCCTTTGGGCTTGGGTGGTTTCGGGTGGAGGGGCAGCGAACATGCCGGAAGCGCGACGCGTGGCACCTGTACGGGGGAAATACCACCGGTTCCCTCGGAGGTAAAGTTCGGTGGAAGGATGGGTTGCGAAATGGTTATCAACCGTCCGATGAGCAACAGTTGATCTAACGGTTGGCGCTAAATGGAGATGATGGAATGTTAACGCGCGGGGCCGACGCATTAAATTAAAGTTTTTAAAGGTTTCGGGGTGATTTTCATTGGTTAGCGGGGTAGGTTTGGTCACTTATTAATCAACTGGAGGTTGATAAACCCTTTATTTACGCGGCGGGAAGGCTATTAAAGGTTCCAAATGAACCATTAACCCGATTATTAAAACAGTAATATGGTCATAATCGACCGGGGGCGGGATATTTAAAATACATGGGTTTTTGCTATATACATATAATACGAGATAAGGGTAATTTTTACATGGGAGTTGATATAATAATTGTTAATTTGTTAATATGAAATTTGAATATGAAAGCGCTAAGTATAATGTTAGGAAACTTAGGCTTAAAGGGGAGAAAGAGTTTATACAATAAATATGGCTAATCCCTAAGTAAAACAGATTCTTACTTAGGAAAACATTATGGAATGAGATGAGTGACTCAGTGATATTAAGTAGATATCAATATCATTGGGGGAAATTAGTAAGTGATTGGGGAAATAGTATGAAGGGGAGTTAGTCATGCCTCACTTGAGCTGCTCCAAAAAATGTCTGCCATGGCACTTGTGATAGAAGTGCAAGTTAACACAGATTTTGAGAAATAGAATCCATCACAAGTCTCATTCTACAACAGCAATCTACCTACCCAGCCTACTTTGCCTAGCATTTTTTCTTCTTTTTTTGGGTGCACTTAGACTAGCAAACCCTCATAAATCTTCTTTTTCTTTTCATGGGAATCCTACCTAAGTCTGCACTTATTTCTTCCAAGGGCTCAGATTAAACAGTTGAGCTCCTTCGTTTCTCTACCTAACTACTTATCTGCCAAGATTAAACAGTTTGGACAGATTTTTATTCTCTATATCTAAAACATGAAATTGAAAAATGAACTGGCCAAGATTAAGCTATTTGGCCATTCATCAATTGTGGAAAAAATTTCAACAAGCTGTACATGATGCTTTATTTACAGAAAATGAAATAGTAGTGGCATTTGGACTTGCACACTTTCCTAGTCTTTGTTATTTGGGGTTCATTTTTTCATTTTTTCTTTTGACCATTTATTTTTTTTCACCCTTTGATTTTTCTTCTAGGGTATACCCTCTTTACATTTTTTGATTTTTTCATAATATGGAAACCTTTACAGCAAGGAAAGGATGAACATATTACAGAGCTCAATCAGTCAATCATGAAATATGACACCTATTACTATAGGAGTATGACACTGGCTCCACACGAGGATGGCTTTCCCTGGTGGAAAGTCAAGAAAAACAGGTCAGATGGCCTTATGAATAACTTTTACTGTGCTCTGAAATCTTCCTTTGCTGAATGTAAAAACTGTACAAAAGGATGCTGTAAAAAATATATACATTACTCCTGAGCTGATTCAAACAACTGTGAATCTGTTTTGGATATCTTTCACCTGGATTATTTGTTGTTTCTCCCAAGTCCTCTTCTGCAATCTGATATTCCCTGGAATTTTGGGGCTATGATAAACTAAAATGAGGTGAAACAAAATGGTAAATCTCCTTCATTGACTACAAAATGTTGTGCACTTCCCTTCTCATTTTTAGTGCTGAAATAAACAAGCTGATTACTTCTTTCAAGCTGTTGATCCTGAATTTCCTTATGTACATGTTAGAGTCAGAATATATCAAAAAACTGGATCAAAATAGTGTTTCAACATTCGACCATTCACTGGTCCTTCTTCTGTTTCTGTACCATACAAGCTTTTCAGAAAGTAAGTATTGTTCCCTTGCAATGTATGGATGATAAATGGCCCTTTCCATAGGAAGTCAAACTTCCCATGTTTTCCTTTGTCTTCTCTTCTAGAATCCCACCTTAGAACTTTGTCTCCAATGTAGAAATCTTCTGCTTTGGTCCTTTTATCAAATATTCTCTTAAGTTTTTCTTGTAACAGTTGGGATCTTTGGTGCACTTCCTCTCTGGTCTGCTGCAAATGGATGGTCTGATTTATTCTTCTTTGAATGGCATTTGGTTCCACCTGAGCTTCTTGCAGCAATTTCATCACAGGAATTCCTAAAGATGAAGGAAACACAACCTCCATGCCATAAACTAGCTCATAAGGGCTGGTTCCAATAGATCTCTTTGTAGTAAGTCTGTCTGCCCAAAGTGTATTTGTGAGCTTCTTGTGCCAGTTTTTCTTGTTCTCCTCTAGAAGTTTCTTAATAATATTGATCAAGATTTTATTTGAAGACTCAGCTAGACCATTACCTTGAGGGTAATAGGCTGTGGAATGGCCTAAAGTGATGTGGTATTTGCTGCAAAAATTTATCAGTTTCTTGGATTTGAAGGCAGCAGCATTGTCGGTTATGATCTTTTCAGGACAGCCAAACATAGACAAGATGTTGGTCACTAAGAATCCTATAATCACTGTATCATTGGCTTGTCTAGAAGGAATGGCCTCTATCCGTTTGGTAAAGTAGTATGTAGCAGTAAGGATCCATATACGTTGGCCAGAAGAGGAAGGGTGGATTTCTCCAATGAAGTCTAAACCCCATTGTTGAAATGGTCTTTCTGTGGAAATTGGTCTCAAGGGCAAGGGCAATAGTTTTCTTTTGCCTTCAAAAATTTGGCATTTGTGGCAAGCAGTAACAAACTTCTTTACATCAGTGAACAAGGTTGGCTAGTAAAATCATGCTCGTAGAATTTTGTTTGCAGTTAATTTCCAGTACAGGTGTCCACGCAGTCCCCTGCATGAAATTCTTTGAGAACTTTGTCAGCTTCTTCTTTTATTAAACAATTCAATAAAATACATTCATGATTTTTCCAAAAAAGAGCGTTATCTAAAATACAGAATTTTGAAGCTTTCAACTTTAAAAACCTTTTATTTGTTCTGGATAACCCTGTAGGAGCCTGTAGGTTTAATAATACATGAATTATATCAACATACCAAGGTGATTCTAAGAAGGCCTGGCTTATTTGTGGAGTCGCCATCTCCTGTTCATTAATATCTAAGGCTTGAAAGTTTGTTTCAGTCATGAGTTTAGCTAATCCCTATCCTTTTATCAGCTTTGTAGGTTTTATTTCAATGTCATACTCCAATATTTTAGCAATCCATTTACCTCATTTGCCTTCAATTCCGTCCTGAGTCAGGATGTCTTTTACAACAACATTTGGCACATAAGCTACTACATGTGAGTACAGTATGTAGACTCTGAAGTCTTGAATGGCTTTCACAAGTGCAAAGGCCTGTTTTTCCATGATTTTGTAATTCAGAGGTGCATCTCTAAGTGCTTTACTGAAAAAGGCTATGGGTTTTTCACATCCTTGGTCATCTTTTTGTAGTAAAACAACTACTATGGTGTGTTCTGATGCAAATGAGAAAGTTATGAAGTCTCTGTCGAACTTTGGACTTGTGAGGACTGGTGTTCTAGTTAACGCCAATTTAATATCTTCAAATGCTTGTTTGGCTTCTGTTGTCCATTTAACCTTTGAATCCTTTTTTAACATGTTGTTTAGAAATCTAATTAATTTAGCCAAATTGGGTATGAATCTTCTCAAAAAGTTAATCTTCCCTAGGAAAGCTTGAAGTTCTTTGACATTTCTGGGGTGGGGTATTTGCAAAATAACTTCTATTCTAGCAAGATCAATTCTGATGCCATCTTTGGAGATGATATGGCCTAAGAGTTTTCCTTCTTCTAGACCAAACAAAGATTTTTTAGGATTCAATGAAATACCATACTGTTTGCATTTTAGAAACACTTGTCTCAAATGATCTAAATGTTGCTGATCTGTTTTCGAAAACACAGTGAGGTCATCTAGATATACAACCAGAAAATTGTGAATTTATTTTGCAAAAGCTATGTCCATGGATCGTTGGAAGGTTGCCCCTGCGTTCTTAAGTCCGAATGGAATTTTAACATATTTGAACGTACCCCATGGTGTTGTAAATGTAGTTTTTTCTTGGTCATCAGGATGTACTAGAATCTGATTAAAACCTAAAAACCCATCCAAAAGTGAAAACCTAGAAGCACCTACTACCCTGTGTAAAATATGATCCATTTTGGGTAAAGGGTAGTTGTCTTTCAAAGAAACCTTGTTTAAATTTCTTAAGTCAACACATAATTTGATTTCCCCTGTTTTTTTCCTGGTAGGCACTAAATTAGATACCCATTCTGAAAATCTGATTGGAGCAATTATCCCTGCATCATGCATTTATCTGATTTCTTTTTCAATTAAAGGAAGTAGTACAGGGTTGATTCTTCTGAGTTTCTGTTTGAATGGTTTTTGATTCTCCTTGAGGGGTATTGTATGTTGAATCACAAAGGTGTCATAAGATTTCAGGTCTTTATAGCTCCAGGCAAAAACATCCTGGAATTATTTGATCAGTTCAACATACTTCAGCTTTTGATCAGGGGGCAAAGATTTGGACAATTTTACCATTTTTGGGTTCTGTTCAGTTCCTATGTTGTAGTCTTCAATGTCTGCTTTTGGAGGTTCCATCTGAGGTTTCTTTGGAATGTCATTGAAATCAAAGAGATCTTCCAAAGGAGTTAATCCTTTGGGTAAATGATTATCTTTCAAATTGATAATTTCAAATTCTCCTTCAATAATCTCATCCACATGTGTTTCTTCAAGATTTTGTATTTCCTCTCTGGTAAATTTCATTGGATGAAGCACTTGATTTGCGTTTTCTGCTGAAATGTCTGCTTCTATTCAATTTGTTGGAACAAATTCACTCACCGTATCTCCATCTGCGTTAGTACTGGAAAATTCTTCTTCTAGGGTCAAAAAATTGCTGATCTATTTATCACTTTCAAACACTTGCCAGTTCTTCAAATTATCAGGTATGGTTGGCCTGTGTATAATTTCTGCTATGAATTGATGATTTAGTTCAAATGGTAATTTACAGGTGCTGGCAAACATTGCTAGGCTATGAGCTTGCAATTTATGTTTTCTCAGGATTTTGGCAAGCTGGGTTTCCAAAAATGTGTTGAGGATTTCTATGGTTGTTCCTCTGTATTCTCTCAATCTGGGATCATTTGTCAAGAACTTCCCTTTTATTTTTTGAATGATTAAATTAGAATATCCCATGACTGACACTCTAGTTGCTCCTAATTTCTTTAGCAGTTTAAGACCTAGCATCAAAGCTTCATATTTAGCCATATTGTTAGTGCATATAAAGTTCAGCCTATAGGCATGTCCTTCTGCATGATTATTTACAAGATTGTGCACCTAGACCCCTGCCCCAGCTCCTAATTTGTTGACAGAACCATCAAATTCCACGTACCAAAGGATTTCATGTTCATGATTTGTATTTGCAGGGATTTGTTCAGCAAGGAGATCTGGTTTTTCAGTCTGTTTTGGTTTATCCAACGTTTCATGATCTTCAGAGATCTCTTGGATTCGGGCACTAGACTTTTCATTTGCAATTTTTTCTGTTTCAGCTGTGAGAACTTTCCTTTCGTGTGAGGGATCAATTTCTGCATTGTAAAGGATAAAAGAATCCATATCCGAATGTATTGAGTAGATAGGGAAATTTTGAGGTTTCCCTTGACTACTTACTACATACTTCATTAAGGTTTCTCTGTACAATCTCTTGGGTTGACCAAACACTGAAATAGTAGCATAAGACATGTCTAACTGTAGAGATCCTTGAAGCTTTGCACCCCAAGATCTGGACAATAACATACCATATTTTGGAGGAATATCTACTACTACTATGTCCATCAAAATGGTTTTGGTAGGATATTGGACTAGTGACACACATAAGTCTTTGATTAAACCCAAACATTTGACCTGGCTTGAATCGAAAGAGAAAAGGTTTTTAAAGGGCCTTGTGATGTCAAGGTCAAGCTTCTCCATTACAGTTTAGGCATTAAATTATGTGAAGCACATGAATCAAACATGGCATTATGGAGTATTTTATCATGAATGTTTAAAGCCACATAGAATGGAGGAATTTGTCCTTTTACTGTTTTTCTACTTAATTTAAGGCCAAATATCAGTTCAGGCTGGTCATAAAAAACGTTTACTGAATCTTCATTGACAGAAATTCTGAGTGATCTGCTGATTTGACTTCTGTAGACATCATGTTTAGCTAATTCTGATAATGGAACAACTATCTTTAGTTTGCCTACCTCTGTGTCAAGATTAAAAGGTTTTTTAGTCTGACTTCTTGTATTTCGGACAGCTGAATTTTCTGCGTTTTTCTCTTCTTCAGGCGTGGGATTATGTGCTGAACTGTTTTCCAAATCATGTTCTAGAGGTTGTTCTTCTTTTTGTTTAGTAGTAATAGCAGCGGAAGGCTATCTATTAGGCATTTGATTGTCTGATATATCTTCCACAATTGCACTATTAGGGTTAGGATCTATTTTAGAAAGAATATGTACAAGGGGGACACTGATCTTACCTTTGTTAGGCTACTTGGTATCTTTCTGTTTGCTGATTTCAGGGACATCTATCCTTCTGCTCCTTAGATTGTATTGTTTGTGGACTTCATAAATGGCTGTATCATATCCCTCCCTAAAGTCAAATGATTCACCTGACTGAGTTTGGAATTGTTTCACAATGTGGGCTTCTTGATATTCATGGGTCAAAAAAACTTGTAGTTCATTGTTGAGTCCCATCAAATTGATTTGAGTGTCTTCTGTTGGCTCATCAGAAGTTGAGGCTTCAGCATACTTTTCTTGAAATGGGGGCCTAATGTTTTGGTCAGGCCCTGTCTTTCCAGTGATAGGATTTTGATTCTTCCTGAAATTTGGATTTCTTCCTGCATTGTTTGGTTAACCACCCCAAGGAGATTTTCTCTCAATTGTTTCCACTCTATCCCTGAGTCGATCCATTCCTTTAATGATAACATCTAATTTCTTTTTAAAGGCAGATGGTTCTTCTTTGAAAGGTGTTCTTCTTTCAGCTCTGGCTCTAGACCATTTAGATATCAGATTAGCCTCAACACTGACAGCTATACTCTGCATTTCTTCTAAGTTTTGAGGAGCTCTTTCCCTAAGTTGGTATGCCATATTAGAGTCAAATGCATCAGGGAATTTGATCAAGGCAAATCTGGAGGAGGTCTGAGATTCTGAGGAATAGCATTGTAGATATTATTGAATCTGGTACTGTAATCTTGGATAGTTTCTTGTGTGCCTCTTCTTAGGTTTTCATATTCTGATAAAATCTGGAGGGGATCTTTCTTCCTTTCCCATATATTCATGAAAGTATGATAAAGAGCTTGTGGGTCATTGATATTGTTTGCAGGGAGGGATCTAAACCAGGTTCTAACATCTCCAATTAAACTTTGAACAAATACTTTCATTTTGACATCATTATCATCAATCTCATAGTTTTCAAAATAGTCTGTCATTTTCTTGGTATGTTGTTGAGTTGTGTAAGTGCCAGTACCGTCAAAATAGGTGATTTTACTTTGATAGTCTTGAGGCATAGCCCCTGGATTTGCAGGTAATTTTAGGGGAGTATATCGGTTTGCCATGGTTACAGAAATAGTTGTGACAATTGGAAAAGTAGGGATAACAGTGGGAATGTGTGCTATAGAGGGAGGAGTGGAAAGGGTGATTGGAGGTGCTAATGGTGAACTTGGAGAAGCTGCAGAAA
The DNA here is from genome assembly GCA_031772625.1 of Pinus tabuliformis. Classification (NCBI taxonomy): domain Eukaryota; kingdom Viridiplantae; phylum Streptophyta; class Pinopsida; order Pinales; family Pinaceae; genus Pinus; species Pinus tabuliformis. The sequence continues at coordinate 703,083,872 of CM062805.1, read as the reverse complement.
TGACAGAAAGGTTTGGTGTTTTTTCAGAGGCAAGCTCAGATTGGATGGAGTTCTTCAAATGTTTGTCAAGGTGTGAACTAGCAGAATCTTCTTGGCTCTGCTGACTTCTAAGAATCCTAGAAATCAAATTAGGATTTTCAAACATAGGTGGAGGATTAGGATCAGGATTTGATCTGGTGTAATGAATCTTTTTTGAAGCCAGTTTCTAGGTGTATTTTTTTTGTTTTTTCTTGAAATAGTTTTGACAATACAACTTTAACAGTCTCTTCTAGGAAGTTTTTAGATGTGGGAGTTTTGAACTTTCCTAAAGAGTTATTGAAAAGAGGAACTGCTCAAGTATTTGGAACCAACTGCTCAAAACATAAACTAGACCGGAGATATACTGAAGCAACATTTATTTACTTCTGCAATTGCAAATCAAAAACAGTTTCAAAGGCTACCTAGCTAACTTCAGGCTCCATCTATAGCTTATGAAATAAACAATAGTAACAAACAATTATTCAGGTCCCTAGTTGAGTCGTCATTGATGTTATCACTCAGGTTGTTCCCAAAAGTTGTAAGAAAGGGAATACGGCCGAGGTAACCACAGACCAATCTTTTAGATACAGATTCTAGCCAATATGCATCCAGAGAGGGCTCTCTCTTTATGATTTAGCTTTATTTTTAAAGGTGTTAGGCTAGTTATGAAGTTCAAGGGTTTTGTTTTGAGTTTGGGTGGTGAGATTCAATATAACAGTGAGGTAAAACTGAAGAGTTCAGTCCATTGGGCATGATGGAGTCAAATAAGGATGGTTTCTTGGATTTGCTTTTAATAGAGGATGGTATCACAGAGCAAGGTAGTCAAACATGGAACAATTAAAGAGCTGAAAACAGATGGAATGGGCTCAAATGGGTGAAGGGTAGTTAAGAATCATTCAACATATTGAAAGAGGGAAAGTGAATGATTACTGATAAGGAGCAGTTAAGAATTCCTTAGCAAATACTCAACATGAGAGAATTAGGAAATAGGAGCAATTAAGAATTCATTGTTTATGCTAATTCTGAAGAAAACACAGAGAGTAATAAAGACTAAAAACAGAGTGCAGCTAAGAAAATTCAGAATTAATCTTTTTCTTTACCATTCAGATTATGAAACAAAAGTGATATAATAACTCAGAAAACTATAAAACATAAGATATAGGGGACTTATTGATCCGAAGTTTGATTCAAGAATTCTGTGACAAGTCTTCTGCATCAATTCTTCATCCAGTAGGCCAGACAACAGTTTGATTCCAACAAATTTTTATTCCAAAGTTCAGTATTATAGCAAAGTCTAGGGAAATCTACACAGACCCAACCTCTTCAAAACTATGATGAAGGGGGTACTTATACAACAAAATATGTACAACAGGTATCTCGTCAAAGCTATGAGATAATATCTAAGTTTTGACCTAAAGTAATTTATAAGAAAAGTAGAAACAACTAACTTATGCTGCGTTGGAGGCTGGCTCTTTAGGGTTTGGCTTGCAGCTGTCCTGTAGTAGCTCTGCGCATCTTCCTGTCTTAACTGCACTCTTAATTCTGATCTGCTTTTCTTTGTCGGCTCTGATACTCTTTAACTCTGATTAGATTTGTCTTTAATTCTGCACTGATACTCTTTGACTTGTTGCGTACCCTGTTTCTTTGTTCATATCTGTCTGGTGTTTAGCCCAAAATATCTCTGAATATGTCATTTTCTCGTTTCTACAAGCTTTGGAAAACCTTCGGCATTGGTTCTAACTGTGTTCAACGAGGAAGAAACTGTACTGTGCAGGTTTAACGTCTGGTCGCAGAGCTGGTACTGGAGTTTTCTTGTTCAGGAGGCGGTCGAAATTGTGAACCCGATCATTTTTAAGCCTGGAGCGCAATATGCAAAAAACATAGAAAAAACTAACTTTTTCCCTTTTTATTGAACAAAAATTATTTTTGGCGAGAAATTTGATTTCAAGGACAGATTACGTCAGCATGACATCAGCGGGGGGTATGGGATGGATGACGTGGCAGTGACGTCAGTAGAAGGTGATGTGGCAGAGTGACGTCAGCAAAGGACAACTAACGTCAGCGAGGGTCAGCGAGAGGGTGGTAATCTGTTTTGCCCGCACTGCCTTTGGGCTTGGGCGGTTTCGGGTGGAGGGGCAGCGAACATGCCGGGAGCACAACGTGTGGCACCTGTACGGGTGAAATACCGCCGGTTCCCTAGGAGGTAAAGTTCAGTGGAAGGATGGGTTGCGAAATGGTTATCAGCTATCCGATGAGCGACGGTTGATCTAACGGTTGACGCTAAATGGAGATGATGGAACGTTTAACGCGCAGGGCTGACACATTAAATTAAAGTTTTTAAAGGTTTTGGGGTGATTTTCATTGGTTAGCGGGGTAGGTTTGGTCAGTTATTAATCAACTGGAGGTTGATCAACCCTTTATTTGAGTAGGAGGAAGGCTATTAAAGGTTCCAAATGAACCATTAACCCCTTTATTAAAATAGTAATATGGTTGTAATCAACGGGGGGCGGGATATTTAAAATACATGGGTTTTTGCTATATACATATAATATGGGATAAGGGTAATTTTTACATGGGAGTTGATATAATAATTATTAATTTGTTAATATGAAATTTGAATATGAAAGCACTAAGTATAATGTTAGGAAACTTAGGCTTAAAGGGGAAAAAGAGTTTATACAAGAAATATGGCTAATCCCTAAGTAAAACAGATTCTTACTTAGGCAAATGTTATGGAATGAGATGAGTGACTCAGTGATATTAAGCAGATCTCAATATCATTAGGGGAAATTAGTAAGTGATTGGGGAAACAGTATGAAGGGGAGTTAGTCATGCCTCGCTTGAGCTGCTCCAAAAAATGTCTGCCATGGCACTTGTGATAGAAGTGCAAGTTAACATAGATTTTGAGAAATATAATCCATCACAAGTCTCATTCTGCAACAACAATCTACCTACCCAGCCTACTTTGCCTGGCCTTTTTTCTTCTTTCTTTGGGTGCACTTAGATTAGGAAACCCTCATAAATATTCTTTTTCTTTTCATGGGAATCCTACCTAAGTCTGCACTTATTTCTTCCAAGGGCTCAGATTAAACAGTTGAGCTCCTTCGTTTCTCTACCTATCTACTTATCTGCCAAGATTAAACAGTTTGGACAAATTTTTATTCTCTATCTCTAAAACATGAAATTGAAAAATGATCTGGACAAGATTAAGTTGATTGGCCATTCATCAATTGTGGAAAAAAGTTCAACAAATTGTACATGATGCTTTATTTACAGAAAATGAAATAGTAGTGGCATTTGGACTTGCACACTTTCTTGGTCTTTGTTATTTGGGATTCATTTTTTCATTTTTTCTTTTGACCATTTATTTTTTTCACCCTTTGATTTTTCTTTTAGGGTATACCCTCTTTACATTTTTTAATTTTTTGATTTTTTCATAATATGGAAACCTTTACAGCAAGGAAACGATGAACATATTACAAAGCTCAATCAGTCAATCATGAAATATGACACCTATTACTATAGGAGTATAACAACTAGAAAGCACCCACTCCCTCAGATTAGTTCGATCATAACAACCAATTGGAGGCTCCAATCCCCCAAACACTGTGGACCTCCATTTCATTCATTTTCAAATTGGATCCACTCCCTATAATTTGAAAATTTAGTACAAACTTATTCACTCCTAAATAATTACAATTAATCAGTACAATATAATAGCTTCAATATAAAAGAGGAGAAATCATCCTTTCATCATCCCTATCATCAAGTCATAATGACCAATCCCTGTCAATAGTAATACCTCTACAACACATCATAAGTAACAACATATATGATATTAGCAATCTATTATCATCATGCATACATCTCTACAACATAAGCTTTGAACCATAAAGATAAAAACCTACCTTATGTCAGCGTTATTTTAATTATTAAACCTTGGCAGAGTCATGAACCAATTTTGAAATTCAACTAACTACTCTTCTCAACATACAATATTCATAGGAAAGCAATATTCTTGCAATTGGCCTTTACAACATAAACCCTAGATCTCAAACATAACCTCTGAATTTTGGACAATGGAGAGCTCAACAATATCCTGCAACCTCTACTGCAATAATACTCCAGCCTTAATTCAACATTGAAAGAATTTCTCATACAAGATACCAATATACAACATATCAACATACTCAATAATATAACCATACTTGATCCATTGACTACATACATCCCTACAACATATCTAGCAACATCAATATTCTAATTCTCATGCAGCCTTGTCATATCAACATTCATACCCCGACAATATAAATCCTTGAGAAACTTTGTCATAATAGTAACAAAATCAGTCTCTAGAAAATAATTATACCTGTTATAAACAACACACCAATTCACTATATCATTGCTGCAAAATAAACCCCATCCAAAGCAACATACCACTAAAATCTATCTTTGCAACATATCTTCACTAGGTCAAGGTCTTCACGACTTATCCATGTAGAAGAAATCATGACCTGTCCCTGAAACACAAATCCTAGTTTTGTGATACATGTCAACAAGTAGCAAAAACCATAGAATATCATGCAATACACTCTCCATGCAAATAAATCAATTTCAGAAGCATTGATTTCAACCATATGGAGAGATCAAACCATATCTTGTAACAACTTTACCCAGTAACAACTCTTTCATTCAATATTCTCTTTATCCCTAGAATTCAAATTATCCTTGGTAGCATCAATACTTTGAAGGAAAATTTTTTACCCTTATATAAGAACTCCCTAATTAGTGCTCATTTTAATTATATTCAAATAAATCAACAATATTTATGTCACAGTAATATATTTATGAACATATGGGAATCGATCTCACTAAGCATATCAACCTATAATTAATGAAGAACTCATCTTGCAACAACCTTGTCCTATAACAATGATGAAAATCTCAAGAACACCTCTAATTTATTCATATCCAATACATTTTTCATCATAATTAGTTGTGTAACTATAAACTCGGCAGGAGTAGCATAAACACAATCAATATTTCATCAACGCTCTCTTAGCCTTTTGCAACAACAACATATACAAGGCTCATGCAAAAGATACATCAACAATACATATTACATGGCATCTGTGGCACCCATACACATTTGGACTAACAAACTCTAGCATTGGTAGTGACATATTAATAATATAAACCTTTTGCAACATTATCCCCTATAATAACAACAATCTTAATAAACACATAGTAATCTCCAAACAACTTTGTCCTCTATAACAATATTACGCAGACTAGCACTTCATAAAAATAATTGATCACACATTTTGTAGGTCATACTTTCATTATACACATTGTACACACCATGTATTCCTGACATCTGGTCTCACTAGATCAAAGTTAAATTGGATTAGCGCTAGATCAGAAGAAAAACAAGAAAATATCATTATATGTGCTCTAGGTCATACATCACCAAATCCCACCAACACATCAACCATGTGATCTACCTCACGCACAACCCCAATTACATCACTCCAACACACTGCATACACATATAATTCCTTTTTTGAGTGGTGTTATCACCTAAAAAATGATCACCTAGCCATTTCTATCTAGGTGGATCAAAATACACCATGTAGGAATAATTTTACCATAATAAACTCACTTTCACCATAGGAAATAATTTAGTAAAAGCATTTTATTAAATTATTTATTTTTAAAATTAAAAAACCTCATAATAATATTTAAATAAATCAATATTTATTTACTATTCTCTAGAAATAATTATTAAATAATTATTTGATAATTATTCCTTGTCACATTTGACTAAATCACCTTGGAATAATTAAATAAATCATTATTTATTTATCATTCCTTATTATTAGTTTTGGAATAATTATTAAACTATTATTTAATAATTATTTCAAATTCACACTTCTCTTAATCCTCACAAAGTGATTAATAAATTATTTTATTTGTTAATTACTACAACCATTTTCTAAATAAAGATATTTGACCATTTTGAATATCTTTTCTCTCTCCAAAAAATATAATAAAGTATTCCTAACGGTTAGATTTTTATTTGGTCAATAATATTTTATTATTTTCCATTTCCTAATTTAACTCAATACTTTGTTATAAATAAGATGGTTTTCTATTCATTCTTCACCATGATCATTATTATCGTCACCATTATCATCTCACAACATTTGAGCTCCCACTTGAGTTCCATCTTGCTTTTGGGTTTTCTTCATATTTGAGAGAGAAGAAAGAGATCGTTGAAGCACAAGGACATCAAAAGGACCCATCCCACAGAGGGGGATTTACAGACCCATGTTGTAAATCTTTTTGACCATGTGTTTCAATAAAATTATAATTCATTTAAAGTCTTCTATTGGGTTATTACACTTCTCTTTACTGCTTCTATATGTTTTTGGTTTGCATCAGATATTTTTTTGCAGTGTTTTATCACTTTTCTTACAGATCTAAAGCATAATAAGTGGCCACATCTTGTTGTTAGGGTCACTTGTCACTAGTGACCTAAGTGAAGCATTTTTGGTACACTTGCTAAGAATTTTCATACTAACAACTGGGATTACATAGGAGTGTGCACCTGGCTCTACAGGCTTCTGTAGATATTAGATCACACATCATACATTTGATCAAAGTGTTAATATGAATGTGTATGCATCTGAATAAAAGTTGCACAACATCCAATTCATACTAGATTTAAACCATTGCTCCACTCTGGCTCCAATTATCTACCAAATCACACACCCATATTTTTGATCCAATTCCTCCATGAACTAGATTACTTCTTCATTAAACTGAATGAGCACATACGCACTAGTGAGAGATCAAATCACACTTCACATTATGTCTATTGTTTTTGCATATTGTATTGCACTTTTCACTCAATCCATCCTTTTTACTCCATACATAGGTCATTTATTATAAAATAACACACTCCAATCTCTGCTCATACCCCAAAATGCACAACACACTAGACACATGTTAATCATACAAAAAACATACATTCAATCATTCTCTACAGAGAGGCAGTAGCATCATATTCAATCCACATATAACTAGCACATAATCACTTAGTTAGATGCCCTTTGGTGCACAATATGGTGATTTATACATGTTTCTTAGATACCAAATCAAGGCGACCCATTGATTTACCATGGGAGAAAACAAAAGTAAAATTTGATGGTATTATGAGTTGACACAAAACAGCTAAGAGGAGGACAAAATAAACATACATTAATCACATTCCAATATGTCATTGGAGACCAAATAAAATAAGTTAATTGTGAGAAAATCAAAACATGCCATTGTTTCCAATTACCATAGGAAATTTCCATTAGAAGGATCATAGCTTTATTTTTGCATGTTATAGGACGCGGACATGCATTACCCATTGGTAATCTGGTTTGTGGATGTCAATTTCCCATAGACAATTTAGGCTATAAACTCTGATTTCTAGCGTAGATCCAACATTTATTGACTAATGTGGGGAAAACTCAAAATGTTTCCTCCCAGATCAATAACACTTCAATCCATCTACAAACACCCTTCCAAGCCCCTTAGTCACAAAACACATCAAATGATTATTCACACACCCTACAATTGTTGACATCAATGCAAACATCATGCTTCACACATTATCCCCCTTTGGAATTGATGGCAATATCATAACCACCACTAATTGATGTCACACTCCACTAGATTTCATTCTCCACCGGTTGTATGGTTTCATTCTCCACCTTTGACATCAATGACAAAGGGTAGCCAAACGTCTTATGAGTACTAAGTTGACCATGCCTTACTAATGGATCATTTGATTACTATTATTAGTTTTAGCACACTTTCAAATAACCATTAGAAACCAAAAAATATTTTGTTTCTCACACTTATAGCTTCTGCAAACAATGTGACATCAATGTCAACCATGCCAACCATAATATTCTTGTAGAATATTGAAATTGTTATATAATCCCCCTTGAACATATGTTATCGTTGTTCACAATCATTATCAACTCTTCAATGAATATAAATTTCGACTATAATCATTATTTTACATTTTCTCATTTTCCAAAAAAACATCATTTAGGGCCTCAAAACGACTCCGAAGTTTAGGACCCGAAAAACTGCCAAAAATAGTAAATTGTGCTACAATTACAGGAACTGAAAGAAATAATAGTACAATAGTGGGGGTCTAAGTGGAATAGGTGGGTGGACACTAATATCCACCTGGATCAGTCCTCCCCCCTTAGGAAGTAATGGACCCCATTGCGTTGAGTACCTCCATGATATGTGGAAACTTTTGTTGAACTTGGTCCCTAGTGAGCCACTTGCCTTAGTGCAGGATCTGGCCAACTTTGAAAACCTGATACAGTTGGATCCTCTATTGGAGAGTGTTCTTGATCCGTGTGTCCATGATTCGATCAGTTGTGGCCTATTCCATGTAGTCGGGGTTTAGCTCTGTTGGTGTGAGTTGTTCTACAATGTCTAATGTGTCTAGTAATAGAGGAAATTATGGCCTAAGGTAATCCACATTGAACACTAGGTGTAGGCCAAGGAATGGGGGAATACTGAGTTAAAAATCATAATCTCACACAACGTTGATAATGATGTAAGGCCCATATCAGAGTGGTCTAAGCTTCTGATGGGCTCCAGTAAAACATTCTTTCTGCAAATGCAACCAAACTTTATCACCCACCTAAAACTTGTGTGGCACCCGATGTTGATCATGTCGCTAATTGTACTTGGAATTGGATTTCTCAAAGATGTCATGAACTTGTTGGTGGATGTGTTAGAAGTGTTCAATAAATATGGTTTCTTTATCAGCCTCAGACAATACATGTGTGGATTTTGTCTTTGTAGTCGCATGAGGCATGTCAACATTAATCATACATAATGATTGAAATCCTAAACCCACTTGAAAGGGACAGTTGATCTGATGTTCACCCTATGAGTGACTTCAGTTAAATATTTATTGTTTAAAGGTATTACAAACTCATGTGCTAGTGTGTGTTCTGTGTTATTGAAGCAACGGATTGATCAGATTGCCAATACACAGACAATAAAATGGAAAGATAGCAGAGAAATACAGTAAGAAAACACAAAGACATGAGAAATTAATAAGAAGTTCACCCTATTCTCCAGGGCTAAATCTCCGGTCCAACTTTCAGTGGTGGCCTTGTTTTATTGTGCCTTTAAGCAGAGAATTACAATACAGGGACTCAATATGAGTTCTCTTGAAGCAGATTTGCTTGGCAGGGTGGTTCTTGGATTCCCCAAGGCACTGGAGTGCACAAACTCTTCTTCTTCCTACCAGCTCTGTGACCTTTTGGTCTACAATGGCAAGAGCCCAATGTGGTGCTTGTGAAGTATTGAAGAAGGTATGTTTTTATTGACTATTTTGTCATCTTTTCTTTAGCACTCGTAACATCTTTGCATAATGAACTAGGTAGATAATGGGAAATCATGACAAATCTATAAGATTTATATGCAACATGAAAATGCTAATAATTTCCATTTCTTATGCAGGAAAAGGGAAAAATAAAGACTATCGCTCCAAAAAAAAAGACAGGGCCAAGCTAACCGTTGTCCCTTTGGCGAGGAACCATATGCAAACAAGACGATCTAAATTAAAACATCTCAGCCAAGGAAAGGAAAAGGAGATATCGACTCGGCGCAAGAAAACGACCGAATAACTGAGGATTAACAGCTTGGCAAATCCCTCAGGATCCTTTGATCCTGAGGGATCACTGCTTTAACTATTTTCACATCCTTGATATCTCCGCTTCAGCTGTTATAAGTAGGGGCAGCACTGCTAGCCCGGGGGGGAGACTGTTAATTTTTATGTAACTTTGCTCTGTATTTGAAACTTTGATCATCGACTCTCGTTGAGAAGTGATCCACTATAACTCTGTTTTAATGCTTTAATATAAATCTGGTTGTTGTTCCATCTTTGATCCTGGAATAATTTCAAGTGGTGTGTCCCTGGAGGCTAAGGGCCTGGCCCTGGTGGAACACTTGCTCCTGTATCATTATCTTTAGTTCATGTGTGGTTTTCGTTATTAGCTTTGATCGGTAATTTGGTGTGTTTTGTTATTTTATATCACAACTCTGTTATATTTACAATATCGTTCTCTGCAACAGGAAAGTCGTATTGTTCATTTTGATCTTATAACGTATTGCTGTTCCTTTAAGTCGTCATTGTAACATTACTATTCTTTACAGAATGCTATTGCTGTTCAATTGCAGAGTAACGGAGCTGTAATATTCTTAAGTTGGTATTACTGTATTTGTCTATGGTTTATACTTCATTATGATTTCTGTTCAATTAACAGTGCTGTTCCATTATGAATTGCAATCGTTATCCTTTCTAACTGAGATCAATATTTGTGGTATCAGACGCAGATTGTTGTTTCTCTTAATATCTCTGTGTGCTGTGTGTGTTATTTATTTCGGTACTGTATATTCACAATTGGCTCTAAGCGTTGTTCTATATTTCATTGGTAATTGGTTGCCATTCCATTTCTATTTGTTGTCTGATTTATCCTTTAAGTAAAGATTGCCATCTGATTTCTGTAGGATAAGATTGCTGCACTTGTTCCTGTAGATTAAGGTGTTGTTGTTCATCAGACTTAGTTGCTGTTACATTTTCTAGTTGCTGTTCCATTTCTTAGTTGTTGTTCCATTTCCTGTTATCTGCGTTATTGTTGCTTTGGTGTGTAGAACGATCTGAAACTGTAGTGGGCGTTGGCATTTGTTGTCTAGTCCCCAGATTGATGATCTGTTCCTTGATTACCTTTAGTTACATTAGTTTCCAAAGGGATGAGTTATTGTTACTGGACCCTTGACTGATAAATTGCTTAGTTTTCCGAGTGCATGATTTAGTTTTTGAAGTATTTTGCTGTAAGTAGATCTTGTTTCAAGCATCTGTTTACTCTTGTATTTTCTTGAGCTATACTACTAGCATTACTTTGACAAATGATCGCCTCAAACTGAGTACACTCTTTGAGATAACAAATCGTTCCTGGATTGACAAGTTAATGTGAGGTAATTAGAGGTGAAAAAGACCCTTTTTACGGCTTGATAGTACTCAGCCCGGACAGATCCTCTATGGGATGGCTCGAACCTTCAAGCTCTCTGGTGCTCGATGCTGCCTCTGGTCAACTCGGCCCTCTATTTCTTCCGCTTTGATTTTTTTTTCACTGTGTTAAGTCCTCCTATCGAGGTTCACTGTTCCACTTCTTTGTCTCTCGACTTCGACTAACTGTCTCCCTATGTATTCTGTCTCTGTTCATGGCTTTTAGCCATCTGTTCCAATGCTTGTTCGGTCCTCTTCCACCTTTTTCGATTCAACTTCTGCAATTGCGCTTGGAGTTCCCTATTTGGCATCATCATCAGCGCTTAGGGAGTGGCCACATGTCCTCCTCTAAACGGCGCCAACCTGCTTCATCGGTTCATTTCTTCAGTTATGTTGTGGATGCATTCTTCCTTCACCATGGTAGTCAAATGGATTCCAAATCCTTCTAAAATGCGGCGTATTCCTTTGTCAATTCTGCTTCCTCCATCGGGCGCAATATTAGTCGTCCGATCTGGGGCCTCCAGATCCAACGCCATACGCACGTTTTGCGCGGTTGACTTGCTCGAGCGATAGCACGTGATCAACGACGGTTTTCTCTCACCTCAACTTGCCATGCATCAATCGATGTATGGAATCGCTCCACTCTCATCCAAAAACTCTTACCATTTGTGGGCACCCCGATCAAAACTGCCAGTTTCCAGAGCGCGGGTCCTGCCTTGTACTTTCAACACTTTTTTCCTTTTCTGCCCATAGTTCTCTAGTTCCCCCACATGACCGAGTGCTTAGGCTTTTCCTTCATCATCCTGTTCACCCAACGATGTGCGATTAGCACTAAGCACTAATCGCGCATCAAAAACTACCTTCTTTTCCCGATCCGGGGTTCCCAGGGGCTAATTTGGCCTCTCACGCAGTCTCCATGGGCCTCGGTCAGCGCGCTTTGACCACGGTCCTCGTCATTCCATGTTGGCTACCATTGCCACTGGTTCAGGGTGTTTTTGATCACTGTTTTAGATTCTTTAGAGATTTATTCCCACCTGATACAGTCATGGTTCCTTGATAGTCTTCTATGGATCCAATTATCCAAATCGGATTACGACCTTCCCACTGAAAAAGCTTTTGGAGCACCAAAAGTTGGTTTTCAAGCATTGACTAAGTGAGGGTATTGCTTTCTCACTTGTCTAATCTCAGTCCACTTTGCACTACTTGGCTTCGAACCTTTGAGCCCAATCCTGAGGTACTCAACATCCCCCCTACGTGTTGTCCTTACATTCCTATCCAGCACTGTGTCTTCCTGCAACTCATTGAGGTATTCAGGTAGTAGGTGATCAATAGAAGGCAATTGACTTTACTCTTTAGGGTCCTCAATCATTGAAGGTTCAAACAATCTCAAGCATTCTGCATTTACGATTGAGTAGATGTGCATGTAAGCTGGTAAATCAAGGTGAAAAGAATTTTCACCAATCTTCTCAAGTATCCTAAAAGGTCCATACTTGATAGGCCTTAGCTTTTTACCTTCATCGTGCATCCTGTCCTTATTGATATACAGCCATACTTTGTCTCCAACTTGAAAACTATGCTCCATCCGATGCTTATCATGCCTAGCCTTGTACTTGGCTTGGCTCTGTTCCAGCTGTTCCTGTACGGCCTGGTGGATCTCTTGGATCTGTTCAATGAACCTAGTTTTCTTGTCCGCACCACTTGTTCATCAACCATGGTATCATTACCAAAGACAAAATCCAAAGGAGACCTTGGTGTGAAACCAAAGCAGGTCTCAAAAGGAGATCTCTGTGTAGAAGAGTGTTTGGCTCTATTGTAAGCATGCTGCACATAACACAAGTGTTCATCCCAAAGCTTAGGATGCTTGCTGCAATAACCTCTCAATAACTAGATCACTGTCCTATTTGCTACTTCTATTTGGCCATCTGTTTGTGGATGAAAAGCTGTTCTTTTCTTCAACTTGGTGTCCATCAGTTCCGATAGACTTGACCAAAACTTCCCCACAAATCAGGTGTCTCAATCAGATACAATGGAAGTGGGTAATCCAAAATGAACCCATACATGTTCAAAGAAAAACTTTGCAGTTTGTTTAGCTGTGATCTGTTTATACAAGGTATCAAAATACACATTTTGTTGAACCTATCCACAACAATGTATAGATAATCATGACCTTTCCTAGATTTAGGCAGTCCTCCAACAAAATCCATGGAAACACTTTCCCAAGGGTGAGAAGGAACTGGCAATGAAGTGTACAAGCCTAGTTTTCTATTGTTGGGCTTGCTTTTAGCACACATGGCACACCCTCTTACATATCTAGAAATTGTCTCATTCATTTTCGACCAATAGCAGAATCTTTGCAGCTGTGCAACTATTTTACTTACCCCAAAGTGACCTGATATCAGAGAAGTGTGTGCTTCCATAATTATCTTTATCCTCTTAGTTTATGGAATGTATAGTTTCCCACAATGGTAGAAGAGTTGGTCTTTTATATGATAGTCCAATTCTTCTACTCTTTTTCCTTGACTCAAAGTTGCATATACATCTTTAAAATTCATATCCTGAGCATATTGTTCTATGTAGTTTTCATGTAGCATAGAATTATGCTTAAGTATGGTAGATGCATTTATAATGGGTCTAGATAACATGTCTGCAACCTTGTTATGTATGCCATTTTTATATCTGATGACCAAATGAAACTGTTCTAGAAAACCCATCAATCTATAATGTCTTGATTGCTGCAACTTAGTTTTGTAGTGTAGATATTGAAGTGGTTGATGATCAATATGTATTACTGTCTCTTTTCCCACTAAGTAATGTTTCCACTTTTCACACTTTGAACTAATGCATACAATTATTTATCATATGTAGGATAGTTAACTACTGTAGGATTAAAAGTCTCAGAATGATAACATATGGGTTTACTGTGCTGTGTCAACACTGCTCCCATGGCATAGTCACTGGCATTAGTTTGGATCACAAATGGTCTTTGTAGATCTGGCAGTGCTAGTACAGGTGTTGTACTAATTTTCTCTTTCAAGGTGTCGAAGGCTTTCTGATGTTTGCCTCCCCACTAAAACACCTTATTCAATCCTGTTAAAGCATGTAAGGGAGCTGCAATCGAGGAGAAGTTAGGAATGAACTTCCTCCAATATTGTGTTGCTCCTAAGAAGCTTCTCACTTCTGTAGCAGACCTGGGTTTAGGCCAGTTCACAATGACTGCCACTTTAGATGGTTCTATTTTCAATTTACCTCCCCCTACTATATGACCCAAGTAGTTTAGAGATGTTTTGCCAGATTCACATTTTGAGAGTTTAACGTAAAGTTTTTCTCTTTTCAAAACATCTAATGTCTGCTTAACATGCTTTAAATGTTCTTCCCACATTTTACTAAAAATCAAAATGTCATCCAGATACACAATAACAAAATCATCAAGAAAAGGTCTGAGTACATCATTCATTAATCTCATGAAAGTAGCAGGAGCATTAGTTAAGCCAAAAGGCATAACCAGCCATTCATACAATCCCTGCTTTGTTTTGAAAGCAGTCTTCCATGCATCTTGCTCCGCAACTCTGACCTGATGGTATCCACTATGCAAATCCAGCTTGGTGAAATAAACAACTTCCTTCAATTGATCTAAAAGATCATCTATGCGAGAAAGGGGATAACGATTCTTGATTGTTATCTTATTCAGTGCTCGATAACCAATGCACATTCTCCATGAGCCATCTTTCTTTCTCACCAAAATGATTGGTGACCCACATGGTGATGTGCTAGGCCTGATGAAGCCCTTCTCGAGCAACTTCTGCACCTGCTTCTTGATTTCAGCATTCTCTAAAGCAGACAACCTGTACATCCAAATGTTAGGCAAAGGAACATCATGCTACAAAATAATATCATGGACTATTCCCTTTTTGGGTGGCAAACCTTTAGGTTCTTGAAACAAGACATCATACTCTAAAAAAACCTTTTCTATATCAGCTTGTTGTTCAGCATTACAGCCCTCAAATACATTGGTTTTAACAGGTTTCTTTTCCTTTACAACCATCAGTAAGAATTTTTTGCATGAATTTATCATTCTTTTCATCTGTCCTGAGTTTATGAGAGTGTAATTATTCTTGAGCTTATGAGCTCTTACAAAGTATTTGATTCCATCTTTAACAAGTAGATACTTTTTCTCATCTCTATAGAAAATAGCCTTCTATCATACAAGTACGGACTTCCTAAAACAATTCCACATATATACAAAGGAATTATGTCTAACTCAACTTCATCTACAAATGCTGACCCAAAAGAAAACTTGAGTTTGCACTGTCTAGTCACTTGTAGTTGTGCTTTATCATTCAACCATCCTAATGGGTATGGTTTCTTGTGAGCTGTATTTGCTAATCCCAATTTCTTTACAATTTCTTTAGAAATTAGATTTACTTTTGAGCCACTATCAAACAAAGTATTAATCTTTTGATTTTTGGAAATAACTTGAATATGGAAAAGCTCATGTCTTTTTCTCTCATTTTCTTCATCAATAACAAATTGAGCAGAATTACTAGTAGATGCTTCAGAATTCTTACTATTTATACCTGTGGCTACTATAGTTGTTTCATCTCCTAAGTCTAACCCCAAATCTTTCTGAATAGCTGCAGCAGTCTTCTTCTTCCTGCCCTCAGACTTCTTAGGTCTCAACTCTGGATGTAGAATCCAACAATGCTCATCATCATGCCCCTCCTTTTTACAGTGAGTGCATGAAGCTTTGGCTTTTTGTGCAGTGTTAGCCTTCCTTTCTTTCCACTTTTGCTTTCTTTTCTCCTTGCTCTTGCTTACAGTGGGTTGGGATGGTTCCCCAATTTCTGTATTTCCATTCTTTCCTCTAGCTTCTAGATGAGTAGCTTGTATAGATACCTCATCTATACTAGTGGGATTAAAGATGAGGATGGTATGCCTCATGTAGCTGTGTAGACCACCAATGTACTTCAAAAGAGTCTCTGGTGAGTCTAGTGAGATACTCAACATCAATGCTCTCTTTCTGAATTCTTGAGTATACCCTTGCACACTTTTCCCTTTCAATTGTTGAAGAGTTTGTCAACTCATCATGGCTTGTTGCATGTAGGCCAATGGATAGAAATACTTTTTGATTGCAACAACAAATTCACTCCAAACAGAGATGGTCTTGCCATGTCTTTTTTTATAATCTTGGGTTCTGTCTTCCCACCAAACCAAAGCAGTGCCTCCTAGGCATAGGCTTGCCAGCTGAATCTTACTCTTGTCTGAGTCTATGTTTTGTACCCTGCAATACACATCAATTTGTCTAATCCAATTGTCCAACTTTTTAGCATTCAGCTCTCCATCATATATAGGAAAATCAAATTTAACATCTAGCTTAATCAAAGATGCTTTCTTATTATGCACAAGGCTATTAGGAGGTGTGAGAAAGATTTCCTCTTTCCCCTTGCCTTTGGAGTGGTCATGGAAGTGAGACTCATCTTCTCCTTTATCTTGTTTAGAACCTGATGAATCTTCAACCTTTTTCTTTCTAAAGTCTCTGTACATTTCTTCAATAGACTTTATATCTAGGAAAATTTCTATGAATTGAGGGTCTGGCACTGCAGAACCTTCCTCTGACATTGTCTTTCAAGAATAGACTCTCCCAATTTTAGGATTAGTTTCGACCACCTCTCCTTCTCCTAATTTGAGATTTGATCTTGTGAGCATTCACAGCTAAACCGACACAAGCTTGTCTAACCTTACAACCTAGAGCTCTGATACCACTTGATCTGATGTTCACCCTATGAGTGCTTCAGTTAAAGATTTATTGTTTAAAGGTATTACAGATTCATGTTCTGGTGTGTGTTCTGTGTTATTGAAGTAATGGATCGATCAGATTGCCAATACACAGACAATAAAATGGAAAGACAACATATAAATACAGTAAGCAAACACAAAGACACAAGAAATTATTAAGGAGTTCACCCTATTCTCCAGGGCTACATCTCCGGTCCAGCTTTCAGTGGTGGCCTTGTTTTATTGTGCCTTTAAGCAGAGAATTACAATACAGGGACTCAATATGAGTTCTCCTGAAGTAGATTTGCTTGGCAGGGTGGTTCTTGGATTCCCCAAGCTACTGGAGTGCACAAAATCTTCTTCTTCGTACTAGCTCTGTCACCTTCTGGTCTACAATGGCAAGAACCCAATGTGGTGCTTAGCCCGGATAGATCCTCTATGGGATGGCTCAAATCTTCAAGCTCTCTAGTGCTCGATGTTGCCTTTGGTCAGCGTGGCCCTTTGTCTCTTTTGCTTTGTTTTACTGTTATTTGTGTTCAGTCCTCCGCTTGGGGTTCACTGTTCCACTTCTTCATATCTCAACTTCGACTAACTATCTCCCTGTGTATTCTGTCTCTATTCATGGCTTTTAGCCATCCATTCCAATGCCTCTTCGGTTCCTCTTCTGCCTCTGTCGATTCACCTTCTACAACTACACTTGGAGTTCTCTATTCGGTGTCATCATTAGCACTCAGGGAGTGGCCACATGTCGTCCTCTAAATGGTGCCAGCCTGCTTCGTCAGTTCGTTTCTTCAGTTACATCGTGGATGCATTCTTCCTCCACCATGGCAGTCAAACAGATTCCAAATCCTTCTAAAATGTGGCGTATTCCTTTGTTGATTCCGCTTCCTCCATAGGGTGCAATCTCAGCCGTCCGATCTGGGGCCTCCAGATCCGATGCCATACGCACATTTCGTGCGGTTAACTTTCTCGATCGATAGTGTGTGATCAACGACGGTTTTCTCTCACCTTTGCTTGCCACGCATCGATCAATGTATGGAATCGCTCCACTCTCGTCCAAAACCTCTTACCATTTGTGGGCACCCCAATCAAAACCGTCGGTTTCCATAGCATGGGTCTCACCTTATACTTTCAACACTTTTTCCTTTTCTGCCCATGGTTCTCTAGTTCCCCCACGCGACTGAGTGCTCTGGCTTTTCCTTCACATCCCTGTTCTCCCAGCGATGCGCAATTAGCGCTAAGAGCTAATCGTGCATCAAAAACCACCTTCTTTTCCTGATCCGGGGCTCCCAGGGGCTAATTTGGTCCTCGTCGTTCCACGTTGGCTATCATTGCCACTAGTTCAGGGTGTTTTTTATCGCTCTTTTGGATTCTTTAGAGATTTGTTCCCACTTGATACAGTCATGGTTCCTTGACAGTCTTCTATGGATCCAATTTGAATCCATAGTGAATGGTCGAGTTATGGAGAGATATGTTGTAACTATGCTACACATAGGGAAGGCTCTCATACCAAGTTTTTGGATGATTAGAGTTGTACATGTGGAGTATGTGCACTATAATCCTATTGACGATCTCTGTCGGGCCATTAGTCAGGGGATGGAATGCAGTCGACTTGGTGATCTTGGTGCCCAATAGTGTCTAGAAACTTGATCAGAATGTGCTTAGGAACCTGCTACCCCGATATGATATAATGGTCCATGGGACCCCAAAATGTACCCACACTCATTCAAAGAATATTTTGGCAGTTTCCTTTGTTGTGATAGTCTTCTTACACGCTGCCAATATAGCCATCTTAGAAAAACTGTCCATGACCACAAATACACAACCATTTCCATGCCAAACAGATAGTCCATGAAGATGGATTCCCAAGGCTGGCTGGGAGTAGGAAGAGGAGTGTACAAGTCTTTCTTCTTAATGGTTGGCTTGGCGATGACGCAGGCAATTCAGGATCTGCTATATTTCCCAACACACTATAAGAGTTTTAGCCACTAAAAATACTTTTATGGTACAACCATAGTTTTCTCCACACAAAAGTGTCCTGTGACCCGACTGTAGTGCGCCTCCCAAATCAGCTTGGAACACACGCTTGAAGGAACAAAAAGGTGGACTGGGTAGCATAATAATATGTCATGGAGGTGGAAATCGGGAAATTTATTTCCATCTACTAGCATCTGGTATGTGGAGGCAAACATTGGACCATTTTTGTATAGTTGCAACCATCTAGAGGTCTCGTGGCCACAAGAGTTGAGAACAGTAGTAAGTGTTGCAACTGGGGGCCGATTGAGGTAGTCTGTAACATGATTGGTGATGCCCTTTTTGTATTTAAGGTTGAAGTGGAGTTGTTGCAGATATGTAGACCACTTCTGATAGCGATCATTCTGCAACTTCCCTTGTGTCTGTATAAACTGAAGAAGTTGGTGATCGGTTTGGATGACCGTCTACTTCCCTAGAATGTAATGCTTCCATTGTTGACAAGCCTACATGATGGAATACCTTTCTTTATCATAGGTTGGGCACTTCCGAATTGTATCAGAAAGTGTCTCACTATGATAGGCCACTGGATGCTCATGTTGGGTGAGGATTGCACTAATAACATAGTCAGAGGCGTCTGTCTCAATTTCAAATGGCTGTTGTAGGTATGGAAATGTGAGTATCGATGCATAGCAAAGGCAATGCTTCAACTCAATGAATGCCTTCTGTTGGGACTTGGACCAGGAAAACTTTGCCTTTTCTCTGCCCTTGGTAATCAAACTCAAAGGCCAAGTGATATGGGAGAATCGCAACATGAACCGCTGATAAAACTTTGAAAGGCCCAAAAAGCTGTGAAGCTCTTTTATGGTGGTCGGGGCTAGCCAATCCTGAATGACTTGGATCTTATTTGGATCCACATGTATCCTCGCTCATCTATGATGTAACCCATATATTGGACTTGACTCATGCTAGAGGTGCATTTCTCCGAGTTGGCACATAATTTTTGGTACCGTAGGGTTTGAAGGACTTGTTGAATGTGTTACAACTGTTCTTCCCAACTCTTACTAAAGATGAGGATTTTGTCTAGATAAAAAAGAACAAATGAGTTGGTGAAGGGCCCCAAGATTGCATCCATTAGCCTCATATAAGTAGCAGGGGAATTTTTCAACCTTAAGGGCACAACCGACCATTCAAAAAGGCCTTCCTTGGATTTGAAGGTGCACTTCTATACATATTTGGGATCTATTGGAACTTGGTGATAGCCATACTTCATATCAATTTTGCTGAAATACTTGGCCCCCTTGAGTTGGTATAGAAGGTCATCAATTCGTGGGATTGGATACCTATTCCTGACAGTGATTTTTTTTAGTGCCCGATAATCAATGCAAAGCCTCTAGGTCCCATCCTTCTTCGTTACAAGTACAGTCAGGCTCCCACAAGGTGAGGAACTTGGTCAGATGTACCCTTTTTGTAAAAACTCCTAGATTTGTTATGTGATCTCTTCATTGGCCAAAATTGAGTGGTGATATATCGACCCATTGGGTAGAGTTGCTCTGGGAGTTAGATCAATCAAATGCTTGACCCTATGGGTGAGGAGAATATGTCCCTATATTCCTCCATGAACTTATCCACTTTCTTCTGTTGCATGGAGGAACCCTTCCCAGAGGCCATGGATGTGGCCATAATCTTCCCCTTACTTTGAGAGCGAATCAGAAAGAAAAAAAAAATTCCCAGTCTAGGAGATGATCTTACTTCATTTCTTAGTAGAGATTAAAGAGATGGAGGTAGGTGGGGTTACCTCTAGTATCTTGTATAACTTATTATCCAAAAAAATAGTAACAGTGCGAGGCCTTTAGTCATACACAACATGACGCTTCCAAAAATATGGTTGGCCTACTAATACATCACAAACATCAAGAGGAGCAACATCACACAATGCCTCATCTATGAAGGGCTTGGTGCTATAAGGAAGGTGACACTGCTGAATGACATGGAGATATCATCCTTGGTGAAGCCACCTGATGGTGTATGGTTGTGGGTGTGGGGTGGTCAGTAGGCCCAACCACTTCACAACCTATGCTAAAATGAGGTTCTTTTGGATCCCGCTATCGATAATGAATTGGAACGGCGAACCTTTCACCCACATTTGTGAGTGGAAGAGACGCTCCGTCTCCTCTGTATCTTCGGGCTCAATATTATGGATCTTGGTGGTGGCAATAGTGGTGCTAGGCTCCAAATAAATAATATGCTTCCCCTTTTCATTTCCCTTGTCGGGTTGTAACTCAGATTCAGAACATGCATCTGATTCTGAAGCCTTCAAATTGGCCACCAGTGACTGCTTGGCTCAACACTCACTTGTGTTGTGAGTGGGGCTCTTATGGAACTCACACCACTTTCTTGTGTCCTTCTTTGTATTCGTGGTGCTTTTTTTGCTTGCGGCTTCGACGGGTTGTCCTGGGACACCATCTCTTGGCTTTTTCCTTTGTTCTATGGTTTGGGGGTGCCTTTCCCTTGCTTCAGATTCACAGATCCAAATTCTCGCTTCTATTTAAATGTCTGCTTGATCTTGACAATGTATTGGTAGGCGACACCAAACAAGGATATGTCTAGGAACTCCATCTCCTCCTGGATGTATTTGTGTAGACAACTGCAATAATTGAGTACCAGATGCTACTCAGGATCCTTGATACCCAAATTCGTGTGAAGGGTATGAAAAATATTTGTGAACTCTGACACCTCTTAGTCCCTTCCCTGCCATAGTGTGGTCCACTTTTTGTACTTATCTTCATAGCTTCCAAAAAGGTAATATTACTCCTTGATGGCATCTTGGAAAGAGTTCCAAGTGGGTGTGACTGAAAATAGTAAGGGTGCCCTCTCATCTTTCTGCTCACAGTAGGTTTCCCACCAGTCCTAGATGTGGGGGGTGACTTTAATGAGTGAAAAAGTAATATTTTCCCTATTGGAAAAGTCATGAACCAAAAAATACCCTTCCAACATATTTAGCCATCCATATATGACATCTGCATCTATCTGGCCTTCAAATATGGGAATGTCAAAGTTTATTTGTACTTTGAAGGGAATGGTGCCTCCAAAGTTTCTCCCGAATGAAGATGTGTCACCTGTGTGCATCCACCGAAGGATCTAGGCAAAGTTGTCCATCATCGCTTTCCTCTATCACTCGAGGGCTTCTTTGAGTAATATTTTGAAGGGATCTCTTGCTCCCTCGTCTTTCTTTTCTTCAGCCATGGGAGGTTTTCGGGGTTTTCAAGGATGGTCTTGCAAAGGTTCAACTAGTTTGAGCCCTAAATCCCTATACCCTAACATCTTTGGGACATGTAAAGAAAAATAGAGAAAGAGCAGACTAGTTCGATCCTGCTAATCCAAAATTATGGAGGAATACAACACAATAAAGATATAAACATAAACACAAAGATGCAACAGAAATAAAACTTCATTTCATTAATATCAAATAACTAAAATATGCTTACATACATAATGGAAATAAACTATCTTGGGCAATGGAAGCTTATCTATGAGAAGAGATGTGGAGGCTACATGCTGCTTAATTGTGTTATACTAAGGCTTGAAGGCCTATTTATTATTGAGAAACAATGGAAAACCCTAAACATGCAAAAACCTAACCCTAGGAGATGAAGTGCCAAAACTATGGGCCCCATTGGGGTAAATAGGTACATCAAATTCCCAGGGTTGTAACTTTGGCATACAATCTTTGTTTTATGCGTATTATAACTCATTAGAAATATCTATCCAAGGACCATAACTTTCAACTACAAAAATTAAATAACATTTTCCCATTTTCCAAAAAAATGTCGTTTGGGGCCTCAAAACGACTTCGGAAGTTCAGTTCCTAAAAAACTACCAAAAATAGTAAATTGTGCTACAAATATGAAAATTGAAAGAAATAATGGTACAATAGTTGGGGTCCAAGTGGAATAGGTGGGTGGCCACCAATATCCACCTAGATAAATGCTTCCATATTCTCCCCGTGAGACCAACTGACATCAATGTTCTATTATGCAATTATCCTATGAAAATGTCTATTAATAGCAGACTATAACTTGGTATTTTCTTCCTTTAATTATAATCTAAAGAATATATTGACTTATGTCTATTACTTATTTCTTTAATTTTCTTGAACACATATAACTTGCTTGGAGTTCTGATTCATTTTGTAATTAACTTTCTAGTGTCTTCCTCTATGACCTTTCATTCTCTTGAAGTGAATATTACTATATGTACTTTGTCGAACATTTGATCCACACTCAAAATGTTTTTCTTTAACCATTCAACCAATAATACAATAGCAACAATTGTCCTTTTAACATCAAGGTTGGCTCTACCTTTTCCTAACACTATGGCTAGTGCATTATTTCCAAGAGTAACATTGCCACCTTTGTTTTTCTTTAAAAATATAAATTTTCTCTTATCTCTAGACATATGATGATATCATCCACTATTTATGTACCAATGATCATCTTCCTCTAGTGCACATAGTACTAGACTGCACTTCACTTGCTACTCTTCCTCTTCCTTCCATACTTTAGAAGGTTGACTATTGATAAACGCATCTTATTCTAGTGTTTTGTTAAATAGATTCTCTTTTTATTTATTTTCTATTTTCCTATTTTGAATAGGTTCTTACTACTATTTGAATTGTCTCATTGAGTCGCTCCTACACTATTTTGCCACATGGCCAAAATTATTGCATGTATAACATCTTATCTGACTAGAAAAGGTAGAAAAAGAATCATGCATTCTAAAATCATTCGTCATATATTATCTTTGTCTGATATTATTTTTGTTTCCATATGATTTGTAGTCTATGGACTTATATCCAAATGAATTACAAGAAAAAAAATAGCTATGAAAGAAATTTGTATAGCTAAGAACATATGATATTCTTATGGAGAGAGTTCTTCCTTGACTACTTGCTGGAGAAATATTACTCTGCAACATCATCTTATTGTAGGGTATAAGAAATATAATTGTACAATTAGAAACAATGTGTCCAAAGTTGTGGCAGATAAATCACTTAACATCATTCATCAAAGGAGAAAAAGTATTGTTGTTCCTCCTTTGGAAGCTGGTATTTCTGCCATACTCATCCCTAAGAGAAAAATCTCTTCTTGAAAAGGTCACTCTTCTTGGATGTTGGTTGTATTGCTTGCTTTTTTCATTTTTTATCACATTACTTTCTTTTTGTTTCCTGCTATTTAATATTTCTCTACCAAGGTTTTCAAATGATAACAATGTAAACTTTGAAACGAGAACTATAAACTCAAAATGGGAACTCTGGCAAAAAAACCCCCAAAAAACATGAAAAATAGTGCTAAAAACGAAAAGTGTGTATACTGGAACGATGGTTTTTTTTTTGGGTCAATTTTCAACATTTTCAAAAAATGGCAGTAAAACCGAATTTTTGTGTGCAAAAAACAGTTGTTTTTGAGGAAAAAACATACTATTTTTTTTGGTAGAAAAACATTTTTCTTTCCTAGGTATAATTTCAACATTTTTTAGTAATGACGATAAAGATAAAATAATGGGATCTGAAACACATTAAAATTCTATTAACTTTCATCCATGTTGTTAAAAATATAATAACATGACACTAAAGATCGCTAAAATTCTAATTGTTTTCAACCATAACATTAAAGATACAAAAAGATTTGGAAAATTTTCAGCCATAAAATTAAAAAACCATGACATTATGAACAAATTACATGACTAAATTAATCAAAATGTCATTACTTGTAGATTGAATGAAACATACACTTTATCTCTAAGTTATTGTTGCATTGTATATATTCTAAACAATAAAAATCATCATAATTAATACGTATAATGCAACAAACATAAAAATGACTCATAACTTCATTTAACACCATATGGAAATCAAAATTTTTATTTCAAGATAGGATGCAAACTTCAGTTATATAAACTGTCTTAGACAATTATTCAAAATCACTCAGATTTTCTTACACACCATTAGAATTCACATCTTCAGATGAATGAATGGATGCAGATGAAGATGTTCCATATTCTTCTATTTCATCAACTAGTGCCTCATTTGAGTCCACATGCATGCCCACCATTTCAGGTTTCAAAATTCTTCTAGATCTACAACTAGTTTTAGTAGACTCCCATCTCAACACTGTTCCTTCTGGTAACAACCTCTTCAGAATATCTATCGTCTTGAGTGAAGAGTTCCTCTCTTTTCTAAATTGAAGTCATAAACAAGTATGTCAACATCCTCCAATTTTAAGAGTTCTGTGTGGTGATTATTTATATTTGTACACTTTCTTTTTCTCTTTCTGCCAATTTTTTTTATCAATTACCATCTCTGGCTTATACACACCATTGAATGGGTGTGTATTTATGGCATACCAATGTACTTCAACACCTGCAACATCTTCATTTTCTATAATGACCTTTATAACCTTAGCAACCCAGAATGGATAGCCATTGGGACCTCCATCTACTAGAACTGCGATCATGCAACCCTCCTTAATATCCTGTACTGAACCCCTATAAAGGTCTTCCATGGCTTCACATTGTGCATGAGATCTTCTGGAACCAATATACATTTCTCTTTCCTCTGCCTGTGAAGAATTAATATTACCTAAAGATTGTTGTTTTTAAATAATGTTTCTTTCCTCATGTTCATTTGACACATTTTGTAGCCAAATAAATGGATTTTTCAAAGGTATATCTTCATTAGTTGTTCTTGAAATGATATCACTTTGATTATTGAAAAAAGACTCCCACCAAACTGAACCAACAATATCAAAGTACTCATATGTATATCTAATATATTTTTAATTCCTTCTAGGCAATCAGAATAATTTATATCACTATTCTTCCTGCGTGCATTATGAACTTCAACCAATGATTATAATAACAATATATTTGACGCAAATATTGGATGATCTGGAATGAACTTCAAAAATGCCAAACCTGATGATGACGCCCATTCTGCAGTTGTTGAATACTTCTTGCTCCATATTAGTGTTTTCCCATCAATTTATTTGATAGGAAATTGATGTTGGAAGCTAATTTCATTAAGTTGTTCAATGCATTTCTCCTCACCATGCAATCCCAGAATAAACCTTATCATGTCAACAGTTTCTTCCAACACATCAAAAGTAGGCTCTAGCATGTATGATTTCTTAATACATTCAATTAATGATGGCAAGCTGCCAACTTCCTTCCTCCTCAATGTGACTGAAAAACGACTGAACATATGATCAATATGGTCATGAGTGTGCCCAACAAGAAGGAAACAAACCTTTACCTTCTGAAAAATTCTCAATTCAACAAGAATGTTTAAATATCTAAAAACAATGTGATTTTTTTTTTTGATGACAAGTGTTGTCCAATTGTAGATACAAAACTTCAGAAAGATTACCAGACCAATGAGAAATAACATCATGAATTATGGCTATTGTCAAATTTGCATCATTATGAATATTTGGAGTTGTGAAGTATACCCTTGGCAAAATTTTCCCATTGAACACCATACAATCGACCAAGTGATACTGAATTAAATTTTCCTCCTGTAAATTTTCGGGTGTGCGAACAAAATGTGGTAGAAGTGTTTTCTTTTGGTCCATACCGTCAATTATGAAACCCAAATATTTATTTGGATTATCATAACACTTCTTTCGATGCTTGTACAACTTTTTCATTTTACTTGTTTGTTGTTCGCAGTGCTCTTGAAGTGCTTTGACAATGAAATCTACACAACATAAAGGAAAGCCATTAAGAAATATGTTTTCATAGTTGATGACTATACAATTTTAAAATTTAAAGTTATGAATGCTTACCTCTTTCTGATCCTTCACATTTATCCCTTTTTGATTTAAGAGAAGCACATATACTGCAAATCCCCATCCTCATCTTCTTAGGAATCCAGACATTGTTGAATTCTTTCTTCCATATCTTCACAAAATATTGAGATGTAATTAATCGACCATGTCCCTCAGAACCTTCTGCATATTCTTTGTATAAGTTGTAGATTTCTCATTTTGAAAAATTTTCTGGAATATGTATTGTCTCTCTATTTGGAATACATTCTCCATGCTTTGAAAATAAATCTTTCATCCATGACATTGCAGTATTTGATAATGGCCCAAATTGTCATTTATGATGTACTTTTGAATAAAATGTGGGATCCTTTTCCAAATTTTCTTGGATTCTTGAGAGACGAAAATTACCCATTGAATGAAACATTTTGAAAGTATTTCTACAAATAAATAAAGATCTAATATGATAATCAAAACTTGACAATGTAGATTGCATGCACCCCACTAAATATGAATTTTGCATGCTTTTATTCATTGACAAATATCTCTTCCTTTTCTCTAATGCAAACTTGAAATCCATATGTTTCAAGCAATCTTTTTGACAACATTCACATGAAATGAGAGCGCTGATAGAAATTATTCTCACCATATATTCTGCTCTACCCCTTGTATAACTAGAACATCTTGGATTGATACGAAAAGATCTGCTCCTACTCCTCAATACAATATTTCTTGGCAACATCTCCATCATTGGATCATCATTTGTATAAGAATTTTCATCATCATTATGAGGAATGCTATCCTCACTATCATCATCTGTGATTTTGAAATACTAACTTGGAGGATATTCTTCAACTTG
Source organism: Pinus tabuliformis (assembly GCA_031772625.1). Classification (NCBI taxonomy): domain Eukaryota; kingdom Viridiplantae; phylum Streptophyta; class Pinopsida; order Pinales; family Pinaceae; genus Pinus; species Pinus tabuliformis. The sequence continues at coordinate 703,056,328 of CM062805.1, read as the reverse complement.
CCCCTCTTCAGTGCTACCCTCATAGTCCTTAGAATTAGGACTAAATGGAAAATTTGACTCAAGGTTTATTGGATATTCTTCATCATGTGAATTGTCAGTGCCTCTCTCATAGTCCATAGGATTAGGACTACGTCAAAAATGTGACTCTTTACTAAAAATTATTCATCCTGCCCTTCATCATTGCTTCTCTTATAGCCCTTAGGATTAGGACTAAGTGCTTCATCCTGTCCTTCATCACTAATGCTCTCATAGTCCTTAGGATTAGGACTAGGTGGAAAATGCAACTCTCGATTTATTGGAAAGTCTTCATCCTGGCCTTCATCACTGTTGCTCTCATAGTTCATGGATTAGGACTAACTGGAATCCACAAGTCTTTATTTATTTGAAAATCTTCATCATGCTCTTCATCACTACTGCTCTCATAGTCCATAGGATTAGGACTAAGTTGAAACCATGACTCTTTGTTTATTTGAAAATCTTCATCATGCTCTTCATCACTGTTGCTCTCATAGTACATAGGATTAGGACTAATTGGTGTTGGAAATAATACTGAGAGGGGGGGTGAATCAGTATTATCAAGTTCTTTTAATAAATCTTCCTTATTTATACTTTGAATTATTTTTGCATGTCAGTACCATAAAATAATGAGCATGAACAAGAAAAACAGATAGTCACACCAAAGAACACCAGATATAAGGTGGAAACCCAATGTGGGTGAAAACCACCTGCTGCAATATGTCTCTATCTTATTTCAAATTAGAAACTCCTTTTACAATGGTTTTGTACTGGTGCAGTCCTTTACCAGCATGCAGGCTGCAACCTGCAGAGAGCTACAACTCTCTCTCGTTTTCCAGTCTCTCCTGGAAGGGAGCTACAACCCCCTACTTCTTTTCTTTCAAGGACCACTTTTCATAAATTTTCAAACTGGATCCATAAACATCAAGAGATCATCAAGTACAAGTAAATCACCCAGTCAACTGCAGTAACCAGATCAATAGTAATAGTAAACTAAACCCAGAACACCTTATCAACAGAGAAAAGTCAGTCAAATAAATGCCTTAATACAGATACGCAGTTTTTCTTTCTCTGGCCTGCATGGCTCCGCACTTCACCTTCTGCTCCCCTGCGTATACCCGCAGAGAGCCTTCTGCTGCACCGCGTACCCACGCACTATTTCTTCAATCACGCCGCGTACTGTTACTGTAGGCACGCACCCACAGATGCTATCGCGCCGCGTACTGCTACTGTAGCCACGCACCCATAGATGCTATCGCGCTGCGTACCTACGCACTTGCGGCTTTTGAAGCGCTGCGTACTTTCACTATGCCTACGCACCTGAACCTCTGTCGTGCTGTGTACCCACGCACTGCGCCTTCTTCTGCTCTGCGTACCCACGCACTGCTCCTTCTTTTGCTCTGCGTACCCATGCACTTGCACCGTTAATCACCTGCGTACCTCTGATTAGGGTTGAATTGGCAGTCCCCCAGTGTGCCACCAATAGTCAGATGCTCAGATCTGATCATGCGCTCGAGAGATCACCCTTCATAGATTCGCTTTCAACTTCACTTATATATAGATCAAGCTTTTAAAACAATAACCCAATATTTCAGATCTTAAGATATTCAATTTGCAAAGATACTTAGCCAAGTGATCTCCTTTGCTTTATATAGGCAAGCTCTTCCTAAAATCATGGATCAATACCATAGATAACCAATACAAGGGGCCCAAAAACATGGGGCTCAATAATAATAATAATATAAAACAATACCACGGGCCAAAACCATAGAATCAAGAACGGCGGGCTAAATACCACGGGCCAAACATAAGAAACCCCACGTAAGCGCGCTTCTCTGCCTTGAAGTGAGTGAACTGGGGGTACACACCTTCTGAACGGGTGACCTGCGTGTGTGAATGCACTTCCTGGCCGGCGTACCTGCGGGTACGCACCCTTTGAACCATTCTCCTGTGTACCTCTTAATTTCCAACATTTTGAGAGCCTGATCAGAGCATTGCCACTTGAGGGTGTTGCCATCAAGTACAACATCTGTATCATAGAGCTATACCAGAATCATAATGCCAACAATCTCCCCCTTTGGACTTGATGGCAACCTCAAGATCCTCAACGTCATTCTCCCCCTTTGACATCAAGGGCAAAGGGTTATGCTCCCCCTAAGAACATGCTCCCCCTGACTATAAACCAGATCTGCAAATAAGAACCATAAGCCACCAAAACACCATAAATGACCATGAAAGAGATAGAGACATATTGCAGCAATATTCAGACCAACATCCATGATCTCCTTCTGTACGTCCTCCATAATGCCAACAATGCATTATATGCTCCCCCTGAACCTATGCCATTCAATCTTCGACCAATCCGCAACCCAGCAAGTGTACGCACATACCCCAGATGAACCTTGCGTACAACTGTCAATCAAAAGAGATTCAACAACATGATGATGCATCAACAACCCCCAGCTTTTGCGTGAGGTATTCAAAGGTTTCCCTGGGCAATGGTTTGGTGAGTATATCAGCAACTTGTTCCTTAGAAGGAACATACTCCAACTTGACCTTTTGTTCAAGTACTTGTTCCCGGAGAAAATGATACTTGATCGGTATGTGCTTGGTCTTTGAATGCATGACTGGGTTCTTTGAAATGCTGATTGCACTTGTATTATCACATAAGATGGAGATGGGTGGTATACAAGTGATTTGAAAATCCTGCAAGGTCTGCATCATCCAAAGGAGTTGAGTGCAACAAGATGCAGCAACAACATATTCCGCTTCAGCTGTAGACAAGGCAATCGAACTCTGTTTCTTGCTGAACCAAGATACTAATCTGGAACCCATAAAGAATGCACCACCACTTGTGCTCTTCCTGTCATCCACGCTTCCGGCCCAATCTGCATCTGTATAAGCATGAAGTGTGAGATCTGTATCTCTAGGATACCATAAGCCATAGTTTTGAGTTCCTTGAAGATATTTGAAGATTCTCTTTACTGCCTGAAGATGAGTTTCCTTTGGATTTTCCTGAAATCTTCCAACTATTCCTACTGCATGCATTATGTCTGGTCGGGTACCTGTCAAATAGAGTAGACTTCCAATCATAGATCTGTAGGTTGTTTGATGCACTGCTGCTGATTCATCATTTGCACTGAGGCTACATCCTGTGACCAGGGGTGTACATACTGGTTTTGCATCTTCCATGCCATATTTCTTCAAAATCTGCTTGAGATACTTGGTTTGAGACAAAAACATCCCTCCTTTTTGTTGGATTTGCAAACCAAGAAAATATGTCAGTTCTCCCAGCAAGGACATTTCGAATTCTTTTTGCATTACCAAGGCAAAGCTTTGACTCATAGCTTCTTCATTGCTCCCAAAGATAATGTCATCTACATACACAACAAGTATTAGTAATTTGTCGTTTTCAACTTTTATATAAAGATTGCTATTTGCTGATCCTTTTGAAAAACCTTGTTGATGAAGATATTTTTCCAAGCGATAGTACCAAGCCCTTGGAGCTTGTTTGAGACCATAGAGAGCCTTTTTCAATCTGCATACAAGATTTGGATCATTTCCAAGAATGAAACCATCTGGCTGCTCAATGTATACTTCTTCTTCCAAGTCTCCATTAAGAAAGGCTGATTTCACGTCCATTTGAAATACTTTGAAGTTTTGAAAGCTTGAGAGAGCAAGGAACATTCGGATGGCCTCAAGTCTTGCAACAGGAGCAAAGGTTTCTTCAAAATCTATTCCTTCTTGCTGCGCATACCCTTTACAAACAAGTCTGGCCTTGTTTCTAATTACTTCTCCATTTTCATTCAATTTATTTTTGAAGACCCATTTTGTTCCTATAACATTCTTATCCTTTGGTCTAGGAACCAGCTCCCAAGTGTTGTTCTTTTCGATCTGCTCAAGTTCTTCATCCATTGCTTTGACCCAACATTCATCTTTGCATGCCTCTTTCACATTTTGTGGTTCAGTGGAAGAGAGTAATGCCAAATAGCTTGAAGCTTCTGCAACTGTTCTTCTTGTTTGTACACCTACTTCTTTCTGCCCCAAAATCTGAGATTCTGGATGATTCTTCTGAACATATCTGGATGGAGTCTTCTCTTCTATCCTTATCTACTCCTCTGGTTCTTCTTGAGGTTCTTCTTCTTCATCATTCTGTCTTTGAGGGTAGTCTTCATCTTCTTCGATATCTTCATGATTTACTTTCCTAGGAATGTATCCCTTCTCATCAACCACTACATCAATGCTGTCAACAATTCTTCCAAGTCTTTTATTGTAGCACTTGTATGCTTTGCTGTGTGGAGAATAACCAAGAAGGATGCCTTCATCTGCTCTAGGTTCAAGTTTGCCAAGTTGCTCATTAGTATTCTTAATATAGAATTTGCTCACAAAGATTTTGAAGTGCTTTACCGAAGGAGTCTCACCATACCAGAGCTCATGAGGAGTTTGAGTGCTGTTCACCCGGACATTTGTTTTGTTGAGAATAACAACCGCAGCATATGCAGCTTCACCCCAGAAAGTTGCGGGAGTTCCAGACTCATCAAGCATAGCACAAGCCATTTATTGGACTGTTCTATTCATTCTTTCCACTACTCCATTTTGCTGAGGAGTTCTAGCTGTAGAGAATTCTCTTCTTATCCCATGTTCTTCATAGAAATCGAAAAATTCATTTGAGGTAAACTCCCCACCTTTGTCGGATCTGAGGCACTTAATTTTGTATCCTGATTCATTTTCAACCAAGGCTTTAAAGGATTTGAATTTTTCGAATGCTTCATCTTTGTGCTTCATAAGTCCTAACCAGACAAACCTGGAGAAATCGTCAATGAATAATATCAAGTATTCTTCTCCTCGAGGTGTCCTTTTCCTGAATGGTCCACATACATCTGTATGTACAAGCTCAAGAGGCATGCTAGCTGATCCTTCCTTCTCTGGAAAGTTAGTTCTGGTTTGCTTTCCAAACTGACATGATTTGCATATGGTGTTGTCTGGAATTTTGATATCTGGAAGACCGCGAACTGCCTGATATTTGCATGCTTTCCTTATTTGTGAAAAGCTTAGATGCCCCAACCTCCGGTGCCATAACCAGTGTTCATCATCCTTGCTTAGATAGCATTGTTGTTGTCCTTCTTCAAATATGTATAGATTATTTGGAGTTCTTTTACCTTTGATTACCGCTTTACCTGTATCAAGATCACGAACAAGACAACCATTTGATCTAAATATCACCTCGGTTCCTTGATCACACATCTGGCTGACACTCAGAATATTATGCTTCAATCCATCAACATACAAAACATTTCCAGCTTTGACCTTTTCTTTTAACTGAGCAGTGCCTTTTCCTTTTATAGCTGCAGGAGTATCATTTCCAAAAGAAACTTTCTTTCCCTTTTCTAAAGCAGAATATGATTCAAGTTTTTCTTTATCACCTGTCATATGCTTCGAACATCCACTGTCAATGTACCATAGATTTTCCTATCCCTCTGCATAAAATGCTATCCCACATCTTTCTGTTTGTGGTTCCTTTATTCTCCATGTTTTGGTGCTTGAGGCTTGTTCCTTTGTCTGCTGAAACCTGCTCCTGCATTCCGAATCTTCATGACCAAATTTATTGCAAATAGAACATTCAACTTCATTTTCAAGAATCGAAAAGTTGTTATAGGTCCTTTTTGTAATCCCGGTCATACTTCTTTGTTTTTGAGCTTCTCTAGTCATGATCGTTTTATATGCAACACATTGAGCTGCTTTGTGACCAAAGTTATGGCAAGAAAAGCATTGTCCATTGAAGAAATTTCTGCGGTTATCAAATCTTCCGGCCAAACGATTGTAATTTCTATTGTCATTCATTCTTGAAGCAAATTGAGAGGATTTTACCTGTGGCTGGTTGTAGCTTTTGTTCATCCTTAAGGCGGATTGCCCCTGGTTTGCCTGATAGTCTTTGTTTGTAATTGGTCCCTGCTTTACCTGGTGATCTCCATTGTGCTTTTGCTCATTCCTTCTTGCTGCATCAAGATAACTCTTTGAGGTGGATGCTTGAGAAGTTTCTCCATTATACCCCATACCTGTTTTGTTTAGTGGAGAACGCTGTACATTGATGATCTCATCCAGAGTTTTAGATCCTTTGACAAACTTAAGATTAATAGCCTTTGTTTTCTCAATCTCTTTTCTAAGACCAACAATTTCACCTTCTAACTTTTCAAGATATTTTTCTTTTTCATCAATTTGAAGTTGTAGAGTATCAATGATCCTATTCTTTTCTTCTATACATGTCTTGAGTCTAGAAATTTCTTCATAAAAGCTATCCACATCTATAGCATCCATGTAATCATCATCTTCAAATGCCATTAAAAGTTTATAGTCATTACCTCGTTCATCTTCATCACTATTTGATAGACCATCACTATCTTCATGAGTGTAGTAGCTTTTCTTATTTGCAATCTGTTTCTTGTTCCATCTAGCAGGTTCCTTTCCTTTATCAATCTTATCCTTATGAGGACATTTCACAGCATAATGACCTACTCTTCCACAAGCAAAGCATTTAAAAGGTAACTTACCTCTGAACCTTCCTATACCCCGTTGAAGATTTCTGACAAAATTTGATTCTTCTTCTTCTTCTAGCACGTAACTTGCTTCATAGTAGTCTCCTTTTCCTGAAGCCTTGAAAGCAGCTTCTCTCCTATCTGATGGACCTCCCTTTCTCATTTCATAAGCAGTTAGAATTCCGTGTAGTTGAGACATAGTAAGAATTCGTAGATTTTCCTTTTCTTCTATTGCAGACACTTTAGATTCAAACTTGGGGGACAATGATCTTAAAACTTTTTCAACCACAATAGCCTCTTTTATTTCTTCACCCAAGTTTTTCATGCAATTAACAATCTCGTCTACCCGAAGGAAATAGTTAGCCACACTTTCATCATTATACATTCTGAGATTCTCATACTGAATCCTGAGGGTTTGAAGTTTAGCACGCTTTACCTGTTCATCTCCTTCGTAGCTCAAAACAATCTTGTCCCATATTTCTTTTGTGGATTTATATTGCATAACCTTCACGAATTCTGTTTGAGATAAGCATCCCAGCAGAGTATTGACTGCTTTAGCATTTGTTTCATATTTCTTCTTTTCAGCCGTATCTGTAGGAGTAGCTGAAGGAAAAGTGTAGCCTGTATCTATGATATCCCAAACTTCTGTACCAAGAGATTGAAGATAGGCAGTAACTCTTACCTTCCAATAATTGAAGTTTGTCCCATAAAAAATTGGTGGCCTGATTGATGCTTCCCTCTCGTAATTTCTCATGATGAATGATATTCCTTCAAGCGATCAAGCTTCTCTGAAGGACCGGCTCTGATACTAATTGTTGGAAATAATACTGAGAGGGGGGGTGAATCAGTATTATCAAGTTCTTTTAATAAATCTTCCTTATTTATACTTTGAATTATTTTTGCATGTCAGTACCATAAAATAATGAGCATGAATAAGAAAAACAGATAGTCACACCAAAGAACACCAGATATAAGGTGGAAACCCAATGTGGGTGAAAACCACCTGCTGCAATATGTCTCTATCTTCTTTCAAATTAGAAACTCCTTTTACAATGGTTTTGTACTGGTGCAGTCCTTTACCAGCACGCAGGCTGCAACCTGCAGAGAGCTACAACTCTCTCTCGTTTTCCAGTCTCTCTTGGAAGGGAGCTACAACCCCCTACTTCTTTTCTTTCAAGGACCACTTTTCATAAATTTTCAAACTGGATCCATAACATCAAGAGATCATCAAGTACAAGTAAATCACCCAGTCAACTGCAGTAACCAGATCAATAGTAACAGTAAACTAAACCCAGAACACCTTATCAACAGAGAAAAGTCAGTCAAATAAATGCCTTAATACAGATACGCAGTTTTTCTTTCTCTGGCCTGCGTGGCTCCGCACTTCACCTTCTGCTCCCCTGCATATACCCGCAGATAGCCTTCTGCTGCACCGCGTACCCACGCACTATTTCTTCAATCACGCCGCGTACTGTTACTGTAGGCACGCACCCATAGATGCTATCGCGCCGCGTACTGCTACTGTAGCCACACACCCACAGATGCTATCGCGCTACGTACCTACGCACCTGCGGCTTCTGAAGCGCCGCGTACTTTCACTGTGCCTACGCACTTGAACCTCTGTCGCACTGCGTACCCACGCACTGCGCCTTCTTCTGCTCTGCGTACCCACGCACTGCTCCTTCTTCTGCTCTGCGTACCCACGCACTTGCACCGTTAATCACCTGCGTACCTCTGATTAGGGCCGAATTGGCAGTCCCCCAGTGTGCCACCAATAGTCAGATGCTCAGATCTGATCATGCGCTCGAGAGATCACCCTTCATAGATTCGCTTTCAACTTCACTTATATATAGATCAAGCTTTTAAAACAATAACCCAATATTTCAGATCTTAAGATATTCAATTTGCAAAGATACTTAGCCAAGTGATCTCCTTTGCTTTATATAGGCAAGCTCTTCCTAAAATCATGGATCAATACCATAGATAACCAATACAAGGGGCCCAAAAACATGGGGCTCAATAATAATAATAATATAAAATAATACCACGGGCCAAAACCATAGAATCAAGAACGGCGGGCTAAATACCACAGGCCAAACATAAGAAACCCCACGTAAGCGCGCTTCTCTGCCTTGAAGTGAGTGAACTGGGGGTACGCACCTTCTGAACGGGTGACCTGCGTGTGTGAACGCACTTCCTGGCCGGCGTACCTGCGGGTACGCACCCTTTGAACCATTCTCCTGCGTACCTCTTAATTTCCAACATTTTGAAAGCCTGATCAGAGCATTGCCACTTGAGGGTGTTGCCATCAAGTACAACATCTGTATCATAGAGCCATACCAGAATCATAATGCCAACAATTGGAAACCATGACTCTTTATTTATTTGAAATTTTTCATCCTATCTTTCATTGGTGCTTCTCTCATAGTCCTTAGAATTGGGACTAAGTAGGAGATTTGACTCTTTATTCATAGTGGAAGAATTTTCGTTATATTCATCAATATGAATAGAGTTGTTACGTGATGAAGATTTTTATGCTTCACAAAGCGAAACTTCACTATCAAAATAATTTATGCCTTTCAAACAGAAGAGGTTGAATGATACAAATGCACTCTCTCCTAATGATAATATATAGCTTAAAGAATGAAAATTTCCCTCCAAAAATTTTCACCGAAATTTTTCCCTCCAAAAATTTCGTTTCTTGTATTTTCCTCCATAATTTTCTTCTACAATTTATTGAAAAATTTTAACTAAAATTTTCTTATGAAATAAATCTTTAAATTAAAATTGTGAACTAAATAGTTTACCTAAATTAATTTTTTACTTAAACTATATAACATTTACTAGACAATTGAATGTTTTTTTTTAATTTTTATTATATCTTCTAAAACAAATTAATCCCACATTCACCGTACGGTAATTTTTTTTTTTTAATGTTCACTTTATCATAATTTACTATATCGCCATAACAATATTTATATGCGAAAGTATTTATAAAAACAAATTAATCCCACATTCACTGTGCGGTAAAACAATTCCATAATGTTCGTTTTATCATAGTTCCCTATATCACCATAACGAAATTTACATGTTAAAGTTTTTATAAAAACAAATTAGTCCCACATTAATCGTGCAGTAAAACAATTCTGTAATTTCTGTTATAACATAAATTTCATTATCACTATTCCTCACATCACATCAAGGTTTTTCGAGGTTCATTAAAAGACTTGAGCAAATTTGTGGAGAAGCTACATTGCTATCAACAACATATTCAACGAAATATTATCACATTTGAAAGGTTAGTTTCTCTTTTGCTGTGTGCAAGTTTTAAAATTCAATAGGTTTAATGATTTTTTTTTTTTTTGTGTGCAAGTTTTAAAATTCAATAGGTTTAGTGATTTTTTTTTTAGAAATTAAAAGTTTAGATGAGCCAAATTTACCCACTATGTTCAGAGTGGGTGTGGCGGGCCCGATCGTGCTTGCTAGCAGCCCAACGAGCCAATGGGGAAGGGGCGAGAGGCTTGGCACCAGCCCCCCCCTGCCCCACCCTGGCAGCCTAATGGCCCGCCACCCCAGCGGGCCGATTCTGAGGATCGGCCCGCTAGGGTGGGCACAATTGGCTGGCCACCCCTGACAGGCCGTCGGGCCATACAAGTGCGGTGGCAGGGGGCTGCACGGTTAGGGCCACTGGGTGAGGTAGGAGGGGGCTGCATACTTTTAATTTCTTATTTAAAAAAAAAAATTAAATGGTTATGTTTTACAAAATTATTTATCATTTATCGTTTTGTTTGTTAATTTAAGCTATTATTTTTTTGTAATTTACTGATTTATATATATGTGTATTTTTTTGCAGGAAAATGGCATCAAAGAATATTTCTGTGAATCTTTCTGGACCAAAGATTATTAAAATTAAAGGTGGATCCTCAAAAATAACTTTTGAATGAACCAAACCTGAGATGATAACTACAAATCTATCAAGTGCCTCAAACGATAAGAAGATGATTTCATACTGGAAGAAATCAAAAGAAGTGAAGCTTCCAGAAAATGTATGGTATGTTAAAGAAAGAGAAGGCGAAGACGTGCATAGATATCTATATATTGATATCCCTAGCAATAGTATAATTTATGAGGTGTTGGGAAAGGTCATAGTCATGTGTTTGATACCAGACACTGAAGTTGTTTATATACTTACAAAACCACCCAAGTCACATGACAAGATTAAATATCAATGATCATTGTCATTGTATGACATGAGAGAGGTATCTAAAAAGTTGTCTAAACAAATCATAAATGATATTGCACAAGATATAGTAAGTATTTATATTTATATTTGTGTTTTGAGTTATTGTAACTGTCTCATTATATTTTTATAACTTAGTTTTTATTGACATATGATATTTTGTTTGAAATTCTTTTATTGAAAATCTTTCAATTATGTTGGGAAGCATTCATTTCATAGAGAAATATATTATTAATGTTGTCAGTAGTTTCTACTCAGGGTCAAAAGAAGATACGGAAAACAAGCAAAAAGTAGTAATTCATGATGCTACAAAACTACATCCAAGGAATCAGAAAAAAATGCCTCTAGTGGATAAATCTAGCAAAGGTAGACATGTTACTTTTGAAGATGAGGAAGTTGAAACTAACACTGAAGAATATGTTGTTGTTACTTGTTGAGAATGCAACAAGATGATGGAGCTTAGTGGAAAGAAGTCGCCTTCACTAAGTGGGCCCGCAGGCTATTTTTGGCGCAGAGTCTATTTTTAGACTATGTCTATTTTTAGACATATGGATCATGGTCTATGAGTTGTAGGATGCTATTTGTGGATGATTGGTCATGTTGGTAAAAAATAGATGGACTTCTATTTTTAGACATATGGGCGGTTTCTATTTTTAGACTACTAGGCTAAAATAGAACAGTCGAATATTATTAGCTCATAATAATATTTGGACTATAAACATTATCTTATCCTCTTAGAGCACTTTAGTTTGAGCTACATATGTGGCACATGCAGCTGTCAGAAGGAAATACACTTTTCTTGTGGGTCAGTTGAGCTATTGCATGATGGACTTAGTTGGAACTCAAGTGGTTGAGTTTGGTGGAGTTGATTGAGGAGTTCATGGAGTTGTGTTCAGTTTAACTTGGTTGAACTAGTTGTATTTAGTTTAACTACAAATACACTAGTGATGAGTGATTTTAATTAATTGTTAAATTAATTCATTAATTATTAACTCATAAAGCAACTAAAGGATACATCAGTTAACTCAGTGCATGGACAGTTCAGTGGAGACAGGGGTTAGAGGTTGAGATTGCTATCAGTTGTGACTATAGTTGTGCATGAGATTTTGCACATGCATGGATTGAGTATTTCCAATGAGGATTGAATGGTTTAGTCAAGTAAATACGAGTTTGGATCAGACATTCATCATTATTCTCATGCAGGATTGCGCAGTGGAGGCAGGAAAGCAGTGGAGGAGATTTGAACCTGTGACTGATTCAGATCTGAGCTAGTTTTATGTGTAACAAGTGGAGATAGTACTGAGTACTTGTGAGGAGTATTGTACTATGTATTGTTACATGTTCTCAATCATTATAATATACAGATAGTGTGGGGTTTTCAGCTGTATGCTTTCCCCGGATTACATACTGTGTTAATGTGCGCATGCAATTGATGTTTCATTGTTTTTAATTCCGAAAAATTGATGATCAACATAGAGGAGGTTATGTATTATGCATGTATTCCGCAATAGTGTATAATCGGGATAATATCTGTGAATAGGTGTCATATTATTCAAAATTTCTACATGGTATCAGAGCAGAGTTGATCATTAGATCTATTATTCAGAAAGTGGTTACATTTTATTTCTTCAGGAAGAGTCTGTAATCGGGCCAGGTAGCCTCTGGATTCATCCTTCCTTTGGAAGGTGAGGTATCCAGTAAAAGCCCATACAGTCAATCTCTGTACGAGAAATACCTTGTTCTCACGAATTTTAGATCAGAAGTGGTTGAGTTTTGAGTTGGTGGAATTCGAATTTGCAGCAGTGCTTTCTTGGTGTCAAAGTTGAAATGTCTTTCAACAGATTGCGATTGGAGTATGCTCTTGAGGGCAGCTCGAACTATATTGCATGGAAAGACAGGATGGAGGCAGTGTTGGATGATAATGGGTTGAAGGAGTTCATAGAGGATGAGGTCCCAAAGCCTACTGATACTGCTCAAGTTGATGCTTGGAAAAAGAAGACAGCAAAGTGTCGAAGGATTCTGTTGGAGGGCGTGAAGGATCACATTGTGTCCAGCCTGCATGGAAAGGCTTCTCCATACTTGACGTGGAAAGAATTGACAGATCTATTCTAAAGCAAGAGTGACCAGAGGAAGTTGGCACTCAAGGATAAACTCAGAAACATTAAGTGTGAGAAAGGAGACAGTATGCCCAAGTATCTCATGAACTTCACTCAGTGCAGGGATGAGCTGGGAAGTGTGGGGGTGACTGTCGATGATGAGGACTTGGTGAGCTTGGCTCTCCTTGGTCTTCTGAAGAGTTGGCATTCCTATCAGGGCTCTGTCAATGGTCAGGAGAAATTGCCAGGATGGGAGAGACTTTGGTCAGATCTTGTGCAGGAGGAGATCAGGCGGAATACAAGGAACGGATCTTCATTAAAGGCAACTGATGAAGAAAATTGCGCTTTGGCTACCAAAGCAAAGAAGGGGAAGAACAAGAAAGCTTATTAGTCTGATGCAAAAGGCAAGAAGCAAGACATGTCCAAGGTGAAGTGCTTTCACTGTCACCAACACGGACATTATGCCACAAATTTTCCGCAGAAGAAGAAAAATAAGAAAGCTGCTAGATCTGCAGCGGGAGAGGCCTTAGCCTCGCAGTTTGAGCTTGATTTTTCGTTGATCGCATGCTTGGTATCAAGTGTGATGGGATCGGTATGGTTCTTGGATAGTGGTGCGTCTTTTCACATGAGAGGAGATCGAGATTTGTTTTCTGATCTGAAGGAGAAAGATCTTGGAGTGCACATCGAGATGGGCGATGATGGTAGATACAGTGCGACCGGTATCGGTACCATTTCCTTTGAGAGGGAGTCTGGTAAATCCTTCATATTTAAGGAAGTGATGCATTTTCCAGGATTGAAGAAGAATCTTATCTCTGTGGTGATGTTAGAAGACAAGGGATATGATGTTGTTTTCAGCAAGGGAAAGGCTTTCCTGCGCAGTAAGACAACTGGAGAAACCTGGAAGATAGGGGTTCGAGTCAGGAACCTTTATTAGTTGCATGTAGATGGCTGCGCAGCAATGGCATGAAAGGCAGAAGGATTGGTGAGGCGGGATGATGACAAGCTGTGGCACAGGAGATTGGGCTGCCTTCACCATGGAGCCTTGAAGATACTGCAACAAATTACCACTGGGCTTCCTAAAGGCACTCTTGCACAGTCATATCAGTGCAAGGGGTGTACTTTGGGAAAATTTGTGAAAGCCACCTTTCACGAGAAGGATAGTCATGCCACGACGATCCTTGAGAGAATTCACACAGATGTGTGTGGACCTTTCTCAGTAACTTCGACAGCAAAGCACAGGCACTATGTGATCTTTGTTGATGATTTCTCTCGAAAGTGTTGGATCTTCTTCATGCAGAAGAAGAGCGAGACATACTCAAAGTTCTGTGAGTTCAAAGCACTGGTCGAGAAGGAGACAGGGAAGAAGGTGAAGGATCTTAGGAGCGACAATGGTGGTGAATTCATTTCTGGCGAGTTCAAGGACTTCTGCAGCGTAGAAGGGATTCGAAAAGAGCTCATAGCTCCCCATAACCCACAGCAGAACGAGGTTGCTGAGCAGAAGAACAGAATGATCGTGGGTGCTGCACAGGCGATGTTGCATGATCAGGGCCTACCCCTTCACTTGTGGGCAGAATCATGCAATACTACAGTATATGTGCAAAACCATTGTCCTCACAGGATACTTGGCATGAGTACACCTCAGGAGGCTTATTTTGGTAAGAGGCCTGATATTTCTCATTTGAGGATTTTTGGTTCTAACGTTTACATGCATGTGACGAAGGATGCCAGGAAGAAGCTGGAGCCAACCGCAGAGGTTGGGATATTTGTGGGGTACACTGATACGCCCCACAACTATCGTGTGTATTTGCCAGACAGTCGCAAGACTGTTGTGCGACAGGATATCAGATTTCAGAAGGAGAAAGCCATGAAGTGTTCGCTTGAGAGGGAGCCACACTTGCATGTAGATGAGGAGCTATTAGTTCCTAAGGATGAGCTTGAGGATGTGGATCAGCCACAGGACGAAGTTCATGGAGCGAAAGAGACCACTCATGTAGTGCCAACCATCAGAGGGTAAAAGCGCATTACAGAAGCTGAGCAACTGGCTCAAGATGTAGAAAAGGTTATAGGACCACCTACAGCTCAACGTAGACAGAGACAGTCACCTGATCGATACACTGGATACATGGCTCTTGTGAGAAAATGTCTTGTGACTGAGCCATCCTATTTCGAGGAAGCTATGGAGGATCCTGCATGGGTAGATGCCATGGTGGAATAGTATGATTTGATTGTCAAAAACAGTGCATGGGAGATTGTCCCAAGACCGGAAGGGAAATCAGTGATGGGTTCGAGATGGATCTACAAAGTGAAGCAGGCAGCTGATGGGAGTGTCGAGAAGTACAAGGCAAGATTTGTTGCCCGAGGCTTTTCACAGATAGAGGGGATCGATTATGAGGGGACCTTTGCACCTATCGTAAGGTATTCTTCCATACGGATGATTCTTGCTCTCTCAGAGCAAATGGGGTGGCACATTCATCAGATGGATGTGAAAACTGCGTTCCTCAACAGAGTCATTGAGGAGGAGGTGTACATAGAGAAGCCCGAAGGTTTCAAGATCTTCAGGAGCAATTCGCATGTGTGCAGGCTGAAGAGAGCGTTGTATGGGTTAAAACAAGAACCACGTGCTTGGTACACACGGATAGACAGTTATTTCACTGGACTTGGATTCTCCAAGAGTGAGGCGGATCCTAACCTATACCAGATTGTGGTGGAGGGTAAGTTGCTTATCATTGTACTTTATGTAGATGATTTGATTCTAACAGGTGATGAGCTATTGATACTTTCATGCAAGGATGATCTTGCTAAGGAGTTTGAGATGAAGGACTTGGGCCTCCTTCATTATTTCCTGGGATTGGAGATACTGGAGAAGTTCAACATGCATGGCTGCAAGCCTGTTGATACTCCTCTTCCTAGAGGTTGGAGGAAGGAGGATGCTACTTCAGTAGAAGTAGTGGATGCCACTATTTATCAATAGTTGGTGGGGTCACTTATGTATCTGGTTAATACAAGACCCGGTATATGCTATGCTGTTAACCAGCTTTCAAAAGCTATGGTTAAGCCAACCAAGCTCTTCTGGAAGGCAAGCAATCATGTATTGCGTTATCTCAGAGGCACATCGGGATATGGATTCTGGTACAGACAGGAGGATGAGGTGAAGCTATGTGGCTTCAGGGATGCAGATTGGGCAGGGAGCCCAATGGACAGAAAGAGCACATCTGGAGGGGTCTTCAATATCGGGTCGACAACAGTTTCTTGGTACAGCAGGAAGCAGAGATCCGTGGCACTCAGTTTAGTAGAGGCCGAGTATATGGCAGCAATTTTGGCTGCATGCGAGGCTATATGGATGAGGAAGATCCTGGTTGGGTTGTTCGGTTCATACTTGGAGCCTACTATGATTTATTGTGATAACCAGAGTTGCATTAAACTCTCAGCTAACCTAGTATTTCATGATAGATCTAAGCACATTGACATCAGGTACCATAATATCAGAGATTGTGTACAGTGGAGAATCATGTTACTTTCATACATTCCAACGGAGGATCAGGATGCTGATATCTTGACGAAGGCACTCACCAGGAGCAAATTCGAATACCACCAAGGCAGGATAGGGGTTGCTGATAATCCATATCTTGCTGAGAGGAAGTGTTGAGAATGCAACAAGATGATGGAGCTTAGTGGAAAGAAGTCACCTTCACTAAGTGGGCCCGCAGGCTATTTTTGGCACAGAGTCTATTTTTAGACATATGGATCATGGTCTATGAGTTGCAGGATGCTATTTGTGGATGATTGGTCATGTTTGTAAAAAATAGATGGACTTCTATTTTTAGACATATGGGCGGTTTCTATTTTTAGACTACCAGGCTAAAAATAGAACAGTCGAATATTATTAGCTCATAATAATATTTGGACTATAAACATTATCTTATCCTCTTGGAGCACTTCAGTTTGAGCTACATATGTGGCACATGCAGCTGTCAGAAGGAAATGCGCTTTTCTTGTGGGTCAGTTGAGCTATTGCATGATGGACTTTAGTTAGAACTCAAGTGGTTGAGTTTGGTGGAGTTGATTGAGGAGTTGATGGAGTTGTGTTCAGTTTGATTTGGTTGAACTAGTTGTATTTAGTTTAACTGCAAATACACTAGTGATGAGTGATGTGAATTAATTGTTAAATTAATTCACTAATTATTAACTCATAAAGCAACTAAAGAATACACCAGTTAACTCAGTGCATGGACAGTTCAGTGGAGACAGGTGTTAGAGGTTGAGATTGCTATCAGTTGTGACTATAGTTGTGCATGAGATTTTGCACATGCATGGATTGAGTATTGCCAATGAGAATTGCATGGTTCAGTCAAGGAAATACGAGTTTGGATCAGCCATTCATCATTAGTCTCATGCAGGATTGCGCAGTGGAGGCAGGCAAGCAATGGAGGAGATTTGAACCTGTGATTGATTTAGATCTGAGCTAGTTTTGTGTGTAACAGGTGGAGATAGTACTGAGTACTTGTGAAGAGTATTGTACTATGTATTGTTACATGTTCTCAATCATTATAATATACAGATAGTGTGGGGTTTTTAGCTGTATGCTTTCCCCGGATTACATACTGTGTTAATGTGCGCATGCGATTGATGTTTCATTGTTTTTAATTCCGCAAAATTGATGATCAACATAGAGGAGGTTATGTATTATGCATGTATTCTGCAATAGTGTATAATCAGGATAATCTCTGTGAATAAGTGTCATATTATTCAAAATTTCTACATTACTGAGGATGACATTAGAACTGATGTTAGAAAGGAGAAGAGCCATAAAAGACCAAAAGTAACAATTCTTAGGAATGTCTTTGTTTTAGTTAATGATGAGAATGTTAGGATGAAGAAAATTAAAGTTGAACATTCTCAAGTAGTCATTACCAACCATGAAGATCCTAGTGAAAATTCAAAAGGAAGAAGGGAAATCATTACACCAAGAGCTAATTTAGAGGATGGCAATATTAAAACAAAACAAAATGCCATTTGATAGAACTTGACAAAGAGAAACTTAATTAAGGGTGGTCTTACATTTCAACTTAATGTGAGATAAATTTATAAGGTAAGTGAAGGACAATGCAAATATCAAATCAGAAAGACACAACACCTGCATGTTCAGAACTTGAAGACATTGATGAGGTAAAATCCATATGCTCCTGTGGTTAATTATGTGCTTCTTGTTGATCCAGTTCAAGTTCCCAACAAATAAGCATTTGATAAGTCAAATTTTTTTTAATACAATTATTATGTGCTTGGGGGGAACCATTATGTAGAAGTTCAAAGGAAATTGATGGAGGAATATCCCAATAACCCACATTTTGAAACAATGAAATGTATCATTTATGTTTGTTTATCAAATACAAAAGAAAAGTTATTGGCATGGGATCATAATTCAGATAATGAATATAGGATGTCTATGACTTTTAGCCAAAGGGTTAGATTTATTCATAGTGAATTTGAATAAATGTAGTGGGGATAAGATAAATGTTACTGTATATTTCTAAAAGGAATGTTGTATTGAAATAGGCTATCAAATTGAGGAGAAAATCAATTCAAAAGGTGGCATAGTAAATACTCATATATTCATAGGTACTGATAACATTTTCAAGTTGTAATTTAGAACTAGAGAGATATGGGAATTGGTTAATGATATTTTTAGCATGTGGGATAACATTGGCATTAAAAACCAGAAGGTCAAAAGTTCTAAACCATTGATATGTAGCAACAATAGATTAGGTCCTGAAATGAAGCAACTTCCAGAAGATATGACTATCACACCTTGGAGAGCATTGCAAGGAGTGAAGGATGAAAAACTTGTCAAAGAAATATTATGTCATGTGAGGTTAGGGGAATTGTCATTGGAGGAAATGTCTTTGGAATTTCAAAAGTAAGTTTGTTGAATTATTTTTACTTATTTCTAGATTATAATTTTATTTTAAATATAACATATTGTTCTTGGTAGTATTTATTTTACATATCACTATATTAACTTTTTTTACTTATCTATTCAATCACAAAGTTTACATGAAAATACAAGAAAAAATGGTTAAATTTTTGAATGAAGATAGTTGGGATGATATTGTATGCAACTATCCAAATTCAAGTTCTATATCAACACTAAAAGATTTTCATCTTGAATTTAAAAAGGTATGTTGATTTATACATTCATTTTTATTCATCTGTATACTATTTTTATTTTATAACTTATACATATATTTTTTTATTTTATTAAAGATGAGGAAGGATGCAAATGGATCACCACATAGTTTCATAACCTTTATTGAAAAAATTAAGATCGAAAGATTGAAGAAGTAGCTTCTTAAGAATGTTGAACTTGATCCAAGTCTTACTCATTTCATTTGGAATGGGCTTGACACTCTTCAATATCAAGTAATACAAGGCGACTGTGAAGGCATTGATAAACTCATACCTAAAATGCATTATTCCCTAGTTATTGCAGATATTCCTCATAGTTTTAATATCCCAAAAATTGACTATGATAGTGACCCTTATACTTATCAAGCTCTTAGCAAAGTGGTTGCGGGATTCGTAGAATTCACATCATCACCATTATGGTGATTTGTGACATTTCATTCAGACACACAATTGTCAATGTTATTGTCAAGCTTCAAGGGGAAATAAACTCATGGATGCAAATTACATGGTAAGACGTTGAAAATGTATGTTTGGTTAATGTTAAAATTTCATTTATGTACAAGTTAATTGAACTTTTACTATTTCATGTCATAGGAAAAAGTCAAATCTTCTTAACTATGAAGATAAACCATTTATAAATGATTGCGAGTTCATCCATATTGATAGTTGGGCAAAAGATGATAGCTATATGTCTATGCTTTTTAATCAGGTAGATGGAAAGAGTCATAGCCAAGTACTGGTTTATGATGTTGTTGTGAAAAAACTAACATATGAAGAAAAAAAAGCAAAATGAGAGATAGTTAACATTTATAAAAAACCACATTCATTGATTAACTATCTTATAGACATAGGTTCAAATGAAGGAGATTGGGTTATGGATTTATTTTTTGGCTCAGGTAAATTTTATTATATAGAATTGAATTTCAATATCTTCTTTCTTAGTTTATATGTCATTATACTAATTGACTTCATTATTTATTTTGTGCTTGATAATTAGGTACAACACTAGAATGTTGCCTACAAAAAGGAAGAGATTGCATTGCCATTGAAAAAGATCCAGCACAGTGAAAATTTATTCAGCAAAGAATTAATGCTCTTCAATTTCTTCTAGATGCACTGCAAGAAATTGGGTTGAAGAAAGGGGATTTTAGTGAATCACCTGTGGAAAAAAAGGCAAAGGAACCTCAACCACCATTACATGAAATGATTGGAAAGGCATACATTGGGAGATATACATTGGGAGATTCGCAGACATCAAAGATCCATTAGAAGACAAAAATGAGCAAAATGAAGCAGAAAATATTGTGAAAGAAGACAATGATGAAACTCTAGAGGATGAAGAGTTTGGATTATGTGATATTGTTGATTAAATTTAAGTTATGCTTGGAAATCAAACTCATTTTTTGTAACTATTAATTGGTTATACTTGTAATGTTTTGACTTTGACATTTTATGAGAAGAATAAGCATTCAATTAATGTTGTTATGTGATCAACATTTGTATTATGTGATTTTGGCTTTAATTTTTATGTGAATCATTATTTTTTGAAAAAAACAGTGATTATTATTATTTTTTGACATGAAATACATAAAAAAAACTATTATTTAATTTTTTCCTATAAAAATTGTGATTTTCACATGTCATTTCTAGAAAAAAAATTATCAAATTGTGTAATTTTTAGTTATATTTATGTTGAAAATGGTTATTTTTATGTCAATTGTTAAAAATTATAATTTTTTAGAGACAATTATTTGATGTGCATTGAAAAGTTAATTAACAATATAGAAATATGTAGAATATCGAAATTGTAAATATCGACCTTCTTCTTTAACTATGCAAAAAAATAAAAACCTCACTGCAAAAAAAATAAAATAAAAACAAGAAAATATGAAGAAGAAGACCACTTCAAAAATTGTTAAATTGAGAAAATAATTATTCACATTTAATACATTAAAAAATTTAAATTAAAAAAATAGGTCTCTTAAAAAAGGACCTGATGCAGGATCAACACTTTTTAAAATCAACATACAAATCACTAACATTCTAAAAACTAATGTATATAAAAAAATTTAAAGTGTCAAAAAATATGCTTAAAAAAATTTGTGTATTCAGCATCGCCACTTTTCAAAATCGGGTCACTTTTTTGCTACCTCTACGAAACGGGTAATTGTATTAGTTCCCATTTCAAAGTTTACATTGTTTGATGCCTTATTGTCTTGTAGACTGCTTGTATATACCTGTGACTTGGATTCTCGCTTAGTTGTTTCATGAAATCCAATACCTTATTTGATGAATGTGTAGAAAATCTGTGTAGGTTAACTCAATAATGCAATATAAATCAAAGAAAAATACTATAACCTACTTCTACTATCAATTTGCGGAAGCTTAAAGATTGAGTTGAACAATATAACCAGAAGAAGAAGAATCAATGGCACAATACACATGAAAATACTTTTGGGGAAAGCCTCAGCTAAAAACCCCACTATCTATATTATCATACAAGGTGGAAATACTTAGGAATTATACAAATCCTTAGCTCTCACAGCGAGCCAACTCTGAGTACAATCCTCACAGATGCTCACAAGCAATCTTGGCTTCTCTTCAGCCTTCCTCTCTGCCCTACAAGCTCCTATTTCCTTGCATTGTTCCTTGTGGATGATTTTCCTTCAACCAAGTGGATGATCTCATCCAAAATTGTGCAATCCTCAAGGATAAATCCTTGATTGCATGTATGAGTTTTTTCCATGAGAAAACATATGCAATTGATAGTACACTGTCTTTGACTTTAATCTCAACTGGGTCTTTCTTAGAATAGACATGCATGAGTTTCTGATGAGGGAATCTTTAGTTAACTGGAGTAACACTAGTTGAGTGCATGCATGCATCAACTGACTGTTAACTCACCTTTAGTTCCTCAAACAATTTGGAACTAATTTAACTGGACTTAACTCAGTGAACTGAGTTAACTAATTACAACTCAAATATAACTCAATATTATCTCCTTAATTTAAGGGATAACTCTTGCATGAATTTAGAAAGACTTCTAACTTGAATTTCTCCAACTAATTAATTTAAAATAAATTAATTAATTATTTCCAAGTAGTCGTTAAGACTAAATTCGATTTTAATTCACAATTTAATTCAAGGACAAATTAAATTGGAATATTCTTGTTGCCATATTTCAACAGAATGGAGACCTTTGACAGCTAATCAGATTATCCAAGTTCTTAGAACTATCTTGAATTTTTAGTTATTTGACCTTTTCTTCTAAATCACTTCTTATTGTGACAAACTCTGTTTCTAATTTTTCACAGTGACACTCTCTTTCATTCAGTTGGTTGCTTATTACCTATTCAACACTATTGCCTATGTTAAATGGGTTTTCAACCTAAAAATTTATTCTTTAAGTCCAAATACTTATTCAACAAATATATGAAGTAATTTTTATTATGTTCATTTGTCCTTACTAGATTAGTCCTTAGAGAAATGATCTCATCTTCAAGACCTTCATTATTATTTCCCCTTTAATTAAGTTGTCCCATCACTACTTCGTTGGGTCCTTTAAATTCTTCTCGCTAGGCTTGTAGGACTATAACAATATTCTTTTATTCATCCATATAATGGTCCATGTCTTCATGTACTCGCAACATCTCCATGAGATTCTTAATACTTTCTAAGGTAGAGACAAGTTTCCTTCTAAGGCTAAATTCCTTTTCTAACCTTTCTTCTCTAGAATTTGTAACATTGTTTGATATGAAATAAATTGATTCTTTTGCATGGCCACACTTATCTTATAATATATTACAAAAACATACAAACTTACCTAGTGATTGTATATATTCTACATCTAGGAAGGTTGATTTTTGACTAGCATAACTTTTGCATACTAAATCCAATTGATGTGATTCTTATGTTCATGGAAAGGTATCTATTTGTAAAATAGCACTAGGGGATTCCACACTTAAGTGGCAAATTTTTACCCCCAAAAAATGTCACTTGATTCCTCGAACTTCTTTTGAAAGATTTCATATGACCAATTCCCCAAACTCGAACCTACTAGTAAAAATGGTGTCATGAGTTTATTCCTCCATTAATCCACTCCAAAAGCATCAATATGGATGAAAAATAATATAATGATCCAATCCATATAAAAAATTACTATTTTTGGAGGATTTTAGTCCCAAAATATTCTTCTAAATGAGGTGATGAAATGTTTCCTCCACCTTCTCTTAGGTGTACCATTTAGTTTTGCATGGAAGATGTCCTTTCAAACCAATCTGCTAAAGATCATGCTACCCATATCTATTAGTTCTAGACCTCTTATGAAAAATGGTATCCTCTATCAACTCTTCTTGACCATTTGGTGCCAAATGTTGTACAAAAAGCAATATTTGTTCCTCTTCCTAATCTAGCATGGAAGGTTCATAAAGTTTCAAATTCTCTACATTCATCACTAACTATATGCACATGCATGGGGGTAGAATGAGTCTACAATGTTATCTCCCCCCTTTTCTAGTATGTCAAAGGGACCACATATCACAACATTTATTTTCCTAGAAGGACCATATAACCTCTCCTTGTTCAATTGTAACCATACTCTATCTCTCACCTTGAACTACCTCTCTATTCTATGTTGATCATGCTTGGATTTGTATATTTCCTATGACTTTTACAATGTCTCCTATGCCTATATATGGATTTTCCTAATATTCACAACAAATTTGTCTACCCTTAAGGTATCCCTTGTAAGATCTACCACACTCCTCTTTCCTGTCTATATGCAATATCGAAAGGTGACAATGGAAAATATTCAAAACAAGCTTCCAATGGGGATTTACTGGTAGAAATGTTGAATACTCTATTATAAGAATGTTGTATATATACCATATTTTCATCTCAAGTCTTCTGATGTTTCTAATTATAACCCCTAAAACTCTATAACGAAGTCTTGTTGACTACTTCTGCTTTGTCATCTGGTTGTGGATGGAATTTTCTAGATCTCTTTAACTTGATGTTGGCATTCTCCAACAATTTAGTCCAAAATGCACTAAAAAATATTATGTCCCTATCTAAAAGCATGCTCCTCATTACCCTAAATTTTACCTAGGCCTGTCCAAAGAATTAATTCATTTATTCTTTACCCATTGATGGGATCCTTTTGTAGGGAATTAGAGCACACATATTGTTGAACCTATCAAGTACCATGAACAAGTAGTCATTACCCTTCTTGGTTGTTGGTAACCCACCCACAAAGTCTATTGAAATGCTTTCCCAAAAACGAGTGGGTATAGGCAAGGGATAATGTAGACCCTGTTAGTATGAAAATTATGTGTACCAAAAATGCTTCACTTAAGTCATTGGTGACAAGTGACTCTAAAAAAAATATGTGGCCACTTTTATGCTTCATATCTACAATAAAACATGATAAACCATTGAAAGAAAATATCCGATGCAAACTCAAAACATATAGCAGTAGAAAAAAGAAGTGTAATAACCTAATAGAAGATTTTGATTGAATTATTATTTTATTAAAACACTTGGCGAAGAATATTTACAACATGGGTCTGTAAATCCTCCTCTATGGGATGAGTCCTTTTAATGTCCTTGTGCTTAAGTGATCTTCTTCTTCTCTCTCAAAATGCAGAAAACCCAAAAGAAATATGGAACTCAAGTGGGAGCTCAAATGTTATGAGATGATAATGGTGATGATGATAATGACCATGGTGGAGGATGAATGGAAAACTCTTGTTGGTAGGCTAAATTTTCCTATTTTTTAACCTCAATCCTACTCTAGACACATGACCTAAACCTCTTGTTGGAAATAATACTGAGAGGGGGGTGAATCAGTATTATCAGATAAATAATTTTATTTCCAAAACAGATTTATATACACTACGTCAGTGAAGTGAGCTAGCGTGTACACGCGACTATGATTGGAGAAACCAGTGTATATCCAGAGAACTTGTGATTTAGGCAATTTATCATGTGTTGATCTTTAACCAGTGCATTAGTAACATATTAGACAAAGCAGTAAAAATAGAATAAAGCATCACACATAAGCAACACAAATGAACACCAATATTTAAGGTGGAAACCCAATGTGGGTGAAAACCACCTGTTGTTGTCGTCTCTGTCTTCTTTTAATAATAGTAAAATCTATTTACAATCTTGTACTGGTGCAGACTCATACCAGTGCGAAGGAACCCACGTGCAGAAGGCTACAACCTTCTCTCATTTTCTAGCTTCTACTAGAAGGGAGTTGCAACCCCCTTAGCTCTTGTACTAGCCAACTTGTTTACTAGTACGTAGGCGTCAACCTACATAAGGCTATGACCTTATTTCTTCCTCCAGGGACCACGTTTCATGAATTTTCAGACTGTATAGTCCTGGAGCACAACACCATAATCTGAAGGCCACGTTTCATCCAATTTTCAAACTGGACCCATCAACAACTTTTAAAATTAAACTGCATTAACCAAAATTTAGTTAATCTTAACAATCAAATCACTGACACCAAAATATTGTGCTGAACCCAGAAACCTGCATCATCATTTAGAACCAGATGTAACCTCAAAATCCATGCATAAGACTATATATGCTACTTGGCTGAACCCAAACTGCGTGTATATGCTACTTCCATTAATCAAACCTACATATACCTCCAAAACTACTACAAACATAAACTTTTGAATCAAGTCTGTACCAACCAGCAATATACTGAACATCTTTTATCAACTTACAAAGATTTACATAGGCAACAACAAATATCACTTCTACAATCAATCAATAAAATATCAAACTCCTTATTCATTCAATTTTATATTTAGATCTAAGAGTACTTCATTGACAGACAACAATAAAACAAGAACAATGATCTGATAGATCAGTCATCCTTGAACACTAAGATTTTCTTTTGCATACGCTACTTGGAAGATTTGAACCTGCATGTATACGCACCTTCACCAAAGTGAACCAGCGTACAGATCTGCAAATACTTCATAACTTCACTGCACTTCTGGACTTCAGACAAACAAAGATCACGATATTTTAAAGAATAAAACTGGTGTACATAATCAAATCTAGCCCAATATCAGATCATTCAATAATAAGTCATTTTAGGTTTCATGATCCTGATCCAATATTGAATTCAAGTTGCACAAAGTATTTCAGATCAAATCACAATCATAGCCCCTGCAACATAAAATATACTTTAGATAGAAGTATTCCTTAGAAACCCATACACTTGCACATAACACTTCATAAGATATTCATTACTTCAGTACTTAGCCCTTGATCTTCTCCTCCTTATATACTTAGATCCTTTGTTAATACCTTGGACCAAATACCTAGGGTCAATACCATGACCAAATACCTAGGGTCAATACCACAGACCAAATACCTCAGACCAAAACCTTGGTTTTACAACATGTACACGCTTTTCTTCATGTGGGAGTGCGTGTATACTTATACTCTGTTTTTGTTCTGTGGACTAGTGTGTATACGTTGTTTTGACTAAGTGGACCTGCTTATACTTCTTAAATTGATTTTTATCAGTCTTTTCCTTTACCTTCTTTATTCTGATTAGTAGACCTTAGTTCCATCTTCCTGTTCTTCTGTACCACTGCCCTTTTACCTCTGAATACCTGTTGTACTATGAGTTTCCTTTTACCAAATTGAATTGACTTGTGAGTGAGTTGCCATCAAGGACAACACTTGTATCATAATGCCAACAATCTTCCCCTTTGGACTTGATGGCAACCACGATGGTGTTGATTACTGCAAGCTGTAGAAACTGTTAGAGATAACATTCAACACCAAAATACTAACACCAAATACTCTCCCCCTTTGACATCAAGGGCAAAGGACAGACCAAGTAACTTTCCTCCTTTGATATACATTATGTTGTTCAAGTTCCCCCTGAATACATGCCAAGTCTGCAGAGATATGAATCAAAAGAGTAACATGGCTCTATAAATCAATTATGTGAGTTTGACCTTCCTATCATCAACGACTCATACATACATCAATCTCCCAATCAAATGGGGATATACCAAATTTGACTCATCCACCCAACCAAGTGGGGATATACCAATTGTTTATACATAACAGAAATACAATAAATATTACATCATCCATCCCATGCAAAGTGGGGATACAAATTACATCGCTTGTCCAATAGGGCTCATTCAAATGTATGAGAATTCATATCACACCCTAGACTTTTACATGACTTAAGCAACAAATGGTATAAATATCTGAAGCCATAGTTGGACTCAGCAACCATAATGCCAATAATGCAGAATGTGAGTGAAGGCTAATTCTCCCCCTGAACCTGTGCTACCTGTGCATTGTCAACAAGTCATTCATCAAGGCATCTTTGTCAGTCAGATAAAAAGTAATGAAGAAAACATATCGTCAAACTGTAATCATCAACATCAGACATATCACCCATATCAGAGTTTGACCCACTATTTTTCCTGTTAGAAAAACATATACTCTTCTTCAGCGACAAAAGCCCGCATGTATACACAACTATACTTCTTGAAACCCACGTATAATAACCTTCCTCTGAAAAAATGGATTTAACAATAGGATAATGCAACAACTACTCCCAGCTTTTGTCTGAGATAGTAAAATGTTTTTCTGGGCAGTGGTTTAGTGAATATATAAACAACCTGTTCTTTGGAGGGAACATACTTCAATTTGACCTTTTGTTCAAGCACTTGTTCTCGTAGAAAATGGTACTTGATGGGTATGTGTTTGGTTTTGGAGTCCATGACTGGATTTTTTGAAATAATGATGGAACTTGTATTATCACATAGAATGGAGATGGGTGGAGTATATGTAATCTAAATGTCTTGCAAAGTTTGCATAATCTAAAGTAGTCGTGTGCAACAAGATGCAACATCCACATATTCTGATTCAGCAGTAGATAAAGCAATCAAACTTTGTTTCTTGATGAACCAAGATACTAACTGGGAACCCATATAGAATGCCCCACCACTAGTGCTCTTTCAATCATCAGCACTTCCTGCCCAATGTGCATCTGTATATGCATGAAGAGTAAGGTCTATATCTTTAGGATACCATAGTCCAAAGTCCTATGTTTCTTGAAGATATTTGAAAATTATTTTGATTTCCTGGAGATGTGATTCCTTTGGATTTGCTTGGAACCTTCCAACAATTCCTACTGCATGCATGATGTCAGGTCTAGTACCTGTTAGATAAAGCAGACTTCCAATCATAGATCTGTACGTTGGCTGGTTTACTGCTAGTGATTCATCATTAGAGCTGAGATTACATCCTATTACCATTAGAGTACATACTGGTTTAGAATCTTCCATTCCATACTTTATCAAGATCTTCTTGACATCTTTGGTTTGTGAGATAAAAATACCATCTTTTGTTTGCTAAACTTTTAGACCAAGAAAATAACTAAGTTCACCAAGTAAGGACATTTCAAATTCTTGTTGCATTACTGAAGAAAAATTCTGACTCATGGGTTCTTCATTGCTACCAAAAATGATATCATCAACATAAACAACAATAATTAGCAATTTATCATTTTCAATATTTGTGTATAAATTGTTATTTGGAGAACCTTTTATAAAGCCTTGTTGTTGTAGATGTTTGTCGAGGCAGTAATACCAAACCCTTGGAGCTTGTTTCAGACCATAGAGAGGATTTTTGAGCCTGCATACAAGTTTTGCATCATTTCCAAGAATGAATCCTTTTGGCTATTCAATATAAACTTCTCATTCTAAATCTCCATTAAGAAAGGTTGATTTTACATCCATTTGATATACTTTGAATTTTCGAAAACTAGAAAGGGCAAGAAACATCGTTATGGCTTCAAGTTTGTCAATAGGTGCAAAAGTTTCTTCAAAATATATACCTTCTTGTTGGGCATACCATTTGCAAACAAGTCTTGCCTTGTTTCTAATAACTTCTCCATTTTCATTCAGATTATTCTTAAATATCCATTTTGTTCCTATAATATTTTTATCATGAGGTTTAGGAACTAACTCCCAAGTATCATTCCTTTCAATTTGATCTAATTCTTCATCCATGGCCTTGAACCAACATTCATCTTTGTAGGCTTCATTTACATTCTGAGGTTTTGTGGAGGATAGTAATGCTAGATAACTTGAGGTTCCTGTAAGAGTTCTTCTTGTCTATATTCCAGACCCTTTTTCTCCTAGAATTTGAGATTTTAGATGAATTTTCTGAACATACCTGGATGGAGTCTTTTCCTATATGTTGTATCTTCTTCTGGTGCTTCATTGGTTTCTTCTTCAATATCATTTTGATTTGATGTAGGAAAGTAATCCCCATATTCTTCATTTTCACATTCCTCTGTTGATTTCATATGTTCTGGATTTCTGCATGCTTCATCAACTACAACATCAATGCTTTCAACAATTTTCCAAAGTATTTTATTATAATATTTGTATCCTTTACTTCTGGAAGAATAACCAAGAAGAATACCTTTGTCTGCTCTGGGTTCAAACTTAGAATGTTTTTCATCAGTCCTTTTGATAAAACATTTTCTTCCAAAAACTTTAAAGCATTTTACAATAGGAGGCTTACCATACCAAAGTTCATGTGGAGTTTTAGTGCTATTTACTCGAACATTTGTTTTGTTGAGAATAGTCATAGCAGCAAATGCAGCTTCACCCCAGAAGGTTGCAGGAGTTCCAGATTCATCCAACATAGCTCAAGCCATTTGTTGAACTGTTTTTTTCATCCTTTCTACTACACCATTTTGCTGAGGAGTTCTTGCGGTGGAGAATTGCCTTTTTATTCCATGTTTCACACAAAAGTCAAAGAATTCATCCGATATGAATTCTCCCCCTTGATCAAATCTGACACATTTGATTTTTCTATATGATTCATTTTCAACCAAAGCTTTGAAGGCTTTAAACTTTTTAAATGCTTCATCTTTATGCTTTAGAAGACCTATCTAGCACATTCTAGAAAAATCATCAATAAACAAAATAAAGTATTCTTCTCCACGAGGTGACTTTTTCCTTGTTGGTCCACATAAATCTGTATGGATAAGTTCTAGAGGCTTACTTGCTGACCCTTCCTTTTCAATGAAGTGAACTTTGGTTGTCTTACTGATTTGACATGGTTTGAATATGGTATTTTTTGGGATGCTGATATTTGGAAGATCACGAGCTGCCTTGATCCTGCATGCTTTTCTTCTTTGAGAAAAGCTTAGATGTCCCAATCTTCTATGCCACAGCCAGTTTTCATATTTTTTGCTTAGATATCATTGTTGTTGTCCTCCTTTAAATATGTATAAGTTGTTTGGAGTTCTTGTACCTTTGATCACGGTCTTTCCTCTATCAAGCTCACGAACAACACATCTATTTGATCGAAACACCACTTCATTTCCTTGATCACACATTTGACTGACACTCAATAGGTTATGCTTTAAACCATCTACATACATAACGTTTCCAGCTCTAACCTTTTCTTTCAAGAAAACATAACCTTTACCTTTAATGACAGCTGGAGTGTCATTTCCAAATGAGACATTCTTTTCTTTTTATAAAGCATTATATGAGTGAAGTTTCTCTTTATCACCTTTCATGTGTTTGGAGCATCCACTGTCGATGTACCACTGATTTTCTTGTCCTTCTGCATACAAGGCTATACCACATGTTTCTGATTGAGATTCCTTCCTTCTCCATATCTTGGGATTTGATGGCATTTTCTCCTTTGGCAAAAATTTGCTCATGCATTCAGATTCCTCATGACCAAAGTTGCTACAAATCAAGCATTCTATTTCATTTTCAAGAGGAGAAAAGTTATTATAGGAACTTTTCTTGATTCCTGTTACACTTCTTTGATTTTGTACTTCTCTAGTCATGATGGTTTTGTAAGCAACACATTGAGCAGCCTTGTGCCCAAAGTTATGACATGAAAAACATTGCCCATTAAAGAAGTTTTTGCAACCATTGAATCTTTTGACATTGTTTACCTGTTGGTTGCGGCTTCTATTGATATTCATCCTTGGAGTAAATTGAGTATGATTTACCTGATAATTAGTTTTAGGCCTTTACTGATGATTGAGATACTGTTCACTAGTCTTTGTTGCATCAAGATAGCTTCTAGTGGAGGTTGACGACTTCTTCGATTGAGATGGTTCTTCAGTATATCCAAGACCTGTCTTTATCAGAGGAGAATGGTGAACTTTGATAATTTCATTTAAAGTTTTTGATCCTTTAGAAAATCTAAGTTTGAGGGATTTTGTCTTCTCAAGATCTTTTTAGACCCATAATTTCACATTCTAGATTTTCATTGTATTTTTCTCTTTCAGCAAGTTGGTGTGTCAAAGTATCTATATCATATTCTTTTCTTCTAAATTTTTTTTGAGTTTAGTGATTTATTCATGAAAGTATTCCTCTTCTAATGCATAAAAAAAATCATCATTTTCATAAGCCATGAGAAGTCAATAATCTTGTTCAGTTTCATCTTCATCACTATTAGATAAACCATCACTATCTTCATGCGTATAGTAACTCTTTCTGTTCACAACCTGTTTCCTATTTCCATTTGCATATTCCTTCCCTTTTTCATATTTATATTTATGAGGACATTTGGCAGCATAGTGACTGTCTCTACCATAAGCAAAGCATTCGAAAGGTAACTTACCTCTGAACCTTCCGAAACCCCGTTGAAGCTTCTTGACAAAATTTAACTCATCTTCTTCTTCAAAAATGTGTCTTGATTCATTGTTCTCTGCCTTTTATTTTTCCTTTGTTGATGCTTTAAACGCGGCTTCTCTTATATCTAATGGATCCCCTTTTCTCATTTCAAAGGCAGTTAGGATTCCATGAAGTTGAGTCACAGTGATAGTATGAAGATCATGTTTTTCTTCTATGGAAGACACCTTTGACTCAAATTTAGAAGACAAAGATCTCAAAATTTTCTCAACTAAAGTAACTTCCTTTATTTCTTCACCCAAATTCTTCATACAATTAACAATCTCATCTATACATAAAAAGTAATTGGCTACACTCTCATCATTATGCATTTTAAGAGTTTCATACTGAATTCTTAGAGTTTGAAGCTTAGCATGTTTTACCTGAGAGTATCCTTTGTAGCTCTCAATGATTTTTTCCCATATTATTTTGGCCATGTTGAGCTGCATGACTTTGACAAATTCTGATTCTCATAGACTTCCCAATAATGTATTGACAACTTTGGCATTAGTTTTGTACAACTTCTTACCTACAGCGTCTGTAGGAATTGCTGTTGGAAATTGATATCCTCCTTCCACAATTTCCAAAACATCGGTTCCAAGTGATTGTAGATAGGCTTTGGTTCTTATTTTCCAATATACTAAGTTTCTCCCATTGAAGATTGGTGTTCTGATGGATCCCATGCCTTCGTAATTGTTCATCTTGAGAGATCTACCTTCAAGTGATAAAGCTTCTTCTAAAGGACCTGCTTCGATACTGATTGTTGGAAATAATACTGAGATGGGGGTGAATCAATATTATCAGATCAATAATTTTATTTCCAAAACATATTTATATACGCTACTTCAGTGAAGTAAACTAGCATGTACACACAACTGTGATTAGAGAAACCAACGTATATCCAGAGAACTTGTGATTTAGACAATTTATCATGTGTTGATCTTAAGCCAGTGCATTAGTAACATATTAGATAGTGTAGTAAAAAAAGAATAAAGAATCACACATATGCAACACACATGAACACCAAGATTTAAAGGAGAAACCCAATGTGGGTGAAAACCACTGTATATTGTCATCTATGTATTCTTTTAATAATACGGAAATTTGTTT
The DNA here is from genome assembly GCA_031772625.1 of Pinus tabuliformis. Taxonomy (NCBI): domain Eukaryota; kingdom Viridiplantae; phylum Streptophyta; class Pinopsida; order Pinales; family Pinaceae; genus Pinus; species Pinus tabuliformis. Next base: position 703,023,438 of record CM062805.1, on the reverse strand, counting down.
ACAATCTTGTACTGGTGCAGACTCATATCTGTACGGAGGCACCCACCTGCAGATGGCTACAACCTTCTCTCATTTTCTAGCTTCTACTGGAGGGGAGTTGCAACCCCCTTAGCTCTTGTACTAGCCAAGTTGTTTACTAGTACATAGGCACCAACCTACAAAAGGTTGCGACCTTCTGTCTTCTTCCAGGGACCACGTTTCATGAACTTTCAGTTTGGATACCCCTGGAACACAACACCACAATCTAAAGGCCACATTTCATCCAATTTTCATACTGGACTGTTGGTCGGATAAATCGATCTTGCAGACAAGACCGATTTCCCTAGTATCACAAGATAATCTAGCAACAAACAGACAACTAAATCTATCTTTCTCTAGACATATGCAATTTACAAATATAGACTATAGAGGTGTTACGATCCTACCTTAGATCCAACGCTTGTTCGTTGTAGTCATCCCTCGATTGTCCGAAATAATTATCCTTTAAAGACCTACAAACACAGACAAGCAAACATCAAATAGCACCTGCATAGGAAATATCATAAATCATGCCAATTATGGTCATTAAGGAATCCATAAAATAAACCATAAATGGACAGCTTATTGAGAAAAACAAACTTATTTGTATTAACTTTGAAGTAGAAGAACCTTACAACCTTTTTAGTCTTGACATTGAACAAGCTCTTCCTGGGGTCCGAAACAGGAATTTCCTTTACTTTGACAAGCCTTGCACTCCTCCAAATGAGATCTTAGAGGTATGTAATCTCTCCTCATAAAAACTCAACTAAGAAGACTAAGTTCCAGCAGCATTTCACCTCAAAAATGTTTAGCTTTTTAACCTCCCAAGTAACTAGCCCAATGCTTCATTTTATAGTGCAGAGGAGGAGGTTACAGGTCCACCTATGAAGGGATAGATTCCTCCTTCAAAGGGATAAGCTCCTCACATCAAGGGGTTAGCTCCTTAAGGTATGGGATTCATGAACCTTAAGAAAGCAAACTTGCCACCTCAAGATTCCTTCCAGAAGCTTCTAGAAATGACTGAAAGTGAGTTTTTAAGAATATACTCGCGCCTTTTAACTTTTACAGGGGTCCGTACCCATAACACAGAGACAGAGCGGTCAGGTGCATAGGGGACATGACCATTAGGTGCGGGACCGCATGTAATTTAGAGAGAAAATGCGGAACCAAAGTTTTAGAGACTTTTAGGGCTTTTCTCTTACTCTCAAGGCTTGATATGAAGAACTGAGGCTTTAGACTTGCAAATGAGGAAAGTATGAGTGGTAATGGACTCATACGGATTGCAGAATGTTAAGGTGATAATTTTTAGTGCAACAGATTGCCCCCTAAAGTGCGAAGTCTGTAACAGATGAAGATAGAGTCTTTGATGTATGAAGAGTGGAGTACTTTATCATTTCAAGGATCATCCTGCGGACACCCCAGTCGGAACCTGTGAAAACATTCAATGCAAAATATATATATGTGAACATATCATCACTGAGGTAGGCATTCCCATACTCAGATCAAAACTGACTAGAAAACTGACTAAACTATTCTGATACAGGAATGAATTTGTAGTACATCAAGAGTATAGACATGTGTAAACACAGTATGGACACATCCATTTACTTATGAATAGTCCACTGTATAATGAATAACAAATTCCTCGCAACCTATATGGTAGAAACTAGATCCAGGGTCTTGATTTCCGCTTCTCGAATTAGTACGATTCTATCCATGTGAATGAATGTGTCGAATTCGAACATGGTAGAAACCACTCGATCACCAGTCAATGATGTGAATTGTTTACAAGTGTGAGAGAAACCACCAGTAATGTCAATGGCTCTCAAAGTACCTAGTACAATCCATGAAATGTGAATAAAAGAGTTGGAGTCTAACATGTCATGGAATCATTTGATCGAAGGTCAATGATGCAACCTATCGTCGAAGGCAAGAAAACTACCATTAGGGCATCCAGCTTTCAAGGAACTGACGATTTCTAGATCAACTTCCTAGATAATGAGCTGAAGTTGATAGAAAGTGATCCGTCGTAGGCAAGCCCACAACACAAAATCATAGATCAAGTTTTGAAGAAATATATTGTCAAGGACTGACTCAGGGATGGTAAAAAATGGATGAGAGATATTTTGCAAATGAATGGTTTTGTTTGAACTAACCTCTTGAACAAATAACGACACTGCAGATGGTTTGGCGACAATTGACCCAAAGCTAATACCTAGAAACCGGCTGAAGACTTTCAATACGGTTTGATTAATTGTTAAGCAAAGGATCTTCCCAACCCAGGTGAACAAAAAGTGTCATGTTCAAGAGTGGTTGACGAGTTTTTACAGAACAAAGTGTAACAAACAGGTTCATTTTTCTCTCTTTTCCCCCACCATTTCTGGCAAGTACCTCGTTATTTTTGACAAGCTTGAGGAGGATAACATTTGCTTGTTTATAAGCTCATCCTTCAGATGAGTCCAACTTAGTTTAAAATCCAAACCCTAAGAAGGAGTGGTTCGTTCCTATTTAAAATTAAACAGGTCCTTCACTGTTAAATTTTAACGAATCTAGTATAGGAAAAACTTGGTGTTTTTCAATTTTAGGGAGTCAGAAGAAAAACTTAAGAAAACTCCATGGGGGTAATTTTTTGTAAAATAATCCCTCAAGTCTGAAAAAGGATAAAATAATATAGGAGGGATGACATTTCCAATACTTTAACGAGCTGGAAAGGACTAGCGCTTGATAATCTTTTCACATTTAACGAGTCTGAAAAGGTTTTAAAGAGGAATCTAGTCTCGTGATGGTGACAATTCCAATGTTGTTAGGGTTTAATGAGTCCGACATAGGTAAAACTTGAAGTCTTTTTCATGTTTAGAGAGTTTGAAAAAGACATGGAAAAGAAAACTCTAGAGGGGTCATTTTTCGTAAATTTGTGTCCCTTGAGCCCGAGAAAGTATAAAATAATACTCGAGAGAACCACTTGACCATTATGATGAAGGAGTACTTTTCATAATCAGTGGCTTCGATATGAAAAAGTAAAAAAGTGATCGAAGACACGTTGTTTCATAACCAGTATCAAACTTGAAACGACAAAAGTTCGGCAATCTTTTCATGTTTATACGGTCAAAAAAGAGCTGAAAGTGGACCGCCTTTTTAATTTGTTTAACGAGTCAAAAAGGGAAAAAATCGGCAAATTTTTCATATTTTATGAGTCAGAAAAGAGCTTAAAGAAGACTCATCCTAGAGGAATGAGTGGTATAAAGGGTAGCAACTGGCTCCGGCAATGGTGGAACTTCTTAAAACATGTGATGGTTAAGAGGCTGGCTAACAAAACCACTCATCACTGTGGTCCCTTAGGAAAGGAAAAGCAATCAAGTGAAAGCATATGATCAGCCAAAGAGATGGTGGTGATGGAATGAAAAAAACCAAGGCTCATCTAGTAGAATTTAGTAGATAAAAATGGCAATCATGAGATGTAAATCAGGTATGGGTTCATTTTTACACAAGCTTGAACCATGGAGAACTCTGCTTGGATTCAGTTTCATGTTTACATAAGCTTGAAACGAAAAACTATGCTTGTTATAAGTTCGCATGCCCCCAACATAATGACTCAAATCAAGGTACATGAACCATGGAGAACTCTGCTTGGATTCAGTTTCATGTTTACACAAGCTTGAAACAAAAAACTATGCTTGTTATAAGTTCACATGCCCCCAGCATAATGACTCAAATTGCTAAGTTCGCATGCCCCCGACATTGCTGAAGGGGCAATGGCTAAGTCTTTAACAATGTTATAATTCTGAGCAGCTCTCGCATGTGGATTGAAAGCTGATTTCCGAAATATACCTTTAGCAGGCGGTTTGATTACTAAGTCAGAGTTGGGTTCCTTGATCTGTAATGGACCGGAACCAGGAGGAGGTGTTGTTGATGTATTTGAATTAGAAGATTCTGCTTCTTTACCATCAACAAGATTTTTACTACCATAATCTTGCGATCATGTCGCAATCCTGACATGAGACATCATCATAATGGGTTCTTCTGAGGTATTCGAGGAAGAAGCAACCACCTTACTATCTTGAGTAGGAAAAGGATCCTTCAAGACAACAGGTGTTTGAGAACCTTTAACGAATTTCAAAAACTCTGCTCGATGTGGGCATTCTTTGGTAAAATGATCCTCGTCGAAAATGAAACAAGGATAGCGAGGTTTTCATTTTTAGTCAATAGATTCATTTTTATTTGTTTTATCTTTTGAATTTTGATTGTTTTTGTTCTTCCCCTTCTCTTTACTACCGGATTTGGTTGTAGATGAATCTACGACATGGACATCGGTAGAAACATTAGTGGAAGAATCTCCTTTTGGGGAATCAGGTAAAGTTACTGTAGGAGAAGAATTATTTTAAGATTTCTTCTTTCTTTTAATACTAACCGAACCAATAATACCATCAGCAACATGAGACCCTGAAGGAGCTGTAGTTTTTGGAAGATCAAGGATTTTTTCATCTAAAGTACCTGACTGCGTATAAACGAGGTCAAGGTACTAAGCCTGAGCATTGACTTGCTCTTCAGTGACAACTCCTGCCTTAGCTACATCTTCAGTGATTTTAGGTAATAATGATTTAATGAACCATTTCGCTAAAATTTAATCCAGAATGAAAACTTTCACTAAACGCCTTCTACGTCGCCATTCATGAATATGATCAGAAATATATGTGGATGTGGATTGTTTTAGTGAAGTTAACAGTTCCGTGCCATTATTGTATCTGACAAGCAACTGAAAATGAGCTAAGAAAGAAGTGGCTAGCTGACTGAAATTATAAAAAGAGCCTCGTGGTAACTCAATGTACCATTTGGCGGAAAGACCAATAAGAGTTCGTTGAAAAAGACATAATCGAATTGAATCATCAATGATAGAATTAGATGCACACCAGAGGTGATAAGTCATGATGTGATTTTACGGATCCTCCCCTGACTTACCCTCGAATTTCGGGATATCACTGGGCAACTTATTAGGCATTGGCAGCCAATACAGAAGATAGTAAATTGGATCGTTTGTAAGGCGCGACAAATCAGGTAAATCCAAAGTTGCAATAAATGGTAACTGACAGTTAGGGTTGCGAAAACCTTGAGTAACAAGACCAACCCCAGGAGGAGGATATCTAGGATAACCTAGAATCATATTTTCATTAGGAATGTTATAACCTCCTGGAAAACCAGGATTAACCGGACCAAACTAAGGTTGTTGAGGTTGTTGATAAGTATAGCCAGGATACGGTTGATTCTAATAAACTGGGTTTTTTACAATAGGACCGAATTGATACTATCCCTGGTACAGTTGATAAGTGAATTGTGGTTGAATTGTAGCAATCGTACTTGGACCAGCTTGTCCTATAGGCATCTGGACCGAAGTCTGAACTGTAGGTCCTGACTGTGGCATAGAGACTTGAGGAGTTTGTACTGATGCAGGGATAGTAGAAACCAGAGCTACAGATACTCCAGAAAGAGGTGTGGTAGGTTGAATAGAAGTTACAATAGTTGCAGCAGTTTGAGGCGGAGTCTGAGGTGAGCTAGGCCTAGGCTGCTGAACTAAACTAGGTGTAGAGGTTTGAATAGTAGGTTGGACCAGAAACCAAAGACTGACCAGCTTGATAAGGTAACTGCACATTAGGTTGCAAAGTCTGTTGAGTTTGAGACGGATCCCAGACCATGTTCATTCCAGGACTCATAAAAGGTTGTACATATGGAGGACCATAACCTAGTTGAATGTAGGGCTGATAATTAGGTGGTACATTTCCAGCCCCTTGTAAAAATGATTGACCAGAAGGCGGTTGGAAACCTTGAGTTGGGTACTGACCTTGAGGTTGATGACCCTAAGGCACGTACTAATCTGGGGTTGATAAGCATCCTGAGGAGTATACTGAGTCTAGGGTTGACCTTGGGGTATGTACTGTCCTGAAGGTTGAAAACCTTGAGGTAGCCCTCCAGGCGGAAACTGACTACCTTGGGGTTGCCCCCCAGGCAGTAACTGACTACCTTGCCCCCCAGGCGGTAACTGACTACCTTGCCCCCTAGGCGGTAACTGACTACCTTGCCCCCCAGGCGGTAACTGACTACCTTGCCCCCCAGGCGATAACTAACTACCTTGAGGTTGAGGATTTGGATTACTACCAGACATCATAAGGATTTTCTCTACGTTCAATGTTTTAGTTCCATTATTACCAGGTGATAACTGATGTTTAATTGGTCGAGGAGTTGTTCCTGAAAAAAGTACCAGAAAGTCACTGGTACCCCAAAGGAATAGTAGGAATGCCATATAAAAATGTTTCCAGTGATTGGGAAAACATAGATGACTGTCTTGACATGATCGACCAAGGATAATAACCTCTGGGTGTAGGATGAAAATAATCACACGCAAACAAAGAAAATCTCAATAAAATCACCTAAAGTCTCTAAAGAAACAAACAACTGAATCACACGCCTAAAAAATCTAAGAGTTTGAACCACACACAAACAATAACTTCCCATACTAAAAACACTAGTTGGTGATGAAATCCAACATCGTAGAATTTTAATACAGAAAGGGCGGTTGGAACACTTACCCCGACAACCTACTTAATGAAATAGACTGGCACAAGTTTCTTCACAAAACCATCTCGAGTGAAGAGAACACCCCAGAGAGTCCAAGTGTGTCTACTCTATGTCTGTTCCAGGTACAGTGAGACCGTCCTTAACCATCACCTGAGTAAATAATCTTAAGTTTATGGACACTAAGGTTACCAACAACAACGAATACAACTGGGGGAACAGTCTACGATCTGATCTACGCGTAAGGGCAGAGTAACAAAGCTCAATCCCCTTGAAGGTTCCTTGACATGATCAATCTGAGGTTTACCAACAAGTGACCCCAGTCTCCTCGAAAATGGTTAATCCGAGGTTTACCATTTTTAATACACGTAAATCTTCTATCTTTCCCAATGAAACAGACTTGATTGTCTCAAAGGTTTGGACATGATCTCGTGATTGACTCGTTTAAGAGAAGCTTCCCAGAATGTATCAATTACAATTGGATTTATTTCCTACCGCAAGATGTATCTACTTGTTTTTTTTAACTATCTTGGAGAGTTAATTACTCCCTACTCCAAGATACTAGCCTAAGCTATATTGGTGATAAGTGCCCTAGAAATAAAAAAGATCACTAGATCAATTTTAATTAAGCGTTGCTTTTATTGGTTGTTCTTTAAGTCAATAGGTTTGGAAATGAAACTTTGATGGTGTGAAGACTTGACTCCAAAAACACTAAAAAATGCACCTAAAATGATAAGCAATTCGTTTTTCTTTCAATGAAATTCTAGCTAAGAGAAAGAGTTCGAGAATGCAATTCTTCAAGAAACAATTCTTTCTTTCAAAATGAAAATAAAAAGAAAATCTTTTTATCTTTTTCAATAAGAACTCAAAACGAGACTACTAATTAATTCTCACAATAATCTCTTTCCTTTTCCAAAACTCGAAACTACAAGAAACAAATTGCTTCAAAAGAGATCTACAAGTTTTAGAAAAACACTCAAAACTAGAAAACTAATTTTGAGATCTAAAAACTTTTAAAAACCTAATTAAGTAAAAGCTTCAATTCTTTTTGAGGACGTTTTGCTTAGTTGTTCAGTAAACTAAGGATTCATTTGTTTAGAATAGAAAATCAACCAAAAAACATCCAGATATATTTTCTTTTGTAAAAATGAAATTCAAAGCTTATAACAAAGTTTGTTCAAAGATTTGCAACGAGAAAACTAAATGTGTTTCTCACAAAGGATATATTTCACAACCAAGTTAGACTCATCAAGAATATGAAAAGAGACTAGGGTGATCTTAGTTTTCTCAAGCTTCTGATCTTTGAGTCATTACAGAGACAAAGTGAAAACCACTCCAAGCATGAAAAACTTCTAGAAAATCATCCAAAACAAAAATACTATTGGAACTCACTCACAAGGGATTTTTGACATGAAAAAATACAGATATGGGTAGACACTAAAAATCCTAAATGAAACCTAAACTTAACTGGAAGAAGATATTTTAAGTTTTTCACAAAATTTTACAGGGTCCTCAGGCTCCACAAGAAACAGGTGCGGTTCTGCTCTGTTTACTAAAGGAAAAATGTGGAGATGCCCGCACTGTCTGTAAAGAGAAAGTGCGGTCCCCTGAAAACTTTGAAAAAAAAAATCCAGATTCTAAAAACTACCCAAGGTAGTATATCAATAAAAAACCAGAAACGAAAACACTTTTCTCAAGTCAAAGACAAAGGAAAACCAAAAATCAAATTCATTCCCCAGTGAAGTCGCCAATTTGTTGGCCGGATAAATCGATCTTGCGGACAAGACCGATCTCCCTAGTATCACAAGATAATCTAGCAAAAAATAGACAAATAAATCTATCTTTCTCTAGACATATGCAACTTACAAATATAGACTATAGAGGTGTTACGATCCTACCTTAGATCCAACGCTTGTTCACTGTAGTCATCCCTCGATCGTCTGAAAGAATTATCCTTTAAAGACCTACAAACACAAACAAGCAAACATCAAATAGCACATGCATAGGAAATATCATAAATCATGCCTATTATGGTGATCAAGGAATCCATAAAATAAACCATAAATGAACAACTGATTGAGAAAAACAAACTTATTTGTATTAACTTTGAAGTAGAAGAACCTTACAACCTTTTCAGCCTTGATGTTGAACAAGCTCTTCCTGGGGTCCAAAATAGAAATTTCCTTTACTTTGACAAGCCTTGCACTCCTCCAAATGAGATCTTAGAGGTATGTAATCTCTCCTCATAAAAACTCAACTAAGAAGACTAAGTTCCAACAACATTTCACCTCAAAAATATTCAACTTTTTAACCTCCCAAGTAACCAGCCCAATGCTTCATTTTATAGTGCAGAGGAGGAGGTTACAGGTCCACCTATGAAGGGATAGAGTCCTCCTTAAAAGGGATAAGCTCCTCACATCAAGGGGTTAGCTCCTTAAGGTATGGGATTCATGAACCTTAAGAGAGCAAACTTGCCACCTCAAGATTCCTTCTAGAAGCTTCTAGAAATGATTGAAAGTGAGTTTTTTAGAATATACTTGCGCCTTTTAACTTTTAGAGGGGTCCGCACCCATAACACAGAGACAAAGCGGTCAGGTGCGCAGGGGACATAACCATTATGTGCGAGACCGTAGGTAATGCAAAGAGAAAGTGTGGAACACGAGTTTTAGAGACTTTTATGGCTTTTCTCTTACTTTCAAGGCTTGATATGAAGAACTGAGGCTTTAGACTTGCAAAGGAGGAAAGTATGAGTGGTAATGGACTCACACAGATTGCAGAATGTCAAGGTGACAATTTTTAGTGCAACATGGACCCATCAACAACTTTTAAACTTAAAATGCATCAACCAACATTTAGTTAATCTGAACAATCAAATCAATGACACTAGAATATTGTGCTGAACCCAGAAACCTACATCATCATTTAGAACCAGCTGTAACCTCAAAAACCATGCATCAGACTGTATATGCTACTTGGTTGAACCCAAACTGCGTGTATGCGCTACTTCCATTAATCAAACCTACGTATACCTCCAAAACTGCTACAAACATAAATTTTTGAATCAAGTCTGTACCAACCAGCAGTATATTCTACATCTACTGTTAGCTTATAGAGATTTACACAGACAACAACAAAGATCACTTCTACAATCAATCAATCAAATATCAAACTCCTTATTCATTCAGTTTTATATTCAGGTCTAAGAAGACTTCATTGACAGACAATAGTAAAACAACAACACTGATCTGATAGATCAGTCATCCTTGAACATCAAGCTTTTCTTTTGCATATGCTACTTGTAAGAGTTGAACCAACGTGTGTACGCACATTCACCAAAGTGAACCAACATACAGATTTGCAAATACTTACTTCATAACTTCACTACACTTCCAGACTTCAGACAAACCCAAATCACGATATTTTAAAGAATAAAACAGGTGTACATAATCAGATCTAGCCCAATATTAGATCATTCAATAATAAGTCATTTCTGGTCTCATGATCCTGATACAATATTGAATTCATGGTGCACAAAGTATTTCAGATCAAATCATAATCATAGCCCCTGTAACGTAAAATATACTTCAGATAGAAGTATTTCTTAGAAACCCATACACTTGCACATAACACTTCATAAGATGTTCATTCCTTCAGTACTTAGCCCCTAATCTTCTCCTCCTTATATACTTAGATCCTTTGTCCATACCTTGCACCAAAACCACTTAGGACCAATACCTTGGACGAAATACCTGGGGTCAATACCATGGACCAAACACTTAGTGTCAATACCACAAACCAAATACCTGAGACCAAAACCTTGGTTTTCCAACATGCACTCGCTTTTCTTCCTGTGGGAGTGTGTGTATACGTATATGCTCTTTTTGTTCTGTGGACCAGCATGTATACGTTGTTTTTACTAAGTGGACCTGTGTATAATTCTTAAATTTATTTTTATTAGCCTTTTCCTTTACCTTCTTTATTTTGATTAGTAGACCTTAGTTCCATCTTCCTATTCTTCTGTACCACTGCCTTGTTACCTCTGAATATACCTGTTGTACTCTAAGTTGCCTTTTACCAAAATTGGATTGACCTATGAGTGAGTTGCCATCAAGGACAACACTTGTATCATAATTCCAACACCTCTGTTTTAACTTAACAACCTATTCATTCCTATATTTATCTAAAATCATGCACATTCCTGCACCCACTTTGTATTTTCATATTTAAAGGTTTGTCATGGACTTAATTACTTATTTATGGATTTTATACCTTTAATTAACTTTACAACTAATATTTATCTTTCCTAAAGTATTTGATAAGCAAATTTATTAATCATTGTGATAGTATGGTCAAGTGCAGGTAGGATTCCTGCACCAGCTGGCGGATTCCTGCACTCGCGTGACAACTCATTGATAGGATTCCTACACCAGCTAGCAGATTCCTATACTCCTATGACAACTCACCAACCGAAGCATATCTTTGGTAAAATATTAGTTGACCTCGAGTTGGGCTCAGAGTGGAGAGAAATCAGTGGATGAAGATCATGACCTCGGCCAGATATCTCAGATTAGCATTTTGTAGAAAACTGAAAGGCTTAGTTAAGATACTGTTGTGATTTCGTTACAGCCGTAGGCCTGAAGGCTTGTATATAATGTAACATTTTGATAGGAATTAGGGAGCGATGCCATGGTGATTTTTTTTAAGAGACTGCAGTTATTTTGGAGTATCGTCTCTCTGCGCTGGATTGCAGATCCAAGATGTATTTTTTCTTTTGAAACTAATATAAAGGAACGTGCCAGTATGTAGTTTGGTTTTCTATTTTCATTGTGATGAATCTTTGACCAACTATGTTTCTAAATTTCTTAACAAGGAAACGAACTGGTTGGCCATGGCCCAGCCAACCCAGCTCGTTCTCCATTTCTTTAAAGGTGTGTTAATTTATTTTAGAGTGCATGCGTGAATTCGTTATTTACTTTGATCTTTCTCACTAGTTACAAGATTTATATCATTTATAGTTATTGTTTTACGGATCTGTGGCATGTAGGCTTAGAAGTATTTGATTTCAATTTTCATAAGCTTTCCTTTTAATGGTTGATTTCATTTCTGCAAGATCGGTATAAGCACGCTGCCTGTATAGGCACACTGCCTGTACTAGTGCATTTCCGATTCTGCAAGTTGATTTCATTGGTTCAGTTTTGCAAGTCTTTAAATCCTTTATTTTTGCAAGAGCTCTTTATTCCTTCCTGCAAGATTAATGTTTGTTTCTAAACTAAGGAAATTATTAATATATGAGGTTTCACTTAAGGTTTAATTGTGTTGTGGATGAATATGGAATAAACGTTGTAGTAACTTACGGGTCTGTGCTTGCACTGAACACTTACAAAGAAAGGATTCAATTTTATAATTAATTATTGAATGAACACTCTAAGTTAAAACATAAAAAGGCATATCTAAATTACATGCACAAATATCTCAGGAAAATCCCAATCAACGCAACCAAATGATTTCTGTAATTATATAGAAGAGTTTTCTATTTTAAAGAAAGATTTACTTTAAATCTTAAAAATAATTTCCTGTCTAGAATCTAAGTTTGGTTGAAACATCTTTTTGCTTGTGAGAATTTACTTTCAAAATCATGTTTGCTTTGCACTCTATTTCACTTAATACACTTTTTATTTTTCGAAAGTAATCTAGAAACCAAGTGTAGAAATATTGATTATCTGGTGCAGGAACCTCAGATTCGGTACAAGATAAGAGTGTTCTAGCCTGGAGACTTAGAACTCCTGCACAAAGGTCAAAACTTCAGTACAAGTACAAAACATCCTTTCGTTGTCTAAACCTTATTCTAGTGGAGGCACAATGTTATGGTATAGGAACGTTGTTGTAGTACAAGAATAATAGTTTAGTGCAGGCAAGTGTTGACACCTAATCCTCGCGATTGGGTGAATTTATGTAAATAGTTAAATTAGGAATGTGAACAGTCATTAGGAGATGAACTGAGTAGTCACACCCTTTGTATATAACAATAGTGTTGGAAATAATACTAAGAGGGGGGGGTGAATCAGTATTATCAAATTCTTATCAATCTATATTCCTTATTTATAGTTTGAATAATTCTTCAAATATTGATCATTACTTTGTATGTCAGTATCATAAAATAATGAGCAGGAACAAGAAAAGCAAATAGTCACACAAAAGAACACCAGATATAAGGTGGAAACCCAATGTGGGTGAAAACCACCTGCTACAATATGTCTCTATCTTCTTTCAATTAGAAACTCCTTTTACAATGATTTTGTACTGGTGCAGTCCTTTACCAGTACGCAGGCTACAACCTGCAGAGAGCTACAACCCTCTCTCGTTCTCCAGCTTCTCCTGGAAGGGAGCTACAACCCCCTTAGCTCTTGTACTAGCCAAGATACTAGTACGTAGGTGCTGGCCTACTGAAGGCTACAACCTTCTCTTTCTTCCAGGGACCACGTTTCATAAATTTTCAGACTGGATCCATGAACATCAATCAATCATCAAGTATATCTGCATCAAACAATCTCCTTTTCCCAATTAGCACTGAATCAAGTAAACGCTTCTCTGACAGCTATACCCAGAACATAGTAACAGTAACCACACACCAAATTCTGAACCCAGAATACTGCAGCAATAGACAGAGGCAGCTACATCATAATTTAAAGATATACGCTACTTCAACAACCTGAAACCTGTGTACAGATCTATAAAGGATAATTCCTTCTTCTAAATATTCAGACACTAATTAACCCAGATTGTCAGATTTATAGATCAAGCATGCGCCTCATATAACAGATCAAAATCATGCAAAGATACTATTATTCAAGCATAAAGATTATGACCCATCAAAAGAACTTATCCTTCTTTACGCGCTAAGGTTCCTCCTTCATTCAGATCCAGATCTGCACCATAACCCAATCACAAATATTTCAGATCTAGCACTTATTATATATTCAATTCATTCGATGATGCTTTTCCAAATGATCTCCTTCCTCTTTTATAGTCTTAGGCCTTCCACAATACCACAGTCCAAAACCATAGGATCAAAAAACTGTTGGACTAATACCATGAACCAACCATGAAAGTGCGTGAGATCAACACTTTTGGATGCAATACCACGAGCCAAAACCATAGGATCAAAAACTACAGGACTAATACCATGAACCGACCATGAAAGTGCGTGAGATCAACACTTTTGGATGCACTACCACGGACCAAAACCATAGGATCAAAAACTGTCGGACTAATACCATGAGCCAACCATGAAAGTGCGTGAACTTTTCTCTTCATGAAAGGGACTTTTCTCTGCATGAAAGTGCATGAACTTTTCTCTACATGAAATAAACTTTTCTCTGCATAAAAGTGCGTGAACTTTTCTCTACATGAAATAAACTTTTCTCTGCATAAAAGTGCGTGAACTTTTCTCTACATGAAATAAACTTTTCTCTGCATATAAGTGCGTGAACTTTTCTCTTCATGAAAGGGACTTTTCTCTGCATGAAAGTGCGTGAACTTTGCTGCACTATAATTTATCATCTGAGATGAGTGGGTTGCCATCAAGTACAACATATGTATCATAATGCCAATAATCTCCCCCTTTGGACTTGATGGCAACAACAACCAATCACTCTCCCCCTTTGATATCAAGGGCAAAGGGTTATGCTCCCCCTAAGAACATGCTCCCCCTGACTATAAACCAGCTCTGCAAAGAAGAACCATAATCCATCAAACACCATAAATGACCATGAAAGAGATAGAGACGTATTGCAGCAATATTCAGACCAGCATCCATGATCTCCTTCTGTACTTCCTCCATAATGCCAACAATGCATGATATGCTCCCCCTGAACCTGTGCCATTCGATCTTTGACCAATCCGCAACCCAGCACATGTACGCATATACTTCAGATGAACCTTGCGTACAACCAACAATCAGAAGAGATTCAACAACAAGATGATGCATCAACAACCCCCAGCTTTTTCCTGAGGTATTCAAAGGTCTCCCTAGGCAATGGTTTGGTGAGTATATCAGCAACCTATTCCTTAGAAGGAACATACTCCAACTTGACCTTTTGTTCAAGCACTTGTTCCCGGAGAAAGTGATACTTGATTGGTATGTGCTTGGTTTTTGAATGCATGACTGGGTTCTTTGAAATGCTGATTGCACTTGTATTATCACATAAGATGGAGATGGGTGGTGTACAAGTGATTTGAAAATCCTGCAAGGTCTACATCATCCAAAGGAGTTGAGTGCAGCAAGATGCAGCAGCAACATATTCTGCTTCAGCTGTAGACAAGGCAATCGAACTTTGTTTCTTGCTGAACCAAGATACTAATCTGGAACCCATAAAGAATGCACCACCACTTGTGCTCTTCCTGTCATCCACGGTTCCGGCCCAATCTGCATCAGTATAAGCATGAAGTGTGAGATCTGTATCTCTAGGATACCATAAGCCATAATTTTGAGTCCCTTGAAGATATTTGAAGATTCTCTTTACTGCCTGAAGATGAGTTTCCTTTGGATTTGCCTGAAATCTTCCAACTATTCCCACTGCATTCATGATGTCTGGTCGGGTACCTGTCAAATAAAGTAGACTTCCAATCATAGATCTGTAGGTTGGTTGATGTACTGCTGCTGATTCATCATTTGCACTGAGGCTACATCCTGTGACCATGGATGTACATACTAGTTTTGCATCTTCCATGCCATATTTCTTCAAAATCTGCTTGAGATACTTGGTTTGAGACAAGAAGATCCCTCCTTCCTTTTGTTGGATTTGCAGGCCAAGAAAATATGTCAATTCTCCAAGCAAGGACATTTCAAATTCTTTCTGCATCACCAAGGCAAAGCTTTGACTCATAGATTCTTCATTGCTGCCAAAGATAATGTCATATACATATACAACAAGTATCAGCAATTTGTCATTTTCAATTTTTATATAAAGATTGCTATCTGCTGATCCTTTTGAAAAACCTTGTTGATGAAGATATTTGTCCAAACGATAGTACCAAGCCCTTGGAGCTTGTTTAAGACCATAGAGAGCCTTTTTCAATCTACATACAAGATTTGGATCATTTCCAAGAATGAAACCATCTGGCTGCTCAATGTATACTTCTTCTTCTAAGTCTCCATTCAGAAAGGCTGATTTCACATCCATTTGAAATACTTTGAACTTTTGAAAGCTTGAGAGAGCAAGGAACATTCGGATGGCCTCAAGTCTTGCAACAGGAGCAAAAGTTTCTTCAAAATCTATTCCTTCTTGCTGCGCATACCCTTTACAAACAAGTCTGGCCTTGTTTCTAATTACTTCCCCATTTTCATTCAACTTATTTTTGAAGACCCATTTTGTCCCTATAACATTCTTATCCTTTGGTCTAGGAACCAACTCCCAAGTGTTGTTCTTTTCAATCTGCTCAAGTTCTTCATCCATTGCTTTGACCCAACATTCATCTTTGCATGCCTCTTTTACATTTTGTGGTTCAGTGGATGAGAGTAATGCCAAATAGCTTGAAGCTTCTGCAATTGTTCTTCTTGTTTGTACACCTGCTTCTTTTTGCCCCAAAATCTGAGATTCTGGATGATTCTTCTGAACGTACCTGGATGGAGTCTTCTCTTCTACCCTTATCTATTCCTCTGGTGCTTCTTGAGGTTCTTCTTCTTCATCATTCTGTCTTTGAGGGTAGTCTTCATCTTCTTCGATATTTTCATGATTTACTTGCCTAGGAATGTATCCTTTTTCATCAACCACTACATCAATGATGTCAACAATTCTTCCAAGTCTTTTATTGTAGCACTTATATGCTTGGCTGTGTGGAGAATAACCAAGAAGAATGCCTTCATCTGCTCTAGGTTCAAGTTTGCCAAGTTGCTCATCAGTATTCTTAATATAGCATTTGCTCCCAAAGATTTTGAAGTGTTTTACCAAAGGAGTCTCACCATACCAAAGTTCATGAGGAGTTTGAGTGTTGTTCACTCGAACATTTGTTTTATTGAGAATAACAACCGCAGCATATGCAGCTTCACCGCAGAAAGTTGCGGGAGTTCCGGACTCATCAAGCATAGCACGGGCCATTTGTTGGACTGTTCTATTCATCCTTTCCACCACTCCATTTTGCTGAGGAGTTCTAGCTGTAGAGAATTCCCTTCTTATCCCATGTTCTTCATAGAAATCGAAAAATTCATTTGAGGTAAACTCCCCACCTTTGTCGGACCTGAGGCACTTAATTTTGTAACCTGATTCATTTTCAACCAAGGCTTTGAAGGATTTGAATTTTTTGAATGCTTCGTCTTTGTGCTTCAAAATTCCTAACCAAACAAACCTGGAGAAATCGTCAATGAATAATATCAAGTATTCTTCTCCTCGAGGTGACCTCGTCCTGAAAGGACCACATACATCTGTATGGACTAGTTCAAGAGGCCTGCTGGCGGATCCTTCCTTCTCCGGGAAGTTGGTTCTGGTTTGCTTACCAAACTGACATGATTTGCATATAGTGTTGTCTGGAATTTTGATATCTGGAAGACCACGAACTGCCTGATATTTGCATGCCTTCCTTATTTGTGAAAAGCTTAGATGCCCCAACCTCCGGTGCCATAACCAATGTTCATCATCCTTGCTTAAATAGCATTGTTGTTGTCCTTCTTCAAATATGTATAGATTATTTGGAGTTCTTCTACCTTTGATCACTATTTTCCCTGTATCAAGATCACGAACGCTACATCCATTTGATCAAAATATTACCTCGGTTCCTTGATCGCACATCTGACTGACACTTAGAAGGTTATGCTTCAAGCCATCAACATACAAAACATTTCCAGCTTTGACCTTTTCTTTTAACTGAACTGTGCCTTTTCCTTTTATAGCTGCTGGAGTATCATTTCCAAAAGAAACTTTCTTTCCCTTTTCTAAAGCAGAATATGATTCAAGTTTTTCTTTATCACCTGTCATATGCTTCGAACATCCACTGTCGATGTACCATAGATTTTCCTGTCCCTCTGCATAAAAGGCTATCCCACATCTTTCTGTTTGTGGTTCCTTTATTCTCCATGTTTTGGTTCTTGAGGCTTGTTCCTTTGTCTGCTGAAACCTGCTCCTGCATTCAGAATCTTCATGACCAAAGTTGTTGCAAATAGAACATTCAACTTCATTTTCAAGAGCCGAAAAGTTATTATAGGTCCTTTTTGTAATCCCGATCATACTTCTTTGTTTTTGAGCTTCTCTAGTCATGATTGTTTTATATGCAACACATTGAGCTGCTTTGTGACCAAAGTTATGGCAAGAGAAACATTGCCCATTGAAGAAACTTCTGCGATTATCAAATCTACCGGCCAAATGATTGTAATTTCTATTGTCATCCATTCTTGAAGAAAATTGAGAAGATTTTACCTGTGGCTGGTTGTAGCTTTTGTTCATCCTTAAGACAGATTGCCCCTGGTTTACCTGATAGTCTTTGTTCGTTCTTGATGTAATTCGTCCCTGCTTTACCTAGTGATCTCCATTGTGCTTTTGCTCATTCCTTCTTGCTGCATCAAGATAACTCTTTGAGGTGGATGCTTGAGATGTTTCTCCATTATACCCCAGACCTGTCTTGTTTAGCGGAGAACGCTGTACATTGATGATCTCATCCAGAGTTTCAGATCCTTTGACAAACTTAAGATTAATAGCCTTTGTTTTCTCAATTTCTTTTCTAAGGCCAACAATTTCACCTTCTAACTTTTCAAGATATTTTTCTTTTTCATCAATTTGAAATTGTAGAGTATCAATGATCATATTCTTTTCTTCTATACATGTCTTAAGTCTAGAAATCTCTCCATAAAAACTATCCACATCTATAGCATCCATGTAATCATCATCTTCAAATGCCATTAAAAGTTTATAGTCATTACCTCGTTCATCTTCATCACTATTTGATAGACCGTCACTGTCTTCATGAGTGTAGTAGCTTTTCTTATTTGCATTCTGTTTCTTGTTCCATCTGGCAGGTTCCTTTCCTTTGTTAATCTTATCCTTATGAGGACATTTGGCAGCATAATGACCTACTCTTCCACAAGCAAAACATTTAAAAGGTAGCTTACCTCTGAACCTTCCAGTACCCCGTTGAAGATTTCTGACAAAATTTGATTCTTCTTCTTCTTCTGGCACGTGACTTGATTCATAGTAGTCTCCTTTACCTGGAGCCTTAAAAACAGCTTCTCTCCTGTCTGATGGACCTCCTTTTCTCATTTCATAAGAAGTTAGAATTCCGTGTAGCTGAGACATAGTAAGAGTTTGTAGATTTTCCTTTTCTTCTATTGCAGACACTTTAGATTCAAACTTGGGGGACAATGATCTTAGGACTTTTTCAACCACAACAGCCTCTTTTATTTCTTCACCCAAGTTTTTCATACAATTAACAATCTCATCTACCCGAAGGAAATAGTTAGCCACACTTTCATCATTATACATTCTGAGATTCTCATACTGAATCCTGAGGGTTTGAAGTTTTGCACGTTTTACCTGTTCATCTCCTTCGTAGCTCAAAACAATCTTGTCCCATATTTCTTTTGTGGATTTATATTGCATAACCTTCACAAATTCAGATTGAGATAGACATCCTAGAAGAGTATTAACCGCCTTTGCATTTGTTTCATATTTCTTCTTCTCAGCTGAATCTGTAGGAGTAGCTGATGGAAAAGTATACCCTGTTTCTATAATGTCCCATACTTCTGTACCCAAAGATTGAAGATAGGCAGTAACTCTTACCTTCCAATATACGAAGTTTGTTCCATCAAAAATCGGTGGCCTGATTGATGCTTCCCTCTCGTAGTTGCTCATGATGTTAGATCTTCCTTCAAGTGATCAAGCTTCTTCAGAAGGACCTTCTCTGATACCAATTGTTGGAAATAATACTGAGAGGGGGGGGTGAATCAGTATTATCAAATTCTTATCAATCTATATTCCTTATTTATACTTTGAATAATTCTTCAAATATTGATCATTACTTTGTATGTCAGTATCATAAAATAATGAGCAGGAACAAGAAAAGAAAATAGTCACACAAAAGAACACCAGATATAAGGTGGAAACCCAATGTGGGTGAAAACCACCTGCTGCAATATGTCTCTATCTTCTTTCAATTAGAAACTCCTTTTACAATGATTTTGTACTGGTGCAGTCCTTTACCAGTACGCAGGCTACAACCTGCAGAGAGCTACAACCCTCTCTCGTTCTCCAACTTCTCCTGGAAGGGAGCTACAACCCCCTTAGCTCTTGTACTAGCCAAGATACTAGTACGTAGGTGCTGGCCTACTGAAGGCTACAACCTTCTCTTTCTTCTAGGGACCACGTTTCATAAATTTTCAGACTGGATCCATGAACATCAATCAATCATCAAGTATATTTGCATCAAACAATCTCCTTTTCCCAATTAGCACTGAATCAAGTAAACACTTCTCTGACAGCTGTACCCAGAACACAGTAACAGTAACCACACACCAAATTCTGAACCCAGAATACTGCAGCAATAGACAGAGGCATCTACATCATAATTTAAAGATATACGCTACTTCAACAACCTGAAACCTGTGTGCAGATCTATAAAGGATAATTCCTTCTTTCAAATATTCAGACACTAATTAACCCAGATTGTCAGATTTATAGATCAAGCATGCGCCTCATATAACAGATCAAAATCATGCAAAGATACTATTATTCAAGCATAAAGATTATGACCCATCAAAAGAACTTATCCTTCTTTATTCGCTAAGGTTCCTCCTTCATTCAGATCCAGATCTGCACCATAACCCAATCACAAATATTTCAGATCTAGCACTTATTAGATATTCAATTCATTCGATGATGCTTTGCCAAATGATCTCCTTCCTCTTTTATAGTCTTAGGCCTTCCACAATACCACGGTCCAAAACCATAGGATCAAAAAACTGTTGGACTAATACCATGAACCAACCATGAAAGTGCGTGAGATCAACACTTTTGGATGCAATACCACGAGCCAAAACCATAGGATAAAAAACTATAGGACTAATACCATGAACCAACCATGAAAGTGCGTGAGATCAACACTTTTGGATGCAATACCACGGACCAAAACCATAGGATCAAAAAATGTCGGACTAATACCATGAGCCAACCATGAAAGTGTGTGAACTTTTCTCTTCATGAAAGGGACTTTTCTCTGCATGAAAGTGCATGAACTTTTCTCTACATGAAATAAACTTTTCTCTGCATAAAAGTGCGTGAACTTTTCTCTACATGAAATAAACTTTTCTCTGCATAAAAGTGCGTGAAATTTTCTCTACATGAAATAAACTTTTCTCTGCATATAAGTGCGTGAACTTTTCTCTTCATGAAAGGGTCTTTTCTCTGCATGAAAGTGCGTGAACTTTGCTGCACTATAATTTATCATCTGAGATGAGTGGGTTGCCATCAAGTACAACATATGTATCATAATGCCAAAAAATAGCATACCTAATGAAATAAATGGAATCAATTTTACTACCTTTGGAGAGTTACTGCATGGCCTGACATGGTATCAGAGCCAGTTCTCAAAATAAGTTGTAACTCCCTTCATTTTTTGCTACTGTGGGTTGTATGCTGGTCTGGGCACTGTCCACTGAGCGCTGTCCTCTGTCATTCTGACCTGAGCACTATCCTCAACGCCTCTGTCCTCTGCGTTGTGATTCATTGCCTCAATGCCTGACCGCTCCTACTTGTTGCTTGGTTAACGCTTGAATTGACTGTGTTACGTTGAACGCTTGAATTGAACGCTGTTTCATATACATTTGCTGTTGTTTCAAATGTGTTTGTTGCTTTTCAGTGAACTGTTATACTACCCTCCACGGACTAAACTCTGCTGAATCGACATACCATCGTTAATGCTGCCTGAATGCGTGATGAGCCCAACGGCAGAAGCGTGATTGTGAGCACAGTGGAAGCGTTGATGAGCCCAGGTCTCTTCCCTTGTTTGTGGTGCTTTCAACAAATGTTTTTGTTTTCAAATACATTTTGATAAGTTCGAATGTTGCTGTTTATTTCAAATACGCTTTGAATAATGTCATTTCAAATAAGTTTGAATGCGGATCAGAACGTGTTAGTATGCTCGTGAGGTCTAAAATCGGTTCATGCGTGATTCAAATCCGTGACCCACACGGTAACAATACTATATATGTCGTCTGCCATCCAATCTGAAATCGGTTTTTGCAATTTTCTATCCCCAGAAATCACATACTGTTAAGTTGGAAGAACTTGAATCCTTTTTGGGTAACCTGAATATTTTGTTTCACTTTCTGGAATTCGGACCAACGTTGAATGATATGGTGCCCTATGTACATTTATAAATATCTATTTCTGTATCAAAGTTTTGTTAATGCTTATACCTTCTTATTGGGTGGCGCATATCATGAATATTGTTTCATTGAACGAGTATAATGTTGGTGCAGTGGAAGCGTAACATTTGAATGGTATGGAGTGTTGAATGGTAACATTTCAAATGCACAGTTTTTAAATCATTTGAATGGTATCGCAGTTTTTTAAATTACTACTCAGTTCAGTTTGGTGCGGTGACCAACATATGTTCATGTCTGTAAGAATAATAATATATTATATGGAGTGATAATATATTATTTTGAATGAAGTGGAAGGTATAACATATATACTGTTTTCTATCAGCAGAAGTAATTTTTTTCTTACAGAATGCATTCAATCATATCCATGGTAGGAATAGTTCTCACTGGCAAGGAGAACTATCCTGAATGGTCCCGGATGATAAAACACACCCTCATCTTCAATAAGTTGTGGAAAGGAGTGTGTGTCGGAGAAGGAGACAATGACCCAGTACAGCCTACCTTAGACAAAGAGCTCGTCATTTGGGAAAATAAGAACAGCAAAGCTTATGCATTAATCGCAACATCTGTAAATGAAGAGGTGAGTCGCCATATTTCGTCATATTCAACTGCCTTTGAAGCCCTACAAAAGCTGAAAGAGCTCTATGACTCACATTCTGCAGTTGAAGTTGTCCAACTCATGATTAAACTCTTCACTCTTCAACTGCAAAATAATGATCCTCTTGCTCTTGCATCTGAAGTAAAGTCTATAATGCTTGATATCAAATCCACTAAGGTTGAATTGGATATTCCTCTTATTGCTTTTCTCAAGGAACTTTATCCTACTTACTCCAATTATCTTGAGTCATTGCAAGAAAATGGAAATCTTAAAGATATAACCTTTGACTCTCTTGTGAAAAGGTTTGCTGAAAGAGAGAAATATTTCAGAAAGAATACAGCCCCTGAATCTTCTGAAGAGACTGTGTGACTTGCTCATAAAGAAAAGCATCCTGCTCAAGATTCTACTAGAGGAAGAGGTGGACGAAGAGGAAGAGGAAGATATTTCAGAGGCATGGGGGCAGAGATTCTCAAGGAGAAAAGGCAAATTTACACTGTATTCGCTACAAAAGAAATGGATCACATGATGCCTCTACATGCAAGCTACCATGGGACAAAATTGAGCAGAAAAGAAACCAACAGAAAGGTAAAACTGATGATACAGACAAAGTTAAAGCACCTGAATCCACTCACTATGTTGAGGCACTATGTAACATTGGAGCAAATGAAGATTTGTTTAATGCTTCACTTGCTTCATGGAAAAATGATTGGTTGCTTGATTCAGGAGCAACCTGTCACATGACTCATAGAAAAGATTTTTTTGAAGATTTCATTGACAATGTTGATGGAGCAGTATACTTTACAGATCAATCAAAAATCAAGCCATCAGGGCTTGGCACAATCAGGCTTAAACTACCTGGTCTTCCAAACTTTCTTCTATGTTCTATATCTCCCACATCTCAAGAGAAACTTGTTGTCCTTGGTCCACATCTGCCAGCAAGGTCACTCCATTCATATGTTTGATGGCAAGCTTGAGGTAAGAAAAGCATCTGACCACTCACTTGTCATGAGAGGAATAGAAGAAGAAAGGCTTCTCAAACTGCAAGGAACCTCTGCTCATGCACAACATTTATCATATATTTCTCATCATGAAGAAGGTACACTTCCATCAAGTTTATTATGGCATGATAGATTTGGACATTTAAACTATGACAGTCTCCGCTTATTGAAGAAAAATGGTGTTGCTAGTTTGCCTACAATTCCTAGGAAACATAAGCAATGTGATGCTTGCATTCTAGGAAAGCATAGCAAACAGTATTTTCATGATTCACATTCAAGAGCACATAGGAAGCTTGAACTCATTCATTCAGATTTATGTGGTCCAATGCCTGTTCCTTTTGCAAATGGAAATAAATATATCATGACATTTATTGATGACTACACCAGAATGTGTTGGGTTTATTTATTGAAGAACAAATCTGATGCTTTTCAAACATTCAAGAATTTTCATAAATGGATTGAAAATGATGCACAATCTCATATTGGGTCTATTCTCACTTATAATGGAAAAGAATATACATCAAATGAATTTGAAAACTATCTTCGCCAACATGGGATCAAACATCAAACAACTGTGCCTTATAATCCCCAACAGAATGGTGTAGCTGAAAGAATGAATAGAACAATCTTGAATATGGTACGATCCATGCTTTTCTTCAAAAATGTAAAGATAATGTTTTGGGCTGATGCTGTTCTATGTGCTGCATATATAAAGAATAGATGTCCATCTAATGCTATAAGAAACAAGACTCCTTATGAATTGTGGTATGGACATGTTCCTTTGTTAAAACATCTCAGGGTCTTTGGTTCCACCTGTTATGCTTTGATACCAAAGGTACATAGAAACAAACTTGGTGCTAGAAGTCATAAGTGTATATTCCTGGGGTATTCAAACACCTCCAAAGCATACTGCCTCTTTAAAGAAGACAGATACATTGAATAACTTATTTATCACACTGTCTCACTGAAGGTAAATATAAAGGGTCATTTCATTAGTTAAGATTGTTCACAATGAATTAGGAATCCATTTCAGTTTCTACAAAAGTAATTTTCATTTATTCCAGTACCAGACTTTCTTTGAGCATCAACTACCACTTGATCATCATTCTTTTCGATTCTCTAAATTTATGGTTTAAGAAGTAGGAATACAATTAGAGAAGGTTCATATCATTACTTTGCATTTCCTGTGCTACGCCTCGAAGTGTAAAAAACCCTGGGTTGAAAAATTAAGTGTTGAAAGGAGCTTGCTTAACTGCAATTCCTGTACCCAACATTTTGGCACAGTTGTCGAGGAGGCTTTTCTAAAGATTGGTAAGAACTTTCTTGTTTTCTTTCCTTTGCAATAGGGGTAAGTCTTCTTTTATTTTTTCTGTAGTGTGCTTCTATTGTTGAAGGATTTCGTAGTGCCAATTTATTTATTCATTTGCAAAATTTGATTTAAGATTCTTTTTTGTAAATTTAAAAGTTTTGTCATTTTTTGGATTTTTTTATTTTAAGATGAATGCCTAAAAAGGGTAGAGGACCGAAGCCCAATAAGGGCTGAGGGAACACTGATAAATATGAAACTTTTTCTCATTTTGGACCTTATTTGCAGGTAGAAAGTCTAAACAGACACAAACTCATCACGCAGGAACCATCAACTTGGATTATGGAAACAACAGTTCAGGTGTGACACAACCAAAGAGGGGAAAGAAAGAAACTAGTGGTGTTCTAGAGACCAATTTGAACCATATTCAACCTTCTCACTTTAACGGGAGTGGTTTGATCAAGGGAACAAAAATGGCAGATCATGAGGATCATGCTGAGGGGACTAGTGAGAATCAGGTAATTGATGAACAATCCACCTTTGGATTTCCAATAGTGGATCCTGAAACAATTACTCAAATGAAGAACATTCCGCTATCATCTCTCCCTCATTTCTATGGTAAGGTGCATGAAGATCCTGATTATTTTCTTTCTGAGTTTGATATCCTATGTAGACACTATGATTACTCTTCATATGCCTAGAAATTAAAATTATTCCCTGTCACTCTCAAGGACTCAGCCTTGTGCTGGTCATGGGACTCGGAGGGACAACTGTCACTTCTTGAGACCAAATGAAGAGGGTGTTTTTGATTAAATACCAGGAATATTGTAAAAGTAGAGAAATGTAGGACAATATCTTTACCATTGTGCAAGGTGATGATGAGACCTTGGAGGATTACTTAGAGAGATTTTTATACATTCTCTAGAGGTCGAAACAAAATTTTGACATAAGTACTATCAGGACCTTGTTCTTAAGTGGACTTACTGAAGATTTTAGGCATATTTTGAATTTATTAGGACAAGGTGATATTGCTCAGAAAGCTTTTGATCAAATTTTTGACTTGTGCAGGAAATTTTCAAGGAATCAATCTAGATCCAATAGAGAAAATCAAAATAAAACTGGTAAACTTGAATCTACGAATGCTATGATTATTGGTTTGGATTAAAAAATGGACAATATGAAAATTGAAATAATGAATATTGTTAGCAAGAAAATAGACTCTTTAAAAATTTAGTAGAAATTGGTAGATGAACAAGAGTCTTTGTCTACTTTTTGTCCTAAATGTAGGAAAAATCATCTTTTAAGAGAATGTCCTACTGATTTAAAATGTGTAATTTGTGCAGACAACCATGCCACCAAGAAATACCCCTCTATACCAGGATTAAAAGGTGTATTTACAGGGGAGCATTCTGAACCTGAACTATTACATGCTATGGGAGCACGAAGAAATTGGCCTCAGGTAGGTGCAAGTATGGTTACTGAACCTCCACTACATTTTTTTGGTCATAATGCACATCCATATTCCTATTATAACACTCAACACTCTCAACCTTGGCAGCATGGGAACCATTATCAGTATGGGCAGCCCCCTTAATCTCGGCAACAAGGATAGAGAGGGTCAAACCATTCACATCAGTCCTATCCTACATAGATGTCATCATATCCTCCTACATATGCACCTCACCATATGTCACAACCATCCTTTCCTCCCCTACCTCAAAAATGTCAACTGTTGCCACCATTACCTTTACTACAACCATTTTGACCACCCCAACTTCTTTCTCAACCAGTACCAAATCCTAATAATAAGGTGGTGCAATTTGTCTGTTCTATTAAACCACTCCCTTCTCCTATTCATCAAATCTTTCCAGTTGGGATACATGAGCTTCAATTGAGATCGGGAAGGGTAATTAAACCAGAAAAACAAAAAAAACCCATGGTGATCATTGATGAGAAAAATGAGGAGGAAACTGCTAATCATTCAAAGAACAATGGCACCATTCAGCCCATTTACACACCATCAAAGTTACCATCTTCTTCGAACTGGCCTCCCTACCTAGAGAGGCTAGTTATGGAGAGGAGTGACCCTGAGTCTAGTATATCTTTTGAGCTGAGGAATCTTTGCATAAGGGTACCTTTGCTTCAGGCTATTAGAGAGATCCTCATCTACACAAAGATCATTAGGGAAATCTGTCTCAAAAAGTCGAGGAAGAGAGCAGAACCTTGGACCATTCAATTTGTTGGCCGAGTAGCCAAGTTAATGAAAAGATGTGCACAAATGGAAAAGTATATCGATCATGGAAACTCGATTGTCTCTATTCAGATATGTGGTATCCTTGTCCCCAATGTGTTAATAGACCTAGGTGCAACCATCAATGTCATGACTAGGAAAATAATATTCGTCATACCCCTACTGTGCTTGAACTTGCAGATAGATCAAAAATCAAGCCAGACGGTGTATTGGATGAGGTGGTTGTCTCCATAGACTATTGGGAATACCCCATAGAATTTATTTTCCTTGAGTCAAAAAATCCTATGGGTGTACATCCTTTGATTTTGGGGCAACCATGACTTGCCACCACCGATGCTTACATTGGATGCTGCTCCGGTGATATGTATATTTCACATGGAGACTCTAGGAAGAAAGTCACCATATACCCACCTACCAATTCTATTTAGGAGCTCAAGGACACCTTGTGGTTAGATTATGACAACAGTGATGAGGAGACTCAATCTATTTCTTTGATCCACCATTATACAGAGTCTACCCAGGAGGGTTAATTACAAGATTTCTTGAATAATTTGGATAGAATTCATAATTTTGACATGTTTCGTCAAATATTTGTTCTAGATTTTCAAGAAAATTTTGATTCTTAACCCTCCTCATCACCAGTCCTAGTAGCATCTTCCTGCACTCTTGAGCCCGAGACTACTCTTGTTGAAATTAGTCCAGGAAAATCCTTACATATCAGTTCATACCTGGCCTCATCTCAACAAGATTAGCTTGTTGATTTGTTGCATGATCACCTTGATGCATTTTCATGGAGTTATGAGTACATGAAAGGCATACCTCATGAAACCTATACTCGCCATATTTATTTTCAGGAGGGAGCCCGACCTGCTCGCCAACCCCAAAGGCGCATGAACCCTGCACTAAGAGATGTTGTGAAAGAAGAATTACAAAAGCTATTAGATGCTAGCTTTATATATCCTATATTTTATAGCAAGTTTATCTCCACATTGGTAATGGTCCCAAAAAAGGATGGGAGATGGCGCTGTTAGTTCTAGTCTTCACAGCCTGTCACCAACGATCAACATGAGCTCTTACTATGTATGGTTTTGTTAGATGTTTTGCACATGATGTTCAACACAAAACATGTCACAAGTGTTTCCATTAGAAAGAGCTCAGAAAATGTTTCCAACAGTATATCACACTCCCATAACTGGTTTCTGGATCAGAAGATATGATTGAAATGAATGAATGATTCTTGGTTATGCATGTTTTGAGGTCAGTTGCTGCACATAATGACAAGTTTAGTACAAACTTAGTTTTTGAAATAACGGTAAGGAATTTTTCAAAAGTCAAAGAGGTTTTTGTTAATAACATATCGAATAACAAAAACCTCCTTTAGTTTATGCACAGGTGCTACTATGTGGGATATATACAGTGATATTTGGAGCCTACATTAAAACAAAGCAAATTTTTCATATTTTTTACTGTTTTAGTCATTTTAGTACGGGGCCATTTTACAACATATGGAAAGTAATTTTACAAAACCCAAGGAGGTTTTTGTTACCAACGAGCCATATAAAAAAAACCTCTTTCATTTTATTCACAGGTGTCATGAATTGGGAAATGTGACTAGATATTTATAGCTCATTTTCACAGATTTAAATTTTTAATGATTTTCTATTTTAGAGATGATTTTGTGGAACAAATTGCGAGAAACTGGAAACAAATTTCCCAAATTTCAGAGAGGTTTTTCTCTATCATGACCTTATATACAAACGCCTCTTTCATTTTTGTAACAGGTGCTGTGGTTTAGGAGATACAAGTTCATCTTCAACAACTATTTTCAGAAATTCGGCCCAAGTTTAATGTAACTTATTCTATTTTGAAGAAAATGGTTGAGCTCAATCCCTTAGTACAATGATGAGAAAATGTATATATTTTATGAATTTCATAGTGTAGGGGTTGGATTTTGATAGAGGTTTGGACTTTTGAGAAAGCAAAGAGCTTCATTGTACATTCATATCAGCATTTTGTCTAAGGAATTGAGACTAGGATTTGCAGCACTCTTTGGGATCCATGTGGCAATTTGTCTTGGTATAGTGCTTTCTTTTGTAATTGTGAATTTTCTTATGCAATATGTATACCATTCTCTATCTTGTTTCTTCTTAACTAAACAAACAAGAGTGTAAGTAGAATCCATTGAAATTGCAGTGCTCTACTTGATGTTTGCTTTAGTTTCTTGATGTTTTCAGCTGTTTGGAGAGGATCCATGGTTTCTCTTGCCCTCTTCAACTCCTCACCTGTCTAATCCCTCCATTACATTTGATTTGAAGTGCCAAAATCAATTGCACACATTGCCCCATTGAGACCCCTGCAAGACTGAGCCTCAATCCCCGCACCCAAAATCTACCTTTCCATCTGAGCCAACAAAACATCATTTTATTAAATCAAACTCTATTGCACTTACACCTAGCCTAAGATCAGTATTTATATCAGTCATCTCAAGCCCTCATAGATCATAATTTGCTGAGATTGACCTAGAGAGAGCCCTCTCCTGAACTGGTAGGGCTAGATACCAGGTTGAGCATGGTTTGATATTAGCATTGCATCCTACTTTTTCAGCCTGAGGTAGATTTAGGCACTAACATAGTGGCGACCATACTGGAGAAGAGATTCTTTGTTTGTTAGTGTTCTTCATTTTATAGACTACAGACGGAGCCTGAAGATTATCTAGGTAGCCTTCGAAACGCTTTTTCTTTACATTAGCGCACGTAGATAAATGCTGCTTCAGTCAATCTCCGGTCTAGTCTTATAAACGAAGTATCTAACTTGCAAATTTCCCTAGTAACATGTATCAAGTTCAGATTTGATTGTTGATGGTGGACAATGATCAGACACATATGAAGGCTAAAATCATCTACCTGACGACCCGAGTTTCAAAGTATTGATGGTGGCTCCACTGGCTAAATGAAGGACTCAGATGTTGCTTCTATTTGTTCAAGGTATTCATGTATCAATTTTTCTAATCTTCCTAGTTTTCCTAATCAATTACCAAGGATGCATACATTTTGAGTAATGGCCATAAATTTAATGGGGAAGATTTGACTTTGACTCTAGAACATATAGAAAATTTTGAAACATTTGTGGACATTCTTAGAGTTAAAAAGGAAGATGTCTTCATCAGATTGTTCTTTGATTCATTTAAAGGAAAATGTAGAAAATGGATTGAAGATTTTCCTATTAGATCTGTTAAGTCCTTTGCATATTTTTGGTATATCTTTCTTGAAACATGGATGGAGAAAGAGGAAGAATTCAAAATAGAGGTGCCCTCTATTCAAGGTTTTAGAGAATGGGAAGATATGTGCACGGATGATGAGGTAGATGAAAACTATGCTTCATCTCTTTCTTCTTATCTGAAATCCTATTGATGCAGCCATGAAGTTAAGCTCAATTTTTTGCAAGAGTTTGCCATCAAAATTGAAGGAGATCTAACTGAATTGGAGACTCAAATACAGTGCCAGGATCTGGATTGTGGAGTCCCATTCTTTGGGGACCTTTTTCAGTAGAAGGAAGAGAAGGTAAGGCTGCCCGTGGATATTTGCATTGATAGTTTGCAGCTGGAAGCATGTATTGAGGAGTTGGGGCAGCAAACAGAGTTTGGTTTCTTTGATCCTATTGTAGTGTACATGGAAATTTTTTTCAGTTTGAATGATAGATCAGATTTCCTTTTACACAACCAAATTCATTATGTGCATGTATGGCTACTAGCCTTTCCAATTGTGTCCTAGTTCGAGCACTTCCAAGCAGCATCCTTGTCACAGTTACTTGATTGGTTGATATGGCATTACAACATTACTTGATCTATCAATTTTGCATCAAAGTGGGTTAGATTTGTACATAAATAAGCTACACGGGGCAGCATTTCAGTTTTCGGTATTTGTTTATGTACATGTTGCAGTATGTATATGTTTTTGGATTGGTATGAGTTGTTTTCGGTTTGCAGTTGTTTGAATCCATTAACCAATGGATGAGGAACTTGGTCTACGGTGCTATTGACACCTCCAAGGAGCTACCATCCCCAATGGAGCCGATGTTAGTTCCACTCTTCGTAGCCTGTCACCAGCGATCAACATGAGCTCTTACTATGTCTAGTTTTGTTAGATGTTTTGCACATGATGTTCAACACAAAACATGTCAAAAGTGTTTCCATCAAAAGGAGCTCAGAAAAATATTTCCAACGGTATATCACACTCCCATAACCGTTTTCTGGATCAGAAGATATGATCAAAATGAATGAGTGATTCTTGGTTATGCATGTTTTAAAGTCAGTTGCTGCACACAATGACAAGTTTAGTACAAACTCAGTTTCTGAAATAATGGTAAGGAATTTTTCAAAAGTGAAAGAGGTTTTTGTTCATCACATATCAGATAACAAAAATCTCCTTCAATTTATGCACAGGTGCTACTATGTGGGAGATATACAGTGATATTTGGAGCCTAAATTAAAACAAAGCAAAATTTTCATATTTTTTTATTGTTTTAGTCATTTTAGTGCGGGGCCATTTTACAATATATGGAAAGTAATTTTGCAAAACCCAAGGAGGTTTTTTTTAACCACGAGCCATATAACAAAAACCTCTTTCAGTTTATTTACAGGTGTCATGAATTGGGAAATGTGACTAGATCTTTATAGCTCATTTTCACATATTTAAATTTTTAATGATTTTCTGTTTTAGAGATGATTTTGTGGAATAGATTGTGAGCAACTGGAAATGAATTTCCCAAATTTGAGATATTTTTTTATCCATAATGACCTTATATACAAAAACCTCTTTCTGTTTTGTAACAGGTGCTGTGGTTTAGGAGATACGAGTTCATCTTCAACAACTATTGTCATAAATTCGGCCCAAGATTAATGTAACTGATTTTATTTTGAAGAAAATGGTTGAGCTCAATCCCTTGGTACAATGATGAGAAAATGTATATATTTTAAGAATTTCATAGTGTAGGGGTTGGATTTTGATAGAGGGTTGGACTTTTGAGAAAGCAAAGAGCTTCATTGTACATTCATATCAGCATTTTGGCTAAGGAATTGAGACCAGGATTTGCAGCACTCTTTAGGATCCATGTGGAAATTTGTCTTGGTACAGTGCTTTCTTTTGTAATTTTGAATTTTCTTATGTGTTATGTATGCCATTCTCTATCTTGTTTCTTCTTAACTAAACAAACAAGAGTGTAAGTAGAATCCATTGAAATTGTAGTGCTCTACTTGAGGTTTGCTTTAGTTTCTTGATATTTTCAGTTGTTTGGAGAGGATCCATGGTTGCTCTTGCCCTCTTCAACTCCTCGCCTATCTAATCCCTCCATTACATTTGATTTGAAGTGCCAAAATCAATTGCCTACCTTGCCCCATTGAGACCCTTGCAAGACTGAGCCTTAATCCCCACACCCAAAATCTACCTTTCCATCTGAGCCAACAAAACATCATTTTATTAAATCAAACTCTTTTGCACTTATACCTAGCCTAAGATCGGTATTTCTATCAGTCATATCAAGCCCTCATTGATCATAATTTGCTGAAATTGACCCGGAGAGAGCCCTCTCCTGACCTGGTAGGGCTAGCTACCAAGCTGAGCGTGGTTTGATGTTGGCCCTGGATCCTACCTTTTCAGCCTGAGGTAGATTTAGGCACTAACAGGCACATCTACATTGATTATCGAGAACTTGATAAAGCCACTGTCAAGGATTACTTTCCCCTTCCTTTTATTGACCAAGTGCTAGATACCCTTACTGGTAAAAAGTACTTTTCATTTTTAGATGGCTTCAGTGGGTACAACCAAATTTAGATCACACTTGCAAATCAACCTAAGACCACCTTTACATGTCCATGGGGTACATTTGCTTACCAAGTGCTTCCCTTTGGGCTATGTAATGCCCCAACCACCTTTCAAAGGGCTATGCTAGCCATTTTTGTTGATCTCGAGTGTGTGGAGATCTATATGGATGATTTTTTAGTGTTTGGTAACTCATTTCAGGAAGCCCTCAAAAACTTAGAAAATGTGTTTTTACGTTGCCAAGAGGCTCACCTTGCTTTGAGTGATAAAAAGTGTAGATTAATGTGCAAAGCAATAGTCCTTGGACATTTAGTTTCTGAAAAGGTATCCAAGTAGACCCGACCAAAATAGAAGTTATCTTGTGTCTTCCTGCACCCAAAACATAAAAGAGAAGTAAGAGGATTCCTGAGACATGCAGGCTATTATAGGAGATTCATTGAGAACTTTTCCAGGATAGCTACACCCCTTTTCTGATTGTTAGCTAAGGATAGTGATTTTCTCTTGTCCACAACTTGCCAATAGTGTTTTGAGACATTAAAGGAAAAATGAGTGCAGGCACCAGTTTTGAGAGGTCCCAACTGGTCCCTTCCATTCCACATTTCCTCTGGTGCCTCAGATACCGCTATTGGTGTAGCTTTAGGACAAGAAGAAAACAAACAATCATATGCTATTTACTTCATTAGTAAAAATTTGTCAATCGCTGAATTGAACTATATAGTGACTGAGAAAGAGTTTTTGGCCGTAATTTTTTACATCAATAAATTCAGACACTACATCACAGGATATGAAGTCTTTGTGCATACCGATCATTCTACAATAAAATATTTAATGAATAAACCATTGACTAGCGGTAGAGTGACTAGGTGGTTACTGTTGTTACATGAATTTAATGTTACTATTGTTGATAGACCAGGAAAATCTAATGTTGTAGCTAAATATCTTTCTAGATTGAATAATCCTAGTGAAGTAATTCCTGTTGATGATGATTTCCCTCACAGACATCTTTTTTCTATGTCAACAAAGTCTCCATGGTTTGCTGACATAACTAACTATTTTGTCACCAGAAAAACACCACCTCACTTATCCGCTCATGAAAAGCAGAATATCATATTAAAAATTGTTGCATATTCTTGGGTCCAAGGAGACCTCTTTTACAGTGGACCAGATCTTATCTTTCGTAGATGTGTAAGAGAGGAAGAAGTGTTTGATATACTGAAATCTGCCCATGATGAACCTTGCGGTGGTCACTTCACTGATACAAGAACTGCATATAAAATATTATGCGCTGGATACTTTTGGCCTTCTTTGTTTAAGGATGCCAACAATATGTCGAGTGATGCGATAGTTGTGAGCGAATGGGTCAAGTTGTTAAAGCCAATGAAATTCCTTTATGTCATCAGATTATGATTGAGCCTTTTGAAAAATGGGCTATCGATTTCATAGGACCAATAAATATAACATCTATGAATAAAAATAATATATTGGTTTGCACTAATTTTGTTACAAAGTGGGTAGAGGCTAAAGCTGTTTCTTTCGCTATAGAAAAAGTTGTTGTTGAATTTTTGTTTAGTGAATTTTTTAATAGATTTGGTGTTCCTAGAGAGATTGTTACTGACAATGGACGACAATTTATTTCTAATCTGGTACAGGAAGTCATGGATCAATACAAAATTTGGCATAGAAAGTCCACTCCGTATCACCCACAAGAAAACGACCAGGTGGAGTCTACCAACAAGGTGATCAAATCCATCCTCACCAAAACAGTAAATCTACATAGGAAGGATTGGGCTAGTCAGTTACCTGAAGCCTTATGGGCTTATCAAACCACTTGGAGGAATAGCACAGGACATACACCATATGAGTTGGTATACGAGAAACAAGTTCTTTTGCTGATAGAGTTCTAGATAAAAACCTTTCGAACAACAGTTTAGTTGGGATTAGATCTCTCATAAGCATAACAACAATGTCTATTACAGTTAAATGAGCTAGATGAATTTCGAATATGTTGTTCAACAGAACATGTTAGTACAACAACAACGCAAAAAATGGCATGTCAAGTCTACCAGGAAGAAGCAGTTCCAACCAGGTGATTGGGTACTTCTCTATGATTCTAGATTTAAGCGTTTCAAAGGGAAATTCCATACATGATGGATGGGACCTTATGAAGTAGTCATAATTTTCGAGAATGGGGCTATAGAGATCAAAACTATTGATGGGAAAAATTCAGTATTCCTTGTGAATGGGCATAGAATCAAGGTATATTTTCAACCCCTCACAAAGGAGGACTTCATGCATCAAGTGAAACAACAACCCAAGTTAGAGATAATAGGTGGCCATGCCAACCTATTAGAGATCTAATTTCTTTGTTAGAAAAAAAACAATAAAAAATAATGACAAATACTAAAAATAAAACAAAACAAAAAAAATAAATTCTTGTGATTGTGAAAATCAGTTTGCTGACATGGTCATGGAATGATCAGCCTGAAAACTAGCATGTTGGCAGGAAGATCAAAATTTTAATAAAATGGGAATGTTTCTTGATCTTTATATTGGTTAACGGTCACCAAGAAGAAGCAGGTTTTTAAGTGTAGGAACTGAGCCCTTATCCAATTTTGGGATGACATAGAAATTTTTATGCAAGAAACACTCAATTCCCGTTGCATTTATTTTTGGTTCGGCACTATCCAGGCATATTTTTGAGGTGAAATTTTGCCCTTCTTCTATTTCCTTTTTTCGTAAAATTCCCTCTATATTTCTTCTTTTTTTATCCCATAAAGTTTACCACCCCTTTCTTCATACATAAACTGTCCCTATCTGATTTTGTTCTTCCCTCTTTTTCCCCTGAATTTTTTTTCCCAGATCCCTTTTTCGATATGTCCCTCTTGGTAGTCTCACTCTTGAATTACATGCCATAATTTCCTTCCCATTCTGAAAATTTACCCCCTTTCCCACTTCTTTTCTCACTCATGGATCATATTGCAGAATCTAATTCAAGCTTGTGAAGCAAATCAAAAGGCATGTATTGATACAGAAAAGTTGGTGCATAAAACCTCCTTTATGATTCAACAAATCCTTCGAAATCTAGCCTATGAATTTTGTTAGATATTTTTGGCTACAATATCCCTGGTGTAGGTATATGTGTTTAGTGTAGGAATGGTGCAAGAATGTTCAGTGCAAGAATGTTCGGTGGAGGAATGTCCAGTGCAGAAATGTTTAGTGCAAGAATTTTCAATGCAGGAATGTTCGGTGCAGGAATGTTCGGTGTAGGAATGTCCAGTGCAAAAATGTTAAGTTCCGGAATTTTCGGTGCAGGACTATTTGAGTGCAGAAATGTTCAGTGTAGGAATCCACACCGTTGAACACTACTGAGTAAAAAACTACATGTCCTGGTGCAAGAACAATGGTCTTTAATGCAAAAATTTGTAGTATGGTGTAGGAATACCT
The DNA here is from genome assembly GCA_031772625.1 of Pinus tabuliformis. NCBI lineage: Eukaryota > Viridiplantae > Streptophyta > Pinopsida > Pinales > Pinaceae > Pinus > Pinus tabuliformis. The sequence goes on along the minus strand of CM062805.1, from coordinate 702,987,079 downwards.
GGTGGAAAAATGCGCATCTGGAAAGTTTACTCTTGTTTCATGAAAATCATGTTCAGGAAGAATGACTGCACCACTTCCAAATTGATAGCATTCAATAAATTTTTATTATGATTAAGCTTTGTTTTATCATCTGCTAAAATAGGAAGGAAATCTTTTAAGTACAGGGATAGTGAAGTTATGATTTTTTTTTTTTAAGTACCATGTACACCTTGTGTGAAATAAAGAAGTGATTGCAGGATGTGTATGATTTAACCTGGCATACCATACTTACCATTTTGAAAAATCTTGTTACATGTTAATGATAACCCGACCTTATACCATACCGCGCATGATTTTCATATTAATCATGGCACCTTAACCACTGGCTTCACCAATAATTATCTCTTCTTGTACCACAACCTATCTGTATCGCATCCTCCCCAAGGTCTACATTTAATGATGAAGCATGACCATTAGGAGGTGGTCAATATAGTGGCGGTCGAATAGCTTAGCTATCATAAGATTTGTCTTAGAGAAAGCTCCTAAATGACCGTGTGATTTTTCTAAGAATTTTTAGACAGGGTTCAGTGAATTAAGGATGGCACCCATGAGAATTGAACCCTATTATGTGAAAGAGTTAGAATAAATGGCTGAATACCATAACAATCTTCCACTGTTGCAGGAATCTGGGTTTCTCTAGTTTTTGTTGAAATTTAATGGCTTTGATTTGGCCGTGGCACTAGAGTTTGCTCAGACCTTTGAGGGGAGCCAAGCCAAGGTAGGATCAATGGAATTTGAAGTAATAGAATAGTTTATATCACAAGCCATGGGATTGCCAACAGTAGGTGAGAAGTGGTTCAAAAAGGAGAAGACCAAGAAGAAAAAGTGGTGTCGGTTTGTGGTGGACAGGAAACAAAAAGTTGATTGGAAGAATGGACTGCTACACACCACCATGGAAGGAAAATGGAAAGACCTGCTTTACATACTACAAAAGTTCCTCACTTGCGAGGATCACTACTCGTTGACCTTCTTGTATCATATTCGGCTATTGCTACATTTTGAGTCAAGTAAACTTATCAATTTCCCTTATTTTCTACTAACAAGCTTGAAGAAAATGTCAAAAGGAGTTCATAGAAGTAAGACGAGCAAATTTGCATGAAAGTTATACCATCATGGGTTGATTGCAATTTTAGTTAAGAAGGAATTGGAGGTCAAGAATATGACCTGGGAAGCATTTTTGAACAAGCTATAGAAAAGAGGTGCAGGAAAATCCTCTGGAAAGAAGAGTGTAAGCAAGAAGGGGGAGCCTGAAACCCTAACCCTGTGCCCTACCAAGACTAAAAATAGAGAAGAGTTAGTGGAAGAAGAGGAGCGAGAGCTCATTGTTAAAACCTCGTCTACATAAAAAAGGAGGACCCGAAGCTCGGTCAAGATAACTGCCTCCTTGAATGAAACCCACATTCAATTGACTTCCCCAATCAATCTGGGCGACTCCCCACCTCCTTCACCAACCATAGACAACCTTACATTACTTGCAGATACTATGGCTCATACAGTGATTAGCGAGGGGGATATTGATGAAGAAGACAACAAACCCTTGTCTGTTTTGCTTGGAAAAATGAAGAAAAGGAAAATGATGCTGACACCTAGTGCAAGTGTAGATAAAGGTTTGACAAAGGATCCAATGGATGTTGAAGTGCAGGGTACTGAAACCCTTCATGATATTGAAATGTAGGAGGATAATGACCAAGGCGATATTGACCTCGATGATGTCGACACTGGCCTGGAGTCAACTGGTGAGAAAACTCGTGCATAATAAGAATTCATTAAGGAAGACCCCACTCTACACCTAAATAGTCAATTAGAAGAGCTCAAGAAACGTATCTATGGGTTGGAGGTACTGAGCTAGACTTTGAAAGTACAAGGGGCAGTGCAGAAATAGAAGAACAGAGAGCTGGAAGGAGAAATGAAGGAGAAAAAACACCAAGTGAAGATATGGATATTCCTAGCATCAAAGTGCTATGGTCATCTCAAAAAGGTGACCAAATGGCTCAAGAAGGCTCAAGGCAAGAAAAGGAAGATAGTGAAAGCAAGAATTAGCATACAAATATAGGACTGAAAGAAGGCTCCCTTGTTTTGGGTTTTTTGCAAAAGGTAAAGGTTGTGTGAGGAAACACAACAAAATAGGGATGGTATGATGTTGGTAGGCTAAATTGTCCTATTTTTTAACCTTTATCCTACTCTAGACACATGACCTAAACCTCTGTTTTAACCTAAGAACCTATTCATTCCTGCACTTTTCTCTAAAATCATGCACATTCCTGCACCCTCATTGTATTTTCATATTTAAATGTTTTCCATGGAATTAATTACTTATTTATGGATTTTATACCTTTAATTATCCTTGCAACTAATATTTGTCTTTCCTAAAGTATTTGATAAGAAAATGTATTAATCATTGTGATAGTATGGTCTAGTGCATGTAGGATTCCTGCACCAGTTGGCGGAGTCCTACAATCCCATGACAACTCATTGATAGGATTCCTGCACCAGCTGGCGGATTCTTGCACTCATGTGACAACTCACCAACCAACACATATCTTTGGTAAATGATCAGTTGACCTCGAGTTGGGCTCGAAGCAAGAGAGAGATTAACGGATGAAGATCATGACCTCAGACATATATCTTATTTATCATTTGGTAAACAGCCAGAAGGCTTAGTTAAGCTACTTTTTTGATTTCATTACGGTCATAGGCCTAAAGGCTTGTATATAATGTAAAATTCTGATAGGAATTAGGGAACAATGCCATGGTAAAATTTTGTTAAGAGGTTGTAGTTATTTTGGAGTATCACCTCTTTGGGCGGGATTGAAGATCCAAAATGTATTTTTTCTTTTAAAAATAATATAAAGGAATGCGCCAATATGAAGTTTCATTTTCTATTTGCATTGTGATGAATCTTTGACCAACTGCATTTCTCAATTTATTAACAGGGAAACGAGCTGGTTGGCCAGGGCCCTACAAACCCAGATCGTTCTCCCTTTCTTTAAAGGTGTATTAATTTATTATAGAGTGTAGGCATGAATTCGTTATTTACTTTGATCTTTCTCATAAGTTATAGGGTTGATTTCATTTATAGTTATTGTGTTATGGATCTGTGGTGTGCAGGCTTAAAAATAGTTAATTTCAATTTACATAAGATTTCCTTTTAATGATTGATTTCATTTATGCAAGATTGGTACAAGCACTTTGCCTGTACAAGCACACTACCTGTACTAGTGCATTTCTGATTCTACAAGTTGATTTCAATGGTTCAATTTCGCATTTCTTTTACTCCTTTCTTTTCACAAGAGTTCTTTATACCTTCCTACAAGATTAATGTTTGTTTCTAAACTAAGGGCATTATTAATATATGTGGTTTCACTTAAGATTTAATTGTGATGTGATGAATATGGGATAAATGTTATAGTAACTTACGGGTTTGTGCTTGCACTGAACACTTTCAAAGAAAGGATTGAATTTTATGATTAATTATTGAATGAACCCTCCGATTTAAAACATAAAAAGGAAGATCTAAATTACATGCACAAATATCTCAAGAAAAGCCTCATCCACACAACCAAATGATTTCCGTAATTATATAGAAGAGTTTTCTGTTTTAAAGAAAGCTTTATTTTAACTCTTGAAAATAATTTCTTGTCTAGAATCTAAGTTTGGTTGAAGCATCTTTCTGCTTGTGAGAATTTACTTTCAAAATTCTGTTTTCTTTGCACTCTATTTCACTTAATACACTTTTTATTTTTCGAAAGTAATCTAGAAACCAAGTGCATAAATATTGATTATCTAGTGTAAGAACCTCAGATCTGGTATAGGATCAAAGTGTTCTAGCCTAGAGACTTAGAACTCCTACACAAAGGTTAGAACTTCATTTCAAGTACAAAACATCCTTCCGGTGTCTAAACCTCATTCTAGTGCAGGCACAATGTTTTGGTACAGGAACGTTGTTGTAGAACAAGAATAATAGTTTAGTGTAGGCAATAATATCTTTAAAGAAGATAGATACACTGAATAACATATTTATCACACTGCCTCATTGAAGGTAAACATAAAGGGTCACTTCATTAGTTAAGATTTTTCACAATAAATTAGGAATCCATTTCAGTTTTTGCAAAAATACTTTTCATTTATTCCAGCACCAAACTTTCTTTGAGTATCAATTGCCACTTGATCATCATTCTTTTCGATTCTGTAAATTTGTGGTTTAAGAAGTAGGAACAGAATTAGAGAAGTTTCTTATAATTTTTTGGCATTTCCTATGCTACACCTCGAAGTGTACTAAAACTTGGGTTGACAAATTAAGTGTTGAAAGGAGCTTGCTTAATTGCAATTCCTGTACTCAACAAACCTCTTATTTATAACAAAGAATTGGACTAAATTAGTAATTGGAAAATAATAAAATAATATTGAGCAAATCAAAATATAGTCGTTAGGAATACTTTATTATATTTTTTGGAGAGGGAAAAGATATTCAAAAGGGTCAAATATATTTATTTAGAAAATGGTTGGGGTAATTAACAAATAAAATGATTTACTAATCACTTTGTGAGGATTAAGAAAAGTGTGGATTTGAAATAATTATTAAATAATTGTTTAACAATTATTCCAAAAATAAGAATTAGGAATAATATAAATAGTGATTTATTTAATTATTCCAAGGTGATTTAGTCAAATATGTTAAGAAATAATTATCAAAAAATGATTTAACAATTATTTCTAGAGAAAATTAAATAAATAATCATTTATTCAAATATTATCATGGGTTTTTTTTTTTTTTTTTTAACATAAATAATCTAATAAAAATGGTTTACTAAATTATTTCCTATGGTGAAAGTGATTTTGCTATGGTAAAATTAATCTTACAGGGTGTATTTCGACCCAACTATTTAGAAATGGCTAGGTGGTCATTTTTTAGGTGATAACAAACCTTGTTGCTTGTTACTAGGATTGTTGGTACAACAAAGCATGCATCCTCTTATGAACCTAACTACTTGTTCTTTCATCTTGAGCCAATACACATACTTATGCAAGTTTTCCATTGTATTCCTTATACCAAAGTTCCTTGCAACCTTGGAGGTGTGATCCTATATAAATTAGATGCATCATTTCACCTTTAGGAAAACATAAATTATCTAAGCTGCTTGAAGAGTAACTCATCATAGAGATGGTATCCAGCTATGTTGTCACCATTATACACATGAATCTAGCTCCACACCTACTAAAATAGATCCTTGAAGTTTTCATCCAGTGAATATGCCTCCCTGTATGCATCGTGGGTGAATGGATCCATGTGCATCAAAGTTCACAAAGCTATAATATTTGATGTGGGTGGCCATTAAAACATGTCATCAAAATTATTTGTCCTCCCCTTGTTTTACTTGATCACTAAATGAAAATGTTTTAGGAACTCCATCCACTTATAATTTATGGACTATTGTAGCTCACTCTAGGCTTGCATGTACTGTAATGGTTTGTGATATGTGTGGATTCATTGTATCCTTTCCCATCAGATAGTGTTTCCATTTCTTCATGATTTTTATCAAGAATATAATTAATTTTCATAGTATGTGTAGATGAGAACCACCCCATGAAATTCTTTAGAATAATAGCATGCATGCCTTCCTCCCCACACCAAGACCACTCCCATAGCATACCCACTTGCATTTGTCTCCACTTTGAAGGATTGTTGTGAGTTCAATAATTCCAAAAATAGTGCTTGATTAATATTCTTCTTTAACTCTTCAAAGTCCCTTTGTTTACCCTTTCTCCATTAGAAACTATTCCCAAACATTGCTCTGGCATGAAGTGCTGCTACTAATACTAAACATGAGGCTATGAATTTCCCTAGCTATTGTGTTTCCCAAATGAAAATCCTAACCTCAGAAACATTAGTAGGCAATAGCCACTTCATGATGGTATCCATCTTAATAGGATCTATATTTAGTTCTTCTCCACCTATCACATACCTCAAATATGACTAAGATTGTTTTGCAAAGTCACACTTGTTGAGATTTTCCAGCAACTAGTGCTTCTTTAATGTATCTAACACCTAAACCAATGTCAGATGTGCTCCTCCTACGTAGCACTATATACCATTATATCATCCAAATAGACAATAAAAAATGAATCTATAAAATATTGTAGTATATCATTCATTAGCCTCATAATCATATTTGGTACATTGCATAGGCCAAATGACATGACTAACCACCCATAGAAACCTTTCATGGTTTTGAAGGTACTCTTCCAAGTATTTTTTCTCAGACTTGAAATTGGTGATATCCAAACTTTAAGTTCATCTTGGTGAAGTATTTGGTTTGTCATAATTGATCCAATAAATCATCTATCCTATGAACAGGGTATATATTCTTGAGCATAATTTTGTTTAACACCCTGTAATCAATGCACATACACTAAGTCCCATCCTTCTTTGGCACAACGATGATGGGTGACCCACATGGTGATGTACTTAGTCAAATAACACCTTGTTCCAGTAGTTGTTGCAACTTATTCTTCAATTCGCTTGCTTCTATAATAGATTTCTTGCACATCCCAATATTTGGAAATGGGGAGTTTGAAAATAGTAGGATCTTATGCTTCACTTCCCCTTTTAATATAGCCCTTTAGGCTCTTAGAACACACCCCTATATTCCTGTCGAAAATTTTCCAATTTTTGTTTCTTCTCCTTAGTGCACCCCTCTAGGGATGACTTTGCTCCTACTAACTCTTCTATGAAATGATTTCCATTAAAAATAGTAAAGCATACTTACTACTAGAATTGATCAATTTCTTTGCTTGGTTGGCACTTAATAGTGAAACTTTTGACTTGCCCTTGTGTTTGATGATGATGAAGTATTTTCCATCCTTAATGAGGTGATACTAGCTGGCTCTTGACATGAATATTGAATCCCACATGTACTATAAGGACTTTCAAACACCACTCCAAATAAGGGGAAATACATCTAGTTCTACTTCATAAAATATCACCATTGATAAAATAATATGATTTTGCATGGTTTTGTTACCATTATTTTTGCATCCTTATTTTTCCATCCCAATGGACATGGACTTGGATGATCATGAACTTCCAATTCCAATTTTTTGACCAACTCTGATCCTGAGTTAAGAAAATATCAATGTTTTTCTTCTTGACCTATATATTTATATGGAAGAGTCTTGTATTTTCATTTTGTTACTATTGCTGGAGGCTACTCATATTAATGTCCCTATCTAATGACGTACATACAATCTTTTCATCCACATCTTAGCTTCTTTCAGCTTGATTACTCAAATCCATGACTATGATATTTTTCTTCTTAACATCCTTCATCTTTTTCTCTGGGTTAAGCTATAGATACAACTTCCAACACTTCTTTGTATAATCGTTAATGCTACAGTGGTTTTTGGGGATCTTTTCACTAGTGTAGTTTGGTTGTTATCTTCTTGTATTTTCTCCTTTTCCACCTCTTTTTCTCCTCCAGCTTCCCGGTGCTATTTCTTCATTGACCCACTTTATTTCCCTTTCTTATGTCCTGTGTTATCTAGGTATCATGCTTGTAAACCAACTTCGTCCATTGATCTAGGTTTGAACATCACTATTTACTTTTGTAGATGTCTATGTAGACCCCTTAGATACTTGAGAAGTACATATAGGTTATTTGGGAAGATACACAACATTATAGCCATATTTCTAAATTCTATGGTTTACTCCAGTACACTCTGCCTTGTCTTTTGCTGAAGTATTTCCACTGGATCCACTTGTCCTCTACGTACCAAATAGGGTAAAATTGTGAATTTATGAGGGTTTTTTAATCCTCCCACTTATTCACTTGAGGATCTCCCTCTAGCCTCAAGGTCTCTGTGTGGATTTCCCACCAGGACAAGGCATGTTCCTCTAATTTTAGCCGAGAAAATGAAATATTTTGTTCTTCGTCTATATGATGAACTAAAATAAAATTATAATTGCCACAACTAGTGATTTAACTTTAGTTAGTCAATCTCACCTTGATACAACATTATGTGGCCCTTCACTTCCATCTTGAATAGGGACCACATTATAGCTAGGTTTATCCTTTTCTAATTATTTCTTAGATTCACTCTTTGGTTCTTTGCAATCTTCCAATTTCCCCTTCGATTCAACCTCCACATTAAAACCTCCATGTTATTTGAATATCACGAGCTTGTTGGTCAAGGTTGTCATGAGGAGGCCTATATTATAGTTTATATATGCAACTTGTGTTTCCAATAATGCAAACTTCTCCATTGTGTGATGTTGAGGGTTATTGATAGATTATTTGACCATGGATGGGGTTTTATGACTTTTGAGTTCACTGATTTGGATTCCCTAAAATGTGTAACACCCTCCTCCCACATCCACCCAAGTAACCATGCTAATCGGGGTAAACATGAGATGAAAGGATACTATGATTAGATTTGACCTCCTAGGTAACCTCAAGGAAGTGGAATCGATGAAACATCACACAAAGGCATCCAACATCATCAACAAAACCCTCAGGAGACAATTCAACCACTCAGATAGCCTGTCCTTGGGTCCCACTGTTGTTCTGGACCTTTAAGGCCATAGTCATTCTCATGCTATTGGAAAGGGAGCGACCAAAGACCTAAAGTTTCTCTCATAGTCCCACATGCTAGTGACAGTGGACGAATCTTGCCAGTTCTATGCCAGTGACCCCTGGATTTAAGCCACTTTTTCAGGCCTAGAGCCCAGTCCACTACCCATAATGAAATGAAATATTGAAATCAATAAAATTAAAAGGAAACAATGATGCAAAGGAAATAAGCTCAACAAGACCTTACCCAAACCCCTACTAGCCATGATTGACATTTCATCAAACTTATCATCGACATTTAACCTACAGGTGTAAATAACATAATTAAGTGTAGGGATCTCATACTTATATGAGAATCGATATAAACCATTGTTTCCTCATGTCATTTGCTGCATATTCATCTATTAGGTCATAGACACATTATCCATTGATATACAAGTAAAAACATGCTGAGATCCATACATAGCTGCTGCCATAAGATGTGCATATAACTAGCATAATAGGAACAAAAATGCAATAAACATATCAACCATTAGAATCCATATATATATATATATATATATATATATATATATATATATATATATATATATATATATATATATATATATATATATATATATATATATATCAGTACATTTATACATGAAAATCAATCGAATGAATTTCTCATTAATCAATGCAATGAACCAACTGGTGATGGGACTACCATGTTCCACCCTACCATAGATTGGCTTAGCCAAGTCTCTGTTCATCCAATCACCGCCATGTCATATTCCAAGCATGAGTGTGGGACTCATAGAACACATCAAAAAAACCAATCAATGTGGATGCCACCGGAGTTCTCTACCTACACCGTGAGGAATTTGAGTGCCTCCTAGTCTCTAAAGCTTTACCGTGCATCCCTAGTCTGATCCAGGGATCACTAGGCCCTACACTATGACATACTATCTAGGCTTTACCGTGCATTCCATCCCAGAATCATTAGGCCCAACGAAGAGAAAATCCACCTCTTGGCTTTACTGTATATTCCTCCATTCCCCGGCAAGGATTCCTAGATCCACCGAGGCACACAATCTAGTTTTACTGCAACCCACAATCCGGTTCAAGGGTTACTTGGCCAATGACTTCATGCATATCTGGTCTATTTCAGGGACCACTACACCATGTGTTTGTCAATTTAGAGATCCACCCCACTAAGCTTCGAATCCAATTCAACCATCCCACATAAAATGAATGAGAGAACCCATCTCATCAAATATATCAGGAAATGGAAAGGCTAGGCTGAAAATACTATCACTCTTGGAAAAACCCATGCCATGGTAGAAAAAAAACACATTCAATCCCATGCATGCCAAATCTAGCAAGGAAAATACACATGCAAGTCGATACCTACAGTCAAGCCTGTTGTAGCTGTTTGATCCTGCATTTCACTGCTCGATATTTTCTTCCTCTTTCCTTCCTTGCCTTTCTTGCTCCAATGCAAAGTGATCCAAGAAAACTCTAAGTGTCCAAAAGTATGAGAGAGAGAGAGAGAGTAATGAGAGAGCTCCAAAGCTAAACTGATCAAGCCTTTCCCACTGATCCTCAAAAGCCTTTTTATCAATGAGGCCTCTATTTTCTTCATTTTCCATTATTTTCCTTCAATTTCCTTCTCACATGTAACCTGTGACCTTTCACCTTCCTTTTCTCCTAATTTACTTTATTTTCATAAATAACATGCCAAAAATTCCTCATTCCTTTCCAAATCCTTAGCCATTGCCTTTGCCAATTTCCTTAGCCATAAACAACCAAATAAACACACACTAGGATTTCATGCCCAACATTCAACTTGGAATACCTGTCCCATCAACCGTGGTTATTATATATTTTACATGGAATTCTCACCAGGGATGTTTGAAACTCCCCCCTTGGGGGAACACCATCCTCAGTGTTCAATGACACCTATATCCAACAAGACCTCTGAAAGCAAAACATACTACCCATGGAGCTTTATAGCATATCTTGTTGCAATATTTACAATGAATGACTTGCTCAAAATAAAAATATCATGACAACATGACCATATAACAACCATATCGCATACTCGAGCTTTATAACACAACTCATTACAATATTTACAATAATATACACATATACACATATGAACATATGTTAAACCAACAAATAAAATAATATGATGCCAGCATCCACAACAAGGGAATCCAGAGGTTCACACCTCCATCCTCAAAGTAATACCAGGATTCACCTCCTTCCCAGGAAGTCTAGAATCCACCACAAAGTCAAATCTGCATCCAGTGTCCAATGCTATAATCCTGCACCACTTTTCCTCTCAATGAACATTTACAAACTTATTGTCCCATGGAGCACTCCCATGTGCATCTGATTCCATATGGAAATCCTAATGACCAAAACAAATCCATCCTCATCCTTCCTTCTCTGCTACACAGTCCCTCGGGAAATCCAGTCAATCCCTTCCATGCAATCACTCACCTTCCAAGTTCTGCTGGCACCCCCATCTCGGGAAGTCCATCCCTTGAAATGGCTTCCTCGTATTGGAAGATACAAAAACCAAGGCATATCCCTACCTCAAAACCATCATACTAGTCATAGCATGCTCATGGAAATCAATGGGCACTATTGGGTACCAGTGTCCCACAATACCCTTGCCCCTGAGGTACTCTACCATCATACTACTGCATGTTCCAATTTCTTTTGCTACTACTACCAATTCTTGCAGTCAATTTCAACCACCCAACCGAGCATGTTCATGCATTCCTCTACCAAGCACATAACTTCCATTAGATTTAAAATAAATTGAAATAAATTCACATCATACCTCATTGGTAGCTCATCAATAAGGTACATTTGCAATCATGTTCGCTTCGTGTCACAACAAGTCAAACTAGCATATTTGACCAAATCAAAATGTGTACAAATATCACATCAAGTTAGCTCAAAACATAACCATCAAAATCATAAATCACATGTAACCATCATAAACCAAAATCATAGATCACATGTAATCATCATAAATCAGAATCATAGATCACATATAATCATCATAAATTACATGCACAAAAAAACTGAAATAAAACAATGATACTTATCATTTCATCAATCCTTATCGTCTACCTTTGTATATATTTTGTATGCACTCCAGCTTGGTTGCCACACCAGACAAACACCCAATGCCTTCTCCTCAACCATGTGCTCATACACATAGTGTGCATCACACCCATACAATACATGCACCCGTACCTGACATGCCACACATACATCTACACCCAATGTATGACACGACACAATACATGCACCTACACTCAGCGTACAACATCAAGAATACACACATCACAATAGCATGACTATATAATGCACATACATAGTACCACATGCCCTCAACACAACATGTATGGCATGCACACAATACCACATGTACACCAGTACGATATGTACAACATGTACACAGTACCACATGTACAACACACCACCTACAGAATGTGTGCACAACATCACATGTACGTGGAACCACCTGCACAACGTGTACACAACTCCACATGTACACCACACCACTGTAGAAAGTGTACACAGTACCACATGTACATTGTACCACACACACAACATGTACGCAACACCACATGTATGCAATGCCACATGCACAATATGTACATAGCACCACCCACACACAACTCCACTTGTACAACATGTACACATCACCACATGCACACAACACCACTTGCACAATCATGCACACCACATAATATGTACATAGTACCAATGTACAACATGCACGCAACACCACTTATACACAACATTGCATATCCAACATGCGTACAACACTATATGCACACAACACCACATATCCATCATGCACACAATATAATATGTACACAATACTGCATATCCAACATGTACGTAACACCATCTATAACCAACACTAAATATGCAACATTCATACAACACTATTTGTACCATCCTGTACATAGCATTCCATAAACAACATGTACACATGCTATGTATACACAACAACACATGCACACAATATCATAGATGAAACCTGTACAATATATACAACATATGCACAATAATACTACTTCACATCCAAAACCACATTGTCTTTACCAAGAGACCTTGCTCCTAGTGTCTTATCTATGCTTGTCTCAGCATGTTGCATAACACACTACTTTAATTTCGCTGATGTATCCTACCACATTACTTGTCATAACATAAACATAGGCATAATACAAGTATACGATATCAATGCATATCCACATGATATTGACCTCATATATTTTTTGTGACTACTCTTCCCACTTGATTTCTCATGAACCATGAATCTATTCATGTCATTCACTTGCATTAGCAATCATTCCTCAACAAGAATGATCCCTGACAACCCTATCGGACAATGACACAGATACACAGATACATAGATACATATACATAAACATTAGCATAAAAAAATCATGATCTTGTCAGAAACATTATGCATATATACACATACATACATATAAACATCAACATAGAATACTAATGACCTAGTCATCGAATGACATACATACATATATAAACATCATCATAATCAAGATCATAACATAATTACTAGATATCACAAGGTCTAGGTTAAGATAACTTTTTTATTTGTGGACAACATGCACAACATTGGGAACAATCGTTCCCAACATAGCCAAGGCATCCGACACCTTAGATCCATTTACTTTACCTTTTCTAGTTACCTTTCACATGTTTGTATTGCCACCGTCCATTTTCACTATGGACCAACCAATCCAACCGACTGTCATAGTCTTACCTTCCGTTGCGCTTACTCATGCATAGAGCTTCATCTGAATGTTACATTACCTTTAAGGTACCACATAGCTCTACTGAGCTCCATAAACTTTCCCGTTTCCAAATCAATTCCCAAGACTCAAAACACAAAAGGCAAGTTGAGAAACAAATAAGAAGAAGATAATGAGAATCAATGACAACAGTACGACACCACAACAAAGTGGCAAGGCCTTGCACCAGACATAAACAAAACCGCAAATCAAGCTCCGCAAATCATAAAAGACCAAAAGCACAGGACTAGAAACAAACACCTTGACTCAATCCCCATGGTTCCCAAGGAAGGCTCAACTTGAGCATTCTTCGAGATCTCATGCCAACCTCTCTTTCCATGCAACTCCTTGCATCATACAACCATAAACACATCACTTTTAGTGCATAAATAAACATAACAATACACCAGTTACCTCATTTTTTTGTGCCAAGCACGTTTCTTACAACCAAACGCATCCACGTCATCTCTCAAGGGACTCCCATCCTTTGAAAAATCCACCAATAACTAAAGACTAGCTAATATACCAGTCAATTACATGTTCATGAATATAACATGTATCCACACAATGTTAGACAAAATCAAGGTTAAGAAGACTTCATGTGTAGAAAGCACTCATTCGTTTGGAATTAGGGTTTCCAAACATAGCCAAAGGAATTCTTACCCAAATCCTTTCTTTTACCTTTACTCTGATGCAACTGAGTTTTACTATGTACTGTTACATCACCCAACTGTTAGTTATATAACCACATCAATTATTACCTTATCAGGCCAATACTAGCATGCTTCTTGCAACTTCTGACACATGTCAACCACATGTTCCAAGTATCAAGACAATCATATCTATCAACTTGAAATAAACATTTAACAAGACTAATAATCATTTCATAGTCCATAATCAACTCATATTCATTAGACATAATGCTACAACTACCACCTACTACACTCAAGTACATATCAACTGTCTCAACACATAAGTGCTAGCATAATTATCTTAATACAAGATCAATCCTTCATGCCACCCTATAGACTCATACACATATCATGCAATAAATCAATCATTTAACAAACTATAAATATACCATGTCAGATAATTCAACTGGGAAACATAATAGGCACCAAACACTCAAACTCCAAATAGACGACATAATCAACAATGAAGCACCCAATATACTACATAAGAAAACTCATACCTCAGTGTATTTCATGGGAGGCTATCTTGTCTGCACAATCAATAAAGGTTAGCATGATACAACTTCACAACATATCAACTCAAACATAAATCATAATATCCATAATGGTAACTAACTAACATGTTCACATCATAAGCTCATAAACATTTGTTGTTCATGCATAACAATCACATTTGTATGATCATTCTAGAATAGTATGACACCATATCACAAATATGTCAGCTCATACCTGAATATCGCAACCATAACCATCTGCACAGGTCAAACCATGTTAACACAATACATATAACATAAATATCTTCAATGCAATGAACATGACCAATCCAAATTACAACATCAAGGTCTCAATGAAATAACTTTAATCAAGTTAATAGCATATAACAACAATAAGCTATATATCATGCTCATCAACAACATATAAATTAATAATCAAGTTATTTAACATAAAACAAAAATAACAATGTATACATCCACATGTTACTATCATCCGTGACTATCGAACACATGTGCTTATGACTATACTAATCAAATATCATCTATCATGTACGTAACCATAACATCAAAATACATGTACATAAACCTAATTTATATAAACCTAATGCATATAACAATCCTTAACTTACATACCTACATGTCAAACATACAATGCATGTAGGATGATCTACTCTTACCCCAAAGTCTAATGTTGCAACCTCATTTTGATGATTTGCATCTCTGGCTCTATCTTAGCCAAAACATTAGCATCATAACAACCAATAGAACCATGATGACCTAAATTTCATACCATGACTTCACAAGGCATGTTTGACCTACTATTCATGCCTAAATATAACCAAAACTATACATGCATAACAACTACATATAGACGTATAACAT
This sequence comes from Pinus tabuliformis, assembly GCA_031772625.1. Taxonomy (NCBI): domain Eukaryota; kingdom Viridiplantae; phylum Streptophyta; class Pinopsida; order Pinales; family Pinaceae; genus Pinus; species Pinus tabuliformis. Next base: position 702,971,567 of record CM062805.1, on the reverse strand, counting down.
ATGAGTACCAAACCATATACACATCATTATAGCTAGATTTTAGTCATCAATGGATGACCATATCAACTTCACAAACCATGACCTCATGCATGACAACAAACATTGCTCCATTGTACACGTTGACACATGCAACCATCGATATGCATAAGAAATGCCTAACCAACTACACATACACATAAATGCATGTATTCAAGCATAAGCAATCAATTCCTGTAATCAACCTACAAGACTGATACATGTAATCAAAATATTCAATAATGTAACCTAACATACAAGGATGTAAGCAGGCGACATAAAATCAACATGTAAGCGACATATGACCATATGCAACCAGTCACATACTCATGACAAATGCATTCCACAAAATCAACATCAAATTCTCCATGGAAACATTACTACAACCATAATCAATCATCAAGCAAATGAAACAAGAACATGAAATGCAAGTGTAAGAGACACACATCCAACTGACATGCATGCATCACCAACACACACCACCCATTCAGTCCGAGAGTTGAACCTAGCTCTGATACCACTTTGTAACACCCTCCTCACACACCACCCAAGTAACCATGCCAACCGGGGTAAATATGAGACGAGAGGCTACTATGATCATATTCGACCTCCTAGGTAACCTTAAGGAAGTCGAATCGACAAAACATCACACAAAGTCATACAACATCATCAACAAAACCCTTAGGAGACAAGTTAGCCACTCAAACAACCTATCCCTGGGTGCCATTATTGTTCTGGACCTCTGAGGCCATATTCTCTCTCATGCTATGGGCAAGGGAGTGGCTAGAGACCTAAAGTTACTCTCATAGGCCTCCATGCCAGCGATTGTGGACCAAACTTGCTAGTTCTATGCCGATGACCTCGAGATTTAAGCCATGTTTTCAGGCCCAGAGCCCAATCCACTGCCCAGAATGGAATGAAAGCTTGAAATCAAGAAAATTACAGGGAAACAATGATGTAAAAGCAATAAGCTCAATAAGAACTTAACCAAACCCCTACTAGCCATGACAACATTTCGTCAAACATATCGTCGACATGTAACCTATAGGTGTAAACAACAGAATTAAGTGTAGGGATCTCATACTTATTTGAGAATCGCAATAAACCATTCTTTGTTCATGTCATTTGATGCATATTCATGTATTAAGTCATAGACACATTATCCATTCATATACAAGTAAAAACATGCTGAGAGCCATACACAGCTTTTGTCATAAAATGTGCATATACCAACATAATAGGAACAAAAATAAAATAAACATATGAGCCATCAAAATCCATATATATATATATATATATATATATATATATATATATATATATAAATACATTTATACATGAAAATCAAGGGAATGAATTTCTCATTAATCAATGCAATGAACAAACTGATGATGGGACTACCACATTCCACCCGACCATAGATTAGCTAAGCCAAGTCTCTCTTCAGCCAATCACCCCCATGCCATATTCCAATCATTAATGTTGGACTCATAGAACACATAAAAAACACCAATCAATGTGGATTCCACCAGAGCTCTCCGCCTACACCATGAGGAGTTTGAGTGCCTCCTAGTGTCACAAGCTTTATCGTACATCTTTAGTTTGATCTAGGGATCACTAGGCCCTACACAGAGACATACTCTCTAGGATTTACCATGCATTTCATCTCAGAATCACTAGGCCCAACGGAGAGAAAATCCAACTCTTTGCTTTAAAATATATCTCATCATTCACTGGCAAGGATCTCTAGGCCTACCGAGGCACACATCTAGCTTTAGCGTAATCAACATTCTGGTTCAGGGGTTATTGGGCCAGTGGCTTTTTGCATCCTCAGTTTGGTTAAGGGACCACTACGCCATGTTTTTATCAATTCAAAGGTCCACCCCACTAAACTTTTAATCCAATCCAACCATCCCACGTAAGCCGAATGAGAGAACCCATCTCATCAAAGTTATCAGGAAATGGCAAGGCTAGGCTGAAAATACTATCACACTTGGGAAAACCCATGCCATGGTAGAAAAGAAACACATGCAATCTCATTAATTCCAAATCTAGCAAGGAAAATACACATGCAATTCGATACCTGCAATGAAGCCCGCTGTCGTTGCTTGATCCTGCCTTTCCCTGCTTGATCTTTGCTTCCTCTTGCCTTTTTTGCCTTTCTTGCTCCAATGCCAAAGTCCTCCAAGAAAAATCTATGTGTCCAAGAGTATGAGAGATAGAGAGAATACTGAGAGATCTCCAAAGCTAAATTGATCAAGCCTTTCCCACTGATCCTCAGAAGCCTTTTTATCAATGAGGCCTCTCTTTTCTTCATTTTCCATTATTTTCCTTCAATTTCCTCCCCACATGAAACTTGTGAAATTTCAACTTCCTTTTCTCCTAATTTCCTTTATTCTCATAAATAAAATGCCAAAAATTCCTCATGCCTTTCCAAAGCCTTAACCATTTCCTTTGCCAATTTCCTTAGCCATAAACAACCAAATGAACACACACTAGGATTTCTTACCCAACATTCAGCTTGGAATACATGTCCCATCAACCATGGTTATTATATATTTTACATGGAATTTTCATGAGGGATGTTACAAAATGCCACATAGTATACCCAAAAAAACCTTCTCTGGTACCAATATGATCCATAATTTTCCATGGATATTCCACTGGATAATTCATCACAATAAATCTACTATAATATATTAGAAAATATGAAAGCTACAGTATGAGATTTTATTTCTACTTAGATTTATAGGCATGTTAATTATTTTTTGTTAGGTATGCATGCAAATTATAGCTATGTAAAAAATAGATAACAGTGAAATAAAACTCACCAACCAAAAATTAACACAATATGTAACTTAGGAAACCCTTTCGGGAGAAAACCCAACTAGTAGGTGAGACTACTCTACTCTCTTTCTTTGAATGGAAAATGGATGCAAGTACAAAGAAGTGAGGCCTATTTCTCGTGGGCCACTACCATATACATAAACCTTCTGTCTTTCCTCTCTTCTCATCCACTCTTTGCTACTCTCGTCATCCATCGAACAAATGCACTTGAATAGATGGAACACACTTTCCTCCTAGTGGCCCGATTATAACACAACGCGATAGCTTACTAGTGGTTAAGTTTAACTATTTAAACTCTTAGAGATAGTTACAACATCAAATATTCTATAGTATTCTTCATCATGATAACATGGCTAGCCCAAATTCCTCGAATAATTAGGGTTGGTATGACATCCTCTTGAATCATGTTGGTTAAAAGAAGAGGGTCAACTTATGGGTGACATAAATTTTACATTTGAACTTTGATTAAGGTGATTCTTGTGCCATTGTAATGGTATTTATGTTTATAATAGTGCTATGATTTCCACACTTAAGAAAAAAATAATTTACCCCACCCCCCAAAAATTCCATTCTATGCCTCAAACATCTTCCAAAAGGCTTCATACTCCAATTTTCCAAACTGGGACCTATCAGTAAAAAAGGTCCTATGAGCTAATTCCTCCACTTTTTCCACTCTAAAAGCATCAAGATGGGTGAAAAATACTACAATTATCTAATCTAGATAAAAATGCATGTAATGGGTTGGTGGGAAAGTCTTCTCACGTAGTTATGGAAACATGCATTGGATACACCCACTGAGAATTGTAAGAGTCCTAAATTAGATAGTCAAAAGTAATGCCAACTATCATTACACCAATTCTCTCATTCTGCTAACTTTAACATAGTATGTAACTCTCAAGTTATGCTTTATATTTTTTATATTATATTCTTCATTGACATCCATGGGAAATTTGGAAGTTGACTATAATCAATGCCATTTAGGGGGGGATTGTTGAATTTAGATGAAAGAGTGATGGGTGTAGGTGAGCATAGAGGTTGGGAAAGTTATGAAACCTTTAGCTTCTATAAATTTCTTACTCTTTGGATGCTTGAAAATCAAAGTATTGATTTTGCAATGAATTTTTTAAAAGAGGACAACATATTGGACTCTTTTGGCACAAACTAAAGAGTAAGGCCCAAGTGTAATTGTAAGGATTATTGAGAAAAGAAAGGGTAGTTTTTCCTTATGTCATGAGGGGTAGACGAAAATAGATCCTTGACCATTCATGGTTGAATGGAATTACTATCATGTTCTATGATGAGTTGGAAAAGAGAGACCCTATATATTATTTCCTCTAACTTGGTGGCCTCATGGACTAGCTTGGGGATGATATTTGTAGTAAATGCTAAACCACCCTCATAAGATTAAGAGAAAATGGAAACAAATATTTATGAGAAGGTGATGATGGTAATATTACATGTTTTGGATATTTGGCATCAATACTTACTTGGACATTGTTAAAATTGATAATTGCAACTTGAAATACTTCTTGGAACAAAGGATTTATCCCCTTAAGAAAAAAAAATAGGTCACAAAAATGTTACGATATGTCTATGAGATAATATAATAAGGGAATAGAGAATATAGATGTATATTCTTTCTTTTAGTAGTAATCAAACATATTGGGAAAGTTCCTGAAAAATTAGATTTTCCTAGCCAGTTTAATATTCACCCAATATTTTATGTATCTTGCTTAAACAAAGTGTTTAACTCTAAATTTCACATTCAAACTTTCGCAATAGAATTGGATGAAGAAGGTTCCATTTCGATGTATCCAAAGGATTTCCTTGGAAAAAGAGAGAGGAGCCTCCACAAATGAACTATACAAGAGGTATTGTAGGAATGGAAGAATACACAACCCGAGGATGGCACATGGAAACTAATGGAGATCCTTCAATAATTTTCTTATATCCAACCTTGAGGATAATGTTGCTTTATCTTAGGGTACTAACCTAACCCCTTCAAGTTTTCTTTGACTTGCTATTAGTTTTGATTTGACTAAAAATATTTAAAATTTAAACAAAGTTTAACATTATCAAATAAAATTTATTTTTCTTAAATAAAATTTAAATTCATTTATCTCAAACATTATTCGCTGAAATGTTTTACCTCTTATTATGTAATGATGACAACAACTGACTTTAATGTACTTCATACTTACTTCAACGTACTTTTGCTTTATTTATGTAATCCATCAACTATGCAAAACATCACAAACTCAAATCTCTAGAGACGCGTCATCCCCAAAGCTTCAACCTTCACCTTTGGATTTTACTTGTTGCAATGTAAAGCTGTATAAAAGTACAAGGAAATACCAATAGGAATCGAGACTTCTTGGTTATTGGTAACCATGGAAGCATTCTTTCTCGAGAACCTCTAGGCATATTATGAACTTTCCACTCATTTTTCAATCGAATTGGATTGAGGATTGTGTTCATCAATCATGGGTAGAGACATGTTCATTGTGTTTCGTTGGGATTTCTCTAGCCAAATAAATCTCCTTCAATGATAAAGGTTTAAGCACAGTTCATGATATCATTTAGAGAGGTTCATAATAACATTAATTGTTATTTATGAGCTTTGGTTAATTCATTACTTCTTATATTTAATGAAATTGGTTTTAGTCAATAAAGTATAATTTTATACGAATACAAATTTTACATGAATTTGTTAAAGATATGAATTTATTAAAGATATGAGTAGATTTAGTGATGGCATTGATTGTTATTTACGAGTTCAAGATAATTCATTATTTTTAATGTTCAAATTAAGTGTGTTTCACATTCATATGAATTGTTCAAGTTATGAGTAGATTTAGCCACGTTAATGATAGTATTTTAGTGAAGATGTATTACATATATTATGATTAAAGTACTTTATGATAATGTTTTAATATTTATTATTTTTTTTCAAATTTAACAATTTAAATTATTATTTTTAAATTTAATAGTTTTAATAATTTTAAATTAAATTTAAATTTAAAATAATTACAATTGAAACATATATTAAACATATAGTATATTTTATAGAATTAAAAACATATATTTTTATTTTACACTTATCTAATTAATGTTAAAAAATCCATCATCTAAATGTTTAATTTAGCTATACTTAAATTAAGCGGCATTTTACATATACAATATTTCCAAACAAAAACGTTTTTACTTAAAACTTTTATATTTTAACTTTTTATTATTATTACTAATCATTTTAATTTCCATTTATTGTCTCGTAAATAAAAAAAGTTGAAAATTTTAAAACCATATGTTAAATGTATTTGACATTTAGGCATTAACCAAATAAAAGAAAAAAACAAGCCATGACTTATTGTTATCCATTTGGACATCGTAGGTTTAATTTGGAATCTCAAATTCACATGCTTATGGGCCATCTTAATAATATCTATATCGCTCAAGTTATTATTAGTTGCTTGTCATCATGGAGACAAATTTTTTCATGAATTATTTTGCTATTTTAATTGTAATTTTATTAATATAAAGTTGTATGTCTTGTATGTCTTTATTTTTTTTTAACTCTAACTTAACTATATTTTAAACTAAGCACGTAGCTACTTTGTAGCCCTTGTTCAAATGTACAAATTGGTTCATATCTTTCAAAGTTCAATAATTAAACTAAACGACAGGTAACGCTAGCTATGCAGCCTTGTTGATATAAAGAGTTTTTCTTAAATTTAAAAGTTTTGATATTTCATTAACAAAAATTTAATTCATAAAATGAATATAATATAATTGGCATTTAAACATTGTATTTGAATTTTTTTTAATCTCCAAATAATTATGTATGGTGATGTTTTCATTGTATTACCTTGTTTAGGTTTTCTCATATCATAAATCTTATTTAATTCACCTAAATTTTATAGTTTTGATATAATTCATTAATATAAATAAAATTTATGAAATGAATTTAATATCATTGACATTAAACATTGAAAATGATGCAAATGAGGAAGCTAAATATGTTGTCAATACAAATGTAAAAGTGGATAGTAATTTGGATGCTAAAAGGGATGTTGTGTTTAAATAAAATCTAATATGAAAGGGAGTACCTTTTAAGTGCATTTTTTTGGAGATTCCGGTGGATTTTTGGCTGGAACCTGAAAAAACAAATTGTGGTCAAATCTTGATTTGTGTTGGTTAAACTGGTTTTTTGATTGCATATATGGATTCAGCATCCTCAAGAACCCCTGGACCACTTCAATTGTGAAGAGTTCATTTGTTAAACTTGTGATTTCAATGAATCCCTGTCGGATTCTAGACAAATTAGATTGGAAAATAAACCGGAAAACTTTCCAAAAAGTCACACACTACTCGATAAGAAAGCTACATTGAATGTTAAATTGGAGGCTAAAGTGAAGGCAATATTGGAAATTGGACTAGAGAAAATAATGGAGGTGAATTTAATACACCAGTTTCAGCCCCTATATATATTAAATCAAATTATGTAAATTTTGTAAAACTTATAGTATGAATTTTTAGTATAGAGCTCAAGGTCAAGGCCCAACTAATGAATGAATAAGGCACGTGATGTAAATATATTGATATGGATCATGTGGTGGGATACCATGGTAAAAATGAAGCTATTTAAATATTAATTTTAAAATATAATATAATGGTCCAAGAGGTGCAATCGTTCAATATGATTATGTAGAACAATGGCGGGGCTATGATTCCACTAGAGGGGAAGGGAAAAGAGGTTCACTGAGAAAAGTAAGTCCTTTATTTCGAAATGTGAATATTAGAACTCACCTTTTTTTTCCTACCATGTGCCTTAAATAAACCATCTACATATTTTGACTTATTAAAACCAATAATTGAATGCATATAACAGATTGGTGGGAAGGTTGTCTCATGTCGTTACGGAAGCATGGGATGAGTACACTCATTATGGAAATTATAAGAGTCCTACATTCATTGCTCAAAAGTAATGTGAGCCATCGTTTCACTGATTCTCTCATTACATTGACTTTAACATTTAGTCTAGAACTCTCATGTTCATGCTTCATGATGTTCGTATTATGTTCACATTTGCCATCCATGGGAACTTTGGAATCCGACTATAGTAAACACCATTAAGGGAAAAATTCTAAAATTTAGATGAAAGAGTGATGGACATAGGTGATCATAAAGGTTGGGAAAGTTAGAAAATATTTAGTTCCTATAAATTCATTGCTTTTTAGATGCTTTAGAAGTCAAGTTTTGATTTTACAAACAATTTCTTAAAAGTATACAACATATTAGGTTCTTTTTTCACACATTGAAAAGTTTTGTAAGGGAAGGGTGCTTAGAGGGATTGTTCAATAGAGAAAGGGTAGGCCTTCTTTATGTTGTGTGGGGTATTGGAAGATATATCCTTCAATGTTAATGATTTATTGGGATGTGTTATGAAATTAGCTCACAAAAAGATAGAAAAGATAGATCAACCCCTTAGAAATAAGCCTCTTCGAGGGGGCAACCTCCTTTACATTACACAAATGAACAATTATTGGATGATACAAATGACAAGACCTCCTTTCTATATATAGGAGTCTAAGGGGTCATAATATAATCAGAGCCGACATAACAATAATAATGTAAGGGCACAATAATAACAATAGTGGGCTTCTATGGGGCACAATAATAACAATATGGGGACTACATGGGCACAGCAATATAATAAGGGGGTTGTACTAATAACAATAAGGGGTTACACTAGTAGTATAGGGACCTAAAATGCCCCTCTCCTTCAAAAAATGTTGTCCTCAACGCTTGAGTAGTTTTTGATGCTTCTGTATAAAATTCTTGTCCTCCCATGTGGAATCTTCAGCGGGTAAGTTCTTCCACTTGATGATATACTCTGAAATTGATCGATTTTGTAGATGTTGGGTTCTTGTTTCTGTGACTGCTCCAGGTTCCAATATGATTTTTCCTTCTTTGTCATGTTCTGGCAATATTGTTTGAACTGGGATCTTTTACAACTTTTGAATGAGTGGCCACACTTCTTTGTCCTTCTTCCATTCATCTCTTTCTTTGTTTACCCAATCTGGTTGGATAATAGAAATACCATAAAATAATGCTTCCACATCCTCATCCTTTCTTGAGAGTGCATCTGCAACAACATTTTGCTTCCCTTTTTTGTAGATGATTTCAAAGTCATAACCCAACATATTTGTGGCCCATTTTTTTTGTTCTTCTAAAGATAATCTTTGTTCCAAAAAGTATTTATTAAAGACTATCATGACCCATTTTTACCTTGAAGTGTCTTCCCATTAGGTAAGGTCGCAATTTCTTAAGTGCATGTAGTATTGTCAACATTTCCTTCTCATAAATGGCTTGCTTGAGATGTAGCCGTAAAAATACCCAATTGCCTACATCAAAACTTCTTTCACTGGGATGTTGATCTGTCTCCTGTTTCATTCGATTTTGCACCAAAGTGAAATTATCCTTTAAAAGTTGGAGAAATTGTTTTTGATGCTCGATGTGATCTTTCACTGCTTGAATCTTTTTCTTCTTGATATGTCCTTCTATCTTGAGATTTTGAGGAGTGGTAATTTCTTCCAATGCATTACAAGATATGGTTAGATTCATTTCTTGATGCTCGATGTGATGTTTCACTTCTTGAACATTTTTCTTCTTGATATGTCCTTCTATCTTGATAGTTTGAGGAGTGGTAATTCTTGCCAATGCACTACAAGATATGGTCGGATTCATTTCTTCTTTATCGATGTGATCTTTCACTTCTTGAAACTTTTTCTTCTTGATATGTCCTTTTATCTTGGGAGTTTGAGGAGTGGTAATTCTTTCTAATTCTTTACAAGATATGTTTAGATTCATTTATTCTTTCTCTGGGGTTGGTTCCTAGTGTATATCCTCTTATTTTGATGTTTCTTGATCCTTTTCTTCCTCCTCTTCACAATATATGTAAAATCATTTATTCTTAGCACACTTATGACCTTTAATGTATTTGTTATCACAATTGTAACAAATCCTTTTTGCTCTTTTCTCTTCCAATTGTTGTGGTGTCAACCTCGTAGGTTGTGGAAGGCTAGGAGAAACAACTTTACCATCTTTATAGTTGTGAGGGGTAGACTTCCTCGTTTCCATAAATTTTCTTTCCACTTTTCTTGCCAACCTGAATGCCTTCTCCAATGAATCAGGTTTCGAAAGATGAACCTCATGTTGAATGTTATCCCTTAAAGTCCCTATGGAGACATCAATCCTCTGCTTCTCTGGAATATCATTTTCCCTTATATTCAATTTTTGAAAGTCTTCAATGTGCTCTACCATTGAAAACTTTTGTTTGATATTTATCAAATGGCTAAAGAAGGTGTTTCTCTTTGTATCTTCATAATGTGCTATCATTTCCTCCGTGAAAATTGACCACATAATAAGTGGTTTATGAGAAGAAAGCCCTTTATACCATAAAAATTGTTCTGGTTCTAAATATGAAGATGAAATACATACCTTTTGTAATAGTTTCACCTCATGTAGATCAAAATATTGCTCCATATATAGTATCCAATTTACCGGATCCTTGCCATCAAACTTCCTCATATCGCCTTTTCTTGATTTTAGGAGCTCGATCTTCAAACAATTATAACTCTGTAATTTCAGATCTCCAAGTTCTAAAATTGTGTCCTGCAGTAGCTCTCTGCGTTCTCTTTCTAACCTCACTAGTATGATCAAGATTGGATTTTGCAAGGAAGAGTTATGTCAAATCTCCCATGATGACTTGATTATAGATTGGTTCAGTAGAGTGCACTTGTACTAAGTTCCATGTGTCACTGTTTCAACCTTAGGATCTGAAAAATATATACAGAACGCTACACTCTGTCCTCTTTCTGTAACTTCTTACGAAATTTAAATCTGATTTTCAGAGAGAAAGGTATGACAATTTTCTCAAGGTCACCTATTTATAATGTAATTTGGGAGTTTGAAAAAACCCTAATTTCCTCAGATTATATCTCCAAAAAAATAGCAAGACAAGATCTAAAATTCGGACCCGAGGTTCAGACTGATTTCTTCTCAAATCTGTTTTTTTTTTAGCTTCTGAAACTTCGTAGAGAAAAATTTATAGCGACCATGCCACGATGACTTGTTTGGAGCAGCCAAACTCTAGAATCCAAAGCTCTAATACCAAATGTTATGAAACCAGCTCACAAAAAGATAGAAAAGATAGATCAACGCCTTAGAAATAAGCCTTTTTGAGGGGGAAACCTCCTTTACATTACACAAATGAAAAATTATTGGATGATACAAATGAAAAGACCTCCTTTCTATATATAGGAGTCTAAGGGGTCATAATATAATCAGAGCTGACATAACAATAATAATGTAAGGACATGATAATAACAATAGTGGGCTTCTATGGGGCACAATAATAACAATATGGGGACTACATGGGCACAATAATAATGGGGTTGTACTAATAACAATAAGGGGTTACACTAGTAGTATAGGGACCTAACAGGATGCCTATAATGCTATGTGGTGAGTAGATTGGTTGAGCATTAAAGTAAATGGGTTGTATTGAGAAATGGAGAAGTTCATAGCTTATTTATTTTCCCCTTATGGACTCGCGACCTAGAATGAGGATGGTATTTGTAGTAAATATTTGTAGTTGGGTGCAAAATTGATCTTACACAACCATTTTTCAAGACCATCATGTACATTTTAAGTGCCTTATCAATGTTTATAAATATGCAAAATTATATTTGTTATTTTCTATTATAAATAAATATATTTATGGTTTATTAACATGCATATTAAAAGAAAATTACTTATTTGAAAAAAAATGTTGATTTAAATTTACATTTCAAATGTTATAAAAAATTTGCACTATACACATAGTATTGATACTAATAGTTTATTAGCATTATAAGCAAGTGAAATTGATTTTTATTGGTGGTATAAATAAGTTTCATTGCAATGGTGATGTCCCTGCCAAGAAGCTCTTACATTGAGTTACATATGGTTACTTGTAACACATTACATCCTTTCTCAATCTAGCCAACATGTAACCAAATTACATTGACACACATAAGCAGGTTGAAAATAGTGGTATGTATCAATTAATTCAAGATGATATAAATTGCTTTGCACTAATTGAATACAGTCAGTATCCTGTACTACATCAAAACACTTGGTTATATTCATCTCTACTTGAAGATAGCCTTCAACCCTACAAGTAAATTAGGAAAAAAAATTTGAAACATAGAGGAGAAATCATGCAATAAGAATTTAGAAATATATCCCTTGCAAGGAACCATTAACCTCACATCTCTTTTCAATTAATCTCTACTAGTTAGTAATTAAATGGAAAGAATTTGATGGCAACATATATAATATCCATTTTTAACTTCTTGTAAATCTTTTTGATTGGATTTAATCATGTAACTCCCATGACATGTCTCATGGTATGAAGTATTTTGATTTTTTATTGAAAATAATGACTATCTATTTAAAACGTAAACCCTAAATTTGCATACATTGAGAAAATCATTTTCCAGTCTAGTGGTTGATCGAGCTTCAAAGATTTTGGTGGACAATAATATGTGGGATATTTGGAAAGAATGAAATCAAAGTATATTTTAGGAACAACAAGGATATTTAGAGAGGTTTTTTCAAGTTATGTTACAATACATTAGGGAAACCATTCTATCCGAGTCTTACTATCAAGACGACTTGAAGGCTCCTTCTATAGAAAGAAAGATAATGGAGAAACTCAAAATATTCCCTTCTATGTAAAATCTCTAGCCTCTCTCAAACTAGTGAAGCCCCAGAGCCCTTCCCCTTCTAAATATTTTCACTCACCCGAGGTTTTTTTTCAAGATCAGTTTCAATGGGACCACAAAAGGTAATCTAGGGAATGCAAGATTTGGAGGGCTCTAGAGGGACTGACTATAAGGTGCTTAGGATTTACACAGTGGATTGTGGAACAACCAACAACAATGAATCATATTTTTTGGCTCTAGAAAGAGGACTATAGGTAGATGCTTCAACAGGAATCTCCAAGCTCCAAATCCATGGGGACTCCCAATTGTTTATCGCAATAGTTGAGAATATCGTTCAAGGTATCTGTTGAAAAACTTCTAAAGAGTTGGAGACTCATCAACGTGATTTCCCAAGTTAGAGATTTATTTCTCTCCTTCAAGTATATCATCACTACACATACCTTGAGATACAGTAATAAAGAAACTGACTTCATGGATAACTTGGTGTGCAATCAGGGATGCCTAAAATTTGTGCTAGGATAGCCGCTAGACAACCAATATGAATGGAAGGAACAATTGTAGGTCATTCTATATGGGGGAAAAATGGTCGTGAACATGAAGTTGGAAATGATCAATGGAATCCAATGATGGGGTGAATTTCAAGAGATCAAGGAACCTTTCGGTGGTGTGGCCATCCCCTTGCATGTATCTGCATGCCAGCTTAGTACCCATATTTAACATGGAGTACAAAGGAGAGGGAACATCGAGAAGAAGTGATGCTTGGCCTAGTTATTGCAAGTGCCAAGTGGTAGTTTCCCTACCTTGTCAAAGACTTCAAGAAAGTTCTTGGATGGGATGGTTGTTGAAAGGTAGTGAGGTATGGTATAGAGAGGAAACTTTGATGGTTGTTGAGGAAAGGAGAGAGGAAGCCATAGGACTATGGCTAGCGTGGTGAATTAACTAGGGGAAGGAGTTGGAGTCATTTGTAGAAGACAATAACAAAGTAAACTATAGGGATCCTCTCATATTGCTCGATCTTGCAAATTCAATCATTAACACTTCTTCTTAGAGAAGGATGCTTCCCTTACACTCCAATAAAAGGGTAACTATCTACCTCTTCTAGGTGCTTTCAATTCTCAAGGATTATTCTCTATTATTAGTTTAAAACAAATCTAGTAATTATTGCACTTGTCAAAATTTTCAATGTTCTTATTGTGAGAACAACCTTTGGGTTAAAACCTGGTTTGTAGTGTATGTGTATATTTTCCTCATCAGTACATTGGTTTGGGTTAATTATAGCTACTCTCTATGGAGCCGTGGTTTCATTATTTTGGGTCTGCATCCCTCGTTCTAGGTTTTTGTCTTGTTGATCCATGTTTGGAATTTTTTATTGAGCCTTATTCTAGGTTTGCGCAGTGGTGAATGTTTTATAAAGAGGAGGGTTCTTCTGATATTTCCTTTTCCACCCTCCTTAGTTGTTGTCTACAGCTAGTATTGTTTGAAGATTTTCTCAAGAATCATTCTTTCTTATTGTGGTCTTATTCATTTGGTAGTCAGTATTGGTAGTCTAAGGGTGGGATTAGACTCAAATTTTCAAGATACACTAGGCTTGTTTGTTTTGTCTCCCCTGACCTGGTGTCGAACCCAGTGAACATCCGTACAGTGCCCAGTGTTGGGGGAATATGGAGCACCAAAGAATGCACAACAAGAAGGGAGGATGGGGGTCTCAACTGTCAAGGCCGCAATAGATCCCACATTAGAGAAATTTTGAGGTATAAAATGGGCCTAAAAAAATGTACAACCAAAATAGACTTTATAAGAACCAATAGGATTTAAGATGCAACCATGAGGGATGATTCACTATTTTTGGAGTAAAAAGTAAAAATATTTAAGAATAAAAAAATTAATTATTCAACTCATATTTTCAACTTATCTCCCTACGATTTTACTCAAATTTCAAGTGGGAAAACTCATTGGATCAAAATTTAATTCCTCATCTAAAGATTACCCATGTTGCATATTTTATGTGGACCTTGCTACACGAAAAATGAGAAATACATGAAAATCGTGATTGCAATCACGATTTTCATGTATTTCTCATTTTTCGTGTAGCAAGGTCCATCGAAAGCATGCAACATGGGTACTCCTTGGATGAGGAACTAAATTCTGCATCCAAAAAGTGCTCCCACTCGAAATTTGAGTAAAATCATAGGGTGATAATTTGAAAATATTAGTTGAAAAAGTAGTTTTTTCTTTTCCCCCTCTAAAATTTGATGATGTAATATAATATTATTCTATTATTTCCACTATTATTTTATAACTTTCCTTAGGAGGATCATTTTAGACCTCAAAATTTCTCTAATGGCAACATGCCCAAGAGGTTCTTGAGAGCTATCATATAGTGGTCCCCCTAATACCCAACATGAAATACATAATCTATAGACTCATGTTGTTTAAGAAAGAAAAGTCTTCTTGGATTTTGAAATCAAGGAAGACATAGCTACATGGATTCCTAACCCGGGGAACACCTGGGGATGAAGGAAACATTAGTTTAGATCCTTAACTCTATATTGGAAGATGAGTACTCTACTAAGAAGAATCTTGATGCATAAACAAGTAGAGAGATACAACATCTTTGTCAAATTGGAGGCTGTAAAAAGATATCAGCATAGCCAAAATTATCACCTAGACAAGATTGAATAATGTATAGCTCATATTGAGATTGACTTCTATTGAAAACCTGATTCTCATGCCCCTCCAACTCCAGGCGCTAGAGACACAACTTTGGGCACGTCTTCTTATACTCAATTTTACATGTCTAGCTCTAGTTTCTCTTTTATAGTGAACATCTAGATAGTTTAGTTATGCTTGTAATGTTGATACTCCATGATTTTTTGACAAATTATTCCATAAGTAGGTGGTGAAGTATATGGTTTTCCATTGGGAAAATGGAGGCCACCTACTTAGGGCTAGATATGTTGATGATGAATGATAGATGTACTTCTTTTTCTTTATTGTTGGATAGTTGGCATTACCTGGATGGCCAATGGCGTAGTGAAGGCATCCGCAAGTGTGTTGGAATTTATGTCAACAATCGTGTTGGGGAGATGTGTTGGGTTGTTGGCATTGCCTAACTGTTGGTAGGAGTGGTGCCATTAATATCAACTAGACTAGCTTGGATGCTTGTCACAACAAATGTTGGCAATGATGGCCCAGGAGGAATCCCACGGTTCTTGATGGCTCAGAAGTATTCCTATGATAGATGCAAGCTTTAAGTAGAGAATCATAGTAGTAACAAGCTTAGTGGAAAATCCATAAAAATATTATTACAGTGATGAGACAGATGGAATTCCATGGTAGTTTCAGGATTCTTGTAGAAAATCATCACAGTAGCAGGCTTATTGAAGAAGCCATAAAATGATTACTACTGTGCTAGTTAGGATGGAATCCCATGGTAGCTACAGGATTATTGGAGAATCCATAAAATGATAACTACAGTGATGGACCGGATGATAGTTTATGGTAGTTGCAGGCTTCATGCAAAGGACCACCATGGTGGGTGTGATTTCATCTGTTCAAAGAGTCAAGGAGCAGAAGAGTGGAAGATATTTTGGAGCCACCTTAGAGGTAGAAGATGATCTCAAATCCTACATCATACCCTCTCCATTAGAAAGTTCTCTGGAAGATATGTCCAACAATATGTGAAAATCTATAAATGGATTCATGGTTCAAACGTTATGTCCTACTGTAGTTCAGGGATTTGAAGCCTTAGGAATGAAGGAATATCGACATATTAGAGACCAACGATCTAGAATATTAGAAATCACATATTGGAGGACTAGAGATATCGGCGATTGCAACATCAAAGCTCCAGAGATATCAATGATCACATATCGGAGGTTAGATATATCGACGGTCACATTATCAGCGCATCGCACTATCGATGGTCACAATGTGGGAGGTCCAATACATCGGGACAGGCAGTGTCGAAGCTTGGAGGAGATTGAAACATCAACAACCAGAGGATCATAACTTCTGAAAGGGAAAACCTTTATAAAGTTTAGATATTTTTAAAAGTTTTGATAGCATTAAAAATCATTTGGGAGCGAATATAAGAATTAACAAAGGATTTCATCACAAAACCAAAGGTGTGCGGGCTCTTTTCTCTCTCCTCTAGTAGGACACATGGTGGAATATCATTGGCTTTGATAAGGACACATGACAAAATGTGATTAGATCTGATAAGGACATATGGCAGCATCTGGTTGGATCCAATAAGGGACAAGTGGCAGATGATGTCAGCATGATGTGGCGGTACAAAAGGACACATGGGAAGAAGTTTTGGCATTTTTATGTGGCCTAATGGGCAATAACTAGGTGACACATGTCACCTGTAAGGAGTCACCACGTGGTAGTGATGATGTCATATCAGAAGTCGGCGATCAAAATATTGAGGATATCAGAACTTTATAGCAGTTGGTTATTGAAAAAGTTTTGATAAAGCGGCTCTGATGTGTTGGCACTTGGTTGAGGAAACTAATAGATCCAAGGGTGTAAACTGAGGCTTACCAACTAAGTGTTGTGGAGAATATCGAGGTTTGAGATTTTGGAACTCCACTTTAAATGATTTTTGGAGAAAGTTATGATATGTGAAGCTTCTGATGTTGTTGGTGCTTGTTCGTGGAGCCCAAAAAACCAAGGGCACAGAGAAATAACATGAGGAAAAGGCCCCCCGGCAAGATGCTAAAGGACTTAGCACCTAAGTGATATACCGACGGTCACAGGCAGTGGTCCTATGGTGGAGATGTGATAAGGAGCTAAGCAGAAGGGGCTAAAGGACAATCATAATATTGTAATATTATAACATCTTCTTAATAGGGTTACAAGATGTTTGGGATCTGAAATTTCAATATGGTGTAAAACCTCCAACATAGCAGAAAAAAGGAGTATTGAAGGTTAGATGAGTCAGCAGTTGAAGAGTAAATGAGTGCAGAGGAGTTGGTCATTGGAATAAATGGAAACTGTCAAAGATCAAAAGGAAACTTTGAGACAAGGCAACAAGGACTAATATCCACAGAGAAGCCATGTCGAAGTACTGTAAAACCATGAATAAGTATGTAGAGCCTTAGTGACAGGAGAGTTGCACACAAAGAGGATTGTCCCTGGTTGGAGTGTGCAGGTGGACTAAGAATTCATTCTCAGTAAATTCTCAGTATGGAGAAACTGTCAAAGTTCCCATTCTCATGGTTAATGCAGTGGCAGTGACCAAGTTAGACGCGACAATAGAATGGAAGAACCATGTCGAGGTACACTCACATAGTGTGTTAGCAGGACATAGTGGAACCATCGATCGAGGGGAAACCGAGGAACAAAACCCAGAGGCTCAGATGAACAATGTGGGGGAAAGTATCATAGTTGTAAGTGATCTAAGTGGAAAATCTCTAAGAGAGTGCATTACTATGTAAGGCTGAGAGAGAGCCAGTTCTACAGAGAAAGGCTGAGAGTTCCTATGCAAAGGTAAGAGACCCCGAGAGCAGCGCTGCGGTGTGAAAGGAGGAAGTTTCCTGTGCACTGTGTGTTAGGTCATAGTTGCTTGTGTTATATGAGGAAGGCCAAGGGTTCCTGTGTAGTAAAAGAAGGCTGAGAGCTCTGTCTGTGATATGGAGAGAAAGATGTGGAGAGTTGAGTGAATGCTAATGAAGGGCAGAGACAGAGTTGCGTGGATTGAGATGAGTGACTTATGTTGAGTAGATCAGTGGGCTGTTTTGGAGTGAGCAGTGCGAGCAGAGAAAACAAAGTTGTTATCAGATAAAGTGGCTGCCAAATTACAGAGAACATTCAATTCCTTTTTGAGTGTGGGTTGGTGCCTACATATATGAAGTTGGTGCTTCAATCTCTAATTGGTGCTTGAGAAGGCTTGGAGGTTGGTGCCTCCTGCAAGTTGTTTCTTACAAAACATTCATGAGGTCGGTGCCTCACATGGTGATTCTGGTAAGCTAGACAAGTGTCTACAAAAAAAATGGAGTTGGTGCTTCTTGCTAGTCGGTGTTAGCAAACAATCAAAGGGAGTTTGTGCTTCCTATGAGTGGGTGCTCAGAAAAAGATTTATGTAAGAGATTAGGTGCTCTTATTTTACATCAATAGCAAAAACAAGCTTGGTTGTTTTTTCCCGAAATGGTTTCCATATAAAAACCTTGTGTCTCATGTGTATGATACTCATGGTGTGTATGCTTGTATGCTAATTTCATGTTGCTGCCATATTACATACTATTGTTGATTATATGGATGAGTGCCAATCTTGAGTAAGAAAATTAAATATACATAAAAGTTTAAAAACAGCCTTAATACTTATTCACCCCCCCCAGTATTGTTATTGTTTCCAACAATTGGTATCAAAGCCAGGTTCCTTCAGGAATAACTTAATCGCTAGAAGGTAGACCAAAGGGAAATAATGGATAACCGACCTTGGATAATAGTAGAAGTAGTTCCATTTTTAGACATATCAGGCCATGAGCTCTGGTATGAAATATGGAAGGTTAGAATGGAAGCCTATTTGATGTTCATGGATGTTGATATGAATTTCTAAGTATATTATAGAGAAAAGAGTGAGCATAATGAAAAATACAATGAGGTCATCATGAAAGGGATGACTAAGATGGATGTTGATAAAGTGAGGCATTGTGTGTCAACAACCGAAGTTTTAGACAGACTGCAATGTCTGTATGGTGGATATAGCCATATGTCTCAAGAAGAGGCTGAGGAGCCCTGCTGCTCTAGCAATGAACTAGACCATGGAGAAGTTATTCCTCATCACACTTCTATTGATGAGGAAGAAGTCTCATAAGGGAGATATTGCTACTTAGAAGGTAAGCTATTGATGTGTGATAAGTGAAAAGAGATATGTTCTTCATTATCTCAATGTACATGTGTATCATTTGAAGATAGATATATCAATGCATCTAGTAATTGTGATGTAGATAGATCCACTTTAGTGGAAATAAAAAAATAGGAATCCTCATAGGAAGAAGAGAGATTCCTAGTGTGCTCATCCATAAGAGTAAATAAGAATACCCTAGGTAGTAATCATGAAGGGATAACCCTTAAACCTATGGAAGACGCCATGGACAGAGAGATGGCTTTAGATCTCTGTGGTAACTCAGCTAGCACCTATGGTAGTGAAGAAAAGGATCTAGATGAAAGGATATTTTCTAGAAATAGGTTGATCTCATCCCTAAAAAAGATCAAGGACTTATCAGAGGAAAATCTCAAGCGAGAAGCGCAACTGAAAATCTATGAGCTTGAGAATGAGAAGTTGAGAAAAAAAATAGTTGAATTAAATGCTTAACAAAAAGAGGCAAGAAGAATAACTGGGATGTTAACCAATCAGCTGGGTGAGAAGGAATCTTATTGTGGTCTTGACAGTACAGGACCCACCAACATTTAGGGGATCTCCTCAATATGAAGTCCCAACTAGACCTCACACTGTTTGGTGTAGGAGTTTCATCTGGTATGATGGCCTGGTTGCCATTATCTTAAAGATATGCCTTAGGTCTTGCTTGTTAGCACATGAGAGTGGTTTTCTTTGTCTTCAAACAACAAGATTCACATTCCTAGTGAGTGCTTATTGTCGCTTGTGTCAAAGTTCTTTCACTACAGAGGGAGAGGGTGGAAGTGAGTCTTAGGTTGAAAAGGAATAGTCCCAACTCTACTAGAGATACACAACACAACAGGACATGTGTATCTTCTGGCGGAGCAGTCTACATGGATGCAGTAGTCACAAACACAAGGTGAACTGATAGCATGTACAACACCCAATGGAATAGTCCACACAAGTGCAATGGGTGTTATAACAATTTTACAAGAGTGAAACTGTCGAGTGTCCAGCGGGATAGCCCACATGGGCGAGAAAACGTTAACAACTGATACAACACATTTTCAATAGCATATGTACTAAAACAAGCGAAATAGTTCAATTGTCTTAATACAAGTTAAAGAAACATGCATTACAAGCATCTGAAGAATAGCCTTACAAACGAATACAATACATGTGTGAAAACATGCTAGCTTGTTAACAAACTTTTGAGATACGTGAAAGTTCCAAGACACATCCATACACATTACATAACTAACCCCAAAAACGGGGCATTGGTGCCATCGCTCGCTCCTCAAAGAAAAGATTAAAGACTCTCAAGGCTATGTGGGAGGAGCCAAGGTGAAAAATCCCTTTGTATGTACAAATGACAGGTATATATAGCCAAGGGTGAAATTGACCCTTGTTACTATTCGACTTCCCTCATGATTGTTTGACTTACATGACTCTTCAACTTTACATGTGGGTCTCTTGGAATTCCATGTTACATTACATTGATTACAACAATACGGCCCACAGTAGTGATGTGGCTGAGATGAATCATGACATGACTTGACATGACAGAGCTAGCATGTTCATGTTGTTTTTGTTTTCCATGTCAAGTTGCAGTGTTGTTGAGTGATGAATGTGCTCTTGGTGTATCATGGTTTCACCTCCACATGGCAAGGTGTGTAGTGTCTTTGTTAGTCTTAGTGTTCCCTTGATGTTTCATGTGCATGTCTCTCCTTCGATTTTACTTGGCATGCTCCATGTGTTTTTCCGTTCGCAAACAAGTTTCCTAGCATGCGCTCCCTGTTCATCCCATTCGTCATCTTGCCACGTCTCATCCGTGTACCTATGTCTGCAATCAATCATGACGAAATGAAATCAAATCCAAAAATATCCTAGTATACCATGATGTATTATCTTTCGTTTTGGATGTAGGTCACCGAGAGAGAGGACAAAGCTCTAAAACTGCACAGAGCACATTTCAGGTTGAGATGCGGGCTCTGGGCACTGTCAATGAAAATTACGCAGAGGTCATTGGGAGGTTGAGATGGGAAGTCTGGATCAGCAGTGACTATCTGTGGGATTTGGCTCAGGTAGAGGGAAGATCTACACAATTTTTCTAGGGAGACAGTGCAAGCAACAGGGGGACACAGACAATGAAAACTGCATAGATTCTTCGAGGAGTTTGGCAGAGGGTTGCGAGAGCTTTCTTTCCAAAACTACACAGAGATGGGAGGCTGGCCTGTAGGACATCCCTGCGTAGTTTCTATGCTGAGCAGGATGCTGGGTAGCTAGGACATAGGCCATGAAAATTGTTCATTTTTTAGAAGGAGCAGCAGGTTGACCAATAGGGTGAATGGCTGACAGAAATGCCCAAATTTCAATAACAGTGTAGTGACAAGCAGTGGGTGTCCGTCTGGCATGTCTGCACAATTTCTTCAGTCAACTGAGGCGGGTATGATTGGTAGCTTCTACGAAATTTTTTGGAGTGAGGCCAAGGTCATACTTCGTTAAAAGCTTCTGGGCAATAGTACATGATCACTAAGGGCTGAGACTGCACAGTGCGACTCAACAAAGGTTTGGTTATTGGGGGGTGGTCTGGTTGACAAAGCTTCAAAAAAATGACTAAGTGTGTGAGCAAGTGAACTTGTGCATGCATGACCTTGTGAACACAAACTCAACATGACTCGACAACAAGACACTTCGAACCATCAAGACAACATACACTCTGTGTGACTTACCGATTAGTGCGAACAACAAGTGTAACACTTGAGATAGACATCCAGATGACCGTGAAGACACTTGCATGCCAATGATTACAACATTGTATGTGAGTGAGATAGATGTTTACATAGCGAGCACAACTCAAACATAACCTTCAACATCACCAGAGCAAGGTCACAATCATGACATAGCAATCAAAATGTCGAAGATGATAGTTGGTCAAACAAGTGAAAAGGATGCAAGACATGTAGAAGAAACACGTAAAATGAATTTTATGTTTGTGCACAGGCATGTTACTGAGGACAGGATGAAATGGCAATGACAAGAAGTCCTACAAACTCAACTAAGAGGTATACTTTGAAAGGTGTTCTTTACTTACCATACTTACCCTCAAGATAATCATGCATCTGACGGAGTTGTCATGCATTCTTAATATTTTCCATTACTTGGTTCCTTGGTCCTTCTCCTCAACTCCTTGGAAGCAATTTCAGCATGTCACCTTTTCCTATAGCCACTGAGAGGTAGATCTGTGCAATTTCAGCGGATAGTAACTGCTGTCGAAATGAGGCCCTGGGAGGCTCGTCTGCATAGTTTCTGCATGCAAGATAGATAGGGCATATTGGAAAATACTACATAGTTTTGAGGCACATAACATTGCTGCGGGATGGGGGTCCTGGTAGGGCACCTCTGTGCAATTCTGAGAGTAGTGCAGCTAGACTACTTTGCGCATTTTTGGAGAGTAGTACTAGCTGCCTTTATGCTCTACTCAGTTTTGGAGAGCAATTTTGGCTAGGGTCTCTTTGGGCTGCGGGGTTTCAACAGGAAAGGGGGGTTGGTGTCTCTATGCATTGTGGGATTTTAGCGGGAAAGGGAGGAATCTTGATGGTTTAAGAAGCAAAGCGCACAGTTCTAGGTAGTTGAATGAGGCTAGGTTACTCGAGAAAATGGCTAAGTGTGATATCAGTGAAACATATGTAAACATTGATAGGACTTGACTCTGATTGCATACGTACACTTAGTGACACAACGTAGGCCATCCATAATTCATAAGACATAGTTTTCATAATGATACAACCTTCGTGACAAGAGTGCATGAAGTGAGAGTGAAACATGTCTATGTGAGGACAACCACTCACATGCACATCCTTTCCCTTGAAGAAAACAAGATTCCCTTCGCATGAAAAACAACAACCCCTATGCCCAAAGATGACACATGTTGCATAAAGATGAGAACATAGACAAATCTTAAGATCAAGGAGTGGATCTTGAAATCATTAGCTTAACAACAAGTGACCAAGGATGAATGATCGCAAGATCCAAGGTAGGCTCCAAAATTTGCATGTGAGCCAAAATTTTAGAGGGTGGTTGTAGCCACTACAACACTTGGAGACACACTGGTAGAACTCCAGCTATCTATATAGACCTTGTTTCATGAAAAGTGAGTCTAACCCTTATGGAAGTATTGTTCGATTCTTTGATCATCGTGGTTTCCAAACTAGCTTGTGTGAATGATGTAGTCCCTACCATTCTCTTGATCGGTTAGCACACATTCCAAGCCAAATCAACTCAGTTGTTTTGATTGGGGATGAGGAGTATATTGGTGCACAAGTAATATGACTGTCAGAGTTTAAGTTTCATCTCTAGTGTTGCTCCACTACCAGCAGGCCTAGACAGTACCCCGATGGAGTCACGCGGGAACAAAAGCATCACTCTGCTACTAGTGAGCCTGGTCAGTACCCCAATAGAGTTACTTGTATCACCTCTCTTCGCAAAATCCTTTCTCTTCTTTCGCCTTATTCATTTTTCAATTTTTTTAAATTTTTTTCAAAGAATCGTGCATAGGCACTTATTTATTTTAGAGGCGGAAGAGGGATCCAGACTTATTGAGAGCAGAAGAGGTTGTTCCTTCAGAGAAGTATGCTATGTCTACCTCTAACATACTTGTTAAGGTTTTTACCCTCACCTTACTCTACTTGACTGAGCTGACAAGGGTTGACCCAAAACAACCGACTAGAGTAGGTGGTACTAGTTAGAGCACAAGCGTTGTTTTCTCACCAAGACCCACTCTGAACAGAACACATTTTCCATCAAGGCATCACCGACTAAAGGCAAAAAGTTCTTCATAAAGAGAGAGGACAACAGATAACCAAATGTTGATAGATATACAAGTCTTCTTAGATTTTCCTAGTTTGTCTCGAGAACCAAACACAGTTTCACAAGAGACTAACCTAAGGGTACGAGTAAGCAAAGAAATCAACAAGAAAAAAACAAAAGTAAAGCGAAATAAAAACAAGTGAGAAAAGCAAGCAAGCAAGAAAACAAACATATAAACCAGAAAGCAAAGAAAAGCAAGAAGCAAATACTACTCCTACTCCTATCCTAAATAGTGCATGGGCCTACTCAAGTGAAGTGATATTCCCAATGCAGCCACCGGTGCATTGGCTCGCCCATGTTGGTGAAGGCATGGTACAGAGAAAGAACAATCAAGTGAACTAGTAAACATGAAATATATAACAATGAAGACCAACACACTCCAAGCTTAAACGCGTCCACATAAAAGAAAAGAGTGAAAGCACAAGAAAAACACTTTGTGGACTTACCATGGTGTTGTGACACACTACATAAAGATGATAAGCACATGCAATCTCTTGACTATGAAAAACAAGAAAACATGAGAAAAAGAGGCAACTTACACCTTGCAAATGGGCTTGTTGTGTATGATTCCTCTATTGCATAAGCGATGGGATCATGTGATTCCGGTGGAGGAAGCAAAATCTATGTGTTGGATTGATCTTCAGTGCATACAAATGAGAGATGAGGAGGCTTGGGTGTTTCAATTTTTTTCTGATCGGAAGTGGAACTAACCTTAGGACAGTGATGGCTTGACATAACCCTCAACTCAGGCTGAAGTTCCTCGACGGCCTTTGGAGTTTCCACTTCATCAATAGATAGATCATCAGAGACTAATAGTTTAGACAAATTAACAATGAGTGAATACACATCATGATCAAATGAAGAAGCATAGAGATCACGACAACCAAGATCAAAAAATTTAGGGTATTTCTCGGCATCCTCATGATTTGATGAATCATAAAGAGGGGTAGATGATAAGCAAAAATGTTCACCCTCTACATTTTTAGAGAAAGTAGATGAAAATTCAAGTGGATTCTTGATGTAATATTTGTCCTCTCCACTATCGAATGATAGACTCGAGATCAAGTGTGTTTTGCGAATGATTGGAAGTAGATGCATCCATGAAGGAATTTAAACAAGGAAAATGAGAGATAGTAAACTCACCAGAGATGTCAGGAAAAAGTAGAGGAGGTGTGGATAGAAGGAGGTCATCCTTCACTGTGGGTTCATGCCACGATGCTCTGTCATAATCTTCGTAAATGACAACGCATGTTGTTTATGTAGCATCAACTCCGTCAATAGCTTGATCCGCATTCACAACAAGTGTAGAGTTCAGAATGGAAGAACACAAGACAATGCAATCCGGAGGATCAACAGAACGCAAAGATGGAGGTTGAGGTAACAAATGTGTATGACAACCCATGGGCTTCCCAACCAAATCTGTGCAGAAATTAAGAGTAGTGAGGGTGGGAGGATGTGACATTTGAATAGACGTGTGTGCATGTTCTCCCACATCACTCTGTGGGGGTGGAGTTGTTTGATGAGGGTAACGCAATCAGTTGTGATAGAAACTGCGTCGGCTTGTAAGTGTGTAGCTCCATCATTGAAGTATGTTGAGCGTGGTTTGAATTTTATCTTCACCTTGGGACAGAGTGATTTGGTAAGGAAATATTCAAATCTGTCCAGGTGATATTGGAATTTCATCTAACTTTTTGGAGCTTCAAAATGGAGTAAATAGAAGCACTGCCAAAAATCCATATGCGATTCATGTGGGGCCTTCCATGGTTTTAACATTTTCTTGTCAAGAGCTTCAGGATCAAAATGATGGAAAACATATTCAATTATATCATAGAAGTGCTTAAATGAGTGCACATAACTGTGAGGCAGGTTGTGGCACCATCATTGTGGGGATTCATGAAGTGTGGTTGCAAGCATAATGTTAACCTCTATTTTATCAAACTCTTCTACATCCTCCAAGAATGCAAGGAAGTCATGTAAGTTCTCAGGGTAGGCCACTTCATCTTCACAATCATACGTTATTTTAGACAAGAGATCAAAAACTCCTTTGTGATTTCAAAGGAATGTGCATTGGACAGACATCATGGAGGGTGAACTGCAATGATATCCATGATAGATGTGAGAAGATTCCAAAAAAGATGTGAGGACTCAGCTTGTCATCTGGCCCTCCTTCTAGCACTAGAAATGTTGACAATGCTAGACCTACCAACATTCAGGGGATCTCCCCAGTGTGAAGTCCCAACTAGACCTCACACTGTTTGGTGTAGGAGTCCCATCCATTATGATGGTCCAATTTCCATTGTCTTAAAAATATGCCTTAGCTCTTGCTTGTTGGCACGTGAGAGTGGTTTTCTTTGTCTTCAAACAACAAGGTTCACATGCCTGGTGAGTGATTAGTGTCACTTGTGTCCAAGTTCTTTCACTGCAGAGGGAGAGGGTGGAAGTGAGTCTTAGGTTGAAAGGGAATAGTCCCAACTCTGCTAGAGACACACAACACAACAGGATATGCTCAACTTCTGGTAGATTAGTCCACATGAATGTAGCATTCATAAACATAAGGTGAACAGATAGCACGTACAACACCCATCGGAATAGTCCACACAAGTGCGACGGGCGTTATAACAAGTTTACAAGAATGAATGTCGAGTGTCTGATAAGATAGCCCACATGGGCGAGACAACATTAATAACTGATACAACACATTTCCAATAGGATATGTACTAAAACAACCAAAATAGTTCAACTGTATTAATACATGTTAAAGCAACATGCATTACAAGTGTCCAAAGAATAGTCTTAGAAATGAATACAATACATGTGTGAAAATGTGATGGCTTGTTAACAGGCTTCTAAATTAAGTGAAAGTTCCAAGACACATCCATACACCATTACATCACTAACCCTGATAACGGGGTGTTGGAGCCACTACTCGCTCCTCAAAGAAAATATTACAGACTCTCAAGGCTATGTGGGGGGAGCCAAGGTGAAAAATCCCCTTGCGTGTTCAAATGAGGGGTATATATAGCCAAGGGTGAAACTGACCCTTGTGACTATTCGACTTCCCTCATGATTGTTTGACTTACATGACTCTTCAACTTTACATGTGGGTCTCTTAGACTTCCACGTTACATTACATTGATTACAACAGTATGGCCCACAGTAGTGATGTGACCGAGATTACTCATGACATGATTTGACATGATAGAGCTGGTATGTTCATGCTGTTGGTGGTGTCCATGTTGAGCTGCAGTGCTGCTATGTGATGAATGTGCTCTTGGTGTATCATAGCTTCACCTCCACATGGCAAGGTGTGCTAAGTCTTATATGGTCTTGGTGTTCACTTGATGTTGCACGTGCATGTATCTCCTTCACTTTTACTTGGCATGATCCATGTATTTGTCCGTTCGCGAATAAGTCTCCTAGCATGTGCTCCTTGTTCATCCCATTCGTTGTCACACCATGTATCATCCTTGTACCTGTATCTATAATCACTCATGATGAGACAAAATCAAATACAAAAATATCCTATTCTACAAAGATGCATTATCTTTTGTTTTCAGATGTAGGTGATGAGGAGAGAGGACAAGGTTATGAAACTATGCAGAGCACATTTCAGGTTGGCATGCCGGCTCCAGGCACTATTAATAAAAATTGTGCAAAGGTCACTGGGAGGCTGAGATTGATAGTCCAAATCAATAGTGGCTGTCTATAGGATCTGGCTTGGTTGGAGGGTATATTTACGCAATTTTTCCAGGGAGACAGTGTAGGCAACAAGGGGACACTAGCAGTGAAAATTGTGCAGATTCTACGGGGAGGCTGGCAGCAGGCTGTGAGAGCTTGCTGGCCAAAACTGCATAGAGCTGGGAGGCTGGCCTGTAGGAAATCCCTGTGTAATTTTTGGGCTAAGCGAGATTCTAGGCAGCAGGGAGACAACCCATGGAAATTGCACAATTTTCATGAGGAGTAGTAGGCCGGCTGATAAGGTGAATAGCTAACAGAATTACACAAATTTCGAGGATAGTGTAGTGACATGCAGCAGGTATCTATCCAGAATGTCTACACAATTTCTTTAGTCAGCAGAGGCGGGCATGCTTGGTAGCTTCTACGCAATCTTTTGGAGGAGTGAGGCTCGGGGTCACTTTTGGGTCAAACTCTCTGGTTGACCATATAGAGGCTTGATAGATTTGCTTGCAGGAAGCGCAAATTGAGATGTATTGCTGAGAAATTTATGCGTTGTGCAAGGTGACAGTCAGTTAGGTTGACTCCAGGATTGCACAATGTAGAATTCCTGGGAGGCATCCTTAAGCTCTCCACAATTCTATGTAGTAGTACATGATCACTAAGGGCTGAGACTACATGGTGCAGCTCAACAAAGGTCTGGCTGTTGGGGGGTGGTCTGGTCGACAGAGTTTCAACAAAATGAATAAGTGTGTGAGTGAGTGAACTTGTGCATGCATGACCTTGCGAACACACACTCAACATGACTCGATGACAAGACACCTCGAACCATCAAGAAAACATACACTCAGTGTGATTAAACGACGCGTGAGAGCGACAAGCACGACACTTGAGATAGACATTCAGATGATCGTGATGACACTTTCGAAATAATGCTTACAACATCGTGTGTGAGTGCGATAGATGTTTACATAGCGAGCACAACTCAAACACAACCTTCAACATCACTAGAATGACGTCGCAAGCATGACATATCAATCAAGATGTCGAAGATGACAGTTGGTCAAACAATTGAAAAGGAGGCAAGACATGTAGAAGAAACACATAAAATGATTTTTTGAGTTTGTGCACATGCATGTTACTGAGGACAAGATGATACGAAAATGACAAGAAGTCTTGCAAACTCAACTAAGAGGTGTACTTCGAAAGGTGTTCTTTACTTACCATACTTACCCTCAAGATAATCATGCATCCGATAGAGTTTGCATGCGGTCCTAATATTTTCCATTAATTGGTTCCTTGGTCCTTCTCCTCAACTCCTTGGAAGAGATTTCAACATGTCACCTTTTCTTGTAGCCACTGGGAGGTAGATCTATGCAATTTCAGTAGACAGTGACTGCTATCGGAATGAGGCCTTGGGAGGGTCGTCTATGAAAGATCTGCATGCAAGACAGACAGGGGAAGCTTGGACAAAACTACATAGTTTTGAGGCACATCACACTGCTGCAGGATGGGGTTCCTGGGAGGGTACCTCTGCGCAATTTCTGAGTGTAGTGCAGCTAGACTTCTTTGCGCATTTCTGGAGAGAATTTTTGGCTGCCTGACTACTCTGAAAATGTTTGGAGAGCAGTGCTGGTTGGGGTCTCTGTGGGCTAGGGGGTTTCAGTAGGCAAGGGGAGTTGGTGTCTTTGAACACTATGGGTTTTCAATAGGCAAGGGAGAAAGCTTGATGGTTGCAAAAGAAAAGCACACAGTTCTAGGAAGCTGGATGACACTAGGTTGCTCGAGAAAATGACTAAGTGTGAGATCAATGAAACATATGTAAACATTGATAGGACTTGACTGTGATCGCACACAGACACTTAGTGACATAACGTAGACCATCCAAAATGCATAGGACATACTTTTCTTGATGCAACAACTTTCGTGACAAGAGTGTGTGAAGTGAGAGAGAAACATGTCCATGTGATGATAACCACTCATGCACACATTCTTTCCCTTGAAGCAAAGAACATTCCCTTTACATGACGAACAACAACCCCTATGCCGAAATATGACACATGCTGCATAAATATGAGAACATGGGCAAATCTTAAGATCAAGGAGGGGAGATTTAAATCATCAGCTTACCAACAAGTGACCAAGGATGAATGATCGTAGGATCCAAGGTAGGCTTCGAAATTTGCATGCGAGCCAATATTTTGGAGGGTGTTTGTAGCTGCTACCACATGTGGGAGACTAAAAAATGAGGTAGTCTCATTGAGACATGAGTTAGAAATTCAAATAAAGTGTTGTCTCATTTCTAGAAGCTTGATGGGAGTAAGAAAGTCTTGGATGATATGCTTGGCAAGAAAATATCCCCTCTCATCAAGACTGGTATGGGTTTCAAGGAATAACTTAGCTTCAGTAAGGTAAAGGCTGAAGTGTCAACTTCCCAGGTATAGGGAGTCTAGGATTCCAACAAAAACAACAAAGATGGAAAGGTTGTTGGAAACAACACCAACATGGAAAGCAACAAAATCAAAAGAAGGAAAGGCAGCAATAAAAGGCTAAGAAGCAACAACAGGAAGTGTAACAGAAGAGGGCTAGGCAGCTGAAATAAAAAGTGAAAGGAAGTAATGAAAACTGCCATGGGAGGCACATGAAGAGCTAGCAGAGGTCCTTTCCTACTCAAGGACAAAGCCTACAAAGAAAAGGTAACCTCTATCATCAAAATCCTTTTCATGGATATTGTTTTTCTTGCAATAATTTTGGGCATAAAGCCATAAACTGTAGATGGCATGAAAGGAAACAAAATGTGTTGGGTAGAAACAACCCAAGAATGCACAAAAAGGCTAGAAGAAGGTATGTTGGCCACAATAGGAGTTTTGAAAAAAACATTTTCAAAAAGAGTAACTCCTTTGCCCCATTCTTAGGTCAAATCAAATGCTACAATTGTGTCAAATTTGGGCACAAGAGAGTTGGCTGCAGAAATGAGAAGAAATGGAATGCTTCTTAGCATATGTATTATAATGAAAAAGCTTGGGATTTAAAGACAAGGAGAAAGAATGGAGTTGATAGATACACATTTTTCTTCAATACTTTGTGTCAACAGAGAAAGGTGAATAGAGAAGGAAGAAATCAAAATAATTATCCTCCTACTCTTGTAGAAAACCCCTCTATAAGGTAGAAAGGCTCCGAGTGGATTTGGGTGAAGAAAGAGAAGGTGAAAGACAATATTCCTCTATTCATGTGCAGTTAAGAGAAGACCCAAACAAGGGTAAAGAAGAATCAAGATGGTAATTCTTCTATCGGAAATTGACCTTTGAATTTTTCGAGGAAGAAGGGGGATGATCTGCTCAGGGGGAGTAGATTGTTTGTTTCTCTTCAATGAAGGAATAGAAGGGCGTAAAGGGAGGCCAAATAAGTCAGATGCAAGAATCCAAGGAGAATGTGTAGGAATTTACAGGGTAAGTTCCTCAGAAAGAATACCAAAAGGACACCGCTCACAACCAGATCTCAAATCAATACACCAGTATTTTTGACGTGGTTAAAACCCTCAGAGTGCAAGGAGGGAAACAGTCCACGGCCTGTCCCAACGTGGGTACAGACAATTTATTAATCAAAGAATGAAAATTTACATAAGCTTCTCTCATGCACGGATTGCACGAACAATGACCCTCCATGCGCTTTAAATAGAACTCATGGACCAATCGGGTGTCAAGCCACGGATCAAGTGTCGGTAATACCGAGGTGAGAGTGAACCGTCGGATCACTACAAATCGTGACCGTCGGATTGTAAGTTACAAAATGTACAACGGTAAAGAAACACACTTTACCTAACTCTAACCTAACTCTATACTAGACCAAGTTGAACTTAACTATATCCTATGTGTCGGAATATCCTAACATCCCCCCTTAAGAACAACTTGGGATAGGATTGAAGGATTTACAAATATGACACAATAGGAGAAGGAAGGAGGCACTAGAGCCTATCCCCCCTTAGTGACAACTTCCTGAACTCCAAGCATATATCGAAGTTTAGTGAACTTCGCCTCTGTGAGAGCCTTTGTGAAGATGTCTGCAACCTGATCATCTGTTGGACAATATTGCACTTCAAGAACATGGTCATGAATGAGCTTTCTGATGAAGTGCATGTGTAGTTCAATGTGTTTGCTGCGCTGATGCTGGACTGGATCTTTGCATAGCTGAATGGCACTTTGATTATCACACCAAAGTGTGGTTGGATGCTGCTGCTCAAAGCCAAACTCTGATAGGATCTGACGAAGCCACAAGGCTTCCTTACTAGCTTCCACGACACCACGATACTCTGCTTCTGCTGATGAAAGAGAAATGGCAGCCTGTTTCTTACAAGCCCATGTAATAGGTCCTGAACCAAGAGTGAATACATAACCGGCAGTAGACTTCCGATCATCAAGGTCACCAGCCCAATCAGAATCAGTGAAACCAACTAACAGAGGAGCTGCTTTGGCACTGTAATGAATCCCAAACTGTACTGTACCTCGAACATAACGAAGTATTCTTTTAGCTGCTTTCCAATGACTTTCACGGGGGTTTTGCATAAAACGAGCAACAAGGCCAACAGCAAAGGAAAGATCAGGACGAGTATGGGTTAAATACAAGAGTTTTCCGACAAGTTGACGGTATAAGGTAGCATCAACTTCAGGAGAAGTACAAGAGACTGAAAGTTTGACTCCAGACTGAAAGGGAGAAGTGGCTGGCTTACAGTCTTCCATGTGAAAATGACGAAGAATATCACAAGCATACTTGGACTGGGAAAGGAAAATACCCTCTTGGGATTGCAAGACTTGAAGACCGAGAAAATAGTGTAAGTGTCCTAAGTCTGTCATTTCAAATTTCTTTTTAAGGCTGGACTTCACATGGTTTATAAGGTTGGGATCACTACCAGTAAGAATAAGATCATCAACATAAAGAACAAGGATGATGAGAGAGTTGCCCACTTTCTTGGTGTAGACAGTATTGTCAGAATGACACCTAGAAAAGCCAGATTCTAAAAGAAAGCTATCCATTTTGGCATACCAAGCTCGAGGAGCTTGCTTGAGGCCATAAAGGGATTTCTTAAGTCGACAAACGAGGCTGGAGTCTGTTTGTATGAAGCCAATGGGTTGTTCCATATAGATTTCTTCCTGCAAGTCACCATGCAAGAAGGCAGATTTAACATCCATTTGATGGACTTCCCATTTTAAAGAGGCAGCAAGGGAAAGAACAAGGCGGATAGAGTTCATTTTGGCAACTGGAGAGAAGGTTTCAGTGTAGTCAATGCCTTCAACCTGTGAAAAGCCCTTAGCAACTAGACGAGCTTTATGTTTATCAACTTTCCCATCTGGTCCATACTTGGTTCTGTAAACCCATTTGCATCTAACAAGTTTGCGTCCCTTTGGTAGAGGAACAAGATCCCATGTATCATTTGTCATCAATGAATGATATTCTTCATTCATAGCTGTTTCCCAATGTGGATGGCCTGAAGCTTCTGCAAAAGTGTCAGGATCATGATTTACTGGAGCTTGAGCCAGTAAAGAAGAGGCTCTTTCAAACTGAGAACGTGTACGTCGCTGATCTGTAGGATCACCGGCAAGATCACCTGCTGCATCCCGAGTAGCACGGACCCATCTTGGAAGTTGAGGATCCTGAGAAGGTGGGGAAGGATTATCATCCTCGCTTTCATCATCAGAAGAAGAAATGTTTTCAAAGATAGAAGAGATAGGAAGAGGTGGCACATCCGCCGGACTAGGCTCGCAGGCCGATTTATTTTCATCAAATTTTACATCTCTTCTAATGATAACATTTTTGGACTTAAATGGAATAAGTCTATAGCCTTTTACATCTTCAGAATATCCAACAAAAGTACATTTCTCACTCTTAGGTTCTAAGGCTTTATGCTTTTCATCTGGAATATGGGCCCATGCTTCACTTCCAAACACACGAAAGTGACTTACATCTGGTTTAATGGAACTCCAGGCTTCTTCTGGAGTGAGATTCTCTAGAACCTTAGTAGGAGTGCGATTGATTATATAATTTGCACAATTAATTGCTTCGGCCCAAAAACTAAGACTGAGTCCTTTAGATTGCAGCATACAATTAGCCATTTCCTTTAAGGTGCGATTTTTCCTTTCAGCTACACCATTTTGTTGTGGAGTGTATGGAACAGTATGTTGCATTTGAATTCCATTTTCGGTGCAAAAGTTGATGAAAGCATTTTTAACATATTCTCCACCATTATCAGTTCTTAGCTTAAGAATTTGATGTCCAGATTGTTTTTCAACGAATGCTTTGAAGGCCAAAAAGGTGGTAAATACTTCGCTCTTGAGTTTTAAGAAGTATACCCAAGTGCGTCTGGAGAAATCATCAATGAAAGTTAAGAAGTACTTGCAGCCAGAGAATGAAGCAACAGGAAGAGGACCACATAAATCACTGTGCACAAGCTGTAAAGGGGCTGAGGCGTGCCAAGAGGCACGTTTGTCAAAACTGTCCCGATGATGTTTTCCGAGTACACATCCGGAACAAACACCATCTTTGCAAGATACCATAGGAAGACCTGTCACCATGTTTTCTTTACATAGATGCTGAAGGGAGCGATAGTTTAAGTGACCATACCGCTCATGCCAAAGTTTGCTCACTTCATCATTATGAGCAACAAATACTGAGGGAAGATGGGATGACCCAAAGTTGTGAAACTTATACAACCTTTTGGAATCATCAGCAAGACCAGTAGCTAGAATCTGTTTAGGATCTTTTAGATCCTTGATTACAACATCATGAGGTGAAAATTCAACAATTTTACCTTCACCTGAATGAGTTATCTGATAGACAGATAGAAGGTTGCAGGATAAGTTTGGAACACATAATACATCATTGAACTGACCATTGTCTAGATGAACAGTTCCAGTCCCTACAACATTAAGAGATCTATCATCACCAACATATATATTTTTGGTGTTACAATCATTTAAAGAAGAAAACATGGCTTGGTTTTTGGCCATGTGACAAGAGGCTCCAGAATCAATGAGCCACTCATGAGAATGAGAAGAAGAAGAAGATACATTTAATGCATAACCAGACTGAGATGATTGACGATGACATGCAGAAAATGCCGTTCCGGAAGTTGAAGTTGAAGTAGGCTCCAGATGGATGTTATGTTTCTTCATTGCGGCTTCCAAGGCTTCCATCTTCTTAAAGCATTTAGATTCTAAGTGGCCATCTCGATTACAAAAGTTACAATGTCTGTCAGTCTTCTTCCATTTGTTTTTATTGGTCTTGTCATATTGCTGAAATGATCTTTCATCTTGAGGCTGAGTTGGTTTAGGACCATTCCTTTGAGGATAAGACTTCTTAGGATTCTTTGAATTTGGTTGCTGCTGGGCGGCTAACGCTTTCGAGGAAGAGTTTCCAAGATTGAGAAGACCAAGGTGTAAGAGTTTTTCTTGTTCTCTTATTAAGGAATCACAAAAGGAGTCAAAGGAAGGGGGCTTGTAGTCTTTGCCTTGACAAATGAAAGCTTCCCTGGTAGAATGGAAAGTGGAAACAAATACAGAGTAGGCTGGTCCCAACTTAGTAAGGATGGAATAAATAAGGTTACCATCTTCTTTCTTAACTTTAACACCTTCCAAGAGATATCTAAGGGTCTTGAATTTGGACAAGAAATCTTCAATGCAAGAAAAATTATTAGGATCCAAAGTAAGCAACTCATTCTCAAGTTGATGGGCTCTAATTTCATTTTTAATCCCAAAAACTTTAGCAAGTTTTTCTAATGCTTCATGAGGAGTTTCAATTTCTGCAATGTGGAATCTAAGATCAGGAGAAACAGACATTCCTATCAAACCACGTGCTTGATCTTGTCGATTTTCCCATTTTTCGGCCTTGTCTTCATCTTTGGGTTTCTTCTCTTGGTCTGTGGCTATTCTGAAGAGACCTTTACTTCTAAGTAAATCTCCCATGTAGGCTACCCATTGGAAGTAGTTAGTGCTGTCAAGAATGACTTGGCATGGACTTTCCATTTTTTGAAAAACAACTGAAGCTGAAGATGCTGAAAGTAAGTGGTCCAATGGATAGATCTCGAAAAAATAGGCGGTTTTAAAAAAAACGGCTCTGAAAAAGGCTTCCGGATGAAGAAGTTATGGCTTTTTGAAAAAAAAAATGTTGACGTTGCCGGCAAAGTGCGCGAATGTGCGGGAATGAAAAAATCCGCCCCCACAAAATGGAGACTTGAACCCAAGACCTCTACTCTCTTAAAAGTTCTTTGAACCAATTGATCTATACAAAATATTTGAGAGAGAGAGAGAGAGAGAGAGAGAGAGAGAGAGAGAGGGGGGGGGGGCCTCGATTTGCGTGCTTGCCTTGGGAAGACTCTTTTCCCCTACAAAACACAAAACACAAAACCCAACACGAATATCCAAAGAAAAACGAACCTTACGGCTCGAAGTTAGCTTTAGCCAAAAAACTAGAAATTTTAAAAAAAATCTCAAAGTTAGCTTTTAGCCGAAAAACTAAATATTTTTCTCAATGTTTCTGATTTTCCGAGATCACACTAAGGTGCAGGGAAAAGAGCATACGCATGAGAAAAATCCTTTCTTTCTGTTTCTGATTTGCCCAGATCGCACAGAGTCGCAGGGCAAAGAGCATACGCAGAAATGAAAGGTATAGATCCGGAAAAAAAAAAGGCTAAATAAACCGAAACCGAAATAAGCAGAGAGAAAATGACAGTAAACTGCAAAAAAAAACACTGTATACCTCCCGATCTGAAAAATGACGCAGCTAGGGCTACCGGAAACCTTTTCGCGTGAAACGAAAGGGGTTCCTCACTGAAACAGATGCTCCGAACGCAACAGAGCAGTCCTCTCGGCCCGAAAGCAGTCAGAAACAGCAGATCTAGGAAACGACAGCCGCATGCAGTTCTACCGGCTTCAGATTTGGATCACCAACGGACGCGGCCCTCAAATAGCTCTGATACCATGTAGGAATTTACAGGGTAAGTTCCTCAGAAAGAATACCAAAAGGACACCGCTCACAACCAGATCTCAAATCAATACACCAGTATTTTTGACGTGGTTAAAACCCTCAGAGTGCAAGGAGGGAAACAGTCCACGGCCTGTCCCAACGTGGGTACAGACAATTTATTAATCAAAGAATGAAAATTTACATAAGCTTCTCTCATGCACGGATTGCACGAACAATGACCCTCCATGCGCTTTAAATAGAACTCATGGACCAATCGGGTGTCAAGCCACGGATCAAGTGTCGGTAATACCGAGGTGAGAGTGAACCGTCGGATCACTACAAATCGTGACCGTCGGATTGTAAGTTACAAAATGTACAACGGTAAAGAAACACACTTTACCTAACTCTAACCTAACTCTATACTAGACCAAGTTGAACTTAACTATATCCTATGT
This sequence comes from Pinus tabuliformis, assembly GCA_031772625.1. Taxonomy (NCBI): domain Eukaryota; kingdom Viridiplantae; phylum Streptophyta; class Pinopsida; order Pinales; family Pinaceae; genus Pinus; species Pinus tabuliformis. Next base: position 702,934,134 of record CM062805.1, on the reverse strand, counting down.
GTCGGAATATCCTAACAGAATGAACAGAAAGGTGTATATGATTGATGAAGGTATGGTTGTGATTTCTTGTTGATTACTGGAATAAATTGGTTTATTTTGAATATATCAACATTGAAAAGTAGGAGTATAGCTAGCATGAGGAGTACACAACAATATCTTATGTTGTTGGAAGAAGATGGGTTGCAATGGAAGTGTGGAATTACAAGAAGCTTATAGTCAAGTCAGGTCCACAGGATCACTCCCCAGGTAGAGGTGAGAAATTTGTTACAGGATATCAAAGAAAATTGGCTCAGGGGGAGTTGCTTTAATAAGTATTAGCAGGAAACAATGGGTAGCCTCATAAAGGGAGATTGTTGAGAAAATGAAAGGTTTTCATCTTCGGTGAAATACCCTTATTTAATTTAAGCTCTAAGTTTGATTATGCATGGCAGTCTGATGTTCATGAAACAAAATTGGTGCAAGATTTCCATGTCCCTTAATCCTTAAATGGTATAGCTATGTCAATTTGTTGTGTTGGGCTCATGTTGAGTAACCCTGTGTGCAAATGGAAAATTATTTTTGAGAAATGAAATATTAGAGTTTTCCTATTACATTGTTCCATTTGTATCATTTCTTTTGGTGCACTTGGTATTAGCTGTCAAGCAGTCCCTATTGTAAAGATATGATCTCAAGGGGAGAAATGGAGATGCTGAAATAAAGTAAGCACAGTCTCAAAAGCAGCACCAGCAATGACGTCCAAGAAGAAATTCATCATCATTAATTGGTATTCTCAGCAGCAACAATACCATGAGAAGTTTAATGGGTATCACTCTTTTTGATACAAAGATGCATTAGTGGAGAGAGTGCTCAACAAGTAGCCATAAGGTGTCCAAAACTAGAAGGACAAAGAAGAGGCAGTATATGTTCAGGGGGAGCATATCAAATATGCCCAGTTTTTGGAGCAGCAGCAGTGACATTCTTGGAAGAGATGTCTGCGAGGCAGAATGCACATCTCAACAACTAAACTATGGTCTTTACATCCAAGTGATTGCACATGGAGAGAAAGCCATCTTGTAGCCCATTTCCATTAATGTTAAAGGGGGAGAGAAGTTGTGGAGAAGCTCTGATGGCCTTTGCAAAAGAAAGAAGGCCATTAGTGTCTCATGCAATGAGATTTGTGGAAGCAACATGAGGTTTGGCCATCACATGAAGAGAAGGGTGGAGTGTTGTAGTCAATGCCAAAGGGGGAGATTGTTTGACAATTGGTATTGTTTAGATGCTCAGTGGCCTAGTGAAGGCATTTGTAAGTGTGTTGGCATTGATTCCAACGGTCATGCTAGGAGATGTGTTGTGAAGTTGGGATTACCTAACTATTGGTAGGAGTGTTGGCATTGAAGTCAACCAGACTAGCTTGGATGCTTGTCGTAGTAGATGTTGGTAGTGATGGCCCAGGAGGAATCTCATGGTTGTTCATGGCTCATAAGGATTCCTATGATAGTTGCAATATTTAAGTAGAGAATCATCATAGCAACAAGATTAGTGGAAAAGCCATAAAATGATGATTAAAGTGATGAGCCAAATGGAAGTCCATGTTAGCTGCAAGCTTCTTGTAGAAAATCATCACAGTAGGAGGCTTACTGAAGAAGCCATAAAATGATGATTATTGTGATGGTCAGGATGGAATCCCACGGTAGCTGTAGGCTTCATGTACAAAATCATCAAAATATTAGGCTTATTGGAGAAGCCATAAAATGATGATTATAGTGATGGACCATATGAAAGTCCATGATAGTTGCAGGCTTCATGCAAAGGACCACCATGGTGGGTGTGATTTTAGATGTTCGAAGAGTCAAGGAACAAAAGGGTGGCAGAGAGTTTGGAGCCATATTAGAGGTAGAAGGTGGGCTCAAATCCTACATCTGACCCTCTCTATTGGAAATTTGTATGGAATACCCTTCCAATTCCATGCGAAAGTCCATAAATAGATTCCTAGTTCAAAAGTTATGGCCTGTTGAAGTTTAGGGATTTGAAGCCTTAGGCAAGAAGGAATATTGGCATATCAAAGATCGGTGATCCAGAATATTAGAGATATCATATCAGAGGACCATATATATATCAACAATCACAACATCAAAGCTCCATAGATATCATAGATCACATATTGAAGGTTAGAGATATCGTCTGTCAGATTATTAGTGCATCACATTATCGACGGTCGCAATGTCGGAGGTCCAATACATCAGAGCTCAAAGGAGATCGAAACATCGACAATCGTAGGATAAAAAATTCTTGTTGTCTTGTTGGGGCCTAACCTAGGTTTAGCGTTAGTTAGCCAAACAAATCCCTACACTACTGGCCCTTTCGGCATCAGCCCGCAGACCGCAAACCGAAGTATCACCCGAAGCAGTATGGGGGATGCTAGAACCAAGTTTCTGCACCCTAAGAAGGTTGTGATGTCGGTTTATTCCTTCTATTCCTGCTTTCGCGTAGGTCATTAAGTTCTAGGGCTATGTCAGCCTAGCCCCTTATTCCTCCCTTTGATACCTCCACGAAAGGGTATGACAGACCTTTGTGCAGCCCTAACCTTTGATTCATATACTTTCGTGCTGCTAAGGTATCGTATTGCACATATTGTCAAGTTATCTTAAGAATCTTACTTATCTTATTAGATAATCACAGTTAGCACCACGTAAATATATATCCTTATTTGCGTTCAATTATCCAACGTAATTACATACATTCGCGCATCACATAAGCATTATAAATCAAATTCATACACAACATGACAAGATGCATTAATTGGAACAAAGACACATAATTTACAGACTACTCCTTTTTATTGATATCTTCAAGTGATTACAAACTCTATCCGCCCTGCACACATAGCTACAGGGGTCTTCACACTCAGCTGCGGAATTCTGCCCTAGGCCTCTGTGCACTCAGCTGTAGAGCCTCTACCTACGCTATGACCCGAAACTTAGACTTCTTACTTCAAAGCTATGACTAGCTTCGCCACCATTGAACTACTTAGAGCTTAATTACTTAGCTCTTTTTATACAATCCCATGGTCCATGGACCATGGGTAGATCTTTTACAACAGACTTTACTTTACAAAAATAAGGGTGGACAATCCTTTATGACTCATGAAACCTTCGTGCTCCGCAACCGCAAAATGTGGAGTCTTTACAAGTTTATTACAAAGTTCGACCCAAAATATGGGATTTTAGCCCCAAAACTGTCCTTGGGAGGTCCTGTTGCCAACAAGCCCCCAACACAAACATCATGACTCGCCCTTGAGTCACTTGGCAAGTGGAGAGATCTTTGCGCAAAGCTCTTCCAGCTCAACTTGTATGACCACAACCTCAGCCGTGCACTGTGCGGCCGCCTGCTTCGCATCTTCAACCATCTGCTCGGTCATTACTCCTGAACTGTTGGCCTAAAGCTTCTATTGAGTTTCTTGTAGAGTCGAAAGATTTCCTTCAATAGAGCCTGTTACTGTGTAAGCCTCATCCAGCTAGGGATTCAGTCTTGCCTTCAGCACTGTTACCTTGTTTAGTGCTGCATCCACCTGTTCTTTCAGCTGCTTGGACTCCTGTAGTTTTTCTAGTCTCTATGTTAGTGCAATGGTTCGCGCTGTGCCCTTGACCTCATCATAACACTGTTGTAGCTCGCGCGCTTCTATCTCTTGTCGTTGTACATTGGGGTCATCCTGGAAGCTTGTTAGGACCACAAACGACTACTCAAAAAAGTTGCGTGCAGTCTGCTATTGCATTGTTCATCGTCGATGTTGCTTCTATGAACGTGGTCACCTGCTACTCCTTTACTTCTGGAGGAATTGAAGGTTGGACCTTCAACTGTAATTCTATGATTTGTAGTTTCAACTCCAACTGAACCCTCGCCATCATAGTACGAGTGTCGCGCACCCCCGTAGCCAAATTGCGGATGCGCACCTCTACTAGCTCCTCCTCAGGAATGGCCAACTCTGGGACCATTCGGCATGCCTCCTCAACGACCTAGATAATGCACTTGTTCTGATTAGTCGCCTTGGTCAGGGCATGGTGTTCATGGGCCCTTAGCTCTGCAATCACTCCATCCTACAATAAGTGGAGTGCTTCACCCGAGAGTGCTGTTAGATTCAACCCTACTCCCTTTAGGGCACTGACAGTGGGCTTGTGAGCTTCATTCTTCGCGATTAGTTCTCCATCAGGCAGCACTATCACGCTAGAGGCCTTTGCGCGTAGCATCTCGGTAGCTTCTAAAGTACCGATAACTAGGATGGTAGACACTATGACGGTCTACAATGCGCGGGTCTATAGCTCCTAAAAACCTATCTGGATAGCCCCCAATATTGTCTACAACTATTGCTCAAACTGTTGTAGGGCCTCCATGGTGACATTCCTCATTGTGTCAATGATATCATACAAATCACCCTCTGTGAGGGTGATTGGGTCCAGTGATGTCTTGGTATCCTTTGATTTCTTCCTAGACCCTCCTTTCTCCTACTCCCTTGGATGCTTGATGCAGGTGGACATCGCCTATTGATCCACACTGTGCTGTTCAGTCTGCTCATCCGTCTCCTCCTCTGTCTCAGGTGAAAGTGACCGGACGCCTTTGTCAGAGCCTCACTCTATCCCACATGTCTGCTTTGTTTTCTACTGCGCGAAATCGCACTCCACCTATTTTTGGCCAACTGAGTCATCTTTAATTTGGCCTCCTCCTTCTTTCTCTGTGCGGTGGACTTGCTCCCTCTCACCACCAAGTCCATTGTAGCGCGCCACTCTACCGACCATTGATCAGGTATTGCATCAATGGCATCATCCATTGCCAGATAAGGCAAGTCATACCATTTTTGTGTAGGGTTCTTTTGTGCCCTAATGGACACATGGTGAAAGTCTGCTTTAGATTTTGTATAGTCCTACAAGTTGGCATACACTGTAGGCGACAACAGCTGTTTGCGATTGATGGCCATGTAGATGTTCATCTCCATCAAGATCCAAAAGATCTTACTATCCTTGATTCATTGTGCATCCTTGGTCACCCATAGGGAAGCGTACTTCGTTGATTCTGGTAGGTCTGGCGCAACCGAAGAGAATTGATTGTCCTTTGGAAGCTCCCATCCTACTAGCACAATTGACAGCAAGAGCCACACATAGTGGAACGTCTTGCTAAGCTCCTGCACTGTGCGACAGTTTGCTAGGAACTTGCCGCGAAGGTAGTTCGACCAGTTGAACTAGACTCCTTCGGTGCACTAGGCTGCTAGCGCCATGACCGGCGCCAACACTTCATCAACATGACACTTCCTCATTAGTTTCCATGCTAGAATCTGCATGGCTACCTTTACAGTAGGGTTGCAGATGCTGGATATGGCATATCCACGTGGCTTCTTCACCATTTTAAACTTTTCTTTCATGGATTCTGCGAGGGCCTGGTCACCACCTTTTCCGCCAAATATCATGGTCGGATTCTCTCCTGTGTAAGGAAATCGCATGATCCTATGGATCAACCTTTCAGTGATGGATATTGGCTCCTCCAACCATAGAAACTCATCATGCACCAAGTATAGTAGCTACTTGATGACCAATATTGTAACCAGGGTGTGGTTGTAGTGCAACACCCAAAGCAGGTTGAGCAACCCTACCTCGTCTACTCCTCTAAGCCACCTCCACAGCTCCAATGCATTCATTCCAGTGTTTGTATCGATGATGAGACGCATCATATGCTTGGTCGCCAGGTGTGGGAACTTCTTGTGATCTGCCAAGTCCCAATCCTTAGGTTTTAGCAGTGGCACTCATTCCAAGCACGGTCCTTTGAAAATAATCTCATCCGAAAGTAGAGGGGTTTGCAAGGGGGTCTTTCTCTCATCAATGTCTTGTGGCACCTTGGTCTTGCCCTTGCGCAGAGGGACATACTTAGGAAATCGAGTAATGGGGTCAGCACCCTGGGCTTCAACCTCCAATTCAACTTCCACATCCTCCTCATCCATTAGGATGTCTTCGATTTCTTCCTCTTCCAGCTCGAAATTTATGGCTTTTCCCTTCTCCTATGTGGTAGGCTTCGGTGGGTTTCTTCTTTGTGATGCACACATTGGTATTGCAGGCTATTTGCCCTTCTTATCCTTCGCGGTTTCCTTGGTTGGGGTGGGATTTGGTCTCGATGTTCTTGGTGATTTAGGGACTTCGAATAATACCTCGACAACCTCTGGAGTAGATACTTCTACCTCCATCTCAACTTCTGGCACTGACTCCTCTACTTCAGTATCTATAGCTTCTATGGGTGTCGACATAACTCTTTCCAACAGTGCTCGCAATGTCTTTGGTAAGTTTGCAAACGCTGGAGTCACTTTCAAAGCCTCGATGAATTCTCGGTTCATGTGTGCCTGAGAGCTCGACAACTCAATTCTCAAAATGCCAAGTGTTTTTCACTAGGCAGCCACTTGTACTTTATAGGGAATTTTGAATTCAAATCCGACCATTCCCCCAAATTCAGTTCATTAATGCTGAATTAGCAGCAGATCTTCCAGGATCTTACCCGTAAATTTAGTCTTAAATGTCAACCACCCGCTCCATTTGGCAACATTTCTACTGTCAAATCATGAACAATGAATTTAACGGTCACATTCCAGCTGGCTTGCTCGATTTCTCCCTAGGTAGCGCAGCTCCCTTCGCGTCGTTGCGAACTCTGTGAAATTTCCTTGCTTCGTATAGTCCTCAAATCGCATAGCTCCCCAACTAGGCAGTGTAGTTTATAATCCATCACCTCCTTTCAGCTTCCTAGAGCACTAAGACTGTGCTACCTTCATGTAGTCACATGGCCAGATTACTGGTCTATGGCTTCAGGCGACTTCCATTCACCTTTCCTGGGAAGGGTTCTCCATTCAATTTGACCAACTGAACTACTCCTCCATCGGTAATATCCTTAATGATATAGGGCCCTAACCAGTGCATTCTGAATTTCCCTAGAAATTTATCAAACTTGCTGTCATATAACAAAACCAAGTCGTTTACCTTAAAGGTGTGCAGCTTAATGTGCCAATCATGCCATGCATTTTCGCGCTGCTTTTGGACCTGTTGGTGAAATCTCGCTGGAAATCTCTCTTCATCAAGCTCATCCAGCTGTGCGAGCCTCTCCTCCAGGGTTCCGTGATCTGTCATACCTGTGAGTGCCGCTATGCGTAGACTAGGAACGATGTATTCCATGGGCATTACTACGTCAACACCATAGACAAGCTGAAAGGGTGTTTGTCTAGTCAACTTTTTGCATGTTGTCCGATAGGCCCATAGTACTATGGGTATGTGTAGGTCCCAATCACTTTGCTGAGCATTGCAAAGTTTAGTCAGTGTGTTCTCTAGCACTTTATTGAATGCTTCCACCATCCTATTAGCTTGCAGGTGATAAGGCATGCTCTTTTGGTGATGTACCTTAAATTCCTTCTTCAGTGCGTTGATCGTCTCATTCAGAAAGGGTGTACCGTGATCACTCATCAAAATCTTTAGGCAACTAAATCGCATCAGTACATACTCAAAGAGGAACTTCGTAGCAGTCGCGCCTGTGGAATCCTTCACAAGTTGTGCCTCCCCCTAATGAGTCAAATACTTCGTCGTGGTGATAATGTACATCGCTCCTGTCTTTCCTTGGGGCTAGATGGGTCCCACAAAATCTCTTGCCCATTTCTCAAAGGGTTGTAATGTCATATGTGGATTCAGAGGCATCTCATCCCTCCGCAATGGCATGCCAGTCCTTTGACACACATCACATGCTTTGTAGTAAGCTTTTGAATCCTGATGGAGGGTTGGCCACCACAACCCTATGCATAGAACCTTTTGCGCAATCGCTCTCCCTGCATAATGTCCTCCTGTGGTACCCCCATGAGCATCTGCAAGGATGCTACTTCTTTCAAACTTGGGTACATATCATCTCAATATCTCATCAAACCCCATTTAGTACAGATGCCCAGCAATGATAGAAAATTTTGCCGCGCACACCACTAACTCCTTATTTTGTTGGATGGTGTATCCCTCTGGGGTAGTGCCTATTGTTAAGAAGTGTATGATATCTTCAAAATGACCATCTCGGACATGCATTATAAATAGTTGCGCGTCAGGAAATCCTTCCTCCAAATTAGTGGGCTCTTCCCTTGTTTTGATGCATGACAGATGGTCTAGTCCCGTGTTAAGTCATCCAGGCTTCATAATAACTTCAAAATCATACTCCTGGAACAATAAAAGCCATCTGTATATTCTCCCCCCAACACAAGCATATTGACCAGGTATTTCAACACAGAGTGATCTGTATACATCTTAAAATGGCCACCTAGCAAGTAGTGCATAATCTTCTAGAGCGCGTATACCATGGCTAACCCTTCATGCTCGGTGGTGGAATAGTTATTTTTCACCTTGGATAACCTTCTGCTTGCAAATGCGATAGGATGGTCCAAGTCTCCTCTGCCAGCTTGTGTCAGTACTGCTCCGAGCGCTATACATGACGTGTTGACATGTACATGAAATTCCCTCTTCCAATCTGGGAAGACTAGAATCAGCGTGGTGACTATCTTTTCTTTCAATACATCCAAGATCTTCTTACAGTCCTTATTCTAGCAGAATGTGTCATCCTTCTTTAACAGCTTCTCCATAGGCACAGTGATTTGGGCATAGCCTTTGATGAACTTTCGGTAATTACTTATTTGTCCTAGGGTAGTGCACAACTGTTTCACACTCCTTGGCGCTTCCAAATTTAGTATCACCATGATCTTCATGGTATCTACCATCAGTCCCTGCCTGCAAACCACATGACCCAGCAAGGTCCCAAAAGGAACACAAAATAGGCACTTCTTTAGATTGAGTGCGATCTAGTATCTTTGACAAGTATCCAACATTAGTCGTACACTTACTACATGGTGCTTCACCAGCCCAAACACATTCCAATCATCAGAGTATACTTCTAGGAACTTATGAATAAACTCCTTGAATGCAACAATGACTATGCGCAAGAAAATCGCAGGCACATTCTTCAATCCAAACAACATTATAGTGTACTAAAAACACCCCCACTCAGTTGCGAAGGTCGTCTTGCTCCTATCCTCCAGCGCGATTTTGATCTGATGGTACCCAAAGAACCCATCAGTGAAGGAATATGCTTCCTGCCCACCTACATTGTCCAACACTTCATCCATGAATGGAATCGGAAAAGGATCATGTACGCAAGCGTCATTCAACTTTTTGAGATCCACTCATATCCTTATTTCATCCTTCTGCTTCTTCTCTTGTACCACCATTGGATTACCTAGTCAGATTCTTCCATAGGCTTAATGATGCATGCTGCAAGCATCTTATCTAGCTCTACGTAGACATTCTCCTTATACCTTGGATTGAGATGGTATGGTCTTTTCTTAACTGGCTTCGTGTCAAGCTTCAACGTGATCTTCATAAGACCTAGGTCCCCGATTATCCCTTTTAGATCCATAAACATGGTAGGGAATAAATCCTAGTATTCACAAAGAAATTCAGTGATCTTATCCACCGTCGCATCGTCCGAGTAATCTCCAATATTCGCAAATTTGGGCTCTGCCTCCATACCAATGTTTACCAGTTTCGTTTTCAGTGGCGTGGTTATATCCAGATTCTCAATATGCGGTCCTTCCACCTTGTAGTGACCTTCTATTTCAGGGATGTTAATCTTTTGTGGATCCTCATCCTCTTCTTCAGTGGTTACATTATAGAATTCTAGCATGTGACTTAGCTGAGTAGCCAACTTAGGCTAAATCAAGTCCAAAGGATCCTGCGGTATCTTAAAGATTGTTTCTTTTACTTCTTGTAGTGCCTCGTCGATATACTCAAACCCATCTTCAAAGCTGAATGTCATTATGAATCCTTCGTGAAAAATATCCCATTCACCTATACCATGGAAGAGATCTGTTTCTACGTACCAGTTCATTGACATGACATCCAGGGTGTGACAAAACAAGTGCACCCATTCAGGTTGGGGCTTCTCTCCATAAGCCTGAGCCCATTTGGCTAAATGTGCACGCGGGTCATCTTACCCATCATACTTGTCCGTTATTCATATCTTTGGCTTCCCAAAGCATGTTCTCATCATCCTCCTACATTTGTGCCAATCATCAAATCTTCCCTTATGCGTACCCCACCATCTTGCAAGCATAGCGCGCAATACCTAGTCCAATTCCTGGAAGTGCTGATTTTCTGGTACCTCCCTCTCAAATGCATCCAAAAAGATATATGCATCATTCAAGCCATCATAAGTGAGCATATTTCTTACCTCTGATGACATACAACGCAGCGATTGGGTCATCATGTTACAACTCAGTGTACTTACTTCATGTAACTGATTCTTCCAGTGCTCTAATTCTTCATCAGAGTTCAAGGTGCATGAAATCTCGTGATCCCATGTAATTCATCCATCCGCTGTTAGATTCACTCAATCTTTGTCTTGCACTGTTATCTTATAGATGTAGTCCAGATCATCATCGCTCTCATAATCACGGACTGGTTCAGTATAGTGTGATCCTTAAGCAAGATCTAGATGTACTATTACGTGGAGCGTTTTCTTCTCGAATATCATCTTCCGCTTCTTTAGGTTGATTACCTCGTTCATATCAGTAGCCCAATGAATGCCAAGGAGTGTAGGATAGGGGTTGATGTCATCCACAATTTCTATTATTTCAAAGTCAGCCAGCGCACTCACACCTTCAATATCTACAGTCACCCCTTGCAGCCCCCCCATGGGGATGATATTCTGTTGATTTGCCATCCTCAGCTAAATCAGAGACCACTGTAGCATGGGTCTTCCCATCCGTTCCCAAGTCTGTTTCGATAGGATGTTTGCATTTGACTCGAGGTCCAAAATAACCTGATCCATTTCATACTCTCCTATCTTCGTGGTCAATCTCGTTTCTCGTCTTGTCCTTGTTTTATGCTTATCAATATTTCATACTACGCACAACTCACCTGGAGTGTTTCCGACGCATCTATTTATAAGCTCCTTTAGCCCCTTCATAGCCTTTCTATCACGCAGTAACTTCATGCAGGTCTCCAGGAAGGTTGTAAGCATAGAGGGGTCCATCTCCTGATTAGGCTTATTCTTGCTTCCTGAGGTGGAGGCCTCAGTGAAGCTCTTCTTTGCTTCCATGAATGTCTCATGTGCACACTCCAAATCAAACTCAACCTGCTTTGCTGGAGCTTTGCGAACCCACGTGTTGTCTTCAAGCTATTTCCCCTTGTCATCTCTAGTTGTGATTCCACTACGGAGCACTATATTCACATTTGGATCCTCTTCGGATAGCTCAAAACTCATCATTTGCAGGTTCTAAGTTGGCTGAGGTGGTAACACCCCTTTGTCACATATCCTTGCTATCAGCGTGGGACAATCTTTTGTTTCATGATCAAACAGAGTACAGTACTTGCACGGCAGACGTGTTGGGTTAGTGCAATCATGAGCATAATGTCTCAGTCCTCCACAATTGTAGTAGATCAGCTTCCCCCGACCTCTACTAGGTCCTCCTCCGCCTCGACCTCGTATGCACCCCTGAAAACCTATCCGCCCCATCCCTGTGCTCTAGTCAAGGGGCTGCATTTCTGCCTGAACCCTATAGGCGGGAGCTCTATCCATCATTATTTCATAGCTTCTCCAATTACGCTCATCATGCCCTACCGACCTATAGAAGTTGCAGAACAGTTTTTGCTGTGTCTGTACAAACTTTTGCAGCAAATGACAGTCATCCATGGCTTGTTTTCCTACTACCTAATATATAGTGCAGCACAATGAAGGCCCCGCGCTTGGTCCTACCTGAGCTTCTGGCCTCAAAGGCATCGATCCTCCTCCTGCAATATAGTTTGCAAAGACCAGGAAATGGTCTTTGTCATGCCCCTGACCCTTGCATTTCAGGCACCATACCTCTTCACGCACCTCTAGTCGAATTGTTCTGTCCTGCTTCAATCTTTGCATCTCAAGGAAAAGATTTTTCAACTGCGCGTGGATCTACTGAACCCCTAGATTTGGATCTTGCATCAGTGTTTCATGCAGTCTCATTGCAATCTCCAAGGCCTCTGCCTGAGTCGTTATCTTCTGTTGTGACAACATAACCCTTAAGTGTGGCAGGATCAAAGCCACAAACCATTCGTGATGCTCTCTGTCTATTAAGTTCATGCTAGCTTCGGAAATTTTACACTTCAACCTCCGATCGAGTTCCCAAGGTGTCTCACCTAGTTGCATCACGATTTCCTTGAACCCCACAATCAACTGTGCCTCAGATTTAGGCCTACTGAATTCTTTATTCAGTGTTTTCTGGATGTCTTCCACTCCAGCATTCGGGTTATCATTAGAGTACTTGATATACCAGGTTATCGCACGATCCTGTAGCGCACTAACCAGTGTTGCCTCCTTCATGTGATCATATCTAATGCCCTGAACTCCCCATACAACTTTCATGACAAACTAGAACTGGTTCGGGTCCTCATTTCCCAAGCCTTTAAACAAAGGTAGCTTTACTAAATTTTCCATACTAAACTACGGTGGAGGTGGAGGTGGTACGGGTGAAGTCGTAGGCGATGGTGGTGAAGTTGGGGGAGATGTGGGTGGAGGGTGCAGTCATGGGAATCCTTGTCTTATTAACTGAATAGCACTTCGCGGAGAAACCTGTGCTATTCCCTCTTCATCACTTCGTGGAGGTGAAATCAATGGACTATATTCAGGACCCTTTCTTCCTTTGTTTCTATAAGTTTTTTCGCTTCGCGTAGCCCCAAACATCAAGGTAGATGCATAACCTGTTTTTCGCACAATAACATTTTAATCCAAGTATTCAAAGATTTCAAGTACTTACCTCGTGGACCTTCGAAAAAATGTTGCTCTGCTTCGTTCTAGCTGACTGAGGTGTCGACCGCGAATTTAGTTACAAATCCTCCTATGACGCGATCGAACCAATGATCAACAGTGCGAGCGATCTTATCCTCAAATCCTTCCAATTTTTGTCCTAGCTCCAGGGTCCAAACAATAGGACCGTCAAGTTTCCACCTTCCTTGGCTATCTGCTAGCTTCATGATCCACTTGTATAGCTCAACTGGAAAGGAACAGAAAAAGATCTCGTGTATCTCTGTATATAGGTACCTATCCAGCCACTGTTCCTTTGTCAGTCATGGGCTTCTGTTCTCTTGTGTCGTGAATTCGTGGATCTTCCTATCCAACCACTCTCTGATCTCTTTCTTAGTTGGATTCCAATGATACGACATCACACATCTCTTATGCATATTCTAGTCACGGCAACGGAACCATTTGTTGGCTTGTTAGGGCCTAACCCAGGTTCAATGTTAATTAGCCAAGCAAATCCCTACACTACTGGCCCTTTCGACATCAGTCCACAGAGTGCAGACTGAAGTCTCATCCAAAGCAGTATGGGGGGATGCTGGAACCAAGTTTCCGCACCCTAAGATGGTTGTGATGTCAGTTAATTCCTTCTATTCCTACTTTCGTGCAGGTCATTAAGTTGTAGGGCTCTGTCAGCCTAGCCCCTTATTCCTCCCTTTGATACCTCCGCGAAAGGGTACAACAAACCTTTGCACAACCCTAACCTCTGATTCAGATACTTTCACACTGCTAAGGCAACGTATTGCACAGATTGTCAAGTTATATTAAGAATATTACTTATCTTATTAGATAATCACAGTTAGCACTGCGTAAATAGATATCCTTATTTGCATTCAGTTATCCAACATAATTAAATACATTTGCGCATCACAGAAGAATTATAAATTAAATTCATACACAACATGACAAGATGCATTAATTGGAACAAAGACACAGAATTTGCAGAATAACTCTCTTTATTGATATCTTCAAGTGATTACAGACTCTATCCGCCCTGAGCACACAGCTATAGGGGTCCGCTCACTCAGCTGCAGACTTCCACCATAGGCCTTTGCGCACTCAGCTGTAGAGCCTCTACCTACGCTAAGACCCGAAACTTAGACTTCTTACTTCAGAGCTATGACTAGCTTTGCCACTATTGAACTACTTAGAGCTTACTTACTTAGGTTTTTTTTATACAATCCCATGGTCCACGGACCATGGGTAGATCTTTTACAACCGACTTTCTTTTCCAAAAATAAGGGTGGATACCTCTTTATGACTCATGACACCTTCGTGCTTCGCGACCAAAAAATGCAGAGTCTTTACAAGTTTAGTACAAAATTCGACCCAAAATATGGGCTTTTATCCCCAAAACTGTCCTTGGGGGATCCTATTCCAAACACTTTTGAAAGTGAAAACCTTTAAAAATTTACGATATTGTTAAAAGTTTTGATAGCGTGACTAACTAAAACCTATTTTAGCATATGAGCCCCTCCAATAATAAAATAATGGGCAATCATTAATCAACATCACAAGCCGACCTTATAGCCAATGTAAAAACAAGATAAATCTCCAATAAGGCGTTCGAAATGTTGACATCAAGCTTCCTGTAGGAATTTACAGGGTAAGTTCCTCAGAAAGAATACCAAGAGGACACCGCTCACAACCAGATCTCAAATCAATACACCAGTATTTTTGACGTGGTTAAAACCCTCAGAGTGCAAGGAGGGAAACAGTCCACGGCCTGTCCCAACGTGGGTACAGACAATTTATTAATCAAAGAATGAAAATTTACATAAGCTTCTCTCATGCACGGATTACCCGAACAATGACCCTCCATGCGCTTTAAATAGAACTCATGGACCAATCGGGTGTCAAGCCACGGATCAAGTGTCGGTAATACCGAGGTGAGAGTGAACCGTCGGATCACTACATATCGTGACCGTCGGATTGTAAGTTACAAAATGTACAACGGTAAAGAAACACACTTTACCTAACTCTAACCTAACTCTATACTAGACCAAGTTGAACTTAACTATATCCTATGTGTCGGAATATCCTAACATCCCCCCTTAAGAACAACTTGGGATAGGATTGAAGGATTTACAAATATGACACAATAGGAGAAGGAAGGAGGCACTAGAGCCTATCCCCCCTTAGTGACAACTTCCTGAACTCCAAGCATATATCGAAGTTTAGTGAACTTCGCCTCTGTGAGAGCCTTTGTGAAGATGTCTGCAACCTGATCATCTGTTGGACAATATTGCACTTCAAGAACATGGTCATGAATGAGCTTTCTGATGAAGTGCATGTGTAGTTCAATGTGTTTGCTGCGCTGATGCTGGACTGGATCTTTGCATAGCTGAATGGCACTTTGATTATCACACCAAAGTGTGGTTGGATGCTGCTGCTCAAAGCCAAACTCTGATAGGATCTGACGAAGCCACAAGGCTTCCTTACTAGCTTCCACGGCACCACGATACTCTGCTTCTGCTGATGAAAGAGAAATGGCAGCCTGTTTCTTACAAGCCCATGTAATAGGTCCTGAACCAAGAGTGAAGACATAACCGGCAGTAGACTTCCGATCATCAAGGTCACCAGCCCAATCAGAATCAGTGAAACCAACTAACAGAGGAGCTGCTTTGGCACTGTAATGAATCCCAAACTGTACTGTACCTCGAACATAACGAAGTATTCTTTTAGCTGCTTTCCAATGACTTTCACGGGGGTTTTGCATAAAACGAGCAACAAGGCCAACAGCAAAGGAGAGATCAGGACGAGTATGGGTTAAATACAAGAGTTTTCCGACAAGTTGACGGTATAAGGTAGCATCAACTTCAGGAGAAGTACAAGAGACTGAAAGTTTGACTCCAGACTGAAAGGGAGAAGTGGCTGGCTTACAGTCTTCCATGTGAAAATGACGAAGAATATCACAAGCATACTTGGACTGGGAAAGGAAAATACCCTCTTGGGATTGCAAGACTTGAAGACCGAGAAAATAGTGTAAGTGTCCTAAGTCTGTCATTTCAAATTTCTTTTTAAGGCTGGACTTCACATGGTTTATAAGGTTGGGATCACTACCAGTAAGAATAAGATCATCAACATAAAGAACAAGGATGATGAGAGAGTTGCCCACTTTCTTGGTGTAGACAGTATTGTCAGAATGACACCTAGAAAAGCCAGATTCTAAAAGAAAGCTATCCATTTTGGCATACCAAGCTCGAGGAGCTTGCTTGAGGCCATAAAGGGATTTCTTAAGTCGACAAACGAGGCTGGAGTCTGTTTGTATGAAGCCAATGGGTTGTTCCATATAGATTTCTTCCTGCAAGTCACCATGCAAGAAGGCAGATTTAACATCCATTTGATGGACTTCCCATTTTAAAGAGGCAGCAAGGGAAAGAACAAGGCGGATAGAGTTCATTTTGGCAACTGGAGAGAAGGTTTCAGTGTAGTCAATGCCTTCAACCTGTGAAAAGCCCTTAGCAACTAGACGAGCTTTATGTTTATCAACTTTCCCATCTGGTCCATACTTGGTTCTGTAAACCCATTTGCATCTAACAAGTTTGCGTCCCTTTGGTAGAGGAACAAGATCCCATGTATCATTTGTCATCAATGAATGATATTCTTCATTCATAGCTGTTTCCCAATGTGGATGGCCTGAAGCTTCTGCAAAAGTGTCAGGATCATGATTTACTGGAGCTTGAGCCAGTAAAGAAGAGGCTCTTTCAAACTGAGAACGTGTACGTCGCTGATCTGTAGGATCACCGGCAAGATCACCTGCTGCATCCCGAGTAGTACGGACCCATCTTGGAAGTTGAGGATCCTGAGAAGGTGGGGAAGGATTATCATCCTCGCTTTCATCATCAGAAGAAGAAATGTTTTCAAAGATAGAAGAGATAGGAAGAGGTGGCACATCCGCCGGACTAGGCTCGCAGGCCGATTTATTTTCATCAAATTTTACATCTCTTCTAATGATAACATTTTTGGACTTAAATGGAATAAGTCTATAGCCTTTTACATCTTCAGAATATCCAACAAAAGTACATTTCTCACTCTTAGGTTCTAAGGCTTTATGCTTTTCATCTGGAATATGGGCCCATGCTTCACTTCCAAACACACGAAAGTGACTTACATCTGGTTTAATGGAACTCCAGGCTTCTTCTGGAGTGATATTCTCTAGAACCTTAGTAGGAGTGCGATTGATTATATAATTTGCACAATTAATTGCTTCGGCCCAAAAACTAAGACTGAGTCCTTTAGATTGCAGCATACAATTAGCCATTTCCTTTAAGGTGCGATTTTTCCTTTCAGCTACACCATTTTGTTGTGGAGTGTATGGAACAGTATGTTGCATTTGAATTCCATTTTCGGTGCAAAAGTTGATGAATGCATTTTTAACATATTCTCCACCATTATCAGTTCTTAGCTTAAGAATTTGATGTCCAGATTGTTTTTCAACGAATGCTTTGAAGGCCAAAAAGGTGGTAAATACTTCGCTCTTGAGTTTTAAGAAGTATACCCAAGTGCGTCTGGAGAAATCATCAATGAAAGTTAAGAAGTACTTGCAGCCAGAGAATGAAGCAACAGGAAGAGGACCACATAAATCACTGTGCACAAGCTGTAAAGGGGCTGAGGCGTGCCAAGAGGCACGTTTGTCAAAACTGTCCCGATGATGTTTTCCGAGTACACATCCGGAACAAACACCATCTTTGCAAGATACCATAGGAAGACCTGTCACCATGTTTTCTTTACATAGATGCTGAAGGGAGCGATAGTTTAAGTGACCATACCGCTCATGCCAAAGTTTGCTCACTTCATCATTATGAGCAACAAATACTGAGGGAAGATGGGATGACCCAAAGTTGTGAAACTTATACAACCTTTTGGAATCATCAGCAAGACCAGTAGCTAGAATCTGTTTAGGATCTTTTAGATCCTTGATTACAACATCATGAGGTGAAAATTCAACAATTTTACCTTCACCTGAATGAGTTATCTGATAGACAGATAGAAGGTTGCAGGATAAGTTTGGAACACATAATACATCATTGAACTGACCATTGTCTAGATGAACAGTTCCAGTCCCTACAACATTAAGAGATCTATCATCACCAACATATATATTTTTGGTGTTACAATCATTTAAAGAAGAAAACATGGCTTGGTTTTTGGCCATGTGACAAGAGGCTCCAGAATCAATGAGCCACTCATGAGAATGAGAAGAAGAAGAAGATACATTTAATGCATAACCAGACTGAGATGATTGACGATGACATGCAGAAAATGCCGTTCCGGAAGTTGAAGTTGAAGTAGGCTCCAGATGGATGTTATGTTTCTTCATTGCGGCTTCCAAGGCTTCCATCTTCTTAAAGCATTTAGATTCTAAGTGGCCATCTCGATTACAAAAGTTACAATGTCTGTCAGTCTTCTTCCATTTGTTTTTATTGGTCTTGTCATATTGCTGAAATGATCTTTCATCTTGAGGCTGAGTTGGTTTAGGACCATTCCTTTGAGGATAAGACTTCTTAGGATTCTTTGAATTTGGTTGCTGCTGGGCGGCTAACGCTTTCGAGGAAGAGTTTCCAAGATTAAGAAGACCAAGGTGTAAGAGTTTTTCTTGTTCTCTTATTAAGGAATCACAAAAGGAGTCAAAGGAAGGGGGCTTGTAGTCTTTGCCTTGACAAATGAAAGCTTCCCTGGTAGAATGGAAAGTGGAAACAAATACAGAGTAGGCTGGTCCCAACTTAGTAAGGATGGAATAAATAAGGTTACCATCTTCTTTCTTAACTTTAACACCTTCCAAGAGATATCTAAGGGTCTTGAATTTGGACAAGAAATCTTCAATGCAAGAAAAATTATTAGGATCCAAAGTAAGCAACTCATTCTCAAGTTGATGGGCTCTAATTTCATTTTTAATCCCAAAAACTTTAGCAAGTTTTTCTAATGCTTCATGAGGAGTTTCAATTTCTGCAATGTGGAATCTAAGATCAGGAGAAACAGACATTCCTATCAAACCACGTGCTTGATCTTGGCGATTTTCCCATTTTTCGGCCTTGTCTTCATCTTTGGGTTTCTTCTCTTGGTCTGTGGCTATTCTGAAGAGACCTTTACTTCTAAGTAAATCTCCCATGTAGGCTACCCATTGGAAGTAGTTAGTGCTGTCAAGAATGACTTGGCATGGACTTTCCATTTTTTGAAAAACAACTGAAGCTGAAGATGCTGAAAGTAAGTGGTCCAATGGATAGATCTCGAAAAAATAGGCGGTTTTAAAAAAAACGGCTCTGAGAAAGGCTTCCGGATGAAGAAGTTATGGCTTTTTGAAAAAAAAAATGTTGACGTTGCCGGCAAAGTGCGCGAATGTGCGGGAATGAAAAAATCCGCCCCCACAAAATGGAGACTTGAACCCAAGACCTCTACTCTCTTAAAAGGTCTTTGAACCAATTGATCTATACAAAATATTTGAGAGAGAGAGAGAGAGAGAGAGAGAGAGAGAGGGGGGGGGGGGGGGGCCTCGATTTGCGTGCTTGCCTTGGGAAGACTCTTTTCCCCTACAAAACACAAAACACAAAACCCAACACGAATATCCAAAGAAAAACGAACCTTACGGCTCGAAGTTAGCTTTAGCCAAAAAACTAGAAATTTTAAAAAAAAATCTCAAAGTTAGCTTTTAGCCGAAAAACTAAATATTTTTCTCAATGTTTCTGATTTTCCGAGATCACACTAAGGTGCAGGGAAAAGAGCATACGCATGAGAAAAATCCTTTCTTTCTGTTTCTGATTTGCCCAGATCGCACAGAGTCGCAGGGCAAAGAGCATACGCAGAAATGAAAGGTATAGATCCGGAAAAAAAAAGGCTAAATAAACTGAAACCGAAATAAGCAGAGAGAAAATGACAGTAAACTGCAAAAAAAAAACACTGTATACCTCCCGATCTGAAAAATGACGCAGCTAGGGCTACCGGAAACCTTTTCGCGTGAAACGAAAGGGGTTCCTCACTGAAACAGATGCTCCGAACGCAACAGAGCAGTCCTCTCGGCCCGAAAGCAGTCAGAAACAGCAGATCTAGGAAACGACAGCCGCATGCAGTTCTACCGGCTTCAGATTTGGATCACCAACGGACGCGGCCCTCAAATAGCTCTGATACCATGTAGGAATTTACAGGGTAAGTTCCTCAGAAAGAATACCAAGAGGACACCGCTCACAACCAGATCTCAAATCAATACACCAGTATTTTTGACGTGGTTAAAACCCTCAGAGTGCAAGGAGGGAAACAGTCCACGGCCTGTCCCAACGTGGGTACAGACAATTTATTAATCAAAGAATGAAAATTTACATAAGCTTCTCTCATGCACGGATTACCCGAACAATGACCCTCCATGCGCTTTAAATAGAACTCATGGACCAATCGGGTGTCAAGCCACGGATCAAGTGTCGGTAATACCGAGGTGAGAGTGAACCGTCGGATCACTACATATCGTGACCGTCGGATTGTAAGTTACAAAATGTACAACGGTAAAGAAACACACTTTACCTAACTCTAACCTAACTCTATACTAGACCAAGTTGAACTTAACTATATCCTATGTGTCGGAATATCCTAACACTTCCGTAGGCCCTTCTAGGGAATGTGTTAATCTCCCCTATTTTGATTTTTGGTAGCATTAGATATGCTCTTAACCTAAAAATTCACAGGGAGGCTAGGACAGATGTGTTCCACAATACCCATAAATCGTTTGGGGAAATTCCACCCGGAGATTGTGTTATTAAAATAATTAATTATTTTTAATGGGTGCCTAAGTCTGAACTTGGAAAATTAAAATAATTAAAGGGTATTAATAAATTTAAGGGCAAAACTTTTAGAAGAAGACGAGGATCACGCCAAAACGATCTAAGCCATTGATTAGAATCTAATATGGGTTGTTGGTTCTCAACGAGAAGATTATAAGAGGAGGTGCTGATAAGAATTAACAAAGCATTTCATCGCAAAACCAAAGGCGTACGGGCCCTTTTCCCTCTCCTCTAGCATGACACGTGGTGGTATATGATTGGATTTGATAAGGACACATGGCAGCATGTTATTGACTCTGATAAGGACACATGGTAACATCTGGTTGGCTTCAATAAGGGATAAGTGTCAGCCGACATCAACATGACATAGCGGTACGGAAGGACACGTGGTAGGCAGTTTTGGCATTTTGAGGGGGACTAATGGGCCATAACCAGCTGACACGTGTCACCGCTAAGGAGTCGCCATGTGGCAGTGATGATGTCATATCAGAAGTCGGAAATCGGAGGATTGAGGATATTGGAACTTTATAACAGTTGGTTATTGAAAACGTTTCGATAAAGGGGCTTTGATGTGTTGGCACTTGGTCGAGGAAACTAATAGAGCCAAGGGCGTAGAGTGAGGCTTAACACCTAAGTGTTATGGAGCATATCAAAGGTTGGAGATTTCATAACTCTTCTTTATATGAATTTTGGAGAAAGTTGCGATATTTGAAGCATCCGATGTTGTTGGCTCTTAGTCGTGGAGACTAGAAAACCAAAGGCGTAGAGCAATAACACGAGGAGAAAAGTCCCCGGTAGGATGCTAAAGGACTTAGCACCTAAGTGCTATACCGACGATCATAAGAAGCGGTCCTATGGTGGAGATGCGATAAGGATCTAAGCAAAAGGGGCTAAAGGCCAATTAGAATATTCTAATATCGTAACATATTCTTAATAGAGTTACGAGTTGTTTGGGCTTTGAAATTTCATTGTTGAATGAGTCGGTAGCTGAAGAGAAAATGAGGGCAGAGGAGTTGGTTGTTGGAATAAATGGTGACTATCAAAGACCAGAAGAAAACT
The DNA here is from genome assembly GCA_031772625.1 of Pinus tabuliformis. Lineage (NCBI taxonomy): Eukaryota > Viridiplantae > Streptophyta > Pinopsida > Pinales > Pinaceae > Pinus > Pinus tabuliformis. The sequence continues at coordinate 702,912,454 of CM062805.1, read as the reverse complement.
TTGAGACAAGGAAACAAGGACTATGATCCACAGAGAAACCAATGCTGAAGTACTATGAACCATGAATAAGCATGTAGAGCCTCAGTGAAAAGAAAGTTTCACACAGAAAGGACTGTTCCTGGTTGGATTGTGAAGGTAGATTGAGAATTCATTCTTAGTGTGGAGAAACTATCAAAGTGCTCATTCTCATTGTTAATCCAGTGGCAGTGACCAAGTCATACATGAAAACAGAATGGAAGAACCATGTTGTGGTACACTCGCGTAGTGTGTTAGAAGGACATAGTGGCAACATTAATCATGGGGTGGTAGAGGAACAAAACCTAGAAGCTCATATGAGCAATGTGGGGGAAAGAAGCATAGTTGTAAGTGAGGTAATTGGAAGAGATCTAAGAGAGTGCACTATTGTGTAAGGCTGAGAGAGAGTGAGTTCTGCAGAGAAAGACTAAGAGTGACTATGGAGAGGTAAGAGACCCCAAGAGCAGCATTGCTATGTGAAAGGTGGAAGTTTCCTGTGCACTGTATGTTAGGCCATAGTTTCCAATGCTATATGAAAAGGGTCGAAGGTTCCTATGCAACAAAAGAAGGCCGAGAGTTGTATGTGTGATGTGGAGAGAAAGAGGTCGAGAGCTGAGTGCATGTTGATGAAGGGCAAAGATAGATCTACCTGGACTGCGATGAGTGACAACATGGACTATGACGAGGCAGAGTGAGCAGATAAAACAAAGTTGTTGTCAGGTAGAGTGGCTACCATATTACAGAGAACATTCAGGTCCTATTTGAGTGTGGGTTGGTGCCTGCATACAGAAAGTTGGTGCTTCCATCTCCAGTGGGTGCTTGAGAAAGCTTGGGGGTTGGTGCCTCCTACAAGTTGGCTTACAAAAATCCAAGGAGTTGCAAGTTGGTTCTTGCAAAAAATTCGTGAGGTCGGTGACTCACATGGTGCTTCTAGTAAGCTAGACAGGTGTTTACAAAAATAGGGAGTTGGTGCTTCCTACTAGTGGGTGCTAGCAAACAATCAAAGGGAGTTGTTTCTTCCTGTGAGTTGGTGCTCACAAAACATATTAATGTAATAGAGTAGGTTCTCTTATTTTACATCAATAACAACAACAAGCTTGGTGGTTTTTTCCTGAAAGGGTTTCCATGTAAAACATTGTGTCTCATGTGTATGATACTCATGGTGTGTATGCTTGTATGTTAATTTCATATTGTTGTCATATTACATTCTGTTGCTAATTATATGGATGGGTTTCAAGCTTGAATAAGAAAAGTAAATAGGCTTAAAAGTTTAAAATTAACCTTAATATTGATTCACCCCCCCCTCAATATAATTATCATTGTTTCCAAGATTTATTTTCTAAGGTATTGCAATTTAAAATAACAAAAAAACTATAAAATTGTATGTAGTGTATACATGGAGAAAACGATAAGTACCAATTCCTTTTTAAATAAATGTATGAAATTAAATAGTGTAGATTTGTTTAATTAATTAGAACCATATTAGATTAATTGATATATAATTATTCAACTATTTACAATTGGAGTTATTAAATTAATTAATATCAAATTATTCAACTAATTAGAATAGGATTAACATAATTGAATAAAATAATTTAAACTAAAATAATACTTTCATTGGTAGATTTAAGAAGGCTATGAGAAGAGTTGAAAGAAAACTAAGATCCCAAGGCCCTCAGACTCACTATGGTAAGGTATACCTCCCTTACATCGAGGGAGTTACTAAAAATATTACAAGGATTTTGGATATGAAATATCTTACAACTCATTTCAAAACAACATGAACAATTAAGCAAAGGATGAAATCTGCTACGGAAAATATTTATCATCACCAACTTAAAGGAGTTTACAAGATTAATTTCCCTTGTGGTAAAAGTTATATTGGGGAGACATGATGTTCCTTGCAAAGAAGATTGAAGGAGCAAGAAGCTAACATTAGAAATGAACAATCACACACCTCAACCCTTGTAGAGCATTCCTTGAAAACTAAACATCATATTTGCCTAGAAAATGCTAGAATCGTCACTAGAGAAGACCACTATGAAAAGAGGAAAATTAGGGTAGCTTTGGAAATTAAGAAACATCTGCATAATCTGAACAAAGATGGTGATATCAAGATTAGTAACAATTGGTTTTCTCTAATTCAGCGGATTAGTTCTTTTAATTATTCTTCCTTTCAGACATAACTCTCTTTCGCCAACTTGAATTCTAATGGTACTCATTTAATTAATTTTAATTTTAATATTATTTTTTCTTAATACTATTAATTTACCTTAATGCTAATAAATAATTTTATTTATTATAATTAATATACCTTTATCATAATTATAATATATTATTCTTTATTCTTATTATTAATTAAATTAATATGTTAATTATCCATATATCTTATATATTAATAAGCAACATTATAATTAGTATACCTTTTCATAACTATAATATACTATATTATTTTAATTTATTATTTTTTATTCTTATTAATAATCATTATTATATAATATATCTTCTTGTTATTAACTCTAATTATATTTAAATTAATAGATATTATAAAAATATACTCTTATTTGTATTTTATATATATATATATATAATATTAGGTTTTCACACATATATATATATATATATATATATATATATATAATATTTATTTTATTATTATTAGGTTTTGTTACCCAGATTTTTAGGTTTTATTGATTTCTTTCTTTTTTTGTTGTTTATTCTTCTATCTTTCTCATATTTCTTCAACTCTTGTCTTGAAGATGAATCCTCTTGTAAATTCAAAACATCGATAACTCTCAAGTATTGGAAAATCTGAATTCTCTATCTATAAATGCTTTCATTTTTTAAAATATTTTGTAAAAAAATCAATTTTCCAACTTTCCATGGTTAGCCTCACTCTAATGTGTTTAAAACAATTAAAAGTCCAAAATAATTAAATTAATTAAAAAAAAAAAAAATGGATTTAATCCTACCTTTCTACCTTTCTAGATTGAGTTTGTCCTTCATAATTAAGATTCAGGTTAGGCCTAGTTGGTTGAGATATTCTCTCCAACTTGTTAGGCTAGTAGATTAGTTTTTAGTTGAGAGATTTGCTTGACCATAGTGTCCAAGATAGATGCACTATCTTGAGATAAATTCTCCTCATGTATTTATATGTATCATAAATATTATTTTAATAATAAAAACGTGAGGAATACATCAAGGCAGATTTTTCCACCCTGTCTTATTTTTATGTCTTTGATATTTTAATGTATGTGTATTGTAAATCCTTCATTGTGGTATCAGGGAAAAGTTCATGGTTGTTGGGATTGTGTGACAAAGCTTGAGTGTTAACAATTCTGCATGCAAGTAAGGAGACCCTGGCGAGGAATTGATAGCTTAATTGGAGAAAGGTTCATCCATTGTTTGTGATAGTGGATGTTGTACGAATCACATAAGGATTTTGTGAACATAACAGTTGTGCGTTTTGTAGTAGATCGGGATCGCAGCCTGGAGAATCAATCTGCAAGTTAGAGACAATCAATGGTGCTATGTTCGTGTTGTTGGAAGCTGTCAGCGTGAGATTTGGCAAAGAGAACCTGTCTGTGAAGTTGTGAGTGGTTCGAGAGGAGGTTGGTCAAGTCTGTCGAATAAAGAGGTCAAGAGATGGAAATCAGTGTGGGCGGAGTCAGCCTACGTTCATCTCAATGATTAGAGAATCCAGAACATTCTTGAGCATATGTACGGAGTCAAACACTCATCTTCGAAGCTTTTTCTTATTTTGAGCACGACGACTACGCTTTTCCTCCACTAACTCGGAAATTGAAGGACCTACTGTCAATACGGCCCTTTCCCCTACACTTGTAAGGTTTGAAACTTCTTTCTTTCCCAAGAATGATATCTTGTGTGAATAATTAATTCCTCCGAAAATTGCAATCCTTATTGGCTTTGGGGTACGGATGTCTGCTCTAACTATATGATTTGAAGTGGTTTTTCTGATGGTCACCAGTGAGAGCTCTTCAAAGAAGTAAATAAAATAATCTATCAGTTCCAGTGAGCGCTGGAAATTATGTTTGAAATTTTTAATGAGGGCAGGAATTTTTGATAATGTGTTCATTGATGTCTTTCAGAAACGTGGTTGATTGGATGAGCATATGATTTTCTTGAAGCATAAGCTCCAAATGATTCTGCAATAAACTGCATTCACATACAAATCCACCAAAACTTAGCCGCACAGTCAAATGAATGTTTTAGGTTTCCATAAAGTTTGACAATTGTCTTTAGTCATTCACCCAACTGAAAAATATTCTAGCATTTGGCACATGCCCTATTTTAGTATTTCCGATACTTTGTCGATGGTGAAGGACAAGAAGTGAAGGCTCTCAAATGACCCCTGTTTGTTGAAGGTCATCCAAATTGAATGAAAAAGGAGCAATGCTATATCTAAGTGGAAGTAACAATCCTTTTATTTTGTTGGTTAGCATAATACTTTCTCTTATAAGAAGTCATTACATTTTTTTTTACTGCGTAACATTTTGAATGGAGAGAATAAGTTGTGAGATGACAAATAAAAGTATTGCTGGAAACTTCCATGCGTCTCATTTTCGGCACCTTCGAAGGTCAATTATTGGGAAAGAATTAATGGAGAAACTAGCCGAAAAGAAAGACCAGCCTTGAGCGCCAGCGTGGAATCTATTTTGGAGTGGCTGGGTGTCTCTCTAAAAAATGATCGTGCCTAATTTATCCAACGAAGTATCTCCAACTAAATACATATGCATGGTTTTTATATGCTTAAAGTTTAAAGCTTGAAATCTTCACTTTTTAAAAGTGATTTCATTGATTTTTTTAAAGTGGCTTTATTTTAATGGAACTATAAAAAAGCATGATCATTAAAGATTTATAATTTGGAAGTGTGATAAGGTGTATTTGGAGTCTTGAATAAAGAAGAGAAAGTGGGTATCATCACATATGTGTGATATGTGAAGATTTTATTGTTGTTTGAGTTTTAAGTAAGTATAAATTAGTGAAAGAATTGTTGGGTGTGATAAGGTGTATTTGGAATGTTAAGGGATTTTCTTTAGAGAAATTCATTGTTGTAATCCAAAGTAATGTTTTACTTTGAGAGAGATTGAGTCAGTGAACATCTAGTTTCTGAAGACATTTTGCTTCTAGAGTTTGTGAGCGTAGGATTCTCAATACTTGAGAAGTCTCAACGATGTTGTTGTGAAGGTTGATGTACTTCAATATTTAATAAAGATATATTTTAGTGGTGTTGATGTGTCCTAGATCTGCCTGAAATTGAAGAAGGGGATCTTAAGTACACCTTGTGTAGTGATTGATTGTGCATGTTTTGTGCCTAGTTTTGAGACTACAATTATGTTATCTAACACACACAAAGAGTCTAAAGCAATTGAATGAAACAAGAACATTCATCAAAGCACCTGAAATTAAGAAGTTGTAATGAGCATTCAATCAAGCACAAACAATCACGTGCATTTGCACAACTACAAGACATAATCAAAGTTGGCAACATCAACAAGAAAATTCACGCAAGGCAATCAAGTTAATGCAACTACAAACTCATGCATTTCAAAAGACTGCATCAACATTCAACGACAATTGGTCATTGTGTAACTTGCAAGATCATAATTTGTAAGTTAACTTGTAAACAAATTCAAATGAAATTGATTTGAATTGTAAAGGTGCATTTTCGGTCGAAACCAACACCCAAATTGTGAATTTATAGGAAGTAAAGTAAGTCAATTCTCCTCAACTGAGTCAATTAAGTGAGTCAACTCTCTTCAAGTGATTCAATATCATTTGAACTTGTCATTGTAAACATTGGGTGCATTTTCGGTGGTATCCGACACCCTCATCCTAGTAAAAAATTCAAGCAAACATGAGTTCAACCATTCCATTGATAAACTAAATTAGGCACACAAGTTCAAGAATTCAAGAGAGCGAGATCTTCAAATTCCGCAAGTGCTACAAGCAACCATCAAGAAAAATCAAGCAAGCAAGTGAGCCAGTACAACCGAGTGTGTCAAAAGTCATAATGGGTAAAGGAGGAAAACGTCTTCAAAGTGAAGAAATGGAGATTAAAGATTTGAAAGATTGCAATCATGAGTTACAAAACAAAGTTGAAATACTGGAATGGAAGTTGAAGCAAATTACAACCTTAATAAATCAAATGATCAGTACATTAGAAGCAACGAAAGACTTTCAAATTGCGCCGAAATGAAAGAAAAACTCATTCATGCACTTCAAATTAAGTTAAGAGAAAAGAAAGATAAACTCAATCATGCACTTCAAATTAAGTTAAGAGAAAAGAAAGATTTACTAGATGCACAATGTGCAGAGAAGAAAAATGCAAGTTGTGACAAAGAAGACCTCATCACAACAACAAATGAAATCTGTGATATAAGTGATCTTATTCATCATATTGATGAAGGTTGTGACATAGATGATCTCTTCCAATTAGTTGTACTACTAAATGATGCAACAAGTAGTACCAAAGATCGAATTGATCAATTTGATGCAGCATGTCAAACAGATGATCTGTTAATGCTTGATGCCCAGTGTGATATAAAAGGTTTAATAAATTAAGGACAGAATGTTAGCAGCAATAGCAAGTATGAAGAACAACAACGGGTTAGTCTTTCCAAGAAGGTGATCAAACTTTGGGAAGAAATCTTTTTCAACAAAGATCGACATGGCCTAGGATACAACAAATAAAACACATTCTTTGTTCCAGATTTCTCAAAACCAGTTCAGTTTTAAGTGCTAGTTTTCTCAACAATGATCAGAATATGGTTAAGTGTAACCATTGTAAATGAAATGGCCATATGGAAAGTAAATTCTTTAACCTCCACCCTTGTCACCATTATGGAAAGAAAAATCATTCATCCGAAAGACGCTGCAAGTGAAATCAACCACCAAGAGTGAAGATCAATTACGCATGGATTGATCCTTGGAAATGGTCATCTACAGTCAAACAGTTCTCTATGTGTTATCGAAGGATTCAGTCTCACATGAAGACAAATTATATAGTAAAATGAATATGGTGAAACTCTCCTACACCTGAAGGGGGGGAGTTCCAAAATAAAATGTCGATTTTCTCTCTTTTCAGTTGACAAAGGGGGGAAATGATAATAATGGATGTGCCTATGTTACTTTATGCAACTAATTGATAAGATTGTGAAATACATAGACACTGAAGCAGTTAGAGAAAACATAACAGGCAAACATGTAAACATGACAAGTCTAATAAGGAGTTCACCCAATACTCCTAGGCTACGTCTCCTAGTCTAGCCTTCAGTGGTGGCATCTCTATTATGTTTTCAAAGCAGAGTTTTACAACAGTGAGCTCAAATTGAATCTCACTCAACAGATATAAATCAGTAGGACTGGACTTGGATCCCCCAAGTCTCTTGAGTACACAGACTCTCCTTACTGAAACGCGACCTCTGTTGGTCACAGTAGTATGAGCCCAATGTAAGACTCATACATGACAGGCCTATGCCAAGGAGTTCGCTTGAACCTCTCAAGACTTTTCTGGAGTACACAGACTCTCTGACTCTCTCTAGCTCTCTCTGGCTCGATGCTGCCTTCAGGTCAGGTCGACTTCTTCTCTTGGTTAACTCTCCTTTCTTGCTTTGTTTTTGTCAGTTCGTGGCTTTAAAGCCAATCTGCGTTCTGACTGTTCGTTTCTGCTTCCCGACGTTCTGGTTCTCGTACCTCTGTTTGTTTGAATTCCTCTATTCTACGTCATCATCACTATGTAACGCCTTATAAGGAGGTGGCCACCTGTTTCATAACAAACTGAGTGTCAGTTCTCTTGGACATGTTTGAACGGTCGTTATTTCCATTTAACTCCCAGATTGCTCGCGAACATGATTCCTCTACCAACTCATCGTTCATGCCAGACTTCAAACGTTTATACAACTCGGCCTATTTACCCTGTTGAATCCAGTCATTCGTCGGATTGTATGTCCGTCGTCGATTTGGAGCCTCCAGATCCTACAGTCTCCGTCCATATCGGGCGGGTAAGTTGCATGACGTTTACCTGTTCGATCTGAGCGATTTTCTCTCTCTTCCGTTGGACGCGTGGCACCCAGTGTGTGGCATCGGGCGAGACTCGGTTGAAATCGCTTGCCACTCGAAGCCCTTCTGATATCCTGTCGGTTTTCATGTGGGACCCGCCTCTGACGGAATCAACGAATTCCGTATGGTTTTTGACTTTTCGGGTTCAGGTCGCTCGGGGATTTTTCTTCTCTGAGGGGTTTTCCTAGCTATATGCGATTAGCGACTTGTTTTGTTGTTTCGTGGTAGTGTGCGTTACCATGGGCCAATGGTCGGCGCGTTTGACCGAGGGTCCTCGTTGCTTGGCACTGCACACAAATTACAACTATTCGAGGATATTTCAAATAAGCTCGACCTTTGTAAGTCTTTGAAACTTTGGCACGAATTTTACAAAGTTATGAAAACTTAGAGAGTTCTTTAGGATCCAATTCGGATCATCAACAAGAAGTAGTAAACCATTTTTGACAAAATCAACTCAGTCAGTGGGTAATCATCATCAGCAGCCAATGGGCGTTCAACATCAAAGATGTCAGTGATAATTTCGACATCAGTAAATTTGCCAGTGGGCATTCTCAATATTTTTTCAATGGACAAAGGATGATGATTGCAACAAAAGGACAAATGGATCCTTTTGCAGCTTGGCACGTGATGGAGTTGTCAAGAAAAATTCAGAGATGAATTAGACATGTAGCTGATTCATGCTCTCTTCAGATTATAGTTTTTTCAGCATCCGGCTTTGGCGGTTTTTCTAGCAACATTTTTGAGGATCAACATTTCAACATGATAACTTGGAATATGGTTCATGGTTCTTAGTTTGGACTTATCTTTGTGGGGGGCGGAATGCTAGCCTCACTCTCATGTGTTTAAAACAATTAAAAGTCCAAAATAATTAAATTAATTAAAATCAAGAAAGTTGAATTTAATCCTACCTTTCTAGATTGAGTTTCTTCCTCATAATTAGGAGTCAGTTTAAGCCTAGTTGGTTGAGAGATTCTCTCCAACTAGTTAGGCTCCTAGTTTATTTTTTAGTTGAGATATTTTCTCAACCATAATGTCCAAGATAGATGCACTATCTTAAGATAAATTATCCTCATGTATTTATATGTATCATAAACTTTATTTTAATAATGAGAATGTGAGTAATACATCAAGGCTGTGTCCTTTTCTGCCATGTCTGATTTTTATGTCTCTGATATTTTAATGTATGTGTATTGTAAATCCTTCATCCATTCATTTTTCCTTATGTAAAGTGGTTTCAAAATTTTATTAAAGACTAAACTAGTATTTCATTTGAAATGAAAAGAATCTTATAAAAAATAAATTTGAAAAAGGTAGGTGTTTATTTCAAGTCAAGTTGAATGTAGGAATGTTGATTTGATGGATTTATTCTGGATGGTTTAAGGTCCATAGTGTTGGGTAAGCTGTTGTATTTGGTGTGATGAAGTCAAGGCTTAAAGCCTAAGCTATTTAAAAATATAAAATGGTATATTTAAAGATAAAGATTAATTAATTGATAATCAACAAACAACTAGGTGTTATGTGCCCTATGTATAATATTGGATAGTAGAAATATATTTATGAGCTCAAATTGTAATTTGCTAACTATAATATGTAAACCTATTTTAGAATCCAAAGCAAAAAAATAATGCTTGAACCCTACAATGGATATAAGGTTAAGATGGATCTACATTGGTATATATATATATATATATATATATATGAAATCGACATTGGTTATATATATATGGAATCGACAAAGAAATAATTACACATTTTATTTTTTATTTTTTTTTCCTTTAAACTTTCAATTGATAAATACCCTTTTATATAAAGTTGATATAGAATTACGACATTTAATATGGAAATTCAAATATTTTATTTATGGTTAATATTGAAATATTTTTTCATTATCACTATTATTTTTTAAATCACATGTCAACTCTATGTCATGCATGGAAGAAATTTCACATCTCCTTTAGAATGAGTTGTAATTTCAATAATTCCTTTAATTAACACACATATGTATATATTCCCTCCATCTGGCTCTTCTTTTTATCATCTTTCTCTTCATCTTTCTCTTTTCCCTGATGATGGATCCCATTTGGGATTCGAAACGCTGGTGTAAAAACTCCATTACTGTGGGTTCTCCGATCAGAAATTCAAATAACACAAACCACAGATCTCTGAAATCCAAGATAATAAAATATTTTAAAATTGGATATTAATTAATTGATGATTATTGACAAATAAATTGTTATAATGTCAAATATTTTCAAAATATTTATCTTTCATTTATAGATTTTAAATTTAATTTTTATTGTTAAAAAATAAATAAGCTTCAAATTTAATGCAAAAAAAAAATGGACCGTGACTATGGCCATGGTGATTAGATTTGATTTAGTGAATCCTTTCAAATCCAATATAGATATCTTCTAATCTATTCAAGACTTAATATGTCAAAGGATGGAATCATAGGTAATTTCTTTCTTGATAAAATCAGGGACCCTTCTAATCCAACTATCTTTGTAATGATCTTTCCATAAAATATAATTAACTAACTTGGTCTAAATTAGGCGGTTATTTCCGGCCATAATCAACACTTCATGGGAAGCTACATAACCACATATATGGGTTTGTGCTAGTTTGGCCACAATAAGAAACATTCCTCTAAATAAGCACTTTGGCATAATTATTTATGAATGTGTAACAAAATCCCCATTCAAGGTCCAACTTTATTATCCCAATGGACAATCTGTCATTCATTACTCCTTTATGTATACAAATTTTAGTAGACAAATATATTAGGAATCATCAAAAACATCATTATTACAATTATGAAACTAAATGGTGTCTCAAATGTACATAATAAATCAAGCATGAAACAAGTTAATGAGTCCCATATGCTTTCCACACAACTTAGGTGGTAACCTTTTCATCATGGGATCCAAAATCGTTAACTTAATGTTGATTTTCTCAATAGTCACCCAATCATTCCAAACACATTCTTTAAAAACAAGGTACTTTATGTCAATGTGCTTATTTGAGCTACTATTGTTATTGTTGTCAACGAAGTGAATTGTAATGGAATTATCATAGTAAATCGTTAATGGCCTGGAGATGGAGTTTAGAAATCTAAGCCCCGTGATGAATTTACATAAAAATAAAGCCTATGAGCTACCTCATAACATGCCATATAATTTTCCTTCATAGCAAAATAAGTGATCAACATCTATTTCTTGCTTCCCCATTAGATGGCGCCTTCAAATAGTAGGAAGACATATTTTGATGTAGATAGTCTATAGTTGAGTTATCCCACATAATCTGAGTTTGAATACCTAATTACTTCCAAATTGTTTGATCATATACATGTGAGCATGTATATTTTGTACCCTATAGATATCACATAACTATCTTTTCATCTCTCTAGTGATCAATTCTTGGATTACTTTTTATTTTTTTTGTAAGTCAAGATTCTATTCATTCGTCAAAAGAATAGTACATAGATATCAAAATGCAAGTGATCTCACCAAGGCCATGTTTATTGACCATTGATATCACCATATTACAAAGAAACAGTAAGAGAGGAAGATCAATATTCCAAATTCTAACATGCCAAAAGAACCAAAAGACAAACAAAACCAGAAGGAAACCAATGACCATACTCAATCATCAGAAGTAATTGACGTTGGATTATCTGGCCCAGTCCCTCGTGGGGGAGAGTGATATCGACAATTGACATGTTTCTCAAAGTGAGCTAGCCACGTTTCCACCAAACCACTATGATCCTTTCTCTGACATGGCATTGCAAGTAATGTAGCTAATTAAGCGTGGTGATGACAACCTTGTGCTCTTCCTTTATGGTCTTGTCATAAGCTTCCATATGATCCAAAACAGATTGAAACATGTCATGAAGGGCCACACGACTAGTCAACTAGCCAACAGTTTCACGTCCCAAAATACTCATGCGCATCAACCTGCTACTTGGTCCTCGCCCTCCCACTCTACTACCACATACTACGATGAATCTGCTAAGAGTGTGCATCTCCACTTCCACCTCGGAAATCAGTCGACACCCTTCCTACACCACCAACAACTCTCCCTCCCCACCCAAAACCTATCGTATTCCTGATCCCCTGCATCACCTTCATCAAGTTGCTCAAGTCACCCTAGTTAACCAAGGTGCCGAACTTCCTAGGGCTGGAGCGAGAATTCCACGGAACTAGTTGAATATTGAAAACATAGAAGGACACCCTAAAAATGTGACCCAATGTATGCCACACACCCTTCCACCAGCCTAGATGCCAGTGAAGGTCATGCATTAGCCACACATCAACCAGCAATAACCACCCCTGCAAGGCTGCTTGCCACCACTCGCAGACCTGAAAGGAGAAGAATTCAACCAAATTGGCTTCCACACCAGCCAAACCAATGCCTCTACCACTTTATTGCCATAGGGAATACCAGAGGGAAGAGTTGTAGGCCACCTGAAGATACCCCAGATCCCAAAACCCCAAGACCCCAGCCAGAGCCAATTTTCCTCTAGAACCAACACCACCAGACCCTTTAGAGACCCATTAGAACTAAAAAAATGCACCCAATTGAACAAAAAAGTAGCCAAGCACCCGACCACCCACGAAACAGGCAAAGTAAAAACCTCGTTATCACCTCTATCAATCGAATTCCACCCCGAGACCCAAGAGAGAGTCCCCCCGCTAACAAACACCACAGAGAAAAAAGATAAGGCCGAAGAAAGGAGAAAGATCAGAGGACACACCGCAAGTGAGGGAACCAAAAACCACTTCGACCACAGAAGACCCTTCAACAACACTCTACAAATCACCACTACAAAGGAACCCAAGACTAGTCGTCCTTCCCAAAAACAATCTCGTAACCTGTCGACTGGAATAAAGAAACGGGCACTGGAAGAATAACTTGCATCTTTTGAAGAGAGAACCTAGTGGATGGAGAGACAGTGTAAAAATCACGACCACTCCAAGAATACCCAATAGACAAAACAGCCAGCAAAACTGCAAACACTTAGACCAATCTCAAGCACCCTCCATTCAACATGCCCAATATACATTTTACCAACCCCTGCATGGCCATTAATGACCTCACCTTACTACCACAACCTCCAACGGAGGTCAAATGAAATTTCACACGTAGCACATAGCATTTCACTCTATGTTTTGCATGATGGGAGGTTGAATACATTGTCCTCCTCCCCAGCTGCCTTCAGTTGATGTTCATTACCCATGTGTTGGGTCTATCTTGGGGACTGACACCCCCATCCAGAAACCCTCCTCATTAGCTACTATATGATAGAACTCATTAAGATGAGGAGTTCGAGAACTGAAAGGCCAATCATGGATTAGTTCTTAGCTTGGATTTTCACTTCCCCAATTGGAAAGCTTATCTGTTGCTTGATTCCCCTCTCTTTTCACATGTTTTGTGACTACATAAGAAAAGGCCGATAGCTGGGAGTGGATTTGATCGCATGTGAGCTCCAGCCTCCAATTTCCATTCACCTTCTGAGAGGGAGACCCATTTAGGAGTTTTTGGAGCCTAGAGACAACTATTTGAGAATCTCTGGAGACCTGTAATTTCACTAACCCCATCTCAGCAACAATTTGTATCCCCTTCTCAAGCGCTAGAAATTCAGCTATATTGTTGGTGGTTTTGCCACATGGTGTGGTGAATAATTTCACCACCTTCCCCATGTCATTCTAAATTAATCCACCTAAACCTGCAGGGGCCATATTTCCTTTAGATGCTCCATCAAAATTTAACTTCCAGAACCCTAACAGAGGCTGGAGAAAATTATCAATTGAGCTCCCCCTCATGGAGAGAGAGCAAGATGGTCTAGCAGCGATTCATGTTGGGTTGAGATCTAGATCCATAAGGATAACCATCTCTTGATCCTCAACTTTCCAATCCTCCTTGGACCAATGGTCAACTAGAACAAACTCTTTCATTTGCGCCTTGTTACTTCCCAAACTTGATCAGTCCTGATGACCTCTGAATGAAACATCGCCCGATTTCTAGCTTTCCAGAGATTCCAGAGGAAAAAGCCTTGGGAGAGACATCATTCTTTGTTGACTATTGGGTTCTTAAAGAGTTTTCAATGCCATAATTCCAGTGATTCTCTCAAATTGTTCTCAAACCGATCTACAACCTCGAATAATGCCAATTTATAATTCCAAAGATTGACTACCATAGAGAAAAAGTTGAGGAGATGATCTATTGTTTCCTCCCCATTAGAGAAAAATGGGTAGCATGAGTGACTACAAAAGCCTTTTTTCTGGAGCTTATCCCAGGTTAAGTGTTTACCATGGCCAATGAACGAGAGGAAGAAGGAAACTTTTGGCCAAAGCCTTGAGTACTATATCCGTTTCCAAAGAGAATCTTGTGCCAAATTTGCTGAAGAGGAGAGAAGGATATATTCTTCCTTGAGAGAGTAAATATCCCTAGATCGATGGCCCGATCTGAGTTTATCAAGATCACCACAATTAAGTATAAGGTGTTACTGGAGGATTGCATACAATGCTTCCTAGGCTAGGGGGGAATCATGAATCAACTAGTGCACTTGGGGCTTCCACACTATCCATTTTGTCGTCTTTTTATTATCCTTCTAGGAATCTTTGACATGCGAAGCTCCTAATCAAGAGATGAAAATATGAATTTCCTCGAGGTGCTCAACTTGACTAATCTTAGGGTGTTTCATCTAGGCCTCCTCCCAAAATTTGTCTTAATGACCATTCCTAGCTTCCCAGAAGTCTTAATTTTGTATTATGTCCCTCTTTTCTTTTGCCAAAGTCCAGATAAAGGAGCTACCCAGCGATTGTTGATTGTCAGTTAGAGGTTTGAGATGGACGATTCAACCATATTTGAAAGACCATAGGGTCTTCCATAATTCTTGGCCACCCTGTAGCCATCTACACTATATCTTTGTAGTGAGGGCTTTCGATAACATCTCTAGATCTTTCATACCAAGGCCGCCATGAGTCTTAGGCCTGCATAACTTTTCCAAAGCCACCAGGGACCATTTCCTATTGATCTGCACACCTGACCAAAGGAATTTCTGAAATTTGGCTACAATATATTTATAAATACTTTGAGGGGTTGGAAGAGCCAAGAGTTGGTATACAGGAAGTGCCTGTAGGACTTCCATCAAGAGAATTAATCTTCCAGCTGAGTTTAGAACCTTGAAAGACCAACTGGAGAGCTTCTGGTCAATGCGATTCAACAAATATTTCCAACATGTCACTTTTAGGGAGTTGGAGACCAAGGGTATTCTAAGATAAGTGGTTGGAAGTAAACCGATATAGAATCCAAGCGTCCTAGCCAAATGTTGTTGAACCCTTGGATGAGTATTGAAGAAGAAAATATTGGATTTCTCCTTGTTAATGATAGTTCTAGAGGCCTGCTAGAACTCCTCTAGGAGAGAACTGAATTATATGGCTTCCCTTAGAGTTCGATTCTCGAACAACATGTTATCATCCATAAATTGCTGGTGTGAAAGTGGGGAAGAACTTGGAGATAATCACAACCCCTGAATACGGTTAATCTCAGAGGCTAACTTGATGAGTCTACCCAGCCCCTTAGTTGCAATAATAAAAAGAAAGGGAGAGAGAGGATTCCCTTGTCTCAATCCCCTTGATCGTCAGAAAGGTCAGCAGGTATAGAGAGAGACATTAACAATGATGGAGTAAAAAGGTATTTTAATAAATGATTTCACCCAAGAAACCCATGAGTGAGAGAACTCAAAAACATTAAGAACAAAAAGGAGATAGTTCCAGCTTAGATGATCATAAGCTTTAGACATGTCAAGTTTAATAATCATACCTGGGGTTTTGGATGATTTTAGAGAGTGGATTGTTTCATGGGCTACTATAATTCCATACATTATTTGCCTGCCTTCCACAAATCCTATCTACTCAGACCAGATGATATATTTCATTAGGGGTTGCAAAGAGAAATTGGTCTGAATCCATTCGATTCTATAATTCCTACAATTATCTTGTAAATAGTGTTGCAAAGATCAATTGCTTTGAATCCATTTGGATATACCCCCACTCCTTTCTTTGGAATAAGCTTGAGGAAGGTGGCATTGAGTCCTGACCAGATCCTTTGGGATTGGCATCATTCCTCGATTGGCTCATGAATTCCGCCCCAAGAAGTTCCAACCAACTTTAAAGAGCTTCAAGGTAAATCCATCATGTCTTGGAGCGTTATTAGAGTAGAGAGCACGTACTACTTCTTTAACTTCTGCAAATGAAATATCCCTCATAAGTGCCTCATTTTGATCCTCCATCACCAATTTGGGAATATGGTGTATGATCCTAGATATTGCCTCACTCTTCTCCACACTTGGTTCAGTGAATAGAGTTTGGAAATAGGAGATTAATTCCTCTGATATTTCCTCATGATGGAAAATATGTTGTCCTTTTGAGCCCTTAAAGGAGAGGATCTGATTGACCTGTCGGTGCTTTAACTTTTTTATGTGCAAGAACTTCGTGTTGTGCTCCCCTTCCTTGAGCCACTGAATCCTCAATTTTTTCCACCAAAGGATTTCCTCCTGCTTCTGTATTTGCTCCAAATCATTAAGGAGCCAACCCTCTTGTGATGCAAGGCTCTTCGTCTGTCCTTCTAAAATAATTCTCTGATGGATAGCCTGTATTTCGTCCTACAGTGCCTGTTTCTCTTTGTGGAAATTTCCAAAATAAAAAAGGTTCCAATCTTTAATCCTTTTCTTAAGCTCTTTCAACTTCAGCTGGAAAGTTTCCATATGGCTTCACCTTGATATCGAGATATTTTTCCACCATTCCTCTAACTTTGATATGAAGTCAGAACTTCCTAACCAGAAAGCCTCAAAGAGGAAAGGCTTATTTCTTGGGGCCATTCGCAGGTTGATTTCCAAATAGATAGGCTAGTGATCGGAGCCTAGACAGGGAAGAATAGAGGATTGAATATAGAGATCTTGCTGGAGAATGTCATCCAAGATGAGGAAGTGGTCCAAATGTGACGCTATATAATGCTTTTCTCCTTGGAGAAATACTTCACTTAGCCTATGGTCAATCCCTATGATTGATATTTGTTGGGGTAGAGTGTCATTGTGGTGCTTAGTGCTAGAGGTGTTTGACAAAACACTTATACAATGGACTTAACCTCTTGATTATCTATTTGACTAAATATTGGTGTGAATACCCTTGAGAAATTTAACTCCTCAAATTCTAAATCCAACTTGAGGGTGGTCAACTACAAGAAATATTGTAGTGTATCGAGCCTATGGTTTTGTGGAGAGTTGAAGTCCCTCTCTCAGTCACTAGTCATTCAAGTTAACCAGATAAGTGCATTTACTTGTATACATGTTGTACTATGAATGATGAATGATATTTTTATGGGTATGAATATGTATGTTTCAAAATTGTTAATGGAGGAATGTTTCATTATTGTTTGTCTATGATGAAATGTTTATATGTATGCTATCATGGTTATGAGGGGCTTGGAGCCCTCTATCTTTGTTGATATGTTCATGAAGTGCAAAGCTAATTATATGGTCATGTATGATTGTTGGATGTGCCTAAATAAATTGTTATAGGTTGTGATTTCCACTATCTAATAAGTTGTGAATAACATGGTTGTCTATTTGCTTAATGCCTCTAACTAACTTTCCTAAGAAAGGGTTATGATTGGTGTATGCATCATAGTTTAGTAGATCTGATAGTATTTGGTTGGGATAGTCCTTGTTATCTTGTATGGTGTTATTGCATTTGAATTTATAGAATGGATATATCTATGGAATGTATGATGGTTAAGCATAATGAGTAGAACGTTATGTGATCAGAAAATAGTTTTAAATTTATGAAAAGGGTGTTTTGGTAAATGCCCTTCTTCAAGGAGAAACTTGGAAAAGTCATGTGAAGTTCATAAACCTTATAAGCCTAAGTATTGAGAAAATAATATTGTATCTGGGTCTGAATGAGCGATCATAAGTGCCTTCTACCCAAGGTAGAATAGCCTTTTTATGGCATACATATCTGGGGTTGGAGGACCTAGATATCTAATCAGTTGATGAGTGTATCTAGAGTTGAGCCTACTTAGATTTTTATTGGCTTGAGGCCAAATCAAATTAAGTGGAGGATGTGTTTGGGATTCGGGACATCTAGGGGAGAGATCATGCTGCAAATTTGTGAATCTTGAGATATGAGCCAAGGTCGGATACCTTTGAAAGCACAAAAGTGATTTTAGGGACCTAGGTGTCCAGGAAGGATCCTAATGGTGAGCTAGATATCCCCTAAAACTAGATATAAAGGAGTTTTACAAAAATGCACAAAGAGTGACGAGCCTTGTGAGACTCGCTAACTCAGTTGAGGTGGAAGGTGCCATAAAGACCTAATCAGACTATAGGGATGCCACATAAGGATTCCATGAGAACATGGCTCAGATGATGTGGAAAAGTTGTTGATGTGGTATGATATCAACAGGACATGTGGCAAGTAGAAACGATACTTTTGTGTGTCCAATTGGTTGGTTTTTGAATGACACATGCCATCATTAGAGGATGCCATGTGGAGAGATGATGTCATCAAGTCATCACCATGACATCATTAAGATGCAATGAAGGAAGGGTGATGTGGAGATATGTGATTTGGCATGAGAGCAAAAGTGGCACCATGAAGGAGTGGGTCACACACGAAAAATACTCGAACCCCCCCTTCGTTATTTTTTGACCATGTAAGGTGGTGTCAAAATGGATTTTTAACTGTTCAATTTTGCGGGTGCCATGTTGTGAATTCCTAGTTATAGGGAAGGCATGGCTGTTACATAGCATTTTGTCACTGTCCTTGTACTGCCCGTTCCATGATCCTAGAGGACCTATAGTGTGAAACCGACATGCTTTCCCCTTCATGAAGAAACTCCCATTGTGTCCCTCTTCATGAGCAGAACAATTCCCTTTTGCATCATTTCCCAATAATCTTATGTTTTTCCTAGTTTACAAGACCATCGCTAATGACCCTTGTTCTCCTCGCGCCGATATGCAGGGATTAAAACTGTCCCTAGTGCCGACAAGAGTGACTAAGCCTTGTTCCAGTGGCGTCGATCCTCTTTTGGAAAGCTTTTTAAATAAGAAGTTGAAGCTTCTAGCTCTAGAAGCTTTGTAACAGAAGTTTGGTAGATGGTTGGGCCGCATGGAGTTGAGGATGTCAGTTTGGGCTTCTTTCCCCTATAAGGATGGGACTACCTCAAAATATAAGACCTTCTCCCATGAGAAGAGGAACCATATCCCATCCATTCATGCTATATAAACCTCCCTTTTTCCCAAGCACAAGTAGTGTTAATGTTGGTGTGCTAGTGCTAATTAAGTTTGGAGTAAACAACAAGCTATTCATAGTTGTAGCTATCTAGTTGTGTGTGAGGGGTGAATTTGGTTTAGTGTGAAGACTAAAGGGAAGAGCCTTAAAAATATCATTGTTGAGGCCATCATGGAATGCTAACAGAAGTGTGTGGGAACTTGGTTTTGTCGGAGGAGAACAACAACGTCAAGACAATGGTTGTAATCTCTTTTTGATTTAATATATATGAAACTATCGATTGATTTCCTACAGAATGTGTCATCTCACATGTTTATGGCTTAATGTTTCTTGACTTGTTAAGTAGGTTGAATTACAATTTTTCTATTATCACGGTTGTTGTTTGTTGTTGTTTACTTGTTTCAGGTGTTCGAAGAAGGAAACGAGAGTTAGCTGAAGCAAGCAAGCAAGATCGCCACCAAACAAGATAAGCATACTAAGAGGTAGCCCCTCTTAATGGGTTCTATCCTAATGAAATATTCCATAGATTGTCTTATTTGTGGCTAGAACTGTTATCGAGCTAGAGGAATTGTTTGTGTCTGCACTTAGAGTTTTATTTCACCACAAATTGACGACTCCATTGGGGAACCAATCCTTCTATTTGTTTGCTTGGAATTTCATGGTTTTGTGTGAACCTTTCTAGTTTTGTCATTTCCCTTTAGCTCTGTGTTCTTTTCTTTTCTTACTACTCTGGATTTTAAATTCATAGTAGCAAGTCTGGTCCCAACTTTTAAATTTTTTTATTTCTTTCTTTGCATTCTCGCTCAACGCACTTTTTTGCAATGACAATCACGCCGATCAGTGCGATATGCTGAGAAATAGTCATGTCGATGCTTGTAAGTGAAGATTAGGGTTCACCCCAGATCTTGGCCTGTGTGTTTTGCTCTCATGATTTCTACCCTATAAGCTATTTAGACCGTCTTCTCCCTAACTAGAAAGTTTGTTTTCATTTGGTTTATTTGCTTATTGATTTTCCATATTTTCACTTGATTTCTTGGCTCATTGGATGGTTAGTGGCACTAGGGAATCTAGGTTGTCATCCATTCAGCTGATTGTGAACTTAGTAAACCAAGTTGTTGGTGCATTTACTCGCATTTCGGTTATGGTCCTTCTATGGCTTTGACCTCCATTACACAAGTTTGAAGAGTTTCGTTTGCTTGTCTAAACGTCTCTTTTTTGGCATAGATCACATTGGTTGTCTTGTTTTTGGTGAAGTCGTGGTGTCATTAGTTTGAAAGAGATTCTCTTTTCGTGTTTTTCATTTGCTTGAGAATTGATTGTCTTGAAACTTTTTAATTGAAGTGTTTTATGAGAAATTCATTTTGTCATTTCATGAAAAGTAAAAATATCTAGTTTGTTACATCAATTTGTTATAGTAGTTAGCATCATTGAAGACTAGCATTGCATTGGCATTTGAAAAGAAAAATAATTCTCTTTGCTTTTGAAAGGATTGTTCGAGTGTACTTGTTAGGAAATTAGGAATTGGAATGTATTTTTCATTAGTTTACTTTCTTGAAAAGTAAAGTAGTGAAAAATCATTTTACTTTCAGTTGCTTGGTTGTTTGCATTTGAGTGTGTTTTCTACCCTCTCTAGTGTAGACAATTCATCGAATTGAAAGGGTCTTGTCTCATTTAGCTACATTTAGGGTTTTTTGAGTCACATCGCTAAGGCCTGAAAATTGAGATGTAATTCAAGATAAACTTTAAAATGAACTCAATTAACCTAAGGTGCATTTGAAACCTAACGATCACGTCTAGAAGGTCTAGGCTAGAGATGTGTTCCGACATCTTTAAACCTAGTAGTTGTCGTTAGCTTCGCCAATAGACAATGCTAGTACGGATTCATGCTCCTCGTACCATCGAGTAAATAATGGGAGACCCCTCTAGGTTGCAATCCTTTATCCATAGGAAGCTGAGTCTGCCACCTTGCAAATGTGATACACCGAACACAGCATTCAGGGAGATTTCCTGCCTGTACTTATTGTTTCACCGAGAGGTATTCTGCAGTTCATGGTTGCCTTGTAATCCTTTTTACCTAGAACATCCAGAGTAGTCATTTGATCTTTTTGACTCATTAAACTTAAAAGATCATTCGAGTGTTTGTTCTTTTGATCTCATTTCCAATTGAAAGTGATAGAGTCATCTTTGTTTCTTTCTCGACTCTAAAACATGAAAGAGAACGAGTTTATTTATGTGTCTTAAAAAATTGTTGCCCACGATATTATAATGTCCCATTAGTCTTTTCTAGACCAAATCATGATTTTTTCGTAAAGAACATTTTAAAGCCTTGAAATTTATCTCTCTTTTCCTATTAACTAATACAAGGTCATTGTGGCTAAACCATCTGGTTCACCTAGTTCCTCTTCCTCTCCTCCATCTGAAAAATTTTCTGAGGAGCCTTTTCCTGAATTACTAAAGTCAATTGAGGACAAAGGTGTTGAACTCAAAATTGTTCTAAGAATTCAACCTTTGTCATCTCGTCCTCCTCCTACTTCAGTTATTGGGTCACCTGCTAATATTGGCCCGGAATCTCTAGATAGTCCCGTCTAGACTTCTAAGAGTTCGCTAACTACTAACGGTAAGCTTGGACTAGTTATATATCCTCTGAATCCTTTCTTCGACCTTGTTGTGATATCACCGCAGCCTCCATACAGTCCGTACGATCATCTGGGTGTTCCTTTGGAATTATCCCCTCATACATCTTCGGTTGTTCATCGTCTTTTGTTTCCAGCCATGGAACTGAAGGCGATGCTTTAGTTACCTCTCCAAATCAATTAGAAGTTTCTACTCCACATGGTGTCGAAGAGGAGGAACATTAATTTCCTCCTGAAGGTTTCCCCTATACGAGGAGCATTCCCATCAGTGTGTATTGGGATTTACCGCCTAATTATGTGACTTTAGCACAATTGGTCTCATGTACACCTAGTGCCATCACTTTATCACAACCCTATTTGCGCGTTTTCACCATGCCTACTACAGGTCTATTCATTGCAAATCTGACCTCCCAACAGGATGTTACCTCACTCTTGGTGCAACCCACCATTTTTAATCCAGATACTGGGAGGAGGCCCCCAAGATCTAAAAGATTGAAATGGATCTTGGGGTAGAGAGACCCCCAAGATCTGAAAACTTGAAATGCCAGAAGAAAAAGAGGAGAATGCCCAAAAAGCAACACCACAAAGAAAATTTTTATTAAAACTGACTGATCCGGATTTAAACAGGAACACAAAAAAATACCGAGATAACCATATACAAAAAGATGCAGTAGTAATGCTTCATTTCATTACTGTAAAATACTGAAATATGCTTACAACCAGAAATGGAAATAAACCAGCTAGGGCGATGGTAGCTTATCTCTCAGCAGAGATGTGGTGGCTACATGCCTCTGAACTGTAAGGGCTACATTGTGGCGGACAATCTGTCTTTTTACAAAATGTGACTTGTTACTTATAGTATTTTTCAGTTACAATACCACGGGCGGATGCCATTTACAATACCATGAGTAAATTCCATGGGTCGATGAATAATATGGGTGGATGAGTACCATGGGTTGATGCCATTTTCCCTTCGGATCATTCCTCCCTCCTTAAGAAGCAATGGTCCCCATTGCGTAAAGTTCCCTCCTGCGAAGCCTTTGTTGAATATGAAGAGCTACTGAAGATAAGGGTTTTATGTGGTTAACCCATAACCATGATGAACGAAGATCCAAGGATAGAGATACCCTATAATGCTTGTGACCAACTGTGATGATGACAGTGTGCGGCCTAGCAAATGGACTTTGATGAAGTGTGGGGTTGCGGATGACCCATAACCATGACAAATGAAGATCCGAGGATAGAGATACCCTGTAATGCTTGTGACCAACTGTGATACTAACAGAGTGCGGCCTAGCAAATGGACTTCGATGACCAGGATTTTATGCAATTGATCCATAATCGTGATGTTGGTTGTTGATGAAGTAGCAGGTGCCTACATAGCCTAAGGTGGGAGGGCACATCTCCAAAGAACTCAAGCCGAATGCTGCTATGTTGAAACTGATGAATGCGAAGCAGGTGCCTAATAAAGTGGGGTGGGAGGGCACGTCTCCAATGGGAACCCACTCCGAATGCTACTCCAGAATTAAAATGGACATAAATATGCCAATATAACTCAAAATATTTATTATAACCTGTTCTTAGAAGCAGAAGGATCATTTTGCATCTTCCCGTGAGCTGGAAATCCTTATCTGGACACTCTGAGATCTTAGATTCGCGCTACAACAGTTCCACCGTCACAAAATTCTGATAAAATAGTTGATTTTAAATCAACGATATCTCCGATTCGACCCTTTTTTTCTGAAACTGGGTGATTTTTCGAGTGAAATCCAGACCTGGTATTTGTTTTTGTAAATTTTGTACCAAATGTTTCAGATCTGATCTGCAAAGTCGCCGCCCAAAAAAAATTCTTGCAAAAAATGAAACAAGAAAAATTCTTCCTGCTTGACCCAAGAAAAGTGCTCTGTGGAGGTTGTAGCACATGCCTGAAGTCTGTTCAATACTGCTGCAAAATTTGAAACTGAAATATGCATCTAACCCTTGTTCCCATGGAATCGTAACCTGCTCTGATACCACTGATCCGGATCTTGGGAGGAGGCCCCCAAGATCTAAAAGATTGAAATGGATCTTGGGGTAGAGAGACCCCCAAGATCTGAAAACTTGGAATGCCAGAAGAAAAAGAGGAGAATGCCCAAAAAGCAACACCACAAAGAAACTTTTTATTAAAACTGACTGATCTGGATTTAAACAGGAACACAACAAAATACCGAGATAACCATATACAAAAAGATGCAGCAGAAATAATGCTTCATTTCATTACTGTAAAATACTGAAATATGCTTACAACCAGAAATGGAAATAAACTAGCTAGGGCTATGGTAGCTTATCTCTGAGAAGAGATGTGGCGGCTACATGCCTCTGAATTGTAAGGGCTACATTGTGGCAGACAATCTGTCTTTTTACAAAATGTGAGTTGTTACTTATAGTATTTTTCAGTTACAATACCATGGGTCAATTCCATGGGTGGATTTTACAATACCATAGGCGGATGCCATTTACAATACCATGGGTAAATTCCATGGGTCGATGAATAATATGGGTGGATGAGTAGCATGGGTTGATGCTATTTTCCATTCGGATCAATTTTCGAACCCCCTTGTTTCATCCGTCCCAGTAACATGTCCAGTTCAACCGACTATCTCAATGAATGTTACTGTCAGTTATTCGATCCCTCCAAGAGGTGGACAAGTTGTGCCACCGCCTGGGGGGTAGAATCTAAGTGTTTCTATGATGTTAGGCACCACCAATGTGAGTATCTCACAGGCTTACATGGTTGGGATGAACCAACCTTCTTCTGGTGTTATTCAAAATCCTGCTAGTCCTGCTGGATCGAGCAATGTCTAGTACCAACAGGTCCAAAATCCCCTTGGTCCGTCTGGGTCAAGCAATTTCTAGTATTAGCAACCTTATGAGGATTAGTTTCAGTACCAAGCTCCTTATGTTCCATATGGTTCTCAAGGGATGGTCAATCAACCTTATCTCCTTCAGTCTGGGCAGTATGTTCAGCCTATCCCATCCACTTTTCAGGGTGGCTATGGTCAGATACATTTCAAAAATTTTCCTGGGAACTATTCAAGTACCCTTGCAGTAGCGAGGATAGCCTTTGTATCAACAAGGGCAACCTTTGTTATAGCAAGGGCCTTTCGCCCAACAAAAAGGGAATATCATACCACAACAAGGACAACTGCAACAACCGCAGGGGAAACCATGCTGTAGAAGATGCAGTATGCTCTACAAACCTCCCAATCTATGTCTTTGCAAGGCCAACCTCTACAGCTACAGGGATAGCCTTTGCAACCGCAAGGTCAACCCTTGCAGAAGCAAAGCCAACCTAGGTAGCAACAACCCTTATATACATATCAGCAGGGTCAACACTTGCAAGGACAAGGTCAAAATCAAGTCCTGCAATAGCAGGCCCAAAATCCTAATGTCCTAGGGTAACAGGTACAAAATCATTTTGTCCAAGGGTAGCAGGTACATAATCCCTATGTCCAAGGGAAACAACTGCACAACCCTTATGTCTAAGGATAGTAGGTCCAAAATCCTCTTGTTCAGGGACAATAGGTGCAATATCCATATGTCCAAGGTCAACAAGCTCAACAGCCTCTTAACCCATATATTGCTTATCAACAACTTATGACCGGATAGTTCCAAGGTGTTCAAGGTCAAAATCCTCCCTACGACCAAGGTAACCTACAGTGGGGACAAAATCAAATGCCATATGGCCAAAACCCTCCACTATGGGGCCAAAATCCTTACCAGCAGGGATGAGCTCCTCCGGTTGGACCCACTTATCAACCTCCAATGCCTTTCAATACTCTATTGTCGTTCTTAGCCACACTAGAGTTGCTAGATATGTCTCGCCTCACCAATGATCCCATTCTTCATTTGCCATACTGGCCTCCGGTTCTGTTTAAGATCCCGAGCAGTTGTCCTAAGTTCGATGGGAAAGCAAAAGAAGATCCCTAGGCCCATGTGATGACATATCACCTCTAGTGTTCTTCAAATTATTACATTGAAGATTCTATTCGTCTCCGTCTTTTCCAACGAACCCTCACAGGTGCTGTAGCCAAGTGGTACATCAATCTTCCTTGAACTACTTACCATGACTTCAACTATTTAGCCATCGCTTTCCTCACACATTCCCAATTTCTAGTTTGCTATGAAACCGGCACCTATTTGCTCACATCGCTTAGGCAAGATACTATGACACACATATCTGATCACATCCATGAATGGAGACGTAGATGTCGCCTGATCAAATTCAATATTAATAATCAGTTGCTCACCAAATGGTTTACCAAGTCATTCGCCACTCCAATTTCCTGCGATATAGCTATGGGTGGATGCATTACTAAAGAGCAAGCCATTACTTGTGCCCAGTACTTAAATCTCATTTATTCTTAATCTGGAACTTTGTATGAGTTATTACCCGATGCTCTGCAACCATCATCTGATACCACAACATCAAAGTCATGGGATACACCCCCTGTTGATGGAGTAATTGGTTCAATGTCCTAGACCCCTACCAAATATTCTTCCAAACAGAAGTTGGTCTCAAACATTGCTTCCATTAGTTCCTCCCAGAATCCATCTGGCCCTGGTAAAACCTCAGAGGTCCATGATGTCCATTCTACCACAGTGGATAAATCCTTGAAAGGTAAGAAGAAAGGAAAAGGAAAGGGTAAAGCTGATGCCCCAAAACAGGGTCCTCCTAAGTCATTTGCCAGTGATTCTTCACAACGAAAGCCTAAGTATCAATGCCTCATTTGCGAGGAGGATCACTATACTAAGGATTGTTCTCGACGATCTGAAATTAGTTGTTTGCTCAAAGGGACCCCAACTGTCCTGGAAGAGCCTTTTCCGTCTCAACATACTCAAATGGTATACCAACCTCAATCATCTACTTATCTCAAGTGTTCATGATGAGTACACCTATTAATGTAGCTACTAGATTGAAAGAAAATCAAACTCCTACTCCAACAGTTGGCAAAGAGAAAGAGGCCACCCCTTCTTCTTCTACTTCGAGTTCTGGCCCTCTTCATATCGAGCGTCCTCACCCTAATTCCGCAATTTGACCACCTTCTCGAGGTGTGCGAAGGAATTCCTCGTACAATCCTAACACTCGAGCTGCTTAGCACTATAATATTGTTAAGGATTTGGCTCAGGCGCCATCAGCTATGTCGGCTATCGAGGTACTCCAAAGTTGTCCATCTCAGTGGAAATATTTGATGTCGGCTATTGGAGGAATTGATCCTACCGATTCCAATTTGATATGTTTTGATCTAGAGAATTGTGTTTCGTGACTGCCTCATCAAATTTCCTTTCTCATTCAGGTAATGATCAATGAGAAAACCATTCATAGGATCATCATCGATGAAGGTGCGTCTACATGCATCATGTCAATCGCTTGTTGGAAGGAAATTGGTTCTCCTACTTTTAACCAATCCCCTAACACTTTGGAATCTTTCGATGGGCTTGATTCATGACCCTTCGGTGTCTTACCTAACCTTACCATTACTTTGGAGGGCAAGACAGTACACATCGAGGTGGAGATTGTTAATGCTAATCTCAATTATAATCTTCTACTCAGACGGAGCTGGACCCATGCCATGCATGTTGTAGCCTCCTCCCTATTCTGCGTGATTCATTTTCCCCATCAAGGGAAGATCGTCACAGTCGACCAACTATCCTTCTTTGCCTCTTCCTCCTCAAATGGCAATGTTCCATATGTCAAGCACATTGGTGCTCCTTATGAGAGTGTGGGGGCAGGTCTTTTTAAAGATTCTGCCTTGATGGGAATTTTTCCGCTCCCACCTCCTCATGTTTCCTCTGTCAACATGATCTCAGTTAAATCTGATCCTTGGGTCATACCTTCACCAGATCTTGTTGATACTTGGGGCGAGGTTATGCCACTTAGTCCTACCGAAATCAATTATGTGGAAATTGTTTCGGCCTCAAGTTTCGTATCCTCTGATTTTCCTGTTTCAAGGACTTCTCTCAATACATATTCTCAATCCCCATGGCTTGGTGCTTCGGAATCTCCTGATCCCTTAGCCAAGACTTTTCTTGCTGACGAGAGTATCATGGAAGTAATGTCTCTTGAGGAACCACCTTGGAACAATACTCATCATCGTTCCTCATTCCTGCCTCGCCCGATGGTCATGTCTACTAGTCTCGAGGAATTCTCTTCTTAGTTTCCTTCCTTATCACTTCCAACACTGACCCTGACTCATGAAGCATGGTCGAAAGGAAATTTGGGTAATATTACCCAAATGATGCCAATTGATATTTCTATCAAGCCTGGTATCATTGAAAATGTCCATATCGGGGTAACTTGTTCTCCGGATGAGATCAAGATCTATACTCGTCTATTTCAAGAATTTCGTGATGTGTTTGTGTGGTCATATGAAGAAATGCCTGGCATAGATCCTAGCATTGTTGTGCACTAAATCCTGAATTATTCTCTAGTGAAGCTTGTTCACCAACAGCTCCGCCCAGTGCACCCTAGGAAAGCAGCCGCTATCAAGGGTTAAGTTGAAAGACTTCTACAAGTTGGATTCATTTATCTGATCCCTCGTACAAATTGAGTGTCAAATATTGTACCGGTGACAAAAAAACAAGGCATGATCCATGTTTTCATTGATTACCGTGATCTCAATCATGCCTATCCTAAGGATAACTACCCCATTCCCTTCATTGATCAAATCATTGATGAATGTGCTGGGAGCAAAACTTTTTCCTTTATGGATGTCTTTTCTGGATCCAACCAAATTAACATTGCGTCGGCCAATCAAGAAAAGACAACTTTTATTTGTCCGTGGGGTACTTTTGCATACAAAAAGCTCCCGTTTGGCCTCAAAAATGCCGAGGCTACATTTCAGAGGGCAATGTCCTATGTGTTTCATGATATTCACAACATCATTCAACCTTTCTTGGATGACCTTCTTGCTCATTCTCGTAAGTCCTAAGATCACACTGACCATCTTCAGCAGATTTTCCTTCGCTGTAGACACTACAACATTCAATTAAACCCGCATAAATGTGTTTTCTGCGTCGGATCTGGATGACTCCTCGGCTTTATCGTTTCCAAGGAAGGTATTCACCTTGATCCCCTTAAAGTCAAGGCCATTGTTAATTTACCCCCCCCCATGTTCATTGCACCAACTCCAGAGCCTGTAGGGAAAAGAAAATTTCCTCTGTTGTTTCATACCCAATTATGTTGGGCTAGCTTCAGGATTTACCCAAATTCTCAAGCAAGGAATGCCCTTTGTCTGGGATAAGGTTGCCTAAAAGTATTTCAATGACCTCAAGGATGTCCTGTAAATTATCCTTTGCTGCAACCCCCAGATTATCATCTTGATTAATCCCTTTACCTAGATACAGCCCCTCGCACCATTGCTATGGTATTGGTACAAGACAACAACAAAGAAAATGAACATGTTATCTACTACCTTAGTCGCAATATCCTCGACACTGAAACATGTTATGCCTGTTAGAGTCATATAGTGATAGATTTCATAATTTTGAATTGACTAAGGTCAAGTCTTGTAATATTGTACATACCTTTGCTGTCTGCAAATGTTTTCCGTATTAAAATTAAAAAATGTAAAGAGGGTACGTCCTAAAAGAAATATCAAAGAACAAGAAGAATAAGAAAATATAAAAAAAATGAAAAAATATGAACCCCAAACAAAAAACAGATCATGAAAGTGTGCAATTCCAAGTGCCACTACTCTTTACTTTACTTTTTTAAATAATGGTTGTGTGCAGCTTGTCATACATTCCACAACCCATGATACTCAAATTGTTTAATCTTGACTACATCATGCTTTGAATTTCATGTTTATAGTTTAAGAATAAAAATCTAGCCAAACAGTTTAATCTTGGCATATTAGTAGATAGGTAGAGAAATAAAAGGAGCTCATGAGTTTAATCTAAGCCCTTGGAAGATATAAGGTTAGAAGTAGATAGTTTGTTTCATAAAATAAAAGGAAAGAAAAGGGTTTGCTAGCTTAAGTGCACCCAACAAAGTGAAGAAAAAATGTTAGGGTAAGTAAAAGGGTAAGTAGAAGAAAGGTTGCAGAAATACAAGCTATTGAGGCATAAGCACATCTATCATGTTTAATCATGTGTTTCAATGTGCAGGAGTAGTTGTGAAAGAAAAAGGATGCTTAAAAGTTCATTTGGTTAACTTCCCCCATTCCATTTCACCCCTCACTACATACTTAACTAATTTCCCCTTTTACCACTTCTTTTCTTATGTAAACCCCGTTTCCATTCATTTTACCTTTTCCCCTTGGTTTCACACAATTCCCTAGCCAATTACCATCCAAATTCATTCCCCTACCCAAAAACACCCTTTTTTCCTAAGTGTGAAACCTTTTTCCCCATGCAAAAATCATTTTCCCTTTGTTAAATTCCCTAAAACACCCACTAAAACCTCTTATCCTAACTATTATTCCCCCCCACATTTCCTTACTAACCCTGCAATTTCACTTTTCCTCGTTGCACTCCATAAACCCCGCATTAATTTATTAACTGTGCAATTATACATTGATTAATTACATTTAAAGTGTAATTAACCCATGGGCCCCATTAAATTTCTCCCCCATCACCCGCCGTGCAACTCTGCCACGCGATGGCCATTGGATCTTCCACCCCCAGATCCTACGATCATCGCCCATATCGTGCTCGTTCATCTCCTGACCTTTACTAGCCCGAGAGCACGTGATATGGGCAGTATTGCTTGGGGCCCCTTGGGTTATGTGGAGGCACTGCATTAAGTCGCGTGCTCTCGGGAAAATACCACCCATCACTCAAAAGTGGTGCGATGGCTCCCTAAACCACCTCCCCACCCAACGCGAAAACCGTTCACTATTCATAAAAAGTTTTCGCACCAATTTTCTAACCATTCCTTGTTAAAAGGCCGTAGACCCCCGTTTTCACTCTTTTCATGCATTTTCTCTACGAAAGCGTTCTAAGCTCTCTTGCGCCCCCGAGCTTCTACAACCATTTCCAACCACCAATTGCATCCCGAAGAAGCTTTGGACACCTAATTTGAGCATCCAGTTCATGACTGAAGCCACAAAACCCTCTATAGCCATCATTCAGAACCAGTTTGTAACCTGAACCATAAATTCTAGGTATTTCAACATAGAACCAGAATGACCCTCTCAAATTCAAAAGTATATAGTAAATTCAATAAATAACTAATTGAATTTAATAAAATTCCATTGAATTGAGAGTATTTTCCCTCAAAAAAAGAAAACCCCTATCCTGTAAACTGCTAATACCATATCCCTGTACCAGAATTGCCAAGACTCCATTTTCACAAGTTGTATAAGCCCAATTCCCTTATTTTATCACAAACATGGCTTCCCTAACCTCTTTGGATGTCAAACTCGTAACAACCCCTCACCTAGACATTGACCATTTGGCCCTAGCAGACAGGGATTTCCAAATTAAAGACACAGCCACTCTAGACCACCTTATGAGAATCCACTATTGGGCCAAGGATAGGTTCCTAAACCATGTTGATGATATCAACCTTTGGGAATCCAATTTTTCCAAGTATACATTCCCAGAAGTTCACCCATTCCCAGACATAGTACATTTTTGTCATGCTTTTTATGTTCCGGGCCATAGGGCTATTGAGGCACCAAACCATGAGATATTATTCACTATTACTGCTGAATCCATCAACTAGATGCTGCAAATCAAACCTAGTTCTAATCTAACTCCTTTGTCCATTGGAAACCTTTTGGACCTATACATTACACTGGATGCAGTCAAAATCAAACAAATATTCCAGAATTTCATCATTGAGGAGAGACATACTCCTAAAGACATTCCACCCTACGCTGCCACTATTTTTTCAGAGACTATCAGGAGAATAATCACCATGCTCTCATGCATCCTAGGATACACATCAGATGAGCATGTGGATGAGGTCATCATGGCCTTCTTATCCATTTTCACTCTAGGCAAGCCTCCTACCATTATGTATGATTATGCCCAGTTCATTGCAAACAGAATGCATGAACAGTTCACTAGACTGCCCACTAAAAGAGTTTTCAAATACTCTTCAGTCTTGTTTCATATGTTCCTATATTACCATACAGATAAGTTCCCTTTGAGGATCCAGAAATTGGACACCAAGGGAAAGGAGAGATCAGCCATCTATTAGACACCCTTGGTCCATAAGTTTTCCACTTCATTCACCTACAAAGACTTTATAGACTCTTTTGTATACCTAGTTATGAACATGCTGACTTCTAAGACTCAGCCTAGAATCAACCCAGAGATTAAAAGAGTACTGCAATTGGCCAATAACAACAAGGTGGGAGATTGGTACTTTTACCAAAACCACACAGAGATCAAGATTTATGGTTGTGATTTATCCCCCTATAAGTTTCCTAAATACCTCCCTATGAGGATATTTTCTCTTGAGTACTTCAGGAAAATCATCATCTCTGATGAGATCAACTTCCTAGCTTATAGGAAGAAAACCCAGTTCAAAGTCAAGAACCAAATGGACCCATCTATTTGCAACAATAGAGAAGCTAGATGAGAGGCTAACAGATTACTGAAACTAATGAAATTCAAAAACAGTTTCATCTGGCACTATGACCCTCATGGGGTCATAAACAAACTCATACTCAAGGTCAAGTTGGCAGCATACATTCACCACCCAAGGCCTGACATTGAACAGTTTGCTAACTAGGATGAGTGGGTGAAGAACACCTTGATTGACATGGACAACACTGTTGTGGATATAGAGAATACACTCATTGATTGGGAGAGACAATTTCATCATAACGTTTTCCTAGAGGTTCCAAAACAAGGAGGATAAATGAACATTCCCTCTGTCATACAGACTCTAGTAAATGAGGAGGAGAATCCTAAGAGGAGCAAGGATGAAGCATCTAGATCTGCCATGGAGACTACTGATGAGCTGGTTGAGCCATGCAAGAGGCCCAAGTTGAATCCTGTCTTTGAACAGGAGGACAACATTGCATCAGAAGAAATAATTGACACTGAGGCAATGAGACAGAAAGGCAAATAAGCAGTTGCATCAGACGAGACACAACAACCCTCAACATCCAACACATAGTTGATAGATAGACAGCCGAGTATGGAGATTTCTTCCTATGTCAGGCCAATTGACAAGGAAAAGGACATCAAAGACAAATTTAAAGAAATCAAAATGAGAAATGATAGACTAAAGGTAGAGACATATGCCCAATATCTCAAGCTCACACCACCAAACCAGACAAGACTGATGTCAACCTTTGACATCAAAGAAGGAAAAATGCAAGTCTCATTCCTACAGCCCCCTGTACAGCAACCAAATACCTCAGAAGACTACAAGAAGACAATTTTTAGGCGTTGGCTAGGGATGTTCATCCCATTGATCAAATAGAGTTTCACAATAAGGATGGAGAAATGATCTACTCCACCTTCACAACAAAGGCCATGGTTACTTTCAATTTGCAGGATTAATTGGACAATATAACAGCTCAATTCAAGCTGGAGATAGCCTCTTCACAGGGTAAAGACACCAAGATAAAGTCCTTGGAGGACTTGGCTATTGAACTGGCCATGACCCAAGTGATGTTAAGGCCATAGAGAAACTGATTAGAAAGAAGAATGAGGACATAGAAGCCTTCAAGAAACAGCTCAAGTTGCCTCATTTGTAGCACCCAAAATAAAGGAAGTCCTGGAAATCCATACCAATCATGATGAAATGATGGACTTGGTGCTGCAACTAAATGACCAGTTAAATGAGATGGAGAAGGAGTTGGATAGCTTGATCTAGCTCAAACAAGCTAGCATTGATAATTCTCCTACAACTGTCATTCCAGTAGTGACCACAACTGTCCCTTCTACTTTGGCAGCAACATTAGATCCCACCGCTCTAATGGCCACTGCACTACCAACATCTGCATAGACTACATCAGTAACATGATAAAAAACAACAGCCTCCAAAATTGAAGAAGCAAACAGGCTAGTCAAAGCAATGGAAGAAATGTCCATTCAGACCAATGAGATGAAAAAACTGAAAGAGAAAGTCAGCAGCCTGGAGACAGATTGCAAACTTGCCCAGATCATGCATAAGGAAGAACAAGAAAAGGCTACAAGGATGAATGAAAGGATAAAAATCCTAGAGAAAGAACTGACATTGACTGAGCCTATAGGTAAGGCTAAAGAACAACTGTGGGCCAATATCATTGACTCTGTCAATGATATTTGGCCATCCATCCAGGTCATTTTTTAGCAAATTGATTTAATAAAGTAGGCTATAGAAGCCATTGAAAGGGTTAAAACAGAACTTGGAGATATGCCAGAGGAAGCAGCAAGGATCATCCACTTCCTTAACTCCAAGAATAAGTATGAACTACAAGAACTGGTGATACCTAATAGGATAAGTACAATTTTGGAAGTCAGAAGAGTCCTCACCAAGAGGAATTTGATGTTGAATTTAGAAGATAAGTGTCAAAACATGCAACTAGTCGTTGACAGATTCATGGCTAAGTTCAAACTTTTGAAGGAAAAGGGATTACCTAATTCCTTAGTTATAAATGAAAAGTTAATGACACAAGCAGATTACAAAAAGAAGATCAAGGAAGTGGCCAAAGAACAGGTAATCACTTCATCCATGAAGGGCATGCCAATAGGCAAAGTGTTGTACCAAATGTTTGAAAATTTGTTTTACCTCCAGCATGAGGTAAAACACTTGTTTATTAATAAGCCTAATTTTTCCAAATATACAAAGGCAGATGAGATATACAGAAAAATTTTCAATATCCAATTACCAGATGAAGAAATATGGGAAAAACTGAATAATTTACTGTAGTAAATACACAAAAAAATTATAAATGTACAGTAAAAAGTGAAACAACAAGGTAAAAGGATATTGACAGGTGAGAAAGGTTAAAGTGTATCAGGTTAAAGAGTATCAAGTGAAATTTTAAAGTAAAATAGAACATCCAGCGTGAAGACCAAATAGCCAAGTAGCATAAAGGGCAAAAGATCAAAGAGTAAATCCAAAAGAACCTTAATAACAGGGACAACATGCAGCAGTTCAATTGCTGTCTCTATCTTCTTGCAAGAAGATATTCCTTTTTTCCTATATTAGTTCTGAAAGCAGTTTTGGATATTTTGTAATTCCTTTTGTATAAATACTTCAAAATTCGAAGTATTATGGAGGATTATTTTACATTTGTAGAGTCATTTTGATCTTAAACCTAAGGGTGATTGTACCATTTTCAAGTCAACAGACTGGAGCAAGTAATAAAATCATTTCGCTATAGGACTCATGCGATGAGCCATTTGCAATGAAGTACTTTCTTTGTGTGATTTTTTACCTTCATATGTGTTTCATAATCTTAAATGTGTTCTAAATTTGAATGAATTAACTAGAAATATCACTCAGAATTTGTTTAATTACACTCTGTTTTGCATAGTTAGTCATTTACATGTTTTCCTCTGATACCCGGATTTGAGAACCCTTAATTGCTCTCCCATCTTGGTTGACTTATTTCATTCCTTCCAGAGTCCGGCCTAGGGAACCCTTAATTTTTCTCCCATCCTGGTTGACTTCTTTCATTCCTTCCAGAGTCTAGCCTAGGGAACCCTTAATTTCTCCCTGGATCCAATTTGAAACCATTCCACCATTTAGCCTTTGATATCTGCAGTAACTCATCTATCTTGCCTTGTAGACACTGTTTTTATAACTGAATCCAATCTTTTTTGTCTGACATTAGACTCCATAGCCCAATGGTATAATCAAACCTCTTTTCATCTAAGTAAAGTGATCCCAACACCCAATTTCAAAACAAAACCCAAAGTGTAAGCAATAACTAGCCTAAAATCATCTTAACTAAAACAAAGTTAAATTATAAAGAGAGAGCCCTCTCTGAGCATCAGCAAGGCTAGGTCCTGATCTCCAAAAGTGGTTTGTTGTTACCTTTGACTTTTCTTTCTTCATTAACTTCAAAAGAAATATCAAAGTGATAACAATGCCCATGTCGAGAAGTTGGCTTTGGCTGTCGTCTAGGTTGTTCAACACTTTCGGCACTACATTATTTTATGCACTACTACTGTGATTTGTGAATGAAACCCCATGACCTACATCCTGACATGTCAGTTGCTGGGGGGTGAATATTCTAAATGTATTGTAATCCTACAAGAATTCAATTTTGTTTTTATTACTGCCAAATCTAAGAAATCACTAGTTTTTGTTGAGTTGATTTGCTCCCTTCCTTCTACGTCTCTCCCCATTGGTGCAGATGAATATTTTTTGGACGAGAATATTTTCCTGATTAGCACCCTTGACCCATGGTACGGTGATATCATCGTGTATCTCCAGAAGTCCACGTTCTGATCCGAATTGACTAAGAATGATCACCGATGGATTTGGCCTCACTCCCAACCCTACCATATTATTGGAGATACTTTATACCGTGTCGGTATCAGTTCAGTTCTTCACCGATGTCTTACTCTCGAGGAGTCTGAGAAAGTTCTCAATGACTTCCATTCTGGGGGCATGTGGCAGTCATATGTCTGGCTATTCTACTGCTTAAAAAATCCTTCGTGTTGGTTACCTCTGGCCGTCCATTTTTAAGGATTGCATCCTTGTTGTTCGCAAGTGCCATGAATGCCAAATTTACCAGCGAAAGATGCACGCCCTGCCGAGTCACCTACACCCCGTTAGTATCGGTGGTCCTCTTTCCAAATGGTGCATTGACTATATGATATGTAACCCTCGTTCAGCCAGGGGGCATGGTTATATTATTGTTGTTGTGGATTATTTCACCAAATGGGCCAAAGAGATGCCTACATACTCTACAGATGGTAAAACGGTAGCTCAATTTCTTTTCAATCACATTATTTCTAGGTTCGGTGTACCTCAAGCCATTGTCACAAAACATGGCTCCCATTTTCGATATTACATGATGGCTAATCTGGCCTCTACGTTGGGTTTGTGCCATGATGGCTCAACCCTGTATTACCCTCAAGCCAACGATCAAGTTGAAGCTGTGAACAAAGTTTAGGTTATAATGCTTCAGCGTACTATTGTGATGCACAAGTCCAATTGGCATCTCATGCTCTTTTCAGCTTTGTGGGCTTATAGAACCTTGACCAAGAATGCAACTGGTTTCACACCATTCCAGCTCATCTATGGTCT
Organism: Pinus tabuliformis; assembly: GCA_031772625.1. NCBI lineage: Eukaryota > Viridiplantae > Streptophyta > Pinopsida > Pinales > Pinaceae > Pinus > Pinus tabuliformis. The sequence goes on along the minus strand of CM062805.1, from coordinate 702,875,237 downwards.
GGAAGCAACGTTATCGATTGAATGCGAAATTTCCTCACTCAAGCTAGCTGACAAACTTCTCCCAGAAACCTCGCCTCAACAAGAGTGCCTTTTATATTTAGAATAGCTGGATGAGACTCATCATCTCACTGCTTTGGTCATCGAAGCACAAAAGAAGCGAGTCGAGTCCCATTTCGATCGATCGATCTCCCCTCGTGCATTCTCTAAGGGTGATTTGGTTTTACTGTACGATCAAGCTAATGATAAGATAGGGGCAGGCAAGTTCGAACCCATGTGGCATAGGCCCTACATTCTTAAACAAGTTTTGCAAAAAGGGGCCTATGAGCTAATTGATTATGAAGGAAATCCTTTGGACAGGTCCCAAAATGTGATTTATCTCAAAATGTACTATGCTTAGGTCATCTTGCATTGTTACTTGTGTACATTAGTGTGTCATTCATTTTTCTGCAATGTGGTTTGGTGTGTTAGTTTTCAAAAAAACTTTATTATTTACTATGTTTTTGCCTGCTTTGTAGATGTCTATGACTCCTCACATCGATTTCACTTATGGTGCTTGTCGTAGTACCTAAAATATATCCTTTGTAGCATGGGCTATTTATGACCCTAATGGTGATTGATTGATCTTCAACGTATTTGTTTAGGTTGCACAACTAATAACATTGTTGAATACAAAGCAGTCATCGAATTGTTGTCAGAAGACATCGCTCTTAACATTTGGGAGTTGGTTGTCAACCTGGATTCACAGCTTGTTGTCCTTCAACTCATCAAGAAATATTCCATCATAAACCCTCAGATATTGAGAATGTATCTACGTATTCGTCTACTGGAAAGAAATTTTGATTACATTACATATCATCATATTCCTAGACACATGAATAGATTGACAGGTGCATTAGCTAATTATGTGTTGGATAGACATTTACGAAACATGATAAAAACCAAAACAAATCATTTGTACCATAGTAAGCAAGAAAATACAATATATATATATATATATACATATATATATACATATACATATACATATACATATACATATACATATACATATACATATACATATACATATATATAGTGATAGTGTTTGATACATCAAAACCCCAAAAAAATAATATGTGTGTCCAAATAACATCGGCGGCTCGCAGGCCTCAAAATGTAAATGCTGGACGTAGGAACTAATCAATGTGGTGATCATGGTAACATGAAACTTCTCATGCAATACGAGTCAGTGATCGACGAATCCAGTCTGATACCCCCACCGTATGCCTCTGGTACTAGCGCGAGATGTCTCCCATCCGAGCATACTCTGGGATACCACGACTCAACCCCTGAAGGTTCCTCGCGATCTCCTCCTCGTTGTCACTCCCCTCCTAATAAGGAGTGACATCAAACTGGTGAGCGACGCACCTAGCTATCGGGGACATCCCGACAAGACATTCTGGTCCAACATCTGCATTGATAAAACAAAATGTTATAAACACATATATTAAAAAAAAAAAAAAAAAAAATCACAAAATTAAAAATTGAATTTTTACCTTCATCATTGAAATCCTCCCCATCTGGCAGCTGCATGTCCGGATCTCTGCGGAAGTTGGTACCATTGTATGGCCATTACTCCACTATAATTAGCTATCGTCATAGCCATGAAAAGAAGGTGGGCTTGTAGGACATATGCTGGCCCCTAGTGATCCTAGGCATCAGACGACTCCAACGAACAATTCATGGGTCTCGTGGCATTGGCAAATCTACCTCAGTCAGCTAGTACTAGAACAACGACACCCATTCCAAGAAGAAGGTCACTAGTACAGATCCAAAGAAAATTGCTTCAGATTCCTCGCCTTAGCTTTTTTCAGCTGGTGTTTTATGTTGATCTTCATGGCTTTAGCCCAATTAAATATTGTCGGTGCTATGCAGTCGATAGCGTATAGAAATTTTGACTTGTTAGTCTCATGCACAGTTTGGGACCCCGCCACTCTGTTTATATTCAACAATAGCACTCTCAGTGTTAGATCTCGCACAATGGCAATCTCAATCTTGCCACTCTTGGATTTGAGGGCTTCAGAGTAATGTTCAGTAAGCATCATGGATATGCTTGCCCCAATTAGTCATGACCCATATAGGTTGACTAGTTCCCCTCTCTGGGACAGTCTTGTGATGAAATATATGTGTGAATTTTCTAACTCTAGCTCATGGTCACCAATGATGAATATTTCCCGATTTATGTCCCAGAGACTAAAGAGGTATCGAAGTAGCTTAGGTTGAGCCCGCATCCCTGGTGTGAGAAAGAACTTGAGGATCCCATAGTTCCTCAAGGAGTTCAAGAAATTTGGATCATTCATTGCCTGAGTGTCCACATCTTTGTGCCCGCATTCTTTCCAGTCTACCATTTTCGACGATTCTTTCCTGCAAAAACCATGTATTCAAGTCAATAATCATTTTTGGCTCGTAAAATTCGGATTCAAATGGTGGATTTGAGAGGAAAATGGTTTTTTCCTTATTCACGGTGCTAGTGTGCCTGTTTTAAAAACAATTTCACTAACGGCATGGTTGGGTGTTTTAATTACCCTCGGCCGATGCAATTCTGTGCCTGAAAATCGTGCCGACCAAGGGTGAATTTTTTTTTCCAAAACCTCCCTTAGAAATCCAAAAAATGGATGAAAACAGGAATAAACAGTATGGAAATGGAGCTTAGGTACTTGGCTCTTACCTACAATTAGCGGCTCGGCAAATGATCTCCCGAATCTCCCACAATCTGCTTTGGAAAAATTAGGGAAAAAGAGGGTAAAAAATTTTTCAAAGCAAGGTAAAATGGTAAAAAATATTTACTTTTCCCTCCATTTATTCAGTTTTTCATGAAATATTAGGGCTTTTTAAGTATTTTGACCTAGTTTTCCTCAAGAATTGGATAATGCACTTTACCTTTTTGCGCAACAATAGGTGAAGGATGTTCAACAATGATGTCGAGTCACGTTTCAGCTGTTTTCGCGACTTGTAAAACTCAAATGAAAAGATTGCCGAGTATTTTTCCCTTTTGATTCGTAAAAGAGAATAAAATGGGGGGTCCGCTTTCAAGCTCTTTTCGAACCTTTAAACACGAAAAGATAGCCGAGCCCTTGTCTTTTTGAACTTGTTAATGGATGCAAAACTTTGTGCGCCCAGTATACATTTACCCCTTTTTCAGGCTAAGATGCACTATTTACGAAAAAGGTACTCCTTGACTGAAATGGTCAAGCGATTCTCTCAAGTATCATTTTCTACCTTTTCAGGCTCGAGAGACAAAAATGTATGAAAATGGACCATGTCGAGTTTTCTTTTTCGTGTCTTTTTCAAACTCTCTAAACATGAAAAAGATACTGAGTTACACCTTAGTTGGACTCGTCAAAACATACAACGACATCAGATTCGTCACCATGACGAACATGAGCTTATCCTTCCTAGGGCTCATTAAACATACTAGGTCGGATTTGTCTGAAGGATGAACTTACAGTGCAAGCATATGTTATCCTCTTCAAGCTTGCGATTAAAAAATAATTGGGGTACCTACTAGGAATGGTGGGGGGAAATTTGGAAATCTAATCAATTGTGTCGGTAGCTCACTCTTGAACATGACACTTTCTACTTCATGTCGGGATGGGATATCCTCCTTTTTATCGTTGACCTTCCTGGGTTGGGCCGTTCATTTTTTTCTTACATTTGATCTTTGCCATGTCATCATGACCACCGATCCTACGGATCCAAAAGCTACCAACTTCTAGTCATGTCACCAACATGTTCAAGAGTTGTCCTTCTGCAGTTACACTTACCCCTGATTCTCTGTATCATCCAAAATCATTTTGTATCCCTCTGTCTCGTGTCGGTGATGTGGGATACACTATGGCCCTCCTTCGACATGGTTGCTTCCTGTCGAATTCAGCTCATTATCCAAGAATTTGACCGAGAGACTCCCTTCCAATACCTTAGAGCTTGCATGCCCTAATGGCAAGTTCTTCACACTCAACGACACGTTCACATCATTGGCTTTTGATCGAGTGATTTCATGGGTGTTCGAATTTAGTTCATTTATTCACATTCCATGAATTGTGCTGATAGTACCTTGAGAACCATTGTCATTATTCATAGTCTCTCTCACGCTTGTTAACAGTTTACATCATTGGCTGGTAATCAAGAGATTTTATAGCATGTTCGACTTCACACATCTATTCACATGTTAGAAATAATACCTTTATTTTTTCGTGTTGGAGCGTAATACCCTAGGCTTAGATTCCAAAATTCCAGGTTGTGAAGCGGTGTGACATGGTTATGTTGATATACATGTCTCTCTCAGATGGATGGTTGCAACTGTACCATAAGTTATCATATGTGATCCTTCTCATTATTGGATTGTTGCGATAATACCATGGTTTCGATATCATCCTCTTTATTGGATGGTTGCGCCCATGCCTGGATCCATTTACATGATCATTCTCTAGATGGTTGTGTCCATGCCAAGATTCATGTATCATTTTATAGAGTTTTTAGTTATGTATATGTATATGTACTTACTTGCAGGTTTTCAAATGACAGACTCCTGTTCCCCGTGCCGATTCTTAATGAATTTCATCCCTCACTCTACTTCGGACTTTACGCTTTAGGGGTAGTCTGTTACACAACATTTTGTCACTATCCCTATACTCCCCATTCCATGATCCTAGAGGACCTCTATAATTAACCCGACATTCTTTCCCCTTCATGAAGAAACTCCCATTGTGTCCCTCTTCATGAGTAGAACAATTCCCTTTTGCATCATTTCTCAAAAATATTTTGTTTTTCCTAGTTTACGAGACCAATGATAATGACCCTTGTTCTCCTCGTGCTGATATGCAGGGATTAGAACTGTACCTAGTGCCGATCAGAGTGACTTAGATTTGTTCCAGTCGTGCCAATCCTCTTTTGGAAAGTTTTTTAAATAAGGAGTCGAAGCTTCCAGCTCTAGAAGCTTCGTAATGGAAGTTTGGTAGATGGTTGGGCCGAATGGAGTCAAGGATGTCAGTTTGGGCTTCTTTCCCCTATAAGGATGGAACTACCTCAAGAGATAAGACCTTCTCCCATGAGAAGAGGAACCATCTCCCATCCATTCATGCTATATAAACCTCCCTTTCTCCCAAGCACAAGCTAGTGTTAATGTTGGTGTGCTAGTGCAAATTAAGTTTGGAGTAAACAACAAGATATTCATAGTTGTAGCTCTCTAGTTGTGTGTGAGGGAGAATTGTGAATTTTGTTTAGTGTGAATACTAAAGAGAAGAGCCTTAAAACTATCATTGTTGAGGCCATCATGGAATGCTAATGGAAGTGTTTGGGAACTTGGTTTTTCCGGAGGAGAACAACAACATCAAGACAATGGTTGTAATCTCTTCTTGATTTAATATATATGAAACAATCAATTGATTTCCTACATAATGTGTCATCTCAAATGTTTATGGCTTAATGCTTCTTAACTTGTTAAGTAGGTTGAATTACAATTTGTCTGCTATCAGGGTTGTTGTTTGTTGTTGTTTACTTATTTTAGGTGTTCGAATGTTAGGAAACCAACTCACAAAAATATAGAAAAGATAGATCAATGCCTTAGAATTCAGCCTCTTCGAGGGGGAAACCTCCTTTACATTACACAAATGAAAAAAATTTTGATGATACAAATGACAATGCCTCCTTTCTATATATAGAAGTATAAGGGATCATAATATAATCAGATCCGACATAACAATAATAATGTAAGGGCACAATAATAACAATAGTGGGCTTCTATGGGGCACAATAGTATCAATATGGGGACTACATGGGAACAACAATATAATAAGGGGGTTGCACTAATAACAATATGGGGTTACACTAGTAGTATAGAGACCTAACATGCCCCTCTCCTTCAAAAAGTGTTGTCCTGAATGCTTGAGTAGTTTTAGATGCTTCTGTATAAAATTATCATCCTCCCATGTGGAATCTTCAACAAGTAAGTTCTTCCACTTAATGAGATACTCTGAAATTGATTGTTTTCATAGTTGGTGATTTCTTGTTCCTGTGACTACTTCAAGTTCCAATGTGATTTTTCCTTCCCTGTCAAGTTCTAGCAATATTATTTGAACTAGGACCTTCTGCAACTTTTGAATGAGTGGCCACACTTCTTTGTCCTTCTTCCATTCATCCCTTGCTTTTTTTATCCAATCTAGTTGAATAATAGAAATAGCACAAAACAATGCTTCCACATCCTCATCCTTTCTTGAGAGTGCATCTGCAACAACATTTTGCTTCCCTTTTTTGTAGATGATTTCAAAGTCATAACCCTACATATTTGTGACCCATTTTTTTCTGATCTTCTAAAGATATCTTTGTTCTAAAAAATATTTAAGACTATCAAGATCCATTTTTACCTTGAAGTGTCTTCCCATTAGATAAGGTCACCATTTCTTAAGTGCATGTAGTATTTCCAACATTTCCTTCTCATAAATAGCTTGCTTGGGGGACATTTGTTTGTATGGATTTAGCCGTAGAAATACCCAATCACCTACATCAAAACTTCTTTCACTGCGATGTTGATCTGCCTATTGTTTCATTCGATTCTGCACCAAAGTGGCATTATCCTTTAAAAGTTGGAGAGATTTTTGTTGATGCTCGATGTGATCTTTCACTGCTTGAACCTTTTTCTTCTTTATCTGTCCTTCTATCTTGAGAGTTTGAGGAATGGCAATTTCTGCCAATGCATTACAAGATATGGTCGGATTCATTTCTTGATGCTCGATGTGATCTTTGACTTCTTGAACATTTTTCTTCTTTATATGTCCTTCTATCTTGAGAGTTTGAGGAGTGGTAATTCTTTCCAATGCTTTATAAGATATGGTCAGATTCATTTCTTCTTTCTCTGGGGTTGGTTCCTGCTATATATCCTCTTCTTTTGATGTTTCTTAATCCTTTTCTTCCTCCTCTTCACAATCAATGTTAAATAAATTCTTCTCAACACACTTATGACCTTTAATGTATTTGTTATCACAATTCTAACAAAGCCCTTTTGCTATTTTTTATTCCAATTGTTGTCGTGTAAACCTTGTAGGTTGTGGAAGGCTAGGAGAAACAACACTTCCATCTTTATAGTTGTGAGGGGTAGACTTCCTTGTTGCCATAATTTTACTTTCCACTTTTCTTGCCAACCTGAATGCCTTCTCCAATGAATCAGGTTCCCAAAGACGGACCTCATGTTAAATGTTATCCTTTAAAGTCCCTATGGAGACATCAATCCTCTGCTTCTCTAGAATATCATTTCCCCTTATATTCAATTTTTGAAAGTACTCAATGTGCTCTTCCATTTTGTTTGAGATTTATCAATTGGCTAAAGAAGTTGTTTCTATTTGTATACTCATAATGTGCTATCATTTCCTCCATGAAAATTGACCATGTAACAAGTGGTTTACGAGAACAAAACCCTTTATACCATAAAAATTGATCCGGTTCTAAATATGAAGTTGCAATACATAACTTTTGTAACAGTTGCACCTCATGTAGATCAAAATATTTCTCCATTTGTAGTATCCAATTTACCAAATCCTTGCCATCAAAGTTCTTCATATCATTTTTTTCTTGTTTTTAAGAGCTCGATCTTGAAATGGCTGTAACTCTGTAATTTCAGATCTTTAAGTTCTAAAATTTTATTCTCTAATATCCCTCTGAGTCTTCTTTCTAACCCTACAAGTTTGATGCAATTGGATTCCCAAAGAAAGTGTTATGTCCAATCTCCCACGATGACTTGATTATAGACTAGTTCAGTAGAGCAAACTTGTACAACCTTCCATGTCTCATGGTTTTGACATTCGGATTTAGAAAAACTTCACAAAAGAAGCTACAGTCTGTCCTCTTTCTATAACTTCTTACGAAATTTCAATCTAACCCAGAGGGAAAGTTATGACACTTTTCCCAAGGTCACCTGTTTGGGATGTAATTTGGAAGCCTGCAAAAACCCTAAATGTCTTCGAATATATCTCTGAAAATATAGAGAAACAAGATCTGAAATTCAAGACTAAGCTTCGCCACGTTTTCGGTGCAAATGGGTTTTAATTTCAAAGTCTGAAACTTTGTAGAAAAACAATTATAGCAAAAATTCCATGATGACCTATTTGAGATGGAATTCTAGAGCTTGCAAAAACCCTAACTTGCTTAGATCATATATCCGAAAATATGGCAAGAAAAGATCTGAAATTTGGATCCAAGTTTCAGTGCGATTTCATCTCAAATGGGTTGTTTTGTTAGCTTTTGAAACATCACGGAAATGACGTTATAGAGAAAATTCTACGATGATCTGTTTGGAGCAGCAAAACCCTAAAATCCAAATCTCTCATACCAAATGTTAGGAAACCATCTCACAAAAAGATAGAAAAGATAGATCAAACCTTAGAATTCAGCCTTTTCGAGGGGGAAACCTCATTTACATTACAAAAATGAACAATTCTTGGATGATACAAATGACAATACCTCCTTTCTATATATAGGAGTATAAGGGGTCATAATATAATTAGAGCCGACATAACAATAATAATGTAAGGGCACAATAATAACAATAGTGGGCTTCTATGGGGAACAATAGTAGCAATATGGGGACTACATGGGCACAACAATATAATAAGGGGGTTGCACTAATAAAAATAAGGGGTTCAACTAGTAGTATAGGGACCTAACATCGAAGAAGGAAATAAGAGATAGCTAGAGCAAGCAAGGAAGGCCACCACCAGACAGGTAAGCATACTAAGAGGTGGGTCCTCTTAATTGGTTTTAACCTAAGGAAATCTTCCATAGAATTTATTATTGTGGCTATACCTGTTATTGGGATAGAGGAATTCTTTGTGTCCACACTTAGAAATTTACTTCACCACAATGGGGGGCTTTAGTCGCATAAGCAACAAAATTTAGAGCCCCCTCTCCCCTTATTAACTTCTGGGTAAGAAGGGGGAGCCTTGGCATGTTTGTGGCTCGTCGATCACATCTAATCATGATGCACATCGGTAACCTATAGGGGTCTTACCATTGGATATGTGAGTTGTTGGCAAGTTTCGTGTGGTGGATTCCTCTCTCACATGTGGCACTATATAGTTAGTTAAACTTCAAAGGGTATAACTCTCAATCAAGAGGTTAGATTGTGATAAAATTTATATTGCCAGAAAGCTCTCAATGAACCCTATCCAATGGTGATGTTAGAAATTCATTCCACAAACTTTTGAGAAGAAGGATTTTTGTAACCTCATTTCGATAATAGACCATACAGGTTTTATTTATGAAAAAGTAACACCTCCCATGGCTCAAGGTAACATAAGGGGGTGGGAGGGAGTTTTATAATTATCACTAGTTAATGTTGGAACACAAGATGATTCATTAGAGATAATTATAGATAGAATAGTTGTAAAATAAAATAAAAAAATTCTATGAGTCATATATGACCATAATTCATATTATTAATCAATGTTAATAATACTAAAATAAAAATAGTGCGTCAACATAATCCTCTTGTGAGTTGCGATTACAATATGCCAATTTATTTGCTCAATAACTTTATAAGGCAATTGATAAATTTAATATCATTGGGGAGATGACCCATTACCCATGGGTACTTAAAATCATCTCTAATTTAATGCCTAATTTATCATCATATTTTTATTAATTCATGAATTATGATTTTCTCCCTATGGGGCCAAGACATCATTTTCATGATTTAATTGGAATTTTAATGCTACCACTTGCATCCAATATGTGATTTATACTTTATCATTGACTTAAGATGTTGTGGCTTTTCTAAGAGTCAATTAAATGCTACAAGCATATAATAACATCAAGGATAACAAAAAAAATATGTATTGACTAATCTTAAAGTCAATGCATCAAAAAAATAAAAAATTAGTATGCATTAGCTAATCATAATGTCAATGCATTAATTTAATCATACATGCTTAAAATATATGAAATAAACATGCATAAATAACAATATAATCATTCTATCACAAAAATAATGCATGTCATAATGTTCATTCATGTGCATATGATGCATCATGATGCATAACCATAAAATATTAAACTCATATAATGTTATGTTATATTTAATTAACTTAAAACAAGGTATGCATGTTTGTCATGATACGTGGAAAAGCATATAAATACCTATTTTTCTTGATACCATATTCAAATAACATTATGGAAAACATTAATTTCCAATTACAATGCTAATATATACATAATTAATAAATCTGAGTGATAATTTTACCACATATATGCACAATGGATGCATGTTGTCATGAAATGCATATACCCATCAGTTCCTTTCATATTAAAATGTTTGAGATATTAAATTGTCACCAAATCTCATTATTGAATAACTAAAATCATGATGAAATACTTTCACACACGCACACACACAGATACCCACTCACACACACACACACACATATTTTAAAACTCATATATGTATATTCCTCTGTATATCATAATAATTAACCAAATTCTCTCTCTCTCTCTCTCTCTCTCTCTAAAACACTAATATCTTAACATAATTTATGGGCTTACATTCACTAAATGATCAAGTCTTCAGATCAAACCAATGACCATATTTCTCAGTTATCAAATATTTCAAAGGAAAATACTAGCATAAAGAGAAAATTTAATTTAGAAAAAGAAAGGAGTAAAATATTCTAATCAAACACCACAATATGAAGGATCACTTTGATACCAAATGTAGGCTCAAAATTTAATGCATAATAAAATAGAACTTACCTCTTGACATTTTGATTAGATTTAAATCTTAAAATCCTTTCAAATCCAACAAACGTATCTTCTTATATATCCCAAACTTAATGTACCAAACAATGGAATCACATCAGAAATTTATTTCTTTATAAAATCAGGGACCCTTCTAATCCTCCCCTCTTTGTAATGATATTTACATCAAATATAATTAATTTACTTGAAAGTAATGGGGTGGTCACTGGGGACAGAAAATCACTACACATTGTAATTTTCCATTTTCTCATACTTTCTTATTTGACAGGCTTAATAAATAATCCAAGGTACTCTGTTGAAACCAAAACCCTAATGGAGAAGCTTTGCGACCGAAACCCTAATATGGGCCAGGGTTTATGGTTCGATCAACCTTGATTAGGCTCTCATATCCCTGTTTTGTATCTTAGTCGCTTTCTTCTTTCCATTCATTTTTTAGGGACTAGCCTTATCTAGTTAGTTTTTCATTTGAGATCTCTACTACAAATATTTTTCCTTCCTCATTGATTATCTTATCTTCCTTGGTTACTATTGGTGATTCTTCTCAGTTAATATTTGTTCTGACATTTTCCTTATTTCTTAACCATGTGACTTGACCTTTGTGAGAGACTCTAGAGGGCCCATTAGAGGTATCCCAAGTCATGACTATTTTTCCAAAAAGTATTTGTGTGTCCTCATTGAATGTCAATGTGAACCACTCTATTTGGAGCCCCTCACAGGACTATTTGTTGTGAGAGTAAATGAAGAGATTCACTGACTAAATTTTTAGTTAGGAATAGTCTCCTCATACTATTTTGCATGTTTCCAGAGTGGGAGGAGAAGGGACATATACAAAGTTAGTGGGGGGAAAGGCTAAAAGGAATCATGTGCAAAAACATGTTAAGGAGTTGGTGTCCATGAAGGAGATGACCCTAGGTTTGAACGTAAATATGGATAGGGTTGAATCGCTATCAAGGAGAGCCCTTGTGGGCAAGATTAACTACATCTCTATGTCACATGAACAACTCCTTTCTTGGGTAAGGGTTTCTTGGAATCCTTTGGTGGGGTATATGCCAATAGTGAACATTCTCACCAACAAATAGATTCATTTCCATTTCTTAGTGGAGCAGACTATGAAACTAATTCTCAATAAGCCTTGGGTCATAGGAAGGGGTTTGTTGTGGCTACAACGATGGCATCCAAATTTATTCCTGAGGTGAGAACAACAATTGCAGAATCACTTGAAAATAATTCTGCGAAAATTTCCACTCAATCTCTAGTCCAAATAGGTCCTCATTAAGGTGGTGAATGCTTTAGGTATATATGTTTATCTTGAAGAAACATCCCTACTTGCTATAGATAAGTGAAAGGCATGGGTCCTAGTGGAAATGGATACCTTGGAGGGTTTACTGGAGTCTCTAAAAATTATTTGGGGTAAAAAAGTTATCATTCAACATCTGAACTATTGGAAAACACAATTTATATGTCTTAACTGTAGACAAGTGGTTCATCTATTTAGTTCTTTTGAGGCACCATCTTTCCAAGGTACTAGGGCTAAAAACCATATCAAAACTAGCTATGATTTTCTCATATTAGTTTACTCAAAAGCCAACTCTCCCCCTGCCGAGGGTTTTTGTAACAACCCTGGTAAAAATTCCATGTAAAAATATATAAGGCCACAGTTGATGGGACATGTATTCCAAGATGAATGGTCAGGTGAACCTCCTAATGGGTGTTGATTCTGTTTATTATGGATAATGAAATTGGAAAAGGCAATGGAAAAGGCTTTGGAAAGGAATGAGGCATTTATTGGCATTTTATTTATGAAAATAATGGAAATTAGGAGAAAAGGAAGGTGAAAGGTCACAGGTTACATGTGAGGAGGAAATTGAAGGAAAATAATGGTAAATGAAGAAATTAGAGGCCTCATTAATAAAAAGGCCTTTTAGGATCAGTGAGCAAGACTTGGTCAGTTCAGTGTTGGAACTCTCTTCTATTATCTCTCTCTCATACTCTTGGATAATTAGAGTTTTCTTGGAGCACTCTTGGAGGGTGTGGCATACTTGGAGTTTTGGAGAAAGTAGGCAAAGGAAGAGCAAGAAAGCACAAGAGGGCATCGGGATCAACATCTACATTAGATTTTCTTGTAGGTACCAAGTTGCATGTATGATTTCTTCATGAGTTTTGACATGCATGGCACATGCATGTGGTTTCTTGGTCATGATCTGTCAAGGAGGATTGCCTGGATTGACAATGGATTTCCTAGCCTTTCCATTTCCTAGTAACCATGGTGGTTGTGTGTTACTTTCAGTATTTTTTTTGGTTGGTTCTCATGTTTCCTTAGCTTGGGTTGAGTTATTAGTCCTGGAAGCCTTGGTTGAACAAACGCTCTGCAAGCCTTGTAACAACATGGGTTTAGTTACTAGTCCTAGAAGCCTTGGTTGGACAAACGCTCTCGAAGCCCTATATAAGCTATGGGTTGTGTTACTACTTCTAGAAGACTTGGCTAGAAAAACAATCTGGAAGCCCTAGAAGGCTTAGATGGAGACCAATCTAATGATGGTTTCATGATGTCTACCCATAAAAGGTGGAATCATTGTTTGATGGGTCGAGTTGGATGACCTCTGGAAGCCCTGGATGATTTTTTATTGATGTGTTCTATGAGATCATACATTCATTCTTGGAATATGGCACAGGAGTGAATGGCTAAAGAGATATATCACTCAGTCATTCTACAGTCAGGTGGAATGTGGAAGTCCCATCCTGGGTTTGGCTTTTGCATCATTAATGAAAGTATATTTCTCCTTGTATCCTTATGAGTATTATACTAGATTATATATGGTTTATATGGTTGTGATTTCATTGGTAATTTTGTCCATATTATGTTGATTATATGTATATTTTATGACAGTAGCTATGTATGTCTCTCAACATGTTTTTACTTATACATGAATGGATAATGTGTCTATTACCTAATAGATGATAATGCAGCAAATGGCACGAGGGAACAATGGTTCATAGCGATTCTCATATAAGTATGAGATCCATACACTTAATTATGTTGTTTACACCTGTAGGTTACATGTCAATGATATGTTTGATGAAATGCCTGTCATGGCTAGTAGGGGACTAGTTAAGGTCTTGTTGAGCTTATTTCTTTTGCTTTTTTGTTTCCCTGTACTTTTCTTGATTTCAAGCTATCATTCCATTCTGGGAACTGGCCTCGGCTATGGGTCTGAAAAAGTTTCTTAAAACCCAAGGTCATTGGCACATAGAAAGCAAGTTTGGTCCACAGTCGCTAGCATGTTGTCCTATAAGAGCGACTTTGGGTCTCTGGTCACTCCCTTGCCCATAGCATGAGAGTGACTATGACCTAAGAGGTCGAGAACAATAGTGGGACCCAGGGAGAGGATATCTGAGTGGTTGACTTGTCTCCTAAGGGTTCTGTTGATGGTGTTAGATGATTATATGTGATGTTTCGTCGATTCCACTTCCTTAAGGTCACATAGGAGGTAAAATCTGATCATCTTAGCCTATCGTCTCATGTTTACCCCCGTTGGCATGGTTACTTTTGGTATCAAAGCATGGTTGCGCTCTCCTTGGGCTGTCTGTTGATCATGATTTCATGTTGGTTGCATATGTGTTCTTTATGCATGTAGTCCATGTGCTTGTTGCATTTGCATGGTGTTGATCATGGTTGTAGTGATGTCTCCATGTGAATGTTGAAGGTGTGGTCATGGAGTATGTCTATGCATATGTGTGGTTGATTCGGTATTGCTTATGCACACTATTGGTTGCATGTGGCAATGTGTAAAATGGAGTAATGGTTGTTGTCATGCATGAGGTCATGGTTTGTGTACTTGATATGGTCATGCATTGATGACTGGACTCTAGCTAGAATGATGTGTGTATGGTTTGGTACTCATTTTTTATATTTCTATATACAATTTTTATGCATGTATGGTCCTAGTTATAGTTTGAATATTAGATCAAACATGCCTTGTGAAGCCATTGTATGAAATTTAGGTCATCATGGTGCCATTGGTATGTTATGATGCTAATGCGTTGGATGAGGTAAAGCAAGATATGCAGATCATTAGAGTCAAGTTGCAGCATTGGATGTCAAGGCAAGAGCATGTCATCATATAAGTTTGTATGTTGGGTATTCATGTATTTAGTTTAAGGATTTTTATATGCATTAGGGTTATATAAATTAGGTTATGTACATGTCTTTTGATGTTATGGTTACATACCCGATAGATGATAGTTGATTAGCATAGTCATATGCACATGAGTCAGATAGTCAAGAATGATAGTAACATGTGGTTGTAAGCATTGCTATTGTTGGTTAGGTTAGATAACTTGATGATTATGCTATATGATATGTTGTTGATCAGTGTGTTATAGGTTAATTTTTTGTTGCTATATGACATATAGGTTGATGATTCAGTTTTATGTTGTTGATGAACATGATATATATCTTATTGTTCTTATGTGCTATTAACTTGATGATTAGGGTTATTTGATTGAGATCTTGATGTTGTAATTTGGATTGGTCATATGCGTGATGGTTATGTTCATTGCATTGATGATCTTGATGTTATATATATTGTGTTAACTTGGTTTGACCTATGCAGAATTTTATGGTCACGATATTCAGGTATGAGCTGACATATTTGTGATATGGTGTCGTACTGATCTAGATTGATCGTACATATGTGATTATTATGCATGAACAAAAAAATATTATCATCTTATGATGGGAACATGTTAGTCAGTTATTGTTATGGATATCATGATTTATGTTTGAGTTGATATGTTGTGAAATTGTATCATGC
This sequence comes from Pinus tabuliformis, assembly GCA_031772625.1. NCBI lineage: Eukaryota > Viridiplantae > Streptophyta > Pinopsida > Pinales > Pinaceae > Pinus > Pinus tabuliformis. The sequence goes on along the minus strand of CM062805.1, from coordinate 702,859,644 downwards.
TAACCTATCTTTATTGTGTAGACAAGATAGCCTCCCCTGAAATACACTAAGGTATGAGTTAGCTTATGTCGTATATTTGGTGTTTGAATGTTTGATGTCTATTACATCATCTGGTTGATTCATTTAACATGGTATGTTTGCAAGTTCGTTGAATGTTTGATGAATTGCATAATATAAGTATGTGTTCCAATGATATTGTTTTAAGATGATTGTACTAATACATATGTGTTGAGATAGTTTATATGTATTTGAGTGTAGCAGGTGATAGTTGTAGCATTATGTCTAATGGCTATGAGTTGACTATGGATTATGACGTCATTGTTTGTAAAAGTTGATTTCAAATTGATATATATTATTGTCTTGATATTTGGAACATGTGGTTGACATGTGTGAGCATTTGAAGGAAACATGCTTGCTATTAATGTGACAAGGTAATAATTGATGTGTTTATATAACTAACAATTGGGTGACATGACAATATATAGTAAGACTTAGTTGCAGCATGGTAAAGATAAAAGAAAGGAATCATGTAAGAATTCCTTTGGCTATGTTTGGAAACCCTAATTCCAAATGAATGAGTGCTTCGCATATAGGAAGTCTTCTTAACCTCGACTTGTCTGAAATTATGTGGATGTATGGTATATTCATGAACATGTACTTAGCAGGTATATTGGCAGTCTCTAGTTACAGGTGGATCTGTCAAAGGATTGGAGTCCCTTGAGAGATGGCGTGGATGTGTTAAGTTGCAAGCAACATGCTTGGCACAACAAGATAAGGTAGCTGATGTATTGTTATGTTTATTTATACATTGAAAATTATGTGTTTATGGAAATATGATGCAGGGGAATGCATGACAAAGAGTGGTTGCCATGAAATCTCGAAGAAGGCTCAGGTCGAGCTTTCCTCGGGAACCATGGGGATTGAGTCATGGTGTCTATTGTTAGTATTGTTTTTTTGGTCTTTTATGATTTTTGCAATTTATTTGCAATTTTGATGGTGTTTGGTGCATAGCTATGCCACTTTGTTACGGTGTCATATTGCTTTTTGTTTTCATGATCTTCTTGTTGTTATTTCCATTATTTCCTTTTATTGTTTTGAGTCTTGGGAATTGGTTGGGAAAGAGGAAACGTTGATGGAGCTCGGGGAGAGTTGTGTGGTACCCAACTGGTAATGTAAGACACTGATGAAGCTAGGTGCATGAGTAAGCACAGTGGAAGGTAAGACTATGACAGTCAGTTGGAGTGGTTAGGTCCATTGTGGTAAATGGACGATGAAAAAACAATCATGGGAAAGGTAATTAAGAAAAGTTAAAGTAAATGGATCTGAGGTGTTAGATGCCTTGGCTATGTTGGGATTATTGTTCTCAATATTTCATGTGTGTTACATGAATAAAGGATGTTCTCTTAACCTTGACCATATAATATCTGGCAATTTTCTTGTGATCATGATTATGTTGATGTATATATATATATATATATATATATATATATATATATATATACATGTAGGCATGTATGTATTTCATGTCTAATAGGGTGATCATGAATTGTGACTATTTTATGCTAATGTTTATATGTACATATGTATGTATGTATGGTGTTGACTGATAAAATCATTATTATTTTAGGATGTATGTAGATGTACATGTATCTATGTCACTATCTGACAAGGTCATCAAGAATAATTCTTGTGGAGGAATGATTGCTTATGTAGGCAAATGACATGAAGAGGTTCCCGATCTATGAGGAATCAAGTAGGAAGAGTAGTCATGACAAACATATGAGGTCAGTATTATGTGAATATGAATTTATATTATATGCTTGTATTATGCCTATTCTTATGTTATGGACAAGTTATACTGAGGGATACATCAGCAAAGTGAAAGTATTGTGGTCTGCAGCATGCTCGGACAAGCATGGATAAGACACTGGAAGCAAGGTTGCTTGCTAAAGATTCAGTGTGATTTTGGATGTGTGCTACAACTGTTGTGCATATGTCGTATATGTTGTAATTGTTGCACTTGTGATGTTGAGTGCATGTAGTGTGGTGTATATTTAGTGTGTGTACATGTTGATTATGTAATGTTATGTACATGGTGTAGTATAGATAGTGTTGTATGAATGTTGCATATTCAGTGTTGGGTATAGATGGTGCTATGTACATGTTGGATATACGGTATTGTGTACATAATGTACTGTGTGCATGATGGATATGCGGTGTTGTGTGAATATGGTGTTGTGCACATGTTGGATATGTAGTGATGTGTATAGATGATGTTATGTACATGTTGGAAATGCAGTGCTATGTACAAGTGGTGTTGTGTGCATGTTTTACATGTGGTGCTATATACATATGGTGTGATGTGCATGATTGTAAAAGTGGTGTTATGTCCATGTGGTGTTGTGTACATGTTGTACAAGTGGTGCTATGTGTAGGTGGTGATGTGTACAAGTCTTGCATGTGGTGTTGTGTACATGTGGTGTCACATACATGTCATCCGTGTGGTACTGTGTACATTTGATATTATGTACATGTTGTACAATGGTGCAATGTACATATGGAATTGTGTACACATTGTGCAGGTGGTGTCATGTACATGTGATGCTGTGCACATGTTGTGTAGGTGGTGCTTGGTACATGTGGTATTGGTGTATGTGTGGGATTGATTGCATGTTGTACATGCTATGTTGCGGCATGCAGTACTCTATATTTTCATTGTCTAGTCATGGTATCGTGACATATACATTCATTGTGTTGCACCCTAGGCATGTATTTGTGTTATGTTGTACATCAAGTGTAGGTGCATGTATTGTGTTGTACACCAGATGTAGGCATATGTATTGTGTTGTGTTGTACACTGGGTGTAGGTGTATGAGTTGTGTTGTATACCAAGCCCTATGTGTATGCATTTTGTGGTGTTGCACATTGTGTTCGGATGAATGTCTTCTAATGTACATTGTGCATGTATACGTACTTACATTGGGTGTAGGTGTATGCATTGTATGTCAGGTATAGGTGCATGCGTTGCATGGTGTTGTATGGCGCATGTGGTTGTATTTGTGTGATGCACAATATGCATATGTGCACCTGGCGGAGCATAAGGCACTGGGTGTTTTCTAGGTGTGGCAACCGATCTTGTGTGTACAAAAGAACAAAGGCATAAGTAAGGATCGATGAAGGATAAGTATCGGTATTGTATTTCAGTTTTATTATGCATATTATTTATAATTCTGGTTTATGATGATTACATGTGATATTTGATTCTAGTTTATGATGGTTACATGTGATTTATGATTTTGATCTATGATGGTTATGTTTTGAGCTAACCTGATGTGATATGTTTATACATGATGATTTGGTCAAATATGATAGTTTGACTTGTTGTGATAGGAAGTGAATATAATTGCAAGCGTACCTTATTGATGAGCTGCCAGTGAAGTATGATTTGAAGTTATTTCAATTTATTTGAATCTAATGGAAATTATGTGCATGGAATAGGAATGCATGAACATTCCCAGCTGAGTGGTTGAAATTGACTGCAAAACATAGCAGCAGTAGTGAAAGGAATTGGAATAGTATGTTAGTAAAGCACTTCAAGAACAGGGCCATTGTGGGACACTGGTACCCAATTGTGTCCATTGATTTCCATGAGCATGCTGTGACTGGTATGATGCTTTTGAGGCAGGTATATGCCTTGGTTTTTATATCCTCTAATGCGAGGAATCCTTGCCAGGGGATGGACTTTCTGGGATGGGGGTTGCTAACGGAACTTGCACGGAAGGGTTGACCGGAGTGCCTGAGGGACTGTGTAGCAGAGAAGGGAAGTTCGAGGATGGATTTTTTTTGGTCATTAGCATTTCCAGATGGAACTAAATGTACATTGGGAGTGCGCCGTGGAACAATGAGTCAGTAACTATTCATTGAGAGGACAAGTGGTGCAGGATTATAACACTGGACCTTGGATGTAGTTTGATTGTGGTAGTGGATTCTAGACTTCCTAGGAAGGAGGTGAATCCTAGTATTACTTGAGGGTGGAGGTGTGAGCCTATAGATTCCCCTGTTGTGGATGTAGGCATCGTATCTTTTTATTTTTCGGTTGATAAAATGTGTATATGCGTATATTATTTTAAATGATGTATCAAGTTGGATTCATAAATCTCCATAGACAGTATTGTTATTTGCTGGTTGAAGTAAATGTGTATGTGTATACATGGTTATTGTAAATACCGTAATGAGTTGTGTTATAAAGCTCTAGAAAATGGTATGTTTGTCATGTTTTAGTAGATTGTCATTGTAAACACTGCAACGAGCTATGTTATAAAGCTCCATGGGTAGTATGTTTTATTTTCAGCAATCTTGTTGGTTATAGGTGTCATTGAACATCGAGGATCGTGTTCCTCCAGGGGGGATTGTAACAATCCTGGTGAAAATTCCAGGTAAAAATATATAAGGCCACGGTCGATGGGACATGTATTACAAGTTGAATGGTGGTGGAAACATCCTAATTGTTACCGGGAAAACTAGTGTCTATTCAGAACTGCTAGTCCCACTAAGACGAGTAGCTATCTTAGAAACAAACAAACTAAAGTCACTTGTGCTTTCCTTTACGAGAGATAGATGAGAAAGAAGTAGAGAGTACCAACCTCAGTCTTTCGCTTGGCTCCTTTCTTGTTTCCTTTCCCCTTTGACAGAATCTCGCCACTGCTTCCTTACTTGTCCTGCTTCAAAGAACACCTGTAGAACCACAGCAGCATAATACCATCAAAGCATAGAGATCTATCACTGTAAACAATATAGGATCAGATATATATTGACCATACAAATGAATATATCAACACAATATTCAGAGATACACAAGAATATGGAGGATAACTCAAATAGCTTTATTGATAAAAGTAGTAGAAGAGAGGATTACAACCACTTGGTCTGACCCAGCGCCATCCTCCCAGCTTGAAAGCCCTCTTCACCTCATACAAAGCAAGATCACCCAACAATGTCTTCAAAGAGACCAACAACACTTCTTTGCATATTACCAAATTCCAACCTTTGGATCTCTGGGATGGGGGATCCATATATAGATATTTGCAGGGGGGTGAGTCAGCTTTTGGGATTTTGATTAGTGTCATCTCTCTGATAGCTCTTGGTTCCACTTGGAGATTTCATGATCTCTTACTCATCCTTGGGCGAATTCAGGGAGGCAAGTGTCAAATGAGCAGCTTCTAGAAGATTCTCAAGGTCTCCACCTAAGAAACTGCTTGTGGCATTTGTCTGCTCTCGCTCATTGCACCCTACATAAAGGCTTTCTAGTATGCATCTCACTTTTTACATGTGGCATGTGAGATGCATCGCACCCTTAGCACTGGGCAGTCTGTATGGTCCTGCTTTGACCAGTTCTGAGTAGTTTTTCATGGAGAACTTCTGGGAGATGATGTAATCAGCTGACCTTGCTCCTTTAGGATATGAAACAACACTTTTAGGGAATTATAAGCCCTTGGTTTATGGACATATGTGAGTGGGGTTGTAGTGCCCAAATATGTCTATAATAGTTGCCCCCTAAAGCATGAGGTTGTAAATCTTTTGATGTCGGGTGAAATGCTTTATAATGAGGATCCGAGGTTTTTCGAACTGGAAGGTGACTTGTAATAAGATACAATACAATACATTATCTTCATAATATTTTCATGATCTGGCTGAGGCAGTCATTCCCATGCTCAACTTGATAAATTCATTTTCATGTACATAGGACAGACAGTCATTTGTGTGCAGACTGATGATTCTGGTAGAGCCATCATCCCTTAGTTTGGATGATTATCTGTGCAGCAATGATGTACATTTGATGTCTTTATTTTCTTGAATATATCGTAGCCCAAATGGATGAAACTAGATCCGGGGTCTTCAAAACTCATTCAATCTTTGCTTGAAAGTACAAGTCGATCCATGTGAAAGGATGTTCTAATGTCGAACATGGAAGGACATTGCCTGATTACCAGCCAATGACGTAAGCTGTTAACATGAGTGAGAGGAATCACCGATGATGATGATGACCCTCAAGGTACTGCAGTACAATTCACGTGGTGTGAATACATGAGTCGATGGTGAACACCACACAAAATCTTTTGGTCGAAGGCCATTAATGTAGACTTGTCGCCGGAAATGAGAAACTTGCCATTGAGGCATGCAAGCTTCAAAGTACTCAAACGGTTGTTCCCAAGTCGGCTTCTTGGATAATGAGCTGATGTCGACAAGAGGTGACCCATTGTAGGAGGGCATTGATGGATCCCACATCTACGACACAGAATGGAGCAAATGATTTTGTAGAGGTGAAAACAAACTAATGATACAAGGTTCAGGGTGGCGGTCATGAAAGAATGAAGCGTGAAGGTATTGCAGTGGATGAGACACAAGCTAGGTAGGTGAATTCTCTGAGCGACTTCTCTTGAACATATCAGTGACACTGAAATGGATTGGTAGCATTAACCCCAAAAGTGGATGGTACGGTGGACCAATGGTGATGTGACCGGTGAACGGAATAACCCAACCCAACTCAATCATGGTGATGGAATGAAAGTGTCATGTTCAAGAGTGACTTGCTACCAATAAAGTTTCTTCAAGTTTTCTTCCCAATTTTCCCCAGTCATTTCTGACCAGTACCTCTTTATTTTTGTCAAGCTCGAGGAGGATAACATATGCTTTTTCTATAGTTTTCCCTTCGGGCAAACCTGTCGCTATGTTTTAATGAGCCTAGCAATAGTGAAACTCGCTCTTGTCTGAATGGACAAGTTTGTCGCTATTGTTTTAACGAGTTTAACGACAAGGATAACTTGGTTCTTTTCAATTTTAGAGAGTCTGAAAAGAGACGGAAAGGAAACTCTAATATTCCTTTTTCATAGTATAATCCCTTAAGTACGAAAAAGTATAAAACAATGCAAAAGGGATGTCTTTTCGATATGTTTAACGAGCCGAACAAGACAAACGCTCGATCGTTTTGTGTAATAATCCCTCAGGTCCAAAAAGATTAAAATCTAGAGGAGGGATAACACTTCCAATCACTTTAACGAGCTGGAGAGGCCAATTGCTCGGCAATCATTTCATATTTTATGAGTTAGATGAAAAGAGCTTAAAGGAGACTCGTTTTTGAGGAATGAGTGATATTTTCGAGTAGCAGCTGGTTCCAGGTGAGGGTTGGAACTTTCCAATCATGATAGTGTTAAGAAGATGGCTAACAGAATCACTCGTCACAGCTGTTCCTCAAAAGGGGTAAACAATCAAATGGAAGCGTATGATCGGCTAAAACAGAGTGGAGGTGATAGTAAGAACACGACCAAGGCTCAAAAGTTGATGATAATGTGTTCACAATGGTTATTTACCAGAGGTGGGTTCGTTTTTTAACGAGCTTAAACTCTGGTGGAACATATGCTCCTCGCTAGGTTTAATTTTTAACGAGCTTGAACTTTTCGTAAAACTGCTCATGCCAGTCGTATAATAAGGATGTCTCATCGATAGATTCATTTTTTAGGGAGCTTGCACCATTCAAAATTTTGCTCCGACTCCTTTTATTATGTAAGCTAGGAACGACCAATCCTACAAGTTTACAGGGTTGAAAACCTACAAACTAAGAAAATAAAAGGTCGCTTTTCACTTTCATGCAAAAAGGTTTGCATGCCCCCAGGTATAGCGAAGTAGAGTTTCTAGGTTACCCTTCAATTTCCAGACAAAACATTTGTTTTGTTGGGAAAGGCATACCCTAGTTACCCTTCAATTTGCAGACAAAACACTTCTCTGTCGGGAAAGGCATACCTTCTGACAGAGGTATCTTATTCCAGTCTAATCCCATTTTCCTAAATGGACGGGTGTGTCAGACTAGTCATATATCCCCCGCGGAAACCTACCCTATACCTGAAGTTTTTCTACCGAAGCAGACCAGGGTGCATGCCCCCTGGGTTTCAGTCACAACCACCGAATCACTCGCGTTCATTAGGTGGACGGACTGGAGATTGATGAGACATTCCTTGCACAAAAAGACCTGTTAGGGATGGCATTTTACTATTAGCTATGTGTGAACCAGGGAATGAAAGCTGGTCTACGAGATGGACCACTCTTCCTTCATGCGGAAAACACATCACTCGAAAGAGTGAAGAAACAATAGCTCCCATGCTATAAATGTAGTCATGCCCAAGGAGTAGATTTTAATCTAAAGGTCCTTGGACTACCATTATGTTTAGATAAATGGTTTTCCTTCTCAAAGTTATAGGAAAATTTGGAAGGATCCCTAACGGTCGACTGGTTCCTTTGTCGAAGCCTGTCAGATTTCGCATCTCAGGCAAAAGCGATGGCGAACCAAGCGCTTTCCAAGTAGTTGAGGAAAGGATACTCACAGAAGCCCCTTCATCTATGATGGTACCAACCATGACCATTCTGTAAGTTTTCACTATGATTCGGAATGGTACATTAGATGGTAAACGGGGTCTGCCTAGTAGATTCCAATCGAAGGAGACAACTAGGTTGCTTGGAGGTGGGACCGAATAAACTGCTGGATACATCTCTGATGAACTTCCTTCCCGCGGTATAGGAATGGGTAAATTGCCGCCATGTTCATCGAAGTCTGTGTTTACGAAAAGAATTTGAACCGTGTCATTCTCATTCTCTTTGGTGACTGTATCATCTGAAGGTAAATCCTCTGAAGACAAGATGGGTTCGACTGCCATCTCGACCTATTGACTTTGGTCTGATGTGGACTCAGAGGGTTCATCTTCAATGATAGGTGCTTCGACCAAAAACAAAGGTGCGTCAGTCGGATTTTCAACTAGCAATGGACTCGGCAAGAGTTTCTTGTATCTAGGAGGGAGTCACTGCAGTGATGCAGGACGGTTATCCAAGACTCTTTTAGCTTCATCTAGGAAGGGACAACGGTGGAGGGCATGATCACCTTCACACAGTTTGCAAGGAAATTTAGATTTTCCTTTCTATCTGGTGACTTCGTTTTCACTAGTTGATGGTGTACTCTTAACATGATCGTCAGAGGTTGACGACACCGGATTGTGCAAGCGGGGAGACCAGTCCCTTAAGATCCGTGGGATGCAATGAAAATCTCAATGATAGTGGTCCCCTTTGCAGATGACACATGGAGATTTAGTTTTGGATGGTGCAATGTGTGGATTTTCGCTAGACGATGTGTGGTTGCCCCTTTTTGCCATTGGCTCCTTCTTCTTCTTCTCCTTCCCTTTCTTCTTCTTCTCAATTACTTGGTTTTTAGTTTTACTATCTTCACCAAGCGAAGAGGAAGAAGGAGAGGGAGAAACAAACAAGGTAGAAGGTTGGTGGGTAATTCTAGTATCATCTAGTTGCTAACTTGATTGCTCAAGAATCACGATGCTTTGAGCGACACAGGTCGAGAAAATCCATACCGGCAGGGCAATTGTCAGTCCTGGAAGGGACAATGTGGCCATATGAGGTGCACCAACATCCCCCCATGAGGAGAAAGGACTAGGATTTCCCCCAAGGGGAAATACTTGGTTGGTGGACTCCATTTTCATAGCCTAAGATCAATGAGGGAACAGTGACATTATTTCGATTAAAATAAATTTTAGACGCTTTGACACAACTTGCTTTTTCAATTTTTAAGAGTTGAGAAAAAGCTAAAGATGCCTCTAGTTGCCTTTGATTTTTAATGAGCCTGAAGTGACAAGTGCTTAGATGGACCTTTTTCTTTAAGGAGTCTGAAAAGGAATGAAAGAGACTACTCTGGAAATCTAGATAGAGGGATTACCAAACCAATCGTAAAACTGCAATACTTTTTACGGTAAGGTAGTCAATCTTCCCGAATGTTGTGTTCAGTGCATTGCGATCGATAGGGCGGTAGACACGACTTCCTATGGATAAAGGATGTAGCCTATTGTGGTCTCCCAATATATACTTGATGGTACGTGGGAGCACAAGTCCGTACTGGCACTTGTCGTCTCAAAGAGGAGGAATTATCCAACCTACGATGAAAGTGACAGTTACCAGGCTTTATGACGCCGGAATATGTCTCTAGTCTAGAATTCTAGATGTTGTGCATTAGGTTCCAAAGCGTTTTTATGTTCATTGAATTTATTTTACAGTTGATCTTTCTTAAGAAGGTTGCCTTTAAGGTTCACCATGTGATGTAGATATACAACTCCTAAATATGCAATCTAAGATGATAAATAGTTGTTTACTCTTCTTTTTTGCAATGAAAATCCTAGCTACTAAGGAAAAAGAAATGAAATCCTTTCAACATAGAGCAGAGAGCACACACTAGATGCACTATCCTAAATCAAAATCAACAAGTAGTCTAAATGCAAATGCACATGCATGTATTTGTTTTCTGCTTTCTTAATGTGTGAATGAGAAAAAGAATGCTAAGTACAAATCTAAATTATATCTTTTTTCAAAGCGACAGTACTAACGATTTTCTTTTAAAAAAATGAAAAGGAGACAAGACGACACTTTGCGATTTTGAATTGAAAACTACTTTCGACACTTGGAATACTATTAATTCAGATCAAATACAAGAGTGACAGTGTAATTGACTCTCAAAATGAGAAGGATTCTTTTCCTTGACTGAAAACGACACTTGTGACACTTTCAAATCAAAAGACGACAGTCCGATTAAGCTACCATTTTGTAAATGAGAACTGTGAATGGCGAAAAATACGTAAAAAAAATTCACAAATGTTTGTAAAATGGAGGCTAGATGATGCAAAGGAAGGGGGTTTCAACAGTGGTCTACTGATCACAGATAGCAAAACTCCTGAATAAAGTTGAAGATAGTGAAGAAAAAACCAAAATCTGAAGGCAGAAACAGTCTTATCTGATCATCGCACCAGTAACACAGGGAAATAGTGATGCATCTCACCTACTGCATAGGGAGGTGTGATGCATCTAGATTTTCAAAAAGAGAAGGTGCGATGGTCTAGGGATGAGACTTTAACTTGGCTTTTGGTCACAGTTTGCAGCTTAGTTTAGGGATCTAGGTCGAGCTAATGATAGTCAGTAAATACAAAGTATAGGGGCTGATCTAATGAGGTTATTTGACCTACATATAGGGCACTTAGGATGTTTGCAAGTCAATTGTTCAGTTCATAAACAAACCCAAAGATTGATTGAAGCAGCTTTGATCTACTTTGCACTTGCATAGCAAATGCAATTCGAAGGCTAGCTGGCTTAACTTCAGGCTCTGTCTGTGGTTTATGAATCAAACAAATAGAGACAAGCAATCAAACTAATCATTCCCCACCGGAGTCACCATTTTGTTAATGGGAAAACTAGTGTCTATTTAGAATTGCTAGTCCCACTAAGACGGGTAGCTATCTTAGAAACAAACAAACTAAAGTCACTTGTGCTTTCCTTTACGAGAGATAGATGAGAAAGAAGCAAAGAGTACCAACCTCAATCTTTCGCTTGGCTCCTTGCTTGTTTCCTTCCCCTTCGACAGAATCTCACCACTGCTTCCTTGTCCTGCTTCAAAGAACACCTGTAGAGCCACAGCAGCATAATACCATCAAAGCATAGAGATCTATCACTGTAAACAATATAGGATCAGATATATATTAACCATACAAATGCATATATCAACACAATATTCAGAGATACACAAGAATATGGAGGAAAACTCAAATAGCTTTATTGATAAAAGTAGTAGAAGAGAAGATTACAACCACTTGGTCTAACCCAGCACCATCCTCCCAGCTTGAAAGCCCTCTTCACCTCATACAAAGCAAGTTCACCCAACAATGTCTTCAAAGAGAAACCAACAACACTTCTTTGCAAATTACCAAATTCCAACCTTTATATCTCTGGGATGACGGATCCATATATAGATATTTGCAGGGGGGTGAGTCAGCTTCTGGGATTTTGATTAGTGTCATCTCTCTGATAGTTCTTGGTTCCACTTGGAGATTTCATGATCTCTTACTCATCCTTGGGAGAATTCAGGGAGGCAAGTGTCAAATGAGCAGCTTCTAGAAGATTCTTAGGGTCTCCACCTAGCAAACTACTTGTGCCATTTGTCTGCTCTCGCTCATCGCACCCTACAAAAGGGCTTTCCAGTATGCATCGCACTTTTTTCATGTGGCAGGTGAGATGCATTGCACCGTTAGCACTAGGCAGTCTGTATGGTCCTGCTTTGACTAGTTTTGAGTAGTTTTTCATGGAGAACTTCTGGGAGATGATGTAATCAGCTGACCTTGCTCCTTTAGGGTATGAAACAAAACTTTTAGGGACTTAGAAGCCCTTAGTTTATGGACATATTTGATTGGGGTTGCAGTGCCCAAATCTGTCTATAACACTAATGGGTGTCGATTCAGTTTATTATGGCTAAGAAAATTGGCAAATGCAATGGAAAAGGATTTGGAAAGGCATGAGGCATTTATTGACATTTTATTTATGAAAATAATGGAAATTAGGAGAAAAGGAAGGTCAATGGTCATAGGTTGCATGTGACGAGGAAATTGAAAGAAAATAATGGAAAATGAATAAAATAGAGGTCTCATTACTAAAAAGGTTTTTGAGGATCAGTGGGCAAGACTTGTTCAGTTTAGTGTTGGAGCTCTCTACTATTCTCTCTCTCATACTCTTAGCTACTTAGAGTTTTCTTGGATCACTCTTGGAGGGTGTGGGATAATTGGAGTTTTGGAGCAAGTAGGCAAAGGAACAACAGGAAAGTGAAGGAGGGCATCATGATCTACAACTACATCATATTTTCTTATAGGTACCGAGTTGCATGTATGATTTCTTCACTAGTTTTGGCATGCATGGCACATGCATGTGGTTTCTTGGTCATGATCTATCATTGGCATGGAGGATTTCCTAGATCAATAGTGGATTGCCTAGCCTTGCCATTTCCTAGATAGCCATGATGATTGTGGGTTTACATTCATTTTTGTTTTTTGGTTGGTTCTCATGTTTCCTTAGCTTGGGTGAGTTATAAGTCCTAGAAGCACTAGTTGAACAAAATCTCAGGAAGCCATATAACAATTTGGGTTGAGTTACTAGTCTTGGAAGCCTTGGTTGGACAAACACTCTAGAAGCCTATGGTGGGTTGAGTTACTAGTCCTAGAATCCTTGGTTGGCCAAACACTATGGAAGCCCTATATAAGTTGTGGGTTGAGTTACTAGTTCTGGAAGCCTTGGTTGGAAAATGATTTGGAAGCCCTGGAAGGCTTAGATGGAGACCAATCTAATGATGGTTTTGAGATGTCTGATTGTGAGGTGGAATCACTATTTCATGGGTTGAGGTGGATGGCATTTGGAAGCCCTGGATGATTTTTGATTGATGTGTTCTATGAGATCCCACATTCATGCTTGGAATATGGCATGGGGGTGAATGAATGAAGAGAGATTTCGCTCAGTCATTCTATGGTCAAGTGGAACATGGAAGTCCCATCGCAGGTTTGGCTTTTGCATCATTAATGAAAGAATATTTCTCCTTGTATCCTTATGAGTATTATATTGGATTATATATGTTTATATGGCTGCGATTTCATTGGTAAGTTTGTCCCTATTATGCTGGTTATATGTATATTTTATGACAACAACTATGTATGGCTCTTAGCATGTTTTTATTTGTACATGAATGGATAATGTGTCTATGACCTAATAGATGATCATGCAGAAAATGGAATGAGGGAACAATGGTTTGTAGCCATTCTCAGATAAGTATGAGATCCCTACACTTAATTATGTTGTTTACACCTGTAGGTTACATGTCGATGATATGTTTTACAACATGCATGTCATGGCTAGTAGGGGTTTGGTTAAGGTCTTGTTGAGCTTATTTATGTTGCTTCATTTTTCCCCTGTACTTTTCTTGATTTCAAGCTATCACTCCATTTTTGGCATTGGCTTGGGTTGCAGGCCTAAAAACGTGGCTTAAATCCTGGGGTCACTGGCACATAACTGGTAATTTTGGTCCACAGTCACTGATATGCAGGCCTATGAGAGCGAATTTAGGTCTTTTCTCTCTCCCTTTCCCATAACATGAGAGAGAATATGGCCTAAGAGGTCTAGAACAGTAGTGGGACCCAGGGCTAGGTTGTCTAAGTGGCTGACTTGTCTCCTAAGGGTTCTATTGATGGTGTTAGATGACTGTATGTGATGTTTCGTCGATTTCACTTCCTTAAGGCCACATAGGAGGTAGAATATGATCATAGTAGCCTCTCGTCTCATGTTTAACCCGGTTGGCATGGTTAATTTGGGTAGGCCTGGGAGGAGGGTGTTACATTTTCTGTGGATTGGCAGTTGGTTTCTTCCTCTCCATAGATTGCTAAAGAACTTCACAATGGTTTTGGTAGCTCAGATATTGACATCTAAAAACCTATTTCCAGAGAATAGTCATGCATAGTGATCCCTCCCTCTGGAAATTTTCAATGTTCTGATCTCTGATGACGGGCTACCAATGAATACATAGGCTAAAAAAGTTGTAGAAAAAGTAGTGGAGGACAACACTTTCAATTAGAACATTGAATTTTCACCCACTCTTGACAAATATCATGCTATGGATCCCTCTTCTAGTAGCGAGGATATGTCATGTAAGTCTTTAGCTGGTCCAAAATTTGTTATTCATTTCTTATAGTTTAAAGAATAGTTGCTTACCAATCAATTTGAAATGATTGATCCCTATTCTTCATCTTTGCTTCATACCTCCCCCAATTTTCCATAGAGCTCTCAAACCTCTGCTTAGATTTTCAAACTTCCTTTTGAACCCTTCCATGATATCATCAAATCTAACCCCCTAGGATCCTACAAAAATATGGTTTTGAGAACTAACGACCAAGCCAAGACTGTGATCTTTCCACAGGGGCTTCATTGGGGCAGCAACACCATACCACGTGCATTAATGTTGGGGAATATATATTAAGGAAAAATGACATAATATATTAAAGATATAATAAGGGGTAAATGGTTCTTATATTGGTAGGTATAAAACATGCAGCTCAAAGTTAATGAAAAAATATAAAGTGGTATAAAAAATGTTAATGAAAAAATTGGTACGTACAATATCTAGTGAAAGTAGGGGATTTTAAATTGGGAAGGTGTATTAGGTTTGTATTGGTAGGGGGTTAAATAATGTTATTTTTAGAGGTATTTTCCAATATGTAGTCAACTTAAGGGTTTTTCTTAGTATGCCATGAATGCACGTGCTATGTCAGAAGTTCTCTATTTTGGTGCATTCATTTTCGAAGGTTGTTTCTCTAATTACTCTCTCTTCTCCATATGATAACACACTTGTTCCATCTAATATTTCTCTCTCGCCTTCTTATAAGGATGAATTTAATATAATCCCCATTCTGGAATCCTCATGGGCTTCTCTTGTTGAAAAACTTTGGATTGAGCTTAAGCTTTTGTTCCATAATGTCACCATTAGGAAGGAATAATAAAACAAAAAAACTCTTGCTAGAGAAGTCATTCCACTAGTATATATTTAGCATGGTTTATTCCTAATTCCTCCTTCTAACTTGGACACTTAAATAAGGGACCTTAGAGCACAAAAACTCTCAATAAAATCCTCATAATGATCATCTTCTCTCTAAACATTAGAGGGGTTAGAGGAACCTCAAAATTTTCCTCTCTCAAGTGACTAATAGACTTCCATCACCCTTCTACCATTTTTATACAAGAGACCATGTGTTGGGTGACAAACCTAGGGAGACCTTTTGAAATCTATGCTTGGGTTAGATTTCTGTATAATGGATTCTAACGTATTTTTAGGTGGACTCCTCACATTATGGGATCCAAACTTAGCCTCTTTACATGCCCTCTCATTAGTTATCGGTATCAACCTAGAAGGTTATCTTAGAGGATTTCCTCTTCCCATAAAGCTAGTGAATTGTTATGGACCATATAGTGAAGGGCACACTTTCTAGGATTTGGTCTAAGATAGTGGCCTACTCTCAAACCATTCTCTCCTTATATCAGGAGACTTGAATTTTACATCATCTGTTGAAGATCCTTGGGGATTGTGAACTCGACCAGATCCTATGGCATCTTATTTTTTGATGATGCTACAACATTATAATATTTGGGACATTGACTCTTTTCCTTCAGCTCCCACCTAGAGAAAAGGAAAGACAAGGATGGATGGCATTGCTAAATGCCTTGATATATTCTTGACGTTTGATCATCTAGTAACAAAAGTAAGGATATTCAAATCTTGGATTGAAAAGGATAAGCTATCAGATCACTTGTATATCTTCCTAGAATTTTAATTTGATTAGGGTAAACATGAGGAGAGATGCTACCACAACAAGATTTGACCTCCTATGTCACCTTAAGGAAGTGGAATTGATGGAATATCACAAACATTCATCCAACATCAACAAGAGAAACCTCCGAAGACAAGACAACCACTCAGAAAGTTTGTCTCTGGATCCCACTATTATTTTGTATCTCTTAGGCCATATTCGCTCTCATTCTATGGGTAAGGGAGCAACCAACAACCCAAAGTCACTCTCACAAGCCTGCCTACCAGCGATTATGGACCAAAATTGTTAGTTTTGTGCCAGCGACCCCGGGGATTTAAGCCACTCTTCTAGCCCAAAATCCTAGCCTCTTCCAAGAACTTGTTGTAACTTCTAGAATTAATTAAAAAAATAATAACAATTCTGATCAATCAAAAATCACCCTCAAGATGAGGCTTGAGCATCCCCAACCAGGACTGACATTCTATCAAACACTTGGCATCAATGCAACCTACATGTATATGATACAAGACAGAGCATAAATGTTTGAAGGAGCTTATGAAACATAAGCAAAAGGATCACCTCCTTCTTCACTGAACTACTACATCATCAATTAGGTCTTGCATCCATCCATCCATTTAACAGTTGCAACTAAATACATGAAATAACCATGACATGAACCAGTCATCCAACCATGCTTATAACCAACATAAAACCATATAAATGTCAGAGACATGACAACCATTAAATCCATATATAAATCAGTGCAAAAGTAAGGGAACATATCTTTTATTAATCATAGGCAAATCTGACCATGTTCAGGACTTCCATGTACCACTTGACCATATACATGGTTGAACTAAATCTCTCTTTCAGCGAGTCACCCCCGTGCCATATTCTAACCATGAATGTCAAATCTCATAGAACCACCAATACAATAAAAACCAAGGGAATCCATAGGTTAAACCACCTCCACCCTCATCAAACCGTCATCACACCAAAACTGGTGCTCCATCACAGCCGAATAGAACTTGGAATGTCATCTGGAATCCATCACTATCCTTGAGGAGTTTTACATCTCCTTGTCTCTCAGGTTTTACTGCAATCAAAACCCGGATCACTAGGCCCTAAACTAGGACTACTCCCTTAAGCTTTACCATGTATCCCACCAAAACCGGTTAAGGGATTCGTAGGCCTTTGGGAATGAACCTTGATACCACCTCCGCCCTAGATTCTAAAATCCATCCAGCAAAACAAAGCTCAAAAACCGAAATAGACATCCTAACATACAATGGAATCCAGAAAAAGGCTAGGCTAGGCTGAAATTCACTATCATAACCTGGAAAAACCATGTCGCTGATAGCAAGAGAACCATACACCAACATGAAAAGCCATGCATGTCCAAACCAGCTAAGAAATCACACATGCAAAAGGTTACCTACAAGTATTCCTGTTGAAGTTGCTTGATCCTGCTTTCCTTTCCTTGCTCCTTGCTTGCCTTCCTTTCCTTTGCTTGATTTTCATTTCCATACTCCAAACTAAAGTGCTCCAAGAAAACTCTAAGTGACCAAGAGAGTGAGAGAGAGAGGGAGAATAATGAGATAGCTCCAAACGTGAATTGACAAAAGGTTACCAGTTGATCCTCATAAGACGTTTTATGAATGAGGCCTATATTTTCTTCATTTTCCATTATTTTCCTTAAATTTCCTCCTCACATGCAACATGTGACCTTTCACCTTACTTTTCTCCTAATTTTCTTTATTTTCATAATTAAATGTGCCAAAAGTGCCTTTTTTCCTTTTAATTTCTTTTCCTTAGCCTTTGCCAATTTCCTTAGCCAAAACACAAATCCAAAGATGCCCACTAGGATATATTTGCCCAACATTCATCTTGGAATACATGTCCCTTACCTGTGGTCTTATTTTTCCTATATTAACTTTTATTACATGAAATTTTCACCAAGGTTGTTACAGAACACTCCCCCTTGGAAAACACCATCCTCGGTGTTAAAACACACCAAGACCTCAGTAAAATCGTTGAAAAGAAAACATACTGCTTATGGAGCTTTATAACTTAGCTCATTGCAGTATTTACAATGAAGGACCTGCTCAAAAGAAAAACATCATGACAACATGAAAAGATAATAAACATACCACTTATTGGAGTTTTATAACTTAGCTCATGGCAGTATTTACATCCATATACATATACATATACAAATATAGAAAAACATATGCCAAGCATAAACCAACATCAAACCAAAATTGCTTTGCCTCAACCAGAAAACAATGAAGGATATAGGGCCCGCATTTGATCCATCATCTACCATGTAGTTTCTTCAGGTGAAAAGTGCTTCTACTGCACTTTAACTTGCACTATGGCTCTTTTCCTCAACATGAGATATTTTCGTTGCAATATGCACTGAGGCTCCGACTGAAAGTCTCCTTCTTCCTCCACCTCCAATACAGACCAATCAATAACATGATCAACATAATTTATGTACTTCTTAAGAAATGAAATATGGAAAACATCATGGAAGTTCACTGTTGAAGGAAGTGCAAGTCGATATGCCATTGGTCCAATCCTCTCAAGGATCTCAAACGGTTCGCAATACCATAGTGCCAACTTGGCACATGAACCAATCCTCAAGAGATTTTCTTGGGCTTGGTGCACAAATACACATTCTCCCCAACATGAAACTCTTTGAACACCCTGTTTTGATCTGCATAACTCTTCTACCTATCCTTTTCTTCCTTTAAATTCTTCTTTATAACCTACATTTCCTTCTCCATGTCTGTCAACATGTCTGATCCAATAAGTACCCTGTTCACTGGATCACTCCAACTCATGGGAGTGTTACAACTTTGTCCATACAATGCCTCGAAAGGACTCATCCTCAAGGACTCCTGATAACCATTATTGTATGCGAACTCCACCAATGGAAGACACTCCTCCGATTTCCTCTACTGGTGCATCATGTGCATCTTCAACATATCTTCCAACATCCTTTTGACCCTCTCTGTTCGACCATATGTCTACGGATGATAAGTTGTATTGAAGGGAAACTCTATACCCAAGCCTGCAAATAGCTCCTTCCAAAACATGGAAGTGAACTTTGCATTCCTGTCTGACACTTGATCTTCTTTGGAACACCATGTAGTCTCACTATCTCTCTGATGAACACTTGTGCTACCTCACTGGCTGAATATCTAGTCTTCACCAGAATGAAGTGAGCTACCTTTCTCCACCTGTCAACCACGACCATAATAGAATCATGCTACCTCATTTTCCTCGGAAGACTTGCGATGAAATCCATGGAAATGACCTCCCATTTCCATTTCGAAATCAAAATAGGATGTAGTAGACCACCTAGATGCTTGCATTCTGCCTTTACCTATTAACAGTCTAAACATCTAGCCATGAACTCTGCCACTTCCTTTTTCATATTCGACCAATAGAAAAACTTTTTCACCAATGTCAAGGTCTTCTAATACCCTAGATGGCTTGAATATGGTTTCACATGAAACTCCCTCAAGATAAGTTTCTTGAGCTCACTACAATTCGACACATAAATCTTGTCTGGAAACCTCACCAAGCCATTTATCGTGAGACGATAGTCTGCATCATAATCCCATGTACCTGTACCTGTACCTACACTTGTACCTATACATGTACCTACACTTGTACCTATACCTATACTCTTTTGTAACCTGTGCATGATCTCCATGTATTTTCATCCTGTTATCTGGCCTGCAAGATCCTATCCTATAACTCTGTCCCATAGGAGCTTATAGTTTTTATAGGATTACCTGTACCTTCTTGCTAAGAGCATCTGCAACCTGGTTCTCCTTCCCTTTGATGTATATGATCTCGAAGTCAAACTAACTAAGGGTAGCCAACCATCTAGCTTGCTTGGCATTTAGATTTGGTTGGTCAAACAAATACCTCAACCCACTACGATCGATCATCAATGTAAACCTCCTACCCAACATGTCTCCACATCTTCAATGCATGTATAATTGTTGCTAGCTCAAGATCATGTGTTGGATAGTTCTGCTTGTTCTCATTCAGTTTCCATGATGCATAGCACACTACCTGTCCTTCTTGCACGAGAACTCCACCAAGTCCCCTCTTGCAAGAATCTGTACACACTACAAACTTCATGTCTATATCCGCAATATTTAGCACTGGTGCCTGTGTCAACAAATGCTTAATATGTTCAAAACTATCTTCACATTCTGTCATCCATTCAAACTTCTTACCTTTCCGCTGCAATGATGTGATAGGATATGTATTGCGTGAGAAGTTCCTGATGAACCTCCTGTAGTAACCTGCCAATCCCATGAATGATCTCACCTCATCTACTTTCTCAAGAGCTTCCCATTCCATGATAGCCCTTATCTTTTGTAGATCTATTGTTATGCCTTCCTTGGAGATAACATGTCCCAAGTAGTGTACCGCAGTCTGAAAGAAGCTGCACTTGCTAAGATTAGCATACAATTGATGCTATCTTAAAAATCTCAACACTGATTCTAAATGTTTGACATGTTCTTCCTCATTCTTATAATGTACCAGTATGTCATCAATGAATAAAATAACAAACTTTTCCAAATAAGGACACAACACACTATTCATCAAAAACTGGAATGTAGCTGGAGCATTAGTCAAACCGAATGGAACAACAACAAACTTACAATGACCATACCTAGTCCTAAACATATTCTTGAAGATATCCTCTTTCTTGATGCGTACTTGATGGTATCCTGATCTTAAGTCGATCTTAGAGAACACTGTTACTCCCTTTAGCTGATCAAACAAATCATCGATCCTCGGCAAAGGGTACCTATTCTTGATCATTACCTTGTTCAGCTGCATGTAGTCAATGCATAATCTGAGAGTACCATCTTTCTTCTTTACAAACAACACTAGTGTGCCACAAGGCGATACACTTGACCTAATGTACCCCTTGTCCAACATTTCCTTCAGCTGCAACTTCAACTCTACCAACTTAGGTGTGCTCATCCTGTAAGGTGCTTTCGATGCTGCAGCTGCCCTTGGCACTAACTCTATAGAAAATTCTACCTCCGTGTGAGGTGGCAACTCTAAAATGTCCTCCAGAAATACATCTTGAAACTTCCATAAAATTGGGTACCTTCTCAACACATCAACATCCTCAACCTTCTTACCCTTGTCACTAGAAATGTGTACTACAAACATCACGCAACCTTTCTTGCATCTACAGATAGCCTCTTAGTGGTAACCATCCTCATTGATGTAGGCTTCTTCTTTCCCTGCAAGGTCCTCTTTTCCCCACTTCATCCACACATTTATTGGCCTTGCCGAAGCAATCCACTCCGGTTTTGTGAAGGTATAACCAATCCATACCAAAAGCATACTATACGTACCCAATGGCAGTACATTCAAATGTGTTGTTGTAGGCATACCATTTAACTCAAATTCACAAGCTCTTACCCAATGGTGAACTCGCTTCTTCTTACCTGTAGCCAACTGTACCAACCAAGATTCTACATGCACTTGTTTTCTCAAACCACACTTATCCACAAGGTCAGGATTAATATAACTATAGTTAGATCTAGGATCAATCAAAATAGGAACAACTTGATCACAAATCTTATTTTCCATCTCAGTGATCGATGCCTAATGATTTGCCTGTCTATTGTCCACAACTTCATAAATCTGAGGAATGTTATGACCAACATCACCAACTATATGTGCCTCCTGAGCACTGTAGATCTAGGGTCTTCTACCACTCTGATACTGCGAACAATCCCTCTTACGATGATCCTTACCACATATCCAACACTGTAATGGTTCCCTACCACCGCCTCTAGCCTACTGCTCTCCATGTCCCTTCTCAGCTGTATTGAATCTCTTGTAAGGAACTACATTATCTTTCTCACTTTCATCTTGAGGTCTTCCTTGCTTTGGTGGCCATTTTCCTTTAGCTTTGTCATTTCTCTTCAAGTCATGTTTTGGCTCAACTTTTCACTTCGACTGCTCATAACAATGCTTCAACTTTCGGATGGCCTCCTCCAATGATCTAGGCTCATCGAACTCAATCCAATCTCTGTATGAAACTGGAAATATATTGATGAATCTCTTAACCTTGGCCTTCTCATCTCTAAGGTAAGGCACATATCTCAACAACTCCAAAAATCTACTAGTATACTCCTCATCTATCATGGAACCCCTCCACAACTCATAAAACGCGTTAGCTCTCTCATCATAATACGTCTCAGACAAGTACTTCTTCATGGAGATCCTTTCAAATGCATGCCAAGTAAAGTCATCCTCATGTATGTCTTGACATTATTCATGTCTTCCCACCAAATATCTGCTTTATCTTTGAGACTAAAAAGGCCTATCCTTGCTTTCGTGTTTTCTGAGTAATCATGCAATCTAAATAATTTCCTCATGCCAAGCAACCAAGCCTTCGCATCTTTCGATTTATTCATCTCTCCATCAAAGGTAGGTGGCTTTTCCTTCTTGAACTCATCTGGAAAGTATCCCCTATCATTCCTCCTGAATGGATGATAATGATGACGATCATGATGTCTCTCAGAACCAGAACTAGAGTAATACCTGTGCATGTCACTCCTCCTATCCGGACTGTCCAACATCATGCCATCTCTTATAGTGTCAGTTCTATCTGACCTATGTATACTATGAGACTTTCTACCATATGACCCATTAGTTCCGTCCTCATGTCCATGGTTGATTCAAAGAGGTCCCTATCATTGCAAATCTGATAAACTCTAAAGTAATATCATATTCACCTCTACTTGTTTCTCTTGTGCCTGCATGATTTTGTCATTGTCTACTTTACAACTCCTAATTTCTTCCTTCAGGATTCTCAATGTGTCTACCAAGTTAGAAGAGTTCCCCACACCAAAATTCCCATATGATGCATAGGGAGATTCTATGTAGTCTACCACCTTGCCAACCATCTGATCTCTTTCCTGCAAGGCATACTATGTCAGTGAAACCAAATCACCATAAATCAACATACCTTAGCATAACTTGAGGATGATACCTTTTCTACAAGATCATTAAATCAACGTGATGCATGTACAACATAACCATAATAACATATAGACATATTTGAATAAGTGTATCAACGCATAGCCATCATACTAACTAGGGTCCAGTCATCAATGCAAGGCCATATGAACAATGCATGTTATCACCTCATGCATGAAAACAACCATTACTCCAGTATACACATTGCCTCATGTAACTATCAACCTACATAAGCAATGCCTAATCAACTACACATACGCATAACCGCATGTAGTCGAGCATAAGCGATCAATTCTTGTAATCAACCTACAAGACTGATGCATGTAATCAAATAACCAAGAATGCAACCCAACGTACAAGGATGTAATCAAGCTGCATATAATTGTATAACTAGTCATATACTCATGACGATGCATTCCATAAAATCGACATCAAGTTCCTCATGATAACCTTACTACTACCATGATCAATATGATGCAGTGCAACAAGCACATGGGATACAAGTGTAAGAGCCACAAGCACAACTGGCATGCCTGCATGACCAACACATTCACCCATATCTGTAGCACTAGATATGACCCAAAGAGAGTGCAACAATGCTATGATACTAATCTGTGACACCCCCTCCCACGTCTACCCAAAATAACCATGCCAACCAAGGTAAATATGAGGAGAGATGCTACTACAATTATATTTGACCTCCTGTATCACCTTAGGAAGTGGAAACGATAGAATATCACATACAATCATCCAACATCAACAATAGAACCCTCAGGAGACAAGAACGTCACTCAGATAGCTTGTCCCTAGGTCCCACTAATATTTTGTAGCTCTTAGGCCATAGTTTCTCTCATTCTGTGGGAAAGGCAGTGACAAACAACCCAAAGTTGCTCTCATAGGCCTGCCTGCCAGCGATTGTGGATCAAAATTGCTAGTTTTGTGCCAGCAACCTCAAGATTTAAGCCACTTTTCTAGCCTAGAATCATGGCCTCTTTCCAGAACTTGTTGTAACTTCCATAATTCATTAAAAACATAATAAAAATGTTTATCAATAAAAAATCACCCTTAGGACAAGACCTGAGCATCCCCAACTAGGATTGACATTCTGTCAAACACTTGGCATCAATGCAACCTACAGGTCTGGGATACAAGACAGAGCATAAATGATTGAAAGAGCTTATGAAACATAACCAAAAGGATTGCCTCCTTCTCCATTGAACTACTGCACCATCAATTAGGTCTTACATCCATCCATTAACAATTACAAGTAAATACATGAAATAACCATGACATGAACCAGTCATCCAACCATGCTTATAACCAACATAAAACCATATAAGTATCAGAGATATGGAAACCATTAAATCCACATATAAATCAGTAAAAAAGTATAGGAACTTATCTTTTATTAATCATAGGCAAATTCGGTCATATTTGGGACTTCCACGTACCACCTGACCATAGACATGGCTGAACCAAATCTCTCTTTCATCCAGTCACCCATGTGCCATATTCCAAGAATGAATGTGGGATCTCGTAAAACCGCCAATCCAAGAACAACCAAGGGAATCCAAAGATTAAACCACCTTCATTGTTTCCCTGTACTTTTCTTGATTTCAAGCTATCATTCCATTCTGGGCAGTGGCCTGGGCTCTGGGCCTGAGAAAGTGGCTTAAATATCGGGGTCATTGGCACAAAACTAGCAATATTGGTCCACAATCAATGGCATGCAAGCCTATGAGAGCAACTTTAGGTATCTTCTTACTCCCTTGCCTGTAGCATGAGAGCAACTATGGCATAAGAGGTCTAGAACATCAGTGGGATCCAGGGACATGTTGTTTGAGTGGTTGACTTATCTCTTGAGGGTTATGTTGATGGTGTTAGATGATTGTATGTGATGTTCCATCGATTCCACTTCCTTAAGGTCAAATAGGAGGTCGAATCTGATCATAGTAGTCTCTCGTCTCTTTTTTACCCCAATTGGCATGGTTACTTTGTGTAGGCCTGGATGGTGGGCGTTACAATTTTTGTGGATTGGAATTTGGTCTCTTCCTCTCCAGAGATTGCTAAAGAACTTCACAATGTTTGTGGTAGCTCAGATATTGACATTTGAAAATATATTTGAGGAGAATAGTCATGCAAAGGGCACCCTCCCTCTGGAAATTTTCAATGTTCTAATCTCTAGTGAAGGGATACCAGCGAATACATAAGCTAAAAAAGTTGTAGAAAAACTAGTGGAGGGAGAAACTTTCAACCAGGACACTGAAGTTGCACCCAACCTTGACAAATATCATGCTATGGATCCCTCTTCTGGTAACGAGGATATGTCATGTAAGTATTTAGCTGATCCAGGATCTATTATTCATTTCTTGTACTTTAAAGAATAGTTGCTTATCAATCAAATTCCAAAACTTCCTTTTAAACCCTTGCATGATATAATCAAATATAATCCCCTAGGATCCTACCAAAATATGGTTTTGAGAGCTAACGACCAAGCCAAGATTGTGCTCTTCCCACAAGGGCTTCACTAGGGTAGCGATACCATACCACATGCGTTAATATTGGGGGATATATATTAAGGAAAAAATGACATAATATATTGAGAATATAATAAGTGGTAAATGCTTTTTATATTGGCATGTATAAAAAATGGAACTTAAAGTTAATGAAAAAATATAAAGGGGTATAAAAAATGTTAATGATAAAATTGGTACGTACAATATCTAGTGAAAGTAGGGGTTTTTATATTGGGAAGGTGTATTGGGTTCATATTGGTAGGGGGTTAAATAATGTGATTTTTAGAGGTATTTTCCAGTATGTAGCCAAATTAACGGTGTTTCTTAGTATGCCATGAGTTCACGTGCTATGTTAGAAGTTCTCTATTTTGGTGCATTCGTTTTCAGAAGTAGTTTCTCTGTTGGTTATCTCTTCTCCATATGATAACACCCCTATTCCATCTATTATTTCTTCCTCGCCTTCTTATAGGGAATACTTTAATCTAATCCCCATTCTAGAATTATCATGGGCTTCTCTTGTTGAAAATATTTAGACTGAGCCTAGGTTTTTGTTTCATAATGTCACCATTAGGAAGAAAAAAGAAACAAAAAATATCTTGCTAGAGAAGTCAATCCACTAGAACTTATTTATGGTGGTTTATTGCTAATGCCTCCTTCTAACTTGGACACTTAGATAAGGGACCTTAGAGCACAAAAACTCTAAATAAAATCCTCATAATGATCATCTTCTCTCTAAACATTAGGGGGGTTAGAGGAACCTCAAAGTTTTCCTCTCTCAACAAACTGATAGACTTCCATCACCCTTCTATCATTTTGATACAAGAGACCATGTGCTTAATGACAAGGGCATGGAGACCCTTTGAAATCTATGCTCGGGTTAGATTTATTTATAATGGATTCTAACGGTTTTTTTAGGTGGGATCCTCTCATTATGGGATCCAAATTTAGCCTCTTTACAAGCCCTCTCATTAGTTGTAGGTATCATCCTAGAAAGTTATCTTAGAGGATTTCCTCTTCCCATAAAGTTGGTTAATTGTTATGGACCATATAGTCAGGGACAATATTTTTGGGATTTGGTCCAAGATAGTGGCCTACTCTCGAACCATTCTCTCCTTATAGCAGGAGACTTGAATTTTACATCATATGTTGAAGAGTCCTAGGGATCGTGAGCTCGACCACATCCTATGGCATCTTATTTTTCTAAATGCTACAGCATTATTATCTTCAGGACATTCTCTCTTTTCCTTTAGCTCCCACCTAGTGAAATGAAAAGACAAGGATCGATGGCATTGCTAAATTCCTTGATAGATTCTTGATGGTTGATCATATAGTGACAAAAGTAAGGATATTCAGAACTTGGATTGAAAAGGATAAGATATCAGATCAGTTGCATATCTTCCTAGAATTGGACTTTGATTCACATAAAAACAAATATCCCTATTAATTCAACCACTCATGCTTCGAAGATGATTCCTTTAGATTGCTGGTGGTAGGTAGTTGGAAGAATTGTTCTCTTATAAATAAATCCTATACAATGGTATCTGTAACACCCACTCCTAGGTCTACCCAAAGTAACCATGCCAAACGGGGTAAACATGAGGAGAGACGTTACTACAATCACATCCAACCACATCTGTCACCTTAAGGAAGTGGAATCGATGGAATATCACATACAATCATCCAACATCAATAACAAAACCCTCAAGAGACAAGACAACCTGTCCTTGGGTCCCACTGCTATTCTGTAGCTCTTAGGCCAAAATCACTCTCATGCTATTGGAAAGGGAGCAACCACCAACCCAAAGTCACTCTCATACTATGGGCAAGGGAGCAACCACCAACCTAAAGTCGCTCTCACAAGCCTGCTTACTAGTGACTGTGGACCAAAATTGCTAGTTCTGTGTCAGTGACCCCAAGATTAAGCCACTTTTCTAGCCCAAAATCCCAGCCTCTGCCCAAAACTTGTTGTAACTTCCATAATTCATTAAAAACATAATAAAAATCCTAATTAATAAAAAAATCACCCTTAGGATGAGGCTTGAGCATCAACAACCGAGACTGACATTTTGTCAAGCACTTGGCATCACTGCAACCTACAAGTCTAGGATACAACATAGAGCATAAATTACTAAAATAACTTATGAAACATAACCAAAAGGATCACCTCCTTCTCCATTGAAATTTTACATCATCAATTAGGTCTTGCATCCATCCATTTAACAGTTACAAATAAATACATGAAATAACTATGACATGAACTAGTGATCCAATAATGCTTATAACAATCATAAAAGCATATAAATATCAAAGATATGACAACCATTAAATCCACATATAAATTTGTGCAATATTAAGGGAACTTAGCTTTTATTAATTATAGGAAAATTTGACCAGGTTCAGGACTTCCACGTACCACCCAACCATAGACATGGCTAAACCAAATCTCTCTTTCAGCCAGTCACCCTCGTGCCATATTCCAAGCATGAATGTGGGATCTCATAGAACCACCAATCCAAGAACAATAAAGGGAATCTAGAGGTTAAACCACCTCCACCCTCATCAAACTGTGATCACACCAAAACCGGTGCTCCGATCACAACTGAACAGAACTTGGAATTCCATCCAGAATACATCACTATACTTGAGGAATTTTCTGTCTCCTTGTATCTTAGGCTTTACCGCAATCCGAACCTAGATCACTAGGCCATAAACCAAGACTACTCCCTCAGGCTTTACCATGTATCCTGCCAAAACTGATTAAGGGATTCCTAGGCCTTTGGGAATGAACCTTGAGACCACCTTCACCCCGAATTTTGAAATCCATTCGGCAAACCAAAGCTCAAAAACTGAAATAAACATCCCAACATACCATGGCAACTATAAAAAGTATAGGATAGGGTGAAATCCAATGTCATAACCTAACAAAACCATGTCACCGAAACCAAGAGAACCATACACCAACATGCAAAGCCATGCATGTCCAAACCGGCTAGTAAATCACACATGCAAAAGGTTACCTACAAGTATTCCTACTGAATTTGCTTGATCTTGATTTCCTTTCCTTGTTCCTTGCTTGCCTTCCTTTCTTTTGCTTTATTTTCCTTTCCTTGTTCCAAACTAGAGTGCTCCAAGAAAACTCTAAGTGACCAAGAGAGTGAGAGAGAGGGAGAGAATAATGAGAGAGCTCCAAACTTGAACTGATAAAAGGTTACCAACTGATCCTCAGAAGCCTTTTTATGAATGAGGCCTCTATTTTCTTCATTTTCCATTACTTTCCTTCAATTTCCTTCTCACATGCAACCTGTGACCTTTCACCTTACTTTTCTCCTAATTTCCTTTCTTTTCATAATTAAATGTGTCAAAAATGCATTTTTTCATTTTAATGCCTTTACTTTAGCCTTTTCCATTTTCCTTAGCCAAAACACATATCCAGTGATGCCCATTAGGATATATTTTCCCAACATTCAACTTGGAATATGTGTCCCTTACCCGTGGTCTTATTTTGTCTTTACTAACTTTTATTACATGAACTTTTCACCAGGGCTGTTACAGTATCTTTGGTGAGAAAACTCTCGAATCTTAGCAAGGTAGTGGTATTATGGGAAAGGAATAGGAAAGAAGAAGAGAATAAATAACTATTGGCCATTTAATTATAATATCATCATATGTCTCAGATATTTTCTATCTCCTTCTCTCCTATTGATTTAGCCTAGAGAATGAGCTCTCTAGAATCTATAAAACTCAAGATCTTAAAAATAGAAGAAAGGGCTTGGAGATTAAAAAGTGGGTAAACTTGGATTAAGAAGGGTGATTGTAACACAAAATTCTTCCATAACTATGCTAATCATAGAAGAAATATCAATTATGTTTTGGATATAGGGGTTGAAGAGGGGAAGATTGCCTCTAGTCCACAAGTGTTAGAGGTTGTTTTGTCCTCCTACTTCTCCTCTCATTTTAAGGATCTGGGTACTTCCAATATCAATACTAAACCTCAACTCATCAAACATTACTTGCGCTATATTAGCCAAGAGGAATCTGCTCATATCGGTATCCTTATATCCCTTGAGGAAATTAAAAATGTTTTGAAGCAGTTCTCATAGGACAAAATTCTAGGCCTTGATGGATGGTCTGTTGAACTCTTCCTCTCATTCTTTGATCTCATGGGGCCTGATCTATGTAAAATGATGCAGGAATTTATAAGGTATGGGAAAGCATCAGTAGCCATTAATGCTCCATGATATAGTTTAGATACCAAAGTGCACAATTCCTAAGTCCTTTCTAGACTTTAGGCCAACTCTTTTTGTAGTTTGGTTTATAAAATCATCACAATGGTAATCTCAAATAAGATCAAGTTGTTTCTTGCTATGAAGATTGCTCCAAATGAATTTGGATTTCTAGATGAAAGATAGATCCATAATGTCATAGGCATTTCACAAGAGGTCATTCACTCCATAAGAATTAAAAAAATGAAAGCCTTGTGCTCAAGGTGGACCTCAACAAAGCATTTGACGAGGTCAATTGGACCTTTCTTAGAGTAGTTATCCTTCAGATTAGACTGCGATTGGAGGTTACTAACTAGATTATGGGTTGTGTATACTTTGCCAATTTATCAATTTCAATAAATGGCTCTCCCTTAAGCAATTTCTTTAGTTCTTGATGACTTGGGTAGGGATGCCCCTTATCTCCCCTCCTATTTTTTCTTGTGATGGAAGGACTGGGTCTTTTCGCGCTAAAGGAAAACAACGAAGGTAATATAAAAGGCATAAAAATATCACACAAACAATATATCACCCACCTACTATTCATGGATCATGTGTTTTTACTTGGATTGGGCACTATATCTAAATGGTAGGTCTTTCACAGAATTATAAATATTTTCTACAATACCATTGGCATGGAGGTTAGCCTAAATAAATCCTCCTTGTATAAAAATGTTGTAATCCTTAATACACTCCCAACCATTCAGTCATTGATGCCCTTGCATACCGTTTCTTTGAAAATTGGTATAAAATACCTTGGTTTATTCCTAAAACCAAAAGATTATCATAAAGGGGAATGGATGTGGTTGATTAGGAAATTTGAATAGAAGATAAATTTATGGTGTTACAATTGGTTGTCATTGGGGGGCAAAATGATATTAGTTAAATCAATGTTGGAAAATATTATTGTTTATTGATTGTCCCGGGCCAAGATTCTCGTGGCTATTTTTAAATCCATTAGACAAAATATTTTGAACCTACTATTGACTAGTAAAAGATGCAAGTAAATCATGCATCCAATGATTTGGGCCTCCTTTTCCATCCCAAAGAATCTTTGGGGATGGAGATTTAAAAATATGTCCTGGTTTGGAAAAGCAATGGCTCTGAAAAATACGTGAAGTGGTTTGTTCGGTGGGGGACTTTGGAGCTAGGTTATAAAATATAAATATCTAAATAAATTGGTGGTGATGGATTAGCTTAGAGGATAAGCTAAAAAAACTATCAAAAGAGGCTCCGTTGTCTGAAAAGCACTCAATTCTTCTTTCCCCTTCCTCTTCAAATGACTAGCTTGGAAATTTGGAGATAGAAAGTACGTTTTACTTGTCAAGGACCATTTTATAGGTAGTTCTAGAGTAGTCAAACTATCCCATGATTCAAACCATTGCATGTATTCTAAAGTTATCTACCACCTGCATGATGTAAAAAGAGTAGATATTTCTCTACCCGTAAAGAGCGACTAGTTGACCTCAATAAATATGGGATTGGATGGTTCTTTAGTAGAGGAATGGAACCTATTTGTTAAATAATTAATTAGAAATGGTGTGTGTTTAAACAATTCTAAGGATCCGCGGGTCTAGACCCGGGACTCCTCCTCTAGTGAAGTTAAATTGAGTCATGCATATGAAGTTATTTCTCACACTACTACAACTCAAGACATCAGATGTTGGAATAAAATTATATGGAAATGGCATATTCCCAATAAGATAAAATGCTTCTCCTAGCTAGTCTTACATGGTAAAATTATGGCATGGGAGAATATTCATAAAATAGGATTTGTGAGAAAAAATAGTTGTTCTCTTTGCATACAACATGATGAAACAGTGGATCACCTCTTTGTTAATTGGTCAACAACTTAGAAAATTTGGCACTCTGTCCTTCAGATACTCAGCATTAGAGAGAATCTGGATGGGACTACCTTTGAGGATTTTCTATTCTTCTATGCAGAGAAATATAAATGTCTATGTTATATAATATATTCTTGTCTTTATCACCTGGGGAAAATGGCACCTCAGGATCAAGGTTATCTTTGAAAATGATAGCATAAGAATTCTCCCTCCATCTTCTAAGATTGTTTCTCTATTTATAGAATACCTCTCCCTACAATTCAAAAGCCCAAGGAGGATTCTATTCCCAATTATTTCTTATATTTTTTGATGGAGTTACGCACAAGTATATATTTTTTTTTTTTTTGGGGGGGGGGGGGGGGGGGGGGGGTGGTTGGATTAAACTGCCTAGAAACAAATCTATAAATTTCAAAAATAGGAATTGGAAATGGGACCAAAACCAAGGCAGAGTTTATTGTAGTTTGGGCCCTTATGACACTAGCTAATCTAAACAACATTAACTACATCCATATTCTTGGTGACTCCAAATGGATTATAGAGTGGTTGATAGATAAAGCCCATTTGGAGGTCTAAACCTAGCGGCTTAAAAGCACAAAACCATAGAAGCAAAAAGACACTTTTTGGAGATCAGGTTTCAACATATATACAAAGAGTTTAATAAAATTGCAGATAAGCTATCAAAAAATGCCTTAACTTTAGACCTGGTACCATCCTCATTGAGGAGTTTGTTAGTGTTTATGTCCAAAATGTTCACTCCTATCCTATAGATTTCATGTTTTAACTTGGGTCTCTCTACAAATTCCTTGACAACCACTCCTTTCAGCATTCCAGAGTAACGCTGGCATAAAATTCAGCATGATAGTCTACATATTTCCACCTCACTGAATTCTCAAAATATTCAAATCCTTATTGAAGACTTGTTGAAGATATATATTCAGATTTTATATCTCAGTTATATCAGGTTATATTTTTTTTTTTTTTGGTTGTATATAACAGATTTTTCTCCATAGTAGATCCCATTTTTTAAATTTGTATTTCTTATTTTTTAATTTATATTTCTACTTAGCTGTAGATTTTGGTTTTATTTAGACATATATGATTATATTAAGTTGTGCAGCCTTTAGTATGAGTTGAAAAATATAGTTTACAACATCATCTAAGTACTTTTTTTTTTATATTCATTTTTAAATAACAAAAAATAACCTTCTTATAGTGAAAAAAAAAAATGGGTTGCTTATTTCCAACCATAAATAATATTTCATGGGAAGTTAAATAACCACATATATTTGTGGCAGTTTGGCCATGAAAAGAAGCATTTGTAATATTAAAAAGTTTTCCACTATATGATTATTCACATCAAAGTAAATATTGTTTTTCCATTAAACATTTTATACAATATTTAAATCAATTTAATGAATGAATAATTGATCAAATTTCATTTTGCTTTTAAATTGTAATTTTAAATTTAAAACATTATCATTAATAAAATACCTCAATTTATAATATGCTAAAATATCAATCTTACATAAAACTAAAAACTAGAAATTGCCCCTAAAGGTGCAAAGGTACACTGAAGGAATAGAAGATTTAGGGAGATCATATTGAAAAATGAAATCACTAAATATAAAATCTCTTATTTCTATTAGAATGAATATTAGTTAAAGATTTTTTTTTTAATTGAGAAAACTCTACTACAAGGAGAAACCTCCTACTTCAATGGTTAGTTGCTCGCTAATGGAAATGTGTTGTTGCAACATTTGGTTATGCCCAGCGTAAAGTGTCAGATGAAAAGCTAAGCAGGTAAATAGCTAAATGACCACAAAAGATCAAGTAATGTGTATACAATTAATCTTGGTGAAAAATACCCTAAATGATGCCAAGTTTGAGGAATCCTAAAATTGTCAAATTAAAATCTAAGGAAAAAGTTTATTCACTTTAATTTATAAAGAATGAGTTAAATTTGTGTTATATTAACTTTTCTTTTAATTAACAATTTAATTGATTGGTTAAAGATATGGAACCCATCTTACATCAATTCCTAATTCATTAAGAAATAATAACGTTAAAATTTATATTTTACATTGAAATTAAAAATAATTTAGATTATTAAATTAAATTGTTATGTGTTTGATAATGGTAATGAATATAATTAACTACAAAATTTTACCAGGTTAACGTTTGAAAAACACCTCACTCAATCTCTCAAGAGTGCATTGTTTGAGTGTGGGATATTTGTCCAACACATTGAAAGCATTTTGAAGTATTAGATCGTTTTCTATGCTAAATAATTATATCTAAATCCACAAAAATAGTGCCATGCTAAATTATCATATGAAAACCCACAAAATAATGTGTCAATAGAAGAGAAATGTGTCGATAAAAAATTGGGAAAATGAAATAAGAGGAATGTGTCAATAACAAATTGGGAAAGTCACAAAAGATCATGCAACCCCAAAATACAAGGAGCCAGTTATGATTCAAACAACTGTGCACTAAAATTGAATCTCTTGAAAAGAGTTGTTAATAACTATATTATAGATTTCTAATGGTGACTTAGAATGAGGAAGAAAGAAGATATTCCTATTTCTCGGATCCCTCAAAACAATGAAACAAATTATTTATTATTCATTTAAAAATAAAAGACAGTTCAAAACCACCGTACACATACATGTAAATTAATTTATACCTCATAAATATGTCATTACATACAAATTTCAGGGAGGTTCCAACATTTGCGAGCATTGCTACTCACTGAGAATGATACAATCCTCATGCTCCAACTCTTCCATGTCAACATGTTCATTCTTCCACAAAAGCATAAATGTTAAACCCAAATCCTATCATTTGAGCATAACTACCTAGTGACTTGAATGAAGGATCGATGACTGCAATAGATGGACCATTTGACTGGTGGGTTTTTATACTTGGAGGATGGTTTCTGTACAAATGTTATAGAGATAGTCTCAAGAATGATGACAGTAAATCTTGGCTATGGAGGCTAATGGCCTTCTAGAGACTTAACTTCACCAGTACCAACAACTTCGTAGTGTCCACTCCTCTCACCCACCTAGAGTAAATGGAGAGAAGCCACACAATTCAAATCAAAATGTCATTAAAAAACAACCACATTACTTCAACATTTTATTAATTGTAAAAGTAACTTGCAAGAATAGGGTTTTAACTAAATCACAAGACTAAAAAAAATAATTTCTCATCCTAACCATATATTATCCCCCATCGGCGAAAAAGCGACCTAGGTGAAATTCTTCCACAACAAAGAAATGACATCACACTTTTTAGTGAATTTCATGACGTTGTCTGTAGTACCATGCATCAACCTTTATTTGGAGGGAGGACAAAAAAAATTCAGTGATTGGGTTAAACAATGTTTGCTCACCCCAAGCCTCCAAAGAAAATACCTTTGTTGTAAACATTTACATCCACAAACTCATCCAAAACGTCAATTTAAAATACAAATTAAGGATGGACAAATATGTGAATTCATTATCGTTTAGCCTTCATAAATATATATTGTATATGAAATTTTTGTGACCAATACAAAAAAATAAATGTGTAAAGGAGTTGTAGATTCGACGTATAGAAGGAAAAACGAAACAAAGATCAAAAGCACTACCACAAGCCACTCGAATGACGAGAGTTCCACCACTTACGATGACTATGTTCTCTTTATACATAAACTTAGATGCCTATTAGAGAAATTTTGAGGTAAAAAATGGGCCTAAAACAAAAATGTACAATTAAAATCAACTTTATAAGAACCAATAGGATTCAAGATGATGGTGTCAACCATGGGATGATTCACCATTTTTGGAGTAAAAAACTAAAAATATTAAACAAAAAAAAAAATACTTTTTCAACTCATATTTTCAAATGATCTTCCTACCATTTTACTCAAATATCAAGTGGAGAACTCGTTGGATGAAAAATTTAATATTTCATCGAATGAGCACCCATATTGCATACTTTTGATGGACCTACTACACAAAAAATGAGAAATACATGAAAAACGTGATTGCAATCACGTTTTTCATGTATTTCTCATTTTTTGTGTAATAAGTCTATCGAAAGTATGCAATATGGGTGCTCTTTGGATGATGAATTAAATTTCACATCCAATGAGTGCTCTTGCTTGAAATTTGATTAAAATCCTAGGGAGATAAGTTGAAAATATGAGTTGAAAAAACAGTTTTTTCTTTTCTTCCTCTAAAATTTGATGACGTAATCTAATATTATTTTATTATTTCTACTATTGTTGTATAATATTCCTTCAAAAGCCCATTTTAAACCCTCAATTTTTTTTTTTAATGATGTCCTTTCTTTCTACTCTCATTTTTTTGACTGCTACAATTGTTTCTGCACTTACTTTTCTTTCAAACACTTAACTAAAAATGAAACTCCGTTTAATTTTGATGTCTTGCAATGGTCATTTGCTTCATTCTGTCTAAAGCAACCACACAATTGATGCATATTTTTTGGATCGTTGATCACTTCCGAGGTGGCGACTATCACCACTACCACTCTTTCCATGTACTTTTGAAAATGTATAGTTATTGACTGCAAAACCCACCACATCTAATCTCTATTAGATTAGTTAGATGTTTTTTCTTGTTCTTATTCATTTGCATTCAATACAGACAAGAAAATAAAATGAAATTGTTAAAATTATTTGTTCTCCATATGTAATACATGAGGATGTACAAAGACAGTTGGAATCAAATGAACTATTGGGTGATCGAAAAGTTCCACCTCTTCCACTGGGCCAACTATGTTGGAGAACGAAATACTTGTGTGTGAGATCATTTTGTATGTTACAGTGGTGCCTGTGTGTCTGCCATTATCATCGTTAACCATAAGTTTAAATAATAACAGTATACAGTAATTTTATGCATGCCAACTCCTACAATTACAGGAAACCACAACAACAAGATTTGATGTCAGCTGCAACTTCTCTCCACAGTTCATAAATTAAAAATAATTTGTGAAAATTCAAAGAATTGATAATTCTTGCAAAGAAAGAACTGTAATAGCAGAACTTAGGAGGGAAAGAAAAATGTGGCACATGAAGTCCTGGAGTAGGCCTTATATTCACTAAAATTGTCAATTGCAAACGTAGATTCGACGGAAGGCTTTGTTTATCACCAATATTCCTCTTTTCCAATTCCCTCTGGCTTGACCTCTTCGCCTTGATCAGAGACAGAACACAAAGTATCCTTGCAACTTCCTTAACCATTTATCGACCTTGTTGGAGTTTGGCGTGGGATTATGGGAAGGGATTGAGAGTCAGAGGCCTTTCTGGTATAGGCCAATAAGAGCGACATTAGAGACACGCCATCCCATCCCCTAAAGAATGATGTATTCACATCACCAAGTTGGAGGCTGCGTCCTCTGACCTAACGCGCAAATGATGAATTTTCCACAGTGCCCTTGACAGATGTGGAGGAGGTCTCGTGGCCAATATCGCTATATAATTCTTGACAAAATCCCTACTGCAATTTTCGGTAAGGTCAATAAACGGGTCAATTCTACTACCATGGCTTGCATAGAGCCATAGGCTTCACAACCATGGAAGCTAACGAGGAAGAGTAAGGTCACCTTAGGCTCGACATGGAAGCTAACGAGGAAGAGTAAGGTCACCGTAGGCTCGACAACCATGGAAGTTGACGAGGAAGAGCAGGGCCATTAGAAAGTCGTTGGCTTGAGGGTAAGACAATTAGGGAGTATTAGTGGGTCCCAGCAGCATGATTTAGAGAGCAATGTGGTAAAAAATAATTGAACTAAAGACGACGAAATTTGAAATATCTGATTGGCTAAATCCATCATAGCCAAACTCATCGTAAGGAGACCTTTGATGTAATTACAACCAATTTTAATTAAATAAATACATAAAAACAATAAAAATCACTAAATGATATGACGTCACATATCCCATGCTATATTATTGATGCCTCCTTGGTACAACAGTACAAGTGGTCCTGTCCTTGTGTACAATATGAAGTGTACTTTTTTTCATCCATAAATTAATAGGTTTATTAATAGATTTTTTATTTGCTGCAAAGTGAAGTTGACTTGGCTAACTTGTTGTTTAATGGTTTTAACACAATCCTTTGTTTTTGGATAATTAAGTGATTCAATTCCCTTTCTTTATTTCGTAAAAATATTTTAAAGTCTATGTATGCGTATTGGAAGATTAATGGGACCTCTGGATTGTGAAACACACACCAAAAAAAATTATAACTCTCCACTGGCCTACAACCATATTAAATTGCAACTCTCCTCTCCGTAGAGCTCTCGTCGTACAACACACGGCGACCATGGTTTCCAACCGGATACCTCTGAGGCCTGGAGCGAGTTATTTGACGTTTATGAGAATGTGGTTTTTTAAACCTATATGATGGTGAATAAAAAATTTGACAAAACCATAGATTATTTAAGGCTCAAACATTTTAAGTTATTTTGACGTTAATATTTAAGATATTGTCATAAAGTTCAGTGATTGGTTGACACACGCAAAGGAGGGTTGTCATAAGAGTAAAAATAGATTTATATTAGTTTAAATATTTGTTTCCAATTCTATATTAAAAAATCAATATATTACATATCTCTGTATTTAAACTTTTTCATATTCATTTTTTCCCTATATATAATTTAAAATCTACATTAAAATAAAATATAAAAATATATATAAAATTAAAATTAAAAAATAATTATTAATATAAATATCTAAATATTTTATTTAAAAACCACATTAATATTAATATATATATAACCAATTAATAAAATTATTTATTTTTGTTTATTAATATAGTAAACAACATTTTTTAATTTAAAAAATATATATCAGTGTGATCTATTGATGGTTTTCAATTTCAAAATGTTGATAGCATTTGTCCTATTCCAAATAACAAATGCTTGTTTTTTTTTTAATTTATTGAAACTAATCATTTTAATAATTTTACTAATTAAACAATTTGATCAAATAGTCTAAATTTAAAGATATCAATATATATTTTGATAGTCCCCACTAAAATGAAATTCACAACAATAACTTCTTTACATATATAAATCATACAATTAAATCATGTTTAAATTATTTTTTTTACAGACTTTAATTATAAATTTACCATGTCATTTGTAAATTGCTACCTATGAACATTAACTTGAAGTGGGAGGATTAAAAAAAAAATTGCAGACAATATCATAGTAGTGGAAACGTGTGATCTATTGATGGTTTTCAATTTCAAAATGTTGATAAAATGGTTTTAAAAATATCATAGTAGTGGAAACGTGTGATCTATTGATGGTTTTCAATTTCAAAATGTTGATAAAATGGTTTTAAAAAACTCTAACTTAAGCAAACTACTTGTGTTGCCTGAGGTGTGATATTAATGGTGTGGAAAATAGTTTGGTTTTTACATTGGGATTGTAAATTATTTTTTATAATCAATTTACAAATATATTTTATATTTGTGCTTCTCTTTAAAGAAGTATTGTATTTTCATGCAAATTACTTGTGTTGCCGGAGGTGCGATATTAATGGTGTGGAAAATAGTTTGGTTTTTACATTGGGATGGTAAGTTATTTTTTATAGTTAATTTACAAATATATTTTATATTTGTGGCTCTGTTTAAAGAGATATTGTATTTTGGTTTTTAAATTGGGATGGTAAGTTATTTTTTATAGTCAATTTACAAATATATTTTATATTTGTGTCTCTTTAGAGAGGTATGTATTTTCATTCAATTTGTATTTCAGAAGTGCCAGTAACAAATAACACCCAAATAAAATTACCTTCTTTGAATGAGAAGAGTGATTTTTATTTTTTTGTAAGTTTAGGTAAGACCTTCTCATTTTCGAGTTTTACATGTCCGTTATTCACTCTATTTCTGAGGAGGGTAGCACAAGAATCGAACCCAAGATCTTCCACGGCCATTGCCACTTGAGCTACCACATGCGGACACAACTCTAGTGATTTTAAAATGCAGTTATGTTAATAATATTCTATGAAGAGATCAAAAACTATGTTTTTTGTGAGAAAATGGAGATAAATTTATGTTAGCTATTTATATTTTCTTTTGAAAGATAAATTGAGAGAGTGATAATATGCATCACTAGCTTCAGATAGTTTTTAAAATTATAATTATAGATTTAATTACAATGAATAGTTGAACAATATACTACATAAAAATTTTGATCTATTATAGCAACCCACAATGATAATTGTAAAACCAAAATGGATGCAAAATACATTTTTTCCAATGATCCTTTTCAAATTCAATCAGGTACAACATTGCAGTTTATTTGGTGGGTGTTTATACCAACAAATATTGAAGGAACATTTTTAAAGTGATTCATAAATAATTATTGGATATCTATTTAGCTAATTTGTATACTCTTAGTGAAATTATATTTCCTCTCTCGAATTCAACATTGGTACTTCGCACATTGTGCGATTAAAGTATTGGTGTGGTGCTAATCACTGAACGAAGAAGCTCTTTTTAGGTATACTTTAAATAATTGAATTTAGATATATTTTAAAGAGATTTTATAATTTTAAGTAAATTTTATAAATAATGTTGTATAAAGAAAACATCTTCAAAGTATTAAAGAAATAATTTTGGGAATGACAACTTTGTGTTTTATCTATAAAATTATCATAACAAAACATTCAACCTTCCAATAATCTATATTATTCAAATAATTACAATTTAGTAGTTGATTAGCAATTAAATGTTTCTTCACATTTATTAATCACAAATCCATTCGTTGTAAATCCACTACTATGTCTTAAGTTTATGGTCTATATAACAACTCTATGTGATCAATGTTGTTGCAAAATTATGATGATATTTGAGTTAGTAAGCAATGCTATATAATTAACCATCCTTAAGTTTTTAAATATTCAAATTAGATTTTGAAATATTAAATTTAATATTATTAGGTTTATCATAAATTAGATTTTGAAATATTAAATTTAATATTTAGAATTATCAAATTAGATTTTGAAATATTAAATTTAATATTATTAGGTTTATCATAAATTAGATTTTGAAATATTAAATTTATATTTAGAATTAATATTAAAATATTATTAAATTTAACATAAAGTTTAAAGTATTAGGTTTAATAATAGTAATTTTAGGTTGAATTTTAATAATAATATTAGGTTTGTAAAATAATGGTTAATAACATTATTAATGATGGTTAATAATAATATTTTAACATAAAATTTCATTACTACTAATATTTTAATAATTATACATATACTAATATAATTATATTTTAATATTAATTTTTATTAGTATTAATTTTAATATTAATTTTTATTAGTATTAATATTAACAACTATTATAGAATATTAATATGCATGGTTAGTAATTTTTCCAAAAATTAACAATTAAAATAATATTAATATTAATAATATTAGTAATATCATTATTACAAATATAATAATTTACATTAATATTTTTATTAATTAATATTACATTACATTAATATTATCAATTAATAATAATATCAATTAATAATAATAATATCAATTAATGGTAGTAGTTTTATGTTTAATATTATTAATATTAAAGATGCATTCACTAATGGTTGAGTATTTTTACTTATCTTTATTTAAATTCTATAAGACAACTTTGTCAATTTTAAGTTTTAGGTTTATTTTCTTATATAATATATTAAATATGTTTTTAGTTTATAACTTATTTATATATCCTATTCTCTTAAAATATATATTAATGGGCTCAATATTATAATTGGTTAGCACATTCAAGTTTTATTAAACATAGATTATTGGATTATTATTTTTTTATTTCGATGTGTGTAAATGTCAAAATATCAATGCTAATACGAAATTATGGTAATATTGATGCAAAATTAATATGGATAATAATAATATTAATTATATTATTATTAATAATTATAATAATTTGTATTAATATTATAATAAATTAATATTAATATTAAAAATATTAATATTATTGTTAATATGGTTAATATTAATAATAATAATATTATTAATGTCATTAATAATATTAATATTATTAATTAAATGTTATTAATATTAATAATTAACATTTATAAATATTAATAATACTGAAACTAATATCAATATTTTTATACCTATTAATTAATATTAATATTTATAATAAATATTCAAATTAATATTATTATTAAAATTAATCTTAGTATTAGTATTAGTATTAATTTTAGTATTAAAAATAAAATAACTTAAAACTTAAATTTATATTATAACCTATAATAAATTTTCAAATGAAACCTACCTAAGTAATATATTATATATTATAATATAAAATTACTATTAAACTTAAACCTCATAGTGAGTATTAAAATTAAACCTCATAGTGAGTGTTATATCTTTAGAGTATCATATCTTTAAAGGTAAAACTACTCTCATAATTTTTTCCTAATTTCTCACAAATCAAAACTATGTTAATATTAGTTAAATGACTATTATAAGGGTTTTTATTTTTATTCCAAAGAAACCATAACCATATTAATATTGGTAAAAAGGTAAAATGGTTATTATAACTTTTTTCATTGGGCAAATCACTGTAAAATTGGTTTTAAAGCCATGTTAATATATTGGCAATTTTATCAAATTGCAATCAATGAGGGTTAATGAATCGACCTTGATTTTTGAAACATATACATTTACAAGTGTAATACTTATTAATATAATGTTTTAATGTAGTCTTGTTTAAGTAATATAGTTTTTAACATTTTTATTTTTAATTAAATTTCTTTAATCTTAATTTTAATATTAATAAGTATTTTTTAAGGGTGGTCTATGGACGTTGGGTGACCGTTACATCCATGGGAAAAATTTAGGCAAATCAACCCGAAGGGATCTACCCATCGAATAAAAAATAAAGGCTTAACCCCAAGGGCACCAAAGAGAATTGACCAAGTGACCTCCCAACTAGCAAGGTACATAGCAACAAGAACTCGACCAACTAAGCTAACCTTTGGGGCTAATTAATATTAATATTAATAATAATAGTAATTAATAAATTTTAGTATTAACCGTAATAACATTAAGTATGAATAACATTTTAATATTAAGTTTCAATATATATATATATATATATATATATATATATATATATATATTAACTTTAATTATTAATATTAATAACATTAAATAATATTATTATGGTTAATAATTATGGTCAAATTGTGACGAATATTGTTCCTTAGTCTAACACTACATTATCACAACCATGGTCATCCATGGTCAACCATGGTCCAACGTTGCATTGTGACAAAGATTGTCTCAATATGAAAATCAATCATAGTCAACCATGGTCCAATGTCACATTGTGACAAAGATTGAGTCTATATGAAAAGAAACCTGATGCAGGAGCATTCATGCCAAGAAAACTCATTGTATTCTAGTAGACGTACGGGTATTGTGTTTTCAACGAAGTTGGGTTCCTAAGAGTGAATTAAATGTAATTATTAATGTTTTGAGTGATTTTAATGAAAGAAGCTAGAATAGGGAATTAATTGAATATTGTGTGGCATATTTGTAAATGTTCTCGAATATAGGAGAACATGGGAGATTTAGGATCGTCGAGAGATTGAGGGATTTGAGAATTGATTATAAATCTTAGATTAGGAGTTAGTTCATGAATTTAGGGATTAGAGAGGAGTTTTAGGAGCAAGAAAGAGATTTAGGAATTTTGTTAAGGAATTCATAGATCTAAACCAGAATTTGTTTTAGAATCCCTTTGTATAAATGTAAGCCTAAAAGGCAGAGACAAGGGTTAGATGTTTTAGAGAGGCTAGATATATAGCTAGAGTGTGGGTTTGAGCCTACGGGCAGAATGTAAACAGAGGCCACTGATATTAGAAAATCAGGCCCGAGAGACAGAGTCTCAATCTATAATTATCAGTTTGTATTTATATATACAGAGAGTGATTAGAATCTATATAAATGTGTTCGAGTGATTGAATGATAAATTCAATATGAATCAGAGTTCTGTGTAATAATTATATGCAGGCGGAGTCATGGCGAAACACAGAGAGAAGAGAAGAGCATGACAGAGGATCATATAGATCTTTGAACCATTCGAAGGACCAATTATAGGCCAAAAAGGAAAATGATAAAAGAAATCATGAAGTGAAACTCAAGCGGGACTTAATTGTGTAGCAAAAAAGTGAAAGGCGAAACCTTAAAGAAAACCCGAAAACCATAGAAACCTGAAGAAATGCGTCAAACCCAAGTAAAGAAAGAGAGCGAAGGAATGAAGTATGGACAAATTGTAGCCGTTGGATCATGGTGATCAACAGCCATGATTAAATCACGTAGCGTAGCATCACAACCGTCGATGATATAACATCTATGGTCATTGGGCGTAAACTGACTAAACATTAACCAAAAGGCGCAGACCCGAACTTTACT
Organism: Pinus tabuliformis; assembly: GCA_031772625.1. Classification (NCBI taxonomy): domain Eukaryota; kingdom Viridiplantae; phylum Streptophyta; class Pinopsida; order Pinales; family Pinaceae; genus Pinus; species Pinus tabuliformis. The sequence goes on along the minus strand of CM062805.1, from coordinate 702,815,334 downwards.
AGGTTGGGAGTTTATAATTCCCATCTGGTCCGAAAGGGTGTTAAGTGTCGCGCTTGTTGTCAACCTGAAATTATTGTGGACCATTGGATCTGCTAAGCACAGATCAACGACAGAGAACTGTCAAAGCAACTTTGGTGATCGGGAAGATAAAGACCGTCGGATCGGAAGGAGGATCAACAGTGGAGATTTATTCGGATCGCAATGTTTCAATGGTAAGTGAATTAACCTTGGAACTTAGGTGGAAGCGATATGTGATCAGCAATGTGATCGGATCGCAATATTTTATGGGAATAGACCTTGGCTTAATACATGTGACATGTGATTATGCAAAGGGTCGATGAGAGCAGACCTGATAGAGTTATATGGCATGGTTAACGTGATTTGAAATCCGGAAAGTTATGCGTTATCACATACCGGAGGAAATGGGGGAACACATGTTAATGTGACCCGCGGAGGAGCGATTGCCGATTGCGATAAAGGTGTGCATCGGGAAACATGCAGAGGCCGTACCAAAGGCGGAAAGGTATGTATTGAGTTAAATTCCTTTGTAAACGGTTATTAAAGGATTTAGCGCAGATATAAGGGATTTCATATATAAGTCCATTATTATCACAAAGGATAAAGGGTTTATGGGTTAATCGTATATAGCCAATGTTAAAAAGGGGAAGGCTATACATATGCGCATAAAGTTAATGAGGGCTTAGAGGGCTTTGAAATAGTCTCGATTATAAATGGATGAAGGTTATAAGGTTTTATAAAGTCCCGATAGTCCCGATAGGAAGGTTTAAAAGAAAGGCTTTAATAAAGTAATAAGTGAAGGATAAGGGGTGATTAAAAGTTCCGATACATGCATATTAAGAGAAGGGTTAGACTATGTTGAGTGTTAATAAACCATTCAACATAGGAATTGATGTATGGGCCTTAAACCTTAAGAATCGAAGATTTGACTCCTTAGTGAGTTAAAATTCCTGGGACAGATCAGATATGTGCATAATCTGTGCATTCTATGGGTATAGCAGGGGTAACCTTGCGTCGTTTTGTATTAGAGCATAATTGCTATTGGAAAAATTGATAGCAGAACAAAATAAGGGAATTCTGTAGAAAAGGACTTAGAACAGAGATGTGTTTTAAGATGTGTATGCAAGCAAGGGGTGTCAGATTTTAATCTAACAAATAATAGGCACACAGAGATAAAGTGCAGTAGAATTTGCAGATGCAAGAAAAAGAGGACAATCCATTCAAAGTAAAGGTAAATGGTGGAACAAGATCATGCAGAGATATTGAAGGCGAGATGACATGTTTTGTTTGATTTGATTTGAAGATTAGAGAATGTGTGGATTTTATATTGATGCATAGGTAATAACATAAGGAGGTGAGAAGATTGCAGCAATCTAGAGCGAGGATTGCTCAATTGGTTCCAAAGGAAAGAACCAGATAAATGCTAAAAGAATGAGCTCAGAGGAGAGAATCTTAGTGAAGCATATGTAGTAAGGATGAGACTTGTTACTGCAGAGGTATGTTGCATCTCACAAAGGTAATTCCAAAAAGGATGTGGGTAGAATTGTGTTATGAAACCACAATTCTACCACCATGATGACACTCTTTCCCTCAGACTTGGGTAAACCTGTGATAAAATCCATTGAAACCTCCTCCCAACGTTGGCTTGGAATGGATAAAGGTTGTAATAGACCTAGTGTCTTAATTGTTTCAACTTTATTTTGTTGGCAAACCAAACATTCCGCCACAAACTTTTGAATATCTGATTTAAGGCCATCCCAAAAAAATTCCTTCTTAACCCTGTGGTAAGTTTTTAAAAATCCTGAGTGCCCTCCTAAGGGAGAAGTGTGCAATTCCATAAGAATCTTTTGTTTTAGCTGGGAATTCTTACAGAGGTATAAGCGATCTTTGTACCATAACGAATCATTTTGCCAGCTAAATGTATCAGAAGTACTGGAATCTTGTTGTAGCTTTTGAATAAGTGCCCACACTTCTTCGTCATTCTTCCATTCCTCCTTTGCTTCGTTTATCCAATCTGGTTGGATAATAGAAATGGCACAGAACAATGCTTCCATATCCTCATCCTTTCTTGAGAGTGCATCTGCCACCACATTTTGCTTCCCTTTTTTGTAGATGATTTCAAAGTCATAACCCAACATCTTTGTGACCCACTTTTGTTGCTCTTCAGAGGATAATCTTTGTTCTAAAAAGTATTTAAGGCTATCATGATCTGTTTTTACCTTGAAGTGTCTTCCCATTAGGTAGGGTCGCCATTTCTTAAGTGCATGGAGTATTGCCAACATTTCCTTCTCATAAATAGCTTTGCTTAAAAACTTTCCCTTGATTGGACGACTTTCAAAAGCAATGGGTCTTTCATCTTGCATTAGAACAGCACCAATTCCATTTCCTGAAGCATCACATTCGACAATAAAGGTTTTTGTGAAGTCCGGTGTAGCTAAGACCGGTGCTTGGCACATTGCCTCTTTAAGATGTTTAAAGGCCTTTGTTGCTTCCGGAGTCCATGAAAATGAATCTTTCTTCAATAATGTTGTTAGAGGTGCTGCTATTCTCCCATAATTCTTAACGAATTTGCGATAATACCCTGTCAACCCAAGAAATCCTCGCAGATGCTTTATGGATGTGGGGATTTTCCATTCCTTAATGGCTTTAATTTTGTTAGGGTCTACCTTAACTCCTTCATGAGATACAATATGACCCAAATATTCCACCTCTTGGACTCCAAAGAAACATTTGGATCTTTTTGCATATAATTGTTTCTCCTCCAATAGTTGTAGCACCCTGTCAACATGTTCAACATGATCCTTCCAAGACTTGCTGTAGATTAGTATATCATCAAAAAATACTAACACAAATTTTCTAAGGAATGGTTTGAAAATTGAATTCATCAAACGTTGAGATGTTGAAGGTGCATTAGTAAGGCCAAAAGGCATGACCAAAAATTCATAATGACCCTCATGAGTTCTAAATGCTGTTTTCGGAATGTCCTCAATCTTCATTCTGATTTGATGATATCCCGAACGAAGATCCAACTTGGTGAAGTAAATTGATCCATGCAATTCATCCAGTAATTCATCAATGACAGGAATGGGGAACTTATCTTTAATAGTGAGCTTGTTGAGCTCCCTATAATCTGGACACATGCACCATGATCCATCCTTCTTGTGCACCAATACTACTGGAGCTGAGAAAGAACTTTGACTCAGTTGAATTATACCAGCCTCTAGCATTTCTGCAACCATACGTTCAATTTCACTTTTTTGGACATAGGGATATCTGTACGGCCTGATGTTTGGAGGAACACTTCCTGGAATCAGATGAATAGCATGATCATGATCACGCATAGGTGGGAGACCTTTGGGAGTCTCAAATACCTTGGAATGATTGTCCAGGACTTTTTGGAGATTTGGAGAAATAGATGATTCCAATGTGGAAACATCTAGCGAACATAATTGTGCAATTACACCTCTTTGCTCCTTTTTTAGAAGCTTTTTCATGCCATTAGAGCTGATTATCTTTCCTAGTTTCCCTGCAATACCCTTAATTCAACTTCCTTTCCTTCCACAAAAAATTTCATGAAAAGTTCTTGAAAATTAAAAGCTATTGTACCCAAGGATTGTAGCCATTGGACTCCTAGTACAACATCAGCACCTCCCATTGGAATGGAAAGCATTGGGCTAGTCAATACATATTCTCCCATGGATAGCTTGATATTATGGCACTTTCCAGAACAATTTATTGTTCCTCCATTTGCAATCATCACTTGACACTCTGGTGTTGGATATAGGAAGCAATTCAATTCTTTTGCTACCCTACAATGAATAAAATTGTGGGTGCTTCCTGAATCAATCAACACTATTACCTTTTTCTTCTTGATTTGTCCTTCTATCTTGATGGTTTGAGGAGTGGTAATTCCCGCCAATGCATTACAAGATATGGTCAGATTTATTTGTTCTTCATCTAGGCTTTGTTCCTGGAATATATCCTCTTCTTTTGACCTTTCTTGCTCCTTTTCTTCTTCCTCTTCACAATCTATGTAGAATAATTTCTTCTCAGCACACTTATGACCTTTTGTGTATTTGCTATCACAATTGTAACAAAGCCCTTTTGCTCTTTTCTCTTCCAATTGTTGTGGTGTCAACCTTGTAGGTTGTGGAAGACTATGGGCAACAACACTTCCGTCTTTATAGTTGTGAATGGTATGCTTCCTAGTTGCCATAATTTTGCTTTCCATTTTTCTTGCTAACCTAAATGCCTTCTCTAATGAATCAGGTTCCCAAAGGCGCACATCATGTTGGATATTATCCTTTAAAGACCCTATGAACACATCAATCCTATGCTCCTCTGGAATATCTTTTACCCTTATGTTCAATTTTTGGAACTCCTCAATGTGCTCCATTATTGAACCCTTTTGTTTGAGACTTATCAATTGGCTAAAAAAAGTGTTGCTTTTTGTATCCTCATAATGTGCTATCAATTCTTCCGTAAAAATTGCCCAAGTGATAAATTGTTTACGAGAACAAAGCCATTGATACCATACAAACTGATTTGGTTCCAAATATAAAGTTGCCATACGTACCTTTTGTGTGTTTTGCACATTATTGAGATCGAAGAATTGCTCCATCTGTAATATCCATGTGGCGGGATCCTTGCCATCAAACTTCCTCATATCGATTTTTGGAACATGGTGAGTCTTCGATCCAACATTAGAGTCTATGGAATCATGATTAACATTTCTTTTGTTCTCATCATGAGTTTCCTTTAGTACTCTTTCACCCTTAGTGACCATTTCTTGTAGCAACTTATTCATATTTATCTTTAATTCTTCCATCTTATCATCCATGCCATCAATTTTAGCGTCCATGCCATTCACCTTAGCTTCCATGCCATCCATCTTAGCTTCTACACCTTTCTTTAAACAGTCCATCTTAGCTTCTACACCTTTCTTTAAACCATCCATCTTAGCTTCTACATCTTTCTTTAAACCATCCATCTTAGATTCTGTTCCTTTTTGTGCAAGGGACAGTTGTTTCACTTGGTCTTGTAATTTTGATATATCATGTTGCATTTCTTCCTCTTCTTCATGAGTCATGCTAGAGCTTTCAGGTTCCTTACTAGGTGTTTGCATTTTCTTTCCTCGGGGCATCAGTTACCGATAATAATTCTCTACTATTCCCTTTGAATTCCTTCAAAATAAATTTTCAAACCAAGTTTAAGCAAAAATTTAAAAAAAATCTACACACCTTTTTTCACTTTGTAGGAGCTTGATATTGCCTCTGATGTATCTCTGTACTTTCCAATCATCTAGTTCTGAAATTGTGACCTATAGTAGCTCTCTGTGTCCTCTTTCCAATGCCACCAGTCTGATCCAAATTGGATTCTCCAAGAAAGAGTTATGCACAATCTCCCAAGATGACCTGATTATAGACCTTTCCAGAAGAGTGAACTTGTATGAAGTGCCACGTGTACACTTTTCGACCTTTGGTTCTAAAACAGATATACAAGAAACTACACTCCATCGTCTTTCTGTACCTTCTTACGAAATTTCAATCCGATCCCTAGATAGAAAGTTATGACGATTTTTCCTAGGTCACCTGTTTTGAATGTAATTCAGGAGTCTGCAAAAAGACCAATTTCCTCAGAGCATATCTCTGCAAATATCGCGCAAAAAGATCTGAAATTTGGACCCAAGGTTCAGCGCGATTTCTTCTCAAATGGGTTTTTTTTGCGACTTCTAAAACGTCACAGAAAAAAAGTTATAGCGAAAATTCCACGATGACCTGTTTGGAGCAGCGAAACCCTAGAATCCAAAGCTCCGATACCAAATGTTATGAAACCAGCTCAAGAAAAGATAGAAAAGAAAGATCAACGCCTTAGAATTCAGCCTCTTCGAGGGGGCAACCTCCTTTACATTACATAAATGAACAATTCTTGGATGATACAAATGACAAAACCTCCTTTCTATATATAGGAGTCTAAGGAGTCACAATATAATCCAGCCGACCTAACAATAATAATATAAAGCCACAAAAATAACAATAGAGGGATTCTATGGGGCACAGAAATAACAATATGGGGGTAATAGGGGCACAACAATATAAATAAGGGGTATAAATACAATAGTAATGGGGTAATCACTAGTATTATAGGGACCCAACAAATTGCCAAGGTAATGAAGGAAGCTAGTAAGACTTTCTAAGTGAAAGAATAGGTGGTCAGAACCAAGTATTTCATGGTGATTGAAATACAGGAGGATAGTTGTGTTCTTGAGAAGGTGCAGATGAGTTGAAGCCTAAAGGAGCAAAGAAGAGTGCTCAAAGGAGGTTCCAGAGATAGAGAACCAATTGCTTACCAAAATACTAAGTGAGGAGAGCTTGGTAAAGTAAGTGGCAGCAGGGAAGACTTGTTGTTGTAGAGGCTTTAATGTAGCTCATAGTAAGTGAGTAAGGAGCTCAGAAAGATAGAGAAGAATATGGCTACTGATAGTCATAGTAGAGGTTTTGAAGAAGACCACAGCAGAATGGAGGTGAAGGAAGAGGATGCCAAGGCAAATGGCATGAGGATGAGTCAAGAGGAGCTTAACAAAGAGATTCCAGAAATGAAAGAACAACTCAATGTATTAATGATGATACTTGAGGAAAACTAGAGGTTAGGTTGGGTTTTAAAGAAGAAGACAGTGAGGTGGCATAAATTACAGAGAAGGTGACAAAAGAAGAGAAGTCAGCAGGTGGATATGCAATTAGCAAAAGAGTTGATGAAGCTTGAATAGGTAATGGGTGTTCAATTTAGGTCTGAAAAACTCAGAGAAGCTGAATTGGAAATGGAAGTATCCATTTGTGAACCAGAGAAGGGTGAAGTTCTGGGTGAAGAAGAAGGAATTATTGATGACTTTCTAAACTGTTGGATAAATGCAGACCAATAGGAAAAGGTAAAACCTTGTATTGTTGAATCTAACAATTTTGATGTGACTACAAGTTTTGTAGAGGATGAGCAATCTTTTGAAGTTGTCAAAAGTATGGGAGAATATATTTCAGAAGATAAAAACTTTGAAGTAAAGGAGGATGGAGAATATCTCTTAAATGAGAGAAGCAATGATTTATCGTAGTAAAAAGAACTTGATAATGCAGTGATATTTGAACCAGTGACAACACAGGAACAATTTCTTGTGAAAGAGAGAGATGAAATTCAGTCTAAAGAACTGATATGTAAAGAAACAGTTGAGACTGTTGAACCTTGTAATTTTCAGATTGATAGTTTGTGTATAAATGCAGGAAACATAAGTAATGATGAAGTACTTATGAAGTGTCACAGAGAACATGAATTGCTGGAATATTTGCTGGGAAATTCAGAGTATGATAGTATGATTGTAGAGGAAGGAGTTCACTACAATGGACAAGGACAGAAAGACATCATAGAAGTAGATGGTATGGAGTAGAGGCTAGCTGACAGTCTCGTAAATTCTGTTGGGAATTTAAATTAGCATATTGATGTGCTGATAAAGGAGGAAAAATCATAGCAGCATACTGATGTGTTGCCAAAGGGAGATAACGCACAGAAGCCTTATGATTTTTATTTTAACAAGTGTTTTATGAGTGCAATTTTAGTTGTAGATGCTAGAGGAAATTTGGCACAGATGAGCAGCCAAATAAAGATGGAAGAAGAAGATTCTATGGAAGAATTTAATCCATGGCACAGAGATGTTCAATCACTGAAGAGAATGCTGGAAAGTCAGGATTCAGTGCACACATAGATAATATTGACAGAGGGTAAGGATGAAAGGGAGGAAGTAAGCGTAGGAGTCAAAGCAAGAGCAAGAGTAGAAGAAAAAGTAAGGAACCAACAACTACAAAGTGAAAGTAACCAAAAATAGATTGAAGAGTTAGTGGACAACAGCAACAACCTAAAGCAGAGAGAAAGAAATAACAGTAAATGTAAGAATATGGACTAGTCCAAGGATGTGCTGGAGACAGAAATTGAAGAAATGTGGTAGTTAATGATGAAGTACTCCATATGGAAGAAAATGATAGCAGCAGGAAGAATGATCAATCAGAGTATGAACCTGATTGACAAGGAGAATAAAATGAAGCAGAAAACAACAGAAGTACAACAACAGCAAAGGAACAAAGCATTTGGGCAGCTACAAACTAAAGTTTGGGACCCTGGAGGTTTTTCAATCAACATATGAAGACACATGATCAGGAGATCATGGAAATTTTCTACTTGGGGAGTCTGATGCAGGAGCATTCAGGCCAAGAAAACTCATTTTCTTCTAGTAGACATAGGGGTATTGTTTTTTCAATGAAGTTGGGTTCCTAAGAGTGAATTAAATGTAATTATTAATGTTTTGAGTGATTTTAATGAGAGAAGCTAGAATAGGGAATTAATTGAATATTGTGAGGCATATTTGTAAATGTTCTCGAATATAGGAGAACATGAGAGATTTAGGATAGTTGAGAGATTGAGGGATTTGAGAATTGATTGTAAATCTTAGATTAGGAATCAGTTCATGAATTTAGGGATTAGAGAGGAGTTTTAGGAGCAAGAAAGAGATTTAGGAACTTTGTTAAGGAATTCATGGATCTAAACTATAATTTGTTTTAGAATCCCTTTGTATAAATGTAAGCCTAAAAGGCAGAGACAGGGGTTAGATGTTTTAGAGCGACTAGATAGATAGCTAGAGTGTGGGTTTGAGCCTATGGGTAGAATGTAAACAGAGGCCACTGATATTAGAAAATCAAGCCCGAGAGACAGAGTCTCAATTTGTAATTATCTGTTTGTATTTATATATACAGAGAGTGATTAGAATCTATATAAATGTGTGTTCGAGTGATTGAATGATAAATTCAATATGAATCAGAGTTATGTGTAATAATTATATGTGGGCGGGGTCATGGAAAAACAAAAGGAGAAGAGGAGAGCGTGACAGAGGATCGTATGGATCTTTGAACCATTCGAAGGACCAATTATAGGCCAAAAAGGATAGTGATAAAAGAAATCACGAAGTGAAACTCAAGTGGGACTTACTTGCGTAGCAGAAGGGTGAAAGGCGAAACCCTGAAGAAAACCCGAAAAGCATTGAAACCTGAAGAAATGCATAAAACCCAAGTAAAGAAAGAGAGCGAAGGAATGAAGTATGGACGAATCGTAGTCGTTGGATCTTGGTGATCAACTTCCAGGATTAAATCGCGTAGCGCAACGTCACAGCCATAGATGATATAACATCTACAGTCATCGGGCGTAAACTGACTGAATGTTAACCAAAAGGCACGGACCTGAACTTTATTAGGTTGGGAATTTATAATTCCCATCCGGTCCGAAAGGGTGTTAAGTGTCACGCTTGTTGTCGACCCGAAATTATTGTGGACTGTAGGATCTGCTAAGTGTAGATCAACGGTAGAGAACCATCAAAGAACCTTTGGTGATCGAGAAGATAAAGACCATCGGATTAGAAGGAGGATCAACAGTGGAGATTTATTCAGATCGAAATGTTTCAATGGTAATTCAATTAACCTTGGAACTTAGGTGGAAGCGATATGCAATCAACGATGTGATCGGATCGCAATATTTTATGGGAATGGACCTTGGCTTTAATACATGTGACATGCGATTATGCAAAGGGCCGATGAGAGCGGACCCGAAAGAGTTATATGGCATGGTTAATGTGATTTGAGATCTGGAAAGTTATGCGTTATCGCATATTGGAGGAGATAGGTGAACACATGTTAATGTGACCCACGGAGGAGCGATTTCCAATTGTGATAAAGGTGTGCATTGGGAAACATGCAGAGGTCGTACGAAAGGCGGAAAGGTATGTATTGAGTTAAATTCCTTTGTAAACGGTTATTAAAGGATTTAGCACAGGTATAAGTGATTTCATATATAAGCCCATCATTATCACAAAGGATAAAGGGTTTATGGGTTAATCGTATATAGCCAATGTTAAAAAGGGGAAGGCTATAAATATGCGCATAAAGTTAATGAGGGCTTAGAGGGCTTTGAAATAGTCCTGATTATAAATGGATCAAGGTTATAAGGTTTTATAAAGTCCCGATAGGAAGGTTTAAAAGAAAGGTTTTAATAAAGTAATAAGTGAAGGATAAGGGGTGATTAAAAGTTCCAATACATGCATATTAAGAGAAGGGTTAGACTATGTTGAGTGTTAATAAACCATTTAGCATAGGAATTGATGTATGGGCCTTAAACCTTAAGAATCAAAGATTTGACTCCTTAGTGAGTTAAAAAATTCCTGGGACAGATCAGATATGTGCATAATCCATGGATTATGTGGGTATAGCAGGGGTAACCCTGCGTCAGAACCATGGTTAACGATGGTCAACAATGTTTATTTTAGGGTTTATAATATCCATTCAAACGTCGCATTATGACAAATATTTTATCAATATGAAAATCAATCATGGTTAACCATGGTTAATTATGGTCAACCATGGTCAACCATGGTCAATCATGCTCAATATGAAAATCAACCATGGTCCAACATCAGATTGTGACATATATTGTCTCAATATGAAAATCAACCATGTTCAACGATCGTTGACCATGGTCAACCATCGTTGACCATCTTTGTCAAAATGCGACAAATATTGTCTCAATGTGAAAATCAACCATGGTCAATCACGGTCAACCATGGTTAACCATGGTCAATAATCATGGTCACATTTTGACGAAGATTGTCTCTTGGTCCAACGCCACATTATGGAAACTATGGTCATCCATGGTCTAACATCATATTCTGACAAATATTGTGTCAATATGAAAATCAACAATGGTCAACCATGGTCCAATGTTGCATTGTGACAAAGATTGTCTCAATATGAAAATCAATCATGGTCAACCATGGTTCAATGTCTCATTGTGACAAAGATTGTGTCACTATGAAAATAAAACATAACCATGTTTATTTTAGGGTTTATAATATTTATCTTAGTGTTATAATATTAAACCTTTAGGTTTAATATTATTTCCTTGGGTTTTTAGTATTAATCCCTTGTGTTTATTAGTCCCTTAGGTTTATAATATCAATCCCTTGGGTTTATAATCATTGTCAAGCATGGTCGAATGTCACATTGTGACAAATATTGTCTTGATATGAAAATCAACAATGTTCAACCATTTTCAACCATGGTCATTCATGGTCTAACATCAACCATGGTTATAACAAAGGTTGTATCAATATGAAAATCCACCATGGTTAACCATCTTCAATCATACTCAACCATGGTCGAATGTCAGATTGTGACAAATATTGTCTCAAAATGAAAATCAATCATGGTTAATATAAAAATCAATCATGGTTAATCATGGTCAACCACGGTCGAATGTCACATTGTGACAAAGATTGTCTCAATATCAAAATCACCGATCGTCAACCATTATCCATCATGGTCCAACGTCACATTGTGACAAAGATTGTCTCAATATGAAAATCAACCATTGTTAATCATGGTCAATGATCGTCAATAGCCATGGTGACATTGTGACAAAGATTGTCTCATGGTCCAATGTCACATTGTCACAACCATGGTCATCCATGGTCAACCACTAGTCCAATGTCGCATTGTGACAAAGATTGTCAATATGAAAATCAATCATGGTCAACCATGGTCCAACGTTACATTGTAACAAAGATCTCTCAATATGAAAATCAATCATGGTCAACCATGGTGCAACGTCGCATTGTGACAAATATTGTCTCAATATGAAAATCAACCATGGTCAACCATGTTTGTTTTAGGGTTTATAATATTTATCTTAGGGTTTATATACCTTGGGTTTACAATATTAATTCTTGGGTTTTTTAGGTTTTTAGTATTAATCCCTTGTTTTTATTAGTGCCTTAGATTTATAATATAAATTCCTTGGGTTTATAATATTAATCACAGGGCTCATATTCCTAGGGTTTAATATTAACCCTAATGTTTACAATATTAATCTCTTGGGTTTATTAAATTTAGGGTTTATATTCCTGGGGTTTAATATTCATCCTAGGGTTTAATGTTATTCCCTTGGGTTTTTCGTATTAATCCCTTGTGTTTATTAGTCCCTTGGGTTTATAATATCAATCTCTCGGGATTATAATCATGGTCAACCATGGCCCAATATCACATTGTGACAAATATTGTTTCGATATGAAAATCAAACATCATTAACCATGATCCAATGTTGTTTCAAAGAAAAATAGTGTTAATTCGAACTGCTAGTCCCACTAAGATGGATAGCTATCTTAGAAACAAACAATCAAAGTAATTCGAGATTTCCTTTAAGTGTGATAGATAAGAGGAAAGAAAAGAGGACTAACCTAGATCTTCCGCTTGGATCCTTGCTTGATTTCTCTCTCCCTTGATAGAATTCACTACTCCTCTCCTACTTGTCCCGCTTTAAAGAGTACCTGTAGAGTCAAAGTAATAGAAAACAATCAAAGCATCTCCATCTAAAACATCATAAACAATGCAGAATCAGAAACTCATTGACCATAAAATTGCATTCATAAACAATAAGATTCACAAATACACGATTATATGGAGGAAAACTCAAATAACTTTATTAATAGTAGAAGAGAGGATTACAACCCAGCTGTCTGATCTAGCATCATCCTCCCAGCATAGAAGCCCTCTTCACCTCATGAAAAGCAAGATCACCCAACAATACAATGTCTCTTCGCACAGATAAACCAACAACACTTCCTTACAAATTACCAAATTCCAGCCTCTAGATCTCTCAGATGAGGGATCCATTTATAGATGTCTTGCAAGGGTGTGAGTCAGCTCTGGGCTTTTTTTAGTGTTATTCCACTAATAGTGCTTGGTTCCACTTGGAGATTTCATTGATCTCTTACTCATCCCTGGGCGAATTCAGAGAGGTAAGTGTCACAGGAGAAGTTTCTAGAAGATTTCATGAGCTTCCACTTAGCAAATTGTCTCTGCCATTTGTCTGTTCTCGCTCATCGCATCCTATAGAAGGCCATATCAGTATGCATTGCACTTGGCTAGTGAGGAAGATAGTATGCATCGCACCTTGACCATGGGGCAGTCAGTATGGTCTAGTTTTCGCCAGTTTTGAGTGGTTTTTCAGGTGGAACTTCTAGGAAATGATGTAATCAGTTGACCATCATCCTTTAGGGTATGAAACAACACTTTTAGGGACTAAAGAGCCCTTGGTTTATCGACATATGTGATTGGGGTTGAAGTGCCCAAATATGTCTATAACAGTTGCCCCCTAAAGCATGAGGTCGTAAATCTTCTGATGTCGGGTGAAATGCTTTATCATGAGGATCTAAGGTATTCGAACTGGAAGGTGACCTATATAAGATACAATACAATATATCATCATCATAATATTATTTTCATGATCTAGCTGAGACGAGCATTCCCATGCTCAGCTTTATAAATTCATTTCCATGTACATAGGACAGACAATCGTCTGCCGTCGCAGACTGGCGATTCTTCATATGAAGAGTCATCTTCTTTGGCTTAGATGACTATCCGTGTAGCTTCTGTGTACATTTGATGTTTTTATGTTCTTGAATATATCGCAACCTGGATGGATGAAACTAGATCTGGGGTCTTCAAACTCATTCAATCTTCGCCTGATGTATAAGTCAATCCATGTGAAGAGATGTTCTGAAGTCGAACATGGAAAGACATTGCCTGATTACTAGCCAATAATGTAAGCTATTAACAGGCGCGAGAGGAATCATCGATAATGATAATGACCCTCAAGGTACTACAGTACAATTCGCGTGGTGTGAATATATGAGCCAATGTCAAACACCACGCAAAGTCTTTCAGTCGAAGGTCATTGATGTAAACCTGTCGCCGGAAGTGAGAAACTTGCCATTAAGGCATGCAAGCTTCAAAGTACTGAAAGGGTTGTTTCTAAGTCAACTTCTTGGATAATGAGTTGATGTCGACAAGAAGTGACCTGTCATAGGAGGGCCTTGATGTATCCCACATCGACGACACAAAATGAAGCAAATGATTTTTCTGGAGGTGAAAATGATCTGATGATACAAGGTTCAGGAATAACAGTCATGAAAAATGAAGGGTGAAAATATTGCAGTGGATGAGGCGTTTGCTATATGGTAAATTCTCTTAATGACTTCTCTTGAACATGTCGGCGACACTGATATGGATTGGTAGCATTAACCCAAAATATGGATGGTACGGAGGACCAATGGTGATATGACCGGTGAATGGAATAACCCAACTCGACTCAATCATGGTGATGGAGTAAAAGTGTCATGTTCAAGAGCGACCTGCTACTAATAAAAATTCTTGAAGTTTTCTTCCCTTTTTCCCCAGTCATTGCTGACCAGTACCTCTTTATTTTTGTCAAGCTTGAGGAGGATAACATATGCTTGGTCTATAATTTTCCCTTTGGGCAAACCTGTTGCTATGTTTTAGTGAGCCTAGTGACAATGAAACTCATTCTTGTCTGGATGGACAAGTTTGTCGCTATTCTTTTAACGAGTTTAACGAAAAAGATAACTCAGTCCTTTTCATGTTTAGAGAGTTTGAAAAGGTATGAAAAGGAGACTCCAGAAGTCCTTTTTCATAGCATAATCCATTAAGTCCGAAAAAAACAATGTAAACTTTGAAACGGGAACTATAAACTCAAAACGGGAACTCTGGCCAAAAAACCCCGAAAAGACATCAAAAACAGTGCTAAAAATGAAAAGTGTGTATACTGGAACGATGATTTTATTTTTTAGGGGTCAATTTTGAACATGTTTTAAAAATGGCAGTGACTATGAAATTTACTACGAAATTTTCATGCAAAATATAGCTTCAAAACAAAAATGATGATACTGGAACAATGATTTTTTTTTATAGGTTCAATTATCAAACATTTTAGAAAATGCTAGTAAAACCAAGTTTTTATGTGCCAAACAAAGTTGTTTATGAGGAAAAAAACACAATAATGTTTTCGGTAGGATATCATTTTTCTTTCCTAAGTATAAATTCAACATGTTTTCAACCATAACATGCTAGATACAAAAGAAAAATGATTCCAGGAATTGCCCAGCCACCAGCGGGGTGGGCGGGCGGGCCACCGAGCTCGCGCCAGCTTGCCCACCCGGCTGGTGGCTGAGCAATTCCGGGAATCGACTAGCCACCAGCTGGGCGGGCGAGCAGGCCACCGGGGTGGCACGGCTGGTGACTGGGTGATTCCCGAAATCGCCCAGCCACCAGCGGGCAGGCGGGCGGGTAGCCGGTGTGGTGCCAGCCTAGGCCGCACCACCCCGGCGGCCCGCCCGCCTGGTGGCTGGGTGATTCCCGGAATCGCCCATCCACCAGTCGGGCGGGCGGCTGGTGGCTGGGCAATTCCCGGAATCGCCCAGCCACCAGCTGGGTGGGCGGGCGGGCCGTCGGGGTGGCGCCAGCCCAAGCTGTGCCACCCCGGCGGCCTGCCCGCCCGCTCAGCTGGTGGTTGGGTGATTCCTAGAATCGCCCAGCCACTAGCCCGGCAGGCGGGCGGGCCACCGGGGTGGCGCCAGCCCAGGCCGAGCCACCCCAGTGGCCAGCTCGCCCGCCCGGCTGGTGGCTGGGTGATTCACGCCACCCCACTTGCCCGACTGCTTGGTGGCTGGACGATTTCGGGAATCGCCCAGGCACCAGCCGCCTGCGCCCGCCCGGATGGTGGCTAGGCAATTCCCAGAGTCGCCCAGCCACCAGTCGAGCGGGTGGGCGGGCCACCGAGGTGGCGCCAGCCCAGAACGCGCCACCCCGGCGGCCCGCCCGCCCGCCTCGCTGGTGGCTGGGTGATTCCCTCTGCCCGGCTAGTGGCTAAGCGATTCCCAGAATCACCCAGCTACCAGCCAGGCAGGCGACTAGTGGCTGGTTGATTCCAGGAATCACACAGCCACTAGCGGGGCGGGCAGGCGGGCCGCCGGGGTGGCGCAGCCTAGGGTGGCACCACCCCGGTGGCCCGCCGCCCGCCCGCCTGGCTGGTGGCTGGGAGATTCCGGGCCGCCCCACCCTGGTAGCCTGCCTGCCTGCCTGGTTGGTGGCTGGGTGATTCCCAGAATCACCCAACCACCAGCCAAGCGGGCGGTTGGTGGCTGGTTGATTCCCAGAATCACCCAGCCACTAGCCGGGCATGCGGCTGGTGGCTGGTTGATTCTGGGAATCACCCAGCCACCAGCCGGGTGGGCGGCTGGTTGCTGGATGATTCCAGGAATCAACCAACCACTAGCCGCCAGCCCGGTTGGTGGCTGTGCCAGGCCAGTGGCTGGTTGATTCCCGACTGGCTCGTGGCTGGTTGATTCCCGGAATCACCTAGACACCAGCCGGGCAGGCGGTTGGTGGCTAGTTGATTCCTGTAATCAACCAGCGACCAGCCGGGCGGCCAAGTGGTGGCTAGTTGATTCCCGGTGGCTGGTTGATTCCGGGAATCAACTAGTCACCATTCCGGGAATCAACTAGCCACGAGCTGGCCGCCCAGCTGGTGGCTAGTTGATTCTCAGAATCAACCAGTCGCTCGCCCGGCTGGTGGCTAGTTGATTCCCGGAATCAACCAGCCACCGCCCGGCTGGTGGCTGGTTGCTTCCGGGAATCAACCAGCCACCAGCTGGTGGCTGGTTGGTGGCTGGGCGATTCCGGGAATCAACCAGCCACCACCCACCACTAGCCGGGCGGGCGGGTGGTGGCTGGTTGATTCCCGGAATCACCCAGCCACCAGCCGGGTGGCCACCCACCCGCCTCGCTGGTGGCTGGGTGATTCCGGGAATCAACCAACCATCACCCGCCCGCCCGGCTGGTGGCTGGGTGAATCCCAGAATCAACCAACCACCACCCACCCTCCCGTCTAGTGGCTAGTTGATTCTGGGAATCAACCAGCCACCAGCCAGAATCAACGAGCCACCAGTCGGCCGCCCGGCTGGTGGCTGGTTGATTCCTGAAATCAACCAGCCACCAGCTTTCTGGGAATCAACTAACCACTAGCTGGCCGCCCGGCTGGTGGCTGGTAGATTCCGGGAACCAAGCAGCCACTAGCCTCCTCCCCGGCTGGTGGCTGGATTCCCGGAATCAACCAGCCAGTGAATCAACCAGCCACCAGCCAGGCGGCCGGCTGGTGGCTGGTTGATTCCCCGCGGTTGGTGGCTAGTTGATTCCGGGAATCACCCAGCCGCTAGCCGGGCTGGAATCAACCAGCCGCCCGCCCGGCTGGTGGCTGGGTGATTCCGTGAATCAACCAGCCACCAGCCGACCACCGGGAATCAACCAGCCACCAGCTGGCCACCGGGAATCAACCAGCCACCAGCCGCCTGGAATCAACCAGCCACCAGCCGGCCGCCCGGCTGGTGGCTGGTTGATTCCCGGATTCACCCAGCCACCAGCCGGGCGGGCAACTGGTGGATGGTTGATTCCCGGAATCACCCAGCCACCAGCCGCCTGCCCGTCTTGTGGCTGGTTGATTCCCAGAATCACCCAGCCACTAGCGAGGCACGCGACTGGTGGCTGGGTGATTCCCGGAATCACACAGCTACCAGCCAGGCGGGCAGGCGTGCCGCCGGGGTGGTGCAGCCTAGGCTGGCCCGCCCGCCCGCTTGGCTGGTGGCTGGGAGATTCCGGGCCACCCCACCCTCGCGGCCTGCTTGCCCGCCTGGCTGGTGGCTGGGTGACTCCTGGAATCACCCATCCAGAATCGCCCAGCCACCAGCCAGGCGGGCGGTTTGCGGCTGGTTGATTCCCAGAATCACCCAGCCACTAGCCGGGCCAACGGCTGGTGGCTGGTTGATTCTGAGAATCACCCAGCCACCAACCGGGCGGGAGGGTAGTGGCTGGACGATTCCAGGAATCAACCAGCCACCAGCCGCCCGCCCGGTTGGTGGCTCCTCCAGGCCAGTGGCTGGTTGATTCCGGCTGGCTCGTGGCTGGTTGATTCCCGGAATCACCCAGACACCAGTCGAGCAGACGCTTGGTGGCTAGTCGATTCCCGGAATCAACCAGCCACCAGCCGCCTGCCCGGCTGGTGGATGGTTGATTCCCGGATTCAACCAGCCACCAGCCGGGCGGCTAGGTGGTGGCTGGTTGATTCCCGGAATCAACCAGCCACCAGCCGGGCGGCCAGGTGGTGGTTAGTTGATTCCCGGTGGCTGGTTGATTCCGGGAATCAACTAGTCACCATTCTAGGAATCAACTAGCCACCAGATGGCTGCCCAGGTGGTGGCTTGTTGATTCTAGGAATCAACCAGCTGCCCACCCGACTGGTGGCTGGTTGATTCCCAGAATCACCCAGCCACTAGCCGGGCGGGCAGGTGGTGGCTTGTTGATTCCGGGAATCAACCAGCCACCAGCTAGTGGCTCGCTGGTGGCTGGTTTGTGGCTAGGTGATTCCGGGAATCAACGAGCCACCACCCGCCACCAGCCGGGCAGGCGGGTGGTGGCTGGTTGATTCCCGGAATCACCCAGCCAACAGCCAAGCGAGTGGGTGGTGGCTGGTTGATTCCGGGAATCAACCAGCCATCAGCCGGGTGGCCAGCTGGTGGCTGGTTGGTGGCTAGGTGATTCCGGGAATCAACCATCCACCACCCGCCCGCCTGGCTGGTGGCTGGGTGAATCCCGGAATCAACCAGCCACCAGCCGGGCAAATGGCTGGTGGCTGGTTGATTCCCCAAATCAACCAAGGGCGGCTGGTGGCTGGTTGATTCCTGGAATCACCCAGTAACCAACCGGGCGGGCGAGTGGTGGCTGGTTGATTCCCAGAATCACCGAGCCACCAACCGGGCGGGTGGGTGGTGGCTGGTTGATTCCCCGGAATCAACCCACCACCACCCGCCCCCCGTCTAGTGGCTGGTTGATTCCAGGAATCAACCAGCCACCAGCCAGAATCAACGAGCCACCAACCGGCCGCTTGGCCAGCCGCCCGGCTGGTGGCTGGTTGATTCCCGGAATCAACTTGCCACCAGCTTTTTGGGAATCAACCAGCCACCAGCTGGCCGCCCGGCTGGTGGCTGGTTGATTACCCTGCTGGTGGCTGGTTGATTCTAGCTAGTTGGGGGCTGGTTGATTCCCGGAATCAACCAACCACCACCCGCCCCCCCGCCCGGTTGGTGGCTGGTTGATTCCAGGAATCAACCAGCCACCAAATGGCCGCTTGGCTGGTCACTGGTTGATTCCCGAATAAACCAGCCACCAGCTGGCAGCCCGGCTGGTGGTTGGTTGATTCCCGAATAAACCAGCCACCAGCTGGCCGCCCGGCTTGTGGCTGGTTGATTCCGGGAATCAACTAGCCACCAGCCCCCCGCCCTGCTGGTGGCTGGTTGATTACCTAGCTGGTGGCTGGTTGATTCCCGGAATCAACCAGCCGCCAGCCGCCCACCCGGCTGGTGGCTGGGTGATTCTAGGAATCAACCAGCCACTAGTTGGATTCTTGGAATCATCCAACCACCAGCCGGTTGATTCCCAGAATCAACTAGCCACTAGCTGGCCGCCCGGCTAGTGGCTGGTTGATTCTGGGAATCAACCGGCTGGTGGTTGGATGATTCCAAGAATCCAACTGGTGGCTGGTTGATTCCTAGAATCACCCAGCCACCAGTCGGGTGGGCGGCTGGCGGCTGGTTGATTCCGCCCGGCTAGTGGCTGGTTGATTCTGGGTGATTACGAGAATCAACCAGCCACAAGCTGGGCGGGCGGCTGGTGGTTGGTTGATTCCGGGAATCAACCAGCCACCAGCCGCCCACCTGGCTTGTGGTTGGGTGATTCCCGGAATCACCCAGCCACCAACTGCCTGCCGGAATCACCCAGCCACTAGCCTCCTGCGCGCCGGGCGGGCGGCTGGTGGCTGGGTGATTCCGCGAATCACCCAGCCAGCAGCCAGGTGGGTGGCTGGTGGCTGGTTGATTCCAGGAATCACCCAGCCACCAGCCGGGCCGGAGTCAAACCAGCCGCCCTCCCGGCTGGTGGCTGGGTGATTCCGGGAATCAACTAGCCACCAGCCAGCCACCGGAAATCAACCAGCCACCAGCCAGCCACCGGGAATCAACCAGACACCAGCCGCCTGGAATCAACCAGCCACCAGCCGAGCAGGCAGCTGGTGGCTGGTTGATTCTCAGAATCACCCAGCCTCCAGCCGCCCGCCCGACTTGTGGCTGGTTGATTCCCAGAATCACCCAGACACCAACTGCCCGCCTGCTAGTGGCTGGGTGATTCCGGGAATGAACCAGTCACCAGCCACCCGCCTGGCTGGTGGGAATCACCCAGCCACCAGCCGCCCGCCCGACTGGTGGCTGGTTGATTCCCGTAGTAAAAAGCAAAAGGAGAGATAGTTAACATTTATCAAAAACCACAATTATTGATTAACTATCTTATAGACATTTGTTCAAATGAAAGAGATTGGGTTCTGGATTTATTTTCTGGCTCAAGGAAGTTTTATTATATGGAACTGAATTTCAATATGTTATTTTTTAATTAATATGTCATTGTACTAATTTAGTTCAATATTTCTTTTATGCTTGATAATTAGGTACAACGCTATCATGTTGCCTTCAAAAAGGAAGAAATTGCTTTGCAATTGAAAAAGATCCAGTACAGTGCAATTTCATTCAGCAAAGAATTAATGTTCTTCAATTTCTTCCAGATGCAATGCAAGAAATTGGTTTGAATAAAGGGGACTTTAGTGAATAACTTGTGGCAAAAAAGGCAAAGGAACCCCAACCACCATTACATGGAATGTTTGGAAATATATAAATTGGGAGATTCGCAGACATCAAAGACCCATTAGAAGAGGAAAGTGAGCAAAAGGAAACAAAATATATTGTGGAAGAAGACAATGATGAAACTCTATAGGATGAAGAGTTTGGATTACGTGACATTGTTGATTAAATTTAAGTTATGCTTGTAAATCAAGCTTTGCAATGTTTTGATTTTGACATTTTATGAGAAGAATAAACACTCAATTAAGGTTGTTATACGTTCAATATTTGTAATATGTGATTTTCACATAGATTTTTAAGTTAATCATTATTTTTTGAAAAAAAAAGCGATTATTATTATTTTTTTGACATGAAATTCATAAAAAAAGCTATTATTTAACCATTTTTAGTTGAAATTATCGTATAAAAATTGTGATTTTGACATGTCAATTCTAGCAAAAAATTATCAAAACGTGTACTTTTTTAGTTATATTTATGTTAAAAATGGTTATTTTTATGTCCATTGTTAAAAAATATTGTTTTTTAGAAACAATTATTTCATGTGGATTGAAAAATTAATTAAAGATGTATAAATATGTAGAATATCGAAAATTCTAAATATCGACCTCCTAATTTAAAAATGCAAAACAATAAAAACCTCACTAAAAAAAAGTTAAAATAAAAATAAAAAACAAGAAAATGTGAAGAAAACGACCACTTCAAAAATGATCAAATTTACAAAATAATTATTTACATTTTATACATTAGAAAATTTAAAGCCAAAACACAGTTCTTTTAAAAAAAGGGGGTGATGCAGAATACTCACTCTTTTAAATCAGCATGAAAATCATTACCATTCTAAAACGATTCTAAAATGTAATGTACATAAAAAAAATTAAAGTGCCAAAAACTATGCTCTAAAAAAAACATGTTCATTCTGCATCACCCATTTTCAAAATCAGCTCACTTTTTTGCTATCTCTACGAAATGGGTAACACTATCAGTTCCCGTTTCAAAGTTTACATTGTTAAAAGTATAAAATAATACAAAAGGGATGACTTTTCGATCGTTTTAGTGAGCCGAAACAGACAAGCACTCGATATTTTTGTTTGATAATCCCTTAGGTCCAAAAATTAAAATGTATAGGAGGGATGGCGCTTCCCATTACTTTAACGAGATGGAAAGGCCAATAGCTCGACAATCTTTTTATATTTAACGAATCTAAAAAGAGTTTAAAAGAGACTCGTTTTTTAGGAACGAGTGGTATTTTCGGGTAGCAACTGGTTCCAGGTAAGTTTGGAACTTCTCAAAACATGGCAGTGTGAAGAGGGTGGCAATTGGAATCACTCATCGTAGTTGTTCCTCAAAAGGGTAAACCATCAAGTGGAAGCGTATGATCGGCCAAAAGAATGGAGGTGATGGTAGGAACACAGGCAAGGTTCAACAGGGCTGATAACAAGGCAATCACAAAGGTTATCTACCAAAGGTGGATTCATTTTTTAATGAGCTTGAACCAAGAGAAACTATGCTCATAGGCGGGTTTATTTTTTAACGAGCTTGAACCTTGCAGAAACATTGCTCATGATAGTGGTCTTAGGACGTTCAATTTACCATTTAACACATTGGATTCTTTCTTCAGTCATTCAACCTGCTCATTTGCTCCATAAAATTGATTAGAAATGCATATACATGCTTGAAAAATGAATTAAAAACTAAAATTTTACTTGAAGTACATGAACAATAACATAAAAAGTAGTTTTACCTCTCACTTTTTTCCATTTCATTTTGAATTTGGTATTTTGGAGCTTTGGAGTGGCTTTCCCCCTCAAATTTCATTAGCTAATTTCATGAGATCTGGTGGACTATTCTCCGTGCCGTTAGGACCAGGTAGGAGCCAACCCTAAGCTCTTCATCTTCATTCTCCATCCATTGCACCTGGCCTGCATCGAAAAGTGTGATGCATACTGAGCTGGACACTAACCAGTCAGTATGCATCTCACCTTGCTCACAGGCAGGGTGCGATGGGCGTAGAGGGGAAACTTTACACAGTGATTTTTCATGAAAATTTTGTCTGTTTTTGCTCAAATCAGGATCCTAATTTATCTTTTGTCCGTGTTTCAAAGATTTATCGGATCAAGATGGTCATCACATGGCATGAATGTGAACATGAAGAAGAGGTCATGGTTGCCTTACACGATCAGGGCACAGTTACTACTTTACAAAACTGTAGTTTGCTCAAATTCTTCCGCATATCCAGCATGAGGCAACAAATCAGTTTGCTGCAGTATTTCCTTGATGCTTGGGATCCAATCAACCAGGTATTCTAGATTAGAGGCAAATCCATTCCACTGACAGTCAAGGACATCTACTTTCTGACGGGGTTATCGAGGCGTGGGGCCCCTCTTTCACTATCAGGATCCACTCGTGGGGGTGAATCTGTGAGAGATTATATCCGTCAGTATTATAGAGATGGATCTCAGCCTAGCAGGGATGATAAGATCAAAATCTGGGATGTCACTGATCAAACCTTGAGGACCTTTTTATTCACCATTGCTAGATTGGCTAGTAGTGTGGCTCTTCATTTGGCAAACAGATCTTATATGCAGTATGCCCTAGAGTGCCTGGAACCAAAGGTATTCAACTGGTGCGAGGGGGTACTTCTGGTTATAAAAGAACAGCTCACCAAGGTAAAGAATGGAAGGTCCAAGAATTTTGGTTACGGTTCCATCTTGACTGCTTTTTCCTTGGAGAGGATTCCACTAATGCAGCCTCAGTACATTTCATTAGGAGTGCCAGTACCGAGGGAACCCAGGATGCAGATATGGGTTGATCTCATGGCCAGACATGCTGGTCAGTCATAGATTTCTTTCTTTGATGCCTTCTTTGAGTGGCTCAACCATTAGGATATGGTCTTTGCGGAGTATCCATATGTTGGAATGAATTTCCATGGCGACTCGAATTCGGCGTTACAGGCTAGCGAGCAGTGGAGTGTGATAGGTAAAATGATTTGACCATATCTTTGTTTATCAATTTTTTAATGTTTTAATGTTTTTTAATTTTATCAAGACTAATCGAACCCATATGTGTGTGCAGATATTGGGCCAGTGCGACCAGCGGTGCGCGCACAGGTGGTAACTGACACTCCAGTAGGAGAGGTTGTAGGGAGGGTTGTCCTTCACGATCTGGACATAGCAGAGACCCAGGAAGTATTGCAGGATCAGGTCAAGGGTCTAATTCTTGGGATTCAGGATGTGAGGACCAACGAATTACCTCTGAGGTTACAACAACATACCACTGGCATGCCAAGTCGATGGAATAGGCTCTTGTGTATGATTACACAGGCGGTGACATGTTATCACCAACACCATTATTCTAGGGTGCTTTCCTGCATTCATTTTTGAGTTTCTTGGTCGTGTGACCAATTTTGTCTTGGACACAAAACATTTTGTAAAACTGTAAACAATTATATATTTTTGATTTTCGGAGTTCAATTTTGGTTAAGTTATGTGATCCTGATGCAAATGCTAATGTGAAATTCTTTTCTTTATAAGTGTTGCAAATGTCTATCTAACACATAATTTTCTAATGAATCAGTTAATGTGTTTAAGTTTCTGGAAATGTGTTAATATTGAATGGAATCAAACCGTCTTTTCAAAATATTGATTCTTAGGAGCATACAATCAATAGCCAGGTTCCAAACGGAATAGACGCCCGCAAGCTGTAGAATGATGAGCTGCGAATCTAGCCTGACAACAAGTTGGCATATGCCATGTGAAATGGCATTAGAGAGAAGCTCAATCAACGTGCTATACTCAGCAATGTTGTTCATTGATCGACCAATACATATCCCTCTGAAACTCACTAACTCACTGCTTGGAGCAAAAATGGCCTAGGCTACAGAAGATAAGTTCCGCGTACTACGGCTAGTTCCGTCAGCATACCTAACGAATGATTCCAAAAGGTCCGACATTTGCAACAAATGCAAAGTGGAATACCTAACCAAAATGATAACTCTTGACGAAAACAAAAACGTAACAAAAGCATATCTACAAAGAGATTACTACACTTGATCAAGAATAGTAACGCTTAAGATACAACCTGTTTCAGGGTTGAGATAGTAGAATCCCCTCGTAATCTACTAGATCGTAGGCTCCTTTCGTTAATACTCGTTTAACAATGTAGGGGACCATCCATAATGGTTCGAACTTACCTGCTCCCAATTTATTAGAGTACTGATCGTAGAGCAAGACCAGGTCACCTTCCGAGAAGACACGAGGCTTGACATTTTTGTCAAATTGCACTTTGACACGTTTCTTATGTGTTTCATTAGCCAGCACGGCATCATGATGGGTTTCATCCAAATGGATTAGTTCCAAGAAACGAGCCTCTTCCTCTGAAGTTTCGGGAAGTAGATCGATTGCAAGCTTGAGAGATGAAATTTCACACTAAATCAGTAAGACAGCTTCCAGGCCATACACCAATTGAAAAGGCATAAATCTGGTCGCATTTCTTACCGAAGTCCTGTATGCCCACAGAGTTGAGTACAGGATCAAATGCCAATTCCGTTTGTGGACTCCAATCATTCTCTGCAGCATGCCCTTAAGGTTTTTGTTGATCGCTTCAACTTGTCTATTAGCCTGCGAATAATATGGTGTAGAAATATCTTGGGACAATCCTAATTTGGCAGTTAATTCAACCATCATGTGATTGCGAAAATGCAATCCATGATCTATGAGTATAACCTATGGAACACCGAACCTAGAGACTATATGATTGAAAAATAAAAGAGCAACCGTTTCACCGTTGTTGTTTAATGTAGGCATCGCCTCGGCCCATTTTGTGAAATAGTCGACAACGATTATGATATATCCATGCCCCCCGGCCGAGGTGGGTTTACATGTCATAAAATCTATGCCCCCTTTAGTGAATGGCCCAATAGAAACTATTGGATGCAGAGGTGCAGGTGGTAATCTAGTTTTGCGATAAAAAATTTGACAAGCATGGCAACTACTGACTGCAATTATGCAATATTTGAAGATAGTGGGCCAGAAGTAACCAACTTGTAAAATTATTTGTGCAGTAGTGTAACCAGATAGATGCACCCCACATGCGCCTGAATGACAGTCATTCAAGACCTTTTCTGCCTCCTCATGCATGAGGCACCTTCGCAGAACTGTATCAACACCACGACGGTAAAGTGTATCACCGACGATCATGTAGTCTTTTGCTTGATATCAAATACGTCACTATTCTGAGTGAGAGGTGTTAGGCCTAAAGGTTTGGGTTTGGAGATAGATTAGTATATCTTCGTACCATGGGTTAGTTGATGATATCAGAAACATAGTTTCATCCATGATTAATGCTTTAGATGTTAAATCGTTGGATGGTGATGGGAGGTCACAAAGTAACTCCGCGAAGACTAGATATTTCTTTGATTTGGATTTTGTAAATTCCAAATCAAACTCTTGCAAAATGGCTATCCATTTGGAATATTTTCCCCCTAGCAATTGACGCGACAGAATGTAGGTCATAGGGTTGCAATCTGACAAAATAGTAGTTTTGTGAAAGTATATAGTGTCGAAATCTCTTTACTGCTTGAACAACTGCTAAAGCCAGCTTTTCAACATAGGAGTACTTTCTTTCAGTATCATTCAAATTGTGGCTTAAATAATACACAGGATGTTCTATTCCATTTCCTTCTTGTACTAAAACCATGGCGATGGTTGTATTGTAGTGGCGAGATACAGGTTAAAATCTTTTTGATAGTCAAGAGTGTACATTAATGGTGCTTTTATTAGGGAACCTTTTAAATCATGAAAGGAAACTTGCGCAACCTGATCCCAGTTGAAGGGTACTTCTTTTTTCAAAAGACGAGTATAACCTTTAGCAAGTTCGACGTAATTTGGAATGGACCTCCTTAGAAAGTTTGCTTTCCCTTGGAGTTTCTGAATCTGAAGCAAATTTGAAGGTGGAGGCATGTCGATGATTGCTTGAACCTTACATGGGTCGACTCAAATTTCATCATTAGAAACTACGAAACCAAGTAACCAACCAAAACCAACACAAAACACACACTTGTGTGGATTGAGTCTTATCTTGTAGTGTTGGCAACGTAGAAATATAGCTCTCAAATGTTGCATATGATCAGTCTGCTTTCATGAATGAGCCGGTAGGTCATCGAGATACAGTTGAACAATGTGTTTGATGTCATGGAAGGCGTAGTTCATTGCCCTCTGAAAATTTGCCCCTGCGTTCTTCAAACCGAAAGGTAGTTTACGGTACGCGAATGTGCCCCATGGACATATGAATGCAGTCTTTGACTAGTCCTATGGGCAGATATTGATTTGATTGTAGCTAGAAAATCCATCCATAAATGAAAAGATTTCGCATCCAGCACATTCATCAATTATCTGGTTAATAAAGGGTGTAGGATAGTTGTCCTTTGGACAAGCTTGATTCACATCCTGATAGTCGATGCACACTCTAATCATTCCTTGCTTTTTCATCATAGGAACAATATTCGATACCCAATCAGTGAGAGGAACAGGGTAAATAAAACCAGCATGTAAAAGTTTTTCAACTTCCACCTTAATGGTAGTGGCTTTCTTCAGGTGAACCGGTCGAAGCCGTTATCCTACTAGTTTGACATCTGGATACATCTTTATTTCATGTTCAACAATACTCAAGTCAATGCCTGGCATTTCTTCATATGACCAGGAAAAGACATCTCTGAATTCGCGAAAGAGAGCGCAGTATATTTCTAGTTCTGAAGGAGAACAAGATTTTCCAACATGTATATTCTCTACAACATTTTGTTTGGTCGAGATATTAATGACAATAGTTTCTTCAATATTGGACAGATTTCGCTCGGAATCCACTGTATTTACAGTATTTGATAGAAAATCAAAAACTAAAGGATGATTAAGGTCGCTAGAATAATCTTCGTTGTTATCTTGAAGTTGGGAATGATGGTGGTGATCTTCCCATGGTGCCTCTCCTATCATCATTGACTGAATGATTCCTTCGTCTGTAGAATGTACATGAGACCAAGGATCAGAAGAGGTGCCATACTCTAGAGACCTATCTATCCAAACACTTGCTGAGTGTTGATTTGGGTTTGCGCCCATGCCCAGAAAATTGATTTCTAGAACAATTCTATAGGGCTCAGGGGCAAAACCTGGCGATGATCCACACTATCAAAATGGTCAGAGTTCTTCTTTATCTTCTTTGATGTAGAAGATATCTTGTGATAGGTTTCTACCGTGGCCACTTTCACCAAATTACTCAGAGGCAGGAGGGCAAAAGTACCCATTAAGGAAGGGTCTTTTAGGAGACATACCCCGATATTTTTAAGCAATTGATAACTTTCATGGATCAATGGAATGCTTCCAGTAACTTGCGAACTGTTGGGGAGGAAGGTTAGTTGGTCAATGATTGTAATTCTGCCTTGAAAGGGAAATGCGGTCTTTCTAAAATATGTTGACACAACAGCAACCATAGCATAAATCCAAGGCCTGCCCAGTAGGATATTGTAGTCAAGGTTTCCATCAATGACCTCGACTTCAGTCTCTACTATCTTGCCCCCCAGTTCGACTTGCAAGTTACTTAATATCCCATACGGCGTGTATGTTCTTCCATTGCACGCTTTTAATGTTGTTGATGATCGTGAAAAGGGTGGAGAGCCTAAATTTTTCCAGCAACTCATTGACATAATACAGGTATATGCCCCCTCATCAATGATTGTTCGATGAACAATTTTGTTGAGAGCTCTTACCTGTATAAGGAAAGCGAGTTGAGCCAGTAACTGAGGTTTGTATCCTTTATGATTAAAGGCCACTAGATTGGAATCCATTGGATAAATCCCACCTATCACTGATAACAAAGCCTACTTTTGGGAGGGGCAATTCTGCAGTACTTCAAGCGTCGACATAGCAGATGGTGATTGGGCTATATCCTCCACTATATTATAATTTTGTGTTGCTCGAGCATGAGGATTAAATGTCGATTTATGTACTACTCCCTTAGGTGGTTTTATAGTTAATTCAGGAATTATTGGTGGAACAACTTCTGCCAAAGTTGTTGTCGAACTACTAGGTTGATCTGTAGCATTGCTGTTCGGTGACTGTGGATTCCCATAATCTTTATTCCTTGTTGATATCAAAGCATCATTTTACTGTTTCGAGATGGATAGCATAAGCACTTGGGATGGGGAAGCACGATCAGTAGCAACCAGATTAGTTTCTGGGTTTGGAAACGGATCAATCAATACCGTTGAGGTGCTTGAAGTCTTTAAAAACTTCATGACCTCAGCTCAATGTGGAAAATCTCTCATATAATGGTCCTCATCACATATGAAACATGGCTGATTAAGTTTCTTTTGTCCAGTAGGGTTTCCAGAAGATTTCTCAGGAGTTAAATCTTCCTGTTTCTTCTTTTTGTTTGTCCCTTTCTTCTTTCCCCCTGGTTGCTTTGGATTTTTTCCCTTGTCGGTTGACACGACATTAATCTCCAAGGCAAGAGGTTCTTCATTTGCTTTTTGACTAGAAACTGCATGGGCTTTTTTAGATTTGGCCTTCGCAGTTTGCGTACTTGAGGTACCAATCACGCCATCGCCGGCATGAGAGTCCCTGTTTGATTTAGGAGGGGGAAGAACGGAAAAATTTGGTTTAGGAGCATTAGGAATTTTGTCGTAGAGCATGCTAAGCTGAGTATAGATCACTTCTAAATATTGTGCATGAGCAATGACTTGCTCTTTGGTGACAACTCATCCCTTGGCCACATCTTCTGTAATAGAAGGCAATAATGAATTAATAAACCACTCAACTAGAAGCTGATCAGGAACATATGTCTTTACTATTCGACGACAACGTTGCCACTCATGAATATGATCAGATATGTGAGTGGCTATTGTCTGTTCAAAATTGGTAAGGAGTTCTATTCCTGTTCCATACCTTATGGGTAATTGAAAGTGGGTTAAAACGGTAGTGGCAAGGGTGCTGAAGTTATCAAACGAAGCTCTAGGCAATTCAATATACCATTTTACTGCTGGACCAGTGAGCATTCGTTGAAAAAGGTGAAGCCTAATTGAATCATCATTCAGGGTGTTAGATGAGCACCGTAAATGGAAGGACATTACATGATTCGATGGATCTTCACCTTGATTTCCATTGAATTTAGGAATATAAGAGGGAAGTTTATAAGGAATCACTGTCCACCAAGGGGCGTAAGGAATTGGATCATTCATCAGTCGGTTCAGATCTGGTAATTCTTGAGTTGCTACAAAAGGAAACTATTGATTCAGGTTTGTCGAAGCATACCCAGGATAAGATGGGATTGCCTGAGCAATAGGTCTTTGCATACCAGCATAATGTATCTGATGTTGATAACTTTGATAAGGTTGATGGGTATAATCATTATAGTATGGTTGTTGATAACCGTTTTGAAAATGCAGTTTCCCATTACCTATAAAGCCTTGTTGCTCAGGTCCTCAGTATGTTTGTTGGAATTGTGAGTGTTGATATTGCACCAACCATCATTGTTGGACCATTTTCTGTTGCCCAATACTGGATAATTGACCAAGATGTGGAGTGATAGTACCTGTTTGAGCCTGATCCATTTCAGATAAGGAGGCACTAACCTGAGATTGTGGTTGAGCCGCAAAGACAAGGGGTTGTTGTATTGCAACCTGAGAGACTTGGGGTTGACACACAACAGGTAGTTCTTTTACTTGCAATACAGTCACAATAGTAGGTGTAGTGGGAATATGTTACACAGGTTGGACCGGTTCCATTGAATATACAACCCTTGGTTGTTGAGGCAGTATTAGTATCCAACCACTGGATGTAATTTCAGTTTGACCCGAATTTTATTGCAAACTCTCATATGGTTGCTCTCCAGGAGGGAATAATGAAAAGGCATATTGCCCCTCATATGGTGGCAATCCATGTAGGAATTTACAGGGTAAGTTCCTCAGACAGAACACCAAAAGGACACCGCTCACAACCAGATCGCAGATCAATACACCAGTATTTTGACGTGGTTAAAACCCTCAAAGAGGGAAACAGTCCATGGCCTGAGCCAATGCAGCCACTTCAGGCAATTTATTAATAAAAGAATGAAAATTTACATATGTTTCTCTCATGCACGGATTACCCTACAAATGACCCTCCATGCGCTTTAAATAGAATTCATGGAACAATTGGGTGTCAAGCCACGGATCAAGTGTCGGTAATACCGAGGAGAGAATGAACCGTCGGATCACTACATATCGTGACCGTCAGATTGTAAGTTACAAAATGTACAACGGTAAAGAAACACACTTTACCTAACTCTATACCTAACTCTATACTAGACCAAGTTGTACTTAACTATTTCCTATGTGTCGGAATATCCTAACATCCCCCCTTAAGAACAACTTGGGATAGGATTGAAGGATTTACAAATATGACACAATAGGAGAAGGAAGGAGGCACTAGAGCCTATCCCCCCTTAGTGACAACTTTCTGAACTCCAACCATAAATCGAAGTTTAGTGAACTTCGCCTCTGTGAGAGCCTTTGTGAAGATGTCTGCAACTTGATCATCTGTTGAACAATATTTCACTTCAAGAACATGGTCGTGAATGAGCTTTCTGATGAAGTGCATGTGCAGTTCAATGTGTTTGCTGCGCTGATGTTGGACTGGATCTTTGCATAGCTGAATGGCACTTTGATTATCACACCAAAGTGTAGTCGGATGCTGCTGCTCAAAGCCAAACTCTGACAGGATCTGACGAAGCCACAAGGCTTCCTTACTAGCTTCTATGGAACCACGATACTCTGCTTCTGTTGATGAAAGAGAAATGGCACCTTGTTTCTTACAAGCCCATGTAATAGGTCCTGAACCAAGAGTGAACACATAACCGGCAGTAGAATTCCGATCATCAGGGTCACCAGCCCAATCGGAATCAGTGAAACCAACCAATAGAGGAGCTGCTTCGGCACTGTAATGAATCCCAAACTGAACTATACCTCGAACATAACGAAGTATTCTTTTAGCTGCTTTCCAATGACTTTCACGGGGGTTTTGCATGAACCGAGCAACAAGGCCAACAGCAAAGGAAAGGTCAGGACGAGTATGGGTTAGATACAAAAGTTTTCCTACAAGTTGATGGTATAAGGTAGCATCAACTTCAGGAGAATTACAAGTGACTGAAAGTTTGACTCCAGAATGAAAGGGAGAAGGGGCTGGCTTACAGTCTTCCATGAGAAAATGACGTAGAATATCACAAGAATACTTGGACTGGGAAAGGGAAATACCCTCCTTGGATTGCAAGACTTGAAGACCGAGAAAATAGTGTAAGTGTCCTAAGTCTGTCATTTCAAATTTCCTTTTAAGGCTAGACTTCACATGGTTTATAAGGTTGGGATCACTACCAGTAAGGATAAGATCATCAACATAAAGAACAAGGATGATAAGAGAGTTGCCCACTTTCTTGGTGTAGACAGTATTGTTAGAATGACACCTAGAAAAGCCAGATTCTAAAAGAAAGCTATCCATTTTGGCATACCAAGCCCGAGGAGCTTGCTTGAGACCATAAAGGGATTTCTTAAGTCGACATACAAGGCTGGAGTCTGTTTGTATGAAGCCAATGGGTTGTTCCATATAGATTTCTTCATGCAAGTCCCCATGCAAGAAGGCAGATTTAACATCCATCTGATGGACTTCCCATTTGAAAGAGGCAGCAAGGGAAAGAACAAGGCGGATAGAGTTCATTTTGGCAACAGGGGAGAAGGTTTCAGTGTAGTCAATGCCTTCAACCTGTGAAAAACCCTTAGCAACAAGACGAGCTTTATGTTTATCAACTTTCCCATCTGGTCCATACTTGGTTCTATAAACCCATTTGCATCTAACAAGTTTTCGTCCCTTTGGTAGAGGAACAAGATCCCATGTATCATTTGCCAACAATGAATGATATTCTTCATTCATAGCTGCTTCCCAATCTGGATGGCCTGAAGCTTCTGCAAAGGTGTCAGGATCATAATTTACTGGAGCTTGAGCCAGTAAAGAAGAGGCTCTCTCAAACTGAGAACGTGTGCGTCGCTGATCTGTAGGATCACCGGCAAGATCACCTACTGCATCTCGAGTAGCACGAACCCATTTTGGAAGCTGAGGAGCTGAAGGAGGATCCTGAGATGGTGGGGAAGGATTGTCATCCTCACTTTCATCATCTGAAGAAGAAATGTTTTCAAAAGGAGAAGAGATAGGGAGAGGTGGCACAACCGCCGAACTAGGCTCGCAGGCCGATATATTTTCATCAAATTTTACATCTCTTCTAATGATAACATTTTTGGACTTAAATTGAATAAGTCTACAGCCTTTGACATCTTCAGAATATCCAACAAAAGTACATTTTTCACTCTTAGGTTCTAAAGCTTTATGCTTTTCATCTGGAATATGGGCCCACGCTTCACTTCCAAAAACACGAAAGTGACTTACATCTGGTTTGATTGAGCTCCATGCTTCTTCTGGAGTGATATTCTTTAAAGCCTTAGTAGGAGTGCGATTTATTATGCAATTTGCACAGTTAATTGCTTCTGCCCAAAAACTAAGACCAAGTCCTTTAGATTGTAGCATACAATTAGCCATTTCCTTTAAGGTGCGATTCTTCCTTTCAGCTACACCATTTTGTTGTGGAGTGTATGGAACAGTATGTTGCATTTGAATTCCATTCTCAGTGCAATAGTTGATGAATGTGTTTTTAACATATTCTCCGCCATTATCAGATCTTAACTTAAGAATTTGATGTCCAGATTGTTTTTCAACAAAGGCCAAAAAAGTGTTAAATACTTCACTCTTGAGTTTTAAGAAGTATACCCAAGTGCGTCTGGAGAAATCATCAATGAAAGTTAAGAAATACTTGCAGCCAGAGAATGACACAACTGGAAGTGGACCACATAAATCACTATGCACAAGCTGTAAAGGGGCTGAGGCGTGCCAAGAGGCACATTTTTCAAAACTGTCCCGATGATGTTTTCCAAGTACACATCCAGAACAAACACCATCTCTGCAAGATACCATAGGAAGACCTGTCACCATATTTTCTTTACATAGATGCTGAAGGGAGCGATAGTTTAAGTGACCAAATCGCTCATGCCAAAGTTTGCTCACTTCATCATTATGAGCAACAAATACTGAGGGAAGATTTGATGACCCAAAGTTGTGAAACTTATACAACCTTGTAGAATCATCAGCAATGCCAGTAGCCAAAATCTGTTTAGCATCTCTTAAGTCCTTGATTACAACATCATGAGGTGAAAATTCAACGATTTTACCTTCACCTGAATGAGTTATCTGATATACAGATAGAAGGTTGCAGGATAAGGTTGGAACACATAATACATCATTAAACTAACCATTGTATAGATGAACAGTTCCAGTCCCTACAACATTAAGAGATCTGTCATCACCAACATATATATTTTTGGTGTTACAATCATTTAAAGAAGAAAACATGGCTTTGTTTTTGGCCATGTGATAAGAAGCTCCAGAATCAATGAGCCACTCATGAGAATGAGAAGAAGAAGATACATTTAATGCATAGCCAAACCAAGATGCTTGACAACCACATGCAGAAAGTGCCATTCCTGAAGATGAAGTTGAAGTTGAAGATTGCCCCAAATGGATGTTATGTTTCTTCATTGCTGCTTCCAAGGCTTCCATCTTCTTAAAGCATTTTGATTCTAAGTGGCCATCTCGATTACAAAAATTGCAATGTCTATCAGTCTTCTTCCCTTTGTTTTTATTTGTCTTATCATTTTGTTGAAATGATTTTTCATTTTGGGGCTGAAATTGCTTAGGACCCTTGTTTGGTTTAGGACCATTCCTTTTAGGATATGACTTCTTGGGATTCTTTGAATTTGGTTGCTGCTGGGCGGCTAACGCTTTCTTGGAAGAGTTTCCAAGATTAAGAAGACCAAGGTGTAAGAGTTTTTCTTGTTCTCTTATTAAAGAATCACAAAAAGAGTCAAAGGAAGGGGGCTTGTATTCTGTTCCTTGAGAAATGAAGGCTTCTCTTGTGGAATGGAAGGTGGAAACAAACACAGAGTAGGCTGGTCCCAACTTTCTAAGAATGGAATAGATAAGGTTACTATCTTCTTTCTTAACTTTAACACCTTCCAAAAGATATCTAAGGGTCTTGAACTTGGACAAGAAATCTTCAATGCAAGAAAAATTATTAGGGTCCAATGTAAGCAACTCATTTTCAAGTTGATGGGCTCTAATTTCATTTTTAATCCCAAAAACTTTATTGATTTGTTTCATTGCTTCATCAGGAGTATCAATTTCTGCAATATGGAATCTAAGATCTGGAGAAATAGACATCCCTATCAATCCACGTGCTTGATCTTGCCTATTTTCCCATTTAGCAGCCTTATCTTCATCCTTCGGTTTCTTTTCTTGGCCTGAGGCTATTCTGTAGAGACCTTTACTTCTAAGTAAATCCTCAATGTAAGCCAACCATTGGAAGTAGTTGGTGCTGTCAAGGGTAACTTGGTATTGACTTTCCATTTCAATGGAAACTAAAGCTAAAGATGCTGAAAATAAGTGTTCCAATGGATATATCTCGAAAAATTAGGCTGGTTTAAAAAAAACGGCTCTGAAAACGGCTTCCGGATGAAGAAGTTATGGCTTTTTGAAAAAAAGTTGTTGAAGTTGCCGATGAAGTGCGGGAATGTGCGGAAATGAAAAAGTCCGCCCCCACAAAATGGAGACTTGAACCCAAGACCTCTACTCTCTTAAAATAGCTTTGAACCAATTGATCTATACAAAAAATTTGAGAGAGAGAGAGAGAGAGAGGGGGGCGGGGTGCTTTGGGTTGCGTGCTTGCCTTGAGAAAGCTCTTTTTCCCTACAAAACAAAAAAAAAAAACCCAACACGGACATGCAAAGAAAACGAACCTTATGGCTCGAAGTTAGCTTTTAGCCGAAAAACTAAATATTTTCAAAAATGAACCTTGCGGCTCAAAGTTAGCTTTGGCCGGAAACTAAATATTTTCCTCAATGTTTCTGATTTTCCGAGATCACCCTAAGGCGCAGGGAAAAGAGCATACGCATGAGAAAAATCCTTCCTTTTTGTTTCTGATTTTCCCAGATCGCACAGAGTCGCAGGGCAAAGAGCATACGCAGAAATGAAAGGTATAGATCCGGTAATAAAAAAAGCTAAATAAACCGAAACCGAAATAAACAGAGAGAAAATAACAGTAAACTGCAAATAAACACTGTATACATCCAGATCTTAAAAATGACGCAGCTAGGGCTACCGGAAACCTTTTCGCATGAAACGAAAGGGGTTCCTCACTGGAACAGATGCTCTCAACACAACAGAGTAGTCCTCTCGGCCCGAAAGCAGTCAGAAATAGAATATCTAGGAAACGACAGTCGGATGCAGTTCTACCGGCTTTAGATTTGGATCACCAACGGACGCGGCCCTCAAATAGCTCTGATACCATGTAGGAATTTACAGGGTAAGTTCCTCAGACAGAACACCAAAAGGACACCGCTCACAACCAGATCGCAGATCAATACACCAGTATTTTGACGTGGTTAAAACCCTCAAAGAGGGAAACAGTCCACGGCCTGAGCCAACGCGGCCACTTCAGGCAATTTATTAATAAAAGAATGAAAATTTACATATGTTTCTCTCATGCATGGATTACCCTACAAATGACCCTCCATGCGCTTTAAATAGAATTCATGGACCAATCGGGTGTCAAGCCACGGATCAAATGTTGGTAATACCGAGGAGAGAATGAACCGTCAGATCACTACATATCGTGACCGTCGGATTGTAAGTTACAAAATGTACAACGGTAAAGAAACACACTTTACCTAACTCTATAATAGACCAAGTTGTACTTAACTATTTCCTATGTGTCGGAATATCCTAACAATCCAGTGCTTAAAGGGTAGATAAGTCTTTGAAGACTAGACTATTGAAATTGATACTGACATACAGAATCAATTTGTTGAGTTTCAACATAAGAAATACCAGATGAGACTTCGGACGATGAAATAGGAACAAACCATGTCATCGAAATAGTCCCTGGGTGGACTCCAGCTAGTGGTTGATAACTAGCCGGGACAGATGGTATTCCAGCAAACACTGTAGGAATGGCAGCATGAAGCTCATGGCTTTTTTGATGCAGATTGGGCTGGAGATCTCAATCAGAGAAGATCTACAAGTGGGTATGTGTTTAACCTATTTCGAGGTGCAGTCAGTTGGATGAGTAAGAAACAATCTGTAGTGGCACTGTCAACTATAGAGGCAGAATACATGGCAGCCACTCATGCAAGCAAGGAATCAGTTTGGTTGCAGAGATTGTGTTCAAGTATGGGGTTAGTACAGGAAGCTGTAAGGACAGACTGTGACAGCCAAAGTGCAATTTTCTTGGCAAAGAACCCCGAATATCATTCAAAGACAAAGCACATTAATGTTCAGTATCACTTTGTGAGGGATATGATAGAAGACAAAAAGGTGTTGCTGGTAAAGGTGGACACTTTGAAGAATACTGCAGATGCATTGACAAAATCTATGAGCTCTGAGAATTTCTCTTGGTTTAGAGAGAAAATGGGCATTTCAGGACTGGAAAAATGACTAAGCTCTCTTGTGGTCCCCTGTGGAAAGAAAACAACAAGTGGGAGAATGTTGGGTTGTGTTATATTCTTTCCGCGTAGTTAAGAGGGGGTTTGACGGGCACCTATAACCCCACTTTATGGGGTCTGGAGCAGCTCCCCGGAAAATTTTGGTTTTGGACCCTATGTTAGGTTGGGCGGACCCACCTATGGTTTTGTGCATAATTTTCGCACATGTTTTTTTTGGACGCAATGGTTTTCGGTCAATGGTATTGGATGCTTTGGCATGTATAAATATGTATTATAACATTGAAAGGAACATAATGAAAAATCAAGTTGGTAGTCCTGGATTTGGGATCCAGGGGAAAATCTCTGTGTATATGTGTTTTATGTGTTATGCTCTCACATTGTTTACTTTATGTGTTTTAGAATTCGTATGCAGGTAATTTCTGTATAGGGTTAAAACCTACATTTGGTATCAGAGCAGTTTTGGCTTCAAGGGGACGCCTTTGTTGCTAAAGGGTTTCACTCAGGCCTGTGGTAGACCCTATTCAGTGGGAGATCTGCGAGATTGATTCTGGTGGTGAAAGAAGATGGCAAGCAATGGAAAGATAGAGATCGAGAAATTTAATGGTCAGATTTTTGAGTTGTGGAAACTCAAAAAGGAGGATCTATTGGTGGAAAAGATGAGTGGATCACAGTAGATCCGGGTACTAAACCAACGAGAGTGTCTGATGAAGAATGGAAGAAGTTGGATCGGAAGGCAAAAAGCACAATACGATTGTGTGTCTGAGATTCAGTATTGCTGAATGTATCGGGGGAAGCTACAACAAAGGCTTTGTGGGAAAAGTTAGGGACTTTGTACCAATCTAAGTCTCTGGTCAATAAACTGTTCCTGTGGAAAAGGCTATATAACCTGAGTATGAAAAATGGAGACTCAGTGATAGAGAATTTGAACACATTTAATACTGTGGTAAGTCAGTTAGCATCTGTTGATATTAAAATTTTAGATGAAGATAAGTGCATCAGTTTGTTGTGTTCTCTACCAGATTCATGGGATAGTCTGGTTATTGCAATAGGTAGCAATGCAACTGCCTTGCAGTTTGATGAAATATTCTCATCCTTGCTGACGGAGGAGATGAGACGGAAAAATATGGAGAGCCATAATGGTGATGCCTTGTTTGTACAAGGACGGTCCCAGAATAGAAATGAAAATAAGTCATCGAGTGAGAGATCTAAATCTAGAGGGAGATCTAAATCTCGAGGAAAACCTGTAAAGGTGGTGTGCTGGAAATGCAGAAAGGAAGGGCACTACAAAAGGGACTGTAAATCTAAAGCTCCTGATAAAGGAAAGGGATCTGATGATGCTCCTTCTGTAGAGGTGAAAACCACCTCAGATGAAGGTGGGGATGTGTACTTAGCTTCTTCAAGTACACATGTAGATCATGAGGCATGGTTGATTGACTCAGGTGCATCCTTTCACTTCACTACCCATAGAGAGTGGTTCTGTGAGTATGAGAAATACGATGGTGGTGATATCTTCTTAGGGGATGATAGGAAGGCTAGAATCATTGGTTGCAGAAAACTAAAGTTGAAGTTGCTAGGTGGAAGGGTTAGAACACTTCCAGGCGTTCTGCATATTCCTGCATTAGCCAAAAATTTGATTTCTATAAGCAAGCTGGATGATACAAGTGTAAAAATAGTGTTCGAGAAGGATACCTACAAAATGGTTTAGGGAGCACTGGTATTGATGTGGGGAGTTCGAATTGGAACTCTGTAAAAGCTACAAGGTAGCACTGTTATTGATGGGTGCAACAGTTTTGTGGTTCTTGAAAGTGGAGCAGAAAATCTAGTGGTCTCTGGAGAGAAGACCATGTTGTGGCATCAAAGGCTTGGACATATTGGAGAGAAGGGCCTTCGAATACTTCATGGTAAAGGTATGGTAGAAGGTATGAGTAATAGTTCTCTAGATTTTGATTTCTGTGAAAATTATGTATATGAGAAGTAGAATCGGGTGAGTTTCCCCTTTGGTGGTAAGAGGGCAAAACATATATTAGATCTTGTGCACAGTGATTTGTTTGGACCTGTGAAGGTTCCATCACTGGGTAAGTCTATGTACTATGTATCATTTATAGATGACTTCTCAAGGAATACATCGATATATTTCCTTAAGAAGAAATCTGAAGTCTTTGACAGGTTTAAAGAATTTAAGGCTCTAGTGGAAAACCAGACAAAGAAGAAGATACAGGTGCTAAGGACAGATAATGGTGGAGAGTTTTGCAGTAAGGAATTTGAAGAATTATGCAAGAAGCGTGGTATAGCATAGCAGAAGACTACTCCATATACAACTCAGCAAAATGGAGTTGCAGAAAGAATGAACAAGATGTTGATGGAAAGTGCAAGAAGCATGCTCAGTGGTGCCGAGTTAGGACAAGAATTCTGGGCAGAGGTGGTGGATACTGCATGTTACTTGGTCAATAGGTCACCTTCATCAGCATTGGAGGATAAGACTCCACAAGAGGTATGGACTGGTAAGAAAGACTCTCTTTCACTACTAATGGTATTTGGATGTGATGCATATGTACATGTTCCAAAGGAGAAACGAACCAAGTTGGATAGTAAATCTGAAAAGTGCATCTTTATCGAGTATAAGGATGGTTTAAAGGGTTATAAGCTTTGGAACCCAGTCACACGGAAGGTTGTGTACAGCTGAGATGTGGTGTTCAGTGAGGTAAAATATGTTATTAAACATGAAGTCCAACCAAAGGAACCTGAGAAGATAGAGTTTGAGCTAAAGGAGGAAGAATCAGACTCTACAGCAAAGGAGGAATTAGAAGATGAAGAGCCACAAACTCCGGCTGTGAGAAGATCAGTTCGAGAAAGAAGGCAGCCTGAAAGGTATAGTCCATCTGCTTTCTGTTCAAATTTTTCTTTGTTTGTTACTGATGATGATCCTAAAACTGTGAAGGAAGTAGTGGATTCAGAGGATGGAAAACTTTGGAAAGAGGCCATGGTTAATGAAATGGCATCTTTGCACAAAAATGAGGCTTGGGATCTGGTGGAGTTGCTGGCTGGAAGGAAACCCATTGGCAGCAAATGGGTGTTCAAAAAGAAGACAAATGTAGAAGGAAAAGTGGAGAAATACAAAGCTCAGTTGGTAGCAAAAGGTTATTCCCAGGTGTTGGGAATTGATTTTGGTGATATTTTTTCTCCTGTTGCCAAGGTAACTTCTATTAGATTACTTTTATCTGTTGCTGCTGCTTTTGATTTTGAGGTAGAATAGATGGATGTGAAGACAACATTTCTTCATAGGGATCTGGAAGAGGAGATCTACATGAAGCAACCTGAAGGCTTTGCAGTGAAGGGTAAGAAAGAACTGGTATGCAAGTTAAAGAAGTCTTTGTATGGGTTAAAACAGTCACCAAGGATGCGGTATCAGAAATTTGATACATTTATACGGGGACTTGGCTTCACCAAAAGCAAAGTAGATCACTGTGTGTATTTTAAATTAATTGGTTACCATGTTATTTATCTGGTATTGTATGTGGATAATATGTTACTTGTTGGAAATGACAAAGAAGTTATCTAGGATTTGAAGACCCAATTGTCCTCCAAATTCGACATGAAAGATCTTGGTGTTGCAAACTATATTTTGGGCATGGAAATTAAAAGAGATCAGGTAAAGAGGAAGCTCTGGTTAAACCAGAGGAAGTATGTTGAGACAATATTGCAGAGGTTTAATATGCAAGATAGTAAACCAGTGAAGGTTTCTATTCTTGAAGGTGTGAGGTTATCTATTGAACAGTGTCCCAACACACAAGAAGTGGAAGAGGACATGTCCCGTGTTCCATATGCAAGTGTAGTCGATAGCCTAATGTATGCAATGGTCTGTACTAGACCAGAAATTGCACATGGAATGGGAGTATTGAGCAGGTTTATGTCAAAACCAGGGAAGGAGCACTGGACAGCAGTGAAGCGGGTTTTTAGGTATTTGCGTGGCACTAGTGATTATGGTTTGTGCTACCAAGGAAGACCAGGATTGGACAGAGTGTTGGATATTCATGGCTTTGTTGATGCAGATTGGGTTGGAGATCTCGATTAGAGAAGATCTACAAGTGGGTATGTGTTTAACCTATTTGGAGGTGCAGTCAGTTGGATGAGTAAGAAACAATCTGTAGTGGCACTGTCAACTACAGAGGCAGAATACATGGCAGCCACTCATGCAAGCAAGGAATTAGTTTGGTTGCAGAGATTGTGTTCAAGTATGGGGTTAGTACAGGAAGCTATAAGGATAGACTGTGACAGCCAAAGTGCAATTTTCTTGGAAAAGAACCCCACATATCATTCAAAGACAAAGCACATTGATGTTCAGTATCACTTTGTGAGGGATATCATAGAAGAAAAAAAGGTGTGGCTGGTAAAGGTGGACACTTTGAAGAATACTGCAGATGCATTGACAAAATCTGTGAACTCTAAGAAGTTCTCTTGGTGTAGAGAGACAATGGGCTTTTCAAGGCTGGAAAAATGACTAAGCTCTCTTGTGGCCCCCTGTGGAAAGAAAACAATAAGTGGGAAAATGTTTGGTTGTGTTATATTCTTTCC
Organism: Pinus tabuliformis; assembly: GCA_031772625.1. NCBI lineage: Eukaryota > Viridiplantae > Streptophyta > Pinopsida > Pinales > Pinaceae > Pinus > Pinus tabuliformis. The sequence goes on along the minus strand of CM062805.1, from coordinate 702,773,455 downwards.
ACGTAGTTAACAGGGGGTTTGAGGGGCACCTGTAACCCCACTTTATAGGGTCCGGGGTAGCACCCCAGGAAATTTTGGTTTTGGACCCTATGTTAGGATAGGCGGACCCACCTATGATTTTGTGCATAATTTTCGCACATGTATTTTTTGGACGCGATGGTTTTTAGTCCGTGGTATTGGACGCGATGGTTTTCGGTCCATGGTATTGGATGCTTTGGCATGTATAAATATGTATTATAACATTGAAAGGAACATAATGAAAAATCAAGCTGGTAGTCCCGGTTTTGGGATCCAGGGGAAAATCTCTGTGTATAGGTGTTTTATGTGTTATGCTCTCGCATTGTTTACTTTATGTGTTTTAGAATTCGTATGCAAGTAATTTTTGTACGGGGTTAAAAAATACAGAAGCTCTATGACACAGTCCTAGATGTTGATGGTTGTTCAGACATATTTAGTCTATCCAAAAGATTTCCTAGCGATTTGACAGGAACTTGCGATGAAGGATGATGAAAAGAACTAACTTTAGGAATAGAAGGATATAAGTGGATCCCACTTCCAAAACGCAATGGAGTATTGGATGGAAGATCCTCTACTATCTCCTCTATGGCAATCAGTCCAGGTGGAAGAGGTAGACCGTCAGGTCCGTAAAATATTTCTGGAGCCGAAGAAGGTATAGCTTCTGCAGTAACAGATACTGGAGGGGTGACACTTTCTAAATTCTGGAACTCAACTTCCAGATGTTCAGGTAAGTGAACTTCAGTCTCTTGTTCAAATCTAGATGGAACTGTCTCAGGTGTAGAAGTGTCTACCGTTACACTAGGATCAGTTCTAATGTCCTCTTGTAACTGCAGAGCTTCTTCTGTAAAGGCAGATGTACCAGAAATGATCGAAGTAACTATAATCTCTGACGATGTTGAAACACAGGTTTCAAATAAATCAGGTGAACTTGACTCAGTTAAACAAGAGGTTTTTGCCTGGAATGGTTTTGTCTCCGGAGTCAAAGACGGTTGACTCGCTAGTCTCCGTGAACGATGGGGTTTCGATTGACTTTCTTCCCTGATTACGGATTACTTGATCAACTCAAAATTAAGGGGAAAAATGTTCTGTATTAAATGAATTTTAAAGACGCTTTGACACAACTTGCTTTTCCAATTTTTAAGAGTTGAGAAAAAGCTAAAGATGACTCTAGTCACCTTCAATTTTTAATGAGCCCAAAGTGACAAGTGCTCAGATGGACCTTTTCTTTTAAGGAGTCAAAAAGGAACGAATGTGACTACTCCAGAAATCTAGACAGAGGGATTACCAAACCAATCACAAAACTGCAAAATACACCTTGGTGATAAATGATAGAGAAATTACCAAGGACTTATGTACGATAGTCAATCTTCCCGAATGCTATGTTTAGTGCATTACGATCGATATGGCGGCAGACACGGCTTCCTATAGATAAAGGATCTCAGCCTATTGTGGTCTCCCAATATATACTTGACGGTATGGGGAGCACAAGTCCATACTGGCACTTGTCGTATCAAAGAGGAGGAATCACCCAACCTTCAATGAAAACGATAGGTACCAGGTTTTACGACATCAGAACACGTCTCTAGCCTAGACTTCTAGATGTGTTGTGTTAGGTTCCAAAGCGTTTTTGTGTTCATTGAGATTTATTTTATAGTTGATCTTGATTAGAAGTTTGTCTTTCAAGGTTCACCACGCGATGTATATGTAAAATTCCTAAATATGCAATCTAAAATGATAAACAATCATTTATTTTCCTTTAGCAATGAAAATCCTAGCTACAAAGGAAAGAAGATTATGATTTTATTTCAACGGAGAGTAGAGTGCACACACTAAATTCACTTTCCTAAATCATATTCTGCATACAGTCTAAATGAAAATGCAAATGCATGTATTTGTTTTTCATTTCCTTAATGTGAGAATGCCAAAAAGGAAAACTAAATACAGATCTGAACTATTTTCTTTAAAGCGGCATCTTGACAATTTCTTTTCAAAATGAAAGGAAGACTAAAACAAAACTTTTCGATTTCAAATTGAAAACTGTTTTCGATACTTCAAATATTAATAATTCAAGTAAAATACAATGAAAAAAGTAAAATCGACTATCTAGAGGAGGAAGACTTTACAACACTCTTCTTTTGACTCAAAATGACAGTTACGACACTTTTGCATAAAAAACAACAGTTCGATTAAGCTATTTTCGACAAAGAAGGACAGTAAATGATTGAAAAATACACAAAAACATTTACAAATCCTAATCAATGGAGGCTGAAATATGTAAAGGAAGAAGGTTTCAGCAATGAGATACTGATCATAAGCAGCAACACAATCAAACAGAGATGAAAACAAGGACAAAAGCCAATTTTCAAAGGGAGAAAAACAGTATCACTCAGTCATCGCACCTATCCTTCAGGGAAACAGGGATGCATCTTACCTGCAACACATGGGAGGTGTGATGCATACAGGCTGCCAGTTACAGACAGTGCAATGGACCAGGGAGTGAAACTGAGTTGGGTTTTTGGCCAAATTTGCAGCTGAGTTCAAGGATTTAGACTGAGTTATTATGAACAGTAAAGAACAAAGTACAAGGGTATGATCTTATGAGGTTATTGAGCTACCACGAGGGTGCTTAGGATGCTTGTAAGTCAGATGTTTAGTTCATAAACCAACCCAAGGATTAACTGAAGTAACATTCATCTACTTCGCAATTGCATAGCAAAGGTGGTTCGAAAGCTAGTTGGCTAACTTCAGGCTCCATCTATAGTTTATAAAGCAAACAATAAACAAACAAAACAAACTATTCGATCCCCAGCGAAGTCGCCATTTTGTTTCCAGGAAAACTAGTGTCGATTCGAACTGCTAGTCCCACTAAGATGGGTAGCTATCTTAGAAACAAACAATCAAAGCAATTCGAGATTTCCTTCAAGTGTGATAGATAAGAGGGAAGAAAAGAGGACCAACCTGGATCTTCCACTTGGATCCTTGCTTGATTTCTCTCTCCCTTGATAGAATTTTCTACTCCTCTCCTACTTGTCCCGCTTTAAAGAGTACCTGTAGAGTCAAAGTAATAGAAAACCATCAAAGCATCTCCATCTAAAACATCATAAACAATGCAAAATCAAAAACACATTGACCATACAATTGCATTAATAAACAATAAGATTCAAAAATACACGATTATATGGAGGAAAACTCAGATAATTTCATTAATAGTAGAAGAGAGGATTACAACCCAACTGTCTGATCCAACATCATCCTCCCAGCATAGAAGCCCTCTTCACCTCATGAAAAGCAAGATCACCCAACAATACAATGTCTCTTCTCACAGATAAACCAACAGCAATTCCTTACAAATTACCAAATTCCAGCCTCTAGATCTCTCAGATGAGAGATCCATTTATAGATGTCTTGCAAGGGTGTGATTCAGCTCTGGGTTTTTTATTAGTGTCATTCCACTAATAGTTCTTGGTTACACTTGGAGATTTCATTGATCTCTTACTCATCCCTAGGCGAATTCAGAGAGGCAAGTGTCACAGGAGAAGTTTCTGGAAGATTCCATGAGTTCCACTTAGCCAACTGTCTCTACCATTTGTGTGTTCTCACTCGTCGCACCCTATAGAAGGTCATTTCAGTTGCATCGCACTGGCTAGTGAGGAAGCTAGTATGCATTGCACCTTGACCATGGGGCAGTTAGTATGGTCTAGTTTTGGCCAGTTCTGAGTGGTTTTTCAGGTGGAACTTCTGGGAAATGATGTAATCAGTTGACCATGATCCTTTAGGGTATGAAACAACACTTTTAGGGACTAAAGAGCCCTTGGTTTATCGACATATGTGATTTGGGTTGAAGTTCCCAAATATATCTATAACAAATGTCACGTTATAACAAATATTGTCTCAATATGAAAATCCATCATGGTTAGCCATCTTCAATCATAGTCGACCATGCTCAAATGTCACATTATGACAAAGATTGTCTCAAAATGAAAATCAATCATGGTCAATATGAAAATCAACAATGGTTAATCATGGTGAACTGTGGTCCAATGTCACATTGTGACAAATATTGTCTCAATATCAAAATCACCCATCGTCAAACATCGTCAACCATTATCAACCATGGTCCAACGTCGCATTGTGACAAAGATTGTCTTAATATGAAAATCAACCATTGTCAATCATGGTTAATGATCGTCAATAGCCATGGTCACATTGTGACAAAGATTGTCCCATGGTCCAACGTCACATTGCCACAACCATGGTCATCCATTGTCCAACGTCGCATTGTGGCAAATATTGTCAATATGAAAATTAACCATAGTCAACCATTTTCAATCATGGTCAACCATGGTCCAACGTCACATTGTGACAAAGATTCTCTCAATATGAAAGTCAATCATGGTCAACCATGGTCCAACATCGCATTTTGACAAATATTTTCTCAATATGAAAATCAACCATGGTCAACCATATTTATTTTAGGGTTTATAATATTTATCTTAGGGTTTATATACCTTGGATTTACAGTATTAATTCTTTGGGTTTTTTATGTTTTTAGTATTAATCCTTTTTTTATTAGTGCCTTAGGCTTATAATATGAATCCCTTGGGTTTATTAATCTAAGGGTTCATATTCCTAGGGTATAATATTATTGATAGAGTTATAATATTAATCCTAGGGTTTAATATAGATACCTCAGGTTTATTATCCATTGGGTTTATAATATAAATTCTTTGGTTTTATAATATAAATCATAGGGTTTATATTTCTAGGGTTTAATGTTATTCCCTTAGGTTTATAATCACTTGGGTTTTTAATATTAATCCTTTGGGTTTATTAATACATTGGTTTATAATAATAATCGTAAGGCTCATGATATGAATCTTAGGGTATAATGTTTATTTTAGGGTTTATAATATTTATCTTAGGGTCTATAGCCCTTGGTTTATAGTATTAAATATACCTTGGGTTTAATATTTGACATAAGCGGTTGACGAAATAAGGTGGTAGTCTAAAAATAGACTAACGGTTAAGTTTATAACCAATCAGCTATGTTTGATCGGGTTCTTTACGTGACCCTTTTCCCTTGAGGGTCCCGTGTTTCTCACTAAACACCGTCAAACCCACTTTAACTTTTCCTTTTAACAAGCACTTCACTCTACACCGTTGATCTTCTCTCTCCAGATCTAACAGCTATCGCTTTCCCTGTTTTCCAACTAGCCCGTCAATTTTCCACCGTCGATCTACTCCGTCCGATCCAACGGTCATTGCGCAGACTCTAGCACAATCATTATCACTTTTGAGGCACGCGAGAAAAGTTGTTTTCTCTCTCCTCCATCTGCTACGTGTCGAGCGCTGAGGCTAATCACATGGACTTGGAATATTACAACTTACCACCTTTTGAGCACGCAATATACTGCTTCTCGCTCATCAAATACAACCCACGTCCTTTAAATCAAAATTTTAATAAAGCACTTAAGGAAGGTTTAGCACTTAATCCCAATATTAACCTTTAACGCTAAATGGCCACGATTAACGATAAAACACATAAACGCCGAGATTTATATTTAAAGTGTTAAAACAAAGGAAATACCCGTTTAGGGTCCAGAACACCGATGTGCAGACACAAATGAACTTCTGCACCAGAATTAACACACAGCTGCACACTTAATCAATTTATTCATAAAATGGGAATTACAGGGTCTTGGCCCTCTCGACTCAATTACAGTAGTTTTATTTGATCTCTGTCATAACCTCAAACCCTCTCTATCACTCAAAATCTCGCTTACTCACTCAAATCCCTATCATCTCAGCTAATCCTTCTCCATTACATTATTTTCTCTTCTATGAGTCAAATCCTATTCTTATTGCATTAACAACTCGATCTCTATTTTAATCAATCTAACAATTAAATCTCTACTCTTAAGCTCTGTTACACACCTATGTTAACAACTTATCCTTTAGTCTAAAATAATACAATTTTCTAATTATTACAATCATGAAGTAAAGATCATTTTTGAGAGGTACAACCCTCTCTACTAAAACTGACTTTTGACCACTCAGGTCAATGAAATTCAACTCATTTAGCCACAACATGTGAAAAAATAATCACATTGCTGGCTAAGTCCAGATGCTCCTGCATCAATATTATTCCCTGGGTTTATAATCCCTTGCGTTTTTAGTATTAATCCCTTGGGTTTATTAGTCCCTTGGTCTTATAATATCAACTATTTAATATTGTAACATTGGAATGGTACAAAAATATATCCAACATCACATTGTGACAAACATTGTCTCAATATGAAAATAAGTATAACAATCATTATCGCAATATTACATTACATTGTAATTTATTCAATGTCGCATTGTTATATTACAAAACTTTAGTTTAATACAAGGTTATAATGTTAGGGCCTTTTAATAATCAATTTATAATATTAAAGTTTAATATAGGGTTTATAATTTATAGTATTAGGGTTTATAATTTGTAGTATTAGGGTTTATAATATTAATCTTAGGATTTAATAACAATCCCTTGGATTTTTAATATTAATCTTTTGATTTTATCAATCCCTTAGGTTTATAATATTAATCCCTTGGGTTTAAAATTATTCCCCTCAGTTTATTATCCATTGACTTTATAATATTATTCCCTTAGGTTTATTAATTCCTTAGATTTATAGTATTAATCTCTTGGGTTTATAATATCAATCCTAAGGATTATAATATTAATATTAGGTTTATATTCCTAAGGTTTAATATTAATCCTAGGGTCTAATGTTATTTCCTTGAGTTTATAATCCCTCGGGTTTTTAATATTAATCCAATGGGTTTAGTAATCCCTTGGGTTTATAATCCCTCAGGTTTTTAATATTAATCCAATGGGTTTAGTAATCCCTTGTGTTTATAAAACCCCTTGGGTTTATAACATTGTTCCTATAGTTTCTAATATTAATCATACGATTTATATTCATAGAGTTTAATATTAAGTCAATGGTTTATAATATTAATCTTAAGGTTTAATATTAATCTCTTTAGTTTATAATACCTTGGGTTTATTAATCTTAGGGTTTACATTCATATGATTTAATATTAATCCTCATGTTTAATGTTATTCCCTTGGGTTTAAAATCCCTTGTGTTTTTTATATTAATCCCTTAGGTTTATTAATCAAATAGGTTTATAATGTTGATCCTAATGTTTATAATATTAATCTTAGGGTTTAATGTTTATTTTATGGTTTATAATATTTAACTTAGGGTTTATATCCCTTGGGTTTATAATAGTAATTCACTTTGTTTAATATTATTCCCATGGGTTTATAATCCCTTGGGTTTATCAATCTAAGGGTTCATATTCCTAGGATATAATATTATTCATAAGGTTTACCAATCCCTTGGCTTTATAATATTAATTTGTTGGGTTTATTAATCCCTTAGGTTTATAATACTAATAATTAGTTGTGTTCATTAATCCCTTGATTTTATTGATCGATTGTGTTAATAATCCCCAAAGTTTACAATATTAATCCTTGGGTTTATAATATTAATAATTCATTGTATTTAGTAATCCCTTGGGTTTGTAAGGTTAATCACTTTTTTTTTAGATGTGGTTTACAGACACCCGCGGTCACTGGTTGGTCGCTACGTCCACGGAAATATTTGAGCTTGATCAAGGGTATTAAGCCCCGCAACCAATAGCTAGGCCTAACCCCAAGGGCTTCGAGGAGAATTAACCCTGCGACCTCCCGAACGACGAGGCACTTATTTGACTAGAGGAGCTAACCCTTAGGGCTATCACTTTTTTTTATTAATCCCTTAGGCTTTTAATATTAATCCCATGGGTTTTTAATATGTTTGGTTTTTAATATGAATAATCCCTTGGGTTTATAGTATCAATCCATTTTCTTTATAATATTAATCCCTCGGGTTTATATCCCCTCCGGTTTATAATATTAATCCTTTGGGCTTATAATATTAACCCATTGGGTCTCTTATTCCCAAGGGTTTATAAAATTAATGACTTTGGTTTCTATCATTAATATCTTGGGTTTATTATTAGAGTTTATAATACTAATCGTAGGGTTTATAATATTAATCTTAGGGCTTATAATATTGAGTTTGATGATGTTAGGGTTTATAATATTCAGGTTAATATTAAAGTTTAATATCATGATGTATCACATTGTTCTTATTAATAATGTAACATTTTAATCCTAGAGTTTAGTGTTTTTCCAATTAATTTATTTTCCATTGGGTTTGTGGGCCTAATGGTTAAGAGCATGTGTTTCCTCCTAAGAGCTCACAGGTTCAAAACCAGAGGGGGGTGGAGTATGTATGCCTTTGTAGACTTAAAAGTCAAATCGCTGTGTGGAGGTGGGTCCCTTGTCCCACAAACAAGGTGGTCTCATACACCAATTTGGTGTCTGGCTTGGCTGTGACCTTAAAAATTTATATTATTATTATTATTGTTATAATATTAAACCCTTGGATTTATAATATTAAACCCTTGTGTTTATTTCCCCTTGGTTTATAATATTAATCCCTTGGATTTGCGATATTGCAATTTTTTATTTTGGGTTTATAATATTGCATTTTTTATGAGGACCTGAAATATTGGGTTTTTAATATTGGGGTATATAATATTGGGTTTTTTAATATTAGAGTTTATAATATTAATCCTATGATTTAAAATATTTATTGTAAGGTTTATGGTATTAATCTTAGGATTTATAATGTTGGATTTTATAATATTAGGGCTTATAATAATTGATTTAATATTAGAGTTTAATATTGTTATGTTGGAATGGTTCATAAATCTATCATTATGTATAAAAGATATTGATAGTTATATTAATATGTTAATAAATGCATATTAATCATTAAGATAATGTTGATGGATAAATAAGTATTATTAGTAATAACACTATATTATTAGTATATTATGTTAATTTCGTTATATATATATATATATATATATATATATATATATATATATATATATATATATATATGGGAATGTGATTATTTATATAGTTATTAATAAGTACAAATAGTCAATGTCTAATAACCACATTAATACTATACATATAATAATTATTAATATGATTGATAAATCCCTATTGGTGTATATCAACTACATTTACTAATGTAGTTGCATATGTGCTTCGTATAAATATATAGACGTGTATCAACCACATTGGTAAATGTGGTTGTGCTATATAATATAAAGAAGATGAAAATATGTTTGAATGAAATAAATATATGATGAATCTGAGAACGAAATATCAAACATGCAACTCTCCCCCAATGCGTTATTGTTGGCATGGTATGAACATCAACACGATCCTTACCTGTCGCCATTGGGCGATTCAAAGCAATTTAAATTTAAATATGCATATCATATTTTTCATATTTATTTTATTTCATTTTGTTATATATATATATATATATATATATATATATATATATATATATATATATATATATATATATCTATATATCTATATCTATATCTATATCTATATCTATATCTATATCTATATCTATATCTATATATATATATATATATATATATATATATATAGATATAGATATAGATATATATCTGTGTGTGTGTGTGGGGCGGGGGGTGTATGTATTTCATCTTATTTCAATTTGTTATTATATATAAAACCTACGACCATGTACAAAATGCATCATTTCACCTTTCTTTGTTTCTCTTTTCTCATTACGCTAATAGGTGTCATCATCGCCACTAAATCAATAGATGAAATGGATGGAGATAACTTCCTTGCATATCTAAATCAAGTGACTAAACCCTATTTAAATTAACTTTTTACCAAGTTATGATTAAAAATATATTGTGCCATTAACTATTAACCACGTATATATATTAATGCAAATTTGATTCACTTGATTGAAACTTGGTGCATAACCTATTTTGAAACTCGTATCCATTATTGAAAGGACCATTGGACTATGAAATGTCTACTCCAACCGCATGTCCATTGTCATTTATAATAAAGCTTATAATGTAATGTTTCCATGTAAATGTGTAACAGTTGCTCATTCACATTCTCAAGAGAAACGTTTTCATTCCTCATGTTTGGATCGCCCAAGTTGGATTACTTAATTTCATTTTCAAATTTGGATGTCTGATTTCTTTTTCAAATTACTCATCTCTCTATGGTTTTTGAGTTTTGTAGGTTTAGTTACATTGGATTCTCGATGAAGCTCCCTGGAATTATGCTTCTGAAGAAAAACATTTTCATTCCTCATGTTTCAATCGCCCAAGTTTGATTACTCAACCTAATTTTTAAATTTTGAGGTTTGATTTCCTTTTAAACTTAATCATCTTTATATGCATTATGGATTTTTAGTTTTGCAAGTTTAGTTACATTAGAATCTTCATCAAACTCTGTGGAATTAATTTGATTGAGCCGGTGAGGTATTTTTGTGGTTGTATTGTTTGGATATGGAAGCCGTAGGAAAATAAAAAGTGAGAGATGATATAAGAATATATGTCTATAGTTTTTATGCAAAGAAAAAGGGATGTGGTTGGCATGTGTTATACATTTTGATATGGGATGAGTTATGTTTTGTACATATTGCCGCAACTTTGTAGATTGACCAATGTACATGTATGGAGTCTAATAGTTTCCTAACGTACATGAGTTTTTTAACAAGGGATGTACCTTCATTTAGTGGCCGAGAAATCTAAAAGGAAAAAAAGAGTTGAGACAAATTTATAAGAGTAAATAAATCCACCTTACCATTGTTCCATTGTTACACAGCTCCATGTTTTTGTATTCTGAACGTTATGTTGAGTAGAAAGTTATTTTATACTTTGATTCTTTGTATTTGTATTATGTGGTAATGAGTAAAGAAATTTATTTTCTATTTTGATGTCTGGGTGGATTTAAGATTCAATTCTCATGTGTTTGTGCTCAGATATTTATTCCAAATATCTATTGCGAATTCAATGCTCATAAAATTGGCACCTTATGATTTATTTTTTTTTCCTTGGTGACCAAGATCTAGACTGGATTCATAGATGACCCATGTCCATCATTCAATCTAATCAATGAAAGCTAATAATAAATATGACATATTTGTTGATTTTCTAGTGAAAATGAATCATATTATATGAAAAACTTATGAATGTTATGTGTATTATTGATGGTGAATATCAAAAATTAGATTTGAGGGAAAATTACTCATTTGGAGACTCAATTATCTTAATATACTTAATAATATGCAATTCTTTTGTTGTATTGATTTGGTTTTTTCTCTCAACATCATAATTAATTCACTCATGGGTGGTTAATTTCCTGCATTGAATTATTTTCTGCTCTCTCTCCGTATTACAACTAATTCACCAATGCACTGTTAATTTCTTGTATTGATTTATTTTTTGTTAAACAATTTTGAGTTGAACCGTAAACATTAAAATGCATTTTTAATAAATTAAATATTACATTTGTATTAAATGTTTGTATTGGGGGTTGATAAAAAAAAAAATATTTAAGATTAAAGCTCATGTTGATAAATTTGATCGTTTGTAGTTTCGTAATTATAGGTTTTTATAACTTTAGATTCGAGGGATTTATAACTTTAGATTTTATATATTTAGATAGAATGAGTTTAGTCAATCAATTATGAGAACCAAATATATGTTAACTTGAAATGTTCAAACATCATATTTATGCCATATCAATAAATTAAATGTGAATGCTGATAATTACAATATATCTCAATTATATGTCAATTATATATTTTTGGGTAGAAGTCTACAATATATCTCAATTATATATAAATTATATATTAGCGGGTAGAAGTCCAAATATCTTGAATATTCAAGTTATTATCGTTATGGTTCTTCGACAATTGGTGATAATCAACTAGCTATAAAATTCAATATGTTTTATTGCAGTGAGAAGAGAATAAAGCACCCTTTCTTTATGCTTTTTAGTATTATTAATATTATCCTTGAAAAGCCAATGTGGAATTAATAAATAAATATAAAGCTAGAGACTACTGAACATAATCCAACAATGTTGCTTCTAGCTAAATGTGAATCTAAGCATGCACGAATTTGAATATAAATAAGTGGTCACTAATGATTGTAAAGCAAATATGTCAAATGATTGAATATAAACTTAGCCTTTGTAAAAAGTTAAGTGTTCTTTGTTATCTAAAATTAGCATTACATTGTACTTAGTATGCTTTTCGGCATCAATGGTAAAAAAATATATCGAATGATTAGATATAGCTATAAAACCTAAGTATTACATTTAGAAAAAATGGTAACAATTTTATATAGTAGAAAATTAATATAACATAAAGATAGTATGAAATTAATATAACATAAAGATAAAGCATAAATTAATTTATATTTAAAATAATTAATTAATTTATCCATTTGAATTAATTTTTTTTTTAATAAGAGTTTCATAATTAATATTATAAATAATATTAATTATTAACACACAAAATTGCAGGCCATATGCATATCTTATAAGCTTAGACTTTGTTAAGTCTTTGTTAAAAAATAAATGTAATATTTGTAAAACTAAACTTATTTTTTGTTATTAAAAATAACACTGCATTGTGCTTAGTGTGTTTTTACTCATTAATGGTTGTAATAAAAATATGTCGAATAAAACAATTTGATGTCCCTCATTTTAATACTTCATTTATCAGGGATTCTAAAAGAACCATAACGATATAACCCAGATATTACGATATTAAAAAACATTAGCAACCATTTTCTACAATGTAAAATTAATATAACATAAAGACAAGGCATAAATGAATTTATATTTAAAATAATTAATTAATTTATCAATTTGAATTTTTACTTTTTATAAATAGTTAACGGAAATTTTTAAATTAATTTATAAATAATTTATTAAAAATTTATAATACATATTATCATAAATAAATATTATCTCTTAAAAAAATATATAAATAAAATTATCATTAATAATAACAATAACATTTAATTTAATATTATAAATCATATTATTAATAACAAAATTATTAATGACATCATTAATACAATATTAATAATGTTTTAAAAAATGTTAGTAATATTATTAATCATAATGAAAATTATAAGATTATTTCAAAATGAAAATTAATCATAGTCAATCATGGTCAATCATTGTGAACCATGGTCCAACATCACATTGTGACAAGTTTTGTCTCAATATGAAAATCAACCGTGGTCAACCATAGTCAATCATTACCAAACATGGTCCAATGTCGCATTGTGACAAAGATTGTCTCAATATGAAAATCAACCATGGTCAATAATCATCCATATCCATGGCCACATTATGATAAATATTTTCTCATGGTCCAACGTCATATTGTCACAACCATTGCCATCAATGATCAACCATGGTCCAATGTCGTATTGTGACAAAGATTGTCAATTTGAAAATCAATCATGGTCCACCAAGGTCAATCATGGTCAACCATGGTCCAACGTCACATTGTGACAAAGATTCTCTCAATGTTAAAATCAATCATGGTTAACCATAGTCCAACGTCGCATTGTGATAAATATTGTCTCAAAATGAAAATCAACCATGATCAACAAAGTTTGTTTTAGGGTTTATAATATTGATCTGAGGGTTTATATACCTTGGGTTTACAATATTAGTTCTTTGTGATTTTGGGTTTTTGGTATTAATCCCTTGTTTTTATTATTGCCTTGGGTTTATAATATTAATCCCTTGGATGACGAGAACACGGAAAATAAGTACAAAAACACCAATGCGGAATCATCCAAGACCAAAGCGACTTCCAGGACCTGTATACCCAAGGCGGCAGAATCAATCAAGGTGGATCTCCCCAGCCACCGTATCAATAGCGAAATACAATACATGCAGGACTACGCTCTCATTGGAAAGTTTTTGGGATTTTGGCCCACAGAGAAAGCCTTACAAGGCTGGATAGCTTCCAAATGGAAGCCAAAAGGACAAGTGACGTTGCAGCTTGGCCCAAAGGGTTTCTTCACAGCTATCTTCAACTGTCTCGAAGACAAAACGAAAGTATTTGAAGGTGGCCCGTACTTCTTCAACTCCTCCGGTCTGTATCTAACTGAATGGAAGCCAAGATTCAATCCGGATAAAGAAGACTTCAGCTGGGCCCCTGTTTGGATTCGAATGTATTCACTCCCTGTGGAATATTGGAAAGAAGAAACACTGGCTGATATAGGCAACAAGCTGGGGATATTTATCAAAGTTGCAACCGAAACAAAATCTCGTAAATACACCTCCTATGCCAGGATATGCGTCAAGATGCATCTAACCAAGACGCTTGCAGACACGGTAAGTCTCTTTCACGATGATTATGAATGGAAGCAGTCTTTAGATTATGAACATATCCCCTTTCGCTGTAGAAAATGTCATGAGCACGGCCATCTCTTCCGTGACTGCCCCTTAAATGTTCAGCCATCCATTCCTGCGAATGAGACTAATAAGGATCAAGATGGCTATACCAAAGTCCCCACTCGTCGCCGGCATGCCAAGAAAAACCAGGCCATTCCTGATCCAGGCCCCAGGTGAACCTCCAGAACCGATTCACGGTTCTTGCCTCTCAGGACTCACCAAATCCATCCCAATCTGAAAACCAGGTCCATCAAACCCCCATTGAACCCCCCCCAACCGATCCATCTCCCTATCTCCGTCAGATCCCTCCATATCCAAACCTGCAGATGCTTCCCCTCTGATGCTCACAAAATCTGTCTCAGATCTCGACCCCCCTCTCCCCTCCAAAGGGAAATCCAAATTGAATGAAATTCAAATAGCTTCAGATATGGATCTTGATGCCGCTCTCGCCTTAAGTCTTCACGATAATATTGAGGACATGGAGCAAAACATTCCGATCACTATGGAGGAAGACAGAGCAGAGGTAAACTTAGAATAGTTTGATATCTCCAAGCTGGATATCTCCAAATTGGAGAATGCATGCAAACAAAAAGAATATGAATCAATCCCCCTCTGGCAAATAGATAAAATTGAAGGAGTCTTGTCGCGCGTACACCACCACAAGAGTCTGGGCATTCAAGGCGGAAGTCACTGGGATGGAAAAAAAATCATGAAAGAAACAAAGAAAAGAGGCCGGAAAACAGACCTTCAAAGAACAATAACAATTGGGGAGACATTAATGGATTCGGGATTATTCCCCAAGCTGACAAAGTTCTTCAAACCCTCAACGCAATCTCCATGAAGCTCACATCCTGGAATGTCAGAGGACTCAACAGTCCCTCAAAACACAGAATGATAAAAAATTTGATTATGCAAGAACAACCAGCAGTAGTCTTTCTCCAAGAAACTAAAAGCAATAGCACAATGATAGATAAACTTAGCAACAAAATATGGGCAGGCAGTAGGTCAATTTCTGTTGACGCTTCAGGGGCGTCAGGCGGCTTGGCTATTTTATGGAATCCGCAAATAGTTACGTTGGACAATTTTCATGCCACTCTCCATCTCATTCAAGCCACGTTCCATCTCATAGGCACCAACACTCATGGGCACCTCACCAATGTATATTTCCCTCAGTCAATTCAGCAAAAATTGGACCTCTTGGACACGATCTCTCTCCTTAATACAGATAGATGCTTCCCCTTGTGGATTGGGGGGGGAGATTTCAATATCATAAAATCAATGGAGGAGAAACAAGGAGGCAGGATGCGGCTCGACAGCGACAGTTCGGGCTTCAAGCAATTCATCCAAAACAATCAGCTCATGGACATTCCTACCTCCAATGGTATTTTTACTTGGTCCAACAAGCGCAAAGGAGCACACCAGATAGCCTCAAGGTTGGATCGTTTTCTTATATCTGACAATGCGATCCACCTGGGAGGAGACTTCAGTACCACAATAATCCCTCAAAGTGGCTCGGATCATTGGCCCATTATGCTTCACTGGTCAAGACCGGGTCATGGCTGCAACAGACCCTTTCGCTTTGAAGCCTTCTGGCTACAGAATAGCAATTTAAAGGACATAGTAACTCAAGCTTGGACATCATATTCACCACCAGTGGGAGCCAAGATGTATCAGTTTCAGGAAAAGTTAAAACATCTGAAGCAAGTATTAAAACGATGGAACCGTACCCATTTTGGCAACATACAGGAAAGCAAACAGAAGCTGGAGCAGCAAATGAAAGAACTTCAACAAAACTTCATTCTTGCAGGACGCACCGACGAACAAATTCAACAAGAGCAGAGCCTATGGAGACAGATAGAAGAACGCCAACAACAAGAGGAAATTTTATGGAAACAAAAATCCCGAATCAGTTGGCTGAAAGAAGGAGAAAAAAATACTAAGTTCTTTCACAAAACTACCATTCAAAGGCGTATGCACAACAAAATAACCTTTGTCAATAACCAACAGGGTGATAGAATTGAAGTTCATGAAGAAATGGAAAAAGAATTCACAGACTACTTCAAGGACATTCTAAAGGAACCTGAAGTCAATCGAGATGAAGCAATCCGCGCCATTACACAGCACATTCCCAAATTAATCAATGAGGACCACAATAATCAGCTTCTCCAACCTGTTTTGCTGAAGGAAGTCGAAGAAGCCATGGCCCAACTTAAAGATGGCAAGGCACCTGGGCCAGACGGATTTACAGCCAACTTCTTTCATGAATTTTGGGAGCTCATCAAAGTTGAAGTATGGAATCTAGTGGATGAATCTCGTTGCATGCACTGGGTCCTCCCAGCCCTCAACACAACTTTCATAGCCTTGGTACCCAAAGAAGCAGCCTCCAGCAAGCCTGAGAAATTCAGACCAATAGTGTTATGCAATGTAATCTACAAACTCATTTCAAAGGTCATTGCAAATCGTCTCAAACCTCTTCTACCTATACTAATCTCTCCAGAGCAAACAGGGTATGTCGAGGGAAGGCAAATCATGGATGGCATAATACTCTCAAATGAAGTCATACACTCTCTAAAGCTCCTAAAAAAACCAGGTATGCTTCTCAAGCTTGACCTCTCAAAGGCCTTCGACAAACTTAGCTGGAATTATATACATAAAATGCTCTTAGCTTTTGGTTTTAACGCAACTTGGACCAGATGGATCATGAGCCTCATTACTTCTCCCAGTTTTTCAGTCTTATTGAATGGATCTCCCTCTCCTCCCTTCAAATCTTCTCGGGGCATAAGGCAAGGGGATCCTCTCTCGCCTTTTCTCTTTGTCCTTATGGCCGAAGGATTAAGCAGGCTACTCAAATCAGCCGTTTCATCCCAAGCGCTCAAAGGTTTATCTCTCCACGGCCGCCCTCCTCAGTCCCATCAACAATTTGTTGATGACACTCTGCTTTTCGGGCATCCCTCTGTAAAAGAAGCCGCAGCATTCAAAACCCTTCTAAATATCTTTTCTGAAGCTTCTGGTACCTCCATTAACGCCTCCAAATCCCAGCTCTTTTTCTTCAATACTCCCCCCTCCACGCAAAGATCCATTGCCAGATCTCTGGGATTCACCATCTCCCATTTACCTGCAAAATATCTAGGAGCCCCCCTTTCCGATTCTGCGATCAAACAGGTGTCCTGGAGAGCACTTCTGGACAAACTTGAGTCAAAGCTTTCTTCATGGACCTACAGGGCTCTTAATCTAGCAGGTCGGCTTGTTCTCATTAAATCTGTCCTGCAAGCAATGCCGCTCTATCTCTTCTCCATCCTGGCAGCTCCAAAAGGGATTCTGAAGGCTATTCGCACTCTGCAACGCAACTTCCTCTGGGGTTCCACTGCTTTAAACAGGAAATGGGCTCTAGTCAAATGGACAGAGGTGTGCAAAACCAAGTCAGAAGGAGGGTTAGGACTTCGGGATCCGTTACATAGCAATAATACAATGGGTGCCAGAATATGGTGGAACTGGGTTTCCAAGCCGAACTCCCCATGGGCTCAACTATGGCAAGCAAAATATGCCAGAGGCAGCAGTTGGAGTGATCTCATCAGAATCAACCCAACGGTGCAAGGCTCACTCATCTGGAACAATGCAAAAAAGCAAAGCCGCTTCATCCAAGAACACAGCTTTTGGGAAATACACTCAGGAACGGAAGCCAGATTTTGGGAGGACTCTTGGCAACAGCTCCCAAAACTCGCAAATTTGTTCCACAAACCTCTTTGGCAGGCACACATGAAGCAAATAGGTCACACCCAGGTTCATCAGTTCTGGCAGACCTCCTCAAATCACGATCTTCACACATGGAAACCCGCGCAAGAATGGCAAACAGATTGGCAAGGAGAAACATATACAGAAATAGAACAGGAACTCCAAGAAAGGAGAATTCGTCTCTCAAACCAGCAAGACAAATTACGTTGGGGATACACAACCAGAGGTACCTTCACCACCAAAGAAGCTCACCATCTGCGTTATTCCAATACCCAAGAGGAAAGAGATCAAATTTGGAAGCAAGTCTGGCACAAAGGACTATGGCCCAAGATTTCAACCTTCATCTGGCTATTAAGTAAAAGGCGCATCCTAACTTGGGATAATCTACTAAAAAGAGGATTTATAGGGCCTTCCCGATGCCCAAACTGCAATGCCAATAATGAAACCATTAGTCATCTCATGGAAGACTGCCCACTCGCAAAACAAATTTGGAAGAAAGTTGAAAACTGTAATATGAGAGCAATACCCAGACAGATGGATGTTACGGAAAACATAAGAAACTGGGTCAAAAATCCATTTAAGAGTCAAGTTCTAAACTCACTATGGAATATCATTCCCGGCTTCCTGTACTGGACTCTATGGAAAGAGCGTAACCATCGGATCTTCAACAATACATACCATTCCATGGACGATCTTTGGCTCATTCTCAAGCAAAATATCGAAGAAACCCTGGCCATCCGAATCTGGAATGACACAGACTGGCCTGATCTTCCTCAAGAATGCAGCATAATGAAGGCATGGGATCTAGATCTCAAGCCCCTGGTCAAAGCAAAAACTGCTCCCAGCTCCATATCGGCTTCTCCTTCATCATGGTCCCCTCCAGCCTTAAATGCCTACAAGATCAACTTCGATGGAGCAGCCAAAGGCAATCCTGGCCCTGCAGGTTTCGGAGGAGTCATAAGAAATCACTCAGGAGAGGTGAAACTCTTATACTATGGCTCTCTAGGCAAAAATACCAATAACGTGGCCGAGCTGGAAGGACTTTGGAAAGGAATATGTTTGGCAGCGCAATATAACCTCTCTCCCCTTGAAGTTGAAGGGGACTCGCTCATACTAATAGAGGCAGCCAAACGAATACAAGCAGGGGCCAGAGCAGTCAAAATTGCAAAAAGTTGGAGGCTGCTAAGCCGTATGGAATCTTTGGAGGAACAGCTTCTCACTCCCCACAACATAACCTTCAAGCATGTCAGAAGATCAGCAAACCAGGTAGCAGATCGATTGGCTAATCAAGGAGCGACTCAGTCGACATCGTATTTCTCGGGGGCCATGGATTTGGTAGAAGATGAACAACTTAAGAAAGATTGCATCTCTCTGGTGCAAAAAGATCTCCTTCTCCCGGATGCGGGTGACATCACCGCCCATGCCGCGTGTTAGAGCAGTAATGAGGCATGTGGCTTGTCACATGGGCCTCTGTCAGCCCGGACAAGCCACGCCAAGCCAAGGAGCAGGCTCCTTAAATTCGCCGGAAGGCGAGGCAATCAGTTATTTCGCAATGCATTGCGAGGAGAGGAATGCAGTTAGGCTGTCTAGTCTGGAGCAGAGGAACGATGGGGGAATGTACAGGAGGTTGCAGGTGCCATTCAATGCGCTGCAACATTCGAGGAGCATGGAAGCTATTAAGGTTGCCTCCTTGACCTCTCTGCCGCAAACCAGGCCGTTTGAGTGGGTTATTGCTTGGAACAAGGTTTCTGGAGGCACTGTAGGTGAGGGAAGCTACAGCCAAATGCCAAGGGAGAGGCTCAGGATGAGCAGTCGCAGGGGAATGGCTAGAGGGCATTCTGCCTCTCAGAGGCCTGAGATTTCTCCATCGTCCTCAGTTGAATTTACCTCTGAGCAATACAGGCCTCCAGGCCGCAATGCCAGAGGCAATTGGGGCAATCCGGAGTGTGGTCACTCGGAACATCCGGCCATTCGTTATAGAATTCCCTGTGCTTTTGCTAATAACACTCTGATAGTGTCGGTTACTGTGGAGCATTGTAGCAGTGCTCGTGGGCGTTTGGATACGGTGACTGTCCCGCGGGTCGACATGGAGACTCCCACTGTAGACTTCACGCGTCCGGTTCAGACGGATGAAGCAGGCCCCAGCGAACCTGTTCAGAGAAGCTCGCGTCAGGGTAAGGAACCTGCTCAAGGGAGCTCGAGCCAGGGTAAGGATGCGGCGGAAAAGCTCAAGGGTCCAGCATCTGATGAACCTCACACCACGGATGACGATTAACTCAGCAGTCGCCAAGTCTGGGCAGCAAGGAATGAATTTCTCTGACCTTTTCATTTTCATAATTTTGTATATCGATTATGGAGTTCATGTCTGTAATTTCGGTCCATATCACCATAGTTTCAGCCCACGCGTCGTTCAACATGTTCATCATGTCGTTTTCCATCCACAGCGTGTCGATTTGTGCTCACTTTGTCCAGTAATGCATCCATCGTGTCAGTTTGGATACTCACCGTGTCATGTAATGAATCCACCGTGTCAATTACCGTATGTTACGTGTCGTTCTGCTATGCAAGGTAGCAATGACTGATATCTTCTCTGAAGGTACAGGGCTATGGCCCAGATGTAATTTTTGTAATATTTTTGACTTTTTGTAATATAAATAGCTCAGTGTTATCGAGAAAAAAAAAAAAATATTAATCCCTTGGATTTATTAATTTAATGGTTCATATTCCTAGGGTATAATATTATCGATAGGGTTTATAATATTAATCCTAGGGTTTAATATAAATCCATTGGGTTAATAATTCATTGGGTTTATAATATTATTCATACGATTTATATTCCTAGGGTATAATATTAATCTTAGGGTTTACAATATTAGTCCCGTGGATTTATTAATTTTAGGATTTATATTCCTATGATTTAATATTCATCCTAGGGCTTAATGTTGTTCCCTTCAGTTTATAATCCCTTGAGTTTTTAATATTAATCCATTGGGTTTATTAATCCATTGAATTTATAACATTAATCGTAAGGTTCATGATATGAATCTTCGGGTTAAATGTTTATTTTAAGGTTTATAATATTTATCTTAGGGTCTATATGTCTTGGTTTTATAATATTAATCTCTTGGGTTTAATATTATTCCCTTGGGTTTATAATATTAATCCTAAAGTTTATAATGTTAATTATATGGTTTATATTCCTAGCGTTTAATGTTAATCCTAGGGTCTAATGTTATTCCCTTAGGTTTATAATCCCTCGTGTTGTTAATTTTAATTCAATGAGTTTATTAATCCCTTGGGTTTATGATATTAATCTGAGGGTTTAATATTAATCCTATGGTTTATAATATTAATCTTAGGGTTTAATAATAATCCCTTAAGTTTATAATCATTTAGGTTTATAGTATTAATCCCTTGGATTTATTAATCTTAGGGTTTATGTTCCTATGATTTAATATTAATCCTATGATTTAATGTTATTCCATGGGTTTAAAATCCCTTAGGTTTCTTAATAGCATATGTTTATAATGTTAATCCTAAGATTTATAATATAGATCTTAATATCCCTTCAATTTATAATATTAATTCCTTGTGTTTAATATTATTCCCATGGGTTTATAATCCCTTGGTTTATGAGTCTCTTGTGTTTATGATATCAATCCTTTTGGTTTATTAATCTAAGGGTTCATATTCCTAAAGTATAATATTATTCAGAAGATTTATAACAGTAATCTTAGGGTCTAATTTAAATCTCTTGAGTTTATAATCCATTGGGTTTATAATACAAATTCCTTGGGTTTATTAATCCCTTAGTTTAGGATATCACGTTAATTATGTTGTAGTTTGAAATATAACTATTAATATAATATTATATAAAAACATAGTATTATATTAATATATAGTATAATATTAATATACTAATTATATTATTATTTATATCATTATTAAATATTACAAATTTTTCATTTGCGTTCATTTTTCTCTTCATTGCAGCGATTCAATTTCAGGAAATTGATAATTCATCTCATATATTTTATATTTTTTTTTCATAGAAATATTTCTAGAGATTGATCTAAATCTTGATTTTTATTACAAAGGATGAGAGGGAGTTCGAATACGAAGAGGGTCCTAAGGGGCCTGAACTGGGGGAAGCTCAAAGAGGGGAACCTCAAAGAGGAATGGAAGGCTTGCGGGAATGAGACTTTTCAATCTCCGATCGATGTGGTGAAGAGAAAAGCCAGAATTAATCCGGATATAGGCAAGCTTCATAGAATCTATCGCCCTGCAAATGCAACCCTCATTAAGAGGGGCCATGACATCATGGTCAATTATGGACAGAAAATCTCAACATTCAATGCTTCATCAAACATGACGCTTACCATATTTCCACAATCAATCTTTGTCTCAAGGAACAAAGCACACATATCATCAGTGTGATGTTCATCCACACTATTGTGATGTTCATGCACACTATTGTGGGATATGGACGCTGGAGCCTGATACGTGTGCCTGGAGTCAGTTATGGACGCTGGAGCCTGATACGTGTGCTGGAGCCTGTAATATCTGCGCGGAGCCTGATATCTGGAGCCGTGGAGCCTTGCGTGAGCAGTGATATACCTGGCGGAGCACTGTTATGGGTGCGTATTGGCTGTGCGTTGACAACCCTGCGCGCTGGTAAAACATACTGTTTGTTTGATTGGAGGTATGTGTTGATACAATTTTTTGTTTGGTCGCTGCTATAACCTTTGATTGGTTGCCGGAGCCTGGACAAGGTATGCGTAGTCAAACAAAAACGTTGTTACATATTTGAAACCGGTGCGTATTGAAAACCAAAATCTTGCGTGGGTATGTTTTGTGAAAACGGCATGGATACATTTTAAAAATGGCGTGGATATATGTTTGTTTGAAACTGCGTGTTAAAAGTACCATATGGTGGAGTTTTATGCATATGGTGGAGTTTTATTACATGGCTGGTGCGTGTTAAAAGTACCATATGGTGGAGTTTTATGCATATGGTGGAGTTTTATGCAAATAATGTTTCAAGCACCATCGTAGAAAACGTATCATTAATGCTGCAGTTTTATGGGAATGTTTAAAGCGCAGTTTAAAGTGAAATTAAGTGAAATTAATTGAATGTTTAAAGCGCAGCGTAAATCAAGTTGAGTCGTTTTTTAAAAACGCAATGCCAGAATTCACTTCTTTAAAAACGCAGTGACAGTCAATTTAAAAAAAAAAAAAAAACGCAGTGACCGAATATGAATACTGGTGCGTTGTTGACCGAATGTAATTGCCTGCTGGTGTGGTTTTGTTAATTGCCTGGTGGTGTGGTTTGGTTAATTGCCTGGTGGTGCGGTTTTTGATTGCCTGATAAATCAGGCCACTTGGAATCATAACTCTAGGCTGAAAAACATGGAATGGGCATTGCAAGGTTAGTGATAGGCAGAAATTTTTTTTTTGTGTAAAGTGATTGGAAAAGGGCAGTTTTTTTTTAAGGCAGAAGTACAGAGACATAGGCAGAATTTTTTTTTTTTTGTGAAGGGAAGATATTTTGTTTTAAAGACATAGGCAATTTTTTTTTAATTGCTGGTATTTAAAACATTGATATTGGAGATTATTGTGCTTTGCTGATACAAAATGGCGAAAACTCAAAGTGCCCGTTTTGAGATTGAGAAATTTAACTCAGATATCCTTGAGTTTGACGATGTTGTTGGAGCCTTGTTGGCTGAGGAGACGAGGAAGAGGTCGAATGCAGACACCTCTACATCAGAGGTAATGATGGCCAGAGGTCGCTCACGAGAGAGACACTCCGGGGGAAAGCATAGCGACTCTCGTTCAAAATCCAAAGGAAAGAAGCCCAAGGTGAAGTGCTGGTATTGTGGCAAGGTTGGACATCTGAAAAAGGACTGCTGGAAGCGAAAGCAGGCTGCTAAAGAAGGCTCTTCGACAGAAAAGAAGGAAGCCAACACCACAGATACAGGTTCAGTATCTGGTTCAGGTATGAGTGATGAAGTATTGTCAGTTAATGTTTCAAAACATGATCAACATTGGTTGTTAGATTCCGGGGCATCTAACCACATGTGTATACATAAAGATTGGTTTAAAACATATAGATCAATTGATGATGGTGTTGTGTACATGGGTAATGATCTAACATGTAATATTGTTGGGATTGGAAGCATACAACTACAAATGTTTGATGGCACAACCAAAATATTAACTGATGTAAGGCATGTACCAGATTTAAGGAAAAATTTGATTTCATTAGGAGCACTTGATTCAAATGGATATAAAACTGTAATTCAAGGTGGAGTTACGAAAATCTATAAAGGTATCTTACTAGTGATGAAAGCTAAGAAAGTAGGAAATCTATTTCAGTTAGAAGGTAGAACTGGGTCAGATCATGTGTCTGTGTCTGAACATGACGGTAGTTCCATTCACTTATGGCATCAAAGACTGGGGCATATGAGTGAAAGAGGATTGAAAATTTTGGCTGACCGAAAGTTACTTCCTAATCTAAGATCTGGAAAATTGGATTTCTGTAAACATTGTCTGTTTGGTAAACAAAGTAAACAAAAGTTTAAAACAGGCAAACATACTAGTAAAGGCATACTTGATTATATCCATTCAGATGTTTGGGGTCCAGCCCCTACATCGTCATATGGTGGCTCATCTTATTTTGTATCATTCATTGATTACTTTTCTCGGAAAGTTTGGGTCTTCATGTTGAAAAAGAAGTCTGATGTTTTAATAGTTTTCAAGCAGTTTAGAGCATTGGTAGAAAACAACACTGGTAGAACTATAAAATGTTTAAGAACTGACAATGGTGGTGAGTTTTCCTCCAAGGAGTTTGACAGCTATTGCAAGGATGCAGGGATCGAGAGACATAAGACCACGGTTTATACTCCTCAGCAGAATGGAGTTGCTGAACGCATGAACAGGAATCTTCTAGAGAGAGCAAGGTGTATGCTGAGTAACGTCGGGTTGCCGAAGGAGTTGTGGACGGAAGCAGTGGCAACCGCTTGTTATGTGATAAACCGATCTCCATCAACGGCAATAGACTGCAAGGTTCTGCAAGAGGTATGGATAGGACACCCTTGTGACTATTCTAAACTCAGAGTGTTTGGTTGTGATGCATATGCTCTAGTGCCTAAACATCAGCGAACTAAATTAGATCCGAAATCGAAAAGGTATATCTTTGTTGGGTATGGTGATGGAACAAAGGGATTTAGATTGTGGGATCCTACTACCCACAAAATCATCATCAACAGAGATGTAAAGTTTCATGAATCCTCTCTTGTACAGTTAGATGTAGATAGAAGATTGAAACAGGATGATGTATCTGATTTCCAGCATATTCAGTTTGACAGCATTACTAATGATAGTCATAACGACCATAGTTCAGATTCTAGTCATGAACAGGTTTCAGAATCAGATTATGAACAGGGTTCAGATGGAGGACATGAACAGGTCTCAGATGGCGATCATGAAGAAATTCCTACAGTTGATAGACAACCAGTTGTGGAAGCACCAGAAACATTCTTAAGGAGATCTACAAGGATCAAACGCCGTCCGAGAAGGTATGATGATTCAGTTGCTTTGATCGCTAATGATGATGAACCTTTGTGTTATCAGGAAGCTGTAGAAGGTTCAAATAGTGACAAATGGAAAGCAGCCATGAAGGAAGAAATGATGGCCTTAGGTAAGAATAGTACGTGGGATCTAGTTGAACTTCCCAAAGGCAGGAAAACTGTGGGATGCAAGTGGGTCTTCAAGCTGAAACGGGGTGTGAATGATACGGAAGACAGGTACAAAGCTAGGCTGGTTGCAAAAGGGTTTTCTCAGAAAGCTGGCATAGACTTTCATGAGATTTTTTCACCAGTGGTTAAAATTGTTTCAATTAGAGTTGTGTTAGCATTAGTGGCTTTGTTTGATTTGGAGTTGCAGCAGTTAGATGTTAAGACTGCATTTCTACATGGTGATTTAGATGAGGAAATATATATGGAACAACCGGAAGGGTTTGTTCAGCATCGCAATGCGAAATTTGTCTGCAGGCTCAAGAAGTCATTATATGGCCTGAAGCAGTCGCCTCGGCAGTGGTATAAGAAGTTTGATTCTTTCATGTTGAGTCAAAAATATGTAAGAAGTGAATATGATCATTGTGTTTACTTTAAGCAGTTAAATAATGGCATGTTCATTATCTTAGTGTTATATGTTGATGATATGCTTTTAGCAAGCAAAAGCATTGAAGAAATCAACAAGTTGAAGACTCAGATGGCAAGGACGTTTGATATGAAAGATCTAGGAGCCGCAAGACAGATTTTGGGCATGGAGATTTTCAGAGACATGGGTAATGGTAAGCTGTGGCTATCACAACAGAAGTATGTTGAGAAAATACTTTTGAGGTTTGGTATGAATAATGTGAAGCCTGTGTCAGTCCCTTTAGCTTCCCATTTTAAGCTTTCTTCGAGTTTATGTCCTAATACAGATGAAGAAAAGGATTATATCTCTCGAATTCCTTATGCCAATGTAGTAGGATGTTTGATGTATGCGATGGTGTGTACGCGACCAGATATTTCTCATGCAGTTGGGGTTGTCAGCAGGTACATGGCAAATACGGGTAAAGAGCACTGGTCAGCAGTAAAATGGGTGCTTCGGTATTTGAGAGGCACAAGTAGTTATTGTATTTCTTACAATAAGAGTAGTGAATTTGTTTGCGGATATGTTGATTCCGATTTTGCAGGTGATTTGGATAAGAGAAGGTCAACTTCAGGGTACGTCTTTACTCTTGCAGGTGGAGCTATCAGCTAGATGTCAAAGCTACAGAATATTGTTGCTTTGTCCACTACTGAAGCAGAATACATTGCTGCTTCTCATGCTTGCAAAGAGGCGGTTTGGTTGAAAGGTTTGCTTGGTGAGTTTGGTAGGTTACAGGATAACATCAGGTTACTTTGTGACAGTCAAAGTGCAATACATTTGGCTAAGAATCCGGCCTATCATAGTAAGTCAAAGCATATTCCAATCAAATATCATTTTGTAATACAGGTTATCACTGAAAGGGGAGTTTCTCTTGAAAAGGTGCATACAAAGGAGAACTGTGCAGACATGTTCACGAAACTAGTTTTGTTGGAGAAGCTACGTTGGTGTTTGGCTTCTCTTGGCTTGCAGAAAAGATAAAATAATAATAACAGGGCATCAGGCGAATTGTTGTCAAGGTGGAGATTGTTGAGATTTTCTGTTTTAGTCAAATAGGCAAAAATCTCTGAAGGATGACAACAATAGGGATTCAGTTCCTAGATTAGCTCCAGGTTGTTGGGAGGGAGTTAATGACTCCTATATTTGATGTAAGGGAGTTATGAGGCTGTTAGATTCTCTATGCTATTTAACAGGCAGTCATTCGGATGATTCGCTATGTGAGTGTGAGGATTTCATGATGTAATCTCCTAATTTGATTAATATATTCCTGATGCCTATGTTTGGTGGACGTAGCCCAGATTGGTTGGGTGAACCACGTTAATTCTTGTGTTTATGTGCTTGATAATTGCTGTGTGTATTTTATGTTTGCTGTTTACCTTATCCAACATTGAAGGGTGAAGTTGCCACTGTAGCAATTGTTGATGATGAGGAACAAGATAAAGTGATTGAAGAGTTTTTTATGAAAATATCCACTAACAGCGTAATAGTGGAAGACAAGCTCCATGTAGTTGAAAATAAGGTAGATGTAGAGCAAGAAGCTCTCAGTGAAGAGAGTCATATTAAATATGTTTTTAACATTGTTTTTTAATATGCAGGTGTTCAAAATAGCATGGGAGCAGAAGTTGAAAACAAGGTTGTTAATAAATTTGATGCAAAATTTGAAACTCATTGAAGAATGGATTCAAAAACAAATAGAAAAAAATGAAGTGAGTCTTAAAGCAACAGCTGGAATAAAAGAATTCAATGAAATGGTAAATAATGATCTTGAGTGTGCATAATACAGGAAAAAAACTGATGAAAATGAAAAGAATGATATGGATGTTTTTGAAGACAAAGATGAATACATTGAAACCATTTTTCAACAATGGAGTCAAGAAGAGATAAGATTATGCTATCAAGAAATATGGCAGAAAGAAAGTCAAGAATATGAAACACAAGAAACAAAGCAAATAAGACAATTTGAAAATGCAATGTTTTGGCAACAATCCATGGTTGAACGAATATTTGAAGAGGAAGGTGTACTAGACAAGATCAAATTGTGTTTCAACATAAATTCAAGAAAATTCAAAGAAAAATTGGAGCGACAACAAGTAAAGAAATATGGAGCCTACAACAAGAAAGTGCAACAGAGAATGAAGCAATTTCGAGGATATAAAATTTGGAAGAAGAGAAAATGAAAATGCAAAATTGTGAAAGTCTTGAGTCATTGTAAGCCTAGCTGAGACATAGACTAATAGACATGTTTGAGTTAGCGGGCATAGTTGAGTCATGTTGAGTTATGTTGAGTCATATGGTTGTATTAAGAGGGAGTGTTAGAAATTGTAATTACTCCCGTATGCGAGAGTTGGCTAAAACTAGAGAATTGAGGGTTGAGCGTTGAGTCAAGTCAAGTGTTGGATGAAGAGTTAAGTGCAATCTATGTTTAGAGTGTGACTTAACTGAGTTAAGCGTGTGCATGTCAAAATAGTGGAGTAGCTAGTTGGAAAAGGTTCAATATGGGTTTATTGTAAGAATCAAGTTTTGTGTTATCAATAAAAAAGCCTGAAATCGTGTAATTTGTGTGTGAATTTTTGTTTTGTCTCCTCTACCTTTCCAACAGAAAAACTGTACAATTTCACAACCCTGTTTCAATTGCTACTAAGCTATACTATACTATATTTTTGAGTTTTAGGTTTTTTCGTAAGGGTTTTCATTGGAACAGGCATCCCATGAAATCCATCTGGTGCACCAAGCAAAGGACGGCGACATTTCCGTCATTGGAATTCTTTACAAGTTCGGCAGGCCTTATCTTGTTGAGGCGATAATATTATGCTTAATGTTTTGGGGTTTAACATAATAGTTAAGGGATGAAATCATGGCCATGGGGATATGGAACCGCCTGAAGAACTTCTTGGTATTGTGAATCCGATGCATATAAAATCTGGGTCCGTGCGTAGTCCCTGTGTATGGACGCTGTGACTTATGACGAGAAATGTTTACGTAGGTAAGGACAATTACAAGAGACCAAGTGAAGGCTATACGGGTAGCCTTACATGCCGCAAGTATTCCCGCCACCGTATTACCACATTATTCCATGACCTTTTTTGGGTACATCATTTTTTAAGGCGTTGTCCAAATTATTTTAGGTTTTGATGTGTTTGGTTGGAATTTAAATTATTTTAGGTTTTGATGTGTTTGGTTAGGATTTAAGAAGATTATTAATTTCTACCGTTTAAATTGTTATTTTTTTTTAATATATATTTTTTTTTTATTTTTTCTAAATTTTACATACACTTTAAATTATTTTTTTTTCAGAGGGAAAATCAACATATGGCCTAGGCCAGCAGATATTTACAACATATGGCCGAAGCCAGCAGAATTCAGAATATTACGGCATAGCCGTTACAAATCAGAGGCCGAAGCCAGCAGATAACCAACGCATTTACGGCATAGCCGTTACAAATCATAGGCCGAAGCCAGCAGATAACAAATCGCTAAGTCCACAACCAACCGCCGCAAGATTCGATCGCGGCTGGGGAGAGCGAAAGCCATCCGCCCCAGCCGCTATGTCATGCACGTCGCGTGCAGAGATACACTTTAAATTATACCACCCAAAAACTTTTATAATTTTTAAAGTATATAAACTATACCACTCATATATAATTAAAATGTATAATTTTAACACATTCTGTGAGTTTATAACATAAAAATATATTCTGACGAAACCAAAACATATACAAATTAAACTACAGCATTTTTTTAAGAACATGAGGTCACTCATAATATATCATAACATTAGAGTGACTTTTTCCTTTTCAATATATTTTAATGCTTCTGAAAACATGTTAACTTATTAATTATCCATTATTGATTATTCAGAGTTACGAAAAGAATGCGAAACCCATACAGCTTAAAAATGGAAGAATTGTTCAGACGTATACTCCAAAACGTATTTTCCAAACAAACGTAAGTTCGATGCACTCTTGACTTATATTGTATTTTCATAGATTGGCGATGATTTGGATCTGTAAATTAAAAATAAAGAGTCCAATTATTATATGATTTGAAATGTTAATTAATTTAATAATTTAATTTAATTTTTTTAAATGCGTTTATATGGATGCGGATTAATAAAAATGTATTGATTTAAAATTGTTTTAATTAATTAAGAGTGTGTTTTTGTTAGGTAAGGAAAAGTTTCTAGATTCAAAGACTTTTGGAGGGCAACCAGGAAAAGTGGCAGGTTACGATGTTATGAATCATATATTTAATGATGTGGAAATTTTGAAATTGTATAAAAAAAAAAAATATTAAATAAATATATATTTTAAAGGTTAGAAATAATATTATTGGTATATGAATAACATGTATAGTCTAATTACATTGTTTTGTTTTCATCTTGTAATTTAAAAATATCACTTCAAAATGTTTATTTTTATAAATATTAAAAATATTAAATTTGGTCGTTTTATTATTATTATTATTTTTATTAATTTAATGAAATGCATATTATTTAAAATTAATATTGTTAAAATTAGGGTCGTTTAATTATTATTATTTCTTTTATTAATTTAATGAAATGCATATTATTTCGAATTAATATTGTTAAAATTTGGGTCGTTTTATTATTATTATTTTTTTTATTAATTTAATGAAATGCATATTATTTCAAGTTAATATTGTTATGATTTCGTAGCCTTTGGATTTTACACTCAACCTGCAACATTTTCTAGCTATTTTATATTAATCTTTTTATTTATTTTTAATTTTATATATGATTTATATTTTTATTATATTTTATTTATTTTTTATTTTTTATTGTGTAATTTTATATAATTTATAGTAAAGTGAATATTAAACAAATATATGTATTTTTTAGATAATCATAATTGTATAATTGCTTTTTTCCCTTTTATTTGTGTACGTTTTATTATTATTTATATTATTTGGTATATAAGTTTAGTAAATTTGGTTTTGGCTTTAAAGGTTTCCAATATATTATTTATAGGAGATCTCATGTTATGTGATTTTATAAGGTTCTTCTTTTTTCTCATACTAGATTTCATGTTGTTTGATTGCATAAGTGTCTTATTTTTTACCATAATAGATTTCATGTCTTTAGACTTAATAAGGGTTTCCATCATTTATTCTTAATAGATCTCATGGTATTTAAAATGTAATGGACAAGGCATAAGTTCTATTCTTTTCACATTTCGGGTTTCCATAATTTATTCTTAATAGATCTCATGTCATTTCAAATGTAATGGACAAGACGTAAGTTCTACTCTTTTCACATTTCAGGTTTCCATCATTTATTCTTAATAGACCTCATGTCATTTAAAATGTAATGAACACGGCCTAAGTTTTACTCTTTTCACATTTCATCCTTTTTCAAGCTATGAATTTAGAGCAATTGGTGTGAGGATAACTTTACTTTTGGTTTTCTTCATTAAAGTAGCACCACCTTTACCTACCAAGTACTTTTTTTAACTCCTTCACTATCATAGGATTTTTATATATCTCCTTAAATCTATAGGAATTTCCCAACCAATGACCATAGGTTATGTCACTATCACACGATCAAGGGTGCAACAATCCTCTCATAGTCTCCATGTGCCATTGTAGAGTTGGTTGAGGGAAGTGTCTTAGCAAGGTGAGAGACAATGCCTCTTCACACCAACTATAACACTCACACCTAACTAGCTACCACAATCTTTTATTTTTTCCCTCTTTTATTATTATCTTTTGTTATTGACACCAATAAATTTTAAAATTGTACAATAATGTGAATGCGCATTAATGGTGCCTATATGCAATTTATTTATCCTACATATAACATCATTCATAAATTTGAAATTTTGTCTTACTACATAAATAATATTAGAAGTGATTGAGTGATTCATGGTTTTATATAACCCTTGGTTTCTGTTATTGTTATTATAAAAAAATATTTCTTCAAGTATAATCTTGACGTCAATATTCTATTATCCACCTATTAAGTGAATCATACTTATTTATATATATACAAAAATATGTATAAAAAAAGCAACATAATACCTCACATATCTTCAACTAATTTTAAAATTGTATCTACCATATAACACCTTAAATAATAACTTAGTTAACTATAATAACATGCATTATTATAATTTATTCCCCCTTAAATAGTAACTTAGTTAACTATAATAACATGCATTATTACAATTTATTTATTTTATTGTGAACAGGTGACCAAGTTTCTAATACTAATTTGACAATTCCATAATTTGAAACTTAGAAATGTTTGATCTTTACCTTGTAAGGAATTCTTCACCTAACCTTCGGTATATGGTTATAACATTTATAAACAACTTACTTTGTTAAAATTAATCTACTTGATTCCCTAAGATGCTATTGAGTTCAATATGATTTTCATATTATAAATGTTGTTTATCTTATCGTGTGAGCATAATTGAGCCGAGAGGCTCATTCTACATAATTGAGTTGAGAGGCTCATTCTACAATCCAGTATGTGAGACATATGTAAGTATGTAAGCATGTCATGTCCTCAAAAAATAATAAAAATAATTTTAGCTCATGTAGAGCAAACAAAAATTAAATAACCATATAAATAAACGATTAAAAATCCATTAACACAACAATTAACTCAATTGTTGATATTTTACTATCACTATTCAAGTAATAAATAAAATATTTCGATGTATATCTTAAATAATATAATTTTATACAACTTTATAGAGATTAAGTAATTAAAAAATAATATATATATATCTATATATATATCTATATATATATATATATATATATATATATATATATATATATATATATATATATATATATTTCTCTTATAAATATCTCAATATAGAACTTAAATAAACTATTTTAATATCCATATTAACTAATATATTTCAGTATGAACTTTTTGAGTATCCACATTAAATAATCTATTTTAGTATGAAAGTGTGTGTTTATATATGTGTGTGTCTAAATGTTTACCTAAATATCTCAGTATAAAACTTAAATAAATTGTTTTAATATCCATATTAACTAATATATTTCATTATGAAAGTGTGTGTTTATTATGTGTTTTATATTCTGTATGTGTTTGTATGAATTTTATCAAAGCGTGTTATTG
The DNA here is from genome assembly GCA_031772625.1 of Pinus tabuliformis. NCBI lineage: Eukaryota > Viridiplantae > Streptophyta > Pinopsida > Pinales > Pinaceae > Pinus > Pinus tabuliformis. Next base: position 702,740,000 of record CM062805.1, on the reverse strand, counting down.
GTATAACTCATTACTTTGGATCGTCAGCTATCCTGCTTTCCATCTCATGATGTCTCTCAGCTCATGTGTTCCCTTTCAAGTTGTGTGCTATTATAGACTTCTAAGAAGTGCACTCTTCTCCCCTTTCTTGTGTTATAGCCTTTCATGCACCTTCCTTGACTTGCTGCAAGGTCACACCCTTGCTTCCAACAAGGACATCTTACTTACCTTTGCACACAACCACAGTCAAGGCGATACCGTACTACCCACTATTGGGACTCCTATTCCAAATGGTCTGAGGTCTAGTTGGGACTTCATACTGGGGAGATCCCCTGACATGTTGGCGGGTCCAACATCATCAACATATTCTAAAGGTATCCAGCACCTACATGATGTAAAAAGAGTAGATCTTTCTCTACCCATAAAAAGTGGCTGATTGACCTCAATAAATATGGGATTGGTTGGTTTTTTAGAGGAGGAGTGGAATTTATTTGTTAAATAATTAATTGAAAATGTGGTGTGCTTAAATAGTTCTAAGGACTCTATGGTCTAGACTTATGACTCCTCCTCTCGTAAATTTAAATCCAGTCATGCATATGAAGCTATTGCTCACACTATTGCAACTAAGGACATCGGATGTTGGAATAAAATTATATGGAAATGGCATATTCCCAATAAGATAAAATCCTTCCCCTAGTTGGTCTTACATAATAAAATTATGACAGGGGATAATCTTCATAAAAGAGGCTTTATGGGACAAAATGGTTGTTGTCTATGCAGACAACATGATGAAATTGTGGACCAACCCCTTGTTAATTTTTTAACAAATTAGACAGTTTGGCACTTTGTCCTTCAAAAATTGGGCATTAGAGAGAATCTGGATCAGTACCTTTGAGGATTTTCCAAGTTTCTAGGCAAATAAATATAAATTTCTATGTGATCTTCATGTCTTTGTCACCTAGGGAATATGGAATCTCAGGAACAGGGTTAACTTTGAAAACAATAGCATAAACATTCTCCCTCCATCTTCTAAGATTGTTTCTCTATTTATAGAATAACTCTCCCAGCAATTCAAAATCCCAAGGAGGATTTGATTCCCAACTATCCATTATGATCTAATGGTTGGATGTTTTGATGGAGCTATGCAGAAGTATATTTATGGTGGTGGTTGGGGGGGTGGGGGGGGTGGTTTGAAGGGGTTGGATTAAACTGCCTGGAAACAAATCTATAACTTTCAAAAGAGGAATTGGAAATGCGACTGACACCAAAGCGGAGTTGATTGTATTTTGGGGCCTTATGACACTAACTAAGCTAAACAACATTAACTACATCCATATTCATTGTGACTCCAAATTTGTTATAGAGTGGTTCACAGGTAACGCCCAATTGGAGGTCCTAAAACTAGCTACTTAGAAGAACATAATCGTCGAAGCAAAAGGCCACTTTTTGGAGATTAGGTTTCAACATATCTACAAAGAATATAATAAAATTGCAGATAAGCTATCAAAAAGTGCCTTAAATTTGGACCTTGGTACCATCCTCATTGAGGAGCTTGTCTGTGGTTATATCCAAGATGTTCACTCCTCTCCTATAGATTTCATGTTTCAACTTGGGTCTCTCTACAAATTCTCTGACAGACACTCCTTTCAATATTCTAGAGTAAGGCTGGCATAAAATTTAGCATATCATTCTACAAGTTCCCACCTCACTGAATTCTCAAAATATTCAAATCCTTATTGAAGACTTGTTGAAGATATATATTCAGATTTTGTATCTCAGTTATATCAGGTTATATCATTTTCGTATCTATCAGATTTTTCTCCATAGTAGATCAGATTTTTTAGAATTGTATCTCTTAGTTTTTTAGCTATGTTTGTGTTTAATTGTAGATTATGGTTTTCTTTAGACATATATGATTATATTGAGGTGTGAAACCTTTAGTATGATTTGAAAAATATATTTTACAACATTGTCTATGTACCTTTTTTTTTATTCATTTTGGAATAACAAAAAGGTATCTTTCGTATAGTGAAAAAAATGGGGTGGTTATTTCTGACCATAAATAATACTTCATGGGAATTTAAATAACCACATATATTTGTGGCAGTTTGGCCATGACAAGAAACATTTTTAGAATTAAAAATTCTTCCACAATATGATTATTCATATCAACGTAAATATTGTTTTTCCATTAAACATTTTATACAATATTAAAATCAATTTAATGAATGAATAATTGCTAAAATTTCATTTTACATTTAAATTGTAATCTAAAATTTAAAACTTTACCATTAACAAAATACCTCAATTTATAATTTGTTAAAATCTCAATCTTACATAAAACAAAAAACTACCAATTGCCCCTAAAGGTGCAAAGGTACACTGCCAGAATAGAATATTTAGGAAGATCATCTTGAAAAATTAAGTCATTAAATATAAAATCTCTTATTTCTAATAGAATAAATATTAATTAAAGATTTTTTGAAAAAAAATTGAGAAAACTTTGTCACAAAGAGCAACGTCATACTTCAGTGGTTAGTTGCTTGCTGATGGAAATTTGTTGTTGCAATATTTAGTTATGCTCAGAGTAAGATGTTAGATGGAAAGCTATGTAGGCAAATAGCTAAATGACCACAAAGGGTTAAATGATGTGTATACTGTTGGCTTAGGGGGTCCTGACCTAGGTTCAGAGTTAGCCGTGCCAACCAACAAAACCCTACACCACTGGCCCTTTCGGCAACAACCTACATAGCGCAGGCTGCAATCTCACCTGAAGAAGTATGGGGGGATGCAAGAACCAAGTTTCTACATCCAAAGACTAGTGTGAGGTCTTCCAGCTCCTCAGATCTAGCTTCGCGCAGATCGATACACTCTTAGGGCTCATCGCTGCAACTCCGTTAAACATCCTTTAGACCTTCACGAAGGTCTACGATCTATCCTTGTGGACCTTTAACAGTCAATTTGTCTACTTACATGCATCAGAGAGCAGTCCGAAATTAGGGTTCGCACCAATTTACTTAAGTTATTAATAAACATTAGAGAATTCATCAAATTCTTCACAAAAGTACTTATATATGCATTGCGTATATTATTAACACTTATTCAAGAGAATCGCGTAAAATTCAATCAATATTCCATAAAACACATCATTCATCGACATCATATAATATTAACAGAAACAAAGTTAAACATAAATACGGAAGAACTCTTAGGAAATTGTCTTTACTGATCTTAAATTCAAGGTTACATACTCAAAACTTCCCTGTGCACACAGTTGCAGGGGTCCACGTACTTAGATGCGGAATCTACCTAGACCTTTGTGTACTGAGTTGTAGAGCCTTTCTTCTATCTTACCCGCTTCTCTTCACTATCAATTCCCATCCATCATGCCTTAGAATCTCTAATACATACCTATTTATAGCATTTTTCATACAATGCCATGGTTCGCGGATCATGGGTGAATCTCAAAACTGACTCAAAATTTACATAAAACAAGGAGCTAAACACCATTGACTCCTATTCATCTACACGCTCTGCATCCAAAAATCGCGAAGACTTTAAATTATTTACAAAAACTGTACCAAAACTTGGGTTATCGTAACCCCAAAACTAACCCAGGGGACGCCATCCCAACAGGCCCCCAACACAAATATCATGACTCACCCTCGAGTCACTCTATTGGCATTGCGACCTTATTGTGAAGATCCCCCAGCTCCACCTGAACCACTGCAACTTCAGTAGCACTCTGCATTGTTGCCTACTTAACTTCCTTGACGAATTTTTCCGTGGCTAGTCCTTCTACGGCCAACCTCATCATTTGATGTGTTTGTTGCAAACCTTTAAGCTTATCCTAAATGGCAGTCATGACTTGATGAGCCTCCTCCAATCAAGGCTGCAACTCGGCCTTTAGCAAGGCCTCCTTCTTCTGTGTTTCCTCCACCTGTGTCAGCAGTTGCTTTCCTTCCTGTAATTTGACAAGGCGTTGCACTTGTGCTAAGGAGCGCATAGTTGCCTTGACTTCATCATATTTCCGCTACATCTCCCTTACCTCTGTGTTCAGTGTCTGTAGGTTTAGATCCTCCTACAGGTTGGTCGCAAGCTCCATAACTTTCTCAAACATTGTCGCACAGTCAGTGACTGTGGCATCCAAGGTAGCCATGCCTTCGTTTATCACGGCTCCGTGCCACTCTTGGACCTCAAGCAGAGTCGTGGGATGAAACTTTAACTGCAGCTCTGTGATCTTCATGTTGAACTCAAAGGTTACCTGTCCAACTTCTACTTTAGCCTTACGCACACTAGCTACAAGTTTTCTGGTTTTAGCTTCGGGTTGTGCATCCTCCGAGATGTGAAGCTTAAGCACTGTCTTGCATGCCTCTGCTACTATTGACTCCAGACTTGAACTACGCATCTAAAATGCATCCTTTTCTTTCAAATCATGTGCTTTTCAGTAAACATTTGCTCATTGTTGACTTTGTACTCACTTATAAGGTTGAAGGCATGCGACTCCCTAGTTCTCAATTCATCTGCCACCCCCATATGCAGCGCGTGGACGGTCTTGTTGGAGAGTGCCGCTATATTCAATCCTATGTTCTTGATGGTCCTAAGTATGATACAATCATCGATGAACTCTGCGCGAATGGACCCATCTGGAAATGGTATAGTTCTAAGGCCTATGATCCTTACTATCTCTGTTGCTTGGCTTGTCCCGGTTGCCAGGCTCGCTTACTCCGCGCTCGCTTGTCTGGTGCCCACCTGTATTATGCTTTCTTGGATCTACAGCTCACGCAGATCCTTTTGGATGCTCCCAAACATCTTCATGTATTGCTTCTCAAACAGTTGCAACACTTCAGTCATGGTATCCCTAATTTTATCGTCGATCTCATCAAGATCGCCTTCTGTTAACACCATGGGATCAACCTGTGTTTTATTCGATTTCTACTTTTTCCACATTCCACACTGTTGCTCCTTGCCACGCCATTTCAAACTAAATGGGGTGCTCTACCCCTCATCGCCTCTGCCACCTTGTCCTAAAAGTTCTGCCTCCTTCGTCTCCAGCAAAGGTGACCTTTCACCTTTTTGTGACTTGCATTGTTCTTATTCTGCCTGCTCCTTGGTAGTGCATTCTTGCTCCACACGAGCCTTTTCTGTAGCTTCCTTCTCTTTTTGTTCTGCTAGTGTATGCACAGCCTTCATAGCGGCCTCCTTTCATTTCTACGCGGCAGAACTTTCTGCACCCGTGCTTGGTCTAGCAGATAAGTCTGACAGGGCGCCACTCTGTAGGCCATTTGGAGACAACCTCCTCGACGTCCGTTTCTGACACTAAATAGGGTAACTAGTGCCATTTCTTCTCTGGATCCTTCCGCGCCTAGATATATACTCTGTGGAAGTCAACCTTAAATACCACGTAGGGTGACAACTGCGTGAAAAAGGTTGGGGACAACCTTAAACACAGATTGATGGCCATGCAGAGAGACATTTCCATAAGAACACAAATTATCTTTGTCTCCGTAATATGTCCAGCATCCTTTGTAGACCATAAGGACGCGAATTTCACTGCCTCTGGCAATCCTTCCTCGAGTGGAGGAAATTGGCTATCCTTCGGCAATTCCCATGTAGTGAGCACAATTCAGAGCAACAACCAAGTGTAATGAAATGACTTGGTTTCATCTTGGGCCTCTCAGAAGTTCGCTAGGAACTCTTGACAGAGGTATCTTGCCTAATTAATCTGTACGCCTTTCACACACTGTGCAGCCAGGGAAACTACTAGCGCCATAACTTCATCCACACGACATTTTCACATCACCTTCCCTGCTAAATTCTGGGCTACCAATTGAACTGTCGAGTCTGTTATAAAAATAATTGAATACCCTTGTGACTTCTTAAGGAGGCCGTAATCCCTCTTCATCCTTTCTGCGAGGTCTTTTTCCCCAGTCTCTCTACTAAACTTCTTAGCCGGGTTCACGCCTTTATAAGGCAAGTGCGTGATTCTATGAATGAGCATGTCTGTAATGGGGATAGGCCCTCCCAGCCATAAACAACCATCGTGCACCAATGTGAGCAGCTATTGCACACATATCATATTGATGGGGGTGTGGTGGTAATGTGGCACCCATAGCAAATTGAGCAACCCTGAGTGCTCGACACCGCAGATCCATTCCTCCATTTCCAACGTTGTAACACCGGATTCTGCATAATAGACCCTCCTTTTATATTTTTCTGTCACCAAGTGTGGGAACTTAGCATGGTCTGCGAGGTCCCAATCCTTCATTTTTAAAAACGAGACCCTTGCGAGTCGCGGGCCTTCAAAAGGGACCTGCTCAAGTAGTAGGGGTGTGGATATTGTGAATTTCGCAGCATCTGGGTCCTTCATGACCTTTTCTTTTCCCTTCCATAGAGGGATATACTTAAGTAGCCTTGTTATGGGTTTCGCTACTTCAACATCGATATTTTTTATTCCTTGGGCTTCTTCCGCCTCCAAGTCCACTACTTTCTCCGGCTACTTATCTTTCTTCTACTTCTGTGTTTCGGTATGCTTCCTTAGGGATGTGCGCACTGGAACTAGCTTCTTCTACTTTTCCTTCACGGATTGCTTTGATTTGGCTGGGTGGGTTTCTCTGGAAGGGGTAGGCTTTGGCCTAGATGACCTCGATGCCATAGGCATAGGAGTAGGAGCTTCCATACTTACAACGTCCGGGGCAGTGGTCTCAAAGGCAACATCGCCAATACTAAATGGTTTCAACAGGGCTTGGTGCAAACATTTTTTCAAGAATAAGCTTCTGGTTTATCTCAAGAAACTCAGGAAACAAGGGGCTTGCAACTAAATCTTCCAAAAACACTCAGCTCATAGGAAACAGATAGTGAAATTCATTAACAATTCTCAGAGTGAAAAGTGTTCTCTATTGGACTGGCACGTGTAATTTATAGGGGGTTTTGAATTCAAATCCGACCGTTCCCCCCAAATTATGACAATAAATGTTGTTTTGGCGACAGATATTCAAATATTTTTGCCTTAAATACTACCACCATGCTCCACTTAACTGTCTTTTGGTCATCAAGTCATGAAAAATAACTCCAATGGCCACTTTCATGTTGTGCTACGCGATACCTTCCTCCATGACGCAAATTCCCGAGCACAACTTTATGGTTTGTATCTTAGTCATTCTTTGCGGAGCCTGCTCGCTGTGTTGTCCTTCAAACTGGGTAGTGTATTTTATAGTCCCACGCTCCCTTGCAATTGCCTGGAGCAATAAAACTATCCTGCTGCCATATAGTCATTATGTAGGATCCCCTGTATACAACTTCAACCTACTCCCATTCACTCTTCTCGAGAAGGGTTCCCCATTCAGCTTCGCGAGATGAACTGCACCTCCATCTGTAATTTCTTTGACAATATATGGCCCTAACCAATGCATCTACAATTTACCCAAAAATTTAGTGAACTTACTATCATATAACAGGAAAAGGTCATTTACCTTGAATGTGTGAAGCTTGATATGGTGATTATGCCATGATTTTAAATGTTCCTTCTATACTTGTTGATGAAATCCTGCCAAAAAGCGATCTTCTTCAAGCTCCATCAGTTGCGTGAGTCGTTCCTCCAAGGCCTCATGATCCGCCATATCGTCAGGGTTTCTATGCACAAACTAGGCATAATGTACTTCATTAGCATTACATATTTGACACCATATACTAGTCTGAACGACATTTGCCCTATCAACTTCTTACAATTAGTATTGTAAGCCCATACTACGTAAGTACGTGCACATACCATTCATTGCATTGTTCATTGTAGATCTTCGTCAGTGCATTTTCCAAAATCTTATCGAAGGCTTCAACGATCCCATTGGCCTCAGGGTGATACGGTGTACTCTTCTGATGGTATACCTAGAATTCTTCAGTCAACACATTGATCGTCTCGTTCAGAAATTTTGTACGCCTATCACTCATCAACACTTTCGGGCAGCCAAATCTGGTTAAGACATACTCAAACAAAAACTTTGTTGTTGTAACCCCTGTACAATCCTTAACCGGCTAAGCTTCCGCCCATCTGGTTAGATATTTTGTCACGGTGATAATATAGCTCGCACCTGTTTTCTTTCCTGGGGACTGAACTAGCCCCAACAAAATCAATCACCCACTTCTCAAATGGCTGCAAAGATACCTGAGGATGTAGTTGTAACTTGTCCCGTCACGATGGTCTTCCAGTTCTTTGACATGCATCGCATGCCTTACAATATGCCTTGGAATCCTTGTGTAATGTAGGCCACCATAGACCTGTGCGCAAAATATTTTGCGCAGTTGACTTGCCTGCATAATGACCTCCCGTAGCTTCCCCATGAGCTTCAACAAGATTGCTTCCCGCTCAAAACCTAGCACATATCTTCACAATATTTCATCTGCACCCATCTTATACAAATGTCCCACAATAACTGAAAAATATGTCGTGTGCACTACTAATTACTTCTTTTGCTGACTTATATATCCTTCGGGTGCCATCCCCGTAGTCAAGAAGTGAATAATATCATAAAAATGATCATCCTCGGTGTGCACTACAAAGAGTTGCGCATCTAGAAACCCTTCCTCCAAATTATTAGGCTCCTCTCCTATTTCGATCCGTGACAGATGGTCAGGTCCTGCATTTAACCATCCCGACTTCACAATGACTTCAAAGTCATACTCCTGGAATAATAGCAACCATCTACAGATCTGGCCCCCCAACACAGGCTTATTGGCAAGGTATTTCAAGGCAAAATGATCTGTATGCATCTTAAAATTCCCTCCTAAAAGATAATGCCTAAATTTTTGTAGCATGTACACCATGGCTAATCTTTCGCACTCATTCGTTGAATGATTCTTCTCAGCCTTCGATAACTTCCTACTCGCGAAGACTATAGGATGGTACATTTCTCCTTCACCGACCTGCATTAGCACCACACCCAACGCAATGCAAGAGGCATCCACATGTACATGGAACTCCTTTTTCCAATCATGGAATACCAAAATCAGCGTAGTGGCCATCCTTTCTTTTAACACATCTAGGTTGCGCTGACTTTCTTCGTCCCATTAGAATGTTGCATCCTTCTTCAATAGTTTCTCCATGGGTGTAGTAATTTGAGCATAATATTTGATGAATTTTCTATAATATCCCATATGTCCCAGCATCACACACAGCTGCTTGGTGTTCCTTGGGGCCTCCAAACTCACAATTACTACAACCCTTGCAGGGTCCACCATCAATCCTTGCTTACACACCACGTGACCCAGAAATATCCCAAAGGGAACACAGAATATGCATTTCTTCAAATGCAATGCAATCTGGTATCTGCGACATGTATCCAAAATCAGGCACAAACTTGCTACATGGAGCTTCACTAATCCAAACACCGTCCAATCATTAAAGTAGACTTCCAGGAACTTATGAATGAACTCCTTGAATGCTGCTATGACTACGTGGGAAGATATCGTAGGCACATTCTTAAGCCCAAACAACATCATAGTGTATTTAAAACAACCCCTCTCCATCGTGGAGGTCGTTTTTCTCCTATCTTGATCTGTTGATACCCAGAAAATTCGTCGATAAAGGAATAAGCTTCCTGGCCTCCAACATTATTTAACACTTCATTTATAAATGGCACCAGAAATGGGTCATGAACACATGCATCATTAAGCTTCCATAGATCTAATCAAATCCTTATTTCACCTTTTTGTTTCTTCTCCTGAACCACCATTGGGCTCACCCAATTAGATTCTTAAACAGGTTTTATGATGTCTACCTCTACCATCTTCTCCAGCTCTTGGCGAACCTTTTCCTTTTATTTAGGATTAAGGAGATATGACCTCTATTTAATAGACTTCGTGTCTGGCTTCAGAGTGATCCTCATAATGCCTAAATCGCCAAATATTCCCTTCAAATCTGAAAAATTAGCAGGGAAGAGATCCTGGTATTCGTGGAGTAACTCAACAACTTTATCCAAGGTAGTATCGTCCCAATAGTCTCCAATTTTCGCAAACTTCGATTTTGCTTTAGTGCCAATGTTTACTTTCTTGGTCTTCAAAGGTGCAGAGATGCTGGGGTTTTGTATTTGTGGGCCTTTGACTTCACGATGCCCTTCTGCCTCTGGAAAATTAATGTTTCTTGGATCTTCATCCTCCTCTTCTGCAGTCACATTATAGCATTCCAGCACATGGGATAGCTAGGTGCTCCAATCTGGTTGGGTCCATTCCATGGGTTTCTTTGGTGTTCTGAAGATAACTGCCTTAATCTCTTGTAACACTTCATCGATGCCTGCGAAGTCGTCTTCAAAGCTGAAGGTCAATAAGAACCCTTCCCTCAATATATTCCATTCCGCGGTGCCATAGCGGAGCTCTGTTTCTAGATACCAATTCATGGGAATTGTATCCAAAGTATGGGAAAATATGTGTATTCACTCTACCTGTGGTTTTGTCCCCTATGCTTTAGTCCATTTTTCTAGGTGATCACGCGGATCATCCCTTCCATTATATTTCTCAGTCATTCTGGTGTTAACACGCCCAAACCACAACTTCATCATTCTTCTATAATCTTGCCATGCAACAAAACTATCCTTATGCATACCCCACCATCATGCAGGCACAGCACATAGTGCCAACTTGAATTCTTGTAAGTGGTGACCCTCAGGGGCTTCGCACTCAAATTCATCCAAAAATAGATCAGCGTTAGTTAAACCATCATAATAGGGTAATTTCCTTACCTCTGACCAAACACAGCGCAACGAATTCCTCATCATATTGCATTGCAATGTAGACACTTCATGCAAGCAACTCTGCCAATGTTCTAACTCCTCATCTAAATCAAAGGTGTAGGAACTCTCCCGATGTTAGATTGATCCAGTCCTGATCTCATGTTGTTACTTTGTAGCTTTGATCTAGTTCATCATCCTTTTCCTCATAATTGCGGACTGGTTCAATATATCATGTCCCTTTTTCGAGGTCCAACAGTACTACAATCCGAAGCAATTTTCTTTCAAACGACATTGTCCTCTTCTTCAAATTGATGACCCCAGTCATATCAATGGCCCAGTCAATTCCCAGGAGCGCGGGGTATGGATTACTCTCATCGGCGATTTCTATAACGTCAAAGTTGGTCATCGTGCTTGGACCTTCTATATCAACTGTTACTCCATATAATCATCCCATGGGGATGATATTCTGCTGGTTCACCATTCTAAGCTAAATCGGATACCACTGCAACGCAGGTCTCCCCATTATTTCCCATGTTTGTTTTGGTAATACGTTTGCATTGGACCCCAAATCCAAAATGACCTGGTCCATCTCATGGTCACCTATCTGGGCGATGAGCCTCATCTCGTGCCCTATTCATGCCTTATGTTTGCCAATTTTTCTAACCACCCGGTGTCCATCAGGGACCTTCTCTTTGCTGGCGCATTTGTTTATTAATTTGCAGGCCTTCCATAGCTTTTTTATAGCATAGAAGTTTTATGCAGGTCTCCAAAAACATAGTGAGTACAGAGGGATCAACTTCTGTAGGTGTGTTAATTTCTTGCATCTTGTCCTGGCTTCCTAAGGTGGAGGCCTCAGTGAAGCTCTTCTTGGCCTCCATAAATATTTCCTTAGCGTGAGTTAGATCAAAGCCAACTTCCTTCTCTAGGGCCTGGTGGACCCATACGTCCTCTTTAAGCTATTTAGCTTTGTCATCGCCAGTCGTTATTCCACTTCTCATCACTGTATTAATGCTTTGATCCTCCTCGCAGGGCTCAGCTCCCATCATCTGTAAGTTCTGTGTAGGCTATTGAGGCTACGCTTTCTTCTCTTGCATTTTAGCTATCAACACCAGGCACTCTTCTATAGTATGGTCAAACTTGTTGCAGTATTGACATGATAGGCATGTCTGATTCTAGAATTCTCATGCATAGTTGGTTGTCCGCAATTGTAACATATAATCTGACCTTAGCCTCTACTAGGTCCTCCTCCTCCTTGGCCCCATACTCATCCCTGATAACCTCTGCGCGTGCCTCCAGTGCCCTGATCTAGAGGCCGAGTTTCTTCTTGCATCTAATATGTAAGTGTTCTTTCCATCATCAACTCATAGCTTCGACAATGGTGCTCATTGTGGCCCACAGATTTGCAGAATTTACAGAACAACTACCGAGATCTCTAGACGAACTTTTGAAGTAAATGGAAATTATTCATCACATGTTGTCCAGTAGCTTGACAAATAGCACACCGTAGAGTAGTCCCCATGCTCGACCCTGTTGAGGCTTCCCGTACACAGGTGTTACACAACATTTTGTCACTGTCCATGTACTCCCCGTCCATGATCTTGGAGGACCTCTACAGTGAACCCGACATGCTTTCCCATCATGAAGCAACTCCCACTATGCCCTCTTCATGAGCAAAATAATTTCTGTTTGCATCATTTCCCAAGAATATTCCTTTTATTCCAGTTTACAAGACCAGCGCTACTGAGCAGTTTCCTCCTCACACCGATTTGTAGAGATTAAAACTAGCCCTAGCGTCGTACGGAGGGACTGAGCTCTTTTCCAGTCACGCCGATCCTCTTTTGGAATTTTTTTTAAATATGGAGTTGAAGCTTCCTGCTCTAGAAGCTTCATAACAGAGGTTTGGTAGATGGTTGGGATGGATGGAGCCGAAGAAGTTAGTTTGGGGTCCTTTCCCCTATTAGGATGGAACAAACTTAAGAGATAAGACCTTCTCCCATGATGAGAGGAACCATCTCCCATCCATTCAATCTTTATAAACCTCTTTCTTCCCAAGATAAACTAGTTTTGGAGTGAATTTGAATGATCAACAAGACATCTATAGCTTGTAGCTTTGTAGTGTGTGTATGTTTGAGGGATAATAATGTGTTTTGGTTTGGTTTGAGACTAGAGGGAGGAGGCCTTAAAATGTCCATTGTTGGGGCTATCCATGAGATGCTAGCAGAAGTGTGGGAACCTGGATACGTCGAAGGAGACCAACAACATCAAGGCATTGACTGTAATCTCTTTCTGATTTATATGAATACAACTATTGATTGATTTCCTACATGAAGTGTTATTTTACATCTTTATGGCTTAATGTTCCTTGACATATTAAGTAGTTTGAATACAATATTGTATGGTATCACGTTTGTTGTTGTTGTTTGTTTGCTTGTTTCAAGTACTCGAAGGAAGGTAATGGAAGATAAATGGAGTGAGGAAGCAGGATCATCACCAATCGGAATAACGTTCTAAGAGGTAGGCCCTCTTAATTGATTCCATAGAAAATTTTAGGGGCGAATGTTCGCCCTTTGGCGAAATTAAGGGGTTTTAAATTTTTAGTGGGAAAATATTTTGTATCATAGCACATTTTTACAAATGACCTCAAATAGCCCACCTTATTTTAAGGGAGAGGGTAAAAAAGGTAAATTTAGCCCTTGAAACTAGGAGTTACAACCTTCCATTCGCCCATTTTCAAGAATAGGTTTTATTTAAGTGAATCCTATGGGCCAAATACCATATTTATAAAAGAGGTATGGTAAATAAATAAAACATTTTTTATATTTACTCCATAAGTCACCTTATATACATGCAAGGGTGTAAACAAATAAGAATATAAGTAAAGTGGAGGTATGGTAAATAAATAAAAATATAAATAAACTAGACATATGGTAAATAAATAAAACCACTTTTTATATTTGGTCCATAACCCTCGTTCTATTTATGAAGGCTCGAGAAAGAGGTTTTATTTAAGTGAATCCTATGGGCCAAATACCACATTTGTAAAAGAGGTATGGTAAATTAATAAAAATATAAATAAACGAGAGGTATGGTAAACAAATAAAACATTTTTTTATATTTACTCCATACGTCACCTTATATTTACGAACACTCAAAAAATGCGTTATATTTAGGTGAAACCTATGGGAAAAATACTATGGGACAAATACCATGGACTAGATTGTTATTAATACCATGCAAAAAAACATTATTAACCCTAATATTAGTATTAATAAAAATAAAAATGGCACATGGTATTGACCCATGGTATTCACCAAAATGGCACATGGTATTGACCCATGGTATTCACCTGGAATGTAGCCTATTTAAATGGGGGAATTAAACAAGCATAGATCCATCTTTACTCTGGATCTACTAACCCCGAGAGGTATCAAATATCGTGATATGCAAACTAGCATAGAGTGAAAAAATATTTGATCCCTCTCAGGGCTTGGTGGATCAAGAGTAAAAATGGATGTTGTAATTTAATGTATGTTAAACATTTTAAAAAATAAAATAAAATTCAACTATTAGTTTTATTAATTTTTATAAATTACTAATAGTAATTTTTAAGCTCCAGGTTTATGATAACCCATGGTATTGACCCATGGTAATACCATGGTATTCATGTGAGCATAGACTATTCAAAGGGGAAATTCTATCATCTTTAGATCCATCTTAATTCTGGGTCTACCAAGTGCTCAAAGGGATAAATAGATTTCATCCCCTAAGAGTGGTAGATGTGGAGTTAAGATGGATATAGGTTGGTTTTTATGATAATGAAGATATTAAATAGACTTAGGAAATTATATTGTAAAAACATCTTAAGCTGAATGGTTAAAGCATAGACATTGGAAAAGTATATTTGTATACCTTTGTTTTAAACTGAAACAAATACAGGGCTAAAAGGAATGGATTGATTGCACTGGTCATCCTTCTATAACTTTCCAACATATGCTAGAGTAAACAGATTGTAATTTGGGTAATTTTTCCAACTACAAACAGGAACATACTTGTGTAATGGCAGGGTGGTTACGAGGTCCCTAGAAGTGATGAATTTGAATTTTTCTTGGTTTTATATATAGTATTAGGTTTTTTCTCATGCTTTCTATGAATGACATGGGTGAATTTTATCCTACACCCACTAGGTTATCGATATGTAATTTCAGTAATTTTGATTTCAAAAGATATTTTAAAGAAATGCAATGATTTCATTTGTGTATTCAATAAACACAATATTCTAATGGAATTCTGCATTTGTGGTTTACCTATATAGATTCCATGGAGAAGTGTTAGTGGTGTGACATCAATTGTCCTCAAGCAGAGGCTTTAGTTTTACTCTTTTTGGAAGCAAATAATTTCTTCCAACATTTTTGAGTTCCATGAAAAATTTGAAAGTCCTAATAGTATTCAATTATGGGTTCAAGAGAGACATAGTATTCAATTATGGGTTAAAGAGATCCACATTGAATGATCTATCGGCCTTATCTTCACTTAGTTTAAGACTATTCACTTGGAGAGCCTACATGTGCCCCCACTTCAAGAGCATAGTAAAGTCATGTAGAACTTAGAGAAGCTATCTTTAAGCTTTTAGTGAAGAATGGAAAAATGTCTGGGTTCAATAACAACCAGTCGAGCATTAAGCTTCCAATAATGCTAGATTTTAACCTGGAGCACTTTTGTGATTTGGAGGAGATGCCCCCTTGTATTTGTGACACATCTTCAGTTGTGAATTGGACTATTACTAACTGTCATTTCCTTCGAAAGTTACCTGATGACTTGGGGAACCTCAACTCTTTAAGAATGTTAAGGAAGGAAGGAAATTACATTATGCTAAGTTCTCTTATGCTTTTCAAGTTTTTCTTGGATATCTACAACGTTTCAAGTAGGAAAGTACATTCTGTTAATGAAAATTTGTCTTGATAGAAAGGCCCAATTTCAAATTCTAATGCTTTCAAAAAACATTGTATAACTGTAATGTTTCTAAAAGGAAAGCTTATTTTTTCAATTTAAGTATCATGATCCCATATTCCAACTTATTTTTCAGTAACCCATTAGGCTTTGTAGCTTTGAATAAATCCATGTCTTTTGATAAGATCCTCTTCCAAATTAGAACGCAGTTTCCTTTTGGCAATAACCACATACAATGTCTTGATTTTGTTATTGAGAAAATAGAGGTTGTGAAACAAGCTTGTGCCATTAAGGACTTGATTCATTGATTATGTATCAATTATGGCTCTTGATGTAACAATGTCTTGATTTTGTTGCTTGAAAATAGAGGTTACGCTTTACTATTTCACAGAATTTCTTACAATCTTTCCATAAGTATTGATTTGTAATCGCAGTCACTGAGGGACGACAGTAATGACAAAGGTAATATTCCATGGTTTGAAGTTACCCTCTTACTAAATATTTAAATATATCACCACAATTTAACTGTTAGTTAAAGGAATTGTATTTGATTTTTAAACAATTCATTGCTTGATTTATAGATTTTGATTTTTTCCCTTTTTTATTTTTTTTCTCAGATTTGGTATGAGATATCTTCCAATATTTGGGTTCCCTAGTTTCCCCACCATAGATATGAGGTTCAGATGCTATCATTAAATATTCTCAGAACGTTACAACTTTTCTAGTAAGTGTACTTTGAAACATTGTTGTTTCTTTTCCATGGTGTTAATGCAAATAAGCACTACAACTAGTGCCATTATTTAGATTAAGTGCTGAAATCTAGGTGGTCTTGTAATGATGGAGTGATTGTTTTATAGCTACTAAGGCCATGTGCATTTTTATCTCTTATGTTGTCCTGAGATATTCAAATTCAGAATAAGAATTGAGGTCTTGTTTCCACTGTAGATTGCAGTTAGTTTCTTGAACATAATATATAGTTGATTATAGTTTACTAATCAACTGTGGATGTGATCCCTCGCAGGAAAGGAAATTCAAAGTGACTTTGATTTCACATTGGTTTGTCAAAAGATCCACACAAGAAAGGAGATTCAAAGTGACACTGATTTCACACTGATTTGTCAAAATGGAGGTAAGAGAAAAGGAAACTTTGTATTCAACAATGCTCTTAATTTCATATGTACATGCACAGACATATTAGTAGAAAATATTGAAGGGTTGCCTAAGTAATATTTTCCATTCCACTACATTCTTTACAACTTGTATGTAAATAACTCGGAACAATTCATTACACTACTTGTTATTCTTTATTAATCAGTGGTTAAGATTTTGATATTGAACTGGCTAAGATTTTTCTTCCTTCTGTGAAATTGTGTGTTCTATGATGCTTCTTTTCCATTCACTGTGTATAGAATATAAAGTGTGTCTAATGGAGTAGGAAGATTGGAAAGTCTTGTGATCCTTGAACTATGTTACAAGGCAGAAACCCAATGGGGCAGGGTAGGTGCATCCCCACAAAAGGGTCACAAATACCAAAGTTGGTATTGGCTAGTGCCTTGAGCTAGAAAATTTCCTCTACCCTTGTATTAATAGTGAATCCGGAGAGGATTATAATATTATCTTTATAAGATTTATATTAGCTAAGATTGATTAATAAAATTCATGAGACATGAGCTAGGATGTCCTTGCAAGGTGGTTGTTGATTATTGGAAGCTATGATGGCCATTATGTCAGGCTAGGTGGTCGCACTCCCTTGATCGTGAGCACAATTGTGATCAAGATGGAAGACTTCATAGTCTGGATTGATTGTTTAGCAGTGATAATTAGTGGGCTCATTCACAAAAGCTTTTATTTCACTAATCCTTTTTATAGAGTTGTCAGATTCAATTTCCAAAGGTTTTAATTACACTATAGAGTTGAGTTCTGAGAGAGTTGTGACTCTGTTATAAGCTTACCTGCATATTATAAGGGACTTGGTTGGCTTTTTTATAATTTTATAAACAAGTTCCATTTCGTGGAAATGTGAAAAAAAAGTGATATTGCCACCATGTGGCTCTTGTCATATATGGTTTTATACTTTTTTAAAAAATTCTCTAAGAGTTCACAATGCTAAGATTCACTAGGACCTTACCAGTTTTATTATTTAGTGAAAGACTCACCAAGATCTTACAAGATTTTATAAATGAGTAAAATATTTGCCATGCCTGGTGAGAGATTCGCCAAAAAATTATATATACATATTATATTATTGATAAAATCGCCTTCCATTTTTCCTATATACCATGGAGATTCGCCCATTTATTATACATAGAAATTTAGGGGGGGTTCTTAAAATTTTCCCTGATTGATTCTAGCTTAAGGATATTTTCCATAGATTTTTTGTTTGTGGCTAGACCTGCTCTCTCGGGATAGAGGAATAATTTGTGTCCACACTAAGAATTTTCCTGCACCACAACGATACAGTGGTCTTTATCGTGCCCCTGGCTCTTGCACTTCAAACATCATAATTATGCATGCACTTATGGTTTAGTCTCCTTGTCTTTCTTCAAACTCTGTAATTCTAGGTGTATGCTCTATAACTGAGAGTGGATCTATTATACCCCCAAGGTGGCATCCTAATAGGTGATGCATGCAACCTCAACCCAATTTCCAAGGCTTCTGCCTGCGTTCCTATCTTCTGCTGTGACAGAGCAATTCTCAGGTGGGGCAAAAGCGAAGCTATAAACCATTTGCTATGCTAACTATTTGTGAGCTGCATGTAAGCTTCTCAAATTTGACACTTCAACCTTTGATCTAATTCCCAAGGCATCTCATCGACCATCATCATTATTTTTTTGAATCTGATTACTCACTATGAGTCGACTTAGGCTTACTAAACTTCTTGTTTAAAGTTGCCTTAGACTCTGGTATCAATGCAAGAGGATTATCATAATAATACTTAATATACCAAGTTAGTGTGCGATCTTGTAGAGTGGTAACCAACTGTGCCTTCTTTATATTGTGATCAGTAATCTATTGCGTTGTTCACACAGCATTTGCAACAAACCAAAATTGCTCTGTATCTTCACTCCCTATGCCCTTGAAAATTGGAAGCTTCATTGTGTTCGCCATGTTGAATGGTGGTGGTGGAGGTGGAGGTGTGGGCGAAGGTGTATGCGATGGAGGTGGAGGCGGAGGTGGAGTGGACGGATGGTTTACTCGAGGAATCCCCTGAGTGATTAGCTGAACAATGCTTCGTGGCAGAGTCCATTATGCCCCTTCATCATCACTTGGAGGAGGTCCAATCAATGGACTATACTTTGATTCTGATTCTTCGTGATTTCTAAAGAGTCGTCCACTTCGCGTAGCTTCGAACATCAAGGTAATGGCATCACCCATTTTTCACATAACAATATTTTAATCCAAGTATTCAATGATATTAGATACCTACCTTACGGTCCTTTGGAAAATCAATGCTCCACTTCACTATAGCTGACTGAGGTATCAACTACATATTCTGTAACAAATCCTCCTAGAATTAAATCGAGCCAATGATTGACAGCCCACGCGATATTATTTTCATAGGTTTCTAGCCGTCACACTAATTCTGGAGTCCACATTATAGGACTATCGAGCTTCCACCTTCCTTGATTGTCTTTCAATTTATCTAACCATTCATACAATTCAATGGGAAAGGTGTAGAAGAAGATCTTGTGTATCTATGTATACAGATACATGTTCAACCACTCTTCCTTTGACAGGTGTGGATTCCTATTTTCTTGCGCCGCAAACTCGTGAATCTTCCGATCCAACCACTTTTCAATTTCTTTCTTGGTCGGATTCCAATGATGTGACATCACACATCTCTTTCAAGAAGATCTCGGTCCTGGAAACAGAACCATTTGTTGGCTTAGGGGGTCCTGACCCAAGTTCAGAGTTAGTTGCACCAACCAACAAAACTCTACACTATTGGTCCTTTCAGCAACAACTTGCATAGTGCAAGTCCAAGTGTCACCCGTAACAGTATGGGGGGATGCAAGAACCAATTTTCTGCACCCAGAGACTAGTGTGATGTCTTCTAGTGCCTCATATCTGCCTTCATGCACATCGATACACTCGCAGGGCTTGTCTTTGCAACTCCGTTAAATAACCTTCAGACCTTCGCGAAGGTCTACGATCTGTCCTTGTGGAACTTTAAAAGTCAATTTTTCTACTTACGCGCATCAGAGAGTAGTCCTAAATTAGGGTTCGCACAGATTTACTTAAGTTATTAATAAACATCAGAGAATTCATCAAAGTCTTCATGAAAGTACTTATACATTCATTGTGTATATCATTAACACTTATTCAAGAGAATCGCGTAACATTTAATCAATATTCCATAAAACACATCATTCATCGACAACATATAATATTTATAGAAACAGAGATAAACATAAATATGAAAGAATTCTTCGGAAACTGTCTTTACTGGTCTTCAATTCAAGGTTACATACTCAAAACTACCCTGTGCACATAACTGCAGGTGTCCACGCACTCAGCTGCGGACTCTACCTAAGCCTCTACACACTTAGCTGCAGAGCCTTTCTTCTATATTACCTACTTCTCTTTGTTATCACTTCCCATCCATCATGCCTTAGACTCTCTAAGACATACATATTTATAGCATTTTTCATACAATGCCATGGTCTGTGAATCATGGGTGAATCTCAAAACTTACTCAAACTTTACATAAAACAAGGGGCTAAACCCCTTTGTCTCCTATTCATCTACGC
This sequence comes from Pinus tabuliformis, assembly GCA_031772625.1. Lineage (NCBI taxonomy): Eukaryota > Viridiplantae > Streptophyta > Pinopsida > Pinales > Pinaceae > Pinus > Pinus tabuliformis. The sequence continues at coordinate 702,719,602 of CM062805.1, read as the reverse complement.
GCTCCGCATCCATAAATCACTGAGACTTTACATTATTTACAAAAACTATAACAAAACTTGGGTTATTTAAACCCCAAAACTGACCCGGGGGACCCCATCGTAGCATATACAATTGATCTCAGTGAAAATTAGCTTAAATGAAGATTCTTAACAAGAATTGGGACGCCAAGTCCGAGGAATCCTAAAATTTTCAAATTAAAATCTAAGGAAAAAAAATTATACACATTAATTTATAAAGACTTGAGTTAACTTTGTATTATATGAACTTTTTTTTTAATTAACAATTTAATTGATTGGTTAAAGCTATAGAACCCATCATAGATCATTGCCTAATTCATTAAGAAATAATAATGTTAAAATTTATATTTTACATTGAAATTAAAATTGATTTAGATTATTAAATTAATTTGTTATGTGTTTGATAATGGTAATGGATATGATTAACTACAAAATTTTACCAAATTATTGTTTGAAAAAACCCATATTCAATCTTCTCAAGAGTGCATTGTTTGAATGTGGAATATTTGTCCAACACATTGAAAGCCTTTTGAAGTAGCAGATCATTTGCTATGCTAAATCATTATATCAAAACCCACAAAAATAGTGCTATGCTAAATTATCATATCAAAACCCACAAAATAATGCGTCAATAAAAGACAAATGTGTCGATAAAAAATTGGGAAAATGAAATAAGAGGAATGAATCAATAACAAATTGGGGAAGTCACAAAAGATCACACAGCCCCAAAACACAAGGAGCCAGTTATGATTTTATTACAATATGTGAAAACAATTATGCACTAAATTTGAATCTCTTGAAATGAGTTGTTAATAACTATATTGTAAGTTTCTAATGGTGACTTAGAATTTGGAAGAAAGAAGACATTCTGATTTCTTGGCTGCCTCAAAACAATGAAACCATTTTTTTATTATTCATTTAAAAAAATAGACAGTTGACAAACCACCCTACAAATATCAGGGAGGTTCCAACAGTTGTGAGTACTGCTACTCATTAAGAATGACATAACCCTCATGCTCCAAATCCGCCATGTCAACAGGCTCATTCCACCAAAGCAAAAATACTAGACCTGAACCATATCATTTGAGCATAACTACCCAATTAATTGGATGAAGGATCGATGCTAGCAATAGATGGACCATTGACTGGTGAGTTTTTATACCTAAAGGATGGTTTTTGTACAAATGCTATAGTGATAATCTCAAGAATGATGACAGTGAAGCTTGGCTATGGAGGTTGATGGCCTTCTAGAGACTTAACTTCTCCAGTAACAACAACTTCTTAGAGTGTCCACTCCTCTCACCAACCTAGAGTTAATGGAGCAAAGCCACACGATTCAAAGATTCGACATGCCATTAAAAAACAACCACATTACTTCAACATTTTATAAATAGTAAAAGTAACTTGAAATAATAGGGTTTTAACTAAATCACAAGACTAAAAAAATATTTTCTCATCCTAACCATCTATAATCCCTCATCGTCGAAAAAAAGGCATAGGCGAAACACTTCCACAAGAAAGAAATGATGGCGAACTTCTTAGTGAATTCCATGACATCGTTTGTAGTACCATGTGTAAACTTTTATTTAGAGGGAGGACAAAGAAAATGAAACAACGACATTGACTAGGTTGAACAGTGTTTGCTCACCCCAAGCCCGCAAAGAAAACACCTTCGTTGTAAACATTTACATCTACAAAATTATCTGAAATGTCAATTTAAAATACAAATTAAAGATGGGAAAATATGTGAATTCGTTATCGTTTAGCCTCCATAAATATATATAGTATATGCAAATGTTGTGACTGAGACACAAAAATAAATTTGTAAAGTAGTTGTAGATTCGACGTACAAAAGAAAAAGCAAAACAAAGATGAAAATCACTACCACACGACAAAACAAAAAGAAGAACAAAGATGAAAATCACCACCACACGCCACTCGAACAATAGGAGTTACACCACTCGTGACTTTGGTTATGTTCTCTTTATACATAAACTTAGATGCCCATCAGAGAAATTTTGAGGTAAAAAATGGGCCTCAAAACAAAAATGTACAACTAAAATCAGCTTTATAACAACCAGTAGGATTCAATATGATGGTGTCAAGCATGGAGGATGATTCACCATTTTTGGAGTAAAAAAATAAAAATCTTAAACAATAAAAAAATAAAAATAAAAAACTACTTTTTCAACCGATCTCCTTATGGTTTTACTCAAATTTCAAGTGCAATCACTCGTTATATACAAAAATTAATTCATCATTGAAAGAGCACCCATGTTGAATACTTTCGATGGACCTTGCTACATAAAAAATGAGAAATACATGAAAAATGTGGTTGCAATTAAGTTTTTTCATGTATTTCTCATTTTTCGTGTAGCAAGGTCCATCGAAAGTATGCAGCATGGGTATTCCTTGAATGAGGAAACAAATTTCACATCCAATGAGTGCTCCTACTTGAAATTTGAGTAAAACTGTAGGGCGATATGTTGAAAATATGAGTTGAAAAAGTATTTTTTTCCCTTTTTCCCTCTAAAATTCGATGACTTAATGTAATATTATTTTATTATTTCCACTATGATTTTGCAATATTCCTTACTAGGCCCATTTTAGACGTCAAAATTTCTCTAATAATGCCCTTTTCTAGTTTGGGCTCTCATTTTTTGAATGCTACAGTTGTTTCTGTGCTTACATTTCTTTAAAATACTCTAACTAAAAATAAAACTCCATTTAATTTTGATGGATTGCAATGGTGGTCTGCTTCATTCTGTCTAAAGCATCCACACAATAAATGCACAATTATTTTGAACCCTTGATCACTTCTGAAGCCGTAGCTATCACCAGTACCACTCATTCTATGCAAGTCTGAAAATGTATAATTATGGACTACAAAACCCATCACATCTAATCTCTATTAGAATAGTTTAATGTTTTTCTTTTTCCTATTCATTTGCATTCAATAGAGACATTAAAATAAAATGAATTTGTTAAAAATATTTGTTCTCCATATGGCATACATGAGGATGTCCAAAAACAGTTGGAATTAGATGAACTTTTAGGTGATCAAAAAGTTCAACCTCGTCCAGTGAGCCAACTATGTTGGAGAATAGAATACTTGTGTGCAAGATCATTCTGTATGTCACAACGGTGGCTCCCTATCTGCCATTATCATAATTCCACCTCTTCTGGTGGGCCAACTATGTTGGAGAATAGAATACTTGTGTGTGAGATCATTTTGTATGTCACAACGGTGGCTCCCTGTCCGCCATTATCATCATTAACCGTACGTTTAAATAGTAATAGTATACAATAATTTTATGCATGCCATATCCTACAATTACAGGAAATCACAAGAAGAAGATTTGATATCTGATGCAACTATCCACAATTCATAAGACGATTGGAGAGTATTATTGAGAGACGATTGGAGAGTATTATTGAGTCCGAGCTGCATGATTTGGAGAGCAATGTGGTAAAAATTAATTAAACTAAAAAAAATGAAATTTGAAATATTTGATTGGCTAAATCTACCCAGCCAAACACATCTTAATAACACCTTTCATGTAATTACAGCCAATTTTAATTAAATAAACACATAAAAACCATCAAAACACATCTTAATAACACCTTTCATGTAATTACAGCCAATTTTAATTAATAAATACATAAAAACAATCAAAATCACTAAATGATATGACGTCACATATCCCATGATATTTGATTAAAGATGCCTCCTTGTTACAACCGTACAAGTGGTCCTGTCCTTGCTGTTCAGCCAGGAAGTACAATATGAAATGTACTTTTTTCATCTATAAATTAATAGGTTTATTAATAAAAATTTTATTTGCTGCAAAGTGAAGTTGACTTTGGCCAAGTACATGTGGTTCAATGGCTTTAACACGATCCTTTGTTTTTGGATAATTAAGTGATTCAATTCCCTTTCTTTATTTCGTAAACATATTTTAAAGTCTATGTATGCGTATTGGAAGATTCTGTTTTAGATTAATGGAACCTCTGGATTGTGAAATATTTCGTAAAATTATTTTAAAGTCTATATACGCGTATTGGAAGATTCTGTTTTAGATTAATGGGACCTTGGATTTTGAAAACACAAAATATTACAACTCTTCACTTATCCATAACCATATTAGACCGATAATTTGATTATTTCCATGGTTTCCAACCGGATGCCTCTCAGACCTGGAGCGAAATATTTGACGTTTATGAGAATGTGGTTTTTTAAACGTATTTGATGGTGAATAAAAAAATTGAGATGTGTAGATATATAAAACCATACATTATTTAACGTTCAAACATTTTAAGTTATTTTGACGTTAAAATATTTAAGATATTTATTATAAAGTTTAGTGATGGGTTAACACGCGCAAATAAGAGTTTTAAAAAAATGAAGAGTATGAAAATGATATCCATCCCAACATGTTTGCACATTTTTAACTTTGATTGTTGTAAAAATTTTGAGGCTTCGTTAAAAAAAAATGAAAGCATAAATTAAACGGTATTTAGATTTATGTTGGTGTACATGTACTTAAATTAGCTGTGTTGGTGTACATGCACCTAGATTAGCTCCAGTTAACTTATTGCTTGCATGTGGCACATGTACACATTAACATAAGATAAAGCACACTTAGCTTTAGTTAGCTTTAGTTATTGTTAAATTATTAATTTCAAGAGCGCGGTGGTTTCGGAAAACCACCGTGGTCGCCCCGCACCACCTTTCGCCGAAAGCGGTTTCCGTAGCGGGGGTGCCGCCGCAATCAGGGCGCGCCACGCGTCCCATGTACGGGCGCCGAAACCGCCCTCTCCCCGGCCGCTAAAGGTCGTGCTGGTTGCGGAAGAGTGGTGTGCGAATTGCGTTGGATCGAGTCTGCAGGCTCAGATCTCCGCGAAGCTGCGCGGAGTTTAACGACCGGGCCCGACGAATGAGGTGGCGACACGTGGCACTGAAGTGACGTCAGCCGACCCCGCCCACGTCAAAATGAAATTTTTTTTGTGTCGTTTTGTTTCGTTGACCGCCGCGGAAGAAAAGTTATGGTTTTAATGCTTTTACGTAGATTAGATGGATGCCTTTAATATCGTTATGGGCATATGTTTAATATCGTTATGGGCATATGTTTTTATATAGTTTTTTTTTATATATGTTTTATATATCGTTACGTAAGTCTGTGTGTAAAAAGTTTTTTTATGTAATGTGTATTGTGGCTGCGGTAGCGCACAGTGGTGTGGGCGTTTTTTTTGGTGCACAGCAGTGCGATAATTTGGAATACTACAGGGGATGTAATGCTTTTGTTCCCCATTGTAAAACTGAAGTTTATGTAATTTCCACAGCAGTGGAAAATCTGTGAGAGCAAAAGAGCTTTGTTTTGTGAATCCCTCTTTGCACAGAGGATGAAATATGTATCAGTCTTTCAATTCTTAAATTAATAGAAATGTTTTGCAACTGCGTAATGCTGTCTTCTGAGTTAATTTGGTTTTAAGAGGTTCCCTGTCAAAGGATCCTGGACAGAAGAAACAGAGCATTGTCTCTGTGGTGAATATTTTGTTGGTTTTGGTATTTTCCCATTTAAAAATACCCAAGAGTGGTATCAGAGCTAGTCCAGGCTCTTTGAAGGCTCAAAGATGCTGAAGGAAGGACTCTTGTTGCAGCAGTGAGGGCTCTCCAGCAGTGTGAAGCCACAGCCAAAAGGGTTAAGGTATTTCTCAAAGCTTTCCTTTGTGTTACTGTTGAAGGAACAGTCAGTGATTTAAAAGAAAACACAGTCAAGTATTTAAAGCCTAGATAAGAATGGCAAGGTCAAAGAAGAAAGCCTCCAAGCCTGTTAAAAATGTGTCTCCCTCCTCTACTAAAATAGAAGGCAATCTATTTGAATACATTTTATTTGAAACCCCAAAGTTTGATGGAAACTTTGATGTATGGGAAATAAAGATGAGGGCTTTCCTAATGTCTGAGGGGATTGAAGTCTGGGAGTCAGTGATTGATGACAGCAAGATGGATAAAGAATCCATGGAGTATGATGCACAAGAAACAAAGACTATCTTGGATGGACTCCCTGATTCAGTGAAGAGGAATCTAAGAAAATATACATCAGCAAAGGATATATGGGACAGACTGCATGACCTTCATGCAAAGGGAGCACTGACCATGACAATGAGTCAAGAAGAACCCATCATAGAAACTGAGAATGAGAAGCTTGACCTCATCAAGCTTCAGGTAAGAGAAAGGGATGAAGAGCTTACCAAGCTTAAGAAGGAGCTTGACCAATCCAAGAGGAAACATCATGAAGAAGTCATATCCATGACAAATCAGTTGAATGAAGCAAAGAAGCAGGCAGATGCCTTGACAAGTCAACTTGAACAAAGACACAAGAGAGTGAATAAGCTTGTGGAAGAGATTGGACAGTACAAGGTAGAGGTCTCCTCCCTTAAGTCCGAACTACAAGAAGCCAGGAAGCAGGCACAAGGAGCTGAAAAGAAAATGAAGAGCAATCAAGCAAAAGATGAAGAAATCTCCAAAATGAAGACAGATATTATCTCCTTCAAAATTGTAGCAGCTGAAGCTACTCGTAGCAAGGAAGAAACTGAGGAACAACTTGCAAAGAAGAATGATGAATGTGAAAAATTAGAAGAAGAGATTGTCCTCCTCAGGAAAAAGGTTGAAGGGATGAACAAAATCATGAAGAGCTCTCAAGCCTTGGATGACATGCTCAGCTATCACAGATCTCCATCTGATAAATCAGGACTTGGGTATGTAGGTGAACCCTCAAACAAGGATGAGGATGCTTTAAGCAAAGGAGATGTGAAGAAGCCAGAAAGAGATGGTGATGCTCCTAGTTCCAGCAAAGGCAAGGAGAAAAATGAAGGCTGCAATAGAAGAAATCCTGCTCCAAGCAGAAAACCAGCTCCAAGAAGAAATGTAGCTGATGTCAAGGAGGCAAGATGCAATGGTTATCAGCAAAGGATCTCAAGGCAGCAAGGCTTCAGAAGTACATCAAGGAAGCCACCATCTCCCAGGTATCAAAGTCCATTTTATGGTTATTGTTATGCTTGCTCAAACTTTGGTCATATGGCAAAAGACTGTAGAGCATTTCATGGAGATAGATGTTGTGGTCCCCGACAATCTCCAAGAAATAATTTCACAAGAAGAAATCATGAATTTTTATTCATGAACAATGTTGAATGTTTCAAGTGTCATAAAATTGGGCATATGGCATGAGATTGTAACTTGACATGGGCTCTTACACAAGCTAGACCCATGCAAAAGAAGAAAGTTACACAAGTATGGAGAAGGAAGGAAAGGCAATCTGAAAACCCCTTGAACTCCCCAGTGGATCTAAATTTGTTTTGAGAAGAGTCTGCTAAAATAAGACAAGCACACATTAAAGGGGAGCTTGTAATTTTTACTTGCTGAACTGTATTAACAGTCACTCTTTGATGAAGACCTTTTATAAGGGAAAAATATGAAGTTAAATCTGCCATAAAAGCAGAGAAGAAAAAGGGGCAGCGCTCAAATGTGAAGTGCAGCAGCGCAAGAAGAAAAGTATGCAGAGCATGGAGACCCTCACAGCAGTGGGAAGACAGAACATAAAACAGTAGTTTTTGAATTTTTTTTGTTATGGAGCACATGCATTGAAATGCATAGCAATGGAAGGTAGTTTCCTTCTATGTAATGTGAGAGAACATACTCACAACAGAGTGAGTACAATACACAAAAAATGTAATGTTTTTTTTTTCATATGCAATGCAGCATGCAAAGAAACGCATAAAGAAAAACATGGACAGCAGATTTTTAATGCACATGGGTGAATGATAATGTGTGGCAATAGAAAAATGAAAGGAATTGCACAGCAGTGCATTGTGAAAATAAAAAAATGAAGATGAAGATTGTGTGAAGCAAGGGTGTAAAAAGAAAAGGCAGCAGCCCGTGTTAATTTTTTTTGTTGTGTGGAGAATGCAGCGCAAAACAACGTGAGGATGATTACTCTCTATGTGCAAGTAATGGAGAGTAAAGAGTTAGTGTATAGGCACACAACAGTATGATGAAACAAAAGGCAGCCACAGTGCAAATTGCAGAGGCAACGCAGCAGCAAATAAAAAACCCAGGGATGACAGTCTATGGTTATGGGTATGGACAGCAGTAAATAAGAAAATGCAGCAGCATGAAGTTTTGTTGAAGAAATGAAAGGTAATGGACAGCAGCAGATGTAAAAGAAATTTTTCTTTACAGCAGTATATGTAACTGTAATGAATGTGTTGTTCATTGAATTGAAATGCAATATATGCAACAGCAGTGAATGTAAGAAATATTTACACACAGCAGTGTAAATTTGTAAGTTGGGACAGTGTAATTGTTCCAGAAAAGACAGAGTATTTTGTCTTTGAAAAGTGCACAAGCAGTGCAAGTGTAGACACAGCAGTGTGGGGTAGACACAGTAAAGAAGATGGCACAACAGTGCAGCAGAGAATATGCATCAGCATAAAAGAACAATGTAATGAGTATGCACAACAGTGCAATGAATGTTTTGTTTTGAAACTGCATCTAAAGCAGTGTTTGGCAGTAATCCCTCCGTGAGAGGAAGTGAAGTTCTTAGTGAACCCCTCTGTTAAAGAGGAAGGTTCTTTTCAGCACAGTGACATGGTAAATCCCTCTATCAAGAGGATGATGCTTTTCAGCATAGTCATTGGTGAATCCCTCTGTCATGAGGAAGGTGCTCTTAAGCACAGTTTCAGGTTAATCCCTCTATTAAGAGGAAGACAACTTTGTTTGTTTATGAACTGCATCAGAAGCAGTTGGTGAATCCCTCTATGTGAGGAAGATATCTTTGTAACAGCAGTACTGAGGAATCCCTCTATGTGAGGAAGTGCTTGGGTATGTCCTAATGCCCAGCAGTTGAAATTAAAGGGGAGTGTTAAATTATTAATTTCAACAGCGCGGTGGTTTCGGAAAACCACCGTGGTCTCCCCGCACCACCTTTCGCCGAAAGCGGTTTCCGTAGTGGGGGTGCCGCCGCAATCAAGGCGCGCCACGCGTCCCATGTACGGGCGCCGAAACCGCCCTCTCCCCGGCCGCTAAAGGTCGTGCTGGTTGCGGAAGAGTGGTGTGCGAATTGCGTTGGATCGGGTCTGCAGGCTCAGATCTCCGCGAAGCTGCGCGGAGTTTAACGACCGGGCCCGACGAATGAGGTGGCGACACGTGGCACTGAAGTGACGTCAGCCGATCCCGCCCGCGTCAAAATGAATTTTTTTTGTGTCGTTTTGTTTCGTTGACCGCCGCGGAAGAAAAGTTATGGTTTTAATGCTTTTACGTAGATTAGATGGATGCCTTTAATATCGTTATGGGCATATGTTTAATATCATTATGGGCATATGTTTTTATATAGTTTTTTTTTATATATGTTTTATATATCGTTACGTAAGTCTGTGTGTAAAAAGTTTTTTTATGTAATGTGTATTGTGGCTGCGGTAGCGCACAGTGGTGTGGGCGTTTTTTTTGGTGCACAGCAGTGCGATAATTTGGAATACTACAGGGGATGTAATGCTTTTGTTCCCCATTGTAAAACTGAAGTTTATGTAATTTCCACAGCAATGGAAAATCTGTGAGAGCAAAAGAGCTTTGTTTTCAGTCTTTCAGTTCTTAAATTAATAGAAATGTTTTGCAACTGTGTAATGCTGTCTTCTGAGTTAATTTGGTTTTAAGAGGTTCCCTGTCAAAGGATCCTGGACAGAAGAAACAGAGCATTGTCTCTGTGGTGAATATTTTGTTGGTTTTGGTATTTTCCCATTTAAAAATACCCAAGAGTTATTGCATGTACAACTAAGCTTAACTTAGTTGCTTTTATGTATTTATTCTAAAACTAATATTGTAGAATCAATTTTTTATTCTTCTCTCAATTCTTGCTCGCTTCCTTCCTTCTCTTGCAAGCTTGTTTATTGTTTTGCAGATCTAGATCTGTGTATCTCAAAAATCTTACATGGTATCAGAGCGCAGGGATTTGTAATCAGTGCACAAGCAATTTTATTTGCAGGTTCAGAAGATTGAAGCAACAACAAAGAATGGAGTCTAAATTGGAGTTTCCACAATTGGCAATTCTCACTCCATATAATTATTTCGAATGGAAGCCAAAGATTCAACTTTATCTCAGAAGTAGAGGCTTATTTCGAATAACCATGTAAACGGAAGTTGAACCAACATCGGCAATGGAGAAAACAAGATATTTCAATCGCATGGACGAGGCCTTCGGCATCCTATGTTTATCTATTTCTCTGGAACTGCTATTTCATGTTGAATCATGTTCAACTCCAAATGAAGTATGGAAAAAATTGGAAGGATTGTTTGGAAAACAAGATGAAATGCAAGGTCACATTCTCGAAAATGAGTTAAACTCATTAGATCGAGAAACTTTGATAACATTCAAGATTTTTTCACAAGGTATAAAGCCTTGTTGGTTCAGCTGAAAGGATGCGGGATCGACAAATCCAAGCAAGAAAATCAGTTGATTCTTTCCATTTTATCAAAACTTGGTCCAGAGTATGCAGTATTCGTCTCTACATTCCACACAGTCAGATCTACAACTGGTGCAGCTTGGAAGATGCCCTCACTGGATTCTTTTATTCAGTCTTTGATGCATGAGCAAGATAAGCTCATCAAAATGGGCACACTTAAAAATTCCAAAGCGCATGCACTTACTGTGCATGCAAAAGGAAAGGCAAATTCCAAAGACCATCAGAAAGGAAAAGGGAAGAAGGATCCTAATCCAAGAAAGGGAGGACATCCCAAACCCCCTGATGGATCATCTGGCTCAAAGGAAAGGAAAGGAACGAAAGGGCAATCAATGTGCAATTATTGCCACCATGGTTTTCATCCTGAATCTGCATGCATGAAGAAGACTATAGATCTTATGGCGCAGACACTCCAGCAACACAATCTTGGAGACCACATTCCTGAGAATGCTAAGAAGAAGTCTGGAGAAAAAGCACCAGATCCAAGAGGTAATGGGCATGCTTTGATTGCTCTTCATTCTGCACCACAAGAATGGATCATCGATTCAGGAGCTTCACATCATATGGCTTCTTCAAAGGAATCCTTTTCTTCTCTACATGCATACTCAGGTCCTCCCATTCTCATGGGGGATAATTCTGCAGTTGCAGCAACTGGACAAGGAAGAGTGCAATTCGAAGATGGAAGTTTTGAAAATGTCTTGCATATTCCAAGGCTTTCTGTGAATCTTCTCTCAGTGTATCAGATGACACACACAGGCAGCGGAAGGAAAGTGGAATTTACCCCAGATTCCGTGAGCATTTATGACATGCAAACCAATTTGAAGATTGCATCTCGCAAGGTCGCAGAGAACGCAGCTCTTATGCAGTTTGTATTCACGCAGTGCGATCCGTGGCTTCCTCAGATGTATGATACGAATAATTTATTCGGTGCTTCACCTGGTCCAAGCCTCGGTGGCTGTGGCTTTGGATCCGTGAGCGAAGCTGCCGGTACTCTACCATGGCTCCCTGCAGCTACAGGAGATTCTTCTGTACCTTGGGACGCAGAAAGGGCTTTATCAGAGTCGCAACTGTCTATTCACATGGTCACGCCGCATCTTAATTTCCTCGGGCAACAGTTGCAGCCACAAGTGGCGGCCTCTGGCCAAATTAAGCAGAAGAACGACTTCTATGAAGGATCTGCCGATTCCATTAATCATGCGGAAAAGCCACCCGCCATGCATATCGATCCAGTTTCTCTGCAAGACATTCAACAGGCAGGCTTACCGATGAGGAACAATTCACTACCTCGCGGGCATGGCCTCACTGAATCCCCTCATATGAGTGGTTTGTCAAAAGAGGTTCAGGATAAAGATGTCAAACAAGAGATCTCACGAGCAGACTCTTCAGACTGCACCGATCAAATGGAGGATGACGATGACCAGAAAGCTGCAGGCCGATCTGGCAGAAGACATCTCTCCAAGAACTTGGTAGCTGAACGCAAGCGGAGGAAAAAGCTCAACGAAAGGCTTTATGCTTTACGCGCATTGGTTCCCAAGATCACCAAGATGGACAGGGCCTCAATATTAGGGGATGTTATTGAGTATATCAAGGAACTGCAGCAGCAGGTGAAGGAACTCCAAGAAGAGTTGGATGAAATTGACGTTCAAGCGGGAAACCCTACAACTCCGCCTAATTTGGAAAATGGTGGTCAAACAACCCTAGATGACGAAGCCCATGCGAGATGCGTTGCTAAGATAGATCTGACAAAAGGTCCAGGAAATGCAACTGAAGAAACAGTTCAAACTATGCAGATTGAAGTGAGCCAGGTTGATGCACATGTTTTCAACCTGAGAATATTCAGTGAAAAGCGAGTGGGTGGTTTTGTTAAATTAATGCACGCAATGGACGCACTGGGTCTCGATATTATAAACGCCAATATCACTTCCTTCAGAGGCCTGGTCTTGAATGTTTTCAATGCGGAGTTAAGGGACAAGGAAGCAGTGCAGCGACAAAGGGACAAGGAAGCAGTGCAGCGGCAGCGGACCAAACACATCGACATCCACATGCACTTCATTAGAGAACTCAATCATGATGGGATCATCGATCTTCAGTACTGTCCTAGTTCCGAGCAGATTGCTGACATCTTCACCAAGACTTTCACTGAGCAGAATTTTCGATTCCTGCGAGATCGTCTCGGGGTAAAGGACACGACTGCCTAGCAGTTGTCTTTTCTCTACTTTTGCATTATATTTTGAGGGGGGGTTTTCTTCCCACTAGGTTTTCCCTCTTTCCTCCTTTTTATGCATTGTATATGGGTACCTAAAATGGCCGTGTTGCCGGGACTCATTCAATTTGCATCACACTCACCTAAGTTATGCTTAAGGGGGGTGTTGGTGTACATGCACTTAGACTAGCTGTGTTGGTGTACATGCACCTAGATTAGCTCCAGTTAACTTATTGCTTGCATGTGGCACATGTACACATTAACATAAGATAAAGCACACTTAGCTTTAGTTAGCTTTAGTTATTGCATGTACAACTAAGCTTAACTTAGTTGCTTTTATGTATTTATTCTAAAACTAATATTGTAGAATCAATTTTTTATTCTTTTTTCAATTCTTGCTTGCTTCCTTCCTTCTCTTGCAAGCTTGTTTATTGTTTTGCAGATCTAGATCTGTGTATCTCAAAAATCTTACAATTTATTTGATAGTGGGTAAAAATTGTGAGACTTAAAAAATTAAAATGAAACCATACATTATTTGAATGATAAGGAAAGCTGAAATTCTAAATTATTTGAAGTCCATATAATTTTAACAATTGGTTGAAGGTTAAGATGATTTATTTTCAACTTTGGATTCATGAGAGTGTCGAGAGGAATTTAAGCAAGGACAATTTGTTTCTTTCCAAATTTTCTTTCTAAATTTTATATTTAAAATGAAACTTTCACATTAAAAAAATAAAATATATCTATATTAATTTAAATATTTATTTCCAATTCCATATTAAAAATAAAGTAAATTACACATTTTTGTATTTAAATGTTTTCATAATTAATTATTTTATTAATATATAATTTAAAATCTACATTAAAATAAAATATAAAAATATATTTAAAATTAAAATTAAAATATATTTGTTACCATAACCTATATTAAAATATTATATATACAATCAATATATATATAAATATAAAATAAACCATATTTTTTATTTTTTAGTTTTGTATATATATTTTGGGGGGGGGGCGCGCAGGGTTTGTATATATATATATATATATATATATTGGGAGGTATATATATATATATAAACTTTACATTAAATATTAGGAAAAATATACTTTTCTTTTAAAGGACAAAACTGAAAAAATTAATCATATTTGTCCTTTATACTAACCAGTAAAATACGCCTATTAATTCAATAAATCAGTAAACATGTCTCCACTTTGTTACTTGAGAAAATAAAGGTTTTAGGTATAAATCCTTGTTGTATATATATATATATATTGGGGGTATATATATCTATAAACTTTACATTGTTACTTGAGAATATAAAGGTTTTAGGTATAAATCCTTGTTGTATATATATATATATATATTGGGGGTATATATATCTATAAACTTTACATTAAATATTAGGAAAAATATACTTTTCTTTTAAAGGACAAAACTGAAAAAATTAATCATATTTGTCCTTTATACTAAACAGTAAAATACGCCTATTAATTCAATAAATCAGTAAACATGTCTCCACTTTGTTACTTGAGAATATAAAGGTTTTAGGTATAAATCCTTGTTGCGTGCCAAACTCTTCAACGTTGCAACACACATACAACAACGTCGGTGTAATCTTCTGACACAAATTATGTGTAATCTCTTCTGATGTGTGTTTAAGAAGAATTGTTAAATTGGAAGGTTGATCATTATGAATATTTTTATGTTTCTTATTTCATTAATATATTAATGAAATAATATCATTATTTACATATTTTTTTAGAAACTAGTCGTTTACTATAGCAGTTACTTACATATTTTTTTAGAAACTAGCCGTTTACTATAGCAGTTACTTAATAATATTTGTTTTTAATATATTAATAAATTAATATTATAATTTAAACATTATTGTTCAAATATAGTTGTTACTTGAAATTATGTCTTTACATTGCTCTCTATTTAAGCCTTTGCCATGGTCTGCATCTGGTCCTAATGATGAACCACACTTGTTGGTTCTCTCATATGATTTCTACCATAAAACTTTATTTAATTTATTATTGATCACATAAACTTGAATAGAGAAATAATTAAAAGATCACATAAGCTTGAATACATAAATAATTAAAAGAGTTTTTGTTAGGTAAGGAAAAGTTTCAGACTTCTGGAAAAGGAATGGAAGGCGACCAAGAAAAGTGGAAAGTTAGAATGTTATGAATCATATATTTAATAATGTAGACATTTTGAAATTGTATAAAAAAAATATTAAATAAATATATATTTTAAAAGTAAGAAATAATATTATTGGTATATGAATAACATGTATATGTCTAATCACATTATTGTGTTTTCATCCATGTAAATTATTTATAATTTAAAATTATCAGTTTAAATGTTTATAAATATAAATATAAAAATATTATTAAATTTGGGTTGTTTTGTTATTTAATTTTTTTTATTAACTTAATGAAATGCATATTATTTCAAGTTAATATTGTTATGATTCGGTAGTCTTGGGATTTTAATTTTGAATTTTAGACCTGCAACGTTTTCTAGTCATTTCACATTAATTTATTTATTTTTTAAAATTTATATACATACTTTATATTTATTATATTTTAATAAACATTTAATTTAATTTTAATTATTTTTTATAATTTTGTAATTTTATATAATTTAGAGTAAAGTAAATACTAAACAAATATATGTATTTTTTAGATTCAGATAATCATAATTATATAATTGTTTTGTTTTTTAATTTATGTAAGTGTTTTTTTATTATTTATAGTATTTATATCATTAGATATTTAAGTTTAGTAAATTTATGGTTTGAAAAGTTTGCAATATGTTATCTATAGAAGATTTCATGTTATTTGATTTCATAAGTTTTTGTTTTTTTTTTTTTTTTTTTTTTTCATATTAGATCTCATGTTGTTTGATTTCATAAGGGCTTTTTTTCCACATTAGATCTTATGTCATTAGACTTCATAAGGGTTTCCATCATGTATTCTTAATAAATCTCATGTCATTTAAAATGTAATGGACAAGGCATAAGTTCTACTCTTTTCAAATTTGAGATTTCCATCATTTATTCTTAATAGATCTCATGCCATTTAAAATGTAATGGATTAAGGCATAAGTTCTACTCTTTTCACATTTCATCCTTTCTCAAGCTATGCATTTAGAGTAATTGGTGTGAGGATCACTTTACTTTTGTTGTTCTTCATTAAAGTAGCACCACCATTACCTACCAAGTACTTTCTTGCCCTTTTTTTCTAACTCCTTCATTATGATAGCGTTTTTATATATCTCCTTAAATCTATAGGAATTTCCCAATGAATGACCTTAGGTTGTCCCACTATCGCATGATCAAGGGTGCAACAAACCCTGCATAGTCTCCATGTTCCATTGTAGAGTTGGTTGAGGGAAGTGTCTTAGCAAGGTGAGGGACAATGCCTCTTCACACCAATTGTAACACTCACACCTAACTAAGCACCACAGTTTTTTATTTTTATTTTCCTCTTCATTATTATCTTTTGTTATTGATACCAATAAATTTTAAAGTTGTATAATAATGGGAATGCCCATTAATAGTGCATATATGCAATTTATTTATCCTGCATATAACATCATTCATAACTTTGACATTTTTCTTACACATAAATAATCTTAAAAATGATAGAGTGATTCAAGGTTTTATATAACCCTTGCTTTGTGTTACTGTTATTATAGAAAAATATTTCTTCAAATATAATTTCAAAGTCCATATTCTATTATCCACCTATTAAATAAATCATACTTATTTTTATACATAAATAAAAATATATTAAAAAAAACAATATAATACCTCACATACCTTCAACTAATTTTAAAAATGTATCTACTATATAACACCTTAATTAATAACTTAGTTAACTATAATAACATGCATTATTACAATTTATTCACCTTAAATAATAAGGTAATTAACTATAATAACCTGCATTATTACAATTTATTTATTTTGTTGCGAACGGGTGACAAAGTTTCTAATACCAATTAGAGAAATCCATAATTTGAAACTTGGAAATGTTTGATCTTTACCTTATAAGGAATTCTTCACCTAACCTTTATAAGGAATTTTTCACTTAACCTTTGCTATCCGGTTATAACAATTATAAACAGCCTACTTTGTTAAAAGTAATGCACTTGGTTCCCTAAGATGCTATCGAGTTCAATACGATTTTCATATTATAAATGCCTTCTATCTTATCCTGTAAGCGTAATTCATATATCTTAAAAAATTATGAAGTTAATAACCATTTATAAGTTAGTTAATATAAGTAGTGAAACGTTCATTTACTATCCTCCTCACTAGGATAAAATATATATAGTTAATACATAAGGTTATATAGTAACCATTTATGATCAAACGAAGATGTTCTATGTTATAACTTTAGTGATAAAAAAATATCTAACCATGCTTATGGGTCCTTAGCTAGCATCGACCCTTTGACTTCAATCCTTTAGTATCTTGCAATCATTACGATGAGAATACTCCTCAATTTTACGTCCATTTAATTGTTATGTGGGTCACCTGCACATCTTATGCAAAATTGAAAATCACTCACAGAAACAATATTGGTTGTACTAGCCAATCTTATACATGGAATCCGACTGTTGCGTGTCGGTTAGTTGTTTCAACAAAACCCTAAATTCTGAGAGAGAGAGATTTGAAAAAACAATATCATGTATACCCATCAGTTTATTAAGGGTGAAAACGGCAGACTAGGTGTCCGCAACGGCTCTCATTCTGGATGGTTCAAGAATCTTGTGGGGATGGTGAGAGTGGTGATATTTTGATCAGAGATGGGCACAAAGGGATTTTTTCAGGGCTTGACACGTCTTTTTAGGAAGAAACTGATGGGTTTGGGCTTGTAAGACACCAATATAAAGAGAGACTTAGGAAGAAGAAGAGGAGCGAAATATAAGGAAATTCGGAGATGAAGACCCATTGAAATTTAAAAGGGATGACAGACAGTCACCCTGTTATTACACTGCTTATATTTTGGAATTGCATACTATACAATTAATACGAGAAGTCAGTATTGAAGAGTTTAAAAAACCTAATCGACAGTTTAGGTATTCATAGCATAACCAAACGAAACCATTTGATTCGATTCCAATGTTGAGAGTATAAATTATATTTAACTTAAATTTCTTATTCTTTCATTTGAGACGAAAAATATTCTCTTGGAATCAAAATATTGTCCACTTGTTTTTTGAAAACCAAAATTCCTCAACCTTACTCTTGAAAAATAATGGGAAACGTATTTTCTTGCAAATGGTATAAGACTCAAATATGTCAGGTTTCTTGGGTGTTGGACTGCCCAAAGTTATCGATTGCCGTTGCATTGAAACCAAATCAAACGATTCATTGAAACCAAATTGAATCATATCAAATGATTCAATTGTGATGACGGTTAGAAAGGATAAGTAAACTATATTTAAATTTAATAGGTTATTTTTGGGTTTGTAAGTGGAAATTTGTTCAACTCCTTTTCATATCATTCATTGGATGATGCATTAGATGAATAATATTATGTTGAAATCAAATATTGTCCACTCATTTATTTAAAAATCAAAATTCCTCAAGCCAAAATTCAAATAGACCACACCTACGACTTAATTATTAGTAACTTCTAAGCTATATTGAAATTTTATGTAACCAAAACGTGGTATATCAAATGCTATAAATATATTGCATAACTATTGACAACTATTGGATTTATTCCTTGCTTAACATTGCAAAGTTTCACTGTGTGCTTGTTTGTCACTACATCTATCCCTTCAACATCACTAATGCCTTCCTTCCAAGACTATTATAGTTAAAAACTATTCACAAGGAAAATTTGTTTGACAATGGGATTTCTTTGATGCATATTTTTAGTATGACTCTCTCTTATTAGTGCTTTTTCTCCAAGGTAGTCTAGATGTGTAGTTTCCCTATCTCCCTTTCTTCCTTGTTGCGCTTTGGACCTCTCTTAGATGATTAATGAAATGTTACCCAACCATAGGGAAATCGCGAAGACACTAGTAACATTTATAATGGGAGGGAATCTAGGATTGGTTGTCTGGAAGTAGTATAAGATTGTATACAATTTGAGAGAATATCTAAGATTAGTTATGTGGAAGTAGTTTAGGATTTCCTGTAGTCGAGGGATGCACACTAAAATTGTGCGAGAGGCTAATCTTAATACGTTATTTGTACTAAGGTAATTAAAACTATTTTATCAAAGTGTATACACACAACATAAATTTCATACTGATGAGATAGAAAGATCTATTTTGCATAGGATTGAATTTCCTTGAAGTATATACACATCCACACTTGTTAGGGTGGGTGTAATTGTTATAGGGTGAGAAAAAACACTTTGTTCATCACTATGGGTAATAATGTTAATAATAAGAAAGTGTACAGGAACATGATGTAGAAAAGATGATTTTTTCTTGCTTGGTATTGCCTTACATATAGAATGGGAAATTGTAAACAAATCTACTCTAGTTCAAATCGCATGTATCTCTAGCTTGTCACTTGAGCCTTTGAAAAAGAAGGAATTTCGTCATACAATTTCACTACAATGTATTTCAATGGCATAACTCTACTTGCATGTATGCTCGTAAGTCATTATTTTAATTATGTAAGGTCAAGAGAAAACTATGGGATAATGGAATAAGCCAATGATTCAAAAGGTAGCTACCTAATTGGATTGGCATAAGAAACAACATTGTTGAACTCCATTACCTTTATATTCCCCAGCGCTTGCTTCATTCTCTTTCCCTACTACCTCATAATTTTATGGATGATATGCCTCATCCTAGTTCTTGCTTCTATAGGGTTTCTACCTACATCTCACTTCTTCTTCTATGATTGAGCATGATGATGCATCAAATATAAATATGACAATTTGCCAAAGGTGAACTCAAATTAGGGCAATACAAGTGGGTGAATGTAATGACAAAGTACCTGATTGTCTAAGCAAATTGTATTGAGTGTTTGTAATCTTTAAAAACATGGATCTAAATATGGAAACCCTTAGAAAATTAAAGATACAGGATGAAGAGATAACATAGTGTAAGTTGATTGAGATATGCAAGGATAGGAGAATAACATCAAATTGAATAGGATGGCTCTAGATTAGAGCATCAATAGTTAAAACATCCAACAAACTTAAGGTGATATAGAAAACAACAAAGCTTGTATTATGGGTGATGAAAAAATCTATAGACTCTTGTGGCATCAATAAATTTGAGCATATGGGATCATGGTAGACCACTCACTCCACCATTGTGGTTATAGTCCTTTCAGGTTTAGATAAACCTTTGGATTGCATATGTTGGGCATTTGTAAGTATGCAACCATTAAGAGAAGAATTCCAAAATTACCATAGTTTTGTTGGCTTGGAAGGTGAAAAAAGTTTGGCAATGCAACAAATATGTTGAAATTTAGATGTGATGTATGTATAAGTTTGGCAATCTAAGAGAAATTATTTTTCATCTTCAACCCTCTTAGCGACACAAATGTGACAAAATATCTCATTCCATGGTGTTTTGGGAATTGGCCAATGCCTAGTTTCACTATGAAGCTCATGAGAATTTTCTCTTACTTTAACAATGCTTGTTTTCCTCATTACAGTAGTCAAGAAAACTATATTGAGCAAGGTTCGCCAGGATTCAAATTAAAGTGCGTGTCATTATTTACGTAAGTACCAACTACTTAGGATAATCCTAATGGGTGATTATATTTCAATATAAATAGTAAGAAAGACAATATTGTAAACATCTAATTTTATTTTGAATTTTTCAACTAATTAATTCTTAAAAACATTCTTCAATTTATTATAAATAAATAAAACACACACACACATTTCTAACATGCTCGTGATTTGTGGGACTATCCTGTTATGTAAGTAATCATGGCCCAGGGGCATATATGTCGTCGAAATTGCTCGAGGATCACATCAACCTCAGCCACACCAACCCTTAACATGGCTAGATTTTTTTTGTATCTCCTCATGACTACCAAATATTAAATGCGTTATATAATAAACCCTAAAAATTCAATTATGAATTTGGAAATTTCAATAAATTATTACCTATTAAACAGTCATGGTAATAACTATATCACTTTCTTGTATTCATTTTTTTATATAGTAAATTTAAAATATCAAAAGTTGAGTAAACGCATTGTACTCCAGTTCACTAGATGAAATCTATGTTCATTATTTTCCCCCCTTTCCAAAGAAATTTCCTCAAAAGGTTGCTAATTTGATGGATTATTCCCTTAGGGTGATAAGACCTAAACCCATATAAATTGGCTATCTTTCCAACCACATTTAACCAGTGAGCGCACCAAGATCGGATCCTTTTTTTTATTTTTTACAGGACTATCTCCCATTTTTATGCATTTGTTTCCCCAAATGAAATTGAAATTCCTAAATATTTAAACTATCTCCACTTTGTGACAGTTGGAAACACTAGGATCATTAACAACTCATTTAGTGTCATTTCAACAAAAATTCCACCCGTATAATTGTTATTTCCTCTTGTTGACCATACCACTTGATAAATCAAGATATGAATTCAAATATTTTTAAAACAAAGAACTATTATTTTAGAGGCTCCCCCAAGAAGGAGGGCGTTGTTTGCAAAGAAAATGATTTACCCCTTTGGCACTCCACACAATACTTAGACCCACAAACTCGCCTTCTTGCTTGGCTCTTCACAAATCCTTGCTCAAACTTTTAGCCATGATGATGTAAAGAAGAGGAGACAAAGTGATCCAGGTGGATATTGGTGGCCACCAGCCTATTCCACCTAGACCTCCATTCAGTGTCATAAATTTCCTTGTTTATAGCAGCATTTACTATTTTTTGGCATTTTTCGGGTCCTGAACTTCCAACGTAGTTTTGACCCCTAAAACAATGTTTTTTTGAGGCCTATGCTAGGCAAGGGCCCATAGAAAATCTTCTATTAGTTGGATATATATTTCCAACAAGGTATTGTATGTGCTAAATGGAAAAATTATGACCAAGTTATGACCCCGAGAAGTTCGCTGCCCAACTAACCCCAATGGGGCCCACAAACTCTTAGCATTCCATCTCTTGGGGTTATGGTTTTGGTTGTTTAGGGTTTTCCCTTGTTGTTCAATAATAAAAAGTCCCTTGAGCCTCATTGTAACATAGTTTAGAGGCATGTAGCCGCCACATCTCTTCTCAGAGATAAGCTACCATCGCCCAAGCTAGTTTATTTCTATTTTCATATGTAAGCATATTTCAGTTCTTTGATATTATTGAAATGAAGTTTTATTTCTACTGCATCTCTGTGTTTATGTGTATATACGTATTTTGTTGCATTCTTGCATAATTATGGATCAAAAAGGGTAGCTTTGTCTTAGCCCCTGAGAAGCAACAAAAAAAGGAGTGGGCCAACCATTAACAAATGGAATTATCCAAGGGGAACCAATACACACTTTGACCCCCTTATAAATTCATTGCAAAACCCTAGTTTTTCAAACGTTAGGAAAAGAAAGGAATGCCTTACCTGGTCAAAGGCTTTGGTTATATCCAATTTAATCACCATTCCTATCTCACTTGATTCCTTGTTAGAATGAATTGCTTCCTCAAAAAGGATAATATTATCCAAAATTTGTCTCTATTCCATAAATCCGCACTAGTTCTCTGAAACAAATTCCGACAATAATTTTTTCAGTCTTATTGCGATGATCTTCATTATAATTTTATAATCCAAACTGCAAAGAGAAATTGGTTGGAAGAGAGTGAAAATCACTAGATTTAATTATTTGGGAATAAGAGAAAGAAAGGACGAGTCATTACTGCCCCCAATCTTCTCCTTTGTTCATGTATTGTTCAACATCCATAATAGATCTTTTTTTAATCATAATCCAAAAATCTCTATAAACGCTTATGGAGAGTCCATCAAGGCTTGAGGCTTTATATGGGTCCAAATCCCATATATCCTCTAGAACTTATGCTTCCCTTTTCTCTTTGACAAGAGACAAATTGGTAGAGTTTGAAAAAAAGAGGGGATACATTCGAGAAATTCCTGAGCTTGGGACATGTAATGTACTCTATCCTCTTGACAGAGGGCCTAGAAATGATGAAAGTCTTCTTGATTAATATCCTCAAATTTTGTCAACCTCGTCCTTCCTTCAGGGGCTATCTGCTTGACTCAATTTTGCAATTCATAAGAGTTAACGTGACTATGGAAGAAGGAGGTGATTTTATCTCCCACTTGAAGCCACAAATTTCAAGATTTTAGTCTCCAAAAGTATTCTTCTTGTCTACTTGCTATAAATAATTTCCTTGTAAGTTCTTTTTCTTTTTCAAAATGCTAGAGTTTCACTTGACATTTTTCCATCAGGTTTTGATGGAATTCTAACTGCTTTATTAACTCCTTTTGTTTCTATCCAAAGGGTTGATACTTTTCCTTTAGACACTTCCTTAGCACTTATTTTACATATTTTGATTTTTATTCCCACGCATAGGTGGGTGATCCCTAAACTAGGATCCTCCACAATTGTCTAATCAATTCCACAATGTCTTTTTCCTTCAGCCATGTAGCATTAAATCTGAATGGGATTGGACCTAAACCTTCAATTTGATCCATCGTCAATGAGATTGGATGATGGTCTGATTCTCCTTGCACCTTGATTTTAGAAGTGCAATCCAACCCCTTTCAATGCCAATGTTGTGGATTAAAAAATGATCCAATCGGGTTACTCTACTATTGTCTCCACTCCTTCAATTCATCTAAGTTTATTTTCCAACTTTGGGGAGAATTTCCACTAAATCCCAATCATTTATCAAGTCTTCCATGCACTCCCTAAAGGGATCATGAACAAGGCACTATCCTCTCTTCTCTTTAGATCTCAAAACTATATTAAATTCACCTCCCCTTATATAGTTATTGAACCAAGCCCTCTCATTGATAGAGATTAAGGAGTCTGAGAATTCTAATTTTTCCCCACAAAACACAAGAGAATATATATTGCTAATGGATATTCGCTCACCCATATCCCTTCTTTCCAATAGAATGGCTATCCAAAATTGAGATTTCATGCTATCTATTAACTTAAACTAGATTTCAGACCAAAACATACATAATCCTCCCGACGCACCTCTAGAATCTTTCACTATTCTGTTGTTATCTCTCCAAAATGACTTGGCTACATTTTTAACTTCCTTTTCCTCAAGCTTGGTTTCTTAAAGAAAGAAGATTTGAAGCTTCTCTTGTTTCACCATATTTCTAACTAGTATGTATTTTATGGGGCTTCCCAAACCCCTTATGTTCCAAGAGAAGACTTTCATAATTTCTTGGGAGTATTTTCATGGGAAACTCCTCCTTCTTCTATTAGTTATACTCCTTTAGATGCTTTTTTCTTTAGAAGATTTCCCATTTTATTGTTATGATCTACTTCTTTTTTCTCGTGTTATCTTTTTAGGCAACCTTCCTTGCTTATTCTTGTTCCTCCCTGTTTCATGGATACTACCTTCATCTTCCTAAGTTAACGTATGCACCATATTTTGAGTGATAACCCTTATAGAAGAAGGACCTCCTTCAACATTTTCAAACTAGGGAGGAGAATTCTCAATATTAGTTATTGGAGCATTTTGAGGTCTACAAGGATCAACCTTGATTGATGTGGTTCTGAGTTGACATCCCTTGTTTTATTTATCTCCTTGTCTTCATGTTCCATTATTATTGCTTCCTCACCAGAATCCCCCTTATATAAAATAGGGTTTGGTTCCTCTTGTTCATTCTCATAACGAGACTGCATGGCTCTAAACGAATTTTCCTATGATGAACCCCCCCTTTTTATTTTGGGTGTTTTTATTCTTTTTTATTGTTGATCTGCCTCTGTTCCCTCTAGGCCTTTGAGTTTTCCATTGATCCTCTTAACCTATTGGTGAATCTGACCCCTTGTTAACAAGGGCCTTTTTATAATCCATGTTGAAGTGGTCATATTCATGGAAGAATCAACATTGAAAAGGGACCTTCTCATAACCCAGAGTCTGAAAATGGATCCATCACCCTAAAGTGAGATTAATTTATGAAGGAAAAGCCTTCTATAGATCAACTTCCGCGTAAATCTTGGCACAATAAAATTGAGATCCTTTAGGATCAACCCTATCCAAATATCTTCTGACTTCATTTCGAAATGCTCTCAAGCAATTGTCACTCCAACGGGAGAGAGGAATCCATGTAAGCTTAACCCAAACAAGAATTGCATGCAGGATATCTTCATCTCGGTGGAAGTCTAAGGACCACTTGTTCAGGTACATTCCTTGATATTCAAAAATAGGGTCTATTTCTAAAGATCAAATCAATATCTTCCTTGAATTCAAACAAAAAAATGAAGAAGCCATTATCATAAGAATACAAAATCATATTTCCCTTCATCATTGACTTCCAGGTCTTATCTATCCATGCATCCATGGATCTAGGAAAGAAGCACATCCCCATGAACTTTCCCACAAGGGCTTAGTCAAAAAAGGCCAATGTTTTTCTTTGGATGCCCAAGGGAAGAACCATCGAGGGAATGGCCTTAGACTTTTTCACAAACTTTGATTACACATTTTTACTCCCAGGCTTTGTCGAGAGAGTAGCCACAAGATCTTGGAAGGTTGCAACCTTGTCCGAGGGAGGGGTAGGGGCCCCCTCCTGGGATGCCATCATGAGAGCAGACTAGGGTGTCTGCAGTGCACAAGACAGTTGCAGAGCGAGAGGGTGTTATAATATGCATGTCTATTTTAGAATAGGACTTCTAAAATTTTTAATTTTATTATTAATAATTCTTAGATGGATGATAGAGATTTAACCTTCATGAAATATTCTATAACATTCATAACAATATTCACAAATCAAAGGTTGAAATTTATATCTGAAGTAGTTATGATTTTTTTTTCCTTTTAATTAAATTGATCAGCTAGAAAAATGAGTTACGCTTTTTTGGGAATGTGGTATTGATAAGCCATGGC
This sequence comes from Pinus tabuliformis, assembly GCA_031772625.1. Classification (NCBI taxonomy): domain Eukaryota; kingdom Viridiplantae; phylum Streptophyta; class Pinopsida; order Pinales; family Pinaceae; genus Pinus; species Pinus tabuliformis. The sequence continues at coordinate 702,693,846 of CM062805.1, read as the reverse complement.
ATTGTCCCATGGTAGTGTAACAAAGTCTATTTATAAATTAGGAATCTTCATGTTAAAGTGGAAGTTGATTCTACATAATTAAACATCTTGTTACATTTTTTTTTTAAATAAATATATGCTAAAGTGATATATTAATTCTTTTTATAATTAATAATAAAAAATAATAATTTAAAATAAAGTTGTAATTTAGTTAATTTTTAGGAAATTTTTAATTTTAGCAATGTGAGATGTATCATGGATAGATGTTTGTCATGGATAGATGCCCATTATTGTTTACTAGACATTAAATTTATATGATTTTTACTTAATAGTGTAGCTTAAAGGTTTTATGTTTTCAATTTTTATGGATATGTTCTTCTAGTTTGTTTTACCCAAAACTTATTTGGAAATTTTGGGATTATAAATTTTGTTAAAATGTAAATGCAATAGGGTACTGAATAGTGTTGAATCAACTTTTGTAAATAATGTAAAATTATGATTTCACCAACAATTTAGTTGTTAGACTCCAATGATGGTTGCTAGAAAAGTAAAAAAACAGAATTTTAAGACAAGCCCACTCTTAATAGCACAATCTAAACATTCTATATTTTTAAGTTTTCCTATATATGTAGTTTTGTCTAAAATTTATTATGAAATTCTAAAATTATTTTTTTGTAGAAGCTTGCATAATATGAATGTTTTGGGGCTTTTTTAGGGTGCTCAATCAATTTTTACACCATAGATGTGATTTTAATAATGTAAAATTGTGATTTTACCAACAATTTAATTATCACATATTAACAATGGTTGCTAGTAAGAAATATATTACATTTAAACTTGTCCACTTTTAACAGTAGTCTAAATCTTCAATATTTTTAATATTTTAAACTCATTTTTCTAACAAAATTTTCCCACAAAAATCTATTAAAAAAATTATAAATTGCATAATCAAAATATATTAGAGTTTCTAAATTGTGCAATCTCACAGGTGATTTAAGTAATGTAAAGCGATTTAAATGAAAACAAGTACATAAGCTTTAAATCACAAGTATTTGAAAAACAAGAGTCAATTATTTGAAAAACAAGAGCGACCTGATAGCACGTCACTGATTTTTAGTATATATGAATTATATGGTTTTTTGCTTGTGGATTGGAATGACGCAATTTTCCTTGATCTGTAAAATTCTGTTTAAGAGTAGCACAGAGATAAGAAGTAGCCAGAGAGCGAAGCCAATAGGCTTAAAATGCATCATAATAATGCAATCACTGAACTCAACCACATGCACACCAAGTTTAGCACAATAATATATTTCATATGAAAAGCATTCCTATATTGTAAAAGACATACCTCCATGACTAGATGTTCATACCTGCATGACTAGATGTTCATCTGCATTACTTGGCACAGATCTCTGTACAAAAGCCCAAAAGTAGAAAAGGGACATAACATCAACATCATCCAGCACTGATAAATCATAAAGCTGGGTAGAAGTTGTTGTGGGGATGGTAAAATGATCTTGAGTTGTCGCAAGAGTTTTGTAACATTGCCTTTCAAATAACAACTTTTCCAAATTTTCCCTGGACCAGACATCATCCAATACAACTAGAATTGGCTTGGCTTGTCTTAGCAGCTGCAGCAACTGTCTATTTGCATCTCGACGTTCTGAAATTCAGGTTTCTTCCTTGGAAATATCATCTGCCACATAGTCTCTAAAATTTCCTTCAGGTTTGGAGACTATGAGACCTTGATGAAAATGATATTGTTCCTGAAACACTTAACATACATAAAGATAATTGTTTAGATAGAAATTTCATTATCTGAACAAGAAAAAGTTGATTAGTTTTCGTTATATCAGAAAAAACACTCAACAACTTGACATCAAGAAACTATAGCATCATTTCTCTATGTTCTGAGCTCCATGCTAGCACGAAGCTATGGAGATGGCAACCAAAATCAAGCTGTCTGTCATTATAATCCAATTTTCTTAATCTTAAACTGCTCATCCCACAAAACCTAAGCTCAACGTTAAATGGTGCCCAAGCTACACCATAGTTTGTAAACATCAACAATAATCATGTTATTTTTGTAAAGACAAAAAACTAAAGAGACCTTCCTAGAACCAAAAATCATGTTGGTTGTCATTAAAATCTAATGTACTGGATTCTTCTGTTATTATCCTAGAAAGATCACAGTATAACTGGTCTGAAGGGTACCCAAAGCATCCAATAAATTTTATCGTAAAACCCAAAGGGCTACTAGGAAGTGACAAACCCGCTTCTATGAATGTTTGTGAAGCCTTTACTGGAGAAGAGAAGACTGAGATTAGAATTGTTGCCCCTCTTGTCCTAGAATTTTGGTGGGACTAGAGCTGGTCCTACATTAGATAAAAACATCCTATCAAACGAAGCTTAGGAAAAGATGGAATGAAAGTCACTGGATTCAGAAACGACTGGAGTACTTATAAAGCACTTATCACAATACACTTGATAAAAAAGTACTGCAATAAGACGATTGCCAAACCTCCTATGAAATACTTGGCACGAAACTCAGCTTTAGGTGTTGCTTCAAAAACATGATTTTTCGGAAGATATTGTTTTGGTTTCGGAAGATATTGTTAAAAGAATCACCCGAGTTATAGCAAGTTTCACCATTTTCACCAAGACATTGAGTCGCCAGTTTGAGTTGGATCATTTTTGGGTTCAGACAAGTTGAGATTGGTAGTACCTGTATAACTTAGCCGTGTCTTGTAACTATGCTCAGTAGAATCTCAATGATGAATATAAATGATAGAAAATAGTGCAGGCTATTTTGGATGTCCACGTTTTCTGTTTCTGAAGGGCGAGGTCGAGCCGATAGTAAGCTAAATACGAAGTCAGAGTAAACACGAAGTCAGCAGAACACGCCACTGGAAAATGGCAGGTGAGGCGAGGTTTTTTTTTAATATATTTTATTAATTTATAAATATAATATTTTTAATTAGAGTAATTTTATCATTAATTGTTATCAGATTAGGTAAATGATAAGGTTTTAATTTTTATAGAATATTTAAAAATATTTCTAGTAGTATACATAATGAAATATTGAAACTCATCTTCAAAGTAGTTATACTTTTTTTTGCAATTAAATTGATTAATTTAAAAAATATCATGAATTATATAACTAATATATTTAATAAATTCATATATATATATATAAAGAAACCTTGTGTCTATATACATGTGTTAATTATAGTAAAATATTTCAATATCCAAAAAATTTAAGATAAAATAATTTAGTTACCTCCTAAAAAGATGGAGATGTGTGATAATATTGATATCTCTGATTCAAAATATATTATTAATAATAAAAATATTCAATGTAGATTATAAATAAAATATTTCATTTTAAAAAATTAGGTGAGATTAAGTAATATTGATTTAAAAATTTATTAATAAGAAAAACATTTTAATATGAACCATCTAGTCCTTAAATAAAATATTTCAATATATATGTATTAAGTAATATTTCAATGCCAAGGATAGGTATATATTATATAAAACAATTGAAAACAAAATGTTTGTATGGTTAAGACATTCCAAAATATCTCAATTAATTTAAAAATTTTACATTTTGGTTTCTTTTTAGATATATGTTTTAGTTAAGTTTAAATCTAACAGAAATTTGTTGAAATTGCAAATTTAAGTTGTGTAATCTATACAATCCAAGTGCTCAAATGAACTTTTAAAACATTGTATCTATTTATGCATTTAAAAATGTAATTTAAACATTGAAAATATATATATATATATCTATATATTATATATATATATATATATATATATATATATATATATATATATATGTATGTATATATATATATAAAAGAGAGAGGCTTTCAAAACATTATATCCATTAATTATAAATTAATCTTAACCATGGATCAACCAAGTGCCTAGAGAGATTAAATTTTTTGATGTGCAAATATTTAAAAAAAAAACTGATTCTTCTCATCGTTTGGTAGATTAGTGGTTATGATGGATCTATATTGGTTTAATTGAAAATAAACTAGCATACATCCATCTTAATTCCGGGTCTACCAAGCACTAAGGGGATCAAATATCTCAAGATGCAAACCTCTTTTTGAGCCTAAAACTTTCAAAAAGATTCAACTTAGAGAGGTTTAATTCCTATTGTTGGTGGGTAGATCCACAATGAAGATGGATCTATGTTGATTCTTAATAAGACTATTTATATTATATATAAATTTCATATCTTGAAATATAGAAATATTTTTATTTTCAATTTTGTTAAAACTCTAACAATACATATATTTACAAGTGTGCTTAGCATTTCAATCAAATTATCAATAGTTGAGGGTAATTAAATCTCTCCAAGTACACATATTTTCTCAAGTTTTACACTCAAAAAAAGGTTGGATTTTGAGAAATTTGATTGGGTTTGGTAAGTCTAAAGTTAAGATGGATGTCTACTACTGTAAAACAATTTAAAAACAAATATTGCTTTGGAGGAGATGTTGTAGTGCCCATAAATGAGTATAAGCATTTAAATGCCGACTCAATATGATAGAGAAAATGAAACATTAGATCAAAAAATAATAATAATGAAACATATTGTGTGTTCAATTAAAAATTGATATAAAATACAAAGTAATAAAAATAGTAAATTGATTCAATTCAATTTGTTTACTGTACTTTTGCTTTTTATTAAAAGGATTTAAACAATATTCTATGGTAAAAAAATCATAATATACATATTACATTAAAATAAACTAAAATAATAATGATTCATATTCATAACATATAATTAATAAAGCAAGCAATGTCCCAAGGGGAGATTCCATCTGGTCCACAAGAAAGTTCATAAACAATTGTAGAACATTAACATGAACTTACAGGCATATGGTCTCATGGGGGGACTCGATTTCCAATAGGACCAACTCCACACATAGTCATGAAAGCATTGGTAGGCACCCATGTTCCTTTGAAATTGATGTTAAAGGGGGAGAGAATGCAGACATTGAAGAAGGAAATCAAATAAGAAAGTAACAGGATCAAGCAAGGAGAATCCTCTCAACATGTTATGATTTCCATCAATGACTATGAATGTCTAAGTGGTGTTGCCATCAATGGCAAAGTGGGATATTGTTGCACACAATATTGTCGTTGATGAAAACATGTGTCATTAATGTCAAAGGGGATACCTAAGGAACTAGCAGTGTCATTCATGAATTAAAGGAAGCTTTATGATAATTAGATCTCTTTCATGCCATGACCAAGGGAAGTCAGAGATTGTTGCACATCTAGGGTTTTCATTGATGAAAACAAGTGTCATTGATGTCAAAAGGGGTGCCTAAGGAAGCAGTAATGTCATTCATGAATCAAAGGAAGTAGTTTGATAACTTGCTATCTTGCATTCCCTCATCAAGTATAATAAAAATTGTTTGAGCTTAATATTTTTTGTCGAAGTTGTTATTTCCTAATAAATCTATGAATGGTATGGTTGGATAGTCCTCTTCAAGACCTTTCCAAAAATATATCACATGTTGAAAAACTCCTCCCAGATGATAAGTCATGATCCATTGATGTTGGAAGTTGTAATAAGGACCAAAAACTGACCAAATTTATTGAAAAGCACCAAATTGGTTAAACAACGAGCATCTTATTGGTGGATCAATGGTTTTGTGGTGAAGCCTACAAAAAATATCACATGAATGTGCACATTGTTTAACACGTTAAATCTTGAGCATCTCTTATAGAATCGTATCATTGAAATTTGAATATACGCTAGGTAATATGTCAACATGCCCGGAGGTTAATGAAGGGGTCGCCCTTCCATGATGGCCCATGATTGTCGTGACACATGGAAATAATTGATCAACCTCATTATTGGGTTCCATTTGGAACCCTTTATTATTGATGATGTGCTAATGATAGATCACAGACAGAAAATTGACAGTTGTGACATGTGGCCTTTAGTGGTTGGGTTGAGATGATGACATCGTAATGCTTGTTGACGTGGCTAGTGAGAATGGCATGGAGCATGACATGGAACCCTATCATGATGCCACATGGGACATCATTATGGATTTCTCAGTCGGCCAATCAACATCACTTTTGATGACACACGATCCATTTAAAATGAGCCACATGGCTGGAATGCCATCATAGTGATATCAACATATGGTTAACGAATGACCCTTAGTCTCGAGTCCTATAGTATGGTCATATGAAAATAAGGAAAGGGTTTATACATTTTTTTTTAAAGAAGGTCACATGGGAGGTCATATGTTGGCCCCATAAGTTGACTTTCATACCCCGACTCTGCATACAACATGTATTTATATTCGATCAAGAGCCACGATTCATGGGAAGTCTATAAGCATATGTGATATCATAGAGAGCAGAGTGAGGGTGTGACCTTCATGGCCAAACTAAGGAAGTGCATTTCAAAAGGTGATACGATCAAAACCTTATGGATTGTATTACATTTTGGCTCTAACATGTAAGCATTGATACACTCTAATTTGTTGTATGTTGGCAACATTTTGGCTTTGATGTGGAAGCGTTGATGCACTTTGAATGGTTGTATGTTGGAAATGTTTTGGCTCTGACATGGAAGCATTGATGCACTTTAATTAGTTCTATTTTCACATTTTTTTGGCTCTGAAATGGAAGCATTGATGCACTTTGATTGGTTGTATGTTAGCAACATTTGTCTATGATGTGGAAGCGTTGATGCACTATGATTGGTTGTATGTTGGCAACATTTTTGCTTTGACGTGGAAGTATTGATGCACTTTGATTGCTTATATGTTGGCAACGTTTTGGCTCTAACATGGGAGCATTGATGTGCTCTGATTGGTTGTATGTTGGAAATGTTTGGCTCTGATGAGGAAGCATTGATGAACTATGATTAATTGTATGTTGGAAACATTTTGGCTCTTATGTGGAAGCATTGATATGATTTGATTGCTTGTATGTTGACAATGTTTTGGATCTGATGCGGAAGCATTGATGTGTTATGATTGGTTGCATGTCGACAAACTTTTGGCTCTGGTGGGGAAGCATTGATGTGCTTTGATTGGTTGTATTTTGGCAATTTTTTGGCTCTAACATGGAATTATTGATGCAATTTTATTGGTTGTATTGTGGAAACATTTTCATCTGTCGAGAAAGGATTTAAGAACTTAGTTAGTGCTATTATGACAACGTTTGGGTTTGAAGTGGAAGCATTGAAGTGATTTTATTGGTTGAGCATCCCTAATGTGGAGAAATGGTTATTGTGGTTAAGTCAAATACTTACAACGTCTTGAGTCCCAATGAGGAAATCGATAACATAATTAGTTTGGTGGTAAGCTAGCCCCCGTGAGGTTGAGGGTTTGAGATCAGTGAAAAGATTTTTTTGTATTTTTATTTTGCACCAAAGAAAAGCCAAAATGTTGAACTGTTGATTAATTGGCGATGGACATTTTGTAGAACTCCTTATAGAATCTAGATAATTTGTATAACATGTGTCATTTTGTGCTATTATGTCTAACCTTTAATTTAATTTTTGGTTTTTTGTAGTTTTGGGTCATTATGCAATCAAATTTGATTCTGAAAGAAGCATCATGATCAGCATTAAGTTGTTAACATTTCTAAAGGCATGAAAAGCCCTGATGATATATTCTTGATGTCAATATTCAATGTTATTTGTTTGGAGGGCTTATGAGTAGGTTGCAACAAGTGTTGCATATATGCCAACTGGAATAGGTTCTGGGGGAAGTGTTTATGTGACGAGACTGATGAACATGTTGTAAAAAAATATGAACAAGATATGACAGGTTGATGACAACATTGTGACAATAGTAGCTTGATTTATATTGTTTAAAGAGAATGTGGATCTCGCTTGAAATATTGTGAAAAATGGTCCACACAAAGTTGAAGAAGGAGGTGGGTGCCTCTACTAAGGTTGGTTCCTTAGTCAGGTTGAAGCCTACAATAAGTCAAAACTTGCACATTTCCAAGGTTGGTACCTCAATCAGGTTGTAGCCTATTGCAAGTGGTTGCTTGCACATTTTTTAGGTTAGTGCCTCAATTAGGTTATAGCCTATTGGAAGTAGTTTCCTACACATTTTGGGCGTGGGTACCTCCAGCAAGTGGGTTCCTGCAAATCTATGTAAATGAATTGAATAAGAAGAAGAAGAAGAAAATAAATTTTGGTTTCTCCCACAAGGGTTTCCACGTAAAATTTTGTGTCCTCTTGTGTTGATGTATTGATGGCTTCTTCATGCATGATTTCATTTATCGTTATGATGCAAATTGTTATGGTAAACTGGTATATGGTTATTTAATAATTAAATGTTTTGAAATGATAAGTTTTTTATTACACTGATTAACCCCTCCCTCCCCTAGCGTGATCTTTGGTCTAACATATTTTATGAAATCTCCCCCTCAAATGGGATTTTTGATCAAGTTGTTATTATTCAGGACACTCATGTTTTGTTGGCATTGATAGTATATTTTCTTTTTGATAATTTTGTCCTTCAAAATGTCCATAATATTCTTGTTCTACAAGAGAACATTTGTTAGCATGATCTGTACGTAAAATTAACATGGAAATCTATGGGTGGAGAAGAGGATGATGTGGGGTTGAAGTGCTCATCAAAATGGACAACTATTTGAAATAATATAGTTTTAGAAATAGGATCCATTAACCTATATGCCTTCATATCCTCGTAGTAACCAACAAATATCATTGGATGGATCTTATTCTTTTACACCTTTTATCTGCAATCAAGGCTTTCACAACACTATGAAATAATCTAAATGTAGAGACAGAAGGTTTGACATGGCTCCAATCTTCCTTTGGAGTTATATGCAACATTGAACTATGAGGCATCTAGTTCTAAATGTAGTTGTCACAATTCCCTATTTTGGCTTAAAAATGAGGTGTTATGTTCTTGGATTTGATCATTTATTTTTCCTTTTCTTTCAGTGTTTGTTTATTTCTTTCAAAAATTCCATTTTAGTAATGGTTGTAGGGAATAAAGTGTTAATGTTAAATGCAGTGTTCTATACAAAAATCCTTGAATATTTGATGTACATACTCCTACACATTATATATGCATGGTTTCTTGATAGAAAAAAAGGACTAATTCATAGCAAAATCCTTGAAGGTATTACAAGTAGAAAAGGTCTTACTCTTATTAAGAAAGTACACCCAATAATTACATTAGAAGTCATAAAAAAAATTGCATGCTTAGCCCCTAAAAATGAACAAAGTAGAAACAAAATGAGATCATTATGTAACAACTCAAGAGGTGTGGTAGCATGAAATGCCTTACATTTAAGAAAATGATCTTAATTTTGTTTTCCAAGAACACATCTTAGACAAACTCTATCAATGTAAGAAAATTGAGGAAGACCAATTGGAATTGAAAGATCGAGGAAAAGATTTTCTTTTCTATTGTGCCTTGGAAGGAGACTCACCAGCTCGAGCATAACATTTCTTTTGTTTATATCGATTTTGGTGCTTACCTTTGACGGTATTAGTAAAAAGAGACTAATGCTTAGTGCTACAAAAGAGCATCTACTCACATACGCTTATATTATTTCTTGATAAGGAATTCATAGAGAAGCTCAACAGAGGGCATTCTAAACTAATCTTCTAGTGCATGCACAATAAAGTAAAATGTTTCAATAAATACACGAAAATAGCCTTTTAACTTGGATAGAATGAAGATAATCAATTATTCATTTAAATTTGTTTTTTCACACCCTTTTAGCTATGCCACTTGTAACCCAAATTTTGAAATATAATCTTCAATGGATTATATACTTATTAGGTGCATGTTGATGGTGATGGATGCCACCAATAGTAAGCGAGTCACTCGTGTATGAAATCCCAATTAGACCTCACAATGTTTGGAGTAGGAGCCCCAACTGGCGAGTATGGCCAATTTCCATTATCTTAAAAATTTGTGTTGGCTGCAATAAATGACACAAGAGAAATGCGTGCACTTTCGAGATAAATAAGTATGTTAGCCTTGTGATGTATTCAATTGTAAAGTGTATAATGGTTCGTTCATAAAACGAGAAAAAAAAAAGGGTGAGTCTTTAAGAGAAAGTAATAGTACTATCCTAGTAAATACACAGACATATATCTGAAAGAATCATAAGTAGTCATACAATATAATTCACAAAGAAACCAAGATCATGAAAGAAAAATACACATAATTCAAAGAATCATACTAAGGGCGGCGAAATAGTTCATTTTCATTAGTATGAATTAACATAAACATATACTGTAAATAAAGAAATAATAGTATCACAATCATTCACGACATATGCATGAAAAGTGTGTTGGATCCAAGAGCTTATAATTAAGAAGTGAAAGTTCCAAGATACACCATTACATTGATACAACACTTGTAACTTTAAGTAAATACTTGCTTCTCAAAAGCCTAATCTTCTCTCCTATGCCGAGCTAGAGAAGCGAAGATGAAAATTCCTTTGCTTGATCTATGAGGATGTATATATAACGAATGAGGTGGCTCTTCACCTCTGTTGTAGCGGCTACAACCACCCTCCAAAATTTTGGCCTGCATCAATTTTGGATCCTCCCTTGAAGAGTTTCACTTGATGACTACACACACCCGAGTTCACTCCGTGAGCCCGTGTGAGTCTTTACATTCACCTTGCTTGTTTATTGCACTCAAGTCTCTACATATTGATGTCTACGTCATGCTTGCGACCATGTTATGGTTATGCTCAATGTCTTTGCTTCGTATGTGTTTGATGTGTTTGCCATGAAAGCATTTGTTGCACTCACACACGGAGTCCCATTCATTGTCGCACAAGCGTGGTCTCGATCATGAACGATCAATCACGAGTATCGCACTTGTCTCTTGCACCATCGTCAGTCATGTTGAACATGTGTGTCTAGATGGTTTGGTTGTTTCATTGTCAAGTCATGTGAGTGTGCATTTGTATGATCACCTATTCATCTTTCGACTATTCACACACTTAGTTAATTTTTCTGAAGTTTTGACGACCAGACTCCTCACTGACAACTGAACCATCACCCTACTTTCGAATCGATCGACTGTCAACCAGAACAACGCAGAAGCACCAAGTTATTTCCTTCAAGCTGTGTTGCCCACAACTAATTCATTAAGCACTCATTTTAGCCATCGGGACAATCGACCAGTTGTTCATCTAAAAAATTGTGCAGTGCTCAAGAGCAGACCTCCTGCTTCCCATTAGCCATCTCAGCTTAGAAATTTCCCAGAGATGATCAACAGGCCAGCCTCTATGCCTTAAAGCAATTTTCCCAGCCAGCAGCTCCCAGCAGCAGACTGCCTATTCCCTCTGGGAATTGCGCAGCTTCTGTTGCCAGTGACTGAGCAGCCAACTAGCAGTTCCCTCTGGGAATTGCACAGATCTGGTTGCCAGTGACCCCAGCAATCAACTGGAAGTTCCCTCTAGGAATTTCGTAGATCTGGCCGCTAGTGTCCCCAGCAGCCAATGGATAGTTCCCTCTGGGAATTGCATAAGTCTAGCTGCCAGTGATCCTAGCAACCAACTGGCAGTTCCCTCTGAAAATTGCACAAGTCTGGCTTCCAGTGACCCCAGCAGCCAACTGGGAGTTCCCTTTGGGAATTGTGCAATTCTGGCTACCAGTCTCCCGGGCAGTTCCCCAGAAACACTACGTAATCCCTGCCTCCTAACACTTCCTGCAGCCCGGCCTGTTCCTCTAGAAAATTGTGCAAATATGGCTGTCTAGCCCCTGCTGACTGTTCATTTTGGAAAATGCGCAGATCATGCCTGCCTTTCCTTCTTGCAGCCTGGACTGTTCCTCCCAAAATTTGCGCAATTTTTCCTCCCAGCTGAGCTAGACCTTACAGTCATTCACTGTCAACTCAAATCGCCTGTCTCCATCTCTCAGTGACTCTTGCATAGTTTTCATCAGAAATTGCCCAGAGCCATCATCCCGCATCACAACCCTATTTCCTCTCCCAGTCACCCACATCCGAATGATCATGTGTCATGGTAGACTAGCAGGTTTTGGATTTGATGTCGTCTCGTCATGAGTGACTAAAGGTACAGGTACACCCACAAACATGTCAAGACGATGAATGGGATGAACGAAGGGAGCACATGCAAATGGATAGGATCACCAACATACGAATGAACGAAGCATGTGAAGAAGACAAATGCGATGAACATGCACCTTCGCGAACAAGTGATCCTGTCAAGCCTTCCCACATGAAAGCAAGGAACAACATGTTAGAGCTTCCTCAAGCGAACCAAGGACCATCGAAGACTCCGCGCACTTCGCCATGCTGAGGTGAAGCTATGATACACCATGAAGACATCCATCACTTAGCAGCACTATAGCTTGGCATGCACTCCAGTAGCTGCACAAATGTACCAACATTGTTTTGTCAAGTCATGTCGAGTCAAGTCATGAGTCATTTTGCCCACATCTCCACTATGGGCTTGTTGAAAATAAATGTGATGTAATGTGGAAGTCCAAGAGACCCACTTATTGAACATAGAGTCTTGTAAGTCGGAAATTCATGGAAGTCGAATGGTCATGAGGGTAGGCAAACAGCCACAAGGGTCAGTATCACCCTTGGCTATAAATACCCCCCTCATTTGTACATGAAGGGCCTTTTCACCTCAGCTCCTCCCACATATCCAAGAGAGTCTGTAATCTTTTCTTTGAGGAGTAAGTAGTGGCTCCAACGCCCCACTGAAGGGATTAGTGATGTATGGTGTAACGATGTGTCTTGAAACTTTCACTTAATTCAGAAGCCTATCAATAGGCCAACACGTTTTCACACATGTATTGTATTTGTTGTAAGACTAATCTTTAACACTTGTAATGCATGTTTCTTTTAACCATGTGTTCTACATCTGAACTGATTTAGTTGTTGTAATACATAATCTATTAATGGAAATGTGTTGTATATGTTGTTAGTGTTGTCATGTCCATGTCGACAGCTCCGCTAGACATCAGACAAGCCTTTCACATGAACCTTGCTATAACAACCATTGCACTCATCTCGGACTGATCCATGAGTGTTGTACGTGTTATCTTACCTTTTATTTTTTGATTGTCACATCTGAGTCGACTACTCCGTCGGAAGCTGTGTATGTCCTTTGTGTTGTGTGTTTCAAGCCGAACTGGGACTGATCCCTTTCAACCTGGAACTCACCTTCACCTTTTCCCCTCACAGTGAAAGAACCATTGACACAAGTACACTTACACTCACTAGGCACGCAAACCTCACTTCTCGAAGAAAAAGTGAACCACTCTCATGTGCTCACAAGCAAGAGTTGAGGCAAATCCTTAAGACAATAGTAACCGATCCATCTTACCAGATGGGACTCCCACACCAAACAGTGTGAGGTCTAGTTGGGACTTCATACTGGGGTGATCCCGTGAATGTTGGCAGGTCTAGCATTGTCAACATTTTTGGCGCTAGAAGGAGGGCAGCCAGTTGTACATGGCTGAAATTCCCCTCACACACACTCATCAACCATCTGGTCAAGGCAGTAACTCACAACCCCTCTCTCACGACTCTGCAGTTGGTTACTCCTCACCTCCCAAAATTGAATATGAAATTTCATATCAACACCTTCGCTTCATCCATCCCATCACTCGCTAGTTCGCGAAAGTAGATGGACTAATCCCAAGCATACAGTACCTTCCACACGCATCTAGGAAGCCAAAGGCCACTCTCACAAGAGTGGTTGTATCATCGATGGAAGAAGTAGTCCTTGCTACTCTTGAAGGTTTGGAAGAAGCTATTGAAGATGGAGAGGAACCTCCAATCTTCTTTGAAGATGAACAAGGAACTCTTGTGGTCTTAGGATCAAACTCTGGTATAGGAGGTGGAGGGGAAGGTAGTAGAGGAAGTGGAGGCAGAGACGAACCGACAGACTCAGATCTAGAACCATCAGATTCTGAAGGAGAGGAAGAAGACAAAGAGGACAAATAGGACGAAGAGATGGCTGACCCAAATCTTGAATGGATGACTCAGGGACCATTGGCTCTCCCAGATGTTCTTTACAAAATTCTGAAGCGAGCGGAGAGAATGAAAATCAAGTTTAACCCTGACAGCACAGTGAAGGCAGAAGACCACTTAGACAACTTCTACCTACAGTTGTAGACCCTTGAGGTACATTATGACGACATAGCATGTAGATTGTTTCCATGTACCTTGGATGGTCGAGAAGTTGCTTGGTATCGCAGCCTTCCACCCAACTCTATATAGAAATAGGGTTCTTTCAAACGTATGTTCCTTGGAAAGTTTGCTAATGACAAGACTCCAGCCATGCTACTCAAAGAATTGGGAAGCCTCAAGATGGAGGGAAAAGAGAAATTGAAAGATTTCAATCATAGGTTTACGCATATCTTGAACAAGTTTGCAGTAGACACCAAACCTCACAACTCCATCATTGTCGACTATTACACATCTGCACCGCTAACTACCATTACGCAGTTCATCAAGCGTGTTGTGAAGGCAACACTATTAGAAAGCTGTGAAGAGGCTATTGTTGTTGAGAAAGACCTACGCGCAATTGGAGTCATCAAGGATGACGAATCAATGAAGGACTCCAAGGATGCGAGCATAAAACCCAAAGCAACGGCGAGAAAAGGCAGAGACAAGGAAGCAACTAACATTGAGACCCTCACTCGCCTTGTCAAGAACTTGACCATCAAAATGTCTGAACTCAAGCAATGGAAGATGGACACATTCACAAACAGTCATCTGCCTAGACAGAGATAGGCAAGTAGTTCATTAATCAGCGCATCAAGTAATAGCCGGTTTGGTTCCAAATCTACGCAGAAGCCTATGTTCCAACTCGATCAATGCATTTATCCTAAGTTTTGTTCCTTCCATGAAGCATTTCATCTTGAGAACCCTTGTTCAGATTGGAAGTAAGTTGTTACCTTTGTGTGTACCCATACACTCAATGTGAATGGTGACATACATGAGCAACCGGAATACATTGATGGTAATGAAGATGTTGCACCAGATGAAGCACCAAGTTCTAGGCATGTGATGAATGCATATGAGTGCTCGCAAGTAGTCTTGAAGACAAACACCGAGAAGCAGCCCCAAAAGAAAAATGATCGCTACAATATTAGGAGTAAAGGGGCTCCCCCAACACTTGAGGAGATGCAAGAGAAAGTGAGATGGCAGATAAAGAATGTCGATCCACTAGCTTCCTCAAAGCAACAAACACAAAGCAAGTCTAGGAAGACAATGGTGGATAAGAACACATCTGTGAGCAACAAGTTGCAAAATAGTCCACTAGACAGCACGAACATCCATTCCACCCCTGACACCTCGGTGAGTCTACCACCTCTGGATTACAACATAGTTGATGACATGAAGAAAACTCGAGTGAACATCAATTTGTTTCAATTAGCCAAAGTCCATAGCCAACGATATATCTTATTGCCCACATTGGGACAAACGGAAATAGACAGTGTGGCCTCTAGCAGCAAGGGAGCATGCACACCTCCCGGATCACTATCCACTATGCTCAATACACTTCGTATGGAAGAAGAAAAATCAGGTTTCCCTCCATTCCTGCTTTCATTTCAATTTTTTAACTATAATGTCCACAACTGTTTGGTTGATTTTGGTGCGTCAGCCAATGTCATGCTGCTCTCCATTGCTAAGAAGATCAATGCACGATGGAGCGAAACATCATCAAGAATCATCCAACTTGATAGAACATTAGTACCAGCCATTGGTGAACTACGAGATGTGATCATCTGACTATCCCATGATGGTCGATTCCACCAGTGCATCAACATAATTGTTGTGAACATACCAGAAGCATATGGTCTACTGCTCAGCAGATACTGGTCCAGCAAGCTAGATGGATAGTTTTCTATAGAGTGGTCTTACCTGTGGCTTCCGTACAAGGGAAAATGCAACCAAATCTGTGTGTTATCTAAGAGGTATATGAAAAACAATGTCACACCCCTTGATGGCGTGAACAAACCATTGGCCTTTGTAGATCTCATGTTTCAAAACTGCTTCTTGGAAAAGAGATTGGATTTTTATCTTACACAAGCAACCCCAACCTCATTAGACAAACAGTTGGGACTCCTTCCTCGCCCAACTGATGATAATGAAACTTCTACAGTATTTTTTCTTCTATTAGTAGTAGTAGTAGCAACAGCAGTAGTAGCAGTAGTACTAGCACGTCAAACGGTCCATGTACAGACAATTTGTGGACCATGATTCTTGATAAATTAGGAACACATGATGACTTAAGGACCAAGTGCATCTTAGTCATCCAAAACAAGGAACTATGCATGATTTCAAGCTGTTTGAAGTTCAGATTCATAAACAATGATTTTGAAGCACTCATGATGAACACACAAAAGACCAACACCGTGAACAAACAGAGAAATTTGGGGATCCACCATGATCCAAAGATGGCTAATCTTGGTACAAGTTACACATTGCAGCAGCAACCAATTGTTGACCGCTTGATTGAACAGTAACAGAATGGGCCTACACGAGTAGATGATGACCTGAGTACCCACTACATGTGAACAATCCAACATGAGATTCTAGGTAAAGGAGAAGACAAGCCATTACAACAAAGAACAAGTAACACATAATGTTATTTGTACTCCTTTCACCGAATATATTGATTGACATTTTAAGTGTTTTGATTACTTGCAAATTTCATCATCACACTTGGTTTTCTGCTTTAAATCCTCCACATAAGAAATTTAGGAAGATCTACTTATGCATTGACTTTAGAGACTCGAACCCTTCCCAGAGTAAAAACAATTACCCCGTGCCATCATCTGAGCCCATGCTGCACACAGTACTCGAGACAATAGTGTTGTCTTCACTTGAAGGTTTTCTGGAATGCCACAAGGTTCCTGTAGAGGAGCCCAGTGGACTAGCACTAGTCCACAAGAAACTTGGCTCACACACCCATCATTTGCAATCACTTGATGGGAGGATTGATGATCCTCCTATCACACGGCCCAAGTCCTCAAACATTAGTTCAGTAGGTGGGGTCGTGCCCATGCCTTGTACATAGTCTATTTGCTGCTTGTGGTTTCATTTGGTTTGTTTTGCTTATTATCTTTGCATTTTCTTTTTTTTATTCTGATTATTATTTTTGTTCTTGTGCATTTTGTTTGTTTGATATATTACTATTTTTGCTTCTGGAAATAAGTGCTGCCAAATACTACGTTCTAGCTTTTGAATTGAGTATGTGGCTGAAATTTGAAGAGACTTGTGACACTGCATCACTTGGCTAGTGTTGTGTCCATTTTCTCTGTGCTTGGTTACAACCTTTGGGCGATGAAGTCTTGACAGAAAATACGAACCGTATGTAAGGGAAGCTTTGGTCCAACCGTGAACCTGTGTCCACACTGCAAATCCCCATGCTTGTACTCAGCCTTCTTCTGTGTGTGTTGAAGTTAATCCAATTAGTAGAAACGGAGAAGGGGAAAAATATAAAAGAGCAAACCTACGTCAGAGGTCTTACATGCTTCTCTCAAGGAACAACCTCTTCTGCTATCAATAAGTCGGCATCCCTCTTCCACCCCAAAAATAAATAAGTGTCTATGCACAGTTCTCTTAAACCATACAAAGGTGAAAAAAGAGAAAGGCTTCCTGCGCAGAGAGGTGAAGCATGCAACTCCAGTGGGGTACTAACCATACCCGCTAGCCGTGGAGCAATGTGTGTGTTCCTACATGACTCCCCTGGGGTATTGTCCAAGCCTACTGGTAGCAGAGCAACACGAGAGATTAAAAATTATACTCTGAAAATCTTCAACTCGCGAACTAAACTACCCTTCCCAGATTCGAAACACTGAGATCTACATTGAACTATTGATTATGTTTGACTGAGTTGGCATAGGGTGAACCATGTATCTCCATGTGGTAAATGGGGAAACTAAAGTAACCTACACAATGATTCAATACTCTATGCGCTCGTGTGAGTCTTTACATTCCCCTTGCTTGTTTATTGCATTCAAGTCTTTGCATGTTGATGTCTAAGTCATGCTTGTGACTGTGTTCTGGTTATGCTCATAGTCTTTGCTTCGTATGTGTTTGATGTGTTCACCATGAGAGCATCTGTCACACTTACACACGGAGTCACATTCACTATCGTGCAAGCATCATCTCAATCAGGAATCATCAATCACGAGTGTCGCGCTTGTCACTTGCACCGTCGTTCAGTCATGTTGAACATGTGTGTCCGGATGGTTTTGGTCGTTTCATCGTCAAGTCATGCAAGTATGGGTCAATATGATCACCTATGCATCTTTCGACTGTTCACACACTTAGTAATTTTTTCTTAAGTTTTGATGACCAGACTCCTCATTGAGAATCGAACCATCACCCTGATTTCGAATCGATCAACTGTCAACCAGAACAGCGCAGAAGCACCAAGCTAGTTCTTTCAAGCTTTGCTGAACACAAGCAATTCATTCAGCACTCATGCTAGCCACCTGAACAGTCGACCGGTTATTCATCTCAGAAATTGTACAGTGCTCATGAGTAGGCATCCAACTCTGCATCAGTCAGCTCAGCTGAGAAATTGCGCAGAGATGATCAGCAGGCCAGCCTCCCGGCCTTAATGCAATTTTCCCAGCCAATAGCTCCCAATAGTAGATTGCCTGTTCCCTCCAGGAATTGTGCAATTTCTGTTGCCGGTGACTGAGCAGCCAACTGGCAGTTCCCTCAGGGAATTATGCAGATCTAGTTGCCAGTAGCCCCAGCAACCAACCTGCAGTTCCCTATAGGAATCGCGCAAATATGGCTACCAGTGACGCCAGTAGCCAAAGGGCAGTTCCCTCTGGGAATTGTGTAGATCTGGCTACCAGTGACCTCAGCAGCCAACTGGAAGTTCCCTCTGGGAATTGCGCAAGTCTAACTGCCAGTGACCCCAACAACCAACTGGCAATTCCCTCTCGGAATTGCTCAAGTCTGGCTGCCAATGACCCCAGTAGCCAACTGACAGTTCCCTCTCGGAATTTCGGAAGTCTGGCTACCAGGTTCCCGGGTAGTTCCCCAGAAAAATTGCGCAATCCCTTCCTGCTGACCCTTCCTGTAGCCCGGCCCGTTCCTCTGGAAAATTGCGCAAATATGGTTGTCTAGCCCCTGCTGACTGTTCGTTATGGAAATTGCGTAGAGCATGCCTACCTTGCCTTCTTGCAGCTCGGACTGTTCATCCCAAAATTTGCACAATTTTGCCTCCCAGTTGAGCTAGACCTTGCAGTCAGTCACTGTTGACTCAGATTGCATGTTTCCATCTCTAAGTGACTCTTGCATAGTTTTCATCAGCATTTTCTCATATCCATCATCCCACATCACAGCGCTACTACCTCTCCCGGTCACCCGCATCCAAATGATCATGTGTCATGGTAGACTAGCAGGTTTTGGATTTGATGTCGTCTTGTCATGAGTGACTGCAGGTACAGGGACATCCACAAACATGTCAAAACAACGAACAGGATGAACGAAGGGAGCACATGCAGATGTACAGGTTACCCAATGGATGAACGAACAAAGCATGCGAAGCGGACAAACATGACGAACATGCACCTTCCGAACAAATGAGCCTGTCAAGCCTTCCCACATGAAAGCAAGGAACAACATGCTAGAGCTTCATCAAGCGAACCAAGGACCATCGAATTCTCCACGTACTTTGCCATGCGGAGGTGAAGCTATCATACACCATGAAGACATCCGTCACTTAGCATCCCTATAGCTTGACATGCACTCCAGCAGCTGCACGAATGTACCAGCGTTGTCTTGTCAAGTCATGTCGAGTCAAGTCATGAGTCATGTTGCCCACATCTCCACTATGGGCTTGTTGTCAATCAATGTGATGTAACGTGGAAGTTGAAGAGACCCACTTGTTGAACATAAAGTCATGTAAGTCGAAAAGTCGTGGAAGTCAAATGGTCATGAAGGTAGACGAACAACCACAAGGGTCAGTTTCACCCTTTGGATATAAATACCCCCCTCATTTGTTCATGAAGGGACTTTTCACCTCAGCTCCTCCCACATAGCCAAGAGAGTTTGTAATCTTTTCTTTGAGGAGTAAGTAGTGGCTCCAACACCCCGCTGACGAGGTTAGTGATGTATGGTGTAACAATGTGTCTTAGAACTTTCTCTTAATTCAGAATCCTATCAACAAGCCAGCACGTTTTCACACATGTATTGTATTTGTTGTAAGACTGATCTTTAACACTTGTAATGCATGTTACTTTTAACCATGTGTTTTACATATGAACTAATTCATTTGTTGTAATACATAATCTACTAATGGAAATGTGTTGTATATGCTGTTAAAGTTGTCCCATCCATGTCGACTTCTCTGTCGAACATCAGACAGGCCTTTCACATGAACCTTGCTATAACAACCATTGCACTCGTCTCAGACTGATTCGTGAGTGATGTACATGTTATCTTACCTTGTATGTTGTGACTGTTGCATCTGAGTGGACTGCTTTGTCGGAAGCTGTGTATGTCCTTTGTGTTTTGTGTTCCAAGCCGAGTTGGGGCTGATCCCTTTCAACCTAGAACTCACCTTCACCTTCTCCCCTCACAGCGAAAGAACCATTGACACAAGTACACTTACACTCACCAGGCACGCAAACCTCACTTCTCGAAGACAAAGAGAACCACTCTCCTGTGTTGACAAGCAAGAGTTGAGGAAAATCCTTAAGACAATGGCAATCGAGCCAACATACCGGATGGGACTCCCTCACCAAACGGTGTGAGGTCTAGTTGGGACTTCATACAAGGTAATCCTCTGAATGTTGGTGGGTCCAGCACCATCAACAACCTCCCTTGTGACTCTTGAGCTTTCTTATGACTTTTAAAATTCTCATGAGACCCTTTGACTTGTACATGACCTTTCACATTCTATAAGTGACCTTTGGACTTCCACACACTTTACATTTCTCATTTCTTAAAAATTACATAATTACATCTACAAATGATGTGGAAACATGATGACTCATACGACTATTGAGATGACACTTGGATAAGACATGATTTGGCACTCATGACATGGAACTCATTGTAGAGAAATTATGTCAAGCTTCTCTTCTTGCTACTATCTTTGTATCTTCATGACATGTGTTGCATTCTCTTCATATTCGTATTCTAAGAGGGCTTGTTGATATGGAGTCTTCCATGCGGTCTTGGTATTCCATCTTCTGTCACAATCTAGTGTCCCTTCATCTTCTTGTTCGATGATCATCCTTTCCTTTGAAGCTTCAAAAGTGTCTTCCTAAATAATCTCCTTAGAATCCTCCTTAAACATCATTCTATCATGTCAAGACATAGTATTTGCATATTAAATTCACTCATGACAAGACAACATCAGTCTAAAAACCCCCTAGTATAACTTTCTTCATGCAGTTTACTGATTGGACCTAGGGCTAAGTGTAGGACAAAGAAGATGGCTCAGGGATTGTGCAGTGCATAGTTCCAAGAGGCATGACTGAGGGACTGATGACTGTGACTACGCATGTGCAATGGCTGGAGGATTGAGAGACATGACTGCACAATGGAGGGAGACAATGATGCAGTGAGGCAGGATTGCCCATTGTGACTACACAGTACA
Organism: Pinus tabuliformis; assembly: GCA_031772625.1. NCBI lineage: Eukaryota > Viridiplantae > Streptophyta > Pinopsida > Pinales > Pinaceae > Pinus > Pinus tabuliformis. Next base: position 702,672,237 of record CM062805.1, on the reverse strand, counting down.
CAGTCTAGGACACAAACTGGACCCCTCAATTGCACAATTCCACAGTTTAGAGAGGCAAGGAGGCTGACAGTGGATAGTGACTATGCATTTCATAGTGGGAGGTTGTTTAGGAGATAAGATTGCACAATTATGAGGAGCAGGAGGAAAAAAGAGAGCACTATGGTTGTGTAATGTGTAGTCCTTAGAAACAATGATTGTGCATTTTGAAGTTCCACAATGACACAAAAATGAACATTCAATACCCAAAATCAACATGAACCCATTGAAACGATAACAAAACGACGCTTACCCCCAAGTACGACACATAAGATACACTTTGTGACATAAGTGACAACACCAAAAAAAAAATGTAAAAAACTTTAGATATGAGCCTAGTTCATGTCTCTATGATGGATAAGACCCATTAGTACCAAAGGTTCCTCTTTAAAATGCACTATAACTCCCTTACACAAAGTGTGACATTTCCCTTGCTAAAAGACGACACTTGGGTTTTCTTCACAATGGGACTTGGAAACTTAGAGGAAAAGCATGGGATGGCTTTTACCACTAGAAATGATAGCTCACATGGTTAAAGCAAGCTCCAAAGTTTGAATATAGGCCAAAATTTGGAGGGTGTTGTAGTAGCGACAACACTTGGCGAAACACTAGTAGAACTCCAACTTCTCTGCTTTGGTATAGATTTTTGCATAGGACCTAGTCTCTCGGGAAGTATTGATTCATTGTGTGGATTATTTTAGATTCACCACATAACCCAGTTATGGATGTAATCCCCTTTATTCCCTTCCTCAATTAAACACATTCACAAATCTTGTTGTACCACAATTGTTTTGATTCAAGAAAAGGATAGTAAGTAGTTGCGAGTTATAAATTGTCAGAGTTTTAATTTCTCCTCCGATTTTTCTGCACTACCAATAGGCCTTTCTAGTACCTCGACAAAGTCACTATAGGAGCACAAACATTGATCCACCACTAGAAATCTTGTTCAGTAACCTGATAAAGCTACTTGCTTCACCTCTCTGCGCATGAATCCTTTCTCTTATTTCACCCTTTATTTTATTTATTTATCTTAATGTGATTAAGAACGTATTTATTTAATAGGGTGGAAGAAGGATCCAAACTTATTAAGCATAGGAGAGGTTGTTCCTTGAGAGACCATTATATACCTCTACAATTAATATGCTTGGTATTAATTTTCCCTTTTCCTTTCTCTACTTTATTGGATTATCATGCATAAACCCGAATAATCACAATGTCGAGCTAAGGAAAGAGGTTCCTAGAATAGATACAAGTGACATGGTTCTACTCAAAGATTCCTTATGAATGGATCATATTTTCCATTAAGACATCATTAACCTTAAGGATAAATACCAAGACAAAGAAGAAGGAGCGAAAGTTAGGAAAATGTTGTTGTGTTTCACATAGCCCTCTTCATCTTTCATGACATGGATTGGAACCAAAAAAAACTTTCACACAAGACGACAAGACAAAAGAAAACAGAAAGAACAAAACATGAGATTAACAAATAGAAAAACTAGAAATAAGGAGAGAAATATGTACATAGGTGTAATGACCCTCCCACTTTTACCCACTTTTGCAAGTTGTCCAAGGTAAACATGATCTGAGTGTAACTATGATATGACCAGACCTCCAAATTCCAGTTATAGAAGTGGGGATGACTAACTGACATCTTACAACAATCCCTCAGGGACTACAAACCAAACATGAGCTTGAAAACCACCCCAGGTGATCAATACCTAAGCTAGAACTCTTTTTCACTGACTTAACATGCCAATTGCACCCTTGACACACTGTGCATGCAGTTATGAGGCCCCAACCACACCCATAAGCCTGCATGCATGCAGTTATGACCAAAATTCCCCTGTTTTATGCATGCAGTCATGAGATCTATGCCATTTTTTTAGGAAAGCCTCCAAACCACTACCAAAAATTGCCTGTAACTTTCAAGAATCATAAATAGGTGAGAACAAGGCTAAAAATTCAAAACTTGAACAAGATCTTGACTAGAACATGCATAGTAAATGAAAAAAAAATCGTCAAACATATGGTAAACATAAAAGCTACAAGTCATGAATGCATATCTAATCATAAAATTATGAACTTCATTTGAGAATCACCAGGAAGGCTCAATGCCCTCTCAAGGTAGCTACAACAACACTTGTTAGACCATTCACTCATCAACCATTCAATACACTATCAAATCATGAACAAGAGCCATAACTAGAGCACATCCTAGCACCATGCTTATAACCAACATATAACAAGAATAAAAACCATGAAAAATCAGCCATAAAATCCACATAATAACAAGTACATGTGCTCATTAATTACAATAGAAGAATAACTCATATTAATTTAACCAAAATCCAACCAAGTTAGGGACTTCCAGATACCACCTAACCATACATTGGGATGAACTAAATCTTCCTTTCAGCCAAACACCCCTTGTGCCATATTCCAAGCATGAATGTGGGATCTCATGGGATAAACCAAGACATAACCAAACAGGGAATCCAAAGGTTAAACCACCTCCACCCTCAAGATACCACGATCTCACCTAAATTGGCCCCAAGATAACAAAACCAAAACAAGCTTCAAAGCCTCAGAATTTCTTCACCATATCTTGAGCAATTCTTCTGTCTCCACCCACCCATCAAGGGATACCTGAAGAAACAAATATCCACCCAACCCTTGGGATTTTATTGAGACCACCTCACCTACTTCCACAATCATCCGATAATCCAAATCTTAACCAAGAATGAATCCCATCACACCATGGCTATCCGCGAAATGTCAAGGCAAGGCTAAAACCACTGCCAAACGAGGAAAAACCCATGCCAATGACAACAAATGAACTAAATAAAAAATGTGTGTATCATGCATTCACATCCCAACAAGGAAATCACACATGCAACTTGTTACCTTCAAAATATTTTGGTTGAAGTTGTTGATCCAACCTTTTCCTTGCACACCCTTGCTTTCCTTTGATTCCCTTTACTTTTCCTTTCCTTTCCTTCTCCAAATCCAATTGAATGCTAAAATTCTCCAAGAATACTCTTAGTGTGCAAGAGTGTATGAGAGAGAAAAAATGAAAGGAGAGAGCCAAAACTTAATTGACAAAAGTTGTTAATTGTTTCTTTGATGCCTTTTTATCATTAATGTCTCCAATTTCTTCATTTTCCTTCATTTTCCTCTAATTTCCCTTGCATGCATATTTGTATCTCTTCACCTTGTTTTTCTCCTATTTCTTTTGTTTTCATAACTAAATGACAATTAATGCCTCGTTTTTTTTTCCAATGCCTTTAAAAATTTTCATAGCCATTATTGAACCAAAAGTGATTCCCACTAAAGTTTTTTCCTACCATTCAACTTGGAATATGTGTCCCATGACCTTGGTCTTATTTTCTTTGCCTTTATTATCCTTTATTACATGAAACTTTAACCTGGGGTTGTTACAAACCCCTACCCCTTGGGAGAACACCATCCTTGGTGTTCTATGATGCCTAGAACCAACAAACCGCTGAAAAAAATCATATTTCCTATGGAGCTTTATAACATAGCTCGATGCAGTAGTTACAATAACATATGTTGAAAGCAAAATAAGCATACCTCTTATTGGATCTTTATAACACAACTCATTGTGGTATTTACAACCATATATATATATATATATATATATATATATATATATATATATATATATATATATATATATACATACCAAACAATTATTTGTTTGAACCAGAAAATAATGGATACAAATCCCACATCTGATCAACCATCTCCCATGTAGCTTCATCGGGCCCAAAGTGCTTCCATTGCACTTTAATTTCTCGTATTGCTCGTTTCTGGAGTATGAGTTGCTTCTGCCTCATTATGCATTAAGGAGCTGGCTGGAACTCTCCCTCTAGTTCCACCTACCATACAAACCAATCAATTGCATGATCAACATCTTGCACATATCTCTTAAGCAATGAAAGATGGAAAACATCATGGAATTTCATTGTTGGTAGTAGTGAAAGTTTGTAGGCCACTGGTCCAATCCTCTCAAGGATCTCAAATGGCCCAAAATATAGCGGTTCCAGCTTGGCACATCTCCCAATCCTCAAGGATCTCCTCTTGGGTTTGATCTGCAAGTACACATACTCCCCAATCTGAAACTCCTTGAATTCCCTATATTGATCTTCATAACTCTTATGCCTATCATGTGTTTCTTTTGAATTCCTTCTGATATTTTTCTTATCTTGTTCAATCTCAACTAACATATCTGGTCCAATCAACACCCTATTCACTAGATCACTCCATCTAATAGGAATATTACAACTCTTCCCATAAAGATTCTCAAATGGACTCATGTTCAAGGATTCTCGATAACCATTACTATATGAAAACTCCACCAGTGGAAGATACTCCTCCCACTTCCTCTGTTGATGAATTGCATACATCTTCAAAATGTCCTTAAGAATCCTACTAACCCTCTCTGTATGTCCATCTATCTACAGATGATATATTTTATTGAAGGTTAACTCTGTCCCCAAGCCTCCAAACAATGCCTTCCAAAATTTGGAAGTGAAATTGGCATCTCTATTTGAATCTATGATCTTCTTGGGAACACCATGCAACGTCACTATCTCCCTGATGAATATCTGAGCTACCTCACTAGATGGATTGTAGAATTCACTACAATGAATTGAGCTACCTTGCTCAACCTAACAACCACAACCATGTTGGAATCATGTTGCCTCGATGTCCTCAACAAACTTGTAATGAAGTCCATGGAAATGACCTCCCATTTCAACTTTGGAATTAGAATAGGTTGTAATAGATGAGCTGGATGCTTGCATTCCACCTTCACCTGTTGATAGTCAAAACATCTAGCACCAAACTCAACCAATTCCTTATTCAATTTCAGTCAATGATAAAACTTCTTAACAACTTTCAAAGTCTTTTGATATCCTGGGTGACTTGAATATGGCTTGACATGAAACTCCCTTAGGATAAGCTTCTTCAAATCACTATTATCTGGCACATAAATCCTATTCATGAATCTAACCAAGCAATATGTCATGAGATGATACTCCTCCTCTCTATCAGCTTCACCTTGCTGCTACAACCTCTACTTCATCTATTGATACCTCTCAGCATGTTTCCCTTCATGCAAGATCTGCTCGTGTAAATCTGTACCATAAGAGAAAATAGTCAAAATATGATTTACCTTCTCTCTCCTACTGAGAGCATCTGCAAAAAAATTCTCCTTGCCCTTAATGTACCTGATATTGAAATTAAACTCATTGAAAGTAGCCAACCATCTATCTTTCCTAACATTCAGATTAGGTTGGTCAAACAAATACCTTAGTCCACTATGATCACTCATCAGAATAAACCTCCTACCAAGAAGATAATGCCTCCACATCTTCAAGGCATGAATGATAGCTTCCAACTCAAGATCATGAATCACATAGTTCTACTCATGCTCATTCAACTTCCTTGACTCATAGCATACCACCTATCCTTCTTGCATCAAGACCCCACTAAGTCCTTTCTTGCAAGCATTTGTATAAACTATAAACTACTTATCGGGGTCTGCAATCTTCATAACTAGAGGATTTGTAATCAAATTCTTCAACTGCTCAAAACTAGCTGCACACTCCTTAGTCCATTCAAAATTCTTCCCTTTTCTCTACAAAGATGTAATAGGATAGGAAATCCTTGAGAATTTCTTGATACCTCGTGTAATAAATTTCTAGTCCCATGAATGATCTAATTTCATCCACATTACTAGGAGCTAGCCACTCCATGATAGCTCTAATATTTTTTGGATCCACTGCTATACCTTCCTTGGAAACAACATGCCCCAAGTAATAAATCTAAGTCTAAAAGAAACTACACTTTATGAACTTGACATACAATTGATTCTCTCTCAACAATCCCAACACAATTTCTAGGTGCTTTGCATGCTCCTCCTCATTCTTGGATCATATCAATATATCATCAATAAAAACTATCACAAACGTGTCTAGATAAGGACGCAACACATAGGTACGAAATGCAGTCTTCAAGATATCTTCTTCTTTGATGTGCACCTGATGATGTCCCGATCTCAAATCAATATTTGAGAATATCATTGCTCCCTTTAGTTGATCAAATAAGTCATCAATCCTCAACAATGGATACCTATTCTTGATCATCACCTTATTCATCTTCCTGTAATCAATGCACAATCTGAGTACCATCCTTATTCTTTACAAACAACACTAGTGTACCCCAAGGTGATACAGATGGCCTAATGTATCCCTTATCAAACATTTCTTTAATTTGCGACTTCAATTTTACCAACTTCGGAGTGACCATCCTGTAGGGTGCCTTTGATGCTGGTGTTGCTCTTGGTATTAAATCAATAGAAAAATCCACTTCCATATGAGGCAGTAACTCTGATATGTCTATAGGAAACACATCCTAAAATTGATGCAAAATAGGTTACTTCTTCAAGACTTCATCATCCTCAACATCTTTCCCCTTTCTCATTGGAAACATGCACTGCAAACAATACAGATCCCTTCCTGCAATTGCATTTAGCTTACATGGATGTAACCATTCTCATTGATGTATGATTCTTCTTTCCTTACAAGATTCTCTTCTCTCCATCGTCATTTAGACACTCAATATCCTTCTCATAGTAGTCTACCTTGGTCTTGTGAGTGAAAAACTAATCTATACCTAAAATCATGATATACGAACCCAAAGGAAACACATTTAGATGTGTTGATGTAGGCATACCATTCAGCTCAAAGGCACAATATCTCACCCAATGATGAACTCTTCTCTTGGTCCTTGTAGCCAACTTCCATGTCAATAATGGATGTCTGATGATCCACCTCCATTTTATCCATTGCTGCATAAATTTGAGGAATACTCTTATCAACATCCCCAACTTTCTATGCCTACCGAGCATTGTAGATTTGTGGCCTACCACCTTGGTACAATGGAGAATCCTTCTTCTGACCATCTTTTCCACAAATCCAACACTACAATGATTCTCTTCCACTACCTTTATTTTGTTGCTCCCTAGGCTGAAATCCATGTCCTTTCTTAGCTACATTAAACTTCTTGTAAGGAACGACATTTTCTTTCTCACCTGCATCCTAAGGTCTTCCTTGCTTTTGAGGCCATTTTCCTTTAGCCTTCTCGTTCCCTTTCCAATCATGCTTAGGCTAAGACTTATGATTTGACTTCTCATAACAATGCTTTAATTTCCTGATGACTTCCTCCAATGACCTAGGCTCATCATACTCAATCTGATCCTTGAATGTTAATGACAGCCCACTGATGAACCTTTTGACCTTTATCTTATCATCCTTAAGATAAAGCACATACCTCAATAGCTCCAGAAATTTGGTCATGTACTCTTCATCTGTCATGGAACCCATCTTCAACTCATAGAATTCCTTAGCCTTTCCATCATAATATCTCTTAGACAAGTACTTCTTTCTGAAGAGTCTTTTAAAATCATGCCAACTCAACTCTTCTACCTTGATGCATCTGACATGCTTCATATCTTCCCACAATATATCTACTTTTCCTTTGAGACTGAAGATTGCTATATTGGCTTTCATATTCTCTAAATAATCATGGAATCCAAAGAAATTCTTCATCCAAGCAGCTATGCTTCTGCATCTTCGTATTTCTTCATCTATCCATTAAATGTAGGAGGTTTTTCTTTCTTGAACTCCTCTGGAAAATATTGCTTCTCACTCCTCATATAAGGATGATGGCGGTGATGACAACGATGTCTCTTTGAACCAAAACTAGAATAGAACCCATAAGCACTACCTCTCCTATCAGGTGTATCCAACCTCTGACTATATTGTCTTTGTCCAACCTGTATCTTGATTGAGATTTGATACCATATGCCCCATTAGTCCTTTCCTCTTGTTCATGACTAATCCTTAATTTTCCCCATCTCTGCAAATATGATAGACTCTAAAGGATCACTATCTTAACCTTGGTTTACTTTTCTTGAGCTCTTGCAAGCATTTCCTATGTCTCAATCAACCTATTATTATCTTCCTTGCAACTTCTGATTTCTTCCTTCAAACTTCTCAATGTATATGCTACATCAGGAAAATCTTCATCTCCTTGGTGTCAACTAATCTTTAAGGAGAGTCACATGTATTGTAGTCCACCATTCTACTTGTCATCTTTGACCTTCCTTTTCCTTCAAACATACTATGTTAGATAAATCAAATAGAAACATAATCAAAATTATACCTCAATGCATTTCAGGGGAGGCTATCTCGTCTGCATAAATAAATCCATATTAGGATGATATATATATATAGATATCAACATATTAACATAACAACATCTTGCATGATAACCATAATTATCATAATGCATGTATAACAATATGCAATTAACCCATCCAGTCCAAGTGTTTGAACCGAGAATCTTTGATACCACCCTGTAATGATGCTCCCACATTCACCCACTTTTGCGAGCTCTCTAGGGTAAACATGAGTTGATTGTCACTATGATATGACCCAACCTCCAAGTTATAGTTATGGAAGTGGGGTTGACTAACCAACAACTTATAGCTACCCCTCAGGGACTAGACAACATAGGAGCTTGCAAACAATCTTAGGTGATCAATCCCTGAGATTGAACTCTTTTTCACTGAATTAACACCACAACCACACCCTTGACACATTGTGCATGAAGTTATGAGGCTCCAACTACAACCATAAGCCTATCTGCATGCGGATATGACCAAAATTCCCCTATTCTATGCATGTGGTCGCGAGATCTATGCTACTTTTTCATGAAAGCCTCCATACCACTGCCCATAACTTTCTAAAATCATAAATAAGGTGAAAATGAGGTTAACCATTGAAAACTTGAACAAGATCGTGACCAAACCATAAGTAGTACATGACAGACATTTCCTCAAACATATGGTAAACATAAAAACTATTAGAGGAAATTTCACTGTAAAAGTGCCCATGAATGTTTTATGTAATTTCCATGTTGTAATATGTAAAACAATTGAAATCCTTTAAATTTAAAAAGAGTTACATGTAAATATTTTAGAGGGAAAAGAGGAAAACTATTTTTTTTTTAATTGTATTTTTTACTTATCTACGTATAAGTTTACTCAAATTTCCAGTGTAGACACTCATTGGATGTAGAATTAAGTTCTACATCCAATGAGTACTCATTATGCGCACTTCTGAAAAGACCCGCATTTATAAAATTTGAAGTTACATTAAAAAGTGTGTTTCAACACTCTTTTTAATGTATCTTCAATTTTTATCAATGTGGGTGTTTCCAAAAGTGTGCTTAATGGGTACTCATTGGATGTATAATTTAATTATGCATCCAATGAGTGTCTACACTTGAAATTTGAGTAAAACTATGAGGAGATAAGTTAAAAATACAATTAAAAGAAGGTAGTTTTTTTTATTTTCCCTCCAAAATTCAAAATTCTTATTTTATTATTTTAACCATTATTTTATTATTTTTCCTTAGGAGGCCACTTTTAGGCTGAAATTTCCTCTAATGTATAGGTCATGAATGCATATTTGATCATAAACTTTTGAAATTCATCTGAGAATCACCAAGAAGGATCAATGCCCTCTCAATCTAGCTACAATAACACTTGTTAGCCCATGCCTTCATCAACCATTTAATAAACTATCAAATCATGAACAAGAGCCATGGCTAGAGCACATCCTAGAACCATGCTTATAACCAGTATATAACCAAAATAGAAACCATGACAAATCAACCATAAATCCACATAATAACAAGTACATGTACTCATTAATTACACTAGAATAGTAGCTTATATTAACTTATGAAAAATCCAACCAAGTGAGGGTCTTCCATGTACCACCCAACCATGGATTGGGCTTAACCAAATCTTTCTTTTAGCCAGTCACCCACGTGTCATATTCGAAGCATTAATGTGGGATCTCATGGGATAAGAAAAGACAACCAAATAGGGAATATTGAGGATGAACCACCTCCACCCTCAAGCTACCGTGATCTCACATAAACCAGCCTCGAGATCAAAAAACAAAAACAAGCTTGGATGCCTCAGAATTTATTCACCATACCTTGAGGAATTTTCCTTTCTCTACCCACCTATCAAGGGTTTCCCAGAGAAAACCATCTCCACCCCCAACCCTTGGGATTTTCCTGAGACCGCCTTACCTGGTTCCAAAACCTTCTGGAAATCCAAAACTCAACCAAGAATGAATCCCATCACACCATGGCTATCTAGGAAATGACAAGGAAAGGCTAAAACCACTATCAAATTAAGAAAAACCCATACCAATGACAACAAATGAACCAAATAAAAAATGCATCTACCATGCATTCACATTCTAGCAAGGAAACCACACATGCAACTTGTTCCCTGCAAAATCTTCCTGTTGAAGTTGTTGATCGAACCTTCTCCTTGTGCTCCCTTGCTTTCCTTTGCTTCCCTTTGCTTTACCTTTTCTTTCCTTCTCCAAATCCAAGTGAATGCTAAAATGATCCAAGAATACTCTAAGTGTGCAAGAGTGTATGAGAGAGAGAGATTGAAAGGACAGAGCCAAAATTGAACTGATAAAAGTTGTGAATTGTTTCTCTTATGTCTTTTTATCATTGATATCTCCTTTTTATTCATTTTCCTCTAATTTCCCTTACATGCATATTTGTGTCTCTTCACCTTCCTTTTCTCCTATTTTCCTTTCTTTTCATAGGTAAATGCCAATTAATGTCTCTTTTTCCTTTGCCAATGTATTTTCCAATTTCCATAGCCATTATTGAATCACAAGTGATGCCCAATAAAGTTCTTTCCCACCATTCAGCTTGGAATACGTGTCCCATGACGTTGGTATTATTTTCTTTTCCTTTATTATCCTTTATTACATGAAACTTTAACCCAGGGTTGTTATAATAGGGTAGGGACACAACCCTTGACTGCTATTGGAAATCTTGATTAAGATCTTGGCCATTGATAGGAAGAGATTCCATCTTCCCATCTAAAGATTGGAGATGAAAGGTATGGTGGCCAAGCTTGTCATGAGCAACATAGGGTCTGATCCTCAAGGATTGGAATTTAGTGTGTTTACTCTTTTTATTTGTGGGTTTTATCCCAATTCAATACTAGAACTCCCACACTAAAATCCTTCTTCCCCATAGACTTCTTGTTAAACCAACGCTTGACACAACTTTGACAGATAGCAAATTTTTCTTTTTCTTTCTGCCTTTCTTCCTCTAACTTCAAGAGAGTGTTTATCCTACTTTGAACCACAAGACATGGTTTACCCCGAGACACTTTAGACAATTGGAGGGTCAGGAGGTATTTGTTTGGAGGCAGGATAACTTCCTTTCCGTACGTCAGGAAGTAAGGGGATGTCTTCAAAGAAGGTTTTAGTGTGACACAGTCAACCCATAAAGAATTCACCAAAGCATTATGCTACTTCCTTTTCTCAGAGAAAACAATTTTCTTGATAATGTAAATTAAATTCTTATTGGTTGACTCGGTTAAACCATTTCCTTGAGGGAAATAGTTATATGAGTGCTTTAAAACAATGCCATTCTCTAATGCAAAATAATAAAGTTTTAACGATGAAAAATATGTTGCATTATCAAGAACAAGTGATGTGGGAACACCAAACCTGGTGATAATATTTTGTTGGAGGAATTTGATGACTTCCTACTCGTTCACTTGTTTCAAAGAAACTACTTCTATCCACCAAAGGGTGATTATTCTATGAATGTGGGAAAATTTCACCAATGACATCCAATCCCCATTGTTGAAAATGTTTTTCAACAAAAATGTGTTGCAATGGGGAAACTAACTTTCTATAGCGTCTAGCACATCCTTGACAAGCCAGGCACTCACAAGAATATGCATGGGCATGCTTGAATAATGAGGGCCAATAATAACCAACCTGCATGAATTTGTGTGCAGTAGTATCACTTGCGTAGTTTCCACCAGCGGGACTGTAGAGAGGATCCTTTAATACCCTTTTTGAATTCAGTGCTTCCAAACATCTGATTATGACACCATTGTGATGCTTCCAAAAAATCACACCATGTACCAACTGATATGATATAGATTTAAGTCAAATGGCCCTTTTTTGTCTTGTATATAAATGTGAGGGCAAGGTATCATGCTTAAGATGTTGTCGCACATCTATGTACTAAGACGTGGCTACGTTAGTGGAGGTAACTTGTTCAACATTATACATTTTTATTTCCTGTTCTCATCTAGAAGCTTCCTCTTCTGGTGCATTAATTACTTCTGCTACAAGATGAAATGGCCTTTTATTATATGAACTCGCTTGAATCCAAGATATTACTCTTACAAGCTTGTCATCAAGTTCACTCTTCTCTCACCCAACTCTTATTGTACAAAAAGTGATCTGACCACTACATAAGGCACAAAGATGATGACATGACTCTTCAAAAGATAAGGCCTAAAGTGCTTTACCGCTTTGTATATGCATAGGCTTGGTTATCAATGGTGGGGTAGTTCATATCATATCCTTGTAAGCTAGCGCTCATGAATGATATCAACTGCTCATTTCATTGATCACCCTTCTACGTGAGAACGAATGCAAGAGGTGTTAGAAGAAAAAGTGAAAAACAAGAAAAAATTTCGAAATCTCGACTATATAATGCTAGAGCTTCAACAATTTTTTGCTTAATACTAGCGAAGGAATCCTTTTCCCTTTTAGCATCGATTTCCTTAGCAACAGATAGAGGCATGACATTAAAAGATGCACTAGAATCAACTATGCAATTATGGACATTATAGTTAAAGGGTGAATGCATGAATATGGGTTACACTTTTGGGCCAAATGTGGCAATGAAATTTCAAAATTTTACTCTTTTATCGAATTGAAGCCCTTAAAATTTATATAAGCATTGTGAATTTTGATTCAGAGTAAAAATAGTTTGTGGAGAATTATGTTGTTGTCCTAATGATGTTTTTTGCAAAACAATTTAGTGTTGTATAATATGTCAATTTTCCATTAAATGAAATGCTTGTCCTTGCAAATTTTTGCACATCTTAATAGGTATGTATGTGTTCATGTAGCATAACTTAGTCTAAAATGTGTAATTTCATATATATATATATATATATATATATATATATATATATATATATATATATATATATATATATGAGCATAATCTACACGGAGAGAACTAAGATTTTCATATGAAATTTTTTTTTTATGCAAAATTATATTTTTTATTATTTTTCGAAGTTGGCGAAGTAATATTTCAATTGCATTTTGCAGACACATGTGTTCGCATAAGGTTTTTGGTGAAGTAATTTCATAATCCCTGGTTTCGAGAAAGCATATCTTCTATTGGCTTTGGAATTCTGGTAATAGGAATAGTGCCCGAGACCTGTAGAAAACTATCAATATTTGATCGGCTTGTATCATCCACGAAATTTAGAGTCATTATTATTACTATTAAGTACACCGATTCTCGGCAATTATAATTGATGATTGAATGTAACAATTAGAAATCTTAACTATCCGTTGATGTGTAATATCTTAACAATTGAAAAAACTTCATGTTAATAAGAACGCATAGTTCAAGAAACCGATTTTGACGAATTCCATTTGTAAATATTTAAAGGGATGTTATTAAGAGGCCTCGACTGGCTCTATCAGACAATGAACACTTAAATAAGCTTATGATGGTTGGATCCACTTTAATGATTGTTGAACCAGAAACATAGCAAGAATTTTAATCGTTGTTGAACCAACAACATAGCAACCATAAGCATCAAATTTAGGCACCATAGGGTGGTGGGAGACATCGAGGCAGAAGAGCCAACTATTTATGTGCCTAAAATGAGCTCTCATAAGCATCTATCATATAGACCTGCATGATGCAGATTGTGTAGGGGAACTATAAGGACTGAGATATATCGAGCCTATCACTTCTCTCTTGTCACCTAGCATATCTCTAGTCGTAACTGGGGTGGAGGAAATATAAATTAGGGTCTAGGAAATCAGAAATCATAAAATTATTTTACCATGATAATATATCGCTACACTTGATTGTGTCATAAATAAACCCACATGTGCAACCTCACACAAACATAGAGAGGTTAGCACCAGGCTCGGTGAAGGGGATATAGCCCACCTATTTCTCTCACTTGAGGAACAAGGTTGGGTGGGTGAATCAGGAATGGGAAGAAAATTTCGGTATCATAGGAATGAAATGATACACTATATGAATGCTAGTGTAGAGAACCTTGCATTTGATCCTACTGGAATATGGAGTCATGGATTAGTCTTCACAACCTTGTCTCTTGTTAGAAACATGCAATCCTTTTTCTTGTTAAAACCTCTCTAGAAACAAAAATTAAAAGTTAAGAAAAATTAGTAATTGAAATGGATTGTCTGCATCAGACTACAAAATGGGAACTAAATTACAATTATCAATATTTGCACACATATTCAAGCTCATCATTTCTTTCTCTAAACACTCACAACCTAGAAACCTATATCAACGATGTCCTTAATGATTATCATCTGATTGACATAGACATTTTGTGTTTACAAGAGACACATTTGAAATTGATATAGAGTTATGCAGGAATGCAAAAAAAAAAAAGATATAAAAATAAGCATATATATGCAACAGAAATAAAACTTCATGTCATTAACACTAAAAAACTGAAATATTCTTACATACATAATGGAAATAAAATAACTTGGGAAATGGTAGCTTATTTCTAAGAAGAGATGTGGTGGCTACATGAATTTGAACTGTGTTACAATGAGGATCAAGGGAATTTTTATTATTGAACAACAAATGGAAACCCTAAACAACCAAAACCCTAACCCTAGGAGATAGAACTCCAAGAGTTTGTGGGCCCCATTGGGGTTAGTTGGGTAGTCAACTTCCCAAGGTCCTAATTTGGTCATATGATATTTGTTTGGCATGTACAATATCTTGTTAGAAATATCTCTCTAAGTACTATAGGATTTTAAATATGCTATCTGTGGGCCTGCAACAAACCTCAAAAATATGTCGTTCAGAGGGTCAAAACAACTCCAGAAGTATATGGCCCGAAAAATGGCTAAAAATAGTAAATGCTGCTATAATCAAGGAAACTGATGAAAATGACTGGAGGTCTAGGTGGAATAGGCCGGATACCACCAATATCCACCTAGATCAATCCTCCCCCATTAGGAAGCAATGGTCCCCATTACATGTAGAGCCTCCATGAGGTGAGGACATTTCTATTGAACCTAGTCTTTGGTGAGCAACTTGCCCTGTGAAGGAGTTGGCCTACTTTGACAACTCAATATAGTTGTATCCTCTACTGGAGAGTATTATTGATCTATTTTTCCATGCCCCTTTTAGTTTTGTCCTGTTCGATACAACTTGGGTTGAGCTATGTTGGTGTCAAATGCTCAACAACATCGAATGTGTCCAATAATGGGGAAAAGTATGGTTGCAGCGGGTCGACATTGAATACTTGGTGCAGGACAAGAAACGGTGGAATGTTATGGTCGAAATAATTGTCCTCTATATCCTTAGTGATGGTGTAAGGCCCATATCAAAGCAAGTGAAGCCTACTGTGGGGCATAGCGAGGCACTCCTTCTTCAAATGTAACCAAACTTTGTCACCCACCTGGAACATGTGTGGCACCTGATGTTGATCATGACTTTGATTGTAATTTTCATTTGATCTATCCAATATGTCATGGATTTACTTGTGGATGTGTTTAATGTGCTCAATGAAGCTATTAGCCTTGTCAACTTCGGACTGGATATGAGCCAAATCTTCTTGAGTAGCTACAAATGGTATAGCAACATCAATGGGACATAGTGGTTGGAACCCTAGTCCCACCTAAAAGGGGTAATGTCTAGTTGAGTTGTGGAGAGCCATGTTGTAGCTATGTTAGACATAGGGGAGGATCTCATCCCATGTGAATGGTTGCTTTGAGTTGTACATGCACAAGATGTGAACGATCATCCTATTGACGACCTCTATTTGGCCATTAGTTTGGGGATGAAGGCCCAACATGTAATCCATGGAGATAGATTCACAGGGTCGGCCAGGAGTAGGCAGACAAGTATACAGGCCTTACCGCAAATCCTGTAATACTCGGGGGGAGCTTTATAACGAGGTATTGTACGTGCCAAACGAAGATCATATGACCAAGTTACGATCATAGGAAGTTGGTTTCCCAACTAACCCCAACGGGACCCACATTCTCTTGGCGTTCCATCTCCTAGGGTTAGGGTTTTGGATTTTTAGGGATTCCCATTGTTTTTCAATAATAAAAAGGCCCTTCAACCTCATTGTAACATAGTTCAAAGGTATCCATCTACCACATCTCTTCTCATAGATAAGTTACCATTGCCCAAACTAGTTTATTTCCATTCTATATGTAAGCATATTTCAGTTCTTTGGTGTTAATGAAATGAAGTTTTATTTCTGTTGCATCTCTATTTTTATGTTTATATCTGTGTTATGTTGTGTTCCTACATAAATCTGGATCAATGGTATCAAAGCAATCTATTATTTCTCTGTTTTTCTTTGCATGTACCCAATAAGGTCAGGGTATAAGGAGTTAGGACTCGAATTGATTGAACCTTTGCAAGACCAACCTCATGAACCCCAACGGCCTCCCATGGTGGAAGAAAAGAAATATGAGGAGTAGGATATCCTCTCAAAATATTGCTTGAAGAATCCCTCGAGCGATAAAGGAATGCAACTGAACACATATATAAACATAAACAAAGAGATGTAGCAGAAATAAAACTTCATTCCATTAACACCAAAGAATTGCAATATGCTTACATATATAATGGAAATAAACTACCTCGGGTGATGGTAGCTTATCTTTGAGAAGAGATGTGGTGGCTACATGCTTATTAACTATGTTAAAATGAGGCTCAAGGGCCCTTTTATTATTGAAGAACAAAGGGAAATTGTAGACAACCAAATCCCTAACCCTAGGAGATGGGAACGCCAAGAGTTTGTGGGCCCCGTTGGGATTAATTAGGCAGCAAACTCCCCAAGGTCATAACTCAATCATATGATCATCAATTGGCATGTACGATACCTTGTTAGAAATATCTCTCTAATTATATAGGATTTATGGTAGGCCCTTATCGGGCATAAAAAGAAATTCAATTAAGGGGTAAAAATAACTCTAGAAGTTCAAGATCCGAAAAACTACTAAAAACAATTAATGTTGCTATAATCAAGGAAAATAGTGGAATAGGTGGGTAGCCACTAATATCGACCTGTATCAACCCTCCCCCTTCAGGAAGCAATGGTATCCATTGCATGTAAATCCTCCATGAGGTGAGGAAATTTTAGTTGAACCTATTCCTTGGTGAGCCACTTTCCCTGGTGAAGGAGTTGGCCTGCTTTGATGACTCGATATAGTTGGTTCCTCTGCTGGTAAGTGTTCTTGATTTGTGTTTCCATGATCCTATGAATTGTGTTAGGTTTGATACAACTTCGGTTGAGATTTGTTGGTGTCAACTGCTCAGCAACGTCAGATGTGTCAAACAATGGGGGAAAGTATGGCTGCACGTGGTCCACATTGAATACTAGGTATAGTCCAAGGAATGGTGGAATGTTGAGCTCAAAATAATTGTTCCTATAGACTTATTGATGGTGTAAGGCCCATATTGAAGTGGGAAAAGCTTGTGGTGGGGTCCAACAAGGCACTACTTCTGCAAATGTAACCAAATTTTGTCGCCCACCTGGAACTTGCGTGGAACCTGATGTTGATCATGACACTGCTTGTAATTTTGATTTTCTTTGTCCAATATGCCATGGACCTACTAGCGGATGTGATAAATGCACTCAATGAATTTATTAGCCTTGTCAGCTTCAAATTAGACATGAGTCGAATCTACCTAAGTATCTGCAAATGGTATGGCAAAATCAATGGGACATAGTGGCTGGAATCCCAATCCCACTTGAAAGGGGTTGGGCCCAGTTGAGCTAAGGAGAGCCCTGTTGTAGCTGTGTTGGACATAGGGGAGGCTCTTATCCAATGTGCATGGATTCTTTGAGTTGAACATGTGCAGGATGTGCACGATCATCATGTTGACAACCTTTGTTTGGTCATCAGCTTCGGGGTGAAAGTGTGTGTACTTAGTGATCTTGGTATCCAACAACAACCAGAGGCTTGACCAGAATGCACTTAGGAACAACCTGTCCTGATTTGAGATAATGGACTATGGGATCCCAAAGTGTACCCATACTTGTTCAAAGAAGAATTTGGCAGTGGCTTTTGCTGAGATACTCTTCTTGTAGACAACTAGAATGGCCATCTTAGAGAATCTGTCAACGACCATGAAAACACAATCGTTTCCATGCATGGTAGAAGGAAGGCCTGACCTATAATCCATGGAGATCGATTCCCAGATCCATCTAGGAGTAGGAAGATGAGTATACATTCATTGCCGCAAATATCTTAGTGCTCGAAGAGAGATTTCTAACGAGGTATCATATGTGCGAAATGGAGATCAAATGACCAAGTTATGACCCCAAGAAGTTGGCTTCCCAACTAACCCCAACGAAGCCGACAAACTCTTGGTATTCCATTTTCTAGGATTAGTTTTTTGGTTGTTTATGGTTTCCCTTTATTACTCAATAATAAAAAGGCCCTTGAGCCTCATTGTAACACGGTTCAAAGGCATGTAACCACCACATCTCTTTTCAGAGATAAGCTATCATCGCATGAGCTAGTTTATTCCCATTTTGTATGTAAGCATATTTCAGTTCTTTGGTGTTAATGAAATGAATTTTTATTCCTGCTACACCTCTATGTTTATTTTTATATATGTGTTCAGTTGTGTTCCTGCATAAGTCTAGATCAATGGTATCAAAGTGGTCTGCTCTTTCTCTATTTTTCTTTGCATGTCCCCAACGAAGTCAGGGTAAAAGGAGTGAGGGATCGAATTGGTTGAAGCTTTGCAAGTCCAGCCTCACAAACCCCAACAACCTCCTATGGTTGAATAAAATAAAGACGAGGGAGCAGGAGATCCTTTCAAAATATTTCTCTAAGAATCCCCTGAGTGTCAAAGGAATGCAACATAACACATATATAAACATAAACATAGAGATGCAACAAAAATAAAACTTCATTTCATTAACACCAAAGAACTGAAATATGCTTACATATACAATGGAAATAAACTAGCTCAGGCGATGGTATTTTATCTTTGAGAAGATATGTGATGAGCACATGCTTCTGAACTATGTTACAATGAGGCTCAAGGGCCTTTTTATTATCCAACAAAAAAGGGAGACCCTAAACAAACCAAAACCCTAACCCTAGGAGATGGAACACCAAGAGTTTGTGGGCCCCATTAGGGTTAGTTGGAAAGCAAACTTCCCAGATCCTGTTGTAGCAGCTACAACACCCTCCAAAATTTTGGCTTGCATGCAAATTTTGAAGCCTACTATGGATCTTGTGATCGATCGTTCCTTGGTCATTTATTCGTAAGATGATGATCTCAAGCCCCCTCCTTGATCTTAAGAGATTGTTCACATTCTCATCTTTATACAGTATGTGTCATCTTTGGGCATTGGGATTACTTTTTTTTCATGCAAAGGGAAGTCTGTTATGCTTCGAGGGGAAATATTTGTGCGTATGGGTTGTTCTCATCGCATAGACATGTTTCACACTCACTTCACGCACTCTTGACACGAAGGTTGTTTCATCAAGAAAAGTATGTTTTATACATCCTAGATAGTCTATGTTGTATCACTAAATGTTCATGTGTGACCATAGTCAAGTCCTATCACTGTTTACACCATTTTTACTGATCTCAGACATAGTCGATTTCCCAAGCAACCTAGCCTCATCCAGCTTTCCAGAACTACACACTTATTTTGTAACCCTCAAGCATTTTCCATTGACTACTGGAACTGTACAATGTGCAGAGACACCATCCTCCCTTGGCATCCAAAACTGTGCAGTTGTTTCCTCGAGTGTCCTTCCCCCAACTGGAACCCACTGTCTTCAAAAACTGCATAGTGTTGTCCCTCAGTTTCCCAATCTGTCTTCAAACCTGAAACTGTGCAGATGTGTCCTCCCAAGACCCATCCTGCAATAGTGGCGTGAACTTAGAAACTGCACAATATTTCCCCTCATCTGCCCATGCTACACTGCACTCAGAAACTGCGCAGAGGTGTCCTCCCAAGACCCCATCCCGCAATAGTGTCCTGCATCTCAAAACTGTGCAGTGTTGTCCAAGCTGTCCAATCAGCCTTGCACTCAGAATTTGTGTAGAGAAAATAGCCAACCTTTCTCTGGAAAACTGTGCAGAGCAGGCCAACAACCTTGCTCCCAGAAATTACACAGAGTAGGAAACCCAGCCTTGCTCTAGAAAACTGCACAGATCATCCCGACAACAGTCACTATCCACTGAAATTAGGTTGATCTATCTCTAAGTGACTACAGGAAAATGTGACATGTTGCATCACTCTTAAGGAGTTGAGGAGAAGGACCAAGAAACCAAGTTATGATAAAATATCAGGACCTCATGCAAACTCCATCAGATGCATATCATCTCGAGGGTAAGTATGGTAAGTAAACTACATATTTCGAAATACATCTCTTAATGCAGCTTGAAGGACTGCTTTTCATTGTCATATCATTATGTATTCAATAACATGAATTTTTGCAAGCACTAAAATTCATTCCATGTGTTTCCGCTATGTGTATTGCTTCCTTTTCACTTGTTGAACCAACTGTCGTCTTTGGCATGTTGATTGCTATGTCATGCTTATGATCCAGTTCTAGTTATTTTGAAGGTTTGTCTTTGTGTGTTTGGATTGACTTAACTATGTGAACGCCTATCACACTCACACACAAAGTTGTAAGCATTGTCATGCAAGTGTCGTCACGCTCGTCCGAAGGTCTATCCCAAGTGTCACACTTATCGCTTTCACCATTAGATAGTCCTGCATAGGGTCATTTTTTTCCATGTTTTTCCTGTTGGTTTGAGGTGTCTTATCGTTGAGTTATGCTAAGTGTGTGATCACAATGTCATGTATGCATGAGTTCACTTGCTCTCACACTTAGACATGTTTCCTGAAAATTTGTCGAAAGGATAACCCTCCTTCAACCGGACCCTGACTAAGCTGCACTGTGCAATCTCAGCTCTCAGTGACCCTACTCAGCTACCCAAAATAGCGCATAGCTTGAGGTTGTCCTTCATGGAAGCCTTTACTATGAAAATCTTGGAATTGAGCAAGCTGATTGTCCCCTAGAACTGCGCAGAAGTTGTCCCCAAGACCAATTCAATTTGTGCTTCTGGCAAGATCACTCATCAATCCTCCCTCTGATAAATCGAAAAACCTAAAATGTACTGCTGCCCAGAATTGCGTAGAAGTTTCCCATCTCCCTACCCTGCACTGTTTGTAGAAACTGTGTAGTCATGTGAGTCAGGTCCCTGTTGCCTGTCACTGCACTGTTCCAAGGAATTGCACAAATTTGACTGGCAGGCCCCTTGCTGGCTTGCCCTGTTCTCCCTCTGAGAATTGTGCAGATTTGACTGACAGGCCCCCTGCTGGCTTGCCCTGTTGTCTCTGAAATTATGTAGATATGGATGGTACACATCTTGTTGCCCCGCTCTACATAGTTTCTAGAAACTGCACAACAACTGCCTATCCTGCACTATCTCCCAGAAATGTACAGTTATGACCAGCAACTCCCTGCAACCTGGCATGCCTTGCTCTAAAAAATTGCGCAGAATTTCCTGCCAGTGTCCCTTGATTCTCAGCTTTGTCTCTCTCAGAGAATCTATGCAGATTCTCAGCTGGACCCTAAGTGACCTGCCCAATCCTCACCTTGAAAAATGCGTAGCACTGTCCAGCAGTTCCCCCGAACACCCTGCCTTGTCTTCCTCCCAGGAATTGCGCAGTTCTATCTAGTTGGCTTCCACCTTGCAACTATCATTGTTGTCTCGCATTGTGAAAATTTGCCTCCCAGCGAAATTTGCACAGTATTTCCCAGCAATCCTCCAGCACCTCTCATCCTTGCCTGAGTTGTGCTCTATGTAGTTTTAGTGTCTTTTCCTCGCTCCTGATCACCTGCACCCGGAATCGAAAGAAAATGCATTCTAATAGACTAGGAGATTTGCGATTTGATGTTGTCTCGTCATGAGTGATTGTAGGAATAGGTACATTGATGTAACATGGTGCAATGACAAACGAGATGAAGAAGGAGTGCATGTTAAAATAGTTGATCACAGTTGAACGAACAAAGCACATTAGGCAGCAAGTGAAAGAAACACATGCATGTAAGCATCTTGCAAAGACCAAGACCATTGAAGACCCCACAACACCAATTTATGCGACGATGAAGACAAAGTACATTCAATTTCACATCCATCACATAACAACACAACAGCCTAACATGGACACCACAGTCAACCACTACATGTCAATAGTGTCATGTCGAGTTGTGTTATGAGTTGTCTCAGCCACCTCACTACTATGAGTTGTAACTGTTGTAATCAGATGTAATGTAAAGTGAAATTCCAAGTGTTATTAGTGGAACACAAATAGTCATATGTAATGTAACAATTTATATGTAACGAAGTTGAAGAGTCATGAGGGTAGTCTAAGAGTCAAAGGAAATGTCAAGGGTCACCCCACCCTTGCTATATATAGAACCTCATAACTCATAGAACAAGATTTTGGGAGCCAAGCTTTTTCTAGGCATTGCTTAGAGAGGACTTGGAGAGTATTGTGATGAGACTTGGCTTCTCCACAGTGCAGAGTGAGTACATCTCTTTGGAGGAGCAGGCGGTGTTGATTGTAACGTTCCACTACTGGGGTTAGTGGTTGTCATGGTTGTATGTATGGATGGAACTTTCACTTTTATATAATATAACAGAGCCAGCACATTTCATGCATATGTTATTATTGTAGTTTGACTATTCTGGTTACTTTAGCAATGTATGTAGTTTTAACTTACACATTTATGTATGGATTATTTCGTATGTGATTGTATGAATCCTATTGAAGCGTGTTGTTGGTTTAACTCATCACTTTGGATTTTCGACTATTTTGCTTTCAAACCTGTGATGTCATTCAGCTCGTGTGTTCCTTTCGGGTTGCGTACTATTACAGGCTTCTAAGAGATACACTTATTTTCCCCCTCCGTGTGTTAAAAAATCCCCATGCATCTCTCTTGACTCGCTGCAAGGTCACACCCTTGCTTTTGACAAGGATATCTTGCTTACCTCTGTGCACTATCACAATCAAGGCATAGCTTTACTAGCCATTGCTAGGACTCCTACTGCAAACGGTCTAAGGTCTAGTTGGGACTTCTTACCGAGGATATCCCCTGACATGTTGGCGAGTCCAACACCGCCAACATTTCTGGCACTAGAAGGAGGGCTAGATGACAAGTTGATCCCTCAAAATATGTTTTCAATCTCTGCACATATATCATGACTTATGTTACGGTTCACCCTCCAAGATGTATGTCTTATGGAAATGTGTTTGAAGTCTCGAGGGAGTTCTGGGATCTCTTGTCAGAAAACACATATGGAGGTGAAGGAAGAATCACCTGGCGTGAACACAGTGTTGTCTTTTCCCGTCTCTATCACAGTTACGAAATCCATGAGGATTACATGATTTTCATGTTGTTCGCATTCACACTTTGAGGGAACCTATTGCAATGGCTTCTCACACCTCCCGATAAATCCATTCACTCTTTTAGTCACTTTGTTATAGATTTAGCCTATTCTTTCCATCATTTTGACCGTCAAGAACTCAATAAAGAAATTCTGAAATTGCAGAAATCACCTGATGAATCCATTGAGAAATTTCACATACACTTTCTTAATCTTTCATTTTGATTTCCTGAAGATGAAATTGACTAGGAATTTCTTGATGGAAGATTTAAGTATCTTCTTCACATATCCAAAAATATGCAAATCTTAGAATCATTTGAACCCTTCCCGACATACCTCGGTGTTAGAGTTGTCAGATATAAGACGAACAAGGTTTTTGTCACAAGTGATTGTCCATCCTCTTCTACTCAAACAGCTCTAGCTCCATAGTGCAAGGTGGGAGAAGATGAACGCACATCTGTTGAAATGTCACATCTTCCCGCCCCATTAGCTCTTAATATCTACCTAGATTTGGCCTGCAAGACTGTTGGTTGTCATGTGGACTTGTTTCCTCAACCTTCGTCCCCGCGTTTTGTTGATCCTCTGGATTGTAGTGTGCCTTGTTCTCCCATTTTGGACTCCACTCTTATTGTTCATGAGGATCAGGTTGTTGACGGAGTTGATGGTTTGCAACCAACCTACACTGTGATTCAACATGAGTGTGTTTGTGAATCTAAAGAAGAACCCACAGGGAAGGATGACCTCCTTCTATCTGCACCTCATCTGCTCTATCTTGACATCTCTTGTGATTCTACCACTTTTGATTTTCCTTGTGAAAACCCGTAACTGGGTGTTTATACTTTTGATCATTCACAAGACACAGCGGATGTTAGCCTGTCATTGCATTGTGGCAAGGAAACATCTTTATCTAAAAATCTATTCAGTATTTCATCTATCATTTCTGGAAACATAGAAGGTGAACATTCTTGTCTCTCATGAACCCCTCTGCATGATTCATCATATCATGAGGATGCGGATCAACATCTCAATTTTTTTTATCATGGATGTCGATATCTCTTCACTCCTTCATTCAATCACGATATTGATTCACTTGCTATTAATCTTTCTAATCCACTGGTCTCTAATGATCTACCTGTTGATGAAGTGGAAACCCCTGAAGATGTCGAGGCACTTCAACCTGCACTGATGGTTATGTTAGGCTCTCGCTGTCCTGAGGTCAGTTCAACTCCTGGTCAGAAATCTGTTGAAACACCCAAGGCTCCTCATCACTCTCCTATGTGCATTGAAGATCAATCTCATCCACATATTTCATATCCTCCAACGGAATCACGTGATCCCGTCGCTCATGCATTGGAGGAGTCATACATAATGAGCATCGTTACGAAGTGCAAGTTGTCTTATTTCTTCATGTTTTCTCATCAGTCAAGGTTAAACGAGTGTATGTTCTTATTATCCACACACAATGTGTCACAACACCATGGTACATCTGTAGAATGTTTGTCTTGCGCATTTACTCTTTTCTTTCCTGTGGACGCTTTGAAACTCGAAGCGTGTTGTTCTTCACTGATTTATCTTTCTTATTTGTTGGTTTACATTCTTATCTTTCTTGTGAACCATGCCTTCACCAACATGGGTCAACTAATGCTCAGATGGCTGCATTGGAAATATCACTTTATGTGAGTAGGCCCATGCACTGTTTAGTTTAGGATTTGGAGTAGTGTTTTATTTCTTATTTTTCTTTGTTTGCATCTTTGTTTTCTTGCTTAATTGGTTTGGTTTGCTTGCTTTATTTCTTTTCTTACTTGTTCTTCTTTCCCTTTACTTCTTCTCTTCTCTTTCTTGTTTGTTTGCATGTTTGTACTCATAGGTTTAGTCTCACATGAAACCATGTTTGGCTCTCGAGACAAGCCAAGAAAATATAAGAGGACTTGTATAGCTATCAACATTTGGTTATTTGTTTTCCTCTCTCTTTAAAAAATATCTTGTTTTCTTCATTCGATGATACCTTGTTGGAAAATGCGTTATGTTCAAAGTGAGCCTTGGTAAAAAAAACAACGTTTGCATTATTAACTAGTACCACCTACTCTAATCGGTTTTTTTTTTGGGTTAACCCTTGTCAACTCAGTCAAGTATTCTAGTAAGGTGAGGGGGAAAACCTTAACAAGTATGTCACAGGTATATATAACATACTTCTCTAAAGGGAAAACCCCTTCTGCTCTTAATAAATAGGGATCCCTCTTCCGCCTTTTAAATAAATAAGTGCATATGCACATTTATTTGAAAAAAAAAAATTTAAAAATGATGAAAAAATGATTAAGGCGAAAGAAGAGAAATGATTCATGCATAGAGAGGTAATGAAAGTAACTCTTTCGGGGTACTGACCAGGCTCGCTAGCAGCGAAGCAATGCTTGTGTTACTATGTGACTTCGCCAAGGTACTATCCAGAGCTACTGGCAGTGGAGCAACACCAGAGATGAAACTAAAACTCTGACAATCATATTATTTGTACATCAATATACCCCTCATTCCCAATCGAAACAACTCAGATTACTTGGCTTGGTATGCGTGCTGACTGATCAAGGGAATGGTAGGGACTACATCTTTCACACAAGCTAGTGAGGAAGCCATGACAATCAAAGAATCAAACAATACTTACAAAAGAGTTAGACTCACTTTTCACAAGACAAGGTCCATATAGAGAGCTGGAGTTCTACCAGTGTGTTGCCAATGTTGTAGCGGCTACAACACCCTCCAAAATTTTGGGTCGCATGCAAATTTTTGAGCCCACTTTGGATCCTGTGATCGATCGTTCCTTGGTCACGTATTGGTAAGGCAATGACCTCAAGCCCCCTCCTTGATCTTAAGAGATTGTTCATGTTCTCATCTTTATACAGTATGTATCATCTTTGGGCATCGAGATTACTTGTTTTCATGCAGAGGGAAGTTTGTTCTGCTTCAAGGGGAAATCTTTGTGTGTATGGGTTGTTCTCATCACATAGACATGTTTCACACACACTTCACGCACTCTTGACATGAAGGTTGTTGCATCAAGAAAAGTATGTTTTATACATTCTAGATGGTCTATGTTGTGTCACTAAGTGTTCGTGTGTGATCATAGTCAATTCCTATCACTGTTTACACCTGTTTTAATGATCTCACACTTAGTCGGTTTCCTGAGCAACCTAGCCTCATCTAGCTTTCCAGAACTACACACTTTTCTTCTACAACCCTCAAGATTTTTCCCTTGCCTACTAGAACTGCGTAATGCACAGAGACCCCAACATCCTTTGGCATCCAAAACTGCATAGCTATTGCCTCCAATTTCCTTCCCCCAGCCGAAACCCACTGTCTTTAGAAACTGCGTAGTGTTATCCCTCAGCTGCCCAATCACTCTTGCAACTCGAAACTGCATAGATGTGCCCTCCCGAGACCCATCCCACAATAGTGCCTTGTATTCAGAAACTGCGCAATATTTCCCCTCAGCTGCCCAGGCTGCACTACACTTGGAAATTGTTCAGAGGTGTCCTCCGAGGACCCCATCCTACAACAATGTCCTACATCTCAAAACTACGCATTGTTTTCCAAGCTATCCAATTTGCCTTGCACTCATAAATTGTGCAGAGGAGGCAACCAACCTTGTTCTGGAAAACTGTGCAGAGCAAGCCAACAACCTTGCTCTTAGAAATTGTGCAGAGCAGGCAACCCAACCTTGCTCTAGAAAATTGCGCAAATCATCCTGACAACAGTCATTGTCCACTGAAACTACGTTGATCTATCTCTCAGTGACTACAGGAAAAGGTGGCATGCTACGTCACTCTCAAGGAGCTAAGGAGAAGGACCAAGAAACCAAGTCATAATAAAATATTGGGACCTCATGCAAACTTTATCGGATGCATATCATCTCGACGGTAATTATGGTAAGTAAAGTACATATTTTGAAGTACATCTCTTAGTGTAGCTTGAATGACTTCTTGTCATTGTCATATCATTATGTCTTCATTAACATGCATGTTTGCAAGCATTAAAATTAATTCCATGTGTTTCTGCTACGTGTCTTGCTTCCTTTTCGCTTGTTGAACCAACTTTTGTCTTTGGCATGTTGATTTCTATGTCATGCTTGCGATCCGGTTCTGCTGATTTCAAAGGTTTATCTTTGTGTGTTTGGGTTGTCTTAGCTATGTGAACACCCATCGCACTCACAAAAAAAATTGTAAGCACTATCACGCAAGTTTCATCACGGTCGTCTGAATGTCTATTCCAAGTGTTGCACTTGTTGCTTTCTCCATTAGACAACCCTGTAGAGGGTCATGCTTTGCCATGTTTGTCTTGTTGGTTTGAGGTGTCTTGTCGTTGAGTTATGCTAAGTGTGTGATCACAATGTCATGTATGCACGAGTTCACTTGCTCTCACACTTAGACATTTTTTCCAAACATTTGTCGACTAGACAACCTTCCCTCAACCGGACCCCGACTGAGCTGCACTGCATAGCCTCAGCTCTCATTGGCCCTACTTTGCTACCCAAAATTATGCAAAGCTTGACGTTGTCCTTCGGGGCAGCCTGGATTGCACAATCCTGGAAGTGAGTAAGTTGATTATCTCCCAGAATTCCACAAAAGTGTTCCCCAAGACCAATCTAGTCTGTGCTTCCCGTAAGATCACTCATCAAGCCTCCCTTTGGTAAACTAGAAAACCTGAACTGCACTACTCCCCAAAACTACATAGAAATTGCCCAGGTGCCTGCCCTACACTGTCTGTAGAAACTGTGCAATCATGTGAGTCAGGCCCATGTTGCCTGTCACTGCACTATTCCAAGGAATTGTGCAGATTTAACTGGAAAACCCCTTGTTGGCTTGGTCTGTTCTCCCTATGAGAATTGCACAGATCCGACTGACAGGCCCCCTGTTGGCTTGCCCTGTTGTCCCTATAAATTGCGTAGATCTGGCTGGTACACATGTTGTTGCCCCGCTTTGCATTGTTTCCGGAAACTGCGCAACAACTGCCTATCCTACACTGTCTCCCATAAATGTGCAGTTATGACCAGCAACTCCCCATAGCCTAGCATGCCCTGCTCTGGAAAATTGTGCAGAATTTCCTTCCAGTGTCCCTTGCTACTCAGCTTTGTCTCTCTCAGAGAATCTATGCATATTCTCAGTTGATCCTTGAGTGACTTTCCCAGTCCTCACCTTGAAAAATGTGCAGAACTGTTTAGCAGTTCCCCCAGACACCCTTCCTTGTCTTCCTCTCGGGAATTTCATAGTTCTGTCCAAGTAGGTTCCACCTTGCAGTTGTGACTGCTATCTTGGATTGCACAAATCTGCCTCCCAGTGACATCTGTTTTTCTCGACAGTCCTCTGGAGCCTCTCATCCTCGCCTGAGTTGTGCCCTCTGCATGTTTAGTGTCTTATCCTCCCTCCCGATCACCTGCACCCAAAACTGAAAGACAATGCATCTTGATAGACAAGGAGATTTTGGATTTGATGTCGTCTCGTAATGAGTGATTACAGGAGCAGGTACATTGATGGAACATGGCACGATGACAAACAGGATGAAGAAGGAGCGTATGCTAAAAGACTTGCTCGCAATTGAACGAACAAAGCATATCAGGTAGCAAGCGAAAGAAACACATGCATGGAACCATCTTGCGAAGACCAAGATCATTGAAGACCCCGCAACACCAAGCTCTGCAGAGATGAAGACAAAGTACATTCAAGGACACATCCATCACTTAACAACACAACAACCTGACATGGACACCACAGTGAGCCAATACATGTCAATAGTGTCATGTCAAGTTGTGTTATGAGTTTTCTCGACCACCTCACTACTATGAGTCGTAACTGTTGTAATCAGATGTAATGTAAAGTGAAATTCCAATTGTCATTAGTGAAATTCAAACAGTCATATGTACGGTAACGAGTTATATGTAACGAATTTGAAGAGTCATGAGGGTAGCCCAAGAGTTAAAGGGAATGTCGAGGGTCTCCCCACCCTTTGTTATATATAGAACCTCATAACTCATAGAACATGTTTTTGGGAGCCAAGCATTTGCTAGGCATTGCTTAGAGACGGCTTGGAGAGTATTGTGATGAGCCTTGGCTTCTCCATAATGCAGGGTGAGTACATCTCTTTAGAGGAGCAGGGGTGTTGACTGTAACATTCCACTATTGGGACTAGTGGCTATCAAGGTTGTATGTATGGATGGAACTTTCACTTTTATATAATATAACAAAACCATCACATTTCATGCATATGTGGTTATTATAGTTCGACTATTCTAGTTACTTTAGCAATATATGTAGTTTTAACTTACACATTTATGTATGGACTATTCCGTATGTGATTGTATGAATCTTATTGAAGCGTGTTGTTGGTTTAACTCATCACTTTGGATTGTGAACTATTCTTCTTTCTAGCCTATGATGTCATTTAGCTCGTGTGTTCCTTTCAGGCTCCGTACTATTATAGGCTTCTAAGAGATACACTTATTTTCCCCCAGCGTGTGTTAGAACCTCCCCTTGCATCTCTCTTGACTCGCTGCAAGGTGACACACTTACTTTCGACAAGGATATCTTGCTTACCTTTGTGTGATATCGCAATCAAGTCATATCTTTACTAGCGGTTTCTAGGACTCCTACTCCAAACAGTTTGAGTTCTACTTGGGACTTCTTATCGGGGAGATCCCCTGACATGTTGACGGGTCGAGCATCGTCAACATGTCCATAACTTGGTCATATGATCTCCATTTGGCACGTACGATACCTTGCTAAAAATTTCTCTTCGAGTACTATAGGATTTGCCAAAGCCCTTCCCTATGGCTATGAGCCTATGGCGGACATCAAAAAAATACAATTTAGGGGGTCAAAACAGCTCTAGAAGATCAAGACCCAAAAAATTGCTAAAAATAGTAAATGTTTCTATAATCATGAACACTGATGAAACAAACTGGAGGTCTAGGTGGAATAGATAGGTGTCCACCAATATCCACCTAGATCAGAAACAAGAAATGCTTCAACAAAAGTTAAAAACCTTCAATTGCATATCATGCTATTACAAATATGGGTTGCTCACATCACGAGAGCTTCACTTGGGGAGAAATACCATACCACGTGTATTCATAATGGGGGATATATATTGAGAAAAAAATGACATAATATATTGAGCATATAAAGGCGGGTAAAGGATTTTTATATTGGCAGGTATAAAAAATGGAGCTCAAAGTTAATGGAAAAATATAAAGGGGTATAAAAAATGTTAATGAAAAAATGGATACCTACAATATCTAGTGAAATTAGGAGTCTTTTAAATTTGGAAGGTGTATTGGGTTCGTATTGGTAGGGGGTTAAATAATGTGATTTTTAGAGGTATTTTCCAATATGTAATCAAATCAAGGGTATTGTTTAGTATTCCAGGAATGCATGTGATATGTCAAAGGTTCATTGAGTGAAGCCCCCGTGGCTCACATGCTTCAAAGAAAACATAATGATTGTTGAACATATGCAATTTCAAGAAGAACATGTAGAACCATTGATGTCGAACTTACCATTCTACATGGAATGTAGAATACAATTTTCAATGTTTATGCAACACCCTATGCCACATTGCCCAATATATTAAATATTATTTAAAAATCATTATGCAATATACCTAGTGGTAAACCAATAGTCATCATATGAGATTTCAATGTTAACATGCACTAATGTAGCAATATAAAAAAGACACTAACAGACCATATGCATAGCTACAACCTCCATTTCCTTCTAGATAAAAATAACTATGTGGTCACATCGCTCATTGATCATGTATGGTCTAACATAACAAACAACTACAAGATCTACAAGCTAGATACATATTGGTCATATCATGACAAACTTTGTCTCACAATGGACCATATATATGCAAATGAATTATAAAACATATTGAACTCTTTCCATATTTGCAATTAATCATTTTTCTTCCCCTTTTTGTTGCCACTAAAGCTTAAACATTTATTGGTGTTCTTTTGGAAGCATCCATTGCATCCACATGCAAAGAAGCTTCTAATGAAATTTCCTTTTTGCTATAGAAGCAAAACGGATCAAAGATACAACGACCAAAAATAAAAAAGGCAAGTATTTACAAATACTATTTCTACTTCTCTTTGGTTCCTTATTTTCATATATAGATTGGTTTCCATGTGTCCATTATTGATAATTTCATTTTCTCCACCCATTTTCGTTTTCACTGCAATGAATACCCTGCAACCCTAAGTAGCAAAGCAATACAACATCATAAACAACTACAAAACGAAGCAACAAGGCAAGTCAATCTATGCCCATTTCTTATTTGCATCTATCACATCTACAATATACATATCAGCATTGTCTTGTTGTAATTAACTTTGATTTCCATGACCTATACACAACCCAAATGCATTTTCAACCATTATAAATATCAATTAAAGAATTGAATATCTACAAATCTTGAAAATTATTTCATGGCGATGCCATAGTTGTCTACAACAGATTTTTGGATAATGCAACAAAAACGCGTCAAATACTATGCATTGATTTGACTAATCAACAAGGATTGACGACAATCACAATGGTTGTTCCAAGTGACCTGATAAAAAAACATAATCAAAAGATCTTACCAGGAAAAGGAATTACAGTAACAGATTTCCATGTTGTGCCAAAAATAAACTATGACCGTGGTGACTATGACCATAGTCTGTTGTTAAATAATACAAGCATTGTAGAAAATATTGACACCGTTTGTGAAAAATACAAATTTGTTACCAATGCAACAATAAAACAGTTGGGAGAAAGCATAAAAACATTCCCAATTGGAACAATTGTAGCACCTGTAATAACAATTCAAAAAGTTGGAATGCAATATACACTGAAAATTAGAGATGAAAGCTTTGAAGATGATAAGGCATTGGTAGCATGCTCACCCTTGCACCTGTCACCCATTAGTATTATGCATTTCAACTTTTTGTTTGTATGCAATATCAACAATTACATTTTTTTTTTTTTTGTATTTTATATCACAGCTACAAGTTTATTAAAATTTTGCACCTAGTTACAATGAAATGGAACAAAAATTGCAAAATGGAGATATGCCAATTATACTCTTCAAAAACTAAACAAAAAGAAAATACCTCAAGAAAAAAACATTTTGTACAACACAGGCCACATTCATAACACATTTCGACACTGAGATACAACAAGACCTCAAAAAAAAAATCGACGGACAAATCCAGGTAAGTACATATCCAGTAATCTATTTATGTTTCATTCCACACTTACTTATTTTTAATTACACACTTGTTAACTAGTCTTCGATTCTAACAGGTGCAAGGAATACTTATCATTGAAAATGCATACTCTACACCATTTGAACATGTCTATGTAGTCTGTAGTTTCCCAATGCCATCATCTGCAACGATAGAAGATACGTCAATATTTTGCATTAAATGCAAACATCAAACCCCTTTTCTCTTTCTATATTTTATCAATTGCATTATAAGAACTCCCAATAATACCATATTGTATTGTTGCCTTAGAAACGGGATAGTTCTAAAGAAAATACTAACCAAATTAGCTCAAATGTCATACCATGAATATTTGCAAAAAAAACAACAATAATTTATATGATGCGCAATTTACAGATTCATGGAATTTTTACTCTCAATGAAGACAATGAGATTTTGGATGCTGACAACAACAACAAACAAAATAGAATGAGCCAAAGCTCCAACTAGCAAGTTTGTCTTGCCTCCTCAGGTATCATCCTCAATCTTTCAACTTTAATTTTTGGCCATATAACAAAATGCTACAATTTTCTATTCATGCAAACATTAAAAAACAGTTTGTATTATTTTTTCCTCATCCAGGGATGAACAAAGTCAATAAACAGTATTGTGAATTATTATATATCTTAAATTCTAATGCCGAAATAAGAATGAACATTACTACGTTGATGCACAAAAAACATTTATGCTTCAAAAAACATTCATGTCAAACAAAAGAATTCCCCTTTTTTGTTAATAGTGATATTATCGTAACAATATTTTTACTTTTTAAATTGCATAAATGTTTTGAAACACTCTCTGCAATTTTCTTGTTTCGTGTTATGCTTCAGTTTTGCTTTTTTGTTAATTTGAAAATTTAATTGTTCCACTCATTCACAAGAAATGTCACTTATCAATGGATTAAATAGATTTATAAGTATTGAATTATGTTTTTTCAAAGTATTGTGATTTGTTAGATTATGTTTCTTCATTGTCTTTAAAACATATTACATTCTAACTTAAGTACATATGTTATCAAGTTTTCTTTCAAACCCCTCCAATGCAAATTTATGTCATACTCTGATGTTTTTTTTTTATTAGACTCTTGCTTTAAGCACTAAATTTTGTTTAGTTAAAATATCAAAAATGTCTATTATGATCTTTAAATTAAAAAAATAAATAAATAAATCATGCATTTTTGTAAATACCTCCATAAATCTCTATTCTAAAATTCTCTATATATAACCCCAAACAGTGTGTCCATGCACTAAAGGATTTGACTAATTTCGATGTGACTTGATGTGACTTGAATTTGTAAAAAGAGAAAAAAAAAAACAAACAAACAAACAACAAACTTTGCACCTAGTCTTTTGGACTCGAGGAAGTGAATGGGGGAAAGAAAAAAGGCTTTGGCCGGAACTATTTAATAATTGAAATACAACCTTTCTAGCTGGCAATTGACAATACTGAAAATGCAAAAATAAGGATAAATACCCCTTGCTTCGCCCCTCAGAAACCTAAAATAAGACTATTTCCCCACTGTAGGAAGCATCAGAAAACCCGATGAAAACTATAAAGCTACAATGTCAACAATTGGTAGTTACACTATAGGTTTAACGAATCATATGTATAGCTAGCAGAAAACATCCCCAGATGATAGTTAAATTTCAGTTTTCTTACTTTACAAGACCAGATAGAATTTTACTGATAATATAAATCG
Organism: Pinus tabuliformis; assembly: GCA_031772625.1. NCBI lineage: Eukaryota > Viridiplantae > Streptophyta > Pinopsida > Pinales > Pinaceae > Pinus > Pinus tabuliformis. The sequence continues at coordinate 702,637,567 of CM062805.1, read as the reverse complement.
TTGCAACTATAGTTAAATTTATAGATTTGCAAAATCAAATAACTTTAAAGAGCATCTTGTTTTCTTGTTAATTTCTAAGTCCAGTTAACATCTTTATATAATAATTACAATGCTTTGATGTGCCAACATATATTACATGATCATCATCTCCACTTTAATTAACTTCATAGATTTTTATCCAAATAAATTTTAAAAATCACATATGGCTTTCGTGTGAAGTTTCCAACATAGTTAATTCCTAAAAAATAATTTATATAATAATTAGAATCCAGTTTATTATGGCCACTTCAAGATTCCTTTTCATAGTTTATTTCATTACACAAATAGTTTTTACCTTATTAAATTATGAATTGAATTTAAAATTTAATGAAAATTATTTTTTTTAATTAATTAATTTATAAATTTCATAAATATTTAATAATTCGATAAAATATGTCAAGTTTTATTAGTACAACCGGGGCAACACAGAATCAAATCTTACGAGGATGATTGTATCTCTGCTAGGGAGAAAAGACACCCACGTCCGATCTCCTAGATGAATTTTAAAGAATTAAATGTTTCTGAGTCACAATTACTCAAGCCAAAAATCAAACCTAGAAAATTACATACAATTTGACAAAAAATTCAATAAAATTAAAATTAAAATTAAAATAAATACAAATATAAACATATATTTAAATTTATTTTTATGAATTACATATAATTAATTACTATGACTTCGTGGATACATTTTATTTCTATCCTCTCCGAAATAAATTAACTACTTTTGCATCTCAGATTGTATTTTGAAAGAGTCTATAGGAATTCAGGTTAACTATTTTAGCCATTATTGTACAAGGATTTGTTATCCCCGTCTGTTTCCAAATTCAATGTGAAAAACTTGAGCATGGTTTAAATGTATTATGTTATTTTTTATTTAGAATATTTTTTAATTATTTTATTATGTTTTGTTGAAAATGTAGATTTGTTTTGTTATATATATATATATATATAAAATTTAAATTTCTAAAGAAAAATATATTTTATTTTGTTTCTATTGAATATTGTTATGATTTGTAATATGAAATGTTGTTTATTATGTATTTTGACTTGTACATTTTTTATAATGAACAATATCTTGTTATGATTTATTTTACAAAGTCAATTAACCATATATACCATTTATAACATTTGCCATAATGCTAACTATACTACTTTATTTATTATATCATCTATTTATTTTTAAAGTCATTTATTTAATCTAACCAAAGTCATTCCAATTAAAAAAACAACCAACTTCCATCTTTCAACTATATAAAATATATTAAATAAATAATTATAGCAATAATAAAAATATGTTTATACAAAACATTTTCCATACATCACTAAAATCAAGGAAAAACTAAACTTCACAAATCTGAACACTAGCACAACCACATTTAAAATATTAATGTGGTTGATATAGCCTAAAGCTTCATTTGTATTACCATTGTTAAACATATATTAATAAAAATAATATTATTACAATAAAATTATTATTATTATTATTAAAATTAAATTAAAATTAAATATTATTTTTATAAAATAATATTTAATTTTAAGTTATCTAATATACTTTAAATATTTAATAATAATAGTAGTAATATTAATAAAAATAATAGTAATTTAGTAAATGTGGTCACGCTTCATTTATATCTATAACAAAAGGCATTGATAAATGTATAATAAAAATAATATTTTAAAATAAATATATTAAATTAAATATAAATATAAAATAATAATTAATAATAATAAAACAATAAAAAAAATTAATAAATAAATAAAATATCATAATGGAGGCTTTTGTGATTCATGATTTAAGAAAAAAAACTAGATAAATCACATCAATGATTTAGGGTGAACCTCTACTGAGGTTCATCATCATGACAAAGATGAATAGTGAGATCAACAAATCACATAATTATAGCAGAGATGCAACATTAAAATCCTAACAGAGAAAAATAATAGAATATAAAAAGGTACGTTATAGTAAATTTAAATATTTATTTTTAATTAATTTCATTTTTTATTTTAACAATAAATTATTAATATTTGTTAAAGAAACATCTAGAAAAATATGTTGTTGTTATCATCGTGGTCATCATCATCAATGTAAATGAATCAATTAATTAGAAACTGTCAAAAGCAATAATAAAGCCAAAAAGAAATTAACAAAAAATTAAAAGAAAGCAAGAAAAAAAAAAAAAAAAAAAAAAAGAGCATCAATAATATATAAATAATATAAAACAAATATTAATATTCTTATAAATCTTATAATATAAAAAAAAAAAACAAATATTCTAATTTAATAAATATTATAAAGAAAAGATTCAATTTATTTTTTTTATAATTTTTCTATTAGGAAAACAAAAGAAAACAACTTAAAGGATGAATAAAACAAATAAAACATAAATTAAAATTAAAGGGTTATAGAATTTTTTAATTATCATAAAGATATTAGCAAAAGGATAGATGAAATAAATTATAAACAAAACATGAGTTAAAGTTAGAAAGTGAACTAAGGGATTAATTAAATAAATTTAAAAAAAATTATATATATATATATATATATATATATATATATATATATATATATTAAAATTATTTAATTAATTAAAAAATTACAAAGTACATAATAAAGGAAAAAAGAAAATAATTCAAAGAAGGAAACTTACAGAGCTTGAAAAAGAAAACATGGATACGGGAAAAAAGAAAAAAGAAAAGACGAGATAGAATCCAGAAAAAATCAAAATAAAAATTATTATATTTTATTTTATAATAATAATAATAATTATTATTATTATTATGGTATGTAATTCTTTCTTTCCTTAAGGAATAATATATGGTGTTACTTTGAAAAACATTTGTATTTTTTTACGGATGATGGCGAGAGCGGCTACGGTTCAAGCACACGGTTAGTACTTGACAGACCTACAAACCCTGGAAGCAGGAGCGGTTGGGGTTTAGGCTCATGGGTAACGCTTGCCAGATCTGCATCTCCACTGACTGCAATAGGGAAGAGGCAAAACGACATCGGAGAAGGCTGACAGAGAAATGAGTGGTATGGCAGGGGGGGAGAGATCCCCTCATACCGAAGTGTTGTCGTAGGTGAGACGAGCCTTCAGGGCACAGCTGGTGGAAACAAGAATCGCGGGAAGGGTTTACTAGTATTGGGAGCAAAATGGTAGGCTGGGCTGGGAGGAAATTGCTTGCCTAGAGCAACCAAGAAACCCAGATTTGTAATACCTAATAACAAGCTGGAGGAATACAGAGGATGTATGAAGGACCACGCCCTGATTTTCAAGTTTATTAGGGCCTGGCCAACTGAGAAGGAATTGATAAAATGGATCCAGCAACAATGGCAACGAAAGGGACATATCGATCTGAAGTTGGGGGCGAAAGGGTTCTTCTCGGTAATTTTTTCTAACCTAGAAGACAAGGAGAGCGTCTTTGAAGATGGACCATATTTCTTCAACAATGCAAGCCTATTCATGCAACACTGAGAGGAGTGTTATAACCCAAATCAAGAGAAGCTGCTAGCGGCACCCATCTCAGTCCGACTCTTCAGCCTCCCAATGGACTTCTGGGACCCGAAAATACTGGAAGGAATATGCAACTCGATTGGCACTTTTGTCAAAGTGGCAGACTTGAGAAGAAAAGGTAGGTATACATCCTATGCAAGAATCTACGTTTACATGAATATCACTAAGCCGCTAATAGACTGCATAGAACTAGAATACCATGATGAGGTATGGCATCAAACCCCGGATTATGAGCATATCCCTTTCAAATGCAGGCGATACCATGAATACAGGAACCTGTACCGAGCTTGCCCGCTAAACAACCCAAAAAATCAGTCGCAATGAAAGAAGGCAGGAGAGGCGATGGGAAAAGAGGATGGAGACAGTTTCTAAGAATTGCACATAAAGAGAAGAAACTAGAAATCACCAAGAAACCAAAAGGTGCACCAAAATGAGGTAGAGCAACGAAACCTCAATTGATTTTCTACCCTTCAAACATATGAGATGGGGGAGATGAGCAGGGAAACGAATAAGGAGATGGAAGAAACTCAGCAGAAAGAGAATGAGGGAAGTAAACCAAAGAGACAAGAAGTAAATGAAAAACAAAGAGAGGAGAATAACATGCAAATGGTGGAGCAAAATCCAATGGAAATCAACTCCCAAAAAGAAGACCTTAGTGTGGAAGAGAAAGTGATGAAACAACTGCCACAGGAGTGGAGACACCTGGATGAACACTTCATTCCAGAGGACCAAAAGAAACTCTATAAAGAAACCTTTCAGCAATACAAGATAAAACAAGGATTGACTACCATAGCCCAACTAGAACACTCAGGATCTCATGGCGGACAAGGGCAGGATCCAAGATCCTTGGTAAAAGGGGGAATGAAAAGAGGAAGAAGGCTTATGAATGAATCCATACAGATGGTGGGGGAATTATTAGTAAACTCGAGGAGAGTGGTGCCATTATCAGAGGTCTTTCAACAACCCCCAAAATTGTTTAAATGATTATTGCAACTTGGAATATAAGAGGCCTCAATAGTAGACGCAAACAGAGATACCTCAAAGAGAGATTGAAAAAATATTGACCTAGTATTATGATCCTTCAGGAAATGAAAATTAGCGAAAGAAAGTTGAAAGAGATTTTGGAAAACTACAAACCCCAGTACCAAGTCATTGGATAAGATGCTAATGGCAGTGAAGGAGGATTGGCCATCATTTGGAACCCAGGAGAAATATGGTTCGAAGACTGGGTTGACATTCTGCGAATCCTCTCTAGAAGATTCAGGGTCATAGGATCCGAAGATTGGGTGTTACTCACAGGAGTATACGGACCCCATATACTGGGAGAACGAAGGGATTTTCTACAGAACTTGTTAGTGTTGGTATCTTCATCCCTCCATCAGAGATCAAATCCTCTTGTTGCATTGCATATTAGGTGTCCCGCCTAGTCATTTGCATTCCATTAGGCGCTTGGATCATCTGACAGTAGTGGCATTCCTACAGTTTCCCTCATGTCATTTACCTGCTAGTTCATGTCTGTTCATTAAAAAGCATATATAGTCTTCTTTTTATCTCAAAGATTGCAAAGGTTGTCTTTAGGGTTTCATTGTCAAATAGGTCTAGGATTTCATTAGGGTTTCGTCAAAAAATGTTTCCAAGTGTCTAATAACAACCAGCAAGCCATGAGGAGGTTTCAACATCAATAAAATTCATCACCAAGTGTTTGAAATGTGTTAAACAGAGTATTTTGCCTTTATGTTATCGGGAAATCTAGTGTCCACTCGGAGCTGCTAGTCCCACTAAGACTGGTAGCTATCTTAGAAACAAACAAACTAAAACTACTTTCGCTTTCCTTTATGAGAAGTAGATAAGAGGGGAACAAAGGACACCAACCTCAGTCTCGCGCTTAGTTCCTTGCTTGGTTCCTCTCCCTTCTGACAGATCCTTGCCGCTTTGCCTTCGTCTACCCAGCTTCAAAGAGCACCTGTGGAATCAAAGCAGCATAATACTATCGAAGAACAGAGATCTACAATCATAAACAATATAGGACCAGATATATATTGACCACACAAATTCATATATCATCAAACATACAAGAATGTGGAGGAAAACTTGAATAGCTTTATTAATATCAAGAACAGCAAAGAGGATTACAACCAATTCTTCTGACCCAGCCTCATCCTCCCAGCATGAAAGCCCTTCTTCACCTCATGAAAAGCTTAGATCACCCAACACTATGATATTCCACCAAGAAACCAACAGCACTTCCTTACAAGATACAAAATTCCAGCCTCTGGATCTCTGGGATGAGGGATCCATATATAGATGATTGCAGGGGGGTGAGTCAGCTTCTGGGATTTTGATTAGTGTCCTCTCTCTAATATTTATTGATTCCACTTGGAAAATGATGATCTCTTACTCATCCCTGGGCGAATTCAGAGGCAAGTGTCACAGGAGAAGTTTCTGGAAGATTCCATGACGATCCACCTTGCAAACTGTCTCTGCCATTAGTCTACTCTCGCCCATCGCACCCTATAGAAGGGATTTCCAGTATGCATTGCACCCTTTACACTAGGCAGGTGAGATGCATCACACCCTCTGCACTGGGCAGTCTGTATGGTCCAACTTTGACCAGTTCTGAGCAGTTTTCTGTGGAGAACTTCTGGGAGATGATGTAATCAGCTAACCTTGTCCTTTTAGGGTGTGAAGCAACACTTTTAGGGACTTAGGAGCCCTTGGTTTATGGACATGTATTATTGGGGTTGCAGTGCCAAAAAATGTCTATAACAGTTGCCCCCTAAAGCATGAGGTCGTTAATCTTTTGATGTCGGGTGAAATGCTTTATCATGAGGATCCGAAGTTTTTTCGAGCTGGAAGGCGACCTGTAATAAGATACAATACAACACATTATCTTCATAATATTTTTCATGATCTAGCTGAGGCGGGCATTCCCATGCTTAGCTTTTATAAATTCATTTTCATGTACATAAGACAGACAACCGTCTGTGTGGCAGACTGATGATTCTGGTAGAGCCATCATCCTTTGAACTGTGTAGCAATGATGTACATTTGATGTCTTTGTTTTCCTGAATATATCGCAGCTCGGATGGATGAAACTAGATCCGGGGTCTTCAAACTCGTCCAATCTTCACTCAGAGTACAAGTCGACCCCTGTGAAAGATGTTCTAGAGTCGAACATGGAAAGACATCGCCGATTACCAGCTAATGATGTAAGCTGTTAACAAGCGTGAGAGGAATCACTGATAATGATGATGACCCTCAAGGTACTACAGTACAATTCGCGTGGTGTGAAAGGGGACTTGGCGTCAAACACCATGCAAAATCTTTCAGTCGAAGGCCATTGATGTAAACCTATTGCCGGAAGTGAGAAACTTGCTATTGAGGCATGCAAGGTTCAAAGTATTGAAAGGGTTGTTCCTAAGTCGACTTCTTGGATAATGAGCTGATGTCGACAAGAAGTGACCCGATGTAAGAAGGCCTTAATGAATCCTACATCTACGACACGGAACGGAGTAAATGATTTTTGGAGGTGAAAACGATTTGATGATACAGGGTTCAGGATGGCGGTCATGAAAGAATGGAGCATGAATGTATTGCAGCAGATGAGACACAGGTGAATTCTCTAAGCGACTTCTCTTGAACATACCGAAGACACTGACATGGATTGGTAGCGTTAACACCAAATATGGATGGTGCGATGGACCAATGGTGATATGACCAGTGAATGGAATAACCCAACCCGACTCGAATGTGGAGTGAAAGTGTCATGTTCAAGAGCGACTTGCTACCAATAAAGTTTCTTCAAGTTTTCTTCCCAATTTTTCCCCAGTCATTGCTGACCAGTACCTCTTTATTTTTATCAAGCTTGAGGAGGATAACATATGCTTGTTCTATAATCTGCCCTTCGGGCAAACCCGTCGCTATGTTTTAACAAGCCTAGCGACAGTGAAACTTGTTCTTGTCTGTATGGACAAGTTTGTTGCTATTTGCTTTTAATGAGTTTAACGACAAAGATAACTCGATCCTTTTCAATTTTAGAGAGTCTAAAAGGGACGTAAAGGAAACTCCAATAATCCTTTTTCGTCATATAATCCCTTAAGTCCGAAAAAGTATAAAATAATACGAAAGGGATGAATTTTCAGTAATTTTAACGAGCCGAACAAAACAAGCGCTCGATATTTTTGTGTAATAATCCCTCAGGTCCAAAAAGATAAAAATCTAGAGGAGGGATAGCACTTCCGGTAGCTTTAACGAGCTGGAGAGGCCAATTGCTCAGTAATCTTTTCATATTTTATGAGTTAGGTGAAAAGAGCTTAAAGGAGACTCGTTTTTTGAGGAACGAGTGATAATCTCGGGTAGCAGCTGATTCCAGGTAAGGTTTGGAATTTTCCAATCACAGCAATCTCACAAGGATGGCTAACAGGATCACTCTTCGCAACTGTTCCTCAAAAGGGGTAAACAATCAAATGGAGGTGAATGATCAGCTAAAACAGAGTGGAGGTGATGGTAAGAACATGACCAGGGCTCAAAAGCTGATGAGAATGCATTCACAATGGTTATTTACCGGGGATTGGTTCATTTTTTAATGAGCTTAAACTCTAGGGGAATGTTTGCTCATTGCTAAGGTTTAATTTTTAACGAGCTTGAACTTCTCATAAAAACTGCTCATGCCAGTCGTATAATAAGGATGTCTCATTGATAGGTTCAATTTTTAGGGAGCTTGCACAATTCGAAACTTTGCTTGGGATCCTTTCATTATGTAAGCTAGGAACGACCAATCCTACAAGTTTAAAGGGTTGAGAAACTACAAACTAAGAAAATAAATGGTTGCTCTTTACTTTCAGGCAAAAAGGTTTGCATGCCCCCCGGTATAGTGAAGTAAAGTTTCCAGGTTACCGTTTAGAAGTTTCACGTTCGCAAGATAGTTTCCATCCGCACAGCAGACAGAAACGCTTCCTCGGCTTAGTCCATCTAGACAAAGGCTCCAATCACCTAACCTTGAAGAAAGAATCTTATCCCGGTCTAACTCCCTCTTCCTATATGGACGGGCATCAGACCAGTCTTAAATCCTTCATGGAAACTTACCCTATACCCAAGGTTTTCCTGCCGAAACAGACCAAGGTGCATGCCCCCTGGGTTTCAGTCATGTCCTCCCAAATCAGTCGCGCTCTTCAGGTGGACGGACTGGAGATTGATGACACATTTCTTATGTGAAAAGACCATTTAGGGATGGCATTTGACTATTAGCTATGTGTGAGCCGGGGAAAGAAAGCTGGTCTACGAGCTGGACCACTCGGCCTTCATGCGGAAAACACATTACTCTAAAGAGTGAGGAGACAATGGCTCCCATGCTATAAATATAGTCGCGCCCAAGGAGTAGATTATAATCTATAGGTCCTTGGACTACCATTACGTTCATATAAACGGTTTTCCTTCTCAACGTTATGGGCACATTGGGAAGGATCCCTAATAGTCGACTGGTTCCTTTGTTGAAGCCTGTCAGATTTCTCATCTCAGGCAGAAGCGATGGTGAACCAACTGCTTCCCAAGCAGTTGAAGAAAGGATACTCACAAAAGCCCCTTCATCTATGATGGTACCAACCATGATCATTTTGTAAGCTTGTACAATGATTCGGAATGGTACATTAGCCAGTAAACGGGGTTTGCCTAGTAGATTCCAATCGAAGGAAACGACTAGGTTGCTTGGAGGTGGGACTGAATAGACGGCCGGATATGACTCTAACGAACTTCCTTCCTGCAGTAAAGGAACGGGTAGATTGCCCCCATGTTCATTGGAGTCTGTGTTTACGAAAAGAATTTGAACGGTGTCGTTCTCATTCTCTTCGATGATTGTATCATCTAAAGATGGACCTTCTGAAGACAAGACCGGGTCGACTGCCGCCTCAACCTTTTGAATTTTGTCTGGTATGGATTCAGCGGGTTTATCTTCAATTACAGATGCTTTGACCAACCACAATGGCGTATTGGTCGGATTTTCAACTAGTGATGGACTCGGCAAGAGTTTCTTGTATCCAGGAGGAAGCCATAGCAGTGAAGCGGGACGGTTATCCAAGACTCTTTTAGCTTTTTCTAGGAAGGGACAACGGTGGACGACGTGATCGCCTTCACACAGTTTACAAGGAAATTTACATTTCCTTTTCTATCCAAATGCTTCGCTTTCACTAGTTGATGGTGTACTTTCAACATGATCTTCAGAGGTTGATAACACCGGATTGTGTAAACGAGGAGACCAGTCCCTTAAGATCCGAGGGATGCAAGGACAATCTCGATGATAGTGGTCTCCTTTGCAAATGACACATGGAGATTTAGGCTTGGATGGTGCAATGTGTGGATTTTCACTAGACAATGCCCGGTTACCCCTTTTCACCTTTGGCTCCTTCTTCTTCTTCTCTTTCTTCTCCTTCCGCTTCTTCTCCTTCTTAGTTACTTTATTTTTGGCTTTACCAGCTTCATCAAGTGAAGAGGAAGGAGGAGAGGGAGAATCAGATGAAGTAGAAGGTCGGGGGGTAACTTTAGTATCATCTATTTGCTGACTCGATTGTTCAAGAATTATGGAGTTCTGAACGATGGAGGTCGAGAAGAGCCATATTGGCAAGCCAATTATCAGTCCTGGAAGTGACACTATGGTCATATGAGATGCAACAACATCTCCCCAAGAGGAGAAAGGACTATGATTTCCTCCAAGGGGAAATCCTTGGTTGGTGGACTCCATTTTTCTCAACCTAAGACCAACGCGGGAATGGTGATATCATTCCAATTAAAATAAATTTTAGATGCTTTGACACAACTTGTTTTTTCAATTTTTAAGAGTCGAGAAAAAACAAAAGATGACTCTAGTCGCCTTCGATTTTTAATGAGCCTGAAGTGACAAGTGCTCAGATGGACCTTTTCTTTTAAGGAGTCTGAAAAGGAACGAAAGAGACTACTCTAGAAATCTAGACAGAGGGATTACCAAACCAATCGCAAAACTGCAGAATACTTTTTACGGTACGGCAGTCAATCTTCCCGAATGCTGTGTTCAGTGCATTGCGATCGATAGGGCGGTAGACATGGCTTCCTATGGATAAAGGATATAGCCTATTGTGGTCTCCCAATATATACTCGACGGTACGTGGGAGCACAAGTCCATACTGGCACTTGTCGTCTCAAAGAGGAGGAACCACCCAACCAACAGTGAAAGTGACCGTTACCAGGGTTTACGACACCGGAATATGTCTCTAGCCTAAACTTCTAGATGTTGTGCGTTAGGTTCCAAAGCGTTTTTATGTTCATTGAATTTATTTTATAGTTGATCTTTCTTAAGAAATTTGCCTTTCAGGTTCACCGCGTGATGGAGATATACAATTCCTAAAATGCAATCTTAGATGATAAACAATCATTTAATCTTCTTTTTGCAATGAAAATCCTAGCTACTAAAGGAAGAGAGATGATATTCTTTCAACATAGAGCAGAGAGCACACACTATATGCACTGTCCTAAATCAAACCAACAATCAGTCTAAATGCAAATGCACATGCATGTATTTGTTTTTAGCTTTCTTAATGTGTGAATGACAAGAAGAACGCTAAGTACAAATCTGAATTATCTTTTCAAAGCGACAGTACTAAAAAATTTCTCTTCAAAAATGAAAGGAAGATAATGACGACACTTTGCTATTTTGAATTGAAAACTGCTTTCGACACTTAAAAAACTACTAATTCAAATCAAATACAAGAGTAATTGTATAATCGACCATCAAGAACAATAGAATTCTTTTCTTTGACTGAAAACAACACTTGCGACACTTTCAAATCAAAAGATGACAGTTTGATTATGCTACTTCTTTGTAAAATAGAACTGAAAATGGTGCACAATACATAAAAACATTCACAGTTATTTGCACAATGGAGGTCAAATGATGGAAAGGAAGGGAGTTTCCACAGTGGTATACTGATCGCAGACAACAAAACTCCTGAATAAAGCTGAAGAGAGTGAACACAGAAACCAAAATCTGAGACCAGAAGAGGTCTTGTCTGATTAGTGCACCTGCAACACAAGGAGGGTGCGATGCACCGCACCTACTGCACACGGGAGGTGCGATGCATCCAGATTCCCAAGAGGAGAAGGTGCGATGGTCTAGGGACGAGACTTCAACTGGGTTCCGAGTCATAGTTTGCAGCTTAGTTTAGGGATTTAGGTCGAGCAAGTGATGTTCAGTAAATATAAATCACAGAGGTTGATCTAATGGGGTTACTAGAGCCACCACAAGGGCAATTAGAAGGTTTTCAAATCGATTGTTCAGTTTATAAACAAAACCCGGAGATAGACTGAAGCAACATTGATCTACTTTGCACTTGCATAGCAAATGCAGTTCAAAGGCTAGCTGGCTTGACTTCAGGCTCCGTCTGTAAGTTTATAAAACAAAAAAATATAGACAAGCAAACAATCTATTTGTTCCCCAGCAAAGTCGCCATTTTGTTATCGAGAAATCTAGTGTCCACTCGGAGCTGCTAGTCCCACTAAGACTGGTACCTATCTTAGAAACAAACAAACTAAAACTAATTTCACTTTCCTTTATGAGAAGTAGATAAGAGGGGAACAAAGGACACCAACCTCAATCTCGCGCTTAGTTCCTTGCTTGGTTCCTCTCCCTTCTGACAGATCCTTGCCACTTTTCCTTCGTCTACCCAGCTTCAAAGAGCACCTGTGGAATCAAAGCAGCATAATACTATCGAAGAACAGAGATCTACAATCATAAACAATATAGGACCAGATATATATTGACCACACAAATGCATATATCATCAAACATACAAGAATGTGGAGGAAAACTTGAATAGCTTTATTAATATCAAGAACAGCAAAGAGGATTACAACCAATTGTTCTAACCCAACATCATCCTCCCAGCATGAAAGCCCTTCTTCACCTCATGAAAAGCTTAGATCACCCAACACTATGATATTCCACCAAGAAACCAACAGCACTTCCTTACAAGATACAAAATTCCAGCCTCTGGATCTCTGGGATGAGGGACCCATATATAGATGATTGTAGGGGGGTGAGTCAACTTCTGGGATTTTGATTAGTGTCCTCTCTTTGATAGTTCTTGATTCCACTTGGAGATTGATGATCTCTTACTCAGCCCTGGGCAAATTCAGAGAGGCAAGTGTCACAGGAGAAGTTTCTGGAAGATTCCATGACGATCCACCTTGCAAACTGTCTCTACCATTTGTCTACTCTTGCCCATCGCACCCGACAGAAGGGCTTTCCAATATATATCGCACCCTTTACACTGGGCAGGTGAGATGCATCGCACCCTCTGCACTCGGCAGTCTGTATGGTCCAGCTTTGACCAGTTCTGAGCAGTTTTCTATGGAGAACTTCTGGGAGATGATGTAATCAGCTGACCTTGTCCTTTTAGGGTGTGAAGCAACAATTTTAGGGACTTAGGAGCCCTTGGTTTATGGACATGTATGATTGGGGTTGCAGTGCCCAAAAATGTCTATAACATTTTATTGTACAAAAATCATGAAATTTTGTTTTCCTCATTGTAAATTCCTTCATCTGTAATCCTGGTTTCTTTCCTTAGCCCCAGTAGTTCCAACACCTGCAAAAAAAACAAATCTCAGGTCATTTAGTTCATCACAAAGTTAAAATGAAGTGAAAAAGTCTAAAAAACAGAGTTTGAAAATAAAGTCATTTGCAAAACATTATGAAAGTGGGTTTGGCAAAATTAAAATTGAAAAGCTCCATGTATAAATCATTTCTCCAAATGTTTAAAGCTCATTTGCACTCCAAGAGCAAAGAGAAAACAAAGCAAAGTGGTTGTGGTGAGCAAGTGAGAAGTTTGGGTGAAAATCGCTCCAAGTTGACCAGCGCGGCGCACTGGGCAGGAGGCGCAACACACTCACCACGCGTGGCGCATTGGGCTGCATTTCACAGTGCAAAACAACACAGGTGCGGCGCATACATTGGGCACGACGCATTGGGTTGGATGCATGGCGAACACAGCCAGAGAGCCCGAAAACTTCTAGAACTTACTCCAATTGCCCAAAAACGCATGAGTTTTCCTTGGTACAAGTAGGTAGAGCCTTCATCATTGTTTTTTATCCAAGTTTGGTGTTTATGTCATGGTGGTTTATGAATGATGAATGCTTAAAGAAATCAAACCTTACCATTTGAAATTCCTCAAAGAAAAATTGTTGCCTAGGGTTTTGATTCACTGTTTTGCCATCAAATTCATCCTTTAAATTCCTCCATCACTCCCTTACCCCATTTTTCCATTGATTCCCTTATTCCCCAAATTCACATACCCCTAATCCCCTAATCCTCAATCCCAAGTTCCCTTTCCCAAATCCCAAATGCACCAAACCCTAGTCTCATACTTAAAATCCCAAACCCTAGCCCCTCCTAAATCATTCCCTAATTCCCTATTTCTCTAAATTCCCCCTCCACAGTCCCTCATTTCACTATTTTCCCTTGGTGGCAGAGGTCAAACACATCATCAAAGACAGGTCAAGACAGTTTAACACATCTATGCCTATTTCTCCAAGACAGTTTATCTACCAGTAGCCATGGCATCTGATCCTTCATATGATTATGAAGAGGAGACCCAAAGTGACTCACCTACAGAGGGACATGCACCCCAGAGGCCTCATAGAGGTGGCAAACATATCAGAGAAGAACCAACCACTCTTGCTGAATTACAGGCCTGCCCTCTTACCATCTTTTGTTTCCAGCATCAGTCATGTTATGAATTTTGTGAGAAGGTTGCTAATATTCAGTTTCATCATGAGTTGGCCCGCTTGTTTGTACTGCATTTACATGGTGATCAAGCCACTCTAGCTGGTGTCACTTTCACATTAACACCAGAATCCATTTCATTAGCAACTGGCATACCTAACATTGGAGAGCCATGGAACAAGAGGCAGAAAATTGACCGGCAGCATTATGAACCATACATTAAGCTTGGCTTTTTGAGACAGCTCAAGAGAGTGTTTCCTTTTCGGTACCTCAAGGATGAATATGCTCCTTTAATGAAACTGATCATGAAGTATTTCAGCTGTGAGGGCCGATTCTTCCGCTTATATGCTTATCATATCAGGATGCTGATGCATTTTACCCAGGTACGGATGATGAACATCCCTTAATTCATGTGCCGAAACATAGAGAAGATGACCACCCTTGTGTAGCACAAGACTCCTCAGCAGCAGTTCAATAGTATTTATCATTTTTCTCTCATCAAAATTGTGGTCGTTCATCAACTTGGTTTACAGGGCATCACTTGGGATGACTTCATCTCTCGTGAGTTTTTCAAAGCTTCACAGGGACCTTCATAGGTTGGGCATGAGATAAGTGGACCTTCCTATCAGCATGAGGGCCATGAGACACAAACCGCTAGTGTGCCAGTGTTCATCACCTATCCGAAGGGCACTAGACGGTTGTTTGCAGTAACAAAGCGAGTGTTATCTTCACCCGGGGTGGAAGGGGCCTCGCTTCCATCATCAGCACAATAGGTTCAAGACCAAGGTAAGAGGCCACTACAGGAGGAAGGACCATTAGGTGAGCAGGAGACTGATTTCATCCTCATTGAGGGTGACGATACCGATATGGGCCCGCAAAGCACAAATCTTAGAGAAATCATTAAGGAGAAGCAGGCGGACATTGATGCCTTGTCTACCAACTTGGATAGAGCCCAATGGACTATACAGTACCTAGAGCAGAGGAATAAGCAACTTAAGGACCAGCAGGCGATTATGGAGTTGCAGAACATTCGGGAGAATCGCCAAGCTACCGAAAGGAGAAGGGTGGAGTTCACTTCATTGGAGCAAGAGATCAATGCCGATAGGGAGTCATGGCTTGAAAGAGTCAATATCCACTTGGAGAGGAAGCTGGAGAAGGCCATCAATGAAAAGAATATGCTTAGAAACCTGTAATATCATTACTTGTCATGGAACTTGGTGTGCCAAGCGAAAATTAGGAGTTTGAAAGCAAAGTTGAAGAGAGCATCAAGGAGGGGAAAAGAGGATGAAGGACTTCAGATATTGGCTAAGGCTTCCTTGGCTCAACATCATGCTTGATAGAGAAGACTCAGCCCAAATTTCAAGAAATTTGGAGCAATTTTTGCATTTTGGAAATTTTTTGGCACAAAAACAGGTTTTTCTGCCCTATGTGTCGCGCCACGTGGCGCTCGCTTTTGCTAGGGGCCTCCAAATCACAAAAACTCAGCATTTTTGGATTTTTCATGGAAAATTATGCTTGCCTACCTATGGCCAAGAAATTTGGGCAGGTTTTGAGCCCTCAAAAAGGTAAAAAACACTCAACAAATGACCTCACTGCCCCTATTTTGACACACTGGAAGTAGTTTTGGGCGAATGGACTTTTGGAGGGGAAAATGGAGGCCAAATTGAAAAATTCCACTTGGGTTGGAAAGTAGATGGATAGAACTTTCTAGCAAGCACACCTGGAGCTCATTTGGACATTGGGAAGGCCTCCAAAAGTGGGTCCAAACAGGCGCGACACATAGAGAATCAGGGGCGGCGCATAGAGGAAAAATTGCCAGTTTGACCAAGTTTTGCTCTGTTTTTTGCCCAGTTTTGCCTAGTTTGATTTTTTTTACTTTCCTAATGGCAAATTTGTGATGTAATTTGATGAAAATTGATGGATCATGATGTAAATATGTTATATTTTCACTTGTAGAGGTAGATTCATCAGTTTAAAGGTTGTTTGAAACTGAATGAATCAGTTCCCTTGTTTCTAGAGGCATGTTATTGTGTTGCCTAGTTTCTAGTTCTGAGTTTAGAATCAGTTGGATCAGCTCCTAAACGTGTGAGCTCGACCCCTAGAGGCTAGGATGAGTTGTTTTTTGCCTATATCTTGTGATTTTTCAGTCATTAGCATGTTTGGACTCTTGAGAAAGCCTTGAGCTTCACTGTACACTCATATTAGCATTTTTGGCTAAGGAATTGAGACCAGGATTTGCAGCACTCTTTGGGATCCATGTGGAATTTTGTCTTAGTACAATGCTTTCCTTTGTAATTATGAATTTATTTATGTGATTGTATGCCATTATCTCTCTTATTTCTTCTCAGCTAAATCAAACAAGAGTGTAAGTAGAATCCATTGAAATTGTAGTGCTCTACTTGAGGTTTACTTTAGTCTTTGATGTTTTCAGCTATTTGGGGAGGATCCATGATTGCTCTTGCCCTCTTCAACACCTCACCAGTATATTCCTTCCATCTCACTCAATTTTAAGTGCCAAAAACAATTGCCTACCTTGCCCCATTGAGATCTTTGCAGGACTGAGCCTCAATCCCCGCACCCAAAAGCCATCTTTCCATCTAAGCCAAAAAAATCATCATTTTATCAAATCAAACTCTTTTGCACTTATACCTAGCCTAAGATCAGTATTTCTATCAGTCATCTCAAGCCCTCATCAATCATAATTTGCTGAGATTCACCTGGAGAGAACCCTCTCCTAACCTGGTAGGGCTAGCTACCAGGCTGAGCGTGGTTTGACGTTGGCCCTGGATCCTACCTTTTCAGCCTGAGGTAAATCTAGGCACTAACAGAACCTACTAAAAATGAGCAGCCTGTACCCGAAGGACTTAAGGGTGGTAGGAGGTGATTTTAACATGATCACCTCACTAGCAGAAAAAAGGGGCGGAATGAGGAGAACAAACATGGATATGGAGCTCTTTGGGGACAATATAGAAGAGCAAAGACTAGTCAACATCACAACTATAAATGGGGTGCACACTTGGAACAATAGAAGAGGAGGGAACAACCAAATTTCATCCAGATTGGATAGATTCCTAATCTCGGAACAAGTAATTAGCAGAGATATATTCATCGAAGCATCGATTCTTCTTGGAATGGGCTCAAACCACTGACCGATCTGACTGGAAGTGGATCTGAAAGCCAGCCCGAAAAATCGACCCTTCAGGTTTGAAGCTTTTTGGCTTAGAGACCCAGGCCTCATCAAAAAAATCGAGCTCTGGTGGACATAGAGCGAGAAACATGGGAGGAATTGTATACATACGTTCCAACTAAAACTCAAAGAAATGAAACAAAAAATAAGGAAATGGAACAAAGAAGACTTTGGACACATCATGAAGTATCAACAACAATTAAATCAAAAGATGATGGAAGTGCAACAAAAAAATATACAGGAAGGGAGATTGGACAAGACAGTGACATAAGAGGGACGAATAATTAGCCAGGTGGAGGAAAGGTGTAAGCAAGAAGAGATTATGTGGAAACAAAATTTGAGGGTGAATTGGTTAAGAGAAGGGGAGCGGAACACCCAGTTCTTCCACAAGGCCATGATCCAACATCACTAGAGCAACAGAATATTCTCACTTAAAGAGGATGAGGGGAATCGCAACACGGAACATGAGGAGATGGAGGGAATCCTCGTAAACCACTTTAGAGACCTCCTAACAGAACCTCAGGAAGATAGAACGGAAGAAACGCAAAGAATCTCCCAGTACATTCCCCAGAAGGTCACTCAAGAGCAAAATCTAGCCCTGATGAGAGCAGCAACACAAGATGAAGTGGAAGAAATCGTCAAAGTAATGAAGAAAAATAAGGCCCCAGCCCCGGATGGGTTCACAGCTGAAGTTTTCCAAGCCACTTAGCCATTCATGGGAAAAGACATCCTGGAGGTTGTGGAGGAATCAAGACGAAACCAAAAGGTATGCCCTGGTCTAAACTCCACCTTTATTGCTCTCATCCCTAAAACTTCAAATTCAGAAGACCCTCAGGGATTCAGACCCATTTCCTTGTGCATTCTCATTTATAAAATTATAGCTACTCTTATAGTCAAGTGGCAAAAGCCTCTTCTCCCAAATATTATCTCCCCCGAACAAACAGGGTTTATTGAAGGAAGGCAAATCTTAGACGGGCTAGTCACCTCCCAAGACGTGGTCCACTCCCTCAAGGCTAAGAAGGTCGCAGGCATGCTGGTGAAGTTGGATCTCTTAAAGGCTTATGATTGATTGAGCTGGGAGTACCTAAGGAGTATCCCGAGGGCCTATGGTTTTAACCCCCGATGGATTAACTAGATAAGCGATATGGTATCCACCCATGTATTCTCTATATTACTAAACGGGACTCCTACCTGAACATTCAATCCCACTCGGGGTTTGCGACAAGGTGATCCCTTGTCTCCTTTCCTGTTTATTATTGCTGCAGAAGGATTGGGAAGATACATTAAGAAGGAAGCTTGGGAGTCCAGGATCAAAGGCATAAGGATCTGGGGGAATGACCTTGCAATAACACACCAGTAATTCGTGGATGACATTATGCTCTTCTACCAAGTATCTCTCAGAGATGCCCAAAGAATTAAATAAATCCTCAACACCTTTATGAAGGCATCCAGAATCCAAATAAACAACTAAAAATCATGTACCATCTTCTTCAATACCCAAGGGAACGTAAAATCCTATTTGGCTAGGATTCTGGGATTAAGTACGGGTAATCTTCCCACGAAATACCTGGGAATGCGCCTAAGAAAATTCCCTAAAAATGGAAGGTTGGCAACAAACCATCTAAAAAGATCCAGGGAAGGTCGGGAAACTGATCTTTCTAATCCCTAAACCTAGCCTGTAGAATAGTTCTCCTAAAAGCAGTACTGCAATAAATTCCTATATACTAGTTGTCAGGTATGGCAGGCCCTACGGGGGCCTGCACCAAAATGGTGGATATCTTTAAAAAATTCCAATGGGGAGGGGTAGAACACAAGAAAAAATGGGCTCTTATATCTTGGCAGGGCTTGATAAAGAAAAATATGGAAGGAGGGCTTGGCCTAAGACATCCCTATACCTTAAACCAAGTAATGGGAGAAAAACGATGGTGGAGATGGCTGGGGGAGGAGGGGACCTATGGAAACAAATATGGACAAGAAACTATAATATGTTGAAGAGAATTGAAGAAATTATACAGTACAGAGATCCACCCAAGGGCTCAGCCATATGGAACTTAGCAAGACAAAATCGTGATCTCATTACCCAGCATGCTTTCTGGGAAATTCGAAATGGCATAACAGCTAGATTCTGGCAGGATTCATGGAAGCAAAGAGAAAGACTTATAGACATGAAAGACCTCCAAGATATTTTTCGATTTACCAATAACAAAAATATTCAATATGTAGAACAATTCTAGACTGTAGGGCAAGGGACAGGAAACTGGAGAAGATGGAAAAAGATAGAAGACTGGGGTCAGGGTATAGAGACAGAGAAATGGACAGAATTCAACAAAGAAATGAGAACAAGACAAATAATGATTAGGACAGACCTGAATATCCTGAGATGGGGACACTCAACAAAAGGAACCCTCACCATCAAAGAAGCTTACGAGCTAAAATCAGAACAAGAACAAGATGGCCAAGCACTACTCTGGAAAAAAATTTGGAAGGGAGGATGGTGGCCTAAGGTAGCCCATTTCCTATGGATGATATGTAAAGGGAGAATCCTTACCTGGGACCAGCTACAGAAGAAAGGAATGCAAGGTCCGTCCTTATGCTCCTATGGATGATATGTAAAGGGAGAATCCTTACCTGGGACCAGCTACAGAAGAAAGGAATGCAATGTCCGTCCTTATGCTGGATGTGCTTACAAGATAGAGAGGACATAGAGCATATGATGAATTCTTGCTCGTTTGCAAACCAGAAGTGGGGCCAACTGCAAGGAGTCTTCGGAAGGATGGATAGGAACTGTCATAACATAAAGGAAACAGTCTTGTTATGGTGCAACAACATCTTCTCAAGTCCAGTCCTGAATTGCGCTTGGGGGCTAGACTTGGGATTCAACCTCTGGGCCATCTGGAAAGAACGAAATCACAGAATTTTCAAAAACAAAACCTCAACACAAGATTAGGTGTGGGAAGGAATTGTAAGAAACATCTGGGAGACGATTCTAGCAGAACAATGGAGCCCAGAAGACTGGCAAGTTCCTCCTCAAGAAGTAAGAATACTTCGACAACTTAACTTAACCATGGAAATGGTAGCCCCTAATGCCTGAAAAATGGGTAGGATGAATATCAATTCCCTGGTGCACTTCACTATACCAGGTGAAGGATTCATCAAGATGAATTTTGATGGGGCCTCAAAAGGGAACCCGGGAGTAGCAGGATTTGGTGGCATATTCCAAGATACCCAAGCGAACATGTGGCTCATATATGCAAACTCGTGTGGGATTGCAAGTAACAACGACGCAGAATTCGCAGCATCTAGATATGGACTACGAATTGTTGTACGAATGCGGTATCAAAATGTGGTGGTGGAAGGAGATTCCAGCTTGGTCGTAAACACCATGAGGAAACTCAACAATGGCACGTCATGGGACAAATTGAGCCAAAGTTGGAGGACAACTCACCTCACCTAGGAAATAGGGGAGCTCGTACACAAGTTCAACTATCTAATGGTTAAACATGTAAGAAGGGAAGGGAACAAAGCAACAGATTTCTTGGCCAACTGGGGCTCCAATCAGCAACATGGACCAATGGAAAATTTATGGCAAATACAACCCAGGGATGACAGACTTAAAACCCTGGAGGACATCCTTTGGCAATATCACCAAAACAACCAGGAAATTGAGAATCAAAATAAAAATACCCCCGATCGGGGTGCGTGCTCGAGGCAGGAGGGGACAACGGACATATATGGTAGTTATGAAGTTTAATGGCAGGGTACCACCCACCACTCCCCACACGCTCATGGTGATGGGTGCAGTGGCCTCCCTCATGCAATCTAATAGAGGAGATGGGAGAAGTGGCGGGTATATCCAAGACGGAGGAGGAGGTGAGGAAGCCAAGGCAGGACGGGTGACGTGACAGAGCAAGGTATAGTGGGAATTTGAAGGAATTTGGGACAGTGAGAATAGTATTGTTACGATTTTGGGTGAACAGAGGAGCACAGGAGCAAGGCAGTGGAGCTGCCAGTAATGGTTTCAGTGAAACATTCTTGGGTATGTATCTTGGTCTTTCAAGCCCCTTACTATGGAAACTTAGTTGATTTATGGCTAGGGGGTTCAAGAGATGACAGGGGAGGGAAATTGGGGGGATGTTTGAGCAAACAAGCAAAAGCTAGGGTTGATGGTGGTCTGGCTTGGGCAGGAGGTGAGAGCCATGAGCGATAACCGGGTTTGGGAATGAGAGGCCCCTCCTATGAGCGGGCAAGAAATTCGGTATCCCAATGCGGGTGGTGAGGTC
The DNA here is from genome assembly GCA_031772625.1 of Pinus tabuliformis. Taxonomy (NCBI): domain Eukaryota; kingdom Viridiplantae; phylum Streptophyta; class Pinopsida; order Pinales; family Pinaceae; genus Pinus; species Pinus tabuliformis. The sequence goes on along the minus strand of CM062805.1, from coordinate 702,615,796 downwards.
GAGGCTAAGCATGAGCGACGGGCAAGGGAGGGGTAGAGGAGTGAGGCAACGCTTTTGAGCAGAGGAGTGATGCAACAGCACTGGGTAGAGGGGTAGGAGAAGGAACCATGACTGGGAGTGATGGTGACCCAGCTCGATGGGCTAGTTGTGAGAGTCATGAGCGTTAACTGGGTATGGCACCATGAAACCACTCCTGTGTATAGTCGAGAGAATCGTTACTACCATGTGGGGGGTGAGGCAAACAAAAGGCAAGAGCGAGAGCAAAGCGAGTGGCAGAGAAGTGGTGCGGTTACACTGGGAAGAGGAGTGGCGCAGCATTTCGGGGCAGAGGGGTATGGGAAAACTCAACCTCGTGAGAAAACTCAAGAAAGGAAGGCATACCTAGGCAGAGGCAATTGCACTTGGCTACATGAGGGGTGGGTCACTTGTATTAATCTAGAAAGGTATGAGACAACGTACCAAGAGCTAATTCATTTCTCTTGTGAACAGGCAAGGAATAGAGGAGAGATGGCCCAACCTTCACAAGAAAGAGGACATGGCAGAAGGGGGAGGGAGTCAACTCGAGCAACAGACACGAGCACTTCAGAACCAAGACATGGGAGGAAACCTGTAGAATGCCTCATTAGTGAAGCAACAACAGCCTACAGGGAAGGAACAGATGCAGGCATCCGCAAGCTACTGGACGAATGGGAGGGAGAAATAAAACAGGAGAATGAATTCTAAGAGGAGATGGAGAATTGGCGGGCAGTAATTCCAGATCGCGGGAATATCAGAGGCAGACTCACCCAATTTAAAGAAACCCTCTATCTATACTGGCTCATGAAGAGCCTTATGGGGAAGGCAATGGAGCAAATTTCAGTGGGGATGGCTCTGACTCTCTAAGACATGCCCAATTACAAAAAAGACTTGCAGATGATCCAATTCCAGTTGCATAAGAAGGACATCTGCCTAGACAGAATCCAAAGGCACATCCCATGCATCATCGAGCTAGCTAACATGACTGGTGACTCAGCCAATGACCTGGCTCCGGTTGAGTCTGCCTTAGAAGGACAACATGATTAAGCAGTTTCTTGGGCGTTTTTTTGTTTCTTGTGAGTAGCATTTACTTTTAAAGGTGCATATTTATGATAGATAGACATATAGACTCTTATCATGATACTGATATGTATATAGCTTGGTTAGAACGACTGATACTATATTGTTTTTGGATGGCTTATAATGAGGATAGGTGGCCAACAGACTTGGTTTCCCACTGGGCAAGTTGAGGCCACCTATCTCATATATGTGGTGTAAACTTGCTTTTTATAAATAGAAAAAGGAGGTCCTGCCAAGCTTAACAAAAAAAATATATTATTATTATTATTTTATAACTATTTTTATTATATTTTATTTTATAATAATAATAATTATTATTATTGTTACTTATAATATTGTTAATAATAATTTACTAATAATAATTAATAAATAATAGTTAATTAATTAACAATAATAATATGAATAATTAATTCATTTTTATTTAAAAATAATTAAATAATAAATTATATATTATTATTATTATTATTTATTAAAAAATATAAATATAATTTATTTATAAATGTAAAAATAAGCACATTAGTAAATGTGGTTGATATACGTTGTAGGCGTCAACTTAATATATGTTATATTATAAACCTACTATTATAAACCATAATATCAAACCCTATATTAAAAGTCGTAATTATAAAACCTTATTATAAACCCAAATGTTAAATACTAGTATATTAGTAATGTATTAATAAATATAAATATTATTATATTATTATATATTAATTAATATTAAACCTAAGGGATTTATACTATAAACTTTAGGGAGTAATATTATAAACCCAAAGTATATAAACCCTAAGATAAATATTATAAACACTAAAATAAATGTGGTTGAATATGCACCCTTAGATTAATAAACCCACCATATTTATATTATAAACCCAAGGGAATAATAAACCCATGTGATAAAAATTATAAAACAAAGGTATATACACCTAAAGATAAATATTATAAAGCCCTAAAATAAAAATCCTTGACGATGGTTGATTTCCATATTGAGACAATCTTTGTCACAATGTAACGTTGGACCATGCTTGATCATGATTGATTTTCATATCAAGACAACCTTTGTCACAATGCGACATTGGACCACGACTCACCATGGTATTTTCATATTGAGACAATCTTTGTCACAATGCAACATTTGACCATGGTTGACCATGGTTGGTTATGATTCACCATGGGTGACCATGATTGATATTGTAAACCTAAGGGAATAAAAAAAACCCAAGGAATTGACATTATAAACCAAAAGTATATAAACCCAAAGATAAATATTATAAAACATAAAATAAACATGGTTGACATTGGTTGACTCTATATATTAAGACAATCCTTGTCACAATGCGACGTTGGACCATGCTTGACCATGCTTGATTTTCATATCAAGACAATCTTTGTCACAATGCAATGTTGGACTATGGTTGACCTTAGTTTATTTTCGTATTGAGACAATCTTTTTCACAATGCGACATTTGACCATGGTTGGCCATGGTTGGCTATGATTCACCATGGTTGACTATAATTGATATTATAAACCCATGGGATTGATATTATAAACCCAAGAGATTAATACTAAAACCCCAAGGGATTATACTAAAACATGGTTGACCAAGGTTGACCATGAATAACCATTATTGACCATATTTGAGTTTATAAAATATGGTTGACCATGGTTGACTAAGGTTGACCATGGTTGGCCATGATTAGCATATTGAGACAATCTGTGTCATCATGCGACGTTGGACCATGGTTGAGAGAATGATTAATTTTCATATTGAGATAATCTTTGTGACAATGCAATGTTGGACCATGGTTGACCATGGTTAACCATGATTGAATAATATTAAACCCAAGGGACTAATATTATAAAGCCAAGGTATATAAACCCTAAAATAAATATTATAAACACTAAAATAAACATGGTGGACCATGGTTGATTTGCATATTGAGGCAATCCTTGTCACAATGTGACATTGGACCATGGTTAACCATGCTTGACAATGATTGATTTTCAAATCAAGAGAATCTTTGTCACAATGCAACATTGGACCATGGTCGGCCATGGTTGATTCTTATATTGAGACAATATTTGTCACGGCACAATGTTGGACCATGGTTGACCATGTTTGATTTTGTAAAACATGGTTGGCCATGATTAACCATGGTTTTCCATGGTTGACCATGATTGTCCATGGTTGACCATCATCGTCAATCATGGTCAAAGAGACTTTAATCAAGGTTGATCATGGTTGATGAAATTCAACCATGGTTATTCATGGTTGATCATTGTTCACCATGGTTGATCATGGTTGACCATGGTTGACCTTAAAGACATTGACCATGGTCAGCCATATTCAAGCATGATTAACCATCGTTGATCATGGTTCACCATAGAGACATCGATTAACCATTATGACCATGGTTGATGATGGTGGAGCATGCTTGACCATGGAATATCATTGTTGAACATTGTTGATCATGGTAGATGTTGGTTGATATTGATTGACCATAATTGAACATGGTTAAGCATGTTTCACTGGATTCATCCATAATTAACCATATTCTATTTTGATATTCTATATTCTATTTATTATTATTAAATTTAAAACAATCAAAATAATCAAAGTAACAATTTAAAAATTAATTTATAATTTTCAAAATGGTCATATAATTAAATATATAAATTTAAATTTCTTTAAATTTAATATTTTAATATAAATCTTTGTTATTATAATTTGCTAATTTATGTATTATAATTTACTTCTGTATATGGTTAATTGTCTTTTGAGACTTAAAAAGAGTGATGTAATAATTATTTCTTTATCCATTTTATTTGTTTCATTGTCGTGATTTTTTTTATTATCTAAAAGTGAGATTTAGTATAAGAAATAACGAATAAAAACATTCGTTGAATAGATTTTATATAATAATATTTAATATAAAATAGCATAACTTAATTTCATATTTATTAGAAAAGGTCAAACACAAATTAAATAAGTTATTGGTAATTTTCTTTTATTTTAATTGAAATTTAATCATTTAATTTTTTACTTAAATTCACCATTATTTTTTTAAATTATAGATTCTCACACTACAACAACTTTGAAAACACTAAGAAATGATCTCAACGACTTTAAAAAAACTTAAATTTATAGTAATTTACATATCATCTTACCGTCCACCACTGCATGGATCTGGCCAGTCCATTGAAAAATATAATGTTGCTCGCAAAATTCTTAAGAATCCTCCTAATGCGCTGCATCAAAAAAATATTTTAATCCATATGTAATTAGAAGATTCACTTTATCTCATTATATTGAGTGGTGATCCAATGGCGTATATGCCGAACTCCGTCCGCCCATTCAAAATAATCGGCCAACGCCGTGTAATTGATTTAACAAAAAAGGATTTTTTTGGAAGTTTTTTTGGAAGGAGTTTAAGGTTTTGTGAAAGTTTATTCATGTGTAAATGTTTTTGGTGTTTTGTTACGCAGATAGTATTTTGTTGAATTCAACAATGTTTTGGATGAAGATTGTGCTTTAGTGGGTGCATATTAAAAATCATATTTTTTTCGAAGGTGATATGGAAAATAGCCTCATGCAATCACGGAAGCAACTATAAGACAGAGGAAACACAACAACCATTGGTCGTAAAGTGTGACTAAAGAAGGTTAAGAAAGGCATCGAAAAGAAGAGGCAAAGATCGTTGCCATGTTTAGAGAGGTTCAGGCCACAGACGAGGAACTGAGAAGTCTAGAAGAAGATAAAGAAGAAATTGAGGGTGATTGATGTAGCTTGTTGGAAATAATACTGGGGGGCGGGGGGGGTGAATCAGTATTAGCACATCATATACTTTTTCATTTTTATACTCAGATTCATATATGCTACTTCAGTTAAGGATATCCGTGTATATACGCAACTGTGTTAAATGCAACTAGCATACATCCAGTAAACTTATGATTCAGACGTTAGTTCATCTTCAGTGAATGCATCAGAACATTATTAACCATATGAACAGTAAATAGGTGCAGTAAAATAAAACTGATCATCACACACAAGAAGCACATATGAACACCATGATATAAGGTGGAAACCCAATGTGGGTGAAAACCACCTACTGCAATTTGTCTCTATCTTCCTTTAATAAGAAACTTCTTTTTACAATAGTACTGGTGCAGTCTTATACCAGTACACAGGCTTCTACCTGCAGAAGGCTACAACCTTCTTAGCTCTTGTACTAGCCGATCCATTTACTAGTACGTAGGCGCCGGCCTACTGAAGGCTCCAACCTTCACTCGTTTTCCAGCTGCTACTGGAAGGGAGCTACAACCCCCTGGCTCTTGTACTGGCCAATATGTTTACCAATACGTAGGTGCCGGCCTACGATCATCCAGGGACCACGTTTCATACATTTTCATACTGGATACTCCTGAAGCAACACATCATAATATGAATCACCAATCTCTGAATCACCCAATACTGAAACACTGAAACCCTGTTAACAACACAGTCACCAGAACACAGAACAGACAACAGAAATCTGCAACAATAACCAGGTCATATCTCATAATGTATGCACTACTACGATGAACCAAACTGGCGTACATACGCACTTTTACCAAAGCCAACCCGCGTACAAATCTGCAAATATTTACTCATAACTTTGCAACTATTCCTGACATCAGTCATACCCAGATCATAACTTCATACAATAAAACATGCGTCAATATATCTAGTCTATCCATAATCAAACCATATAATGATAAACATTCCAAGCCTTAAGATCCCGATCCATCGTTCATCCTCCTCCACATGAGTGCATCCTTGATTCAGATCAATCAAGGCATCACCAACCCATAACCAGCATCTGGATCTCACACTTCATCAGATCTTCATCACTTGCATACTTACTCCTCTTGGCCTAATGATCTTCTCCTTATATAGGTTTAGGCTTATCTCAATACCATGGTCCAAAACCATGTAGAACCAATACCTTGGACCCAATACCAGGGGTTGACACTTCGGACCAAATACCATGGACCAATACCAAAATACCATGGACCAAATACCATGGACCAAAACCATGGTTTCCAACATGTACGCGCCTTTCCTTTTGTGAACCTGCGTGTGTATGTGTACGCGCCTTTTGCTCCGCTAACCCGCATGTATACGCACTTTCATCACGGTCAACCTGCGTATACCTCTCTCTTGACCTGCTGCACTGTGATCTGAGTTGCCATCAAGGACAACACTTGTATCATACCTCTGAGTGAGTTGCCATCAAGGACAACACTTGAATCATAATGCCAACAATCTCACCCTTTGGACTTGATGGCAACAACCATACCAAGTCACTCTCCCCCTTTGACATCAAGGGCAAAGGGCGGACCAAAATATTCTCTTCTTTGATCTCCATTTGCTGTCCATACTCCCCTTGAGTACCTGCTGAAATCTCTGATTGAGCTCCCCCTTTGTACATGCCAAGATGTTCCAATCTGTCCATGCTCCCCCTGAGCACATGCAAGGTCTGCAAAAGCATAACATGACTCTATACATACATCAGTCTCCCAATCAAGTGGGAATACACCATTTTGACTCATCCACCCAACCAAGTGGGGATATACATGACTCAAATTACATCATTCATCCCATGCATAGTGGGGTAACACAATACATCATATGACTCACAAAGACCAAGGACCTAAACACACCCGTGATAGTTATCAGCAACTATCATACACCATATGATCTGTATTATGAGCATCTGTCATTAGCATCCAGACCTGTAACCTGCAATACCATTCTTTTGACCAACAAACAATAAGTAGCAATATGTATTATTTAGCTACATAACCATCATCACCAAAGACTTCTCATCAAAATGCCATCAATGCATTTATTTAAGTATTTGCTCCCCCTGAGCTTCTGCCATGCCATCATCAAACATTGACTGAACCATATCAGACTTCTGTACTGCTACTTTTCTTCAGAACATCATATACGCGACTGTGCAGCGTCTAACTCGCGTATATACGCAACTTGTCTTCATGAAACAGGTGTATGAGATTTAGAACATAGAGGTTCCACATTTTCAGCTTCTTCTGAGTCTATCATGTCTGTGTACTCTCCTATGCCACCTTTTTCTGGCTGTACTTCCCTTTTCCTCCATATCTTCAACTGTGAAGAAGTTTTCTCCTTTTGGTATGGTGTCCAAAATATTCTTCTGCATTCCTTTGCTATGTGTCCAAGCTTGTTACATGCATAACATCTTACATGTTTCATATTCCTTCTGTAGCAATCAACAACTTTGTGACCAAACATATTGCAAGAGAAACAATATCCCTTGAAGTACCTGGAACGTGATGATCTTTTTGTGTGATGGTCTTGAACCATTCTATTTTTGCATCTGGCTACAACATGTCCATGATTATGACATACATAACATTCAACATTATTCATCGGAGGAAATAATCGTCTATTACTTCCACAGTTAGGAGCAAAAGATTTTCTTTGAGGAATTTCTTTCCTTGGTTGCTGATGGGATTGTCCTCTCATCTCCTTGTTGAGCATTTCAGATTTTGCATTAGAGTTCCTTGTCTTACTTTGTGAACTAGATTCACCTTCAATAGATTCATGAAAACCAAGACCAGTTTTGATAGCAGGAGACCTTTGACTACTAAGAATATCATCCAAGATCTTAGTACTATCTTGAAATCGTAATAGCTTATCTTTTTCTTCTAATTTACCTTTCAAGATATTTACCTCAACCTGATGTTGTTCTTCCTTATCCAGACATTTCTTCTTCAAAGTTTCCTCAGACTTTCTTCCTTCTTCCATTTGTTGCCTTAGTTTGAGAATCTCCTTTTCTTGTTCTTCATTAAACTCCTGCAGCATTTGACGAACTCTGAAGGCACATTCCATCCGAGCTTTTAAGCTGATAATTTCTTCTTTGAGGGCACTCTCCGTTTTGCTAGGTAGATCTTGTTGATCTATGATTCTATCTGATGCTTCATTTGCTTGTCCATCTTCAATCTGAGGTGATTCAGGATCTGAATACTTGTTTCCACTCAACGGCAGACTATCATTGTTCCTTTGAGTTGTCTTCTCCTTTTGTCGTGCTTTCTTTCCCATTGTTCTACGGATCTCCTTCAAGCAATCAAGATTTTAACAAAGGACCTGCTCTGATACCAATTGTTGGAAATAAGACTGAGAGGGGGGGTGAATCAGTATTAGCACATCATATACTTTTTCATTTTTATACTCACATTCACATACGCTACTTCAGCTAACGATATCCGTGTATATACGCAACTGCGTTAAATGCAACTAGCGTACATCCAGTAAACTTATGATTCAGTTAGTTCATCTTCAGTGAATGCATCAGAACATTATTAACCATATGAACAGTAAACAGGTGCAGTAAAACAAAACTGATCATCACACACAAGAAGCACATATGAACACCATGATATAAGGTGGAAACCCAATGTGGGTGAAAACCACCTGCTGCAATTTGTCTCTATCTTCCTTTAATAAGAAACTTCTTTTTACAATAGTATTGGTGCAGTCTTATACCAGTACGCAGGCTTCTACCTGCAGAAGGCTACAACCTTCTTAGCTCTTGTACTAGCCGATCCATTTACTAGTACGTAGGCGCCGGCCTACTAAAGGCTCCAACTTTCACTTGTTTTCCAGCTGCTACTGGAAGGGAGCTACAACCCCCTGGCTCTTGTACTGGCCAATATGTTTACCAGTTCGTAGGCACCAACCTATGATCATCCAAGGACCACGTTTCATACATTTTCATACTGGATACCCCTGAAGCACAACATCATAATCTGAATCACCAATCTCTGAATCACCCAATACCGAAACACTGAAACCCTGTCAACAACACAGTCACCAGAACACAGAACAGACAACAGAACTCTGCAACAATAACTAGATCATATCTCATAATGTATACGCTACTACAATGAACCAAACCGGCGTACATACATGCTTTTACCAAAGCCAACCCGCGTACAGATCTGCAAATATTTACTCATAACTTTGCAACTGTTCCTGACATCAGTCATACCCAGATCATAACTTCATACAATAAAACATGCATCAATAGATCTAGTCTATCCATAATCAAACCATATAATGATAAACATTCCAAGCCTTAAGATCCCGATCCATCGTTCATCCTCCTCCACATGAGTGCATCCTTGGTTCAGATCAATCAAGGCATCACCAACCCATAACCAGCATCTGGATCTCACACTTCATCACATCTTCATCACTTGCAGACATTCTCCTCTTGGCCTAATGATCTTCTCCTTATATAGGTTTAGGCTTATCTCAATACCATGGTCCAAAACCATGTAGAACCAATACCTTGGACCCAATACCAAGGGTCAACACTTCGAACCAAATACCATGGACCAAATACCAGGGACGAAAACCATGGTTTCCGACATGTACGCGCCTTTCCTTCTGTGAACCTGCGTGTGTACGTGTACGCGCCTTTTGCTCCGCTAACCCACGTGTATACGCACTTTCATCACGGTCAACCTGCGTATACCTCTCTCTTGACCTGCTGCACTATGATCTGAGTTGCCATCAAGGACAACACTTGTATCATACCTCTGAGCGAGTTGCCATCAAGGACAACACTTGAATCATAATGCCAACAATCTCCCCCTTTGGACTTGATGGCAATAACCATACCAAGTCACTCTCCCCCTTTGACATCAAGGGCAAAGGGCAGACCAAGATATTCTCTTATTTGATCTCCATCTGTTGTCCATACTCCCCCTGAGTACCTACTGAAATCTCTGATCGAGCTCCCCCTTTGTACATGCCAAGATGTTCCAATCTGTCCATGCTCCCCCTGAGCACATGCAAGGTCTGCAAAAGCATAACATGACTCTATACATACATCAGTCTCCCAATCAAGTGGGAATACACCATTTTGACTCATCCACCCAACCAAGTGGGGATATACATGACTCAAATTACATCATTCATCCCATGCATAGTGGGGTAACATAATACATCATATGACTCACAAAGACCAAGGACCTAAACACACCGGTGATAGTTATCAGCAACTATCATACACCATATGATCTGTATTTTGAGCATCCGTCATTAGCATCCAGACCTGTAACCTGCAATACCATTCTTTTGACCAACCAACAATAAGTAGCAAGATGTATTATTTAGCTACATAAGCCTCATCACCAAAAACTTCTCATCAAAATGCCAACAATGCCTTTATTTAAGTATATGCTCCCCCTGAGCTTCTGCCATGCCATCATCAAACATTGATTGAACCATATCAGACTTTCGTACTGCTGCTTTTGTTCAGAACATCATATATGCGACTGTGTAGCATCTAACTCGCGTATATACGCGACGTGTCTTCATGAAACAGGTGTATGAGATTTAGAACACAAAGGTTCCACATTTTCAGCTTCTTCTGAGTTTGTCATGTCTGTGTACTCTACTATGCCACCTTTTTCTGGTTGTACTTCTTTTTCCTCCATATCTTCAACTGTGATGAATTTTTCTCCTTTTGGTATGGTGTCCAAAATATTCTTCTGCATTCCTTTGCTATGTGTCCAAGCTTGTTACATGCATAACATCTTACATGTTTCATATTCCTTCTGTAGCAATCAACAGCTTTGTGACCAAACATATTGCAAAAAAAATAGTATCCCTTGAAGTACTTGGAACGTGATGATCTTTTTGTGTGATGGCCTTGAACCATTCTATTTCTGCATCTGGCTGCAACATGTCCACGATTATGACATACATAACATTCAACATTATTCATCGAAGGAAATAATTGTCTATTACTTCCACAGTTAGGAGCAAAAGATTTTCTTTCAGGAATTTCTTTCCTTGGTCGCTGATGGGATTGTCCTCTCATCTCCTTGTTGAGCATTTCAGATTTTGCATTAGAGTTCCTTGTCTTACTTTGTGAACTAGATTCACCTTCAATAGATTCATGAAAACCAAGACCAGTTTTGATAGCAGGAGACCTTTGACTACTAAGAATATCATCCAAGATCTTAGTACTATCTTGAAATCGTAATAGCTTATCTTTTTCTTCTAATTTACCTTTCAAGATATTTACCTCAACCTGATGTTGTTCTTCCTTTTCCAGACATTGCTTCTTCAAAGTTTCCTCAGACTTTCTTCCTTCTTCCATTTGTTGCCTTAGTTTGAGAATCTCCTTTTCTTGTTCTTCATTCAGCTCCTGCAACATTTGACGAACTCTGAAGGCACATTCCATTTGAGCTTTTAAGCTGATAATTTCTTCTTTGAGGGCACTCTCCCTTTTGCTAGGTAGATCTTGTTGATCTATGACTCTATCTAATGCTTCATTTGCTTGTCCATCTTCAATCTGAGGTGATTCAGGATCTGAATACTTGTTTCCACTCAATGGCAGACTGTCATTGTTCCTTTGATCTGTCTTCTTCTTTTGTCGCGCTTTCTTTCCCATTGTTCTATGGATCTCCTTTAAGCGATTAAGCTTTTAACAAAGGACCTGCTCTGATACCAATTGTTGGAAATAATACTGAGAGGGGGGGGGGGTGAATCAGTATTAGCACATCATATACTTTTTCATTTTTATACTCAGATTCATATAGGCTACTTCAGTTAAGGATATCCGCGTATATACGCAATTGTGTTAAATGCAACTAGCGTACATCCAGTAAACTTATGATTCAATTAGTTCATCTTCAGTGAATGCATCAGAACATTATTAACCATATGAATAGTAAATAGGTGCAGTAAAACAGAACTGATCATCACACACAATAAGCACATATGAACACCATGATATAAGGTGGAAACCCAATGTGGGTGAAAACCACTTGCTGCAATTTGTCTCTATCTTCCTTTAATAAGAAACTTCTTTTTACAATAGTACTGGTGCAGTCTTATACCAGTACGCAGGCTTCTACCTGCAGAAGGCTACAACATTCTTAGCTCTTGTACTAGCCGATCCATTTACTAGTATGTAGGCGCCGGCCTACTGAAGGCTCCAACCTTCACTCGTTTTCCAGCTGCTACTGAAAGGGAGCTACAACCCCCTGGCTCTTGTACTGGCCAATATGTTTACCAGTACGTAGGCACTGGCCTACGATCATCTAGGGACCACGTTTCATACATTTTCATACTGGATACTCCTGAAGCACAACATCATAATCTGAATCACCAATCTCTGAATCACCCAATACTGAAACACTAAAACCCTGTCAACAACACAGTCACTAGAACACAGAACAAACAACAGAACTCTGCAACAATAACCAGGTCATATCTCATAATGTATACGCTACTACGATGAACCAAACCGGCGTACATACATGCTTTTACCAAAGCCAACCCGCGTACAGATCTGCAAATATTTACTCATAACTTTGCAACTATTCCTGACATCAGTTATACCCAGATCATAACTTCATACAATAAAACATGCGTCAATAGATTTAGTCTATCCATAATCAAACCATATAATGATAAACATTCCAAGCCTTAAGATCCCGATCCATCGTTCATCCTCCTCCACATGAGTGCATCCTTGGTTCAGATCAATCAAGGCATCACCAACCCATAACCAGCATCTGGATCTCACACTTCATCAGATCTTCGTCACTTGCAGAATTACTCCTCTGGCCTAATGATCTTCTCCTTATATAGGTTTAGGCTTATCTCAATACCATGGTCCAAAACCATGTAGAACCAATACCTTGGACCCAATACCAGGGGTCGACACTTCAGACCAAATACCATGGACCAAATACCAGGGGTCGACACTTCGGACCAAATACCATGGACCAAATACCATGGACCAAAACCATGGTTTCCGACATGTACACGCCTTTCCTTCTGTGAACCTGCGTGTGTACGTGTACAAGCCTTTTTCTCCGCTAACCCGCGTGTATACGCACTTTGATCACGGTCAACCTGCGTATACCTCTCTCTTGACCTGCGGCACTATGATCTGAGTTTCCATCAAGGACAACACTTGTATCATACCTCTGAGTGAGTTGCCATCAAGGACAACACTTGAATCATAAAGAAGGTTAAGAAAGGAATCGAAAAGAAGAGGCAAAGATCGTTTCCATGTTTAGAGAGGTTCAGGCCACAGACGAGGAACTGAGAAGTCTAGAAGAAGATAAAGAAGAAATTGAGGGTGATTGATGTAGCTTTGATCTGCTACCACCTCCTATGTTTACTCTTAAATATTTTGATCATTGGGTTATCAAGATTCTAACTTTTCTTCAATCTAAAGAGTTAATTGAGTACAAGTCTAATAACCCATATGATGAAGTATGTGATGCTTTAGCACTGAATTTTATAAAACAGACATTGGGTAAGAAGTGTTTGTGCAAAGTAGCAAAAGCTGCAACTTCCAAAGAAGCATGGAAGATCTTGGAAGAAGAATTTGGTCCAACGGGGAGTAACATGCAACAACAAGATGTGTTATAGTCTATTGAGTCGGTTGTAGATCTGAGAGTAGAAGAGAAAAACTTTGACTAGACAACAAAGCTTGGAGAATCTCACTCAAAAGTGGATCATGGTCATCAAGACCATAAAATTAAAAGCCATTATGCAGACATGCATATGGATGAAGAAGATGTAACAAAGATTGCAGAGAGAGAAGCTGAAGCCACTATGTGTGACTCAGAGCAACATCATATAAATGCTCAAGGAATCCACTGTAACGTGGATTGTGCAGATGATGGTACATCCCATTATGACAAAATACATGTGGATGATGACCGCAAAGTGAGATGTGAATTGGTGAATCCAGCGATAGTTGATGGGTTTGGAATTGTCAATGAACAAATGCATGCTCGGATAACCCACCATATTGTAGATGAACATTATGGTAAAGAAATTTGTGAAACAAGGATTGATTGTGGCAATATTGTAAGTGCCATGTTTGTTGAAGAATTGAAGGTTGAAGCTGCCATTGTAGCAGTAAGTTATAAAGAAGTTGGAATTTCTCATGAAGTAGTGTGTCAACAAGCAACAACTGAGTTTGGAATAGATAAAGCTATCAATACAGTATCAAATGGTTTGGTGGATCCAACAATTGGAAATGTTGATGTTAAATTTGATGAAGATAATTTAACTCGTGATTACTAGTTGCACATTATGCAACAAAAAGAACATATTGATACATTGTTATTTGGTGAGAGAAACTCATTTGTGTATGGAATCCAAGTGGAAGACAACATATTTGCAGCAACAAAGGTTGGTAAAAGGGTAGAAAATGAAAATTATGATGTAATGATAGAGACCAAAAAAAAAAAAAAAAGGCAGAGAAGGAAGAGTAGAGTGGGAAGCTCTCACTAAAGAATATAATAAAGATGTTTTTAACATTGTTTTTAATATGCAGGTGTTTAGAATAACATGGGAGCAGAAGTCGAAACAAAGTTGCTAATAAGTTTGATGCAAATTTGAAGATCAATGAAGAATCGATTGAGAAGCCAATTGAACAAATTGATGAGAGTCTTAAATCACTAGTTGGAATAAAAGAATTTAATTAAATGGTGAATAATGATCTTGAGTGTGCATATTACAGAAAAAAGCAGTAGTGCCTGATTATGAAAGTGAAGAGAAGGACATGGAAGTTTCTGAAAACAAGGAAGAATGCATTAAAACCATTTTTATCAATGAAGTCAAGAAAAGAGAAGATTCTAGTATCAAGAAATATGGCAAAAAGAAAGTTAGGAATATGAAGCAGAAGAAGCAAAGCAAAGAAGATAGTTTGAAGATGATATGTTGTGGTAGAAATCCATGGTTGAACGAATTTTGAAGAGGAAGTTGTAGAAGACCGACTCAAATCAAATTCAAGACAAGTCAAAGAAAAATTGTAGTAGCAACAAGTAAAGAAATATGGAGCCTATAGCAACAACGCGCAACAGAGAATGAAGCAATTTCGAAGATATAAAATATGGAAAAAATGAAAAAGAAAATGCAAAATTGTAAAAGTTTTGATTCATTGTAAGCCTAGCTGAGACATAGACCAACATGTATGTTTGAGTGATTGAGTCAATTTCTATTGTAAGCCTAGTAGGCATAGTTGAATCATGTTGAGTCATGTTTGAGTTATGTTGAGTCATACAGTCATAATTAGGGGGGAGTTCTGGAAATTGTAATTACTCTCGCATGCAAGAGTTGGCTAAATTTGGAGAGTCAATTAACTGAGTCAAGTTGAGTGAGTTCTAGTTAAGTCATATTTTGGGTAAAGTCTAACTTAGAGTGTGTGTGCATGCTAAGTTATTTTGGTCGAGTCATTAGATGAAAAATTTTAAATACCCTTCACTGGGTTCATTGTAATGAAGTCAAATCAAGTTTTGTTGATCAATAGAAGATTCGCAACTCTTGTTATTGTGTGTGTGCGAAATTTTGTGTCTTTCCTGCTTTGTCTTTCTAACAGAAGGTCGAATAAGAAATATACAGGTCTCTGGGTCATCAGCCATGGGAATAACCATTTATGGAAAAACCTATAATATAATGGTTTGGAAATGTAAGGAAACATTAAACGGAAATTGATAAATCCTATCTTGAAAAGAAATGAATGACTTGAACTTTTGATATAATTAATCACTGAATGCGCACAAGTTGATTGTTTGGGGGTAAAGCATGGATAAGATTCTCGATTTTGGAAATATTCTAGAAATGGATGGACATGAGTGAAGTGAAAAAAAAAATGACCTCACTCATATGAGTAGGATTTGAGAATATTTTTTGAGTAGGTTAAACATTAGGGAAAATAATGGATTGAATTTGCTTGCAATGCTTTAATCCAGGTTTCTATTATGTTATGTAACTAATTTCTAATAGTAAGTGAAACTTGGGATAGAGATTTCCTATGAGCTTCTTAGTAGGGTTTAGGATTTTTGGATAGAGATTTTTATGTGGGTTCATTGGGATTTGGAATTTATGGTTTCAGTCATAAGTTATTGATATATTTAATTAATTGACTTAGCATTGCATATACTTTAACAAATTACCAATTCACCACCATGCCAACAATTTTTTATAAAAAACTAAATCCCATATTCATTGTTAGACATTTAATTCATTCCATACCATGTGGTGATTATGGTATTGTAAGAATTTTTCAAAAGAAATAATAATAACCCCTTAACAATATTCAACCTAAAATTGGCAGCCATCATCTCCATGAGCATTACCCCTAAGTTGTTGATCCCTAGAATATTCAAGGGTCAGTGAGAAATGGGCCAGGTCAATTATTTGATGTCGCCCATAACTATAGGATCCCAAAATGCACAATCAACACAAGGTTAAAACAACGATTGCCCCTAGTGTAATTATAATAAACATTTACCGCACCGTATAATTAGTTTAAGAGGTCTATATCACCAGAGGGATTATCTATAGCCTTGCAGGTCTATTATTACAAGGAACAACAAAACAATATAAATCAATTATAATCAAACATACTTTGTTTCTTAATTCTGTTAATACAAATTAACAAAGTTGTTGTTTAAGTTTTAGTTGGAATTGGAAAAAATAAATTTTGATGAGATAATGTTTGTTTAATTTTTTTTTTTATTACATAAATGGATTTAGTGATTTCAATAACTCTCAAATAATCAAATTCTACATAGTTCAAATTCATGAAAACTTCTTTAAAAAAACGAATACAGTGTTTATGTAAAATGGGTGCTTCATTTACTTGCTTCACAGGATATTCTGGTAAATGCTGAACAAAGTTGGCTTGAAATGGATAATCTTTCATGGCTTTGGCGCAGTAAGCATCATAGAACCACCCACCTACATTCTCAATAGTATCATTATGGTTATTTGATCTGTAACAATGAAGGTCTCTTATGTTAAAACATACACCATACTACATGTAATTTCATCGTCCTACTAGTCATATGTATTGTGATACATGGAACTATGGCATGAATTTGATATAAAGTCAATGTTGTTACCTACAAATTTGAGCACAATTCTCAGAGATTTTAGGCTGTGAGGAGCATGTCAAGTTATCTATAACATTCCAGGAACCTTTGATCACTTTGAAGCAATTTTCACTTTCACTCCACCATGCAAAATTGAGAATGTGTGTAACACAAAAACTAAAAAAGATTAAAAGATCCACTCAAAAGTGCAACTTTTTCATAATCAAGAAATTTATACCTTGAAGTCTTGAAGAAACAGTGTTGTCGAAACTCTCTGGAGATGTGATGTTATCGAAATACAAAATTGGTGTCGACGACGAGACTGCACCAATTGTAATGTGTGGGTATTTCAATCGAAACCAAGCAGCTAACACTGCAAATTACATACAAGTTTCATTCTTCATTAAATTTCCTTCTGTAAATGTTATTACATCATTATTACTTGAAGGTATAAACATTAGGATCACAATTCAACAAAATATTTCAACTTACTCCCCTCCAAATACAACTACATGTGAATACTCTGCTGACAAACTTTTCTCAAGATCTGTAATCAATGTGGCAAAATTGGCCAAAGCCTATGGGGAACATCGAAACCTGTGGGTATTCGAATTGATGTAGGCAACTTTTTGGATTCAAAATGGAATTAAATGATCATCAATGTGATGTTGGAAATAAAAATTATAAAACCATATGAGAAAAATTACAGAGAATCAAAATTTCCAAATTCCCATGCTTATATTTTCAAATCAAGAAGCCTCCAAAAGTTTAGGTCATAACAAATAGATCCCATATACCTCAATAAAAACAAGCAGGGCATTAAACTGTTGTGCAAAGTCGAACATGAAGCCTATGCTTTCTGTAAACCATTCAATGAAACCTTCATTTCCAGTATATATAAATATCAGAGATTTGGTGGAAGGTCCACCCCAGTGGTAGGAATTGATGAGATACCTCCATTGAAAGGTCTAATAACTCTTGGGACAAAGGTGTAATGGTCAAGAATTTGTTTGAAATTCCTCACATGGTATTTTGCAGCTGGGGAAGAGGTCGGTACCATGGTAGAACTAGTTTTAGGTCCCCGAGTTGAGGCGGGCACGCTCATGTGCGACGAGCACCCGTATTGACCAACTCGGGGAAAGTGTGACAACACGGGGCGACATTTAATTAAAAGTGACCGAGTTGTAGTGGGCACGCCCATGTGCGATAGGTGCCCATACTAGCCAACTTGGGTGGATGTGCGACTTGATGAACGTGTCTAGTGAGTGTGTCGGTCCAAGGCGCCAAGCGGGCACACACCTATAGCGGGCGGGCGCAAGCATAGAGCGGATGGGCGAGACGTGTGGGCGTAGGGCGAGTCATGCGATATGCGGTTGGGTGAGTCGAGTAAGCGGGTGGTCGACCCGAGCGACCCAGGGAAAGTGCGGTGGTGGAAGGTAGCAAATTGATGAGGTGGGCGAGTGTTGGCATGGGTTGACCAAGCGACCATATGATGGAGAGCGATGTGATTTTTATATGGAAGGTCGACGTATGAATTATATGTGCAAGCTGACATGACTTTGGATGGGCTGACCATTGAAGGGTCGTGACCCTTAAGGTTAGCATGGGTAAGAACGCATATATATAGGCATTGGAAGATGACGTTAAAGGCAAGGAGAAAACATCAAACTTGGAGAAGAAACGCAAAAGACAAATGAGGGAGCCGAAAGCAATAGGTGGAGTGCATGGACACAGGGCTTTGTTTGCTAGGAAGAAGTTTGGGGTTTCTAGGTTTCGGCAAAGTGTAGAAGGACCATGTCCGACAGGTAGACTGCACTGCACATCAGGTGCAAGCAGGGCAAGATTTGTGTGATGGGTGGACTGGTTACAGGTCACTGCACGTAGAAAACACAACGGCATTGACATGCAGGTAGACCTGCGTTAGAGCGCTGAGTGTTGGTATCGGGTGGGCCAAGACCTGCGTGGGTCTGCACATAAGTGCGACCCGACCCTAGGGCGACACGGGTTGATGCAAATAGCACGAAGGTGCTGGTAGACTAGTGAATGACACGAGGGCACCGGGTGGAGTGTGCAGCTGGTTCGGGTAGCAGGTGTGCAGTGTGTTGGGTAGTGACATGACATGAAACACTACACGACGGGAACAACAATGTGCGTAATTGGTTGAAGCTATGGGTGAGCTTCTAGTGAAAGGTTGAGGGTGTGTGAAGGTCAAGGAAAAGGTACAGTTAGTACAGAACTTGGTTGGGCATGCCAAGGGACGATTGTGAAGTGGTGGAGTGTTGGCCTTGGTTGTTGGCAACGCGAAACTTGTGTAATTTTATGTACAATTGAATTACAGAACTTGTAGTTATATTGATATTAGGCAAACTTTAGTTTATGGGAGTTTCCCCTCCCATTAAGATGATGTAGTGAATGTTTTATCCATTGTGCATTTATATTTGATGAAGATTAATTGAAGTTTATCTCCGCTGCATTATAACACTTGAAGTAAAATTTGGCTAAGTGTTTGGTTAGGCGTAGTCTGTACATTTGAGTATTGGTGAAAAGAAAAAGTATGGCGGTACCGCACCCGCCTATGATTGGTTGAAAGACTACCACCGGCATAGCAGCGTGACAGTTAGTATCAGAGCCCACTTTCTGCAGGGCTTTGATTGAAGTTGAAGATGTTTGACAGGGACAGGTTACAGGGTCAAAGTTGGACGAATTGGTGTATGGTCTTAACAAGATCACAATAAAAACTGATGGCAAACCAAGTGCAAGAACCTCAGGTGATAGGTGAATCTAGTAGGATGCCAGAACAATTTTTATGGATAGGGTATTGGACCTTATGGAGGAGTTTGCTTCGAAGGTAGCTTCATTGGAAGACAAGAATGATGAATTTCGTGATAAGTTCACGAAGTTGGAGGAGGCACATGAGAACCTCAAGATTCTGTGCGAGTATACTGAAGGAAGTCAAGAACATTAGGGCTACAAGAGACCAAGGTTTGGATGAAATCTTGAAGTTGCAGAAATATCTTGACGATGCTTGGAATGAAATAGTTGTTTTGAAGAAAGTCATTGGGCAAGGACCAATTGGAGGGACTGTTCATGTGAAAGTCAAGGAACCTGATTATTATGATGGGTTGAGGAGTTCCAAAGCACTTGGAAATTTCTTATGGGATATGGAGCAATACTTGAAGCACTTGGGGATACCTGATGATGAAGCCAAGGTCAAAATAGTTGTTCAATTCCTTGGTAAGGATGCTAATATGTGGTGGAGATGGAAGTTAGATCATATTTCCAATGGTGATGTTGATGCCATCTCTACTTGGGATGATATGAAGAAGGCGTTGCAGACTCATTTTAGCCCACAAGATGAGACTTGGGATGCAAGGACGAATATTAGATACATTAAGCAAATAGGGAGTCTATAGGCATATCAATGGGAATTCTCAAGTACGATCTTGGAACTACCTGACATGGCAGAGAAATACAAGGTGTTCAATTTCATCATAGGATTGAAAACTTGGGCATGCAATGAGGTGAAGAGGCAAAAGATAAAAACTCTAAAAGAAGCATTTGTTGCAGTTGATCAACTAGTAGAACATTATGATGAAGGGACCGAAGAGAGAAAGAAGAAGTATGATAAACCAAAGGAGAAAACTACAAAGGAGGAGCATTCAAGATCGAATGACAAGTAGAAGATGAAGAGGCCTTTGAAATGTTGGCTGTGCGAAGAAAACCACATGGTGAAGAATTGTCCTTCTAGACCAATGGTGGATGAAGAAGCGCAAACCGATGCGAAGAAGAATAAGGAAGATCCAACAGTTGGGGTGATGCAGATTTTGGGCACTGCAGTATCTACGAAAGTTGTCCCAAGGCGGGATCTGAAGAGGAACAAGTTGGAATATGTTAACATGAAGGTTGGGTAAGGCACTTTACTCACAATGGTGGACAGTGATGTGACTCATAACTTCATCTGGGAGGAAGCTGCGAGGAAATTTGGGTTGAATTTCTCACCAACCCAACCTCATCTTAAAGCAGTGAACTCTCCACTAGATAAAGTCATCGACATGGCAGAGAATGTGGATGTGAACATTGATGAGTGGTTTAGGAAGATCGACTTCACAATTGTGTGAATGGATGACTATGAGGTTGTATTGGGTATGGAATTTTTAAAGCAGTATGAGGCTATGATGGTGTCACATATGAAGAAGTTGTACATTTATGACAAACGGGATGATGAAACTTTGGGGGTACCAACCGTGGCAGCTATGTCAACTGGGTGTAAATTGACAGCGATGAATGTGGAGGACATCAAGTGAGATGAAGAAATTTATGAGAGGTTGTCTTCAGTAGAGACAAAAATCATGGAGAAGTCACAGGTTATTAGAGCATTGTCTGATATTATCCTGGATTTGACAGACACACTAGAGGTAGTGGAAAGAAATGATGTTAGACCAAAGATGAGGAGGAGTGTTACACTAAAAAATGTCACCTTGACTACTTACAGTTAGTATGGCTCAAATCAACAGTCATGCTACCCTCTTAGGCAAGTCTCATGCCTCTGTTATCCATCTCAAACTCAAAGAAGAGAGAAAGTCTTGTAAAAACTATGTTTATCTCTGGGGTCGCAGGTTCTCTCTAGCCTTACCTGCGGGGACGCTGACCATGTTCACAAAATCTGCGTCCATGGACGCTCTGTATGTTAAGGGACAGGTGCGTCCCTCTGTAAAAGGCAAAATGCGCGAGTTTTATCTTGAAAAAGTTACTTGTGGTTACTTCTAGAACATTCTAGAGGTCGGTTTGATGAAATGGATGCGCCTCCAGTTGGTTCATGTATCTCTATTAAGGGGGAACTTATCCCATCAATAAGGGAGCTATCCCACCCAAAGAGGGGGATGATCCCATTGATAGTGGACCTGAATAACCTCTTTACAGCACTATAAATAAAGGCATTGAGCCAGAAGGAGAAGAGGTTGGAGCTATACATTTTCTTTGGGTAAATGCTGCAGGATTTAGGTCTTCCATTAGAGCCTTTGTGAGGAGAGATTGTCTTCACTTGATTCTACTTGGGAGAGGGTGAGCTTTGTCAAAGTAGAGGAAAACCCTTGATGGACCCTGGGAGGAACTTGCACAACACCAAGGCCAGGTTGTAAGAGTTTCTTTGTTTCGTTATTAATACAAACTGGTTTATTTTTCTCAATAGCTTGTGTTAATGAGTTATTTCATGTGTTCCTTGGTCTGCATGTTGAATATATGTTTTATTATATGAAATGCAAGTGCTTGGTAATTGTTTGATTGTTTGTGGTTGCAGGAATTGACTTGAAGGAGGAGCTCATCCGGATCGTCAAGAACGGACTTCAACAACAGCGTTTTGGAATAAGGTAAGCCTAAACACTTGTAGTTTTCATGTTGTAAAAGGTGTATTTAGAGAAAGATCACTCCATTTTGTCTTGTTTGTCATTAGAATGTCTTAGACTTCTAGGAAGGTCAGTCGTGTCCGCACCCTTGACAGATTCCGTGTGACAAATTGGCGACTCCGCTGGGGAATCCATTAATGAGAGAGTCTTTTCCTTTATATGAACTTTGCTTTGAGAAAATCATTTTTATTTTCTGGTTTTTGACTGTGAGAATTAGTATTTGGGTGGCTTAGCTTTAGATTTAGTTAGATTTGGTTTTTCTTCATTTTTCCAGAAGGACGCACCCTCTTAGTACTGCACAGTGCGTCTTTGGACGCGCTGTTGCCGTCTGCACAGAGCGGGGCCGCACCTGTGACAACGGGTTGCCTGCGTCTTCCTGTAAACTTTAAGAAAATTCCATTTTTGCTTTAAATTGCTTTTAGATTTTGTTTTTCCTTAGTGTTTTCTGCCCAGATCCTTTAGTACCCTGTCAAGAATTTTCACCTGAACTAGTTTTGTGAGCTTTGAGTGTTTTAGTGGTTTTCAACGAAGTTTAGACCTAGGGTTTGATTTTTGGAAAGGCTTTGTAGTGACTTTGATAGTAGAAAGTTGTCCAGCCTTAGATCTCTCTGGTTAGTCAACCTTCTTAGAAGTCGGGCCTGTCGTAAAGTCTCCTTTTGTGAGCAACTTGCCATTTGAGTTGTTTTGGGTCAAATTTCGAATTGCTTGTTTATAAAGTATTGATTTCCATTTTACAAAAAGAACAAAAAGATTAGAGTTTTGTTTTGGCTAGTTTTTGGTTCTGCAATAAGCTAGTCCTTGATTTGATTGTGATCAAGTAAAACACCTTAGAAATAATCATTGTTAGTTTTGGCCTCGTTAAGATTGCTTAGAGTAAATTTGCCCTTAGTTTGCTTATGAGTGCATTTTCATAGATTTTAAGAGTTGTTAAGATTGATTTTTGGTTATATTAGATTTATTTGTTTTATTAAAAGAAAAATACAAAAACATCTTCTTAAAAAGTCTTGTTTCAAGTAGCTTTTTGTTTTCGAAAGAAGAAAAGAGTTTTTTCGTGCATGTAAAGAGAGGTTATGTTTTTATGCTTGGAAAAGACAAACGAATTGTTTCTTTGATTGTCTTCAATTAAGAAGTTGCTTTTATAAAGATTG
Source organism: Pinus tabuliformis (assembly GCA_031772625.1). Lineage (NCBI taxonomy): Eukaryota > Viridiplantae > Streptophyta > Pinopsida > Pinales > Pinaceae > Pinus > Pinus tabuliformis. The sequence continues at coordinate 702,592,205 of CM062805.1, read as the reverse complement.
CATTCTCTCAACTTTTTAGTTAAGCAATTCATCGAAAAAGTAAAGTAGTGGATAAATCATTCTAGGTGCATTTTGTAGTGGTTTCGAGTCGAGTCAACACACCACTGGTTTCACTTCCATCACCTTTTGACTTAAGAAACAACCTTAAAAGTAACGCTTAAATTAAAATCAATCTAGTAATCTTTATTTTTCTAGGGCTCTGAAGCACCAACATAGCTTAGGCTAGGGTCTTGGAGTAGGTGAGTACTTAACTCTCCAAGACTACAAAACCAAACAGATAGTCTATCTTGAGTAGAACAAATCCAATTGTTTCAGTTACATTCTGGAAAGCTCCTCTTAAAGGAGAAGCACGAGCTCGTGTCCGAACCAGTGAGGGGATCATTCCTCCCTCGTTGGGAACGACGCCAGGCAGTACGTATTACAAACGGTAAACCTCGGATTAACCATTGTCGAGGAGCCAGGGGTCACTTATCGGTAAACCTTGGATTGTTGTCAAGGAGCCGGTAAGGGGATTGGAGCTTGCTACTCTGCCCTTGCGTGCTGTCGGAGTTTAGACTGTTCCCCCAGGTGTAATTGTTGTGATTGGTAACCTTAGTGGCCATAATATCTAGGATTCTACCCAAGGTGACGGTGGAGGGAAGGTCCCACTGTACCTGGAGCAGACGTCGGTTATACTCACTTGGATTTTCTGGGGGGTTCGCTTCACTTCGAGACGGTTAAAGTGGAGGAACTTGGTCCAGTCTATTCATTAAGCAGGTTGCCGGGGTAACTGTTCCACCCACCATTTCTGTACTGAATCCTGCGAGGTTGGGCCTAATCACCAACTAGCGCTTTTGGTCCGGAAGACTACTGTTTGTGTGTGGTTTGACGCTCTAGATTATTTAGGCGTGTGCTTCAAATTTGTTTGCTTCTTTAGAAGACTTTAGGTGGTTTGATTTGAAATTTTTACTTTGTTTTCGTGTGTTGTAGTTAAAATCTTTAATTGTGGCGGAATTACCGAGACAGTCCCGTAGACTTCGGGGCAAGTCTCCTGAGATTGTTACCGGAATAGATTTGTTAAGAAAACTCCGTAAATCGCGGGGTGAATCTCCTGAAGACATTCCGGGTCATTTAGAAGGGTTAAAGGTCCTTGTAACTCCTCCTAGTGGCAGTAGAGTAGGATCACCTGAAGAAGGAGAATTTTCCTTGGTAGTCCATCCAGATTACCAAAGTTTAGAAACAGGTTACAATCCCGAAGCTGTTACAGTTTCCGAGCTTGCTGGTAGTTTTTCATCTGCCAGTGAAACAGGCGAAGAACCTGAAATTTCCGAACCTGTTACTCCAACTCCTAGTGTTCCTGATTCACCAAGAATAGAAAGAATTATCACCGAAAATCTTCCTGTTGGATTAATTGCTATAGAAGAACTTGTTCCAGAGGAAGAAATAGGCGTTTCTGATTCTGAAGATCTAATTACCCTTGATCTAAGGGAGCGTGAATCCATCTTTTACAGTCCTCCTAGAAGTGAATCTTGGTACCTTGCATTAACCAATTTTTTAGACAACTCAGTAGGTTTTTCTACACCTCGTACTCCGGTTCCACCTAGAGGAATTCATTCTCCTGTAAATATGTCTGGTCAGTCATCTGTGTTTTCACAAAGTCCTGAATCATTTTTACATGGCGGTCCTTCTGTTCCTACTGGGTATCAATCACTTTCTGGTACCTTTGCGGGAGCATCTCCTCAACCCGTTGATCATGGGTTATTAGTTGGAAACAGTGGTAATGTACCATTGAGTATAGGTGACGTTTATATGATGTCAGGTTCAACTCCCATTAACCAACCTCAAGGTGGCCAATTACCGCCTGGGGGGCAACCTTCGTTAATGCCTGGGGGGCAACCTCAAGGTACTTCATTCGTGACTGGGGGGCAACCTCAAGGGTATCAACCCCAAGGGTATCAACCCCAGCCTCAATATGTACCCCAAAGTCAACCTCAGTATCAATATCAACCTCAAGGATGGCAACCTCAAGGATGGCAACCCCAAGGGTATCAACCCCAAGGGTATCAACCTCAAGGATACCAACCTCAAGGTCAAGGTCAACCCCAGTATTCGTATTTACCTCAAGGTTATCAACCTACGGGTCAATACCCTGGTCAAGGTTATCAACCACCTCAAGGGCAATCATATGGGACTGCACCTTACAGTTATCAACCCTATCCTCAATACGGCTATGGATCTCAGTATCCTCAACCTGTTACGAGTCAATACCCTGGAATGTTAACATGGGATCCGTCACAGGGTCAACAGATGTCGCAACCAAGTATACAGTCGGTACCTCAAGCAGGACAACCTGCAGTTCCTGGTCCACCCCAGCAACCGCAACCTGTCCAGTCAAGTGTTCAGACCCCTGTAACTTCTGTAGTTACTCAGCCGCCAATTGCACCTGGTACTCCACCTCACACGGCTGCAGCAACTACCGCTTCATCTACCATGCTTACTTCTGGAGTATCGGCAGCTCCGGTTTCTACTGTCCCTGTAACCACTCCTCAGACATCTGTACCGTTGTCTGGACCCACGGTTCAAACCACAGTCCAGATGCCTGCAGGCCAACCTGGTACAAGTACGGTTGTTACTACTCAACCTCAATTTGTTCAACCTCCGTACCAGGGACAGTATCAACCTGGGCAAGCTGCCCAACAACCGGTTTACCAGTATCAACCGTATCCTGGGTACACTTATCAACAACCTCAGCAACCCCAGTACGGTCCGGTTAATCCTGGTTTTCCAGGAGGATATAATATCCCAAATGCGACTCCTGTTCCTAGTTATCCTGGATATCCTCCTCCTGGGGCTGGTATTGTGACTCAGAGTTTTAGAGATCCTAACCGGCAGTTACCGTTTATTGCGACTTTAGATTTACCCGACTTGACGCGCCTAACGAACGATCCAATTCAATATCTTCAGTTCTGGCCGCCAATGCCAAATAAGTTGCCCAGCGATATACCCAAGTTCGAAGGTAAGTCTGGAGAGGATCCGTCTAATCACGTGATGACTTACCACCTCTGGTGTGCATCAAATTCCATCTCAGATGATTCCATCCGCTTACGTCTTTTCCAGCGTACACTCATTGGTCTCGCAGCCAAGTGGTACATTGAGTTACCACGGGCCTCTTTTTACAACTTTAGCCAGTTAGCTACCTCGTTCTTAACTCATTTTCAGTTACCAGTCAGATACGATAATGGTACAGAATTATTAACTTCGCTAAAACAATCGACATCCACGTACATTTCTGATCACATTCATGAGTGGAGACGTCGAAGAAGATTAGTGAAAGTTTTTATCCCGGACCAAATCTTAGCTGAATGGTTTGTCAAATCATTATTACCAAGAATTACTGAAGATGTAGCTAAGGCCGGAGTAGTTACTGAGGAGCAAGTCATTGCTCAGGCACAATACCTTGACTTAGTTTACACTCAGTCGGGTACGTTACACGAGAAAATTCCGGATCTTCCAAAGTCAAACCAAATCGCTGCTGCTCCTTCGGGATCTCATGCCGCTGATGGTATGATTGGTATCGTGACTACGAAGAGTAAGAAGAAGTCTTCCAAGGCCTCCAATACTCCAATTATCACTTTGCCTGATTCTCCGACAGGAGAGTCTTCTCCTCCTGAACTTACCGCCGACATTCACGCTGTAGAGTCATCTACGGCCAAATCAAAAAACGGTGGAAAGAAGAAAGGAAAGAAGAAGGCCAAAGCAGACAAGGCTCCAAAGGAGAAAACGGAAAAGTCGGAAACCAATGACGAAAAACGCAAACCTCGATATCCTTGTCTTATTTGTGAAGAAGATCATTTTACGAGAGACTGCCCTCATCGGGCCGAGGTAGTGAAAATAGTCAAAGGTTCTCCCACTCCTGCTGTGTTAAAAAATCCATTTCCAGAGCAGGAGAATAAGATGATAGGTTCTTCTTCGAATGCCAGTGAAGAACCCATTTTGATGATGTCTCATGTCAGGATTGCGACTCGATCGCAAGATTATGGTAGTAAGGCTCCTGTTGATGGTAAGGAAGCAGAATCTTCTCACTCTAACCCATCAACCTCAGCTCCTGGTTCCGATCCACTACAGATCGAAAAACCTAACCCAGACTTAGTGATTAAGCCGCCCGCCAAGGGTGTACTTCGAAGGTCTGCTTTCAATCCACATGCGAGAGCAGCCCAGAATTACAACATTGTTGAAGACTTAGCTGTTTCACCTTCAGCAATGTCGGCACTCGAAGTGCTGCAATCATGTCCAGCGCAACGAAAATTGCTTTTGTCGGCTATTGGAGCTGTCGATGTTCAGGACCCGAACCTAATGATCTTTGATCTAGAAAGTAGTACACCGCGTCTCCCCCATCAAATGGCTTTCCAAATTCCAGTGATAGTCAAAAACAGGCCTATTCATCGGACTGTGATTGATGAGGGAGCTTCTACGTGTATTATGTCGATTCAATGTTGGAGATCGCTTGGTTCTCCTTCGTTGAACCAATCCCCCACCATCCTTAAGGCCTTTGATGGCCGTGGGTTCCGTCCGTTTGGTATTCTACAAGAATTGCCTATAGGGGTCGAAGGTAAAACCGTTAGTCTGGATGTGGAAGTGGTTGATGCCCCTCTAGACTACAACCTTCTTTTGGGTCGAAGTTGGTCATATGCTATGACAGCGGTCGTTTCATCGGTCTTCAGAGTCATTAAGTTTCCACATAACGGTAAGATCGTGACTATTGATCAGCTGACATACTTTTCATCCGACCCAACCTCTTCAGAAACTATCCAGCATGTTGGTAAAACGACAATCCCTTATAGGGACATTGGTGTAGGTTTAGTTAAGGATTCCGGTTTACTGGGAACTTTTCCTCTCCCTCCACTCAATGCAGACCCTTCGTTTGCAACAATTCATATGATCACGTCAGAAAACATTATTTATGATGATCCTTGGTATGTTCCCTCTGACTCTGAGCTAGACTCACTCGGTGATGTTATGCCGTTGAGTCCGTATGAGATTGCTTATGAAGCTCTTATGTCTTTTACCGACTTTCATTCAACCGAAACCGACCAAATGAATGTGGTCAGTGAAGAGTCACTTTTCACCTCACCCTTAGAACGGATAACGTTTCCCGAAGAAGTGTCATCTGACGAACAACTTCGCGAAATCCTAAGTGTAGATGATCTACCATGGGAAGATCTCCATCACAGATCTTCGTTTTTACCTAAGGATGATGCATTTGAAAATGATTTTTCATCTATCTTTACCGCTGAATATGTCAAAGACGCTCAGGATCCAACGAAACATTCTGATTCAGAGCTGAATTTAGGGAATATTTCTCGTACTATTCCCATTGATATTTCAGTGAAGCCCGGAATCGAGGAGAACATTCATATAGGTGCCGCATGTACTGAAGAAGAAATCCAAACTTACAAGGCCCTATTCCAAGAATTCCGCGACGTGTTTGCCTGGTCTTACGAGGAAATGCCGGGAATTGATCCTGCCATTGTTGTTCATGAAATCAAAACCTACCCGGATGCTAAACCCATTCGGCAACGGTTGCGTCAGATTCACCCTCGAAAAGCGGCTGCGATTAAAGCAGAAGTCGAAAAGCTGTTGAAAGCAGGTTTCATTTATCCGATCCCGTTAACGGATTGGGTATCGAATATTGTTCCCGTCAATAAAAAACAAGGAACAATAAGAATCTGTATCGACTATAGGGATATCAATCGAGCTTGTCCAAAAGACAACTATCCTACGCCTTATATCGATCAAATTATTGATGATTGTGCCGGAAGTGAGATGTTTTCCTTCATGGATGGTTTCTCAGGCTATAATCAAATCAATATTCTACCTGCCGACCAACCAAAAACGGCATTCATTTGTCCATGGGGGACATTTGCTTATTGCAAGTTACCTTTTGGACTTAAGAATGCCGGGGCCACTTTTCAACGGGCGATGTCTTATGCATTTCATGACATCAAGCACATTGTGCAACCCTATCTCGATGATTTGCCTGCTCATTCTTTACAACGAGCTGATCACCTTGTCCACCTACGAGCAATCTTTATGAGGTGTAGGCATTATCGAATTCGGTTGAATCCCCACAAGTGTGTTTTCTGTATAGAAACAGGTCGATTGCTGGGATTTGTTGTTTCAAAAGCCGGCATTCGCGTCGATCCCTCGAAAGTCGAGGCTATCATCAAATTGCCTCCTCCTTCGAGTTTGCGCCAACTCCAAAGTTTGCAAGGGAAAGCGAACTTTTTACGCCGATTCATCCCAAACTACGCCGAGGTCACTAAAGGTTTTACACGGTTGTTGAAACAGAACGCACAATTCTTTTGGGACGAGATTGCCCAACAATCTTTTGATGCATTAAAACACGCGTTGACCCATGCACCGTTATTGCATCCTCCCAACTACAACCAGGACTACTTCTTATACCTCGCAGCTTCGCATTCCACCATTGGAATGGTGTTAGTTCAAGAAGATGAATTCAAAGCAGAGCATGTGATATATTATCTTAGTAGAACCTTAAATCCCACTGAGTTAAAATATTCGCATGTGGAGAAATTGGCCCTGGCAGCCGTTCAAGCTGTCCAGCGTTTTCGTCACTACATTCTTCTCCGCAAGACTACAGTTATTTCGGATTGCAACCCTATGATTTATATTTTGACAAAACAACTGCTAGGGGGCAAGTACTCTAAATGGATTGTTATCCTGCAAGAGTTCGACTTGGAGTTCGAGAAGTCCAAGTCTAAGAAATCTTTAGTTTTTGCGGAATTGATGTGTGATTTCCCGAGTGCTGACACAGAGACTGTGGCAGAGGAGTCCATTGTGGACGAATCTTTGTTTCTTATTAGCACTTTAGATCCGTGGTATGGGGATATAATCATCTATCTCCAAACCCAAACCTTTCGGCCTGAAGCTTCCAAGGAAGACCGTCGAAAAATTCGGTTTCGATCCCAGCAATACAGAATTATTGGAGATACACTTTATCGCCGGGGGCAGACTTAGTTTTTCGACGTTGTTTAACTCACGAAGAGGCTGAGAGAGTTTTGAATGATTGTCACTCTGGAGCATGTGGCGGTCATATGTCTGGGTATGCCACAGCTCAGAAGGTGTTGCGCGCTGGCTATTTCTGGCCGTCTATGTTTAAAGATTGTATCCTTGCTGTCAGAACATGCCACAACTGTCAAGTGTTTGATCGAAAGATGCGCGCTCCACCTGCTCCTCTCCACCCTATAATTGCCGCTGGTCCATTCGCCAAATGGGGCATTGACTTTATTACTTGTAACCCTCACTCGGCCGGGGGGCATGCGTATATCATCCTCGCGGTTGATTATTTTACAAAATGGGCCGAGGCGATGCCTACATTCGACGCAAGCGGCAAGACAGCTGCAGTTTTCGTATTCAATCATATCATAACTAGGTTTGGTGTCCCACAAGCAATCATTACTGACCATGGGAGCCATTTTCGAAACGTCATGATGACTGAGCTTACAAGCCAGCTTGGTTTGCGCCACGATAGCTCTACTCCTTATTATCCGCAAGCCAACGGTTTGGTTGAGTCAATCAACAAAGTTCTAGTCATCATGATTCGACGGATCATTGGTATCCATCGAACGAATTGGCATAACATGTTATTTTCGGCGCTATGGGCATATCGAACTTCAGTGAAAAATTCAACAGGTTTCACCCCTTTCCAGCTAGTTTATGGCTTAGAAGCTGTGTTACCTATTGAATGCGAAATCCCATCACTTCAAATGGCTGTCGAATTACTTCCAGCTACTTCCGAAGAGGAGAAACGGTTATTATACTTGGCTAAATTAGATGAGACTCGACGTGACGCTACTTTAGCTATCGAGACTCACGCGAAACGAATGAAAGCTCAGTACGATAAAAATGTAACCCCTCGAAGTTTTTCGGAAGGAGACCTAGTACTATTATATGATCAAGCTAACGATAAGCTAGGTGCCGGAAAATTCGTTCCCATGTGGCATGGGCCCTACATTGTAAAGCGAAAGCTAGCAAAAGGGGCTTATGAGTTAGTTGATTTTGATGGGGACTCTTTGGGTAAACCCAGAAATGGACTTTACCTAAAGAGGTATTATGCTTAAAATGATGGGTATGGAGAAATTTTTAGATAGGTTAGATTTCCTTTCTAGCTAGCAAGTGTGTTAGTTTAGTCAGTGTGCTTAGCTTAGCGAGTGTGGTTTTTCGTCATTATTCTGGCTTATCTTGGTTTTACTCTTGATATTGTAGATGTCGACGCCTCTCCAAACATACATTGGATTTGCTGATGGTGCTTGTCGTAATACACGGAATATCTCTTCCGCAGCTTGGGTTATCTATTCGCCCTCTGACGAGTTAGTTTCTATGCATGGGGTAAGCCTCGGTCAAACAACGAATAACATTGCAGAATACAGTGCAGTGGTTGAATTATTATCCGAATCTATTTCATTTGGAATTCGACGTTTGATAGTGAGGTTAGATTCTGAACTTGTTGTATTACAGCTTAATAGAGTTTATGCCATTAGAAATCCTGTGTTATTAAGGTTGTTTTTGAGAGTGCGTCTCTTGGAACGTGAATTTGATTACATTGAATATCAACATATTCCAAGGTCTTTGAATACATTAGCAGATGCAATTGCTTCTCGAATGTTGGACAGACATTTACGATAATCATGCAAGTAAATTTAAAAACATTTCATCACATATGTTAAACAAGATAAGCCGGTAATAGTGATATATATAGATAGAAGTGTGTCAAAAAATATATACATCGTCTTCGATCATAGGTTTAAAACACCTTATGATCGGCAAAATGATAGTACAAAAAGTCAAAAATGTCACATGTGACTACAAAAGTGACTAGTCAATCACTGGTGGTGCTCTCTGTACGACACCACTGCGCGGGCTACCTTACGCAAAAATCTCCTAAACGGTCCAGGGACCGCGACTACGAAGCGCTGAAGCCTGATAGGAATGTCGTCCATAGTAGTCTCAGGTATATCTGCCGTGAGACGCTCTAGATCATGCTCCAACTCAGCTAGTACTTCTGCTGTCGCATCCTGTGGGGCCGGTACCGGTGCAGCTGGATGTAGTCTATCATAAGGCCGGAGGTTGGCTGGACGCTGTGGACCAACATCTGCATTTTGAAAAAGTTTACTATTAGTTTTGAGACGATATATATAAAAAATACAAAAAATACATAACTAGAAAACTTGTGAAAATAAAAAGTACCTCTGTCGTCCCATTGTTCTCCCTGTGGAAGAACCATGTCCGGATCACCTCTGAAATCCATTCCGGCATACGGAAAGTCCTGTATCACAAAAAGCTGGCCCTCTAACCAGTCAAAATAACTATCTGAGAATCGAACTACTGTCGCGCCCTCGTCAGGATGCCGGGCCATCACCGCAACCCATCGTATCAGCTTTGGCTGCTGGGGACCCAAGATATCAACAGTGAGTTGCTGAGGGATCAGCATTGGAATTCTCTCCAAGGCAAAGCTCACGACTATAGGCCCATATCCAAAAGTCTTTAGTCGTCCGTTCTTTGCCTTGGTCAGTTGGCTCTTCATATGAGCCGACACAGCTTCACACCAGTTGAAAATGGTGCCTTGGTAACAGTCAATTGCCATCCGCATTTGGGATCCGGAAGCAATGTGTAAAGCGGCCGCGCCGCAAATTCTGGTAACCGTGAACGCTATGACTTTGAGTTCCGGTAGAGTGATGTGTTTTATCTCTATGCCTTTTGAATGGTGAGCCCCACGTGTGCACCACTCCTCGCGGAGACTATCAAGGGATTGGCCACCCGGCCTAGTCCCCGCAAGACTGAGTTGCTCACCTCTGTTTGGCAAGCCAGTGAGAAAGTATACATCCGAGGGCTCTATCTCGAGCTGGTGCCCTCCTATGTAAAAGCATTGTTCTTGTACGTTCCATCGCTCAACCAGCCATTCCAAGAATCTTACCTGGCCCCTCATGCCCGGTATGGTCCAATATTTGTATAATCCGCATGCTCTTAGGGCATCCAGGGAAGGTTGATGATTTATTGCAGCTTCATCTTCCTCTACATGCTCTCTTTCTCTCCAGTCTAACATGATTAATGCCCTGCATATCAAAAATAGCAATTAGAAATTAATTTGGGAATTTTTGGTGGTTTTTTGAGAGAGTTGGGGTTTTGAAATGCGCGTTTCTCGGAGGACGCACCCCGGCTTTGTAGCACAGGGCGCCCGGACGCATCTGGCCTGAAGGCGGGCTGCGTCTTCCGACCGTTTTCCCGTATGAGAAAAAGTCGGGGGACGCAGGTCACCCGAAGGGCACCTGCGTCCGCCGAGAGGCGCATTCCAAAACCAAAACCCTCCCAAAAAATGAAACTAAAACCTAAAAATTGATTCTAAACGGATAGAAATGCAGAGTAGGATGTGTAAAATACCTGGATGAGACGGCGTTCGATTCCGACGGTCAGATTTTCCGCAGCGACCACGGGAAGTTTCTTGTCAAAAGCTCCTTTTTCAACCTCAACAGTGAAACGGTAAAAATGATATGGTAAAAGGTCTTTTTATAGGTTTTTTGGATGAATTAGTTCATTTTTTACCATGAAAAGATGTTTTTGAATGTATTTTTGCCTATTTTAAACAGGTATGAGTAATGTGTTGCTTTTGTGCAGGACAAAGGGATTTCGAGGGAAATTGTAATTTTTCACAAACAAAAATATCAGAGTCATCTTTTAAGCCCTTTTCTGACTCCTAAAACATGAAAAGATCGCCGAGTGTTTCTTTTTCACTCGTTAAAACGGAATTAAAAGACGGTCCCCTTTTAGCTCTTTTCTGACCGCAAAATCAGGAAAAGATTGCCGGGTTTTTGTCGTTTCAAACTCGATAAGGAAATAAAACGACGTGTCCTTGATCGCTTTTTACTTTTCAGGTTGACGACACTATTATGAAAGTACTCCTTGGTCGCAAGATCAAGCGGTTCCCCCAGGTATTATTTTATACTTTTTCGGGCTTGAGGGACACAAATATACGAAAAAGTTCAACGTGGAGTCTCCTTTAGTTTTTTCAGACTCTCTAAAATTGAAAAACGCCGAGTTTCTCCTATACTGGGCTCGTTAAACTTTTACAGTAGAGGACCTGTTCAATTACAAACAGGAACGAACCACTCCTTCCTAGGGTTCGAATTTAAACTAGGTTGGACTCGTCCGAAGGATGAGCTTATAATCAAGCATATGTTATCCTCCTCAAGCTTGTTAAAAATAAAGAGGTACTTGCCAGAAATGGTGGGGGAAAAGAGAGAAGAATGAACCTGTTTGTCACCTTTTGTCTCAGAAGAAACTTTATTACCACTCTTGAACACGACACTTTTCATTCACCTGGGTTGGGAAATCTTTTACCTCACAGTTGACCAAATCACTTTGAAAGTCTTTAACCGGGTTTCGGGGATTAACTTTGAGTTATTCGTCACCAAGCCATCTGTCGTGTCGTTATGTGTTCAAGAGGTCTGCAAGCAAAAACTTTCATCTGCAAAATACTTGTCATCCATTTGACCATCCCTGAGTCAGTCCTTTCAGCAACATTTCTTCAACTTGAACAATGATTTCGTGTTGCGGGCTTGCCTGCAACGGGTCGCTTTCTATCGACATCGACACATTATCTAGAAAGATGACTTAGGAATCGACAGTACCTTGAAGTCTGCATGCATCAATGGCAGGTTTCTCGCCTTTGACGTCAGTTTACATCATTGACTTTCGATCAAAGGATTCCGTGAAGTGTTCGACATCAAAACATCTATTCACATTTCACGGGTTGTGCTTGGTGCTTTGAGGACCATTGACATTACTGGTGGTTTCTCTCACGCTTGTTAACAGTTCACATCATTGACTGGTAATCAAGTGGTTTCTAACATGTTCGACATCGAATCATTTAATCACATGCTTAGAATCGTACCAATTCGGGAAGTAGAAGTGAAGACCCTGGATCTAGTTTCTACCGTCCAGGCTGCGAGGAGTTTTGTATTCATTATCTATGTAGACTAATCATAAACAGATGGCTGCGTCCATACTGTGTCTACAAAAGTCTATAAAAATGATGTACTGCAAGATCATTCCTGTATCAGAATAGTTAGTCCATTAGTTAAAGTTTTGAATCTGAGTATGGGAATGCCTACCTCAGTGATGATATAATCTTATCCATGTATTTTGTGTTGAAAATTGCAGGTTCCAACCAGGCCATCCACAAGGCAATCCTTGAAATGATAAAGCGCTTCACCCTTCCTAGAATTATAAAACCCTATTCTATTCCAGGCTTCGCACTTTAGGGGGCAATCTGTTACACTAAAAAATGTCACCTTGACTACTTACAGTTAGTATGGCTCAAATCAACAGTCATGCTACCCTCTTAGGCAAGTCTCATGCCTCTGTTATCCATCTCAAACTCAAAGAAGAGAGAAAGTCTTGTAAAAACTATGTTTATCTCTGGGGTCGCAGGTTCTCTCTAGCCTTACCTGCGGGGACGCTGACCATGTTCACAAAATCTGCGTCCATGGACGCTCTGTATGTTAAGGGACAGGTGCGTCCCTCTGTAAAAGGCAAAATGCGCGAGTTTTATCTTGAAAAAGTTACTTGTGGTTACTTCTAGAACATTCTAGAGGTCGGTTTGATGAAATGGATGCGCCTCCAGTTGGTTCATGTATCTCTATTAAGGGGGAACTTATCCCATCAATAAGGGAGCTATCCCACCCAAAGAGGGGGATGATCCCATTGATAGTGGACCTGAATAACCTCTTTACAGCACTATAAATAAAGGCATTGAGCCAGAAGGAGAAGAGGTTGGAGCTATACATTTTCTTTGGGTAAATGCTGCAGGATTTAGGTCTTCCATTAGAGCCTTTGTGAGGAGAGATTGTCTTCACTTGATTCTACTTGGGAGAGGGTGAGCTTTGTCAAAGTAGAGGAAAACCCTTGATGGACCCTGGGAGGAACTTGCACAACACCAAGGCCAGGTTGTAAGAGTTTCTTTGTTTCGTTATTAATACAAACTGGTTTATTTTTCTCAATAGCTTGTGTTAATGAGTTATTTCATGTGTTCCTTGGTCTGCATGTTGAATATATGTTTTATTATATGAAATGCAAGTGCTTGGTAATTGTTTGATTGTTTGTGGTTGCAGGAATTGACTTGAAGGAGGAGCTCATCCGGATCGTCAAGAACGGACTTCAACAACAGCGTTTTGGAATAAGGTAAGCCTAAACACTTGTAGTTTTCATGTTGTAAAAGGTGTATTTAGAGAAAGATCACTCCATTTTGTCTTGTTTGTCATTAGAATGTCTTAGACTTCTAGGAAGGTCAGTCGTGTCCGCACCCTTGACAGATTCCGTGTGACAAGGAGAGCTCGAAAGCATACATTAGAGGAGGAAGATCTAGATAGATGGATTGAGCTGTTGGAGAAGGAGGATGGAGAGCCATCGATTTTCCCATCCCCTAACTCTTCTTATACTGGCATGCGGGTGAGGCTTATTGTCTTCTACTCATGGAAGTGAGTCCTCTATACTTATGAGAAGACACTTGGGGCGAGATGGACATGATTGACAAAAGGATGCGAAGATGGTCATGATGATGTAGGGAGCATGGGTTCTTGTGGAGGCGATGTTATGGTTGGATTAGCTACCCAACAAATCACCATCACAGGGGGATCCAACACATGATTTTATTGTAGAGTTTGACATATTTTAACTTGGAGTAGGTCATGGGTGGAGCTATCTGGGTGCCCACATATATTGATATGTCTTAGCAATAGATTTTGCTGAAATGGTGTTGTCGAGGGCAACAACATTTTTAGAGTGGTGGACAGTGTCAGACCCGAGGCGGGCGCGCTCATGTGCGACGAGCACCCGTATTGACCAACTCAGGTAAAGTGCGATGACATGGGGTGACATTCTATTAAAGGCAACCAAGTTGTAGTGAGAATGCCCATGTGTGACAGGTGCCCATACTAGCCAACTCGGGTGGATGTGCAACTTAGTGAATGCGTCAAGTGAACACATTAGGAAAAGGTGGTGGGTGGGAACACGCCCAAAGAGGGCGGGCGAGATGTGTGGGCATCAGGCGAGTCGTGCGGTTGGATGAGTCGTACGATATGTGGTTGGGCAAGTCGAGTGAGTGGGTGGCCGACCTAAGCAACCCGAGGTAAAGCACGACAGTGGGAGGCAGCAAAACAATGAGGTGGGCAAGTGTTGGCATGGACCAACCAAGAGACCATACGATGGAGAGTGATGCAATTTTTATATGGAGGGTCGACACATGATTTATATGTGTAGGCCGACATGACTTTGAATGGTGTGACCATTAAAGGGTCATGACCCTTGAGCTTACCATGGGTAAGCATACATTTATATAGGCGTTGGAGGATGGCGTTAAAAGCATCAAGGAGAAAGCATTGAACTTGGAGAAGGAACGTAGAAGACAAGCGAAGGAGCTGAAAGCAACAGGTTGAGTGCATGGATGCAGGGTTGTGTTTGCTAGGCAGAAGTTTGGGGTTTCTGGGTTTTGGTGAAGTACAGAAGGACCGTGTGCGACAGGTAGGCCGCACTGAACATTGGGTGTAGGCAGGCTAAGACTTGTGCAACGAGAAGACTGGTTACTGGTCGTTGCACGCAGGAAACACAATGATGTTGACAGGCGGGTAGACTTGCGATTAGAGTGCCAAGAGTTGGTATCGACTGGGTTGAGACCCGCTTGGGTGTGCATATAAGTGCGACCTGACCCAAGGGTGACAAGAGTTGATGCAAACAATGTGAAGGTGCGGGTAGACCAGGTGAACGACACGAGGGCCCCAGGTGGCGTGTGCACCTGGTTTCGGTAGCAGGTGTGCAGCGTGCCGGGTAGTGACATGGCGTGTAGCGCTACACGATGGACAGGACAATGTGTAGAACAAGTTGAATTTGCGGGTGAGCTTCCAGTGAAAGGCCTAGGACGTGTGCATGCCAAGGAAAAGGTGCAGTCAACAAAAACTTGGTTGGGCGTGCCAAGGCAAAACTTTGGCAAGAAATTTGCGGTGATAACTTGTGAAGTGGTGGAGTGTTGGTCTTAGTTGTTGACAACACAACACTTGTGTAATTTTATGTACAATTGAACTTCATGACTTGTATTTATATTGATATTGCGCAGACTTCAGTTTATGGGAGTTGCCCCTCCCATTATGATGATGTGTTGAATGTTTTATCTGTTGTGCATTTATATTTGATGAAGATTAATTGAAGTTTATTTCCGCTGTGTTATAACACTTGAAGTAAAATTTGGCTAAGTGTTTGGTTAGGCGTAGTCCATACATTTGAGTATTAGTGAAAGGAAAAAGTGTGGCGGTGTCGCACGCACCTATGAGTGGTTGGAAGACTACCACCAGGATAGGGGCGTGACAACTGGTGTTCCATTTTCGTGTTGGAGAAAAACGAAAAAGGGACCGTTTCAGTGTCGCAGAATCGAAGTTCCTCACAAGTGAAACTAAATTCTAAGAATGGCTATTACTAAATGGACAACCACGACATCGTTAGAATAGTTGCCGACAGAAGCCTTCATAGGTCAATGGACACACACTAAAAGTGTAGATATGAAATTGCAAGAACAATTATTGCCGCGTTACCTCAATTAGCTCAAACGCCACTTACTAGTGGCAAGCACGATTGGGCGACACTCAAAATCAACATAATTTCTTAATTCAAATATTTTTTTGAAGTTGTAACATCCAACTCATAACTATAGATCCAGTTATAAGATGAAGGTTATTCGGAAAACATTAAATCTTATTCATTAATTAATTAAAAAAAAGTCAACGACATTTCCTCCACCTAAAATTAAAACATGGTTGCATAGCTAGCGTTCCTCGCCGCTTAGTTTAATAAAATATTTTAATGTCATGATGTGGTGTATGTACTCTAAACAATAATAAAATTGCAAAATGTGTTATATGAATATTTGTTTAACTTTTTTTTATTAATTTTTTAAATATAATTAAACATTTTTTTGGTAGATAAAGGTTATATATAATTGACATTGAAGAGAATGATAACAAGTTAATAATTATTTATTTAATATTGAATGATGACAATTTTTTTACATAACGCTCATATTATAGAACACATGTCATGTAGTTAGAGTATAGATTGATATAATGAGAGTTGTACAAATTGTACACATGTTATTTTAACATATTTTTTTCAAATTTATATTTTTTAAATTATTCTTTTGTAAATTAAAAAATAAAACCCATAAAAATTGTCTATTCAATACTTTAAAGCAATGAAAAAATGGGATTTTTGAATTTAATTACAAACAATTTGTGTTTATGGTACATAGTAATTAAGATATAATGTTATTTTTCAAATTATTTATATTTATTGTACATAGTAATTAGTGATATTAATACATAATAAATAATAATAGAGTACACAAAAGTCAATTCTTGCATCATTATACAATAAAAGGAGAGACATTTCAACCAATCATATTTGAGATAAATAAAATAAAATTTTATCAAAAAATAATATATTTAATTTCATAATGTTAAACTTTGAATAAATTTAAAAAAAATTAGTGAAAAAAACTAATAACTAATAACTAAAAAAAATTGAATACATCATATACCCATATGCTACTGGCCACAAATATAATAAGAAACATTCTGCTAAAAATAATATCTTAAAAGAGTAACCTCTCAAAATGAAACCACCACCACCTTACAAATCCCTCTCAAAGAAAATGATCCTCGAGATTTTGGTGAGTACGATCTGATTCTTAATTACTAATATGAAAATGTGAACAATTCTTCGATCTCCACGTTACATGAACGACCATTTTACATAAAGTACCACTTTACTGTCCTTTAAGAGTTCGTTCAACCTACGTAACTTTAGGATTCTTCGAAGAATTATTGCTAATTTGCTTCGCTTCCTTACTATGGCGCGATCTGTAATATTGGTATTCATTGCATTTGCCCTGATCCTCTTCATCCCCGGCGTTCGAACTCAGGAAGTTGGTAATTTGTCAAATATCCTTTATAACTGTGTTTTTTTAAATCTTCATATAGAATTTTGTAGAGATTAATCTGAAACTCGATTTTCTTGCTTTGCACGAACAGAGGATGAGAGTGAGTTCGAGTACAAAGAGGGTCCCAAGGGGCCTGAGCACTGGGGGGAGCTCAAGGAGGAATGGGAGGCCTGCGGGAACGGGACGCATCAGTCTCCCATCGATGTGGTGAAGAGACATGCCTTGATCTCTCCGGACCTGGGCAGGCTCCGCAGATTCTATTACCCTGCAAAAGCAACCCTTATGAACAGGGGTCAGGACATCATGGTCAGTAAAGGAAACCTTCTTTAAACGCTTTTCCCATCTAAAGGTTTCGGGTTCGATTCTCTCTTCTTTTAACGCTTTTCCCATCTAAGGTTTCGGGGTTCGATTCCCTCTTCTTTCAACGCTTTTTCCATTTAAAGGTTTCGGGTTCGATTCTCTCTTCTTTGAATGCTTTTTCCATTTAAGGTTTCGGGTTCAATTCTCTCTTACACCTATGGCTGTATTGCCTCAGGTGAACTGGTCGGAAGGAGCCGGCGGTGTTGAGATAGAAGGGAAAAGATTCACACCGCGTCAAAGCCATTGGCACACCCCGACCGAGCACACTATTGATGGAAAAAAGTAGAATCTCAAAACCCTCTTGTCAATGTTTGCTGCACTAAATTATACTTTGCTATTTAGGGGTTGCTAAAGGGTTTTGCATTGAAACAGGCATCCTTTAGAAATCCATATGGTGCACCAAGCGCAGGACGGCGAAATTGCCGTGATTGGAATCATTTACAAGTTGGGCAGGCCTGACACTTTCTTGGCAGAGGTATATTTGTATACCAATCTCATTTTGCCTCATTAGCAGATTATGAGGCGATTATGTTTTAATGCTCACTATCTTTGGGTACAATGAACAGTTAATGGATGAAATCAAGGCCATTGCGGATATGGAACCGCCGGTGGAACCCCTGGGCGTGGTGAATCCGACGCACATAAAATTTGGTAGCAGGAAATATTACCGGTACATGGGATCCCTCACCACTCCTCCTTGCACGGAGGGAGTCATCTGGACCGTTATTCACAAGGTATTTTTATCGCCCGTCACGTTACTGCCTAACCACAAATCTGTGCCCGTGTGTATCGACCCTGTGACCTGATTCTTTTTCATTAAACCCTGTGCAGGCAAGGACAGTCTCGAAAGACCAAGTGAAGGCTCTGCAAGAAGCTGTGAATGATGTACGTACTGGGTCTTCTCTCTCTTGCTTGCTATTAACTCAATAACGTTACAATGGGATAGTTTGTGATATTACTTAACCCAGGATTTATTATTTGATTTTGGATTTTAATTGATATTATGGAGGTAAATAAATTATGTTTAAAATTTGTGTGAAGACTGGTTTCGACAAAAGTTGAGACAGATGAATCATTTAGTCAGCTGTATGTGTTTTTGTAAAATTAACATTTAATAATTTAGGAAATGTATTTAGTAGAAAAATTACTAAGTTGAGGGTTTTTTTTGTCTCATAGAAATAAATAAATTTTATACATTAATTTGGTATTCGGTGTCTATAAAATTAAATATTAATAATAATAATTTAAAAAAATAATTATTAATTTTTGGTTTTTTTAATTAGTTTTTAGGCCCTAATTTTCTTTGTAGTTTGGTTAATTTCAACATTACAATTTCAAACTATTTAAAGTTGTAAATTTATAAAAAGATGTTTAAAGGAATGTTTGCCGTTACTTTGGATATGTGAAAATACGAATCATTAATATTCTGATCTTCAATTTATTGTATTTTGCAGGGTTTCGAAAAGAATGCAAGACCTACGCAACCAATAAATGGACGAGTTGTTAGCAAGTACACTCCAGAACGACGTTATGGTTGAGTTCGTTAAATCTTATGAAACATCCCTTGGACATTTTTTTTCCAAGGAAAAAAACGGTAACTTTTTATTAAAAAGATAATGAAAAGTTACACTAGCAGATGCAATGAAGCATTCTGTGAGCTGCCGCAAGGGCTCGAGTGCTTTCGCACCCCACGCAATGTTAGAAGACTAACGTGCAAAAAGAATAAGAAAAGAGAAGAGAGAAGAGAGGAAGAAAGAGGCAAAAAAAACTGAATTTCCGGCAGTGAGTTAGACTCACGCTTCAAGTTTTTCTCCCCTTTTTCTTTTCGACCTTACGCCACTCTCCTTGAGTGGGCTCGATCGAAGCAATGACTATCTGTGTTTCTGCATTCTGTGGGCCAGTTTCTTTGTCTGAATCTGAAGTATCTGAGTGGTGATGTCGTTTGGTGCCTCCCATGCTGGGATCCACGCTTGTCATCTCTGCCTTGTTGTCGGATGTGGTTCCTTTCTGTTCCTCCATTTCTTGAGCTGCCTCGGTCTTCTCTGCAGGGATCTCTTCCTCCTCTGCTTCTGATTCTTCGTCCTCTGAATCTGGGGGTGAGAATTGCCATCCTTTCCTCTGCTTCCCTTTCTGCTTCTTTTTACTCTTGGCTTCTGGACATGAGCCTTGTAAGTGTCATGTCTGCCTACAGAGCCTACACCTGAAAGCGGTGTTTTCATAATCTAGGACTTGCAACCAGTTTTGTTGTTTGTAGATCAGCCTTATATTGTCCGGCAGCCCTTTACTTAAATCTACTTCCACACAAATACGTGCGAAAGTGTAGATCCTTTCATCAATCCTTTCCAGATCTGTTTTGATATATTTCCCTATACTGTTCCCAATGCCTTCCAAGACTCGTTCATTCCAGAAATGCAGAGGAAGATTGTATAGTCTAACCCAGACCGGCATTTTGGTTACAGTCATTTTGTTTGGATCAAAATCTGGAAACCATGGGGTCATAAACAGCCCCGATGTTCCCCAAAACCATGGCCCTGCACTAATGACTGTATCTCTGACTTCCTTTGATGTAAATCTTACTATAAAAAACCCCTTTGAGCATAGATGAATATCACATTCCATGGTCCAGCTGGTGAAGATCCAATGGAATAGATCCATGGGTTTAGGCCAAAAGCTGTTGAAACGGCAAATGAGAGCTTGCGTTTCATAGGACTTTACAAAATCATCAAGCCCTGTAGAATCTAAATTTAAGGCTGGGGTTTGCTCTGCCTGATCTACTATGTATGGCCTGGGTATGTGACCGCCTTGATCTGGAGAGGACCCTGGGTCTCTGCTGCCCTGTAAAATATTTTTGTAGGATAAACCTCCCTTGGGTTGGTGCTGGGGTGCAGTTTTTTTTCCCTTGTCTCCGCTTTGCTGTCCCTGAGGCGGAGCCCCTCCTCTCAATCTGAAGTTTAAAGTAATGATTGATCCTGGCCCAATCTCATAGCTTTCCATCGATCTACAGTCCTGGAGAGACCGCCTACCACTGACCAGATGTTGGATCTGGACTGGGTATCCCATTTCTGCCCATATTTGTTGTTTCAGTTGCAAGGAGGTGCTTCCTGCATGGACCCATACTAACCGAGTTTTCCCCTGTGGGGGTTTTATCAGAATCTGAAAACAAGTATTTGTTACCTGCTCTGGCTGTAAGCAAGCTTCCAGATCTGGCCCTGATTTTGTTCGTTTTTCCTTTTGCATGTCAAGATCTGCGGGGACTCTGCTCGATCTATGAATGGTGCCTTCGATCTGCTGCCTGGGATCAATCTGTGCTCGGATATAGGCTAGATCGTATAGATCTAAGCCAAAACTACAATGTTTGGGCCCGTGTGTTGTAGGAGGGAGCGGATCTGCATCATGCAGTCCCCCCCTGCCGATTCTCCGTGCGATCTGGGTTGGACAATGCCTAGCCTCTAAACGCCATACGTCAAGCAGGCTTCTTTGTTCAGGGGCGCAGATTGGGGCCTCAATCTTTCGCAAGAGAAAACCCTCCTCGTATATCCACGCAGAAATGGGAGCTTCCGTTAATGCCTTCGCCCCATCTCGCTGAAGACTTGTACTTCTTTCCCTATCCAGAATCGCGTGAAATCTTGTGACAGAAACCCCCACAGATGCGTAGCCACGCTGATCTGGGTGTATTTGAGACATTCGTCTGCGTGAGACCGGCCATTTCTCTGAAGATGCTTTCAGTAGAGACGACCTTCCGGCAGCGATCACCGTTTCCCCAACCCCTGGATCGCCTTCGGCCCTTGAGGCAGGCTTGGGAGCCGATGCGGCAGCAACCAGAACTCTGTTCGAAACCCTAACCATCGCCATCGCCATCGCCTTTTTCTACTTCTTATTTTCACACATCCCCTGGACATATACTCCATTCCATTCCATTATTTTACGGATTCACATATTCTCCTTATAATGTATCCATTATTTTATGGATTCACCTATTCTCATTATAATGTATCCATTATTTTATGAGATTCATAAAAATTCATGACAATGTATGTGCATTTTGTCGCCTGAAATGCTAATTTCATGGTGTGTTATGATAATTAATTTATTTTAATTTATATAGAAATATGTTTTATTAATAGATTATGTGGAAATTTTATGAATGGATTATGTTGTTATATATTGGAATGATAGGTTAGAATTATAAATATATTAATTATTTATATATTTATGGGTCTATAGTTTTTTTATTTTCCATTTTTTTTTAATTGATATTGTTTTTTTCCTAAATCATTTTCAAAGCAACATCTAGCTTAGTTTTGTTGAATATGAATCTATTTGTGAGAATGAATATCATTTTTTTGTTGAATATGAATCTATTTGTGAGAATGAATATCATTTTCTTAAAATTTTATTTAATGATAATTTGTTATTTTTAAAGTAAAAATGTTTTTATTGATTGCTTATTTTAGTGGGTTTAATAATAGTTTAATTACGTACATTAAACTATTATGGTTTAATCTTCTTGTTTTTATGTTAGATTATTTATCTATTTATTTGTATTGTTTCTCAAGCTTATTCAATGTAGAATTAATTTTTGTGTGGCCTAATAATTTCCCAGAACTTTTTTTTTATCAATTTTGACTAGCTTAAGTCACTTTTGTATAATCAAATTATTTTGAAATTCTCAAAACTACATGGATTTTAATTTGTTGGTACATATGACTAAATGATGTTTACTCTATATGATAATATAGTGTTTAATATACAAGTTGTGTTGTTGTGATGATGAAAGGATATGAATGTCTGATAGTTGTATAAAAGTGTAACTAATAGTGAAGTTGTAGTGGTACAAATAATTCACCATGTACAATAAAGAAATGGTTCTATGATGGAAGCTATACAAATAAAGAATGGAAAACTAACATGAGGCTTCAATACTAAATGGTGTAGTTAGGCTACATACATTGACTTCACTAAAAAATATTGACTTCACCAAAAAAAAAAAAAGTAGATAACATATCAAAAAATATACAAATGATGAATAATAATTTAATACATTTTACAAGAAAGCACTATTCAAAATACCAGGTTTCTTTCGAGATCGCTTTCGTAAAGTTTTCTAGTTTGCTTGCTCTCGAACGCAAGAATTAGGTTATTAATGTGACCAAGAGTACGCGTCAAATCGCTATATTTACCATCTGTCCCTCGGTGCTCACACCAAAAATCTATACTATATAGATAGAATATAAAGGTATTTTAGATAGACTATATTTTTTACATATATTCCACACTCTATAGATCTATCTATGGTTAGATACTCCATCAAATTCTTTATTCCTAGTTCCAGAAATGGTAGATCAATTGGAATGAGAACAGATAGGATCGAATCAGTATTTCTTTTTCCCTATAATGAAGTGCAACGCAATTCTGGAACCAAATTCTTAAGAAATTGATATGAATGGAATAGAAATTCTTTATAACCTTTCTAGAGAACCCATAGTGCGATAGTTCGTTCCCTTTGAATAGAAACAAATATGAAAACAAACTTGATTAGATCCAAAATCAGAATAAGTGGACAGAGGTACCTATCAGAAATTTGATCCGGGTTGCCCGGGACTCGAACCCAGAGTTCATTGGATGGAGTGGATGATCTGCTCCTTCAGTATCAGTAAGAGCAAGAAATCTCTCCCCAAATCGTGCTTGCAATTCTCATTGCACACAACTTTCCCCATGTAATGTATCTATTTCCTAATTATTTAAGATCTCGGATAGAAAAATCAAAATGATTCTGAATCGAGGCAATTACTCAAAGAGCATTTCATTGGTCAAATCAGTTTTCTATTTTCAAATCCTGTATCTTTTACCAGAGATTAGCTAGGGGATTTATCTAGGGAATATCTGAATGCCAAATTTGTTCTCTCTGTGAACAGGCCTCCACTTTTGATGAGAAAGGCAAAGAATCAAATTCTTGTTATTTTTAAAACGATTTTTTTAAAGAGTTCTGGACCTAATTCCTTCTGAACTATACGTATCATACTTTTATGTTTACATGCTAAAGTTTTAGCACATGATAATGAAAGTATATATATACGATATAAACCATCTCGACCAAAGGATCCACTGTAGTAATGAAAAATATTTCTCCAAATTTGATTGAATCGATTGAGGATATCATCATCTGTTAGACTGGACCAAGAAAATTTACTAATTGGCCGCCCTGATATGTCACATAATTTATCTCTAGCCAATAATCCAATTATTGGTACAATCAGAACTATTGGATCAAATTCATCGGTAATAAGATCGGCGAAGAATAACTCATCTAGCATTTTGGTTCTTACCAAACTAGGGTTCATTCGAACCCTCAAAAAATAATCTGGAGAAGAAGAACAATTCTTGGATAATTGGTGAGAACATACCGTAAACGATTCGGACCAAAGATGGAAATAAAATTGCTGAAAAATTAGAAGCTAATATCTACATTTTCTCACTAGGAGATGAGCACCCTTTATAGCCATAATAGATCTTTCGCCATATCTAACATAATGAATTTTAGGATCCTTCAACGACCAGATACTTTTCAGTGAATTCGACGAGAAAATATGATAATATGTTTTATCCTTCGAAAAAAATGAGTTCGTTGAGGGAAAGATCCATGAGACAACGATCATGAATTAGAGGATCGTTTAAGAAGGGAAAATAAAATGGATTCAAATTCACATACAAATAATTCCACAAGGACAGGAAGAATCTCATATTTACTCTTGGGATGACAATAATTGATCTTTGTAAATTCTCTGGACTATTTCAATATTCATAGAGAATAAATGGTAACGGGTGCGAGGGAGCATCTCGGATCCAGCGACGAAAGGTTCGAACCAAAATTTTTAGATGAATAGAATAGGGTATTCGTGCATCTAATATATAATTAGAATGCAGGAATTTATCCTCTAAGAAAGGAAATATTGAATGGATCGATTGGAAACTCTTCTATTCATTCATCCCTTCCACATGATATTTTGAACATATAAAGAATGGAACTTCCAGGACCAATGTTAGTGCTTCTAGTACCAATTTAGAATAGAAACTCTTCTTGCGATTAGCTAATGGATTTGGATTGCAATTCACAAATAAAACAATTGAATGATTTTGTTGATGTATTTGACCAATCAAACGTTTTACAGTTAGGAAACTGGATTGGTCATTATATCCCATGGAAACCAACCAATACCATTATATCCCATGGATATAATTTATTTCACTGAAATATGAGACAACGAATCAGATCCAGTCTGTTTCTTCTCTTCTTTTATGGGCGAATGACAGGAATTGAACCTGCGTATGGTGGATTCACAATCCACTGCCTTGGTCCACTTGGCTATGTCCGCCTCGGAAAAACCAATTTCTCTATCTACAGTCATTTCTTCCAAGAAGAAAAAACGAGCTAACGTTTGTTCTTATGTGGGTCGGTGACCTCTGATAGGGGATGACTAACTCTCAACTCTCATACAAGTTATATGGATTATTATCAAATTCATTCAATGAAATTTTATTTGAATGTATATTGATAATATTTGACATGAATAAAGTATGAGAGAAAGAATATAAATGGGTCTCGATCCTGAACTACCCAAGTTTAGATATGAGTCTATACTCAGATTATAGAATGAATATGGTGATGATCTTTATCTAGCATCCATGGGTGAATGGTTAAAGCGCCGAACTCATAATTGGCGAACTCACGGGTTCAATTCCTGCTGGATGCAGGGGCACTGAACATATCCATTATTAATGGAATGGGAAGAAGTATGAAGAATAAAAACAAAAAGTTGAAGCATACCAAGCCTTTTAATAAAATGAAAGGTTTGGTATGCTTCAATTAAGCAATACATGATAACAATCCATCAAAGTATTATCTGCCTACTGAAATAGATTCAACAATGGCTAGATGCAGAGGAAAGTTGTGAGCATTACGTTCGTGCATAAATTCCATACCTAAACTATGATATATCTGTATAATTAAATTGATATATGATCCGAGATAATAATAGCTATAGGCTTTACAAGAAAAAAAGAGAAAAGGAGGAAAAAAAACGAAAGGAGGGAAAAAATTTTATGGATGAAGTGAAATATCTAGTACTTATGGAGAAAAGTAACCAATATAATTTTAACGTCGATTTATAATTGAACAAAAAAATATTAAAAATCTTCAATGTTAAAGTAATAACTATGAATAACTATCCCCTCCCTCAAAAAGGAGGAAAGAGAGGGTCAATGATAGGACATCCAATACGTTGTAAACATATGATTATTACACTTAGAACTGGTGATTCTTTTCCACTCTTTTCAGAACAATAAGAAAGCAAACAAGAGCATCCATGGAGATTATGTGGACTAGGCAGTGTTTAATAGTCGAGAACGGGTAAGATATAGTGAAAGAGAAGTGGTATGGATAAGAAAATGAAAAGAAAAAAGATAGAGTAAATGGTATTGATGTTTAGTAAAGGAGTTGATGTGTGAACACCCTAATGGTTTTGGTCCAAGGAATTTCCCTAGGACATGTTCAAGCATACATGTTGTGTGTGAGCATGCATAGTTGTAAGGCCTTAAGAGCTTGCTCAAGCATACATGCAGTGCAGTGGCACATTGGGTCATCAAGTTGTCGAATGAACCACTTGGAGAGTACTAGGGTGGAAGATATATTGGTATCCTAGCTTGAGCTGAGGGAATATGAAAACTTATATGAGATGGTTAATGATTAGGACTAGGTCAATCTTGTAGAGTCAAGTTTAAGCGGGGGGTGCGGGAGATTATTAGGGTTGTTTTAGTAAACTTGACTTGGTCAAGCTACTGGTAGTTTTCCGGCTCCAGGTATATGGGCACCCATGGGTTTTCCCTTGGTATTCGTGTTTGATGTAGCCTATTTATAGGCCAAAAAAATCCACCCATGGTTTTTCCCTTGGTATTTTTGTTTGATATAGCCTATTTATAGACCAAAAAATCCATGACTATATGTCTCGGTGGAATCAAGCAACAATGTCATTAAACATCACCATCTCTTGGTACTTTGTGATCTTAATAAGTTGTTCTATTATTTTATATTTTTTTATTACATTTGATATTCTCATATATATGTTAAATATTTCTAATTACTATTATTTATGTATAATTTTTTGGTTTGTATTATTTTAATTTATTCTTCCTTTTCCTTGAAAACCCCATATCTCAATGCAAAATATCTTTATATAACTTCTTAATTTAATACTAAAATCATTCTTTTAATAACCTTGAACTATAACTACTTTAAAGGTCACATAAATATCACTAGCAATTGCACCATATGTTGCAAAGGAAATGTCGTAAGGCATAAATTGGAGAAGAATCGTGACATATAAAATAACCTTGAAGATAAAAATGAGTAAACAAAATGTCATTCAAAGCTAGAAGATAAAGAGAAATCAATTACTAAGTTCTTCATATTCCAAATGAATCAATTTCTGATTATTTTATAGTTTTATAGGATTACCCATAGTCAGATGAATTTGTAGTTGGAATTTCTAATTCTTAGGCATTCATCACTATGTTTACATTTTACTATTGAGTATAACCAATCTATTTGTGCATGGATTGAATTTAGTAAAAACAACTCTAATTGGAATTTCATGTGTAGGTGGTATCAACAGAGGCTCGTGCAATGTAAAAGATAGGATTAGCAGGATTGACATATTGGAGCCCTAATGTGAATATATTTTTTGATCCTTGAAGGGGACAAGGTCAAGAGACAACAGGAGAGGATTGTTTACTTGTTAGTGAATATGCCACCAAATATGTGAGGGGATTATAGTTAACAGATAGTCTAGATCCTAACAAATTAAAGGTTGTTGCATGTTGCAAACATTACACTACCTATGACTTGGATAACTGGAATGGTGTTGAAAGCTTTCATTTTGATGCCTAGGTATATTAGTTGATTATATAGACCATGTTAGGATACCAATTCAAAATTCATATATCCATATGTTATATAATTTATGCTCTTGGAGTCGATTTTGATCTCAAATATGGAATGAAAAAAATAGGTTACATAATAGGACCTAGAGAACACTTAGTGTTCGCTATAAGTGGAAATATGCAGGAGTTTTAGTTCCGCTCTAATTGAAAAAGTGGTTTGGTGGTTTAAAAAGAAAGTATCGTTAGTATTGGTTTATTATTGAAAAACCAATGTTCCTAATATTTGTGATATAATGCATCTTTATGAAGTCATTTGACAACAAATTTGTGATGAAATATGTTTGGCCCGAATATAAGGAAGCATGTTTGTTTTATTATCACTAATAATAAACTAAATATATAAACGAATCTCAAAAAAAATGACCCTCAACACAACTTAAGCATAATATTTACTAATATAATTGTCTCCAAAAAAACAAAAATGGCGCACAACTTAAACATATTTTTTACTTTGCATGATTCCTATTCTTCAAAGCCAAATCGCATTAAATGACACAACTTGAATTGGTCATAATCTTTACACCATATAATTCCTCATTATTCAAATTATTGGTAAGTTATAAATTAGTTTGTTAAAGTTTTAGAGTTGTGGTTGGTAAGACAGTTCCAAACATCAAGCTCAAGCTAATGAGGACTTCCTAATAGAAGTTTCCTTCATAAATAAAATGGGTTAATGTACATTATCTATATATATATCCTCACATTATATATCACTAAATATATACACAAATCAATCAGGGTGGTATATAAATGAAGAAATAAGATCTGTTTGATATAAATGCTTTAATGTATGTCAGCTCAATTTATTTTTTAAATTAAGACATCTATTTTAC
The DNA here is from genome assembly GCA_031772625.1 of Pinus tabuliformis. Taxonomy (NCBI): domain Eukaryota; kingdom Viridiplantae; phylum Streptophyta; class Pinopsida; order Pinales; family Pinaceae; genus Pinus; species Pinus tabuliformis. The sequence goes on along the minus strand of CM062805.1, from coordinate 702,563,978 downwards.
TATCAATCCAGGTTGATAATATTAGAAGAAAACCACAATTTATGGATTTTTGGATAAAAACTAATATAGGAAGTAGTTATGAGAACAAAAGTGCATATTACAAATATAAATAATTCTACATAACTAAGAATGGAAATACATATTATAAATTACTTCTCACAACTTAAGAAAAACTATCTAAGTCTATTCCATAAAAGCATGCATTATTGGTCAATGGAATTAGGCTATTTTAGAAAAACAAGGAGGAGGCTCTCTCATATAGACCTAGTTGTCCTCCTCAACAATTCTATAATGACAGTGCCAATATCTAAGTAAGAATGAAAGAATGTAATGAAAGCATAAGAACTTAATCTAAGAAATCTTGAAAGAAGTGAATCTTGTTTACTCTTAGTCTTAGCTCACAGAGAAGAGGCTCTCTCAAAGAGACCTGGATTTCCTTCCACATTCAAGCTAATCACTAAAAGGAGCAATATTCACTTAACAAATTTCATAAAATAAATTCACATTAAAGATATCTAGAAATATTCACACCAAATGGATATCATAAACATGGGAAATCAAACTAGCATATGCACAAATATAAACATGATACAACAAAGTGTACTTAGCTTGGATGGGGGCCCTCCAATATTGCTGGTACACTGCTAAAATACTCTCCTATAGCAACTCATTCACTCTAGAAAACACAAAGAAATCATGAAACAAAATTTTTTCCTTCAATTGTCTAAAAAATAATAAGTTTGTCTACATAATTCTAACTATGAATGCCTATCTTTAAATAGGCAAAATGATAACCATATAAGCTAAAAAGTATGAAACAACCATAATTAATGTTATCCCACTTTATTAGGTCAAAGCCATCCATTAGTTACAAGAAATTTGGAAAATTTCCAAAAACTCCTAAAACTGCCCCTTTTAAATAGGGATTTTTAGGTGACAGGTCAAGTTTGACTAGCTTTGACCGGGCCTGTATTAGCTCATTTTGACCAAGACAATAGCTGTTCATCCTTCCCTAGCTCCATATATTTCCAAATATGTATTCATCTCGAGCCCAGGTGTCCTGCATATATTACTTTAACAGATTTATTACGGGAATTTCAAGTTCTGTCGAAAAATACTCTTAAAACGAATTTTTTGCAAAAATATCTAAAAAATTGAAAAACATAGTTTATTTACCTAAATAGGCATAATAAGGTCAAAATAATTCATATATGGATGATGTAAGGTGGAATATGATGGAAGTTAAGTGGATTTTTAATAAGAAAAATTGATCAAAATCGAGGACCAACATCTCCCCTTTGCTGATCTTGAAGCATGTCCTCATGCTTTCTTTCTTCTCTTTGATATTCTAAGTGCTGATGTACCTACTGCCCCTGATCTTGAAGCCTCTTGTTGTGTTTCCTGTAGAAGACAATCAATACCTTCATATTTCCCTTCCTTGTAGATAATAGCCATCACCTTTTGTCTCTCATATTTGTATTTCCAAGCGTTCTTTTCATTGAGCCACTTGTAAGATTGTTTAGAGATCAAGTTGTTATTTGTTTCAATCTTATTAATTTTCTTGTTTAGTTTTTCATTTTCTTTGATGAGATGTTTTTTTGTTTGTTTATACATCTTATTCTCTTTCTTCAAATGCCTTTCCAAAATCTAGTTGACTTGCAACTCCCTTGTCAACTCTTCTATCTTTTCGAGGTGTTCTTCTTTTTGTAGCTCTTTTTCTTATCTTACATTTTCCTTAGCAAATGAATGTGATGATGTATCTCCTATCCATGCATGCTCAAAGTAAGAGTCCTTTTCTAAAGGCTCTTCTTGAATTTCCCTTTCCATCCTTTGCAATATCTCATTAACTTCTTTTGATACTGTTGGAGGTTCAACAATTTCTACCTCTTGGTCTTTTTATTTCTCACTTCTCTTCTTGCATTTTCTTCCTAGGCATTCTAGGAACAGATATGAAAGATATTTCTTTTTCAACCATGCCACTATCCTGTTTCTTCTTAGATCGGTCCTAGGATACATGGGAGACTTCATTATGCTTCTAGTAACATGCATTTGTTAAAATTTCTCTTTTGTTGTTTGCTCCTCAATATGATGTTGAACCAAAAATTCTTTCCAAATCAATCCCTTGCTTCCCACGTGATGTTCTACAAGTATTTTAATGAGCCATTGATCATAAACATGTGCTTCTTTCACTTTAGTTTTAATTTTAACACCCTTTATCATTTTGATCAGGCTTTTTGAGAATAAATAGGGTAGATTAATCTTGGATTCTCCCTTTATGTGTTGCAGTAGCCTAATGTGGTAAAGATAAACTAGGTTGTGTCTATTGTCACAAGTGAAGTATCTTTTAAGGATTAAAACTAATTCAGATGAAGGTTCCTTGAACCAATACCTTTGAATGCCTTTTGATCCATCAAAGTGTCATTTTCTTTGCTTTTCTAGGAAGAATGTCCAACCTTTCTCTTTGAATTGTAAGCCTTTATGGTATTCTTCTCCTGTTAAGGGAAGATCTAGAGCTTGGGAAAGAAATTATGGGTTTAGTGATATGGAGAGGTCACCCACTTTTGTTTGTCCCTATTCATAATGATTTATGAATTCTTGTGTAATCTTCTTATTATGCCCATTAAACTTTTGAAGAAACCCTATCAATCTTAGCCGATACAGTTTTTCTATGCTTTCTTTCCCCCAATTTTCTATCTTGAATTCATTTGGCTCAGTTCTAGTTGCCATGTGTTCTGTGTACCAATTAATGTACCCTTTGACAATTAACATCCTCATTATAAACAAAATTACATGTATATATATCTCTGCTTTCTTATTCATGAAATTTTGATTTATGGATCATGGCAAATAGGCTTACCTGATCTATGAAGTTCCTTGAAAAAAATGAAATGATACTCTTGCTTGAATCGTTTTCAATTTCCTCTGTTCTACTATAAAATGGTGTCCATTGTTCTTTAAAAATTTCCCACTGTGTAAAAAGATATCAAAAACATCTTAAAAATGTCTCACTACTTCTAAACTCCATGCTCCAATATCTATTTTCCAAAGTTTTGTTATGAAAATCCCTTCCGTTTTTAAAAATTCTCACTGTGCATATGAAAATGGGACTACTCACTGTATATATGAAAATAGAAAAAATTCTCACTGTGTGTAGGAAAATTTTGCTCACTGTGTATATAAAATCTCACTGTATATATGAAAATTTTTCTCACTGTGTGTAGGAAATTTTTCACTATGTATGTAAAAAAATAAGACTCTGTTTTTCATATACATCCATACATGAGGAAATTTGTAATTCAAGCTCGATTACCTGATCTGGAAGCAAACTTTGTAGATATCTCTGAGTTATTAACTCGTGTTCGTGTCTTTAACAATGCCATTTTGATTATAACTCCTCTTCAACATCTCTGAGGATTTACGCATTAAATAGGTGGAAAAGTTGGTTTTAATGGTGGCAAGATTTCGGTTTCATAACTAAACTTTGACTCCTTATAAAATGAAACATTTCAAACACTATCTTGAGCTTATCTATCATTGAAATCTGTTCAACTACTGATAGAAATTCAGAAATGATTTCTTACCTTGTTTCTTTGTGGAATTTTGGGAGTTTGTTGGTAAACTCGGTCGACTTGGCAAATAGGAGATCATGGCGTTAATTCTCTCGTTAAAACCGATGCATTCCTCCCTTATTTCTCCACAGACTTCTCTGATCCCTTCGCGTATTTCTTATGCGGCTTCTTCTATGTTTAGGCTTCTCTGTTCTATGCAATTCTTTCTTCAACATTTACGTTTTCCTTGCTTATTTCCTTGTTCTACGAGGGTACTATATGTGTGCACAACATTCTCCTCTTCTTTCTGAGCTTAAGTCTAGTTGTGATGCTGGAAGAAAGGCTTAACAAAGGGCTCGTTTTGCATTAGAATGGTGAATGAAGGAAATAACATTACACAGAGTTTGTTTGAATGCGTTTTGATCATTTTACCACTCCAACTCATACTTCGACCTATGTACCCATGGTTGCCCATGTGTCTCTATTTTGAATGCATTCCTCCGCCTTCATGTACACTCTTCATTCACAAATTTACATGCTCGTCTTACCACCATAATGTTTGCATAGTTGCATTACCCATGTTTTGTGAAGTTCATCGTTTGTTCATGACTGAATTCATTTCGTTGCATGCCCACTTTTGTTTGTATGTGGAATGATACACATGTATTCATCCTTCATTCATGGCTTCATTCATTTCGTTGCATGCCCATTTTTGTTTGTACGTGCAATTTTACATATGCCTTTTCACCCTCTCTGCTTTTGTATATTGCATTTCATATAGTTTTGCATTTCGATTTTTATACATTAGTCTTTGTCATTTTTATATGCTCATTTCTTAATTTGTTTTTGAAATGACCATAGGATAGGTCATTTCAAAGTCAAATTTCTTATAACGAAACTAACTCTTTGTGGTTTTGTAGGCACACAAAAATTCTTATGGAAAAAATATTAAGTCCTCAATCATTGATAAAAAATGCTTATAGGATAATGTATATGGAATTATTGTAAGAAACTTATATGGGTTAATATAGGATTATGAAATTTTTAATGTAGTATGTATGGTAGGGTAATGGATATAAATAGTATTATTGTGAGGGTAGGATGAAGTTAGTGTAATATAGGTAGGATAAATGTAAGTAGGATAAATGTAGAACGATAAATGTAATAGGATGCATATCCAAGTTAAATAAGTTCTAACCATTCTAGAAATTTTTTGAAAAATCAAAGGTTTTAAGAATACACTTTTTACTTATAGTACTTCTTTTGCATAATAGCTCAATGTTTATTGATGATGACCTTTGCTAGCTCGTTCATACTTGACTCTTTTGAATGATGATAATTATTCAAAGATAGATGCTGATGGAATGTAGACACTTGTGTCTACTTTTGTAATCCTTTTAATGTTGTTTCGTGTTTTTTTCATCTGGTATTGATTCAGGTCCCTTCTAATGAATTTTCATGTTGTTTAGGTCCCTTCTACAATGATCTTTTAAATAATGTTTCAGGTCCCTTTGACATTAATTTGGTTCACGTCCCTTCTATATATTTCAATGATGAAAGGTCCCTTCTGATGTTGGTTGATGATGTTTTATTTCAGGTCCCTTCTGATGAACAACTACTTAATATCAAACCATTGCATGATTTGTTGATTTATTGTGAATCTTCCCCCGTTTCTTATTTTCAGACTTGTCCTCAAGTCTATTAAGTTTTGGAGAGTGATCCTATAAAAACAAAAATGGAAAGAAAAACATGAAAAAGAATTCATATTGGCCAAACATGTTGGTTTTCCGATATGAATTCGAGTGTGTTGTGTCAGTTTCTTGGTTTTTCACAACCAAACTCTTTTATTATTTTTCAACATTTGTTTTTATTTTTTATTTTTCTGGAGGTAGGGAAGGCATATTGCTATGCTTTTCCAATACTTCCATATCATTTTCCTTTGAAACTATTTTCAAAACGTTTTCTCTATTTATAGGTTTATGATAAACTTTTAATCTATGGCCATTAACCAGAAAATAAATTGTTGCTTCATCTATTATCTTTATCCTTACTGCTCCATTGTCAAAGATTTATTCTATTTCATATGGCTTGAGCCAATGAGTAGTAAATTTTTCTTTGAAATCTTTAAACTTAGAGTCAAAAAGTAGTGCCAAGTTTCCTTTATGAAAGATTTTGTTTTTAATGAATTTGTCATGCCATTTTTCCTTTGCTATTGAACTAGAGATTTATGTTCCATAGCTTGTTTTCTGATCTCATATTGTTCATTGAGTTGCATTATCCTCTGTTGTTGTGCTTCTGTAAGGTCTAGTCCCAATTTTGCTTCGAATTTATATGTAGGAATCTCAAATTCAATTGGCAACAAGACTTCTTTTCCATAAACAAGCTGATAGGGGCTAAATCCAGTAGTGTTTTTCCATGTTATCTTATAAGCCCATAGTGCTTCATTCTGCTTCTCTGACCAATCTTTTCTATGAATGTTCACTGTCTTTTTCATAATATTCTCTAGTACTTTGTTTGTTGATTCAACTTGTCCATTTTCCCGTGGGTGGTATGGAGTTGATTTTCTATGCTTAATCTTGTATTTCTGTGTCAGTTCTTGAACAATCTTGGAGGTGAATTGTGTACCTTAATTTGTGACAATATTTCTTAGTAAAGAAAAGTAACTACTGCAGTTTCTGTTGCTATGTTCAATGCTTTAGCCTCTGCCCATTTTGTTACATAATCCCTGCATACTAAGGTGTATTTCTTACCATTTGATGGTGGGATGATAGGACCCACAAAGTCAAGAGCCCATTGCTCAAATGAATCTATCAGTACTTGCAGCTTCAATGACATTTCATATGAAAGTACAAGTCTACATATTCTTTGGAAAATATCACATATTTTAGCATAAGTCTTTGAATCCTTGAATAGCGACGACCAATAGTATCCTTGATTTAAGACCTTGTATGTTGTCCTCTTCCCTGCAAAATGACCACCACATGGTTCGTCATGACATGCTTTTAAAATATCAATGATATCATCTTCTCTTATACATTTCCTAATTATAAGATCAGGTTCTATATAGAAGAGATCTCCATTAATCCAAGTGTATCTTACATTGTCTCTAATTATTTGCTTTTTCTACTTACCTGTGAAATGTGATGGTAATATTCCAGATGATATATATATTATTATATCTGAAAACCATGGGGTCTTACTTGTTATATCAAATAGATGCTCATCGGAGAAGTTATCTGACACAGGTATAAGATCATCAGTAGAATGATGTCTTGATAGAAAGTCCACTACTTGGTTTTCTCTCCCTAGTCAATTTAAAATAATGATATTAAATTCTTGCATTAATAACATCCATCTAGTAATTCTGCCATTAGTAATTAATTTTTTCATTAGATATTTAATGGCTAAATGATCTGTATGGACAAATGCTTGATAGCCTGTTATATAATGCTTGAATTTATTAACTGCATGGACAACAACTAGCATTTCTTTTTATGTGACTGTCTAGTTTAATTATGTCGGAGTTAAATTTTTGCTTATGAAATAGATGGCATAGTTAAAATGATTTTATTTTTTTCCTACAGATGCTCCTATTGCTATTTCTGATGCATCAGTAAATATATGGAATGGTAGGTGACCAATTTGGTCCTCTGAGAATGGGTGTTATAAACAATTTTTCTTTTAATTTTTTGAATGCATTTTGACAATTTGTAGTCCATTGAAACTCAATGTCTTTTGCAAGTAGTTTAAACAAGGGTAAACCTATCTTATTGAAGTTTTCAATAAATATTCTGTAGTAACTTGCATATCCCAAGAAACTTCTTACTTCTATTTGTGTCTTTGGTGGCTTTAAGTTTACAATAACTTGTATCTTTGTTAGGTCTACCTTGATTCTAGAAGAATAAATGTGGTGTCCCAACACTATCCCTTCAGTTAATATCATAAAAAATTTCTCATTTATGAGGGATAGTTTTGTCTCTATGCATCTTTTTAAAACTTTTTCAATATTATTCAAACAATCATCAAATGTATCTCCATATATAATAAAATCATCCATGTAAACCTCTACACATTCATGGATTAGATCAACAAAGATTACAAGAACTGCTCTTTGAAAAGTAGCAGGTGCATTACATAACCCAAAGGGAAAAACATTGTATGCATATGTTCCCCATGGACAAGTAAATGTGGTTTGATTTTGGTCCTCTAATGCTATCTTTATCTGGTTGTATCCACTAAAACCATCCAGAAAAGAAAAGAATTTCTTTCCAGTTAATGAATCCAGTACTTGGTCAATGAATGGTAATGGGAAGTGATCTTTTAATTTTGCCTTGTTTAGTTCCCTATGGTCTACACATATTCTCCACTTGCCATTTTCCTTTGGAACCACAAGTAAGGGTGAAATCCATTGACTATCTGAAATATGATAGATGAATCCTACTTGTAACAGTTTTTGTAGTTCCTCTTTCACTATTTCTTTCATCATAGGATTCATTCTTCTTTTTGGTTGTCTCACTGGTTTGCTATGATCATCAATATAGATATGGTGAATACATTTCTTTGGATGAATTCCTTGCATGTCTGTATAGTCCTAGGCAAAAGATTTTGAATATTTCTATAATATTTCAATTGCCTGTTGTTCTTGTGATGATTGTAGATTATTACCAATATTTAGATTCTTTCTCAGATTGATTTCAATAGTTTTGATTTGAAAATTGGTTATTGAGTTGACAGGAAAAATGCTTTCAAATGAATTATGCAATGATTGAATTGTACAATTTCCCTGAAAACATTGATTTAAAAGATGATTTTAGTTTCATGTTGTGTTATTCTTAGCTGTTTAGAAATATTAGGTTTTGAGATAAAAAGATCTATTAAATCCTCATCTTCTTCCTCTTCTCTAAAATTGAAGGCTTGACTAATGCTTAAAATAGGCTGAGTGTTTTCTTGTTCATCATCAAGCCATGATAGTAAAGAAGGAGATTGAGCAAGAGGATAGAGTGTAATATGTTTCCTTTTATCTCCATGTGCTATGATAATGCTTCCTGATCTGCATCCAATGAAGGCATCTGCTGTGGCTAACCATGGTTTGCCAAGAATTAAAGGATGGCCTCCTAAATTTCTTTTTGGTTGCAAGATCAAAAAGTCTACAGGATATTCCCATGAATCTAAAGAAACAATGATGTCCTCAAATATTCCTTCTGGTACAACCTTAGATCTATTTGCTAGTTCTAAAACTATAGTAGTAGGTCAGATGTTTGGCAATTTTAAATACTTCATTGTTTCTGTTGTCTTGACATTTATAGTAGCCCTTAGATCAATTAAAATTTTAGGAACTAAAAAATTATTGATTGAAATGGTAACCATAGGCATCCTTGGATCAATATAATTTTCAATTTTTCATTTCATAGACATGAGACTAGCTAATTTGCCAATGACTTGAATTGTGGGTGGATCTCTTTTCTTTCTGCTAATTTGCTTAATGCATAATTCCTTTATTGTTTTTCTATAAATTGGAATTTCCTTAATAGCTTGCAACAAAGGAATTTTAAGATAAGCATTCTGTAATTATTCTTCAATATCAAATTCAGGAAAAGAAATTGGATTTTTGATTTTCTGCTCTACTAACCTCTCTGGATAAGGTGGTTTTTGAGTCATAATAGATTTTCCTTTTTTGAATTTGATTTCCTGGATGAGATTTTTCAGATTGTTCTCCTTGTTCAGTTTGCTCTTCAATGATTGGTAGAGAATCTTTGTGTAATACCTTCCCAGAACTTAAGTGGACATCTTGTGTACCAAGAATAGAATATGTAGGAAATAATGTTGTTTCTTCCATATTATATGTTTTCCTTTCCACTCTATTACTTGGATTTTCTACTGGCTGGGCTGGTAATTGAGTTGGTCTGGATGGTGGTTGATTAGAAGGTAGCTACACTACTGAGGTTGAGTTAGTACATGCACTGATTATTGTGTAAATGGATTTGATTGAGTGGATTGCTGGAATTATTGATATGGAAATGATTGTTGAGGATATGGTTGTTGATATGATGGATAAGATTGATATTGTTGAGGAGGTTGGGCTCCATAAGCATATCCTCGCCAACTTTCTGAAGGTTGGTTTTGGTTTTGTTGAGGAGGCCAAACCTGCCATGGCATAGGAGTATTCTGTGAATTCTGATATTGAAAATTTTGGGGAATTTGTTGAGGAAACTTTTGAGATGTACATGCAAACGTGGTTGCCAAGCTCTTCTTGGTGTCATATAATAAAATCCTTGAGTTTATTCATTTGACTTGCTTGCAACTCTTTTTTAAATGTTGGACAATCGTCTATAACATGATTTTCTATACATAGTCCACAAACATGCATATTTTCCAAAGGACATTCTTGTAAAAGATGCTTCTTCCTACACTTAGGAAAAAAGATTGACATTATTTGTTCTTCTTTTTGTTGTCTCTTTTTTTTTTTAATACATCAACTTGTGTTCCTAAGGTACTCAAAAGATCTATTTTAAAGTTTTCTATCAAACTCCATATTTCTGCTGTTGTCACTCCTCCTACCGCAGATTTGGAAGCTTTAGAAGTTACATCTCTTTTTCCTATTTTGGATCTACCTCTAGAGTACTTTTGACATAGTTCAGCTATTTCATCAAATGGTATATATGAAATATATCCTTTACCCATTACATTAAGAATATCAAGATATTCATCTCTTATTCCTTTAAGAAAAATTGTTCTAATGGTATAAGGATTTAGAGAATGTTGTTTGGATTTTTGTAGGTTGTCAAGGAATCATTCCAAATATTCCTCCAAACTCCCATCTTCCTATTGAGACATTCTAAAAATATCTTCTTTTGAATCTCTAGGCCTGCAATAGGTTGATATTTCTTAAGAAAAATTTTCTTGATTTCGTCCCAAGAAGTAATAGAGTGTTCTCGTAATCCCATAAAGCATTTTAATGCAGCTGCTTTAAGAGTAGAAGGAAAAAGATGAAGTTTATGTGTATCATCATTGTAGCCATATGTTATACCTAAGATATCAAATTTAAACATCAATGAATTAGGATATTCAACAAACATTCCATAGAAATTTGGTAAAAGTGAAGGTGGAATATTTTTTTACTTCTTCTCCTAGAATTTCTCTAGTATCTATAATTGGAAATTCGAAAGTAGCTCCTTCATCATTTTATTCATCTTGTCTTCTTGTATGATCATATTCTCTTTTGAGATCTTCCTCTCTTTTCCTTTTTGCTTCTCTTCTTGTCTCTTCTTCTATTCTTCTTTGCCATCCTCTTTGTTGTTTTTCATATTATAACCTTTGTTCAGGAGTGAGGATGGTAGATCCTTGCCCTTCTACTGCCATATTTTTTTTAGTGGTTTCAACTATTTCAATAGCAATTTGAGATTCGACTTGTTCTATGTTTTCAAAGATAGGTTGATCTATTTGTTTAAGAATATGCTGATCAATTGGATTTCTTGTTTTTGTTTTTGTTTTGTTTTTTTTTTTTTTTTTTTTTTTCTATGGAAGTTATTTCTGTTTGTTTTTGTCTTCTTTTCACTTCATAGGCTAACAAAGTTTGACTTTCAACAAGAGTTAACCTTTGTCCTGAACATTGTTTTTCCTCTAACTCTTCCAAAGTTGGTTTTCTAGCAATTGGTGTAGTCAATTCAAATGAAGGAAGACCTACTTATACCAATGGTTTAGTAGTTGGGGGGTCTTGTTTTATGTATCTACCCTTTTCATCTCTATATCTAGGCATAAATGACAATAGTGAAAAATCCTATCTATGTTGGTTTTTTTTGTTTTTTGTTTTGTTTTGTATTGTTTTTGTTTTGTTTTGTTTTTGTTTTGTTTTTTTTGTTTTTTTGTTTTTTGTTTTGTTTTGTTTGTTGTTTTTTGTTTTTTGTTTTTTGTTTTTTGTTGTTTTTTTTGTTTTTTTGTTTTTTGTTTTTTGTTTTTTTTTTTTGGTTTTGGTTTTTTCTTTTTTTTTTTTTTTTCCGGATAATCTTTCTAATTAGTTATATCCAAAATATTCTTCCTCGGCAACGACACCAAAAATGTCAGCTCAATTTATTGTGTAAATTAAGACATGTATTTTACTATCAATCCAGGTTGGTAATCTTAAAAGCAAACCACAATTTACGGATTTTTGGATAAAAACTAATATAGGAAGTAGTTATGAGAACAAAAGTGCTAGTACAAATATAAATCATTCTACATAACTAAGAATGGAAATACATATTATAAATTACTTCTCACAACTTAAGCAAAACTATCTAAGTCTATTCCATAAAAGCATGCATTATTGGTCAATGAAATTAGGCTATTTTAGAAAAGCAAGGAAGAGGCTCTCTCAAAGAGACCTTGTTATCCTCCCTCAACAATTCTATAATGACATTTCCAATATCTAAGTAAGCATGAAATAATGTAATGAAAGCATAAGAACTTAATCTAAGAAAGCTTGATAGAAGTGAATCTTGGTCTTAGTCCTAGCTCACAGAGAAGAGGCTCTCTCAAAGAGACCTGGTTGTCCTTCCACATTCAAGCTAATCAATAAAAGAAACAATATTCACTTAACACATTTCATAAAATAAATTCACATTAAAGATATCTACAAATATTCACACCAAATGAATATAATAAACATGGGAAATCAAACTAGCATATGCACAAATATAAACATGATACAACAAAGTGTACTTAGCTTGGATGGGATCACTCCAACCTTGCTGGTACACTGCTAAAATACTCAGCTACAAGAACTCATTCACTCCAGAAAACACAAAGAAATCATGAAGCAAAATTTTTTCCTTCAATTATTTAAAAAATAATAAGTTTGCCTACATAATTCTAACTATGAATGCCTCTCTTTAAATAGGGAAAATGATAACCATATAAGCTAAAAAGTCTAAAAAAACCATAATTAATGTTATCCCACTTCATTAGGTCGAATCCATCTATTAGTTACAAGAAATATGGAAAAATTCCAAAAAATCCTAAAACTACCCCTTTTAGATAGGGATTTCTCGGTGACAGGTCAAGTTTGACCAACTTTGACCGGGCCTATATTAGCTCATTTTGACTAAGCCAATAGTTGTTCATCCATCCTCGGTTTCTAAGATTTCCAAATATGTATTCATCTCGAGACCAGGCATCCTGCATATATTATTTTAACGGAGCTATTACGGGAATTTCCAGTTCTGTCCAAAAATACGCTTAAAACCAATTTTTTGCAAAAATATCTAAAAATTGAAAAAAATAATTTATTTACCTGAATATGCATAATAAGGTCAAAATAAGGCACATATGGATGATGTAAGGTGGAATATGATGGAAGCTAAGTGGATTTTTAATAAGTAAAATTGATCAAAATCGACCAAAATCTCCCCCTTGCCAATCTCCAAGCGTGTCTTCATGCCTTCTTTCTTCTCTTTGATCTTTTGAGTGCTGATGTACCTACTGTCGTTGATCATGAAGCCTCTTGTTGTGCTGCCTGTAGAAGAAAATCAATAGCTTCATATTTCCCTTCCTTGTAGATATTAGCCATCACCTTATGTCTCTCATATTTGTATTTCCATATGTTCTTTTCATTGAGCCCCCTGTATGCTTGTTTAGAGATCAAGATGTTCTTTGTTTCAAGCTTATTAATTTTCTTGTTCAGTTTTTCATTTTCTTTGATGAGCTTTTTATTGTTTTGTTTATACATCTTATTCTCTTTCTTCAAATGCCTTTCCAAAATCTTGTTGACTTCCAACTCCCTTGTCAACTCTTCTATCTTTTTGAGGTGTTGTTCTTGCTGCAACTCTTTTTCTTCTCTTATAGTTTCCTTGGTAAATGAATGTGATGATGTATCTCCTATCCATGCATGCTCAAATTAAGAGTCCTTTCCAAAGGCTCTTCTTGAATTTCCCTTTCCATCCTTTGCAATATCTCATTAACTTCCTTTGATACCGTTGGAGGTTCAATAATTTCTACCTCTTGGTATTTTTCTTTCTCACCTGGATCTTCTTGCATTTTCTTCCTAGGCCTTCTAAGGACATATATGAAAGATAATTCTTTTTCAACTATGCCACTATCATGTTTCTTCTTATATTAGGTCCTAGGATACATAGGAGAGTTCATTATGGTTCTAGTAACATGCATTTGTTCAAATTTCTCTTATGTGGTTTTCTCCTCAATATGATGCTGAACCAAAATTCTTTCCAAATCGATCCCTTGTTTCTCACCTGATGTTCTACAAGTACTTTAATGAGCCCTTGATCATAAACAGGTTCTTCTTTCACTTCAGTTTTATTTTTAACACCCTTTATCATTTTGATCAAGATTTTTGAGAAGAAATAGGGTATATTATTCTTTGATTCTGCCTTTATGTGTTGCAGTAGCCTAATGTGGTAAAGATAAACTAGGTTGTGCCTATTGTCACAAGTGAAGTATCTTTTAAGGATTAAAACTAATTTAGACGAAGGTTCCCTGAACGAGTCCCTTTGAATGCCTTTTGATCTACCAAAGGATCATTTTCTCTGCTTTTCTACGAAGAATGTCCAACCTTTCTCTTTCAAATGTAAGCCTTTATGGTATTCTTCTCCTGTTAAGGGAAGATCTTACGGTTGGGAAATAAATTCCGAGCTTAGTGGTATGGAGAGGTCACCCACTTTTGTTTGTCCCTATTCATAAATATTTATGAATTCTTGTGTAATCTTCTTATTATGCCCATTAAACTTTTGAAGAAACCCTACCAATTGTGCCTGATGCAGTTTTTTATGCTTTCTTTCCCCCAATTCTCTATCTTGAATTCATTTGGCCCAGTTCTGGTTGCATTGTGTTCTGTGTACCAATTAATGTATCATTGGACAGTGAACATCCTCATCATAAACAAAATTACATGTATATATATATATATATCTACTTTCTTATTCATGAAATTTTGATTTATGGATCATGGAAAATAGGCTTACCTGATCTTTGAAGTTTCTTGAAAAAAAGAAGAAATTATTCTCTTGCTTGAATCCTTTTCAATTTCCTCTATTCTATTGCAAAAAGGAGTCCATTGTTCTTTAAAAATTGCCCAATGTGTAAAAATATATCAAAAACATCTTAACAATGTCTCACTGCTTCTAAATTTCATGCTCCAATCTCTATTTTCCAAAGTTTTGTTATGAAAACACCCTCTCTGTTTTTAAAAATTCTCACTGTGCAAATGAGAATGGGACAAATTTTCTCATTGTATATATGAAAATAGAAAAAAGGCTCACTGTGTGTAGGAAATTTTTTCTCACTGTGTACATAAAATCTCACTGTATATATGAAAATTTTGCTTACCGTGTGTAGGAAAATTTTCACTGTGTATGTAAAAAAATAAGACTCTATTTTTCATATACAACCATACATGAGGAAATTCATAATTCGATCTTGATTACCTAATTTGGAAGCAAACTTTGTAGATATCTCTGATTTATTAACTCGTGTTCCTGTGTTTAACAATGCCATTTTGATTAGAACTCCTCTTCAACTTCTCTGAGGATTTACACATTATATAGGTGGAAAAGTTGGATGTAATGGTGACAAGATTTCAATTTCATAACTGAAGTTTGACTCCTTATAAAATGACACATTTCAAACACTATCTCGAGCTTATCTATCCCTGAAATCCATTCAACTACTGATAGAAATTTGTAAATGATTTCTTACCTTGTTTCTTTACGGAATTTCAGGAGTTTGTTGGTAAACTCAGTCGACTTGGCAAACAAGAGATCTCGTCTTTAATTCTATCGTTAAAATTGATGCATTCCTCCCTTATTTCTCCACAAACTTCTTTGATCCCTTCACCTATTTCTTACAGAACTTCTTCTCTGTTCGGGCTTCTCTGTTCTATGCAACCCTTTCTTCAACGTTTACATTTTTCTTGCTTATTTCCTCCTTCTATGAGGGTGCTATATGCGTGCATATGAGTGCACAACATTCTCCTCTTCTTTCTGAGCTTAAGTCTAGCTATGATGGTGGAAGAAAGGCTTAACACAGGGCTCAATTTGTGTTAGAATGGTGAATGAAGGTAATAGCATTACACATAGTTTGTTTAAATGCGTTTTGTCCATTTCACCACTCCAACTCATACTTCAATCTGCGTACCCATGGCTGCCCATGTGTCTCTATTTTGACTGCGTTCCCCTGCCTTCACGTACACTCTTCATTCACAACTTTACATTCCCTTCCTGTCACCATAATGTTTGCATAGTTGCACTACCCATGTTTTGTGAAGTTCATCGTTTGTTCATGACTACATTCATTTCATTGCATGCCCACTTTTGTTTGTATGTGCAATGATACATATGTCTTCATCCTTCATTCATGACTTGCATGCCCACTTTTGTTTGTATATGAAATTATACATATGTATTTTCATCCTCTTCGCTTTTGTATATTGCATTTCATATAGTTTGCATTTCGATTTTTATACATTAGTCTTTGTCATTTTTATATGCTCATTTCTTAATTTGTTTTTGAAATGACCATAGGATAGGTCATTTCAAAGTCAAATTTCTTATAATGACACTAACTCTTTGTGGTTTTGTAGGCAAACAAAATTTCTTATGGCAAAAATATTAAGTCCTCAATCTTTGATAAAAAAATGCTTATAGGATAACGTATATGGAATTATTGTTAGAAACTTATATGGGTTAATATAGGATTATAAAAATTTTAATGTAGTATGTATGTGTTGATGCCTCTAAAATTGTGGCAACAACATTGGGGGATGATCACCCGGTCCGTCGCTTGATGCAGTTCCTTTTCAGTTTGGTATGGTCGCTTCGACTGGATAATATGGGACCAATTTCCCAATAAAGGTGTGATTTGATGAGTGGGTGTTTAGATAGGTAACACAATGATAGATGGTTGGAATTGTAAACTTATGAAAATATAAAAATGTATATGTATATGTATATATATATATATATATATATATATATATATATATATATATATATATATATATATATATATATATATATATATATATATATATAGATATATATATATATAACCCGGGTAATCCAATATCAAATGCGATTTATAATGACTTCTGTTAATCAAATGCTAATAAAGATCAATCACTTGACTACAGAAAGTTAAGCATGAAAGATGATCACTTCAAACAAAGTGATATAAAACATATCGCATATCATGATAACATTAATTGCCAGCATACATGTTTTAGGATATCAATTCCAGAATTATTCAAAAGTGATATAAATGTAGAATTGAATGAACATTCACATATACAACAATATCGAATCAAAAGACTGTTAAATCACATAACATGAAACAAAATGACATTGATATAAGTACCATATGTATTTGAAACGTGATACTGAAGTAACAGTCTGGTTCTTTCTTCTTGTTCTGAAAACTCCAAAACAATACAAAAATGCAAGTCTTTTTGAAATCTCCTTACAAAAAAGTTTGAACCTTGATCCTTGCTTTCTACAAAAATAAATTAAGAAGTACAGAAGTGCTATCTTCTTCAATCCAATTTTTAATACAAATTCAGGACCCTTTCTAAAATGACATGAAAGGGTCTTTATAGTAAAAATAAAAGCCAACTGTTCGTAAAAGATGCTTGAAGTGGTTGGAATAACCTCTCTCAAAATATGGGATTTCATGATAAAAATAGAATTGCAATAACTCTAAAAAGATGCATCACATCTATCATTCCTCCTGCGGCTTTAACTGACAAATCTTGAGCATATTTTGGATTTCTGGTGGATGACTCATCCTAGCATGCAATTGACCTGTGTACACCGCATCTGAGAGTTCTGGCATCATGCGCTCGGCTGCATCAACAAGACATTTGACTGTCATTTTTTGGCTATGCGGTTTGACCAAGTAGAACCAATGTGCATCCCAATTGAGACTTTTTAATTTTCTGATTTTCTCCTCTCAGGCATTCACACCTTGGTTCCATTGTTTCTCCAATACTTTTGCCTTCGAAATATTTTCTAGGGAACATTCAAAAATTAATTTGGCACTGTGTAAGTTATCACTTATAAGTTCAATAATATTATTCCTCACTGCCCTAGCCCTGGAAGTTGCTCTTTCTTCTTTGATCAGTTGTGTCTCCCATTCTACAAATAATATCTCTTTGTGAGATTCTTCAATTATTGGTGATTTAGTAGCCCTTCCCTTTCCTGTGTTCTGCCAAGAGATATAATCTATAATTTTTTCATCTGCATCTTCGAATTCCAACCTAGAATTAACTGCTTGATCTATGCGCGTGCTGATTTTGATACATAGTGGATGGATGAGAGATATATTTTGGCAAAGTTGGGTTAGCTGTTGAGACAAGAAATTATTTATTTCTAAGGCTTCCTTTATAAACTCTTCAAATTTGGGATTGTTTTAAATTGATCCATTGAGAGTTGTAATTGATTTATTTGCTCATCCTTAGATTTAATCTCTTCATGATGTGCTAGTTTCAGCTGCTCGAATTCTTGAGATACGTGTTGCTGTCTTTCAATCGCCTGCTAATCAATCCTTTGTTTTTCTGCCCTTAGCTGTTCTTCAAGTTGTTTAATACTCTGATCCTTTTCCTTGATCAATTGATTAACTTTGGTCGCTTTATCAATCGTGCCAGCTATATATGCTCCTGCAAACTGAGATAATTTGGTCAAGTCCTCAGAGGGATCAACTTCTGAGTGTCTCCAAATGATATTCATGGATTCATTTTGAGGAACTGTTGCTGATACTTGATCTATATTTCTCTTTTTCCACTACCTTTTGACTACAACCCTATGTTTATGGCTATAAAACACATCCAATGGTGGAATTTCTTTTATGCTAAGTGTAATCTTTGACGAAGGATACTTAGTGATTACCTCGATTTCCTTTTGAGGTGAGTCCATGCCAGATGGTCTATCAATCACATGCTCTTGAATCATGGGCTATTGTTCTAAGGGAGATTTTGGTGCGATAACAATTTGGGTATTACTCTAACTTTTAATTTGTTGATCAAACTGCTCCCATTCTTTGATCAATATCAGATCAATGTGAACATCTGTGTCCAACTGTTCAATTGCCTTCTTGCTTGTCTCGGCTGCCTCGGAAGTTTTCTCCTGCTCTATGCTTTGTGCTGTTTGACGGATGATCAGTGCTATATTCAATAGGTCCAGTGGCACTATCTGAAGCCTTTGCGTCCTGTATTGGATGAATTGATCCATTTTCTCTAGTTCCAGCTTAATCTTTGCCAGGTGGTGTACTTGTGAGAATGTCTCAGCTGATCTGAAGAAGTCATCGAATTCATCTTTCTCATGGATGAATTGTTTAACTTTTACCTGAGTAGTGAAATTATAAGCAACTTTATTTGGGTCATACTACCTTTTGGGAATAACCGCTAGGTTCAAACCCCCTATTTTCTCGGCTTCAATTTGGGCGTGCTTATAATCATGTAATGAATAGATGCCGCAGTGAATCGGAAAGGCAGGCCATAACTATTTCTTGGCATCTTTGAGATTTTTTGTAAGCCCTTTTTCAACTATTTGGCAGGCTATTTCCCTAGCCAATAATTTATCCGGGACATATAGGGGAAGGACATGTGGGTCGGTAATGCTGCCGAAAACCCTAATGTATGTAAACAACTCTTCCCCAAACCAACTGCCAATTGAAGTTAAATCGATGCTAGCTTCCTTGGACAGCCGAGGGGCTGGTCTGTTAAAAATGGCCTGATGAATGGGTAAAATGAAGCCATGACAAATTTTGTAAAAATGCTTCTTATATTGTTTCTGCCATAGGTATTTATGGTAAATATGGATAGGGTTGGGTCTTGAACAGTCCATTTCCATCCCATGATGGGGAAATCAGAATTGAAACAAAGGGTATCGACTATGTAGGCACTCATATAGAATGGGGGAACAACTCGAGTGGTTAGAAACCTATTTTTCCTATAATCAAGTATTTGGACTACCATTTTGTCTGATAAGATAGTAGCCCAATCCATCACAAAAGAATTCAATGCTGCTTCTATTAACAGAACCATTTCAATGGAAAACTTAGCAGAATTGGGGCTTCCAAATAATCTACACATCATTATGGCAGCATAACAATATGGAGACGCTAGAGAGTCCACAAAATACATACCAGATGACTCGTGCTTGTGTTTGTTAGGGAAGTGCCTCCAGTTTTTGATGGGGTCCAACTCTATTTCATTTTCCTTCAAGAAAGCTTCAAGGAATGATTTGTTGTAGTACTTCTGAGGCTCTGGAAAATGATACATTTTCTTCAAGTCTTCAGGCTTGAAGGATCCAAACATTCTTCCGCTGGCTGTGAATAGTGTCCTATCTGTTATATTGATGCCCTCAACTACCCATTTTACCATGTCATTATATGGCAAAATATTTGGTCGGGCCGCTATTCTATGAAGAAAAGAGTCGGCTAAATCTCCAAGTGTGTTCTCTGACTCTGCAGGTCCATCAGCTGTAACATGTCCCTCAGTCACCTTCGGCTTTTCCTTTTCCAACATATCATATATTCCTTCCCATGAAATTTTCCCACAGTCTTGGCATGTCGTATCTGAGATCAACACAACCTTTTCTGGTCCTTCGGCTACTGCAGGGGAAGCTTTGCCTTTCGGGCTTTCTTTGTCATTTTAGCTGGCTGCATACTTCCAGATTCAAACTGCAATTATATGAAATAGAGAAGAGCGATAAAATAAAACTTTCAGAAATGATAATACTTGAATAGATAGTGGTGATAATAGTACAGTCGAAAATCAGGGCAGGAGCATTTGGTGTGAAAGATTTCATATTATGAATTGATATTAACACGAAAGACGAAATCTTGAAGGACTGAAGTCATTACTGCTCTTAATTCTTTGTGTATTAAACGATGTGAAACTTAAATGTTCAATAAATAGATCACATCGCAGTTTTCTTAAGGCCTAATTAGAATGTGTGTCGTAAATCTCCTGATTTTGCGATGAGCAATTTCAATATGTATTATTTAAATATTCTAAGAGCCATCGCATATCGCAAGTCGGTAGGTGTAAGCGCCATGTTCTAAGAGTCTTTCGGATTTCTGTGATTGCGATCAGTGATGACCTGGCACATAGAGTTGGGAAAATCTTTATTTAACTGCTCGCATCATGTTTTCTCCATATTATCATTAAACCACTTTATTATATTTTAACATCGCATCGCGCGTCCTCAAGGTGATTATCACTTATTTCTGCTGGGATTGTGATATGCGAGATGTGAGAATCTTATCGCATTGCAAGTTTTTGGGTGTGGCTTCTTTTGGTTTTCAGCGATATGTGAGATGCGAGAATCATATCGCATCGCAAAGTTTCAACGTTCCGTTAAACCTATCACTTGGAATCTGCAATGCGATAGGCGATATGCGGTTTCTTTATCGCATCTCATATTTGTCAATGAATTGTTTTAAGAAGCCCAATGATTAGGATTTTTGTGATAACTTCACATCACTTCATTAATATTTAGATTGAATGTTTTTTGGTCTTAAGCGCATGTGAAGTGTGATGTTTGATTTTTTAAAGAGTTTTTGAAGCACTTTTATTTAAAAAGAAAGAAATAAAGCAATTTATTTCTATGTAAAGGTTTTATTGCTCTTTTACAAACTAAAGGGACCCTATTTCCTATTTGTTATTTGAGAATAAGATTACGGAAAATTTGAAATTGGGGGGGGGGGGGGGGGGGTGGGTGTTGTTGTATAGAACAACAATATGGTAGGGTAATGGATATAAATAGGATTATGATGAGGGTAGGATGAAGTTAGTGGAATATAGGTAGGATAAATGTAGGATGATAAATGTAGGTAGGATAAATGTAATAGGATGCATATCCAAGTTAAATAAGTTTTAACAATTCTAGAAATTGTTTGAAAAATCAAAGGTTTTAAGAATACACTTTTTACCTACAATATTTCTTCTTTCGCATAATAGCTCAATGTTCATTGATGGTGACCTTTGCTAGATTGTTCATACTTGACTCTTTTGAATGATGATAATTCTTCAAAGATATGTGCTGATGGAACATAGACACTTGTATCTGATTTTGTAAACCTTTTAATGTTGTTACATGTTTTTGAATATGATATTGATTCAGGTACCTTCTGCAATGATCTTTTAAATAATGTTTCAGGTCCCTTCTGCAATGTTGTTTCAGGTCCCTTTGACATTAATTTGATTCGGGTCCCTTCTATATATTTCAATGATGACAGGTACCTTCTGATGTTGGTTGATGATGTTTTATTTCAAGTCCATTATGATGAACAACTGCTTAATATCAAACCATTGCATGGTTTGTTGATTTATTGTGAATCTTCCCCCCTTGCTTATTTTCAGATTTGTCCTCAAGTCTGTTAAGTTTTGGAGAGTGATCCTGTAAAAAAAAATGGAAAGAAAAACATGAAAAAGAATTCATATTGGCCAAACATATTGGTTTTCCGATATGAATTCAAGTTTGTGTTGTGCCAGTTTCCTGGGTTTTCACGACCAAACTCTTTTATTATTTTTTAACATTTATTTTTTATTTTTTCTGAAGGCAGGGAAGGCATATTGTTATGCTTTTCCAATACTTCCATATCATTGTCTTATGAAACTATTTTCAAAAAGTCTTCTTTGTTTATAGGCTTATGATAAACTTTTAATCTATGGACATTAACCAGAAAAGAATTTGTTGCTTCATCTATTGTCTTTATCCTTACTGCTCCATTGTCAAAGATTTATCCTATTTCATATGGCCCAAGCCAATGAGTAGTAAATTTTTCTTTGAAGTCTTTGAAATTAGAGTCAAAAAGTAGTGCCCAGTCTCCTTTATGAAAGATTTTGTTTTTAATGAATTTGTCATGCCATTTTTTCCTCTGTTGTTGAACTAGAGATGTATGTTCCATAGCTTATTTTATGATCTCATCTAGTTCATTGAGTTTCATGCTCCTTTTCTATTGTTCTTCTGTCAGGTCTAGTCCGAATTATGTTGCAAGTTTATATGTAGGAATCTCAATTTCAATTAGCAAAAAGATTTCTTTTCCATAAACAAGATGATAAGGGCTAAATCTAGTAGTGTTTTTCCATGCTATCCTATAAGCCCATAGTGCTTCATTCAGCTTCTCTGACCAGTCTTTTCTGTGAATGTTCACTGTATTTTTCATAATGTTCTCAAGTACTTTGTTTGTTGATTCAACTTGTCCATTTTCCTGTGGGTGGTATGGCGCTGATTATCTATGCTTAATCTTGTATTTCTCCGTTTGGTCTCAAACAAGCTTGGAGGTGAACTGTGTACTTTGACCTGTGACATTCTTCCTTGGAAATCCATATCTTGAAAATATTTATTGGTAAATAAAATTAACTACTGCAGTTTTTGTTGCTGTACTCAATGCTTTAGCCTCTTCCCATTTTGTTACATAATCAGTACATACTAAGATGTACTTCTTACCATTTGACGGTGGGCTAATAGGGCCCACAAAGTCAAGGGCTTCAAATGGCTCTGTCAGTACTTGCGGCTTCAATGGAATTTCATCTGAAACTACAGGTATACCTATTCTTTGGCAGCTATCACATATTTTAGCATAAGTATTTGAATCCTTGAATAGTGATGACTAATAGTATCCTTGATTTAAGACCTTATATGCTATCCTCTTCCCTACAAAATGACCACCACATGGTTCGTCATGACATGCTTTTAAAATATCAATGATTTCATCTTCTCTTCTACATTTCCTAATTATAAGATCAAGTCTTGTATAGAAGAGATCTCCATTAATCCAAGTGTATCTTGCACTGTCTCTAATTATTTGCTTTTTCTGCTTACCTGTGAAATGTGATGGTAATATTCCAGATGATATATAATTTGCTATATCTGCAAACCATGGGGTTTTACTTATTATAGAAAATAGATGCTTATTAGGTAAGTTATATGACACAGGTATAAGACCATCAGTAGAATGAAGTCTTGATAGAAATTTTTCTACTTGGTTTTCTCTCCCTAGTCGATCTAAAACAATGATATTAAATTCTTGCATTAATAACATCCATCTAGTAATTCTGCCATTACTAATTGTTTTGTTCATTAGATATTTAATGGATGAATGATCTGTATGGACAAATACTTGATAGCTTGTTATATAATTCCTGAATTTATTAACTGCATGGACAAAAACTAGCATTTCTTTTTTTGTTACTACGTAGTTTAATTCCATTGGAGTTAAATTTTTGCTTATGAAATAGATGGCATAGTTAAACTGATTTTATTTTTTTCCTAGAGATGCTCCTATTGTTGTGTCTGATGCATCATTAGATAGATGGAATGGTAGTGACCAATTTGGTCCTCTAAGAATGGGTGCTATAAACAATTTTTCTTTTAAATTTTTGAATGCATTTTGACAATTTGTAGTCCATTGAAACTAAATGTCTTTTGCAAATAGTTTAAACAAGGGTAAAGATATCTTACTGAAGTTTTCAATAGATCTTATGTAGCAGCTTTCATATCCCAAGAAACTTCTTGCTTCTTTCTATGCCTTTGGTGGCTTTAAGTTTACAATAACTTGTATCTTTGTTGGGTCTACCTTGATTCCAGAAGAATAAATGTGGTGTCCCAACACTATCCTTTCAGTTAACATCATAAAACATTTCTCATTGCTAAGGGATAGGTTTGTCTATATGCATATTTTTAAAACTTTTTCAAGATTATTCAAACAATCATCAAATGTATGTCCATATACAGTAAAATCCTCCATGTAAACCTCTACACATTTATGGATTAGATTAGCAAAGATTGCAAGAAATGCTCTTTGAAAAGTAGCAGGTGCATTACATAACCCAAAGGGAAAAACATTGTATGCATATGTCTCCCATGGACAAGTAAATGTGGTTTTATCCTCGTCCTTTAATGTTATCTTTATTTGGTTGTATCCACTAAACCCATCAAGAAAAGAAAATAATTTCTTTCCAGCTAATGAATCTAGTGCTTGGTCAATGAATGGTAATGAGAAGTGATCTTTTAATGTTGCCTTATTCAATTCTCTATAGTCTACACATATTCTCCATTTGCCATTTTTCTTTGGCACCACAACTAAGGGTGAAACCCATTGACTATCTTAAATAGGATAAATGAATCCTACTTGTAACAGTTTTTGTAGTTCCTCTTTCACTATTTCTTTCATCATATGATTCATTCTTCTTTGTGGTTGTCTCACTGGTTTGATATGATCATCAGTATAGATATGGTGAATACATGGCCTTGGATGAATTCCTTGCATGTCTGTATAGTCCTAGGAAAAAGCTTTTGAATATTTCTGTAATATTGCAATTACCTGTTGTTCTTGTCATGATTGTAGATTATTACCAATATTTAGATTCTTTCTCGAATTGATTTCAACAGTTTTTCTTTGAGAATTGGTAATTGAGTTGACAGGAAAAAGGATTCAAATGAATTATGCAATGATTGAATAGTACAATTTTCCTGAAAACATTAATTTAAAAGATGATTTGCAACATCATATTGTGTTATTCTTAGTTGTTCATAAATATCAGGTTCTGAAATAAAAAGATATATTAAATCCTCATCTTCTTCCTCTTCTCTAAAATTCAAGGCTTGACTAATTCTTAAAATACGGTGAGTGATTTCTTGTTCATCATCAAGCCATGATAGTAAAGAGGGAGATTGAGCAGGAGGATAGAGTGTAATATGTTTCCTTTCATCTCCATGTGCTATGATCATGCTTCCTGATCTGTATCCAATGGAGGAATCTACTGTGGCAAACCATGGTCTACCAAGAATTAAAGGATGGCCTCCTCAATTTATTTTTGGTTGCAAGATAAAAAAGTATACAGGTTATTCCCATGAATCTAAATAAACAAAAATATCCTCAATTATTCCTTCGGGTATAACCTTAGATCTATTTGCTAGTACTAAAATTATAGTAGTAGGTCGGATGTTTGGAAATTTTAAATATTTCATTGTTTTTGTTGTCATGACATTTATAGTAGCCCCTAGATCAATTAAAGTTTTAGGAATTGACAAATTATTGATTGAAATGGTAAACATAGGTGTCCCTAGATCAATATATTTTTCAATTGTTGATTTCGTAGACATGAGACTAGCTAATTTGCCAATGACTTGAATTGTGGGTGGATCTCTTTTCTTTCTACCAGTTTTCTTAATGTATAATTCCTTTATTGTTTATCTATAAATTGGAATTTTCTTAATAGCTTGCAACAAATGAATTTTAACATAATCATTCTGTAATTCTTCCTAGAATATCAAATTCAAGAAAAGAAACTGGATCTTTTATTTTCTGCTCTACTAACCTCTATGGATAAGGTGGTTTTTGAGTCATAATAGCTTTTCCTTTTTGAATTTGATTTCTTGGATGAGATTTTTCAGATTGTTCTCCTTGTTCAGTTTTCTCTTCAATGATTGGTGGAGAATCTATGTGTAATACTTTCCTAGACCTTAAGTGGACATCTTGTATAAGAAGAATTGAAAATGTAGGAAATAATGTTGTTTCTTCCATATTATATGTTGGCCTTTCCACTCTATTACTTGGATTTGCTACTGGTTGGGCTGGTAATTGAGTTGGTCTGGGTGGTTGTTGATTAGAAGGTAGTTAAAGCTGTTGAGGTTGAGTTAGTGCAGGCATTGATTGTTGTGTAAATGGATTTGATTGAGTGGATTGAGAGAATTGTTGATATGGAAATGATTGTTGAGGATATGGCTGTTGATATTATGGATAAGATTGATATTTTTGAGGGTAAAATTGTTGAGTAGGTTGGGCTCCATGAGCATATCCTTACAAACTTTGTGAAGGTTGGTTTTGGTTTTGTTGAGGAGGCCAAACCTGCCATGGCATAGGAGTATTCCATGAATTCTTATATTGAAAATTTTGGGGAATTTCTTGAGGAAACTATTGAGGTGTACCTGCAAAACATGGTTTCCAAGCTCTTCTTGGTGCTATATAATAAAATCCTTGAGTTTCATCTATTTGACTTGCTTGCAACTCTTTTAATGTTGGACAATCATCTGTAACATGATTTTATGGACATAGTCCATAAACATGTATATTATCCAAAGGACATTCTTGTAAAAGATGCTTCTTCCTACACTTAGGATAAAAGATTGACATTATTTTGTTCTTATTCTTGTTGTTTCTTCTTTGTTTTTTATACATCAACTTGTGTTCCTAAGGTACTCAAAAGATCTGTTTTAAAGTTTTCTAACAAACTCCATATTTCTGCTCTTGTCACTCCTCCTGCTGCAGATTTGGAAGCTCTAGAAGATACATCTCTTTTTCCTGTTTTGGATCTACCTCTAGAGTACTTTTGACATAGTTCAACTATTTCATCAAATGTTATGTATGAAATATATCCTTTACCCATTACATTAAGAATATCAAGATATTCATCTCTTATTCCTTTAATAAAAATTGTTCTAATGGTAAAAGGATTTAGAGTGTTGTTTGGATTTTTGTAGGTTGTAAAGGAATTGTTCCAAATATTCATCCAAACTCTCATATTCTTGTTGAGACATTGTAAAAATATTTTCTTTTGAATCTCTAGGCCTACAATAGGCTTGATATTTCGTAAGAAAAAATTTCTTTATTTCGTCCCAAGAAGTAATAGAGTGTTCTTGTAATCCCATAAAGCATTTTAATGCAGCTGCTTTAAGAGTAGTAGGAAAAAGACGAAGCTTATGTGTATCATCAGTGTAACCATAAGTTCCTATAGGGCATGCCACTCTACAGGCCATTTGGAGACAACCTCCTCGATGTCCATTTCTAACAGTAAATAGGGTAACTGGTTCCATTTCTTCTCTCGATCCTTCCGCGCCTAGATATATACTCTATGGAAGTTAGCCTTAAATACCGTGTAGGGTGAAAACTACGTGAAAAAGGTTGGGGACAACCCTTCAAACACTAATTGATGGCCATGCTGAGAGACATTTCCATAAGAACCCAAAATATATTTGTCTCGGTAATCTGTATGACATCCTTTGTAGACCATAAGGATGTGAATTGCACTACCTTTGGCAATCCTTCCTCGAGCGGAGGAAATTGGCTATCCTTCAGCAATTCCCATGCAACGAGAACAATTCAGAGCAACAACCAAGCGTAGTGAAATGACTTGGTTTCATCTTGGGCCTCTCAGAAGTTCGCTAGGAACTCTTGATAGAGGTATCTTGCCCAATTAAATTGTATGCCTTTCACGCACTGTGCAGCCAGGGAAACTACTAGCACCAGAACTTCATCCACGTGACATTTTCATATCACCTTCCCTGCTAAAATTTGGGCTTCCAATTGAGCTATCGGGTTTGTTATAAAAATAATTGAATACCCTCGTGGCTTCCTAAGGAGGCCGTAATCCCTCTTCATCCTTTCTGCGAAGTCTTTTTCCCCAGTCTCTTGCTAAACTCCTTAGCCGAGTTTGCGCCTTTATAAGGCAGGTGCGTGATTCTATGAATGAGCATGTCTGTAATGTGGATTGGCCCTCTTAGCCATAAACAACCATCGTGCACCAATGTGAGCAGCTACCACACACATATTGTATTAATGGGGGTGCAGTGGAAATGTGGCACCCATAGAAAATTGAGCAACCATGAGTGCTCGACAATGCATATCCATTCCTCCATTTCCAACGTTGTAACACCAGATTCTGCATAATAGACCCTCCTTGTATATTTGTCCGTCGCCAAGTGTGGGAACTTAGCATGGTCTGTGAGGTCCCAATCCTCCATTTTTAACAACGAGACCCTTGCAAGTTGTGGGCCTTCAAAAGGGACCTCCTCAAGTAGCAGTGGTGTGGATATTGTGAATTTCTTAGCATCCGAGTCCTTCATGACCTTTTCTTTTCCCTTCCACGGAGGGATATACTTAAGTAGCCCTATTATGGGTTTCACTCCTTCAACATCGATATCTTCTTTTCCTTGGGCTTCTTCTGCCTCTAGGTCCACTACTTTCTCTGGATACTTATCTTTCTTCTGCTTCTTTGTTTCGGTATGCTTCCTTGGGGATGCGTGCACTGGACTGGCTTCTTCTGCTTGTCCTGCACGGATTGCTTTGATTTGGCTGGGTGGGTTTCTCTGGAAGGGGTATGCTTTGGCCTAGATGACCTCGATGCCATAGGCACAGGAGTAGGAGCTTCGATACTTACAACGTCTGGGGCAGTGGTCTCAAAGGCAACATCGCCAATACTAATGGTTTCAACAAGACTTGGTGTAGACATTTTTTCAAGAATAAGCTTTTGGTTTATCTCAAGCAACTCAGAAAACAAGGGACTTGCAACTAAATCTTCCCAAAATGCTCGGCTCATAGGAAACAGACAATGAAATTCAATAACAACTCTCAAAGCGAAAAGGGTTCTCTATTGGACTGGAACGCGTAATTTTATAGGGGATTTTGAATTCAAATATTACCATTCCCCCAAAATTATGACAATAAATGTTGTTTTGGCGGTAGATCTTCAAATACTTTTGCCTTAAATACTGCCACCATGCTCCACTTAACCGTCTTGTGGCCATCAAGTCATGAAAAATAACTCCAACGACCACTTTCATGTTGTGCTACGCGATACCTTCCTCCATGATGCAACTTCCTAAGCACAACTTTATGGGTTGTATCTTCGTCATTCTTTGTGGAGCCTGCTCACTGCTTTGTCCTTCAAACTGGGCAGTGTAGTTTATAGTCCCGCGCTCCCTTGCAATTGCCTGGAGCAATAAAACTATCCTACTGCCATATAATCATTATGTAGGATCCCCTGTATACAACTTCAACCTGCTCCCATTCACTCTTCTCGGGAAGGGTTCCCCATTCAGCTTCGCGAGATGAACTACACCTCCATCTATAATTTCTTTAACAATATATGGCCCTAACCAATGCATCTCGAATTTACCCTGAAATTTAGTGAAATTACTATCATATAACAAGACAAGATCGTTTACCTTGAATGTGTGAAGCTTGATATGGTGATTATGCCATGATTTTTCACATTCCTTCTATACTTGTTGATGAAATCCTACCAAAAAGTGATCTTCTTCGAGCTCCATCTGCTGTGGGAGTCGTTCCTCCAAGGCCTCATGATCTGCCATATCGTCAGGGTTTCTATGTGCAAACAAGGCACAATGTACTTCATCAGCATTAGATATTTGACACCATATACTAGTCTGAACAATGTTTGCCCTATCAACTTCTTACAATTAGTAATGTAAGCCCATATTATGCAGGTACGCGCACATACCATTCATTGCATTGTGCATTGCAGATCTTCATCAGTGCGTTTTCCAAAATCTTATCGAAGGCTTCAACAGTCCCATCAGCCTCAGGGTGATACAGTGTACTCTTTTGATGGTATACCTAGAATTATTCAGTCAACACATTAATCGTCTCGTTCAGAAAGTGCATACGCCTATCACTCATCAACACTTTCGGGCAGCCAAATCTAGTTAAGACATACTCAAACAAAAACTTTGTTGTTGTATCCCCTATACAATACTTAACCGGCTGAGTTTCCGCCCATCTGGTTAGATATTTCATCGCGATGATAATATAGCCCGTACCTGTTTTCTTTCCCGGGGGCTGAACTAGCCCCAACAAAATCAATCGCCCACTTCTCAAATGGTTGCAAAGTTACCTGAGGATGTAGTGGTAAATCATCTCGTCATGATGCTCTGCCAGTTCTTTGACATGCATCACATGCCTTACAATATGTCTTGGAATCCTTGTGTAATGTAGGCCACCATAGACCTGCGCGCAAAATATTTTGTGCAGTTGACTTGCCTGCATAATGAGCTCCTGTAGCTTCCCCATGAGCTTCAACAAGATTGCTTCCCGCTCAAAATCTGGCACATATCTTCACAATATTTCATCTGCACCCATCTTATACAAATTTCCCACAATAACTGAAAAATATGTCATGTGCACTACTAATTCCTTCTTTTGCTGACTTGTATATCCTTCTGGTGCCATCCCCGTAGTCAAGAAGTGAATAATATCAGAAAAATGATCATCCTCTGCGCGCACTACAAAGAGTTGCGCAACTGGAAACCCTTCCTCTAGATTATTAGGCTCCTCTCCTATTTCGATCCGCGATAGATGGTCAGGTCCTGCATTTAACCTTCCTAGCTTCACAATGACTTCAAAGTCATACTCCTGGAATAATAGCAACCATCTACAGATCTGGCCCCCCAACACAGGCTTATTGACAAGGTACTTCAAGGCAAAATGATCTGTATAGATCTTAAAATTCCCTCCTAACAGATAATGCCTAAATTTTTGTAGCATGTACACCATGGCTAATCCTTCGCGCTCATTCGTTGAATGATTCTCCTCGGCCTTCGATAACTTCCTATTTGCGAGGGCTATAGGATAGTACATTTCTCCTTCACTGACCTGCATTAGCACTGCACCCAACGCAATGCAAGAGGCATCCACATGTACATGGAACTCCTTTTTCCAATCATGGAATATCAAAATCGGCGTAGTGACTAGCCTTTCTTTCAATACATCTAGGTTGCGCTGAAATTCTTCGTCCCAATAGAATGTTGCATCCTTCTTCAACAGTTTCTCCACGGGCGTAGTAATTTGAGCATAAGATTTGATGAATTTTCTATAATATCCCATATGTCCCAGCATCGCGCGCAGCTGCTTGATGTTCCTTGGGGCCTCCAAATTCAAATTACTACAACCTTTGCAGGGTCCACCATCAATCCTTGCTTTCACACCACGTGACCCAACAATATCCCAAAGGGAACATAGAATATGCATTTCTTCAAATGCAATGCAATTTGATATCTGCGACATGTATCCATCATTAGGCGCAAACTTGCTACATGGCACTTCACTAATCCAAACACGGTCCAATCATTAAAGTAGACTTCCAGGAACTTATGAATGATCTCCTTGAATGCTGCTATGACTACGTGGGAAGATATCGTAGGCACATTCTTAAGCCCAAACAGCATAATAGTGTATTTAAAACAACCCCTCTCTATCATGAAGGTTGTTTTTCTCTTATACTTTGGCATGATTTTGATCTGTTGATACCCAGAAAATTCGTCAGTAAAGGAATAGGCTTCCTAG
Organism: Pinus tabuliformis; assembly: GCA_031772625.1. Lineage (NCBI taxonomy): Eukaryota > Viridiplantae > Streptophyta > Pinopsida > Pinales > Pinaceae > Pinus > Pinus tabuliformis. The sequence continues at coordinate 702,532,359 of CM062805.1, read as the reverse complement.
CCTCCAACATTATCTAACACTTAATTTATAAACGACACCGGAAATGGGTCGTGAATACATGCATCATTAAGCTTCCGTAGATCTATGCAAATCCTTATTTCAACTTTTTGTTTCTTCTCCTGAACCACCATTGGGCTCACCTAATTAGATTCTTAAATAGGTTTTATGATGTCTGCCTCTAGCATCTTCTCCAAATCTTGGCAAACCTTTTCCCTATATTTAGGATTAAGGAGATATGGCCTCTATTTACTAGGCTTCGTGTCCAGCTTAAGAGTGATCCTCATAACGCCTAAATTGCCAAATATTCCCTTCAAATCTAAAAAATTAGTAAGGAAGAGATCCTGGTATTCGCAGAGTAACTCAACAACTTTATCCAAGGTAGCGTCGTCCCAATAGTCTCCAATTTTTGCAAACTTCGGTTTTGCTTTAGTGCCAATGTTTACTTTCTTTGTCTTCAAAGGCGCGGAGATGTTGGGGTTTTGTATTTGTGGGCCTTTGACTTCGTGATGCCCTTCTGCCTTTGGAATATTAATGTTTCTCAGATCTTCATCCTCCTCTTCAACGGTCACATTATAGCATTCCAGCACATGGCACAGCTAGGTGCTCCAATCTGGTTGGGTCCATTCCATAGGTTCCTTTGGTGTTCTGAAGATAACTGCCTTAATCTCTTGTAGCACTTCATCGATGCTTGTGAAGCCATCTTCAAAGCTGAAGGTCAATAAGAACCCTTCCCTCAATATATCCCATTCTGCAGTGCCATGGCGGAGCTCCGTTTCCAAATACCGATTCATGGGAATTGTGTCCAAAATATGGAAAAATATGTGTATTCACTCTTCCTGCAGTTTTTTCCCCCATGCTTTAATCCATTTTTCTAGGTGATCACGCGAATCATCCCTTCCATTATATTTCTTAGTCATTCTGGTGTTAACACGCCCAAACCGCAACTTCATCATTCTTCTATAATCTTGCCATGCAACAAAACTATCCTTATGGGTACCCCACCATCATGCAGGTGTAGCGCGTAATGCCAACTCGAATTCTTGGAAGTGGTGACCCTCAAGGGCTTCGCACTTAAATTCATCCAAAAATAGATCAACATCAGTTAAACCATCATAATAGGGTAATTTCCTTACCTCTGACCAAACACAGCACAACGACTTCCTCATCATATTGCATTGCAATGTAGACACTTCATGCAAGCAACTCTGCCAATGTTCTAACTCCTCGTTTGAATTAGAGGTGTAGGAACTCTCTCGATCCCATTCAATCCTCCCATCTGTCGTCAGATTGATCCAGTCCTGATCTCGCACTGTTAGTTTGTAGATTTGATCTAGTTCATCATCCTTTTCCTCATAATTGCAAATTGGTTCAATATATCACACCCCTTTTGCAGGGTCCAACAATACTACAACCTGAAGCAATTTTCTTTCAAACGACATTGCCCTCTTCTTCAAATTGATGACCCCATTCATATCAATGGCCCAATCAATTCCCAGGAGTGCGGGGTATGGATTACTCTCATTGACAATTTCTATAACGTCAAAGTTGGTCATCGCACTCGCACCTTCTATATCAACTGTTACTCCATATAATCGTCCCATGGGGATGATTTTCTACTGGTTCACTATTCTAAGCTAAATCGGATACCACTGCAGCATAGGTCTCCCCATTATTTCCCATGTTTTTTTTGGTAATATGTTCGCATCGGACCCCAGATCCAAAATGACCTGGTCCATCTCATAGTCACCTATCTGGGTAGTGAGCCTCATCTCATGCGCTATTCATGCCTTATGTTTGCCAATTTTTCTAACCACCTGGTGTCCATCAAGGACCTTCTCTTTGTCGGTGCATTTGTTTATTAATTCCCGCAGGCCTTCCACAACTTTTCTATAGCATAGCAGTTTTATGCAGGTCTCCAAAAACGTAGTGAGTACAAAGGGATCAACTTCTGTAGCTGCATTAATTTCTTGAATCTTGTCCTAGCTTCCTAAGGTGGAGGCCTCAGTGAAGCTCTTCTTGGCCTCCATAAATATTTCCTTAGCGTGAGTTAGATCAAAGCCAATTTCCTTCTCTGGGCCTTGTGGACCCATACATCCTCTTCAAGATATTTACCTTTTTCTTCGCCAGTCGTTATTCCACTTCTCATCACTATATTAATGCTTTTGTCCTCCTCGTAGGGCTTAGCTCTCATCATCTATAAGTTCTGTGTAGGCTACTGAGGCTGCACTTTCTTCGCTTGCATTTTAGCTATCAGCACCGGGCACTCTTCTATAGTATGGTCAAACTTGTTGCATTATTGACATGACGGGAATGTCTGATTCTGGAATTCTCATGCATAGTGCCCTGGTTGTCCGCAGTTGTAACATATAATCTGACCCCAGCCTCTACCAGGTCCTCCTCCTCCTCGTCCCTGATAACCTCCACGTGCGCCTCCAGTGCCCTGATCTGGAAGCTGAGTTTCTTCTTGCATCTGATATGTAAGCGTTCTTTCCATCATCAACTCATAGCTTCAACAATGGCGCTCATTGTGGCCCACAGATTTACATAATTTACAGAACAACTACCGAGGTCTCTGAACGAACTTTTGAAGTAAATGGAAATTATTTGTCACATGTTGTCCAATAGCTTGACAAATAGCACACTGTAGAGCAGCCCCCATGGTTAACCCTGTTGGGGCTTCCAACTTCAGGGGAATTGGTCCCTCTCCTATAATATAATTCGCGTACATGGGTGTTACACAACATTTTGTCACTGTCCCTATACTCCCCATCTATGATCTTGGAGGACCTCTACAGTGAACTCGACATGCTTTCCCATCATGAAGTAACTCCCACTATGCCCTCTTCATGAGCAGAATAATTCCGCTTTACATCATTTCCCAAGAATCTTCCTTTCATCCCAATTTACAAGACCGACGCTACTGACCAGTTTCCTCCTCACGCCGATTTGCAGAGATTAAAACTAGCCCTAGCACCATACGGAGTGACTGAGCCCTTTTCTAGTCACGTCAATCCTCTTTTGGAAAGTTTTTTAAATATGGAGTCAAAGCTTCCAGCTCTAGAAGCTTTGTAACAGAAGTCTGGTAGATGGTTGGGATGGATGGAGCTAAAGAAGTTAGTTAGGGATCCTTTCCCCCATTAGGATGGAACAAACTTAAGATATAAGACCTTCTCCCACAATGAGAGGAACCATCTCCCATCCATTCAAGCTATATAAACCTCTCTTTTCCCAAGCTAAACTAGTTTTGGAGTGAAATTGAATGATCAACAAGATATCTATAGCTTGTAGCTTTCTAGTGTGTGTATGTTTGAGGGATAATAATGTGTTTTGGTTTGGTTTGAGACTAGAGGGAGGAGGCCTTAAAACTTCCATTGTTGGGCCTATCCATGAGATGCTAGCAGAAGTGTGGGAACCTGGATACATCGGAAGAGACCAACAACGTCAAGGCATTGATTGTAATCTCTTTCTGATTTATATGAATACAACTATTGATTGATTTCCTACATGAAGTGTTATTTTACATCTTTATGGCTTAATGTTCCTTGACCTATTAAGTAGGTTGAATACAATATTGTATGCTATCACATTTTTTGTTGTTGTTTGTTTGCTTGTTTCAGGTACTCGAAGGAAGGAAATGGAAGATAAATGGAGTGAGGAAGCAGGATCATCACAATCGGAATAGAATTCTAAGAGGTAGCCCCTCTTAATTGATTCTAGCTTAAGGAGATTTCCCATAGATTGTTTGTTTGGGGCTAGAACCGCTCTCTCAGGATAGAGGAATAATTTGTCTCCGCACTGAGAATTTACCTGCACCACAACGGGACAGTGGTCTTTATTGTGCCCCTGGCTCTTGAACTTCAAACATCATAATTTTTCATGTACTTCTGGTTTAGTCTCCTTGTCTTTCTTCAAACTCTGTAATTCTAGGTGTATGCTCTGTAACTAAGAGTGGATCTGTTGTACCCACAAGGTGGCATCCTAATAGGTTGTGCATGCAACCTCAACTCGATTTCCAAGGCTTTTGCCTGCGTTCCTATCTTCTGTTGTGACAGAGCAATTCTCAGGTGGGGCAGAAGCGAAGCTATAAACCATTCGCGATGCTAACTATTTGTGAGTTTCATGTAAGCTTCTCAAATTTGACACTTCAACCTTTGATCTAATTCCCAAGGCATCTCATCGACCCTCATCATTATTTATTTGAATCTAATTACTGACTATGAGTTGACTTAGGCTTACTAAACTCCTTGTTTAAAGCCGCCTTAGTATCTGGTAGCAATGCAAGAGGATTATCATAATAATACTTAATATACCAAGTTAGTGTGCGATCCTGCAAAGCGATAACCAATTGTGCCTTCTTTATATTGTCATTAGTAATCTGTTGCGTTGTTCACACAGCATTTGCAACAAACCAAAATTGCTCTGTATCTTCACTCCCTATGCCCTTGAAAATTGGAAGCTTCATTGTGTTCGCCATGTTGAATGGTGGTGGTGGAGGTGGAGGTGTGGGTGAAGGTGTATGTGGTGGAGGTGGAGTGGATGGATGGTTTACTCGAGGAATCCCCTAAGTGATTATCTAAATAATGCTTCATGGTGGAGTCCATTCTGCCCCTTCGTCATCACTTGGAGGAGGTCCAATCAATGGACTGTACGCTGATTCTGATTCTTCGTGATTTCTAAAGAGTCGTCCACTTCGCATAGCTCTGAACATCAAGGTAATGGCATCACCCGTTTTTCACATAACTACATTTTAATCCAACTAATCAATGATATTAGATACCTACCTCACGATCCTTTGAAAAATCAACGCTCCGCTTCACTATAGTTGACTAAGGTATCAACTACATATTCTGTAACAAATCCTCCTAAAATTAAATCAAGCCAATGATTGACAGCTCGCGCAATCTTATTTTCAGAGGTTTCTAGCCGTCACACTAATTCTGGAGTCCACATTATAGGACTATCGAGCTTCCACCTTCCTTGATTGTCTTTCAATTTATCTAACCATTCATAAAATTCAATGGGAAAGGTGCAGAAGAAGATCTTGTGTATCTCTGTATATAGATACATGTTCAACCACTCTTCCTTTGATAGGCACGGATTTCTGTTTTCTTGCACCGTGAACTCGTGAATCTTCCGATCCAACCACTTTTCAATTTCTTTCTTGGTCAGATTCCAATGATGTGACATCACACATCTCTTTCAAGAAGATCTCGGTCCTGGAAACAGAACCATTTGTTGGCTTAGGGTGTCCTGAACCAAGTTCAGAGTTAGTTTCACCAACCAACAAAACTCTACACTATTGGCCCTTTCGGCAACAACCTACGTAGTGCAGGTTGCAGTGTCACCCGTAACAGTATGGGGGGATGCAAGAACCAAATTTCTGCACCTAGAGACTAGTGTGATGTCTTCCAGTGCCTCATATATGCATTCACGCACATCGATACACTCTTAGGGCTCATCTTTGCAACTCCATTAAATAGCCTTCAGACCTTCACGAAGGTCTATGATCCATCCTTGTGGAACTTTAAAAGTCAATTTGTCTACTCACGCATATCAGAGAGTAGTCCTAAATTAGGGTTCGCATCGATTTACTTAAGCTATTAATAAACATAAGAGAATTCATCAAAGTCTTCGTGAAAGTACTTATACATTCATTGTGTATATCATTAACACTTATTCAAGAGAATCCGTAACATTCAATCAATATTCCATAAAACACATCATTCATCGACAACATATAATATTTATAGAAACATAGATAAACATAAATACGCAAGAATTCTTTGGAAACTGTCTTTACTGGTCTTCAATTCAATGTTACATACTCAAAACTACCCTAAGCGCAGAGCTGCAGGGGTCCGTGCACTCAGCTCCGGACTCTACCTAGGCCTCTGCGCACTTAGTTGCAGAGCCTTTCTTCTATCTTACCCGCTTCTCTTCATTCTCACTTCCCATCCATCATGCCTTAGACTCTCTAAGACATACCTATTTATAGCGTTTTTCATACAATGCCATGGTCCGTGAATCATGGGTGAATCTCAAAACTGACTCAAACTTTACATAAAACAAGGGGCTAAACCCCTTTGACTCCTATTCATCTACGTGCTCCACATCCATAAATCAGTGAGACTTTACATTATTTACAAAAACTATAACAAAACTTGGGTTATCTTAACCCCAAAACTAACCCAGGGGACCCCATCCCAGCATATACAATTGATCTCAGTGAAAATTAGCTTAAATGAAGATTCTTAACAAGAAGTGGGATGCCAAGTCTGAGGAACCCTAAATTTTCAAATTAAAATCGAAGGAAAAACAATTATACACTTTAATTTATAAATAATTGAGTTAACTTTGTATTATATGAACCTTTTTTTTTAATTAACAATTTAATTGATTGGTTAAAGCTATAGAACCCATCATAGATCATTGCCTAATTAATTAAGAAATAATAATGTTAAAATTTATATTTTACATTGAAATTAAAAATGATTTAGATTATTAAATTAATTTGTTATGTGTTTGATAATGGTAATGGATATAATTAACTACAAAATTGTACCAAGTTATTGTTTGAAAAAACCCATATTCAATCTTCTCAAGAGTGCATTGTTTGAATGTGGAATATTTGTCCAACACATTGAAAGCCTTTTGAAGTAGTAGATCATTTGCTATGCTAAATCATTATATCAAAACCCACAAAAATAGTGCTATGCTAAATTATCATATCAAAACCCACAAAATAATGCATCAATAAAAGAGAAATGTGTCGATAACAAATTGGGAAAATGAAATAAGACGAATGAATCAATAACAAATTGGGAAAGTCACAAAAGATCACGCAACCCCAAAACACAAGGAGCCAGTTATGATTTTATTACAATATGTGAAAACAACTGTGCACTAAATTTGAATCTCTTGAAACGAGTTGTTAATAATTATATTGTAAGTTTCTAATGGTGACTTAGAATTTGGAAGAAAGAAGACATTCCCATTTCTTGGCTCCCTCAAAACAATGAAACAATTTTTTTATTATTCATTTAAAAAAATAGACAGTTGACAAACCACCCTACAATATCAGGGAAGTTCCAACAGTTGTGAGTACTGCTACTCATTAAGAATGACATAACCCTCATGCTCCAAATCCGCCATGTCAACGTGCTCATTCTTCCACCAAAGCAGGAATACTAGACCTGAACCATATCTTTTGAGCATAACTACCCAATGAATTGGATGAAGGATCGATGCTAGCAATAGATGGACCATTTGACTAGTGAGTTTTTATACCTAAAGCATGGTTTTTGTACAAATGCTATAGTGATAATCTCAAGAATGATGATAGTGAAGCTTGGCTATAGAGGTTGATGGCCTTCCAGAGACTTAACTTCACCAGTAACAACAACTTCTTAGAGTGTCCACTCCTCTCACCAACCTAGAGTTAATGGAGCAAAGCCACACGATTCAAATCGACATGCCATTAAAAAAAAACCACGTTACTTCAACATTTTATAAATATTAAAAGTAACTTGAAATAATAGGTTTTTAACTAAATCACAAGACTCAAAAAATATTTTCTCATCCTAACCATCTATAAGCCCTCATCGTCGAAAAAAAGGCATAGGCGAAACACTTCCACAAGAAAGAAATGATGGCGCACTTCTCAGTGAATTCAATGACATCATTTGCAGTACCATGTGTAAACTTTTATTTAGAGGGAGGACAAAGAAAATGAAACAACGACATTTACTGGGTTGAATAGTGTTTGCTCGCCCCAAGCCCGCAAAGAAAACACCTTCATTGTAAACATTTATATTTGCAAAACTATCTAAAATGTCAATTTAAAATACAAATTAAAGATGGGAAAATATGTGAATTCATTATCGTTTAGCCTCCATAAATATATATGTATATGCAAATGTTGTGACTAACACACAAAAATAAATTTGTAAAGTGGTTGTAGATTCGACGTACAAAAGAAAAAGCAGAACAAAGATGAAAATCATTCTCACACTACAAAAGAAAAATCAGAACAAAGATGAAAATAACTACCACACACCACTCGAATGACAGGAGTTTCACCACTCGTGACTTTGGTTATGTTCTCTTTATACATAAACTTAGATGCCCACCGCAGAAATTTTGAGGTAAAAAATGGGTCTCAAAACAAAAACGTACAACTAAAATCAGCTTTATAACAACCAATAGGATTCAATATGATGGTGTCAACCATGGAGGATGATTCACCATTTTTGGAGTAAAAAAATAAAAATCTTAAACAATAAAAAAATAAAAAATAAAACTACTTTTTCAACTGATCTCCTTATGGTTTTACTCAAATTTCAAGTGCAATCACTCGTTGGATACAAAATTTAATCCGTCATCGAAAGAGCACCCATGTTGCATACTTTCGATGGACCCTGCTACATAAAAAATGAGAAATACATGAAAAATGTGGTTGCAATTAAGTTTTTTCATGTATTTCTCATTTTTCGTGTAGCAAGGTCCATCGAAAGTATGCAGCATGGGTATTCCTTGAATGAGGAAATAAATTTCACATCCAATGAGTGCTCCTACTTGAAATTTGAGTAAAATTGTAGGGCGATATGTTGAAAATATGAGTTGAAAAGGTATTTTTTTCTTTTCCCCCTCTAAAATCTGATGACTTAATGTAATATTATTTTATTATTTCCACTATGATTTTGTAATATTCCTTACTAGGCCCATTTTAGACCTCAAAATTTCTCTAATGATGCCCTTTTGTAGTTTTGACTCTCATTTTTTGAATGCTATAATTGTTTCTGTGCTTAATTTTCTTTAAGATACTCTAACCAAAAATAAAACTCCATTTAATTTTGATGGCTTGCAATGGTCGTCTGCTTCATTTTGTCTAAAGCATCCACACAATAAATGCACAAGTGATGGGTCCAGCCCTCGTTACACTCATCAACCTTAATGAATGGATAAAAATTAATTGAAATGATTAATAGTTTGATTAACTGTGTGATTAGTTCATTCGGTGGTTGTTTACAATGATTTATTAGATATTTTGGCTCTCGGTAGTTATGAGTCGTACCAACACCATTAGTTCTTGGACATCGATAATCTCACTCCTGCTTTGGTAAGTGACCCGCAAACCCTATTCTCCCAGTCATTTGCTCCTCATTCTGTTGGAGCTCGAGGGTTTCACTGTGTAGTCCTTCTGGTGTGATTTTCACTGTAAGAGTGTGCTGCTTCTTGTGCTTTGGTTCGGTCTCGACCTAGAAACCTATTCAGCTTCACTCTCTGGTGAGATACACTTGTTCGACACTGGTTTTCTCTTGTTCTTCCGCCTCGATGCTTAATATACTCTGTTGTGCTATGGAAATTAGCTTATTTGAAAAGATTGTGAATTTTCTCTGTGTGTGTGGTTACAGTTGGTTGTTTTGCTGGACTGTGCGACTGTTCCTTTCTTGGTTTCTTTGATTCAACCATTCTCAGAGTTCTCTAGTCATATTGCCCTGTTTCCTTGACAGGTTGTGGTCTCAGGGTCTTCAGCTTCGGTTTCTTCTTCAACGGCGAAGGTAAGGTCCCGTTCTATGCCATCATTCTTCTCCCCTTTTTACGCATTTATCTGACTCGCTTGCTCCTTTGTGAGCAGAGGGACCCTTGGTGACTGCAACCCGACACTCTGTCTCTGCACTAGTAAACTCGAACCCTATGTTTCCATATTTTTTTGTTCCTCGTTTCTTCTATTCTTGTCGCGAAATGCTCACGCTTTATTGTTGGCGATTTTGTTGCAGGTGGGTTTGTCCTGGAGGTCTTGGCTTCGACTTTGTGGCATGCTGGCTAGACCCGGGTAGGGTCGCTCCTTGTCAACCTTGCTTACTAGTTTATCTCTATTGCTTTCTTGGGTTAGGCTAGTCTGTTGTGCGTGGAGACTGTTGTCTGTCCAGTATAATGTAGCCAAGTCTTTTAGACTTGCGTTGTTACTGTTCTGGGTTGTCGCTGTAGGTTTGTTTTTAGTTAGGGTTTCCAAACCCATTTGCCATTACAATCTCATTTGATTTGTATAGCATTATTTTTGTATAGACTGTATGTATATTGAACAGAGATTTACGGATACTTTTGTGAATAAAAAGAGAGGGTTTCTTCTTCAGAAAATACCTGTATTATTGGTCTCTGTCTTTTCTGTTCAGAATTTGTGTATCTTCCAGGAACTCCTTTCCCTCTTTTGATTTAATAATTCTGGGACTATGCAGCCTCGTCTCTCTAGTTTCTTCCGTGTCTATACTTGCAAGATTTTGTTGATTTGTCGGCCTGTTTAGTCAATACAAGTAGAACAATATATATATGCTTTGTAGAATAGATACCAGAGAATTTTCTTTCATTGTATCAAGCAATTCAACAAACTGTAGATAGACAACTGTGGGATGCCAAAATATAACTTGTGTGCTCAGAGATGTTTTTATTATATTTCTCTTTCTAAAAGGTCGAACCTGTTACAATGCATTCTGTCTCCTTTTCAATAATTTCCTGGAAACAGTTTCTCTTAACTGTTGTTAGTTACATTTTGATAGTTCATTTTCAGTTCTAAAACTGTTTATTTCCCTACGCTATGATCTGTAAAAGTTAACATGAAAAAATGAAAATAATTAACTACAACAACTTGTTTAATTTCAACTTTTATCTTCCTAAGTATTGTTTCTCTAAGAAATTAAAATAATAACAAAAGAAACGAAATTAAAGTGTCCACTTGCAATTTCCTCCTCAGTCCTCTCAGAGACCAAATGACCTTCTGTCATGATGACCTTCGTCAGCTAGATGCTCCTGCATCAGGCTCTCGGGGTAATAAAAAGTCATGGCTCCGTTCCATGAGCTCCTCCACAGAATAACCTGCCTTTTGTATCTGTGTCATGTCGAACCACGAACTGTCCTCAATAGGATAGTTCTTCCACTTGACAAGGTACCACAGACACTCCTTCCTGAAAGTTCCCTTGGCCACCTGTGTATCAAGAATCTTCTTGATCTCATGGGGTTGAGCTGAAGGCATTTGCCTCATCCAAGAACCACCTTCAACCTGGGTGTCTTGTTCTGGCCGCACCACACTGTCATCTTCAGGGTTGGCAGTATATGGGAACAGGTCTTCCATGTTGAAAATAGGTGATATGCCTATATCTGGTGGCAGCTGTATTTCATAAGCGTTAGCTGAGAATTTACGTAGAATTTTACAGGGACCAATCTTCTTAAATTTCAGCTTGTTATATGCGCCCTTAGGAAACCGTTCTTTGCGTAAGTGTGCAAGGACTTCATCCCCTACATTGAATTGCACTTCTCACCGCTTTAAAGTTGCCTTTTGTTTGTATTTTTGAATGTTGTCCTATAACCTTGATTTCACCTGCTCATGTATATCAATCATTGCTTTGGCGAAATCTTCCCCATCAGCACTTCTCTTCTCCAATTTTCCCAGATCCCACAACTCATGTACTCCGCGAGGATGCATGCCATATAGGATCTGAAATGGACTGTGTCCGGTGTTGCGGTTCGGTGAATCGTTATAAGCGAATTCTGCTTGAGCAAGTGCACGATCCCATAACTATGAATTTTCTCTAGTCAGGCTCCGTAGTAGGTTCCCCAAACTCCTGTTCACCACTTCCGTTTACCCGTCAGTCTGCGGATGATATGCAGAGCTGAAGTTCAATTGTGTATCCAACTTCTTCCACAGGGTGCGCCAAAAGTGTCCCGTGAATTTCACGTCCCTATTGGAAATAATAGATCTGGGTAGGTCGTGTAATCTAACAATCTCAGTGAAAAACAGGTGAGCTACATGAGTGGCATCACTAGTTTTTCAACAAGGGATGAAATGCGCCATTTTCGAAAATCTGTGTACCACCACCATCACCAAGTCGTAACCTCGCTGCATTCTAGGAAGTCCCAAGACAAATTCAATGCTGACTGAGTCCCATGATCTGCTTGGAACAAGTAGTGGTGTGTAAAGTCCAGTGTTTTGACTGTGTCCTTTTACCAATTGGCAGACTTTACACCTACTCACATATCGCTGCACATCCCTTCACATTCTTGGCCAGTAATAAAAGTGTCTGAGCTGATCTAAAGTTTTGTCTATACCGAAATGTCCGGCTAGACCTCCACTGTGCTTCTCCCGAATAATATTTTCCCTCATCGAACAATCAGGAATACATAACTGTCCCCCTTTAAACAATAGCTTCTCCTGCAAATTGTAGTCCAACCATGGACTATTGTTTCTCAGCAAGGGATTCTGACAGGCTTCATAAGCCTCTTTGAAATCCGCATTGGTCTGATACAAGTCTTTCAAATGCTCAAAGCCCAGCACTTGTATCGTACTTTCCTGTAAGAGCAAGGCTCTTCTTCTCAATGCATCTGCCACCTTGTTGGCCTGCCCGCTGATGTGTTTCAACACAAAGGTGAAACTCTGCAAATATTCGACCCACTTGGCATGCTTGTGGTTCAGTTTATGTTGTTGCATCACATATTGTAGTGCAGAATTATCAGAAAACAAAACAAACTCACTCCCCAGCAGATAGTGTCTCCAATGCTTCAGTGCTTGGACGACAACATAGAATTCCTTATCATAGGATGAATACTTCTGCCTGCTCTCATTCAACATCTCACTGAAAATGCAACAGGTTTGCCTTCTTGGCTAAGTACAGCTCCAATAGCTATACCGCTTGCATCGCAGCAAACCTGGAAAAGCTTATTAAAATCTGGTAACCTTAAAATTGGTCTTTCTGTAATTTTCTTCTTTAAGAGCTGAAAGCTTTTCTCTGCTGCCTCGGTCCAATGAAAAGGCTGACTTGCCTTTTTAATAGCATCCAACATAGGCGCGTAGATTTCACTGAAATTTCTTATAAATTTGCACCAGCCCATGAAAACTACATACCTCAAACAAGGCTTTTCGGGAATGGCCAGTTAATGATTGCTGTAATCTTTTCTGGGTCCATCTTCAACTCATTTTCTGCAATTACAAAGCCCAGATAAACCAATTCTTTTTGTAGGAAAGTACATTTTTTTAGATTTATTAGCAGCTTATTCTGCTGCAATTTTTCCAGCACACTTCGAACATGTCGAAAGTGCTCCTCCTTAGTCTTACTGAAAATTAATATGTCATCAAGATACGCTATCACAAAATTTTCGATGAACTCTTTGAGCAATTCGTTCATCAGTCGCATAAAAGTACTATGGGCGTTACTCAAACCAAACGGCATGACCAACCACTCGCACAACCCTTCATTGGTCTTGAAGGTTGTCTTCCACTCATCTCCTTCCCTGATCCGGATCTGATGATAGCCACTCTTTAGATCAATCTTCATGAAGTATGCTGCCCCACTCAGGCAGTCCATCATATCGGTCATCCATGGTAGGGGAAATCTATACCCAATGGTGATTTTATTGATGGCCCTTGAATCCGTGCACATTCGCCATTCTCCTCCTTTCTTGGGAGAGAGAACTATTGGTAGTGCACAAGGGCTCAAACTCTCCCTTATCAACCCTTTATCTAGCAACTCCTACACCTGTTTTCTGATCTCCTCATTATCTTTGGGGCTCATCCGATATGCTTCCTTATTTTGTAGACTTGCTCCAGGTATAAAGTCGATATGATGACTGATGCTTCTTTTGGGAGGCAACTTGTCTGGCAAATCGTCAACTATAATATCACTGAACTCCTGCAACATCTTTTGAATTTTTGCAGGCACATCAGACATTTCTATGTGCAACAACACTATATTTGCCCTCCTCACAATAGCATAGTTCACTTCACTTTCTTCGATCTGTTTCAAAAACTGTTTTCCACCCATTAGTAATGCTTTCGTCCCACTTGTTTCTGTTGTCTCCTCCTCCTTGATGGGCACAAGTGTGTGCTTGATCCCATCTTTAACAAACTTGTAGCAGTTCTTCTTCCCGTCATGTACTACCTTTCGATCATATTGCCATGGTCTTCCTAGCAGTATGTGACACACGTCCATTGGCATAATATCACAAATAACTTTGTCTTTGTACCTGCCAATGTGGAACTCAACTTCACACTGTTCGTCAACCAACAGCTGGTGGCCTTTCTGTAGCCATGACACCTTGTAAGGGGTGGGGTGCTTCAGTCGCTTCAAACCCAACTTCTCTACCATCTCGGTGGCAACCAAATTATCTGTACTCCCACTGTCGATGATCAACTTGCAGCATTTCCCGTGCGATTTGCAAACTGTCCGGAATAATGCTTTCCTTTGGGTCTGTTCAGCTGTTTCTTTGGCTGGTTTCAACAACACTTTGTTCAAAACTAAGGCTTCCCCTGTTTCCTGCACATTTTCTACTTCTTGGGGTGGTGCCTCTGCTTCCTCAGGCTATGCAACAAACGTTCCCCTCTGGCCAGCTTGTTCCAGTTCAGGACATTCAAAAGATCTGTGCCCCCACTTGTGGCACCTGTAGCACTGATAGTTAGCTCCTCTACCTCAGCCATTCCCTCTTCCTCGCTGATATGGCCTGCCACCTCTAGTGTTGTCTCCTTTTTCTGCTGTTCCTGAAGCCTTGGATCTGTTGCCCTCTCCGCTATTACTGGCGGTTCATCCTCTACCATAGGGTTGTCCTTGTCCTCTGTCGGTTCCCCATCCTCTCCTAACATTTTGTTTTCTGGTAATCTTTTCCTCAACCTTCATAGCACTCTGATAGGCTTCTTCTATATTTTTTGGGGAAAGAATGCTGATTTCATCCAATATTTCCAGTCTCAAACCATTTACGTACCTTGTTGTTTTCTCCGGGGTGTCCTCGGTGTAACCAACTCTTAAGTTTACCCGGTAGAATTCTTTTGTATACTCTCTCATTGTCATCCCTTTTTGTCTCAAATTCTGCACTTGTCGATGTAGTGCAATCTGGTAATCCTTAGGCAGAAATCTACCTTTCAACTTGGCCACCATCCTTGGCCATTTCTTTATTGGCAACTTGTTCATCCTTCTTCTCTCCACTTGGACACTATCCCACCACAGGGCTGCGTGTCCTTTCAGCTTTATTGCAGTGAACTTGACTCTCTGGTCCTCACTGACCTCTTCACATTCAAAATACTTTTCCAATTCGCTAATCCAGTCCAACAGAACTTCTGTGGACAGGCTGCCATCGTAATTTGGGATCTCCGGTTTGGGCTTGCTGCTGGCCAACAGGACCGACCTCAACAACCTCATCTCCAGTCCTTCCTCATCCGACCCGTCTGTTGTAACTATGGCTTCTTCCTCACTGTCATCTCCTATCTCTGGATCCCTTCTCCTTCCTGCTTCAACTGCCTCCAAACGAGCAGTAAGGATCCTTATTTCTTCTCTCAGTCCTTCATCTGCTACTCTGCGCACACCTCTCCCACATCCTCGTCTTCCAACTTCCATGTCTATCCTGGCACTTTCAATTTCCCGCTCTGATACCACTTGATGGGTCCAGCCCCTCGTTACACTCGGCAACCTTAATGAATGGATAAAAATTAATTGAAATGATTAATAGTTTGATTAACTGTGTGATTAGTTTATTCGGCGGTTGATTACAATGATTTATTAGATATCTTGGCTCCCGGTATTTATGACTCGTACCAGCACCGTTAGTTCTTGGACAGGTGTCCACTCCTCGATAATCTCACTCCTGCTTTGGTAAGTGACCCGCAAACCCTATTCTCCCGGTCATTTGCTCGTCATTCTATTGGAGCTCGAGGGTTTCACTGTGTAGTCCTTCTGGTGCGATTTTCACTGTAAGAGTATGCTGCTTCTTGTGCTTTGGTTCGGTCTCGACCTAAAAACCTGTTCAGCTTCACTGTCTAGTGAGATACACTTGTTCGGCACTGGTTTTCTCTTGTTCTTCTGCCTCGGCGCTTAATATACTCTATTGTGCTATGGAAATTAGCTTATTTGAAAAGATTGTGAATTTTCTCTGTGTGTGTGGTTACAGTTGGTTGTTTTGCTGGACTGTGCGACTGTTCCTTTCTTGGTTTCTTTGATTCAACCATTCTCAGAGTTCTCTCGTCATACTGCTCTGTTATTAGAGGCTCCCCCAAGAACAAAACTACATATATAGGAAAACTTAAAAATATAGAATGTTTAGATTGTGCTATTAAGAGTGGGCTTGTCTTAAAATTCTGTTTTTTTACTTTTCTAGCAACCATAATTGGAGTCTAACAACTAAATTGTTGGTGAAATCATAATTTTACATTATTTACAAAAGTTGGTTCAACACTATTCAATACCCTATTGCATTTACATTTTAACAAAATTTATAATCCAAAATTTCCAAATAAGTTTTGGGTAAAACAAACTAGAAGAACATATCCATAAAAATTGAAAACATAAAACCTTTAAGCTACACTATTAACTAAAAATCATATAAATTTAATGTCTAGTAAACAATAATAGGCATCTATCCATGATAAACATCTATCCATGATACATCTCACACTGCTAAAATTAAAAAATTTCCTAAAAATTAACTAAATTACAACTTTATTTTAAATTCTTATTTTTTATTATTAATTATAAAAAGAATTAATATATCACTTTAGCATATATTTATTTTAAAAAAAATGTAACAAGATGTTTAATTATGTAGAATCAACTTCCACTTTAACATGAAGATTCCTAATTTATAAATAGACTTTGTTACACTACCATGGGACAATGCCATGGCTTATCAATACCACATTCCCAAAAAAACGTAACTCATTTTTCTAGCTGATCAATTTAATTAAAAGGACAAAAAATTCATAACTACTTCAGATATAAATTTCAACCTTTGATTTGTGAATATTGTTATGAATGTTATAGAATATTTCATGAAGGTTAAATCTCTATCATCCATCTAAGAATTATTAATAATAAAATTAAAATTCTAGAAACCCTATTCTAAAATAGACATGCATATTATAACACCCTCTCACTCTGCAACTGTCCTGTGCACTGCAGACACCCTAGTCTGCTCTCATGATGGCATCCCAGGAGGGGGCCCCTACCCCTCCCTCGGACAAGGCTGCAACCTTCCAAGATCTTGTGGCTACTCTCTCGACAAAGCCTGAGAGTAAAAATGTGCAATCAAAGTTTGTGAAAAAGTCTAAGTCCATTCCCTCGATAGTTCTTCCCTTGGGCATCCAAAGAAAAACATTGGCCTTTTTTGACTAAGCCCTTGTGGGAAAGTTCATGGGGATGTGCTTCTTTCCTAGATCCATGGATGCATGGATAGATAAGACCTGGAAGTCAATGATGAAGGGAAATATGATTTTGTATTCTTATGATAATGGCTTCTTCATTTTTTTGTTTGAATTTAAGGAAGATACTGATTTGATCTTTAGAAATAGACCCTATTTCTGAATATCAAGGAATGTACCTGAACAAGTGGTCCTTAGACTTCCATCGAGATGAAGATATCCTAAATGCAATTCTTGTTTGGGTTAAGCTTACATGGATTCCTCTCTCCTGTTGGAGTGACAATTGCTTGAGAGCATTTGGAAATGAAGTCAAAAGATATTTGGATAGGGTTGATCCTAAAGGATCTCAATTTTCTTGTGCCAAGATTTACGCGGAGGTTGATCTATAGAAGGCTTTTCCTTCATAAATTAATCTCACTTTAGGGTGATGGACCCATTTTTAGACTCTGGGTTATGAGAAGGTCCCTTTTAAATGTTGATTCTTCCATGAATATGACCACTTCAACATGGAATATAAAAAGGCCCTTGTTAACAAGGGGTCAGATTCACCAATAGGTTAAGAGGATCAATGGAAAACTCAAAGGTCTAGAGGGAATAGAGGTAGATCAACAATAACGAAGAATAAAAACACCCAAAATAAAAAGGGGGGGTTCATCATAGGAAAATTCGTTTAGAGCCATGCAGTCCTGTTATGAGAATGAACAAGAGGAACCAAACCCTATTTTATATAAGGGGGCTTCTGGTGAGGAAGCAATAATAATGGAACATGAAGACAAGGAGATAGATAAAACAAAGGAGGTCAACTCAGAACCACATCAATCAAGGTTGATCCTTGTAGACCTCAAAATTCTCCAATAACTAATATTGAGAGTTCTCCTCCCTAGTTTGAAAATGTTGAAGGAGGTCCTTCTTCTATAAGGGTTATCACTCAAAATATGGCGCATACCTTAACTTAGGAAGATGAAGGTAGTATCCATGAAACAGAGAGGAACAAGAATAAGCAAGGAAGGCTGCCTAAAAAGATAACACGAGAAAAAAGAAGTAGATCATAACAATAAAATGGGAAATCAAATAGTAATCATTAAGATTCTAAAGAAAAAAACATCTAAAGGAGTATAACTAATAGAAGAAGGAGGAGTTTCCCATGAAAATACTCCCAAGAAATTATGAAAGTCTTCTCTTGGAACATAAGGGGTTTGGGAAGCCCCATAAAAGCCCTACGAGTTAGAAATATGGTGAAACAAGAGAAGCTTCAAATCTTCTTTCTTTAGGAAACCAAGCTTGAGGAAAAGGAAGTTAAAATGTAGACAAGTCGTTTTAGAGAGATAACAACAGAATAGTGAAAGATTCTAGAGGTGTGTCAGGAGGATTATGTATGTTTTGGTCTGAAATCTATTTTAAGTTAATAGATAGCATGAAATCTCAATTTTGGATAGCCATTCTCTTGGAAAGAAGGGATATGGGTGAGCGAATATCCATTATCAATATATATTCTCTTGTGTTTTGTGGGGAAAAATTAGAATTCTCAAACTCCTTAATCTCTATCAATGAGAGGGCTTGGTTCAATAACTATATAAGGGGAGGTGAATTTAATACAGTTTTGAGATCTAAAGAGAAGAGAGGATAATGCCTTGTTCATGATCCCTTTAGGGAGTGCATGGAAGACTTGATAAATGATTTGGATTTAGTGGAAATTCTCCCCAAAGTTGGAAAATACACTTAGATGAATCGAAGGAGTGGAGACAATAGTGGAGTAACCCGATTGGATCATTTTTTAATCCACAACATTGGCTTTGAAAAGGGTTGGATTGCACTTCTAAAATCAAGGCGCAAGGAGAATCAGACCATCGTCCAATCTCATTAACGATGGATCAAATTGAAGGTTTAGGTCCAATCCCATTCAGATTTAATGCTACATGGCTGAAGGAAAAAGACATTGTGGAATTGATTAGACAATTGTGGAGGATCCTAGTTTAGGGATCACCCACCTATTTGTGGGAATAAAAATCAAAATATATAAAATAAGTGCTAAGGAAGTGTCTAAAGGAAAAGTATCAACCCTTTGGATAGAAACAAAAGGAGTTAATAAAGCAGTTAGAATTCCATCAAAACCTGATGGAAAAATGTCAAGTGAAACTCTAGCATTTTGAAAAAGAAAAAGAGCTTACAAGGAAATTATTTATAGCAAGTAGACAAGAAGAATACTTTTGGAGACTAAAATCTTGAAATTTGTGGCTTCAAGCGGGAGATAAAATCACCTCCTTCTTCCATAGTCAAGTTAACTCTTATGAATTGCAAAATCGAGTCAAGCAGATAGCCCTTGAAGGAAGGACGAGGTTGACCAAATTTGAGGACATTAATCAAGAAGCCTTTCATCGTTTCTAGGCCCTCTATCAAGAGGATAGAGTACATTACATGTCCCAAGCTCAAGAATTTCTCGAATGTATCACCTCTTTTTTTCGAACTCTACCAATTTGTCTCTTGTCAAAGAGAAAAGGGAAGCATAAGTTATAGAGGAAATATGAGATTTGGACCCATATAAAGCCTCAAGCCTTGATGGACTCTCCATAAGCGTTTATAGAGATTTTTGGATTATGATTAAAAAAAGATCTATTATGGATGTTGAACAATACACGAACAAAGGAGAAGATTGGGGGCAGTAATGACTCGTCCTTTCTTTCTCTTATTCCCAAATAATTAAATCTAGTGATTTTCACTCTCTTCCAACCAATTTCTCTTTGCAGTTTGGATTATAAAATTATGACGAAGATCATTGAAACAAGACTGAAAAAATTATTGTTGAAATTTGTTTCAGAGAACTAGCGTGGATTTATGGAATAGAGACAAATTTTGGATAATATTATCCTTGTTGAGGAAGCAATTCATTCTAACAAGGAATCAAGTGAGATAGGAATGGTGATTAAATTGGATATAACCAAAGCCTTTGACTAGGTAAGGCATTCCTTTATTTTCCTAACGTTTGAAAAACTAGGGTTTTGCAATGAATTTATAAGGGGGTCAAAGTGTGTATTGGTTCCCCTTGGATAATGCCATTTGTTAATGGTTGGCCCACTCCTTTTTTTGTTGCTTCTCAGGGGCTAAGACAAAGCTACCCTTTGTGATCCATAATTATGCAGGAATGCAACAAAATACGTATATACACATAAACACAGAGATGCAGTAGAAATAAAACTTCATTTCAATAATATCAAAGAACTGAAATATGCTTACATATGAAAATAGAAATAAACTAGCTTGGGCGATGGTAGCTTATCTCTGAGAAGAGATGTGGCGGCTACATGCCTCTGAACTATGTTACAATGAGGCTCAAGGGACTTTTTATTATTGAACAACAAGGGAAAACCCTAAACAACCAAAACCGTAACCCCAGGAGATGGAATGCTAAGTGTTTGTGGGCCCCATTGGGGTTAGTTGGGCAACGAACTTCTCGAGGTCATAACTTGGTCATATTTTCTCCATGTAGAACATACATTACCTTGTTGGAAAGATATATCCAACTAATACAAGATTTTCTGTGGGCCCTTGCCTAGCGCAGGCCTTAAAAAAACATTGTTTCGGGGGTCAAAACTACTTTGGAAGTTCAGGACCCAAAAAATGCCAAAAAATAGTAAATGCTACTATAAACAAGGAAATTTATCAAACCGAATGGAGGTCTAGGTGGAATAGGCTGGTGGCCACCAATATCCACCTGGATCACTTTGTCTCCTCTTCTCTACATCATCATGACTAAAAGTTTGAGCAAGGATTTGTGAAGAGCCAAGCAAGAAGGCGAGTTGGTGGGTCTAAGTATTGTGTGGAGTGTCAAAGGGGTGAATCATTTTCTTTGCAAACAACACCCTCCTTCTTGGGGGAGCCTCTAAAATAATAGTTCTTTGTTTTAAAAATATTTTGAATCCATATCTTGATTTATCAAGTGGTATGGTCAACAAGAGGAAATAACAAATATACGGGTGGAATTTTTGTTGAAATGACACTAAATGAGTTGTTAAGGATCCTAGTGTTTCCAACTGTCACAAAGTGGAGATAGTTTAAGTATTTAGGAATTTCAATTTCATTTGGGGAAACAAATGCATAAAAATGGGAGATAGTCCTGTAAAAAATAAAAAAAAGGATCCGATCTTGGTGCGCTCACTGGTTAATTGTGGTTGGAAAGATAGCCAATTTATATGGGTTCAGGTCTTATCACCCTAAGGGAATAATCCATCAAATTAGCAACATTTTGAGGAAGTTTCTTTGGAAAGGGGGGAAAATAATGAACATAGATTTCATCTAGTGAACTGGAGTACAATGCGTTTACCCAAATTTTGATATTTTAAATTTATTATATAAAAAAATGAATACAAGAAAGTGATATAGTTATTAACATGACTGTTTAATAGGTAATAATTTATTGAAATTTCCAAATTCATAATTGAATTTTTAGGGTTTATTATATAACGCATTTATTATTTGGTAGTCATGAGGAGATACAAAAAAAATCTATCCATGTGAAGGGTTGGTGTGGCTGAGGTTGATGTGATCCTCGAGCAATTTTGACGACATATATGCCCCTGGGCCATGATTACTTACATAACAGGATAGTCCCACAAATCACGAGCATGTTAGAAATATGTGTGTGTGTGTGTTTTATTTATTTATAATAAATTGAAGAATGTTTTTAAGAATTAGTTAGTTGAAAAATTCAAAATAAAATTAAATGTTTACAATATTGTCTTTCTTACTATTTATATTGAAATATAATCACCCATTAGGATTATCCTAAGTAGTTGGTACTTACGGAAATAATGACATGCATCTTAATTTGAATCCTGGCGAACCTTGCTCAATATAGTTTTCTTGACTACTGTAATGAAGAAAATAAGCATTGTTAAAGTAAGAGAAAATTCTCATGAGCTTCATAGTGAAACTAGGCATTGGCCAATTCCCAAAACACCATGGAATGAGATATTTTGTCACATTTGTGCCGCTAAGAGGGTTGAAGATGAAAAATAATTTCTCTTAGATTGCCAAACTTATACATACATCACATCTAAATTTCAACATATTTGTTGCATTGCCAAACTTTTTTGACCTTCCAAGCCAACAAAACTATGGTAATTTTGGAATTCTTCTCTTAATGGCTGCATACTTACAAATGCCCAACATATGCAATCCAAAGGCTTATCTAAACCTAAAAGGACTATAACCACAATGGTGGAGTGAGTGGTCTACCATGATCCCATATGCTCAAATTGATTGATGCCACAAGAGTCCATAGATTTTTTCATCACCCATAATACAAGCTTTGTTGTTTTCTATATCACCTTAAATTTGTTGGATGTTTTAACTATTGATGCTCTAATCTAGAACCATCCTATTCAATTTGATGTTATTCTCCTATCCTTGCCTATCTCAATCAACTTACACTATGTTATCTCTTCATCGTGTATCTTTAATTTTCTAAGGGTTTCCATATTTAGATCCATGTTTTTAAAGATTACAAACACTCAATACAATTTCCTCAGACAATCAGGTACTTTGTCATTACATTCATCCACTTGTATTTCCCTAATTTGAGTTCTTCTTTGGCAAATTGTCATATTTATATTTGATGCATCATCATGCTCAATCATAGAAGAAAAAGTGAGATGTAGGTAGAAACCCTATAGAAGCAAGAACTAGGATGAGGCATATCATCCATAAAATTATGAGGTAGTAGGGAAAGAGAATGAAGCAAGCGCTGGGGAATATAAAGGTAATGGAGTTCAACAATGTTGTTTCTTATGCCAATCCAATTAGATAGCTACCTTTTGAATCATTGGCTTATTCCATTATCCCATAGTTTTCTCTTGACCTTACATAATTAAAATAATGACTTATGAGCATACATGCAAGTAGAGCTATGCCATTGAAATACATTGTAGTGAAATTGTATGACGAAATCCCTTCTTTTTCAAAGGCTCAAGTGACAAGCTAGAGATACATGTGATTTGAACTAGAGTAGATTTGTTTACAATTTCCCATTCTATATGTAAGGCAATACCAAGCAAGAAAAAATCATCTTTTCTACATCATGTTCCTGTACACTTTCTTATTATTAGCATTATTACCCATAGTGATGAACAAAGTGTTTTTTCTCACCCTATAAGAATTATACCCACCCTAACAAGTGTGGATGTGTATATACTTCAAGGAAATTCAATCCTATGCAAAATAGATCTTTCTATCTCATCAGTATGAAATTTATGTTGTGTGTATACACTTTGATAAAATAGTTTTAATTATCTTAATACAAATAATGTATTAAGATTAGCCTCTAGCACAATTTTAGTGTGCATCCCTCGACTACAGGAAATCCTAAACTACTTCCACATAACTAATCTTAGATATTCTCTCAAATTGTATACAATCTTATACTACTTCTAGACAACCAATCCTAGATTCCCTCCAATTATAAATGTTACTAGTGTCTTCGTGATTTCCCTATGGTTGGGTAACATTTCATTAACCATCTAAGAGAGGTACAAAGCGCAACAAGGAAGAAAGGGGGATAGGGAAACTACACATCTAGACTACCTTGGAGAAAAAGCACTAATAAGAGAGAGTCATACTAAAAATATGCATCAAAGAAATCCCATTGTCAAACAAATTTTCCTTGTGAATTGTTTTTAACTATAATAGTATAATAGTCTTGGAAGGAAGGCATTAGTGATGTTGAAGGGATAGATGTAGTGACAAACAAACACAGTCAAACTTTGCAATGTTAAGCAAGGAATAATTCCAATAGTTGTCAATAGTTATGTAATATATTTATAGCATTTGATATACCATGTTTTGGTTACATAAAATTTCAATATAGCTTAGAAGTTACTAATAATTAAGTCGTAGGTGTGGTCTATTTGAATTTGGGCTTGAGGAATTTTGATTTTTAAATAAATGAGTGGACAATATTTGATTTCAACATAATATTATTCATCTAATACATCATCCATGATATGAAAAGTAGTTGAACAAATTTCCACTTACAAACCCAAAAATAACCTATTAAATTTAAATATAGTTTATTTATCCTTTCTAACCGTCATCACAATTGAATCATTTGATTTGGTTTCAATGAATCGTTTGATTTGGTTTCAATGCAATGGCAATCGATAACTTTGGGCAGTTCAACACCCAAGAAACCTTACATATCGATATTTCAAAATGTTGTGATTCTATACATTTGAGTCTATGATTTGCAAGAAAATACGTTTCCCATTATTTTTTATTTTCAAAAGAATGGGAATTAAGCTTGAATGGGAATTAAGCTTGAGGAATTTTGATTTTCAAAAAACAAGTGGAAAATATTTTGATTTCAAGAGAATATTTTTCGACTAATACATCATCCCATCCATTTGAAAAGGCTTTCAGTTTCAAATCAAAGAATAAGAAATTTAAGTTAAATATAATTTATACTCTCAACATTGGAATCGAATCAAATGGTTTCGTTTGGTTATGCTATGAATACCTAAACTGTCGATTAGGTTTTTTAAACTCTTCAATATTGACTTCTCGTATTAATTGTATAGCATGCAATTCCAAAATATAAGCAGTGTAATAACAGGGTGGCTGTCTGTCATCCCTTTTGAATTTCAATGGGTCTTCAACTCCGAATTTCCTTATATTTCGCTGCTCTTCTTCTTCCTAAGTCTCTCTTTATATTGGTGTCTTAGAAGCCCAAACCCATCAGTTTCTTCCTAAAAAACGTGTCAAGTCCTGAAAAAATCCCTTTGTGCCCATCTCTCATCAAAATATCACCACTCTCACCCTCCCCACAAGATTCTTGAACTATCCAGAATGAGAGCCGTTGCGGACACCTAGTCTGCCGTTTTCACCCTTAATAAACTGATGGGTATACATGATATTGTTTTTTCAAATCTCTCTCTCAGAATTTAGGGTTTTGTTGAAACAACTAATCGACACGCAACAGTTGGATTCCATGTACAAGATTGGCCAGTACGACCAATATTGTTTCTCTGAGTGATTTTCAATTTTGCATGACATGTGCAGGTGACCCACATAACAATTAAATGGACGTACAATTGAGGAGTATTCTCATCGTAATGATTGCAAGATACTAAAGGATTGAAGTCAAAGGGTCGATGCTAGCTAAGGATCCATAAGCATGATTAGATATTTTTTTATCACTAAAGTTATACCATAGAACATCTTCGTTTGATCATAAATGGCTACTATATAACCTTATGTATTAACTATATATATTTTATCCTAGTGAGGAGGATAGTAAATGAACGTTTCACTACTTATATTAACTAACTTATAAATGGTTATTAACTTCATAATTTTTTAAGATATATGAATTACGCTTACAGGATAAGATAGAAGGCATTTATAATATGAAAATCGTATTGAACTCGATAGCATCTTAGGGAACCAAGTGCATTACTTTTAACGAAGTAGGCTGTTTATAATTGTTATAACCGGATACCAAAGGTTAAGTGAAGAATTCCTTATAAAGGTTCGGTGAAGAATTCCTTATAAGGTAAAGATCAAACATTTCCAAGTTTCAAATTATGGATTTGTCTAATTGGTATTAGAAACTTTGTCACCCGTTCGCAACAAAATAAATAAATTGTAATAATGCACGTTATTATACTTAAATACCTTATTATTTAAGGTGAATAAATTGTAATAATGCATGTTATTTTAGTTAACTACCTTATTATTTAAGGTGTTATATAGTAGATACATTTTTAAAATTAGTTGAAGGTATGTGAGGTACTATATTGTTTTTTTTTCTAATATATTTTTGTATATATATAAAAATAAGTATGATTTATTTAATAGGTGGATAATAGAATAAGGACTTTGAAATTATATTTGAAGAAATATTTTTTTTATAATAACAATAACACAAAGCAAGGGTTATATGAAACTTTGAATCACTCTATCATTTTTTAGATTATTTATGTGTAAGACAAAATGTCAAAGTTATGAATGATGTTATATGCAGGATAAATAAATTGCATATATGCACCATTAATGGGCATTCTCATTATTATACAACTTTAAAATTTATTGGTATCAATAACAAAAGATAATAACGAAGAGGAAAATAAAAATAAAAAATTGTGGTGCTTAGTTAGGTGTGAGTGTTACAATTGGTGTGAAGAGGCATTGTCCCTCACCTTGCTAAGACACTTCCCTCAACCAACTCTACAATGGAACATGGAGACTATGCGGGGTTTGTTGCACCCTTGATCGTGCGATAGTGGCACAACCTACGGTCATTCATTGGGAAATTCCTATAGATTTAAGGAGATATATAAAAATGCTATGATAATGAAGGAGTTAGAAAAAAAAAGGCAAGAACGTACTTGGTAGGTAATGGTGGTGCTACTTTAATGAAGAACAACAAAAGTAAAGTGATCCTCACATTTTAAATGACATGAGATCTATTAAGAATAAATGATGGAAATCTCAAATGTGAAAAGTGTAGAACTTATGCCTTGTCCATTACATTTTAAATGACATGAGATTTATTAAGAATACATGATGGAAATCCTTATGAAGTCTAATGACATAAGATCTAATGTGGAAAAAAAGCCCTTGTGAAATCAAACAACATGAGATCAAATATGGGATTAAAAAAAAAAAACCCGAAATCAAATAACATGAAATCTTCTATGAATAACATATTGGAAACTTTTTCAAGCCATCAAATTTACTAAACTTAAATATCAAATGATATAAATACTATAAATAATAAAAAACACTTACATAAATTAAAAAACAAAACAATTATATAATTATGATTATCTAAATCTAAAAAATACATATATTTGTTTAATATTTACTTTACTCTGAATTATATAAAATTACAAAATTATAAAAAATAATTAAAATTAAATTAAATGTTTATTAAAAAGTATGTATATAAATTTAAAAAAATAAATAAATTAATGTGAAATGGCTAGAAAATGTTGCAAGTCTAAAATCCGAAGACTACGCAATCATAACAATATTAACTTGAAATAATATGCATTTCATTACGTTAATAAAAAAATTAAATAACAAAACAACCCAAATTTAATAAAATTTTTAATATTTATATTTATAAACACTTAAAGTGATATTTTTAAATTATAAATAATTTACACGGATGAAAACACAATAATGTGATTAGACATATACATGTTATTCATATACAAATAATATTATTTCTAACCTTTAAAATATATATTTATTTAATATTTTTTTTATATAATTTCAAAATGTCCACATTATTAAATATATGATTCATAACATCGTAGCTTTCCACATTTTTTTGGTTGCCTTCCATTCCCTTTTAAAAGGTCAAAATTTTTTCTTACCTAACAAAAACATTTTTTTAATTATTTATGTATTCAAGTTTCTGTGATCCATAATGAATTAAACAAAGTTTTACGGTAGAAATCACATGAGAGAATTTTTTGACCGATGCTTTTCCAACCGACAAGTGTGCTTCATCATGAGGACCAGATGCAAACCATGGCAAAGGCTTAAATAGAGATCAATGTAAAGACATAATTTCAAGTAACAACTATATTTGAACAATAATGTTTAAATTATAATATTAATTTATTAATATATTAAAAACAAATATTATTGAGTAACCACTATAGTAAACGGCTAGTTTCTAAAAAATATGTAAATAATGATATTATTTCATTAATTTGTTAAAAATATTAATAGGTAATATGTTAATAAATTAATATTATAATTTAAACATTATTGTTCAAATATAGCGGTTACTTGAAATTATGTCTTTACATTGCTCTGTATTTAAGTCTTTGCCATAGTATGTATCTTCATCTGCTCCTCATGATGAACCACACTTGTTGGTTCTTGAAATTATGTCTTTACATTGCTCTGTATTTAAGTCTTTGCCATAGTATGTATCTTCATCTGCTCCTCATGATGAACCACACTTGTTGGTTCGAAACGCCTCCGTCAAAAAATTCTCTCATGTGATTTTTACTAAAAAAAAATTTGTTTAACACTCTTAATCAATTAAAACAATTTTAAATCAATACATTTTTATTAATCCCCATCCATATAAATGCATTTACAAAAATACTTTTAATTATTAAATTAATTAGCATTTCAAATCATATAATAATTGCACACTTCATTTTTAATTTACAGATACAAATCATCGCCAATCTAATGAAAATAGAATATAAGTCAAGAGTGCATCAAACTTACTTATGTTTTGAAAATACGTTTTGGAGTATACGTGTGAACAATTCTTCCATTTTAAGCTGTATGGGTCTCGCATTCTTTTCATAACTCTGAAAAATCAAAAATGGATAATTAATAAGTTAACATGTTTTCAGAAGCATTAAAATATATTGAAAAGGAAAAAGTCACTCTAATGTTATGATATATTATGAGTGATGTCATGTGCTTAAAAAAATGCTGTAGTTTAATTTTTATATGTTTTCGTTTCGTCAGAATATATTTTTATGTTATAAACTCACAGAATGTGTTAAAATTCTACATTTTAATTATATATGAATTGTATAGTTTATATACTTCAAAAATTATAAAAGTTTGAGTGGAATAATTTAAAATTTACGCAAAACTTAAAAAATAAAAAAAAACAAAATATTTATATATTCCATTTAAATTATAAAACTTAATAATTTTCTTAATTCCTACAAAATACATCAAAATTTGAAAGATTCATATTAATATTTAAAAAAAATAATATGTTCAGAAAAATTTATAAAATAATTATCTGAAAAACATTTTTTATCCTGAAGTTTATCTTTCTGATACTATTTATATTAGTCATCTCTTAGATGGTGAGATTTATCCTCATGACTCTGTTCATATTCATCGTCGCTGACGAAATATTGAATCTTTAACGGTATTAATATTTATTCAAAAGTATGAGAACTCCACTGGATTTTTGAATCTTGAACAATGACTTGAACAGTATTAATATACTCCAGGGGATTTTTGAACAATATTAATATTTATTCAAAAGTATGAGCACTCCACATGATTTTCGACATTT
This sequence comes from Pinus tabuliformis, assembly GCA_031772625.1. NCBI lineage: Eukaryota > Viridiplantae > Streptophyta > Pinopsida > Pinales > Pinaceae > Pinus > Pinus tabuliformis. Next base: position 702,503,125 of record CM062805.1, on the reverse strand, counting down.
AGCAGATTGTTTGCGGAGCTGAGGGAGTCGCTTTTACTCCAAATACTTCAATTTGGCGCCGTGAAGATGGTGAAATTATAGCAGTGATATTTTACGAGTTCTTTGGAGAAATTTTGGCCGCTGGAGTTGATGAAGAGGAAATATTTGCGCTGCAGCAAGCATGAAGTTCATGAGACTTGGATCGAAGCAGGACACTTTTTATACGGTGGAGACTGTCTGGTAATTTTCCTGTTTCTTCTTTGAATTTTTTGGACGGAAATCGACCCCGTCACAAGACTCGGAGCAATTAAAATTTTGCCAAGCAATTTGAGGAAATTAAAGATTTACAAATAATTTGTAGGAATTAAACATTTGGAAACAATTTGAGGGAATTTAAGATTTACAAGGGTTTTTTTTTGTTTTCACTTCTTTTCTGGTCAGGACCGTTACTCTTGTTCATTGAGCCTTTCTCTATTGCTTTTAGCTTTCCTTATAATACTCAGCATTAAGTTGATACAACTTTTTCTGAAAGATTGTAAAGATGATTCAGTGTTTCTTTTTCAGGAATATTTTTTAAAAGATTTTCATACAGTGCAATATTTGTGTTCTTTTTTTTTCCAAAGGAAAAAACAGTAACTTTTTATTAAAAAGATAATGAAAAGTTACACTAGCATATGCTCTGAAACATTCTGTAAGCTGCCACAAGGGCACGAGTGCATTTGCACCCACCGCATCGTTAGAAGACTAACGTGCACAAAGAAAAAGAGAAAGAGAAAAGAGAGGAGAAGGAAAGAAAGAGGCAAAAAACTGAACTCACACTTCAAGTTTTTCTCCCCTTTTTCTTTTCGACCTTACGCCACTCTCCTTGAGTGGGCTCGATCGAAGCAATGACTATCTGTGTTTCTGAATTCTGTGGGCCAGTTTCTTTGTCTGAGTCTGAAGTATCAGAGTGGTGCTGCCGTTTGATGCCTCCCATGCTTGGATCCACTCTTGTCATGTCTGTCTTGTTGTTCGGTGTGGTTCCCTTCTGATTCTCCATTTCTTGAGATACCTCAGTCTTCTCTGCAGGGTCCTCTTCCACCTCTGCTTCTGATTCTTCTTCCTCTGAGTCTGGGGGTGAGAATTTCCATCCTTTCTTCTGCTTCCCCTTCTGCTTCTTTTTACTGTTTACTTTCTTGTCTTCTGGACATGAACTTTGCAAGTGTCCTGTCTGCCTACAGAGCCTGCATCTGAAAGCGGTGTTTTCATAATCTAGTACTTGCAACCAGTTTTGTTGTTTGTAGATCAGCCTTATATTGTCTGGCAGCCCTTTACTTAAATCTACTTCCACACAAATACGTGCGAAAGTGTAGATCCTTTCATCAATCCTTTCCATGTCCGTTTTGATATATTTCCCTAAGCTGTTCCCAATGCCTTCCAAGACTTGTTCATTCCAAAAGTGCAGAGGAAGATTGTATAGTCTGACCCAGACTGGCATTTTGGTTACGGTCATTTTGTTTGGGTCAAAATCTGGAAACCATGGGGTCATAAATAGGCCCGATGTTCCCCAAAACCATGGCCCTGTACTGATGACTGTATCTCTGACTTCCTTGGATGTAAATTTTACTATAAAAAACCCCTTTGAACATAGATGAATATCACATTCCATGGTCCAGCTGGTGAAAATCCAATGGAAGAGATCCAAAGGTTTAAGCCAAAAGCTGTTGAAACGGCATATTAGAGCTTGCGTTTCGTACGACTTTACGAAATCGTCAAGCCCTGAAGAATCTAGATTTAAGGCTGGGGTTTGATCTGACTGCTCTACTATGTATGGCCTGGGAATGTGTCCTCCACCTTGGTCTGGAGTGGGCCCTGAATTCCTGCTGCCCTGCAAGATGTTTTTGTAGGATAACCCTCCCTTGGGTTGGTGCTGGGCTGCTGTTTTTTTCCCCTTATCTGCCCCTGAGGAGCTTGTCTGTCCCTGAGGCAGAGCCCCTCCTCTCAATCTGAAGTTTAACGTAATGGTTGAACCTGGCCCAATCTCATAACTTTCCAGCGATCTATCCTCCTGAAGGGACCGCCTACCACTGACCAGATGTTGGGTCTGGACTGGGTAACCCAGTTCAGCCCATATTTTTTGTTTCAACTGCAAAGGGGTGTCTCCTGCATGAACCCAAACTAGGCGAGCTTTGCCCTGAGGGGGGTTAATCAAAATCTGAAAACAAGAATTTTTTACCTGCTCTGGCTGAAGACAAAATTCCAGATCTGGCTCTGTTTTGATTCGTTTTTCCTTGTGCCTGTCTAGATCTGTCAACAAAATGCTCGATCTGTGATTTGTGCCTTCGATCTGCTGCCGTGAGTCAATCTGTGCTCGAATAAAGGCTAGATCGTGTAGATCCGCGCCAAAATTATCAAGGTTGGGTCCGTGCGATGAAAGGGAGCGCGGATCTACAACATGCAGTCCCCTCCTGCCGTTTTCCCATCTGATCTGGGTTTGACGAACTCTGACCCCTAAATGCCATACAGCCCGACGGCATTTTGGGCCTTTGATTTCTCGCCAGTGAGCTCCCTCCTCGCGGATCCACATAGAACGGTGTGTTTCTGTTGGAGCCCTCGCCTCACGGTCCTGATGGAGTCTTGTATTTTGCTCCCGATCCGATATCTTTAGTTTCCCTTTGAACGAAAAACCTGCAGGTACGCGACCGCATTGGACTGGGCATATCTGAGGCAAGGTTAACCGTTTCTCTGAGGGCGCAGACGGCTTCTCGGCTAAGATTACTGTTGATCCATACCCTGGACCGTTTCGAGCTTCTGATCCTGGTTTGGGGCCCGATGCAGCTGCAGAATGAGCCCTGCCTGCGCAAACCCTAGCCGTCACCGTCTCCATTCTCCTCTCTAATCCTAGATGATTTTCCATAAATTTCAGTGCAATATTTGTGTTCATGTCAGCATTTTAGGGAATTAAAAAATAAAAAATAAAAACAATTATGAAAAAACCTTACTGTAGATGTCAATAGAAGTGTCTTCGAAAAATGGTTGCAGAAAACTCATTGCATGTTTTTATAATTATTGAAAATAGACGTTCGAGTGCAGTATTTATCTTAAAAACATTTTTTTAGCAGCTACGGAAAAGCCTTACAAATTTTAGGATTTTTGTCTGTTTTCAAGTTTTCTCTCAAAATGTTGCCTGTGGCCGCTTGGGCATTCCTAGGCGGCTAGTCATTGTGACTGTTTATGAAAATTTGTGGTCATTTCACTAACATTACATAATACTAGCAATTTTGATTTCATGTTTATCCTCATGACACTATTCAGATTCCTCATCCTGACAAAATATTGAACATGTATCCCCTCCTCCTTTTAACACCATCGGTGTTTCTTTGCACATTAATGTGCAAATACCTTTTAACACCATCGGTGTTTCTCTGCACGGTAATGTGCAATACTAGTGTACAGATAGTAATATGGTGGAGGGAATACTTACGTCATGTAAGGTTGCCTGTATAGCGTTCACTTGGTCTCTTGTAACTGTCCTTACCTGTCCATTTCTTGTAAGTGTCAATACACAGGGACCCAAGTTCGATAAGCATGGACCTAGATTTTATATGCATCAGATTCACAATACCAAGAAGTTCTTCAGGCGGTTCCATATCCTCAATGGCCATGATTTCATCCATTAACCGTTATGTTAAACCCCAAAACATTAAGCATAATATTATCGCCTCTGTAAAACTATATATATATATAACTATATATATACATATATACACATGTGCAAGGAAAGTGTCAGACTTGCCGAACTTGTAAAGAAATCCAATGACGATAATTTCGTTGTCCTCTGCTTGGTGCACTAGATGGATTTCCAGGGGATGTTTGTTCCCATGAAAACCCTTGAAAAAAACCTAAAACTAGAAAATATATTTTAGTTTAGCAGGAATCGAAATAGGGTTGTGAAATTGTACTGTTTTACGACTACAGTGTGCTCCATCTGTGCGTGCCAATGTCATTGATTGATTTTGAATCTTTTCCCTTTTATCTCAATACTGCTGGCATCGTTCAACCATTTCACCTGATCCAAACTAGCTACATATGTAAGTGAGAATCAAACGTGGAACCTTTCTATATGGAAAAAAGTTTTAAAAGAAAGTTCCATTTCTATATGGAAAAAAGTTTTAAAAGAAAGTTCTTGACCATGATGTAGTGGCCTTTGTTAATAAGGGTTGTATTTGTAGAGCTATAGATGTTGGAAAGATAGAGGAGCTTAAACACAAATTCAGATAAAAAACACAAGAGTTGTGGCTCTTCTATTGATCACATAAAAACTTGATTTTTATAATGAACTTTGTGAAGGGTATTTAAATTTTTTCGACTAGCGACTCGCATAAAATATCTTGACATGTAACCACACACTTAATTAGACTATGACTTAACTCGACTTGACTCAAACACTCAACACTCAACACCAACCTATGACACACCAACCTCCACACTCAATCCCACAACATAGACCATGCTCCCTGGTAGCCTAATATTCCCTAATATTCACGTTGTCAAAGACCATTGAATTCTCCAACAGCTGTGAGAGTGTAAGCATTTATGATGCATTGAATATACAAGTTCCCAAATCGATCCCCAACTATAATTCAATTAATTCTAGAAAAAAAAAAACATGTTTACATGCTTTGTCGCTCTCATAATTACAATACCAACCTCCCCTGAATCACCTCTACCATGTATGGACACAACATCCTAAATTCTTCTGTAATTGTGATTCTCCCACGCCTGCAAAGTCCATCAAATTAAATACATGAGGCCTCAACTTAGGTATCGAACGAGGTACGTTAAATCTGCAGTGGAGGAGGAAAAAATAATTACAAGCTAACCGTGATTATTACACAACGCGCACAACACAACTTCAGTGATGCCACTGTAATCATTTTCTCCGCCTTCCACTATAGCTTCCCTTCAAGACGCGTTGAAAAATATATTTGGATTATTTTGTAAAGGGAAAGCCACTAAACCGCAACCTTATACTCCAAACACACCACACGAGGAAAATACAGAGATTTTAGATGGCATCAAACAACACGTACTCGGCAATACACATCTGACGGATCGGAGCATCAGGTGCGCTCAACATTTTCACAATAATTTCATTCCTACCAAGCACTCTGCAATACGCATCTGGTGGATTGGATTCACATATATTAACCTCACAACAATTCACAGGCTCTCACATTTTCATGGGCCCTCCTGTGAGGAGTAAACCCAGAGCTACTGGCTCTGATATTGGCTCTGATATTAAGTAGAAAAATTGAGAGATGTACACATAAGAAAAGCTTTATGCTTTATTACACACTGCAAATTACAGAGATACATCACATATTTATGGTGATTACAGAGATACATCACATATTTATGGTGATTGTGAGATTCAACCGTTTCCAAAACAAAGAGATTGGTTGTTGAGAAATTATCTAAACAACTCAACCAAATCTACTTACTATAGTAAGTGTTAGTTTCAAGTACAATAACAAGTTGGGGGAGAGTTACATGTTTAATATTTAGTTCTCAATTTCATCTTATATTTATTTCACCCAAACATATTTTCATTTTTTTATAAAAATTTTGGAACAAATCACATAAAGAATAATTTGTCCCAAAAATAATTATGGATCACAAAAATCTTATACTATAATTAATTATAAAAAAATTAAATAAAAATAGAAAATAAACATCCATACTAATAGTTTATTAGTTTCCTACGTTTTTAATTTTCTCTATCTTGTAATTATAATTTTTTAAAATAAAAAACATAAAAAAATTTCATAATAATCAACATTTCAATTTAACAATTCTTCTTGAACACTTAGATGACAAATTGAAGAGATTACAGATAATTTGTGTCAAGAAGATTACACCTACGTTGTTGTATGTGTGTTGCAACCTTGAAGAGTTTGGCAGGCAATAAGGATTTATACCTAATACCTTTATATTCTCAAGTAACAAAGTGGAGACATGTTTATTGATTTATTGAATTAATAGGTGTATTTTACTGTATAGTATAAAGGATAAATGTGATTAATTTTTTCAGGTTTGTCATTTAAAAGAAAAGTATATTTTTCTTTAAGTTTATATAATAAAAAAATAAAAAAATAAAAAATAAAAAATATGGTTTATTTTATATTTATATATATATATTGATTGTATATATAATATTTTAATATAGGTTATAAATAAAATATTTAAATATTTATGTTAACAAATATATTTTAATTTTAATTTTAAATATATTTTTATATTTTACTTTAATGTAAATTTTAAATTATATATCAATAAAAATAATTAATTATGAAAACATTTAAATATAAAAATGTGTAATTTACTTTATTTTTAATATGGAATTGGAAATAAATATTTAAATTAATATAAATCTATTTTAATTTTTAACATGAAAGTTTCTTTTTAAATATACAATTTGGAAAGAAAATTTGGGAAGAAACAAATTGTCCTGGCTTAAATTCCTCTCGACACTATCATGAATCCAAAGTTAAAAATAAATCATTTTAACCTTCAACCAATTGCTAAAATTAGTTGGACTTGAAATAATTTAGAATTTCAGTTTTTTTTATCATTCAAATAATGTATGGTTTCATTTTAATTTTTTAAGTCTCACAATTTTTACCCACTATCAAATAAATCCAAATACCGTTTAATTTATGCTTTCATTTTTTTTTTTAAACGAAGCCTCAAAATTTTTACAACAATCAAATAAATCCAAAGGACGTTAAAAATGTGCAAACATGTTGGGATGGATATCATTTTCATAGTTTCATTTTTTTAAAACTCGTATTTGCGCGTGTTAACCCATCACTAAACTTTATGATAAATATCTTAAATATTTTAACGTCAAAATAACTTAAAATGTTTGAACGTTAAATAATGTATGGTTTTATATATCTACACATCTCAATTTTTTTATTCACCATCAAATACGTTTAAAAAACCACATTCTCATAAACGTCAAATATTTCGCTCCAGGCCTGAGAGGCATCCGGTTGGAAACCATGGAAATAATCAAATTATCGGTCTAATATGGTTATGGGTAAGTGAAGAGTTGTAATATTTTTTGTGTTTTCACAATCCAAGGTCCCATTAATCTAAAACAGAATCTTCCAATACGCGTATATAGACTTTAAAATAATTTTACGAAATATTTCACAATCCAGAGGTTCCATTAATCTAAAACAGAATCTTCCAATACGCATACATAGACTTTAAAATATGTTTACGAAATAAAGAAAGCGAATTGAATCACTTAATTATCCAAAAACAAAGGATCGTGTTAAAGCCATTGAACCACATGTACTTGGCCAAAGTCAACTTCACTTTGCATCAAATAAAATTTCTATTAATAAACCTATTAATTTATGGATGAAAAAAGTACATTTCATATTGTACTTCCTGGCTGAACAGCAAGGACAGGACCACTTGTACGGTTGTACCAAGGAGGCATCTTTAATCAAATATCATGGGATATGTGACGTCATATCATTTAGTGATTTTGATTGTTTTTATGTATTTATTTAATTAAAATTGGTTGTTGTTTGGAGGTTTCTGCAATCAGTGCTTTGTGTGTTGTTTTCTTTAGGAGTTCTCGCATCCATGATTTATTTGTGTCGATGTTTTGAGCCCTCCACCGTGGCTTTGTGTCGATGTTTTGAGCTCTCCACCGTGGCTCATCATCAGGACAGATCAGTGATCAGTGATTGTGTAGGACAGATCTCCTTGGATTTGAATAAATAGCGATGAGAGATGCACAGGGAAAGGCCGACTCAGAGTTATTTTGTAATTTTTTTTTTTTTTTTTTTAATTGAGTTAGAAATATTTAATTATGTGATTATTTCTAGGGTTTCTGAGGGTGTGTTTGATGCTGGCAAATGTAGGAATAACTGAGTTGTCTCTGCATCTTTTGAGGAATGTGAGATCTGCCTTGTTCTTGGCTATCATAGATCTTAGATGTTTGAATACCCGAACCTTCTGTAATTTCTCCCTTCCGTATAGGGTTAAAATTGTTGTTTTGAGGCTTCTGCGATCAGTGCTTTGTGTGTTGTTTTCTTCCGGAGTTCTCACATCCATGATTTGTTTGTATCGACGTTTCGAGCCCTCTACCTCATAAGGACAGATCAGTAATTGTGTAGGATAGATCTCTTTGGATTTGAATAAATAAGGATGAGAGATGCACACGGAAAGGCCGACTTTGCCAGACTTATTTTGTAATTTAATTTTTTTTTTAGATATCATTTTTGGGATTCAACTGCGTTAAGTAAGTCATTCAAACGTATGACCATTTCCATGAGAGGTAGTCGTAACTGACTAATTTCTCATGATTTTTGAATAGTTCACTTAGCATTCATTGCATCGGGTGATGCTCACAGGGTGAAGAAGTGGGATTGAAACTAGTGAAATGTGGAGAACGAATCACATAGCATCAATCATCACTTCCGGGGCTTGCACCCGGTAACCAGGACTTCCCAGGAGGTCACCCATCCCAGAACTCCTCTGGCTCAAGCGCGCTTAACTGTGGAGTTTTTCCCCACAATCAAGCCCACTTAGCTTGCTACCCCATTTGCAAAACCTTAGCAAGTATTGTGCCTCATGAACCATTCAAGTAGAGATCCCTTGACTCTTTTTGAATTTAAGTATGGGGGATTTACGCAGTGCATTATATTAGATATCATTTTTGGGATTCAACTGCGTTAAGTAAGTCATTCAAACGTATGACCATTTCCATGAGAGGTAGTGTTTAAGCTCCTCTATCTTTCCAACATCTCTATCTTTCCAACATCTATAGCTCTACAAATACAACCCTTATTAACAAAGGCCACTACATCATGGTCAAGAACTTTCTTTTAAAACTTTTTTCCATATAGAAATGGAACTTTCTTTTAAAACTTTTTTCCATATAGAAATGGAACTTTCTTTTAAAACTTTTTTCCATATAGAAAGGTTCCACGTTTGATTCTCACTTACATATGTAGCTAGTTTGGATCAGGTGAAATGGTTGAACGATGCCAGCAGTATTGAGATAAAAGGGAAAAGATTCAAAATCAATCAATGACATTGGCACGCACAGATGGAGCACACTGTAGTCGTAAAACAGTACAATTTCACAACCCTATTTCGATTCCTGCTAAACTAAAATATATTTTCTAGTTTTAGGTTTTTTTCAAGGGTTTTCATGGGAACAAACATCCCCTGGAAATCCATCTAGTGCACCAAGCAGAGGACAACGAAATTATCGTCATTGGATTTCTTTACAAGTTCGGCAAGTCTGACACTTTCCTTGCACATGTGTATATATGTATATATATATAGTTTTACAGAGGCGATAATATTATGCTTAATGTTTTGGGGTTTAACATAACGGTTAATGGATGAAATCATGGCCATTGAGGATATGGAACCGCCCGAAGAACTTCTTGGTATTGTGAATCTGATGCATATAAAATCTAGGTCCATGCGTATCGAACTTGGGTCCCTGTGTATTGACACTTACAAGAAATGGACAGGTAAGGACAGTTACAAGAGACCAAGTGAACGCTATACAGGCAACCTTACATGACGTAAGTATTCCCTCCACCATATTACTATCTGTACACTAGTATTGCACATTACCGTGCAGAGAAACACCGATGGTGTTAAAAGGTATTTGCACATTAATGTGCAAAGAAACACCGATGGTGTTAAAAGGAGGAGGGGATACATGTTCAATATTTTGTCAGGATGAGGAATCTGAATAGTGTCATGAGGATAAACATGAAATCAAAATTGCTAGTATTATGTAATGTTAGTGAAATGACCACAAATTTTCATAAACAGTCACAATGACTAGCCGCCTAGGAATGCCCAAGCGGCCACAGGCAACATTTTGAGAGAAAACTTGAAAACAGACAAAAATCCTAAAATTTGTAAGGCTTTTCCGTAGCTGCTAAAAAAATGTTTTTAAGATAAATACTGCACTCGAACGTCTATTTTCAATAATTATAAAAACATGCAATGAGTTTTCTGCAACCATTTTTCGAAGACACTTCTATTGACATCTACAGTAAGGTTTTTTCATAATTGTTTTTATTTTTTATTTTTTAATTCCCTAAAATGCTGACATGAACACAAATATTGCACTGAAATTTATGGAAAATCATCTAGGATTAGAGAGGAGAATGGCGATGGTGACGGCTAGGGTTTGCGCAGGCAGGGCTCGTTCTGCAGCCGCATCGGGCCCCAAACCAGGATCAGAAGCTGGAAACGGTCCAGGGTATGGATCAACAGTAATCTTTGCCGAGAAGCCGTCTGCGCCCTCAGAGAAACGGTTAACCTTGCCTCAGATATGCCCAGTCCAATGCGGCCGCGTACCTGCAGGTTTTTCGTTCAAAGGGAAACTAAAGATATCGGATCGGGAGCGAAATACAAGACTCCATCAGGACCGTGAGGCGAGGGCTCCAACAGAAACACACCGTTCTACGTGGATCCGCGAGGAGGGAGCTCACTGGCGAGAAATCAAAGGCCCAAAATGCCGTCGGGCTGTATGGCGTTTAGGGGTCAGGGCTCGTCAAACCCAGATCAGATGGGAAAACGGCAGGAGGGGACTGCATGTTGCAGATCCGCGCTCCCCTTCATCGCACGGACCCAACCTTGATAATTTTGGCGCGGATCTACACGATCTAGCCTTTATTCGAGCACAGATTGACTCACGGCAGCAGATCGAAGGCACAAATCATAGATCGAGCATTTTGTTGACAGATCTAGACAGGCACAAGGAAAAACGAATCAAAACAGAGCCAGATCTGGAATTTTGTCTTCAGCCAGAGCAGGTAAAAAATTCTTGTTTTCAGATTTTGATTAACCCCCCTCAGGGCAAAGCTCGCCTAGTTTGGGTTCATGCAGGAGACACCCCTTTGCAGTTGAAACAAAAAATATGGGCTGAACTGGGTTACCCAGTCCAGATCCAACATCTGGTCAGTGGTAGGCGGTCCCTCCAGGAGGATAGATCGCTGGAAAGTTATGAGATTGGGCCAGGATCAACCATTACGTTAAACTTCAGATTGAGAGGAGGGGCTCTGCCTCAGGGACAGACAAGCTCCTCAGGGGCAGATAAGGGGAAAAAAACAGCAGCCCAGCACCAACCCAAGGGAGGGTTATCCTACAAAAACATCTTGCAGGGCAGCAGGAATTCAGGGCCCACTCCAGACCAAGGTGGAGGACACATTCCCAGGCCATACATAGTAGAGCAGTCAGATCAAACCCCAGCCTTAAATCTAGATTCTTCAGGGCTTGACGATTTCGTAAAGTCCTACGAAACGCAAGCTCTAATATGCCGTTTCAACAGCTTTTGGCTTAAACCTTTGGATCTCTTCCATTGGATTTTCACCAGCTGGACCATGGAATGTGATATTCATCTATGTTCAAAGGGGTTTTTTATAGTAAAATTTACATCCAAGGAAGTCAGAGATACAGTCATCAGTACAGGGCCATGGTTTTGGGGAACATCGGGGCTATTTATGACCCCATGGTTTCCAGATTTTGACCCAAACAAAATGACTGTAACCAAAATGCCGGTCTGGGTCAGACTATACAATCTTCCTCTGCACTTTTGGAATGAACAAGTCTTGGAAGGCATTGGGAACAGCTTAGGGAAATATATCAAAACGGACATGGAAAGGATTGATGAAAGGATCTACACTTTCGCACGTATTTGTGTGGAAGTAGATTTAAGTAAAGGGCTGCCAGACAATATAAGGCTGATCTACAAACAACAAAACTGGTCGCAAGTACTAGATTATGAAAACACCGCTTTCAGATGCAGGCTCTGTAGGCAGACAGGACACTTGCAAAGTTCATGTCCAGAAGACAAGAAAGTAAACAGTAAAAAGAAGCAGAAGGGGAAGCAGAAGAAAGGATGGAAATTCTCACCCCCAGACTCAGAGGAAGAAGAATCAGAAGCAGAGGTGGAAGAGGACCCTGCAGAGAAGACTGAGGTATCTCAAGAAATGGAGAATCAGAAGGGAACCACACCGAACAACAAGACAGACATGACAAGAGTGGATCCAAGCATGGGAGGCATCAAACGGCAGCACCACTCGGATACTTCAGACTCAGACAAAGAAACTGGCCCACAGAATTCAGAAACACAGATAGTCATTGCTTCGATCGAGCCCACTCAAGGAGAGTGGCGTAAGGTCGAAAAGAAAAAGGGGAGAAAAACTTGAAGTGTGAGTTCAGTTTTTTGCTTCTTTCTTTCCTTCTCCTCTCTTTTCTCTTTCTCTTTTTCTTTGTGCACGTTAGTCTTCTAACGATGCGGTGGGTGCAAATGCACTCGTGCCCTTGTGGCAGCTTACAGAATGTTTCAGAGCATATGCTAGTGTAACTTTTCATTATCTTTTTAATAAAAAGTTACTGTTTTTTCCTTTGGAAAAAAAAAGAACACAAATATTGCACTGTATGAAAATCTTTTAAAAAATATTCCTGAAAAAGAAACACTGAATCATCTTTACAATCTTTCGGAAAAAGTTGTATCAACTTAATGCTGAGTATTATAAGGAAAGCTAAAAGCAATAGAGAAAGGCTCAATGAACAAGAGTAACGGTCCTGACCAGAAAAGAAGTGAAAACAAAAAAAAAACCCTTGTAAATCTTAAATTCCCTCAAATTGTTTCCAAATGTTTAATTCCTACAAATTATTTGTAAATCTTTAATTTCCTCAAATTGCTTGGCAAAATTTTAATTGCTCCGAGTCTTGTGACGGGGTCGATTTCCGTCCAAAAAATTCAAAGAAGAAACAGGAAAATTACCAGACAGTCTCCACCGTATAAAAAGTGTCCTGCTTCGATCCAAGTCTCATGAACTTCATGCTTGCTGCAGCGCAAATATTTCCTCTTCATCAACTCCAGCGGCCAAAATTTCTCCAAAGAACTCGTAAAATATCACTGCTATAATTTCACCATCTTCACGGCGCCAAATTGAAGTATTTGGAGTAAAAGCGACTCCCTCAGCTCCGCAAACAATCTGCTAAATGTCGAAAATCATGTGGAGTGCTCATACTTTTGAATAAATATTAATATTGTTCAAAAATCCCCTGGAGTATATTAATACTGTTCAAGTCATTGTTCAAGATTCAAAAATCCAGTGGAGTTCTCATACTTTTGAATAAATATTAATACCGTTAAAGATTCAATATTTCGTCAGCGACGATGAATATGAACAGAGTCATGAGGATAAATCTCACCATCTAAGAGATGACTAATATAAATAGTATCAGAAAGATAAACTTCAGGATAAAAAATGTTTTTCAGATAATTATTTTATAAATTTTTCTGAACATATTATTTTTTTTAAATATTAATATGAATCTTTCAAATTTTGATGTATTTTGTAGGAATTAAGAAAATTATTAAGTTTTATAATTTAAATGGAATATATAAATATTTTGTTTTTTTTTATTTTTTAAGTTTTGCGTAAATTTTAAATTATTCCACTCAAACTTTTATAATTTTTGAAGTATATAAACTATACAATTCATATATAATTAAAATGTAGAATTTTAACACATTCTGTGAGTTTATAACATAAAAATATATTCTGACGAAACGAAAACATATAAAAATTAAACTACAGCATTTTTTTAAGCACATGACATCACTCATAATATATCATAACATTAGAGTGACTTTTTCCTTTTCAATATATTTTAATGCTTCTGAAAACATGTTAACTTATTAATTATCCATTTTTGATTTTTCAGAGTTATGAAAAGAATGCGAGACCCATACAGCTTAAAATGGAAGAATTGTTCAGACGTATACTCCAAAACGTATTTTCAAAACATAAGTAAGTTTGATGCACTCTTGACTTATATTCTATTTTCATTAGATTGGCGATGATTTGTATCTGTAAATTAAAAATGAAGTGTGCAATTATTATATGATTTGAAATGCTAATTAATTTAATAATTAAAAGTATTTTTGTAAATGCATTTATATGGATGGGATTAATAAAAATGTATTGATTTAAAATTGTTTTAATTGATTAAGAGTGTTAAACAAATTTTTTTTTAGTAAAAATCACATGAGAGAATTTTTTGACGGAGGCGTTTCGAACCAACAAGTGTGGTTCATCATGAGGAGCAGATGAAGATACATACTATGGCAAAGACTTAAATACAGAGCAATGTAAAGACATAATTTCAAGTAACCGCTATATTTGAACAATAATGTTTAAATTATAATATTAATTTATTAACATATTACCTATTAATATTTTTAACAAATTAATGAAATAATATCATTATTTACATATTTTTTAGAAACTAGCCGTTTACTATAGTGGTTACTCAATAATATTTGTTTTTAATATATTAATAAATTAATATTATAATTTAAACATTATTGTTCAAATATAGTTGTTACTTGAAATTATGTCTTTACATTGATCTCTATTTAAGCCTTTGCCATGGTTTGCATCTGGTCCTCATGATGAAGCACACTTGTCGGTTGGAAAAGCATCGGTCAAAAAATTCTCTCATGTGATTTCTACCGTAAAACTTTGTTTAATTCATTATGGATCACAGAAACTTGAATACATAAATAATTAAAAAAATGTTTTTGTTAGGTAAGAAAAAATTTTGACCTTTTAAAAGGGAATGGAAGGCAACCAAAAAAATGTGGAAAGCTACGATGTTATGAATCATATATTTAATAATGTGGACATTTTGAAATTATATAAAAAAAATATTAAATAAATATATATTTTAAAGGTTAGAAATAATATTATTTGTATATGAATAACATGTATATGTCTAATCACATTATTGTGTTTTCATCCGTGTAAATTATTTATAATTTAAAAATATCACTTTAAGTGTTTATAAATATAAATATTAAAAATTTTATTAAATTTGGGTTGTTTTGTTATTTAATTTTTTTATTAACGTAATGAAATGCATATTATTTCAAGTTAATATTGTTATGATTGCGTAGTCTTCGGATTTTAGACTTGCAACATTTTCTAGCCATTTCACATTAATTTATTTATTTTTTTAAATTTATATACATACTTTTTAATAAACATTTAATTTAATTTTAATTATTTTTTATAATTTTGTAATTTTATATAATTCAGAGTAAAGTAAATATTAAACAAATATATGTATTTTTTAGATTTAGATAATCATAATTATATAATTGTTTTGTTTTTTAATTTATGTAAGTGTTTTTTATTATTTATAGTATTTATATCATTTGATATTTAAGTTTAGTAAATTTGATGGCTTGAAAAAGTTTCCAATATGTTATTCATAGAAGATTTCATGTTATTTGATTTCGGGTTTTTTTTTTTTAATCCCATATTTGATCTCATGTTGTTTGATTTCACAAGGGCTTTTTTTCCACATTAGATCTTATGTCATTAGACTTCATAAGGATTTCCATCATGTATTCTTAATAAATCTCATGTCATTTAAAATGTAATGGACAAGGCATAAGTTCTACACTTTTCACATTTGAGATTTCCATCATTTATTCTTAATAGATCTCATGTCATTTAAAATGTGAGGATCACTTTACTTTTGTTGTTCTTCATTAAAGTAGCACCACCATTACCTACCAAGTACGTTCTTGCCTTTTTTTTTCTAACTCCTTCATTATCATAGCATTTTTATATATCTCCTTAAATCTATAGGAATTTCCCAATGAATGACCGTAGGTTGTGCCACTATCGCACGATCAAGGGTGCAACAAACCCCGCATAGTCTCCATGTTCCATTGTAGAGTTGGTTGAGGGAAGTGTCTTAGCAAGGTGAGGGACAATGCCTCTTCACACCAATTGTAACACTCACACCTAACTAAGCACCACAATTTTTTATTTTTATTTTCCTCTTCGTTATTATCTTTTGTTATTGATACCAATAAATTTTAAAGTTGTATAATAATGAGAATGCCCATTAATGGTGCATATATGCAATTTATTTATCCTGCATATAACATCATTCATAACTTTGACATTTTGTCTTACACATAAATAATCTAAAAAATGATAGAGTGATTCAAAGTTTCATATAACCCTTGCTTTGTGTTATTGTTATTATAAAAAAAATATTTCTTCAAATATAATTTCAAAGTCCTTATTCTATTATCCACCTATTAAATAAATCATACTTATTTTTATATATATACAAAAATATATTAGAAAAAAAAACAATATAGTACCTCACATACCTTCAACTAATTTTAAAAATGTATCTACTATATAACACCTTAAATAATAAGGTAGTTAACTAAAATAACATGCATTATTACAATTTATTCACCTTAAATAATAAGGTATTTAAGTATAATAACGTGCATTATTACAATTTATTTATTTTGTTGCGAACGGGTGACAAAGTTTCTAATACCAATTAGACAAATCCATAATTTGAAACTTGGAAATGTTTGATCTTTACCTTATAAGGAATTCTTCACCGAACCTTTATAAGGAATTCTTCACTTAACCTTTGGTATCCGGTTATAACAATTATAAACAGCCTACTTCGTTAAAAGTAATGCACTTGGTTCCCTAAGATGCTATCGAGTTCAATACGATTTTCATATTATAAATGCCTTCTATCTTATCCTGTAAGCGTAATTCATATATCTTAAAAAATTATGAAGTTAATAACCATTTATAAGTTAGTTAATATAAGTAGTGAAACGTTCATTTACTATCCTCCTCACTAGGATAAAATATATATAGTTAATACATAAGGTTATATAGTAGCCATTTATGATCAAACGAAGATGTTCTATGGTATAACTTTAGTGATAAAAAAATATCTAATCATGCTTATGGATCCTTAGCTAGCATCGACCCTTTGACTTCAATCCTTTAGTATCTTGCAATCATTACGATGAGAATACTCCTCAATTGTACGTCCATTTAATTGTTATGTGGGTCACCTGCACATGTCATGCAAAATTGAAAATCACTCAGAGAAACAATATTGGTCGTACTGGCCAATCTTGTACATGGAATCCAACTGTTGCGTGTCGATTAGTTGTTTCAACAAAACCCTAAATTCTGAGAGAGAGATTTGAAAAAACAATATCATGTATACCCATCAGTTTATTAAGGGTGAAAACGGCAGACTAGGTGTCCGCAACGGCTCTCATTCTGGATAGTTCAAGAATCTTGTGGGGAGGGTGAGAGTGGTGATATTTTGATGAGAGATGGGCACAAAGGGATTTTTTCAGGACTTGACACGTTTTTTAGGAAGAAACTGATGGGTTTGGGCTTCTAAGACACCAATATAAAGAGAGACTTAGGAAGAAGAAGAGCAGCGAAATATAAGGAAATTCGGAGTTGAAGACCCATTGAAATTCAAAAGGGATGACAGACAGCCACCCTGTTATTACACTGCTTATATTTTGGAATTGCATGCTATACAATTAATACGAGAAGTCAATATTGAAGAGTTTAAAAAACCTAATCGACAGTTTAGGTATTCATAGCATAACCAAACGAAACCATTTGATTCGATTCCAATGTTGAGAGTATAAATTATATTTAACTTAAATTTCTTATTCTTTGATTTGAAACTGAAAGCCTTTTCAAATGGATGGGATGATGTATTAGTCGAAAAATATTCTCTTGAAATCAAAATATTTTCCACTTGTTTTTTGAAAATCAAAATTCCTCAAGCTTAATTCCCATTCAAGCTTAATTCCCATTCTTTTGAAAATAAAAAATAATGGGAAACGTATTTTCTTGCAAATCATAGACTCAAATGTATAGAATCACAACATTTTGAAATATCGATATGTAAGGTTTCTTGGGTGTTGAACTGCCCAAAGTTATCGATTGCCATTGCATTGAAACCAAATCAAACGATTCATTGAAACCAAATCAAATGATTCAATTGTGATGACGGTTAGAAAGGATAAATAAACTATATTTAAATTTAATAGGTTATTTTTGGGTTTGTAAGTGGAAATTTGTTCAACTACTTTTCATATCATGGATGATGTATTAGATGAATAATATTATGTTGAAATCAAATATTGTCCACTCATTTATTTAAAAATCAAAATTCCTCAAGCCCAAATTCAAATAGACCACACCTACGACTTAATTATTAGTAACTTCTAAGCTATATTGAAATTTTATGTAACCAAAACATGGTATATCAAATGCTATAAATATATTACATAACTATTGACAACTATTGGAATTATTCCTTGCTTAACATTGCAAAGTTTGACTGTGTTTGTTTGTCACTACATCTATCCCTTCAACATCACTAATGCCTTCCTTCCAAGACTATTATACTATTATAGTTAAAAACAATTCACAAGGAAAATTTGTTTGACAATGGGATTTCTTTGATGCATATTTTTAGTATGACTCTCTCTTATTAGTGCTTTTTCTCCAAGGTAGTCTAGATGTGTAGTTTCCCTATCCCCCTTTCTTCCTTGTTGCGCTTTGTACCTCTCTTAGATGGTTAATGAAATGTTACCCAACCATAGGGAAATCACGAAGACACTAGTAACATTTATAATTGGAGGGAATCTAGGATTGGTTGTCTAGAAGTAGTATAAGATTGTATACAATTTGAGAGAATATCTAAGATTAGTTATGTGGAAGTAGTTTAGGATTTCCTGTAGTCGAGGGATGCACACTAAAATTGTGCTAGAGGCTAATCTTAATACATTATTTGTATTAAGATAATTAAAACTATTTTATCAAAGTGTATACACACAACATAAATTTCATACTGATGAGATAGAAAGATCTATTTTGCATAGGATTGAATTTCCTTGAAGTATATACACATCCACACTTGTTAGGGTGGGTATAATTCTTATAGGGTGAGAAAAAACACTTTGTTCATCACTATGGGTAATAATGCTAATAATAAGAAAGTGTACAGGAACATGATGTAGAAAAGATGATTTTTTCTTGCTTGGTATTGCCTTACATATAGAATGGGAAATTGTAAACAAATCTACTCTAGTTCAAATCACATGTATCTCTAGCTTGTCACTTGAGCCTTTGAAAAAGAAGGGATTTCGTCATACAATTTCACTACAATGTATTTCAATGGCATAGCTCTACTTGCATGTATGCTCATAAGTCATTATTTTAATTATGTAAGGTCAAGAGAAAACTATGGGATAATGGAATAAGCCAATGATTCAAAAGGTAGCTATCTAATTGGATTGGCATAAGAAACAACATTGTTGAACTCCATTACCTTTATATTCCCCAGCGCTTGCTTCATTCTCTTTCCCTACTACCTCATAATTTTATGGATGATATGCCTCATCCTAGTTCTTGCTTCTATAGGGTTTCTACCTACATCTCACTTTTTCTTCTATGATTGAGCATGATGATGCATCAAATATAAATATGACAATTTGCCAAAGAAGAACTCAAATTAGGGAAATACAAGTGGATGAATGTAATGACAAAGTACCTGATTGTCTGAGGAAATTGTATTGAGTGTTTGTAATCTTTAAAAACATGGATCTAAATATGGAAACCCTTAGAAAATTAAAGATACACGATGAAGAGATAACATAGTGTAAGTTGATTGAGATAGGCAAGGATAGGAGAATAACATCAAATTGAATAGGATGGTTCTAGATTAGAGCATCAATAGTTAAAACATCCAACAAATTTAAGGTGATATAGAAAACAACAAAGCTTGTATTATGGGTGATGAAAAAATCTATGGACTCTTGTGGCATCAATCAATTTGAGCATATGGGATCATGGTAGACCACTCACTCCACCATTGTGGTTATAGTCCTTTTAGGTTTAGATAAGCCTTTGGATTGCATATGTTGGGCATTTGTAAGTATGCAGCCATTAAGAGAAGAATTCCAAAATTACCATAGTTTTGTTGGCTTGGAAGGTCAAAAAAGTTTGGCAATGCAACAAATATGTTGAAATTTAGATGTGATGTATGTATAAGTTTGGCAATCTAAGAGAAATTATTTTTCATCTTCAACCCTCTTAGCGGCACAAATGTGACAAAATATCTCATTCCATGGTGTTTTGGGAATTGGCCAATGCCTAGTTTCACTATGAAGCTCATGAGAATTTTCTCTTACTTTAACAATGCTTATTTTCTTCATTACAGTAGTCAAGAAAACTATATTGAGCAAGGTTCGCCAGGATTCAAATTAAGATGCATGTCATTATTTCCGTAAGTACCAACTACTTAGGATAATCCTAATGGGTGATTATATTTCAATATAAATAGTAAGAAAGACAATATTGTAAACATTTAATTTTATTTTGAATTTTTCAACTAACTAATTCTTAAAAACATTCTTCAATTTATTATAAATAAATAAAACACACACACACACATATTTCTAACATGCTCGTGATTTGTGGGACTATCATGTTATGTAAGTAATCATGGCCCAGGGGCATATATGTCGTCAAAATTGCTCGAGGATCACATCAACCTCAGCCACACCAACCCTTCACATGGATAGATTTTTTTTGTATCTCCTCATGACTACCAAATAATAAATGCGTTATATAATAAACCCTAAAAATTCAATTATGAATTTGGAAATTTCAATAAATTATTACCTATTAAACAGTCATGTTAATA
Source organism: Pinus tabuliformis (assembly GCA_031772625.1). Classification (NCBI taxonomy): domain Eukaryota; kingdom Viridiplantae; phylum Streptophyta; class Pinopsida; order Pinales; family Pinaceae; genus Pinus; species Pinus tabuliformis. The sequence continues at coordinate 702,482,506 of CM062805.1, read as the reverse complement.
ACTATATCACTTTCTTGTATTCATTTTTTTATATAATAAATTTAAAATATCAAAATTTGGGTAAACGCATTGTACTCCAGTTCACTAGATGAAATCTATGTTCATTATTTTCCCCCCTTTCCAAAGAAACTTCCTCAAAATGTTGCTAATTTGATGGATTATTCCCTTAGGGTGATAAGACCTGAACCCATATAAATTGGCTATCTTTCCAACCACAATTAACCAGTGAGCGCACCAAGATCGGATCCTTTTTTTTATTTTTTACAGGACTATCTCCCATTTTTATGCATTTGTTTCCCCAAATGAAATTGAAATTCCTAAATACTTAAACTATCTCCACTTTGTGACAGTTGGAAACACTAGGATCCTTAACAACTCATTTAGTGTCATTTCAACAAAAATTCCACCCGTATATTTGTTATTTCCTCTTGTTGACCATACCACTTGATAAATCAAGATATGGATTCAAAATATTTTTAAAACAAAGAACTATTATTTTAGAGGCTCCCCCAAGAAGGAGGGTGTTGTTTGCAAAGAAAATGATTCACCCCTTTGACACTCCACACAATACTTAGACCCACCAACTCGCCTTCTTGCTTGGCTCTTCACAAATCCTTGCTCAAACTTTTAGTCATGATGATGTAGAGAAGAGGAGACAAAGTGATCCAGGTGGATATTGGTGGCCACCAGCCTATTCCACCTAGACCTCCATTCGGTTTGATAAATTTCCTTGTTTATAGTAGCATTTACTATTTTTTGGCATTTTTTGGGTCCTGAACTTCCAAAGTAGTTTTGACCCCCGAAACAATGTTTTTTTAAGGCTTGCGCTAGGCAAGGGCCCACAGAAAATCTTGTATTAGTTGGATATATCTTTCCAACAAGGTAATGTATGTTCTACATGGAGAAAATATGACCAAGTTATGACCTCGAGAAGTTCGCTGCCCAACTAACCCCAATGGGGCCCACAAACACTTAGCATTCCATCTCCTGGGGTTACGGTTTTGGTTGTTTAGGGTTTTCCCTTGTTGTTCAATAATAAAAAGTCCCTTGAGCCTCATTGTAACATAGTTCAGAGGCATGTAGCCGCCACATCTCTTCTCAGAGATAAGCTACCATCGCCCAAGCTAGTTTATTTCTATTTTCATATGTAAGCATATTTCAGTTCTTTGATATTATTGAAATGAAGTTTTATTTCTACTGCATCTCTGTGTTTATGTGTATATACGTATTTTGTTGCATTCCTGCATAATTATGGATCACAAAGGGTAGCTTTGTCTTAGCCCCTGAGAAGCAACAAAAAAAGGAGTGGGCCAACCATTAACAAATGGCATTATCCAAGGGGAACCAATACACACTTTGACCCCCTTATAAATTCATTGCAAAACCCTAGTTTTTCAAACGTTAGGAAAATAAAGGAATGCCTTACCTAGTCAAAGGCTTTGGTTATATCCAATTTAATCACCATTCCTATCTCACTTGATTCCTTGTTAGAATGAATTGCTTCCTCAACAAGGATAATATTATCCAAAATTTGTCTCTATTCCATAAATCCACGCTAGTTCTCTGAAACAAATTTCAACAATAATTTTTTCAGTCTTGTTTCAATGATCTTCGTCATAATTTTATAATCCAAACTGCAAAGAGAAATTGGTTGGAAGAGAGTGAAAATCACTAGATTTAATTATTTGGGAATAAGAGAAAGAAAGGACGAGTCATTACTGCCCCCAATCTTCTCCTTTGTTCGTGTATTGTTCAACATCCATAATAGATCTTTTTTTAATCATAATCCAAAAATCTCTATAAACGCTTATGGAGAGTCCATCAAGGCTTGAGGCTTTATATGGGTCCAAATCCCATATTTCCTCTATAACTTATGCTTCCCTTTTCTCTTTGACAAGAGACAAATTGGTAGAGTTCGAAAAAAAGAGGTGATACATTCGAGAAATTCTTGAGCTTGGGACATGTAATGTACTCTATCCTCTTGATAGAGGGCCTAGAAACGATGAAAGGCTTCTTGATTAATGTCCTCAAATTTGGTCAACCTAGTCCTTCCTTCAAGGGCTATCTGCTTGACTCGATTTTGCAATTCATAAGAGTTAACTTGACTATGGAAGAAGGAGGTGATTTTATCTCCCGCTTGAAGCCACAAATTTCAAGATTTTAGTCTCCAAAAGTATTCTTCTTGTCTACTTGCTATAAATAATTTCCTTGTAAGCTCTTTTTCTTTTTCAAAATGCTAGAGTTTCACTTGACATTTTTCCATCAGGTTTTGATGGAATTCTAACTGCTTTATTAACTCCTTTTGTTTCTATCCAAAGGGTTGATACTTTTCCTTTAGACACTTCCTTAGCACTTATTTTATATATTTTGATTTTTATTCCCACAAATAGGTGGGTGATCCCTAAACTAGGATCCTCCACAATTGTCTAATCAATTCCACAATGTCTTTTTCCTTCAGCCATGTAGCATTAAATCTGAATGGGATTGGACCTAAACCTTCAATTTGATCCATCGTTAATGAGATTGGACGATGGTCTGATTCTCCTTGCGCCTTGATTTTAGAAGTGCAATCCAACCCTTTTCAAAGCCAATGTTGTGGATTAAAAAATGATCCAATCGGGTTACTCCACTATTGTCTCCACTCCTTCGATTCATCTAAGTGTATTTTCCAACTTTGGGGAGAATTTCCACTAAATCCAAATCATTTATCAAGTCTTCCATGCACTCCCTAAAGGGATCATGAACAAGGCATTATCCTCTCTTCTCTTTAGATCTCAAAACTGTATTAAATTCACCTCCCCTTATATAGTTATTGAACCAAGCCCTCTCATTGATAGAGATTAAGGAGTTTGAGAATTCTAATTTTTCCCCACAAAACACAAGAGAATATATATTGATAATGGATATTCGCTCACCCATATCCCTTCTTTCCAAGAGAATGGCTATCCAAAATTGAGATTTCATGCTATCTATTAACTTAAAATAGATTTCAGACCAAAACATACATAATCCTCCTGACACACCTCTAGAATCTTTCACTATTCTGTTGTTATCTCTCTAAAACGACTTGTCTACATTTTAACTTCCTTTTCCTCAAGCTTGGTTTCCTAAAGAAAGAAGATTTGAAGCTTCTCTTGTTTCACCATATTTCTAACTCGTAGGGCTTTTATGGGGCTTCCCAAACCCCTTATGTTCCAAGAGAAGACTTTCATAATTTCTTGGGAGTATTTTCATGGGAAACTCCTCCTTCTTCTATTAGTTATACTCCTTTAGATGTTTTTTTCTTTAGAATCTTAATGATTACTATTTGATTTCCCATTTTATTGTTATGATCTACTTCTTTTTTCTCGTGTTATCTTTTTAGGCAGCCTTCCTTGCTTATTCTTGTTCCTCTCTGTTTCATGGATACTACCTTCATCTTCCTAAGTTAAGGTATGCGCCATATTTTGAGTGATAACCCTTATAGAAGAAGGACCTCCTTCAACATTTTCAAACTAGGGAGGAGAACTCTCAATATTAGTTATTGGAGAATTTTGAGGTCTACAAGGATCAACCTTGATTGATGTGGTTCTGAGTTGACCTCCTTTGTTTTATCTATCTCCTTGTCTTCATGTTCCATTATTATTGCTTCCTCACCAGAAGCCCCCTTATATAAAATAGGGTTTGGTTCCTCTTGTTCATTCTCATAACAGGACTGCATGGCTCTAAACGAATTTTCCTATGATGAACCCCCCCTTTTTATTTTGGGTGTTTTTATTCTTCGTTATTGTTGATCTACCTCTATTCCCTCTAGACCTTTGAGTTTTCCATTGATCCTCTTAACCTATTGGTGAATCTGACCCCTTGTTAACAAGGGCCTTTTTATATTCCATGTTGAAGTGGTCATATTCATGGAAGAATCAACATTTAAAAGGGACCTTCTCATAACCCAGAGTCTAAAAATGGGTCCATCACCCTAAAGTGAGATTAATTTATGAAGGAAAAGCCTTCTATAGATCAACCTCCGCGTAAATCTTGGCACAAGAAAATTGAGATCCTTTAGGATCAACCCTATCCAAATATATTTTGACTTCATTTCCAAATGCTCTCAAGCAATTGTCACTCCAACAGGAGAGAGGAATCCATGTAAGCTTAACCCAAACAAGAATTGCATTTAGGATATCTTCATCTCGATGGAAGTCTAAGGACCACTTGTTCAGGTACATTCCTTGATATTCAGAAATAGGGTCTATTTCTAAAGATCAAATCAGTATCTTCCTTAAATTCAAACAAAAAAATGAAGAAGCCATTATCATAAGAATACAAAATCATATTTCCCTTCATCATTGACTTCCAGGTCTTATCTATCCATGCATCCATGGATCTAGGAAAGAAGCACATCCCCATGAACTTTCCCACAAGGGCTTAGTCAAAAAAGGCCAATGTTTTTCTTTGGATGCCCAAGGGAAGAACTATCGAGGGAATGGACTTAGACTTTTTCACAAACTTTGATTGCACATTTTTACTCTCAGGCTTTGTCGAGAGAGTAGCCACAAGATCTTGGAAGGTTGCAGCCTTGTCCGAGGGAGGGGTAGGGGCCCCCTCCTGGGATGCCATCATGAGAGCAGACTAGGGTGTCTGCAGTGCACAGGACAGTTGCAGAGTGAGAGGGTGTTATAATATGCATGTCTATTTTAGAATAGGGTTTCTAGAATTTTAATTTTATTATTAATAATTCTTAGATGGATGATAGAGATTTAACCTTCATGAAATATTCTATAACATTCATAACAATATTCACAAATCAAAGGTTGAAATTTATATCTGAAGTAGTTATGAATTTTTTGTCCTTTTAATTAAATTGATCAGCTAGAAAAATGAGTTACGTTTTTTTGGGAATGTGGTATTGATAAGCCATGGCATTGTCCCATGGTAGTGTAACAAAGTCTATTTATAAATTAGGAATCTTCATGTTAAAGTGGAAGTTGATTCTACATAATTAAACATCTTGTTACATTTTTTTTAAAATAAATATATGCTAAAGTGATATATTAATTCTTTTTATAATTAATAATAAAAAATAAGAATTTAAAATAAAGTTGTAATTTAGTTAATTTTTAGGAAATTTTTTAATTTTAGCAATGTGAGATGTATCATGGATAGATGTTTATCATGGATAGATGCCTATTATTGTTTACTAGACATTAAATTTATATGATTTTTAGTTAATAGTGTAGCTTAAAGGTTTTATGTTTTCAATTTTTATGGATATGTTCTTCTAGTTTGTTTTACCCAAAACTTATTTGGAAATTTTGGGATTATAAATTTTGTTAAAATGTAAATGCAATAGGGTATTGAATAGTGTTGAACCAACTTTTGTAAATAATGTAAAATTATGATTTCACCAACAATTTAGTTGTTAGACTCCAATGATGGTTGCTAGAAAAGTAAAAAAACAGAATTTTAAGACAAGCCCACTCTTAATAGCACAATCTAAACATTCTATATTTTTAAGTTTTCCTATATATGTAGTTTTGTCTAAAATTTATTATGAAATTCTAAAATTATTTTTTTGTAGTTGTTAAGCTTGCATAATATAAATGTTTTGGGCCTTTTTAGGGTGCTCAATCAATTTTTACACCATAGATGTGATTTAAATAATATAAAATTGTGATTTTATCAACAATTTAATTATCACATATTAACAATGGTTGCTAGTAAGAAATATATTACATTTAAACTTGTCCATTTTTAACAATATGGTCTAAATCTTCAATATTTTTAATATTTTAAACTCATTTTTCTAACAAAATTTTCCCACAAAAATCTATTCAAATATTTATAAATTTCATAATCAAAATATATTAGAGTTTCTAAATTGTGCAATCTCACATGTGATTTAAGTAATGTAAAGCGATTTAAATGAAAACAAGTACATAAGCTTTAAATCACAAGTATTTGAAAAACAAGAGTCAATTATTTGAAAAACAAGAGCGACCTGATAGCATGTCACTGAGTTTTAGTATATATGAATTATATGGTTTTTTGCTTGTGGATTGGAAAGACGCAATTTTCCTACATGTATTTACTTGATCTGTAAATTCTGTTTAAGAGTAGCACAGAGATAAGAAGTAGCCAGAGAGCGAAGCCAATAGGCTTAAAATGCATCATAATAGTGCAATCACTAAACTCAACCACATGCACACCAAGTTTAGTACAATAATATATTTCATATGAAAAGCATTCCAATATTGTAAAAGACATACCTCCATGACTAGATGTTCATACCTGCATGACTAGATGTTCATCTGCATTACTTGGCACAGATCTCTGTACAAAAGCCCAAAAGTAGAAAAGGGACATAACATCAACATCATTCAGCACTGATAAATCATAAAGCTGGGTAGAATTTGTTGTGGGGATGGTAAAATGATCTTGAGTTGTCACAAGAGTTTTGTAACATTGCCTTTCAAATAACAACTTTTCCAAATTTTCCCTGGACCAGACTGTTGGGAATAATGCTTAATTAGTTATGTAAATTTCTATTTAGTGTTCTGTGCAAAATTAAGGCAGCAAATTGTTAGCTGTAGTAGTGCTGGAAATTAGCTATAATGTCAGTAGATTTGTTTCAGAGTTGATTTTAGTAATAGTTTTACTATTTAATAATGTAGTTAATAGTTGAATTAATATATGAGATTTGCAGCATTTTTTAGCTCACACAGTAACTGTGTTTCTTAATTGTTTTATTTTTTTTATATGTATTTTTCTTCATAGTACTGTTGGCTTCTCAATTGGCTTGAAATAATTCATTTCATATTCTACAAGTGGTATCAGAGCAGGTAAAATTATTTTGGGTTAAAGTTGTATTGTTGGAATTTCGCCAAAGTTAATCATGTCGAATTCTAACCAGATGCTAGTTCCAGAATTTGATGGCAACGATTATGATTATTGGTGCATTAAGATGCTAACCTTTTTGATTGGAAAAGATTTGTGGGAGATTGTTGAATCAGGATATGAGGAGCCAGCTGATTGGAATGCTCTTACAGCTAATGAAAGAACAGCAAGAAAGGAAGCAAGGAAGAAGAATGCTCAAGCTTTGTTTCACATTCAGATAGCTCTTGATAAGAGCTTATTTCCAAGAATATCAGGAGCAAAAACTGCCAAAGCTGCCTGGGAGACTATACAAGAAGCTTACCAAGGTAGTGATCAAGTTAAGGTGGTCAAGCTTCAGACATTGAAGCGAGAGTTCGAGAATTCGAAGATGCAAGAAGCTGAAAGTATTAGTGACTATTGTGTGAGAGTCAAAGATGTGGTAAATAAAATGGCTACACTTGGAAAAGCTGTAAGTAATGAAGTCTTAATTAAAAAAGTATTGAGATCTTTAACACATAGATGGAATCATGTTGCAATAATCATGGAAGAAAGTAAGGATTTGACAAAACTACAGTTTGATGAATTGGTTGGATCTTTGATGTCTCATGAAGAAAGATTGAAGGAAAGTTTTGAAGCTGTAGAGAAAGCTTTTTCCTCTAAATTACAAATTACAAAGAATGAAGATGCAAGTAGCAGCAGTACCAAAAGCCATCAAGGTCAAAGTAAATGGCAAAGCCAAAATTATTCAAGAGGTATAGGAAGAGGTGGCTCAAGTGGAAGAGGTAGTTTCAGAGGAAGAGGTAGAGGTAGATTTGATAAGAGAAATGTTAAATGCTACCATTGTAACAGGTATGGTCACTTTGAAAGAGAATGCATATTGAAAGAAGGTAAAAATGCTAATTATGCTCAAGAAAATGGTGAGCATCCTCGAGATCACTTATTTTTATCTTATGCCAAAGGTGAAAATACTACTAAAGATGTTTGGTACCTAGATTCTGGATGCTCTAACCATATGACAGGGAATGAGAAGTTGTTTTCAGCAAAGGATGGAAGTTTCAAATCTAAGATCCAGCTTGGTGATGATAAATCATTGGAGGTTGCTGCCAAAGGAGCTATGGAGGTCCAAACAAAAGAAGGTATAAAGAGTATTCATGAAATTTATTATACTCCAAAATTGAAGCATAATTTGTTGAGCGTTGGGCAGCTCTGTGAGAAAAATTATAAAGTAGTCTTTGAAAATAAGACATGTACTATCTATGATAAGAATAAGGGAAACAGGGTGATCACTATTGTGCCTATGACAAGAAATAGGATGTTTCCCTTGAGGTTTGATGAACATAACAACAATCTTGCTAATATGGCTTATGAGGATTCAAGTTGGTTATGGCATCTCAGGTATGGGCGTTTAAATTTTCAAAGTTTGAAGTTTCTAACCTCACATGCATTAGTTTCTGGTTTGCCCAACGTAGAAGAGCATAAGGAGGTTTGTGAAGGATGTGCTAAAGGAAAGCATGCAAGGGAAAGGTTTCCAAAGGGAAGTGCATGGAGGGCTCATTACCCACTTCAGCTTGTTCATTCAGACATATGTGGTCCTATGCAGACTAAGAGTTTGGGTAAGTCATCATATTTCATCACTTTTATTGATGATTACTCATGAAATTGTTGGGTATATTTTTTGAAGGCCAAAAGTGAAGCCCTGGATACATTCAAGAAGTTCAAAGCCCTTGTAGAAAATGAGAGAGGGTGCAAGATCAAATGTTTGCGGACTGACCGCGGGGGAGAATTCTGCTCAAAAGCTTTCTAGAGTTATTGTGATATGAATGGCATCAGGAGGTAGCATACTACAGCATACACACCCCAACAGAATGGCATAGCTGAAAGAAAAAATCGTACTGTGGTTGAAATGGCAAGATGCATGCTACAAACTAAGGGATTGAGCAACACTTATTGGGGAGATGCAGTTGCTACAGCAGTATACATCCTCAACCGTAGCCCCACCAGTGCACTGGAAAATATGACTCCTTATGAAGCTTGGTATGGAAAAAGGCCTAATGTTAATCATTTCAAAGTTTTTGGTTGTTTGGCTTATGTGCATGTACCTGATCAGAATAGAAAAAAGTTAGATGCAAAGAGTGAGTTATGTATTTTTATTGGGTATAGTGAGACAAGCAAGGCTTATAAATTGTATAATCCTCTAACTAACAAGCTTATTGTTTCAAGAGATGTAATTTTTGATGAAGGGGGAGTTTATGGTCATCAAAAAGGCCATGTTGAGAAGAAAAAAATCTGTTTTGAATGACGATATAATTGTTGATAATGATCATGAGCAGCCAACTAATGTTTCTGTAACTAGTGGCTTAACTCCACCAAGCAGCCCTTCATCAATTTCTTCAACATCAAGTTCAAGTCCAACTTCTTCTCCAAGTTCTACAAGGAAGGTAAGAAGATTGAGTGATATTTATGAGAGGAGTGCAAATCAAGCACATGAAGAAAGCCCAATAGGTGAGATAGTCAATTTTGCTTTATTAGCCAAGGCTGAATTTGAACCATCATGTTTTGAAGATGCATGTACTAATGAGGTTTGGATGCAAGCCATGCAAGAAGAGATGGATTCCATTCAAAGGAATGACACTTGGAAGTTGACAGAGCTTCCACATGACAAGAAAAAGATTGGCACCAAATGGGTCTATAAGACTAAATTTAACAGTGATGGGAGTGTTGAAAGACACAAAGCAAGATTAGTTGCTAAAGGATTCACACAGAAGTATGGAATTGATTATGAAGAGACATTTGCACCAGTAGCAAGACAGGAGACCATTAGAATGTTGATTTCATTAACAGCTCATAAAAAGTGGATCATACATCATATGGATGTGAAAAGTGCCTTCTTGAATGGGTACTTAGAAGAGGAAGTATATGTGGAGCAGCCACAAGGTTTTGAAGTGGAAGGAAAGGAGAATAATGTCTACAATTTGAAGAAGGCCTTGTATGGCCTTAAGCAAGCACCAAGAGCGTGGTATGCAAGGATTGATGGATACTTTCAGGGAAATGGCTTCCAGAGAAGTAAGAATGATCCTACCCTTTACTACAAACAAGAAGGTATTGATATTTTAATCATAAGTTTGTATGTTGATGATCTATTGTATATGGGTAGTAGTTCTAAGATGAATGATAAATTCAAAGTTGCTATGATGAATGAATTTGAGATGAAAGATCTAGGCATCATGAAATATTTTCTAGGAATGGAGGTTTATCAAAGTAAGGATGAGATTTTCATTTGTCAGACAAAGTATGCACAGGATATGCTAAATAAATTTGATATGCTTGATTGTCATCCATCCCCTACTCCAAGTGCTCATGGAGAGGTGTTATGTAGAGATGATGGTGCTGATTTAGTTGATGAGAAAACTTACAGAAGTATTGTGGGGAGCTTGATATTTCTAACCCACACAAGGCCTGATATTACATATTCAGTTTCACTTGTTTCAAGGTATATGACAAATCCATCTCAAATACATATGAAGGCAGCAAAGAGGATTTTAAGGTATGTGAAAGGCACTCTAAATTTTGGTATTCATTACTACTCTTCTGAAAAGTTCAATCTTGTTGGATTTAGTGATTCAGATTGGGGAGGTAGTCTTGATGATCGTAAGTCCACATCTGGAAATTGTTTCTCTTTTGGTTCTGGTTTGATTACATGGAGCTCAAAAAAAACAAAGCATTGTTGCCCTCTCATCCACAGAAGCGGAGTATGTTGCAGTTACCTCAGCAGGTACGCAAGCTCTTTGGCTCAGAAAATTTTTGGAAGAAATTGGAGAAAAACAAGTTCACCCTACAGTGATTTATTGTGATAATGTAAGTGCCATCAAGTTAGCAAAGAATCCAGTTCATCACAACAAGACAAAGCATTTTGACCTGAAATATCACTTCATTAGAGATTTGGTGCAGAAGAAGGATATTGAATTGAAGCATATAAATACTCAGCATCAACTAGCAGATATCTTCACCAAAGCAGTTGCAAAAGATCAGTTTTTAGCACTACGAGATAAGATAGTAAATCCTCATTAATCATTAAGGGGGAGTGTTGGGAATAATGCTTAATTAGTTATGTAAATTTCTATTTAGTGTTCTGTGCAAAATTAAGGCAGCAAATTGTTAGCTGTAGTAGTGCTGGAAATTAGCTGTAATGTCAGTAGATTTGTTTCAGAGTTGATTTTAGTAATAGTTTTACTATTTAATAATGTAGTTAATAGTTGAATTAATATATGAGATTTGCAGCATTTTTTAGCTCACACAGTGACTGTGTTTCTTAATTGTTCTATTTTTTTAATATGTATTTTTCTTCATAGTACTCTTGGCTTCTCAATTGGCTTGAAATAATTCATTTCATATTCTACACAGACATCATCCAATACAACTAGAATTGGCTTGGCTTGTCTTAGCAGCTGCAACAGCTGTCTATGTGCATCCTCGACATTCTGAAATTCAGGTTTCTTCCTTGGAAATATCATCTGCCACATAGTCTCTGACACATAGTCTCTAAAATTTCCTTCAGGTTTGGAGACTATGAGACCTTGATGAAAATGATATTGATCCTGAAAGCACTTAACATACATAAAGATAATTGTTTAGATAGAAATTTCATTATCTGAACAAGAAAATTGTTTAGATAGAAATTTCATTATCTGAACAAGAAAAAGTTGATTAGTTTTCATTATATCAGAAAAAACACTCAACAACTTGACATCAAGAAACTATAGCATCATTTCTCTATGTTCTGAGCTCCATGCTAGCCAGAAGCTATGGAGATGGCAACCAAAATCAAGCTGTCTGTCATTATAATCCAATTTTCTTTATCTTAAACTGCTCATCCCACAAAACCTAAGCTCTCAGGTAACGTTAAATGGGTGCCCAAGCTACACCATAGTTTGTAAACATCAACAATAATCATGTTATTTTTGTAAAGAAAAAAAATAAAGAGACCTTCCTAGAATCAAAAATCATGTTGGTTGTCATTAAAATCTAATGTACTGGATTCTTCTGTTATTATCCTACAAAGCTTACAGTATAACTGGTCTGAAGGGTACCCAAAGCATCCAATAAATTTTATCGTAAAACCCAAAGGGCTACTAGGAAGTGACAAACCCGCTTTTATGAATGTTTGTGAAGCCTTTACTGGAGAAGAGAAGACTGAGATTAGAATTGTTGCCCCTCTTGTCCTAGAATTTTGGTGGGACTAGAGCTGGTCCTACATAAAAGATGGAATGAAAGTCACTGGATTCAGAAACGACTGGAGTACTTATAAAGCACTTATCACAATACACTAGATAAAAATGTACTGCAATAAGACGATTGCCAAACCTCCTATGAATTGAAGCTTAAAACTCAGCTTTAGGTGTTGCTTCAAAAAAGACATGGGAAATACTTGGCACGAAACTCAGCTTTAGGTGTTGCTTCAAAAACATGAATTTTTTTGTTTTGGTTTCGGAAGATATTGTTAAAAGAATCAGCCGAATCGCAGTCAAACTTGCCGAGTTATAGCAAGTTTCACCATTTTCACCAAGACATTGAGTCGCCAGTTTGAGTTGGATCATTTTTGGGTTCAGACAAGTTGAGATTGGTAGTACCTGTATAACTTAGCCGTGTCTTGTAACTATGCTCAGTAGAATCTCAATGATGAATATAAATGATAGAAAATAGTGCAGGCTATTTTGGATGTCCACGTTTTCTGTTTCTGAAGGGCGAGGTCGAGCTAAATATATGTACATCAGAGTAAACACGAAGTCAGCAGAACACGCCACTGGAAAATGGCAGGCGAGGCGAGTTTTTTTTTTTAATATATTTTATTAATTTATAAATATAATATTTTTAATTAGAGTAATTTTATCATTAATTGTTATTAGATTAGGTAAATGATAAGGTTTTAATTTTCATAGAATATTTAAAAATATTTCTAGTAGTATACATAATGAAAGATTGAAACTATCTTCAAAGTAGTTATACTTTTTTTTTCAATTAAATTGATTAATTTAAAAAATATCATGAATTATATAACTAATATATTTAATAAATTCATATATATATATATATAAAGAAACCATATGTCTATATACATGTGTTAATGAAAGTAAAATATTTCAATATCGAAAAAATTTAAGCTAAAATAATTTAGTTACCTCCTAAAAAGATGGAGATGTGTGATAATATTGATATCTCTTATTCAAAATATATTATTAACAATAAAAATATTCAAAGTAGATTATAAATAAAATATTTCACTTTTAAAAATTAGGTGAGATTAAGTAATATTGATTTAAAAATTTATTAATAAGAAAAACATTTTAATATGAACCATCTAGTCCTTAAATAAAATATTTCAATATATATGTATTAAGTAATATTTCAATGCCGAGGATAGGTATATATTATATAAAACAATTGAAAACAAAATGTTTGTATGGTTAAGACATTCCAAAATATCTCAATTAATTTAAAAATTTTACATTTTGGTTTCTTTTTAGATATATGTTTTAGTTAAGTTTAAATCTAACAGAAATTTGTTGAAATTGCAAATTCAAGTTGTGTAATCTATACAATCCAAGTGCTCAAAGGAACTTTTAAAACATTGTATCTATTTATGCATTTAAAAATGTAATTTAAACATTGAAAAAAAATAAAAATAAAATATATATATATATATATATATATATAGAGAGAGAGAGAGAGAGAGAGAGGTTTTCAAAACATTGTATCCATTAATTATAAATTAATCTTAACCATGGATCAACCAAGTGCCTAGAGAGATTAATTCTTTTGATGTGCAAATATTTAAAAAACAAAATTGATTCTTCTCATCATTTGGTAGATTAGTGGTTATGATGGATCTATATTGGTTTAATTGAAAATAAACTAGCATACATCCGTCTTAATTCCGGGTCTACCAAGCACTAAGGGGATCAAATATCTCAAGATGCAAACCTCTTTTTGAGCCTAAAACTTTCAAAAAGATTCAACTTAGAGAGATTTAATTCCTATTGTTGGTGGGTAGATCCACAATTAAGATGGATCTATGTTGATTCTTAATAAGACTATTTATATTATATATAAATTTCATATCTTGAAATATAGAAATATTTTTATTTTCAATTTTGTTAAAACTCTAATAATACATATACTTACAAGTGTGCTTAGCATTTCAATCAAATTATCAATAGTTGAGGGTAATTAAATCTCTCCAAGTACACATATTTTCTCAAGTTTTACACTCAAAAAAAGGTTGGATTTTGAGAAATTTGATTGGGTTTGGTAAGTCTAAAGTTAAGATGGATGTATACCACTGTAAAACAATTGAAAAACAAATATTGCTTTGGAGGAGATGTTGTAGTGCCCATAAATGAGTATAAGCATTTAAATGCCGACTCAATATGATAGAGAAAATGAAGCATTAGATCAAAAAATATTAATAATGAAACATATTGTGTGTTCAATTAAAAATTGATATAAAATACAAAGTAATAAAAATAATAAATTGATTCAATTCAATTTGTTTATTGTACTTTTTCTTTTTATTAAAAGGATTTAAACAATATTCTATGGTAAAAAAATCATAATATACATATTACATTAAAATAAATTAAAATAATAATGATTCATATTCATAACATATAATTAATAAAGGAAGCAATGTCCCAAGGGGAGATTCCATCTGGTCCACAAGAAAGTTCATAAACAATTGTAGAACATTAACATGAACTTACAGGTATATGGTCTCACGGGGGGACTCCATTTCCAATAGAATCAACTCCACACATAGTCATGAAAGCATTGGTAGGCACCCATGTTCCTTTGAAATTGATGCTAAAGGGGGAGAGAATGCAGACATTGAAGAAGGAAATCAAATAAGAAAGTAACAGGATCAAGCAAGGAGAATCCTCTCAACATGTTAGGATTTCCATCAATGACCATGAATGTCTAAGTGGTATTGCCATCAATGACAAAGTGGGATATTGTTGCACACAGTATTGTCGTTGATGAAAACATGTGTCATTAATGTCAAAGGGGATACCTAAGGAACTAGCAGTGTCATTCATGAATTAATGGAAGCTTTACGATAATTAGATCTCTTTCATGCCATGACCAAGGGAAGTCAAATATTGTTGCACATCTAGGGTTTTCATTGATGACAACAAGTGTCATTGATGTCAAAAGGGGTGCCTAAGGAAGCAGTAATGTCATTCATGAATCAAAGGAAGTAGTTTGATAACTTGATCTCTTGCATGCCCTCATCAAGTATAATAAAAATTGTTTGAGCTTAATATTTTTTGTCGAAGTTGTCATTTCCTAATAAATCTATGAATGGTATGGTTGGATAGTCCTCTTCGAGACCTTTCCAAAAATATATCACATGTTGAAAAACACCTCCCAGATGATAAGTTATGATCCATTGATGTTGGAAGTTGTAATAAGGACCAAAAACTGACCAAATTCATTGAAAAACACCAAATTGGTTAAACAACGAGCATCTTATTGGTGGATCAATGGTTTTCTGGTGAAGCCTACAAAAAATATCACATGAATGTGCACATTGTTTAACACGTTAAATCTTGAGCATCTCTTATAGAATTGTATCATTGAAATTTGAATAGACGCTAGGTAATATATCAACATGCTCGCAGGTTAATGAAGGGGACACCCTTCCAGGATGGCCCATGATCGTCATGACACATGGAAATAATCGATCAACCTCATTATTGGGTTCCATTTGGAACCCTTTATTATTGATGATGTGGTAATGATAGATCACAGATAGAAAATTGACAGTTGTGACATGTAGCCTTTAGTGGTTGGGTTGAGATGATGACATGGTAGTGCTTGTTGACGTGGCTAGTGAGAATGGCATGGAGCATGACATGGAACCCTATCATGATGCCACATGGGACATCATTATGGATTTCTCAGTCGGCCAATCAACATCACTTTTGATGACACACGATCCATTTAAAATGAGCCACATGGCGGGAATGCCATCATAGTGATATCAACATATGGTTAACGAATGACCCTTAGTCTCGAGTCCTATGGTATGGTCATATGAAAATAAGGAAAGGGTTTATGCATTTTTTTTAAAGAAGGTCACATGGGAGGTCATATGTTGGCCCCATAAGTTGACTTTCATACCCCGACTCTACATACAACATGTATTTATATTTGATCAAGAGCTACGATTCATGGGAAGTCTATAAGCATATGTGATATCATAGAGAGCAGAGTGAGGGTGTGACCTTCATGGCCAAACTAAGGAAGTGCATTCCAAAAGGTGATAGGGTCAAAACCTTATGGATTGTATTACATTTTGGCTCTAACATGTAAGCATTGATACACTCTAATTTGTTGTATGTTGGCAACATTTTGGCTTTGATGTGGAAGCGTTGATGCACTTTGAATGGTTGTATGTTGGAAATGTTTTGGCTCTGACATGGAAGCATTGATGCACTTTAATTAGTTCTATTTTCACATTCTTTTGGCTCTGAAATGGAAGCATTGATGCACTTTGATTCGTTGTATGTTAGCAACATTTGTCTATGATGTGGAAGCGTTGATGCACAATGATTGGTTGTATGTTGGCAACATTTTTGCTTTGACGTGGAAGTATTGATGCACTTTGATTGCTTATATGTTGGCAACATTTTGGCTCTGACATGGGAGCATTGATGTGCTCTGATTGGTTGTATGTTGGAAATGTTTGGCTCTGATGAGGAACCATTGATGAACTATGATTAATTGTATGTTGGAAACATTTTGTCTCTTATGTGGAAGAATTGATATGATTTGATTGCTTGTATGTTGACAATGTTTTGGATTTGATGCGGAAGCATTGCTGTGTTATGATTGGTTGCATGTCGACAACCTTTTGGCTCTGGTGGGGAAGAATTGATGTGATTTGATTGGTTGTATTTTGGCAATGTTTTGGCTCTAACATGGAATTATTGATGCAATTTTATTGGTTGTATTGTGGAAACATTTTCATCTGATGAGAAAGCATTTAAGAACTTAATTAGTGCTATTATGACAATGTTTGGCTTTGAAGTGGAAGCATTGAAGTGATTTTATTGGTTGAGCATCCCTGATGTGGAGAAATGGTTATTGTGGTTAAGTCAAATAGTTGCAACGTCTTGAGTCCCAATGAGGAAATTGATAACATAATTGGTTTGGTGGTAAGCTAGCCCCCGTGAGGTCGAGGGTTTGAGATCAGTGAAAAGGTTATTTTTGTATTTTTATTTTGCACCAAAGGAAAGCCAAAATGTTGAACTATTGATTAATTGGTGATGGACATTTTGTAGAACTCCTTATAGAATCTAGATAATTTGTATAACATGCGTTAGTTTGTGCTATTATGTCTAACCTTTAATTTAATTTTTGGTTTTTTGTAGTTTTGGGTCATTATGCAATCAAATTTGATTCTGAAAGAAGCGTCATGATCAGTATTAAGTTGTTAACATTTCTGAAGGCATGAAAAGCCCTGATGATATATTCTTGATGTAAATATTCAATGTTACTTGTTTGGAGGGCTTATGAGTAGGTTGCAACAAGTGTTGCATATATGCCAACTAGAATAGGTTCTGAGAAGTGTTTATGTGACGAGACTGATGAACATGTTGTAAAAAAATATGAACAAGATATGACAGGTTGATGACAACATTGTGACAATAGTAGCTTGATTTATATTGTTTAAAGAGCATGTGGATCTCGCTTGAAATATTGTGAAAAATGGTCCACACAAAGTTGAAGAAGGAGGTGGGTGCCTCTACTAAGGTTGGTTCCTTAGTTAGGTTGAAGCCTACAATAAGTCAAAAATTGCACATTTCCAATGTTTGTACCTCAATCAGGTTGTAGCCTATTGCAAGTGGTTGCTTGCACATTTTTTAGGTTGGTGCCTCAATTAGGTTATAGCCTATTGGAAGTAGTTTCCTACACATTTTGGGTGTGGGTACCTCCAGCAAGTGGGTTCCTGCAAATATATGTAAATGAATTGAATAAGAAGAAGAAGAAGAAGAAAATAAATTTTGGTTTCTCCCACAAGGGTTTCCACGTAAAATTTTGTGTCCTCTTGTGTTGATGTATTGATGGCTTCTTCATGCAACAATGTAAACTTTGAAACGAGAACTGATATTGTTACCCATTTCGTAGAGATAGCAAAAAAGTGACCTGATTTTGAAAAGGGGTGATGCAGAACACACATGTTTTTTTTAGAGCATAGTTTTTGGCACTTTAATTTTTTTTATGTACATCACATTTTAGAATGGTAGTGATTTTCATGCTAATTTAAAAAAGTGAGCATTCTGCATCACACTCCTTTTTTAAAAGCCCTGTTTTTTTGCTTTAAATTTTTTAATGTATAAAATGTAAATAGTTATTTTGTAAATTTGATAATTTTTGAAGTGGTCGTTTTCTTCACATTTTCTTGTTTTTTATTTTAATTTTAATTTTTTTTTCGTGAGGTTTTTATTGTTTTGCATTTTTAAATTAGAAGGTCGATATTTAGACTTTTCAATATTCTACATATTTATACATCCTTAATTAATTTTTCAATCCACATGAAATAATTGTTTCTAAAAAACAATATTTTTTAACAATGGACATAAAAATAACCATTTTTAACATAAATATAACTAAAAAACTACATGTTTTGATAATTTTTTGCTAGAATTGACATGTCAAAATCACAATTTTTATACGATAATTTTAACTAAAAATGGTTAAATAATAGTGTTTTCTATGAATTTCATGTCAAAAAAATAATAAAAATCACTTTTTTTTTTCAAAAAATAATGATTAACTTAAAAATCAATGCAAAACTCACATATTACCAATATTGAACGTATAACAACCCTAATTGAGTGTTTATTCTTCTCATAAAATTTCAAAGTCAAAACATTGCAAAGCTTGATTTACAAGCATAACTTAAATTTATTCAACAATGTCACGTAATCCAAACTCTTCGTCCTCTAGAGTTTCATCATTGTCTTCTTCCACAATATTTTCTGTTTCATTTTGCTCATTTTCCTCTTCTAATGGATCTTTGATGTCTGCGAATCTCCCAATGTATGTCTTTCAAAACATTCCATGTAATGGTGGTTGGGGTTCCTTTGTCTTTTTTGACACAGGTGATTCACTAAAGTCCCCTTTCTTCAACCCAATTTCTTGCATTGCATATGGAAGAAATTGAAGAGCATTAATTCTTTGCTGAATGAAATTGCACTGTACTAGATCTTTTTCAATTGCAATGCAATTTCTTCCTTTTTGAAGGCAACATGCTAGTGTTGTACCTAATTATCAAGCACAAAAGAAATAATGAACTAAATTAGTACAATGACATATTAATTAAAAAAATAACATATTGAAATTCAATTCCATATAATAAAACTTACCTGAGCCAGAAAATAAATCCAAAACCCAATCTCCTTCATTTGAACAAATGTCTATAAGATAGTTAATCAATAATTGTGGTTTTTGATAAATGTTAACTATCTCTCCTTTTGCTTCTTTGTCTTCATATGTTAGTTTTCTCACAACAGCATCATAAGTCAGTATTTGGCTATGACTCTTTCTGTCTACCCGATTAAAAATCATAGACATATGGCTATCATCTTTTGCCCAACTATCAATATGAATGAACTCACAATCATTTATAAATTGTTGATCTTCATTGTGAAGAAGATTTGACTTTTCCCTGTAACATGAAATAGTAAAAGTTCAATTAACTTGTACATAAATAAATTTTTCAACATTAATCAAATATACATTTTAAACGTCTTACCATGTAAGCTGCATCCTTGAATTTGTTTTCCCCTTGAAGCTTGACAATATCATTGCCAATTGTGTGTCTGAATGAAATGTCACAAATCTCCATAATGGTGATGACGTGACTTCTACAAATCCCGCAACCACTTTACTAAAAGCTTGATAAGTATAAGGGTCACTATCATAGTCAATGTTTGGAATATTGAAACCATGGGGAATATCTGCAATGACTAGGGCATAATCCCTTTTAGGTATGAGTTTAGCAATGTCTTCACAGTCGCCTTGTATTACTTGATATTGAATAGTGTCTAGCCCATTCCAAATGAAATGATTAAGAGTTGGATCAAGTTGAATATCCTTAATACGTTGCTTCCTCAGTCTTTCGATCTTTATTTTTTCAATAAAGGTTTTGAAACTATCTGGCACTCCATTATCATCCTTCCTCATCTTTTATAAAATAAATAAATATATGTGTAAGTTATAAATTAAAAATAGTACACAGGTGAATAAAAATGAATGTATAAATCAAGATACCTTTTTAAATGCAAGATAAAAAGCTTTTAATGTTGATGTAGAACTTGAATCTGGATAGTTGCGTACGACATCATCCCAACTATCTTCATTCAACAATCTAACCATTTGTTCTTGAATTTTCATGTAAACTTTGTGACTGCATAGATAAAGTAACAAAAAGTTAATATAATGATATGTATAACAAATACTACCAAGAACAACATGTTTTATTTAAAATATAATTATAATCTAGAAATAAATAAAAATATTTCAACAAACTTACTTTTGAAATTCTTCAGACATTTCCTCCAATGATAATTCCCCTGACCTCACACGAGATAATATTGTTTTGACAATTTTTTCATCTTTCACTCCTTGCATCGCCCTCCAAGGTGTGATAGTCATATCGTCTGGAAGATGCTTCATTTCAGGAGCTAATTTACTGTTGCCACATATGAATGGCTTAGACTTTTTGACCTTCTAGTTTTTAATGGCAATGTCTTCCCACATGCTAAAAATCTCATCAATCAACCTCCAAACATCTCCAGTTCTAAATGCCAATTGGAAAATGTTATCAACACCTCTGAATAAATCACTATGTTTGCTGCCTTTTCCACCTTTTGAATTGGTTTTCTCTTCAATTTGATATCCTATTTCCATACAACATTCCTTCGGAAATTTGCAGTAACTTTTGTCCTATCCCCACCACATTTTTCTTCAAATTCACTATGAATAAATCTAACCCTTTGGATAAAAGTCATAGACATCCTATATTCATTATCTGAATTATGATCCCATGCCACTAACTTTGCTTCTGTATCAGATAAACCAGCGTAAATGATACATTTCATTGTTTCAAAACGTGGGTTATTAGGATATTCCTCCATCAATTGTCTTTGAGCTTCTACAGAATGGTTCCCCCAAGCACATAATAATTGTATTCAAAACATTTTGACTTATCAAATGCTTCTTTGTTGGGAACTTGAAGTGGATCAACAAGAAGCACATAACTAACCACATGAGCATATGGATTGTACCTCATCAATGTCTTCAAGTTGTGAACATGCAGATGATGTGGCTTTCTAACTTGATATTGACATTGTCCTTCATTTGCTTTATAGGTTTGCCTGACATTAAGCTGAAATGTGTGACCACCATCAATTAAGTTTCTCTTTGTCAAATTCTCTCGAATGACATTTTGTTTTGTTTTGATAATGCCATCTTCTAAATCAGCTCCTGGTGTAATGATTTCTCTGCTTTCTTTTGAATTTTCACTAGGTTCTTGACTGCTAGTAATGACTGCTTCAAAATCATCAACTTTACTTTTCTTGGTCATAACATTCCCAACAGAGTTATTCTTGGGCATTGTTACTTTTGGATATTTATGGCTCTTCTCAGTTCCAATGTCATCTTCAGTAATGACAACATAAGTTTCATTGTCAATTTCAACTTCATCGTTCTCAAAAGTAACTTGTTTACCCTTGCTAGATTTATCCACCAGAGACCTTTTTTTCTGATTCTTTGGATGTAGTTTTGTAGCATTATCAATGACTTCATTTTGCCTATTTTCCATATCTTCTTCTGACACTGAGTAAAAACTGCTGACAACTTTCATGATATCATTCTCAATGAAATGAATGCCTCCCAACCTAATTGAACAACTTTCAACAAAATTCTGCCAAATAAAATATCATATGTCAATAAAAAACAAGTTAAAAAATATAGCGAGACACTTTCAAAAACGCAAAATACAAATATAAATAACAATACTTACGATGTTTTGTGTCATCTCATTTACGATTTGACTACACAACTTTGTAGATACCTCTCTCATGTCATACAATGAATATGATAGTTGGTATTTAACCCTTTCATGTGACTTGGGAGCTTTTGTAAGTACGTAAACAACTTCAGTGTCTGGTACCGAACACATATCTACGACTCTTCCCATCACCTCAAAAATTCCATTATCATTCGGTATATCGATATATAGATATATATTCACATTTGTGCTTTCTCTTTCTTTCACATACCACATTCTTGATGGAAATTTCACCTCTTTCAAATTCTTCCAGTCTAAAATCATCTTCTTATCACTTGAGGCACTTGAAAGATTTGTAGTCATGAGCTCAGGTGGAGTTCGTTCACCAATGTTTCTTTTAGATGCACCTTTATGAGTATTTGGTCCAGAAAGATTCACTGAAATTCTCTTTGATGCCATTTTCCTGAAAAATAGAAACACATAAATTAGTAAATAATAAAAACATATTAACTTAAATTAACAACGAAAATATATCATAAATTTTAATCAACAATCGCCCCACCCACCGCCCCTCATATTCCAAAAGGACATGCTTTAACATTCCAGTGTAAAAAAAGTAAATCACGAATAAAACATTTTGCTCGGGCGCCCTCACCCAACCCCCCCAGCACGGCACGGGCGCCCTCACCCACCCGCCCCCCCAAGCATCCCAACCCCCCCACCGGCGGTCCAAGCGCCCTCACCCGCCCCAACGCCCGGGCACCCCCGCCCAACCCCCACAACCCTCCCCGGCCCGGGCGCCCTCACCCGCCCGCCCCAAACCTCCCTACTCCCCCCCCCCCCCCAACCCGCCCGCCCGGCCAGCCCGGGCGCCCTCACCTACCCCACCCCGCCCGGCGCCCTCACCCACCAGCCCGCCCGCCCCACCCCGCCCGGCGCCCTCACCCGCCCGCCCGCCCCACCCCACCCGGTGCCCTCACCCACCCGCCCCACCCCGCCCGGCGCCCTCACCCGCCCCCCCGCCGAGTGCCCTCACCCAGCCCCCCGCCGAGCGCCCTCACCTGCCCGCACACCCCACCCCGCCCGGCACCCTCCCCTGCCCCACCCCTCCCGGCGCCCTTGCCCGCCCACCCCACCCCTCCGGGCGCCCTCCCTACCTCTCCCCCAACCCGCCCGACCCCCACCCCCTCACCCGCCTGCCCCAACCCTCCCGGCACCCTCACCCCTCCCGGCGCCCTCACCCACACACCCCACCCCTCCGGGCGCCCTCCCTACCTCTCCCCCAACCCGCCCGGGCACCCTCACCCACCCGCCCCACCCCTCCAGGCGCCCTCACCCGCCCCTCCGCTTGACGCCCTCACCCACCTGCCACCCACCCCACCCCTCCGGGCGCCCTCACCCGCCCCTCCGCTCGACGCCCTCACCCACCCGCCCGCCTCACCCGAACCCCCCTCCGCCTGGGCGCCCACCCACCCACCCTCTGCCCTCAGCCCCACCCACCCTCCCTCGGCCCCACGAGCGGGGCTCATGCAGGGGCCGCCCACGCCGCCCACCCCCGCCCGGCAGGCCTAGTGCAATTCCAGGAATCGCCCTGCCTACCGGGCGCGGGCGCGGGTGGCCCGGGTGGCACCTGCACAAGCCGCCCTCGTGCAGGCGCCACCCGGGCCGCCTGCGCCCCCGCCCGGCAAGCGCAGGGCGATTCTCGGAATCGCCATGCGCCTGCCGGGCGGGGGCGCGGGCGGCCCGGGTGGCGCCTGCACGAGGGCGCCTCGTGCAGGCTCCACTCGAGCCGCCTGCGCCCCCACCCGACAGGGGCAGGGTGCCCTCGTGCAGGCGCCACCCAGGCCGCCCGCGCCCCCGCCCGGCAGGCGCAGGGCGATTCTCGGCGCCCTCGTGCAGGCGCCACTCGGGCCGCCCGTGCCCCCGCCCGGCAGGCGAAGGGTGATTCCCGGCGCCCTCGTGCAGGCGCCACCTGGGCTGCCCGCGCCCCGGCGCGGGCGGCCCGGGTGGCGAGGTGAGGGCGGGTGAGGCGGGCAGGTGGGCGAGGGCGAGGGCAGGCGGAGGGGTGGCGGGTCAGGGCGCCCGGGCTGGGCGGGCGGGTGACGGGGGGGGTGTAGGTAGGGCGTCCGGAGGGGTGGGGCGGCTAGGAGGGGTGGCGGGTGAGGGCATCTGGGTCGGGCAAGCGGGTGAGGGTGGGGTGGGTGGGTCGCCCGGAGGGGTAGGGCGAGTGGGTGAGGGCGCCGGGCCGGGCGGGCGGGTGGGGGCGGGGTGGGTGGGGCGCCCGGAGCGGCAGGGCGGGCGGGTGAGGGCGCTCGGGCCGAGCTGGCGGGTGAGGGGGGGCTGGTAGGGCGCCCGGAGGGGTGGGGTGGGTGGGTGAGGGCGCGCGATGGGACGAGCGGGCAGGCGGGCGGGTGAGGGGGGTGGCGCGCACCCACTGGTATTAAGCAAATGAGGCTGACCAGGCCCACCATGCTCACGATGGATGTAATTGTTATTTTGGCTCAGGAAAATTATTAATTTAAAAAAATATATATATTTTTCATTAAACTAATTTAATATAAAAGTTTTCAAGGAAAAAAATTTAACTTACCTTTTAATTGCGAGAATTCTTCGTTGAATATGTTGTTGATAGCGATTGTTGTTGATAGCGATTTAGCTGCTCCACAAATTCACGAGTCTTTCAACGATTTTCAGAAAGCCTGGATGTGATGTGAGTAATAGTGATAATGAAATTTTAATATATAAGTGAAGTTACGGAGATGTTTTACTGTACGGTTAATATGGGATAATTTGTTTTACAATATTATAAAGTGAATATTATAGATTTGTTTTACAACGGGTTGAATGTGGGATAATTTGTTTTAAAATATTATAAAGTGAATATTGTAGTATTGGAAAGCGAATATTATATGGTTTAACTATTATAATAATTAATGTAGAAGTTGTAGTGTACAATTTTAATTATGATTTCATAAAAAAATTTACTTTACATTTTTCAATAAATTGTAGAACAAAGTAATGAAGGTAAATAAATTTAACAGAATTTTTGGAGGGAAATATTTTCGCGAAACTTTTTGGAGGGAAATATTTTCGCGAAACTTTTTGGAGGGAAATATTTTCGTGAAATTTTTTGGAGGGAAAATTTTTGGAGGGAAAATTTCATTCTTTAAGCTATATAATATCTTTAGGAGACTCTCCATTTGTATCATTCAACATCTTCTATTTGAAAGGGATGGATTGTTCTGATAGTGAAGTTTTGATTTATACACCATCAACTTCTTCATCGCGTAACAACTCTATTCATATTGATGAATATAGCGGGAATTCTTCCACTATGAATACAAAGTCAATTCTTCCACTTAGTCCTGATTCTAAGGACTATGAGAGCAACACTGATGAAAGAGGGGATGGAGAATTTCAAATAAATAAAGAGTCACAGATTTCACTTAGTCCTACTTCTAAGGACTATGAAAGCCGCAGTGATGAAGAGCATGATGGTGAAGTTCAAAAGAATGGAGTGCCACGATATCCACTTAGTCCTAATTCTGAGGACTATGAGAGCAGCAGTTTTGAAGAGCATGATGGTGAAGTTCAAAAGAATGGAGGGTCACGGTGTCCACTTAGTCCTAATTCTGAGGACTATGAGAGCAGCAGTTTTGAAGAGCATGATGGTGAAGTTCAAAAGAATGGAGGGTCACGGTGTCCACTTAGTCCTAATTCTGAGGACTATGAGAGCAGCAGTTTTGAAGAGCATGATGGTGAAGTTCAAAAGAATGGAGTGTCACGGTGTCCACTTAGTCCTAATTCTGAGGACTATGAGAGCAGCAGTTTTGAAGAGCATGATGGTGAAGTTCAAAAGAAGGGAGTGTCACGGTGTCCACTTAGTCCTAATTCTGAGGACTATGAGAGAAGCAGTTTTGAAGAGCATGATGGTGAAGTTCAAAAGAATGGAGTGTCACAGTGTCCACTTAGTCCTAATTCTGAGGACTATGAGAGCAGCAGTTTTGAAGCGCATGATGGCAAATTTCAAAAGAATGGAGTGTCACGGTGTCCACTTACCTAATTCTGAAGACTATGAGAGCAGCAGTGATGAAAAGCATGACGTTGATTTTCAAAAGTATGGAGTGTCAAAGTGTCCACTTAGTCCTAATTCTAAGGACTACGAGAGCAGTAGTGATGAAAAGCATGATGTTGATTTTCAAAAGTATGGAGTGTCATGGTGTCTAGTTAGTCCTAATTCTAAGGACTATGAGAGCAGCAGTGATGAAGAGTGGGATGATGAGTTTCAAAAGATTGGAGTACCACAGTGTCCACTTAGTCCTAATTCTGCGGACTATGAGAGCAATAGTTATGAAGAGCGTGATGATGAATTTCAAAAGAATGGAGTGTCACTGTGTCCTCTTAGTCCTAATTCTAAGGACTATGAGAGCAGCAGTGATGAAGGATGGGATGATGCACTTAGTCCTAATTCAAATGAGTATAAAGGTAGCAGTGACAAAGGATGGGATGTAGCATCTTCAATAAGTAAATAGTCACATTTTCAATGTAGTCCTAATTCTATGGACTATGAGAGTAGCACTGGCAATGCATATGAGGAAGACTATCCATTAAACATCGTGTCAGATTTTCCATTCAGTCCAAATTCTAAGGACTACGACAGTAGCACTGAAGAAGCGGAAGATGAAGAATATCCTCCAAGTCAATATTTGAAAAGTAGAGATGATCATAGTGTGGATAACATTCCTCTTAATGATGATGAAAAGCCTTATACAAATGATGATCCAATGATGGAGATGTTGCCAAGAAATATTGTATCAAGGAGTAGGAGCAGACCTTTTCGTATCAATGCAAGTTGTTCTAGTTATACAAGGGGTAGAGCAGAATATCTGACGAGAATAAGTTCTATCAGTGCTCTCATTTCAAGTGAATGTTGCCAAAAAGATTGCTTGAAACATATGGATTTCAAATTTGCATTAGAAAGCAGGGAGAGATATTTGTCAATGAATAAAAGCATGCAAAATTCATATTTAGTTGGGTGCATGCAATCTACATTGTCAGGTTATGATTATCATATTGGGACTTTTTTATCTGTAGAAAAGGTTTCAAAATGTTTCATTCGATTGGGAATTTTCGTCTCTCGAGAATTCAAGAAAATTTGGAAAAGGATCCCACATTTTATTCAGAAGTACGTCATAAAAGACAGTTTGGTCCATTATCAAATACTACAATGTCATGGATGAAAGATTTCTTTTCAAAGCATGGAGAGTGTATGCCAAATAGAGAGACAATACATATTCCAGATAATTTTTCAAGATGAGAAATCTACAACTTATACAAAGAATATGCAGAAGGTGCTGAGGGACATGGCCAGTTTATTACATATCAATATTTTGTGAAGGTATGGAAGAAAGAATTCAACAATGTCCATATTCCTAAGAAGACAAGGATGGGGATTTGTAGTACATGTGCTTCTCTTAAATCAAAAAGGGACAAATGTGAAGGCTCAAAAAGAGGTAAGCGTTCATAACTTTAACTTTTAAAATTGTATAGTTATCAACTATGAAAACATATTTCTTAATGAATCTCTTTTATGTTGTGTAGATTTAATTGTCAAACAACTTCAGGGGCATCGCGAACAACAAACAAATGAAAGGAAGAAGTTGTACAAGCATCGAAAGAAGTGTTATGATAATCCGAATAAATATTTGGGTTTGATAATTGATGGTATGGACCAGAAGAAAACACTTTTACCACATTTTGTTCGCACACCCAAAAATTTACAGGAGGAAAACTTTATTCAATTTCACTTGGTCGGTTGTATGGTCTTCAATGGGAAAATGTTGCCAAGGGTGTACTTCACAGCTCCAAATATTCATAATGATGCAAATCTGACCATAACCATAATTCATGATGTGATTTCTCATTGGTCTGGTAATCTTCCTGAAGTTTTGTATCTACAGTTGGACAACACTTGCTGTGACAACAAAAATCAGGTTGTTTTTGGATATCTAAACATGCTTGTTGAATTGAGAATTTTTCAAAAGGTAAAGGTTGGTTTCCTTCTTGTTGGGCACACTCATGACCATATTGATCAGATGTTCAGTCATTTTTCAGTCACATTGAGGAGGAAGGAAGTTGGGAGTTTGCCATCACTAATTGAATGTATAAGAAATCATACATTCCAGAGCCTACTTTTGATGTGTTGGAAGAAACTGTTGACATGCGAAGGTTTATTCTGGGATCATATGGTGAGGGGAAATGCATTGAACAACTTAATGACATTAGCTTCCAACATCAATTTCGTATCAAAAAAATTGATGGGAAAACACTAATATGGGGCAAGAAGTATTCAACTACTACAGAATGGGCACCGTCATCAGGATTGCAATTTTTGAAGTTCATTCCAGATCATCCAATATTTGCATAAAAAATATTGTTATTACAATCAGTTGGTGAAGTTCAGAATGCACGCAGACAGAACAGGGCTATAAATTATTCTGATTGCCTGGAAGAAATTAAAAAATGTATTAGATATACATATGAGTGCTTTGACATTGCTGATTCAGTTTTGTGGGAGTCATTTTTCAATAATCAAAGTGATATCATTTCGACAACAACAAATGAAGATATACCTTTGAAAAATCCATTTATTTGGCCACAAAATGTGTCGAATGAACATGAGGAAGTAAACATTGTTGAACAGCAACAATCTCAAGGTATTATTAATTCTTCACAGGCAGCGGAAAGAGAGATGTATATTGGTTCCAGAAGATCTCGTGCACAACGTGAAGCCATGGAAGACCTTTATAGGGGTTCAGTACAGGATATTAAGGAGGGTTGCATGATTGCAGTGCTAGCAGATGGAGATCCCAATGGCTATCCATTATGGGTTGCTAAAGTTATAAAGGTCTTTACAGAAAATGAGGATGTTACAAGTGTTGAAGTACATTGGTATGCCACAAATACACACCCATTCAATGGTGTGTATAAGCCAGAGATGGTAGTTGACAAAAAAAATGGCAGAAAAAGAAAAAGAAAGGGTACAAATGTAAATCGCCGCTGCACAGACATATTAAAATTGGAGGATGTAGACATACTTGTTTATGACTTCAATTTAACAAAGAGAGGAACTCTTCGCTTCAAGACGATAGAGATTCTGAAAAGGTTGTTACCAGAAGGAACAATGTTGACATGGGAGTCACCTGAAACCAATCATAGATCTAGAAGAATTTTGAAACTTGAAATGTTGGGCATGCATGTGGACTCAGATGGGGCACTAGTTGATGAAAGAGAAGAATATGGAACATCTTTGTCAGCATCTAGTCACTCATCTGAAGATGTGAATTCTGATGGTGTGCCAAAAAACATGAGTGATTTTGAATAATTGTTTAAGACAGTTTATATAACTGACGTATGCATCGTATCTTCAAATAAAATTAATGTTTTCCATATGGTGTTAAATGAGAAGTTATGAGGCATTTTTATGTTGTTGGATTATATGTCTTAATTATGATAAATTTTATTGTTTAAAATATCTACAATGCAATATTAAATTAGATATATAAAATATGTTTTATTCAATATACAAATAATGATTTTTGAATGCATTTAGTGATGTAATTTGTTCATAATGTCATGGCTTTTTAATTTTATAGTTGAAAAAATTTCAATTTTTTTTGTATCTAGCATGTTATGGTTGAAAACATGTTAAATTTATACTTAGGAAAGAAAAATGATATTCTACCAAAAACATTAGTGTGTTTTTTCCCGCATAAACAACTTTGTTTGACACATAAAAATTTGGTTTTATTAGCATTTTTTTTAAATTTTGAAAATTGACCCTAAAAAAAAAATCATTGTTCCAGTGTCATCACTTTCATTTTGAAGCTATATTTTGCACGAAAATTTCATAGTAAATTTTGTACTCACTACCAATTTTAAAACATGTTCAAAATTGACACCTAAAAAATAAAAACATCGTTCCAGTATACACACTTTTCATTTTGAGCACTGTTTTTGATGTTTTTTTGGGGTTTTTTGGCCAGAGTTCCCGTTTTGAGTTTATAGTTCTCGTTTCAAAGTTTACATTGTTATGCATGATTTCATTTATTGTTATGATGCAAATTGTTATGGTAAACGGTATATGGTTATTTATTAATTAAATGTTTTGAAATGATAAGTTTTTTATTACACTGATTAACCCCTCCCTCCCCTAGCGTGATCTTTGGTCTAACATATTTTATGAAATCGCCCCCTAAAATGGGATTTTTGATCAAGTTGTTATTATTCAGGGCACTCATGTTTTGTTGGCATTGATAGTATATTTTCTTTTTGATAATTTTGTTCTTCAAAATGTCCATAATATTCTTGTTCTACAAGAGAACATTTTTTAGCATGATCTGTACGTAAAATTAACATGGAAATCTATGGGTGGAGAAGAGGATGATGTGGGGTTGAAGTGCTCATCAAAATGGACAACTATTTGAAATAATATAGTTTTAGAAATAGGATCCATTAACCTAAATGCCTTCATATCCTCGTAGTAACCAACAAATATCATTGGATGGATCTTATTCTTTTACACCTTTTATTTGCAATCAAGGCTTTCACAACACTATGAAATAATCTAAATGTAGAGATAGAAGGCTTGACATGGCTCCAATCTTCCTTTGGAGTCATATGCAACATTGAACTATGAGGCATCTAGTTCTAAATGTAGTTGTCACAATTCCCTATTTTGGCTTAAAAATGAGGTGTTATGTTCTTGGATTTGATCATTTATTTTTCCATTTCTTTCAGTGTTTGTTTATTTCTTTCAAAAATTCCATTTTAGTAATGGTTGTAGGGAATAAAGTGTTGATGTTAAATGCAGTGTTCTATACAAAAATCCTTGAATATTTGATGTACATACTCCTACACATTATATATGCATGGTTTCTTGATAGAAAAAAAGGACTAATTCATAACAAAATCCTTGAAGGTATTAAAAGTAGAAAAGGTCTTATTCTTATTAAGAAAGTACACCCAATAATGACATTAGAAGTCATAAAAAAAATTGCATGCTTAGCCCCTAAAAATGAACAAAGTAGAAATAAAATGAGATCATTATGTAACAAATCAAGAGGTGTGGTAGCATGAAATGCCTTACATTTAAGAAAATGATCTTAATGTTGTTTTCCAAGAACACATCTTAGACAAACTCTATCAATGTAAGAAAACTGAGGAAGACCAATTGGAATTGAAAGATCGAGGCAAAGATTTTGTTTTCTATTGTGCCTTGGAAGGAGACTCACCAGCTCGAGCATAACATTTCTTTTGTTTATATCAATTTTGGTGCTTACCTTTGACGGTATTAGTAAAAAGAGACTAATGCTTAGTGCTACAAAAGAGCATCTACTCACATACGCTTATATTATTTCTTGATAAGGAATTCATAGAGAAGATCAACAGAGGGCATTCTAAGCTAATCTTCTAGTGCATGCACAATAAAGTAAAATGTTTCAATAAATACACGAAAATGGCCTTTTAACATGGATAGAATGAAGATAATCAATTATTCATTTAAATGTGTTTTTTCACAACCTTTTAGCTATGCCACTTGTAACCAAAATTTTGGAATATAATATTCAATGGATTATATACTTATTAGGTGCATGTTGATGGTGATGTATGCCACCAATAGTAAGGGGGTCTCCCGTGTATGAAATCCCAATTAGACCTCACACTGTTTGGAGTAGGAGCCCCAACTGGCGAGTATGGCCAATTTCCATTATCTTAAAAATTTGTGTTGGCTGCAATAAATGACACAAGAGAAATGCATGCACTTTTGAGATAAACAAGTATGTTAGGGCCTTGTGATGTATTCAATTGTAAAGTGTATAATGGTTCATTCATAAAACGGAAAAAAAAAAAAAAAAAAAGGGTGAGTCTTTAAGAGAAAAGTAATAATACTATCCTAGTAAATACATACACATATATATGAAAGAATCATAAGTAGTCCTACCAAATAATTCACAAAGAAACCAAGATCATGAAAGAAAAATACGCATAATTCAAAGAATCATACTAAGGCCAGCAAAATAGTTCATTTTCATTAGTATGAATTAACATAAACATATACTGTAAACAAAGAAATAATAGTATCACAATCATTCATGACATATGCATGAAAAGTGTGTTGGATCCAAGAGCTTATAATTAAGAAGTGAAAGTTCCAAGATACACCATTACATTGATACAACACTTGGAACTTTAAGTAAATACTTGCTTCTCAAAAGCCTAATCTTCTCTCCTATGCCTAGCTAGAGAAGCGAAGATGAAAATTCCTTTGCTTGATCTATGAGGATGTATATATAACAAATGAGGTGAATCTTCACCTCTGTTGTAGCGGCTACAACCACCCTCCAAAATTTTGGCCTGCATCAATTTCGGATCCTCCCTTGAAGAGTTTCACTTGATCACTGCACACACTCGGGTTCACTCTGTGAGCCCGTGTGAGTCTTTACATTCACCTTGCTTGTTTATTGCACTCAAGTCTCTACATATTGATGTCTACGTCATGCTTGCAACCATGTTATGGTTATGCTCAATGTCTTTGCTTCATATGTGTTTGATGTGTTTGCCATGAAAGCATCTATCACACTCACACACAGAGTCCCATTCATTGTCACACAAGCGTGGTCTCGATCATGAATGATCAATCACGAGTATCGCGCTTGTCGCTTGCACTGTCGGTCAGTCATGTTGAACATGTGTGTCTAGATGGTTTGGTTGTTTCGTTGTCAAGTCATGTGAGTGTGTGTCTGTATAATCACCTATTCATCTTTCGCCTATTCACACACTTAGTCAATTTTTCTGAAGTTCTAACGACCAGACTCCTCACTGACAACTGGACCATCAACCTACTTTCGAATCGATCGACTATCAACCAGAACAGTGCAGAAGCACCAAGTTATTTCTTTCAAGCTGTGTTGCCCACAAGCAATTCATTAAGCACTCATTCTGGCCATCGGGATAGTCGACCGGCTGTTCATCTCAAAAATTGCGCAGTGCTCAAGAGTAGACCTCCCACTACCCATTAGCCAGCTCAGCTTAGAAATTGCCCAGAGGTGATCGGCAGGCCAGCCTCCATGCCTTAAAGCAATTTTCCCAGCCAGCAACTCCCAGTAGCAGACTGCCTGTTCCCTCCGGGAATTGCACAGCTTCTGCTACCAGTGATTGAGCAACCAACTAGCAGTTCTCTCTGGGAATTGTGAAGATCTGGTTGCCAGTGACCCCAGGAGTCAACTGGCAGTTTCCTCTGGGAATTCCGTAGATCTGGCTGCTAGTGTCCCCAGCAGCCAACGGACAGTTCCCTTTGGGAATTGCATAAGTCTAGCTTCCAGTGATCCCAGTAGCCAACTGGCAGTTCCCTCTGAAAATTGTGCAAGTCTGGCTTCCAGTGACCCCAGCAACCAACTGGCAGTTCCTTTTGGGAATTGTGCAATTCTAGCTACCATTCTCCTCAGCAATTCCCCAGAAACACTACGTAATCCTTGCCTCCTAACCCTTCCTGCAGCCCGGCCTGTTCCTCTAGAAAATTGTGCAAATATGGCTGTCTAGCCCCTGCTGACTGTTCATTCTGGAAAATGCGCAGATCATGCCTACCTTTCCTTCTTGCATCCTGGACTGTTCCTCCCAAAATTTGTGCAATTTTTCCTCCCAGCTGAGCTAGACCTTGCAGTGATTCACTGTCAACTCAAATCGCCTGTCTCCATCTCTCAGTGACTCTTGCATAGTTTTCATCAGAAATTGCCCAGAGCCATCATCCCGCATCACAACCCTATTTCCTCTCCCAGTCACCCACATCCGAATGATCATGTGTCATGGTAGACTAGTAGGTTTTGGATTTGATGTCATCTCGTCATGAGTGACTGCAGGTACAGGTACACCCACAAACATGTCAAGATGATGAATGGGATGAACGAAGGGAGTACATGCAGATGGATAGGATCACCAACATACGAATGAACGAAGCATGCGAAGAAGACGAACGCGATGAACATGCACCTTCGCGAACAAGTGAGCCTGTCAAGCCTTCCCACATGAAAGCAAGGAACAACATGTTAGAGCTTCCTCAAGTGAACCAAGGACCATCGAAGACTCCGCGCACTTCGCCATGCTGAGGTGAAGCTATGATACACCATGAAGACATCCATCACTTAGCTGCACTATAGCTCGACATGCACTCCAGTAGCTGCACAAATGTACCAACATTGTTTTGTCAAGTCATGTCGAGTCAAGTCATGAGTCATGTTGCCCACATCTCCACTATGGGCTTGTTGAAAATCAATGTGATGTAATGTGGAAGTCCAAGAGACCCACTTATTGAACATAGAGTCTTGTAAGTTGGAAATTCATGGAAGTCGAATGGTCATGAGGGTAGGCGAACAGCCACAAGGGTCAGTTTCACCCTTGGCTATAAATACCCCCCTCATTTGTACATGAAGGACCTTTTCACCTCAGCTCCTCCCACATATCCAAGAGAGTCTGTAATCTTTTCTTTGAGGAGTAAGTAGTGGCTCCAACGCCCCACTGACGGGATTAGTGATGTATGGTGTAACGATGTGTCTTGAAATTTTCGCTTAATTCAGAAGCCTGTCAACAGGCCAACACATTTTCACACATGCATTGTATTTGTCGTAAGACTGATCTTTAACACTTGTAATGCATGTTTCTTTTAACCATGTCTTCTACATCTGAACTGATTCAGTTGTTGTAATACATAATCTATTAATGGAAATGTGTTGTATATGTTGTTAATGTTTTCCCGTCCATGTCGACAGCTCTACCAAACATCAGACAGGCCTTTCACATGAACCTTGCTATAACAACCATTGCACTCATCTTGGACTGATCCGTGAGTGTTGTACATGTTATCTAACCTTGTATTTTGTGACCGTCACATCCGAGTTGACTACTCCACCAGAAGCGGTGTATGTCCTTTGTGTTGTGTTTTCCAAGCCTAGCTGGGATTGATCCCTTTCAACCTGGAACTCACCTTCACCTTTTCCCCTCACAGTGAAAGAACCATTGACACAAGTACACTTACACTCACTAGGCATGCGAACCTCACTTCTCGAAGACAAAGTGAACCACTCTCATATGCTCACAAGCAAGAGTTGAGGCAAATCCTTAAGACAATGGTAACTGGTCCATCTTACCAGATGGGACTCCCACACCAAACGGTGTGAGGTCTAGTTGGGACTTCATACCGGGGTGATCCCCTGAATGTTGGCAGGTCCAGCATCATCAACATTTCTGGCGCTAGAAGGAGGGCAGCCAGTTGTACATGGCTGAAATTCCCCTCACACTCACTCATCAACCATCTGGTCAAGGCAGTAACTCGCAACCCCTCTCTCACGACTCTGCAGTTGGTTACTCCTCACCTCCCAGAATTGAACACGAAATTTCATATCAACACCTTTGCTTCATCCATCCCATCACTCACTAGTTCACGAAAGTAGTTGGACTGATCCCAAGCGTACAGTACCTTCCACACGCATCTAAGAAGCCAAAGGCCACTCCCACATGAGTGGTTGTATCATCGGTGGAAGAAGTAGTCCTTGCTACTCTTGAAGGTTTGGAAGAAGCTATTGAAGATGGAGAGGAACCTCCAATCTTCTTTGAAGACGAACAAGGCACTCTTGTGGTCTTAGGATCAAACTCTAGTATAGGAGGCGGAGGGGAAGGTAGTAGAGGAAGTGGAGGCAGAGACGAACCGACAGACTCAAATCCAGAACCATCAGATTCTGAAGGAGAGGAAGAAGACGAAGAGGATGAATAGGACGAAGAGATGGCTAACCCAAATCTTGAATGAATGACTCAGGGACCATTGGCTCTCCCAGATGTTCTTTACAATATTCTGAAGCGAGCGGAGAGAATGAAAATCAAGTTTAACCCTGACAACACAGTGAAGGTAGAAGACCACTTAGACAACTTCTACCTACAGTTGTAGACCCTTGAGGTATGTTATGATGACGTAGCATGTAGATTGTTTCCATGTACCTTGGATGGTTGGGAAGTTGCTTGGTATCGCAGCCTTCCACCCAACTCTATACAGAATTGGGGTTCTTTCAAACGTATGTTCCTTGAAAAGTTTGATGATGACAAGACTCCAGCGATGCTACTCAAAGAATTTGGAAGCCTCAAGATGCAGGGAAAAGAGAAATTGAAATATTTCAATCATAGGTTTATGCATATCTTGAACAAGTTTGCAGTAGACACCAAACCTCACAACTCCATCATTGTCGACTATTACACATCTGCACTGCCAACCACCATTGCGTAGTTCATCAAGCGTGTTGTGAAGGTAACATTGTTAGAAAGATGCGAAGAGGCTATTGTTGTTGAGAAAGACCTACGCGTAATTGGAGTCATCAAGGATGACGAATCAATGAATGACTCCAAGGATGCGAGCATAAAACCCAAAGCAATGGCGAGAAAAGGCAGATACAAGGAAGCAACTAACATTGAGACCCTCACTCGCCCTGTTAAGAACTTGACCATCGAAATGTCTGAACTCAAGCAACGAAAGACGGACACATTCACGAACAGTCATCCACCCAGACAGAGATAGGCAAGTAGTTCATTAATCAGTGCATCAAGTAACAACCGGTTTGGTTCCAAATCTACGTAGAAGCCTATGTTCCAACTTGATCAATGCGTTTATCCCAAGTATTGTTCCTTCCATGAAGCATTTCATCCTGAGAACTCTTGTTCAGATTGGAAGTGAGTTGTTACCTTTGTATGTACCCATACACTCAATGCGGATGGTGACATACATGAGCAACCAGAATACATTGATGATAATGAAGAGGTTACACCAGATGAAGCACCAAGTTCTAGGCATGTGGTGAACGCATATGAGTTCTCACAAGTAGTCTTGAAGATGAACACCGAGAAGCAGCCCCAAAAGAAAAATGATCACTACAATATTAGGAGTAAAGGGGCTCCCCCGACACTTGAGGAGATGCAAGAGAAAGTGAGATGGCAAATAAAGAAGGCCGATCCACCAGCTTCCTCAAAGCAACAAACACAAAGCAAGTCCAGGAAAACAACGGTGGATAAGAACACATCTGTGAGCAACAAGTTGCAAAATAGTCCACCAGACAGCATGAACATCCATTCCACCCCTGACACCTCGATGATTCTACCACCTCTGGATTACAACATAGTTGATGACATGAAGAAAATTCAAGTGAACATCAGTTTGTTTGAGTTAGCCAAAGTCCATAGCCAACGATATATCTTGTTGCACACATTGGGACAAACGGAAACATACAGTGTGGCCTCTACTAGCAAGGGAGCATGCACACCTCCCGGATCACTATCCACTATGCTCAATACACTTCGTATGGAAGACGCAAACTCAAGTTGCCCTCCATTTCTGCTTTCATTTTAATTTTTAACTACAATGTCCACAACTGTTTGGTTGATTCTGGTGCGGCAGCCAATGTCATGCTGCTCTCCATTGCTAAGAAGATCAATGCACGATGGAGCGAAACATCCACAAGAATAATCCAACTTGATAGAACATCAGTACCAACATTGGTGAACTATGAGACATGATCATCTGACTATCCCATGATGGTCGATTCCACCAGTGCATCAACATAATTGTTGTGAACATACCGAAAGCATATGGTCTACTGCTCAGCAGAGACTGGTCCAGCAAGCTAGATGGATAGTTTGCTATAGAGTGGTCTTACCTGTGGCTTCCGTACAAGGGAAAATGCAACCAAACCCGTGTGTTATCTGAGAGTTATATGAAAAACAATGTCACACCCCTTGACGGCGAGAACGAACCATTGGCCTTCGTAGAACTCATGTATCGAAACTGCTTCTTGGAAAAGAGATTGGATTTTTATCTTACACAGCCAACCCCAACCTCATTAGACAAGCAGTTGGGACTCCTTCCTCGCCCAACTGATGATAATGAAACTTCTACAGTTTTTTTTCTTCTATTAGTAGTAGTAGTAGCAACAGCAGTAGTACTAGCATGCCAAACGGTCCATGTACAGACAATTTGTGGACCATGATTCTTGATAAATTAGGAACACATGATGACTCAAGGACCAAGTGCATCTCAGTCATCCAAAATAAGGAACTATGCATGATTTCAAGATGTTTGAAGTTCGGAGTCACAAACAATGATTTTGAAGCACTCATGATGAACACACAAAAGACCAACACCGTGAACAAACAGAGAAACTTGGGGATCCACCATGATCCAAAGATGGCTAATCTTGGTACAAGTTACACACTGCAGCAGCGACCAATCGTTGACCACTTGATCGAACAGTACCAGGATGGGCCTACATGAGTAGATGATGACCTGAGTACCCACTACATGTGAACAATCCAACATGAGATTCCAGGTAAAGGAGAAGACAAGCCATTACAACAAAGAACAATTAACACATACATGTTATTTGTACTCCTTTCACCGAATAGATTGATTGACGTTTTAAGTGTTTTGATTACTTGCAAATCTCATCATCACACTTGGTTTTCTACTTTAAATCCTCCACATAAGAAATCTGGGAAGATCCACTTATGCATTGACTTTAGAGACTCAAACCCTTCTCGGAGTAAAAACAATTACCCCGTTCCATCATCCGAGCCCATGCTACACACAGTAGTCGAGACAATAGTGTTGTCTTCACTTGAAGGTTTTCTGGAATGCCACGAGGTTCCTGTAGAGGAGCCCAGTGGACCAGCACTAGTCCATGAGAAACTTCGCTCACACACCTATCATTTGCAATCACTCGATGGGAGGATTGATGATCCTCCTATCACACGGCCCAAGTCCTCAAACATTAGTTCAGTAGGTGGGGTCGTGCCCATGCCTTGTACATAGTCTGTTTGCTGCTTGTGGTTTCATTTGGTTTGTTTTGCTTATTATCTTTGCGTTTTCTTTTTTTTTATTCTGATTATTATTTTTGTTCTCGTGCATTTTGTTTGCTTGATATATTACTATTTTTCTTCTGGAAATAAGTGCTGCCAACTACTACGTTCTAGCTTTTGAATAGAGTATGTGGCTGAAATTTGAAGAGACTTATGACACTGCATCACTTGGTTAGTGTTGTATCCATTTTCTCTGTGCTTGGTTACAACCTTCGGGCGATGAAGTCTTAACGGAAAATACGAACCGTATGTAAGGGAAGCTTTGGTCCAACCGTGAACCTATGTCCACACTGCAAATCCCCATGCTTGTACTCAGCCTTCTTCTTTGTGTGTTGAATTTAATCCAATTAGTAGAAATAGAGAAGGGGAAAATATAAAAGATCAAACCTATGTCAGGGGTCTTACATGCTTCTCTGAAGGAACAACCTCTTCTGGTATCAATAAGTCAGGATCCCTCTTCCACGCCAAAAATAAATAAGTGTCTATGCACAGTTCTCTTAAAACATACAAAGGCGAAAGAAGAGAAAGGCTTCCTGCGCAAAGAGGTGAAGCATGCAACTCCAGTGGGGTACTAACCATACCCGCTGGCAGTGGAGCAATGTGTGTGTTCCTACGTGACTCCCCTGGGGTATTTTCCAAGCCTACTGGTAGCGAAGCAACACGAGAGATTAAAAACTATACTTTGAAAATCTTCAACTCGTGAACTAAACTACCCTTCCCAGATTTGAAACACTGAGATCTAAGTTGAACTATTGATTGTGTTTGACTGAGTTGGCATAGGGTGAACCATGTATCTCCATGTGGTAAATGGGGAAACTAAAGTAACCTGCACAATGATTCAATACTCTGTGAGCTCGTGTGAGTCTTTACATTCCCCTTGCTTGTTTATTGCATTCAATTCTTTGCATGTTGATGTCTAAGTCATGCTTGCGACCGTGTTCTGGTTATGCTCATAGTCTTTGCTTCGTATGTGTTTGATGTGTTCACCATGAGAGCATCTGTCACACTCACACACGGAGTCACATTCACTATCGTGCAAGCATCATCTCAATCAGGAATGATCAATCATGAGTGTCGCACTTGTCACTTGCACCATCGGTCAGTCATGTTGAACATGTGTGTCCGGATGGTTTTGGTCGTTTCATCGTCAAGTCATGCAAGTATGTGTCAATATGATCACCTATGCATCTTTTGACTGTTCACACACTTAGTCATTTTTTCTGAAGTTCTGACGACCAGACTCCTCACTGAGAATCGAACC
This sequence comes from Pinus tabuliformis, assembly GCA_031772625.1. Taxonomy (NCBI): domain Eukaryota; kingdom Viridiplantae; phylum Streptophyta; class Pinopsida; order Pinales; family Pinaceae; genus Pinus; species Pinus tabuliformis. The sequence goes on along the minus strand of CM062805.1, from coordinate 702,442,370 downwards.
ATCACCCTGCTTTCGAATCGATCAAATGTCAACCAAAACAACACAGAAGAACCAAGCTAGTTCTTTCAAGCTCTACTGCCCACAAGAAATTCATTCACAGCTCATGCTAGCCACCCGGACAGTCGACCGGTTGTTCATCTCAGAAATTGCGCAGTGCTCATGAGCAGGAATCCTGCTCCCCATCAGTCAGCTCAGCTGAGAAATTGCGTAGAGATGGTCAGTAAGTTGGCTGCCCGCCTTAATGCAATTTTCCCAGCCAACAGCTCCCAATAGTAGACTACCTGTTCCCTCCAGGAATTGTGCAATTTCTATTGTCGGTGACTGAGCAGCCAACTGGAAGTTCCCTCTGGGAATTATGCAGATCTGGTTGCCAGTAGCCCCAGCAACCAACCTGCGGTTCCCTATAGGAATTGCACAAATATGGCTACCAGTGACACCAGCAGCCAAAGGGCAGTTCCCTCTGGGAATTGCGTAGATTTGGCTACCAGTGACCTCAGTAGCCAACTGGAAGTTCCCTCTGGGAATTGCGTAAGTCAACCTGCCAGTGACCCTAGAAACCAACTGGCAGTTCCCTCTAGGAATTGCTCAAGTCTGGCTGCCAATGACCCCAGTAGCCAACTGACAGTTCCCTCTCGGAATTTCGGAAGTCTGGCTACCAGTCTCTCGGGCAGTTCCCTAGAAAAATTGCGCAATCCCTGCCTGCTGACCCTTCTTGTAGCCCGGCCCGTTCCTCTGGAAAATTGCACAAATATGGTTGTCTAGCCCCTGCTGACTGTTCGTTCTAGAAATTGCGTAGAGCATGCCTTCCTTGCCTTCTTGCAGCTCGGACTGTTCGTCCCAAAATTTGCACAATTTTGCCTCCCAGCTGAGCTAGACCTTGTAGTCAGTCACTGTTGACTCAGATCACCTATTTCCATCTCTAAGTGACTCTTGCATAGTTTTCATCAGCAGTTGCTCAGATGCATCATCCCACATCACAGCCCTACTGCCTCTCCCAGTCACCCACATCTGAATGATCATGTGTCATGGCAGACTAGCAAGTTTTGGATTTGATGTCGTCTCATCATGAGTGACTGCAGGTACAGGTACATCCACAAACATGTCAAGACGACGAACAGGATGAACGAAGGGAGCACATGCAGATGGACAGGTTCACCAATGGATGAACGAACAAAGCATGCGAAGTGGACGAACACGACGAACATGCACCTTTAGAACAAATGAGCCTGTCAAGCCTTCCCACATGAAAGCAAGGAACAACATGATAGAGCTTCATCAAGCAAACCAAGGACCATCGAATTGTCCACGTACTTTGCCATGTGGAGGTGAAGCTATCATACACCATGAAGACATCCATCACTTAGCAGCCCTATAGCTCGACATGCACTCTAGCAGCTGCATGAATGTACCAGCATTGTCTTGTCAAGTCATGTCGAGTCAAGTCATGAGTCATGTTGCCCACATCTCCACTATGGGCTTGTTGTCAATCAATGTGATGTAACGTGGAAGTCGAAGAGACCCACTTGTTGAACATAGAGTCATGTAAGTTAGAAAGTCGTGGAAGTCGGACGGTCATGAGGGTAGACGAACAGCCACAAGGGTCAGTTTCACCCTTTGGATATAAATACCCCCCTCATTTGTTCATGAAGGGACTTTTCACCTCAGCTCCTCCCACATAGCCAAGAGAGTCTGTAATCTTTTCTTTGAGAAGTAGTGGCTCCAACAGCCCGCTGACGGGGTTAGTGATGTATGGTGTAACGATGTGTCTTAGAACTTTCTCTTAATTCAGAATCCTGTCAACAAGCCAGCACGTTTTCACACATGTATTGTATTTGTTGTAAGACTGATCTTTAACACTTTTAATGCATGTTACTTTTAACCATCTGTTTTACATATGAACTGATTCATTTGTTGTAATACATAATCTATCAATGGAAATGTGTTGTATATGATGTTAAAGTTGTCCTGTCCATGTCAACTTCTCTGTTGAACATCAGACAAACCTTTCACATGAACCTTTCTATAACAACCATTGCACTTGTCTCGGACTGATCTGTGAGTGATGTACGTGTTATCTTACCTTGTATGTTGTGATTGATGCATCTGAGTGGACTACTCCGTCGGAAGTTGTGTATGTCCTTTGTGTTGTGTGTTCCAAGCCGAGTTGGGACTGATACCTTTCAACCTAGAACTCACCTTCACCTTCTCCCCTCACAGCGAAAGAACCATTGACACAAGGAGACTTGCACTCACCAGGCACGCAATCCTCACTTCTCGAAGACAAAGAGAACCACTCTCCTGTGTTGACAAGCAAGAGTTGAGGCAAATCCTTAAGACAATGGCAATTGAGCCATCATACCGGATGGGACTCCCTCACCAAACGGTGCGAGGTCTAGTTGGGACTTCATACGAGGTAATCCTCTGAATGTTGGCGGGTCCAGCACCATCAACAACCTCCCTTGTGATTCTTGAGATTTCTTATGACTTTTAAAATTCTCATGAGACCCTTTGACTTGTACATGACCTTTCACATTCTATAAGTGACCTTTGGACTTCCACACACTTTACATTTCTCATTTCTTAAAAATTACATAATTACATCCACAAATGATGTGGAAACATTTTGACTCATATGACTCTTGAGATGACACTTGGATAAGACATGATTTGGCACTCATGACATGGATCTCATTGTAGAAAAATTATGTCAAGATTCTCTTCTTGCTACTATCTTTGTATCTTCATGACATGTGTTGCATTCTCTTCATATTCATATTCTAAGAGGGCTTGTTGATATGGAGTCTTCCATGTGGTCTTGGTATTCCATCTTCTGTCGCAATCTAGTGTCCCTTCATCTTCTTGTTCGATGATCATCCTTTCCTCTAAAGCTTCAAAAGTGTCTTCCTACATAATCTCCTCATAATCCTCCTTAAACATCATTCTATCATGTCAAGACATAGTATTTGCATATGAAATTCACTCATGACAAGACGACATCAGTCTAAAAACCCCCTAGTATAACTTTCTTCATGCAGTTTACTGATCGGACCTGGGGCTAAGTGTAGGACAAAGAAGAAGGCTCAGGGATTGTGCAGTGCGTAGTTACAAGAGGCATGACTTAGGGACTGATGACTGTGACTACGCATGTGCAGTCGCTGGAGGGTTGAGAGACATGACTGCACAATGGAGGGAGACAATGACACAGTGAGGCAGGATTGCCCATTGTGACTACACAGTACACAGTCTAGGACACAAACCAGACCACTCAATTACACAATTGCATAGTTTAGAGAGGCAGGGAGGCTGACTGTGGATAGTCACTATGCATTGCATAGTGGGAGGTTGTTTAGGAGATAAGATTGCATAATTATGAGGAGCAGGAGGCAAAAAGAGAGCACTATGGTTGTGTAATGTTTAGTCCTTGGAAACAATGATCGTGCATTGTGAAGTTCCACAATGACACAAAAATGAACATTCAATACCCAAAATCAGCATGAACCCATTGAAACGATAACAAAATGACACTTACCCCCAAGTACGACACATAAGATACACTTTGTGACAAAAGTGACAACACCAAAAAAAAAAATGTAAAAAACTTTAGATATGAGCCTAGTTCATGTCTCTATGATGGATAAGACCCATTAGTACCAAAGGTTCCTCTTTAAAATGCACTATAACTCCCTTACACAAAGTGCGACATTTCCCTCGCTAAAAGATGAACTTGGGTTTTCTTCACAATGGGACTAAGAAACTTAGAGGAAAAGCATGGGATGACTTTTACCACTAGAAATGATATCTCACATGGTTAAAGCGGGCTCCAAAGTTTGAATATATGCCAAAATTTGGAGGGTAAAATTTGGAGGGTGTTGTAGCAGCGACAACACTTGGCGAAACACTAGTAGAACTCCAACTTCTCTGCTTTGGTATAGATTTTTGCATAGGACCTAGTCTCTCGGGAAGTATTGATTCATTGTGTGGATTATTTTAGATTCACCACATAACCCAGTTATGGATGTAATCCCCTTTATTCCCTTCCTCAATTAAACACATTCAAAATTCTTGTTGTACCACAATTGTTTTGATTCAAGAAAAGGGTAGTAAGTAGTTGCGAGTTATAAATTGTCAGAGTTTTAATTTCTCCTCCAATTTTTCTCCACTACCAATAGGCCTTTCTAGTACCTCGACAGAGTCACTATAGGAGCACAAACATTGATCCACTACTAGAAATCTTGTTCAGTAACCCGATAAAGTTACTTGCTTCACCTCTCTGCGCATGAAGCCTTTCTCTTATTTCACCCTTTATTTTATTTATTTACCTTACTGTGATTAAGAAAGTATTTATTTACTAGGGTGGAAGAAGGATCCCAACTTATTAAGCGTAGGAGAGGTTGTTCCTTGAGATACCATTATATACCTCTACAATTAATATGATTGGTATTAATTTTCCCTTTTCCTTTCTCTACTTTATTGGATTATCATGCATAAATCCGAATAGTCACAATGTCGAGCTAAGGGATGAGGTTCCTAGAATAGATACAAGTGACATGGTTCTACTCAAATATTCCTTATGAATGGATCGTATTTTCCATTGAGACATCATTAACCTTAAGGATAAATACCAAGACAATGAAGAAGGAGCAAAATTTAGGAAAATGTTGTTGTGTTTCACATAGCCCTCTTCACCTTTCACCACATGCATTGGAACCAAAAAAAAACTTTCACACAAGACAACAAGACAAAAGAAAACAGAAAGAACAAAACATGATATTAACAAATAGAAAAACTAGAAATAAGGAGAGAAATATGTACATAGGTGTAATGACCCTCCCACTTTTACCCACTTTTGCAAGTTGTCCAAGGTAAACATGATCTGAGTGTAACTATGATATGACCAGACCTCCAAGTTCTGGTTATAGAAGTGGGGATGGTTAACTGACATCTTACAACAATCCCTCAGGGACTACAAACCAAACATGAGCTTGAAAACCACCCCAGATGATCAATACCTGAGCTAGAACTCTTTTTCACTGACTTAACATGCCAATTGCACCCTTGAAACACTGTGCATGCAGTTATGAGGCTCCAAACACACCTATAAGCCTGCATGCATGCAGTTATGACCAAAATTCCCCTATTTTATGTAAGCAGTCATGAGATCTATGCCATTTTTTTAGGCAAGCCTCCAAACCACTACCAAAAATTGCCTGTAACTTTCAAGAATCATAAATAGGTGACAACAAGGCTAAAAATTCAAAAATTGAACAAGATCTTGACCAGAACATGCATACTAAATGATAAAAAAATCATCAAACATATGGTAAACATAAAAGCTACAGGTCGTGAATGCATATCTAATCATAAAATTGTGAACTTCATTTGAGAATCACCAGGAAGGCTCAATGCCCTCTCAAGGTAGCTGCAACAACACTTGTTATACCATGCACTCATCAACCATTCAATACACTATCAAATCATGAACAAGAGCCATAACTAGAGCACATCCTAGCACCATGCTTATAACCAACATATAACAAGAATAGAAACCATGAAAAATCAACCATAAAATCCACATAATAGCAAGTACATGTGCTCATTAATTACAATAGAAGAATAAATCATATTAATTTAAGCAAAATCCAACCAAGTCAGGGACTTCCACATACCACCTAACCATACATTGGGATGAAATAAATCTTCCTTTCAGCCAAACACCCCTTGTGCCATATTCCAAGCATGAATGTGGGATCTCATGGGATAAACCAAGACATAACCAAATAGGGAATCCAAAGGTTAAGCCACCTCCACCCTCAAGATACCATGATCTCACCTAAACTGGCCTCGAGATAAAAAAACAAAAACAAGCTTCGAAGCCTCAGAATTCTTCACCATATCTTGAGCAATTTTCCTGTCTCCACCCACCCGTCGAGGGATACCCGAAGAAACAAATATCCACCCAACCCTTGGGATTTTATTGAGACCACCTCACCTACTTCCACAATCTTCCGATAATCCAAATCTTAACCAAGAATGAATCCCATTACACCATGGCTATCCATGAAATGTCAAGGCAAGGCTAAAACCACTGCTAAACGAGGACAAACCCATGCCAATGACAACAAATGAACTAAATAAAAAATGTGTGTATCATGAATTCACATCCCAACAAGGAAATCACACATGCAACCTGTTACCTTCAAAATCTTTTGGTTGAAGTTGTTGATCCAACCTTTTCCTTACACACCCTTGCTTTCCTTTGATTCGCTTTACTTTTCCTTTCCTTTCCTTCTCCAAATCCAATTGAATGCTAAAATTCTCCAAGAATACTCTTAGTGTGAAAGAGTGTATGAGAGAGAGAAAATTAAAGGAGAGAGCCAAAACTTAATTGACAAAATTTGTTAATTGTTTCTTTGATGCCTTTTTATCATTAATGTCTCCAATTTCTTCATTTTCCTTCATTTTCCTCTAATTTCCCTTGCATGCATATTTGTATCTCTTCACCTTGTTTTTCTCCTATTTCTTTTATTTTCATAATTAAATTACAATTAATGCCTCTTTTTCTTTTGCCAATGTCTTTAACAATTTTCATAGCCATTATTGAACCAAAAGTGATTCCCACTAAATTTTTTTCCTACCATTCAACTTGGAATATGTGTCACATGACCTTGGTCTTATTTTCTTTGCCTTTATTATCCTTTATTACATGAAACTTTAACCTGGGGTTGTTACAAACCCCTCCCCCTTGGGAGAACACCATCCTTGGTGTTCTATGATGCCTAGAACCAACAAACTGCTGAAAAATATCATATTTCTTATGGAGCTTTATAACATAGCTCGATGCAGTAGTTACAATAACATCTATTGAAAGCAAAATAAACATACCTCTTATTGGATCTTTATAACACAACTCATTGTGGTATTTACAACCATATATAAATATATATATATATATATATATATATATATATATATATATATATATATATATATATATATATATATAACCAATTATTTGTTTGAACTAGAAAATAATGGATACAAATCCCACATCTGATCAACCATCTCCCATGTAACTTCATCAGGCCCAAAGTGCTTCCATTGCACTTTAATTTGTTGTATTGCTCGTTTCTGGAGTATGAGTTGCTTATGCCTCATTATGCATTAAGGAGTTGGCTGGAACTCTCCCTCTAGTTCCACCTACCATACAGACCAATCAATCGCATGATCAACATCTTTCACATATCTCTTAAGCAATGAAAGATGGAAAACATCATGGAATTTCATTGTTGGTAGTAGTGAAAGTTTGTAGGCCACTGGTCCAATCCTCTCAAGGATCTCAAATGGCCCAAAATACAGAGGTTCCAGCTTGGCACATCTCCCAATCCTCAAGGATCTCCTCTTGGGTTTGATCTGCAAGTACACATACTCCCCAATCTGAAACTCCTTGAATTCCCTATATTGATCTTCATAACTCTTATGCCTATCATGTGTTTCTTTTGAATTCCTTCTGATATTTTTCATATCCTGTTCTATCTCAACTAACATATCTCGTCCAATCAACACCCTACTCACTAGATCACTCCATCTAATAGGAATATTACAACTCTTCCCATAAAGATTCTCAAATGGACTCATGTTCAAGGATTCTCGATACCCATTACTATATGCAAACTCCACCAGTGGAAGATACTCCTCCCACTTCCTCTGTTGATGAATGGCATACATCCTCAAAATGTCCTTAAGAATCCTACTAACCCTCTCTGTATGTCCTTCTATCTACAGATGATAGATTTTATTGAAGGTTAACTCTATCCCCAAGCCTCCAAACAATGCCTTCCAAAATTTGGAAGTGAAATTGGCATCTCTATTTGAATCTATGATCTTCTTGGGAACACCATGCAACGTCACTATCTCCCTGATGAATATCTGAGCTACCTCACTAGATGGATTGAGGAATTCACTACAATGAATTGAGCTACCTTGCTCAACCTAACAACCACAACCATGTTGGAATCATGTTGCCTCGATGTCCTCAACAAACCTGTAATGAAGTCCATGGAAATTACCTCCCATTTCAACTTTGGAATTAGAATAGGTTGCAATAGACGAGCTGGATGCTTGCATTCCACCTTCACCTCTTGATAGTCCAAACATCTAGCACCAAACTCAACCAATTCCTTATTCAGTTTCAGTCAATGATAAAACTTCTTAACGACTTTCAAAGTCTTTTGATATCTTGGGTGACTTGAATATGGCTTGACATGAAACTCCCTTAGGATAAGCTTCTTCAAATCACTATTATCTGGCACATAAATCCTATTCATGAATCTAACCAAGACATATGTCGTGAGATGATACTCCTCCTCTCTATCACCTTCACCTTGCTACTACAACCTCTACTTCAGCTACTGATACCTCTCAGCATGTTTCCCTTCATGCAAGATCTGCTCATGTAAATTTGTACCATAAGAGAAAATAGTCAAAATATGATTTACCTGCTCTCTCCTACTGAGAGCATCTGCAAAAAAATTCTCCTTGCCCTTAATGTCCCTGATATTGAAATTAAACTCATTGAAAGTAGCCAACCATCTATCTTTCCTAACATTCAGATTAGGTTGGTCAAACAAGTACCTTAGTCCACTATGATCACTCATCAGAATAAACTTCCTACCAAGAAGATAATTCCTCCACATCTTCAAGGCATGAATGATAGCTGCCAACTCAAGATCAAGAATCACATAGTTCTGCTCATGCTCATTCAACTTCCTTGACTCATAGCATACCACCTATCCTTCTTACATCAGGACCCCACTAAGTCCTTTCTTGCAAGCATTTGTATAAACTATAAACTACTTATCAGGATCTGCAATCTTCATAACTAGAGCATTTATAATCAAATTCTTCAACTGCTTAAAACTAGCTACACACTCCTTAGTCCATTCAAACTTCTTCCCTTTTCTTTGCAAAGATGTAATAGGATAGGAAATCCTTGAGAATTTCTTGATACCTCGTGTAATAAATTTCTAGTCCCATGAATGATCTAATTTCATCCACATTACTAGGAGCTAGCCACTCCATGATAGCTCTAATATTTTTCGGATCCACTACTATACCTTCCTTGGAAACAACATGTCCCAAGTAATAAATCTAAGTCTGAAAGAAACTACACTTTATGAACTTGACATACAATTGATTCTCTCTCAACAATCCCAACACAATTTCTAGGTGCTTTTCTTGCTTCTCCTCATTCTTGGATCATATCAATATATCATCAATAAACACTATCAAAAACTTGTCTAGATAAGGACGCAACACACAGGTACGAAATGCAGTCTTCAAGATATCTTCTTCTTTGATGTGCACCTGATGATGTCCCGATCTCAAATCAATATTTGAGAATATCATTGCTCCCTTTAGTTGATCAAATAAGTCATCAATCCTCAGCAATGGATACCTATTCTTGATCATCACCTTGTTCATCTTCCTGTAATCAATGCACAATCTGAGTACCATCCTTCATCTTTACAAACAACACTAGTGTACCCCAAGGTGATACAGTTGGCCTAATGTATCCCTTATCAAACATTTCTTTAATTTGCAACTTCAATTTTACCAACTTCGGAGTGACCATCCTGTAGGGTGCCTTTGATGCTGGTGTTGCTCCTGGTATTAAATCAATAGAAAAATCCACTTCCATATGAGGCGGTAACTCTGATATGTCTATAGGAAACACATCCTAAAATTGATGCAAAATAGGTTACTTCTTCAAGACTTCATCATCCTCAACATCTTTCCCCTTTCTCATTGGAAACATGCACTGCAAACAATAAAAACCCCTTCCTGCAATTGCATTTAGCTTACATGGATGTAAGCATTCTCATTGATGTATGATTCTTCTTTCCTTACAAGATTCTCTTCTCTCCATCGTCATTTAGACACTCAATATCCTTCTCATAGTAGTCTACCTTGGTCTTGTGAGTGAAAAACTAATCTATACCTAAAATCATGATATATGAACCCAAAGGAAACACATTTAGATGTGCTGATGCAGGCATACCATTCAGCTCAAATGCACAATATCTCACCCAATTATGAACTCTTCTCTTGGTCCTTGTAGCCAACTTCCATGTCAATAATGGATTTCTGATGATCCACCTCCATTTTATCCACTGCTGCATAAATTTGAGGAATACTCTTATCAACATCCCCAACTTTCTATGCCTACTGAGCATTGTAGATTTGTGGCCTACCACCTTGGTACAATGGACAATCCTTCTTGTGACCGTCTTTTCCACAAATCCAACACTACAATGATTCTCTTCCACTACCTTTATTTTGTTGCTCCCTAGGCTGAAATCCATGTCCTTTCTTAGCTACATTAAACTTCTTGTAAGGAACGACATTTTCTTTCTCACCTGCATCCTAAGGTCTTCCTTGCTTCTGAGGCCATTTTCCTTTAGCCTTCTCGTTCCCTTTCCAATCATGCTTAGGCTAAGACTTATGATTTGACTTCTCATAACAATGCTTTAATTTCCTGATGACTTCCTCCAATGACCTAGGCTCATCATACTCAATATGATCCTTGAATGTTAATGACAGCCCACTGATGAACCTTTTGACCTTTATCTTATCATCCTTAAGATAAAGCACATACCTCAATAGCTCCAGAAATTTGGTCATTTACTCTTCATCTATCATGGAACCCATCTTCAACTCATAAAGTCCTTAGCCTTTCCATCATAATATCTCTTAGACAAGTACATCTTTCTGAAGAGTCTTTTAAAATCATGCCAACTCAACTCTTCTACCTTGATGCATCTGACATGCTTCATATCTTCCCACAAGATATCTACTTTTCCTTTGAGACTGAAGATTGCTATATTGGCTTTCATATTCTCTAAATAATCATGGAATCCAAAGAAATTCTTACATGCATATTTTTGTCTCTTCACCTTCCTTTTCTCCTATTTTCCTTTATTTTCATAGTTAAATGCCAATTAATGTCTCTTTTTCCTTTTCCAATGTATTTTCCAATTTCCATAGTCATTATTGAATCACAAGTGATGCCCAATAAAGTGCTTTCCCATCATTCAGCTTGGAATACGTGTCCCATGACGTTGGTATTATTTTCTTTTCCTTTATTATCCTTTATTACATGAAACTTTAACCCAGGGTTGTTATAATAGGGTAGGGACACAACCCTTGACTGCTATTGGAAATCTTGTTTAAGATCTTGGCCATTGATAGGAAGAGAGTCCATCTTCCCATCTAAGGATTGGAGATGAAAGGTATGGTGGCCAAGCTTGTCATGAGAAACATAGGGTCTGATCCTCAAGGATTGGAATTTAGTGTGTTTACTCTTTTTATTTGTGGGCTTTATCCCAATTCAATACTAGAACTCCCACACTAAAATCCTTCTTCCCCATAGACTTCTTGTTAAACCAACACTTGACACAACTTTGACGGATGGCAAAGTTTTCTTTTTCTTTCTGCCTTTCTTCCTCTAACTTCAAGAGAGTGTTTATCCTACTTTGAACCACAAGACATGGTTTACCCCGAGACTCTTTAGACAATTGGAGGGTCAGGAGGTATATGTTTGGAGGCAAGCTAACTTCCTTTCTGTACACCAGGAAGTAAGGGGAGGTCTTCAAAGAAGGTTTCAGTGTGACACAGTCAACCCATAAAGCATTCACCAAAGCATTATGCTACTTCCTTTTCTCAGAGTAAATAATTTTCTTGATAATGTAAATTAAATTCTTATTGGTTGACTCGGTTAAACCATTTCCTTGAGGGAAATAGCTAGATGAGTGCTTTAAAACAATGCCATTCTCTAATGAAAAATAATAAATTTTTAATGATGAAAAATATGTTGCATTATCAAGAACAAGTGATGTGGGAACACCAAACCTGGTGATAATATTTTGTTGGAGGAATTTGATGACTTCCTACTCGTTCACTTGTTTAAAAGAAACTACTTCTATCTACCGAGTAAATTAGTCTATAGCGGTTAAGATACAACGGTGATTATTCGATGAATGTGGGAAAATTTCACCAATGACATCTAATCCCCATTTTTGAAAATGTTCTTCAATAAAAATGTGTTGCAATGGGGAAACTAACTTTCTATAGCATCTAGCACATCCTTGACAAGCCAAGCACTTACAAGAATATGCATGGGCATCCTTGAATAATGAGGGCCAATAATAACCAACCTGCATGAATTTGTGTGCAGTAGTATCACCTGCGTAGTTTCCACCATCGGGACTGTAGAGAGGATCCTTTAATACCCTTTTTGAATTCAGTGCTTCCAAACATCTAATCAGGACACCATTGTGATGCTTCAAAAAAATCACACCATGTACCAGCTTATATGATATAGATTTAAGTCAAATGGCCCTTTTCTGTCTTGTATATAAACGTGAGGGCAAGGTATCATGCTTAAGATGTTGTCGCACATCTATGTACTAAGACGTGGCTACGTTAGTGGAGGTAACTTGTTCAATATTATACATTTTTATTTCATGTTCTAATCCAGAAGCTTCCTCTTGTGGTGCATTAATTGCTTCTGCTACAAGATGAAAAATACCATGGCCTTTTATTATATGAACTCGCTTGAATCCAAGATATTACTCTTACAAGCTTGTCATCAAGTTCACTCTTCTCTCACCCAACTCTTATTGTACAAAAAGTGATCTGACCACTGCATAAGGCACAAAGATGATGACATGACTCTTCAAAAGGTAAGGCCTAAAGTGCTTTACCGCTTTGTATATTGCATAGGCTTGGTTATCAATGGTGGGGTAGTTCATATCATATCCTTGTAAGCTAGCGCTCATGAATGATATCAACTAATCATTTCCTTGATCACCCTTCTACGTGAGAACGAATGCAAGAGATGTGTTAGAAGAAAAAGTGAAAAACAAGACAAAAAAATTGAAATCTGGACTATATAATGCTAGAGCTTCAACAATTTTTTTCTTAATACTAACGAAGGAATCCTTTTCCCTTTTAGCATTGATTTCCTTAGCAACAGATAGAGGCATGACATTAAAATATGCACTAGAACCAACTATGCAATTATGGACATTATAGTTAAAGGGTGAATGCATGAAGATGGGTTACACTTTTGGGCCAAATGTGGCAATGAAATTTCAAAATTTTATTCTTTTATCGAATTGAAGCCCTTAAAATTTATATAAGCATTGTGAATTTTGATTCGGAGTAAAAATAATTTATGGAGAATTATGTTGTTGTCCTAATGATGTTTTTTGCAAAACAATTTAGTGTCGTATAATATGTCAATTTTCCATTAAATGAAATAATTGTCCTTGCAAATTTTTGCACATCTTAATAGGTATGTGTGTGTTCATGTAGCATAAGTTAGTCTAAAATATGTAATTTATATATATATATATATATATATATATATATATAGATATGAGCATGATGTACACGGAGAGAACTAAGATTTTCATATTAAAAATTTATTTTTTTATGCAAAATTATATTTTTTATTATTTTTCGAAGTTGGCGAAGTAATATTTCAATTGCATTTTGTAGATACATGTGTTCGCAAAAGGTTTTTGGTGAAGTAATTTCATAATCCCTGGTTTCGAGAAAGCATATCTTCTGTTGGCTTTGGAATTCTGGTAACAGGAATAGTGCCTGAGACCTGTAGAAAACTATCTATATTTGATCGGCTTGTATCATCCACGAAATCTAGAGTCATTATTATTACTATTAAGTACATCGATTCTCGGAAATTAGAATTGATGATTGAATGTAACGATTAGAAATCTTAACTATCCCTTGAATTGTAATATCTTAACAATTGAAAAAACTTCATGTTAATAAGAATGCATAGTTCAAGAAACTGATTTTGACAAATGCCATTTGTAAATATTTAAAGGGATGTTATTAAGAGGCCTTGACTGGCTCTATCAGACAACGAACACTTAAATAAGCTTATGATGGTTGGATCCACTTTAATGATTGTTGAACCAGAAACATAGCAAGAATTTTAATCGTTGTTGAACCAACAACATAGCAACCATAAGCATCAAATTTAGGCACCATAGGGTGGTGGGAGACATCGAGGCAGAAGAGCCAACTATTTATGTGCCTAAAATGAGCTCTCATAAGCATCTATCATATAGACCTGCATGATGCAGATTGTATAGGGGAACTAGAAGGATTGAGATATATCGAGCCTATCACTTCTCTCTTGTCCCCTAGCATATCTCTAGTCGTAACTAGGGTGGAAGAAATATAAATTAGGGTCTGGGAAATCAGAAAACATAAAATATTTTACCATGATAATATATCACTACACTTGATTGCATCATAAATAAACCCACATGTGCAACCTCACACAAACATAGAGAGGTTAGCACCAGGCTCGGTGAAGGGGATATAGCCCACCTATTTCTCTCACTTGAGGAACAAGGTTGGGTGGGTGAATCAGGAATGGGAAGAAAATTTAAGTATCATAGGAATGAAATGATACACTGTATGAATGCTAGTGTAGAGAACCTTGCATTTGATCCTACTGGAATATGGACTCATGGATTAGTCTTCACAACCTTGTCTCTTGTTAGAAACATGCAATCCTTGTTCTTGTTAAAACCTCTCTAGAAACAAAAATTAAAAGTTAAGAAAAATTAGCAATTGAAATGGATCGTCTGCATCAGACTGCAAAATGGGAACCAAATTACAATTATCAATATTTGCACACATATTCAAGCTCATCAGTTCTCTCTCTAAACACTCACAACCTAGAAACCTATATCAACGATGTCCTTAATGATTATCATCTGATTGACATAGACATTTTGTGTTTACAAGAGACACATTTGAAATTGATATAGAGTTATGCAGGAATGCAAAAAAACAAAGATATAAAAATAAACATATAGATGCAACAGAAATAAAACTTCATGTCATTAACACTAAAAAACTGAAATATTCTTACATACATAATGGAAATAAAATAACTTGGGAAATGGTAGCTTATTTCTGAGAAGAGATTTGGCGGCTACATGAATTTCAACTGTGTTACAATGAGGATCAAGGGAATTTTTATTATTGAACAACAAATGGAAACCCTAAACAACCAAAACCCTAACCCTAGGAGATAGAACTCCAAGAGTTTGTGGGCCCCATTGGGGTTAGTTGGGCAGTCAACTTCCCAAGGTCCTAATTTGGTCATATGATATTTGTTTGGCATGTACAATATCTTGTTAGAAATATCTCTCTAAGTACTATAGGATTTTAAATATGCTATCTGTGGGCCTGCAACAAACTTCAAAAAAATGTCGTTTAGAGGGTCAAAACAACTCCAAAAGTATATGGCCCGAAAAATGGCTAAAAATAGTAAATGTTGCTATAATCAAGGAAACTGATGAAAATGACTGGAGGTCTAGGTGGAATAGGCGAGATACCACCAATATCCACCTAGATCAATCCTCTCCCATTAGGAAGCAATGGTCCCCATTACATGTAGAGCCTCCATGAGGTGAGGACATTTCTATTGAACCTAGTCTTTGGTGAGCCACTTGCCCTGTGAAGGAGTTGGCCTGCTTTGACAACTCAATATAGTTGGATCCTCTACTGGAGAGTGTTATTGATCTATTTTTCCATGCTCCTTTTAGTTTTGTCATGTTCGATACAAATTGGGTTGAGCTATGTTGGTGTCAACTGCTCAGCAACATCGAATGTGTCCAATAATGGGGAAAAGTATGATCGCAGCAGGTCGACATTGAATACTTGGTGCAGGACAAGGAACGGTGGAATGTTATGGTCGAAATAATTGTCCTCTATATCCTTAGTGATGGTGTAAGGCCCATATCAAAGCAGGTGAAGCCTACCATGGGGCATAGCGAGGCACTCCTTCTTCAACTGTAACCAAACTTTGTCACCCACCTGGAACATGTGTGGCACTTGATGTTGATCATGACTTTGCTTGTAATTTTCATTTGATCTATCCAATATGTCATGGATTTACTTGTGGATGTGTTTAATGTGCTCAATGAAGCTATTAGCCTTGTCAACTTCGGACTGGATAGGAGCCAAATCTTCTTGAGTAGCTGCAAATGGTATAGCAACATCAATGGGACATAGTGGCTGGAACCCTAGTCCCACCTAAAAGGGGTTATGTCTAGTTGAGTTGTGGAGAGCCATGTTGTAGCTATGTTACACATAGGGGAGGATCTCATCCCATGTGAATGGTTGCTTTGATTTGTACATGCACAAGATGTGAACGATCATCCTATTGACGACCTCTATTTGGCCATTAGTTTGGGGATGAAGGCCCAACATGTAATCCATGGAGATAAATTCACAGGGTCGGCCAAGAGTAGGCAGACAAGTATACAGGCCTTACCGCAAATCCTGTAATACTTGGGGGGGAGCTTTATAATGAGGTATTGTACGTGCCAAACGAAGATCATATGACCAAGTTACGACCATGGGAAGTTGGTTTCCCAACTAACCCCAACGGGACCCACATTCTCTTGGTGTTCCATCTCCTAGGGTTAGGGTTTTGGATTTTTAGGGATTCTCGTTGTTTTTCAATAATAAAAAGGCCCTTCAAACTCATTGTAACACAGTTCAGAGGTATCCATCTACCACATCTCTTCTCATAGATAAGCTACCATTTCCCAAACTAGTTTATTTCCATTCTATATGTAAGCATATTTCAGTTCTTTGGTGTTAATGAAATGAAGTTTTATTTCTGTTGCATCTCTATTTTTATGTTTATATATGTGTTATGTTGTGTTCTTGCATAAATCTGGATCAATGGTATCAAAGCAATCTATTATTTCTCTATTTTTCTTTGCATGTCCCCAACAAGGTCAGGGTATAAGGAGTTAGGACTCAAATTGTTGAACCTTTGCAAGACCAGCCTCATGAACCCCGACGGCCTCCCATGGTGGAAGAAAAGAAAGATGAGGGAGTAGGATATGCTCTCAAAATATTGCTTGAAGAATCCCTCGAGCGATAAAGGAATGCAACTAAACACATATATAAACATAAACAAAGAGATGTAGCAGAAATAAAACTTCATTCCATTAACACCAAAGAATTGCAATATGCTTACATATATAATGGAAATAAACTACCTCGGGTGATGGTAGCTTATCTTTGAGAAGAGATGTGGTGGCTACATGCCTATGAACTATGTCAAAATGAGGGTCAAGGGCCTTTTTATTATTTAAGAACAAAGGGAAATTGTAGACAACCAAATCCCTAACCCTAGGAGATGGGAACGCCAAGAGTTTGTGGGCCCCGTTGGGATTAGTTGGGCAGCAAACTCCCCAAGGTCGTAACTCAATCATATGATCATCAGTTGGCATGTACGATACCTTGTTAGAAAGATCTCTCTAAGTATATAGGATTTATGGTAGGCCCTTATCGGGCATAAAAAGAAAGTCAATTAAGGGGTAAAAATAACTCCAGAAGTTCAAGACCCGAAAAACTACTAAAAATAATTAATGCTGCTATAATCAAGGAAAATAGTGGAATAGGTGGGTAGCCACTAATATCGACCTGTATCGACCCTCCCCCTTCAGGAAGCAATGGTATCCATTGCATGTAAATCCTCCATGAGGTGAGGAAATTTTAGTTGAACCTATTCCCTGGTGAGCCACTTTCCCGAGTGAAGGAGTTTGCCTGCTTTGACAACTCGATATAGTTGGTTCCTCTGCTGGTAAGTGTTCTTGATTTGTGTTTCCATGATCCTATGAGTTGTGGTAGGTTCGATACAACTTGGGTTGAGATTTGTTGGTGTCAACTGCTTAGCAACGTCAGATGTGTCAAACAATGGGGGAAAGTATGGCTGCAGCTGGTCCACATTGAATATTGGGTATAGGCCAAGGAATGGTGGAATGTTGAGCTTGAAATAATTGTTCCTATAGACTTATTGATGGTTTAAGGCCCATATCGGAGTGGGAAAAGCTTGTGGTGGGGTCCAGCAAGGCACTACTTCTGCAAATGTAACCAAATTTTTTCGCCCACCTAGAACTTGTGTGGAACCTGATGTTGATCATGATGCTGCTTGTAATTTTCATTTTCTCTGTCCAATATGCCTTGGACCTACTAGGGGATGTGTTAAATGCACTCAATGAATTTATTAGCCTTGTCAGCTTCAAATTAGACATGAGTCGAATCTACCTAAGTATCTGCAAATGGTATGGCAACATCAATGGGACATAGTGGCTGGAATCCCAATCCCACTTGAAAGGGGTTGGGCCTAGTTGAGCTATGGAGATTCCTGTTGTAGCTGTGTTGGACATAGGGGAGGCTATTATCCAATGTGCATGGATTCTTTGAGTTGAACATGTGCAGGATGTGCACGATCATCATGTTGACGACCTTTTTTTGGTCATTAGCTTCGGGGTGAAAGTGTGTGTACTTAGTGATCTTGGTATCCAACAACGACCAGAGGCTTGACCAGAACGCACTTAGGAAAAACTTGTCGCGATTTGAGATAATGGACTATGGGATCCCAAAGTGTACCCATACTTGTTCAAAGAAGAGTTTGGCAGTGGCTTTTGCTGAGATACTCTTCTTGTAGACAACTAGAATGGCCATCTTAGAGAATCTATCAACGACCATGAAAACACAGTCGTTTCCATGCTTGGTAGAAGGATGGCCCGACCTATAATCCATGGATTTCGATTTCCAGATCCATCTAGGAGTAGGAACATGAGTATACATTCCTTGCCGCAAATCTCTTAGTGCTCGAAGAGAGATTTCTAACGAGGTATCATATGTGCCAAATGGAGATCAAATGACCAAGTTATGACCCAAAGAAGTTGGCTTCCCAACTAACCCCAATGAAGCCGACAAACTCTTGGCATTCCATCTTCTAGGATTAGTTTTTTGGTTGTTTATGGTTTCCCTTTATTACTCAATAATAAAAAGGCCCTTGAGCCTCATTGTAACACGGTTCAAAGCATGTAACCACCACATCTCTTTTCAGAGATAAGCTATCATTGCATGAGCTAGTTTATTTCCATTTTGTATGTAAGCATATTTCAGTTCTTTGGTTTTAATGAAATGAATTTTTATTCCTGCTACATCTCTATGTTTATTTTTATATATGTGTTCGGTTGTGTTCCTGCATAAGTCTAGATCAATGGTATCAGAGTGGTCTGCTCATTCTCTATTTTTCTTTGCATGTCCCCAGCGAAGTCAGGGTAAAAGGAGTGAGGGATTGAATTGGTTGAAGCTTTGCAAGTCCAGCCTCACAAACCCCAACAACCTCCTATGGTTGAATAAAATAAAGACGAGGGAGCAGGAGATCCTTTCAAAATATTTCTCTAAGAATCCCTTGAGTGTCAAAGGAACAAAACATAACACATATATAAACATAAACACAGAGATGCAACAAAAATAAAACTTCATTTCATTAACACCAAAGAACTGAAATATGCTTCTGAACTATGTTACAATGAGGCTCAAGGGCCTTTTTATTATCCAACAAAAAAGGGAGACCCTAAACAAACCAAAACCCTAACCCTAGGAGATGGAACACCAAGAGTTTGTGGGCCCCATTAGGGTTAGTTGGAAAGCAAACTTCCCAGATCCTGTTGTAGTAGCTACAACACCCTCCAAAATTTTGGCTTGCATGCAAATTTTGAAGCCTACTATGGATCTTGTGATCGATCGTTCCTTGGTAATTTATTCGTAAGATGATGATCTCAAGTCCCCTCCTTGATCTTAAGAGATTGTTCACGTTCTCATCTTTATATAGTATGTGTCATCTTTGGGCATTGGGATTACGTTTTCTTCATGCAAAGGGAAGTACGTTCTGCTTCGAGGGGAAATATTTGTGCGTATGGGTTGTTCTCATCGCATAGACATGTTTCACACTCACTTCACGCACTCTTGAAATGAAGGTTGTTTCATCAAGCAAAGTATGTTTTATACATCCTAGATAGTCTATGTTGTATCACTAAGTGTTCATGTGTGACCATAGTCAAGTCCTATCACTGTTTACACCATTTTTATTGATCTCACACATAGTCGATTTCCCAAGCAACCTAGCCTCATCCACCTTTCCAGAACTACACACTTATTCTGTAACCCTCAAGCTTTTTCCCTTGACTACTGGAACTGTGCAATGTGCAGAGACACCATCCTCCCTTGGCATCCAAAACTGTGCAGTTGTTTCCTCGAATGTCCTTCCCCCAACTAGAACCCACTGTCTTCAGAAACTGCATAGTGTTGTCCCTCAGTTTCCCAATCTATCTTGAAACCTAAAACTGTGTAGATGTGTCCTCCCAGGACCCATCCTGCAATAGTGGTGTGAACTTAGAAACTGCACAATATTTCCCCTCATCTGCCCACGCTGCACTGCACTCAGAAACTGCGCAAAGGTGTCCTCCCAAGACCCCATCCCGCAACAGTGTCCTACATCTCAAAACTATGCAGTGTTGTCCAAGCTGTCTAATCAGCCTTGCACTCAAAATTTGCGTAGAGAAAATAGCCAACCTCGCTCTGGAAAACTGTGCAGAGCAGGCCAACAACCTTGCTCCCAGAAATTACACAGAGTAGGAAACCCAGCCTTGCTCTATAAAACTGCACAGATCATCCCGGCAACAGTCACTATCCACTGAAATTAGGTTGATCTATCTCTAAGTGACTACAGGAAAATGTGACATGCTGCATCACTCTTAAGGAGTTGAGGAGAAGGACCAAGAAACCAAGTTATGATAAAAGATCAGGACCTCATGCAAACTCCATCAGATGCATATCATCTCGAGGGTAAGTATGGTAAGTAAAGTACATATTTTGAAGTACATCTCTTAGTGTAGCTTGAAGGACTGCTTTTCATTGTCATTTCATTATGTATTCAATAACATGAATTTTTGCAAGCACTAAAATTCATTCCATGTGTTTCCGCTATGTGTATTGCTTTCACTTGTTGAACCAACTGTCGTCTTTGGCATGTTGATTGCTATGTCATGCTTACGATCCAGTTCTAGTGAGTTTGAAGGTTTGTCTTTGTGTGTTTGGATTGACTTAGCTATGTGAACACTTGTCACACTCACACACAAAGTTGTAAGCATTGTCATGTAAGTGTCGTCACGCTCGTCCGAAGGTCTATCCCAAGTGTCGCACTTATCGTTTTCACCATTAGACAGTCCCGCATAGGGTCATGTTTTTCCATGTTTTTCCTGTTGGTTTGAGGTGTCTTATCATCGAGCTATGCTAAGTGTGTGATCACAATGTCATGTATGCATGAGTTCACTTGCTCTCACACTTAGACATGTTTCCTGAAAATTTGTCGAAAGGATAACCCTCCTTCAACCAGACCTTGACTAAGCTGCACTATGCAATCTCAGCTCTCAGTGACCCTACTCTGCTGCCCAAAATAGCACATAGCTTGAGGTTGTCCTTCAGGGAAGCCTTTACTGCACAAATCCTGGAATCAAGCAAGCTGACTATCCCCTAGAACTGTGCAGAAGTTGTCCCCAAGACCAATTCAATTTGTTCTTTTGGCAAGATCACTCATCAATCCTCCCTCTGATAAACCGGAAAACCTGAAATGTACTGCTCCCCAAAACTGCGCAGAAGTTTCCCATCTCCCTACCCTACACTATTTGTAGAAACTGTGTAGTCATGTGAGTCAGGTCCCTGCTGCCTGTCACTGCACTATTCCAAGGAATTGCGCAGATTTGACTAGCAGGCCCCTTGCTAGCTTGCCCTGTTCTCCCTCTGACAATTGTGCAGATTTGACTGACAGGCCCCCGACTGGCTTGCCCTGTTGTCTCTGAAATTATGTAGATATGGATGGTACACATGTTGTTGCCCTGCTCTACACAGTTTCTGGAAACTGCACAACAACTGCCTATCCTGCACTGTCTCCCAGAAATGTACAGTTATGACCAGCAACTCCCTGCAACTTGGCATGCCTTGCTCTAGAAAATTGCTCAGAATTTCCTGCCAGTGTCCCTTGATTCTCAGCTTTGTCTCTCTCATATAATTTACGCAGATTCTCAGCTGGACCCTAAGTGACCTGCTCAATCCTCACCTTGAAAAATGCACAGCACTGTCCAACAGTTCCCCCGAACACCCTGCCTTGTCTTCCTCCCAGAAATTGTGTAGTTCTATCCAGTTGGGTTCCACCTTGCAACTATCATTGTTGTCTAGCATTGTGAAAATTTTCCTCCCAGTGAAATTTGCACAGTTTTTCCTAGCAGTCCTCCAGCGCCTCTCATCTTGGCCTGAGTTGTGCTCTGTGCAGTTTTAGTGTGTTTTCCTCGCTTCCGATCACCTGCACCCGAAATCAAAAGAAAATTCATCCTAATAGACTAGGAGATTTTGGATTTGATGTTACCTCGTCATGAGTGATTGCAGGAACAAGTACATGGATGTAACATGGTGCAATGACGAACGAGATGAAGAAGGAGTGCATGTTAAAATACTTGATCGCAGTTGAACGCACAAAGCACATCAGGCAGCAAGCGAAAGAAACACATGCATGTAACCATCTTGCAAAGACCAAGACCATTGAAGACCCCACAACACCAATCTATGCGAAGATGAAGACAAAGTACATTCAATTTCACATCCATCACATAACAACACAACAGCCTAACATGGACACCAAAGTCAACCACTACATGTCAATAGTATCATGTCAATTGTGGTATGAGTTGTCTCGGCCACCTCACTACTATGAGTTGTCACTGTTGTAATCAGATGTAATGTAAAGTGAAATTCCAAGTGTTATTAGTGGAACACAAATAGTCATATGTAATGTAACAAGTTATATGTAACAAAGTTGAAGAGTCATGAGGGTAGTCTAAGAGTCAAAGGAAATGTCAAGGGTCACCCCACCCTTGCTATATATAGAACCTCATAACTCATAGAACAAGATTTTGGGAGCCCAGATTTTTCTAGGCATTGGTTAGAGACGACTTGGAGAGTATTGTGATGAGACTTGGCTTCTCCACAGTGTAGAGCGAGTACATCTCTTTGGAGGAGCAGGCGGTGTTGATTGTAACGTTCCACTACTGGGGTTAGTGGTTGTCATGGTTGTATGTATGGATGGAACTTTCACTTTTATATAATATAACAGAGCCAGCACATTTCATGCATATGTTATTATTGTAGTTTGACTATTCTGGTTACTTTAGCAATGTATGTAGTTTTAACTTACACATTTATGTATGGATTATTTCGTATGTGATTGTATGAATCTTATTGAAGCATATTGTTGGTTTAACTCATCACTTTGGATTTTCGACTATTCTGCTTTCAAACCTATGATGTCATTCAGCTCATGTGTTCCTTTCGGGTTGCGTACCATTACAGGATTCTAAGAGATACACTTATTTTCCCCCTCCATGTGTTAAAAACTCCCCATGCATCTCTCTTGACTCACTGCAAGGTCACACACTTGCTTTCGACAAGGATATCTTGCTTACCTCTGTGCACTATCACAATCAAGGCATAGCTTCACTGCCCATTGCTAGGACTCCTACTGCAAATGGTCTAAGGTCTAGTTGGGACTTCTGACCAGGGATATCCCCTGACATGTTGGCGAGTCCAACACTGCTAATATTTCTGGCACTAGAAGGAGGGCTAGATGACAAGTTGAGCCCTCAAAATATGTTTTGAATCTATGCACATATATCATGACTTATGTTACGGTTCACCCTCTAAGATGTATGTCTTATGGAAATGTGTTTGAAGTCTCGAGGGAGTTCTGGGATCTCTTGTCAGAAAACACATATGGAGGTGAAGGAAGAATGACCTGGCATAAACATAGTGTTGTCTTTTCTCGTCTCTATGACAGTTACGAAGTCCATGAGGATTGCATGATTTGCATGTTGTTCGCATTCACGCTTTGAGGGAACCTATTGCAATGGATTCTCACACCTCCCGATAAATCCATTCACTCTTTTAGTCACTTTGTTACAAAGTTAGCCTTTCTTTCCATCATTTTGACCATCAAGAACTCAATAAAGAAATTCTGAAATTGCGGAAATCACCTGATGAATCCATTGATAAATTTCACATACACTTTCTTAATCTTTCATTTTGATTTCCTGAAGATGAAATTGACTAGGAATTTCTCGATGGAAGATTTAAGTATCTTCTTCACATATCCAAAAATATGCAAATCTTAGAATCATTTGAACCCTTCCCGACATACCTCGGTGTTAGAGTTGTCAAATATAAGACGAACAAGGCTTTTGTCACAAGTGATTGTCCATCCTCTTCTACTCAAACAGCTCTAGCTCCATAGTGCAAGGTGGGAGAAGGTGCACTCACATCTGTTGAAATGTCACATCTTCCCACCCCATCAGCTCTTAATATCTACCTAGATTTGGCCTGCAAGACTGTTGGTTGTCATGTGGACTTGTTTCCTCAACCTTCGTCCCTGCGTTCTGTTCATCCTCTGGATTGTAGTGTGCCTTGTTCTCCCATTCTGGACTCCACACTTATTGTTCATGAGGATCGGTTTGTTGACGGAGTTGATGGTTTGCAGCCAACCTGCACTGTCATTCAGTATGAGTGCGTTTGGGAATCTAAAGAAGAACCCACAGGGAAGGATGACCTCCTTCTATCTGCACCTCATCTGCTCTATCTTGACATCTCTTGTGATTCTACCACTTTTAATTTTCCTTGTGAAAACCCGTCACCGGGTGTTTATACTTTTGATCATTCACAGGACACAGCGGATGTTAGCCTATCATTGCATTGTGGCAAGGAAACATTTTTATCTAAAAATTTATTCAATATTTCATCTTTCATTTCTGGAAACATAGAAGGTGAACATTCTTGTCTCTCATCAACCCCTCTGCATGATTCATCATATCATGAGGATGCAGATCAACATCTCAAATTTTTTGATCATGGGTGTCGTGATCTCTTCACTCCTTCATTCAATCACGATATTGATTCACTTTCTATTAATCTTTCTAATCCACTGGTCTCTAATGATCTACCTGTTGATGAAGTGGAAACCCCTGAAGATGTCGAGGCACTTCAACCTGCACTGATGGTTATGTCAGGCTCTTGCTGTCCTAAGGTCAGTTCCACTCCTGGTCAAAAATCTGTTGAAACACCCAAGGCTCCTCATCACTCTCCTATGTGCATTGAAGATCAATCTCATCCACATATTTCATATCCTCCAACGGAATCACGTGATCCCATCGCTCATGCATTGGAGGAGTCATACATAATGAGCATCGTTACGAAGTGCAAGTTTTCTTCTTTCTTCATGTTTTCTCATCAGTCAAGGTTAAACGAGTGTATGTTCTTATTATCCACACACAATGTGTCAGAACACCATGGTACATCTGTAGAATGTTTGTCTTGCACATTTACTCTTTTCTTTTCTGTGGACGCTTTGAAACTTGAAGTGTGTTGTTCTTCACTGATTTATCTTTTTTATTTGTTGGTTTACATGCTTATCTTTCTTGTGAACCATGCCTTCACGAACATGGGTCAACTAATGCTCAGATGGCTGCATTGGAAATGTCACTTTATGTGAGTAGGCCCTTGCACTGTTTAGTGTAGGATTTGGAGTAGTGTTTTATTTCTTATTTTTCTTTGTTTGCATCTTTGTTTTCTTGCTTACTTGGTTTGGTTTGCTTGCTTTGTTTCTTTTCTTACTTGTTCTGCTTTCCCTTTACTTCTTCTTCTCTTCTCTTTCTTGTTTGTTTGCATGTTTGTACTCATAGGTTTAGTCTCACATGAAACCATGTTTGGCTCTCGAGACAAGCCGGGAAAATATAAGAGGACTTGTATAGCTATCAACATTTGGTTATTTGTTTTCCTCTCTCTTTAAAAAATATCTTTTTTTCTTCATTCGATGATACCCTGATGGAAAATATGTTATGTTCAGAGTGAGCCTTGGTAAAAAAAACAATGTTTGCATTATTAACTAGTACCACCTACTCTAATCGACTTTTTTTTTGGGGTTAACCCTTGTCAACTCAGTCAAGTATTCTAGTAAGGTGAGGGGGAAAACCTTAACAAGTATGTCAGAGGTATATATAACATACTTCTTTAAAGGGACAACCTCTTCTGCTCTCAATAAATAGGGATCCCTCTTCCGCCTTTGAAATAAATAAGTGCATATGCACATTTATTTGAAAAAAAAAATTAAAAAATGATGAAAAAATGATTAAGGCGAAAGAAGAGAAATGATTCATGCATAGAGAGGTAATGAAAGTAACTCCATCGGGATACTGACCAGGCTCGCTAGTAGCGAAGCGATGCTTGTGTTACTATGTGACTTCGCCAGGGTACTATCCAGGCCTACTGGCAGCGGAGCAACACCAGAGATGAAACTAAAACTCTGACAATCATATTACTTGTACATCAATATACCCCTCATCCCCAATCAAAACAATTCAGTTGACTTGGCTTGGTATGTGTGTTGACCGATCAAGGGAATGGTAGGGACTACATCTTTCACACAAGCTAGTGAGGAAGCCATGACAATCAAAGAA
Source organism: Pinus tabuliformis (assembly GCA_031772625.1). Taxonomy (NCBI): domain Eukaryota; kingdom Viridiplantae; phylum Streptophyta; class Pinopsida; order Pinales; family Pinaceae; genus Pinus; species Pinus tabuliformis. Next base: position 702,415,893 of record CM062805.1, on the reverse strand, counting down.
TCAAACAATACTTACAAAAGAGTTAGACTCACTTTTCACAAGACAAGGTCCATATAGAGAGCTGGAGTTCTACCAGTGTGTTGCCAATGTTGTAGTGGCTACAACACCCTCCAAAATTTTGGAGCCTAATGTGGATACTGTGATCGATCATTCCTTGGTCACGTATTGGTAAGGCAATGACCTCAAGCCCCCTCCTTGATCTTAAGAGATTGTTCATGTTCTCATCTTTATACAGTATGTATCATCTTTGGGCATCGAGATTACTTTTTTTCATGCAGAGGGAAGTTTGTTCTGCTTCGAGGGGAAATCTTTGTGCGTATGGGTTGTTCTCATCACATAGGACATGTTTCACACTCACTTCACACACTCTTGACACGAAGGTTGTTGCATCAAGAAAAGTATGTTTTATAAATTCTAGATGGTCTATGTTGTGTCACTAAGTGTTCATGTGTGATCATAGTCAATTCCTATCACTGTTTACACCAGTTTTATTGATCTCACACTTAGTCGGTTTCCGAGCAACCTAGCCTCATCTGGCTTTCCAGAACTACACACTTTTCTTCTACAACCCTCAAGATTTTTCCCTTGCCTACGAGAACTGTGTAATGCACAGAGACCCCAACATCCTTTGGCATCCAAAACTGCATAGCTATTGCCTCCAATTTCCTTCCCCCAGCCGAAACCCACTGTCTTTAGAAACTGCATAGTGTTATCCCTCAGCTGCCCAATCACTCTTGCAACTCGAAACTGCATAGATGTGCCCTCCCGGGACCCATCCCACAATAGTGCCTTGTATTCAGAAACTGCGCAATATTTCCCCTCAGCTGCCCAGGTTGCACTACACTTGGAAATTGTTCAGAGGTGTCCTCCGAGGACCCCATCCTACAATAATGTCCTACATCTCAAAACTACGCATTGTTTTCCAAGCTATCCAATTTGCCTTGCACTCATAAATTGCGCAGAGGAGGCAACCAACCTTGTTCTGGAAAACTGTGCAGAGCAAGCCAACAACCTTGCTCTTAGAAATCGTGCAGAGCAGGCAACCCAACCTTGCTCTGGAAAATTGCGCAAATCATCCTGACAACAATCATTGCCCATTGAAACTACGTTGATCTATCTCTCAGTGACTACAAGAAAAGGTGGCATGCTACATCACTCTCAAGGAGCTGAGGAGAAGGACCAAGAAACCAAGTCATAATAAAATATTGGGACCTCATGCAAACTCCGTCGGATGCATATCATCTCGAGGGTAATTATGGTAAGTAAACTACATATTTTGAAGTACATCTCTTAGTGTAGCTTGAATGACTTCTTTTCATTGTTATATCATTATGTCTTCATTAACATGCATGTTTGCAAGCATTAAAATTAATTCCATGTGTTTCTGCTACGTGTCTTGCTTCCTTTTCGCTTGTTGAACCAACTTTTGTCTTTGGCATGTTGATTTCTATGTCATGATTGTGATCTGGTTCTGCTGATTTCAAAGATTTATCTTTGTGTGTTTGGGTTGTCTTAGCTATGTGAACACCCATCGGACTCACAAAAAAAAATTGTAAGCACTATCACGCAAGTTTCATCACGGTCGTCCAAAGGTCTATTCCAAGTGTTGCACTTGTCGCTTTCTCCATTAGAAACCCCATAGAGGGTCATGCTTTGCCATGTTTGTCTTGTTGGTTTGAGGTGTCTTGTCATTGAGTTATGCTAAGTGTGTGATCACAATGTCATGTATGCATGAGTTCACTTGCTCTCACACTTAGACATTTTTCCCAAACATTTGTCGACTAGACAACCCTCCCTCAACCAGACCCTGACTGAGCTGCACTGCACAGCCTCAGCTCTCATTGGCCTTGCTTTGCTACCCAGAATTATGCAGAGCTTGAGGTTGTCCTCCAGGGCAACCTGGACTACACAATCCTGGAAGTGAGTAAGCTGATTGTCTCCCAGAACTCCACAAAAGTGTTCCCCAAGACCAATCTAGTCTGTGCTTCCTGTAAGATCACTCATCAAGCCTCCCTCTGGTAAACTAGAAGACTTGAACTGCACTGCTCCCAAAACTACACAGAAGTTGCCCAGGTGCCTGCCCTGTACTGTCTGTAGAAACTGTGCGGTCATGTGAGTCAGGCCCTTGTTGCCTGTCACTGCACTATTCCAAGGAATTGTGCAAATTTAACTGGCAAACCCCATGTTGGCTTGCCCTGTTCTCCCTATGAGAATTGCGCAGATCTGACTTATAGGCCCCCTATTGGCTTGCCCTGTTGTCCCTATAAATTGCGTAGATCTGGCTGGTACACCTGCTGTTGCCCTGCTTTGCATTGTTTCCGGAAACTGCGTAGCGACTACCTATCCTGCACTATCTCCCATAAATGTGCAGTTATGACCAGCAACTCCCCACAGCCTGGCATGCCCTGCTCTAGAAAATTGCGCAGAATTTCCTGCCAGTGTCCCTTGCTACTCAGCTTTGTCTCTCTCAGAGAATCTACGCAGATTCTCAGTTGATCCCCGAGTGACTTTCCCAATCCTCACCTTGAAAAATGCACAAAACTATTTAGCAGTTCCCCCGGACACCCTTCCTTGTCTTCCTCTCGGGAATTTCGTAGTTTTGTCCAAGTAGGTTCCACCTTGCAGTTGTCGCTGCTATCTTGGATTGCACAAATCTGCCTCCCAGTGACATCTGTTTTTCTCGACAGTCCTCTGGAGCCTCTCATCCTCGCCTGAGTTGTGCCCTCTGCATGTTTAGTGTCTTGTCCTCCCTCCCGATCACCTGCACCCAAAACTAAAAGACAATGCATCTTGATAGACAAGGATATTTTGGATTTGATGTCGTCTCGTAATGAGTGATTGCAGGAATAGGTAATTGATGGAACATGGCACGATGACAAACAGGATGAAGAAGGAGAGCATGCTAAAAGACTTGCTCGCAGTTGAACGAACAAAGCATATCAGGTAGCAAGCAAAAGAAACACATGCATGGAACCATCTTGCGAAGACCAAGATCATTGAAGACCCCACAACACCAAGCTCTGCAAAGATGAAGACAAAGTACATTCAAGGACACATCCATCACTTAACAACACAACAACCTGATATGGACACCACAGTGAGCCAATACATGTCAATAGTGTCATGTCAAGTTGTGTTATGATTTTTCTCGACCACCTCACTACTATGAGTCGTAACAGTTGTAATAAGATGTAATAAAAAGTGAAATTCCTAGTGTCATTAGTGGAATGAAAATAGTCATATGTACGGTAACGAGTTATATGTAACGAATTTGAAGAGTCATGAGGGTAGTCCAAGAGTCAAAGGGAATGTCGAAGGTCTCCCCACCCTTTGTTATATATAGAACCTCATAACTCATAGAACATGTTTTTGGGAGCCAAGCATTTTCTAGGCATTGCTTAGAGAGGGCTTGGAGAGTATTGTGATGAGCCTTGGCTTCTCCATAATGCAGGGTGAGTACATCTCTTTGGAGGAGCAGGGGTGTTGACTGTAACGTTCCACTATTGGGACTAGTGGCTGTCAAGGTTGTATATATGGATGGAACTTTCACTTTTATATAATATAATAAAACCATCACGTTTCATGCATATGTGGTTATTATAGTTCGACTATTCTGGTTACTTTAGCAATATATGTAGTTTTCACTTACGCATTTATGTATGGACTATTCCATATGTGATTGTATGAATCTTATTGAAGCATGTTGTTGGTTTAACTCATCATTTTGGATTGTGAACTATTCTTCTTTCTAGCCTATGATGTCATTCAGCTCGTGTGTTCCTTTCAGGCTCCGTACTATTACAAGCTTCTAAGAGATACACTTGTTTTCCCCCAGCGTGTGTTAGAACCTCCCCTTACATCTCTCTTGACTCGTTGCAAGGTCACACACTTGCTTCCGACAAGGATATCTTGCTTACCTTTGTGCGATATCGTAATCAAGTCATATCTTTACTACCTGTTTCTAGGACTCCTACTCCAAACGGTTTGAGTTCTATTTGGGACTTCTTACCGGGGAGATTCCCTGACATGTTGATGGGTCCAGCATCGTCAACATGTCCATAACTTGGTCATATGATCTCCATTTGGCATGTACGATACCTTGTTAGAAATATCTCTTCGAGTACTACAGGATTTGCCAAAGCCCTTCCCTATGGCTATGAGCCTATGGTGGACATCAAAAAAATACAGTTTAGGGGGTCAAAACATCTCTGGAAGATCAAGACCCAAAAAATTGCTAAAAATAGTAAATGTTTCTATAATCATGAACACTGATGAAACAAACTGGAGATCTAGGTGGAATAGACGGGTGGCCACCAATATCCACCTAGATCAGAAACAAGAAATGCTTCAACAAAAGTTAAAAACCTTCAATTGCATAACATGCTATTACAAATATGGGTTGCTCACATCATGAGAGCTTCACTTGGGGAGAAATACCATACCACGTGTATTCATAATGGGGGATATATATTGAGAAAAAAATGACATAATATATTGAGCATATAAAGGCGGGTAAAGGATTTTTATATTGGCAGGTATAAAAAATGGAGCTCAAAGTTAATGGAAAAATATAAAGGGGTATAAAAAATGTTAATGAAAAAAATGGATACCTACAATATCTAGTGAAAGTAGGGGTCTTTTAAATTTGGAAGGTGTATTGGGTTCGTATTTGTAGGGGGTTAAATAATGTGATTTTTAGAGGTATTTTCCAATATGTAATCAAATTAAGGGTATTGTTTAGTATTCCAGGAATGCATGTGATATGTCAAAGGTTCATTGAGTGAAGCCCCCGTGGCTCACATGCTTCAAAGAAAACATAATGATTGTTGAACATATGCAATTTCAAGAAGAACATGTAGAACCATTGATGTTGAGTACCATTCTACATGGAATGTAGAATACAATTTTCAATGTTTATGATACACCCTATGCCACATTTCCCAATATATTAAATATTATTTAAAAATCATTATGCAATATACCTAGTGGTAAACCAATAGTCATCGTAGGAGATTTCAATGTTAACATGCACTAATGTAGCAATATAAAAAAGACACTAACAGACCATATGCATAGCTACAACCTCCATTTCCTTCTAGATACAAATAACTATGTGGCCACATCGCTCATTGATCATGTATGGACTAACATAACAAACAACTACAAGATCTACAAGCTAGATACATATTGGTCATATCATGAAAAACTTTGTCTCACAATGGACCATATATATGCAAATGAATCATAAAACATGTTGAACTCTTTCCATATTTGCAATTAATCATTTCTCCCCCTTTTTGTCACCACTAAAGCTTAAACATTTATTGGTGTTCTTTTGGAAGCATCCATTGCATCCACATGCAAAGAAGCTTCTAATGAAATTTCCTTTTTGCTATAGAAGCAAAATGGATCAAAGATACAACGACCAAAAATAAAAAAGGCAAGTATTTACAAATACTATTTCTACTTCTCTCTGGTTCCTTATTTTCATATATAAATTGGTTTTCATGTGTCCATTATTGATAATTTCATTTTCTCCACACATTTTCGTTTTCACTACAATGAATACCCTGCAACCTTGAGTAGCAAAGCAATACAACATCATAAACAACTACAAAACGAAGCAACAAGGCAAGTCAATCTATGCCCAATTCTTATTTGCATCTATCACATCTACAATATACATATCAACATTGTCTTGTTGTAATTAACTTTAATTTCCATGACCTATACACAACCCAAATGCATTTTCAACCATTACAATATCAATTAAAGAATTGAATATATGCAAATCTTGAAAATTATTTCATGGCGATGCCATGGTTGTCTACAACACATTTTTGGATAAAGCAACAAAAACACGTCAAATACTATGCATTGATTTGACTAATCAACAAGGATTGACGACAATCACAATGGTTTTTCCAAGTGACATGATCAAAATATCTTGCTAGGAAAAGGAATTACAGTAACAAATTTCCATGTTGTGCCAAAAATAAACTATGACCATGGTGACTATGACCATAGTCTGTTGTTAGATAATACAAGCATTGTAGAAAATATTGACACCGTTTGTGAAAAATACAAATTTGTTACCAATGCAACAATAAAACAGTTGGGAGAAAGCATAAAAACATTCCCAATTGGAACAATTGCAGCACCTATAATAACAATTCAAAAAGTTGGAATGCAATATACACTGCAAATTAGAGACGAAAGCTTTGAAGATGATAAGGTATTGGTAGCATGCTCACCCTTGCACCTATCACCCATTAGTATTATGCATTTCAACTTTTTGTTTGTATGCAATATCAACAATTACATTTTTTTTTTTTGTATTTTATATCACAGCTACAAGTTTATTAAAATTTTGCACCTAGTTACAATGAAATGGAACAAAAATTGCAAAATGGAGATATGCCAATAATACTCTTCAAAAACTAAACAAAAAGAAAATACCTCAAGAAAAAAACATTTTGTACAACACAGGCCACATTCATAACACATTTCGACACTGAGATACAACAAGACCTCAAAAAAAAAATCGACGGACAAATCCAGGTAAGTACATATCCTGTAATCTATTTATGTTTCATTCCACACTTACTTATTTTTCATTACACACTTGTTAAATAGTCTTCAATTCTAATAGGTGCAAGGAATACTTGTCATTGCAAATGCATACTCTACACCATTTGAACATGTCTATGTAGTCTGTAGTTTCCCAATGTCATCATCTGCAACGATAGAAGATACGTCAATATTTTGCATTAAATGCAAACACCAAACCCCTTTTCTCTTTCTATATTTTATCAATTGCATTATAAGAACTCCCAATAATACCATATTGTATTGTTGCCTTAGAAACAGGGTAGTTCTAAAGAAAATACTACCCAAATTATCTCAAATGTCATACCATGAATATTTGCAAAAAAAACAACAATAATTTATATGATGCGCAATTTACATATTCATGGTATTTTTACTCTCAATGAAGACAATGAGATTCTGGATGCTAACAACAACAACAAACAAAATAGAATGAGCCAAAGCTCCAACTAGCAAGTTTGTCTTGCCTCCTCAGGTATCATCCTCAATCTTTCACCTTTAATTTTTGGCCATATAACAAAATGCTACAATTTTCCATTCATGCAAACATTAATAAACAGTTTGTATTATTTTTTCCTCATCCAGGGATGAACAAAGTCAATAAACAGTATTGTGAATTATTATATATCTTAAATTCTAATGCCGAAACAAGAATGAACATTACTACATTGATGCACAAAAAACATTTATGCTTCAAAAAACATTCACATCAAACAAAAGAATTCCCCTTTTTTTTTAATAGTGATATTATCGTAACAATATTTTTATTTTTTAAATTGCATAAATGTTTTGAAACACTATCTGCAATTTTCTTGTTTCCTGTTATGCTTCAGTTTTGCTTTTTTGTTAATTTGAAAATTTAATTGTTCCACTCATTCACAAGAAATGTCACTTATCAATGGATTAAATAGATTTATAAGTATTGAATTATGTTTTTTCAAAGTATTGTGATTTGTTAGATTATGTTTCTTCATTGTCTTTAAAACATATTACATTCTAACTTAAGTACATATGTTATCAAGTTTTCTTTCAAACCCCTCCAATGCAAATTTATGTCATACTCGGATGTTTTTTTTTTTAATCAGACTCTTACTTTAAGCACTAAATTTTATTTAGTTAAAATATCAAAAATGTCTATTATGATCTTTAAATTAAAAAATAAATAAATAAATCATTCATTTTTGTAAATACCTCCATAAATCTCTATTCTAAAATTCTCTCTATATATAACCCCAAATAGTGTGTCCTTGCACTAAAGGATTTGACTAATTTCGATGTGACTTGAATTTGTAAAAAGAGAAAAAAAAAAAACAACAACAACAACAACAAACTTTGCACCTAGTCTTTTGGACTTGAGCAAGCGAATGGGGAAAGAAAAAAGGCTTTGGCTGGAACTATTTAATAATTGAAATACAACCTTTCTAGCTGGCAATTGACAATACTGAAAATGCAAAAATAAGGATAAATACCCCTTGTTTCGCCCCTCAGAAACCTAAAATAAGACTATTTCCCCACTGTAGGAAGCATCAGAAAACCCAATGAAAACTCTAAAGCTACAATGTCAGCAATTGGTAGTTACACTATAGGTTTAACAAATCATATGTATAGCTAGCAGAAAACATCCCTAGATGATAGTTAAATTTCAGTTTTCTTACTTTACAAGACCAGATAGAATTTTACTGATAATATAAATCGTTGCAACTATAGTTAAATTTATAGATTTGAGAAATCAAATAAATTTAAAAAGCATCTTGTTTTCTTGTTAATTTCTTTATATAATAATTACAATGCTTTGATGTGCCAACATATATTACATGATCATCATCTCAACTTTAATTAACTTCATAGATTTTTATCCAAATAAATTTTAAAAATCACATATGGCTTTCGTGTGAAGTTTCCAACATAATTAATTCCTAAAAAATAATTTATATAATAATTAGAATCCAGTTTATTATGGCCATTTCAAGATTCCTTTATTTCATTACACAAATAGTTTTTACCTTATTAAATTATGAATTGAATTTAAAATTTAATGATTTTTTTTTTTTAATTAATTAATTTATAAATTTCATAAATATTTAATAATTCAATAAAATATGTCAAGTCTTATTAGCACAATCGGGGCGACATAGAATCAAACCTTACGAGGATGATTGTATCTCTGCTAGGGAGAAAAGACACCCAGGTCCGATCTCCTAGATGAATTTTAAAGAATTAAATGTTCCTGAGTCACAGTTACTCAAGCCAAAAATCAAACCTAGAAAATTACATACAATTTGACAAAAAATTTCAATAAAATTAAAATAAATACAAATATAAACATATATTTAAATTTATTTTTATGAATTACATAGTTACTATGACTTCGTGGATACATTTTATTTCTATCCTCTCCGAAATAAATTAACTACTTTTGCATCTCAGATTAATTACTATGACTTCGTGGATACATTTTATTTCTATTCTCTCCGAAATAAATTAACTACTTTTGCATCTCAGATTGTATTTTGAAAGAGTCTGTAGGAAGTCAGGTTAACTATTTTAGCCATTATTGTACAAGGATTTGTTATCCCCGTCTGTTTCCAAATTCAATGTGAAAAACTTGAGCATGGTTTAAATGTATTATGTTGATTTTTTATTTAGAATATTTTTTAATTATTTTATTATGTTTTGTTGAAAATGTAGATTTGTTTGGTTATATATATAATTTAAATTTCTAAAGAAAAATATATTTTATTTTGTTTTTATATTGAATATTGTTATGATTTGTAATATGAAATGTTGTTTATCATGTATTTTGACTTGTACATTTTTTATAATGAACAATATCTTGTTATGATTTATTTTACAAAGTCAATTGACCATATATACCATTTGTAACATCTTCCAGAATGCTAACTATACTACTTTATTTAATATATCATCTATTTATTTTTAAAGTCATTTATTCAATCTAACCAAAGTCATTCCAATTAAAAAAACAACCAATCCTATCTTTCAACTATATAAAATATATAAAATAAATAATTATAGCAATAATAAAAATATGTTTATACAAAACATTTTCCATACATCACTAAAATCAAGGAAAAACTAAACTTCACAAATCTGAAGACTAGCACAACCACATTTAAAATATTAATGTGGTTGATATAGCCTAAAGCTTCATTTGTATTAGCATTGTTAAACATATATTAATAAAGATAATATTATTACAATAAAATTATTATTAAAATTAACTTAAAATTAAATATTATTTTTATAAAATAATATTTAATTTAAAGTTATCTAATATAATTTAAATATTTAATAATAGTAGTAGTAATATTAATAAAAATAATAGTATTAATCTTAATAACAATAATTATTTTAGTAAACGTGGTCAGGCTTCATTTATATCTATAACAAAAGACATTGATAAATGTATAATAAAAATAATATTTTAAAATAAATATATTAAATTAAATATAAATATAAAATAGTAATTAATAATCATAATAATAATAATAAAACAATAAAACAATAAAAAAATTAATAAATAAAAAAATATCATAATGGAGACTTTTTTGATTCATGATTTAAGAAAAAAAAACTGGATAAATCACATCAATGATTTAGGGTGAACCCCTTCTGAGGTTCATCATCATGACAAAGATGAATAGTGAGATCAACAAATCACATAATTATATCAGAGATGCAACGCTAAAATCCTAACAGAGAAAAATAATAGAATATAAAAAGGTACGTTATAGTAAATTTAAATATTTATTTTTAATTAATTTCATTTTTTATTTTAACAATAAATTATTAATATTTGTTAAAGAAACATCTAGAAAAATATTTTGTTGTTGTTGTTATCGTTATCCTCATCATCATCTAAATAAATAAATCAATTAATTAGAAACTGTCAAAAGCAATAATAAAGCGAAAAAGAAATTAACAAAAAATTAAAAAAAGCAAGAAAAAAATTAAAAAAAAAAAAAGAAGAAAAAGCATCAATAATATATAAATAATATAAAACAAATATTAATATTCTTATAAATCTTATAATATAAAAAAAAAACAAATATCCTAATTTAATAAATATTATAAAGAAAAGATTCAATTTATTTTTTTTATAATTTTTCTATTAAGAAAACAAAAGAAAACAACTTAAAGGATGAATAAAACAAATAAAAACATAAATTAAAATTAAAGGGTTATAGAATTTTTTAATTATCATAAAGATATTAGCAAAAGGATAAATGAAATAAATTATAAACAAAACATAAGTTAAAGTTAGAAAGTGAACTAAGGGATTAATTAAATAAATTAAATATATATATATATATATATATAAATTATATTAAAATTAATTAATTAATTAAAAAATTACAAAGTACATAATAAAGAAAAAAGGAAAATAATTCAAAGAAGGAAACATATAGAGCCCGAAAAAGAAAGCATGGATACGGGAAAAAGAAAAAAGAAAAAGACGAGATAGAATCCAGAAAAAATCAAAACAAAAATTATTATATTTTATTTTATAATAATAATTATTATTATTATTATGGTATAGAATTCTTTCCTTCCTTAACGAATAATATATGGTGTTACCTTGAAAAACATTTGGATTTTTTTACGGATGATGGCGAGAGTGGCTATGGTTCAAGCACACGGATAGTACCTAACAGACCTATAAACCCTGGAAGCAGGAGCGGTTGGGGTTTAGGCTCACGGGTAATGCCTGCGAGATCTGCATCTCCACTGACTGCAACAGGGAAGAGGCAAAACGACATCGGAGAAGGCTGACAGAGAAATGAGTGGTATGGCAGGGGGGAGAGATCCCCTCATACCGAAGTGTTGTCGTAGGTGAGATGAGCCTTCAGGGCACAGTTGGCAGAAACAAGAATCGTGGGAAGGGTTTACTAGTATTGGGAGCGAAATGGCAGGCTGGGCTGGGAGGAAATTTCTTGCCCAGAGCAACCAAGAAACCCAGATTTGTAATACCTAATAACAAGCTGGAGGAATACAGAGGATGTATGAAGGACCACGCCCTGATTTTCAAGTTTATTGGGGCCTGGCCAACTGAGAAGGAATTGATAAAATGGATCCAGCAACAATCGCAGCCAAAGGGGCATATCGATCTCAAGTTGGGGGCGAAGCGGTTCTTCTCGATAATTTTTTCTAACCTAGAAGACAAGGAGAGGGTCTTTGAAGATGGAGCATATTTCTTCAACAATGCAAGCCTATTCATGCAACACTGAGAGGAGTGTTATAACCCAAACCAAGAGAAGCTGCTAGTGGCACCCATCTCGGTCCGACTCTTTGGCCTCCCAATGGACTTCTGGGACCCGAAAATACTGGAAGGAATATGCAACTCGATTGGCACTTTTGTCAAAGTGGCAGACTCTGGAAGAAAAGGTAGGTATACATCCTATGCAAGAATCTACGTTTACATGAATATCACTGAGCTACTACTAGACTGCATAGAACTAGAATACCATGATGAGGTATGGCATCAAACCCCGGATTACGAGGATATCCCTTTCAAATGCAGGCGATACCATGAATATGCAAACCTGTACCGAGCTTGCCCACTAAACAACCCAAAAAATCAGTCGCAAGGAAATAAGGCAGGAGAGGCGATGGGAAAAGAGGATGGAGATAGTTTCTAAGAAGTGCACATAAAGAGAAGAAACTAGAAATCAGCAGGAAACCAAAAGGTGCACCAAAACGAGGTAGAGCAACGAAACCTCAATTGATTTTCTACCCTTCAAACATATGAGATGGGGGAGATGAGCGGGGAAATGACTAAGGAGATGGCAGAAACTCAGCAGAAAGAGAATGAGGGAAGTAAACCAAATAGACAAGAAGTAAATGAAAAACAAAGAGAAGAGAATAACATGCAAATGGTGGAGCAAAATCCAATGGAAATCGACTCCCAGAAAGAAGACCTTAGTGTGGAAGAGAAAGTGATGAAACGTAAGGAGATGGCAGAAACTCAGTAGAGAGAGAATGAGGGAAGTAAACCAAAGAGACAAGAAGTAAATGAAAAACAAAGAGAGGAGAATAACATGCAAATGGTGGAGCAAAATCCAATGGAAATCAACTCCCAGAAAGAAGACCTTAGTGTGGAAGAGAAAGTGATGAAACGACTGCCACAGGAGTGGAGACACCTGGATGAACACTTCATTCTAGAGGACCAAAAGAAACTCTATAAAGAAACCTTTCAGCAATACAAGATAAAACAAGGATCGACTACCATAGCCCAACTAGAACACTCAAGATCTCATGGCGGACAAGGGCAAGATCCAAGATCCTTGGGAAAAGGGGGAATGAAAAGAGGAAGAAGGCTTATGAATGAATCCATACAGATGGTGGGGGAACTATTAGTAAACTCAAGGAGAGTGGTGCCATTATCAGAGGTCTTTCAACAACCCCCAAAATTGTTGAAATGATTATTACAACTTGGAATATAAGAGGCCTCAATAGTAGAGGCAAACAGAGATACCTCAAAGAGAGATTGAAAAAATATCGACCTAGTATTATGATCCTTCAGGAAACGAAAATTAGCGAAAGAAAGTTGAAAGAGATTTTGGAAAACTACAAACCCCAGTACCAAGTCATTGGATAGGACGCTAATGGCAGTGTAGGAGGATTGGCCATCATTTGGAACCCAGGAGAAATATGGTTTGAAGACTGGGTCAACATTCTGTGAATCCTCTCTAGAAGATTCAGGGTCATAGGATCCAAAGATTGGGTGTTACTCACAGAGTATACGGACCCCATATACCGGCAAAACAAAGGGTTTTTCTACAGAACTTGTTAGTGTTGGTATCTTCATCCCTCCATCAGAGATCAAATCCTCTTGTTGCATTGCATATTAGGTGTCCCGCCTAGTCATTTGCATTCCATTAGGCGCATGGATCATCTGATGGTAGTGGCATTCCTACAGTTTCCCTCATGTCATTTACCTGTTGGTTCATGTTTGTTCATTAAAAAGCATATATAGTCTTATTTTTATCTCAAAGATTGCAAAGGTTGTCTTTAGGGTTTCATTGTCAAATAGGTCTAGGGTTTCATTAGGGTTTCGTCAAAAAATGTTTCCAAGTGTCTAATAACAACCAGCAGGCCATGAGGAGGTTTTAGCATCAATAAAATTCATCACCAAGTGTTCGAAATGTGTTTTTCCTAAAAACTCTATTTTGAGGAAAAAACAGAGTATTTTGCTTTTATGTTATTGGGAAAACTAGTGTCCACTCGGAGCTCCTAGTCCCACTAAGACTGGTAGCTATCTTAGAAACAAACAAACTAAAACTACTTTCGCTTTCCTTTATGAGAAGTAGATAAGAGGGCGACAAAGGACACCAACCTTAGTCTCGCACTTAGTTCCTTGCTTGGTTCCTCTCCCTTCTGACAGATCCTTGCCGCTTTGCCTTCGTCTACCCAGCTTCAAAGAGCACCTGTGGAATCAAAGCAGCATAATACTATCGAAGAACAGAGTTCTACAATCATAAACAATGTAGGACCAGATATATATTGACCACACAAATGCATATATCATCAAACATACAAGAATGTGGAGGAAAACTTGAATAGCTTTATTAATATCAAGAATAGCAAAGAGGATTACAACCAATTGTTCTGACCCAGCGTCATCCTCCCAGCATGAAAGCCCTTCTTCACCTCATGAAAAGCTTAGATCACCCAACACTATGATATTCCACCAAGAAACCAACAGCACTTCCTTACAATATACAGAATTCTAGCCTCTGGATCTCTGGGATGAGGGATCCATATATAGATGATTGCAGGGGGGTGAGTCAGCTTTTGGGATTTTGATTAGTGTCCTCTCTTTGATAGTTCTTGATTCCACTTGGAGATTGATGATCTCTTACTCATCCCTAGGTGAATTCAGAGAGGCAAGTGTCACAGGAGAAGTTTCTGGAAGATTCCATGACGATCCACCTTGCAAATTGTCTCTACCATTTGTCTACTCTAGCCCATCGCACCCTACAGAAGGGCTTTCCAGTATGCATCGCACCCTTTACACTGGGAAGGTGAGATGCATCGCACCCTCTGCACTGGGCAGTCTGTATGGTCCAGCTTTGACCAGTTCTGAGCAGTTTTATGTGGAGAACTTCTGGGAGATGATGTAATCAGTTGACCTTGTCCTTTTAGGGTGTGAAGCAACACTTTTAGGGACTTAGGATCCCTTGGTTTATGGACATGTATGATTGGGGTTGCAATGCCCAAAAATGTCTATAACAGTTGCCCCCTAAAGCATGAGGTCGTTAATCTTTTAATGTCAGGTGAAATGCTTTATCATAAGGATCCGAAGTTTTTTCGAGCTAGAAGGCGACTTGTAATAAGATAGAATACAACACATTATCTTCATAATATTTTTCATGATCTCGCTGAGGCGAGCATTCCCATGCTCAACTTTTATAAATTCATTTTCATGTACATAAGACAGACAACCGTCTATGTGGCAGACTGATGATTCTGGTAGAGCCATCATCCTTTGATCTGTGCAGCAATGATGTACATTTGATGTCTTTATTTTCCTGAATATATCGCAGCTCGGATGGATGAAACTAGATCCGAGGTCTTCAAACTCGTCCAATATTCACTCGAAGTACAAGTCGATCCATGTGAAAGATGTTCTGGAGTCGAACATGGAAAGACATCGCCTGATTACCAGCCAATGATGTAAGCTATTAACAAGTGCGAGAGGAATCACCGATAATGATGATGACCCTCAAGGTACTACAGTACAATTCGCGTGGTGTGAAAGGGGACTTGGCGTCGAACACCACGCAAAATCTTTCGGTCGAAGGCCATTGATGTAAACCTGTCACCGGAAGTGAGAAACTTTCCATTGAGGCATGCAAGCTTCAAAGTGCTGAAAGGGTTGTTCCTAAGTCGACTTCTTAGATAATGAGTTGATGTCGACAAGAAGCGACCCGTCGTAGGAAGGCCTTAATGAATCCTACATCTATGACACGGAACGGAGTAAATGATTTTTGGAGGTGAAAATGATCTGATGATATAGGGTTCAAGATGGCAGTCATGAAAGAATGGAGCATGAATGTATTGCAGCGGATGAGACACAGGTGAATTCTCTAAGCAACTTCTCTTGAACTTACTGGCGACACTGACATGGATTGGTAGCGTTAACCCAAATATGGATGGTGCGATGGACCAATGGTGATATGACCGGTGAACGGAATAACCCAACCAGACTCGGATGTGGAATGAAAGTGTCATGTTCAAGAACGACTTGCTACCAATAAAGTTTCTTCAAGTTTTCTTCCCAATTTTTCCCCAGTCATTGCTGACCAGTACCTCTTTATTTTTATCAAGCTTGAGGAGGATAACATATGCTTGTTCTATAATCTGCCCTTCGGGCAAACCCGTCGCTATGTTTTAACAAGCCTAGCGACAGTGAAACTCGTTCTTGTCCGTATGGACAAGTTTATCGTTATTTGGTTTTAACGAGTTTAACGACAAAGATAACTCGGTCCTTTTCAATTTTAGAGAGTCTGAAAGGGATGTAAAGGAAACTCCAATAATCCTTTTTCGTCATATAATCCCTTAAGTCTGAAAAAGTATAAAATAATACGAAAGGGATGAATTTTCGGTAATTTTAACGAGCCGAACAAAACAAGCGCTCGATCTTTTTGTGTAATAATCCCTCAGGTCCAAAAAGATTAAAATCTAGAGGAGGGATAGACTTTCGGTAGCTTTAATGAGCTAGAGAGGCCAATTTCTCAACAATATTTTCATATTTTACGAGTCAGGTGAAAAGAGCTTAAAGGAGACTCGTTTTTTGAGGAACGAGTGATAATCTCGGGTAGCAGTTGATTCCAGGTAAGGTTTGGAATTTTCCAATCACGGCAATGTCACAAGGATGGATAACAGGATCACTCTTTGCAGTTGTTACTCAAAAGGGGTAAACAATCAAATGGAGGTGAATGATCGGCTAAAACAGAGTGGAGGTGATGGTAAGAACATGAACAGGGCTTAAAAGCTGATGATAATGCATTCACAATGGTTATTTACCGGGGATTGGTTCATTTTTTAATGAGCTTAAACTCTGGGGGAACATTTTCTCATTGCTAAGGTTTAATTTTTAACGAGCTTGAACTTCGCATAAAAACTGCTCGTGCTAGTTGTATAATAAGGATGTCTCATCGATAGGTTCAATTTTTAGGGAGCTTGCACCATTCAAAACTTTGCTCCGGATCCTTTCATTATGTAAGCTAGGAACGACCAATCCTACGAGTTTAAAGGGTTGAGAAACTACAAACTAAGAAAATAAATGGTCGCTCTTTACTTTCAGGCAAAAAGGTTTGCATGCCCCCAGGTATAGTGAAGTAAATTTTCCAGGTTACCATTTAGATGTTCTCGCGTTCGCAAGATAGTTTCCATCCGCACAGCAGATAGAAACGCTTCCTTGGCTTACTCCATCTGGAAAAAGGCTCCAATCACCTAACCTTGACAAAAGAATCTTATCCCGGTCTAACTCCCTCTTCCTATATGGACAGGCGTCAGACCAGTCTTAAATCCTTCGCGGAAACTTACCCTATACCCAAGGTTTTCTTGCCGAAACAGACCAGGGTGCACGCCCCCTGGGTTTCAGTCATGTCCTCCCGAATCACTCGCGCTCTTCAGGTGGACGGACCGGAGATTAATGAGACATTCCTTGTGTAAAAAGACCATTTAGGGATGGCATTTGACTATTAGCTATGTGTGAGCCGGGGAACGAACGCTGGTCTACGAGCTGGACCACTTGGCCTTCATGCAGAAAACACATTACTCTAAAGAGTGAGGAGACAATGGCTCCCATGCTATAAATACAGTCGCGCCCAAGGAGTAGATTATAATCTAGAGGTCCTTGGACTACCATTACGTTCATATAAACGGTTTTCCTTCTCAACGTTATGGGCACATTGGGAAGGATCCCTAACGGTCGACCGGTTCCTTTGTCGAAGCCTGTCATATTTCTCATCTTAGGCAAAAGTGATGGTGAACCAAGCGCTTCCCAAGCAGTTGAGGAAAGGATACTCACAGAAGCCCCTTCATCTATGATGGTACCGACCATGATCATTTT
The DNA here is from genome assembly GCA_031772625.1 of Pinus tabuliformis. Lineage (NCBI taxonomy): Eukaryota > Viridiplantae > Streptophyta > Pinopsida > Pinales > Pinaceae > Pinus > Pinus tabuliformis. The sequence goes on along the minus strand of CM062805.1, from coordinate 702,398,183 downwards.
GTAAGCTTTTACAATGATTCGGAATGGTACATTAGCCAGTAAACAGGGTCTGCCTAGTAGATTCCAATCGAAGGAAACGACTAGGTTGCTTGGAGGTGGGACCGAGTAGACGGTCGGATATGACTCTAACGAACATCCTTCCTGCGGTAAAGGAAAGGGTAGATTGCCCCCATATTCATCGGAGTCTGTGTTTACGAAAAGAATTTGAACAGTGTCGTTCTCATTCTCTTCGGTGATTGTATCATTTGAAGATGGACCTTCTGAAGACAAGACTGGGTCGACTTTCGCCTCAACCTTTTGAATTTCATCTGGTATGGATTCAGTGGGTTTATCTTCAATGACAGATGCTTCGACCGACCACAATGGCATGTCGGTCGGATTTTCAACTAGCGATGGACTTGGCAAGAGTTTCTTGTATCCAGGAGGAAGTCGTAGCGGTGAAGCGGGATGGTTATCCAAGACTCTTTTAGCTTCATCTAGGAAGGGACAGCGGTGGACAACGTGATCGCCTTCACACAGTTTACAAGGAAATGTGGAAATTTACATTTCCTTTTCTGTCCAAATGCTTCGCTTTCACTAGTTGATGGTGTACTTTCAACATGATCTTCAGAGGTTGATGACACCGGATTGTGCAAATGAGGAGACCAATCCCTTAAGATCCGAGGGATGCAAGGACAATCTCGATGATAGTGGTCTCCTTTGCAAATGACACATGGAGATTTAGGCTTGGATGGTGCAGTGTGTGGATTTTCACTAGACGATGCCCGGTTACCCCTTTTCGCCTTTGGCTCCTTCTTCTTCTTCTCTTTCTTCTCCTTCCCCTTCTTCTCCTTCTTAGTTACTTGATTTTTGGCTTTACCAACTTCATCAAGCAAAGAGGAAGGAGGAGAGGGAGAATCGGATGAAGTAGAAGGTTGGGGGGTAACTTTAGTATCATCTATTTGCCGACTCGATTGTTCAGGAATTACGGTGTTCTGAACGATGGAGGTTGAGAAGAGCCATATTGGCAAGCCAATCGTCAATCCTGGAAGTGACAATGTGGCCATATGAGGTGCACCAACATCTCCCCAAGAGGAGAAAGGACTAGGATTTCCTCCAAGGGGAAATCCTTGGTTGGTGGACTCCATTTTTCTCAACCTAAGACCAACGCAGGAATGGTGATATCATTCCGATTAAAATAAATTTTAGACGCTTTGACACAACTTGTTTTTTCAATTTTTAAGAGTCGAGAAAAAACAAAAGATGACTCTAGTCGCCTTCGATTTTAATGAGCCTGAAGTGACAAATGCTCAGATGGACCTTTTCTTTTAAGGAGTCTGAAAAGGAACGAAAGAGACTACTCTAGAAATCTAGACAGAGGGATTACCAAACCAATCGCAAAACTGGAGAATACTTTTTACGGTACGGCAGTCAATCTTCCCGAATGCTGTGTTCAGTTCATTGTGATCGATAGGGCGGCAGACACGGCTTCCTATGGATAAAGGATATAGCCTATTGTGGTCTCCCAATATATACTAGATGGTACGTGGGAGCACAAGTCTGTGCTGGCACTTGTCGTCTCAAAGAGGAGGAATCACCCAACCAACAGTGAAAGTGACAGTTAGCAGGCTTTACGATGCCGGAATACATCTCTAGCCTAGACTTCTAGATGTTGTGTGTTATGTTCCAAAGCGTTTTTATGTTCATTGAATTTATTTTATAGTTGATCTTTCTTAAGAAATTTGCCTTTCAGGTTCACCGCGTGATGTAGATATACAATTCCTAAAATGCAATCTAAGATGATAAACAATCATTTAATCTTCTTTTTGCAATGAAAATCCTAGCTACTAAAGAAAGAGAGATGATATTCTTTCAACATAGAGCAGAGAGCACACACTATATGCACTGTCCTAAATCAAACCAACAAGCAGTCTAAATGCAAATGCACATGCATGTATTTGTTTTCATCTTTCTTAATGTGTGAATCACAAGAAGAATGCTAAGTACAAATCTGAATTATCTTTTCAAAGCAACAATACTAACAAATTTCTCTTCAAAAATGAAAGGAAGATAATGACGACACTTTTCTATTTTGAATTGAAAACTGCTTTCGACACTTGAAAAACTACTAATTCAAATCAAATACAAGAGTAACTGTATAATCGACCATCAAGAACAATAGAATTCTTTTTTTTTACTGAAAATGACACTTGCGACACTTTCAAATCAAAAGACGACAGTTTGATTATGCTACTTCTTTGTAAAAGAGAACTGAAAATGGCGCACAATACATAAAAACATTCACAGTTCTTTGCACAATGGAGGCGGAATGATGGAAAGTAAGGGAGTTTCCACAGTGGTACACTGATTGCAGATAGCAAAACTCCTGAATAATGCTGAAGAGAGTGAACACAGAAATTAAAATCTGAGAGCAGAAGAGGTCTTGTCTGATTAGTGCACCTACAACACAGGGAAGGGGCGATGTAGCGCACCTACTGCACATGGGAGGTGCGATGCATCCAGATTCCCAAGAGGAGAAGGTGCGATGGTCCAGGGATGAGACTTCAACTAGGTTTCGGGTCACAATTTGCAGCTCAATTCAGGGATTTAGATCGAGCAAGTGATGTTCAGTAAATATAAATCATATGGGTTGATCTAATGAGGTTACTAGAGCCACCACTAGGGCAATTAGAAGGTTTGCAAATCAATTGTTCAGTTTATAAACAAAACCTAGAGATAGACAGAAGCAGCATTGATCTACTTTGCACTTGCATAGCAAATGCAGTTCGAAGGCTAGCTGGCTTGACTTCAGGCTTCGTCTATAAGTTTATAAAACAAATAAATATAGACAAGTAAACAATCTATTCGTTCCCCAGCAGAGTCGCCATTTTGTTATCGGGAAATCTAGTGTCCACTCGGAGCTGCTAGTCCCACTAAGACTGGTAGCTATCTTAGAAACAAACAAACTAAAACTACTTTTTCTTTCCTTTATGAGAAGTAGATAAGAGGGGAACAAAGGACACCAACCTCAGTCTCGCACTTAGTTCCTTGCTTGGTTCCTCTCCCTTCTGACAGATCCTTGCCACTTTGCCTTCGTCTACCCAGCTTCAAAGAGCACCTGTGGAATCAAAGCAGCATAATACTATCGAAGAACAGAGATCTACAATCATAAACAATATAGGACCAGATATATATTGACCACACAAATGCATATATCATCAAACATACAAGAATGTGGAGGAAAACTTGAATAACTTTATTAATATCAAGAACAGCAAAGAGGATTACAACCAATTGTTCTAACCCAGCATCATCCTCCCAGCATGAAAGCCCTTCTTCACCTCATGAAAATATTAGATCACCCAACACTATGATATTCCACCAAGAAACCAACAGCACTTCCTTACAAGATACAAAATTCCAGCCTCTAGATCTCTGGGATGAGGGATCCATATATAGATGATTGCAGGGGGGTGAGTCAGCTTCTGGGATTTTGATTAGTGTCCTCTCTCTGATAGTTCTTGATTCCACTTGGAGATTGATGATCTCTTACTCATCCCTGGGCGAATTCAGAGAGGCAAGTGTCACAAGAGAAGTTTCTGGAAGATTCCATGACGATCCACCTTGCAAACTGTCTCTGCCATTTGTCTACTCTCGCCCATCGCACCCTACAGAAGGGCTTTCTAGTATGCATCGCACCCTTTACACTGGGCAGGTGAGATGCATCGCACCCTCTGCACTGGGCAGTCTATATGGTCCAGCTTTGACCAGTTCTGAGCAGTTTTCTGTGGAGAACTTCTGGGAGATGATGTAATCAGCTGACCTTGTCCTTTTAGGGTGTGAAGCAACACTTTTAGGGACTTAGGAGCCCTTGGTTTATGGACATGTATGATTGGGGTTGCAGTGCCCAAAAATGTCTATAACATTTTATTGTACAAAAATCATGAAATTTTGTTTTCCTCATTGTAAATTCCTTCATCTGCAATCCTGGTTTCTTTCCTTAGCCCCAGTAGTTCAAACACCTGCAAAACAAACAAAGCTCAGGTCATTTAGTTCATCACAAAGTTAAAATGAAGTGAAAAAGTCCAAAAAATAGAGTTTGAAAATAAAGTCATTTGCAAAACATTATGAAAGTGGGTTTGGCAAAATTAAAATTGAAAAGCTCTATGTATAAATCATTTCTCCAAAGTTTTAAAGCTCATTTGCACTCCAAGAGCAAAGAGAAAACAAAGCAAAGTGGTTGTGGTGAGCAAGTGAGAAGTTTGGGTGAAAATCGCTCCAAGTTGACAGGTGTGGCACACTGGGTAGGAGGCGTGGCACACTCACCAGGCGCGGTGCATTGGGCCGCATTTCGCAATGCAAAACAACACGGGCGCGGCGCATACACTCGGCGTGACGCATTGGGTTGGATGCACGGCGCACATAGCCAGAGAGCCCGAAAACTTCCAGAACTTGCTCCAATCGCCCAAAAACGCATGGATTTGTCTTGGTACAAGTAGGTAGAGCCTTCATCATTGTTTTTATCCAATTTTGGTGTTTATGTCACGGTAGTTGATGAATGATGAATGCTTAAAGAAGTCAAACCCTACCATTTGAAATTCCTCAAAGAAAAATTGTTGCCTAGGGTTTTGATTCACTATTTTGCCATCAAATTCATCCTTTAAATTCCTCCATCACTCCCTTACCCAATTTTTCCATTGATTCCCTTATTCCCCAAATTCAATACCCCTAATCCCCTAATCCCCAATCCCAAGTTCCCTTTACCAAATCCCAAATGCACCAAACCCTAGTCTCATACTTAAAATCCCAAACCCTAGCCCCTCCTAAATCATTCCCTAGTTCCCTATTTCTCTAAATTCCCCCTCCACAGTCCCTCATTTCACTGTTTTCCCTTGGTGGCAGAGGTCAAACACATCATCAAAGACAGGTCAAGACAGTTTAACACATCAGTGCCTATTTCTCCAAGACAATTTATCTACCAGCAGCCATGGCATCTGATCCTTCATATGATTATGAAGAGGAGACCCAAAGTGACTCACCTACAGAGGGACATGCACCCAGGAGGCCTCATAGAGGTGGCAAACATATCAGAGAAGAACCAACCACTCTTGCTGAATTACAGGCCTGCCCTCTTGCCATCTTTTGTTTCCAGCATCAGTCATGTTATGAATTTTGTGAGAAGGTTGCTAATATTTAGTTTCATCATGAGTTGGCCCGCTTGTTTGTACTGCATTTACATGGTGATCAAGCCACTCAAGCTGGTTTCACTTTCACATTAATACCAGAATCCATTTCATTAGCAACCGGCATACCTAACATTGGAGAGCCATGGAACAAGAGGCAGAAAATTGACCGGCAGCATTATGAACCATACATTAAGCCTGGATTTTTGAGATAGCTCAAGAGAGTGTTTCCTTTTCGGTACCTCAAGGATGAATATGCTCCTTTAATGAAACTGATCATGAAGTATTTCAGCTGTGAGGGCCGGTTCTCCCGCTTATATGCTTATCATATCAGGCTGTTGATGCATTTTACCCAGGTATGGATGATGAACATCCCTTACTTCATGTGTCGAAACATAGAGAAGATGACCACCCTCTTGCAGCACAAGACTCCTCAATAGCAGTTCAACAGTATTTATCATTTTTCTCTTATCAAAATTGTGGTCGTTCATCAGCTTGGTTTACAGGGCATCACTTGGGATGACTTCATCTCTCGTGAGTTTTTTAGAGCTTCACAGGGACCTTCAGAGGCTGGGCATGAGATAGGTGGACCTTCCTATCGGCATGAGGGCCATGAGACACAGACCGTTAGTGTGCCAGTGTTCATCACCTATCAGAAGGGCACTAGACGATTGTTTGCAGCAGTAAAGTGAGTGTTATCTCCACCCGGGGTGGAAGGGGCCTCGCTTCCATCATCAGCACAGCAAGTTCAGGACCGAGGTAAGAGGCCACTACAGGAGGAAGGACCATCAGGTGAGCAGGAGACTGATTTCATCCTCATTGAGGATGACGATACCAATATGGGCCCGCAAAGCACAAATCTTAGAGAAATCATTAAGGAGCAGCAGGCAGACATTGATGCCTTATCTACCAACTTGGATAGAGCCCAATGGACTATACAATACCTGGAGCAGAGGAATAAGCAACTTGAGGACCATCAGGTGATTATGGAGTTGCAGAACATTCGGGAGAATCGCCAAGCTGCCCAAAGGAGAAGGGTGGAGTTCACTTCATTGGAGCAAGAGATCAATGCCGATAGGAGTCATGGCTTGAAAGAGCCAATATCCACTTGGAGAGGAAGCTGGAGAAGGCCATCAATGAAAAGAATATGCTTAGAAACCTGTCATATCATTACTTGTCACGGAACTTGGTGTGCCAAGCGAGAATCAGGAGTTTGAAAGCAAAGTTGAAGAGAGAATCAAGGAGGGGAAAAAAGGATGAAGGACTTCAGATATTGGCTGAGGCTTCCTTGGCTCAAAATCATGCTTGATAGAGAAGACTCAGCCCAAATTTCAAGAAATTTGGAGCAATTTTTTCATTTGGAAATTTTTTGGCACAAAAACAGGGTTTTCTGCCCTATGCGCCGCGCCACGTGGCGCTCGCTTTTGCTAGGGGCCTCCAAATAAAAAAAACTCAACATTTTTCAATTTTTCATGGAAAATTATGCTTTCCTACCTATGGCCAAGAAATTTGGGCAGGTTCTGAGCCCTCAAAAAGGTCAAAAACACTCAAAAAATGACCTCACTGCCCCTATTTTGACACACTAGAAGCAGTGTTGGGAGAATGGACTTTTGGAGGGGGAAATGGAGGCGAAATTGAAAAATTCCACTTGGGTTGGAAAGTAGACGGATAGACCTTTCCATCAAGAACACCTGGAGCTCATTTGGACATTGGCAAGGCCTCCAAAAGTGGGTCCAAACAGGCACGACACATAGAGAATCAGGCGCAGCGCATAGAGGAAAAATTGCCAGTTTGACCAAGTTTTGCTCTGTTTTTCACCCAGTTTTCCCTAGTTTGACTTTTTTTACTTTCCTAATGGAAAATTTGTGATGTAATTTGATGAATATTTATGGATCATGATGTAAATATGTTATATTTTCACTTGTAGAGGTAGATTCATCAGTTTAAAGGTTGTTTGAAACTGAATGAATCAGTTCCCTTGTTTCTAGAGGCATGATGTTATGTTGCCTAGTTTCTAGTTCTGAGTTTAGAATCAGTTGGATCAGCTCCTAAACATGTGAGCTCGACCCCTAGAGGCTAGGATGAGTTTTTGTTTGCCTATATCTTGTGATTTTTCAGTCATTAGCATGTTTGGACTCTTGAGAAAGCCTTGAGCTTCATTGTACACTCATATTAGCATTTTTGGCTAAGGAATTGAGACCAGGATTTGTAGCACTCTTTGGGATCCATGTGGCATTTTGTCTTGGTACAGTGCTTTCCTTTGTAATTGTGAATTTATTGATGTGATTGTATGCCATTATCTCTCTTATTTCTTCTCAACTAAATCAAACAAGAGTGTAAGTAGAATCCATTGAAATTACAGTGCTCTACTTGAGGTTTGCTTTAGTCTTTGATGTTTTCAGCTATTTGGGGAGGATCCATGATTGCTCTTGCCCTCTTCAACACCTCACCAGTCTATTCCTTCCATCTCACTCAATTTTAAGTGCCAAAAACAATTGCCTACCTTTCCCCATTGAGATCTCTGCAGGACTGAGCCTCAATCCCCACACCCAAAAGCCATCTTTCCATCTGAGCCAACAAAATCATCATTTTATCAAATCAAACTCTCTTGCACTTATACCTAGCCTAAGATTAGTATTTCTATCAGTCATCTCAAGCCCTCATCGATCATAATTTGCTGAGATTGACCCGGAGAGAGCCCTCTCCTGACCTAGTAGGGCTAGCTACCAGGCCGAGCATGGTTTGATGTTGGCCCTGGATCCTACCTTTTCAGCCTGAGGTAAATCTAGGCACTAACAGAACCTACTAAAAATGAGCAGCCTGTACCCGGAGGACTTAAGGGTGGTGGGAGGTGATTTTAACATGATCACCTTACTGGCAGAAAAAAGGGGTGGAATGAGGAGAAAAAACATGGATATGGAGCTCTTTGGGGACAATATAGAAGAGCAAAGACTAGTCGACATCACAACTATAAACAGGGTGCACACCTGGAACAATAGAAGAGGAGGGAACAACCAAATTTCATCCAGATTAGATAGATTCCTAATCTTGGAACAAGTACTTAGCAGATATATATTCATCTAAGCATCGATTCTTCTTGGAATGGGCTTAGACCATTGACTGATCTGACTGGAAATGGATCTGAAAGCCAGCCCGAAAAATCGACCATTTAGGTTTAAAGCTTTTTGGCTTAGAGACCCAGGCCTCATCAAAAAAATCAAGATCTAGTGGACACAAAGCTAGCAACATGGGAGGAATTGTATACATACGTTCCAATTAAAACTCAAAGAAATGAAAAAAAAAATAAGGAAATGGAACAAAGAAGACTTTGGACACATCATGAAGTATCAACAACAATTAAATCAAAAGATGATGGAAGTGCAATAAAAAATATACAGGAAGGGAGATCGGACGAGACAGTGACATAAGAGGGACGAATCATTAGGTAGGTGGAGGAAAGGTGTAAGCAAGAAGAGATTATGTGGAAACAAAATTCGAGGGTGAATTGGTTAAGAGAAGGGGAGCGGAACACCCAGTTCTTCCACAAGGCCATGATCCAACATCGCTAGAGTAACAGAATATTCTCACTCAAAGAGGATGAGGGGAATCGCAACACGAAACATGAGGAGATGGAGGGAATCCTCGTAAACCACTTCAGAGACCTCCTAACAGAACCTCAGGAAGATAGAACGGAAGAAACGCAAAGAATCTCCCAGTACATTCCCCAAAAGGTCACTCAAGAGCAAAATCTAGCCCTGATGAGAGCAGCAACACAAGATGAAGTGGAAGAAATCATCAAAGTAATGAAGAAAAATAAGGCCCCAGCCCCGGATGGGTTCACAGCTGAATTTTTCCAAAACACTTGGCCGTTCATGGGAAAAGACATCCTGGAGGTTGTGGAGGAATCAAGACGAAACCAAAAGGTATGCCCTAGTCTAAACTCCACCTTTATTGCTCTCATCCCTAAAACTTCAAATTCGGAAGACCCTTAGGGATTCAGACCCTTTGCCCTGTGCATTGTCATTTATAAAATTATAGCTACTCTTATAGTCAAGTGGCAAAAGCCTCTTCTCCCAAATATTATCTCCCCCGAACAAACAGGGTTTATTGAAGGAAGGCAAATCTTAGACGGGCTAGTCACCTCCCAAGAAGTGGTCCACTCCCTCAAGGCTAAGAAGGTCGCAGGCATGCTGGTGAAGTTGGATCTATTAAAGGCTTATGATTGATTGAGCTGGGAGTACCTAAGGAGTATCCCGAGGGCCTATGGTTTTAACCCCAGATGGATTAACTAGAAAATCTCTATGGTATCCACCCATGTATTCTCTATATTACTAAACGGGACTCCTACCTAAACATTCAATCCCACTCGGGGTCTGCGACAAGGTGATCCCTTGTCTCCTTTCCTGTTTATTATTGCTGCAGAAGGATTGGGAAGATACATTAAGAAGGAAGCTTGAAAGTCTAGGATCAAAGGCTTAAGGATCTGGGGGAATGACCTTGCAATAACACACTAGCAATTCGTGGATGAAATTATGCTCTTCTACCAAGTATCTCTCAAGATGCCCGAAGAATTAAAGAAATCCTCAACACCTTTATGAAGGCATCCAGAACGCAAATAAACAACGAAAAATCATGTACCGTCTTCTTCAATACCCAAGGGAACGTAAAATCCTATTTGGATAGGATTTTGGGATTAAGTACAGGTAATATTCCCACGAAATACCTGGGAATGCACCTAAGAAAATTCCCTAAAAATGGAAGGTTGGCAACAAACCATCTAAAAAGATCCAGGGAAGGTCGGGAAACTGATCTTTCTGATCCCTAAACCTAGCCTGTAGAATAGTTCTCCTAAAAGCAGTACTGCAATCAATTCCTATATACCAGTTGTCAGGTATGGCAGCCCCTAAGGGGGCCTGCACCAAAATGGTGGATATCTTTAAAAAATTTTGATGGGGAGGGGCAGAACACAAGAAAAAATGGGCTCTTATATCTTGGCAGGGCTTGATAAAGAAAAAGATGGAAGGAGGGCTTGGCCTAAGAGATCCCTATACCTTAAACCAAGTAATGGGAGAAAAACTATGGTGGAGATGGCTGGGGGAGGAGGGGACCTATGGAAACAAATATGGACAAGAAAGTATAATATGTCGAAGAGAATTGAAGAAATCCTACGATACAGAGATCCACCCAAGGGCTCAGCCATATTGAACTTAGCAAGACAAAATCGTGATCTCATTACCCAACATGCTTTCTGGGAAATTCGAAATGGCATAATATCTAGATTCTGGCAGGATTCATGGAAGCAAAGAGAAAGACTTATAGACATGAAAGACCTCCAAGATATTTTTTTGATTTACCAATAAAAAAAATATTCAATATGTAGAACAATTCTGGATCGAAGGGCAAGGGACAGGAAATTAGAGAAGATGGAAAAAGATAGAAGACTGGGGTCAGGGTATAGAGACAGAGTAATGGACAGAATTCAACAAAGAAATGAGAACAAGACAAATAATGATTAGGACAGACCTAAATATCCTAAGATGGGGACACTCAACAAAAGGAACCTTCACCATCAAAGAAGCTTATGAGCTAAAATCAGAACAAGAATAAGATGGCCAAGCACTACTCTGGAAAAAAATTTGGAAGGGAGGATGGTGGCCTAAGGTAGCCCATTTCCTATGGATGATATGTAAAGGGAGAATCCTTACCTTGGACCAGCTACAGAAGAAAGGAATGCAAGGTCCATCCTTATGCTCCTATGGATGATATGTAAAGGGAGAATCCTTACCTGGGACCAGTTATAGAAGAAACGAATGCAAGGTCCGTCCTTATGCTGGATGTGCTTACAAGATAGAGAGGACATAGAGAATATGATGAATTCTTGCCCGTTTGTGAACCAGAAGTGGGGCCAACTGCAAGGAGTCTTCGGAAGGATGGATAGGAATTGTCACAGCATAAAGGAAACAGTCTTGTTATGGTGCAACAACATCTTCTCAAGTCCAGTCCTGAATTGCGCTTGGGGGCTGGACATGGGATTCAACCTCTGGGCCATCTGGAAAGAACGAAATCACAGAATTTTCAAAAACAAAACCTCAACACAAGATCATGTGTGGGAAGGAATTGTAAGAAACATCTGGGAGACAATTCTAGCAGAACAATGGGGCCCAGAAGACTGGCAAGTTCCTCCTCAAGAAGTAAGAATACTTCAACAACTTAACTTAACCATGGAAATGGTAGCCCCTAATGCCTGAAAAATGGGTAGGATGAATATCAAATCCCTGGTGCACTTCACTATACCAGGTGAAGGATTCATCGAGATGAATTTTGACAGGGCCGCAAAAGGGAACCCGGGAGTAGCAGGATTAGGTGGCATATTCTGAGATACCCAAGTGAACACGTGGCTCATATATGCAAACTCGTGTGGGATCGCAAGTAACAACGACATAGAATTCGCAGCAGCTGGATAGGGACTACGAATTGTTGTAAGAATGGGGTATCAAAATGTGGTGGTGGAAGGAGATTCCAGCTTGGTCATAAACACCATGAGGAAACTCAACAATGGCACATCATGGGACAAATTGAGCCAAAGTTGGAGGACAACTCGCCTCATCTAGGAAATAGGGGAGCTCATACACAAGTTCAACTATCTAATGGCTAAACATGTAAGAAGGGAAGGGAACAAAGCAACAAATTTCTTGGCCAACTGGGGCTCCAATGAACAACATGGACCAATGGAAAACTTATGGCAAATACAACCCAGGGATGATAGACTTAAAACCCCAGAGGACATCCTTTGGCAAGATCACCAAAACAACCAGGAAATTGAGAATCAAAATAAAAATACCCCCGATCGGGGTTCGTGCTCGAGGCAGGAGGGGACAATGGACATATATGGTACTTATGAAGTTTAATGGCAGGGTACCACCCACCACTCCCCACACGCTCATGGTGATGGGTGCAGTGGCCTCCCGCATGCAATCTAACAGAGGAGATGGGAGAAGTGGCAGGTATATCTAGGACGGAGGAGGAGGTGAGGAAGCCAAGGCAGGACGGGTGACGTGACAGAGCAAGGTATGGTGGGAATTTGAAGGAATTCGAGACAGTGAGAATAATATTGTTACGATTGTGGGTGAACGGAGGAGCACAGGAGCAAGGCAGTGGAGCTGCCAGTAATGGTTTCAGTGAAGCATTCTTGGGTATGTATCTTGGTCTTTCAAGCCCCTTATTATGGAAACTTTGTTGATTTATGGCTGGTGGGTTCGGGAGATGATAGGGGAGGGAAATTGCGGGGATGTCTAAGTAGACAAGCAAAAGCTGGGGTTGATGGTGGTCTGGCTTGGGCAGGAGGTGAGAGCCATGAGCGATAACCGGGTTTGGGAACGAGAGGCCCCTCCTATGAGCGGGCAAGAAATTCGGTATCCCAATGCGGGTGGTGAGGTCGAGGTTAAGCATGAGCGACAGGCAAGGGAGGGGCAGAGGAGTGAGGCAACTCTTTTGAGTAGAGGAGTGATGCAGCAGCACTGGGCAGAGGGGTAGGAGAAGGAACCGTGACTGGAGTGATGGTGACCCGGCTCGATGGGCTAGTTGTGAGAGTCGTGAGAGTTAACTGGGTATGGCACCGTGAAACCACTCCTGTGTATAGTCGAGAGAATTGTTACTACCATGTGGGGGGTGAGGCAAACAAAAGGCAGGAGCGAGAGTAAAGCGAGTGGTAGAGAAGTGGTGCAGTTACACTGGGATGAGGAGTGGCGCAGCATTTCGGGGCAGAGGGGTATGGGAAGACTAAACCTCATGAGAAAACTCAGGAAAGGAAGGCATACCTGGGCAGAGGCAATTGCACTTGGCTGCATGAGGGGTGGGTCACTCGTATTAATCCAGAAAGGCATGAGACAATGTACCAAGAGCTAATTCATTTCTCTTGTGAACAGGCAAGGAATAGAGGAGAGATGGCCCAACCTTCACGAGGAAGATGACATGGCAGAAGGGGGAGGGAGTCGACTCGAGCAACAGGCACGAGCACTTCGAAACCAAGACATGGGAGGAAACCTGTAGAACACCTCATTAGTGAAGCGATGACAACCTACAGGGAAGGAACGGATGTGGGCATCCGCAAGCTACTGGACGAATGGGAGGGAGAAATAAAACAGGAGGATGAATTCGAAGAGGAGATGGAGAATTGGCGGGCAGTAATTCCAGATCCCGGGAATACCAGAGGCAGACTCACCCAATTTAAACAAACCCTCTATCTATACTGGCTCATGAAGAGCCTTATGGGGAAGGCAATGGAGCAAATTTCAGTGGGGATGGCTCTGACTCTCTAAGACATGTCCAATTACAAAAAAGACTTGCAGACGATCTAATTCCAGTTGCATAAGAAGGACATCTGCCTAGACAGAATCCAAAGGCACATCCCATGCATCATCGAGCTAGCTAACATCACTGGTGACTCAGCCAATGACCTGGCTCCGGTTGAGTCTGCCTCAAAAGGACAACATGATTAAGCAGTTTCTTGGGTGTTTTTTTGTTTCTTGCGAGTAGCATTTACTTTTAAAGGTGCATATTTATGATAGATAGACATATAGACTCTTATCATGATACTGATATGTATATAGCTTGGTTAGAACGCCTGATACTATATTGTTTTTGGATGACTTATAATGAGAATAGGTGGCCAACAGACTTGGTTTCCCAGTGGGCAAGTTGAGGCCACGTATCTCATATATGTGGTGTACACTTACTTTTTATAAATAGAAAAACGAGGTCCTGCCAAGCTTAACAAAAAAAAAATATTATTATTATTATTTTATAAATATTTTTATTATATTTTATTTTATAATAATAATAATTATTATTATTGTTACTTATAATATTGCTAATAATAATTTACTAATAATAATTAATAAATAATAGTTAATTAACAATAATAATAATATGAATAATTAATTCATTTTTATTTAAAAATAATTAAATAATAAATAATAAATTGTTATTGTTATTATTTATTAAAAATATATAAATATTATTTATTTATAAATGTAAAAATAAGCACATTAGTAAATGTGGTTGATATATGTTGTAGGCGTCAACTTAATATATGTTATATTATAAACCTACTATTATAAACCATAATATCAAACCCTATATTAAAAGTCGTAATTATAAAACCTTATTATAAACCCAAATGTTAAATACTAGTATATTAGTAATGTATTAATAAATATAAATATAAATATTATTATATTATTATATATTAATTAATATTAAACCTAAGGGATTTATACTATAAACTTTAGGGAGTAATATTATAAACCCAAAGTATATAAACCCTAAGATAAATATTATAAACACTAAAATAAATGTGGTTGAATATGCAAACTTAGATTAATAAACCTACCATATTTATATTATAAACCTAAGGGAATAATAATCCCATGTGATAAAAATTATAAAACGAAGGTATATACACCTAAAAATAAATATTATAAAGCCCTAAAATAAAAATCCTTGACAATGGTTGATTTCCATATTGAGACAATCTTTGTCACAATGTAACGTTGGACCATGCTTGACCATGATTGATTTTCATATCAAGACAACCTTTGTCACAATGCGACATTGGACCACGACTGACCATGGTATTTTCATATTGAGACAATCTTTGTCACAATGCAACATTTGACCATGGTTGACCATGGTTGGTTATGATTCACCATGGGTGACCATGATTGATATTGTAAACCTAAGGGAATAGAAAAAACCCAAGGAATTGACATTATAAACCCAAGGGATAAAAATTATAAACCAAAAGTATATAAACCCAAAGATAAATATTATAAACCCTAAAATAAACATGGTTGACATTGGTTGACTCTATATATTGAGACAATCCTTGTCACAATGCGACGTTGGACCATGCTTGATTTTCATATCAAGACAATCTTTGTCACAATGCAATGTTGGACTATGGTTGACCATAGTTTATTTTCGTATTGAGACAATCTTTTTCACAATGCGACATTTGACCATGGTTGGCCATGGTTGACTATGATTCACCATGGTTGACTATAATTGATATTATAAACCCATGGGATTGATGTTATAAACCCAAGAGATTAATACTAAAACCCCAAGGGATTATACTAAAACATGGTTGACCAAGGTTGACCATGATTAACCATTGTTGACCATATTTGAGTTTATAAAATATGGTTGACCATGGTTGGCTAAGGTTGACCATGGTTGGCCATGATTAGCATATTGAGACAATCTGTGTCATCATGCGACGTTGGACCATGGTTGAGAGAATGATTAATTTCCATATTGAGATAATCTTTGTGACAATGCAACGTTGGACCATGGTTGACCATGGTTAACCATGATTGAATAATATTAAACCCAAGGGACTAATATTATAAAGCCAAGGTATATGAACCCTAAGATAAATATTATAAACACTAAAATAAACATGGTGGACCATGGTTAACCATGCTTGACAATGATTGATTTTCAAATCAAGAGAATCTTTGTCACAATGCAACATTGGACCATGGTTGGCCATGGTTGATTCTTATATTGAGACAATATTTGTCACGGTACAATGTTGGACCATGGTTGACCGTGTTTGATTTTGTAAAACATGGTTGGCCATGATTAACCATTGTTTTCCATGGTTGACCATGATTGTCCATGGTTGACCATCATCGTTGAGCATGGTCAAAGAGACTTTAGTCAAGGTTGATCATGGTTGATGAAATTCAACCATGGTTATTCATGGTTGATCATCGTTCACCATGGTTGATCATGGTTGACCATGGTTGGCCTTAAAGACATTGACCATGGTCGGCCATATTCAAGCATGATTAACCATCGTTGATCATGGTTCACCATAGAGACATTGATTAACCATTATGACCATGGTTGATGATGGTGGAGCATGCTTGACCATAGAATATCATTGTTGAACATTGTTGATCATGGTAGACGTTGGTTGATATTGATTGACCATAATTGAACATGGTTAAGCATGTTTCACTGGATTCATCCATAATTAACCATATTCTATTTTGATATTCTATTTATTATTATTAAATTTAAAACAATCAAAATAATCAAATTAACAATTTAAAAATTAATTTATAATTTTCAAAATGGTCATATAATTAAATATATAAATATAAATTTATTTAAATTTAATATTTTAATATAAATCTTTGTTATTATAATTTGCTAATTTATGTATTATAATTTACTTCTGTATATGGTTAATTGTCTTTTGAGACTTAAAAAGAGTGATGTCATAATTATTTCTTTATCCATTTTATTTGTTTCATTGTCGTGATTTTTTTTATTATCTAAAAGTGAGATTTAGTATAAGAAATAACGAATAAAAACATTCGTTGAATAGATTTTATATCAAAAATATTTAATATAAAATAGCATAACTTAATTTCATATTTATTAGAAAAAGTCAAACACAAATTAAATAAGTTTTTTTTTTTTTTTCCGAAGGTGGCAAAACCTATCAAACTCAGGTGTCAAACCAACAGTGAGGACAGCCATCTCTGGATGCTATCCGCGAATGTCGGTTTGACTCATCACTGTTTTCAAGGAAAACCACGCCACCTGTAATAACCCGCTGGTGGTCCGTAAGGGAGCAGGCTTTCACTCCTGCCAGATGCCTCTGGGTCTTGGGCCGTTAACCACAAATTAAATAAGTTTTTTTTTTTTTTTTCCGAAGGTGGCAAAACCTATCAAACTCAGGTGTCAAACCAACAGTGAGGACAGCCATCTCTGGCTGCTATCCGCGAATGTCGGTTTGACTCATCACCGTTATCAAGGAAAACCACGCCACCTGTAATAACCCGCTGGTGGTCCGTAAGGGAGCAGGCTTTCACTCCTGCCAGATGCCTCTGGGTCTTGGGCCGTTAACCTGTTTCCTTACGTCCGAGGAAGACGAGCTCTTAGCCAAGCAGAAGCAGTTTTACGGCATACTCCAGGCCGAACAAATTAAATAAGTTATTGGTAATTTTCTTTTATTTTAATTGAAATTTAATCATTTATTTTTTACTTAAATTCACTATTATTTTTTTTAAATTATAGATTCTCACAATACAACAACTTTAAAAACACTAAGAAATGATCTCAACGACTTTAAAAAAAACTTAAATTTATAGTAATTTACATATCATCTTACCCTCCACCGCTGCATGGATCTAGCCAGTCCATTGAAAAATATAATGTTGCTCGCAAAATTCTTAAGAATCCTACTAATGCGCTGCATCAAAAAAATATTTTAATCTATATGTAATTAGAAGATTCACTTTATCTCATTGTATTGAGTGGTGATCCAACGACGTATATGCCGAACTCCGTCTGCCCATTCAAAATAATCGGCCAACGCCGTGTAGTTGATTTAAAAAAAAAGGATTTTGTTGGAAGTTTTTTGGAAGGAGTTTAAGGTTTTGTGAAAGTTTATTCATTTGTAAATGTTTTTGGTGTTTTGTTAAGCAGATAGTATTTTGTTGAATTTAACAATGTTTTGGATGAAGATTGTGCCTTATTGGGTGTATATTAAAAATCATATTTTTTTCGAAGGTGATATGGAAAATAGCCTCATGTAATCACGGAAGCAACTATAAGACAGATGAAACACAACAACCATTGGTCGTAAAGCGTGACTAAAGAAGGTTAAGAAAGTAATCGAAAAGAAGAGGCAAAGATCGTTGCCATGTTTAGAGAGGTTCAGGCCACAGACGAGGAACTGAGAAGTCTAGAAGAAGATAAAGAAGAAATTGAGGGTGATTGATGTAGCTTTGATCTGCTACCACCTCCTATGTTTACTCTTAAATATTTTTATCATTGGGTTATCAAGATGCTAACTTTTCTTCAATCTAAAGAGTTAATTGAGTACGAGTCTAATAACCCATATGATGAAGTATGTGATGCTTTAGCACTAAATTTTATAAAACAGACATTGGATAAGAAGTGTTTGTGCAAAGTAGCAAAAGCTACAAATTCCAAAGAAGCATGGAAGATCTTGGAAGAAGAATTTGGTCCAAGGGGGAGTAACATGCAACAACAAGATGTGTTATAGTCTATTGAGTCGGTCGCAGATCTGAGAGTAGAAGAGCAAAACTTTGACTAGACAACAAAGCTTGGAGAATCTCACTCAAAAGTGGATCATGGTCATCAAGACCATAAAATTAAAAGCCATTATGCAGACATGCATATGGATGAAGAAGATGCAACAAAGATTGCAGAGAGAGAAGTTGAAGCCACTATGTGTGACGCAGAGCAAGATCATATAAATGCTCAAGGAATCCACTGTAACGTGGATTGTGCAGATGATGGTATATCCCATTATGACGAAATACATGTGGATGATGACCGCAAAGTGAGATGTGAATTGGTGAATCTAGCGATAGTTGATGGGTTTGGAATTGTCAATGAACACATGCACTCTCGGATAACCCACCATATTGTAGATGAACATTATGGTAAAGAAATTTGTGAAACAGGGATTGATTTGGCAATATTGTAAGTGCCATGTTTGTTGAAGAATTGAAGGTTGAAGCTGCCATTGTAGCAGTAAGTTATAAAGCAGTTGGAATTTCTCATGAAGTAGTGTGTCAACAAGCAACAACTGAGTTTGGAATAGATAAAGCTATCAATAGAGTATCAAGTGGTTTGGTGGATCCAACAATTGGAAATGTTGATGTTAAATTTGATGAAGATAATTTAACTCGTGATTACTAGTTGCACATTATGCAACAGAAAGAACATATTGATACGTTGTTATTTGGTGAGAGACCCATTTGTGTATGGAATCCAAGTGGAAGACAACATATTTGCAGCAACAAAGGTTGGTAAAAGGGTAGAAAATGAAAATTATGATGTAATGACAGAGACCAAAAAAAAGGTAGAGAAAGAAGAGTAGAGCGGGAATCTCTCACTAAAGAATATAACAAAGATGTTTTTAACATTGTTTTTAATATGCATGTGTTTAGATTAACATGGGAGCAGAAGTTGAAACAAAGTTGCTAATAAGTTTGATGCAAATTTGAAGATCAATGAAGAATCGATTGAGAAGCCAATTGAACAAATTGATGAGAGTCTTAAATCACTAGTTGGAATAAAAGAATTGAATTAAATGGTGAATAATGATCTTGAGTGTGCATATTACAGAAAAAAAGCAGTAGTGCCTGATTATGAAAGTGAAGAGAAGGATATGGAAGTTTCTGAAAACAAGGAAAAATGCATTAAAACAATTTTTAGCAATGAAGTGAAGAAAAGAGAAGATTCTAGTATCAAAAAAATATGGCAGAAAGAAAGTTAGGAATATGAAGCACAAGAAGCAAAGCAAAGAAGATAGTTTGAAGATGATATATTGTGGTAGAAATCCATGGTTGAACGAATTGTGAAGAGGAAGTTGTAGAAGACCGACTCAAATCAAATTCAAGACAAGTCAAAGAAACATTGTAGTAGCAACAAGTAAAGAAATATGGAGCCTATAGCAAGAAAGCACAACAGAGAATGAAGCAATTTCGAGGATATAAAATATGGAAAAAATGAAAAAGAAAATGCAAAATTGTAAAAGTTTTGAGTCATTGTAAGCCTAGATGAGACATAGACCAACATGTATGTTTGAGTGATTGAGTCACTTTCTATTGTAAGCCTAGCAGGGATAGTTGAATCACGTTGAGTCATGTTTGAGTTATGTTGAGTCATATAGTCATAATTAGGGGGAAGTGCTGGAAATTGTAATTACTCTCGCATGCAAGAGTTGGCTAAATTTGGAGAGTCAATTAACTGAGTCAAGTTGAGAGAGTTCTAGTTAAGTCATATTTTGGGTAAAGTCTAACTTAGAGTGTGTGTGCATGCTAAGTTATTTTGGGCGAGTCATTAGATGAAAAAGTTTAAATACCCTTCACTGGGTTCATTGTAATGAAGTCAAATCAAGTTTTGTTGATCAATAGAAGATTTGCAACTCTTGTTATTGTGTGTGTGCGAAATTTTGTGTATTTTCTGCTTTGTCTTTCTAACAGAAGGTCAAATAAGGAAATATACTGGTCTCTGGGTCATCAGCCATGGGAACAACCATTTATGGAAAAACCTACAGTATAATGGTTTGGAAATGTAAGGAAACATTAAACGAAAATTGATAAATCATATCTTGAAACGAAATGAATGACTTGAACTTTTGATATAATTAATCACTGAATGCGCACAAGTTGATTGTTCAGGGGTAAAGCATGGATAAGATTCTCGATTTTGGAAATATTCTAGAAATGGATGGACATGAGTGAAGTGAAAAAAGAAAATGACCTCACTCATATGAGTAGGATTTGAGAATATTTTTTGAGTAGGTTAAACATTAGGGAAAATCATGGATTGAATTTGCTTGCAATGCTTTAATCCAGGTTTCTATTATGTTATGTAACTAATTTCTAATAGTAAGTGAAACTTGGGATAGAGATTTCCTATGAGCTTCTTAGTAGGGTTTAGGATTTTTGGATAGAGATTTTTATGTGGGTTCTTTGGGATTTGGGATTTATGGTTTCAGTCATAAGTTATTGATATATTTAATTAATTGACTTAACATTGCATATACTTTAACGAATTACCAATTCACCACAATGCCAACAATTTTTTATAAAAAACTAAATCCCATATTCATTGTTAGACATTTAATTCATTCCATACCATGTGGTGATTATGGTATTGTAAGAATTTTTCAAAAGAAATAATAGTAACCCCTTAACAATATTCAACTTAAAATTGGAAGCCATCATCTCCATGAGCGTTACCCCTAAGTTGTTGATCCCTAGAATATTCAAGGATCAGTGAGAAATGGGCCAGGTCAATTATTTGATGTCGCCCATATCTGTAGGATCCCAAAATCCACAATCAACACAAGGTTAAAACTACAATTGCCCCTAGTGTAATTATAATAAACATTTACCGCACTGTATAATTAGCTTAAGAGGTCTATACCGCCAGAGGGATTATCTATAGCCTTGCAGGTCTATTGTTACAAGGAACAACAAAACAATATAAATAAATTATAGTCAAACATACTTTGTTTATTAATTCTGTTAATACAAATTAACAAAGGTGTTGTTTAAGTTTTAGTTGGAATTGGCAAAAATAAATTTTGATGAGATAATGTTTGTTTAATTTTTTTTTTTTATTACATAAATGGATTTAGTGATTTCAATAACTCTCAAATAATCAAATTCTACATAGTTCAAATTCATGAAAACTTCTTAAAAAAAATGAATACAGTGTTTATGTAAAATGGGTGCTTCATTTACTTGCTTCACAGGATATGCTAGTAAATGTTGAACAAAGTTGGCTTGAAATGGATAATATGTCATGGCTTTGGTGCAGTAAGCATCATAGAACCACCCGCCTACATTCTCAATAGTATCATTATGGTTATTTGCTCTGTAACAATGAAGGTCTCTTATGTTAAAACATACATCATACTACATGTAATTTCATCGTCCTACTAGTCATATGTATTGTGATACATGGAACTATGGAATGAATTTGATATAAGGTCAATGTTGTTACCTACAAATTTGAGCACAATTCTCGGAGATTTTAGGTTGTGAGGAGCATGTCAAGTTATCTATAACATTCCAGGAACCTTTGATCACTTTGAAGCAATTTTCACTTTCACTCCGCCATGCAAAATTAAGAATGTGTGTAACACAAAAACTAAAAAAGATTAAAAGATCCACTCAAAAGTGCAACTTTTTCATAATCAAGAAATTTATACCTTGAAGTCTTGAAGAAACAGTGTTGTCGAAACTCTCTGGAGGTGTGATGTTATCGAAATACAAAATTGGTGTCGAGGACGAGACTGCACCAATTGTAATGTGTGGGTATTTCAATTGAAACTAAGCAGCTAACACTGCAAATTACATACAAGTTTCATTCTTCATTAAATTTCCTTCTTTAAATGTGATTACATCATTAGTACTTGAAGGTATAAACATTAGGATCAAAATTCAACAAAATATTTCAACTTACTCCCCTCCAAATACAACTACATGTGAATACTCTGCTGACAAACTTTTCTCAAGATCTGTAATCAATGTGGCAAAATTGGCCAAAGCCTATGGGGAAAATCGAAACCTGCGGGTATTCGAATTGATGTAGGCAACTTTTTGGATTCAAAATGGCATTGAATGATCATCAATGCGATGTTGGAAATAAAAATTAGAAAACCATATGAGAAAAATTACAGAGAATCAAAATTTCCAAATTCCCATGCTTATATTTTCAAATCAAGAAGCCTCCAAAAGTTTAGGTCATAACAAATAGATCCCATATACCTCAATAAAACCAAGCAGGGCATTAAACTGTTGTGCAAAGTCGAACATGAAGCCTATGCTTTTGTAAACCATTCAATGAAACCTTCATTTCCATTATATATAAATATCAGAGATTTGGTGGAAGGTCCACCCCAGTGGTAGGAATTGATGAGATACCTCCACTAAAAGGTCTAATAACTCTCAGGACAAAGGTGTAATGATCAAGAATTTGTGTGAAATTCCTCACATGGTATTTTGCAGTTAGGGAAGAGGTCGGTACCATGGTAGAACTAGTTTTAGGTCCCCGAGTTGAGGCAGGCGTGCTCATGTGCGACGAGCACCTGTATTGACCAACTTGGGGAAAGTGTGACAACACAGGGCGACATTTAATTAAAAGCGACCGAGTTGTACTGGGCATGCCCATGTGTGACAGGTGCCCATACTAGCCAACTCGGGTGGATGTACGACTTGATGAACGTGTCTAGTGAGTGTGTCAGTCCAAGGCGTTAGGCGGGCACACACCTATAGTGAGTGGGTACAAGCATAGAGCAGATGGGCGAGACGTGTGGACGCCGGGCGAGTCATACGATATGCGGTTGTTTGAGTCGGGTGAGCGGGTGGTCGTCTCAAGCGACCCAGGTAAAGTACGGTGGTGGAAGGCAGCAAACTGATGAGGTGGGCGAGTGTTGGCATGGGTCGACCAAGCGACCATACAATGGAGAGCGATGCGATTTTTATATGGAAGGTCAACGTATGAATTATATGTGCAAGCCGACATGACTTTGGATGGGCTAACCATTGAAGGGTCTCGACCCTTAAGGTTATCATGGGTAAGAACACATATATATAGGCATTGGAGGATGGCGTTAAAGGCAAGGAGAAAACATCGAACTTGGAGAAGAAACACAAAAGACAAGTGAGGGAGCTGAAAGCAATAGGTGGAGTGCATGGACACAGGCCTTTGTTTGCTAGGAAGAAGTTTGGGTTTCTAGGTTTCGGCAAAGTGCAGAAGGACCATGTGCGACAGGTAGGCCGCACTGCACATCAGGTGCAAGCAGGGCGAGATTTTTGTGATGGGCGGACTGGTTACAGGTCACTGCACGCAGAAAACACAACAACGTTGACATGCGGGTAGACCTGAGTTAGAGCATTGAGTGTTGGTGTCGGGTGGGCCAAGACCTGCATGGGTTTGCACATAAGTGCGACCCGACCCTAGGGTGACACGGGTTGATGCAAATAGCACAAAGGTGCTGGTAGACTGAGTGAATGACACGAGGGCACCGGGTGGAGTGTGCAGCTGGTTCGGGTAGCAGGTGTGCAGTGTGTTGGGTAGTGACATGACATGAAACACTACATGACGGGAACGACAATGTGCGTAATTGGTTGAAGCTATGGGTGAGCTTCCGGTGAAAGGTTGAGGGCGTGTGAAGGCCGAGGAAATGGTACAGTTAGTACAGAACTTGGTTGGGCATGCCAAGGCATGATTGTGAAGTGGTGGAGTGTTGGCCTTGGTTGTTGGCAACACGAAACTTGTGTAATTTTATGTACAATTGAATTACAGAACTTGTAGTTATATTGATATTAGGCAAAATTCAGTTTATGGGAGTTTCCCCTCCCATTATGATGATGTATTGAATGTTTTATCCATTGTGTATTTATATTTGATGAAGATTAATTGAAGTTTATCTCCGCTGCATTATAACACTTGAAGTAAAATTTGGCTAAGTGTTTGGTTAGGCGTAGTCCGTACATTTGAGTGTTGGTGAAAAGAAAAAGTATGGTGGTACCGCACCCGCCTATGATTGGTTGAAAGAATACCACCGGGATAGCGGCATGACAGTTAGTATCAGAGCCCACTTTCTGCAGGGCTTTGATTGAGGTTGAAGAAGTTTGACAAGGACAGGTTACAGGGTCAAATTTGGACGAATTGGTGTGTGGTCTTAACAAGATCACAAGAAACACTGATGGCAAACCAGGTGGAAGAACCTTAGGTGATAGGTGAATCTAGCAGGGATGCCAGAACAATTTTTATGGACAGGGTATTGGACCTTATGGAGGAGTTTGCTTCGAAGGTAGCTTCGTTGGAAGATGAGAATGATGAATTTCGTGATAAGTTCACGAAGTTGGAGGAGGCACATGAGAACCTCAAGATTCGGTGTGAGTATATGAAGGAAGTCAAGAACATTGGGGCTCCAAGAGACCAAGGTTTGGATGAAATCTTGAAGTTGCAGAAATATCTTGACGATGCTTGGAACGAAATAGTTGTTTTGAAGAAAGTCATTGGGCAAGGACCAATTGGAGGGACTGTTCATGTGAAAGTCAAGGAACCTGTTTATTATGATGGGTTGAGGAGTTCCAAAGCACTTGGAAATTTCTTATGGGATATGGAGCAATACTTGAAGCACTTGGGGATACCTGATGATGAAGCCAAGGTCAAAATAGTTGTTCAATTCCTTAGTAAGGATGCTAATATGTGGTGGAGATGGAAGTTAGATCATATTTCCAATGGTGATGTTGATGTCATCTCTACTTGGGATGATATGAAGAAGGCGTTGTAGACTCATTTTAGCCCACAAGATGAGACTTGGGATGCAAAGACGAATATTAGATACATTAAGCAAATAGGGAGTCTATAGGCATATCAATGGGAATTCTCAAGTGCGATCTTGGAACTACCTGACATGGTGGAGAAATACAAGGTGTTCAATTTCATCATAGGATTGAAAACTTGGGCATGCAATGAGGTGAAGAGGCAAAAGATAAAAACTCTAAAAGAAGCATTTGTTGCGGTTGATCGACTAGTAGAACATTATGATGAAGGGACCGAAGAGAGAAAGAAGAAGTATGATAAACCAAAGGAGAAAACTACAAAGGAGGAGCATTCAAGATCGAATGACAAGTAGAAGATGAAGAGGCCTTTGAAATGTTGGTTGTGCGGAGAAAACCACATGCTGAAGAATTGTCCTTCTAGACCAACGGTGGATGAAGAAGCGCAAACTGATGCGAAGAAGAAGAAGGAAGATCCAACAGTTGGGGTGATGCAGATTTTGGGAGCTGCAGTATATATGGAAGTTGTCCCAAGGCGAGATCTAAAGAGGAACAAGTTGGAATATGTTAACATGAAGGTTGGGCAAGGCACTTTACTCACAATGGTGGACAGTGATGTGACTCATAACTTCATCTGGGAGGAAGCTGCGAGGAAAGTTGGGTTGAAGAAGTTGCGAGGAAAGTAGTATGAGGCTATGATGGTGTCACATATGAAGAAGTTGTACATTTATGACAAACGAGATGATGAAACTTTCGGGGCACCAACCATGGCAGCTATGTCAGCTGGGTGTAAATTGACAGCGATGAATGTGGAGGACATCAAGTGAGATGAAGAAATTTATGAGAGGTTGTCTTCAGTAGAGACAAAACTCATGGAGAAGTCACAGGTTATTAGAGAATTGTCTGATATTATCCTGGATTTGACAGACAGACTAGATGTAGTGGAAGGAAATGATGTTAGACCAAAGACGAGGAGGAGAGCTCGAAAGCATACATGCAGAGATTAGAGGAGGAAGATCTGGATAGATGGATTGAGCTATTGGAGAAGGAGGATGGAGAGCCATCGACTTTCCCATCCCCTACCTCTTCTTATACTGGCATGGGGGTGAGGCTTATTATCTTCTACTCATGGAAGTGAGTCCTCTATACTTATGAGAAGACACTTGGGGCGAGATGGACATGATTGACAAAAGGATGCGAAGATGGTCATGATGATGTAGGGAGCATGCATTCTTGTGGAGGCGATGTTATGGTTGGATTAGCTACCCAACAAATCACCATCATAGGGGGATCCAACACATGATTTTATTGTAGATTTTGACATATTTTAACTTGGAGTAGGTCATGGGTGGAGCTATCTGGGTGCCCACATATATTGATATGTCTTAGCAATAGAGTTTGCTGAAATGGTGTTGTCGAGGGCAACAACATTTTTAGAGTGGTGGACAGTGTCAGACCCAAGGCGGGCACGCTCATGTGCGACGAGCACTCGTATTGACCAACTCGGGCAAAGTACGACGACATGGGGCGACATTCTGTTAAAGGAAACTGAGTTGTAGTGAGCATGCCCATGTGTGACGGGTGCCCATACTAGCCAACTCGGGTGGATCTGCGACTTGGTGAATGCGTCAAGTGAACACATTAGGAAAAGGCGTTGGGTGGGAACACGCCCATAGTGGGCGGGCGAGATGTGTGGGCATCAAGCGAGTCGTGCGGTTGGATGAGTCGTGCGATATGTGGTTGGGTGAGTCGAGTGAGTGGGTGGCCGACCCGAGCAACCCGAGGTAAAGCACGACAGTGGGAGGCAGCAAAACAACGAGGTGGGAAAGTGTTGGCATGGACCAACGAAGTGACCATACGATGGATAGCGATGCAATTTTTATATGGAGGGTCGACACATGATTTATATGTGTAGGCCGACATGACTTTGGATGGTGTGACCATTAAAGGGTCATGACCCTTGAGCTTACCATGGGTAAGCATACATTTATATAGGCGTTGGAGGATGGCGTTAAAAGCATCAAGGAGAAAGCATTGAACTTGGAGAAGGAACGTAGAAGACAAGCGAAGGAGCTGAAAGCAACAGGCTGAGTGCGTGGACGCAGGGTTGTGTTTGCTAGGCAAAAGTTTGGGGTTTTTGGGTTTCGGCGGAGTACAGAAGGACCGTGTGTGACAGGTAGGCCGCACTGAACATTGGGTGTAGGCAGGCTAAGACTTGTGCAACGAGAAGACTGGTTACTGGTCGCTGCACGCAGGAAACACGATGATGTTGACAGGCGGGTAGACTTGCGATTAGAGTGCCAAGAGTTGGTATCGACTGGGTTGAGACCCGTTTGGGTGTGCATATAAGTGCGACCTGACCCAAGGGTGACAAGAGTTGATGCAAACAATGTGAAGGTGTGGGTAGACCAGGTGAACGACACGAGGGCGCTAGGTGGCGTGTGCAGCTAGTTTTGGTAGCAGGTGTGCAACGTGCCTGGTAGTGACACGGCGTGCAACGCTACATGATGGGCAGGACAATGTGTAGAACAAGTTGAATTTGCGGGTGAGCTTGCAGTGAAAGGTCCAGGACGTGTGCATGCCAAGGAAAAGGTGCAGTCAACAAAAACTTGGTTGGGTGTGCCAAGGCACGACTTTGGCAAGAAATTTGAGGTGATAACTTGTGAAGTGGTGGATTGTTGGTCTTAGTTGTTGACAACACAACACTTGTGTAATTTTATGTACAATTGAACTGCATGACTTGTATCTATATTGATATTGGGCAGACATCAGTTTATGGGAGTTGCCCCTCCCATTATGATGATGTGTTGAATGTTTTATCTGATGTGCATTTATATTTGATGAAGATTAATTGAAGTTTATTTCCGCTTTGTTATAACACTTGAAGTAAAATTTGGCTAAGTGTTTGGTTAGGCGTAGTCCATACATTTGAGTATTAGTGAAAGGAAAAAGTGTGGCGGTGCCGCACGCACCTATGAGTGGTTGGAAGACTACCACCAGGATAGGGGCGTGACAACTGGTGTTCCATTTTCGTGTTGGAGAAAAACGAAAAAGGGATCGTTTCAGTGTCGCAGAATCGAAGTTCCTCACAAGTGAAACTAAATTCTAAGGATGGCTATTACTAAATGGACAACCACGACATCGTTAGAATAGTTGCCGGCAGAAGCCTTCATGGGTCAATGGACACACACTAAAAGTGTAGATATGAAATTGCAAGAACAATTATTGCCGCGTTACCTGAATTAGCTCAACCGCCACTTATTAGTGGCAAGTGCGATTGGGCGACACTTGAAATCAACATAATTTCTTAATTCAAATATTTTTTTGAAGTTGTAACACCCAACTCACAACTATAGATCGAGTTATAAGATGAAGGTTATTCGGAAAACATTAAATCTTATTCATTAATTAATTAAAAAAAAAGTCAGCGACTTTTCCTCCACTTAAAATAAAAACATGGCTGCATAGCTAGCGTTCCCCGCCGCTTAGTTTAATAAAATATTTTAATGTCATGATGTGTTGTATGTACTCTAAACAATAATAAAATTGCAAAATGAGTTATATGAATATTTGTTTAACTTTTTTTTATTAATTTTTAAAATATAATTAAACATTTTTTTGGTAGATAAAGGTTTTATATATATATATATATATATATATATATATATATCTATATATATATATCTAATTGACATTGAAAAGAATGATAACAAGTTAATAATTATTTATTTAATATTGAATGATGACAATTTTTTTACATAATGCTCATATTATAGAACACATGTCATGTAGTTAGAGTATAGATTGATATAATGAGAGTTGTACAAATTGTACACATGTTATTTTAGCATATTTTTTTCAAATTTATATTTTTTAAATTAAAAAATAAAACCCATACAAATTGTCTATTCAATACTTTACACCAATGAAAAAATTGAATTTTTGAATTTAAATACAAACAATTTGTGTTTATGTTACATAGTAATGTTATTTTTCAAATTATTTATATTTATTGTACATAGTAATTAGTACATAATAAATAATAATAGAGTACACAAAAGTCAATTCTTGCATCATCACACCATAAAAAAGGGAGACATTTCAACCAATCATATTTAAGATAAATAAAATAAAATTTTATCAAAAAATAATATATTTAATTTCATAATGTTAAACTTTTAATAAATTTTAAAAATTTTTAGTGAGAAAACCTAATAACTAATCAATAAAAAAATTTGAATACATTATATACCAACGTGCTACTAAGAAACATTCTGCTAAAAATAATATCTTAAAAGAGTAACCTCTCAAAACGAAACCACCTCCACCTTACAAATCCCTGTCAAAGATAATGATCCTCGAGATTTTGGTGAGTACGATCTGATTCTTAATTATTAATTTGAAGATGTGAACAATTCTTCCATCTGCACGTTACATCAACGACCATTTTACATGAAGTACCACTTTACTGTCCTTTAAGAGTTCATTCAACCTACGTAACTTTAGAATTCTTCGACCAATTGTTGCTAATTCAAATTATGTTGGTTGAAAAGTCTCCTACTCTTACCTAAACGGAAGAAATCATAAAAACGTGAACCAGGGAAATTTACACACTAAAATCACGTTAAATTGTATTGATGCGCCCTGCACTACACAACCCACGGCAATTCCTATTTCTTACCCCATAGAAAAGTTAATGCACTCTGACATGCAAGGGGAATAGCAGTTTCCTTGCATTTATATTTCCCTCAAAGTTGACTTTGGCACTTTAGCAGCAAGGAAACTGGTATTCCCCTTGCATGTCAGAATGCATTAACTTTTCTATGGAGTAAGAAATAGGAGTTGGCCACAACCCACCGGAGGACTAAATCATGTTAACCTGAATTCACATAAGATGCAATGATTTCATTCAGGTATGGGTGCCGAGAAGAACAAATCCGGCAGAGACTGGGTAGTGCCTGAAATATTTATGTGGCCCGACGTCCTTTTCATGATACAACTGATGTTAAGGACTTGAAAGCTCTACCATCTTCGTAGCAGACCGAGACGACCTGGTCATTCACGAATGTTGCAGGAAATTGTATTATTTTTATTATTTTCCCACCGAAATCACATCCCACGCAACCGCGTTCTTCTGCCAAACTAAGAAATAAATAGCAGGCAGGGCGATTGAGGAAGCCAAGTGACTACCAGGTAAGCTTCAGTGTCTGGTTTTTATGTTATTTCGTTTTCTATATTTTGCCTCTGTTCAACCAAACCTTCTACTGTCCCGCCCATTATTTGCTGCGCTTCCTTACTATGGCGCGATCTGTAATATCGGTATTCATTGCATTTGCCCTGATCGTCTTCATCGCCGGCGTTCGAACTCAGGAAGTTGGTAATTTGTCAAATATCCTTTATAACTGTGTTTTTTTAAATCTTCATATAGAATTTTGCAGAGATTAATCTGAAACTCGATTTTGTTGGTTTGCACGAACAGAGGATGAGAGTGAGTTCGAGTACAAAGAGGGTCCCAAGGGGCCTGAGCACTGGGGGGAGCTCAAGGAGGAATGGAAGTCCTGCGGGAACGGGACGCATCAGTCTCCCATCGATGTGGTGAAGAGACATGCCTTAATCTCTCCGGACCTGGGCAGGCTCCGCAGATTCTATTACCCTGCAAAAGCAACCCTTGTGAACAGGGGTCACGACATCATGGTCAGTAAAGAAAACCTTCTTTTAACGCTTTTCCCATCTAAAGGTTTTGGATTCGATTCTCTCTTCTTTTAACGCTTTTCCCATTTAAAGGTTTCGGGTTCGATTCCCTCTTCTTTTAACGCTTTTTCCATATAAAGGTTTCGGGTTCGATTCTCTCTTCTTTTAATGCTTTTTTCCATTTAAGGTTTCGGGTTCGATTCTCTTACACCTCTGGCTGTATTGCGTCAGGTGAACTGGTCGGAAGGAGCCGGTGGTGTTGAGATAGGAGGGAAAAGATTCACACTGCGTCAAAGCCATTGGCACGCCCCGGCCGAGCACACTATTGATGGAAAAAAGTAGAATCTCAAAACCCTCTTGTCAATGTTTGCTGCACTAAATTATACTTTGCTATTTAGGCGTTGCTAAAGGGTTTTGCATTGAAACAGGCATCCTTTAGAAATCCATATGCTGCACCAAGCGCAGGACGGTGAAATTGCCGTGATTGGAATCATTTACAAGTTTGGCAGGCCTGACACTTTCATGGCAGAGGTATATTTGTATACGAATCTCATTTTGCCTCATTAGCAGATTATGAGGCGATTATGTTTTAATGCTCACTATGTTTGGGTATAATGAACAGTTAATGGATGAAATCAAGGCCATTGCGGATCTGGAACCGCCGGTGGAACCCCTGGGCGTGGTGAATCCGATGCACATAAAATTTGGTAGCAGGAAATATTACCGGTACACGGGATCCCTCACCACTCCTCCTTGCACGGAGGGAGTCATCTGGACCGTGATTCACAAGGTATTTTTATCGCCCGTCACGTTACTGCCTAACCACAAATCTGTGCCTGTGTGTATCGACCCTGTGACCTGATTCTTTTTCATTAAACCCTGTGCAGGTAAGGACAGTCTCGAAAGACCAAGTCAAGGCTCTGCACGAAGCTGTGAATGATGTACGTACTGGGTCTTCTCTCGCTTGCTTGCTGTTAACTCAATAATGTTACAATGGGATAGTTTGTGATATTACTTAACCCAGGATTTATTATTTGATTTTGGATTTTAATTGATATTATGGAGGTAAATAAATTATGTTTAAAATTTGTGTGAAGACTGGTTTCCACACAGATGAATCATTTAGTCAGCTGTACGTGTTTTTGTAAAATTAACATTTAATAACATTTAATAATTTAGGAAATGTATTTAGTAGAAAAATTACTAAGTTCTTTTTTGTCTCATAGAAACAAATAAATTTTATACATTTATTTGGTATTGGGTGTCTAATTTAATATTGACTTTAAAATTAAATAATAATAATAATAATTTAAAAAATAATTATTAATTATTGATTTTTTTAATATTGATTTTTTTAATTAGTTTTTAAACCCTAATTTTCTTTCCAGTTTGGTTAATTTTAACATTAGAATTTCAAACTATTTAAAGTTATAAAATTATAAAAAGATGTTTAAAGGAATGTTTGCCGTTACTTTGGATATTATAATTTTCAGTTTAAAAAATCTTTAATTTCAAATTAATAAAAACTCCTGATTCATATATAAATTAATAATAATATTGTGATAAATACGAATCATTAATATTCTGATCTTCAATTTATTGTATTTTGCAGGGTTACGAAAAGAATGCAAGACCTACGCAATCAATAAATGGACGAATTGTTAGCAAGTACACTCCAAAACGACGTTATGATTGAGTTCGTTAAATCTTATGGAACATCTTTGGATATATACTCCATTCCATTATTTTTATGGATTCACCTATTCTTTTATGAGATTCATAAAAATTCATGACAATGTATGTGCATTTTGTCGGCTGAAATGCTAATTTCATGGTGTGTTATGATAATTTATTTTAATTTATATAGAAATATGTTTTATTAATAATTTATGTGGAAATTTTATGAATGGATTATGTTGTTATATATTGGAATGATAGGTTAGAATTATAAATATATTAATTATTTATAAATTTATAGGTTAAAAGTTTTTTTATTTTGCAATTATTTTTTAATTGATATTCTATTTTTCTTAAATCATTTTCAAAGCAACATTTAGCTTAGTTTTGAATCTATTTGTGTGAATGAATATCATTTTTTAAAATTTTATTTCAATGATAGTTTGTTATTTTTAAAGTAAAAATGTTTTATTGATTGCTTATTTCAATGGGTTTATTAATAGTTTAATTAGATACATTAAACTATTATGGTTTTAATCTTTTTGTTTTTATGCCCTAAAACTGCTTCTGCTTGGCTAAGAGCTCGTCTTCCTCGGACGTAAGGAAACAGGTTAACGGCCCAAGACCCAGAGGCATCTGGCAGGAGTGATAGCCTGCTCCCTTACGGACCACCAGCGGGTTATTTCAGGTGGCGTGGTTTTCCTTGATAACAGTGATGTGTCAACTGACATTTGCGGATAGCAGCCAGAGATGGCTGTCCTCACTGTTGGTTTGACAAACTGAGTTTGATAGGTTTTTCCACCTTTTGAAAAAAAAAAAAAAAAAAAAAAAAAAAAAAAAAGAAAAAGATTATCTATTTATTTATCTGTATGGTTTCTCAAGCTTATTCAATGTAGAATTAATCTTTGCGTGACCTAATAATTTCTTAGAACTCTTTTTTTAATTAATTTTGACTAGCTTAAGTCACTTTTGTGTAATCAAATTATCTTGAAATTCTCAAAACTACATGGATTTTAATTTGTTCGTACATATGACTAAATGATGTTTACTCTATATGATAATATAGTGTTTAATATATAAGTTGTGTTGTTGTGATGATGAAAGGATATGAATCCCCGATAGTTGTATAAAAGTGTAACTAATAGTGAAGTTGTAGTGGTACAAATAGTTCACCATGTACAATAAAGAAATGGTTCTATGATGGAAGCTATACAAATAAAGAATGGAAAACTAACATGAGGCATCAATACTAAATGGTGTAGTTAGGCTATAATACATTGACTTCACTCAAAAATATTGACTTCACTCAAAAAGAAATAAAAAGTAGATAACATATCAAAAAATCTACAAATGATGAATAATAATTTAATACATTTTACAAGAAGGCACTATTCAAAATACCAAGTTTCTTTCGAGATTGCTTTCGTAAAGTTTTATGATTTGCTTGCTCTCGAACGCGAGAATTAGGTTATTAATGTGACCAACAGTACGTGTCAAATCGTTATATTTACCATCTGTCCCTCGGTGCTTACACCAGAAATATATACTATATAGATAGAATATAAAGGTATTTTAGATAGATTCTATCTTTTCTACATATATTCCACACTCTATAGATCTACCTGTGGTTAGATAGTCCATCAAATTCTTTATTCCTACTTCCAGAAATGGTAGATCATTTGCAATGAGAACATATAGGATCGAATCAATATTTGTTTTCGCTATAATGAAGTGCAACGCAATTTTGGAACCGAATTCTTAAGAAATTGATATGAGTGGAATAGAAATTCTTTATAACCTTTCTAGAGAACCCATAATGCGATAGTTCGTTCCTTATGAATAGAAACAAATATGAAAAAAACTTGGTTTGATCTAGAACCAAAATAAGTGGACAGAGGTACCTATCAGAAATTTGATCCAGGTTGCCCAGGACTCGAACCCAGAGCTTGTTGGATGGAGTGGATGATCTGCTCCTTTAGTATCAGTAAGAGCGGGAAATCTCTCCCCAAACCGTGCTTGCAATTCTCATTGCACACGACTTTCCCCATGTAATGTATCTATTTCCTAATCATTTTAGTTCTTGGATAGAAAAATCAAAATGATTATGAATCGAGGAAATTACTCAAAGAGCGTTTCATTGGTCAAATCAATTTTCTATTTTCAGATCCTGTATCTTTTGCTAGGAATTAGTTAGGGGATTTATCTAGGGAATATCTGAACACCAAATTTGTTCTCTCTATGAACGAGCCTTCACTTTTGATGAAAAAGGAAGAGAATCAAATTCTCGTTCTTTTTAAAATGGGTTTTTAAAGAGTTCTGGACCTAATTCCTTCTGAACTACACGTATCATACTTTTATGTTTATAGGATAAAGTTTTAGCACGTGATAATGAAAGTATATATATACGATATAAACCATCTCGACCAAAGGATCCATTGTAGTAATGAAAAATATTTCTCCAAATTTGATTGAATCGATTGACGATATCATCATCTGTTATACTGGACCAAGACAATTTACTAATTGGCCACCCCGATATGTCACATAATTTATCTCTAGCCAATAATCCAATTATTGGTACAATCATAACTATTAGATCAAATTCATCGATAATAAGATCGGCGAAGAATAACTCATCTAGCATTTTGGTTCTAACCAAACTAGGTTTCATCCGAACCCTTAAAAAATATCTTGGAGAAGAAGAACAATTCTTGGATAATTGATGAGAACAAATCCTATACAGTTCAGACCAAAGATGGAAATAACATTGCTGAAAAATTAGAAGATAATATCTACATTTTTTCACTAGGATATGAGCACCCTTTATAGCTATAATAGATCTTTCGCCATATCTAACATAGTGGATGTTAGGATCCTTCAATGACCAGATACTTTTCAGTGAATTTCGACGAGAAAATATGATAATATGTTTTATCCTTCGATGAAAATGAGTTCGCTGAGGGAAAGATCCATGAGACAACGATCATGAATGAGAGGATAATTTAAGAAGAGAAAATAAAATGGATTCGCATTCACAGACATAATAATTCCACAGGAACAGGAAGAATCTTATATTTACTCTGGGGACGAGAATAATTGATCTTTGTAAATATTTATACGATTTCGATATTCATAGAGAATAGATCGTAATGGGTGCGAGGGAGCATCTCGGATCCAACGACGAAAGGTTTGAACCAAAATTTTCAGATGAATAGAATAGGGTATTCGTGCATCTAATATATAATTAGAATGCAGGAATTTATCCTCTAAGAAAGGAAATATTGAATGGATCGATTGGAAACTCTTCTATTCATTCATCCCTTCCACATGATATTTTGAACATATAAAGAATGGAACTTCCAGGACCAATGTCAGTGCTTCGAGTACCAATTTAGAATAGAAACTCTTCTTGCGATTAGCTAATGGATTTGGATCGCAATTCACAAATAAAACAATTGAATGATTTTGTTGACGTATTTGACCAATCAAACGTTTTACAGTTAGGAAACTGAATTGGTCATTATATCCCATGGAAACCAACCAATACCATTATATCCCATGGATATAATTTATTTCACTGAAATATGAGACAACGAATCAGATCCAGTCTGTTTCTTCTCTTCTTTTATGGGCGAACGATAGGAATTGAACCTGCGTATGGTGGATTCACAATCCACTGCCTTGGTCCACTTGGCTATGTCCGCCCCAGAAAAACCAATTTCTCTATTTATAGTCATTTCTTCCAAGAAGAAAAAACGAGCTAACGTTTGTTCTTATGTGGGTCGGTGACCTCTGATAGGGGATGACTAACTCTCAACTCTCGTACAAGTTATATGGATTATTATCAAATTCATTCAATGAAATTTTATTTGAATGTATATTGATAATATTTTACATGAATAAAGTATGAGAGAAAGAATATAAATGGGTCTCGATCCCGAACTACCCAAGTTTAGATCTAAGTCTATACTCAGATTATAGAATGAATATGGTGATGATCTTTATCTAGCATCCATGGGTGAATGGTTAAAGCGCCGAACTCATAATTGGCGAACTCACGGGTTCAATTCCTGCTGGATGCAGGGGCACTGAACATATCCATTATTAATGGAATGGGAAGAAGTATGAAGAATAAAAACAAAAAATTGAAGCATACCAAGCCTTTTAATAAAATGAAAGGTTTGGTATGCTTCAATTAAGAAATACATGATAACAATCCATCAGAGTATTATCTGCCTATTGAAATAGATTCAACAATGGCTAGATGCAGAGGAAAGTTGTGAGCATTACGTTCGTGCATAAATTCCATACCTAAACTATGATATATCTGTATAATTAAATTGATATATGATCCGAGATAATAATAGCTATAGGCTTTACAAGAAAAAAAGAGAAAAGGAGGAAAAAAACCGAAAGGAGGGAAATATTTTTATGGATGAAGTGAAATATCTAGTACTTATGGAGAAAAGTAACCAATATAATTTTAACGTCGATTGATAATTGAACAAAAAAAGATTAAAAATATTCGATGTTAAAGTAATAACTATGAATAACTATCACCTCCCTCAAAAAGGAGGAAAGAGAGGGTCAATGATAGGACATCCAATACGTTGTAAACGTATGATTATTACACTTAGAACTGGTGATTCTTTTCCACTCTTTTAAGAACAATAAGAAAGCAAACAAGAGCATCCATGGAGATTATGTGGACTAGGCAGTGTTTAAAAGTCGGGAACGGGTAAGATATAGTGAAAGAGAAGTGGTATGGATAAGAAAAAGAAAAGAAAAAAGATAGAGTAAATGGTATTGATGTTTAGTAAAGGAGTTGATGTGTGTGATGTGTGAAAACCCTAATGGTTTTGGTCCAAGGAATTTTGCTAGGACATGTTCAAGCATACATGTTGTTATCGGGAAAACTAGTGTCTATGCAGAGCTGCTAGTCCCACTAAGGCTGGTAGCTACCTTAGAAACAAACAAACTAAAAACTACTTTCATTTTCCTTTACGAGAAATAGATAAGAGAAGAATAAGGAGACCAACCTCTGTCTTGCGCTTGGTTCCTTGCTCGATTCCTCTCCCTTCTGATAGAACTTTGCTACTCACTTCCTTGTCTACCCAGCTTCACAGAGCACCTGGAGAATCAAAGCAACATAATACTATCCAAGAACATAGATCTATTATCATAAACAATATAGGACCAGATATATATTGACCACACAAATGCATAAATCATCAATCATACAAGAATGTGGAGGAAAACTTGAATAACTTTATTGATAATCAAGAAAGAGCAAAGAGGATTACAACCAATTGTTCTGACCCAGCATCATCCTCTCAGCAAGAAAGCCCTTCTTCACCTCATGAAAAGCTTACATCACCCAACACTATGATATTGCACCAAGAAACCAACAACACTTCCTTACAAGATACAAAATTCCAGCCTCTGGATCTCTGGGATGAGGGATCCATATATAGATGTTTGCAAGGGAAATGAGTCAGCTTTTGAGATTTGATTAGTGTCCTCTCTCTGATAGTTCTTGATTCCACTTGGAGATTGATGATCTCTTACTCATCCCTGGTCGAATGCAGAGAGGCAAGTGTCACAGGAGAAGTTTCTGGAAGATTCCATGCTCCTCCACATTGCGGATTGACCCTGCCATTTGTCCACTCTCGCCCATCGCACCCCATAGAAGGGATTTTCAACACGCATCGCACCTACTATGTGTATTCAGGTGGGATGCACCGCACTTTGACCATGGAGCAGGTGAAATGGTCCAGTTTTGACCAGTTATGAGTAGTTTTTCATGGAGAACTTCTGGGAGATGCTGTAATCAGTTGACCTTGTTCTTTTAGGGGTTGGAATAAAACCTTTAGGGACTTAGGAGCCCTTGGTTTATGGACATTTATGATTGGGGTTGCAGTGCCCAAAAATGTCTATAACAGTTTCCCCCTAAAGCATGAGGTCGTTAATCTTTTGATGTCGGGCGAAATGCTTTATCATGAGGATCCGAAGTTTTTTCAAGCTGGAAGGCGACCTGTAATAAGATACAATACAATACATTATCTTCATAATATTTTCATGATCTAGCTGAGGCGGGCATTTCCCATGCTCAGCTTTATAAATTCATTTTCATGTACATAGGACAGACAATCGTCTGAGTGTAGACTGATGATTCTGGTAGAGCCATCATCCCTTAGATTGGATGATTATCTGTGCAACAATGATGTACATTTGATGTCTTTATTTTCCTGAATATATATCACAGCCCGGATGGATGAAACTAGATTCGGGGTCTTCAATCTCGTTCAATCTTCACTTAAAGTACAAGTTGATCCATGTGAGAGATGTTCTGAAGTCGAACATGGAAAGACATTGCCTGATTACCAGCCAATGATGTAAGCTGTTAACAGGCGTGAGAGGAATCACCGATAATGATGATGACCCTCAAGGTACTACAGTACAATTCACGTGGTGTGAATAAGGGACTTGGCATTGAACACCACACAAAATCTTTCGGTCGAAGGCCATTGATGTAAACCTGTCGCTGGAAGTGAGAAACTTGCCATTGAGGTATGAAAGCTTCAAAGTACTGAAAGGGTTGTTCCTAGATCGCCTTCTTGGATAATGAGCTGATGTCAACAAGAAGCGATCCGTCATAGGAGGGTCTTAGTGAATCCCACATCAATGACACGGAACAGAGCAAATGATTTTAATGGAGGTGAAAACGATCTGGTGATATAAGGTTCAGGGTGGCGGTCATGAAAGAATGGAGTGTAAATGTATTGCAGTGGGTGAGACACAGGTGAATTCTCTGAGCGACTTCTCTTGAACATATCGGCGACACTGACAAGATGGATTGGTAGCATTAACCCCAAATGTGGATGGTGTGACGGAACCATGGTGATGTGACCAGTGAATGGAACAACCCAACCCGACTCGGATGTGGAGTGAAAGTGTCATGTTCAAGAGCGACTTGCTACCAACAAAGTTTCTTCAAGTTTTCTTCCCAATTTTTCCTAAGTCATTGCTGACCAGTACCTCTTTATTTTTGTCAAGCTTGAGGAGGATAACATATGCTTGTTCTATAATTTTCCCTTCGGGCAAACCCATCGCTATGTTTTAACGAGCCTAGCGATAGTGAAACTCGTTCTTGTTTGTCATGGACAAGTTTGTTGCTATTAGGTTTTAACGAGTTTAACGACAAAGATAACTCGGTCCTTTTCAATTTTAGAGAGTCTAAAAAGGGACGTAAAGGAGACTCCAAAAATCCTTTTTCGTCATCTAATCCCTCAAGTCCGAAAAAGTATAGAATAATACAAAAGGGATGAATTTTCAGTATTTTAACGAGCCGAACAAAACAAGCGCTCGATCTTTTTGTGTAATAATCCCTCAGGTCCAAAAAGATTAAAATCTAAAGGAGGGATAACACTTCCGGTCCCTTTAACGAGCTGGAGAGGCCAATGGCTCGGCAATCTTTTCATATTTTACGAGTTAGTTGAAAAGAGCTTAAAGGAGACTCATCTTTGAGGAACGAGTGATAGATTCGGGTAGCAGCTGATTCCAGGTAAGGTTTGGAATTTTCCAATCACGGCAGTGTCACAAGGATGGCTAATAGGATCACTCTTCGCAGCTGTTCCTCAAAAGGGGTAAAAAATCAAGTGGAGGTGAATGATCGGCCAATACAGAGTGGAGGTGATGATGAGAACATGACCAAGGCTTCAAAGGCCAAAGTAATACATTCACGATGGTTATTTATCGGAATATGGTTCATTTTTTAATGAGCTTAAACGCTGCGGGAAACACTTGCTCATTGCTTTTGTTTATTTTTTAACGAGCTTGAATTCCGCGTTAAAACTGCTCGATCCAGTCGTATAATAAGGATGTCTCATCTAAGATGCCATTTTTAAGAAGCTTGCACCTTACAAAGCTTTGCTCCACATCCTTTCTTTATGCAAGTTAGGAAACGACCAATCCTATGAGTTTAAAGGGTTAGAGGACCTATAAATTTTAAAAAATAAATGATCGCTCTTCGCTTGCATGCCCCCAGGTATAGCGAAAAATTTCCAGGTTACCAAAGATTGTTCCATCTGTGTCACAGACAAAACACTTCCTCGGAGATGTCTACCAAAATAGACAAAGGTGAGTGGCGCAGACGCCTCCACTCACATAACTTTGACGAGGGAATCTTATTCTAGCCTAATCCCATTTTCCTAAATGGACGGGTGTGTCAGACTAGTCATATATCCTCCGCGGAAACCTACACTATACCCAAGGTTTTCCTACCGAAGCAGACTAGGGTGCATGCCCCCTGGGTTTCAGTCATGTCCTCCGAATCACTCACGCTCATCAGGAGGACGGACTGGGGATTGATGAGACATTCCTTGCGTGAAAAGACCATTCAGGGTTGGTATATGACTATTTGCTATGTGTGAACCGGGAAATGAAAGCTGGTCTACGAGCTTGACCACTCTTCCTTCGTGCGGAAAACACATTACTCTAAAGAGTGAGGAGATGACGGCTCCCAGGCAATAAATATAGTCTCGTCCAAGGAGTATATTATAATCTAGGGGTCCTTGGACTACCATTACGTTCATGTGAACGGTTTTCTTTCTCAACGTTATAGGCACATTGGGAAGAATCCCTAATGGTCGACTGGTTCCTTTTTTAAAGCCTATTAGATTTCTCATCTCAGGCAAAAGCAGTGGCGAACCAAGCGCTTTCCAAGCAGTTGAGGAAAGGATACTCACAGAAGCCCCTTCATCTATGATGGTACCAGCCATGACCATTCTATATATTTGAGCAATGATTCGAAATGGTACACTAGCCGGCAAACGGGGTCTGCCTAGTAGATTCCAGTCAGAGGAAACAACTAGGTTGCTTGGAGGTGGGACCGAATAGACGGCTGGATATGACTCTGACGAACTTCCTTCCTGCGGTAAAGGAACGGGTAGACTGCCCCCATGTTCATCGGAGTCTGTGCTTATGAAGACAATTTGAACGGTGTCGTTCTTGTTCTCTTCAGTGACTGTATCATCTGAAGATGGACCTTCTGAAGGCAAGACCGGGTCAACTGCCGCCTCGACCTTTTGAATTTCGTCTTGTATGGATTCAGATGGTTTATCTTCAATGGTAGACGCTTTGGCCGACCACAAGGGCGTGTCAGCCAGATTTTCAACTAGTGATGAACTTGGCAAGAGTTTCTTATATCCAGGAGGAAGCCGTAATGGTGAAACCGGACGGTCGTCCAAAACTCTTTTAGCTTCATCTAATAAGGGACAACGGTGGACGGCGTGATCGCCTTCACACAA
Source organism: Pinus tabuliformis (assembly GCA_031772625.1). NCBI lineage: Eukaryota > Viridiplantae > Streptophyta > Pinopsida > Pinales > Pinaceae > Pinus > Pinus tabuliformis. The sequence goes on along the minus strand of CM062805.1, from coordinate 702,356,480 downwards.
TTTACAAGGAAATTTATATTTTCCTTTTTGTCCAGGGGCTTCACTTTCACTAGTTGACGGTGTATGCTCAACATGATCGTCAGAGGTTGAGGACACCGGATTGTGCAACCGAGGAGACCAGTCCCTTAAGATCCGAGGGATGCAAGGACAATCTCGATGATAGTGGTCTCCTTTGCAAATGACACATGGCGATTTAGGCCTGGTCGGTGCAATGTGTGGATTTTCGCTAGACGATGCTTGGTTGCCCCTTTTCGCTTTTGGCTCCTTCTTCTTCTTCTCTTTCTTCTTCTTCTCCTTCTTCTTCTTCTCCTTCTTCTTCTCAGTTACTTGATTTTGGGTTTTACCAGCTTCATCAAGCGAAGAGGAAGGAGGAGAGGAAGAATTGGACGAAGTAGAGGGTTGGGGGGTAACTCTGGTATCGTTTAGTTGCTGACTTGATTGTTCAGGAATCGCGGTGTTCTGAACGACAGAAGTTGAGAAGAGCCATACGGGCAAGCCGATTGTCAATCCTGGAAGAGACAATGTGGCCATATGGGGTGCACCAACATCTCCCCAAGAGGAGAAGGGACTAGGATTTCCTCCAAGGGGAACTCCTTGGTTGGTGGACTCCATTTTTCTCAACCTAAGACCAACGTAGGAAAGGTGATGTTTATTCCATTTAAAATAAATTTTAGACTCTTTGACACAACTTGTTTTTTCAATTTTTAAGAGTCGAGAAAAAATAAAAGATGACTCTAGTCGCCTTCGATTTTTAATGAGCCTGAAGTGACAAGTGCTTAGATGGACCTTTTCCGTTAAGGAGTCTGAAAAGGAACGAAAGGGACTACTCTGGAAATCTAGACAGAGGGATTACCAAACCAATCGCAAAAATGCATAATACTTTTTACGGTACAATAGTTAATCTTCCCGAATGCTGTGTTCAGTGCATTACGATCGATAGGGCGGCAGACACGGCTTCCTATGGATAAAGGATTAAGCCTATTGTGGTCTCCCAAAATATACTCGATGGTACGTGGGAGCACAAGTCCGTACTGGCACTTGTCGTCTCAAAGTGGAGGAATCACCCAACCAACAATGAAAACAACAGTTACCAGGCTTTACGATGCCGGAATACGTCTCTAGCCTAGACTTCTAAATGTTGTGTGTTAGGTTCCAAAGCGTTTTTAGATTCATTAAATTTATTTTATAGTTGATCTTGCTTAAGAAATTTTCCTTTCAGGTTCACTGCGTGATGTAGATGTACAATTCCTAAAATGCAATCTAAGATGATAAACAGTCGTTTAATCTTCTTTTTGCAATGAAAATCCTAGCTACTAAGGAAAGAGAGATGATTTTCTTTCAACAAAGAGCAGAGAGCACATACTATATGCACCATCCTAAATCAAACCAACAAACAATCTAAATGCGAATGCACATGCATGTATTTGTTTTCAGCCTTCTTAATGTGTGAATGATAAAAAGAAAGCGAAGTGCAAATCTGAATTATTTTTCGAAGCGACAATTACTAACAAGTTTCTTTTCAAAACAAAATGAGGACAATGACGACACTTTGCTATTTGGAATTGAAAACTTGCTTTCGACACTTGAAAAACTACTAACTCAAATCAAATACAAGAGTAACAGTGTAATCGACTATCAAGAACAATCAGATTCTCTTCTATGACTGAAAATGGCACTTGCGACACTTTCGAATCAAGAAACGATAGTACAATTACGCTACTTCTTTGTAAAGGAGAACTGAAAATGACTCAAAAATACATAAAAACATTTACAGTTCTTTGCACAATGGAGGTGGAATAACAACAAGGAAAGGGGTTTCAAACAGAGGTGTACTAACTACAGGCAACAAAACTCCTGAATAGCGCTGAAAAGTATGAACATAGAAGCTAAAATCTAAGAGCAGAGGAGGTCTGATCAGCGCACCTGTAGCACAGGGAAAATGAAATGCAATGCACCTACTACACTCGGGAAGTGCGATGCATTCAGGTTTCAAAGAAGACACAATGCGATGGACCAGGGACGAGATTTTAGCTGGGTTCCGGGTCACAGTTTACAGCTTAGTTCAGGGATTTAGGCCGAGTAAGTGGTAATCAGTAAATCAATCACAGGGGTAGATCTAAAGATGTTACTAGAGCCACCACGAGGGCAATTAGAGAGCTTTTAAATCAATCGTTTAATTCATAAACAAAACCCGGAGATAGACTGAAGCAGCATTGATCTACTTTGCACTTGCATAGCAAATGCAGTTCGAAGGCTAGCTGGCTTGAATTCAGGCTCCGTCTGTAAGTTTATAAAGTAAACAAATGTAGATAAACAAACAATCTATTCGCTCCCCAACGGAGTCGCCATTTTGTTATCAGGAAAACTAGTGTCTATGCAGAGCTGCTAGTCCCACTAAGGCTGGTAGCTACCTTAGAAACAAACAAACTAAAAACTACTTTCGTTTTCCTTTACGAGAAATAGATAAGAGAAGAATAAGGATACCAACCTTTGTCTTGCGCTTGGTTCCTTGCTCGATTCCTCTCCCTTCTGATAGAACTTTGCTACTCGCTTCCTTGTCTACCCAGCTTCACAGAGCACCTGGAGAATCAAAGCAGCATAATACTATCCAAGAACATAGATCTATTATCATAAACAATATAGGACCAGATATATGTTGACCACACAAATGCATAAATCATCAATCATACAAGAATGTGGAGGAAAACTTGAATAACTTTTTTGATAATCAAGAAAGAGCAAAGAGGATTACAACCAATTGTTCTGACCCAGCATCATCCTCTTAGCAAGAAAGCCCTTCTTCACTTCATGAAAAGCTTAGATCACCCAACACTATGATATTGCACCAAGAAACCAACAACACTTCCTTACAAGATACAAAATTCCAGCCTTTGGATCTCTGGGATGAGGGATCCATATATAGATGTTTGCAAGGGAAATGAGTCAGCTTTTGAGATTTGATTAGTGTCCTTTCTCTGATAGTTCTTGATTCCACTTGGAGATTGATGATCTCTTACTCATCCCTGGTCGAATGCAGAGAGGCAAGTGTCACAGGAGAAGTTTCTGGAAGATTCCATGCTCCTCCACCTTGCGGATTGACCCTGCCATTTGTCCACTCTCGCCCATTGCACCCCATAGAAGGGCTTTTCAACATGCATCGCACCTACTGTGTGTATTCAGGTGGGATGCACCGCACTTTGACCATGGAGTAGGTGAAATGGTCCAGTTTTGACCAGTTCTGAGTAGTTTTTCATGGAGAACTTCTGGGAGATGCTGTAATGAGTTAACCTTGTTCTTTTAGGGGTTGGAACAACACCTTTAGGGACTTAGGAGCCCTTGGTTTATGGACATTTATGATTGGGGTTGCAGTGCCCAAAATGTCTATAACACATGTTGTGTGTGAGCATGCATAGTTGTAAGGCCTTAAGAGCTTTCTCAAGCATGCATGTAGTGTAGTAGCACATTGGGTCATCAAGTTGTCAAATGAACCACTTGGAGAGTACTAGGGTGGAAGATATAATGGTATCCTAGCTCGAGCAGAGGGAATGTGAAAACTTATATGAGATGGTTAATGATTAGGACCAGGTCAATCTCGCAGAGTCAAGGGGGGTGGGGGGGGTGGGGGGGGATTATTAGGGTTGTTTTAGTAAAATTGACTTGGTCAAGTTATTGGTAGTTTTCCGGCTCCAGGTATATGGGCACCCATGGGTTTTCCCTTGGTATTTAGGTTTGATGTAGCCTATTTATAGGCCAAAAAAAATCCACCCATGGTTTTTCCCTTGGTATTTTTGTTTGATATAGCCTATTTATAGAGCAAAAAATCCATGATTATATGTCCCGGTGGAATCAAGCAACAATGTCATTAAACATCACCATCTCTTGGTACTTTGTGATCCTAATAATTTGTTCTAATTTTTTATATTTTTTATTACATTTGATATTCTAATATATATGTTAAATATTTCTAATTACTATTATTTATGTGTAATTTTTTGGTTTGTATTATTTTAATTTATTCTTCCTTTTCCTTAAAAAAACCCATATCTCAATGCAAAATATATTTATATAACTTCCTTTATTTAATACTAAAATCATTCTTTTAATAACCTTGAACTATAACTACTTTAAAGGTCACATAAATATCACTAGCAATTGCACCATATGTTGCAAAGGAAATTTCGTAAGGCATAAATTGGAGAAGAATCGTGACATATAAAATATCATTGAAGATAAAAATGAGTAAAAAAAATGTCATTCAAAGCTAGAAGATAAAGAGAAATCAATTACTAAGTTCTTCATATTCCAAATGAATCAATTTCTGATTATTTTTTAGTTTTATAGGATTACCCATAGTCAGATGAATTTGTAGTTGGAATTTCTAATTCTTAGGCATTCATCACTATGTTTACATTTTACTGTTGAGTATAACCAATCTATTTGTGCATGGATTGAATTTAGTAAAAACAACTCTAACTGGAATTTCATGTGTAGGCGGTATCAACAGAGGCTCGTGCAATGTAAAAGAAAGGATTAGCAGGATTGACATATTGGAGCCCTAATGTGAATATTTTTTGTGATCCTTGAAGAGGATGAGGTCAAGAGACAACAAGAGATGATTGTTTACTTGTTAGTGAATATGCCACCAAATATGTGAGGGGATTATAGTTAACAGATAGTCTAGATCCTAACAAATTAAAGGTTGTTGCATGTTGCAAACATTACACTACCTATGATTTGGATAACTGGAATGGTGTTGAAAGCTTTCATTTTGATGCCTAGGTATATTATTTGATTATATATACCATGTTAGGATACCAATTCAAAATTCATATATCCATATGTTATATAATTTATGCTCCTGGAGTTGATTTTGATCTCAAATATGGAATGAAAAAAATAGGTTACACAATAGGACCTAGAGAACACTTAGTGTTCGTTGTAAGTGGAAATATGTAGGAGTTTTAGTTCCACTCTAATTGAAAAAGCGGTTTGGTTGTTCTTTTAAACAAAAAGAAAGTATCGTTAGTATTGGTTTATTATTGAAAAACCAATGTTCCTAATATTTGTGATATAATGCATCTTTATGAAGTCATTTGACAACAAATTTGTGATGAAATATGTTTGCCCTGAATATAAGGAAACATGTTTGTTTTTTTATCACTAATAATAAACTAAATATATAAACAAATCTCCAAAAAAATGACCCTCAACACAACTTAAGCATAATATTTACTAATATAAATGTCTCCAAAAAAACAAAAATGGCGCACAACTTAAACATAATTTTTACTTTGCATGATTCCTATTCTTCAAAGCCAAATCACATTAAATGACACAACTTGAATTGGTCATAATCTTTACACCATATAATTCCTCATTATTCAAATTATTGGTAAGTTATAAATTAGTTTGTTAAAATTTTAAAGTTGTGGTTGGTAAGACAGTTCCAAACATCATGCTCAAGCTAATGAGGACTTCCTAATAGAAGTTTCCTTCATAAATAAAATGGGTTAATGTACATTATATCTATATATATCCTCACATTATATATTACTGAATATATACACAAATCAATTAGGTTGGTATATAAATGAGGAAATAAGATCTGTTGATATAAATGCTTTAATGTATGTCAGCTCAATTTATTGTTTAAATTAAGACATCTATTTTACTATCAATCCAGGTTGATAATCTTAGAAGAAAACCACAATTTATGGATTTTTGGATAAAAACTAATATAGGAAGTAGTTATGAGAACAAAAGTGCATATTACAAATATAAATCATTCTACATAACTAAGAATGGAAATACATATTATAAATTACTTCTTACAACTTAAGCAAAACTATCTAAATCTATTCCATAAAAGCATGCATTATTGGTCAATGGAATTAGGCTATTTTAGAAATACAAGGAGGAGGCTCTCTCAAAAAGACCTAGTTGTCCTCCTCAACAATTCTATAATGACATTGCCAATATCTAAGTAAGCATGAAAGAATGTAATGAAAGCATAAGAACTTAATCTAAGAAATCTTGAAAGAAGTGAATCTTGTTTACTCTTAGTCTTAGCTCACAGAGAAGAGGCTCTCCCAAAGAGACCTGGTCGTCCTTCCACATTCAAGCTAATCACTAAAAGGAGCAATATTCACTTAACACATTTCATAAAATAAATTCACATTAAAGATATCTAGAAATATTCACACCAAATGGATATCATAAACATGGGAAATCAAACTAGCATATGCACAAATATAAACATGATACAACAAAGTGTACTTAGCTTGGATGGGGGCCCTCCAATCTTGCTAGTACACTGCTAAACTAATCTCTTATAGCAACTCTTTCACTCTAGAAAACACAAAGAAATCATGAAGCAAAAGTTTTGTCCTCAATTGTCTCAAAAATAATAAGTTTGTCTACATAATTCTAACTATGAATGCCTATCTTTAAATAGGCAAAATGATAACCATATAAGCCAAAAAATATGAAACAACCATAATTAATGTTATCCCACTTCATTAGGTCGAAGCCATCCATTAGTTGCAAGAAATTTGGAAAATTTCCAAAAAATCCTAAAACTGCCCCTTTTAAATAGGGATTTCTGGGTGACAGGTCAAGTTTGACCAGCTTTGACCGGGCTTGTATTAGCTCATTTTGACCGAGCCAATAGCTGTTCATCCTTCCCTGACTCCATATATTTCCAAATATGTATTAATCTCAAGGCCAAGTGTCCTGCATATATTACTTTAACAAAGCTATTACAGGAATTTCAAGTTCTGTCCAAAAATACTCTTAAAACCATTTTTTTGCAAAAATATCTAAAAATTGAAAAACATAGTTTATTTACCTAAATAGGCATAATAAGGTCAAAATAAGGCATATATGGATGATGTAAGGTGGAATATGATGGAAGTTAAGTGGATTTTTAATAAGCAAAATTGATCAAAATCGAGGACCAACATCTCCCCCTTGCTGATCTTCAAGCATGTCCTCATGCTTTCTTTCTTCTCTTTGATATTCTAAGTGCTGATGTACCTATTGCCCCTGACCTTGAAGACTCTTGTCGTGCTTCTTGTAGAAGACAATCAATACCTTCATATTTCCCTTCCTTGTAGATAGTAGCCATCACCTTCTATATCTCATATTTGTATTTCCATGTGTTCTTTTCATTGAGCCACCTGTAAGATTGTTTAGAGATCAAATTGTTCTTTGTTTCAATATTATTAATTTTCTTGTTCATTTTTCATTTTCTTTCATGAGATGTTTTTTTGTTTGTTTATACATCTTATTCTCTTTCTTTAAGTGCCTTTCCAAAATCTAGTTGATTTCCAACTCCCTTGTCAACTCTTCTATCTTTTTGAGGTGTTCTTCTTGCTTTAGCTCTTTTTCTTATCTTACATTTTCCTTGGCAAATGAATGTGATGATGTATCTCCTATCCATGCATGCTCAAAGTAAGAGTCCTTTTCTAAAGGCTCTTCTTGAATTTCCCTTTCCATCCTCTGCAATATCTCATTAACTTCTTTTGATACTGTTGGAGGTTCAACAATTTCTACCTCTTGGTCTTTTTATTTCTCACTTCTCTTCTTGCATTTTCTTCCTAGGCCTTCTAGAGAACGGATATGAAAGATCTTTCTTTTTCAACCATGCCACTATCCTGTTTCTTCTTAGATCGGGTCCTAGGATACATAGGAGAGTTCATTATGCTTCTAGTAACATGCATTTGTTAAAATTTCTCTTCTATTGTTTGCTCCTCAATATGATGCTGAACCAAAAATTCTTTCCAAATCAATCCCTTACTTCTCACGTGATGTTCTACAAGTATTTTAATGAACCATTAATCATAAACATGTGCTTCTTTCACTTCAATTTTATTTTTAACACCCTTTATCATTTTGATCAAGCTTTTTGAGAATAAATAGGGTAGATTAATCTTGGATTCTCCCTTTATGTGTTGCAGTAGCCTAATGTGGTAAAGATAAACTAGGCTGTGCCTACTGTCACAAGTGAAGTATCTTTTAAGGATTAAAACTAATTCAGATGAAGGTTCCTTGAACCAGTACCTTTGAATGCCTTTTGATCCATCAAAGTATCATTTTATCTGCTTTTCTAAGAAGAATGTCCAACCTTTCTGTTTGAACTGTAAGCCTTTATGGTATTCTTCTCCTGTTAAGGGAAGATCTAGAGCTTGGGAAAGAAATTCTGGGTTTAGTGGTATGGAGAGGCCACCCACTTTTGTTTGTCCCTGTTCATAATGATTTATGAATTCTTGTGTAATCTTCTTATTATGCCCATTAAACTTTTGAAGAAACCCTATCAATCCTAGCCGATTCAGTTTTTCTATGCTTTCTTTCCCCCAATTCTCTATCTTGAATTCATTTGGCTCAGTTCTAGTTGCCATGTGTTCTGTGTACCAATTAATGTACCCTTGGACAATTAACATCCTCATTATAAACAAAATTACATGTATATATATATATATATATATATATATATCTTCTTTCTTATTCATGCAATTTTGATTTATGGATCATGGCAAATAGGCTTACCTGATCTCTGAAGTTCCTTGAAAAAAAATGAAATGATACTCTTGCTTGAATCCTTTTCAATTTCCTCTATTCTACTATAAAATGGTGTCCATTGTTCTTTAAAAATTGCCCATTGTGTAAAAAGATATCAAAAACATCTTAAAAATATCTCACTACTTCTAAACTCCATGCTCCAATATCTATTTTCCAAAGTTTTGTTATGAAAATCCCTTCCGTTTTTAAAAATTCTCACTGTGCATATGAAAATGGGACAAATTTGCTCACCGTATATATGAAAATAGAAAAAATGCTCACTGCGTGTAGGAAAATTTTGCTCACTGTGTATATAAAATCTCACTGTATATATGAAAAATTTTCTCACTGTATGTAGGAAATTTTTCACTGTGTATGTAAAAAAATAAGACTTTGTTTTTCATATACATCCATACATGAGGAAATTTGTAATTTGAGCTCGATTACCTGATCTTGAAGCAAACTTTGCAGATATCTCTGAGTTATTAACTTGTGTTCGTGTCTTTAACAATGCCATTTTGATTATAACTCCTCTTCAACATCTCTAAGGATTTACGAATTACATAGGTGGAAAAGTTGGTTTTAATGGTGGCAAGATTTCGGTTTCATAACTAAAGTTTGACTCCTTATAAAATGAAACATTTCAAACACTATCTCGAGCTTATCTATCACTGAAATCCGTTCAACTATTGATAGAAATCCGGAAATGATTTATTACCTTGTTTCTTTACGGAATTTTGGGATTTTGTTGGTAAACTCGGTCGACTTGGCAAATAGGAGATCTTGGCATTAATTCTCTTGTTAAAACCGATGCATTCCTCCCTTATTTCTCCACAAACTTCTCTGATCCCTTCGCCTATTTCTTATGTGGCTTCTTCTATGTTTAGGCTTCTCTGTTCTATGCAATTCTTTCTTCAACGTTTACGTTTTCCTTGCTTATTTCCTCCTTCTACGAGGGTGCTATATGTGTGCATAACGTTCTCCTCTTCTTTCTGAGCTTAAGTCTAGTTGTGATGCTGGAAGAAAGGCTTAACAAAGGGCTCATTTTGCATTAGAATGGTGAATGAAGGAAATAACATTACACAGAGTTTGTTTGAATGCGTTTTGATCGTTTTACCACTCCAACTCATACTTCGACCTGTGTACCCATGGCTGCCCATGTGTCTCTATTTTGAATGCGTTCCTTTGCCTTCATGTACACTCTTCATTCACGAATTTACATGCTCATCTTACCACCATATTGTTTGCATAGTTGCACTACCCATGTTTTGTGAAGTTCATCGTTTGTTCATCACTACATTCATTTCGTTGCATGCCCACTTTTATTTGTATGTGGAATGATACACATGTATTCATCCTTCATTCATGACTTCATTCATTTCATTGCATGCCCATTTTTGTTTGTACGTGCAATTATACATATGTCTTTTCACCCTCTCTGCTTTTGTATATTGCATTTCATATAGTTTTGCATTTCGATTTTTATACATTAGTCTTTGTCATTTTTATATGCTCATTTGTTAATTTGTTTTTGAAATGCCCATAGGATAGGTCATTTCAAAGTCAAATTTCTTATAATGACACTAACTCTTTGTGGTTTTGTAGGCAAACAAAAATTCTTATGGAAAAAATATTAAGTCCTCAATCATTGAAAAAAAAATGCTTATAGGATAATGTATATGGAATTATTGTAAGAAACTTATATGGGTTAGTATAGGATTATGAAATTTTTAATGTAGTATGTATGGTAGGGTAATGGATATAAATAGTATTATCGTGAAGGTAGGATGAAGTTAGTGGAATATAGGTAGGATAAATGTAGGATGATAAATGTAAGTAGGATAAATGTAGAACGATAAATGTAATAGGATGCATATGAAAGTTAAATAAGTTCTAACAATTCTAGAATTTTTTTGAAAAATCAAAGGTTTTAAGAATACACTTTTTACTTATAGTACTTCTTTTGCATAATAGCTCAATGTTTATTGATGATGACCTTTGCTAGCTCGTTCATACTTGACTCTTTTGAATGATGATAATTATTCAAAGATAGATGCTGATGGAATGTAGACACTTGTGTCTGCTTTTGTAATCCTTTTAATGTTGTTTCATGTTCTTTTCATCTGGTATTGATTCGGGTCTGTTCTAATGAATTTTCATGTTGTTTAGGTCCCTTCTGCAATGATCTTTTAAACAATGTTTCAGGTCCCTTTGACATTAATTTGGTTCACATCCCTTCTATATATTTCAATGATGAAAGGTCCCTTTTGATGTTGGTTGATGATGTTTTATTTTAGGTCCCTTCTAATGAACAACTGCTTAATATCAAACCATTGCATGATTTGTTGATTTATTGTGAATCTTCCCCCGTTTCTTATTTTCAGACTTGTCCTCAAGTCTGTTAAGTTTTGGAGAGTGATCCTATAAAAAAACAAATGGAAAGAAAAACATGAAAAAGAATTCATATTGGCCAAACATGTTGGTTTTCCTATATGAATTTGAGTTTATGTTGTGTCAGTTTCTTGGGTTTTCACAACCAAACTCTTTTATTATTTTTTAACATTTGTTTTTTTTTATAATTTTTCTGGAGGTAGGGAAGGCATATCGCTATGCTTTTCCAACACTTCCATATCATTTTACTCTGAAACTATTTTCAAATTTTTTTCTCTATTTATAGGCTTATGATAAACTTTTAATCTATGGCCATTAACCAGAAAATAAATTGTTGCTTCATCTATTATCTTTATCCTTACTGCTCCATTGTCAAAGATTTATTCTATTTCATATGGCTTGAGCCAATGAGTAGTAAAGTTTGCTTTGAAATCTTTGAACTTAGAGTCAAAAAGTAGTGCCCAGTTTCCTTTATGAAAGATTTTGTTTTTAATGAATTTGTCATGCCATTTTTCCTCTGCTATTGAACTAGAGATTTATGTTCCATAGCTTGTTTTCTAATCTCACCTAGTTCATTGAGTTGTGTTATCCTCTGTTGTTGTGCTTCTGTCAGGTCTAGTCCCAATTCTGTTGCAATTTTATATGTAGGAATCTCAAATTCAATTAGCAACAAGACTTCTTTTCCATAAACAAGCTGATAGGGGCTAAATATTGTAGTGCTTTTCCATGTTATCTTATAAGCCCATAGTGCTTCATTCAACTTCTCTGACCAGTCTTTTCTATGAATGTTCACTGTCTTTTTCATAATATTCTCCAGTACTTTGTTTGTTGATTCAACTTGTCCATTTTCCTGTGTCAGGTCTCGAACAAGCTTGGAGGTGAATTGTGTACCTTGATCTGTGACAATCTGCCTTGTAACTCTATATATTGCAAATATTTCCTGGTAAATAAAAGTAACTACTGCAGTTTCTGTTGCTATGTTTAATGCTTTAGCCTCTGCCCATTTTGTTACATAATTAGTGCATACTAAGGTGTACTTCTTACCATTTGATGGTGGGCTGATAGGACCCACAAAGTCAAGAGCCCATTGTTCAAATGGCTCTATCAATACTTGTGGCTTCAATGGCATTTCATCTGAAAGTACAAGTCTACATATTCTTTGGAGACTATCACATATTTTAGCATAAGTCTTTGAATCCTTGAATAGCGACGACCAATAGTATCCTTGAATTAAGACCTTGTATCTTGTCCTCTTCCCTGCAAAATGACCACCACATGGTTCGTCATGACATGCTTTTAAAATATCAATGATATAATCTTCTCTTATACATTTCATAATTATAAGATCAAGTTTTATATAGAAGAGATCTCCATTAATCCAAGTGTATCTTGCATTGTCTCTAATTATTTGCTTTTTCTACTTACCTGTGAAATGTGATGGTAATATTCCAGATGATATATAATTTCTTATATCTGAAAACCATGGGGTCTTACTTGTTATATCAAATAGATGCTCATCGGAGAAGTTATCTGACACAGGTATAAGATCATCAGTAGAATGATGTCTTAATAGAAAGTCCGCTACTTGGTTTTCTCTCCCTAGTCAATCTAAAATAATGATATTAAATTCTTGCATTAATAACATCCATCTAGTAATTCTGCCATTAGTAATTATTTTTTTCATTAGATATTTAATCGCTAAATGATCTGTATGGACAAATACTTGATAGCCTGTTATATAATGCCTGAATTTATTAACTGCATGGACAACAACTAACATTTCTTTTTCTGTGACTGTCTAATTTAATTCTGTCGGAGTTAAATTTTTGCTTATGAAATAGATGGCATAGTTAAAATGATTTTATTTTTTTCCTAGAGATGCTCCTATTGCTGTTTCTGATGCATTAGTAAATATATGGAATGGTAGTGACCAATTTGGTCCTTTGAGAATGGGTGCTATAAACAATTTTTCTTTTAATTTTTCAAATGCATTTTGTAATTTGTATTCCATTGAAACTCAATGTCTTTTGCAAGTAGTTTAAACAAGGGTAAACCTATCTTATTGAAGTTTTCAATAAATATTCTGTGGTAACTTTCATATCCCAAGAAACTTCTTACTTCTATTTGTGTCTTTGGTGGCTTTAAGTTTACAATAACTTGTATCTTTGCCAGGTCTACCTTGATTCCAGAAGAAGAAATGTGGTGTCCCAACACTATCCCTTCAGTTAATATCATAAAACATTTCTCAGTGCTGAGGGATAGTTTTGTCTCTATGCATCTTTTTTAAAAAAACTCAAGATTATTCAAACAATCATCAAATGTATCTCCATATACAATAAAATCATCCATGTAAACCTCTACACATTCATGGATTATATCAACAAAGATTGCAAGAACTACTCTTTGAAAAGTAGCAGGTGCATTACATAACCCAAAAGGAAAAACATTGTATGCATATGTTCCCCATGGACAAGTAAATGTGGTTTGATCCTGGTCCTCTAATGCTATCTTTATCTGGTTGTATCCACTAAAACCATCAAGTAAAGAAAAGAATTTCTTTCTAGCAAATGAATCCAGTAGTTGGTCAATGAATGGTAATGGGAAGTGATCTTTTAATGTTGCCTTGTTCAGTTCCCTATGGTCTACACATATTCTCCATTTGCCATTTTTCTTTGGAACCACAACTAAGGGTGAAACCCATCGACTATCTGAAATAGGATAGATGAATCCTACTTGTAACAGTTTTTGCAGTTCCTCTTTCACTATTTCTTTCATTATAGGATTCATTCTTCTTTTTTGTTGTCTCACTGGTTTGATATGATCATCAATATAGATATGGTGAATACATTTCTTTGGATGAATTATTTGCATGTCTGTATAGTCCTAGGCAAAAGATTTTGAATATTTTTGTAATATTTCAATTGCATGTTGTTCTTGTGATGATTATAGATTATTACCAATATTTAGATTCTTTCTCAGATTGATTTCAATAGTTTTGATTTGAGAACTGGTTATTGAGTTGACCGGAAAAATGCTTTCAAATGAATTATGCAATGATTGAATAGTACAATTTTCCTGAAAACATTGATTTAAAAGATGATTTTAGCTTCATATTGTGTTATTCTTAGCTGTTTAGAAATATAAGGTTCTAAGATAAAAAGATCTATTAAATCCTCATCTTCTTCCTCTTCTCTAAAATTGAAGGCTTGACTAATGCTTAAAATAGGCTGAGTGTTTCCTTTTTCACCATCAAGCCATGATAGTAAAGAAGGAGATTGAGCAAGAGGATAGAGTGTAATATGTTTCCTTTCATCTCCATGTGCTATGATCATGCTTCTTGATCTACATCCAATGAAGGCATCTGCTGTGGCTAACCATGGTCTGCCAAGAATTAAAGGATGGCCTCCTAAATTTGTTTTTGGTTGCAAGATGAAAAAGTCTACAAGATATTCCCATGAATCTAAAGAAACAATGATGTCCTCAAATATTCCTTTCGGTACAACCTTAGATCTATTTGCTAGTTCTAAAACTATAGTAGTAGGTTAGATGTTTGGCAATTTTAAATACTTCATTGTTTCTGTTGTCATGACATTTATAGTAGCCCCTAGATCGTTTAAAATTTTAGGATTTGAAAAATTATTGATTGAAATGGTAACCATAGGCATCCTTGGATCAATATATTTTTCAATTTTTGATTTCATAGACATGAGAATAGCTAATTTTCCAATGACTTGAGTTGTGGGTGGATCTCTTTTCTTTCTGCTAGTTTGCTTAATGCATAATTCCTTTATTGTTTTTCTATAAATTGGAATTTCCTTAATAGCTTGCAACAAAGGAATTTTAACATAAGCATTTTGTAATTATTCTTCAATATCAAATTCAGGAAAAGAAATTGGATTTTTGATTTTCTGCTCTACTAACCTCTCTGGATAAGGTGGTTTTTGAGTCATAATAGATTTTCCTTTTTTGAATTTGATTTCCTGGATGAGATTTTTCAGATTGTTCTCCTTGTTTAGGTTGCTCTTAAATGATTGGTAGAGAATCTTTGTGTAATACTTTCCTAGACCTTAAGTGGACATCTTGTGTAGGAAGAATAGAATATGTAGGAAATAATGTTGTTTCTTCCATATTATATGTTTGCCTTTCCACTCTATTACTTGGATTTTCTACTGGCTTGGCTGGTAATTGAGTTGGTTTGGGTGGTGGTTGATTAGAAGGTAGCTACGCTGCTGAGGTTGAGTTAGTACATGCACTGATTATTGTGTAAACGGATTTGATTGAGTGGATTGCTGGAATTTTTGATATGGAAATGATTATTGAGGATATGGTTGTTGATATGATGGATAAGATTGATATTGTTGAGGAGGTTGGGCTCCATAAGAATATCCTCACCAACAACACATATTTCATTAAATTTGGAAGTTTTTTATTACAAGGCCTTCAACTACATTCATTCTTTTGTAAATTGCCATATTAACTTGATTCAACATTAAAATAATTTTAGTAATCTCAAACCAATTAGAAATCGTGAATGGGTCAAACATGGGGTTGTTATGTGCAATAGTATCAATACACAATAGGAGTGTGAAATCAAAAATAAATTACATTTATAAACTTATATGAATACAAATAACTAAATGAAATTCAATAAATAACTTCCCATTCATGTCCAGTATCCGCAGTGATTTTGTCTTCAAGTCATATTGGATTCTAATAATGAAATTATTTAAACCACAAATAAACTATTTAAGAATTGAAAATGACAAAACGCTAATATGGATTGGAAAGTCAATGTCCTATGGTGCAAAAAGTTTAAATACAACCATTTTTTACCCATCTCTTTAATGAGTCTAGATGGTCCACTTAACACATAATTTGTTAATTAATTATTCCATGTTTTATTAAGAAGATAATTTTGTTTTGCATAGAGTTTTGTTTCAAAACAATACAATATGAGATTAATACAGTCTTAATAAATTACGTGATAGACAAATAAAAGTCAATAAATGGATTCCTTATTAAATTAAATGAGATGAGATGATTGCATATACAAATAGTTGATTTAAGAATATATGAAAAAAAAAATATGTGTTAAAAATTGAATACCCTACAACTTAACGAGTAGTATTCACTTATGAGCCATCACCCATTAGCCTAAATAGTCAACTTAATACTTATTATCGAGAAATTAAAAGACTTATTTTTCGAAAAAAATGCATCATAATATATGGATATTATAAATCACATTTATATACTCATATTAATGGACATAACTAAGTACAAGTCAATAATATAATTCTAGCTCAAGTGATGATTTCAGTTTATTTAAAATACGAATTTACAAAAAAATGACTTTAAATAATGAAATTAGATGCCTTACAATTCAAAAAGTTCAATGACATAATTCATCCATGATTGTGTCTAATCAAACCTTGATAATCCACTTATCAATTATTATCATCATATATATGTTTTTTTAAGAAATGCAAAATTATTTAGAATACATTTTTATCTCAAAAATTACATATCACATTTATGCACTCATATTAGTGCATTTTATATGTAAACAATGAATAACTCACTTTGTACATTGTTGATTTTCAATATGATATGATTGCAGTTACAACCATTAATTGATTCAAGCATATAAATTTATGAAAACTATCGATTGAGAAATCACATATCTTATGCTTCAAAAATATCAAATCATTTACCTATGACACATTTCTCATTAGCCTTACTAGTGAATTATGCATTGTGAATAGTGAATATTGCACATAACATTTATCAAGTAAATTATTATAATTTCTTTAGTAAGAATAGCACCTTTGTTTGCAAGTATTTTATTACAAGGCCTTCAACAACATTCATTCTTTTGTAAATCATCATATTAACTTGATTCAATATTAAAATAATTTTAGTAATTTCAAACCAATTAGAGATCATGAATAGGTCAAACATGTGGTTGTTATGTACAATAGTATCAATACACAAAAGGAGTGTGAAATCAAATTGTTAGAAGAAATTGATTTAAGCTAGATCATATTAATATGGCAACTCTAACCCCCTTTCCCCCAACCTACGGGAGATTTGTTGATTGAATGATGGTGATGTGAAGATCTTATTATAAATGACAATGATAAGTGTCCCTTGCATTTCTTTGAAACTAGTCTACTAAAACCTTAGTAAAATGTTCTTGTGCTCAATTTCCTACGGTCCCTATGTGCCTTTATGAACCACTAATGAGGGGGTCATCATTCATCTTCATAGCATGCAGACATCCACTATAAAAGTTATACATTGTTGATCTAGGTATTTCAAGAAAGTTAGGCACCATTGATCTATCTCCACTCAAATCCAAGTACATCAAATGAGAGTTCTTAAATGGGTATTCAAGTCATTCCATTATGATGGACAATGTCACAAATTGAAGTAAACAAGAAACTTTAGTGGTGACTTCTTGTAAGTAGTGGAGGCAAGGGTTTTCAAATATTAGCATAGTTGATGGCAGTGTGGATATTGATCTCTCCTTGTCAACAGTGTCAAAACCAGTAATAGTCTCAATGTAATTTTAGTGTCAACCAACTGTATGGAAAACCATGATTGATCATTACTTTCACTAAGAAGAGAAAATGATAAGCATTTTTAATGGGGAAGAAATAAGTGTGAAACATAACTCATGTATTTTAGTTGAAATTTATATAAGTCCCCGTGTTCTTTAATTATTAAATACGTAATGTAAATACAAATAAATTATCATTAAGATATTGATTTTGAATATTAAATATGTATTAAAAGGCATTCATCTATGACACTTGATTTTTCATGTAGTCTGAATAAACCACTTAAAGTTTATTATCAATTAATTCTAATTAGTTTTGTATAAGATATATCTTTACTTACATTAATAGCTTTATTTCAAAAATAAATTACAATTATAAACTTATATGAATACATATAACTAAATGAAATTCAATAAATAACTTTTGAGTCTTGTTGGATTCTATGAGATTATTTTAAGTACAAATAGTTTATTTAAGAATTGAAATCTACAAAATGTTAATATTGATGGGAAAAGCATGTCATATGGTGAAAAAAGTTTAAAGGCATCCATTTATGGCCCATCTCTTGAATGAGCTTAAATAGTCTACTTAATGCTCATGGTGAAGTCATTAATCCATGTTTTATTAGAAAATTCATTTTCTTTACGTGGTTTTTTTATTCTAGAAATAGCAATTTCACATTTATACATTCATATTAAACCACATGATAGTTAAATAAAAATCAATTAATGGTTTCTTGACTTAGTGACTTATATGACATGATTGCATATAGGAATAATTGATTTAATAATGCATAGTTAGAAAAAATTGTCAATTCAAAATAGAATAAACCAGTTAGAAGTCATAAATAATTGATTTTAAATTATTAATTTTCTAAAAATATATATATTTTTACTTACATTGAGATCTTTATTTCAAAAATAAATTCCATTTACACACACATACATACTAAATATAATTTAATACATACTCATCTTGTTGGTTTCTATGAGATTATTTCAATTACAAATAATTTATTTAAGAATTGAAATTTACGAAATGTTAATAAAGGTGGGAAAATCAAATACCATATGTTGCATAAAGTTTAAATACATTTATTTATGACTTGTACCTTTAAAGAACTTTAACAATCTACTTAACATTCATTACCAATTAATTATTCCATGTGTTGTTGGGAAAAACATTTCATATTACATGGAGTTTTATTTAAAAAAAAAAGTGTCACATTTACACACTTAGACCACTTAAAACTCATTATCAATTAATTATAATTTGTTTTGTAAAATATATATATATCTATCTATATATCTATATATATATATATATTATATATATATATATATATATATATATATATATATATATAGCTATATATATATATTTACTTACATTAAGAGTTACATTTAGAAAATGCATCACATTTATGAACTTCTATCAATGCATATAGCCAAATAGAATTCTTCAACTCATATTCGATTCTATGAAATTATTTAAACCAAAAATAAAATATTTAAGAAATGAAAATGAAAAAATGCTAATATGGATTAGAAAATCAATGTCTTATGGTGCAAAAATGTTTAAATACAACCATATTTTACCCATCTCTTTAATGGGTCTAGATGGTCCACTTAACACATTGTTAATCAATTATTCCATGTTTTATTAAAAAGAGAATTTTGTTTTTCATGGAGTTTTGTTTCAAAACAATATAATATGAGATTAATACAATCTTAATAAATTCCATGATAGACAAATAAAAGTCAATATATGGATTCTTTATTAAATTAAATGAGATGAGATGATTGCATATACAAATAGGTGATTTAAGAATATATGAAAAAAATATATGGGTTAAAAATTGAATGCCCTACAATTTAACGAGTAGTATTCACTTATGAACCATCACCCATTAAGCCTAAATAGTCCACTTAATACTTATTATCAAGAAATTAAAAGACGTATTTTTCGAAAAATTGCATCATAGTATACTCATATTGATGGACATAACTAAGTACAAGTCAATAATATAATTCTAACTCAAGTGATATGATTTCAATTTATTTAAAATACTAATTTACAAAAAAATGACTTTAAATAATGAAATTAGATGCCTTACAGTTCAAAAAGTTCAATGACATAATTCATTTGTGATAGTGTCTAATCAAACCTTGATAATCCACTTATATATCATTATCATCATGTATATGTTTTTTTAAGAAATGCAAAATTATTTAAAATATATTTTTTATCTCAAAAATTACATGTTACATTTATGCACTTATATTAGTGCATTTTTTATGTAAACAATGAATAACTGACTTTGTGCCTTGTTGATTTTCAATATGATATGATTGTAGTTACAACCATTAGTTGATTTAAGCATATACATTTATGAAAACTATCGATTGAAAAATCACATATCTTATGCTTCAAAAAGATCAAATCATTTACCTATGACACATTTATCATTAGCCTTAATAGTGAATAATGCATTGCGAATAGTGAATAGTGCACATAACATTTATCAAGTAAATTATTATAATTTCTTTAGTAAGAATAACACCTTTGTTTGCAAGGAGTTCTATTTAAAAACTTATATTTCACATTTATATATGATTATTGATACATATAAGTAAACATAAGTCATTAACAATAACATGCATTGATGGTTCATGTAAGATAATTTGAATGGAAAACAATTCATTTAAGAACACACGCACGCGTGCACACACATCTTAGAAAAAAATCGATACAACAAAGTCATTGCAAAAACAATTATAAATAATAAGAAATATACATATTAATATAATTGGCATCCCATATATTTCAAAAAATATAAAATCATACAAATTGATTCAACAAAAACTATGTCCAAAATGTATTGAAAAATTGGAATGTACTTTTCAACAAATTTATAAAGGAAAAAATCTCCATCAACTACAATGAAGTACATGTTCTATTGAACATTCGAATGTACTCATGTTTTTGTTTGATACGATGAAGTGTCTTAAGAAAGGGGAATAAAACTTGCAGAAGCCACATATCTTGCTCTTTTCCTGTATATGATTTTATCAAGATGTGGTTTGATCGATATTCGATGAATTGAGAAGTATGCTTTTTTGTATCTATTAGCAATACATTTGATTCTTCATAACTATCTCCATATTGGGACCACACATCAATCAACTTTTTCTCATAAAATTGTCTTGTTCTCCCTGCTTCCAATTTTGTTTGCAAATGACAATGAGACCTGTCCCATGCAAATTTAAATTCCTCTATATCAATATTTGATTTTTCAAGTACTTTTCGGATGTACTTGTCAGTGACATTTAATGTCCATATTGCGACATCATAATTTCTTAAGCAATATTTTAATACTTCTCACTGAAAAGGCCTTAAAAAAAAGGACCTATCACCAAACTGCCAATCTGGTTCTCTTTGGATATGAAAATTTTGTTCATCTTTGGTGTATGATTGGAAGAATACTCCTTCCATTTCAAATATCAACAACATCTTCTGACTTGTAGTAATGCCCATCTGCATCTGCACTGTAACCACATGTATGATATTAACATATCTTCACTTCAACACTTCATTGCTTAAGGACATAAAAACCTATCATTTTAAAAATGATGTTAATATTTATTATGAATTATTTCCATTTGTATGCTAAGGTAATTTTACAATGAGTTCATAGTATCACAAAATACAAAAACAATTGCCCCATTAAAATGAACAAACAAATAATATGTTTACTTTATACATACAACCTAATACCTTTATTTAATTTGTATGGAATAAAAGTCTTATAAGAATGCATTGAACCACCATTTAAATCAATGATTTTAAGACTTATAATGATTTATTTAATTGCAATTGAAAAATATAATTAAAATGGTCTAGTGCAAGTAAACAAACTAATTATATATTATTTTTCACATACAATATAATACAATTTCTAAATTTGAAACCTAATTATTATATGTTAATTTATAGAGTTTCTACCTTAGTTTCTTTTGGTGCTTCTTTTAGTACAAATTGTATGTTTATTGTTGGTGCTACATACAACTTAATATAGTTTTTCAACTTATATGGAATAAAAAAGGTTATAAGAATGCAATGGGTCATCCTTCACATTACTAATTTATAAGAGGTATAACAATAACTTAAACCATATTTATAGTAAATAATTGTAATGATCTAATTAAAACAAATAGACCAATGATCTATTAATTTTACATACAATGTAATCCATTGTAAAAAAAAAAATATAGCATGGGAAATTTTGATATGAAAACATTAAATGACCATTCATCTCACCAAAAATAAAGAAAATAAAAATATTTTATTTTTGGTAATGACAAACCAAATCAACAATTCTTTTATTAGTGTTGTGAAATAAAAATAATAGTTCATGATGTCATACATATAATAGCATGAAATAGACATCAATAATCTTAAGGTACTTCTTAATGTAATTGAACATCCTTCAAAATAGCTCGCACATCCGTAGCCTTGTTGAGTTTATGCAATATTCTCCATAGCCCATTGATCAACCAATTATCCCCTTGATTTGATCCAATGAATGGAGGGGCAAGAATCACATTTTCTTTTGGATTCTCTTTCACTCTCTCAATTAAACAATCAACTATAATAGTATTGGTTGCGTCATATTGGGTATGCATTTCCCACACTTTTTTCAATGATTTAGTGTGTATAACTTTCGTTGGATTGTCAATGACCTTATGTCCCTTTTGTGGTTTACAGTCTGAAGCAGTCCACTTAAACAAAAGTTTATCTTGTAATGTTTCTGAAACCAACTTTTTTAGAAATCTTGTTGTGCTTTGTTTCAAAGCTGTCGTCAAAATTGCAATTTCAAGAGATTCATTTTTGAAACACATTTCAAAAAATGATTTTGCATGTGGATGAATCCAAAATAATTTTTTCTCTATTGTGTAATCAGCATCAGCTCCCATTTTCTCAATATGCCCTTTGTTTGTTGCTTCATCATCGATGCTATGATAAAAAATGTCCTTTAGTTCAAAAATAACTAGTTTCTTTTCAGTTATTTTGGCTGCAACACAATGGAAAATAATCTAGTCAAACCATTTTATTCAAGTTACAAAAATTACTAAAAAAATTGTTGAAATGATACACTTACCTTGAGAGG
Organism: Pinus tabuliformis; assembly: GCA_031772625.1. Lineage (NCBI taxonomy): Eukaryota > Viridiplantae > Streptophyta > Pinopsida > Pinales > Pinaceae > Pinus > Pinus tabuliformis. The sequence goes on along the minus strand of CM062805.1, from coordinate 702,333,797 downwards.
TTTTTGCGCTTTTTATAGATGAAACAGTAATTTCTTTTATCATCTTGATAGAACCTGGAGTAAACATATTAAACCTTCAATCAAATACCAATTGTACTTCCTATTAAACCTTCAATCAAATACCAATACTAAGAAAAACATTAGTAATGCAACCTTTAAAAAGAAAAACACACACACACACCTTTAACATTATTTTGATCATTAATTTTATCTTTTTTATTTGTTCCTATAATAATAATATACAACGTTATGGTAGTTACAAGAATTAGAGTTTGAAGAATAATAAGATAAACAATAAGACAAGTTATAAGTATCTGATATGACATTATCTTCATATTTGTAACATTGCACCTCATCATCATCTTTGTTACCTTTAGCTGTCTCCAAATTAAACATATAAAATATTTTGAATTGTGAAAATGAATAGAATCATTAAATAATAAGGAAAAGAAGTGGAGAAATTATAAGTACCTGATGTTATATTTTGTTCTTGATTAAAGTTTTGTTTAACTTTCATTTGATCAATGTCTTGGTTCTCCTTGCTTGTCGCTATAATAAACATAAAAAATGTTATAAATTGTGACGATGAACAAAATTCATTAAACAACTATACAAAAAAAGAATCATCTATAATCGTCCATAATAATATTTTGGTCTTGATTGTAGTTTTGTGGGACAGTCCCTGGTCATTATATTCATTCTCTTTATTTCCAACTACAATCAACATATGAGATGATATGAATCACCATAATAAAAATAATAATTTAGCATAATAATAAAATAAATAAAAATGATAGAGTTATGTTGATTAATACCCATTTCTATCTCCATCGTGCCATGGTCATTGTCTTGATTAATTCCATTCATCTCATAATTCCCTGTAATAGTCATCCAAAAATGTTATGAATAAGGAAATTAAATAAATTGAAAAATTATCAAGAGAAAAATCCAATAAAATTATGTACCTGGTATGATAACTTCTTCCTCTCCTCCTTCTCCTCCTATTTCCATCTCTATACTTTTTTCAACATCATGAGCACTATGTTGATTATTTTTTTGCTTCCCACTTTCATCATTCTCTGTTTTAGAATCTCCATCATTAATTATTTTAGTAAACACTTTGACAATTAAGAAATATGAACAAAATATTATCCAAAGTATTATAAGAAAAAAGAATGAATTGTAGTACCTGAATTTTCAAAGAAGTTAATGGATCCTAGATTTGATAGTTGAAAAGATTTGTAAGTATTTAACATGATTGTCCTTTGTGTCTCTATTTGCACAACACATGAAATTCTTCTTCCATATGTACAACAGGCCTTGATTAAATTTGTCCCCGCATAAAGAGAAATGACCACTTTTGCATCACTACATTGTTGGTGTTTTTCCAATAAATCCATCCAGAAATCATAATCTCTCTCATTTTCATCGAATGTGTGAGAGTATTTGATAGCCTCCAAAATTTTTAATTCTGAAGTATAGAAATGTATAGTAAGAACTATATCATAACTATAATTGTTTTGGGACTTATATTCATAAATGCCACTAGTCATTTTATAGTTGAACTTGGAGTTATTTATGGAAATTTCCAAAGACTGGCGTACATCATTACAAAACCAAAGTTCTACTAAGAGAACTGTAGTAAAGTCATTCAACTCATTTTTTTCGATAAGAAATCGAAAAAATTCAATATAATATCCCTTGTGGAATTGTTCTTTTTTCAAAGCTAGTGTATCCAAAACAACAAGGTCAGTATGTAAAACTGGTTGCAACTGACATGGAAAGGAGTGCAAAAGTGTTGACAAAAGATCAGGGCCCCCAAAGTGACAACCAAATTCAAAATTGTTGTCAACCTGTTGAACACTTGTCGATCCATTTATTATTCTGTCAAGGACTCCACATGCTTGCTGAGAAAGGGACTCTATCTTTGTATTACGTGTTCCTTTGACATAAGTAGACCCCTCCACCATGTTGCAAAAATTGGTAAATATGATATCATTAATTTCATAATGCTCAAGAATGTTGAATGTGGTAAGAGTCATCTCATTCAAGTTCTGATCATGACTTTGACAATATGTTACCATTGCATCCAATATTGTTCTGTTGGTTTTCAATTTAGAACAATAATCTTTTAATTTTGTGGCATTTGATGGATGATTATGTGGAATAGAAAACCAAATGGTTCCATCCAATAGCTTATCTGCTACTGAAGCAATTTCTTCCATGGTTAATCCCTGAAGGGGCCGAAGAGTAGCTGCTGTCAAACTGTGTAGACTATTTCTCTTGTAGTTCTCAAAATCAGGTTGGGTTGGAGAACACTTTAATGTGCCTAGTTGGTAACAGTTAAAAACAGTGTCCCATTTATCCCAAATAGGTTCCTCGAGATATAAGAGAATTTTTTTATCAGAAAAATTTGTAATTGGACAGTCGAAGAATGAGCACAACATTTCATCATCAACCTGATAAAATAAGAAATATAAACTAATAAGAATTCAATGTAAAAATGAAACTAAATAAGGTTTTACAAACTAATGAGAATTCATTATAAATATGAAAAAAAATGACTTATATTATCAACTTTAGTCATTTATCTACAATAAAAATAGATACAATAATAAAATGTTAAATGTAAAAATAATTAAAATTACATACCTTGTCTTCAGCCGTCTTAGAACATCCAATCCTTCTTTTCTTTAATTTGTCATTGGCAATTAAGAAATGCCTTGCCGAGCGCACACAATCAATAAATGGAGTTTTGTAGAACACCTTATTTGCAGAATTTAATTGACAACAAATGCGGATCACCTTAGTGGGTTCAACTGATGGATGCAAGAATCGAGCATTACGTTTTTTATATTTTTTTTTCGCTTCTGTAGATACATTATATTTAGGATTTGTTAAAATTTCTTTCGCTGCTTGAATGGTGTGTTGACCATCAACTATCCAAAAATTGATATTCTTGGAATTTAGATCTGTCTCATTTATAATTTTGATAGAGTTTACCAATGGATCAGACTCATTGATGTCAAATGGAATCAGAAGAGCATCAGGTAATGAGGTTTGAAATTTTTCTAAGAATGATTTCACTAATACTTGAACATTTAAATCATCTCGTGATCTTAATTTGAACACCTTAGGAGCTTCTATGCATCTTTCAACAGCCACTTTTCTACTAAAGGAGTTTGAAAATAGATAGCAATGCTTGAAGGCTTCATGAATCTCATCACATTGATTTGCAAGGTTTGTTGTCTCATATTCAACTTTCCTAGTTTTTTGAAATTCTGTAGTAGGCTTGAAATCACTTTCTGTTATGTTCTCCTCCAAATCAGATAAATATACTCTTCTCAAAGCAAGTAATTGAGAATCAAGTTTATCATCTGGTATTTTATCAAGAAATTTACCTTTTTGTTGTAAATGAAGAAGTACAGATGATGTTTTTTTACTTCTTACATAGCGATATCTCAGAACGGTGGCAATGCGTTTTAAAAGATCTGCGCAACTAGTTAGTCCAGATTTAGATAAGCTCTCATAGTTATCCAACTTGAACATTGAATTCTTTATCGTATTTGTTGAATCAGTACTTGAAGCTTCAATCAAATCTGGTCTAAAATTTGTATACTCCACTTGACATGAAATTAATTTTACCTCATTTTCTTTAATCATTTCCACTTGAAAGTCAATGTCATTTTCATTGCAAGCATAGCAATTAATTATTATTCCTAATATCTCTGGTTCTTTTCCATCTATTGATCCAAATAGATACATATCAGGAAACATATTCAGGGGAGCTTCTATTTGGATGTACCAGTCTTGCACAAACTCATATTTATTAGTTGTATTGTATTTTTTAATCATTTCAAAAGTAGAAGTAGAAGGTGTTATTGATACTGCCATTTGAGTTGAATAACTTTTCTTTTTCTTAAGTGATAGTTGTAACATTTCATTTGCTTTAGGGCCGACCAATTCTGCAAATAACAACAAAAAAAATATTTGCATGAATCAAATTGAAAATATAATTTCAAATATTGTCACATAATGTTCTTTTAAATATTGAAAAATCACATAATCTAACCATTTCTAAGAGAGTGTACATAAAATATAAAACCACATACCAGTTGAAGGAGGCATCGTTTGTATATCACTTATTTTTTGTTTCTTCTTCACTACTTTACTTCGAATTTCAGGCACACCAGATTCCACAGTTTCTAAAAAAAAAAAATTATGGACTACATAAAATACCAAATATTATTAAACAACCTTATAATACACGATTTCCATTTACATGCACAATAATAAATGAGTACATATTTTAATGCAAGTTTACTATATGACACCAAAAGTTATCACCTGGGTAAAATTGCTATGAAAAGAAACCACCTAATCCAACCATTTCTAAAAAAGTACAAAAAATATAAAACCACCATACCAGTTGAAGGAGGCATCGTTTGTCTATCACTTGTTTTTCTTTTTCTCTTCACTACTTTACTTCAAATTTCACGCACACCAGTTTCCACAGTTTCTAGAAAAAAAAAAAGAATATGGAAGACATGAAATACCAAATATTATTAAACAACCTTATAATACACGATTTCCATTTACATGCACAATAATAAATAAGTACATATGTTATGCAAGTTTACTATATGATGCCAATAGTTATCACCTAGCTAAAATTGCTCGGGAAAAAAAAATTACCCATGTTGGTATGGGTTGTCCTCATTAAAAAACCACTCCTAAGGCTATTTCCATGGTTTTTATTAATCAACAACCACTTATTAACATAATGTCTAACAATTGTAACAAAGTATAAACTAATTTAAAATTCTCATACCATTTAAAGAATTTGGTGTTGTGTTTCTTGAACTTCCTTTTTCCTTGGATGCTTCCTTTGAATTCTCACTAGCTTCATAGTCCATGGTTTCTGAAAATAAAGTAAAATATTATTATCACATTCTTCATTTATTGAAGAAAATACGAATTTATAAATACTATAACTACTCGCATCATTGTATGTGTAACAAAATGAACAAGAACAATAACAAGTGTAGAACTCACAATAATAGCTATTCAAATGTAGAACATGTGTTAGATTTCCTCTTAGTGCAAACTCAAGCTCCTAGAAACATTGTAGGATGAGAAATCTAGCAAGTGCTGTATTTATGTCTACCATAAATACAAGTATGTTTCTAACAACAACATTGTAGAGTATAAGAATTCTAGATTGTGTTAAATTTTCTTCCAACACAAACACAAGCACATTTTAATTTGAAAGAAATCTAACACATGTTATATTTCCTTCAAGCATAAACACAAGAACATAACAACATTGTAGGACTAAATAAGTCTAATGTGTGATAGATTAACAACATTGCAATGTAAAATAAAATGTAACATGTGTTAGATTTCCTTTTAGCGCAAACTCAAGCACATAGAAACATTGTAGAGTGAGAAATCTAGTAAGTACTAGATTTATGTCTACCACAAATACAAGTACATTGCCAACAATAACATTGTAGAGTATAAGAAATCTAGCTTGTGTTAAATTTTCTTCCAAGACAAACACAAGCACATTTAAATTTGAAAAAAATCTAACACATGTTATATTTCCTTCTAGCACAAACACAAGAACTTAACAACATTGTAGGACTAAATAAGTCTAATGTGTGCTAGATTAACAACATTGCAATGTAAAAAGAAAATCTAACATGTGTTAGATTTCCTTTTAGCACAAAATCAATCACATAGAAACATTGTAGAGTGAGAAATCTATCAAGTGCTAGATTTATGTCTACCACAGATATAACCACATTGCCAACAACAACATTGTAGAGTATAAGAATTCTAGGTTGTGTTAAATTCTCTTCCAACACAAAGACAAGCAGATTTGAATTTGAAAGAAATCTAACACATGTTATATTTCCTTCGAGCACAAACACAAGAACATAACAACATTGTAGGACTAAATAAGTCTAATGTGTGCTAGATTAACAACATTGCAATGTAAAATAAAATCTAACATGTGTTAGATTTCCTTTTAGCGCAAACATGAGCACATAGAAACATTGAAGAGTGAGAAATCTAGCAAGTGCTAGATTTATGTCTACCACAAATACAAGCATGTTGCCAACAACAACATTGTAGAGTATAAGAAATCTAGCTTGTGTTAAATTTTCTTCCAACACAAACACAAGAACATAAAATTTTTTTAGGACTAAATAAGTCTAATGTGTTCTAGATTAACAACATTGCAATGGTAAAGAAAATCTAACATGTGTTAGATTTCCTTTTAGCGCAAACTCAAGCACATAGAAACATTGTAGATTGAGATATCTAGTAAGTGTTAGATTTATGTCTACCACAAATACAAACACATTGCCAACACCAACACAAGCACATTTAAATTGAAAAGAAATCTAACACATGCTATATTTCCTTCTAGCACAAACACAAGAACATAACAACATTGTAGGACTAAATAAGTCTAATGTGTGCTAGATTAACAACATTGCAATGTAAAAGAAAATCTAACATGTGTTAGATTTACTTTTAGTACAAATTCAAGCACATAGAAACATTGTAGAGTGACAAATCTAGCAAGTGCTAAATTTATCTCTACCACAAATACAAGCACATTGCCAACAAAAACATTGTAGAGTATAAGAAATGTGGCTTGTGTTAAATTTTATTCAACACAAACACAAGCAAATTTAAATTTGAAACAAATCTAACACATGTTATATTTCGAGCACAAACCCAAGAACATAACAACATTGTAGTACTTAATAAGTTTAATGTGTGCTAGATTAACAACATTGCAATGTAAAAGAAAATCTAACATGTGTTAGATTTCCTTTTAGTGCAAACTCAAGGACATAGAAACATTGTAGATTGAGAAATATAGCAAGTGCTAGATTTATGTCTACCACAAATACAAGCACGTTTCCAACAACAACATTGTAGAGTATAAGAAATCTGGCTTGTGTAAAATTTTCTTCCAACACAAACACAAGCACATTTAAATTTGAAAGAAATCTAACACATGTCATATTTCCTTCTAGCACAAACACAAGAACATAACAACATTTTAGGACTAAATAGGTCTAATTTGTGCTAGATTAACAACATTGCAATGTAAAAGAAAATCTAACATGTGTTACATTTCCTTTTGGCACAAACTCAAGCACATAGAAACATTGTAGATTGAGAAATCTAGCAAGTGCTAGATTTATGTCTACCACAAATACAAGCACGTTGCCAACAACAACATTGTAGAGTATAAGAAATCTAGCTTGTTTAATTTTTCTTCCAACACAAACACAAGCACATTTAAATTTGAAATAAATCTAACACATGCTATATTTCCTTCTAGCCCAAACAGAAATACATAACAACATTGTAGGACTAAATAAGTCTAGCGTGTGCTAGATTAACAATATTGCAATGTAAAAGAAAATCTAACATGTGTTAGATTTCCTTTTAAAGAAAACTCAAGCACATAGAAACATTGTAGAGTGAGAAATTTAGCAAGTGCTAGATTTATGTCTACCACAAATACAAGCACGTTGCTAACAACAACATTGTAGAGTATAAGAAATCTAGCTTGTGTTAAATTTGTTTCCAACACAAACACAAGCACATTTAAATTTGAAAGAAATCTAACACGTGCTATATTTCCTTCTATCACAACCACAAGTACATAACAACATTGTCAGACTAAATAAGTCTAATGTGTGCTAGATTAACAACATTGCAATGTAAAAGAAAATCTAACATGTGTTAGATTTCATTTTAGCGCAAACTCAAGCACATAGAAACATTGTAGAATGAGAAATCTAGCAAGTGTTAGATTTATGTATACCACAAATACAAGCAAGTTGCCAACAACAACATTGTAGAGTATAAGAATTATAAACTGTATTAAATTTTCTTCCAACACAAATAAGCACATTCTAATTTGAAAGAAATATAACACATGTTATATTACCCTCAAGCAAAAACACAAGAACATAACAACATTGTAGGACTAAATAAGTCTAATGTGTGCTAAATTAACAACATTGCAATGTAAAATAAAATCTAACATGTGTTAGATTTCTTTTTAGCGCAAACTTGAGCACATAGAAACATTGTAAATTGAGAAATCTAGCAAGTGCTACATTTATGTCTACCACAAGTACAAGCACGTTGCCAACAACAACATTGTAGAGTATAAGAAATCTAGCTTGTGTTAAATTTTCTTCCAACAGAAACACAAACACATCTAAATTTGAAAGAAATCTAACACATGCTATATTTCCTTCTAGCACAAACAACAAGAACGTAACAAAATTTTAGGACTAAATAAGTCTAATGTGTGCTAGATTAACAACATTTCAATGTAAAAGAAAACCTAACATGTGTTAGATTTCCTTTTAGCGCAAACTCAAGCACATAGAAACATTGTAGAGTGAGAAATCTAGCAAGTTGTGATGGATTTCTCACACAAAACAATCTCATACTCATCTCCATATCCCTCCACTTACTCATCCCTATCAAGGAGATGCATATACATGTTTATAAACCACATCAAGTAAATTGTCTCTCTCACTCGTGTGAAATCCCGGGTCTTTGTAAGATTTCACAAACTCTGCAAATAGAACAAACTCTAACATTATCATCAAGAAATTAAATCCCCCTCTATGCTCACTAAATCTAGAGTTAAGATGGATGTAAACGAAAAGCATGCACCTTAGAAATTTGATCCCTTTGTAGGCTCAAAATAGTTCAGAAGATTTTAATTTGAGGGCTTATCTGATTCTTATCAATAATTTAGATAAAGAGTCTTACTTTTTAGTTAACAATTTTTTTTCCCAGAAATTTGAATCATGGTTAGACAGGTTCGGATCGCTACACAGAGGGCAGAGACTATCTCTGAAGCAGAAGCGACGGTTCGATAGACAACACAGCACACGAGAAATCACCTGAGGACAAGTTCGCTTGGAAGCAATAACAGGGAGCAAGCGACGAAGTGAGGAATACTTAGCGTTGATGAATGAAGGAAGGGGGTGAGATATAGGAAGAAGCTGGAGAGTGGTGAGGCGGGAGAGGGACCAACCAGTCACGGGATGAAGGAGGGAATCCTGAGGGTAGACCAGAGAGATGTCCTGGAGGATCCATGAATCAGATCTGAGGAGACATCTGCCGGCAGATTTGATGAGATTGTCAAGCTTAATGAGTATTTTGTGGATTTCGTGTCCTTGCAATATCCTGCTACAGTAAGCAATCTTGTTGAAATCCCGAGGAAGATGATTCCAGTCGATTCTGTCAGTGCTTTTAGGCTTAACGCTGTTGAGTTTATTTGGAGTCATGGCAAAGGTTGGTAAGTCTCCTTAGAGTTGCAGCTTAGGGTGCCAACTGGCCTTCCACACGCACTGTTGGCGCAACCGTCAGCCCTCTTGTTAAGGTTACGAAGAATATGGTAGTATTGAATGTCATCCATTGCCTGATACAAAATTTGATTGCGTCTGTTAATTTGCTAAAGGAGAGTGTTGGGAGAGTCCTGCTGATGGACCATTACGCAGATGACAACAGAGGAATCACCGAATACCTTTGCCTTCTTTATCCTCAGTTTGCCTAACTGAGTTAGGCCCTGAAACAAAGCTAGTGCTTCAGCTCTATTATTTGAGACCTTCCCTAGACCCCACTCATAATGGAGGATGCACTCCTCATTGGCGTTGATAATCAGCCCCCCTGCTCCAGCTGTACTAGGATTTGATTTAGATGCCCTGTCGAAGAATAGATAGAAGCAGTTGCAGTTTTGTATCCAATTGGCGAACTCCTCTTCTTTTAATCTAACTTTCCATGAGCTAGCTTCTGCCTTTCTCTGTGCATCCCTCCTGCTACCTTCCTGTACATTATGATTTTTTTCCAGAATGTAACTTATGAAATCTCGCTCCTCCACACTATATCTTGTTGCATCTATCTTTCCAGTGGTGTTGATTGAGATAGTTTCCAGAGCAAGGATTATGGCTTTGTTGCAGGTTATTTGTGTAGTTGAGCTCTTGTCTTGGAAAATTTTTCGATTTCTAGCTAACCAGATACGCCATAGCAAGGTGTGAGGGAGAATGTTCCATACTCTCTTCACCAAGTTGCTTCTTTTTTCTTTCCAGGGGCAACATTTTCTCCATTTGTAGATTCTCTCCGCTATGGTATGCTGAGGTTCCCAAATTAAATTTCCAGTGGAAGACATTTTTTCCCAGCATTCAACAGCAAAAGGGCATTCTATGAATAGATGATGCATCGTTTCTTTGGCATTGCAACAGTTGGGGCATCTGGATGGGCCATTGATGCCTCTTCTTTTTAGGTTCTCTGTTGTTAAGATTTTGCCTTTCAGCAGGAGCCATATAAAATTTTTTATTTTTGGGAGAGCCTCTGATCTCCAAACAATTTTCCAATGGTTCCACAAATTCATCTGAAAGGTGCTATTGCAAAGGTGTTGATGGCCTGCTCTGACTGTATAATTTGTTCCTGTTGAGTCCCAGCGAAAACCATCCCTTTCACCTTCCTTGATGAGAGCCTTGATGTGGAGGAGAGACTTCAGATAGCTGAGGCTGGGTTCTAAAGCGTTGGGGATTTCTGGGAAGGACCAACCAGTCCAGGCATGGGAATGAGGGTCCCAACTGGAAATTTGAGCCAGATGATGGATGCCTCTATTGTTAAGAAATTTGATGACGGGTATGGCCTCTTTATGCATGATCAATGGTTGTTGTCCCTGGATTTTGTCAGTTCCAAAGTTGATGCTGGCTCCCCCCCCTAGAACTTTCGAAATATTTTGAATCATAAGAGGTAGGGCTTTCTTGCATAACCTCCAGATTTTAGTGGAGTCTCTGTTGGGGATATTGGAGTCAAGGAGCTTCTGCCTTTGGAAGTTTAGATATTTGATCTCCAGCACCTTTTTCCACCACGATGAGGGTCTCGTTATTAACCTCCATACTATTTTCGCTCCAAAGGCCAAATTTAAGAACTTTGGCGATCTAATACCAAGACCTCCTCTATCTTGGGTTTGGATTACATGCTTCCAACTAACTAAATTAAACTTGCTTTTATCATTCTTCCCCCCTTGCCAAAGGAAGTGAAGTGCAACCTCCAATTTATGGTGAAAAATGGCAGGAGCTTGATATAGAGAAAAACGGTAAAGGGGAAGGGAAGTGATACCTGATTTAAGGAGAATGAGCCGGCCTGCAGGGTTGAGCCACAATGTTCCCCATTGCTGCACTTTTCTCTTTACCTTGTCAATGATTCCGTTCCAAGTTTCAGCCTTCAAAGGGCCCAAGCTCATTGGCATGCCCAGATAGGAAAAGTGGGTCCATTCCAGCTTGCATGTGACACCAAATATGTTTGCAATGCTATGGATAACCTGATTTGAAGTGTTCCATTCATATATACAGCTTTTGAGCTGATTGACCAAGCCTCCAGAGTACCCCATAAATTGGTCAAGGAGTTTCTTGAATTGCCTTGCTATTATGCTGGAGGCTCCCCCAATTAATAAGGTATCATCAGCAAACTGTGAGTGATTAATGTTTTTTGCTCCATTCCCGAATTTGATACCGGTTATAAGGCCCACTCTCCGATTGTGGTCCAAAGCTTGACTGAAGGATTCTGCCATGAGGATGAAGAGGTAGGGAGAGAGGAGACAACCCTGTCTGAGACCTCGGGAAGATTGGAATGCTTCACCTGGCCTACCGTTGATCAGGGGGGAGATCCATGGCCTAGAGATACAAGCTACAATAATATTAATGAAGGGAGATTCGAAGCCCATCTTTTTTAGGACAGCAATAAGGAAGGAATGCCTTACTCTATCGAAGGCATTCGCCAGATTGAGTTTTAGGACAAATCCTTTCTCTTTCCTGGATAAACTCGAGTGGATGGCTTCTTGGACAAGGAGAATGGAATCAGTGATATGTCTGTTGGGCAGGAAACCTCCTTGATTTTCAAAAATCAGGGAGGGAAGGAGGGGTTTGAGTCTGGTAGCTAAGATTTTGGATAGAATTTTGTAGGAGGAATTGCAGAGGGAAATGGGTCGGAATCTGGAAAAGGAAGAGCACCGATTTTCCTTAGGTATGAGGGCAAGAAAGGTGGAATTGGTGAATCCTCCTATTTTCCCTTTTCTTTGTGCCCATCGAATCATCTTTGTCAGGTCCTTTTTTATCAGAGTCTAGAACTCCCTGAAAAAACAGATGGGGAATCCGTCAGGCCCAAGCGCCTTATCAAGGTGTAGACTCCAGATTGCTCTTTTAATTTCCTCTTCTTCAATTTCCTTGCTAAGGTTGTCGTTCATCTCCTTAGTGACTCCTTTGGGCAGATGCTGGAGCAAGTCGGAATAGTCTTCTGCCCCTTTGATTTCAGTTAGGAGGTCCCTGTAGTGCTTGGAGGCAGCCTTCCTTATGGTTTCTTGAGTGCTGTGCCGATTTCCTTCGCTGTCCAGGATTGTGTTTACATCGTTCCTGAGCTTTCGAGCAGTGGCCTGTTTGTGGAAGTAGCCTGTATTTTTGTCTCCTCCTTGAAGCCATAATTGTCTAGATTTTAAACGCCACTTGGTTTCTTCCTCCCTATTAATGTGACTCAGTTGTGCGTATAATACACTTTCTTGCTCCTTATTTTGCTGCGATAATCCATGCTCTTCGATCCTTGACTGCACACCTTCTAATTCATTCTTGACTTTCTTTTTGATCTCCTCTGGCTCCTGATAATTATCTTTGGCCCAATCTTTTAAAATCTGCTTGGTTCTTTTTAATTTGGTTTCCCAAATAAAGCATGGCGAACCTTCCACATGCTGGCTCCAGGTCATCTAAACAATTTCTCTGGCTACAGGAATCTGATTCCAAAGAGGGTTGTATTTAAATGGAATAGGGCCAAGAGGACAGTGGGTTTCCAAAGTTAGAGTGATGGGGTAGTGATCAGAGGCAGAGGTATTGAGAAATAGTGTAACAATTAAAGATATTTCCACCAGAGATTCAACTTTCCATTCAAGTGATATATGGTAATTCTAGACTCTAAATTCGAAGAATAGTGTAACAATTAAAGATATTTCCTCATCTCTAGCAACCAGGTATTTTCTTCTTCCCTTTTCTTATTTTCGCCATTAAATATGGGGGCCTTAATTTTTCTTAGCTTTGCTTTTCTGCTCTTCTTCTAACTTCTCTAAGTGTTGAAAAAATATGGATATTATCAGATTCGATAGTAAAATAATCCCTTTTACTTGTTTTCCTAGCTGAGTGATAGTGTTGATAAGAAACAATTTTGGAGTGACTTGACCTTCCGATACCTCTCATCATAAACCATGCACTTTGCTCATAAGCTAATCTGGACTCAGTTTTCTATGTCAATTCACTCTAAATTTTGTTTAAACTCTTAAATATTTGGTTGCTAATATGTTGTTTATCTTTTATCAGCTTCTCATTGTCATCTTTATAGTTGAGAAATTCCAATTTGAGATTTTTGATTGTTTCTTCCAAATCCCTACCCTTAGGTTGGTCCACTACATGATCATTAGTTTTTTTTAACATCATTCATGCTTATGTTTGTAACCCTAACTACTTCCTCTTCACTCTAAGGTCCTTGGGCATATTTTTGACTCCTATATGTTACTAGGAAATTTTCCCTGAAAATTTACTTATAGTGTTTCCTAAATATTTTGTTCAAATTGATCATTGACTTAAGAATTCTAGATTTTCCAGGTTGTCCTCTTCGTCAATTTCTTTGTATTGACTATCTACTTGTGTTATTCCAATCCCCAGGCTAAAATATATGACCTTTGAAATATTGTAACCTATTATGACATTTTAACATGTGAAGACTCTTGTAGATTTTCTTCAAAATTTTCCAAAAATTTAACCTTCAATTCAAATTTTTGGGTAGGAAGTTATAATCATCCTGAAATTGTCATTCTAATTATTTGTTATATGCCCAATTCTTATTTGTGAGCTGTAACTTACGGTCTTTTTAAGTTTGCATAATTTTCGTCAAATTCTCCATACCGAGAAAATTCCAATTCTACCTACTTTCCTCAATGTTGTAACTATATTTCAAAATCTATAACTAATTTTCCTGTCAAAAGTACTTGTATTTTCTTGTACTTCCATATTTTTACCTATTCCTTGTGATTCTCACTCTTCTCTTTAGGATTTCCTCGGTTCCTTATTGGAAGTAAACAAGCTTTTTGGCCTCTTTCTCCAACTAGCCAACATGCTAACTTCTTTCTGACCCCACACACAATTTCATATATTTTCATATATTGTTTTATTTAAGATATATAAATATATATGTTTTTGTTTATATATTAATTGATTATATAAATATTATCCAATTATTAATCTATATATAAATATGAAAATCATTTAAATAACATATAAACTTAACACTTATGGACCAAAGTATATCCCCTCTATGTAAATATTCATAAATAATAAATAAATATGAAACCCAACCCTCAATAGCTCACAGTTCTAGTGACAACCCAAAAGGGTCATACATATAACATATTTATGTTTTTAAATAAATTACACGGAGCCCACCACTTCTCTTTTCATATTGCATGAACGCAAAACAACATATATATATAACCCATCTTACAATATTTTAAATAAATTAATAAATGCATTATTGTTGACCCCACATAACCTCAAGGGTCCCTTCGGTTTATCGACCATTGGTAGTTTAAAATATCAAACAGTCGTTATGTTGGTTGATCTTAGATCTGATAGCTCATATCAACCCTATACAATTTCTAAAATCGTCCTTGGACATCGAATTGTTGGTCCATTAACAAGCTCCTCACAATCTAATATTCCAGGTTCCAAACTCCCTTAGCATGGTTCCAACTCCACATTGACAGAAGGCCCCTAACATCCAACGGTGGATACATGTTGAAAATGGATGGTCAAGACACAATTCGGACCCCCACTCCCTCACTAATGTCATAGGGGTTCGTAATCAATGTTCCAACTCAGGGTTCTTCACATTATATCTGACGACGTTTATGCAATTTGACATTGGTCATCCAATGGCCAATATCAAATATGACCGCCCCCCCTCTCCCGTTAACAGCATAGTGGGAGGTCCCCTATCACGGTAACACCCTACCCCAACATGGTTCCACAACACATTAATTAACATAGGCTTAGCCCACCTCTATGGCCCCACACCACCCCATGCTACCATGATCAAACTTCCATGACATCATGACCTTCCTGGCCTCACTACACCACATCTACAACCTTCATCATCGTTACTACTCCATCATGCCCTCATGGCCCTGAACTCCTTGAAAACAATTTTGACCCAACTTCAACCTATGGACCTTAATAGCTCTTGAGGCCCATATCAACAATATTTTATAAAAAGGGTCTTGTAGATATATTAAACATGTATAATTACATTAAATATGTCATTAAAATTAATCATTCTAAATTATTAGCCATAGCATCATTCTTCACCAGGGGTGTGATATCGAACCATAGCTCTCTCAGGCATAATTAATATTTTCCTTTGAAATTGGCTATGAAATTGAATCAAGCCATCCATACTGTATTTTTTTATTACACTTGAAATTCTAATTCCCTGGTGAATTTTTACGCTCACATTCTTAGGACATTTGTCGAAGACTTAGCAGGAAACCTGTATTTCCTTAATTTTCATCAAACTTTGTCCAATCAAGCCTAAAACCCATCAATTTTTAACCAACAATTCCAGGTCGGGCGCTGTTATACATCTGTATTGGCCTTAGCAATACCAAGAAATGAAATCACAACAAGGTTCCACTGAATTACAGGAGGAATAGCCTAATTGGGATCTCTAGTTAGCTGATTCTGTGAGATTATATGCTACAGGTGTGCAGTATCCAAACCAAAATGAACCTTCAGAGGCCAAGATTTTCTGTGGAGTATACCTGCTTCCAGGGTTTATCAATCATCCCTGCATTCCATCTGCATCGAGATTCTGCATTGGGAAATACAATAGCTTGTTTATGTTATTATTTCCACAAACCCCAAAAATCAGATTTATCCCCCCTCAAGCCCCCTAAGAAGAAGAAACAAAAAACTTGAACTACCTGCTACCAACTCAAACTATTAGTTGCTTCTAGTCTCCTTTATTATTAAATGTGTTTGTATTTTAATATATTGCGTAGACACAAACTTTTGAGAGCAATTACTTCTCCAGATTTCATGTTTTTCATGATCTACTAGTATCACTCTGGCAGTTGGGTTCATAAACGTATGTTGTGGAAATGTATTCTGATCATATTCACTTTAGAAGTTGCATTCATGGTTGTTAGCCATGTTTTACATTGTCCAGTGACTGGAGCTTCTTCCCTGGTCATCTCAATTTCAGCACTGTGATTTGATACCAGCCTTGATCACAATTCATTGCAAGCTGCATTTTGGGTCTGAGTCAGCCTTTCTTATCTTGGATAACGTGTCTTTCTTATGTAAATATTTATGCTTTTCTAGATGTGCTCTGCTACCTCTTCTTACTTCATGATGTCAATTTAATATTGACTGAGGTTTTGGGGTTGCAACACTTAAATCATTCTTAACTTCTCACTCAAACAATAGTCTTTTCATCCATTTGTAATCTATTTTTTCCCATGTTTCTAGAAAGCCCCTTTCTTTGGTGACTGTCGTGTATGGCTATATAATTCTTTCTGATATTTACATGTCAATCCCAATTTGATTGTTTGGTCTAATATATAAATCATGAAGTCAAATCTGCATAGGTAAATGTCTGTTATAGTCATAATCTCATCTAGTGTTTTAAATCACATTTATTCAGAATAAGATAGGACAAGGTGAAGCAATTAACTTATCAGACATCAGCGTAATCCTTTTGGACCAT
Organism: Pinus tabuliformis; assembly: GCA_031772625.1. Lineage (NCBI taxonomy): Eukaryota > Viridiplantae > Streptophyta > Pinopsida > Pinales > Pinaceae > Pinus > Pinus tabuliformis. The sequence continues at coordinate 702,316,925 of CM062805.1, read as the reverse complement.
GCATTTCCAATATGCATATCATGATTGTAAGTACTCACTTGATCCAGAAGGTGATATGAAAGATCTCCCATTCTATCATCAATAATACCAGAATGTCCATGCACATGAATATTCAACAGCAACCCTAGAGCATTCAAGTAAACCTGAGAACCCAAAAGACAGCCAATTGCAAATGAAAACCAAGAGCAAGTAATCTTAAGAATATCTTAGACCAGGTCACTCTCCCAATTTAGCAAAAATGGAGAAAGGTTATAGTAATCATGATGTGTGAAGGATCAACATTCTCTTTGCAAAGAAGCCAAGATATGGGAGTCATATATATGGAGCTCTTTACTCAAATGTGCATGGCCTTCCAAGTAACATAACGCTAGATGCCACCAATTGTGAGTATACCTGGCACCCTAAAATATGTCAGTGCATGATCGAACCCACTTTGCAAACTACCTACCATCTGTAATGTATGGATCACTGAACAGTGATAGAAGAGGGAAAAGACTACTTCACATGAATGAACAGCAAGCATTCCATGAATCCAAACATGTTTTCATAAATTGGATTGCCTCCTTAAAGCAACATTCATGCTGAAACACATGACATAGCTGTACGAAAAACTAATGGAGATCAAAGACATGTTGTAAAATGATTAACACAAATAAAGTAGGTGCCCCCAGCCAAAACAAAATACTATTTTTCAAATGCAATGCAAAAAATAAGCCATCAATCTTGGATAAAAATTTAAAATATAGCATGCTAAGTGTCTGTTGTTTTGTGGCACACACCGCATGCTAAGTAATCTTAAGAATATCTTAGACCAGGTCACTCTCCCAATTTAGCAAAAATGGAGAAAGGTTATAGTAATCATGACGTGTGAAGGATCAACATTCTCTCTTTGCAAAGAAGCCAAGATATGGGAGTCATATATACGGAGCACTTTACTCAAATGTGCATGGCCTTCCAAGTAACATAACGCTAGATGCCACCAATTATGAGTATACCTGGCACCCTAAAATATGTCAGTGCATGATCGAACTCACTTTGCAAACTACCTACCATCTGTAATGTATGGATCACTGAACAGTGATAGAAGAGGGAAAAGACTACTTCACATGAATGAACAGCAAGCATTCCATGAATCCAAACATGTTTTCATAAATTGGACTGCCTCCTTAAAGCAACATTCATGCTGAAACACATGACATAGCTGTACGAAAAACTCATGCTGAAACACATGACATAGCTGTACGAAAAACTAATGGAGATCAAAGACATGTTGTAAAATGATTAACACAAATAAAGTAGGTGCCCCCAACCAAAACAAAATACTATTTTTCAAATGCAATGCAAAAAATAAGCCATCAATCTTGGATAAAAATTTTAAATACAGCATGCTAAGTGTCTGCTGTTTTGTGGCACACACCGCATGCTGAGACCATGGGTCATCACTTTTGATTGTCAAGCCTTTCCTTGAAGCCAATTCTGCATCCCCCATTCACCCAACCTCCAATAAAGAAAATGAAAGCATTCCATATATATAGTTTTCACCTTGATTTGCTGGCAAAACCTGCCTTGATAAGTCGGAATCTATGAATAGAAAATCTCAGACTCTTCCTTAGGAACTTCTTCCTTAGCTTAAAATGAGAAAGGCAAGCCTACTAAGATGACAATAGGTAGCTTGCGTAAGTTGCCTATGGGGTCTTCACCCTTATGGTTAGGACTTTTCCACCAAGTGAAACTTCGGGAGGTAATACTCCCTCGTGGAAGGTATATCTTTGGTGAGGCTATATATCTCCATTGATCTCCTTCAATTTACCGGGTTTTCCTTCTTGGAATAATCTACTTGTTATGTCTATTTTATGTCATTTAATTTCTTTGTGATCTTGTACTCATCTTACATTTCATTTCATCTCATTTTTGAGACAGAAGTTTCAATTTCAATCTCTAAACTTGGCATAAATTATAACTGTGTTCTTGGCAATTTCGGAAGGGTTTTGCATTTCGGGCCTGGGAGTCCTCAAATCTCAATGGGTGTCAATCCATTATGTGGTTCCATTGGTAGGGACAGATTTTTCACTTGGAAGAATAGATCTAACATCACTTCAACATCTTATATTTTAAAGCAATATGGATAATCAGTGATCATGTGTTTTGTATAACTTCACTCTAGACACCATAGGTTCATACGGCATTCTGACATATCCCCACATAGCTGAGGAACCTTCAACACAACCCGAGACAGTAGTATGCCTAGCAAGGGGGAAATAAAAAGTAAATTGATCGCTTGCTTTATGTTTATGTGTTGGAAAGAAGGGGCTAGTAGTAATATAGCCCACCACGGCTACACTTAGATTTCATTATATTTCCATATGCAGCAAAGCAAAAAATTCTATAAGCAATGGACCACCCTTACAACAGAATTGGTTCCTTGCCCGGATGAAAGGTTTATAAAAAAGGTTGTGACTGGACTTCGACTTCCTAGCTAGATAAATAGAAGAGCCTCTGGTATAGACCCCTACAGGGGAGAGACATTTTAATCAAGAGAAGGAAGAAAGCGCAAAATTATAATCTCTTCTGACAGTAAAACATTTATAATTTCTAAATCTCGTATCTTTTCCTTCAGTATTCTGGATGAGTGCTGCTGTCGCGCAAATCCACACTCTTTAAGCCCAGCTACCTCCTTGATGGCTATGAGAAGATTCCTTTAAAATACCTCACCCAATCAATAAGAACAATGCCTTAAATTGGATCTATGGGTGAAACAGAGGAGTTAACTATTTGTTGTCCTACTGGCTGACTTTTAGTCATCAATCCTTTTGACCTATTTTGGTGTTTCGTGGACACTGACAGAAGTTTCAATTTCAATCTCTAAACTTGGCATAAATTATAACTGTGTTCTTGGAAATTTCGGAAGGGTTTTGCATTTCGGGCCTGGGAGTCCTCAAACCTCAATGGGTGTCAATCCATTATGTGGTTTCTAGATTACGAGGCATAGGCCTGTGACACTTAAAAAAATATACTAATTCTCTATTGTGTCCTTGTTGCCTACTTGTTTTGTATAGGAAACAGCTATATGAGTGTGCTACACCATATCATTCAGAAAGCCAAACCCACAAAAATATTCAGGAGGCTTTCCTCGTTACCATGCTTCTTCCTTGACATAGGTTTAGGTTTTCGTTTCTGTATACAGGAAGAAGGAACATGACCAGATTTATCTCTTTTGGATTTGATGCTACAATCTAAATCTTCCAGTCGATATCTAGAATTTTAATTTCTTTCCATTGGTAGGGACAGATTTTTCACTTGGAAGAATAGATCTAACATCGCTTCAACATCTTATAGTTTAAAGCAAGATGGATAATCAGTGAGGATGAGGATGGAAAGTTGGATCACTGGGAGGCTGTAGCTGATGCCCTAAATCTTTTTGAGGACTCTTTGAAATTGTCAGGAGAAAAAGTGAGGGAGGAAATACCCACTGTTGCTCAGTTTCAAATCAAAATTTGTTATTCAATTAAAGCAGAAAACAAAGAAATTCTAAACCACAGTACAAAATCAAGCCCGTAGTGATTCCAAATCCTGTCTCATTGCCCAGTCTTTCTAAACTGCACAGCTTTCCAGCACAATCTGGGAGGCTATCTGCATGCGTATCAACTAATAGGACTAAAGAAAGCGATCAAACCTATATCAACTAAGCAAATTGCAAATACTTACAGCCAGGATGAACAAATTCTGTGTAAAAGTATTTTTCATTAACAGAAAAAGAGAGTATATTAAAAACACATGGCAAAAACTGTTTAAAAAAAGTGCACAGGTAATCAAAATTACAATCAGAAGTGGAAAAAACCTGTATTTTGCATGAACTCTCACTTCCAAAAGGGAAAAATCTGAACCAAAAACTTGTGCTGCTTTTGAAGATTTGTTCTTCTGAAAATCAGACAGAATCCTGTATGTAAATATCGTGCTTGTAAATTTGTAAATCTCAGTGCTTTTAAGGAATCGTTGGGTGCATTAATGGAAGTAAATTTAACAGCTGAGAACTGCATATTTATTAATTCATTACAGCCCGAACTGTCTGATGACATCAGATTAGATATCAGATGGAGTGGTAATCAACACTTAGTTTACTAACTACTTTCACCTAGTTTACTAACTATTTTCACCAAGTAGCTTATATTTACTGACAAAAACGTTTTCAAATAACTACTTTCACCTAGTTTACTAACTATTTTCACCAAGTAGCTTATATTCACTGACAAAAACGTTTTCAAATTTTAATAATACATGTATATTTTTTATATATGGAAAAAATAGTATTCGATCAAATTATAAGTAAAAGTTCAATATGCATGTAATGAAAAATCTATTTTTTATTTTTTATTTTTTATGTTAAATAATATATTTAGTAATTATTAAAAGAAAAAAAAATAGATTTTTCAAATTTTTTTTATTTATGTTAAATAATAAATTTAGTGATTATTAAAAAAAAAAAAGGAAAAAAGATTTTTCCTTATTTCAAATAAGGAATTACTTCAAACACACAATTTAGTAATTATTAAAAAAATTAAAACTAGAGATTTTTTTTTTTTTAATACAAATAAGGAATTTAGGAATTTGTTAATTATTTTTTATCTCTATTTTTCTAGCAATATATACTTGTCTCGTATAAAACCTCATGCAATAAGTTTGGTAACACCCTTGAAATAATATTTACTCTCGTTTATTAAATATTTTGTATTTCCACTTTTCAACTTCAGTGACAAAGAAATAATAAATTTAGTTAACAATGAGTAAAATCCATCAAAAGTGTTGCCTAAAGTCATAGTTATTTGATCTATTACAGATGATGAAACTATTAGTGAAATGAAAGATTTCAATATGTGACATAGTAATCAAGATAATTTATAAGAATTCTTACCTATAACTATTCATGTGATACATAACTTTGGTTCCATTACAAGAGATATTGAATAATTAGGCCATGTTCATTTTAGCAATGATATAAACAATAATGTTCATTTTAGCTTACCTATTCAATTAATTTGGCTATTATATCCACTATCGACCACTTGGGAAATATCACATTAGTTTAAAACTTGCTTACTCGGTCTTCACATAACCAAACAATGGGTCATCAATTAACACAATTACCTTTCCATCATCTACCTTATCCATCTGCCAGATCACTAAGCTGCTATCCCCCCAGGACACTTAATGCTCTATACATACTTACTATCTCGATACTCGACACCTAACATACAGACGAGCTTGTAGATTGAAGCCCTAATGTCTCAATACTCGATATCTTGAAAGGCCAATGGTCGGGCTATCAAGCGATCAGGCCCTCAGAAGAGGCTAAAGAGTGTCATTGATACTAATTACCTTTCCATCATCTACCTTATCCATCTGCCAGATCACTAAGCTGCTATCCCCCCAGGACACTTAATGCTCTATACATACTTACTATCTCGATACTCGACACCTAACATACAGACGAGCTTGTAGATTGAAGCCCTAATGTCTCAATACTCGATATCTTGAAAGGCCAATGGTCGGGCTATCAAGCGATCAGGCCCTCAGAAGAGGCTAAAGAGTGTCATTGATACTGATTAGCTGATATATTAACATCCAAAAGCCCAACATCCATGTCATCGCTATATGGTTACCACCTATACATCACCTCGGTGCCTAGTCAACCTTCCATTGCCATGTCAACATGCCACATCACTTACCACATTGGTATGTCATGTCATCTAGACCCACATTGGTGCCACATCATAATGAAACGTTAGCATGTCAAATCAACTGCCACACAATTGACTGTTGTATCCCCAGATCCACGTCCACTCACCACATCATTACTCTATTGATACCAAGGTTTCTTGTTGGTGACTAGTGTCCTACTTACTAATGTCTACTACCCAGTATTGTGCCATTTTGATAGGTTGATGTACCAACAACTAATACATTGCATTAGTGTTGGTTGACCTCAAGGTGTCCTTAACACAGTTAGCCCGAAATTTGACCTCTCGATGGACTATAGTCCCCAACCATCAAGTGAGAGTCCTTGAACCCTCTATCTCCATGAGCTAATGGATAATGTAGGGTGATATGCTAATATCGAGGACATGTTTGACGTGGAATCTAGGTTAGTTGGGGATTTTTGCACAATTAAGTGATGGGGAGCACTATTTTCCATCATTATAAACCATAGGTATATAGATGGTGTATGGGTGTTAATGTGAGGATAATTTTGCCCGACAAGGATGGCTTTGTTTGGGTCCTTGGACATCATCTAAGGAGAAACACCATTATCATGCTAGGGTCTAGTACGAGTGGTTTTTAAGGCTTAGTAATAATACAGACTATGCACATGGTAGAAAACCACCCTCCAATGCCTCTAAGGTGAATAGTTGGCCTAGTGGTACTCATGGAGACCATCTAAGGGATGGTTCTTAGGCCCTTGAACATTTTTCAAGGATGAAAACTAGTCCCTGAGGGCCTAAAAGAGGTGTAAGATAATGGTCATAGTCCATGTATAAGCTCCCAAGCCACTTCAATACAACACCTACAAAGTTGTGGAGTTGCCTCCTCAAGGGCAAAGGTCTTGATTGTGTGTATATCTTCCTTGAAAAGTAATTTCTCCATTCCCGTAAGGGAAGGGTCTGCAAATCAGTTAGATATGGCCAATATTCCTATGGAAACCAACCAAGGTACCTTTCCAAAAGGAGATCCTTGTGCTTTTCCTTTCTTTGGAAACGTTGGTACTCCCTTGATGGCCACTTTGAATATTCCTGGGTTGAATGTTGGACTACCCGTTTGGCTGTGGTCCGATTCTGAAAGTACTTCTACTCCTAGATCTGATATGGTTTCTCATTAATCCCACCAACCATTGGTTGATAATGTGGTTGAGCCAATGCAATCTCTGGCCGATTACACTCCTTTTTTGGGGGGTGAAGTGCCTAACAAAAGAGTCTGTTTGATCTCTAGTGCAGAGTCTTCTGATATAACGGGCATTTCGACTGCTTCAAATGTTCCCCCTCCAAGTTCTAGGAGTGTCTCCTTTGATTGGGATAGTCTTGTTGAGCCTCATCTTCCTTCCACTGCACCTTTCCAAATAAAGGTCAGGGTTAATTCCACAAATATCTATCGATGTATGGTGGATGAAGGATCCTCTGCAAGTATTATATCCTCTTTGACTTGGAAAGCTTTGGGTTCCCCAAAGTTGTTGACAACTCAGAGTTAGTTGTTAGCCTATGATAGAAGACCTGGTGAATCTATGGGTGTTCTTCCTCAATTGCCTATCACTTTAGGTGGGAAGACTGTCTTAATCGATATGATGGTGGTTGATAGCCCTTTAGACTTTAATATGCTACTTGGGTGTGATTATGTCTATGCTATGAATGTTGGGGTTTCCATGTCGCACCCTTGATGGAACCACGGGTTTCCGTATTTTACGGCATGAGGGAAACGCGGGGAACTTGGGGTTTCCATGACGATGCAAACCAGCTCGCAAGTCTCGGGAACTTGGGGTGTTTCGAAACCGTTGCCCAAGACTGGGGAACTCGCTGTTTCCATGTCGTGGCACACCCTGAATCGCCCGAGAGTCTGTGGAACTTCGGATTTCCATGTCGTGGGGCCACGAAGAGCCACCAAAGTCCGGGGAACTCGGGGTGTCCATTTCGCGGCACGATGAAAACTGCTACCCAAGTCAGCGGACACACAGTGGGTTTCCATTTTGCGTCACAACAAAAATTGCTACCCAAGTCTGGGAAACACGGTGTAAGGACCTGCGGTTCGGTTTCTCCCCGTCGGTGCGAAGTGCGAACTCTACGACCGAAATGTGGGAAGGGACATAAGTATAATGCGCATTAGAGGTGGAGTGATGGTTGGTTTATAGCGTGGGAGTGTTTGGCATAACCCACGGGCCGACTCACATGTTGGGGCGACTTGAACGAAGGATTGTTTGCCGACCAGCAATCGGATGGCAAGTTTGCAACGTGTAAGGGCGTTTTGGCACGCGGTGGTCGAGTCGGCCTGGGCAGCGACTCGCCCAACCGCTCGTATAAATATGGCAAGGCATTGGAGCATTTGGCATTCATTCGAAGATGGACATTCAAACATGAGCATTCGGTGATCAAGAAAAAAGTGCGAAGTAGTGGAGCAGGTCGCAAAAGAGGCGCGGGCATATATGCGCCCGCTCTTGGGCAAGCACACACGATACGCACAGGTTTCGGTTATCGGGTGAGGGCGCGGGTAAGGAAGGCACCCGCCGTTCGGTGTGACACGGGGTGTCTTGGGTAGGTCGCCCGCCCGTCGTGGAAGAAGAAACGCGGAGGTGTCTCGGGTGACTCGGGTAAGTCGCCCACCCGTCGTGCAAAAGGAAACGCTGGGTGACTCGGGTGAGGTCGCCCGCCCGTCGTGCAGCGGTAAACAAGGTTCGGTCGACGAGTACGGTTGGCAGCTCGTGTGAGGGCGCGCCCGCCCAGCTCGGGCAAGGAACTCGGTTGGCACACGGAGGTGTTGCCTATTTGTAAAATTGGCTAAGTATGAAACTTGGTGTTTCCCAAGTATACTTGTAAAGCCTCGTAAACATTGTAGAGTTGAATAATATATTGTATTCGGGCAGACTCATTGTTCAGGGAGTTGCCCCTCCCTTTACACTGTGCAATTGTGTTCTTCATGTATAATTGCTGATGATAATGAATGTGTATGGGTGTTCATTGGCATAAAGGAAACATAATAATACTTGGTTGCGAAAAACAAACTAAGTAGACTAATGGTTAGGCGTAGTCCATGAACATAAGTATTGGTGAAAAGAAAGTGTTCGGAGGCGCCGCACCTCGCCAAGTACGGCTGAAAGAGTACTGTAGGCCTGGGGCGTGACACGCGGGGTTCCCATGTCGCTCGCGCCGTGTTGGGGATGGCGCACGCCCCTTGATACCTGCACGATGGGCGAGCCACCGACGGAAGGCGCGCGGGCGACCCTTGTTGCATGCCCGGATGAAAGAGGTGACCATGTGCGGACGAGTCAGGATGCAGGCAAGTGTGCGACGGGTGTAATCGGCGAGGTGTTGGAGCCGACCCATGGGTGCGACGGTGCACACGAAGGGACGCGGTGGTTCGTTGGAATGGGGCGTGTCGAGGTTATGTGGCAGGTCAGCCGGGCATGCATGTTGATGGAGCCGACCCTTGTTATCCTCGAGAGACACGGCCCTTGGGCGAAAGGATGCGTATAAGTAAGGAGGATGGCGTTCGACGAAGGGACATCGAACTCAGACTTCCACATCGCAGAACAAGTGCGAAGGAAGGAGTTGGGCGAAAACGGAAGGAAGAGAAGGATGCGGGTAAGAGGGCTGCACCGGCGGGCGGATTACAGAGGGCGGGTCGGGCTTGGTAGCATGGACAGGCAGAGCGGGGCGGGTTACCGTCCGGGCAGGCAGGCCGCACTGCATGCGGGCCATGCGCCCTCACTATGGACCGCACCGACGGGCAGAGTTTGGGCGCCGCGGAAGGGAAAGTCGGGCGGACAGGTTCGCAGTTCAGGTGTGGAGTTGTGTCGTGCAGGCCGCGGGCCAGTGCAGCACGACCACACGACACGACAGGTTGAAAGAATAATTGAAGAAGATAAATTTATGGTAAGTTATTTTCGCTGCATTGTTAAGAACACTTATTGGAAAATTGACCGAGTGTTGAAGTAGGCGCAGACCGTGTACTCAAGTATTGGTAAAAGGAAAAAGTACGGCGGTGCCGCACCCGCTTATGCGTGGTTGAAATACTACCACTAGGATAGGAGTGTGACATGGGGTCTCCCAGTCCCTCCTCGACAAAGGTTGCCAAATTGCGGGGAACCCGGGGATTCCATGTCCCGCCTTGTCGAAAGCATCCCAAGTGCGGGAAATTTGGGGTTTCCACGTCTCGTCGCGATGGAAATCGCCCCAGCTGCAGTAAACTTGGTGTACATCGAGCCTGCAACCTCACATCAAGAAAAAGGCTCGGTTGGTCAAGAGAATGAAGGTTTCTTCATTGGTAAAGGATCTCGCTAAGGATCAAAGGTTGGAGTCTCTTCTAGAGCTAGTCCACCATGGACTATCAAAAGTTGAAAGAAGGACAGAGTGTCAGGGAATGAAGCGCCGAAGATACAAAGTGCAGAGAGGAGGAAGGACTCGACTTGTGCTTGGGGGATATTATTGTCAAGGGTCTAGGGCTTCGCAATGACCAACAAGAAGCTTATGAAAGGGTTTTCCTCTCTGAGAGAGAGAGAGGTTTTTCCCTGGCAGATAGCCAACATCCTGTGTTCTTGTTCTTATGTTTTTGGCACCAGTTTGATGAAGGTAAACGCACATGCATTAATAAGAAGAGAAGAAGATTAAGATAACACGATAAATTGCAAAAGAGCTTCACAAGTTGTTATCAAGTCTAGAAGAATCCCGCTATACCCCATTGCCCCAGATTGTTCATCGCGGTATCGGAGCTAAGGTGACACATCAAGGAAAGGGAATCTCAAGAACATCCGCAAGGTTGAAGCGTCAAGCCAAGAAGTCTCAATCACATCAAGGACAAGAAGGTCTACCATCTATCATTCATCATGGAAGACTACAAAGCAAGAAGAAACGCCTTGTATCAAGGCACCTACAAGAAGAGCCACTTTCCACGAAGGGAGCAATGACATGACAAACCAGGGGGGAAAGTGATCGATGGCCGGTACCCTGCCAAGAAGAAGTTCAAACAAAGACTTCATGACATCAAAGGAAAGAAGGAGATCAAGCGGCTGAAGGACCCACGAAGAAGACGTTGTTGATGAATGGACAAGTCCCTAGCTAAGAGGGAGTTCTAACAAGTTCCCAACTACAAAGGAGCTTGGACAAGTTCCTTGTCAGAGGAAACTTGGGCATGTCTTCCCCAATCAAGGGGAAGAGATAGACACAACATTCTTGTCTTCACTTGGCAAGAAATAACGGGAGGATTGGGCAATCATTTGGCATCTGATGCTCTTTGAGGATGTGTAGGGCACCCAAGACAAGAGTAGGCAAGAGGAGCGATATTCTTTGAGGGCTGGGAACCCAAGACAAGAATTGTCCTAGAAGGTCATACTCAGGGAACACCTGGGTGGGCATGTACCTTTAGAGACAATGACCAAGGTGTTTATAAGCCATTGGCCTCGCCAACATTGTGCTCTGATCTTATGAGAGATAAAGCTGTTAGTCAAGGCCTTGCTTCTCAGATGAATGCTTTATTTCAATGGCATCACATGGGTGCTAATTGTTCATCTTCTTTCCAAGAGAAATCTAGGATTCATTCTTCTCCTCCTTCTTGTAACAAGAAATCTAAAAAGAGGAGAAAGAGAAAGTCAAAGAAGAAGAATAATTCTATCCCTTCATCATCAACCTTTGCAAGTCATGTTGGAGATGAGCCTTTAGCTGCAGCAAGTCATGCTAGGGGCACGAGTCTAGTCACTGTGAGTCATACTAGCAAAGAGTCAGGATCCTCTGCAAGTCATGTTCAGGACTCTCCACAAACCACTACTAGTTAGGTTGGCGGAAGGGAGGTTGATAAGAAACCTGGACGTAGAAGTTTTAAACCTAAGTTCCCTTGTAAGATATGCAAGGGAGACCATCTTACTCATTTATGCCCTGGTATTCCAGAGATTCAAAGGATATGGTCCGAGTCTGAAAGTACTTCTACTCCTAGATCTGATATGGTTTCTCATTAATCCCACCAACCATTGGTTGATAATGTGGTTAGCCAATACAATCTCTGGCCGATTACACTCCTTTTTTGGGGGGTGAAGTGCCTAACAAAAGAGTCTGTTTGATCTCTAGTGCAGAGTCTTCTGATATAGCGGGCATTCCGACTGCTTCAAATGTTCCCCCTCCAAGTTCTAGGAGTGTCTCCTTTGATTGGGATAGTCTTGTCGAGCCTCGTCTTCCTTCCACTGCACCTTTCCAAATAAAGGTCAGGGTTAATTCCACAAATATCTATCGATGTATGGTGGATGAAGGATCCTCTGCAAGTATTATATCCTCTTTGACTTGGAAATACATACGAGCTTGTAGATTGAAGCCCTAATTTCTCAATACCCGATATCTTGAAAGGCCAATGGTTGAGCTATCAAGCCACTGGGCCCTCAGGAAGAGGCTAGAGAGTGTCATTGATACTAATTAGTTGATATCTTAACATCCAAACGCCCAACATCCACGTCGTCACTATATGGTTACCACCTATACAACACCTCGGTGCCAAGTCAACCTTCCATTGCCATGTCAACATGCCATATCACTTGCCACATTGGTATGCCATGTCATCTAGACCCACATTGGTGCCACATCATAATGAGACGTTAGCATGTCAAATCAACTGCCACACAATTGACATGCGATATCCCCGGGTCCACATCCACTCATCACATCATTACTCTATCGTTATCAAGGTTTCTTGTTGGTGACTAGTGTCCTACTTACTGATGTCTACTACCCAATATTGTGACATTTTGATAGGTTGATAACGAACAACTAATACATTGCATTCGTGTTGGTTGACCTTGAGGTGTCCTTAATACAGTTAGCCCGACATTTGACCTCTTGATGGACTATAGTCCCCAACCATCAAGTGAGAGTCCTTGAACCCTCTATCTCCATGAGCTAATGGATAATGTAGGATAATATGTTAATATCGAGGACATCTAACCTAGACTAGGTTAGTTGGGGCTTTTTGCACAATTAGGTGATGAGGAGCACTATTTGCCAGCATTATAAACCATAGGTATATAAATGTTGTATGGGTGTTAATGTGAGGATTTTCCCAACAAGGATGACTTTTGTTGGGGCCTTGGACATCATCTAAGAAGAAACACCATTATCATCTTAAGGCCTATGAATGGTTTTTAAGGTTTAGCAATAATATAAACTATGCACATTATACAAAACCACTTCCTGGTGCCTCTAAGATGAATGGTTTATAGAATGCAAATGTATGTTTATATAATTTATAGGATGCACAGGTTAGTTAATATTATATGGTTTGTATTAATAAAATAAATGGACAAATTAATAGAACTGCTGGCAAATGAACATTTAAAAAATTATTATGATGAAGACTTTTCAAACAATTTTGTGGGAAAATTCAATTAATAGAACTGTTGGCAAATGAACCTTTAAAAAAATATTATGAAGTAGACTTTTCAAACATTTCTGTGAGAAAATTTAAAATTTTGTGGGAAAATTTAAAATTTTGCTTCTCCTTGTGTGGGCTTGGCGCCAATCGGCTGTTCTTTTCTCCTTGTCTCGAAGTCCCACCGCCTGAACATTCTCTTCCAACGATTGATTAAGGTGTCGCTGTCAGGGTTCACACCCAGTGGAAAGCTTATTGGAAAGCTTATTTTTGAACCAGCTGTCTTATATTATTATATGATATTTGGCAAGGTGGGCTCTAAATATCTGGTATTCAACGATTTGGAAAACTTTGGAGCAGACAGATCAGTGTGCTTTGAGGAGCAATAGCCAAGACAGGTTTACCAGCTCTGCATTTACTACTATTTTTTCTGTGACGCCGATCTTCCATAGTTTTTTCCTAAAACAGGTATGTGTTTTAGCTTTCTCTTTGTTTTCTTAAAAAATAGCTCCTTGAAGATAGGGTGTAGAAACTGCAGGCAAAATTTTCATGTATGTTTTAGCTTCTGGATCTTCTCCAGTGCCATTCCTGCCTCCTTCTGTAGCCTGCTTGAGGAGATGATTGATCAAGTGGGGGCACATGTACGCCTAGTGCCGATTTTGGTGGAGATTAAGGAGGGGACCCTACGCTCTCAGTTTTTTGTAAAGTTATGATTATGCTTAGGGCATATTTTATGAATCATTAGGGGAGATGGATCCTTTGGGTAAAAAACCTTGACAAATTAGATCTCTTTTGTGGAGAGTAGAGTGAAGGTTAGCCATTTCGTCTGCGGACGGGGAAGATTTGCGATCGCACACACAGACATTTGAATTGCAGAGACGGAAGTAGAAGAGACAGGAACCATAGCAGAACGAGGAAAGTAGAAAAGACGCACAACAAGCGATATCATAGCAGAACAAGGAAAGTAGAAGAGACAGGGACCATAGCAGCTTCCTCCCACTGCAGCGAGAATCATTACATCCCGTCGTATACCCTACCGGATTCCCAGTCGTTGCAGATTTCGTCATAACCTGTCATCTCAGGGTTAAAATTATATTAAAACACCCGGGACTATTGACCTTCAAAAAAATCATAAAAATTTTGTTCTTGGCACTTCTGCACTTGCTAAGACAGCGATGAAGGATAAAATACTGGTTGTGGCTGAGCAGTATACGGATATCTACACCAAAACCCAAAACTGGTTGAATCTAGCCGATCTTGCATTGCAAGACCTTGATAGGGGTATACCGATTTTATCAATAGGATGCATATGTTTGTATAGTTTTTTTATTTTCTTAATCATATGACGAAAACCAGAGTACAAGAATATGGGTTTCAATGCTTTGCAACTGTTGAGTTCTTGAGGCTCGGTTGCAACTTGGAGAACTAGGAATATTTTGAGAAGAGTATATATATTCTTTTCAATCCATGTCCTTGCCTTGCAGGACATTGAGAGGGGTATATAGATTCTTCTCAATGGAAAACAGTTGTAGTTTGTGTGGTTGTTTATGATCTTGCCATTTATTCACGTTTTTTTGTAATATGTAAAAAGTTGCAACCTCATTAAATGACATTTACACAGCTAGAATACACCAGTGCTACCTCTAGAGAGATAAAATCAGCTGCGTTCATCTGATTCCTCAGTGCTCAAGATACTGGCCCATTGATTATGTATTACAAAAAGTTGCAACCTCATTAAATGACATTTACACAGCTAGAATACACCAGTGCTACCTCTAGAGAGATAAAATCAGCTGCGTTCATCTGATTCCTCAGTGCTCAAGATACTGGCCCATTGTATAAACATGATCGAAGGGAATATCCTTCGCTTTGACAAGTGAAATAGCTAGTAAACTCAAGGCAGCAATATCAAGATGAGTCCATATGTGCTACATTATTAGATTAACTTGGTAAACTGATATCCTGTTGCCTGTTCAGATTGTTGGGGCTACCTTTAGATTCTTTCTTTTTGATTGTACAGACTTTAAACACATACCCAACCCATTTCCTTGTAAGCGTTACTAAGCATAGGATGATAATATGGGGCATTTTCTTGGATCGGATTCCAGCTTAGTTATTTCCTCTGCTTTTGGGCATATGTAAAGTTAAGTGCATTTTAATGGAATGTGATTGCTTGTTTCTGTGTTAAGATATCTGCAAATTTCCTTGCTGACACTTTCACATCAATGTAAGAGAAGTCCTTATAATCAAATGGGTATTTATCCCAGGAGTTTATTCTTGCACATTCTCACACTTTCAAGGCTTGCATATGTGCCATAAATCATAGACAAGTACCCAGACTTGGAAGAAAACTCAAAGTTAGAACCTCTTTTGACAGCGTATAGGTCCTCCTCATAAGACAGTTGTAGAGACTTCTCCCTTCAATGCGGTTGGGCTTTAAGACTACCGCTAAGACACGCTAGGTCTCCTTACTTGAACAACACCTAAAACACATCCTTTAGGACTGTGTATTGAGTCTCTTTCTTATTGTGGATTAGGGGTTCATTTAGGCTCCCTTTGACTGCGTCTTAGCTGTGAATAGAAGACTGCAGCTAGGGCTCTTTTGGAGCTTCCTTTGACAGCGTATGGAAGCCTCCTTGCTGTGATGAAGAGCCTTCTTTTGGGACATCGAAGGAGCCTCTCTTCACTGTGATTTAATCCCTTTAGGACAGCATATAAGGCTTGCGGCTTGGGCATGTTGTACAGCAACTAGGGCTCCTCCAAGGCTGTCCTAAAGGGCTCTTTAGATCAATCCTACACCTCTTGACGAGACTGTCCTGTTGTGCCACTGCTGCACTATGTCATGGCTGTCCCGTTGTGCCACCACTGCACTATGTCATGGTTGTCTCGTTGTGCTTTGCCATACCATAACAACACCATGAATTTGCCACACTAAATACTAGTTGTCCCATGTTGTACCATTGTACCATTGTTGTCCCGTTGTGCACTATATGCCATTGACCATTGTTGTCTCATTGTTGTAACATATGCTGCACCATACTGCACCAAGTTGCCTTTGCTGTCCCATTGCTGTATCATTGCAGCACCATGTAGCATTGTTGTCCCACTGCTGCAACAAACATCTTGCTATCCATACTGCTGCACCATTGTTGCACCATACATTTTGTTGTCCATTCTGCTGCACCATTGCTGCACCATACATCTTGTTGTCCATACTGTTGCACCACTGTTGCACCATACATCTTGCTGTCATCGATAATACTACTATGGTCCCTAACCCCATTTCCCTGCTCATTAATCAGATGAGAGGTACTTCCAATGAGTCTCAGATTGCATAGGTAGGATGCCTCGATAGGGGAATTGATCATCTATCCTACAGGAGAACTAATCATCCTGGCTCACAGGAGAATGAATCATCCTATCCCAAAGTCACCTTGGGGTATTACAAGGGAAGGCTAAGCTATTCATCTTGTACACAGTGCACCATTAGGGGAGGGTGAGTTGCCCTATGGTCGTGTGTTGCTCCAGTAAGTACCCCAAGCCCCTTAGATCTCCCAAAGCTCAATGCATGCAACATGCAGGACCCTTATACGAAGGTCTCTCAACGACTCCAGGTTGTTCGGGAAAGTCACAGATTTGACCTTTCCCTGGGCTTTGACAAAATGTTTGCAACCTGTACATCAGTCTCAATGCCATGGAGCCTCCTCGCTCATCGACTTACTATATTCTAGATAAGTTAGTATCTGATGTCTATCTACTGGAGCAATCATCGAATACAGGATTTCTCAACAATCGAATCCCCCCTGGTTGTCACAGAGGATCACAGTGGTATTCATCATGTGTACAAACAACGCACTGAAGAGCTTCCACAACCAGGCAGCGTCACACAAGATCATACTCATAGCTATGTATTCGGTCTCGACGGTGCTTATAGCAATCGACTTCTGCTTCTTGCTCATCCATGATATCGAAGCAGAATCCAAAGAGAACTAGCACTGAGAAGTTCTCTAGTGATCCTCCCCATTGCCTGCCCAGTCAACATTCGAATAATCATGCAGCTTCATATTTCAGGCAGTGAATCTCAATCCATGAGAGATTGTGCTCCGAAGATATCTCAAAAGATTCTTGGCACCAATCTAGTGAGGCTCAACCAAATATGAGCTCACCATGCTAACTATAAAACATATATACGGACGAAAGTTCACCAAGAACATCAATGCAAATGAGTTTATGAAACTTAGAGGCATTTCTCAAATCTGGTCCAGCATCATCACAATATAACTTCTGAAAGTTAAGATCCTCGAGGTAGTCACGGTCTTGCAGTTTACTATTCCACATCCGGAATCCAACTCTCTCTTACTTTTGCAAGTGAGAGGGTCTGCACCTATTAGAAATAGGTCGTTCTTAGAAGGTGTCGGTATGAGAGGTCTATCATCCACAATCTTCAAACAATGGTTTGGATTGGCTTCACTCTTAGTGAATCTCAGCTTCATCTGACAATTATCAATCCTCTCATATCAAACCCGCGGTGATTTGCTTCAAGCCATAGAGGGCAGCGTATTTGACGCAGAGGCCCAGAGAGGCCAGCGTATTTGACGCAGAGGCCCAGAGAGCTAACGCAGGGCCTCCTGGGACTGACACAGGCCTAGATAGGCTGACGCAGGGCCAACGCTGGGCAAGGAGAGGCTGACGCAATCCAGATTGGGCAGACGCTGGGGTTTCAGTGCAATTCTGTGCTGAGGAGCTGCCAGAATGATTATCTGAGTTTTCAGCCAGGAGATCTGTGAGAAACTGTGAGGTATTACTGCTAAGGAAATTCTCTGTTGGGTAGGCCAGTTTTGACACCCAGATTGTACTCTTATATTGCTTAGTAAAAAAAACCCTCAGATAGCTGCACCGGTTTTCTCGCATTGGGTTTTTCCGGGGACATTGGTCCAAAAATAACGGTGTCATATGGTGTGTTTGTTTCTGTTTCTTTTAGTAGCCTTTTGTGTTGCAAAAAACACCTCTTATACTCCCTTTTTCTTCAACTAGCCTTTTGATAGTAATATATACGAAGGTCTCTCAACGACTCCAGGTTGTTCGGGAAAGTCACAGATTTGACTTTCCCCTGGGCTTTGACAAAATGTTTGCAACCTGTACATCAGTCTCAATGCGATGGAGCCTCCTCGCTCATCGACTTACCATATTCTAGATAAGTTAGTATCTGATGTCTATCTACTGGAGCAATCATCGAATACAGGATTTCTCAACAATCGAATCCCCCCTGGTTGTCACAGAGGATCACAGTGGTATTCATCATGTGTACAAACAACGCACTGAAGAGCTTCCACAACCAGGCAGCGTCACACAAGATCATACTCGTAGCTATGTATTCGGTCTCGGCGGTGCTTATAGCAATCGACTTCTGCTTCTTGCTCATCCATGATATCGAAGCAAAATCCTAAGAGAACTAGCACTGAGAAGTTCTCTGGTGATCCTCCCCATTGCCTGCCCAGTCAACATTCGAATAATCATGCAGCTTCATATTTCAGGCAGTGAATCTCAATCCATGAGAGATTGTGCTCCGAAGATATCTCAAAAGATTCTTGGCACCAATCTAGTGAGGCTCAACCAAATATGAGCTCACCATGCTAACTATAAAACATATATACGGACGAAAGTTCACCAAGAACATCAATGCAAATGAGTTTATGAAACTTAGAGGCATTTCCCAAATCTGGTCCGACATCATCACAATATAACTTCTGAAAGTTAAGATCCTCAAGGTAGTCACGGTCTTGCAGTTTACCATTCCACATCCGGAATCCAACTCTCTCTTACTTTTGCAAGTGAGAGGGTCTGCACCTATCAGAAATAGGTCGTTCTTAGAAGGTGTCGGTATGAGAGGTCTATCATCCACAATCTTCAAACAATGGTTTGGATTGGCTTCACTCTTAGTGAATCTCAGCTTCATCTGACAATTATCAATCCTCTCATATCAAACCCGCGGTGATTTGCTTCAAGCCATAGAGGGCAGCGTATTTGACGCAGAGGCGCAGAGAGCTAACGCAGGGCCTCCTGGGGCTGACACAGGCCTAGATAGGCTGACGCAGGGCCAATGCTGGGCAAGGAGAGGCTGACGCAGTCCAGATTGGGCAGACGCTGGGGTTTCAGTGCAATTTTGTGCTGAGGAGCTGTCGGAATGATTATCTGAGTTTTCAGCCAGGAGATCTGTGAGAAACTGTGAGGTATTACTGCTAAGGAAATTCTCTGTTGGGTAGGCCAGTTTTGACACCCAGATTGTACTCTTATATTGCTTAGTAAAAAAAACCCTCAGATAGCTGCACCGGTTTTCTCGCATTGGGTTTTTCCGGGGACATTGGTCCAAAAATAACGGTGTCATATGGTGTGTTTGTTTCTGTTTCTTTTAGTAGCCTTTTAGTAGCCTTTTGTGTTGCAAAAAACACCTCTTATACTCCCTTTTTCTTCAACTAGCCTTTTGATAGTAATATATACGAAGGTCTCTCAACGACTCCAGGTTGTTCGGGAAAGTCACAGATTTGACTTTCCCCTGGGCTTTGACAAAATGTTTGCAACCTGTACATCAGTCTCAATGCGATGGAGCCTCCTCGCTCATCGACTTACCATATTCTAGATAAGTTAGTATCTGATGTCTATCTACTGGAGCAATCATCGAATACAGGATTTCTCAACAATCGAATCCCCCCCTGGTTGTCACAGAGGATCACAGTGGTATTCATCATGTGTACAAACAACGCACTGAAGAGCTTCCACAACCAGGCAGCGTCACACAAGATCATACTCGTAGCTATGTATTCGGTCTCGGCGGTGCTTATAGCAATCGACTTCTGCTTCTTGCTCATCCATGATATCGAAGCAAAATCCAAAGAGAACTAGCACTGAGAAGTTCTCTGGTGATCCTCCCCATTGCCTGCCCAGTCAACATTCGAATAATCATGCAGCTTCATATTTCAGGCAGTGAATCTCAATCCATGAGAGATTGTGCTCCGAAGATATCTCAAAAGATTCTTGGCACCAATCTAGTGAGGCTCAACCAAATATGAGCTCACCATGCTAACTATAAAACATATATACGGACGAAAGTTCACCAAGAACATCAATGCAAATGAGTTTATGAAACTTAGAGGCATTTCCCAAATCTGGTCCGACATCATCACAATATAACTTCTGAAAGTTAAGATCCTCGAGGTAGTCACGATCTTGCAGTTTACCATTCCACATCCGGAATCCAACTCTCTCTTACTTTTGCAAGTGAGAGGGTCTGCACCTATCAGAAATAGGTCGTTCTTAGAAGGTGTCGGTATGAGAGGTCTATCATCCACAATCTTCAAACAATGGTTTGGATTGGCTTCACTCTTAGTGAATCTCAGCTTCATCTGACAATTATCAATCCTCTCATATCAAACCCGCGGTGATTTGCTTCAAGCCATAGAGGGCAGCGTATTTGACGCAGAGGCGCAGAGAGCTAACGCAGGGCCTCCTGGGGCTGACACAGGCCTAGATAGGCTGACGCAGGGCCAACACTGGGCAAGGAGAGGCTGACGCAGTCCAGATTGGGCAGACGCTGGGGTTTCAGTGCAATTTTGTGCTGAGGAGCTGTCGGAATGATTATCTGAGGTTTCAGCCAGGAGATCTGTGAGAAACTGTGAGGTATTACTGCTAAGGAAATTCTCTATTGGGTAGGCCAGTTTTGACACCCAGATTGTACTCTTATATTGCTTAGTAAAAAAACCCTCAGATAGCTGCACCGGTTTTCCCGCATTAGGTTTTTCCGGGGACATTGGTCCAAAAATAACGGTGTCATATGGTGTGTTTGTTTCTGTTTCTTTTAGTAGCCTTTTAGTAGCCTTTTGTGTTGTAAAAAACACCTCTTATACTCCCTTTTTCTTCAACTAGCCTTTTGATAGTAATATATACGAAGGTCTCTCAACGACTCCAGGTTGTTCGGGAAAGTCACAGATTTGACCTTTCCCCTGGGCTTTGACAAAATGTTTGCAACCTGTACATCAGTCTCAATGCGATGGAGCCTCCTCGCTCATCGACTTACCATATTCTATATAAGTTAGTATCTGATGTTTATCTACTGGAGCAATCATCGAATACAGGATTTCTCAACAATCGAATCCCCCCTGGTTGTCACAGAGGATCACAGTGGTATTCATCATGTGTACAAACAACGCACTGAAGAGCTTCCACAACCAGGCAGCGTCACACAAGATCATACTCGTAGCTATGTATTCGGTCTCGACGGTGCTTATAGCAATCGACTTCTGCTTCTTGCTCATCCATGATATCGAAGCAAAATCCAAAGAGAACTAGCACTGAGAAGTTCTCTGGTGATCCTCCCCATTGCCTGCCCAGTCAACATTCGAATAATCATGCAGCTTCATATTTCAGGCAGTGAATCTCAATCCATGAGAGATTGTGCTCCAAAGATATCTCAAAAGATTCTTGGCACCAATCTAGTGAGGCTCAACCAAATATGAGCTCACCATGCTAACTATAAAACATATATACGGACGAAAGTTCACCAAGAACATCAATGCAAATGAGTTTATGAAACTTAGAGGCATTTCCCAAATCTGGTCCGACATCATCACAATATAACTTCTGAAAGTTAAGATCCTCGAGGTAGTCACGATCTTGTAGTTTACATTCCACATCCGGAATCCAACTTTCTCTTACTTTTGCAAGTGAGAGGGTCTGCACCTATCAGAAATAGGTCGTTCTTAGAAGGTGTCGGTATGAGAGGTCTATCATCCACAATCTTCAAACAATGGTTTGGATTGGCTTCACTCTTAGTGAATCTCAGCTTCATCTGACAATTATCAATCCTCTCATATCAAACCCGCGGTGATTTGCTTCAAGCCATAGAGGGCAGCGTATTTGACGCAGAGGCCCAGAGAGGCAAGCGTATTTGATGCAGAGGCCCAGAGAGCTAACACAGGGCCTCCTGGGGCTGACACAGGCCTAGATAGGCTGACGCAGGGCCAACGCTGGGCAAGGAGAGGCTGAAGCAGTCCAGATTGGGCAGACGCTGGGGTTTCAGTGCAATTTTGTGCTGAGGAGCTGCCAGAATGATTATCTGAGGTTTCAGCCAGGAGATCTCTGAGAAACTGTGAGGTATTACTGCTAAGGAAATTCTCTGTTAGGTAGGCCAATTTTGACACCCAGATTGTACTCTTATATTTCTTAGTAAAAAAAACCCTCAGATAGCTGCACCGGATTTAAATGGGTTGTTATTTGGTTGCTTGAAACTGTTCATGTGCTGTAGGTGTAGAATTTCTTTGCTAACAAAATTTAGAGTTGATTTGCCTCCCAAACAAATTATTGTTTGTGTGTGGATTTTTTGATTTGTTGATCTTATATGTCTTGCCATAATATTACAAGTGTCCACAATGAATGAAACTCTGTGATTTCTTGTTGGGGTTGCACATTCTCTAAGCATGGTCCTATTTGGATCGCAGGAAAATCAAGGTTATGGTCTTGAATACCAACATTATTGGACCAAGAACCAGTAATGTATGTCTAACAATAGACCTTAGGCAACACAAAGGACACACCTCCAGTCATATGATGGTCTGATAATTGATGTCAAAGAATTTTTAAACTCCAGTATCAGTTGTAGTTGCTTTAGTTTCTTAAATAGTTTCTTCTCCTGTGATTGGGTGCATAGTTATACTTATCTATTGATCTGATTTTTTCAAAATTTGGGTTCAAAAACTATCTTGAATTCATGTCTGGAGGGATATAAAGATAGTGGTCACTGCAAAAGGTAAGTTATTAATGGTAGGTGTTGCCCATATTTCAGAAATTTTGATATAAATCCTGAGAGAAGCTTTGTATCCTAAATTGAGTGGGGCTTTAGGATTGAGAGACTTGGGGATCCTAAACAAAGCATTGGGAGAGAAATTATGTTGGGATTGACTTCGGGTTAGAGATGAACTCTAGAAACAAATATCAAATATGGGATATGAAATATGGCCACTCTTCTCAATTGAAAAAGTTGCAAGCAACCAAGCATCCTCTAAGATCTTCCATATGAAATTTGCCACAGGCCAACTAGACCTTAATTCAAAGTCCTGGAATGGTCACACTAGTGACTACATTATTCTCAAAAGATTCTTGGCAATAGATGCCACAATTGAGGGATTGTTAATCCTAGAGATTTAATAACATTTACTTCAAAGAATCAGGGTCTTACTGTAGAAGAATTTTAGAAACTGATTCAATCCCCTAGGCTATGGAAGGAATGGAAAACAGTTGAAGATTGGCAATCACATCCATCTTTCTCTCCCTGGCCTAGGGCACTGGACTCTACGTTCCTACTCTGGAATGTACAAGGATTGATATTTTCTTTAATAAAAGAATTATGCCAACCTTTATGCTCCATTGTTTATTCATTTAAGCATTCTGTGAGATAATATTTTACAGGAGGCACGGGTTGGTTGGTAGGGTCCCTAACCCAACTTGTTTCCCTCCTTTGTGCTTTTTGGGTAGCATATGTTATAGAACTGCTTTCTGTGTTTGATATTTTATTTCTTAATGTGCTAGTTTGTATCTTTATTTTAAAGTTATTACACGTCAATAGCAATAGGGATTGCATACTTTGACATTCTGATTTAATTAAATCTTAATTTTTTTAAACCGTAGTAGTTTTCCCTATGTGCATTGTAATGAACCAGCAATCTGATTTTCTATCTTTTGAATGCATTTCTTTGGTTTTAAGTCATGGATCAAAATTTGTAATGTTTTATTGATAGCACAAAGCGTGATAGATCTACCAACTATATT
The DNA here is from genome assembly GCA_031772625.1 of Pinus tabuliformis. Lineage (NCBI taxonomy): Eukaryota > Viridiplantae > Streptophyta > Pinopsida > Pinales > Pinaceae > Pinus > Pinus tabuliformis. The sequence goes on along the minus strand of CM062805.1, from coordinate 702,293,006 downwards.
TGTGCACTCAATGATTTTCATTCCTGCAATGTTATCTCTCAATCAATTCTCAATTACGTAGGGATAAATGGTGTTTTAATATATATGTATTGTATTATGTTAAATATTGGTGATATGTATCAATCCTACAGGAATTTGAGTCTAAATTCACATCCTGGAGAGAATATATATATATATATATATATATATATATATATATATATATATATATATATATATATATATATATATTGAAACATCGATCTACAGTTCGATTTCGCAAGTTGAATGTACAGAGCATGTATTGGATGTTGTGGGAACCTATGTTCAAGGTTATTTGAAGAGAAAAGGAGCTTTGGAAATCAATTTGAAGAGGCACATCATTTTAGGACATGCTTGATTGATGGTTCGTTAAAAGTTTCTATATATACATCCACCAAGGAAGTCGTAATAAAATTGTATTCCAAGTTGTCTTGTTTGTTTTAAGACTCGAACTTGAAATGAATTTGTCTGCAAATCTTTTTGGAGAATATGATAGCAAACCCTGTGATATAAGCCAAATTGAACTTGCATACCAAACCATTTCAAAAGGATTTTAATCTTATCTATAAACAAGATTTGAGAATATTTTATTGTGACAATGGTGTTTTCTTTGAATGCAGTAATTTCCATAAATCATATTATTTCCATATTTCATTATACAAGCTTCTATAATCAAGTTTGAGATCCAAATATACATTTCACAAAATATTGAGTTTGTACATCACCCTATAATACTTATGACGAAATATTGAGTGTCATATTTGAGTAGAGACATTTTATTCATGAATATGATTTATGGATTAGACAACTACAATATTTACATTGGTATTCTTCCTCAGCAGATTTAAACTCTAGAAACAAATATGGGTTAGAGATGAACTCTAGAAACAAATATGGGATATGAAATATGGCCACTCTTCTCAATTGAAAAAGTTGCAAGCAACCAAGCATCCTCTAAGATCTTCCATATGAAATTTGCCACAGGCCAACTAGACCTTAATTCAGAGTCATGTTTTTTGAGAGACCTGGAATGGTCACACTAGTGACTACATTATTCTCAAAAGATTCTTGGCAATAGATGCCACAATTGAGGGATTGTTAATCCTAGAGATTTAATAACGTTTACTTCAAAGCATCAGGGTCTTACTGTAGAAGAATTTTAGAAACTGATTCAATCCCCTAGGCTATGGAAGGAATGGAAAACAGTTGAAGATTGGCAATCACATCCATCTTTCTCTCCCTGGCCTATTTTTAGCTCATGAGCTTCAAAAATGAAAAATATCCAATGCTCAGGATGAAGACAAACTCTGGTGAGGTTCTCAAACCAAAGGGATGTTTACTCTCAAGAAATCCTACTCTCTTATAGTTGGTCATCAATACATCCACTAGGATCCCATTTGGAAGAAAATCTAGATGAATGGTGTTTTCCCATGGTCCTCAATTCCTTTGGCTAGTTGGATGACGTAAGATCCTCACATGGGATCAAATCAGGAAAAATGGATTTTAGGGCCCCTGACTTTGTACTTTATGTTGGAATTATGAATATTCTATGGAGCATATATTGAATGTATGTCCTTCCATTGAACATATTTGGATGCATAGTTGACTGCCTTTTGGATCCTTGTACTGTAACTTCAACAGTTTTTTATTCTTGTACTCCCTCATAGATCCAGCCTATTCAATAGTCCAGTTCAAAATAGAGAGTGGATTATTTCCCGTAGTTTTGTCATGTCAATGCTTTGGAAAGAAAGGAAAAACCAAATATTTAAGCAAAAGAAAGAAAGGACAAAGTCATGGTCTACATCAAAGTGCAACATGGGGGTTACATTACTCCTACTCAAACTCACAATGAAATGCTGAGGTGCCAAGTGTATTACCATGAAAGTCTACAGCTCCCTTACTTTCAGTGTCTGTGAAAATAGGATTAGTTTAATGAACTGTATTTCTGTGACCTCAAAAGTGTTTTCAGGATTTAAATTATCAGCAAGGAAAGCGTGATCTTCACCATACTTTTCATATGGCTGATTTTCTTCCCCTACCTTTGCATGTTGTTATTTGGTTGCTTGAAACTGTTCATGTGCTGTAGGTGTAGAATTTCTTTGCTAACAAAATTCAGAGTTGATTTGCCTCCCAAACAAATTATTGTTTGTGTGTGGATTTTTTGATTTGTTGATCTTATATGTCTTGCCATAATATTACAAGTGTCCACAATGAATGAAACTCTGTGATTTCTTGTTGGGGTTGCACATTCTCTAAGCATGCTCCTATTTGGATCGCAGGAAAATCAAGGTTATGGTCTTGAATACCAACATGATTGGACCAAGAACCAGTAATGTATGTCTAACAATAGACCTTAGGCATCACAAAGGACACACCTCCAGTCATATGATGGTCTGATAATTGATGTCAAAGAATTTTTAAACTCCAGTATCAGTTGTAGTTGCTTTAGTTTCTTAAATAGTTTCTTCTCCTGTGATTGGGTGCATAGTTATACTTATCTATTGATCTGATTTTGTCAAAATTTGGGTTCAAAAACTATCTTGAATTCATGTCTGGAGGGATATAAAGATAGTGGTCACTGCAAAAGGTAAGTTATTAATGGTAGGTGTTGCCCATATTTCAGAAATTTTGATGTAAATCCTGAGAGAAGCTTTGTATCCTAAATTGAGTGGGGCTTTAGGATTGAGAGACTTGGGGATCCTAAACAAAGCATTGGGAGAGAAATTATGTTGGGATTGACTTTGGGTTAGAGATGAACTCTAGAAACAAATATGGGATATGAAATATGGCCACTCTTCTCAATTGAAAAAGTTGCAAGCAACCAAGCATCCTCTAAGATCTTCCATATGAAATTTGCCACAGGCCAACTAGACCTTAATTCAAAGTCATGTTTTTTGAGAGACCTGGAATGGTCACACTAGTGACTACATTATTCTCAAAAGATTCTTGGCAATAGATGCCACAATTGAGGGATTGTTAATCCTAGAGATTTAATAACATTTACTTCAAAGCATCAGGGTCTTACTGTAGAAGAATTTTAGAAACTGATTCAATCCCCTAGGCTATGGAAGGAATGGAAAACAGTTGAAGATTGGCAATCACATCCATCTTTCTCTCCCTGGCCTATTTTTAGCTCATGAGCTTCAAAAATGAAAAATATCCAATGCTCAGGATGAAGACAAACTCTGGTGAGGTTCTCAAACCAAAGGGATGTTTACTCTCAAGAAATCCTACTCTCTTATAGTTGGTCATCAATACATCCACTAGGATCCCATTTGGAAGAAAATCTAGATGAATGGTGTTTTCCCATGGTCCTCAATTCCTTTGGCTAGTTGGATGACGTAAGATCCTCACATGGGATCAAATCAGGAAAAATGGATTTTAGGGCCCCTGACTTTGTACTTTATGTTGGAATTATGAATATTCTATGGAGCATATATTGAATGTATGTCCTTCCATTGAACATATTTGGATGCATAGTTGACTTCCTTTTGGATCCTTGTACTGTAACTTCAACAGTTTTTTATACTTGTACTCCCTCATAGATCCAGCCTATTCAATAGTCCAGTTCAAAATAGAGAGTGGATTATTTCCCGTAGTTTTGTCATGTCAATGCTTTGGAAAGAAAGGAAAAACCAAATATTTAAGCAAAAGAAAGAAAGGACAAAGTCATGGTCTACATCAAAGTGCAACATGGGGGTTACATTACTCACTCAAACTCACAATGAAATGCTGAGGTGCCAAGTGTATTACCATGAAAGTCTACAGCTCCCTTACTTTCAGTGTCTGTGAAAATAGGATTAGTTTAATGAACTGTATTTCTGTGACCTCAAAAGTGTTTTCAGGATTTAAATTATCAGCAAGGAAAGCGTGATCTTCACCATACTTTTCATATGGTTGATTTTCTTCCCCTACCTTTGCATGTTGTATATGTACTTGTATGTTTCTTTGGTAGAGATTTCTCCTCCATGAGAAAGACCGCCCCAAGAATGCCTATTTGCCCTCTTAGACAGAGCAATATCTGCGTGATAGAGATGAGATCTATAATTTTCCCATTTGACATTGAGCTCCATCAGAAGAGCCAAATTTTCAGCATGTGGTCAACTGGAAGAGGAGGAAATGACAGATTGTTGGCAGCCAATATCAGCAAGAGTGAACAGCTCATGCCTGTGTAGAAACTGGATGATTGGGGGAGGAAGAATGTGATTCCCAGCCAATCCAATGATTACTAAAATGGCTTACAACTTCCTGTAGGATGTCTTTCTGAGTAGTTAGTATTATATTGTCCATATTTCTAATATACCAGATTGTGTCTGAATTTTTTCTTTTGGAAGCTATCTTATGAAAGTACTTAGTATTATTATCTCCCCTAGAAACCCGCGTCATTTTTATTTTTTGTCTCCATTCCTCTGCCTGATAATTTAGAGAGCTCCAATATTGTATTTTTGCTTTGTTCAGATAGGAAATTAGGACTTGTAGGGTCCATCAATTCTGAAATCTCTTTATATAATAGAAAACTCCCGAGAGAGTGTCTTCTTGCACTTGATGATGCATGTCTTAACCTTTGACTTTAGCCTGTGCAGTTTTTGAGTGACCTGATACATCATTTTATTTTTCATTATCCCTAAAGGCCTCATCCAAGATATCTTAATCAGGTCCACTAAATATTTATCTTGTAGCCATACTTGATTGAACTTGAATGGCAATTCCTTGGCTTCTTGTTCACCATTCCATTCCAAAAAGATTGCATTATGATCGGAAACTAAAATTCCTTGGGGCAGAAGCAGATGCAACTCAGTTGCTTGAAAGCACAAGTGGATGTAGAAGGATCGAGTTTTGTACATATCCTATGGGGAATGAGCCTGCCAAATCAAACAAGAATCTAAGAGAAACGGTTCAGGAGGATGATGAAGTAAGAGATGGTGAAGGGGGTTTGGGATGAGAAACAATGCAACTTGAAGATGAAGAACAAGCTCCAATGGAATGGGTGAGGACAGACTTAGCTGGTGAAAATCAAGGGGAAACATTAAACACCAGGACTGGTGCTGAACCAAAAATATTACCTGATACATATAACAGTGGCCAGCATTTGGTGAGAACATCCCATCCTATTGGAAACTTGTTAAATGGGGAGAGGCAGAGTCAATCTCCTGTCAGTCAGCAGCATAGAGATGAGATAGATGCTAGAAACAAGGGAGATAAGCATTCGATAGCAACAATTGATCTATTAGCATCAGAGGTTGCTGGTAGTTGGGCAGTCAGTACAGTTGGTTCAGTTCATGGCGACAATGAATCTCTTCGGAGTGATGACAGACAGCCAGGGACAGGAAGGATCAGTGATGAAGGAATTAATCAAGATTTTGATGCTAGTAAGATTGCAGCAGCAGGTGAGAATATTAGGTCCAGGCAAGATCTACTATTAAGTAGCTTGAAGTGTCAACACACAGTGCCTGAAGATGCAGTGGCAGGAAGTCAAAATTCTCCACCTCCCAAGTTAGCTTCTCGGCAAAGCTATGAGCACCAAGCTTTGAATGAGATGCTTGATAATGTTGCCCCTGATTTCAGGCAGCTTCATGGACTTAGAAGAAATAACGATAATGCCCCTGACACTGAAGAAGATATTGAAGGGGAAGAAGATGATAAAAATCATGATGATGATGACACTGAGGAGGGTTCAGAAGAACCAGAATCTGAATAGGAAACTGTCTTTCTATTAACTCTGGATGTGTCTGAACACATGCCAAATGATTCTCCTGTCATGGCAGTGCAATTGTTCTTTGGTAAGCCATGCCATTACTTGGTGTTTTTATGACTTCCATACCTAATGGTTTGAAAGTTTGACTACTGTAGTTTGGTTGAAGTAATGATCCATGGATGGTAATGCCCATTAGATGTATAAGCGTGCTAAGCTTTTGCTTGGAAGGTGCTTAGAAATCTTTTGGCTTTCTGAACATTGCGATCTCTTGTATGACTGTAGATGAGTTCCTATTTATTGACTGTTATTCTACATAAGCAGAGTACACTTTGGTGCATAAGCACTTTGACTCTGCCTCTGTAATATTAATTATAAAATTCTAGCAGACAAGATCTGTGAGGAGGTGCTCCAAATTTCTAGGAAAACATCATATATTTATGATGATATACCATTGCTTAGTAAATTGATGCAAACAAATAACAGTTTTTTTTTTTTTTTTTGTTCTGGCAAATGAATATATGCATTTACTGGGAACCAATTACAACTAACAACCAAAGATACTACTTGAATCTGAAATCTTCCACCTTTGCTTGCTAAGCAACTATTTATCTGTTGATATTTCTTCATCCTTTTTCATTCTCACTCATCTTGTTCTTCATTTCTGTGCATGATCCTTCTTTCCTGCTCACTTTGTCATCTTAATTGCTCCATCTTAGTCATATTAAGCTTCTCTTCTCATTATTCGCCAAGTTTCCCCGTCCATATGGCCTCTCTTGGGAATCTATTTCTTGAGTATTAATTCCTAGAGTCGACATACTGTTATCCTTTCTACTACTATTGTTTATAGGAACTTATTCTAGCGTAGGCACCTACACTTCATTTGGCAGCTCCCAAGGGGCATGTTCTTTCTTGGGAAAAATATGATTCTGATTTATGCCTATAGCCTTACCATACATTTTGATGTCATCCCAACCAAGTCTACGTAGGAATTTCGCTATTAGATGTATGGTATTATGGCATCCCAAACATCTAAAAGGGATTCCCCAGTAATCCACTCGTTTTATGATAGATTGTGTACTCTAATAGATATCAAGGGTAGCCGAGAGACCTTTTATGGAATCTGGTTCAATGAAAAACCATGCTACTCATTTTTCTAGAAGGCCAGCACTCCCTTCATCGACATAATAGAATTTTCCTATCTTGTTGGCAATTTCCATGATTTCCTTCTTGGTCCATAGTTCCAAAGGAAGGCTAGGGAGTTTAACCCATATGTATTTTCGCTGGGGATCTTCTTTAATAGGATTAAATCCGACTGTCTAATTCTACAAGCATAAAAATCCCCTACCTTTCACACATGAGATTGAGCCAATCCTATCTGCATCTTCCACTGTCATGAAGTGGAATCCAAACCAACTATTGAGGAGCATGCTTACCTTCGGTCTATTTCCAACAATACAGAACCAACATTTCTGCACCCATTCTTTCATTTGTCCACTAGACATCCTAATGTGTTCCCAGTGGCCCACCAATACCTTATGCTTCATCTTTACCACATTATCCCAATATATATCAATACCCATAATGAGTTTTTGAATCTGTTCCTGGTTCTTGATCGATTTCTTTTATGTTTGTCTATTTTTTTTTGGATCGGTTCCATTTGAAGATTCCTTTCCAAGATATGTATCTGAGTCCTCATGTTGGGATGTTTTCAACAGGCCAATGGATGTGGGAACTTGATTTGGTCTTCCCAGTCTCTCTGCAAATTCATTTTCTATGACTATCGATACTTCTATAATTTTCCTGTCGTCATAAATCTATTCCATAGAAAAAGATTGACCAACCATGTCAATATTGACTATTAGAACTGCATTACTTTTTAAAGCCAACGTACTGGTCAGCACAATGCTACTACATATGGGTGAAAATAAAATCCAAATAAAATGTGAAAGTGTGACCGATTTTATTTGTACTATAGAACAAAGGCTAGTGGGTTAATCTCCTAAAAAAAGGTGTTAACATAGTCTGTCGAAAGGTACATTTTGCATCAGGATAACCCCTAGATTGCTATCTTTTTATGAGGAAGCAAAAACATGGAAAATGTTTGGTTAGGTAGGAATACAACTTGTCAATTTGGTCTAGCTTGAGTGATTAAAAGAGAAGGTTGTTAGGCTCTCCACCATTTCATGGATTGATATAGTGATGAGACAAAAGAAGCTCTCTCTTGAGACCTGACTAGGTGATTCATAACAGTTGTGGTGTTGGTGCCTTAACTTAGCTAGAAAATGCCAAAACTCTATTGATGCACAAAATTTATTACTGAATCTACCTCAGAGTATGCCATAGTCACTGAATATGACATGCATGGTTTTACCAAGGAGGCCCTAAACTTTTGAACAATGAAACTTTACATCGGTATCTTGGCAATAGCTGCATTGGTCTTATTAGCATTACACCACTTTTAATATGGGTCTTCACAACAGAGAATCACCATTACACTTTGTTGATTTGTGTTAAAAAGAAAAATAACACGCAATAGATTTCTTTTGGCATGCAATGTTGTTGTTGGTAGTTTTCTTGTATTTGTGCCACATGTAAAGCTAACATGCGTTAAATTTCTTTCACCTTGCAATATTTTTATTGGAAGCGTGCTTGTGTTTGGGCTAGAAACTATGCTAGATTTCTTTTTCTTTGCAATATTGTTGTTGTCAATTTGGTTGTTTATGATAAAAGGAAATCTAGCAAGTGTTAGATTTCCTTCACCTTGGCAATGTTATTGGAAATGTTGTGCTTGTGTTTGGGCTAGAAGTTATGCTAGATTTCGTTTGCTATGCAATATTGTTGTTTTCAATTTGGTTGTTTATTATAGAAGGAAATCTAACACGTGTTAGATTTCCTTCACCTTGGTAACGTGCTTTTGTTTGTGTTAGAAGGAAATATAACATGCACTAGATTTCTTCTGGCATGAAATGTTGTTTTTGGTAGTATGCTTGTATTTATGCTACATGTAAAGCTAGCACGCGTTAAATTTATTTTACCTTGCGACGTTGTTATTGGAAATGTGATTGTGTTTTTGATAGAAGTTGTTGGATTTGGTTTCCCCTACAATATTATTGTTGGCAATGTGCTTTTGTTTGTGCTAGAAGTAAATCAAGCGTATGCTAGATATCTTTCACATTGCAATGTTGTTTTTGGCAATGTGATTGTGTTTGTGCTAGAATAAACTTTAGAATGTGTAAGATTTCTTTTACTTTGAAATGTTTTTGTGAGTAATATGCTTCTATTTACGTTAGAAGGAAATTTAGCATGTGGTGGATTTCCTTCGCCTTGCAATATTCTTATTGACAATGTGCTTGTTTGTCCTAGAAGGAAATCTAGCACGTGCTAGATTTATTTGACCATGTAATGTTGCTTCTAGCAATATGCTTATGTTTGTAGTAGAAGGAATGATATTGATTGTTAGCTTTCATTTGAGGAAACAATGTTTCATTACATACAATATTACTACCATGCTATTTTAATTTTTGCATCTATATTACTTTTTCGTAAGTTGTGTGTTTTTATGAAAATATAAAGTCACACTTTACACGGTTCAACCTTTTAATTACAAGTTACGTTTTAATTGTTGTTACAGAATTGATACAAGCTACAATGGAAAATATAATTTTGGCAAAAGGGGACTATGTTGATCTCCTTATTAATGATCAAGTCATTGGGCTAGGAAGGGTCGAATCTGCAGAGTCTGGAACTTATTATGTTGGAGAAAGGGTTAACGCTGGTTATGTTACAATTTTGATAATTGATGTAACTCAACCACATTTGATTGATGAGGATGTTAATGAAGGGGACATACATCCATGGAAGATCATGGATTTGAGACACAACATAGGTAAATCAAAATATTGAAGCATGTGTTATATATTATTGATAGCATAATAAATGTTTTTTTTGAGTAAATACTAACCTTATTTACATTTGTTTATAGGTGCAAATGTTTCTTCCACATTTTCTATTGGAGCCAAGGTAGATCTTCTGCAACATGGAGTGAAGGTGGGCGAGGGCTCCATATTCAATACAGAGCTTGGGCATAAAGTGCATGGAAAGATGGTAAAGAAAGGATGCATAGTGGTTAAAATCGAGAAGGTGTTAAAACATAATGCTCCTCTACCACATCCAACAGGATTTGAGCATACACTTGGGGGTGCATTAGAATCTTATGAAATTTGGCCAGAATCAGATTTGGAGCCTCACTGTCATGATCATGCCACAAATATTCCCCAAGATAGGGTTAGCTTCATATGTACAAAGGTTTCTCTTACACATGAATGCATGGGAACAAGCATGTGCATTGCCAAAGGAATGCTAGTTAATGTCCGCGAGGATGACATTGTTGAGGGTGAAACACTAGGTGAAATGGATTTTGGTGTTTTTCTAGAAGAGATAGATGGAACTTGTGAGATATGCAGAATTGGGGATAAGTCTATACACTGTTTGGTTAGATGGCCAATAAATAAGTTGGTGGACAACAAAGGTGTGATATTAAGGGTTAAGGAAAAGTTCAAGGAGCCACCCAAGGAAATGGTGATATGGGATGTTATAGAGGACACAAATCCCTTAAACAATTGGGATGGGTTCTTTTGTAATGAAAAAGATAGAAACTCAATTGATATGCATGTAACAAGGCCATATAAAAGGATTAAACGAGTTATGGCTACAAAAAAAATTGCAAAATGTCAAACAAAAATAGATGAAGAGAAAGAAATTCGAGTTTTGGCAGCAGATGTATGTTGTAGAAAAGATTGTCTTCAACATGTGGATAGGAAGGCCATTGCAGGTGCTAGAAGGGATATGAGACAAATAAATAAAAATGGTATTAGAGAATTTGTCTTGAATTCACTCATGTCAAACACAGTCATGTCAAAGGGCCATGGCCATGGCTTACCAACTATTGCTAGAAATGTAAAGGACATGAGATTTAATGGGAATATTATTTGTAAGAAAGCATGGTATAAGATACATAAAATTCCTCAAAGCACATTCTATAACTACCAGCATTATTTCCAACATGGACAGATCAAAGCTATTCATGGTAACACCAACACATGCAAAGCAAGAGCTCACACAGTGGCAGCCATAGAAATATTGCACAAAATTGTAATGGATAATTCAGATTTTTCACCAAACCAAACACGTCAAGTTGAAGAAGATGGAACATCTGCTCCTTTAAGATTGCTTCCTTCGACTTACACACAAAATTCTTTGTTAAAAGAGATCAATGAGGCTCTTCAAAAGCTCAATTACCCATCAATATCACAGTCAACAATGAGCAATATTTGGAATACTAAGTTTCGAGATGTGGCATTTTCAAAGAACACCAACTTCAGTAAATGCAATGAATGTATTGTGTTGAAAGCACAAATGAAGTCAGCAACTACAAAAGAGTTGGAAGAAAAGGCACGAGGTAAGTTGAAGAAACATAACAAGATTGTTATGTGTGGAAGATATTGCTACTATGCCCATAGAATTATGTCAGAGCGGTTTCCAAAGGAATATTTGAGCATTATCCATGATAAAATGGACAAAACAAATACTTCAATCCCAAGGCTACATGTCAAATCAAAATCTATTGTAGGAACAAATTTAGGTTTGTCATTGACAGGTATGCTTACACATGGGCATAAGGCAGGAGGTTTTGGTCATTTCTCCTTACCATTTGTCCATATGGGATCACAATTTACTATTACATCTCTTGCAAAGTGCTTAAGGGACCTTGAAGACCCACAAATGGATATGTATGGTGATCTACTTTATGAAAGTGGAATTTCAAGAAACCCACTTACAAATGCATTACTTGACACCTCTATTTACTCAAAATGTCAAGGGTACAAGGATGATTTTATATCTCATGGAAGTTCAAAAAGTCAAAATGTTGATTTTAAACCTCTTCCTCCACATTTTTTGCTACAGTTGGACAATGCAACAAGTGATAATAAGAATCGCTATCTTTTCATGTTTCTATCACTTTTAACTGCACTTAGTGTCTTCATCACTATTAAGGTTGGGCTCTTGCCTGTGGGGCACACCCATGAAGACATAGATGGAACCTACGGAAGAATGTATTCCAACCTAAAAAGTAAAGATATTTATTCTTTACCTGAAATGATGGATACATATTGCACAATTGAAGAAAATCAAGTGTTTCCACCTACACTTATTGACAAGGTCTATGACTTCAAAAGTTTCCTTCATGGATACATCAAGGAGGGAAAAAATGCACTATTTGGACATCTTAATGTCCAATACTTCCAATTTCTTGTACTCAATGATGTTCCAGTATTAAGGTACAAAGAATCAATTAGAGATATTGAGTGGTCAGAACCAGTTGAGTTATGGAATATAGATGATGAAGTCCGACCTATAATTCCCATAGGGAAGCCATCTGTCTTAGCTTCCAAATAGAATGATGTCTATTTAAAAGAAGGAAGGGATAACATCATACATAAAAATGTGGAAAGACACTATTGGGAATGAGGATTCACCAATTGTTACAAAGGAATGGAAAAATAAAGTAGTGTATTGGGAAAAATTTCTTGATACATTAGATGGAATCTATAATGATCATAGAATAATATATGGAAGTGATTCATCTTCTGAGGATTTCTGGCCCAGGACAAGGCACATTGTTGATGTTGATCGTAATGCACTCCAAGCAATTTCAAGTATTATGGATGGACATTCTGATAATGTGATAGATGAACCAATATATGTTGGACCCAAATGCAACAAGCCAAAACCAACTTTCAATCCAATGATTGATGTTGAGAAAGGAAAGATGTTGCTAGTTAGATCAGGAAATGAGGATGCAGGAGAGATGATTTGGATGGCAAAATCCATCTCAAATATCTTTAGGGATAATGAAAGTGAGAATCTTCATGTAAAGGTTGATTGGTGGAAGCCTATGTCAGGGAAATACAATGGAAAATTTTTAGAGCAATATTGGGTACCAAATCTTGATGACACAGAACTTGGCTCTATTCCAATTAATACCATAGTGTGGGCATGGATGCCAAAGAAAAAACATTGCAAGAAGATCAAGATAAATAAATATGGTGTAGAAGCCATTCTTGATCTACTTGAGCGAATATCTTAAGAGTAGGTTTATATGATTCATGAATGTAATTTTTTTTGAAGGATCTATTAATATACATTCATACACACTTTTCCATATTTGTTGTATATCAAATATTCTCTTCATATTCTTTTTGGAGGAGTTTTATATTATTTAATATTTCAATGTAATCATGTGTTATACAAATTACATGACAATGCCATAAAATATTTAAGTTTTCAAAGCTTTATTTGACCAACATGACTTCTCACCATATCAAATATGCATAATCAAATTCAATAATGCACTTAAAAACATCTTCTAAACTTGGTCTATTAAAAAAACAATGGAGTACCTAATTAGTATTCTATTTAATATAAACCATTTAAACACTTAATGAATAAATGCTAGACACTAGAAAAAATGTTTGAGGCGAGTTTTCCTTAATTTTCCTTATTATAATTGATATAAATCAAATTCACTATCTTGTTGCACTCTAATTTATAAAAAAAATATTTTGATCATTGAACAACACAACTAGAATTATAAAATATTTCCTCTTATAGATTTTGAAGTGGTGCCAACATTGTACTAGTATAATTAATATGTACTTAATGTAGGAAAAATAGTTAGTGTCAATTTAAAATGGTCAATACTAGTAAGAAAAACAATATTAGTATATTCTTAAATAACTTTATAGGTAAGTTTTTTTTTGTTGCAAAATCTATTATTCACGAGTCAAATTTAATACATAAATATAAATGTTAATGATAATAGAAATAATGTAAGGAATCTATGTTTTAGATGAATATTATTCACGAGTCAAATTTAATACATAAATGTAAATGCTAATGATAATAGAAATAATGTAAGGAATCTAAGTTTTAGATGAATGTTAATATGTTATTTTCAATATAATATCCTTAAACACTACAGGAATATAAACTAAACATTTGTAATAAATATCTTAGTCAATTTTCTCTCTTTCTTGTTGTATTTGAAAATAATTAAATTGTACTACTTTGTTACTATTCTAATTCATGATTGATTTTGATCATTATGGTCAATAATAGTAAGAACAACAATATTAGTATATCGTTAAATAACTTCATAGGTAAGTTTTTTTTTGTTTTGCAAAATCTATTATTCAAGAGTCAAATTTAATACATAAATATAAATGTTAATGATAATAGAAATAATGTAACTAATCTAAGTTTTAGATGAATGTTAATATGTTCTTTTCAATATAATATCCTTAAACACTACAAGAATAAAAACTAAACATTTGTAATAAATATCTTAGTCAATTTTCTCTCTTTCTTGTTGTATTGGAAAATAATCAAATTGTACTACTTTGTTACTATTCTAATTCATGATTGATTTTGATCATTAAAATGATTGATAATTGAGACGAGAGACTCATTTTACAACCCAATATGGGGGGGGAAAATAAAAATTATGTTCTAAATAGAAAAATAAAAGAAATGAATATTTTGTAAAGTATTTAGAAGTATATAAAATGTGTGAATTAGATGTTTAAATTTTACACTTTTTCAAAAAATTTCAGCTAGAGATACAGAGGAACTATTTGAAGATTTATGTTAACTAATTTATGTCCATATCAACTTCATATATATCTATATATAAGAAAAAAAAAAATTATGGTTAAAATTCTCGTTTGGTCATATATATACTCTATTTAGCATTCAAAAATACAGTTTCAACAATGAAAAATAACACATTGTATCTTTCATTCAAAATATTTGCACGTGAAGAAATTTGATCCCTACATCTCCACTTAAAATGGATCTATGATGGTATATATTGGACAAATTACTATGATCATTTGTCATTAAATAACTTTATACTTAATATATAGCTTGCATATTAATCTATTATTAATTAAGTAAGCCTCAAGTTCTAAACATAGAAGTACAAATAATAAATAAAAATAAATTGTGCTACTAGCATTCAACATTTAATTTGATCTTAAAAAAATATTTTCTCCTCAACTCTAAAATGGTGCAAACTTTCTACAATAGTATGTAATGTTGATGGTGATAATGATGATTATCATCCACTAAGACCAAATATGGTATTTAAGAAGGTAAAAAGATATTACTAAATGTTATTTCGAATTTTATTGTTATGCTAAAAATACATTAAAAGGAGTGTTTCAAGATCATCATAATTTTGTTTAGTTAAACAATTTCGAAGGTTGGTAGCGTCACAAATATTTTGAAATTTAATTCCAATATGAGTATAAACTGGATGATCTATGACAGTTTTTAAATCTTCAACCATATTACTAGTGTTGCAAAGGTGATAGCCTTTTTATTGTGCTAACACTCTTTTAGTAATAATCATAACTTAACACATACATGATATTTTACTATATATTGGATTATAATTAAATGGGTTAATAATAGCAACATACACATCATTATTTTCATAAAATAACCTTAACAAACTTATCTTTTAACATAAACCATACAAATATTAAAAATAGATAATGTAAAGAATTAACATTAAGATGTGAAATATTTGCTTTTGCAAGTTTATATAAATTTGTTTTATAAATTTTATCATGATAATTTTTACACAAAAAATGGTGAATATCTACATTAAAATTAGTGAACTAAGTGACTTTCTAATTCCTCATTTCGAAAAAATTTAATCTAGTTAATGTTTTAAATAATAGTATATATTTGACACATTACTAAGATCATTTGTCATTAAATAACTTTATGATATATATTAATCTATTATTATTTAAGCAAGCCTCAATCTGCTATTGACATTCAACATTTAATTTGATCCTAATTTTTTTTTTTCTCCTCAACTATAAAATAGTGCAAACTTCCTACAATAGTATGTAATTATGATGGTGATAATGATGATTATCATCCACTAAGACCAAATAAGGTATATAAGAAGGTAAAAAGATATTACTAAAAGTTATTTTGATTTTTTTTTTCTCGGTAAAAGACTAAACTATTATATTATGTACAAGAGTCAAAAATACATCATGGTGAAACAAGAGAGAATCAGGCTCTGGGTATGTCACCCGAGAGCAATTGAGGCATCCAAAAAACTAGCCCACGCAGGGGCGCCAGACACAAAAGCCAGACTTCCATAAGAGCACGCCCACGCAGGGGCACCAACCATTACATCCCACGCAGGGGAGACTGACCTTACCCAAATCATTAACACAAAATTCAGGAACAGGGACATTAAACCAGGGCACGAAAGAGACCAGAAGCATGGTTACTATAACTGAGTCAAAAAACAAACAGCAGAAGACACCAGAAGACCAAACAAAAAGCCATAGGAACCTTGTGCGCGGGCGTCATCAATCGTCCATTTACACTTCAATCGTCCATAGGCTTCTCTTTCAGCAGCAGTGGGAAAGGTGTCTTCCTCCTCGCCAGTTCCCGCCCTCTGTTCTTGCTTGCGTTGCTTTGCGTTTTCCGGATCTGCGGTCGCATCTTTAACCTCCTGCTCCTTATCAGCTTCAGGGGCCTCTGCTTCATGCTTCTGATTGTCAGTCGTTCTCTGCCCCTGTTCATCCAGGGCGTCCTCATCTTCCCGGGCATTTTCTATGAACAAGACTGAGACATGCACGCTAATCCGTGAAGTTATTTTGAATTTTATTGTTATGCTCAAAATGCATTAAAAGAAGTGTTTCAAGATCGTCGTAATTTTGTTTAGTTAAACAATCAAGAAAGTTGGTAGCGTCACAAATATTTTGAAATTTAATTCTAATATGAGTATAAACTAGATGATCTATGAGAGTTTTTTTAATCTTCAACCATATTACTAGTGTTGCAAAGGTGATAGACTTTTAAATTGTGCTAACACTCCTTTAGTAATAATCATAACTTAACGCATACATGATATGTACTATATCAGATTATAATTAAATGGATTAATAATAGTAACATACGCCATTATTTTCATAAAATAACCTTAACAAACTTATCTTTTAATATAAACCATAAAAAATATTAAAATAGTTAATGTAAGGAATCCAAATTGAGATGTGAAAGATTTGCTTTTGCAAGTTTATATAAATTTGTTTTATAAATTTTATCATGATAATTTTACACAAAAAATGGTGAATATCTACATTAAATTAATGAACTAAGTGACTTTCTAATTCCTCATTTTGAAAAAACTTAATTTAGTTAAAGTTCTAAATAATGGTATATATTGGACATATATGGTAAGCCTCAATCAACTTTTTTATTAACATAAAAGTACAAAAAATAAATAAAAATAAATTATGCTACTACTCACACTAAACATTTAATTTGATACTATTTTTTTTCTCCTCAACTCTAAAATGGTGCAAACTTCCTACAATAGTATGTAATTGTGATGGTGATAATGATGATTATCATCCACTAAGACCAAAAATGGGTAAAAAGATATTACTAAAAGTTATTTCGAATTTTATTGTTAATATGCTCAAAAAGTATTAAAAGAAGTGTTTCAAGACCATCATAATTTTGTTTAGTTAAACAATCAAAAAGGTTGGCAGCGTCACAAATATTTTTAAATTTAATTCCAATATGAGTATAAATTGGATGATCTATGAGAGTTTTTTAATCTTCAACCATATTATTAGTGTTGCAAAGGCGATAGACTTCTAAATTGTGCCAACACTTTCTTAGTAATAATTGTAGCTTAACACATACATGAGATTTACTATATCCGATTATATAGTAAAATACACATCATTATTTTCATAAAATAACCTTAAAAAACTTATCTTTTAATATAAACCATAAAAACTATTAAAATAGATAATGTAAGGAATCTAAGATTAAGATGTGAAAGATTTGCTTTAGCAAGTTTATATAAATTTTTTTATAAAGCTTATCATGATAATTTTTACACAAAAAATGGTGAATATCTACATTAAAATTAGTGAACTAAGTGACTTTCTAATTCCTCATTTTGAAAAAACTTAATCTAGTTAAACTTCTAAATTCTAGATCCATTAAAAACTTCCAAATTTAATGAAATATGTGTTCAACTTTCTGAAGGTTGGTTTTGGTTTTGTTGAGGAGGCCAAACCTGCCATGGCATAGGAGTATTCCATGAATTCTGATATTGAAAATTTTGGGGAATTTGTTGAGGAAACTTTTGAGATGTACATGCAAACGTGGTTGCCAAGCTCTTCTTGGTGTCATATAATAAAATCCTTGAGTTTCTTCATTTGACTTGCTTGCAACTCTTTTAATGTTGGACAATCGTCTATAACATGATTTTCTATACGTAGTCCACAAACATGCATATTATCCAAAGGACATTCTCGTAAAAGATGCTTCTTCCTACACTTAGGACAAAATATTAACATTGTTTGTTCTTCTTCTTGTTGTTTCTTTTTTTTTTAATACATCAACTTGTGTTCCTAAGGTACTCAAAGGATCTGTTTTAAAGTTTTCTATCAAACTCCATATTTATGCTCTTGTCACTCCTCCTGCCGCAGATTTGGAAGCTTTAGAAGTTACATCTCTTTTTCCTGTTTTGGATCTACCTCTAGAGTACTTTTGACATAGTTCAGCCATTTCATCAAATGGTATATATGAAATATATCCTTTACCCATTACATTAAGAATATCAAGATATTCATCTCTTATTCCTTTAAGAAAAATTGTTCTAATGGTATAAGGATTTAGAGAATGTTGTTTGGATTTTTGCAGGTTGTAAAGGAATCATTCCAAATATTCCTCCAAACTCCCATCTTCCTGTTGAGACATTCTAAAAATATCTTCTTTTGAATCTCTAGGCCTACAATAGGTTGATATTTCTTAAGAAAATTTTTCTTCATTTTGTCCCAAGAAGTAATAGAGTGTTCTCGTAATCCCATAAAGCATTTTAATGCAACTGCTTTAAGAGTAGAAGGAAAAAGATGAAGTTTATGTGTATCATCACTGTAGCAATAAGTTATACCTAAGATATCAAATTTAAACATCAATGAATTAGGATATTCAACAAACATTCCATAGAAATTTGGTAAAACTGAAGGTGGAATATTCTTCATTTTTACTTCTCCTATAATTTCTCTAGTATCTATAATTGGAAATTCGAAAGTAGCTTCTTCATCATTTTATTCATCTTGTCTTCTTGTATGATCATATTCTCTTTTGAGATCTTCCTCTCTTTTCCTTTTTGCTTCTCTTCTTGTCTCTTCTTCTATTCTTCTTTGCCATCCTCTTTGTTGTTTTTCATATTATAACCTTTGTTCAGGAGTGAGGATGGTAGATCCTTGCCCTTCTACTGCCATATTTTTTTTAGTGGTTTCAATTGTTTTAATAGCAATTTGAGATTCAACTTGTTCTATGTTTTCAAAGATAAGTTGATCTATTTGTTTAAGAATATGGTGAACAATTGGATTTCTTGTTTTTTTTTTTCTATGGAAGGTATTTCTGTTTGTTTTTGTCTTCTTTTCACTTCATAGGCTAACAAAGTTTGACTTTCAACAAGAGTTAACCTTTGTCCTGAACGTTGTTTTTCCTCTAACTCTTCCAAAGCTGGTTTTCTATCAATTGGTGTAGTTAATTCAAATGAAGGAAGACCTACTTATACGAATGGTTTAGTAGTTTGGGGGTCTTGTTTTACGTATCTACCCTTTTCATCTCTATATCTAGGCATAAATGACAATAGTGAAAAATCCTATCTATGTTGGTTTTTTTTGTTTTTTTGTTTTTTTCCAGATAATCTTTCTAATCAGTTATATCCAAAATATGCTTCCCCGGCAACGATGCCAAAAATGTCAGCTCAATTTATTGTGTAAATTAAGACATGTATTTGACTATCAATCCAGGTTGGTAATCTTAAAAGCAAGCCACAATTTATGGATTTTTGGATAAAAACTAATATAGGAAGTAGTTATGAGAACAAAAGTGCATATTACAAATATAAATCATTCTACATAACTAAGAATGGAAATACATATTATAAATTACTTCTCACAACTTAAGCAAAACTATCTAAGTCTATTCCATAAAAGCATGCATTATTGGTCAATGAAATTAGGCTATTTTAGAAAAACAAGGAAGAGGCTCTCTCAAAGAGACCTGGTTATCCTCCCTCAACAATTCTATAATGACATTGCCAATATCTAAGTAAGCATGAAAGAATGTAATGATAGCATAATAACTTAATCTAAGAAAGCTTGATAGAAGTGAATCTTGGTCTTAGTCCTAGCTCACGGAGAAAAGGCTCTCTCAAAGAGACCTGGTTGTCCTTCCACATTCAAGATAATCAATAAAGAAACAATATTCACTTAACACATTTCATAAAATAAATTCACATTAAAGATATCTACAAATATTCACACCAAATGAATATAATAAACATGGGAAATTTAACTAGCATATGCACAAATATAAACATGATACAACAAAGTGTACTTAGCTTGGATGGGAGCCCTCTAACCTTGCTGGTACACTGCTAAAATATTTAGCTACAACACTCATTCACTCCAGAAAACACAAAGAAATCATGAAGAAAAAGTTTTGCCTTCAATTATTTAAAAAATAATAAGTTTTCCTACATAATTCTAACTATGAATTCCTCTCTTTAAATAGGGAAAATGATAACCATATAAGCTAAAAAGTTTGAAAAAAACCATAATTAATGTTATCCCACTTCATTAGGTCAAATCCATCCATTAGTTACAAGAAATATGGAAAAATTCCAAAAAATCCTAAAACTACCCCTTTTAAATAGGGATTTCTCCGTGACAGGTCAAGTTTGACCAACTTTGACCGGGCCTGTATTAGCTCATTTTGACTAAGCCAATAGTTGTTCATCCATCCTTGGTTCCTAAGCTTTCCAAATATGTATTCATCTTGAGACCAGGTGTCCTGCATATATTATTTTAACGGAGCTATTACGAGAATTTCTAGTTCTATCCAAAAATACGCTTAAAACCAATTTTTTGCAAAAATATCAAAAAATTGAAAAAAATAATTTATTTACCTGAATATGCATAATAAGGTAAAAATAAGGCATATATGGATGATGTAAGGTGGAATATGATGGAAGCTAAGTGGATTTTTAATAAGCAAAATTGATCAAAATCGAGGACCAACCTCTCCCCCTTGCTAATCTACAAGCATGTCCTCATGCTTGCTTTATTCTCTTTGATCTTCTAAGTGATGATGTACCTACTATCGTTGATCATGAAGCCTCTTGTTGTGCTGCCTATAGAAGACAATCAATAGCTTCATATTTCCTTTCCTTGTAGATAGTAGCCATCACCTTATATCTCTCATATTTGTATTTCCATGTGTTCTTTTCATTGAGCCACCCATACGCTTGTTTAGAGATCAAGATGTTCTTTGTTTCAAGCTTATTAATTTTCTTGTTCAGTTTTTCATTTTCTTTGATGAAATTTTTATTGTTTTGTTTATACATATTATTCTCTTTCTTCAAATGCCTTTCCAAAATCTTGTTGACTTCCAACTCCCTTGTCAACTCTTCTATCTTTTTGAGGTGTTGTTCTTGCTGCAGCTCTTTTTCTTATCTTACAGTTTCCTTGGCAAATGAATGTGATGATGTATCTCCTATCCATGCATGCTCAAAGTGTTAGCCTCCTATTGCAATAGGTTTCATATTTCATGATTGACTGTTTTACATGCCAAATATGTCATCTTTTCATGCTACAAGGTTCCATATTTCCAAGAAGTTCCATTTTGAAGAATCATACCATTTTTGAAGAGTTTTACAGATAGGGGAAAGCCAAACAGCTTAATCTTGGCTTCCCTAGGTTTAAATTACTTGTTTTATAAAATAGAGAATGAATATCTGTCCAAACAGCTTAAACTTGGCAGATCAGTAGCTAGGTAGAGAAATGAAGGAGCCCAACCGCTTAATCTGGGCCCTTGGAAGATATAAGGGTACATTTAGATTGGAGGGTAGTCAAAAGAAAAGAAGATAATTAGGGTCTGCAAGTCTAAGTGCACCCATGCAAAAAGAAGAAAAAATGCTAGGCAAGTAGGCTCCGTAAGTAGTTTTGCGGTTGCAGAATCAAGATATGTGATCCATTTCATGTTTTCAAGGGTTATATCTATTCAGATCATAGTTATGAGGCACTTTTTCATTTGGAGGAACTCAAGCGAGGCATGTCTAACTCCCCCTTCTTCTTATTCCCCAAATCACTCACTAACATCCCCTTGAGGACCTTGGGATCTGCCCAACCAGTCCTGTTACCACTTCATTTTTTGTAAAATACTAAGACAAGCTTTGACTTTCTTCAGTGAAAAGAAGCCACATTTCTTGTGTAAAAATCATTTCTCCACATTCCATTCTGTTAGCTACCTATACCAATAGGTTTCATATTTCATGATTGGCTATGGAAGGTCCAAATATGCTCTGCTTTGATGATTCAAAGATCACATATTTCCCAGAGAGTCTGATTTGTGCTTATAGCTTGGTATGGACTTAAAAATTTTGATGGATGGTCCAACAGTCTAATCTGGATCATTCCATGGTTTAAATTTGTAGTTGTAGAATAGAGAAAGGAAGTCTGTCCAAACTGTTTAATCTTGGCAGACAAATAGTTCAGGTAGAGAAGAAAAGGCTCCCAACAGCTTAATCTGGGACCTTGGAAGTGATAAGGGTAGAAGTAGATAGGAAAAACAAAAAAAAATCCAAAGAAAAGAAAAGGCAAGTAAGGGTTTGCAAGTCCAAGTGCACCCTCCAAGGAGAAATAAAAAATGCTAGGTAAGTAGCTGGGTAAGTAGTTGGGGTTGCAGAAAGGTTGTCTTTACCATTGCACATATGTTAACTGTGTTTACCAGAGTAAAGTCAATTAATTGACAAGGTGTTCACCTCCATCAAGTTACAGCAAGGAGCATGACTAACCTCCCTCTTTCCCCCTTCCATTTCATTCCTAACATCCCCTCATCAGCTGAGATTCATGGAAGAAGATCATGGTTTCATGGTGGTTCTTGCTCATTCAAAAGCCACATTTCTTGTCTAAAAATCTTTTCATTTTGATCTACTCTCTAAACTAAGTAAATTGCAAATAAACTTGGTGATATCCCCTTCATTTGCCTTCCTCATCCATATTAACATCTAATTTTACTATATAACTCCCCTATCATACCTTTCCCCTACTAGTATTAAACACCATGGTGTATAAATCCCAGCATTATCTACATATTCTCCTTTTGGCATTATAGCCAAATAAAGGTCTAAGGGGACTTCAGTCCATCTGGGACTGTGGTCAACCTTGTCTTGGATGTGCTCTAACCTCTGGTTATGAGCAGAAATCCTTCCCCTCAACCCTCACTGTCCCTCCGCTAAAAAACACACAAAAACCCCTTTTCTTGTATAAACCCTTGCAAAAAACCCAGAAAACCCAAAACACTACGAAAAACCCATTTTTTATAGTCCTCCGCCCCAAATATTAAATTGAATATTTTATGGTGCCGGCGGGACCCCCCCCCAACCTGCTCGATCCGTCGGAGAGCCCGCCAGACGTCCGATCTCCACCGCCCAGATCTAAAGGTGGGTGGTCATTCTCACTCCCCGACCTGCCGACCTTTAGCGTCCGGGGAAAGTGGTTTTGGCCATCCCGTACAGGGGACGCGTGGCAGGCGGTGGGGTTGTTCGGAGCCCCCCTCCCCGTTACCGCCTTTGCCCAAAGGTGGTGCGGGGAACCCGCTTACCGCCACCCCTGTTACCGCCCTCCCTCCTACGTCATTGGCACGTCACCCTGACGTCACCTCACCAGTGCCCGCCCCAGCGTCCCGTGGCCCTCCACGCGGACCTGCCACCGCATCCGCCCGCCACCATGTCCTGCCACCCTGGCAGACACCTCCGCTGCCACGTCACCTCCGTACCCGGGTCCCGCCATGACGTCATGCTGACGTCATCGGCGGAAAAGCGCCAAGTGCACACTTTTGCCAAAATTAACGTTTTAAACGACTAAATAAGCCGTTTTCGGTCATTTTCATGCAAAAGAGAACTATCCGTTGCCAACAGCTGCCGCGAATTTTCTCAGCCAGCCATCAAATTCGACGATTCAACCGCTGAAAGTTCGGAATTTGACGGCACTAAGTCTCCACAGCCCGGCCCGCGAGCTTCCGAGGCGGTTTTCCCAGGTATTTTGCCAGTTTTCCCACTTTGCCCCTGCATTCCAATTATCTGTAAAAATCACCATTAAAGGACTGGTAAAACCACTTAATTCAGTTCTGCCTGATTACCTAAACTAAACCCAAGCAATCTGCACCATCCCTAAACCACAATTCGACATTGGAGCGATCAGTCCGCGGGCTAAAACTGTAAAATTGCCCCCGAGGTGCTCGACATTGTTCCCTTTTGCCGAGTACAGGCCACCTACATTCTTTATAAAAAGAAACATCAATATCTCTGCAACTTATCTATTAGCAATTCACATCCCTGTGAATCTTGCAGCAACTTACAAACCTGTTTGCCTTTATTCACTAAAAGAGGACACCAGACGGTGTTTACAGTTCACCTGCTACTTAAGTCTTTATAGACTTGTCAAGCCAGTACCTCCACCTGCACAAATTCAGATTATAGCATGGCAGCCTCTACTTCCTCTTCCCTCAGTGTAGCTCCATTAAATCAAACCAACAAGGGGCTGGAGGCCTTGCCATTTATTGACAAGGATTGTCTCATTGAGGACTTTGAGGGAGACAGGGACTTCTTGAAGACCTTCACTCAACTAAGGGAAGATTATAAGGATGGGCATGGTACACATGGGATATGGGAGTCAAACCTGCCCTATTACTGTCTCCCAGCTGTGAATGTTTTCCCTGAAATCATTCACCTATGTGCTGAACACTATGATGTCCAGCACAGAGCTGTCAATACTCCATCAGGGAGGATCCTCTTCTATGTAAATGCTGACTCCATCAACAAGATGTTACAGTTTGATCAGACAGAGTTGCTGATCCCGTTCTCCACAACTTATTTGCTGGAAACTGGTGATAAGATGACCAGTGAGGAGCTGCAAAAGGTCACCCGGAACTTCATGAGACCTGAATGCCAGCCTACAGGGCCACCTCCCTATCTGAGGGAGCATTTCGATGATATAGGCAGGCTATTACTAGACATGATAGCCTATGTATTGGGATACCAAAACAGTAAGCATGTGGATAAATCCATGCTAGTGTTGCTGTCTGTTTACAGCCCGCGTCAACCCCCTGCCCGAAAGTATAACTTTGCTAAGTTTATAGCCAATAAGATTCATGATCAATTAAGCAAAGTGGACAGACAGGGGGTCTTCAGATACTCAGCTTACATCTACCATCTGTTCATGTTTCATCATTCTGAAACCTTCCCATGCTACATCAGAAGGCTGGATAATAAAGGGGAGAGAAGATCTGTCATCTTCTGGACCTCAGTTTATCATAAAGTCACAAATTCACCCTATACCTACTGTGAATTTGTTGACCAGTTTGTGTACCCAGTCTCTTGCATGCTGATGAGGTCCCCTCCACCTAGAATATCTAATGAGATCAAGAAAGCTATGCAGCTATCTAAGAAGTACAAAATAGGTGACTGGTACCTATATGAACACCATACTGTGTTCAGAGTATATGGCTGTGAGCTCTGTCCATACAGGCTCCCCAAGTATGTACCTATGAGATTATTTGCCTTGGAGTATTACAGGCAATTAATTCAGTCAGACCTCACCCATTTCCACAGCTCCAAGAAAAAGGCCCACCTTAATTTCAAAAATGAGTTGGGCCCCTTCATTATGAACAAGAAGGAAGGATGGGAATCTGCAGACTTGATCCTCAAGGACAAATATAAGTTGTCCTATAGTTTTCGATGGGTCCCTTATGACCCTCAAGGTTTCATCACTGCTAGGAGAAACAAGTACAGACTCCTAGGTATTAAGCACTGCCACTACCCACACATAGAAAAGTATGCCAACTTGCAAGAATGGCAGCTGGACACTCTAGTGGAGAGTTTAACTGAAGAAGAAAGAATGCTTAAAAACATGAAAGAGCTTGAGAAGACTATTGACCTGGACTATGTGCAGCAGGTACCTTTCAGGCCGCCTCACTCAGTGGGAGAAGGGACCTCAGTGACAAGGACAGCACCACAGGCACCCTCTACATCGGCAGCAGCACTGGATAAAGGCAAAGGCATAATGGATGCAGAACATGAAACACTGAAAGAGAAGGCAACCCCCTCAACTGAACAACAAACTAAGCAGCAAAATGAGCTGCAGAGGGAGGAACAAGCAGAGCAGCAGAAAGATCAAACTCCTCCTCCACAAACTGAGACTCCTACAACACCTATTTTGCAAACCCCAGCCCATGAGGAGAGGGGTTCTAAAAGAGAAAGAGAAGAGTCCACTCCTATTAGTGGACCTTCCCATCAGCCAGAGGCCAAAAGACAAAGGGCAGTTTCCCCTGAGGTGGAAGACATTACTGAAGATGTCTTAAACAGCACAGGAAAGGACAGGGAGGGAAGCCAACATACAGGGACAAGCTCCTTTCAGCAGGAGCAGACTTTACAGCTTGGTTTGGAGGTGTCATCCTCATCTCAGCAAAGCCAGAAGCCTAAAGGCACTAAGGCATCTTTTAAACAGATCAAGGCAGCAAATGAGTTATTAAGGGCTGAGGTTTACAAACAGTTCATAGATGCTACACCAGCCCAACAGGAAAGATTGATGTCGGTCTATGACTTCGAGGAAGAAAAAATGATATTCAGCCATTTCAAACCCAAGGGGCCACAGCCAATGACAACTGCAGATTTCATCAAAACAAGGGTGGAGGTCCTAGCTAAAGACATACATCCTATGGACCAGATTGAACTCCACAAGCAGACTGGGGAGATGGTCTATGCCACATTGGTAGAGAAGGCCACACTGGCCCATGAGCTGAAAGATTCCTTGAAGAACACAAACACTCAGCTAGATTTTGAGAGGATGTCCTCTAAGGCCAAGGATAATAGAATAAAGTCTCTGGAGGAGATTATTATTGATCTAGGGCATGATCCTAGTGATCCAACAGGTGTAAAGGCCCTCATAAAGAAGAAAGATGATGATCTGAATGCAATGAAGAAGAGGTTGGAGCTGTTACCTACAGAACACCCTCAGACAGCAGAACTACAAAAAGAAAAACAGCTTAATGAACAACTTGACCTCCTTCTACAGCAAGATCAGAGGATCAAAGAATTGGAGAAAGAGCTGGAAGGAACGCTACAAGACAAACAGGGAGAATCTACACTCCAGGCTCCTCCAACAGCTTCAACAACAGCAACAACTTCAGGGGCAACAGTGGCCCCCACAACAGAAGCAGCAGGCACAACAGCAGCTCCAGATGCACACCCGAGCGTAGAAGAATTGACCAAGGCTGTCAAGGCAATGGAGCTCCAGGCGGATGAAATAAAGAAAGCAAAAGAAAAATTGGCAGAGATAGATGCCAAATATGATAAATCAAAGGTAACAGTAGCAGAGCAGAGCAGAGAAATTAAGGCCCTGAAGGATAAAATAAAGGCCCTGGAAAAGGAGCTCAATCTGGAAAGTACCATGGCCGACATAAAAAGAATTTTGTGGGGTAAGATTACCCAAGCTATCACCAAGCAATGGAAATCCATCAAAACAATCCATGAGTACATGGATTTAATTGGCCAAGCACAGACAGAAATCCAGAGGGCCAAAACAGTGCTGGGAAACAGACCTGAACATGCAAACCAACTGATAGATTTTTTGAACAGGCAAGACAAAGAGGAGCTGGCAGCCATTGGCATCGTCAACAGAACAGAGGCCATCCTCACAACCAAAAAGGTGCTAACTCTCAGAAGTTATGTACAGACTGTAGAAAGAAAATGCTATGAAATACAGGCTGAGGTGGAGGAGTATAAACTCAAAATGGGAATGCTGCAAGCAAGGGGATTGCCTGGCCTGTTGAACAGCACAGGGAAATTGATTTCCAGAGATCAATTCACCAACAGGATGGCTACTTACATTGAAAATCAAATCACTGCATCTGGCAGTACTCCTGAGGAAACAGGGCCTCCAACAGGACAGAGCTTGTACACTAAACTTGAAGGCCTATTCTTCATTGAAAGTGAGGCAAATCATTTGTTTGAAACTCCTCCTAACTTTTGGCGGTATACAGAGGCCGATGAGACTCTAATAAAAATTCGGAGACATCAAATGCCTAAGGAGGACTGGTGGCAGGCCATGCTCCAAATTTTGCCACGATAGCTTCAAGTCATTCGGCCACTGACAGCTCCAGGTCACCAGAAGACAGACAGCAAAAAGGTTAGCGTTTAAACCGGCCAGAAAGTGACTCATCACATAGACAATGACGGCTAGCCAAGTTTTGAACAGCGCGTCGCTAACCGACTCCAATTGCCACCAAGTCAACAGTCTCTGACCATTTTTGACAGCTAAGGGACTAAAAGTTATTACAACATTTACTCTTTCAGCTGCTGCACTCCAGCAGTTGGTAGGACATTTATGGAGCATTTACTCTTCATTCAGATATTTTCTAATGTAAATTTGTATATATACCCCCCTTAGTAACGCATAAGGGGTTGGTAAATTTTACTCTGAGGCATGTATACTCTGTACTTTCAGAAAAGTTTAATACAAAGAGCAATTCCAGCTCAGTGATTTCCTGGAACTCTGGTGTCTTGTTGATAATCTAAGTGCCGTTGCAGAACCCCCGCGTTGTCTGGTGGAATGATATGTTTTCTTTAAACTCTGTTCTGTTTCCCTGTATTATTTCATTTTCACGTTTTCATCATATCTAGCGATAAAGAAAAAGAATAGTTCAGGACATGTTTCTTCACACCCTATGCTCAATCTTATATTGCTGCAAATGTTTTCTTCAGGATTAAAACAGACATGAATTCTTAAATGCTCATGTTATATTTAATTCCATATTGTGAAAGTTATCTAGAAATTCTTCAATGCTTCCAGGTAACAATCGCTTTCTTTCATATCAGATTACAGAAAGATTCTTAATTGCCTTTCTTATCCTGACCATATCACACCCAAACTCAATTCCAAAGCATTGTTTCCCAGACAATTATCCTGCTCTGCAGTTTCATTACTGTATTAACACAGCACACCAAACCAAAGGACCACCGACTCCATTGCCCAATGTTATATAAGATTTGGTAAGAGCATACAAGTTTAGACTGAACCTTTTCCAACCAAACAATTAAACCAAAGTTGAATTTCACAGCTAGCCTAAAAACCAATAGAACAGAAACAATCATTAAGAGAGAGCCCTCTCTGATCACAGCTTGGCTAGAAGCTGTAATCCAAAGACTGGTTAGTGGTTACCCCGGCCGTATTCCCTTGGGAGTCATAGGGAACAACCTGGGTGTTAACATAAATGGCGACTCCACTGGGGACCTTTTAGGTTTTTTCAATTACTATCTATCTTCCAAAGCTACCATCAAGCCTGAAACCAGCCAAGAGGCCTTAGAACTGTTTCTGTACCACAGTGACAGCTTTAGGGAAGAGCTAGATAGGGAATCTTCATCTTAGCTTTGAAACATATATAGCCATTCCAAAATCTTCATCCAGTCCTTGCATATATAAAAACTTCCTATAAAAAGTCCTGAAAAACAGTTAGAAACTGGCTCCTAAGAAAAATCCTCGACATACTAGGGCTAATCCTGACCCTAATCCACCCATCATTGTTGATAATCCAAACACTATTCCAAGAAACATCAGGAAGCAACAAAAGCAGGACCAGCCTGCTATTTTTACCTCTGTTGCAGATTTTCCCAACCTTGCTACTCCACTTAAAGTCCTCTTTAGGTCTGTTCCAAGTTCCCCTAGTTCACCATCCACTTCTCACAGTCCTTCTCTCACATCTTCATCCACTGCACATATCCCCTTGAACCACACTTTAGGTTCAGCTTCACCTGTTACCCCTGTGGTACCCATCGTTCCTATTATCCCAGCTGCACCTGTTAATCCTCTAAATCCTGTAAATATGGCTAACAGATATGCACCCTTGCAGATACCAGCTAATGCTGCAGCTTTACCTCAAGATTACCAAAGCAAAATCTCATATTTTGACTCCAATGGCTCTCTAACAGCTGTCCAGCATGCCAAGAAGATGCAAGACCATTTTGAGACCTATGAAATAGATGATGACAGTGTCAGAATGAGGATGTTTGTTCAAAGCCTAACCGGGGATGTAAGAACTTGGTTTAGATCCCTGAATGCAAACTCCATTGCAACTCCCAATGATCTGTATCAAGCCTTTACTACCAGATGGGAGAAGAAGAAAGATCCCCTGCACATACTTGCAGAATATGAAACAATCAAGAGAGGTCCGCAAGAGACCGTTCTGGAGTATTGTGCTAGATTCAACAATGTGTACAATGCAATACCACAAAACCTAAGACCTCCTCCTGATTTGGCTTTGTACAAATTCCCTGATGGATTTGATCCTGACATGGCATATCAGTTGAAGGAAAGAGAACCTGAAACCCTTGAAGACGCTCAAAAGGCTGCTGTCACTGTGGAGGCAAACCTGATTGCCAAAAGAAACAGGGCAAGGTTAGAAAAGAGAAGCATATACAAAGAAGAAACTACAGCCCTTGATCAAAAACTTGATGCAATACTTAATGGTATGAAGAGATTGGGTGATAGGGTAGAATCGGTTGAGAGAAAAGCATCATGGGAAGCACCACAAAACAATCCTCCTAGGAATCCAAATTTTAGGAGAAACCCAAACCCAAACATTGGCAAGGCCAGTGCTGACCAAGACATAAGACCCCCTTTCCAAGAAAATTATGCAGAAACTTCAACATCAACTGAGCCCAATGAAGATCCTGAGATTAATTTAATGGGTCTGGATGGTGAAAGTCAAGTTTTCTTAACACAAGAGGATCATGAGGATGATGAAATCAAACTATTCCAAACTAAATCAGGTGAATCCTTTGACTTCAAACAAGGCTATGACACTGCTGTTTATGAAGTCCATAAACAATACAAGCTGAGGAGCAGAACTATAAATGTTAACCAGCCTGAAAAGAAAAAGGATAATCAGCAGCCCGAAAGAGTCACAGGCACAGAACCTAATGACAAAATAAATTCACATACACAAGAAGTGATTGTTGAAGAGATCACTGAGCCACTGTCCTTAAGGCAGCAGTCTCTGGACACTTCGTCTTCTCACCCTAATTTAAATATCGCTCCTCAAGAGATGAGTAAAAGGGATAAATCTCAAAGTCAAGACAAAAATCTAGAAGGAGACTTAATGAACAAGGAAAGAACTGTCACCTACAACCCCAGGACCCAATCTGAAAAATCCTTTGATCTAGAAACTGAAATTGGCAAAATAAAGATAGCTATTCCTCTCGTGGAACTAGCCAAGCATGACATCTATAAACTACAGATCAAAAAGTCCCTTCAACTCACCAGCAACATAGATGATGTCAATGTGCTGGATGACACTCCAGAATTGTTATTTGGCCCAGAAGTGGATGGAAAAACAATAGTCACAGGGGTACTACCGTTTTATGTCAGCCTACATATTCATGACAAAATACTACACAATGCAATGTTTGATTCAGGCGCTTCTCACAACCTTATGCCAAAAGCAGTCATGGAAAGACTAAATTTGGACATAACAAGACCATACAAAGACCTGTTTTCCTTTGATTCCAGCCAAGTCAAGTGCCTAGGTCTCATAAAAGATTTATGTGTGTCTTTGGTTCAATACCCAAACAAAACAATCCTAATGGATGTGGTAGTTGCTGATATCCCACCCAAGTATGGGATGCTGTTATCAAGATCATGGGGAGCTAAACTCCAAGGTTCCCTACAATTAGACATGTCATATGCCACCATCTCTGTTTTTGGGCAACCAAAAAGACTGTACAGAGAAACACTGATGAAATACATGGTCAGCAGTGAGGAAAAGCCTCAAAACTTTCCCATATATGCTATCCATTCAGACATAGACTCATACATTCTTTTCAATGACACCACAACTCCCTCAAAAGGTGAAGTTGAAACCAAGATATTCATACAAGAGAAAGACTCAAATGAAAGTATTACCACCCATGAAACAGCAGTTAATCAAACACTAGATACTGCTGCTGTTCTAAATCCCAAGCATACCCAATCAAATGATGAAACTGTCCTAGAAGATGACCTAAAGGAAAAACCACAACTTCTACTCACATTGCCAGCCCATGAAAAGATCATTAAAACTCCTTCCCAACAGGACATTCTATGGTTCCTTGAATTTGACGGTGCAGTTAACAAATTAGGAGCAGGGGCTGGAGTTTGGGTACACAATAAAGAAAATAACTATGCAGAAGGCAGAGCCTACAGATTGAATTTCAGATGTACTAATAACATGGCTGAATATGAGGCTCTCTTACTAGGTCTCAAGTTAGTAAAGTCCCTACAAGCGATAAAAGTGTCAATCCTAGGAGACTCAGACCTAGTTATCCAACAAGTAAAAGGAAATTTTGTCACCAATGATAAAAGATTGAGGTCTTATAGGTCTGCTGTTGCAGATGTACTAAACTCCTTCTTTGAATTCCAAATCACTAAGATTTCTAGGACCCACAATCTACATGCTCATAGTTTAGCCACCTTTGCTAGTACCTGCAAGCTGCCTTTTGAGCCCCATCATTGTTTTACAGCTGAGATAAAACACAGACCATCTGTCCCAAACAATGTCAATGATTGGCAAGTGTTTGATGATGACAAGCAAATAAACAATTTCTTGACTTTGCAGCAAGAATTTTCAGGACTAAATATTGACAATGACAAAGCAAGTCAATCACAAATACAGTTTCAGGAGATTACTCACCCAATATCACTCAGGACAGCAAAACAAATGCTAAATCCAACTATTTTCGACAAGGACAGCATTCAGCAAATTCAATCAATCAATTGTGAGGAAGTGGCCAATGCTGAAACTGAAATCATAGAGCTGAAAGACAACTTTCTACCAACAGGCCTGACTCCCCTAGAGGACATCTTTGATTCAAATGATATTCCTAGAAAACCAAAAATGCAGCCATTGAAGAATACAACATAGGTACAATTGACAAACCCAAAATAATTAAATTGTCGGCATCTTTACCTCCTGATCAAAAGCCAAAATACATTGACCTTTTTAAAGAGTTCCAGGATGTCTTTGCATGGAGTTATGAGGACCTAAAGTCCTATGACACCTCTGTTATCCAGCATACTATCCCTCTCAAGCCTGATCAAAAGCCCTTTAAACAAAAATTGAGGAGAATCAATCCTATGCTTCTCCCAGCAATGGAACAAGAAGTACAAAAAATGTTTAAGGCAGGCATCATAGCACCAATCAGATTCTCTGAATGGATCTCCAACTTAGTCCCTACAAGAAAGAAGACCGGTGAAATTAGGCTGTGTGTGGACTTAAGGAATCTGAACCAAGTATCCCTCAAAGACAACTATCCCTTACCTAAGATGGATCATATTCTCCAAAGAGTGGTAGGGGCCTCAAGGATCTCATTACTTGATGGATTCTCGGGTTTCAACCAAATCCTAGTACACCCTGATGATCAAGACAAAACTGCATTTACAACCCCATGGGGAACTTTCAAGTATGTTAAAATGCCTTTTGGGTTGAAGAATGCCGAGGCAACATTTCAAAGAGCAATGGATATTGCTTTCGCGAAGGAGATTCATGATTTCCTTGTCATTTATTTAGATGACCTCACACCTTTTTCCAAGTCTGACCAAGAACATTTGAAACATTTGAGACAGATCTTCCTAACATGTAGGAAATATGGAATTTCGTTGAATCCCAAAAAATCCCTGTTTGGTTTAGAGGAAGGTAAACTATTGGGCCACATCATCTCTAAAGATGGCATAAGAATTGATCCAGATAGGATACAAGCTATCCTACAAATGCCCCACCCAAGAAATATAAAAGAATTGCAAGGATTCTTGGGAAAAATCAACTTCTTAAGGAGATTTATCCCAAATCTGGCCGAGTTGATCAGATTGCTTAATAATATGCTAAAGAAAGATTCAAAGGTAAAATGGACAGTCGAAGCAAATCAAGCCTTTGAAGGTATAAAGCTGGCCCTCACTCAAACCCCAGTGTTGACCAATCCTCAGTTTGACAAAGAATTCATCATCTTCTCTTTTGCCTCCCAGCATACTATTGCTGTTGTTTTATTACAGAAAGATGATCAAGGAAATGAGAAGCCTATTGCCTTCTTCAGCAGGGCTCTTAGAGATGCACCTCTAAAATATCAAATTATGGAGAAACAAGCCTATGCTTTGGTCAAGGCCATTAAAGACTTTAGGATTTACATCCTTTATTCCCATGTTGTGGCTTATGTACCAAGTCCTATTGTCAAAGACATTCTCACCCAAGAAAACTTAGAGGGCAGAAGAGGAAAATGGATTGCCAGCATACTAGAATTTGACATTGAAATAAAACCTACAAAGCTAATAAAAGGGCAAGGCTTGGCCAAATTAATGACAGAAACAAATTTCCAAGCCCTAGATATCAATCAGCTGGACAGTGAAACAGAGCTGGCGACTCGAAAGATCAATGTAGCCTTTGAACAATCTCCTTGGTACTCTGATATCTGTTATATCTTACAAAACCTGTGTGCTCCCCCAGGACTGTCCAGAACTAAGTGTAGGTTCTTAAAAATGAAAACATCAAAATTTTGTGTAATGGATGGCAATTTGCTTTGGAAAAACCATGAAGGTATATTATTGCACTGCTTAATTGAGAATGAAACTAACAATATCATGCAAGACTTTCATGCAGGTGACTGTGGTGGACACTTATACTGGAAGTCCACCGTGGACAAAATACTGAGGGCTGGATACTACTGGCCCACCATGTTCTCTGATGTCAAGAAATTCTCAACCTCATGTCATAAATGCAAAGTGTTTGAGGGGAAAAGAAAGCTACTGCCTCTTCCCTTAAAGCCCATTGCAACGGACAGACCTTTTCAACAATGGGGCTTGGATTTCATTGGGGAAATTCATCCCTCATCTTCAGGACAACACAGATGGATTTTGACAGCCACAGACTACTTCACCAAGTGGATTGAAGCTGCCCCATGCAGACAAGCAAATGATTCAATAATCATTCAGTTCTTGGAAAACAACATACTTGCTAGATTTGGCTGCCCTGATAAGATAATTACAGACAATGCTGCTGCTTTCAGATCCAAAAAGATGGTGAATTTCTGCCACAAATTTCACATTATCCTGGGTCATTCTACTGCATACTATCCCCAAGGAAATGGCCTTGCTGAATCATCAAACAAAAGCCTGGTAAACATCATAAAGAAGGTGTTGGAAGAAAATAAAAAGAATTGGCATAAGAAGTTAGTCAATGCCTTATGGGCAGATAGACTGACAACCAAAAGATCAATTGGGACCAGCCCTTATGAGTTGGTTTATGGATTAGAGGCCAAGTTCCCCTCATCCTTAGGAGTGCCTGTTATGAAGCTTCTTCAAGAAAGCCAAGCTGAACCAAATGATATGCAAAGAAGGATTAATCAGATCATATGTCTGCAGCAAACCAGAGATCAAGTTTTCAGCAGAGTTCAAGTATTACAAGAAAAACTGAAGAAGGCCTTTGATAGAAGAACCAAAGCAGAAGATTTTAATGTTGGTGACAAAGTCCTCAAGTGGGATGCAAGAAGAGAAGAAAAAGGAAAACATGGAAAATTTGATTCCTTATGGAGAGGACCATTTGCTGTCCAAGCAGTACAAGGTAATAATACCTATTTCCTTAAAAGTCTAACTGAAGCTGACTTGGATGAAGGTCCTGTCAATGGCAGGATGCTGAAGCACTATTTTGACTATTTCCCATGAGTGCAACCTGAGGTTCCCTTGTATATATGCAGATGTATATATTATTTTCTGTTTAGATTGTAAAAATGCGGTTTTTTGAAGATTATTGACTATCAGCAAAAGGTAAATAGAATCAGAGGTCTACCAAGAAGAGAAGCACACAATTTGGCACTTCAAAGCAGCAAAGTTCAAGAATGATATGGGCAGCCAAAGAGCAAGGCAATCTGACCTGCTGTTCTTGGTCTTTCAAATGAAAAACCATCCCCATGTGGAGCCACTGTTAGCTACCTATACCAATAGGTTTCATATTTCATGATTGGCTATGGAAGGTCCAAATATGCTCTGCTTTGATGATTCAAAGATCACATATTTCCCAGAGAGTCTGATCTGTGCTTATAGCTTGGTATGGACTTAAAATTTTGATGGATGGTCCAACAGTCTAATCTGGATCATTCCATGGTTTAAATTTGCAGTTGTAGAATAGAGAAAGGAAGTCTGTCCAAACTGTTTAATCTTGGCAGACAAATAGTTCAGGTAGAGAAGAAAAGGCTCCCAACAGCTTAATCTGGGACCTTGGAAGTGATAAGGGTAGAAGTAGATAGGAAAAACAAAAAAAAAGCCAAAGAAAAGAAAAGGCAAGTAAGGGTTTGCAAGTCCAAGTGCACCCTCCAAGGAGAAATAAAAAATGCTAGGTAAGTAGCTGGGTAAGTAGTTGGGGTTGCAGAAAGGTTGTCTTTACCATTGCACATATGTTAACTGTGTTTACCAGAGTAAAGTCAATTAATTGACAAGGTGTTCACCTCCATCAAGTTACAGCAAGGAGCATGACTGACCTCCCTCTTTCCCCCTTCCATTTCATTCCTAACATCCCCTCATCAGCTGAGATTCATGGAAGAAGATCATGTTTCATGGTGGTTCTTGCTCATTCAAAAGCCACATTTCTTGTCTAAAAATCTTTTCATTTTGATCTACTCTCTAAACTAAGTAAATTGCAAATAAACTTGGTGATATCCCCTTCATTTGCCTTCCTCATCCATATTAACATCTAATTTTACTATATAACTCCCCTATCATACCTTTCCCCTACTAGTATTAAACACCATGGTGTATAAATCCCAGCATTATCTACATATTCTCCTTTTGGCATTATAGCCAAATAAAGGTCTAAGGGGACTTCAGTCCATCTGGGACTGTGGTCAACCTTGTCTTGGATGTGCTCTAACCTCTGGTTATGAGCAGAAATCCTTCCCCTCAACCCTCACTGTCCCTCCGCTAAAAAACACACAAAAACCCCTTTTCTTGTATAAACCCTTGCAAAAAACCCAGAAAACCCAAAACACTACGAAAAACCCATTTTTTATAGTCCTCCGCCCCAAATATTAAATTGAATATTTTATGGTGCCGGCGGGACCCCCCCCCAACCTGCTCGATCCGTCGGAGAGCCCGCCAGACGTCCGATCTCCACCGCCCAGATCTAAAGGTGGGCGGTCATTCTCACTCCCCGACCTGCCGACCTTTAGCGTCCGGGGAAAGTGGTTTTGGCCATCCCGTACAGGGGACGCGTGGCAGGCGGTGGGGTTGTTCGGAGCCCCCCTCCCCGTTACCGCCTTTGCCCAAAGGTGGTGCGGGGAACCCGCTTACCGCCACCCCTGTTACCGCCCTCCCTCCTACGTCATTGGCACGTCACCCTGACGTCACCTCACCAGTGCCCGCCCCAGCGTCCGTGGCCCTCCACGCGGACCTGCCACCGCATCCGCCCGCCACCATGTCCTGCCACCCTGGCAGACACCTCCGCTGCCACGACACCTCCGTACCCGGGTCCCGCCATGACGTCATGCTAACGTCATCGGCGGAAAAGCACCAAGTGCACACTTTTGCCAAAATTAACGTTTTAAACGACTAAATAAGCCGTTTTCGGTCATTTTCATGCAAAAGAGAACTATCCGTTGCCAACAGCTGCCGCGAATTTTCTCAGCCAGCCATCAATTTCGACGATTCAACCGCTGAAAGTTCGGAATTCGACGGCACTAAGTCTCCACAGCGCCGCCCGCGAGCTTCCGAGGCGGTTTTCCCAGGTATTTTGCCAGTTTTCCCACTTTGCCCCTGCATTCCAATTATCTGTAAAAATCACCATTAAAGGACTGGTAAAACCACTTAATTCAGTTCTGCCTGATTACCTAAACTAAACCCAAGCAATCTGCACCATCCCTAAACCACAATTCGACATTGGAGCGATCAGTCCGCGGGCTAAAACTGTAAAATTGCCCCCGAGGTGCTCGGCATTGTTCCCTTTTGCCGAGTACAGGCCACCTGCATTCTTTATAAAAAGAAACATCAATATCTCTGCAACTTATCTATTAGCAATTCACATCCCTGTGAATCTTGCAGCAACTTACAAACCTGTTTGCCTTTATTCACTAAAAGAGGACACCAGACGGTGTTTACAGTTCACCTGCTACTTAAGTCTTTATAGACTTGTCAAGCCAGTACCTCCACCTGCACAAATTCAGATTATAGCATGGCAGCCTCTGCTTCCTCTTCCCTCAGTGCAGCTCCATTAAATCAAACCAACAAGGGGCTGGAGGCCTTGCCATTCATTGACAAAGATTGTCTCATTGAGGACTTTGAGGGAGACAGGGACTTCTTGAAGATCTTCACTCAACTAAGGGAAGATTATAAGGATGGGCATGGTACACATGGGATATGGGAGTCAAACCTGCCCTATTACTGTCTCCCAGCTGTGAATGTTTTCCCTGAAATCATTCGCCTATGTGCTGAACACTATGATGTCCAGCACAGAGCTGTCAATACTCCATCAGGGAGGATCCTCTTCTATATAAATGCTGACTCCATCAACAATATGTTACAGTTTGATCAGACAGAGTTGCTGATCCCGTTCTCCACAACTTATTTGCTGGAAACTGGTGATAAGATGACCAGTGAGGAGCTGCAAAAGGTCACCCGGAACTTCATGAGACCTGAATGCCAGCCTACAGGGCCACCTCCCTATCTGAGGGAGCATTTCGATGATATAGGCAGGCTATTACTAGACATGATAGCCTATGTATTGGGATACCAAAACAGTAAGCATGTGGATAAATCCATGCTAGTGTTGCTGTCTGTTTACAGCCCGCGTCAACCCCCTGCCCGAAAGTATAACTTTGCTAAGTTTATAGCCAATAAGATTCATGATCAATTAAGCAAAGTGGACAGACAGGGGGTCTTCAGATACTCAGCTTACATCTACCATCTGTTCATGTTTCATCATTCTGAAACCTTCCCATGCTACATCAGAAGGCTGGATAATAAAGGGGAGAGAAGATATGTCATCTTCTGGACCTCAGTTTATCATAAAGTCACAAATTCACCCTATACCTACTGTGAATTTGTTGACCAGTTTGTGTACCCAGTCTCTTGCATGCTGATGAGGTCCCCTCCACCTAGAATATCTAATGAGATCAAGAAAGCTATGCAGCTATCTAAGAAGTACAAAATAGGTGACTGGTACCTATATGAACACCATACTGTGTTCAGAGTATATGGCTGTGAGCTCTGTCCATACAGGCTCCCCAAGTATGTACCTATGAGATTATTTGCCTTGGAGTATTACAGGCAATTAATTCAGTCAGACCTCACCCATTTCCACAGCTCCAAGAAAAAGGCCCACCTTAATTTCAAAAATGAGTTGGGCCCCTTCATTATGAACAAGAAGGAAGGATGGGAATCTGCAGACTTGATCCTCAAGGACAAATATAAGTTGTCCTATAGTTTTCGATGGGTCCCTTATGACCCTCAAGGTTTCATCACTGCTAGGAGAAACAAGTACAGACTCCTAGGTATTAAGCACTGCCACTACCCACACATAGAAAAGTATGCCAACTTGCAAGAATGGCAGCTGGACACTCTAGTGGAGAGTTTAACTGAAGAAGAAAGAATGCTTAAAAACATGAAAGAGCTTGAGAAGACTATTGACCTGGACTATGTGCAGCAGGTACCTTTCAGGCCGCCTCACTCAGCGGGAGAAGGGACCTCAGTGACAAGGACAGCACCACAGGCACCCTCTACATCGGCAGCAGCAGTGGATAAAGGCAAAGGCATAATGGATGCAGAACATGAAACACTGAAAGAGAAGGCAACCCCCTCAACTGAACAGCAAACTAAGCAGCAAAATGAGCTGCAGAGGGAGGAACAAGCAGAGCAGCAGAAAGATCAAACTCCTCCTCCACAAACTGAGACTCCTACAGCACCTATTTTGCAAACCCCAGCCCATGAGGAGAGGGGTTCTAAAAGAGAAAGAGAAGAGTCCACTCCTATTAGTGGACCTTCCCATCAGCCAGAGGCCAAAAGACAAAGGGCAGTTTCCCCTGAGGTGGAAGACATTACTGAAGATGTCTTAAACAGCACAGGAAAGGACAGGGAGGGAAGCCAACATACAGGGACAAGCTCCTTTCAGCAGGAGCAGACTTTACAGCTTGGTTTGGAGGTGTCATCCTCATCTCAGCAAAGCCAGAAGCCTAAAGGCACTAAGGCATCTTTTAACAGATCAAGGCAGCAAATGAGTTATTAAGGGCTGAGGTTTACAAACAGTTCATAGATGCTACACCAGCCCAACAGGAAAGATTGATGTCGGTCTATGACTTCGAGGAAGAAAAAATGATATTCAGCCATTTCAAACCCAAGGGGCCACAGCCAATGACAACTGCAGATTTCATCAAAACAAGGGTGGAGGTCCTAGCTAAAGACATACATCCTATGGACCAGATTGAACTCCACAAGCAGACTAGGGAGATGGTCTATGCCACATTGGTAGAGAAGGCCACACTGGCCCATGAGCTGAAAGATTCCTTGAAGAACACAAACACTCAGCTAGATTTTGAGAGGATGTCCTCTAAGGCCAAGGATAATAGAATAAAGTCTCTGGAGGAGATTATTATTGATCTAGGGCATGATCCTAGTGATCCAACAGGTGTAAAGGCCCTCATAAAGAAGAAAGATGATGATCTGAATGCAATGAAGAAGAGGTTGGAGCTGTTACCTACAGAACACCCTCAGACAGCAGAACTACAAAAAGAAAAACAGCTTAATGAACAACTTGACCTCCTTCTACAGCAAGATCAGAGGATCAAAGAATTGGAGAAAGAGCTGGAAGGAACGCTACAAGACAAACAGGGAGAATCTACACTCCAGGCTCCTCCAACAGCTTCAACAACAGCAACAACTTCAGGGGCAACAGTGGCCCCCACAACAGAAGCAGCAGGCACAACAGCAGCTCCAGATGCACACCCGAGCGTAGAAGAATTGACCAAGGCTGTCAAGGCAATGGAGCTCCAGGCGGATGAAATAAAGAAAGCAAAAGAAAAATTGGCAGAGATAGATGCCAAATATGATAAATCGAAGGTAACAGTAGTAGAGCAGAGCAGAGAAATTAAGGCCCTGAAGGATAAAATAAAGGCCCTGGAAAAGGAGCTCAATCTGGAAAGTACCATGGCCGACATAAAAAGAATTTTGTGGGGTAAGATTACCCAAGCTATCACCAAGCAATGGAAATCCATCAAAACAATCCATGAGTACATGGATTTAATTGGCCAAGCACAGACATAAATCCAGAGGGCCAAAACAGTGCTGGGAAACAGACCTGAACAGGCAAACCAACTGATAGATTTTTTGAACAGGCAAGACAAAGAGGAGCTGGCAGCCATTGGCATCGTCAACAGAACAGAGGCCATCCTCACAACCAAAAAGGTGCTAACTCTCAGAAGTTATGTACAGACTGTAGAAAGAAAATGCTATGAAATACAGGCTGAGGTGGAGGAGTATAAACTCAAAATGGGAATGCTGCAAGCAAGGGGATTGCCTGGCCTGCTGAACAGCACAGGGAAATTGATTTCCAGAGATCAATTCACCAACAGGATGGCTACTTACATTGAAAATCAAATCACTGCATCTGGCAGTACTCCTGAGGAAACAGGGCCTCCAACAGGACAGAGCTTGTACACTAAACTTGAAGGCCTATTCTTCATTGAAAGTGAGGCAAATCATTTGTTTGAAACTCCTCCTAACTTTTGGCGGTATACAGAGGCCGATGAGACTCTAATAAAAATTCGGAGACATCAAATGCCTAAGGAGGACTGGTGGCAGGCCATGCTCCAAATTTTGCCACGATAGCTTCAAGTCATTCGGCCACTGACAGCTCCAGGTCACCAGAAGACAGACAGCAAAAAGGTTAGCGTTTAAACCGGCCAGAAAGTGACTCATCACATAGACAATGACGGCTAGCCAAGTTTTGAACAGCGCGTCGCTAACCGACTCCAATTGCCACCAAGTCAACAGTCTCTGACCATTTTTGATAGCTAAGGGACTAAAAGTTATTACAACATTTACTCTTTCAGCTGCTGCACTCCAGCAGTTGGTAGGACATTTATGGAGCATTTACTCTTCATTCAGATATTTTCTAATGTAAATTTGTATATATACCCCCCTTAGTAACGCATAAGGGGTTGGTAAATTTTACTCTGAGGCATGTATACTCTGTACTTTCAGAAAAGTTTAATACAAAGAGCAATTCCAGCTCAGTGATTTCCTGGAACTCTGGTGTCTTGTTGATAATCTAAGTGCCGTTGCAGAACCCCCGCGTTGTCTGGTGGAATGATATGTTTTCTTTAAACTCTGTTCTGTTTCCCTGTATTATTTCATTTTCACGTTTTCATCATATCTAGCGATAAAGAAAAAGAATAGTTCAGGACATGTTTCTTCACACCCTGTGCTCAATCTTATATTGCTGCAAATGTTTTCTTCAGGATTAAAACAGACATGAATTCTTAAATGCTCATGTTATATTTAATTCCATATTGTGAAAGTTATCTAGAAATTCTTCAATGCTTCCAGGTAACAATCGCTTTCTTTCATATCAGATTACAGAAAAATTCTTAATTGCCTTTCTTATCCTGACCATATCACACCCAAACTCAATTCCAAAGCATTGTTTCCCAGACAATTATCCTGCTCTGCAGTTTCATTACTGTATTAACACAGCACACCAAACCAAAGGACCATCGAATCCATTGCCCAATGTTATATAAGATTTGGTAAGAGCATACAAGTTTAGACTGAACCTTTTCCAACCAAACAATTAAACCAAAGTTGAATTTCACAGCTAGCCTAAAAACCAATAGAACAGAAACAATCATTAAGAGAAAGCCCTCTCTGATCACAGCTTGGCTAGAAGCTGTAATCCAAAGACTGGTTAGTGGTTACCCCGGCCGTATTCCCTTAGGAGTCATAGGGAACAACCTGGGTGTTAACACATTCACTTCCTATGTTTAAAGTTTCAATTCACCAACTTAACCTCTCCCCTACACTTCACCTCACAAATTCATATTAACTTCTAACATTATTATGTAAATCCCTATCTATTTTCCCTTCTCCTTACTAGAAAGCACTGAATAGCTCCCCTATGTACATATCCCCTCCCTCTGGTTGAAAGATAACCTCAACTATGCTTGGGAATCGCTAAGTCTACCTGAAACTTAGCCAGAACCCTCAGGTTGCCTCTCAAACCATCTTCTAAAAATGCATTAGGACTCATTCCTATGCATAAAATTCCCCTCCAAATGTATAAAATCCATCTTTGGCCGTGTTTTACCTTTCCCAAGGCATAAACCCCTTTTTTGGCCATAAACCCTTCTCAAAACACATAAAACCCTTCTCAAGTGCCTTTGAACTCCTCCAAAGCGTGAAATTCCTTTTTAGGTTATCGGACCCCTTCCGAGGCCTCAAAAACCCGTATTTCCCAAAGTTTTGACCCCCCGCACATAAATATTAATTTAATATTCGGGCGGGCCCCCACACATAAACCTGCCGCCAGCTCCACACTCCGTCAACCCTCCGATCCACCTGCCCAGATCTGACGGCTCTCGGCAATTCAGGATCCACCCTGACGATCGGTGGTTATCCTCCGATAGCCTGACGGTTTTGCCGTTGTACAGAAGACAGGTGTCCGCCTTTTATTGCGTCGGAGCCCCTCTGACAATTACCGCTCTCGTACAGAAGGCGGTCTGATGAAACCACAAACCGCCTTCTGTCTCTCCGCCCCTGCCGTACTGCCACGTCACCCTGCCATGTCACCGCCGTACCGGGACCCACCGTTGACGTCATGCTGACGTAATGTTGGCGTCATCACCGAAAAAAGGCGCGAAAGGCGAAAATCACAACGAAGGATGCCCGGAAT
Organism: Pinus tabuliformis; assembly: GCA_031772625.1. NCBI lineage: Eukaryota > Viridiplantae > Streptophyta > Pinopsida > Pinales > Pinaceae > Pinus > Pinus tabuliformis. Next base: position 702,249,151 of record CM062805.1, on the reverse strand, counting down.
GAAAAACTGAGGCAGTTTTTTATACGCGATTAGCGCATCGCGCATCACTAAGAAAAAATGGTCAAAATGGAATGTTGCCTATTACTCGGCTACCAGCAGGCCCGAAAACTCGCAATTTGACAGGATTTCTTCATGAAGGTTCAGAAAAATGGCGATTTGACAATTTCAAGAGTATCAGAGGAAAGACGAAGCCCAGATTAAATTAAAGAGTATCAGTGAAGCGGCAAAGAGTATCAGATCGGCAATACCAAAGCAGGTGAACATTAAAGGCCCCCAAGCAAAGTCAAAGAAAGCGGTGAAGCCATTTAAGGCTCTCAGATCACAGTTAATGCACATCAAAACCACTCGAGAGCAGGGGATCAAAGCCCAAAGCACAGTTATGGCTAAATGAACAGCACAGAGCCATAAGGACACCATATTAACTCATTTTGATACAGCTGCCTCCAGCGCAGCTCAAAGATATTTTCTTGCATTAATTTCAGGACAAAATTAGGTTAAAAAACTCATTTCCCTCAGACCTGTTTAAGGTCTGCTGTAATAGATATTTTTAGATATTTTCCCTATATAAACCACCCTAATTCATTGTTTAAAGGGTTGGTTGGTTGATATTCCTCATGCTAGACTTGCGCTGTATTTTTGAGAAGCTATGTAATCAAAGACTGCTGGAATGCTTTGGATGAAGAACTAACTGTTGTGTTATTAATGGTTAAAGAGTGACTGTGGAATTCCTGTGCTACTACATGGCTCAATAAGTTTTTCTACCTCTGTTTACAGTTTTATTATGTTTATGCACAATTGTGTTACCATCTAAATAGCAAGAAAAAAGAATAGCTTAGGTTTTGCTTGACTGCACCCTATGCTCAGTTCTTGTTATTTCTATATGTTTTCCTTAGAAATGGTTATGAATATGCATACTTAAATGATCATGTTTACCCTGTTTCTTTCACATATGACTGTTTTTTAGGAATTCTTTACTGCTTCTAAACAAACTTTCAACCACCTTCCCTCTTTGTTAGCTAATGAAAGATTCTTAGTTTCCTTTCATCTCTGACCCTCATTCCATCTTTATTCCAGCCTGATATTGTTCTATGTGTAGCTATCCTGCTCTATATTCCTCTTGTGACCAAGAAAACGCAACAGCAAGCCCTAATCCATGACTCCATGCCCAATGGTTTGAACTTCTCACACTATGCATCCCAACTCTACTTGAAAACATCTCCTTCCCACCAAAATCAAAACAAAACCCTTGTACACCATAACTAGCCTAAAATCAACCCAAAACAAAGTTAAATCATAAAGAGAGAGCCCTCTCTGACTGCAGGTAGGCTAGGACCTGCAGCCCAAAGATTGGTTTGTGGTTACCTCGGCCGTATCCCTTAAGGAGCCAACGGACAACCTGAGTGATAACACAAAGTAAGAGTCCTTTCCAAAGGCCCTTCTTGAATTTCCCTTTCCATCCTTTGCAATATCTCATTAACTTCCTTTGATAGCGTTGGAGGTTCAACAATTTCTACCTCTTGGTCTTTTTCTTTCTCACCTGGATCTTCTTGCATTTTCTTCCTAGGCCTTCTAGGGACAGATATGAAAGATATTTCTTTTTCAACCATGCCACTATCTTGTTTCTTCTTAGATTGGGTCCTAGGATACACAGGAGAGTTCATTATGGTTCTAGTAACATGCATTTGTTCAAATTTCTCTTATGTTGTTTGCTCCTCAATATGATGCTAAACCAAAAATTCTTTCCAAATCAATCCCTTGTTTCTCACTTGATGTTCTATAAGTATTTTATTGAGCCCTTGATCATAAACATGTTCTTCTTTCAATTCAGTTTTATTTTTAACACCTTTTATCATTTTGATCAAGATTTTTGAGAAGAAATAGGGTAGATTAATCTTCGATTCTGCCTTTATGTGTTGCAGTAGCCTAATGTGGTAAAGATAAACTAGGTTGTGCCTATTGTCACAAGTGAAGTATCTTTCAAGGATTAAAACTAATTCAGATGAAGGTTCCCTGAACGAGTCCCTTTGAATGCCTTTTGTTCTATCAAAGGATCATTTTCTCTGCTTCTCTACGAAGAATGTCCAACCTTTCTCTTTCAAATGTAAGCCTTTATGGTATTCTTCTCCTGTTAAGGGAAGATCTAATGCTTGGGAAAGAAATTCTGGGCTTAGTGGTATGGAGAGGTCACCCACTTTTTTTTGTCCCTATTCATTAATATTTATGAATTCTTGTGTAATCTTCTTATTATGCCCATTAAACTTTTGAAGAAACCCTACCAATTGTGCCTGATACAGTTTTTTATGCTTTCTTTCCCCCAATTCTCTATCTTGAATTCATTTGGCTCAGTTCTGGTTGCCATGTGTTCTGTGTACCAATTAATGTATCATTGGATAGTGAACATCCTCATCATAAACAAAATTACATGTATTTATATATCTCTACTTTCTTATTCATGAAATTTTGATTTATGGATCATGGCAAATAGGCTTACCTAATCTTTGAAGTTCCTTGAAAAATAAGAAATGATTCTCTTGCTTGAATCATTTTCAATTTCCTCTATTCTATTGCAAAAAGGAGTCCATTGTTCTTTAAAAATTGCCCATTGTGTAAAAAGATATCAAAAACATCTTAACAATGTCTCACTGCTTCTAAGCTTCGTGCTCCAATCTCTATTTTCCAAAGTTTTGTTATGAAAATCCCCTCTCTGTTTTTAAAAATTCTCACTGTGCAAATGAGAATGGGACAAATTTTCTCATTGTATATATGAAAAAAAAAAATTCTCACCATGTGTAGGAAATTTTTTCTCACTGTGTACGTGAAATCTCACTGTATATATGAAAATTTTGCTCACCGTGTGTAGGAAAATTTTCACTCTGTATGTAAAAAAATTAAGACTCTATTTTTCATATACAACCATACATGAGGAAATTCATAATTCGAGTTCGATTACCTAATTTGGAAGCAAAATTTGTAGATATCTCTGAGTTATTAACTCGTGTTCCTGTGTTTAACAATGCCATTTTGATTATAACTCCTCTTCAACATCCCTGAGGATTTACACATTATATAGGTGGAAAATTTGGTTTTAATGGTGAAAAGATTTCAATTTCATAATTGAAGTTTGAATCCTTATAAAATGACACATTTCAAACACTATCTCGAGCTTATCTATCCCTGAAATCCATTCAACTACTGATAGAAATCTTTAAATAATTTCTTACCTTGTTTCTTTACGGAATTTCGGGAGTTTGTTGGTAAACTCAGTCGACTTGGAAAACAGAAGATCTCGTCTTTAATTCTATCATTAAAACTGATGCATTCCTCCCTTATTTCTCCACAAACTTCTCTGATCCCTTCGCCTATTTCTTACACAACTTCTTCTCTATTCAGGCTTCTCTGTTCTATGCAACCCTTTCTTCAACGTTTACATTTTTCTTGCTTATTTCCTCCTTCTATGAGGGTGCTATATGCGTGCATATGAGTGCACATCATTATCCTCTTCTTTCTGAGCTTAAGTCTAGCTATGATGGTGGAAGAAAGGTTTAACACAGGACTCAATTTGTGTTAGAATGGTGAATGAAGGCAATAGCATTACACATAGTTTGTTTGAATGTGTTTTGTCCGTTTCACCACTCCAACTCATACTTCAATCTGCGTACCCGTGGCTACCCATGTGTCTCTATTTTGACTACGTTCCCCTGCCTTCACGTACACTCTTCATTCACAACTTTACATTCCCTTCTTGTCACCATAATGTTTGCATAGTTGCACTACCCATGCTTTGTGAAGTTCATCGTTTGTTCATGACTACATTCATTTCATTGCATACCCACTTTTGTTTGTATGTGCAATGATACATATGTCTTCATCCTTCATTCATGACTTGCATGCCCACTTTTGTTTGTATGTGCAATTATACATATGTATTTTCATCCTGTTCGCTTTTGTATATTGCATTTCATATAGTTTTGCATTTCGATTTTTATACATTAGTCTTTGTCATTTTTATATGCTCATTTCTTAATTTGTTTTTGAAATGACCATAGGATAGGTCATTTCAAAGTCAAATTTCTTATAATGACACTAAATATTTGTGATTTTGTAAGCAAACAAAAATTCTTATGGCAAAAATATTAAGTCCTCAATCTTTGATAAAAAAAATGCTTATAGGAATGTATATGGAATTATTGTTAGAAACTTATATGGGCTAATATAGGATTATAAATTTTTTAATGTAGTATGTATGTGTTGATGCCTCTAAAATTGTGGCAACAACATTGGGGCATGATCACCCGGTCCGTCCCTTAATGCAGTTCCTTTTCCATTTGGTATGGTGGCTCCGACTGGATAATATGGGACCAGTTTCCCAATAAAGGTGTGATTTGATGAGTGGGTGTTTAAATAGGTAACACGATGATAGATGGTTGGAATTGTAAACTTATGAAAATATACAAATGTATATATATATATATATATATATATATATATATATATATATATATATATATATATATATATAACCCGGGTAATCCAATATCAAATGCAATTTATAATGACTTTTGTTAATCAAATGCCAATATAGATCAATCACTTGACTAAAGAAAGTTAAGCATGAAAGATGATCACTTCAAACAAAGTGATATAAAACATATCGCATATCATGATAACATTAATTGCCAGCATACATGTTTTAGGATATCAATTCCAAAATTATTCAAAAGTGCTATAAATGTAGAATTGAATGAACATTCACATATACAACAATATCGAATCAAAAGACTGTTAAATCGTATAACATGAAACAAAATGACATTGCTATAAGTACCATATGTATTTGAAGTGTGATACTGAGGTAACAGTTTGGTTCTTTCTTCTTGTTTTGAAAACTCCAAAACAATACAGAAATACAAGTGTTTTTTAAATCTCCTTAAAAAAAAGTTTGAACCTTGATCCTTTCTTTCTACAAAAATAGATTAAGAAGTACAGAAGTGTTATTTTCTTCAATCCAATTTTTAATACAAATTCAGGACCCCTTCTAAAATGACATGAAAGGGTCTTTATAATAAAAATAAAAACCAATTGTTCATAAAATATTAAAGTGGTTGGAATAGCCTCTTTGAAAATATGGGATTTCATGATGAAAATAGAATTGCAGTAACTCTAAAAAGATGCATTGCATCTATCATTCCTCCTGCGGCTTTAACTGACATATCTCGAGCATATTTTGGATTTCTAGTGGATGACTCATCCTAACATGCAATTGACCTGTGTACACCGCATCCGAGAGTTCTGGCATCATGCACTCGGCTACATCAACAAGACATTTGACTGTCATTTTTTTACTATGCGGTTTGACCAAGTAGAACCAATATGCATCCCAATTGAGACTTTTTAATTTTCGGATTTTCTCCTCTCGGGTATTCACATCTTGCTTCCATTGTTTCTTCAATACTTTTGCCTTCGGAATATTTTCTGGGGAACATTCAAAAATTAAATTGGCGCCGTGTAAGTTATCATTTATAAGTTCAATAATATTATTCCTCACTGCCCTAGCCCTAGAAGTTGCCCTTTCTTCTTTGATCAGTTGTGTCTCCCATTCTACAAATAATATCTCTTTGTGAGATTCTTCAATTATTGGTGATTTAGTATCCCTTCCCTTTCCTGTGTTCTGCCAAGAGATATAATCTGTTATTTTGTCATCTGCATCTTCGAATTCCAACCTAGAATTAATTGCTTGATCTATGAGCATGCTGATTTTGATACATAGTGGATGGATGAGAGATATCATTTGGCAGAGTTGGGTTAGCTGTTGAGACAAGAAATTATTTATTTCTAAGGCTTCCTTTATAAACTCTTCAAATTTGGGATTGTCTTTAAATTGATCCATTGAGAGTTGTAGCTGATTTATTTTCTCATCCTTACATTTAATCTTTTCATAATGTGCCAGTTTTAGCTGCTCGAATTCTTGAGATAGGTGTTGCTGTCTTTCAATCGCCTGCTGATTAATCCTTTGTTTTTTTTCCCTTAGCTATTCTTCAAGTTGTTTAATACTTTGATCCTTTTCCTTGATCAATTGATTAACTTTGGTCGCTTTATCAATCGTGGCAGCTGTATATGCTCTTGCAAACTAAGATAATTTGGTCAAGTCCTCAAAGGGATCAACTTCTGAGTCTCTCCAAATGATATTCATGGATTCATTTTGAGGAACTGTCGCTGATACTTGATCTATCTTTCTCTTTTTCCGCTGCCTTTTGACTACAACCCTGTGTTTATGGCTATAAAACACATCCAACGGTGGAATTTCTTTTATGCTGAGTGTAATCTTTGACGAAGGATACTTAGTGATTACCTAGATTTCCTTTCGAGGTGAGTCCATGCCGGATGGTCTATCAATCACAGGCTCATGAATCATGGGCTATTGTTCTAAGGGAGATTTTGGTGTGATAACAATTTGGGTATTACTCTGACCTTTAATTTGTTGATCAAACTATTCCCATTCTTTGATCAATATCAGATCAATGTGAACATCTGTGTCCAACTATTCAATTGCCTTCTCACTTGTCTTGGCCGCCTCGGAAGTTTTCTCCTTCTCTATGCTTTGTGCTGTTTGCTGGATGATTGGTGCTATATTCAATAGGTCCAGTGGCACTGTCTAAAGCCTTTGCGTCTTGTATTGGATGAATTGATCCATTTTCTCTAGTTCCAGCTTAATCTTTGGCAGGTGGTGTACTTGTGAGAATGTCTCGGCTAATATGAAGAAGTCATCAAATTCATCTTTCTCATGGATGAATTATTTAACTTTCACCTGAGTAGTGAAATTATAATCAATTTTGTTCAGGTCATACTACCTTTCGGGAATAACCGCTAGGTTCAAACCCCTTATTTTCTTAGCTTCAATTTGGGTGTGCTTATAATCATGTAATGAATAGATGTCGCAGCGAATTGGAAAGGGAGGCCATAACTGTTTCTTGGCATCTTTGAGATTTTTTGTAAGCCCTTTTTCAACTGTCTGTTAAGCTATTTCTCTAGCCAATAATTTATCTGGGACATATAAGGGAAGGACGTGTGGATCGGTAATGTTGCCGAAAACCCTAATGTATGTAAACAACTCTTCCCCAAACCAATTTCCAATTGGAGTTAAATCGCTGCTAGCTTCCTTGGACAGCCGAGGGGCTGGTTTATTAAAAATGGCTTGATGAATGGGTAAAATGAAGCCATGACAAATTTTGTAAAAATGCTTCTTATATTGTTTCTGCCACAGGTATTTATGGTAAATATGGATAGGGTTGGGTCCTGAATAGTCCATTTCCATCCCATGATGGGGAAATTAAAATTGAAACAAAGGGTATCGACTATGTGGGCACTCATATAGAATGGGGGAACAACTCGAGTGGTCACAAACCTATTTTTCCTATAATCAAGTATTTGGACTACCATTTTGTCTGATAAGATAGTAGCCCAATCCATCACAAAAGAATTCAATGCTGCTTCTATTAATAGAACCATTTCAATGGAAAACTTAGCAGAATTGGGGCTTCCAAATAATATACACATCATTATGGCAGCATAACAATGTGGAGACGCTAGAGAGTCCACAAAATACATACCGGATGACTCGTGCTTGTGTTTGTTAGGGAAGTGTCTCCATTTTTTGATGGGGTTCAACTCTATTTCATTTTCCTTCGAGAAAGCTTCAAGGAATGATTTGTTGTAGTACATCTAAGGCTCTAGCAAATGATACATTTTCTTCAAGTATTCAGGCTTGAAGGATCTGAACATTCTTCTGCTGGCTGTGAATAGCGTCCTGTCCGTTATATTGATGCCCTCAACTACCCATTTTACGATGTCATTATATGGAAAAATCTTTGGTCAAGCTGCTATTCTATGAAGAAAAGAGTCAGCGAAATCTACAAGTGTGTTTCTCTGACTCTGTAGGTTCGTCAGCTGTAACATGTCCCTTAGTCACCTTCGGTTTTTCCTTTTCCAACATATCATATATGCCTTCCCATGAAATTTTCCCACAGTCTTGGCATGTCGTATCAAAGATCAACACAACCTTTTCAGGTCCTTTGGCTACTGCAAGGGAAGCTTTCGCCTTTTAGGCTTTATTTGTCATTTTAGCTGGCTGCATACTTCCAAATTCAAGCTGCAATTATATGAAACAGAGAAGAGCAATAAACTAAAACTTTCAGAAAGGCTAATACTTGAATAGATAGTGGTGATAATAGTACAGTCGAAAATCAAGGCAGGAGCATTTGGTGGGAAGATTTCATATTATGAATGGATATTAACACAAAAAACAAAATCTTGAAGGAATGAAGTCATTACTGTTGTTAATGCTTTGTGTATTAAAAGATGTGAAACTTAAATGTTCAATAAATAGATCACATCACAATTTTCTTAAGGCCTAATTAGAATGTGTGCCGTAAATCTCCAGATTTTGTGATGAGTGATTTCAATATGTATTATTAAAATATTCTACGAGGCATCCCATATCACAAGTTAGTAGGTGTAAGCGCCATGTTCTAAGAGTCTTTCAGATTTCTGCGATTGCGATCATTGATGACCTGGCACATAGAGTTGGGAAAATCTTTATTTAACTGCCCGCATCATGTTTTATCCATATTATCATTAAACCACTTTATTATATTTTAACATCGCATCGCGTGTCCTCAAGGTGATTATCACTTATTTTTGCTAGGATTGCGATATGTGAGATGCGAGAATCATATCGCATTGCAAGTTTTTGGGTGTGGCTTCTTTTGGTTTTCAGCGATATGCGAGATGCGAGAATCATATCGCATGGCAAAGTTTCAATGTTCCGTTAAACTTATCACTTGGAATCTATGATGCGATAGGCGATATGTGATCGCTTTATCGCATCGCATATTTGTCAATGAATTGTTTTAAGAAGCCCAATGATTAGGATTTTTGTGATAACTTCACATCGCTTCATTAATATTTAGATTGAATGTTTTTTGGTCTTAAGCGCGTTTGAAGTGCGATGTTTGATTTTTTAAAGAGTTTTTGAAGCACTTTTATTTAAAAAGCAAGAAATAAAGCAATTTATTTCTATGTAAAGGTTTTATTGCTTTTTGACAAACTAAAGGGACCCTATTTCCTATTTAGTATTTAAGAATAAGATTACGGAAAATTTGAAATGGGGGGGTTGTGTTGTTGTATAGGACAACAATATGGTAGGGTAATGGATATAAATAGGATTACGATGAGGGTAGGATGATATTAGTGGAATATAGGTAGGATAAATGTAGGATGATAAATGCAGGTAGGATAAATGTAGAATGATAAATGTAATAGGATGCATATCCAAGTTAAATAAGTTCTAACAATTCTAGAAATTGCTTGAAAAATCAAAGGTTTTAAGAATACACTTTTTACCTACAATACTTCTTCTTTCACATAATAGCTCAATGTTCGTTGATGATGACCTTTGCTAGATTGTTCATACTTGACTCTTTTGAATGATGATAATTCTTCAAAGATAGATGCTGATGGAATGTAGACACTTGTATCTGCTTTTGTAATCCTTTTAATTTTGTTTCATGTTTTTGCATCTGATATTGATTCAGGTCCCTTCTGCAATGATCTTTTAAATAATGTTTTAGGTCCCTTCTGCAATTTTGTTTCAGGTCCCTTTGACATTAATTTGATTCGGGTCCCTTCTATATATTTCAATGATGATAGGTACCTTCTGATGTTGGTTGATGATGTTTTATTTCAGGTCCATTATGATGAACAACTGCTTAATATCAAACCATTGCATGGCTTGTTGATTTATTGTGAATCTTCCCCCCTTGCTTATTTTCAGACTTGTCCTCAAGTCTATTAAGTTTTGGAGAGTGATCCTGTAAAAAAAAATGGAAAGAAAAACATGAAAAAGAATTCATATTGGCCAAACATATTGGTTTTCCGATATGAATTCGAGTTTGTGTTGTGCCAGTTTCCTAGGTTTTCACGACCAAACTCTTTTATTATTTTTTAACATTTGTTTTTTTATTCTTCTAAAGGTAGGGAAGGCATATTGTTATGCTTTTCCAATACTTCCATATCATTGTCATTTGAAACTGTTTTCAAAAAGTCTTCTATGTTTATAGGCTTATGATAAACTTTTAATCTATGGACATTAACCAGAAAAGAATTTGTTGCTTCATCTATTGTCTTTATCCTTACTGCTCCATTGTCAAAGATTTATTCTATTTCATATGGCCCAAGCCAATGAGTAGTAAATTTTTCTTTGAAGTCTTTAAAATTAGAGTAAAAAAGTAGTGCCCAATCTCCTTTATGAAAGATTTTGTTTTTAATGAGTTTGTCATGCCATTTTTTCCTCTGCTCTTGAACTAGAGATGTATGTTCCATAGCTTATTTTTTGATCTCATCTAGTTCATTGAGTTTCATGATCCTTTGTTATTGTTCTTCTGTTAGGTCTAGTCTGAATTATGTTGCAAGTTTATATGTAGGAATCTCAAATTCAATTAGCAAAAAGACTTCTTTTCCATAAACAAGATGATAAGGGCTAAATCCAGTAGTGTTTTTCCATGTTATCCTATAAGCCCATAGTCCTTCATTTAGCTTCTCTGACCAGTCTTTTCTATGAATGTTCACTTTCTTTTTCATAATGTTCTCAAGTACTTTGTTTGTTGATTCAACTTGTCCATTTTCCTGTGGGTGGTATGGAGATGATTTTCTATGCTTAATCTTGTATTTCTCCTTCTGGTCTCGAACAAGCTTGGAGGTGAACTATGTACTCTGACCTGTGACATTCTTCCTTGGAACTCCATATCTTGAAAATATTTATTGGTAAAGAAAATTAACTACTGCAGTTTCTGTTGTTGTACTCAATGCTTTAGCCTCTTCCCATTTTGTTACATAATCAGTACATATAAGATGTACTTCTTACCATTTGATGGTGGGCTGATAGGACCCACAAAGTCAAGGGCTTCAAATGGCTCTACCAGTACTTGCGGCTTCAATGGAATTTCATCTGAAACTACCGATCTACCTATTCTTTGGCAGTTATCACATATTTTAGCATAAGTATTTGAATCCTTGAATAGTGACGACTAATAGTATCCTTGATTTAAGACCTTGTATGCTATCCTCTTCCCTACAAAATGACCACCACATGGTTCATCATGACATGCTTTTAAAATATCAATGATTTCATCTTCTCTTATACATTTCCTAATTATAAGATCAAGTCTTGTATAGAAGAGATCTCCATTAATCCAAGTGTATCTTGCACTGTCTCTAATTATTTGCTTTTTTTGCTTACCTGTGAAAGTAATATTCTAGATGATATATACTTTGCTATATCTGAAAACCATGGGGTTTTACTTATTATAGAAAATAGATGCTTATTAGGTAAGTTATTTGACACAGGTATAAGACCATCAGTAGAATGAAGTCTTGATAGAAAGTTTTCTACTTGGTTTTCTCTCCCTAGTCGATCTAAAACAATGATATTAAATTCTTGCATTAATAACATCCATCTAGTAATTCTGCCATTAGTAATTATTTTGTTCATTAGATATTTAATGGATGAATGATCTGTATGGACAAATACTTGATAGCTTGTTATATAATTCCTGAATTTATTAACTGCATGGACAAAAACTAACATTTCTTTTTTTGTTACTGTGTAGTTTAATTCCGCTAGAGTTAAATTTTTGCTTATGAAATAGATGGCATAGTTAAACTGATTTTCTTTTTTTCCTAGAGATGCTCCTATTGTTGTGTCTGATGCATCATCAGATAGATGGAATGGTAGTGACCAATTTGATCCTCTAAGAATGGGTTCTATAAACAATTTTTCTTTTAATTTTTTGAATGCATTTTGACAATTTGTAGTCCATTGAAACTAAATGTCTTTTGCAGGTAGTTTAAACAAGGGTAAAGATATCTTACTGAAGTTTTCAATAAATCTTCTGTAGCAGCTTGCATATCCCAAGAAACTTCTTTCTTCTTTCTATGGCTTTGGTGGCTTTAAGTTTACAATAACTTGTATCTTTGTTGGATCTACCTTGATTCCAGAAGAAGAAATGTGGTGTCCCAACACTATCCCTTCAGTTAACATCATAAAAAATTTCTTGAGGGATAGGTTTGTCTATATGCATATTTTTAAATTTTTTTCAAGATTATTCAAACAATCATCAAATGTATCTCCATATACAGTAAAATCCTCCATGTAAACCTCGACACATTTATCGATTAGATTAGAAAAGATTGCAAGAACTGCTCTTTGAAAAGTAGCAGGAGCATTACATAATCCAAAGGAAAAAACATTGTATGTATATGTCTCCCATGGACAAGTAAATGTGGTTTATCCTGGTCCTTTAATGCTATCTTTATTTGGTTGTATCCACTAAACCCATCAATAAAAGAAAATAATTTCTTTCCAGCTAATGAATCTAGTGCTTGGTTAATGAATGGTAATGGGAAGTGATCTTTTAATGTTGCCTTGTTCAGTTCCCTATAGTCTACACATATTCTCCATTTTCCATTTTTCTTTGGCACCACAACTAAGGGTGAAACCCATTGACTATCTGAAATAGGATAGATGAATCCTACTTGTAACAGTTTTTGCAGTTCCTCTTTCACTATTTCTTTCATCATAGGATTCATTCTTCTTTGTGGTTGTCTCACTGGTTTGATATGATCATCAGTATAGATATGGTGAATACATGTCTTTGGATGAATTCCTTGCATGTCTGTATAGTCCCAAGCAAAAGCTTTTGAATATTTCTGTAATATTGCAATTGCCTGTTGTTATTGTCATGATTGTAGATTATTACCAATATTTAGATTCTTTCTCGGATTGGTTTCAACAGTTTTTATTTGAGAATTGGTAATTGAGTTGACAGGAAAAAGGCTTCAAATGAATTATGCAATGATTGAATAGTACAATTTTCCTGAAAACATTGATTTAAAAGATGATTTGCAGCTTCATATTATGTTATTTTTTGTTGTTCATAAATATCAGGTTCTGAAATAAAAAGATATATTAAATCCTCATCTTCTTCCTCTTCTCTAAAATTGAAGGCTTGACTAATGCTTAAAATAGGCTGAGTGATTTCTTGTTCATCATCAAGCCATGATAGTAAAGAGGGAGATTGAGAAGGAGGATAGAGTGTAATATGTTTCCTTTCATCTCCATGTGCTATGATCATGCTTCCTTATCTGTATCCAATGAAGGAATCTACTGTGGCAAACCATGGTCTACCAAGAATTAAAGGATGGCCTCCTCAATTTATTTTTGGTTGCAAGATAAAAAAGTCCACAGGCTATTCCCATGAATCTAAAAAAACAAAAATATCCTCAATTATTCCTTCCGGTATAACCTTAGATCTATTTGCTAGTACTAAAATTATAGTAGTAGGTTGGATGTTTGGAAATTTTAAATACTTCATTGTTTTTGTTGTCATGACATTTATAGTAGCCCCTAGATCAATTAACGTTTTAGGAACTAAAAAATTATTGATTGAAATGGTAAACATAGGTGTCCCTAGATCAATATATTTTTCAATTGTTGATTTCGTAGACATGAGATTAGCTAATTTGCCAATGACTTGAATTGTGGGTGGATCTCTTTTCTTTCTGCCAGTTTTCTTAATGCATAATTCCTTTATTGTTTTTATATAAATTGGAATTTTCTTAATAGCTTGCAACAAATGAATTTTAACATAAGCATTCTATAATTCTTCCTAGAATATCAAATTCAGGAAAAGAAACTAGATTTTTTATTTTCTGCTCTACTAACCTCTCTGGATAAGGTGGTTTTGCAGTCATAATAGCTTTTCCTTTCTAAATTTGATTTCCTAGATGAGATTTTTCAGATTGTTCTCCTTGTTCAGTTTGCTCTTCAATGATTGGTGTAGAATCTTTGTGTAATACTTTCCTAGACCTTAAGTGGACATCTTGTATAAGAAGAATTGAAAATGTAGGAAATAATGTTGTTTCTTCCATATTATATGTTGGCCTTTCCACTCTATTACTTGGATTTGCTACTAGTTGGTCTGGTAACTGAGTTGGTCTGGGTGGTGGTTGATTAGAAGGCAGTTGAAGCTACTGAGGTTGACTTAGTGCAGGCATTGATTGTTATGTAAATGGATTTGATTGAGTGGATTGATGGAATTGTTGATATGGAAATGATTGTTGAGGATATGGTTGTTGACATTATGGATAAGATTGATATTGTTGAGGGTAAAATTGTTGAGGAGGTTGGGCTCTATGAGCATGTCCTGGCAAACTTTGTGAAGGTTGGTTTTGGTTTTACTGAGGGGAGTATTCCATGAATTCTGATATTGAAAATTTTGGGGAATTTGTTGAGGAAACTATTGAGATGTACCTACAAAACATGGTTTCCAAGCTCTTCTTGGTGCTATATAGCAAAATCCTTGAGTCTCTTCTATTTGACTTGCTTGCAACTCTTTTAATATTGGACAATCGTCTATAACATGATTTTATGGACATAGTCCACAAACATGTATATTTTCCAAAGGATATTCTCGTAAAAGATGCTTCTTCCTACACTTAGGATAAAAGATTGACATTCTTTTGTTCTTATTCTTATTGTTTCTTCTTTGTTTTTAATACATCAACTTGTGTTCCTAAGGTACTCAAAAGATCTGTTTTAAAGTTTTCTAACAAACTCCATATTTATGCTCTTGTCGCTCCTCCTGCTACAGATTTGGAAGCTCTAGAAGTTACATCTCTTTTTCCTGTTTTGGATCTACCTCTAGAGTAATTTTGACATAGTTCAGCTATTTCATCAAATGTTATGTATGAAATATATCCTTTACCCATTACATTAAGAATATCAAGATATTCATCTCTTATTCCTTTAATAAAAATTGTTCTAATGGTAAAAGGATTTAGAGAATGTTGTTTGAATTTTTGCAGGTTGTAAAGGAATCGTTCCAAATATTCATCCAAACTCTCATATTCTTGTTGAGACATTCTAAAAATATCTTCTTTTGAATCTCTAGGCCTGCAATAGGCTTGATATTTCTTAAGAAAAAATTTCTTTATTTCATCCCAAGAAGTAATAGAGTGTTCTTGTAATCCCATAAAGCATTTTAATGCAGCTGCTTTAAGAGTAGTAGGAAAAAGACGAAGCTTATGTGTATCATTAGTGTAACCATAAGTTCTACATAAGATATCAATTTTGAACATGAACGAATCAGGATCTTCAGTAGACATTCCATAGAAATTTGGTAAAACTGAAGGTAGAATATTCTTCATTTTTAGTTCTTCTCCTAGAATTTCTCTAATATCTACAATTGGAAATCCAAAAGTAGCTTCTTCATCATTTTCTTCATCTTGTCTTCTTGTATGACCATATTCGCTTTTGAGATCTTCCTCCCTTTTCCTTTCTGTTTCTCTTCTTGTCTCTTCTTCTCTTCTTCTTTGTCATTCTCTTTGTTGTTTTTCATATTGTAACCTTTGTTCAAGAGTGAGGATGGTAGATCCTTGCCCTTCTTCTACCATATCTTTTTCAGTGGTTTCAACTGTTTCAATAGCAATTTGAGATTCAACTTGTTCTATGTTTTCAAAGATAGGTTGATCTATTTGTTCAAGAATAGGCTGATCGATTGGCTTTCTTGTTTTTTTTTTGTTTTCCTATGGAAGATATTTTTGTTTATTTTTGTCTTATTTTCACTTCTTAGGCTAGCAAAGTTTGTCTTTCAACAAGAGTTAACCTATGTCCTGAACGTTGCTTTTCCTCTAACTCTTCCAAAGTTTGTTTTCCAGCAATTGGTGTAGTTAATTCAAATGGAGGCAGACCTACTTCTACCAATGGTTTAGTAGTTGGGAGGTCTTGTTTTACGTATCTACCATTTTCATCTCTATATCTAGGCATAAATGACCATAATGAAAAATCCTATCTATGTTTTTTATGTTTTTTTTTTAACTTCAGATAATCTTCCTAATTAGTTATATCCAAAATATGCTTCCCCGGCAATGGTGACAAAAATGTCAGCTCAATTTATTGTGTAAATTAAGACATTTATTTTACTATCAATCCAAGTTGGTAATCTTAGAAGGAAACCACAATTTATGGATTTTTGGATAAAAACTAATATAGGAAGTAGTTATGAGAACATAAGTGCATATTACACATATAATTCATTCTACATAACTAATAATGGAAATACATAGTATAAATTACTTCTCACAACGTAAGAAAAACTATCTAAGTCTATTCCATAAAAGCATGAATTATTGGTCAATGAAATTAGGCTATTTTAGAAAAACAAGGAAGAGGCTCTCTCAAAGAGACCTGGTTGTCCTCCCTTAACAATTCTATAATGACATTTACAATAACTAACTAAGCATGAAAGAATGTAATGATAGCATAAGAATTTAATCTAAGAAAGCTTGAAAGAAGTGAATCTTGTTTAGTCTTAGTCCTAGCTCACGGAGAAGAGGCTCTCTCAAAGAGACCTGGTTGTCCTTCCACATTCAAGCTAATCACTAAACGAATCAATATTCACTTAATACACTTCATAAAATAATTTCACATTAAAGATATCTACAAATATTCACAACAAATGAATATAATAAACATGGGAAACCAAACTAGCATATGCAAAAATATAAACATGATACAACAAAGTTTACTTAGCTTGGATGGGGCCCCTCCAATCTTGTTGTTACATTGCTAAAATAATCAGCTACAACAACTCATTCACTCCATTAAACACAAAGAAATCATGAAGCAAAAATTTTGTCTTCAATTATCTCAAAAATAATAAGTTTGTCTACATAATTCTAACTATGAATTCCTCCCTTTAAATAGGAAAAATGATAACCATATAAGCTAAAAAGTCTGAAACAATCATCATTATGTTATCCCACTCCATCAGGTCGAAGCCATCCATTAGTTACAAGAAATCTAGAAAAATTCCAAAAAATCCTAAAACTACCCCTTTTAAATCAGGATTTTTGGGTGAAAGGTCAAGTTTGACTAGCTTTGACCGGGCCTAGATTAGCTCATTTTGACCGAGCCAATAGCTTTTCATCGAGATTTTTTAAGCTACAAAAATCTAGACTTAAGATGGATCTAGGTTGGTTGTATATTAGTAACCATCATATGCGTTAGTCTGAGTATTATTTGTTTTATATAAATACAAAAATATTGCTAAATAATAATGGTTGTAAAAAATATATACATTTTGCACACAAAACAATAGGGCTTAAAAAATGTATTAATGTGGAAAAATTCAATTCTAAATGAAAATACAAATATTACATAAATTGGAAATTTGGGAGAAGCTTCTCAATCAATCGGGCTATTTTCCTCTTCAATTACTTTGTCTTCATTTGCAACCTCCTCTACTTCTGCAGGCTTCTCATTCTCTCTTGTTGCAGCTCCTCCTACAACCTTTTCAGCTTTGAATATGCCTTCAAAGTTGTAAATGTTCCATGGTTGCATTCTCCTTGATCCGAAATGGATACTAAATCAAGAAGAAAAGGTATTACAAACTCATGTGTAGGAATGCCTATATTATTTAGTGCAATGGATCGAAAAGATTGTGAATAATATAGATAGTGAACAATTATAAAACATAATAAACACACACATCAACATAGCCAAAATAATAAAGAAGTTCACCAAAATTCCTGGCTACGTCTCCCGGTCCAGCTTTCAGTGTCGACCTCTATATTATGTCTTCAAGAACAGAGTTTATAGGTATGAGCTCAATTAGAGCCATAACACAACAACAATGATATTACACAAGGATTTCACTCGAAAACCTCGAGTCTAAAGAGTGCACGGACTCTCCCTCTTAGTGCCTCTGATCAACTATTCATAGCTGTGTGTTTTCTTTGACTCTTTGTCTTTGAGCAACTGCTTTTTCTTGCCCCCCTCTGTGTTGCCATTGGATGGTTTTTAAGCCTATCAGTGCTGTTAGTTTGCATTCCTTTTCGGGCTCTTTGGCCCTTGGGGCTATCCCTTCATCCCCCTTCTGATCGTTTAAACAATCATTTCAAAATGCTTAAGGTACATGGCAGCTGTTTACAAGCGTAAGGTTCTTTGGGCTCATGTGAAAATCCCCGAAAATACACTTTTCGTTCATACACAACAATACACGGAAATACATTGAAAACCAATGAAAAACCTGAACGCAACATTAAAGCCGGACTTCAAATGATATAAAGTTCACCCTATAATCCTCTCGGGTCCACCTTTTATTTTTGTCGCAAGCCCTTTGTATTGCACATTGTAGATCCACTATCTCCAATCCAACGACTGACAGCCATTTCGGGTGGCCTACTTGCACGGATATTACCCGCCCAAAAAAGCGGTTTTCTCTCTCCTGCGGCGTGCTATGTATCGGCCAACGTATGGAATTAGGTGAAGCCCTTCCACTACCACTTACCGTTTGAAGCTTGCCCAAAATACTGTTTACCATGGAACTCAAATCCTTCATTGTTTAATTCATAACTCCTTTGGGTCCGCGCATATCGCATAGTCTTCAGGTCATCTCCCTTTGTTGTGTTGTGATGCGATAAGTCGCAAATCGCATATCGCATGGTCTTCGGGCCTGCGGGTTAAGTCATCCCTTTGGAAAATCTGCGATGCGATGTGTAATCTCCGCCATTGATCTACGCGCTCGATCAACAGTCCACGTTAAGTCGCTGATCGCAGTCACATTTCCCCTTGGGTCGTCCCCAATACACTCCACCAATGCGATATCGCCAAACCCTCTGATGCGATCCGCCGATTTGATCTGGACCGTTGATTGGTCTGATCCGATGGCTCCTGTACAGCAGCAGTTAGACCTCTGATTAGCTCTATTTTCCGCCATTCTTAGTGTTTTTCTTCTGCGTTAGCGTTTTTTGATAGTATATGTATATGAAGACTTATACTTAGAGGTTTGATACAAGATCCATTTTGGATCACACCTTCCCACTAAAAAGCTTTTGGACCACCAAAAGTTGGTTTTAGGCATCGATCAAGTGAGGATACTGCTCCTTCACCTGTCTAACTTCTATCCATCGTGCTTTGCTTGGATTTGAACCTTTGAGTCCCACTCTCAGGTACTCAACATCCCCTTGACATGTAGTTCTTACCTTCCTGTCCAAAATTGTGTCCTCCTGTAACTCATTGAGATACTCAGGCAACAAATCCCCAATAGAAGGCAACTGACTTTGCTCTTTAGGATCTTCAATCAGTGAAGGTTCATACAATCTCAAGTTTTCTGCATTAACGACTGAATAGATCTACATATAAGTTGGCAAATCAAGGCGAAAAGCATTTTCACCAATTTTATCAAGTATCTTGAAAGGTCCATACCTTATTGGTTTTATCTTCTTACCTTCACCCTGCATTCTGTCTTTGTTGATGTACAGCCAAACTTGATCACAAACTTGAAAACTATGCTCAACTCGATGCTTGTCATTTCTTGCCTTGTACTTGGCTTGACTTCTTTCCAGTTGTTCCTGTATTGCCTGGTGAATTTCCTGGATTTGTTCAATGAACTTGGTTGCTTTGTCCACATCATTGTGTCCATCAACTGCTATGTCTTTACCAAAGACAAAATCCAAGGGAGACTTTGGTATAAAACCAAAACAAGTCTCAAAAGGAGATCTTTGAGTAGAAAAGTGCTTGGCACGGTTGTAAGCATGTTGCACATAACACAAATACTCATCCCAAAGCTTGGGATGCTTGCTGCAATAGCCTCTGAGAAACTGGATCACTGTCCTGTTGACCACTTCTATCTGACCATCTATTTGGGGATGAAATATTGTGCTCTTCTTCAACCCGGTGTCCATCAACTCCCATAAACTTGACCAAAACTTCCCAACAAATCGAGAATCTTGATAAGATACAATAGAAGTGGGTAACCCAAAATGAACCCATACATTCTAAAAGAACAACTTTGTTGTTTGTTCAGCTGTAACCTGCTTGTTACATGGTATCAACATACACATTTAACTGAACTTGTCCGCAAAAACATACATATAATCATGACCTTTCCTAGATTTTGGCAATCCCCCAACAAAATCCATGGAAACACTTTCCCAAGGATGAGAAGGAATTGGAATTGGAGTGTACAAGCCTAGTTTTCTATTATTGGGCTTGCTTGTAGCACACATAGTACACCCTTTGATATATCTAGAAACTGTCATGCATTCTTGGCCAATAACAGAACCTTTGCAATTGTGCAACTGTTTTACTTACACCAAAATGAACTGATATGAGAGAAGTTTGTGCTTCTCGGATTATGTTAACTCTTTCAGTTTGTGGAATGCATAACTTTCCAAAATGATATAAGAGTTGGTCCTTTACATAATAATCCAATTCTTCTACTTGTTTGCCATGACTTAAAGTTGCATACACATATTTAAAATCTACATCTTGAGCATATTGTTTAATGTAACTTTCATGCGTTACTGAGTTATGCTTAAGTATAGTAGATGCATTTATGATTGGTCTTGATAACATGTCTACAACCTTATTGTGTATGACCTTCTTATATCTGATGACAAGATGAAATTGCTATAGAAAACCCATCCACCTATAATGTCTTGGTTGCTGCAATTTAGTTTGTGAGTGCAAATATTGAAGTGGTTGATGATCTATATGTATGATTATTTCTTTACCCATTAGGTAATGTTTCCATTTTTTCACACTTTCTACTAATGCACACAATTCTTTATCATATGTCGGATAATTAACTGCTGCAGAAGTAAATGTCTCAAAATGATAGCATATGGGTTTTCCGTGTTGCATCAACACTGCTCTCATGGCATAGTCACTGGCATCTATCTCAATCTCAAATGGATGTTGAAGATCTAGCAGTGCTGGTGCTGGTACTGTACTAATTTTATCTTTTAAGGTGTCGAAGTCTTTCTGTTGTTTGCCTCCCCACTTAAACCCCTGTTTCAATCCTGTTAAAGCATGTAATGGAGCTACAATCAAAGAAAAGTTAGCAATAAACTTTCTCCAGTATTGTGCTGCCCCTAGGAAACTCCTAACCTCTGTAGCAGATTTGGGTTTAGGCCAGTTCACAATGACTTCAACCTTAGAGGGATCTATCTTCAATTCACCACCCCCTACAATATAACCCAAATAATTTAAAGATGTTTTGCCAAATTCACATTTTGACAGTTTTACATAGATATTTTCTCTTTTTAAAACATCTAAAGTCTGCTTTACATGCTTTATATGGTCTTCCCATGTCTTACTAAAATCAAGAATGTCATATAAATAAATAATTACAAAGTCATCAATAAATGGTCTGAGTACATCATTCATAACTCTCATAAATGTAGCAGGAGCATTAGTTAAGCCAAAAGGCATAACCAACCATTCATAAAGTCCTTGCTTTGTCTTGAAAGCAGTCTTCCATGCATCCTGTTCTGCAACTCTGACTTGATGATAACCACTTCGCAAGTCTAACTTAGAAAAGTATACTGCTTCTTTCAATTGATCTAATAAATCATCAATACGAGGAAGAGGATAATGATTCTTGATCGTTATTTTATTTAGCGCTCTATAATCAATGCACATTCTCCACGAACCATATTTCTTTCTCACCAGCACGATTGGAGATCCACATGGTGATGTGCTTGGTCGTATAAACCCTTTATTGAGCAATTCTTGTACCTACTTCTTTATCTCTGGATT
Organism: Pinus tabuliformis; assembly: GCA_031772625.1. NCBI lineage: Eukaryota > Viridiplantae > Streptophyta > Pinopsida > Pinales > Pinaceae > Pinus > Pinus tabuliformis. Next base: position 702,227,493 of record CM062805.1, on the reverse strand, counting down.
CTCTAAAGCTGACAACCTGTACATTCCAATGTTAGGTAATGGAGCATCTTGCTGCAAATAAATATCATGTAATATTTCTCGCTTGGGTGGCAGACCTTTTGGTTCTTGAAATAGAAAATCATACTCTGAAACAACTTTAACTAAATAACTTTCTGTTTAGAATCACAGCCTTCAGATGCATTGGATTTTTCAAGATCCTTTGCCTTTACAACCATTAGTAGAAATTGCTTACTTGAATTCACAATTCTTTTCATCTGTCCCGAGTTTATGAGAGAATAGTTATCTTTGAGTTTATGAGCTCTTACAATGTATTCTATTCCATTTTTAATGAGTTGATACTTATTCTTAGCTCTATAGAAAATAGCTTTCCTATCATACAAGTATGGACTTCCCAAAACAATACCACATATATCCAATGGAACTATATCTAACTCAACCTCATCTACAAATGTTGATCCAATAGCAAACCTAAATTTACATTGTCTCGTTACTTGTAGCTTTGTTTTATCACACACCCAACCTAATGGATATGGCTTCTCATCAGGTTTTGTTTGTAATCCCAATTTCTTTACAATTATTTCAGAAATCAAATTTACTTGTGATCCACTATCAAATAAAGTATCAATCTTATTGTGCTTGGAAATTACTCTAATATGAAAAAGCTCATTTCCTTCCCTCTCATTACTTTCATTATCAACAGATTGTGCAGAATTGCTTGTGGATGCTTCAGAATCTTTACCTTTAATACTTGTGGCTGTAACTATTGTTTCATCACCTGAATCTAATCCCAAGTCCCGCTGAATAGTAGCAGCATTCTCTTTCTCCTTTCCACCGAACTTCTTAGGTTTCCGTTCTGGATGCAAAGACCGGCAGTGTGCCTCATCGTGTCCTTCTTTCTTGCAACGAGTGCATGAAGGTTTATTCTTCTTTACAGTGTTTTCTTTCCTCTCCTTCCATTTCAGTTTCTTCTTTTCTTTGCTCTTGCTTACAGAATATTTAGATGATCCCCCAACCTCTGGGTTTACATTCTTACCTCTAGCTTCTAGATGTGTGGCTTGAACTGATACATCATCTAAGCTAGTGGGATTAAACATGAGAATAGTATGCTTTAAATAGCTATGAAGACCACCTATATACTTCAATAAAGTCTCAAGTGAGTCTAATGATATACCTATAGTTAAAGCTCTCTTTCTGAATTCCTGAGTATAACTCTGTACACTTTGACCCTTCAACTGGAAAAGAGTTTGCCAACTCATCATTGCCTGCTGCATGTAAGCTAAAGGATAGAATTGCTTTTTGATAGCAGAAACAAATTCATTCCAGGTAGAAATGATTTTACCATGTTTTTGCAGATCAGCTTGTGTCTTGCCTTCCCACCATACTAGTGCAGTTCCTCCAAGTCGAAGGCTAGCCAGCTGAATCTTCTTCCTTTCTAAATCAACGTTCTATACCCTGCAATATACATCAAGCTGTTTTATCCAATTATCTAGCTTTTCTGCATTGAGTTCTCCATCATAAATTGGCAAATCAAACTTCACATCTAATTTGATTAAAGAAGCTTTCTTCTTCTTCTTAGAAGAGCTAGTGTTATGCAAAGAAGATGATGAGGATGATAAACGTGATGATGGAGGAGATGGTGGAGGAGGCATTTCCCCTTTCCCTTTGCCTTCTGGAGGGGCAACTAGAAAAGGTTCCTCTGCTCCTTTGTCTAGTTTGGGTGTTGAAGTGCTTTCACCTCGACCCTTCTTAAACTCCAGATACATCTCTTCCACCATAGCTCAGATTGTCATAAAACTTTCTATAAATTGAGATTCTGATCCCAATGGAGATTCTTCTACCATTCTCCTCTGAGAATAAACTCTTCCAATCTTTGGATTAGCCTCAACAAGTTCTCCTTCTCCTAGTATGAGCTTTAATCTAGTTAGCATTCAAAATCCAACACAAGCTTGTCTAACCTTAACAATACCAAAACCAAATGGCTTTGATACCACTTGATCCGAAATGGATACTAAATCAAGAAGAAAGGGTATTACAGACTCATGTGCAGGAATGCCTATATTATTTAGTGCAACGGATCGAAAAGATTGTGAATAATATAAACAATGAACAGTTATAAAACATAATAAACACACACAACAACACAGCCAAAATAATAAAGGAGTTCACTAGACTTCCTAGCTATGTCTCCTAGTCTAGCTTTCAGTGTTGACCTCTATATTATGTCTTCAAGAATAGAGTTTACAAGTGTGAGCTCAATCAGAGCCATAAAACAACAACAATGATATTACACAGGGATTTCACTCGAAAACCTCGAGTCTAAAGAGTGCACAGACTCTCCCTCTTAGTGCCTCTGATAAAATGTTCGTAGTTGTATGTTTTCTCTAACTCTCTGTCTCTGAGCAACTACTTTTTCTTGCCCCCCTCTATGCTGCCATTGGATGGCTTTTAAGCCTATCAGTGCTGTCGGTTTGCGTTCCTTTTCGAGCTCTCTGGCTGCAGGCGCTGTCCCTTCATCCCCCTGCTGAGCATTTAAACAATCATTGCAAAATGCTTAAGGCACATGGAAGCTGTTTACAAGTGGAAAGTTATTTGGGTGCGAGTGAAAATCCACAAAAATACACTTTTCGTTCATACACAACAATACATGGAAATACATTGAAAACCAATGAAAAACCCGACTACAACATTAAAGCCAGATTTCAAATGATATAAATTCTGCCCTATAATCCTCTCGGGTCTGCCTTTTATTGTTGTTGCAAGGTCTTTATATTCCACACCGTTGATCCACGATCTCCAATCTAACGGCTGACAGCCATTTTGGGCGGCCTACTTGCACGGAGATTACCTACCCAAAAAAGCGGTTTTCTCTCTCGTGAGGTGAGTTACGTGTCGGCCAGTGTATGGAATCGGGTGAAGCCCTTCCAATACCACTTACCACCTGAAGCCCGCTCGAAATACCGTTTACCACGGAACTCAAATTCTTCACTATTTAATTCATAACTCCTTCGGGTCCGCGCATATCACATAGTCTTCAGGTCATCTCCCTTTGTTGTGTTGCGATGCGATAAGTCGAAAATTGCATATCGCATGGTCTTCGAGTCTGCGGGTTAAGTCCTCCATTTGGAAAATCTGTGATGTGATGTGTGATCTCTACCATTGATCTACGTGCTCGGTCAACGGTCCACGTTAAGTCGCCGATCATAGTTGCATTTCCCCTCGGGTCGTCCCCGATACACTCCACCGATGCGATATCACTAAACCCTCTGATGCGATCCGCCGATTTGATCTGGACTGTTGATCGGTTTGATTCGACGGCTCCTGTGCAGCGGTAGTTAGACCTCTGGTTAGCTCTGTTTTCTGCCATTCTTAGTGTTTTTCTTCTGCGATAGTGTTTTCTGATAGTATATGTATATGAAGACTTAGACTTAGAGGTTTGATACAAGATCCATTTTGGATCACTCCTACAACCATTGATATGGTTACTACCTTGACCTTTGTTTCATTGTCTCCAACCATACAATGAGTTGTAATATCTTCCACTCTTATGGCATTTTCATTTCCATCCTCTCCTTCAAAGTATTTTTCAAATACTACAAAAATGTTATTGTTGTCCTCTTCTTGAGTTGCAGTAAGAATAGGGTTGCTCCTTCCTTCCTCTATACTTTCATACTAACAAACATTAGATGCATTACTTAAATCAAATTCCTTAATGGGGATGCCCTCCAGTGACTCTTCATCCACGAATGCACAAATGATGAATTCAACACCACCATTCATCTCAAAATCTGGCATTTAAACACATGTTTCTCTTGATTTTATCTTATCTTCACTACTTGGAGATTTTCCTTGACCTCCTCTGCATAGAAGACCCTTTCATTTTGTTAAGCCTTCCACATTTGAGAGCTTTCAACAATAATATTGACACTGAATGTTGCACCCTCAATTTTGATGTCTCCTCTAACCCTTGTTATGGTATTTTCCACCTCAATATCTGAGTCATCCTCTGCAATGTGCTCATGGACTAACATACCCTTCATTTTTTATAACGTAACAGTCTCACTTCAACTCAAATGTGTAAAAGATCACTTGCAACCCCAACCTTGCTACTAGCTTCTTTCCCTACACAATCATTCACAAACTATTAAACAAAAATTGGGTTACAAAAATGATAGTCCCAACGCCATCACCATCTACCCATTTACTATATAACGACATATATACAACACTAAGCTTGTAAACCACATTGAATGGTCTTGAGTTTGTGATGCTACTCATTTTTTAAATTGGTGTTTATTCAAATGAAGCTAAACTCAGTCACAAACCTAAAATGGTGGAGCAACTCAATTCCAATTATGAAGTATATTATACTTAGCATGTGTCCACTGAAGGATGCCTAAACCATGCTATGTATAGTGGCCAAGTTCCGCATTAGAAAAAGGAAAGCTTTGGCTAGATCATTCTGATGGTGGGATGTGGTTTGAACTGGGAGAACAACTTAAGTGTCATAAGGAGCAAGACAAAAAAAAAGTGCCAAAACAAATTTCAAAAGGAGAGTGTCTTTTAGAAGCATACGTGGTTAGATTGTTGTTGCAAAATATCCAAATATTGATCCCACTGCCCATTTTGCTTATGAGAAAGTTTGTTAAAGACACGAGAGGTTTTGTTATAGTTGTGCTACAAAATATGCAAGTAATAATTCCACTCTTTCTTCTACTAGTGGTAGATGTAAAGAACATGAACCAAATTTTTTTTCACTGCCTTGACTTGACCATTAGTCTATGGTTGAAATGGAGTGGAAAACAAAATCTAACAACCTTTTTGCTTCACAAATATTTTCAAAGGTGGCTAAAAACCTGGATTCACAATAAAAAGTGATGGTCAATGGTAATCTAAAATGGCTCCAAACACATTGGAAGAAAAGTACTGTAGTTGTAGATGCAACAATAGTTTTGTTGAATTCTATGAAAAGTTAAAACTATCATCCTGGAAAATCTGCATATTGCCAAAAATATGCAATCATGTTTCCATTGAATAACAAAATCCATGGTGAAGGATTCTTAAGCCCAAATGTCAACATTTTTGGATGTAATTTTCCACTTGTTTCCACATGAAAAGCCAACAGAAGTACCTCTGCAAATGCAACAGAGTATTTTTCACACCAAAAATCCCTCCATAAGATGAGGGTGCATAATCTTGATAAGAAGATAAGAATCAAGATGATCTAGCTAGAACAATCATCTGATTAAGCTTGTAAAGAATGCCACTGTGGACTGCGTAGTCTAGGAAGAGTGCTAGTTAACCATAGTAGATTGTTGGGTGGATTTTATCATTGGACAAAAGCCCATTAAATATTGGGATTTTCAATCCCCATAGGTGGAAAATCTAAAGCGACACTGTTACCTTCATGTTCGAAAGCCCTAGTAAGTTGAAAGGACATCAATATACATAGTGTGTCATTTATTTTTCAATCATTCAATCATTCATTTTCCTTTTAGGTTTTATAATTGATTGGTTTTGTCTTTCTCTGGGTTCAGACCAGAACTTCAGACCAGAACAAGATTTCAGACTTCGAAATGAAGTTAATGGACATTGACAGCGAGCATCTAGGCATTCCAGAGTCAGAGTAGCATGCCATTGTGAGGATGCCATCTCAAGAATTTTCTCCCATTTACAAGGATCTCAGTTCCATTGGGGACACTGGTGGGTAGCAATCATGCTACTGAGTTTTTGAACAAAAAACTCTCGTTTTGCTGATGCTACTCATTTTTTATGTTGGTGCTTATTCAAATGAGGCCAAACTCAGTCACAAACCTAAAATGGTGGAGCAAATCAATTCCAATTATGAAGTATATTATATTTAGCATGTGTCCATTGATGGATTCATGAACCATGCTATGTATCGTGGCAAAGTTCAACATGAAAAAGGGAAATCTTTGTCTAGCTCATTCTAATGGTGGGATGTGGTTTGAACTAGGAGAACAACTTGAATGTCATAAGAAGTAAGACAAAAAAAAAGAAGCCAAAACATAGGTCAAAAGGAGAGTGGCTTGTAATTTGGATTCAATAAAAAATGATGGTTAATGGTAATCTAAAATGGCTCTAAACACATTGGAAGAAAAGTACTGTAGTTGTAGATGCAACAATACTTTTGTTGAATGCTATGAAAAGTTAAAACTATCATCCTGGAAAATCTGCATATTGCCACAAATATGCAATCATGTTTCCATTGAATAACAAAATCCATGGTGAAGGATTCTTAAGCCCAAATGTCAACATTTTTGGATGTAATTGGCCGATACCCATCTCTGAATTAGGTATTATAATATCTAGCAGTGAGCTCAGGAGCATGGGATCTGGTTCCATAATGCCAATGTATTCCAGCCACTTTGCCAGAAATCTTGACACCAGTGCCACAAAAAATGGCTTCAGTTGCTGTTAGGATTCTCTCTCCATGATCAAGAAGCATACCAAAATACCACTCAAGGAAAAAATCACCATAAGGAGTATTCCAGTCACCATCTCTTCTTAAAAATGGTGTGTCCTCAGGCCAGTTGTTGTAGTGGCCTGCGTCACTTGGGCCCCCATTACCCCATTCCTTCTTGCCAACATCTTTAGCTACGACTTTAAGATTAGAGACCATACATTGCAATACGTAGATATTCAAATTAGTTAATAAGGGACATTGACCCCAACATCTTTAAAAACTTATATAGCAGTTATACACATGTAGATATATAAAAAACATAAGATACAACTATGCTCTATAGAAAGTAATTTAAAAAAATTGTCTATACCTTATCATAACACTAAAATTTTCCAATCCCCGGGAATCTCCACGTACAATTACTCTCAAGATAAGATGGATACCTCAGCTCTCTTGCAGGATCCATTCCCACTTGAATTTCCTGTATTATCATGGACAAATCACACCCATGTTAGACGAATTTTTATCATAGATTCAAATCATGAGCTTACTTTGACATACAACAAAGAGAATTATCATGGGTTAAAAAAACTGCCAAATAGATACATAAAACGGTTTAGGGATAATGATATTTGAAGAAAAACAAAGTAGAAAAAAATAAAACACTGTGATTAAAAATTGGATTAATATAGATTAGGGAAATTGGACATATGAAGAATGAATGGATATCTAAGAGTTGTAGCATGCATGGCAGTCTAGAAATATGTTTTACATTCAAATTTTGTCTGCTTCAGAAAAGGTAATATTTAGGCTTAATTATGCAAGAGTGAAGCAACCTCTTGGACCAATGGGACTATAACATAGACAAATGAGTTTATATCTCTTTGTTCTTGCTCCCATGAATTTGAGGCCCCTCCTTGTGCCATTTTTATAACAAATGAGACAAATGACCTCCAATTTTCAGGTTGGAACAAATGTTGGTTTATTCTCAATTAAGTGAATGCACACATGGTTTCCACTGTGGTGTTAAGACCATGTTCTGGCAATCAGATATTGGCATTCCTAATGATCTGATCGTATACATGTTGATCAAATATTGGAAGATAATTCTACCCAGTAAGAGGGGCCCCAACTTTCCGAGTTACAAGGAAGCCAGAGAGAATCACAGGTCAAAATGGGCTTAGAATCTGGAGAGTTTTCCAAGATGTCCAATTGCAGAAAACAGGTAGAATTGAATGAAGTGATGAGAATGAGGGAACATTGGAAAAAACATCTAGAATGGAAGGACATGATGAGAATGTTGGAGGACCATTCAAAGGGACACATTACATTATCCAATGAGAAGATGACAGTTTTGAATGTTGTTTCAAGAGGGGAATCTGTATTTCTTATAGGATCTACAGGCACAGGTAAGAGCTATCTTCTTAATTTTGTAGTAAAAATCTTGAAGAAAGTGCATGGTCCAGACTCCGTCTTTGTAACAGCCTCAACGAGGATTGCAGCATGCCATTTGAGTGGAATGACTCTACATTCCATTTCTACAACTCCACCATTTGTTGTGACCAAGCAAGGACTGTTGATACTGATTGAAAAGAAAAACATAAATGTTAACAGATGGAAAAATGCCAAGGTATTGGTTATAGATGAGATAAGCATGATTGATGGAGAGTTTTTTGATTAGTTGAATTATGTTGCCAGTAATCTGAGGGAGCCACTGAACGCGAAAGGGGTGTGGGGTGGGTTGTAGCTAGGTATTGGCACAAACATTAGGGTTATGTGTTCCTTGTTCAAATTGGGAAAGAATGGACGCTCCCAACCACTTCCGAGAAAATGTTGCTACATCACGAAACATACGATCAGAGAGAGGGATGGTAGGCCAATGAGCATATGATCTTAGAGAGTACACACCATTACAAATGTGTTTACTAGCGATATCTGTTAGAGGGATGGCTAAAAAATTTGCATATAGAGTGATGGGATTTGGGTTTAGTGAAATGAGGAAATATATAGAGAAAATTGCAATGAAAAAATTGGCTACTGGGTCTCAAAGACTCAGTGGTTATCAGCATAAACCTCAATCCCAAAATACAATGGTAATTTAAAATGGCTCCAAACACATTGAAAGAAAAGTAATGTAGTTTTAGATGCAACAATAGTTTTGTTGAATGCTATATCATCCTGGAAAATCTGCATATTGCCACAAATATGCAATCATGTTTCCATTGAATAACAAAATCCATGGTGAAGGATTCTTAAGCCCAAATGTCAATATTTTTGGATGTAATTTTCTATTTGTTTCCACATGAAAAGCCAACAAAAGTATCTATGCAAATGCAATAGAGTATTTTTCACACCAAAAATCCCTCCATAAGATGAGGTTGCATAATCTTGATAAGAAGATAAGAATCAAGATGATCCAGCTAGAATAATCATTTGATTAAGCTTGTAAAGAATGTCACTATGGACTATGTAGTCTAGGAAGAGTGATAGTTAACCATAGTAGATTGTTGGGTGGATTTTATCATTGGACTAAATCCCATTAAATATTGGAATTTTCAATCCCCATAGGCGAAAAATCTAAAGCGACACCATTACCTTCATGTTCGAAAGCCCTAGTAAATTGAAAGGACCTCAATATACCTAGTGTGTCATTTCTTTTCCAATCATTCAATATTTCATTTTCCTTTTAGGTTTTATAATTGAATGGTTTTGTCTTTCTGTGGGTTCAGACCAGGACAAGATTTCAGACTTCGAAATGAAGTTAATGGACATTGATAGTGAGCATCTAGGCATCGCAATGTCAGAGTAGCATGCCATTGTGAGGATGCCATCTCAAGAATTTTCTCACATCTACAAGGATCTCATCTCCATGATGGACACTGGTGGGTAGAAATCATGGTACTGAGTTTTTGAACAAAAAGCTCTCATTTTGCTAATGCTACTCATTTTTTATATTGGTGCTTATTTAAATGTAGGCAAACTCAATCACAAACCTAAAATGGTGGAGCAACTCAATTCCAATTATGAAGTATATTATATTTAGCATGTGTCCACTGATGGATGTATGAACCATGTTATGTATCGTGGCCAAGTCCTGCATGAAAGAAGGAAATATTTGTCTAGCTCATTCTGATGGTGGGATGTGGTTTGAACTGGGAGAATAGTTTGAATGTCATAAGGATCGAGACAAAAAAAATCCATAACATAGGTCAAAAGGAGAGTGTCTTGTAATATGGATTCACAATAAAAAATGATGGTCAATGGTAATCTAAAATGGCTCTAAACGCATTGGAAGAAAAGTACTGTAGTTGTAGATGCAACAATAGTTTTGTTGAATGCTATGAAAAGTTAAAAACTATCATCCTGGAAAATATGCATATTGCCACAAATATGCAATCATGTTTCCATTGAATAACAAAATCCATGGTGAAGGATTCTTAAGCCCAAATGTAAATGTTTTTGGATGTAATTGGCTGATACCCATCTCTGAATCGGGTATTATAATATCCAATAGTGAGTTTAGAGCATGGGATCTAGTTCAATAATGCCAATGTATTCCAACCACTTTGCCAGAAAGCTTGACACCAATGCCACGGAAAATGTCTTCAACTATTGTTAGGATTCTCTCTCCATGATCAAGAAGCATACCCGAATACCACTCAAGGAAATAATCACCATAAGGAGTATTTAAGTCACCATCTCTTCTAGAAAATGATGTGTCCTCAGGCCATTTGTTGTAGTGGCCTACGTCACTTGGGCCCCATTACCCCATTCCTTCTTGCGAGCAGCTTCAACTACGAATTTAAGATTAGAGACCATATACTACAATATAAGGATATTCAAATTAGATAATAAGGGACATTGACCCCAACAACTTTATAAAGTTATATAGCAGCTATACACATGTAGATATATATAAGAAAGGTAAGATGCAACTATGCTCGGTAGAATGTAATTTAAATTTTTTTCTATACCTTATCATAACACTGAAATGTTCCAATCCCCAGGAATCTCCATGTACCATTACTCTCATGATAAGATGGATATCTTAGCTCTCCCACAGGAACCGTTCCCACTTGAATTTCATGTATTATCATGGACAAATCACACCCATGTAGCGATATCTGTTAGAGCTATGGCTAACAAATTTGCATATAGGGTGATGGGACTTGGGTTTAGTGAAATGTGGAAATATACAGAGAAAATTGTAGTGAAAAAATTAAGTATTGGGTCTCAAAGACTCAATGGTTTTATGAGCAAAAACCTTAGTCGCAAAATACCCTAAACCAATAACACATCGAGAGGATGAAGCTGCAAAAGAAAAGGCACTAGCCAAACAGAGTACGAAAAAACAATGAGAGGGAAGACATAGTGAAGCATGGGTCAAAATATTTTCAAAATTTGGAGGGCTTTCCAAGAAAGCCAAACGCAGAAAATGGCGCGAATGGAAAGAAGCCATGAGAATATTGGAGAGCCAATATGATAAGCCTAATCCACAGGGACGGAAAGAAAAATAGAGGATGAGAAAACACTCACAAGGAAGCCAGAGAGAATCACAGGTCAAAATGGGCTCAGAATCTGGAGGGTTTTCCGAGATGTCCAATTGCAGAAAACAGGTAGAATTGAATGAAGTGATGAGAATGTGGGAAGATTGGAGAAAACATCTAGAATGGAAGGACATGATGAGAATGTTGGAGGACCATTCGAAGGGACACATTACATTATCTAATGAGCAGATGATAGTTCTGAATGTTGTTCAAGAGGGGAATATGTATTTCTTTCAGGCTCTGCAGGCACAGAAAGATCTATCTTCTTAATTTTGTAGTAAAAATATTGAATAAATTGCATGGTCCAGGCTCCATCTTTGTAACAACCTCAATAGGGATTGAAACATGCCATTTGAGTGCCATGAATCTACATTCCTTTTCTAGAGCTCCACCATTTGTTGTGATTGAGAAAGGACTGTTGAAACTGATTGAAAAGAAAAAAAAACGTTAACAGATGGAAAAATTCCAAGGCATTGGTTATGGATGAGATAAGCATGATTGATGGAGTTTTTTTTTATTAGTTAAATTATGTTGCCAATAATCTGAGCCAACCATCGAATGAGAAAGGGGTGGGGGGTGGGTTGCAACTGGGTATTTGGCACAAAATTACTTCTTAGCCATTGGACCAAAGCCTGTATCAATACATAGAAAAAGAAGCCCTAATCATTAAGGCTAGGCTAAAATAGATTATAGTCGAATAGAGCATCTTCTTCATCATTGCGCTTCCTGGAGATTTGAACCCTCATCCTCTTGGGCACACTCCTGATGCCCTTGCTCCATACAACCTTATTAAGTTTCACATCAAGCCTCACATCGGTGGTTCCCATAGCCTTTTTTGGTTCCCATAACATTCTGGGAAAATTTCCCGATCTCTTTAATGAACTTTGGAGCCATTTTCTTAAAAGTGCAGCCATGGAGGCACTTGTGAAGATTGAAGGTGTGCTCCCTGGTCACGACCTTGGCCTTGTAGCTCTTGCCCTTCTCCACCATCCTACCACCTGCTTGCCATTGGACCAAATCCTTGCCCTTCTCCACCATCGCCCTGCAACTCTTTCCCTTCTCCACCATCATGCCACCTGCTCGCCATTGGACCAAAACCTTACCTTCTCCACCATCGTAACACCTACTCACCATTGGATCAAAACCTGTATTAATACATAGAAAATGAAGCCTTGATCATTAAGGTTGGGGCCAAAAATATTATAGTTGAATAGAGATTCTCCTTAGCATCTTCTTCATCATTGCGCTTCTTGGAGATTCAAACCCTCATCCTCTTGGGCACACTCTTGATGCCATTGCTCCATACAGCCTTATTAAGTTTCACATCAAGCCTCACATCGGTGGTTCCCATAGCCTTTTGGGCAAATTTCTTGATTTCTTTAACGACCTTTGGAGCCATTTTCTTAAAAATTCAGCAATGGAGGAGCTTGTGAAGATTGATGATGTACTCCCTAGTCACAACCTCGGCCCTGCGGCTTCTACTCTTCTCCACCATCTTGCCACCTACTAGCCTCTACTCTGCTTCGAGTCTTCTCTAGGCTCCTCTACTAAACCCTAAAATGTACAAAGAAGCATAATAGATGGTCTGAGTTTCATTTATGAGAGGTTTATCCAACGATGTCAAACATTTTAATTGTCTAACATCAAATTAGATGGATCATAATAAGACAGGTAAGATAAGAGGGGATTTGATTTCAAAATGGAACGCCTTACGATGTAAATATCCTTACAATGCTTTAGCACGATTACATTTGGAACTAAACATCCATATGACATTTAGGAAGCTTAAAACCTATACAACTATGTTTATGTCTTATTTAGTTTTCCACTTCTATCTTGTTTTTCTTTATTACCAAAGGTACTAAATTTTATTCACACAAAAAATTGTTTGAATTGGTATATATATATATATATATATATATATATATATATATATTCTTTTATATGAAAAAAATAATCTTTTAATATATTCTTTTATATTTTAAACTTATATATATTTTATATTAATTAATATTTAATTATTTAATTTAACATATATTTTCTATATATATTTCTTATATTGGTCATTTTTTAATTATTTAATTTAATATATATTTTTCAATGACGCAAATAAAATGGCCTTTTTTCATGATTTTTTTTTGGTTTATTGTAACCAAAATTTGACAAAGATTTTAAAAACTAGAGTTTAGGTTTTTTAATTTGTAGATTTTAAGTACCCCATTCTATTTATACATACAAAATTGCATTTTCAATAGCGAAAAATCACATTGTTCTTAAAATTATTTTACCGAATTATGACAAAAAAGTCTATTTTGTCTATAAATTTGACTACGCCTTTTCTAATTACTCATCTTAACTCTTTATTATCATATCTTATTTATTTGAATTTAAGCTTCTGTGACCCATAATCTGAATTTTTAGAAATATTTTTTAAAAAATCACATTAAAAAATCTTTGTTAAGCTTCTGTGATCCATGATCTGAGTTTTTAGAAATATTTTCGGAAAAATCATTTAAAAATTTTCCATAAAAATACATTCTAGATACATCCTTTTTTTATTATTATATATTATCCATTTATCTGTTCTTTCTAACCATTTATTCGATTTAACAAATGTCATTCCCATTTACAAAAGAACCTCACATCTTTCAATAATATAAAATATATTAAAAAAAACCATTATATATATAATAAAATATGTATAAAAACATTTTTCAATAATATAAAATATATTAAAAAAAAACATCATATACATAATAAAATATGCTTATATAAAAACATTTTCATATATGACAGACACCGAGGAAAACCTAAACTTCACAAATCTTAACAATGATTAAAAGTTCAAAACTATCGTAAAAAAATAACCTCCTTTCAAAATGGGCAACAAAAAAATCAATCGCCATGTTAAAATTCCCTCCCAAAGAAGGTAACCCAAAAAAATACAAATTTTGGAGGGTGAGATAATTATTACTAATATTAAAATGTGAACAATTCTCTAACCTCCACGTTACATCCAACGTTCAAAATTAAACCCTTCTTAGCCCTTCTTTAGGCTCCTAGCCCTTCCTAGAAGGGTTAAAAGAAAATTACACTTTGAAAAAAATTAAAAATATCAAAATCACTTGTCAATTAGAAAGGTTAGATTATTTTTTTATATTTCAAAAGAAGGGAAATATTTTTAATAACCTGTTAATACTTTTTTAAGTTTACGATAATTTCGAGTCTGTACTAGTGCATAAATCACTCTGACTAGTGATAGTTTCATAGAAGAGACTAGCCAAAGTCCAGATGACCTCATACAATTTAATAGTTATGTCATGATTTGTGGATGTTTCCCTAAGGTCCCCAACTTACGCCAACATGATGCAACTTGCAACAATAAGACATGCAACAATCATGATACTATTACACCTAGCAGAGGGCAACAAATGACATTGAATAACCATTCAACAACTATGCATGTGCTCTCGCTCCTCCATGATTATCCTTGAGTGCTCTTTCCCTATATCCATTTTTTCCATTTTCATTTAAATTGCAATCCATCATCCACAGAAGGAAAGTTATCGTTAGACACTAGACTATAAGATATTTTTCATTATCCTCCTCATATCTTCATTAACATTTGGTTTTTCATTCTATGGATTCTTTAATGCAACATTCCTTGAAGTAATGGCAACCTTCCTGGTCACACAATGTATCCTGGGCACCATAGAATCCACACCCCAGGAAATCAACATTGTGGCTAGATCACAGGGGCTTCACTCAATGAACCTTTGACATATCACGTGCGATCATGGAATATTAAACAATACCCTTAATTTGAGTATATATTGGAAAATACCTATAAAATCATATTATTTAACCCCATACCAATATAAACCCAATACACCTCTCCAATTTAAAAAACCCCTACTTTCACTAGATATTGTAGGTATCCATTTTTTCATTAACATTTTTTATGCACCTTTATATTTTTTCATTAACTTTGAGCTCCATTTTTTATACTTGTTAATATCAAAACCCTTTACTCCCTACATATCCCCCAATATATTATCTCATTTTTCCCTCATTATATATCCCCCAATATGAACCCACATGCTATGGTATTGCTCCCGCAGTGAAGCCCCCGTGGGCTAGATACCCTGAATGCAACTGCTTTCCATCCTTCCATTCCAAGCATGGGTGGTCGAGTTGTTTTCTACATTGTTAATGGTGTAAATTTTTATTGTCATAGTTATATGAATCTACCAACTACAAAAAGAATATCTATCTTATATTGAGGGTATTCGACTCCACAACGATAATTCTCTCATTCAAACTCTTGCTTATTTTGCTTCGTTGCTTAAATCCATACAAATTTCTTGTCCAAGTACCATTTTTCAGGAAGTGTTTGTTCTCTATCATAAATCTACAAGTTTCCTTGAATGTTACTAAACATAATTCAACAAATCAATGAATAACCTATCAAGAAATCTATAGTCAAATCCTATGGCATCTTGCTAAGGTTAAATTTTTTCTATCTCAATCTTGCAAAACGATTTTTAATTTATGTATTTACTTATTCTATTGTTTATTTTTATTTAATAGTGTAAATCTTGAAAAATGTCTCATATTGGTCGTCCTAAGAAGGATAAAATGAAATTGTCAATTGTTGAATCATTTGGTCTTACACAACATTCTAATCAACCATGTAATATTCAAAATGAAGTTGATGCTCATCTACATGAATATGATGAATCAAATAGTGTAGAGCTTGTTGAAATAGAAAACCCATAAAAGAAACACAAAATAATATTCAAATCTAAATGGAATACAGGGTTTCCATGGGCTTATGTTTTAAAACATTTAATGGTAATGAAAGGATAAAATGTTCTTGACGTGTTAAATTTAAAAGTGACGCTCCATTTTCAAAAGAGGGAACTACCACTCTTCAAGTTAGTGGTATAAGTGGCCATGAAAAATCAAAAGCTCATTTTTTTTTACAACTTTTGGAAGGAAAAAGTGATTGAAGCAATATTCTAATCACTAAACATGTAGAACTAATGGTAAATGTTGGGAAGGGAGAAAATTATACCAATGATTAAAAACATGTATTTTGTTGCTCTACATGATTTATCTTTAGAAATTCATAAGTCAATATGTGACTTGAATTGGTATAAATGCACTCCATAAGTGCTTCTAACAGATGTTCTACATACAAAAATACCACACCAAGAAAATATTTTCTTCAAGTTGCTAAAGAGGTGTATTGGAATAATCTAAAAGAGAAGATTTTACATAGGTAATTTTACTCAATTTCAGTTGATGAAAGCACTGATCAAATTATGGAACACCAACTGATTGTTTATATTACATATTTGACGAATGGAGAAAGAGATCAATGTTAAAAAAAGTTTATATGTTTACTTAAAAAAAAGGATGGAATAGCTCAATGTATGTATAATCTAGTGAGAACTCTTTTAGCATAAATGGATTTATATTTGATGAATTTTGTTGGTTTTGGTTCAGAGGGTGCATCTTCCATGAGGGGTATTCATGAAGGTTTATCTCCTAAGCTTTGTATGCTCATCATTTATTAGTTATCCATTGCATAGCTCACAAGGAAGGATTAACAATCAATGAGGCTTCATCTCATTTTCCATAGTTGCAATATATTAACAAATTTGAAACAAACTTTATTCATGGCTTGGAAAATCAACTAAAACACATGGAAAATTGAGAGAGATAATGTATACATTTCAAATCACTAAGTTAGGGGTCTTACAAATTCATCAAATTAGGCAGCTCTCTAGAGGAAAGGTCATGGAAAGGCTTGTTAAACTCATACATTATTTGTTAGGATTGGGAGTTAGGGGAGAAAAAAATGCATGCGTTGGCAACAATATTTCAAGTGCAAATTTGCATCCATATACTTGAAAACATGCTCGTTGAATTAAATAAGTTGAATAAAAAGTTCAAAGAGGATCATGTTGATATTACATATATTGACACTACTTTATATGTTTCTATTAGCATTCTTTGTAAGCCATTTTTGGACAGCATTTTTGGTGTAGATGCAGAGCATATGTCTTCTTTTTTAGTTAAATCATAAAGAGGAACCCTTGAATTTGCAGATAGGACAGGTATGGTACATTTACATCCATTGAGGTTCGAAAGTTTTCCAAATATGAAAATATTCGGGGCTAACATATCATTGGATTCTTTTGGGAAAATGTTTTATTGTAAAGGTGATTAAATCATTAGATATGAGATTCATAGATTTTCATGTATTTAATGTGGCTAATTTTTCACTTCTCAACATTATTATGAAGAGGTGAATGATATAGACTGTGAAAGAAAAATATAGTTGAAATGTTTATGTGAAAAAATTTAGCATTGGGGAATCACCTATTATGGATATTGCTAGATAGTTGGGTGAAATGAATGAATTTATTTGTGCTATGTGTAAATCATAACCTAAAAATCATATGTATGGCATGAGACCTATGTGGAGATGAACATGAAAGGTTTGAAGACTTTCCATATTTGATGCAATTATGGCAAGTGATTCTTGTTAACCCAACAACTACATCAGTGTGTGAAAGAGGCTTCTGAAAATTAAACAGGATAAAAAATGTTGATAGATAATGAATTTCATTGGAGACACTAGATATGTTAATGTTTCTATCTCTAAGTGCACATGATGTTGTAAATGTGGTAGATTGGAATGTTGCTTATGATTTATGGAAATAAATGAAAACTAGAAATCCATTTCCATTGGGAAAATATATTTATATTTTCAATTATGTAAGTCCAAATACTTTTGAAGATCATCGAATGAATAGAAGAAGCATATGTTTACCTTTTTTTAATGGAATTTGAGATATTTTTTTTGTTTATTTACTAGTTATATTGAGATTTTATAGTGTTTTATTGAAGCTACTCTTTAAATTTTAAAGATTTTAAAGATTTAGAATGACACTATTTCATTATGAAATTTTTTGAGGGTTTTATTTAATATATATTTTTTAGTAGAAGTGATTTTTTTTTTATATCCTTGAAGGGTTAGATGAATATATGCCCTTCCAAATGAAATTAAAAGTAGACCTTCAAATTTGATCATTGATTACATCAATACCATTTTATAGGAGGTGACAATTTTGATCAGCTTTTTAGTGTTTGAATGATTTTTGACCGTAAAAATAAATTCGGCACTATCAAAAAAACGGTTGGATATCCAAGATCCCAAAACTTATAATGGTATATTACCAATCAACTTGGATATTCAAAATTTGTTACTTGAAATGTCTCGTACTCTCACCTAAGCGGAAAAGATCAAACAACAGGTGAACCAAAAAAATATTACATACTAAAAACGATGTTTTTTTTTTTTCTAGTTAAGACTAACCTAAGTACCCATGGGGATTTGAACCGTGACCTATCACAAGGAGTGCCTTAACAATGCACCCATTCACCGTCAATCCAAAACCCCGTGGGCCATACTAAAAACGATGTTAAATTGAATTGACACAAGGATTTTGACATTAAATTTTTTAGTTTATTTCACACTTCATTTTTCTATTCGTTGATCCAATTTGAACATTAAATTTTTTAAGTTTACTTCATATTTCATAGCACGGCACTTATAAATTGAGTTATTCTAGTGCCAGGGGTTACCGTTTGTATTATTACTTAACCAAGGGTTTCTTATTTGAGTTTGAATCTGTGTTTTGAAAAATATATTATTAATAGAAATAAAACCTGCTTAAAAGGTGTGTTTTTGTTAGTTTTGAAAAAAACATTGAGACATAAATAATTTTTTTAAAATGAATAACTAATAATCATTAATTTGGGAAATGCATTTAATTTTTTTTTATTAAATTAAAGAAACAAAATTTAAAAATATAAAATAGTTAAATTGTTGATTTTCTAGTGTTAATTAGAACACACAATTTTATGCAACTAATAATTACTTCTAATGAAATATGATATTACTTTAACACACTCGGAACATTATTAAGTAAGAACACAAAAAATTTAATTGGTCAAATATTGAGTGTTTGAGAAGTTCGACTCCTTAAAAACTTCAGCCTCTTCGTTAGACTACTTCCCACATGGGAGAAAGAGAGAAAAATGTGAGTGATGAGTGTGTATGAAAATGAGAAGTTCAAGTCTCTTTTTATAGTGAGGTATTCACTTTGACTTCCTCAAGATATCCACTTAGCTGAAAAAATTTCTCCAACCCAAGAAAGGATTGAATGAGCTTAGCCACATTACATGGTACCCCAACACTTCCTCTCAACGAGGGAGGCATTCTTATTTGTGAGAATGTCAACGACTTGCTCATTTGTAGAAATGTATTGGAGCCTCACTACTCCCTTTTGTATCATGTTTCGGATGTAGTGGTACTTGATATCAATGTGTTTTAACTTTGTAGAAATGTATTGGAGTCTCACTACTCCCTTTTGTATCATGTTTCAGATGTAGTGGTACTTGATATCAATGTGTTTTAACTTTGAAACACTGTCTGCAATTTTATTATTTCTTGTTATGCTCTAGTTTTGTTTTTTTGTTAATTTGTTAATTTAATTGTTCTATCATTCACAAAAATTGTTAATTTGAAAATTTAATTGTTCTATTCATTCACAAGAAATGTCACTTATCAATGGATTAAATAGATTTATAAGAATTGAATTTTGTTTTCTCAAAGTATTGTGATTTTTTAGATTATGTTTCTTCATTGTCTTTAAAACATACTACATTCTAACTTAAGAGCATATGTTATCAAATTTTCTCTCAAACACTTTTAATACAAATTTATGTTATACTCTAACTTTTTTTTTTAATCAGACTCTTGCTTTAAGCACTAAGTTATGTTTATCAGACTCTTGCTTTAAGCACTGAGTTCTGTTTAGTCAAAGTATAAAAATGTGTGCTATGATTTTATGATTTATAAATTAAAAAAAAAAGAACCATGCATTGCTGTGAATTCCTCTAGAAATCTTTATTCTAAAATTATTGGTCTCTCTCTCTCTATATATATATCCCTTAACAGTGTGTCCACGGATTACAAGATTTGACTTATTTCGATAATTACGGGTCTATATATATATATATATATATATATATATCCCTTAACAATGTGTACATATTGGGTAAATTGTAGAAAGTGAATTACCCATAGAAAAAATCAAAAAAATACCTTTGCACCTGGTCTTTTGGATTCGGGCAAATCTAGGGAAGAGAAAAAAGGCTTTTGGTGGAAATATTCAGTAATTGAAATACATCCATTCTAGCTAGTGTAACAACCCCAAGTTGCATAAAGTTCCACGAAGATTATTATGTTTGTTTTTACTAAAAGGATATTTTAAATGTTATTTAATTTGATAAGGATTATGAACTGTTATTGGAAGGAACCAAGAAACACATGTGGTAATTACCTAAATTATAGGTGGTAATACTTTAAATAAAACTGTTTGTTCATTTAAAAGAACAGTTGCCAAGAAGTGGTTACCCTCTGCCTGAGAGAGGTAATATAGAGAGGGGCACAGAGCAGAAAAGGGCTCCTAGAGCTAGGTGGAATAAACCAGTGGGAGAAACTTGCTTAGTACAGTCAACAAAGAGTACAAATTGGAGGTTGGACCGTAGTCCTGAGGCCTTAAGTACTAACTGTAACTGGACTAGATCTAGCATGGGAAAGATAGAAGGTGCTCAAGGGAGAGTCTGGACGTGATTGCCAGACTCGTGGCTGGGAGGAGAGACCTTTCGAAAATATTGTTTTTCACAGGTTAACTGTTAAACTGAGGTAGCAAGCTTCTTAATAGACCTAATGTTAAACCATAAATATTATTAAGTACGATAGTCATTATTATATTTTCTTTCAAGTTAATTAAAGAAATTGAATGAGAAGTCATTGTTGAACTGTAATTGCAATTTCACACAGAACTATTCATATCTGTTAAATAGAATAACTATACAATACTGTAGTTGCTAATTTTGAATGCACAGAAAAGTAATTATGATGATGAGAATCTTTAACAATTTTGAATGTTTTTGAAGAATTCCACAGGAGACAACCCACTGATAGTAGAACAGATTACATTACTAATCTGACATAAAAGCAGAAACTACCATCTAGAGTAGAAATCTTGATGCATTATACCACGTTTATATTGTAAACATCAAAACCCAAAAGAAAGACAGTAAAACAACCTCTCGACATAGTAGCTACCATAAGTCAGCCAAGATTCATAACCTCAGAAGTCTTTATACGTATGTAAATAAAAAATGAAATCAATAGCAAATGCGAGCCTCCATTACCAAGTCACTACAGCTCAACTCTAATGTTCATATTCCCAGGTTATGTGCAAGAAACAGGCGTTTGTTGCCTAGACTGCTCGGACACCCCATACAAACATAAATAAATTGTTTCAGTGAATAGAAAAGTAATAAACAAGTATTGAAATGTACCTCAACAGCCAAGCAATGACACTACCATTATGGTTTGAAATAATTATTACATACCGAATTAAAACATAAAGGACCGACTCAAAAGCCCTTTCAAACTCATGACAGTTACATGCCCACAGTGGAAAAATTGCCCACTGTAAAGGTCGGACAAGTTATTTAACCCAAAACTAAAGAGAATCACGGAAAGCCGTGTCCTCATACTAAAATTCTTCATTTATAAAAGAAAAACAAACGACCTCCTTTATCCTACGACAGAGTCTAGCTCCAACCTGAAAAGAAGTGGCGATAATGTGAGCTTCTAGAAAACTTAAAAGTTGAAATCTTGAAGTCAAATTATTTGGAGGACAACGTACCTGCAAGCCATTAGAAGGTAAGGTTAGTTTTACCTTTAGAGTCAAACCGGTGGTTCGATAATAGAAAACTCAGTTCAGATATAATATATTGATGAGCTTACTTGAGATAGGAGTATGCCTTCGATAAGTCACCCACCTAAAAGGGAAAAATGAGAACGTTGGGTTACAAATAGGAAAACCATGCAAGAAGGAGCATAATTGTGAATCTTTAAAGAAACCTGGATTGAAAACAACCAATCACACCTTCGACGTAAGTAGCGACTTACCAGTGGCAGATGATATGAGAAGTCTGATGACTTCATTCATCTTCGAAAATGCTCCAGTCGCCTTTGTACAGCTACAGAATAAGAACCCTAATGAATTTCCTGAGTGTAAACAGTCTTCCAAACAGTAATAATGCTTATTGGGACAGTTGAATGAAGGGTTACCTGGTTCGGTGTGTTGGATAGGTCCTCCTATTTTCAACCCTCATGGAGTGCCATGGACAAAGCTTCACTAAACCCCATAACCCAAACCCTTGCAGAGCAGCACAGAGCCGAAGTGTGCCAGAAACAATGAGAAAGGCCAGCACCGATGCGGGTAGTTGGTTAGGCTAATCTCTAGCCCATCACTATCGTCGAATCACGAGTTGGAGATCAACAATGGAGAACTGCAACAGATGGCGGAGGTGCACTGAAGTCTTGTCCTTCGGGATATACAAGCACTGCTTGGAGGCTTGGATGAGAATCGGCGCAACACGGTATCGTGTAAGGCCATGTGCATGAAGACCTGCGATAATCAACCATAAATCATATTCAATGGATTGGTACTGCCAGTAGGTGGCACAATCCTCGACGTGAAATATCATTAATATGCTCATAGATTTGTATTTATGCTAAATATTATTATTTGTATGTGTGCTGAATGGTTAGTAAATAAGTCAGGTAAAGACACCATGTATATAAAAAATATTTTTTACTGTGTTTAATTTAGTTTGTAAGGTTTAGGTGTTACAAATGGTATCAGAGCCAAGTTCGTACACTAAGGCCCTTTGGTAATAGCTATGTACAGGAACTATGTGCTTAGATTTTAATTAAAACTACTTATATGTGAATATAGATAACATGAAAGGGATCACATCAACAACAAAAAAATAGCAAGTTCAACATGCAGAGGAACTCAGGACCGCCTGAATCACCTGGAGCAGCCTATGTGAATGTTAATCCAGATATCTGGATTCAGCTGGGCAAATAATCTCGACAAGACAATGCAGTATGTCTCGAAACGGTGCAGTAGTTGTGTGCAGAAATGACTAGTTTATGAACAGATAATGAATGCCTGTGTGTAGAACATGAAAGAATCTTAAGAATTTTTCCAACTGAGAAAATCAGCACCACCTAGATCCCAGCGTAGAGGATCGAGAAAAGACCCCGATCGATCAACAAAGAGAAGAAAACCATGAACCTGTTGAAAGAAATAGAGAGGAAGATGAGAGGCACTCAAACATTGTATTTGACCAACGAAAAACTAAGAAGCATCCATAATTGGCAAAGTGGCGAGGAGCATACCTAGAATTAATGCTGCCCTGGACGATCATCAGGTTGAATTCCAACCCACAATGATCGAATGTGAAGGTATGATTGCCAAGCAACCTGTCTATGTTTTATTTGATCCAGGTACTAGCTTAAGCTATGTTATTCCTAAAGTGGTTGAAAAATGCCAGTTAGTAAGCAGGAAATTTTCAAAACCTTGGCTGGTACAACTAGCCATTGGTACAAAGAGGAAATTTAATGCCAAGACAAAACCTTGTCCCATAACAATTTTTGGGCAGCCTATTTATGTTAATCTTAATATATTACCTTTGGGCTCTTATGACATACTAATCGGGATGGACTGGTTGGAAAAATGTTGGTCTCTGGTAGACTGTAAAAAGAAAGTTGTAAGTTTTGTTTCAAAATCAAGTCAACAGTATGAGCTGCGAGGAATAAAAACCAGCAACAAGCTCCACCCTATCACTGCCAATAAACTGGGAAAATGCATTAGGAAAGGGTGTCAAATTTTCGACGTGCAGGTGGGGTTTACAAACTCTAAAAATAAAATGACCTCACTAGAAAAGATCCCTGTAATTCAAGACTTTATAGATGTCTTTCCAGAAAATATTTTGGCTTACCACCCAAGCGAGATATTCACTTCACCATTGAGTTGATTCCGGGTGCAGCCCCCATATCTAGAGCTCCTTATCGCATGAGCATACCTAAATTGACAGAGCTCAAAATGCAATTACAAGAGCTTCTAGATAAAAAATATATTCGCCCCAGCGTATTCCCTTGGGGAGCTCCCATATTATTTGTACAGAAAAAGGATGGGACCCTCAGATTATGCATCAATTATTGACAATTGAACAAACTAACCATAAAAAATAAGTATCCTTTACCATGTATTGATGATCTATTTGATCAGGTACAAGGAGCTAAGGTATTCTCGAAAATCTATCTAAGATCTGGTTACCACCGGATAAGAATGAAAGATGAGGACATTTACAAAACGGCCTTCCATACTCGTTATGGTCATTACGAGTTTGTGGTATTGTCGTTTGGCCTCACAAACATTCCAACAACCTTTATGAGTCTAATGCATGGTATTTTCCAACCTTATCTGGATAAGTTTGTGTTGATTTTTATAGATGATATCTTAATATATTCGAAGAACCAGGAGGAACACAAAGAACACTTGATAATAGTGTTGCAGACATTAAGGGAAAACCCATTGTATGCCAAGTTCAACAACTGTGACTTCTTCAAAGATCAAATTCAGTATTTGGGTCATGTCATATCTGCAGAAGGCATTGTAATAGACCCAGAAAAGAGAAAAATGATCATGGAATGGACAACCCCTAAGAATGTCGCTGATATTAGATCATTCTTTGGATTAGCTGGATATTATAGAAGATTCATTGAGGGGTTTCCAAAGATCGCTTTTCCCATGACATCTTTGCAGAAAAAGGGATGTGCTTTCCGATGGATGGCATCTTGTCAGCAAAGCTTTGAAAAATTAAAGCATCTACTTACTACCGCTCCAGTACTAAAAGTAGCAGATCCGGAAAAGTCCTTCGTAGTCTGCACGGATGCAAGCAAGGCAGGTGTTGGTGGGGTTCTAACACAGGAGGGAAAGATGATTGCTTATGAATCTCAAAAGTTGAAGAAGTACGAGCAAAGATATTCAACTTACGACCTTGAATTGACAGCAGTAGTGCATGCACTTAAAATGTGGAGGCATTACCTGTTGGGGAAGAAATTTTTGCTACTAACCGATCATAGCAGCCTTACCAATTTCTTCAACCAATCTAGCTTAAACCCGTGACAGGCCAGATGGATGGATTTCTTAAGCGAATTCGACTTTGAAATGAAACATTTAAAGGGAAAAGAAAACCGTGTGGCTGACGCACTAAGTAGGAAGTTGCATTGTATCTATGAGGTCCAAATGAGCCAGGCAACATCAAATATTCCGGAAGTCATCAAGGAGGCAGCTAATAAGGATCCGGAATATACTTTCCTCTGGCAACAAACAAAAGAAGCTCTACGAAAAGAGGAAAAATCAGAATTTGGAATAAATTATGATAATCTTCTCACTTTTAAAAATAGAATTTATATTCCAAATCAAACCTCGATTAAACTATTGATATTAGATGAGTTTCATAAAAAACCTTATGTTGGTCACCTAGGCTATCAAAAAATGTTTTCAGCCATTAAGAGAGGGTATTTTTGGCCCGAATTGAGGAAGGATATCGCAGAATACTTGTCCAAATGTTTGGATTGTCAACTGGTTAAAATAGAACATCAACATCCCGCTGGATTGTTACAACCATTACCCATTTTAGAATGGAAATGGGAGACTATATCCTTAGATTTTATTACTGGTTTACCCCACACAGGGAAGTAGCATGATTCTATTATGGTTGTGGTAGACAAGTTGAGTAAAACAGCCCACTTCATACCTGTAAAATCCATTTTCAAAACAGTGGAAATCACAAAAATATTTATGAAGGAAATATTCCGCTTGCATGGGATACCTTAGGTAGTGATTTCAGATAGAGACATAAAATTCATGTCCACCTTCTGGGAGACTCTTTTTGAAAAACTAGGTACTCAAGCCCAGTTTAGTACTGCCTACCATCCTCAAACGAATGGACAGACTGAATGAGTAAATCAGGTATTAGAAGACATCTATGCATGTTCGGGATGCAACAACCACATAAGTGGGAGGCCTACCTCCATCTGGTGGAATTTGCATATAATAACGAACATCACGAATCACTAGGCATGAGCCCTTTCGAGGTGTTGTATGGAAGAAAGTGCAGGGTACCCATAAACTGGTATAACCCAGTAAATAAGCTAGCACTCAGTCCTGACATGCTAGCAGAAATGGAGGAGGTTGTTAAGAAGGCCTGACAAAATTTAAGGGCAGCTCAAGATAGATAGAAGATGTATGCAGATAAAAAAAGGACTTACAGGGAATTTCAACAAGGAGATCATGTCTACCTGAGGGTGAAGACTCGGAAAATTTCCTTGCAGTGGTAGGGTTGTGCCAAATTAGCGCCCCGATACTACGAACCATTTTAGGTTTTAGAAAGAACTGGACTGGTGGCCTATAAGCTAATGCTATGAAGCCGCATTCGGGTCCACAATGCATTTCATGTATCCTTACTAAAGAAACATATGTATAACCCTTAGCGCATTATTGATTGGGGAAATATTCAGGTAAAGTGGTTAAGGGGTAAAGACTGGACATATATGTGTATATATACATATACATTTTTTTATGTATAGATGTAAATGAGAATTGTTTTATGGTGCAGGTCGAACCAGAAGGAGAGTTCCTGGCTAAACCTCTTCGTATTCTCGATCAGTTGGAAACCAGCCTGTGGAAGCGAGCCATCACCCAAGTTAAAGTGCAATGGAAGCACTTTAGCCCAGAAGAGGCTACTTGGGAAGAGGAGAAATTCATGTGAAAGGCTTACCCCGCATTGTTTTCTAAAGAGGAAGAGAACACCAAGGACAGTGTTCCGCACGAGAGGGGGGAGATGTAACACCCCCAAGTTGCATAAAGTTCCACAAAGATTATTATGTTTGTTTTTACTAAAAGGATATTTTAAATGTTATTTAATTTGATAAGGATGATTTACTGTTATTGGAAGGAACCAAGAAGCACATGTGGTAATTACCTAAATTATAGGTGGTAATACTTTAAATAAATCTATTTGTTCATTTAAAAGAACAGTTGCCAAGAAGTGGTTACCCTCTACCTGAGAGAGGTAATATAGAGAGGGGCACAGAGTAATAAAGGGCTCCTAGAGATTGGTGGAATAAACCAGTGGGAGAAACATGCTCAGCATAGTCATTAAAGAGTGCAAATTGGAGGCTAGACCATAGTCTTGAGGCCTTAACTACTGATTGTAATTGGACTAGATCCAGCATGGGAAAGATAGAAGGTGCTCGGGGGAGAGTCTGGATGTGATTGCTAGACTCATGGCTGGGAGGAGAGACCTTTCGAAAATATTGTTTTTCACAGGTTAACTATTAAACTGAGGTAGCAAGCTTCTTAATAGACCTAATGTTAAACCATAAATATTATTAAGTACGATATTCATTATTATCTGTTCTTTCAAGTTAATTAAAGACACTGAATGAGAAGTCATTAAAAGAATCATTGTTGAAATGTAATTCCAATTTCACGGAGAACTATTCATATCTATTATATAGAATATCTATACGATATTGTAGTTGCTAATATTGAATGCACATAAAAGTAATTATGATGATGAACTATCTTTAACTATTTTGGATGTTTCTGAAGAATTCCACAGGAGACAAACCCACTGATAGTAGAACAGATTACATTACTAATTTGACATAAAATCAAGAAATACCATCTAGAGTATAAATCTTGATGCATTATACCAGGTTTATATTGTAAACATCGAAACCCAAAAGAAAGATAGTAAAATATCCTCTCGACATAGTAGTTACCACAAGTCGGTCGAGATTCATAACCTCAGAATTCTTTATACGTATGTAAATAAAAAATGAAATCAACAGCAAATGTGAGCCTCCGTTACCAAGTCACTACAACTCAACTCTAATGTTCATATTCCCAGGTTATGTGTAAGAAACATGCGTTTGTTGCCTAGACTGCTGGCACACCCCATACAAACCTAAATAAACAGTTTCGGTGAATAGAAAAGCAATAAACAAGTATTGAAATGAACCTCAATAGCCGAGCAATGGCACTACCATTAGGGTTTGAAATAATTATTACATACCGACTTAAAACATAAAGGACCGACTCAAAAGCCCTTTCAAACTCGTGACAGTTACAGGCCCACAGTGGAAAAAGTACCGACTATAAAGGCTGGACAAGTGATTTAACCCAAAACCAAAGAGAATCACGAAAATCCGTGTCCTGATACTAAAATTCGTCATTCATAAAAGAAAAACAAACGACCTCCTTTATCCTATGAAAGAGTCTAGCTCCAACCTTAAAAGCAGTGGCGATAATGTGAGCTTCTAGAAAACTTAAAAGCCGAAAGCTTGAACTCAAATTATCCGGAGGACAATGTACCTGCAAGCCATCAGAAGGTAAGGCTAGTTTTACCTTTAGAGTCAAACCGGTGGTTCGATAATAGGAAACTCAGTCTAGATATAATATATTGATGAGCTTACTTGAGATAGGAGTATGCCTTCGATAAGTCGCCCACCTAAAAGGGAAAAATGAGAACCCTAGGTTAAGAATAGGAAAACCATGCAAGGAGCATAACTATGAATCTTTAAAGAAACCCGCATTGAAAACAACTAATCACACCTTCACCGATGGGTAGCGACTTACCGGTGGCAGACGGGATGGGAAGTCTGATGACTTCATTCATCTCCAAAAATGCTCCAATCACCTCTGTACAATGGCAGAATAAGAACCCTAATGACTTTCCTGATTGTAAACAGTCTCCCAAATAGTAATAACGCTTATTGGGACAGTTGAATGAAGGGTTACCTGGTTCAGTGCGTTGGATAGGTCCTCCTGTTTTCAACCCTCTCAGAGTGCCATGGAAAAAGCTTCACCAAATGCCATAACCCAAACCCTTGCAGAGCAGCACGGAGCTGAAGTGTGCCAGAAACAATGAGAAAGGCCAGCACCAATACGGGCAGTTGGTTAGGGTAATCTATAGCCCATCACTATCGTCGAATCGCGAGCTGGAGATCAACGATGGAGAACCGCGACAGATGGAGGAAGCACATGGAAGTCTTGTCCTTCAGGATATACAAACACTGCGTGGAGGCATGTATGAGAACCAACGCAGCACGATATCGTGTAAGGCCATGTGCACGAAGGCTTGCCACGGTAATCAACCATAAATCATATTCAATGGATTGGTACTGCCAGCAAGTGGCACAACTCTAGACGTGAAATATCATTAATATTCCCAGATGTTATTATTATTTGTATGTGTGCCCAATGGTTAGTAAATAAGTTAGGTGAAGACACCATGTATAAAAAGATTTTTTTTTTTACTATGTTTAATTCAGTTAGTAAGTTTTAGGTGTTACAACTGGGAATTGAAAATACCGAGAATGAAAAAATAAGGATAAATGCCCTTTTCTTCACATCAGACAACCCGATGAAAACTCTAAAGCTACAATGCCAGCAATTGGTAGTTACACTATAGGTTTAACAACTCATATATATAACTAGTAAAAAAGATCCTTGGATGATAGTTAAATTTTAGTTTCTTACTTTACAGGAGCAGATAGAATTTAATTGATAATATTAATAGTTGCAGTTACGGTTAAATTTATAGATTTGCAAAATCAAATAATTTTAAACAGAATTTGGCTTTATATAATAATTATAATGCTTTGTGCCAACATTTATTACAGTATTATTATCTTAGCTTTAATTAATTTCATAGATTTTTAACCAAATAAATTAAAAAAACAGATATGGCTTTAGTGCGAAGTTTCCAGCACAGTTAATTCCTAAAAGATAATTTATATAATAATTGGAATCTAGTTTATTACTCATTATCACCACTTCAAGATTTCAAGATTCCTTTTCATAATTTATTTCGTTACACAAATAGTTTTTACCTTATAAAATTTGATGGAATTTTTTTTTAATTAATTAATTTATATTTTGATAAATATTTAATAATTTAATAAAATGTATTAAGTTTCACTAGCACTACTGATTGAAGATGACCCTTATTAGGAAGGCGACTCATGATCAAATCTCGCGAGGATGGTTGTGCCTCTGCTAGGGGAGGAGACACCTAGACCAGGTGCAATTCTCAAATGACTTTGACAGATTAGATACCCCTGAATCATGACCTCTCAAGCTAAAAACTAAAAACCACAAATAAATTAAAAAAAAAAACAAATAATTTCAATAAAATATAAAATTAAAATAAATAAAAATATAAACATATATTTAAATTTATTTTTATGAATTACATATAATTAATTACGATAAAACACTTAACTTCGTGGATACATTTTATTTCTATCATCTACCAAATAAATTAACTACTTTTGTATCTCAAATTGCATTTTGAAAGACTACATTTTATTTCTATCACCTGCTAAATAAATTAACTACTTTTGTATCTCAAATTGCATTTTGAAAGAGTCTATAGGAAGTCAGGTTCACTAGTTTAGTCATTATTGTACGAGGATTGGTTATTCTGTTTCCAAATTCAATGTGAGAATGTATTATGTTGATTTTTTTATTTAAAATATTTTTTATTTATTTTATTATGTTTGGTTGAAAATGTAGATTTATTTGGTTAAATATTTATAGTTCATATATATAAACTTTAAAAGAAAATTTTATATTATTTTATTTTTTATTAAATATTATTATGATTTGTGTTTTATTTATATAAATAATATGAAGTGTTGTCTATCAAAATCTTGACTTGTTCATTTCTTATAATAAATAACATTTTGTCTTGATTTATTTTACAAAGTCAATTGAGCATATATACCATTTATGGCATTTGCCATCTTTAAGCGGGCACGAAATACTAACTATATTGCTTTATTTATTATATATTATTTCTAATTTTTAAGTTATTTATTCAATCTAACGAGAGTCATTCTAATTAAAAAAAATAACTAATTTTTATTTTTTCATTATATAAAATATATTAAAAAATAATTATATCAATAATAAAAATATGTTTATACAAAAATATTTTCCATATAATTGAGGAAAAACTAACAAATCTGAACCATGATAAAACAAGCACAACCAAATTAAAAATATTAATGTGGTTGATATAGCCAAAAACTTCATTTGCATTACTATTTTTGAAATGTATATTAATAAAAATAATATTATTAATAAAATTACTATTATTATTATTATAATTAATAATAAAATTAATTAAAAAAATTATTTTATAAAAATAATATTTAATTGTAAGTTATCTAAATAATTTAAAGTTTTAATAATAATATTAATTAATAATAGTAGTAATATTAATAAAAATAATAGTACTAATCTTAAGGAATTTAGACTTTGTGATCCATAACATTTATAGAAATGCAAAATCACATAACCAATATTTCGTACGCGTTTCGAACCAACCATGTGGTTCATTATTAAGATTAGAACTAATTAGCGAGAATAAAATGTGCAGAGATTCCAACAATTAGGATTTAGCTGTTGGAATCTATACACTCTAATTTATTCTCGCTACGCCAATCAGTAATTTAAAGTTCCTGACGATAATAATGGTTGGTTAACGCGTCGACGAAATATTGGTTATGTGATTTTAATAGATTTCTATACAGTACTAATCTTAACAAAAATTATTTAGCAATAACAATAATTATTTTACTAAATATGGTCCATACACTTCCAAGTCTTCATTTATATTAGAAAACATTGATAAATATATAGTAACAATAATATTTTAAAATAAATAAAAATAAAAATGAATTAATAATATTAATTAATAATGATAATAAATAAACCATAACAATAAATAAATAAATAAATAATTAAATAAATAATAATAATAATAAATTAATTGTTTTCAATCATTTTTTATATTGTTTATAGAAAAATATAAATAGTTTGTTTTTATTTTTATTTTTTAATAATAATAATAATTATTATTATTATTATTTTGCGTAGGTAAGTACCCATAAGGGATTTGAACCAGTGACCTATTGCAAGGAGTGCTTTAATAGTGCACCCATTCATCGACAATCCAAAGCCCCATGGGCAATTACTATTATAATTATTATTATTATTTAATAATAATTGATAAATAATAGTTAATTAATTAATTATTATTAAATCATAATAAAATAATAATATGAAAATGAATTCATTTTTTATTTCAAAATAATTAAATAATCAAGTAAATATTATTATTATTTATTAAAAAATATAAATATTATTTATTTATAAATGTAAAAACAACCACATTAGTAAATGTGGTTGATATACGCCGTAGGCATAACTTAATATATGCTATAGTATAAACTTACTATTATAGACTAGAATATCAAACCCTATATTAAAAATTGTAATTATAAAACCTATATTATAAACTCTAATATTAAATACTAATATATTAGTAATGTATTAAGAAAATATTGTATTAATAAATATAAATATAAATATTATTATATTATTATATATTAATTAATATTATACCCAAGGGATTTATACTATAAACTTTAGGGAGTAATATTATAAACCTAAGGGACTAATGTTATAAACTCAAAGTATATAAGCCTTAAGATAAATATTATAAACATTAAAATAAACATGGCTGAATATGAACCTTTATATTAATAAACTCAAGCGATTGATGTTATAAACATAATGGAATACTAAACCCATAGGACAAAAATTATAATCCCAAGGTATATAAACCCTCATATATATATTATAAAACCCTAAAATAAACATCATTGACCATGGTTGATTTCCATATTAAGACAATCATGATCACAATGTGATGTTGGACCATGCTCGACCATGATTTATTTTCATATCAACACAATCTTTGTCACAATGCGATGTTGGACCACGGTTGACCATGCTATTTTCATATTGAGACGAACTTTGTCACAGTGCGACTTTTGACCATGGTTGACCATGATTGGTATTATAAACTCAAGGGAATAAAAAACCCAAGGAATTTATATTATTAACCCAAGGGATAAAAATTATAAACCCAAGGGATAAAAACTATGAACGAAAAGTATATAAACCCAAACATAGATATTATAAACCCTAAAATAAACATGGTTGACCATGATTGATTTTTATATTGAGATAATCCTTCTCACAATGTGATGTTGAACCATGCTTGACCATGATTGATTTTCATATCAAAACAATCTTTGTCACAATGCGACCTTGGACTATGGATGGCCATGGTTGATTTTCATATCAAAACAATCTTTGTCACAATGCGACACTTGACTATGGTTGACCATGGTTGGCTATGATTCACCATGGTTGACCATGATTGATATAATAAACCTAAGGGGATAATAAACCCATCAGATTGATATTATAAACCCAAGGGATTAATACTAAAACCCCAAGGGATTATACTAAAACATGGTTGACCAAGGCCGACCGTGATTAACTGTGGTTGAGCACGTTTGAGACTAGAAAACATGGTTGACCAAGGTTGACCAAGATTGGCCATGGTTGGCCATGATTATAATCATATTGAGACAATCTTTGTCATAATGTGACATTGGACCATGGTTGAGACAATAATTGATTTTCATATTAAGACAATCTTTGTCACAATGCAATGTTGGACCATGGTTGACCATGATTAACTATGGTTGAATAATATTCAACCCAAGGGACTAATATTATAAAGCGAAAGTATATAAACCTTAAGACAAATATTTTAAACACTAAAATAAACATGGTTTACCATGGTTGATTTTCATATTGAGACAATCCTTGTCACAATGTGACATTGGACCATGGTTAACCATGCTTGACCATGATCTATTTTCAAATTGAGAGAATCTTTGTCACAATGCAACATTGGACCATGGTTGACCATGTTTGATTTTATAAAACATGGTTGACCATGATTGACCATGGTTGTCCATGGTTGACCATGATTGTCCATGGTTGACCATCATTGTTAATCATTATCAAGGAGACTTTAATCAAGGTTGATCATGGTGGATGAAATTCAACCATGATTCACCATTGTTGATCATGGTTGACCGTAGTTGATTGTGGTTGACCATAAAGACATTGACCATTCTTGGCGATATTCAAGCATGATTAACTATCATTGAGCATGGTTCACTGTAGAGACATTGATTAACCATTATGACCATGGTTGATGATGGTGGAGCATACTTGACCACTGAAGATCATTGTTGAACATCGTTGATCATGGTAGACGATGGTTGATATTTATTGACCATGGTTGAACATGGTTGACCATGTTTGACTGGATTTAACCATGGTTGACCATATTCTATTTTATTAATTTATAAAGTAGTATTAATTAATTAATAATTCATTTAAGGTCATTTATTTATAATAATTAATATTAATATATTAATCTAAACATGGTTAAATTAATGTTCAATGTTATCTAATATTTGTCATAAAGCGACGTTGGACCATGCTTGATTTGCATATCGATAAAAGCTTTGTCACAATGTGACATTTGACCATGGTTGACCATGTTTGATTTTATAAAACATGGTTGATTATGATTGACCATGGTTGTCCATGGCTGACCATGATTTTTCATGGTTTACCATCATCGTTGATCATGATCAAATAGAATTTAATCAAGGTTGATCATGGTTGATGAAATTCAACCATGGTTATTCATGGTTGACCATCGATCACCATGGTTGATCATGGTTAACCATGGTTGACTATGGTTGACCATAAAGACATTGACTATGGTCGACCATATTCAAGCATGATTAACCATTGTTGATCATCATTCACCGTAGAGACATTGATTAACCATTATGACCATGGTTGATAATGGTGGAACATGCTTAACCATAGAAGATCATTGTTGAACATTATTGATCATGGTAGATGATGGTTGATATTGATTGACCATGATTGAATATAGTTGAGTATGTTTGGCTGGATTCAATCGTGGTTGACCATATTCTATTTTATTAATTTACTAAGTATTAATTAATTAATAATTCATTTAAAATCATTTATTTATAATATTTAATATTAATATATTAATATAAACATGGTTAAATTAATGTTCATTGTTATCTAAATTTTCAATTATAAATTATTTATAATTAAATAATAAAATTTGATTGTTATTAATGTTATTTAAAATTATTAATATTATAATTAATAAAATAATGTTATCTATTTATAATATTATTAATTGTTTTTAATAATATTATTGTTTATTAATATTTAATAATGTTATTGATTAATAATACTTATTAATTTATAAATTTCTTAATTTAAATGACATTAATAATAATTATTATTATTATTAAATAATTAATAAATTTCTTAATTTAAATGACATTAATAATTATTATTATTATTATTAAAATCATTATGTATAGTTATTAATTATTATTATTATTAATAAATATTAATAAAATTACTAAAAAAATTAAATTTATAATAAATAAAAAATAATATTAACTTAATTAATAAATAAATTTAAAATATCTATATATAAAGTATTTTATTAAATTAAAAAAATAATAATAATTTATGAAAAATTTTGTAAATTTTTTTATTGAATTGTCAAAAATAGATATCATAATTAATAAGGTAAAATAATTTAATATTAGTAAATTAAATTTAATAAAATTAAAAAATTAAAAATTAATTTATAATTATCAAAATCTTATATAATTAAATCTATAAATGTAAATTTATTTAAATTTAATATTTTAATATAAATCTCTGTTATTATAATTTGTTAATTCAATATATTATAATTTACTAATTCAATATATTATAATGTGAATATTTTTATTCATATATGATGATGATGATGATGATTAACATTCACTAAGACTAATATGGTCTATTGGACCTTTAAAAACAAGTGGTTAATTGAGATTATTTAAGATTTTAATTATGTGATAAAAAAGGAGGGAAAGAAGCGTTTCGAGGTTACTGTAGCTTTCTTGACTAAACAAGTCAAAGAGGTTGGTAGTGGGGCAAATGTTATGGAAATGAGAATGGATGTGAGTAAGGACCATACACTCCA
Organism: Pinus tabuliformis; assembly: GCA_031772625.1. Taxonomy (NCBI): domain Eukaryota; kingdom Viridiplantae; phylum Streptophyta; class Pinopsida; order Pinales; family Pinaceae; genus Pinus; species Pinus tabuliformis. The sequence goes on along the minus strand of CM062805.1, from coordinate 702,191,457 downwards.
AGAGAAAGTGCTTTTCATCTTCGACTCTCTTAGTATCGCAAAGGAGGCATATCTTTTGTCCCAAGGAATCTTGGGAATAGACTAATGCCTAGTTTCACTTCGGGCTCATGAGAACTAGTTCTAATCCTTGCAATATTCATTCGCTTCTTAGCATTGGTTAATAGAGGAAGGTAATTCTGGTTAGAAAGTGTGGGGTTGATTACCTCCTTATAGGATCTTAACTTTCTTTTCCCCTCTAACTCCTTGTCACTCCAAAACTTATCCTTAAATTTGGAAGTAATGATATTTTAAATATTTTATTTATTCCCCAAGAGGAACTCCTCCCTTATCTCCCAATGATTGAGCTAGGACTTGGCATCCTTATGCCATTGTCGCGTGAGCCAAAGGTGGTTTTGACTAAAGTTAGAAGCGATTTTTGGGAGCCTCTTGGTTTCCATGTTTTACAGCTTCTTCTTATACATCAGATACCTAAACATAGCCATGCATTCAATGGGGGAAAGGCTACCTTCAATCAAGAAAATAGGGTAGGGAGTATTACCTTTAATTTTGAGATTGTAGGTTATGAATTGATTTTGGATCATTTCAATCTTTCTCCAAGAGTCTCTAGATAGACTACAACCCCACGCCTCACGTCTCTATAAAATAAAAGGGGTGACAACAGTCTCAAAGAGGAACCTTTTTTTACTCCAAACCCAAAGATCAGTACTCTTACAATTGTTTTCAAGCTCGTAGTAAGCTTTCCAACCTCCTAAAATCCTTTTCTAAATGTTATAGTTCGAGTTGAGCTGATGGTGAATGTTAATACCTAAATATTTGTAAGAAGAAATGCTCTCTAATTAATTGTTATCGTAAATGAAATTGTCATAAGTGATATTTTTGGATTTAATAAACATAAGTTTAATCTTGTCAGTATTAACAATCATACCCATCTTGATACAATAATGATGGAGGGTTTTAACCTGCTTGTTGAGATTGTTGGAACACTTGGCAAGAAGAACGATATCATCACCATAAAGGAGAAGAGTAATGACTATACTAGCAAGCTTGGGTCCTTCACAACCAATAACGTCTAATTATTCCTCAAGATATCACCTTACCCTCCATCACTCCCTGGATCTCGCGGTCTATTGAAAAATATAATGTCACTTGCAAAATTCTTAAGAACCCTCCTAATGCACTCCATCAAAAAAATATTTTAATCTATATGTAATTAGAGGAGGATTCACTTTATGTCATTGTTTTGTTTGAAGGAAAGGTTCTAGGATGTTACCTATCCACTGTATTGAGTGGTGATCCAATGGCGTCTAGGTTGAACTCAGTACATTGATTCACAATAACCGACCAACGCCTTGTAGTCGATTAAAAAAAAGAGGTTTTGTTAGAATTTTTTGGAAATAGATTAAGGATTTGGAAAAATCCATTTACGTGTAAAGTTTTTTGGTGTTTTGTCAAGCATGAAATTGCTTTGGGTGAAGATTGTGCCTTACGAGGGCGCATATTAAAAATCATATTTTTTTCAGGGGTGATATGGAAGATAGCCTCATGAAATCAAGGAAGCAACTATAAGACATAGGAAATACAACAGTCATGGGCCACAAAGCACGACTGAAGAAGATTAAGAAAGTGAATTGAAAAGAAGAGGTGGAGATCATGTTTAGAGAGGTTCAAGCCACAACCAAGGAACTAAGAAGTCTAGTAGATGACAAAGAATAAATCGAGGGTGATTGGTGTAGCTTTGATTTGCTACCACCTCCTATGTTTACTGGTAAATATTTTGGTCATTGGGTTATCAAGATGCTAAATTTTCTTCAAGCTAAAGAGTTAATTGAGTACGAGTCTAATAATCCATATAATGAAGTATGCAATGCTTTAGCATTGAATTTCATAAACAGGCATTGGATGAGAAGTGTTTGTGCAAGGTAGCAAAAGCTACAACTTCCAAGGAAGAATGGAAGATCTTGGAAGAAGAATTTGGTGCAAGGGGGGGTGACATGCAACAACAAGATGTCTTATATTCTATTGAGTCAACCACAAATCTAAGAGTAGATGATAAAAACTTTGAGAAGACAACATAGCTTGGAGAATCCCACTCAAAAGTGCATAATGGTCATCAAGACCATAAAATTGAAAGACATTATGCAAACATTCATATAGATGAAGAATATGTGACAAAGATTGAAAAGGGAGAAGTTGAAGCCACTGTGTGTGAAGTGGCGCAAGAGCATATAAATGCTCAAGGACTCCACTATAATGTGGATGGTGCAGGTGATTGTTAATCCCATTGTGAAGAAACACATGTGGATGATGACTGCAAAGTGAGATGTGAATTGTTGAATCAGCCGCAGTTAAATGGTTTGGAATTGTCAATGAGCACATGCATGCTCGGATAACCCACCATAGGGTAGATGAACATTATGGTAATGAAATTTGTGAAATAGGGATTGATTGTGGAAATATGGTAAGTGCCATGTTTGTTGACGATTTGAAGGTTGAAGTCGTCACTGTAGGAGCAAGTTATAAAGTAGTTGGAACTACTCATGAAGTAGTGTGTGAATAAGCAACAACTCAGTTTGGCATATATAAATCTATCAATAGAGTAGCAAGTGGTTTGGTGGATCCAACAATTGGAATTGTTGATGTTAAATTTGATGAAGATAATTTAACTAGTGATTACTAGTTACACATGATGCAACATAAAGAATATATTGATACATTGTTATTTGGTGAGAGAAACCCACCTATGTTTGGAAGCCAAGTGGAAGACAACATGTGTATAGCAGCAGAGGTTGGTAAAAGGGCAAAAAATTAAAATTATGATGCAATGATAGAAAAAAAGAAGGAATATATGGAAGAGGTAGAGTGAGAAGCTCTCATCAACAAATATGTTTTTAACATTGTTTTTTAATATGCATGTGTTCATAATAGCATGGAAGCAGAAGTTAAAAACAAAGTTTCTAATATGTTTGATTTAGATTTGAAGCTCATTGAAGAATGGATTCAGAAGCCAATTGAACAAAATGATGAGTCTTAAATCATCAACTAGAATAAAATAACTGAACGAAATGGTGAATAATGATCTTGAATGTGTAGATTACAAGCAAAAATCAACAGTTCCTGATGATGAAAGTAAAGCGAAGGACATGAAAGCTTCTGAAAATAGGGAAGAATGCCTTCAAACCATTTTTCAGCAATGGATTCAAGAAGAGATAAGATTCTACTATCAAGAAATATGGCAAAAAGAAAGTGAGGAATATGAGGCACAAGAAGCAAAGCAAAGAAGACAGTTTCAACATGCAATGTTGTGGCAACAGTCCATGATTGAACAAATTGTTGAAGAGGAAGTTGTAAAAGACTGACTTAGATCAAATTCAAGACTAGTCAAAGAAACATTGCAGCAGAAACAAGTAAAGAAATATGGATCTTATAGCAACAACACACAACAGAGAATGAAGAAATTTCGAGGATATAGAATATGGAAGCAACAAAAAAGAAAATGCAAAATTGTAAAAGTTTTGAGTCATTGTAAGTCACACTAAGACATAGACCAGCAGGTATGTTTCAGTGATGATTGAGCTAATTTCTATTGTAAGCCTAGAAGGCATAGTTGAGTCATGTTTGAGTTATGTTGAGTCATACGATAGTAATTAAGGGGGAGTGTTGGAAATTGTAATTACTCCCGCATGCAAGAGTTGGCTAAATTTGGAGAATCTGTTAACTTAGTTAACCTGAGTGAGTTCTAATTAAGCCATATTTTGGGTAAAGTTGAATTTAGAGTATGTGTGCATGTTAAGTTATTTAAGGTGAGTCACTAAACTAAAAAGTTTAAACATCCTTCATCGGGTTCATTGTAATGAAGTCAAATCACGTTTTGTTGATAAATAGAAAAGAGAAAACTCCTTTTATTGTGTGTGTGTGTGTGTGTGAAATTTTATGTCTTTACTCCTTTGTCTTTACAATTGAAAGTCGAACAAGGAAACATACTGGTTTCTGGGTCATCAGCCATGGGCATAACCATTTATGGACAAACCTGTAGTATAATGGTTTGGAAATGTAAGGAAACATTAAACTGCAATTGATAAATCCTATCTTGAAACGAAATGAATGACTTGAACTTTTGATATAATTAATCACTAAATGCACACAAGTTGATCATTTGGGGTAAAGCATGTCTAAGATTCTCGATTTTCGAAACATTCTGGAAAATTATTATTTAACAATAATACTGTTTATTAATACTTAATAATGTTATTGCTTAATAATACATATTTATTTATCAATTTCTTAATTTAAATCAAGGAATTGATATTAATAATAATAATTATTATTATTATTAAAATTATCATTTATAGTTATTAATTATTATTATAATAATAAATATTATTAAAATTATTAATAATATAAATTTATAATAAATTAAAAATAATATTAACTTAATTAATTAATAAATTAAATTTAAGAATATTTATTTTAAAATAGAGAGACATATCTATATATAAAATATTTTATTAAATTAAAAAATAATAATAATTTATGAAAAATAAGGTAATTTTTTATTGAATTTTCAACAATAGATATCATAGTTAATAAGGTAAAATATCATAGTTAATAAGGTAAAATAATTTAATATTAGTAAATTAAATTTAATAAAATCAACAATTTAAAAATTAATTTATAATTATTAAAATCTCATATAATTAAATAATTAAATATAAATTTATTTAAATTTAGTATTTTAATATTTTAATATAAATCTTTGTTAATATAGTTTTTTAACTCAATATATTATAATTTACTAATTGAATATATTATAATGTGAATATTTATATTCATATATGATGATGAAGAATATGATGAAGATGATGATTAACGTTCACTAAGACTAATATGGTCTATTGGGCCTTAAGAAACAAGTGGTTAATTGAGATTATTTAAGATTTTAATTCTATGATAAAAAGGAGGGAAAGAAGCATTTAGAGGTTACTGTAGTTTTCCCGACTGAACAAGTCAAAGAGGTTGATAGTGGGGAAAATGTTATGGAAATGAGAACGGATGTGAGTAAGGGCCAGACACTCCGAGCAAACGTGCTTGTCATTTTTGACTCTCTTAGTATCGCAAAGGAGGCATATATTTCGTCCCAAGGAACCTTGGTAATAGACTGACGCCCAATTTCACTCCCGAGCTCATGAGTATTAGCTCTAATCCTCACAATATTCATTCACTTCTTAGCATTGGTTAATACAGGAAGGTAATTCTGGTTAGCAAGTGTGGGGTTGATTATCTCCTTATAGGACCTTCACTTTCTTTTCCCCTCTAACTTCTTATCACTCCACAACTTATCCTTAAATTTGGAAGTAATAATATTTTAAATATTATATTTATTCCCCAACAGGAACTCCTCACTTATCTCCCATTGATTGAGCCAGGACTTGGCATCCTTATGCCACTATCGCTTGAGCTGAAGGTGGTTTTGACTAGAGTTAGAAGCGATTTTTGTGAGCCTCTTGGCTTCCATCTTGTAAAACTTCTTCATATACATCAGATAACTAAACATAGTCGTGCATTCAATAGGGGAAAGGCTAGCTTCAATCAAGAAAATAGGGTAGGGAGTATTACCTTTCATCTTGAGGTTGTAGGTTATGAATTGCTTTTGGATCATTTCAATCTTTCTCCACGAGTATCCAGATAGACTACATCCCCACATCTCACATCTATATAAAATAAAAGGGGTCACAAGAGTCTCAAAGAGGAACTTTTTTTTACTCCAAACCCAAAGATCAATAGTCTTACAATTGTTTTCAAGCTTGAAGTAAGCTTTCCAACCTCCTAAAATCCTTTTCTCAATGTTACAGTTCGATTTGAGTTGAACGTGAATGTAAATACCTAAATATTTGTAAGAAGAAACACTCTCTAAGTAATTATTATCATAAATGAAACTATCATAAGTGATATTTTTGGATTTAATAAGCATAACTTTATTCTTGTTAGTATTAACAATCATACCCATCTTGACACAGTAATCATGGAGGGTTTTAAGTTGCTTGTCGAGATCGTTAGAACACTTGGCAAGAAGAACGATATCATCAGCATGAAGGAGAAGAGTAATGACTATACCAGAAAGCTTGGGTCCTTCACAACCAATAGCTTCTAAGCATTCCTCAAGATATCATCTAACCCTCCACCACTCCATGGATCTCGTAGTCCATTGAAAAATATAATCTTTCTTGCAAATTTCTTAATAACCCTCCTAATGTGTTACATCAAAAAAATATTTTAATCTATATGTAATTAGAGGAGGATTTCACTTTATGTCATTGTTTTTTTGAAAGAAAGGTTCTAGGAAGTTAGCTATCCACCTTATTGAGTGGTGATCCAATGACGTCTAGGTCGAACTCCGTACGTCAATTCAAAATAACTAACCAACACCTTGTAGTCGATTAAAAAAAGAGAGGTTTTGTTAGAAGTTTTTTGGAGAGATTAAGGCTTTGAAAAAGTCCATTCATCTGTAAAGTTTTTTGGTGTTTTGTCAAGCATGACAATGTTTTGGATGAAGATTGTGACTTATGAGGGCGCATATTAAAAATCATTTTTTTTTCAAGGGCGATATGGAAGATAGCCTCATGAAATCAGGGAAGAAGCTATAACACAGAGGAAAGACAATAGTCATGGGTCGCAAAGCGCGACTAAAGAATATTAAGAAAGTGAATTAAAAAGAAGAGGTATAGATCATGTTTAGAGAGGTTTAGGCTGCAACCAAGGAACTGAGAAGTCTAGTGGATGACAAGTTAGAAATCGAGGGTGATTGGTGTAGCTTTGATTTGCTACCACCTCCTATGTTTACTGGTAAATATTTTCATCATTGGCTTATCAAGATGCTAAATTTTCTTCAAGCTAAAAATTTAATTGAGTACGAGTCTAATAACCCATATGATGAAGTATGTGATGCTTTAGCATTGAATTTTATAAAACAAGCATTGGATGAGAAGTGTTTGTGCAAGGTAGCAAAAGCTACAATTTCCAAGGAAGCATGGAAGATCTTGGAAGAAGAATTTGGTGCAAAGAGGGGGGGGGGGGTGACATACAACAACAATATGTGTTATATTCTATTGAGTCAGCCACTGATCTAAGAATAGATGAGAAAAACTTTGAGAAGACAACATAGCTTGGAGAATCCCACTCAAAAGTGGATGATGGTCATCAAGACCATAAATTTGAAAGCCATTATGCAGACATTCATATAGATGAAGAATATGCAACAAAGTTTGCGAAGAGAGAAGTTGAAGCCATTGTGTGTGAAGTAGAACAAGAGCATATAAATGCTCAAGGACACCATTGAAACGTGGATGATGTAGATGATGGTGAATCCCATTGTGACGAAAGACATGTGGATGATGACTGCAAAGTGAGATGTGAATTGTTGAATCTAGCCGCAGTTGAATGGTTTGCAATTGTCAATGAACACATGCATGCTTGGATAACCCACCATAGGGAAGTTGAACATTATGGTAATGAAATTTGTGAAATAGGGATTGATTGTGGAAATATTGTAAGTGCCATTTTTATTGAAGAATTGAAGGTTGAAGTTGTCACTATAGCAGCAAGTTATAAAGTAGTTGGAACTACTCATGAAGTAGTGTGTGAATAAGTAACAACTGAGTTTGGCATAGATAAAGCTATCAACAGAGTAGCAACTGGTTTGGTGGATCCAACAATTGGAATTGTTGATGTTAAATTTGATGAATATAATTTAATTGGTGATTACTAGTTGCACATGATGCAACAAAAAGAACATATTGATATGTTGTTATTTGGTGAGAGAAACCCACTTGTGTTTTGAAGCCAAGTGAAAGACAACATGTTTGTAGCAATAGAGGTTGGTAAAAGGGCAAAAAATGAAAATTATGATGCAATGACACGAAAAAAGAAGGCATAGAAGGAAGAGGCAGAGGTAGAGCGAGAAGCTCTCACTAACAAATATTTTTTTAACATTGTTTTGGAATATGCATGTATTCATAATAGCATGGAAGTAAAAGTTGAAAACAAAGTTGCTAATAAGTTTGATGTAGATTTGATGCTTATTGAAGAATGGATTCAGAAGCCAATTGAACAAAGCAATGAGAGTCTTAAAGCATCAATTGGAATAAAAGAATTGGATGAAATGGTGAATAATGATCTTGAGTGTGTAGATTACAAGAAAAAATCAACAGTTCCTGATGATGAAAGTGAAGAGAAGGACATGGAATTTTTCGAAAACAAGGAAGAATGCATTAAAACCTTTTTTCAGCAATGGAGTCAAGAAGAGATAAGATTCTACTATCAAGAAATATGGTAGAAAGAAAGTGAGGAATATGGGGCACAAGAAGCAAAGAAAAGAAGACAATTTCAAGATGCAATGTCGTGGAAATAATCCATGATTGAATGAGTTGTTGAAGAGGAAGTTGTAAAAGACCGACTCAGATCAAATTCAAGACTAGTCAAAGAAACATTGCAGCAGAAACAAGTAAAGAAATATGGAGCTTATGGCAATAATGCACAACATAGAATGAAGCAATTTCGATGATATAGAATATGGAAGTAACAAAAAATAAATTGCAAAATTATAAAAGTTTTGAGTCGTTGTACGCCTAGCCGAGACATAAACTAGCAAGTATGTTTGAGTGATGATTGAGTCAATTTCTATTGTAAGCCTAGTAGGCATAGTTGAGTCATGTTGAGGCATGTTTGAGTCATGTTGAGGCATGTTTGAGTTATGTTGAGTCATACAATCGTAATTAAGAGGGAGTGTTGGAAATTGTAATTACTCCCGCATGCAAGAGTTGGCTAAATTTGGAGAGTCTATTAATTGGGTCAACTTGAGTGAGTTCAAGTCATATTTTGGGTAAAGTTGAACTTATAGTATGTGTGCATGTTAAGTTATTTTAGGTGAGCCATTAAACTAAAAAGTTTAAATACCCTTCATTGGGTTCATTGTAATGAAGTCAAATCACATTTTGTTGATCAATAGAAAAGCGACAACTCCTTTTATGTGTGTGTGTGTGTAAAATTTTGTGTCTTTACTCCTTTGTCTTTCCAATTGAAAGTCGAACAAGGAAACATACTAGTTTCTGGGTCATCGGCCATGGGCATAACCATTTGTAGACAAACCTATAGTGTAATGGTTTGGAAATGTAAGGAAACATTAAACTACAATTGATAAATCCTATCTTGAAACGAAATGAATGACTTGAACTTTTGATATAATTAATCACCAAATGCACACAATTTGATCGTTTTGGGGTAAAGCATGGTTGGGATTCTTGATTTGGGGAACATTATGGAAATATTATTATTTAATAATATTATTGTTTATTATTGTTTAATAATACTTATTAATTTATCAATTTATTAATTTAAATCAAGGAATTGATATTAATAATTATTATTATTATTATTATTAAATATTATTAATAATATAAATTGATAATAAATTAATAAATAATATTAACTTAATTTATAAATAAATTTAAATTTAAGAATCTTTATTTTAAAATATGGGGACATATCTATATATAAGATATTTTATTAAATTAAAAAATAATAATAATTTATGAAAAATAAGGTAATTTTTTTATTGAATTTTCAAAAATAGATATCATAATTAATAAGGTAAAATAATTTAATATTAGTAAATTAAATTTAATAAAATCAACAATTTAAAAATTAATTTATAATTATCAAAATCTCATATAATTAAATATATAAATATAAATTTATTTAAATTTAATATTTTAATATAAATCGTTGTTATTATAATTTGTTAATTCAATATATTATAATTTACTAATTCAATATGTTATAATGTGAATATTTTTATTCATATATGATGATGATGATGATGATGATGATTAATGTTCACTAAGACTAATATGGTCTATTGGACCTTAAGAAAGAAGTGGTTAATTGAGATTATTTAAGATTTTAATTCTTTGATAAAAAAGGAGGGAAAAAACATTCTCAGGTTACTGTAGTTTTCCTGACTGAACAAGTCAAAGAGGTTGGTAGTGGGGAAAATGTTATGGAAATGAGAACGGATGTGAGTAAGGCCAAACACTCCAAGAGAAAGCACTTTTCATCTTCGACTCTCTTAGTATTGCAAAGGAGGCATATCTTTTGTCCCAAGGAATCTTGGGAATAGACTAATGCCTAGTTTCACTCCAGAGCTCATGATAATTAGTTCTAATCCTTGCGATATTCATTCGCTTCTTAGCTTTAGTTAATAGAGGAAGGTAATTTTGGGTAGCAAGTGTGGGGTTGATTACCTCCTTATAGGATCTTCACTTTCTTTTCCCCTCTAACTTCTTATCCCTCCACAACTTATCCTTAAATTTGGAAGTAATGATATTTTAAATATTGTATTTATTCCCCAAGAGGAAATCCTCCCTTATCTCCCAATGATTGAGCCAGGACTTGGCATCCTTATGCCACCCTCGCTTGAGCCGAAGGCGGTTTTGACTAGAGTTAGAAGCGATTTTTGGGAGCCTCTTGGCTTCCGTGTTGTAGAACTTCTTCATATACATAAGATACCTAAACATAGTCGTGCATTCAATGGGGGAAAGGTTAGCTTCAATCAATAAAATAGGGTAGGGAGTACTACCTTTAATCTTGAGGTTGTAGGTTATGATTTGCTTTTGGATCATTTCAACCTTTCTCCAAAAGTATCTAGATAGACTACATCCCCACACCTCACATCTGTATAAAATAAAAGGGTTGACGGGAGTCTCAAAGAGGAACCTTTTTTTACTCCAAACCCAAAGATCAGTTGTCTTACAATTGTTTTCAAGCTCGTAGTAAGCTTTCCAACCTCCTAAAATCCTTTTCTCAATGTTATAGTTCGATTTGAGCTGATGGTGAATGTTAATACCTAAATATTTGTAAGAAGAAACACTCTCTAAGTAATTGTTATCATAAATGAAATTGTCATAAGTGATATTTTTGGATTTAATAAGCATAACTTTATTCTTGTCAGTATTAACAATCATAGCCATCTTGACACAGTAATCATGGAGGGTTTTAAGCTGCTTGTTGGGATTGTTAGAACACTTGGTAAGAAGAACACTATCATCAACATAAAGGAGAAGAGTAATGATTATACCAACAAGCTTGTGTCCTTCACAATGAATAGCTTATAAGAATTCCTCAAGATATCATCTTACCCTCCACCAGTCCATGGATCTCGCAATCCATTGAAAAATATAATCTTTCTTACAAAATTCTTAAGAACCCTCCTAACGCACTCCATCAAGAAAATATTTTAATCTATATGCAATTAGAGGAAGATTTCATGTTATGTCATTGTTTTCTTTGAAATAAAGGTTCTAGGAAGTTACCTGTCCACCGTATTGAGTGGTGATCCAATGGCATCTAGGTCGAACTCCATACATCAATTCGCAATAACGGACCAACGCATTGTAGTCGATTAAAAAAAGAGAGGTTTTGTTATAATTTTTTTGGAAAGAGATTAAGGCTTTGTAAAAGTCCATTCATATGTAAATTTTTTTGGTGTTTCGTCAAGAATGACAATGTTTTGGGTGAAGATTGTGCCTTACGAGGGCACATATTAAATTTATTTGTTGTTTTATTTTTTTTGGGGAAATATGGAAGATAGCCTCATGAAATCAGGGAGGAAGCTATAAGACAGAGGAAAGACAATAGTCATGGGTCGCAAAGTGCGACTGCAGAATATTAAGAAAATGAATTGAAAAAAAGAGGTAGAGATCATGTTTAGAGAGGTTCAAGCCACAACCAAGGAACTGAGAACTATAGTGGATGACAAAGAAGAAATTGAGGGTGACTGGTGTAGCTTTGATTTGCTACCACCTCATATGTTTACTAGTAAATATTTTGATAATTGGGTTATCAAGATGCTAATTTTTCTTCAAGCTAAAGAGTTAATTGAGTACGAGTCTAATAACCCATATGATGAAGTATGAGATGCTTTAGCATTGAATTTTATAAAAATGGCATTGGATGAGAACTATTTGTGAAAGGTAGCGAAAGCTACAACTTCCAAGGAAGCATGAAAGATCTTGGAAGAAGAATTTGGTGAAAGGGGGGGTGACATGAAGTAGCAAGATGTGTTATACTCTATTGAGTCAGCCACAGATCTAAGAGTAGATCAGAAAAACTTTGAGAAGACAACATAGCTTGGATAATCCCACTCAAACGTAGATGATGGTCATCAAGACCATAAAATTGAAAGCCATTATGCAGACATTCATATAGATGAAGAAGATGCAACAAAGATTGCAAAGAGATAAGTTGAAGCCACTATATGTTAAGCAGTGCAAGAGCATATAAATGCTCAAGGACTCTATTATAATGTGGATGGTGCATATGATGGTGAATCCCATTGTGATGAAACACATGTGGATGATGACTGCAAAGTGAGATGTGAATGGTTGAATCCAGGCGCATTTGAATGGTTTGGAATTTTCAATGAGCACAAGCATGCTTGGATAACCCACCATAGGGTAGATGAACATCATGGTAATTAAAATTTGTGAAATAGGGATTGATTGTGGAAATATGGTAAATGCCATGTTTGTTGAAGAATTGAAGGTTGAAGTTTTCACTTCAGCAGCAAGTTATAAAGTAGTTGGAACTGCTCATGAAGTAGTGCGTGAATAAGCAACAACTGAGTTTGGCATAGATAAAACTATCAATAGAGTAGAAAGTGGTTTGGTGGATCCAACAATTGAATTGTTGATGTTGAATTTGATGAAGATAATTTAACTTGTGATTACTGGTTAGACATGTTGCAACAAAAAGAACATATTGATAGGTTGTTATTTGGTGAGAGAAACCCACTTGTGTTTGGAAGCCAAGTGGAATACAACATGTTTGTAGCAAGAGAGGTTGGTAAAAGTGCAGAAAATGAAAATTATGATACAATGACAGAAAAAAAGAAGGCATAGAAGGAAGAGGTAGAGCGAGAAGATCTCACTAACAAATATGTTTTTAGCATTGTTTTTTAATATGCATGTGTTCATAATAGCATGGAAGCAAAAGTTGAAAAAAAATTGCTAATAAGTTTGATGCAGATTTGAAGCTCATTGAAGAATGGATTCAGAAGCCAATTGAACAAATCGATGAGAGCCTTAAAGCATCAGCTAGAGTAAAAGAATTGGATGAAATGGTGAATAATGATCTTGAGTGTGTAGATTACACGAAAAAATAAACATTTCCTGATGATGAAAGTGAAGAGAAGGACATGGAAGTTTCTGAAAACAAGAAAGAATGCATTAAAACCATTTTTCAGCAATGGAGTCAAGAAGAGATAAGATTCTACTATCAAGAAATATGGCAGAAATAAAGTGAGGAATATGAGGCATAAGAAGAAAAGCAAAGAAGACAGTTTCAAGATGCAATGTTGTGGCAACAGTCCATTATTGAATGAATTGTTGAAGAGGAAGCTATAAAAGACTGACTCGAATCAAATTCAAGACTAGTCAAAGAAACATTGTAGTAGCAACAAGTAAAGAAATATGGAGCTTATAGAAACAGTGCACAATAGAGGATGAATCAATTTCGAGGATATAGAATATGGAAGCAACAAAAAAGAAAATGAAAAATTGTAAAAAATTTTAGTCATTGTAAGCCTAGCTGAGACATATAGTAGCAAGTATGTTTGAGTGATGATTGAGTCAATTTATATTGTAAGCCTAGTAGGCATAGTTGATTCATGTTGAGTCATGTTTGAGTTATGTTGAGTCATATGATCATAATTAAGGGGGGGTGTTGGAAATTGTAATTACTCCCGCATGCAAGAGTTGGCTAAATTTGGAGAGTCTATTAATCGAGTCAACTTGAGTGAGTTCTAGTTAAGTCATATTTTGGGTAAAGTTGAATTTAGAGTATATGTGAATGTTAAGTTATTTTAGGTGAGTCACTAAACTAAAAATTTTAAATACCCTTCACTGGGTTCATTGTAATGAAGTAAAATCAAGTTTTGTTGATCATTAGAAAATCAACAACTCCTTTTATTGTGTGTGTGAGAGAAATTTTGTGTCTTTACTCCTTTGTCTTTCCAACTCAAATTCGAACAAGGAAACATACTGGCTTCTGGGTCATCATCCATGGGCGTAACCATTTATGGAAAAATCTACAGTGTAATGGTTTGGAAATGTAAGGAAACATTAAACTACAATTGATAAATCCTATCTTGAAATGAAATGAATGACTTGAACTTTTGATATAATTAATCACTAAATGTGCACAAGTTGATCATTTGGGGGTAAAGAATGACTAGGATTCTCGATTTTGGAAACATTTTGGAAATGGATGAACATGAGTGAAGTGAAAAAAAGAAAATGACCTCACTTGATGTGTAGGATTTGGGAATATTTCGTGAGTAGGTTGAACATTAGGTAAAATCATGGATTGAATTGGCTTGTAATTTTTTAATCCAGGTTTCTATAATGTTATGTAACTAATTTCTAATAGTAAGGGAAACTTGGGATAGAGATTTCCTATGAGCTTCTCAGTTAGGATTTAGGATTTTTGATAAAGATTTTTATGTGAGTTCTTTGGGATTTGGGATTTCTAGTTTCACTAATAAGTTATTGATATATTTAATGAATTGACTTAACATTGTATATACTTTTGATATAATGGAAATCTAATTTATCCTTAAATTTACCACTGCACCTTACCCAAATTACTTTAACAAATTACCAATTCACCACAATTGCAACAAAATTTTATAAAAAACTAAATCCCATATTCATGGTTAGACATTTAATTCATTCCATACCACGTGGATATTATGGTACTATAAGCATTTTTCAAAAGAAATAATAATAATCCCTTAACAATATTCGACCTGAAATTAGCAGCCATTAATTCCATGAGCATCACCCCTAAGTTGTGGATCCCCGAAATATTCAATGATCAATGAGAGATGGGCTAGGTCAATTATTTGATGTCGACCATGTCCGTAGGATCCCAAAATCCACAATCAACATAAGGTTAAAACAACAATTGTCCCCAATGTAATTATAATAAGCGTTTACTGCACCCTATAATTGACTTAAGAGGTCTATATACTGCCTATAATTGACTTAAGAGGTCTATACTGCCAAAGGGATTATCTATTGCCTTGCAAGTATGTTGTTATAGGGGTAACAAAACAATATAAATAAATTATAATTAGTTATATGCTATTTCTTAATTATGTTAAATGAGTCTAGAGGCTCATTCTATAGCCTAGTATGATGTGTAACCTTGTTAGTCTGTCATAAAAGTTGAAATTTTGCTCATGCCGATCCAAATAAAAATTTTAAAAATTAAATTAAATTAACTAGCTATACAAAATATTTAAATAATGTTGGTTCATAAAAAAATTTGCATGTGAAGAAATTGGATTTGGATCCCTCTCGGCTCAAATGTATTTAAAATTAACAAAAGTAATGTTTAAGTTTTAGTTGGAATTGTCAAAAATAAATTTTGATAAGATCATGTTTGTTTAAAATTTATTTTTTAATACATAAATGGATTTAGTAATAATTCTAAAACACTCAAATTGTACATAGTTAAATTCCTGCAAACTTCTTAAGAAAACAAAATGAATACAATATTTATGTAAAAGGGGTGCTTCATTTACTTGCTTCATGGGATACGCTGGCAAAGACTGAACAAAGTTAGCCGGGAATGGATAATTTGTCATGGCTTTGGTGCAGTAAGCATCATAAAACCACCCGTCCACATTCTCAATAGTGTCATTATCGCTATTTGATATGTAACAAGGAAAGTATCTTATGTTAAAAATACATCAGTCTACCTGTAACTTCATGGTCCTACGAGTCATATGTATTGTGATAAATGGAACTATGGCGTGAATTTGATAATGAGTCAACATTGTTACCTACAAATCTGAGCACATTTCTCAGAGAAGCCATGAGGAGTATGCCAAGTTATCTATAACATTTCAAGAACCTTTGATCACTTTGAATAAATTTTCACTTTCAATCCACTCAAAAGTGCAACTTTTTCATAATAAGGAAATTTATACCCTGAAGTCTTGAAGACACAGTGTTGTCAAAACTCTCTGGAGGTGTGATGTTATCAAAATACAAAATTGGTGTAGAGGATGAGATTTCACTTATTGTAATGTGTGGGTATTTCAATCGAAACCAAGCATCTAACACTGCAAATTACGTACAAGTTTCATTCTTCATTAAATTTCCTTCTATAACTGTGATTACATCATTATTACTTGAAGGTATAAAGATTAGGATCATAGTTCAACAAAATATTTCAACTTACTTGCTCCGTAAGATCCTCTGAATACAATTACATGTGAATAATGATGCCGTCGATTAATAGCAGGCACTGGTCTCTCAACCTTGTAGGTTACGGCCCCCCTTAAACAGTTGTTGTGGAATGCTTTCGCATAGTAGCTCAGTCATTTCCCTTCATCGATTCTTTCTAACGGGACTCTTCAATCCCGTGAGAACCCTTCGAGCCCTCAAGCCTGCATACAGGTGTCTGCCCCTCTTTCCTTTGGTTTGTTGGATTTATTGTATAAATCCTTAAAATTGGCGCTTTTATGGTAGTAAAGCCTTTACAAAGGATTTACCCACAAACACGCGTAAAATCCAATCACCTCACTGAATCATAGGCTTGGCCCAGTTCTCGAGGCTTCACTTTATCACAGTCAAGTGTCGGCCCTTCCGTGGGTCACAATACCCAAGCCTTCCACTTCCCCAATGTGTGATTACACTATCGGGGCTCCACAAGCACGCCGTTTGCACTAAAATCCCAGTCCCTTTGTTATATCAAGAATTTCGGAAAAAACGGAAATACAAAGAAAATACGCGTCCAACCACTTAGGCCAGATCTCAAATTCTATGTATCGGGCCTATAAATATCGTCGGGTCCGCCTTTTGCCTGCGCCCACACTCCTCTGCTGATTGAATCTCCGTCGTTGATCTTTCCTACAGATCCAACGGTCCTCGTTCAATCACTTAATCGCAATTGGCGATCGCTCAACAGTCCCGCCGATTCAATCTCCATCGTTGATCCTCCCACAGATCCAACAGTCCATATTTTTTTGCATGATTGCAATCGGCATTTGCCCGAGGTCAGGGTTATTCCGCTCGTCAATTTAATCTCCACCGTTGATCCTCCCACAGATCCAACGGTCCATATTCCATCACTTGATTGCAATCGGCATTTGCCCAAGGTCGGGGTTATTCCGCTTGCCGATTTCAACTCCGCCGGTTTGATCTTCGTCGTCGACCTGTTGGATCCAACGACCCCTGAGTGTCACCTCCTTAACCTTGCACTCCTCTGTTTTCATGCCTTTTCACGCTTCCGCTGTGTTGTGAGCAAGTTTTCTCTATGTGCGCTTTCGCCTCCTTGGGTCCGCCGAATTTACCTGCAAGGATACATATAGATGGAAGCTATAATTCAAATTAAGTTTAGCCTTCAATCATTTGAAATACAGTTACATGGATTCTAAATTGGAATAAAATTGCACATAACAAATAAATAACATAAATATTTCATGACTTTGTCTCCCTCTGTGGTTTGGTTGCCTAACACTAGTGGCCTCTCTTACAGTCTGCCCATAGGCTTACAATCCTTCTCCACTCAGCTAACCCCTTACTCTTCATTCTTATTTCCTTTTTAATACATCAGTGGCAGTTCCTCCTACAGTTCGAGGAACGGTTTTTTTCAGTTATGAGACAGTTTCCTCAAACTAATTCTCATATAATCCTATCTTGTCTAATTCAAAACTAACAATGGTTGATCCAGTCTTCATTTACAATAACACAAAATGAAACTAAATAAAATAGAAATTTGAGCTGTTTTCCTCTCTACTTGTCAAAATAGAAGGAGAAAATAAAAAAAATAACAAGGACCAACTCCCAGTTGTCGCCTCTTCATTTGGGTGCTCCTGCATCAGGCTCACAGGGTGAATGAAATTCATGGCTCCTGTCCATGAGCTCTTCAATAGAGTACCCAACGTTCTGAATCTAGCCAGCATCTAACCAAGAACTATCTTCGATAGGATGACCCTTCCACTTGACTAGATACTGCAGATATTCCTTCTGTCGAGTCCGTCTAGCCACCTGGGTATCTAGGATCTGTTCGATCTCTAGAGGCTTTGCTAGGGGCATTTGTTTAATCCATGTATCACTCTCTCTTGGGTGTCTCGTGTTCATCTTTCTGAACTATCTTCATCCTCTACCGCAATGTAGTGATACAGGTCTTCTACATTGAAAATGGGTGAAATTCCAATACCTGGGGGTAAATGCAATTCATAAGCATTCGTAGAAAATTTCCGAAGAATCCTGCAAGGCCCAATCTTTTTCAATTTCAACTTGTTGTACTCGCCTTTAGGAAACCTCTCTTTGTGTAGGTGTGCTAATACCAGGTCTCCTACGTTGAATTGCACCTCCCGCCTTTTCAAATCTGCCTTTTGCTTGTATCTTTGGCTGTTGTTCTGTAATTTTAATTTCACTTGTTCATGAAGATTGTTGATTTCTTTTGCGAAGTCTTCACCATTAGCACTCCTACACTCCAACTATCAAAAATCCTGTAACTTATGTACTCCACGTGGGTGCATTCTGTATAGGATATGGAAAGGACTACTACCTGTATTCCGGTTGGGTGAATCATTATAAACAAATTTGGCTTGTGCAAGCACACGATCCCATTGTCGAGAATTTTCTCTAACCAAACTCCTCAACAAATTTCCCAGACTCCGACTTACCACTTCGGTTTTCCCATCGGTCTGTGGATGATAAGCTGAGCTGAAGTTTAGTTTGGTGTCTAATTTCTTCCATAAGGTTCGCCAAAAGTGTCCTGTAAATTTAACATCTCGATCTGAAACAATAGACTTTGGCAAGCCATGTAATATGACTATCTCGGTAAAGAACAAATGCGCTACATGTGTGGCATCACTGGTTCTTTTTGCATGGAATGAAATGTGCCATTTTAGTGAAACGATCCACCACCACCATGATGGAATCGAATCCCCGTTGTGTCTTCGGTAGACATAAGACAAAGTCTATGTTAGGTCCCTATAATACTAGTGATTGCCCCATTACTATTATACTTGTATCCCTTATTAATATTGTTGTGCCCTATTGTCCCCATATTGTTATTATTGTGCCCCATAGAATCCCTCTATTGTTATTTTTGTGGTTTTATATTATTATTGTTAGGTCGGCTGGGTTATATTGTGACTCCTTAGACTCCTATATATAGAAAGGAGGTTTTCTCATTTGAATCATCCAAGAATTGTTCATTTATGTAATGTAAAGGAGGTTTCCCCCTCGAAGAGGCTGAATTCTAAGGCGTTGATCTATCTTTTCTATCTTTTTGTGAGTTGGTTTCATAACATTTGGTATCAGAGCTTTGGATTCTAGGGTTTCGCTGCTCGAAATAAGTCATCATGGAATTTTCGCTATAACTTTTTTTCTGCAATGTTTCAAAAGCTAAAAAAAAAACCCATTTGAGAAGACATCATGCTGAACCTTGGGTCCAAATTTCAGAGCCTTTCGCACTATATTTGCGGAGATATGATCTGAGGAAGTTGGTCTTTTTGCAGACTCCTGTATTACATTCCAAACAGGTGACCTGGGGAAAATCGTCATAACTTTCTCTCTGCGCATCGGATTGAAATTTCGTAAGAAGGTACAAAAATAGGACAGACTGTAGTTTCTTGCATATATTTTTCAGAGCCAAAGGTTGAAACAATGACTCGTGGCACGTCGTACAAGTTCGCTCTACTAAACTAGTCTATAATCAAGTCACTGTGGGAGATTTGGCATAACTCTTCCCTGGAGAATCCAATTTGGATCAGACTAGTGGCATTGGAAGAGGAAGTAGAGGGCTACTTCAGGTTGCAATTTTAGAACTGGATGATTCGAGATTACAGAGATACATCAGATTCAATATCTAGCTCCTACAAAGTGAAAAAAGGTGTGTAATTTTTTTCAAATTTTTTAATAAGCTTGGTTTGAAAAATTAGTTTGAAGGAATTGAAAGGGCATAGTAAAGAATTATTATCGGTAATTGATGACTCGAGGAAAGAAAATGAAAACACCTAGTAAGAAACCTGAAAGCTCTAGCATGAATCATGAAGAAGAGGAAGAAATGCAACATGATATATCAAAATTGCGAGACCAAGTGCAACAAGTGTCACTTGCACAAAAAGAAACAGAATCTAAGATGGATGGTTTAAAGAAAGATGTAGAAGCTAATATGGATGGTTTAAAGAAAGGCATTGAAGCTAAGATGGATTGTTTAAAGAAAGGCGTAGAAACTAAGATGAATGACGTGGAAGCTATGATGGATGACTTGAAGACAGGCATGGAAGATTTGAAGACAGATTTAACAAAGTTTCTACAAGAAATGCTTACTAATGGTGAAAGGGTGGTAAAGGAAACTCATGATGAGAACAAAAGAAATGTTAATCATGATTTCATAGACTCTAATGTTGGATCGAAGATCCACCATATTCCAAAAAATCAATATGAGGAAGTTTGATGGCAAGGATCCCGCAATAATGTGGAAAACACACAAAAGGTACGTATTGCAACTTTATATTTGGAACCAAATTAGTTTGTATGGTATCAATGGCTTTTCTCTCATAAATAAATTATCACTTGGGCAATTTTACGGAAGAATTGATAGCACATTATGAGGATACAAAAAGCAACACTTTTTTTAGCCAATTGATAAGTCTCAAACAAAAGGGTTCAATAATGGAGCACATTGAGGAGTTCCAAAAATTGAACATAAGGGTAAAAAACATTCCAGAGGAGCATAGGATTGATGTGTTCATAGGGACTTTAAAGGATAATATCCAACATGATGTTCGCCTTTGGGAACTTGATTCATTAGAGAAGGCATTCAGGTTAGCAAGAAAAATGGAAAGCAAAATTATGGCAACCAGGAAGCATACCACTCACAACTATAAAGATGGAAGTGTTGTTGCCCCTAGTCTTCCACAACCTATAACGTTGACACCACAACAATTGGAAGAAAAAAGAGCAAAAGGGCTTTGTTACAGTTGTGATAGCAAATACACTAAAGGTCATAAGTGTGCTGAGAAGAAACTATTCTACATAGATTGTGAAGAGGAAGAAGAAAAGGAGCAAGAAAGGTCCAAAGAAGAGGATATACTCCAGGAACAAATCCTAGATAAAGAAGAAATGAATCTGACCATATCTTGTAATGCATTGGCTGGAATTACCACTCTTCAAACCATCAAGATAGAAGGACAAATCAAGAAGAAAAAGGTAATAGTGTTGATTGACTCAGGAAGTACCCACAATTTTATTCATTGTAAGGTAGCAAAAGAATTGAATTGGTTCCTATATCCAGCACCAGAGTGTCAAGTGATGATTGCAAATGGAGGAACGATAAATTGCTCTGGAAAGTGCCATAATATCAAGCTATCCATGGGAGAATATGTATTGACTAGTTCAATGCTTTCCATTCCAATGGGAGGTGATGATGTTGTACTAGGAGTCCAATGGCTACAATCCTTGGGTACAATAGCTTTTAATTTTCAAGAACTTTTCATGAAATTTTCTACGGAAGGAGAGGAAGTTGAATTAAGGGGTATTTAAAGGAAACCAGGAAAGATAATAAGCTCTAACGGTATGACAAAGCTTCTAAAAAAGGAACAAAGAGGTGTAATTGCACAATTATGTTTGCTAGATGTTTCCACATCGGAATCATCTATTTCTCCAGATCTCCAAAAAGTCTTGGACAATCATTCCAAAGTATTTGAGACTCCCAAAAGTATCCCACCTATTCGTGATCATGATCATGCTATTCATCTGATTCCAGGAAGTTTTCCTCCAAACATCAGGCCGTACAGATATCCCTATGCCCAAAAGAGTGAAATTGAATGTATGGTTGCATAAATGCTAGAGGCTGGTATAATTCAACCTAGTCAAAGTTCTTTCTCTGCTCCAGTAATATTGGTGCACAAGAAGGATGGATCATGGTGCATGTATCCAGATTATAGAGAGCTTAACAAGCTCACTATTAAAGATAATTTTCCCATTCCTGTCATTGATGAATTACAAGATGAATTGCATGGATCAATTTACTTCACCAAGTTGGATCTTCGTTCAGGATATCATCAAATCAAAATGAAGACTGAAGACATTCCGAAAACATCATTTAGAACTCATGAGGATCATTATGAATTTTTGGTCATGCCTTTTGGCCTTACCAATGCACCTTCTACATTTCAAGGTTTGATGAATTCCATTTTCAAACCCTTCCTTAGAAAATTTGTGTTAGTATTTTTTGATGATATACTAATCTACAGCAAGTCTTGGAAGGATCATGTTGAACATGTTGACAGGGTGCTACAACTATTGGAGGAGAAACAATTATATGCAAAAAGATCCAAATGTTTCTTTGGAGTACAAGAGGTGGAATATTTGGGTCATATTGTATCTCATGAAGGAGTTAAGGTAGACCCTAGAAAAATTAAAGCCATTAAGGAATGGAAAATCCCCACATCCATAAAGCATCTGAGAGTATTTCTTGGGTTGACAATTTATTATCGCAAGTTTGTTAAGAATTATGGGAGAATAGTAGCACCTCTAACAACATTATTGAAGAAAGATGCATTTTCATGGACTCCAGAAGCAACAAAGGCCTTCGAACATCTTAAAGAAGCAATGTGCCAAGCACCGGTCTTAGCGACATCGGACTTCACAAAAACCTTTATTGTGGAATGTGATGCTTCAGGAAATGGAATTGGTGTTGTTTTAATGCAAGATGAAAGACCCATTGCTTTTGAAATTCGTCCAATCAAGGGAAATTTTTTACACAAAGCTATTTATGAGAAGGAAATGTTGGCAATACTACATGCACTTAAGAAATGGCGACCCTACCTAATGGGGAGACACTTCAAGGTAAAAAAAGATCATGATAGCCTTAAATACTTTTTATAACAAAGATTATCCTTTGAAGAGCAACAAAAGTGGATCACAAAGATGTTGGGTTATGACTTTGAAATCATCTACAAAAAAGGGAAGCAAAATGTGGTGGCAGATGTACTCTCAAGAAAGGATGAGGATGTGGAAGCATTGTTGTGCGCCATTTTTATTATCCAACCAGATTGGATAAATGAAGCAAGGGAGGAATGGAAGAATGATGAAGAAGTGTGGGCACTTATTCGAAAGTTACAACAAGATTCCAGTTCATCTGATACATTTAGCTGGAAAAATGATTCGTTATGGTACAAAGATCACTTATACCTCTGTAAGAATTCCCAACTCAAACAAAATATTCTTATGGAATTGCACACTTTTCCCTTAGGAGGGCACTCAGGATTTTTAAAAACTTACCACAAGGTTAAGAAGGAATTTTTTTGGGATGGCCTTAAATCGGATATTCAAAAGTTTGTGGCAGAATGTTTGGTTTTCCAACAAAATAAAGTTGAAACAATTAAGACCCCGGGTCTATTACAGCCTTTATCCATTCCAAGCCAACGTTGGGAGGAGGTCTCGATGGATTTTATCACAGGTTTACCCAAGTCTGAGGGAAAGAGTGTCATCATGGTGGTAGTTGACAGACTTACCAAGTATGCACCCTTTTGTGCATTATCACATCCATTTAAATCTAGTATAGTTTCTACTGCATTTATGGAAACAATTCAAAAGCTACATGGAAATCCAAAGATTATTGTAAGTGACAGAGATCCCATTTTCACTGGAAATTTTTGGACAGAATTATTTTCTTGTCTTGGTACTCAGTTAGCTCATAACTCATCTTATCATCCTCAATCTGATGGGCAAACTAAGATAGTAAACAAATGTTTGGAAGGATATCTTCGTTGCTTTGTATCTGATAAACGGACATAATGGGTCAAATGGTTGCCTCTGGTTGAATGGTGGTATAACACTTCCTTCCATACAACAACAAAAATGACCCCATTTATGGCACTTTATGGATATCAACCACCATCCATCACATCATATTTAAGAGAAAATTCTAAGGTTCAAGCAGTGGAACATCACATCGAACATCGACAACAAGTCCTCCAACTCTTAAAAGATAACCTCGTGTTGGCACAGAATAAAATGAAACAACAGGCAGATCAGCATCGCAATGAAAGAAGTTTTGATGTAGGTGATTGGGTATTCCTACGGCTACAACCATATAAACAAATGTCCCTCAAGCAAGCTAAGAAGGATAATAAATTATCACCAAAGTATTATGGTCCATACAAGGTGTTGCAAAAGATTGGTACTATGGCATACAAATTGGAGCTTCCTGCAGCTTCTCGAGTGCACCCAGTTTTCCATGTTTCATGTTTAAATAAGGTTATAGGTGACAAGCTCCCAGTTCAAACAATATTGCCAGAACTTGACGAGGAAGGAAAAATTATATTAGAACTGGAAGCAGTCACTGAAACAAGAACTCTACAGCTACGAAATCGATCAATTTCGGAGTATCTCATCAAGTGGAAGAACTTATCCACTAAAGATTCCACATGGGAGGATGAGAATTTTATATAAAAGCATCCAGAACTACTCAGGCGTTGAGGACAACACTTTTTTTGAAGGAGAGGGGCATGTTAGGTCCCTATAATACTAGTGATTGCCCCATTACTATTGTACTTGTATCCCTTATTAATATTGTTGTGCCCTATTGTCCCCATATTGTTATTACTGTGCCCCATAGAATCCCTCTATTGTTATTTTTGTGGCTTTATATTATGATTGTTAGGTCAGCTGGGTTATATTGTGACTCCTTAGACTCCTATATATAGAAAGGAGGTTTTGTCATTTGAATCATCCAAGAATTGTTCATTTATGTAATGTAAAAGAGGTTGCCCCCTCTAAGAGGTTGAATTATAAGGTGTTGATCTATCTTTTCTATCTTTTTGTGAGCTGGTTTCATAATAGTCTAAACTGACTGAGTCCCATGGTCTACTCAGAATGGGTAAGGGTGCATACAATCTTTTGTTTTGGTTGTGTCCCTTTGCAAGTTGACACATTTTGCATCTAGTTACAAACCTTTTTACATCTCTGTGCATCTTCGGCCATAGTAAAAGTGGCTCAACTAATCCAAGGTCTTGTCTATGCCAAAATGCTCGGCTAAACCTCCACTATGCTTTTCCTAGATTAAGTTCTCTCTCATAGAACATCCCAGAATACACCACTGCCCTCCTTTGAACATCAATCCTTCCTGCATGTTATAGTCCAGCCATGAGTTGTTGTCTCTCAACAATGGATTTTGGCAAGCTTCATAAGCTTCCTTGAAATCTGCATCTACCTCATACAAGTCCTTAAGATGTTCAAATCCTAACACTTGTATGGTACTTTCCTATAGGATCAGATTCCTCCTGCTTAACGCATCTACCACTTTGTTGGCTTGACCGCTGATATGTTTCAACACAAATGTAAAACTCTGCAAGTACTCCACCCACTTCGCATGTTTATGGTTCAGCTTATGCTGCTGCATAATATACTGCAACGCAGAATTGTCTGAAAATAAGACAAATTCATTGGCCAACAGATAATGTCTCCAATGCTTTAGTGCTTGAACCACTGCATAAAATTCCTTGTCATAGGACGTGTATTTTTGCCTACTTTCATTTAGTTTCTCACTAAAATAGGCTACTGGCTTGTCCTCTTGGCTGAGTACTGCACCAATGGCTGTCCCACTGGCATCACAACGAACTTGGAAAAGTTTGTTAAAGTCCGGTAATCTCAAAATCGGTCTTTCAGTAATTTTCTTCTTGAGCAACTGAAAGCTCTTCTCTGCCATTTCTGTCCAATGGAAAGGCTGATTTGTTTTCTTAATGGTGTCCAGCATAGGTGCACAAATCCCACTAAAATTTTTAATAAATTTCTGATAAAAACTCGCCAATCCATGAAAACTCCGTACCTCAAACAAACTTTTGGGGGATGGCCAGCTAACTATAGCTACAACCTTTTCCGGATCCATTTTTAGTTCATTCTCAACAATCACAAATCCTAAATAAATTAACTCTTTCTTGAAAAAAGAACATTTCTTCAAATTTATCAGTAATTTATTCTACTGCAATCTTTCTAATACATACCTCACGTGTCGAAAATGTTCTTCTTTCGTCTTGCTGAATATAAGTATATCATCTAGATACACAATCACAAATTTTCCAATGAATTCCTTGAGCATCTCGTTCATCAACCGCATGAACGTGCTAGGAGCATTGCTCAATAAAAACGGCATAACCAACCATTCGTACAAGTCTTCATTTGTCTTGAAAGTTGTCTTCCACTCGTCACCTTCTCAAATTCTGATTTGGTGGTAGCCTCTTTTCAGGTATATCTTTGAAAAGTATGCTGCTCCACTCAGACAATCCATCATATCATCCATTCGAGGTAATGGGAATCTGTATTTGATAGTAATCTTATTATTGGACTGGGAATCCATGCACATTCTCCACTCACCTCCTTTCTTGGGAGCTAAAATGGTCGGAACTGCACAAGGGCTTAAACTCTCTCGAATCAGTCCTTTATCTAACAACTCCTGCACCTGCTTCCGAATTTCTTCATTATCCTTTGGACTCATCTAGTAGGCAACCTTGTTTGGCAAACTGGCTCCTCGAATAAAATCAATATGGTGATTGATGCTCCTCTTCAGTGGTAATTTGTCTGGTAGATCATCTACCACAATATCACTAAATTCTTGCAACATGTTCTGTATCTCTTCTGGTAAATCAGTAAGGTTGGTATGTACTAACACTACTCTTTGTCTTCTCACCACTGCACAACCCATTTCACTCTCTTCAATTTGTCATAGAAACTCCTTTCCTCCTAGCAGTAATGCTTTCGTTCCACTTGTTTCTGCTGTCTCCTCTCCTTCCTTGGCTTCTTTCATAGGTACCAAGGTATGCTTTATCCCATCTTTGAAAAATCTATAACAATTTGCCACTCCATCAAGGACTACCTTTCTATCGTACTGCCATGGTCTGCCCAGCAGAATATGGCACACATCCATCGGCATTATGCCGCAAGTCACTTTATCGTTGTACTTGCCTATCTAAAAATCCACCTCGCATTGTTCATCAACTAATAGTTGGTGTCCCTTATGCAACCACGACACCCTGTATGGAGTTGGGTGCTTTACTTTCTTCAAACCCAGTTTCTCCACCATCTCCGTAGCTACCAAATTATCAGTACTCCCGCTGTCAATAATCAATTTACAGCATTTTTCGTGTGACTTACACACAGTCCAGAACAATGCTTTCCTCTATGTCTGATCAGCTACTTCCTTGGCTGGTTTTAATAACACCTTGTTCAACACCAAGGCTTCCCCAGTTTCTGGCATATTCTCCACCTCCTATGGTGGTGCCTCTGCTTCATCGGGCTGAGCAATATATGCTCCCCTCTGCCTGATTTGTTTGTTTTCAGGACATTCAAAGGACCTGTGTCCCCACTTGTGACACTTGTAACACTGATAGGCA
Organism: Pinus tabuliformis; assembly: GCA_031772625.1. Classification (NCBI taxonomy): domain Eukaryota; kingdom Viridiplantae; phylum Streptophyta; class Pinopsida; order Pinales; family Pinaceae; genus Pinus; species Pinus tabuliformis. The sequence goes on along the minus strand of CM062805.1, from coordinate 702,163,982 downwards.
TTTCCTCTGCCTCTACCATTACCTCTTCCTCACTGGTATGGCCTTCCTCCTTTGGTGTTACCTTCCCTTTCGCTTTGTCCCGAAGTCTTCAAACTGCTACCCTCTTCATTGCTGCTGGCAGTCTTACCTCTACCAAAGGTCTGTCCTCGACCTCTACCAGAACCATGTCCTCTCCTAGAATTTTGTTTCCTAACAATCTTTTCTTCTGCCTTCAAAGCACTCTGATAAGCTTCTTCTATGGTTTTAGGGGAAAGAATGCTAATTTTTTCTAGGATCTCCATCCGTAGGCCATTTACAAACCTCGCTGTCTTCTCAGGGGCATCTTCCACATAACCAGCTCTCAGGTTAATTTTATAAAATTCTTCTGTATATTCCTTCACAGTCATCATTCTCTATTTCAGGTTCTGTACCTGTCTATAAAGGGCAATTTGATAGTCTTTAGGCAGAAACTTGCTCTTCATTTTCGCAACCATCCTATCCCACTTTCTAATCAAGGGTTTATTTAATCTCCTCCTTTCTGCCTGTACACTATCCCACCATAATGCTACATGTCCCTTCAATTTGGTGACAACAAACCTGACCCTCTTGTCTTCACTAATTCCTTCATACTCAAAATATTTATCTAATTCACTTATCCAGTCCAACAGTGCCTCTATGGACAAACTACCATCATAATTAGAGAGCTTTGGTTTTGGCTTGCTGCTAGCCAACAAAACTGACTTCAATAGCTTAATTTCCAGTCCTTCATCATCTGATGCATCTGTCATGGCCACGTTTTCCTCCTCACTATCATCTCCATCTTCTGGCTCTCTACGCCTCCCTGCTTCCAACGGTGCCAAACATACAATTAAGTTTCTAATATCTTCTCTTAATCCTTCATCTACTGCTCTTCTGACTGCTCTTCCTCGACCCCTTCTTCCTACCTCCATATTTACTGAAAGAAAGGAAAAAATAGCTTTGATACCAAATTGATGTCGTCAATTAACAGCAGGCACTAATCTATAAACCTTGTAGGTTACAACCCCCCTTAAATAGTCACTGTGGAATGTTTTCGCACATTAGCTCAGCCTTTTCCCTTCACTGATTCTTTCTAATGGGACTCTTCAATCCCTTGAGAACCCTTCAAGCCCTCAAGCCCGCATACAGGTGTCTACCGTCTCTTTCCTTTGGTTTGTTGGATTTATTGTATAAATCCTTAAAATCGGTGCTTTCATGGTAGTAAAGCCTTTACAAAGGATTTACGCACAAAAACACATAAAATCCAATCACCCCGTTGAATCCATAGGCTTGGCACAATTCTCGAGGATTCACTTTATCGCAGTCAGGCATCGACCCCTCTGCGGGTGACAATACCCAAGCCTTCCACTGCCCTGATGTGCAATTACACTATTGGGATTCCACAAGCATGTCGTTTGCACTAAAATCCCACTCCCTTTGTTATATCGGGAATTTCGGAGAACACGAGAATACAAAGAAAATCCCGCTCCGACCACATAGGCTGGATCTCAAATTCTATGTATCGGGGTCTATAAATATCATCGGGTCTGCCTTTTTCCTGTGCCCATACTCCTCCACCTATTGAATCTCTGCTGTTGATATTTCCTACAGATCCAACGGTCCTTGTTCAATCATTTAATCGCAATTGGTGATCGCCTGACAATCCCGCTGATTCAATCTCCACCGTTGATCCTCCCACAGATCCAACGGTCCATATTCTGTCGCATGATCACAATCGACATTTGCTCGAGGTCGGGGTTATTCCGGTCACCGATTTCAATCTCGCCGATTTAATCTCCGTCGTTGATCCTCCCACAAATCCAACAGTCCATATTCCATCGCTCTATCGTAATCGGTGTTTGCCCGAGGTCGCGGTTATGCCGCTCGCCAATTTCAATTCTGCTGTCGACTTGTTGGATCCAACGGCCCCTGAGTTTCACCTACTTAACCTTGCGCTCCTCTGTTTTCAGGCCTTTTGACGCTTCTGCTGTGTTGTGAGCAAGTTTTCTCTATGTGTGCTTTCGCCTCCTTGGGTCTGTCGAATTGACCTGCAAGGATATATACATATAGATGGAAGCTATAATTCAAATTAAGTTCAGCCTTAAATCATTTGAAATACAATTACACAGATTCTAAATTGGAATAAGATTGCACATAACAAATAAATAAGGGAAATATTTCGAGACTCTGTCTCCCTCTGTGGTTTGCTCGCCTAACACCAGTGGCCTCTCTTATAGTCTGCCCATAGGCTTACAATCCTTCTCCACTCAGCTAACCCCTTACTCTTCATTCTTGTTTCCTTTTTAATACATTAGTGGCAGTTCCTCCTACAGTTCGAGGAACGGTTTTTTTCAGTTATGAGACAGTTTCCTCAAACTAATTCCCATCTAATCCTATCTTGTCTAAATCAAAACTAACAATGGCTGATTCAACCTTCATTTACAATAACACAAAATAAAACTAAATAAAATAGAAATTTGAGCTGTTTTCCTCTCTGCTTGTCAAAATAGAAGGAGAAAATAAAAAAAAATAACAAGAACCAACTCCCAGCTCTCGCCTCTTCATTCGGGTGCTCTTGCATCAAATTATCTGCTGACAAACTTTTCTCAAGATCTGTAATCAATGTGGCAAAGTCAGCCAAAGCCTGTGGGGAACATAGAAACCTGCGGGTACTCGATTTGTTGTAGTCAGTTGTTTGGCTTCCAAATGGCATTGAATGACCATCAATGCGATGTTGGAAAGAAAAATTAGAAAACCATATGAGAAAAATTACAACGAATAAAAATTTCCCAATTCCCATGCTTCAAATCAAGAAGCCTCCAAAAGTTTAGGTCATAATAGATTGATCCCATATACCTCAATAAAAACAAGCAGGGCCTTAAACTATGGCACAATGTCGAACATGAAGCTTGTGCTTTATGTAAATCATTCAATGAATCCTTCATTTCCAGTATATACAAACATCATATATTTGGTGGAAGCTCCACCCCAGTGGTAGGAATTTATGAGATACCTCTATTGAAAGGTCTGATAACTCTTGGGACAAAGGTGTAATGGTTGAGAATTTCTGTGAAGTTCCTCACATGGTATTTTACAGCTGGGGAAGAGACTGGTATCGTGGCAACATTGGTGTTCCATTTTCGTGTTGGGGAAAAATGGAAAAGAGAACATTTTTTGTGTCGCAGAACCACAGTTCCTAACAAGTGAAACCTATATCAAAATAATAATGCAAAGTATTCGATATCAAATCATTTCAATCATAAATTCTAAGGATGGTTGCTACTAAATGGACAACCATGACATCGTTAGAATAGCTGCCAACAGAAGCATTCGCGGGTTAATGGACACACACTAAAGGCGTAGATATGAAAATGCGAGAACAATTACCGCCACGTTACCTCAATTAACTCCACTACCACTTTTTTTTTTCTAGTCTAAAAAAATTCCTTCTTTAATATTACTAAAGTAAGTACACTTACATGATTCTATCCCATGATAAACAACAAGAAACCCAACAGAAAATAAAAACATAGATCGATTACTATGTTGTCATTCACTGTTCAAAAGTGCTTTGATACAAAAACCAAGAAGGAAAAAAGCAAGAGACATATGCTAGTCTTATATATCAAATCGGAATAGAGCCGAAATCAAATCTGGAGTCCCCGTTGAAAGCAGCATAATGAATGACTCTAGGAGGTGTTGAAATGCCTCTTTTGGAGAGTATGTCAGTGATGAGGTTTTGCTCCCTATATATATGGTTGAAATCAATGTGCTAAAATGAATTGATCAAGATACGAATGCACTTCATCCAATAGGTCAGAAGATGAGGCTGGAAACATGACAATCCCTTTACCCAATCGATGCATCCTTTAGAGTCCTCGAAAATATGCAGATTGTGGATGTTGAGCCAACTAGCAGTGTATAACAGCCCCCATAGTGAGATGATTTCCGCTCTTTTATTGGAACCTGAACCACCCTCCCACCAAAAGTGATAAAACTTATCAGGTTCAGTAGCAATAAGAACACCACATTCACACAGTCCAGATTTGCAAGCCCCATTGAAAAAACCCACCAGATATTCATTCCAGATGTCCTGCAATATGAACTTTCTAGATTTTTTAATTTGTTGCATAGGGCCTGTGTCAGAAAAATGAGAAACAATCCCCATAATAGAGTATCTAATATCAAATGGCTTATCTTCATAAATGATAAGGTTTTTGCAGCACCATAAGCCCCAAATGATGAAAAACGAAGGGTACCAAAATATTATTGTGACTGAAACCAGTGCTTAAAGCCCGCCATCAATGTATTATGCATCCAATCCTCCACAATCTAGAATATACTGAAGACTATGAACCAAATTTATGTGGAAACCAGACAGTTCATGAAGTGGTGTTCAACATCTTCCGAATTTTGCTTGCACAACATACAGATACTAGGACTAATGAAACCTCTGCGAACTAAATTCTTCCAAGTGAGAACTTTGTCATTCAATACCAGCTAATTGAAACATTTAAGCTTCAATGGGGAGTTCCATTTCCAGGATTTGTGAAACTAGGATAGCTTCACAGAAGGATTAGCTGGAATGGAAATGGACCTATAAATATCTTTGGTTGCAATCAGGTTCTTATGGACTTGTCCAGTCCATCTCATCTTATCATTCTTATTTGAAATATAAATACTTGCAGCCTCAATCTATCTAATATAAAGATTGCATTCGGTTGCCACAAGCCCCGAAATATCCATGTCCTATGCTTGGAGCCAAGTCTGAAGATATGGAGAATGTGCTTGAAAATAAACAATATGAGATAGATAATAAATACCTCTGTCATGTAAATGTTGTATGAGAGGAACATAAAGCATACATACCCCTTGGGTACCACCAATAATATCCAGCGCAACCTCGATCCTACTACCATCACTGACCTCCTAGTAAATCCCCACAAATACCCAGTGCCTTTGTCTCATCATATTGTGCCATATATATGAAATTGAGGAAGGGATTTTATCACTACCTTTAATCCAGACTTGAAAGTCGTGATATCCCAAATATTTACCTTGGATGATGTGAGACCAAAGACCCCTACCCGACAATCCTCTCCACAAGCTTTTGCAAATGAGAGCCGTATTAAATGATAAGGTGTCCACGATCCCCCATCCCCCATGTTCAACAACTTTAGCTAAAAGAGGCAGTCTAGCCAAATGAATCTTACATGGTTTCTCTTTACCAAACCAAATAAATCTAGCAAGAATTGCGTTGATTTTATGAATGATCTCCAATGTCAGCATATAGAGATGCATCGAGTAAATAGATAGTGACTAGAGTACAAATTTGATGAGAATGAGCCTACCCCCAATGGAGAGCCACCTGAAAGTCCAATTTTTTAATTTGATGTCGTTTTTTTTAATGATCTAGCTCTAGTCATCGACTTTGTATAGATTCAGTTTAATTTGGAAACCCAAATATTGAAAGCAAGAGTCCACATCACGTGAGGAAATCCCAAATAAACCACATATCTGATCGATCACATCCTGAGGCCCTTGTGAAGAAATCACTTCAGATTTGGGAGAGTTCTTGATAAGTCTCAAAGCAGATATGAAAATGTTTAAAATATGATGAAAATGTGACCATTCTGAGATAGAAGACTCACCACTGAGCAGGAGGTCATCAACAAAAATCAGATGTGTAATACAGATCTATCTAGTCATAATGATGCCCTTGATCAAGCCTTTTTCCCTGGAATCCAAGATTTTCCTACTAAGAGATTCCATAATAAGAATGAACAGAATAGGGGATAAAGCACATCCTTGCCTTGAAAAAATCAGTAGGGAGGCCATTAATAATGATCTGAAAATCACTTGTGTGTGATCTCAGCTAATTAAGTAATGAAGGTATTACAGACTCATGTGCTGGTGTGTGTGTCTATGTTATCTTAGGCAACGGATCGATAAGATTGCAAAATACACAGACACTGGAAAACAGTAAGAGAAACATAGTAAGCAAATGCAAAACACAACAATTTAATAAGGAGTTCACCCAATCCTCCTGGGCTACATCTTCGGTCCAGCTTTCAGTGGTGGCCTTCTTTTTATTGTGTCTTTAAGCAAAGTTTTTACAATGAGGAGCTCAATTTGAGTCTCCTGAAACAGATGATGCTTAGTAGGGTGGTTCTTCGATTCCCCAAGCCACTAGAGTGCACAGAGTCCCCCTTACCAAGTCTCGACCTCAACTGGTCTGAATGGGATGAGTCCAATTTGGTACTCAGTTCCCAACAGATATCCTCACACGGATTGCTTGAACCTCTCAAGCCTGGTTCGATGCCGCCTTAGCTTTGCAGGTCAGCTCGAATCTCTGTTCTCTGCTTCACTTTCTGTTATGTTTCCTCTGTCTCACTGTCTCCTTCTTCTTCTTGTCTCCTCTGTTCTGTTCTCTGTCTGGTCATGGATTAAATCCAATTCGTCTCTTGACTGTTCGATTTCTCTTCCGCCTCTTCAGATCGCTTGCTGCTGTCTGCTTGGAATTCCCTACCTTTGCGTCATTGCCACTGTGTAACGTCTCATAGGGAAGTGGCCACTTGTCCTCTCACGAACTGAGTGCCAGCTTTCCTCGAATGGTTCGTTATTTTAGTTACTTCTGTGAAATGATTCATCCGCCAGCTCAGCGGTCAAATAGGACTTCAAACATTTTTATGCCGTAGCTTAATTCTCCCATCAAATCCGGTTTCCCATCGGGCGCAATCTACGCCATTAGATCTGGGGCCTCCAGATCCCACGATTATCACTCTTATCACGCGGTTGAATTGCTCGAACGTTAGCCCACGATGAGAGCGGTTTTCTCTCTCATCCGTCGGACACGCATCAATCAATTTATGGAATCGCTCGTTCCCCTACCAAATCCGCTTACCGCCCGAAACGCCTCCGATATTCCGCCGGTTTTGGAGCACGGGACCCGCCTTTCGCTTTAGCGATTTTCCTATGGTTTCCTGGCTTTCCATGTGACCGAGCACTCGGGGCTTTTCCTTCTAGAGGGGTTTTGCCCAGCGATGCACGATTAGCGCTAATCGCGCATCAGAAACGACCTCTGTTTTCTGATCTGAGCTTCCTAACTGCTAGTTTTGCGCCACTGCGCGGTCTCCATGGGCCTCGGTCAGCGCGCTTTGACCGAGGTCCTCGTCGTTCCGTGCTGGCTACAAACTGCCACTATCCAGAGGTCCTTCCTGACATCTTTTTGTTTACAGGGTTCTTGAAGTCTGTCATGATTTGATACTGTCATAGAACTCTCATAATTTTCATGGATCCAATTCGGATCAAATAATCACAACAAAATTGGCGGAGGATACACAAGCTAAAATCCAGTTAGCATTATGGATATTAAGACCAATTTTATAAAGTATCAGCCTAAGCAATTCTTAGTTGACACTATTGAAAGCCTTGGTAATATCAATCTTTATTAGGCAAGCTTTAAGTCTCTTGACCTTAATAGAGTGTAAAACTTCCTGTGGTATAGCGACAATGTCTTGAATCTGACGCCCCTCAATAAAGCCAAACTTTTTCCGTTGAAATATGATCTGAAATGAGAGCTTTAAGTCTGACTGCAATAAGTTTAGAAATCATATTATAGACTGAGTTGCACAGGGATATAGGCCGAAAATCGAGAAAAAAGACCAGACTCTTTTTTTTTGGATTAATGCTATGAAAATAACATTGACAACACCCGAAACACATCCCTTAATCTGAGATTCTTCCACAACGTTTAGAAGATCATGTGACATAAGGTCAAAATAATATATGTATAGCTCGACCCCCCAACCGTCTTCAACCTCCACGTTACATCAACGACCATTTTACACCATAGTTACCAAATTCGGCCGAATCAGGCTGAAAAATTCGAATATTCGGTGATTTGATTCGATTCGGTGAAAAATATGATTAAATTTGATTCAATCAATGCAGAATGTAATTAGTTTCTATTTCTGACAAACTGACATGGATGGAGTCAAAATTATGGATGAGGGACCAACGCGCATCTTCATTTTCGCTTGTTCGACTGGGAAATGCGAACTCGACATGCCCACAATCAGTAGAGCGAACAGATGGCAAAAACATAGGATTTGCAGCCTTTAGCAGGAGGAACAGAATTTACTTAAGTTTTAAGTTATTAATATATAGCAAATGATATTTATGGGTGTATTTGTTTTTAAAAAAAAATATTTATATAATATTATATACAAGTATAATATTTCTAATGGTTTCAATTTATAAATAATTAAAGGAAAATAATTTAATCCTAACAAATATAGATTTTTTTTTTAAATTTAAAAATATAACGAATTTATAAGTTTTATATTTTCGAATTTTTTTCCGTATTGAATTTTAATCAATCAAATTCGAATTTGGTAACTATGGTTTTACACAACTACCACTTTAATGTCTTTTAAGAGTTCATTCAGCACACTGAGAAGTTGAGAAATCTTCCACGAAAAATTACTCAGTGAAATTATGTTTACTTAAAAAGTCTCCTACACTCACCTAAACGGAAAAAATCATAGAAAACGTGAACCAGAAAATATTACACACTAAAATCACGTTAAATTGTATTGACACGGCCTTCACGTTAAATTGTATTCACTTTTTTTATATGAAAATGTTTTTTTGATTTTGTTGATTGTCTATTTTATTAGTTATATTAATTGTTTAGTTATATAGATTAAATTATCATGGTTTTAATTATATTTTTCTGGTTTTATTGTTGGATCTATCATTTTTTATATCAAGTATCTACAATCTTTGTGTCGTCTAATAATTTCCTAGAACTCTTTTGATCAATTTTGACTAGGTTAAGTCGTATGATCAAATTATCTTGAAATTCTCAAAACTACATAGATTTTAATTTGTTGGTATGATTTTGATGATTACTATATATGATAATATAGTGTTTAACATATAAGTTGTGTTGTTGTGATGATGAAAGAATATGAATGCATGATAGTTGTATAAAAGTGTGTGTAACTAATAGTGAAGTTGATAATATAGTGTTTAACATATAAGTTGTGTTGTTGTGATGATGAAAGGATATGAATGCATGATAATTGTATAAAAGTGTGTGTAACTAATAGTGAAGTTGTAGTGGTACAAATAGTTCACAATGTACAATAAAGAAATGATTTTATGGTGGAATCTATACAAATAAGGGATGGAAAGCTAACATGAGGTTTCAATACTGAATGGTGTAGTTAGGCTATAATACATTGACTTCACTCAAAAAAAAAATTAAAAAGTAGATAACATATCAAGAAATATAAAATGATGAATAATAATTTAATAAATTTTACAAGAAAACACCATTGCATAAATAAATCTAGATCTAGATATGTATTTAATACATTTTCAAGAAAGGATATGATTCTATATTTGGTATTGATGTTTACTAAAGGAGTTGGTGTGTGTGATGTATGAACACCATAAAGGTTTTCATCCAAGGCATTTCCCTAAGAAGTTCTAAAAATTGATGTTAGATATGTGTGTGAGCATGCATAGTTGTAAGGCCTTAAGAGCTTGATGATGCATACATGTAGTGCAGTGGCCCATGGGGTCATCAAGTTGTGGAATGGACCACTTGGAGAGTACCACAGTGGAAAGTGTATTGGTATCCTAGCTTTAGCCAAGGGAATGTGAAAACAAAGATGAGATGGTTAATGATTAGGACTAGGTCAATCTCTCGTAGTCAAGTAAATGGTTAATGATTAGGACTAGGTCAATCTCCCGGAGTCAAGTTCAAGTTACTAGTAGTTTTGAGGCTCCAGGTATACGGGCACCCATAGTTTTTCTCTTGGTATTGGGATTTAATGTAGCCTATTTATAGGCCAAAAACTCCATGATCATTTGCTTGTGGAATCAAACAATGGTGTCTTTAAACATCTAGGTGCTTTGTGATCATAAGAAGTTGTTCTATTATTTTCTATTTTTTGATATTCTAATATATATAATAGATGGTTCTAACTACTATTATTTATATAGCATTTTTTGACCAATACTATTATAATATATTTTTCTTTTTCTTAAAAAAAAGCCATCTCACAATGCAAAATATCTTTATATAACTTCTTAATTAAATTCCAAAATTATCCTTTTAATAACCTTTAACTATAACTACTTTAAAGGTCACAGGAATATCAATATCCTAACATTGTCTTAGCACCCTTACATTTGGAATAGAGAATCCTTATAACCTTGGGAAGCTTAAAACCTATACAACTATGTATATATCTTATTTAGTTTTCCACTTCTATCTTGTTTTTCTTTATTACTAAAGATACTAAATTTTATTCACATGAATTTTTTTTTGTAATATACATATTTTTTTACATGAAAAAATTATTTTTTTAATATATTTTTTATATTTTAAATTTATATATATTAATTATTTTTTAATTATTTAATTTAATATATACTTTCTAATGACGTAGTTTAATTTATAGATAAAATGATCTTTTTCACTACATTTATTTTGGTTAATGGTAACTTGTTCAATCTATTTATGCACTCAAAAATACATTTTATATAACAAAAATTCACTTTTTTTTTTTAACCCAATTTCAATGAAAAAATATTTTTTATCTATAAATTCAACTATACCTTTTCTAATTACTCATCTCAACTCTTTATTATCATACTTTACCTATTTTAAAAATCTTCAATAAAAATGTATTCTACCTCCATCCCTTTTATCTCTTATCCATCATTCTACCTGCATCCTTTTTATCTCTTATCCATCATTCTACCTGCATCTTTTTTATCTCTTATCCATCTATTTATTTTTTTCAACTATTTATTCAATTTAACAAATATCATTCCGATTTGAAAAAAAAACTCACATCTTTCAATAATATAAAATATATTAAAAAACAAACAAACCATCATATACATATAAAATATGCTTATATAAAAACATTTTCATATACTACGGACATGGAGGAAAAGCTAAACTTCACCCATCTTAACAATGATTAAAAGGCCTGCAAAAGTTCAGAATTATCGTAAAAGAATAACCTCCTTTCAAAATGGGCAACAAAAAAGAAACCACCTCCACGTTAAAATTCCCTCCCAACGAAGGTAACCCAAAAAAATACAATTTTTTTAAAGATGATATAATTATTACTAATATTAAAATGTGAACAATTTTCCAACTTCTAAGTTACATATAATTTTAAAGGTGACAATCCTCCCAACGAAGGTAACCCAAAAAAATACGATTTTTCTTAAAGATGATATAATTATTACTAATATTAAAATGTGAACAATTTTCCAACCTCTAAGTTACATATAATTTTAAAGGTGACATATAATTTTAAAGGTGACAATCAAGGTGATAGACCATTTTGATTTTAAAGGTGACAATCAAGGTGATAGACAATTTTGTTTACATATAATTTTAAAGGTGACAATCAAGGTGATAGACAATTTTGATTTTGTTTAAAGTTTTTTTTTTTAATTGTAAAAATGTTTGAAATTGTTTTTTATCGTGAAAATAAATTGGTCACCATAAATAATGGCCAAACATTTAAAATCCAAAAACTTTATAATTATAATGTAAATTTCTAAATTTTTTCACCAACTTTTATCAAAACCTTACATGAAATTTCATTATTTTGTAAGCTAAAAAATCACCCTATTAGACTGAGTGTTACCACTTTAATGTCTTTTGAGAATTCATTCAACATAGAGAATCCCTGATCAACTTGGATATTTACAATATGTTACTGGGTGCAAGCCCCAGAAGTGATGATTGACACTATGTGATTTATTTCACTAGTTTCAATCCCACTTCTTCACCCATGTGACTATCATTTGATGCAATGAGTGCTAAGTGGACTATTCAAAAATCATGAGAAATTAGACAGTTACAACTACCTCTCATGGAAATGGTCATAGATGAATGACTTACTTAACGCAGTTGAATCCCAAAAGATTGATATCTAATATAATGCACTGCAAAAACCCCTAATACTTAATATGTTACTTAAAAAGTCTCGTACTCTCACCTAAGCTGAAAAAATCAAACACGTGAACCAAAAAATATTACACACTAAAACCATGTTAAATTGAATTGACCCGATCTGCCAAACATTCCACTCACTTATGATTGCTAAGAAACAGGTAGGAATTTCAAATCTGAAACATCCATGATGGTTTCTGTAATTTTATTGTCTTTTTTTATTATTAAAAAAATATTGATAAAATAAAGATTTTTTTTATGGTATAAGGCATTTTGTCTGTCAAATTCTATTTTTGAAAAAGAAATCTTTATATTTCTTCACCAATTTTATATTGTAACCAATAAGCACTTTGCTTATAAGCTATAAATGTATGGGGCTGTATATGCCAGTTCTGCCAAAATCTAAAGTGGCATATAAAACGCGGTGCATCTATAGCCCATTGACAACTTGGTTATTTTTAACCCTTGCATTTATGGCCCAATGACAACTTGGTTATTTTCAACAGTCATTCATGAACTTTGCAAAAATTCTATTATTTTCCCACCGAATCCCATTCCACGCCAACGTCATCCTCTACCAAACAAAGAAATAAATAGCAGGCAAGGCGATGGAGGAAGCGTACTGACTACTAGGTAAGCTTCAGTCATCAGTGTATGGCTTTACGTTATTTCGTTTTCTATATTGCCTATCTTTTTCACCCAAACCTTTTACTGTATTCCCTCCCATTATTTGTTTCACTTCTTTTAATGTATTCCCTCCCATTATTTGTTTCACTTCTTTAGTATGGCGTGATCAGTAATATCAACATTCATTGAATTCGCCGTGATCCTCTTCATCGTGGGAGTTGGAACTCCGAAAGTTGGTAATTCATCTTGTACCCTTTTAAATCTTCATATAGAATTTTGTAGAGATTAATTTTGGCATGAAATGACAGCGGACGAGAGGGAGTTCTAGTACGGAGAGGGTCCGAAGGGCCCTGAGCACTAGGATTTATTGGTCCGCCTGAGGGCGAGCCATATTTCACATGCTATCGGGCTATAAATGAATGGCATATACTAAATGAACCGATAGCATAGGATTTATTGGTCCGCCTGAGCACTGGGGGACCTTAACGAGTGCTCAGGGGACCTTAACGAGGAATGGAAGGCCTGAGGGAACGGGACACATCAGTCTCCCATCGATATGGTGAAGAGACATGCCATAATTTATCCAAACCTGGGTAGGGCCCGCAAAATCTATCACCTTCCAAAAGCAACCCTTATCATATCAACATGGCCGACGACATCATGGTAGGTAAGGGACCCTTCTTTTAATGATTTTTCGATGTAAACGTTTGTCTTTGGGTATTGATCCTGTGACTTGTGACTTGATTGATGCATTTCAGTAAGAGTCTTTTAACGAGGTGGAGGAATTGCCTAGATTGTTAAAAGTGGTTAGAATCCAAGCAAAAAAATTTCAAATTTTTTTCTAAAAACAATATTTGAATCGTGTTTTATAAGTAAAAACTTTATATTACCATAATTTCTCCAAACTTAGGTAGGCTTGGCAAAATCTATCACCTTCCAAAAGCAACCCTTATCAACAGGCGCCACGACATCATGGTAGGTAAGGGACCCTTCTTTTAATGTTTTTTCCATCTAAACGTTTCAGGTGCGATTCTCTCTTAACCCTACGAATGTGTTGCATCATGTGAATTGGCCAGAAGGCGCCGACCGTGTTGAGATAAAGGCATAACGCAGACCGTGTTGAGATATAAGGCATAACGTATTAAAAAATACTTGACCCTTCAATGAATTTAATGTTGCCGAAAAATTTGTAAAAAATATATAAGGTGGACACCAGAACTTATAAATAATTTAACAATTATTAAATTAATTTAATTTTTTACAATTATTAAATTAAATAATTTAATTTTTTATTGGTGCAAAAGGAAGGGAATTTTATTTAGTAATCATTATTTCATATTTCTCATTAAATAATGACAACTCATTTGTACTATGTGGAAAATGATAAGTGACATGACATGTTATTGTAAATTAATTTGTAACCTTTATAATACTCTTTTCATTGTCGTCCATCTTTTGGAATGACTGCCGCCATATATTGTGAAGCTCCTCCGCGCGTGGGCATCTATTGCGAGCTGAATGTCCTAAAGCAATTGAATTTATGATGCGATCTGTCTATGTCGTTTTCTTGTGACAATACACTCCAATAAAAAATTCAGGAAGCCAGGTCGATTGAACGATACACCCCATCAAAACCATAGTAAGCGCTCCTTGAATTCTAGGCCCTAGGTCATTCCAACATATCATTATTGCGAATCTGTTTCCGAGCATTGAGATGGATTTCAGATGCAAGCTGTGTTTCCAGGTAATCAATTTGGTGATTAAATGCATATCGACTTTACACTTTTCCACCTTTCGTTAATGGAAATCACCAGAAGAACCGAGGTAGCAAGAACCTATTGCTAAAGAACTCTTGTAGCAGGTAGCGGAACTGACATTGAACGATATCACCAAAAAAATAGAGGTAGCAGGAGCTGATTGCGAAAGACCAGTTGTAGCATCTGTGGAACTAATTGAAGGTATGGCTTGCTACAGTATTTGTACTTTTGCTTTCTCTCTGGTTTTCTTCTCTGCAGTTTGCTCATTGTAACTTTCTTTCCTTTGTGTTGTTGTATCTACTGTTGAAATAAGTTGGTAGATGTTGTTACGTGTCTGGAAAACTAAAATTGAGAGGGACGCCAAGGGTTTCGAGTTTTCAAACCCCTGTTAGATCTCTCATGACGGTGTTCTCCGTTGCCAGGTGGTCTCTTCTATGGCTACTTGAGCTCCATATGGATTCCACATTCTTACATTTATTTAAGGCCATTTTGATTTTTCCCTATTTTTACTACAAGACCCATTTCTTAAAAAATATTTTTGGTTCCTGCACCTCACTTCCGTTTGTACAATCATAATTTGGAATCAAACTGTGGTTAATGAAGCTTTTAGCTAGCTCATTTCATGCTTGTGAACCATCACCCTCACCTATTAATGATTACTTCCAAGTTCCACCTGTGACTTCTACATGTAGTAAAAGGGTGACAACTCTGAGCGAAGGAAGCACATATTCGAGAGATTTTGCTGTGTTTGTGTTTTATTGGTATTTTAGAATTTTATTGTTATTTTCTGTTTCAAAGATAGAGTGGAATAAGTTGAGGAGATCTTTTTGGGAAAGGTAGATTCGGTCTGTGTGATTGAATCCAATCCATGGCCGAGAACAATAATAATAGCAGCAACAACAGTGGCTTCGATCTGCCCATAAAGCGGGTTAGGCCTCAAGAGGAAGGAGAAGACCACCCACTTTCCTGTGTGGACACCATGGATGGAGTGGATGGAGGCTACCCATCTGTTATTCATGTATGGTTTGCTGAAATAAGCCCTATGTGGCCTGGTTCGTTAGCTTCAATCCACTCCCCTTTTTTTTTGCAGTTGTGATATTATGGATTGCTGCTGTTTTAGATTGAGGGCCCATGTCGGTATTCTCAATGTAAATTCACTGCTTTGCTTTGTTTTGGATTTCAATGGGTCATTTTGGGATGCTCATTGGCCCAAACCCATCTCTATACTAGAGTCTGATATGCACCTGGAGGTTAGAAACCTGTGTTGTATATCTATTAATTCAGAGGGCGGTTATTAGAGGGGTTTGGGCTGGAGTTCATGTTGAATGCACCCAATATATCATGTAGATGTTGATGATCATGTCCACCCAGCCTGTATAATGCACCTTTCTTTTGTAAATGCAATTGAACTTCTTTTTAAGTGTGAATCTAAACTTTAGAGTCATTTTATGACTTTAGATGGGTTTATCATACAATTCTTGAACTTCACGACATCCAGGTGAGTATCATAGTTGGATATAGTGTTTTCCCTATTGAGTGCATCTAATGTACTATCTGGATTTAACATACCATTACACACTTATAGAGTGGATAACTCACTCCCACCACTAGCGTTGTAGAATGCACACATTACTTATATGTAATTAGAGCACTATGGCTATAAAATGCACATCAGTTATCTGTAATTAGGTTTTTTTTTTTTTGTGCAATGGTAAACATATACTATTTTGCATTGTTGATGAAAGAAAAATTGCTAAATCCCGACATTTATAAGCTTAAAAGTGTAGAAACTATGGCGAACTTAGCTTTCTTTTGGCTTCTAGCCCGATATATTTTTTGTGCATTAGAGGTACGTGAAGTTTCTAGTGTTGTCTGCTTCAAGTTCCTCTTAATTGGAATATTAGAGTTCAGTCCAAGCTTCATATTTTTCGTCCGTCAGTTCTATGTTTAGAAATCTAAGGAACTATGGTATAATTAATCCAGTCTTATCCTTCTAGCCCGAACACTGTCTTTGTGGATTACGTTTGCATGGAGTCTACAATAGTGTATTCCGTTCTAAATTCCTTTTTAGATGGAAATACCAGTTCATGGCAGGAGATACAATTTCAGAGGAATGCTGGGGGTCTAGCTTAAAGCGCAGGAATTCCTTAAAATTAAAATTCATGTCAGTCTTGTTTTTAATGTCTTGTTATATATATTTTCTTCCAAGTTTGTATGTGAAGATATTTATATACTACCTTACCAACTACAACTCTACCTGGTTTTCTTTATTTGTATTGTTTTGGGTCAGTCTTATATCCTGTTTTAGATCCACTATAGTGGGAAAATGTATGTTTCATAAATTCCCCATAAATTATTTTATGTGACTTTTTGTTTATAATCAGGTTATTCAATTTCAGAGAAATGGTGGGGGTTTAGCTTAAAGGTACACAAGTTGTTCAAAACTAAAATTCATTCCATATAATTTGATATTTTTTTGACATTACCTTCATCAACATGTGGTTGGAATTTGATTTCTAACTATACCACAACAACCCACTCATGGTGAAACTGACTTTGGATTTACTAGGAAGAATGAATTGATCAATGGAAGGGTAACCATAGTTGGGGTCTTCTTTCAGTTAAATTTTGAACTCTTAACTGAAAAAGGTTTTATGAAAGGCACCAGGTTCTTAGATTTTTTGTATGTTGTATCTCGAGCATTGGGGCAGTGAACAATGTAGTTTCTACAAAAGAAATCAATGAAAGAAATTAGTACTTCAGAACCCACCAAGTGGAGTCCAATGTTTTATGTTTGTCTAGGTCAAACAAAGGTGAAGTGTAGGAACCTGTTGAATGAGATGAAAATATTGTTGCAATGGTCACATATTTTGTCTATTGTCTGGCTAGGCCTACGAAGGTGAAAGTTGCTTTTAGCCTTATCATTTGTTCAACAAAATTCTCTAAATCTTTCTGCCTCCATCTATCAGTATAGTCATTATTATAGCATCCAAAGGCTTCCTTTTCTTGATGGTCTGGAAGATATCCAATGTAGTAATGAACTGTTGTTTCTAAGTTTTACGAATTTTGGTTGAAGGTGATGCAACCTTCACCAACTTGTTGATAACCAAATTATATGATCGATTATGCCAAGTGTGTACTCCATACCTCACTGAGATGTTGTAATTTGGATGCTAGAAAGATGGAGCATTTGTTTCTGTCAGAGAACTAACAAACTTTGTAATAGTTTCAGAAACTTAGAGATTTTTTAAAATGTTATGAAATAGAATAACGCTTTTTCAAGAACCATGTTAATATTAAGGTTTTATGTCAGAAGCTACAATGTAACATTGTTTGGTGCTTCACTATCAATGTGGATGTCAAGTGCCTGTAAATTTACATAAAACCACGGAATGAAAATTTAAAAGGTCTGGATTTTTTCAGAGAATGTGGGACAGGGGATTACAATTTATAGTAAATTTCAAAAGAATTTTTTTCCCGAAGAAAAAAGCCGAACTTTTCTATTAGTAAAATAAAAAAGTTACAATCAGATGAGTGAACATTCAGCAGATATCTGCTTGAGGCAGAGAGATAACAATCCTCCTCAGTGATGCCATCAAACATGTCTTTGCAAAAAACTAAAAGTTCTCCTGAACTCGGCCTGAACAGCCATACCAAAAAATAGTCAAAACTGTCTCAGTGTATCTGGGTCTCCTTTTTTAAAGGAAAACAACCCTTTGAGAATGTATAATAACAAAGATGTCTCTCGTGTTTTTTCATATTGAAAAGAGATGAAACAGGAAAAGAAAAAGAAAGACACAAACTTTCATGTGCTGCCAGTACCAAAAATATGTCCATTTGTTCCTGGAGCACTTACAGCCATATACAAAAATGTATTTATGAGTAAGGGGGAAGATCCGACACACGGATCTGGTCCTGGAACTGCTCGGTTATCCTCCACGAACCCACAACCTGTTGTAAACCTGCTTTTGAATACCTAAATTTCAAAAAAATTACCTAATGTTTGTATCATTATATCATTCACTTTTGTACTAAGATTATAGTTTATAGTAAATGTCAAAAGAATTACTTAATGTTTGTATCGTTTCATCATTCACTTTTCCTTCACTTTTGTACTAAGTTAGATGTTCTACATGTATGCGTAGTTGCAATTAAAAAGTACCATGACAAAAGAACACATAATGATATATGCATCCCTGCTGCAAGGTTAAAAGCCATAAGGGCTACAGAACTTGAATCTTCGCTCAATTCACCAATGTTGAGCAGATATTGATGATGTGCTTGATACATCTGAAGCTTATTCTTGTTCTGAGAGTATTTGTATCAAGAATAAATCCTACTGATGAGTTGGTAGATCACGACCTTTATGTTTAATCTACAAGATTATTGAATTACAAACGGTATTGATAATTTCATTTGTTGCATTTTTAGATTACATGTCCCAATAGAGTTCTTTCATTCCTAGAAATTAGGAGAAATATAGAGGTAGCAAGAATCAGTTGTGAAAGAACAATTGTAGCATCTGTGCAACTGATTGAAGGTATGGCTTGCTGTAGTATTTGTACTTATGTTTTCTCTTTGGTTTTCTTTTGTGCAGTTTGCTCATTGTAACTTTTTTTCATGTGTGTTGTTGTATGTGTTTTAGATCTTAATATGAGCATGTCTCATGCTATCAATGTTTATACATTTATTTAGGTTAATTCACTAATTTTATTTTTTTTGGTTAGCAATTTTTATTTATTTATTTAAATTCGTTTTGAAAAAATACCGTGTTCTCAATGACACCGTATACCTTTTTTTTCCTACTTAATTGATATATTTAAGCTTCTTTCCAGTAACAGAGTTTACTCATTTGTTTAAATTTTCTCAAAACGCATTGAATATCCTATGCAAATTTATTATGTCATAAGGACTTTCTACACATTAAGTGCAAATTCAAAAGCCTCAAGACTCTTTTTCCTTCTTGTACTTGTAACTTATCAAGACCACCTGCTCATATATCATCAAAAAAATATGCTAAATCTACTTATTACAATCTTCCTCCAAAAGTCAGAAAGCATTACAGGTTATATTGGAAACTTATACTAGTTTTTAGGATCGTACATACATACATTCATAAATTTATCCTCTATAGTCCTGACATCATAAAAACATTAGTAGAATGATTTGTCATATTTGAATATAATAAACATAATACCATTTCCCACTCATAGTAATTGCTATCCTCTCTTCAAGAATCATTATTTGAACTTAGTCTTCTCCAAAACCTGCAGTTTCTTTAGGTTAATTCACTAAATTTTAATTTGTTTTTGGTTAACAGTTTTTATTTATTTATTAGATTCATTTTGAAAAATAACCTGCTCTCAATAGCACCGTATACTTTATTTTTTTTATACTTAATTGATATATTTAAGCTTCTTTCCAGTAACAGAGTTTACTCATTTGTTTAAACTTTCTCAAAATGTATTGAATATCTTATGCAGATTTACTATGCAATACTCAATGAGTAACTTGTGTAGATTTATCATCATAAGAAAAATGACCATTGATTTGTGTTTAGAACTTGTACTCGCTCAATCTTAGTGGTTCATTTTTGGAACTTACTAGGTGATTGGAGTATTGAATTCATGGTGTAACGGAGCTTGCATTGAGAGAAATCACCAGAAAATTAGAGGTAGCAGGAACTGGTTTTGAAAGAACAATTGTAGCATCTATGCAACTGATTGAAGGTATGGCTTGCTGCAGTATTTGTACTTCTGTCTTCTCTCTGGTTTCCTTTTGTGTAGTTTTCTCATTGTAACTTTTTTTCCTATGTGTTGTTGTGTGTGTTTTCGATTTTAAGATGAATATGTCTCATGCTATCAATGTTTATACATTTATTTAGGTTAATTCACTAGGTTTGAATTTTGTTTTGGTTAGCAATGGATAGTATGGTTCAATGCCAAGAAGAGATGGTAGGAAGATTGTAGTTCTAGTTTCCGTCTCCCTGCTTTCAGTCTAGATGAATATGGTGGCAAATATTGCTTCTTTATTGTAAATGGTCTATGTTTTATTGTTGCATAAACAAATTCATACATTAATGTATCCTTATTTAATATTTCGGAATGAATAAATTTTTTAGTCTCTGTTAAAATCCTGCAGCAAATGGGAAGTCATAGAATGATTTTTAACCTACCTGTTACCACACGAATTGTCACCAAATAGTGCAAGATGTTCATCTGAAAACAATTCTGTGGAACTTGGAAAATAAACCACTATCGCCTTAATTTATCTTCCCACTCTTCAGGATGGTCCAAGATCGCTAGGGGGGCTTCTCTATAAAAGATTTCTCTTCTATGGCCTATGGTACCCAACGACAAAAGGGATTGTTGATCCAAGTCTTACAATTGGGTATAGTATGGTGATGATCTATTCTAGTCAAGCTGAAAATAAATATAATCAATAGAACAGGAAGCGAACTCACCAAGAACAGATCTATATTCATGGCCTACACATTATGTGTAATCACGCTGTTACAAAGTCTTGTTTTAGGTGAATTAGAACCATCTCACTTAACTTGTATTTCTTGTCAACAACATCGTTTCTCTTCTCGATAGTTTGCTAAAGTACATGGCTTTTGTGATTTCCTCATCATTTTCCTTTCTTTAGGTTCCTTCATGCTTTCGTTGTATGTCATAAGCTATTGGTTCGACATATAGAAGCCTATACGGACACTTCATTGTTTTATTTTGCAAAGTATCCTTGCAAATACATGGGAGTAAGAATGTCAAGTTAGTTGCATGTTCTATTCCACTTTTCTCCTGCTTCTGTTTCATTGCAAATACAACTTCCCTATCCTATTCCAAATTCCCCAATCTTTCAACAACAAGACAATTGCATTTAGCTAGCCAATTTCAACAAAAAAATTCATGAAATAACAATATAACATGTCTGAAATAATTGATGTTGATAGTTACAAACCAAAAAAAAAATGTGACAATGATGTGACTATTGATGATGTCTTGAACACCAACAACCTTTTTAGACTCTAAGCATTTTCATACAATCCAGGCGATTTTCTTTTCAATCCATCTGCAGTCCTTTTTCATTTTTGATATACATCCACTGAATTTCGAAATGGCACAATAGACCACTTTTTGATGTGCCTTGAACACGGTCACATAGAAGCACTGGAATCATTCAATTACGAGCTAGCACCTGATATCCTGTATCAGCTTCATGGAATTTGTGACGTCGAAACATATTTGCGAAGAATGCGTCTTCCCGCTTCAAATGGTCCTATTGAGAATGAACGAGGACTATGGGGAGACACATTTTGCATACGCTGGCTAGCCAAATGGTTGAATTTATTAATAGGAATTTGGTCATTAACAAAAAAAAGGGTATTTTCTATTCAATTCAAACAAAACAACAAATCCATTGCATATATTTTTCCATGATGAGAACCCATATAATGGGCACTATGAACCATTGTTGTACAAAAAAATAGCTCAATCAATTGTAATATGCAATGAATACCTTTCTCCTCCCTACAAAGATCTACAAACCTATTGGGAAATAATGAATGATAAAATGCAAGGCCATAGATTGCATAAAGCAACAAACACTATATCCATTTGTGAAGATAGCATGTTCTTTTCACTTTGTCATTTGACTGCACCTGAATTTGATGTAGAATCCTTAAGACTTTACATTGTGTAGTCATTCTGGAATTCGATCATGTGCAATGCAAAGATTGCATTGCATTGTCTACAAAAAAATCTATCAAAAAATGTCATAAAAACTCAAAAAAAAGTTGCAAATTGGCAAACATACCTTATCAATATGGAAATGCCATTTGAAAAAGGTGGAACAGAAGGCAGGCCGTTTTGTTTGCACTGGGCAGCAATATTATTCAAAGTAAACATACAGGAATGGTCCTCTATAAGTAGGAGCATTGTCAATTACTACCAATGCAACAACTTTTCAAGTCAAACATACAATATAATGTCATTTTAAATAGATGCATTTCACAGCCATTACGCACCTTTGTCAATAGATGGACTTAACAATCGAAGCAATGTACATTGTCAAATTCTTCCAATAGAAACAACGTCATTGCACATGCAACATGGACCTATGTCAAAAAATGCACATAAGTTGTGTGTTGTGATGATGAAAGGATATGAATGCATGATAGCTGTATAAAAGTGTGTGTAACTAATAGTAGTGGTACAAATAGTTGACAATGTACAATAAGGAAATGATTTTATGGTGGAAGCTATACAAATAAGGGATGGAAAACTAACATGAGGTTTCAATACTGAATGGTGTAGTTAGGCTATAATACATTGACTTCACTCAAAAAAAAATTAAAAGTAGATAACATATCAAAAAATATAAAATGATGAATAATAATTTAATAAATTTTACAAGAAAACACCATTTCATAAATAAATCTAGATATGTATTTAATACATTTTCAAAAAAGGATATGATTCTATATTTGGTGTTGATGTTTAGTAAAGGAGTTTGGTGTGTGTGATGTGTGAACACCATAAGGGTTTTGATCCAAGGCATTTCCCTAAGAAGTTGTAAAAATTGATGTTAGATATGTGTGTGAGCATGCATAGTTGTAAGGTCTTAAGAGCTTGATGATGCATACATGTAGTGCAGGCCCATGGGGTCATCAAGTTGTGGAATGGACAACTTGGAGAGTACCACAGTGGAAAGTGTATTGGTATCCTAGCTTTAGCCAGGGGAATGTGAAAACATAGATGAGATGGTTAATAATTAGGACTAGGTCAATCTCTCGTAGTCAAGTAAATGGTTAATGATTAGGGCTAGGTCAATCTCCCCGAGTCAAATTCAAGTTACTGGTAGTTTTGAGGCTCTAGGTATATGGGCACCCATAGTTTTTCCCTTGGTATTGGGATTTGATGTAGCCTATTTATAGGCCAAAAACTCCATGATTATTTGCTTTTGGAATCAAACAATGGTGTCTTTAAACATCTAGGTGCTTTGTGATCATAAGAAGTTGTTCTATTATTTTCTATTTTTTGATATTCTAATATATATATTAGATGGTTCTAATTACTATTATTTGACCAATACTATTTTAATATATATATATATTTTTTCTTAAAATAAAACCATGTCACAATGAAAAATATCTTTATATAACTTCTTAATTAAATTCCAGAATTATCCTTTTAATATCAATATCCTTACATTGTCTTAGCACCCTTACATTTGGAACAGAGAATCCTTATAACCTTGGGAAGCTTAAAACCTATACAACTATGTATATGTCTTATTTAGTTTTCCACTTCTATCTTGTTTTTCTTTATTACTAAAGCTACTAAATTTTATTCACATGAAAATTTGTTTGTAATATGGTCTTTTTCACTACATTTATTTTGGTTAATGGTAACTTGTTCAATCTATTTATGCACTCAAAAATACATTTTATATAACAAAAATTCACATTCTTTTTTTAAATTGTTTTACCCAATTTCAGTGAAAAAAGATTTTTATCTATAAATTCAACTATACCTTTTCTAATTACTCATCTCAACTCTTTATTATCATACCTTACCTATTTTAAAAATCTTTAATAAAAATATATTCTACATACATCCTTTTTATCTCTTATCCATCATTCTACTTACATCCTTTTTATCTTATCCATCTATTTATTTTTTTTCAACTATTTATTCAATTTAACAAATATCATTCCGATTTGAAAAAAAAAACTCACATCTTTCAATAATATAAAATATGTTAAAAAACAAACAAACCATCATATACATAATAAAACATGCTTATATAAAAACATTTTCATATACTACGGACATGGAGGAAAAGCTAAACTTCACCAATCTTAACAATGAGTAAAAGAATAACCTCCTTTCAAAATGGTCAACAAAAAGAAACAACCTCCACGTTAAAATTCCCTCCCAACGAAAGTAACCCAAAAAAAATACAAATTTTGTTAAAGATGATATAATTATTACTAATATTAAAATGCGAACAATTTTCCAACCTCTAAGTTACATATAATTTTAAAGGTGACAATCAAAGTGATAGACAATTTTGTTTAAAGTTTTTTTTTAAATTGTAAAAATGTTTGAAATTGTTTTTTATGGTGAAAATAAATTGGTCACCATAAATAATGGCCAAACATTTAAAATCCAAAAACTTAATAATTATAATGTAAATTTCTAAATTTTTTCACCAACTTTTATCAAAACCATATTTGAAATTTCATTATTTTCCAAACTCAAAATTCTACTTGAAATTTCATTATTTTGTAAGCTAAAAAATCACTTCTTTAGACTGAGTGTTACCACTTTAATGTCTTTTAAGAACTTATTCAATATAGAGAATTCCCGATCAACTTGGATATTTACAATATGTCACAGGGTGCAAGCCTCGGAAGTGATGATCAACACTATGTGTGTTACCACTTTAATGTCTTTTGAGAATTCATTCAACATAGAGAATTCCCGATCAACTTGGATATTTACAATATGTTACCGGGCGTCCCGGAAGTGATGATTGACACTATGTGATTTATTTCACTAGTTTCAATCCCACTTCTTCACCCTTGTGAGCATCCTCCGATGCAATGAGTGCTAAGTGGACGATTGACACTATGTGATTTATTTCACTAGTTTCAATCCCACTTCTTCACCCCTTTGAGCATCGTTCGATGCAATGAGTGCTAAGTGGACTATTCAAAAATCATGAGAAATTAGTCAGTTATGACTACCTCTCGTGGAAATGGTCATAGATGAATGACTTACTTAAAGAAGTTGAATCCCAAAAGATTGATATCTAATATAATGCACTGCGAAAACCCCTAATACTTAATATGTTACTTTAAAAGTCTTGTACTCTCACCTAAGCTGAAAAAATCAAACACGTGAACCAAAAAATATTACATACTAAAACCATGTTAAATTGAATTGACGCGGTTTGCGCTGCAAATTCCTCGGCCAAACATTCCACTCACTTATGATTGCTCAAGCAGTAGGAATTTCATATCCATGATGCTTTCTATAATTTTATTGTCCTTTTTTATTATTAAAAAAATATTCATAAAATAAAGATTTTTTTTTAATCGTATAAGGCATTTCCCTGTCAAATTCTATTTTTGAAAAAGAAATCTTTATATTTCTTCACCAGTTTTATATTGTAACCAATTACCACTTTGCTTATGAGCTATAAATGTATGTCGCTGTATATGCTAGTCCTTGAATTACTTGAATTACTGTCTGCCAAAATATAAAGTGAGCACATACAACCCCGTGCATCTATCGCCCATTGACAACTTGGTTATTTTTAACCCCTTGCATTTATGGCCCAATGGTTATTTTCAACAGTCATTCATGAACTTTGCAAAAATTCTATTATTTTCCCACTGAATCCCATTCCACGCCAACGTCATCCTCTACCAAACAAAGAAATAAATAGCAGGCAAGGCGATGGAGGAAGCGTACTGACTACTAGGTAAGCTTCAGTCATCAGTGTATGGGTTTACATTATTTCGTTTTCTATGTTGCCTATCACTTCACCCAGACCTTTTACTCTATTCCCTCCCATTATTTGTTTCACTTCTTTACTATGGCGTGATCAGTAATATCAACACTCATTGCCTTCGCCCTGACCCTCTTCATCGTCGGGGTTCGAACTCCGAAAGTTGGTAATCCATCTCTTACCCTTTATAACCGTGTTTTTTAAAAATCTTCATAGAAAATTTCGTAGAGATTAATCTGTAACTCAATTTTGTTGGCATGAAATGATGACAGCGGACGAGAGGGAGTTCTAGTACGGAGAGGGTCCGAAGGGGCCTGAGCACTGGGGGGACCTTAACGAGGAATGGAAGCTCTGAGGGAACGGGACACATCAGTCTCCCATCGATATGGTGAAGAGACATGCCATGATTTATCCAAACCTGGGGAGGGCCCCCAAAATCTATCACCTTCCAAAAGCAACCCTTATCAACATGGGCGACGACATCATGGTAGGGAAGGGACCCTTCTTTTAATGATTTTTAGATGTAAACGTTTGTGTCTGTGGGTATTGACCTTGGCAGTTGTCTTTAGTGAGACTTTTTGGAAGCTTTTCCGGTGGGTTTTTACGGTCAAATTTCTCTAAAATCCGGTAGCAATTTATTGAGATCGCAAGGTTGATAGGTAATTTCTACACAATCAAAGCGTCCGAGGGGTTTTTCAGGGTGCTGAATCCAAATATGCATTTAAAAAACCATTTTAAATAATACAAATCAAGATTTAACCTCAATTTTTACACCGGATTCCGTCACCGGAATCTCCAAAAAGTCGCACTAAAGACAACTCCTTGACCTTGTGACCTGACTGATGCATTTTTCAATGTAAACGTTTCTATTTGTGGGTATTGACGTTATGACCTGATTGATGCATTTTTCGATGTAAACTTTTGTGTCTGTGGGTATTGACCTTGTGCCCTGATTGATGCATTTGAGTAAGGAGTCGTCTAACGAGGTGGAGGAATTGTTCGGATGACCAACCAGAATTCGGGCAAAAAAATTTCAAAAAATCTTGTAGAGATAGTGTTTGAATCGTGTTTTTGATGGTGGAAATAGATTCATCACCATAAAAAACGTCAAGAACTTAACAACTATAACTTAGATTTACAAAAATCCTTACCGGATTTTCTCTAAATATAACTGGAATTTCTGTAACTTTCCCAGCGACTACTCCGAGTCGTTAAACTAGTAATCGGTCTGTAGGTAAAAAATTTGTATTGCCATAATTTATCCAAACCTGGGTAGGCTCCGCAAAATCTATCACCTTCCAAAAGCAACCCTTATCAACAGGCGCCACGACATCATGGTAGGTAAGGGACCCTTCTTTTAATGATTTTTCCATCTAAACGTTTCGGGTGCGATTCTCTCTTAACCCTACGAATGTGTTGCATCATGTGAATTGGCCAGAAGGCGCCGACTGTGTTGAGATATAAGGGAAAAATTCACACTGCATCAATGCCATTTATGTCTGTGGGTATTGACCCTGTGACCTGATTGATGCATTTGAGTAATCGGTGGGTAGGTAAGTACAATGTCGAAAGACCGAGTGAGGGCTATGCAAGAAGCATTGGCATAATTTATTTAAAAATATTTGACCCTTCAATTAATTTCATGTTGATCAAAAAAAATATATAAATTCAACATTAGAACTTATAAATAATTTATTTTTTACAATTATTAAATTAATTGATTTAATTTTTTATTGGTGTAAAAGAGAGGGACTTTTATTTAGTAATCATTATTTCAGATTTCTCATTAAATCATGACAACTCGTTTGCACCATGTGGAAAATGATAAGTGACATGACATGTTATTGTAAATTAATTCGTAACCTTTATAATACTCTTTTCATTGCCGTCCATATTTTGGAATGACTGCCGCCATATATTGTG
This sequence comes from Pinus tabuliformis, assembly GCA_031772625.1. NCBI lineage: Eukaryota > Viridiplantae > Streptophyta > Pinopsida > Pinales > Pinaceae > Pinus > Pinus tabuliformis. The sequence goes on along the minus strand of CM062805.1, from coordinate 702,136,163 downwards.
AAGCTCCTCCGCGCGTGGGCATCTATTGCCAGCAGAACACCTTGAAGCAATTGAATTTATGATGCGATATGTCTATGTCGTTTTCTTGTGACAGTACACTCCAATAAAAAATTCTGGAAGCCAGGTCGATTGAACGATACACCCCATCAAAACCATAGTAAGCGCTCCTTGAATTCTAGGCCCTAGGTCATTCCAACATATCGTTATTGTGAATCTGGTTCTAAGCATCGAGATGGATTTCAGATGCAAGCTGTGTTTCCAGGTAATCAATTTGGTGATTAAATGCATATTGACTTTACACTCTTCCACCTTTCGTTAACGGAAATCACCAAAAGAACAGAGGTAACAGGAACCTATTGCTAAAGAACTCATGTAGTAGGTAGTCGAATTGACATTGAGCAATATCACAAAAAAATAGAGGTAGCAGGAGTTGGTTGCCAAAGAATAGTTGTAGCATATGTGGAACTAATTGAAGGTATGGCTTGCTACAGTATTTGTACTTTTGTTTTCTCTCTGGTTTTCTTCTGTGGAGTTTGCTCATTGTAACTTTCTTTCCTCTGTGCTGTTGTGTCCATTGTTGAAATAAGTTGGTAGATGTCGTTACGTGTCTGGAAAACTAAAATTGAGAGGGACGCCAAGGGTTTCGAGTTTTCAAACCCCTGTTAGATCTCTCATGATTGTGTTCTCTATTTCCGGGTGGTCTCTTAGATGGCTACTTAAGCTCCATATGGATTCCACATTCTTACATTTGTTTAAGGCCATTTTGATTTTAACCTATTTTTACTACAAGATCCATTTCTTAAAAAATATTTTTGGTTCCTGCACCTCACTTATGTTTGTACAATCATAATTTGGAATCAAACTGTGGTTAATCAAGCTTGTAGCTAGCTCATTTCATGCTTGTGAACCATCACCCTCACCCGTTAATGATTACTTCCAAGTTCCACCCATGACTTCTACATGTAGTAAAAGGGCGACGACTCTGAGCGAAGGAAGCACATATTCGGGCGATTTTGTTGTGTTTGTGTTTTATTGGTATTTTAGCATTTTATTGTTATTTTCTGTTTTAGAGATAGAGTGGAATAAGTTGAGGAGATATTTTTGGGAAAGGTAGATTCGGTCTGTGTGATTGAATCCAATCCATGGCCGAGAAAAATAATAATAATAGCAGCAACAACAATGGCTTCGATCTTCCCATAAAGCAGGTTAGGCTTCAAGAAGAAGGAGAAGACCACCCACTTTCCTGTGTGGACGCCATGGATGGAGTGGATGGAGGCTACCCATCTGTTATTCCTGGATGGTTTGTTGAAATAAGTCCTATGTGGCCTGGTTCGTTAGCTTCAATCCACTCCCCCCTTTTTTTTGCAGTTGTGATATAATGGATTGCTTCTGTTTTAGATTGAGGACCCATGTCAGTATTCTCAATGTAAATTCACTGCTTTGTTTTGTTTTTGATTTCAATGGATCATTTTTGGATGCTCACTGGCCCAAACCCATCTCTATACTGGAGTCTGATATGCACCTGGATGTTAGAAAGCTGTGTTGTATATCTATTAATTCAGAGGGTGGTTATTAGAGGGGTTTGGGCTGGAGTTCATGTTGAATGCACCCAATATATCATGTAGATGTTGATGATCATATCCACCCAGCCTATATAATGCACCTTGCTTTTGTAAATGCAATTGAACTTCTTTTTAAGCGTGACTCTAAACTTTAGAGTCATTCTATCACTTTAGATGGGTTTATCATACAATTCTTGAACTTCACGACATCCAGGTGAGTATCATAGTTGGATATAGTGTTTTCCCTATTGAGTGCATCCAATGTACTGTCTGGATTTAATGTATTACACACTTATAGAGTGGATAACTCAGTCCCACCACCAACGTTGTAGAATGCACACATTACTTATATGTGATTAGAGCACTATGGCTGTAAAATGCACATTAGTTATCTGTAATTAGGGTTTTTTTTTGGTGTGATCGTAAACATATACTATTTTGCATTGCTGATGAAAGAAAAAGTGCTAAATCCCAGCATTTAAAAGCTTAAAAGTGTAGAAACTATGGCTAAATTAGCTTTCTTTTGGCTTCTAGCCCGAGATATTTTTTGTGCATTAGAGTTGTGTGAAGTTTCTAGTGTTGTCTGCTTCAAGTTCCTCTTAATTGGCATATTAGAGTCTAGTCCAAGCTTCATATTTTTCATCCGTCAGTTCTATGTTTAGAAATATAAGGAACTATGGTATAATTAATCTAGTCTTAGCCTTCTAGCTCGAACACTATCTTTGTGGATTATGGTTGCATGGAGTCTACAATAGTGTATTCTGTTGTAAATTCCTTTTTAGATGGAAATACCAGTTCATGGCAGGAGATACAATTTCGGAGGAATGTTGGGGGTCTAGCTTAAAGCGCAGGAATTCCTTAAAATTAAAATTCATGCCAGTCTTGTTTTTAATGTCTTGTTATATATATTGTCTTCCAAGTTTGTATGTGAAGATATTTATATACTGCCTTACCAACTACAACTCTACCCGATTTGCTTTATTTGTATTGTTTTGGGTCAGTCTTATATCTCGTTTTAGATCCACTATAGTGGGAGAATGTATGTTTCGTAAATTCCCCATAAATTGTTTTATGTGACTTTTTGTTTATAATCTGGTTATTCAATTTCAGAGAAATGGTGGGGGTTTAGTTTAAAGGTACACAAGCTGTTCAAAACTAAAATTCATTCCATATAATTTGATAATTTTTGACATTACCTTCATCAACATGTGGTTGGAATTTGATTTCTAACCATACCACAACAACCCACTGATGGTGAAACTGGCTTTGGATTTACTAGGAAGAATGAATTGATCAATGGAAGGGCAACCATAGTTGGGGTCTTCTTTCTGTTAAATTTTGAACTGTTAACTGAAAAAGGTTTTATGAAAGGCACCAGGTTCTTAGATTTTTTGTATGTTGTATCTTGAGCATTAGGACAGTGAACAATGTAGTTTCTCCAAAAGAAATCAATGAACAAAATTATTACTTCAAAACCCACCAAGTGGAGTCCAATGTTTTATGTTTGTCTAGGTCAAACAAAGGTGAAGTGTAGGAACCTTTTGAATGAGATGAAAATATTACTGTAATGATCACATATTTTGTCTATTGTCTGGCTAGGCCTATGAAGGTGAAAGTTGCTTTTAGCCTTATCATTTGTTCAACAAAATTATTTAATGTTTTCTGCCTCCATCTATCAGTACAGTCATTATTATAGCATCCAAAGGCTTCCTTTTGTTCTAACATAACAAACAACTACAAGATTTACAAGCTAGATACATATTGGTCAGATCATGACACAATATGTCTCATAATGGACCATGTACATGCAAATGAATCACAAAACACATCAAACTCTTTCCATATCTGCAACTAATATCATTTCTTTCCCCTTTTATTGTCATTGAAACTTAACCATTCATTACTCTTCTTTTGCAAGAATCTATTGTATCCATATCCAACGAACTACTAATGCAATTTCCTTTTATCTTATACATCTATAATGGATCAAATATCCAACGACCAAAAACACAGAAGGAAAGTATTTACATATACTATTCAAAATATCCATTCACCAAATATGTATATGAAATTTCTTTTCATGTCTCCAATATCACTAGTTCCATTTTCCACTCATTATCATTTGCAATGAAACAAATACCTTGCAGCCTTGAACAACAAATCAACACAACATTGGAGCAAGAAAAACAACTAACAAAAGAAGCAACAAGGCAAGTCAAGCCATGCCCATCACTTATTTACACTTGTCACATTGTAATATACACATCAACATTGTTTCTTTGTAATTGACTCTAATTTGCTTCATATGTGCACAGTTCAAATGCACCATCGACAATTCCAATATCAATTGAAGAATTGAACATCCGCAAAACTCGAAAATTATTCCATGGTGATGTAATGGTTGTCTACAACACATTTCTTGACAAAGCACAAAAAACTCGTCAAATATTGTGTGCAAATCTAACTTATCAACAGGGATTGATGACAGTCACATTGGTTGTTCCAAATGACTCATCGAAAAACATAATAAAAATATCTTGCCAGGAAAGAGAATTGCAGTGACAAATTTCTAGATTCTACCAAAAACAAATTACAATCGTGGCGACTGTGATCACATTTTGTTGTTAGACAACACAAACATTGCAGAAAACATCAGCCCAATCTGTACAGAAAACAAATTTGTTCCAAATGCAACAATAAAACAATAGGGAGAAAGCATAGAAACATTCCCAATAGCAACAATTGCAACACTTGTAACAAAAGCTCAAAAAATTGGCATGCAATATACATTGCAAATTAAAGATGGAAGTTCTCAAGGTGATATGGCCTCGGTAAGATGGGCTGCCTTACACCATTCACCCATAAGCTTTATGAATATTTATTTATTGTCTTTATGCAATAAATTGATTTGTTTTTTGTGTCCTTTATGTCACAGCTACAACTATTTGAAAACTTGCTTCCTATCTACAATGAAACTAAACAGAGACTGCAAAATGGAGAAATGCGGATTATGCTCTTCAAAAACATAACAAAAAGAAATACCTCAAGGAAAAAACATTACATACAACACAGGCCACATTGATCACAAATTTGAATACTGAAATAGAACAGGATCTCAGAAAACTACTTGACAGAAAAAACCAGGTACGTACATATACAATAATCTGTTTATTTTTAATTACAGAATTACTTATTTTCCATTATACATTTACTCACTAGTTTTCTTTTCTAGTAGGTGCAAGGAACACTGCTGGTTGCAAATGCATATTCCACACCATTTGAACATGTGTGTGCACTTTGAAGTTTCCCAATCTCATCAACTATAATGATAGAAGACATGTCAACATTTTGCACTAAATGCAAACAAAATACTCCACTTCTCTTTCTGCATTGTATCAACTGCATTATAAGAACTCCTGATAACAACACATTACGATGTTGCCTTAGAAACAGACTAGTTTTAAAGCAGTTGTTGCCAACATTAGCCCAAATGTCTTACCAAGAATATTTGCAGAAAATAACAACAACAATTTATATGTTGCGCAATCTCCAAGTTCAAGGTATCTTCACTCTAAATGGTGACAATGAGATTTTAGATACCAACCATAGCAACAAGAAAAATAAAATCTCAACTAGCAAGTTTGTCTTGTCTCCCTAGGTAACAACTTCATTCTTTGACTTTCAGTGTTTAGCCATATAACAAAATTCTTCAATTTTTTATTTATACAAGCATAATAAGCATTTTGTATTATCTCTCTTATTACAGGGTTGGCCATTGTTAAGAAACAAGACTCCATGATATCACAAAACTTAAGAGCCCAATGTTGAAAGGAAAATGAACATGACAGTGAACAATTTCAACTTTTTTTGTTCCAAATTTGATAAAACAATAGAAATGCTTTTACCGATACTATGTCAATAAAAAGGATTTACTTTTTTTAACACTGATATTGCTACAACAACATCTGTAACTTCTTCATTACATATATGTTTTGAAAATTTCTAGTGTCAATTTGGTGTCTGTAAATAATAGTTATCTACATTTTCCTGTTTTTTGTTATGTTCTGTAAACTAAAAAAAAAAAAAAAAAACATGATGCCTATACTCTTATTTTGATTTTTAATGCTGCTATTGAGCTACATCATACTACTTCTACACTTCTAGCCCTTGCTCTGTTTCATTTCTTTCCACAAATGCTTGTTATATTTTTCATGCATTTTGTTAGATCATCTTACTTTATGCTTTTGGAGTAGCTTTGTGCACTCCCACAAGCTATTGTTGCTGATATGAATTCGTATGTGTATTTGCATTGTTTGTTTGATTCTTAACTCTTTATGCGCTGGCTGTTTATTTACACAAAACCATCAAATTATTTGCTTTCATTCTTTGTTCAAGGTATCATATCATATTCTTGAAAGAAGACGATCTTCTTATGCAAATTTGAATGGATAAATCCAAACATTTCAGAAGTTGACGAAGTCTTAACCATGGGGTTTTGTGATAGAAATTCAAAATAAGCTAATGGGTATTGTCATCCATGTAGATTTTGAAATTATTGAGGCATGAAGTCTCCCATGAGATGGAAGAGAGCTAGCTTGAAGAGAGGAGGGTTGGCGGGTGACTATGGCCAACCTCTTAGTTACCCAAATCTATTAGCTCAATGCTTTGGGATTTCACACATTCAAAATGACAGATTGAGTGGTAACATGACCAATGTGCTAGCTTGCAGCCTCCAAAATGCAATTTAGAGAGTAAGGGTTGCACAAAACCACCAATTTAGATTTTTGCAATTAGCTAAAATCTGGCATGACAATGCTCCATAAAGGTTGATGATTCAATGGTTGTGGCTTTTATTTTTCATAGAGAAGAAGCAATCACATCATAGAAAGAATAAATATTGACCAACCTTTTGCAACTTCCAGATTTACAAATGCCCTTGAAGTTAGCTTCATTGTCTTTATATGCAAACTTTGAAGAAATGATTTATAAATCATCCCCACATACAACAATGCGAACTAGGCATTGTTTTGTCCAAAGTCCAAAATCAAGAAGAAATAGAATCATAGCTAATGTCATTTGCAAAGATTTTATGTCAATAATAGTTTGAGATTTCCTTATGAGTAGATCTGCTTATTTATGTTCCTATTCTGTCCTTTTTTTTCTTCTTTGGTCCTTATGAGTAAATCTGCAATTTTATGTTCCCATTCTGTCCTTTTGTTTGCTTCTTTGGTGCTTATGAATTGGACTTAACTAAGAGCTCATTTTAAATTTTTTATTAACATGATTATTTTATTCTGGCTACTGACCTCTTAAGAAACCTGCATAAAGTCAAAACTGTGTTGAAGCAAAGAATCTATCCAGTGGAAGATTTCCTATGTTAAGTAACAAATTATAAGAAAACAACCAAGTACACAAGTAAACCACCAAGAGTAGATAACTGGTATCATCACAGTTGTGAGAGAAAAACATAGTAGCGTGTTAAATACATTATTAAAAATAATTCTTGATTTGGTGATAACTCTATATGTCTATTTGTTTTAGCTTTATTTTGGTTTTAAACTTTCAAGTTCAACTCCATTTTTGAGTTCAAAACAGATTTTTGTTCGACTTTGTGGCATGTTTCTCTTTTTATAATGAATGCCTAATAGGTAGATGAGAAGAGTATTGTGATTGATAGCTAGGACACAAACTTGTTTAAATTCTGTGTGTCTAGCTCTTCTTTAGCAATTTAATGTTGCTTTATTTTAATTGCTAGTGTGGGAAAAATGCATCTCATGTTTTAAAGAAACACATGTATAGTCATATATCACTGGGGCAAGGCATAGACATGTGAATTACCCATCCCTATTTAAGCAACGAGTGGTAGCATATCCACTTTGATAACTTGTTAACAGAGACAATATCTTTTATGGACATTAATGTCCTAGCAAAAAACTGAATTGTGAGAGATCAAAGTTGAACAATGTGAATTCACCTATGAGGTAGGGTGGATTCTGCATTATAAATAGTCCAAGATTACCTTTCCACAAAAAGGAACTACAAGTTATTTTGATCATGTGTCAATTGTTTCTACTTGCTTGCCTAACCATTCATCACTATCCAAAAAACATCCGCTTTCCAATGCAGGGCAGCAAGAAACAAATATGATGCTCTAGAAAAAAGTTAAACTGCAAATCTAGAAGGTTCAATCTATATTGTATTCCCACAAAAGATGCATGACTATTTGTAATTTTTGTTAGATCGCACAATTCCATTTGAAAGACCATAAACCTGACTGCTAGGTTGTTATAACTTATTAAGGATCAACAACCCAAGTATCTTGGAAAGGATACATAAGAATATAATATCCATATAGGTTATGCATTGAACTAACACATGCAAATCAACATTTGGGTAGATGATAGGTCACAATGATATGATAGAAATGCAATTTGGGAATTCCAATTTAAGAATAACAGGAAAGTGGAAGTGCTATAAGAAGAGATCCTCAACTTATGGCAATAAATCCTGTTGTATAGTCTTGTACTTGACTACAAGCTGGTCCTTATGAGATTATGATGAGTTTCTCTTTCCTTCCATCCAATATTCAAAGATATGCAATGATGATATATTTAAAGATGCAACAACGAATAAGAGAACCTCAGCAACTGTCACTTCAGCTTTATTATTTGAAACCTCTCTAGAGTTTAACTGGATGTAATAGGTAATATTGCTAGGGAGGGAAATAGTAGCGCCTCCTCCACAAATCCCTGCTTGATAAGCACCATAAAAAAACGAACATATGCAGAGACAAAGCAGGGAGGAAAAATAAAGGATCTATATTTAGGTACTGTGTCTATGTTGTGCGTTAAGATCTTTTTTAACGACAATGTGGTGTAGGGTATGCGTTGATGTCTACAATATGCTAAATTAATTTATGGTGAATGGATTGCAGTCTTGTTGATTTTATTATATGCATTGATATAATGGTCATTCATGTTGATTGAAATGGAATTGGTATTGATGGGTTGGTCATTCTAGGGAATGTATGGGTTTATATATTTATTTTGCTCATTAAATATACCATGAACTATTGTACCTGGAATGTGGTGAAGGATTTCAATCCTTCACCACATTGTATCCTACTTAATCCTGCTTTCAAGTTATAAATACGTGGAATTTAATATGAAGCATTGAGTGAAATACATTGTATGCTGTTATCATAACAGTCATTGGTTCACTTCTTTCATTGTTTTTTACTCCAATTTAACCATACTTAAACAAATTAAGGATTTAGCTCTTGTTCAAATCTGCTAATTAGTTCAATAATTAAAGTAGGCGGCAGGGAACGCTAGCTATGTGGCCTTGTTGATTAATAATGTTAATATTTTGTATTTTTTTTTTTATTATGCATGATGTATGTAAAGTATTTCCTCTGGCTTATTATTGATTAATAATGTTACTATTTTGTATTTTTTTAATTGATTAATAATTTTTTTTGGTTGAATTGACCCACAAGGATTTTAACATTAATTTTTTTTAGTTTATTTCATACTTCATTTTTCTGTTTGCTTGATCCAATTTGAGCATTAAATTTTTTAAGTTTACTTCATTTCATAACAGGCCATTGTAAATTGAGTTATCCTAGTGCCACTTGTTACCATTTGTATTATTACTTAACCCAGGGTTTCTTATTTGAGTTTGATTCCGTGTTTTGAAAAATATATTATTAATAGAAATAAAACCTGTTTAAAATGTATGTTTTTAGTAGTTTTGAAAAAACATTGAGACGTAAATAAATTTTGAAAAATGAACAAGTAATAATCATGAACTTGGGAAATGTATTTAAAAAAAATATTATTAAATTAAAGATAAAAAATTTAAAAATATAAATAGTTGAATTGTAATTTTCTAGTGTTAATTAGACAAGCACAATTTTATGTAATTGCTAATTACTTCTAATGATATATGTGATATTACTTTAACCCACTCCAAAACATTATTAAGTACACTTAGAAAATTCAACTGGTCAAACATTGACTGTCTTAGAAATTCAACTCAAAATCTTTAGCCTCCTTCCTTAGATAATTCAACTCCTTAAAATCGTCAACCTCATTGACTGTCTTAGAAATTCAACTCCTTAAAATCTTAAGCCTCCTTCCTTAGATAATTCAACTCTGTAAAATCTTCAGCCTCCTTCCTTAGATAATTCAACTCCTTAAAATCTTTAGCCTCCTTCCTTAGATTACTTCGCACGTGTGAGAGAGAAAAATGTGAGTGATGAGTGTGTATAAAAATGAGAAGTTCAAGTGTCTTTTTATAGTGATTTTATGGTGCTCAAGGGCACGTCTCATTGCAAATTAAATTAAACTTTCGTTCTTTTAATTTAAAATCAATTTTTTTTATTTTTTTTTATTTTTTATTTTTTATTTTTAACTTATGCTAGTTGGGGAATACCTCTCACAACTACCCAAAAATCAACACTCCCTCTTAGCTAGGGAGCTATTCACTTTGACTTCCTCAAGATGTTAACTTAGCTGGAAAAAATTCTCCACCCCAAGAAAAGGTTGAATGAGCCTAGCCACATTACACGGTACCCTGTCAATACCCTTGACCTAGGGAGAATGTATGTAATGATGCTACAACATCAACACTCCCTCTCAACGAGGGAGGCATTGTCAACCACTCTAAGATTTTTCCTAAAATATAACATATTCATCAGGGACAGAGGCTTTGTGAGAATGTCAACAACCTGCTCATTCGTAGAAATGGATAGAGACTCACTGCTCCCTTTTGTATCATGTCTCAAATGTAGTGGTACTTGATCTCAACGTGTTTCAACATGTCATGGAAAAACAGATTTTCCAAAAGCTTCACACAACTTTGATTGTCACAATATATCATGATCATCTTTAGCACCCAATTAAACAATCCTGCAAGAAGCTTCTGAAGCCACACTGCTTCACAACTTTCCAAGCTAGTTGTAGTATGCTAAGCCTCTAAGTGCTGAGTGCGATAAATGTCTACTTCATGCTATTCTAGGATATCATAGTAGAACCCAAATTGAAGCAACATCCTGATGTGCTCTTCCTATCTTCGACATTTCCTGCCAAATTAGAATTTGTGTCTCCTTGTAGTTGTACTTCACCATCTAAGACATACCTCAATCCATAACTAACTGTACCACGCAGATATCTCAATACATGCTTTGTTGTAATCCAATGTATATGCCTAGGTTCCACTATGAACTGGCTTAGAGTGTTCATTGTGTTAGTGTCTGTCAGTCCTGCCAGTCACCAGTGATCAAATGTGCTCTTTCAAATTTTTTGTTAGGGTTCTAGGTCAAGTTTTTTATGGTTTCAGTAGGTCTTCAAATAAAAACTTTGATCATTGGTTGGTGTGTCTAAGTCAATGCTACTCCTTTCGACATTCATGGGTATCATTATTGATCATGGTTATGTTATTTTTCAAGTGTTACAGGTCATGAATCAGTTAAAATGTCATCAAATGGGTCTTGGTCTAGGTCTTCACCTGTTTTTTCATCACCATGTCAGTTTTAAGTAAAAAGAACTATGTTTATTGTCTTGATTCATCATATAAAGGGAGTTAGCATCTTAGGGAGAAAATGTAATAAAGGTAAAGGTAATACTTCGGTTCATAAAGTTATTGCTCCAATCAATGAGGTATGATGCCATGTCATGACATATGCCAAAAAAGGTGTTTTTGAGTTTTAAAGGATCTTTCAAGCATTTATTTCACTCATCTGATTTGTATAGAGCTCCAATTGGTCATTGAAAGCCTTCCAAGCAACTTTAGCATCAATTTCTACTCTCAAAGGGAGTTTTGAATCCTCTCGCTACGTTTTCCTACCTCACACTGCGTTTTGTGTCTCCACACCACGTTTTCAGCCTCACGTTACGTTTTCTCCATCTCGCTACATTTTCAATGTGTGAAAGATAGGAACAGATCCAAATGTTCTCTCCTGCAGGTGAAGCTCTCCTCAGCTCAGTTACAAGTAAGTTTAAGCAAAACACCACCTCCAATCATTAGTTTTTTCAGCGTTTTAGTGGGGAACCCTCTCCTAGGGTTCCATGCCACGTTTTCTTCGTTTTGCACTATTGTTTAGTTTGCACACATAAAAACCTAGTTCCATACACATTTTACCCTTCCCCACACTCAAACACACTTCCCCTGGCTTTCCTTATCCATCCTCCCTCATTCCCCTAAGTCCTAGAGCTAACTCTAGTCTGTACGCTACACTATTGGCAGAAATTAGTGTTAGGATTGTGTTTTAATTCCTACCACTCATACCTTCACTCCTTATTTGATTTTTCACTTCCCTAAGCTTCTCAACACACCTCCCTACCTCCCAAATTTTTTCTACTAAGATATTTCCTCCCTAACCCCTCTATCCCCTCACCTGAAGACACTAACCGTAATCCCTTGTTTTCCCAAGTAAAACTCCTTTTACCCCCCTTTCATCCATCTAGGGTTTTGCTGTGAAAATTAAAATCATGAAAAGTGAGAAGAAGGAATATAATAAGGTCAGGTGTCTATATTTGATTTAGCTCACACCCATGAGATTAATGCTTCACCATTCATCAAAAGGTCATGTGAAGAAGTGGGTTGCCTAGGATTTTGTGAGAAAATTCCAAGTGGGATACCATGCCAAGTTGATAAGCCTCTTTGCCACCAAATTGAAAAAAGTAAAAGTCACAATATTATGGATAGACTTCATCATATTAGTAGAGGTGATTGGCATAATTTTTAGGGTTTTGAGGTCATTTTCCACTCATAGGGACAATCTCACTTCAAAATCCGTTTTGAAGTAAGGAAGATGAATTTGACAAATGTGAAAGAGGTTTCTGTGAATAATAGAACAAGGAACGAAAGCCTCCTTCATTGTTTACACAATTATCATATATTGGGAGATATGAAACTTTCTTGGAGACATATTTCAGAAAATCAAAATTTTCCAAGTTAATTTCCTATTTTAGTCATGATTTTGTGGAATGGATTCTGAGAAAATGAAAAAGAATTTCCAAAAAATGAGAGAGGTTTCTCTTCACAACCAATCTATCTAAAAAAAAAATCTCTCAGGTTTGAAAAATGTTTCATGGTTAGAGATATATTTCTCCATCTTTGAGGCCTATTTTTGTAGAAAACCCATAAATTTTACATTGTTTTTTGTCCAAAAAGGTAGCGTTCCCCACGCTACGTTTTTGGTGGGGGCCTCCATTTGACAAAAGGTTTACATTTCTGGATTCCTTATGGACTACACATTAAATTTATGTAACTAGAGATCCATGTCAGCATATTTTTCTAGGTCAAAAAGTAAAAAAAGTAGCGAAACAACACCTTTCTGCCATGCTTTTTTGAGGCATGCTACGTTTTTGGAGTAGATGTGGGAGAAATGGCTTTTGGAGATTTAGAAGAAATATTTTTTAGTGCTTGAATATTCTATGGTGTAGTAGACAAGCAGATATTTCTCTAGCATTTTTCAGATCTTGATTTGGAGCTCGGGAACCCCTCCAAAAGTCACTTACAACAGCACACTACATTTTCTCCAGGCACGCTACGTTTTCAGGAAATTCACTACGTTTTTTCCTGGAACTCATTTTTCTCAGTTTTCTCCATTCAGATTGACTTTAGCTGATGTAATTTGTCATTTTAGAGGTTGTGATGATGCATTGAGGTGTAATTATGTTTTTCAAAGTAAAAATTAAGTAGATTCATGCTTGTATAGGTTCTTATGGTCAAATGAATCAGTTTTGCACCAAATTGGGAGTTGGTTTCTAACCTCCCTAGTCTTAGGTATGGTTGGAGATATTCTTGTAAGTAGTTCCTTGAATGTTGTATTCGACCCATGAGAGGGGGAAAGTGATATTTTGATCTATATGTAACCAAATATAAGTTAGAGAAAGGGTTGGATGCTTGAGAGTCTTTTGGAGACTTTTTACTTGATCACTTTGCAGTAATACAAGCCAGTTGCAGCTATTATTCAAGAATTCATGTGGTATGATCTTGTGGCAATGTTTTCTTCTGTGATTCACTTTTATGAATGTTTAATGTATCTTCTTTCCATTTCTATGCTTTCAATGATCTTCCTATGAGTTTGATGAACAAAATTCTTAAAGTTTAAGCTCTTTTTTGATAGGAATTTCATCTTTATGTTATCTATCTTCTGATGAATGAACTCATGCTTGCCATGCTAATTTTGAACCTATGTTTTTCAACCCTACACTACACCGACAAAGCCTCAAAGTTCCATTGAGACATACCTACCTTGCTCCTTTGTATTTTTGCAACTGAGCCTTTCCTAAAACCCTAGCCTTGGTTCCTTGACTCATGCTTCATCCAGCAAAACCATAAACTTAAAAAATTTACATGAGCTGAACATATCTAGCCTAATATATTTTTCCCACTCCAGTCATATTTGGCTGTGAGATTTATAGAGAGAGCCCTCTAGCAGGGCTAGCCACTGAACCTTAAGTGGTTTGAGGTTACTTCCGTCGATCTCCTCTCTCAGCCTTGGGATATTGTGGAGGATAACATTTTGGTGCCATTTCCAGGGAACAAGAGATCATATCTTCCTTGGGAAAGAACGACAAGGATCAGATCTAATTGCTTATGGTAGACAGTGATCAGACAAACGAAGGCTGAAATCATTCACCCAACGACTCCAAATTAGTTTCAAATTTAATTCTAAGACTCCACTGGAGGATGAACCTTGCTAATATAAAAATGAAAGGAAAATATGGGAAGATCAGGTATTCAAGTTGGAATTTCATCCAAGATATAATATGTTTTATTGTAAATTATTTCTTCTCTTTTCTTGAGAATGTCAAGAAGGTTTTCCAAAGTATACTGTATTTGAGAAAAGATCCCAGACCCACATTTGATTCCTTTCCTTTGAAGATTGTGAATACAAATTTTGATCTTGGTCAAGACCCTTCTTCTAAATCTTATGATGACCATCTTCAACTTGATGAGCCTCAAGAGATCAAGACTAATTCTACAACTTCTGTACATACTCCTACACCTTGTAAAATTCCAGATAGATACAAGCCACTCATCTTACCTCCTATACTCCATGATTTCCCTAAAAATTATTACAAATATCTTCCCATGTTTGATGGAGAATATGGTAACATCACTACTGAAAAAAACATTCATAGTTTTGAAAATTTTATCGACCTTTTTGGGGTTGAAGAAGATGATGTCAGTATCAAGACTTTTTCTCTATCGTTGCAAGGTGAAGCCAAGATATGGTTCAAAAACTTTGCCAGCTGCAAGCAGCGTCGATTTCCATCAGTTTGTGAAAGTATTCCTTGATAGATGGGTGATCAAGAGGAATCATTTTCTGATTTTAGAAGAATATAATCATTTGAAAAGAAAACCAAGAGAAATAGTGCAACACTTTTCAGCTAGGTTCAATCAAGTATACCATTCATCCCTGCTGATATCAAACAACCACCTGGTTTAGCTCTCTTACACTACCCGGATGCCTTTGGTTCGGAAATGGAATTTCAATTGAGAGAAAGAGACCCTACCACACTCAAAAAAATGCAGGACAATGCAATAGATGTGGAAGCTAATATGTTGGTCAAAAGGTCAAAGTTGAAGGAAGAAGAGAGGGAGAACATAGAGAAGGAGTACTTGACATCTTCAGAAGTGAAGCTCGAAATTTTGGTAAGTACAATGGAATAAATGATGCAAAAGATCATCATGAGCGATGAACTTTCTTTTCAAAAACACCATGTCCCACTTATTGCAGAAGAAGAAGAAGAGGTTGTTGAGTCAAAAAAGAGTTGAAAGATGACTCCAGGGGGGTTCCTTTTTCGTTTATTTAAGGAATCTGAAAAAGGGATACAATAAAACTCCCAGAATCAGTCAATAATGATCACTATTCACATTGAAGGCACTTGTAACTGCACAAGAAATGCACCCATCACTGATATAGAGAAAATATTAAAATATTACAAAAATATTTGACAAAATGACTTTCAAAACTTATAAATATGTAAAAGTAATTTCGTTTTTTACCATTTTACCAAACTGAGCTCTGAAAGTGTTTTTGTGCCCTAATTTCCTTAATTTTCCAGTGGTTGTTGCGGGAGATCCGGGGTACCATTTCATGATCCATCTGCGACAGGTAAGAGCCTCATCCTTGCTCTTGCATTTCATTACCTTTTTATGCAATTTTAACGGTGAATTTTAAGCTAGAAAAGAGGATTTTGAAAAGTTGTCGGGGACCATCATGGGTATGGTCATCGGACCCGCGATGGTCGCGCTCGAGCCCAAAGGCTCACACGATGCCATCGCATTGTTTTGAAAAACAGGCGCGATGGCACTGAGAGCAATTTTTGGAGATTAAAAACTCATTTTAAAGCAAAAAATGTTGAATTTTATCCATGGAAAAAGCATTAAAAAGTGTTTAAATGTTGTTTGCAGGAGAAATATGGTCCTAGAGTGGAAAGAAAGAGGCCATGAGGCTGAGGATCACCAAGCATATCAAGATTGGCATGCATAAATGCTCTGAGAGATTATGGCCTACTGAAATTTTTCCGAACCACAAGGTTGAGGGCATAGATGGAGTTGCTACCTTATCTGATCAGCCTTTGGGATGTAGATCGAGAGATCTTCATCATCAAAGGGAAAGAACTAGAACTAGAGGAAATGGACATCTATTTCATCATGGGATTATCCCATCGAGGAGAAGCCATTCAACTCTTTGGATCTTGCCAAGGAGGTGAGAGTACCAGGAGTCTAGTCCATAGATATTGTCCTGGTTCCAAGATAACTAACGAAGGTAAGGTGAAGATTGCAACAATCACCAATAACCTCATTTTAAGAACAATATTGTTCACCATGGTGCATGTATCTGGAATGCAAGCTCTTCATGAGGTTTCCAAGTCTTAGTTTTAGTATGCTATTGCTTGTTTGACCCCCACCATCTTCAACTGGTGTGGAGGTATTTTGGCGAACATGAGGCGCCAACTGACCAAGGGTAAGCACAGACACCTGAAGCAGTTTGAGTTTGGTTCCATACTGGTGACCTTCTTCTTGGAGCGAATACTGCTCTTTTGGTATCAGTGGGTAGAAGTCCCACATCTTGCCCCCCGAGATCCAAGGCTCGTGAGATGGAGCCAGCTCATGCCTCGAGGGGGCACAGGTCAACATATGCACTATCCAACAAATTTCTTAGCATGGCTTGAATGCCAGCTACTTATGGTAGATGAATATGCTTATGCCGGTATAGATTTCATAGGAGATCCATATCTACCTCTGCCACCAGGCGAACAGTGGACCGACGCAGGTAAAAACTTGTTTTTTGAATTTTTTCAAGTTTTATGATTTTTTATGAGAGTGTGAACTAAGACTCAACTTATGATAAATGTGCAGATGTGGGACCAAAGAGACCACTAGGCATGTCGCCAATAGCATGATGAGCTTCCCATCCGATAGTGGCTGCAGACTACGAGGAAGGGGTTGACCCCTTAGCCGAGATGGAGCGCAATCTGGAGGCAATCACCCGAGGGGTTCTAGATTATGCCACCATCGACGATGTTCCACTGCGTTGGCAGAGACATATAGTTGGAGTCTCTGCAAGACTGCGTCAGCTGTTAGGCCGAGTGATCAAAGTAGTCGCGTGCTACCATGAGCACCACGTAATTTGATAGCTCTTCTAGTCTTTTACACATTTTGTAGGCTTTGAAAGCCAAGTGTCTCAGAACACTCTATTTTTTGACATTTTGATGTAAACACTCCGGCAGACGCGATATATATATATATATATATATATATATATATATATATATATATGCATGTTTTATTTCTACTTATGTGTTCATAACATGATTCAGTTTTACAAATGACGCAAATGTCTATCAAGAACAAAATTTGCTAATGCATCAGTTAATGTATTTAAATTACGTGGAATATGTTGATATGTAATGTAATCAAAATTTCTTTCCAGCAATCTAACACATAGATACATACACAATATTTTTGGATTTCTTACTAAATAATGATTGTTTAATTGTAACACAACGAGCTATGAATCCAACTTAACAACTAAATCTCTAATGCCAAGAGCAACTGCTTCTGACAAGAGTTCAATAACTGCACTATACTCAACGATATTATTGGTTGTTCGACCAAGGTAGATACCTTGTAAGTTAATCAGCTCGCCATTAGGGTCATAGAGTACCCATGCTGCGGAAGAGAGGTTCCGTGTGCTACGACAAGCACCATCAGCAAAACCAACGTAATGACCTGATGACATCTGCAAACTAAGTGGAACACAAGGTAAGCAGAAAAACATGTCTACAAAGAAAACAAACACACCAAAAAAGACAAAACGCACACTAATGAATTAACACACTAATGTAAAAAAGTTATTACATGAATTTCATGCGTAAAAAGTTCAGATGGAGTCCATTTCTAAACTCAGGTAATCAATCAACAGAGAATAAAACTGGAGTTTCACCGTTGACATGACGTGTAAGCATCGACTCGGCCAAACAATAGAGTAAAACTCATAGAAGGCTCTGCCCCCATGCCCCCTGGGTGAGTGAGGGTTATGAGTCATAAGATGAAAACCCCATTGAGATAATGGGAAAACAGTAGAGACTCAGTGAAAAATATCATGAAAGGAGGCATAAAAAATTTGATCTAATGATGAGGAAAAGGTGCCCCTAGTTGAAATATTTTGACAATTTCAGGGTAAACTGAAATTTCAACAGATAGAGTTGCAGTGATGCTTCCCATATTACCCTCTGACAAGACTTCATGTACCAGGATAGGTGTGGGAAGTGGAGGTGTAGGAGAATGAGAAACAGATGCTTCAAGATAGGAAGGCATCCCATCGAGGCTAGGGAGGAAGGAAGAATGATGATGTAGACCGTTCCATGGAACTTCATCCAGAGACATGACCTCCATGATACTTTTTTCAATGGGGAATGTCTCGTTCAAGGGATCTGGAGAATCCCAAGAACCAAGCCATGGGGATGGCACATAAGTGTCTATGTTCATACTAAAGATAGTATGACTTTTTGAAGCAGCCATTGAAGCTAACACAATTTCTTGGTAATTTATCTCCAATGGACTTCAAGGCATGGAATCACCAAATGAGTCAATTTGATCTTCGGTAGGGATAATCCAAGGATCCGAAGAACCTGAGATCATATTGACTGAATGAACATTTGGAGGTGGGAGAGTAAAAGTACCCATTAAAGCAGAGTATTTGAAGAGACCTGCTCCCACGCTCTCATAAGGAATCTCAGTATTTCCCACATAAGGAACGTTACCATTTGATGAACCATAAGAAAAGAAAGATAGTTGATCAACCGTGACTATTTTCCTTTCATGAGGAAAACAAAGTGCGCAGAACAAAGAAGACAGCACACAAAACATGGCATGAGTCCAGCTTCACTCGAGAAGAAGGTTGTAGTTGAGATTGGAATCTACAAATTCTACCGGTCTTGCCTTCTAAAGTAATTGGTAAGTTCGTGAGAATACTGTATGGTCATGAACCTCTGCCATCAAAGGCTTTCAAGGTGTTCAGAGATTGGTTAAGAGGAGGAGAGCCAATGGTTTTCCAACACAAAACTGACATGATGAAAGTCGAGGCACCTTCATTAATAACTGTTCGATTAATCGTATTTCCTTTGATAAGGACCTGGATAAAAAATACAATCTGATGAGGAAGTCGAGGTACATGATTTTCCATATCGAAATTAATCAAACTCAAATCGGAAGGATTGATAGCACCTATAGCAGACAGCAGTGACTCCACTGCATTGGACAGGATTGAAGAACCTCCAATTCAGACATCGCCGAAGGTGCCTGAGCTAAATCCTCAACAATAGTGTAATGTTGTGCAGTTCTAGCATTCAGATTGAAAGATGACTTCCAAAGAACACCTTTAGGGGGTGGTCGGATGACGAACTCACTGTTAGGGCGCTCGATATGGAGCGGACCAAAAGAGGACGGAGTAGAAGTAGAAGGAGAATCATTGGCTTATTTCTCTGTGGTCTGTTTAGATGTAGCTTGATAGTCCTTGGTTCGAGTAGCGATCGAGATAGGTGATGAACCTTGCATCATGAACACTTGGGAACCTGAGGAAGCAGAAGACTGAGGCTGGTCTACCAATTGGGTTTGTTGTGACAGAAAGGGTTCTTTTAAGATAGTTGGAGTCCCTTTTAGCAAGCGACTAACTTCAGATCATCAGGGACAATCTTTAGTGTAATGATCCTCCTCACAGATGAGGCAAGGATATTTTAGCTTTCTACGAGAAGCATCGTCAGCAGAAGATTTAGGAGGGTCCTATTTTGGGGCATCGGCTTTGGCCTTACCTTTGCCTTTATTTTTACCTTTAGAGGATTTATTTGCTGTGGTAGATTAGACAACATGTACCTTAGAGGTTTTACCAGGACTGGATGAATTCTTAGAGGGATTATTGGGACCAGTGTTCGAGACCGATTTCTTCTTCGAAGAAGATTTTGCGAGAGTCTGAGACACGGAACCAATCACACCATCAATAGGTGGTGTATCTAGAGACTTTGATGCTCTCAGATCCAATGATGGTCTCAGAGCATTAGGTAACATCTCATACAATGTGCCATATTAAGAATAGACTAGGTCTAAATACTGGGCACTGGTGATGGGTTGCTCTTCTGTAACACATCTACCCATGGCTCTGTCCTTAGCAATTTTGCTGACGAAGGATTTCGCGAACCATTCTGTCAACAACTCATCAACAATCTCAAACTTGATGAGGCGATGCCGACGTCTCCATTCATGGATATGATCAAAAATGTGGGTCGCATTGTCTTTCTTAAGTGACGTAAGAAAATGTGTGCCCTTTTCATAGCGAACTGGTAGCTGGAAATGAGTGAGGAAAGCGATAGTGAGAGAGTTGAAGTCACCGTAGGTACCTCGAGGTAATTCGATGTACCACTTAGCAGCAACACCTGTAAGAGTCGTTTGGAAAAGTCAAAGACAGATAGAATCATCGATGTACGAATTGGAGGAGCACCAGAGGTGATATGTCATCACATGGGCTCATGGATCCTCCTTTGCTTTTCCCTTGAATTTGGGGAAAATTCTCGGAATCTTTGATGGAACTGGAGGCCAGTACGGTGAATGAAGAATGGGATCATTCGTGAGTCTCGAAACATCGGGCAACTCCAACATAGCCAAGAAAGGAAATTGTGTGTTAAATTTCATATAGGGCCTTTAAGGAGACCCAAACTGCGGAGTCCATCCTTGTTGGTAAGGATTTTGTCCCCATAGTGGAGGATTTTGTCCATATGGAATCTGGTTTTGTCCCCACTGAGGGTTATCTTGCCCATAAAGAGGATTCGGTCCTGGGTAGGTTTGATACTGCCCTGCCATATGTCACTGATGAGTATTATACGCGACATAAGGGTTATAAGGCTGTTGAACCTGTTGACATTGGACGTAAGTATTTTGAACCTGCTGCTGCAGGGTTTGAACTTGACCTTGCAACGACTGACCTTGCTGATATGCATATAAGGCTTGTTGCTGCCAAGGATGACCTTGTTGCTGCAAAGGCTAGCTTTGTTGTTGTAAAGGTTGGCCCTGTGGCTGCAAAGGTTGGCCTTGCGAGGACAAAGGTTGGGAAGACTGTTGAACAAACTGTGTCTGTGGTTGCAAATTTTGTTGCGACTATTGCAAAGGTTTCCCTTATGGTTGTAGCAGTTGTCCTTGTTGCTGCACTGCTTGCCCTTGCTATTGCAATGCTTGCCCTTGCTGCTGCAAAGATTGCCCTTGCTGTTATGAAGGTTTCCCTTGCTGCTGCGAAGGTTGTCCTTGTTGCTGCAAGGGTATTTGGACAGTTCCTGGGGTGATACCCTGAGGGTATTGATAGTTCCCAAATTAGATCTAGCCATATCCACCAGGCACAGTGGATTGGCCAGGTTAAACATAAGGCCTAGCTTGAGGAATGTAAGGCAGATTTACCATAGCTTGCGAACCATATGGGACATAAGCTGGTTGGAATGGGACCTGAGCCATATATGGTTGCTGGTATTGGACGTTACCTGACCCAGATGGACCAACAGGGTTAGGAATAGCGTCATAAAAGGGTTGATTCATTCCAACCATGTGAGTTTGTAATCCACTCACACTGGTTTTGCCAGACATCATGGGGATATTTGGATCTTTTCCCCCAGGTGGTGGCATAGTCTGTCCACTCGCTGGAGGGATAGAAGAACTTACCGATACCTGACCTGAGACTATTGGTTGAATTGGAGGAGTCAGTTGAAATGATGAAACAAGTTGAGACGGAATGGTAGGTTGAATCGGAACTGAAGTGACTCTAGTTTGCACAATAGGTCGAGAGGTCGTGTTATGAATGAACGGACCTGACGTAGGCATAGTGCCAGAAGACCAAATGGGGTTCTGATACATTAACGAGGCACTAGGAGTGCCCAAAACCAACTGAGCTAGAGAGGTATAACCATGCGGCAATATGGGATCACTAAACTCAGGATAAGAGAGAGATGAGACTCTTCCCTTTGAAGGGAAGCCTTCTGGAGGGAACTCATATCCATGTTGATCATCTACATGAGGAGTGTGGGTAGTGGAAACTTCTGAATGACCCAAAGAGGAGATTGGGATCTTGCTTTCTAACTCCATATATGGAAACAACTGTTGACGTGGAACCAGAGATGTACTAGGAGATAACTCCAAAGGAACACCAGGCCAATCGTACGGACTGTACGGACATTGTGGAGATATCACAACAGGATCAAACAATGGGTTTGATTGATAAACAACCAGTCTTTGTAGACTTTCTCAAGTCTTCGGACTCTCGGTTGTCTAGATAGGATTATCAGAGGAATCCATATCAAATTCTTGAGGTGACCAGGAATCTGATGGAGGTGGGTGAGAAGACAAAGTTTGGATACTCAGAACAATTCCAAGTTCAACACCTTGATCCTGAAGCAACTGAGGAAGTTTCGTAACCCTTCAGTACTAGACAATGAAGGGGAACTATGGGATGGACTCAATGGTTCAGCCACGATGGATTCCCCTCAACAGAAAAAAAGGAAAGGAAACAATTTGATTAAGGCTTTAACAATCTTGAAATTAACACGGAATTACTCAATTTGGTCTAAGAAGCAACTACTTGGGATTGACATGTTTACCGTGGCCAGATAAATTTTAGAAATAAAAAAAATTCCTTTTCATTTTTTAAGAGTCGAGAAAAGGGCGAAAAGGTGACTCTCTTTTCTTTCAATAGTTTTGCAAGCGTGAAAGGACAAGTTGCTCGATGATCTCTTCAAATTTAAAGAGTCAGAAAAGATCAAATGACTGCTCAGGTGAATCTACGTAAAAGGAGTACCAAGTAACCGTGCACTGCAATATACACCTTAGCCAATAAATTGACCAAGGACTTGATGTGCATGAACGAAATCTCCCCGAATGTTGTGTTCGGTGTATCAAGTTTACAGGACGACAGACTCGGCTTCCTACAGATAAAGGATTACAACCTAGAAGGGTCTCCCTTTATATACGTGACGGTACGGAGGTCACAAGTTCGTGCTAGCACTGTCTAATGTTGAAGCGAATGACAGCTGCTAAGTTTTAAAGATGCCAGAATACATCTCTAACCTAGACCACTAGATATGATCCTTAATGTTTCAAATGATCCTTAGGTTAATTGATAGGTTTTAAAGTTGATCTTGTAATTATGTCTCAGTTTCAAGGCCTTAACGATGTTTCTTCTTCCTAAAATGCAAACTAGATGATGAAATGAAATCTTTCAATTCGATGAAGGCTAGCTATGTAGGGAAGAAAATCACTTAGATTATGCATAAAACCAAATGAAAATATGCATCTATTACCATCTTCAAATTCTAAATGCAAAATATGAAATCTAATCTTTCATATGATAAGCAAATTCAATGCCAAAAGCAAAATTTCCTTAAGGTGTAATGATGATTTTTCTCTTTTTCAACATGAAACTAATGTAATCTAGTGCAAAGGGAAAGAGAATGGAAGCAAACCAAGAAGTATGAAAATCACTTTCACATCGATGATTTGAATGCAACACAAAATGTTGTGAAAACTAGGGAAAGAATAGCACTCTCACTTTCAGCTCGAAACATAACAAATTCAAAGCAAACACTTTCTTTTGATTCCAATGAGACGATCGAATTGTAATCTATCATTCGTCAAATGAAGCTTAAGAAAATTTCACTATCCACTAATGAATATAACTTAAGGCATAAGAACCAAAAAGTAAACCACAAGCACGTCTGAACACAAAAAGACTCTTTAACACAGGCAATCGATCTTTGACCTCTGATGGGAAGACCAACGAATGTACTGAGGTTAACCTAGAAAACATAGAACCCTAAAAGGCTAATCAAACTTCAAGGACACTCAAGCCAAATTAAAAGAAAATTTTGATCAGATAATGGGAGATTCAATGAGAAACACATTGGTAAATCTCAAGGGGAAGACAACTCAAAATGAACATCAAAGATAAAACCCTAAATTTCTTATTTTTCTGCAATCATCGCACATGTCAGGAGTAAAGTAGCAATCATTGCTATTGTAACTAAAAAACCTGCGATATCATCGTGACTGTCAGGCTCAAATCCGTGATGGTAGAGGAAAAGGACAAAGAAATCCAAAATTTAAAAAAACAACTCAAGTTAACAATCTTCAGGCATCTACCAGGCAATGACACTGACTGCAAGCAAGCAATTAAGTCTAAAAATAAATGGTTGACCAAACTCGTCAAAATATAAGTTGAAGGGAGGGAAGGAAAGGGTCATAGGATCCCTAGTGGAGTCAACATTTTATTGACAAGGTTAATCCTCTCTACGGATAGAGATGATCCCTCTAGCCCAATGAGTGCGTCTAGCAACTGAAGGGACAATCAACTAGACATCTTCCTAGATTATGATTGAAAAATAGAACAAGAGAGAAGGCCTACCTTGCTTTGATGCTAATCCGATTTCCTTTGTTGAGATTCTTGAACTAATTGTGTCATGGTCTTGTTCCTGCTTCTTTCAGCGCTTATGTACCTTCAAAAATGTCCAAGAGACAACAAAGCATGCCAAAACCAATAGCAAATATAATAATAATCTATTTATCTGATCAAAGAATGCCAAACAAATACATACATGAACATATATATTGGGAAGATGAACCAGCAGTTGTATTATTATTTAAATAATAAAGGGGAAGCTTACAACCATATCCTTGATGTTGAAAGGCTCTCCTTGAGTGGTAATCCAAGTCCAATCTAAGAAACTCTCCAACACTCCTTCTCCAAGTCTAATGAATAACCTCTAAGCAGAAGCTCAGCATAGGGGTGCAAATGGACATAGATCAACCATTTGGAATGGTAGAGGGGAAATCTATAGGCTGGGAGAGGGAGTTATACGTCCTCCAAAGATATGATTAGTCCCACATCTTAAGGAGATAGCTCATAGGGATGAGACTAAGAGGTCAAATTAAGAGGATTCGACCTCATCTATGCGAAACCACCTCTAGCTCGCTGCTCTGGAAGCTTCTAGATCACGAAGCTTATCATCCTCTTTGGGAAAAATTCCTTTTTGGGACCATCACGAGTATGAGAGAGAACAGAGCGATGCCATCATTGGCTTAACAAGGTGCAACAGGCGATCATCGCGGTTTTGAGCTTCATAAGGGTGATGATCTTCATTTTAGGGTTTCATGAGCCATTTATTCAGAGAAAGCTCCAGATATTTTCCAAGCAAAGTTAAAGGAGGGATCTGAGCTATATACATTGATGAGTATACTGTATAATGATCATGTTTCAGGCACTTCAAGGTATGTCACAGGGAAGTATAGGAGGCGTGAAAAAATACTGTGTAACAGGGTTGTGTCCAGTTGAGTTGTCGAGAGCCATGTTGTAGCTAGGTTAGACATAGGGAAGGATCTCATCCCATGTGAATGGGTGCTTTGAGTTGTACATGTGCAATATGTGCACGATCATCCGGTTGACGACTTCTATTTGGCCATTAGTTTGGAGGTGAAGGCCCAACATGTAATCCATGGAGATGGATTTCCAGGGCCAGCCAGGAGTAGGAAGAGAAGTATACATGCCTTGCCGCAAATCCCGTAGTACTCGGGGGGATATTTCTAGTGAGGTATTGTACGCGTGAAATAGAGATTATATGACCAAGTTATGACCCTGGGAAGTTGGTTGCCCAATTAACCCCAACGGGACCCACAATATCTTGGTGTTCCATATCCTAAGGTTAGGGTTTTGGATTTTTAGGGTTTCCCTTTGTTGTTCAATAATAAAAAGGCCCTTTAGCCTCATTGTAACACAGTTCAGAGGTATGTTGCCACCACATCTCTTCTCATAGGTAAGCTACCATTACCTGAGCTAGTTTATTTCCATTCTGTATGTAAGCATATCTCAGTTCTTTGGTGTTAATGAAATGAATTTTTATTTTTGTTGCATCTCTCTGTTTATGTTTATATATGTGTTATGTTGTGTTCTGACATAAATCTAGATCATTGGTATCAGAGAGGTCTGTTATTTCTATGTTTTTCTTTGCATGTCCCTAACAAGGTCAAGGTATAAGGGGTTAAGGCTCGAACTGGTTGAACCTTTGCAAGACCAACCTAGCAAACCTCGACGGCCTCCCATGGTGGAAGAAAAGAAAGATGAGGGAGTAGGAGATCCTCTCACAATATTTCTCGAAGAATTCCTCGAGTGACAACGGAATGAAACTGAACACATTTATAAACATAAATAAAGATATGCAACAAAAATAAAACTTCATTTCATTAACACCAAAGAACTGCAATATCCTTACATACAGAATGGAAATAAACTAGCTTGGGCGATGGTAGCTTATCTCTGAGACGCGGTGTGGTGGCTACATGCCTATGAACTATGTTACAATGAGGCTGAAAGGAGTTTTATTATCGAACAACAAAGGGAAACCCTAAACAACCAAAACCCTAACCCTAGAAGATGGGAATGCCAAGAGTTTGCGGGCCTCGTTGGGGTTAGTTGGGCAGCAAACACCATGAGGTCATAACTCAATCATATGATCATTGGTTGGAACATACGATACCTTATTAGAAATCTCTCTCCAAGTACTATATGATTTATGGCAGGCCCTTATCAAACATCAAAAACACGTCGTTTAAGGGGTAAAAATAACTTTGGAAGTTCAGGACTCGAAAAACTACAAAAAATAATTAATGCTATTATAATGAAGGAAAATGATGAAATCGAATGGAGGTCTAGGTGGAATAGGTGGATGTCCACCAATATCCACCTAGATCATCCATCCCCCTTTAAGAAGTACTGGTCCCCATTGTTTGCAGAGCCTCCATGAAGTGAGGAAATTTTAGTTGAACCTAGTCCCTGGTGAGTCACTTTCCCTGGTGAAGGAGTTGGCTTGCTTTGACAACTCAATATAGTTGGATCCTTTATTAGAAAGTGTTATTGATTTGTGTGTCCATGATACTATCAATTGTGGCATGTTCGATACAACTTGGGTTGAACTTTGCTGGTGTCAACTTCTCAACAATGTCAAATGTGTCCAACAATGGGGGAAAGTATGGCTGCAGCTGGTCCACAATGAATATTGGGTGCACACAAAGGAACGGTGGAATGTTGAGCTCGAAATAATTGTTCCCTACAGCCTTATTGATGGTGTGAGGCCCATATCGGAGAGGGCTAAACTTGTGATGGGGCCCAGCAAGGCGCTCTTTATGCAAATGCAACCAAATTTTTTTGCCCACCTGGAACTTGTGTGGAACCCGATGTTGATCATGACGCTACTTGTACTTTGAATTTTCTCTATCCAATATGTCATGGACCTGCTGGAGGATGTGATAAATGTGTTTAATGAAGTTATTAGCCTTGTTAGCTTCAGACTGGACATGAGTCGAATCTTCCTGAGTAGCTACAAATGGTATGGCAACATCAATGGGACATAGTGGTTGGAATCCCAATCCCACTTGAAAGGGGTTGTTCCCAGTTGAGTTATGGAGAGACATGTTGTAGCTGTGTTCAACATAGAGGATGCTTTCATCCAATGTGCATGGATGCTTTGAGTTGTACATGCGCAGGATGTGCCGATCATCCTGTTGACAACCTTTGTTTTTTCATCAACTTGGGGGTGAAAGGTCATGTACTTAGTGAGCTTGGTATCCATAAATGACCAGAGGCTTGACCATAACGCACTTAGGAACAACCTATCCCGATCTGAGATATTGGACTATGGGATCCTAACGTGTACCCATACTCGTTCAAAGAAGAGTTTGGTAGTGCCTTCTGGTGGGATACTCTTCTTTCAGGCCACCAGAATGGCCATCTTAGAGAATCTATCAATGACCACGAAAACACAATCATTTCCATGCTTGGTTGAAGGAAGGCGCGACATATAATTAATGGAGATTGATTCCCAGGGCCGACTAGGAGTAGAAAGAGGAGTATATAGGCCTTTTGACACATCTCTTAGAACTCGAAGAGAGATTTCTAGCGAGGTATTGTATGTGCCAAACAAAGATCATATGACCAAGTTATGACCCTGGGAAGTTGGTTTCCCAACTAACGCCAATGAAGCCCACAAACTCTTGGCATTCCATCTTCTAGGGTTAGTTTTTTGGTTGTTTGGGGTTTCCATTTATTGTTCAATAATAAAAAGGCCCACAGTTCAGAGACATGTAACCGCCACATCTCTTCTCAGAGATAAGCTACCCTCGCATGAGCTAGTTTATTTCCATTATGTATGTAAGCATATTTTAGTTCTTTGGTGTTAATGAAATGAATTTTTATTCCTACTGCACCTCTGTGTTTATGTTTATACCTGTGTTCTTTTGTGTTCCTGCATAAGTCCAGATCAATGGTATCAAAGCGGTGTGCTCTTGCTCTATTTTTTTTTGCATGTCCACAATGAAGTTAGGGTAAAAGGAGTTGGGGATCGAACTGGTTGAATCTTCGCAATTCCAGCCTCACAAACCCAATGACCTCCCATGGCTGAAGAAAAGGAATATGAGACAGCAGGAGATCCTTTCAAAATATTTCTTGAAGAATCCCTTTAGTGTTAAAGGAACACAAAAAAACACAGATATAAACATAAATACAGATAATCTGCAAAAAAAAAAAAACTTCATTTCATTAACACCAAAGAAATGAAATATGCTTACATATAGAAAGGAAATAAACTAGTTCGGGCAATGGTAGCTTATCTCTGAGAAGAGATGTGCCAAAACCATTCTTTTGAACTATGTTACAATGAGGCTTAAGGGCCTTTCTATTATTGAACAAAAAAGGGAATCCCTAAATAACCAAAACCCTAATCCTAGGAGATGGAACACTAAGAGTTTGTGGTCCCCGTAGGGGTTAGTTGGGAAGCCAAATTCCCAGGTCCTATTGTAGTGGATACAACACCCTCTAAAATTTTGGCTTGCATACAAATTTTAGAGCCTACTATGGAACCTGTGATCGATCGTTCCTTGGTCACGTATTGGTAAGGCGATGATCTCAACCCCCCTCCTTAATCTTAATAGATTGTTCACATTCTCGTATTTATACAGTATGTGTCATATTTGGGCATCATGATTATTTTTTTCATGAAAAGGGAATTTTGTTATGCTTCAAGGGGAAATATTTGTGTGTATGGGTTGTTCTCATCACATAGACATGTTTCACACTCACTTCACACACTCTTGACACAAAGGTTGTTGCATCAAGTAAAGTATGTTTTATACATTCTGGATGGTCTATATCGTATCACTAAGTGTTCGTGTGTGATCATAGTCAAGGCCTATCACTTTTTACGCCAGTTTTACTGATCTCACACTTAGCTGGCTTCCCGAGCAACCTAGCCTAATCCATCTTTCCAGAACTGCACACTTTTCTTCTACAACCCTCGAGCTTTTTCCCTTGCCTGCTGGAACTGTGCAATGCGCAGAGACTCCAACCTTCCTTAGCATCCAAAACTGCGTATTTTTTACCTCCAGTGTCCTTCCCCTAGCCAGAATGCATTGCCTTCAGAAACTGTGCAGTGTTGTCCCTCAGCTGCCCTGTTTGTCTTGCAACCTGAAACTGTTCAGATGTGTCCTCCTGGGACCCATCCTGCAACAGTGTCTTAAATTTAGAAATTGCACAGTATTCCCCTCAGCTGCCCATGCTACAATGAACTCAAAAACTGCACAGAGGTGTCCTCCTAGGATCCCATACCGCAACAGTGTCCTGCATCTCAAAACTACACAGTGTTGTCCAAGCTATCCAATCTGCTTTGCACTCAAAAATTGCATAGAGCGAGTAGTCAGGATTGCTCTAGAAAACTACGCAAAGCATGCCAACAACCTTTCTCCCAGAAATTGCGCAGAGTAGGCAACCCAGTCTTGCTCTGGAAAACTGCGCAGATCATCCCGACAGCAGTCACTATCCACTGAAACTGCGTTGATCTATCTCTCAGTGACTACAAGAAAATGTGGCATGCTACATCACTCTCAAGGAGTTGAGGAGAAGGACCAAGAAACCAAGTTATGATAAAAGATCAGGGCCTCATGCAAACTTCGTCGTATGCATATCATGTCGAGGGTAAGTATGGTAAGTAAAGTACATATTTTGAAGTACATCTCTTAGTGTAGCTTGATGGACTTATTTTCATTGTAATATGATTATGTCTTCAATAACATGCATTTTTGCAAGCACTAAAAGTCATTCCATGTGTTTCCGCTACGTGTCTTGCTTCCTTTTTGCTTGTTGAACCAACTGTCGTCTTTGACATGTTGATTTCTATCTCATGTTTGCGATCTAGTTCTGGTGATTTTGAAGGTTTGTCTTTGTGTGTTTGGGTTGTCTTAGCTATGTGAACACCCATCACACTCACACACAAAGCTGCAATCACTATCGCACAAGTGTCGTCACAGTGGTCTGAAGGTCTATCGCAAGTGTCGCACTTGTCGCTTTCACCATTAGATAGACCCACAGAGGGTAATGCTTTGCCATGTTTGTCTTGTTGGTTTGAGGTGTCTCATCTTCAAGTTATGCTAAGTGTGTGATCCTAATGTCATGTATGTACGAGTTCACTTTCTCTCACACTTAGACATTTTTCCCGAAAATTTGTCGACCGGACAACCCTCCTTCAACCGGACCCTGACTAAGTTGCAATGCACAGTCTCAACTCATAGTAACCCTACTTTTCTGCCCATAAATGCACAGAGCTTGAGGTTGTCCTCCAGGGCAGCCTACATTGTAATATACTGGAAGTGAGAAAACTGATTGTCTCTAAGAACTGCACAGAAGTTGTCCCAAGACCAATCTAGTGTGCGCTTCCCGCAAGATCACTCATCAAGCCTCCCTCTGGTAAACCGCAAAACTTGAACTGCACTTCTCCACAAAACTATGCAGAAGTTTCCCAACTACCTGCCCTACACTATCTACAAAAACTCTGCATTCATGTGAGTCAGGCCCCTGCTGCCTGTCAATATATTGTTCCAAGGAATTGCGGAGATTTGACTAGAAAGCCCCTTGTTGGCTTGCCCTATTCTCCCTCTGAGAATTGTCGTAGATCTGTCTTACAGGCCCCCTACTGGCTTGCCCTGTTGTCCCTGAAAATTACGTAGATTTGACTGGTACACCTATTTCTACCTTGCTCTGCAATGTTTCCATAAATTGCACAACAACCTCTTGTCCTACACTGTCTCCCAGAAATGTGTAGTTATGACCATCATCTCCTCGCAGCCCGGCATGCCTTAATCTAGAAAATTGTGAAAAATTTCCTGCGAGTGTCCCTTGCTGCTCAACTTTGTCTCTCTCAGAGAATCTGCATAGATTCTCACATAGACCGTAAGTGACCTACCCAGTCCTCACCTTGAAAAAATTGTGGAACTATTTGGTAGTGCCCCCGTACACCCTGCCTTGTCTTCCTCCCGGAATTGCGCAGGTCTCCCCAGTTGGGTTCCACCTTGCAGTTTTCACTATTGTCCCACATTTCGCAAATCTACAATTTTTTCCTGGAAGTCCTCCAGAGCCTCTCATCCCGACCTGAGTTATGCTCTGCACAGTTTCAGTGTCTTGTACTCCCTCCCAGTCACCTTCACCGGGAACCAAAACAGAATGCATCTTGATAGACTAGGATATTTTTCATTTGATGTCATCTCATCATGAGTGATTGCAGGAACATGTACATTTATGGAACATGGCGTGATGACAAATAGGATGAAGGAGGAGCCAAGGCATGTCAGGTGCATGGAACCATCTTGCAAAGACCAAGACCATTAAAGACCCCGCAGCACCAAACTATGCATAGATGAAGACACATTACATTTAAGGAAACATCCATCACTTAACAGCATATTAGCCTGACATGGACACCACATTCAGCCAGTACATGTCAATAGTGTATTGTCGAGTTGTGTTATGAGTTTCCATGACTACCTCACTACTATGAGCCGTAACTATTGTAATCAGATGTAATGTAAAGTGAAATTCCAAGTGTCATGAGTGGAGTGAAAATATTCATATGTAATGTAATGAGTTATATGTAATGAATTTGAAGAATCATGAGGGTAGTCCAAGATTCAAATGGAATGTCAAGGGTCACCCCACCCTTTGATATATATAGAACCTCTTAACTCATAGAACAAGATTTTGGGAGACAAGTTTTTGCTAGGCATTACTTAGAGAGGGATTGGAGAGTATTATGATGAGACATGGATTCTCCACAGTCTAGAGCAATTACATCTCTTTGGAGGAGCAGACGGTGTTGATTGTAACGTTCCACTATTGGGGTTAGTGGTTGTCATGGTTGTATGTATGGATAAAACTTCCACTTTTGTATAATATAACAAATCCAACACATTTCATTCATATGTTGTTACTGTAGTTCGACTATTCTAGTTACTTTAGCAATGTATGTATTTTTAACTTACGCATTTATGTATGGACTATTATGTATGTGATTGTATGAATCTTATTGAAGCGTGTTGTTAGTTTAACTCATCACTTTGGATTGTAGATTTTTCTTCTTTCCAGCCTGTGATGTCATTCAACTTATGTGTTCTTTTCAGGTTACGTACTATTAGAGGCTTCTAAGGGATACACTTATTTTCCCCCTCCATGTGTCAGAACCTCCCCATGCATCTCTCTTGACTCACTGTAAGGTCGCACACTTGCTTCCGAGAAGGATATCTTTCTTACCACTACGCGTTGTTGCAGTCAAGGCATAGCTTTACTACCCACTACTGGGACTCATACTCCAAATGGTCTGAGG
Organism: Pinus tabuliformis; assembly: GCA_031772625.1. Classification (NCBI taxonomy): domain Eukaryota; kingdom Viridiplantae; phylum Streptophyta; class Pinopsida; order Pinales; family Pinaceae; genus Pinus; species Pinus tabuliformis. Next base: position 702,103,354 of record CM062805.1, on the reverse strand, counting down.
TTTAGTTGGGACTTCTTACCGGGGATATACCCTGACATGTTGGTGGGTCCGACACCGTCAACATTTTTGGGGCGAGAAGGAGGGCCAGATGATAAGTTGAGCCCTCAAAATCTATTTTGAATCTCTACACATCTATCATGACTTATGTTACAATGCACCCTCTGAGATGTATGTCTTATTGAAATGTGTTTGAAGTCTTGGGGGATTTCTGGGATCTCTTGTCACAAAACACATATGAAGGTGAAGGCAGAATAACTTGGCATAGACACAGTGTTGTCTTTTCCCGTTTCTGTGACAGCTACGAAATCCATGAGGATTACGTGATCTTCACGTTGTTAGCATTCACACTTCAAGGGAAACTATTGAAAAGGCTTCTCACACTACCCCATAAATCCATTCACTCTTTTAACCACTTTGTTACAGAGCTAGCTGATGATTTCCATCATTTTCACCATCAAGCACTCAATAAAGGAATTATGAAATTACAGAAAGCATCTGATGAATCCGTTGAGAAATTTCACATACTCTTTTTTAATATTTCATTTCGATTTACTGAAGATGAAATTGACTGGGAATTTCTTGGTGGAAGATTTAAGTATCTTCTTCACATATCTAAAAATCCGTAAGTATTAGAATCATTCGAACCCCTCCCAGAATACCTCGGTGTTAGAGCTGTCAAATCTAAAATGGACAAGGTTGTTGTCACAAGTGATTGTCCATCTTGTTCTCATCAAATAGCTCTAGCTCCGTAGTGCAAGGTGGGAGAAGGTGCGTGCACATCTGTTGAACTGTCACATCGTCCCACCCCACCAGCTCTTGATATCTACTCAAATTTGGCCTGCAAGATTTTTGGTTGTCACGTGGACTTGTTTCCTCAACCTCCATCCCCGCGTTCTATTCATCCTTCGGACTGTACTGTGTTGTGTTCTCCCATTCCAGACCCCACACTTGTTTTTCACTAGGATCAGGTTGTCGATAGAGTTGATGGGTTGTAGCCAACCTACGTTGTCATTCATCATGAGTGTGTACCGGAATCTGGAGAAGAACCCGCGGGGAAGGATGAACTCCTATTTGTGCCTCATCTCCTCTATCTTGACATCTCTTGTGATTCTGCCATTTTTTATTTTCCTTGTGAAAACCCATCTACTTCTGATCATTCATAGGACACACTGGATGTCATTATTTCATTGCATTATGGAGAGGACACATCTTTATTTGAAAATCTATTCAATCTTTCATCTGTGATTTCCATAAATGTAGAGAGTGAACATTCTTGTCTCTCATCAACCCCTCTTCATGATTCATCAGATCATGAGGATGCTGATCAACATCTCAAATTTTCTGATTATGGCTATCATGATCTCTTCACTCCTTCATTCGATCATGATGTCAATTCACTCGTTGTTAATCTTTCTAATCCATTGATCTCTGATGGTCTACTATGCTCTCTGATCTTGGGTTAACGGTGTTTCTCACCCTTCCTCCATCGAAGGTGAAGCTGGAACAATCTCGTATTCACCGGGTCGGATTCCTTTAGGTTCGTTTTCCGTTAATTCTTCTTTGGTTTCTATTGGTTTCGAAAATAGTTGAAGTGGTTCTATTAATAATAATATTCAATTGAATAATAATAATAATAATAATAATAATTGGTTTAATAGTAATACTAATAATAGTGACTGTAATTTTAGCTCACATAGGAATAATAATATTAGGAATAGCAATAATAATTTATGTTTGGATAATAATAATAATAATAATAATAATAATAATATGTATAATAATAATATCATTGGGCTTAATAATAATAATAATATTAATGAGGTTAGTGACTCTGTTTTCAATTCTGATAATTGTAATAATAATAGGATTGGTAATAAGACTCTAGGTTTGGATAATATTGTTTGTTCTAATTTTCTTTCCTCTTCTAGTAATAGGGTTGTCAATCTCTCTAGCTTTTCTTTTTATCCCCATGTCTTTAGTCTTTTGGAGAAAGGTTTAAATTTTTCTCTTGCTCCTAGAAAGATCTCGGTCGACGATATCATCTATGACATTGAATATGGTATTAGAGACTTACCGGATGTCACTAAAGATATCATTCATCAAGACTATGCACTTTTCCGTAGAAAGGAAAATCCCCCCAAGAACAACATCAGCAAACCTGAGTTTGATGCTCTCAAATCGCTAAAAAATAATAAGAATATTGTTGTTCTCAAATCCAACAAAGGTGGTGCTGTGGTTATTCTTGATAAAGATGGTTACCGTCGAAGATGTTGGACCACCTTGATAATAGCAGGAGCTACAGGAAACTCAATAAGGATCCCCTGAAGAAGATTTCCAAAAGTGTGGCTCTTGCTCTAGAGGCTAGTAGCTTGGTCAGCTCATTCAGTCATAAGCTTATTGAAAGTTGCCCTCTTACCCCCAGAATCTATGGTCTGCCAAAGATTCATAAGGAAGGGGCTCCTCTGAGACCCATTGTCAACACGATAGGAGGGCCAACTTATCTTCTTCATAAATATTTAGCCTAGAAGCTTAAGCCCCTTGTTTGTCATATAGAATCCTTCATCAAGGACTCTGCATCATTTGTTAATGAGTTAAAGAGTTTCAAGCTTGATCCAGATGACAAGCTTGTGAGCTTCGATGTGGTCTCCCTCTACACTAATATCCCTATCAACGAGGCCATCGAAGTCATCAAGCACATCATAGATCCTCATACGGCTTATTTAGTTGGTATTTGTCTTACCTCTACTTTATTTTCATTCAATGGGGAATTCTATCATAGATCCTCATACGGCTTATTTAGTTGGTATTTGTCTTACTTCTACTTTCTTTTCATTCGATGGGGAATTCTATGAGCAAACTTGCGGTGTTTCCATGGGTTCCCCCCTATCCCCTGTGGTAGCTAATCTATTCATGGAGGATTTTGAATCTAAGGCCTTAGCTTCTTCTCGTATTCTGCCTAAGATGTGGAAGAGGTTTGTGGATGACACTTGTGTCATCTGGTCGCATGGTAAAGAAAAGTTGGAACTATTTTTCCTCCATCTTAACAATCAATCTAGTTCTATAAAGTTCACCATGGAATTTGAATGTAATGGTAGTCTTCCCTTCCTTGACGTTCTCCTCTCAAGGAATGATGATGGCTCTTTCTCTCATCAGGTATATTATAAGAAAACGCATATGAAACAATATCTTCATGATAATTCTCATCATTTCCTAGCTCAAAAGCTTGGTTTTCTCAACACCTTAGCGACTAGAGCTTTAAGAGTTTCCGATGAGAACCATCTCAAGGAAGTGAAAACAAATCTCCTAAGTGTTTTCTTTAATAATGGGTACAGTAGACACCAATGTACTAAGGCTTTCCTCGGAGCTAAAAAAGGTCCTAGTGCTAAGAAAGATACCAAGGATCGATTTTCTAGTGTTCATCTTCCTTTTATCCAAGGGACCACTCACAAGATTGCGAGGATCCTAAGGAAGCATAAGGTGGCTTCAACATTTAGGCCTTTAAATACCATCTGGAGCTCCCTTAGATCTGTAAAAGACCCAGTGGACCCCAAGAATATGAAGGGTGTTTATGTTATCCCATGCTCTTGTGGGACTCCCTACATTGGTGAGACTGGTCGCTCGATTAATCAAAGGATTCGTGAGCATGCTGCTGACATCAAGCATGGCAGGACCCGCTCCTCTGCTTTGGTGGAGCATGCAGATAAATCTAAGCATCACATCTGCATTGAGGAGGCCCAAGTCGTTGCTAGGGTTAGTCATTTCCATCATCGTAAATTGAGGGAGGCCCTAGAAATTGAAAAAAGACCCAATAATTTGAATAGAGATGATGGTTGGAATATTAGTAGAAGTTGGGTCCCTGCCCTGTCCTCCTAGGTTTTCAGGCATCTTTTTGGGATTTATTTTTTTTGTTTGTTTATCTATGTAGGTATTGGCATCATTTTTATAGTATTCTTCATCAGAGTTTATTTTCTTGATCCTTCGTGTTTTTCATGTATTGTATCATCCTATTCGTTCTTAACTCCTTTTAGTATTTTTGCTATTTGCTTGATGGGCCTGAGCCCCATATTTTATTGTTGAACCCGTTTTATTTATTGATTATTTTTCTTTGAATATATATATATATATATTTCCTTTGACTTGTGTATATTTTTGTTTTGTTTTATTTATTTTTTCATTAATTATTTTTAATTTATTTTATTTTATTTCCATTAATGATTTTATTTATCAAATGATCTTGTCTCAATTAGGGTCTTCACTCATTTTTATTATTTTTTACTCTCCTCCTTTAAAGTTTGACTTTTTTTTTTAATTAATTTAAATATTATTTCTCAAAAACTAGCTGTTTAATATAGCGGTTACTTATTAATATTTGTTTTTAATAAATTAAGAAACTAATGTCACAATTTAAATATTATTTTCAAAAACTAGTAATTTGGCTTTAATAAATTAATTTAAATATTATTTTGGAAAACTAGTCATTTAATATAGACGTTACATATTAATATTTTTAATAAATTAATAAACTAATATCATTATTTAAATATTATTTTTCAAAAACTAGCCGTTTAATATAGTTGTTACCTAGTAATATTTTTAATACATTAATGAAATAATATCATTATTTAATTTATTTTTTCAAAAATTAGCCGTTTAATATAGCCGTTACTTAATAATATTTGTTTTTAATATATTAATAAATTAATATTATAATTTAAATATTATTGTTCAAATATAGTCGTTACTTGAAATTCTGTCTCTACATTGCTCTCTATTTAAGCCTTTGCCATGGTCTGCCTCTTCATCTGGTCCTGATGATGAACCACACTTGTTGGTTCGAAATGCGTCGACCAAAAAAATTCTCTTATGTGATTTCTACCAAAAGACTTTACTTAACCCCTCAAGATGTCAAGGCACTTCACCCTGCTCTGATGGTTATGTCAAGCCCTCACTGTCCTGAGGTTAGTTCCACTCCTGATCAGAAATATGTTGAAACACCCGAGGCTCATCATCACTCTCCTATGTGCATTGAAGATCAATCACATCCGCATATTTTGACATCCTCCACCAAAATCACATGATCCCATCGCTTATGCATTGGAGTCACACACAACGAGCATCCTTGCAAAGCACAAGTTGTCTTCTTTCTTCACGTTTACTCGTCAGTCAAGGTTAAAAGAGTGTACGTGCTTATCGGCCACGTACAGTGTGTCACAACACCATGGTATGTCTGTAGAGTGTTTGTCTTGTGAATTTACTCTTTTCTTTTCTATGGACGCTTTGAAACTCAAATAGTGTTGGTCTTCACTGACACTACAAGAAAAAGGTCATTGGTGAGGGTCATGCCTGTGACAGACCTTTAAGGTCCATCACCATTGTCGCATATGGTGACAGTTCTTAAAAAATAATTGTTGTAAGTGTATATAGTGATGGTCCTTTAAAGTTTGTCACCAAAGCCATTTTCAATGACACTTTTGGTGAGGTTCGTTAAAGGCCTGTCACTAATTCTCTCTTTGGTGACACTTTTGGTGAGGGTCATTAAAATCCCATCACTAATTCTCTCTTTGGTGACGCTTCTAGTGATGATCTTTCATTGACCCTCACCAATGCTCATTTTGGTTACTTTTGGTGACGGTAAAAAAATGTTCATCATCGTTGATCATTCTAATGAGTTTTTGATGACGCTATGTACACGTTACTATTTTTTTTGTCAAAATATTACGATTTAAGTCCATTGTTGTGGAATCCTTTTCATTATGTGTCCAAGGCCATAGTGGTTAGAGTCAGTGAATTTTTTAAGAAGTAATTAGTGTGTATCATTTGCCTCAAGTAATAAGAATATAGTTTCCCTATGAGTCAACACATGATTCATCTCTATTAGGTTTATTATCTATCAAATTCTCTTTAAATAAAGTTCCACTAGTATGTGTAGGAACTATATTATTTAATACATAATCAAGATTTTTCAATTCTATTAATGAGAGAGACCTAGCACTAGTCAACACTCATGGCGCGCCTTAACATGATTTGGAACACACTAACATTCCTTGGCACCTCGCATGTCTTGGAACATCTTTGTACCTAGAACATCTTACCATGAGTATGATGCCCAAGTAGATGTTGGCATTCCCTAGCATATCATAGCACTCCTCTAGCATGTGTTAACTTGCCCTGTAGTCCCTAGCATGCCCTGGAACACATTGGCATAATATTGCATTGACATACATTCGCACTTGACACACATTGGCACTTGGCATGTATTGGAACCTATTATTAGTGTGCCTAGCATTCCCTTTTTGAAAAAGATAAAGTACCGACTTATTAACCCTCTTATGTGTTCATTTCCTTGGTGCATTTTAGTTTGGTTATTCCTTTTGTTGCCTTGAAACTCCTTAACGCATATTGGCATACTCTGGCACCCTGGACATCCTAGCATGTCGTGGCATGCCTTGGCACTATTTGGCACATGTTAGCACACCCCAGAACTACCTAGCACACTCTAACACTTCTTGACATGCTCTGATATTCCTTGGAAAACCTTACCAGTGCTTAGCATACCTTATCGCTCCCTCCTTGGCATGGCCGATAGCACTCATTGACACTCCCTGACACACCCTCATATTCATTCACTTCCATGCATTTTGACCTAGTGCTCCCTTGTGTTGTCCTAGTACTACCTAACACTCCTGAGTATGCATTGGCACTCTCTAGCACACCTTAGCACTATTCGACATGCTCTACCGCTTCATAGCATGCATCACACTCCCTGACACACATTGGCACCTGGAAAGTCTTAACATGTTTGGCATGCATTGAGAGGACTTGGTATGCTTTGGCATCATTTAATATTAAAGCTATTTGAGATCAATTATTGGAAAGTAGATGAGAAGCAACGAAGGAAGATTTGGCACTTAGAATGCACTGAAACTTGGCACTTGGCACCTATTGGCACCTAGTGTTGGTGTGCCTAGCATGCCCCTCATGGAAAAGTTAAATTGATGACTTATTAACCCTATTATGTGTTCATTTCCTTGTAGTTTAACTTGTTTCTCCATTTTGTTTCCTTAACAGTACCTGGCATGCATTGTCACACCCTTTCACATCTTAGCATGCCTTAGCACTTGGCACATGTTATCTTGTTTGACATGTCTTTTCACTATCTCGCACATGTTAGCATGCCCTAGCATTCCTTAACACACCTTGGCAATCATTCCCTCACAATTAGGAGTACATTTTTCCACGACTTGGGAGCCTTACATTCCCTAGAACACCTTGGCACTCCCTAGTTGGCATGCCCTCATAGATGGCCTTACTTTTTTTGTGACTTGGGAACCCAAAGGAACTTGGCCACCACTTTGATTTCATTTGGGACAGAATGAATATGAAACCCCAATTCATTAACAAAACAATATTTTGCCCAACCCAAAGTCTCCCTTTCTCTGAAATTGATTTGTCCATGCCTTATCACAACCATAGGCTTGCCTCCTGCAAGTCCTATTCTGAACTTCTCCTAAAACACTTCATCCTTGGGACACCTAAAAGTCACTGACACTCCTTGGCACACACTCTTATTCGTTCATTTCCAAGCATTTTGACCTTTTTCTCCCTTGTGCTCCCTTAATACTCCCTAACACTCCTTATCATCCATTTATATTTTCTTCCATGTGTTAGCATGCCTTTTCATTCCTTGGCATGCCCTAGAACCCCTTAGCTATCATTCCCTCACAACTACCCTTACTTTTTTTAGACTTGGGAGCCCAACCAAGTCCTACCTCGACTACAACAACTTAACCAAGTTATAGTTACTACAACTAGACTATGCCTTGTTCACCTAAGAACTACCTATAACACATCTTATGCAACTCATTTCCAATCTCAACTCATCCCACTAAACAAGTTACCAAGTCAAGGCTTGCATCCAACCATGGCCATAAAAAAACTAAGCAACATTGTTTACATCTTGACATGCCATAACACCTAGCACGTCTAAAAATCCCTTAGCACTATGTGGCACATGTTAGCATCTGCTGCATTTCTTGGCATGATTTGCACTCCCTAGTACACCCTCACACTCCGTGACATGCCTTAGCACTCTAGCATGCCTTTGTCTGAAACTGCTTTGACCAACCCCTTATAATTATAACCATAGGCTTGCCTCCTACATTTCCTATTCTGACCTTCTCCGAACACACTTTGTCCTTAAGACACCTGGAATTCATTAACACTCCTTGGCACACACACTTATTTGCTCATTTCCATGTGTTTTGACCTAGTTCTCCCTTGTGATGCCCTATCACTCACTAAAATTCCACAACATGCATTAGCAATGTTCGACATGTGTTAGCATGCATTTTCATTCCTTGGCATGCCCTGGCACTCCTTAGATATAATTACCTCACAACTACCCTTACTTTTTTTGGGACTTGGGAACCCAACTAAGTCCTGCCTCGACTACAACAACTTGACCATGTTACATTTACTACAACTAGACTATTCCTTGTTCACCTAAGAACTAACTATAACTTATATTAGGCTACTCATGTATAATTTCAACTTATCCAACTTAACAAGCTCCAAGTTACTATGTCAAGGCTCACGTCCAACCGTGGCCATAAAACAACTGAGCAACATAATTTACATATTGACATGCGATAACACCTGGCACATCTAACATTCCCTTGGCACTATGTGGCATGTGTTAGCACCTCCTACATTCCTTGGCATGCTTTAGCACTCCCTAGCCCTCCATGACATGCCCTGGAAATCTGACATGCATTGGCACTACCTAGCATATAACCTTGTCATTTCCTCCTTAACACACCTGAAACTCATTGACACTCCCTATCACACACTCTTATTTGTTCATTTCCATGCATTTTGAGCTAGTTCTCCCTTGTGTTTCCATGGCACTCCCTAACACTCCCTGACACCTGGCACATCTTGGCATGTTGCCCTGGCCCTCTAGCATTCCTTGGCACTACCTAGCATACCTTGTCACTCACTCCTTAACACACCTAGAACTCACTGACACTCCCTGTCACATACTCTTATTAATTCATTTCCATGCATTTGAATTTATTTCTCCCTTGTGTTTCTGTGGCACTCCTTAACACTCCTTGGCATGCATTGGCATACCCTAGCACTTGGCACATCTTGGCATATCATTGCCCTAGCCTCTAGCATACCTTAGCACTATAAAGAATATCTTGTCACTCCCTCAGCACGCTTGGAACTCACTAAAACTTCCTGTCACAAAATCTTATTCATTCATATCCATACATTATTTTGACCTAGTGGTCCCTTGTGTTTCCATGGCACTCTATAACACTTCCTAACATGTGTTGGCACACCCTGGCACCTGGCACATCTTGGTTAGATGCTACCCTCACACTCTAGCATGCCTTAACATTTCCTATCATACCATGTCACTCCCTCCTTAACACACCTGGAACTCGCTGCACTCCCTATCACACACTCTTATTCATTCATTTCCATGCATTTTGACCTAGTTCTCCCTTGTGTTTCCCTAACACTCACTAACACTCCTTAGCACACATTGGCACACCTTGGAACTTGGTACATCTTGGCATGCTTCCCTAGCACTGTAGCATGCCTTGGTACTACCTAGCATACCTTGTCACTCCCTCCTTAGCACACTTGGATCTCGGTAACACCACTTATCACACACTCTTTTTCATTCATTTCCATGCAATTGAAACTAGTGCTCCCTTGTGTTTCCTAGAACTCCCTAACACTACCTAGCATGTGTTGGCGCTACACCCTAACACCTGGCACATCTTCGCATGCCTTATCATTTGGCATGACTTGACATGCTTAACATGCCTTAGAACTATCTAGCGTGAGTTAGCACTTCTTGGCATTTCCTGGCACATGTTGGCACTCACTAGTTGTCATGCCCCTATATATAGAATTACACTTTTTGTGACTTGGGAAACCAACCAAGTCAATGAAAAAATAATGCTGTGCCTAGCCTTGACACTCCCCAACACTCCTTGGCATGCATTCACACTGTCTATCATGTGTTAGCATGCCTTTTCATTCCTTAGCATGCCCTGACACTCCTTAGCTATCATGCCCTCACAACTACCCTTATTTTTTTGCAACATGGGAACCCAACCAAATATTGCCTCAACTATAACAACAACTTGACTATAACAATAGCTTGACCAATTACAATCACTACAACTAGACTATGCCTTGTTCACCTAAGAACTTCCTATAATGCATCTTAGGCTACTTGTGTTGAATATCAACTCATACAACTTAACAAGTTACGAAGACAAGGCTCACATCCAACCGTGATTGTAAAACAACTAAGCAACAAAGTTTACATCTTGACATGCCCTAACACCTGGCACACCTAACAATCCCTTGGCACTATGTAGCACGTGTTAGCATCCTCTGCATTTCTTGGCATGCTTTGGCACTCCCTATAACAACCTAGCATTCCTTGACACTTAGCACACCTTTTACTCACTAACACCTTCTGTCGCACTCTTATTCATTCATTTCCATGCATTTGAAACTAGTGCTCCCTTATGTTTCCCTGAAACTTGGCCCTAACAATCCCTAGCATGTGTTGGTGCGACACCCTGGTGCCTGGAACTTCTTGGAATGCCTTAGCACTTGGCATGTATTGGCATGCCTAAAATGCCTTGAAATTGTCTAGCATATGTTAGTAATTCCTCACATTCCTTGGAACACATTGGCACTCCCTAGAGGTCATGCCCTCATAGATAACCTTACTTTTTTGCGACTTGGGAACCCAACCAAGTCATTAACAAAAAAATGTTGTGCCCAACCCAAATTCTCCCTTTGTCTAAAACTACTTTGTACATGCCTTATCACAACTATAGACTTGCCTCTTGAAAATCATATTTTAAACTTCTACTAACACACTTCATCCTTAGGACACTTGGAATTTGCTGACACTCCTTGGCACACACTCTTATTCATTCATTTCCAAGAATTTTGACCTAGTTCTCCATTCTGATGCCTTGGCACTGGCTAGAATATCTTTTCACTCCCTCCTTAGTACACCTGGAACTCGCTGACACTTCATTTCCATGCATTTGAAAATAGTGCTCCCTTGTGTTTACCTGGCACTTGGCCCTCACACTCCCTAGCATGCATTCATGCCACACCTTGGCACATGGCACATCTTGACATGCCTATCATGCCTTGGAGCTATATAGCCTGTGTTAGTACTTCCTGGCATTCCCTGACACACCTTGGTACTCCCTAGTTGTCATGCCCTCATAGATATCCTTACTCTTTTGTGACTTGGCAACCCAACCAAGTCATTGGAAAAACAATGTTGTGCCCAACCCAAAGTCTCCCTTTATCTGAAACTGCTTTTTCCAGCCCCTTATTGTAACCATAGGCTTGCCTCCTACAATACTTATTCTGACCTTCTCCTAATACACTTTATCCTTGAGACTCTTGGAATTCATTGACACTCCTTGACAGACACTTATTCTTTCATTTCCATGCATTTTGACCTAGTTCTCCCTTGTGATGTTCTAGCACTCCCTAACACTCCTCAACTTGCATTGACATTGTATGGCATGTGTTAGCATGCCTTTTCATTCCTTGGCATGGCCTAGCACTCCTTAGCTATCATGCCCTGACAAATACCCTTACTTGTTTTGGGACTTATCGCTGCCTAGCATACCATGCCACTCTCTCCTTAGCACACCTGGAACTCACTGACACTCCCTATCACACACTCTTATTCATTAATTTCCATGCATTTTCACCTAATGCTTCCTTATGTTTCCGTGGCACTCCCTACCACTCCTTAGCATGCATTGGCACACTTTGGCACTTGACACATCTTGGTATGCTTCCCTAGCACTCTGGCATGCCTTGGCACTGCCTAGCATACCTTTTCACTCCGTCCTTAGCACACCTGAAACTATGTTAGGTCCCTATACTACTAGTGTAACCCCTTATTGTTATTAGTGCAACCCCCTTATTGTATTATTGTGCCCATATAGCCCCCATGTTGTTATTATTATGCCACACAGAAGGCCATTATTGTTATTGTTGTTCCCCTACAATATTATTGTTATGTAGGATCTGATTGTATTGGGACCCCTTAGACTCATATATATAGAAAGGAGTATTTTCATTTGTATCATCCAAGAAATGTTCATTTGCGTAATTTAAATGAGGTTTCCCCCTCGAAGAGGCTGATTTTTAAGTCATTGATCTATCTTTTCTATCTTTTCTATGAGCTGGTTTCATAACATTCGGTATCAGAGCTTTGGATTCTAGGGTTTCGCTGCTCCAAACAGGTCATCTTGGAATTCTTGCTATAAATTTTTCTCTACGAAGTTTCAGAAGCTAAAAAAAACCCATTTGAGCCGAAATCATTCTGAAAAGGGGGTTTGAATTTCAGATCTTGTTGCACTAAATTTTCGGAGTTATGATCTGAGGAAGTTAGGGTTTTTGCAATCTCCATAATTCCATCACAAACAGGTCATTGTGGTATTTTCTCTATAATGTTTTTTATACGAAGGTTCAGACTCTGAAATTAAAGTTTTTTATACAAAGGTTCAGACTCAGAAATTAAAACCGATTTGCACCAAAATATTTGCGAAGCTTGGGCCCGAATTTTAGATGTTGTTTCGCTATATTTTCGGAGATATGGTCCAAGACATTTAGGGTTTTTGCAGGCTCCTAGATTACATCCCAAACAAGTGACCTGGGGAAAATCGTCATAACATTCTCTCTGAGAATCAGATTGAAATTTCATAAAATGTTACAGAAAGAGGATGACCTGCAGTTTTTTGTGTATCAGTTTCAGGTCCTAAGGTCGAAATAGTGATACGTGGCACTTCATACAAGTTCGCTTTACTAAACCATTTTATAATCAAGTGATCGTGGGAGATTTGGCATAACTGTTCCTTGGAGAATCCAATCTTGATAAGACATGTGGGTTTGGAAATAGGACTTAGAGGGATACCACAGGACGCAATTTCAGACATTGGAGATATGAAATTACAGAGATACAACAGATTCAATATTGAGCTCCTACAAAGTAAAAAAAAAATGTGTGTAGTTTTTTTTTTAATTTTGATTAAGTTTGGTTGAAAAATTAGTTTGAAGGAATTAAAAGGGCATAGTGAAGCATTATTATCATTAATTGATGCCCCAAAGAAAGAAAATGGAAACACATAGTAAGCAACCTGAAAGCTCTAGCATGACTCATGAAGAAGTGGAAGAAATGCAACATGATATATCAAAATTACGAGACCAAGTGCAACAAAATTCAATCTCACAAAATGTAGCCAAAGCTAAGATGGATGGTTTAAAGAAAGTCATGGAAGCTAAGACGGATGGCGTGGAAGCTAAGATGGATGGTTTAAAGAAAGGTGTGGAAGAAAAGATAAATGCCGTGGAAGCTAAGATGGATGGTATAGAAGAAAAAATTAAAGGCAACATGGAATATTTGAAGACATATTTGACAAAGTTGCTACAAGAAATGCTTACTAATGGCGAAAGGGTAGTAAAAGGAAACTCATGATGAGAACAAAAGAAATGTTAATCATGATTTCATAGACTCTAACATTGGATTGAAGACCCACCATGTTCCAAAGATCGATATGAGAAAGTTTGATGGCAAGGATCCCGTAACATGTATACTACAGATAGAGCAATATTTCGATCTCCATAATGTGAAAAACACACAAAAGGTACACATTGAAACTTTATATTTGGAACCAAATTAGTTTTTCTGGTATCTATGGCTTTGCTGTCATAAACAAATTGTCACTTGGCTAATTTTTACGGAAGAAATCATAACACATTATGAGGATACAAAAAGCAACACCTTTTTTAGGCAATTGATAAATCTCAAACAAAAGCGTTCAATGATGGAGCACATTGAGGACTTCCAAAAATTGAATATAAGGGTAAAAGATATTCCACAACAACATATGATTGACGTGTTCATAGTTAATTTAAAGGATAACATCCAACATGAGGTTTGCCTTTGGGAACCTAATTCATTAGGGAAGGCATTCAGGTTAGAAAGAAAAATGGAAAGAAAAATTATGGCAACAAGGAAGCCTACCACTCACAACTATAAATATGGAAGTGTTGTTGCTCCTAGCCTTTCACCACCTACAAGGTTGACACCACAACAATTCAAAGAAAAAATAGCAAAAGGGCTTTATTACAATTGTGATAGAAAATACATTAAAGGTCATAAGTGTGCTGAGAAGAAATTAATTTACATAGATGGGGAAGACGAGCAAGAAAAGGAATAAGAAATGTCAAAAGAAGAGTATATACAATAGGAACCAATCCCAGAGAAAGAAGAAATGAATCTGACCATATCTTGTAATGCATTGACAGCAATTACCACTCCTCAAACTCTCAAGATAGAAGGGCATATGAAGAAGAAAAAGGTAATAGTGTTGACTGATTCAGGTAGTACCCATAATTTTATTCATTGTAAGATAGCCAAGGAATTTAATTGCTTCCTATATCTAACACCAAAGTGTCAAGTGATGATTTAAAATGGAGGAACTATAAATTTCTCTAGAAAGTGCCATAATATTAGGCTAACCATGGGGGAATATGTATTGAATAGTCCAATCCTTTCCATTCCAATAGGTGGTGCTAATGTTGTACTAGGAATCCAATGGTTACAATATTTGGGGATGATAGCTTTCAATTTTCAAGAACTTTTCTTTTCTTAGAAGGAAAGGAAGTTGAATTAAGGGGTATCACAGGGAAACCAGGAAAGTTAATTAACTCTAATGGCATGAAAAATCTTTTAAAGAAAGAAAATCGGGGTGTAATTGCACAATTATGCTCAACATGTGCTTGGGTGTCCTACTCATGGAAATATGTTCTAGGTACAAATATGTTCCTAGACATGTCTTATGTGGACTTATCCCTCTTGTGGACAAGAGCGATCTCCCTAGACTTCAAAGAACGCTAGTAACAAACAAACATGAACTGTTACCTTTATATAGACTCTGATTGACTGAAATTAAATACAATGATAGAGGCCTCTTACTGATTAAACGAAATGATTGATGAAGTCTCCTTCAAAGCTTCTGACAATTTGCTCCTCAATGATTTAGATATCCTCTCGTCACTCCCCACGGCTTCTCCATAATGTCTTGAAAGAGATATATGTTTTTAGATATATGTTTTTCCATTAGACTTCTGTAATGGTCCTTTCAGACTAGTTGTTTACATAGCAACGAGTTTTAACTTTTTTTAGCCTAGTTGTTTACATAGCAATGGGTTTTAACCTTTTTTATCCTAGTTGTTCAAATAGAAATAGTGTATTGTTTATCCTTAGGCAAAATAACTCATCAACTATTGTTATATGTGAACCCATTCACCCCACCCTGCAATTTCTTCTGTCGAAATTGTAATGTCATTGTGGATTTGCACTATAAATTTTTACAACTCATACTTCTCAATATTTGAGAAAATAAATGAAAGGTAAGGCTACATGTTCCAAACCTTTATATTAATTTATCAAGCATCAATTTGTTTTTAAATCTAATATTGAAAGTTCTCTGTAATTTCCATCTACATTTGTTGTTTTTCTTTATCTTGATGACCAACAATCCTTTTTCTCAAGCATTTCTGAGCATGTAATCTTTAATCGTAAAAAAAAATGGACAAGGAAAGTTGCAATGATGTGATCTATCCAATATCAATGAAGTCCAAGAAGGAGTTGTAGGAGGCAAGCCTATGGTTACAATAAGGGGATAGACAAAGAAATTTCAAACAAAGGGAGACTTTGGGTTGGGAACAACATTGTTTTTCCAATGGCTTGGTTGGGTTCCTAAGTCGCAAAAAAAATAAGGCTATCTATGAGGGCATGACAACTATGGAGTTCCAATGTGTGCCGAGGAATGCCAGGAAGTACTAACACATGCTAGAAAGTTCCAAGGCATGATAGGCATGCCAACACAAGCCAAGTTCTAAGGCTTTCCAAGATGTGGCAGGTGCCATGGTGTGGTGCAAACACATGCTAGGGAGCGTGAGGGCTGAGTACCAAGGAAAAACAATGGAGCACTAGTTTCAAATGCATGGAAGTGAACTGTTAGCAATTGTTATGAAACCAGCTCCCAAAAAGATAGAAACGATAGATCAATTACTTAAAAATCAGCCTCTTCGAGGGGGAAACCTCCTTTACATTACACAAATGAACAATTCTTGGATGATACAAATGACAAGACCTCCTTTCTATATATAGGAGCTTAAGGGGTCCCAATACAATCATAGCATCCTTTCTATTTATTATCCTTCTTAGCTTGCTTGAGGGACATTTGTTTGTGTGGTTGTAGTCGTAGAAATACCCAGTCACCTACATGAAAACGTATTTCACTGTGATGTTGATATGCCTGTTGTTTCATTCTATTTTGTGCCAAAGTGAGATTATCCTTTAAGAGTTTGAGAACTTGTTGTTGATGCTCGATGTGATATTCCAATACTTGAACCTTATAATTTTCTTTTAAAGATGATGTGATGTACGGTGGATGATATCCATAAAGTGCCATAAATGGAGTCATTTTGCTGCAAAATGGAAGGAAGTGTTATACCACCATTAATCCTGAGGAAACCACTTGACGCATTGTGTCTATTTATCAGATACAAAGCACCACAGATGTCATTCCAAACCTTTGTTCTCTATCTCAACTTGCCCATCAGATTGAGAATGATAAGATGAGCTATGAGCTAACTGAGTACCCAAATATTCCACCCTTTGTACTCCAAAGAAACATTTGGAGATTTTTGCATATAATTGTTTCTCCTCCAATACTTTGAGAACCCTGTCAACATGTTGAACATGGTCCTTCCAGGACATGTTGTAGATTAGTGTATCATCAAAAAATACTAACAAAAATTTTCTAAGGAAGGGTTTGAAAATGGAATTCATCAAACCATGAAATGTAGAAGGTGCATTGGTAAGGCCAAAAGGCATGACCAAAAATTCATAATGACCCTCATGAGTTCTAAATGTTGTTTTTCGAATGTCTTCAGTCTTCATTATGATTTGATGATATCCTGAACAAAGATCCAATTTGGTGAAGTAAATTGCTCCATGTAATTCATCCAATAATTCATCAATGACAGGAATGGGAATTTTATCTTTAATAGTAAGCTTGTTGAGCTCCCTATAATCGGGATACATGCACCATGATCCATCCTTCTTGTGTAACAATACCACTAGAGCAAAGAAATAACTTTGACTAGGTTGAATTATACCAACCTCTAGCATTTCTGCAACCATACATTCAATTTCACTCTTTTGGGCATATGGATATCTGTAAGGCCTGATGGTTGGGGGAACACTTCCTGAAATAAAATGAACAACATGATAATGATCATGAATAGGTGGGAGGCCTTTGGGAGTCTCAAACCTCTAGTAGATATTGAAAGCTAGTTTGAAATAGATCTTATTAAGCCTAAAGTTAAAATTCCCAAGTGATCAATTAAACATCAACAGTGTATGATGTGTCAACATCCTATGCATCAAAGGAAATAAATGGACAAAATTTAGGCACATCTAGACCATTGTTGAGTCAACAATATTTGGTGAATGATATGCCTAAGAGAGTTTTATTAGGTTATGTGTAAGGATATGTGGAAAATATTGGAGCTAAGTGCACAACAAAGAGATCTTTTCCCAACTCGACCTTAAATCCATGTACATTTTCCATCTGTTACTAAGAAAACACATTATCATCTACAAGAGAAACTAAATGTTAGAAGTTGAGGTCTAAAGGATGTTATGCTGATTTATATGAAATGCCATGATATGCAACAAGGTTTGTATGGTGAGAGCCAACAAGTGGAAGAAACATCAGGTTCAAATGACAAATGCCAACATGACAACATATTGTGTTAATCACATGATACCTTGCAAATGATGAAAATGAAACAAAGGAGAAGCACACTTAGCGCCCATATGAACGCCATGCCAAGAAAGAAGCAACCAAGTGTTAAAAATTGAATGTTGAATGCGCCAAAACTCCAACAAAGAACACACAAATGTCGAGCGTCATTGTTTTCCAAGTAAATTGTTTGCAATCTATTTTGGTCATCATCATAGTTTTTTGGGTGGGAGCCATAGAGGGAATAGATTATACCCTGTTTGGAGAAAAAATACATCATCTTATCAATGACAATATACTTAGCAGTTTCTACTACATTTTCTTACTTCCTTTTCAAATATTTTTAATCATCTTCACGATTTTTAAAAAATCCATATATCATGCAAAGACATATATCATGACATGGAAATTTTGTTTAAAAATCCCTATAGAAGATTTGGCCACAAATTTATGATAGAGAAACCCTTAGTTTTATGTAAAAACAGATCTAAAACAAGCCTCAACATGCCACAATCAAGGAGAAGTGGGTGACTTTTGTAAGGTCTTAGATTAATGTTTTAGCAAGTCCCTGTAGCTACCTATTGTATTCGTCAAACTACAAATTGAAAGCATCCTATACATGAGTCAAGTGTGAAGAAGATGGAAAGGGAAATCTCTATTGCAACTGTAATCGAAATAGAGATTTGTATAAATGTTTAGCAAGAGTGCAATATTTATGCATTAGATCATGTAGAGAAAGAGATCTCGAATCTGAACATGAACCTATGCCTTCAACTGATACTCATAAAACTAAACACCTTATAATGGATGATGTGGTAGAATGTTGTTTGTCCAATTATTGTAGCATTTTCTCACATCAGCTTTATTGGGTGTTTTGAACATCGAAAAACTTTTAAGGCCATGCCACATCTTCCATGTTACATTAGTGGGATTTCAATTTTGAGTATACCCTTTTGGGATTTCATTTAGCACCTTTACACATTCTTTTGCATTTTCTTCATAACCCTATGTTCTAACTCTAGTGATGCACCCATGCATATTTTAACAAACTCAACAACCTCTATTTTATTTTTCTTTTCAATTGTCTGTGTGTACATTTGATGCTACATATTCTTGATGCTACACCAAGTCTGTTAAATCTATATGATGTTGTAAGTTCATGCTACTTGTCTTGTCATAGTTGATAGAATGGTATTTGTTGTTGTACTTAGAACTTGGTCCATCACAAGTCTAGGATCTGGCATCATTTTTTATTGTATATATCTTTAGGTCAGTTTTGGATATAGTCTTGCATAGAGTCCAGGCCTATATCAAGAGTGGGATTCTTTGTCTACTGTTGCAACAAGTCAACAACAAAAGTGACAAGCACACTTTAGGTATGCATTGTAGTTTTAATTTGTATTTATTCATTATTATGCACTTACATGTGTTTTGTAGGCAAAGGTAAGTTGAAGGGTATTTTGTTTTGTTTTGGCATTGGTTTCGCTGGGAAAATTTTGCATGCGGGTAGAAGAAGATTCAAGTACAACATCAAGCAATAATTCAAGAGAAGAAGTATCAAATCAAAGGAAGAATTGTAGTGGGACATCCTTGCAGACATGAAAACCATCTAGATATCTTGAAGTATTGTTAAGGCCAAGAGTAATCATTGTAAAGTTGTAAAAGAGTCAGTTATAAAAGAGTCATCATTGTAAAAGAGTCATTTTTAAAAGAGTCATCATTGTAAAGTTGTAAAAGAGTCATTTGTAAAAGATTCATCATTGTAAAGATTATAAAAGAGTCATTTGTGAAAGAGTCATTCTTCCTAGAGTTGAAGAGGCAGTGTTGGGAGGTATAGGAGTCACTATTGGGATAATGTCATGGTTGGGTTGCAGGTCATAGAGTGATTGGGTATTTTTTCAAGTACACAAAAATCATTGTAGATCTTATTGTATCATGGATTGTTGTCCCTGGTTTGCAAATCTACAGTCTTGTCTTATTTTAGTCATTATAGGGTGGCGGGGAGGTGCTAGGTCGGTGTATGAAGTCACCTACAGTTGGGTCCTGTGAACACTTCAGGGTGGTAGGGTGGTGCTAGGGCGAGTTGTGGCTCGCTAGGGTGTTGGGGAATACATTCAGTTGATTACTGAAGAAACTAGGGCGTTGGGGCATCCTTCTAGTGGAAGCTGGAGAATAATGTTTTTCTAGAATTCTAGGAAGTTGTTTCTTTCATTTCAGTTGGGGCTAAAGATTAAAGAATTTATTAGAAAAGCATTCGGTGGTTTTTGACCCAGAGGGGGTTTTCCACCTAAAATTATTGTGCCTACTGTGTTCTTTTATTTACTGTTTTTACTACATAAACATTAATAATAATAATTGAAGACTAACTAATGCTCTGAAAAGATTTAAAAGTGATAATTGTTAAGTAATACTGATTCACCCCCCCCCCCCCCCCCCCTTCTCAGTATTTCCAACAATTGGTATCAGAGCTTGGTCCTTCAATATAAGTCTAACAACTGGAAGGAGATCATGGAGTATACTAAGAATAGAGTTCCTTTATTCAATGGAAATAACTATGCACTTTGGAGTGGAAGAATCCAGGTTCATTTGCTGGCGAAAGGATACGAAGTATGGGAAATCGTTGACAAAGGCTTCACACCAACCCAGGATGAAAAAGTAAGAAAAATATGGTATATGATGCAAAGGCCAAAGATATTATTATCAGTGGGCTTATCAAATATGTTTATCTTAAGGTATTGAGTTCCTAAATGACTAAAGAGGTATGGGGCAATCTTGAAAATATATATGTAGGTGACTCAAAGGTAAAAGAACCAAAGCTTCAAATTTTCAGGGCAAAACTTGAGCAACTCAAAATGAGGGAAGATGAAGATATTGTTGCATACTTTTAGTGTGTTGATGAAACAACAAATACATTGGAAGTTTTGGGAGAACCTATTGAAATGGAAATTTTTGTCTGAAAGATCCTTAGAACCTTGCCAGCAAGATTTAACCCTAAGCTATATGTCTTGGAAGATAGATTGAATCTGACCAATCTCAGCATAGATGAATTGCATGGAATTCTTATGGCATATGAAATGAGGATTGGATAAGAGGATGGAACATCTCACTTAGAAACAACATTTTCTGCATCCAAGAAGAATAGTAAGGACAAGTAGACTCTGAAAGAAAAAACATGCAATTGTAAGGATGAGGAAAAGGAAGAAGATGAAGAATAATTCTCAGATAAATAATTTTCCTACTTCACGCGGAAAATGAGAATAGGTATGGGAAAATTCAAAGGTAAACTTACATTAATATGTTTTGATTGTGGTGAGGTTGGTCATTTTGTAGCCAAATTTCCTCACAAAAATGAGGGTGTTACGAAAGGGAATAAAAGTACTAAGAAGTTCAACAAGTAAGGCAAGAAGAAATTGTTTAAGAAAAGTTTCTTCTCCAAAGAAGATAGTTCATCATCCGAAGAAGACAATGATAACGAAGAAGAATTCAAGGAAAGAATATTATTTATGGAAAAGCACAATAAACAAGAGGAACCTAACAAAGAAGGAGACAAAGAAAAAGAAATGATTAAAGTCGAATTTCAAAACGAAGTAATCAGGGTTATCAAAGAGCTCAAGGTCGAAAAGAAGCATGTTAAAAATCTTGAAGACAAATTGAAGACAGAAAGAGAATAGGTCCTCAACCTTAAAATAAAGGTTGAAGAATACAAGCAAATTGAAGAATCTCTCAGGAAACAATTAAAGGAAAATAGCAAGGAAAGAGAAGCATTGGAAGATGAAATAGTTGCTCTACAAAAGGAAGTAAAAAATGGAAAAAAAAATTCAAAACTACGCCAATAGTTCAAAGACTTTGGACGAACTCATCAACAACCAACGATCATACATCGACAAGACTGGTCTTGGTTACAAATAAAAATTCAGAAAGTAGTCTAGTCCTTCTATGACAATTAAAGAAGATGGATATGAAAAATCTACCAAGCAGATAGATCTCTTAGCTAAATCAAGAGATCAAGACTCGCAGGAAGAACCTTGGAAGACAATTCCTCAAAGTAGATTTCCTCCCAGGTACCAACCTATCTTTTATGGTCATTGTTGCTCATGTGGAAGGTTTGGACATAGAGCTGCAGAATTTCACATGTATGTTTGGAATGAATATAATTCCAGGAGATCCTTTAGAAATGGATATTCCATAACTCAACATAATATCAACAAATTTGATCATTTGATAGATGATGTTGAATGTTACAAATGTAACAATTTTCGACATATGGCTAGGGATTGTGAAGTTCCATACAGGTACAACTATTATCAGCAAAACCCTAGAAGAAAATTTGTAGGATCACGAGATATACACCAAACAGAATCTTCTATGAATAACATCAAATGTTACAAATGTCATAACTATGGACACATAACTCGTAATTGCAAGTACAAGATGGAATCAACCATGAATGAAAATCTTGATGAAGAGAATAAGAAGGTTTGGAAAGTAAAACATGTATAGGATGAACAAATATAAGATGAGCAAGAAAAGAAAGAAGGAAATACGGTCCTAACAATAATTATTACACGATTCATAACGGATATTGAGGAATCAACAACTACCCCAGTTAATGACTCAAGTCAATACGATCTGTTAAATGACACACTATTCTAAACAATTCAACTTATCAACTTCTAGAAATTTGAACATGAGGTGTCTATGCAATAGTATATGACACAAGTCTACGATTGAGAGACAACTAGTTTGAACAAGATGGTAGTTTCATTACATGTTTAGGGGAAAAAGAATAGTTGAAGTATTATAGATTCAAGAAAGGAAGCACTCACAAGCAATATCTATGTGAAAGTGGATCAAGACAATCTAACGATTATCGAGATATCTTAGCAGGATAAAGGAATATTCATATATCAAATCAAGTACATCAAGGAAATTCTCAATAAATTCAAGATGGAATATTGAAGTGTATCCTTACCCACATGGTAACAGGTTACAAGACGATTCATCAACGGATGTGGACCAAAGGTTGTATAGATCCATGATTGGTAGTCTTCTATATGTGATAGTGTTCCTGCTAGATGTGATGTAGGCAGTTGGACAAGTAGCACCAAAAGAATATCATATTATTGGCATTAAAAGAATTCTTTGATACCTTAAGGGTACAACGGAATACGGTCTATTATATACCAAAGGAAATGATCTGGTTATCCAAGATTATACAGATGCATATTGGGAAGGAAGTGTTGATGATCGTAAGAGTACCAGTGGAGCAGCATTCTATCTAGGTGGTTTCCTTGTCTCATGGTTAAGTAAAAAGCAGTCTTCAACTTGTTCTCCACAATGGAAGGAGAATACATCACGGAAGTAGCTTGTTGTACTCAAGTTCTGGATGAAGTAAAATTTGCAAGATCTTCAAGTTAAGTTTGATGAGCCTATTCCCATTTTCTGCGATAACACTAGTGTTATCAGTATCTCCAAAAATCCTGTGATGCATTCCAAAACAAAGCACATTCCGATCAAATATCATTTCATTAGAGAGCAGGTTGACGAAAAGAATATCAAGCTTGAATATGTTGGCACAAAGGAACAAATTGCTGACATCTTTACCAAACCATTACCTCATGAAGCATTTGATTATCCTCACCAAAACCTTTGGATTCTCTGAAGTCCTCATTAGAATCTTTCTCTTATCTAACCAAGTAGAAAGGGGGAGTGGAGGTGTGTACATCTCCGCAGGATGACAATTGTGAGGGGGAGATACCCTTTTCATTGATGACAAAGGGGGAGATAAGGAAGTATGAAGAGGTTTCATGATTGCAGGGGGACTACTTGTTTTTCCATCAATGCCAAAGGGGGAGATTGTTGATCAGTGTTTGTCATTGATGTCAACCCAAGCAGCACCAGGGGCTACCCTGATATTGCATGGGAATTTTGACTTGACAACTTACTCTATTATTAGTCAAGGATCTTCTATATGGATTCTACTCGTCGAGATGTTTCCATTGATATATGGTATGCCACGTAATTCTTCACGGTTTGAGAGATATTAACGTTTGAAGCTAGTAACCCCAGTTAGTGGGCTAAAACCCCATGGGGTTGTGGCATGGCCCTCAGAATTGGTTGTGGTCATTGAATAGTCAATAATTAATAATGCTTTTTTGATCCTAAAATCCCTCCAATTTTCACTTTTTGAGGACCCTCTCAACTCAATACATTCATATAAATAGTGACCCTCATATCCTCCTCCAGTAGGGATTTTGTGGCTTCAAACAGGTCATCGTGGACGTTTCGCTATAATTGTTTTCCTATAAGAGGACCATCTCTACTAAATTAGTCTCTAATCAGGTTGTCATGGGAGATTAGGCATAACTCTTTCTTGAAGAATCCAATCTTGATCATATCTATGGGGTTGGAAAGAGGACTCAGAGGGCTACCACAGAACTAAATTGTAGACCTTGGAGATCTGAAATTACATAGATACAACAGATTCAATATCGAGCTCCTAGAAGGAAAGAAAAAACATGCCTTCAAGGATCACTTAAATAAGGACCACACATCAATATTTAAGGGTAAGTCTCCTACAACAAGGTATGTACGATTAGTGTTTACATTTTAATTTTGAATATCATCTCTGATTTTTTTTTTTGTAGGACAATGTAAGTATATACAGGGTCTCGGTTATATCTCTATGTCTCTATATGTCACAACTAGTTTTTTGGATGTCCTATTCTTGATACTACACATTTGATGCTACATATTCTTGATGCTACACCAAGTCTGCTAAATCTATATGATGTTGTAAGTTCATGTTACTTGTCTTGTCATAGTTGATAGAACGGTCTATGTTGTTGTACTTAGAACTGGGTCCATCACAATTCTAGGGTCTTTCATCAATTTTTATTGTATATAACTTTAGGATATTTTTGGATATAGTCTTGCATAGAGTCCACGCCAATATCAAGAGTGGGAGTCTTTGTCTACTGCTACAACAAGTCAACAAAAAAAGTGAGAAGCACACTTCAAGTACACATTGTAAAATTAATTTGTATTTATTCATTATTATGCACTTACATGTGTTTTGCGGGCAGAGGTAAGTTGAAGGGTATTTTGTTTTGTTTTGGAATTGGTTTCGACTGGAAAATTTTTCATGCAGGTAGAAGAAGATTCAAGTATAACATCAAGCAAGAATTCAAGAGCAGAAGTATCAAATCAAAGGAAGCACTGTAGTGGGACATCCTTGAAGACATGACAACCATCGAGATATTGTGAAGCATTGTTAAGGCCAAGAGTCATCATTGTAAAGTTGTAAAAGAGTCATTTATAAAGAGTCATCATTATAAAAGATTCATTTGTAAAAGAGTCAACTTTGTGAAGTTGTAAAAGAGTCACTTGTAAAAGAGACATCATTGTAAAGATTGTAAAAGAGTCATTTGTGAAAGAGTCATTCTGCCTAGAGTCGAAGAGACATTGTTGGGAGGTATAAGAGTCACTGTTGGGATGATCTCATGGTTGGGTTGTAGGTCATAGAGTGATTGGGTATTTGGTCAAGTACACGAAAATCATTGTGCATCTTATTATATCGTGGATTGTTGTCCCTGGTTTGTGAATCCACGATCTTGTCTTATTTTAGTCATTATAGGGTGGCAGGGAGGTGCTAGGCATGTGTATGAAGTCTCCTATAGATTGGGGCCTGTGAAAACTTCAAGGTGGTAGGGTGGTGGTAGGACGAATTGTGGCTCGCTAGGGTGTTGGGGCATCCATTCAGTTGATTACTAAAGAAACGAGGGCATTGGGGTGTCCTTCCAGTGCGAGCTAGAGAAGAATGTTTTTCTAGAATTCTAGGAAAGTTGTTGCTTCCATTTCAGTTGGGGCTTAAGATTAAAGAATTTATTAGAAAAGCGTTTGGTGGTTTTTGACCCAGAGGGGGTTTTCCACCTAAAAACGAGAAAGAATTGATTTTTTGAAATCTAATTTCATAAAGTCTTTTAAACAGTAAAACGTTATTCACCATTTCATTATTTTACCCAAAATTTGAAGTGAGTTATTTGCAAGAGAGACATACTAGGAGCAATGTGCAGCAACAAAATACATTGGAGAAACAAAACTATTCAGAAACTGAAAGCTACAGTGATTCACTCAAAAACCTGTAATAGTAAAAAAATTAATTTTTGTTCTTTATTTTACTAATAAAAAAATATACAATTTCTTTTAGGGTTTAATTAAAAGAGAGATCATTTGCAAGAGAGACATACTTAGAGCACTGTGGAGCTGCAAAATATTTTGGATTCACTAAATATCAGAAGTTGAAAGGTATGGTGGTTCAATCAATACCCGAGATAGTGAAAATATTAAAATTTACAATTAAAATCTTTTATAATTTATGTTATATTTATTCACAATTAAGATACAAAATAAAAAAAACCTTGTATAATAAAAATTTACTATAGATTTTACTAGTAAAATTTTTTATGATCTAGTTTCCTATTTATATTTAATTAAAATTCAGATAAAAAACAAAAAAAAAATACTTACCTTAAACCCTTGCTTCTTCCTGCAAAATTTCACCTCAGGATTTAACTTCCTCTACCACTTCACAATCAGAGTTTTTCAATTTAGGAATTTTATATTTAATAGGTTTGTGTACTTACTATATAAAGGGAGGTTGACATGTGAAGTAGGGGAATCAATTATTGAATTTGATCCAAACCCTATAGGCCCGATCTGTTTCTTTTTAAAACAACTACATGTTCCACGGTGCACCCTCTGTAATATAACACACCGACTCTCCCTATTGTTATAGGCCATTTTATCACATCTGATCAATAAGCCTCCTAATGGGATCAATCAACATCATATTCCCCCTTGTCACCATATTTAACAAATCCCTAAGCATGTTCCCTTCATCCCCTAGAATTTCAGCCCTAAACTGCATCATCTGAACCGTTTTTAGGACCAACGCTCCATGTATGCCTACTGGGGTGCGATCACCTACAGGTTGCTCCACTGTAGCCTTTGTTGGTCACTAGCAGGTTGTTCCCCTTTACACCTGCATTGGTTCTAGAAATCTAGGATAATGATCGGGATTCTGGAAGCTTCCCCTTCTAGGAGTTTCCATAAGTTGTTTTAACTAATTAGGATGTTTCACCACTTATCCTTTGATCCTGTCCCTCCATCAAAGGTGGATCTTGCAACTTATATTGGTAATTGGATAAGAAATCCCAACTTACCCTACTTCTCTATATATTCTCAACCTTCTATGTGGTTGGGGGTTGGCTTTTGGGGAGTGATTTTTTCCTTATGCTATTGCATTGAGTGGTTATTATCTCATGCATTTAGCGTAATTAGAGGTGCATGTTGTGACAAGGAAAGGACAAGTCAACAACTTGGATGAGCTTTTCTACAAGATCAAATGCTACTTATGGTTTTAATCTCCTTCCATTTATATTAATTCAAAGAATTCATTGTTTTCGTATATGTGATGTTGTTATTTCATATATTTCAATACCATGTTGATCTATTGAATGAAGTATTTAGATGATACTGCATAGATCTCACAGTTCCTTGCTTGTGTTATCTGACTGTGCATGTTCTAATTTTGGGATTTGGAGCTGGAATTGGAGCTTCCAAGCTAAAGAAGGAGTGAAGTGTGTGAAGGAGTCTAGGTAAGCCTCGCTCTGTCATATATTTACTTTAAGGAAAAGCATTGAGTTAATTGTCTCTTTATTGTTCTAGGTTAGCCACCGACCTAGGGGAGATAATTTTGTCCGCAATTGTAAATCCCATATAACACCTGTGTAATACAATGCACCATATATTATAACGCTCTCTATTTGTCTAGTATACTAATCGTTGCTCCCAATATAATATAACGCATTAGTGCGCCTTGTCCAAATAGTATCGTTAAATCATTTATGTGCATTTACCCTTAAAAATCACACTGTAATAATTTAAAAATATTTTAAAAAAATATTGTTCCATGACGATGCTGAACAATTAAATGCTCGATGTGTTTAATGTTTTAAATGCATTGGTGTGTTTATTTAGATAAACACACTAGTTACCAGAGTTTTTTTTGCTGAAGTTTATTTGCTTTATTTGTAAAATATATTTAATGGCTTCTATATTGAATACTACATGTTGTATATTGATAAAAAAATGTCTCAGAAGGTCTCAAGTAACAAAAATATTGATTGACACAATGATATCACATCAAAAAAAGCAAAGGGAATTTCTTTATAAATTCTCTACAAAATTAATATGCTTGAACTATATGTAAGTTTAACTAATATGTGTTGGTTGTGTGTGTCATGTAGAGCCACAAAATTAACAAGGTCGATAAGATTATATATAATCTAATTGCAGAAGAGAATAAAATCCTGATAGAAAATTTGCATAATGATGAATCAGGTGAATGAAAAAATAATATTCAATATGAATTTTTTTTTTAACTTTTATTAATAATATACTTAAGAATATAACATTCTTCAAATAATTCATTCATTCATGTATGTTTAATGTTCTACAAGGAGAAACAATGAAGGAAAATATCAGTGTCTTTCTAAGAAAAGAAAAATTATAGAACATATAAATGACGATGAATTGGTCCTTAGCTCATCTGGAGTGATGTTGGAGGTTAATGAAAGGGGGAAATTTTTTTACAGAACTATGAGGGATATAGAGGAACAAACATATAGACGTACGTTTCACTTACAATACAAAAATCAATCTAATGATTCTAAGAACCAAATTATATCTAAACTACAGGAAGTGTTTCAAGACCAATGCTGAATGAGACATGTCAAACTTGCAATAGAAATATATATATATATATATATATATATATATATATATATATTACTACAAACCATTCATTTATTAATATTGATTTTTTAATATTTAGTTTTCATATATCATTATAAAAATAGTTTATTACTTTTTTTTCCTTTTTTTTTTTTTTTTTTTTTTTTTTTTTCAGTAAGATTATGAAAATTCCAAATGATGAACGCATTGATATGTGAAACATGCCAATAGGAATGTCCAAAAAAATGTATAAGGAGATGGTCAAAGAAATGGACATAATTGCATCATAGGAGGAGCCATCTCAACAATAACATGCTTCAAATGTATGTAATCATGATTGAATTTGTGCATATAAAAAATAACTTAGCATTAAATATTAATTTTCAATTATTTCCTTGCAGAAAAGAAAACAAGATGGAACTCATTCATCACATAAAACATGACGACAAGGAAGAAAAGGGTTGAATTCAAAGTTTATGAGTATAAATTGTTAATATTTCCTTATAGCAACTCAAGGTTTCATTTTTGTATATTTTGTGTTGTTTTACAGTAACCATCCTTGAATGTCTTCAAATAGGTGCTAACATACAAAGAAGAGTCATTGGAAAAATTGATTGGCATTGGGTTAAATAAGGTTTGTGAGTATGGCATATAAAAAATTAATTGTAGAATTTGTAAGTATCTATGTTGTTTTAATTCTTTGATTTATAATTAATAAAACAAAAAAAACCTTTATATTAAATCTATGATTAATAATGGGGTTTAAAACATTCAGGAAACAAAGTATGGAACTATGCTAGCAGAAGACTTATTGCAACAAGGCATGAGACTTGGTTTTGAAACCATGTGCACAGTTTATGTGTCAGTTGTTTCTATGGTATATTTCTGTTCAATTTACATTGATGTATATTATTTATTTCAATTTTCATTATTCTCACCAATGTAGATACACTCATTACACTTTATTTTTATGTTCGCAGATGGAACTGCAAGATCAAGAAGACGAAAACAATTGATGCAATCAACAAAACATTCCTCCGAATAAACCAAGTCGTGGAAGTAGATTGGGCACTAACAATAGTTCCAGCGAAGAGTGATGAACGATTTGGATATCAATGCGACCTATTGTATTTTTTGAAATAATTGTCTGTGAAAATCAGACATTTTGTTTAATGTAATGGACATGATGTTCCAATTGAAAGACAAGGGGTTACCAATAAAAATCCCATTTTGTATGACAAAGAGTCTCTTATTGATATATAATAAAACACATTTTAATTTATTCTATTGTGTTATCCAATGTCGTTGTGAAATGTTACACCATTGATTAAATATATGGATGATTAAATATTATAATGAAGAGATGTAAAATCTGATAATGTAACAAATTAATCCAAGCATCATATACAAATACATTAATCAAATTATAATTTATATGAATATTATTACATGATATGTGTCAATTTTTCAATGAATAACGGATTTTAAAAATTACAATAATTGCACTATCACAGTTCAATGTTTCCAGAAAAAAGAGAAAATCTCATTCAAAAAATCGGTGCGTCTATAACATAAAATCGAGCTGGTGTGTTATGCTATATAAAAGTACCGTGACGGTATCTTTTTGCATGCCCGATGGCTTTCAAGAAAACTAGAGCACTGGTGCACTTATCTCTTCAAGCACCGAACTGTTTGAGATTAACGCCCTGGTGCATTGTAATTATTAATGCACTAGTGTTTTCATATAACTAGCTCCCTGGTCCTACAAAATATTATTTCCAACCAACTGCATTATGAAAAATAATAGTACCGGTACTTTTGTATAACTAACGCACCAGGGCATTTGTACAAACGATATGCATCAGTGCTGCGAGTTTAAAAAAAAACATCGGTACAACAATTATTTTTTGCATGCCCCGGTGTCGTTCCTTAGAACAACGCCCTGAGGATTTTTTTATCTCTTAGCACTAGTGCGGTATATATTACGCACCGATATTATTTGCATTAAATGCCTTATTTCGTTTAGTTATGTATGCCTCTCGATGATTCTATATATGTAGCACATCAATGCTACTTCTTCCATTAAGCGTACCATAAAAAAAACGTATGCTAGAACCTTTGGCTGCCCAAATTTTTCAGTTGTGATGATGTTCCATTAAAACTTCCAGTATCCAAAACAAATGTTTTAGCAAATGTTTTTTTATCAATTTTTGTCAATTTTATAACGCTAAAAACCTGTGTTATAACCTCCACTAAAAGGTATTTTCCTTGTAGTGGCCCTTGCATGTGTTGATCGTGAAGGATTTTTTATCCTTGATGAGGTGATACTAGTTGGCTCTCTACATGATTGCATCCCATATGTACTATAATGACTCCCAAACACCACTCCACATACATCAAGGCGAACTACATCTAGTTCTACTTCATCAAAAATCATAATTGATAGTAAATATGATTTTGAATTGTTTTGTTACCATTATTTTTGCATCCTTATTTACCCATCCCAATGGATATGGGCTTGGATGATCATGAACTTCGAGTTCCTGTTTGTCGACCAACTCTGATTTTGAGTCAAAAAAAGCATGAATATTTGTTTTCTTGACGTGTATCTTTATATGGAAGAGTCCAGTCTTTTCGTTTTCTTCCTATTGTTGGAGGCTACTCGAATTCACATACTTCTACACTTATGTACATACAATCTTTTCATCCACATATTATCTTCTTTCTAATTGATTACTCAAATCTATGACTATGATATTTTTCTTCTTAGCATCCTTCATTTTTTTCTTCTGGTTGATCTCTAGATACAACTTCCAACACTTCTTTGTATGATTGTTAATGTTATAGTGGTTGTTGGGATATTATCACTAGTGTGGTGTGGTGGTTGTCTTCTTGTATTCCCCCTTTCCACTTCTTCTTCCCCACAATCTTCCTGGTGCTATTTTTCCCTTGGCCCACTTGATTTCCTTTTCTTTTGTCCTATGTTTTCTAGGTATTGTGCATGTAAACAATCCTCATCCACTAATATGGGTTTGAATAGAACCATTTAGTTCTATATATGGCTATGTAGACCCCCCAGATTCTTGATAAGTACATCTAATTTCTTTGGGAAGGTACCCAAAATTATGTCCATATTTCTAAATTCTATGGTGTACTCATGTATACTCTGCCCATGTCTCTTTCTAAAGTAATGGAACTCGATCCACTTGTCCCATACATACCAATATGGTAAAATTGTGAATTTATAAGGGTTTTTTAATCCTCCCATTTATTCACTGGAGGATCTCCCTCTGATCCAAATGGATCCTAGAATACTCTCTAAGTCTTCGAAATCTTCTTAAATTCGTTTAAAAGACCAAAACAATCGCATGAGGAAACCTTTTAAAAAGCCGGAAAAACACTATCGGGAGGTGAAAAACATAGGAAAACGGTGAAAACAGAGCTATCGGCGGAGTCAACAATGAATGCACAGTAGCTGTTAGATCTGGCCAATCAACGGTCCAGATCTGATCGGAAAATTGCAATCAGCAAATGCTATCGGAGGATATCGGCGCATATCATATATGTATTGCGATAGCGATCAACGGGGTCAACGAGGACTGTCGATCAAGCACGCAGATCGATGGCCCATGTTGCATCACAACATCGCATCGGCAAACAAAAATAGATCACTCACCAAACGGCTCAGGGTTATTGCAATATGCGATTGCGATCAATCGCATTGCGATATTACAATCGGAGTTACACAGAGGAGCGGTTATACACACATATATATGCGATGCGATTAACTGGACCCGATGGGAATATAAACACTATTGCATAAGATTTGAGATCCGCCAAATGGAATTTTTAATGTATTTTCGTGTATTTCGTTTATTAAACAAAATACAAAGGGAAGTGCCGATGCGATGAAAAGTGGACCCGAAAGGGTTTGTGAATGAGAATGCATAATATTTCAAATCCGCCCAAAGCCATTTTTACGGGATTTTAATGTTTTAACACATTTTTAATATAAAAGGGAAATAACAAAACAGGCAAGATTTCAGGAGGACCCAAAGGCAGTAAGTGGTTTGGGCTGGGCTCTGCCCGATCCCACACACCAGCTGCCACATGTCCAGGCTAGGGAGAGAGGAAACCACCCTCATCAGGTGGTTAACCTCCGTATGAAAGAGTAGCCCGAAATGAACCACAGTCATTGGATCTGGATCTCCCAGATCAACGGTGGAGATGTGATAAGTAGCCTAAAGGCGGACCCGATAGGAGAATAGGTCGTGATTATGAATATTTGAAGTCCAGATGAACAATGTTTTGGCGGATTTTCACAATTTTGAATACATTTCTCTATGTTAACAGAAAGCGACCGTTTCAGGGATTTCAAAGGCCCGATGCACTCATCCGTTGCAGAACAGGTGGCCACCTCCCCTAAAGGCATTATGCCATGCTTGCAAATGCTTAGTAGAGGGATTCGAGCAGACAGAGGCCGGGAGACAGAAAGCCGAGTGCAGATTGGCTTTAAAAGCCACAGATCAACAGAAACAAAGGCAGGCAGTATTGAAAGCAGTGCTGAGACAAAGAAATAGAGACAGAGGGTCAGTAAGGAGAGTTTGTGTACTCAAAGAGACTTGGCGGATCCAAGTAAATCCTTATTGTTTTGTATCTGTTGTGTGAGGCTCAATTTGAGCTCACTGTTGTAAAACTATGCTTCTGGAAGACATAATAGAGAGGCCACCACTGAAGGCTAGACCAAGAGATGTAGCCCAGGAGTTTTGGGTGAACTCCATATTAAACTTGTTGTGTTTATGTGTGTTATCTATTATGTTTCTTTTTACTGCTTCATTGTCTATGTATTTCGCAATCTTATCGATCCATTGCACAAAGTAACATAGGCAAATCCATGAACATGAGTCTGTAATACCTTAATAATTGTCTTAGATCTCATTATCAGATCAAGTGGTATCAGAGCTTTAGGTTGCTAAGGTTAGACAAGCTTGTGCTAGATTGGTGAATGATAACTAGGTCAAAGCTCAAATTAGGAGAAGGAGAACTGGTTGAGACTAACCCAGAAATAGGAAGAGTCTATCCTAGGAGGAAAATGGCAGAAGAAAATCCCTTGGAATCAGACTCTCAGTTCATGGATAGTTTCATGACCATGAGAGCCATGGTAGAAGAGATGTATCAATAATTTAAGAAAGGTCAAAGTGAAGATACTTCAACCTCCAAACAAGACAAAGGAACAAAGGGACCTCTTCTAGATGGCCATTCTGAAGGCAAAGGGAAAGGAAAAGAGCCTCCTCTAACAACACCTCCTGATAGCCCTGAAAATAAAAAGAAGAAAACATCTTTGATTAAGTTAGATGTAAAATTTGATTTGCCAATATATGATGGAGAATTAAATGCAGAAAAGCTATATAACTGGATTAGATAGATTGATGTGTATTGTAGGGTGCAGAACATTGATTCAGACAGGAGTAAAATTTAGTTGGATAGCCTACACCTTGGAGGAACTACCTTGGTATGGTGGGAAGGTAGGACACAAGCTGATTTGAAGAAGCATGGTAAAATTCTTTCTACCTGGAGTGAATTTGTTTCTTCCATTAAAAAACAATTCTATCCACTAGTTTATATGTAGCAAGCTATGATGAGTTGGCAAACTCTTCACCAAATAAAGGGGCAAAGTGTACAAAGTTACACCCAAGAATTTAGAAAAAGATCTTTAATCCTAGGCATTTCTCTAGACTCACCTGAAACTTTTCTTATGTATATAGGTGGTCTACACAGCTATTTGAGGCACACCATTCTCATGTTTAACCCTACTAGCATAGATGAGGTATCCGTTCAGGCTACACATCTAGAGGCTAGAGGCAAGAATGTGAACCCAGAGATTGGGGGATCATCAAAACCCACTGCAAGCAAGAACAAGGAAAAGAGGAAGCAGAAATGGAAAGAGAGGAAGACCAACGCTATACAGAAAGACAAACCTTCATGCATTCACTACAAGAAGGGTGGACATGATGATGAACATTGCTAGTCTTTGCATCCGGAGCTGAAACCCAAGAAGTTCGATGGCAAGAAGAAGAAGACTGCTACTGCTATTCAGAAATATTTGGGGTCAGACTCAGGTGATGAAACAACAGTCGCAGCCACAGGTATAAAAGGTAAAAATTCTAAAGCATCTACTAGTAATTCTGCACAATCTAATGATAATGAAGAAAATGAGAGGAAAAGACATGAGCTTTTTCATATTAGAGTTATTTCCAAGCATCAAAAGATTGATACTTTATTTGATAGTGGCTCACAAGTAAAATTGATTTCTGAAGTAATTGTAAAGAAGTTGGGACTACTAACCACACCTCACAAGAAGCCATATCCATTAGGTTGGGTATGTGATAAAGCAAAGCTACAAGTGACTAGACAATGTAAACTTAGGTTTTCTTTTGGGTCAGCATTTGTAGATGAGGTTGAGTTAGATATAGTTCCCTTGGATATATGTGGTATTGTTTTAGGAAGTCCTTACTTGTATGATAGAAAAGCCATTTTCTATAGAGCTGAAAATAAGTATCAACTCACAAAAGATGGAATAGAATATATTGTAAGAGCTCATCAGCTCAAAAATAACTACACTCTCATTAACTCAAGGCAGATGAAAAGAATTGTAAATTCATGCAATCAATTTTTACTAATGGTTGTAAAGGAAAAGAAATCTGATAAAACCAATGTATTTTAAGGCTATGATGCTAAACAGCAAGCTGATTTAGAAAAATTTGTTTCAGAATATGATATCCTATTTCAAGAACCTATGCCACCCAAAAGGGAAATTGTACATGATATTAATTTGCAGCAAGATGCTCCATTGCCTAACATCGGAATGTACAGGTTATCCGCTTTATAGAATGCAAAGATCAAGAAGCAGGTACATGAGCTGCTCGACAAAGGATTCATAAGGCCAAGCACATCACCATGCGGATCTCCAATCATGTTGGTGAGAAAGAAATATGGTTCGTGGAGGATGTGCATTGATTACAGAGCACTGAATAAAATAACGATCAAGAATCGTTATCCTCTTCCTTGCATAGATGATCTATTAGATCAGTTAAAAGAAGTTGTTTACTTTTCCAAGTTGGGCTTGCGTAGTGGCTACCATCAGGTCAGAGTTGCAGAACAAGATGCATGGAAGACTACTTTCAAAACAAAGAAAGGGTTGTATGAATGGCTAGTTATGCCTTTTGGCTTAACTAATGCTCCTGCCACTTTCATGAGAGTAATGAATGATGTACTCCGACCTTTTATTGATGATTTTGTAATTGTATATTTAGATGAAATTCTTGTTTTCAGTAAAACATGGGAAGAACATTTGAAGCATGTAAAGCATACTCTAGATGTTTTGAAAAAAGAAAATCTCTATGTTAAGTTATCAAAATGTGAATTTGGCAAAACATCTTTGAATTATTTGGGTCATTTAGTACAGGGTGTTGAATTGAAGATAGATCCCTCTAAGGTTGAAGTCATTGTGAACTGGACTAAACCCAAATCTGCTACAGAAGTTAGAAGCTTCCTAGGAGCAGCACAATATTGGAGAAAGTTTATTGCTAACTTTTCCTTGATTGCAGCTCCCTTACATGCTTTAACAGGATTGAACAAGGTGTTTCACTGGGGAGGCAAGCAGCAGAAAGCCTTCGACACCTTGAAAGAAAAAATTAGTATAGCACTAGTACTAACATTGCCAGATCTTCAAAGATCATTTGAGATTGAAACAGATGCCAGTGACTATGCCATGGGAGCAGTGTTGATGCAACATGGTAAACCCATATGTTATCATTCTGAGACATTTAATTCTGCAGTAGTTAATTATCCCACATATGATAAAGAATTGTATGTATTAGTGTAGAGTGTGAAAAAGTGGAAACATTACCTATTGGGAAAAGAAACAGTTATACATACTGATCATTGACCACTTCAATATTTACACTCACAAAATAAATTGTAGCAATCAAGACACTATAGGTGGATGGGTTTTCTACAACAGTTTCATCTAGTCATCAGGTATAAGAAAGGCATACACAATAAAGTTGCAGATATGTTGTCCAGACCAATTATAAATGCATCTACTATACTTAAGCATACCTCAGTATTGCATGAAAGCTACATTGAACAATATGCTCAAGATATAGATTTTAAAGATGTATATGCAACTTTAAGTCATGGAAAACAAGTAGAAGAATTGGATTATCATGTTAAGGACAAACTCTTGTATCATTTGGGAAAGTTATGCATTCCTCAAACTGAAAGAGTTAACATAATCCGAGAAGCACACACTTC
The DNA here is from genome assembly GCA_031772625.1 of Pinus tabuliformis. Lineage (NCBI taxonomy): Eukaryota > Viridiplantae > Streptophyta > Pinopsida > Pinales > Pinaceae > Pinus > Pinus tabuliformis. The sequence goes on along the minus strand of CM062805.1, from coordinate 702,066,347 downwards.
TCTAATATCAGGTCATTTCGGTGTAAGTAAAACAGTTGCACAGCTGCAAAGATTTTGTTATTGGCCAAGAATGGATGAAACAGTTTCTAGATATATTAAAGGGTGTACCATGTGTGCTAAAAGCAAGCCTAGCAATAGAAAACTAGGCTTGTACACTCCACTTCCAGTTCCTTCTAATCCTTGGGAAAGTGCTTCCATGGACTTTGTTGGGGGACTGCCAAAATCTAGAAAAGGTCATGAATATTTATATGTTATTGTGGACATGTTCAGCAAAATGTGTATTTTAATACCTTGCAACAAACAAATTACAGCTAAACAAACAACGAAGTTGTTCTTTCAACATGTCTGGGTGCATTTTGGGTTACCCACTTCCATAGTATCTGATCGAGATTTCCGATATGTTGGGAAGTTTTGGTCAAGTCTGTGGGAATTGATGGACACCAGACTGAAGAAGAGCACAGCCTTTCATCCACAAACAGATGGTCAAACAGAGGTGGTCAACAGGACAGTGATCCAGTTTCTCAGGGGATATTGCAGCAAGCATCCCAAGCTTTGGGATGAACATTTATGTTATGTGCAACATGCTTACAACCGTGCTAAACATTCTTCTACACAAAGATCTACTTTTGAGACTTGTTTTGGTTTTACACCAAGGTCTCCCTTGGATTTTGTCTTTAGTAAAGGCATAGTAGTTGATGGAAACAATGATGTGGACAAAGCAACCAAGTTCATTGAACAGATCCAAGAAATTCACCAAGCAGTGCAGGAATAGCTGGAAAAGAGCCAAGCCAAGTACAAGGCAAGGCATGATAAGCATCGAATTCAAAATAGCTTCCAAGTTGGTGATCAAGTCTCACTGTACATCAGCAAAGATAGAATGCAAGGTGAAGGAAGGAAGCTGAAGCCAATAAGGTATGGGCCTTTCAAGATACTTGATAAAATTGGTGAGAATGCTTTTTGCCTTGATTTACCAGCTTACATATACATCTATTTAGTAGTTAATGTAGAGAATTTAAGACTATTTGAACCTTCATTAATTGAAGATCCCGAAGAGTAAAGTCAATTGCCTTCTATTGATGATCTGTTGCCTGAATATCTCAATGAGTTACAGGAAGATACAGTTCTGGATAGGAAGGTGAGAACTGCGCACAGAGGGGATATTGAGTACCTCAGAATTGGACTCAAAGGTTCAAAACCCAGCAGTGCAAAGTGGCTACAGATTGGACAAGTGAGGAAGTTGTATCCTCACTTGATCGATGCTTGAAAACAACTTTTGGTGGTCCAAAAGCCTTTTCAGTGGGAAGGCGTGATCCAAATGGATCCTAGAATACTCTCTAAGTCTTCGAAATCTTCTTAAATTCATTTAAAATACCAAAACAATCGCATGAGGAAACCTTTTAAAAAGCCGAAAAAACACTATCGGGAAGCGAAAAACACAGGAAAACTTTAAAAACAGAGCTATCAGCGGAGTCAACAGTGAATGCACAGTAGCCATTAGATCTAGCTGATCAACGGTCCAGATCTGATTGGTAAATTGTAATCGGCAAAGGCTATCGGAGGATATCGGTGCATATCATATATGTATTGTGATAGCGATCAGCGGGGTCAACGAGGACCGTTGATCAAGCGCGCAGATTGACGAGCCATGTTGCATCGCAAAATCACATCGGAAAACAACAATAGAGTGCTCACCAAATGGCCCGGGGTTATCACGATATGCAATTACGATCAATCGCGTCACGGTATCGCAATCAGAGTTACACAGAGGAGCGGTTATACACACATATATATGCGATGTGATTAGCCGGACGCAATGGGAATATAAACACTATTGCATAAGATTTTAGATCCACCAAATGGTGTTTTTAATATATTTTCGTGTATTTCGTTTATTAAACTAAATACAAAGGGAAGCACCGATGCGATGAAAAGTGGACTTGAAGGGTTTGTGAATGAGAATGCATAATATTTCAAATCCGCCCAAAGCCATGTTTACGAGATTTTAATGTTTTAATGCATTTTTAATATAAAAGGGAAATAACAAAACAGGCAGGATTTCAGGAGGACCCAAAGGTAGTAAGTGGTTTGGGCTGGGCTCCGCCCAATCCCACACACCGGCTGCCACGTGTCCAGGCTAAGGAGAGAGGAAACCACCCTCATCAGGCGGTTAACCTCCGTACGAAAGAGTAGCCCGAAATGAACCACTGTCGTTGGATCTGGATCTCCCAGATCAATGGTGGAGATGCGATAACAGGCCTAAAGGTGGACCCGATAGGAGAATAGGACGTGATTATGAATATTTGAAGTTTGGATGAACAATGTTTTGGCAGATTTTCATAGTTTTGAATACATTTCTCTGTGTTAACAGAAAGCGGCCGTTTCAGGGATTTCAAATTCCCGACGCACTCATCCGTTGCAGAACAGGTGGCCACCTCCCCTAAAGGTGTTATGCCATTAGACCATTAATTTCTGAATGGAATTACTATCATGCTTGATGGTGAGTAGATTGGTTGAGCATGAATGAAAAAGGGCCAAGTTAAAAAAAAAAACCCTATGTCCTATTTCCTCCAACTTGATGGTCTCATGGCCTATCTTGGGGATGATATTTGTAGTAAATGATTAACCACCCTCATGGGATTAGGAGAAAAAGGAAAAATATACTTATGAGAAGGATATGATGGCTATATTACATGTTATGGATATTTGGCATAAATACTTACTTGGGTAATGTTTCCAAATTAAAATTGATAATTGTAGCTTGAAATACTTTTTGGAACAAAGGATTTATCCCCTTAATAAAAAAAATAGGTCACCAAAATTCCAGGATATGTCTATGATATAATCATAATAAGGGACAGGAGAATGTATTTGTATATTCTCTCTTTTATTAGTGTGAAGAGGAAGGGTCTCTCTTTATATTGTTTTTCATAGAAGCAAACTGGTTGAATGTTGTCCATGAAGAATCACTACCAAATCCTTGGATCACTAACGTGATCTAACAACTTCAAATGGAATCAAATTCATATCAAGGATACGTTAAAAAAATTAAATAACTTCACTATAGAAGACATATTTATTTGACCAAGAAGTTATCGTTTGAGCCATCATTATTAATTGAACTACATTCTTCTCCCAAAACAGGTCATTTTGGGTTTCATAATAGATATATAATGATCAAATGTTCAATTTTCTAGGAAGGTATGAAAAATTACATCCAAACCTTTATGGAAAAGTGCGACATTTTCAAATGACACAATGGAGATACAAATGTCACACTCTAACATAGACAACGAAACCTCCAAGTGAACTCCAACATTTACCCATTCCATTAGCTATGTGAATTGACGGTTCTATGGATTTCATTGTAGGTTACCAAAATCTAGAAATAAATAAATAATCATGATTATAGTTGGACACCTTTCAAAATATGCTCTCTTTTTTTCTCTCCAACATCCCTTCAAGGAATCTATGATCACTTAGTTTTCCCTAGATAATATATTTATCCTTGGAATGTCACACTTGATTGTGATGGTTCATGACCCCACCTTCACTAGCAATATTTGGCAAGAATTGTTTTGGTTCTAGGGCACTCAATTGAATATTAATATCACATATCACCCCAAAGTCAATGGTTTGATTTAATTTCTCAACAAGTGCTTGGAAGCATTGAGGTGCTTTGCTTCGAACTGACAATCTTAGTGGGTTTTGTGGCTCTCTTTATGAAAATGTATGTAATAAAATGTATCTTTATGCCATTTAAATGGCTCCCTTCATAGGTTGTTTATAGCCAAAATCCCCCATCATTCATATATTATTTACAATGAGTCTCTACAATATAGGAGGTTGATTAAAAACTCACAACTCAAGCCAACATTCTTTGTACTATTAAGGAAGATTTTTTCATTGCTCAAAATTGGGTGAAGAAGTAGGATGATAAACATCGTTCCAAGTTCCGTTTTGACAAAAGTTATAAGGTGTTCCTCTATCACGTGTTTATGTCCCTTTTAAATTAATAAAAAACATTGGGAAAGTTCTTGAAAGATTGGAGTTTCCTAGTCACTTTAAGATTCATCCAATATTTTATATCTCTTGCTTAAACAAAGTATTTAACTCTAAATTTATCATTCAAACTTGCCCTATAGAATTGGATGAAGTTTTTGTTTTGTTGTATCCAAATGATTTCCTTCGAAAAAGAGAGAGGAGCCTCCACAAATGAACTATATAAGAGATATTGTAGGAATGGAAGAATACACAACCTGAGGATGCCACATGGAAACTAATGGAGATTCTTCAATAATTCCCTTATGTCCATCCTTGAGGATAATGTTACTTTATCTTAAGGTACTATCCCAACCCTTTTAACTAGATAAAAAGGTTGTTATGTATTTATTCCATCTCTATTGAATAAGACTCATGTAGTGTATATAATGTGAAAGCAATAATTGAAAGAAGGAACACTAGAAGGTTCTACCTACTAGAAAATCCCTAAGAGGATAGACAAAAACTATATAATGAAGTAAAAAAAAGGTAATATGATGTCTTATGAAATATATTGTAATTGTAATTTTTTTCATCTAGAAGTTACCCACTTGAAGAGATAGGTGAACATTTCTCCATCAATAAAAATATTGTTATTTGTGTATTTTAAGTTTTCTACAATCACCTATTTCTATTATAATATTTCGTTGTGGTTCAAACTCTTAGTATATCTTGTTATTTCTACTTTGCTACTCTATTTTGATAATAAAGAACCACACATCATTACAACATTGAAGAATTAGTGGGCATAGTGCAGCATACAATGAATAATGCAAGACTGATTTTATAAATGAATCCATATGATCATCTATATATAACTTAAATCGTAACTAACTCCTTTATGATGAGAAAGAAATAATTAACTTTAAAATTTAGAAACACACATATCTATTTTTTTCGTTGGGATTTGAAGACTAAGTTAGAACTATGTCGGTCAACCTAATTCACTCAGAAATTGCCCAATGGACTTCTTTATGGAGCTCCTAAGTTACTCTTCAACTATCTACTAACTATGTCTAAAAAAAAATAAAGGTGAAATTAACAAGTCCCAATATTAACACCATATTAACATTTTTATTTCATCGTGATTATGTATTGTGATGTTTTTGTTGTATTACCTTATTAGTCCCTACCTTTAGAAGGACTATAGTGATCGATTGATTGTTGACTAACTATTAATTTATATTTGGACCTAATATATTTCTTCATTTTTTAGTCTTAACCAAAATTTTAATTAACAATTTTTGTTCACCTAAATTTTAACCAAACTTTAACATTCGACCTCTTATTGCGAATGTCACGTAACCCAATGTTATTTATGTTATTTTAGGCTTTCTATTTTAATAAGTTTAGGCATAGCCAAGGTTTGAAGGATGGGAAAAGTTGTTTTAACCAAGGATGGGAATTTTAGGTATAGCCAAAGTCTGAAAAGTTTTCTTAAACCAATTTTTTTAAACCAAAGTATCAAATTCTCAAATACAGGGGAATAATTTTATGGTTTAGGTGTCATACACCTCTTGACACCTCACAGCGTCTACGACCACTTCATTGTCCACCGATTCATTATCTTTACCCACTTGCAATCGCTGTCTTTACCCATGACTTTAACCACCTGCAATCACTGTCTTTGACCACCTGCAAGTATAGCGACCTTCAAATCTCATAACTTTCACCCACTTTAAATCTCACCGCCTGAGTAATCTAAGTCATTGTTTTCACCCTCTTGGTGAAGAGTGTGAAAGCCTGCAAGTATATCGACCTTCAAATCTCACAACTTTCACCCCTTTAAAAGCTCACCACCTTCAAATCCCACCACTTGAGTCACCTAAGTCGTCGTTTTCACCCTCTTGGTGAAGAGTGTGAAGAGCTTTCACCATAGTCGTTGTTTTCACCCTCTTGGTGAAGAGTGTAAAGAGATTTCACCATGGGGCCTATAAAAAAAGTAGATTTAATAGTAAAGTTGCTTAGTATGGATAACAAAGATGGGTGATGGGTTTTTTCTCAAGTCCTTGTTGTTGATGTTGGTATTATTACTCTGACACAACATTCCATAAGTAATAACAATGGTTCCAATCACAACATTCAACCACAGAAATATCATAATGGGAGTGAACGAACCTACCATAGAAACCCACATTTGAGACACAACTTCGATGACTCTCCTGCAATATACAAATTGCAAGAAACCTTTCTCGGGTTGGCTTCAAGATCCCCAACTCCCCTTCTACCCTTTTGAGAGAGGAAGCAACCTCACGTAGAAGTTTTGATGAGGTAGAGACAATGAAGATTAAGAATGATGTGGGAATGAACAAGCTTAGGAGATTTAGCTATGAGAGCATCACACCATATTATGAGAACTTGAAGCAACTAAACAAGAAAGAGAGGGATCAATCAAAAGGTATAAAAGTGGTGAGAGATAGTTTGTTATCTCTCTTTCTGTTTGTTGACAAACTTTCTATTCATTTGTGCTCTTCGCATCTTGTTTTTTCACTATTGCTCATAGATTTGGATGACATGCAGAATTCATGGGACGTTGAGGAGCTGCTTGTAGGGAGGAAGTTCAATTGATCAGCTGCAACCAACCATAATTCATAGAAGATCTCACTACCATTCATCTGTAGAAATTGACCTACAATGGGACGTCTTAATCGCTTTAATAAACGTTATTCCTTGCAAGGATAAACACTTCATGATGACCGAAAAAGAACATGAAATCCCCTAAGTAGTAGTAAGAGGGTGGCAGTTGATTCAGATAGAATCTAATTCTTCAATTTCTGTTTCCGATTTCCATAACCAATTTTCATAGATATTTCCAATTTAGATATAGAGGGTACGACTGTGGTATTTCATATACCTTAGCCACTTTGGAGGCGCTATGAATAGATTAGGTTAATCAAGGCACGTTATGAAAATCCATATTTATTAGATTCGAGGACCACCTTCTAAATATGCTGGAAGGTGGAAAATGAAGAAATATTGGAGTTAGAAATCCCAGCAGACATTTGTTTCTCTATACCTTATTTTTTGTCAGCTTGTGGTCTATCCATCTTTGCTAATGTTGCTTCTACACCTCAAACCAAATCTACTACCAGAAGCATGTGTCATACATGCGTTCCTCTTCCACCTCAAACTGAATGTACTACCAGAAGCATGTGTCATACATACATAATAGTCACACATATGGCACCCTACATGGAAAAATGGGCCACGTAGAATTTTAGACTCAAATAAAAGACGAGGGAAAACAAGTAAAATGAGTCCCACATAGATCTGAGACTTAGAGGACGAGGGGAGAAACAGGTAAAATGGGGCCCACCTAGATTTTAGACTGATAGAAGACGGAGGGAGCAAAGTAAGTACAAGAAAAGGAATCTAAGGGAGAAAGAACCAGGGTATTAAAGGCATCTCGGGGAGCAAAAAACTAGGGTGCAGTTGATATAGGTGATTCAATAGCTCCAGTTTCTTTTTTTGACAATTCATTTTACTTTCACCTATTGTGCATAAGTTTCTAAGGAATGCAATGGCCAAGTTCTGTAATTCTTTGGATGCGAGTTTGAGAGAAGGATACTAGACAAGTCCAACTCCAGGGACTCCAAAATGGCAAGGAATGTAGTCAAGTTTGACAGAGATAGGATTTTACTATCAAAATCTTCTATGCTAAGGGAATGCAATGATTCTGTTAGGTCACCCATTCCCGAAACATAAGGTTGAAATCATTTTGAGAGGTGTTGTATTCAAATTTTAGGTTTTAAACATTCAATTTCTTGTAAGATTTTGGGCGTAATCTCAGCCAAAGATCAACTGGCATTACTCGATACATTTGTCCTTCCAGAGGTGAGAATGGGCATGTATAAGTTGCACATGCAACTCCATCTGTAATTTGTGGTTGTCCTCTTTATTGTTCTACTTTTTACAGTCACTAGCCGTTCAAATGTCATTAACCATTAGAACGAGGTATGGCATAAGCTCATAGCCGAAAGATCCGATTTTGTAGCACAGAGGAACAAACTGCTGATATCTTGACCAAGTCAGTAAGTAAATACAAATTAAGAAATTTTATGCTTAAAAGTATAAGATATTTCTTGGGGTATTATAATATTTTCATGTATAAATCTCTTGGTCTACCTTACTGGGGTCCTTCTAATGTAACCAACCTACCTTATTTCTGGGAGGTATTTAGTTTCATAAATTTGGTTTCCACTCCTTGTACTCGTATTGATTGGGACCCTAGGCTTCCGCCAACGTATGCTATTTTGTCTTATTAAGATGTTGTTGTTTTGGCTCCAGATTCATGTTTTCTATCTTGCATGTGAACACCCCACCATACTAATTAGAAATTACACCCCCAATCCAGTAATGTAGGCAGTGATCCCAACGAAACGAATAGTAGCAAATTCAAGGTGGAAAATGGAAACCAATGATTCTAGTAGTAACAGTTTGGGAATTTTATATTTTAACCAAGTCAATGATTCTAATATGGCTTCATACTTGTTTCTATTAGAGCCATATTGGAATTTGGTGCATATGCAATGCCAATTTCACATTCGATCCACTAGAGAAATTATAAGGTCTTGTGCTAGCTAGATTGAAATCAATCTTTATTGCCTATAAAACAATTTTTTAGTGCTTGGTGCTCTGCTCGGGACATAAGAATATTGGTATATGCGTGTCCATATTTTGTTTGAGGACTACCTCAAACACACATGTATTCTCTTTTTTTTTTTTATGAAAACTGATTACTTTTCACTATTTATATTTTTAGTTTTTCTTAATCATATTGTATAAAAATGTCTTTGATTGTGTTTGAACATGGATATCTTCCAAGAGAAAAAATGAATTTAGTGAATTTATCTTCTTCATGTTGACTAGGTTACAATGGTTTTATGTTTTTAGGGTTGAGCACTGCCATGTGACATGGAAGCACATTCCATTGCTTTAAATGGTCTATCTACTAATCTAACCAATTAGTTGCTAAACAATTACATTAGATTTTGTGTTTAAGAACAAAGCACCTGGTTTGTGTTTGTGTTTGAGTTCGATGAGCTTAAAATTTGGAAAAAGTTTGACAATAAAAATTTTGGAAATAAAAATCGGCATTATATTCGACATACTACAAAATCCAAGAATTCAAAAATATATATAATTAAATTCAAACCCAGCCTTGGAATTGGAAATGTACACTGTAGTATGTCGAATCTACAGTGGATCTCAGAACCTAGCCGTGAAACACATCACAAATCGAATCAAACTTCAAATATTTGAAACCCAACTCGGCCTTCAATATATAGTTCACTATTTGATAGTCAACCACAGTGCATGTCTTAATAATCGACAACAGGAAAAATGCAACTCCAATCAAAGTTTCAAACCCCAACTTTCCCTTTTCTATCTAGTTCAATAGTCCACTATTTGGTAGTAACCCCCACGAGCGCAGTTGCATTATGTTTAAAACTGTAGGCTTACCATGGGATCTTGTTAGAACTAATAAAAGAAATAATTTTGGGATCGTGGAGGTGACCCTAGGATATAGTTGGGACTCGATGACATAGATTGAAGCTTGCTGGTGACAATTTTTTCATTGTTCGTGTATGGATTTTTGTTTGATTTGAAGTTCAACAAGCTCCAACGAATAAATTTGTATTTGGATGAAATTCAGAAAATTTCAAGCTTATAGGTTGAAATTTGCCAGACCTGGTGATTTAAGATTACAGTTTAGGAAAGGGGTTATCTATGTGAATTTTTTAGCACTACCAAAGGTTTCCAACACTGGCCAAATGTTAGTAATCTCAATTCTTGGAACTCGCCCTTCCCATTATTTCCATAATGGATAAGCCTTCCTTGCTAATGTCTACTACCTTTAAACTTGAATAAGTGATGCTTATAACCTTTCTATGTAGATATTTATGTCTTACCTTGATATACATTACCTTTACACTGGTTGTTATTCTCTCCACTGATCTACACTGATAGTGGTAAACTAGATTTCGAGAGCATATATCTTATTACTTGGACATTATTTTTTATCGCCCCCGACAAACCTATCTTCCTTAAGGAGCTAATAATGTAAGTATTCGAGGCACATTTGTCCATCTTTTCTGATAGGGGCTAGTATTCATAGGAGGTTAAACATTCCAATTTCTCAATAGCATGAATAGTTTGATCCTCTAAGGTTTCTATTTCCTCATCAATTGTGACATCCATATTGGCTATATTTTTCTTTCTATTATTATCATCCCCTATGTAAAGATGCTTTTCCCAAAACCATTGCATCTCTTATTTCCATGAGCGTTAAAAATGCATGTTTCCTGTACAACGTTCTTGGCAAAAGCATGTTATAATTCATTGATCTAATCCTATAATAATATCATAGGTAAACAATGGTTTTGTTGTAGAGTGCTAAAAACCATATATCAATCCTTTGATTAGTAAATGTAGTTCATGGTTGGTTAACCTATTGGGGTATATACATTTGGAGGCTCATTGTAGTAAGGATTCGTGGTAGTTTAAAGTGAATGGAATTGGACTTATTCCACAACTTCCATAAAAACAGTAATTTAGGTTAAAACAGTGTATCACAAGATGGAAACAATGTCAATCATTATAGCATAAGTGTGTCGACAGTGTGATTGGGGTCAAAACAACATAAAAGTTCGGACTTGAACACCCTATGCCATGAATATATGTAAACCCTAAATGACCTTGAAGGTTGAATGGATTCACCTATTCAGTCCATATCATGAATAGTTAACCCTTATTTATCAGAAAGCAAGTACTAATGTGTTGACGGTGTTGGACCGGCCAACATTCAGGGGATCTCCGCAGTATGAAGTCCCAACTAGACCTCACACCATTTGGTGTAGGATTCCCATCTGGTATGATGGCCCCGTTTCCATTATATTAAAGATATGCCTTATCTCTTGCTTGTCAGCACATGAGAGTGGTTTACTTAGTCTTCAAATAGCGAGGTTTGTGTGCCTGGTGAGTGCTTAGTGTATCTTGTGTCTAAGTTCTTTCACTGCAGAGGGAGAGATTGAGATTGAGTCTCAAGTCGAAAGGGAATACTCCCAACTTGTTGGGTGTGGAGCCTGATTATCTTCTATATTCAAAGGTTTCAGCCGGATGTATACCCCAGAAAGACTGTACACCCCTCCACGCGGGGCGGGGGTTCGGGCGCAGCGCCCCCGAAGCCAAAAAAATAGATGTAAAATTTCCTTGTAAAAGTCTAGTAATTTCTAGTCAATCTGGGCCGTTCATTAGGTAGATGATCTCATTGTAGAAGTTATGTTTAATTTAGGGTTTTTTGCCCTAGAAGGCAACCCCTCACTATATATGAGGGAATTGTATTGCGTCTATATAGATCGGTATTCTGAGTGAGGAAGAGAGGATATTGAGAGCGAAGAGGGTGTTACAGCGGATCTGCTGTAGGTTGTATCTCTTCAATTTGCTAGATAATATAATAAAAGAAGGATTGACTGTTTCTCCGTGGATGTAGCCCAAACTGGGTGAACCACGTATATCTGTGTGTCTCTTGTTTTATGTGTTTTCTGTGTTTATATTTCTGCAATATTTTATGTGTTCCATTGCTCCGTAATATATAATTTTCTAACAACTGGTATCAGAGCCAAAGGTCTATTTGGCTGATAAACTCGTAGGAGAGAAGGGTTCCTGGTTCGAGTGGGAGAAATGGCGGAAGATGGTAGGTTTAGGGTCGAAAAATTCAACGGCCAAAACTACCAGCTGTGGAAGATGCAGATGGAATATTATCTGTATCAGAGAGATCTGTACCTACCATTGAGCGGAAAGACAAAGAAGCCGACGAGTATGACAGACACAGAATGGGATATTCTCGACAGAAAGGCACTTGGAACAATACGGCTGTGCCTAGCGGCGTCGGTAGCATTTAATATTTCAAAGGAAATGACAACATAGGGTTTAATGTTGGCATTGGCCAAACTATATGAAAAACCCTCAGCCTCAAATAAGGTATTTCTTATGAAGCGTTTATTTAATATGAAGATGTCAGAAGGTGGATTTGTTGCAGACCATTTAAATGATTTTAATACAGTTACAAGTCAGTTAAGTTCTGTAGGGGTAAATTTTGATGATGAAGTTAGGGCTTTGTTATTTCTGTGCTCATTGCCAGAAAGTTGGAATGGCTTAGTTATGGCCATTAGTAACTCTGTCTCTGGATCTAGTACTTTAAATTTTGATGATGTTGTCGGTGCAATCCTTAGCGAGGAAATGTGACGGAAAAGCTCCAGTGAGACATCAGGTAATGCTTTGACTGCAAAGACTAGGGGAAGAAAAATGGAAAGAGGAAAGAGCCCAGGATATCGGAGCAAGTCAAGAAAAGGAAAATCCAAGTCTAGATCGGGGATAGTGTGCTAGAAATTCGGGAAGAAAGGACGCCTAAAGAAAGACTGCAAGTCTCGGAAGGGAAAAGAAGGAGACGCGCAGCAAGAAGCTAATCATGAAGCGAATGTAACAAGTGATGTGTTGCAAGATGATTTGATTCTTTCACTAGAAAATATTATTGATGCCTGGGTGGTAAATTCAGGGGCCTCATTCCATGCCACACCTGATAAGAAGCATTTTCATGATTATGTTCAAGGATATTTTGGACAAGTTCGATTGGGTGATGATAAACCCTGTAAAATCGTTGAATGGGTACAGTTTTCATAAAACAACAAAATGGAAATCAGTGGCTATTGAAGAATGTAAGGCATGTTACAGATCTAAAGAAAAATCTGATTTCAACAGGGCAGTTGGGAGGTGAAGGTTGCGTATCTACTTTCACAGATAAAACTTGGAAGGTCACTAAAGGATCCCTGGTAATAGCGAAAGGAGAAAAGGTTGGTACATTCTACTTATGCAATGGTATTTCTAATTCTGTTAATGCTTTAACCTCTACAGGAGAAGATACGACATTGTGGCATCATAGGCTCAGGCACATGAGTGAGATGGGGATGCAGATTCTTCACTCAAGAAATTTGTTGCCAGGTTTGAAGCATGTTGATTTAAAATTCTGTGAGAATTGTGTTTATGGAAAACAGAAGAGAGTAAGATTCCTTAGAGTTGGGAAAGAAAAGAAGAGCGAAAAATTAGAGCTTGTGCATACAGATGTATGGGGACCTGCTCAGGTATCATCTCTTGGTGGCTCTCGTTATTATGTTACTTTTATTGATGATGTAACCAGAAAAAATTGGATTTATTGTATTCGAAATAAATCTGATGTATTTGATACTTTCAAGAAATGGAAAGCTTTGGTTGAAAATGAGACAGGGAAAAGGTTGAAGTGTCTCAAATCAGATAATGGAGGTGAATATTGTAGCAAAGAGTTTGATAGGTATTGTTCAGAGAATGGAATTCGCAGAGAGAAGACAGTTCCAGGAACACCACAAGAAAATGGTGTGTCAGAAAGGATGAACAGGACAATCATGGAGCGTGCAAGGTGCATGAGATTGCATGCAGGATTGCCTCTACAATCCTGGGCAGATGCTATAGATACTGTTGTTTATCTAATAAACAGAGGGCCTTCAAGTTCCTTGGATGGTGGTATTCCAGAGGAAGCATGGACAGATAAAAAGGTAAACTACTCGTTTTTAAAGACTTTTGGTTGTGAAACCTTTGTCCACATTAATAAAGAAAATAGAACAAAGCTTGAGGCAAAATCAAAGAAATGTACCTTTATTGGATATGGTGTTAATGATTTTGGTTATCGCTTATATGATTATGAAAATCACAAAATCATTAGGAGCAGAGATGTAATATTCAATGAAAAGGTCTTGTATAAGAATCAGTTGCAGGAAAAGAAACAAGAAAAAGAAAACAGAGAATACACAGTGCTTGATGATATCACAGGAAAAGTGATGGTGCCTAAAAATCATAATGATCAACAGCTAGAACAACAACCACAACAGCAACAAGCGCCTCAAACACCTGAAAGTGGTATTAGAATATCTACTAGGATAAGTAGACCCCCTGAATGATACTCTCCTTCATTATATTATGTATTGTTGACTGATTCTGGTGAACCATAATGTTATGAAGAAGCAGTGCAGGTAGAAACCAGGAAGAAGTGGGAGCAAGCCATGAAAGAAGAGATGGACTCCTTAGCACATAACCAGACTTGGGACTTAGTCAGGTTGCCTGCAGGTAAAATAGCATTACAGAATAAATGGGTTTACAAGTTGAAGGAAGAAGATGGAGGTAGAAAAAGGTATAAAGCTAGACTTGTGGTGAAAGGGTTTGCACAGAAAAAGGGTATATACTTTGATGAGATATTTTCTCCTGTTGTGAAAATGACTTCATTCAGAACTATTCTAAGTCTGGTAGCTGCTGAAGATTTACATCTTGAGCAGTTAGATGTAAAGATAGCCTTTCTCCATGGGGATTTGGAGGAATAGATATATATGCAACAGCCACAAGGATATGAGGTAAAAGGGAAGGAGAAACTAGTGTGCAGGTTGAAGAAGAGTTTGTATGGCTTAAAAAGGCTCCAAGGCAGTGGTATCTAGAATTTGATAGGTTTATGTCTGAACAAGATTATACTAGGTGTCACTCTGATCATTATGTTTATCTCAAAAGGCAAAATGATGGCAGCTATATTATATTGTTATTGTATGTAGATGACATGCTTGTTGTAGGTTCTAACATGCAGGAAATAAATGTGCTCAAAAGGAAATTGGCAAACTCATTTGCAATGAAGGATTTGGGTGCTGCAAAACAAATCCTTGGTATGAGAATAACTAGAGATAGGAAGAATTGCAAATTAACATTGCCTCAAGGTGAGTACATAGAAAAGGTGTTGAAAAGGTTTAATATGTAGAATGCAAAACCAGTTAGTATAACTTTCGCTAGCTATTTCAAATTAAGTAAGGAGGCGTGTCCCAAGACTTAGGAAGAAATGGCTCATATGTCTAAAGTTCCATATGCATCAGCAGTTGGAAGCTTAATGTATGCAATGGTCTGCACAAGGCCTCATATTGCACATGCAGTGGGAGTTGTAAGCAGGTGCATGAACAATCCAGGAAAATAACATTGGATGGCGGTGAAGTGGATTCTCAGGTATTTGAGAGGTACCACAAATCAACCATTATGCTTTGGTGGTCCAAACATTTCTCTACAAGGATATGTTGATGCAGATATGGCAGGTGTCACAGATAACAGGAGGAGCACTACAGGATATGTATTTACTATAGGTGGAACAACTGTTAGTTGGGTTTCAAAAATCCAAAGTGTTGTTGCACTTTCAACAACAGAAGTAGAGTATGTTGCTGCTATAGACGCTAGTAAAGAAATGATTTGGTTACAAAGGTTTTTTGATGAATTGGGTAAGAAGCAGGAGTTGGGAAGGTTATACAGTGACAGCCAGAGTGCCATACATCTTGCAAATAACTCTGCATTTCATTCCAAGACTAAGCATATGCAGCTCAAGTACCATTTCATACGGTCAGCATTGGAAGATGGACAGTTGAAGCTGGAAAAGATACACACTAGCTAGAATCCTGCAGATATGTTAACAAAAGTTGTAACCAAGGAGAAACTGAGAATCTGCTCAGTTTCAATTGGTCTTCAAGTATGATGAAGAAGATGAGAAATAGCCAGGTCCAAAGTGGAGTCATTGTCTAGCAAATGAAGCAGCAGTGGAGTTGTTATAATCAGTCTCCAAGTGGGAGATTGTTGGGTGTGGAGCCTGATTATCTTCTGTATTCAAAGGTTTCAGCCGGATGTATACCCCAAGAAGACTGTACACCCCTCCACGCAGGGCGGGGGTTCGGGGCAGCACTCCCGAAGCCAAAAAAATAGATGTAAAATTGCCTTGTAAAAGTCTAGTAATTTCTAGTCAATCTGGACTGTTCATTAGGCGGATGATCTGATGGTAGAAGTTATGTTTAATTTAGGGGTTTTTTTCCCTAGAAGGAAACCCCTCACTATATATGAGGGAATTGTATTGCATCTATGTAGATCGGTATTCTGAGTGAGGAAGAGAGAGGATATTGAGAGCGAAGAGGGTGTTACAATGGATCTGCTGTAGGTTGTATCTCTTCAGTTTGCTGGATAATATAATAAAAGACGCACTAACTGTTTCTCCTTGGATGTAGCCCAAACTGGGTGAACCACGTATATCTGTGTCTCTCTTGTTTTATGCGTTTGTTATGTTTATATTTCTGCAACATTTTATGTGTTCCATTGCTCCGTAATATATAATTTTCTAACACAACTCTATTAGAGACACACAACACAGTAGGACATGCGCAGCTTCCAGTGGAGTAGTCCACATGGATGCAGCAGTCACAAACACAAAGTGAACAGATAACACATACAACACCCAGCGGAATAGTCCACATGAGTGTGATGGTCGTTATAACAAGTTTACGAGAATGAATCTGTCGAGTGTCCGGTGGAATAGTCCACACAGGCGAGACAATAATAACAACCGATACAACACATGTCCAACAACATATGTACTAAAAAAACTGAATTAGTTCAACTGTCTTAATACAGGTTAAAGAAACATTCATTACAAGCGTCCAAAGAGTATTCTTACAAATGAAAATAATACATGTGTGAAAACGTGATGGCCTATTAACAAGCTTCTGAATTAAGTGAAAGATCCAAGACACATCCGTACACCATTACATCGCTAACCTCGATAGTGGGGCATTGGAGTCACTGCTCGCTCCTCAAATAAAAGACTACAGACTCTCAAGGCTATGTGGGAGGAGCCAAGGTGAAAAGTCTTTTGCATGTACAAATGAGGGCTATATATAGCACAAGGTGAAATTGAACCTTGTGACTGTTCGACTTCCCTCATGACTGTTCGACTTACATGACTCTTTGACTTACATGACTCTTTGAATTCATCCATGCGCCTCTTGGACTTCCATGTTACATTACATTGATTACACAGTTATGACCCAAAGTAGTGATGTGGCCGAGGCGACTCATGACACAACTCGACATGACACTACAGGGATGCACATGCTGGACGTGTTGTTCGTGTTGAGCTGCTATGCTGTTGAGTGATGGGTGTGCCCGTGGTGTACCATAGCTTCACCTACGTATTGCAGAGTGCATAATCTTCAATGGTCTTGGTGTTCTCTTGATAGTTCATGCATGCGCATGTGTCTCCTTCACCTGTTACTTAGTATTTTCATGTGTTCATACTACGCGAGCAAGTCTTCTAGCATGCGCTCCTTTTTCATCTCATTCGTCATCGCGCCATGTCTCATCCATGTACTTGTTTCTGCAATCAATCATGATGAGACATCATCAAATACATAAAGCCCCTAGTCTACCATGATGCATTCTATTTCATTTCCAGGTGCAGGTGACCAGGAGAGAGGACAAGGCTCTGAAACAGTGGAGAGCGCATGTCAGGCCGGGATGCGAGGCTCTGGGGCACTATCAAGAAAAATTACGAAGAGGTCACTAGGAGCCCAGGATAAGAAGTCTTGAAAAATAATGATATTTTGTGGGATCTGGCTAAGCTCGGAGGTAAAACTGTGCAATTTTTCCTGGGAAGGCAGTGTGGGCAGCAGAGGACACTGTTAGTGAAAACTGTGCAGATTTTCAGGGGAGGCTGTGAGTGGGCTGCGGAACTTGCTGGCCAAAATTGTGTAGAACTGGAAGGTATTCATGTTGAAAACTTTTGTGCATTTTTCGAGCTAAGTGGGGTGTTGGGTATCTTATGGATAGTCTAGGAAAACTGTGCAATTTTTAGGAGGAGCAGCAGGTCAGCTGGCACGAGGACTGACTGACAGAACCGCGCAATTTTCAGAGATAGTGCAGTGATAGGCATCGGGTGCCTGTCCCTCTTGTCTGCGTAATTTATTCAGTCAGCAGAGGCAAGCATTATTATAGATTCTGCGCAATTTTTAGGAGGAGTGAAGCCCGGGGTCACTGCCCGGTCAAACTCTCTGATTGACCAACGGGAGGCTTGATCAATTGGCTTGCAGGAAACACATATTGAAATGGCTTCTTAGGCATCTTCTGCACTGTTCTGGGTGATAGTAAGCCAGTTTGATTCCAAGGTTCTACATTTCATACTGCTTAGGAGGTGGCCTCAAGCTCTGCGCAATTCTGGGCAGTGGTACTTGGTCACTGAGGGCTAAGACTATGCACTATAGCTCAGTGGAGGTCCGGTTGATGGAGGGTGGTCCAGTTGACAGATATTTGGAAAAAATGGTTGAGTGTGTGAGCGAGTGAACTCGTGTATACCTGACCTTGCAAACACACACTCAACATTACTTGACAATAAGACATCTCGAACCAACAAGACAACATATGCTCAGTGTGACTGACTGCAGGACTGTCTAATGATGAAAGCGACAAGTGCAACACTTGCGCGATAGTACTTACAAAATTGTGTGTGAGTACGATAGATGTTTACATAGTGAAAAAAAAATCATACACAAACTTTCAACATCACCAGAACAAGGTCGCAAGTATGACATAGAAATCAACATATCAAAGACAACAGTTGGTCAAACAAGTGAAAATGAAGCAAGACATGTAGAGGAAACACATGAAATTACTTTTTGTGTTTGTACACATGCATGTTACTGAGGACAAGATGATATGAAAATCACAAGAAATCCTTCAAACTCAACTAAGAGGTGTACTTTGAAAGGTGTTCTTTACTTACCATACTTACCCTTGAGATGATCATGCATCCGACGAAGTTTGCATGCGGTATTGATTGTTTTCCATTACTTGGTCTCTTGGACCTTCTCCCCGACTCCTTGGGAGTGATATGAGCATGTTACCTTTTCTTATAATCACTGGGTGATGAATCAGCGTGGTTTCAGTGAGAAGTAACTATTGTCAGGAT
Source organism: Pinus tabuliformis (assembly GCA_031772625.1). Classification (NCBI taxonomy): domain Eukaryota; kingdom Viridiplantae; phylum Streptophyta; class Pinopsida; order Pinales; family Pinaceae; genus Pinus; species Pinus tabuliformis. The sequence continues at coordinate 702,047,473 of CM062805.1, read as the reverse complement.
GAGGCCATGGGAGGCCCATATACATAGTTTTTGCATGCAAGACTGACATGACAACTTAGATAACACTGCGCAGTTTTGAGGCACATGACACTGCTACGAGATGGGGGCCCTGGCAGGAACCTATGTGTAGTTTCCGAGTGTAGGGAATTAGGACTGATCTGCTCATTTCTAGAGATCGGTGTTGGCTGCCTAACTGCTCTGTGCATTTCTGGAGAGTAGTTAATTGGGGTCTCTATGCACTGTGGGGTTTCAGCAGGCAAGGGAGGAAGCTTGATGGTTGCAGAAGCAATGTGCACAGTTCCAGGAGGCTGGATGAGGCTAAGCTACATAGACCATCCAAAATGTACAAACATACTCTGCTTGATGCAACAACCTTCGCGACAAGAGTGCGTGTAGTTATTGTGAAACATGTCTATGTGATGATAACAACTCATGCACGCATGCTTTCCCTTGAAGCAAAAAAATACCCCCTTTGCATGAAAAACAACAACCCCTACGCCCAAAGATGACACATGCTGCATAAAGATGAGAACATGGACAACTTCTAAGATCAAGGAGGGGAGCTTGAAATCATCATCTTACCAACAAGCGACCAAGGATGATCAATTGCAGGATCCAAGGTAGGCTCTGAAATTTACATGCAGGCCAAAATTTTGGAGTTTTGTTGTAGCCGCTACAACATTAGCGACACACTAGTAGAATTCCAGCTCTCTGTAATGAACCTTGTTTCGTGAAAAGTGAGTCTAACCCTTCAAGAAGTATTGCCCGATTCTTTGATAGTGGTGGATTCCACACTAGCTTGTGTGAAATATGTAGCTCCTACCATTCTCTTGATCGTCCAACACACATTCCAAGCCAAGTCAACTTAGTTGTTTCGATTGGGGATGAATGGTATATTGATGCACAAGTAATATAACTGTTAGAGTTTAAATTTCATCTCTCGTGTTGCTCTGCTGCCAGCAGGCCTAGACAGTACCTCGACAGAGTAACGTAGGAACACAAGCCTCACTCCCCTACCAGCAATCCTGATCAGTACCCCGACGAGGTTACTTGCATCAACTCTCTGCGCATAAAGGTTTTCTCTTCTTTCACCTTGTTCATTTTCATTTCTGCATTTTCTTTTTTCATTTTTCAAAGAACTATGCATAGGCACTTATTTATTTCAGAGGCGGAAGAGGGATTTCGACTTATTGAGAGCTGAAGAGGTTGTTCCTTTTGAGAAGAATGTTATATATACCTCTCACATACTTGTTAAGGTTTTCTCCATCACCTTACTCTACTTGACTAAGCTGACAAGGGTTAACCCAAAATAACCGATTAGAGTAGGTGGTACTAGTTAATAGTGAAATCGTTGTGTTTTCACTAAGACTCACTCTAAACATAACATATTTTCCATCAAGGAATCATCGAATGAAGATAACGAGCTCTTCATAAAGAGAAAGGACAACAGATAACCAGATGTTGATAGTTGTACAAATCCTCTTAGATTTTCCCAGCTTGTCTTGAGAGCCAAACATGGTTTCACGAGAGGCTAACCTACGGGTACAAGCAAGCAAAGGAAGAAAAAATAAAAAAGCAGACGTAAAGCGAAAGCAAAACAAGTAAGCAAAGAAAGAAAGCAAGAAAAGAAAAACAAGTAAGCAAGCAAAAAAACATGCAAACTAGGTAGCGAAGCAAAGGAAGAAGGAAAACGCTACTCCTACTCCTATGCTAAACAGTATATGGGCCTACTCACGTGAAGGCGAAGGCATGAAAAATATGCATGTAATCCAGTGAAGAAGAAATATTGATCAACGAATACCAACACACTCCGAGTTCTAAAACATCCACAGAAATGAAAGGAGTGAATGCACAAGACATAAATTCTTCGGACTTAACATGGTCTTGTGATTGACCCCGCAAACGCCAACAAATACGTTATCGGCGTAGCGGGCGTAATGGACGTTGTAGTGGCTGTCCACTGCTGTGAATCTAGGAATGAGAGTAGTGTGCTGCTGGTCTATCTATATGGGTGAGCTACGATGAAATTGATACAAAAATTTGGCAATTAAGGAATTCTGGCATAGGTGGTGGTGACTCTTGACTGTGACAAATAAGCAAACATGAGAAAGAGAGACAACTTATGACTTTCAAGTGTGTTTGTTGTGTATGATCCTTCCAAAGCATGAGCGATGGGATCATGTGATTCTGGTGGAGGAAGTGAAATCTGTGTGTTGGATTGATCTTCAGTGCAGACAGATGAGTGATGAGGAGCCTTGGGTGTTTCTCAAATTTTCTGATCAGAAGTGGAACTATCCTCAGGGAAATGAAGGCCTGATATAACTATCAGCTCAGGCTGAAGTGCCTCGATAGCCTATGGGGTTTCCACTACGTCAATAGATAGATCATCGGAGACCAGAATCTTATATAGATTAACAACGAGTGAATCAAAATTGTGATCAAATGAAGAAGTAAAGAGATCACGACAATCACGATCAGAATTTTTGGGATGTTCGTCAGCATCCTCATGATTTGATGAATCATGCAAAGGGGTAGATGAGAATCAAGGATTTCACCCTTTGTGTTTTCCGATATGACAGATGACAAATGGGACAGATTTTCATAGGAAGATGTGTCCTCTCCGTAATGTAATGACAGGATGACATACAATGTTTCCTATGAATGATTAGAAGTAGAAACATCCAAAGATGAGTTTTCATAGGGAAAATCAAAAGTGGAAGAATCACAAGAGATGTCAGGATAGAGAAAATGAGGCACGGATGGAAGGGGGTCATCCGTCACCATGGGTTATTTTTCAAATTCCTACACACACACATCATGAATGATAGCGCAGGTTGGTTGCACAACACCAAGTCCGTCAACAACTTGATCCTTGTTCACAACAAGTGTGGAGTCTGGAATGAAATAACACAAGACAGTAAAATCTAGATGATCAATGGAACACATGGACTGAGGTTGAGGGAAAGAATACATGTGACAACTAGCAGGCTTGCAAGCCAAATATGCGCAGACATTAAGAGCAGGTGGGGTGGGAGGATGTGATAGTTCAATAGATGTGCACACACCTTTTCCCACCTCGTACTGCAGAGCTAGAGCTATTTGATGAGAAGAGAATGGACGGTCACTCGTGACAGTGACCTCGTCCATCTTAGATTTGGCATCTCTAACAACGAGGTATGTTGTGATGGGTTTGAATGATTCTAAGAATTTCTAATTTTCAGATATGTAAAGAATATACTTAAATCTTCCATCAAGAAATTCCCAATCAATTTCATCTTCAGGAAATCGGTATGCAAGATTACAAAAGCGTGTGTTGAATTGTTCAACAAATTCATGAGGTGCTTTATGTGATTTCATAATTCCTTTATTGAGTACTTGACGGTCAAAATGATGGAAAGCATCGTCTATCTCTTCGATCAATTGAGTGAGATAGTGAATAGAGTTCTCGGGTAGTGTGGCACACCATCGCAGTGGGTTCCCTCGAAGTGTGTATGCGAAGAACGTGCACCTCATGTAATCTTCATTGATTTTATACTTGTGATATATAACTGTTAAGGCCATTCTGTGTTCAAGCTAGGCCATTCCACCTTCACCTTCATATGTGTATTGTGACAAGAGATTCCAGAGCTTCTCTGAGATTTCACAGTCATTCCCATAAGGCATACACTCCGAAAGAGAAATTATGTGTTTAGTCATGATAAGTATGCGAAGATTCAAAACAGAATTTGAGGACTTAGCTTGTCATCAAGCCCTCCTTCTAGTGCCAGAAATGTTGACGGTGATGGACCCGCCAACATTCAGGGGATCTTCCGGGTATGAAGTCCAAAATAGACCTCACATCGTTTGGTGTAGGAGTCCCATCCAGTATGATGGCCTGGTTGCCATTATCTTAAAGATATGCCTTAGCTCTTTCTTGTCATCACATGAGAGTGGTTGACTTAGTCTTCAAAATGCGAGGTTCGTGTGGCTGGTGAGTGCTTAGTGTAACTTGTGTCTAAGTTCTTTCACTGCAGAGGGAGAGGGTGAGAGTGAGACTCAATTCGAAAGGGAATAGTACCAACTTTGTTAGAGACACACAACACAACAGGACATGCTCAACTTACGGCGGAGTAGTTCACAGAAATGTGGCAGTCACAAACACAAAGTGACCAGATAGCACGTAGAACACCTAGTGGTATTGTCCACACTATTGTGATGGTCGTTATAACAAGTTCACGAGGATGAATCTTTCGAGTGTCTGACGGAATAGTCCACACAGGTGAGACAATGTTAACCACTGATACAAAAAATTTCCAACAACATATGTACTAAAACAACAAAAATTGTTTAACTGTCTTAATACAAGTTAAAGCAACATGCATTACAAGCGTCCAAAGAGTAGTCTTACAAACAAATACAATACATGTGTGAAAATGTGCTAGCCTGTTAACAGGATTTTGAATTAAGCAAAAGTTCCAAGACACATCCATACACCATTATATCACTAACCCCGATAGTGGGGCATTGGAGCCACTGCTCCCTCCTCAAAGAAAAGACTACAGGCTCTTAAGGCTATGTGGGAGGAGCCAAGGTGAAAAGTCTTTTGCATGTACAAATGAGGGGTATATATAGCCAAGGGTGAAACTAACCCTTGTGATTGTTCGACTTCCCCCATGACTATTCGACTTACATGACTCTTCGAATTACATTACTCTTTGACTTCAACCATGAGTATCTTGGAATTTCATGTTACATTACATTGATTACACAGTTATGACCCAAAGTAGTGATGTGGCCGAGATGACTCATGACACAACTCGAAATGACACTGCATGTATGCACATGCTGGTTGTGTTGTTCGTGTTGAGTTGTTGTGTTGCTGAGTGATGAGTGTGCCCATGGTGTACCATAGCTTAACCTCCGCATGGTAGAGTGCGCAGAGTCTTCAATGGTATTGGTGTTCTCTTGATAGTTCATGCATGTGCATGTGTCTCCTTCGCTTGTTACTTGGTATGCTTCATGTGTTTGTCCAACTGCGAGCAAGTCTTCTAGCATGTGCTCCTTGTTCATCCCATTTGTCATCGCACCATGTATCATCCATATGCATGTTTCTGCAATCACTCATGATGGGACGACATCAAATCTAGAAATCACGTAGTCTACCATGATGCATTATCTTTTATTTCTGGGTGCAGGTGAGAGGGAGAGAGGACAACGCTCTTAAACAGAGCAGAGCGCATGTTAGGCCGGGATGCAAGGCTCCGGAGCACTATCAAGAAAAATTGTGCAGAGGTCACTGGGAGGCTAGGATGAGCAGTCTAGAACAACGGTGACATTCTACGGGATCTGGATTAGGTGGGAGGCGGAACTGCGCATTTTTTCATGGGAAGGCAGTGCGGGCAGCAAAGGACAATGATAGTGAAAACTGCGCGTACTTTTAGGGGAGGTTGGGAGTGGGATGTGGGAGCTTTCTGGCCAAAATTACACAGAACTGGGAGGTAGTCATGCTGAACATGTCTCCGCAGTTTCCGGACTGAGCAGGGTTTCGGACAACTGTGGAAAGTCCAGGAAAACTGCACAATTTTCAAGAGGAGCAGTAGGCCGGCTGGCAGGGAGACTGATTGACAGAATTACACAATTTTTAGAGACAGTGTAGTGACACGCATCGGGTGCTTGTCCCTCTTGTCAACGCAATTTCTTCAGTCAACGGAGGTAGGCATGCTCACAGCTTCTGTGCAATTTTTGGGAGGAGTGAATCTCGGGGTCACTGCCGGGTCAAACTCTCTAGTTGACCAACGGGAGGCTTGATGGATTCCCTTGTGGGAAGTGCAGATTGAGATGGCTTCTTGGGCAGCTTCTGCGTTGTTTTGGGTGACATCCAGTCAAGTAGATTCCAGGATTGCGTAGTAAAAAATTCCTGCGAGGAAGCCTCAAGCTCTACGCAATTATGGGCAGCAGTACCTGGTCACTAAGGGTTGAGACTGCGTAGTGCAACTCAATGGAGGTCTGACTGATGGAGGGTGGTTCAGTCGACAAATATTCGGCAAAATGATTAAGTGTGTGAGTAAGTGAACTCGTGTATACCTGACCTTGTGAACACACACTCAACATGACTTATGGCAAGACATCTCGAACCAATAAGACAACATATGCTCAATGTGACTGACTGCGGGATTGTCTAATGATGAAAGTGAAAAGTGCGACACTTGCACAACAATGCTTACAACATCATGTGTGAGTGCGATAGATGTTTACATAGCAAACACAAGTCATACAAAAACCTTCAACATCACTAGAACAAGGTCGCAATCATGGCATATCAATCAACATGCCGAAGATGATAGTTTCTCAAACAAGTGAAAAGAAAGCAAGACATGTAGAGGAAACACATGAAATGACTTTTTGTGTTTGCACACATGCATGTTACTAAGGAAGGGATGATATGACAATGACAATGAGTCCTACAAACTCAATTAAGAGGTGTACTTCTAAAGGTGTTCTTTATTTACCATAGTTACCCTCTAGATGATGATGCATTAGACGGATTTTGCATGTGGTCCTAATCTTTTTCCATTACTTGGTATCTTGTACCTTCTTCCCGACTCCTTGGGAGTGATCTCATTGTGTCACCTTTTCCTGCAGTCACTGGACGATGGATCAGCGTGGTTTCAGTGGGAAGTGACTGCAGCTGGGATGAGGCCATGGGAGTCCCATCTACGTAGTTTCTACATCCAAGGCCGATAAGACAACTTGGACAACACTGCGTAGTTGTGAGGCATAGGACACTGCTGCAGGATGGGGGCCTTGGGAGGACACCTCTGCGTAGTTTCGAAGTGTAGGGAAGTTGGACTGCTCTGCGCATTTCTAGAGAGAAGTCTTGGATTCCTAACTGCTCTGGGCATTTCTGGAGAGCAGTACTAGCTAGAGTCTCTGCGCACTGCGGGGTTTCAGCAGGCAAGGGAGGAAGATTGATGGTTGTAGAAGCAAAGTGCACAGTTCTGGGAGGCTGGATGAGGCTAAGCTGCTTGGGAAATTGGCTAAGTGTGAGATCAATGAAACATGTGTAAACATTGATAAGACTTGACTGTGATCACACACCAACACTTAGTGATACAACGTAGACCATCCAGAATGTATAAACATACTCTGCTTGATGCAACAACCTTCGTGACAAGAGTTTGTGCAATGAGTGTGAAACATGTCTATGTGATGATAACAACTCATGCGTGCATGCTTTCCCTTGAAGCAAAACAACATCCCCTTTGCATGACAAACAACAACCCCTATGCCCAAAGATGACACATGCTGCATAAAGATGAAAACACAAACAGCTCTTAATATCAAGGACTGGAGCTTAAAATTATCAGCTTACCAACAAGTGACCAAGGATCATCAATCGCAGGATCCAAGGTAGGCTCTAAAATTTGCATGCGAGCCAAAGTTTTGGAGGGTGGTTGTAGCCACTACAACATAATGATTGTCTATAATATGAATAGGTATGGGAAAAGAGGAACATAGCCTAATGGATTGGGAACATAGAATCAAGACTCTTTATAACTCTCTAGGTACTCCTAAGTTGTCCCCACTCTTTGAACTGATGATTAAAATTCCAAGCGCTACCAAAATTTTTGGTCATAATTTGCTCAATAATTTTGCCGAGTTTGCCAAATTTACGTTCCCCAATTTTTTTCATTGTGTGTTCCTTAAATTCTTAAGAAATTGAATTATTACCAAACTTTACACATGGAAGTGTTGAGTTATTGTCAACTCTGAGTTATCTAATTTTGATTGGGTCGCAATTTTTTCAGTGCATTTTCCTTAACTTCTTAAAAAGTTGAATTATTACCAAACTTTACACATGGAAGTGTTGAGTCATTGTCAACTCTGAGTTATCCAAATTTTATTGGGTGGCAACAAGTACTGAAGTGGAGCTAGTTGATAAAATCCTAGTTAACCAGGACTGTAACCAAAGTTAGCAAAGAAGTCTCTGAAATTGACTTTATTAAATCTCTTGGTATGATTGTACTTATTCATGAAGTCAACCTATAGAAAGTCTTGTGCCAGTAGTTACTTATATAGCAACCATCAAAATTGCAAATGCGAGGTGGATCTAATCTGAATAATTCATTTTCAAATAAAATAAAATATATACTACTGTTCAGCTGGAATTTTGGCATCCACAAAACAAACACAGAGCTAAAAGATCAGGAACAATTTTATTGGATGTGTAGCGGGGTGACATTGTCTCCTACGAAACTTCTCCGAAACTACCACTACATCTAAATGCATTTTCTCCCATCAAATTCCTCCGGCAAGGACTACCACTCTATCTACATGCAATCCTTATTTATATAAAGAGGTTTTCTCATATTGTAAGTCTTATTTAATTCGCTTAAATTTCAAAGTTTTGGTATAATTCATCAACATAAATTTTCAATTCATAAAATGAATCTAATATAATTGGCATTTAAACATATTGTTTTTTATTTGATAATGATTATGTATGGTAACGTTTTCACTGTATTACTTTGTTTAGGTTTTCTCATACCATAAATCTTATATAATTCACTTAAATTTTACAGTTTTGATAAAATTCATTAATATAAATTAAATTTATGAAATTACTTTAATATCAATGACATTTAAGCATTGGAAGTGATGTAAATGAGGAAGTTAATGAAAATGTAAACGTGGATACGAATTTGGATTCTAAAAGGAGTGGTGTTTAAAAAAAAGCTAATACGAAAGCTAAATTGAATTTAAAATTGGAGGCTAAAGTGGAGGCAATATTGGAAGTTGAACTAGAGGATAATTATGGAGGCGAATGCAATACACTAGTTTCAACCCTTAATATATGTTAAATCCAATTATATAAATGTTATAAAAAATCTAGTATGAATTCTTAGTGTAGAGTTTAAGATCAAAACCCAACTAATGAATGAATAAGGCATATGATGTAAATATATTGATATGGATCACATGGTGGGATGTTATGGTAAAAACATCATATATTGATATGGATCACATGGTGGGATATTATGGTAAAAATCAAACTATTTAAATATTGATGTTAAAATATAATATAATGGTCCAAGAGGTGTAATGGTTCAGATGATTATGTAGAATACGAGAGCGGTTATGATTCTGTGGTTATGATTCCACTAGAGGGGAAGGGAAAAGAGGTCCAATGAGAAAAGTAAGTTCTTTATTTCTAAATGTTAATATTAAGTCTCGTCTTTTTTTCTACCATATGCCTTCAATAAACCATCTACATCTTTTGTCTTATTAAAACCAATAATTGAATGCATGTAACGGATTGGTGGGAAGGTCATCTCACATCATTATGGAAGCATGGTCTGAGTATAGTCATTAAGGAAATTGTAAGAGTCCTACATTCATTGGTCAAAAATAATGTGAGCCATCATTTCACTAATCCTCTCATTACATTGATTTTAACATTTAGTCTAGAACTCTCATGTTCATGCTTCATGATATTCATATTATATTCACAATTGCCATACATGGGAAATTTTGTATCTGGCTATAACCAACACCATTAAGGGAAAATTTGCAAAAATTTAGATGAAAGAGTGATGGGCATAGGTGAGCATAAAGGTTGGGAAAGTTAGAAAATATTTAGCTCCTATAAATACATTGCTCTTTAGATGCTTGAGAAGTCAAAAATTTTATTTTTCAAACAATTTCTTGAAAGTATACATCACATTAGACTCTTTTTTCACACATTGAAGAGTGTTGTAAGGGAAGGGTACTTAGAGCAATTATTGAGTAGAGAAAGGGTAGGCCTTATTTATGTTGTGTGGGATATTGGAAGAGATATCCTTCAATGTTAATGGTTTATTGGGATGCCTATAATGTTATGCCGTGAGTAGATTGGTTGAGCATGAAAGTAAATGGGTCAGATTGAGAAAGAGAGAATTTCGTAGCTGATTTGTTTTACCCTTATGGCCTCATGGCCTAGAATAAGGATGGTATTTGTAGTAAATATCTATAGTTTGGTGGAAAATTGGTCATACACAACCATTTTTCAAGATCTTCAGATAAAATATACGTTCCTTATTAATGTCTATAAATATGTGAAATTATATTCATTATTTTCTATTACAAAATAAATATATTTATGGTTTATTAACATGCACATGAAAAAAACAATTATTTATTTGAAAAAAAATTGTTGAGTTGAATTTACATTTCAAACGTTATAAAAAATTTGCACTATACACGGAGTATTAATACTAATATTTTATTATCATTATAAGCAAGTGCAATTGATTTTATTAGTAGTATAAACAAGTGTACTAGGATCATGACTGGTCACTAAAACTGCGTAATACGCAGTGATTGAGAGACAAGCTTAGTGAATGTTGAAATTGAAGACTTCAGTGACTCACAAGTGATTTTTTTCTCACTAGAACTACGCAATGAATAATAGGAGGCTCACTTGATGAAGAAGAGAACTATGTAATTGAGCACCTCAGAGAGACAAGGAGGCATGGTTTCTCACTGAAACTTCACAACACACAGTAACTGAAGGGGAATATTAGGAAAATGCACAGTTTGGAAAGTTAGTGCATAGACAGGCCTCATTTCGCACTACAACTGTGCAATGCACAATCTAGGGCAATATGGAACATGAATTGTGGAGTTGTCAAGGTTAGGCAGCTAGATTGATGGCCTAGGAATCAAGGTTGCTCAGTCTGTTAATGGAGGGAGATTGTCCTCTAGGACATGGAAGTGTGTAGTTTCTAGAGATAGAAGGTGCTTCACTATGGCTTAGGACTATGTAGTTCATAGTTCCAAGGGGAAAAAATATTGGTCAAAGATTGAGCAAGCTGTAAATATAGTGAAAGCTCCAAAATAGTTGAGTGTGGGATCAATAAGACAAGCGAGAATAAGACATACAAACAAATCTTGAAATGGTGATCTCACACTCAGATAACATCAACACATGCCAAAAGGATACAAAGAACTCAAAAACCACATGCATACCTTGAAATGACAAAAAAAGCGACACTTATTTCTAAGTGTGACAGTTTAAATGTCACATTGCGACACTTTAGAATACAAGTTATGACAAGGGTGTCGAATGCAACCGAAAAGTGTGCTCAGCTATGGGAGAGTGTTTAGTGCATTTTATAATGATACATATGATCCAATAATGCATAATAATGTGTTAGAGTGGCCTATAGTGGTGCGCTAAAACGCAAGACATGAAAAAGTACAAACAATTAAAGCAATAGTTATGACAGTAAGAAAAAGTGAAAATGATATTTGGAAAAGCTAAAGAAAGTGAAAGTGGCACATGCTATAGTGAAGAGAACAAAAAAGTGACACATTTTAAAGTAGAAGTAAGCAAAAATGACAGTGACGAAAGTGAAAATGACACTTGTGAAAGAAAAATCATGCAAAAGTGACAGTTGAGAAAACTTTCCCAAGTGATGGCACAATTGCAACTAAGAATGAGAGAATTTGTCGACTGAAGGTACACACTTACTATCAGAATGGATTACGCAGTGAGTTGTATAGGAGGAGTGTGCAATGCACTATCTCTAAGGACTACACAGACATTGTTATCAGGGATCACGCAATGCACTAAGTCCAAGGATTGCACAAGCACTATTCTAGAGAATTACTCAATTCCTGCTTCCAAGGGTGGGAATTGAATTTCAATCTTGTTAGAAAAGGGTGTTCTTGAGAATGCATCAAAAGGTTTACATGTGTAATAAAATGGATTTGACACTTAAATTCTCAGAAGAAGACCTAATCACTTGGAAAAACATCAACTATTTAAGAAATGACTAAGAACAATCAAGGAATGGTAGATCATAGGGTCACAAATAGGCTACAAAATTCAAGTGTAGGAAAATTTTTGGAGGGTGTTTGTTGCAAAAAAAACACTTGGTGACACACTGGTAGAACTCCAACTTCTCTATTCAAGTCTAGCTTTGTGTATAGGGTCTAGTCTTTCAGGAAGTATTTATTCATTGTATTGATTACATTGCTTCTCCATTTGACCTAGTTATAGATATAGTCCCTTCTATTCCCTTTCTCGATTAAATTTTTTTACAAAGCTTGCCATATCATAGTTGTTTTGATATTAGATAAGGGTAATATGTAATTACGTGTTTGAAATGATCAGAGACTTATTCTCTTCTCTGGTGTTGCTTCATTGCTAGTGAGCATGTTTAGTACCCTGCTGGGAGTCACTACATGAACACAAGCATTGCATTGCCGCCAGTGAGCCAGTTCAATACCCCGCCGAATTTATTTTCTTCAACTCTCTGTGCAGGAATCCTTTCTCTTCTTTCACCCTTTTTTTTATTTCAATATGTTGATTGACATTTTATTTCCATTTATATCACCTAGGTGGAAGAGGGATCCCGACTTATTGAGAGAAAGAGAGGTTGTTCCTTCAGAGATTTATATATACCTATGAAATTGATATGCTCACTATTTATTTTCCCATTTCCCTTCTATACTTGATTGGATCAACAATGAAAAACAACATTTAATTAAAATACCGAGTTAAGGAATGAGGATTCTAGAATAGATATAGGTGTCATGGTTCTACTCAAATCTTTCCTTTCAAATGGATCATATTTTCTATTAAGACATCATTGACCTTAGAGATATGTATGCCAAAACAAAGAAGAGGAAGACATATTAACAAGAGTTTCTCTTCATGACACTTTCCTTTTCAAACTTTTCCACATTTTGCTTTCGATTCAAACAAGAGTATTTTTCATGCAGGGTCTTATTTAAAAAAACAAAAAAGAAAATACATGACAAGAAAAGAATGAAGAAAGCAATATAATAAATAAAATGCACGTCTTAAAAGAAAAGAAACATGCAAGATGGGAAGCAAGAGTCAAAGAAAATGAAAAAACTTTATACAGAGAAAAATTCAAAGTGAATGCAATCCAACAGAAAACTAAATGCAGCTAGACCTACTCCTAATCTAAACATCTAGAAGGTCAAGGTTAAGAATAGTGAAATTTCCAATATAGCCATAAAAGTTTCTCTCGACCTACAAACGGAAATATACGAGCGATTAAAAACAATGTAAATAAATGTGAAAAAATAAAAAATATGATTATGAATAATTTGGAAGAAAGATATAAGGTCTTTTATAAAATAAGAAATATGTGCCATAACAACTAACCTTGACTAGTCTGCAAATTTACCTTGTCGGTTCGAACATTAGAAATACAAACCTCAAGAAATTCTTGTGAATGTATCTTCATCTTTGTTCTCGTTCTTCGCAAACATTAAAAAAGATCGAAAGTTATTATTAATGATAGAGCTTGCTAAGTCGTATTTCTCTAGCCATAATAGATTTGATCATGAAATCTGAAACAATCCTTTTGAAAACCTTGCAATTCCAGAGAGAATGAACTTTCAATTAGCACATTGGAATCATGGGGAGAATATTGTAAATAAAATATATAACCTAATCATGTTCAGAAACCTTATCAATATAGCGAGGACATGACATAACCATTAGCAAATTTTGAAGTGCCTCAAATTCTTAACAGGTATCTAAACAAGACAGTGATAAATCATAGAGATCAATGGGTTCAATAAGATCAATCAATTTTAAACATCTATTATGAGATATACTAATGGGAAAATGATTAATTGTTTTAGATTTGTTAGAACTAGCATTATGATCAGATTGATGAGTTGGCATACAAGACTCTTGATTCTTGATTTCGATCTGGTAAATGATTTAAGAAATGAATTCTACTCAAAATGATTTTTTGGTCCAAAATAAGAATTATTAGTTTCATGACATTCACAATAAAGACTAGGAGCTGATTGTTCACAAAAAGAATTGACAAGGAGAAATGTTTCAACCAGTGATGATCTTTGTTTAGATAGTCAGAATAATAGGCTTCATAGCTTTGTGCATACATGAAAGATATAAACTCAAATATTGGGTTTAATAAAAGGGATTTGCATGAAGAAGAAATATCCAAACAAGGATCTTCTATCTGATAAGAGATTCCATCTCAAGGATTAAGAAAATTAAATTGAAAACGTTGAAAATCCTTCAATAAAGAGCTTACATCCAATGAAACAATTCTGAGATAAAAGTTATGCGAGAGAATTCTAATCTGGCCTAGTTCAAAGGCCCCATCAGTATTGCGATATCATGACATAACCATCAACTGAAGTTGAAGTTCCGCAACTTCCTGAGAAGTCCTTGAAATTTAAAATGTTGAAATACTGAATTTTGAAAGCATGGCCAGGTCAACATTCAAGTGAACATATCTATCATTAATTATTTTAGTGGGAAACTTATGAATTAGATTCCAATTGTTGGAATCAGTCTCATCAGATGTCTCAACATCACCAACTATATTAAGCAAGTTGTAAGAGATATGTTCAACAATCATTACATCATCTTCTTCATCATGGGAAACATGATCACCTTGTGTAGGCTTCAAATTTAATTCATCAGAATGTGGCTTAAAATAACATGATATATCAATTGATTTAACACACACATCTCCACATAATGGTTGGTGAGCTAAGGAAGAAATTCTTGTGAGGAACTCTTCTATGATTAGATCAGATTACATATCAAAGCTTCACAAATAAAAGTCTTCTTATGAAAGCAATAGATCATCGAATGTACTTGGGCACTCATCACCATGCATATTAGTGGAGTCATCATTTTTAGGGTGATGGTTTCCCAAGGCTTCATTCTGATTAAGGGCTTTAATTTCATTTCAATGATTGCCAAGATGTTGAGATTATTGATCAACACAGAATGTGGAAGAATCGTTTTGACATATAGGAATTTGAAATAGGGAAGAGAGATCAAAAGTATCTTCACCTTTGTACTCCTCTACCCATGGAATGTGACCACCTTATGCCTGGTCACAATTTGGAACATCATGTTGAAAATAAAAAGTATTTGAAGAACTAGCTGATGGAGCAGATTGATTAAGAATATCAAGGTAAAAAGGGTCATAAGGTGTAAATGTTTGTGGATGAAAAGTACCCTTGTAGAAACACTACTTTCAATTAAAACATATTCAAGATTAGGATTATGTGCATTGTGATCTTGAAAAATCAAGGGATCAACCTCCACCCCAAGTTTCATGGATTTATTAGAACACTCAAAGTTTTCTTGGATGAAGTCTTGACCATGGGAAGTAAAATAATGTGGAAGAGGAGGATCCACAATTTGATTTTCATATTTCCCAAAATCAACAATAACACCAAAGACAACCTTATTAGGCAATGAAAAGGGAGGAGGATAGGGACAAAAAGAACAGTAGGTTCTTCCTCTGAAATTAGAAGTCTATCATGATTAATAAAAGTTGGGAGAGCATAATAAACCAATGATTCAAATTCATATTATTTCACGGAGATTTGAACCAAGCGTTGAAACTTTTCCTTGAATAAATCCCAATCCACATTTTCTTCAATAAACCCATAGCATAGGTGAAGAAATCTATTGGTAAAATCCCCTAATGATTCATCATATTCCATTATAAGTTGTTTAATTCTTTTATAAACATATCAGTATTCATACCTGTCAAAGGCTTGATGAAGCTCTTTGAAGAGTTTTTCAAATGAATCAATGGAAGTAGTTGGTAAGGTATGACACCACAACTTAACTCGACCTTCAAGAGTGAGGGTGAATAATTTACAAGAAAAATATTCACAATTGATTTCATGAGATTCACAAAACTTAAGAATATGAGATGTATGTTCGGCTATAGATATATCATCCTCTCCATAAAACCTTAATTGAGACAAGTTCTAAAAAAGTTCCACAAGAAGTGAAAGTTGAATATTAGATCTATTATAAAAACATCCTAGGAGTATGATTTGGGAATGAGCCATTCAAGATAAGATATTCGAAATAGACTCAATGGGCTCAACTTTTCATATGTCCCTCCTTCTAGCACTAACTATTGACAATGTTGGAAATTCGTTAACCAAGGGGATCTCCCTGGTATGAAGTTCGAACTAGACCTCACATTGTTTGGAGTAGAAGCCCCAACTAGAAATATGGTCAGTTGCCATTAATCTTAGGAATCTTCCTTGGCTACAAGTGTTAACATAAGATATTATACAAACAATCTTTGAAACTTGAAAGTAATTTGACACTGTGAGGCATACAATTGCAATGTATACAAGGCGCTTTCATGACAAGGAGAGGAGTGAGCCTCTAGAAGAAAAGTAACAATACCATCCTAAAATAAACACACAAGAACATAAGAGGATCATTAGTTAACCTGCAAAGTAGTTCACAATTTAACAATGATCATAAAATAAAGTAACAACACACATTCAATTAGATACATACCAAAGCCAATGAAATAGTTCATTTTCATTAGTATGTGTTAACATAAACAAACACCGTAAACAATGAAAGAATAGTCTCACAATCGTTCACAACATATGCATGAAATTGTGTCGTCTCTATGAGCTTGATATATTAAGTGGAAGTCCCAATATACATAATTACAATACTGCCACACTAACCGCAATAGTGGAACATTAAGTCACCACTTGCTCCTCCAAAGAAAGATCTTCTCTGATATGCCAAGCTAGAGAAGCCAAGGTGGAAAGTTCAAGTCCCAAAAGTCCTTTATTTGAGTTATGAGGGTGTATTTATAACAAAGGAGGTGACTCTCCCCCTCCCACGTGACTCTTTACATCCCTCATGACTCTTGAGCTTCTATTATGACTTTTCAAATTCCTATGTGACCTTTATGATTTTACGCAACTTTAAAACTTTCTAGTGACTCTTCATATTCCATGTGGGACCCTTGGTTTCCTACACACTTTACATTTCCTCATTTTATAAAATACAATAATTGCATTCAAATGATGTGGCAAGACACATTGACACATATGACATTTTGTTGGAACTTGTACAATCCATGACTTGACAATAATGACATGGAACTTCATGATGATGTGGCAATGCCAAGCTCTTCTCTTTACTACTATGACTTTGACTTCTTCATGATGGATCTTTTCGTGTTCTTCATTTTCATCCTCAAAATAATCTAGATGAGTATCAAAACCTTCCAAGTCAACATCTTTGTCTTGATCCAAGATCCCTTTGTGTTCTTCATGATGGTTCTTCCTTTGCTCCTTCTTCATAAGTGTTCTCCTTTAGCCTCTCCTTGATGTCCTCTCTTAAGCATTACCCTTTCATGTTGTAATGATGATACCTGCAAATGGATCCCACTTGTGAAAAGCCAACATTAATCCAGAAACACTTGTTCTACCTCTTCTTACTCATGGAATTTGTTGATTGAGATGAGGCAACATGCAAGGGTTTTGAGGCCAAGAGGTTGGGAATTGTGCAATTGAGGGCTATAGAACTCAAGGATGCCTCACTACTGACTAGAACTGTGAAATTTGTAGTAAAGGAGGGCATGGAAAGTCTTCTTACACAGTGAGGGGTTCCAAGAGGAAACATACACAACTTGTTAACTAATTGTTTACAATGAGGAGTGCCTAAGAAGGAAGAGATAGGGATTACGCCGTTGAAAATTATAGGAACTAATAGAAGGCCTCACTGTCCACTGGAGTTGCGCAATGTGTAGTAGGGAACAAGCTAGGACAAAGGATTTCACAATGAGGGGTCTCAGTCAGCAAGACGAGACTAGTCACTGTAACTATGCAATGCACAGTGATTGAGAGACAAGCTCAATGAATTGCACAGTTGAGGACTTCAATGACCCATACTGATCTCTTTCTCACTAGAAGTGCACAATGCGTAATAGGAGGCCCAAGTAATGAAGAGAAATGCATAGTTGAGCACCTCAAAGAGACAAGAGGCAAGGTTTCTCCCTGAAACTGTGCATTGCACAGTAACTGAAGGGAAGATTTAGGAACCTACATAGTTGGGAAAGTTAGTGACACAGACCGGCCTCATTTCCCATTACAATTGTGTAATGCACAAACCAAGGAAATAGAGAACATGAATTTCATAGTTTTCAAGGTTACACAACTAGATTGATGGCCTAGGAATCAAGGTTGCTCAGTGTGCTGGTGGAGGGAGATTGTCCTCTAGTACTGGGAATTGCATAGTTTCAAGAGATAGAGGGTGCTTTATTGTGTCTTATGACTACGCAGTGCACAATTCCAAGGGGCAGAAATATTTTTCGAAGATCGAGTAAGTTGCAAAGATAGTGAATGCTACAATATGGCTAAGTGTGGGATCAATAACACAATAGAGAACAAGACATTCAAACATCTCCTGAAATGGTGATCTCACAATCAAATAACATCAACACATGCTAAAAGGATACAAATAACTTAAAATCAACAAGAATACCTTAAGATGACAACAAATCAACACTTTTTTCTAAGTGTGATAGTTTAAACGTTGCTTTGAGACACTTTAGAATACAAGTTATGACAAGAGTGTCGATTGCAACCAAAAATTCTGCTCAGAAATGGGAGAGTGTCTAGCACATTTTCTTATGATATATATGGTCATATAATACAAAATAATGTTCTATATTGGCCTCTAGTGGTGCACTAAAATGCAACACATGCAAAAGTACGAACAATTAAAGCGACAATTGTGACAGTTAGAAAAAGTAAAAACGACACTTGTAAAAGCTAAAGAAAGTGGAAGTGAAACATTTTATAGTGAATACAACACAATAATGACACTTGTTAAAGTGGAAGTAATAAAAAAAAACAATCTCAAGATTGAAAGTGACACTTGTGAAAGAAAAGCACACAAAAGCGATAGTTGAGAAAACTCACTCGAGTGATGGTACAATTGCAACTAAGAATGAAAAAATCTATCGACTAAAGTTACACACTAATTTTCGACATGGATTGAGTAACGAGTTGTCTAGGAGGAGTGTGCAATGCACTCATTATCAGGGATTGCACAAGCAATATTCAGGAGAATTGTGGAACGCCTGCTTGCAAGGGTGGGAATTGACTTTCAACCTTGCTAGAAAAGGGTGAAATTGAGAATGCATCAAAATGATAAGAATGTGTAAGAAAGTGGATTTAACACTTATATTCTTAGAAGAAGACTTTATCACTTGGAAAAACATCAATCGATCATGAAATGACTAAGAAAAATCAAGGAACGACAGATCATAGGATCACAAGTAGGCTCCAAAATCCAATTGTAGGCAAAATTTTGGAGGTTGTTTGTCGTAGCGATAACACAACAATAATGAAGTAGAGTTTTTGGCTCTGGAAAGAGGACTATAGGTAGATTCTTCAACAAGCATATCAAAGTTCCAAATTCATGGGGACTCCCAAATAGTTATCAGGACAGTCTCGAAGATCCTTTAAGGTATCTTTTGTTAAAAAACTATCAAAAAGTTGGAGACTCATCAACTTGATTTCTTGAGTTATAATTGTACTTCTCTCCTTCAACTATATCATCACTACTCATACCTTGAGGCTTGGTAACAAAGCATCCATATTCATGGCTAACTTAGCATGCAATCAAGGAGGCCTAAACGTTATGCTAGGATGGCTACTAGACAACCAGTATGAATGGTAGGAACAGTTACAACTAATTTTAGAGGGGAAAAAATGATATTGAACATGAAGCTAGAAACAATCAATGGAATCCAATGATGCGGATGAATTTCAAGAGATCAAGGAATTTAGGGGGAAGTCCCACTAGCCTGGATCCTCAAGGAGAATTAATGTTTGGGGTGATGTGGGTGCCCCCCTACATGTAGTTGCATGCCAACTTAATATACATATTTAACATGGAGTATGAAAGAGAGGGAAATGTAGGAAGAAGTGAGGATTTTCCTGGTTATTTTAAGTGCCAAGGGGTTTTTTCCCTACTCTGTCATAGACTTTAGTAAATTTTTTGGGTGAGACAGTGGCTGAAAGGTAGTGGGTTCTAGTCCGGAGAGAAAACTTTGATGGTGGTTGAGGAAAGGAGAGAGGGAGCCACTGGTTTGTGGCTAGTATGGGGAATTAACTAGGGGGAGGAGTTGGAGTTGTATACACAAGTAAATGGCGATAAAACTATAGGGGTCCTCTTAGCATGCTCGAGCTTCCAAAATCAATCATTAGCACCTCTTCTTGGAGCAGAATGCTTCCCTTGCTTTGCAGTAAGAGGGTAACTATCCACCTCTTTTGGGTGCTTTAAATTCTCAAGGATTATTCTCTATTATTAGTCTGGAATTGGTTTGGAAATTATTGCACTTGTCAAAATTTTCAATTTTATTGTTGTGATGGTTTGAACAACCTATGGGTCAAAACCTTGGTTGTAGTATATGTATCTATTTCCCTATCAAGACATTGGTTTAGGTTAATTCCATCCACACTCGGTTGAGCAGTGATTTGTTTGTTTTGGGTCTATGTCTCCCCTTCGAGGTTTGTGTCTTATTGAGCCATGTCTAGGATTTTCTGTTTAGATGTATTATGGCTATGTGCGGTGGTGAACTTTTTTATAAAGAGGAGGGTCCATTTGATGTTTCTTTTCCCAACCCTCCTGAGTTGTGATCGATATCCAGTATTGTTGGAATATTTTATGTGGACATGTGTCATTCTTTCCTCTTGTGGTCTTATTACTTTGGAAGTCAGTGTTTGAAGTCTAAGGGTGGGATTAGACTTATCTTTTCAAGATACACCAATACTATTAGTTGTGTATCCCCTTACCTGGTGTCAAACGCATTGAATTTCAGTACTAGTTCCATGCATTGGGAGAATATGGAGTGTCATAAAATGCAAATCAAGAGGGGCGCGAGGGAGACTGTGGCCCCTAAGGGCACAATAGAGCCCAAGAGTGGGTGTAGGAGGTCGTTGAGAGATATCATATAGTGGTTCCCCCAATACCCAACATGAAATAAATAATCTATAAACTCGTGTTGTCCAAGAAAGACATGTCTTCTCATATTCTAAAATATTGAAGACATAACTACATGGATTCCTCACCCATGAACACCCGAGGATGGAGGAAGCATTACTTTGGATCCCTAACACTATATTGGAAGATGAAGACTTTGTTGGGAAAAATCTTGATGGATAAACAAGCAGAAAGATACAACATCTTTGTTAGTTGGAGGATGTACAAAGGTATCATCACAACCAAAACTATTGCCTAGACAAGATTGAAGAATGAATAACTCATATTGAGCTTCACTTCTAGTGCAAGCCTAACTCTCATGCCCCTCCAAGTCCAAGTGCTAAAGACACAACTCTGGGCACCTCTTCTGATACTTGAATTTGTATATCTAGTTCCAATTTTTGTTTTTATAGTAAACATTTAAATAGTCTAGTTATGCTTGTAATGTTGATAATCCATAAATTTTAGACAAATCATCCCATAAGTTGGTGGTCAAATATCTGGTTTCAACTGGGATAATTGAGACCACCTACTCAGGGCCAAATATGTTGATGATGCATGACAAATGTACTTGTTTTTCTTTGTTTTCTAATGTAATACAATTTAAACTAACAAAAAAATTCTAAAATTGTATAAATTGGGAAAATGATAAGTACCCATTCCTTTTTAAATAAATATATTAAATTTAATAATGCAGAATTGTTTAATTAATTGGAATCATATTAGATTAATTGATATAAGATCATTCAATTATTTATAATTGCAGTTATTAAATGAATTAATATCAAATTATGAAACTAATTTGAATAGATTAAAATAATTGAATAAAATACTTTAAACTAAATTAAAACTTTCATTTTTTTTAATATTTTACAATTTTCAAATACTTGCATAAAAAATCATTTTCTAACTTTCAATGCGTTTTTCCATATGTAAAGTAGTTTCAAAATTTTCTTAAAGGCTAAATTAGTATTTCATTTGAAATGAAAAAAACATTTTCAAAAATAACTTTGAAAAGGATAGGTGTTTATTTCAAGTGAAGTTCAATGCAGGAATGTTGGTATGATGGATTTATTCTTGATGGTTTAAAATTTAAGATCCATAGTGTTGGTAACTCATTGTATTTCGTGTGATTCAGGCAGGATTTAAAGTTTAAGTTATTTAAAAATATAAAATGATATTATTTAAAAATATTTAAAGAGTTAGACTAATTAAATGATAATTGATAATAATTTAAATATTATTTATAGTAGAAATATATTTAAGAGTTTAATTTGTAACTTGCTAATTTCTATAATTCAGAGGGATTAAATATTTTAAGATGTAATTTTTTTTTTAAATCCAAAGAAAAAAAAGAAATGCTTGAACACCAAGAGATATGAGGTTAAGATAGATTTACGCTAGTTCTTTATATATATATATATATTATATATATATATATATATATATATTTTTCACTTTTTTCAACTTTCAATTATTTTATGTTTTTATATAAAATTGATATACAATTATGATATTTAATGTGGAAATTGAAATATTTTATCTATGGTTAAGGGTGAAATATTTTTTCATTATTATTACTATTATTTAAATCACATGTCAACTCTAGGTCATACATGGAAGGAATTGCACATCTCTTTCAGAATGGGTTGTAATTTCAATAAGTCATTTAATTAAAACTTATATGTGTGTGAATTTCCTATCATTGGCATTGGACAACAAGAAAATATTTTAAAATAAAATATTAATTAATTGATGATTATTTATAAATAAAATGGTATAAACTCAAATATTTTCAAAATATTTATCTTAATTTATAGATTTTAAATTTACTTTTTTATTATTAAAACATTAAATAAGTTTCAAATTCAATGCTAAATGAAATGGAACTTATCTTCAACCATGGTGATTAGATTTGGTGTAGGAAATCCTTTTAAGTTCAATAGAGAGATCATCTAATCTATCCAAGACTTAATGCGCCAAAAGATGGAATCACAAGAAATTTCTTTCTTGATAAGATTAGGGACCCTTCTAATCCAACTTTTTTTATAATAATATTTCCATCACAAATCATCAACTAACTTCACATTAATTAGGTGGTTATTTACATCCATAAACAACACTTCATGAGAAGTTACATAACTACATATATGGGTTTGTGGTAGTTTGGGCCACAATAGAAACATTTCTAACATTCTCTCACTTGGTCCAAATTTACACAAACATGATATACATATATATATCTATATATATATATATATATATGATTATTTTCCCTTTTTGGTTTCTTAAGAAAGAGTTTCAATGAATGAATCATGGTGGTAAACATTTTATTAGATAAATATTACCTTCCATGTATTACAATATCATTGATTCCCTCTGAATAAACAATTTATGTGGCATAATTATTTATGAATGTGCAACAAAATTCCCATTCAAGGTACAACTTTATTGTCTCAATGGACAATCTATCATTCATTACTCATTTATGTATACAAATTATATTAGAAAATATGCTAGGAATCATTGAAAACATTATTGCAATTACAAAAATGAATGGTGTCTAAAATGTACATAATAAATCAAGCATGAAATAAGTTAATGAGTCCCGTATGCTCCACATGTTCTACATACAACTTAGGTGGTAACCCTTTCATAATGGGATCCGTAATCATTAACTTAGTGTTTATTTTCTCAATAGCCACCCATTGATTCCAAGCACATTCTTTAAAAACGAGGTTGTTAGGTCCCTATAATACTAGTGATTACCCCATTACTATTTTAGTTGTATCCCTTATTAACATTGTTGTGCCCCTATTGTCCCCATATTGTTATTACTGTGCCCCATAGAATCCCTCTATTGTTATTTTTGTGCCTTTATATTATTATTGTTAGGTCGGCTGGGTTATATTGTGACTCCTTAGACTCCTATATATAGAAAGGAGGTTTTGTCATTTGAATCATCAAAGAATCATTCATTTGTGTAATGTAAAGGAGGTTGCCCCCTCGAAGAGGCTGAATTTTAAGGCGTTGATCTATCTTTTCTATCTTTTTGTGAGCTTGTTTCGTAACATTTGGTTTCAGAGCTTTGGATTCTAGGGTTTCGCTACTCCAAATAGGTCATCGTGGCATTTTCGCTATAACTATTTTTCTGCGATGTTTCAGAAGAAAAAAAAAAACCCATTTGAGACGAAATCGCACTGAACCACGGGTTCGCATTTTAGAGCTTTTTGTGCTATATTTGCGGAGATATGATCTGAGGAAGTTGGTCTTTTTGCAAACTCCTAAATTACATTCCAAACAGTTGACCTGGGGAAAATCGTCATAAATTTCTCTCTGAGCATCGGATTGAAATTTCATAAGATATTACAGAAAGAGGACGGACTGTAGTTTCTTTATATATTTTTCAGAACCAAAGGTTGAAACAGGGACACGTGGCATGTCGTACAAGTTCGCTCTTCTGAACTAGTCTATAATCAGGTCACTGTGGGAGATTTGGCATAACTCTTCCTTGGAGAATCCAATTGGGATCAGACCAGTGGCATTGGAAAGAGGACACTGAGGGATACTACAGGTTGCAATTTAAGAACTGGATGATCCGAAATTAAAGAGATACATCAGAGGCAATATCAAGCTCCTACAAAGTGAAAAAAGGTGTGTGGATTTTTTTAAATTTTTGCTTAAGCTTGGTTTGAAAAATTATTTTGATGGAATTCAAAGGGCATAGTAGAGCATTATTATTGGTAATTGATGCCCAGAGGAAGGAAAATGCAAACACCTAGTAAGCAACCTGAAAGCTCTAGCATGACTCATGAAGAAGAGGAAGAAATGCTACATGATATATCAAAATTACAAGACCAAGTGCAACAAATTTCACTCTCACAAAAGCTAACAGAAGCTAAGATAAATGGCATGGAATCTAAGATAAAGGGCGTGGAAGCTAAGATTGACGATTTGAAGATAGATTTGAAGACAAATTTGACAAATTTTCTACAAGAAATACTTAATAATGGTGAAAGGGTAGTAAAGGAAACTCATGATGCGAACAAAAGAAATGTTAATCATGATTTCATAGACTCTAATGTTGGATCGAAGACCCACCATATTCCAAAAATCGATATGAGGAAGTTTGATGGCAAGGATCCCGCAACATGGATATTACAGATGGAGCAATTATTTGATCTCAATAATGTGAAAAACACACAAAAGGTACGTATTACAACTTTATATTTGGAACCAAATCAGTTTGTATGGTATCAATGGCTTTGCTCTCGTAAACAAATTATCACTTGGGCAATTTTTACGGAAGAATTGACAGCACATTATGAGGATACAAAAAGCAACACTTTTTTTAGCCAATTGATAAGTCTCAAACAAAAGGGTTCAATAATGGAGCACATTGAGGAGTTCCAAAAATTGAACATAAGGGTAAAAAATATTCCAGAGGAGCATAGGATTGATGTGTTCATAGGGACTTTAAAGGATAATATCCAACATGATGTTCACCTTTGGGAACCTGATTCATTAGAGAAGGCATTCAGGTTAGCAAGAAAAATGGAAAGCAAAATTATGGCAACCAGGAAGCATACCACTCACAACTATAAAGATGGAAGTGTTGTTGCCCCTAGTCTTCCACAACCTATAAGGTTGACACCACAACAATTGGAAGAAAAAAGAGAAAAAGGGCTTTGTTACAGTTGTGATAGAAAATACACTAAAGGTCATAAGTGTGCTGAGAAGAAATTATTCTACATAGATTGTGAAGAGGAAGAAGAAAAGGAGCAAGAAAGGTCAAAAGAAGAGGATATACTCCAGGAACAAAGCCTAGATAAAGAAGAAATGAATCCGACCATATCTTGTAATGCATTGGCTGGAATTACCACTCCTCAAACCATCAAGATAGAAGGACAAATCAAGAAGAAAAAGGTAATAGTGTTGATTGATTCAGGAAGTACCCACAATTTTATTCATTGTAAGGTAGCAAAAGAATTGAATTGCTTCCTATATCCAGCACCAGAGTGTCAAGTGATGGTTGCAAATGGAGGAACAATAAATTGCTCTGGAAAGTGCCATAATATCAAGCTATCCATGGGAGAATATGTATTGACTAGCCCAATGCTTTCCATTCCAATGGGAGGTGCTGATGTTGTACTAGGAGTCCAATGGCTACAATCCTTGGGTACAATAGCTTTTAATTTTCAAGAACTTTTCATGAAATTTTCTGCGGAAGGAAAGGAAGTTGAATTAAGGGGTATTGCAGGGAAACCGGGAAAGATAATCAGCTCTAACGGTATGACAAAGCTTCTAAAAAAGGAACAAAGAGGTGTAATTGCACAATTATGTTCGCTAGATGTTTCCACATCGAAATCATCTATTTCTCCAGATCTCCAAAAAGTCTTGGACAATCATTCCAAGGTATTTGAGACTCCCAAAGGTCTCCCACCTATTCGTGATCATGATCATGCTATTCATCTGATTCCAGGAAGTGTTCCTCCAAACATCAGGCCGTACAGATATCCCTATGCCCAAAGAGTGAAATTGAACGTATGGTTGCAGAAATGCTAGAGGCTGGTATAATTCAACCTAGTCAAAGTTCTTTCTCTGCTCCAGTAGTATTGGTGCACAAGAAGGATGGATCATGGCGCATGTGTCCAGATTATAGGGAGCTCAACAAGCTCACTATTAAAGATAAGTTTCCCATTCCTGTCATTGATGAATTACTGGATGAATTGCATGGATCAATTTACTTCACCAAGTTGGATCTTCGTTCAGGATATCATCAAATCAGAATGAAGACTGAAGACATTCTAAAAAAAAATTTAGAACTCATGAGGGTCATTATGAATTTTTGGTCATGCCTTTTGGCCTTACCAATGCACCTTCAACATTTCAAGGTTTGATGAATTCCATTTTCAAACCTTCCTTAGAAAATTTGTGTTAGTATTTTTTGATGATATACTAATCTACAACAAGTCTTGGAAGGATCATGTTGAACATGTTGACAGGGTGCTACAACTATTGGAGGAGAAACAATTATATGCAAAAAGATCCAAATGTTTCTTTGGAGTACAAGAGGTGGAATATCTGGGTCATATTGTATCTCATGAAGGAGTTAAGGTAGACCCTAGCAAAATTAAAGCCATTAAGGAATGGAAAATCCCCACATCCATAAAGCATCTGCGAGGATTTCTCAGGTTGACAGGGTATTATCGCAAGTTTGTTAAGAATTATGGGAGAATAGCAGCACCTCTAACAACATTATTGAAGAAAGATGCATTTTCATGGACTCCAGAAGCAACAAAGGCCTTCGAACATCTTAAAGAGGCAATGTGCCAAGCACCGGTCTTAGCTACACCGGACTTCACAAAAACCTTTATTGTGGAATGTGATGCTTCAGGAAATGGAATTGGTGTTGTTTTAATGCAAGATGAAAGACCCATTGCTTTTGAAAGTCGTCCAATCAAGGGAAAGTTTTTACACAAAGCTATTTATGAGAAGGAAATGTTGGCAATACTACATGCACTTAAGAAATGGCGACCCTACCTAATGGGAAGACACTTCAAGGTAAAAACGGATCATGATAGCCTTAAATACTTTTTAGAACAAAGATTATCCTCTGAAGAGCAACAAAAGTGGGTCACAAAGATGTTGGGTTATGACTTTGAAATCATCTACAAAAAAGGGAAGCAAAATGTGGTGGCAGATGCACTCTCAAGAAAGGATGAGGATGTGGAAGCATTGTTGTGCGCCATTTCTATTATCCAACCAGATTGGATAAACGAAGCAAGGAAGGAATGGAAGAATGATGAAGAAGTGTGGGCACTTATTCGAAAATTACAACAAGATTCCAGTACATCTGATACATTTAGCTGGAAAAATGATTCGTTATGGTACAAAGATCGCTTATACCTCTGTAAGAATTCCCAACTCAAACAAAAGATTCTTATGGAATTGCACACTTCTCCCTTAGGAGGGCACTCAGGATTTTTAAAAACTTACCACAGGGTTAAGAAGGAATTTTTTTGGGATGGCCTTAAATCAGATATTCAAAAGTTTGTGGCGGAATGTTTGGTTTGCCAACAAAATAAAGTTGAAACAATTAAGACCCTGGGTCTATTACAACCTTTATCCATTCCAAGCCAACGTTGGGAGGAGGTTTCAATGGATTTTATCACAGGTTTACCCAAGTCTGAGGGAAAGAGTGTCATCATGGTGGTAGTTGACAGACTTACCAAGTATGCACACTTTTGTGCATTATCACATCCATTTAAAGCCAGTACAGTTTCTACTGCATTTATGGAAACAATTCAAAAGCTACATGGAAACCCAAAGATTATTGTAAGTGACAGAGATCCCATTTTCACTGGAAATTTTTGGACAGAATTATTTTCTTGTCTCAGTACTCAGTTAGCTCATAGCTCATCTTATCATCCTCAATCTGATGGGAAAACTGAGATAGTAAACAAATGTTTGGAAGGATATCTTCGTTGCTTTGTATCTGATAAACAGACACAATGGGTCAAATGGTTGCCTCTGGCTGAATGGTGGTATAACACTTCCTTCCATACAGCAACAAAAATGACCCCATTTATGGAACTTTATGGATATCAGCCACCATCCATCACATCATATTTAAGAGAAAATTCTAAGGTTCAAGCAGTGGAACATCACATCGAGCATCAACAACAAGTCTCCAACTCTTAAAGGATAACCTTGTGTTGGTGCAGAATAGAATGAAACAACAGGTAGATCAACATCGCAGCGAAATAAGTTTTGATGTAGGTGATTGGGTATTCCTACGGCTACAACCATATAAAAAAATGTCCCTCAAGCAAGCTAAGAAGGATAATAAATTATCACCAAAGTATTATGGTCCGTACAAGGTGTTGCAAAAGATTGGTACTATGGCATACAAATTGGAGCTTCCTGCAGCTTCTCGAGTGCACCCAGTTTTCCATGTTTCATGTTTAAAGAAGGTTATAGGTGACAAGCTCCCAATTCAAACAATATTTCTAGAACTTGACGAGGAAGGAAAAATTATATTGGAACCGGAAGCAGTCACAGAAACAAGAACTCGACAGCTACGAAATCGATCAATTTCAGAGTATCTCATCAAGTGAAAGAACTTATCCGCTGAAGATTCCACATGGGAGGATGAGAATTTTATACAAAAGCATCCAAAACTACTCAAGCGTTGAGGACAACACTTTTTTGAAGGAGAGGGGCATGTTAGGTCCCTATAATACTAGTGATTACCCCATTAATATTGTATTTGTATCCCTTATTAACATTGTTGTGCCCCTATTGTCCCCATATTGTTATTACTGTGCCCCATAGAATCCCTCTATTGTTATTTTTGTGCCTTTATATTATTATTGTTAGGTCAGCTGGGTTATATTATGACTCCTTAGACTCCTATATATATAAAGGAGGTTTTGTCATTTGAATCATCAAAGAATCATTCATTTGTGTAATGTAAAGGAGGTTGCCCCCTCGAAGAGGCTGGATTCTAAGGCGTTGATCTATCTTTTCTATCTTTTTGTGAGCTTGTTTCATAACAGAGGTACTTTATGTCAATGTGTTTGTTTGAGCTATTATTCTTATTGTTGTTAATGAAGTGCACTGCAGTGGAATTATCATAGTAAACCCTTAATGGCCTAGAGAAGTCTAAACCTCTAAGCCCTATGATGACATTCCATAACCATAAGTTTGTGAGCTACCCTCATAGCATGTTATATACTCTGCCTCCATAGTGGAAGAAGTGATCAACCTCTATTTATTTCTTTCCCATGAGATGACACCTTCAACAAGTAGAAAGACATATCCTAATGTAGATTTTATAGAGTTGATACATCTAGCATAGTTTGTGTTCGAATATCTCATCACTTCCAAATGGTTTGATTGTCTTTGTGTGATCATGTAGTATTTTGTAACTTGCATATACCACATAAATTTATTTGCAACTCTCCAATAATCAACACCTAGATTACTTTAATATTTACCTAACATTCCAATTGCAAATTGAATGTCTAGTCTTGTACATACTTGAGCATACAACAAACTTCCACCTATGCATGCATAAGGAATGGTTTTCATCTTTTCCATTCCAAATCATTTTTTCGAACATTAATTAAGAAACAAATTATCACCTTTAACAATGGGTGCCACACTAGGTGAACAATCCCCCATGTGAAATATTTCTAGAACCGTAATAATGTAGGCCTTTTGAGACAACACTAATATCATCTTGGGATTTTTCTATGTTAATCTCTATGTCAATGAAAAAAGAGGCTTCACCCATATCCTTATATCAAAGCTATTTTTCAAAAATTGTTTAACCTCATGTAGCAAGACCAAATCAATACTAGAAAGAAAAATATTATCGACATATAGGACTCATGAAATGTATTTTCTCCCACCAAAATTAACTAATATACATTGATCCACGATGTTCTCCTTAAAAATGAATTTAGAAATCACGCCATGAAAATAATATACCATTGACATGAAGATTTTTTTAGCCCATATAAGGATTTTCTGAGTTTGCAAACTAAATATTTTTCTTTGTCTAAAGCAAAACCGTTAGGTTTATTCATATACCTCTTCTTCTAGGTCACAATTGAGGAAAGTTGTTTTTATATCCATTTGACGCACCTCTAAATCAAAATGAGATACTAATTCCATGATTATCCAGAGTGAGTCCTTTGTAGAAACTAGAGCAAAGGCTTCATGGTAATCAATACCTTCTTTTTGAGTGAACCATTTCGCCAGAAGTCTGGCTTTATACTATTCTATATTACCAGATGTTTCCTTTCTAGTTTCTTGACCCATTTATAGTCAATGGATTTGGCTTCTTTAGTGATCTAGACTTATGCAGGGATGAAACATAATATAGATATAAACATAAACATAGAGATGTAGCATAAATAAATCCTTATTTTATTAATACCGTAGAACTGAAATATGCTTAGATACAGAATGGAAATAAAATAGCTAGGTGATGTTCGCTTGTCTTTGAGAAGAGATGTGGTGGCTACATGCCTCTAAAATATGTTACAATGAGGCTCAGGGGCGTTTTTATTATTGAACAACAAAGGGAGAGCCTAAACAGCGAAAACCCTAACCTTGGGAGATGGAACACCAAGAGTTTGTGGGCCGCATTGAGATTAGTTGGACAACCAACTTCTTGAGGTCATAACTTGGTCATATGATATCTGTTTGGCACGTACGATACCTTGTTAGAAATTTATCTTTGAGTAATACAATATTTGCGGCAGGCCCTTTCCTATGGCTATAGGCCTATTGCAGACCTCAAAGAACACTATTTAGGGGGTCAAAACAACACCAGAAGTTGAGGACCCAAAAACTGCTAAAAATATTAAATTCTGCTATAATCAAAGAAAATGATGAAACCTGTTGGAGGTCCAGGTGGAATAGGTGGGTGGCCACCAATATCCACCTGTATCAGTCTTGCCCCGTTAGGAAGAAATGGTCCCCATTACATGTAGAGCCTCCATGAGGTGAGGAAATTTATGTTGAACCTAGTCCATGGTGAGCCACTTACCTTGGTGAAGTAGTTGGCCTGCTTTGACAACTCGATATAGCTAGATCCTCTTCTGGTGATTTTTCTTGATCTGTGTGTCTACGATCCTATCAGTTGTGGCCTATTCGATATAGCTTGGTTTGAGCTTTGTTGTTGTCAGTTTCTCAACAATGTCTGATGTGTCCAATAATGAGGGAAAATATGGCCGCAACCAGTCCAGATTGAATACTGGGTGTACACCAAGGAAAAGTGGAATGTTGAGCATGAAATCATTGTCTCCTATAGCCTTAGTGATAGTTTAAGGCTCATATCAAAGTGAGAAAATCTTTTGGTGGGCCTTAGCGAGGAACTCTTTCTGCAAATGTAACCAAACTTTGTTGCCCACCTAGAACTTGTGTGGTACCCGATGTTGATCATGATGTTGTTTGCACTTAGAATTTGCTTTGTCCAATATGTCATGGACCTGTTGGTAGATGTGTTGAATGTGTTCAATGAAGTTGGTAGCTCTATCAACTTTAGAATGGACATGAGCCGAATCTACCTGAGCAGTTGCAAGTGGTATGGAAACATCAATGGGACATAGTGGCTGGAATCCCAACCCCACCTGAAAGGGGCTATGGCTAGTTAATTTGTAGAGAGCTCTATTGTAGCTGTGTTGGGCATAGGGGAGTATTTCATCACATGTGCTTGGATTCTTCGAGTTATACATACACGGAATGTGCACGATCATCCTATCGATGACCTTTGTTTGGCCATCCGTTTGGGGGTGGAATGTCGTGGACTTAGTGAGCTTGGTATCCAACAATGACCAAATGCTTGACTAGAATGTAATTAGGAACCTCCTGTCTTGATCTGACCTAATGGACTATGGGATCCCAAAGTGTACCCATACTCTTTCAAAGAAGAGTTTTCCAGTGGTTTTTTTTGTGATACTCTTCTTGCAGGGCACTAGAATGGACATCTTAGAGAATCTGTCGATGACCACGAAAACATAGCTGTTTCGATGCTTGGTAGAAGGAAGGTTCGACATGAAATCCATGGATATGGATTCCCAGGGATAGCTAGGAGTAGGAAGAGGAGTACATAGGCCATGTTTCGTGATTGTCATTTTGGAAATGACACAGGCAATGCAGGATCTGAGGTACTTCCCAACATCATGTCAAAGCTTTTGACAATAAAAATACTTCTGCAACAATGCCACTATTTTTTCTACCCCAAAATGTCCAGTGACCCGACTACAGTGTGCCTCCCAAATCATCTTGGAACACTCACTTGAGGGAACACAGAGGTTTCCCAAGTGGCATAATAGTGCATCATTGAGGTGAAATTCTGGAACTTTCTTGCCTTCTAGGAGCATTAGGTATGTGGTGTTGAATTATGGATCACTCTTATGAATATGCACCCATCCTGAAGTCTAGTTTCCATAAGAGTTGATCACAATGTTGAGTGCCATAACCACTAGCTGGCTGAGGTAGTCTGAAAAATTATTGGTGTTTCCCTTCTTGTACTTAATGTTCAGATGGAGCTATTGCAGATATGTGTACCATTTCTAATGGTGATTGTTATGCAACTTTCCTTGTGTATGTATGAACTACAAGGGTCAGTGATCTATGTGGATGACCATTTCCTTCCCCAAAATGTAATGCTTCCATTATTGGCAGGCTTGTACAATGGAATACATATCTTTGTTATAGGTGGGATACTTTGGGACTCTATCTGAAAATGTCTCATGGTGATATGCCACTGGATTCCCCTGGAACAAAACCAATAGCATATTCGGGGGTATTTGTCTAAATTTCAAATGGTTGTTGCAGATCTAATAATGTGAGCACTAGTGAATAGTAGAGGTGATGTTTCAGCTCAATAAATGCCTTCTTTTTAGATTCATACCAAAATAACTTTGATTTCACTTTTCCCTTGGTGACTTGACTCAAAGGCCAAGTGATATGAGAAAATCCCAACATGAACCTGCAATAGAACTTGGAAATAACTAGAAAGTTGTGGAGCTCTATTAGAGTGGTTGGGGATCATCTATCCTAAATAACTTTTATCTTGGCTAGTTCCACCTACACACCCAACTCATCAATAATGTACCCCAGATATTAAACCTGGGTCATACCAAAAGTGCATTTCTCCAAATTGGCACATAATTTATGTTGTCACAAGGTTTGGAGGACCTTTCAAATATGTTGTAGACACTCTTCCCAAATCTAGTTGAAGATTAGGATGACATCCAAATAAACTACCACAAACGAGTTGGTGAAGGACAAAAACATATCGTCCCTCAGCCTCATGAAGGTTGCGAGGGAATTCATCAACCCGAAAGGCATGACTAGCTATTCAAAATGGCCCTCCTTGGATTTCAAGGCAGTGTTCCACACATCGAAGGGTTTGATTGGTACCTTATGATAATCAAACTTCAAGTCAATCTTGTTGAAATATTTGGCCCCCTTAAGCTTTTCCATAAGTTCATCAATCTGTGGGATTGGATAACTATTCTAGATAGTGATCTTATTCAATGCCCGATAGTCAATACAAAGCCTCCAGGTTCCATCCTTCTTCTGTACCAACACGATCAAGCTCCCACAAGGTGATGAACTTGGCCTAATGTTCCATCTTTGCAATAATTCTTGATTTCATCGTTCTCCAAAATAGAGTGTTGGTAGATTGGTCTATTGTGTAGCGGTGCATTATCGCTCATATCGATGGAGTGCTTGACCTGAGAGTGTAGGGGTACCCCTATGGGTGAGGTGAAGATGTCCATCTACTCCTCCACGACCTTATTCATCTACTGTTGTCGTGTGGAGGAGATATCTTTTGAGGCAATGAATGTAGCCACAATATTAGTTTTGATCTGAGGGTGAATCATAAGGAAGACAAATTTTCCGATCTAGGAAATGATCTTACCGCATTTTTTAGCAAATATCAAAGACAAGGCGTTAGGAAATGCTAACTCTAGTATCTTGTACAGTTTATAACCCAAAGTAATAATAACAGAACTTCCATAGGTATTGTTATCACAAAATCACTACTGAGGGCTGCAACCAAGCAAGATTTCATGTAACTATTTCAACCTAACTTTAGATCAAAGATTAGCCTCTTTGATCAGAGAGGGCTCTCTCACAAACTCTTGATAAAATCCTTCACTACAATAGATGGCTAACTCTTTATTCATTCATGAAAGCAAAGTTGGTTGGAAACATATCAAACTAAACTGTTTCTCATTGGGCAATGGAGTCTAATATATTAAGTAAACAAGGAAAACATAGTCATCTCATGGAAGTCAAGGCTCTTTGCATTACATGTCAAACATACTCCATCAAAACATAGCTTGCCAAACACACAGGAAGTCAGAGCATAAGATTATGAATTCTGAGTGATTGTGTTACAACAAGGCTATAAAAGAACATAAAGTATAAAACACCATCATTATATTTGAACATAACAATCCATCGAGAATCTTGAGTAGAGAACAACACTGTTTTACTATTACTGTCAAAAAAGTCTTACAATGGCCCAAAACAACTCTGTTTTTCTCTAAAATGTCCAACCTTTTTTACATATGAGTCATTTCTATATATAGCCAATCAAAACATTACTACCTGAGACTCCTCAACAAGCATGAAGGGAGCTCGGAACTCTGTCATTAATGACCTTATCTATATCATAAACAAACTAATTAATTACAAGAGATATTGTGCTACGAAAACAGAGGACTCCATTACATTGACACTTCAAGTCTATCTCCTCGTGTACTTTGCTGTGTTCTGGAAACATGACACTTGTGGCACTTCAATAATAGCCAAAACAAACTGAAAACACATTCAATGGATGAGCAGCTTCGGATGCCTGATGTGTAGATGATTCATCAACCAATAAGAATATGTACCCTACATTCACGGTTTCTGCCTCCCATTAGTGTTTATGCATTAATGATCATGTTTCAAGCCATTTAATCCCCTGATAGTCCCGCATGACTGAAGAAAACTAATGACCTGGCCATGTCATAATTGAACATGTGTACCACTCAACACCTCGGCAGCTCTATCAAAACCCTAAAAATTCGGACATAAAGTGAAAACTTTCAACAAAAGACAAAATTTCTCACCTTTTCTTCGAATACTTACACCTGGCATCCTTTTTAAACATCTGACTGACTTTCTATAGTCTCCATGCTGGCATTAAGTCATCCCTTTAAATATTTGCTGACCTCAGCATTCAAACTCAAGTTTTCAATATAAACAGTCATCTACAGCAGTTTCGTAGCGCGCTACGAAACTGCTGTAGGTAATCGAAACTAAGCATATAAACCTTAAAGCAACAATAACTTAACTCAGTGATTTCTTCAGTCATTCTACACAGGTGTAAGGACATCAAAAAGTCTCAAAAAGCTTTAAAATGTTGACAGCCAAAATATACCAAAATTTGGAAAGCACATTTGTCCTTGGATCATTTAGCTAGTTTGTCTAGCTTCCCTTTCAAGCTGCTGACTTCTTCCTTTAACATCTTGTTTTCTGCTCTTAAAATTGCATTCATTTGTTTCATGATTTTTGCCTGCTTCAGAGCTGGCACTGTCCACACATATGCATCAGATACTGAGTCAGCTTGACTGATCAAACTTGTTCTGCCCTTCATTACAGCCTTCTTATAACTTGTATATCTTACTGCCTTTTCCTTAAAAACATTTTGAACCTGAGGTATTTCTTCCTTTGTTGCTCCAGCTTGTTTCTTAATAGCAATCACATTTCCACTTTGACTGATAACAACCTTATTATCCTTGTTCTTGCTTTTGGCTGCTTGAACTATTTCAGAGAAGATTTCAAGTGCCTCTGTCCTAGGCACTTCCAAAGGTGCTTTCTCTTTCTGAGCTTTCTTCACTTCTTTAATTTGCCTTCTAGTCATTGGTCTGCATGGTTTAAAGGCATATTCTTCACTTGGTTCTTCAAACTTTAACCTTTTAGAAGCCCTTGATTTTTTAGAACTTTCAGGTGAAGACTGAGTTAGATCAATATGCATTGGTGGTACCAATTGATCTTGCTCAAGTTCAAGTGGTTCAATTTGTATTGGATGATCTTGCTCTAGTTCAATGGCTTCAAGTAAGTCATTTAAACTACCCTTTGAAATAGGACTTTCTTCCACAGGGACTGACTTTCCTTTCTCTTTGCTTAGTTGGCTTCTAGTTCTCACCCTTGAAACCTTTTCAACTTCATTGGATTTAGTTTCATCTTTCCTTTTGTGAGTTTTCTGCTTTGATGACTGAAGTGTTACCTTAGGTGATGACTTAGGGGTTTCCTTTTCAGATACTCTAGATGATTTAGGAGTTTTATCTACTGATGCTTCAGGTGTTTCTTTAACTGCTGGCTTAGGAGTTTTCTTCATTGATGCTTTCGGTGTTTCTTTAACTGCTACAGACCTCTATGATTTCTTTGTTTTAGCTTTAGGCTTCTTATGGTCTGTCACTTCTCTTCTAAGTTCAGCCAAAGTAGGTTCCTCACTCCTTTCTTCTCTTTCTCTCACAGGTAATGGAGTGAGGCCTGTTTTGCTTGGGAATCCGGCCATAAACACAAATGAATCCCAGTCTTTACCAATTTTTTGTAAACTATCCAACACCAGCAATTTTACTAGACCATGATGAAAAAGGGATGTTTCATAAGCATCTTTATTTAACTGAATCTTATCACACATTTTACTAATACTCCTGAACAAATAGAAAGGTATGTCTATTGAACTCTTACCAGTGAAGTGTAACAGAAGTTTGAAGTGGTAGGAGTAAACTTTATTGTACCTACCCTCACATGTCAGGTACTTATGGATGCATGTCAATAGCATAGCATAATTTTCCTTTAGATAGCTCCTTGGGACTGCTTTAGTGAGATCTTCATCTACATAAGGTGCCTTCAAAAACTCTTTGCATGGACCCATGTCAAACTTGAAATTCTTGAACCATTCTTGGCCACCCCTCGAGATTTCTGTGACAGTGGAAATAACTTCAGGGGACACCGGAAACTCCAACATGGCCACCTTCGAATTCAGTCCAGTGAAGTTTAATGCGAAAGCCTTGGTCACTTCTGCATGTCCTCACACATTTACCAGAACGGTGTTCCTTTCTTTCCATGCTGCTTTGAGTATTTTAACACAAAGGACTAATGGTGGCTTGTAGCACGAAAACAAACTTCAGCTTTGGAGAGCAGGCTCGCTTGCAGTAGTCCGTTTAAATAAAAGCTTGAGCTTTTTATATAGCAAACACGTTCATATGATATGAAGAACCCATTATAAAATGACCACCTTTTATAACATCCCCTAAACTGACACACAACTACATGACTTCGGACCTTATGGCGAAATAATGGCTTATCATGACATGGAGAGGGTGTGAAATGACAATCATGAACGGACTTGTGACTCACTACTCTCGGATTTGACATTCAGAGAAAAACGCTGCAAAAAACCCTGAAACCCCGATTTCGTAGCGCGGGCAGTTCAAATTTAACAGGATGCGCTACGAAATCGCTGACAAACAGAGCGCTACGAAAACACGAAAACATTATTTTGCAGCTAAACTGACCAATCACACCCGCGCTGCGAAACTGCGCAAGTACCAAAGACATCATACCCACGCTGCGAAACTGCGCAAAGTACCAATGACATGACATGCTTTAACTAACAATGATGGAGGGTGTCTAATGATTTTTCCTTTACACGAATTCACATCAATAGCTCTTGAATTTCAAATTTGAAATTGACATATGCTAATAAACCTATACACAAGACTTCAAGACTTTATATAAAACTTATGGACAACCTTATATACATGAACTATATTTCCAAGTGATAACAGGTATGGTGACCTAATAAAACATCACGGACTTCTAGAGCTGAAACATCGCACAATACCTCATTTGCAAAGGGCTTTATGCTATAAGGTAGGCAACATTTCTAGCTAACACAGAGATCTTGCCCTTGGTGGAGCCACCGAAGGGTGTACGACTGTGGGAGTGGCATTATTGGCAGCTTCAATCTCTTAATGACCTCTGCTGAGATGAGGTTACTCTGGATCCCACTATTAATGATGAACTACACCAGTGAACCCTTTACCCACATCTGTGAGTGGAAGAGGCACTCCCCCTCCTCTGGATCCTCAGGTTCCACCTTATGGAGCTTGGTGGTGGCTACTGTTGCAGTGGGTTCTGCGTTAATGACCTAATTCCCTTGTTGGTTCCCTTGTTAGGTTCTAGCTAACAATTAGAGCATGCGTCTATCTCTGAGTCTTTTAACTCAGCCAACAGTGCCTAATTTGCGTAGCATTCATTCGTGTTATGAGTGGGAGTTTTATGGAACTAACATCATTTTTTAGTTTCCTTCTATTCCTTCTCATTATTATTGGCTTGCAAATTCGAGGAGTTGTCCTTGGGGGTCATGACCTGACACTTCCATTTTCTCTATGGCTTGGGGGCACCTTTGCCCTACTTTGGGTTCGCAGATCCAAAGTCTTGCTTCTTGTACTTGAATTTTTTCTCAATCTTGGTAGCATATCGGTATGCTACACCGGGTGAGGAGATGTCCAGGAACTCCATTTCCTCCTAAATGTATTTTTGCAAACAATCGTGGTACTTGAGCACTAGATGGTTCTCATAATCTTTGATACCTAACTTAAGGCGTAGGGTATGAATTTTTTTTCTATTTTTATCTCATTCACATCTTGATCCCTTTGCTACTGCCCATTGTATATACTTGTCGTCATAGATCCCAACAGGATAATATTGTTCCTTGACAACATCTCGAAAAAAGGTCAAAGAGGGTATGGCTGAAAACAGAGAGGGTTCCTCATCATGTATCTCATAGTAGGTTTCCCACCGGTCCTTTACATGGGGGGTGCCTGTAAGCAGTGGAAAAGTACTATTCTCCCTATTAGAGAAATTATGGACCGAAAAATAACCTTGCAGTAGATTTTTCCATTTATCTATAATATCTGCATCTATTTGACCTTCGAATGTAGGGATAACAAAGCTAACTTGTACCCTAAAGGGGACAGAGCCTCCGAAGTGACTGCTGGATGAAGATGCATCACCAGTTGGCATCTGTCGAAGGATATAGGTAAATTTGTCCATCATTTCATTCCTCTATCGCTGGAGGGATTCTTTGAGCAATAGTTTGAAAGTATTTCTTGCTCCTTTGTCTTTCTCTTCTTTCGCCATGGAAGGTCATCAGTGTTAGCAGGGCTAGTCTTGCAAGGGCTCAACCAGTTCAAGTTCCAACTCCTTATACCCCAATCTCATTGGGGACATTTATAGAAAAATAGAGGAAGACTAGACCACTCTGATACCACTAATATGGACTGATGCAGGAACAAAATAGAATACAGATATAAAAATAAATATAGAGATGCAATATAAATAAATCCCCATATCATTAATATCAAATAACTGAAAGATGCTTGCATACATAATGGAAATAAACTAGCTCAAGCAATGGTAGCTTATCTCTGAGAAGAGATGTGGCGGCTACATGCCTCTGAACTATGTTACAATGAGGCTCAAGAGCCCTTTTATTATTGAACAATAAAGGGATACCCTAAACAACCAAAACCATAACCCTAGGAGATGGAATGCCATGAGTTTGTGGGCCCGCTAGGGGTTAGCTGGACAACCAAATTTTCGGGGTCGTAACTTGGTCATATGATTCTTGTTTGGCACATATGATACCGTGTTAGAAAGGCTCTTTGAGTACTACAATATTTTCATAAGGCCCATTCCTATGGCTACGGGCATGCTACAAAGCTCAAAAAATTCCGAAAAACTAATCCGAAAAACCACGACCCGAAAAACTACTAAAAGTAGTAAATTTTGTTATAATCAAGGAAACTGAGGAAACCAGCTAGATGTCCAGGTGGAATAGGTGGGTGGCCACCAATATCCACCTAGATCACTTAGGAAATACAACTAAATCCCAAACTTGATTCTTAGCCATTGAATTCAACTCTTCTAACATAGCATCGTGCTAAAGCTTGGAATTTCCTTCACTCATGGCTTGTCAAAATGAGATTGGAACTTCTTCAAGTCCAATATCTTGGTCAAAATATTGTAGGTACACAAAAAATAGAAGAAATTGTAGGTTTCCGTATTCCTAAGGATATTCTTATTCCTATCTCTTCATCCACATGTTGTGGTATTTGAATAATAGGTTCATTGAAAACTTGATCCTCCTGGGGTGGCATTTCAACACTTTGTTGTTATTTTATAATGACATCTTGCGGATTATCTTGAAATATAGTTAACCAATCCATACTTTCAAGTATGATAATCAGAGTCTGCATTTCCTCAAAATTTAAATTTCAAGGTTTCTCACTTCAACTAATGTCATTATCCTCAAGAAACCTTGCATTTATTGCTTCAAATATATTAAGTGTTTGGGAAGGAAAATAAAACTTGAATCCCTTGGATGTTTCTACATAACCAATGAAAAAATCATTGATTGTATTTAAGTCCAAATTTTTCTCTAATGGATTATATATCCTGACCTCAATAGGATAGCCCCATATGTGTACATGTCCTAAACTTATTTTACAACCATTCCATAACTATAAAGTAACTTTAGAAATAACCTAAGTGGGAACCCTGTTTAGGATATGTACAATAGTTTTTAAAGCCTCACTCCATATACATAATGAGAGAGTGAATATACTGATCATACTCATCACCGTGTCCATTAGCATATGATTTCTCCTTTTAGCTACACCATTCTAAGCATCATGTATTGAGAAAAATTTCCTTATTCCTTAAGAAAGTTAGAAAATGGACTTGATTTTGGTCCTATACTTATCTACTCTTCATAATACTCTCCACCTCAGTTTAATCTCATAATTTTAATTACTTTTCCAGTTTGTTCCTCTACCTCTTCCTTATAAGTATTGAAAGCATCTATTTCCTTAGTTTTCTCAAATATCATATAGAGATACATAAATCACGTGTGATCATCTATAAAAGAGATGAAGTATTTCTAACCATTTAGACAGAAAGACAAAAAATAGTCCACATAAATTGGCATGTGTTGCTTTTTAATATTTTCGAACTCCTCCTAACACATTTCTTATTTTTTCTGGTCTACTTTCCTTTTATGAAGTCCACACAAACACCAAAATTAGAGAAATTAGGAGTCTCAAGGACTACATGATTTATTAATATTATTACTCTCTCTCTATAGAGATGTATCCCAATCTCCTGTGCCAAAGCGTGGAGTATTTTCCATTCATAATACCACACTTAATACCAACATTCCTATGTAAGGTTAAAAATTTGGAATAAAAAACAAGGTTTAAATGGAGTCTATACAAACCATCAATATGTGTTCCATCACCAACAACAAGTGAGTCTTTGATAAGACTAAAAGTAGAATCAGTAAAATGGGGAACACATCTGACAATTGAAATAAGATTCTTAGAGAAAGAAGAAATATAAAATGTCCTTTCAAGATTTAAAAAAAGAAGAAGAAGCTATATTTAAAGATAAGTTTGAAGAACCCAACTGATTCCACATGTGCACTCATCTTATTTCCTGAATGGATGAAGTGTTCACTTTCCATGGGTTTCCTTTGGCTT
This sequence comes from Pinus tabuliformis, assembly GCA_031772625.1. Classification (NCBI taxonomy): domain Eukaryota; kingdom Viridiplantae; phylum Streptophyta; class Pinopsida; order Pinales; family Pinaceae; genus Pinus; species Pinus tabuliformis. The sequence continues at coordinate 702,005,515 of CM062805.1, read as the reverse complement.
ATTAAACACTGCATTGTGTTGAAAATATGGGTTGTACAATTAATTCAATCCACCAAGAATTGTGAAAAATATCAACTTTATTAGAGTCATAATATACTAAAGAAACGAGATTACCTTTTTCTTTCAGCCAAGCTTTATATTTGAAAAAATCTTTCTTGATATGTACTTTCGTCTTCCAGATTTTTTTTAATGGTATCCTTATTGTCAACTTTACTAGTTGTCACCTTCTTATGTTTTTTCTTATAGTGAGCACCCTTTCCTTTTCCTAAACGTCCCTTTCCATGAGTCACTAGATGAACACTTTCTAGTTTCTCTTGCTTCAATCTCCCTTCCTCTTGAACACACATGGCCAATAGTTCATTAATTGACCATTTCTCCTTATGTGTGTTATAGGAAATCTTAAATGGCTCATATTCTATAGGCAGGGAGTCGAGTATGAATTGGACAAGGAAATACTCTAAGAATGTGACCTATAAATATTTTAGATGAGTGTCTATATCCCTCATTTTAATAATGTGTTCATTTAATTTGTTATTACCAATGAGTTTCATTGATGATATTTGTTCATTAGGGTGTTGGCTAGCACCTTTTAGAAAATCACATATTATTTTTCAACATCATTAATGAATTTCTATCCTTAGAGCATTCTAGAATAGAACCTTGAATATCGTTTTCAACATGGTTCTTGATGAACATTAACCTTAAATGATTAGATTGTTCCCACCTCTCATATAATTCCCTCTCTACTGGTGTACTCAATGTTGTAGATATGGGTGCTTCATTCTCACAAAACATCCAATCTAAGTCCATCCACCTTGATGTAAGGAGAATTTTCTCCTTCTAGCGTTAAAAATCATTGTGACAACCCTATTTGTTACCCCCATGTAAATGTCACTATATATATTTTTTATGTAAAATTATGTGAAAATGTAAAATATGGTTGAGCTAGAAGAGTGCATACGAATTCAGAGCCTAAGGAGGAGGAGTTTCTTGTGTAGAGTTTAAACCCATAACCAAGCCACATCATTTATTCCCCTACTTATCTCCTTTATAGATTGAATGGTCTTCTGGTGCAAGCATTGAAGTTGTGTATGGGCTACCTAAGTGAAGGATGAGCCCATATTGTCCCTATTCTTATGGAATGTGTTGATTAAGTCAACATGTGAGAGAGAGACAAGAGTAGGGATGTGAAAAAAAGAGTAGAGATAGGGGTGAGAAGGTGGAAGAAGAACGCAAGTGAAAGGTATAAGTGGGAGAAGGAGATTTCATGAGAAACAATGTTGCGGGAATATTTTATGGTGTGAATGGGACATCATTCCCTAAATTTTGGTGTGACTTAGCGCATGTATCAGTGTTGGATTTGGCCAAGAAGACATAATGGAGATATTGATTCACTCGATGCTTGCCTTGGGGCTGAAAAACCACCCTGAGAGTGAGATCATACTTCTAGAACTGAGCAATTCTTCACTAAGCATGGGGTCAATCCATGTGATTGATCTCTATTAGGATAGAGGGTCACTGTAGTGCTTACTGTTGGAGGTGGTTGACAAAGCACATAGACAATGGACTCCCCCTCTTGATTATCTATTTGTCTAACTATTGGTGTGAATACCCTTGAGAAATTAAACTCCTTAGACTCTAAATATTACTTGGCGGTGGTCAGCGCATGAAATATTGTAGTGTAGTAGGCCTATGGTTGAATGAAGAGTTGAAGTCCCTCCCTCAGTCGCTAGTCATTCAATTTATTTATATAAGTGTATTTACTTGTATACATGTTGTAAGATAACTGATGGATGATGATTTTATGGGTATGGCTATGTATGTTCCACCATTGTTAATGGAGGAAAGTGTTATTCATGTTTGTCTATAATGAAATGCTTATATGCATGTTTTCATGGTTATGAGGGGTTTTGAGGCCCCTGTATTTTCTAATATGTTCATGAAGTGCAAAACTAATTATATGGTCATGTATGATTGTTGGATGTTCCTAAATAAACTATTATAAGTTGTGATTTCCATTGTCAAATAAGTTGTGAATAACATGGTTGTATGTTCGTTTAAAGATTGTGATTGTTTTCTTGAGAAATGGTTATGATTGATGTATGCATGATAGATCAGTAAATATGATAGTATTTGCTTGGGAAATTCCTCGATATCTTGTATGGTGTTATTGCATCTAAATTTATAGAATGGATATATCTATGGAACGTATGATGGTTAAGTACAATGAGTATAATATTGTGTGGTTAGAGAAGGGTTTTAAATCTATGAAATGGGTGTTATGGGTAGTTTCCTGCTTCAAGGAGAACCTTGGAAAAATCTTATGAAGTTTGTAGACCTTCTAAGCCTAAGTATTGAGAAAATCAGATTGTATATGGGTCTGAATGAATGATTAGAAGAGCCCTGTATCCAAGTTCGAATACCCTTTTTATGACAGACATATCTGGGGTCGAAGGACCTAGATATCTAATCAGTTGACAGGTGTATCCAAAGTTGGGCTCGCTTATAGGTTTATCAGCTTGAGGCCAGATCGAATTAAGTGGAGGATGTCTCTAGGATTCAGGACATATAGGGGTGAGGGAATGGTGAAAATTTGTGAAGCTTCAAATGTGGGCTAGGGTCATATACCTTTGAAGGAAAATAAGGGAGTATGAGGACTGGGGGATCCTAGAATTATGTCAATGGTGCAGTCTAAATCACAACTATATATCCCCTAAAACTATATATAACAAAGTTTTGTGGGAATGCACAAAGGGGGTCAAACCTTGTGGGACCAACTAACCAAGATGAGGTGGCAGGTGCCACAGAGACTTGGTGAGACTATAGGGACACCACGTAAGGATTCCATTAGGACATGGCTCAAATGACGTGGCCAAGTTGCTGACGTGGCATGATATCAACACGACATGTGGTAAGTAGTAATAATCCTTTTGGGTTTCCAAACGTTTGGTTTTTGAATGACACATGACATTACTAGGGGATGACATGTGGAAAGATGATGTCATTAGGTTATCACCATGACATCAACATGATTTGGTGAAGGAAGGGTGTCATGGAGATACATGACATGGCATGAGAGCATGTTATGAAAACAACTCATAAATAGATATATCAACGACTTAAAAATTATCCTCTTCGAGGGGGAAGCCTCCTTTATATTACATAAATGAAAAATTCTTGGATGATACAAATGAAAAGACCTCCTTTGTATATATAGGAGTCTAAGGGGTCACAATATAATAAGAGCCTACATAACAATAATAATGTAAGGGCACAACAGTAACAATATTGGGCTTCTACGGGGCACAATAATAACAATATGGGGGCTACATGGGCACAACAATAACAGTAATGGGGTTACAATTACAATAACAATAATGGGGCTACACTAGTATTATAGGGACCTAACATGCCCGTCTCCTTCAAAAAACTGTTTTCCTCAACCCTTGAGTATTTTTGGATGCTTCTGTATGAAATTCTCATCCTCCCATGTGGAATCTTCAGCGGCTAAGTTCTTCCACTTAATGAGATACTATGAAATTGATTGATTCTATAGTTGTCAGGTTCTTTTTTCAATTACTGCTTCAGGATCAAATATTATTTTTCCTTCTTTGTCAAGTTCTGGAAACACTGTTTGAAGTAGAAGCTTGTCACATATAACCTTCTTTAAGCATGAAACATGGAAAACTAGGTGTACTCGAGAAGGTGCATGCAACTCCAATTTGTATGCCATAGTACCAATCTTTTGCAGCACCTTGTAAATACCATAGTACTTGGGTGACAATTTATTATATTTCTTAGCTTGCTTGAGAGACATTTGTTTGTATGGATGTAGCTGTAAAAATACCTAGTCGCCTGCATCAAAACTTCTTTCACTGCGATGTTGATATGCATATTGTTTCATTTGATTCTGCACAATTGTAAGGTTATCCTTTAAGAGTTGGAGAACTTGTTGTTGATGCTTGATGTGATCTTCCACTGCTTGAACCTTAGAATTTTCTCTTAAATATGATGTGATGGATGGTGGATGATATCCATAAAGTTCCGTAAATGGGGTAATTTTTGCTGCAGTATGGAAGTGTTATACCACAATTCAGCTAGAGGTAACCACTTGACCCATTATGTTTGTTTATCAGATACAAAGAAACAAAGATATCCTTCCAAACATTTGTTTGCTATCTCAGTTTACCCATCAAATTGAGGATGATAAGATGAGCTATGAGTTAATTGAGTGCCAAGACAAGAAAATAAGTCCGTCTAGAAATTTCCAATGAAAATGGGATCTCTATCACTTTCTATAATCTTTGGGTTTCCATGAAGCTTTTGAAGTGTTTCCATAAATGCAATAGCAACTGTATTTGCTTTAAAAGGATGAGATAATGCACATAATTGGTAAGTCTATCAACTACCACCATGATGACACTCTTTCCTTCAGACTTGGGTAAACCTGTGATAAAATCCATTGATATCACTTCCCAACGCTGACTTAGAATGGGTAAAGGTTGTAACAAACCTGGGGTCTTAATTGTCTCAACTTTGCTTTGTTGGCACACCAAATATTTTGTGAAAAACTTCTAAATATCAAATTTAAGGCCATCCTAAAAGAATTCCTTCTTAACCCTATGGTAATTTTCTAAAAATCATGAGTGCCCTCCTAATGGAGAGGTGTGAAATTCCAAAAGAATATTTTGTTTGAGTTGGGAATTCTTAAGAAGATATAAGCGATCTTTGCACCATAATGAATCATTTTTCCAACTAAATATATCATATGTACTGGGATCTTGCTGCAACTTTGGAATGAGTTACCACACCTCTTCATCATTCTTCCATTGATCCCTTGCTTTAGTTATCCACTCAGGTTGGATAATAGAAATGGCATAAATAAATGCTTCCACATCCTCATCCTTTCTTGAGAGTACATATGCAACAAAATTTTGTTTTTGTTTTTTGTAGATGATTTCAAAGTCATAACCCAACATCTTTGTCACCCATTTTTGCTGCTCTTTTGAAGATAATCTTTGTTCCAAAAACTATTTAAGCCTATCATGATTTAGTTTTACCTTGAAGTCTCTTCCCATTAGGTAAGGTCGTCATTGCTTTAGTGCATGTAGTATTTCTATATTTTCTTCCCATAAATAGGTTTGTGTAAATAATTTCCTTTGATTGGATGACTTTCAAAAGAAATGGTTCTTCCTTATTGCATTAAAACACCACCAATTCTATTTCCTAAGGTATCGCATTCCACAATAAAAAAAATTGTGAAGTCTAGTGTAGCTAAGACCGGCGCTTGGCACATTGCCTCTCTAAGATGTTCAAAAGCCTTCGTCACATCTGGAGTTCAATAAAATGCATCTTTCTTCAGTAATTATGTTGGAGGTTCCACTATTCTCCCATAATTCTTAACAAACTTGCGATAATACCCTATCAACCAAGAAAACCTCGATGATTCTTTATGGCTATGGGGATTTTCCATTCCTTAATGGATTTAATTTTGTTAGGTTCTACCTTAACACCCTCATGAGATACAATATGACCCAAATATTCCACCTCCTATTCTCCAAACAAACATTTGGAGGTTTTTGCATGTAATTGTTTCTCCTCCAATAGTTTGAGCACCCTGTCAACATGTTGAACATGACCCTTCCAACACTTATTATAGATTGGTATATCATCAAAAAATACTAACACAAATTTTCTAAGGAAGGGTTTGAAAATGGAATTCATCAAACCTTGAAATGTGGAAGGTGCATTAGTAAGGCCAAAAGGCATGACCAAAGTTAAAAGGACCCTCATGAGTTCTGAATGTTGTTTTTGGAATATATTCAGTGTTCATTCTAATTTGATGATATCCCAAATGAAGATCCAGCTTGGTGAAGTAAATTTGTCCATGTAATTCATCAAACAATTCATCAATAACAGGAATGAGAAATGTATCTTTAATAGTGAGCTTCTTGAACTCCCTATAATCTAGAAACATAAGCCATGATCCATCCTTCTTGTGCACCAATACTACTGGAGCAGAGAAAAAACTTTGACTAGGTTGAATTATACTAGCCTCTAGCATTTCTGCAACCATATGTTCAATTTCACTCTTTTAGGCATAAGGATATCTGTAAGGCTTGATGTTTGAGAAACACTTCTTGGAATAAAATGAATATCATGAGCGTGATCATGAATAGGAGGGAGGCCTTTGGGAGTCTCAAACACCTTGGAATGATTTTCCAAGACTTCTTGGAGATCTGGAGAAATAGATGATTTTGATGTTTGAACCTCTAGTGAGCATAATTGTGCAACTACGCCCCGTTGTTATTTCTTCAGAATATTTATCATGCCATTAGAGTTAATTATATTTCCTGGTTTTAGTGTGATATCCCTTAATTCAAATTCCTTTCCTTCTAAGAAAAAAATCAAGAAAAGTTCTTGAAAATTGAAATCTATCATCCCCAAAGATTGTAACCATTGGAGTACAACATCAGCACCACCCATTGGAATGGAAAGAATTGGACTATTCAATACATATTCCCCCATGGTTAGCTTAATATTATGGCACTTTCTAGAGAAATTTATAGTTCCTCCATTTGCAATAATCACTTGACACTTTGGTGTTGGATATAGGAAGCAATTCAATTCCTTGGCTATCTTACAATGAATAAAATAATGGGTGCTACCCGAATCAATAAGCATTATTACCTTTTTCTTCTTGATATATCCTTCTATCTTGAGAGTTTGAGGAGTGGTAATTCTTGCCAATCCATTACAAGATATGGTCGGATTCATTTCTTCTTTCTCTGGGATTGGTTCCTGGTGTATATCCTCCTCTTTTGATGTTCCTTGTTCCTTTTCTTCCTCCTCTTCACAATCTATGTAGAATAATTTCTTCTTAGCGCACTTATGACCTTCAGTGTATTTTCTATCACAACAGTAACAAACCTTATTTTCTCTTTTTTCCTCCAATTATTGTGGTGTTAACCTTGTAGGTTGTGGAATACTAGGAGCAACAACACTTCCATATTTATAGTTGTGAGTGGTAGACTTCCTTGTTGCCATAATTTTTCTTTCAACTTTTCTTTCCACCCTGATTTCCTTCTCCAATGAATTAGGTTCCCAAAGACGAACCTCATGTTGGATGTTATATTTTAAATTCCCTATGAAGACATCAATCTTATCTGGAATATCATTTACCCAAATATTCAATTTTTGGAAGCCTTCAATGTGCTCTGCCATTGAACCCTTTTGTTTGAGATTTATCAATTGGCTAAAGAAGGTTTTTCTCTTTGTATCTTCATAATGTGCTATCATTTCCTCCAAAACAATTGAGTAGGTGAGAAGTGGTTTACAAGAAAAAATCCATCTATACCATAAACACTAATTGGGTTCTTAATATAAAGATGCAATACGTACTTTTTGTGAGGGTTTCACATCTTGTAGATCAAAATATTGCTCCATATGTAGTATCCGTGTTACCAGATCCTTTCCATCAAACCTCCTCATATCTATATTTGGAATTTGGTGGTTCTTAAACCCCACATTGGAGTCTCTAAAATCATAATTAATATTCTTTTTTTTCTCATCATTATTTTCATGGATTACCTTGTCACCACCAGGAAGCCTTTCATGCAACAACTTTGTCAACCCTTCCAACTTGACATTCATCACATCCATGTCTAATTTAAAAACATCCATTTTTACTTTTGTACCATCCATGTCCCCTTTTAAGACATCCATGTTGTATTTAATACCATCCCTATCCCCTTTTAAGCCATCCATGTCATTTTTGGTTTCTATTTGTGAGAGCGAAATTTCTTGCACTTGGTCCCTTAACTTTCATATATCATGTTGAAATTCGTCTTCTTCATGTGTCATAGTAGAGATTTCTAAGGGATTAATGGGTGTAGATTTCTTTAGTTTGGGAGGAATTTTAGAACCAGATACTAATATCTATGCTTCAATATTCCCTTTGAATCACTTTAAACTAATTTTCAAGCAAAAGTTATGCAAAATTAAAAAAATACACACCTTTTTCTTTCGTTTTAGGAGCTTGATCTTAAAATAGTTTTAACTCTGTAATTTCAAATCTTCAAGGTCTAAAATTCGGTCCTATGTTAGCCCTATGAATATTCTTTCCAATTCCACAAGTCAAACCAATATTGGATTCATTAATAAATATTTATGCTAGATCTCCCACGATGGCCTGATTATGGACTGCTTCATTAGAGCGAAGTTGTACAGGATGCCACGTGTCATTGTTTCAACATTCGGCCCTGAATTTTATATAGATGAAACTAGACTCTGTTATATTTCAGAAAAGTTTTACATAATTCAATTTTTATGCCTCAAACGAAAGTTATGATGATTTTCGCTAGGTACCTTGTTTGAGAGTGAATTCTGGAGCATGAAAAAACCCTAACTTCTTCAGACCATATCTCAGAAAATATAACGAACCAAGATCTAAATTTTGGCACAAAGTTCACCAAGACTTCACCTTTATGTGGTTGCAATTTAAGCTTTTGAAGCTTCATACAAAAAAAAATTATAGCGAAAATTTCACGATGACGTGTTTGAAGCAGTGAAACCCTAGAATCCAAAGCTCTGAAATCAAATGTTATGAAACTAGCTCACAAATAGATAAATCAACGAATTAAAAATTATCCTCTTTGAGGGGGAAGACTCATTTATATTACATAAATGAACAATTCTTAGATGATACAAATGACAAGGCCTCCTTTGTATATATAGGAGCCTAAGGGGTCACAATATAATCAGAGCTTAAGGGCACAACAATAAATATATAGGGGCTGCATAGGCACAACAATAATAATAATGGGGCTACAATTACAATAACACTAAGGGGGCTACACTAGTATTATAGGTACCTAACATAGCAAAAGTTGTACCACGAAGGAGTGGGAATTAGGGGAATTTTGAGGTCTAAAATGGACTTCCTAAGGAAATTATAAAACAATAGCAAAAATAATAAAATAATATTAGATTACATCATCAAATTTTAGAGGGAAAAAAGAAAAAACTACTTTTTCAACTCATATTTTGAACTTATCTCCCTATGAGTTTACTCAAATTTCGAGCAGGAACACTTGTTGGATGTAGAATTTGATTCCTCATCCAAGGAGTACCCATGTTGCATGATTTTGATGGACCCTATTACATGAAAAATGAGAAATACATGAAAAATGTTATTGCAATCAAGTTTTTTCATGTATTTCTCAGTTTTCGTGTAGCAGGATCCATTGAAAGTATGAAACATGGGTACTCCTTGGATGGGGAATTAAATTTTGCATCCAATGAGAACTCAGGATCGAACTTTGAGTAAAACATTAGGGAGATATGTTTAAAATACAAGTTGAAAAAGTAGTTTTATTATTATGTAGATTATCTTCCGGATACATCACATTAGGTTTTTTTTTTATCGACGTTTTGAACCAATAACGATGGTTCATCTTCAGGATGTGAAATATTATAGAAAGACTGTTCTCATTTTTCTAAATAAATAGAATAGTATTTCTATAATATTTCACATCCTGAAGATGAACCACAGTTGTTGGCTCGAAACGTTGATCAAAAAGAAACCTAATGCGAAGTATCCGGAAGATAATCTACATAATGATGAAACTCACAGAAACCTCATAGTTTTATTATTTTATTAATTTTCAAACTTTTTACTCTTTTACCCAAGAAATGTAGAATCATCCCCATGGTTGACATCATCATCTTGAATCCTATTGGTTCTTATAAAGTTTATTTTGGTTGTACATTTTTCTTAGGAGGCCCATTTCAGACCTCAAAAGTTCTCTAATGGTGCATATGACAAATATTAGCGCCCCCCCCCCAACCCTTGTTAATGGTATGGCATGTGAGGGGGCCTCGAAATGGATTTTCGACTGTTTGATTTTGTGGATGCCATATGGTAAATACCTAGCTGTGGAGAAGGTATGGGGTCTTTAGTCGCATAAGAAACAAAATTTAAACCATCCCCCTCCTTGTTAACTGTCGGGCATGAAGTGGGTCGTCAGGGTGGTTTTGGGTTACCGATCACATTTGATCATGATGCACATGCGTGGTAACCTACAAGGGTATTTCCATCAGCTATGTGGGTTGTTGGAAGGTGCTACGTGGTGGATTCCTCGCTCACATGGAATTGTATAGTTTGTTAAACTTAAAATGGGCATAACTCTCAATGAAAGGTTGGATTGCGATTAAATTTATATCATTGGAAAGCTTTCAATAAGACCAATCCAATAGCAATGTTAGAAATTCATTCCACAAAATTTCGATATTAAGGATTTTTGTAACCTCATTTCCAAAATAGACCTTGGAGGTTGGGTTAATGAAAAAGTAATTGTAACACCCCCCCGAGGGCTTCCCAAAGTAACCCTACCAACCGGGGTAAACATGAGACGAGATGCTACTATGATGGGATTCAACCTCCTATGTGTCCTTAAGGAAGTGGAATCGACAGAACATCAGACACGGTCATCCAACAATATCAACAGACCCCTAAGGAGACAAGTCATCAACTCAGATAGTTTGTCCCTGAGTTCCATTTTTGTTTGAGCAACTTAGGGCAGAGTAATTCTCGCTAGACACTTCCAAGGTGAGTTATAATGCTCCCTAGACACTACCCAGGTGAGTTCTAACGCTCACCAGAACTTCCGAGGCGAGTTAGTCTCTAGGTTAACGCTCTGTTGGCCAGCGATATCTGATATTGAGCCATTTTTCTAGCCCATGCTTCCCAGCCTCTACCCAGAACTTATCGGAACCTTCAGGAATAATTAAAAACATGATAACAATGCTAATTAATCAAACTCAACCTCAGGATTAGGCCTAAGCAATGCCAACCAGGACTAACATTTTGTCAAACACTTGACATCAATACAACCTACAAGTCTAGGATATAAAAAAGGGCATAAATGACTGAAATAACTTATGAAACATAACCAGAAGGATCACCTCCTTCTCCAATGAAATATTATATCAGTAATGTGGTCTTGCATCCATCCATTTAACAACTACAAGTAAATACATAAAATAACCATTACATGAACTAGTTATTCAACCATGCTTATAACCAACATAAAACCATGTAAATATCAGAGATAAGACAACCATTTAATCCACATATACACAAGTGAAAAAGTAAGAGAACTTAGCTTTTATTAATCATAGGCAAATCCGACCAGGTTCGGGACTTCCATGTACCATCTCACCATAGACATGGTTGAACCAAATCTCTCTTTCAACCAGTTACCCCCTTGCCATATTCCAAGCATGAATATGGGATCTCATAGAAAAACCAATACAAAAACAACCAAGGGAATCCAGAGGTTAAACCACCTCTACCCTCATAAAACCATGATCACACCAAAACCGGTGCTCCAATCACAACCGAACCGAACTTGGAATGCCATCTGGAATCCATCATTATCCTTGAGGAATTTTTTATCCTTGTCTCTTGGGCTTTACCGCAATCCAAACCGGATCACTAGGCCCTAAATTGAGACTAGTCTCTCAAGCTTTACCACAATCCAAACTCGGGTCACTAGGCCCTAAACTGATACTTCTCCCTTAGGCTTTACCGTGTATCCCGCCAAAACCGGTCAAGGGACTCCTAGGCCTTTGGGAATGGAACTTGAGACCACCTCCACCCCGGATTCTGAAATCCATCCGATAAACAAAAGCTCAAAACCCGAAATAAACATCCCAACACCATGGCATCCAGAAAAAGGAAAGGCTAGACTGAAATCTAATGTCATAACTCGGCAAAAACATGCCACTGAAAGCAAGAGAACCATACACCAACATACAAAGCCATGCATGTCCAAACCAGCTAGGAAATCACACATGCAAAAGGTTACTTGTAAATATTCCTGTTGAGGCTTCTTGATCCTAGTTTCCTTCCTTGATCCTTTCTTTATTTTCCTTTCCCTTGCTTGCTTTTCCTTTCCTTTCTTCAAAATAGAGTGCTCCAAGAAAACTCTAAGTGACCAAGAGTGAGAGAGAGAGAATAATGAGACAGCTCCAAACTTGAACTAACCAATAGCTTACCAACTGATCCTCAGAAGCCTTTTTATTAATGACGCCTCTAATTTCTTCATTTTCCATTATTTTCCTTCAATTTCCTCCTCACATGCAACTTGTGACCTTTTACCTTCCTTTTCTCCTATTTTCCTTTATTTTTGTAAATAAATGTGCCAAAGATGCCTTTTTTCCTTTTAATGCCTTTGCCAATTTTCCTTAGCCAAAACACACATCCAATGATTCCCACTAGGATATCTTTTCCCAACATTCAGCTTGGAATGCGTGTCCCTTAATCATGGTCTTATTTTTCCTTTATTAACTTTTATTAGATGAAATTTTCACTAGGGTTGTTATAGAACTCTCCCCCTTGGGGAACAGCATCCTCGGTGTTAAACCACACCAAGACCTCAACAAAACTGCTAAAAAGAAAACATACTTCCCATGGAACTTTATAACTTAGCTCGTTGTAGTATTTACAATGAAGACATGTTCAAAATAAAAACATCGTGACAACATGACAACATACCTCATACTGGAGCTTTATAACACAACTCATTACGATATTTACAATAACCACATATACACATATGCACATTTTCTAAACCAGCAAATAAAAGGATATGATGCCCGTATCAATCAACAAGGGGGTCCAGAGGCTCACACCTCCACCCTCAAAAGTAGTACTAGGATTCACCTCCTTCCAAGGAAGTCCAGAATCCATTGTCACAGTCAAAGTTGGATCCAATCTCCAGGGCTATAATCCTGGGCCACTTGTCCTCTCAGTGAACAGTTATCAGCTCATTGTTCCAAAGTGCACTCCTAATGTGCATCTGATTCCATCTTGTAATGATTATGACCAAAACCAATATATCTGCAACCTTCCCTTCTCTGCTACACAGTCCCTTAGGAAATCTGGTCACCCCCTTCCGTGCAGTCACTCACCTTCCAAGTTCCCCAGAATCCCCTATCCTGGGTGATCCATCCCTTGGAAAGGCTTCCTCGCATTGGAAGATACAAAACCAAGGCATATACGTGCCTCAAATCCATTAGACTGGTCATAGCATGCTCATGTAAATCAATGGACATTATTGGGTACCAGTGTCCCATAATGGTCCTGCTCCTGAAATACTCTACTATCACACTATTACATGTCTAATTTCTTTCACCGTTTTTGTTAATTCTCACAGTCGATTTCAACCACCCAACCGGGCATGTTCATCCATTCCTGTTCCAAGCACATAATTTCCATTAGATTCAAATAAATTGAAATAACCTCAAATCATACCTCATTGGTAGTTCGTCAATAAGGTACACTTGCAATTCTATTCATTTCCTGTCACAACAAGTCAAAATAACCGTTTGATCAAAACATCATATATAAACATATCACATCTGGTTATATCAAAACATAATCATCATAGATCAACATCATAAATCATATGTAACCATCATAAACCAGAATCCTAGATCACATATAATCATCATATACCATAGTCATAAATCACATGGATAATAAACTAAAATAAAATGTTGATACTTATCCTTCATTGATCCTTACTTTTGCCTTTGTTCTTATTTTGTATGCACATCGGTTCGGTTGCCACACCCGACAAACACCCGGTGCCTTCTCCTCAACCATGTGCACATATCCATATTGTGCATACAATAAATACACCTACACCTAACATACAACACATACACCTACACCCACTGTATACAATACATTACATATGCCTACATCCAATGCATAACGCAATACATACACCTACACCTAGCATGAAACACAACACAATAAGTCTATACCTAGTGCACAACACCACACAATACATGCACGTACATAGTACCACATGCCCTCAAAACAACATGTATGACATACACACAATACCACACGTGCACTAGTAGTATATGTACAACATGTATACAGTACCACTTGTACACCGCACCACCTGCACAATGTGTGCATAGAATCACATGTACATGGCGCCACCTGAACAATGTGTACACAATGCCACAGGTACACTACACCACTTGTACAATATGTACACAATACCACATGTACATAGTACCACATGCATGACATCTACACGACACCACATGCATGACATCTACACAACACCACATGTACACAACGCCGCATGCATGACATGTACATAGCTCGACCTGCACACAGTGCCACTTGTACAACATGTACACAACACTACATGCACATAGCACCACTTGTACAATCATGCACACCACACCATATGTACATAGCACCACATGTACAACATTCACGCAACACCTCATGTACAAAGCACTGCATATCCAACATGTACATAACATCATTTGTACACAACACCACATACCCAACACAGGCAAAGAACCATATGCATACAACACCAATATCCATCATGCACATAGTACAATATGTACACAACACTGTATATCCAACATGTACATAGCACCATATATACCCAACACTGAAATATGCAACATTCATACAACACTATTTGTGCTAACACCTTGTACATATTATTGCATAAACAACATGTACACACATTAAATATACACCATAGCGCATGCACACAATATGATAAACGAAACATATACAACATATGCACAATAGTAGTGCCACACATCCAAAACTACACTAACTCTACCAAGAAACCCTGCGTCTAGTGTCTTATCCATGCTTGTTCGAACATGCTACAGACCACATTGTTTTCATTCCGCCAATGTATCCTTCAGCGTTACTTGTCATAACATAAACATGGGCATAATACAAACATATAAATTCATATTCACATGACACTAACCTCATATATTTGTCATGAATATTCTTCCACTTGATTCCTCACAAGACCAGGGACCTCTTCATGCCATTCGCCTACATAAGAAATCATTCCGCCACAAGAAAAATTCTTGATTATCTGTCGGACAGTGGTAGATACATACATACATACATATATAATCATTAGCATAAAACAATCATCATCAGGTAAGACAATGACATACATACATACATGTATACACATATAAACATCAAAATAATCATGATCATAACATAATTACCATATATCATAAGGTCTAGGTTAAGAGAACTTCCTTATTCATGCACAACATTGAGAACAATCATTCCAAACATAGTCAAGGAATCCAACACCTCAGATCCATTTACTTTATCTTTTTTGGTTACCTTTCTCATGTTTGTCCTGTCATCATCCACTTACGATATTGGACCAACCAATCGAACCGACAATCATAGTCTTACCTTCTACTGCGCTTGCTCATGCACAAAGATTAATCTAAGTATTACATTACCTACTGGGTACCACACATCTCTCCCCGAGCTCCATTAACTTTCCTCTTTCCGAAACAATTCCCAAGACTCAAAACATAAAAGGAAAGACAAGAAACAACTAAGACGAAAACCATGAAAGTCAATAACAATATGACACCACAACAAAGTGGCAAGGCCTCGCACTAGACACACGCAAAATCACAAATCAAGCACAACAATCGTGAAAGACCAAAAGCACAAGACTAACCACAGACACCATGACTCATTCCCCATGGTTCCCAAGGAAAGCTCTACCTAAGCCTCCTTCAAGATTTCATGGAAATTTATTTTTCCATGCAATCCCCTGCATCATACTACCATAAACACATAACTGTTAGTGTATATATAACATAACAATACATCATTTACCTTACCTTGTTGTTCCAAGCACGTTGCTTGCAACTGAATACATCCACGTCATCTCTCAAGGGACTCCAATCCTTTGACAGATCCACCTATAACTAAAGACTAGCTAATATACCTGTCAAGTACATGTTCATGAATATATCATGTATCCACATAATGTCAGACAAGATGAAGGTTAACAATACTTCTTTTACATAAAGCACTCATTCACTTGGAATTAGGTTTTCCAAACATAGCCAAAGGACTTCTTGTCCAATTCCTTTCTTTTACCCTTAATACCTTGTTGCAATCGAGGCTTACTATGCATTGTCACATCACCCAACTGTTAGTTATGTACACACATCAATTATTACCTTGTCACGTTAGTACCAAGCATGTTTCTTGCAACTGCTCACACATGTCAACCACATGTTCCAAACATCAAGACAATCATATGTATCAATTTGCAATCAACATTTACCAAGACTAACAATCGTTTCATGATACATAGTCAACTCATAGTCATTAGACATAATGCTACAATTTCCACCTACTTACACTCAAGTACAAATCAATTTTCCTAGCACATACATATTAGTACAATCATCTTAAAACAATATCATTGGAACACATACTCATATTATGAAATTCATCAAACATTCAAACAACTTGCAAACATACCATGTTAACTATATCAACTAGATGACGTAATCAAACACTCAAACATAAAATAGACGACATAAGCAGACTCATACCTTAATGTATCTCATGGGAGGCTATCTTGTCTGCACAATCAAGCTAGGTTAGCACGATAGAACTTCACAACATATCAAATTAAACATAAATCATAATATCCATAATAGTAACTAACTAACATGTTCACATTATAAGCTCATAAGCATCTATCATTCATGCATAATAATCACATATGTACGATCAATCTAGATTAGTATGACACAATATCACAAATATGTCAGCTCATACCTGGGTATCACAACCATAACCATCTGCATAGGCCATTCCAACTCAGTTTGATACATATAACATCAATATCCTAAATGAAATAATTTTAATCATTAATCTAACTATCATATAACAACAAGTTAACCTATTACATACTCAACAATGATACATAACCTAATCATAACAAGTTAACCTATAACATGCTCATCAACAACATATAACCTAATCATCAAACTATATAACATAAAACAACAATAACAATGCATACAACCACATATTACCATCGTTCTTGAGTATCCGACTCATGTACCTATGACTATAATAATTGACTATCGTCTATCATGTATGTAACCATAACATAAAAAACATGTACATAAACCTAATGTATATAACCTAAAGCATATGACAATCCTTAACTTATGTACCTGCATGCCAAACATACAATACATGTATGACGATCTTCTCTTACCCCAAAGTCCAATGTTGCAACCTCACTATGATGATATGCATCTCCTATTCTATCTCAGCCAACACATTAGCATCATAACAACCAATATCACCATGATGACCTAAATTGCATACAATGACTTCACCAAGCATATCTAACCTACTATTCATACATAACTATAACCAAGATCATACATGCATAACAACTGTATATACACATATAACACATGAGCACCAAAACATATACACATCATTAGCTAGAGTCCAGTAATCAATGCATGACCATATCAACTACATAAACCATGACCTCATGCATGACAACAACAACCACATCATGTGTACTTGATAACATGTGAACACTGACATGCATAACAATGCATAATCAACCATGCACACATAAAGGCATACTCCACAACAAAAACATCCTCTTTCACATGGCGACATCGCTACAACCATGATCAACACCATGAAAATGCAACAATCTCATGGACTACATGCATAAGGAACACATATGCAATGAACATGAAAGAATGATCAACACACAACCCAAGGAGAGTGCAACCACGCTCTGATACCACTTTGTAACACCCCCTCCTAGGTCTACCCAAAGTAACTCTTCCAACCGAGGTAAACATGAGACGAGAGGCTACTATGATGGGATTCAACCTCCTATGTGTCCTTAAGGAAGTGGAATCGATGGAACATCACACACAATCATCCAACAACATCAACAGACCTCTCAGGAGACAAGTCAGCACTCAGGCAGCATGTCCCTGAGTTCAACTGTTGTTTGAGAAACTTAGGGCAGAGTAACTCTCCCCAGAAACTTCCAAGGTGAGTTATAATTCTCCCCAGACACTACTCAGGCGAGTTATAATGCTCGAAAGACACTGCCCAGGTGATTTAGTCTCTAGGCTAATGCTCTGTTGGCTAACAATCCCAAAAATTGAGCCATTTTTCTAGCCCAGACTTCCTGTCCTTTGTCAGAACTTGTTGGAACCTTCAAGAATCATTAAAAAAATGATAACAATGTTAATGAATCAAAATCAACCTCAGGATTAGGCTTGAGCATCCCCAACTAGGACTGACATTTTGTCAAACACTTGGCATCAATACAACCTACAGGTCTAGGATACAAGACAGAGCATAAATGACTAAAATAACTTATGAAACATAACTAGAAGGATCACCTCCTTTTTCAATGAACTACTATATCATCAATGAGGTCTTGCATCCATTCATTTAATAGTTACAAGTAAATACATAAAATAGCGATGAAATGGACCGATCATTTAACCATGCATATAACACTAGTATAAAATGAGCAATTAATGACTAGGTGACTAAAAACGTTAGTCACCACAACTTTTCCAAGTGAAATACTACTAGAAATGAGCAATCTTAAGTGACCGAACTAAAAACGACTAACATAAATCACTAATTTAGTCACAAGTTAAAATATGTGACTAGCTAATAAGTAATATAGCTAAAAATGACTAACATGAATGACTAATTTAGTCTGAGAACAAAAATGCAACTACCTAACAAGTACTACAATAATATGAATCATTTTTTTATGTTAGTCATCTTAATTGTGTCACGCAATCTAAACTTACAAGTGATAGGGGATTGAAAGGTTGTTAAAGATTGGTTGAAAGGTTATCCTTAAACACTTCTTCATCCTCACATGGTGTATAGGTGATCCAACGTTGCACTATGTATCTCTAATAATTTATAATTTTAAAAATATATTTTTTAATAAAAAAAAATATTTTGTGTATTTTTTAAAAATCTATTCATTGAATCTAATTGGATCTAGTTCTAATTTGAAATTAATTTAAAGGGAAATTTTAGTTTTTAAGACTATAATATCAAATAAAAACTACTTTAATTTCATATTAACTGAGCTACATCCATATTAACACCGGATCTATCAACCGTTGAGAGGGGTCCTATTGGCTTGAGGGGGCCTGACCCAGGTTCAGCATTAATTAGCCAAACAAATCCTTACACTACTGGCCCTTTCGGCATCAGCCCACGGAGCGTGGACCGAAGTCTCACCCAAAGCAGTATGGGGGGGGTGCTAGAACCAAGTTTTCGCACCTGAGATGGTTGTGATGTCGTTTGATTCCCTCTATCCTTGCCCTCGCGCAGGTTTCTTGGCCCTCTATTCCAGCCTTCAATACCTCCGCGAAAGGGTACGATTGACCTTCGTGCAGCCCTAACCTGCTGCTCAGGTACTTTCACACTGCTAAGGCCGCATGCTGTGCAGATTCCCCAATTAGTCTAAGTGACTTGCTTATCTTATCAAACAATTATAGTTAACACCGCATAAACAGATATTCGTAAATGCGTTCAATTATTCAATGTAATTTCATTCATTCGCGCATCATATAAGCATAATAAAGGAAATTCATACATAACATATCAAGATGCATCAACAGAACAAAGACACAGAAATTGCAAAATATATCTCCTTATTAATATCTTCCAAGTGTTTACAAATGTTGTCCGCCCTGCGCACACAGCTGCAGGGGTCCGCACACTCAGTTGCAGACTTCTACCCTAGGCCTCTGTGCACTCAGCTGCAGAGCCTCTACCTATGCTACAACCCAAGACTTAGACCTTTTTCTTTAGAGCTACAACTCTCTTACATAATTCATCATTGTGTGTCTCTAAAACTACTTAGAGCTTAGCTCTTTTTATACAATCCCATGGTCCGCGGACTGTGGGTAGGTCTCTTATAGCTGACTTTACTTTACAAAACTAAGGGCGGACTACCCTTTATGACAAAAGACCCCTTCGTGCTTCGCGACCACAAAATGCAAAGTCTTTACAATTCTATTAGAAAATTTGACTCAAACATGGGTTTTTAGCCCCAAAACTGCCCTTGGGGGATCTCGCTCCCAACAGGCCCCCAACACAAACATCGTGACTCACCCTCCAGTCACTCAGTAGGCATGGAGATCTTTGTACAAAGCCCGTCCAGCTCAACCCAGATGACCACTACCTCAGTCGTGCACTGAGCTGCAGCCTGCTTCGCGTCTTCCATTGTCTTCTCGGTCATAGCTTCTGTGCTGTCAGCTTGAAGTTTTTGTTGCATTTCTTGCAGAGTAATAAGCTTGCCTTCAATATTTCTTGTGACCGTGTGAGCTTCCTCTAGCAAGGGATTTAGTCGCGCCTTCAACATTGCTTCCTTGTGCAACATTGCGTCCACCTGTTCCTTCAGCTACTTGGCTTACTACAACTTGGCTAGCCTCTGTGTTAGCGCGATGGTTCGCGATGTGCCCTTAACTTCGTCGTAGTGTTGTTGTAGCTTGCCCGCTTTGGTCTCTAGCCTCTATATATTTTGGTCCTCCTGCAAGCTTGTCAGGACCTCAAATGACTGCTCGAACAACTGCGTGCAGTCTGCTACTGCACTTTCCACCACCGCTACTGCCTCTGTGACAGCAGTTGCCTGCTGTTCCTTTACTTCTAGCGGTGTTGAAGGTTGGGCCCTCAACTGTAGCTCTGTGTTTTGCAGGTTCAACTCTAACTGAACCCGTGCCATGTCAGCCCGATTTTCACGCACCCCTGTGGCCAACTTGCGGATGCATACCTTGACTGCCTCTTCCTCCAGAATGGCCAACTCCGGGACCATTCTGCATGCCTCCTCAACAACCTGCATAGTTTTCTTACTCTAGTTGGTCGCCTCAGTCTCAGCGGCGATAACAACATTTCTCTGGAGGGCCATCTATTCATTGTTGATCCAATGTTCACTGATTACCTGGAGGGAACGCTGCTCACGAGCCCTCAGTTTTGCAATTACTCCATCCTGCAAGAGGTGGAGTGCTTCACGCGGAAGCGCTGTCAGGTTCAACCCAACTCCCTTCAAGGCACTGACAGTGGGCCTGTCAGCCTCATTTTTTGTGGTCAGTGCTCCATCCGGCAGCACTATCACACTGGAAGTCTTTGTGCGCATCATATCGGCAGTCTCTGAAGGGCCAATAGCTAGGCTGGTAGACATCGTACCAACCTGCGACGCGCGGGTCTGCAACTCCTGCAACTCGGTTTGGATGGCCCCTAGGATGATCTGTTGTTGTTGTTCAAATTGCTGCAGGGCCTCCGTGGTGACATCCCTGACTGTGTCACCAATATCATGTAAGTTGCCCTCTATCAGTGTGATAGGGTCCAGTGAGGTCTTGGTCTCCTTTGACTTCTTCCTGGTCCCTCACTTCTTTAGCTCTCATGGGCGCTTGATGTGAGCGAACGTCTCCTAAGGGTCCGCATCGTGATGTTCATCTGTATCCTCCTCGGTCTTAGGTGAAGGTGACTGCGCGCCTTTATTAGAGCCTCGTTCTATCCCACCTGTCTGCTTCGCGGCCTCGTGCTCTGCCTGAGCCTTATCAACAGCCTCCTTTTTCCTTTTCTCGACCAGCTGTGCCATCTTCAGCTTGGCCTCCTCCTTCTTCTGTGCGACGGACTTGATCCCGCTTCGTGGTAGTGCGCCACTCCGCCGACCATTGATCAAGCACCACATCAATGGCATCATCCATGGCCAGATACGGCAAGTCGTACCACTTCTACGTAGGGTCCTTCCACGCCCTGATGGAGACTCAATGGAAATCGGCTTTGAACTCGGCATAGCCCTGCAGGTTGGTGTACACCGTGGGCGACAATCGCAGCTTGTGATTGATGGCCATCCTAATGTTCATCTCCATCAATATCAAAAATATCTTGATGTCTCTGACTCGTTGTGTGTCCTTGGTCACCCACAGCGAAGCATACTTCACTGCTTCAGGGAGGTCTGGCACGACCGAAGGGAACTGGTTGTCCTCTAGTAGCTCCCACACTACCAGCACAATCGATAGCAAGAGCCACGCGTAGTGGAATGTCTTGTTGAGCTCTTGTGCTTCACGGCAGTTCGCCAGGAACTCTCCGTGAAGGTAGTCTAACCAGTTGAACTGGACTCCTTCAGCGCACTGTTGTGTGAGCACGAAGATAGGTGTCGGAACCTCATCAACGTGACACTTCCGCATGACCTTCCTTGTGAGGATCTGTGTTGCTACCTTCACAGCGAGGTCACAGATGCTGGAGATAGCGTACCCATGTGACTTTTTCACCAGCTTAAATTTCTCCTTCATTGACTCTACGAGAGCTTGCTTGCCACCCTTGCAGCCAAAGATCATTGTTGGATTCTCACCTGTATATGGCAGGTGTGTTATTTGGTGAATCAACCTGTCTGTGATGGGTATCGGCTCCTCTAGCCACAGATACCCATCATGCACCAAGAACAACAACTACTTAATGACCAAAACTGTCACCGGGGTGCGGTTATAGTGCGGCACCCAGAGCAGGTTGAGCAATCTTGCCTTCTCTACACCCTTGAGCCACCTCCACAGCTCTAGTGCGGTCATTCTCGTATTTGTATCTATGATGCGGCGCAACAGCTACTCGGTCGCCAGGTGTGGGAAATTCTCATGGTCCACCAAGTCCCAGTCTTCTAGCTTCAGTATCGGCACTCGTGCCAAGCGCGGACCATCGAAAACAATTTCGTCTAGTAGCAGAGGGGTTTGCAGGGGAGTCTTACTCTCATCAATGTCCTTTGGGACCTTGGACTTAGGCTTGCGCAGAGGGACATACTCTGGCAACCGCATAATAGGGTCCGCACCCTGGGCTTCAACCTCCTCCACTTCGGCTCCCACATCCTCATCGTCCATCGGGATGTCTTCAATGTCCTCCTCTTCTGGTTCTAGGTTGATGGCCTTGCCTTTCTCTTGTGCAGTGGGCTTTGGTGGGTTCCTCCTTGGGAACACACACACTGGTATGGCAGGCTGCTTTCCCTTCTTGTCCTTCATGATTTCCTTGGTTGGGGTTGGCTTCGGTCTTGGCGTTCTCAGTGATTTAGGGACCTCTGCTAATACTTCGGCCACTTCTGGAGTAGCTACTTCTGCCTCTATGTCCATTTCATGTGTCAGCTCCTCTACTACTTGTTCAGTATGTATAATTTCTGGGGGTGCTAGCATAATGCTTTCTAACATTGCTCGTTTTGTCTCTGGCAAGTTCACAAATTCAGGAGTCTCCTTGAACGTCTCGAAGAATTCTTGGTTCATGGGTGCTTGAGAGCTCAACAACTCAATTCTCAAAATTCCAAGTGTTTCTTGCTGGACAACCACTTGTAATTTATAGGGCATTTTGAATTCAAATCCGACTGTTCCCCCCAAATTCGATTCATTAATGCTGGATTGGCAGCAGATTTTCAAGGATCTGAGCCATAAATTTCATCTTAAATGCCAGCCGCCCACTCCATTTGGCCTCACTTCTGCTGTCAAATCATGAACAGTGACTTTAACGGTCACTTTCCGGCCGAACTGCGTGATTTCTCCCTGGGTAGTGCAGCTCCCTCCACGTTGTCGTGGACCTAGTGACACTTCCTTGCTTCACACCATCCTCCAATCATGAAGCTCCCCAACCCGGGCATTGTAGTTTATAGTCTCGCGCCTCCTTTCAGCTGCCTGGAGCGCTAAGACTGTGCTACCTTCATTTAGTCACATGGTCAGACCGCCAGTGTATGGCTTCAAGCGACTGCCATTCACCTTTCCTGGGAAGGGTTCTCCATTCAATTTGACCAGCTATACCGCTCCTCCATCGGTAATCTCCTTAATGACATAAGGCCCTAACCAGTGCATCCTGAACTTCCCTAGAAATTTATCAAACTTACTATCATATAACAAAACCAGGTCATTTACCTTAAAGGTGCGTAGCTTGATGTGTTGATCATGCCATGCCTTTTCGCGCTGCTTTTGGACCCATTGGTGAAATCGAGCTAAAACTCTCTCTTCCTTGAGCTCATCTAGCTGTGCGTGCCTCTCTTCTAGGGCTCCGCGATCTGTCATACTTGTGAGCGCTGCAATGCGCAGGCTAGGCACAATATATTCCATGGGCATCACTTCTTAAACACCATAGACAAGCCTAAAATGGTTTTTTCCAGTCAAATTCTTGCATGTCGTTCGATAAGCCCACAGTACTACAGGTATGCATAGGTCCCAATCACTTCACTGAGCATTACAAACCTTGGTTAGGGTGTTTTCAAGAACTTTGTTCAACGCTTCCACCGTCCCGTTATCCTGGGGGTGATAAGGCGTGCTTTTCTGGTGGTATACTTGAAATTCTTCCGTCAGCGCACTAATCGTCTCATTCAGGAAGTGCGTACCACGATCACTCATCAAGATCTTCGGACATCCAAATCGCATCAATACATGCTCAAAGAGGAAATTTGCAGCAGTCACGCCTGTGCAATCCTTCACAGGCTATGCCTCCACCCAACGAGTCAAATACTCCGTCATAGTGATAATGTACCTTTCTCATGTCTTTCCTTGGGGCTGAATGGGTCCCACAAAATCTATCACCCACTTCTCAAAGGGTTGCACCTCTAGTCGAACCGTCTTGTCCTGCTTCAGAATTTGCATCTCAAGGCATAGATTCTTCAGCTGCGCATGGATCTGCTGAACCCTAAGTTTGGATCTTGCATTGGGGTTTCATGTAGTCTCATGGCAATCTCCATGGCTTCTGCGTTAGTCGTTATCTTCTTTCGTGACATCACAACCCTTAAGTGTGGCAAGCGCGAAGCCACAAACCTTTCGCGATGTTGTCCATTTGTCAAATTCATGTTGGCTTCACGGATTGTACAATTCAACCTCTAATCTAGTTCCCAAGGCATCTCGCTTGGTTGCATCACAATCTCCTTGAATCTCACAATTGACTGCGCCTTAGATTTAGGCCTACTGAACTCTCTATTCGGCGCTGTCTGGATGTCTGCCACTCCAGCATTCGGGTTATCATTAGAATACTTGATATACCATGTTAGCGCGCAATCTTGCAGAGCAGTAACCAATGTCGCCTTCTTTATATGAACCAACGAACCAAAATTGGTCAGGTCCTTATTTCCCATACATCCTTCACAACGAACCAAAATTGGTCAGGTCCTTATTTCCCAAGCCTTTGAACAAAGGCAGCTTCACTGCATTTTCTAGACTGAACTATGGTGGAGGTGGAAGTGGTACAGGTGAAGTTGGAGGCGATGGTGGTAAATTCGAAGGTGGTGTGGGTGGAGGTGGTATTCGCGGTAATCCTTGTCTTATTAACTGAATAGCACTTCGTGGAGAAACCTTCGCTATCCCTTCCTCGCCACCTCGTGGAGGTGAAATCAATGGACTATACTCTGGACCATTTTTTCCTTCACTCCTATAAGTTTTTCCACTTTGCGTAGTTCCGAACATCAAGGTAGCTATATAACCAGTTTTTCTCACAATAACATTTTAATGTATGTATTCAAAGATTTCATGTACTTACCTCACGGTCCTTAGAAAAAGCATCGCTCCTCCTCGCTGTAGTTGACCGCGAATTCAATCACAAATCCTCCTATGGTGCAATCGAGCCAATGATCAACAGCGCGAGCTATCTTGTCCTTAGATGGTTCCAATTTCTGTATTAGCTTCGAGGTCCAAACAATCGGACTGTCAAGTTTCCACCTTCCTTGGCTGTATGCTAGCTTCGTGATCCACTCATATAGCTCAATGGGGGAGCAGAAAAAGATCTCGTGGATCTCTGTATACAGGTATCTGTCCAACCATTATTCCTTTGTTAGTTGCGTGTTTCTATTCTCCTACGCTGCAAATTCATGGATCTTCCTATCCAACAGGTCCCCAATCTCCTTCTTAGTTGGATTCCAATGATACGACATCACACATCTCTTATGCAGATTCTGGTCCCGGCAATGGAACCATTTGTTGGCTTGAGGTGACCTGACCCATGTTCAGTGTCAATTAGCCAAACAAATCCCTACACTACTGGCCCTTTCAGCATCAGCCCGCGGAGCGCGGACTGAAGTCTCACTTGAAGCTGTATGGGGGGATGCTGGAACCAAGTTTCCACACCCTGAGATGGTTGTTATGTCGTTTGATTCCCTCTATCCCTGCCCTATTGGAGGTTGCTTCGCTCTAGGGCTTGCAAGACTAGCCCTCTATTCCAGCCTTCAATACCTCTGCGAAAGGGTACGATCGACCTTCGTGTAGCCCTAACCTGCTACTCAGGTACTTTCGCGCTACTAAGCCAGCGTGCTGTGCAGATTCCCCAATTAGTCTAAGTGACTTGCTTATCTTATCAAACAATTATAGTTAACACCGCATAAACAAATATTCATAAATGCGTTCAGTTATTCAATGTAATTGCATTCATTCATGCATCATATAAGCATAATAAAGGAAATTCATACATAACATATCTAGATGCATCAACAGAACAAAGACATAGAAATCACAGAATATCTCTCTTTATTAATATCTTCCAAGTGTTTACAAACTCTGTCTGCCCTACACACACAGCTGCGGGGGTCCGCGCACTCAGATGCAGACTTCTACCCTAGGCCTCTGCGCACTTAGCTGCAGAGCCTCTACCTATGCTACAACCCAAGACTTAGAACTTTTTCTTTAGAGCTACAACTCTCTTACATAATTCATCATTGTGTGTCTCTAAAACTACTTAGATCTTAGCTCTTTTGATACAATCCCATGGTCTGTAGACCATGGGTAGATCTCTTACAACCGACTTTACTTTACAAAACTAAGGGCGGACTACCCTTTCAGACACACGACCCCTTCACGCTCTGCGACCACAAAATGCAGAGTCTTTACAATTCTAATACAAAATTTGACTCAAACATGGGCTTTTAGCCCCAAAATTGCCCTTGGGGGATCCCGCTCCCAACAGGTCCAACCTCTCGAGGTGAAATTTTTTTTTCTAATGCAAAACTTGAGGAAATGTTTTCACCTCGAGAGATTGGATCCCTCTCGACACTTGATAGTTATAGGGTTAATATGGATCTAGGTTCGTTATATAATATCTATATTTGTATTTGTGTCTCTTTGTTATTCCCTCTCTCTATCTCACCCCCCAAACATACACACACTCTCTCTCCCTCTCTTCCCCTTCTCTCCCTCTCTATCTATATCCTTCTCTCTATTCCCTCCTGCTCTCTTCTCTCCCTCACTCTCTCTCCATGACTCCCTTGTCACCCCCTCTCTCTCTCCACCTTTCTCCCTCTACGTTTTTCTTGTTCCCTCCCTCTCCTACCCCCTCCAATTCCATCTCTCTCTCCTCATCTCTATCTTCCTTCTTCTCTGTCCCTTATCTCCCACCTCCATCTATCTCTCTCCCCAAAATAACTCTCCCTCTCTCTCTCTCTCTCTCTCTCTCTCTCTCTCTCTCTCTCTTTTGTCCAAATCTATCACTATCTCCCCCCCTCCCTGTCCTTCTCCATCTCTATGTCTCCATCTCTCTCCCTTCCCCTTCTCTCCCTATCTCTATCCTCTCCTCTTCTCTCTCTTGCCTCCTCTCCTCTCTCCCTCACTCTCTCTCCGTCTCTCCCTTCTCATTCCTCTCTCTCTCCACCTCTATCTCTCTATGTCTTTTTTCTCTCCTCCCTCTCTCCCACTCCAACTACGTCTCTCTCTCTCTCTCTCCTCTCTCTTCCTTCCTCTCGCTCCCTTTCTCCCACCCCACTCTCTCTTCCCCCCATCACACTCTCTTTCTCTCTCTCTCTATCCTCCAACTTTTTCACCGTCTCACTCCCTCTCTCCACCCCCTCCCCAACTCTCTCTTAAATTTGATCACATTGTATTGTGTTTAAGAAATTATCTAAATTAGAAAAACTTAATTGGTTGTAAAATATTAAACCTATATTTTGGATCAATCATGTCAAAGAAAATAAAATAATGAAAAACTTTAAAAAATCATGCACTATATTTAATCTATTATAATTAGTCAATTTGCTTGCTCTCATCCCTTGGATCCTTAGCTATGATGGATCCATCTTAGCCTAATTTTATTAAAACCTTACTTTAATTTCTATGGGAATATGTTTAGTAGTCATGAGGATAGAGGGTTTAGATATATCTCAAATTGTAACATTTTACCTTTTAGATTCAATTAAAAAAATGTTGTAAAATTAAATTAAAATATAATATTTTTACTATGAAATAAGTTATGGTTTTTTGGCATGTGTTATTGATAAGCCATGATATTGGCCCATGGTATTGTAACAAACCCAATTTACAAGTTAATATCCATGGTAAAGTGAGGGTGAATATCCATGGTTAACAATCTTGTCATATTGTTATAAAATATTTGATTGTGAAATAATTTATGTTTTTTGGGCATGTGGTATTGTTATAAAATATTTTTTTTTAACCACATGGTGAATCGGTAACTACCAGGCCTAATCTATGGGAGACCCAGGATCAAACCTCATAGCTGCCACTATAACACCAAGAGCATAACCAAACACCTGCAAGTCGGGTATACTAAGTTCCTATGATTTTAGAAAGAGCAGACTCACGGGAAAGGGGAATCCGCCCCTCT
Organism: Pinus tabuliformis; assembly: GCA_031772625.1. Classification (NCBI taxonomy): domain Eukaryota; kingdom Viridiplantae; phylum Streptophyta; class Pinopsida; order Pinales; family Pinaceae; genus Pinus; species Pinus tabuliformis. Next base: position 701,977,011 of record CM062805.1, on the reverse strand, counting down.
AGCTGCCACCACAGCAGGTCATTGTACTCAATGAGATTTGAACTTCGGTCTGCCTAGGCTTCACCCATGTGACTTACGGTCAAAAGACAATGCACAAGTAAGCATTTTTCATGTCCTTATTGTACAAAGGGTTTAATGATTATGATAGACAATTCACAAGTAAGCATTTTGAATGTCCTTATTGTACAAATGGTTTAATGATTATGATAATGCAGATCTTGATCACGGCCAACAATTCATCAATGGATAAGTAAGCATTTTGCATGTCCTTATTGTACATATCAGTTCGCTCCTCCCTAACTTTTCTAGGGTCAGAATGCATGAAATTTTATTTTTTCTTTTCACCTTTTTTTAGTGGTTGATTATTTGTGTAATGGACTCTACCATGCCCAAATTAAAAGGGCTCAAGTGATGCAAGAGAATTTTCTGGTAGGATGCAAATGTTAGACCTTCCTCAAACTTTGTTACATGAAATTAAAATTTCTTGTAATCATGAACATAAAATCTTTTCTGTTTCATCCTTAGATTCTAATCTCAATGCGTACAGTTTTAAACCATGTTACTATATTTTAAGTAGAATATACTTAGATCCATTAAACCTTACAACTATCCAAAGCTTAGGTTAATTTCAGCTAAAAAGAAGGAACCTTAACAACTTTTGCAATTTAGATTCAATTCTTACAGACAATGATTAAAAATGGAAGAACTCAATGGTGTGATAACTTTTACCCACCCATAAATTTCGAAGACCTTTGGTATTATTTTAAACCTAAATAGAGAGAGTAGAAGAAGAACAAGAGCCTGGATGAGGTGAACCCTAACTTGCTTGATACTTTTCAAAAGTTGGGCATGCCCTTGACTAGAAGAAGAGATTGACCAACATTGTTGTAGATGTTGTTTTCAACATTGTTTTCATTGCTACCATGCATAGGTAGACTCTATAGGTAGTTTGGGTTATATTTTGTTTGTTATAAGAGGTAATTCAGGAGTCTCTTTATCTAGTTAGGAAGTAGCTTGGCAGGGTTGTTGCTCTTGTTGATAACTATTATGCTGCATTGTATTTTTATTTTTTTAGTGATAGCTCCTTTTATTAAATCTCCAAGCACACTTTGTCACCCATGGAAATATCCACTTATTTCAGGATGAATGAGATGGAGACCGGACATTTTGAGAGGACTCTTATTTTTGTAGATGAGAGGAGTTATGTGAGGTGAGAGGAGTTCTGTGACATATATTGAAGGATGAGCTATACCATTTTATGACACCAATCATCTCCATGCCACAATAGTGGATCTCTATTGCACCAAGGGAGCAATGATAAAGTATTCCACTTTAAAGAATTGGTATGTCAGGGACGAGGAATGTAGATGTGGGATTTATAATTTTATTATGAAAAGAGGTTTTTTCGATGGAGACAAATCAAGGATTTCATGGGCCAAGTAGAGACGGGTTCAACAATCACTTGGAAATTCTCAAGCATTGTTTTGAAAGGAAATGATGCAATTGGAGAGTTCTATCATGTTGCCTGGAAAAATAACTATCAATAGGGGGGGACAAAGATGATCCATATAGGGAAGAATTGCAGGAGTAGGATTGTTTCTAAAATTATATCTATAGGCAAGTCAAGGGACTACTACAGAGGATTAGTGCAGGTGCAACCAAATTATTATAATGCAAGGAATTTTTCACAGTGTGATTTGATGCTCATCGGTGACCAGGAAACTGCAAATACTTATCGTTATGTTCATGTACAATTGAGTTGCATTCTAAAGTCTCTAATTTCATTTATTGATAGTCCTTCTTATGTCCTTGTCCCTCTTAATTTCATTGTGGTAGGATTGGAATGGGTTAAAAAATCAACCATATCATTGAGTCAAATAGACACCCACATGTCACCTCATGTCATTGTCCATACTCTTTGTTTTTTATACAATTAGAAGTGAGCAATATGATGTGTGCACACACAAAAAATCCTAGCATGCATGATGAATCCCCCTCCAATTCCATTTTCTATGGTGACATTTTATTTGCTTTGTTTATACAGGTCATCTAGCCACATAGTGGCCACTATCGAATGTTGAGGTATATGTCATATAAATCTTTTATAGTCTACTTTATTTTATATTCAAGTATTCATCGTATTTCATGTCTCATACTCTGCATTGTATCTTCTTTCATTTTCAGGAGAGAATCTCAATATTGATGGTAAGAAGCAACAATTAAAGAAAGAGGAGAACAATAACACTAGAGTGACAAATGCAAAATGAGAGAGAGAAGAGAATATGTCTAGTGATACCCTTAGAGCCAATATCTTGCATAAGACACACTCATAGAGACTGATGGTCAAGCCTTCAGAGTTGGTGAATTCACTTGCAATGCTTTGGCAACACAGTGATAATGTTTTGAAATGATGAAACAATATTTCATGTGTAAATTGTAGTCCAACCCATATTAAGTTGGAAACTCATATTGTAATACCTGATATTTTATATAATAAAATTTATATGGTTGAAATTATTTTTATTTGCACTTGATATTATTTAGCCTTGTAATTAACATATGTAACTTTGCATTATCATATTAGATAAACATGCACATTGTATGACATTTTCTTAAAATTTAGTCACAAAATCATACTAATTAATTTATGGTGATTAATAATAAACACATAAAATCAATATAAAACTACTAAATTAGTAGTTTATATTAATTAATGATGAACATGAATAAATGAAATGAATAGAAACTACTAAATCAGTCGTTTATATAATGAATATGAAAATATAAAAAAAGATAAATGACTACTGCAAATGATAATTTTTTTATTATTAAATGATGACTAAATTTTGCATATATACGACTATTAGTAGCTAATTTACAGCATCTTATAACACGACTAAAATTTAGTCATATTTATTTGGTCATTAATTGGTTTTAAATGATGACTAAAATTTGCATATATATGACTATTAGTAGCTAATTTACAGTATCTTATAACACGACCAACGTTTTGGTCATATTTCTTTGGTCATTAATTGGTTTTCTCAAGGATTCATGTAGTAATATATTTTTTTATATATTTGGTCATTAATTGTGACAATTAATGACTAAACCAATGAAAAATTAATGACTAAATATACTACTAGATGGTAAAATTGAGGAAACCAATTAATGACTAAGCTAAAAATGACTAAAAGTTGGTCGCATTATAAGATAATGTAAATTAGCTACTATTGGTCACCGACTGAAAAATGGTCATTTATATACAAATTTTAGTTGTTTTTCTAGTAACTAATTAGTCATTTTGTACTAGTGTAACCAGCATAAAACCATGTAAATATTAGAGATAAGAAAACCATTTAATCCATATATACACAGGTGCAAAAGTAAGAGAACATAGCTTTTATTAATCATAGGCAAATCTGACCAGGTTTGGGACTTCCATGTACCACCTCACCATAGACATGGTTGAACCAAATCTCTCTTTCAGCCAATCACCCCCTTGCCATATTCCAAGCATGAATATGGGATCTCATAGAACAACTAATACAAGAACAACCAAGGGAATCCAGAGGTTAAACCACCTCCACCCTCATCAAACCGTGATCACACTAAAATCGGTGCTCCGATCACATCCGAACCGAAATTGGAATGCCATCCGGAACCCATCATTGTCCTTGAGGAATTTTTCGTCTCCTTGTCTCTCAAGCTTTACCGCAATCCAAACCGAATCACTAGGCCCTAAACCGAGACCATTCTCTCAAGATTTACCACAATCCAAACCCGGATCACTAGGCCCTAAACGGAGACTTCTCCCTCAGGCTTTAACATGTATCCCGCCAAAACTGGTCAAGGGATTCCCAGGCCTTTGGGAATGGAACTCGAGACCACCTCTGCTTCGGATTCCGAAATCCATCCGTCAAACCAAAGCTCAAAAAATGAAATAAACATCCCAACACCATGGCATCCGAAAAAAGGCAAGGCTAGGTTGAAATCCATTGTCATAACCTCGAAAAACCATGTCACTGACAACAAAAGAACCATACACCAACATGCAAAGCCATGAATGTCCAAACCAGCTAGGAAATCACACATGCAAAAGGTTACCTGCAAGAATTTTTACTGAGGCTGCTTGATCCTGCATTCCTTTCTTGATCCTTTCTTTCTTTTCCTTTACTTGCTTCAAACTAGAGTGCTCTAAGAAAACTCTAAGTGACCAAGAGTGAGAGAGAGAATAATGAGAGAGCTCCAAACTTGAGTTGAACAAGAGCTTGTCAATTGATCCTCATAAGCATTTTTATTAATGAGGCCTCTAATTCCTTCATTTTCCATTATTTTCCTTCAATTTCCTCCTCACATGCAACCTGTGACCTTTTACCTTCCTTTTCTCCTATTTTCCTTTATTTTCATAAATAAATGTACCAAAAATGACTTTTTGCCTTTTAATGCCTTTGCCTTAGCCTTTGCCAATTTTCCTTAGCCAAAACACACATCCAGTGATGCCCACTAGGATATCTTTGCCCAACATTCAACTTGGAATGTGTCCCTTAATCGTGGTCTTATTTTTCTTTTATTAATTTTTATTACATGAACGTTTCACTAGGGTTGTTACAGTGATACATCCCATGGCTCAAGGTAGTGTAAGGGGGTGGGAGCGAGTGTTATAATTATCACTAGTTAACGTTGGAACACAAGATTATTCATTAGACATAACTGTATATATAATAACTGCAAAATTAAACCAAAATCCTATGATTCATATATGACTAGAATTTAGATTATTAATCCATCTTAATAATATTAAAAGAAAAATAGTGCATCATCATAATCCTTTTGTGAGTTGAGATTATAATATGACAATTTATTTGCTCAATAAATTTATAATGCAATTGATAAATCTAACATCAATTGGGAGATGACCCATTACCTGTGGATATTTAGAATCATCTCTAATTTGATGCCTAATTTATCATCATATTCTGATTAATTTATGAATTATGATTTTCTCCCTATGGGGCCAAGACATATTGTTTTCATGATTTAATCAAAATTTTAATGATATTCATTAATATAGTCACTTGCATCCAATATGTGATTTATACTTTATCATTGACTTAAGATGTTGTGGCTATTCTATGAGTCAATTAAATGCTACAAGCATATAATAGGATCAATCATAAAAAGAAAATGTATTCACTAATCTTGAAATCAATGCATCAAAACGATTAAAAATTAGTATGCATTAGCTAATCATAATGTCAATGCACCAATTTTAATCATACTTGATTAAAATATATGAAATAAACATGCATAAATAACAAAAGAATAATCTTGTCACAAAAATAATGCATATAATGATGTTCATTCATGTGCATAACGATAAAATCTTAAAGTCATATCATGTTATCTTGAATTGACTCAAAACAACATATGCATGTTTGTCATGATACATGGAAAAACATATAAATATCTATTTTTCTTGATACCATATTCAAATAACATTATGGCAACCATAAACTATTAATTACAGTTCTAATATATGCATAATTGATAAATCTCAATTATAATTCTACCACATATATGCAGAATGGATGCATGTTGTCATAAAAATCATATACCCATTGGTTCCTTTGATATTAACGTGTTTGAGATACTAAATTGCCACCATATCGCATCATTAAATAAATCAAATCACTTCATCTGTATCTATTAAAACTCATATATGTATATTCCTTTGTATATCATAATAATTAACCATATCTCTCTCTCTCTCTCTCTCTCTCTCTCTCTCTCTCTCTAAAACACCAATATATTAACATAATTTATGGGCTTACATTCTCTAAGCGATGAAGATTTTAGTCTAAACCAATGAAGATATTTTTCTATTATCAAATCTCTCAAAGGAAAAGACCATGATAAAGAGAAAATTTAATTTAGAAAAGAAATGAGTAAAATATTCATATCAAGCGCCACAATATGAAGGATTGCTCTGATGTCAAATGAAAGCTCAAAATTCAATGTGGAATAAAACAAAAGTTAAATTATCTCAGTCATGGTGATTAGATTTAATGCATCAAATCCTTTCAAATGCAATAGAAAGATCTTCTTATCTATCCCAGAATTAAGATACTAAAAGATGAAATCACATCGAAAATTTATTTTTTGATACCCTTCTAATCCACCCATCTTTATAATATCATTAACTAACTTAAAATTAATGGAATAGCTATTTCCATCCATAACTAACACTTCATGCGCGATTACATAACCCCATCTATATCTATATATATGTTTGTGGCATATTAAGCCACAATTAAAAAAAAAAAATTCGATACCCTTCTAATCCACCCATCTTTATAATATCATTAACTAACTTAAAATTAATGGAATAGCTATTTCCATCCATAACTAACACTTCATGCGCGATTACATAACCCCATCTATATCTATATATATGTTTGTGGCATATTAAGCCACAATTAAAAAAACATTTCTAGCATTAAAAAGTCTCCCACAATATAATTATTAATACGAAGATAAATATTATTCTTTCATTAAATTTTTTATACATAATATTTAAATCAATTTTATGAATTAAAAATTGGTCAAATTTAATTTTACAGTTAAATTGTAATTTTAAATTTAAAACTTCTCAATTAATGGAATATCTCAATTGATAAAATCAGCTAAAATCTCAATATTACATTAAACAAAAATTTACAACCAATTTTAATTAAATAAAAACGATCAAAAACACTAAATTATATGATTGCCATATCCCGAATCTTTGATTAAAGATGCTTCCTTGGTACAACCGTACAAGTCGTCCTGTCCTGATTTTGTCCTATTAAAAAAATAAAAGCCCAGAATAAAGACAAAGTGCTTATTCTTCATTCATGAATTAATATGTCCATTAATCAATTTTTTATTCCCTCAGTCGACTTTGGCTAACAAGTGGTTAATGGCTTTAACACATTTTTTTTTTATTTTTAAATTTTTTTTTGGATAATTAAGTGATTCAATTCCCTTTGTTTATTTCGTAAAAATATTTTAAAGTCTATGCATGCGTATGGGTAGATTCTGTTTTAGCCTAATGGGACCTCCGGATTGCGAAAACACAAAAAATGTTATAACTCTCAACTGTCCTCTTCGTAGAGCTCTCGTCGTGCAACAAGGACCGAGAATTTTATGATTTCCATGGTTTCCAATCGGATCCCTGTCAGGCCTGGAACGAGTTATTTGACGTTTACCAGAGTTATCCTTTTTAAACATATTTTAGGGTGCATGAATTTCTTGAGCATTGTAGATATAGCCCAGTTTGCTTTTTTTCCTCAAAAATATTATAAGTTTGGGCAAATATTTCAATAAGTTTGGGCATAGATTTTTGTAAATCTAGGTTATATAGTTGTTAAACTTCAATATTTTGGGTGCCTCAGAGGTTTTTGATGGTGCTGGATCTATTTCCACTTTCAAAAACATGATTCAAACACTACTGCAAGATTTGTTGAAAAAAAATTTCCCGGATTCCTCCACTTTTCACTGTCAAGCAATTCCTCCACCTCGGTAGACTTGTCCATACATATATACTAACACAACCACATTAATAAATATTGTTGATAAACTCAAATAAAAGCATATCAACCACATTTATAATAGAAATCAATACACATTAATTAATTAATAATTAATTTATTCATTATTAATAATTCATTGATTCATAAAAAATAGATAAATAATTTATTTATTATTAATTCTAGATCTTAGGCTTTTGTGATCCAAAATGTAGTAAGCATGTCTTTCGGATTAATCACATCAGTATTATTTGGTCGACGTTTCGAACGAGCGAATGTGGTTCATCCTCATGATAAAGGTGAAAAAATCTATAGATCTTAATGAATAAATAGCAAGGATGCACCAAAGTCTAGAATTAGTCGTTAGGAAATTAGTTTTTTTAATTAATGTATTTTTTTTTTTTTTTTTAACTAGCTATTATAAAAACTCGTTGTTAAAAAGTAGTCGTTTTAATTATTTATTGATAATATTAAATTTATTATATATAAATTGATTGTTAAATAAGAAATTATTTATTAATAACACTAAATTATTATATATAACCATTTTCTTTACACACACATATATATATATATATATATATATCAACAATGGTCAATCATTGTCCAACGCCGCATTGTGAGAAAGGTTGTCTCAATATGAAAAACAATTGTGGTCAACCATAGTCCATTGTCGCTTTGTAACAAAGATTGTGTCAATATGAAAATCAACTGTGGTTAACAATGTTTATGTTAGTGTTTATAATATTTATTTTAGGGTTTATATACCTTGGGTTTATAATATTTATCCATAGGGTCAATCATGGTCAACCATGGTCACATTTTGACAAAGATTGTCTCTTGGTCCAACGTCACATTGTGACAACATTGTCATCCATGTTCAACCATGGTTTGACGCCACGTTGTGATGAAGATTGTCCCAATATGAAAATCAACCATGGTTAACCATGGTCAAATTTTTTCCAACATCGCGTTGTGAGAAAGGTTGTCTCAATATGAAAATCAATCATGGTCAACCATGGTTAATAAGCATGGTCACATTGTGACAAATATTGTCTCATGGTCCAACGTCACATTTCAACAACAATGGTCGATTATGGTCAACCATAGTCCAACGTCACATTGTGACAAGGATTGTTCAACCATTGTCGACCATGTCCAACCATGTTCAACCATGGTCCAATTTGACTTTGTCACAAAGATTGTCTCAATATGAACATCAACCATGGTCACCCATCATCAACCATTGTCAACCATGGTCAATCACGATCAACCATGGTAGACCATGATCCATCATCACATTGTGACAAAGATTGTCTCAATCTGAAAATCTACCATGGTCAACCATGGTTAATCATGATCATCCATGGTCAATAATGATGGTCATCCATGGTTAACCATGGTCCAACATCACATTGTGACAAAGATTGCCATAATATCAAAATCAGTCATGGTCAACCATGGTCAATCATTGCCAACGAGGGTCCAACTTCGCATTGTGACAAATATTTTCAACCATCATCAACCTTTGTTGACCATGGTCCAGTGCCTCTTTGTGAAAAAGATTGTCTCAATATGAAAATCGACCATGGTCAACCATGGTCACATTGTGTCAAAGATTATGTAATGATATAATGTCACATTGTGACAACCATGGTCAACCATTGTCTAGCATTGCCTTGTGACAAAGATTAGCTCAATATGAAAATCAACCATGGTCAACCATGGTCCAACATCGCATTGTGGCAAAGATTGTCTCAATATGAAAAGAAACCATGGTCAATTATGGTCAACCAAGTTTGTTTTAGGGTTTATAATATTTATCTTAGGGTTTATATACCTCGGGTTTACAATATTAATCCCTTGTGTTTAATATTATTCCCTTGGGTTTTAAGTATTAATCACTTAGGTTTATAATATCAATCCCTTGGGTTTATTAATATCACATTCTGACAACCATGGTCAACCATTGTCCAACGTAGCCTTGTGACAAATATTGGCTCAATATGAAAATCAAACATGGTCTAATGTCGCATTGTGGCAAAGATGTCTCAATATCAAAATCAACCATGGTCAATCGTAGTCAACCAAGTTTATTTTAGGGTTTATAATATTTATCTTAGTGTTTATGTATCTTGGGATTATAATATTAATCCCTTAGGTTTAATATTATTCCCTTGGGTTTTTAGTATTAATCCCTTGGGTTTATTAGTGCCTTGGGTTTATAATATCAATGCCTTGGGTTTATTAATCTAAGGGTTCATATTCCTAGGGTATAATATTATTGATAGGGTTTATAATATTATTCCTATGGTTTAATATAAATCCCTTGGGTTTATAATCCATTGGGTTTATAATATAAATTCCTTGGGTTTATTAATCCCTTGGGTTTATTAATCCCTTAGGTTTATAATAATCCCAATATGGGTTTGTGACAAATATTTTCTCAATATGGAAAGCAATCATGGTCAACTATGGTTAACCATGGTTAATCATGGAAAACATTGGCCAAACATGGTCGAACATGGTCAATTATGGTGTACCATGTTCCAACACCACATTGTGATGAAGATTGTCTCAATACGAATATCAACCATGGTCCAACGTCGTATTGTGAGAAAGACTTTTTCAATATGAAAATCAATCATGGTCAACCATGGTCGTTCATGGCTAACCATGGTCATATTGTGACAAATATTATCTCACAGTCCAATGTCGCATTTCAACATCCATGGTCAACTATGGTCAACCATATTATCTCAATATGAAAATCAACCTTGGCCAACCATGGTCAATCATGGTCAACTAGGGTCCAACGTTGCATTGTGACAAAAAATATCTCAATATGAAAATCACTTATGGTCAACCATGGTCCAACGTCACATTGGGACAAATATTGGCTCAATATGAAAATCAACGATGGTCAACTATGGTCAACCATGGTCTAACATCACATTGTGACAAATATTGTCTCAATATGAAAATCAACAATGGTCAACCATGGTTAATCATGGTTAACCATGGTCACATTCTGACAAAGACTGTCTGATGGTTCAATGTCACATTGTGACAACTATGCCTATCCATCGTGAACCATGGTCTAATGTCACATTATGATAAAGATTGTCTCAATATGAAAATCAACCATGGTCAACCAAGGTCCAATGTCGCATTGTGACAAAAATTCTCTCAATATGAAAATCAATCATGGTCAACCATGGTCCAACGTTGCATTGTGAGAAGGATTGTCTCAATATGAAAATCAACCATGGTCAACCATGTTTATTTTAGGTTTTATAATGTTTATCTTAGAGTTTATATTCCTTGGATTTACAATATTAATCCGTTGGGTTTATTAGTGCATTGAGTTTATAATATCAATCTCTTGGGTTTATTAATCTAAGGGTTCATATTCTAAGGGTATAATATTATTGATAGGTTTTATAATATTAGTCATAGGTTTTAACATAAATCCATTTTGTCTATAATCCTTTGGGTTTAAAATATAAATTTCTCTGGTTTATTAATCCCCTGGGTTTATAATATTAATAATCACTTACATTTATAATATTAATCTCTTGGGTGCTCACTACTAATCCCTTACGTTTTTAATATTAATCCATTGGGTTTACTAATCTCTTAGGTTTATAATAATAATCTCATGGGTTTATTAATCATAGGGTTTATATTCTTATGATTTAATATTAATGCTAAGGTTCAATGTTATTCTTTTGGGTTTATAGTTCCTTGGGTTTTATAATATTTATCTTAGGGTTAATGTCCCATGGGTCTATAATATTAATCCCTTGGGTCTGTGACAATTTTTTTCTCAATATGGAAATCAATCATAGTCAACCATGCTCAACACTGAAGAATCATGGTCAACATTGGTCAAACATTTTTGACCATGGTCAATTATGGTTTACCATGATCCAATGGCACATTGTGACAAAGATTATCTCAATATGAATATCAACCATGATTTATAACATTAATCTTAAGGTTTAATATAAATCCCTTAGGTTTATAATTATGGTCAACTATGGTCCAACGTCATATTGTGACAAATATTTTCTCAATATGAAAATCAACCATGGTTTAACATCACATTGTGACAAAGATTGTATCCATATGAAAATCAGTGATGGTCAACCATGTTGGTTTTAGGGTTTATAATAAACCCAAGGGTTTGATATTGTAAATCCAAGGGAATAATCTTAAACCCCACGAATATTTATGTTTGGGTTTGTAATATTAATAATCTCTCGGGTTTTTAATGTTAATCCCAACAATTTTAATATTTATGTATTGACTTTAATGATTTCTTAGGTTTGTAATATTAATAATCCCTTAAGGTTTTTAATATTAATTCTTTTGGTTTATTATTATTCTTTTGGATTTTCAATATTTATTCCTTAGGTTTATTGATCCTTTGAGTTTATAGCATTAATCTCATTGGTTTCTTAATTCTTTCGGTTTATAATATTAATAATCTCTTGGACTTATGATTCCTTGACTTTATAACTTCAGAGTTTTCAATAAAAACCTTAGATTTGATATATTCATATATTAATTTAGCATATTAAGTTTATAATATAGCATATATTAAGTTAATGCCTACGGTGTATATCACTGCATTTATTAATATAGTTGTGCTAGTAATTAAAAATATTTTTTTAAATATATTTATATGTATGTGTATGCAGATTAATAAAAATGTATTGATTTAAAATTATTTTAATTAATTAAAAGTGTATCTTTATTCGGGAGAGAAATGTTTCCAAATACAAATATTTTTGAAAGGCGATAAGGAAAAGTGGAAAATTACGATGTTATGTATCATAATTTTTTCACATTTAATAATGTGGAAATTTTGAAATTATATAGAAAAATTAATATTAAATAAATATATATTTTAAAGGTTAGAAATAACATTATTGGTATACGATAATAATCTTGAATAGCATGTATATGTCTAATGACATCGTTTCGTTTTCATCCATATAAATTACTTGTAATTTAAAAATATTACTTCAAATGTTTATAAATACTAAAAAATATTATAAACTTTGGGTCGTTTTATCATTAAATTTTTTTTATTAAGGTTGAATAAAATGCATATTATTTCAAGTTAATATTGTTATGATTTTGTAGTCTTTGGATTTAATTTTCAACAAGTTGTGTGAGGCCTTTACACTCAACATGGAACATTTTCTCGCTATTTCACATTAATCTATTTTTGAACTTTACGTATGCCTTGTTTTTTATTATATTTTAATAAAAAATTAATTTAATTTTAATTATTATTTTTTTATATAGTAAATTAAATATTAAATAAATATGTATATTTTTTTTAGATAATTATGATGGTATAATTGTATTTTTTTATTTGTGTAATTTTTTTTAATTATTCATAGTGTTTATATTATTTGGTATTTAAGTTTAGTAAATTTAGTTTTTAGATTTAATGGTTTTAAAAGTTTCCAATATGTTATTTATAGAATGTTTCATGTTATTTGATTTCATAAGGTTTTTTTTTCATATTATATCTCATGTTATTTGATTTTATAAGTTTTTTTCTTTCTTATACTAGATCTCATGTCATTAGATTTCAAGTTATTAGATTTCTATCAATTTTTCTTAATAGATCGTATGTCATTTAAAATGTAATGAACAAGGTATAAGTTCTACTCTTTTCACATTTCATCCTTTCTCAAGCTATGCATTTAGAGTAATTGGTGTGAGGATCACTTTACTTTTGGTGTTTGTCATTAAAGTAGCACCACCTTTACCTACCAAGTACTTTCTTGCCTTTTATTTTTCTAAATCCTTCACTATCTTAGCATTTTTATATATCTCCTTAAATCTATAGGAATTTCCCAATCAATGACCTTAGGTTGTACCACTATCACACAATCAAGGGTGCAACAAGCCCCTCACAGTCTCCATGTTCCATTGTAGAGTTGGTTGAGGGAAGTGTCTTAGCAAGGTGAGGGACAATGCCTCTTCACACTAATTGTAACACTCACACCTAACTAACTACCACAATTTTTTATTTTTATTTTCCTCTTGGTTATTATCTATTGTTATTAACACCAATAAATTTTAAAGTTGTATAATAATGAGAATGCCCATTAATGGTGCATATATGCAATTTATTTATCCTACATATAACATCATTGATAGCTTTGACATTTTGTCTTACTACATAAATAATCTTAGAGATGATAGAGTGATTCATGGTTTCATATAACCATTGGTTTGTGTTATTGCTATTATAAAAAAATATTTCTTCAAGTACAATATTGGTTGTACTAGCCAATCTTGTACATGGAATCCAACTATTGTGTGTCGGTTACTTGTACTAGCCAATCTTGTACATGGAAGTTGACTATTGCGTGTTGGATAATTGTTTCAACAAAACCCTAAATTCTCAGAGAGATAGATTTGAAAAAACAATATCATGGTATACCCATCAGTTTATTAATGGTGAAAACGGTAGACTAGGTGTCTGCAATGACTCTCATTCTGGATAGTTCAAGAATCTTGTGGGGATGGTGAGAGTGGTTGATCCAGGTGGATATTGGTAGCCACCTGCCAAGTCCATCTCGACCCCCACCATGGTTTCTTTCAGCTTTTCATTTTCTTTAATTGTAGCACAGTTTATTATTTTTAGCAATTTTTCGGGTCTTGAACTTTCAGAGCCGTTTTGAGGCCCTAAACGCTGTTTTTTGGGAAAACTGGGAGCAGCATGGATCCATAGACCCATGTTGGTCTTCCCGAAGTTGTAGTTCTCGGATAGACCTTTATAACAAGATATTGTGCGCGTCAAATGGAGATCGTATTCCAAAGTTACGACCCTGGAAGTTGATGTACCAATTTACCCAAACGGGGCCCACAGTTTGGTGTTTCATCTTCTACGGTTAGGTTTTTGGATGTTTAGGGTTTTCCATTGTTTCTCAACAATAAATAGGCCTTCGAGCCTCATTGTAACACAGTTCAAAGGCATGTAGCTACCACATATCTTCTCAGAGATAAGCTACCATCGCCCTGGCTAGTTTATTTCCATTTCTGTTTGTAAGCATATTTCAATATTTTATAGTAATGAAATGAAGTATTATTTCTACTACATCTCTATATGTATGGTTATATTTGTAATTTGTTGCGTTCCTGTTTAAATCTAGATCAATGGTATCAGAGGGGTCTGCTCTTTCTCTGTCTTTCTTTGCATGTCCCCAACGAGGTCGGGATATAAGGAGCTAGGGCTTGAACTGGTCGAACCTTTGCAATACCAGCCTCGCAAATCCCGATGGCCTCCCATGGTGGATGAAAAGAAAGACGAGGTGGCAGGAGATCCTATCAAAATATTGCTCGAAGAGGCCCTCGAGCAACAAAGGAACGCGATGATGGACAACTTTGCCTAGATCCTTCAGCGGCTACCCAGGGGCGACACATCTACTTCCAATAGCTACTCTGGAAGCGCCACACCCTTTAAGGTACAAGTTAACTTTGACATTCCCATATTTGAGGGTCAGATAGATGCAGACGCCATAGATAAATGGTTAAATCTGCTAGAAGGGTATTTTTCTGTTCATGATTTTTCCGGTCGGGAAAAGATTACTTTTTCTCTTCTCAAAGCCGCCCCCCACGTTAAGGACTGGTGGGAAACCTATTGCGAGAAGAAGGATGAAAGTACGGCCTCACTGTTTTCAGCCGCACCCACTTGGAATTCATTCCGGACTGCCATCAAGGAGAAGTACTACCCTGTCGGAAGCTATGAGGATCAATACATAAAGTGGACCACGCTGCGGCAGGGAAGGGACTAAGACGTGCCAGAGTTTACCAATATTTTCCATACCCTTCACACAAAGTTAGGTATCAAGGATTGAGAGCAGCATTTGGTACTCAAATATCGCGGTTGCGTGCACAGGTACATCCAGGGAGAAATAGAATTCCTGAACATCTCCTCGCTCGACACGCCATACCAATATGCCGTCAAGATCGAGCAAAAGTTTAAACAGAAGAAGTGAGACTTTAGATCTATGAATCTGAAGCAAGGGAAAGGTGCCCACAAACCGCAGAACAAAGGACAAATCAAAGGTAGGGTGGCCCAAGACAACCCACCAAAGATGCAAGAAAAGAACAGCGTCGTGAAGACGAAAAAGGACACGGGAAAGTGGTGTGAGTTCCATAAGAGCTCCACTCACAACACAAGTGAGTGTTGGGTCAAGCAGTCACTGGTGGCCGAGCTAAAGGTTTTAGAATCAGATGTATGTTCCGACTCTGAGTCAGAACTTGACAAGGGGAATGACAAAGGGAATCATATTATCGATGTGGAGCCCAATGCCACCATTGCCACCATGAAGATCCAGAAGGAGGAACCCAAAGATCCAGAGGAGGAGGAGCATCTCTTCCACTCCCAGATGTGGGTAAAGGACCCCTGCTACAGTTCATTGTCGACAGCAAGATCCAAAAGAACCTCATTTCAGCAGAGGTCGTGAAGTGGCTGGGCTTACCAACCACAACACATCCACAATCGTACACCATCAGGTGGCTTCACCAAGGACGAGATCTTCGCGTGAGCCAGCAGTGTCGCCTTCCATACAACATCAAGCCCTTCACGGATGAGGTATTGTCTGACGTTGCTCCCCTTTATGTTTGTGATGTATTATTAGGACAACCATACTTGTGGAAGCGACATGTTGTGTATGAATCAAGGCCCCATGTTGTTATTATTACTTTGGGAAAAAATTGTACAGGATACTGGAGGTAGTACCGCCTACCGCCATCTCTTTGGTTACTGAAAAAAAATTCAGTAATCTCATTTCCAAAACTGGGCAATTTGTTTTCCTGATGATACACCCTCAAGGAAATAAGAAGACGGTGGCCACAACCTCCAGACAGGGCCCCTCTGCACGACAACTACATATGGACAAGGTCGTGGAGGAGTACGAGGTCATATTCACCGCCCCCGCAGGAGTTCCTTTGCACTGTCAGGTCAAGCACTCCATCGATCTGACCCCAGGTGCGTCGTTGCCTAATGGACCAATCTATCGGCGCTTTGTTATGGAGAATGATGAAATCAAGAGGCATATTTAGGAGCTGCTACAGAAAGGTCACATACGTCCGAGTTCATCACCCTGTGGGAGCCCGATCGTGTTGGTACAGAAGAAGGATGGGACTTGGAGACTTTGTATTGACTATTGGGCACTGAAAAATATCATTGTCCGTAACAGGTACCCGATCCCATGGATTGATGACCTCCTGGACCAACTGAAGGGGGGGAAATATTTTAACAAGCTCGATTTGAAGTCAAGATATCACCAAGTACCAATCAAACCCTCAGATGTTTGGAAGACTGCCTTCAAAGCCAAGGAGGGCCTTTTCGAATGGTTGGTTATGCCTTTCAGATTGACGAATGCTCCTGCAACCTTCATGAGGCTAATGGATGACATCTTGCGGCCATTCACCAACTCATTTGTAGTGGTATACTTGGATGACATCCTAATCTTTAGCCAGAGTTGGGAAGATCACCTCCACCATATCTGACAGGTTCTCCAAACACTGCGGCAACACAAGTTATGTGCCAATATGGAGAATTGCACTTTTGGCATGACCCAGGCTCAATATCTGGGATACATTATTGATGAACGGGGGGTGCATGTGGATCCAGCCAAGATCCAAGTATTTGGGATTGGCCATCTCCAACCACTCTGACAGATCTCTGCAACTTTCTAGGTCTTTCCAACTTCTACCGTAGGTTCGTGTTGGGATTTTCTCATATCACTTGGCCCTTGAGTCAAGTCACCAAGGGAGGAGCGAAAGAAAATTTCTTATGGTCTGAATCTCAACAGAAGGCATTCACAGAGTTGCAAGATCGCCTCTGCTTGGCACCAGTGCTCACATTACCAGACTTGCAACAACCATTTGAGGTCGAAATAGATGCCTCTGATTATGCTATTGAGGCAGTCCTTACTCAACACGGGCATCCAGTGGCATATCACAGTGAGATACTTTCAGACATAGTCTGAAAGTATCCCACTTATGACAAAGATATGTATTCCATTGTGCAGGCCTACTAACAATGGAAGCATTACATTTTGGGGAAGGAAACGATTATCCACATAGACCACCGACCCATGTAGTTCATACAGACCCATGGGAAATTGCAGAATGATCGCCATCAGAAGTGGTCCACATAGCTGCAACAGTTCCATTTGAAATTCAAGTATAAGAAGGGCAGCACCAATAATGTTATAGATCGCCTCAGTCGACCACCCATCATGGCGTTAACCACCGTGCTCAACTCTTGTGGGCACGAGACTTCTGATTGGTCACTTCTCTTCAAAAGTGACCCAAAATTCGGCCACACATACCAGACACCCTTGGAGGGTCAGCATGTTCCAGATTTTCACCTCCAGGATGCCCTATTATGCCACCTGGGTCACCTTTGTGTTCCTTCAAGTGAGCGTGCCAAGATGATTTTGGAAGCACACTACAGTCATGCTGCTAGGCATTTCGGGGTCGAGAAAACAATGGCAGTATTGTAGAAGTATTTCTATTGGTCGAATCTTCGACAGGATGTCGGGAAGTACATCAGATCATGCACTGCCTGCGCCATTTCCAAACTGACCATCAAGAAGTAAGGCCTCTATACCCCGTTGCCTACCCCTAGTCGACCTTGGGAATCCATCTCCATGGATTACATGTCGGACCTTCCTTCTACTAAGCATGGAAATGACTATGTTTTTGTGGTCATCGACAGGTTCTCGAAGATGGCCATTCGGCCTGCAAGAAGAATATCACAGCAGAAAACACTACTAAAATCTTCTTTGAATGAGTGTGGGTACACTTTGGGATCCCATAGTTTATCATATCAGATCGGGACAACAGGTTCCTGACTACATTTTGGTCTAGTCTCTGGTCGATGCTGGACACCAAACTCACTAAGTTCACAACCTTCCATCCTCAAACTGATGGTGAAACAGAGGTTGTTAACAAGATGATCGTACACATTCTGCGAATGTACAACTCAAAGCATCCACACACATGGGATGAGAGCCTCCCCTATGTTCAGCATAGCTACAACCGGGCTCTTCTCAGCTCGACAGGCCACAGATCTTTTCAGGTGGGCTTGGGATTCCACCCACTATGTCCCATTGATGTGGCCATGCCATTTGCAGCTACTCACATAGATTCGGCTCATGTCCAGTCCCAAACAGATAAGGCAAATAGCTTCATTGAGCACATCCAACATATTCACCAGTAGGTCCACGACATTCTGGAGAAATCAAATGCCAAGTACAACCAGTGACATGATCAACATCGGGTGCCACAAAAGTTTTAGGTGAGCGACAAAGTCCGTTTGCATTTGCAAAAGGAACGCCTTACCGGAGCCTATCAGAAACTCAGACCACTCTGATATGGTCTTTACAGCATTACCAAGGCTATTGGAGACAATGAATTTTAGCTTAGAATTCCCCCATTCCTTGGCCTACACCCAGTGTTCAATGTGGACCGTCTTCGGCCATACTTTCCACCATTACTAGACACATCTGACATTGCAGAACAACTCACACCCACAGATTTAAATCCAGATTGCATGGAACAAGCTGCAACTGATAGGATCATGGACACACAGATCAAGCACACTCGCCAACAGAATATCCAATTGTATCGAGTTGTCAAATCACGCCAACTCCTTCACCAGGGCAAGTGGCTCACCAAGGACCAAGTTCAACAGAAGTTTCCTCATCTTATGGAGGAACTCAACGCAATGGGGACCATTTCTTCCTAAGGGGGGAGGAATGATCTAGGTGGATATTGGTGGCCACCCACCAAGTCCACCTGGACCCCCACCATTGTTTCTTTCAGCTTTTTAGTTTCCTTAATTGTAGCACAGTTTACTATTTTTAGCAGTTTTTTCGGGTCCTGAACTTTCGGAGCCGTTTTGAGGCCCTAAACGACATTTTTTGGGAAAATTGGGAGCAACATGGGTCTTCTCTTCCCAAATTTGTAGTTCTCGGATAGATATTTCTAATGAGATATTGTGCACGTCAAATGGAGATCGTATGCCAAATTTACGACCTCGAGAAGTTGATGTACCAATTTACCCAAAGAGGGCCCACAGTTTGGCGTTTCATCTTCTATGGTTAGTTTTTTGGATGTTTAGGGTTTTCCATTGTTTCTCAACAATAAATAGGCCTTCGAGCCTCATTGTAACACAATTTAGAGGCATGTAGCCGCCACCTCACTTCTCAGAGATAAGCTACCATCGCCCTAGCTAGTTTATTTCCATTTTTGTTTGTAAGCATATTTCAGTATTTTACAATAATGAAATGAAGTATTATTTCTACTGCATCTCTATATGTATGGTTATATCTGTAATTTTTTGCGTTCCTGTTTAAATCCGGATCAGTGGTGATATTTTGGTCAGAGGTGGGCACAAAGGGATTCTTTCAGCGCTTGACAGGTTTCTTTAGGAAGAAACTGATGGGTTTGGTCTCCTAAGACACCAATATAAAGAGAGACTTAGGAAGAATAAGAGGAGTGAAATATAAGGAAATTTGAAGTTGAAGGCCCATGGAAACTTAAAAGGGATGACAGACCGCCATGGCCCACCATGTTATTACACTGCTTCTTATTTTTTGCAATTGCATGCTATACAATTAATATGAGCAATCAATATTGAAGAGTTTAAAAAAACTAATCAATATTTTAGGTATTCATAGCACAACCAAACGAAACCATTTGATTCCAATGTGATTAACATGCGACAATATAAATGATATTTTAATTAAATTTTTTATTCTTTAATTTGAAACTGAAAGCTTTTTCAAATACTTTTCATATGATCTGTTGGATGATGTATTAGATGAAGAATATTCTCTTGAAATCAAATCTTGTCCACTTGTTTTTTTTTTAAATCAAAATTCCTCGAGCTTAATTCCTCATTTTTCTGAAAATCAAAATTCCTCAAGTTCGATCTTGAAAAATAATGGGAAACATATTTTCTTGCAAATTGTAGACTCAAATGTATAGAATCACAACATTTTTAAATATCGATATGTCAGTTTTTATAGATGTGTATCTTGGGTGTTGAACTGCCCAAGGTTATCGATTGTCATCACATTGAAACCAAATCAAATGATTCATTGAACAAAATCAAATGATTCAATTGCGATGACTATTAGAAAGGATAAATAAACTATATTTGCATTTAACAGGTTATTTTTGGGTTTGTAACTGGAAATTTGTTCAAATACTTTTCATATCATCCATTGGATGATGTATTAGATGAATAATATTCTGTTGAAATAAAATATTGTCCACTCGTTTATTTAAAAATCAAAATTCCTCAAGCCCAAATCCAAATAGACCACACCTTCGACATAATTATTTGTAACTTCCAAGCAATATTCAAATTTTATGTAACCAAAACATGGTATCACAAAATGCTATAAATATATTGCATAACTATTGATAACTATTGGAATTCTTCCTTGCTTAACATTGCAAAGTTTGATTGTGTGTTTGTTTGTCACTACATCTATCCCTTCAACATCACTAATGCCTTCCTTCCAAGACTATTATACTATTGTAGTTAAAAACTATTCACAAGGCAAATTTGTTTGACAATGGGATTTCTTTGATGCATATTTGTAGTATGAATCTCTCTTATTAGTGGTTTTTCTCCAAGGTAGTCTAGATGTGTAGTTTCCCTATCCCCCTTTCTTCCTTGTTGCGCTTTGGACCCCTCTTAGATGATTAATGAAATGTTACACAACCATAGGGAAATCTCAAAGACACTAGTAACATTTATAATGGAAGGGCATCTAGGATTGGTTCTGTGGAAGTAGTATAAGATTGGATACAATTTGAGAGAACATCTAAGATTAGTTATGTGGAAGTAGTTTAGGATTTCCTATAGTTGAGGGATGCACACTAAATTGTGCTAGGAGGCTAATCTTAATACATTATTTGTATTGAGATAATTAAAGCTATTTTATCAAAGTGTATACACAAAACATAAATTTCATACTGATGAGATAGAAAGATCTATTTTGCATAGGATTGAATTTCCTTGAAGTATTTACACATCCACACTTGTTAGGGTGGGTATAATTCTTATAGGGTGGGAAAAAACACTTTGTTCATCAGTATGGGTAATAATGCTAATCATAAGAAAGTGTATAGTCCATATGATGTAGAAAAGATGATTTTTTCTTGCTTGGTATTGCCTTACTTATAGAATGGGAAATTGTAAACAAATCTACTCTAGTTCAAATCAAATGTATCTCTATCTTGTCACTTGAGCTTTTGAAAAAGAAGGATTTCGTCATACAATTTCACTACAATGTATTTCAATGGAATAACTCTACTTTCATGTATGCTCATAAGTCATTATTTGAATTATGTAAGGTCAAGAGAAAACTATGGGATAATGGAATAAGCCAATGATTTAAAAGATAGCTATCTAATTGTATTGGCATAAAAAACAACATTGTTGAACTCCATTACCTTTATATTCCCTAGCGCTTGCTTCATTCTCTTTCCCTACTACCTCTTAATTTTATGGATGATATGCCTCATCCTAGTTCTTGCTTCTATAGGGTTTCTACCTCACATCTCACTTTTTCTTCTATGATTGAGAATGATGACGTATCAAATATAAATATGACAATTTTCCAAAGGTGAACTCAAATTAGGGAAATACAAGTTGGTGAATGTAATGACAAAGTAGCTAATTGTCTAAGCAAATTGTATTGAGTGTTTGTAATCTTTAAAAACATGGATCTAAATATGGAAACCCTTAGAAAATTAAAGATACAAGATGAAGAGATAACATAGTGTAATTTGATTGAGGTAGGAAAGGCTCAGAGAATAACATCAAATTGAATAGGATGGCTCTAGATTAGAGCATCAATAGTTAAAACATCCAACAAATTTAAGGTGATATAGAAAACAACAAAGCTTGTATTATGGGTGATGAAAAAATCTATGGACTCTTGTGGCATCAATCAATTTGAGCATATGGGATCATGGTAGACCACTCACTCCACCATTGTGGTTATAGTCCTTTCAAGTTTAGATAAGCCTTTGGATTGCATATGTTGGGAATTTGTAAGTATGCAACCATTAAGAGAAGAATTCAAAAATTACCATAGTTTTGTTGTCTTGGAAGGTCAAAAAAGGTTGGTAGTGCAACAAACATGTTGAAATTTAGATGTGATGTAAGTATAAGTTTGGCAATCTAAGAGAAATTATTGTTCATCTTCAACCCTCTTAGTGGCACAAATGTGACAAAATATCTCATTCCATGGTGTTTTGGGAATTGGCCAATGCCTAGTTTGACTATGAAGCTCATGAGAATTTGCTCTTACTTTAACAATGCTTATTTTCTTCATTACAGTAGTCAAGAAAACCATATTGAGCAAGGTTCGCCAGGATTCAAATTAAGGTGGGTGTCATTATTTCTGTAACTACCAAGTACTTAGGATAATCCTAATGGGTGAGTATATTTCAATATAAATAGTAAGAAAGACAATATTGTAGACATTTAATTTTATTTTGAATTTTTCAACTAATTAATTATTAAAAACGTTATTCAATTTATTATAAATAAATACAACACACACACACACACATATTTCTAACATGCTCGTGATTTATGGGACTATCCTATTGTGTAAGTAATCATGGCCCAAGGACATATATGTCATCAAAATCGGTCGAGGATCACATCAACCTCAGCCACACCAACCCTTAACATGGCTAGATTTTTTTTGTGTCTCCTCATGACTACCAAATATTAAATGCCTTATATAATAAACCCTAAAAATTCAATTATGAATTTGGCAATTTCAATAAATTATTACCTATTAAAAATTCATAGTAATAACTATATCACTTTCTTGTATTCATTTTTTATATATAATAAATTTAAAATATCAAAAGTTGAATAAACGCATTGTACTCTAGTTCACTAGATGAAATCTATGTTCATTATTTTCCCCCCTTGCCAAAGAAACTTCCTCAAAAGATTGCTAATTTAATGGATTACTCCCTTAGGGGTGAGAGGACCTAAACCCATATAAATGGGCTTTCTTTCCAGCCACATTTAACCAATGAGCGCACCAAGATCAGATCCTTTTTTTTTATTTTTCACAGGACTATCTTCCATTTGTCTTCATTTGTTTCCCCAAATGAAATTGAAATTCCTAAATATTTAAACTATCTCCACTTTGTGACAATTGGAAACACTAGGATCCTTAACAACTCATTTAGTGTCATTTCAACAAAAATTCCACCTATATAATTTTTATTTCCTCTTGTTGACCATACCACTTGATAAATCAAGATATGGATTCAAAATATTTTTAAAACGAAGAACTATTATTTTAGAGGCTCCCCCATGAAGGAGGGTGTTGTTTGCAAAGAAAATGATTTACCACTTTGACACTCCACACAATACTTAGACCCACCAACTTGCCTTCTTGGTTGGCTTTTCACAAATTCCTGCTCAAACTTTTAGCCATGATGATGTAAAGAAGAGGAGACAAAGTGATCCAGGTGGATATTGGTGGCCACCCGCCTATTCCACCTAGACCTCCATTTGGTTTGACCAGTTTCCTTGTTTATAGCATCATTTACTGTTTTTAGCATCTTTTCAGGTCATGAACTTCTGAAGTAGTTTTGACCCCTAAGCAATGTTTTTTTAAGGCCTGCACTAGTTAAGGGCCCATGGAAAATCTTGTATTAGTCGGAGATATATTTCCAATGAGGTATTGTATGCACCAAATGGAGATAATATGACAAATTTATGACCCTGAGAAGTTCGTTGCCCAACTAACCCCAACGGGGCCCAAAAACTCTTAGCATTCCATCTCCTGGGGTTACGGTTTTGGTTGTTTAGGGTTTTCCCTTGTTGTTCAATAATAAAAAGTCCCTTGAGCCTCATTGAAACATAGTTCAGAGGCATGTAGCCACCACATCTCTTCTCAGAGATAAGCTACCATCGCTCGAGCTATTTTGTTTCCATTTTTGTATGTAAGCATATTTCATCTCTTTGATATTATTGAAATGAAGTTTTATTTCTGCTGCATCTCTGTGTTTATGTGTATATATGTATTTTGTTGCATTCCTGCATAATTCTGGATCAGAGAAGGTAGCTTTGTCTTAGCCCCTGAGAAGAAACAAAAGAAGGAGTGGGCCAGCCATTAACAAATGGCATTATCCAAGGGGAACCAATACACATTTTAACCCCCTTATAAATTCACTGCAAAACCCCAGTTTTTCTAACATTAGGAAAATAAAGGAATGCCTTACCTGGTCAAAAGCATTGGTTATATCCAATTTAATCAACATTCCTATCTCATTTGATTCCTTGTTAGAATGAATGGCTTCCTCAACAAGGATAATATTATCCAAAATTTGTCTTTATTGCATAAATCCATGCTAGTTCTCTAAAACAAAATCGGACAATAATTTTTTTAGTCTTGTTGCAATGATCTTCATTATAATTTTATAATCCAAACTGCAAACAGAAGTTGGTTGGAATAGAGTGAAAATCACTAGATTTAATTATTTGGTAATAAGAGAAAGAAAGGATGAGTCATTACTGCCCCCAATCTTCTCTTTTCTTTGTGTATTTTTCAACATCCATAACAGATAATTTTTTATCATAATCCAAAAATCTCTATAAAATCTTATGGAGAATCCATCAAGTCTTGAGGCTTTATATGGGTCCAAATCCCATATTTCCTCTAGAACTTTTTCTTCCCTTTTCTCTTTGACAAGAGACCAATTGGTAGAGTTCAAAAAAAAGAGGGGATACATTCAAGAAATTCCTGAGCTTGGTACATGTCATCTACTCTATCCTCTTGATAGAGGTCCTGGAAATGATGAAAGTCTTCTTGATTAATGTCCTTAAATTAGCTCAACCTCGTCCTTCCTTCAGGATCTATCTCCTTGACTTGATTTTGCAATTCATAAGAGTTAACATGACTATGGAAGAAGGAGGTGTTTTGATCTCCCTCTTGAATCCACAAATTTCAAGATTTTAGTCTCCAAAAGTACTCTTCTTGTCTACTTGATAGAAATAATTTCCTTGTTAGCTCTTTTTCTTTTTCAAAATGCTAAAGTTTCACTTGACATTTTTCCATCATGTTTTGATGGAATTCTAACTTCTCTATTAACTCCTTTTGTTTCTATCCAAGGGGTTGATAATTTTCCTTTAGACACTTCCTTAGCACTTGTTTTACAGACTATAAATTTTTATTCCCACACATAGGTGGGTGATCCCTATACTAGGATCCTCCACAATTGTCTAATCAAATCCACAATGCCTTTTTCCTTCAACCATGCAACATTAATATGAATGGGATTGGACCTAAATCTTCCATTTGATCCATCGTCAATCAGATTAGACGATGGTATGATTCTCCTTGCGCCTTGATTTTAGAAGTGCAATCCAACCCTTTTCAAAGCCAATGTTGTGGATTAAAAATGATCCAACCGGGTTACTCTACTATTGTATCCACTCCTTTGATTCATCTAAGTGTATTTTCCAACTTTGGGGAGAATTTCCACTAAATCCCAATCATTTATCAAGTCTTCCATGCACTCCCTAAAGGGATCATGACCAAGGCATTATCCTATATTCTCTTTAGATCTCAAAACTATATTAAATTCACCTCCCCTTGTATAGTTATTGAGCCAAGCCCTCTCATTGATAGAGATTAAGGAGTCCGAGAATTCTAATTTTTCCCCATAAAACACAAGAGAATATATATTGATAATGGATATTCGCTCACCCATATCCCTTCTTTCCAAGGGAGTTGCTATCCAAAATTGAGATTTCATGCTATGTATTAACTTAAAATAGATTTCAGACCAAAACATACCTAATCCTCCCGACTCACCTCTGGAATCTTTCACTATTATATTGTTATCTCTCCAAAATGACTTGGCTACATTTTTAACTTCCTTTTCCTCAAGCTTGGTTTCCTAAAGAAAGAATATTTGAAGCTTCTCTTGTTTCACCATATCTCTAACTAGCAGGGATTTTATGGGGCTTCCCAAACCCCTTATGTTCCAAGATAAGACTTTCATAATTTCTTGGGAGTGTTTTCATAGGAAACTCCTCTTTCTTCTATTAGTTATACTCCTTTAGATGCTTTTTGCTTTAGAATCTCAATGATTACTGTTTGATTTCCAATTTTATTGTTATGTTCTACTTCTTTTTCTCGTGTTATCTTTTTAGGTAGCCTTTCTTGCTTATTCTTGTTACTCCATGTTTCATGGATACTACCTTCATCTTCCTAAATTAAGCTATGTGCCATATTTTGAGTGATAACCCTTGTAGAAGAAGGACCTCCTTCAACATTTCCAAACTTGGGAGGAGAATTCTCAATATTAGTTATTGGAGCATTTTGAGGTCTACAAGGATCAACCTTGATTGATGTGGTTATGAGTTGACCTCCTTTGTTTTTGTTATGAAACCAGCTCAAGAAAAGATAGAAAAGATAGATCAATGCCTTAGAATTCAGCCTCTTCGAGGGGGCAACCTCCTTTACATTACATAAATGAACAATTCTTGGATGATACAAATGAAAAGACCTCCTTTCTATATATAGGAGTCCAAGGGGTTATTACATAATCAGAGTCGACATAACAATAATAATGTAAGGGCACAATAATAACAATAGTGGGTTTCTATGGGGCACAATATTGACAATATGGGCACTACATGGGTACATCAATATAATAAGTGGGTTGTACTAATAACAATAAGGGGTTACACTAGTAGTATAGGGGCCTAACATGCCCCTTTCCTTCAAAAAGCGTTGCCCTCAATGCTTGAGTAGTTCTTGATGCTTCTGTATAAAATTCTTGTCCTCCCATGTGGAATCTTCAGTGGGTAAGTTCTTCCACTTGATGATATACTCTGAGATTGATCAATTTCGTAGCTGTCGGGTTCTTGTTTCTGTGACTGCTCCAGGTTCCAATATGATTTTTCCTTCCTCTTCAATTTCTGGCAATATTGTTTGAATTGGGATCTTTTGCAACTTTTAAATAAGTGGCCATACTTCTTCGTCCTTCTTCCATTCATCCCTTGCTTAATTTATCCAATTTGGTTGGATAATAGAAATAGCACAAAACAATGCTTTCACATCCTCATCCTTCAAGAGTCTTCCCATTCGGTAAGGTCGCCATTTTTTAAGTGCATGTAGTATTGCCAACATTTCCTTCTCATAAATAGCTTGCTTGAGATGTAGTAGTAAAAATATCCAATCACCTACATCAAAAAAAATTTCACTACGATGTTGATCTACTTGTTGTTTCATTTGATTTTGCACCAAAGTGGCGTTATCCTTTAAAATTTGGAGAACTTGTTGTTGATGCTCCATGTGATCTTTCACTGCTTGAACCTTTTTCTTCTTGATATGTCCTTCTATCTCTGGAGTTTGAGGAGTGGTAATTTCTTCCAATCCTTTACAAGATATGGTCAGATTCATTTCTTGATGCTCAATGTGATCTTTCACTTCTTGAACATTTTTCTTCTTGATATGTCCTTCTATATTGATAGTTTGAGGAGTGGTAATTTCGACCAATGAATTACAAGATATGGTTGGATTCATTTCTTCTTTATCAATGTGATCTTTCACTTCTTTCACCTTTTTCTTCTTGATATGTCCTTCTATCTTGAGAGTTTGAGTAGTGGTAATTCTTGCCAATGCTTTACAAGATATGGTCTGATTCATTTCTTCTTTCTCTCGGGTGGGGTCCTGGCGTATATCTTCTTCTTTTGATGTTTCTTGATCCTTTTCTTCCTCCTCTTCATATTCTATGTAAAATAATTTCTTCTTAGCACACTTATGACCTTTAGTGCATTTGCTATCACAATTGTAACAAAGCCCTTTTTCTCTTTTTTCTTCCAATTGTTGTGGTGTAACCCTTGTAGGTTGTGGAAGGCTAGGAGAAACAACACTTCCATCTTTATAGTTGTGAGGGGTATGCTTCCTGGTTTCCATAATTTTTCTTTCCAATATGTCACAAAGCCCTTTTACTCTTTCCAATTGTTGTGGTGTTGCTCTAAAGAAGGTGTTGCTCTTTGTATCCTCATAATGTGCTATCATTTCCTCCGTGAAAATTGACCACGTAACAAGTTGTTTACGAGAACAAAGCCCTTCATACCATAAAAATTGATCTGGTTCTAAATATGAAGATGCAATACATACCTTTTGTAACATTTGTACACCATGTAGATCAAAATATTGCTCCATCTGAAGTATCCAATTTACCGGATCCTTGCCATCAAACTTCCTCATCTTGTTTTTTTTCTTGATTTTAGGAGCTCGATCTTGAAATGACTCTAACTTTGTACTTTCGGATCTTTAAGTTTTGAAATTATGACCTGTAGTAGCCCTTCGTGTCCTCTTTCCAATGCCACAAGTCTGACCCAAATTGGATTCTCCAAGGAAGCGTTATGTGAAATCTCCCACAGTGACTTGATTATAGACTAGTTCAGTAGAGCGAACTTGTACGATGTGGCATGAGTCCTTGTTTCGACCTTTGGATCTGAAAAATGCATATAAGAAACTAGAGTCCGTCCTCTTTCTGTAACTTCTTACGAAATTTCAATCCGATCCCCAGAGAGAAAGTTATGACGATTTTCCCCAGGTCACCTGTTTGGAATGTAATTCAGGAGTCTGCAAAAAGACCAACTTCCTCAGATCATATCTCTGTAAATATCACGCGAAAAGCTCTGAAATTCGGACCCAAGGTTTAGCGCGATTTCTTCTCAAATGGGTTTTTTTTGCGACTTTTGAAACATCATAGAAAAAACGTTATGGCGAAAATTTCCACGATGACCTGTTTGGAGCAGCGAAACCCTAGAATCCAAAGCTCTGATACCAAATGTTATGAAACCAGCTCAAGAAAAGATAGATCAACGCCTTAGAATTCAGCCTCTTCGAGGGGGAAACCTCCTTTACATTACATAAATGAACACTTGGATGATACAAATGAAAAGACCTCCTTTCTATATATAGGAGTCCAAGGGGTTATAACATAATCAGAGCCGACATAACAATAATAATGTAAGGGCACAATAATAACAATAGTGGGCTTCTATGGGGCACAATAGTGACAATATGGGCACTACATGGGTACATCAATATAATAAGTGGGTTGTACTAATAACAATAAGGGGTTACACTAGTAGTATAGGGGCCTAACAGTTTTATTTATCTCCTTGTCTTCATGTTCCATAATTATTGCTTGCTCACCAGAAGCCCCCTTATATAAACTAGGGTTTGGTTTCTCTTGTTCATTCTCATAATGGGACTGCAGGGCTCTAAATGAATTTTCCTATGATGAACCCCCCTTTTTATTTTCGGTGTTTTTATTCTTCGTTATTGTTGATCTTCCTCTATTCCCTCCAGGACTTTGAGTTTTCCATTGATCCTCTTAACCTGTTGGTGAACCTAGCCCCTTGCTAACAGGGGCCTTTTTATAGTCCACGTTGAAGTGGCCATATTCATGGAAGAATCAACATTTAAAAGGGACCTTCTCATAACCCAGAGTCTCATAATGGGTCCATCACCCTAAAGCGAGATTAATTTATGAAGGAAAAGCCTTCTCTAGATCAACCTCTGCATAAATATTGGCACAAGAAAATTGAGATCCTTTAGGATCAACCCTATCCAAATATCTTTTGACCTCATTTCCAAATGATCTCAAGCAATTGTCACTCCAATAGGAGAGAGGAATCCATGTAAGATTAACCCAAACAAGAATTGCATTCAGGATATCTTCGTCTGAGTGGAAGTCTAAGGACCACTTGTTCAGGTACATTCCTTGAGATCCAGAAATAAGGTCTGTTTCTGAAGATCACATCTCTATCTTCCTAGAATTCAAACAAAAAAATGAAGAAGCCATTATCATAAGAATACAAAATCATATTTCCCTTCATCATTGACTTCCAGGTCTTATTTATCCATACATCCATGGATCTAGGAAAGAACCACATCCCCATGAACTTTCCCACAAGTGCTTAGTCAAAAAAGGCCAATGTTTTTCTTTGGATGCCCAAGGGAAGAACCATCGAGGGAATGGCCTTAGACTTTTTCACAAACTTTGATTGCACATTTTTACTCCTGGGCTTTGTCGAGAGAGTAGCCACAAGATCTTGGAAGGTTGCGGCCTTGTCCCGGGGAGGGGTAGGGACCCCCTCCTGGGATGCCATCATGAGAGCAAACTAGGGTGTCTGCAGTACACAAGAGAGTTGCAGAGCGAGAGGGTGTTACAATATGCATGTCTATTTTAGAATAGGGCTTCTAGAATTTTAATTTAATTATTAATAATTCTTAGATGGATGATAGAGATTTAACCTTCATGAAATATTCTATAATATTCATAACAATATTCACAAATCAAAGGTTGAAATTTATATCCAAAGTAGTTATGAGTTTTTTGTCCTTTTAATTAAATTGATCAACTAGAAAAATGAGTTACGGTTTTTTGGTAATTTGGTATTGATAAGCCATGGCATTGTCCCATGGTAGTGTAACAAAGTCTATTTATAAATTAGGAATCTTCATGTTAAAGTGGGAGTTGAATCTGTATAATTAAAAATCTTGTTACATTTTTTTAAATAAATATATGCTAAAGTGATATATTAATTCTTTTTATAATTAATAATTTAAAATAAAGTTGTAATTTAGATTTTCAGGAAATTTTTAATTTTAGCAATGTGAGATGTATCATGGATAGATGCCTATTATTTTTTTACTAGACATTAAATTTATATGCTTTTTAGTTAATAGTGTAGCTTAAAGGTTTTATGTTTTCAATATTTATGGATATGTTCTTCTAGTTTGTTTTACCCAAAACTTATTTGGAAATATATAATTTTGTTCAAATTTAAATGCAATAGGGTTTTGAATAGTGTTGAATCGGACGGTTTTCGACACTGCTCGGTTGAACTTGAAAGCTAGGGTTAGAGTTGAAGATAGGTTTTGGATCTAGGGTACAATGGCGGGGAGTGCAGGGGGCAGTGCTACTTCCTCCTACAGCCAGGCAGTCACAGGAGGAAATCAGAATGCGGGAAAGAAACAGTTCAAAAACCTCCAGACAAGATCTCATAAACCAGAAGTTAGGGGACATCTGGAAGAAGCGGAGATCAGGATCAGGAAGGGGATAAACAAGAAATGATAAAAGAAAAGGAGATTGGAGGCAGTAGAAAAAAAATGGCTTCCAGAAAGTCTACTGGAGTCTGCAAGCCCAAGTTAGGCACTATTCCTCGGGTCGTATTAAGCGACCCAGCGATACAAGCTCACAGAGAAAATATGACGGAGCATGAAATTATATGCAAGTTCATGGGGTTATGGCCGACGAAAAGGGATTTACATGTCTGGATAAGGAGCCATTGGAAGCCAAAGGGGGAAATACATTTACATCTGGGTTATAAGGGTTTTTTCACAATAGTGTTCACAAGCCTAGAAGACAAAGACAGAGTGTTTGAAGGGGGGGCCTACTTCTATGCTGCGGCAGGACTCTACATGTGGCCAGGGATGATGAACTTTGTCCCGGAATGTGAAACATTCACTTCAATACCTATTTGGATCAGACTATATTCCCTTCCTTTGGATTATTGGTTGCCACAATCTTTGAAAACGATAGGCAACAAACTGGGACATTTTCTAAAAGTCTCAGAGGCAACTCTGAAAGGGAGATATACCTCCTTTGCCCGGATATGTGTGGAAATGGATCTATCTAGAGCCCTCCCGGAAGAGATTATTTTAGAAGTTTATGATGAAGAACGGGTGCAGACAGTGGACTATGAACACATACCATTCAGATGTCGTAAATGCCATGAACATGGGCATCTATATAGAGACTGCCCTACAATCGACAGGGAAAATAATAAAAAAATCATTGTCGAGAGAGACCACGAGGGTTTCACCAAAGTTGGGAGTAAAGGAAAAGGAGGTAAATGTCCACACAAGAAGGCAAATGAGGACAAATACACAAGACAAAACAGCTTCAAGATCCTGGAGGAAGAAGAGGGGAATAAGGAGATAGTCCAGGACACGAAGAATATAACAAAAGAACAGGACAAGGTAGATGACATGGAGGATATCACAGTAGACAACCAGCAAAAGGAAGATCTACCAAGCCTGATGGAGTTCAGTAGGGACCAGGAGATGACGCCTAGTGAAGCAGAAACAGAGGACCATGAATTACAGGAGATTCTGGACAAGGAAAATCTAGATCTAGAGACATTTCTGGAATAAGGGAAAAAAGCAGGGGTGGACTCCTTGCCAAAAGAAGCCTATGATAGAGCACAACAACTCTTTCTCTGGAGGTCACAAGCGAAGGGAGTGGGAGTCAAAAGAAATCATGAGATCCAGGAGCCAAATGGGGTTAAGATGATGGAGAACCATTTGTTGTTGGGAAAAGTATCCAATTCGGAATGCCCCTATCCCACTCTAAGAGGTGATAGTGCCTTAGCAACAAACAAGGAAAGCTATCTGAGTATTCTTCTTTATGAGATGCAAATAGAGAAAGAAGGATGTAACTAACCGGTGTCTTCCGCTAGTTTGTCGATCCAATCACTCTCTCTTTTGTTCGCTTCCTGCTGCCTGCTCTTTCACTGGTCCAGCTTCACCCAGTTCCTGCAAAATCACAAGAGAGGAAAACTACACAAAAGATATAGATTCACATTCATAACTAGTTTAGGATCAGATATAAACTAAATATGCAAATATAACAAAACATCATTGAAATACAAGCATATAGGAGAAACTCAAGTAGCTTTATTGATATGATAACAAGGTTCAAGAGGAGATACAACCAAATGAGTCCCGATCCAGCATCTACCTCCCAGCAAAAGAATCCCTTCCTCTCCTCCAACAAAGCATAAATCACCCAATGTACTAATCTCAATCTCAAACCAACAACAATTCTCTGCAAAATACCAAATTCCAGCCTCCTGAACCTCTGGGTGAGAGATCCATATATAGATGTGAGCAGAGAGGATGAGTCAGCTCATGTTTTGACTTGTGGCTTCTCTCTGTCAGTTCTTGCTTCCACTTGGAGGTTGAGAACCTCTTACTCATCACTTGGTCGAATTCATTGAGGCAAGTGTCATTGAGGAAGATTCTGGAAGTTTCCAGGGTCTTTCCACCTCGTTGACTGAACTTGCCATTTGTCATTTCCCGCTCAGCGCACCCTGATAGTGCTTCTACATGCGTTGCAGTGCAAGTAGCCAGTGCATACTTTGCATTTCAGCGCAGACAGCTAGTGGAGCTATTGAATTGATCCTGATTTGACCATTTCTGAGTGATTTTTGGTGGAGAACTTCTGGGAGAAGCTGTCTTTGGTTGACCTTGTTCCTTTAGGGGTAGGAACAACTTATTTAGGGACTTTGGATCCCTTGGATTATGGACATTTCATGCTCAATGCTGTAAGGCACAAAAATGTCTATAACACCATTAGGTACAATCTTCAAAGAACTCAGGCAGGAAAAGAGGAAGAAAGAGGCAGAATGAACTGCTGAACGAATGTGGAAAGTTGTTGATCAACTTAGGTAAGATGAAAGATCTTACCAGTTATTCCTTTACCAATCTTTCTTAATGAAATTCACAACCTGGAACATTAGAGGAATAGGTAATAGAAGGAAACAAAGAAATCTTAGCAACAGAATGAAAGAAGAAAAACCAGACATGGTTTTTATTCAGGAGACAAAATGTTCAATGGAAAAGATAAGAGATATTCATAATAAGTGGTTATTCAATTATGAGTATTTAGAGGTCAAGGCTGATCATTCGGCAGGGGGGATTCTCACTTTGTGGGACCCACAAAAATTGGGAATTCTGGATGTAGAAGCATCCAGGAACTACCTTTCCCTGGTATGTCAACTTGTAGGGGACAAGGAGATATACATGATTACGAATGTTTATGGACCTCAAAAGCTAGCAGACAAGCTCAAGCTTCTCACTTCCCTGGAGGAACTTAGAGAAAGACATCCCACTCTGCCCTGGATTGTTGCAAGAGATTTCAATATGATAAGATCTATTTCGGGAAAAAAGGAGGCACTAGGAAGCTAGGCAGAGACTCCAAGCCTTCCAGAACTTCATTAGGAACATGAAGTTGGTGGATACTGAAACAATGAATGGAAACTTCACTTGGAACAACAAAAGGGGAGGGCCCCATTAAGTTTCTTCCAAACTTGATAGATTCATGATTTCAGAGGACCTCTTCCTCTCAGGACCTGCCATAACAGCCTCCATTCTTCCCTTTGGTGGATCAGATCATTGGCCTGTTCAGCTAGAGGCCACCTTCATGGGCACTCCGAGAAACAGACCTTTCAGGTTTGAAAATGCCTAGCTCTCACATCCCAATTTCACTAGTAACGTGGAGACATGGTGGAGAGAGGATTTGGACATTGAAGGTTCAAAAATGTATATGCTCCAATAGAAGCTTAAACATATAAAGGCCCGTCTTAAAGTTTGGAACAAAAATGAATTTGGAGATATCTTCAATGCCAAAAGAGAAATGGAACTAAAGCTCCAGGAAATCAATCATATCATCATCACAGATGGCTTCATCGAAGAGAGGCAGAAATTAGCTAACTCTCTGTAGGAAGAACGGGAGAACCGATGCCTATAAGAAGAGATTTTCTGGAGGCAGAAATCAAGAATACAATGGATTAAGGAGGGAGAAAGAAATACGAAATTATTCCACAAAACCACCATAGCTCATAGGGCACACAACAGAATCACGAAGATCAAAGATTCTCAAGGTATTGAGCTAGTTTCTCACGGTGATATGGAATTGGTCCTTGTTCAGTACTTCTGTAGCATTGCAAAGGAGCCTCTCGAGGATAGATCTAGGTTCATTGAACATTTCACTCAATATATCCCTCAACTGGTTACCAGAGAGGACAACCACAATCTCAACAGGCCATTTTCGGAAGAGGAGGTCAGTCAAGTGATTAAAGAAATGTAGAGTGGTAAAGCACCAGGCTCGGATGGTTTCAATGTAGACTTCTTCAAGGCATGTTGGGAAACAGTCAAACATGATATCCTCGAGGTGGTGGAAGACTCAAGAAGATCCAAAAAGATACTTAAGGCTCTGAATGCATCCTTCATAGCTATGATTCCAAAACAGGAAAATGCCATGACTCTGGATGGTTTTAGGCCCATAGCCTTATGTAATGTGGTGTATAAAATTATCTCCAAAGTAATAGCCAATCGACTCAAACCACTTCTACCCTCTCTTATCTCAGAGGAACAAAGAGGCTATGTGGAGGGAAGACAAATCCTCAACAATATCATCCAAGCTCATGAGGTGGTACACTCTCTCAAAAACAACAAACAAGTTGGCATGATTATTCAGTTGGACCTCGCGAAAGCCTATGACAAATTGAGCTGGGCTTACATAAGAGCAATTCTAAAAGCCTATGGTTTTGATCAGAATTGGATAAGATGGATCATGGCATTAGTTACCTCAACCAGTTTTTCGATATTACTTAATGGAGCTCCTTCTAAGACTTTCACTCCCTCCAAAGGGCTCAGACAAGGAGATCCGCTTTCTCTATTCCTCTTTGTCCTCATGATGGAAGGGCTTGGTAGGGCGATCAAAATGGCAAATGCTGATGGAAGAATTCAGGGTATCAAACTTACTGCAGATGGGGAGGTCAACACTCATCAACAATTTGTAGATGACACTATGCTGCAAGGAATACCTACTGTCAGGGAGGCTAGAGCAATCAAAAATATCTTAAATGACTTTTCCATGGCAGTAGGCACTGAGGTAAGCCTTAACAAATCCAAAGTCTTTTTCTTTAATACTAATATTTCCATTCAAAGAAACATCACCAGAATTCTTGGATTTCAAAGAGAACAACTACCTTCCAAATATCTTGGCATTCCCCTTACTGACAAACAGCTGAGCAAGAAAGTATGGGAACATATTTTAAATAAACTTTAGGACAAGATCATAAAATGGACAAGTAGATCGCTTAATCTAGCAGGACGCCTTGTGCTCACACAGGCGGTCTTGCAGGCCATTCCCACCTTTATGTTTTCAGCTCTTCCTGCTCCTCAAGGTATTAAGCAGCTAATAAGAAACATTCAAAGGGACTTTCTGTGGGTAGAGGGGAAGAGAAAAAGAAGTGGGCTTTAGTGGCCTGGGACAAACTTTGTAAACCCAAAATCCATGGTGGTTTGGGGCTTCATGATCCTGAGACCCTTAGTAAGGTCTCGGGAGCCAAGCTTTGGTGGAGATGGATTAAGGAACCAAATGCACCCTGGGCTAAGCTTTGGAAACAAAAATATGCCAAGCACTGGCAGGAAAAATATCATATTAGAATTTCAGGGCAAATTAGGGGCTCCCACATTTGGAACCTCGCTTGGGATAATAAAAAAATTGTACAAAAACATTGCTTTTGGGAAATTCGGGCAAGGGATCTTGCTAGATTTTGGGAGGATAACTGGCAACAGGAACCCAACCTTTACAAGGATGAATTTTCAGATCTCAAAAATGACACAGACAACAAAGGTATGGTTCTGGTAAAGGACTTCTGGGATCAACGAAGGAACAATGGAAAATGGAGGGAATGGAAGGAGTTAGGATACAGTGACGAAAACCAGCTGAAAAATAGGGCAGAAGCCCTTACCCAGGAGCTCGAGCAAAGAAGGATTCTTGTCTCTTCCTCACCGGATCAGTTAAGATGGGGAAAGAACATTGAGGACAACTTTAACCTCAAAGAGGCCAAACAGGAAGTCACAGGATTTAACTTTGTGAATCCTGATCAGATCTGGAAGAAACTTTGGCAAAGTCCGCATTGGATGAAAATAAAGCTTTTCATTTGGCTAGTGCATCAAAAGAAGATCTTAACTTGGGAGAATCTACTCAAGAAAGGCTTCATTGGTCCTTCTAGGTGTTACCTTTGTGGTGCACATGAGGAGACGTTTGAACACCTTCTCAACCTATGTCCTTTCACTTCAACAGTGTGCGACTGGGTGGCTACTATTTTTAGACAAACCGATAGGGATAGGCTCAGCATATCCAATACTCTAAAGAATTGGAGAAAGGTTTTCACAGGAAATGAGATCATGAACAAAGCCTGGATTCTGATTCCAGGTTTTGTCATCTAGAATGTGTGGAAAGAACGCAACAATCGCATCTTCAAAAACAAAACTAGCATGCCTCAACATATTATGGAGAAAATTGTAAGGGAGATCAAAGATATAGTAAGAGGCTTACTAAGAGCTCTCCCTAAAGATCCTCCCTTGCATCATGAGGTGAGAATTTTACTTCATTTGGGTCTCCAGACTATCGGTCCTTTGGGAACAGTCAAGACAGGAAGCCAGATAAACAAATGTGCTACCATATGGAAACCTCCTCCCCATGGTTTCTTAAAAGTGAATATTGATGGTGCAACCAAGGACAACCCAAGTCTAGCGGGCTTTGGGGGTGCCATAAGAGATGAACAGGGTCAAATTCAGATGGTCTTCCAAGGTCATTTGGGGAAGGCCACTAATAACATGGTGGAGCTCATGGCATTAGAGCAATGCTTGGAAATCTTGGTGTGTTCAGGCTCTCACAATGTCATAATTGAAGCGGATTCAGAATTAATTATTAGAGCGGCTAAGAAAATCAGCAATGGAACCTCTCCAGATAAAGTGTCAAAACATTGGAAGCTCTTGAAGGTTTTTTACCATATCCATTCTCACCTGCGAACCCTTAAAACCATCAGTTTTATTCATGTGAAAAGGAAGGCTAACATGTTAGTGGATCGTTTGGCGAATGAGGGAGTCACAAATAGGGACAGGGATTCTAGATATGCTTGGGATTCACTTCCCCCAGGTAAACTGCGGGGTGGACTGTCTCTGTCAAGCTACCCAGGATATGGACATATGGAATAACAGGCTAGAACATAGAGATCCTGAAGACCAGAGGGAGGGTGATGAATTACACAATCTAGACTCCTCTTGATTTCAGGATGCAATGCGTGACTAGGACAGCTTCACAGAATGGAGTAGCCAGTGTCATTCGGTGAAGTTGGTGGCTGAAGAAGACTCCGGGGGAGCGGGATTGGCTCATGAACAACCTGCTGGATGGATCAAGGAACACCACATGGAGAAAGGAAGTGTCGGTCTTCCTGTGAGTCAGTCGCTCCAAAACCACAAGCAGTATATCGGACGGGGTCTGAACGGTTTATGGTTTTTCCGTGGTGGTCTCCGATTCCACTCTTTCGGTGACACGTCACAGGGCGAGGAGAGAGGAAACCGCCCTCATTGGGCAGTTAACTCTCGTGCTTCTCTTCCGTGCGATATGCCTGATGATCGTTGGATCTTAGGTTTTAGATCAATAGTGGTGATTGATGGTTTGTTTTCCTTCGGATCCGTTTGTCAGTTTTCTATTCGACTAGTTCTGCAATGGGATTGGCTCAAGGACCGTCCATTGCAAGAAATCAAGGGTCAACACGTGGCAAAAAGGAATGTTGGTTTTCCCGCACGTCAACCACTCCAAAACCACTGGCGGTTTATCGGACGAGGGCCGCATGGTTTCTGGTTTCTTTGTATTCGGCTCCGATTCCACTCTTTAAATGACACGTCACAGGGCAAGGAGAGAGAAAAAAGCCCGTATCGGGCGGCTAACTCTCGTGCTTCTTGTCCTTCTGATATTCTTGGTGACCGTCGGATCTCAGTTTTTGGATCTACGGTGGGGATTGTTAGTGCCAATCGGGCGGATCCGAAAATTATTTTAGATTATTTTGCTTTTAAATCCTTCTGGTCCATCAGGTAGTTTTTTTTTGGCTTAGAGTCCTACGACGATTCCAGACTTGACCTCTAGGATCGTTAGAAGGTTCTCCCCATGTTTTGCTCGGTTTTGGGTGATGATTGGCCTGCCTCACAGACTGTTAAATTCGCACAGAGCGGGCGTGGCCCTTTGTAAATTATGTACATTTGGTTAAGTTTAATATACGGCACCACTCTTACTTGATCAAAAAAAAGAATAGTGTTGAATCAACTTTTGTAAATAATGTAAAATTATGATTTCACCAACAATTTAGCTGTTAGACTCCAATGATGGTTGCTAGAAAAGTAAAAAAAGTAGAATTTTAAGACAAGCCCACTCTTAATAGCACAATCTAAACATTATATATTTTTAAATTTTCAATATATGTAGTTTTGTCTAAAATTTATTATGAAATTCTAAAATTAAATTATTTTTTAGTTGTTACACTTGCATAATATGAATGTCTTGGGGTTTTTTAGGGTGCTCAATCAATTTTTACATCATAAATGTGATTTAAATAGTGTAAAATTGTGATTTTACCAACAATTTAATTATGACATATCAATATTAACAATGGTTGTTAGAAAAGTAAGAAATATATTACATTTAGACTTGTCCATTTTTAACAGTATGGTCTAAATCTTCTATATTTTTAATATTTTAAACTCATTTTTCTAACCAAATTTTCCCACAAAAATCTATTCAAATTTTTTTTAATTGCATAATCAAAATATATTAGAGTTTCTAAATTGTGCAATCTCACATGTGATTTAAGTAATGTAAAGCTATTTAAATGAAAACAAGTACAGAAGCTTTAAATCACAAGTATTTGAAAAACAAGAGCCACCTGATAGCATGTCACTGACTTTTAATATATATGAATTATATGGTTTTTTGCTTGTAGATTAGAAAGAAGCAATTTTCCTACACTTATTTACTTTATCTGTAAATTCTGTTTAAGAGTAGCACAGAGATGAGAAGTAGCCAGAGAGCGAAGCCAATAGGCTTTGGAATGCATCATAATAGTGCAATCACTAAACTCAACCAGATGCACACCAAGTTTAGTACAATAATATATTTCATATGAAAAGCATTCCAATATTGTAAGACATACCTCCATGACTAGATGTTCATACCTGCATGACTAGATGTTCATCTGCATTACTGGGCACAGATCTCTGTACAAAAGGCCAAAAGTAGAAAAGGGACATAACATCAACATCATCCAGCACTGGTAAATCATAAAGCTGGGTAGAAGTTGTTGCGGGGATGGTAAATCATAAAGCCGGGTAGAAGTTGTTGTGGGGATGGTAAAATGATCTTGAGTTGTCACAAGATTTTTGTAATATTTCCCTTCAAATAACCACTTTTCCAAATTTTCCCTGGACCAGACATCATCCAATACAACTAGAATTGAATTGGCTTGTCTTAGTAGCTGCAGCAGCTGTCTATGTGCATCCTCGACATTCTGAAATTCAGGTTTCTTCCTTGGAAATATCATCTGCCACATAGTCTCTACAATTTCCTTCAGGTTTGGAGACTATGAGACCTGGATGAAAATGATACTGTCCCTGAAAGCACTTGACATACATAAAGACAATTCTTTAGATAGAAATTTCATTATCTGAACAAGAAAAAGTTGATTAGTTTTCATTATATCAGAAAAAGCACTCAAGAACTTGACATCAAGAAACTATAGCATCATTTCTCTATGTTCTAACCTCCATGCTAACCAGAAGCTATAGAGATGGCAACCAAAATCAAGCTGGCTGTCATTAGAATCCAATTTTCTTAATCTTAAACTGCGCATCCCACAAAACCTCAGCTCTCAGATAACATTAAATGGTGCCCAAGCTACACCATAGTTTGTAAACATCAACAATAATCAGGTTATTTTTGTAAAGGAAAAAACCTAAAGAGACCTTCCTAGAACCAAAAATCATGTTGGCTGCCATTAAAATCTAATGTACTGGATTCTTCTGTTATTATCCGACAAAGCTCACAGTATAACTGGTCTGAAGGGTACCCAAAGCAGCCAATAAATTGTATCGTAAGACCCAAAGGGCTACTAGAAAGTGACAAACCTGCTTTTATGAATGTTTGTTAAGCCTTTACTGGAGAAGAGAAGACAGATTGGAATTTTTGCCCCTCGTGTCCTAGAATTTTGGTGGGACTAGAGCTGGAGTTATAAATCACTTATCACAATACATTAGATAAAAACATCCTATAAATCACTTATCACAATAGTTTGACGAGTTGAGATTGGTAGTACATAGCCGTGTCTTGTAACTATGCTCAGTAGAATCTCAATGATGAATATAAATGACAGAAAATAGTGCAGGCTATTTTGGATGTCCACGTTTTCTGTTTCTGAAGGGCGAGGTCGAGCCGATAGTAAGCTAAATATATGTACATCAGAGTAAACACGAAGTCAGCAGAACACGCCACTGGAAAATGGCGGGTGAGGCCAGTTTTTTTTTTAATATATTTTATTAATTTATAAATATAATATTTTTAATTAGAGTAATTTTATCATTAATTGTTATTGGATTGGTAAATGGTAAGGTTTTAATTTTGATAGAATATTTATAGTAGTATACATAAATGAAAGATTGAAATTCAACTTCAAAGTAGTTATAATTTTTTTTTCAATTAAATTGATTAATTTAAAAAATATCATAAATTATA
Organism: Pinus tabuliformis; assembly: GCA_031772625.1. NCBI lineage: Eukaryota > Viridiplantae > Streptophyta > Pinopsida > Pinales > Pinaceae > Pinus > Pinus tabuliformis. The sequence goes on along the minus strand of CM062805.1, from coordinate 701,934,934 downwards.
TAACTAATATATTTAATAAATTCAGATATATATATAAAAGAAAGAAACTAAGTGTTTATATATGTTTTAATCATAGTAAAATATTTCAATATCCAAAAGATTTAAGATAAAATAATTTAGTTACTTCGTAAAAAGATGGAGATGTGTGATAATATTGATATCTGTTACTCAAAATATAATATTAATAATAAAAACATTCAATGTAGATTATAAATAAAATATTTCACTATAAAAAGTTAAGTGAGATTAAGTAATATTGATTAAAAAATTTATTAATAAGAAAAACATTTTGACAGAACCATGTAGTATTTAAATAAAATATTTCAATATATATGTATTAAGTAATATTTCAATGCCATGTATAGGTATATATTATATAAAACAATTGAAAACAAAATGTTTTTATGGTTAAGGCATTTCAAAATATCTCAATTACTTTAAAAATTTTACATTTTGGTTTCTTTTTAGATATATGTTTTAGTTAAGTTTAAATCTAACATAAATTTGTTTTGTTGAAATTGCAAATTTAAGTTGTGTAATCTATACAATCCAAGTGCTTAAAAGAACTTTTAAAACATTGCATCTATTTATGCAATTAAAAATGTAATTTAAACATTGAAAATATATAGAGAGAGAGAGAGACTTTCAAACATTGTATCCATTAATTATAAATTAATCTTAACCATGGATCTACCAAGTGACTAGAGGGATTAAATCTTTTGAGGTGCAACTATTATAAAAAAAAAAAAAAAACTAATTCTTCTCATCCTTTGGTAGGTTAGTGGTTAAGATGGATCTATATTGGTTTAATTGAAAATAAACTAGCATACATCCATCTTAATTTCGGGTCTACCAAGCACTAAGGGGGATCAAATATCTCAAGATGCAAACCTCTTTTTGAGCATAAAACTTGCAAAAATATTCAACTTAGAGAGATTTAATTCCTATCGTTGTTGGGTAGATCCACAATTAAGATGGATCTATGTTGAGTCTTAATAAGACTATTTATATTATATATAAATTTCATATCTCGAAATATAGAAATATTTTTATTTTCAATTTTTTTTAAACTCTAACAATACATATACTTACAAGTGTGCTTAGCATTTCAATCAAATTATCAATAGTTGAGGGAAATTAAATCTCTCCAAGTACACATATTTTCTCAAGTTTTACACTCAAAAAGAGGTTGGATTTTGAGGAATTTGATTGGGTTTGGTAAATCTAGAGTTAAGATGGATGTATACTACTATAAAACAATTGAAAAAATATATATTGCTTTGGAGGAGATGTTATAGTGTCCATAAATGTGTATAAGAATTTAAACGTTGACTCAATATGATAGAGAAAATGAAACATTAGATAAAAATAATAATAAAAATAAAGCATATTGTGAGTTCAATTAAAAATTAATATAAAATACAAAATAATAAAAATAATAAATTGATTCAATTCAATTTGTTTATTGTAACTTTATTTTTTATTAAAAATATTTAAACAATATTCTATGGTAAAAAAATCATAATATACATATCACATTAAAATAAATTAAAATAATAATGATTCATATTCATAGCCATGATATTTCATAACATATAATTAATAAAGGAAGCATGGTCCCAAGGGGAGATTCCATTTGGTTGACAAGAAATTTTATAAACAATTGTAGAACATTAACATGAAATTACAAGCATATGGTCTCAGGGGGGGACTCCATTTCCAATAGGATCAACTCCACACATAGTCATGAAAGCATTGGTAGGCACCCATGTTCCTTTGAAATTGATGTTAAAGGGGGAGAGAATGCATACATTGAACAAGGAAATCAAATAAGAAAAGTAATAGGATCAACCAAGGAGAATCCTCTCAACATGTTAGGATTTCCATCAATGACCATGAATGTCTAAGTGGTGTTGCCATCAATGAAAAAGTGGGATATTGTTGCACACAGTATTGTCGTTGATGAAAACACTTGTCATTAATGTCAAAGGGGATACATAAGGAAGTAGCAGTGTCATTCATGAATTAAAGGAAGCAGTATGATAATTAGATCTCTTTCATGCCCTCACCAAGGGAAGTCAAAGATTGTTGCACATCTTGGGTTTTCATTGATGACAACAACTGTCATTGATGTCAAAAGGGGTGCCTAAGAAAGCAACAATGTCATTCATGAATCAAAGGAAGTAGTTTGATAACTTGATCCCTTGCATGCCCTCATCAAGTATAATAAAAATTGTTTGAAGTTGTTGACGGTGTTGGACCCGCCAACATGTCAAGGGGATATCCCCGGTAAGAAGTCCCAATTAGACCTCAGACCATTTGGTGTAGGAGTCCTAGCAGTCGGTCGTAAGGTAATGCCTTGACCGCGGTGTCGCACGGAAGAAAGTAGAATAACTCTACCAGCAGCAAGGGTGTGACTAATGCAGTGAGTCAAGGAAGGTGTATGAGAGGTTCCAACACTTCAAAGGGGGAAGGAGGTGAAGGTGAGTTCCAGGTTGAAAGGGATCAGTCCCAAATTGGCTAGGAACACACAACACAAAGGACATGCACAGCTTCCGGCGGAGCAGTCCACTCAGATGCGACAGTCACATCATACAAGGTAAGATAACACGTACAACACTCACGGATTAGTCCAAGACGAGTGTGACAATTGTTATAACAAGGTTCAAGTGAAAGGTCTGTCTGATGTCCGGCAGAGCAGTCGACACGGATGGTGACAACATTAACAACATATGCAACACATTAACAACAAGATTCATATAATTTCATGTGAATCAGTTCATACACAAGTACGTAAGTTAAACAACACATATCATTAAAGCAACTGGAGCAGTCCAACTACAATAACAACATATGCATGAAAATGTGTTGGCTCTTATTACATAAAGAAGTGCAAGGCACAATCATACAATACGTCGATGTAAACCTACTAGCCCCAACAATGGAATGTTACAGCGACATCTTCCTGCTCCTCTTGATCTGATAATCACCCTATGAGTGACCTTAGTTAACGATTTATTAAATCAAGGTATTACAGACTCATGTGCTGGTGTGTGTCTATGTTACTTAGGCAATGGATCGATCAGATTGCAAATACACAGACACTTGAAATGGAAAACAGCAGAGAAATACAGTAAGCAAATACAAGAACATAAGAATTTAATAAGGAGTTCACCCTATCCTCCAGGGCTACATCTCCGTTCCAGCTCTCAGTGGTGGCCTTCTTTTATTGTGTCTTAAAGCAGAGATTTACAATGAAGGAGCTCAATATGAGATCTCCTGAAACAGATTTGCTTGGAAAGGTGGTTCTTAGATTCCCCAAGCCACTAGAGTACACAGACTCTTGGCCTTACCAGGTTTTTGACCCCTTGGGTCTATAATGGAAGAAGCCCAATGTGGTGCTCAGTCCTAACATATCCCCTTAAGGGGTGGCTTGAATCTCTCAAGCCCACTGGTGCACGACCCTGCCTTTGGTTAGCTCGGCTCCTTGTCTTCTTTCTGCTTTTTGCTTCACTGGTTCTTCTCTTTTCTGTCTTTTGTCATTGGAGTTCCGTCCCCTTTCTGTTATGTGTTCGTGGCTTTAAAGTCAGTCAATCTCATGGTGGTTCGATTCCTCTTCCACCTCCGTCAGATCGCCTGCTGTAGCTGCGCTTGGAGTTCCCTATCTCGGCGTCATCATCAGGCTCACAAGGAGTGGCCACTTGTCCTCCTGTAACCGTGCTAGCTTGCTTCATCGATTCAGTTTTTTTAGTTATGTCGTGGAATGAGTCATCCGCCACCTTGGCGGTCAAAGCGGACCTCAAGTTCTTCTAAATCACGACTTAATCCATCGTTAAATTCGGTCTTATTGTCGGGTGCGATATCAGCCGTCAAATCTGGATCCCCCAAATCCAACACCATCCGCTCATTTTGCGCGGTTGACTTGCTCGACCATTAGCGTGCGATGAGCGGAGGTTTTCTCTCTCCTCCGCTTGCCACACATCGGGCGCTGAGTGGAATCGCTCCGCTTTCATCAAAGCTGTTTACCGCCCAAGGATGCCCTCGTACCACCGGTTTTGGAGCGGGTCCCGCCTTTAGCCTTTAGCCTTTTTTTCCCATGGTTTTCCTGGCTCCCATGCAACCAAGCGCTCGGGGCCTCTCCTTCTTGAGGGTTTTGCCCTAGCGATGTGCGATTAGCACTAATCGTGCATCAAAAACTCCCTCTGTTTCCTGATCCGGGCTTCCCAGGGGCTAATTTCGCCTCGTGCACAGTCTACATGGGCCTCGGTCAACGCACTTTGACCGAGGTCCTCGTCGTTCCACATTGGCTGCCAACTGCCACTGTTTTTAGAGGTGTTTCTGATCGCTGCTCTTAATTCTTTGAAGTCTATCCCGACCTAATATAGCCATGGTTCCTTTGATTTTCTTCATGGATCTAATTCGGATCACACCCTTCCCACTGAAAAGCTTTTTGACCACCAAAAGTTGGTTTTTCAAGCGTCGACTAAGTGAGGGTACTGCTGTCTCACTTGTCCAATCTCAATCCACTTTGCACTACTTGACTTTGAACCTTTAAGCCCTATTCTGAGGTACTCAACATCTCCTCTGCGCATTGTCCTCACCTTTCTGTCCAGCACTATGTCTTCCTGCAATTCATTAAGATATTCAGGTAGCAGGTCATCAATAGAAGGAAATTGACTCTGCTCTTTAGGATCCTCAATTAGAGAATCTTCAAACAGTCTCAAGCAATCTGCATTTACGACTGAGTAGATGTGAATGTAGGCTGGTAGATCAAGGAAAAAAGCATTTCATGAATCTTCTCAAGTATTTTGAAGGGTCCATACCTGATAGACTTTAGCTTTTTACCTTCACCTTGCATCCTGCCCTTGCTGATATACAGCCAAACTTGATCACCAACTTGGAAACTATGCTCCATCTAATGCTTGTCATGCCTAGCCTTGTATTTGGCTTGGCTCTTTTCCAGTTGTTCCTGTACTGCCTGGTGGATCTCCTGGATTTGTTCAACGAACCTAGTTGCCTTGTCCACATCACTGTGTCCATCAACTGTGGTATCTTTACCAAAGACAAAATCCAAAGGAGACCTTGGTGTGAAACCAAAGCAGGTCTCAAAAGGAGATCTCTGTGTAGAAGAATGTTTTTCTCTGTTGTAAGCATGTTGCACATAACACAAGTGTTCATCCCAAAGCTTAGGATGTTTCCTGCAATATCCTCTGAGTAACTGGATCACTGTCCTCTTAACTACTTTTGTCTGGCCATCAGTTTGTGGATGGAAAGTCGTGCTCTTCTTCAGTTTGGTGTCCATCAGCTCCCACAGACTTGACCAAAACTTCCCCACAAATTGGGTGTCTCGATCAAATACAATAGAAGTGGGTAATCCAAAATGAACCCATACATGTTCAAAGAACAGTTTTGCAGTTTGTTCAGCTGTAATCTGTTTATTACAAGGTATCAAAATACACATTTTTCTGAACCTATCCACAACAACATATAGATAATCGTGACCTTTCCTAGATTTGGGTAGTCCTCCAACAAAATCCATGGAAACACTTTCCCAATGGTGAGAAGGAACTGGTAATGGAATATACAGGCCTATTTTTCTATTGCTGGGCTTGCTTTTAGCACACATAGTACACCCTCTTGCATATCTAGAAACTGTCTCATTCATTTTTGGCCAATAACAAAATCTTTGCAGCTGTGCAACTGTTTTACTTACCCCAAAGTGACATGATATCAGAGAAGTGTGTGCTTCTCTAATTATCTTTACTCTCTCAGTTTGTGGAATGTAGAGTTTCCTGCAATGATATAAGAGTCGGTCCTTTACATGATAATCCAATTCTTCTACTCTTTTTCCTTGACTCAAAGTTGCATATACATATTTAAAGTCTATATCTTGAGCATATTGTTCAATGTAGCTTTCATGTAGCACAGAATTATGCTTAAGTATAGTAGATGCATTTATAATGGGTCTAGATAACATGTCTGCAACTTTGTTATGTATGCCCTTTTTATATCTGATGACTAAATGAAATTGTTGTAGAAAACCCATCCACATGTAATGCCTTGATTGCTGCAACTTAGTTTGGGAGTGTAGATATTGAAGTGGTTGATTATTAGTATGTATTACTGTCTCTTTGCCCATTAAGTAATGTTTCCACTTTTTCACACTCTGAACTAATGCATACAATTCTTTATCATATGTAGGATAGTTAGCTACTGCAGGATTAAAAGTCTCAGAATGATAGCATATGGGTTTACCGTGCTGTGTCAACACTGCTCCCATGACATAGTCACTGGCATCTGTTTGGATCTCGAATGGTCTTTGTAGATCAGGCAGTGCTAGTACAGGTGTTGTATTAATCTTTTCTTTCAAGGTGTCGAAGGCTTTTTGATGTTTGCCTCCCCACTGAAACACCTTGTTCAATCCTGTTAAAGCATGTAAGGGAGTTGCAATTGAGGAAAAGTTAGAAATGAACTTCCTCCAATATTGTGCTACTCCTAAGAAGCTTCTCACTTCTGTAGCAGACTTGGGTTTAGGCCAGTTTATAATGACTACCACTTTAGAGGGATCTATTTTCAATTCACCACCCCCTACTATATGACCCAAATAATTTAGAGATGTTTTGCCAAATTCACATTTTGAGAGTTTAACATGAAGTTTTTCTCTTTTCAAAACATCTAGTGTCTGCTTAACATGCTTTAAGTGTTCTTCCCACATTTTACTAAAAATCAGAATGTCATCCAGATACACAATAACAAAATCATCAAGAAAAGGTCTGAGTACATCATTCATTAATCTCATGAAAGTAGCAGGAGCATTAGTTAAGACAAAAGGTATAACCAGCCACTCATACAATCCCTGCTTTGTTTTGAAAGAATTCTTCCATGCATCTTGTTCTGCAACTCTGACTGATGGTATCCACTGTGCAAGTCTAGCTTGGTGAAATGAACAACTTCCTTCAATTGATCTAAAATATCATCTATGCGAGGAAGGGGATAACGATTTTTGATTGTTATCTTATTCAGTGCTCGGTAGTCAATGCACATTCTCCATGAGCCATCTTTCTTTCTCACCAAAACGATTGGTGACCCACATGGTGATGTGCTAGGCCTGATGAACCCCTTCTCGAGCAACTCCTGCACCTGCTTCTTGATTTCAGCATTCTCTAAAGTATACAACTTGTACATTCCAATGTTAGGCAATGGGACATCTTGGTGCAAAATAATATCATGTACTATTTCCCTTTTGGGTGGCAGACCTTTAGGTTCTTGAAACAAGGCATCATACTCTGAAACAACCTTTTCTATATCAGCTTGTTTCTTAGTATTACAGCCCTCAAATACATTGGTTTTGTCAGGTTTCTTTTCCTTTACAACCATCAGTAAGAATTGTTGGCATGAATTTATCATTCTTTTCATCTGCCCTGAGTTTATGAGAGTATAATTATTCTTGAGCTTATGAGCTCTTACAAAGTATTCGATTCCATCTTTAACAAGCAGATACTTGTTCTCAGCTCTATAGAAAATAACTTTTCTATCATACAAGTAAGGACTTCCTAAAACAATTCCACATATATCCAAAGGAATTATGTCTAACTCAACCTCATCTACAAATGCTGACCCAAAAGAAAACTTGAGTTTGCACTATCTAGTCACTTGTAGTTGTGATTTATCATTCAACCATCCTAATGGGTATGGTTTCTTGTGAGGTGTAGTTTCTAATCCCAATTTCTTTACAATTGCTTCAGAAATCAGATTTACTTGTGAGCCACTATCAAACAAAGTATCAATCTTTTGATATTTGGAAACAACTCGAATATGGAAAAGCTCATGTCTTTTTCTCTCATTTTCTTCATTAATAATAGATTGATCAGAATTACTAGTAGATGCTTTAGAATTCTTACCTTTATACCTGTGGCTGCAATGGTTGTTTCATCTCCCGAGTCTGACCCCAAATCTTTCTGGATAGCTGTAGCAGTCTTCTTCTTCTTGCCCTCAAACTTCTTAGGTCTCAGCTCTGGATGCAGAATCCAGCAGTGCTCATCATCATGCCCATCCTTTTTACAGTGAGTGCATGAGGCTTTGCTCTTCTGTGCAGTGTTAGCCTTCCTTGCCTTCCACTTCTGCTTTCTTTTCTCCTTACTCTTGCTTGCAGTGGGTTGGGATGGTCCCCCAACTTCTGGATTTCCATTCTTTCCTCTATCTTCTAAATGAGTAGCTTGTACAGATACCTCATCTATACTAGTGGGATTAAACATGAGGATGGTATGCCTCATGTAGCTGTGTAGACCACTAATGTACTTCAACAGAGTTTCTGGTGAGTCTAATGAGATTCCTAGAATCAATGCTCTCTTCCTGAATTCTTGAGTGTACCCTTGCACACTTTGCCCTTTCAACTGCCGACGAGTTTGCCAACTCATCATGGCTTGTTTCATGTAGGCCAATGGATAGAACTGCTTCTTGATTGCAGAAACAAATTCACTCCAGACAGAGATAGTCTTACCATGCCTTTTCATATCAGCTTAGGTTCTACATTCCCACCAAACCAAGGCAGTGCCTCCTAGGCATAGGCTTGCCAGCTGAATTTTTCTCTTGTCTGAATCAATGTTCTGTACTCTGCAATAAACATCAATTTGTCTAATCCAATTGTCCAACTTTTCAGCATTTATCTCTCCATCGTATATAGGCAAATCAAATTTAACATCTAGTTTGATCAACGATGCTTTCTTGTTATGCACAGGGCTATTAGGAGGTGTGAGGAAGCTTTCCTCTTTCCCTTTTCCTTTGGAGTGGTCATGGAAGTGAGCCTCATCTTCTTCTTTGTCTTGTTTGGAGCCTGATGAGTCTTCAGCCTTGTGTTTTCTAAAGTCCCTATACATTTCTTCCACCATGGATTTTATGGCTAGGAAAGTTTCTATGAATTGAGGGTCTGGCCCCACAAAACCTTCCTCTGACATTGTCTTCCAAGGATAGACTTCCCCAATTTTAGGATTAGTTTCGACCAACTCTCCTTCTCCTAATTTGAGCTTTGACCTAGTGAGCATTCAACAGCTTAACCAACACAAACTTGTCTAACCTTACAACCTAAAGCTCTGATACCACTTGATCTGATAATCACCCTATGAGTGACCTCAGTTAAAGATTTATTAAATGAAAGTATTACGGACTCATGTGCTGGTGTGTGTCTATGTTACTTAGGCAACGGATCGATCAGATTGTAAATACACAGACACTTGAAATGGAAAACAGCAGAGAAATACAATAAGCAAATACAAGAACACAAGAATTTAATAAGGAGTTCACCCTATCCTCTAGGGCTACATCTCCGGTCCAGCTCTCAGTGGTAGCCTTCTTTTATTGTGTCTTGAAGCAGAGATTTACAATGAAGGAGCTCAATATGAGATCTCCTGAAACAGATTTACTTGGCAAGGTGGTTCTTGGATTCCCCAAGCCACTAGAGTACATAGACTCTCGGCCTTACCAGGTTTTTGACCCCTTGGTTCTATAATGGAAGGAGCCCAATGTGGTGCTTGGTCCTAACAGATCCCCTTAAGGGGTGGCTCGAATATCTCAAGCCCACTGGTGCACGACGTTGCCTTTGGTCAGCTCGGCCCCCTATCTTCTTTCTTCTTTTTGCTTCACTGGTTCTTCTCTTTTCTGTCTTCTTTCTTTGGAGTTCCGTCTGATTTCTGTTCTGTGCTCATGGCTTTAAATCCAGTCAATCTCATGGCGGTTTGATTCCTCTTCCACCTTCGTCGGATCGCCTGCTGCAGCTCCGCTTGGAGTTCCCTGTCTCGGCGTCATCATCAGGCTCACAGGGAGTGGCCACTTGTCCTCTTGCAACCGTGCCAGCTTGCTTCGTCGATTCGGTTTTTTCAGTTATGTCGTGGAATGAGTCATCTGCCACCTTGGCGGTCAAAGTGGACCTCAAGTTCTTCTAAATCATGGCTTAATCCCTCGTTAAATCTGGTCTTATCGTCTGGCGCGATATCAGCCGTCAGATCTGGATCCCCCAGATCCAACGCCATCCGCTCATTTCACGCGGTTGACTTGCTTGACTGTTAACGCATGATGAGTGGCGGTTTTCTCTCTCCTCCGCTTGCCACGTGTCGGGCGCTGAGTGGAATCGCTCTGCTTTCACCAAAGTTGCTTACCACCCAAGGATGCCCCCGATCAATATCGCCAGTTTTGGAGCAGGTCTCGCCTTTAGCCTTTAGCCTTGTTTTTTTCCACGGTTTTCTCAGCTCCCATGCGACCGAGCGCTCGGGGCCTCTCCTTCTTGAGGGTTTTTGCCCAGATATGTGTGGTAAATGCTAATCGCGCATCAAAAAGTCCCTCTGTTTCCTGATCCGGGCTTCCCAGGGGCTAATTTCGCCTCCTGCGCAGTCTCCATGGGCCTCAGTCAGCGCACTTTGACCGAGCTCCTCGTTGTTCCACGCTGGCTGCCAACTACTACTATTTTTAGAGGTGTTTCTGATCGTTGCTCTTAATTCTTTGAAGTTTGTCCCAACCTGATACAACCATGGTTCCTTTGATTTTCTTCATGGATCCAATTCAGATCACCTCCAAAGAGGTGTACTAGCTTTGCGTATTGGAGAAGCCAAGGCACGTTACAATACTATCCAAGCCTTCTTCAAAATAGTCTTAGTAGAAGCTTGGCTGACCAAAATCCTATACAATGAGTTATGAGGGACTATTTATAGCAAATAGTGGGTTGAACCTTGACATTCCCCTTTATGACCATTCAACTACCCTCATGACTCTTCACCTACTCTATGACTATTACATCCACTCTTGACATTTGACTTACACTTGACATGACTCAACATTACAATGCACATTTACCCATGTGAACAATGGCTTACACAAGCCAAACTAGACATCATTCAGACTTAGAAAACCATAGAATTCCAACTACTCGACATCCTCATGCTAATCAATAGTGACATATTGATGCCAAGATTGCTAGTCCTTGAGAGCGCTCATGTGTTCTATTGTGACATCCATCTGAAACTTGAACCTTGCCTCCATAGCATCTGGGTACACTGCTCGGTCTCCTCTGTCCAACACGTCTGTTAGCATGCGCATCATTGTCTTTAGTGTGGCCAAACCAGCAACATACTTGCGCATGATGTCTACACTGATAGGTAAGTCTGGGCTGGTGGTGGTGCGCATCAACTCTTCAAAGTATGAGTTAAGCTCATGTTGGACCTGCTTCTTTGTCTTCAACTTGGTGAGGGTCCCAAGTGACGGGATTGCATAAGTGTGCACTAGAACCTCCATTCTTTTTAATACTCATGCATGGGAAGCATGTATGCTAGTGATGAGTTGTGGTAGGTCTTCATAGTTCTGGATCTGACTCTGGATACGTGCTTGCAACTCGACCGCATTGGCCTTCATCATCTTTGGCAAGTGAAGCGGGGCTCCCTTGTACTTCATCATCCATGCTCACATGTTATCAACAACAGTATGTATGTTCTTCAAGATGCGTACTCTTCTTGCACATCATTGCTGCCATCCGTGGAGATGAACGACTGCTTGATGCACGGTACCAAACTTGGAGTACAATGCTCGCATAATTGTGTCCAAGGACAATACTTCATCTAGTATTGCCTTCTTCAGTTTAGCTCGGGTGGACATTGTCACCAAGTCTCCTCCCTTCTTGACCACCTGTAGTTCCTTCGTCATTCGCTCATTCTCAGCTATGAGAAAACGAACACTTGATATAGTGGCTTCGGCATACACTCTAGTTGCATCGACCAACGCAGTTGGATGCTTGTGCACATCAGTCACGATCACTTGTTCTTCAAATTGTGTCGGGGATGTTTGGTCCTTTGGAGTTAATACTCTCCGAGACTACACAACTCTGTGATGAGATTCATCAAAGGATATGTTATGCATCTCTGCTTCTGGTTGATCACCAAGGATCTCAGTGCCTCCTTGGTCATCCGAGACTTTCTCATTGTTTGGATGCATTGAAGCACGTGAGTCAACCTCTCTTTGGTGAGGCATGAGGTCAGTGTCCTATTCCAACTCCTACTACTCCATGTCTGCATCCAACTGTTCAAGAGCCCATTCTATCTCATGGGTTCACCATGTTCGCCTGATGCCAGCTGTTCAGAAGAATCAACTACTTGTACGAGTGTTGCTTTGTTTGCCTGCACATGATGCACCCCCTACTGAATCTACTGTTGTTGCGGTTCCTTCTCATGTTTGCGCAGCTTTTGTTCTTTCCAGAGTTTCTCACTCAGTTCATGCAACTCCTTCTCTGCTTCTTCCATTCTCTTCTTATCCCTCTTCCTTCGCGTGATTCGCTTGTCACGCTGCTGCCTCTTCTGTTGAATAACCATAGCTGCTTGTTCTACAAGTGGATCTACTCGAAACTTGCAGATTTTCTCCTCCTCCATTGTTGTGGGGAAAAATGCCTATGCAGGACGATCCTATCCACCTAAGGTGTGACAGTGCCTTAGCAACAAACAGAGACAGCTATTTTGGTTTCTTCCTTTATGAAATGGGAAAGAAGAGAGGTCAATGGACTTACCGGTGCCTTTCGTTTGTCCCTCGATCTAGATCCTCTTCTCCTTTGTGTGTTCACAGCTACTTGCCTCCTCGCTCGTCCAAGAGAACAACTACTTGATTCCTGCGAGATCACAAGAGAACAACTATTTGCGACAAGAGAACAGCTACTTGAGACAAGAGAAGAACACAACACAAAGGCAGATATTCATATTCATAAATGATTCAGGATTAGAAAATAAATCAAATACACTAATGCAGTCATACATCAAAGATACATCAGTATATAGGAGAAAACCAAGATAGCTTTATTAATAAATAACAAGGTTCAGGAAGAGATACAACCCAGAGGGCTCCAATCCAGCATCTCCTTCCCAGCAGAATGGAATTCCTATCTTCACCTCCCTTCAAAGCATTAAGCACCCAATGATTCCAGTCTCAAACCAGCAGCAATTCTTTGCAATAACAAAATTCCAGCCTCCTCTTCCCATGGAGGAGAGATCTATATATAGATCTTTTGGAGAGAGGATGAGTCAGCTTGAGGCTGGTATGAAACTGACTAGTGTCCTCTCCCTCTCTCAGTTCTTGAGTCCACTTGGAGGTTCTTGCTTCCACTTGGAGATTTGGAACCTCTTACTCATCACCAGTCGAATTCCTTGATGCAAGTGTCATTTTGGAAGCTTCCTGAGCATTGACACATTGAGAAATGAGCCTGCCACTTGTCCAGTTACGCTCAGCGCAGGTAGCCTTTGTTGCAGTTGACATTCAACGCAGGTAGATAGTGGAGCAGTTGACATTCAGCGCAGATGCTCAGTGGAGCAGTTGACATGATCCAGAATTGGCTTGTTTTTGAGTGTGTTCAGGTGGAGAACTTCTGCGAATTGCTGTGGTTTGTTGGCCTTGTTCCTCTAGGGGTAGGAACAACATGTTTAGGGACTTTGGATCCCTTAGATTATTGACATTTCATGCTCAGTGATGCAAGGCACAAAAATGTCTATAACAGTTGCCCCCTAAAGTATGAGGCCGTTTATCGGGTGAAATGCTTTATCCAGGAGGGTCCGAAGTTCATCCATTTGCTGGGAAGAGACCTGTAATAAGATACAATACAACACATTATGATTCATACTGCTTTCATGATCTGGCTGAGGCGGGCATTCCCATGCTCAGTTTTATAAATTCATTTTTGTACATAGCACAGACAATCGTCTGATGGTAGACTGATAATTTTGGTGAAATTATCATCCTTTGAGTAGGATGATCATCTGCTGCAATGATGTACATGTCAAATGTCTTTATTTTTCCTGAATATATATCGCAGCCTGGATGGATGAAACTAGATCCGGGTCTTCAAACTCGTTCGATCTTCACTCTAAGTACAAGTCGATCCATGTGAGAATTGCGCTGAAGTCGAACATGGAAAGACATCGCTTGATTACCGGTCAATGATGTAAACCGTTAACAAGTGCGAGAGGAATCACCGATAATGATAATGACCCTCAAGGTACTGCAGTACAATTCACGTGGTGTGAATACAGGACTTGGCGTCGAACACCACGCAAAATCTTCTGGTCGAAGGTCATTGATGTATACCTGTCGCCGGAAGTGAGAAACTTGCCATTGAGGTATGCAAGCTTCAAAGTACTGAAGGGGTTGTTCCTAGATCAACTTCTTGGATAATGAGCTGATGTCGACAAGAAGCGATCCGTCAAAGGAGGGCCTTAATGAATCGCACATCAGTGACACGGAATGGAGCTAATGATTTTGATGGAGGTGAAAATGATCTGTGACATATGATTCAGGGTGGCGGTCATGAATGGATGAAGGATAATGTATGGTAGTGGATGGGGCCCGGTTGACTCTTTCTGAACGACTTCTCTTGAACATATGGCGACACTGATTCGATGGATTGGTAGCATTACCCCAAGTATGGATGGTATGGCGAGACCATGGTGATGTGACCGGTGAATGAAACAACCCAACCCGATTGTGGTACGGAGGAAAAGTGTCATGTTCAAGAGCGACCTGCTACCATCAAAGTTCTCTTTAGTTTCTCCCAATTTTTCCCCAGTCATTGCTGACCAGTACCTCTTTATTTTTGTCAAGCTTGAGGAGGATAACATATGCTTGTTCTATAACCTGCCCTTCGGGCAAGCCCATCGCTATGTTTTAACGAGCCTAGCGATAGTGAAACTCGTTCTCGTCTAAAGACAAGTTTGTCGCTATTTACTAATTTTAACGAGTCTAACGACAAGGATAACTCGGCCCTTTTCATTTTTAGAGAGTCTGAAAAGGTACATAAAGTTAACTCCAAAATTCCTTTTTCGTCATCTAATCCCTTAAGTCCGAAAAAGTATAAAACAATACAGAAGGGATGAGTTTTCGATCATTTTAACGAGCCGAATAAAACAAGCGCTCGATCTTTTTGTGCAATAATCCCTCAGGTCCAAAAAGATTAAAATCTAGAGGAGGGATAGCACTTCCGGTCGCTTTAACGAGCTGGAAGGCCAAAACTCGGCAATCTTTTCATATTTTACGAGTCAGTTGAAAAGAGCTTAAAGAAGACTCGTCTTTTGAGGAACGAGTGATAAACAGGGTTAGCAGCTGATTCCAGGTACAGGTTGGAATTCTTCCAATCACGGCAGTGTCACAAGGATGGCTAGGTGAAATCACTCTTCGCAGCTGTTCCTCAAAATGGGTAAACAATCATATGGAGGTGAACGATCGGCCAAATGAAAAGTGGAGGTGACGGTGCAAACACGACCAAGGCTTTTATGGCAGATAAGGTTACATACCCAATGGTTATTTACCGGGATGGGTTCATTTTTTAACGAGCTTGAATGCGCCAAAACACTGCTCAAACTTATGTTTATTTTTTAACGAGCATGAACTATGCGCTAAAACTGCTCGGATCTTGCGTTTATTTTTTAACGAGCATGAACTGTGTGCTAAAACTGCTTGTATCTTGCGTTTATTTTTTAACGAGCATGAACTGTGTGCTAAAACTGCTCGGATCTTGCATTTATTTTTTAACGAGCATGAACTGTGTGCTAAAACTGCTCGTTATACCAGTCATATGATAAGAATGTCTCATGTAAGATTCCATTTTTTATGGAGCTTGCGCCTTACCAAAGCTATGCCCCGCATCCTTTTTTTATGCAAGTTCGGAAACGACTAATCCAAAAAATAGATAAATAACCGCTCTTTGCTTGCACTCCAAAAGGTTTGCATGCCCCCAGGCATAAAATAGAGTTTCAAGGTTACCCCTCAATTTGCAGGAAAAACATTTGTTTAACCAGGAGAGGCCTACCTCTTTCAGGTTACCCAAAGATTGTTCTATTAATCTTTCAAACAAAACACTTCTTTGGCAATGTCTACCGAAATAGACACAGGTGAGAGACTCCGTCTGTCAACTCACATAACTTTAACAAAAGAATCTTATTCTAGAACAACCCTCTTCCTAGAGGGACGGGGGTACGGACTAGTCATATTCTCCCGCGGAAACCTACTCTATACCCAAAGTTTCTTTGCCGAAACAGACCAGGATGCATGCCCCCTGGGTTCCAGTCATATCCTCCCGGATTACTCGCGCTCATCAGGAGGACGGACCGTGGGTTGAGATACTTCTTGCATGAACAGACCATTTAGGGTTGGTATATGACTATTTGCGATGCGTGATCCCGGAAATGAAAGTTGGTCTACGAGCTTGACCATTCTTCCTTCGTGTGGAAAACACATTACTCTAAAGAGTGAGGAGACGACGACTCCCATGCAATATATATAGTCTCGTCCAAGGAGTAGGTTATAATCCAAGGGTCCTTGAACGACCATCATGTTCATTTGAACGATCTTCCCTTTCAATGTTATGGGCACATTGGGGAGGATCCCTAAAGGTCGACTGGTTCCTTTATCAAAGCCTGATAGATTTCTCATTTCAGGCAAAAGTGCTGGCGAACCAAGCGCTTTCCAAGCAATAGAGGAAAGGATACTCACAGATGCCCCCTCGTCAATGATGGTGCCAGCCATTACCATTCTATATATTTGGACGATAATTCTGAATGGTATGCTAGCCGGCAGGCGGGGTCTGCCTAGTTGGTTCCAGTCGAACGAGACAACTAGGTTGCTTGGTGGTGGGACCGAATATACGGCCGGATATCGCTCTGACGAACTTCCTTCCTGCGATAAAGGAACGGTGGCATTGCCCCCTTGATCATCAGAGTCAGTGCTGATGAAGAGAATTTGGACGGTGTCGTCTTTATTCTCCTCTGTGATGGTGTCATTCGAAGATAGAGCCTCTGAAGGCAAAACCGGGTCAACTGCCGTTTCAACCTTTAGACTTTCGTCAGGTATGGATTCAGACGGTTCATCTTCAATGACAGGTGCTTCGGCTGACCACCTGGGCGGGCCAGCTGGGTTCTCAACTAGCGAAGGACTTGGCAGGAGTTTTTGATATCCAGGAGGAAGATGCGCTCGTAAAATCGGGCGGTCTTCCAGAACTCTTTTTGCCTCATCTAAGAAGGGACAATGGTGGATGGCGTGATCGCCTTCACACAATTTGCAGGGAAATCTAGCATTCCCTCTTTGTCCTGTGGCTTCACTTCCACTAGTTGATGGTGAGCAGTCAACATGGCTATTAGAGGTCGACGCTACCGAATTGTGCAAACGGGGGGACCAGTCTCTTAGTATCCGAGGGATACAGGGACAATCTCGGTGGGAGTGGTCTCCCTTGCATATGACGCATGGCGATTTAGGCCTTACGAGTGCTGTGTGTGGATTCTTGTCAGACGACACTTGTTTGCCCCCAGACGCCTTTGGCTCCTTCTTCTTCTTCTCTTTCTTCTTCTTCTCCTTCTTCTCCTTAGGAACTCGGTTTTTTGTTTTACCAGTTCCGTCAAGCGAAGAGGAAGGAGGAGAGGAAGATGAAGTAGAAGGCTGGTGGGAAACTCTAGTCTGGTCTAACTGTTGACTCGACTGTTCAGGAATGGTGGTGTTCTGAACGACATTGGTTGAAAAGAGCCAGACTGGTAGGCCAATTGTCAATCCTGGAAGTGACAAAGTGGCCATGTGGGGCGCACCAACATCTCCCCAAGAGGAGAAGGGACTAGGATTTCCACCAAGGGGAATTCCTTGGTTGGTGTGCTCCATCTTTTCAACCCAAAGATCAATGCGGGAATAAAGGGTGATTGTTCCGTTTAAAATAAATTTTAACGACGCTTTAGACACAACTTGCTTTTTCAGTTTTAAAGAGTCGAGAAAAAGTTAAAGATGACCCTAGTCTCCTTCGATGTTTTAACGAGCCCGAAGTGACAAATGCTCGGATGGACTTTTTCTGTTATAGAGTCTGAAAAAGGCCAAAAGAAACTGCTCTGGAGTTCTAGGCAGAGGGTGTGCCAAACCTTTTGCAAAACCGCAGAATACTTTTTAAGGTACGGGCGGTCGATCTTCGTGAATGCTGTGTTCACTGCATTGCGATCAGTAGGGCGGCCGACACGGCTTCCTAAGGATAAAGGATATATGCCTATAGGGGTCTCCCAATATATACGCGACGGTACGTGGGAGCACAATCCGTACTAGTGCTATCGTCCCTCAGGAGGAATCACCCACCTTCCACGAGATCGACAGTCACTAGGCTTAACGACGCCGGAACACGTCTCTAGCCTAGACCTCTATGTTGTGCGTTATGTTGCAAAGCGTTGTTAGGTTCATTCAGTTTATTTTAAGTTGATCTTTTTAGAAGTTTGCCTTTCAAGGTTCACCACGAGATGTATGATACAAATTCCTAAATGCAGTCTAAAGATGATAAGCAAGCTTTATATCTTTTCAACTTTGAAAATCCTAGCTACTAAGGGAAAAGAAAGACACCATCTTTTCTCAAAGAGCAATCAGCACACTCTAATGCACTCTTCCTAAATCAAGCATGCAAACTTATCAAAATGAAAATGCACAATGCAGGTGTTTGTTTTCCGCTTTCTTAGTATTGATGCCTACAAAGAAAGCTTTTTGTACAACTTTGAATTTTCTTTTAAATGACAGATACAAACAAGTTTACTTTTTTCGAAATCAACAAGGGTAGAAGAGATTACAACACTTTGTGACTTTCGAAATGAACAACTTGTTTCGACACTTAAAAGAGACAAACTCAAACCAATAAGCAAAAGCAAATGTATAATCAACTGTAAACAGCCAATGAACTCTCTCCTAAGATCACAGTCAATCAGATCTGAATCAAGGGCTACAGGATGATTATTTCACTCATGCAAAAGGAAAACTGTAAATGACGTAAAAACACTCACAGTATTTTGTACAAAAGGAGGCAGAATCTAATCAAAGAAAAGGAGTTATCAGACTGGTACCTATGCTAGTTAAAGGCTGCAAAAAACAGAGATCAAAACAAGGCAACAGACAGCAGAGAACCCCAGCTGCACAAGGCTAAACTGGTTCAGCGCAAGTCCAACACTATGGGTTTGACATTCAACGCAGGTAGCCTTCACGGGACCTGCGTTGAAATGCAGACTGCCTTCACAGCAGTTGCGCTGAAGGAGAAACTCTCGTTTCCCTTGGGTTCTGGGTCACAAAACGCTCAAAAATCAACTGTTTCAGGCCAAATTAGAAACACAAGCAAGGTATAATCAGAGGGATGCTTTGAGAGGTTACTAAGATCTATCACAAAGGATCATCAAGTCATTTGTGAGTCCATTGTTCAGATCATAGACAAAATCCAGTGAAGGATCAAGGCAGCAACAATCTATTTTGCAGAAGCAGTTCGATTGTTGCTGTTAAGTCTATGAGGTAAACAATGATGTAAACACAAATAAAATGACTAAAACAAATTTCCCCAGTGGAGTCGCCAATTTGTTGTGGGGAAAAATGCCTATGCAGGACGATCCTATCCACCTAAGGTGTGACAGTGCCTTAGCAACAAACAGAGACAGCTATTCTGGTTTCTTCCTTTATGAAATGGGAAAGAAGAGAGGTCAATGGACTTACCGGTGCCTTCCGTTTGTCCCTCGATCTAGATCCTCTTCTCCTTTGTGTGTTCACAGCTACTTGCCTCCTCGCTCGTCCAAGAGAACAGCTACTTGATTCCTGCGAGATCACAAGAGAACAGCTATTTGCGACAAGAGAACAGCTACTTGAGACAAGAGAAGAACACAACACAAAGGCAGATATTCATATTCATAAATGATTCAGGATTAGAAAATAAATCAAATACACTAATGCAGTCATACATCAAAGATACATCAGTATATAGGAGAAAACCAAGATAGCTTTATTGATAAATAACAAGGTTCAGGAAGAGATACAACCCAGAGGGCTCCAATCCAGCATCTCCTTCCCAGCAGAATGGAATTCCTATCTTCACCTCCCTTCAAAGCATTAAGCACCCAATGATTCCAGTCTCAAACCAGCAGCAATTCTTTGCAATAACAAAATTCCAGCCTCCTCTTCCCATGGAGGAGAGATCTATATATAGATCTTTTGGAGAGAGGATGAGTCAGCTTGAGGCTGGTATGAAACTGACTAGTGTCCTCTCCCTCTCTCAGTTCTTGAGTCCACTTGGAGGTTCTTGCTTCCACTTGGAGATTTGGAACCTCTTACTCATCACCAGTCGAATTCCTTGATGCAAGTGTCATTTTGGAAGCTTCCTGAGCATTGACACATTGAGAAATGAGCCTGCCACTTGTCCAGTTACGCTCAGCGCAGGTAACCTTTGTTGCAGTTGACATTCAACGCAGGTAGACAGTGGAGCAGTTGACATTCAGCGCAGATGCTCAGTGGAGCAGTTGACATGATCCAGAATTGGCTTGTTTTTGAGTGTGTTCAGGTGGAAAACTTCTGCGAATTGCTGTGGTTTGTTGGCCTTGTTCCTCTAGGGGTAGGAACAACATGTTTAGGGACTTTGGATCCCTTAGATTATTGACATTTCATGCTCAGTGATGCAAGGCACAAAAATGTCTATAACATCCATGCGGTCGCCAATATTTCTCTTCCCTTTGTCATGCATAGGTATGCTTGGCTCTGTTGCCTCTGCTAATGTTGCTAATGATGGTGTTCTCTGTGATGCTGCTTCATGTTGTTGTGCTAACCATTCCATGAAAAAACTGACATATTCATTGGGCTTGGAGGAATTTTAACAGTATCTCCATGGGTCCTCTTTAGCCCAATGAAATGCCCCATGGATCCAATTGAAATGAACTCTCATGCAGTGATCCTTCACAATGCAATGTGGGTCATACCGGTTGAAGCTTTGGAGGTAAAAGGGGTACTTCTTCATCTGTTCAGCTTCAACATCCACTTGCTTGATGCTCCCGATCTCGTATAACCCAATCGGAAGCAGAAGAGTGGGCCAAGGTGCCTTCTTCTTCTGCTGCAACCTAGTTGTCAATCCTGCTGAGATATGATATGCTACTTCCTGCATGATAAGCATGTCCAAAGCAAAATTTGGTAGAACATCTCCGCACTAAACACTCGGATGAACGTGCCAGCCAATGAGGAATACCAATCTGTAATGCCTAACAATGCCTTCATCGCTTCTTCTGACATGCTGGGTTGATCTTGTTTTAATATCAACCTGTACCCTAGGGTCACAAGATGGTCGGACAGTCGTATGATCACTCCTTTGAAGTTGCACTCAGACAATAACTTGAAATACATGGTCACAACAGTCTCCGCTAGTGACCATGCCCACTCTAAGCTCGGGAACTCATGTCGGGCACAGACTACATGTAGAATGAATTAGGACATATAAATCTCTGCATGCATGCCTTCAGGTGACTATCGAGCCTTCGTGACTTGCTCCTTCAGCTGATGAGCCAGTATGTCAGACCAGTTGCATGGTCTTCCTTCTCTAGCCAGTTGGTCCAACGCGACCACCCAACTCTGAGGGAAGGTCTCAGTGCTTGCTTGGCCACTCATTCGACATGCAAATATGACCAAGTATTGGTATGCCTTCCTCAATATCTTCGTCTTATAGATATGATTAGGGGTCATCCTAAAACGAGCTGGCTCCTTTACCCAATCCTTCAGAATGTCTCTGGAGTGGCCTCTGCTGTTGGGCAAGTTGAATGGGGGAGTCATGACAGTCATGGGCTCAGTCATCTGATACATCTCATCGTAATCTCGTGCCCAGAAGGTTGCAAGCTTCATCCCACTAACACTGCTCAAGGTCATCATCTTGGGGTCAGTGTGAGAGACGATCCAGTGAATCATGTCCGCGCATGGGAACACGGGGTATCTTCATGCAATCTGGTACAATCCAGACTTATGAATTTTCACGTACACCTGACGGTCTTCAAGGTATTCCCAAAAAGTACCTGCAAATGTTTCATTCACCTCTTGCCACTTCAGTTGATGTCCTTGTCTAGATACAACTTTGTATCTTCATAGATCGGAAAACCAGAGGAAACCTTCTTAGCTACTGCTCCAGTTGCCATACCATTAGTGTCTTGAGATCCCGTTCTCTTGGAAGCCATTGAGACAGATGAATACCTAAAAGATCTAGAAACAAGCAGCATGCATGGCAAGAAATATGTCAGTGAAAACAAAGAAAATTTGAGTAAGGACACAACACATACCTGGGAAATTGATTAGCAAGATTGCACAAATTTCACTGGGAGGCTGAGTGACTGGTTGTGAAAACTACGCAAAAGGCAGACTGGACTGTCTGGGAGGCTAGACTGGTTGCTGGATCTCCGAAATGCACAATCTAGTTAGGCAACTGGCTATTGGGATTGCACAATGTGCAATCCCAGTTGGGAAGGACTGCTGGCCCAGGGACAGATTTGTGCAATTTCCAGGGCCAAGCAGCCACTGTCCTTCAGGAATGCGCAAAATAGTTCAGGAGGCCAATGCTGGGCTAGAATTCACAAATTTGGGGAGGAAGGTGGGCCTTCCTTCCCCATATTGTGCAATGCAGCCTTGGTGAAAGCAGAGACTGGGCCAAGGTTGGCTCGAATCGCCGACGAGAAACTAAAAGCAAGTAAGTCGATGAAATGCATGGCGACACTAAGTGATAGCAGAAATGATAAACAATGCATGCGAAACATGAATGGAAGATTTAGTAAATAGAACAACATGCATGTGGGTGAGGTCGTTCACTGGTCAGGGGAACATTCGTGCAAAACAATTTCATGCATGCGACAATAACGAGATAGCAACGAAAATTGAAACAGAGCTAGGACAAGCTATAATATACGTAAATGGAATCAGGCGTTCAAATAAATAAAGGAAACAACACTCACACAAGCGAATACACAAAAAGTGACAGAAATGCTGAAAAGAACAAGTTGAGACCACTTACCCATGAATAGCTAAGCCGGATGTGTCGAAGTGTCCTAGATTTGTTGTGGGATGTCAGAGCTCCAAGATTGATGTGAATGAATGAGCTCTGATGTGTTCAATAAATAAGTTTGGTCTCATGACGTGCATGCCACAAATCTAGGAAAAAGTGACACTTGGAGGGAAACTTCTAAAACAAATTTTCATGTAACCCCTGGCTACTAAAAGTATCTCCCTAAATCATGGGATTCATTTTACATGTTGTCTCTTGATATTCTGGGAAGATCAAGTCATGCATGCATGCAAGTCAAGTATCCTCGGTCCCAGGTGGAACTATTCAACCAGACGTTTCATGGATGCAAGTGCTCAACTGCTTGGGAAAAATGTGCATTCCTGACTAGGGCTGGGCTTACTTCCTAGGGGATCGCACAATTTCTAGGAAGAGGAGTTGACTGCTACCTAGATTTGTGCAAATCCTGGGCTAAACAACCTGCCTTTGGGAAAAATTGTTCAAATCCTGGGCTGAATAGCCTACTGTTGGGAAACATTGTGCAAATCCTACTGGGAGGGTTGGCTGGAAGGATTTCGCAATCATGGAGCCCAGCAGGATGTCAGAGAGGATTGCGCAATCCCTGGAGGGAAGGCTGGTTTCCCTCCAGGAATGAACAAATTTTCAAGGGGAAGCTTCTCAACCTACAGTTGGACCAATTCGATGTAAGCAGCCGGTGAGGGGAATGGATCAACTATGATCGACAGGCTATCTTTGTGCGAGGAAAACACTGAAGCTTGAGTACTTGACAAAGCAAGACAAAGTGTTGTGTAAGGTTGGTAGGGAGGCTCCAAAACAGGCTAAGGCAAAATTTTGGAGGGTGGTTGTAGCTGCTATAATAGAAGCTTAATAATTTATGTCGAAGTTATCATGTCCTAATAAATCTACGGATGGCATGGTTGGATAGTCCTCTTTGAGACCTTTCCAAAAATATATCACACGTTGAAAAACTCCTCCCTGATGATAAGTTATGATCCATTGATGTTGGAAGTTGTAATAAGGACCAAAACCACCAAATTTATTGAAAAACACCAAATTGGTTAAACATTGAGCATATTCATGGTGGATCAATGGTTTCGTGGTGAAGCCTACAAAAAATATCACATGAATGTGCACATTGTTTAACATGTTAAAGCTTGAGCATCTCTTATAGAATCATACCATTGAAATTTGAATATACACTAGGTAATATGTCAACATGCTTGCAGGTTAATGAAGGGGTCCCCCTTCCATGATGGCCCATGCTCGTCATGACACATGGAAATAATCGTTCAACCTCGTTGTTGGGTTCCATTTGGAACCCTTTATTATTGATGATGTGGCAATGACAAATCATAGATAGAAAATTGGCAGTTGTGACATGTGGCCTTCAGTGGTTGGGTTGAGATGATGACATGGTAGTACTTGTTGACTTGGCTATTGAGAATGGCATGGAGCATGACATGGAACCCTATCATGATGGCACATGGGACATCAATATGGATTTCTCAGTCGGCCAATCAAAATTACTTTTGATGACACACGATCCATCTAAAATGAGCAACATGGAGGGCATGACATCATAGTGATATCAACATATGGTTGACTAATGACCCTTAGTCTCGAGTCCTATAGTATGGACATATGAAAATAAGGAAAGGGCTTAGACATTTTTTTTTAATGAAGGTCACATGGGAGGTCATATGTTTGCCCCATAAGTTGACTTTCATACCCCGCCTCTGAATACATCATGTATTTATATTCGGCCAAGAGCTACGATTCATGGGAATTCTACAAGCATATGTGATATCGTAGAGAGTAGAGTGAGGGTGTTACCTTCATGACCAAACTAAGGCAGTGCATTTCAAGAGGTAATAGGATCAAAAACTTATGGATTGTATTACGTTTTGGCTATAACATGTAAGTATTGATACACTCTAATTTGTTGTATGTTGGCAACATTTTGGATTTGAAGTGGAAGCGTTGATGCACTTTGAATGGTTGTATGTTGGCAATATTTTGGCTCTGACATGGAAGAATTGATGCACTTTGATTGGTTCTATTTTGAAAAAAAAATCGCTCTGACATGGAAGCATTGGTGCACTTTGATTGGTTGTATGTGAGCAACATTTGTCTATGATGTGGAAGTGTTGATGCACTTTGATTGGTTGTATGTTGGCAACATTTTTGCTTTGACGTGGAAGTATTGATGCACTTTGATTGCTTATATGTTGGCAACGTTTTGGCTATGACATGGGAGCATTGATGTGCTTTGATTGGTTGTATGTTGGAAATGTTTGACTCTGATGAGGAAGCATTGATGACCTATGATTAATTGTATGTTGGAAACATTTTGGCTCTTACGTGGAAGCATTGATATGCTTTGATTGCTTGTATGTTGACAATGTTTTGGATATGATGTGGAAGAATTGATGTTCTCTGATTGGTTGTATGTCGATAACCTTTTGGGTCTTGTCGGGAAGCATTGATGTGCTTTGATTGGTTGTATTTTGGCAAAGTTTTGGCTCTAACATGGAATTATTGATGCAATCTGATTGGCTGTATTGAGGAAACATTTTCATCTAATGAGAAAGAATTTAAGCACATAATTAGTGCTATTATGACAACATCTGGCTTTGAAGTGGAGGCATTGAAGTCATTTGATTGGTTGAGCATCCTTGATGTGGAGCAAGGGTTATTGTGGTTAAGTCAAATAGTTACAACGTCTTGAGTCCTAATGAGGAAATCGATGGCATAGTTGGTTTGCTAGTAAGCTAGCGCCCATGAGGTTGAGGGTTTGAGATCAGTGACAAGATTATTTTTTTATTTTTATTTTGCACCAAATAAAAGCCAAAATGTTGAATTTTTAATCAATTGGCGATGGACATTTTGTAGAACTCCTTGTAGAATCTACATAATTTGTAGAACATGCATCAGTTTGTGCTATTTTGTCGAACCTTTAATTTATTTTTTTGTATTTTATAGTTTTGGGTCATTATGAAGTCAAATTTGATTTTGAAAGAAGCATCATGATTAGTGTTAAGTTGTGAACATTTCTGAATGCATGAAAATCCTTGATGATATATTCTTGATGTCAAGATTCAATGTTATTTGTTTGGAGGGCTTATGAGTAGGTTGAAACAAGTGTTGCATATATGTCAACTAGAATAGGTTCCGAGAAGTGTTTATGTTGTTGGAAATAATACTGAGAGGGGGGGTGAATCAGTATAATCAGTTCAATAATTTTTCATTTTCCAAACAAATTTATATTCGCTACTTTTGTTAAGTGAAATAGCGTGTACACGCTACTGTTATTAGAGAAACCAGCATATACCCAGAGAACTTATGATTTAATCAGTTTATCATGTGTTGATATTTAATCAATGCATTAGTAACTTGTTAGATAGTGTCATAAAACCATAATAAACAATCACACATAAGCAACACACATGAAAACCAAGATTTAAGGTGGAAACCCAATGCGGGAGAAAAAACACCTGATGTTGTCGTATCTATCTTCGTTTAATAATAAGAAAATACATTTACAATCATGTACTGGTGCAGAATCATACCAGTATGTAGGAACCCATCTACAGAAGGCTACAACCTTCTCTCGTTTTCCAGCTTCTACTGGAACTGAGCTGCAACCCCCTAGCTCTTGTACTAGCCAGTGTGTTTACTAGTACGTAGGCATCATCCTATAGAAGGCTATGAACTTCTCTCTTCTTCCAGGGACCACATTTCATAAATTTTCAGACTGGATTCTCCTGGCTCACAACAATACGCATGAAGGCCTCGTTTCATCAAATTTTCATACTAAACCCATCAAAAATTTCAAACTACATCAACCAATAATCAGTTAATCTGAACAACTAGATCACTGTCACCAGAACATTGTGTTGAACCCAGAAACCTGCATCATCATTCAAAACCAGCTACAACCTCAAAAATAATGCATTAGAATGTATACGCTACTTTACTGAACCCAACTTGCGTGTATACGCTACTTCCTTTAATCAAACCTGCGTATACATTCAAAACTACTTAAACATAAAACTTCTGAATCAAGTTTGTACCAACCAGCAATATACTGAACATCTACTCTCAATTCAGAGCTTTACACAGGTAGTAGAAGAGATCACCCTTCTCACTTATACAATCAATAAATCAGATACCAAACTCCTTATGCATTCAATTTTACATTCAGATCTAAGAAGACTTCATTGACAAACAACAGTAAAACAATAGAACTGATCAGATAGATCAGTCAGATCTGAAGAAAAGGCTTTTCCTTTGTATACACTACTTGGAAGAGTAGAACCTGCGTGTACACGCGCTTTTACCGAGACAAACCAGTGTATAGATCTGCAAATATTAACTCATAACTTCGTTGCTATTCCAGACTTTAGACAAACCCAGATCATGAAATTTAAAGAATAAAATAGGTGTACAAAATTAGATATGGCCCAACCAATATCATATCATTCAATGATAAGACATTTCAGGTCTCATGATCCTGATCCAACATTGAATTCAAGGTGATATACCAATTTTTTATACATGACAGAAATACAACAACTATTACATCATCCATCCCATGCAAAGTGGGGATACAAATTACATCATATGTCCAATAGGACTCATTCAAACATATACCATGACAGAAGAAGTCATATCACACCCTAAGACTTTACATGACTTATGCAACATATGATATAAGTATCTGAAGCCATAGTTGAACTCAGCAACCATGATGCCAACAATGCAGAATGTGTGTGAAGGCTAATGCTCCCCCTGAACCTGTGCTACCCATATTAGAGTTTGAACCACTATTTTTCTGTCAGAAAAACATATATGCTTCTTTAGCCACAGAAACCCGCATGTATACGCGACTGTACTTCATGAAATCCATGTATAATAACCTTCCTCTGAAAACTGGATTTAACAACAGGATGATGCAGCAACTACTCCCAACTTTTGTCAGAGATATTCAAATGTTTCTCTGGGAAGCGGTTTAGTGAATATATCAGAAACATTTTCTTTGGAGGGAACATACTCCAATTTAAACTTTTGTTCAAGAACATGTTCTCGTAGAAAACGGTACTTAATGGGTATGTGCATGGTCTTGGAGTGCATGACAGGATTTTTCGAAATACTAATGGCACTTTTATTATCACATAGAATAGAGATGAGTGGAGTACATGTGATCTGAATGTCTTGCAATGTTTGCATCATCCAAAGTAGTTGTGTGCAGCAAGATGCAACAGCCACATATTCTACTTCAGCTGTAGATAAGGAAATCGAAACTTTTTTCTTGCTGAACCATGACACTAACCAAGAACCCATATAGAATGCACCTCCACTAGTGCTCTTTCAATCATCAACATTTCCTACCCAATCTGCATCTGTATATGCATGAAGAGTAAGGTCTGTATCTTTAGGATACCATAGTCCAAAGTCCTGAGTTCCTTGAAGATATTTGAAAATTCTTTTGACTACCTGGAGATGTGATTCCTTTGGATTTTCTTGGAACCTTCCAAAAATTCCTACTGCATGCATGATATCAGGTCTGGTAACTGTTAGATAAAGCAGAATTGCAATCATAGATCTATAAGTTGGTTGGTTTACTGCTGGTGATTCATCGTTAGAACTGAGACTGCATCATGTTGCCATTGGAGTACATACTGGTTTAGAATCTTCCATTGAGTACTTCTTCAAGATCTGCTTGAGATATTTGGTTTGTGAAAGAAAGAAACCATCTTTTGTTTGTTGTACTTGTAGACCAAGAAAATAAGTAAGTTCACCAAGTAAGGACATTTCAAATTCTAGTTGCATTGCTGAAGAAAAATTCTGACTCATGGATTCTTCATTGCTACCAAAAATGATATCATCAACATAAACAACAATAATTAACAGTTTATCATTTTCAATCTTTGTGTATAAATTTCTATCTGGAGAACCTTTTATAAAACTTTGTTGTTGTAGATATTTGTCAAGGTAGTAATACCAAGCCCTTGGAGCCTGTTTCAGACCATAGAGAGCCTTTTGAGCTTGCATATGTGTTTTGAATCATTTCCAAGAATGAATCCTTCGGGTTGTTCAATATAAACTTCTTCTTCTAAATATCCATTAAGAAAGGTTGATTTTACATCCATTTGATATACTTTGAATTTTTGAAAACTAGAAAGAGAAAGAAAAATCCTTATGGCTTCAAGTCTGGCAAAAGGTGCAAAAGTTTCTTCAAAATCTATACCTTCTTGTTGAGCATACCCTTTGCAAACAAGTCTTGCCCTATTTCTAATAACTTCTCTATTTTCATTCAGCTTATTCTTAAATATCCATTTTGTTCCTATAACATTTTTATCATGAGGTCTAGGAACTAACTCCCAAGTATCATTCTTTTCAATTTGGTAAAGTTCTTCATCGATGGCCTTGACCCAACATTCATCTTTGTAGGATTCATTTATATTCTGAGGTTCTGTGGAGGATAGTAATGCTAGATAACTTGAGGTCCCTGTAAGAGTTCTTCTTGTCTGTACTCCAGACCCTTTTTCTCCTAGAATTTGAGATTCTGGATGATTCTTCTGAACATACTTGGATGGAGTCTTTTCCTTGTATGTTGTATCTTCTTCAGGTGCTTCATTGGTTTATTCTTCTATATCATTTTGATTTGATGCGGGAAAGCATTCCCCATATTCTTCATTGTCATATTCCTCTATTGATTTCATTTGTTCCGGATTTATGCATGCTTCATCAATTACAACATCAATGCTTTCACAATTTTCCAAGGTCTTTTATTATAACATTTGTATCCTTTACTTCTGGATGAATAACCAGGAAGAATTCCTTCGTCTGCTCTGGGTTCAAACTTACCAAGTTTTTCATTAGTCCTTTGATGAAACATTTGCTTCCAAAAATTCTAAACTGTTTTACAATAGGAGACTTACCATACCAAAGTTCATATGGAGTTTGATTGCTATTTACCTGAACATTCACTTTGTTAATAATAGTCACGACAACAAAAATGCTTCACCCCAGAAGGTTGCAAGAGTTCTAGATTCATCAAGCATAGCTCGAGCCATTTTTTCAACTAAATCTTTGAAGGCTTTAAAATTTTAAAATGCTTCATCTTTATGCTTTAGTAGACCTATCCAACACATCCTGGAAAAATCATCAATAAATAAAATAAACTATTATTCTCCATGAGGTGACTTTTTCTTTGTTGGACCACATAAATTAGTATGGATGAGTTCAAGAGGCTTACTTGTTGATCCTTCTTTTTCGTTGAAGTGAAATATGGTTTGCTTACCGACTTGACATGGTTTGCATATGGTGTTTTTTGGGATGCTGATATCTGGAAGATCACAAACTTCCTTGAGCCTGCGAGCTTTTCTTATCTGAGAAAAGCTTAGATGTCCTAATCTTCTGTGCCATAGCCAGTTTTCATCTGTTTTTCTTAGATATCATTGTTGTTGTCCTCCTTTTATTATGTATAAATTATTTGGATTTCTTGTACCTTTGATCACGGTCTTTCCTGTATCAAGCTCACAAACCACACATCTGTTTAATCGAAACACAAATTCATTTCCTTGATCACACATTTGACTGAAACTCAACAAGTTATGCTTTAAAACATCTACATACATGACATTTCCATCTTTAACCTTTTCTTTCAAGAAAACAGAACCTTTACCTTTAATGACAGCTGGAGTGTCATTTCCAAATGAGACATTCTTTTCCTTCTCTAAAGCATTATATGAATGAAGTTTCTCTTTATCACTTGTCATGTGTTTGGAGCATCTAATGTCAATGTACCACTTATTTTCTTGTCCTTCTGCATACAGAGCTATGCCACATCTTTCCAATTGATATTCCTTCTTTCTCCATATCTTGGGATTTAAAGATGTTTTCTCCTTTTGAAGTGTTGGTCTAAATTTGCTCCTACATTCAGATTCTTCATGACCAAAGTTGTTACAAATCGAACATTCTATTTCATTTTCAAGAGGAGAAAAGTTATTATAGGAACTTTTCTTGATTCTTGTTACAGTCTTTTGATTTCGTGCTTCTCTAGTCATGATGGTTTTGTAAGAAACACATTGAGCAGCCTTATGCCCAAAGTTATGACATGAAAATCATTGCCCATTAAATAAATTTCTAAGATCATAGAATTTTTGGCATTGTTTACCTATTGCTTGAAGCTTCTACTGATATTCATCCTTGGAGTAAATTGAGTATGATTTACTTGATGAGAAATTTTAGGCCTTTTTTGACGATTGACATACTGTTCACTAGTCTTTTCTACATTGAGATAGCTTCTGGTGGAGGCTGACGACTTCTGTGATTGAGATGATTCTTCAGTATATCCAAGACCTGTCTTTATCAGAGAAGAACATTGAACTTTGATGATTTCATTTAAAGTTTAAGATCCTGTAGCATATCTAAGATTAAGAGATTTTGTCTTCTCAAGTTCTTTTCTTAGACCCACAATTTCACATTCTAGATTTTCATTGTGTTTTCTCTCTTTCAGTGAGTTGGTGTATCAACGTATCTATGATCATATTCTTTTCTTCTAAGCATATTTTGATTTTTTTTATTTCTTCAAGAAAGTCTTCATCTTCTAAGGCATCCAAAAAATCATCATTGTCGTAAGCCATGAGTAGTCTATAATCATGTTCAGTTTCATCTTCATCACTATTGGATAAACCATCACTATCTTCATGCGTATAGTAACTCCTTTTATTGACAACCTATTTTCTATTGCCTTTTGCATATTCCTTTCCCTTTTCGTATTTATCTTTATGAGAACATTTGGAAGAATAATGGCCAACTCTACCACAAGCAAAGCATTTGAATGGTAACTTACCTCTGAATCTTCCAGAACCCACGTTGAAGCTTCTTGACAAAATTTACCTCATCTTCTTCTTCTGAAATATATCCTAGTTCATTGTGCTTTTCCTTTTCTTTTCCCTTTACTAAAGCTTTAAAAGCATCTTCTCTCATATCTGATGGACCTCCTTTCCTCATTTTAAAGGCAGTTAGGATTCCATGGAGTTGAGTCACAACAATAGTTTGAAGATCCCGGTTTTCTTCTATAGCAGACACTTTTGACTCAATTTTAGAAGACAAAGATCTCAAAATTTTCTCAACTAAAGTAGCTTCCTTTATCTCTTCACCCAGATTCTTCATATAGTTAACAATCTCATCTATACATAAAAAGTAACTAGCAACACTCTCATCACTATGCATCTTAAGAGTTTCATACTGAATTCTGAGAGTTTAAAGCTTAGCACATTTTACCTGAGAGTCTCCTTCGTAGCTCTTAATCATTTTGTCCCATATCTCTTTGGATATCTTGAGCTGCATGACTTTGACAAATTTTAATTTTGACAAACTTCCCAATAATGTATTGACAGCTTTGGCATTGGTTTCGTATAACTTCTTACCTGCAGAGTCTGTAGGTATTGATGCTAGAAATTGATATCCTCCCTCCACAATTTCCCAAACATTGGCTCCAAGCGATTGAAGATAGGCTATGGTTCTTATTTTCCAATATACCAAGTTGCTCCCATTGAAGATTGGTGGTCTGATAGATCCCATGCATTCCTGATTATTAATCTTGAAAGATATTCCTTCAAACAATCAAGCTTCTTCTAAAGGACCTGCTCTGATACCAATTGTTGGAAATAATATTGAGAGGGGGGGTGAATCAGTATTATCAGTTCAATAATTTTTCATTTCCCAAACAGATTTATATATGCTACTTATGCTACTGTTATTAGAGAAACCAGCATATACCCAGAGAACATACGATTTAATCAGTTTATCATGTGTTGATCTTTAATCAGTGCATCAGTAACTTGTTAAACAATGCAGTCAAACCATAATAAACAATCACACATAAGCAACACAAATGAACACCAAGATTTAAGGTGGAAACCTAATGTGGGAGAAAAACCATCGGTTATTGTCGTCTTTGTCTTCTTTTAATAATAAGAAAATATGTTTACAATCTTGTACTAGTGCAGACTCATACCAGTACATAGGCACCCACCTGCAGAAGGCTACAACCTTCTCTTGTTTTCCAGCTTCTACTAGAAGGGAGCTACAACCCCCTAGCTCTTGTACTAGCCAATGTGTTTACTAGTACATAGGTGTCGGCCTACAGAAGCCTACGACCTTCTCTCTTCTTCCAGGGACCACGTTTCATAAATTTTCAAACTGGATGCTCCTGGCACACAACAATACACATGAAGGCCTCGTTTCATCAAATTTTCATATTGGACCCATCATAACTTTCAAACTGCATCAACCAATAATCAGTTAATCTGAACAGTCAGATCATTGTCACCAGAACATTGTGTTGAACCTAGAAATCTGCTTCATCATTAAGAACCATCTGCAACCTCAAAAATCATGCATCAGAATGTATACACTACTTTACTAAAGCCAGCATGCGTGTATATACTACTTCCTTTAGTCAAACCTATGTATACCTTCAAAACTACTGAAACATAAAACTTCTGAATCAAGTTTGTACCAACCAGCAATATACTGAACATCTACTGTCAATTCAGAGCTTTACACAGGAAGTAGCAGAGATCACCCTTCTCACTTATACAATCAATCAATCAGATACCAAACTCCTTATGCATTCATTTTTACATTCAGATCTAAGAATACTTCATTGACAGGCAGCAATAAAACAATAGAACTAATCAGATAGATTAGTCAGATCTGAAGAATAGGCTTTTCCTTTGTATATGCTACTTGTAAGAGTAGAACCTGCATGTACATGTGCTTTTACCGAGACGAACCAGCGTATAGATCTGCAAATATTAACTCATAACTTCGCTGCTATTATGGACTTCAGAAAAACCAAGATCATGACATTTAAAGAATAAAACAGGTGTACACAATCAGATCTGGCCCAACCAATATCAGATCATTCAATGATAAGTCATTTCAGGTCTCATGATCTTGAACCAACATTGAATTCAAGGTGCACAAAATATTTCAGATCAAATCACAAATATATCCCCTGCAACATAAAATATACTTCAGATAGAAGTATTCCTTAGAAACCCTTTCACTTGCACACCCTGGCCTTATGATCTTCTCCTCCTTATATAGTTTTAGGCCTTTCTCAATACCTCAGACTAAAAGCACTTAGGACCCATGGTATTCTTGGACAGGATCAAATAATCGTTACTCCGCTCAATATTGTGGACTAATACCATGGTATTGACCACTGGTATTGTTTACTCTTAAATTTCCTTGATTTTCCAACATATATGCGCTTTTCTTCTTGTGAAAGTGCGTGTATATGTATACACTCTTTTTGTTCTGTGAACCAGCGTGTATACGTTGTTTTGACTAAGTCGACCAGCATACACATCTTAAAACTACTTTGCATCATCCTTTTCCTTCAACTTCTTTATTCTGATCAGTAGACCTTAGTTCCATCTTCCTATTCTTCTGTACCAATGCCCTGTTACCTTTGAATAGACCTGTTACACTGAGAGTTGCCTTTTGTCAAAACTGAACCGGCCTGTGACTGAGTTTCCATCAAGGACAACACTTGTATCATAATTCCAACATGTGTGATGAGACTGATGAACATGTTGTAAGAAATTATGAACAAGGTATGACAGGTTGATGACAACATTGTGACAATAATAGCTTGATTTATATTGTTTAAAGAGCATGTAGATCTCGTTTGAAATATTGTGGAAAATGGTCCACACAAAGTTGAAGAAGGAGGTGAGTGCCTCTACTGAGGTTGGTTCCTTAGTCAGGTTGACGCCTACAATAAGTCAAAACTTGCACATTTCCAAGGTTGGTGCCTCAATCAGGTTGTAGCCTATTGCAAGTGGATGCTTGCACATTTTTTAGGTTGGTGCCTCAATTAGGTTATAGCATATTGGAAGTATTTTCTTACACATGTTGGGTGTGGGTACCTCCAACAATTGGGTTCCTGCAAATCTATGTAAATGAATTGAATAAGAAGAAGAAGAAAATAAATTGTAGTTTCTCCCACAAGGGTTTCCACGTAAAATCTTGTGTCCTCTTGTGTTGATGCGTTGATGGCTTCTTGATGCATGATTTCATTTATTGTTATGATGCAAATTGTTATGGTAAACTGGTAGATGGTTATTTATTTATTAAATGTTTTGAATGATAAGTTTTTTATTACACTGATTAACCCCTCCCTACCCTAGCGTGATCTTTGGTCTAACATATTTTATGAAATATCCCCATCAAATGGGATTTTTGATCAAGTTGTTATTATTCAGGACACTCATGTTTTGTTGGTGTTGATAGTATATTTTCTTTTTTCTAATTTTATTCTTTAAAATTTCCATAATATTCTTGTTCTACAAAAGAACATTTGTTAGCATGATTTGTACATAAAATCAACATGGAATATCTATGGGTGGAGAAGAGGATGATGTGGGTTTGAAGTGCTCATCAAAATGGACAACTATTTGATATAATATAGTTTTAGAAATAGGATCCATTAACCTATATGCCTTCATATCCTCGTAGTAACCAACAATATCATTGGATGGTTCTTATTCTTTTACACTTTTATCTACAATCAAGGCTTTCACAACACTATGAAATAATCTAAATGTAAATACAGAACGCTTGACATGGCTCCAACCTTCCTTTGGAGTCATATGCAACAGAGAACTATGAGCCATCCAGTTTGAATGTAGTTGTCACAATTCCCTATTTTGGCTTAAAAATGGGGTGCTATGTTGTATTTGATCAAGTATTTTTCCATCTCTTTCAGTGTTTGTTTATTTTTTTTCAAAAATTCCATTCTAGTAAGGGTTGTAGGGAATAAAGTGTTAATGTTAAATGCAGTGTTCTATACAAAAATCCTTGAATATTTGATGTACATACTCCCACACATTATCTATGCATGGTTTCTTGATAGAAAAAAAGGACTACTTCATAACGAAATCCTTGAAGGTATTAAAAGTATAAAAGGTATTACTCTTATTAAGAAAGTACACCCAATAGTGACATTAGAAGTCATAAAAAAATTGCATTCTTAGCCCCTAAAAATGAACAAGGTATAAATAAAATGAGATCATTATGTAACAACTTAAGAGGTGTGGTAGCATGAAATGACTTCCATTTAAGAAAATGATCTTAATGTTTTTTTCCAAGAACACATCTTAGACAAACTCTATCAATGTAAGAAACTTTCGAAAGACCAGTTGGAATTGAAAGATCGAGGAAATTTTTTTATTTTCTATTGTGGCTTGGAAGGAAACTCACCAGCTTGAGCATAATATTTCTTCTATTTATATCGAGTTTGGTGCTTATCTTTAATGATATTAGTAAAAAGAGACTAATTCTTAGTGCTACAAAAGAGCATCTAATCACATAAGCTTATATTATTTCTTGATAAGGAATTCATAGAGAAGCTCAAAAGAGGGCATTCTAAACTAATCTTCTAGTGCATGCACAATAAACTAAAATGTTTCAATAAATACACGAAAATAACCTTTTAACTTGGATAGAATGAAGAAAATGAATTATTCATTTAAATTTGTTTTTTCACACCCTTTTAGCTATGCCACTTGTAACCCAAATTTTGAAATATAATCCTCAATGGATTACATACTTATTAGGTGCTTATTGATGGTGATGGATGCCACGAATAGTAAGGGTGTCTCCCGTGTATGAAATCCCAATTAGACCTCACACCGTTTGGATTAGGAGCCCCAACTGGCGAGTATGGCCAATTTCCATTATCTTAAAAATTTGCCTTGGCTGCAATAAATGACACAAGAGAAATGCATGCACTTTCGAGATAAACAATTATGTTAGCCTTGTGATGTATTCAATTGTAAAGTGTATATGAGTATGTATATATAACAAATGAGGTGACCCTTCACCTCCCTTGTGACTCTTGAGCTTTCTTATGACTTTTAAAATTCTCATGAGACCATTTGACTTGTACATGACCTTTCACATTCTATAAGTGACCTTTTGTTAAATTATGGTATGTTCTATGCTTATAACAATTTACTTCTTTTTCTTATTATATTCCACCGATTAGCAATCACATGTACATAAAGTAAAGTGCAGATAGAACATTAAACGATCGTCAGAAAACAAGCCAAGACAAGAGACACAAGATGTGGCGGCTAGCCAGGGACAAACCCCATAATGTGTGGGGAAACCCTTTGATCAAATCTTTTTTTATCTTCAATAATTCAGCAGAGAGAAATAGTACAATAAATCTGATTCATATCAGCAGTAGCAAACCCTAGATCAGTAGCATCAGCATTAGCGGCTTTATTATCAAACTAGGGCAGACCATATCTCACAAACCGACAGTCGGATTGACTTCATTCCACCACCAAAAGATTCGGCTTCCAGAGGAGGTTCAGATGAACCTACAACGTAGTTCAGATGAGGAGATCTTCTATGCCACGCAAGTCAATCTTTACTTCTGCAGTTGTAGCTTCAGTTTCAATAGTTTCCGGCTTCAAACTAGGGTAGTCGATATCTTGCAAACCGTTCGTCGGATTGACTTCATTCCACCACCAAAAGTTGCGGCTTTCAAAGGAGGTTCAGATGAACCTACAGCGCAGTTCCAAAGAGGAGATCTTCTAGGCCACGCAAGTCAATATTTACTTCTGCAGTTGCAGCTTCAAATTCAACAGCTTCCGGCTTCACATGTGTGAGAGAGAGAGACCCATTTCAGTGCAGTAGAGAAGAGACTCATATCTGCGCAGTAGAGAGAGAGAGATGTGATGAGATGAGTGAGTCCAAATGAGGAAAAGTCCTCTTATATTTATACACAACGTTGTTGGGTGAATAGATGCGACTGTTGGGCTTCTGAGCCTACATGAGTTGTAGGTCGGCTTGATAATAATTCCATAATCAAAATAAATTCATATCTTCATGAATACTTATCGGAATTGGATGATCTTTATATCAATCCTACACCTCTCGACGAGCGGAATCTAATAAAAATATTATTAGCCATGAATAAGATGACCCACATGAAGTTTTTCCCTAGTTGCCAATTTTAACACTCCCTCTCAACCATGGAGAACTTCATCTGCAATCTGTCTATCAGTCATTACTATTCATCCATCAAATGTACTACCTTGTACAGCCTGACCCTTGCCCTGCTCTGCTCTATTTTTCCTGTTCTGCTTTGTCTTGTTCTGCCCTGCACTGATCTGTACTGTTTTTTTCTGTTCTGCTCTGCTCTTGCATTGTTTTGTTCTACTCTGCTTTTGTCTGAATTATGAAGAAGAAGAAATGATCGAGGATGTATCATACTGACTCAAAGTCAGTCTCAGAGTATGTACTACTGGTCCCAGACCAGTCTCAACCAACCCAAAGTCAGCGTCATAGTGAGTACAACTCCAATGGTCCCAGACCAATATCATCCTCCACTGACTCAAAGTTAGTCTCAGAGTATGTACCACTGATCCCAGACCAGTCTCAACCGAAGCGAAGTCAGCGTCATAGTATGGTACAACTCCTACCACTGGTCCCAGACCAGTATCATTGATCCCAAATCAATGGAGGTCATCCTAGCGTAGGGAGTATGGTAGTTACAACGATGCATCCATCGGTACTACTATGGTCCCTAACTTCATTTCCCTGCTCATTGATCAGATGAGAGGTACTTCCCATGAGTCCCAGACTGCATGGGTAGGATGCCTCGACAGGAGAACTAATCAATCTTGTCCTCACAGGAGAACACATCAATCCTGCTACAATTGCCATGGAGAACACATCAATCCAGGCCTCACACGAGAACACATCAATCCTGCTACAATTGCCATGGAGAACACATCAATCCAGGCCTCATAGGAGAACTAATCATCCTACTACACAGGAGAGTGAATCATCTTGTTCCATAAGAGAGCGAATCATCTTGTCCCACAAGAGAGCGAATCATCTTGTTCCAGTGTGCACCACCAGGGGAGGGTGAGTCACCCTGTGGTCATATTTTGCTCCAGTAGGAACTGCAAGCCCTCAGAGCTCCCAGAGTTCAATGTATGCAACATGTAGGACCCTTGTACAAAGGTTTCTTGCCGACTCCAAGTCGTTTGAGAAAATCACAGATTAGATCTTTCATCGGGGCTTTGCCAAGGTGTATCAACCTGTACATCATCTTAATGTGATGGAGCTTCCTTGCTCATCAACTTACCATATCCCAGATGATGTCTATCTGTTGGAGCAGTTGACGAATACGGGATTCCTCAATAATCGAATCCCACCTCTGGTTGTTACAGAGAATCACAGTGGTATCCAATGTAAATCCAAACAGCTCACTGAAGAGCTTTCGCAACCAGACTGCCTCACACGAGGTTAAGCTAGCAACAATATATCCTGCTTCGGCGATGCTCAAAGCCACCAACTTCTGCTTCCTGCTCATCCAGGATATCGAAGCAGATCCCAAGGTGAAACAGTACCCTCAAGTGCTCTTACGGTCCACCACACTGCCTGCCCAATCAACATCAGTATATCCAAGTAGTCTCACATCTCCAGCAGTGTATCTTAATCCATGAGAGATTGTGTCCTGAAGACATCTCAGAAGATTCCTGGCATCAATCCAGTGAGGCTCAACCAAATATGAGCTCATAATGCTAACTGCAAAACATATGTTCAGATGGAGGTTCACCAAGAACATCAATGCGAATGAGTTTTTGAAACTCAGAGGCATTTCCCAAGTCTGGTCTGACATCACTACCATATAACTTCTAAAAGTTAAGATCCTCGAGGTAGTCACAGGCTTGCAGTCCATCATACCGAATCTTTCCAATATATTTACCACATATTTTCCTTGAGATAGGAAAATTTCCCTTGGCTTCTGCCACACTTCAAGTCCTTGGTCCTTCATTTCAAATTCAGAAGCCATCTCCCTCTTACATTTGTGAATGAGAGGGTTTGCACCTGTTAGAAAGAGGTCATCCACATACAACACCAGTATGAGAGGCTTGTCATCTTCAACCTTAAAGTAAAGGTTAGGATCAGCTTCACTCCTAGTGAATCCCAGCTTCATCAAGTAGCTATCGATCCTCTCATACCATGCTCGGGGTGCTTGCTTCGGCCCATAGAGAGCCTTCTTCAACCTGAATACATGAGATTTCCAATCATAAATCTCAAATCCTTCAGGTTGCTCCACATAGACCTCTTCTTTGATAGAACCATGCAAGAACGCGGTTCTAACATCCATCTGATGTAGGTTCCATCCTTGTGAGGCCACAAGGGCTATGATCAAGCGGATGGTCGTATATCTGGAAACAGGTGCAAATATCATAGTCTATACCTCCCTTCTGGGATAAACCACGAGCAACAAAATGAACCTTACACTTTTCCATACTTCCATTTGCTGCATGCTTTATCTTGTAAAGCCATTTTGAAGTAACAATAGTCTTGTCCTGGGGTCTGGGAACTACTTCCCAAACATCATTCTTTATGATAGACTCATATTCTTCAGTCATAGCATCCTTCCATACTTGATGCTTGACGGCATCTGAGAATGACGAAGGCTCATTTTGTATGATCGTGCTCATGATGGTCAGGTATCCTTGATACCTATTAAGTTTCTTACTTTGATGGAAGGTTCCTCAGGGTGCAGCATGTCCTTCAGCATCATCAAGTATCCCCCTAAGCCATGAAGGCCTCTTCCTAGAAGAGGAAGGCTCATGTGGATGAGGATCAATTGGATCCATGGGTTCTTCTACATCAGGCATTAATTCATCATCCTTTTCTTTCGGTTCCCTGGTGTCGGCTTCTTGAGAGCTCCTCAAAGTCGGAAGATTGATCACCTTGCTGAGAGCCATATCTTCGTCAAAGGTGACATCATGACTAATTATGACTCCCTTTGACCGGCTACATAGATTCTATAGCCTTTAGTATTTTCACCATAGCCCATGAAAATTCCCTTCTTTCCAGATGCTCCCAATTTATTTCTTTTCTCTTTCGGCACATGAAAGTATGGTCAGGTATCCTTGATACCTATTAAGTTTCTTACTTTGATGGAAGGTTCCTCAGGGTGCAGCATGTCCTTCAGCATCATCAAGTATCCCCCTAAGCCATGAAGGCCTCTTCCTAGAAGAGGAAGGCTCATGTGGATGAGGATCAATTGGATCCATGGGTTCTTCTACATCAAGCATTAATTCATCATCCTTTTCTTTCGGTTCCCTGGTGTCGGCTTCTTGAGAGCTCCTCAAAGTCGGAAGATTGATCACCTTGCTGAGAGCCATATCTTCGTCAAAGGTGACATCATGACTAATTATGACTTCCCTTTGACCGGCTACATAGATTCTATAGCCTTTAGTATTTTCACCATAGCCCATGAAAATTCCCTTCTTTCCAGATGCTCCTAATTTATTTCTTTTCTCTTTCGGCACATGAAAGTATACAGGGCTTCCAAAAATTTTAAAATGAGAATCATCAGGTTTCTTACCGGTGAATTTTTCTTCAGGAGTCTTGGAACCCAATGCTTGATGAGGGCATCGATTTTGTACATATACAGCAGTGTTTGCAGCTTCAGCCCATAGAAACTTAGGAAGACTTTGATCATGTAGCATGGCCCGGACAGCTTCCATAATTGTGCGGTTCTTCCTTTCTGCCACACCATTTTGTTCAGGAGTATATGGTGTAGTAGTCCCCCTCTTGATGTCAGCCTCTTTACAAAAAATCATGGAACTCATTAGCTTCATATTCAGTCCCATAGTAAGTTCTTAAGATCTTGATCTTCTTTTCGGTTTGATTCTCGATTAGGGCTTTGAAGTGTCAGAACCAAGGGAACACTTCATCCTTCTTTT
The DNA here is from genome assembly GCA_031772625.1 of Pinus tabuliformis. Classification (NCBI taxonomy): domain Eukaryota; kingdom Viridiplantae; phylum Streptophyta; class Pinopsida; order Pinales; family Pinaceae; genus Pinus; species Pinus tabuliformis. The sequence goes on along the minus strand of CM062805.1, from coordinate 701,893,297 downwards.
CAAGAAGTATATCCAGGTCTTTCGAGAGTGGTCATCTGTAAAAGTGAGATAATATAAGTATCCTCCCAAGGAGTTCACAGGCATCATACCTGATATGTCTGAGTGAACTAGTTGTAATATATCGGAGGTCTTGCTTTGACTTGAAGGGAATGGTCCCCTTTTTAGCTTTCCTTCGGCACATCCCGGACATACACCTTCTTTCTCTACTTGGAATTCAGGCATCCCTGTTACCATCTGTCTTACATCGGGTAGAGCTTTGTAATGAAGGTGGGCAAACCTCTGATGCCAAAGTTCGGACTGAAGCGTTGTGTCACAAGACATGACACCTAGCGGACTTCCATCGACCTGATATAATGAATCAACACGAAACCCAAGAGTAAAAGCATCTTTAACATTATTTTTCCATATGCATACCTTACCATCGCTGAAGGTTACCTTATAGCCTTTGTCTTCCATTGTCGAGATGGATACCAGGTTCTTTTTTGAGATCAGGTACATATAATACATCTTGTAAGTGAATCGTATTACCTTGATTCAGTTTAAGAGAAACATTGCCTACACCTTTCACTGGGTATTTCATGTCATCTCCAAGAACAATTTCCAGGTTAGTTTCTTTCTCTACCAGATTATAGAGTACTTCTTTGTAACCAGTGAAGTGTCTTGAGGCACCACTATCAATGAGCCAAATTCCCATTGAGTCCGAAGGAGCGGAGATCGATAGAGCAGCTGGTAGATAATATTCAGCCTGCTTATCGTCAACAGTGTTAGATTCATACCTGGAATTTCTAGCCTTCTTGAATGGTTGCCCTCTTCCTTGATTTCCCGCATTCCTTTTTCCTTTGATTTTGAATTTTCCATTCCTTCGATTACCATGAGAGGGATTTTGATCATCGTCACGGTGAGAGTCCTTTCTATCAGGGCATTCCCTTGCATAGTGACCTGCTTTATTGCAAATGAAACATCGTCCTTTTCTTCCACCCTTAAATCCAGTCTTTCTTTTCGATTTAGACCCATAATTATTTCTTTTCTTAGCATGAGAAGAAAAAGCAACAGAAGGACCTTTAGGCAAGGGCATTTCCTGCTCTTCTACCCTTGTTTGTTCTTGAATGCATCTAGCCATTAATTCCTCAAAACTAGGAATTACATTATTGTTCAGAAGAGTAGTCCTGAACACATACCATTCAGATGGTAATCCTCCGAGAGTTGTGAGTGCCATTTCTTTGTCGATAATGGTTTCCCCAATAGATAGGAGATCATTCTTGATCTCGGTGATTCTTAAGAAGTATGCTTGCATACTTTCATCTTTACCCTTCTTGATTTCCATCAACTTATTTCTAAGAAACAAAACTTGATTTGCATCATTAACTTTAAATAAACTCACCAGTCTGTCGTAGATTTCCTTGGAGGTGTCTAGATCAGAGATGTAGGCCACCAAGCGCTTGTCGATAGAGTCCCAGATGATCTTCTTTGTTTTGACTTCTCCATTTTTCCATTTGTTCCAGGCAGCAGCAGATGCATTTGATGAAGGCTCAACAATATTGCCTCTTACATGGTCCAGCACTCCTTGATCTTCAAAGGTTAGATCGATAGACATCTTCCATCCGTGATAGTCAGCTTTCTCACGGAGCTTGTCTTCGGCAGGAAAGAGTGTTGAGGATCCCATAGTTCTTTTAGGATAGCCTTGCCAATCTTCTCTTCAATGATTGCTCATGCTCTTGCTCGGGCTTTGTCTTCACCTTAGCTCTGATACCATGTTAAATTATGGTATGTTCTATGCTTATAACAGTTTACTTCTTTTTCTTATTATATTCCACCGATTAGCAATCACATGTACATAAAGTAAAGTGCAGATAGAACATTAAACGATCGTCAGAAAACAAGCCAAGACAAGAGACACAAGATGTGGCAGCTAGCCAGGGACAAACCCCACAATGTGCGGGGAAACCCTTTGATCAAATCTTCTTTTATCTTCAATAATTCAGCAGAGAGAAATAGTACAATAAATCTGATTCATATCAGCAGTAGGAAACCCTAGATCAGTAGCATCAGCATTAGTGGCTTTATTATCAAACTAGGGTAGACCATATCTCACAAACCGACAGTCGGATTGACTTCATTCCACCACCAAAAGTTTTGGCTTCTAGAGGAGGTTCAGATGAACCTACAGTGCAGTTCAGATGAGGAGATCTTATAGGCCACGCAAGTCAATCTTTACTTCTGCAGTTGCAGCTTCAGTTTCAGCAGTTTCCGGCTTCAAACTAGGGCAGTCGATATCTTGCAAACCGTTCGTCGGATTGACTTCATTCCACCACCAAAAGTTGCGGCTTTCAAAGGAGGTTCAGATGAACCTATAGCGCAGTTCCAAAGAGGAGATCTTCTAGGCCACGCAATTCAATCTTTACTTCTGCAGTTGCAGCTTCAAATTCAACAGCTTCCGGCTTCACATGTGTGAGAGAGAGAGACCCATTTCAGCGCAGTAGAGAAGAGACTCATATCTGCGCAGTAGAGAGAGAGAGATGTGATGATATGAGTGAGTCCAAATGAGGAAAAGTCCTCTTATATTTATACACAACGTTGGTGGGTGAATAGATGCGACTGTTGGGCTTCTGAGCCTACATGAGTTGTAGGTCGGCTTGATAATAATTCCATAATCAAAATAAATTCATATCTTCATGAATACTTATCGGAATTGGATGATCTTTATATCAATCCTACACCTCTCGACGAGAGGAATCTAATAAAAATATTATTAGCCATGAATAAGATGACCCACATGAAGTTTTGCCCTGGTTGCCAATTTTAACACCTTTGGACTTCCACACACTATACATTTCCCATTTCATAAAAATTACATAATTACATCCACAAATGATGTGGAAATATGATGATTCATATGACTCTTGAGATGACACTTGGATAAGACATGACTTGGCACTCATGACATTGAATTCATTGTAGAGATATTATGCCAAGCTTCTCTTCTCATTACTATTTGTGTATCTTCATGACATGTGTTGCATGCTCTTCATATTCATCTTCTAAGAGGGCTTGTTGATATGGATTCTTCAATGTGGTCTTGGTATTCCATGTTTTGTCGCAATCTAGTGTCCCTTCATCTTCTTGTTCGATGATCACCCTTTCCTTTGCAGCTTCATAAGTGTCTTCCTACATAATCTTCTTAGAATCCTCCTTAAACATCATTCTATCATGTCAAGACATAGTATTTTAATATGAAATTTACTCATGACAAGACGACATAAGTCTAAAAACCCCCTAGTCTAACTTTCTTCATGCAGTTTACTGATCGGAACTAGGGTTAAGTGTAGAACAGAGAAGAAGGCTCAGGGATTGTGCAGTGCGTAGTTCCAAGAGGCAGGACTGAGGGATTGATGACTGTGACTGCACATTCACGGTGGATGGAGGGTTGAGAGACATGACTGCACAATGGAGGGAGACAGTGACACAATGAGGCAGGATTGCCCATTGTGACTACACAGTACACAGCCTATGACAGAAACTGGGCCACTGGATTGCACAATTGCACAATTTAGAGAGGCAAGGAGGCTTAATATGGATATTGACTGTGGATTTCATAGTGGGAGGTTTTTTGGGAGATAATATTGCACAATTATGAGGAGAAGGAAGCAAAAAGAGAGCACTATGGTTGTGCATTGTGTAGTCCTTGGAAACAATGATTGCACATTGTGAAGTTCCACAAGGTAGGGGATGTTGACTAAATCTTGCAATTGTGCAATTTGCAGTTCAAAGAGGCAAAGTGAGGTAGGGTAGTGTTGTGGTAAAAAACACAACCCCCCCATTATTGAGGTGTTCACCTCAATAATGGGGACCCTTTCTATAAAAATTTGGCTAAACACCTTTTTGGATTTTTATTTTAGTTGATTGCCCGACGCTTTTGTTAATTTTTAGTTTTCTTTGGATTTTTGTTTTGATTGCTTTGTTAGAATCGATTTTTTATAAGCTTCCCATCGACGCTTGTTTCGCCTCATTTGGTCAACTAGTTTGAAAATGGCACTCCTTTGAAGTCTCATCATTTATCTAGCCTGGGTTAAAAATGTATAAAATGTACAATATTGCATTTTGTAAATAAATTAGTTCAATAAGGCATTCATTTTAAATATTAACCCGTAGCAAGTTTTTACTAACATTTTTCATTTTTTAGTCATGCAGCCAAATTATTAATTATCGGGGTTTTAAGAAATTCACTCTAAATTCCAAATCAAATCCTAAAACTAAAAACCCAATCATTCAAGTGGCTGTAGTTTAAACAATTTCACAGCTTAACTAAATTTCATTTTAATAAAATCAAAATAAAAAATAATATTAAATCTTAATTTAATTAAATTAATATATAATCAATTTAATTAAATTAAAATTTAATATATAAAAAAATATATATATATATATATAACTTATTTCGCAATCGGGAGATCGGGTCGGAAGTTTTATTGAACATATTTTAAAAAAATCCCGACACCACACTCTCCCCGATCGCCGATACTCCATACCCCCGATCACCGATTAAACAAAAGTCTTTTATATCGCATCGCAAATAAATTGGTTATCGCATCGGGGGCTAACTTGGTTATCGCATCGGGGGCTTTTAAACAAGCACATCTCTTACGACCCCGATATCCCCTCCTTCCCGATTCGCCGATGCGAAGGAGCATAACGCATTAACCGAAGACTCATGAAAAGATTTGATATTTGTTTTTTTATAATACGTTTTGATATTTGTTTTTCAAATCACTCACGTATGAGTGAAGTATGAGTTAGGATGATATATTAAGTGTAATATATTAAAGTAAATATTTAATATTTTAAAATTAATTAATATATATTATTTAATTAATAAATTTTAAATTAATCATATTAATTAATTTATAACAGTTAATTAATTTGATTAATTTAAATTTATTTATCATTTAGATTAATATTAATTAGTTTTTTTAATTAGATTAAAGTTGTTTATAAATAATTAATTAGATATTAGTTAGTTAAATTAATGATTAACAATTAAATTAGAAACTAATTTAGGATTAGATTTTTAATTCAAATTCTGATTTTTAGCCCAGCAACAGAATTTCCAGATTCATGCCAGATTTGACTCATCAACTTTGGAGGCTCATAAATTGAGTTATACTTGGCCAAATGAGGCCCAGGACGGCTCATTGGAAAGAGAAAATCAAGGAGAACATTTTGGAGGAGGTTTCACCAACAGATTTACTCATTTATTGGGTCAAAAATCAGGCAGAAGATCAGGCTCCGAATTTTGAAAACAAAAATCAATTTTCTGAGTTATTTTCTTCAATTTCATTTATCCAAAACCTCTTCTAATTGCAGATCCATTGGTCAATGATATCCTTTACCAATCAGACCATTCCAAGCATCAATACAGAGCTTATATTTTGTTTTCAATTATTTATTTAAATAGAATTTGATTGGGTTTGATTTAATTGCCAGCAATGCTATTTTGATTTTATGGTTGCATTTTAATTTATTTTGATTTCTTTTTGCAGGAAAACAGTGGAAGAAATATGGAGAAAAAGATCTCAGTCAATGAGAATGCTCCAGCAATTGAAGATCAGAGTTTTGAGCAAGTAAAATTGGATTTAGCAGATTTCTCTTCAACAAACTCTTCTCTCAAGAATTCCTTCACAAATATTATAAATAAGAGATTGCAGAATGGAATAAGGGGCTGCTCTCCTCTGCAATTTTAGAGACTTCTGAAAGCACTATTGTAATAGGAATTTAGAGTTGTAGGAGAGGGAAGTGAAATCTCAGATCTGGGGATTATTGAGGATTTTTCCTTTGTATCTTGAATTATGTATGAGGGGCAGAGTTTTCATTATTGTGGCTTTAGCTTTGAAGGCAGAAGTTCAAGCAATGTAAAGGACTGTTGGAGACCAAGATAAGAGAAATGGATGCAATAAATTGGTATTTTTAATACTACTGTTTCAAATATCAGTTTCAATTTTATAGTAACAGGAATGTCTCATTTTATTCATGTTTGTGCACTATTGTCAATATGGGTAATTTGTCTCAATCTTGTTATTAGTTATCTTTGTTCTTATGGATTAATTTCTGATTTCTGAGTAACTATTTACTCAAAAATCTGCCTTATTAAAACTTATTTATTAAGTGGTAATATGTTGTGAACTATTTCCACATATTATTGTTTAGTTATTGGATTTGTTGATTTGATAATCAATATCATTTATGTGAACTACTTCCTGAATGTTATTGATTTATTATTTCAGTTAAAAGGTCTCAATAGAATTTGTTTTTGATATCCATAATATCAGTTAATTGAATTACTTCATTAACATGATATTCATTATAAGCAAAGCATGTTTAAATCCCAATATTTTAATTATCTTGCTCTTAGTTGGGTTAGATCTATATCTACCTAATTAAGATAGGATTAAGATTAGTTTCTTTTGTTTGCATCATAGAATAAGTTTGCATTTAGAGTAGTTTTGCATTCTTTTAAGTCCTCTCCTCAAAGAGGCAAAACTTTAGTTGAGGCTTGGCTGAACCCAAATCAGCTTAAGGGTCATTCTCTTGCCTGATCAGCAAGAAGAAGTGATCTGATGTCCCTGTCTATTGGTAGTTAAAGATACATTATAAACCAATAGCAATAGGGAGAAGGTAACTGGACCTAGATGAACAGTCGGAGCCACCACACCAAACGGAAAAGGAGCTGCTTTTAAGGTCCGGACCGGGTGGTTATCCCCCAATGTTGTTGCAGCGATTTTCGAGGCATCAACATTTTTGGCGCTAGAAGGAGGGCCTGAGAAATTTGTCTATTGGAGTCTTTTCAATTTTAATTCTTTATTTATTGTGATGGCTCCTCTTGACCTTCCAATATGGAGTTGTATCCATGGACGTGCATCCTCCAATACTCCACCCGAAGTGGTAAGACTCTTGTCTCAGGCAAAATTTAATGGTAAGAGAAATTCTTCTGCTTTTAACCATGTCTTTCAATTTATTCAAAATGTTTCAAATTATGATTTTCAAGGAATTGATGAAGGCATTTTATGTAGAATTTTTACTCTCACATTTGCGGCAAAAGCCAGAAACTGGTGCAAAACTCTTTCAGTTGCCTCAATCCATAGCTGGGATCAATTTGTTACAATTTTCATTTGTAAATTTGACGGCTACGATTATGAACATGTATGTCAAGAAATTGAATATCTACGAAGGTTTAAAAATGAATCTGTTAATGATTTTCATATTCGATTTCACTTGAATTGTTTAAGATTTAGCGACGAAGATAAACCTACAGAAGAAGAATCATTAGATTGGTTTAAATATATTAGTTCTCTTCCAACCATTCCCAATCCAAATGAAATTGATTCAAGCTTTGTTCCATCCCCTTCCAATACAAATGAGAATCCCAATTTGGATGTGCAAATAAATGGTGATGAAGTGGTTTTACAAAGCTTGGAAAGTATTTCCATTCAAATGCAAGAAGACAACAATAGCAATTTTGAGGAAAAAGCCGCCTTGAAATCTGAAAGCTACTTTGAAGTAAATTCGGAAAATCAAATCGCAAATCAGCAAGTACAAGCAGCAATCAAGGTAAATAAAATGCAAACTGCTGTACAAATTTCTGAATTTCTCCATGATGAGCAAATGCAAAAATCAGAAAAGCAAAGCAGCGTTCTTCAAGAAAGCGTACGCACACAAAGGAATGATCAGCAATCTGAAATTTACAATGAGCATAACGCACAAGAGTTCTCAAACAGAGACAGTTTTAAATGCATTGTTTCAGGTTCACATTTTTCCCTTTATCCTGATATTTTTAATGATAGTAATTTTTCTCCTCTTAGTATCAATGATATTTCAGAAATTAAAGAGGATGATTTAAATGAATTACCATTAAATTTTTATCAAGATAAAGAAACAATAATTGATCATTCTTTTGCCACTAATGAACATGAGATTTTTGTCCCTCCTTGTTTTGATATATTGGATGAGATAAAAGGGAATTGTAGAGAATCTTGTGAAGTCATTTATGATAATTACTCTGACATTGAGGATGTTGATTTCTATTCCTCTCAAGAGAATCCTCATGAGAAAATTCAAATAACATCTGAAAATGAGGAACGCTTCAATTTAGGAATTATCCCAACTAATCCTCATTTTAGAGTAGCAAATTATTTTCATGATTTCATTATTCAAGAAAACATTCCAATTTATGATTCATATCATGATCAAACTCTCATTCCTACTCATAATCATAATTCGTTTTCTATTTCACAAGTTGGAATTCGAAATTACCCAAATTCCATAATTCTGGCCATTCCTTGTGAAAATGAAATCATTTCAAAACGATCCCAAATGTGCTGTAACATTAGTTGTACAAATAGTGACTTCATTTTAGTTTTTTTTTCACAGCTATTTTGTTTAAACTTAGATTTATTTTCTGATTTTATTTTGCAGAATTTTCACACTTTTCGCTGGCATATTGAACACCTTACTATCAAACACTCAATTGATGCCTTGCCCGATTGGGAAATTGAAGTTTCATATTATAATCATGAGCATCAAAAGATATCAATATTTCAATTTCAATCAATGCTAATGTTTCATCATGAGCTTCTATTTTTTCAAAGGCAATGTCAACAAGAGAATGTATTTTTGCAATCTGGCCAGCAATTCAATTCAATTAATAAATTGCCATTTTATTTGAAAAGCTTCCATCCATTTTTCATTGACTCATTTGAAAATTGTTTGGAAATTTTTCCTTCAAGTAAAATTGTCAATGATTTAACATTTGTACATAACACTAACAAATTTTTTCAGGTCAAAGAATCTAAAAATTCATCTTCACAATCTGGCCTGTTATCTCTTCCTTTGAACATTTCCCAATTTTTAATAGAGGTCCATCCAGATTTCTATGATCCAATTGGTATTGAATTGGAAAGGAAATTTCAGGAGAAAGAGATTTTAATTAAGTTCCTAACAATAACTGTACATTCTGATTTCATATTTATTTTCCTTAGTTTAGTCAAATCTGTATTTTTATTACTAACATTTGAACTGTACATAAACGCGGGAATAAAAATGAGAGAATGGTTACACTGGAAATATGACTATACCTAGTCATTTTCATGTATATAGTTAAAATAGGAGTAGAATTAAATTAGTTTGTTTGTTTTATGTAATTAATTTATTTGCAATAGTTCTGTAGATTTAAAAATAAAGCAAAGCAATCAGCCATTCTCATACATGTTCAGTGAAAACATTTTTCCCTATCAGAAAATTTTAATTCTTGCTTTCTTTTTTCTAATTTCTTACAGCAATACCTCTACTCTGCCTATTTCGAATAATGTCTTGATTAAATTCAATTAAAGTTGCACATGGCATCGATCGCTTCAAAGCCACTTTTCTTTATTGTGAGATTTCCTTCTAAGATTTTCTTTTAAAATTTATATGATAAAGGTTGAGGATATAAAAGCTTCATGATCTCATTATCCCATGAAATGTATGACTGTCTATGATAAGATTAATTCTAATTCAATCACTATTAGTCAGTCAAACCTTTCACGGTAATCATATGAAGTTTATATTATCTTCTTCGGAATTTGCTAAAAGCTAAACTTAAGGATGTCTATTTTGCTAAGTGCACACATTCAAATCTGTTTTGATATTTTTCCACAATTAGTGGCTTTATCCCATTCCGATTTTTAGTTTATTATTTGATGCTACAAAACGCATCATATTCATTTACTAAAGGTATTATTGAACAGTCGCTATAACAATACAGATTCTTCTCAAGTTATTCAGAATAAGCAGAGATTATAAATTGTTGTTTCAATTCAAAAGGGGAGCCTATTTTTATATTTATTTCTGGTAAATTTTATATTTCCTGAACATGAATAAACAGATTTTATTTAGGCTGATTGCACACTTAGATTTAGAATAAATGATGAGATGATTTTGAACAAAGTCAAAATTTTGATAAATCGAAGGAAGAATTTGAAGATTCATAAGGTAAAATTTACAGACAAATTCCTTTCAGGTACGCATTTGCAAGTTCGTTCTCATCTCTTATTAGTTTCTCTTTTCCTTAGTTTATTTTTGATTCGTGTTCTATTTTATTTACAGGTTTTCATTTGTTTTCAAAAACTTGAAGTAAGCAGTAAACCCATTTCAAATTTGCAATAGGCTCAGGGAAATTTTATTTGTGATGCATTAGAATTTAAGCAATTTTTAATTTTGCTTTTATTCACTTAGAAAACCCAATTGAAATTCCAAGGAATATCATAAGACCATTCGCATCATAAGATTTTATCGGAAGTAGTTCTTAACATTTCTTTGCTCATCAAAGACCTCCGATGTATTATCTTACTCATATGCCGCATCGCATTTCACAAATCGGAGATTTGCAAGTGAAGTATACTTCCATAATCAAATCATTGATCTCCGATAAATCACATTACCGATATTGCGATGACCACATAATTCCAGACCCGATATGAAATTCAAATCAAAGTCATAAAATTATCGCGTCCGTTTAATCGCAATAATGGTAAGAGCATAACTTTTAAAGGGCCGATGTCTCGGATCCGATATGTTATCAAATTTTCATCATAAAGTTATCGGGTCCACTCTTCATCGCATATCGGCATATCAAATATTGTTGCCGATCGCCGACTAGCCACGTCATTCATCGTATATCGGCATCGCAAGAATCATATCGTGTTATATCGGGTACCAAAAGTTTGCCAATCGCCGATATCGCAATCGCTTCGTCGCATTGTTATTTATGCTTACATCAAATCTCTGATTCTGCGATGTGCGATGCGTGATGTGGGAAGCACAGTGTCAATATTCCCCAATCCCCGATATAATATTTCTTTAATGATGCGATCGCTCCATCTCATAGCACAACTTCTCATCGCATATTTTCATATCGGCGATTCGTCGTTGCAACTTTTCATGCAAGAACTTCCAATGCATGCCTTTAAGTCATTAACATTTAATCAATATATGGCATAGCAATAAAAGTGAAGTTTTGCAAATTAAAATTCAAGCATGGTGAAGAAACATGTTGTGTGGATCATCCGATGAGGCGATGTGTTAAAGCGAGCTTGGGTAACCACTATGGAAAGAAAGCAGTTAATGACCAATTTGCAGCATATTCAAATTATTTCAATTTCTCATACATTTTAGTTTAAATATATAATTCCATAATTTAAAATGGAATTCAAGACCTCTCTATTTTCATATTTAAATTTTATTATCATAGATTTGGTCTTGATTCTGGACAATTTATAAAATCATGGAGTTTATATAAAACTGATAATATTTTGAGAAACAGTTATTACTGCACATTCTCATTCTTATTTCTGATGCATTTCTTATAATTTCAATTCCCCTGAGCACTGAGCATTCTATTTTTACATTTTACTGCTTGCTTTAGTTTAAATAAAATAAATAATGATTTTGGGGTTATATGATTTTGGTTAGTTTGACTTCTTCATGTTTTTAATATTAATTAAAATAAGAAGTCAGCAACTTTGGAGAAACCGATACCTTTCAGGTAAGATCAAAAGCAATGATCCAATGGTAAGATTCATGTACCCACTTTCATTAATTTCCATTTCATCACTCTAGTTTCATTTTTTGTTTTTTAAATTATGCTGATATAAAACTCTGTTTTGCAGCTCTTCACAAAAATTTTCAATCTTCTGCCGAATCATATTTTCAAAGTCCATACTCTTCTCCTAGCTTTATTTCAATAAGCAGCAATAACCTTCATCGAAACAGCTACACCAGGAAGTTTCTGAACCTTTAATCTGTTTCTTTAAGCATTCCTTTTCTTTTAGAAAATGATTAAGATGATGCTTGGGAACAAGAAGACTCATATCAAACAGAAATTATTCATTGTGGCTGAATTTTACGATCACTGTTATCTAAAATCCTAAAACATTCACAACTCTGCAAGGTATGTTTTTCTAAATCTCAACATAAGAAGGAATGATTACATGCTTATTTTCTTTTTTTTCATATTGTTGGAGACATTGGTATAAACATTCTTGTTTGAGTTTATCTTGCGAGACTTGGATTTTCCTTTCCATTTTTAGAGATTTCTTTGTTTTTATTTTTGTTCGCTGATTTCTTTTCTCATTTTAGCATAAGAATTCTTTTCCTTTGGATTTCAATTTTGATTTTGGTGAATTTGTCATTATTTATATGGAAGGCCTATTTGTTACCTAACAATGGTCAGGATACGTGGAGAAAAATTGTTAATAGTCATCTATTAGCTTTTTCTTAAAACTCTTAATGAAGTTTGATTTTCTTATTATAGAGGTAAACATACTTAAGGAAGAGATTACCAATCAAGAGAAGTTGGCAAAGTATCATAAAATCTGAAAATTTCTTTTTCATCAAATTGTAATCATTTTGAGATTTCAAAATTTCATTAGGATCTTTCAGAGTTCTATTATCAGTCAAGAAAAGTTATTTTTAACCAAGTAAAGACACTTTACAGCAAAGCACCTTTAACTCTGAAATTGTCATTCTTAACTCTTAAAGAGTTAATGATTCTCCCTGTCCCAAAGAATTTTATTTTTCTAGAGTATAATCCAGAAATATATTTAAACTTAAAAGATAAGAGGTCTCATCATGAGCCTGCTTACCATGATCATAGGGGAAAAATAGGCTGACATTACCAATACTGCTAAACCAACCAGGGTAATGGCTTATGATTGCAAACAATTATAAGACAAGGGGTCTCATCACGAGCCAGCTTGTTCAACCCAATTTTAACCAGTGAATGGCATTGTCAACTATCTGGCTACCATACTAGGACAATGGCTTTTAAGATTTATTTAAAAAATAAAAAAAAAAATTTAAAGAAAATAAACATATATAAATGGATTTATCTCTAGATCAATAATTCTTAAACAGATGGGATTCTGAATCATTTATGATTAAAAGGTAACCTTGTCAAAACTATAGATGTTTGCTGGCAGCAGTGGCTCTACCTATGACAAAGGAGTATATTTTAAAAGCTAAGCTGTAAAGTGACCCCTGCTTTATTTCTACAACTAATTAAGGACTGATGAAGAGTTTTGAAATATTTTAATGTATGAGGAATTTTAAGAAAAATTACAATCAGATGATTCTTGTTTTTATTAAGATTAATGAACCTAGTCAAGCATTCCAAAAAATAATTCTTTCTTCTTTAATTATTTTTGCTTTAATTTTAGGAAAATCTCATTCATAACAGAGATAACTGGTTCTTCTCCCGCGTGTCGCCATTGTTGTGGTAAAAAACACAACCCCCCCATTATTGAGGTGTTCACCTCAATAATGGGGACCCTTTCTATAAAAATTTGGCTAAACACCTTTTTGGATTTTTATTTTAGTTGATTGCCTGACGCTTTTGTTAATTTTTAGTTTTCTTTGGATTTTTGTTTTGATTGCTTTGTTAGAATCGATTTTTTATAAGCTTCCCATCGACGCTTGTTTCGCCTCATTTGGTCAACTAGTTTGAAAATGGCACTCCTTTGAAATCTCATCATTTATCTAGCCTGGGTTAAAAATGTATAAAATGTACAATATTGCATTTTGTAAATAAATTAGTTCAATAAGGCATTCATTTTAAATATTAACCCGTAGCAAGTTTTTACTAACATTTTTCATTCTTTAGTCATGCAGCCAAATTATTAATTATCGGGGTTTTAAGAAATTCACTCTAAATTCCAAATCAAATCCTAAAACTAAAAACCCAATCATACAAGAGGCTGTAATTTATTTTTATTTTATTTTTAAAGTGGCTGTAGTTTAAACAATTTCACAGCTTAACTAAATTTCATTTTAATAAAATCAAAATAAAAAATAATATTAAATCTTAATTTAATTAAATTAATATATAATCAATTTAATTAAATTAAAATTTAATATATAAAAAATATATATATATATATATATATATAACGTATTTCGCAATCGGGAGATCGGGTCGAAAGTTTTATTGAACATATTTTAAAAAAATCCCAACACCACACTCTCCCCGATCGCCGATACTCCATACCCCCGATCACTGATTAAACAAAAGTCTTTTATATCGCATCGCAAATAAATTGGTTATCGCATCGGGGGCTAACTTGGTTATCGCATCGGGGATTTTAAACAAGCACATCTCTTACGACCCCCGATATCCCCTCTTTCCCGATTCGCCGATGCGAAGGAGCATAACGCATTAACCGAAGACTCATGAAAAGATTTGATATTTGTTTTTTTATAATACGTTTTGATATTTGTTTTTCAAATCACTCACGTATGAGTGAAGTATGAGTTAGGATGATATATTAAGTGTAATATATTAAAGTAAATATTTAATATTTTAAAATTAATTAATATATATTATTTAATTAATAAATTTTAAATTAATCATATTAATTAATTTATAACAGTTAATTAATTTGATTAATTTAAATTTATTTATCATTTAGATTAATATTAATTAGTTTTTTTAATTAGATTAAAGTTGTTTATAAATAATTAATTAGATATTAGTTAGTTAGATTAATGATTAACAATTAAATTAGAAACTAATTTAGGATTAGATTTTTAATTCAAATTCTGATTTTTAGCCCAGCAACAGAATTTCCAGATTCATGCCAGATTTGACTCATCAACTTTGGAGGCTCATAAATTGAGTTATACTTGGCCAAATGAGGCCCAGGACGGCTCATTGGAAAGAGAAAATCAAGGAGAACATTTTGAAGGAGGTTTCACCAACAGATTTACTCATTTATTGGGTCAAAAATCAGGCAGAAGATCAGGCTCCGAATTTTGAAAACAAAAATCAATTTTCTGAGTTATTTTCTTCAATTTCATTTATCCAAAGCCTCTTCTAATTGCAGATCCATTGGTCAATGATATCCTTTACCAATCAGACCATTCCAAGCATCAATACAGAGCTTATATTTTGTTTTCAATTATTTATTTAAATAGAATTTGATTGGGTTTGATTTAATTGCCAGCAATGCTATTTTGATTTTATGGTTGCATTTTAATTTATTTTGATTTCTTTTTGCAGGAAAACAGTCGAAGAAATATGGAGAAAAAGATCTCAGTCAATAAGAATGCTCCAGCAATTGAAGATCAGAGTTTTGAGCAAGTAAAATTGGATTTAGTAGATTTCTCTTCAACAAACTCTTCTCTCAAGAATTCCTTCACAAATATTATAAATAAGAGATTGCAGAATGGAATAAGGGGCTGCTCTCCTCTGCAATTTTAGAGACTTCTGAAAGCACTATTGTAATAGGAATTTAGAGTTGTAGGAGAGGGAAGTGAAATCTCAGATCTGGGGATTATTGAGGATTTTTCCTTTGTATCTTGAATTATGTATGAGGGGCAGAGTTTTCATTATTGTGGCTTTAGCTTTGAAGGCAGAAGTTCAAGCAATGTAAAGGACTATTGGAGACCAAGATCAGAGAAATGGATGCAATAAATTGGTATTTTTAATACTACTGTTTCAAATATCAATTTCATTTTTATAGTAACAGGGATGTCTCATTTTATTCATGTTTGTGCACTATTGTCAATATGGGTAATTTGTCTCAATCTTGTTATTAGTTATCTTTGTTCTTATGGATTAATTTCTGATTTCTGAGTAACTATTTACTCAAAAATCTGCCTTATTAAAACTGATTTATTAAGTGGTAATATGTTGTGAACTATTTCCACATATTATTGTTTAGTTATTGGATTTGCTGATTTGATAATCAATATCATTTATGTGAACTACTTCCTGAATGTTATTGATTTATTATTTCAGTTAAAAGGTCTCAATAGAATTTGTTTTTGATATCCATAATATCAGTTAATTGAATTACTTCATTAACATGATATTCATTATAAGCAAAGCATGTTTAAATCCCAATATTTTAATTATCTTGCTCTTAGTTGGGTTAGATCTATATCTACCTAATTAAGATAGGATTAAGATTAGTTTCTTTTGTTTGCATCATAGAATAAGTTTGCATTTAGAGTAGTTTTGCATTCTTTTAAGTCCTCTCCTCAAAGAGGCAAAACTTTAGTTGAGGCTTGGCTGAACCCAAATCAGCTTAAGGGTCATTCTCTTGCCTGATCAGCAAGAAGAAGTGATCTGATGTCCCTGTCTATTAGTAGTTAAAGATACATTATAAACCAATAGCAATAGGGAGAAGGTAACTGGACCTAGATGAACAGTCAGAGCCACCACACCAAACGGAAAAGGAGCTGCTTTTAAGGTCCGGACCGGGTGGTTATCCCCCAATGTTGTTGCAGCTATTTTCGAGGCATCAACAGGTAGGTTGGGCAAGGATCTCTTCAAAATTTGACTAAGTGTGGGATCAGTGAAGCAGAGGTGAAACCAGAGCATGACTTGAACATGATCACACATTATAAAAAATAAATGACACAAAAATGAACATTCAATACCCAAAATCAGTGTGAACCCATTGAAACGATAGCAAAACGACACTTACCTCCAAGTACGACCCATAAGATACACTTTGTGACATAAGTGACAACACCAAAAAAAAATGTATAAAACTTTGCATATGAGCCTAGTTCATGTCTCTATGATGGATAAGACACATTAGTACCAAAGGTTCCTCTTAAAAACACACTATAACTCCCTTACACAAAGTGCAACATTTCCCTTGCTAAAAGACAACACTTGGGTTTTCTTCACAATGGGACTAGGAAACTTAGAGTACAAGCATGGGATGTATTTTACCACTAGAAATGATAGCTCACATGGTTAAATCAGGCTCCAAATTTTGTATATAGGCCAAAATTTGGAGGGTGTTGTAGCAGCGACAACACTTGTCAAAACACCAGTAGAACTCCAACTTCTCTGATTTGGTCTAGATTTTTGCATAGGACCTAGTCTCTCAGGAAGTATTGAGTCATTCTGTGGATTATTTTAGATTCACCACATAACCCAGTTACGTATGTAATCCCCTTTATTCCCTTCCTCAGTTAAACACATTCACAAATCTTGTTATACCACAATTGTTTTGATTCTAGAGAAGGGTAGTAAGTAGTTGCAAGTTATAAATTGTTAGAGTTTTAATTTCTTCTATGATGTTTCTCCGCTACCAATAGGTCTTTCTAATACCTGAACAAAGTCACTATAGGAGCACAAGCATTGCTCCACTACCATCAATCTTGTTTAGTAATCCGATAAAATTACTTGCTTCACCTCTCTGCGCATGAAGCCTTTTTCTTCTTTCACTCTTTATTTTATTTATTTATCTTAATGTGATTAAGAAATTATTTATTTACTAGTGTGGAAGAAGGATCCCAACTTATTAAGCGTAGGAGAGGTTGTTCCTTCAGAGACCATTATATACCTCTGCAATTAATATGCTTGGTATTAATTTTCCCTTTTCCTTTCTCTACTTTATTGGATTAGCATGCATAAAACTAAATAATCACAATGTTGAGCTAAGGAATGAGGTTCCTAGAATAGATACAAGTGCCATGGTTCTACTCAAATATTTCCTTATGAATGGATCATATCTTCCATTGAGACATCATTAACCTTAAGGATAAAGACCAAGACAAAGGAGAAGGAGCGAAAGTTTGGCAAATTTTGTTGTGTGTCACATTTCCCTCTTCACCTTTCACCACATGCATTGGAACCAAAAAAATAAAATTCACACAAGACAAAAATACAAAAGAAAACAAAAAGAACACAACATGATATTAACAAGCAGACAAACTAGAAATAAGGAGAGAAATATGTACATAGGTGTAATTACCCTCCCACTTTTACCCACTTTTGCAAGTTGTCCAAGGTAAACATGAGATGAGTGTAACTATGATATGACTCGACCTCCAAGTTCTAGTTATATAAGTGGGGATGACTAAACGACATCTTACATCCATCCCTCAGTGACTACAGACCAATCATGAGCTTGAAAACCACCCCAGATGATCAATACCTAAGCTAGAACTCTTTTTCACTGACTTAACACACCAATTGCACACTTGACACATTGTGCATGCAGTTATGAGGCTCCAACCACACCCATAAGCCTGCATGCATGTGGTTATGACCAAAATTCCCCTTGTTCTGTGCATGTAATCGCGAGACCTATGCCACTTTTTTAGGAAAGCCTCCAAACCACTGCAAAAAATTGCTTGTAACTTTCCAAAATCATAAATAGGTGACAACAAGGCTAAAAATTCAAAACTTGAACAAGATCTTGACCAGAACATGCATAGTACATGATAAACATTTCATCAAACATATGGTAAACATAAAAGCTACAGGTCATGAATGCATATCTAATCATAAACTTATGAACTTCATTAGAGAATCACCAAGAAGGCTCAATGCCCTTTCAAGCTAGTTGCAACAACACTTGTTAGACCATGCACTCATCAACCATTCAATACACTATCAAATCATGAACAAGAGCCATAACTACAGCACATCTACTATCATGCTTATAACCAACATATAACTAGAATAGAAACCATGAAAAATCAGCCATAAAATCCACATAATAACAGTACATGTGCTCATTAATTACAATAAAAGAATAACTCATATTAATTTATGCAAAATCCAACCAAGTCAGGGACTCCAACATACCACCCAACCATACATTGGGTTGAACCAAATCTTTTTTTGAGCCAAACACCCCCTGTGCCATATTCGAAGCATGAATGTGGGATCTCATGGGATAAACCAAGACATAACCAAATAGGGAATCCAAAGGTTAAACCACCTCCCTCAAGCTACCACGATCTCAGCTAAATCGGCCCTCAGATCACAAAACCAAAACAAGCTTGGATGCCTCAGAATTTCTTCACCGTATCTTGAGCAATTTTCCTGTCTCCACCCACCTGTCGTGGGATTCTTGGAGAAAAACATCTCCACCCCCAACCCTTGGGATTTTAATGAGACCACCTCACCTAGTTCCCAAATCTTCTGATATTCCAAATTTTAACCAAGAATGAATCCCATCACACCATGGCTATCTAGGAAATGTCAAGGCAAGGATAAAACCACTACTAAACCAAGCAAAACCCATGCCAATGACAACAAATGAACTAAATAAAAAATTCATGTATCATGCATTCACATCCCAACAAGGAAATCACACATGCGACATGTTACCTGCAAAATATTCTTGTTGAAGTTGTTGATCCAACCTTTTCCTTACACTCCCTTGCTTTCTTTTGATTCCCTTTACTTTTCCTTTCCTTTCCTTCTCCAAATCCATGTGAATGCTAAAATCCTCCAAGAATACTCTTAGTGTGCAAGAGTGTATGAAAGAGAGAAAATGAAAGGAGAGAGCCAAAACTTAATTGAAAAAAGTTGTTAATTGTTTCTTTGATGCCTTTTTATCATTAATGTCTCCAATTTCTTCATTTTCCTTCATTTTGTTCTAATTTCCTTTGCATGCATATTTGTATCTCTTCACCTTCTTTTTCTCCTATTTATTTTATTTTCATAATTAAATGACAATTAATGCCTCTTTTTATTTTGCCAATGCCTTTGACAATTTTCATAGCCATTATTGAACCACAAGTGATTCCCACTAAAGTGTTTTCCTACCATTCAACTTGGAATATGTGTCCCATGACCTTGGCCTTGTTTTCTTTGCCTTTATTATCCTTTATTACATGAAATTTTAACCCAGGGTTGTTACAAACCCCCCCCCCCCGCCTTGGGGGAACATCGTCATCGGTGTTCTATGATGCCTAGAACCAACAACCCACTGAAAAAAAATCATATTGCATATGGAGCTTTATAACATAGCTCGATGCAGTAGTTACAATAACATATGTTGAAAGAAAAATAAACATATCGCTTATTGGATCTTTATAACACTTGTGGTATTTACAACCACATATATATACTTAACAATAATTTGTTTGAACCAACAAATAATGGATACAAAGCCCACATCTAATCAACCATCTCCCATGTAGCTTCATCAGGCCCAAAGTGCTTCCATTGCACTTTAACTTGTTGTATTGCTCGGTTCTCAAGTATGAGTTGTTTCCGCTGCAATATGAATTGAGGCTCTAGTTTGAACTCTCCCTCTAGTTCCACCTACAATACAAACCAATCAATCACATGATCAAAATCTTGCACTTATCTCTTAAGAAATGAAAGATGGAAAACATCATGGAATTTCAATGTTGGTAGTAGTGAAATTTTGTAGGCTACTGGTCCAATCCTCTCAAGGATCTCAAATGTCCCAAAACATAGAGGTGCCAGCTTGGAACATGTCCCAATCCTCAGGGAGCTCCTCTTGGGTTTGATCTGCAAGTACACATTCTCCCCAACCTGAAACTCCTTGAATTCCCTATGTTGATCTCCATAACTCTTATGCCTATTGTTGTCGCTAAATCTTGCACCATGCAGGACAGGTGCAGCATGAGATAAGAAATCTCCCTAGAGACAACCTCTGGGTTGATTGTAGACTAGTGCCTAGGACATCTTAAATAGAGGAGTGCTTGTAAGGTTATATGTGAGGGGGTTGCAGCACTCCAATTGTCACGTAAAAAGTAATAGGAGGGGGCTTGGTTTAATTAGCTTTCAAAGAGGTAGATTCAAGCCAATTCATGGATCCAAATGTTGCAGGTATATGGAGCAATCTCAAAGAGAAATGGTTTCTTCTTCTAGTGGCCTACACATGGAAATGAGACAGCTTGAACTAAAGTTGAAGTGGTGAAGGAGAGGGGGAGGAGAAGGAGGAAATTAGGTGCAGAGGGTTGTGACAACAGAATCTTCAGCCACTAATTTCCAGCAGAAAGTGGAATTCGATGGATAGGGTTGTAAGCAACACAGAATCCTAAACCATGGTTTTCCGATGAAATGATAGAAATAGAGGGAGTTGATTTTACAGTTTCAGGCATGCATAGTAATGGGTATCAATCTCTGTTCAATAGTTGAGGTAAGTCTGAGCCACCACAGGTACTGTAAGCTACTCACAAACATAAGTAAATCTGAAGGATTACAGGTACTACATGCATATAAATAACAAAATTAATTTTGTGGTCTTGCACAGGTACTCTCTTCTATTTAGCAGTGAAGACAAATCCATTAGTCAACAAGAAACATAGCAGCTGTCTTAATACTATTTCAGAGAAGAAATACACGGTGAAATGAGGTTACAGAAGGGAAAACTTACTGCACATTAATCATCTTAGGAATTCTTAATACTATTTCAGAGAAGAAATACACGGTGAAATGAGGTTACAGAAGGGAAAACTTACTGCACATTAATCATGTTAGGAATCAACAGGAAAATACCATTTAACTCCAAGGGTCCAATAACTAGTCCATACACTCAACAATGATATCAGTGAAACCCCCATGAACAAGAAAATTAGAACCAAAATGGCATCACAGAGTTCAGCCCTCTCGGGTGAGAAATTTCAGAGCCAGCCCAAAACCAGAACCAGAACATAGTCTTGCATCTACCTTTTTATAGGAAGAAGGGGAAGGTTTTACAATCATGACACAGTATAAAATATCCATGGGCCAAGTCTTAGCTATTAGATCAGCTATCTGTCTCGACTAGGATGAAGCATTGTTTCCCCCAAAAATATTACAATGGGATGCCATCCCTTTCTTGAAGAAATCAGACATTAATACATAAAGAAAGAAGATAGAGAGAGGAAGGAGGAGGTGTCCCTTTATCGTTTCAGTGGAGGCCTCTTGTCAAGCCACGTCCCTGCTGGCATAGACTCTTTTTAGTTGTTTGAGGTGGTTCATTTATACATCAACCGGCTTAAGTCAATTCTCCCATTAAAATGCCTTCGACGCTGACTTATAGAAGTCTATTTCAGACCGTCTTTACATAAATCTACCCATGCTCCTCATTAAACACCCAGCTGCCGACCCATCAATCTTTCAAAACTCTCTGTATAGTGCTATAAATGCATCACAGCACGAGATTCAATTCATTTAAACCAGTCGAAGAGGCGGGCATTAATTAATTAACTATGAGCCCCCCTTTATTATAGCCCCATTTATGAATTTCCTCATTGGGCCAGAGGCGGAGACCGGGGGCTCATCTTAAAAGCGCTTAAGGCCTTGACATGCTATGCGGGGGCATTTTTCTTTATAATGCATAAGTCCCTCATTCGCTGATTTCTCGGACGTGAAATCTTTGTAAATCATAGCTTATGAGATATCACATTCGGGGCCCTTCCTTATCGTATCGCAATCGTCGATAAGCCCAAAACCAGGAACTGTTGATCGTCGATAACCTACTGACATCATTACTGATGTCATCACTACCACGTGTCACCATGTGGGTGGTGCCACGTGGCACTCAGAAATAGCCCCATTGGACCCCTGAAAACGCTAAAAATGAGTGACACGTGTCCACTGCCACGTCATCATCTGTACTTGCCACATCATCCACCACATCAGCTCTAAGGACCAATCAAAATCTGCCACGTGGCCCCCTGGAGGAGAGAGAAAGTGGTTGGTCAGGCCTCAGTTTTTCATGCTTTTCCTTTGTATTTAAAAATCAGCGCTCCCCGACGATTTTGGTCCATATCGCAATATCGACCCCCTTCACTATTTCGGGACTCAAACCTTGCCGATATGCGATAATGCGGTATCGCACCATGTGGAAGAGAGAGAAGGAGAGTCCTAGCCCTTGGTTTGGCGGTCTTTTCCTTTGTAAATCAGAATCGGCCCCTTTCCAGAACTTTAGTGCTATATCGCAAATTGGCCCCCTTTCCTGTTTCAGGACTTAAACCATCGCAATCACAATTAAACTGTTTGGCCTAGACCTAGGACCCCACTGATATGCGATTGTGATGAACTGTGCCAAGTCCCGATAGCAATTTTTCTTCAACACACAACCATTTTTTGGGTTTTCTGAGCTTTCTATAGGGATTCTTCAACAGGCCCTATCTTCTGATCCAGGAACCATTTTTTGGACTTCTATATACCACCAGAAAGCTCTTTCCATGTACTATGCACTGGAGAGGTCCTGTTTGGCTCTGATAGCTTCTGTGGCTAAAAATTTGGCATCAAACATCACTATTTTTTGGCTTCTGAAGCCCCTCATGGCTGAAAAAGGCAGTCAGTGACAACATTGGTTCCTATTGGGGATAGTGCCTTGTTGGCAAGGTTGAGAACCTATAGACCAACATCCTTCACCATTGGGCATGGAGTCAGTAATATATGTACTTTATAATCAACAAAATCTCCATGGGACCTTTCTTTATCCATCTACATGCAGAAAATAAAAACTCTAACAATTGAAAGTAAATGCTCAACTGGTTAGCTTATTTATGTACAATCCTACTTATTTATAGTGATTAATTCAACTATGTATGTTCAAATCTCCAATAGGAACAGGCCAACATTAGAGTACTAGACCACATGCCTTCATACTATTGAAAAATAAAGATTAAAACAGGCATGCAACATGAAAAATCTGCAGATATGGAACCTGATATATGATGTTGAAATAACCTATGTTGTCGGCTAAAGAATAGGTTCATATACTCAGCCACAGGTTCGTGGAATAGACAATGAATTTTTGCAGCAGCCTATTCTTCACATACAGTCTACTAACCAATATCCTCTTAGCCAGGGTGCCCATAAACATTATCCAACTCCTTAGCTTCAGCCTTTTCAAGAAAAACTAGTTGTTGATCTTTCACTGCCTATTTTTCACTAGGGCCATATTCTTGGAAATATGCAACAGAATCTTCACTATCTAAACTATAAGAGTCATAGATTGGAGGGTCTATTGAGAATTCTTAATAGGCATCTTGCTACAGCAGGCAGCAACAGACTCTTCGTCATCTTTTAGCCTTCAGTTCTTCTTGAAACACTTGTTGTTGGGAGCTTTCTCCCCACTTGCTAGTAAACAACTCCTTTTGCACCTCCATGACCATTTCATTCTACTCTGAATCACATGAATCATATATAGGAGGTGGTCCTTGATCCTGCTCTTCATGTGAAAGATATACATCATGGAATGGAGCCTCTTTGCTAACCTCTTGATGGGCGTCTTCTTCTTGTTCAGATTCCCATTACTGGGAGTGTGTTAGCTCTGCCTCACTTGACTCTCCATCAAAGTCATATTCATCATAAGAAGGAGAAACATCATACTCAACTGAATAAGCACTCTGAGAGTTTATTTGTAGTTGAGTGGTGTTTCCTTTTTCTCTTTCTTTCTCATGGGGTGATGGTTCCTAATGGGAGTAAATATTTTCTTGGAGAGGAGCTCCACAAACACCTTCAGAAGATTCATCAACCTCGGGACTATCTTCATCATTAAAAAAATTGAACAATCTTCAAACATAGCATTCGATAGATACAATCTTTTGAAATATTGATGGAATGTTGTATGAAGGTATTTCAAGGAAGATATGCAACCATGAGGTAGTGTTTTGTACCAGACTCTAGCACCTTCTCCTAAATAATACATGAACAACTTCATTTGTACATCTTCAAATAAACTACCTTGTTGCTCCATGCATTCATGAAATAAGGTGTTGGTCGGGCCTTCTCTCTGTGTTTCCACTTAATCTAGGAAAGTAGGTATCCCATTCATGAAACAAAGGAACATGGTTAGGGTAACCAGTAATGGAAGAAAAATCTAGTGGGGAAAACTTGTTGGCCAGGAATTCAGGAATGGCCATCTTCAAAACATACCTATATGATTGCTTTTAGCTTCAAAAGTAGGGAGAGCTTTCAGCCATTGTAGCATCTGAGTGAGTATGTGGCTGCTTGAAAGCTAGGATGATCAAATAGAGATATCGATAGTGGAGTTGCCAGGATGTTTACCATAGAATTGACAGTGGAGTCACCAAGGTGAGAGATCTTCAACCCACACTTCCCTAGCTCACCTAACAGGGGAAATGTAAAACTTTGTCATACCCAGGGAAAAATATTCTAATATGTTCCCCGGCAACGGTGCCAGAAAGATGTTGTCGCTAAATCTTGCACCATGCAGCACAAGTGCAGCATGAGACAAGAAATCTCCCTAGAGACAACCTCTGGGTTGATTGTAGACTAGTGCCTAGGAAATCTTAAATAGAGGAGTGCTTGTAAGGTTATATGTGAGGGGGTTGCAGCACTCCAATTGTCACGTAAAAAGTAATAGGAGGGGGCTTGGTTCAATTAGCTTTCAAAGAGGTAGATTCAAGCCAATTCATGGATCCAAATGTTAGGGGTATATGGAGCAATCTCAAAGAGAAATGGTTTCTTCTTCTAGTGGCCTACACATGGAAATGAGACAGCTTGAACTAAAGTTGAAGTGGTGAAGGAGAGGGGGAGGAGAAGGAGGAAATTAGGTGCAGAGGGTTGTGACAACAGAATCTTCAGCCACTAATTTCCAGCAGAAAGTGGAATTCGATGGATAGGGTTGTAAGCAACACAGAATCCTAAACCATGGTTTTCCGATGAAATGATAGAAATAGAGGGAGTTGATTTTACAGTTTCAGGCATGCATAGTAATGGGTATCAATCTCCGTTCAATGTTGAGGTAAGTCTGAGCCACCACAGGTACTGTAAGCTACTCACAAACATAAGTAAATCTGAAGGATTACAGGTACTACATGCATATAAATAACAAAATTAATTTTGTGGTATTGCATAGGTACTCTCTTCTATTTAGCAGTGAAGTCAAATCCATTAGTCAACAAGAAACATAGCAGCTTTCTTAATACTAGTTCAGAGAAGAAATACACGGTGAAATGAGGTTACAGAAGGGAAAACTTACTGCACATTAATCATCTTAGGAATCAACAGGAAAATACCATTTAACTCCAAGTGTCCAATAAGTAGTCCATACACTCATCAATGATATCAGTGAAACCCCCATGAACAAGAAAATTAGAACCAAAATGGCATCACAGAGTTCAGCCCTCTCGGGTGAGAAATTTCAGAGCCAACCCAAAACCAGAACCAGAACATAGTCTTGCATCTACCTTTTTATAGGAAGAAGGGGAAGGTTTTACAATCATGACACAGTATAAAATATCCATGGGCCAAGTCTTAGCTATTAGATCAGCTATCTGTCTCGACTAGGATGAAGCATTGTTTCCCCCAAAAATATTACAATGGGATGCCATCCCTTTCTTGAAGAAATCATACATTAATACATAAAGAAAGAAGATAGAGAGAGGAAGGAGGAGGTGTCCCTTTATCGTTTCAGTGGAGGCCTCTTGTCAAGCCACGTCCCTGCTGGCATAGACTCTTTTTAGTTGTTTGAGGTGGTTCATTTATACATCAACCGGCTTAAGTCAATTCTCCCATTAAAATGCCTTCGACGCTGACTTATAGAAGTCTATTTCAGGCCGTCCTTACATAAATCTACCCATGCTCCTCATTAAACACCCAGCTGCCGACCCATCAATCTTTCAAAACTCTCTGTATAGTGCTATCAATGCATCACAACACGAGATTCAATTCATTAAACCAGTCAAAGAGGCGGGCATTAATTAATTAACTCTGAGCCCCCCTTTATTATAGCCCCATTTATGAATTTCCTCATTGGGCCAGAGGCGGAGACCGGGGCTCATCTTAAAAGCGCTTAAGGCCTTGACATGCTATGCGGGGGCATTTTTCTTTATAATGCATAAGTCCCTCATTCGCTGATTTCTCGGACGTGAAATCTTTGTAAATCATAGCTTATGAGATATCACATTCGGGGCCCTTCCTTATCGTATCGCAATCGTCGATAAGCCCAAAACCAGGAACTGCTGATCGTCGATAACCTACTGACATCATTACTGATGTCATCACTACCACGTGTCACCATGTGGGTGGTGCCACGTGGCACTCAGAAATAGCCCCATTGGACCCCTGAAAACGCTAAAAATGAGTGACACGTGTCCACCGCCACGTCATCATCTGTACTTGCCACATCATCCACCACATCAGCTCTAAGGACCAATCAAAATCTGCCACGTGGCCCCCTGGAGGAGAGAGAAAGTGGTTGGTCAGGCCTCAGTTTTTCATGCTTTTCCTTTGTATTTAAAAATCAGCGCTCCCCGACGATTTTGGTCCATATCGCAATATCGACCCCCTTCACTATTTCGGGACTCAAACCTTGCCGATATGCGATAATGCGGTATCGCACCATGTGGAGGAGAGAGAAGGAGAGTCCTAGCCCTTGGTTTGGCGGTCTTTTCCTTTGTAAATCAGAATCGGCCCCTTTCCAGAACTTTAGTGCTATATCGCAAATTGGCCCCCTTTCCTGTTTCAGGACTTAAACCATCGCAATCACAATTAAACTGTTTGGCCTAGACCTAGGACCCCACTGATATGCGATTGTGATGAACTGTGCCAAGTCCCGATAGCAATTTTTCTTCAACACACAACCATTTTTTGGGTTTTCTGAGCTTTCTATAGGGATTCTTCAACAGGCCCTATCTTCTGATCCAGGAACCATTTTTTGGACTTCTATATACCACCAGAAAGCTCTTTCCATGTACTATGCACTGGAGAGGGTCCTGTTTGGCTCTGATAGCTTCTGTGGCTAAAAATTTGGCATCGAACATCACTATTTTTTGGCTTCTGAAGCCCTCATGGCTGAAAAAGGCAGTCAGTGACAACATTGGTTCCTATTGGGGATAGTGCCTTGTTGGCAAGGTGTTGAGAACCTATAGAACAACATACTTCACCATTGGGCATAGAGTCAGTAATATATGTACTTTATAATCAACACAATCTCCATGGGACCTTTCTTTATCCATCTACATGCAGAAAATAAAAACTCTAACAATTGAAAGTAAATGCTCAACTGGTTAGCTTATTTATGTACAATCCTACTTATTTATAGTGATTAATTCAACTATGTATTTTCAAATCTCCAATAGGAACAGGCCAACATTAGAGTACTAGACCACATGCCTTCATACTATTGAAAAATAAAGATTAAAACAGGCATGCAACATGAAAAACCTGATATATGATGTTGAAATAACCTATGTTGTCGGCTAAAGAATAGGTTCATATACTCAGCCACAGGTTCGTGGAATAGACAATGAATTTTTGCAGCAGCCTATTCTTCACATACAGTCTACTAACCAATATCCTCTTAGCCAGGGTGCCCATAAACATTATCCAACTCCTTAGCTTCAGCCTTTTCAAGAAAAACTAGTTGTTGATCTTTCACTGCCTATTTTTCACTAGGGCCATATTCTTGGAAATATGCAACAGACTCTTCACTATCTAAACTATAAGAGTCATAGATTGGAGGGTCTATTGAGAATTCTTAATAGGCATCTTGCTACAGCAGGCAGCAACAGACTCTTCGTCATCTTTTAGCCTTCAGTTCTTCTTGAAACACTTGTTGTTGGGAGCTTTCTCCCCACTTGCTAGTAAACAACTCCTTTTGCACCTCCATGACCATTTCATTCTACTCTGAATCACATGAATCATATATAGGAGGTGGTCCTTGATCCTGCTCTTCATGTGAAAGATATACATCATGGAATGGAGCCTCTTTGCTAACCTCTTGATGGGCGTCTTCTTCTTGTTCAGATTCCCATTACTGGGAGTGTGTTAGCTCTGCCTCACTTGACTCTCCATCAAAGTCATATTCATCATAAGAAGGAGAAACATCATACTCAACTGAATAAGCACTCTGAGAGTTTATTTGTAGTTGAGTGGTGTTTCCTTTTTCTCTTTCTTTCTCATGGGGTGATGGTTCCTAATGGGAGTAAATATTTTCTTGGAGAGGAGCTCCACAAACACCTTCAGAAGATTCATCAACCTCGGGACTATCTTCATCATTAAAAAAATTGAACAATCTTCAAACATAGCATTCGATAGATACAATCTTTTGAAATATTGATGGAATGTTGTATGAAGGTATTTCAAGGAAGATATGCAACCATGAGGTAGTGTTTTGTACCAGACTCTAGCACCTTCTCCTAAATAATACATGAACAACTTCATTTGTACATCTTCAAATAAACTACCTTGTTGCTCCATGCATTCATGAAATAAGGTGTTGGTCGGGCCTTCTCTCTGTGTTTCCACTTAATCTAGGAAAGTAGGTATCCCATTCATGAAACAAAGGAACATGGTTAGGGTAACCAGTAATGGAAGAAAAATCTAGTGGGGAAAACTTGTTGGCCAGGAATTCAGGAATGGCCATCTTCAAAACATACCTATATGATTGCTTTTAGCTTCAAAAGTAGGGAGAGCTTTCAGCCATTGTAGCATCTGAGTGAGTATGTGGCTGCTTGAAAGCTAGGATGATCAAATAGAGATATCGATAGTGGAGTTTCCAGGATGTTTACCATAGAATTGACAGTGGAGTCACCAAGGTGAGAGATCTTCAACCCACACTTCCTAGCTCACCTAACAGGGGAAATGTACAACCTTGTCATACCCAGGGAAAAATATTCTAATATGTTCCCTGGCAACGGTGCCAGAAAGATGTTGTCGCTAAATCTTGCACCATGCAGGACAGGTGCAGCATGAGATAAGAAATCTCCCTAGAGACAACCTCTGGGTTGATTGTAGACTAGTGCCTAGGGAATCTTAAATAGAGAAGTGTTTGTATGGTTATATGTGAGGGGGTTGCAGCACTCCAATTGTCACGTAAAAAGTAATAGGAGGGGGCTTGGTTTAATTAGATTTCAAAGAGGTAGATTCAAGCCTATTCATGGATCCAAATGTTAGGGGTATATGGAGCAATCTCAAAGAGAAATGGTTTCTTCTTCTAGTGGCCGACACATGGAAATGAGACAGCTTGAACTAAAGTTGAAGTGGTGAAGGAGAGGGGGAGGAGAAGGAGGAAATTAGGTGCAGAGGGTTGTGACAACAGAATCTTCAGCCACTAATTTCTAGCAGAAAGTGGAATTCGATGGACAGGGTTGTAAGCAACACAGAATCCTAAACCATGGTTTTCCGATGAAATGATAGGAATAGAGGGAGTTGATTTTACAGTTTCAAGCATGCATAGTAATGGGTATCAATCTCTGTTCAATGTTGAGGTAAGTCTGAGCCACCATAGGTACTGTAAGCTACTCACAAACATAAGTAAATCTGAAGGATTACAGGTACTACATGCATATAAATAACAAAATTAATTTTGTGGTATTGCATAGGTACTCTCTTCTATTTAGCAGTGAAGACAAATCCATTAGTCAACAAGAAACATAGCAGCTTTCTTAATACTATTTCAGAGAAGAAATACACGGTGAAATGAGGTTACAGAAGGGAAAACTTACTGCACATTAATCATCTTAGGAATCAACAGGAAAATTCCATTTAACTCCAAGTGTCCAACAAGTAGTCCATACACTCATCAATGATATCAGTGAAACCCCCATGAACAAGAAAATTAGAACCAAAATGGCATCACAGAGTTCAGCCCTCTCGGTGAGAAATTTCAGAGCCAGCCCAAAACCAGAACCAGAACATAGTCTTGCATCTACCTATTTATAGGAAGAAGGGGAAGGTTTTACAATCATGACACAGTATAAAATATCCATGGGCCAAGTCTTAGCTATTAGGTCAGCTATCTGTCTCGACTAGGATGAAGCATTGTTTCCCCCAAAAATATTACAATGGGATCCCATCCCTTTCTTGAAGAAATCAGACATTAATACATAGAGAAAGAAGATAGAGAGAGGAAGGAGGAGGTGTCCCTTTTTCATTTCAGTGGAGGCCTCTTGTCAAGCCACGTCCCTGCTGTCATAGACTCTTTTTAGTTGTTTGAGGTGGTTCATTTATACATCAACCGACTTAAGTCAATTCTCCCATTAAAATGCCTTCGACGCTGACTTATAGAAGTCTATTTCAGGCCGTCTTTACATAAATCTACCCATGCTCCTCATTAAACACCCAGCTGCCGACCCATCAATCTTTCAAAACTCTCTGTATAGTGCTATCAATGCATCACAGCACGAGATTCAATTCATTTAAACCAGTCGAAGAGGCGGGCATTAATTAATTAACTCTGAGCCCCCCTTTATTATAGACCCATTTATGAATTTCCTCATTGGGCCAGAGGCGGAGACCGGGGGCTCATCTTAAAAGCGCTTAAGGCCTTGACATGCTATGCGGGGGCATTTTTCTTTATAATGCATAAGTCCCTCATTCGCTGATTTCTCGGACGTGAAATCTTTGTAAATCATAGCTTATGAGATATCACATTCGGGGCCCTTCCTTATCGTATCACAATCGTCGATAAGCCCAAAACCAGGAACTGCTGATCGTCGATAACCTACTGACATCATTACTGATGTCATCACTACCACGTGTCACCATGTGGGTGGTGCCACGTGGCACTCAGAAATAGCCCCATTGGACCCCTGAAAACGCTAAAAATGAGTGACACGTGTCCACCGCCACGTCATCATCTGTACTTGCCACATCATCCACCACATCAGCTCTAAGGACCAATCAAAATCTGCCACGTGGCCCCCTGGAGGAGAGAGAAAGTGGTTGGTCAGGCCTCGATTTTTCATGCTTTTCCTTTGTATTTAAAAATCAGCGCTCCCCGACGATTTTGGTCCATATCGCAATATCGACCCCCTTCACTATTTCGGGACTCAAACCTTGCCGATATGCGATAATGCGGTATCGCACCATGTGGAGGAGAGAGAAGGAGAGTCCTAGCCCTTGGTTTGGCGGTCTTTTCCTTTGTAAATCAGAATCGGCCCCTTTCCAGAACTTTAGTGCTATATCGCGAATTGGCCCCCTTTCCTGTTTCAGGACTTAAACCATCGCAATCACAATTAAACTGTTTGGCCTAGACCTAGGACCCCACTGATATGCGATTGTGATGAACTGTGCCAAGTCCCGATAGCAATTTTTCTTCAACACACAACCATTTTTTGGTTTTCTGAGCTTTCTATAGGGATTCTTCAACAGGCCCTATCTTCTGATCCAGGAACCATTTTTTGGACTTCTATATACCACCAGAAAGCTCTTTCCATGTACTATGCACTGGAGAGGGTCCTGTTTGGCTCTGATAGCTTCTGTGGCTAAAAATTTGGCATCGAACATCACTATTTTTTGGCTTCTGAAGCCCCTCATGGCTGAAAAAGGCAGTCAGT
Organism: Pinus tabuliformis; assembly: GCA_031772625.1. Lineage (NCBI taxonomy): Eukaryota > Viridiplantae > Streptophyta > Pinopsida > Pinales > Pinaceae > Pinus > Pinus tabuliformis. The sequence goes on along the minus strand of CM062805.1, from coordinate 701,861,236 downwards.
GACAACATTGGTTCCTATTGGGGATAGTGCCTTGTTGGCAAGGTGTTGAGAACCTATAGAACAACATACTTCACCATTGGGCATAGAGTCAGTAATATATGTACTTTATAATCAACACAATCTCCATGGGACCTTTCTTTATCCATCTACATGCAGAAAATAAAAACTCTAACAATTGAAAGTAAATGCTCAACTGGTTAGCTTATTTATGTACAATCCTACTTATTTATAGTGATTAATTCAACTATGTATGTTCAAATCTCCAATAGGAACAGGCCAACATTAGAATACTAGACCACATGCCTTCATACTATTGAAAAATAAAGATTAAAACAGGCATGCAACATGAAAAATCTGCAGATATGGAACCTGATATATGATGTTGAAATAACCTATGTTGTCAGCTAAAGAATAGGTTCATATACTCAGCCACAGGTTCGTGGAATAGACAATGAATTTTTGCAGCAGCCTATTCTTCACATACAGTCTACTAACCAATATCCTCTTAGCCAGGGTGCCCATAAACATTATCCAACTCCTTAGCTTCAGCCTTTTCAAGAAAAACTAGTTGTTGATCTTTCACTGCCTATTTTTCACTAGGGCCATCTTCTTGGAAATATGCAACAGACTCTTCACTATCTAAACTATAAGAGTCATAGATTGGAGGGTCTATTGAGAATTCTTAATAGGCATCTTGCTACAGCAGGCAGCAACAGACTCTTCGTCATCTTTTAGCCTTCAGTTCTTCTTGAAACACTTGTTGTTGGGAGCTTTCTCCCCACTTGCTAGTAAACAACTCCTTTTGCACCTCCATGACCATTTCATTCTACTCTGAATCACATGAATCATATATAGGAGGTGGTCCTTGATCCTGCTCTTCATGTGAAAGATATACATCATGGAATGGAGCCTCTTTGCTAACCTCTTGATGGGCGTCTTCTTCTTGTTCAGCTTCCCATAACTGAGAGTGTGATAGCTCTGCCTCACTTGACTCTCCATCAGAGTCATATTCATCATAAGAAGGAGAAACATCAGACTCAACTGAATAAGCCCTCTGAGAGTTTATTTGTAGCTCAGTGGTGTTTCCTTCTTCTCTTTCTTTCTCATGGGGTGATGCTTCCTAATGGGAGTAGATGTTTTCTTGGAGAGGAGCTCCACAAACATCTTCAGTAGATTCATCAACCTCGGGACTGTCTTCATCATTAAAAAATTGAACAATCTTCAAACATAGCATTCGATAGATAAAATCTTTTGTAATATTGATGGAATGTTGTATGAAAATATTTCAAGGAAGATATGCTGCCATGAGGTAGTGTTTTGTACCAGACTCTAGCACCTTCTTCTAAATAATACATGAACAACTTCATTTGTACATCTTCAAATAAAATACCTTGTTGCTCCATGCATTCATGAAACTCTTTAAGGTGTTGGTCGGGCCTTCTCTCTGTGTTCCCACTGAATCTAGGAAAGTAGGTATCCCATTCATGAAACAAAGGAACATGGTTAGGATAACCAGCAATGGAAGAAAAATCTAGTGGGGAAAACTTGTTGGCCAGGAATGCAGGAATGGCCATCTTCAAAACATACCTATATGATTGCTTTTAGCTTCAAAAGTAGGGAGAGCTTTCAGCCATTGTAGCATCTGAGTGAGTATGTGGCTGCTTGAAAGCTAGGATGATCAAATAGAGATATCGATAGTGGAGTTGCCAGGATGTTTACCATAGAATTGACAGTGGAGTCACCAAGGTGAGAGATCTTCAACCCACACTTCCCTAGCTCACCTAACAGGGGAAATGTACAACCTTGTCATACCCAGGGAAAAATATTCTAATATGTTCCCTGGCAACGGTGCCAGAAAGATGTTGTCGCTAAATCTTGCACCATGCAGGACAGGTGCAGCATGAGATAAGAAATCTCCCTAGAGACAACCTCTGGGTTGATTGTAGACTAGTGCCTAGGGAATCTTAAATAGAGAAGTGTTTGTATGGTTATATGTGAGGGGGTTGCAACACTCCAATTGTCACGTAAAAAGTAATAGGAGGGGGCTTGGTTTAATTAGATTTCAAAGAGGTAGATTCAAGCCTATTCCTGGATCCAAATGTTAGGGGTATATGGAGCAATCTCAAAGAGAAATGGTTTCTTCTTCTAGTGGCCGACACATGGAAATGAGACAGCTTGAACTAAAGTTGAAGTGGTGAAGGAGAGGGGGAGGAGAAGGAGGAAATTAGGTGCAGAGGGCTGTGACAACAGAATCTTCAGCCATTAATTTCCAGTAGAAAGTGGATTTTGATGGATAGGGTTTTAAGCAACACAGAATCCTAAACCATGGTTTTCCGATGAAATGATAGAAATAGAGGGAGCTGATTTTAAAGTTTCAGGCATGCATAGTAATGGGTATTAATCTCTGTTCAACAGTTGAGGTAATTCTGAGCCACCACAGGTATTGTAAGCTACTCACAAACATAAGTAAATATGAAGGATTACACGTACTGCATGCATATAAATAAAAGAAGTAATTTTGTGGTCTTTCACAAGTACTCTCTTCTATTTAGCAGTGAAGACAAATCCATTAGTCGACAAGAAACATAGCATCTTTCTTAATATTATTTCAGAGAAGAAATACACGGTGAAATGAGGTTACATAAGGGAAAACTTACTGCACATTAATCATCTTAGGAACCAACAGGAAAATACCATTTAACTCCAAGGGTCTAATAACCAGTCCATACACTCAGTAATGATATTAGTGAAACCCCCATGAACAAGAAAATTTGAACCAAAATGGCAACATGGAGTTCAACCCTCCTGGGTGAGAAATTTCAGAGCCAGCCAGAACCAGATACAGAACATAGTCTTGCATCTGCCTATTTATAGGAAGAAGGGGAAGGTTTTACAATCATGACACAATAGAAAATATCCCTGGGCTGAGTCTCAACTGTAATATTAGATAGTTGTCTCGGCCAGGGTGAAGCACTGTTTCCCCCAAAAATATTACAACGGGATCCCATCCCTTTCTTGAAGAAATGAGACATTAATACATAGAGAAAGAAGATAGAGAGAGGAAGGAGGAGGTGTCCCTTTATCGTTTCAATGGAGGCCTCTTGTCAAGCCATGTCCCTGTTGTCATAGACTCTTTTCGGGTGTTTGAGGCATTTCATTTATACATCAACCAACTTAAGTCAATTCTACCATTAAAATACCTTCGACGCTGAATTATAGAAGTGTATTGCAGGATGTCTTTACATAAATATGTCCATACTCCTCGTTAAACACCCAGTTGTCAACCCATAAATCTTTCAAAACTCTATGTACAGTGTTATTAGTGCATCACAACATAGGATTTCAATTCATTTAAAATAATCGAGCAGGCGAGCGTTTAATTAACTCTTAGGCCCCCTTTATTACAGCCCCTTTTATGAATTTCCTCATAGGGCCACAGGCGGAGACCGGGGAATCATCTTAAAAGAACTTAAGGCCTTGACTTGTTGTCTGGGGGCCTTTTTCTTTATAATGCATAAGTCCTTCATCAAATGATTTCCCTGACCTGAAATCTTTGTAAATTGCAACTTATGAAATATCGCATCCGGGGCCCTTCCTTATCGCATCAAAATTGTCGATAAGCCTGAAACCAGGAACCATTGATCGCCAATAACCTACCGATGTCATTGCTAACGTCATCACTTCCACATGTCACCCTGTGAGTGGTGCCATGTGGCACCCGGAAGAAACCCCATTGGACCCCTGAAAATGCCAAAAATGAGTGATATGTGTCCACTGCCACGTCATCGTCCATGCTTTCCATGTCATCCACCACATCAGCTCTGAGGACCAATCAAAAGATGCCACATGGCCCCCTGGAGGAGAGAGAAAGAGGTCGGGCGGGCCTTGGTTTTGCATGCTTTTCCTTTGTATTTAAAAATCATCCCTCCACAGCAATTTTGGTCCATATCGCAATATTGGCCCCCCTTCACTGTTTCGGGACTCAAAACTCACCGATATGTGATAATGCAGGATTGCACCACGTCGAGGAGAGAGAAGGAGTGGCCCGACCCTTGGTTTGGCGACATTTTCCTTTGTAAATCGGAATCGACCCCTTTCTGGAACTTTATTGTTATATCACAAATCGGCCCCCTTTCCTATTTCGAGACTTCAACCATCTCAATCACCAATTAAATGTTCTCCCTAGAACTGAGACCCCACTGATATGCGATTCCGTTGAATTGTCCCAAGTCTCAATTGCAATTTTTCTTCAACACTTAGCCATTTTTTTGGGTTTTTTGAGCTTTCTAAAGGGCTTCTTCAACAGGCCCTAACTTAAGATCTAGGAACCCTTTTTTGGACTTCTATATACCACCGGAAAGCGCTTTCTGAGAACTACGCACTAGAGAGGGTTTGGTTTGGCTCTGACATCTTATATGTCTCAAAACATTTCATCAAACATCACTTGTATTTGGCTTCTGAAGCCACTAATGACTTAAAAGCCAGTGAGTGAAAATTTTCATCTCCTCCTCCATCTCAACTAACATATCCAGTCCAATCAACACCCTATTCACTGGATCACTCCATCTAATTGGAGTATTACAACTCTTCCCACAAAGATCCTCAAATGGACTCATGTTCAAGGATTCTCGATACCCATTACTATATGCAAACGATAATCCTCCCACTTCCTTTGTTGATGAATGACATACATCCTCAAAATGTCCTCAAGAATCCTGCTAACCTTCTTTGTATGTCCATCTGTCTATAGATGATAGATTGTATTCAAGGCTAACTCTATCCCCAAGCCTCAAAACAATGCCTTCTGAAACTTGGAAGTGAACTTGGCATCTCTATTTGAATCTATGATTCTCTTGGGAACACCATGCAATGTCACTATCTCCCTCATGAAGATCTGACCTACCTCACTAGATGGATTGTAGACTTCACTAAAATGAAGTGAGCTACCTTGCTCAACCTAACAACCACAACCATGTTGGAATCATGTTGTCTCGATGTCCTCAAAAAACCTGTAATGAAGTCCATGGAAATTACCTCCCATTTCAACTTTGGAATTAGAATAGGTTGTAATAGACGAGCTGGATGCTTGCATTCCGCCTTCACCTGTTGATAGTCCAAACATCTAGCAACAAACTCAGCCACTTCCTTCTTCAATTTTGTTCAATGATAAAAATTCTTAACAACTTTTAAAGTCTTATGGTATCCTGGGTGACTTGAATATGGTTTGACATGAAACTCCCTCGGGATAAGCTTCTTCAAATCACTACTATTTGACACATAAATCCTATTCATGAATCTAACCAGGCCATCTGTCGTGAGGTGATACTCCTCATCTCTATCACCTTCACCCTGCTACTACAACCTCTGCTTCAGCTACTGATACGTCTCATCATGTTTCCCTGCATGCAAGATTTGCTCCTGTAAATTTGTACCATAAGAGAAAATAGTCGAAATATGATTTACCTGCTCTCTCCTACTGAGAGCATCTGCAAAACAATTCTCCTTGCCCTTAATGTACATGATATTGAAATTAAACTCACTTAAAGTAGCCAACCATCAATCTTTCCTAACATTCAGATTGGGTTGGTCAAAGAAGTACCTTATTCCACTATGATCACTCATAATAATAAACCTCCTGCCAAGAAGATAATTCCTCCACATCTTCAAGGCATGAATGAAAGTTTCCAACTCAAGATCAAGAATCGCATAGTTCTTCTCGTGCTCATTCAACTTCCTTGACTCATAGCATACCACATATCGTTCTTGCATCAGGTTTCCACTAAGTTCTTTCTTGCAAGCATCTGTATAAACTATAAAATGCTTATCAGGATCTGCAATCTTCATAACTAGAGCATTTGTAATCAAATGCTTCAACTACTCAAAACTAGTTGCACACTCCTTACTCCATTCAAACTTCTTCCATTTTCTCTACATAGATGTAATAGGATAGGAAATCCTTGAGAAGTTATTGATTAACCTTTTGTAATAAATTTCTAGTCCCATGAATGATCTAATCTCATCCACATTCCTAGGAGTTGGCCACTCCCTGATAGCTCTAATATTTTCCGAATCCACTGCTATACCTTCCTTGGAAACAACATGTCCCAAGTAATAAATCTAAGTCTGAAAGAAACTACACTTTTTGAGCTTGGCATACAACTAATTCTCTCTCAACAATCCCAGCGTTGTTTCCAGGTGCTTTGTATGCTCCTCCACATTCTTGGATCATATCAATATATCATCAATAAACACTATCACAAAATTGCCTAGATAAGGACGCAACACACTGGTACGGAATGCAGTCTTGAAGATATTTTCTTCTTTGATGTGCACTTGATGATGTCCCGATCTCAAATCAATATTTGAGAATATCATTTCTCCCTTTAGTTGATAAAATAAGTCATCAATCCTTAGCAATGGATACCTATTCTTGATCGTCACCTTGTTCATCTTCCTCTAATCAATGCACAATATAAGTACCATCCTTCTTCTTTACAAACAACACTAGTGCACCCCAAGGCGATACAGTTGGCCTAATGTATCCCTTATCAAACATTTATTTAAGTTGCAACTTCAATTTCACCAACTTCGGAGTGACCATCCTGTAAGGTGCCTTTGATGTTGGTGCTACCTGGTATTAAATCAATAGAGAAATCCACTTCCATATGAGGTGGTAACTCTAAGATGTCTGTAGGAAACACATCCTGAAATTGATGCAAAATAGGTTACTTCTTCAAGACTTCATCATCTTCGACATCTTTCCCTTTCTCATTAGAAACCTGCACTGCAAATAATACACACCCCTTCCTGCAACTACGCTTAGCTTACATGGATGTAACCATTCTCATTGATGTACGATTCTTCTCTCCTTACAAGATTCTCTTCTCTCCATCATCATCCAGACACTCAATATCCTTCTCATAGTAGTTTACCTTGGTCTTGTGAGTGAACAACTAATCTATACCTAAAATCATGATATATGAACCCAAAGGAAACACATTTAGATGTGTTGATGTAGGCATAGCATTCAGCTAAAATGCACAAGATCTCACCCAATGATGAACTATTCTCTTGGTCCTTGTAGCCAACTTCCATCTTAATAATGGATGTCTGATGATCCACCTCCATTTTATTCACTACTGCATAAATTTAAGGAATACTCTGTTCAACATCCCCAACTTCCTATGCCTCCTGAGCACTCTAGATTTGTGGCCTGCCACCTTGGTACAATGGACAATTCTTCTTTCAATGGTCCTTGCCATAAATCCAACACTGTAATGGTTCTTTGCCACTACTTTTATTTTGTTTCTCTCTGGGCTGAAATCCATGTCCTTTATTAGCTACATTAAAATTCTTGTAAGGAACCACATTTTCTTTCTCACCTGCATCCTAAGGTCTTACTTGCTTCTGAGGCCATTTTCCTTTAGCCTTCTCATTCCCTTTCCAATCACTCTTAGGGTAAGACTTATGATTTGACTACTCATAACAATGCTTTAATTTACTGATGACTTCCTCCAATGACCTAGGCTCATCATACTCAATCTGATCCTTTAATGTTAATGAGAGTCCACTGATGAACCTTTAGACCTTTGTCTTATCATCCTTAAGATAAAGCACATACCTCAATAACTCCATAAATTTTGTCATGTACTCTTCATATATCATGGAACCCATGTTCAACTCATAAATTCTTTATCCTTTCCATCATAATATCTCTTAGACAAGTACTTCTTTCTAAAGAGTCTTTTAAAATCATGCCAACTCAACTCTTCTACCTTGATGTATCTGACATGCTTCATATATTCCCACCAGATATCTACTTTTCCCTTGAGACTGAAGATCGCTATATTGGCTTTCATATTCTCTAAATAATCATGCAATCTAAAGACATTCTTCATCCCAAGAAACCATGCTTCTGCATCTTCTTATTTCTTCATCTCTCCATTAAATGTAGGAGGTTTTTCTTTCTTGAACTCCTCTAGAAAATATTTCTTCTCACTCCTCATATAAGGATGATGGCGGTGATGACGACAATGTCTCTCTGAACCAAAACTATATTAGAACCCATAAGCACTACCTCTCCTATCAGGTGTATCCAACCATCTGCCATCTCTGATTATATCATCTTTTTCCAACCTGTATCCTGATTTAGATCTGCTACCATATGCCCCATCAGTCCTTTCCTCTTGTCCATGACTAATCCTTAATTTTCTCTATCTCTGCAACTATGATAGACTCTAAAGGATCACGGTATTAACCTTGGCTTGATTTTCTTGAGCTCTGGCAAGCGTTTCCTATGTCTCAATCAGCCTGTTATTATCTTCCTTGCAACTTTTGATTTCTTCCTTCAAACTTCTCAATGTATATATTATATCAGGAAAATACTCATCTCCTTGGTGTCAACTAATCTATAAGGAGAGTTACATGAACTGTAATCCACCATTCTACTCATCATCTTTGACCTTCTTTTTCCTTCACACATACGATGTTAGATAAATAAAATAGAAACATAATAAAAATTATACCTCAATGGATTTCAGGGGAGGCTATGTCGTCTGCATAAATAAATCCATATTAGGATGATATACATGTGTATGTGTATATATATATATATATATATATATATATATATATATATATATATATATATATATATATAATTACATCAACATATTAACATAACAACATCTTGCAAGATAACCATAATTATCACAATGCATGCATAATAATACAATTAACCCATCAAGTCCACATTATGGGATTTTTTAGGTCTAAAATGGGCCTCCTAAGGAAATTATAAAATAATAGTAGAAAAAATAAAATAATATTAGATTACATCATCAAATTTTAGAGGAAAAAAAGACAAAAAAAAATTTCAACTTGTATTTTCAACTTATATCCATATGGGTTTACTCAAATTTTGAGCGGAAACACTCTTTGGATGCATAATTTGATTCCTCATCCAAGGAGTGCCCATGTTGAATATGTTTGATGGACCCTTCTAAAAAAAAAATGAAAAATACATGAAAAACGTGATTGCAATCACGTTTTCATGTATTTCTAATTTTTCATGTAGTAGGGTCCATTGAAAGTATGCAACATTGGTACTCCTTGGATGAGGAATTAAATTTTGCATCCAACAAGTACTCCCGCTCGAAAATTGAGTAAAAACTTAGGGAGATAAGTTGAAAATACGAGTTGAAAAAGTAGTTTTATTATTTTTTTATTTTTTAATCTTTGTACTTTTTTACTCCAAAAATGGTGAATCATCCCCCATGGTTGACATCATCATCTTGAATCCTATTCGTTCTTATAAAGTTTATTTTGGTTGTACATTTTTCTTAGGAGGCCCATTTTAGACCTCAAAAAACCCCTAATGAAGTGTTTGAATTGGGAATCTTTGATACCACCCTATAATGACTCTCCCACATTTACCCACGTTTGAAAGCTCTCTAGGGTAAACATGAGTTTGTAGGAATTTACAGGGTAAGTTCCTCAGACAGAACACCAAAGGACACTGCTCACAACCAGATTGCAGATCAATACACCAGTATTTTTGACGTGGTTAAAACCCTCAAAGAGGGAAACAGTCCACGGCCTGAGCCAACGCGGCCACTTCAGGCAATTTATTAATAAGAATGAGAATGAGAAGAAGACGATACATTTAATACATAGCCAGACCGAGATGCTTGACAACCACATGCAGAAAGTGCCATTCCTGAAGATGAAGTTGAAGTTGAAGATTCCTCCAGAATCAATGAGCCACTCATGAGAATGAGAAGAAGACGATACATTTAATGCATAGCCAGACCGAGATGCTTGACAACCACATGCAGAAAGTGCCATTCCTGAAGATGAAGTTGAAGTTGAAGATTGCCCCAAATGGATGTTATGCTTCTTCATTGCTGCTTCCAAGGCTTCCATCTTCTCAAAGCATTTTGATTCTAAGTGGCCATCTCGATTACAAAAATTGCAATGTCTATCAGTCTTCTTCCCTTTGTTTTTATTTGTCTTATCATTTTGTTGAAATGATTTTTCATTTTGGGGCTGAAATTGCTTAGGACCCTTGTTTGGTTTAGGACCATTCTTTTTAGGATATGACTTCTTAGGATTCTTTGAATTTGGTTGCTGCTGGGCGGCTAACGCTTTCTTGGAAGAGTTTCCAAGATTAAGAAGACCAAGGTGTAAGAGTTTTTCTTGTTCTCTTATTAAAGAATCACAAAAAGAGTCAAAGGAAGGGGACTTGTAGTCTGTTCCTTGAGAAATGAAGGCTTCTCTTGTAGAATGGAAGGTGGAAACAAACATAGAGTAGGCTGGTCCCAACTTAGTAAGAATGGAATAGATAAGGTTACTATCTTCTTTCTTAACCTTAACACCTTCCAAGAGATATCTAAGGGTCTTGAACTTGGACAAGAAATCTTCAATACAAGAAAAATTATTAGGGTCCAATGTAAGCAACTCATTTTCAAGTTGATGGGCTCTAAGTTCATTTTTAATCCCAAAAACTTTATTGATTTGTTTCATTGCTTCATCAGGAGTATCAAGTTCTACAATATGGAATCTAAGATCTGGAGAAATAGACATCCCTATCAATCCACGTGCTTGATCTTGCTTATTTTCCCATTTAGCAGCCTTATCTTCATCCTTCGGTTTCTTTTCTTGGCCTGAGGCTATTCTGTAGAGACCTTTACTTCTAAGTAAATCCTCAATGTAGGACAACCATTGGAAGTAGTTAAAAGAATACTTCGTTATGTTCGAGGTACAGTTCAGTTTGGGATTCATTACAATGCCGAAGCAGCTCCTCTATTGGTTGGTTTCACTGATTCTGATTGGGCTGGTGACCCTGATGATCGGAAGTCTACTGTCGGTTATGTGTTCACTCTTGGTTCAGGACCTATTACATGGGCTTGCAAGAAACAAGCTGCCATTTCTCTTTCATCAGCAGAAGCAGAGTATCATGGTGCCGTAGAAGATAGTAAGGAAGCCTTGTGGCTTCGTCAGATCTTGTCAGAGTTTGGATTTCAGCAGCAGCATCCGACTACACTTTGGTGTGATAATCAAAGTGCCATTCAACTATGCAAAGATCCAGTCCAACATCAGCGCAGCAAACACATTGAACTGCACATGCACTTCATCAGAAAGCTCATTCACGACCATGTTCTTGAAGTGCAATATTGTTCAACAGATGATCAAGTTGCAAACATCTTCACAAAGGCTCTCACAGAGGCGAAGTTCACTAAACTTCGATTTATGGTTGGAGTTCAGGAAGTTGTCACTAAAGGGGGATACGCTCTAGTGCCTCCTTCCTTCTCCTATTGTGTCATATTTGTAAATCCTTCAATCCTATCCCAAGTTGTTCTTAAGGGGGGATGTTAGGATATTCCGACACATAGGAAATAGTTAAGTACAACTTGGTCTAGTATAGAGTTAGGTATAGAGTTAGGTAAAGTGTGTTTCTTTACCGTTGTACATTTTGTAACTTACAATCCGACGGTCACGATATGTAGTGATCCGACGGTTCATTCTCTCCTCGGTATTACCAACACTTGATCCGTTGCTTGACACCCGATTGGTCCATGATTTCTATTTAAAGCGCATGGAGGGTCATTTGTAGGGTAATCCGTGCATGAGAGAAACATATGTAAATTTTCATTCTTTTATTAATAAATTGCCTGAAGTGGCCGCGTTGGCTCAGGCCGTGGATTGTTTCCCTCTTTGAGGGTTTTAACCACGTCAAAAATACTGGTGTATTGATCTGTGATCTGGTTGTGAGCGGTGTCCTTTGGTGTTCTGTCTGAGGAACTTACCCTGTAAATTCCTACAGAGTTGAGTGTCACTATGATATGACCCGACATCCAAGTTCTAGTTATGGAAGTGCGGTTGACTAACCAACAACTTATAGCCACCCCTCGGGGACTAGACAACACAGGAGCTTGCAAACCATATTAGGTGATCAATCTGTGAGCTTTAACTCTTTTTCACTGAATTAACACCACAACCACACCCTTGACACATTGTGCATGAAGTTATGAGGCTCCAACTACACCCATAAGCCTGCCTACATGTGGATATGACCAAAATTTCCCTATTCTATGCATGTGGTCACGAGATCTATGCTACTTTTTCAGGAAAGCCTCCATACCACTACCCAAAATTGCCTATAACTTTCTAAAATCATAAATAAGGTAAAAACGAGGTTAACCATTCAAAACTTGAACAAGATTTTGACCAGAACATAAGTAGTACATGATAGACATTTCCTCAAACATATGGTAAACATAAAAGCTATTAGAGGAAATTTCATTGTAAAAGTGCCCATGAAATTTTCATGTCGTAATATGTAAACCAATTGAAATCCTTTAAATTTAAAAAGAGTTACATGTAAATATTTTGGAGGTAAAAGAAGAAAACTACTTTTTTTAATTGTATTTTTGACTTATCTACTTATAGGTTTACTCAAATTTCCAGTGTAGACACTCATTGGATGCAAAATTAAGTTCCACATCCAACGAGTACCCATTATGCACACTTCTGAAAAGACCCTCATTTATAAAATTTGAAGTTACATTAAAAAAGTGTGTTTCAGTGCTCTTTTTTAATGTATCTTCAATTTTTATCAATGTGAGTTTTTTCAAAAGTGCGCTTAATGGGTACTCATTGGATGTATAATTTAATTATGCATCCAAGGAGTGTCTACACTTGAAATTTGAGTAAACCTATAAGGATATAAGTCAAAAATACAATTAAAGAAAATAGTAGTTTTTTTCTTTTCCCTCCAAAATTCAAAATTCTTATTTTATTATTTTAACTATTATTTTATTATTTTTCCTTAGGAGACCACTTTTAAGTTGAAATTTCCTCTAATGTACAGGTCATGAATGCATATTTGATCATAAACTTTCGAAATTTATTTGAGAATCACCAAGAAGGCTCAATGCCCTCTCAAGCTAGATGCAACAACACTTGTTAGCCCATTCATTCATCAACCATTCAATAAACTATCAAATCATGAATAAGAGCCATAGCTAGAGCACATCCTAGAACCATGCTTATAACTAGTATATAACCAAAATAGAAACCATGACAATTCAACCATAAAATCCACATAATAACAAGTACATGTACTCATTAATTACATTAGAATAGTAGCTCATATTAACTTATGAAAAATCCAACCAAGTCAAGGACTTCCATGTACCACCCAACCATGGATTTGGCTTGACCAAATCTTTCTTTCATCCAGTCACCCTCGTGTCATATTACAAGCATGAATGTGGGATCTCATGGGTTAAAAAAAGACATAACCAAATAGCGAATATTTAGGATGAACGACCTCCACCCTCAAGCTACCGTGATCTCACATAAAACAACCTCAAGATCAAAAAACCAAAACAAGCTTGGATGCCTCAAAATTTCTTCACCATACCTTGAGGAATTTTCCTTTCTCCACCCACCTGTCAAGGGCTTCCCAGAGAAAACCATCTCCACCTCCAACCCTTGGGATTTTCCTGAGACCACCTTACCTGGTTCCAAAACCTTCCGAAAATCCAAAACTCAACCAAGAATGAATCGCATCACACCATGGCTATCCAAGAAATGGCAAGGCAAAGCTGAAACCACTATCAAACTGAGAAAACCCCATACCAATGACAAAAAATGAACCAAATAACAAATGCATGTACCATGCATTCACATTCCAACAAGGAACCCACACATGCAACCTGTTGCCTTCAAAATCTTCCTGTTGAAGTTGTTGATCCAACCTTCTCCTTGTGCTCTCTTGATTTCCTTTACTTCCCTTTGCTTTACCTTTTCTTTCCTTCTCCAAATCCAAGTGAATGCTAAAATGATCCAAGAATACTCTAAGTGTGCAAGAGTGTATGAGAGAGAGAGATTGAAAGAAGAGAGCCAAAACTGAACTGAAAAAAGTTGTGAATTGTTTCTCTTATGCTTTTTTATCATTGATGTCTCCTTTTTATTCATTTTCCTCTAGTTTCCCTTACATGCATATTTGTGTCTCTTCACCTCCCTTTTCTTCTATTTTCCTTTATTTTCATAATAAATGCCAATTAATGCCTCTTTTTCCTTTGCCAATGTATTTTCCAATTTCCATAGCCATTATTGAACCACAAGTGATGTCCAATAAAGTGTTTTCCCACCATTTAGCTTGGAATACATGTCCCATGAAGTTGGTCTTATTTTCTTTGCCTTTATTATCCTTTATTACATGAAACTTAAACCCAGGGTTGTTATAATAGGGTAGGGACACAACTCTTGACTGCTATTGGAAATCTTGTTTAAGATCTTGGCCATTGGTAGGAAGAGATTCCATCTTCCCATTTAAGGATTGGAGATGAAAGGTATGGTGGCCAAGTTTGTCATGAGCAACATAGGGTTTGATCCTCAAGAATTGGAATTTAGTGTGTTTACTCTTTTTCTTCGTGGGCTTTATCCCAATTCAATACTAGAACTCCCACACTAAAATCCTTCTTCCCCATAGACTTCTTGTTAAACCAACACTTGATACAACTCTAATGGATAGCAATTTTTTCTTTTTCTTTCTGCCTTTCTTTGTCTAACTTCCAGAGAGTGTCTATCCTACTTTGAACCAGAAGACATGGTTTACCCTGAGATTCTTGAGACAATTGGAGGGTCATGAGGTATATGTTTGGAGGTAAGATAACTTCTTTTCCATACACCAAGAAGTAAGGGAAGGTCTTCAAAGAAGTTTTTGGTGTGACACAGTCAACCCATAAACCATTCACCAAAGCATTATGCTAGTTCCTTTTCTTAGAATAAACAATTTTCTTAATAATGTGAGTTAAATTATTATTGGTTGACTCAGTTAAACCATTTCCTTGAGGGTAATAGTTAGATGAGTGCTTTAAAACAATGCCATTCTCTAATGAAAAATAATAAAGTTTTAACGATGAAAAATATGTTGCATTATCAAGAACAAGTGACGTGGGAACACCAAACCTGGTGATAATATTTTGTTAGAGGAAGTTGATAAATTCCTGCTCGTTCACTTGTTTCAGAGAAACTACTTCTATCCACCAAGTAAATTAGTTTGTAGCAGTTAATATACAATGGTATTTCTTCGACGAATCTGGGAAAATTTCACCAGTGACTTCCAATCCCCATTGTTGAAAAGGTTCTTCAATAACAATGGGCTACAATGGGGCAACTAAATTTCTATGGCATCTAGGAAATCTTTGACAAGTCGGGCACTTACACGAATATGCATGGGCATCCTTGAATAATGAGGGCCAATAATAACCAACCTCCATGAATTTGTGTGCAATAGTATCACCTGTGTAGTTTCCACCAGCTGGACTGTAGACAGGATCCTTTAATACCCTTTTTGAATTCAGTGCTTCCAAACATCTGAGCAGGACATCATAGTGATGCTTTCAAAAAATCACACCATGTACCAGCTGATACGATATAGATTTAATTTGAATGGCCCTTTTCTATCTTGCATATATTTGAGGGCAAGGTATCATGCTCAAGATGTTGTCGCACATCTATCTACTAAGACATGGATACATTAGTGGGGGTAACCTGTTCAATATTATACATTTTGATTTCATGTTTTCATCTAGAAGCTTCCTCTTCTGGTGCATTAATTGCTTCTGCTACAAGATGAAAGAGACCATGGCCTTTTATTATATGAACTCGCTTGAATCCAAGATCATACTCTTACAAGCTTGTCATCAAGTTCACTCTTCTCTCACCCAACTCTTATTGTACAAAAAGTGATATGACCATTGGGTGACGCACAAAGATGATGACATGACTCTTCAAAAGGTAACGCGTAAAGTGCTTTACCACTTTGTATATTGCGTAGGCTTGTTTATCGAGGGTGGGGTAGTTCATATCATATCCTTGTAAGCTAGCGCTCATGAATGATATCAATTGCTCATTTCCTTTATCACTCTTCTACGTGAGAATGAATGCAAGAGATGTGTTAGAAGCAAAAGTGAAAAAAAAAATTGCCGAAATCTAGATATAATGCTAGAGCTTCAACATTTTTTTGCTTAATACTAGCGAAGGAATCCTTTTCCCTTTTAGCATTGATTTCCTTAGCAACAGATACATGCATGTCATTCACAAATGCATTAGAATCAACTATGCAATTATGGACATTATATTTAAAGGGTGAATGCATGAACATGGGTTAGACTTTTGGGCCAAATGTGGCAATGAAATTTCAAAATTTTACTCTTGTATCGAATTGAAGCCCTTAAAATTCATATAAACATTGTGAATTTTGATTCGGAGTAAAAATAATTTGTGGAGAATTATGTTGTTGTCCTAATGATGTTTTTTGCAAAACAATTTACTGTCGTATAATATGTCAATTTTCCATTAAATGAAATGCTTGTACATGCAAATTTTTGCACATCTTAATAGGTATGTGTGTGTTCATGTAGCATAACGTAGTCTAAAATATGTAATTCTTAATATATATATATATATATATATATCTATATATATATATATATATATATATATATATATATATATATATCTGTGTGTGTGTGCATGATCTACACGGAGAGAACTAAGATTTTCATATTAAAAATTTATTTTTTTATGAAAATTTATAATTTTTATTATTTTTCGAAGTTGGCGAAGTAATATTTCAATTGCATTGTGCAGACACGTGCTTGCATAAGGTTTTTGGTGAATTAATTTGATAATCCCCGGTTTTGAGAAAGCATATCCTCTGTTGGCTTTGGAATTATGGTAATAGGAGTAGCGCCCGAGACATGTAGAAAACTATCTATATTTGGTCGGCTTGTATCATCCACAGAATCTAGAGTCATTATTATTACTATTAAGCACCAATTCTCAGCAACTAGAACTGATGATTAAATGTAACAATTATAAATCTTAACTATCCCTTGATGTGCAATATCTTAACGATTAAAAAACTTAGTGTTAATAAGAATGCATAGTTCAAGAAACCGATTTTGACAAATGTCATTTGTAAATATTTGAAGGGATGTTATTAAGAGGTCTTGACTGGCTCTATCAGACAACGAACACTTAAAGAAGCTTACGATGGCTAGATCCATTTTAATAATTGTTGAACCAGAAATAGAGCAAGCATTTTAATCGTTGTTGAACCAACAACATAGCAAGCATAAGCATCACTTTTAGCCACCACGGGGTGGTGGGAGACATCGAGGCAGAAGGACTAACTATTTATGTGCCTAAAATGAGCTCTCATAAGCATTTATCATATAGACCTGCATGATGTAGATTGTATATGGGAACTAGCAAGATTGAGATATATCGAGCATATCACTTCTCTCTTGTCCCCCAGCATATCTCTAGTCATAACTAGGGTGGAGGAAATATAAATTAGGGTTTGGGTAATCATAAAACATAAAATATTTTACCATGATAATATATCGCTACACTTGATTGCGTCATAAATAAACCCACATATGTCTACCACATGTGAAACCTCGCACAAACATAGAGAGGTTAGGACCAACCTCGGTGAAGGGGAGATAGCCCGCCTATTTCTCTCACTTCAGGAATAAGGTTGGGTGGGTGAATCAGGAATGGGAAGAAAAATTTAGTATCATAGGAATGAAATGATACATTGCACGAACACTAGTGTAGAGAACCTTGCATTTGATTCTACTAGAATATGGACTCATGGATTAGTCTACACAACCTTGTCTCTTGCTAGAAACATGTAATCCTTGTTCCTATTAAAACCTCTATAGAAACAGAAATTCAAAGTTAATAAAAAATAGCAATTGAAATGGATCGTCTACTTTATACTGCAAAATGGGAACTAAATTACAATTACCAATATTTTCACACACATTTAAGCTCATCAGTGCTCTCTCTAACACTCACAACCTAGAAACCTATATCAATGATGTCTTTAATGATCATAATCTGATTGACATAGACATTTTGTGTATACAAGAGACACATTTGAAATTGATATAGAGTTATGTAGGAACACAAAAAAACAAAGGTATAAACATAAACACAAAGATGTAGCATAAATAAAACTTCATGTCATTAACACTAAAAAGCTGAAATATTCTTACATACATAATGGAAATAAACTAGCTTGGGAAATGGTAGCTTACTTCTAAGAAGAGATGTAGTGGCTACATGAATTTGAACTGTGTTACAATGAGGATCAGGGGAACTTTTATTATTGAACAACAAATTGAAACCCTAAACAACCAAAACCCTAACCCTAGGAGATAGAACTCCAAGAGTTTGTGGGCCCCATTGGGGTTAGTTGGGCAGCCAACTTCCCAGGGTCGTAACTTGGTCATATGATCTCCGTTTGGCGTGTACAATATCTCATTAGAAATATCTCTCCAAGTACTATAGGATTTGTAGAATGCTAGCTATGGGCCTACAAAAAACCTCAAAAAAATGTCGTTTAGAGGGTCAAAACAACTCCGGAAGTGTATGGCCCAAAAAATGGCTAGAAATAGTAAATGCTACTATAATAAAGGGAACGGATGAAAACAACTGGAGATCTAGCTGGAATAGGCGGGAGACCACCAACATCCACGTAGATTAGTACTCCCCCATTAGGAAGAAATGGTCCCCATTGCATGTAGAGCCTCCTAGAGGTGAGGACATTTCTGTTGAACCTAGTCTCTAGTGAGCCACTTGCCATGGTGAAGGAGTTGGCCTGCTTTGACAACTCAATATATTTGTATCCTCTACTAGAGAGTGTTATTGATATATGTTTCCATGCTCCTTTCAGCTGTGTCATGTTCGATACAATTTGGATTAGGCTATGTTGGTGTCAACTTCTCAGCAACATCGAATGTGTCCAATAATGGGGAAAAGTATGGTCGCAGTCAGTCGCCATAGAATACTGGGTGCAAGGTAAGGAACGGTGGAATGTTATGGTCGAAATAATTGTCCTCTATAGCCTTAGTGATGGTGTAAGGAACATATCAAAGCAAGCGAAGCTTACAGTGGGGCTTAGTGAGGCTTAGGTTAGTGAATGGGTGCTTTGAGTTGTACATGCACAAGATGTGAATGATCATCCTGTTGATGACTTTTGTTTGGCCATAATTTTGGGGGTGAAGTCCCAACATGTAATCCATGGAGATGGATTCCTAGGGCCAGCTAGGAGTAGGCAGAGAAGTATACAGGCCTAATTGCAAATCTTGTAGTACTCAGGGGGATCTTTCTAACGAGGTATTGTATGCGCCAAACAGAGATTATATGACCATGTTACCACCCTGAGAAGTTGGTTTCCTAACTAACCCCAACCGACCCACAATCTCTTGGTGTTCCATCTCCTAGGGTTAGGGTTTTGGATTTTTAGGGTTTCCCTTTGTTTTTCAATAATAAAAAGGCCCTTTACCCTCATTGTAACATAGTTCAGAGGTATGCAGCTACCACATCTCTTCTTATAGATAAGCTACCATTGCCCGAGCTAGTTTATTTCCATTCTATATGTAAGCATATTTCAGTTCTTTGGTGTTAATGAAATGAATTTTTATTTCCGCTGCATCTCTACGTTTATGTTTATATCTGTGTTATTTTATGTTCCTGCATAAATCTGGATCAGTGTTATCAAAGTGATCTGTTATTTCTTTTTTTCTTTGCATGTCCCCAACAAGGTCAGGGTATAAGGAGTTAGGGCTCAAATTGGTTGAACCTTTGCAAGACCAGTCTCATGAACCCCGACGACAACCCATGGTGGAAGAAAAGAAAGACGAGGGAGTAGGAGATCCTCTCAAAATATTTCTCGAAGAATCCCTCGAGAAACAAAGGAATGCAACTAAACACATATATAAACATAAACAAAGAGATGTAACATAAATAAAACTTCATTCCATTAACACCAAAGAACTACAATATGCTTACATACAGAATGGAAATAAACTACCTCGGGCGATGGTAGCTTATCTTTGAGAAGGGATGTGGTGACTACATGCCTAGAACTATGTTACAATGAGGCTCAAGGACCTTTTTATTATTGAAGAACAAAGGGAAATTGTAAATAACCAAAACCCTAACCCTAGGAGATGGGAACGCCCAGTGTTTGTGGGCCTCGTTGGGGTTAGTTGGGCAGAAAAATCCCCAAGGTAGTAACTCAATCATATGATCATCGGTTGCTGTGTATAATACCTCATTAGAAATCTCTCTCCAAGTACTATAGGATTTATGGTAGGCCCTTATCGGGCATAAAAAACAAGTCAATTAGGGGGTAAAATTAACTTTGGAAGTTTAGGACCCAAAAAACTACTAAAAATAATTAATGCTGCTATAATCAAGGAAAATGGTGGAATAGGTGGGTGGCCACTAATATCCACCTGGATCAGCCCTCCGCCTTTAGGAAGAAATGTTCCCCATTACGTGTAGAGCCTCCGTGAGGTGAGGAAATTTCAGTTGAACCTAGTCCCTGGTGAGCCACTTACCTTGGTGAAGGAGTTGCCCTGCTTTTACAACTCAATATAGTTGGATCCTCTACTGGTAAGCGTTCTTGATTTTTGTGCACATGATCCTATCATTTGTGGTAGGTTCGATACAAGTTGGGTTTATATTTGTTGGTGTCAACTGCCCAGCAACGTCAGATGTGTCCAAGAATGGGGGAAAGTATGGTTGTAGCCGGTCCACATTGAATACTAGGTGCAGGCCAAGGATCGATGGAATGTTGAGCTCAAAATAATTGTTCCTACAAACTTATTGATGGTGTAAGGCCCATATCAGAGCGAGCGAAGCTTGCGGTGGGGCCCATCAAGGGGCTCCTTCTGCAAATGTAACCAAATTTTGTCACCCACTCGGAACTTGTGTGGCACCCGATGTTGATCATGACGCTGCTTGTAATTTTCATTTTCTTTGTCCAATATGTGATGGACCCACTCGTGAATGTGCTAAATGTGCTCAATGAAGTTATTAGCCTTGTTAGCTTCAGATTAGACATGAGTCGAATCTACCTGAGTAGCTGCAAATGGTATGGCAACATCAATGGGAAATAGTGGTTGGAATCCCAATCCCACTTGAAAGGTGTTGTGCCCAGTTGAGCTATGAAGGGCCATGTTGTAGCTATGTTGGACATAGGGGAGGCTCTCATCCAATGTGCATGGATTCTTTGAGTTGTACATGTGCAGGATGTGCATGATCATCCTATTGACGACCTTTGTTTGATCATCAGCTTAGGGGTGAAAGGTCATGTACTTACTAAGCTTGGTATCCAACAACGACCAGAGGCTTGACCAGAACGCACTTAGGAACAACCTATCTCAATCTAAGATAATGGACTATGGGATCCCAAAGTGTACCCATACTCGTTCAAATAAGAGTTTGGTAGTGGCTTCTGCTGAGATACTCTTCTTGCAGACCACTAGAATGGCCATCTTACAGAATCTGTCAAGGACCATGAAAACAGAGTCGTTTCCATGCTTGGTAGAAGGAAGGCCTGACATATAATCCATGGAGATCGATTCCTAGAACCATTTAGGAGTATGAAGAGGAGTATAAATGCCTTGCCACAAATCTCTTAGTACTCGAAGAGATATTTCTAACGAGGTATCGTATGTGCCAAACAGAGATCATATGACCAAATTATGACCCCAGAAAGTTGGCTTCCTAAATAACCCCAACGAAGCCTACAAACTCTTGGCTTTCCATCTTATAGGGTTAGTTTTTGGTTGTCTAGGGTTTCACTTTATTACTCAATAATAAAATTCCATTGAGCCTTATTGTAACACAGTTCAGAGGCGTGTAACTGCCACATCTCTTCTCAGAGATCAGCTATCATCGCATGAGAAAGTTTTTTTCCATTCTATATGTAAGCAAATTTCAAGGTGTTAATGAAATGAATTTTTATTCCTACTGCACCTCTATGTTTATGTTTATATCTATGTTCTTTTGTGTTCCTACATAAGTCCATATCAATGGTATCAGAGCGTTCTTCTCTTTCTTTGTTTTTCTTTCCATGTCCCCAACGAAAGGGTAATATGAGTGAGGGATTGAACTAGTTGAATCTTTGCAAGTCCAACCTCACAAACCCCAATGACCTCCCATGGCTGAAGAAAAAAAAGAAGGGAGTAGGAGATCCTTTCAAAATATTGCTTGAAGAAGCCCTTGAGTGTCAAAGGAACGTAATAGAACACATATATAAACATAAACACAGAGATTCAACAAAAATAAAATTTCATTTCATTAACACCAAATAACTGAAATATGCTTACATATATAATGGAAATAAACTAGCTCAGGTAGTGGTAGTTTATCTCTGAGAAGAGATATGGCGGACACATGCTTCTAAAATATGCTACAATGAGGCTCAAGGGCCTTTTTATTATTGAACAAAAAAGGGAAACACTGAACAACCAAAACCCTAACCCTAGGAGATGGAACATCAAGATTTTGTGGGTCCCATTGGGGTTAGTTGGGAAGCCAACTTCCTTGGTCCTGTTGTAGTGGCTATAAAACCCTCCAAAATTTTGGCTTGCATGCAAATTTCAGAGCCTACTGTGGATCCTGAGATCAATTGTTCCTTGGTCACTTATTGGTAATATGATGATCTCAAGCCCCCTCCTTGATCTTAAGAGATTGTTAACGTTCTCATATTTATATAGTATGTGTCATCTTTGTGCATCAAGATTACTATTTTCCATGCAAAGGGAAGTTTGTTCTACTTCAAGGGGAAATATTTGTGCGTATGGGTTGTTCTCATCACATAGACATGTTTCACACTCACTTCACACACTATTGACATGAAGGTTGTTGCATCAAGAAAATTATGTTTTATACATTCTGGATAGTCTATGTTGTATCACTAAGTGTTCGTGTGTGATCATAGTCAAGTCCTATCACTGTTTACACCATTTTTACTGATCTCACACTTAGTCAGTTTCCTGAGCAACCTGGCCTCATCTATCTTGCCGTAACTGCACACTTTTCTTCTACAACCCTCAAGATTTTTCCCTTGCCTACTGGAACTACGCAATGCACAGAGACCCCAACCTCCCTTGGCATCCAAAAATTTGTAGTTGTTGCCTCCAATGTCCTTCCCCCAGCCAAAACCCAATGTCTTCAGAAAATACGTAGTGTTGTCCCTCAGTTGCCCAGTCTGTCTTGCAACCTAAAACTGCGTAGATGTGTCCTCCCAGGACCCACCCCACAATAGTGGCTTACATTCAAAAACTGCACAGTTTTTCCCCTCAACTACCTAGGTTGCACTGCACCCAGAAACTACGTAGAGGTGTCCTCCCAGGACCCCATCCCGCAGTAGTGTCTTGCATATCAAAACAACGCAATGTTGTCCAAGCTGTCCAATCTTCCTTGCACTCAGAAATTGTGTAGAGCAAGTAGCCATCCTTGCTCTGGAAAATTGTGCAAAGCAGGCCAACAACCTTTCTCCCACAAATTGTGCAGAGTAGGAAACCCAACCTTGGTCTGGAAAGCTGTGCAGATCATCCTGGCAGCAGTCACTGTCTGCTGAAACTAGGTTGATCTATCTTTCCATGACTACAAGAAAATGTGACATGCTAAATCACTCTTAAGGAGATGAGGAGAAGGACCAAGAAACCAAGTTATGATAAAATATCAAGACCTCATGCAAACTCCGTCAGATGCATATCATCTCGAGAGTAAGTATGGTAAGTAAAGTACATATTTTGAAGTACATCTCTTAGTGTAGCTTGAAGGATTGCTTTTCATTTTCATATCATTATGTCTTCAATAACACGAATGTTTGCAAGCACTAAAATTCATTCCATGTGTTTTCGCTACGTGTCTTTCTTCCTTTTCGCTTGTTGAACCAACTGTCGTCTTTGGCATGTTGATTTCTATGTCATGCTTGCGATTCAATTCTGGTGATTTGGAACATTTGTCTTTGTGTGTTTGGGTTTTCTTAGCTATGTGAACACCCATCACACTCACACACAAAGTTGTAAGAATTGTTGTGCAAGTGTCATCACAGTCATCTGAAGGTCTATCCCAAGTGTCGCACTTGTCGCTTTCACCATTAGACAGTCTCGCAAAGGGTCATGTTTTTCCATGTTTTTCTTATTGGTTTGAGGTGTCTTGTCATCGAGTTATGCTAAGTGTGTGATCGAAATGTCATGTATGCATGAGTTCACTTGCTCTCACACTTAGACATTTTTACTGAAAATCTGTCGAAAGGAAAACACTCCTTCAATTGGACCCCGACTAAGCTGCATTGCGCAATCTCAGCTCTCAGTGACCTTGCTCTGCTGCCAAAAACTGCAGAGAGCTTGAGGTTATCCTCCGGGGAATCCTGTACTGGGCAATCCTAGAATTGAGCAAGCTGATTGTCCCCCAAAACTGCACAGAAGTTGTCCCCAAGACCAATCCAGTCTATGCTTCCAGCAAGATCACTCATCAAGCCTCCCTTTGGTAAATTGAAAAACCTGAACTGTACTGCTCCTTAGAACTGCGTAGAAGTTTCCCAATTGCCTACCCTACAATTTCTGCAGAAACTACGCAGTCATGTGAGTCAGGTCCCTGTTGCCTATCACTGCACTATTCCAAGGAATTGCGCATATTTTACTGGCAGGCCCCTTGTTGGCTTGCCCTGTTCTCTCTCTGTGAATTGCGCAGATTCGACTGATAGGTCCCCTGCTAACTTTCCCTGATGTCTCTGAAAATTGCGCAGATCTAGTTGGTACACCTACTGCTACACCTCTCTGCACTATTTCCTAAAAGTGCACAGTAACTTCCTGTCCTGCACTATCTCCCAGAAATGTGCAATTATGACTAGCAACTCCCCACAGCCCGACATGCATTGCTTTGGAAAATTGTGCAGAATTTCCTCCCAGTGTCCCTTGCTGCTCAGCTTTGTCTCTCTCAGAGAATCTACGTAGATTCTCAGCTGGACCCTAAGTGACATGCCCAATCCTCACCTTGAAAAATGCACAGAACTATCTAGCAGTTCCCCTGGACACCCTGCCTTGTCTTCAACCTACGAATTGTGCACTTCTATCCAACTGGGTTCCACCTTGCAGCTGTCACTGTTGTCCCACATTGTGCAAATTTGCCTCCCAGTGACATTTGCACAGTTTTTCCTAGCAGTCCTCCAGAGCCTCTCATCCCGACCTAAGATGTGCTCTCTGCAGTTTCAATGTCTTGTCCTTGCTCCCGGTCTCCTGCACCTGGAATTGAATGACAATGCATCCTGATAGACTAGGAGATTTTGGATTTGATGTCATCTCGTCATGAGTGATTGCAGGAACAGGTACATTGATGGAACATGGCATGTTGACGAACGGGATGAAGAAGGAACGCATGCTAAAAGACTTGCTTGCAGTTGAACAAACAAACCACATCAGGCAACAAGAGAAAGAAACACATGCATGTAACCATCTTGCAAAGAACAAGACCATTGAAGACTCCGCAACAGAAATCTATGTGGAGATGGAGACAAAGTACATTCAAGAACACATCCCTCACTTAACAACACAACAGCCTGACATGGAAACCACAGTCAACCAATAGATGTCAATAGTGGCATGTCGAGTTGTGTTATGAGTGATCTCTACCACCTCACTACTATGAGTTGTAACTGTTGTAATCAGATGTAATGTAAAGTGAAATTCCAAGTGTTATTAGTGGAACACAAACAGTCATATGTATGTAACAAGTTATATGTAACGAAGTTGAAGAGTGATGAGGATAGTCCAAGAGTCAAATGGAATGTCAAGGGTTAACCCACCCTTTGCTATATATAGAACCTAATAACTCATAGAACATGCTTTTGGGAGCCAAGTTTTTGCTAGGCATTGCTTAGAGAGGGCTTGGAGAGTATTGTGACGAGCCTTGGCTTCTCCAAAGTGCAGAGCGAGTACATCTCTTTAGAGGAGAAGGCGGTGTTGATTGTAACGTTCCACTATTGGGGCTAATGGTCGTCATGGTTGTATGTATGGATGGAACTTTCACTTTTATATAATATAACAAAGCCAACACATTTCATGTGTATGTTGTTATTGTAGTTTGACTATTCTGGTTACTTTAGAAATGTATGTAGTTTTAACTTATGCATTTGTTTATGGACTATTCTGTATGTGATTGTATGAATCTTATTAAAGTGTGTTGTTGGTTTAACTCATCACTTTGGATTGTCAACTATTCTGCTTTCGAGCCTGTGATGTCATTCATCTTGTGTGTTCCTTTTAGGCTGCGTACTATTAGAGGCTTCTAAGACGTACACTTATTTTCCCCCTCCGTGTGTTAGAACCTCCCCATGCATCTCTCCTGACTCGCTGCAAGGTCACACACTTGCTTTCGACAAGGATATCTTGCTTACCTCTACGCGCTATCACAGTCAAGGCATAGCTTTACTACCCACTGCTGGGACTCCAACTCCAAACGGTCTGAGGTCTAGTTGGGACATCGTACCGAGGATATCCCCTGACATGTTGGCGGGTCCAACACCATCAACATTTATGGCACTAGAAGGAGGGCCAGATGACAAGTTGAGCCCTTAAAATCTGTTTTGAATCTCTGCACATCTATCATGACTTATGTTACAGTACACACTCCAAGATGTATGTCTTATGGAAATGTGTTTGAAGTATCGAGGGATTTTTGGGATCTCTTTTCACAAAACACATATGAAGGTGAAGGCAGAATGACTTGACGTAGACACAGTGTTTTCTTGGTCCGTCTTTGTGACAGCTACAAAATCCATGAGGATTATGTGATATGCATGTTATTCATATTCATGCTTCGAGGGCACCTATTGCGATGGCTTCTCACACTTCCCGATAAATCCATTCACTCTTTTAGTCACTTTGTTACAGAGTTAGCCGATTCTTTCCATCATTTTGACCGTCAAGCACTCAAGAAATAAATTATGAAATTACGGAAATCACATGAATAATCCATTGAGAAATTTCACATACTATTTCTTAATCTTGCATTTCGATTTCTTGAAGATGAAATTCACTGGGAATTTCTCGATGGAAAATTTAAGTATCTTCTTCACATATCCGAAAATCCATAAATCTTAGAATCATTTGTACCCCTCCCGACATACCTCGTTGTTAGAGCGTTCAAATATAATACGGACTAGGTTTTTGTCACAAGTGATTGTCCATCCTCTTCTCATAAAGAAGCTCTAGCTCTACAGTGCAAGGTGGGAGAAGGTGCGCGCACATCTATTGAACTATCACATCCTCCTACCCCACCAGTTCTTAATATCTGTGTAGATTTGGCCTGCAAGACTGTTGGTTGTCATGTGGACTTGTTTCCTTAACCTCTGACCCGTGTTCTGTTGATCCTCCAGATTCTACTGTGTTATGTTCTCTCATTCTGGACTCCAAACTTGTTGTTCATGAGGATCAGGTTGTCGATGAAGTTAATGGGTTGCATCGAACTTGCGTTGTCATTCCGCATGAGTGTGTGCGAGAATTTGAAGAAGAACCCACGGGGAAGGATGACTTCCTTCTATCTGCACCTCATCCACTCTAACTTGACATCTCTTGTGATTCTTCCACTTTTGATTTTCCTTGTGAAAAACCATCACTGGGTGTTTCTACTTCCGATCATTCACAGGACACATCGGCTGTTAGTTTGTCATTGCATTGTGGAGAGGACACATCTTTATCTAAAAATCTATTCAATCTTTCATTTGTCATTTCTAGAAACGTAGAGGGTGAACATTCTTATCTCTCATCAACCCCTCTACATGATCCATAAGATCATGAGGATGTCGATCAACAACTCAAATTTTCTGATCGTGGCTATTGTGATCTCTTCACTCCTTCATTTGATCACGATATTGATTCACTCGATGTTAATCTTTCTAATCCACTGGTCTCTGATTATCTACCCATTGATGAAGTGGAAACCCGTCAAGCTATCAAGGCACTTCAGTCTACACTGATGGTTATGTCAGGCCCTTGTTGTCCTGAGGTCAGTTCCACTACTGATCAGAAATTTGTTGAAACACCCGAGGCTCCTCATCACTCTCATGTGTGCATTGAAGATCAATCTCATCCATATATTTCACATCCTCCACCGAAATCACATGATCCCATCACTCGTGCATTGGAGGAGTCATACACAATGAGCATCCTTGCGAAGTGAAAGTTGTCTTCTTTCTTCATGTTTGCTTGTCAGTCAAGGTTAAAAGAGTGTACATGCTTATTGGTCATGCATAGTGTGTCACAACACCATGGTACGTCTGCAGAATGTTTGTCTTGCACATTTACTCTTTTCTTTTATGTGGACACTTTAAAACTCGGAGCATGTTGGTATTCATTGGTTTATATTTCTTGTTTGTCGGTTTACATGCTTATCTTTCTTTTGAACCATGCCTTCACCAACATCGAAAACCAATGCATCGATGGCTACATTGGAAATATCACTTTACGTGAGTAGGCCCATGCATTGTTTAGTTTAGGATTTGGAGTAGTGTTTGCTTTCTTATTTTTATTTGTTTGCATGTTTGTTTGCTTGCTTACTTGGTTTGGTTTGCTTCCTTTCTTTCTTTTCTTACTTTTTCTTCTTTCGCTTTACTTCTGCTCTTTTCTTTCTTGTTTGTTTGCTTGTTTGTACTCATAGGTTTAGTCTCATATGAAACCATGTTTGGATCTCTAGACAAGGCGGGAAAATATAAGAGGACTTGTACACCTATCAACATTTGGTTATCTATTGTCCTCTCTCTTTATGAATATCTTGTTGTCTTCAGTCAATGATGCCTTGATGGAAAATACGTTTTGTTTAGAGTGCGTCTTGGTGAAAACACAGTGCTTGCATTGTTAACTAGTACCACCTACTCTAATCAGTTTTTTTTTGGGTTAACCCTTCTCAGCTCAGTCAAGTAGAGTAAGGTGAGGGGGAAAACCTTAACAAGTATGTCAGAGGTATATATAACATACATCTCCGAAGGGACAACCTCTTATGCTCTCAATAAATCGAGATCCCTCTTCCGGCTTTGAAATAAGTAAGTGCCTATGCATAGTTCTTTGAAAAAATAATAATTAAAAAATGATGAAAAAATGATTAAGGCGAAAGGAGAGAAAGGCTTCCTAAGTAGAGAGGTGATGCAAGTAACTCCATCAGGGTACTGATCAGGCTTGATGGTAGCGGAGCGATGCTTGTGTTCTTGCATGACTCCGCCGAGGTACTGTCCAGGCCTGCTAGCAACGGAGCAACACCAGAGATGAAACTAAAACTCTGATATTCATGTTACTTGTGCATCAATATACCCCTCATCCCTAATCGAAACAAATCAGTTGACCTGGCTTGGTATGTGTGCTAACCAATCAAGAGAATGATAGGGACTACATCTTTCACACAAGCTAGTAAGGAAGCCATGACGATCAAAGAATCGAACAATACTTCCGAAAGAGTTAGACTTGCTTTTCACGAGACAAGGTCCATACAGAGAGCCGGAGTTCTACCAGTGTGTCGCCAATGTTGTAGCGGCTACAACACCCTCCAAAATTTTGGCTCGCATGCAAATTTCAGAGCCTACTGTGGATCCTGTGATCGATTGTTCCTTCGTCACATATTGGTAAGGCGATGATCTCAAGCCCCCTCCTTGATCTTAAGAGATTGTTCACATTCTCATCTTTATATAGTATGTGTCATCTTTGAGCATCGATATTACTTGTTTTCATGCAAAGGGAAGTGTGCTTTTCTTCGAGGGGAAATCTTTGTGTGTATGGGTTGTTCTCATCACATAGACATGTTTCACACTCACTTCACGCACTCTTAACACGAAGGTTGTTGCATCAAGCAAAGTATGTTTTATACTTTCTGGATGGTTTATGTTGTATCAATAAGTGTTTGTGTGTGATCATAGTCAATTCCTATCACTGTTTACACCAGTTTTACTGATCTCACACTTAGTCGGTTTCTCGAGCAAACTATCCTCATCCAGCTTTCCACAACTACACACTTTTCTTGTGCAACCCTCAAGATTTTTCCCTTTCCTGCCAGAACTGTGCAATGCGCAGAGACCCCAACCTCCCTTGGCATCCAAAACTCCGTTGTTGTTGCCTCCAGTGTCCTTCCCCCAGCCGAAACCCACTGTCTTTAGAAACTATGCAGTGTTGTCCCTCAGCTACCCAGTTTGTCTTGCAACCTGAAACTGCACAGATGTGTCCTCTCGGGACCCATCCCACAATAGTGCCTTGCATTCAAAAACTGTGTAGTATTTCCCCTTAGCTGCCTAGGCTACACTGCACTTAAAAACTGCGAAGAGGTGTCCTTCCAGGACCCCATCCCGCAGTAGTGTCTTGCATCTCAAAACTACACAATGTTTTCCAAGCTATCAAATCTTCCATGCATTCATAAATTGGGCAGAGGAGGCATCCAACCTTGCTTGGAAAACTGTACAGAGTAGGCCAGCAGCCTTGCTCCTAGAAATTGCGCAGAGCAGGAAACCCAACCTTGCTCTAGAAAACTGCGCAGATCATCCTGGCAGCAGTCATTGTCCGTTGAAATTGCATTGATCTATCTCTCATTGACTATAGGAAAAGGTGACATGCTACATCACTCTCAAGGAGTTGAGGAGAAGGACCAAGAAACCAAGTTATGATAAAATATCGGGACCTCATGCAAACTCCGTCGAATGCATATCATCTCGAGGGTAAGTATGGTAAGTAAAGTACATATTTTGAAGTACATCTCTTAGTGTAGCTTGAATGACTACTTGTCACTGTCATATCATTATGTCTTCAATAACATGCATGTTTGCAAGCACTAAATGTCATTCCGTGTGTTTTTGCTACGTCTCTTCCTTCCTTTTTGCTTGTTGAACCAACTGTCATCTTTGGCATGTTGATTGCTATGTCATGCTTGCGATCCAGTTTTTGTGATTTAGAAGGTTTGTCTTTGTGTGTTTGGGTTGTCTTAGCTATGTGAACAACCACTGCACTCACACATAAATTTGTAAGCACTGTCACGTAAATTTTTTCCTGGTCATCTGAATGTCTATCCCAAGTGTCGCACTTGTCATTTTCACCATTAGACAGTGACACAGAGGGTCATGCTTTGCCATGTTTGTCTTGTAGGTTTGAGGTGTCTTGTCTTTGAGTTATTCTAAGTGTGTGATCACAATGTCGTGTATGCACGAGTTCAATTGCTCTCACACTTAGACATTTTTCCCGAAAATCTGTCAATCGGACAACCCTCCTTCAACTAGACCCCAACTGAGCTACACTGCGCAGTATCAGCTCTCAATGACTCTACTCTGCTGCTCAGAATTACGCAGAGCTTGAGGTTTTCCTTCAGGGTGGCCTGGACTGCGCAATCCTGGAAGTGAGAAAGCTAACTATCTCCCATAACTGCGCAGAAGTGTTCCCCAAGACCAATCCAGTCTGCACTTCCTGCAAGATCACTCATCAAGCCTCCCTTGGTAAACCAGAAAACTTGAACTACACTGCTCCCTAAAATTGCACAGAAGTTTCCCAAGTTCCTTCCCTACACTATCTGCAGAAATTGTGCAGTCATGTGAGTCAGGCCCCTGCTTCCTATCACTGCACAGTTCCAAGGAATTGTGCAGATTTGATTGGCAAGCCCCTTGCTGGCTTTCCCTATTCTCCCTCTGAGAATTGCGCAGATCCAACTAACAGGCCCCCTGCTGGCTTGCCCTATTGTCCCTAAAAATTGTGCAAATCGCGCTGGTACACCTGTTGCTACCCCACTTTGCACTGTTTCTGGAAATTACGCAATAACTACCTATCCTGCATTGTCTCCTAGAAATGCATAGTTATGACCAGCAACTCCCCGCAGCACGACATGCCCTGATCTGGAAAATTGTGCAAAATTTCTTGCCAGTGTCCCTTGTTTCTTAGCTCTGTCTCTCTCAGAGAATATGCCCAGATTATCAGCTGGGCACAGAGTGACCTGTCCTGTCCTCAACTTGAAAAATGTGCAGAACTGTTCATCAGTTCCCCCAGACACCCTGCCTTTTCTTCCTCCCCGGAATTACGTAGTTCTATCCAGCTGGGTTCCACCTTGCAGCTATCACTGCTATCTTAGATTGCGCAAATATGCCTCCCAATGACATCTGTTTTTCCCAGCAGTCCTCTGGAGCCTTTCATCCTGGCCTGAGTTGTGTCCTCCATAGTTTTAGTGTCTTGTCCTCCCTCGCGGTCACCTTCACCCAAAACCGAAAGATAATGCATCCTGATAGACTAGGAGATTTTGGATTTGATGTTGTCTCATCATGAGTGATTGTAGGAACATATACATTGATGGAACATGGCACGACGATGAACAGGATGAAGAAGGAGTGCATGCTAAAATACTTGCTCGCAGTTGAACAAACAAATCATATCAGGAAGCAAGTGAAAGAAACACTTGCATGGAACCATCTTGTGAATACCAACACCATTGAAGACCCCGCAACACCAAGCTATGAGGAGATGAAGACAAAGTACAATCAAGGACACATCCATCACTTAACAACACAACAACTTGACATGGACACCATAGTGAGCCAATACATGTCAATAGTGTCATGTCGAGTTGTGTTGTGAGTTTTCTCGGTCACCTCACTACTATAAGTCGTAACTGTTGTAATCAGATGTAATGTAAAGTGAAATTCCAAGTGTCGTTAGTGGAATGAAAACAATCTATTTACTCTAACAAGTTATATGTAACGAAGTTGAAGAGTCATGAGGATAGTCCAAGATTCAAAGGGAATGTCAAGGATCACCCCACCCTTTGCTATATATAGAACCTCATAACTCATAGAACATGCTTTTGGGATCCAAGCCTTTGCTAGGAATTTCTTAGAGAGGGCTTGGAGAGTATTGTGACAAGCCTTGGCTTCTCCACAGTCCAGAGCAAGTACATCTCTTTGGAGGAGCAGGCGATGTTGACTGTTACGTTCCACTATTGGGGCTAGTGGCTGTCATGGTTGTATGTATGGATGGACCTTTCACTTTTATATAATATAACAAAGCCAACACATTTCATGCATCTGTTTTTATTGTAGTTCGACTATTCTAGTTACTTTAGCAATGTATGTAGTTTTAACTTATGCATTTGTGTATGGACTATTCCGTATATGATTGTACGAATCTTATTGAAGTGTGTTATTGGTTTAACTCATCACTTTGGATTGTCAACCATTCTTCTTTCTAGCTTGTGATTTCATTCATCTCGTGTGTTCCTTTCAAGTTGCGTACTATTATAGGCTTCTAAGAGATACACTTATTTTCCCCCTCCGTGTGTTAGAACCTCCCAATGCATCTCTCTTGACTTGCTGCAAGGTCAAAAAAATTCTTTCGACAAGGATATCCTGCTTACCTTTGCACACTATCGCAATCAAGTCATAGATTTACTACCCACTTCTAGGACTCCTACTCCAAATGGTTTGAGTTCTAGTTGGGACTTCTTACCTTGGAGATCCCCTGACATGTTGGCAGTTCCAGCATTGTCAACAGGTCCATAAATTGGTCATATGATGTCCATTTGGCGCGTATGATACGTTGTTAGAAATATCTCTTCGAGTACTACAGGATTTACCGAAGCCCCTTCCTATGGCTATGAGCCTGCAACGGACGTAAAAAAAAAATACAGTTTAGGGGGTCAAAATAGCTCCGGAAGATCAAGACAAAAAAAAATTGCTAAAAATAGTAAATGTTGCTATAATCATGAACATTGATGAAACAAACTGGAGGTCTAGGTGTAATAGACGGGTGGCCACCAATATCCACCTGGATCAGAAACAAGAAATGCTGCAACAAAAGTTAAAAATCTTCAATTGCATATCATGCTACTACAAATATGGGTTGCTCACATCACGACAGCTCACTCAGGCAGCAATACCATACCACGTGCATTCATATTGGGGGATTATATTGAGAAAAAAATGACATAATGTATTGAGCATATAAAGGCAGGTAAAGGATTTTTATATTGGAAGGTGTAAAAAATGGAGTTCAAAGTTGATGGAAAAATATAAAAGGGTATAAAAAATGTTAATGAAAAAATGGATACCTACAATATCTAGTGAAATTAGGGGTTTTTTAAATTGGAAAGGTGTATTGGGTTCGTATTGGTAGGGGGTTAAATAATGTGCTTTTTAGAGGTGTTTTCCAATATGTAGTCAAATTAAGAGTATTGCTTAGTATGCCAGGAATGCATGTGATATGTCAAAGGTTCATTGAGTGAAGCCCCCCGTGGCTCACATGCTTCAAAGAAAATATAATAATTGTTGAACACATGCAATTTCAAGAAGAAGATGTAGAAGCATTGATGGCAAGTATCATTCTACATGGAATGTAGAATAAAAATTTTCAATGCTTATGCAACACACTATGCCACATTGCCCAATATACTAAATATTATTGAAAAAACATTATTCAATATACCTAGTGGTAAACCAATAGTCATCGTAGGATATTTCGATATTAAAAGGCGCTAATGTAGCAATATAAAAAAGACACTAATAGACTATATTCATGGCTACAACCTCCATTTACTTCTAGATACAAATATCTATGTGGCCACATCGCTCATTGATCATGTATGGTCTAGCATAACAAACAACTACAAGATCTACAAGCTCGATACATATTGGTCATATCATGACAAAATTTGTCTCACAATGGACAACATATATGCAAATGAATCATAAAACATATTGAATTCTTTCCATGTTTTCAATTAATCATTATTATCCCCCTTTTTGTTGCCATTGAAGCTTAAACATTTATCAGTGTTCTTTTTGAAGCGTCCATTGTATCCACATGCAAAGAAGCTTCTAATGCAATTTCCTTTCTGCTATAGAAGCAAAATGGATCAAAGCTACAACGACCAAAAACAAAAAAGGCAAGTATTTACAAATACTTTTTCTACTTCTCTTTGGTTCCTTATTTTCGTCTATAAATTGGTTTCCATGTGTCCATTATTGCTAATTTCATTTTATCCACCCATTTTCGTTTTCACTGCAACGAATACCATGCAACCTTGAGTAGCAAAGCAATACAACGTCATAAACAACTACAAAAAGAAGTAGCAAGGTAAGTCAATATATGCCCATTTCTTCTCCCGGATGCGGGTGCTTAAAAGGCATGGCAGCTCACAGATGGTGCGTCACATGGGCATGTGTCAGCCCTTGCGTGCCACGCAGTACCCTACAGAATGTTTCAAATGGGCGCATGCAGGAACTTCAATGCGGCTATTATTACTGGTCTTGTCCTCCTTAATTGGCCTCCCAGTAACCTGTGCGATGGCACTTCATATTCCGGGAGCCTCTGTTACATTTACGCATTCATTTGAAGTTGTTGGGCACTCCACTACAACGCTGGAGCACTCCTCGGTGATGTGGGGGATTGCACAGGGACATTCTTGCTCTATGCCCAACTCAGGTATTGTCCCAAGCTTGAGAGTGGTTTACAAGCATTATAAGCCAAATTCTGCGGCCCCCGTCTTGGTTAATTTCTCCTCTCCGGGTTTCTGCAAGCTGGTTCATCCTCTGAATTTAGCAATGAGGAGAGAGCGTCTCAGAATGAGCAGTCGACGAGGAGGCTCTCGCGGTCGGGCTACCGCTCAGAGGATTGGCCCCATTTCTCATTCTTCCTACATCGAAGTTACATCTGAGCAGCATCGCCTCCATGGCATAACAGCGGGACGTGGCAGAGGGCCTGGGAGTGGAAGCATAACAGAATGTGGACATGAAGCGCACCCCAC
Source organism: Pinus tabuliformis (assembly GCA_031772625.1). Taxonomy (NCBI): domain Eukaryota; kingdom Viridiplantae; phylum Streptophyta; class Pinopsida; order Pinales; family Pinaceae; genus Pinus; species Pinus tabuliformis. The sequence goes on along the minus strand of CM062805.1, from coordinate 701,825,593 downwards.
AGTCAGGTATCGGATACCCTGCACACTCGCCAACTCCACTTTCATTGTATCTGTTACTGTCGAGCACTGTGATAATCTCAGAGGTCAGGCGGAAGTAAATCAGGAAAACCCACCACCAGCTCAAGGGACAATGCCCACAATTGATCTGCAACGCCCTGCTATGGAAAGTTCCACCCCGGTTACTCAAGCAGGCCTTGCGGGTCCAAGCGAGCCTGCTCAGGGGGTCCCTACTTGCTCGATGGTCCCTCTCTCTGACTTGGATGACTCCCGGCAATTTGGGTGCAGGGTGGAGGAAGAGCCCTACACCACGGACGATGATTAATCCAATCAACCAGTTCGCTCTCGGCAGCCTGGAAGTGGGAGCATTACTCTGTCTTCGAATCTTGTTTTCTGTATGTGTTTGGCTTTAGTCTGGATTTTAAAATCTATGTGTCGGCAATATGGATCCATATGTCTGTTAGTCCATGTTTAAGTAGTGTTCAGTGTCGATATGTTCGTTTGTCTCAGCATGTCCATGTTCAGCATCCAATTTTTGAATATGTTCAACTTTGGGTATGTATAAATTTGGGCAAAATGTCAATCTCTCGGTAGGATTTATAGGGCCATGGCCTTGTTGTAACACTGATGTAACTTTTTGACTTTTTGTACCATAATAGAAATAGCCTGATTCAGAAAAAAAAAAAAAATATATGCCCATTTCTTATTTTCATCTATCACATCTACAATATACATATCAGCATTGTTTTTTTGTAATTAAATTTGATTTGCATGAACTATACACAACCCAAATTCATTTTCAACCATTACAATATCAATTAAAGAACTGGATATCTACAAGTCTTGAAAATTATTTCATGGCGATTCCATGGTTGTCTACAACATATTTTTGGATAAAGCAACAAAAACACGTCAAATTCTATGCATTGATTTGACTGATCAACAAGGATTGATGAAAATCACATTAGTTGTTCCAAGTGACCTGAACAAAAAACATAATCAAAAGATCTTGCCAGGAAAAGGAATTACAGTCACAAATTTCCAGGTTGTGCCAAAAATAAACTATGATTGTGGTGACTGTGAACAATGTCTATTGTTAGATAATACAAGCACTATAGAAAACATTGACACCATTTGTGCAAAATACAAATTTGTTCCCAATGTAACAATAAAACAGTTGGGAGAAATCATAGAAACATTCCCAATTGGAACAATTGCAGCACCTTTAATAACAATTCAAAAAGTTGGAATGCAATATACACTGCAAATTAGAGATGGAAGCTTTGAATATGACAAGGCATCGGTAACATGCTCACCCTTGCACTTGTAACCCATTAGTCTTATGCATTTCAACTTTTTGTCTGTATACAATATCACCAATTACATATTTTTTTTTTGTATTTTATATCACAGCTACAAGTTTATTAAAACTTTTCACCTAGCTACAATGAAATGGAACAAAAATTGCAAAATGGAGATATGCCAATTATACTCTTCAAAAACATAACAAAAAGAAAATACCTCAAGGAAAAAACATTTTGTACAACACAGGCCACATTCAAAATGCATTTCAATGCTGAGATACAACAAGACCTCAAAAAAATAATCGATGGACAAATCCAGGTAAGTACATATCCAGTAATCTATTTATGTTTAATTCCACACTTACTTATTTTTCATTACACACTTGTTAACTAGTCTTCAATTCTAACAGGTGCAAGGAATACTTGTCATTGCAAATGCATACTCTACACCATTTGAACTTGTCTATGTAGTCTATAGTTTCCCAATGTCATCATCTACAACGATAGAAGATATGTCAATATTTTGCATTAAATGCAAACACCAAACCCCTTTTCCCTTTCGACGTTTTATCAATTGCATTATAAGAACTCCCAATAATAGAATATTCTATTGTTGCCTTAGAAACAAGCTAGTTCTGAAGAAAATACTACCCAAATTAGCTCAAATGTCATACCATGAATATCTGCAAAAAAAGCAACAACAATTTATATGTTGCGCAATTTACAGATTCATGCTATTTTTACTCTCAATGGAGACAATGAGATTCTGGATTATGACAACAACAACAAACATAATAGAATGAGCCAAAACTCCAACTAGCAAGTTTGTCTTGCCTCCTCAAGTATCATCCTCAATCTTTCACCTTTAATTTTTGTCCATATAACAAAATGCTACAATTTTCTATTCATGCAAACATTAATAAACAATTTGTATTATTTTTTCCTCATGAGGGATGAACAAAGTCAATCAACAGTATTGTGAATTATTATATATCTTAAATGCTAATGCCGGAACAAGAATGAACATTACTATTTCCCTCCCGAGGGATGAACAAAGTCAATCAACAATATTGTGAATTATTATATATCTTAAATGCTAATGCCGAAACAAGAATGAACATTACTACGTTGATGCACAAAAAACATTTATGCTTCAAAAAACATTCATGTCAAATAGAAGAATTCCCCTTTTTTTGTTAATAGTGACATTATCGTAACAATATTTTTAATTTTTTTAAATTGTATAAATGTTTTGAAACATTGTCTGCAATTTTCTTGTTTCCTGTTATGCTTCAGTTTTGTTTTTCTGTTAATTTGAAAATTTAATTGTTCCACTCATTCACAATAAATGTCACTTATCAATGGATTAAATAGATTTATAAGTACTGAATTATGTGTTTTCAAAATATTGTGATTTGTTAGATTATGTTTCTTCATTGTCTTTAAAACATATTACATTCTGACTTAAGTGCATATGTTATCAAGTTTCTTTCAAACACCTCCAATGCAAATTTCTGCGATACTTTAAGATTTTTTTTAGACTCTTGCTTTAAGCACTGAGTTTTGTTTAGTCAAAATATCAAAATTTCTGTTGTACTCTATAAGTTAAAAAAAAAAATTCATGCATGGTTGTAAATACCTCCATAAATCTCTATTCTAAAATTATATATATATCTATATATATATATATATATATATATATATATATATATATATATATATATAACCCCAAACAGTGTGTCCACAGACTACAGATTTGACTTATTTCGATGTGACTTGAATTTGTACAAAGTGAATTACCCAAGAAAAAAGAGCAAAAATAAAAACCTTTGCACCTAGTCTTTTGGACTGGAGCAAATCTGGGGGAAAGAAAAAAGGTTTTTGCTGGAAATATTTAATAATTGAAATACAACCTTTCTAGGTGGCCATTGACAATACTGAAAATGCAAAAATAAGGATAAATATCGTTTGCTTTGCCCCTCAGAAACCTAAAATAGGACTATTTCCCCACTATAGGAAGCATCAGCAAACCCGATGAAAACTCTAAAGCTACAATGTCAGCAATTGGTAGTTACACTATAGGTTTAACAAATCCCCTGTATAGCTAGAAGAAAACATCCCTAGATGATAGTTAAATTTCAGTTTTCTTACTTTACAAGAGCAAATAGAATTTTAGTGATAATATAAATCGTTGCAACTCCATTCAAATTTATAGATTTGCAAAATCAAATAGCTTTAAAGAGCATCTCATTTTCTTGTTAATTTCTAAGTCCAGTTAACATCTTTATATAATAATTACAATGCTTTGATGTGCCAACATATATTACAGGATCATCATCTCAACTTTAATTAACCTCATATATTTTTAACCACATAAATTTTAAAAATCACATATGGCTTTCCTGTGAAGTTTCCAACATAGTTAATTCCTAAAAAAATAATTTATATAATAATTAGAATCTAGTTTATTATCGCCATTTCAAGATTCCTTTTCATAGTTTATTTCGTTACGAAAATAGTTTTTACCTTATTAAATTATGAAAATTTAATGGAAATTAAATTCTCTTTAAATTAATTAATTTATAAATTTAATAAATATTTAATAATTCAATAAAATATGTCAAGTCTTAGTAGCACAACCAATTGAGGATGGGCTTCCTCAGTAAGGTGACATAGAATTAAATATCTCATGAGAGTGGTTTTACCTCTCCTAAGGGAAGGAGACACCCAGACCGAGTGTGATCCCGAGTAACTTTAACGGAATAGATGCCCTTGGGTCACGGTTACTCAAGCCAAAAGTGAAACCTAGAAAATCACATACAATTTGACAAAAAAAACAATAAAATATAAAATCAAAATAAACAAAAAAAAAAGCCATGTATTTAAATTTATTTTTATAAATTACATATAATTAATTACTATAAAATACTTGACTTCATGGATACATTTTATTTCTATCATCTCCGAAATAAATTAACTACTTATGCATCTCAGATTGCATTTTGAAACAGTCTATACGAAGTCAGGTTAACTATTTTAGCCATTAACGCGGATTTGTTATCCCTGTCTGTTTCCAAATTCAATGTGCAAAATTTGAGCATGGTTTAAATGTATTATGTTGATTTTTTATTTAGAATATCTTTTAATTATTCTATTATGTTTTGTTGAATATATATATATATATATATAATTTAAACTTCTAAAGAAAATTTTATTTTATTTTATTTTTGTATTGAATATTATTATGATTTTTATTTTATTTATAATATGAAGTGTTGTCTATCATGTATCATAATTTTTATATCTCTTATAATGAACAACATCTTGTCATTATTTATTTTACAAAGTCGACTATATATATCATCTATTGTATTTGTGGTCCTTGTTTAAGGGGTAAGGAACGCTAGCTATACTGCTTTATTTATTATATCATTTATTTATTTTTTAAGTTATTTATTCAATCTAACGAGAGCCATTCCAATTAAAAAAAACAACCAAGTCCCATCTTTCAATTATATAAAATATATTAAAAAAATAATTGTATCAATAATAAAAATATGTTTATACAAAATATTTTCCGTACATCACCGAAATATATTAAAAAAATAATTGTATCAATAATAAAAACATGTTTATACAAAACATTTTCCATACATCACCGAAATCAAGGAAAAACTAAACTTCACAAATCTGAACACTAGCACAACCACATTTAACGTATTAATGTGGTTGATATAGCCTAAGGATTCATTTGTATTACCATTGTTAAACGTATATTAATAAAAATAATATTATTACAATAAAATTATTATTATTATTATTATTAACTTAAAATTAAATATTATTTTATAAAAATAATATTTAATTTTAAGTTATCTAATATAATTTAAATATTTAATAATAATATGAATTAATAATAGTAGTAATATTAATAAAAATAATAGTATTAATAGTATTAATCTTAATAACAAAAATTAATTAGCAATAACAAAAATTATTTTAGTAAATGTGGCCGACACCTGCCTAAAGGCTTCATTTATATCTATGACCGAAGGCATTGATAAATATATAATAACATAATATTTTAAAATAAATATATTAAATTAAATATAAATAATTAATAATATGAATTAATAACAATAATAACAATTTATTAATAAAAAAATTAATAAATAAAAAATATCATAATGGAGGCTTTTGTGATTCATGATTTAAGAAAAAATCTTCTCGGAAAGTAATGGAATATAAAAGGGTACATTATAATAAATTTAAATTTAAATTTAAATATTTATTTTTAATTAATTTCATTTTTTATTTTAACAATAAATGATTAATATTTGTTAAAAAAACATCTAGAAAAGGATATTATTATTATTATTATTATTATTATTATTATTATTATTTAACTAAAATAATCAATTAAGTAGAAACTGTCAAAAACAATAATAAAACAAGAAAGAAATTAACAAAAAGTTAAAAGAAAAGTATCAATAATATATAAATAATATAAAAATGAATATTAATATTTATATAAATCTTATAATAATAATAAAAAACAAAAAAAACAAATATTCTAATTTAATAAATATTATAAAACATTTATAAAGAAAAGATTCAATTTTTTTTATAATTTTTTTATTAAGAAAACAAATAAAACAACTTAAAAGATGAATAAAACATATAAAAATATAAATATAACTTAGAGAGTTAAAGAATTTTTCAATTATCATAAAGATATGAACAAAAGGATAAATGAAATAAATTATAAACATATATATATATATATATATTAAAATTAATTAATTAATTAAAAAAATTAGGAAAAAACTAAAATAATTCAAAGAAGGAAACATAAAAGTTAATTAATTAATAATAATAATATGAATAATTAATTCATTTTTATTTCAAAATAATTAAATAATTAAGTATATATTATTATTATTTATTAAAAAATATAAATATCATTTATTTATAAATGTAAAAATAATCACATTAGTAAATGTAGTTAATATATGTTGTAGGCGTCAATTTAATATATGTTATATTATAAACTTATTATTACAAACCATAATATCAAACCCTGTATTAAAAGTTGTAATTATAAAACCTATATTATAAATCTAAATATTAAATACTAATATATTAGTAATGTATTAAGAAAATATTGTATTAATAAATATAAATATAAATATTATTATATTATTATATATTAATTAAGATTAAACTTAAGCAATTTATACTATAAGCTTTAAGGAGTAATATTATAAATCCAAGAGAATAATGTTAAACCCAAGGGACTAATATTATAAACCCTAAGATAAATATTATAAACACTAAAATAAAAATGGTTGAATATGCACCCTTAGATTAATAAACCCACAATATTGATATTATAAACTCGTGTGATAAAAATTATAAACCCAAGGTATATAAACCCAGAGATAAATATTATAAAGCCCTAAAATAAACATCATTGGCCATGGTTGATTCCCATATTGAGACCATCTTTGTCATAATGTAACGTTGGACCATGCTTGACAATGTTTGATTTTCATATCAAGACAACCTTTGTCACAATGCGACATTGGACCACTACTGACCATGGTATTTTCATGTTGAGACAATCTTCGTCGTAATGCAACGTTTGACCATGGTTGACCATGGTTGGCTATGATTCACCATGGGTGACCATGATTGATATTGTAAACCTAAGGGAATAAAAAAAAACCCAATGAATTGATATTATAAACCCAAGGGATAAAAATTATAAACCCAAAGATAAATATTATAAACCCTAAAATAAACATGGTTGACATTGGTTGACTCTATATCTTGAGACAATCCTTGTCACAATGCGACATTGGACCATGCTTAATCCTTGTCAAAAGTATATAAACCCAAAGATAAATATTGTAAACCCTAAAATAAACATGGTTGATATTGGTTGACTCTATATATTGAGACAACCCTTGTCACAATGCGACATTGGTTGACTCTATATATTGAGACAATCCTTGTCACAATGCGACATTGGACCATGATATCTGAATTTATAGTAATTTAGATATCATCTTACCCTCCACCACTACATGGATCTCGCAGTCCATTGAAAAATATAATGTTGCTCGCAAAATTCTTAAGAATCATCCTAATGCGCTGCATCAAAAAAATATTTTAATCTATATGTAATTAGAGGATTCACTTTATGTCATTGTTTTCTTTGAAAGAAAGGTTTCTAGGAAGTTACTTGTCCACCATATTGAGTGGTGATCCAATGGGGTCTAAGCAGAACTCCATAAGACGATTCAAAATAATTGACCAACGCCTTGTAGTCGATTAAAAAAATTGGGATTTTGTTGGAAGATTTTTTGGAAGGAGTTTAAGGTTTTGTGAAAATTTATTTATTTGTAAATTTATTTGGTGTTTTGTTAAGTATGACAATGTTTTTTGTTAAGAATAATAATGTTTTGGGTGTAGATTATGTCTTATAGGGGCGCATATTAAAAATCATATTTTTTCGAAGGTGATATGGAAAATAGCCTCATGCAATCACAAAAGCAACTATAAGATAGAGGAAACACAACAGCCATGGGTCGTAAAGAGCGACTCAAGAAGGTTAAGAAAGGAATCAAAAAGAAGAGGCAAATATCGTTGCCATGTTTAGAGAGGTTCAAGCCAAAGCCGATGAACTGAGAAGTCTATAAGAAGATAAAGAAGAAATCGAGGGTGATTGATGTAGCTTTGATCTGCTACAACCTCCCATGTTTACTGTTAAATATTTTGATCATTGGGTTATCATGATGCTAACTTTTCTTCAACCTAAAGGGTTAATTGAGTACGAGTCTAATAACCCATATGATGAAGTATGTGATGCTTTAGCATTCAATTTTATAAAACAGACATTGGATAAGAAGTGTTTGTGCAAGGTAGGAAAAGCTACAACTTCCAAAGAAGCATGGAAGATCTTGGAGGAAGAATTTGGTGCAAGCGGGAGTAACATGCAATAGCAAGATGTGTTACAGTCTATTGAGTTAGTGGCAGATCTGAGAGTAGATGAGAAAAACTTTGACAAGACAACAAAGCTTGGAGAATCCCACTCAAAAGTGGATCATGGTCATCAAGACCATAAAATTAAAAGCCATTATGCAGACATGCATATGGATGAAGAAGATGCAACAAATATTGCAGAGGTAGAAGTTGAAGCCACTATGTGTGACGTAGAGAAAGAGCATATAAATGCTCAAGGAATCCACTGTAACGTGGATTGTGAAAATGATGGTATATCCCATTATGACGAAACACATGACAAAGTGAGATGTGAATTGGTGAATCCATCTACAATTGATGGGTTTGGAATTGTCAATGAACACATGCATGCTTGGATAACCCACCATATTGTAGATGAACATTGCGGTAAAGAAATTTGTGAAACAGGGATTGAGTGTGGCAATATGATAAGTGTGATGTTTGTTGAAGGTTTGAAGGTTGAAGCTGCCATTGTAGCACCAAGTTATAAAGCAATTGGAATTGCTCATGGAGTAGTGTGTCAACAAGCAACAACTGAGTTTGGAATAGATAAAGCTATCAATAGAGTAGCAAGTGGTTTGGTGGATCCAACAATTGGAATTGTTGATGTTAAATTTGATGAAGATAATTTAATTGGTGATTACTGGTTGCACATGATGCAACAAAAAGAACATATTGATACATTTTTATTTGGTGAGAGAAACCCATTTTTGTTTGGAATCCAAGTGGAAGACAACATGTTTGTAGCAGCAGAGGTTGGTAAAAGGGTCAAAAATTAAAATTATGATGCAATGACAGGAAAAAAAAATAGGCAGACAAAGAAGAGTTAAAGCGGGAAGCTCTCACTAAAGAAGATAACAAAGATGTTTTTAACATTGTTTTTTAATATGCAAGTGTTCAGAATAACATGGGACCAGAAGTTGAAACAAAGTTTCTAACAAGTTTGATGCATATTTGAAGCTCAATGAAGAATGGATTTAGAAGCCAATTGAAAAAATTGATGAGAGTCTTAAAGCAACAACTGGAATAAAAGAATTGAATTAAATGGTGAATAATGATCTTGAGTGTGCATATTACAGACAAGAGGTAGCAGTGCCTGATTATGAAAGTGAAGAGAAGGACATGAAAGTTTCTGAAAACAAGTAAGAATGCATTAACACCATTTTTCAGCAATGAAGTTAAGAAAAGAGAAGATTCTAGTATCAAGAAATATGGCAAAAAGAAAGTTAGGAATATGAAGCACAAGAAGCAAAGCAAAGAAAATAGTTTGAAGATGATATGTTGTGGTAGCAATCCATGGTTGAATGAATTGTTGAAGAGGAAGTTGTAGAAGACCAACTCAAATTAAATTCAAGACAAGTCAAAGAAACATTGTAGTAGCAACAAGTAAAAAAACATGGAGCTTATAGCAAGAACATGCAACAAAGAATGAAGCAATTTTGAGGATATCAAATATGGAAAAAATGAAAAAGAAAATGCAAAATAGTAAAAGCTTTGAGTCATTGTAAGCCTATCTGAGACATAGATCAACAGGTATGTTTGAGTGATGATTGAGTCAATTTCTATTGTAAGACTGGCAGGCATAGTTGAGTCATGTTGAGTCATGTTTGAGTTATGTTGAGGCATACAGTTGTAATTAGGGGGAAGTGTTGGAAATTGTAATTACTCTCGCATGCAAGAGTTGTCTAAATTTGGAGAGTCAATTAACTAAGTCAAGTTGAGTGAATTCTAGTTAAGTCATATTTTGGGTAAAGTCGAACTTAGAGTGTGTGCACATGCTAAGTTATTTTTGGGCGAGTCATTAGATGAAAAATTTTAAATACCCTTCACTAGGTTCATTGTAATGAAGTCAAATCAAGTTTTGTTGATCAATAGAAGAGCCACAACTCCTGTTATTGTGTGTGTGTTAAATTTTGTGTCTTTCCTCCTTTGTCTTTCCAACAAAAGGTCGAATAAGGAAACATACTGGTCTTTGGGTCATCAGCCATGGGAATAACCATTTATGGAAAAACCTACAATATAATTCTTTGGAAATGTAAGGAAACATTAAACGGCAATTGATAAATCCTATCTTGAAATGAAATGAATGACTTGAACTTTTGGTATAATTAATCACTGACTGCACATGAGTTGATTGTTTGGGGGTAAAGCATGGATATGATTCTCGATTTTGGAAATATTCTAGAAATGGATGGACATGAGTGAAGTGAAAACTGAAATACAAAAAATTGACCTCACTTGTATGAGTAGGATTTGGGAATATTTTTTGAGTATGTAGAACATTAGGGAAAATCATGGATTGAATTTGCTTGCAATGCTTTAATCCAGGTTTCTATTATGTTATGTAACTAATTTCTAATAGTAAGTGAAACTTGGGATAGAGATTTCCTATGAGCTTCTTGGTAGGGTTTAGGATTTTTGGATAGATATTTTTATGTGGGTTCTTTGGGATTTGGGATTTATGGTTTCAGTCATAAGTTATTGATATATTTAATTAATTGACTTAACATTGCATATACTTTTGATATAATGGCAATCTAATTTATCCCATGTGGTGATTATGGTATTGTAAGCATTTTTCAAAAGAAATAATAATAACCCCTTAACAATATTCAACCTAAAATTGGAGGCCATCATCTCCATGAGCATTACCCCTGAGTTGTTGATCCCTAGAATATTCAAGGATCAACGAGACATGGGCCAGGTCAATTATTTGATGTCACCCATGTCTGTAGGATCCGAAAATCCACAACAAACAGAAGGTTAAAACAACAATTGTCCCTAGTGTAATTATAATAAACATTTACCGCATAGTATAATCAGCTTAATAGGTCTATACCGCCAAAGGGATTATCTATAGCCTTGCAGGTACGTTGTTACAAGGAACAACAAAACAATATAAATAAATTATAATCAAACATACTTTGTATCTTAATTCTGTTAATACAAATTAACAAAGGTGTTGTTTAAGTTTTAGTTGGAATTGGCAAAAATAAATTTTGATGAGATCATGTTTGTTTAAAATTTATTTTTTATTACATAAATGGATTTAGTGATTTCAAAAATTCTCAAATAGTCAAATTGTACACAGTTCAAATTCATGCAAACTTCTTTAAAAAACAAAATGAATACAGTATTTATGTAAAATGGGTGCTTCATTTACATGCTTCACAGGATACGCTGGCAAATGTTGAACAAATTTGGCTTGAAATGGATAATCTATCATGGCTTTGGTGCAGTAAGCATCATAGAACCACCCATCTACATTCTCAATAATATCATTATTTAATTTGTATCAAGGAAGGTCTCTTATGTTAAAACATACATTAGACTACATGTAATTTCATGATCCTACTAGTCATATGTATTGTGATACATGGAACTATTGCATGAATTTGATATAGAGTCAACGTTGTTACTTGCAAATCTGAGCACATTTCTCAGAGATTTTAGGTTGTGAGGAGTATGTCAAGTTATCTATAACATTCCAGGAACCTTTGATCACTTTGAAGCAATTTTCACTTTCACCCTGCCATGCAAAATTAAGAATTTGTGTAACACAAAAACTAAAAAATATTAAAATATCCACTCAAAAGTGCAACTTTTTCATAATCAAGAAATTTATACCTTGAAGTCTTGAAGCCACAGTGTTGTCGAAACTCTCTGGAGGTGTGATGTTATCAAAATACAAAATTGGTGTCGAGGACAAGACTGCACCAATTGTAATGTGTGGGTATTTCAATCGAAACCAAGCAGGGAACGCTCCAAATTACATACAAGTTTCATTCTTCATTAAATTTCCTTCTGTAAATGTGATTCATCATTAGTACTTGAAGGTATAAACATTAGGATCACAATTCAACAAAATATTTCAACTTACTCCCTCTATAAGAGCCTCCAAATACAACTACATGTGAATACTTTGTTGACAAACTTTTCTTGAGATCTGTATTCAACGTGGTAAAATCGGCCAAAGCCTGTGGGGAACATAGAAAATTGCAGGTACTCGAATTGTTGTAGGAAAATTTTTGGATTCAAAATGGCATTGAATGACCATTAGTGCAATGCTGGAAATAAAAATTAGAAAACCATATGAGCACAATTCCAGAGAATGAAAATTTCCAAATTCTGATGCTTATATTTTCAAATCAAGAAGCCTCCAAAAGTTTAGGTCATAAAATATAGATCCCATATACCTCAATAAAAACAAGAATGGCATTAAACTATGGTGCAAAGTCGAACATGAAGCTTGTGCTTTCTGTAAACCATTCAATGAAACCTTCGTTTCCAATATATACAAATATCATAGATTTGGTGAAAGGTCCACCCCAGTGGTAGGAATTAATGAGATACCTCCACTGAAAGGTTTGATAACTCTCGGGACGAAGGTGTAATGGTCGAGAATTTGTGTGAAATTCCTCACATGGTATTTTGCAGCTGGGGAAGATGGCGGTACTGTGGTAGCACTAGTGCCAGGTCACAAGTTGAGGAGGGCACACTCATGTGCGACGAGCGCCCGTATTGACCAACTCAGGGAAAGTGTGATGACATGGGGCGACATTCAGTTAAAAGCGACCGAGTTGTAGCGGGTGCAACCATGCGCGACAGGCGTCCATAGTAGCCAACTCAGGTGGATGTGCGACTTGGTGAACGCATCTAGTGAGTGTGTCGGTCCAAGGCATCGGGCGGGCACACACCTATAGCAGGTGGGCGCAAGCCCAAAGCGGATGGGTGAGAAGTGTGGGTGTCGGACGAGTCATGCAAAATGCTATTGGGTGAGTCGGGTGAGCGGGTGGTCGACCCGAGCGACCCGAGGTAAATTGCGGTGGTGGAAGGTAGCAAACTGACGAGGTGGGCGAGTGTTGGTATGGGCCGACCAAGCGACCATACAATGAAGAGCGATGCGATTTTTATATGGAGGGTCGACATATGATTTATGTGTGCAGGCTGACATGACTTTGGATGGGTCGACCATTGAAGGGACATGACCCTTGAGGTTACCATGGGTAAGCACACATATATATAGGCATTGGAGGATGGCGTTAAATGCATCAAGGAGAAAGCATCTAACTTGGAGAAGAAATGCAAAAGATAAGCGAAGGAGCTGAAAGAAATTGGCAGAGTGCATGGACACAGGGCTGTGTTTGTTAGGCAGAAGTTTGGGGTTTCTAGGTTTCGGCAAAGTGCAGAAGGACCATGTGCAACAAGTAGGCTGCACTGCACATCAGGTGAAGGCAGGGTGAGACTTGTGTGACGGGCAGACTGGTTACGGGTTGTTTCACGCAAAAAATGCAATGGTGTTGATAGGCGGGTAGACCTGCCGTTAGAGCGACGAGTGTTGGTATCGGGTGGGCCAAGACCCGCATGGGTCTACACATAAGTGCAACCCGGCCCTAGGGCGATACAAGTTTATGCAAATAACACGAAGGTGCAAGTAGACCGAGTGAACGACATGAGGGCACCAGGTGGAGGGTGCAGCCGATTCGGGTAGCAGGCCTGTAGTGTGTCGGGTAGTGACATGGCATGAAACGCTACACGACGGGAACAACAGCGTGCAGAATGGGTTGAAGCTATGGGTGAGATTCCGGTGAAAGGTTAAGGGCGTGTGCAGGCTGAGGAAAAGGTGCAGTTAGTAGAAAACCTTAGTTGGGCATGCCAAGGCATGATTTTGGCAAGAAATTTGCAGTGATAACTTGTGAAGTGGTGGAGTGTTGGCCTTGGTTGTTGGTGACATGAAACTTGTGTAATTTTATGTAAAATTAAATTACATAACTTGTATTTATATTGATATTGGACAGACTTCAATTTATGGGAGTTTCCCCTCCATTATGATGATGTGTTAAATGTTTTATCTGTTGTGCGTTTATATTTGATGAAGATTAATTGAAGTTTATTTCCGTTGCATTATAACACTTGAAGTAAAATTTGGCTAAGTTTTTGGTTAGGCGTAGTCCGTACATTTGAGTATTGGTGAAATGAAAAAGTGTGGCGGTGTCGCACCCACCTATGAGTGGTTGAAAGACTACCACCGGGATAGGGGCGTGACAGTTGGTATCAGAACCCACTTTCTACAGGGCTTGGATTGAAGTTGAAGAAGTTTGACAGGGACAAGTTATATTTTCGAAATTGGACGGATTGGTGTATGGTATTAACAATATCACAAGAAAAACGGATGGCATACCAGGTGGAAGAACCTTAGGTGACAGGTGAATCTTGTAGGGATGCCAGAATAGTTTTTATGGACGAGGTATTGGACCGTATGGAGGAGTTTTCTTCGAAGGTATCTTTGTTGGAAGATGAGAATGATGAATTTCGAGATAAGTTCACGAAGTTGGAGGAGGAACATGAGAACCTCAAGATTCGGTGCAAGTATACCGAATGGAAGTATGCACAAACAGAGAAGGAAGTCAAGAACATTGGGGCTACAAGAGACCAAGGTTTGGATGAAATCTTGAAGTTGCAGAAATATCTTTACATTGCTCGGAATGAAATAGTTGTTTTGAAGAAATTTGTTGGGAAAGGACCAATTGGAGGGACTGCTGATGTGAAAGTCAAGGAACCTGATTCTTATGATGGGTTGAGGAGTGCCAAAGCACTTGGAAATTTCTTATGGGATATGGGGCAATACTTGGAGCACTTGGGGATACCTCATGATGAAGCCAAGGTCAAAATAGTTGTTTAATTCCTTACTAAGGATGCTAAGATGTGGTGACAATAGAAGTTAGATCATATTGCTAATGGTAATGTTGATGCCATCTCTACTTGGGATGATATGAAGAAGGATTTGCAAACTCATTTTATCCCACAAGATGAGACTTGGGATGTGAGGATGAAGACTAGATATATTAAGCAAATCAGGAGTCTACAGGCATATCAATGGAATTCTCGAGTGCGATCTTGGAACTACTTGACATGGCAGAGAAAGACAAGGTGTTCAATTTCATCATAGGATTGAAAACTTGGGCATGCAATGAGGTGAAGAGGAAGAGATCAAAACTCTAAAAGAAGCATTTGCTGCGGTTGATCGACTAGTAGAGCATTATGATGAAGGGACCGAAGAGAGAAAGAAGAAGTCTGATAAACCAAAGGAGAAAACTACAAAGGAGGAGCATTCAAGATCGAATGACAAGTAGAAGATGAAGAAGCCTCTAAAATGTTGGTTGCGTGGAGAAAACCACATGGTGAAGAATTGTCCTTCTAGACCAATGGTGGTTGAAGAAGCACAAACCGATGCGAAGAAGAAGAAGGAAGATCCAGCAGTTGGGGTGATGTAGATTTTGGGAGCTGCAGTATCTACAGAAGCTATACCAAGGCGGGATCCAGAGAGGAACAAGTTGGAATATGTTAACATGAAGGTTGGGCAAGGCACTTTACTCATAATGGTGGACAATGGTGTGACTCATAACTTCATTAGGGAGGAAGTTGCAAGGAAAGTTGGGTTGAAGTTCTCACCAACCCAAGCTCATCTTAAAGCAGTGAACTCTCCACCAGATAAAGTCGTCAACATGGAAGAGAATGTGGATGTGAGCATTGATGAGTGGTTTCGAAAGATCGACTTCACAATTGTGTGAATGGATGACTATGAGGCTGTATTGGGTATGGAATTTTTAAAACAGTATGAGGCTATGATGATGTCACATATGAAGAAGTTGTACATTTATGACAGACGGGATGATGAACCTTTGGGGGTACCAACCATGGAAGCTATGTCAACTGGGTGTAAATTGACAACGATGAATGTGGAGGACATCAAGCAAGATGAAGAACTTTATGAGAGGTTGTTTTCAGCAGAGGAAAAACTCACGGAGAAGTCACAGGTTATTAGAGCATTGTATGATATTATCCTTGATTTGACAGGAATACTGGAGGCAGTGGAAGGAAATGATGTTAGACCAAAGACGAGGAGGAGAGCCGGGAAGCATACATGCAAAGATTAGAGGAGGAAGATCCGGATAGATGGATTGAGCTGTTGGAGAAGGAGGATGGAGAGCCATCGACTTTCCCATCCCCTACCTCTTCTTAAACTGACATGGGGGTGAGGCTCATTGTCTTCTACTCATGGAAGTGAGTCCTCTATACTTATGAGCAGACACTTGGGGCAAGATGGACACGATTGCCAACAAGATGCGAAGATGGTCATGATGATGTAGTGAGCATGGGTTCTTGTGGAGGCGATGTGACGGTTGGATTAGCTACCCAACTGATCACCATCACAAGGGGATCCAACACATGATTTTATTGTAGAGTTTGACAGATTTTAGCATGGAGCGGGTCATGGGTGGAGCTATCTAGGTGCCCACATATATGGATATGTCTTAGCAATGGAGGTTGTTGAGATGGTGTTGTCGAGGGAAACAACATTTTTAGAGTGGTGGAGAGTGTCAGACCCATGAGTTGAGGTGGGTGCACTCATGTGCGATGAGCACCTGTATTGACCAGCTCTGGAAAAGTGCGACCAAACGAGGTGACATTCGATTAAAGGCAATCGAGTTGTAGCGAGCACACCCATGCGTGACAGGCGCCCATACTAGCCAACTCGGGTGGATGTGAGACTTGGTGAACGCGTCGGGTGAACACATCAGGAAAAGACGTCGGGCGGGCACAAGCCCATAACAGGTGGGTGAGATGTGTGGGCGTTGGTTGAGTCATGAGGTTGGACGAGTCGTGCGATATGTGGTTGGGCAAGTCGGCTGAGAGGGTGGCTGACCTGAGCAACCCTAGGTAAAGCACGATGGTGGAAGGCAGGAAAACGACGAGGTGGGTGAGTGTTGGCACAGACCAACCAAGAGACCATACAATGGAGAGCGATACAATTTTTATATGGAGGGCCGACACATGATTTTTATGTGTAGGTCGACATGAATTTGGATGGGCCAACCATTGAAGGGTTGTGACCCCTCAGCTTACCATGGGTAAGCATGCATTTATATAGGCATTGGAGGATGGCGTTAAAGGCATCAAGGAGCAAGCATCAAACTTGGAGAAGGAACATAGAAGACAAGCGAAGGAGCCAAAAGCAACAGGGTGAGTGCGTGGACGTAGGGCTGTGTTTTCTAGGCAGAAGTTCGGGGTTTCAAGGAAGCGCAGAAGGACTGTGTGCGACAAGTAGGCCGCACTGCACATCAGGTGCAGGCAACCTGAGGCTTGTGCGATGGAAGACTGGTTACTGGTCACTACATGTAGGAAACGTGACGATGTTGACAAGCAGGTAGACCTGCAGTTAGAGCGTCGAGAGTTGGTATTGATTAGGTCGAGACCCGCTTGGGTGTGCACATAAGTGCGACCTGACCCGAGGGCGACACGAGTTGATGCAAACAATGTGAAGGTGTAGGTAGACTGGGTGAATGACACGAGGGCACTGGGTGGAGTGTGCAGTCGGTTCGGGTAGGAGGTGTGCAATGTGCAGGGTAGTGACACGACGTGCAGCGTTGCACAATGAGCACGACAACGTGTAGAACAAGTTGAAGTTGCAGGTGATCTTCCGGTGAAAGTTCGAGGGCATGTGCAGGCTGAGGAAAAGGTGTAGTTAGCACATAACTTGGTTGGGCGTGCCAAGGCACGACTTTGGCAAGAAATTTGCAGTGATAACTTGTGAAGTGGTGGAGTGTTTGCCTTGGTTGTTGACAACATGACACTTGTGTAATTTTATGTACAATTGAACTACATAACTTGTATTTATATTGATATTGGGCAGACTTCAGTTTATGGGAGTTGCCCCTCCCATTATGATGATGTGTTGAATTTTTTATCCGTTGTGCATTTATATTTGATGAATATTAATTGAAGTCTATTTTCGATGCGTTATAACACTTGAAGTAAAATTTGGCTAAGTGTTTGGTTAGGCGTAGTCTGTACATTTGAGTATTGGTGAAAATAGAAAGTGTGGCGGTGCTGCACCCGCCTATGAGTGGTTGGAAGACTACCATCGAGATAGGGGCATGACAACTGGTGTTCCATTTTCATGTTGGAGAAAAATGAAAAAGGGAATGTTTCAGTGTCGCAGAATCGAAGTTCCTCACAAGTGAAACTGATATCAAAACAAAAATGTAGTGTATTCAATATGAAGTCATTTCACTCATAAATTCTGAGGATGGCTACAACTAAATGGACAACCATGACATTGTTAGAATAGATGCTGACAGAAGCCTTCGTAGGTCAATGGACACACACTAAAAGCGTAGATATGAAATTGCAAGAACAATTACTGCCACGCTACCTCAATTAGCTCGACCACCACTTACTAGTGGCAAGTGCGATTGGGCAGCACTCAAAATCAACATAATTTCTTAATTCAGATATTTCTTTTAAGTTGTAACGCTGAGCTCACAGCTATAGATCCAATTATTAGACGAAGGATATTCGGAAAACATTAAATCTTATTAATTAATTAATTAAAAAAAACCAACGACCTTTCCTCCACCTAAAATTAAAACAATGCTGCATAGCTAGTGTTCCGTGCTGCTTAGTTTAATAAAATATTTTAATGTCATGATGTGTTGTATGTACTCCAAACAATAATAAAATTGTAAAATGAGTTATATGAATATCTGTTTAACTTTTTTTTATTAATTTTTTTAATATAATTAAACATTTTTTTTGGTATATATATATATATATATATATAATTGACATCAAAGAGAATGATAACAAGTTAATAATTATTTATTTAATATTGAATGATGACAAATATTTTATATAATGCTCATATTATAGTACACATGTCATGTAGTTAGAGTATAGGTTGATATAATGAGAGTTGTACAAATTGTACACATGTTATTTTAACATATTTTTTTTCAAATTTATATTTTTAAATTATTTTTTTGTAAATTGAAAAATAAAACCCATAAAAATTGTCTATTCAATACTTTACACCAATGAAAAATGGAATTTTTGAATTTAATTACAAACAATTTGTGTTTATGGTACATAGTAATTAATATATAATGTTATTTTTCAAATTATTTATATTTATTGTACATAGTAATTAGTGATATTAGTACATAATAAATAATAATAGAGTAAACAAAAGTCAATTCTTGCACCATTACACAATAAAAAGGGGAGACATTTCAACCAATCATATTTGAGATAAATAAAATAAAATTTTATCAAAAAATAATATATTTAATTTCATAATGTTAAACTTTGAATAAATTTCAAAAAAACTAATAACTAATCCATAAAAAAAATTGAATACATTATATACCAATATGCTACTAGCCACAAATATAATAAGAAACATTCTGCTAAAAATAATATCTTAAAAGAGTAACCTCTCAAAATGAAACCACCTCCACCTTACAAATCCCTCTCAAAGAAAATGATCCTCGAGATTTTGGTGAGTACGATCTGATTCTTAATTACTAATATGAAAATGTAAACAATTCTTCGATCTCCACGTTACATCAACGACCATTTTACATAAAGTACCACTTTACTATCCTTTAATAGTTCATTCAACCTACGTAAGTTTAGAATTCTTCGACGAATTATTGCTAATTCAAATTATGTTGGTTGAAAAGTCTCCTACTCTTACCTAAACGGAAGAAATCATAAAAACGTGAACCAGAAAAATTTACACACTAAAATCACGTTAAATTGTATTGACGCGGCCTGCACTACAAAACCCACTGGAGGACTAAATCATGTTAACCTGAATTCACACACCATCCAATGATTCCATTCAGGTATGGGTGCCGGCAAAAACAAATCCAGCAGGCTGGGTAGTGCCTGAAATATTTATGTCGCCCGACGTCCTTTTCATGATACCACTGATGTTAAGGACTTGAAAGCTCTAGGGGAGGGCCGCCATTACCTGTGCGCCCTCCCTGCCATGTCGCAAAACCACGTGTCAATCAACATGGATCCGATATGACACTTGTCCACCGTGGAGCTCCACGTGCTGGGCATCATGTCATCACATAAAACTTTGTGTCTGCACCATTTCTTCCGTTTGTTTGGGGTCATTGTTGCAATGTTCCATTTTCCCTTTTTTCTTTCTGCTCGGGGTCGGTTGTTGGTCGAAGCACCCCGCCGAAGATGGCGTGGGATGGCCCTAGAACCTATGCGCTTCGTCTGGTATGCAGATGTTGTTGCGAGCGTTTGCTCGAGGTGTAGGGTTTGTGGACCTGCGTGCTTCGTTTGGTATGCATGTGCTGTTGTGAGCGTTTGTTCGAGGTTTAGGGTTTGTGGTTGGAACATCGCTTCTGCTTTTCTTGTGGTTTTCTGCCTAGATTTCTTGGTCGTTTTGGATTGCCGGTTGCTTAGGGTTTCTTTGGTGGTGGTCTTATTTGCAGTTTTTGTTGTTTGGGGAGGAACCTGTTGCAGTTTTACCGAGCTCGAGGTAATTGTTTAATTTGCTATTTTGTGCAGGTTTTTTTACTGGTTTTCTGTTGTCTAATGGCTTTTTCTTCTCGTTGCAGGTGTGGAAAAGGTCGTTGCAGGTGTGGAGGTGGTTTGGCTAGCTCCGGGGAAGGCCAGCGACTGTCATCGGTAGGATTTTAATCCTACCAGAAATTTCTCTGTGTTTTTCAACACAAACAACTCTGTTTAGATATTTTGTAAACTTTCTATGGTAGGTTTTGAGGGTTTAGGGTTTTTGTGGATAAGGGTTTAGGGTTTTTGTGCATATTTTGATGTTGTTTGTGGCTTTCAATGATGGTATTTGTGAATTTGTGAATTTTCATTGTTTTCGCTATTTTCGTAGTCTATTTTTTTATGGCAGGACCTATTCGCATAGGCCTAGAGGAAAAGAGCATTCCATTTATCTCTGTTATAGCCCGAACCTGCTCATTCCCATCCCCAAATGTTACAAACCCATATCCTTTTGAACGGCCTGTAATGTTATCAGTAATAACCTTTGGCCCTTTTACAGATTGGTATACAGCTCTGAAGGTCTCTTGTAGCAACTCGTTTGTGTCACCTGACGCCAATTCTCCCATGAATATAGTAAAATCTTCCGAACGCTTTTTTGTACCTCTATTCGTTGCCCAATTTAACCTGTAAAATTGTTCAGCCCTGGGCATCTGTATTCCATTGTAATTTTGGAGAGCCATCTGGGCTGCTGCCTGGCTCGCAAACTCCAAGAAGCCATAACTCTCTGATTGCCCAGTCTGCTTATTGCGAATAATCTTAATGGAATGAAGGTCTTGGGCAGAAGCTAAACATCGGCGCAGATAATTCTCGTCCATCCAATGCTGCAAACCGCCAAACCAGGGGTCCTGATCTCCCCAGCGGAGCTCTCTTGTTGCGGGGATTGCTGCACCATAACCTGAGGTCGAGGTTGGGCTTAGGGTTGGGGGTGAGGTGGCTGGGGCCAAAACCAAAATACAGTAATGCGCGCTCTAGTAAATCAATGGCAGCGCGATGGGTATGATAAAATTGTATTAAGGCTGGGGAAATTTTGAACCAGAACCTACCCCGAGCAGAAAGACAAAGGGAAAATGGAACATCGCAGCAATGATCCCAAACAAACGGAGGAAACCCTCTTGATATGTCTGATAGATTCCTTGTTTTCGCTGTTATTTTCGTCGTCCTGTGCCATCCTCAGCGGAGGGCTTCGCCCATCAACCGACCAGGCTAGCAATTCCCTCTCCTCTTGGCCAGCAATTTCGCTCTCCTCTTGGCATCAAGGACAGAGCACATGCTCTGTCTGTCAACAGATAAAATGTGTTCAGGTTCTCTGATGTTACAAATTGAACCAAGCAAAGGACTTGACCTACATGTAAAATTCGTACCCTCGGAACAAAGGAGTAAGCTATTCACCCCACACATAGAGTGATAATAGTGTTGAGACCCTTAAGTAGTAAAACCTTACAAAGATCACTGCATGAAATAGTCCAAGACAAATTAACATCAAAATTGCCCCAATCCCTCGAATGGGCCAAGCTAGCCTAATAGAGAACTAGATTGACACAACTCGGTTTTCAATACTCATTTTTGTACCGTAAGCAGAGATGTTCATCTAAAGGGATCTTCAGGATGATGATAAATTATTTTGGCTTGGCACCATTCAGTTCTTTCACAAATGGGTGAAATTTCATTTGCCCCACCCATGAATGGTTGCGGTTGTGTTTGCTTGCAAATGAAGGATATCCATAGTCCTTTTCTGTTGACGTTTGACTTGCATTAGAGTACTTTGGTAATTGAGTACGAGCTTCCACAGGTGTGGTTGCTCATTGTCAAGGCCTCATTGACCAACTTTATAAAATTTTACTTAGAAAACACTCAATTGTTATTAGTACATTATTTGTTATTTTTAGTTAAGTTTTCTCTATTCTAGTGCTATGTACCTTCAGAAGTATATGGGAATGGAGTGTCGAATCTGTTATTTTATTGTAAGAATGAGATGTTGGAACTATCTTTCTAATGGCTTGTTATGTGTTACATTTAATAAGGTTGTGTCCATGTAACAGCAGTTGCGAGTTATGCTTGCTGAGTCATGAATCAACTCTAACTCAGATCAACATCAAAGCAATTTTCTTTTTTTGAAGGAATGCTGCAGATATAGTTGGTCATTGTCAAGGCCTCATTGACCACCTTTATAAGATTTTACTTGGAAAACGGTCATAAATGTTATTGGTACATTATTCGTTATTTTGAGTAAAGTTTGCTCTTTTCTAGTGCTGTATATCTTTAGAAGTATATGGGAATGGTGTATTGAATCTGTTATTTTATTGTTATGGCCTGTTATGTGTTGCATTTCATAAGGTTGTGTCCATGACTCCATCTAACAGGAATTGTGAGTGAATCATGAATCAACTCTGATTCAGATCAACATCAAAGCAATTTTCTTTTTTGGAGTGAATGTTGCATATGCAACGCTGTCAAAATTGACCAACAACTTATTTTCCAGTGCTCTATTCCTGCTCTGATTCAAACCTCGATTATTAACATGGAAATTCCCTGTCTCAACACTTTAAGCCTTAGATTGAATATCCTAAGGAGTGCATCCACCTAGGATTAAGAATAATTTAGAAACTCTAGGCCACAGTGGCTAGGGGGGATCCCTTAAAAACCATCCTTTCCATCAACCTAACTAATTTGACCACGAGGAAATAACAAAAAAATAATTTATATTGTTATCACCCATTTATAACTTAAGACGAATCAATTCAATATTAGTAATTAATGGTTTGTTCCCCATGACATTATCATTCCAAATCTAGATATCTTTGTTGTTTCCTAGAATCCATGCCCTTGGAGTGAGTTACATGTGTACCATCTCTTAGAAACTTCCAGATATGGGAACCTCCTCCATATTGGCAATATGTCTTTTGTTGCTCTCCTTGAAATATTTTTTCAATGGTAGCCACCGCAATTGAAATTTTTGTGTCCTGTTTATTTTTTGGGATGAGAAGATGATTAAATGATGCCAGTTTTACTCAACTGTTGCAGTTTGTAGCCACCTCAATTGAAATTTTTGTGTCCTATTTTTTGTGGGGTTGAGAAGAGATTTGGGTTTAGGTATGGTTATTGGTCAGAAATGCGTAGGAGGATGATTAAACTTCATTTTCTTAAGGATTTAGGTTATTCTCATATTTACAGCAATTATATTGAGATGGGGTGTTGTTATTTTAGTGTTCTATGTTTGGACATGGAACTAGGATTTTGAATATCTGAATTTAAATTTGAAGGTTTTTTCCTACTCTACTTAATAATGAGTGCTCTCAAAAACTTATTATGAGATAAGACTGTCTGGTCATGTGATTTCTGTATTTAGCCTTTTTCATATGCAACTTGATAATGAGTGCTCTCAATTTCTAAAGTGTCCCCTCAATGAGTGGCTTTTTGACATTTAATAAAACTTATTATGAGGTAGATTGCCTCCTCATTTGAGACTGTTTGGTCATTTGATTTTTGTATTTAGCCATTTTCCTAAGCCTTTGGCCATTATCTCTTGTCCAGAGTTGAAATGGAATGTTATTATTGAATTCCCAAACATTGCAGCAATGACCCCAAACAAACAGAGGAAATGGCATGGACACAAAATTGTATGTGATGACACGATACCCAACACGTGGACCTCCACGGTAGACAGGTGTCGTACCGGATCCATGCGCTTTGACACACAGAATAACTTATAGAAATAGTTTTATCATAATTAATATTTTATATAAAGACATATTCCATTGAAAATTTCTTTTCAACACACAGTTAGGTTGCCACAAGAAATCACTACTAGGTTGTAAGCCAAAATGTTTCTGTGACAAGAAAAAGATACAATCTAGTGTTGTAAGCCAAAATGTTTGTGTGACAAGAAAAAGATACAATCTAGTGTTGTAAGCCAAAATGTTTATGTGCCAAGAAAAAGATACAATCCATCCAAAATCCACATCATAATGTGGTTAGAACCAAAAACATATGACACCCCTATTCTTTATGGCCCTGAGAATCTTGAGTGCCAAAACTCCCCGAGTTACCTTCTTGAGCCAGGTAGGTTGGCCTACGAGTCAAGGGCTGATTAGGAAATGGTTGATTGCTGCCATATGATTGATTCCAATTTGCAGCTTCCAACCATGGAGGTACTGAGTACCCATACCTCACATTTGCACTACTAACCCCTGCATTAAGTGGAGGTGTGTAATGAGCATACAGAGAATTGACACCAACTCTAGTAGGAACAAGGAAAGTGGGTAAACCCTCAGTTTGATAGTGGGGCACTTGAATGTTTATGAGATCTTGGAATAATGGTGTATTATCTGCAATGGAGTCCAATGAGTTTGAAATAATCCTAGTTTCATCAGCTATTCTTGTATCGTTGATCATCCCTTGTTCCTTTTCAAGCATTTGTTATGCCTTTCATTTTTCCTTTTCATGTCTTGCCATTTGCTTTTGTTGGTCCTTAACTTGCCTTGCTTTATTACTTTCAATCCTTTCATCTTCTCGACGTTGTGCTTCAACAATCCTTGTTGCCTTCTTCTCCTTGACTAGATCCCTCTTTTTCTGTTTTAATTCTTGCATTTCAAATTTCTTTTTTTCAGACTCAACTAACAAGTTTATATAGTCCTCTGAGGTGAGTAACTGTGAGCTTCGGCCCAGACGAAGACTACCCGGTGCACCTTGCTTTTTTTTCATTGATACTCTCTCTACTGGTAGCTTTAGGAACCGTCCAAGTGTCTTCTCCACCCCTCCTACCTGCATGTCATTGCTTGGTACTTCCCTTTCAGTATCTATTGGAATTGATTGAACTATATCATTATCTTCATTTGATGCCTCATTATTTCCTTCATCTTCTTCCATTGATCTATTGTCCACAAAAAAATGAACAATTTCATTGTTCAATTCTGCTGGTTGTGAGGGCATGTTCATGCTTTCTTCATTGGTTGCTGAGACACTATGTGCATTCATATTGATCATCGCTTCTTCTAGCCATGAAGGTGGGGTTACTTAGCTTGGCAATGTCAATTGGTCATTGTCAACTGCATGTTCAACAATATCATTAACAATATCAGCAACAGGAATTTCATGTTCTTGAGTTGGTGGAATGATCTCCATGTTACTGCGAATTTGTTCATTGTTATATTGTGTTTCACATATAGTTTCATCATCTTCAGCATATAAGTGTCCTTGAGATAGGGAAATCATATTACCAGCTGCAACAACATCATCTTGGTCATCTACTTCTTGCACTTCAACACCTGTTTGGGCATTCCCTTCTTCCTGACCATCCACATGAAACGCTTGGCTACAACCAATATCATGCATAAGAGCATCATAGTTCAGTGGCCAGATTCATGTCCTCCTAAAGCCAGCCTTGATATTTGATGGTGTCAAAGCCCTTTTAAAAGCTTTACTTGCAAGCTCTGCTAGCTCAAACCTTTTCACCTCAACCCCTGGATTCTTTGCCATCCATGCAGCGCGCTCCGACCTGAAATAGTTCTTGAAAGGGCCAAACACACTAACATCAAGGGGTTGCAGTCTGCGAGTGGTATGAGCTGGCAATGTCAACAGGTCGATGCCTAAATTTTTTGCTTCCTCAATTGTTTGTACAACTATGTGGCTCCCATGGCCACTAATATCAAAAGGTGTCTGTTATTAGGCGAGACACCACCTGGTACCGATGCAGCAAAGTGAAAAAGCCAACGTAGAAACAGTTATTTAGTCATCCATGCATGGGGATGTGCAGCCATGCATGCACCTGGTTCACAGTTCTGTATATAGTTTTTCAGTTGATTTTTACCTTTGAATAGATAAAATCCTGGGATTGAAGTACCAATTGCATTGACACAACATAAAATAGTTATCCACTCCCTGCTCTTGGGCAAAATCTTTGGCACATTTCGGCTCCCTCTCTTGGCAATTATCCGCATGCCACAATTTCTCCCTGCCTGTAAACCTGTTTCATCACAGTTCCATATATGGTCTGCTCCATAAGAATGTTTATCGTAAGCACTAGAAATTGTGTCATAGAACTTTTGCACAACTGCAGGGCACAAATTTAATTCTCTGTCTTTGTCAAGGCCCTCAGCAGTACGCAATACAAGTTCTGGATGCCTTTTTTTAAACCCAAACCACCATGATTTACTAGAAAACCCATCTTTGAATGGGTTTGGCCTCCCTTGACAGATTTGAGCAACTGTTGATTTGAGTTGTATCAACTCTAGCCCATGTCCCAGTTGGGCCATCTCTTTACACCACTCAACCACCTCGGCCTCCTCCTCCTCAATCATAACTATAAGAGGCCCTCTACGTTTTGTATGAGTCAGTCCAGTTATTAAATAATGTATTGATGAGGGAGGAATACCATGTTTTTTTGCAGATGACCGAACTGAGTATCCATTAAACTCTATGTCATCAATTGCAACTAACATTTGTTCTTTTGTCCATCCTCTTATAACACTGATCTTTTTAGTTGAGCTTGCCCCTTGGATTGTTGTTGATGGTGGTTCTGTGGCTGATGGTGTGTTAACATCAGCTGCTGTCACATGGTCATCCTCAACAATGTTCCCTGGTGCATTGTTGGCATTGACATCAGCTGGCCTGTCATCATCAGACGATGTGCATCGCAGCTGCGCACCCCTTGTCACTCTCCTGCCACTTCTCCTTGTACGAGCAGAGTAACTTCCTTTTGCCATAGATGCAACAACCTGTAAAATTATTGCATGCATTTAGACATTAGAATATTTGTAAATTATGCTTTATTACTTCTGCAAAAATACTTTTCCTTTATTACAAGAAATTATCAACATGTATGTTACAGGAAATCGAATTGCATTACTTCGTAGTCTCTCATTGCAAATTACTTCGTAGTCTCTTAATTGCCTGCCTGTTCATTAGTTTAGCAACTTTTATATGGATTCAAGTAGGATTCTATGATAGTTGTTTCAAATATCATTTTCCATTTTTTTAGCTATTTGGCATTGCCAAAAATGTCTCAGTACTGCAACTTCTCCATTGCAGTCCATGGCCACCATCCCAGGCATAGATTCTATGTTGGGAACAACTTGCAGCTGTGATCAGCCTTGTGGTCTCTCAATTGCCTGCCTGTTCATCAGTTTAGAAACTTTTATATGGATTCAAGTAGGATTCTATGATAGTTGTTTCAAATATCAGTTTCCATTTTCTTGCTTTTTGGCATTGCCAAAAATGTCTCGGTACTGCAACTTCTCCATTGCAGTCCATGGCCACCATTCCAGGAATAAATTCTATGTTGGGAACAAATTGCAGCTGTAATTAGCCTTGTGGTCTCTCAATTACCTGCCTGTTCATCAATTTAGCAACTTTTATATGACCAGTGACACAACTATGAAATTGTACATCCAATTTCAAAAGATTCTCTTTCTCAAGCCGTTGAAGTTTGGATATGGGAGCACCAGAAGTGATAAATCATATTAATATTGCACATCAATATGGATTCACATTTTCTAGCCTTTGATTTAATGCAAATCCTCTTTCCGCATGGAACTTATCAAGCATTTCAATATTCTTGAGTTACTCTGAATATTTAGTATTTTTTTCGTTCACACTGGATTTTTCCATGTATTCATCTGTTTTCATAATGAGAGTAAATGTTTCACTTTCATAGGGCAGTGTCAAAATCTTGCAAATGTCATTCCAAGTAAATCCATAGTTCATCAATTTAGCAACTTTTATATGGATTCAAGTAGGATTCTATGATAGTTGTTTCAAATATCATTTTCCATTTTTTTTGCTGTTTGGCATCGCCAAAAATGTCTCAGTACTGCAACTTCTCCATTGCAGTCCATGGCCACCATTCCAGGCATAAATTCTATGTTGGGAACAACTTGCAGCTGTGAACAACCTTGTGGTCTCTCAATTGCCTGCCTGTTCATCAGTTTAGCAACTTTTATATGGATTCAAGTAGGATTCTATGATAGTTGTTTCAAATATCATTTTCCATTTTTTTGCTTTTTGGCATTGCCAAAAATGTCTCAGTACTGCAACTTCTCCATTGCAGTCCATGGCCACCATTCCGGGCATAAATTCTATGTTGGGAACAACTTTCCGCTGTGATCAGCCTTGTGGTCTCTCATTTGCCTGCCTGTTCATAAATTTAGCAACTTTTATATGACCAATGACACAACTATGAAATTGTACATCCAATTTCAAAAGATTCTCTTTCTCAAGCTGTTGAAGTTTGGATATGGGAGCACCAGAAGTGATAAATCATATTAATATTGCACATCAATATGAATTCACATTTTCTAGCCTTCGATTTAATGCAAATCCTCTTTCCGCAGGGAACTTATCGAGCATTTCAATATTCTCGAGTTACTTTGAATATTTAGTATTTTTTTCGTTCACACTGGATTTTTCCATGTATTCATGTGTTTTCATAATGAGAGTAAATGTTTCACTTTCATAGGGCAGTGTCAAAATTTTGCAAATGTCATTCCAAGTAAATCCATAGTTCATCAATTTAGCAACTTTTATATGGATTCAAGTAGGATTCTATGATAGTTGTTTCGAATATCATTTTCCATTTTTTTTGTTGTTTGGCATTGCCAAAAATGTCTCAGTACTGTAACTTCTCCATTGCAGTCCATGGCCACCATTCCAGACATAAATTCTATGTTGGGAACAACTTGCAGCTGTGATCAGCTTTGGAATGGACTTATCAGTCATAAAAAGTTAAAATTAAGTATGTTGAAGGCATTCATTTTTTTTATTTTAAGGAATGGTTTTAACTTTTCTAAATAGCTGTATTTAGAACATACTTTTTATTCAATGGTTGTTTGTGAAACCATCTAGGTATCCTTTTAGCAGTTATGCCCAGACAGATCATGTAAGAACTCTGATAAATGAAAACAATGAAAACAGAACTGTAAGAACAATGACTTTCAATGGCTATTTGTGAAACCATCAAGGTATCCTTTTAGCAGTTATGGCCAGACAAATCATGTAAGAACACTGATAAATGAAAACAATGAAAACAGAACTGTAAGAACAATGACTTTCAATGGCTGTTTGTGAAACCATCAAGGTATCCTTTTAGCATTATGGCCATCATGTAAGAACACTGATAAATGAAAACAATGAAACAGAACTGTAAGAACAATGATTTCAATGGCTGTTTGTGAAACCATTATAGAATTGAATTGAATATATCCATGGCCACAATATATCCAATATATACATTATAGAATTGAATACATTATATACCCATATGCTACTAACCACAATTGAATACATTATATACCCATATATTACTAGCCACAATTGAATACATTATATACCCATATGCTACTAACCACAATTAATACATTATATACATCATGTAGGGGCCACAATTGAATACATTATATAACCATATGCTACTAGCCACAAATATAATAAGAAACATTCTGCTAAAAATAATATCTTAAAAGAGTAACCTCTCAAAATGAAACCACCACCACCTTACAAATCCCTCTCAAAGAAAATGATCCTCGAGATTTTGGTGAGTACGATCTGATTCTTAATTACTAATATGAAAATGTGAACAATTCTTCGATCTCCACGTTACATGAACGACCATTTTACATAAAGTACCACTTTACTGTCCTTTAAGAGTTCGTTCAACCTACGTAACTTTAGGATTCTTCGAAGAATTATTGCCTAAAGTCTCCTACTCTTACCTAAACCGAAGAAATCATACAAACGTGAACCAGGAAAATTTACACACTAAAATCACGTTAAATTGTATTGACGCGGCGTGCACAGTGCACTACACAACCCACCGGAGGACTAAATCATGTTAACCTGAATTCACACACCATCCAATGATTCCATTCAGGTATGGGCGCCGGGAACAACAAATCCGGCAGACTGGGTAGTGCCTGAAATATTTATGTGGCCCGACGTCCTTTTCATGATACAACTGATGTTAAGGACTTGAAAGCTCTACCTACCATCTTCGTATTTCCTTCACGAACGTGTATTTCGTCTGTATTTCACGAATGTTGCAGGAAATTCTATTATTTTTATTATTTTCCCACCGAAATCACATTCCACGCCACCGCGTTCTTCTGCCAAACTAAGAAATAAATAGCAGGCAGGGCGATTGAGGAAGCCAAGTGACTACCAGGTAAGCTTCAGTGTCTGGTTTTTATGTTATTTCGTTTTCTATATTTTGCCTCTCTTCACCCAAACCTTCTACTGTCCCGCCCATTATTTGCTTCGCTTCCTTACTATGGCGCGAACTGTAATATCGGTATTCATTGCATTTGCCTTGATCCTCTTCATCGCCGGCGTTCGAACTCAGGAAGTTGGTAATTTGTCAAATATCCTTTATAACTGTGTTTTTTTAAATCTTCATATAGAATTTTGCAGAGATTAATCTGAAACTCGATTTTGTTGGTTTGCACGAACAGAGGATGAGAGTGAGTTCGAGTACAAAGAGGGTCCCAAGGGGCCTGAGCACTGGGGGGAGCTCAAGGAGGATTGGAAGGCCTGCGGGAATGGGACGCATCAGTCTCCCATCGATGTGGTGAAGAGACATGCCTTGATCTCTCCGGACCTGGGCAGGCTCCGCAGATTCTATTACCCTGCAAAAGCAACCCTTATGAACAGGGGTCACGACATCATGGTCAGTAACGGAAAGCTTCTTTTAACGCTTTTCCCATCTAAAGGTTTCGGGTTCGATTCTCTCCTTCTTTTAACGCTTTTCCCATCTAAGGTTTCGGGGTTCGATTCCCTCTTCTTTTAACGCTTTTTCCATTTAAGGTTTCGGGTTCGATTCTCTCTTCTTTGAATGCTTTTTCCATTTAAGGTTTCGGGTTCAATTCTCTCTTACACCTATGGCTGTATCGCCTCAGGTGAACTGGTCGGAAGGAGCCGGCGGTGTTGAGATAGAAGGGAAAAGATTCACACTGCGTCAAAGCCATTGGCACACCCCGGCCGAGCACACTATTGATGGAAAAAAGTAGAATCTCAAAGCCCTCTTTTGAATGTTTGCTGCACTAAATTATACTCTGCTATTTAGGCGTTGCTAAAGGGTTTTGCATTGAAACAGGCATCCTTTAGAAATCCATATGGTGCACCAAGCACAGGACGGCGAAATTGCCGTGATTGGAATCATTTACAAGTTGGGCAGGCCTGACACTTTCTTGGCAGAGGTATATTTGTATACCAATCTCATTTTGCCTCATTAGCAGATTATGAGGCGATTATGTTTTAATGCTCACTATGTTTGGGTATAATGAACAGTTAATGGATGAAATCAAGGCCATTGCGGATATGGAACCACCGGTGGAACCCTTGGGCGTGGTGAATCCGATGCACATAAAATTTGGTAGCAGGAAATATTACCGGTACACGGGATCCCTCACCACTCCTCCTTGCACGGAGGGAGTCATCTGGACCGTTATTCACAAGGTATTTTTATCGCCCGTCACGTCACGTTACTGCCTAACCACAAATCTGTGCCCGTGTGTATCGACCCTGTGACCTGATTCTTTTTCGTTAAACCCTGTGCAGGTAAGGACAGTCTCGAAAGACCAAGTGAAGGCTCTGCAAGAAGCTGTGAATGATGTACGTACTGGGTCTTCTCTCTCTTGCTTGCTATTAACTCAATAATGTTACAATGGGATAGTTTGTGATATTACTTAACCCAGGATTTATTATTTGATTTTGGATTTTAATTGATATTATGGAGGTAAATAAAGTATGTTTAAAATTTGTGTGAAGACTGGTTTCGACAAAAAGTTGAGACAGAAGAATCATTTAGTCAGCTGTATGTGTTTTTGTAAAATTAACATTTAATCATTTAGGAAATGTATTTAGTAGAAAAAACCTCTCATAAGTTGAGGGGTTGTTTTGTCTCGTAGAAATAAATAATTTTTATACATTAATTTGGTATTCGGTGTCTAATTTAATATTGATTTTAAAATTAAATAATAATAATAATAACTTAAAAAAATAATTATTAATTATTGTTTTTTTAATTATTTTTTAGGCCCTAATATTCTTTCGAGTGTGGTTAATTTCAACCTTAGAATTTCAAACTATTTAAAGTTATAAATTTATAAAAAGATGTTTAAAGGAATGTTTGCCGTTACTTTGGATATTATCAGTTTTTAGTTTAAAAAATCTTTAATTTCAAATTAATAAAAACTCATGATTCATATATGAATTAATAATATTGTGAAAATACGAATCATTAATATTCTGATCTTCAATTTATTGTATTTTGCAGGGTTTCGAAAAGAATGCAAGACCTACGCAATCAATAAATGGACGAATTGTTAGCAAGTACACTCCAGAACGACGTTATGGTTGAGTTCGTTAAATCTTATGAAACATCCCCTGGACATATACTCCATTCCATTATTTTACGGATTCACCTATTCTCCTTATAATGTATCCATTATTTTATGGATTCACCTATTCTCATTATAATGTATCCATCCATTATTTTATGAGATTCATAAAAATTCATGACAATGTATGTGCATTTTGTCGGCTGAAATGCTAATTTTCATGGTGTGTTATGATAATTTATTTTTAATTTATATAGAAATATGTTTTATTAATAGATTATGTGGAAATTTTATGAATGGATTATGTTGTTATATATTGGAATGTAATAGATTATGTGGAAATTTTATGAATGGATTATGTTGTTATATATTGAATGATAGGTTAGAATTATAAATATATTAATTATTTATATATTTATGGGTCTATAGTTTTTTTTATTTTCCATTTTTTTAATTGATATTGTTTTTTTTCCTAAGTCATTTTCAAAGCAACATCTAGTTTAGTTTTGTTGAATATGAATCTATTTGTGAGAATGAATATCATTTTTTTAAAATTTTATTTAATGATAGTTTGTTATTTTTAAAGTAAAAATGTTTTTATTGATTGCTTATTTTAGTGGGTTTATTAATAGTTTAATTACGTACATTAAACTATTATGGTTTAATCTTCTTGTTTTTATGTTAGATTATTTATTTATTTATTTGTATTGTTTTTCAAGCTTATTCAATGTAGAATTAATTTTTGTGTGGCCTAATAATTTCCCAAAACTTATTTTTTTATTATCAATTTTGACTAGCTTAAGTCACTTTTGTATAATCAAATTATTTTGAAATTCTCAAAACTACATGGGTTTTAAGTTGTTGGTACATATGACTAAATGAGGTTTACTCTATATGATAATATAGTGTTTAATATACAAGTTGTGTCGTTGTGATGATGAAAGGATATGAATGTCTGATAGTTGTATAAAAGTGTAACTAATAGTGAAGTTGTAGTGGTACAAATAATTCGCCATGTACAATAAAGAAATGGTTCTATGATGGAAGCTATACAAATAAAGAATGGAAAACTAACATGAGGCTTCAATACTAAATGGTGTAGTTAGGCTAAATACATTGACTTCACTCAAAAATATTCGCTTCATCAAATCGCTATATTTACCATCTGTCCCTCGGTGCTCGCACCAAAAATCTATACTATATAGATAGAATATAAAGGTATTTTAGATAGACTATCTTTTTTACATATATTCCACACTCTATAGATCTATCTATGGTTAGATACTCCATCAAATTCTTTATTCCTAGTTCCAGAAATGGTAGATCAATTGGAATGAGAAGAGATAGGATCGAATCAGTATTTCTTTTTCGCTATAATGAAGTGCAACGCAATTCTGGAACCAAATTCTTAAGAAATTGATATGAATGGTATAGAAATTCTTTATAACCTTTCTGGAGAACCCATAGTGCGATAGTTCGTTGCCTTTGAATAGAAACAAATATGAAAAAAAACTTGATTAGATCCATAACCAGAATAAGTGGACAGAGGTACCTATCAGAAATTTGATCCGGGTTGCCCGGGACTTGAACCCAGAGCTGATTGGATGGAGTGGATGATCTGCTCCTTCAGTATCAGTAAGAGCAAGAAATCTCTCCCCAAATCGTGCTTGAAATTCTCATTGCACACGACTTTCCCCATGTAATGTATCTATTTCCTAACTATTTAAGATCTAGGATAGAAAAATCAAAATGATTCTGAATCGAGGCAATTACTCAAAGAGCATTTCATTGGTCAAATCAGTTTTCTATTTTCAAATCCTGTATCTTTTGCCAGGGATTAGTTAGGGGATTTATCTAGGGAATATCTGAATGCCAATTTTGTTCTCTCTGTGAACAGGCCTCCACTATTGATGAGAAAGGCAAAGAATCAAATTCTTGTTATTTTTAAAACGATTTTTTCAAAGAGTTCTGGACCTAATTCCTTCTGAACTACACGTATCATACTTTTATGTTTACATGCTAAAGTTTTAGCACATAATAATGAAAGTATATATATATACGATATAAACCATCTCGACCAAATGATCCACTGTAGTAATGAAAAATATTTCTCCAAATTTGATTGAATTGATTGAGGATATCATCATCTGTTAGACTGGACCAAGACAATTTACTAATTGGCCGCCCTGATATGTCACATTATTTATCTCTAGCCAATAATCCAATTATTGGTACAATTAGAACTATTGGATCAAATTCATCGGTAATAAGATCGGCGAAGAATAACTCATCTAGCATTTGGTTCTTACCAAACTAGGGTTCATTCGAACCCTCAAAAAATAACCTGGAGAAGAAGAACAATTCTTGGATAATTGATGAGAACATACCCTATACGATTTGGACCAAAGATGTAAATAAAATTGATGAAAAATTAGAAGCTAATATCTACATTTTTTCACTAGGAGATGAGCATCCTTTATAGCTATAATAGATCTTTCGCCATATCTAACATAGTGAATGTTAGTATCCTTCAACGACCAGATACTTTTCAGTGAATTTCGACGACAATAATTGATCTTTGTAAATATTTGGACGATTTCGATATTCATAGACAATAGATCGTAAAGGGTGCGAGGGAGCATCTCATATCCAAGGACGAAAGGTTCGAACCAAAATTTTCAGATGAATAGAATAGGGTATTCGTGCATTTAATATATAATTAGAATGCGGGAATTTATCCTCCAAGAAAGGAAATATTGAATGGATCAATTGGAAACTCTTCCATTCATTCATCCCTTCCACATAATATTTTGAACATATAAAGAATGGAACTTCCAGGACCAATGTCAGTGCTTCTAGTACCAATTCAGAATAGAAACTCTTCTTGCAATTAGCTAATGGATTTGGATCGCAATTCACGAATAAAACAATTGAATGATTTTGTTGACATATTTGACCAATCAAACGTTTTACAGTTAGGAAACTGAATTGGTCATTATATCCCATGGAAACCAACCAATACCATTATATCCCATGGATATAATTTATTTCACTGAAATATGAGACAACGAATCAGATCCAATCTGTTTTTTCTCTTCTTTTATGGGCGAACGACAGGAATTGAACCCGCATATGGTGGATTCACAATCCACTGCCTTGGTCCACTTGGCTATGTCCGCCCCGGAAAAACCAATTTCTCTATCTACAGTCATTTCTTCCAAGAAGAAAAAACGAGCTAACATTTGTTCTTATGTGGGCCGGTGACCTTTGATATGGGATGACTAACTCTCAACTCTCGTACAAGTTGTATGGATTATTATCAAATTCATTCAATGAAATTTTATTTGAATGTATATTGATAATATTTGACATGAATAAAGTATGAGAGAAAGAATATAAATGGGTCTCGATCCCGAACTACCCAAGTTTAGATCTGAGTCTATACTCAGATTATAGAATGAATATGGTGATGATCTTTATCTAGCATCCATGGCTGAATGGTTAAAGCACCGAACTCATAATTGGTGAACTCACAGGTTCAATTCCTACTGGATGCAGGGGAACTGAACATATCCATTATTGTTGGAATGGGAAGAAGTATGAAGAATAAAAACAAAAAATTGAAGCATACGAAGCCTTTCAATAAAATGAAAGGTTTGGTATGCTTCAATTAAGCAATACATGATAAGAATCCATCAGAGTGTTATCTGCCTATTGAAATAGATTCAACAATGACTAGATGCAGAGGAAAGTTGTGAGCATTATGTTCGTGCATAAATTCCATACCTAAACTATGATATATTTGTATAACTAAATTGATATATGATCTGAGATAATAATAGCTATAGGCTTTACAAGAAAAAAAGAGAAAAGGAGGAAAAAAACGAAAGGAGGGAAATATTTTTATGGATGAAGTGAAATATCTAGTACTTAGGGAGAAAAGTAACCAATATAATTTTAACGTCGATTGATAATTGAACAAAAAAAGATTAAAAATCTTCGATGTGAAAGTAATAACTATGAATAACTATCACCTCCCTCAAAAAGGAGGAAAGAGAGGTTCAATGGTAGGACATCCAATACGTTGTAAACGTATGATTATTACACTTAGAACTGGTGATTCTTTTCCACTCTTTTAAGAACAATAAGAAAGAAAACAATAGCATCCATGGAGATTATGTGGACTAGGTAGTGTTTAAAAGTCGGGAACGGTAAGATATAGTGAAAGAGAAGTGGTATGGATAAGAAAAAGTAAAGAAAAAAGATAGAGTAAATGGTATTGATGTTTAGTAAAGGAGTTGATGTGTGTGATGTGTGAAAACCCTAATGGTTTTGGTCCAAGGAATTTCCCTAGGAAATGTTCAAGCATACATGTTGTTATCGGGAAAACTAGTGTCTATGCAGAGCTGCTAGTCCCACTAAGGTTGGTAGCTACCTTAGAAACAAACAAACTAAAAACTACTTTCGTTTTCCTTTACGAGAAATAGATAAGAGAAGAATAAGGAGACCAACCTCTGTCTTGCGCTTGGCTCCTTGCTCGATTCCTCTCCCTTCTGATAGAACTTTGCTACTCGCTTCCTTGTCTACCCAGCTTCACAGAGCACCTAGAGAATCAAAGCAGCATAATACTATCCAAGAACATAGATCTATTATCATAAACAATATAAGACCAGATATATATTGACCACAAAAATGCATAAATCATCAACCATACAAGAATGTGGAGGAAAACTTGAATAACTTTATTGATAATCAAGAAAGAGCAAAGAGGATTACAACTAATTGTTCTGACCCAACATCATTCTCTTAGCAAGAAAGCCCTTCTTCACCTCATGAAAAGCTTAGATCACCCAACACTATGATATTGCACCAAGAAACCAACAACACTTCCTTACAAGATACAAAATTCCAGCCTCTGGATCTCTAGAATGAGGGATCCATATATAGATGTTTGCAAGGGAAATGAGTCAGCTTTTGAGATTTGATTAGTGTCCTCTCACTGATAGTTCTTGATTCCACTTGGAGGTTGATGATCTCTTACTCGTCCCTGGTCGAATGCAGAGAGGCAAGTGTCACAGGAGAAGTTTCTGGAAGATTCCATGCTCCTCCACCTTGCAGATTGACCCTGCCATTTGTCCACTCTCGCCCATCGCACCCCATAGAAGGTCTTTTCAACATGCATCGCACCTACTGTGTGTATTCAGGTGGGATGCACTGCACTTTGACCATGGAGCAGGTGAAATGGTTCAGTTTTGACTAGTTCTGAGTAGTTTTTCATGGAGAACTTCTGGGAGATGCTGTAATCAGTTGACCTTGTCCTTTTAGGGGTTGGAACAACACCTTTAGGGACGTAGGAGCCCTTGGTTTATGGACATTTATGATTGGGGTTGCAGTGCCCAAAAATGTCTATAACAGTTGCCCCCTAAGCATGAGGTCGTTAATCTTTTGATGTCGGGCGAAATGCTTTATCATGAGGACCCAAAGCTTTTTCAAGCTGGAAGGCAACCTGTAATAAGATACAATACAATACATTATCTTCATAATATTTTCATCATCTAGCTGAGGCGGGCATTTCCCATGCTCATCTTTATAAATTCATTTTCATGTACATAGGATAGACAATCGTCTGAGTGTAGACTGATGATTCTGGTAGAGCCATCATCCCTTAGATTGGATGATTATCTGTGCAACAATGATGTACATTTGATGTCTTTATTTTCCTGAATATATATCGCAGTCCGGATGGATGAAACTAGATCCAAGGTCTTCAATCTCGTTCGATCTTCACTCAAAGTACAAGTTGATCCATGTGAGAGATGTTCTGAAGTCGAACATGGAAAGACATCGCCTGATTACCAGCCAATGATGTAAGCTGTTAACAGGCGCGAGAGGAATCACCGATAATGTTGATGACCCTCAAGGTACTACAGTACAATTCACGTGGTGTGAATAAGGGACTTGGCGTTGAACACCACGCAAAATCTTTCGGTCGAAGGCCATTGATGTAAACCTGTCGCCAGAAGTGAGAAACTTGTCATTGAGGTATGCAAGCTTCAAAGTACTGAAAGGGTTGTTCCTAGATCGACTTCTTGGATAATGAGCTGATGTTGACAAGAAGCGATCCGTCATAGGAGGGCCTTAGTGAATCCCACATCAATGACATGGAACAGAGCAAATGATTTTAATGGAGGTGAAAACGATCTGGTGATATAAGGTTCAGGGTGGCGGTCATGAAAGAATGGAGCGTAAATGTATTGCAGCGGGTGAGACACAGGTGAATTCTCTGAGCGACTTCTCTTGAACATATCGGCGACACTGACAAGATGGATTGGTAGAATTAACCCCAAATGTGGATGGTGTGACGGAACCATGGTGATGTGACCAGTGAATGGAACAACCCAACTCGACTCGGATGCGGAGTGAAAGTGTCATGTTCAAGAGCGACTTGCTACCAACAAAGTTTCTTCAAGTTTTCTTTCCAATTTTTCCCCAGTCATTGCTGACTAGTACCTCTTTATTTTTGTCAAGCTTGAGGAGGATAACATATGCTTGTTCTATAATTTTCCCTTCGGGCAAACCCATTGCTATTTTTTAATGAGCCTAGCGATAGTGAAACTCGTTCTTGTCTGTCATGGACAAGTTTGTTGCTATTAGGTTTTAACGAGTTTAACGACAAAGATAACTTGGTCCTTTTCAATTTTAGAGAGTCTCAAAAGGGACGTAAAGGAAACTCCAAAAATCATTTTTCGTCATCTAATCCCTCAAGTCCGAAAAAGTATAAAATAATACAAAAGGGATGAATTTTTGATATTTTAACGAGCTGAACAAAACAAGCGCTCGATCTTTTTGTGTAATAATCCCTCAGGTCCAAAGAGATTAAAATCTAAAGGAGGGATAGCACTTCCGGTCCCTTTAACGAGCTGGAGAGGCCAATGGCTCGGCAATCTT
Source organism: Pinus tabuliformis (assembly GCA_031772625.1). Taxonomy (NCBI): domain Eukaryota; kingdom Viridiplantae; phylum Streptophyta; class Pinopsida; order Pinales; family Pinaceae; genus Pinus; species Pinus tabuliformis. The sequence continues at coordinate 701,785,614 of CM062805.1, read as the reverse complement.
TTCATATTTTACGAGTCAGTTGAAAAGAGCTTAAAGGAGACTCGTCTTTGAGGAACGAGTGATAGATTCGGGTAGCAGCTGATTCCAGGCAAGGTTTGGAATTTTCCAATCACTGCAGTGTCACAAGGATGGCTAACAGGATCACTCTTCACAGCTGTTCCTCAAAAGGGGTAAACAATCAAGTGGAGGTGAATGATCGGCCAATACAGAGTGGAGGTGATGATGAGAACATGACCAAGGCTTAAAAGGCCGAAGTAATACATTCACGATGGTTATTTACCGGAATATGGTTCATTTTTTAATGAGCTTAAATACTGGGGGAAACACTTGCTCATTGCTTATGGTTATTTTTTAACGAGCTTGAATTCTCCGTTAAAACTGCTCGATCCAGTCGTATAATAAGGATGTCTCATCTAAGATGCCATTTTTAAGAAGCTTGCACCTTACAAAGCTTTGCTTCCCATCCTTTCTTTATGCAAGTTAGGAAACGACCAATCCTATGAGTTTAAAGGGTTAGAGGACCTATAAATTTAAAAAAATAAATGATCGCTCTTTGCTTGCATGCCAAAAGGTTTGCATGCCCCTAGGTATAGCGAAAAATTTCTAGGTTACCAAAGATTGTTCCATCTGTGTCATAGACAAAACACTTCCTCTGCGATGTCTACCGAAATAGACAAAGGTGAGTGGCGCAGACGCCTCCACTCACATAACTTTGACGAGGGAACCTTATTCCAGCCTAATCCCATTTTCCTAAACGGACGGGTGTGTCAGACTAGTCATATATCCTCCGCGGAAACCTACACTATACCCAAGGTTTTCCTGCCGAAGCAGACCAAGGTGCATGCCCCCTGGGTTTCAGTCATGTCCTTCGAATCACTCGCGCTCATTAGGAGGACGTACTGGGGATTGATGAGACATTACTTGCGTGAAAAGACCATTCAGGGTTGGTATATGACTATTTTCTATGTGTGAACCAGGAAATGAAAGTTGGTCTATGAGCTTGACCACTCTTCCTTCGTGCGGAAAACACATTACTCTAAAGAGTGAGGAGACGACGACTCCCATGCAATAAATATAGTCTCGTCTAAGGAGTAGATTATAATCCAGGGGTCCTTGGACTACCATTACGTTCATGCGAACAGTTTTCTTTCTCAACGTTATAGGCACATTGGGAAGAATCCCTAATGGTCGACTGGTTCCTTTGTCAAAGCCTGTTAGATTTCTCATCTCAGGCAAAAGCGGTGGCGAACCAAGCGCTTTCCAAGAAATTGAGGAAAGGATACTCACAAAAGCCCCTTCATCTATGATGGTACCAGCCATGACCATTCTATATATTTGAGCAATGATTCGAAATGGTACACTAGCCGAAAACGGGGTCTGCCTAGTAGATTCCAGTTAAAGGAAACAACTAGGTTGCTTGGAGGTGGGACCGAATAGACGGCCGGATATGACTCTGACGAACTTCCTTCCTGCAGTAAAGGAACGGGTAGACTGCCCCCATGTTCATCAGAGTCTGTGCTTATGAAGAGAATTTGAACGGTGTCGTTCTTGTTCTCTTCGGTGACTGTATCATCTGAAAATGGACCTTCTAAAGGCAAGACCGGGTCAACTGACACCTCGACCTTTTGACTTTCATCTGGTATGGATTTAGATGGTTTATCTTCAATGATAGACGCTTCGACCGACCACAAGGGCGTGTCAGACGGATTTTCAACTAGTGATGGACTCGGCAAGAGTTTCTTATATCCAGGAGGAAGCCGTAATGGTGAAACCGGACGGTCATCCAAAACTCTTTTAGCTTCATCTAAGAAGGGACAACGATGGACGGTGTGATCGCCTTCACACAATTTATAAGGAAATTTATATTTTCCTTTTTGTCCAGGGGCTTCACTTTCACTAGTTGACGGTGTATGATCAACATGATCGTCAGAGGTTGATGACACCGGATTGTGCAACCGAGGAGACCAGTCCCTTAAGATCCGAGGGATGCAAGGACAATCTCGATGATAGTGGTCTCCTTTGCAAATGACACATGGCGATTTAGGCCTGGTCGGTGCAGTGTGTGGATTTTCGCTAGACGATGCTTGGTTGCCCCTTTTCGCCTTTGGCTCCTTCTTCTTCTTCTCTTTCTTCTTCTTCTCAGTTACTTGATTTTAGGTTTTACCAGCTTCATCAAGCGAATAGGAAGGAGGAGAGGAAGAATTGGACGAAGTAGAGGGTTGGGGGGTAACTCTGGTAACATTTAGTTGCTGACTTGATTGTTCAGGAATCACGGTGTTCTGAACGACAGAAGTTGAGAAGAGCCATACGGGAAAGCTGATTGTCAATCTTGGAAGAGACAATGTGGCCATATGGGGTGCACCAACATCTCCCCAACAGGAGAAGGGACTAGGATTTCCTCCAAGGGGAACTCCTTGGTTGGTGGACTCCATTTTTCTCAACCTAAGACCAATGTAGGAAAGGTGATGTTTATTCCGTTTAAAATAAATTTTAGACGCTTTGACACAACTTGTTTTTTCATTTTTTAAGAGTCGAGAAAAAACGATGACTCTAGTCGCCTTCGATTTTTAATGAGCTAAAGTGACAAGTGCTCAGATGGACCTTTTCCATTAAGGAGTCTAAAAAGGAACAAAAGGGACTACTCTGGAAATCTAGACAGAGGGATTACCAAACCAATCGCAAAACTATAGAATAATTTTTACGGTACGGCAGTCAATCTTCCCGAATGCTGTGTTCAGTGCATTACGATCGATAGGGCGGCAGACACGACTTCCTATGGATAAAGGATTAAGCCTATTGTGGTCTCCCAAAATATACTCGATGGTACGTGGGAGCACAAGTTCGTACTGGAACTTGTCGTCTCAAAGTGGAGGAATCACCCAACCAACAGTGAAAACAATAGTTACCAGGCTTTACAATGCCGAAATACGTCTCTAGCCTCGACTTCTAAATGTTGTGTGTTAGGTTCCAAAGCATTTTTAGATTCATTAAATTTATTTTATAGTTGATCTTGCTTAAGAAATTTGCCTTTCAGGTTCACCGCGTGATGTAGATGTACAATTCCTTAAATGCAATCTAACATGATAAACAGTCGTTTAATATTATTTTTGCAATGAAAATCCTAGCTACTAAGGAAAGAGAGATGATTTTCTTTCAACAAAGAGCAGAGAGCACACACTATATGCACCGTCCTAAATCAAACCAACAAACAGTCTAAATGCGAATGCACATGCATGTATTTGTTTTCAGCCTTCTTAATGTGTGAATGATAAAAAGAAAGCTAAGCACAAATCTGAATTATTTTTCAAAGCGACAATTACTAACAAGTTTCTTTTCAAAACAAAATGAGGACAATGACGACACTTTGCTATTTGGAATTGAAAACTTGCTTTCGACACTTGAAAAACTACTAACTCAAATCAAATACAAGAGTAACAGTGTAATCGACTATCAATAACAATCAGATTCTCTTTTATGACTGAAAGCGACACTTGCGACACTTTCGAATCAAGAAACGATAGTACAATTACGCTACTTCTTTGTAAGGAGAACTAAAAATGACTCAAAAATAAATAAAAACATTTACAGTTCTTTGCACAATGGAGGCGGAATAACAGCAAGGAAAGGGGTTTCAAACAGAGGTGTACTGACTACAGGCAGCAAAACTCCTGAATAGAGCTGAAAAGTATGAACACAGAAGCCAAAATCTAAGAGCAGAGGAGGTCTGATCAGCGCACCTGTAGCACATGGAAACTGAAATGTAACGCACCTACTACACTCAGGAAGTGTGATGCATTCAGGTTTCAGAGAAGACACAGTGCGATGGACCAGGGACAAGATTTTAGCTGGGTTCCGGGTCACAGTTTACAGCTTAGTTCAGGGATTTAGGCCGAGTAAGTGGTAATCAGTAAATCAATCATAGGGGTAGATCTAAAGAGGTTACTAGAGCCACCACGAGGGAAATTAGAGAGCTTGTAAATCAATCGTTTAATTCATAAACAAAACCCAGAGATAGACTGAAGCAGCATTGATCTACTTTGCACTTGCATAGCAAATGCAGTTCGAAGGCTAGCTGGCTTGACTTCAAGCTCCATCTGTAAGTTTATAAAGTAAACAAATGTAGATAAACAAACAATCTATTCGCTCCCCAGCGGAGTCGCCATTTTGTTATCAGGAAAACTAGTGTCTATGCAGAGCTGCTAGTCCCACTAAGGCTGGTAGCTACCTTAGAAACAAACAAACTAAAAACTACTTTCGTTTTCCTTTATGAGAAATAGATAAGAGAAGAATAAGGAGACCAACCTCTGTCTTGCGCTTGGTTCCTTGCTCGATTCCTCTCCCTTCTGATAGAACTTTTCTACTCGCTTCCAGCTTCACAGAGCACCTGGAGAATCAAAGCAGCATAATACTATCCAAGAACATAGATCTATTATCATAAACAATATAGGACCAGATATATATTGACCACACAAATGCATAAATCATCAATCATACAAGAATGTGGAGGAAAACTTGAATAGCTTTTTTGATAATCAAGAAAGAGCAAAGAGGATTACAACCAATTGTTCTGACCCAACATCATCCTCTCAGCAAGAAATCCCTTCTTCACCTCATGAAAAGCTTAGATCACCCAACACTATGATATTGCACCAAGAAACCAACAACACTTCCTTACAAGATACAAAATTCCAGCCTCTGGATCTCTGGGATGAGGGATCCATATATAGATGTTTGCAAGGGAAATGAGTCAGCTTTTGAGATTTGATTAGTGTCCTCTCTCTGATAGTTCTTGATTCCACTTGGAGATTGATGATCTCTTACTCATCCCTGGTCGAATGCAGAGAGGCAAGTGTCACAGGAGAAGTTTTTGGAAGATTCCATGCTCCTCCACCTTGCGGATTGACCCTGCCATTTGTCCACTCTCGCCCATCGCACCCCATAGAAGGGCTTTTCAACATGCATCACACCTACTGTGTGTATTCAGGTGGGATGCAACGCACTTTGACCATGGAGCAGGTGAAATGGTCCAGTTTTGACCAGTTCTGAGTAGTTTTTCATGGAGAACTTCTGGGAGATGCTGTAATCAGTTGACCTTGTTCTTTTAGGGGTTGGAACAACACTTTTAGGGACTTAGGAGCCCTTGGTTTATGGACATTTATGATTGGGGTTGCAGTGCCCAAAAATGTCTATAACACATGTTGTGTGTGAGCATGAATAGTTGTAAGGCCTTAAGAGCTTTCTCAAGCATACATGCAGTGTAGTAGCACATTGGGTCATCAAGTTGTCAAATGAACCACTTGGAGAGTACTAGGGTGGAAGATATAATGGTATCCTAGCTCGAGCCGAGGGAATGTGAAAACTTATATGAGATGGTTAATGATTAGGACCAGGTCAATCTCGCAGAGTCAGGGGGGGGGGGATTATTAGGGTTGTTTTAGTAAACTTGACTTGGTCAAGTTATTGGTAGTTTTCTGGCTCCAGGTATATGGGCACCCATGGGTTTTCCCTTGGTATTTGTGTTTGATGTAGCCTATTTATAGGCCAAAAAAAATCCACCCATGGTTTTTCCCTTGGTATTTTTGTTTGATTTAGCCTATTTATAGAGCAAAAAATCCATGATTATATGTCCCGGTGGAATCAAGCAACAATGTCATTAAACATCACCATCTCTTGGTACTTTGTGATCCTAATAATTTGTTCTAATTTTTTTATATTTTTTATTACATTTGATATTCTAATATATATGTTAAATATTTCTAATTACTATTATTTATGTGTAATTTTTTGGTTTGTATTATTTTAATTTATTCTTCCTTTTCCTTAAAAAAACCCATATCTCAATGCAAAATATCTTTATATAACTTCTTAATTTAATACTAAAATCATTCTTTTAATAACCTTGAACTATAACTACTTTAAAGGTCACATAAATATCACTAGCAATTGCACCATATGTTGCAAAGGAAATTTCGTAAGGCATAAATTGGAGAAGAATCGTGACATATAAAATATCATTGGAGATAAAAATGAGTAAAAGAAATGTCATTCAAAGCTAGAAGATAAAGAGAAATCAATTACTAAGTTCTTCATATTCCAAATGAATCAATTTCTGATTATTTTTTAGTTTTATAGGATTACCCATAGTCAGATGAATTCGTAGTTGGAATTTCTAATTCTTAGGCATTCATCACTATGTTTACATTTTACTGTTGAGTATAACCAATCTATTTGTGCATGGATTGAATTTAGTAAAAACAACTCTAACTGGAATTTCATATGTACGCAGTATCAACAGAGGCTCGTGCAATGTAAAAGAAAGCATTAGCAGGATTGACATATTGGAGCCCTAATGTGAATATATTTTGTGATCCTTGAAGAGGATCAGGTCAAGAGACAACAAGAGATGATTGTTTACTTGTTAGTGAATATGCCACCAAATATGTGAGGGGATTATAGTTAACAGATAGTCTAGATCCTAACAAATTAAAGGTTGTTGCATGTTGCAAACATTACACTACCTATGATTTGGATAACTAGAATGGTGTTGAAAGCTTTCATTTTGATGCCTAGGTATATTAGTTGATTATATAGACCATGTTAGGATACCAATTCAAAATTCATATATCCATATGTTATATAATTTATGCTCTTGGAGTTGATTTTGATCTCAAATATGGAATGAAAAAAATAGGTTACACAATAGGACCTAGAGAACACTTAGTGTTCATTGTAAGTGGAAATATGTAGGAGTTTTAGTTCCACTCTAATTGAAAAAGTGGTTTGGTGGTTCTTTTAAACAAAAAGAAAGTATCGTTAGTATTGGTTTATTATTGAAAAACCAATGTTCCTAATATTTGTGATATAATGCATCTTTATGAAGTCATTTGACAACAAATTTGTGATGAAATATGTTTGCCCTGAATATAAGGAAACATGTTTGTTTTTTTATCACTAATAATAAACTAAATATATAAACAAATCTCCAAAAAAATGACCCTCAACACAACTTAAGCATAATATTTATTAATATAAATGTCTCCAAAAAAACAAAAATGGCACACAACTTAAACATAATTTTTTACTTTGCATGATTCCTATTCTTCAAAGCCAAATCACATTAAATGACACAACTTGAATTGGTCATAATCTTTACACCATATAATTCCTCATTATTCAAATTATTGGTAAGTTATAAATTAGTTTGTTAAAATTTTAAAGTTGTGGTTGGTAAGACAGTTCCATACATCAAGCTCAAGCTAATGAGGACTTCCTAATAGAAATTTCCTTCATAAATAAAATGGGTTAATGTACATTATATATATCCTCACATTATATATTACTGAATATATACACAAATCAATTAGGTTGGTATATAAATGAGGAAATAAGGTCTGTTGATATAAATGCTTTAATGTATGTCAGCTCAATTTATTATTTAAATTAAGAAATCTATTTTACTATCAATCCAGGTTGATAATCTTAGAAGAAAACCAGAATTTATGGATTTTTGGATAAAAACTAATATAGGAAGTAGTTATGAGAACAAAAGTGCATATTACAAATATAAATCATTCTACATAACTAAGAATGGAAATACATATTATAAATTACTTCTTACAACTTAAGCAAAACTATCTAAGTCTATTCCATAAAAGCATGCATTATTGGTCAATGGAATTAGGCTATTTTAGAAAAACAAGGAGGAGGCTCTCTCAAAAAGACTTAGTTGTCCTCCTCAACAATTCTATAATGACATTGCCAATATCTAAGTAAGCATTAAAGAATGTAATGAAAGCATAAGAACTTAATCTAAGAAATCTTGAAAGAAGTGAATCTTGTTTACTCTTAGTCTTAGCTCACAGAGAAGAGGCTCTCTCAAAGAGACCTGGTTGTCCTTCCACATTCAAGCTAATCACTAAAAGGAGCAATATTCACTTAACACATTTCATAAAATAAATTCACATTAAAGATATCTAGAAATATTCACACCAAATGGATATCATAAACATGGGAAATCAAACTAGCATATGCACAAATATAAACATGATACAACAAAGTGTACTTAGCTTGGATGGGGGCCCTCCAATATTTCTAGTACACTGCTAAACTACTCTCTTATAGCAACTCTTTCACTCTAGAAAACACAAAGAAATCATGAAGCAAAAGTTTTGTCTTCAATTGTCTCAAAAATAATAAGTTTGTCTACATAATTCTAACTATGAATGCCTATCTTTAAATAGGCAAAATGATAACCATATAAGCTAAAAAATATGAAACAACCATAATTAATGTTATCCCACTTCATTAGGTCGAAGCCATCCATTAGTTACAAGAAATTTGGAAAATTTCCAAAAAATCCTAAAACTGCCCCTTTTAAATAGGGATTTCTGGGTGACAGGTCAAGTTTGACCAGCTTTGACCGGGCTTGTATTAGCTCATTTTGACCGAGCCAATAGCTGTTCATCCTTCCCTGGCTCCATATCTTTCCAAATATGTATTAATATCAAGCCCAAGTGTCCTGCATATATTACTTTAACAAAGCTATTACGGGAATTTCAAGTTCTGTCCAAAAATACTCTTAAAACCAATTTTTTGCAAAAATATCTAAAAATTGAAAAACATAGTTTATTTACCTAAATAGGCATAATAAGGTCAAAATAAGGCATATATGGATGATGTAAGGTGGAATATGATGGAAGTTAAGTGGATTTTTAATAAGCAAAATTGATCAAAATCGAGGATCAACATCTCCCCCTTGCTGATCTTCAAGCATGTCCTCATGCTTTCTTTCTTCTCTTTGATATTCTAAGTGTTGATGTACCTATTGCCCCTGACCTTGAAGACTCTTGTCGTGCTTCCTGTAGAAGACAATCAATACCTTCATATTTCCCTTCCTTGTAGATAGTAGCCATCACCTTCTATATCTCATATTTGTATTTCAATGTGTTCTTTTCATTGAGCCACATGTAAGATTGTTTAGAGATCAAATTGTTCTTTGTTTCAATCTTATTAATTTTCTTGTTCAGTTTTCCATTTTCTTTGATGAGATGTTTTTTTGTTTGTTTATACATCTTATTCTCTTTCTTTAAGTTCCTTTCCAAAATCTAGTTGATTTCCAACTCCCTTGTCAACTCTTCTATCTTTTTGAGGTGTTCTTCTTGCTTTAGCTCTTTTTCTTATCTTACATTTTCCTTGGCAAATGAATGTGATGATGTATCTCCTATCCATGCATACTCAAAGTAAGAGTCCTTTTCTAAAGGCTCTTCTTGAATTTCCCTTTCCATCCTTTGCAATATCTCATTAACTTCTTTTGATACTGTTGGAGGTTCAACAATTTCTACCTCTTGGTCTTTTTATTTCTCACTTCTCTTCTTGCATTTTCTTCCTAGGCCTTCTAGAGAATAGATATGAAAGATCTTTCTTTTTCAACCATGCCACTATCCTGTTTCTTCTTAGATCGGGTCCTAGGATACATAGGAGAGTTCATTATGCTTCTAGTAACATGCATTTGTTAAAATTTCTCTTCTATCGTTTGCTCCTCAATATGATGCTGAACCAAAAATTCTTTCCAAATCAATCCCTTACTTCTCACGTGATGTTCTACAAGTATTTTAATGAGCCATTAATCATAAACATGTGCTTCTTTCACTTCAATTTTATTTTTAACACCCTTTATCATTTTGATCAAGCTTTTTGAGAATAAATAGGGTAGATTAATCTTGGATTCTCCCTTTATGTGTTGTAGTAGCCTAATGTGGTAAAGATAAACTAGGTTGTGCATACTGTCACAAGTGAAGTATCTTTTAAGGATTAAAACTAATTCAGATGAAGGTTCCTTGAACCAGTACCTTTGAATGCCTTTTGATCCATCAAAGTATCATTTTATCTACTTTTCTAAGAAGAATGTCCAACCTTTCTGTTTGAACTGTAAGCCTTTATGGTATTCTTCTCCTGTTAAGGGAAGATCTAGAGCTTGGGAAAGAAATTCTGGGTTTAGTGGTATGGAGAGGTCACCCACTTTTGTTTGTCCCTATTCATAATGATTTATGAATTCTTGTGTAATCTTCTTATTATGCCCATTAAAATTTTGAAGAAACCCTATCAATCCTAGCCGATTCAGTTTTTCTATGCTTTCTTTCCCCCAATTCTCTATCTTGAATTCATTTGGCTCAGTTCTAGTTGCCATGTGTTCTGTGTACCAATTAATGTACCCTTGGACAATTAACATCCTCATTATAAACAAAATTACATGTATATATATCTCTTCTTTCTTATTCATGCAATTTTGATTTATGGATCATGGCAAATAGGCTTACCTGATCTCTGAAGTTCCTTGAAAAAAAATGAAATGATACTCTTGCTTGAATCCTTTTCAATTTCCTCTGTTCTACTATAAAATGGTGTCCATTGTTCTTTAAAAATTGCCCATTGTGTAAAAAGATATCAAAAACATCTTAAAAATATCTCACTACTTCTAAACTCCATGCTCCAATATCTATTTTCCAAAGTTTTGTTATGAAAATCCCTTCCGTTTTTAAAAATTCTCACTGTGCATATGAAAATGGGACAAATTTGCTCACTGTATATATGAAAATAGAAAAAATGCTCACTGTGTGTAGGAAAATTTTGCTCATTGTGTATATAAAATCTCACTGTATATATGAAAATTTTTCTCACTGTATGTAGGAAATTTTTCACTGTGTATGTAAAAAAATAAGACTTTGTTTTTCATATACATCCATACATGAGGAAATTTGTAATTCGAGCTCGATTACCTGATCTTGAAGCAAACTTTGTAGATATCTCTGAGTTATTAACTCGTGTTCATGTCTTTAACAATGCCATTTTGATTAGAACTCCTCTTCAACATCTCTGAGGATTTACGAATTACATAGGTGGAAAAGTTGGTTTTAATGGTGGCAAGATTTCGGTTTCATAACTAAAGTTTGACTCCTTATAAAATGAAACATTTCAAACACTATCTCGAGCTTATCTATCACTGAAATCCGTTCAACTATTGATAGAAATCTGGAAATGATTTATTACCTTGTTTCTTTGTGGAATTTTGGGAGTTTTTTGGTAAACTCGGTCGACTTGGCAAATAGGAGATCTCGGAATTAATTCTCTTGTTAAAACCGATGTATTCCTCCCTTATTTCTCCACAAACTTCTCTGATCCCTTCGCCTATTTCTTATGTGGCTTCTTCTATGTTTAGGCTTCTCTGTTCTATGCAATTCTTTCTTCAACGTTTACGTTTTCCTTGCTTATTTCCTCCTTCTACGAGGGTGCTATATGCGTGCATAACGTTCTCCTCTTCTTTCTGAGCTTAAGTCTAGTTGTGATGCTGGAAGAAAGGCTTAACAAAGGGCTTGTTTTGCATTATAATGGTGAATGAAGGAAATAACATTACATAGAGTTTGTTTGAATGCGTTTTGATTGTTTTACCACTCCAACTCATACTTCGATCTGTGTACCCATGGCTGCCCATGTGTCTCTATTTTGAATGCATTCCTCTACCTTCATGTACACTCTTCATTCACGAATTTACATGCTCGTCTTACCACCATAATGTTTGCATAGTTGCACTACCCATGTTTTGTGAAGTTCATCATTTGTTCATCACTACATTCATTTCGTTGCATGCCCACTTTTGTTTGTATGTGGAATGATACACATGTATTCATCCTTCATTCATGACTTCATTCATTTCATTGCATGCCCATTTTTGTTTGTATGTGCAATTATCCATATGTCTTTTCACCCTCTTTGCTTTTGTATATTGCATTTCATATAGTTTTGCATTTCGATATTTATACATTAGTCTTTGTCATTTTTATATGCTCATTTATTAATTTGTTTTTGAAATGCCCATAGGATAGGTCATTTCAAAGTCAAATTTCTTATAATGACACTAACTCTTTGTGGTTTTGTAGGCAAACAATAATTCTTATGGAAAAAATATTAAGTCCTCGATCATTGAAAAAAAATGCTTATAGGATAATGTATATGGAATTATTGTAAGAAACTTATATGGGTTAGTATAGGATTATGAAATTTTTAATGTAGTATGTATGGTAGGGTAATGGATATAAATAGTATTATCGTGAGGGTAGGATGAAGTTAGTGGAATATAGGTAGGATAAATGTAGGATGATAAATCTAAGTAGGATAAATGTAGAACGATAAATGTAATAGGATGCATATCCAAGTTAAATAAGTTCTAACAATTCTAGAAATTTTTTGAAAAATCAAAGGTTTTAAGAATACACTTTTTACTTATAGTACTTCTTTTGCATAATAGCTCAATGTTTATTGATGATGACCTTTGCTAGCTCGTTCATACTTGACTCTTTTGAATGATGATAATTATTCAAAGATAGATGCTGATGGAATGCAGACACTTGTGTCTGCTTTTGTAATCCTTTTAATGTTGTTTCATGTTTTTTTCATCTGGTATTGATTCAGGTCTGTTCTAATGAATTTTCATGTTGTTTAGGTCCCTTCTGCAATGATCTTTTAAACAATGTTTCAGGTCCCTTTGACATTAATTTGGTTCACGTCCCTTCTATATATTTCAATGATGAAAGGTCCCTTCTGATGTTGGTTGATGATGTTTTATTTTAGGTCCCTTCTAATGAACAACTGCTTAATATCAAACCATTGCATGATTTGTTGATTTATTGTGAATCTTCCCCCGTTTCTTATTTTCAGACTTGTCCTCAAGTCTGTTAAGTTTTGGAGAGTGATCCTATAAAAGCACAAATGGAAAGAAAAACATGAAAAATAATTCATATTGGCCAAACATGTTGGTTTTCCTATATGAATTTGAGTTTGTGTTGTGTCAGTTTCTTGGGTTTTCACAACCAAACTCTTTTATTATTTTTTAACATTTGTTTTTTTTTTTATTTTTCTGGAGGTAGGGAATGCATATTGCTATGCTTTTCCAACACTTCCATATCATTTTCCTCTGAAACTATTTTCAAATTTTTTTCTCTATTTATAGGCTTATGATAAACTTTTAATCTATGGCCATTAACCAGAAAATAAATTGTTGCTTCATCTATTATCTTTATCCTTACTGCTCCATTGTCAAAGATTTATTCTATTTCATATGGCTTGAGCCAATGAGTAGTAAAGTTTGCTTTGAAATCTTTGAACTTAGAGTCAAAAAGTAGTGCCCAGTTTCCTTTATGAAAGATTTTGTTTTTAATGAATTTGTCATGCCATTTTTTCCTCTGCTATTGAACTAGAGATTTATGTTCCATAGCTTGTTTTTTGATCTCATCTAGTTCATTGAGTTGTGTTATCCTCTGTTGTTGTGCTTCTGTCAGGTCTAGTCCCAATTCTGCTGCAAATTTATATGTAGGAATCTCAAATTCGATTGGCAACAAGACTTCTTTTCCATAAACAAGCTGATAGGGGCTAAATCTTGTAGTGCTTTTCCATGTTATCTTATAAGCCCATAGTGCTTCATTCAACTTCTTTGACCAGTATTTTCTATGAATGTTCACTATCTTTTTCATAATATTCTCCAGTACTTTTTTTGTTGATTCAATTTGTCCATTTTCCTGTTGATTCAACTTGTCCATTTTCCTGTGTCAGGTCTCGAACAAGCTTGGAGGTGAATTGTGTACCTTGATCTGTGACAATCTGCCTTGGAACTCTATATATTGCAAATATTTCCTGGTAAATAAAAGTAACTACTGCAGTTTCTGTTGCTATGTTTAATGCTTTAGCCTCTGCCCATTTTGTTACATAATTAGTGCATACTAAGGTGTACTTCTTACCATTTGATGGTGGGCTGATAGGACCCACAAAGTCAAGAGCCCATTGTTCAAATGGCTCTATCAGTATTTGCGGCTTCAATGGCATTTCATCTGAAAGTACAGGTCTACATATTCTTTGGAGACTATCACATATTTTAGCATAAGTCTTTGAATCCTTGAATAGCGATGACCAATAGTATCCTTGAATTAAGACCTTGTATGTTGTCCTCTTCCCTACAAAATGACCACCACATGGTTCGTCATGACATGCTTTTAAAATATCAATGATATAATCTTCTCTTATACATTTCATAATTATAAGATCAAGTTTTATATAGAAGAAATCTCCATTAATCCAAGTGTATCTTGCATTGTCTCTAATTATTTGCTTTTTCTACTTACCTATGAAATGTGATGGTAATATTCCAGATGATATATAATTTTTTATATCTGCAAACCATGGGGTCTTACTTGTTATATCAAATAGATGCTCATCGGAGAAGTTATCTGACACAGGTATAAGATCATCAGTAGAATGATGTCTTAATAGAAAGTCCGCTACTTGGTTTTCTCTCCCTAGTCAATCTAAAATAATGATATTAAATTCTTGCATTAATAACATCCATCTAGTAATTCTGCCATTAGTAATTATTTTTTTCATTAGATATTTAATGGCTAAATGATCTGTATGGACAAATACTTGATAGCCTGTTATATAATTCCTGAATTTATTAACTGCATGGAAAACAACTAACATTTCCTTTTCTGTGACTGTCTAATTTAATTCTGTCGGAGTTAAATTTTTGCTTATGAAATAGATGGCATAGTTAAAATGATTTTATTTTTTTCCTAGAGATGCTCCTATTGCTGTTTCTGATGCATCAGTAAATATATGGAATGGTAGTGACCAATTTGGTCCTTTGAGAATGGGTGCTATAAACAATTTTTCTTTTAATTTTTCGAATGCATTTTGACAATTTGTATTCCATTGAAACTCAATGTCTTTTGCAAGTAGTTTAAACAAGGGTAAACCTATCTTATTGAAGTTTTCAATAAATATTTCGTGGTAACTTGCATATCCCAAGAAACTTCTTACTTCTATTTGTGTCTTTGGTGGATTTAAGTTTACAATAAATTGTATCTTTGCTAGGTCTACCTCGATTCCAGAAGAAGAAATGTGGTGTCCCATCACTATCCCTTCAGTTAATATCATAAAACATTTCTCATTGCTGAGGGATAGTTTTGTCTCTATGCATCTTTTTAAAAAAAAATCAAGATTATTCAAACAATCATCAAATGTATCTCCATATACAATAAAATCATCCATGTAAACCTCTACACATTCATGGATTAGATCAACAAAGATTGCAAGAACTACTCTTTGAAAAGTAGCAGGTGCATTACATAACCCAAAAGGAAAAACATTGTATGCATATGTTGCCCATGGACAAGTAAATGTGGTTTGATCCTGGTCCTCTAATGCTATCTTTATCTGGTTGTATCCACTAAAACCATCAAGAAAAGAAAAGAATTTCTTTCTAGCTAAAAAATCCAGTACTTGGTCAATGAATGGTAATGGGAAGTGATCTTTTAATGTTGCCTTGTTCAGTTTCCTATGGTCTACACATATTCTCCATTTTCCATTTTTCTTTGGAACCACAACTAAGGGTGAAACCCATCGACTATCTGAAATAGGATAGATGAATCCTACTTGTAACAGTTTTTGCAGTTCCTCTTTCACTATTTCTTTCATCATAGGATTCATTCTTCTTTTTGGTTGTCTCACTGGTTTGATATGATCATCAATATAGATATGGTGAATACATTTCTTTGGATGAATTCTTTGCATGTCTGTATAGTCCTAGGCAAAAGATTTTGAATATTTTTGTAATATTTCAATTGCATGTTGTTCTTGTGATGATTATAGATTATTACCAATATTTAGATTCTTTCTCAGATTGATTTCAATAGTTTTGATTTGAGAACTGGTTATTGAGTTGACAGGAAAAATGCTTTCAAATGAATTATGCAATGATTGAATAGTACAATTTTCCTGAAAACATTGATTTAAAAGATGATTTTAGCTTCATATTGTGTTATTCTTAGCTATTTAGAAATATTAGGTTCTAAGATAAAAAGATCTATTAAATCCTCATCTTCTTCCTCTTCTCTAAAATTGAAGGCTTGACTAATGCTTAAAATAGGCTGAGTGTTTCCTTGTTCACCATCAAGCCATGATAGTAAAGAAGGAGATTGAGCAAGAGGATAGAGTGTAATATGTTTCCTTTCATCTCCATGTGCTATGATCATGCTTCTTGATCTGCATCCAATGAAGGCATCTGTTGTGGCTAACCATGGTCTGCCAAGAATTAGAGGGTGGCCTCCTAAATTTGTTTTTGGTTGCAAGATGAAAAAGTCTACAAGATATTCCCATGAATCTAAAGAAACAATGATGTCCTCAAATATTCCTTCCGGTACAACCTTAGATCTATTTTCTAGTTCTAAAACTATAGTAGTAGGCTAGATGTTCATTGTTTCTGTTGTCATGACATTTATAGTAGCCCCTAGATCGTTTAAAATTTTAGGAATTGAAAAATTATTGATTGAAATGGTAACCATAAGCATCCTTGGATCAATATATTTTTCAATTTTTGATTTCATAGACATGAGAATAGCTAATTTTCCAATGACTTGAATTGTGGGTGGATCTCTTTTCTTTCTGTCAGTTTGCTTAATGCATAATTCCTTTATTGTTTTTCTATAAATTGGAATTTCCTTAATACCTTGCAAAAAAGGAATTTTAACATAAGCATTTTGTAATTATTCTTCAATATCAAATTCAGGAAAAGAAATTGGATTTTTGATTTTCTGCTCTACTAACCTCTCTGGATAAGGTGGTTTTTGAGTCATAATAGATTTTAATTTTTTGAATTTGATTTCCTGGATGAGATTTTTCAGATTGTTCTCCTTGTTCAGTTTGCTCTTAAATGATTGGTAGAGAATCTTTGTGTAATACTTTCCCAGACCTTAAGTGGACATCTTGTGTAGGAAGAATATAATATGTAGGAAATAATGTTGTTTCTTCCATATTATATGTTTGCCTTTCCACTCTATTACTTGGATTTTCTACTGGCTTGGCTGGTAATTGAGTTGGTTTGGGTGGTGGTTGATTAGAAGGTAGCTACGCTGCTGAGGTTGAGTTAGTACATGCACTGATTATTGTGTAAATGGATTTGATTGAGTGGATTGCTGGAATTGTTGATATGGAAATGATTATCGAGGATATGGTTGTTGATATGATGGATAAGATTGATATTGTTGAGGAGGTTGGGCTCCATAAGCATATCCTCGCCAACTTTTTGAAGGTTGGTTTTGGTTTTTTTGAGGAGGCCAAACCTGCCATGGCATAGGAGTATTCCATGAATTCTGATATTGAAAATTTTGGGGAATTTGTTGAGGAAACTTTTGAGATGTACATGCAAACGTGGTTGCCAAGCTCTTCTTGGTGTCATATAATAAAATCCTTGAGTTTTTTCATTTGACTTGCTTGCAACTCTTTTAATGTTGGACAATCGTCTATAACATGATTTTCTATACATAGTCCACAAACATGTATATTATTCAAAGGACATTCTCGTAAAAGATGCCTCTTCCTACACTTAGGACAAAATATTAACATTGTTTGTTCTTCTTCTTCTTGTTTTTTTTTTTTTAATACATCAACTTGTGTTCCTAAGGTACTCAAAGGATCTGTTTTAAAGTTTTCTATCAAACTCCATATTTATGCTCTTGTCACTCCTCCTGCCGCAGATTTGGAAGCTTTAGAAGTTACATCTCTTTTTCTTGTTTTTGATCTACCTCTAGAGTACTTTTGACATAGTTCAGCCATTTCATCAAATGGTATATATGAAATATATCCTTTACGCATTACATTAAGAATATCAAGATATTCATCTCTTATTCCTTTAAGAAAAATTGTTCTAATGGTATAAGGATTTAGAGAATGTTGTTTGGATTTTTGCAGGTTGTAAAGGAATCATTCCAAATATTCCTCCAAACTCCCATCTTCCTGTTGAGACATTCTAAAAATATCTTCTTTTGAATCTCTAGGCCTACAATAGGTTGATATTTCTTAAGAAAAATTTTCTTCATTTTGTCCCAAGAAGTAATAGAGTGTTCTCGTAATCCCATAAAGCATTTTAATGCAGCTGCTTTAAGAGTAGAAGGAAAAAGACGAAGTTTATGTGTATCATCACTGTAACCATAAGTTCTACCTAAGATATCAAATTTAAACATCAATGAATTAGGATATTCAACAAACATTCCATAGAAATTTGGTAAAACTGAAGGTGGAATATTCTTCATTTTTACTTCTTCTCCTAGAATTTCTCTAGTATCTATAATTGGAAATTCGAAAGTAGCTTCTTCATCATTTTATTCATCTTGTCTTCTTGTATGATCATATTCTCTTTTGAGATCTTCCTCCCTTTTCCTTTTTTCTTCTCTTCTTGTCTCTTCTTCTATTCTTCTTTGCCATCCTCTTTGTTGTTTTTCATATTATAACCTTTGTTCAGGAGTGAGGATGGTAGATCCTTGCCCTTCTACTGCCATATTTTTTTTAGTGGTTTCAATTGTTTCAATAGCAATTTGAGATTCAACTTGTTCTATGTTTTCAAAGATAAGTTGATCTATTTGTTTAAGAATATGGTGAACAATTGGATTTCTTGTTTTTTCTTCTTCTATGGAAGGTATTTCTGTTTGTTTTTGTCTTCTTTTCACTTCATAGGCTAACAAAGTTTGACTTTCAACAAGAGTTAACCTTTGTCCTGAACGTTGTTTTTCCTCTAACTCTTCCAAAGTTGGTTTTCTAGCAATTGGTGTAGTTAATTCAAATGAAGGAAGACATACTTATACCAATGGTTTAGTAGTTTTGGGGTCTTGTTTTACGTATCTACCCTTTTCATCTCTATATCTAGGCATAAATGACAATAGTGAAAAATCCTATCTATGTTGGTTTTTTTTGTTTTTTTGTTTTTTTCCAGATAATCTTTCTAATCAGTTATATCCAAAATATGCTTCCCCTGCAACGACGCCAAAAATGTCAGCTCAATTTATTGTGTAAATTAAGACATGTATTTTACTATCAATCCAGGTTGGTAATCTTAAAAGCAAGCCACAATTTATGGATTTTTGGATAAAAACTAATATAGGAAGTAGTTATGAGAACAAAAGTGCATATTACAAATATAAATCATTCTACATAACTAACAATGGAAATACATATTATAAATTACTTCTCACAACTTAAGCAAAACTATCTAAGTCTATTCCATAAAAGCATGCATTGTTGGTCAATGCAATTAGGCTATTTTAGAAAAACAAGGAAGAGGCTCTCTCAAAGAGACCTTGTTATCCTCCCTCAACAATTCTATAATGACATTGCCAATATCTAAGTAAGCATGAAAGAATGTAATGATAGCATAATAACTTAATCTAAGAAATCTTGATAGAAGTGAATCTTGGTCTTAGTCCTAGCTCACGGAGAAGAGGCTCTCTCAAAGAGACCTAGTTGTCCTTCCACTTGCAAGCTAATCAATAAAAGAAACAATATTCACTTAACACATTTCATAAAATAAATTCACATTAAATATATCTACAAATATTCACACCAAATGAATATAATAAACATGGGAAATTTAACTAGCATATGCACAAATATAAACATGATACAACAAAGTGTACTTAGCTTGGATGGGAGCCCTCTAACCTTGCTGGTACACTGCTAAAATATTTAGCTACAACAACTCATTCACTCCAGAAAACACAAAGAAATCATGAAGCAAAAGTTTTGCCTTCAATTATTTCAAAAATAATAAGTTTTCGTACATAATTCTAACTATGATTTCCTCTCTTTAAATAGGGAAAATGATAACCATATAAGCTAAAAGGTTTGAAAAAAAACCATAATTAATGTTATCCCACTTCATTAGGTCGAATCCATCCATTAGTTACAAGAAATATGGAAAAATTCCAAAAAATCCTAAAACTACCCCTTTTAAATAGGGATTTCTCGGTGATAGGTCAAGTTTGACCAACTTTGACCGGGCCTGTGTTAGCTCATTTTGACTAAGCCAATAGTTGTTTATCCATCCTTGGTTCCTAAGCTTTCCAAATATGTATTCATCTTGAGACCAGGTGTCCTGCATATATTATTTTAACGGAGCTATTACGAGAATTTCTAGTTCTGTCCAAAACTACGCTTAAAACCAATTTTTTGCAAAAATATCAAAAAATTGAAAAAATTAATTTATTTACCTGAATATGCATAATAAGGTCAAAATAAGGCATATATGGATGATGTAAGGTGGAATATGATGGAAGCTAAGTGAATTTTTAATAAGCAAAATTGATCAAAATCGAGGACCAACATCTCCCCCTTACTAATCTACAAGCATGTCCTCATGCTTGCTTTATTCTCTTTGATCTTTTGAGTGCTGATGTACCTATTGTCGTTGATCATGAAGCCTCTTGTTGTGCTGCCTATAGAAGACAATCAATAGCTTCATATTTCCCTTCCTTGTAGATAGTAGCCATCACCTTATGTCTCTCATATTTGTATTTCCATGTGTTCTTTTCTTTGAGCCACCTATACGCTTGTTTAGAGATCAAGATGTTCTTTGTTTCAAGCTTATTAATTTTCTTGTTCAGTTTTTCATTTTCTTTGATGAAATTTTTATTGTTTTGTTTATACATCTTATTCTCTTTCTTCAAATGCATTTCCAAAATCTTGTTGACTTCCAACTCCCTTGTCAACTCTTCTATATTTTTGAGGTGTTGTTCTTGCTGCAGCTCTTTTTCTTCTCTTACAGTTTCCTTGGCAAATGAATGTGATGATGTATCTCCTATCCATGCATGCTCAAAGTAAGAGTCCTTTTCCAAAGGCTCTTCTTGAATTTCCCTTTCCATCCTTTGCAATATCTCATTAACTTCCTTTGATACCGTTGGAGGCTCAACAATTTCTACCTCTTGGTCTTTTTCTTTCTCACCTGGATCTTCTTGCATTTTCTTCCTAGGCCTTCGAGGGACAGATATGAAAGATATTTCTTTTTCAACCATGCCACTATCTTGTTTCTTCTTAGATTGGGTCCTAGGATACATAGGAGAGTTCATTATGGTTCTAGTAACATGCATTTGTTCAAATTTCTCTTATGTTGTTTGCTCCTCAATATGATGCTGAACCAAAAATTCTTTCCAAATCAATCCCTTGTTTCTCACCTGATGTTCTATAAGTATTTTATTGAGCCCTTGATCATAAACATGTTCTTCTTTCACTCCAGTTTTATTTTTAACACCCTTTATCATTTTGATCAAGATTTTTGAGAAGAAATAGGGTAGATTAATCTTGGATTCCGCCTTTATGTGTTGCAATCGCCTAATGTGGTAAAGATAAACTAGGTTGTGCCTATTGTCACAAGTGAAGTATATTTTAAGGATTAAAACTAATTTAGATGAAGGTTCCCTGAACGAGTCCCTTTGAATTCCTTTTGTTCTATCAAAGGATCATTTTCTATGCTTTTCTACGAAGAATGTCCAACCTTTCTCTTTCAAATGTAAGCCTTTATGGTATTCTTCTCCTGTTAAGGGAAGATCTAATGCTTGGGAAAGAAATTCTGGGCTTAGTGGTATGGAGAGGTCACCCACTTTTTTTTGTCCCTATTCATTAATATTTATGAATTCTTGTGTAATCTTCTTATTATGCCCATTAAACTTTTGAAGAAACCCTACCAATTGTGCCTGATACAGTTTTTTATGCTTTCTTTCCACCAATTCTCTATCTTGAATTCATTTGGATCAGTTCTGGTTGCCATGTGTTCTGTGTACCAATTAATGTATCATTGGATAGTGAACATCCTCATCATAAACAAAATTACATGTATTTATATATCTCTGCTTTCTTATTCATGAAATTTTGATTTATGGATCATGGCAAATAGGCTTACCTGATCTTTCAAGTTCCTTGAAAAATAAGAAATGATTCTCTTGCTTGAATCCTTTTCAATTTCCTCTATTCTATTGCAAAAAAGAGTCCATTGTTCTTTAAAAATTGCCCATTGTGTAAAAGGATATCAAAAACATCTTAACAATGTCTCACTACTTCTAAGCTTCATGCTCCAATCTCTATTTTCCAAACTTTTGTTATGAAAATCCCCTCTTTGTTTTTAAAAATTCTCACTGTGCAAATGAGAATGGGACAAATTTTCTCATTGTATATATGAAAAAAAAAAAATTCTTACCATTTGTAGGAAATTTTTTCTCACTGTGTACATGAAATCTCACTGTATATATGAAAATTTTTCTCACCGTGTGTAGGAAAATTTTCACTCTGTATGTAAAAAAATTAAGACTCTATTTTTCATATACAACCATACATGAGGAAATTCATAATTCGAGTTCGATTACCTAATTTGGAAGCAAAATTTGTAGATATCTCTGAGTTATTAACTCGTGTTCCTGTGTTTAACAATGCCATTTTGATTATAACTCCTCTTCAACATCTCTGAGGATTTACACATTATATAGGTGGAAAAGTTGGTTTTAATGGTGAAAAGATTTCAATTTCATAATTGAAGTTTGAATCCTTATAAAATGACACATTTCAAACACTATCTCGAGCTTATCTATCCCTGAAATCCATTCAACTACTGATAGAAATCTGTAAATGATTTCTTGCCTTGTTTCTTTACGGAATTTCGGGAGTTTGTTGGTAAACTCAATCGACTTGGCAAATAGGAGATCTCGTCTTTAATTCTATCATTAAAACTAATGCATTCCTCCCTTATTTCTCCACAAACTTCTCTGATCCCTTCGCCTATTTCTTACGCAACTTCTTCTCTGTTCAGGCTTCTCTGTTCTATGCAACCCTTTCTTCAACCTTTTTTCTTGCTTATTTCCTCCTTCTATGAGGGTTCTATATGCGTGCATATGAGTGCACATCATTCTCCTCTTCTTTCTGAGCTTAAGTCTAGCTATGATGGTGGAAGAAAGGCTTAACACAGGGCTCAATTTGTGTTAGAATGGTGAATGAAGGCAATAGCATTACACATAGTTTGTTTGAATGTGTTTTGTCCGTTTCACCACTCCAAGTCATACTTCAATCTGCGTACCCGTGGCTGCCCATGTGTCTCTATTTTGACTACGTTCCCCTGCCTTCACGTACACTCTTCATTCACAACTTTACATTCCCTTCTTGTCACCATAATGTTTGCATAGTTGCACTACCCATGCTTTGTGAAGTTCATCGTTTGTTCATGACTACATTAATTTCATTGCATACCCACTTTTGTTTGTATGTGCAATGATACATATGTCTTCATCCTTCATTCATGACTTGCATGCCCACTTTTGTTTGTATGTGTAATTATACATATGTATTTTCATCCTGTTCGCTTTTGTATATTGCATTTCATATAGTTTTGCATTTCGATTTTTATACATTAGTCTTTGTCATTTTTATATGCTCATTTCTTAATTTGTTTTTGAAATGACCATAGGATAGGTCATTTCAAAGTCAAATTTCTTATAATGACACTAAATCTTTGTGATTTTGTAGGCAAACAAAAATTCTTATGGCAAAAATATTAAGTCCTCAATCTTTGATAAAAAAATGCTTATAGGAATGTATATGGAATTATTGTTAGAAACTTATATGGGCTAATATAGGATTATAAAATTTTTAATGTAGTATGTATGTGTTGATGCCTCTAAAATTGTGGCAACAACATTGGGGCATGATCACCCGGTCCGTCCCTTAATGCAGTTCCTTTTCCGTTTGGTATGGTGGCTTCGACTGGATAATATGGGACTAGTTTCCCAATAAAGGTGTGATTTGATGCGTGGGTGTTTAGATAGGTAACACGATGATAGATGGTTGGAATTGTAAACTTATGAAAATATACAAATGTATTTATATGTATATATATAACCCGGGTAATCCAATATCAAATGCGATTTATAATGACTTATGTTAATCAAATGCCAATAGAGATAAATCACTTGACTACTGAAAGTTAAGCATGAAAGATGATCACTTTAACAATGATATAAAGCATATCGCATATCATGATAACATTAATTGCCAGTATACATGTTTAGGATATCAACTCCAAAATTATTCAAAAGTTCTATAAATGTAGAATTGAATGAACATTCACATATACAACAATATCGAATCAAAAGACTGTTAAATCGCATAACATGAAACAAAATGACATTGTTATAAGTACCATATGTATTTGAAGCGTGACACTGAGGTAACAGTCTGGTTCTTTCTTCTTGTTTTGAAAACTCCAAAATAATACAGAAATACAAGTGTTTTTTAAATCTCCTTAAAAAAAAATTTGAACCTTGATCCTTTCTTTCTACAAAAATAGATTAAGAAGTACAAAAGTGCTATTTTCTTCAGTCCAATTTTTAATACAAATTCAGGACCCCTTCTAAAATGACATGAAAGGGTCTTTATAGTAAAAATAAAAACCAATTGTTCATAAAATATTAAAGTGGTTGGAATAGCCTCTCTCAAAATATGGGATTTCATGATAAAAATAGAATTGCAGTAACTCTAAAAAGATGCATTGCATCTATCATTCCTCCTGCGGCTTTAACTGACATATCTCGAGCATATTTTGGATTTCTAGTGGATGACTCATCCTAACATGCAATTGACCTGTGTACACCGCATCCGAGAGTTCTGGCATCATGCACTCGGCTACATCAACAAGACATTTGACTGTCATTTTTTTACTATGCGGTTTGACCAAGTAAAACCAATGTGCATCCCAATTGAGACTTTTTAATTTTCTGATTTTCTCCTCTCGGGTATTCACATCTTACTTCCATTGTTTCTCCAATACTTTTTCCTTCGGAATATTTTATGGGGAACATTCAAAAATTAAATTGGCGCCGTGTAAGTTATCATTTATAAGTTCAATAATATTATTCCTCACTGCCCTAGCCCTAGAAGTTGCCCTTTCTTCTTTGATCAATTGTGTCTCCCATTCTACAAATAATATCTCTTTGTGAGATTCTTCAATTATTGGTGATTTAGTAGCCCTTCCCTTTCCTGTGTTCTGCCAAGAGATATAATATGTTATTTTGTCATCTACATCTTCGAATTCCAACCTAGAATTAATTGCTTGATCTATGAGCATGCTGATTTTGATACATAGTGGATGGATGAGAGATATTGTTTGGCAGAGTTGGGTTAGCTGTTCAGACAAGAAATTATTTATTTCTAAGGCTTCCTTTATAAACTCTTCAAATTTGGGATTGTCTTTAAATTGATCCATTGAGAGTTGTAGCTGATTTATTTTCTCATCCTTACATTTAATCTCTTCATGATGTGCCAGTTTCAGCTACTCGAATTCTTGAGATAGGTGTTGCTGTCTTTTAATCGCCTACTGATCAATCCTTTATTTTTCTGCCCTTAGCTGTTCTTCAAGTTGTTTAATACTTTGATCCTTTTCCTTGATCAATTGATTAACTTTGGTCGCTTTATCAATCGTGGCAGCTGTATATGCTCTTGCAAACTGAGATAATTTGGTCAAGTCCTCAAAGGGATCAACTTCTGAGTCTCTCCAAATGATATTCATGGATTCATTTTGAGGAACTGTCACTGATACTTGATCTATCTTTCTCTTTTTCCACTGCCTTTTGACTACAACCTTGTGTTTATGGCTATAAAACACATCCAACGGTGGAATTTCTTTTATGCTGAGTGTAATCTTTGACGAAGGATACTTAGTGATTACCTAGATTTCCTTTCGAGGTGAGTCCATGCCGGATGGTCTATCAATCACAGGCTCATGAATCATGGGATGTTGTTCTAAGGGAGATTTTGGTGTGATAACAATTTGGGTATTACTCTGACCTTTAATTTGTTGATCAAACTATACCCATTCTTTGATCAATATCAGATCAATGTGAACATCTGTGTCCAACTATTCAATTGCCTTCTCACTTGTCTTGGCCGCCTCGGAAGTTTTCTCCTGCTCTATGCTTTGTGCTGTTTGCTGGATGATCGGTGCTATATTCAATAGGTCCAGTGGCACTGTCTAAAGCCTTTGCGTCTTGTATTGGATGAATTGATCCATTTTCTCTAGTTCCAGCTTAATCTTTGGCAGGTGGTGTACTTGTGAGAATGTCTCGGCTGATATGAAGAAGTCATCAAATTCATCTTTCTCATGGATGAATTATTTAACTTTTACCTGAGTAGTGAAATTATAATCAATTTTTTTCAGGTCATACTACCTTTCGGGAATAACCGCTAGGTTCAAACCCCTTATTTTCTCGGCTTCAATTTGGGCGTGCTTATAATCATGTAATGAATAGATGTCGCAGCGAATTGGAAAGGCAGGCCATAACTGTTTCTTGGCATCTTTGAGATTTTTTGTAAGCCCTTTTTCAACTGTCTGGCAAGCTATTTCTCTAGCCAATAATCTATCTGGGACATATAAGGGAAGGACATGTGGATCAGTAATGCTGCCGAAAACCCTAATGTATGTAAACAGCTCTTCCCCAAACCAATTTCCAATTGGAGTTAAATCGATGCTAGCTTCCTTGGACAGCCGAGGGGCTGGTTTATTAAAATAGCCCGATGAATGGGTAAAATGAAGCCATGACAAATTTTGTAAAAATGCTTCTTATATTGTTTCTGCCACAGGTATTTATGGTAAATATGGATAGGGTTGGGTCCTGAACAGTCCATTTCCATCCCATGATGGGGAAATCAAAATTGAAACAAAGGGTATCGACTATGTGGGCACTCATATAGAATGGGGGAACAACTTGAGTGGTCACAAACCTATTTTTCCTATAATCAAGTATTTGGACTACCATTTTTTCTGATAAGATAGTAGCCCAATCCATCACAAAATAATTCAATGCTGCTTCTATTAATAAAACCCTTTCAATGGAAAACTTGGTAGAATTGGGGCTTCCAAATAATATACACATCATTATGGCAACATAACAACGTGGATACGCTAGAGAGTCCACAAAATACATACCGGATGACTCGTGCTTGTGTTTGTTAGGGAAGTGTCTCCATTTTTTGATGGGGTCCAACTCTATTCATTTTCCTTTGAGAAAGCTTCAAGGAATGATTTGTTGTAGTACTTCTGAGGCTCTAGCAAATGATACATTTTCTTCAAGTATTCAGGCTTGAAGGATCTGAACATTCTTCTGCTGGCTGTGAATAGCATCCTGTCCATTATATTGATGCCCTCAACTACCCATTTTACGATGTCATTATATGGAAAAATCTTTGGTCAAGCTGCTATTCTATGAAGAAAAGAGTCAGCTAAATCTCCAAGTGTGTTTCTCTGACTCTGCAGGCCCGCCAGCTGTAACATGTCCCTTAGTCACCTTCGGTTTTTCCTTTTCCAACATATCATATATGCCTTCCCATGAAATTTTCCCACAGTCTTGGCATGTCGTATCAAAGATCAACACAACCTTTTCTGGTCCTTTGGCTACTGCAGGGGAAGCTTTCGCCTTTTAGGCTTTCTTTGTCATTTTAGCTGGCTGCATACTTCCAGATTCAAGCTGCAATTATATGAAACAGAGAAGAGCAATAAACTAAAACTTTCAGAAAGGCTAATACTTGAATAGATAGTGGTGATAATAGTACAGTCGAAAATCAAGGCACGAGCATTTGTTGGAAAGATTTTGTATTATGAATGGATATTAACACGAAAGACAAAATCTTGAAGGACCGAAGTCATTACTGTTGTTAATGCTTTGTGTATTAAACGATGTGAAACTTAAATGTTCAATAAATAGATCATATCACAATTTTCTTAAGGCCTAATTAGAATGTGTGCCGTAAATCTCCAGATTTTGTGATGAGCGATTTCAATATGTATTATTTAAATATTCTACGAGCCATCGCATATCACAAGTTAGTAGGTGTAAGCGCCATGTTCTAAGAGTCTTTCGGATTTCTGCGATTGCGATCATTGATGACCTGGCACATAGAGTTGGGAAAATATTTATTTAACTGCCCGCATCATGTTTTATCCGTATTATCATTAAACGAATTTATTATATTTTAACATCGCATCGCGTGTCCTCAAGGTGATTATCACTTATTTTTGATTGGATTTCGATATGCGAGATGCCAGAATCATATCGCATTGCAAGTTTTCGGGTGTGGCTTCTTTTGGTTTTCAGCGATATGCGAGATGTGAGAATCATATCGCATCGTAAAGTTTCAATGTTCCGTTAAACCTATCACTTGGAATCTACGATGCGATAGGCGATATGTGATTGCTTTATCGCATCGCATGTTTGTCAATGAATTGTTTTAAGAAGCCCAATGATTAGGATTTTTGTGATAACTTCACATCGCTACATTAATATTTAGATTGAATGTTTTTTGGTCTTAAGCGCATGTGAAGTGCGATGTTTGATTTTTTAAAGAGTTTTTTGAAGCACTTTTATTTAAAAAGCAAGAAATAAAGCAATTTATTTCTATGTAAAGGTTTTATTGCTTTTTGACAAACTAAAGGGACCCTATTTCCTATTTAGTATTTAAGAATAAGATTGCGGAAAATTTGAAATGGGGGGGTTGTGTTGTTGTATAGGACAACAATATGGTAGGGTAATGGATATAAATAGGATTACGATGAGGGTAGGATGAAGTTAGTGGAATATAGGTAGGATAAATGTAGGATGATAAATG
The DNA here is from genome assembly GCA_031772625.1 of Pinus tabuliformis. NCBI lineage: Eukaryota > Viridiplantae > Streptophyta > Pinopsida > Pinales > Pinaceae > Pinus > Pinus tabuliformis. The sequence goes on along the minus strand of CM062805.1, from coordinate 701,757,108 downwards.
CAGGTAGGATAAATGTAGAATGATAAATGTAATAGGATGCATATCCAAGTTAAATAAGTTCTAACAATTCTAGAAATTGTTTGAAAAATCAAAGGTTTTAAGAATACATTTTTTTACCTACAGTACTTCTTCTTTCACATAATAGCTCAATGTTCGTTGATGATGACCTTTGCTAGATCGTTCATACTTGACTCTTTTGAATGATGATAATTCTTCAAAGATAGATGCTGATGGAATGTAGACACTTGTATCTGCTTTTGTAATCCTCTTAATGTTGTTTCATGTTTTTGCATCTGATATTGATTCAGGTCCCTTCTGCAATGATCTTTTAAATAATGTTTTAGGTCCCTTCTGCAATGTTGTTTCAGGTCCCTTTGACATTAATTTGATTTGGGTCCCTTCTATATATTTCAATGGTGACAGGTACCTTCTAATGTTGGTTGATGATGTTTTATTTCAGGTCCATTATGATGAACAACTGCTTAATATCAAACCATTGCATGGTTTGTTGATTTATTGTGAATCTTCCCCCCTTGCTTATTTTCAGACTTGTCCTCAAGTCTATTAAGTTTCGGAGAGTGATCCTGTAAAAAAAAATGGAAAGAAAAACATGAAAAAGAATTCATATTGGCCAAACATATTGGTTTTCCGATATGAATTCGAGTTTGTGTTGTGTCAGTTTCCTAGGTTTTCACGACCAAACTCTTTTATTATTTTTTAACATTTGTTTTTTTATTTTTCTAAAGGTAGGGAAGGCATATTGTTATGCTTTTCCAATACTTCCATATCATTGTCATATGAAACTGTTTTCAAAAAGTCTTCTCTGTTTATAGGCTTATGATAAACTTTTAATCTATGGACATTAACCAGAAAAGAATTTGCTGCTTCATCTATTGTCTTTATCCTTACTGCTCCATTGTCAAATATTTATTCTATTTCATATGGCCCAAGCCAATGAGTAGTAAATTTTTCTTTGAAGTCTTTAAAATTAGAGTAAAAAAGTAGTGTCCAGTCTCCTTTATGAAATATTTTGTTTTTAATGAGTTTGTCATGCCATTTTTTCCTCTGCTCTTGAACTAGAGATGTATGTTCCATAGCTTATTTTCTGATCTCATCTAGTTCATTGAGTTTCATGATCCTCTGTTATTGTTCTTCTGTCAGGTCTAGTCTGAATTATGTTGCAAGTTTATATGTAGGAATCTCAAATTCAATTAGCAAAAAGACTTCTTTTCCATAAACAAGATGATAAGGGCTAAATCCACTAGTGTTTTTCCATGTTATCCTATAAGCCCATAGTCCTTCATTTAGCTTCTCTGACCAGTCTTTTCTCTGAATTTTCACTTTCTTTTTTATAATGTTCTCAAGTACTTTGTTTGTTGATTCAACTTGTCCATTTTCCTGTGGGTGGTATGGAGATGATTTTCTATGCTTAATCTTGTATTTCTCCTTCTGGTCTCGAACAAGCTTGGAGGTGAACTATGTACTTTGACCTGTGACATTCTTACTTGGAACTCCATATCTTGAAAATATTTATTGGTAAAGAAAATTAACTACTGCAGTTTCTGTTGTTGTACTCAATGCTTTAGCCTCTTCCCATTTTGTTACATAATTAGTACATACTAAGATGTACTTCTTACCATTTGATGGTGGGCTGATAGGACCCACAAAGTCAAGGGCTTCAAATGGCTCTACCAGTACTTGCGGCTTCAATGGAATTTCATCTGAAACTACCGATCTACCTATTCTTTGGCAGCTATCACATATTTTAGCATAAGTATTTGAATCCTTGAATAGTGACGACTAATAGTATCCTTGATTTAAGACCTTGTATGCTATCCTCTTCCCTACAAAATGACCACCACATGGTTCATCATGACATGATTTTAAAATATCAATGATTTCATCTTCTCTTATACATTTCCTAATTATAATATCAAGTCTTGTATAGAAGAGATCTCCATTAATCCAAGTGTATCTTGCACTGTCTCTAATTATTTTGTTTTTCTGCTTACTTGTGAAATGTGATGGTAATATTCCAGATGATATATACTTTGCTATATCTGAAAACCATGGGGTTTTACTTATTATAGAAAATAGATTCTTATTAGGTAAGTTATTTGACACAAGTATAAGACCATCAGTAGAATGAAGTCTTGATAGAAAGTTTTCTACTTGGTTTTCTCTCCCTAGTCGATCTAAAACAATGATATTAAATTCTTGCATTAATAACATCCATCTAGTAATTCTGCCATTAGTAATTATTTTGTTCATTAGATATTTAATGGATGAATGATCTGTATGGACAAATACTTGATAGCTTGTTATATAATTCCTGAATTTATTAATTGCATGGACAAAAACTAACATTTCTTTTTTTGTTACTGCGTAGTTTAATTCCGCTCAAGTTAAATTTTTGCTTATGAAATAGATGGCATAGTTAAACTGATTTTCTTTTTTTCCTAGAGATGCTCCTATTGTTGTGTTTGATGCATCATCAGATAGATGGAATGGTAGTGACCAATTTGATCCTCTAAGAATGGGTTCTATAAACAATTTTTCTTTTAATTTTTTGAATGCATTTTGACAATTTGTAGTCCATTGAAACTAAATGTCTTTTGCAGGTAGTTTAAACAAGGGTAAAGATATCTTACTGAAGTTTTCAATAAATCTTCTGTAGCATCTTGCATATCCCAAGAAACTTCTTTCTTCTTTCTGTGCCTTTGGTGGCTTTAAGTTTACAATAACTTGTATCTTTGTTGGGTCTACCTTGATTCCAGAAGAAGAAATGTGGTGTCCCAACACTATCCCTTCAGTTAACATCATAAAAATTTTCTTGAGGGATAGGTTTGTCTATATGCATATTTTTAAAAAAATTTCAAGATTATTCAAACAGTCATCAAATGTATCTCCATATACAGTAAAATCCTCCATGTAAACCTCTACACATTTATCGATTAGATTAGAAAAGATTGCAAGAACTGCTCTTTGAAAAGTAGCAGGAGCATTACATAACCCAAAGGGAAAAACATTTTATGCATATGTCTCCCATGGACAAGTAAATGTGGTTTATCCTGGTCCTTTAATGCTATCTTTATTTGGTTGTATCCACTAAACCCATCAATAAAAGAAAATAATTTCTTTCCAGCTAATGAATCCAGTGCTTGGTCAATGAATGGTAATGGGAAGTGATCTTTCAATGTTGCCTTGTTCAGTTCTCTATAGTCTACACATATTCTCCATTTGCCATTTTTCTTTGGCACCACAACTAAGGGTGAAACCCATTGACTATCTCAAATAAGATAGATGAATCCTACTTGTAACAGTTTTTGCAGTTCCTCTTTCACTATTTCTTTCATCATAGGATTCATTCTTCTTTGTGGTTGTCTCACTGGTTTGATATGATCATCAACATAGATATGGTGAATACATGTCTTTGGATGAATTCCTTGCATGTCTGTATAGTCCCAAGCAAAAGCTTTTGAATATTTCTGTAATATTGCAATTTCCCGTTGTTATTGTCATGATTGTAGATTATTACCAATATTTAGATTCTTTCTCAGATTGATTTCAACAGTTTTTATTTGAGAATTGGTAATTGAGTTGACAGGAAAAAGGCTTCAAAAGAATTATGCAATGATTGAATAGTACAATTTTCCTGAAAACATTGATTTAAAAGATGATTTGCAGCTTCATATTATGTTATTCTTTGTTGTTCATAAATATCAGGTTCTGAAATAAAAAGATATATTAAATCCTCATCTTCTTCCTCTTCTCTAAAATTGAAGGCTTGACTAATGCTTAAAATAGGCTGAGTGATTTCTTGTTCATCATCAAGCCATGATAGTAAAGAGGGAGATTGAGCAGGAGGATAGAGTGTAATATGTTTCCTTTCATCTCCATGTGTTATGATCATGATTCCTTATCTGCATCCAATGAAGGAATCTACTGTGGCAAACCATGGTCTACCAAGAATTAAAGGATGGCCTCCTCAATTTATTTTTGGTTGCAAGATAAAAAAGTCTACAGGATATTCCCATGAATCTAAAAGAACAAAAATATCCTCAATTATTCCTTCCGGTATAACCTTAGATCTATTTGCTAGTACTAAAATTATAGTAGTAGGTTGGATGTTTGGAAATTTTAAATACTTCATTGTTTTTGTTGTCATGACATTTATAGTAGCCCCTAGATCAATTAACGTTTTAGGAACTAAAAAATTATTGATTGAAATGGTAAACATAGGTGTCCTAAGATCAATATATTTTTCAATTGTTGATTTCGTAGACATGAGATTAGCTAATTTGCCAATGACTTGAATTGTGGGTGGATCTCTTTTCTTTCTGCCAGTTTTCTTAATGCATAATTCCTTTATTGTTTTTCTATAAATTGGAATTTTCTTAATAGCTTGCAACAAATGAATTTTAACATAATCATTCTATAATTCTTCCTAGAATATCAAATTCAGGAAAAGAAACTAGATTTTTTATTTTCTGCTCTACTAACCTCTCTGGATAAGGTGGTTTTTGAGTCATAATAGCTTTTCCTTTCTGAATTTGATTTCCTAGATGAGATTTTTCAGATTGTTCTCCTTGTTCAGTTTGCTCTTCAATGATTGGTGGAGAATATTTGTGTAATACTTTCCTAGACCTTAAGTGGACATCTTATATAAGAAGAATTGAAAATGTAGGAAATAATGTTGTTTCTTCCATATTATATGCTGGCCTTTCCACTCTATTACTTGGATTTGCTACTAGTTGGTCTGGTAATTGAGTTGGTCTGGGTGGTGGTTGATTAGAAGGAAGTTGAAGCTGCTGAGGTTGACTTAGTGCAGGCATTGATTGTTATGTAAATGGATTTTATTGAGTGGATTGATGGAATTGTTGATACGGAAATGATTGTTGAGGATATGGTTGTTGATATTATGGATAAGATTGATATCGTTGAGGGTAAAATTGTTGAGGAGGTTGGGCTCTATGAGCATATCCTCGCAAACTTTATGAAGGTTGGTTTTGGTTTTGCTGAGGGGAGTATTCCATGAATTATGATATTGAAAATTTTGGGGAATTTGTTGAGGAAACTATTGAGATGTACTTGCAAAACATGGTTTCCAAGCTCTTCTTGGTGCTATATAACAAAATCCTTGAGTCTCTTCTATTTGACTTGCTTGCAACTCTTTTAATATTGGACAATCGTCTGTAACATGATTTTATGAACATAGTCCACAAACATGTATATTTTCCAAAGGATATTCTCGTAAAAGATGCTTCTTCCTACACTTAGGATAAAAGATTGACATTCTTTTGTTCTTATTCTTGTTGTTTCTTCTTTGTTTTTAATACATCAACATGTGTTCCTAAGGTACTCAAAAGATCTGTTTTAAAGTTTTCTAACAAACTCCATATTTATGCTCGTCACTCCTCCTGCTACAGATTTGGAAGCTCTAGAAGTTACATCTCTTTTTCCTGTTTTGGATCTACCTCTAGAGTAATTTTGACATAGTTCAGCTATTTCATCAAATGTTATGTATGAAATATATCCTTTACCCATTACATTAAGAATATCAAGATATTCATCTCTTATTCCTTTAATAAAAATTGTCCTAATGGTAAAAGGATTCAGAGAATGTTGTTTGAATTTTTGTAGGTCGTAAAGGAATCGTTCCAAATATTCATCCAAACTCGCATATTCTTGTTGAGACATTCTAAAAATATCTTCTTTTGAATCTCTAGGCCTGCAATAGGCTTGATATTTCTTAAGAAAAAATTTCTTTATTTCATCCCAAGAAGTAATAGAGTGTTCTTGTAATCCCATAAAGCATTTTAATGCAGCTGCTTTAAGAGTAGTAGGAAAAAGACGAAGCTTATGTGTATCATTAGTGTAACCATAAGTTCTACATAAGATATCAAATTTGAACATGAACGAATCAGGATCTTTAGTAGACATTCCATAGAAATTTGGTAAAACTGAAGGTGGAATATTCTTCATTTTTAGTTCTTCTCCTAGAATTTCTCTAATATCTACAATTGGAAATCCAAAATTAGCTTCTTCATCATTTTCTTCATCTTGTCTTCTTGTATGACCATATTCGCTTTTGAGATCTTCCTCCCTTTTCCTTTTGTTTCTCTTCTTGTCTCTTCTTCTCTTCTTCTTTGTCATTCTCTTTGTTGTTTTTCATATTGTAACCTTTGTTCAAGAGTGAGGATGGTAGATCCTTGCCCTTCTTCTACCATATCTTTTTTAGTGGTTTCAACTGTTTCAATAGCAATTTGAGATTCAACTTGTTCTATGTTTTCAAAGATAGCTTGATCTATTTGTTCAAGAATAGGCTGAACGATTGGCTTTCTTGTTTCTTTTTGTTTTCCTATGGAAGATTTTTTTGTTTATTTTTATCTTATTTTCACTTCTTAGGCTAGCAAAGTTTGTCTTTCAACAAGAGTTAACCTTTGTCCTGAACGTTGCTTTTCCTCTAACTCTTCCAAAGTTTGTTTTCCAGCAATTGGTGTATTTAATTCAAATGGAGGCAGACCTACTTCTACCAATGGTTTAATAGTTGGGAGGTCTTGTTTTACGTATCTACCATTTTCATCTCTATATCTAGGCATAAATGACCATAATGAAAAATCCTATCTATGTTTTTTATGTTTTTTTTAACTTCAGATAATCTTCCTAATTACTTATATCCAAAATATGCTTCCCCGGCAACGGTGACAAAAATGTCAGCTCAATTTATTGTGTAAATTAAGACATTTATTTTACTATCAATCCAAGTTGGTAATCTTAGAAGGAAACCACAATTTATGGATTTTTGGATAAAAACTAATATAGGAAGTAGTTATGAGAACATAAGTGCATATTACACATATAATTCATTCTACATAACTAATAATGGAAATACATAGTATAAATTACTTCTCACAATGTAAGCAAAACTATCTAAGTCTATTCCATAAAAGCATGCATTATTGGTCAATGAAATTAGGCTATTTTAGAAAAACAAGGAAGAGGCTCTCTCAAAGAGACCTAGTTGTCCTACCTTAACAATTCTATAATGACATTTCCAATAACTAAGTAAGCATGAAAGAATGTAATGATAGCATAAGAATTTAATCTAAGAAAGCTTGAAAGAAGTGAATCTTGTTTAGTCTTAGTCCTAGCTCACGGAGGAGAGGCTCTCTCAAAGAGACCTGGTTGTCCTTCCACATTCAAGCTAATCACTAAACGAATCAATATTCACTTAATACACTTCATAAAATAATTTCACATTAAATATATCTACAAATATTCACAGCAAATGAATATAATAAACATGGGAAACCAAACTAGCATATGCAAAAATATAAACATGATACAACAAAGTTTACTTAGCTTGGATGGGGCCCCTCCAATCTTGTTGTTACATTGCTAAAATAATCAGCTACAACAACTCATTCACTCCATTAAACACAATGAAATCATGAAGCAAAAATTTTGTCTTCAATTATCTCAAAAATAATAAGTTTGTCTACATAATTCTAACTATGAATTCCTCCCTTTAAATAGGAAAAATGATAACCATATAAGCTAAAAAGTCTGAAACAATCATCATTAATGTTATCCCACTCCATCAGGTCGAAGCCATCCATTAGTTACAAGAAATCTAGAAAAATTCCAAAAAATCCTAAAACTACCCCTTTTAAATCAGGATTTTTGGGTGAAAGGTCAAGTTTGACCAGCTTTGACCGGGCCTAGATTAGCTCATTTTGACTGAGCCAATAGCTTTTCATCGAGATTTTTTAAGCTACAAAAATCTAGACTTAAGATGGATCTAGGTTGGTTGTATATTAGTAACCATCATATGCATTAGTCTGAGTATCATTTGTTTTATATAAATACAAAAATATTGCTAAACAATAATGGTTCTAAAAAATATATACATTCTGCACACAAAACAATAGGGCTTAAAAAATGTATTAATGTGGAAAAATTCAATTCTAAATGGAAATACAAATATTACATAAATTGGAAATTTGGGATAAGCTTCTCAATCAATCGGGCTATTTTCCTCTTCAATTACTTTGTCTTCATTTGCAACCTCCTCTACTTTTGCAGGCTTCTCATTCTCTTTTGTTGCAGCTCCTCCTCCAACCTTTTCACCTTTGAATATGCCTTCAAAGTTGTAAATATTCCATGGTTGCATTCTCCTTAATCCGAAATGGATACTAAATCAAGAAGAAAAGGTATTACAGACTCATGTGTAGGAATGCCTATATTATTTAGTGCAATGGATCGAAAAGATTGTGAATAATATAGACAGTGAACAATTATAAAACATAATAAACACACACATCAACATAGCCAAAATAATAAAGAAGTTCACCAGAATTCCTGGCTACGTCTCCTGGTCCAGCTTTCAATGTCGACCTCTATATTATGTCTTCAAGAACAGAGTTTATAGGTATGAGCTCAATTAGAGCCATAACACAACAACAATGATATTACACAAGGATTTCACTCGAAAACCTCGAGTCTAAAGAGTGCACAGACTCTCCCTCTTAGTGCCTCTGATCAACTATTCGTAGTTGTGTGTTTTCTTTGACTCTCTGTCTCTGAGCAACTGCTTTTTCTTGCCCCCCTCTCTGTTGCCATTGGATGGTTTTCAAGCCTATCAGTGCTGTCAGTTTGCATTCCTTTTCGGGCTCTTTGGCCCTCGGGGTTGTGCCTTCATCCCCCTTCTTGTAGGTTTTAACCCCGTACAGAAATTACCTGCATACGAATTCTAAATCACAGAAAAATAAACAATGCGAGAGCATAACACATAAAACACATATACATAGAGATTTTCCCCTGGATCCCAAAACTGGGACTACCAGCTTGATTTTTCATTATATTCCTTTCAATGCTACAATACATATTTATACATGCCGAAGCATCCAATACCATGGACCGAAAACCATTGTATCCAAAACCATGGACCGAAAAACATAGGTAGGTTCGCCCAACCTAATATAAGGTCCAAAAAAAAATTTCCTGGGGCACTGCCCTGGACCCCGTAGAGGGGGGCTACCCGCCCCCCCTGTGATCCCCCTGCTGCGCAATCGACGCAACGAAGGGTGGGCTCCGCCCCCCGCTCTAACCCCCTGGTTCACTACATGGGTTAGTCATGGAAAGAATATAACACAACCCAACAATCTCCCACTTGTTGTTTTCTTTCCATAGGGGGCCACAGGAGAGCTTAGTCATTTTTCCAGCCCTGAAATGCCCATTGTTTCTCTACACCAAGAGAACTTCTCAGAGCTCACAGATTTTGTCAATGCATCTGTAGTATTCTTCAAAGTGTCCACCTTTACCAGCAACACCTTTTTGTCTTCTATCATATCCCTCACAAAGTGATACTGAAAATCAATGTGCTTTGTCTTTGAATGATAAGCAGGGTTCTTTGCCAAGAAAATTGCACTTTGGCTGTCACAGTCTATTCTTATAGCTCCCTGTACTAACCCCATACTTGAACACAATCTCTGCAACCAAACTTCTTCCTTGCTTGCATGAGTGGCTACCATGTATTCTGCCTCTGTAGTTGATAGTGCCACTAGAGATTGTTTCTTACTCATCCAACTGACTACACCTCCAAATAGGTTAAACACATACCCACTTGTAGATCTTCTCTGATCCAGATCTCCAGCCCAGTTTGCATCAACAAAGCCACGAATATCCAACACTCTGTCCAATCCTGGTCTTCCTTGGTAGCACAAACCATAATCACTAGTGCCACGTAAATACCTGAAAACCCGCTTCACTGTTGTCCAGTGCTCCTTCCCTGGTTTTGACATAAACCTGCTCAATACTCCCACTGCATGTGCAATGTCTGGTCTAGTGCAAACCATTGCATACATCAAGCTACCGACTGCACTCGCATATGGAACACGGGACATGTCCTCTTCCTCTTCTTGTGTCTTGGGACACTGTTCAGCAGATAACCTCACACCTAAAGGAATAGGAACCTTCACCGTTTACTATCCTGCATATTAAACCTCTGTAGTATTGTCTCAACATACTTCCTCTGGTTTAACCAGAGCTTCCTCTTTGCCCGATCTCTTTTAATTTCCATGCCCAAAATATAGTGTGCAGCACCAAGATCTTTCATGTCGAATTTGGAGGACAATTGGGTCTTCAAATCCTGGATAATTTCTTTGTCATTTCCAACCAGCAACATATCATCCACATACAAGACCAGATAAATAACACAGTCACCAATTAATTTAAAATACACACAGTGATCTGCTTTGCTTCTGGTGAATCCAAGTCCCCGTATAAATGTATCAAATTTTTGATACCACATCCTTGGTGACTGCTTTAACCCATACATAGACTTCTTTAACTTGCATACCAGTTCTTTCTTACCCTTCACCGCAAAGCCTTCAGGTTTCTTCATGTAGATTTCATCTTCCAAATCCCCGTGAAGAAATGATGTCTTCACATCCATCTGTTCTACCTCAAAATAAAAAGCAGCAACAACGGATAAAAGTAATCTAATAGAAGTTACCTTGGCAGCAGGAGAAAAATATCACCAAAATCAATTCCCGGCACTTGGGAATATCCTTTTGCTACCAACCGAGCTTTGTATTTCTCCACCTTCCCTTCTGCATTTTTCTTCTTTTTGAACACCCATTTGCTGCCAATGGGTTTTCTTCCAGTCGGCAACTCCACCAGATCCCAAGCCTCATTTTTGTGCAAAGATGCCATTTCATCAACCATGGCCTCTTTCCAGAGTTTTCCATCCTCTAAATCTACTGCTTCCTTCATAGTTCTAGGATCATCATCAGTAATAGACAAAGCAAAATTTGAACAGAAAGCAGAAGGACTATACCTTTCTGGCTGCCTTCTTTCTCGAACTGATCTTCTCACAGCCAGAGTTTGTGGCTCTTCATCTTCTGATTCCTCCTCTGCTGCAGAGTCTGATTCTTCATCCTTTAGCTCAAACTCTATCTTCTCAGGTTCCTTTGGTTGGACTTCATGTTTAATAACATCTTTTACCTCTCTGAACACCACATCTTCGCTGTACACAACCTTCTATGTGACTGGGTTCCAAAGCTTATAACCTTTTAAACCATCCTTATACCCAATAAAGATGCACTTTTTAGATTTACTATCCAACTTGGTTCGTTTCTCCTTTGGAACATGTACATATGCATCACATCCAAATACCCTCAAATGTGAAAGAGAGGGTTTCTTACCAGTCCATACTTCTTGTGGAGTCTTATCCTCCAACACTGATGAAGGTGACCTGTTGACCAAGTAACACGCAGTATCCACCGCCTCTGCCCAGAATTCCTGTCCTAACCCGACACCATTGAGCATGATTCTTGCCCTTTCCATCAATTTCTTGTTCATTCTTTCTGCGACTCTATTTTGCTGAGGTGTATATGGAGTAGTCTTCTGCCGTGCTATACCACACTTCTTACAGAATTCTTCAAATTCCTTGCTACAAAACTCTCCACCATTATCTATCCTCAACACCTTTATCTTCTTCTCTGTCTGATTTTCCACCAGAGCCTTAAATTCCTTAAACCTGTCAAAGACTTCAGATTTATTCTTAAGGAAATATATCCATGTATTCCTTGAGAAGTCATCTATAAATGATACATAGTACACAGACTTACCCAGTGATGGAACTTTCACAGGTCCAAACACATCACTGTGCACAAGCTCTAATATCTATTTCGCCCTCTTAGCACCAAAGGGGAAACTCACTTGATTTCTGCTTCCCATATACACAATTTTCACAGAAATCGAAATCCAGAGAGCTATTACTCATACCTTCTACCATACCTTTACCATGAAGTATTCGAAGGCCCTTCTCTCCAATATGTCCAAGCCTTTGATGCCACAGCATGGTCTTCTCTCCAGAGACCACTAGATTTTCAGCGCCACTTTCAAGAACCACAGAACTGTTGCACCCATCAACAACAGTGCTACCTTGCAGCTTGTACAGAGTTCTAGTCCGAACTCCTCGCATCAATACCAGTGCTCCCCGAACCATCTTACAGGTATCCTTCTCGAACAATGTTTTTACACCTGCATCATCCAACTTGCTTACAGAAATCAGATTTATGGCCAATGTAGGAATATGCGAACACCCGGAAGTGTTCTAACCCTTCCACCTTGCAACTTCAACTTTACTTTCCTGCGACCAATGATTCTAGTCTTCCTATCATCTCCTAAGAAGACATCACCACTATCGTATTTCTCATACTCGCAGAACCACTCTCTATGGGGAGTGAAGTGAAAGGGTGCACCTGAGTCAATCAACCATGCTTCATGATCTACATGTGTACTTGAAGAAGCCAAGTACACATCCCCACCTTCATCTGAGGTGGTTTTCGCCTCTGTAGAAGGAGCATCATCAGATCCCTTTCCTTTATCAGGAGCTTTAGATTTACAGTCCCTTTTGAAGTGCCCTTCCTTTCCGCATTTCCAGCACACCACCTTTATAGGTTTTCCTGGAGATTTAGATCTCCCTCTAGATTTAGATCTCCCACTCGATGACTTATTTTTGTTTCTATTCTGGGACCGTCCTCGTACAGATAAGGCATCACCATTCTGGCTCTCCATATTTTTCCGTCTCATCTCCTCCGTCAGCAAGGCTGAGACTATTTCATCAAACTGCAAAGCAGTTGCATTGCTACCTATTGCAATAACCAGACTATCCCACGAATCTGGTAGAGAACACAACAAACTGATGCACTTATCTTCATCTGAAATTTTAATATCGACAGACGCTAACTGACTTACCACAGTATTAAATGCGTTCAGATGCTCTGTCATCGAGTCTCCATCTTTCATCCTCAGGTTATACAGCTTTTTCCGCAGGAATAGTTTATTCACCAAAGACTTAGATTGGTATAAAGTCCCTAACTTGTCCCACAAAGCCTTCGCCGTAGCTTCCCCTGATACATTCAACAATACTGAATCTGAGACACACAATCGTATTGTGCTCTTTGCCTTCCAATCCAACTTCTTCCATTCTTCATCGGTCACTCCCGTTGGTTTAGTACCTGGATCTACCGCGATCCACTAATCTTTATCCACCAACAGATCCTCCATCTTCAGTTTACACAACTCAAAACTCTGACCATTGAACTTCTCGATCTCTATCTTTCTGCTGCTTGCCATCTTCTTTCACCACCAGAATCGATCTCAAAAATCTCCCACTGAACAGGGTCTACCACAGGCCCGAGCGAAACCCCTCAGCAAAAAAGGCGTCCCCTTGAAGCCAAAACAGCTCTGATACCAAATGTAGGTTTTAACCCCGTACAGAAATTACCTGCATACGAATTCTAAATCACAGAAAAATAAACAATGCGAGAGCATAACACATAAAACACATATACACAAAGATTTTCCCCTGGATCCCAAAACCGGGACTACTAGCTTGATTTTTCATTATATTCCTTTCAATGTTACAATACATATTTATACATGCCGAAGCATCCGATACCATGGACCGAAAACCATAGGTAGGTTCGCCCAACCTAATATAGGGTCCAAAAAAAAATTTCCTCGGGCGCTGCCCCGGACCCCGTAGAGGGGGGCTACTCGCCCCCCTCAAACCCCCTGGACAGGGGGGGTTGCCACCCCCCCTGTGACCCCCCCGCTGTGCAATCGGTGCAACAAAGGGGGGGCTTTGCCCCCCCCCTCTAACCCCCCAGTTCACTACGTGGGTTAGTCGTGGAAAGAATATAACACAACCCAACACTTCTAAGCGTTTAAACAATCATTGCAAAATGCTTAAGGTACAGGGCAGCTGTTTACAAGCATAAGGCTCTTTGGGCGCGTGTGAAAATCCCCGAAAATACACTTTTCATTCATACACAACAATACACGGAAATACATTGAAAACCAATGAAAAACCTGAACGCAACATTAAAGCCGGACTTCAAATGATATAAAGTTCGCCCTATAATCCTCTCGGGTCCACCTTTTATTTTTGTCGCAAGCCCTTTGTATTCCACATTGTAGATCCACGATCTCCAATCCAACGGCTGACAGCCATTTCGGGTGGCCTACTTGCATGGATATTACCCGCCCAAAAAGGCGGTTTTCTCTCTCCTACGGCGTGCTATGTATCGGCCAACATATGGAATCAGGTGAAGCCCTTCCAATACCACTTACCGCCTGAAGCTTACCCAAAATACCGTTTACCACAAAACTCAAATCCTTCATTGTTTAATTCATAACTCCTTTGGGTCCGCGCATATCGCATAGTCTTCAGGTCATCTCCCTTTGTTGTGTTGCGATGCGATAAGTCGCAAATCGCATATCACATGGTATTCGGGCCTGCGGGTTAAGTCATCCCTTTGGAAAATCTGCGATGTGATGTGTAATCTCCGCCATTGATCTACGCGCTCGATCAACAGTCCACGTTAAGTCGCTGATCGCAGTCGCATTTCCCCTCGGGTCGTCCCCAATACACTCGACCAATGCGATATCGCCGAACCCTCTAATGCGATCCGCCGATTTGATCTGGACTGTTGATCGGTCTGATCCGATGGCTCCTGTGCAGTGACAATTAGACCTCTGATTAGCTCTGTTTTCCGCCATTCTTAGTGTTTTTCTTCTGCGATAGCGTTTTTTGATAGTATATGTATATGAAGACTTAGACTTAGAGGTTTGATACAAGATCCATTTTGGATCACACCTTCCCACTAAAAAACTTTTGGACCACCAAAAGTTGGTTTTAGGCATCGATAAAGTGAGGATACTACTCCTTCACCTGTCTAACTTCTATCCATCGTGCTTTGCTTGGATTTGAACCTTTGAGTCCCACTCTCAGGTACTCAACATCCCCTTGACGCGTAGTTCTTACCTTCCTGTCCAAAATTGTGTCCTCCTGTAACTCATTAAGATACTTAGGCAAAAAATCCCCAATAGAAGGCAACTGACTTTGCTCTTTAGGATCTTCAATCAATGAAGGTTCATACAATCTCAAGTTTTCTGCATTAACGACTGAATAGATCTACATATAAGCTAGCAAATCAAGGCGAAAAGCATTTTCACCAATTTTATCAAGTATCTTGAAAGGTCCATACCTTATTGGTTTTAGCTTCTTACCTTCACCTTGCATTCTGTCTTTGTTGATGTACAGCCAAACTTGATCACAAACTTTAAAACTACACTCAACTCAATGCTTGTCATGTCTTGCCTTGTACTTGGCTTGACTTCTTTCCAGCTGTTCCTGTATTGCCTGGTGAATTTCCTGGATTTGTTCAATGAACTTGGTTGCTTTGTCCACATCATTGTGTCCATCAATTGCTATGTCTTTACCAAAGACAAAATCCAAGGGAGACTTTGGTATAAAACCAAAACAAGTCTCAAAAGGAGATCTTTGAGTAGAAAAGTGCTTGGCACAGTTGTAAGCATGTTGCACATAACACAAATACTCATCCCAAAGCTTGGGATGCTTGCTGCAATAGCCTCTGAGAAACTGGATCACTGTCCTGTTGACCACTTCTATCTGACCATCTGTTTGGGGATGAAATGTTGTGCTCTTCTTCAACCCGGTGTCCACCAACTCCCATGAACTTGACCAAAACTTCCCAACAAATCGAGAATCTTGATAAGATACAATAGAAGTGGGTAACCCAAAATGAACCCATACATTCTAAAAGAAAAACTTTGTTGTTTGTTCAGCTGTAACCTGCTTGTTACATGGTATCAACATACACATTTAACTGAACTTGTCCACAACAAAATACATATAATCATGACCTTTCCTAGATTTTGGCAATCCCCCAACAAAATCCATGGAAACACTTTCCCAAGGATGAGAAGGAATTGGAATTGGAGTGTACAAGCCTAGTTTTCTATTATTGGGCTTGCTTGTAGCACACATAGTACACCCTTTGATATATCTAGAAATTGTCATTCATTCTTGGCCAATAACAGAACCTTTGCAATTATGCAACTGTTTTACTTACACCAAAATGAACTAATATGAGAGAATTTTGTGCTTCTCGGATTATGTTAACTCTTTCAGTTTGTGGAATGCATAACTTTCCCAAATGATATAAGAGTTGGTCCTTTACATAATAATCCAATTCTTCTACTTGTTTGCCATGACTTAAAGTTGCATACACATATTTAAAATCTACATCTTGAGCATATTGTTTAATGCAACTTTCATGCGTTACTGAGTTATGCTTAAGTATAGTAGATGCATTTATGATTGGTCTTGATAACATGTCTGCAACCTTATTGTGTATGCCCTTCTTATATCTGATGACAAGATGAAATTGCTATAGAAAACCCATCCACCTATAATGTCTTGATTGCTGCAATTTAGTTTGTGAATGCAAATATTGAAGTGGTTGATGATCTGTATGTATGATTATTTCTTTACCCATTAGGTAATGTTTCCACTTTTTCACAATTTGTACTAATGCATACAATTCTTTATCATATGTCGGATAATTAACTGCTGCAGAAGTAAATGTCTCAAAATGATAGCATATGGGTTTTCCATGTTGCATCAACACTGCTCTCATGGCATAGTCACTGGCATCTATCTCAATCTCAAATGGATGTTGAAGATCTGGCAGTGCTGGTACTGGCACTGTACCAATTTTCTCTTTTAAGGTGTCGAAGTCTTTCTGTTGTTTGCCTCCCCACTTAAACCCCTGTTTCAATCCTATTAAAGCATGTAATGGAGCTACAATCAAAGAAAAGTTAGCAATAAACATTCTCCAGTATTGTGCTGCCCCTAGGAAACTCCTAACCTCTGTAGCAGATTTGGGTTTAGGCCAGTTCACAATGACTTCAACCTTAGAGGGATCTATCTTCAATTCACCACCCCCTACAATATAACCCAAATAATTTAAAGATGTTCTGCCAAATTCACATTTTGACAGTTTTACATAGATATTTTCTCTTTTTAAAACATCTAAAGTCCGCTTTACATGCTTTACATGGTCTTCCCATATCTTACTAAAATCAAGAATGTCATATAAATAAATAATTACAAAGTCATCAATAAATGGTCTGAGTACATCATTCATAACTCTCACAAATGTAGCAGGAGCATTAGTTAAGCCGAAAGGCATAACCAACCATTCATAAAGTCCTTGCTTTGTCTTGAAAGTAGTCTTCCATGCATCCTGTTCTGCAACTCTGACTTGATGATAACCACTTCGCAAGTCTAACTTAGAAAAGTATACTACTTCTTTCAATTGATCTAATAAATCATCAATACGAGGAAGAGGATAATGATTCTTGATCGTTATTTTATTTAGCGCTCTATAATCAATGCACATTCTCCACGAACCATATTTCTTTCTCACCAGCACGATTGGAGATCCACATGGTGATGTGCTTGGTCGTATAAACCCTTTATTGAGCAATTCTTGTTCCTGCTTCTTTATCTCTGCATTCTCTAAAGCTGACAACCTGTACATTCCAATGTTAGGTAATGGAGCATCTTGCTGCAAATAAATATCATGTACTATTTCTCGCTTGGGTGGCAGACCTTTTGGTTCTTGAAATAGAAAATCATACTCTGAAACAACTTTAACTAAATAACTTTCTGTTTAGAATCACAGCCTTCAAATGCATTGGATTTTTCAAGATCCTTTGCCTTTACAACCATTAGTAGAAATTGCTTACTTGAATTCACAATTCTTTTCATCTGTCCTGAGTTTATGAGAGAATAGTTATCTTTGAGTTTATGAGCTCTTACAAAGTATTCTATTCCATTTTTAATGAGTTGATACTTATTCTCAGCTCTATAGAAAATAGCTTTCCTATCATACAAGTATGGACTTCCCAAAACAATACCACATATATCCAATGGAACTATATCTAACTCAACCTCATCTACAAATGTTGATCCAATAGCAAACCTAAATTTACATTGTCTCGTTACTTGTAGCTTTGTTTTATCACACACCCAACCTAATGGATATGGCTTCTCATGAGGTTTTGTTTGTAATCCCAATTTCTTTACAATTGTTTCCAGAAATCAAATATACTTGTGATCCACTATCAAATAAAGTATCAATCTTATTGTGCTTGGAAATTACTCTAATACGAAAAAGCTCATTCCCTTCCCTCTCATTACTTTCATTATCAACAGATTGTGCAGAATTGCTTGTGGATGCTTCAGAATCTTTACCTTTAATACCTGTGGCTGTAACTGTTGTTTCATCGCCTGAATCTAATCCCAAGTCCCGCTGAATAGTAGCAGCAATCTCTTTCTCCTTTCCACCGAACTTCTTAGGTTTCCGTTCTGGATGCAAAGACCGGCAGTGTGCCTCATCGTGTCTTTCTTTCTTGCAACGAGTGCATGAAGGTTTATTCTTCTTTACAATGTTTTCTTTCCTCTCCTTCCATTTCATTTTCTTCTTTTCTTTGCTCTTGCTTACGGAATATTTAGATGATCCCCCAAACTCTGGGTTTACATTCTTACCTCTAGCTTCTAGATGTGTGGCTTGAACTGATACATCATCTAAGCTAGTGGGATTAAACATGAGAATAGTATGCTTTAAATAGCTATGAAGACCACCTATATACTTCAATAAAGTCTCAGGTGAGTCTAATGATATACCTATATTTAAAGCTCTCTTTCTGAATTCCTGAGTATAACTCTATAAACTTTGACCCTTCAATTGGAAAAGAGTTTGCCAACACATCATTGCCTGCTGCATGTAAGCTAAAGGATAGAATTTCTTTTTGATAGCAGAAACAAATTCATTCCAGGTAGAAATGATTTTACCATGTTTTTGCAGATCAGCTTGTGTCTTGCCTTCCCACCATACTAGTGCAGTTCCTCCAAGTCGAAGGCTAGCCAGCTGAATCTTCTTCCTTTCTAAATCAACATTCTATACCCTGCAATATACATCAATTTGTTTTATCCAATTATCTAGCTTTTCTGCATTGAGTTCTCCATCATAAATTGGCAAATCAAACTTCACATCTAATTTGATTAAAGAAGCTTTCTTCTTCTTCTTAGAAGAGCTAGTGTTATGCAAAGAGGATGATGAGGATGATAAAGGTGATGATGGAGGAGATGGTGGAGGAGGCATTTCCCCTTTCCCTTTGCCTTCTGGAGGGGCAACTAGAAAAGGTTCCTCTTCTCCTTTGTCTAGTTTGGGTGTTGAAGTGCTTTCACCTCGACACTTCTTAAACTCTAGATACATCTCTTCCACCATAGCTCAGATTGTCATAAAACTTTCTATAAATTGAGATTCTGATCCCAATGGAGATTCTTCTGCCATTCTCCTCTGAGAATAAACTCTTCCAATCTTTGGATTAGCCTCAACAAGTTCTCCTTCTCCTAGTATGAGCTTTAATCTAGTTAGCATTCAAAATCCAACACAAGCTTGTCTAACCTTAACAATACCAAAACTAAATGGCTTTGATACCACTTGATCCGAAATGGATACTAAATCAAGAAGAAAAGGTATTACAGACTCATGTGCAGGAATGCCTATATTATTTAGTGCAACGGATCAAAAAGATTGCGAATAATATAAACAATGGACAGTTATAAAACATAATAAACACACACAACAACACAGCCAAAATAATAAAGGAGTTCACTAGACTTCCTAGCTATGTCTCCTAGTCCAGCTTTCAGTGTCAACCTCTATATTATGTCTTCAAGAACATATTTTACAAGTGTGAGCTCAATCAGAGCCATAACACAACAACAATGATATTACACAGGGATTTCACTCGAAAAACTTGAGTCTAAAGAGTGCACAGACTCTCCCTCTTAGTGCCTCTGATAAAATGTTCGTAGTTGTATGTTTTCTCTGACTCTCTGTCTCTGAGCAACTGCTTTTTCTTGCCCCCCTCTATGCTGCCATTGGATGGCTTTTAAGCCTATCCGTGCTGTCGGTTTGCATTCCTTTTCGAGCTCTCTAGCTGCCGGCGCTGTCCCTTCATCCCCCTGCTGAGCGTTTAAACAATCATTGCAAAATGCTTAAGGCACATGGACGCTGTTTACAAGTGGAAGGTTATTTGGGTGCGATAGAAAATCCACAAAAATACACTTTTCTTTCATACACAAAAATACATGGAAATACATTGAAAACCAATGAAAAACCCGACCGCAACATTAAAGCCAGATTTCAAATGATATAAAGTCTGCCCTATAATCCTCTCGGGTCTGCCTTTTATTGTTGTTGCAAGGCCTTTATATTCCACACCGTTGATCCACGATCTCCAATCTAACGGCTGACAGCCATTTTGGGCGGCCTACTTGCACGGAGATTACCTACCCAAAAAAGCGGTTTTCTCTCTCCTGAGGTGAGTTACGTGTCGGCCAATGTATGGAATCAGGTGAAGCCCTTCCAATACCACTTACCACCTGAAGCCCGCTCGAAATACCGTTTACCACAGAACTCAAATTCTTCACTATTTAATTCATAACTCCTTCGGGTCCGCGCATATCACATAGTCTTCAGGTCATCTCCCTTTGTTGTGTTGCGATGCGATAAGTCACAAATTGCATATCGCATGGTCTTCGGGTCTGCGGGTTAAGTCCTCCATTTGGAAAATCTGTGATGTGATGTGTGATCTCTGCCATTGATCTACGTGCTCGATCAACGGTCCACGTTAAGTTGCCGATCGTAGTCGCATTTCCCCTCGGGTCGTCCTCGATACACTCCACCGATGCGATATAACTGAACCCTCTGATGCGATCCGCCGATTTTATCTGGACCGTTGATCGATCTGATTCAACGGCTCCTGTGTAGCGGTAGTTAGACCTCTGGTTAGCTCTGTTTTCTGCCATTCTTAGTGTTTTTCTTCTGCGATAGTTTTTTCTAATAGTATATGTATATGAAGACTTAGAATTAGAGGTTTGATACAAGATCCATTTTGGATCACTCCTACAACCATTGATATGGTTACTACCTTGACCTTTGTTTCATTGTCTCCAACCATACAATGAGTTGTAATATCTTCCACTCTTATGGCATTTTCATTTCCATCCTCTCCTTCAAAGTATTTTTCAAATACTACAAAAATGTTATTGTTGTCCTCTTCTTGAGTTACAGTAAGAATAGGGTTGCTCCTTCCTTCCTCTATACTTTCATACTAACAAACATTAGATGCATTACTTAAATCAAATTCCTTAATGGGGATGCCCTTCAGTGACTCTTCATCCACGAATGCACAAATGATGAATTCAACAACACCATTCATCTCAAAATCCGGCATTTAAATACATGTTTCTCTTACTTTTATCTTATCTTCACTACTTGGAGATTTTCCTTGACCTCCTCTGCATAGAAGACCCTTTCATTTTGTTAAGCCTTCCACATTCGAGAGCTTTCAACAATAAGATTGACTCTGAATGTTGCACCCTCAATTTTGATGTCTCCTCTAACCCTTGTTATGGTATTTTCCACCTCAATATCCGAGTCATCCTCTGCAATGTGCTCATGGACTAACATACCCTTCATTCTTTATAAAGTAACAATCTCACTTCAACTCAAATGTGTAAAAGATCACTTGCAACCCCAACCTTGCTACTAGCTTCTTTCCCTACACAATCATTCACAAACTATTAAACAAAAATTGGGTTACAAAAATGATAGTCCCAACGCCATCACCATCTACCCATTTACTATATAATGACATATATACAACACTAAGCTTGTAAACCACATTGAATGGTCTTGAGTTTGTGATGCTACTCATTTTTTAAATTGGTGTTTATTCAAATGAAGCTAAACTCAGTCACGAACCTAAAATGGTGGAGCAACTCAATTCCAATTATGAAGTATATTATACTTAGCATGTGTCCACTGAAGGATGCCTAAACCATGCTATGTATAGTGGCCAAGTTCCGCATTAGAAAAAGGAAAGCTTTGGCTAGATCATTCTGATGGTGGGATGTGGTTTGAACTGGGAGAACCTTAAGTGTCATAAGGAGCAAGACAAAAAAAAAAGTGCCAAAACAAATTTCAAAAAGAGAGTGTCTTTTAGAAGCATACATGGTTAGGTTGTTGTTGCAAAATATCCAAATATTGATCCCACTGCCCATTTTTCTTATGAGAAAGTTTGTTAAAGACACGAGAGGTTTTGTTATAGTTGTGCTACAAAATATGCAAGTAATAATTCCACTCTTTCTTCTACTAGTGGTAGATGTAAAGAACATGAACCAAATTTTTTTTCACTGCCTTGACTTGACCATTAGTCTATGGTTGAAATGGAGTGGAAAACAAAATCTAACAACCTTTTTGCTTCACAAATATTTTCAAAGGTGGCTGAAAACCTGGATTCACAATAAAAAGTGATGGTCAATGGTAATCTAAAATGGCTCCAAACACATTGGAAGAAAAGTATTGTAGTTGTAGATGCAACAATAGTTTTTTTGAATGCTATGAAAAGTTAAAACTATCATCCTGGAAAATCTTCATATTGCCACAAATATGCAATCATGTTTCCATTGAATAACAAAATCCATGGTGAAGGGTTCTTAAGCCCAAATGTCAACATTTTTGGATGTAATTTTCCACTTGTTTCCACATGAAAATCCAACAAAAATACCTCTGCAAATGCAACTGAATATTTTTCACACCAAAAGTCCCTCCATAAGATGGGGGTGCATAATCTTGATAAGAAGATAAGAATCAAGATGATCTAGCTCTAACAATCATCTGATTAAGCTTGTAAAGAATGCCAGTGTGGACTGCATAGTCTAGGAAGAGTGCTAGTTAACCATAGTAGATTGTTGGGTGGATTTTATCATTGGACAAAAGCCCATTAAATATTGGGATGTTCAATCCCCATAGGTGGAAAATCTAAAGCGACACCGTTACCTTCATGTTCAAAAGCCCTAGTAAGTTGAAAGGACCTCAATATACATAGTGTGTCATTTATTTTTCAATCATTCAATCATTCATTTTCCTTTTAGGTTTTATAATTGATGGGTTTTGTATTTCTCTGGGTTCAGACCAGAACTTCAGACCAGAACAAGATTTCAGACTTCGAAATGAAGTTAATGGACATTGACAGCGAGCATCTAGGCATTCCAGAGTCAGAGTAGCATGCCATTATGAGGATGCCATCTCAAGAATTTTCTCCCATTTACAAGGATCTCAGTTCCATTGGGGACACTGGTGGGTAGCAATCATGCTACTGAGTTTTTGAACAAAAAACTCTCGTTTTTCTGATGCTACTCATTTTTTATGTTGGTACTTATTCGAATGAGGCCAAACTCAGTCACAAACCTAAAATGGTGGAGCAACTCAATTCCAATTATGAAGTATATTATATTTAGCATGTGTCCATTGATGGATTCATGAACCATGCTATGTATCATGGCAAAGTTCAACATGAAAAGGGAAATCTTTGTCTATCTCATTCTGATGGTGGGATGTGGTTTGAACTAGGAGAACAACTTGAATGTCATAACGAGTAAGACAAAAAAAAAATCCAAAACATAGGTCAAAAGGAGAGTGGCTTGTAATTTGGATTCAATAAAAAATGATGGTTAATGGTAATCTAAAATGGCTCTAAACACATTGGAAGAAAAGTACTGTAGTTGTAGATGCAACAATACTTTTGTTGAATGCCATGAAAAGTTAAAAATATCATCCTCGAAAATCTTCATATTGCCACAAATATGCAATCATGTTTCCATTGAATAACAAAATCCATGGTGAAGGATTCTTAAGCCCAAATGTCAACATTTTTGGATGTAATTGGCCAATACCCATCTCTGAATCAGGTATTATAATATCTAGCAGTGAGCTCAGCAGTGTGGGATCTGGTTCCATAATGGCAATGTATTCCAGCCACTTTGCCAGAAATCTTGACACCAGTGCGACAAAAAATGGCTTCAGTTGCTATTATGATTCTCTCTCCATGATCAAGAAGCATACCAAAATACCACTCAAGGAAAAACTCACCATAAGGAGTATTCCAGTCACCATCTCTTCTTAAAAATGGTGTGTCCTTAGGCCAGTTGTTGTAGTGGCCTGCGTCACTTGGGCCCCCATTACCCCATTCCTTCTTGCCAACATCTTTAGCTACGACTTTAATATTAGAGACCATACACTGCAATACACAGATATTCAAATTAGTTAATAAGGGACATTGACCCCAACATCTTTAAAAACTTATATAGTAGTTATAAACATGTAGATATATAAAAAACATAAGATACAACTATGCTCTATAGAAAGTAATTTAAAAAAATTGTCTATACCTTATCATAACACTAAAATTTTCCAATCCCCTGGAATCTCCACATACAATTACTCTCAAGATAAGATGGATACCTCAGCTCTCTTGCAGGATCCATTCCCACTTGAATTTCCTGTATTATCATGGACAAATCACACCCATGTTAGACGAATTTTTATCATAGATTCAAATCATGAGCTTACTTTGACATACACCAAAGAGAATTATCATGGGTTAAAACAACTGCCAAATAGATACATAAAAGGGTTTAGGGATAATGATATTTGAGGAAAAACAAAGTAGAAAAAAATAAAACACTGTGATTAAAAATTGGATTAATATAGATTAGGGAAATTGGACATATGAAGAATGAATGGATATTTAAGAGTTGTAGCATGCATGGCGGTCTAGAAATATGTTTTACATTCAAATTTTGTCTACTTCAGAAAAGGTAATATTTAGGCTTAATTATGCAAGAGTGAAGCAACCTCTTGGACCAATGGGACTATAACATAGACAAATGAGTTTATAACTCTTTGTTCTTGCTCCCATGAATTTGAGGCCCCTCCTTGTGCCATTTTTATAACAAATGAGACAAATGACCTCCAATTTTCAGGTTGGAACAAATGTTGGTTTATTCTCAAATAAGTGAATGCACACATGGTTTCCACTGTGGTGTTAAGACCATGTTCCGGCAGTCAGATATTGGCATTCCTAATGATCTGATCGTATGCATCTTGATCAAATATTGGAAGATAATTCTACCCAGTAAGAGGGGCCCCAACTTTCCGAGTTACAAGGAAGCCAGAGAGAATCACAGGTCAAAATGGGCTTAGAATCTAAAGAGTTTTCCAAGATGTCCAATTGCAGAAAATAGGTAGAATTGAATGAAGTGATGAGAATGAGGGAACATTGGAAAAAACATCTAGAATGGAAGGACATGATGAGAATGTTGGAGGACCATTCAAAGGGACACATTACATTATCCAATGAGCAGATAACAGTTTTGAATGTTGTTTCAAGAGGGGAATCTGTATTTCTTATAGGATCTACAGGCACAGGTAAGAGCTATCTTATTAATTTTGTAGTAAAAATCTTGAAGAAATTGCATGGTCCAGACTCCATCTTTGTAACAGCCTCAACGAGGATTGCAGCATGCCATTTGAGTGGAATGACTCTACATTCCATTTCTACAACTCCACCATTTGTTGTGACCGAGCAAGGACTGTTGATACTGATTGAAAAGAAAAACATAAATATTAACAGATGGAAAAATGCCAAGGTATTGGTTATAGATGAGATAAGCATGATTGATGGAGAGTTTTTGATTAGTTGAATTATGTTGCCAATAATCTGAGGGAGCCATAGAACGCAAAAGGGGTGTGGGGTGGGTTGTAGCTAGGTATTGGCACAAACATTAGGGTTATGTGTTCCTTGTTCAAATTGGGAAAGAATGGATGCTCCCAACCACTTCCGAGAAAATGTTGCTACATCACGAAACATACGATCAGAGAGAGGGATGGTAGGCCAATGAGCATATGATCTTAGAGAGTACACACCATTACAAATGTGTTTACTAGCGATATCTGTTAGAGGGATGGCTAACAAATTTGCATATAGAGTGATGGGATTTGGGTTTAGTGAAATGAGGAAATATATAGAGAAAATTGCAGTGAAAAAATTGGCTACTGGGTCTCAAAGACTCAGTGGTTATCAACATAAACCTCAATCCCAAAATACAATGGTAATTTAAAATGGCTCCAAACACATTGAAAGAAAAGTAATGTAGTTTTAGATGCAACAATAGTTTTGTTGAATGCTATATCATCCTGGAAAATCTGCATATTGCCACAAATATGCAATCATGTTTCCATTGAATAACAAAATCCATGGTGAAGGATTCTTAAGCCCAAATGTCAATATTTTTGGATGTAATTTTCCATTTGTTTCCACATGAAAAGCCAACAAAAGTATCTATGCAAATTCAATAGAGTATTTTTCACACCAAAAATCCCTCCATAAGATGAGGTTGCATAATCTTGATAAGAAGATAAGAATCAAGATGATCCAGCTAGAACAATCATTTGATTAAGCTTGTAAAGAATGTCACTATGGACTACGTAGTCTAGGAAGAGTGATAGTTAACCATAGTAGATTGTTGGGTGGATTTTATCATTGGACTAAATCCCATTAAATATTGGAATTTTCAATCCCCATAGGCGAAAAATCTAAAGGGACACCAATACCTTCATGTTTGAAAGCCCTAGTAAATTGAAAGGACCTCAATATACCTAGTGTGTCATTTCTTTTCCAATCATTTAATATTTAATTTTCCTTTTAGGTTTTATAATTGAATGGTTTTTCCTTTCTTTGGGTTCAGACCAGGACAAGATTTCAGACTTCGAAATGAAGTTAATGGACATTGATAGTGAGCATCTAGGCATCGCAATGTCAGAGTAGCATGCCATTGTGAGGATGTCGTCTCAAGAATTTTCTCACATCTGCAAGGATCTCAGCTCCATTAGGGACACTGGTGGGTAGAAATCATGGTACTGAGTTTTTGAACAAAAAGCTCTCATTTTGCTAGTGCTACTCATTTTTTATATTGGTGCTTATTTAAATGTAGGCAAACTCAATCACAAACCTAAAATGGTGGAGCAACTCAATTCCAATTATGAAGTATATTATATTTAGCATGTGTTTACTGATGTATGTATGAACCATGTTATGTATCATGGCCAAGTCCTGCATGAAAGAAGGAAATATTTGTCTAGCTCATTCTGATGGTGGGATGTGGTTTGAACTGGGAGAATAGTTTGAATGTCATAAGGATCGAGACAAAAAAAAGCCATAACATAGGTCAAAAGGAGAGTGTCTTGTAATATGGATTCATAATAAAAAATTATGGTCAATGGTAATCTAAAATGGCTCTAAACGCATTGGAAGAAAAGTACTGTAGTTGTAGATGCAACAATAGTTTTGTTGAATGCTATGAAAAGTTAAAAACTATCATCCTGGAAAATATGCATATTGCCACAAATATGCAATCATGTTTCCATTGAATAACAAAATCCATGGTGAAGGATTCTTAAGCCCAAATGTAAACGTTTTTGGATGTAATTGGCTAATACCCATCTCTGAATCGGGTATTATAATATCCAATAGTGAGTTCAGAGCATGGGATCTAGTTCAATAATGCCAATGTATTCCAACCACTTTGCCAGAAAGCTTGACACCAATGCCATGGAAAATGTCTTCAACTATTGTTAGGATTCTCTCTCCATGATCAAGAAGCATACCCGAATACCACTCAAGGAAATAATCACCATAAGGAGTATTTAAGTCACCATCTCTTCTAGAAAATGATGTGTCCTCAGGCCATTTGTTGTAGTGGCCTACGTCACTTGGGCCCCATTACCCCATTCCTTCTTGCCAACAGCTTCAACTACGAATTTAAGATTAGAGACCATATACTACAATATAAGGATATTCAAATTAGATAATAAGGGACATTGACCCCAACAACTTTATAAAGTTATATAGCAGCTATACACATGTAGATATATATAAGAAAGATAAGATGCAACTATGCTCGGTGGAATGTAATTTAAATTTTTTTCTATACCTTATCATAACACTGAAATGTTCCAATCCCCAGGAATCTCCATGTACCATTACTCTCATGATAAGATGGATACCTTAGCTCTCCCACAGGAAACGTTCCCACTTGAATTTCATGTATTATCACGGACAAATCACACCCATGTAGCGATATCTGTTAGAGCTATGGCTAACAAATTTGCATATAGGGTGATGGGACTTGGGTTTAGTGAAATGTGGAAATATACAGAGAAAATTGTAGTGAAAAAATTAAGTATTGGGTCTCAAAGACTCAATGGTTTTATGAGCAAAAACCTTAGTCGCAAAATACCCTAAACCAATAACACATCGAGAGGATGAAGCTGCAAAAGAAAAGGCACTAGCCAAACAGAGTACAAAAAAACAATGAGAGGGAAGACATAGTGAAGCATGGGTCAAAATATTTTCAGAATTTGGAGGGCTTTCCAAGAAAGCCAAATGCAGAAAATGGCGCGAATGGAAAGAAGCCATGAGAATATTGGAGAGCCAATATGATAAGCCTAATCCATAGGGACGGAAAGAAAAACAGAGGATGAGAAAACACTTACAAGGAAGCCAGAGAGAATCACAGGTCAAAATGGGCTCAGAATCTGGAGGGTTTTTCGAGATGTCCAATTGCAGAAAACAGGTAGAATTAAATGAAGTGATGAGAATGTGGGAAGATTGGAGAAAACATCTAGAATCGAAAGACATGATGAGAATGATGGAGGACCATTCGAAGGGACACATTACATTATCTAATGAGCAAATGACAGTTCTGAATGTTGTTCAAGAGGGGAATATGTATTTCTTTCAGGCTCTCCAAGCACAGAAAGATCTATCTTCTTAATTTTGTAGTAAAAATATTGAATAAATTGCATGGTCCAGGCTCCATCTTTGTAACAACCTCAATAGGGATTGAAACATGCCATTTGAGTGCCGTGAATCTACATTCCTTTTCTAGAGCTCCACCATTTGTTGTGATTGAGAAAGGACTATTGAAACTGATTGAAAAGAAAAAAAAAATGTTAACAGATGGAAAAATGCCAAGGCATTGGTTATGGATGAGATAAGCATGATTGATGGAGTTTTTTTTATTAGTTAAATTATGTTGCCAATAATCTGAGCCAACCATCGAATGAGAAAGGGGTGGGGGGTGGGTTGCAACTGGGTATTTGGCACAAAATTACTTCTTAGCCATTGGACCAAAGCCTGTATTAATACATAGAAAAAGAAGCCCTAATCATTAAGGCTGGGCTAAAATAGATTATAGTCGAATAGAGCATCTTCTTCACCATTGCGCTTCCTGGAGATTTGAACCCTCATCCTCTTGGGCACACTCTTGATGCCCTTGCTCCATACAACCTTATTAAGTTTCACATCAAGCCTCACATCAGTGGTTCCCATAGCCTTTTTTGGTTCCCATAACATTCTGGGAAAATTTCCCGATCTCTTTAATGAGCTTTGGAGCCATTTTCTTAAAAGTGCAGCCATGGAGGCACTTGTGAAGATTTAAGGTGTGCTCCCTGGTCACGACCTTGGCCTTGTAGCTCTTGCCCTTCTCCACCATCCTACCACCTGCTTGCCATTGGACCAAATCCTTGCCCTTCTCCACCATCGCCCTGCAACTCTTTCCCTTCTCCACCATCATGCCACCTTCTCGCCATTGGACCAAAACCTTACCCTTCTCCACCATCGTAACACCTACTCACCATTGGACCAAAACTTGTATTAATACATAGAAAATGAAGCCTTGATCATTAAGTTTGGGGCAAAAAATGTTATAGTCGAATAGAGATTCTCCTTAGCATCTTCTTCACCATTGCGCTTCTTGGAGATTCAAACCCTCATCCTCTTGGGCACGCTCTTGATGCCCTTGCTCCATACAGCCTTATTAAGTTTCACATCAAGCCTCACATCGGTGGTTCCCATAGCCTTTTGGGCAAATTTCCTGATTTCTTTAACGACCTTTGCAGCCATTTTCTTAAAAATTCAGCAATGGAGGAGCTTGTGAAGATTGATGATGTACTCCCTCGTCACAACCTCAGCCCTGCGGCTTCTGCTCTTCTCCACCATCGTGCCACCTGCTAGCCTCTACTCTACTTCGAGTCTTCTCTAGGCTCCTCTACTAAATCCTAAAATGTACAAAGAAGCATAATAGATGGTCTGAGTTTCATTTATGAGAGGTTTATCCAACGATGTCAAACATTTTAATTATCTAACATCAAATTAGATGGATCATAATAAGACAGGTAAGATAAGAGGGGATTTGATTTCAAAATGGAACGCCTTACGATGTAAATATCCTTACAATGCCTTAGCACGATTACATTTGGAACTAAACATCCATATAACATTTAGGAAGCTTAAAACCTATACAACTATGTTTATGTCTTATTTAGTTTTCCACTTCTATCTTGTTTTTCTTTATTACCAAAGGTACTAAATTTTATTCACACAACAAATTGTTTGAATTGGTATATATATATATATATATATATATATATATATATATTCTTTTATATGAAAAAAATAATGTTTTAATATATTCTTTTATATTTTAAACTTATATATATTTTATATTAATTAATTTTTAATTATTTAATTTAACATATATTTTCTATATATATTTCTTATATTGATCATTTTTTAATTATTTAATTTAATATATATTTTTCAATGACGCAAATAAAATGGCCTTTTTTCATGATTTTTTTTTGGTTTATTGTAACCAAAATTTGACAAAGATTTTAAAAACTAGAGTTTAGGTTTTTTAATTTGTAGATTTTAAGTACCCCATTCTATTTATACATACAAAATTGCATTTTCAATAGCGAAAAATTACATTGTTCTTAAAATTATTTTACCGAATTATGACAAAAAAGTCTATTTTGTCTATAAAATTGACTACGCCTTTTCTAATTACTCATCTTAACTCTTTATTATCATATCTTATTTATTGGAATTTAAGCTTCTGTGACCCATAATCTGAATTTTTAGAAATATTTTTGAAAAAATCACATTAGAAAATCTTTGTTAAGCTTCTGTGATCCATAATCTGAGTTTTTAGAAATATTTTCGGAAAAATCATTTAAAAATTTTCCATAAAAATACATTCTAGATACATCCTTTTTTATTATTATATATTATCCATTTATCTGTTCTTTCTAACCATTTATTCGATTTAACAAATGTCATTCCCATTTACAAAAGAACCTCACATCTTTCAATAATATAAAATATATTAAAAAAAACCATTATATATATAATAAAATATGTATAAAAACATTTTTCAATAATATAAAATATATTAAAAAAAAACATCATATACATAATAAAATATGCTTATATAAAACATTTTCATATATGACAGACAACGAGGAAAACCTAAACTTCACAAATCTTAACAATGATTAAAAGTTCAAAACTATCGTAAAAAAATAACCTCCTTTCAAAATGGGCAACAAAAAAATCAATCGCCATGTTAAAATTCCCTGCCAAAGAAGGTAACCCAAAAAAATACAAATTTTGGAGGGTGAGAATTATTACTAATATTAAAATGTGAACAATTCTCTAACTTCCACGTTACATCCAACGTTCAAAATTAAACCCTTCTTAGCCCTTCTTTAGGCTCCTAGCCCTTCCTAGAAGGGTTAAAAGAAAATTACACTTTAAAAAAAATTAAAAATATCAAAATCACTTGTCAATTAGAAAGGTTAGATTTTTTTTTTTTATATTTCAAAAGAAGGGAAATATTTTTAATCACCTGTTAATAGATTTTTAAGTTTACGATAATTTTGAGTCTGTACTAGTGCATAAATCATTCTGACTAGTGATAGTTTCATAGAAGAGACCAGTCAAAGTCCAGATGACCTCATACAATTTAATAGTTATGTCATGATTTGTGGATGTTTCCCTAAGGTCCCCAACTTACGCCAACATGATGCAACTTGCAACAATAAGACATGCAACAATCATGATACTTTTACACCTAGTAGAGGGCAACAAATGACATTGAATAACCATTCAACAACTATGCACGTGCTCTCACTCCTCCATGATTATCCTTGAGTGCTCTTTCCCTACATCCATTTTTTCCATTTTCATTTAAATTGCAATCCATCATCCACAGAAGGAAAGTTATCGTTAGACACTAGACTATAAGGTATTTTTCATTATCCTCCTCATATCTTCATTAACATTTGGTTTTTCATTCTATGGATTCTTTAATGCAACATTCCTTGAAGTAATGGCAACCTTCCTGGTCACACAATGTATCCTGGGCACCATAGAATCCACACCCCAGGAAATCAACATTGTGGCTAGATCACGGGGGATTCACTCAATGAACCTTTGACATATCACGTGCGATCATGGAATATTAAACAATACCCTTAATTTGGGTACATATTGGAAAATATCTGTAAAAATCATATTATTTAACCCCATACCAATATAAACCCAATACACCTCTCCAATTTAAAAAACCCCTACTTTCACTAGATATTGTAGGTATCCATTTTTTCATTAACATTTTTTATACACCTTTATATTTTTTCATTAACTTTGAGCTCCATTTTTTATACTGGTTAATATCAAAACCCTTTACTCCCTACATATCCCCCAATATATTATGTCATTTTTCCCTCATTATATATCCCCCAATATGAACCTGCGTGCTATGGTATTGCTCCCGCAGTGAAGCCCCCATGGGCTAGATACCCTGAATGCAACTGCTTTCCATCCTTCCATTCCAGGCATGGGTGGTCGAGTTGTTTTCTACATTGTTAATGGTGTAAATTTTTATTGTCATAGTTATATGAATCTACCAACTATGAAAAGAATATCTATCTTATATTGAGGGTATTCGACTCCACAACTATAATGCTCTCATTCAAACTCTTGCTTATTTTGCTTCGTTGCTTAAATCCATACAAATTTCTTGTCCAAGTACCATTTTTCATGAAGTGTTTGTTCTCTATCATAAATCTACAAGTTTCCTTGAATGTTACTAAACATAATTCAACAAATCAATGAATAACCTATCAAGAAATCTGTAGTCAAATCCTATGGCATCTTGCTAAGGTTAAATTTTTTCTATCTCAATCTTGCTAAGCGATTTTTAATTTATGTATTTACTTATTCTATTGTTTATTTTTATTTAATAGTGTAAATCTTGAAAAAGTCTCATATTTGTCGTCCTAAGAAGGATAAAATGAAATTGTCAATTGTTGAATCATTTGGTCTTACACAACATTCTAATCAACCATGTAATATGCAAAATGAAGTTGATGCTCATCTACATGAATATGATGAATCAAATAGTGTAGAGCTTGTTGAAATAGAAAACCCATAAAAGAAACACAAAATAATATTCAAATCTAAATGGAACACATGGTTTCCATGGGCTTATGTTTTAAAACATTTAATGGTAATGAAAGGATAAAATGTTCTTGACGTGTTAAATTTAAAAGTGACACTCCATTTTCAAAAGAGGGAACTACCACTCTTCAAGTTAGTGGTATAAGTGGCCATGAAAAATCAAAAGCTCATTTTTTTTTTACAACTTTTGGAAGGAAAAAGTGATTGAAGCAATATTCTAATCACTAAACATGTAGAACTAATGGTAAATGTTGGGAAGGGAGAAAATTATACCAATGATTAAAAACATGTATTTTGTTGCTCTACATGATTTATCTTTAGAAATTCATAAGTCAATATGTGACTTGAATTGGTATAAATGCACTCCATAAGTGCTTCTAACAGATGTTCTACATACACAAATACCACACCAAGAAAATATTTTCTTCAAGTTGCTAAAGAGGTGTATTGGAATAATCTAAAAGAGAAGATTTTACATAGGTAATTTTACTCAATTTCAGTTGATGAAAGCACTGATAAAATTATGGAACACCAACTGATTGTTTATATTACATATTTGACGAATGGAGAAAGAGATCAATGTTAAAAAAAGTTTATATGTTTACTTAAAATAAAGGATGGAATAGCTCAATGTATGTATGATCTAGTGAGAACTCTTATAGCATAAATGGATTTATATTTGATGAATTCTGTTGGTTTTGGTTCAGAGGGTGCATCTTCCATGAGGGGTATTCATGAAGGTTTATCTCCTAAGCTTTGTATGCTAATCATTTATTAGTTATCCATTGCATAGCTCACAGGGAAGGATTAACAATCAATGAGGCTTCATCTCATTTTCCATAGTTGCAATACATTAACAAATTTGAAACAAACTTTATTCATGGCTTGGAAAATCAACTAAAACACATGGAAAATTGAGAGAGCTAATGTATACATTTCAAATCACTAAGTTAGGGGTCTTACAAATTCATCAAATTAGGCAGCTCTCTAGAGGAAAGGTCATGGAAAGGCTTGTTAAACTCATGCATTATTTGTTAGGATTGGGAGTTAGGGGAGAAAAAAATGTATGCGTTGGCAACAATATTTCAAGTCCAAATTTGCATCCATATACTTGCAAACATGCTCGTTGAATTAAATAAGTTGAATAAAAAGTTCAAAGAGGATCATGTTGATATTACATATGTTGACACTACTTTATATGTTTCTATTAGCATTCTTCGTAAACCATTTTTGGAAAGCATTTTTGGTGTAGATGCAGATCATATGTCTTCTTTTTTAGTTAAATCATAAAGAGGAACCCTTGAATTTGCAGATAGGACAGGTATGGTACATTTACATCCATTGAGGTTCGAAAGT
This sequence comes from Pinus tabuliformis, assembly GCA_031772625.1. Lineage (NCBI taxonomy): Eukaryota > Viridiplantae > Streptophyta > Pinopsida > Pinales > Pinaceae > Pinus > Pinus tabuliformis. The sequence continues at coordinate 701,722,581 of CM062805.1, read as the reverse complement.
TTTCCAAATATGAAAATATTCGGGGCTAACATATCATTGGATTCTTTTGGGAAAATGTTTTATTGTAAAGGTGATTAAATCATTAGATATGAGATTCATAGATTTTCATGTATTTAATGTGGCTAATTTTTCACTTCTCAACATTATTATGAAGAAGTGAGTGATATAGACTGTGAAAGAAAAATATAGTTGAAATGTTTATGTGAAAAAATTTAGCATTGGGGAATCACCTATTGTGGATATTCCTAGATAGTTGGGTGAAATGAATGAATTTATTTGTGCTATGTGTAAATCATAACCTAAAAATCATATGTATGGCATGAGACCTATGTGGAGATGAACATGAATGGTTTGAAGACTTTCCATATTTCATGCAATTATGGCAAGTAATTCTTGTTAACTCAACAACTACATCAGTGTGTGAAAGAGGCTTCTGAAAATTAAACAGGATAAAAAATGTTGATAGATAATGAATTTCATTGGAGACACTAGATATGTTAATGTTTCTATCTCTAAGTGCACATGATGTTGTAAATGTGGTAGATTGGAATGTTGCTTATGATTTATGGAAATAAATGAAAACTAGAAATCCATTTCCATTGGGAAAATATATTTATATTTTCAATTATGTAAGTCCAAATACTTTTGAAGATCATCGAATGAATAGAAGAAGCATATGTTTACCTTTTTTTAATGGAATTTGAGATTTTTTTTTTTGTTTATTTACTAGTTATATTGAGATTTTATAGTATTTTATTGAAGCTACTCTTTAAATTTTAAATATTTTAAAGATTTAGAATGACACTATTTCATTATGAAATTTTTTGAGGGGTTTATTTAATATATATTTTTTAGTAGAAGTGATTTTTTTTTATATCCTTGAAGGGTTAGATGAATATATACCCTTCCAAATGAAATTAAAAGTAGACCTTCAAATTGATCATTGGTTACATCAATACCATTTTATAGGAGGTGACAATTTTATTCAGCTTTTTAGTGTTTGAATGGTTTTTGACAGTAGAAATAAATTCCGCACTATCAATAAAAACTGTTGGATATCCAAAATCCCAAAACTTATAATGGTATATTACCAATCAACTTGGATATTCAAAATTTGTTACTTGAAATGTCTCGTACTCTCACCTAAGCGGAAAAGATCAAACAACAGGTAACCAAAAAAATATTAAATTGAATGGACACGAGGATTTTGACATTAAATTGAATGGACACGAGGATGGTAACCCCGTGGGCCATACTAAAAACGATGTTAAATTGAATGGACACGAGGATTTTGACATTAAATTTTTAGTTTATTTCACACTTCATTTTTCTATTCGTTGATCCAATTTGAACATTAAATTTTTTAAGTTTACTTCATATTTCATAGCACGGCACTTATAAATTGAGTTATTCTAGTGCCAGGGGTTACCGTTTGTATTATTACTTAACCCAGGGTTTCTTATTTGAGTTTGAATCTGTGTTTTGAAAAATATATTATTAATAGAAATAAAACCTGCTTAAAAGGTGTGTTTTTGTTAGTTTTGAAAAAAACATTGAGACATAAATAATTTTTTAAAAATGAATAACTAATAATCATTAATTTGGGAAATGCATTTAATTTTTTTTTATTAAATTAAAGAAACAAAATTTAAAAATATAAAATAGTTAAATTGTTGATTTTCTAGTGTTAATTAGAACACACAATTTTATGCAACTAATAATTACTTCTAATGAAATATGATATTACTTTAACACACTCGGAACATTATTAAGTAAGAACACAAAAAATTTAATTAGTCAAACATTGAGTGTTTGAGAAGTTCGACTCCTTAAAAACTTCGGCCTCTTCGTTAGACTACTTCCCACATGGGAGAAAGAGAGAAAAATGTGAGTGATGAGTGTGTATGAAAATGAGAAGTTCAAGTCTCTTTTTATAGTGAGGTATTCACTTTGACTTCCTCAAGATATCCACTTAGCTGAAAAAATTTCTCCAACCCAAGAAAGGATTGAATGAGCTTAGCCACATTACATGGTACCCCAACACTTCCTCTCAACGAGGGAGGCATTCTTATTTGTGAGAATGTCAACGACTTACTCATTTGTAGAAATGTATTGGAGCCTCACTACTCCCTTTTGTATCATGTTTCTGATGTAGTGGTACTTGATATCAATGTGTTTTAACTTTGTAGAAATATATTGGAGTCTCACTACTCCCTTTTGTATCATGTTTCGGATGTAGTGGTACTTGATATCAATGTGTTTTAACTTTGAAACACTGTCTGCAATTTTATTATTTCTTGTTATGCTCTAGTTTTCTTTTTTTGTTAATTTGTTAATTTAATTGTTCTATCATTCACAAAAATTGTTAATTTGAAAATTTAATTGTTCTATTCATTCACAAGAAATGTCACTTATCAATGGATTAAATAGATTTATAAGAATTGAATTTTGTTTTCTCAAAGTATTGTGATTTTTTAGATTATGTTTCTTTATTGTCTTTAAAACATACTACATTCTAACTTAAGTGCATATGTTATCAAATTTTCTCTCAAACACTTTCAATACAAATTTATGTTATACTCTAACTTTTTTTTTTAATCAGACTCTTGCTTTAAGCACTAAGTTATGTTTATCAGACTCTTGCTTTAAGCACTGAGTTCTGTTTAGTCAAAGTATAAAAATGTGTGCTATGATTTTATGATCTATAAATTAAAAGAAAAGAACATGCATTGCTGTGAATTCCTCTAGAAATATTTATTCTAAAATTATTGGTCTCTCTCTCTCTATATATATAGCCCTTAACAGTGTGTCCACGGATTACAAGATTTGACTTATTTCGATAATTACGATATCTATATATATATATATATATATATATATCCCTTAACAATGTGTACATATTGGGTAAATTGTAGAAAGTGAATTACCCATAGAAAAAATCAAAAAAATACCTTTGCACCTGGTCTTTTGGATTCGGGCAAATCTAGGGAAGAGAAAAAAGGCTTTTGGTGGAAATCTTCAATAATTGAAATACATCCATTCTAGCTAGTGTAACACCCCCAAGTTGCATAAAGTTCCACGAAGATTATTATGTTTTTTTTACTAAAAGGATATTTTAAACGTTATTTAATTTGATAAGGATTATGAACTGTTATTGGAAGGAACCAAGAAACACATGTGGTAATTACATAAATTATAGGTGGTAATACTTTAAATAAAACTGTTTGTTCATTTAAAAGAACAGTTGCCAAGAAGTGGTTACCCTCTCCCTGATAGAGGTAATATAGAGAGGGCACAGAGCAGAAAAGGGCTCCTAGAGCTAGGTGGAATAAACCAATGGGAGAAACTTGCTCAGTACAGTCAACGAAGAGTACAAATTGGAGGTTGGACCGTAGTCCTGAGGCCTTAAGTACTAACTGTAACTGGACTAGATCTAGCATGGGAAAGGTAGAAGGTGTTCAAGGGAGAGTCTGGACGTGATTGCCAGACTCGTGGCCGGGAGGAGAGACCTTTCGAAAAAATTTTTTTTCACAGGTTAACTGTTAAACTGAGGTAGCAAGCTTCTTAATAGACCTAATGTTAAACCATAAATATTATTAAGTACGATAGTCATTATTATCTTTTCTTTCAAGTTAATTAAAGAAATTGAATGAGAAGTCACTGAAAGAATCATTGTTGAACTGTAATTGCAATTTCATGCAGAACTATTCATATCTGTTAAATAGAATAACTATACGATACTGTAGTTGCTAATTTTGAATGCACAAAAAGTAATTATGATGATGAGAATCTTTAACAATTTTGAATTTTTTTGAAGAATTCCACAGGAGACAACCCACTGATAGTAGAACAGATTACATTACTAATCTGACATAAAAGCAGAAACTACCATCTAGAGTAGAAATCTTGATGCATTATACCAGGTTTATATTGTAAACATCGAAACCCAAAAGAAAGACAGTAAAACAGCCTCTCGACATAGTAGCTACCACAAGTCAGCCAAGATTCATAACCTCAGAAGTCTTTATGCGTATGTAAATAAAAAATGAAATCAACAGCAAATGCGAGCCTCCATTACCAAGTCACTACAGCTCAACTCTAATGTTCATATTCCCAGGTTATGAGCAAGAAACAGGTGTTTGTTGCCTAGACTGCTCAGACACCCCATACAAACATAAATAAATTGTTTCGGTGAATAGAAAAGTAATAAACAAGTATTGAAATGTACCTCAACATCCAAGCAATGACACTACCATTATGGTTTGAAATAATTATTACATACCGAATTAAAACATAAAGGACCGACTCAAAAGCCCTTTCAAACTCATGACAGTTACAGGCCCACAGTGGAAAAATTGCCCACTGTAAAGGTCGGACAAGTGATTTAACCCAAAACTAAAGAGAATCACAGAAAGCCATGTCCTCATACTAAACTTCTTCATTTATAAAAGAAAAACAAACGACCTCCTTTATCCTACGACAGAGTCTAGCTCCAACCTGAAAAGAAGTGGCGATAATGCGAGCTTCTAGAAAACTTAAAAGTTGAAATCTTGAAGTCAAATTATTTGGAGGACAGCATACCTGCAAGCCATTAGAAGGTAAGGTTAGTTTTACCTTTAGAGTCAAACCGGTGGTTCGATAATAGAAAACTCAGTTCAGATATAATATATTGATGAGCTTACTTGAGATAGGAGTATGCCTTCGATAAGTCACCCTTCTAAAAGGGAAAAATGAGAACGCTGGGTTACAAATAGGAAAACCATGCAAGAAGGAGCATAATTGTGAATCTTTAAAGAAATCGACATTGAAAACAACCAATCACACCTTCGACGTAAGTAGCGACTTACCAGTGGCAGATGATATGGGAAGTCTGATGACTTCATTCATCTTCGAAAATGCTCCAGTCGCCTTTGTACAGCTACAGAATAAGAACCCTAATGACTTTCCTGAGTGTAAACAGTCTTCCAAATGGTAATAATGCTTACTGGGACAGTTGAATGAAGAGTTACCTGGTTCGGTGCGTTGGATAGGTCCTCCTGTTTTCAACCCTCGTGGAGTGCCATGGACAAAGCTTCACTAAACCCCATAACCCAAACCCTTGCAGAGCAGCACAGAGACGAAGTGTGCCAGAAACAATGAGAAAGGCCAGCACCGATGCAGGTAGTTGGTTAGGATAATCTCTAGCCCATCACTGTCGTCGAATCATGAGTTGGAGATCAACGATAGAGAACTGCAACAGATGGCGGAGGTGCACTGAAGTCTTGTCCTTCGGGATATACAAGCACTGCGTGGTGGCTTGGATGAGAATCGGCGCAACACGGTATCGTGTAAGGCCATGTGCATGAAGACCTACCGCGATAATCAACCATAAATCATATTCAATGGATTGGTACTGCCAGCAGGTGGCACAACCCTCGACGTGAAATATCATTAATATGCTCACATATTTGTATTTATGCTGAATATTATTATTTGTATGTGTGCTGAATGGTTAGTAAATAAGTCAGGTAAATACACCATGTATATAAAAAATATTTTTTACTGTGTTTAATTTAGTTTGTAAGGTTTAGGTGTTACAAATGGTATCAGAGCCAAGTTCGTACACTAAGGCCCTTTGGTAATAGCTACGTACAGGAACTATGTGCTTAGATTTTAATTAAAACTACTTATATGTGAATATAGATAACATGAAAGGGATCACATCAACAACAAAAAAAATAGCAAGTTCAACATGCAGAGGAACTCAGGACCGCCTGAATCACCTGGAGCAGCCTATGTGAATGTTAATCCAGATATCTGGATTCAGCTGGGCGAAGAATCTCGACAAGACAATGCAGTATGTCTCGAAACGGTGCAGTAGTTGTGTGCAGAAATGACTAGTTTACGAACAGATAATGAATGCCTGTGTGTAGAACATGAAAGAATCTTAAGAATTTTGTCCAACTGATAAAATCAACACCACCTAGATCCCAGCGTAGAGGATCGAGAAAAGACCCCGATCGATCAACAAAGAGAAGAAAAACCTGAATCTATTGAAAGAAATAGAGAGGAAGATAAGGGGCATTCAAACATTGTATTTGACCAACAAAAAACTAAGAAGCATCCATAATTGGCAAAGTGGCGAGGAGCATACCTAGAATTAATGCTGCCCTGGATGATCATCAGGTTGAATTCCAACCCACAATGATCGAATGTGAAGGTATGATTGCTAAGCAACCTGTCTATGTTTTATTTGATCCAGGTACTAGCTTAAGCTATGTTATTCCTAAAGTGGTTGAAAAATGCTAGTTAGTAAGCAGGAAATTTTCAAAACCTTGGCTGGTACAACTAGCCATTGGTACAAAGAGGAAAGTTAATGCCAAGACAAAACCTTGTCCCATAAAAATTTTGGGCAGCCTATTTATGTTAATATTAATATATTACCTTTGGGCTCTTATGACATACTAATCGGGATGGACTGGTTGGAAAAATGTTGGTCTCTGGTAGACTGTAAAAAGAAAACTATAAGTTTTGTTTCAAAATCAAGTCAACAGTATGAGCTGCAAGGAATAAAAACCAGCAACAAGCTCCACCCTATCACTGCCAATAAACTGGGAAAATGCATTAGGAAAGGGTGTCAAATTTTCGCCGTGCAGGTGGGGTTTACAAACTCTAAAAATAAAATGACCTCACTAGAAAATATCCCTGTAATTCAGGACTTTATAGATGTCTTTCCAGAAAATATTCTTGGCTTACCACCCAAGCGAGATATTGACTTCACCATTGAGTTGATTCCGGGTGCAGCCCCCATATCTAGAGCTCCTTATCGCATGAGCATACCTGAATTGACAGAGCTCAAAATGCAATTACAGGAGCTTCTAGATAAAAAATATATTCGCCCCAGCGTATTCCCTTGGGGAGCTCTCGTATTATTTGTACAGAAAAAGGATGGGACCCTCAGATTATGCATCAATTATTGACAATTGAACAAACTAACCATAAAAAATAAGTATCCTTTACCATGTATTGATGATCTATTTGATCAGGTACAAGGAGCTAAGGTATTCTCGAAAATCGATCTAAGATCTGGTTACCACCAGATAAGAATAAAAGATGAGGACATTTACAAAACGGCCTTCCATACTCATTATGGTCATTACGAGTTTGTGGTATTGTCATTTGGCCTCACAAACATTCCAACAACCTTTATGAGCCTAATGCGTGGTATTTTCCAGCCTTACCTGGATAAGTTTGTGTTGATTTTTATAGATGATATCTTAATATATTCGAAGAACCAGGAGGAACACAAAGAACACTTGAGAATAGTGTTGCAGACATTAAGGGAAAACCAGTTGTATGCCAAGTTCAGCAACTGTGACTTCTTCAAAGATCAAATTCAGTATTTGGGTCATGTCATATCTACAGAAGGCATTGTAATAGACCCAGAAAAGAGAAAAATGATCATGGAATGGACAACCCATAAGAATGTCGCTGATATTAGATCATTCTTTGGATTAGCTGGATATTATAGAAGATTCATTGAGGGGTTTTCAAATATCGCTTTTCCCATGACATCTTTGCAGAAAAAGGGATGTGCTTTCTGATGGACGGCATCTTGTCAGCAAAGCTTTGAAAAATTAAAGCATCTACTTACTACCGCTCCAGTACTAAAAGTAGCAGATCCGGAAAAGTCCTTCATAGTCTGCACGGATGCAAGCAAGGCAGGTGTTGGTGGGGTGCTGACACAGGAGGGAAAGATGATTGCTTATGAATCTCAAAAGTTGAAGAAGTACGAGCAAAGATATTCAACTTACGACCTTGAATTGATAGTAGTAGTGCATGCACTTAAAATGTGGAGGCATTACCTGTTGGGGAAGAAATTTTTGCTGCTAACTGATCATAGCAGCCTTACCAACTTCTTCAACCAATCTAGCTTAAACCCGTGACAGGCCAGATGGACGGATTTCTTAAGCGAATTCGACTTTGAAATGAAACATTTAAAGGGAAAATAAATCCGTGTGGCTGACGCACTAAGCAGGAAGTTGCATTGTATCTGTGAGGTCCGAATGAGCCAGGAAACATCAAATATTCCAGAAGTCATCAAGGAGGCAGCTAATAAGGATCCGGAATATACTTTCCTCTGGCAACAAACAAAAGAAGCTCTACGAAAAGAGGAAAAATCAGAATTTGGAATAAATTCTGATAATCTTCTCACTTTTAAAAATAGAATTTATATTCCAAATCAAACCTCGATTAAACTATTGATATTAGATGAGTTTCATAAAAAACCTTATGTTGGTCACCCAGGCTATCAGAAAATGTTTTCAGCCATTAAGAGAGGGTATTTTTTGCCCGGATTGAGGAAGGATATTGCAGAATACTTGTCCAAATGTTTGGAGTGTCAACTGGTTAAAATAGAACATCAACATCCCACTGGATTGTTACAACCATTACCCATTTCAGAATGGAAATGGGAGACTATATCCTTAGATTTTATTACTGGTTTACCCCGCACAGGGAAGTAGCATGATTCTATTATGGTTGTGGTAGACAAGTTGAGTAAAACAACCCACTTCATACCTGTGAAATCCATTTTCAAAATAGTGGAAATCGAAAAAATATTTATGAAGGAAATATTTTGCTTGCATGGGATACCTTAGGTAGTGATTTCGGATAGAGACATAAAATTCACGTCCACCTTCTGGGAGACTCTTTTTGCAGAACTAGGTACTCAAGCACAGTTTAGTATTGCCTACCATCCTCAAACGAATGGATAGACTGAATGAGTAAATCAGGTATTAGAAGACATCTATGCATGTTCGGGATGCAGCAACCACATAAGTGGGAGGCATACCTCCATTTGGTGGAATTTGCATATAATAACGAACATCACGAATCACTAGGCATGAGCCCTTTCGAGGTGTTGTATGGAAGAAAGTGCAGGGTACCCATAAACTGGAATAACCCAGTAAATAAGCTAGCACTAGGTCCTGACATGCTAGCAGAAATGGAGGAGGTTGTTAAGAAGGCCTGACAAAATTTAAGGGCAGCTCAAGATAGATAGAAGATGTATGCAGATAAAAAAAGGACTTACAGGGAATTTCAACAAGGAGATCATGTCTACCTGAGGGTGAAGACTCGGAAAATTTCCTTACAGTGGTAGGGTTGTGCCAAATTAGCGCCCCGATACTACAAACCATTTTAGGTGTTAGAAAGAATTGGACTGGTGGCCTATAAGCTAACGCTACGAAGCCACATTCGGGTCCACAATGTATTTCATGTATCCTTACTAAAGAAACATATGTATAACCCTTAGCGCATTATTGATTGGGGAAATATTCAAGTAAAGTGGTTAAGGGGTAAAGACTGGACATATATATGTATATATACATATACATTTTTTTATATATAGATGTAAATGAGAATTGTTTTATGGTGCAGGTCGAACCAGAAGGAGAGTTCCTGGCTGAACCTCTTCGTATTCTCGATCAGTTGGAAACCAGCCTGCGAAAGCGAGCCATCACCCAAGTTAAAGTGCAATAGAAGCACTTTAGCCTAGAAGAGGCTACTTGGGAAGAGGAGAAATTCATGTGAAAGGCTTACCCCGCATTATTTTCTAAAGAGGAAGAGAACACCAGGGATAGTGTTCCGCACGAGAGGGGGGAGATGTAACACCCCCAAGTTGCATAAAGTTCCACAAAGATTATTATGTTTGTTTTTACTAAAAGGATATTTTAAATGTTATTTAGTTTGATAAGGATGATTTACTGTTATTGGAAGGAACCAAGAAGCACATGTGGTAATTACCTAAATTATAGGTGGTAATACTTTAAATAAATATATTTGTTCATTTAAAAGAACAGTTGCCAAGAAGTGGTTACCCTCTACCTGAGAGAGGTAATATAGAGAGGGGAACAGAGCAGAAAAGGACTCCTAGAGCTTGGTGGAATAAACAATTGGGAGAAACATGCACAGCATAGTCATTAAAGAGTGCAAATTGGGGGCTGGACCATAGTCTTGAGGCCTTAACTACTGATTGTAATTGGACTAGATCTAGCATGGGAAAGATAGAAGGTGCTCGGGGGAGAGTCTGGACGTGATTACTAGACTCGTGGCTGGGAGGAGAGACCTTTCGAAAATATTGTTTTTCATAGGTTAACTGTTAAACTGAGGTAGCAAGCTTCTTAATAGACCTAATGTTAAACCATAAATATTATTAAGTACGATAGTCATTATTATCTGTTCTTTCAAGTTAATTAAAGACATTGAATGAGAAGTCATTAAAAGAATCATTGTTGAACTGTAATTCCAATTTCACGGAGAACTATTCATATCTATTATATAGAATATCTATACGATATTGTAGTTGCTAATATTGAATGCACATAAAAGTAATTATGATGATGAGCTATCTTTAACAATTTTGGATGTTTCTGAAGAATTCCACAGGAGACAAACCCACTGATAGTAGAACAGATTACATTACTAATTTGACATAAAAGAAAAAAATACCATCTAGAGAAATAAATCTTGATGCATTATACCAGGTTTATATTGTAAACATCGAAACCCAAAAGAAAGATAGTAAAATATCCTCTCGACATAGTAGTTACCACAAGTCGGTCGAGATTCATAACCTCAAAATTCTTTATACGTATGTAAATAAAAAATTAAATCAACAAAAAATGCGAGCCTCCGTTACCAAGTCACTACAACTCAACTCTAATGTTCATATTCCCAGGTTATGTGTAAGAAACATGCGTTTGTTTCCTAGACTGCTAGCACACCCCATACAAACATAAATAAACAGTTTCGTTGAATAGAAAGCAATAAACAAGTATTGAAATGAACCTCAATAGCCGAGCAATGGCACTACCATTAGGGTTTGAAATAATTATTACATACCGACTTAAAACATAAAGGACCGACTCAAAAGCCCTTTCAAACTTGTGACAGTTACAGGCCCACAGTGGAAAAAGTACCGACTATAAAGGTCGGACAAGTGATTTAACCCAAAACCAAAGAGAATCACGGAAAGCCGTGTCGTGATACTAAAATTCGTCATTTATAAAAGAAAAACAAACGACCTCCTTTATCCTATGACAGAGTATAGCTCCAACCTTAAAATCAGTGGCGATAATGTGAGCTTCTAGAAAACTTAAAAGCCAAAAGCTTGAACTCAAATTATCCGGAGGACAACGTACCTGCAAGCCATCAGAAGGTAAGGCTAGTTTTACCTTTAGAGTCAAACTGGTGGTTTGATAATAGGAAACTCAGTCTAGATATAATATATTGATGAGCTTACTTGAGATAGGAGTATGCCTTCGATAAGTCGCCCACCTAAAAGGGAAAAATGAGAACCCTAGGTTAAGAATAGGAAAACCATGCAAGGAGCATAACTATGAATCTTTAAAGAAACCTGCATTTAAAACAACCAATCACACCTTCACCAATGGGTAGCGACTTACCGGTGGCAGACGGGATGGGAAGTCTGATGACTTCATTCATCTCCGAAAATGCTTCAATTGCCTCTGTACAGTGGCAGAATAAGAACCCTAATGACTTTCCTGATTGTAAACAGTCTCCCAAATAGTAATAACGCTTATTGGGACAGTTGAATGAAGGGTTACCTGGTTCGGTGCGTTGGATAGGTCCTCCTGTTTTCAACCCTCGCAGAGTGCCATGGACAAAGCTTCACCAAATGCCATAACCGAAACCCTTGCAGAGCAGCACGGAGCTGAAGTGTGCCAGAAACAATGAGAAAGGCCAGCACCAATACGGGCAGTTGGTTAGGGTAATCTATAGCCCATCACTGTCATCGAATCGCGAGCTGGAGATCAACGATGGAGAACCGCGACAGATGGAGGAAGCACACTGAAGTCTTGTCCTTCGGGATATACAAACACTGCGTGGAGGCATGTATGAGAACCAACGCAGCACGATATCGTGTAAGGCCATGTGCACGAAGGCTTACCACAGTAATCAACCATAAATCATATTCAATGGATTGGTACTGCCAACAAGTGGCACAACTCTAGACGTGAAATATCATTAATATTCCCAGATGTTATTATTATTTGTATGTGTGCCCAATGGTTAGTAAATAAGTCAGTTAAAGACACCATGTATAAAAAGATTTTTTTTTTTACTATGTTTAATTCAGTTAGTAAGGTTTAGGTGTTACAACTGGCAATTGAAAATACCGAGAATGAAAAAATAAGGATAAATGCCCTTTTCTTCACGTCAGACAACCCGATGAAAACTCTAAAGCTACAATGCCAGCAATTGGTAGTTACACTATAGGTTTAACAACTCATATATATAACTAGTAAAAAAGATCCTTGGATGATAGTTAAATTTTAGTTTCTTACTTTACAGGAGCAGATAGAATTTAATTGATAATATAAATCTTTGCAGTTACGGTTAAATTTATAGATTTGCAAAATCAAATAATTTTAAACAACATTTGGCTTTATATAATAATTATAATGCTTTGTGCCAACATTTATTATAGTATTATTATCTTAGCTTTAATTAATTTCATAGATTTTTAACCAAATAAATTAAAAAAACAGATATGGCTTTAGTGCGAAGTTTCCAGCATAGTTAATTCCTAAAAGATAATTTATATAATAATTGGAATCTAGTTTATTACTCATTATCGCCACTTCAAGATTTCAAGATTCCTTTTCATAATTTATTTCGTTACACAAATAGTTTTTAACCTATAAAATTTGATGGAATTTTTTTTAATTAATTAATTTATATTTTTATAAATATTTAATAATTTAATAAAATGTATTAAGTTTCACTAGCACCACTGATTGAAGATGAGCCTTATTAGGAAGGCGACTCATGATAAAATCTTACGAGGATGGTTGTGCCTCTGCTAGGGGAGGAGACACCTAGGCCAGGTGCAATTCTCAAATGACTTTGACAGATTAGATACCCCTAAATCATGACCTCTCAAGCTAAAAACTAAAAAAACAAAAAAAAAAAAAAAAACAAATAAATTCAACAAAATATAAAATTAAAATAAATAAAAATATAAACATATATATTTAAATTCATTTTTATGAATTACATATAATTAATTACTATAAAACACTTAACTTCGTGGATACATTTTATTTCTATCATCTACCAAATAAATTAACTACTTTTGTATCTCAAATTGCATTTTGAAAGAGTACATTTTATTTCTATCACCTGCCAAATAAATTAACTACTTTTGTATCTCAAATTGCATTTTGAAAGAGTCTAGAGGAAGTCAGGTTCACTAATTTAGTCATTATTGTACGAGGATTGGTTATCTATGTCTGTTTCCAAATTCAATGTGACAATGGATTATGTTGATTTTTTTTTTTTAATTTTTTTTAATTTATTTTATTATGTTTGGTCAAAAATGTAGATTTATTTGGTTAAATATTTATAGTTCATATATATAAACTTTAAAAGAAAATTTTATATTATTTTATTATTTTATTTTTGATTAAATATTATTATGATTTGTGTTTTATTTATATAAATAATATGAAGTGTTGTCTATCAATATCTTGACTTGTTCATCTCTTATAATAAATAACATTTTGTCATGATTTATTCTACAAAGTCAATTGAGCATATATACCATTTATGGCATTTGCCATATTTAAGCGGGCACGAAATACTAACTATATTGCTTTATTTATTATCTATTATTTTTAATTTTTAAGTTATTTATTCAATCTAACGAGAGTCATTCTAATTAAAAAAAATAACTAACTTTTATTTTTCAATTATATAAAATATATTAAAAAATAATTATATCAATAATAAAAATATGTCTATACAAAAATATTTTCCATATAATTGAGGAAAAACTAATAAATCTGAACTATGATAAAACAAGCACAACCAAATTAAAAATATTAATATGGTTGATATAGCCAAAAACTTCATTTGCATTACTATTTTTTAAATGTATATTAATAAAAATAATATTATTACAATAAAATTACTATTATTATTATTATAATTAATAATAAAATTAATTAAAATTAAATATTATTTTATAAAAATAATATTTAATTGTAAGTTATCTAATATAATTTAAAGTTTTAATAATAATATTAATTAATAATAGTAGTAATATTAATAAAAATAATAGTACTAATCTTAATAACAAAAGTTATTTAGCAATAACAATAATTATTTTACTAAATATGGTCCATACACTTCCAAGTCTTCATTTATATTAGAAAACATTGATAAATATATAGTAACAATAATATTTTAAAATAAATATAAATAAAAATGAATTAATAATATTAATTAATAATGATAATAAATAAACCATAACAATAAATAAATAAATAATAATAATAATAATAAATTAATTGTTTTCAATCATTTTTTATATTGTTTATAGAAAAATATAAATAGTTTGTTTTTATTTTTATTTTTTTAATAATAATAATTATTATTATTATTATTTTTGCGTAGGTAAGTACCCACAGGGGATTTGAACCAGTGACCTATTGCAAGGAGTGCCTTAATAAAATAATAATATGAAAATTAATTCATTTTTTATTTCAAAATAATTAAATAATCAAGTAAATATTATTATTATTTATTAAAAAATATAAATATTATTTATTTATAAATGTAAAAACAACCACATTAGTAAATGTGGTCAATATACGCCGTAGGCATAACTTAATATATGCTATAGTATAAACTTACTATTATAGACTAGAATATCAAACCCTATATTAAAAATTGTAATTATAAAACCTATATTATAAACTCTAATATTAAATACTAATATATTAGTAATGTATTAAGAAAATATTGTATTAATAAATATAAATTTAAATATTAATATATTATTATATATTAATTAATATTATACCCAAGGGATTTATACTATAAACTTTAGGGAGTAATATTATAAACCTAAGGGACTAATGTTATAAACTCAAAGTATATAAGCCCTAAGATAATTATTATAAACATTAAAATAAACATGACTAAATATGAACCTTTATGTTAATAAACTCAAGGGATTGATGTTATAAACATAAGGGAATACTAAACCCATAGGACAAAAATTATAATCCCAAGGTATATAAACCCTCAGATATATATTATAAAATCCTAAAATAAACATCATTGACCATGGTTGATTTCCATATTAAGACAATCATGATCACAATGTGATGTTGGACCATGCTTGACCATGATTGATTATCATATCAACACAATCTTTGTCACAATGCGATGTTGGACCACGGTTGACCATGTTATTTTCATATTGAGACAAACTTTGTCACAGTGCGACTTTTGACCATGGTTGACCATGATTGGTATTATAAACTCAAGGGAATAAGAAACCCAAGGAATTTATATTATTAACCCAAGGGATAAAAATTATAAACCCAAGGGTTAAAAACTATAAACGAAAAGTATATAAACCCAAACATAGATATTATAAACCCTAAAATAAACATGGTTGACCATGATTGATTTTTATATTGCGATAATCCTTCTCACAATGTGATGTTGAACCATGCTTGACCATGATTTATTTTCATATCAAAACAATCTTTGTCACAATGTGACCTTGGACTATGGATGGCCATGGTTGATTTTCATATTGAGACAACCTTTGTCACAATGCGACATTTGACTATGGTTGACCATGGTTGGCTATGATTCACCATGGTTGACCATGATTGATATAATAAACCTAAGGGGATAATAAACCCATCAGATTGATATTATAAACCGAAGGGATTAATACTAAAACCCCAAGGCATTATACTAAAACATGGTTGACCAAGGCCGACCATGATTAACTGTGGTTGAGCATGTTTGAGATTAGAAAACATGGTTGAGCAAGGTTGACCAAGATTGGCCATGGTTGGCCATGATTATAATCATATTGAGACAATCTTTGTCATAATGCGACATTGGACCATGGTTGAGACAATAATTGATTTTCATATTAAGACAATCTTTGTCACAATGCAATGTTGGACCATGGTTGACCATGATTAACTATGGTTGAATAATATTCAACCCAAGGGACTAATATTATAAAGCGAAAGTATATAAACCTTAAGATAAATATTATAAACACTAAAATAAACATGGTTTACCATGGTTGATTTTCATATTGAGACAATCCTTGTCACAATGTGACATTGGACCATGGTTAACCATGCTTGACCATGATCTATTTTCAAATTGAGAGAATCTTTGTCACAATGCAACATTGGACCATGGTTGACCATGTTTGATTTTATAAAACATGGTTGACCATGATTGTCCATGGTTGACCATCATTGTTAATCATTATCAAGGAGACTTTAATCAAGGTTGATCATGGTGGATGAAAGTCAACCATGATTCACCATTGTTGATCATGGTTGACCGTGGTTGATTGTGGTTGACCATAAAGACATTGACCATTCTTGACGATATTCAAGCATGATTAACTATCATTGAGCATGGTTCACTGTAGAGACATTGATTAACCATTATGACCATGGTTGATGATGGTGGAGCATACTTGACCATTGAAGATCATTGTTAACATCGTTGATCATGGTAGACGATGGTTGATATTTATTGACCATGTTGAACATGGTTGAGCATGTTTGACTGGATTTAACCATGGTTGACCATATTCTATTTTATTAATTTGTAAAGTAGTATTAATTAATTAATAATTCATTTAAGGTCATTTATTTATAATAATTAATATTAATATATTAATCTAAACATGGTTAAATTAATGTTCAATTTTATCTAATATTTGTCATAGCGCGACGTTGGACCATGGTTGACCATGATTGGATTTATAAAATATGGTAGACAATGACTTAACGTGGTTGAGACAATCCTTGTCATAAAGCGACGTTGGACGATGCTTGATTTGCATATCGAGAAAAGCTTTGTCACAATGTGACATTTGACCATGGTTGACCATGTTTGATTTTATAAAACATGGTTGATTATGATTGACCATGGTTGTCCATGGCTGACCATGATTTTTCATGGTTTACCATCATCGTTGATCATGATCAAATAGAATTTAATCAAGGTTGATCATGGTTGATGAAATTCAACCATGGTTATTCATGGTTGACCATCGATCACCATGGTTGATCATGGTTAACCATGGTTGACTATGGTTGACCATAAAGACATTGACTATGGTCGACCATATTCAAGCATGATTAACCATTGTTGATCATCATTCACCGTAGAGACATTGATTAACCATTATGACCATGGTTGATAATGGTGGAACATGCTTAACCATAGAAGATCATTGTTGAACATTATTGATCATGGTAGATGATGGTTGATATTGATTGACCATGATTGAATATGGTTGAGCATGTTTGGCTGGATTCAACCGTGGTTGACCATATTCTATTTTATTAATTTGCTAAGTATTAATTAATTAATAATTCATTTAAAATCATTTATTTGTAATATTTAATATTAATATATTAATCTAAACATGGTTAAATTAATGTTCATTGTTATCTAAATTTTCAATTATAAATTATTTATAATTAAATAATAAAATTTGATTGTTATTAATGTTATTTAAAATTATTAATATTATAATTAATAAAATAATGTTATCTATTTATAATATTATTAATTATTTTTAATAATATTTATATTTAATAATATTATTGTTTATTAATATTTAATAATGTTGTTGATTAATAATACTTATTAATTTAAAAATTTCTTAATTTAAATCAAAGAATTGATATTAATAATTATTATTATTATTATTAAAATCATTATGTATAGTTATTAATTATTATTATTATTAATAAATATTAATAAAATTACTAAGAAATTAAATTTATAATAAATAAAAAATAATATTAACTTAATTAATAAATAAATTTAAAATATCTATATATAAAATATTTTATTAAATTAAAAAAATAATAATAATTTATGAAAAATTTTGTAAATTTTTTTATTGAATTTTCAAAAATAGATATCATAATTAATAAGGTAAAATAATTTAATATTAGCCAATTAAATTTAATAAAATAAAAAATTTAAAAATTAATTTATAATTATCAAAATCTTATATAATTAAATCTATAAATGTAAATTTATTTAAATTTAATATTTTAATATAAATCTTTGTTATTATAATTTGTTAATTCAATATATTATAATTTACTAATTCAATATATTATAATGTGAATATTTTTATTCATATATGATGATGATGATGATGATTAACATTCACTAAGACTAATATGGTCTATTCGACCTTTAAAAAAAAGTGGTTAATTGAGATTATTTAAGATTTTAATTATGTGATAAAAAAGGAGGGAAAGAAGCATTTCGAGGTTACTGTAGTTTTCTTGACTGAACAAGTCAAAGAGGTTTGTAGTGGGGCAAATGTTATGGAAATGAGAACGGATGTGAGTAAGGGCCATACACTCCAATAGAAAGTGCTTTTCATCTTCGACTCTCTTAGTATCGCAAAGGAGGCATATCTTTTGTCCCAAGGAATCTTGGGAATAGACTAATGCCTAGTTTCACTCTGGGCTCATGAGAACTAGTTCTAATCCTTGCAATATTCATTCGCTTCTTAGCATTGGTTAATAGAGGAAGGTAATTCTGGTTAGAAAGTGTGGGGTTGATTACCTCCTTATAGGATCTTAACTTTCTTTTCCCCTCTAACTCCTTGTCACTCCAAAACTTATCCTTAAATTTGGAAGTAATGATATTTTAAATATTATATTTATTCCCCAAGAGGAACTCCTCCCTTATCTACCAATGATTGAGCCAGGACTTGGCATCCTTATGCCACTGTCGCGTGAGCCAAAGGTGGTTTTGACTAAAGTTAGAAGCGATTTTTGGGAGCCTCTTGGTTTCCATGTTTTACAGCTTCTTCTTATACATCAGATACCTAAACATAGCCATGCATTCAATGGGGGAAAGGCTACCTTCAATCAAGAAAATAGGGTAGGGAGTATTACCTTTAATTTTGAGATTGTAGGTTATGAATTGATTTTGGATCATTTCAATCTTTCTCCAAGAGTCTCTAGATAGACTACAACCCCACGCCTCACGTCTCTATAAAATAAAAGGGGTGACAACAGTCTCAAAGAGGAACTTTTTTTTACTCCAAACCCAAAGATCAGTACTCTTACAATTGCTTTCAAGCTCGTAGTAAGCTTTCCAACCTCCTAAAATCCTTTTCTAAATGTTATAGTTCGAGTTGAGCTGATGGTGAATGTTAATACCTAAATATTTGTAAGAAGAAATGCTCTCTAATTAATTGTTATCGTAAATGAAATTGTCATAAGTGATATTTTTCAATTTAATAAGCATAAGTTTAATCTTGTCAGTATTAACAATCATACCCATCTTGATACAATAATGATGGAGGGTTTTAACCTGCTTGTTGAGATTGTTGGAACACTTGGCAAGAAGAACGATATCATCACCATAAAGGAGAAGAGTAATGACTATACTAGCAAGCTTGGGTCCTTCACAACCAATAACGTCTAATTATTTCTCAAGATATCACCTTACCCTCCATCACTCCCTGGATCTCGCAGTCTATTGAAAAATATAATGTTGCTTGCAAAATTCTTAAGAACCCTCCTAATGCACTCCATCAAAAAAATATTTTAATCTATATGTAATTACAGGAGGATTCACTTTATGTCATTGTTTTCTTTGAAGGAAAGGTTCTAGGATGTTACCTATCCACCATATTGAGTGGTGATCAAATGGCGTCTAGGTCGAACTTAGTACATCGATTCACAATAACCGACCAACGCCTTGTAGTCGATTAAAAAAAAGAGGTTTTGTTAGAATTTTTTGGAAATAGATTAAGGATTTGGAAAAGTCCATTCACGTGTAAAGTTTTTTGGTTTTTTGTCAAGCATGAAATTTCCTTGGGTGAAGATTGTGCATTACGAGGGCGCATATTAAAAATCATATTTTTTTCACGGGTGATATGGAAGATAGCCTCATGAAATCAAGGAAGCAACTATAAGACATAGGAAATACAACAGTCATGGGCCACAAAGCACGACTGAAGAAGATTAAGAAAGTGAATTGGAAAGAAGAGGTGGAGATCATGTTTAGAGAGGTTCAAGCCACAACCAAGGAACTAAGAAGTCTAGTAGATGACAAAGAAGAAATTGAGGGTGATTGGTGTAGCTTTGATTTGCTACCACCTCCTATGTTTACTGGTAAATATTTTGATCATTGGGTTATCAAGATGCTAAATTTTCTTCAAGCTAAAGAGTTAATTGAGCACGAGTCTAATAATCCATATAATGAAGTATGCGATGCTTTAGCATTGAATTTCATAAACAGGCATTGGATGAGAAGTGTTTGTGCAAGGTAGCAAAAGCTACAACTTCCAAGGAAGAATGGAAGATCTTGGAAGAAGAATTTGGTGCAAGGGGGGGTGACATGCAACAACAAGATGTCTTATATTCTATTGAGTCAACCACAAATCTAAGAGTAGATGATAAAAACTTTGAGAAGACAACATAGCTTGGAGAATCCCACTCAAAAGTGCATAATGGTCATCAAGACCATAAAATTGAAAGCCATTATGCAAACATTCATATAGATGAAGAATATGCAACAAAGATTGAAAAGGGAGAAGTTGAAGCCACTGCGTGTGAAGTGGCGCAAGAGCATATAAATGCTCAAGGACTCCACTATAACGTGGATGGTGCAGATGATTGTTAATCCCATTGTGAAGAAACACATGTGGATGATGACTGCAAAGTGAGATGTGAATTGTTGAATCATCCGCAGTTGAATGGTTTGGAATTGTCAATGAGCACATGCATGCTCGGATAACCCACCATAGGGTAGATGAACATTATGGTAATGAAATTTGTGAAATAGGGATTGATTGTGGAAATATGGTAAGTGCCATGTTTGTTGACGAGTTGAAGGTTGAAGTTGTCACTGTAGGAGCAAGTTATAAAGTAGTTGGAACTACTCATGAAGTAGTGTGTGAATAAGCAACAACTCAGTTTGGCATATATAAATCTATCAATAGAGTAGCAAGTGGTTTGGTGGATCCAACAATTGGAATTGTTGATGTTAAATTTGATGAAGATAATTTAACTAGTGATTACTAGTTACACATGATGCAACAAAAATAATATATTGATACGTTGTTATTTGGTGAGAGAAACCCACCTGTGTTTGGAAGCCAAGTGGAAGACAACATGTGTATAGCAGTAGAGGTTGGTAAAAGGGCAGAAAATTAAAATTATGATGCAATGATAGAAAAAAGAAGGAATATAAGGAAGAGGTAGAGTGAGAAGCTCTCATTAACAAATATGTTTTTAACATTGTTTTTTAATATGCATGTGTTCATAATAGCATGGAAGCAGAAGTTAAGAACAAAGTTTCTAATAAGTTTGATTTAGATTTGAAGCTCATTGAAGAATGGATTCAGAAGCCAATTGAACAAAATGATGAGTCTTAAATCATCAACTAGAATAAAATAACTGAACGAAATGGTGAATAATGATCTTGAATGTGTAGATTACAAGCAAAAATCAACAGTTCCTGATGATGAAAGTAAAGCGAAGGACATGAAAGCTTCTGAAAATAGGGAAGAATGCCTTCAAACCATTTTTCAGCAATGGATTCAAGAAGAGATAAGATTCTACTATCAAGAAATATGGCAAAAAGAAAGTGAGGAATATGAGGCACAAGAAGCAAAGCAAAGAAGACAGTTTCAACATGCAATGTTGTGGCAACAGTCCATGATTGAACAAATTGTTGAAGAGGAAGTTGTAAAACACTGACTTAGATCAAATTCAAGACTAGTCAAAGAAACATTGCAGCAGAAACAAGTAAAGAAATATGGATCTTATAGCAATAACGCACAACAGAGAATGAAGAAATTTCAAGGATATAGAATATGGAAGCAACAAAAAAGAAAATGCAAAATTGTAAAAGTTTTGAGTCATTGTAAGTCACACTGAGACATAGACCAGCAGGTATGTTTCAGTGATGATTGAGCTAATTTCTATTGTAAGCCTAGAAGGCATAGTTGAGTCATGTTTGAGTTATGTTGAGTCATACGATCGTAATTAAGGGGGAGTGTTGGAAATTGTAATTACTCCCACATGCAAGAGTTGGCAAAATTTGGAGAATCTGTTAACTTAGTTAACCTGAGTGAGTTCTAGTTAAGCCATATTTTGGGTAAAGTTGAATTTAGAGTATGTGTGCATGTTAAGTTATTTAAGGTGAGTCACTAAACTAAAAAGTTTAAACATCCTTCATCGGGTTCATTGTAATGAAGTCAAATCACGTTTTGTTGATAAATAGAAAAGCGAAAACTCCTTTTATTGTGTGTGTGTGTGTGTGTGTGTGTGTGTGTGTGTGTGTGTGAGAAATTTTATGTCTTTACTCCTTTGTCTTTACAATTGAAAGTCGAACAAGGAAACATACTGGTTTCTGGGTCATCAGCCATGGGCATAACCATTTATGGACAAACCTACAGTATAATGGTTTGGAAATGTAAGGAAACATTAAACTGCAATTGATAGATCCTATCTTGAAACAAATGAATGACTTGAACTTTTGATATAATTAATCACTAAATGCACACAAGTTGATCATTTGAGGTAAAGCATGTCTAAGATTCTCGATTTTCAAAACATTCTGGAAAATTATTATTTAACAATAATATTGTTTATTAATACTTAATAATGTTATTGCTTAATAATACATATTTATTTATCAATTTCTTAATTTAAATCAAGGAATTGATATTAATAATAATAATTATTATTATTATTATTAAAATTATCATTTATAGTTATTAATTATTATTATTATTAATAAATATTATTAAACTTATTAATAATATAAATTTATAATAAATTAAAAATAATATTAACTTAATTAATAAATAAATTAAATTTAAGAATATTTATTTTAAAATAGAGAGACATATCTATATATAAAATATTTTATTAAATTAAAAAATAATAATAATTTATGAAAAATAAGGTAATTTTTTATTGAATTTTCAACAATATATCATAGTTAATAAGGTAAAATATCATAGTTAATAAGGTAAAATAATTTAATATTAGTAAATTAAATTTAATAAAATCAAAAATTTAAAAATTAATTTATAATTATTAAAATCTCATATAATTAAATATATAAATATAAATTTATTTAAATTCAATATTTTAATATTTTAATATAAATCTTTGTTATTATAATTTTTTAACTCAATATATTATAATTTACTAATTGAATATATTATAATGTGAATATTTTTATTCATATATGATGATGATGAAGATGATGAAGATGATGATTAACGTTCACTAAGACTAATATGGTCTATTGGGCCTTAAGAAACAAGTGGTTAATTGAGATTATTTAAGATTTTAATTCTGTGATAAAAAGGAGGGAAAGAAGCATTTAGAGGTTACTGTAGTTTTCCCGACTGAACAAGTCAAAGAGGTTGGTAGTGGGGAAAATGTTATGGAAATGAGAACGGATGTGAGTAAGGGCCAGACACTCCAAGCAAATGTGCTTTTCATTTTTCACTCTCTTAGTATCGCAAAGGAGGCATATATTTCGTCCCAAGGAACCTTGGTAATAGACTAACGACCAATTTCACTCCTGAGCTCATGAGTATTAGCTCTAATCCTCACAATATTCATTTACTTCTTAGCATTGGTTAATACAGGAAGGTAATTCTGGTTAGCAAGTGTGGGGTTGATTATCTCCTTATAGGACCTTCACTTTCTTTTCCCCTCTAACTTCTTATCACTCCACAACTTATCC
The DNA here is from genome assembly GCA_031772625.1 of Pinus tabuliformis. Taxonomy (NCBI): domain Eukaryota; kingdom Viridiplantae; phylum Streptophyta; class Pinopsida; order Pinales; family Pinaceae; genus Pinus; species Pinus tabuliformis. The sequence goes on along the minus strand of CM062805.1, from coordinate 701,698,761 downwards.
TTAAATTTGGAAGTAATGATATTTTAAATATTATATTTATTCCCCAAGAGGAACTCCTCACTTATCTCCCATTGATTGAGCCAGGACTTGGCATCCTTATGCCACTATCGCTTGAGCTGAAGGTGGGTTTGACTAGAGTTAGAAGCAATTTTTGTGAGCCTCTTGGCTTCCATCTTGTAAAACTTCTTCATATACATCAGATACCTAAACATAGTCGTGCATTCAATGGCGGAAAGGCTAGCTTCAATCAAGAAAATAGGGTAGGGAGTATTACCTTTAATCTTGAGGTTGTAGGCTATGAATTGCTTTTGGATCATTTCAATCTTTCTCCATGAGTATCCAGATAGACTACATCCCCACACCTCACATCTGTATAAAATAAAAGTGGTGACAAGAGTCTCAAAGAGGAACTTTTTTTTACTCCAAACCCAAATATCAATAGTCTTACAATTGTTTTCAAGCTTGAAGTAAGCTTTCCAACCTCCTAAAATCCTTTTCTCATTGTTATAGTTCGAGTTGAGTTGATCGTGAATGTAAATACCTAAATATTTGTAAGAAGAAACACTCTCTAAGTAATTATTATCATAAATGAAACTATCATAAGTGATATTTTTGGATTTAATAAGCATAACTTTAGTCTTGTTAGTATTAACAATCATACCCATCTTGACACAGTAATCATGGAGGGTTTTAAGCTACTTGTCGAGATCGTTAGAACACTTGGCAAGAAGAACGGTATCATCATCATAAAGGAGAAGAGTAATGATTATACCAGAAAGCTTGGGTCCTTCACAACCAATAGCTTCTAAGCATTCCTCAAGATATCATCTGACCCTCCACCACTCCATGGATCTCGCAGTCCATTGAAAAATATAATCTTTCTTGCAAAATTCTTAAGAACCCTCCTAATGCGCTGCATCAAAAAAATATTTTAATCTATATGTAATTAGAGGAGGATTTCACTTTATGTCATTGTTTTTTTGAAAGAAAGGTTCTCGGAAGTTACCTATCTACCTTATTGAGTGGTGATCCAATGGCGTCTAGATCAAACTTCGTACGTCGATTCAAAATAACTGACCAACACCTTGTAGTCGATTAAAAAAAGAGAGGTTTTGTTAGAAGTTTTTTGGAGAGATTAAGGCTTGGAAAAAGTCCATTCATTTGTAAAGTTTTTTGGTGTTTTGTCAAGCATGACAATGTTTTCGGTGAAGATTGTGCCTTATGAGGGTGCATATTAAAAATCATTTTTTTTTCAAGGGCGATATGGAAGATAGCCTCATGAAATCAGGGAAGAAGCTATAAGACAGAGGAAAGAAAATAGTCATGGGTCGCAAAGCGCGACTAAAGAATATTAAGAAAGTGAATTAAAAAGAAGAGGTATAGATCATGTTTAGAGAGTTTTAGGCCGCAACCAAGGAACTGAGAAGTCTAGTGGACGACAAGTTAGAAATCGAGGGTGATTGGTGTAGCTTTGATTTGCTACCACCTCCTATGTTTACTGGTAAATATTTTCATCATTGGGTTATCAAGATGCTAAATTTTCTTCAAGCTAAAGATTTAATTGAGTACGAGTCTAATAACCCATATGATGAAGTATGCGATGCTTTAGCATTGAATTTTATAAAACAGGCATTGGATGAGAAGTGTTTGTGCAAGGTAGCAAGAGCTACAATTTCCAAGGAAGCAAGGAAGATCTTGGAAGAAGAATTTGGTGCAAAGGGGGGGGGGTGACATGCAACAACAATATGTGTTATATTCTATTGAGTCAACCACTGATCTAAGAGTAGATGAGAAAAACTTTGAGAAGACAACATAGCTTGGAGAATCCCACTCAAAAGTGGATGATGGTCATCAAGACCATAAATTTGAAAGCCATTATGCAGACATTCATATAGATGAAGAATATGCAACAAAGTTTCCGAAGAGAGAAGTTGAAGCCATTGTGTGTGAAGTAGCACAAGAGCATATAAATTCTCAAGGACTCCATTGAAACGTGGATGATGTAGATGATGGTGAATCCCATTATGACGAAAGACATGTGGATGATGACTGCAAAGTGAGATGTGAATTGTTGAATCTAGCCGCAGTTGAATGGTTTGAAATTGTCAATGAACACATGCATGGTCGGATAACCCACCATAGGGAAGTTGAACATTATGGTAATGAAATTTGTGAAATAGGGATTGATTGTGGAAATATCGTAAGTGCCATTTTTGTTGAAGAATTGAAGGTTGAAGTTGTCACTATAGCAGCAAGTTATAAAGTAGTTGGAACTACTCATGAAGTAGTGTGTGAATAAGTAACAACTGAGTTTGGCATAGATAAAGCTATCAATAGAGTAGCAACTGGTTTGGTGGATCCAACAATTGGAATTGTTGATGTTAAATTTGATGAATATAATTTAACTGGTGATTACTGGTTGCACATGATGCAACAAAAAGAACATATTGATATGTTGTTATTTGGTGAGAGAAACCCACTTGTGTTTGGAAGCCAAGTGGAAGACAACATGTTTGTAGCAATAGAGGTTGGTAAAAGGGAAAAAAATGAAAATTATGATGCAATGACACAAAAAAAGAAGGCATAGAAGGAAGAGGTAGAGGTAGAGCGAGAAGCTCTCACTAAAAAATATTTTTTTAACACTGTTTTGGAATATGCATGTATTCATAATAGCATGGAAGTAAAAGTTGAAAAAAAAGTTGCTATTAAGTTTGATGTAGATTTGATGGTTATTGAAGAATGGATTCAGAAGCCAATTGAACAAAGCAATGAGAGTCTTAAAGCATCAACTGGAATAAAAGAATTGGATGAAATGGTGAATAATAATCTTGAGTGTGTAGATTACAAGAAAAAATCAACAGTTCCTGATGATGAAAGTGAAGAGAAGGACATGGAATTTTTTGAAAACAAAGAAGAATGCATTAAAACCTTTTTTCAGCAATGGAGTCAAGAAGAGATAAGATTCTACTATCAAGAAATATGGCAGAAATTGTTATCGGGAAATCTAGTGTCTATGCAGAGCTGCTAGTCCCACTAAGGCTGGTAGCTACCTTAGAAGCAAACAAACTAAAACCACTTTCGTTTTCCTTTATGAGAAGTAGATAAGAGGGGAAAGAAGGAGACCAACCTCTGTCTTGCGCTTGGTTCCTTTCTTGATTCCTCTCCCTTCTGATAGATCTTTGCCACTCGCTTCCTCGTCTACCCAGCTTCAAAGAGCACCTGTAGGATCAAAGCAGCATAACACTATCCAAGAACATAGATCTACTATCATAAACAATATAGGACCAGATATATATTGACCACACAAATGCATATATCATCAATCATACAAGAATATGGAGGAAAACTTGAATAGCTTTATTAATAATCAAGAATAGCAAAGAGGATTACAACCAATTGTTCTGACCCAGCATCATCCTCTTAGCAAGAAAGCCCTTCTTCACCTCATGAAAATCTTAGATCACCGAACACTATGATGTTACACCAAGAAACCAGCAGCACTTCCTTACAAGATACAGAATTCCAGCCTCCAACCTCTGGATCTCTGGGATGAGAGATCTATATATAGATATTTGCAGAGGTGTGAGTCAGCTCTGGTTTTTTTATTAGTGTCTTCTCTCTGATAGTTCTTGCTTCCACTTGGAGATCTCATTGATCTCTTACTCATCCTTGGACGATTCTGAGAGGCAAGTGTCACAGGAGAAGTTTCTGGAAGATTCCATGATCATCCACCTCGCAAACTGTCTCCGCCACTTGTCTATTCTCATCCATCGCACCCTATAGAAGGACTTTTCAGTATGCATCGCACCTCCCGTGTGTATTTAGGTGGGATGCATCTCACCCTCAGCACTGAGCAATCAGTATGGTCTAGTTTTGACCATTTCTGAGTAGTTTTTCATGGAGAACTTTTGGGAGATGATGTAATCAACTGACCTTGTTTCTTTAGAGTGTTAAGAAAAACTTTTAGGGACTTAGGCGCCCTTGGTTTATGGACATATATGATTGGGGTTGCAGTGCCCAAAAATGTCTATAACAGTTGCCCCCTAAAGCATGAGGTCGTTAATCTTTTGATGTCGGGTGAAATGCTTTATCATGAGGATCCGAAGTTTTTTCGAGCTGGAAGGCAACCTGTAATAAGATACAATACAATACATTATCTTCATAATATTTTCATGATCTAGCTGAGGCGGGCATTCCCATGCTCAGCTTTATAAATTCATTTTCATGTACATAAGACAGACAATCGTCTATGTGCACACTGATGATTCTGGTAGAGCCATCATCCTTAGATTGGATGACTATCTATGCAGAAATGATGTACATTTGATGTCTTTATTTTCCTAAATATATATCGTAGCCCGAATGGATGGAACTAGATCCGGGGTCTTTAATCTCGTTCGATCTTCACTCAAAGTACAAGTCGATCCATGTGAGAGATGTTCTGGAGTCGAACATGGAAAGACATCGCCTGATTACCAGCCAGTGATGGAAGTTGTTAACAGGCGCGAGAGGAATCACCGATAATGATGATGACCCTCAAGGTACGACAGTACAATTCATGTGGTGTGAAAAAGGGACTTGGTGTCGAACACCACGCAAAATCTTTCGGTCGAAGGCCATTGATGTAAACCTGTCGTCGGAAGTGAGAAAATTGCCATTGAGGCATGCAAACTTCAAAGTACTGAAAGGGTTGTTCCTAGATCGACTTCCTGGATAATGAGCTGATGTCGACAAGAAGCGATCCATCGTAGGAGGGCCTTAATGAATCCCACATCTACGACACGAAACGAAGCAAATGATTTTAATGGAGGTGAAAACGATCTGATGATATAAGGTTCAGGGTGGCAGTCATAAAAGGATGGAGCATAAATGTATTGCAGTGGATGAGACACAGGTGAATTCTCTGAGCGACTTCTCTTGAACATATCGGCGACACTAACATGAGGGATTGGTAGCGTTAACCCCAAATGTGGATGGTGTGATGGACCAATGGTGATGTGACCAGTGAACGGAACAACCCAAACCGACTCGGATGCGGAGTGAAAGTGTCATGTTCAAGAGCGACTTGCTACCAATAAAGTTTCTTCAAGTTTTCTTCCCAATTTTTCCCCAGTCATTGCTGACCAGTACCTCTTTATTTTTGTCAAGCTTGAGGAGGATAACATATGCTTGTTCTATAATTTTCCCTTCGGGCAAACCCATCGCTATGTTTTAACGAGCCTAGCGATAGTGAAACTCGTTCTTGTCTGTATGGACAAGTTTGTCGCTATTCGGTTTTAACGAGTTTAACGACAAAGATAACTTGGTCCTTTTCAATTTTAGAGAGTCTAAAAGGGATGTAAAGAAAACTCCAACAATCCTTTTTCGTCATATAATCCCTTGAGTCCGAAAAAGTATAAAATAATACAAAAGGGATGGATTTTCGGTAATTTTAATGAGCCGAACAAAACAAGCGCTCGATCTTTTTGTGTAATAATCCCTCAGGTCCAAAAAGATTAAAATCTGAAGGAGGGATAGCACTTCCGGTCACTTTAACGAGCTAGAGAGGCCAATTTCTCGGCAATGTTTTCATATTTTATGAGTCAGATGAAAAGAGCTTAAAGGAGACTCGTTTTTTCGAGGAACGAGTGATAAATTCAGGTAGCAGCTAATTCCAGGTAAGGTTTGGAATATTCCAATCACGGCAGTGTCACAAGGATGGCTAACAGGATCACTCTTCGCAGTTGTTCCTCAAAAAGGGTAAACAATCAAATGGAGGTGAATGATCAGCCAATACAGAGTGGAGGTGATGATGAGAACACGACCAAGGCTTCAAAGGCTGATGATAATGCATTCACAATGGTTATTTACCAGAAATTGGTTCATTTTTTAATAAATGAGCTTAAACTCTAGGGGAAACATTTGCTCATTGCTTATGTTTATTTTTTAACGAGCTTGAATTCCGCGTTAAAACTTCTCGAGGCGTGTTTATTTTTAACAAGCTTTAACCCTGCGGTAACATTGCTCATGATAAGTTTGCATGCCCCTAGCATAATGATGCAAATCGAGGTGCATGCCCCCCAAGCTTCATTGCATTCAAAACGGTGGTTGGAATGAAGGTTTACCTCCGAGATCTTTGAAAGTCTCGACTTGGATTTTACGAGATCATAATCAAAGACTCGATTTGGAAAGGGAGTTGTTTCAATTTTTAATGAGGTTGACACAGTAAAAGAACTATCCTCATGACTCCTTGTTTCATTTTTTAACGAGGTCGACACGAGATAAGAACCGTCCTCAAAATCCACCGTATTTATAGTATTTGATAGAAAATAAAAAACTGAAGGATGATTAAGGTCGCTGGAATAATCTTCGTGGTAATCTGGAAGACGGGAATGATGTTGGTGATTTTCCCATGGTGCCTCTCCTATCATCATTGACTGAATGATTCCTTTGTCTGTAGAACATACATGCAACCAAGGATCTGAAGAGGTACCATATTCCTTAGACCTATCTATCCAAACACTCGATGAGCGTTGATTTGAGTTTGCCCCCCAGGCCAAGAAAATTGATTGCTACAATATTTCTAAAATTGCGATGATCCATGCTGACAAAATGTTTAGGAATCTTCTGAATCCATTAGATATAGAAGATTTCATATGACAGGTTTCCCCTGTGGCCACTTCCGCCAGATTACTCGGAGGCGGTAGGGCAAAAGTACCCATTAAGGCAGGGTCTTTTAGGAGGCCTACTTGGATATTTTGAAGTGAATGATTGCTTCCATGAATCATTGGAATGCTTCCCGTAACTTGTGAACTGTTGGGGAGAAATGTTTGTTGGTTGACGATTGTAATTCCTCCTTGAAAGGGAAATTCAATCTTTCTGAAGTATGTCGACAAAACTACAACCATAGCATAAATCTAGGGCCTTCCCAGTAGGATGTTGTAATTGAGGTTTCCATCGACAACCTCAACATCAATTTCTACTGTTTTGCCCCTCAGTTCAACTCGCAAGTTACTTAAAATCCCGTATGGAGTGTATGACCGTCCATCAAATGCTTTTAACATCGTTGACGATCTCGACAAGGGTGGTGAGCCTAAACTTTTCCAGCAACTCATCGACATAATACATGTAGATGCCCCCTCATCAATAATTGTTCGATGAACAGTTTTGTTGAGGGATTTCACTTGAATGAGGAAAGCTAGTTGAGATGGTAACTGAGGATCATATCCTTTGTGATTAAAGGACACAATATTAGAATCCTTTAGGTCTATCCCACCTATTGCCGATAATAAAGCCTGCTTTTGGGAGGGGCAATTTTACAGTACCTCAAGTGTCGACATAGCGGATGGCAATTGGGCCAAATCTTCCACTATATTATAATGTTGTGCTGCTCTGGCATGAGGATTAAATGTCAACTTGTGTACTACTCCCTTTGGAAGTTTTATTGTTAGCTCTGGAATGATGGGCGGCACAACTTCTGTCGAAGTTGTTGTCGAACTACTAGGTTGATCTTTATCCTTGTTGTTCAATAGCTGTTGATTCCCGTAATCTTTATTCTTTGTCATTATCAAAGCATCATTTTTTTGCTTCGAAACCGACAACATCAGCACTTGGGACGGGGAAGCATTATCACTGGCAACTAGATTTGTTCCTGGATTTGGAAACGGATCAGTTAATACCGCCGAGGTTTTCGAATTCTTGAAGAATTTTCTAAGCTCAGCTTTATATGGACAATCTCTCGTCCGATGATCCTCATCGTATATCTGACACCCCGCAGGGGGTTTCCTTTGCCCAGAAGGGTTTGTAGAAGGTTTTTCAGAAGATGACTCATCCTGCTTCTTTTTTCTCCCTTTCTTTTTCTTCTTGCCCCCTGGTTGCTTCAGTTGTTTGCCCTTGTCGGTCGATACGGAATTTACCTCCGAGGCGAGAAGTTCTTCATTTGCATTTTGATCAGAAATCTTATGGGCTTTCTTAGATGTAGCCTTTGTCAATTTTGTGCTTGTCGTACCTATCACGCCATCGCCGACATGAGAGTCTTTGTTTGATTTAGGAGGGGGAGGAATGGAAAATTCCGGTCTAGGAGCATCAGGTATTTTATCATAGAGCATGCCAGACTAAGTATAAATCAATTCTAGATATTGTGCACGAGCAATAACTTGCTCTTCAGTGATGACTCCTCCCTTTGCCACATCTTCTGTGATAGAAGGTAATAATGACTTAATAAACCATTCAGCTAGCAGCTGATCAGGAACATATGTTTTTACCATTCTGCGACGACGTCGCCACTCATGAATATGATCAGATATGTGAGTGGCCATTGTCTGTTTGAAATTGGTAAGAAGCTCTATTCCTGTTTCGTACCTTATTGGTAACTGAAAATGGGTTAAAACGGTTGTGGCTAGGGTACTGAAGTTATCAAACAAAGCTCTAGGTAATTCGATATACCATTTTGCTGCCAGACCAGTTAACATTCTCTGAAAAAGACGAAGCCTAATCGAATCATCGTTTAGGGTGTTTGATGAATACCACAGATGAAAGGTCATCACATGATTCGACGGGTCTTCACCCGGATTTCCATTAAATTTAGGAATATCTTACGAAAGTTTATATGGAATCACTGGCCACCAAGGGGCGTAAGCAATTGGATCATTCGTCAGCCGGTTTAAATTTGGTAATTCTAGAGTTGCTACAAAGGGCAACTGTTGATTCAGGTTAGGCGAAGCATACCCAGGATAAGATGGAATCGCCTGAGCAGTGGGTCTTTGCATACCAGCATAATGTATTTGATGCTAGTAACTTTGATAAGGTTGATGGGCATAACCATTATAGTATGGTTGTTGATAACCGCTTTGGAAATGCGGTTGCCCATTACTTACAAAGACTTGTTGCTCAGGTCCTTGATATGATTGCTGGAATTGCGGTTGTTGAGATTGAACCAGCCATGGTTGTTGGACCATTTGCTGTTGTCCAATACTAGATGATTGACCAAGATGAGGAGTCATAGTACTTGTTTGAGCCTGAGTCACTCCAAATACGGAGGCACTAACCTGAGGTTGTGATTGAATCGCTGAGACGAGAGGCTATTGTATTGAAACCTGAGAAACTTGGGGTTGACATACAATAGGTAGCGCTTGTACTTGCGATGCAGTCACCATAGCAGGTATAGTGGGAATATTCGACACAGGGTGGACTGGTTTGATTGAATATACAACCCTTGGTTTCTGAGGCAGTATTGGTACCCAACCGCTGGACGTAATTCCAGTTTGACCTAAACTTTGTTGTAAACTCCCATATGGTTGTTCTCCGGGAGGGAACAATGAAAAGGCATATTGCCCCCCATATGGTGGCAATCCAGTACTTAAAGGGTAGATTGGCCTTTGAAGACAAATTGGATCAATTTGTTGAGTTTCAACATAAGAAATACCAGATGATAATCTGGATGAAGAAATAGGAACTGACCATGTCATCGAAATAGTCCCTAATTGGACTCCGGCTTGTTATTCATAACTTGCCGGGACAGATGGTACACCAACGAACATTGTTGGAGTAGCAGCAGGAGGTTCTGATGTTGTTGCGTCAGATGACATAGTCCTAGATGTCGACGGTTGTTCAGACATATCTAGTCTATCCAAAAGATTTCCTAGTGATTCTACAAGAACTTGCGATGAAGAGAGACTAACTTCTAAGACCAACGAGGGAACAATGACGTTATTCCGATTAAAATAAATTTTATACGCTTTGACACAACTTGTTTTTTCAATTTTTAAGAGTTGAGAAAAAACAAAAGATGACTCTAGTCGCCTTCGATTTTTAATGAGCCTGAAGTGACAAGTGCTCAGATGGACCTTTTCCTTTAAGGAGTATGAAAAGGAACGAAAGAGACTACTCTACAAGTCTAGACAGAGGGATTACCAAACCAATCACAAAACCGCAGAATACTTTTTACGGTATGGCAATCAATCTTCCCGAATGCTGTGTTCAGTGCATTGCAATCGATAGGGCGGCAGACACAGCTTCCTATGGATAAAGGATATAGCCTATTGTGGTCTCCCAATATATACTCAACGGTACGTGGGAGCACAAGTCCATACTGGCACTTGTCGTCTCAAAGTGGAGGAATCACCCAACCAGCAATGAAAACAACAGTTACCAGGCTTTACGACACTGGAATACGTCTCTAGCCTAGAATTCTAAATGTTGTGCGTTAGGTTCCAAAGCATTTTTAGATTCATTAAATTTATTTTACAGTTGATCTTGTTTAAGAAATTTTCCTTTCAGGTTCACCGCGTGATGTAGATATACAATTCCTAAAATTCAATCTAAGATGATAAAAAATCATTTAATCTTCTTTTTACAATGAAAATCCTAGCTACTAAAGAAGGAGAGATGATATTCTTTCAACATAAAGCAGAGAGCACACACTATATGCATTGTCCTAAAGCAAACCAACAAACAGTCTAAATGCAAATGCACATGCATGTATTTGTTTTCAGCCTTCTTAATGTGTGAATGATAAAAAGAAAGCTAAGCGCAAATCTGAATTATTTTTCAAAGCGACACTACTAACAAGCTTCTTTTCAAGACAAAATGAAGACAATGACGACACTTTGTGATTTGGTATTGAAAACTTTCTTTCGACACTTGAAAAAATACTAATTCAAATCAAATACAAGAGTAATAGTGTAATCGAATATCAAGAACAATCAGATTCTCTTTTATGACTAAAAACGACACTTGCGACACTTCCAAATCAAGAAACGACAGTTCAATTACACTACTTCTTTGTAAAAGAGAACTGAAAATGGCTCACAATACATAAAAACATTTACAGTTCTTTGCACAATGGAGGCGGAATAATGGCAAGGAAGGGGTTTCCACAAAGGTATACTGACTACAGACAGCAAAACTCCTGAATAGGGCTGAAAAGAGTGAAGAAAAACCAAAGTCTGGAGGCAAACTTAGCCTTTTCTGATCAACGCACTGGTTACACAGGGATTCCAGTATGCATCCCACCTACAGCACACGGGAAGTGCGATGCATACCAAGATCCTTGAAGAGAGGGTATGATGGTATAGTGACGAGACTTCAACTGGGTTCCGGGTCATAGTTTGCAGCTCAGTTCAAGGATTTAGGCCGAGCAAGTGGTAATCAGTAAATAAATCACAAGGGTAGATCTAAAGAGGTTACTAGAGCCACCACAAGGGCAATTAGAGAGCTTGTAAATCGATTGTTTAGTTCATAAACAAAACCCGGAGATAGACTAAAGCAGCATTGATCTACTTTGCACTTGCATAGCAAATGCAGTTTGAAGGCTAGCTGGCTTGACTTCAAGCTCCGTCTGTAAGTTTATAAAGCAAACAAATATAGACAAAAAAACAATCTATTCGCTCCCAGTGGAGTTGCCATTTTGTTATCGGGAAATCTAGTGTCTATGCAGAGCTGCTAGTCCCACTAAGGCTGGCAGCTACCTTAGAAACAAACAAACTAAAACCACTTTCGTTTTCCTTTATGAGAAGTAGATAAGAGGGGAAAGAAGGAGACCAACCTCTGTCTTGCGCTTGGTTCCTTGCTTGATTCCTCTCCCTTCTGATAGATCTTTGCCACTCGCTTCCTCATCTACCTAGCTTCAAAGAGCACTTGTAGGATCAAAGAAGCATAACACTATCCAAGAACATAGATCTACTATCATAAACAATATAGGACCAGATATATATTGACCACACAAATGCATATATCATCAATCATACAAGAATGTGGAGGAAAACTTGAATAGCTTTATTAATAATCAAGAATAGAAAAGAGGATTACAACCAATTGTTCTGACCCAACATCATCCTCTCAGAAAGAAAGCCCTTCTTCACCTCATGAAAAGCTTAGATCACCCAACACTATGATGTTACACCAAGAAACCAGCAGCACTTCCTTACAAGATACAAAATTCCAGCCTCCAACCTCTGGATCTCTGGGATGAGAGATCTATATATAGATATTTGCAGAGGTGTGAGTCAGCTCTGGGTTTTTTATTAGTGTCTTCTCTCTGATAGTTCTTGATTCCACTTGGAGATCTCATTGATCTCTTACTCATCCTTGGGCGATTCTGAGAGGCAAGTGTCACAAGAGAAGTTTTTGGAAGATTCCATGATCATCCACCTCGTACTATCTCTGCCACTTGTCTATTCTCGTCCATCGCACCCTATAGAAGGACTTTTCAGTATGCATCGCACCTCCCGTGTGTATTTAGGTGGGATGCATCTCACCCTCAGCACTGAGCAATCAGTATGGTCTAGTTTTGACCATTTCTGAGTAGTTTTTCATGTAGAACTTCTGGGAGATGATGTAATCAGCTGCCTTGTTTCTTTAGAGTGTTAATCAACACTTTTAGGGACTTAGGAGCCCTTGGTTTATGGACATATATGATTGGGGTTGCAGTGCCCAAAAATGTCTATAACAGAAATAAAGTGAGGAATATGGGGCACAAGAAGCAAAGAAAAGAAGACAATTTCAAGATGCAATGTCGTGGCAATAATCCATGATTGAACGAATTATTGAAGAGGAAGTTGTAAAAGACCAACTCAGATCAAATTCAAGACTAGTCAAAGAAACATTGCAGTAGAAACAAGTAAAGAAATATGGAGCTTATGGCAATAACGCACAACAGAGAATGAAGCAATTTCGATGATATAGAATATGGAAGCAACAAAAAATAAATTGCAAAATTGTAATAGTTTTGAGTCGTTGTATGCCTAGCCGAGACATAAACTAGCAGGTATGTTTGAGTGATGATTGAATCAATTTCTATTGTAAGCCTAGCAGGCATAGTTGAGTCATGTTGAGGCATGTTTGAGTTATGTTGAGTCATACAATCGTAATTAAGAGGGAGTGTTGGAAATTGTAATTACTCCCGCATGCAAGAGTTGGCTAAATTTGGAGAGTCTATTAACCGAGTCAACTTGAGTGAGTTCTAGTTAAGTCATATTTTGGGTAAAGTTGAACTTATAGTATGTGTGCATGTTAAGTTATTTTAGGTGAGCCATTAAACTAAAAATTTTAAATACCCTTCATTGGGTTCATTGTAATGAAGTCAAACCACATTTTGTTGATCAATAGAAAAGCGACAACTCCTTTTATTGTGTCTGTGTGTGTGTGTGAAATTTTGTGTCTTTACTCCTTTGTCTTTCCAATTGAAAGTTGAACAAGGAAACATACTAGTTTCTGGGTCATCAGCCATGGGCATAACCATTTGTGGACAAACCTACAGTGTAATGGTTTGGAAATGTAAGGAAAAATTAAACTGCAATTAATAAATCCTATCTTGAAACGAAATGAATGACTTGAACTTTTGATATAATTAATCACCAAATGCACACAAGTTGATCGTTTGGGGGTAAAGCATGGTTGGGATTCTTGATTTGGGGAACATTATGGAAATATTATTATTTAATAATATTATTGTTTATTAATATTTAATAATGTTATTGTTTAATAATACTTATTAATTTATCAATTTATTAATTTAAATCAAGGAATTGATATTAATTATTATCATTATTATTATTAAAATTATCATTTATAATTATTCATTCTTATTATTAATAATAAATATTATTAATAATATAAATTTATAATAAATTAATAAATAATATTAACTTAATTTATAAATAAATTTAAATTTAAGAATCTTCATTTTAAAATAGGGGGACATATCTATATATAAAATATTTTATTAAATTAAAAAATAATAATAATTTATGAAAAATAAGGTATTTTTTTTTATTGAATTTTCAAAAATAGATATCATAATTAATAAGGTAAAATAATTTAATATTAGTAAATTAAATTTAATAAATCAACAATTTAAAAATTAATTTATAATTATCAAAATCTCATATAATTAAATATATAAATATAAATTTATTTAAATTTAATATTTTAATATAAATCTTTGTTATTATAATTTGTTAATTCAATATATTATAATTTACTAATTCAATATGTTATAATGTGAATATTATTTATTCATATGATGATGATGATGATGATTAATGTTCACTAAGACTAATATGGTCTATTGGACCTTAAGAAAGAAGTGGTTAATTGAGATTATTTAAGATTTTAATTCTGTGATAAAAAAGGAGGGAAAAAACATTCTCAGGTCACTGTAGTTTTCCTGACTGAACAAGTCAAAGAGGTTGGTAGTGGGGAAAATGTTATGGAAATGAGAACGGATGTGAGTAAGGGCCAAACACTCCAAGAGAAAGTGCTTTTCATCTTCGACTCTCTTAGTATTGTAAAGGAGGCATATCTTTTGTCCCAAGGAATCTTGGGAATAGACTAATGCCCAGTTTCACTCCGGAGCTCATGATAATTAGTTCTAATCCTTGCGATATTCATTCACTTCTTAGCATTAGTTAATAGAGGAAGGTAATTTTGGGTAGCAAGTGTGGGGTTGATTACCTCCTTATAGGATCTTCACTTTCTTTTCCCCTCTAACTTCTTATCACTCCACAACTTATCCTTAAATTTGGAAGTAATGATATTTTAAATATTGTATTTATTCCCCAAGAGGAAATCCTCCCTTATCTCCCAATGATTGAGCCAGGACTTGGCATCCTTATGCCACCCTCACTTGAGCCGAAGGCGGTTTTGACTAGAGTTAGAAGTGATTTTTGGGAGCCTCTTGGCTTCCGTGTTGTAGAACTTATTCATATACATCAGATACCTAAACATAGTCGTGCATTCAGTGGGGGAAAGGTTAGCTTCAATCAATAAAATAGGGTAGGGAGTACTACCTTTAATCTTGAGGTTGTAGGTTATGAGTTGCTTTTGGATCGTTTCAACCTTTCTCCAAGAGTATCTAGATAGACTACATCCCCACACCTCACATCTGTATAAAATAAAATGGTTGACGGGAGTCTCAAAGAGGAACCTTTTTTTACTCCAAAACCAAAGATCAGTTGTCTTACAATTGTTTTCAAGCTCGTAGTAAGCTTTCCAACCTCCTAAAATCCTTTTCTCAATGTTATAGTTCGATTTGAGCTAATGGTGAATGTTAATACCTAAATATTTGTAAGGAGAAACACTCTCTAAGTAATTGTTATCATAAATGAAATTGTCATAAGTGATATTTTTGGATTTAATAAGCATAACTTTATTCTTGTTAGTATTAACAATCATACCCATCTTGACACAGTAATCATGGAGGGTTTTAAGCTGCTTGTTGGGATTGTTAGAACACTTGGTAAGAAGAACAATATCATCAACATAAAGGAGAAGAGTAATGACTATACCAGCAAGCTTGTGTCCTTGACAATGGATAGCTTATAAGCATTCCTCAAGATATCATCTTACCCTCCACTAGTCCATGGATCTCGCAGTCCATTGAAAAATATAATCTTTCTTACAAAATTCTTAAGAACCCTCCTAATGCACTCCATCAAAAAAATATTTTAATCTATATGCAATTAGAGGAAGATTTCATGATATGTCATTGTTTTCTTTGAAATAAAGGTTCTAGGAAGTTACCTATCCACCGTATTGAGTGGTGATCCAATGGCATGTTTGTTTGTTTGTTTGTTTTTTTTTTTTTTTTTTTTTTTTTTCAGGGGAAATATGGAAGATAGCCTCACGAAATCAGGGAAGAAGCTATATGACAAAGGAAAGACAATAGTCATGGGTCGCAAAGTGCGACTGCAGAATATTAAGAAAGTGAATTGAAAAGAAGAGGTAGAGATCATGTTTAGAGAGGTTCAAGCCACAACCAAGGAATTGAGAACTATAGTGGATGACAAGGAAGAAATTCAGGGTGATTGGTGTAGCTTTGATTTGCTACCACCTCATATGTTTACTAGTAAATATTTTGATAATTGGGTTATCAAGATGCTAATTTTTCTTCAAGCTAAAGAGTTAATTGAGTACGAGTCTAATAACCCATATGATGAAGTATGAAATGCTTTAGCATTGAATTTTATAAAAATGGCATTGGATGAGAACTATTTGTGCAAGGTAGCGAAAGCTACAACTTCCAAGGAAGCATGAAAGATCTTGGAAGAAGAATTTGGTGAAAGGGGGGTGACATGCAGTAGCAAGATGTGTTATACTCTATTGAGTCAGCCACAGATCTGAGAGTAGATCAGAAAAACTTTGAGAAGACAACATAGCTTGGATAATCCCACTCAAACGTAGATGATGGTCATCAAGACCATAAAATTGAAAGCCATTATGCAGACATTCATATAGATGAAGAAGATGCAACAAAGATTGCAAAGAGATAAGTTGAAGCCACTATGTGTTAAGCAGTGCAAGAGCATATAAATGCTCAAGGACTCTATTATAATGTGGATGGTGCATATGATGGTGAATCCCATTGTGATGAAACACATGTGGATGATGACTGCAAAGTGAGATGTGAATGGTTGAATCTAGGCGCATTTGAATGGTTTGGAATTGTCAGTGAGCACATGCATGCTTGGATAACCCACCATAGGGTAGATGAACATCATGGTAATGAAATTTGTGAAATAGGGATTGATTGTGGAAATATGGTAAGTGCCATGTTTGTTGAAGAATTGAAGGTTGAAGTTTTCACTGTAGCAGCAAGTTATAAAGTAGTTGGAGCTGCTCATGAAGTAGTGCGTGAATAAGCAACAACTGAGTTTGGAATAGATAAAACTATCAATAGAGTAGAAAGTGGTTTGGTGGATCCAACAATTGAATTGTTGATGTTGAATTTGATGTAGATAATTTAACTTGTGATTACTGGTTAGACATGTTGCAACAGAAAGAACATATTGATAGGTTGTTATTTGGTGAGAGAAACCCACTTGTGTTTGGAAGCCAAGTGGAATACAACATGTTTGTAGCAAGAGAGATTGGTAAAAGGGCAGAAAATGAAAATTATGATACAATGATAGAAAAAAAGAAGGCAGAGAAGGAAGAGGTAGAGATAGAAGCTCTCACTAACAAATATGTTTTTAACATTGTTTTTTAATATGCATGTGTTCATAATAGCATGGAAGCAAAAGTTGAAAAAAAAGTTGCTAATAAGTTTGATGCAGATTTGAAGCTCATTGAAGAATGGATTCAAAAGCCAATTGAACAAATCGATGAGAGCCTTAAAGCATCAGCTAGAGTAAAAGAATTGGATGAAATGGTGAATAATGATCTTGAGTGTGTAGATTACAAGAAAAAATCAACATTTCCTGATGATGAAAGTGAAGAGAAGGACATGGAAGTTTCTGAAAACAAGGAAGAATGCATTAAAACCATTTTTCAGCAATGGAGTCAAGAAGAGATAAGACTCTACTATCAAGAAATATGGCAGAAATAAAGTGAGGAATATGAGGCATAAGAAGCAAAGCAAAGAAGACAGTTTCAAGATGCAATGTTGTGGAAACAGTCCATGATTGAATGAATTGTTGAAGAGGAAGCTATAAAAGACTGACTCTGATCAAATTCAAGACTAGTCAAAGAAACATTGTAGTAGCAACAAGTAAAGAAATATGGAGCTTATAGAAACAACGCACAATAGAGGATGAATCAATTTCGAGGATATAGAATATGGAAGCAACAAAAAAGAAAATGAAAAATTGTAAAATTTTTTAGTCATTGTAAGCCTCGCTGAGACATATAGTAGCAAGTATGTTTGAGTGATGATTGAGTCAATTTATATTGTAAGCCTGGCAGGCATAGTTGAGTCATGTTGAGTCATGTTTGAGTTATGTTGAGTCATATGATCATAATTAAGGGGGGGTGTTGGAAATTGTAATTAATCTCGCATGCAAGAGTTGGCTAAATTTGGAGAGTCTGTTAATCGAGTCAACTTGAGTGAGTTCTAGTTAAGTCATATTTTGGGTAAAGTTGAATTTAGAGTATATGTGAATGTTAAGTTATTTTAGGTGAGTCACTAAACTAAAAATTTTAAATACCATTCACTGGGTTCATTGTAATGAAGTCAAATCAAGTTTTGTTGATCATTAGAAAATCGACAACTCCTTTTATTGTGTGTGTGAG
This sequence comes from Pinus tabuliformis, assembly GCA_031772625.1. Lineage (NCBI taxonomy): Eukaryota > Viridiplantae > Streptophyta > Pinopsida > Pinales > Pinaceae > Pinus > Pinus tabuliformis. Next base: position 701,680,773 of record CM062805.1, on the reverse strand, counting down.
AGAAATTTTGTGTCTTTACTCCTTTGTCGTTCCAACTCAAATTCGAACAAGGAAACATACTAGTTTCTGGGTCATCATCCATGGGCGTAACCATTTATGGAAAAATCTACAGTGTAATGGTTTGGAAATGTCAGGAAACATTAAACTACAATTGATAAATCCTATCTTGAAATGAAATGAATGACTTGAACTTTTGATATAATTAGTCACTAAATGTGCACAAGTTGATCATTTGGGGGTAAAGAATGACTAGCATTCTCGATTTTGGAAACATTCTGGAAATGGATGAACATGAGTGAAGTGAAAAAAATAAAATGACCTCACTTGATGTGTAGGATTTGGGAATATTTCCTGAGTAGGTTGAACATTAGGTAAAATCATGGATTTAATTGGCTTGTAATTCTTTAATCCAGGTTTCTATAATGTTATGTAACTAATTTCTAATAATAAGTGAAACTTGGGATAGAGATTTCCTATGAGCTTCTCGGTTAGGATTTAGGATTTTTGATAAAGATTTTTATGTGAGTTCTTTGGGATTTGGGATTTCTAGTTTCACTTATAAGTTATTGATATATTTAATGAATTGACTTAACATTGTATATACTTTTGATATAATGGAAATCTAATTTATCCTTAAATTTACTAGTGCACCTTACCCAAATTACTTTAACAAATTACCAATTCACCACAATTGCAACAAAATTTTATAAAAAACTAAATCCCATATTCATGGTTAGACATTTAATTCATTCCATACCACGTGGAGATTATGGTATTGTAAGCATTTTTCAAAAGAAATAATAATAATCCCTTAACAATATTCGACCTCAAATTAGCAACCATTAATTCCATGAGCATCACCCCTAAGTTGTGGATCCCCGAAATATTCAATGATCAATGAGAGATGGGCTAGGTCAATTATTTGATGTCGACCATGTCCGTAGGATCCCAAAATCCACAATCAGCATAAGGTTAAAACAACAATTGTCCCCAATGTAATTATAATAAGCGTTTACTACACCCTATAATTGACTTAAGAGGTCTATATATTGCCTATAATTGACTTAAGAGGTCTATACTGCCAGAGGGATTATCTATTGTCTTGCAAGTATGTTGTTACAGGGGTAACAAAACAATATAAATAAATTATAATTAGTTATATTCTATTTCTTAATTATGTTAAATGAGTCTAGAGGCTCATTCTATAGCCTAGTATGATGTGTAACCTTGTTAGTTTGTCATCAAAGTTGAAATTTTACTCATGCCGATCCAAATAAAAATTTTAAAAATTAAATTAAATTAACTAGCTATACAAAATATTTAAATAATGTTGGTTCATAAAAAAATATGCATGTGAAGAAATTGGATTTGGATCCCTCTCGGCTCAAATGTAGTTAAAATTAACAAAAGTAATGTTTAAGTTTTAGTTGGAATTGTCAAAAATAAATTTTGATAAGATCATGTTTGTTTAAAATTTATTTTTTAATACATAAATGGATTTAGTGATATTTCTAAAACACTCAAATTGTACATAGTTAAATTCCTACAAACTTCTTAAGAAAACAAAATGAATACAATATTTATGTAAAAGGGGTGCTTCATTTACTTGCTTCACGGGATACGCTAGCAAAGACTGAACAAATTTAGTCGGGAATGGATAATCTGTCATGGCTTTGGTGCAGTAAGCATCATAAAACCACTCGTCCACATTCTCAATAGTGTCATTATCGCTATTTGATATGTAACAAGGAAAGTATCTTATGTTAAAAATACATCAGTATACTTGTAACTTCATGGTCCTACGAGTCATATGTATTGTGATAAATGGAACTATGGCGTGAATTTGATAAAGAGTCAACATTGTTACCTACAATTCTAAGCACATTTCTCAGAGAAGCCATGAGGAGTATGCCAAGTTATCTACAACATTTCAAGAACCTTTGATCACTTTGAAGAAATTTTCACTTTCAATCCACTCAAAAGTGCAACTTTTTCATAATAAGGAAATTTATACCATGAAGTCTTGAAGACACAGTGTTGTCAAAACTCTCTGGAGGTGTCATGTTATCAAAATACAAAATTGGTGTAGAGGATGAGATTGCACTTATTGTAATGTGTGGGTATTTCAATCGAAACCAAGCATCTAACACTGCAAATTATGTACAAGTTTCATTCTTCATTAAATTTCCTTCTATAACTGTGATTACATCATTAGTACTTGAAGGTATAAAGATTAGGATCACAGTTCAACAAAATATTTCAACTTACTCGCTCCGTAAGATCCTTTGAATACAACTACATGTGAATAATGATGCCGCCGATTAATAGCAGGCACTAGTCTCTCAACCTTGTAGGTTACGGCCCCCATTAAACAGTTGTTGTGGAATGATTTCGCACAGTAGCTCAGTCATTTCCCTTCATCGATTCTTTCTAATGGGACTCTTCAATCCCTTGAGAACCCTTCGAGCCCTCAAGCCTGCATAAAGGTGTCTGCCCCTCTTTCCTTTGGTTTGTTGGATTTATTGTATAAATCCTTAAAATCAGCGCTTTTATGGTAGTAAAGACTTTACAAAGGATTTACGCACAAACACGCGTAAAATCCAATCACCTCACTGAATCATAGGCTTGGCCCAGTTCTCGAGGCTTCACTTTATCGCAGTCAACTGTCAGCCCTTCTGTGGGTCACAATACCCAAGCCTTCCACTTCCCCAATCTGTGATTACACTATCGGTGCTCCACAAGCACGCCGTTTGCACTAAAATCCCAGTCCCTTTGTTATATCGGGAATTTCGGAAAAAATAGAAATACAAAGAAAATACGCCTCCAACCACTTAGGCCAGATCTCAAATTCTATGTATCGAGGCCTATAAATATTGTCGAGTCCGCCTTTCGCCTGCGCCCATACTCCTCCGCTGATTGAATCTCTGTCGTTGATCTTTCCTACAGATCCAACGGTCCTCGTTCAATCGCTTAATCGCAATTGGAGATCGCCCAACAGTCCCGCCGATTTAATCTCCATCATTGATCCTCCCACAGATCCAACAGTCCATACTTTGTTGCATGATCTCAATCGGCGTTTTCCCGAGGTTGGGGTTATTCCGCTCCTCAATTTAATCTCCACCGTTGATCCTCCCACAGATCCAACAGTCCATATTCTGTCACTTGATTGCAATCGGCATTTGCCCAAGGCCGGGGTTATGCCGCTTGCCGATTTCAACTCTGCCGATTTGATCTTCGTCGTCGACCTGTTGGATCCAACGGCCCCTGAGTGTCACCTCCTTAACCTTTCACTCCTCTGTTTTCATGCCTTTTCACACTTCCGCTGTGTTGTGAGCAAGTTTTCTCTATGTGCGCTTTCACCTCCTTGGGTCCGCCGAATTTACCTGCAAGGATACATACATATAGATGGAAGCTATAATTCAAATTAAGTTTAGCCTTCAATCAATTGAAATACAGTTACATGGATTCTGAATTGGAATAAAATTGCACATAACAAATAAATAACGGAAATATTTCGAGACTTTGTCTCCCTCTATGGTTTTCTCGCCTAACACTAGTGGCCTCTCTTACAGTCTGCCCATAGGCTTACAATCCTTCTCCACTCGGCTAACCCCTTACTCTTCATTCTTATTTCCTTTTTAATACATCAGTGGCAGTTCCTCCTACAGTTCGAGGAACGGTTTTTTTCAGTTATGAGACAGTTTCCTCAAACTAATTCTCATATAATCCTATCTTGTCTAATTCAAAACTAACAATGGTCGATCCAGCCTTCATTTACAATAACACAAAATGAAACTAAATAAAATAGAAATTTGAGCTTTTTTCCTCTCTACTTTTCAAAATAGAAGGAGAAAATAAAAAAATAACAAGAACCAACTCCCAGCTGTCGCCTCTTCATTCGAGTGCTCCTGCATCAGGCTCAGTGGGTGAATTATATTCATGGCTCCTGTCCATGAGCTCTTCAATAGAGTACCCGATGTTTTGAATCTAGCCAGCATCTAACCAAGAACTATCTTTGATAGGATGACCCTTCCACTTGACTAGATACTGCAGATATTCCTTCTGTCGAGTCCGTCTAGCCACCTAGGTATCTAGGATCTGTTCGATCTCTAGATGCTTTGCTAGGGGTATTTGTTTAATCCATGTATCACTCTCTCCTAGGCGTCCCATGTTCATCTTTCTGAACTATCTTCATCCTCTACCGCAATGTGGTGATACAGGTCTTCTACATTGAAAATGGGTGAACTTCCAATACCTGGGGGTAACTGCAATTCATAAGCATTTGTAGAAAATTTCCGAAGAATCCTGCAAGGCCCAATCTTTTTCAATTTCAACTTGTTGTACTCGCGTTTAGGAAACCTCTCTTTGTGTAGGTGTGCTAATACCAGGTCTCCTACGTTGAATTGCACCTCCCGCCTTTTCAAATTTGCCTTTTTCTTGTATATTTGGCTGTTGTTTTGTAATTTTAATTTCACTTTTTCATGAAGATTGTTGATTTCTTTTGCGAAGTCTTCACCATTAGCACTCCTACGCTCCAGCTGTCAAAAATCCTGTAACTTATGTACTCCACGTGGGTGCATTCCATATAGGATATGGAAAGGACTACTACCTGTATTCTGATTGGGCGAATCATTATAAACAAATTTGGCTTGTGCAAGCACACGATCCCATTGTCGAGAATTTTCTCCAACCAAACTCCTCAACAAATTTCCTAGACTCCGGCTTACCACTTCGGTTTGCCCATCGGTCTGTGGATGATAAGCTGAGCTGAAGTTTAGTTTGGTGTCTAATGTTTTCCATAAGGTTCGCCAAAAGTGTCCTATAAATTTAACATCTCGATCTGAAACAATAGACTTTGGCAAGCCATGTAATATGACTATCTCGGTAAAGAACAAATGCGCTACATGTGTGGCATCACTGGTTTTTTTGCATGGAATGAAATGTGCCATTTTAGTGAAACGATCCACCACCACCATGATGGAATCGAATCCCTGTTGTGTCTTTGGTAGACATAAGACAAAGTCTATGTTAGGTCCCTATACTACTAGTGATTGCCCCATTACTATTGTAGTTGTATCCCTTATTAATATTGTTGTGTCCTATTGTCCCCATATTGTTATTACTATGCCCCATAGAATCCCTCTATTGTTATCTTTGTGGCTTTATATTATTATTGTTAGGTCGGCTGGGTTATATTGTGACTCCTTAGACTCCTATATATAGAAAGGAGGTTTTGTCATTTGAATCATCCAAGAATTGTTCATTTATGTAATGTAAAGGAGGTTTCCCCCTCGAAGAGGCTGAATTCTAAGGCGTTGATCTATCTTTTCTATCTTTTTGTGAGCTGGTTTCACAACATTTGGTATCAGAGCTTTGGATTCTAGGGTTTCGCTGCTCCAAATAAGTCATTGTGGAATTTTCGCTATAACTTTTTTTTCTGCAATGTTTCAAAAGCTAAAACAAAAACCCATTTGAGAAGACATCACGTTGAACCTTGGGTCAAAATTTCAAAGCTTTTGGCACTATATTTGCGGAGATATGATCTGAGGAAGTTGGTCTTTTTGCAGACTCCTGTATTACATTCCAAACAGCTGACCTGGGGAAAATCGTCATAACTTTCTCTCTGCGCATCAGATTGAAATTTCATAAGAAGGTGCAAAAAGAGGACAGAGTGTAATTTCTTGCATATATTTTTCAGAGCCAAAGGTTGAAACAGTGACTCGTGGCACGTCGTACAAGTTCTCTCTACTGAACTAGTCTATAATCAAGTCACTGTGGGAGATTTGGCATAACTCTTCCCTGGAGAATTCAATTTGGATCAAACTGGTGGCATTAGAAGAGGACATAGAGGGCTACTTCAGGTCGCAATTTTAGAACTGGATGATTCGAAATTATAGAGATACATCATATTCAATATCTAGCTCCTACAAAGTGAAAGAAGGTGTGTAATTTTTTTCAAATTTTTTAATAAGCTTGGTTTGAAAAATTAGTTTGAAGGAATTGAAAGGGCATAGTAAAGCATTATTATCGGTAATTGATGACTTGAGGAAAGAAAATGCAAACGCCTAGTAAGCAACCTGAAAGCACTAGCATGAATCATGAAGAAGAGGAAGAAATGCAACATGATATATCAAAATTACGAGACCAAGTGCAACAAGTGTCACTTGCACAAAAAGAAACAGAATCTAAGATGGATGGTTTAAAGAAAGATGTAGAAGCTAATATGGATGGTTTAAAGAAAGGCATAGAAGCTAAGATGGATTGTTTAAAGAAAGGCGTAGAAACTAAGATGAATGACGTGGAAGCTATGATGGATGACTTGAAGACAGGCATGGAAGATTTGAAGACAGATTTGAAGATAGATTTAACAAAGTTTCTACAAGAAATGCTTACTAATGGTGAAAGGGTAGTAAAGGAAACTCATGATGAGAACAAAATAAATGTTAATCATGATTTCATAGACTCTAATGTTGGATCGAAGACCCACCATATTTGGCAAGGATCCCGCAACATGGATATTACAGATGGAGCAATTTTTTGATCTCAATAATGTGCAAAACACACAAAAGGTACATATTGCAACTTTATATTTGGAACGAAATCAGTTTGTATGGTATCAATGGCTTTTCTCTCATAAATAAATTATCACTTGGGCAGTTTTTACGGAAGAATTGACAGCACATTATGAGGATACAAAAAGCAACACTTTTTTTAGCCAATTGATAAGTCTCAAACAAAAGGGTTTAATAATGGAGCACATTGAGGAGTTCCAAAAATTGAATATAAGGGTAAAAAAAATTCCAGAGGAGCATAAGATTGATGTGTTCATGGGGACTTTAAAGGATAATATCCAACACGATGTTCGCCTTTGGGAACTTGATTCATTAGAGAAGGCATTCAGGTTAGCAAGAAAAATGGAAAGCAAAATTATGGCAACCATGAAGCATACCACTCACAACTATAAAGATGGAAGTGTTGTTGCCCCTAGTCTTCCACAACCTATAAGGTTGACACCACAACAATTGGAAGAAAAAAGAGCAAAAGGGCTTTGTTACAGTTGTGATAGAAAATACACTAAAGGTCATAAGTGTGCTGAGAAGAAACTATTCTACATAGATTGTGAAGAGGAAGAAGAAAAGGAGTAAGAAAGGTCCAAAGAAGAGGATATACTCCAGGAACAAATCCTAGATAAAGAAGAAATGAATCCGACCATATCTTGTAATGCATTGGCTGGAATTACCACTCCTCAAACCATCAAGATAGAAGGACAAATCAAGAAGAAAAAGGTAATAGTGTTGATTGATTCAGGAAGTACCCACAATTTTATTCATTGTAAGGTAGCAAAAGAATTGAATTGCTTCCTATATCCAGCACCAGAGTGTCAAGTGATGATTGCAAATGGAGGAACGATAAATTGCTCTGGAAAGTGCCATAATATCAAGCTATCCATGGGAGAATATGTATTAACTAGCTCAATGCTTTCCATTCCAATGGGAGGTGCTGATGTTGTACTAGGAGTCCAATGGCTACAATCCTTGGGTACAATAGCTTTTAATTTTCATGAAATTTTCTACGGAAGGAAAGGAAGTTGAATTAAGGGGTATTGCAAGGAAACCAGGAAATATAATCAGCTCTAACGGTATGACAAAGCTTCTAAAAAAGGAACAAAGAGGTGTAATTGCACAATTATGTTCGCTAGATGTTTCCACATCGGAATCATCTATTTCTCCAGATCTCCAAAAATTCTTGGACAATCATTCCAAAGTATTTGAGACTCCCAAAAGTCTCCCACCTATTAGTGATCATGATCATGCTATTCATCTGATTCCAGGAAGTGTTCCTCCAAACATCAGGCCGTACAGATATCCCTATGCCCAAAAGAGTGAAATTGAACGTATGGTTGCAGAAATGCTAGAGGCTGGTATAATTCAACCTAGTCAAAGTTCTTTCTCTGCTCCAGTAATATTGGTGCACAAGAAGGATGGATCATGGCGCATGTGTCCAGATTATAGAGAGCTTAACAAGCTCACTATTAAAGATAAGTTTCCCATTCCTGTCATTGATGAATTACTGGATGAATTGCATGGATAAATTTACTTCACCAAGTTGGATCTTCGTTCAGGATATCATCAAATCAGAATGAAGACTAAAGACATTCCGAAAACATCATTTAGAACTCATGAAGGTCATTATGAATTTTTGGTCATGCCTTTTGGCCTTACCAATGCACCTTCTACATTTCAAGGTTTGATGAATTCCATTTTCAAACCCTTCCTTAGAAAATTTGTGTTAGTATTTTTTGATGATATACTAATCTACAGCAAGTCTTGGAAGGATCATGTTGAACATGTTGACGGGGTGCTACAACTATTGGAGGAGAAACAATTATATGAAAAAAGATCCAAATGTTTCTTTGGAGTACAAGAGGTGGAATATTTGGGTCATATTGTATCTCATGAAGGAGTTAAGGTAGACCCTAGAAAAATTAAAGCCATTAAGGAATGGAAAATCCCCACATCCATAAAGCATCTAAGAGGATTTCTTGGGTTGACAAGTTATTATCGCAAGTTTGTTAAGAATTATGGGAGAATAGCAGCACCTCTAACAACATTATTGAAGAAAGATGCATTTTCATGGACTCCAGAAGCAACAAAGTCCTTCGAACATCTTAAAGAAGCAATGTGCCAAGCACTGGTCTTAGCTACACCGGACTTCACAAAAAACTTTATTGTGGAATGTGATGCTTCAGGCAATGGAATTGTTGTTGTTTTAATGCAAGATGAAAGACCCATTGCTTTTGAAAGTCGTCCAATCAAGGGAAATTTTTTACACAAAGCTATTTATGAGAAGGAAATGTTGGCAATACTACATGCACTTAAGAAATGGTGACCCTACCTAATGGAGAGACACTTCAAGGTAAAAACGGATCATGATAGCCTTAAATACTTTTTAGAACAAATATTATCCTTTGAAGAGCAACAAAAGTGGGTCACAAAGATGTTGGGTTATGACTTTGAAATCATCTACAAAAAAGGGAAGCAAAATGTGGCGGCAGATGCACTCTCAAGAAAGGATGAGGATGTGGAAGCATTGTTGTGCACCATTTTTATTATCCAACCAGATTGGATAAACAAAGCAAGGGAGGAATGGAAGAATGATGAAGAAGTGTGGGCACTTATTCGAAAGTTACAACAAGATTCCAGTACATCTGATACATTTAGCTGGCAAAATGATTCGTTATGGTACAAAGATCGCTTATACCTCTGTAAGAATTACCAACTCAAACAAAATATTCTTATGGAATTACACACTTCTCCCTTAGGAGGGCACTCAGGATTTTTAAAAACTTACCACAAGGTTAAGAAGGAATTTTTTTGGGATGGCCTTAAATCGGATATTCAAAAGTTTGTGGCGGAATGTTTGGTTTGCCAACAAAATAAAGTTGAAACAATTAAGACCCCGGGTCTATTACAGCCTTTATCCATTCCAAGCCAACATTGGGAGGAGGTCTCGATGGATTTTATCACAGGTTTACCCAAGTCTGAGGGAAAGAGTGTCATCATGGTGGTAGTTGACAGACTTACCAAGTATGCACACTTTTGTGCATTATCACATCCATTTAAAGCCAGTATAGTTTCTACTGCATTTATGGAAACAATTCAAAAGCTACATGGAAATCCAAAGATTATTGTAAGTGACAGAGATCCCATTTTCACTGGAAATTTTTGGACAAAATTATTTTCTTGTCTTGGTACTCAGTTAGCTCATAGCTCATCTTATCATCCTCAATCTGATGGGCAAACTAAGATAGTAAACAAATGTTTGGAAGGATATCTTCGTTGCTTTGTATCTGATAAACGGACACAATGGGTCAAATGGTTGCCTCTGGCTAAATGGTGGTATAACACTTCCTTCCATACAGCAACAAAAATGACCCCATTTATGGCACTTTATGGATATCAGCCACCATCCATCACATCATATTTAAGAGAAAATTCTAAGGTTCAAGTAGTGGAACATCACATCGAACATCAACAACAAGTCCTCCAACTCTTAAAAGATAACCTCGTGTTGGCACAAAATAAAATGAAACAACAGGCAGATCAGCATCGCAATGAAAGAAGTTTTGATGTAGGTGATTGGGTATTCCTACGGCTACAACCATATAAACAAATGTCCCTCAAGCAAGCTAAGAAGGATAATAAATTATCACCAAAGTATTATGGTCCATACAAGGTGTTACAAAAGATTGGTACTATGGCATACAAATTGGAGCTTCCTGCAGCTTCTCGAGTGCACCCAGTTTTCCATGTTTCATGTTTAAAGAAGGTTATAGGCGACAAGCTCCCAGTTCAAACAATATTGCCAGAACTTGACAAGGAAGGAAAAATTATATTGGAACCAGAAGCAGTCACTGAAACAAGAACTCGACAGCTACGAAATCGATCAATTTCGGAGTATCTCATCAAGTGGAAGAACTTATCCACTGAAGATTCCACATGGGAGGATGAGAATTTTATATAAAAGCATCCAGAACTACTCAAGCGTTGAGGACAACACTTTTTTTGAAGGAGAGGGGCATGTTAGGTCCCTATAATACTAGTGATTTCCCCATTACTATTGTACTTGTATCCCTTATTAATATTGTTTTGCCCTATTGTCCCCATATTGTTATTATTGTGCCCCATAGAATCCCTTTATTGTTATTTTTGTGGCTTTATATTATTATTGTTAGGTCGGCTGGGTTATATTGTGACTCCTTAGACTCCTATATATAGAAAGGAGGTTTTGTCATTTGAATCATCCAAGAATTGTTCATTTATGTAATGTAAAGGAGGTTTCCCCCTCTAAGAGGCTGAATTCTAAGGCGTTGATCTATCTTTTCTATCTTTTTGTGAGCTGGTTTCATAATAGTCTAAACTGATTGAGTCCCATGGTCTACTTAGAATGGGTAAGGGTGCATACAATCTTGTGTTTGGGTTGTGTCCCTTTGCAAGCTGACACATTTTGCATCTAGTTACAAACCTTTTTACATCTCTACGCATCTTCGGCCATAGTAAAAGTGGCTCAACTAATCCAAGGTCTTGTCTATGCCAAAATGCTCGGCTAAACCTCCACTATGCTTTTCCTAGATTAAGCTCTCTCTCATAGAACATTCCGGAATACACCACTGCCCTCCTTTGAACATCAATCCTTCCTGCATGTTATAGTCCAGCCATGAGCTGTTGTCTCTCAACAATGGATTTTGGCAAGCTTCATAAGCTTCCTTAAAATCTGCATCTACCTCATACAAGTCCTTAAGATGTTCAAATCTTAAGACTTGTATGTTACTTTAGTATAGGATCAGATTCCTCTTGCTTAACGCATCTGCCACTTTGTTGGCTTGACCGCTGATATGTTTCAACACAAATGTAAAACTCTGCAAGTACTCCACCCACTTCACATGTTTATGGTTCATCTTATGCTGCTGCATAATATACTGCAACGCAGAATTGTTCGAAAATAAGACAACTTCATTGGCCAACAGATAATGTCTCCAATGCTTTAGTGCTTGAACCACTGCATAAAATTCCTTGTCATAGGACGTGTATTTTTGCCTACTTTCATTTAGTTTCTCACTGAAATAGGCTACTGGCTTGTCTTCTTGGCTGAGTACTGCACTAATGGCTATCCCACTGGCATCACAACGAACTTGGAAAAGTTTGTTAAAGTTCGGTAATCTCAAATCGGTCTTTTAGTAATTTTCTTCTTGAGCAACTGAAAGCTCTTCTCTGCCATTTCTGTCCAATGGAAAGGCTGATTTGTTTTCTTAATGGTGTCCAACATAGGTGCACAAATCCCACTGAAAATTTTAATAAATTTCTGATAAAAACTCGCCAATCCATGAAAACTCCGTCCCTTAAACAAACTTTTTGGGGATGGCCAGCTAACTATAGCTACAACCTTTTCCGAATCCATTTTTAGTTCATTCTCAACAATCACAAATCCTAAATAAATTAACTCTTTCTTGAAAAAAGAACATTTCTTCAAATTTATCAGTAATTTATTCTGCTGCAATCTTTCTAATACATACCTCACGTGTCGAAAATGTTCTTCTTTCGTCTTGCTGAATATAAGTATATCATCTAGATACACAATCACAAATTTTCCAATGAAATCCTTGAGCATATCGTTCATCAACTGCATGAACATGCTAGGAGCATTGCTCAATACAAATGGCATAACCAACCATTCGCACAAGTCTTCATTTTTCTTGAAAGCTGTCTTCCACTTGTCAACTTCTCGAATTCTGATTTGGTGGTAGCCTCTTTTCAGGTCTATCTTTGAAAAGTATGCTGCTCCACTCAGACAATCCATCATATCATCCATTCGAGGTAATGGGAATCTGTATTTGATAGTAATCTTATTATTGGACTGGGAATCCATGCACATTCTCCACTCACCTCCTTTCTTGGGAGCTAAAACGGTCGGAACTGCACAAGGGCTTAAAATCTCTCGAATCAGTCCTTTATCTAACAACTCCTGCACCTGCTTCCGAATTTCTTCATTATCCTTTGGACTCATCTGGTAGGCAGCCTTGTTTGGCAAACTGCCTCCTGGAATAAAATCAATATGGTGATTGATGCTCCTCTTCAGTGGTAATTTGTCTGGTAGATCATCTACCACAATATCACTAAATTCTTGCAACATGTTCTGTATCTCTTCTGGTAAATCAGTAAGGTTGGTATGTACTAACACTACTCTTTGTCTTATCACCACTACACAACCCATTTCACTCTCTTCAATTTGTCATAGAAACTCCTTTCCTCCTAGTTAATGCTTTCATTCCACTTGTTTCTACTGTCTCCTCTCCTTCCTTGGCTTCTTTCATAGGTACCAAGGTATGCTTTATCCCATCTTTGAAAAATCTGTAACAATTTGCCACTCCATCAAGGACTACCTTTCTATCGTACTGCCATGGTCTGCCTAGCAGAATATGGCACACATCCATCGACATTATGTCGCAAGTCACTTTATCCTTGTACTTGCCTCTCTAAAAATCCACCTCGCATTGTTCATCAACTAACAGTTGGTGTCCCTTATGCAACCACGACACCCTGTATGGAGTTGGGTGCTTTAATTTCTTCAAACCCAGTTTCTCCACCATCTCCATAGCTACCAAATTATCAGTACTCCCGCTGTCAATAATCAATTTACAGCATTTTCCGTGTGACTTACACACAGTCCAGAACAATGCTTTCCTCTGTGTCTGATCAACTACTTCCTTGGTTGGTTTTAATAACACCTTGTTCAACACCAAGGCTTCCCCAATTTCTGGCATATTCTCCACCTCCTATGGTGGTGCCTCTGCTTCATCGGGCTCAGCAATATATGCTCCCCTCTGCCCGATTTGTTTGTTTTCAGGACATTCAAAGGACCTGTGTCCCCACTTGTGACACTTGTAACACTGATAGGCATTTCCTCTGCCTCTGCCATTACCTCTTCCTCACTGGTATGGCCTTCCTCCTTTGGTGTTACATTCCCTCTCGCTTTGTCTCGAAGTCTTCGAACTGCTACCCTCTTCATTGCTGTTGGAAGTCTTACCTCTGCCAAAGGTCTGTCCTCGACCTCTACCAGAACCACGTCCTCTCCTAGAATTTTGTTTCCTAACAATCTTTTCTTCTGCCTTCAAAGCACTCTGATAAGCTTCTTCTATGGTTTTAGGGGAAAGAATGCTAATTTTGTCTAGGATCTCCATCTATAGGCCATTTACAAACCTCGTTGCCTTCTCAGGGGCATCTTCCACATAACCAGCTCTGAGGTTAATTTTATAAAATTCTTCTGTATATTCCTTCACAGTCATCATTCTCTATTTCAGGTTCTGTACCTGTCTATAAAGGGCAATTTGATAGTCTTTAGGCAGATACTTGCTCTTCATTTTCGCAACCATCCTGTCCCACTTTCTAATCAATGGTTTGTTTAATCTCCTCCTTTCTGCCTGTACACTATCCCACCATAATGCTGCATGTCCCTTCAATTTGGTGACAACAAACCTGACCCTCTTGTCTTCACTAATTCCTTCATACTCAAAATATTTATCTAATTCACTTATCCAGTCCAACAGGGCCTCTATGGAAAAACTACCATCATAATTAGAGAGCTTTGGCTTTGGCTTGCTGCTAGCCAACAAAACTGACTTCAATAGCTTAATTTCCAGTCCTTCATCATCTGATGCATCTGTCATGGCCACGTTTTCCTCCTCACTATCATCTCCATCTTCTGGCTCTCTACTCCTCCCTGCTTCCAACACTGCCAAACATACAGTTAAGTTTCTAATATCTTCTCTTAATCCTTCATCTGCTGCTCTTCTGACGGCTCTTCCTCGACCCCTTCTTCCTACCTCCATATTTACTGAAAGAAAGGAAAAACTAGCTCTGATACCAAATTGATGTCGTCGATTAACAGCAGGCACTAATCTATAAACCTTGTAGGTTACAACCCCCCTTAAATAGTCACTGTGGAATGTTTTCGTACATTAGCTCAGCCTTTTCCCTTCCCTGGTTCTTTCTAATGGGACTCTTCAATCCCTTGAGAGCCCTTCGAGCCCTCAAGCCTGCATGTAGGTGTCCGCCCTCTCTTTCCTTTGGTTTTTTGGATTTATTGTATAAATCCTTAAAATCAGTGCTTTTATGGTAGTAAAGCCTTTACAAAGGATTTACGCACAAACACGCATAAAATCCAATCACCCCGTTGAATCCATAGGCTTGGCACAGTTCTCAAGGATTCACTTTATCGTAGTCAGGCGTCGGCCCCTCTGCGGGTCACAATACCCAAGACTTCCACTTCCCTGATGTGCGATTACACTATTGGGATTCCACAAGCATGTCGTTTGCACTAAAATCCCACTCCCTTTGTTATATCGGGAATTTCGGAGAACACGAAAATACAAAGAAAATCCCGCTCCGACCACATAGGCTGGATCTCAAATTCTATATATCGGGGCCTATAAATATCATCAGGTCTACCTTTTTCCTAAGCCCATACTCCCCCACCTATTGAATCTATGATGTTGATATTTCCTACAGATCCAACGGTCCTTGTTCAATCGTTTAATCGCAATCGGCGATTACCTGACAGTCCCGCCGATTCAATCTCCACTGTTGATCCTCCCACAGATCCAACAGTCCATATTCTGTCGCATGATCGCAAGCGGAATTTGCCCGAGGTCAGGGTTATTCCGCTCACCGATTTCAATCCCGCTGATTTAATCTCCGCCGTTGATCCTCCAACAGATCCAACAGTCCATATTCCATCGCTCTATCGTAATTGGTGTTTGCCCGAGGTCGGGGTTATGCCGCTCGCCGATTTCAACTCCGCTGTCGACTTGTTGGATCCAACGGCCCCTGAGTGTCACCTCCTTAACCTTGCGCTCCTCTGTTTTTAGGCCTTTTGACGCTTCCACTGCATTGCCAGCAAGTTTTCTCTATGTGTGCTTTCGCCTCCTTGGGTCCGCCGAATTCACCTGCAAGGATATATACATATAGATGGAAGCTATAATTCAAATTAAGTTCAGCCTTCAATCATTTGAAATACAATTACACGGATTCTGAATTGGAATAAGATTGCACATAACAAATAAATAAGGGAAATATTTCGAGACTCTGTCTCCCTCTGTGATTTTCTCGTCTAACACCAGTGGCCTCTCTTATAGTCTGCCCATAGGCTTACAATCCTTCTCCACTCGGCTAACCCCTTACTCTTCATTCTTGTTTCCTTTTTAATACATTAGTGGCAGTTCCTCCTACAGTTCGAGGAACGGTTCTTTTCAGTTATGAGACAGTTTCTTCAAACTAATTCTCATCTAATCCTATCTTGTCTAAATCAAAACTAACAATGGTTGATTCAACCTTCATTTACAATAACACAAAATAAAACTAAATAAAATAGAAATTTGAGTTGTTTTCCTCTCTGCTTGTCAAAATAGGAGAAAATAAAAAAAAATAACAAGAACCAACTCCCAGCTCTCGCCTCTTCATTCGGGTGCTCTTGCATCAAATTATCTGCTGACAAACTTTTCTCGAGATCTGTAATCAATGTGGCAAAGTCAGCCAAAGCTTGTGGGGAACATAGAAACCTGCGGGTACTCGATTTGTTGTAGTCAGTTATTTGGCTTCCAAATGGCATTGAATGACCATCAATGCGATCTTGGAAAGAAAAATTAGAAAACCATATGAGAAAAATTACAATGAATAAAAATTTCCCAATTCCCATGCTTCAAATCAAGAAGCCTCCAAAAGTTTAGGTCATAATAGATTGATCCCATATACCTCAATAAAAACAAGCAGGGCCTTAAACTGTGGCACAATGTTGAACATGAAGCCTGTGCTTTATGTAAACCATTCAATGAATCCTTCGTTTCCAGTATATACAAATATCATAGATTTGGTGGAAGCTCCACCCCAGTGGTAGGAATTTATGAGATACCTCTATTGAAAGGTCTGATAACTCTTGGGACGAAGGTGTAATGGTTGAGAATTTGTGTGAAGTTCCTCACATGGTATTTTGCAGTTGGGGAAGAGGCTGGTATCGTGGCAACATTGGTGTTCCATTTTCGTGTTGGAGAAAAATGGAAAAGAGAACATTTTTGTGTCGCAAAACCACAGTTCCTGACAAGTGAAACCTATATCAAAACAATAACGCAAAGTATTCGATATCAAATCATTTCAATCATAAATTCTGAGGATGGTTGCTACTAAATGGAAAACCATGACATCGTTAGAATAGCTGCCAACAAAAGCCTTCGCGGGTTAATGGACACACACTAAAGGCGTAGATATGAAAATGCGAGAACAATTACCGCCACGTTACCTCAATTAGCTCCACTACCACTTTTTTTTTTCTAGTCTAAAAAAATTCCTTCTTTAATATTACTAAAGTAAGTACACTTACATGATTCTATCCCATGATAAAGTACTAAAACTTAACAACAAGAAACCTAACAGAAAATAAAACATAGACCGATTACTGTGTTGTCATCCACTGTTCAAAAGTGCTTTGATACAAAAACCAAGAAGGAAAAAAGCAAGAGACATATGCTAGTCTTATATATCAGATCGGAATAGATTCAAAATCAAATCTGGAGTCCCCGCTGAAAGCAACATAATGAATGACTCTAGGAGGTGTTGAAATGCCTCTTTGGAGACTATTTCAGTGATGAGGTTTTGCTCCCTATATATATGGTTGAAATGAATGTGCTAAACTAAATTGATCAAGATACGAATGCACTTCATCCAATAGGTCAAAAGATGAGGCTGGAAACATGACAAACCCTTTACCCAATCGATGCATCCTTTAGAGTCCCCAGAAATATGCAAATTGTGGATGTTGAGCCAACTAGCAGTGTATAGCAACCCCCATAGTGAGATGATTTCCGCTCTTTTATTGGAACCTGAACCACCCTCCCACCAAAAGTGATAAAACTTATCAGGTTCAGTAGCAATAAGAACACCACATTCACACAGTCCAGATTTGCAAGCCCCATTGAAAAAACCCACCAGATATTCATTCCAGATGTCCTGCAATATGAACTTTCTAGATTTTTTAATTTGTTTCACAGGGCCTGTGTCAGAAAAATGAGAAACAATCCCCATAATAGTGTATCTAATATCAAATGGCTTATCTTCATAAATGATAAGGTTTTTGCAGCACCATAAGCCCCAAATGATGAAAAACGAAGGGTACCAAAATATTATTGTGATTGAAACCAGTGCTTAAAGCCTGCCATCAATGTATTATGCGTCCAATCCTCCACAATCTAGAATATACTGAAGACTGTGAACCAAATTTATGTGGAAACCAGACAGTTCATGAAGTGGTGTTCAACATCTTCCGAATTTTGCTTGCACAACATACAGATACTACGACTAATGAAACCTCTGCGAACTAAATTCTTCCAAGTGAGAACTTTGTCATTCAATACCAGCTAATTGAAACATTTAAGCTTCAATGGGGAGTTCCATTTCCAGGATTTGTGAAACCAGGATAGCTTCACAGAAGGATTAGCTGGAATGGCAATGGACCTATAAATATCTTTGGTTGCAATCAGGTTCTTATGGACTTGTCTAGTCCATCTCATCTTATCATTCTTATTTGAAATATAATACCTGCAGCCTCAATCTATCTAATATTCGATTCGGTTGCCACAAGCCCCGAAATATCCATGTCCTTTGCTTGGAGCCAAGTCTGAAGATATGGAGAATGTGCTTGAAAATAAACAATATGAGATAGATAATAAATACCTCTGTCATGCAAATGTTGTATGAGAGGAACATAAAGCATACATACCCCTTGGGTACCACCAATAATATCCAACCCAACCTCGATCCTACTACCATCACTGACCTCCCAGTACCCAATGCCTTTGTCTCATCATACTGTGCCATATATATGAAATTGAGGAAGGGATTTTAGCACTACCTTTAATCCAGACTTCAAAGTCGTGATATCCCAAATATTTACCTTGGATGATGTGAGACCAAAGACCCCTACCCGACAATCCTCTCCACAAGCTTTTGCAAATGAGAGCCCTATTAAATGATAAGGTGTCCACGATCCCCCATCCCCCATGTTCAACAACTTTAGCTAAAAGAGGCAGTCTAGCCAAATGAATCTTACATGGTTTCTCTTTATCGAACCAAATAAATCTAGCAAGAATTGCGTTGATTTTATGAATGATCTCCAATGTCAGCATATAGAGATGCATCGAGTAAATAAATAGTAACTAGAGTACAAATTTGATGAGAATGAGCCTACCCCCAATGGAGAGCCACTGAAAGTCCAATTTTTTAATTTGATGTCGTTTTTTTTAATGATCTAGCTCTAGTCATCGACTTTGTATAGATTTGGTTTAATTTAGAAACCCAAATATTGAAAGCAAGAGTCCACATCACGTGAGGAAATCCCAAATAAACCACATATCTGATCGATCACATCCTGAGGCCCTTGTGAAGAAATCACTTCAGGTTTGGGAGAGTTCTTGATAAGTCTCAAAGCAGATCTGAAAATGTTTAAAATGTGATGAAAATGTGACCATTCCAGGATAGAAGACTCACCACAGAGCAGGAGGTCATCAACAAAAATCAGATGTGTAATACAGATCTATCTAGTCATAATGACGTCCTTGATCAAGCCTTTGTCCCTGGAATCCAAGATTTTCCTACTGAGAGATTCCATAATAAGAATGAACAGAATAGGGGATAAAGCACATCCTTGCCTTGAAAAAATCAGTAGGGAGGCCATTAATAATGATCTGAAAATCACTTTTGTGTGATCTCAGCTAATTAAGTAATGAAGGTATTACAGACTCATGTGCTGGTGTGTGTGTCTATGTTATCTCAGGCAACGGATCGATAAGATTGAAAAATACACAGACACTGGAAAACAGTAAGAGAAACATAGTAAGCAAATGAAAAACACAACAATTTGATAAGGAGTTCACCCAATCCTCCTGGGCTACATCTCCGGTCCAACTTTCAGTGGTGGCTTTCTTTTTATTGTGTCTTTAAGCAATTTTTTTACAATGAGGAGCTCAATTTGAGTCTCCTGAAACAGATGATGCTTAGTAGGGTGGTTCTTGGATTCCCCAAGCCACTAGAGTGCATAGAGTCCCCCTTACCAAGTCTCGACCTCAACTGGTCTGAATGGGATGAGTCCAATTTGGTACTCAGTTCCCAACAGATATCCTCACAGGGATTGCTTGAACCTCTCAAGCTTGGTTCGATGCTGCCTTAGCTCTGCAGGTCAGCTCGAATCTCTGTTCTCTACTTCACTTTCTGTTATGTTTCCTCTGTCTCACTGTCTCCTTCTTCTTCTTGTCTCCTCTATTCTGTTCTCTGTCTGTTCATCGCTTAAAGCCAATTTGTCTCTTGACTGTTCACTTTCTCTTCTGCCTCTTCAGATCGCCTGCTGTTGTCCGCTTGGAATTCCCTACCTTTGCGTCATCGTCACTGTGTAACGTCTCATAGGGAAGTGGCCACTTGTCCTCTCACGCACTGAGTGCTTGCTTTCCTCGAATGGTTCGTCATTTCAGTTACTTCTGTGAAATGATTCATCCGCTAGCTCAGTGGTCAAATAGGACTTCAAACATTTTTATGTCGTAGCTTAATTCTCCCATCAAATCCGGTTTCCCATCGGGCGCAATCTACGTCATTAGATCTGGGGCCTCCAGATCCCACGATTATCACTCTTATCGCGCGGTTGACTTGCTCGAATGTTAGCCCACGATGAGAGCGGTTTTCTCTCTCATCCGTCGAATACGCGTCAATCAATGTATGGAATCGCTCGTTCCCCTACCAAATCTGCTTACCGCCCGAAACGCCTCCGATATTCCGCCGGTTTTGGAGCGCGGGACCCGCCTTTCGCTTTAGCGCTTTTCCTATGGTTTCCTGACTTTCCATGTGACCAAGCACTCGGGGCTTTTCCTTCTGGAGGGGTTTTGCCCAGCGATGCACGATTAGCGCTAATCGTGCATCAGAAACAGCCTCTGTTTTCTGATCTGAGCTTCCTAACTGCTAGTTTTGTGCCACTATGCTGTCTCCATGGGCCTCGGTCAGCGCGCTTTGACCGAGGGCCTCGTCGTTTCGTGCTGGCTACAAACTGCCACTATCCAGAGGTCCTTCCTGACATCTTTTTGTTTACAAGGTTCTTGAAGTCTGTCATGATTTGATACTGTCATAGAACTCTCATAATTTTCATGGATCCAATTCGGATCAAATAATCACAACAAAATTGGCGGAGGATACACAAGCTAAAATCCAGTTAGCATTATGGATATTAAGACCAATTTTATACAATATCAGCCTAAGCAATTCTCAGTTGACACTATTGAAAGCCTTGGTAATATCAATCTTTATTAGGCAAGCTTTAAGTCTCTTGACCTTAATAGAGTGTAAAACTTCCTGTGGTATAGCGACAACGTCTTGAATTTGACGCCCCTCAATAAAGCCAAATTGTTTCGTTGAAATATGATCTGAAATGAGAGCTTTAAGTCTGACTGCAATAAGTTTAGAAATCATATTATAGACTGAGTTGCACAGGGATATAGGCCGAAAATCGAGAAAAAAGACCAGACTCTTTTTTTTGGATTAATGCTATGAAAATAAAATTGACAACACCCGAAACACATCCCTTAATCTGAGATTCTTCCACAACGTTTAGAAGATCATGTGACATAAGGTCAAAATAATATATGTATAGCTCGACCCCCCAACCGTTCTCAACCTCCACGTTACATCAACGACCATTTTACACCATAGTTACCAAATTCGGCCGAATCAGGCTGAAAAATTCGGATATTCGGTGATTCAATTCTGTTCGATGAAAAATACGATTAAATTCGATTCAATCAATGCGGAATGTAGTTAGTTTCTATTTCGGACAAACTAACATGGATGGAGTCAGAATTATGGATGAGGGACCAACGGGCATCTTCATTTTCCCTTGTTCGACTGGGAAATGCGAACTCGACACGCCCACAATCAATAGAGCAAACAAATGGCAAAAACATAGGATTTGCAGCCTTTAGCAGGAGGAACAGAATTTACTTAAGTTTTAAGTTATTAATATATAGCAAATGATATTTATGGGTGTATTTATTTTTAAAAAAATATACTTATATAATATTATATACAAGTATAATATTTCTAATGGTTTCAATTTATAAATAATTAAAGGAAAATAATTTAATCCTAACAAATATAGATTTTCTTTTTTTAATTTCAAAATATAACGAATTTATAAGTTTTATATTTTCGAATTTTTTTCCGTATTGAATTTTAATCAATCAAATTTTTTTCATATTCGAATTCAAATTTGGTAACTATGTTTTACACAACTACCATTTTAATTTCCTTTAAGAGTTCATTCAACAAACAGAGAAGTTGAGAAATCTTCGACGAAAAATTACTGAGTCAAATTATGTTTACTTAAAAAGTCTCCTACACTCACCTAAACGGAAAAAATCATAGAAAACGTGAACCAGAAAATATTACACACTAAAATCACGTAAAATCACGTTAAATTGTATTGACACGGCCTGCACTACACAACCCACCGGAGGACTAAATCATGTTAACCTGAATGCAGATAAGATGCAGTGATTTCATTCAGGTATGGGTGCCGAGAAGAACAAATCCGGCAGAGACTGGAAAGCGCCTGAAATATTTATGTCGCCCGACGTCCTTTTCACGATACAACTGATATTAAGGACTTGAAAAGTTGAAAGCTCTATCAGCTTGGTATTTCCTTCACCAACGTGTATTTCTTCTGTCCTCTCCTTAGCAGAGTGAAACGACCTACTCATTCACGAATGTTGCAGGAAATTCTTTTATTTTTATTATTTACCCACCGAATCACATTCCACACTATCGCGTTCTTCTGCCAAACTGAGAAATATATAGCAGGCAGGGCGATTGAGGAAGCCAACTGACTACCAGTTAAGCTTCAGTGTCTGGCTTTTATGTTATTTCGTTTTCTATATTTTGCCTCTCTTCACCCAAACCTTCTACTGTCCCGCCCATTATTTGTTTCGCTTCCTTACTATGGCGCGATTTGTAATATCAAAATTCATTGCATTTGCGCTGATCCTCTTCATCGCCGAGGTTCGAACTCAGGAAGTTGGTAATTTGTCTCATATCCTTTATAACTCTTTTGTTTTTTAAATCTTCATATAGAAATTTGCAGAGATTAATCTGAAACTCCATTTTGTTGCTTTGCACGAGCAGAGGATGAGAGTGAGTTCGAGTACAAAGATGGTCCGAAGGGGCCTGAGCACTGGGGGGAGCTCAAGGAGGAATGGAAGGCCTGCGGGAACGGGACGCATCAGTCTCCCATCGATGTGGTGAAGAGCAACGCCATATTATCTCCGGACCTCGGCACGCTCCGCAGATTCTATTACCCTGCGAAAGCAACCCTTATGAACAGGGGTCACGACATCATGGTCAGTAAGGAAATCTTCTTTTAACGCTTTTCCCATCGAAAGGTTTCGGGTTCGATTCTCTCTTCTTTTAACGCGTTTCCCATTTAAAGATTTCGGGTTCGATTCCCTCTTCTTTCAACGCTTTTTCAATTTAAAGGTTTCGGGTTCGATTCTCTCTTCTTTTAACACTTTTCCCATCTAAACGTTTCGGGTTCGATTCTCTCTTACACTTATGGCTGTATTGCATCAGGTTAACTGGTCGAAAGGCGCCGGCAGTGTTGAGATAGAAGGGAAAAGATTCACACTGCGTCAAAGCCATTGGCACACCCCGGCCGAGCACACTATTGATGGAAAAAGTAGAATCTCAAAACCCTCTTTTCAATCTTTTCTGCACTAAATTATACTCTACTATTTGGGCATTTCTAAAGGTTTTTGCATTGAAACAGGCATCCCTTAGAAATCCATATCGTGCACCAAGCGCAGGACGGTGAAATTGCCGTGATTGGAATCCTCTACAAGTTTGGCAGGCCTGACACTTTCTTGGCAGAGGTATATTTTTATACAAATCTCATTTTGCCTCGTTAGCAGATTAGGAGGCGATTATGTTTTAATGCTCTCTATGTTTGGTTACAATGAACAGTTAATGGATGAAATCAAGTCGATTGCGGATATGAAACCGCCGCAGGAACCCCTGGGCCTGGTGAATCCAAATGACATAAAATTCGATAGCAGGAAATATTACCGGTATACGGGATCTTTGACGACTCCTCCTTGCACGGAGGGAGTCATTTGGAGCGTGATTGACGAGGTATTTTCATCGCCTGTCTCCTTATCGCCTAAACACACATCTGCGTCCATGAGTATCGACCCTGTGACCTGATGCTTTTTCACTAAACCCTGTGCAGGTAAGGACAGTCTCGAAAGACCAAGTGAAGGCTCTGCAAGACGCTGTGAATGATGTACGTACTGGGTTTTCTCTCTCATGCTTGCTATTAACTGAATAATGTTACAATGTTACAGTTTGTGATATACTTAACCCAGGATTTCTCATTTGATTTTGGATCTTTATGTTTGAAAAAATATTACGCAGGCAAATAAATTAGTTTAAAATTTGTGTGAAGATTGGTTTTGGAAAAAAAGTTGAGACAGATGAATTATTTCGCTGGCTGCATGTATTTTTGTAAAATTAACATTTAATAATTATTAATTTAGGATTAGGAAATGTATATGGTAGTCAAATAATTTATGATTAGGAAATGTATTTAGTAGTCAAATAACTGTCGGGAATTGGTTTTATTGTTGTCTCATAAATAATAAATAAAGGAGTTTTATATATCAATTTAGTGTATGGTTTAATTTTAGATGATAATATAATAATTGAAAAAATGATTATTGATTATTGATTTATTTTAATGTTTATTTTTTAATATGATTTTTGGGGCATAATTTTCTTTCCATTTGTTTTTAGTGTGGTTTTTTGAAATTTTTTTTTGTGGATTTTTTTAGTTTAATTTTTCTAAAATCTGACAAGAATTCATTGAAATCACAAGTTTGATGTGTAACCTCTGCACAATAAGTGCCCGAGGAGTTTTTAGAGTGCCAAATCTATATGTACAGTAAAAAGAACTAGTTTAAATAATATAAATCAAGATTTCATCTAAATTTAAGAAAAAAAAAACTATTAATTTTAACGTGAAGCTTTAGAATTTCAAAATATAAAGTTATAAAAAAATGTTTAAATGATTGTTTGACGTTCCTTTGGATATTATAATTTTTAATTTAGAAAATCTTTAATTCTAACTTAATAAAAACTTATGATTCATATATGAACTGATATTGTGATAAATACGAATCATTAATATTCTGATCTTTAATTTATTGTATTTTGCAGGGTTTCAAAAAGAATGCAAGACCTACGCAACCAATAAATGGACGAATTGTTAGCAAGTACACTCCAAAACGACGTTATGCTTGAGTTCGTTAAATCTTATGAAACATCTTTGGACATATACTCCATTCCAGTATTTTACGGATTCACCTATTCTCATTATAATGTATCCATTATTTTATGGATTCACCTATTCTGATTATAATGTATCGATTATTTTATGAGATTCATCAAAATTCATGACAATGCATGTGCATTTTGTCGGCTGAAATGCTAATTTCATGGTGTGATATGATAATGTATTTTAATTTATATGGAATAAGCTGTGAGGAAGTTAGTTGATAAAGATGATTTTGGTTTGGGTTTACTGTCTAGTTTTTCTTTGCACGATGAGTGCTCCAGTTACCAAAGGCAGCCAATGGTTATGGAGTGGCCGAGACTTCCCTTCGCGCTTGGATAGCTCGATCACAAGCCAGGATAGAGGGAGATGAAGTTGTGGATTCAGGGGTTTTCACACAGGCAACCCATTTCATGTGTTAGTGCTGGTCGTTTATTCCGGCGGCGAGCAGGGGAGGAGCGGCGAGCAGCGTGGAGAGAACCCTCGCGGCGAGTAGCGGCAAGCGACAGCGAGCTTCGAAACCAAGAAGCGATGGCAGTATAGGACGACAAACCCCCGAGCAAATATCAGTGGTTGAAGGAGCGTAGGCAGGGTTAGGGGCAACAATTTGAGAGTAGCTGAGCGGCGAGCAGCGGCAAGCAGGGGAGGAGCGGCAAGCAAGGAAGGAGCGGCGAGCAGCGTCGAGCAGTGTGGAGAGAACCCTCGCGGCTAGCAGCGGCGAGCAGGGAAGGAGCGGCTAGCAGCATGGAGAGTACCCTCGCGGTGAGCAGCGGAGGAGCGGCGAGCAGGGGAGGAGCGTAGAAATGGAAGGGGCGGAGCACGAGCACGAGCAGGAGCTCGAACAGGAGGGCGAACGTGGAGAGAACCCTCGCTACAGGTTGGACGTTATGCAGCGTGCTTAAGTTCCGGTTCACAGAGGAAGCTCTTCCAGCAAAGTTGAAACTCTTCGGAGCAAGGGAGGAGCGTGAGCAGGAGCGGCAAGCAGCGGCGAGCAGGGGAGGAGCGTAGAAGCGGAAGGGGCGGAACAAGAGCACGAGCAGGAGGGCGAGCAGGAGCACGAGCACGAGGGCAAGCAGGGGTTTGAGCACAGGAGGGCGAACAACAACGGCGAACAGGGGAGGAGCGTAGAAGCGGAAGGGGCGGAGCAGGAGCACGAACAGGAGGGCGAGCAGGGGTTTGAGCGCAGGAGGGAAAACAGCAGCAGCGAGCAGGGGAGGAGCGTGAGCAGGAGCGGCGAGCAGGGGAGGAGCGTAGTTAGTTTTGTTCTGGCTCCATCTTCTGGTCTTTTAGTTTTCTCTAAGCGGGGGCGAGGTGGCTCCCCTTGCCGTCTCTGCCCCCGGCGACGCCTCTGCTCCGGTGGGTCTTCTCCTTCTCAGCGGTAGTTTAGGTTTTTTTGGCCACGGCATATTCTTTGGAGCGTTGAGGGAATAGCGGTGCTTCTGCCCTGTTTCGTGCCTCTTCTATGGAGGTCTCCATTGGTCTTTTCTGCAGGCAGATGCGGATGATTGTGGCAGCGTTCTTCCTCTGTTTCTCATTTGATTCGGGTGGAGAGTTTGAG
Source organism: Pinus tabuliformis (assembly GCA_031772625.1). Classification (NCBI taxonomy): domain Eukaryota; kingdom Viridiplantae; phylum Streptophyta; class Pinopsida; order Pinales; family Pinaceae; genus Pinus; species Pinus tabuliformis. Next base: position 701,654,255 of record CM062805.1, on the reverse strand, counting down.
AGGGCGGGGAAGGAGTGGCTTCTTTTGCTGCTCTCTTTCTCATTTCGTGCCTCTCCTTCCATATTGGGTGGACAGATCTTGTTGCTCTTTCTTCAGATGTTTATCTGCTTGGTTTTCTGGTGCCTCTTTTGCACCTTATAGATGGGCTGCCTCGTCTAGGGGGCAATATTAGCCCTTCGGGGCTTTATTTGGGATCTGTTTTAGCAAATTTGCGCAGATTTGCAAGTGGCTCGGTCCACGTTTCTGCATATGCTTCATGCATTTGCTCTATGTAATCTTCTTATATGACTGTTTTTGCATATGCTTCTTGCATTTGCTCTATGTAATCTGCTTATATGAATATATTACGCTTTGTCTTCTGAAAAATGTATTTTAATTTATATAGAAATATGTTTTATTAATCGATAATGTTGAAATTTTATGAATGGATTATGTTGTTATATATTTGAATGATATGTTAGAGTTATAAATATATTAATTATTTATGAATGTTTTATAAATTATGGGTTTTTTTTGTAAGAATTTTTTTTAATTGAGATTGTGTTTTCTCTAAATCATTTTCAAAGTAAGATTTAGTTTAGTTTGTTGAATATGAATTTATTTCTATGGATGATAATTTTTTTAATGATAGTTTGTTATTTTCTTATATGAAAATGTTTTTTTTTATTTTGTTGATTGTGTATTTTATTAGTTATATTAATTGTTTAGTTATATAGATTAAATTATCATGGTTTTAATTATATTTTCCTGGTTTTATTGTTGGTTTTTCTATCATTTTTATATTAAGTATCTACTTATTTGTATTGTTTCAATCTTTGTGTCGTCAAATAATTTCTTATAACTCTTTTGATCAATTTTGACTAGGTTAAGTAATTGTTGTATGATCAAATTATCTTGAAATTCTCAAAACTACATGGATTTTAATTTGTTGGTATGACTTTGATGACTACTATATATGATAATATAGTGTTTAACATATAAGTTGTGTTGTTGTGATGATGAAAGGATATGAATGCATGATAGTTGTATAAAAGTGTGTGTAACTAATAGTAGTGGTACAAATAGTTCACAATGTACAATAAAGAAATGATTTTATGGTGGAAGCTATACAAATAAGGGATGGAAAACTAACATAAGGTTTCAATATTGAATGGTGTAGTTAGGCTATACATTGACTTCACTCAATTTTTTTTTTAAAGTAGATAACATATTAAAAATATAAAATGATGAATAATAGTTTAATAAATTTTACAAGAAAACACCATTGCATAAATAAATCTAGATATGCATTTAATACACTTTCAAGAAAGGATATGATTCTATATTTGGTGTTTATGTTTAGTAAAGGAGTTTGGTGTGTGTGATGTGTGAACACCATAAGGGTTTTGATCCAAGGCATTTCCCTAAGAAGTTGTAAAAATTGATGTTAGATATGTGTGTGAGCATGCATAGTTGTAAGGTCTTAAGAGCTTGACAATGCATACATGTAGTGTAGGCCCATGGGGTCATCAAGTTGTGGAATGGACCACTTGGAGAGTACCACAGTGGAAAGTGTAATGGTATCCTAGCTTTAGCTAGGGGAATGTGAAAACATAGATGAGATGGTTAATGATTAGGACTAGGTCAATCTCTCGTAGTCAAGTAAATGGTTAATGATTAGGGCTAGGTCAATCTTCCCGAGTCAAATTCAAGTTACTGGTAGTTTTGAGGTTCCAGGTATATGGGCACCCATAGTTTTTCCCTTGGTATTGGGATTTGATGTAGCCTATTTATAGGCCAAAAACTCCATGATTATTTTCTTTTGGAATCAAACAATGGTGTCTTTAAACATCTAGGTGCTTTGTGATCATAAGAAGTTGTTCTATTATTTTCTATTTTTTGATATCCTAATATATATATTAGATGGTTCTAACTACTAATATTTATATATGATTTTTTGACCAATACTATTTTAATATATTTTTCTTTTTCTTAAAATAAAACCATGTCACAATGAAAAATATCTTTATATAACTTCTTAATTAAATACCAAAATTATCCTTTTAATATAATTATCCTTACATTGTTTTAGCACCCTTGCATTTGGAATTGAGAATCCTTATAACCTTGGGAAGCTTAAAACCTATACAACTATGTATATGTCTTATTTAGTTTTCCACTTCTATCTTGTTTTTCTTTATTACTAAAGCTACTAAATTTTATTCACATGAAAATTTGTTTGTAATATATATATATATATTCTTTTAGATGAAAATTTTATTTTTTTAATATATTTTTTTATATTTTAAATTTATATATTTTTTATATTAATTATTTTTAATTATTTAATTTAACATATAGTTTCTAATGACCTAGTTTAATTTATAGATAAAATGGTCTTTTTCACTACATTTATTTTGGTTAATGGTAACTTGTTCAATCTATTTATGCACTCAAAAATACATTTTATATAACAAAAATTCACATTCTTTTTTAAAATTGTTTTACCCAATTTCAGTGAAAATATATTTTTATCTATAAATTCAACTATACCTTTTCTAATTACTCCTCTCAAATCTTTATTATCATACCTTACCTATTTTAAAAATCTTCAATAAAATTATATTCTACCTACATCCTTTTTATCTCTTATCCAATTATTTATTTATTTATTTTTAACTATTTATTCAATTTAACAAATATCATTCCGATTTGAAAAAGAAACTCACATCTTTCAATAATATAAAATATATTAAAAAACAAACCAACCATCATATACATAATAAAACATGCTTATATAAAAACATTTCATATACTACGGACATGGAGGAAAAGCTAAAATTCTCCAATCTTAACAATGATTTGCCCACGGGGCTTTGGATTGACGATGAATGGGTGCATTGTTGAGGCACTCCTTGTGATAAGTGATCAGTTCAAATCCCCATGGGTGCTTAGGCAGTATTATATATAAAAAAAAACAATGATTAAAAAACCTTCAAAGATTGACAGTGAATATGTGCATTGTGGGTGCTTAAATAGTATTATATAAAATAAAAAAAAACAATGATTAAAAGACCTGCAAAAATTCAAAATTATTGTAAAAGAATAACCTCCTTTCAAAATTGGCAAAAAAAAGAAACAACCTCCACGTTAAAATTCCCTCCCAACGAGGGTAAACCAAAAAAAAATACAAATTTTGTTAAAGATGATATAATTATTACTAATATTAAAATGTGAACAATTTTCCAACCTCTAAGTTACATATAATTTTAAAGGTGACAATCAAGGTGATAGACAACTTTGTTTAAAGTTTTGTTTTGTTTTTTTTAAATTTAAAAATGTTTGAAATTGGTTTTTATCGTGAAAATAAATTGGTCACTATAAATAATGGCCAAACATTTAAAATCCAAAAACTTAATAATTATAATGTAAATTTCTAACTTTTTTCACCAACTTTTATCAAAAATTTAATTGAAATTTCATTATTTTGTAACCTAAAAAATCACCCCTTTAGACTGAGTGTTACCACTTTAATGTCTTTTAAGAACTTATTCAACATAGAGAATTCTCGATCAACTTGGATATTTACAATATGTTGCTGGGTGCAACCCTCAGAAGTGATGATCGACACTATGTGTGTTACCACTTTAATGTCTTTTAAGAATTCATTCAACATAGAGAATCCCTGATCAACTTGGATATTTACAATATGTTACCGGCTCCCCGAAGTGATAATTGACACTATGTGATTTATTTCACTAGTTTCAATCTCACTTCTTCACCCTTGTGAGCATTGTCCAATACAATGAGTGCTAAGTGGACGATTGACACTATGTGATTTATTTCACTAGTTTCAATCCCACTTCTTCACCCCTGTGAGCATCGTCTGATGCAATGAGTGCTAAGTGGACTATTCAAAAATCATGAGAAATTAGTCAGTTATGACTACCTCTCATGAAAATGGTCATAGATGAATTACTTACTTAAAGCAGTTGAATCCCAAAAGATTGATATCTAATATAATGCACTGCGAAAACCCCTAATACTTAATATGTTACTTGAAAAGTCTCCTACTCTCACCTAAGCTGAAAAAATCAAACACGTAAACCAAAAAATATTACATACTAAAACCATGTTAAATTGAATTGAGGCGGTCTGCCCTGCAAATTCCTCGGCCGAACATTCCACTCACTTATGATTGCTAAGAAGCAAGTAGGAATTTCAAATCTGAAACATCCATGATGCTTTTTGTAATTTTATTGTCCTTTTTTATTATTAAAAAAATATTCATAAAATAAAGAATTTTTTGATTTATTTATTTATTTATTTATTTTTTCCGTGTATCATACATTTTCCCTGTCAAACTCTATTTTTAAATTCACCAATTTTTATTATAACCAATAACGACTTTGCTTATGAACTATAAATGTATGGGGCTGTTTATGCTAATCCTTAAATTACTCTCTGCCAAAATCTAAAATAGACATATACAACCCCGTGCATCTATCGCGCATTAACAACTTGGTTATTTTTAACCCCTTGCATTTATGGCCCAATGATTATTTTCAACCGTCATTCATGAACGTTGCAAAAATTCTATTATTTTCCCACGGAATCCCATTCCACGCCAACGTCATCCTCTACCAAACAAAGAAATAAATAGCAGGCAAGGCCATGGCGGAAGCGTACTGACTACTAGGTAAGCTTCAGTCATCAGTGTATGGGTTTACGTTATTTCGTTTTCTATATTGCCTATCATCTTCACCCAAACCTTTTACTGTGTTCCCTCCCATTATTTGTTTCACTTCTTTACTATGGCGTGATCAGTAATATCAACATTCATTGAATTCGCAGTGATCCTCTTCATCGTCGGAGTTGGAACTCCGAAAGTTGGTAATTCATCTCGTACCCTTTATAACCCTGTTTTTTAAAATCTTTATATAGAATTTTGTAGAGATTAATCTGTAACTCAATTTTGTTGGCATGAAATGACAGCGGACAATAGGGAGTTCCTGAGCTCTGGGGGGACCTTAACGAGGAATGGAAGCCCTGAGGGAACGGGACACATCAGTCTCCCATCCATCACCTTCCAAAAGCAACCCTTATCAACATGGGCGACGACATCAAGGTAGGTAAGGGACCCTTCTTTTAAACGTTTGTGTCTGTGGGTATTGACCTTGTGACCTGATTGATGCATTTTTCGATGTAAACGTTTGTGTTTGTGGGTATTGACATTGTGATTTGATTGATGCATTTTTGGATGTAAACGTTTGTGTATTTGGGTATTGACCTTGAGATTTGATTGATGCATTTGAGTAAAGACTCGTGTAACAAGGTGGAGGAATTGTCTAGACAAAAAATTTCAAAAAATCTTGTAGAGGTAGTGTTTGAATCCTGTTTTTGATGGTGGAAATAGATTCAGGGCCATCAAAAACGTCAAAAACACCTAAAATTTTGAAGTTTAACAACTATAACTTAGATTTACAAAAATCCTTACCAGATTTTCTCTAAATATAACCAGAATTTCCATAACTTTCCCAACAACTACTCCACGTGGTTAAACTACTCCTTTGAGTAATCTGTCTGTAAGTAAAAACTTGTATTGCCATAATTTTTCCAAACCTGGGTAGGCTCCTCAAAATCTATCACCTTCCAAAAGCAACCCTTATCAACAGGCGCCACGACATCATGGTAGGTAAGGGACCCTTCTTTTAATGATTTTTCCAAAAGCAACCCTTATCAACAGGCGCCACGACATCATGTTAGGTAAGGGACCCTTCTTAATGATTTTTCCATCTAAACGTTTCCGGTGCGATTCTCTCTTAACCCTACGAATGTGTTGCATCATGTGAATTGGCCACGTCATCATGGTAGGTAAGGGACCCTTCTTTTAATGTTTTTTCCATCTAAACGTTTCGGGTGCGATTCTCTCTTAACCCTACGAATGTGTTGCATCATGTGAATTGGCCAGAAGGCGCCGACCGTGTTGAGATACAAGGGAAAAATTCAAACTGCATCAATGCCATTTATGTCTGTGGGTATTAACCCTGTGACCTGATTGATGCATTTGACTAATCGGTGGGTAGGTAAGTACAATGTCGAAAGACCGAGTGAGGCTATGCAAGAACCATTGGTATAATTTATTTAAAAATATTTGACCCTTCCATTAATTTCATGTTGATGAAAAATTTGTAAAAAACATATAAATGGAACATTAGAACTTATAAATAATTTATTTTTTATAATTATTAAATTAAATTGATTTAATTTTTATTGGTGCAAAAGAGAGGGACTTTTATTTAGTAATCATTATTTCAGATTTCTCATTAAATAATGATAATTCATTTGCACCATGTGGAAAATGATAAGTGACATGACATGTTATTGTAAATTAATTCATAACCTTTATAATACTCTTTTCATTGCCGTTCATTTTTTGGAATGACTGCCGCCATATATTGTGAAGCTCCTCTGGACGTGGGCATCTATTGCCAGTGGAATGCCTTGAAGCAATTGAATTTATGATGCGATATGTCTATGTCGTTTTCTTGTGACAGTACACTCCAATAAAAGATTCGGGAAGCCAGGTCGATTGAACGATACACCCCATCAAAACCATAGTAAGCACTCCTTGAATTCTACGCCCTAGGTCATTCCAACATATCGTTATTGTGAATCTGGTTCTAAGCATCAAGATGGATTTCAGATGCAAGCCGTGTTTCTAGGTAATCAATTTGGTGATTAATTGCATATCGAATTTACACTCTTCCACCTTTTGTTAATGGAAATCACCAGAAGAACAGAGGTAGCAGGAACCTATTGCTAAAGAACTCATGTAGTAGGTTGCGGAACTGACATTGAGCAATATCACAAAAAAATAGAGGTAGCAGGAGCTGGTTGCGAAAGAATAGTTGTAGCATCTGTGGAACTAATTGAAGGTATGTTTTGCTACAGTATTTGTACTTTTGTTTTCTCTCTGGTTTTCTTCTGTGGAGTTTGCTCGTTGTAACTTTCTTTCCTCTATGCTGTTGTGTCTGTTGTTGAAATAAGTTGGTAGATGTCGTTACGTGTCTGGAAAACTAAAATTGAGAGGGACGCCAAGGGTTTCGACTTTTCAAACCCCTGTTAGATCTCTCATGACAGTGTTCTTCGTTGTCGGGTGGTCTCTTATATGGCTACTTGAGCTCCATATGGATTCCAAATTCTTACATTTATTTAAGGCCATTTTGATTTTTACCTGTTTTTACTACAAAATCCATTTCTTAAAAAATATTTTTGGTTCCTGCACCTCATCTATGTTTGTACAATCATAATTTGGAATCAAACTATGGTTAATCAAGCTTGTAGCTCGCTCATTTCATGCTTGTGAACCATCACCCTCACCTGTTAATGATTACTTCCAAGTTCCACCCATGACTTCTACATGTAGTAAAAGGGCGACGATTCTGAGCGAAGGAAGCACATATTCAGGCAATTTTGCTATTTTTTGTTTTATTGGTATTTTAGCATTTTATTGTTATTCTCTGTTTCAGAGATAGAGTGGAATAAGTTGAGGAGATCTTTTTGGGAAAGGTAGATTCGGTCTGTGTAATTGAATCCAATCCATGGCTGAGAAAAATAATAATAATAGCAGCAGCAACAATGGCTTCGATCTTCCCATAAAGCGGGTTAGGCCTCAAGAGGAAGGAGAAGACCACCCACTTTCCTGTGTGGACGCCATGGATGGAGTGGATGGAGGCTACCCATCTTTTATTCTTGGATGGTTTGCTGAAATAAGTCCTATGTGGCCTGGTTCGTTAGCTTCAATCCACTCCCCCTTTTTTATTTGCAGTTGTGATATTATGGATTGCTTCTGTTTTAGATTGAGGACCCATGTCAGTATTCTCAATGTAAATTCACTGCTTTGTTTTGTTTTGGATTTCAATGGATCATTTTGGGATGCTCACTGCCCAAACCCATCTCTATACTGGAGTCTGATATGCACCTGGAGGTTAGAAAGTTGTGTTGTATATATATTAATTCAGAGGGTGGTTATTAGAGGGATTTTGGCTGGAGTTCATGTTGAATGCACCTAATATATCATGTAGATGTTGATGATCATGTCCACCCAGCCTGTATAATGCACCTTGCTTTTGTAAATGCAATTGAACTTGTTTTTAAGCGTGACTCTAAACTTTAGAGTCATTCTATGACTTTAGATGGGTTTATCATACAATTCTTGAACTTCACGACATCTAGGTGAGTATCATAGTTGGATATAATGTTTTCCCTATTGAGTGCATCCAATGTAGTTTCTGGATTTAATGTACCATTACACACTTATAGAGTGGATAACTTAGTCCCACCACCAGTGTTGTAGAATGCACACATTACTTATATGTAATTAGAGCACTATGGCTGTAAAATGCACCTTAGTTATTTGTAATTAGGGTTTTTTTTTTCGGTATGATTGTAAACATATACTATTTTGCATTGCTGATGAAAGAAAAAGTGCTAAATCCCGACATTTATAAGCTTAAAAGTGTAGAAACTATGGCGAAATTAGCTTTCTTTTGGCTTCTAGCCTGAGATATTTTTTGTGCATTAGAGTTGCATGAAGTTTCTAGTGTTATCTGCTTCAAGTTCCTCTTAATTGGCATATTAGAGTCCAGTCCAAGCTTCATATTTTTCATTCGTTAGTTCTATGTTTAGAAATATAAGGAACTATAGTATAATTAATCTAGTCCTAGCCTTCTAGCTCGAACACTGTCTTTGTGGATTACGGTTGCATGGAGTCTACAATAGTGTATTCCATTGTCAATTCCTTTTTAGATGGAAATACCAGTTCATGGCAGGAGATACAATTTCAGAGGAATGTTGGGGGTCTAGCTTAAAGCGTAGGAATTCCTTAAAATTAAAATTCATGCCAGTCTTGTTTTTAATGTCTTGTTATATATATTGTCTTCCAAGTTTGTATGTGAAGATATTTATATACTGCTTTACCAACTACAACTCTACCCTGTTTGCTTTATTTGTATTGTTTTGGGTCAGTCTTATATCTTGTTTTAGATCCACTATAGTGGGAGAATGTATGTTTCGTAAATTCCCCATAAATTGTTTTATGTGACTTTTTGTTTATAATCTAGTTATTCAATTTCAGAGAAATGGTGGGGGTTTAGTTTAAAGGTACCCAAGCTGTTCAAACTAAAATTCATTCCATATAATTTGATAATTTTTGACATTACCTTCATCAACATGTGGTTGGAATTTGATTTCTAACTATACCACAACAACCCACTCATGGTGAAACTGGCTTTGGATTTACTAGGAAGAATGAATTGATCAATGGAAGGGCAACCATAGTTGGGGTCTTCTTTATGTTAAATTTTGAATTGTTAACTGAAAAAGGTTTTATGAAAGGCACCAGGTTCTTAGATTTTTTGTATGTTGTATCTTGAGCATTGGGACACTGAACAATGTAGTTTCTCCAAAGGAAATCAATGAATGAAATTATTACTTCAGAACCCACCAAGTGGAGTCCAATGTTTTATGTTTGTCTATGTCAAACAAAGGTGACGTGTAGGAACCTTTTGAATGAGATGAAAATATTATTGTAATGGTCACATATTTTGTCTATTGTCTGGTTAGGCCTATGAAGGTGAAAGTTGCTTTTAGCCTTATCATTTGTTCAACAAAATTCTTTAAAGTTTTCTGCCTCCATCTATCAGTACAGTCATTATTATAGCATCCAAAGGCTTCCTTTTGTTGATAACCAGACTATATGATCGATTATGCCAAGTGTGTACTCCATACTTCACTGAGATGTTGTAATTTGGATGCTAGAAAGATGGAGTATTTGTTTCTGTCAGAGAACGAACAAACTTTGTAATAGTTTCGGAAACTTAGAGATTTTTTAAAATGTTATGAAATAGAATAACACTTCTTCAATAACTATGTTAATATTAAGGTTTTATGTCAGAAGCTTTAGTGTAACATTGTTTGGTGCTTCACTATCAATGCGAATGTCAAGTGCCTATAAATTTACGTAAAAAGTTGGAATGAAAATTTAAAAGGTCTTGATTTTTTCAGATAATGTGGGACAGGGGATTACAATTTATAGTAAATGTCAAAAACATTACCTAATGTTTGTATCGTTATATCATTCACTTTTGTACTAAGATTATAGTTTATGGTAAATGTCAAAAGCATTACTTAATGTTTGTATCATTATATCATTCACTTTTCCTTCAATTTTGTACTAAGTTAGATGTTCTACATGTATGCGTAGTTGCAATTAAAATGTAACATGACAAAAGAACACATTATGATAGATGCATCCCTGCTGCAAGATTAGAAGCCATAAGGACTACAGAACTTGAATCTTTGCTCAACTCACCAATGTTGAGCACATCTTGATGATGTGCTTGATACATCTGAAGCTTATTCTTGTTCTAAGGGTATTTGTATCAAGAATAAATCCTACAATAGGAAGTTGTAGTTGATGAGTTGGTAGATTGCGACCTTTAATCTACAAGATTATTAAATTACAAACGGTATTTCTAATTGCATTTGTCGCATTTTTAGATTACATGTCCAAATAGAGTTCTTTCATTCCTAGAAATTAGGAGAACTATAGAGGTAGAAAAAATCTGTTGCGAAAGAACAGTTGTAGCATCTGTGCAACTGATTGAAGGTATGGCTTGTTGTAGTATTTGTACTTTTGTTTTCTCTCTAGTTTTCTTTAGTGCAATTTGTTCATTGTAACTTTTTTTCCTGTGTGTTGTTGTATGTGTTTTAGATCTTAAGATGAACATGTCTCATGCTATCAATGTTTATACATTTATTTAAGTTAATTCACTAAATTATTTCTTTTTCTTTTGGTTAGCAGTTTTTATTTATTTATTTAAATTCGTTTTGCAAAAATAACCTGTTCTCAATAACACTGTATAATTTTTTCTTCCTACTTAATTGATATATTTAAGCTTCTTTCCAGTAACAAAGTTTACTCGTTTGTTTAAATTTTCTCAAAACGCATTGAATATCCTATGCAGATTTATTATGTCATAAGGAATTTGTACACATTAAACGCAACTTCAAAAGGCTCAAGACTCTTTTTCCTTCTTGTACTTGATAACTTATCAAGACCACCGTTCATATATCAAAAAAAAATATGCTAAATCTACTTATTACAAACTTCCTCCAAAAGTCAAAAAGCATTACAGCTTATCTTGGAAACTTATACTAGTTTTCAGGACCGTACATACATTCATAAATTTATCCTCTATAGCCCTAACATCATAAAAACATTGGTACAATGATTTGTCATATTTGAATATACTAAACATAATACCATTTTTCACTCATAGTAATTGCTATCCTCTCTTCAAGAATTATTATTTGAACTTAGTTTTCTCCAAAACCTGTAGTTTCTTTAGGTTAATTCACTAAATTTTAATTTGTTTTTGGTTAGCAGTTTTTATTATTTATTTAAATTCGTTTTGCAAAATAACCTCCTCTCAATAACATTGTATACTTTATTCTTTTTCCTACTTAATTGATATATTTAAGCTTCTTTCCAGTAACAGAGTTTACTCATTTGTTTAAACTTTCTCAAAATGTATTAAATATCTTATGCAGATTTACTATGCAATACTCAATGAGTAACTTGTGTATATTTATCGTCATAAGAAAAATGACCATTGATTTGTGTTTATAACTTGCACTTGCTCAATCTTAGTGGTTCATTTTTGGAACTTACTAGGTGATTGGATTATTGAATTCACGGTGTAGCGGAGCTCGCATTGAGAGAAATCACCAAAAAAATAGAGGTAGCAAGAACTGGTTGTGAAAGAACACTTGTAGCATTTGTGCAACTGATTGAAGGTATGGCTTGTTGCAGTATTTGTACTTTTGTCTTTTCTCTGGTTTCCTTTTGTGCAGTTTGCTCATTGTAACTTTTTTTCCTGTGTGCTTTTGTGTGTGTTTTAGATTTTAAGATGAATATGTCTCATGCTATCAATGTTTATACATTTATTTAGGTTAATTCACTCGATTTTAATTTTGTTTTGGTTAGCAATTGATAGTATGGTTCAAGGACAAGAAGAGATGGTAGGAAGATTGTAGTTCTAGTTTTTGTCTCCCTACTTTCAGTCTAGATGAATATGGTGGCAAAGATTGCTTCTTTATTGTAAATGGTATATGTTTTATTGTTGCATAAACAAATTCATACATTAATGTACCCTTATTTAATATTTTAGAAAGAATAATTTTTTCAGTGTCTGTTAAAATCCTGCAGCAAATGGGAAGTCATAAAATGATTTTTAACCTACCTATTACCACATGAATTATCACCAAATAGTGCAAGATGTTCATATGAAAACAACTATGTGGAACTTGGAAAATAAACCACTATCACCTTAATTTATCTTCCCACTCTTCAAGATGGCCCAAGATCACTAGGGGGGATTCCCTATAAAACATTTCTCTTATATGGCCTATGGTGCCCAACAACAAAAGGGATTTTTGATCCAAGTCTTACAATTGGGTATAATATGATGATGATTTGATCTAGTCAAGTTGAAAATAAATATAATCAATAGAACAGGAAGCGAACTCACCAAGAACAGATCTATATTCATGGCCTACACATTATATGTAATCATGCCGTTACAAAGTCTTATTTTAGGCGAATTAGAACCATCTCACTTAACTTGTATTTCTTGTAAACAACATCGTTTCTCTTCTCGATAGTTTGCTAAAGTACATGGACTTTTTGATTTCCTCATCATCTTCCTTTCTTTAGGTTCCTTCATGCTTTCGTTGTATGTCATCAGCTATTGGTTCGACATATAGAAACTTATATGGCAACTTCATTATTTTCTTTTGTAGAGTATCCTTGCAAATACATGGGCATAAGAATGTTAGGTTAGTTTTACGTTCTGTTCCACTTTTCTCCTGCTTCTATTTCATTGCAAATACAACTTCTATCTTGTTCCAAATTCCCCAATCTTGCAACAACAAGACAATTGCATTAGCTAGCCAATTTCAACAAAAAAATTCATGAAATAACAATATAAACATGTTTGAAATAATTGATGTTGATAGTTACAAATGAAAAAAAAAATTGTGACAATGATGCGACTATTGACTATATCTTGAACACCAACAACCTTTTTAGACTCGAATAATTTTCATACAGTCTAGGCGATTGTATTTCCAATGCAATTGAAGTCCTTTTGCATTTTCCATATACATCCACTAAATTGCGAAATGACACAATATACCACTTTTTGATGTGCCTTGAACACGGTCACATAGAAGCACTGGAATCATTCAATTACGAGCTAGCACCTGATATCATGTATCAGCTTCATGGAATTTGTGACATCGAAACATATTTGTGAAGAATGCGTTTTCCCTCTTCAAATGGTCATATTGAGAATGAACGAGGACTATGGGGAGACACATTTTGCATACACTGGCTAGCCAAATGGTTGAATTTATTAATAGGAATTTGTTCATTAACAAAAAAAAGGGTATTTTCTATTCAATTCAAATAAAACGACAAATACATTGCATATATTTTTCCATGATGACAACCCATATAATGGGCACTATGAACCATTTTTGTACAAAAAAATAGTTGAGTCAATTGTAATATGCAATGAATACCTTTCTCCTCCCTGCAAAGATCTACAAACCTATTGGGAAATAATGAACAATAAAATGCAAGGCCATAGATTGCATAAAGCAACAAACACTATATCCATTTGTGGAGATAACATGTTCTTTGCACTTTGTCATTTGATTGCACCTGAATTTGATGTAGAATCCTTAAGACTTTACATTGTGCAATCATTCTACAATTCGATCATGTGCAATGGAAAGACTGCATTACATTGTCTACAAAAATATCTATCAAAACATGTCATAAAAACTCAAAAAAAAGTTGCAAATTGGGAAACATACCTTATCAATATGGAAATGCCATTTGAAAAAGGTGGAAAAGAAGGCGAGGCGTTTTGTTTGCAATGGGCATCAATATTATTCAAAGTAAACATACAGGAATGGTCCTCTATAACTAGGAGCATTGTCAATTACTACTAATGCAAAAACTTTTCAAGTCAAACATACAATATAATTTCATTTGAAATAGATGCATTTCATAGCCATTACCCACCTTTGTCAATAGATGGATATAACAACAGAAGCAATGTACATTGTCAAATTCTTCCAATTGAAACAACGTCATTGCACACACAACATGGACCTATGTCAAAAAATGCACATGTGCATGAAGACAAATTGCAATATGGTATTACACCAATGCTAGAAGATAGAAATATTAGGGTCAATGTATGTAGATTAAAACAACTATCACTATTATAGACAAAAAAATATAAAAAATTATGCAAACAAAAATCACAGAATAAACAAATTGCTTATCCAAGAAAAACCCTATAACAATTTACCTAACCAGCATAGAGGACACACCTAAGAAAAATTGCCCAATATGTAAACAATTACAGTTTCACAAGAATATGGAGAGGTTTGGAAAAGGCTTCGAACAAATATATGCAAATTTATCTAAAAACCATAGAAATATGCCCAAGAAAGTAATATGCAAGGTTTGCAAAACAACACTTCGAAATGGGAAATTGCCACAATTTGTTGTACCTGAGAACATTAGGCGAAACAAACCATTGCCAGTTGTACCCACACTCTCAGGACTTGAAGAATGTCTTGTAGCATTAATAATTGCATTTGCACAAATAATACAATGGGGCCACAAACGTTCACAAATGGGTTTAATAGGATCGATCATCAATGTTCCTGTCCAAACAGACATTGTTCAAACTGCACTGCCACAATCTATGGAAAACACAACAACAGTTGTTGTTGCATTGAAAAGATGATTGGAATATAAAAATGCATTTCAAACAGAAAAATTATGTGTGCATACTGTCATGACAACACTAAAGGAACCATGTCCTCGATACCTTTATAGATTTGAAAACATACACATAAATGAAAATTGGGATAGCATCCTACAATCAACTACCTCAAACACTCCAATTGAAAATAGTGACATTGAAGACAAAGATCAAACAAGTAGCGATTCAGAAAATGAAATGCCAACTGAAACATTGGTGCATGGATACATAGGATCCCAATGCATCCATGATTTACAAGACAAGCTAATTGAACTTTCTCCAGCTGAAGGGTAACGTCCCCTTGGAATTTTCAGAGACAAATATGCAGAAGAAATGAACTTTCCAACCCTCTTTTTTGGAGACCCACATGATGGTGACATTGTAGAAAGATTCCGCTACCAAAAAATTGCATAATGGGAGTTAATGCACCATAGTGGTGACTTCCCTTACCACACAACAAATTTGATTTCAAAACATTGCAAATAATAATTGAAAAATTCCTTACATGCATTTCAATAAGAATCAGAAAAGGGAAATTAAAAGGAAGAAAGTTACTGGCAAAAGACGTTAAGTACAAACCAAAATTGGACAATATTCTTAAAAGTGACATTGGTTACATTGATTTTGAGTACATAATAATTTCTCCTGATTACCTACAACAAATGAAAAAAATATATTTGCCATGATACATCAACAAGGCTCTCCAACATTCTTCATCACATTTACAAGTGTTGAACATTGATGGGATCCACTGGTCAATACATTGACCAAATTAGATAGCAAGAGGAAAAAAGAAAACATATTGAAACAATAGAAGACTATAAAATCGACTATCTCATAAGAAAGAATCTAGTAACTTGTACTTGTTATTATAGGCATAGAATTAATGCCTTAAAAAAATGATATCTGAAGAAAAAAACATTCTTCAGAGAGATAGTTGATTACTACTTTGTAACTAAATTTCAAAATAAAGGAAGCGAACATGAACAAGGATTGTTATGGGTAAAAAATGCAGCAATATATGGAGTCAATAGTAATTCTGACTTTCAAAACTTCATTGACAATTACTTGACTTGTAGCACAGATAACCTTGATCCAGAGCTTGCAAAAATACATGAACATCACCATACAAGAATTTGCAAAAAGAGAAAAAGCTTGCATTGCAGATACAACTTCCCAATGCCACCCATGAGAAGAAAAAAAGTTCTTGAACCAATTGTGTTGGTAGATGAGACATTAAATGAAAAAGAAAAATTCATATATAACATCTTGGAAAAGAAACAATATAATAGAAACAACACATTTGACGAGTTGTTGGATGAATTGCATTTAATTGAAACTGATTACATCTTGGCAATACAAAGTACATTGAAGCAACCAATGAATTTATTGCAATGAAAACCCTCACGCACTTGGAATAATAACTTTTCCAAGAATATGCCAAAGCTATGGAATGCAAATACTGATGCCCGATTTGTCCTTAGTGCATATGCAACTGCATCATATTGCACTTCTTACATGACAAAAGTTGAAAAATCAAGGACAAATGCATTTAAAAGGATAAGAAGAGAACATGAAAAGAGAAATCTAAATGCTATTGAGATGATATGCTCATTGGGCAATGCTTTGCTTAATCTCCAACATATCTCATCTCAGCAAGTAGTCCATATAACACTTTCTCTTCCATTGAATCATAGTTCACGAGAATGCATATTCATAAACATAACGCCAATGGATGAATGCACATTTATCCTCAAACCATCGTTCCTGCTAAAACATGAAGATGACAACTCTGAAAATGTCATGTGTAGTTCCATTATTGATTATTATATCAATCGACCTAATGCTATTAAACATATATGCCTTGTTGAATTTGCTTCAATGTACAACACAAATGGCACACCCATTTCGAAAAGGAAAAAACCAAAAGTCATACGATTCGTGAAATACAAAAAACACACTGAATATGAAAACTATTGTAGAGAAAATATTTTTCTATATGTGCCATTTGAAAAAAAGTGAAAGTACATTGATAAAAAAACTTGCAGTCACGAGAAGATGCTTATATGTTACATGACAACACAATAAAAAAAAATGAGTCCAATTTCACTTATAATATCAACCCATTATGGGGCGATTTAGAAAATGCCATTCAAGACATCCAAAATAGCACCATAGATCCCACTGATATAATGAAAAAGCAAAGAACCACTAAAAAAATTAGCGAAAAATATGAATTGGAAATAGATTTACAACATTCCCATCATCATGAAATAAAAAGACAACTAAATATCAGATTCCCCTTAGCAGAGCATCCATTTCTGCTCACAAACAGAGAATATCGCAAATTAGGAAGAATGCTCAATAGAGAAAAACAAGCAATTACCAAAGAAATTGCAATGAAGAAATGTATGGACATGTACAAACCACTATATTTATTCTTGATTGGAGGAGCTAGAACTGGCAAAACATTCACAACAAAAGTAATCTTCCAAATTCTCATGCAACTTTATGATGCACATCATTCAACTGATCCTTTGAAACCAAAGGGTTTGATACTAGCATACACAGGCAAAGCTGCATATAATGCAGGTGGTACAATAGTCCACTCTGCACTGCTTATTCCTTTTAACAAGTCCGCCCCCACACCACTTAGCAATGAAACATTGGATGGACTCGGGAAACTTTACCAAGAATTGAGACTAGTTTTCATTGATGAGGTTTCCCTACTTGGAGGTCGGTTCTTGTTTTGCATTGATGATCGATTGAGGAACATAAAACATGTCCAAACAAAATATTTCGAAAATGTTGATATCATTTTTTGTGGTGATCTCTATCAAGCACAACCTATACAAGACTCCTTGATATTCAAACTACCTATTCTCAACAAACAACCAGTCCCATATGACTTTTGGCAAGAAAATGTAAAGTTCTATGAATTGCATATTACAATGCATCAAACAGACGAGCAATTCATCTCAATATTGAATAGAATGCGAACAAACATTCAAACAAAAGATGATTTGCAATATTTGAATAGAAATTGTGTTATACTTGCACCTATTGTGCTTGGAGATGAGATTTGTATCAATTCAATCAATCAAGAAGAAGAAAACCATGGCGATTTCCCTTCCCATTTACATACAACAACATTGCCTTCATAGATAGTTGTAAAATTAAGCATGTTAGTTGAGATATATGCTGGAAATTACAATTCACAAGATGGCCTTGTTAATGGAGCAAATGGAATCATTAAATCCTATACAAAAAAAAATGAAATTGATATCATATGGATCAAATTCTTTGATGCAAACATAGGGCATTGCCAAGAAAAAAAATTGGCTCACTTCTATAGTCATGGCATTTCCAAAGATTGGATCCCCATATTGCGATTAGCAAAAACAATAACAACGAAAGAAAAAACATGCTATATCAAAATACGAAAACAATTTCCTGTTCAATTGGCATGTGCTCAGACAATCCATAAATCACAAGGCCTTACTCTAGACAACCTTTCATTTGATCCTACTGGAATACAAACTCATGGATTAGTCTATACAACATTGTCTTGTGTTAGAAACATGCAATCCTTATTCCTATTAAAACTACTAAAGAAAGAAAATTTCAAAATCAAGCAGAAAATAGCAGCCAAAATGGACCATCTACGACAATTTGCAAAATGGGAACTGGATTACAATTATCAATCTTTGCATAGACATTTATGCACATGAGTTTTCTCTCTAAACACTCGCAACCTAGAGACTTATATCAATGATGTTGTTAATGAATATGATCTAATGGACACTGATATTCTGTGTTTACAGGAAACACATTTGAAACAAGAAATATCGCAACAAATGTTCAAAACATTTAATTTCATATCAAGCCATTATAAATATGGATTGCTCACATGTTTCAAACAAAATATAAGAATTGTTGACCATATGCAATTTCAAGAAGACAATGTAGAATCATTGATGACAAATATCATTCTACATGGAATGCAAATTACAATTGTTAATGTTTACGCAGCACCCTATGCCACATTGCCCAATATAGTAGATATTCTTGAAAAAATATTTTGCAATATATCTATTAGTAAACCAATAATCATCTTAGGAGATTTCAATGTTAAAATGCATGAACATAACACTAGAACAAAGACAGTAAAATACTATATGCATAGCCACAACCTCCATTTCCTACTAGATACAAATACCTATGTGCACACATCACTCATTGATCATGTATGGTCTAACATAACAAACAACTACAAGATTTACAAGCTAGATACATATTGGTCAGATCATGACACAATATGTCTCATAATGGACCATGTACATGCAGATGAATCACAAAACACATCAAACTCTTTCCATATATGAAACTAATATCATTTTCTTTCCCCTTTTATTGTCATTGAAACTTAACCATTCATTACTCTTCTTTTGAAAGCATCTATTGTATCCATATCCAACGAAACTACTAATGCAATTTTCTTTTATCTTATACATCTAAAATGGATCAAATACCCAACGAACAAAAACACAGAAGGCAAGTATTTACATATACTATTCAAAATATCCATTCACCAAATATGTATATGAAATTTCTTTTCATGTCTCCAATATCACTAGTTCCATTTTCCACTCATTATCATTTGCAATGAAACAAATACCTTGCATCCTTGAACAACAAATCAACACAACATTGGAGCAAGAAAAACAACTAACAAAAGAAGCAACAAGGCAAGTCAAGCCATGCCCATCACTTATTTACACTTGTCACATTGTAATATACACATCAACATTGTTTCTTTGTAATTGACTCTAATTTGCTTCATATGTGCATAGTTCAAATGCACCATCGACAATTCCAATATCAATTGAAGAATTGAACATCCGCAAAACTAAAAAATTATTCCATGGTGATGTAATGGTTGTCTACAACACATTTCTTGACAAAGCACAAAAAACTCATCAAATATTGCGTGTAGATCTAACTTATCAACAGGGATTGATGACAGTCACATTGGTTGTTCCAAATGAACTCATCGAAAAACATAATCAAAATATCTTGCCAAGAAAAGGAATTGTGGTGACAAATTTCCAGATTCTACCAAAAACAAATTACGATCATGGCGTCTGTGATCCCATTTTGTTGTTAGACAACACAAGCACTGTAGAAAACATCAGCCCAATCTGTACAGAATACAAATTTGTTCCAAATGCAACAATAAAACAATAGGGAGAAAGCATAGAAACATTCCCAATAGCAAAAATTGCAGCACTTGTAACAACAACTCAAAAAATTGGCATGCAATATACATTGCAAATTAAAGATGGAAGTTCTCAAGATGATATGGCCTCGGTAAGACGCACTGCCTTACACCATCCACCCAGATGCTTTATGAATATTTATTTATTGTCTTTATGCAATAAATTGATTTGTTTTTTGTGTCCTTTATGTCACAGCTGCAACTATTTGAAAACTTGCTGCCTATCTACAATGAAATTGAACAAAGACTGCAAAATGGAGAAATGTCGAGAGTAGATAAACTTGACAAATAAACCACCAAGAGTAGATAACTAGTATTATCACAACTGCGAGAGAAAAACATAGTAGCGTGTTAAATACATTATTAAAAATAATTCTTGATTTGGTGATAACTCTATATGTCTATTTGTTTTAGCTTTATTTTGGTTTTAAACTTTCAAGTTCAACTCCATTTTTGAGTTCAAAACAGATTGTTGTTCGAATTTGTGGCATGTTTATCTTTTTTTAATTAATGCCTAATAGGTAGATGAGCAGAGTATTGTGATTGATAGCTGGGACACAAACTTGTTTAAATTCTGCGTGTCTAGCTCTTATTTAGCAATTTAATGTTGCTTTATTTTAATTGTTAGTGTGGGAAAAATGCATCTCATGTTTTAAATAAACACATGTATAGTCATATATCATTGGGGCAAGGCACAAAAATGTGAATTACCCATCCCTATTTAAGCAACGAGTGGTAGCATATCCACTCTGATATCTTGTTAACAGAGACAATATCTTCTATGGACATTAATGTCCTAGCAGAAAACTGAATTGTGAGAGATCAGAGTTGAATGATGTGAATTCACCTGTGAGGTAGGGTGGATTCTGCATTATAAATAGTCCAAGATTACCTTTCCACAAAAAGGACCTACAAGTTATTTTGATCATGTGTCAATTGTTTCTACCTGTTTGCCTAACCATTCATCACTATCCAAAAAAAATCCGCTTTCCAATGCAGGTCAACAAGAAGCAAATATGATGCTCTAGAAAAAAGTTAAACTACAAATCTAGAAGGTTCAATCTATATTGTATTCCCACAAAAGATGCATGACTATTTCTGATTTTTGTTAGATCGCACAATTCCATTTGAAAGACCATAAACTTGACTGCTAGGCTGTTATAACTTATTAAGGATCAACAACCCAAATATCTTGGAAAGGATACATAAGAATATAATATCCATATAGGTTACACATTGAACTAAGACATGCAAATCAATGTTTGGGTAGATGATAGGTCACAATGCTATGATAGAAATGCAATTTGGGAATTCCAATTTAAGAATAACAGGAAAGTGGAAGTGCTATAAGAAGAGATCCTCAACTTATGGCAACAAATCCTATTGTATAGTCTTGTACTTGACTACAAACTGGTCCTTATGAGATTATGATAAGTTTCTCTTTCCTTCCATCCAATATTCGAAGATATGCAACAATGATATATTTAAAGATGCAACAACGAATAAGAGAACCTAAGCAACTGTCACTTCAGCTTTATTATTTGAAACCTCTCCAAAGTTTAACCGGATGTAATAGGAAATATTGCTAGGGAGGAAAATAGTAGTGCCTCCTCCACAAACCCTTACTTGATAAGCACCATAAAAAAAACCAACATATGCAGAGACAAAGCAGGGAGGAAAAAGAAAGGATCTATATTTAGGTACTGTGTCTATGTTGTGTGTTAAGATCTTTTTTAACGACAGTGTGGTGTAGGGTATGCATTGATGTCTACAGTATGCTAAATTAATTTATGGTGAATGGATTGCAGTATTGTCGATTTTATTATACGCGTTGATATAATGGTCATTCATGTTGATTGAAATGGCATTGGTATTGATGGGTTGGTCATTCTAGGGAATGTATGGGTTTATATATTTATGTTGGTCATTAAATATACCATGAACTATTGTATGTGGATTGTGGTGAAGGATTTCAATCCTTCACCACATTGTATCCTGCTTAATCTTGCTTTCAAGTTATAAATACGTTGAATTTAATATGAAGCATTGAGTGAAATATATTGTATGTTGTTATCGTAACAGTGATTGGTTCACTTCTTTCATTGTTTTTTACTCCAATTTAACCATACTTAAACAAATTAAGGATTTAGCTCTTGTTCAAATCTGCTAATTAGTTCAATAATTAAAGTAGGCGGCAGGGAACGCTAGCTATGCGGCCTTGTTGATTAATAATGTTACTGTTTTGTATTTTTTTTTTAATTGGGCGTGATGTATGTAAAGTCTTTACTCTGGCTTATTATTGATTAATGATGTTACTATTTTGTATTTTTTTATTGATTAATAATGTTTTTTTGGTTGAATTGACCCACAAGGATTTTAACATTAATTTTCTTTAGTTTATTTCATACTTCATTTTTCTATTCGCTTTATCCAATTTGAGCATTAAATTTTTTAAGTTTACTTCATATTTCATAACGGACTATTATAAATTGAGTTATCCTAGTGCCACACGTTACCATTTGTATTATTACTTAACCCAAGGTTTCTTATTTGAGTTTGAATCCGTGTTTTGAAAAATATATTATTAATAGAAATAAAACCCGTTTAAAATGTGTGTTTTTACTAGTTTTGAAAAAACATTGAGACATAAATAAATTTTGAAAAATGAACAAGTAATAATCATGAACTTGAAGAAATGTATTTAAAAAAATATTATTAAATTAAAGATAAAAAATTTAAAAATATAAATAGTTAAATTGTAATTTTTTAGTGTTAATTAGACAAGCACAATTTTATGCAATTGCTAATTACTTCTAATGATATATGTGATATTACTTTAACCCACTCCAAAACATTATTAAGTACACTCAGAAAATTCAACTGGTCAAACATTGACTGTCTTATAAATTCAACTCCTTAAAATCTTTAGCCTCCTTCCTTAGATAATTCAACTCCTTAAAATCGTCAACCTCATTGACTGTCTTAGAAATTCAACTCCTTAAAATCTTTAGCCTACTTCCTTAGATAATTCAACTCCGTAAAATCTTCAGCCTCCTTCCTTAGATAATTCAACTCCTTAAAATCTTCAACCTCCTTCCTTAGATTACTTCGCACGTGAGAGAGAGAAAAATGTGAGTGATGAGTGTGTATGAAAATGAGAAGTTCAAGTGTCTTTTTATAGTGATTTTATGGTGCTCAAGGGCACGTCTCATTGCAAATTAAATTAAACATTCTTTATTTTAATTTAAAATTCAATTTTTCTTTTTTTAACTTGTGCTAGTTGGGGAATACCTCTCACAACTACCCAAAAATCAACACTCCCTCTTAGCTAGGGAGCTATTCACTTTGACTTCCTCAAGATGTCAACTTAGCTAAAAAAATTTCTCCACCCCAAGAAAAGGTTGAATGAGCCTAGCCACATTACATGGTACCCTATCAATACCCTTGACCTAGGGAGAATGTATGTAATGATGCTACAACATCAACACTCCCTCTCAAAGAGGGAGGCATTCTCAACCACTCCAAGATTTTTCCTAAAATATAACAAATTCATCAGGGACAGAGGCTTTGTAAGAATGTCAACAACCTGCTCATTCGCAGAAATGTATTAGAGCCTCCTTACTCCCTTTTGTATCATGTCTCAAATGTAGTGGTACTTGATCTCAACATGTTTCAACATGTCATGGAAAAACAAATTTTCCAAAAGCTTCACACAACTTTGATTGTCACAATATATCATGATCATCTCTAGCACCCAATTAAACAATCCCGCAAGAAGCTTATGAAGCCACACTGCTTCACAACTTGCCAAACTAGTTGTAGTATGCTCAACCTCTAAGTGATGAGTGCGACAAATGTCTACTTCATGCTATTATAGGATATCATAGTAGAACCAAAATTGAAGCAACATCCTGATGTGCTCTTCCTATCTTCGACACTTCCTGCCCAATCAGACTTTGTGTCTCCCTGCAGTTGTACTTCACCATCTAAGACATACCTCAATCCATAACTAACTGTATCATGCAGATATCTCAATACATGCTTTGCTGTAATCCAATATATATGCCTAGGTTCCACTATGAACTGGCTTAGAGTGTTCATTGTGTTAGTGTCTGTCAGTCCTGCCAGTCACCAGTGATCAAATGTGCTCTTTCAAATTTTTTATTAGGGTTCTAGGTCAAGTTTTTTATGGTTTCAGTAGGTCTTCAAATAAAAACTTTGATCATTGGTTGGTGTGTCTAAGTCAATTCTACTCCTTTAGACATTCATGGGTATCATTGTTCATCATGGTTATGTTATTTTTCAGGTGTTACAGGTCATGAATCAGTTAAAATGTCATCATATGGGTCTTGGTCTAGGTCTTCACCTGTTTTGTCATCACCATGTTAGTTTTAAGTAAAAAGAGCTATGTTTATTGTCTTGAGTCCTCATATAAAGGGAGTTAGCATCTTAGGGAGAAAATGTAATAAAGGTAAAGGTAATACTTCAGTTCATAAAGATATTTCTCCAATCAATGAGGTATGATGCCATGTCATGACATATGCCAAAAAAGGTGTTTTTGAGTTTTAAAGGATCTTTCAAGCATTTCTTTCACTCATCTCATTTGTATAGAGCTCCAATTGGTCATTGAAAGCCTTCCAAGCAACCTCAGCATCGATTTCTACTCTCAAAGGGTGTTTTGCATCCTCTCGCTATGTTTTCTTACCTCACACTGCGTTTTGTGTCTTCCACGCTGCATTTTCAGCCTCACGTTACGTTTTCTCTAGCTCGTTACATTTTCAATGTGTGAAACAAAGGAACAAATCCAAAAATTCTCTCCTGTAGGTGAAGCTATACTCAGCTTAGTTACAAGTAAGTTTAAGTAAAACACCACCTCCCATCATCAGTTTTTTCAGCCTTTTAGTGGGGAACCCTCTCCTAGGGTTCGACGCCACGTTTTCTTGGTTTGAAACTATTGTTTACTTTGCGCACATAAAAACCTAGTTCCCAAAACATTTTACCCTTTCCCACACTCAAACACACTTCCCCTGGCTTTCCTTATCCATCCTCCCTCATTCCCCTAAGTCCTAGAGCTAACCCCAGTCTGTACGCTACACTATTGGCAGAAATTAGGGTTAGGACTGTGTTTTAATTCCTAAAACTCATACCTTCACTCCCTATTTGATTTTTCACTTCCCTAAGCTTCCCAACACACCTCCCTACCTGCCAAATTTTTCCTACTAAGATATTTCCTCCCTAACCCCTCTATCCCCTCACCTGAAGACACTAACCCTAATCCCTTGTTTTCCCAAGTAAAACTCTTTTTCCCCCCTTTCATCCATCTAGGGTTTTGCTGTGAAAATTTAAATCATGAAAATTGAGAAGAAGGAATATACTAAACAAGGCCAGGTGTCTAGATTTGAGTTAGCTCACACCCATGAGATCAATGCTTCACCATTCATCAAAAGGTCATGTGAAGAAGTGGGTTGCCTAGGATTTTGTGAGAAAATTCAACAAGTGGGATACCATGCCAAGTTGATACGCCTCCTTGCCACCAAATTGAAAAAAGGAAAAGTCACAATATTAGGGATAGACTTCATCATATTAGTAGAGGTGATTGGCATAATTTTTAGGGCTTTGAGGTCATTTGCCACTCATAGGGACAATCTCACTTCAAAATCCATTTCTGAAGTAAGGAAGATGAATTTGACAAATGTGAAAGAGGTGTTTGTGAATAATAGAACAAGGAACGAAAACCTCCTTCATTGTTTACATAGTTATCATATATTAGGAGATATGAAACTTTATTGGAGACATATTTTAGAAAATCAAAATTTTCCAAGTTAATTCCCTATTTTAGTCATGATATTGTGGCATGGATTCCGAGAAAATGAAAATGAATTTCCAAAAAATGAGAGAGGTTTGTCTTCACAACCAATTTATCTACAAAAAAACTCTCTCAGGTTTGCAAAATGCTTCATGGTTAGAGAGATAGTTCTCCATCTTTGAGGCCTATTTTTGTAGAAAACCCATAAATTTTACATTGTTTTTTGTCCAAAATGGTAGCGTGCCCCACGCTACATTTTTGTTGGGGGCCTCCATTTGACAAAAGGTTTACATTTTTGGATTCCTTATGGCCTGCACATTAAATTTATGTAACCAGAGATCCATGTCAGCATATTTTTCTAGGTCAAAAAGTAAAAAAAGTAGCGAAACAACACCTTTTTTCCATGCTTTTTTGAGGCATGCTACGTTTTTGGAGTAGATGTCGGAGAAATGGCTTTTGGAGGTTTCAAAGAAATATTTTTTAGTGCTTGAATATTTTATGGTGTAGTAGATAGGCAGATATTTCTCCAACATTTTTCAGACCTTGATTTGGAGCTTGGGAACCCCTCGAAAAGTCACTTACAACAACACACTACATTTTCTCCAGGCACACTACATTTTTAGGCAATTCACTATGTTTTTCCTTGGAACTCATTTTTCTCAGTTTGCTCAATCCAGATCGAATTTTCCTGATGTTATTTGTCATTTTAGAGGTTGTGATAATGCATTGAGGTGTAATTATGTTTTTCAAAGTAAAAATTAATTAGATTCATGCTTGTATAGGTTCTTATGGTCAAATGAATCAATTTTGCACCAAATTGGGAGTTGGTTTCTAACCTCCCTAGTCTTAGGTATGTTTGGAGATATTCTTGTAAGCAGTTCCTTGAATGTTGGATTCGACCCACGAGAGGGGGAAACTGATATTTTGATCTATATGTAACCCAATCTAAGTTAGAGAAAGGGGTGGATGCTTGAGAGCCTTTTGGAGACTTTTTACTTGATCACTTTCAATAATACAAGCCAGTTGCAGCTATTATTCAAGAATTCATGTGGTATGATCTTGTGCCAGTGTTTTGTTCTGTGATTCACTTTTATGAATGTTTAATGTATCTTCTTTCCATTTCTATGCTTTCAATCATCTTCCTATGAGTTTGATGAACAAAATTCTTAAAGTTTAAGCTCTTTTTTGATAGGAATTTCATCTTTATGTTATCTATCTTCTGATGAATAAAATCATGCTTGCCATGCTCATTTTGAACCTATGTTTTTCAACCCTACACTACACCGACAAAGCCTCAAAGCTCCATTGAGACATACATACCTTGCTCCTTTGTATTTTTGCAACTGAGCTTTTCCTCAAACCCTAGCCTTAGTTCCTTGACTCATGCTTCATCAAGCAAAACCCTAAATTTAAAAACCTTACATGACCTGAACATATCTAGCCTAATATATTTTTCCCACTCCAGTCATATTTGGCTGTGAGATTTATAAAGAGAGCGCTCTAGTAGGGCTAGCTGCTGAACCCTAAGTGGTTTGAGGTTACTTCCGTCAATCTCCTTTCTGAGCCTTGGGATATTGCGGAGGATAAAATTTTGGTTCCGTTTTCGGGGAACGAGAGATCATATCTTCCATGGGAAAGAACGATAATGATCGGATCTAATTACTGATGGTGGACAGTGATCAGACACAGGAAGGCTGACATCATTCACCTGGCGACTCCAAATCAGTTTCAAATTTAATTCTAAGACTCCACTGGAGGATGAACCTTGCCAATAGAAAAATGAAAGGAAAATATGGGAAGATCAGGTATTCAAGTTGGAATTTCATCCAAGATATAATATGCTTTATTGTAAATTATTTCTTCTCTTTTCTTAAGAATGTAAAGAAGGTTTTCCAAAGTATACTATATTTGAGAAAAGATCCCAGGCCCACATTTGATTCCTTTCCTTTGAAGATTGTGAATACAAATTTTGATCTTGGTCAAGATCCTTCTTTTGAATCTTATGATGACCATCTTCAACTTGATGAGCCTCATGAGATCAAGACTAATTCTACAACTTCTGTGATCTGGATTTAAACAGGAATGCAACAGATCACATAGATAACCATAAATACAGATATACAGTGGAAATAATACTTCATTTCATTAATGTAAAATACTAAAATATGCTTACAAACAGAAATGGAAATAAACCAGCTAGGGCGATGGTAGCTTATCTTTGAGAAGAGATGTGGAGGCTACATGCCTCTGAACTGTGTTACAATGAGACTCGAAGGCCTATTTATTGTTGAGAAACAATGGAAAACCCTTAACATCCCAAAACTTAACCCTAGAAGATGAAACGCCATATTGTGGGCCCTGTTTTGGGTAAGTTGGTGCATCAACTTCCTAGGGTCATAACTTTGGCACCTGATCTTCATTTGACGTGTACAATAACTCATTAGAAAGATCTATCTGAGCACTACAACTTTGGGAAGAGCAACATCGGTCCATTGACCCATGTTGCTCCCATATTTCCCAAAAAAGGTCATTTAGGGCCTCAAAACAGCTCCGGAAGTTCAGGACCCGAAAAACTGCTAAAAATAGTAAATTGTGCTACAATTTAGGAAACTGAAAAATTGAAAGAAATAGTTGTGGGGGTCCAAGTGGGATAGGTGGGTGGCCACCAACATCCACCTGGATCATTCCTCCCCCTTAGGAAGCAATGGTCCCCATTGCGTTGAGTTCCTCCATCTACTGAACTTGGTCCCTCGTGAGCTGTTCTGTAATCTCGAATGTGTCTAGTAATGGTGGCAAGCATGGTCGAGGGCGATACACATTGAACACTTTGTGCAGGCGAAGGAGTGGAGGAATGTTGTGCTCCAGAGTATTGTTTCCCACAGCCTTGGTAATGCTGTAAGGACCATGTCAGAGTGCTCTGAGCTTCTAATGGGATCTTGTAAGGCGTTCTTTCTGCATATGTAACCAAACTTTGTCGCCCACCTGAAACTTGTGTGGTGGCCCCGTGGGTGAGGAGAAGCTGCTCTTGTGTTATTTAATGACTGTATCCCTCTGCTGCTGCTGCTGCGTGGAGGAACCCTTTACGGGGATCATGGATGTGGCGAAGATCTTCCCCTTACTTTGGGAGCGAACCAGACAAAAAATAAATTTCCTAGTCTATGAGATGAGCTTACTGCCTTTATTAACAGCGATCAAAGAGGTGGCGGTAGGTGGGGCTGCCTCTGGTATCCTGTATAATGAGTTACCCAAAGAAATAATAACAGCGCGAGGCCTTGACTCATACACAGCATGTCACCTCCACAAGTATGGCTGGCCTAATAATACGTCACAACATCCAGAGGTGTAACATCACACAATACCTCGTTTGTGAAGGGTTTGATGCTGTAGGGAAGGCGACACTGGTAGTGAAATCGAAGTTCTCGTCCTTGGTGAAGCCACCCGATACTGTATGGGTGCGGGTGTGGTGTAGTGAGTAGGTCCAACCACTTCACAACCTCTGCTGAAAAGAGATTATTTTGGCTGCCACTGTCGATAATGAATTGTAGTGACGAACCCTTCACCCACATCTGTGAGTGGAAAAGACGCTCCCCCTCCTCTGGATCTTCGAGCTCATTCTTCTGGATCTTGGTCGTGGCAATAGTGACAATGGGCTCCGCATCAATTATATTCTTTCCTTTGACATTCCCCTTGTTAGGTTCTCACTCAGGGTCAGAACATGCATTTGATTCTGAAGCCTTCAACTCGGCCACTAGTGACTGCTTGGTCCGACACTCACTTGTGTTGTGAGTGGGGTTCTTGTGGAACTCACACCACTTTCCTTTGTCCTTATTTGACTTCGTGGTGTTGTACTTTTATTACAGCTTCAAAGGGTTGTCTTCGGTCACCCCGCCTTGGCTTTGTCCTTTGGTCTTTGAATTCGTAGATCCAAAATATCGCTTCTTCTGTTTGAACTTTTTCTTGATTTTGATAGCGTATCGGTATGCCGTGTTGAGTGAGGAGATGTTCAGGAACTCCATCTCTTCCTGGATGTATCTGTGTAGGCAGCCACGGTATTTGAGTACCAAATGTGGCTTTGAGTCCTTGATACCCAACTGTGTGCGAAGGGTATGAAAAATGTTTGTGAACTCTGGCACATCTTGGTCCCTTCCCTGCCGCAGCATGGTCCACTTTATGTATTTGTCCTCATAGCTTTTGATAGGGTAATACTGCTCCTTAATGGCATCCCAGAATGAATTCCAAGTGGATGCAGCTAAGAATAGTGAGCCCATACTTTCATCTTTCTGCTCGCAGTAGGTTTCCCACCAGTCCTTGACGTGGGGGGTTGCTTTGAGAAGAGCAAAAACAATCTTTTCCCGACTTGAAAATTCATGAATATAAAAATACCCATTTAGCATATTTAACCATTTATCTACGACATCTGTGTCTATTTGACCCTCGAAGATGGGGATTTCAAAATTAACTTGTACCTTAAAGGGTGTGGCATTTCCAGAGTAGCTGTTGGAAGCAGATGTGTCGCCTCTAGGTAACCCTCCTTCAACCGGACCCTGACTAAGCTTCACTGTGCAATCTTAGCTCTCAGTGACCCTACTCTACTACCCAAAATAGTGCATAGCTTGAGGTTGTCCTTCAGGGAAGCCTTTACTGTGCAAATCTTGGAATCGAGCAAGCTGACTGTCCCCTAGAACTGCGCAGAAGTTGTCCCCAAGACCAATTCAATTTGTGCTTCTGGCAATATCACTCATCAATCCTCCCTCTGATAAATCGAAAAACCTAAAATTTAC
Source organism: Pinus tabuliformis (assembly GCA_031772625.1). Taxonomy (NCBI): domain Eukaryota; kingdom Viridiplantae; phylum Streptophyta; class Pinopsida; order Pinales; family Pinaceae; genus Pinus; species Pinus tabuliformis. The sequence goes on along the minus strand of CM062805.1, from coordinate 701,623,499 downwards.
TGCTCCCCAAAACTGCGTAGAAGTTTCCCATCTCCCTACCCTGCACTGTTTGTAGAAACTGTGTAGTCATGTGAGTCAGGTCCCTGCTGCCTGTCACTGCACTGTTCCAAGGAATTGCGCAAATTTGACTGGCAGGCCCCTTGCTGGCTTGCCCTGTTCTCCCTCTGAGAATTGTGTAGATTTGAGTGACAAGCCCCCTGCTAGCTTGCCCTGTTGTCTATGAAATTATGTAGATATGGATGGTACACATGTTGTTGCCCCGCTCTACATAGTTTCTAGAAACTACGCAACAACTGCCTATCCTGCACTATCTCCCAGAAATGTACAGTTATGACCAACAACTCCCTACAGCCCGGCATGCCTTGCTCTAGAAAATTGCACAGAATTTCCTGCCAGTGTCCCTTGATTCTCAGCTTTGTCTCTCTCAAAGAATCTACGCAGATTCTCAGCTGGACCCTAAGTGACCTAAGAGTCAAAGGAAATGTCAAGGGTCACCCCACCCTTGCTATATATAGAACCTCATAACTCATAGAACAAGATTTTGGGAGCCAAGCTTTTTCTAGGCATTGCTTAGAGAGGACTTGGAGAGTATTGTGATGAGACTTGGCTTCTCCACAGTGCAGAGTGAGTACATCTCTTTGGATGAGTAGGCGGTGTTGATTGTAACGTTCCACTACTGGGGTTAGTGGTTGTCATGGTTGTATGTATGGATGGAACTTTCACTTTTATATAATATAATAGAGCCAGCACATTTCATGCATATGTTATTATTGTAGTTTGACTATTCTGGTTACTTTAGCAATGTATGTAGTTTTAACTTACACATTTATGTATGGATTATTTCATATGTGATTGTATGAATCTTATTGAATCGTGTTGTTGGTTTAACTCATCACTTTGGATTTTCGACTATTCTGCTTTCAAACCTGTGATGTCATTCAGCTCGTGTGTTCCTTTCGGGTTGCGTACTATTACAGGCTTCTAAGAGATACACTTATTTTCCCCCTCTGTGTGTTAAAAACTCCCCATGCATCTCTCTTGACTCGCTGCAAGGTCACACACTTGCTTTTCACAAGGATATCTTACTTACCTCTGTGCACTATCACAATCAAGGCATAGCTTTACTAGCCATTGCTAGGACTCCTACTACAAACGGTCTAAGGTCTAGTTGGGACTTCTTACTGAGGATATCCCCTGACATGTTGGCGAGTCCAACACCGCCAACATTTCTAGCACTAGAAGGAGGGCTAGATGACAAGTTGAGCCCTCAAAATATGTTTTGAATCTCTGCACATATATCATGACTTATGTTATGGTTCACCCTCCAAGATGTATGTCTTATGGAAATGTGTTTGAAGTCTCGAGGGAGTTCTGGGATCTCTTGTCAGAAAACACATATGGAGGTGAAGGAAGAATGACCTGGCATGAACACAATGTTTTCTTTTCCCGTCTCTATGACAGTTACGAAATCCATGAGGATTACATGATTTGCATGTTGTTCGCATTCACGCTTTGAGGGAACCTATTGCAATGGCTTCTCACACCTCCCGATAAATCCATTCACTCTTTTAGTCACTTTGTTACAGAGTTAGCCTATTCTTTCCATCATTTTGACCATCAAGAACTCAATAAAGAAATTCTGAAATTGCGGAAATCACCTGATGAATCCATTGAGAAATTTCACATACACTTTCTTAATCTTTCATTTTGATTTCTGAAGATGAAATTGACTAGGAATTTCTCGATGGAAGATTTAAGTATCTTCTTCACATAGCCAAAAATATGCAAATCTTAGAATCATTTGAACCCTTCCCGACATACCTCAGTGTTATAGTTGTCAGATATAAGAGGAACAAGGTTTTTGTCCCAAGTGATTGTCCATCCTCTTCTACTCAAATAGATCTAGCTCCATAGTGCAAGGTGGGAGAAGGTGCACGCACATCTATTGAAATGTCACATCTTCCCATCCCATCAACTCTTAATATCTACCTAGATTTGGCCTGCAAGACTGTTGGTTTTCATGTGGACTTGTCTCCTCAACCTTCGTCCCTGCGTTTTGTTGATCCTCTGGATTGTAGTGTGCCTTGTTCTCCCATTCTGGACTCCACACTTATTGTTCATGAGGATTAGGTTGTTGACAGAGTTGATGGTTTGCAACCAACCTACACTGTCATTCAGCATGAGTGCGTTTGGGAATCTAAAGAAGAACCCACAGGACGGATGACCTCCTTCTATCTGCACCTCATCTGCTCTATCTTGACATCTCTTGTGATTCTACCACTTTTTATTTTCCTTTTGAAAACTCGTCACTGGGTGTTTATACTTTTGATCATTCACAGGACACAGCGGATGTTAGCCTGTCATTGCATTGTGGCAAGGAAACATCTTTATCTAAAAATCTATTTAGTATTTCATCTATCATTTCTGGAAACATAGAAGGTGAACATTCTTGTCTCTCATGAACCCCTCTACATGATTCATCATATCATGAGGATGGGGATCAACATCTCAAATTTTTTGATCATGGATGTCGTTATCTCTTCAATCCTTCATTCAATCACGATATTGATTCACTTGCTATTAATCTTTCTAATCCACTGATCTCTGATGATCTACCTGTTGATGAAGTGGAAACCCCTGAAGATGTCGAGGCACTTCAACCTGCACTGATGGTTATGTCAGGCTCTTGCTGTCCTAAGGTCAGTTCCACTCCTGGTCAGAAATCTATTGAAACACCCAAGGCTCCTCATCACTCTCCTATGTGCATTGAAGATCAATCTCATCCATATATTTCATATCCTCCAACGGAATCATGTGATCCCATCGCTCATGCATTGGAGGAGTCATACATAATGAGCATCGTTACGAAGTGCAAGTTGTCTTCTTTCTTCATGTTTTCTCATCAGTCAAGGTTAAACGAGTGTGTGTTCCTATTATCCACACACAATGTGTCACAACACCATGGTACATCTGTAGAATGTTTGTCTTGTGCATTTACTCTTTTCTATCCTGTGGACGCTTTGAAACTCGAAGCGTGTTGTTCTTCACTGATTTATCTTTCTTATTTCTTTGGTTTACATTCTTATCTTTCTTGTGAACCATGCCTTCACCAACATGGGTCAACTAATGCTCAGATGGCTGCATTGGAAATATCACTTTATGTGAGTAGGCCCATGCACTGTTTAGTTTAGGATTTGGAGTAGTGTTTTATTTCTTATTTTTCTTTGTTTGCATCTTTGTTTTCTTGCTTAATTGGTTTGGTTTTCTTGCTTTGTTTCTTTTCTTACTTGTTTTGCTTTCCCTTTAATTCTTCTCTTCTCTTTCTTGTTTGTTTGCATGTTTGTATTCATAGGTTTAGTCTCACATGAAACCATGTTTGGCTCTTGAGACAAGCTGGGAAAATATAAGAAGACTTGTATAGCTATCAACATTTGGTTATTTGTTTTCCTCTCTCTTTAAAAAATATCTTTCTTTCTTCATTCGATGATACCCTGATGGAAAATACGTTATGTTCAAAGTGAGCCTTGGTAAAAAAAACAACGTTTGCATTATTAACTAGTACCACATACTCTAATCGGTTTTTTTTTGGGATTAACCCTTGTCAACTCAGTCAAGTATTATAGAAAGGTGAGGGGGAAAACCTTAACATGTATGTCAGAGGTATATATAACATACTTCTCTAAAGGGAAAACCTCTTCTGCTCTTAATAAATAGGGATCCCTCTTCCGCCTTTGAAATAAATAAGTGCATATGCACATTTATTTGAAAAAAAAAAATTAAAAATGATGAAAAAATGATTAAGGCAAAAGAAGAGAAATGATTCATGCATAGAGAGGTAATGAAAGTAACTCCATCAGGGTACTGACCAGGCTCGCTAGCAGTGAAGCAATGCTTGTGTTACTATGTGACTTTGCCAGGGTACTATCCAGGGCTACTGGCAGTGGAGCAACACCAGAGATGAAACTAAAACTCTGACAATCATATTATTTGTACATCAATATACCCCTCATCCCCAATCGAAACAACTCAGTTGACTTGGCTTGGTATGTGTGCTGACCGATCAAGGGAATCGTAGGGACTACATCTTTTACACAAGCTAGTGAGGAAGCCATGACAATCAAAGAATCAAACAATACTTACAAAAGAGTTAGACTCACTTTTCACAAGACAAGGTCCATATAGAGAGCTGGAGTTCTACCAGTGTGTTGCCAATGTTGTAGCGGCTACAATACCCTCCAAAATTTTGGTTTGCATGCAAATTTTGGAGCTTACTGTGGATCCTATGATCAATCGTTCCTTGGTCACGTATTGGTAAGGAAATGACCTCAAGACCCCTCCTTGATCTTAAGAGATTGTTCATGTTCTCATCTTTATACAGTATGTATCATCTTTGGGCATCGAGATTACTTCTTTTCATGCAGAGGGAAGTTTGTTCTGCTTCGAGGGGAAATCTTTGTGCGTATGGGTTGTTCTCATCACATAGACATGTTTCACACTCACTTCACGCACTCTTGACACGAAGGTTGTTGCATCAAGAAAAGTATGTTTTATACATTCTGGATGGTCTATGTTGTATCACTAAGTGTTCATGTGTGATCATAGTCAATTCCTATCACTGTTTACACCAGTTTTACTGATCTCACACTTAGTCGGTTTCCTGAGCAACCTAGCCTCATCTAGCTTTCCAGAACTACACACTTTTCTTCTAAAACCCTCAAGATTTTTCCCTTGCCTGCTAGAACTGCACAATGCGTAGAGACCCCAACATCCTTTGGCATCCAAAAGTGCATAGCTATTGCCTCTAGTTTCCTTCCCCCAGCCGGAACCCACTGTCTTTAAAAACTGCATAGTGTTATCCCTCAGCTGCCCAATCAATCTTGCAACTTGAAACTGCATAGATGTGCCCTCCCGAGACCCATCCCGCAATAGTGCCTTGTATTCAGAAACTTCACAATATTTCCCCTCAGTTGCCCAGGCTGCACTACACTCGGAAACTGTTCAGAGGTGTCCTCCGAGGACCCCATCCTACAACAGTATCCTGCATCTCAAAACTAAGCATTGTTTTCCAAGCTATCCAATCTGCCTTGCACTCATAAATTACACAGAGGAGGAAACCAACCTTGTTCTGGAAAACTGTGCAGAGCAAGCCAACAACCTTTCTCTTAGAAATTGTGCAGAGGAGGCAACCCAACCTTGCTCTGGAAAATTGCGCAAATCATCCTGACAACAGTCATTGTCCACTGAAACTACGTTGATCTATCTCTCAGTGACTACAGGAAAAGGTGGCATGCTACGTCACTCTCAAGGAGCTAAGGAGAAGGACCAAGAAACCAAGTCATAATAAAATATTGGGACCTCATGCAAACTTTGTCGAATGCATATCATCTCGAGGGTAATTATGGTAAGTAAAGTACATATTTTGAAGTACATCTCTTAGTGTAGCTTGAATGACTTCTTGTCATTGTGATATCATTATGTCTTCATTAACATGCATGTTTGCAAGCATTAAAATTAATTCCATGTGTTTCTGCTACGTGTCTTGCTTCCTTTTCGCTTGTTGAACCAAATTTTGTCTTTGGCATGTTGATTTCTATGTCATGCTTGCGATCCGGTTCTGCTGATTTCAAAGGTTTATCTTTGTGTGTTTGGGTTGTCTTAGCTATGTGAACACCCTTCGCACTCACAAAAAAAATTGTAAGCACTATCACGCAAGTTTCATCACGGTCGTCCGAAGGTCTATTCCAAGTGTTGCACTTGTCGCTTTCTCCATTAAACAACCCCGTAGAGGGTCATGCTTTGCCATGTTTGTCTTGTTGGTTTGAGGTGTCTTGTCGTTGAGTTATGCTAAGTGTGTGATCACAATGTCATGTATGCACGAGTTCACTTACTTTCACACTTAGACATTTTTCCCAAACATTTGTCGACTAAACAACCCTCCCTCAACCGGACCCCGACTGAGCTTCACTGCATAGCCTCAGCTCTCATTGGCCCTGCTTTGCTACCCAAAATTACGCAGAGCTTGAGGTTGTCCTCCGGGGCAGCCTGGACTGCACAATCCTGGAAGTGAGTAAGCTGATTGTCTCCTAGAACTCCACAAAAGTGTTCCCCAAGACCAATCTAGTCTGTGCTTCCCGTAAGATCACTCATCAAGCCTCCCTCTGGTAAACTAGAAAACCTGAACTGCACTGCTCCCCAAAACTGCACAGAAGTTGCCCAGGTGCCTGCCCTGCACTATCTGTAGAAACTGTGCAATCATGTGAGTCAGGCTCCTGTTGCCTGTCATTGCACTATTCCAAGGAATTGTGCAGATTTAACTAGCAAACCCCTTGTTGGCTTGGCCTATTCTCCATATGAGAATTGCACAGATCTGACTGACAGGCCCCCTATTGGCTTACCCTGTTGTCCCTATAAATTGCGTAGATCTGGCTGGATCTGGCTGGTACACCTGCTGTTGCCCCGCTTTGCATTCTTTCCGGAAACTGCGCAACAACTGCCTATCCTGCACTGTCTCCCATAAATGTGCAGTTATGACCAGCAACTCCCCATAGCCTAGCATGCCCTGCTCTGGAAAATTGTGCAGAATTTCCTACCAGTGTCCCTTGCTACTCAGCTTTGTCTCTCTCAGAGAATCTATGCAGATTCTCAGTTGATCCCCGAGTGACTTTCCCAGTCCTCACCTTGAAAAATGCATAGAACTGTTTAGCAGTTCCCCCAGACACCCTTCCTTGTCTTCCTCTCGGGAATTTCGTAGTTCTGTCCAAGTAGGTTCCACCTTGCAGTTGTGACTGTTATCTTGGATTGCACAAATCTGCCTCCCAGTGACATCTGTTTTTCTCGACAATCCTTTGGAGCCTCTCATCCTCGCCTGAGTTGTGCCCTCTGCATGTTTAGTGTCTTGTCCTCCCTCCCGATCACCTGCACCCAAAACTGAAAGACAATGCATCTTGATAGACAAGGAGATTTTGGATTTGATGTCATCTCATAATGAGTGATTGTAGGAGCAGGTACATTGATGGAACATGGCACGGTGACAAACAGGATGAAGAAGGAGCGCATGCTAAAAGACTTGCTCGCAATTGAACGAACAAAGCATATCAGGTAGCAAGCGAAAGAAACACATGCATGGAACCATCTTGCAAAGACCAAGATCATTGAAGACCTCGCAACACCAAGCTCTGTAGAGAGGAAGACAAAGTACATTCAAGGACACATCCATCACTTAACAACACAACAGCCTAATATGGACACCACAGTGAGCCAATACATGTCAATAGTGTCATGTCAAGTTGTGTTATGAGTTTTCTCGACCACCTCACTACTATGAGTCGTAACTGTTGTAATAAGATGTAATGTAAAGTGAAATTCCAAGTGTTATTAGTGGAATGCAAACAGTCATATGTACGGTAACAAGTTATATGTAACGAATTTGAAGAGTCATGAGGGTAGCCCAAGAGTCAAAGGGAATGTCGAGGGTCTCCCCACCCTTTGTTATATATAGAACCTCATAACTCATAGAACATGTTTTTGGGAGCCAAGCATTTGCTAGGCATTGCTTAGAGAGGGCTTGGAGAGTATTGTGATGAGCCTTGGCTTCTCCATAATGCAGGGTGAGTACATCTCTTTGGAGGAGCAGGGGTGTTGACTGTAACGTTCCACTATTGGGACTAGTGGCTATCAAGGTTGTATGTGTGGATGGAACTTTCACTTTTATATAATATAACAAAACCATCATGTTTCATGCATATGTAATTATTATAGTTCGACTATTCTAGTTACTTTAGCAATATATGTAGTTTTAACTTGCGCATTTATGTATGGACTATTCCGTATGTGATTGTATGAATCTTATTGAAGTGTGTTGTTGGTTTAACTCATCACTTTGGATTGTGAACTATTCTTCTTTCTAGCCTGTGATGTCATTCAGCTCGTGTGTTCCTTTCAGGCTCCGTACTATTACAAGCTTCTAAGAGATACACTTATTTTCCCCCAGCATGTGTTATAACCTCCCCTTGCATCTCTCTTGACTCGCTGCAAGGTCACACACTTGCTTTCGACAAGGATATCTTGCTTACCTTTATGCAATATCGCAATCAACATATCTTTACTACCCGTTTCTAGGACTCCTACTCTAAACGGTTTGAGTTCTATTTGGGACTTCTTGTCGGGGAGATCCCCTGACATGTTGACGGGTCCAGCATCGTCAACATGTCCATAACTTGGTCATAGATCTCCATTTGGCGCGTACGATACCTTGTTAGAAATTTCTCTTCGAGTACTACAGGATTTGCCAAAGCCCTTCCCTATGGCTATGAGCCTATGGCGGACATCAAAAAAATACAGTTTAGGGGGTCAAAACAGCTCTAGAAGATCAAGACCCAAAAAATTGCTAAAAATAGTAAATGTTTCTATAATCATGAACACTAATGAAACAAACTGGAGGTCTAGGTGGAATAGACGGGTGGCCACCAATATCCACCTAGAACAGAAACAAGAAATGCTTCAACAAAAGTTAAAAACTTTCAATTGCATATCATGCTAATACAAATATGGGTTACTCACATCACGAGAGCTTCACTTGGGGAGAAATACCATACCACGTGTATTCATAATGGGGGATATATATTGAGAAAAAAATGACATAATATATTGAGCATATAAAGGCGGGTAAAGGATTTTTATATTGGCAGGTATAAAATATGGAACTCAAAGTTAATGGAAAAATATAAAGGGGTATAAAAAATGTTAATGAAAAAATGGATACCTACAATATCTAGTGAAATTAGGGGTCTTTTAAATTTGGAAGGTGTATTGGGTTCGTATTGGTAGGGGATTGAATAATGTGATTTTTAGAGGTATTTTCCAATATGTAATCAAATCAAGGGTATTGTTTAGTATTCCAGGAATGCATGTGATATGTCAAAGGTTCATTGAGTGAAGCCCCCGTGGCTCACATGCTTCAAAGAAAACATAATGATTGTTGAACATATGTAATTTCAAGAAGAACATGTAGAACCATTGATGTCGAGTACCATTCTACATGGAATGTAGAATACAATTTTCAATGTTTATGCAACACCATATGCCACATTGCCCAATATATTAAATATTATTTAAAAATCATTATGCAATATACCTAATGGTAAACCAATAGTCATCATAGGAGATTTCAATGTTAACATGCACTAATGTAGCAATATAAAAAAGACACTAATAGACCATATGCATAGCTACAACCTCCATTTCCTTCTAGATAGAAATAACTATGTGGCCACATCGCTCATTGATCATGCATGGTCTAACATAACAAACAACTACAAGATCTACAAGCTAGATACATATTGGTCATATCATGACAAACTTTGTCTCACAATGGACCGTATATATGCAAATGAATCATAAAACATATTGAACTCTTTCCATATTTGCAATTAATCATTTTTCTCCCCCTTTTTGTCGCCACTAAAGCTTAAACATTTATTGGTGTTCTTTTGGAAGCATCCATTGCATCCACATGCAAAGAAGCTTCTAATGAAATTTCCTTTTTGCTATAGAAGCAAAACAGATCAAAGATACAATGACCAAAAATAAAAAAGGCAAGTATTTACAAATACTATTTCTACTTCTCTTTGGTTCCTTATTTTCATATATAAATTGGTTTCCATGTGTCCATTATTGATAATTTCATTTTCTCCACCCATTTTCGTTTTCACTGCAATGAATACCCTGCAACCCTAAGTAGCAAAGCACTACAACATCATAAACAACTACAAAACGAAGCAACAAGGCAAGTCAATCTATGCCCATTTCTTATTTGCATCTATCACATCTACAATATACATATCAACATTGTCTTGTTGTAATTAACTTTGATTTCCATGACCTATACACAACCCAAATGCATTTTCAACCATTACAATATCAATTAAAGAATTGAATATCTGCAAATCTTGAAAATTATTTCATGGCAATGCCATAGTTGTCTACAACACATTTTTGGATAATGCAACAAAAACGCGTCAAATACTATGCATTGATTTGACTAATCAACAAGGATTGACGACAATCACAATGGTTGTTCCAAGTGACCTGATCAAAAAACATAATCAAAAGATCTTACTAGGAAAAGGAATTACAGTAACAAATTTCCATGTTGTGCCAAAAATAAACTATGACCGTGGTGACTATGACCATAGTCTGTTGTTAGATAATACAAGCATTGTAGAAAATATTGACACCGTTTGTGAAAAATACAAATTTGTTACCAATGCAACAATAAAACAATTGGGAGAAAGAATAAAAACATTCCCAACTGGAACAATTGCAGCACCTGTAATAACAATTCAAAATGTTGGAATGCAATATACACTGTAAATTAGAGATGAAAGCTTTGAAGATGATAAGGCATTGGTAGCATGCTCACCCTTGCACCTATCACCCATTAGTATTATGCATTTTAACTTTTTGTTTGTATGCAATATCAACAATTACATTTTTTTTTTTGTATTTTATATCATAGCTACAAGTTTATTAAAATTTTGCACCTAGTTACAATGAAATGGAACAAAAATTGCAAAATGGAGATATGCCAATTATACTCTTCAAAAACTAAACAAAAAGAAAATACCTCAAGAAAAAAGCATTTTGTACAACACAGGCCACATTCATAACACATTTCGACACTGAGATACAACAAGACCTCAAAAAAAAATCGACGGACAAATCCAGGTAAGTACATATCCAGTAATCTATTTATGTTTCATTCCAAACTTACTTATTTTTCATCACACTTGTTAACTAGTCTTCGATTCTAACAGGTGCAAGGAATACTTGTCATTGCAAATGCATACTCTACACCATTTGAACATGTCTGTGTAGTCTGTAGTTTCCCAATGTCATCATCTACAACGATAGAAGATACGTCAATATTTTGCATTAAATGAAAACACCAAACCCCTTTTCTCTTTCTATATTTTATCAATTGCATTATAAGAACTCCCAATAATACCATATTGTATTGTTGCCTTAGAAACGGGATAGTTCTAAAGAAAATACTAACCAAATTAGCTCAAATGTCATACCATGAATATTTGCAAAAAAAACAACAATAATTTATATGATGCGCAATTTACAGATTCATGGTATTTTTACTCTCAATGAAGACAATGAGATTTTGGATGTTGACAACAACAACAAACAAAATAGAATGAGCCAAAGCTCCAACTAGCAAGTTTGTCTTGCCTCCTTAGGTATCATCCTCAATATTTCAACTTTAATTTTTGGCCATACAACAAAATGCTACAATTTTCTATTCATGCAAACATTAATAAACAGTTTGTATTATTTTTTCCTCATCCAGGGATGAACAAAGTCAATAAACAGTATTGTGAATTATTATATATCTTAAATTCTAATGCCGAAACAAGAATGAACATTACTACGTTGATGCACAAAAAACATTTATGCTTCAAAAAACATTCATGTCAAACAAAAGAATTCCCCTTTTTGTTAATAGTGATATTATCGTAACAATATTTTTACTTTTTAAATTGCATAAACACTGTCTGCAATTTTCTTGTTTCTTGTTATGCTTCAGTTTTGCTTTTTTGTTAATTTGAAAATTTAGTTGTTCCACTCATTCACAAGAAATGTCACTTATCAATGGGTTAAATAGATTTATAAGTATTGAATTATGTTTTTTCAAAGTATTGTGATTTGTTAGATTATGTTTCTTCATTGTCTTTAAAACATATTACATTCTAACTCAAGTACATATGTTATCAAGTTTTCTTTCAAACTCCTCCAATGCAAATTTATGTCATACTTTGATGTTTTTTTTTTTTTAATCAGACTCTTGCTTTAAGCACTAAATTTTATTTAGTCAAAATATCAAAAATGTCTATTTAGATTTTTAAATTAAAAAATAAATAAACAAATCATGCATTTTTGTGAATACCTCCATAAATCTCTATTCTAAAATTCTCTATATATATAACCCCAAACAGTGTGTCCATGCACTAAAGGATTTGACTAATTTCGATGTGACTTGAATTTGTAGAAAGTGAATTACACAAGAAAAAAAAGAGCCAAAAAAATACCTTTGCACCTAGTCTTTTGGACTCGAGCAAGCGAATGGGGGAAAGAAAACAGGCTTTGGCCGGAACTATTTAATAATTGAAATACAACCTTTCTAGCTGGCAATTGACAATACTGAAAATGCAAACATAAGGATAAATACCCCTTGCTTCGCCCCTCAGAGACCTAAATTAAGACTATTTCCCCACTGTAGGAAGCATCAGAAAACCCGATGAAAACTCTAAAGCTACAATGTTAGCAATTGGTAGTTACACTATAAGTTTAACAAATCATATGTATCGCTAGTAGAAAACATCCCTAGATGATAGTTAAATTTCAGTTTTCTTACTTTACAAGACCAGATAGAATTTTACTGATAATATAAATTGTTGCAACTATAGTTAAATTTATAGATTTGCAAAATCAAATAACTTTAAAAAGCATCTTGTTTTCTTGTTAATTTCTAAGTCCAGTTAGCATCTTTATATAATAAGTACAATGCTTTGATGTGCCAACATATATTACATGATCATCATCTCAACTTTAATTAACTTCATAGATTTTTATCCAAATAAATTTTAAAAATCACATATGGCTTTCGTGTGAAGTTTCCAACATAATTAATTCCTAAAAAATAATTTATATAATAATTAGAATCCAGTTTATTATGGCCACTTCAAGATTCATTTTCATAGTTTATTTCATTACACAAATAGTTTTTACCTTATTAAATTATGAATTGAATTTAAAATTTAATGAATTTTTTTTTTTTAAATTAATTAATTTATAAATTTCATAAATATTTAATAATTCAATAAAATATGTCAAGTTTTATTAGCACAACCGGGGCGACACAGAATTAAACCTTACGTGGGCGGTTGTATGCTAGGGAGAAAAGACACCCAGGTCTGATCTCCTAGATAAATTTTAAAGAATTAAATGTTCCTGAGTCACAATTACTCAAGCCAAAAATCAAACTTAGAAAATTACATACAATTTGACAAAAAAAAATCAATAAAATTAAAATTAAAATTAAAATAAATACAAATGTAAACCTATATTTAAATTTATTTTTATGAATTACATATAATTAATTACTATGACTTCGTGGATACATTTTATTTCTATCCTCTCCGAAATAAATTAACTACTTTTGCATCTCAGATTATATTTTGAAAGAGTCTATAGGAAGTAAGGTTAACTATTTTAGCCATTATTGTACAAGGATTTGTTATCCCCGTCTGTTTCCAAATTCAATGTGAAAAACTTGAGCATGGTTTAAATGTATTATGTTGATTTTTTATTTAGAATATTTTTTAATTATTTTATTATGTTTGGTTGAAAATGTAGATTTGTTTGGTTATATATATATATAAAATTTAAATTTCTAAAGAAAAATATATTTTATTTTGTTTCTATATTTAATATTGTTGTTATGATCTGTAATATGAAATGTTGTTTATCATGTATTTTGACTTGTACATTTTTGATATGAACAACATCTTGTTATGATTTATTTTACAAAGTCAACTGACCATATATACTATAACATCTGCCAGAATGCTAACTATATTACTTTATTTATTATATCATCTATTTATTTTTAAAGTCATTTATTCAATCTAACCAAAGTCATTCCAATTAAAAAAACAACCAACCCCATCTTTCAATTATATAAAATATATTAAATAAATAATTATAGCAATAAGAAAAATATGTTTATACAAAACATTTTCCATACATCACTAAAATCAAGGAAAAACTAAACTTCACAAATCTGAACACTAGCACAACCACATTTAAAATATTAATGTGGTTGATATAGCCTAAAGCTTCATTTGTATTACCATTGTTAAACATATATTAATAAAAATAATATTATTACAATAAAATAATAATAATTATTATTATTATTATTAAAACTAACTTAAAATTAAATATTATTTTTATAAAATAATATTTAATTTTAAGTTATCTAATATAATTTAAATATTTAATAATAATAGTAGTAATATTAATAAAAATAATAGTATTAATAGTATTAATCTTAATAACAATACTTATTTTAGTAAATGTGGTCAAGTTTCATTTATATCTATAACAAAAGGCATTGATAAATGTATAATAAAAATAATATTTTAAAATAAATATATTAAATTAAATATAAATAAAAAAATAATTAATAATAATAATAATAATAATAAAACAATAAATAAAATTAATAAATAAAAAATATCATAATGGAGGCTTTTGTGATTCATGATTTAAGAAAAAAAGCTGGATAAATCACATCAATGATTTAGGGTGAACCCCTACTAAGGTTCATCATCATGACAAAGATGAATAGTGAGATCAACAAATCACATAATTATAGCAGAGATGCAACGTTAAAATCCTAACAGAGAAAAATAATAGAATATAAAAAGGTACGTTATAGTAAATTTCAATTTTTATTTTTAATTAATTTCAATTTTTATTTTAACAATAAATTATTAATATTTGTTAAAGAAACATCTAGAAAAATATGTTGTTGTTGTCGTGGTCGGCATCATCATCTAAGTAAAGAAATCAATTAATTAGAAACTGTCAAAAGCAATAATAAAGCGAAAAAGAAATTAACAAAAAATAAAAGAAAGCAAGAAAAAATTAAAAAAAGAAGAAGAAGAAAGAGTATCAATAATATATAAATAATAAAAAACAAATATTAATATTCTTATAAATGTTATAATATAAAAAAAAAACAAATATTCTAATTTAATAAATATTATAAAAAAAAATTATAAAGAAAAGATTCAATTTTTTTTTTAATAATTTTTTTTATTAAGAAAACAACTTAAAGGATGAATAAAAACCAATAAAAACATAAATTAGAATTAAAGAGTTATAGAATTTTTTAATTATCATAAAGATATTAGCAAAAGGATAAATGAAATAAATTATGAACAAAACATAACTTAAGGTTGGAAAGAGAACTAAGGGATTAATTAAATAAATTAAAAAAAATATTAATTTTATATATATATATATATATATATATATATATATTAAAATTAATTAATTAATTAAAAAATTACAAAGTACATAATAAAGGAAAAAATAAAATAATTGAAAGAAGGAAACATACAGAGCCAGAAAAAGAAAGCATGGATAGGGGAAAAAGAAAAAAGAAAAAGACGAGATAGAATCCAGAAAAATCAAAATAAAAATTATTATGTTTTATTTTATAATAATAATAATAATTATGGTATGGAATTATTTCCTTCCTTAAGGAATAATATATGGTGTTACCTTGAAAAAACATTTGGATTTTTTTACGAATGATGGCGAGAGCGGCTACGGTTCAAGCTCACGGGTAGTACCTGACAGACCTACAAACCTTGGAAGCAGGAGCGGTTGGGGTTTAGGCTCACGGGTAATGCTTGCCAGATCTGCATCTCCACTGACTGCAACAAGGAAGAGGCAAAACGACATCGAAGAAGGCTGACAGAGGAATGAGTGGTATGGCAGGGGGGGAGAGATCCCCTCATACCGAAGTGTTGTCGTAGGTGAGACAAGCCTTTAGGGCACAACTGGCGAAAACAAGAATCATGGGAAGGGTTTACTAGTATTGGGAGCGAAATGGCAGGCTGGGCTGGGAGGAAATTGCTTGCCCAGAGCAACCAAGAAACCCAGATTTGTAATACCTAATAACAAGCTAGAGGAATACAGAGGATGTATGAAGGACCACACCCTGATTTTCAAGTTTATTGGGGCCTGGCCAATTGAGAAGGAATTGATAAAATGGATCCAACAACGATGACAGCCAAAGGGGCATATCGATCTCAAGTTGGGGCGAAAGGGTTCTTCTCGGTAATTTTTTCTAACCTAGAATACAAGGATAGGGTCTTTGAAGATGGACCATATTTCTTCAACAATGCAGGCCTATTCATGTGACACTGAGAGGAGTGTTATAACCCAGACCAAGAGAAGCTGCTAGCGGCACCCATCTTGGTCCAACTCTTCGGCCTCCCAATGGACTTCTGGGACCCGGAAATACTGGAAGGAATATGCAACTCGATTGGCACTTTTGTCAAAGTGGCAGATTCGAGAAGAAAAGGTAGGTATACATCCTATGCAAGAATCTATGTTGACATGAATATCACTAAGCCGCTACTAGACTACATAGAACTAGAATACCATGATGAGGTATGGCATCAAACCCCAGATTACGAGCATATCCCTTTCAAACAAAGGTGATACCATGAATACAAGAACCTGTACCGAGCTTGCTCGCTAAACAACCCAAAAAATCAGTCGCAAGGAAAGAAGGCAAGAGAGGCGATGGGAAAAGAGGATGGAGACGGTTTTTAAGAAGTGCACATAAAGAGAAGAAACTAGAAATCAGCAGGAAAGCAGAAGGTGCACCAAAACGAGGTAGAGCAACGAAACCTCAATTGATTTTCTACCCTTCAAACAGATGAGTGGGGAAATGACTAAGGAGATGGCAGAAACTCAGAAGAAAGAGAATGAGGGAAGTAAACCAAAGAGACAAGAAGTAAATGAAAAACAAAGAGAGGAGAATAACATGCAAATGGTGGAGCAAAATCCAATGGAAATCGACTCCCAGAAAGAAGACCTTAGTGTGGAAGAGAAAGTGATGAAACGACTGCCACAGGAGTGGAGACACCTGGATGAACACTTCATTCCAGAGGACCAAAAAAAACTCTATAAAGAAACCTTTCAGCAATACAAGATAAAACAAGGATCGACTACCATAGCCCAACCAGAACACTTAGGATCTCATGGCGGACAAGGGCAGGATCCAAGATCCCTGGGAAAAGGGGGAATGAAAAGAGGAAGAAGGCCTATGAATGAATCCATACAGATGGTGGGGGAACCATTAGTAAACTCGAGGAGAGTGGTGCCATTATCAGAGGTCTTTCGACAACCACCAAAATTGTTGAAATGATTATTACAACTTGGAATATAAGAGGCCTCAATAGTAGAGGCAAACAGAGATACCTCAAAGAGAGATTAAAAAAATATTGACCTAGCATTATGATCCTTCAGGAAACGAAAATTAGCGAAAGAAAGTTGAAAGAGATTTTGGAAAACTACAAACCCCAGTACCAAGTCATTAGATAGGACACCAATGGCAGTGAAGGAGGATTGGCCATCATTTGGAACCCAGGAGAAATATGGTTCGAAGACTGGGTCAACATTCTGCGAATCCTCTCTAGAAGATTCAGGGTCATAGGATCCAAATATTGGGTGTCACTCACAGCTGTATATGGACCCCATATACTAGGAAAACGAAGGGATTTTCTACAGAACCTACTAAAAATGAGAAGCCTGTACCCAGAGGACTTAAGGGTGGTGGGAGGTGATTTTAACATGATCACCTCACTGGCAGAAAAAAGGGGCGGAATGAGGAGAATAGACATGGATATGGAGCTCTTTGGGGACAATATACAAGAGCAAAGACTAGTCAACATCACAACTATAAACGGGGTGCACACCTGGAACAATAGAAGAGGAGGGAACAACCAAATTGCATCCAGATTAGATAGATTCCTAATCTCAGAACAAGTAATTAGCAGATATATATTCATCAAAGCATCGATTGTTCTTGGAATGGGCTCAAACCACTGACCGATCCGAATGGAAGTGGATCTGAAAGCCAGCCCGAAAAATCGACCATTGAGGTTTGAAGCTTTTTGGCTTAGAGACCCAGGCCACATCAAAAAAATTGAGCTCTAGTGGACACAAAGTGAGCAACATGGGAGGAATTGTATACATACGTTCCAACTAAAACTCAAAGAAATGAAACAAAAAATAAGGAAATGGAAAAAAGAAGACTTTGGACACATCATGAAGTATCAACAACAATTAAATCAAAAGATGATGGAAGTGCAACAAAAAAATATACAAGAAGGGAGATCGAACGAGACAGCGACATAAGAGGGACGAATCATTAGCCAGGTGGAGGAAAGGTGTAAGCAAGAAAAGATTATGTGGAAACAAAATTCGAGGGTGAATTGGTTAAGAGAAGCGGAGCGGAACACCCAGTTCTTCCACAAGGCCATGATCCAACATTGCTAGAGCAACAAAATATTCTCACTCAAAGAGGATGAGGGGAATCGCAACACGGAACATGAGGAGATGGAGGGAATCCTCGTAAACCACTTCAGAGACCTCCTAACAGAACCTCAAGAAGATAGAATGGAAGAAACGCAAAGAATCTCCCAGTACATTCCCTAGAAGGTCACTCAAGAGCAAAATCTAGCCTTGATGAGAGCAGCAACACAAGATAAAGTGGAAGAAATCGTCAAAGAAATGAAGAAAAATAAGGCCCCAGCCTCGGATGGGTTCACAGCTGAATTTTTCCAAGCCACTTGGTCGTTCATGGGAAAAGACATCCTGGAGGTTGTGGAGGAATCAAGGCGAAACCAAAAGGTATGCCCTAGTCTAAACTCCACCTTTATTGCTCTCATCCATAAAACTTCAAATTCAAAAGACCCTCAAGGATTCAAACCCATTGCCATGTGCATTGTCATTTATAAAATTATAGCTACTCTTATAGTCAAGTGGCAAAAGCCTCTTCTCCCAAATATTATCTCCCCCGAACAAACAGGGTTTATTGAAGGAAGGCAAATCTTAGACGGGCTAGTCACCTCCCAAGAAGTGGTCCACTCCCTCAAGGCTAAGAAGGTCGCAGGCATGCTGGTGAAGTTGGATCTCTCAAAGGCTTATGATCGATTGAGCTAGGAGTACCTAAGGAGTATCCCAAGGGCCTATGGTTTTAACCCCGGATGGATTAACTAGATAAGTGCTATGGTATCCACCCATGTATTCTCTATATTACTAAACGAGACTCCTACCTAAACATTCAATCCCACTCAGGGTCTGCGACAAGGTGATCCCTTGTCTCCTTTCCTGTTTATTATTGCTGTAGAAGGATTGGGAAGATACATTAAGAAGGAATCTTGGGAGTCCAGGATCAAAGGCTTAAGGATCTGGGGGAATGACGTTGCAATAACACACTAGCAATTCGTGGATGACATTGTGCTCTTCTACCAAGTATCTCTCAGAGAAGCCCGAAGAATTAAAGAAATCCTCAACACCTTTATGAAGGCATCCAGAACGCAAATAAACAACGAAAAATCATGTACCATCTTCTTCAATACCCAAGGGAACATAAAATCCTATTTGGGTAGGATTCTGGGATTAAGTATAGGTAATCTTCCCACGAAATACCTGGGAATGCGCCTAAGAAAATTCCCTAAAAATGGAAGGTTGGCAACAAACCATCCAAAAAGATCCATGGAAGGTTGGGAAACTGATCTTTCTGATCCCTAAACCTAGCCTATAGAATAGTTCTCCTAAAAGCAGTATTGCAATCAATTCCTATATACCAGTTGTCAGGTATGGAAGCCCCTAAGGGGGCCTGCACCAAAATGGTGGTTATATTTAAAAAATTCCGATGGGGAGGGGCAGAACACAAGAAAAAATGGGCTCTTATATCTTGGCAAGGCTTGATAAAGAAAAGCATGGAAGGAGGGCTTGGCCTAAGAGATCCCTATACCTTAAACCAAGTAATGGGAGAAAAACTATGGTGGAGATGGCTAGGGGGAGGAGGGGACCTATGGAAACAAATATGGACAAGAAAGTATAATATGTCAGAGAGAATTGAAGAAATCCTACAGTATAGAGATCCACCCAAGGGCTCAGCCATATGGAACTTAGCAAGACAAAATCGTGATCTCATTATCCAGCATGCTTTCTGGGAATTCGAAATGGCATAACAACGAGATTCTGGCAGGATTCATGGCAGCAAAGAGAAAGACTTATAGACATGAAAGACCTCCGATATATTTTTCGATTTACCAATGACAAAAATATTCAATATGTAGAACAATTCTAGACCAAAGGGCAAGGGATAGGAAACTGGAGAAGACGGAAAAAGATAGAAGACTGGGGTCAGGGTATAGAGACAAAGCAATGGACATAATTCGACAAAGAAATGAGAACAAGACAAATAATGATTAGGACAGACCTGAATATCCTAAGATGGGGACACTCAACAAAAGGAACCTTCACCATCAAAGAAGCTTACGAGCTAAAATCAGAACAAGAACAAGATGGCCAAGCACTACTCTGGAAAAAAATCTGGAAGGGAGGATGGTGGCCTAAGGTAGCCCATTTCCTATGGATGATATGTAAAGGGAGAATCCTTACCTGGGACCAGCTACCGAAGAAAGGAATGCAAGGTCCGTCCCTATGCTGGATGTGCTTACAAGATAGAGAGGACATAGAGCATATGATGAATTCTTGCTCGTTGGCAAACCAGAAGTTGGGCCAACTGTAAGGTGTCTTCGGAAGGATGGATAGGAACTGTCACAGCATAAAGGAAATAGTCTTGTTATGGTGCAACAACATCTTCTCAAGTCCAGCCCTGAATTGCGCTTGGGGGATGGACTTGGGATTCAACCTCTGGGCCATCTAGAAAGAACGAAATCGTAGAATTTTCAAAAACAAAACCTCAACACAAGATTAGATGTGGGAAGGAATTGTAGGAAACATCAGGGAGATGATTCTAGCAGAACAATGGAGCCCAGAAGACTGGCAAGTTCCTCCTCAAGAAGTAAGAATACTTCGACGACTTAACTTAACCATGGAAATGGTAGCCCCTAATGCCTGAAAAATGGGTAGGATGAATATCGATTCCCTGGTGCACTTCACTATACCAGGTGAAGGATTCATTAAGATGAATTTTGACGGGGCCTTAAAAGGGAACCCGGGAGTAGCAAGATTAGGTGGCATATTCCGAGATACCCAAGTGAACACGTGGATCATATATGCAAACTCGTGTGGGATCACAAGTAACAACGACGCAGAATTCGCAGCAGCTGGATAGGGACTATGAATTGTTGTGAAAATGGGGTATCGAAATGTGGCGGTGGAAGGAGATTCCAGCTTGGTCATAAACACCATGAGGAAACTCAACAATGGCACATCATGGGACAAATTGATCCAAAGTTGGAGGACAACTGGCCTCATCTAGGAAATAGGGGAGCTCTTACACAAGTTCAACTATCTAATGGTTAGACATGTAAGAAGGGAAGGGAACAAAGCAACATATTTCTTGGCAAACTGGGGCTGCAATCAACAACATGGACCAATGGAAAACTTATGACAAATAAAACCCAGGGATGACAGACTTAAAACCTTGGAGGACATACTTTGGCAAGATCACCAAAACAGTCTAGAAACTGAGAATCAAAATAAAAATACCCCCAATCGAGGTGCGTGCTCGAGTCAGGAGGAGACAACGGACATATATGGTAGTTATGAAGTTTAATGGCAGGGTACCACCCATCACTCCCCACACGCTAATGGTGATGGGTATAGTGGCCTCCCGCATGCAATCAACCAGAGGAGATGGGAGAAGTGGCGGGTATATCCAGGATGAAGGAGGAGGTGAGGAAGCCAAGGCAGGATGGGTGACGCGACAAAGCAAGGTATAGTGGGAATTTGAAGGAATTCGGGATAGTGAGAATAGTATTGTTACGATTGTGGGTGAACGGAGGAGCACAGGAGCAAGGCAGTGGAGCTGCCATTAATGGTTTCAGTGAAGCATTCTCAGGTATGTATCTTGGTCTTTCAAGCCCCTTACTATGGAAACTTTGTTGATCTATGGCTGGGGGGTTCAGGAGATGATAGGGGAGGGAAATTGGGGGGAGGTCCGAGCAGATAAGCAAAATCTGGGGTTGATGGTGGTCTGGCTTGGGCCGGAGGTGAGAGCCATGAGCGATAACTAGGTTTGGGAACGAGAAGCCCCTCCTATGAGCAGGCGAGAAATTCGGTATCCCAATGCGGGTGGTGAGGCTGAGGCTAAGCATGAGCGACGGCCAAGGGAGGGGCAGAGGAGTGAGGCAACTCTTTTGAGCAGAGGAGTGATGCAATAGCACTGGGCAGAGGGGTAGGAGAAGGAACTGCGATTGGGAGTGATGGTGACCCGGATCGATGGGCTAGTTGTGAGAGTCGTGAGCGTTAACTGGGTATGGCACTGTGAAACCACTCTTGTGTATAGTCGAGAGAATCGTTACTACCATGTGGGGGGTGAGGCAAACAAAAGGCAGGAGCGAGAGCAAAGCGAGTGGCAGAGAAGTGGCGCAGTTACACCGGGCAGAGGAGTGGCGTAGCATTTCGGGGCAGAGGGGTATGGGAAGACTCAACCTCATGAGAAAACTCAGGAAAGGAAGGCATACCCGGGCAGAGGCAATTGCACTTGGCTGCATGAGGGGTGGGTCACTCGTATTAATCCAGAAAGGCATGAGACAATGTACCGAGAGCTAATTCATTTCGCTTGTGAATAGGCAAGGAATAGAGGAGAGATGGCCCAACCTTCACAAGGAAGAGGACACAGCAGAAGGGGGAGGGAGTCGACTCGAGCAACAAACACGAGCACTTCGGAACCAAGACATGGGAGGAAACCTATAGAATGCCTCATTAGTGAAGTGACGACAGCCTACAGGGAAGGAAAGGATGCGGGCATTTGCAAGCTACTGGACGAATGGGAGGGAGAAATAAAACAGGAGGATGAATTCGAAGAGGACATGGAGAATTGGCGGGCAGTAATTCTAGATCGTGGGAATATCAGAGACAGACTCACCCAGTTTAAAGAGACCCTCTATCTATACTGGCTCATGAAAAAGCCTTATGGGGAAGGCAATGGAGCAAATTTCAGTAGGGATGGCTCTGACTCTCCAAGACATGCCCAATTACAAAAAAGACTTGCAGATGATCCAATTCCAGTTGCACAAGAGGACATCTGCCTAGACAGAATCCAAAGGCACATCCCATGCATCATCGAGCTAGCTAACATGACAGGCGACTCAGCCAATGACCTGGCTCTGGTTGAGTCTGCCTCAGAAGGACAACATGATTAAGCAGTTTCTTGGGCGTTTTTTGTTTCTTGCAAGTAGCATTTACTTTTAAAAATACATGTTTATGATAGATAGACATATAGACTCTTATCATGATACTGATATGTATATAGCTTGGTTAGAATGCCTGATACTATATTGTTTTTGGATGACTTATAATGAGGATAGATGGCCAATAGACTTGGTTTCCCACTGGGCAAGTTGAGGCCACCTATCTCATGTATGTGGTGTAAACTTGCTTTTTATAAATAGAAAAAGGAGGTCCTGCCAGGCTTAACAAAAAAAATATTATTATTATTATTTTATAAATATTTTTATTATATTTTATTTTATAATAATAATAATTATTATTATTGTTACTTATAATATTATTAATAATAATTTACTGATAATAATTAATAAATAATAGTTAATTAATTAACAATAATAATAATATGAATAATTAATTCATTTTTATTTAAAAATAATTAAATAATAAATTATATATATATTATTATTATTATTTTTTCAAAATATAAATATTATTTATTTATAAATGTAAAAATAAACACATTAGTAAATGTGGTTGATATACATTGTAGGCGTCAACTTAATATATGTTATATTATAAACCTACTATTATAAACCATAATATCAAACCCTATATTAAAAATCATAATTATAAAACCCTATTATAAACCCAAATGTTAAATACTAATATATTAGTAATGTATTAATAAATATAAATATAAATATTATTATATTATTATATATTAATTAATATTAAACCTAAGGGATTTATACTATAAACTTTAGGGAGTAATATTATAAACCCAAAGCATATAAACCCTAAGATAAATATTATAAACACTAAAATAAATGTGGTTGAATATGCACCCTTAGATTAATAAACCCACCATATTTATATTATAAACCCAAGGGAATAATAAACCCATGTGATAAAAATTATAAAACGAAGGTATATACACCTAAAGATAAATATTATAAAGCCCTAAAATAAAAATCCTTGACGATGGTTGATTTCCATATTGAGACAATCTTTGTCACAATGTAACGTTGGACCATGCTTCACCATGATTGATTTTCATATCAAGACAACCTTTGTCACAATGCGACATTGGACCATGACTGACCATGGTATTTTCATATTAAGACAATCTTTGTCACAATGAAACATTTGACCATGGTTGGTTATGATTCACCATGGGTGACCATGATTGATATTGTAACCCTAAGGGAATAAAAAAAAGCCAAGGAATTGACATTATAAACCCAAGGGATAAAAATTATAAACCAAAAATATATAAACCCAAAGATAAATATTATAAACCCTAAAATAAACATGGTTGACATTGGTTGACTCTATATATTGAGACAATCCTTGTCACAATGTGACGTTGGACCATGCTTGACCATGCTTGATTTTCATATCAAGACAATCTTTGTCACAATGCAATGTTGGACTATGGTTGACCATAGTTTATTTTCGTAATTGAGACAATCTTTTTCACAATGCGACATTTGACCATGGTTGGCTATGATTCACCATGGTTGACCATAATTGATATTATAAACCCATGGGATTGATATTACAAACCCAAGAGATTAATACTAAAACCCCAAGGGATTATACTAAAACATGCTTGACCAAGGTTGACCATGATTAACCATTGTTGACCATATTTGAGTTTATAAAATATGGTTGACCATGGTTAACTAAGGTTGACCGTGGTTGGCCATGATTATCATGTTGAGACAATCTGTGTCATCATGCGACATTGGACCATGGTTGAGAGAATGATTAATTTTCATATTGAGATAATCTTTGTGACAATGCAAAATTGGACCATGGTTGACCATGGTTAACCATGATTTAATAATATTAAACCCAAGGGACTAATATTATAAAGCCAAGGTATATAAACCCTAAGATAAATATTATAAACACTAAAATAAACATGGTGGACCATGGTTGATTTGCATATTGAGGCAATCCTTGTCACAATGTGACATTGGACCATGGTTAACCATGCTTGACAATGATTGATTTTCAAATCAAGAGAATCTTTGTCACAATGCAACATTGGACCATTGTTGGCCATGGTTGATTCTTATATTGAGACAATATTTGTCACGGTACAATGTTGGACCATGGTGGACCATGTTTGATTTTGTAAAAACATGGTTGGCCATGATTAACCATGGTTTTCCATGGTTGACTATGATTGTCCATGGTTGACCATCATCGTTGATCATGGTCAAAGAGACTTTAATCAAGGTTGATCATGGTTGATGAAATTCAACCATGGTTATTCATGGTTGATCATGGTTGACACCTTAAAGACATTGACCATGGTCGGCCATATTCAAGCATGATTAACCATCATTGATCGTGGTTCACCATAGAGACATTGATTAACCATTATGACCATGGTTGATGATGGTGGAGCATGCTTGACTATGGAATATCATTGTTGAACATTGTTGATCATGGTAGACGTTGGTTGAAATTGATTGACCATAATTGAACATGGTTAAGCATGTTTGACTGGATTCATCCATAATTAACCATATTCTATTTTGATATTCTATTTATTATTATTAAATTTAAAACAATCAAAATAATCAAATTAGCAATTTAAAAATTAATTTATAATTTTCAAAATGGTCATATAATTAAATATATAAATATAAATTTATTTAAATTTAATATTTTAATATAAATCTGTCTTATTATAATTTGCTAATTTATGTATTATAATTTACTTCTGTATATGGTTAATTGTCTTTTGAGACTTAAAAAGAGTGATGTCATAATTATTTCTTTATCCATTTTATTTGTTTCATTGTCGTGATTTTTTTTATTATCTAGAAGTGAGATTTAGTATAAGAAATAACGAATAAAAACATTCGTTGAATACATTTTATATCAAAAATATTTAATATAAAATAGCATAACTTAATTTCATATTTATTAGAAAAAGTCCAACAATAAATAAGTTATTGGTAATTTTCTTTTATTTTAATTGAAATTTAATAATTTATTTTTTTACTTAAATTCACCATTATTTTTTTAAATTATAGATTTTCACAATACAACAACTTTAAAAACCCTAAGAAATGATCTCAACGACTTTAAAAAAACTTAAATTTATACTAATTTAAACATCATCTTACCTTCCACCACTGCATGGATCTGGCCAGTCCATTGAAAATATAATGTTGCTCGCAAAATGCTTAAGAATCCTCCTAATGCGCTGAATCAAAAAAATATTTTAATCTATATGTAATTAGAGGATTCACTTTATCTCATCGTATTGAGTGGTGATCCAATGGCGTATATGCCGAACTCCGTCCGCCCATTCAAAATAATCGGCCAACGCCGTGTAGTTGATTTAAAAAAAAAGGATTTTGTTGGAAGCTGTTTTGGAAGGAGTTTAAGATTTTGTGAAAGTTTATTCATTTGTAAATGTTTTTGGTGTTTTGTTAAGCATGATAGTATTTTGTTGAATTTAACAATGTTTTGGATGAAGATTGTGCTTTACTAGGTGCATATTAAAAATCATATTTTTTTCGAAGGTGATATGGAAAATAGTCTCATGCAATCACGGAAGCAACTATAAGACAGAGGAAACACAACAACCATTGGTCGTAAAGCGCGACTAAAGAAGGTTAAGAAAGGAATCGAAAAGAAGAGGCAAAGATCGTTGCCATGTTTAGAGAGGTTCAGGCCACAGACGAGGAACTGAGAAGTCTAGAAGAAGATAAAGAAGAAATTGAGGGTGATTGATGTAGCTTTGATCTACTACTACCTCCTATGTTTACTCTTAAATATTTTGATCATTGGGTTATCAAGATGCTAACTTTTCTTCAATCTAAAGAGTTAATTGAGTACGAGTCTAATAACCCATATGATGAAGTATGTGATGCTTTAGCACTGAATTTTATAAAACAGACATTGGATAAGAAGTGTTTGTGCAAAGTAGCAAAAGCTACAACTTCCAAAGAAGCATGGAAGATCTTGGAAGAAGAATTTGGTCCAAGGGGGAGTAACATGCAACAACAAGATGTGTTATAGTCTATTGAGTCGGTCGCAGATCTGAGAGTAGAAGAGCAAAACTTTGACTAGACAACAAAGCTTGGAGAAACTCACTCAAAAGTGGATCATGGTCATCAAGACCATAAAATTAAAAGCCATTATGCAGACATGCATATGGATGAAGAAGATGCAACAAAGATTGCAGAGAGAGAAGTTGAAGCCACTATGTGTGACGCAGAGCAAGATCATATAAATGCTCAAGGAATCCACTGTAACGTGGATTGTGCAGATGATGGTATATCCCATTATGACGAAATACATGTGGATGATGACTGCAAAGTGAGATGTGAATTGGTGAATCCAACGATAGTTGATGGGTTTGGAATTGTCAATGAACACATGCATGCTCGGATAACCCACCATATTGTAGATGAACATTATGGTAAAGAGATTTGTGAAATAAGGATTGATTGTGGCAATATTGTAAGTGCCATGTTTGTTGAAGAATTGAAGGTTGAAGCTACCATTGTAGCAGCAAGTTATAAAGCAGTTGGAATTTCTCATGAAGTAGTGTGTCAACAAGCAACAACTGAGTTTGGAATAGATAAAGCTATCAATAGAGTAGCAAGTGGTTTGGTGGATCCAACAATTGGAAATGTTGATGTTAAATTTGATGAAGATAATTTAACTCATGATTACTGGTTGCACATTATGCGACAGAAAGAACATATTGATACGTTGTTATTTGGTGAGAGAAACCCATTTGTGTTTGGAATCCAAGTGGAAGACAACATATTTGCAGCAATAAAGGTTGGTAAAAGGGTAGAAAATGAAAATTATGATGTAATGACAGAGACCAAAAAAAAAAAAGGCAGAGAAGGAAGAGTAGAGCGGGAAGCTCTCACTAAAGAATATAACAAAGATATTTTTAACATTGTTTTTAATATGCAAGTGTTTAGAATAACGTGGGAGAAGAAGTCGAAACAAAGTTGCTAATAAGTTTGATGCAAATTTGAAGATCAATGAAGAATCGATTGAGAAGCCAATTGAACAAATTGATGAGAGTCTTAAAGCACCATTTGGAATAAAAGAATTGAATTAAATGGTGAATAATGATCTTGAGTGTGCATATTAGAGACAAAAAGCAGTAGTGCCTGATTATGAAAGTGAAGAGAAGGACATGGAAGTTTCTGAAAACAAGGAAGAATGCATTAAAACCATTTTTTAGCAATGAAATCAAGAAAAGAGAAGATTCTAGTCAAGAAATATGGCAGAAAGAAAGTTAGGAATATGAAGCACAAGAAGCAAAGCAAAGAAGATAGTTTGAAGATGATATGTTGTGGTAGAAATCCATGGTTGAACGAATTGTGAAGAGGAAGTTGTAGAAGACCGACTCAAATCAAATTCAAGACAAGTCAAAGAAACATTGTAGTAGCAACAAGTAAAGAAATATGGAGCCTATAGCAAGAACGTGCAACAAAGAATGAAGCAATTTCGAGGATATAAAATATGGAAAAAATGAAAAAAAAAATGAAAAATTGTAAAAGTTTTGAGTCATTGTAAGCCTAGCTGAGACATAGACCAACATGTATGTTTGAGTGATTGAGTCAATTTCTATTGTAAGCCTAGCAGGCATAGTTGAGTCATGTTGAGTCATGTTTGAGTTATGTTGAGTCATACAGCCGTAATTAGGGGGAAGTGCTAGAAATTGTAATTACTCTCGCATGCAAGAGTTGGCTAAATTTGGAGAGTCAATTAACTGAGTCAAGTTGAGTGAGTTCTAGTTAAGTCATATTTTGGGTGAAGTCTAACTTAGAGTGTGTGTGCATGCTAAGTTATTTTAGGCGAGTCATTAGATGAAAAAGTTTAAATACCCTTCACTGGGTTCATTGTAATGAAGTCAAATCAAGTTTTGTTGATCAATAGAAGATTCGCAACTCTTGTTATTGTGTGTGTGAAAAATTTTGTGTCTTTCTTGCTTTGTATTTCTAACAGAAGGTTGAATAAGGAAATATACTGGTCTCTGGGTCATCAGCCATGGGAATAACCATTTGTGGAAAAACCTACAGTATAATGGTTTGGAAATGTAAGGAAACATTAAACGGAAATTGATAAATCCTATCTTGAAACGAAATGAATGACTTGAACTTTTGATATAATTAATCACTGAATGCACACAAGTTGATTGTTTGGGGGTAAAGCATGGATAGGATTCTCGATTTTGGAAATATTCTAGAAATGGATGGACATGAGTGAAGTGAAAAAAAAATGACCTCACTCATATGAGTAGGATTTGATAATATTTTTTGAGTAGGTTAAACATTAGGGAATTTCATGGATTGAATTTGCTTGCAATGCTTTAATCTAGGTTTCTATTATGTTATGTAACTAATTTATAATAGTAAGTGAAACTTGGGATAGAGATTTCCAATGAGCTTCTTAGTAGGGTTTAGGATTTTTGGATAGAGATTTTTATGTGGGTTCTTTGGGATTTGGGATTTATGGTTTCAGTCATAAGTTATTGATATATTTAATTAATTGACTTAACATTGCATGTACGTTAAAAAATTACCAATTCACCACAATGCCAACACTTTTTTATAAAAAAATAAATCCCATATTCATTGTTAGACATTTAATTCATTCCATACCATGTGGTGATTATGGTATTGTAAGCATTTTTCAAAAGAAATAATAATAACCCCTTAACAATATTCAACCTAAAATTGGCAGCCATCATCTCCATGAGCATTACCCCTAAGTTGTTGATCCCTAGAATATTCAAGGATCAGTGAGACATGGGCCAGGTCAATTATTTGATGTCGCCCATATCTGTAGGATCCCAAAATCCACAATCAACACAAGGTTAAAACAACAACTACCCCTACTGTAATTATAATAAACATTTACGGCGTCGTATAATTAGCTTAAGAGGTCTATACCGCCAGAGGGATTATCTATAGCCTTGCAGGTCTATTGTTACAAGGAACAACAAAACAATATAAATAAATTATAATCAAACATACTTTGTTTCTTAATTCTGTTAATACAAATTAACAAAGGTGTTGTTTAAGTTTTAGTTGGAATTGGTTAAAACATACATCATACTACAAGTAATTTCATGGTCCTACTAGTCATATGTATTGTGATACATGGAACTATGGCATGAATTTGATATAAAGTCAATGTTGTTACCTACAAATCTGAGCACAATTCTCGGATATTTTATGTGTGAGGAGCATGTCAAGTTATCTATAACATTCCAGGAACCGTTGATCACTTTGAAGCAATTTTCACTTTCACTCCACCATGCAAAATTAATAATGTGTGTAACACAAAAACTAAAAAAGATTAAAAGATCCACTCAAAAGTGCAACTTTTTCATAATTAAGAAATTTATACCTTGAAGTCTTAAAGACACAGTGTTGTCGAAACTCTCTGGAGGTTTGATGTTATCGAAATACAAAATTGGTGTTCGAGGATGAGACTGCACCAATTGTAATGTGTGGGTATTTCAATCAAAACCAAGCAGCTAACACTGCAAATTACATACAAGTTTCATTCTTCATTAAATTTCCTTCTGTAAATGTGATTACATCATTAGTACTTGAAGGTATAAACATTAGGATCACAATTCAACAAAATATTTCAACTTACTCCCCTCCAAATACAACTACATGTGAATACTCTGTTGACAAACTTTTCTCAAGATCTGTAATCAATGTGGCAAAATTGGCCAAAGCTTGTGGGGAACATCGAAACCTGCGGGTATTCGAATTGATGTAGGCAACTTTTTGGATTCAAAATGGCATTGAATGATCATCAATGCAATGTTGGAAATAAGAATTAGAAAACCATATGAGAGAAATTACAGAGAATCAAAATTTCCAAATTCCCATGCTTATATTTTCAAATCAAGAAGCCTCCAAAAGTTTAGGTCATAACAAATAGATCCCGTATACCTCAATAAAAACAAGCAGGGCATTAAACTGTTGTGCAAAGTCGAACATGAAGCCTATGCTTTCTGTAAACCATTCAATGAAACCTTCATTTCCAGTATATATAAATATTAGAGATTTAGTGGAAGGTCCACCCTAGTGGTAGGAATTGATGAGATACCTCCGCTGAAAGGTCTAATAACTCTCAGGACAAATGTGTAATGGTCAAGAATTTGTGTGAAATTCCTCACATGGTATTTTGTAGCTGGGGAAGAGGTCGGTACCATGGTAGAACTAGTTTTAGGTCCCCGAGTTACTCGGGGAAAGTGTGACAACACGGGGCAACATTTAATTAAAAGCGATTGAGTTGTAGCGAGCATGACCATGTGAGACGGGCGCCCATACTAGCCAACTCGGGTGGATGTGCAACTTGATGAATGCGTCTAGTGAGTGTGTCGGTCCAAGGCGTCAGGGAGCACACACCTATAGCGGGTGAGCGCAAGCATAGAGCGGATGGGTGAGACGTGTGGGTGTCGGGTGAGTCATGCGATATGCGGTTGGGTGAGACGAGTGAGCGGGTGGTCGACCCGAGCGACCCGGGTAAAGTGCGATGGTGGACGGTAGCAAACTGATGAGGTGGGCGAGTGTTGGCACAGGTCGACCAAGCAACCATACGATGGAGAGCGATGTGATTTTTATATGGAAGGTCAACGTATGAATTATATGTGCAAGCCGACATGACTTTGGATGGGCTGACCATTGAAGGGTCGTGACCCTTCAGGTTAGCATGGGTAAGAACGCATATATATAGGCATTGGAGGATGGCGTTAAAGGCAAGGAGAAAACATCGAACTTGGAGAAGAAACGCAAAAGACAAGTGAAGGAGCCAAAAGCAATAGGTGGAGTGCATGGACACAGGGCTTTGTTTTCTAGGAAGAAGTTTAGGGTTTCTAGGTTTCGGCAAAGTGCAGAAGGACCATGTGCGACAGGTAGGCCGCACTGCACATCAGGTGCAAGCAGGGCGAGATTTGTGTGATGGGCGGACTGGTTATAGGTCACTGCACCCAGAAAACACAACGGCGTTGACATGCAGGTAGACCTGCGTTAGAGTGCTCAGTGTTGGTATCGGGTGGGCCAAGACCCACGTGGGTCTGCACATAAGTGCGACCCAACCCTAGGGCGACACGGGTTGATGCAAATAACATGAAGGTGCTGGTAGACTAAGTGAATGACACGAGGGCACCGGGTGGAGTGTGCAGCCGGTTCGGGTAGTAGGTGTGCAGTGTGCCGGGTAGTGACATGACATGAAACACTACGCGACGGGAACGACAATGTGCGTAACAGGTTGAAGCTATGGGTGAGATTCCGGTGAAAGGTTGAGGGTGTGTAAAGGCCAAGGAAAAGGTACAGTTAGTACAAAACTTGGTTGGGGATGCCAAGGCACGATTGTGAAGTGGTGGAGTGTTGGCCTTGGTTGTTGGCAACACGAAACTTGTGTAATTTTATGTACAATTGAATTACAGAACTTGTATTTATATTTCTATTAGGCAGACTTCAGTTTATGGGAGTTTCCCCTCCCATTATGATGATGTATTGAATTTTTTATCCGTTGTACATTTATATTTGATGAAGATTAATTAAAGTTTATCTCCGCTACATTATAACATTTGAAGTAAAATTTGGCTAAGTGTTTGGTTAGGCATAGTCCGTACATTTGAGTATTGGTGAAAAGAAAAGGTATGGAGGTACCACACCCGCTTATGATCGGTTGAAAGACTACCACCTGGATAGCGGCGTGACAGTTAGTATCAAAGCCCACTTTCTGTAGGGCTTTGATTGAAGTTGAAGAAGTTTGACAGGGACAGGTTACAGGGTCAAAGTTGGACGGATTGGTGTATAGTATTAACAAGATCACAAGAAAAACTGATGGCAAATCAGGTGGAAGAACCTCAGGTGACAGGTGAATCTAGCAAGGATGCCAGAACAATTTTTATGGACAGGGTATTAGACCTTATGGAGGAGTTTTCTTCGAATGTAGCTTCGTTGGAGGACGAGAATGATGAATTTCATGATAAGTTCACGAAGTTGGAGGAGGCACATGAGAACCTCAAGATTTGGTGCGAGTATACTGAAGGAAGTCAAGAACATTGGGGTTACAAGAGACCAAGGTTTGGATGAAATCTTGAAGTTGCAGAAATATCTTGACGATGCTTGGAACGAAATAGTTGTTTTTAAGAAAGTCATTGGGCAAGGACCAATTGGAGGGACTGTTCATGTGAAAGTCAAGGAACCTGATTATTATGATGGGTTGAGGAGTTCCAAAGCACTTGGCAATTTCTTATGGGATATGGAGAAATACTTGAAGCACTTGGGGATACATGATGATGAAGCCAAGGTCAAAATAGTTGTTCAATTCCTTAGTAAGGATGCTAAGATGTGGTGGAGATGGAAGTTAGATCATATTTCCAATGGTGATGTTGATGCCATCTCTACTTGGGATGATATGAAGAAGGTGTTGCAGACTCATTTTAGCCCACAAGATGAGACTTGGGATGCAAGGACGAATATTAGATACATTAAGAAAATAGGGAGTCTATAAGCATATCAATGGGAATTCTTAAGTGCGATCTTAGAACTACCTAACATTGCTGAGAAATACACGGTGTTCAATTTCATCATAGGATTGAAAACTTGGGCATGCAATGAGGTGAAGAGGCAAAAGATAAAAACTCTAAAAGAAGCATTTGTTGTGGTTGATCGACTAGTAGAACATTATGATGAAGGGACCAAAGAGAGAAAGAAGAAGTATGATAAACCAAAGGAGAAAACTACAAAGGAGGAGCATTCAAGATCGAATGACAAGTAGAAGATGAAGAAGCCTTTGAAATGTTGGTTGTGCGGAGAAAACCACATGGTGAAGAATTGTCGTTCTAGACCAATGGTGGATGAAGAAGTGCAAACCGATGCGAAGAAGAAGAAGGAAGATCCAGCAGTTGGGGTGATGCAGATTTTGGGAGCTGCAGTATCTACAGAAGTTGTCCCAAGGCGGGATCTGAAGAGGAACAAGTTGGAATATGTTAACATGAAGGTTGGGCAAGGCACTTTACTCACGATGGTGGACAATGATGTGACTCATAACTTCATCCGGGAGGAAGCTGTGAGGAAAGTTGGGTTGAATTTCTCACCAACCCAACCTCATCTTAAAGCAGTGAACTCTCCACTAGATAAAGTCATCGACATGACAGAGAATGTGGATGTGAACATTGATGAGTGGTCTAGGAAGATCGACTTCACAATTATGTGAATGGATGACTATGAGGCTGTATTGGGTATGGAATTTTTAAGGCAGTATGAGGCTATGATGGTGTCACATATGAAGAAGTTGTACATTTATGACAAATGGGATGATGAAACTTTGGGGGTACCAATCGTGGCAGCTATGTCAGCTGGGTGTAAATTGACAGCGATGAATGTGGAGGACATCAAGTGAGATGAAGAAATTTATGAGAGGTTGTCTTCAGTAGAGACAAAACTCATGGAGAAGTCACAGGTTATTAGAGCATTGTCTGATATTATCCTAGATTTGACAGACAGACTAGAGGTAGTGGAAGGAAATGATGTTAGACCAAAAACGAGGAGGAGAGCTTGAAAGCATACATGCAGAGATTAGAGGAGGAAGATCTGGGTAGATGAATTGAGCTGTTGGAGAAGGAGGATGGAGAGCCATCGACTTTCCCATCCCCTACCTCTTCTTATACTGGTATGGGGGTGAGGCTTATTGTCTTCTACTCATGGAAGTGAGTCCTCTATACTTATGAGAAGACAGTTGGGGCTAGATGGACATGATTGACAACAGGATGCGAAGATGGTCATGATGATGTAGGGAGCATGTGTTCTTGTGGAGGCGATGTTATGGTCGGATTAGCTACCCAACTAATCACCATCACAGGGGGATCCAACATATGATTTTATTGTAGAGTTTGACATATTTTAACTTGCAGTAGGTCATGGGTGGAGCTATCTGGGTGCCCACATATATTGATATGTCTTAGCAATAGAGTTTGCTGAAATGGTGTTGTCGAGGGCAACAACATTTTTAGAGTGGTGGAGGGTGTCAGACCCATGAGTTGAGGCAGGCGCGCTCATGTGCGACGAGCACCCGTATTGACCAACTCAGGCAAAGTGCGACGACATGCGGCGACATTCGATTAAAGGCAACCGAGTTGTAGTGAGCACGCCCATGTGTGACGGGTGCCCATACTAGCCAACTCGGGTGGATGTGTGACTTGGTGAATGTGTCAAGTGAACACATTAGGAAAAGGCATCGGGTGGGAACACGCCCATAGTGGGCAGGCGAGATGTGTGGGCATCAGGCGAGTCATGCGGTTGGATGAATCGTGCGATATGTGGTTGCGCAAGTCGAGTGAGTGGGTGGCCAACCCGAGCAACCCGAGGTAAAGCACGACGTTGGGAGGCAACAAAACAACGAGGTGGGCGAGTGTTGGCATGGACCAACCAAGTGACCATACGATGGAGAGTGATGCAATTTTTATATGGAGGGTCGACACATGATTTATATGTGTAGGCCGACATGACTTTGGATGATGTGACCATTAAAGGGTCATGACCCTTGAGCTTACCATGGGTAAGCATGCATTTATATAGGCATTGGAGGATGGCGTTAAAAGCATCAAGGAGAAAGCATTGAACTTGGAGAAGGAACGTAGAAGACAAGCAAAGGAGCTGAAAGCAACAGGCTGAGTGCGTGGACGCAGGGTTGTGTTTGCTAGGAAAAAGTTTGGGGTTTCTGGGTTTTGGCGGAGTACAGAAGGACTGTGTGCGACAGGTAGGCCGCACTGAACATTGGGTGTAGGCAAGCTAAGACTTGTGCAACGAGAAGACTGGTTACTGGTCGTTGCACGCAGGAAACATGATGATGTTGACATGCGAGTAGACCTGCGATTAGAGCACCAAGAGTTGGTATCGACTGGGTTGAGCCCTGCTTGGGCGTGCATATAAGTGCGACCTGACCCAAGGGCGACAAGAGTTGATGCAAACAATGTGAAGGTGCGGGTAGACCAGGTGAACGACATGAGGGCGCCAGGTGGCGTGTGCAGCTGGTTTGGGTAGCAGGTGTGTAGCGTGCTGGGTAGTGACACGGCATGCGGCGCTACACGATGGGCAGGACAACATGTAGAATAGGTTGAATTTGTGGGTGAGCTTCTGATGAAAGGCCTAGGACGTGTGCATGCCAAGGAAAAGGTGCAATCAGCAAAAACTTGGTTGGGCGTGCCAAGGCACGACTTTGGCAAGAAATTTGCAGTGATAACTTGTGAAGTGGTGGAGTGTTGGTCTTGGTTGTTGACAACACAACACTTGTGTAATTTTATGTACAATTGAACTGCATAACTTGTATTTATATTGATATTGGGGAGACTTCAGTTTATGGGAGTTGCCCCTCCCATTATGATGATGTGTTGAATGTTTTATCTGTTGTGCATTTATATTTGATGAAGATTAACTGAAGTTTATTTCCGCTGCGTTATAACACTTGAAGTAAAATTTGGCTAAGTGTTTGGTTAGGCCTAGTTCGTACTTTTGAGTATTAGTGAAAGGAAAAAGTGTGGTGGTGCCGCACACACCTATGAGTGGTTGGAAGACTACCACCAGGATAGGGGCGTGACAACTCGTGTTCCATTTTCATGTTGGAGAAAAACGAAAAAGGGAACGTTTCAGTTTCGCATAATCAAAGTTCCTCACAAGTGAAACTAAATTCTAAGGATGGCTATTACTAAATGGACAACCACGACATCGTTACAATAGTTGCCGGCAGATGCAATGATTTCATCCAGGTATGGGTGCCGAGAAGAACAAATCCGGCAGAGACTGGAAAGTGCCTGAAATATTTATGTGGCCCGACGTCCCTTTCCTTGAAAAGTTGAAAGCTCTATCAGCTTGTATTTCCTTCACCAACGTGTGTTTCGTCTGCCCTCTCCTTAGCAGAGTGAAACGACCTACTCATTCACGAATGTTGCAGGAAATTCTTTTATTTTTATTATTTACCCACCGAATCACATTCCACACTATCGCGTTCTTCTGCCAAACTAAGAAATATATAGCAGGCAGGGCGATCGAGGAAGCCAACTGACTACCAGTTAAGCTTCGGTGTCTGGCTTTTATGTTATTTCGTTTTCTATATTTTGCCTCTCTTCACCCAAACCTTCTACTGTCCCGCCCATTATTTGTTTCGCTTCCTTACTATGGCGCGATTTGTAATATCAAAATTCATTGCATTTGCGCTGATCCTCTTCATCGCCGAGGTTCGAACTCAGGAAGTTGGTAATTTGTCTCATATCCTTTATAACTCTTTTGTTTTTTAAATCTTCATATAGAAATTTGCAGAGATTAATCTGAAACTCCATTTTGTTGCTTTGCACGAGCAGCGGATGAGAGTGAGTTCGAGTACAAAGAGGGTCCGAAGGGGCCTGAGCACTGGGGGGAGCTCAAGGAGGAATGGAAGGCCTGCGGGAACGGGACGCATCAGTCTCCCATCGATGTGGTGAAGAGACATGCCATAATCTCTCCGGACCTGGGCAGGCTCCGCAGATTCTATTACCCTGCGAAAGCAACCCTTGTGAACAGGGGTCACGACATCATGGTCAGTAACGGAAACCTTCTTTTAACGCTTTTCCCGTCGAAAGGTTTCGGGTTCGATTCTCTCTTCTTCTAACGCGTTTCCCATTTAAAGATTTCGTGTTCGATTCCCTCTTCTTTTAACGCTTTTTCAATTTAAAGGTTTCGGGTTCGATTCTCTCTTTTTTTAACACTTTTCCCATCTAAACGTTTCGGGTTCGATTCTCTCTTACACTTATGGCTGTATTGCATCAGGTTAACTGGTCGAAAGGCGCCGGCGGTGTTGAGATAGAAGGGAAAAGATTCACACTGAGTCAAAGCCATTGGCACACCCCGGCCGAGCACACTATTGATGGAGAAAAGTAAATCTCAAAACCCTCTTTTCAATCTTTGCTGCACTAAATTATACTCTACTATTTGGGCATTTCTAAAGGTTTTTGCATTGAAACAGGCATCCCTTAGAAATCCATATCGTGCACCAAGCGCAGGACGGTGAAATTGCCGTGGTTGGAATCATCTACAAGTTTGGCAGGCGTGACACTTTCTTGGCAGAGGTATATTTGTATACAAATCTCATTTTGCCTCATTAGCAGATTAGGAGGCGATTATATTTTAATGCTCACTATGTTTGGGTATAATGAACAGTTAATGGATGAAATCAACTCGATTGCGGATATGAAACCGCCGAAGGAACCCCTGGGCGTGGTGAATCCGATGCACATAAAATTTGGTAGCAGGAAATATTACCGGTACACGGGATCCCTCACCACTCCTCCTTGCACGGAGGGAGTCATCTGGACCGTTATTCACAAGGTATTTTTATCGCCCGTCACGTTACTGCCTAACCACAAATCTGTGCCCGTGTGTATCGACCCTGTGACCTGATTCTTTTTCATTAAACCCTGTGCAGGTAAGGACAGTCTCGAAAGACCAAGTGAAGGCTCTGCAAGACGCTGTGAATGATGTACGTACTGGGTTTTCTCTCTCATGCTTGCTATTAACTGAATAATGTTACAATGTTACAGTTTGTGATATACTTAACCCGGGATTTCTCATTTGATTTTGGATCTTTATGTTTGAAAAATTATTACTGAAGATTGGTTTTGAAAAAATGTTGAGACAGATGAATTATTTCGCTGGCTGCATGTGTCTTTGTAAAATTAACATTTAATAATTATTAATTTAGGATTAGGAAATGTATATAGTAGTCAAATAATTTATGATTAGGAAATGTATTTAGTAGTCAAATAACCGTCGCGAATTGTTTTTTTTTTTTTATCTCATAAATAAAGGAGTTTTATATTTCAATTTAGTGTATGGTTTAATTTTGACTTTAAAATTAGATGATAATAATAATAATAATTAAAAAAATAATTATTGATCGTTGATTTATTTTAATGTTTATTTTTTAATATGATTTCTGGGGCATAATTTTCTTTCCATTTGTCTTTAGTGTGGTTTTTTGAAACTTTTCCTGTGGATTTTTTTAGTCTAATTTTTCTAAAATCTGGCAAGAATTCATTGAAATCACAAGTTTGATGTGTAACCCCTGCACAATAAGTACCCTAGGAGTTTTTAGAGTGCCAAATCTATATATACAGTTAAAAAAACTAGCTTAAATAATATAAATCAAGATTTCACCTAAATTCAGGAACCAAAAACTCCAAAAAAAACTAATTTTTTTTTTCAGAATCTTGTTAATTTTAACTTGAAGCTTTAGAATTTCAAAATATAAAGTTATAAAAAAATGTTTAAATGAATGTTTGACGTTCCTTTGCATATTATAATTTTTAATTTAGAAAATCTTTAATTCCAACTTAACAAAAACTGATGATTCATATATGAATTGATATTGTGATAAATACGAATCATTAATATTCTGATCTTCAATTTATTGTATTTTGCAGGGTTTCGAAAAGAATGCAAGACCTACGCAACCAATAAATGGACGAATTGTTAGCAAGTACACTCCAAAACGACGTTATGCTTGAGTTCGTTAAATCTTATGAAACATCCCCTGGACATATACTCCATTCCAATATTTTACGGATTCACCTATTCTCATTATAATGTATCCATTATTTTATGGATTCACCTATTCTCATTATAATGTATCGATTATTTTATGAGATTCATCAAAATTCATGACAATGCGTGTGCATTTTGTAGGCTGAAATGCTAATTTCATGGTGTGATATGATAATGTATTTTAATTTATATAAAAATATGTTTTATTAATCGATAATGTTGAAATTTTATGAATGGATTATGTTGTTATATGTTTGAATGATATGCTAGAGTTATAACTATATTAATTATTTATGAATGTTTTATAAATTATCGGTTTCTTTTGTAAGAATTTTTTTTAATTGAGATTGTGTTTTCTCTAAATCATTTTCAAAGTAAGATTTAGTTTAGTTTGTTGAATATGAATTTATTTCTATGGATGATAATTTTTTTAATGATAGTTTGTTATTTTCTTATATGAAAATGTTTTTTGATTTTGTGGATGGTGTATTTTGATAGTTATATTAATTGTTTAGTTATATAGATTACATTATTATGCTTTTAATTATATTTTCCTGGTTTTATTGTTGGTTTTTCTATCATTTTTATATTAAGTATCTACTTATTTGTATTGTTTCAATCTTTGTGTCGTCAAATAATTTCTTATAACTCTTTTGATCCATGTTGACTAGGTTAAGTAATTGTTGTATGATCAAATTATCTTGAAATTCTCAAAATTACATGGATTTTAATTTGTTGGTATGACTTTGATGATTACTATATATGGTAATATAGTGTTTAACATATAAGTTGTGTTGTTGTGATGATGAAAGGATATGAATGCATGATAGTTGTATGAAAGTGTGTGTAACTAATAGTAGTGGTACAAATAGTTCACAATGTACAATAAAGAAATGATTTTATGGTGGAAGCTATACAAATAAGGGATGGAAAACTAACATAAGGTTTCAATACTGAATGGTGTAGTTAGGCTATAATACATTGACTTCACTCAAAAAAAATTTAAAAGTAGATAACATATCAAAAATATAAAATGATGAATAATAATTTAAAAATTTTTACAAGAAAACACCATTGCATAAATAAATCTAGATATGTATTTAATACGTTTTCAAGAAAGGATATGATTCTATATTTGGTGTTGATGTTTAGTAAAGGTGTTTGGTGTGTGTGATGTGTGAACACCATAAGGGTTTTGATCCAAGGCATTTCCCTAAGAAGTTGTAAAAATTGATGTTAGATATGTGTGTGAGTATGCATAGTTGTAAGGTCTTAAGAGCTTGAAGATGCATACATGTAGTGTAGGCCCATGGGGTCATCAAGTTGTGGAATGGACCACTTGGAGAGTACCACAGTGGAAAGTGTATTGGTATCCTAGCTTTAGCTAGGGGAATGTGAAAACATAGATGAGATGGTTAATGATTAGGACTAGGTCAATCTCTCGTAGTCAAGTAAATGGTTAATGATTAGGGCTAGGTCAATCTCCCCGAATCAAATTCAAGTTACTGGTAGTTTTGAGGTTCCAGGTATATGGGCACCCATAGTTTTTCCTTGGTATTGGGATTTGATGTAGCCTATTTATAGGCCAAAAACTCCATGCTTATTTGCTTTTGGAATCAAACAATGGTGTCTTTAAACATCTAGGTGCTTTGTGATCATAAGAAGTTGTTCTATTATTTTCTATTTTTTGATATTCTAATATATATATTAGATGGTTCTAACTACTAATATTTATATATGATTTTTTGACCAATACTATTTTAATATATTTTTCTTTTTCTTAAAATAAAACCATGTCACAATGAAAATATCTTTATATAGCTTCTTAATTGAATTCCAAAATTATCCTTTTAATATCAACATCCTTACATTGTCTTAGCACCCTTACATTTGGAACAAAGAATCCTTATAACCTTAGGAAGCTTAAAACCTATACAACTATGTATATGTCTTATTTAGTTTTCCACTTCTATCTTGTTTTTCTTTATTACTAAAGCTACTAAATTTTATTCACATGAAAATTTGTCTGTAATATATATATATATATATATATATATATTCTTTTACATGAAAATTTTATTTTTTTAATATATTTTTTATATTTTAAATTTATATATTTTTTATATTAATTATTTTTTAATTATTTAATTTAACATATACTTTCTAATGACGTAGTTTAATTTATAGATAAAATGGTCTTTTTCACTACATTTATTTTGGTTAATGGTAACTTGTTCAATCTATTTATGCACTCAAAAATACATTTTATATAACAAAAATTCACATTGTTTTTTAAAATTGTTTTACCC
This sequence comes from Pinus tabuliformis, assembly GCA_031772625.1. NCBI lineage: Eukaryota > Viridiplantae > Streptophyta > Pinopsida > Pinales > Pinaceae > Pinus > Pinus tabuliformis. The sequence goes on along the minus strand of CM062805.1, from coordinate 701,581,552 downwards.
AATTTCAGTGAAAAGATATTTTTATCTATAAATTCAACTATACCTTTTCTAATTACTCCTCTCAACTCTTTATTATCATACCTTACTATTTTAAAAATCTTCAATAAAAATATATTCTACCTACATCTTTTTATCTCTTATCCATCATTCTACCTACATCCTTTTTATCTCTTATCCATTTATTTATTTATTTGTATTTATTCAATTTAACAAACATCATTCTGATTTGGAAAAAAAACTCACATCTTTCAATAATATAAAATATATTAAAAACAAACCAATTCTCTCATAAGATTTAGTTTAGTTTGTTGAATATGAATTTATTTCTATGGATGATAATTTTTTTTAATGATAGTTTGTTATTTTCTTATATGAAAATGTTTTTTTGATTTTGTGGATGGTGTATTTTATTAGTTATATTAATTGTTTAGTTATATAGATTAAATTATCATGTTTTTAATTATATTTTCCTGGTTTTATTGTTGGTTTTTTTATCATTTTTATATTAAGTATCTACTTATTTGTATTGTTTCAATCTTTGTGTCGTCAAATAATTTCCTATAACTCTTTTGATCCATTTTGACTAGGTTAAGTAATTGTTGTATGATCAAATTATCTTGAAATTCTCAAAATTACATGGATTTTAATTTGTTGGTATGACTTTGATGATTACTATATATGATAATATAGTGTTTAACATATAAGTTGTGTTGTTGTGATGATGAAAGGATATGAATGCATGATAGTTGTATAAAAGTGTGTATAACTAATAGTAGTGGTACAAATAGTTCACAATGTATAATAAAGAAATGATTTTATGGTGGAAGCTATACAAATAAGGGATGGAAAACTAACATAAGGTTTCAATACTGAATGGTGTAGTTAGGCTATAATACATTGACTTCACTAAAAAAAAATTAAAAGTAGATAACATATCAAAAATATAAAATGATGAATAATAATTTAATAAATTTTACAAGAAAACACCATTGCATAAATAAATCTAGATATGTATTTAATACATTTTCAAGAAAGGATATGATTCTATATTTGGTGTTGATGTTTAGTAAAGGTGTTTGGTGTGTGTGATGTGTGAACACCATAAGGGTTTTAATCCAAGGCATTTCCCTAAGAAGTTGTAAAAATTGATGTTAGATATGTGTGTGAGCATGCATAGTTGTAAGGTCTTAAGAGCTTGACGATGCATACATGTAGTGTAGGCCCATGGGGTCATCAAGTTGTGGAATGGACCACTTGGAGAGTACCATAGTGGAAAGTGTATTGGTATCCTAGCTTTAGCTAGGGGAATGTGAAAACATAGATGAGATGGTTAATGATTAGGACTAGGTCAATCTCTCGTAGTCAAGTAAATGGTTAATGATTAGGGCTAGGTCAATCTCCCCAAATCAAATTCAAGTTACTGGTAGTTTTGAGGTTCCAGGTATATGGGCACCCATAGTTTTTCCCTTGGTATTGGGATTTGATGTAACCTATTTATAGGCCAAAAACTCCATGATTATTTGCTTTTGGAATCAAACAATGGTGTCTTTAAACATCTAGGTGCTTTGTGATCATAAGAAGTTGTTCTATTATTTTCTATTTTTTGATATTCTAATATATATATTAGATGGTTCTAACTACTAATATTTATATATGATTTTTTGACCAATACTATTTTAATATATTTTTCTTTTTCTTAAAATAAAACCATGTCACAATGAAAAATATCTTTATATAGCTTCTTAATTAAATTCCAAAATTATCCTTTTAATATCAATATCCTTACATTGTCTTAGCACCCTTACATTTGGAACAGAAAATCCTTATAACCTTAGGAAGCTTAAAACCTATACAACTATGCATATGTCTTATTTAGTTTTCCACTTCTATCTTGTTTTTCTTTATTACTAAAGCTACTAAATTTTATTCACATGAAAATTTGTTTGTAATATATATATATATATATATATATATATATATATATATATATATTCTTTTACATGAAAATTATATTTTTTTAATATATTTTTAATATTTTAAATTTATATATTTTTTATATTAATTATTTTTTAATTATTTAATTTAACATATACTTTCTAATGACGTAGTTTAATTTATAGATAAAATGGTCTTTTTCACTACATTTATTTTGGTTAATGGTAACTTGTTCAATCTATTTATGCACTCAAAAATATGTTGAGATTTTCTGTTTGGAGCAAAATAGGAAAAATCTCAGCTGATGACAACAATAGAATTCAGGTCCTAGATTAACTCTAGTTTGTTGGGAGGGGGTTAATGCCTCCTGTATTTGATGTGAGGGAGTTAATGAGGCTGTTAGATTCTCTATGCTATATAACAGGCAACCATTCGGATGGTTTGCTGAGAGGGTGAGAGTTTTATGAGGTTTTCATTATGTAATCTCCAATTTGATTAATAAATTCCTGATGCCTATGTTTGGTGGACGTAGCCCAGATTGGTTGGGTGAACCACGTTAAATACTGTGTCATATGTGCTTGATATTCTGCTGTGTGTTTATTTATTTTGTTTGCTGTGCCTCTGGATTCCAACAATTGGTATCAGAGCATGTTGGAGGTGGAGCGCAGCTGAGCGCTGGTCGTGCTGATAATTGTTGTAAGGCGTGGAGGTATTCCGCTGGAGCGCTGGTGCGTGGGCTGATCAATTTGGTGCTGGTTTGTGCGTGCTGGTGCCTGGTGCGTGGAGCGCTGGTTCCTGGTGTAGATTGCTGGCAAGGAGTTTGCTGCGTTAAATGGTGCGTATTACATGAAGCAATTGCTGGTGCGCACTGTTTTTTGTTTTTTTTTGCTGTTGGTGCGTGGAGAGCGTAGCAAGGGAGCAAATCTTTGCTGTTGGGAGCGCGGAGTTGTGTTGCCGGAGCGCTGGTGGACCGCCAAAGCGCTGGAGGTAGGCGATGTTCTCGCATTAATTCCAAGTTCTGGTCAGTAATGAATACTGCGCGTGTTTTTTTTTTAATTGCCCGAATGCCATGAAACCTGTTCAGCTGAAAGAAATATAAACAGAGCATATGGGAGAGATGCTAAGATTTGCTATGATTTTGCTTCAAAACCTGTGCGTGTTCGGGGATTTTGCTTAGGTTTATACAGTCATGAGCGATTGTAGGATTTTGAATGATATTTATGAAAGGTTTCGTATATTTGAATCTGATTAATGCGAGATTTGATGCACAAGCAATAATTTCTACAGCCATAGTGAGACAGTAAGAAATAATTGTGTGAAGTTGCAAATCGAAAACATTACAATCTAGGACACAAACAACCTGTCACGCTCCTGCAAGATTGTAACGGAAGCATCTTGAAACATTATAAATATTAAGAGTGCGCAGTCAATTTTTTCTTTAAAACGCAGTGCCAGTTGTATGTGGGAATGTTTATACGCAGTCAATGTTTTTGTGCTGGGATATTGAAGTTTTTAAAAAAAAAAAAGGATGTATATTACTTTTTTTTTGAGAAGTGCATATGGCAGAAAGTTCTTTTTTATAAGTGCAAAGGGCAGTTTTTTGTTTTAAAAGCAAAGGCAGAAAGGCATAGGCAGTTGTTTTTTAATTGCTGGTTAGTTTTGGAGATTATTGTGTTTTTTGATACAAATGGCGAAAACTCAAAGTGCCCGGTTTGAAATTGAGAAATTTAATGGCAAGAATAATTTTGAGATCTGGAAGGTGAAGATGCACGATCTGCTGGTTCAACAAGGTGTGGCGAAAGCACTGTTGGGGAAAAACAAAAGGCCTCCTTCCATGACGGAGGATGAATGGGATGAGATGGACGATAGAGCTCTAAGCGCAATTCGGTTATGTCTGGCGGCCGATGTTCTGTTCAACATTGTGTCAGAGAAAACCGCCGCAGGCCTGTGGTCGAAGCTTGAGAAGCTCTATATGACGAAATCTTTGACAAATCGGATTCTCCTCAAACGACAGCTTTACGGTTTGCGGATGAAAGAAGGTACCTCAATTGCTGATCACTTGAATGTTTTTAATACCTTATTGGTGCAATTAGACAGTCTAGATGTGAAATTTGATTCAGAGGATAAGGCAATAACTCTATTATGTTCATTGCCCGAATCCTGGGATCACTTTGTTACTTCCATAAGCTTTAGTACATCAGATATCCTTGAGTTTGACGATGTTGTTGGAGCCTTGTTGGCTGAGGAGACGAGGAAGAGGTCGAATGCAGACACCTCTACATCAGAGGTAATGATGGCCAGAGGTCGCTCACGAGAGAGACACTTCGGGGGAAAGCATAGCGACTCTCGCTCAAATTCCAAAGGAAAGAAGCCAAAGGTGAAGTGCTGGCATTGTGGCAAGGCTGGACATCTGAAAAAGGATTGCTGGAAGCGAAAGCAGGCTGCTAAAGAAGGCTCTTCGACAAAAAAGAAGGAAGCCAACACCACAGATACAGGTTCAGTATCTGGTTCAGGTATGAGTGATGAGGTATTGTCTGTTAATGTTTCAAAACATGATCAACATTGGTTGTTAGATTCCGGAGCATCTAACCACATGTGTATTCATAAAGATTGGTTTAAAACATATAAATCAATTGATGATGGTGTTGTGTACATGGGTAATGATGTAACATGTAATATTGTGGGAATTGGGAGCATACAACTACAAATGTTTGATGGGACAACAAAAATATTAACTGATGTGAGGCATGTACCAGATTTAAGGAAAAATTTGATTTCATTAGGAGCACTTGATTCAAATGGATATAAAACTGTAATTCAAGGTGGAGTTATGAAAATCTATAAAGGTATCTTACTAGTGATGAAGGCTAAGAAGGTAGGAAATCTTTTTCAATTAGAAGGTAGAACTGGGTCAGATCATGTGTCGGTGTCTGAACATGACAGTAGTTCCATTCACTTATGGCATCAAAGATTGGGGCATATGAGTGAAAGAGGATTGAAAATTTTGGCTGACCGAAAGTTACTTCCTAATCTAAGATCTGGAAAATTGGATTTCTATAAACATTGTCTGTTTGGTAAACAAAGTAAACAAAAGTTTAAAACAGGCAAACATACTAGTAAAGGCATACTTGATTATATCCATTCAGATGTGTGGGGTCCAGCTCCTACAGCTTCATATGGTGGTTCATCTTATTTTGTATCATTCATTGATGACTTTTCTAGAAAAGTGTGGGTCTACATGTTGAAACGGAAGTCTGATGTTTTTACAGTTTTCAAGCAGTTTAGAGCATTGGTAGAAAACAACACTGGTAGAACTATAAAATGTTTAAGAACTGACAATGGTGGTGAGTTTTCCTCCAAGGAGTTTGACAGCTATTGCAAGGATGCAGGGATCGAGAGACATAAGACCACGGTTTATACTCCTCAGCAGAATGGAGTTGCTGAACGCATGAATAGGACTCTTCTAGAGAGAGCAAGGTGTATGCTGAGTAACGCCGGGTTGCAAAAGGAGTTGTGGACAGAAGCAGTGGCAACAACTTGTTATGTGATAAACCGATCTCCATCAACGGCGATAGGCTGCAAGGTTCCGCAAGAGGTATGGAAAGGACACCCTTGTGACTATTCTAAACTCAGAGTGTTTGGTTGTGAAGCATATGCTCTAGTGCCTAAACATCAGCGAACTAAGTTAGATCCAAAGTCTAAAAGGTATATCTTTGTTGGGTATGGTGATGGAACAAAGGGATATAGATTGTGGGATCCTACTACCCGCAAAATCATCATCAACAGAGATGTAAAGTTTAATGAATCCTCTCTTGTACAGTTAGATGTAGATAGAAGATTGAAACATGATGATGTATTTGATTTCCAGCACATTCAGTTTGACAGCATTTCTAATGATAGTCATAACGACCATAGTTCAGATTCTAGTCATGAACAGGTTTCAGAATCAGATTTTGAACAGGCTTCAGATGGAGGTCATGAACAGGTCTCAGATGGCGATCATGAAGAAGTTCCTACAGATGATAGACAACCAATTGTGGAAGCACTAGAAACATTCTTAAGGACATCTACAAGGATCAAACGTCCTCCGAGAAGGTATGATGATCATGTTACTTCAGTTGCTTTGATCGCTAATGATTATGAACCTTTGTGTTATCAGGAAGCTATAGAAGGTTCAAATAGTGACAAATGGAAAGCAGCCATGAAGGAAGAAATGATGGCCTTAGGTAAGAATGGCACGTGGGATCTGGTTGAACTTCCTAAAGGCAGGAAAACTGTGGGATGCAAGTGGGTGTTCAAGGTGAAACGGGGTGTGAATGATACAGAAGACAGGTACAAAGCTCGGCTGGTTGCAAAAGGGTTTTTTCAGAAAGCCGGTATTGACTTTCATGAGATTTTTTCACCAGTGGTTAAAATTGTTTCAATTAGACTTGTGTTAGCATTAGTGGCTTTGCTTGATTTAGAGTTGCAGCAGTTAGATGTTAAGACTGCATTTCTACATGGAAACTTAGATGAGGAAATATATATGGAACAACCGGAAGGGTTTGTTCAGCATCGCAATGAGAAATTTGTCTGCAGGCTCAAGAAGTCATTATATGGCCTGAAGCAGTCGCCTCGGCAGTGGTATAAGAAGTTTGATTCTTTCATGTTGAGTCAGAAATATGTAAGAAGTAAATATGATCATTGTGTTTACTTCAAGCAGTTAAATAATGGCATGTTCATTATCTTAGTGTTGTATGTTGATGATATGCTTTTAGCAAGCAAAAGCATTGACGAAGTCAACAGGTTGAAGACTCAGATGGCAAGGACGTTTGATATGAAAGATCTAGGAGCGGCAAGACAGATTTTAGGCATGGAGATTTTCAGAGACAGGGACAATGGTAAGTTGTGGCTATCACAATAAAAGTATATTGAGAAAATACTTTTGAGGTTTGGTATGAATAATGTGAAGCCTGTGTCAGTCCCTTTAGCTTCCCATTTTAAGCTTTCTTCGATTTTATGTCCTAATACAGATGAAGAAAAGGATTATATGTCTCGAATTCCATATGCCAATGTAGTAGGGTGTTTAATGTATGTGATGGTTTGTACTCAACCAGATATTTCACATGCAGTTGGGGTTGTTAGCAGGTACATGGCAAATCCGGGTAAAGAACACTGGTCAGCAGTGAAATGGGTGCTTCGGTACTTGAGAGGCACAAGTAGTTATTGTATTTCTTACAATAAGAGTAGTGAATTTGTTTGCGGATATGTTGATTCCGATTTTGCAGGTGATTTGGATAAGAGAAGATCAACTTCAGGGTACGTCTTTACTCTTGCAGGTGGAGCTATAAGCTGGATGTCAAAGCTACAGAACATTGTTGCTTTATCCACTACTGAAGCAGAATACATTGCTGCTTCGCATGCTTGCAAAGAGGCGGTTTGGTTGAAAGGTTTGCTTGGTGAGTTTGGTAGGTTACAGGACAACATCAGGTTACTTTGTGATAGTCAAAGTGCAATACATTTGGCTAAGAATCTGGCCTATCATAGTAAATCAAAGCATATTCCAATTAAGTACCATTTTGTAAGACAGGTTATCACTGAAAGAGGAGTCTCTCTTGAAAAGGTGCATACAAAGGAGAACTGTGCAGACATGTTCACGAAACCAGTTTTGTTGGAGAAGCTACGCTGGTGTTTGGCTTCTCTTGGCTTGCAGAAAAGATAAAATAATAATAACAGGGCATCAGGGGAATTGTTGTCAAGGTGGAGATTGTTGAGATTTTCTGTTTGGAGCAAAATAGGAAAAATCTCAACTGATGACAACAATAGAATTCAGGTCCTAGATTAACTCCAGTTTGTTGGGAGGGAGTTAATGCCTCCTATATTTGATGTGAGGGAGTTAATGAGGCTGTTAGATTCTCTATGCTATATAACAGGCAACCATTCGGATGGTTTGCTGAGAGGGTGAGAGTTTTATGAGGTTTTCATTATGTAATCTCCAATTTGATTAATAAATTCCTGATGCCTATGTTTGGTGGACGTAGCCCAGATTGGTTGGGTGAACCACGTTAAATACTGTGTCATATGTGCTTGATATTCTGCTGTGTGTTTATTTATTTTGTTTGCTGTGCCTCTGGATTCCAACAAAATACATTTTATATAACAAAAATTCACATTCTTTTTTAAAATTGTTTTACCCAATTTCAGTGAAAAGATATTTTTATCTATAAATTCAACTATACCTTTTCTAATTACTCCTCTCAACTCTTTATTATCATACCTTACTATTTTAAAAATCTTCAATAAAAATATATTCTACCTACATCCTTTTTATCTCTTATCCATTTATTTATTTATTTATTTTTAACTATTTATTCAATTTAACAAATATCATTCTGATTTGGAAAAAAAAACTCACATCTTTCAATAATATAAAATATATTAAAAAACAAACCAACCATCATATACATAATAAAACATGCTTATATAAAAACATTTTCATATACTAGGGACATGGAGGAAAAGCTAAACTTCTCCAATCTTAATAATGATTTGCCCATGGGGCTTTGGATTGATGGTGAATAGGTGCATTGTTGAGGCACTCCTTGCGATAGGTGACCGGTTCAAATCCCCATGGATGCTTAAGCAATATTATATATATATATATATATATATATATATATATATATATAAACAATGATTAAAAGACCTGCAAAAATTCAAAATTTAAAATTCCCCCCAACAAGGGTAACCCAAAAAAATACAAATTTTGTTAAAGATGATATAATTATTACTAACATTAAAATGTGAACAATTTTCCAACCTCTGAGTTACATATAATTTTAAAGGTGACAATCAAGGTGATAGACAATTTTGTTTAAAGGTTTTTTTTTTTTTTTTTTAATTGTAAAAATGTTTGAAATTGTTTTTTATCGTGAAAATAAATTGGTCACCATAAATAATGGCCAAACATTTAAAATCCAAAAACTTAATAACTATAATGTAAATTTCTAAATTTTTTCACCAACTTTTATCAAAAGCTTAGTTGAAATTTCATTATTTTCTAAACTCAAAATTCTACTTGAAATTTCATTATTTTGTAACCTAAAAAATCACCCCTTTAGACTAAGTGTTACCACTTTAATGTCTTTTAAGAACTTATTCAACATAGAGAATTCTCGATCAACTTGGATATTTACAATATGTTGCTGGGTGCAACCCTCGGAAGTGATGATCGACACTATGTGTGTTACCGCTTTAATGTCTTTTGAGAATTCATTCAACATAGAGAACTTCACTGATCAACTTGGATATTTACAATATGTTACCGGCTCCCCGAAGTGATGATTGACACTATGTGATTTATTTCACTAGTTTCAATCCCACTTCTTCACCCTTGTGAGCATGGTCTGATGCAATGAGTGCTAAGTGGACAATTGACACTATGTGATTTATTTCACTAGTTTCAATCCCACTTCTTCACCCCTGTGAGCATCGTCCGATGCAATGAGTGCTAAGTGGACTATTCAAAAATCATGAGAAATTAGTCACTTACGACTACCTCTCATGGAAATGGTCATAGATGAATCACTTACTTAAAGAAGTTGAATCCCAAAAAATTGATATCTAATATAATGCACTGCGAAAACCCCTAATACTTAATATGTTACTTGAAAAGTCTCGTACTCTCACCTAAGCTGAAAAAATCAAACACACGAACCAAAAAATATTACATACTAAAACCATGTTAAATTGAATTGATGCGGTCTGCGCTGCAAATTCCTCGGCTGAACATTCCACTCACTTATGATTGCTAAGAAGCAGGAAAGAATTTCAAATCTGAAACATCCATGATGCTTTCTGTAATTTTATTGTCCTTTTTTATTATTAAAAAAACTCATAAAATAAAGATTTATTTTTTTCGAACTCTATTTTTGAAAAAGAAATCTTTATATTTCTTCACCAATTTTATATTATAACCAATAACCACTTTGCTTATGAGCTATAAATGTATGGGGCTGTATAGGCTAGTCCTTGAATTACTTGAATTACTGTCTACCAAAATCTAAAGTAGGCATATACAACCCCGTGCATCTATCGCGCATTAACAACTTGGTTATTTTTAACCCCTTGCATTTATGGCCCAATGGTTATTTTCAACAGTCATTCATGAACGTTGCAAAAATTCTATTATTTTCCCACGGAATCCCATTCCACGCCAACATCATCCTCTACCAAACAAAGAAATAAATAGCAGGCAAGGCGATGGAGGAAGCGTACTGACTACTAGGTAAGCTTCAGTCATCAGTGTATGGGTTTACGTTATTTCGTTTTGTATATTGCCTATCATCTTCACCCAAACCTTTTACTGTGTTCCCTCCCATTATTTGTTTCACTTCTTTACTATGGCGTGATCAGTAATATCAACATTCATTGAATTCGCCGTGATCCTCTTCATCGTCGGATTTGGAACTCCGAAAGCTGGTAATTCATCTCGTACCCTTTATAACCCTGTTTTTTAAAATCTTCATATAGAATTTTGTAGAGATTAATCTGTAACTCAATTTTGTTGGCATGAAATGACAGCGGACGGTAGGGAGTTCCTGAGCTCCGGGGGACCTTAACGAGGAATGGAAGCCCTGAGGGAACGGGACACATCAGTCTCCCATCGATATGGTGAAGAGACATGCCATAATTTATCCAAACCTGGGTAGGGTCGGCAAAATCTATCACCTTCCAAAAGCAACCCTTATCAACATGGGCGACGACATCATGGTAGGTAAGGGACCTTCTTTTAAACGTTTGTGTCTGTGGGTATTGACCTTGTGACCTGATTGATGCATTTGAGTAAGTACTTGTTTAACGAGGTGGAGGAATTTTTCAGGCAAAAAAATTTCAAAAAATCTTGTAGAGGTAGTGTTTGAATTGTGTTTTTGATGGTGGAAATAGATTAAGCACCATCAAAAACATCAAAAACACCTAAAATTTTGAAGTTTAATAACTATAACTTAGATTTACAAAAATCATTACCAGATTTTCTCTAAATATAAACAGAATTTCCATAACTTTCCCGGCAACTACTCCGCTTCGTTAAACTACTCCTTTGATTAATCGGTCTGTAAGTAAAAACTTGTATTGCCATAATTTTTCCAAACCTGGGTAGGCTCCGCAAAATCTATCACCTTCCAAAAGCAACCCTTATTAACAGGCGCCACGACATCATGGTAGGTAAGGGACCCTTCTTTTAATGATTTTTCCAAAAGCAACCCTTATCAACAGGCGCCACGACATCATGGTAGGTAAGGGACCCTTCTGATTTTTCCATCTAAACGTTTCCGGTGCGATTCTCTCTTAACCCTACGAATGTGTTGCATCATGTGAATTGGCCACGACATCATGGTAGGTAAGGGACCTTCTTTTAATGTTTTTTCCATCTAAACGTTTCGGGTGCGATTCTCTCTTAACCCTACGAATGTGTTGCATCATGTGAATTGGCCAGAAGGCGCCGGCCGTGTTGAGATACAAGGGAAAAATTCAAACTGGATCAATGCCATTTATGTCTGTGGGTATTGACCCTGTGACCTGATTGATGCATTTGACTAATCGGTGGGTAGGTAAGTACAATGTCGAAAGACCGAGTGAGGGCTCTGCAAGAAGCATTGGCATAATTTATTTAAAAATATTTGACCCTTCAATTAATTTCATGTTATGAAGAATTTGTAAAAAACATATAAAAACATATAAATTGAACATTAGAATTTATAAATAATTTATTTTTTATAATTATTAAATTAAATTGATTTAATTTTTTATTGGTGTAAAAGAGAGGGACTTTTATTTAGTAATCGTTATTTCAGATTTTTCATTAAATAATGACAACTCATTTGCACCGTGTGGAAAATGATAAGTGACATGACATGTTATTGTAAATTAATTCGTAACCTTTATAATATTCTTTTCATTGCCATTCATTTTTTGGAATGACTGCCGCCATATATTGTGAAGCTCCTCTGCATGTGGGCATCTATTTCCAGTGGAACGCCTTGAAGCAATTGAATTTATGATGCGATATGTCTATGTCGTTTTCTTGTGACAGTACACTCCAATAAAAGATTCGGGAAGCCAGGTCGATTGAACGATACACCCCATCAAAACCATAGTAAGCACTCCTTGAATTCTAGGCCCTAGGTCATTCCAACATATCGTTATTGTGAATCTGGTTCTAAGCATCAAGATGGATTTCAGATGCAAGCCGTGTTTCTAGGTAATCAATTTGGTGATTAAATGCATATCGAATTTACACTCTTCCACCTTTTGTTAATGGAAATCACTAGAAGAACAGAGGTAGCAGGAACCTATTGCTAAAGAACTCATGTAGTAGGTAGCGGAACTGACATTGAGCAATATCACAAAAAAATAGAGGTAGTAGGAGCTGGTTGCGAAAGAATAGTTGTAGCATTTGTGGAACTAATTGAAGGTATGTTTTGCTACAGTATTTATACTTTTGTTTTCTCTCTGGTTTTCTTCTGTGGAGTTTGCTCATTGTAACTTTCTTTCCTCTGTGCTGTTGTGTCTGTTGTTGAAATAAGTTGGTAGATGTCGTTACGTGTCTGGAAAACTAAAATTGAGAGGGACGCCAAGGGTTTCGAGTTTTCAAACCCCTGTTAGATCTCTCATGATGGTGTTATTCGTTGCCGGGTGGTCTCTTATATGGCTACTTGAGCTCCATATGGATTCCACATTCTTACATTTATTTAAGGCCATTTTGATTTTTACCTGTTTTTACTACAAGATCCATTTCTTAAAAAATATTTTTGGTTCCTGCACCTCACCTATGTTTGTACAATCATAATTTGGAATCAAACTGTGGTTAATCAAGCTTGTAGCTAGCTCATTTCATGCTTGTGAACTATCACCCTCACCTGTTAATGATTACTTCCAAGTTCCACCCATGACTTCTACATGTAGTAAAAGGGCGACGATTCTGAGCGAAGGAAGCACATATTCAGGCGATTTTGCTATGTTTTTGTTTTATTGGTATTTTAGCATTTTATTGTTATTCTATGTTTCAGAGATAGAGTGGAATAAGTTGAGGAGAACTTTTTGAGAAAGGTAGATTCGGTCTGTGTGATTGAATCCAATCCATGGCTGAGAAAAATAATAATAATAACAGTAGCAACAATGGCTTCGATCTTCCCATAAAGCGGGTTAGGCCTCAAGAGGAAGGAGAAGACCACCCACTTTCCTGTGTGGACGCCATGGATGGAGTGGATGGAGGCTACCCATCTTTTATTCCTGGATGGTTTGCTGAAATAAGTCCTATGTGGCCTGGTTCGTTAGCTTCAATCCACTCCCCTGTTTTTTTGCAGTTGTGATATTATGGATTGCTTCTGTTTTAGATTGAGGACCCATGTCAGTATTCTCAATGCAAATTCACTGCTTTGTTTTGTTTTGGATTTCAATGGGTCATTTTGGGATGCTCACTGGCCCAAACCCATCTCTATACTGGAGTCTGATATGCACCTGGAGGTTAGAAAGCTGTGTTGTATATCTATTAATTCAGAGGGTGGTTATTAGAGGGATTTTGGCTGGAGTTCATGTTGAATGCACCCAATATATCATGTAGATGTTGATGATCATGTCCACCCAGCCTGTATAATGCACCTTGCTTTTGTAAATGCAATTGAACTTGGTTTTAAGCGTGACTCTAAACTTTAGAGTCATTCTATGACTTTAGATGGGTTTATCATACAATTCTTGAACTTCACGACATCTAGGTGAGTATCATAGTTGGATATAATGTTTTCCCTATTGAGTGCATCCAATGTACTGTCTGGATTTAATGTACCATTACACACTTATAGAGTGGATAACTTAGTCCCACCACCAGTGTTGTAGAATGCACACATTACTTATATGTAATCAGAGCACTATGTCTGTAAAATGCACCTTAGTTATCTGTAATTAGGGTTTTTTTCGGTATGATTGTAAACATATACTATTTTGCATTGCTGATGAGAGAAAAAGTGCTAAATCCCGACATTTATAAGCTTAAAAGTGTAGAAACTATGGCGAAATTAGCTTTCTTTTGGCTTCTAGCCTGAGATATTTTTTGTGCATTAGAGTTGCATGAAGTTTCTAGTGTTATCTGCTTCAAGTTCCTCTTAATTGGCATATTAGAGTCCAGTCCAAGCTTCATATTTTTCATTCGTTAGTTCTATGTTTAGAAATATAAGGAACTATAGTATAATTAATCTAGTCCTAGCCTTCTAGCTCGAACACTGTCTTTGTGGATTACAGTTGCATGGAGTCTACAATAGTGTATTCCATTGTCAATTCCTTTTTAGATGGAAATACCAGTTCATGGCAGGAGATACAATTTCGAAGGAATGTTGGGGGTCTAGCTTAAAGCACAGGAATTCCTTAAAATTAAAATTCATGCCAGTCTTGTTATATATATTGTCTTCCAAGTTTGTATGTGAAGATATTTATGTACTGCCTTACCTGCCTTACCAACTACAACTCTACCCTGTTTGCTTTATTTGTATTGTTTTGGGTCAGTCTTATATCTCGTTTTAGATCCACTATAGTGGGAGAATGTATGTTTCATAAATTCCCCATAAATTGTTTTATGTGACTTTTTGTTTATAATCTAGTTATTAAATTTCAGAGAAATGGTGGGGGTTTAGTTTAAAGGTACCCAAGCTGTTCAAAACTAAAATTCATTCCATATAATTTGATAATTTTTGACATTACCTTCATCAACATGTGGTTGGAATTTGATTTCTAACTATACCACAACAACCCACTCATGGTGAAACTGGCTTTGGATTTACTAGGAAGAATGAATTGATCAATGGAAGGGCAACCATAGTTGGGGTCTTCTTTATGTTAAATTTTTAATTGTTAACTGAAAAAGGTTTTATGAAAGGCACCAGGTTCTTAGATTTTTTGTATGTTGTATCTTGAGCATTGGGACACTGAACAATGTAGTTTCTCCAAAAGAAATCAATGAATGAATTATTACTTCAGAACCCACCAAGTGGAGTCCAATGTTTTATGTTTGTCTAGGTCAAACAAAGGTGACGTGTAGGAACCTTTTGAATGAGATGAAAATATTACTGTAATGGTCACATATTTTGTCTATTGTCTGGTTAGGCCTATGAAGGTGAAAGTTGCTTTTAGCCTTATCATTTGTTCAACAAAATTCTTTAAAGTTTTCTGCCTCCATCTATCAGTACAATCATTATTATAGCATCCAAAGGCTTCCTTTTGTTGATAACCAGACTATATGATCGATTATGCCAAGTGTGTACTCCATACTTCACTGAGATGTTGTAATTTGGATGCTAGAAAGATGGAGTATTTGTTTCTGTCAGAGAACGAACAAACTTTGTAATAGTTTCAGAAACTTAGAGATTTTTTAAAATGTTATGAAATAGAATAACACTTCTTCAATAACTATGTTAATATTAAGGTTTTATGTCAGAAGCTGTAGTGTAACATTGTTTGGTGCTTCACTATCAATGTGAATGTCAAGTGCCTATAAATTTACGTAAAAAAGTGGAATGAAAATTTAAAAGGTCTTGATTTTCTCAGATAATGTGGGACAGGGGATTACAATTTATAGTAAATGTCAAAAGCATTACCTAATGTTTGTATCGTTATATCATTCACTTTTGTACTAAGGTTATAGTTTATGTTAAATGTCAAAAGCATTACTTAATGTTTGTATCATTATATCATTCACTTTTCCTTCAATTTTGTACTAAGTTAGATGTTCTACATGTATGCGTAGTTGCAATTAAAATGTAACATGACAAAAGAACACATTATGATAGATGCATCCCTGCTGCAAGATTAGAAGCCATAAGGACTACAGAACTTGAATCTTTGCTCAACTCACCAATGTTGAGCACATCTTGATGATGTGCTTGATACATCTGAAGCTTATTCTTGTTCTAAGAGTATTTGTATCAAGAATAAATCCTACAATAGGAAGTTGTCGCTGATGAGTTGGTAGATCGCGACCTTTATGTTTAATCTACAAGATTATTAAATTACAAACGGTATTTCTAATTGCATTTGTCGCATTTTTAGATTACATGTCCAAATAGAGTTCTTTCATTCCTAGAAATTAGGAGAACTATAGAGGTAGAAAGAATCTGTTGCGAAAGAACAGTTGTAGCATCTGTGCAACTGATTGAAGGTATGGCTTGCTGTAGTATTTGTACTTTTGTTTTCTCTCTGGTTTTCTTTAGTGCAGTTTGTTCATTGTAACTTTTTTTCCTGTGTGTTGTTGTATGTGTTTTAGATCTTAAGATGAACATGTCTCATGCTATCAATGTTTATACATTTATTTAAGTTAATTCACTAAATTTTTTCTTTTTCTTTTGGTTAGCAGTTTTTATTTATTTATTTAAATTCGTTTTGCAAAAATAACTTGTTCTCAATAACATTGTATACTTTTTTCTTCCTACTTAATTGATATATTTAAGCTTCTTTCCAGTAACAAAGTTTACTCGTTTGTTTAAATTTTCTCAAAACGCATTGAATATCCTATGCAGATTTATTATGTCATAAGGAATTTGTACACATTAAATGCAAATTCAAAAGGCTCAAGACTCTTTTTCCTTCTTGGACTTGGTTACTTATCAAGACCACCTGTTCATATATCAGAAAAAAATATGCTAAATCTACTTATTACAATCTTCCTCCAAAAGTCAAAAAGCATTACAGCTTATCTTGGAAACTTATACTAGTTTTCAGGACCGTACATACATTCATAAATTTATCCTCTATAGTCCTAACATCATAAAAACATTAGTACAATGATTTGTCATATTTGAATATACTAAACATAATACCATTTTCCACTCATAGTAATTGCTATCCTCTCTTCAAGAATTATTATTTGAACTTAGTTTTCTCCAAAACCTGCAGTTTCTTTAGGTTAATTCACTAAATTTTAATTTGTTTTTGGTTAGTAGTTTTTATTATTTATTTAAATTCGTTTTGCAAAATAACCTGCTCTCAATAACACTGTATACTTTATTTTTTTTCCTACTTAATTGATATATTTAGGCTTCTTTCCAGTAACAGAGTTTACTCATTTGTTTAAATTTTCTCAAAATGTATTAAATATCTTATGCAGATTTACTATGCAATACTCAATGAGTAACTTGTGTATATTTATCGTCATAAGAAAAATGACCATTGATTTGTGTTTATAACTTGCACTTGCTCAATCTTAGTGGTTCATTTCTGGAACTTACTAGGTGATTGGATTATTGAATTCACGGTGTAGCGGAGCTCGCATTGAGAGAAATCACCAAAAAAATAGAGGTAGCAAGAACTGGTTGTGAAAGAACACTTGTAGCATTTGTGCAACTGATTGAAGGTATGGCTTGTTGCAGTATTTGTACTTTTGTCTTTTCTTTGGTTTCCTTTTGTGCAGTTTGCTCATTGTAACTTTTTTTCCTGTGTGTTTTTGTGTGTGTTTTAGATTTTAAGATGAATATGTCTCATGCTATCAATGTTTATACATTTATTTAGGTTAACTCACTAGATTTTAATTTTGTTTTGGTTAGCAATTGATAGTATGGTTCAAGGACAAGAAGAGATGGTAGGAAGATTGTAGTTCTAGTTTCTGTCTCCCTACTTTTAGTCTAGATGAATATGGTGGCAAAGATTGCTTCTTTATTGTAAATGGTATATGTTTTATTGTTGCATAAACAAATTCATACATTAATGTACCCTTATTTAATATCTTAGAATGAATAATTTTTTCAGTGTCTGTTAAAATCCTGCAGCAAATGGGAAGTCATAAAATGATTTTTAACCTACCTATTACCACATGATTTATCACCAAATAGTGCAAGATGTTCATATGAAAACAATTATGTGGAACTTGGAAAATAAACCACTATCACCTTAGTTTATCTTCCCACTCTTCAAGATGGCCCAAGATCACTAGGGGGGATTCCCTATAAAATATTTCTCTTTTATGGCCTATGGTGCCCAACAACAAAAGGGATTGCTGATCCAAGTCTTACAATCGGGTATAATATGATGATGATTTGATCTAGTCAAGTTGAAAATAAATATAATCAATAGAACAAGAAGCGAACTCACCAAGAACAGATCTATATTCATGGCCTACACATTATATGTAATCATGCCGTTACAAAGTCTTATTTTAGGCGAATTAGAACCATCTCACTTAACTTGTATTTCTTGTAAACGACATCGTTTCTCTTCTCGATAGTTTGCTAAAGTACATGGAATTTTTGATTTCCTCATCATCTTCCTTTCTTTAGGTTCCTTCATTCTTTCATTGTATGTCATCAGCTATTGGTTCGACATATAGAAACTTATATGGCAACTTCATTATTTTCTTTTGCAGAGTATCCTTGCAAATACATGGGCATAAGAATGTTAGGTTAGTTTTACGTTCTATTCCACTTTTCTCCTGCTTCTATTTCATTGCAAATACAACTTCCCTATCTTGTTCCAAATTCCCCAATCTTGCAACAACAAGACAATTGCATTAGCTAGCCAATTTCAACAAAAAAATTCACGAAATAACAATATAAACATGTTTGAAATAATTGATGTTGATAGTTACAAACCAAAAAAATTTTTTGTGACAATGATGCGACTATTGACTATGTCTTGAACACCAACAACCTTTTTAGACTCGAAGAATTTTCATACAATCCAGGCGATAGTATTTCCAATGCAATTGAAGTCCTTTTGCATTTTCCATATACATCCATTGAATTGCGAAATGACACAATATACCACTTTTTGATGTGCCTTGAACACGGTCACATAGAAGCACTGGAATCATTCAATTACGAGCTAGCACCTGATATCATGTATCAGCTTCATGGAATTTGTGACATCGAAACATATTTGTGAAGAATGCGTCTTCCCTCTTCAAATGGTCCTATTGAGAATGAACGAGGACTATGGGGAGACACATTTTGCATACACTGGCTAGCCAAATGGTTGAATTTATTAATAGGAATTTGTTCATTAACAAAAAAAAGGGTATTTTCTATTCAATTCAAATAAAACGACAAATACATTGTATATATTTTTCCATGATGACAACCCATATAATGGGCACTATGAACAATTTTTGTACAAAAAAATAGTTGAGTCAATTGTAATATGCAATGAATACCTTTCTCCTCCCTGCAAAGATCTACAAACCTATTGGGAAATAATGAATGATAAAATGCAAGGCCATAGATTGCATAAAGCAACAAACACTATATCCATTTGTGGAGATAACATGTTCTTTGCACTTTGTCATTTGATTGCACCTGAATTTGATGTAGAATCCTTAAGACTTTACATTGTGCAATCATTCTACAATTCGATCATGTGCAATGGAAAGACTGCATTACATTGTCTACAAAAATATCTATCAAAAGATGTCATAAAAACTCAAAAAAAATTTGCAAATTGGAAAACATACCTTATCAATATGGAAATGCCATTTGAAAAAGGTGGAATAGAAGGTGAGCCATTTTGTTTGCAATGGGCATCAATATTATTCAAAGTAAACATACAGGAATGGTCCTCTATAACTAGGAGCATTTTCAATTACTACTAATGCAAAAACTTTTCAAGTCAAACATACAATATAATTTCATTTGAAATAGATGCATTTCATAGGCATTACCCACCTTTGTCAATAGATGGACATAACAACAAAAGCAATGTACATTGTCAAATTCTTCCAATAGAAACAACGTCATTGCACACGCAACATGGACCTATGTCAAAAAATGCACATGTGCATGAAGACAAATTGCAATATGGTATTACACCAATGCTAGAAGATAGAAATATTAGGGTCAATGTATGTAGAATAAAACAACTATCACTATTATAGACAAAAAAATATAAAAAATTATGCAAACAAAAATCACAGAATAAACATAATTGCTTATCCAAGAAAAACCCTATAACAATTTACCTAACCAACATAGAGGACACACCTAAGAAAAATTGCCCAATATGTAAACAATTACAGTTTCACAAGAATATGGAGAGGTTTGGAAAAGGCTTCGAACAAATATATGCAAATTTATCTAAAAACCATAGAAATATGCCCAAGAAAGTAATATGCAAGGTTTGCAAAACAACACTTCGAAATGGGAAATTGCCACAATTTGTTGTACCTGAGAACATTAGGCGAAACAAACCATTGCCAGTTGTACCCACACTCTCAGGACTTGAAGAATGTCTTGTAGCATTAATAATTGCATTTGCACAAATAATACAATGGGGCCAGAAACATTCACAAATGGGTTTAATAGGATCGATCATCAATGTTCCTGTCCAAACAGACATTGTTCAAACTGCACTGCCACAATCTATGGAAAACACAACAACAACTGTTGTTGCATTGAAAAGATGATTGGAATATAAAAATGCATTTCAAACAGAAAAATTATGTGTGCATACTATCATGACAACATTAAAGGAACCATGTCCTCGATACCTTTATAGATTAGAAAACATACACATAAATGAAAATTCGGATAGCATCCTACAATCAACTACCTCAAACACTCCAATTGAAAATAGTGACATTGAAGACAAAGATCAAACAAGTAGCGATTCAGAAAATGAAATGCCAACTGAAACATTGGTGCACGGATACATAGGATGCCAATGCATCCATGATTTACAAGACAAGCTAATTGAACTTTCTCCAACTGAAGGGTAACGTCCCCTTGGAATTTTCAGAGACAAATATGCTGAAGAAATGAACTTTCCAACCCTCTTTTTTGGAGACCCACATGATGGTGACATTGTAGAAAGATTCCGCTACCAAAAAATTGCATAATGGGAGTTAATGCACCATAGTGGTGACTTCCCTTACCACACAACAAATTTGATTTCAAAACATTGCAAATAATAATTGAAAAATTCCTTACATGCATTTCAATAAGAATCAGAAAAGGGAAATTAAAAGGAAGAAAGTTATTGGAAAAAGACGTTAAGTACAAACCAAAATTGGACAATATTCTTAAAAGTGACATTGGTTACATTGATTTTGAGTACATAATGATTTCTCCTGATTACCTACAACAAATGAAAAAAAAATATTTGCCATGATACATCAACAAGGCTCTCCAACATTCTTCGTCACATTTACAAGTGTTGAACATTGATGGGCTCCACTGGTCAATACATTGACCAAATTAGATAGCAAGAGGAAAAAAGAAAACATATTGAAACAATAGAAGACTATAAAATCGACTATCTCATAAGAAAGAATCTAGTAACTTGTACTTGTTATTATAGGCATAGAATTAATGCCTTAAAAAAATGATATCTGAAGAAAAAAACATTCTTCGGAGAGATAGTTGATTACTACTTTGTAACTAAATTTCAAAATAAAGGAAGCGAACATGAACAAGGATTGTTATGGGTAAAAAATGCAGCAATATATGGAGTCAATAGTAATTCTGACATTCAAAACTTCGTTGACAATTACTTGACTTGTAGCACAGATCACCTTGATCCAGAGCTTGCAAAAATACATGAACATCACCATACAAGAATTTGCAAAAAGAGAAAAAGCTCGCATTGCAGATACAACTTCCCAATGCCACCCATGAGAAGAAAAAATGTTCTTGAACCAATTGTGTTGGTAGATGAGACATTAAATGAAAAAGAAAAATTCATATATAACATCTTGGAAAAGAAGCAATATAATAGAAACAACACATTTTATGAGTTTTTGGATGAATTGCATTTAATTGAAACTGATTACATCTTGGCAATACAAAGTACATTGAAGCAACCAATGAATTTATTGCAATGAAAACCCTCACACACTTGGAATAATAACTTTTCCAAGAATATGCCAAAGCTGTGGAATGCAAATACTGATGCCCGATTTGTCCTTAGTGCATATGCAACTGCATCATATTGCACTTCTTACATGACAAAAGTTGAAAAATCAAGGACAAATGCATTTAAAAGGATAAGAAGAGAACATGAAAAGAGAGAGCTAAATGCTATTGAGATGATATGCTCATTGGGCAATGCTTTGATTAATCTCCAACATATCTCATCTCAACAAGTAGTCCATATAACACTTTCTCTTCCATTGAATCATAGTTCACGAGACTGCATATTCATAAACATAACGCCAATGGACGAATTTACATTTATCCTCAAACCATCATTCCTACTAAAACATGAGGATGACAACTCTGAAAATGTCATGTGTAGTTCCATTATTGATTATTATATCAATCGACCTCATGCTATTAAACATATATGCCTTGTTGAATTTGCTTCAATGTACAACACAAATGGCACACCCATTTCAAAAAGGAAAAAACCAAAAGTCATACGATTTGTGAAATACGAAAAACACACTGAATATGAAAACTATTGCAGAGAAAATATTTTTCTATATGTGCCATTTGAAAAAAAGTGAAAGTACATTGATAAAAAAACTTGCATTCACAGGAAGATGCTTATATGTTACATGACAACACAATAAAAACAAATGAGTCCAATTTCACTTATAATATCAACCCATTATGGGGTGATTTAGAAAATGCCATTCAAGACATCCAAAATAGCACCATAGATCCCACTGATATAATGAAAAAGCAAAGAACCACTAAAAAAATTAGCGAAAAATATGAATTGGAAATAGATTTACAACATTCCCATCATCATGAAATAAAAAGACAACTAAATATTAGATTCCACTTAGCAGAGCATCCATTTCTGCTCACAAACAGAGAATATCGCAAATTAGGAAGAATGCTCAATAGAGAAAAACAAGCAATTACCAAAGACATTGCAATGAAGAAATGTATGGACATGTACAAACCACTATATTTATTCTTGATTGGAGGAGCTAGAACTGGCAAAACATTCACAACAAAAGTAATCTTCCAAATGCTCATGCAACTTTATGATGCACATCATTCAACTGATCCTTTGAAACCAAAGGGTTTGATACTAGCATACATAGGCAAAGCTACATATAATGCAGGTGGTACAATAGTCCACTCTGCACTGCTTATTCCTTTTAACAAGTCTGCCCCCACACCGCTTAGCAATGAAACATTGGATGCACTCGGAAAACTTTACCAAGAATTGAGACTAGTTTTCATTGATGAGGTTTCCCTACTTGGAAGTCGGTTCTTGTTTTGCATTGATGATCGATTGAGGAACATAAAACATGTCCAAACAAATATTTCGAAAATGTTGATATCATTTTTTGTGGTGATCTCTATCAAGCACAACCTATACAAGACTCCTTGATATTCAAACTACCTATTCTAAACAAACAACCAGTCCCATATGACTTTTGGCAAGAAAATGTAAAGTTCTATGAATTGCATATTACAATGCATCAAACAGACGAGCAATTCATCTCAATATTGAATAGAATGTGAACAAACATTCAAACAGAAGATGATTTGCAATATTTGAACAGAAATTGTGTTATACCTGCACCTATTGACCCCGCTTTCCCCTATATTTTTATAGAAATAAAGATGTCACTTTGCACAAAAATAAAATGTTGTCAATTGTGCTTGGAGATGAGATTTGTATCAATTCAATCAATCAATAAGAAGAAAACCATGGCGATTTCCCTTCCCATTTACATACAACAACATTGCCTTCATAGATAGTTGTAAAATTAAGCATGTTAGTTGAGATATATGTTGGAAATTACAATTCACAAGATGGCCTTGTTAATGGAGCAGATGGAATCATTAAATCCTATACAAAAACAAATGAAATTGATATCATATGGATCAAATTCTTTGATGCAAACATAGGGCATTGCCAAGAAAAAAAATTGGCTCACTTCTATAGTCATGGCATTTCCAAAGATTGGATCCCCATATTGCGATTAGCAAAAACAATAACAACGCAAGAAAAAGCATGCTATATCAAAATACGAAAACAATTTCCTGTTCAATTGGCATGTGCTCGGACAATCCATAGATCACAAGGCCTTACTCTAGACAACCTTTCATTTGATCCTACTGGAATACAAACTCATGGATTAGTCTATACAACATTGTCTTGTGTTAGATGCATGCAATCCTTATTCCTATTAAAACCACTAAAGAAAGAAAATTTCAAAATCAAGCAGAAATTAGCAGCCAAAATGGACCATCTACGACAATTTGCAAAATGGGAACTGGATTACAATTATCAATCTTTGCATAGACATTTATGCACATGAGTTTTCTCTCTAAACACTCGCAACCTAGAGACTTATATCAATGATGTTCTTAATAACTATGATCTAATGGACATTGATATTCTGTGTTTACAGGAAACACATTTGAAACAAGAAATATTGCAACAAATGTTCAAAACATTTAATTGCATATCAAGCCATTATAAATATGGATTGCTCACATGTTTCAAACAAAATATAAGAATTGTTGACCATATGCAATTTCAAGAAGACAATGTAGAATCATTGATGACAAATATCATTCTACATGGAATGCAAATTACAATTGTTAATGTTTACGCAGCACCCTATGCCACATTGCCCAATATAGTAGATATTCTTGAAAAAATATTTTTCAATATATCTATTAGTAAACCAATAATCATCTTAGGAGATTTCAATGTTAAAATGCATGAACATAACACTAGAACAAAGACAGTAAAATACTATATGCATAGCCACAACCTCCATTTCCTACTAGATACAAATACCTATGTGCACACATCACTCATTAATCATGTATGGTCTAACATAACAAACAACTACAAGATTTACAAGCTAGATACATATTGGTCAGATCATGACACAATATGTCTCATAAGGGACCATGTACATGCAGATGAATCACAAAACACATCAAACTCTTTCCATATATGAAACTAATATCATTTTCTTTCCCCTTTTATTGTCATTGAAACTTAACCATTCATTACTCTTCTTTTGAAAGCATCTATTGTATCCATATCCAACAAAACTACTAATGCAATTTTCTTTTATCTTATACATCTAAAATGGATCAAATACCCAACGACCAAAAACACAGAAGGCAAGTATTTACATATACTATTCAAAATATCCATTCACCAAATATGTATATGAAATTTCTTTTCATGTCTCCAATATCACTAGTTCCATTTTCCACTCATTATCATTTGCAATGAAACAAATACCTTGAATCCTTGAACAAAAAATCAACACAACATTGGAGCAAGAAAAACAACTAACAAAAGAAGCAACAAGGCAAGTCAAGCCATGCCCATCACTTATTTATACTTGTCACATTGTAATATACACATCAACATTGTTTCTTTGTAATTGACTCTAATTTGCTTCAGATGTGCACAGTTCAAATGCACCATCGACAATTCCAATATCAATTGAAGAATTGAACATCCGCAAAACTAAAAAATTATTCCATGGTGATGTAATGGTTGTCTACAACACATTTCTTGACAAAGCACAAAAAACTCATCAAATATTGCATGTAGATCTAACTGATCAACAGGGATTGATGACAGTCACATTGGTTGTTCCAAATGAACTCATCGAAAAACATAATCAAAATATCTTGCTAGGAAAAGGAATTGTAGTGACAAATTTCCAGATTCTACCAAAAACAAATTACGATCGTGGCGATTGTGATCGCATTTTGTTGTTAGACAACACAAGCACTGTAGAAAACATCAGCCCAATCTGTACAGAATACAAATTTGTTCCAAATGCAACAATAAAACAATTGGGAGAAAGCATAGAAACATTCCCAATAGCAAAAATTGCAGCACTTGTAACAACAACTCAAAAAATTGGCATGCAATATACATTGAAAATTAAAGATGGAAGTTCTCAAGATGATATGGCCTCGGTAAGACGCACTGCCTTACACCATCCACCCAGATGCTTTATGAATATTTATTTATTGTCTTTATGCAATAACTTGATTTGTTTTTTGTGTCCTTTATGTCACAGCTGCAACTATTTGAAAACTTGCTGCCTATCTACAATGAAATTGAACAAAGACTGCAAAATGGAGAAATGTTGATTATGCTCTTAAAAAATGTAACAAAAATAAAATACCTCAAGGAAAAAACATTCCATACAACACAGGCTACATTGATCACAAATTTGAATATTGAAATAGAACAGGATCTCAGAAAACTACTTGACAGAAAAAACTAGGTATGTACATATACAATAATCTGTTTATTTTTAATTACAGAATTACTTATTTTCCATTATACATTTACTCACTGGTTTTCTTTTCTAGTAGGTGCAAGGAACACTGCTGGTTGCAAATGCATATTCCACACCATTTGAACATGTGTGTGCACTTTGTAGTTGCCCAATCTCATCAATTGTAATGATAGAAGACATGTCAACATTTTGCACTAAATGAAAACA
Organism: Pinus tabuliformis; assembly: GCA_031772625.1. Lineage (NCBI taxonomy): Eukaryota > Viridiplantae > Streptophyta > Pinopsida > Pinales > Pinaceae > Pinus > Pinus tabuliformis. The sequence continues at coordinate 701,555,211 of CM062805.1, read as the reverse complement.
AAATACTCCACTTCTCTTTCTTCATTTTATCAACTGCATGATATGAATTCCTGATAACAAGACATTATGATGTTGCCTTAGAAACAGACTAGTTTTAAAGTAGTTGTTGCCAACATTAGCTCAAATGTCTTACCAAGAATATTTGCAGAAAAAAAACAACAATTTATATGCTGCGCAATCTCCAAGTTCAAGGTATCTTCACTCTAAATGGCGACAATGAGATTTTAGATACCGACCATAGCAACAAGCAAAAGAAAATCTCAACTAGCAAGTTTGTCTTGTCTCCCTAGGTAACAACTTCATTCTTTGACTTTCAGTGTTTAGTCATATAACAAAATTCTTCATTTTTTTATTTATACAAGCATAATAAGCATTTTGTATTATCTCTCTTATTGCAGGGTTGGCCATTGTTCAAAAAGAAGACTCTGTGATATCACAGAACTTAAGAGCCCAATGCTGAAAGGAAAATGAACATGATAGTGAACAATTTCAACTTTTTTTGTTCCAAATTTGATAAAACAATAGAAATGCTTTTACTGATACTATGTCAATAAAAAATATTTACTTTTTTTTACATTGATATTACTACAACAACATTTATAACTTCTTCATTACATATATGTTTTGAAAATTTCCAGTTTCAATTTGGTGTCTATAAATAATAGTTATCTGCATTTTCTTGTTTTTTGTTATGTTCTGTAAACTAAAAAAAACATGATGCCTATACTCTTATTTTGATTTTTAATGCTGCTATTGAGCTACATCATACTACTTCTACACTTCTAGCCCTTGCTCTGTTTCATTTATTTCCACAAATGCTTGTTATATTTTTCATGCATTTTGTTAGATCATCTTACTTTATGCTTTTGGAGTAGCTTTGTGCACTCCCACAAGCTATTGTTGTTGATATGAATTCGTATGTGTATTTACGTATTTTGTTTGATTCTTAACTCTTTATGCACTGGCTGTTTATTTACACAAAACCATCGAATTATTTGCTTTCATTCTTTGTTCAAGGTATCATACCATATTCTTGAAAGAAGACAATCTTCTTATGCAAATTTGAATGGATAAATCCAAACATTTCAGAAGTTGACGAAGTCTTAACCATGGGGTTTTGTGATAGAAATTCAAAATAGGCTAATGGGTATTGTCATCCATGTAGATTTTGAAATTATTGAGGCATGAAGTCTCCCATGAGCTAGAGGAGAGCTGGCTTGAAGAGAGGAAGGTTGGCGGGTGACTGTGGCCAACCTCTTAGTTACCCAAATCTATCAGCTCAATGCTTTGGGCTTTCACACATTCAAAATGATAGATTGAGTGGTAACATGACCAATGTGCTAGCTTGTAGCCTCCAAAATGAAATTCAGAGAGTAAGGGTTGCACAAAACCACCAATTTAGTTTTTTGCAATTAGCTAAAATCTGGCATGACAATGCTTTGTAAAGGTTGATGATTCAATGGTTGTGGCTTTTATTTTTCCTAGAGAAGAAGCAATCACATCATAGAAAGAATAAATATTGACCAACCTTTTGCAACTTCCAGATTTACAAATGCCCTTGAAGTTAGCTTCATTGTCTTTAAATGCAAACTTTGAAGAAATGATTTATAAATCATCCCCACATACAACAATGCGAACTAGGCATTGTTTTGTCCAGAGTCCAAAATCAACAAGAAATAGAATCATAGCCAATGTCAGTTGCAAAGCTTTTATGTCAGTAATAGTTTGAGATTTCCTTATGAGTAGATCTGCTTATTTATGTTCCCATTCTGTCCTTTTGTTTTCTTCTTTGGTCCTTATGAGTAGATCTGCAATTTTATGTTCCCATTCTGTCCTTTTGTTTGCTTCTTTGGTACTTATGAATTGGACTTAATTAAGAGCTCATTTTAAATTTTTTATTAACATGATTATTTTATTCTGGTTACTGACCTCTTAAGAAACCTGCATAAAGTCAAAACTGTGTTGAAGCAAAGAATCTAACCAGTGGAAGGTTTCCTATGTTAAGTAGCAAATTATAAGAAAACAACCAAGTACACAAGTAAACCACCAAGAGTAGATAACTAGTATTATCACAACTGTGAGAGAAAAACATAGTAGCGTGTTAAATACATTATTAAAAATAATTCTTGATTTGGTGATAATTCTATATGTCTATTTGTTTTAGCTTTATTTTGGTTTTAAACTTTCAAGTTCACTTCCATTTTTGAGTTCAAAACAGATTTCTGTTCGAATTTGTGGCATGTTTCTCTTTTTTTAATTAATGCCTAATAGGTAGATGAGCAGAGTATTGTGATTGATAGCTGGGACACAAACTTGTTTAAATTCTGCATGTCTAGCTCTTCTTTAGCAATTTAATGTTGCTTTATTTTAATTGTTAGTGTGGGAAAAATGCATCTCATGTTTTAAATAAACACATGTATAGTCATATATCACTGGGGCAAGGCACAAACATGTGAATTACCCATCCCTATTTAAGCAACGAGTGGTAGCATATCCACTCTGATATCTTGTTAACAGAGACAATATATTCTATGGACATTAATGTCCTAGCAGAAAACTGAATTGTGAGAGATCAGAGTTGAATGATGTGAATTCACCTATGAGGTAGGGTGGATTCTGCATTATAAATAGTCCAAGATTACCTTTCCACAAAAAGGACCTACAAGTTATTTTGATCATGGGTCAATTGTTTCTACCTGTTTGCCTAACCATTCATCACTATCCAAAAAAAATCTGCTTTCCAATGTAGGTCAATAAGAAGCAAATATGATGCTCTAGAAAAAAGTTAAACTACAAATCTAGAAGGTTCAATCTATATTGTATTCCCACAAAAGATGCATGACTATTTCTGATTTTTGTTAGATTGCACAATTCCATTTGAAAGACCATAAACCTGACTGATAGGCTGTTATAACTTATTAAGGATCAACAACCCAAATATCTTGGAAAGGATACATAAGAATATAATATCCATAGAGGTTACGCATTAAACTAACACATGCAAATCAACGTTTGGGTAGATGATAGGTCACAATGCTATGATAGAAATGCAATTTGGGAATTCCAATTTAAGAATAACAGGAAAGTGTAAGTGCTATAAGAAGAGATCCTCAACTTATGGCAACAAATCCTATTGTATAGTCTTGTACTTGACTACAAACTGGTCCTTATGAGATTATGATAAGTTTCTTTTTCCTTCCATCCAATATTCGAAGATATGCAACAATGATATATTTAAAGATGCAACAACGAATAAGAGAACCTAAGCAACTGTCACTTTAGCTTTATTATTTGAAACCTCTCCAAAGTTTAACCGGATGTAATAGGAAATATTGCTAGGGAGGAAAATAGTAGTGCCTCCTCCACAAACCCTTGCTTGATAAGAACCATAAAAAAAACCAACATATGCAGAGACAAAGCAGGGAGGAAAAAGAAAGGATCTATATTTAGGTACTGTGTCTATGTTGTGTGTTAAGATCTTTTTTAACGGCAGTGTGGTGTAGGGTATGCATTGATGTCTATAGTATGCTAAATTAATTTATGGTGAATGAATTGCAGTATTGTCGATTTTATTATACGCATTGATATAATGGTCATTCATGTTGATTGAAATGGCATTGGTATTGATGGGTTGGTCATTCTAGGGAATGTAGGGGTTTATATATTTATGTTGGTCATTAAATATACCATGAACTATTGTATGTGGATTGTGGTGAAGGATTTCAATCCTTCACCACATTGTATCCTGCTTAATCTTGCTTTCAAGTTATAAATACGTTGAATTTAATATGAAGCATTGAGTGAAATACATTGTATGTTGTTATTGTAACAGTGATTGGTTCACTTATTTCATTGTTTTTTACTCCAATTTAACCATACTTAAACAAATTAAGGATTTAGCTCTTGTTCAAATCTACTAATTAGTTCAATAATTAAAGTAGGCAGCAGGGAACGTTAGCTATGCGGCCTTGTTGATTAATAATGTTACTGTTTTGTATTATTTTTTTTATTGGGCGTGATGTATGTAAAGTCTTTACTCTGGCTTATTATTAATTAATGATGTTACTATTTTGTATTTTTTTATTGATTAATAATGTTTTTTTGGTTGAATTGACCCACAAGGATTTTAACATTAATTATTTTTAGTTTATTTCATACTTCATTTTTCTATTCGCTTTATCCAATTTGAGCATTAAATTTTTTAAGTTTACTTCATATTTCATAACAGACTATTATAAATTGAGTTATCCTAGTGCCACACGTTACCATTTGTATTATTACTTAACCCAGGGTTTCTTATTTGAGTTTGAATTTGTGTTTTGAAAAATATATTATTAATAGAAATGAAACCCGTTTAAAATGTGTGTTTTTACTAGTTTTGAAAAAACATTGAGACATAAATAAATTTTGAAAAATGAACAAGTAATAATCATGAACTTGAAGAAATGTATTTAAAAAAAATATTATTAAATTAAAGATAAAAAATTTAAAAATATAAATAGTTAGATTGTAATTTTTTAGTGTTAATTAGACAAGCACAATTTTATGCAATTGCTAATTACTTCTAATGATATATGTGATATTACTTTAACCCACTCCAAAACATTATTAAGTACACTCAAAAAATTCAACTGGTCAAACATTGACTGTCTTATAAATTCAACTCCTTAAAATCTTTAGCCTCCTTCCTTAGATAATTCAACTCCTTAAAATCGTCAACCTCATTGACTGTCTTAGAAATTCAACTCCTTAAAATCTTTAGCCTACTTCCTTAGATAATTCAACTCCGTAAAATCTTCAGCCTCATTCCTTAGATAATTCAACTCCTTAAAATATTCAGCCTCCTTCCTTAGATTACTTCGCACGTGAGAGAGAGAAAAATGTGAGTGATGAGTGTGTATGAAAATGAGAAGTTCAAGTGTCTTTTCATAGTGATTTTATGGTGCTCAAGGGCACGTCTCATTGCAAATTAAATTAAACATTCTTTATTTTAATTTAAAATTCAATTTTTCTTTTTTTAACTTGTGCTAGTTGGGGAATACCTCTCACAACTACCCAAAAATCAACACTCCCTCTTAGCTAGGGAGCTATTCACTTTCACTTCCTCAAGATGTCAACTTAGCTGAAAAAATTTCTCCACCCCAAGAAAAGGTTGAATGAGCCTAGCCACATTAGACGGTACCCTATCAATACCCTTGACCTAGGGAGAATGTATGTAATGATGCTACAACATCAACACTCCCTCTCAAAGAGGGAGGCATTCTCAACCACTCCAAGATTTTTCCTAAAATATAACAACTTCATCAGGGACAGAGGCTTTGTAAGAATGTCAACAACCTGCTCATTCGCAGAAATGTATTAGAGCCTCCTTACTCCCTTTTGTATCATGTCTCAAATGTAGTGGTACTTGATCTCAACGTGTTTCGACATGTCATGGAAAAACAAATTTTCCAAAAGCTTCACACAACTTTGACTGTCACAATATATCATGATCATCTCTAGCACCCAATTAAACAATCCTGCAAGAAGCTTCTGAAGCCACACTGCTTCACAACTTGCCAAACTAGTTGTAGTATGCTCAACCTCTAAGTGATGAGTGCAAAAAAAGTCTACTTCATGATCTTATAGGATATCATAGTAGAACCAAAATTGAAGCAACATCCTGATGTGCTCTTCCTATCTTCGACACTTCCTGCCCAATCAGAATTTGTGTCTCCCTGCAGTTGTACTTCACCATCTACGACATACCTCAATCCATAACTAACTGTATCATGTATATATCTCAATACATGCTTTGCTGTAATCCAATATATATGCCTAGGTTCCACTATGAACTGGCTTAGAGTGTTCATTTTGTTAGTGTCTGTCAGTCCTGCCAGTCACCAGTGATCAAATGTGCTCTTTCAAATTTTTTATTAGGGTTCTAGGTCAAGTTTTTTATGGTTTCAGTAGGTCTTCAAATAAAAACTTTGATCATTGGTTGGTGTGTCTAAGTCAATTCTACTCCTTTAGACATTCATGGCTATCATTGTTCATCATGGTTATGTTATTTTTCAGGTGTTACAGGTCATGAATCAGTTAAAATGTCATCATATGGGTCTTGGTCTAGGTCTTCACCTGTTTTGTCATCACCATGTTAGTTTTAAGTAAAAAGAACTATGTTTATTGTCTTGAGTCCTCATATAAATGGAGTTAGCATCTTAGGGAGAAAATGTAATAAAGGTAAAGGTAATACTTCGGTTCATAAAGATATTGCTCCAATCAATGCGGTATGATGCCATGTCATGACATATGCCAAAAAAGGTGTTTTTGAGTTTTAAAGGATCTTTCAAGCATTTCTTTCACTCATCTCATTTTTATAGAGCTCCAATTGGTCATTGAAAGCCTTCCAATCAACCTCAGCATTGATTTCTACTCTCAAAGGGTGTTTTGCATCCTATCACTATGTTTTCTTACCTCACACTGCGTTTTGTGTCTTCCACGCTGCATTTTCAGCCTCACGTTACGTTTTCTCTAGCTCGTTACATTTTCAATGTGTGAAACAAAGGAACAAATCCAAAAATTCTCTCATGTAGGTGAAGCTATACTCAGCTTAGTTACAAGTAAGTTTAAGCAAAACATCACCTCCAATCATCAGTTTTTTCAACCTTTTAGTGGGGAACCCTCTCCTAGGGTTCGACGCCACGTTTTCTTGGTTTGAAACTATTGTTTACTTTGCGCACATAAAAACCTAGTTCCCAAAAAATTTTACCTTTCCCCACACTCAAACACACTTCCCCTGGCTTTCCTTATCCATCCTCCCTCATTCCCCTAACTCCTAGAGCTAACCCTAGTCTGTACGCTACACTATTGGCAGAAATTAGGGTTAGGACTGTGTTTTAATTCCTACCACTCATACCTTCACTCCCTATTTGATTTTTCACTTCCCTAAGCTTCCCAACACACCTCCCTACCTCCCAAATTTTTCCTACTAAGATATCTCCTCCCTAACCCCTCTATCCCCTCACCTGAAGACACTAACCCTAATCCCTTGTTTTCCCAAGTAAAACTCTTTTTCCCCCTTTCATCCATCTAGGGTTTTGCTGTGAAAATTTAAATCATGAAAATTGAGAAGAAGGAATATACTAAATAAGGCCAGGTGTCTAGATTTGAGTTAGCTAACACCCATGAGATCAATGCTTCACCATTCATCAAAAGGTCATGTGAAGAAGTGGGTTGCCTAGGATTTTGTGAGAAAATTCAACAAGTGGGATACCATGCCAAGTTGATACGCCTCCTTGCCACCAAATTGAAAAAAGGGAAATTCAAAATATTAGGGATAGACTTTATCATATTAGTAGAGGTGATTGGCATAATTTTTAGGGCTTTGAGGTCATTTGCCACTCATAGGGACAATCTCACTTCAAAATCCATTTCTGAAGTAAGGAAGATGAATTTGACAAATGTGAAAGACGTGTTTGTGAATAATAGAACAAGGAATGAAAACCTCCTTCACTGTTTACATAGTTATCATATATTAGGAGATATGAAACTTTATTGGAGACATATTTCAGAAAATCAAAATTTTCCAAGTTAATTCCCTGTTTTAGTCATGATATTGTGGCATGGATTCCGAGAAAATGAAAATGAATTTCCAAAAAATGAGAGAGGTTTGTCTTCACAACCAATTTATCTACAAAAAGACTCTCTCAGGTTTGCAAAATTCTTCATGGTTAGAGAGATAGTTCTCCATCTTTGAGGCCTATTTTTGTAGAAAACCCATAAATTTTACATTGTTTTTTGTCCAAAAAGGTAGCGTGCCCCACGCTACATTTTTGTTGGGGGCCTCCATTTGACAAAAGGTTTACATTTTTGGATTCCTTATGGCCTAGACATTAAATTTGTGTAACTAGAGATCCATGTCAGCATATTTTTCTAGGTCAAAAAGTAAAAAAAGTAGCGAAACAACACCTTTTTGCCATGCTTTTTTGAGGCATGCTATGTTTTTGGAGTAGATGTGGGAGAAATGGCTTTTGGAGGTTTCAAAGAAATATTTTTTAGTGCTTGAATATTTTATGGTGTAGTAGATAGGCAGATATTTCTCCAACATTTTTCAGATCTTGATTTGGAGCTTGGGAACCCCTCGAAAAGTCACTTACAACAACACACTACATTTTCTCCAGGCACACTACATTTTTAGGCAATTCACTACGTTTTTCCTTGGAACTAATTTTTCTCAGTTTGCTCAGTCCATATCGACTTTTCCTGATGTAATTTGTCATTTTAGAGGTTGTGATAATGCATTGAGGTGTAATTATGTTTTTCAAAGTAAAAATTAATTAGATTCATGCTTGTATAGGTTCTTATGGTCAAATGAATCAATTTTGCACCAAATTGGGAGTTGGTTTCTAACCTCCCTAGTCTTAGGTATGTTTGGAGATATTCTTGTAAGCAGTTCCTTGAATTTTGGATTCGACCCACGAGAGGGGGAAACTGATATTTTGATCTATATGTAACCCAATCTAAGTTAGAGAAAGGGGTGGATGCTTGAGAGTATTTTGGAGACTTTTTACTTGATCACTTTCCAATAATACATGCCAGTTGCTGCTATTATTCAAGAATTCATGTGGTATGATCTTGTGGCAGTGTTTTGTTTTGTGATTCACTTTTATGAATGTTTAATGTATCTTCTTTCCATTTCTATGCTTTCAATCATCTTCCTATGAGTTTGATGAACAAAATTCTTAAAGTTTAAGCTCTTTTTCGATAGGAATTTCATCTTTATGTTATCTATCTTCTGATGAATAAAATCATGCTTGCCATGCTCATTTTGAACCTATGTTTTTCAACCCTACACTACACCGACAAAGCCTCAAAGTTCCATTGAGACATACATACCTTGCTCCTTTGTATTTTTGCAACTGAGCTTTTCCTCAAACCCTAGCCTTAGTTCCTTGACTCATGCTTCATCAAGAAAAACCCTAAATTTAAAAACCTTACATGAACTGAACATATCTAGCCTAATATATTTTTCCCACTCCAGTCATATTTGGCTGTGAGATTTATAGAGAGAGCACTCTAGTAGGGCTAGCTGCTGAACCCTAAGTGGTTTGAGGTTACTTCCGTCAATCTCCTTTCTCAGCCTTGGGATATTGCGGAGGATAACATTTTGGTGCCGTTTCCGGGGAACGAGAAATCATATCTTCCATGGGAAAGAACGACAATGATCGGATCTAATTACTGATGGTGGATAGTGATCAGACATAGGAATGCTGACATCATTCACCTGGCGACTCCAAATCAGTTTCAAATTTAATTCTAAGACTCCACTGGAGGATGAACCTTGCCAACAGAAAAATGAAAGGAAAATATGGGAAGATCAGGTATTCAAGTTGGAATTTCATCCAAGATATAATATGCTTTATTGTAAATCATTTCTTCTCTTTTCTTAAGAATGTAAAGAAGGTTTTCCAAAGTATACTATATTTGAGAAAAGATCCCAGGCCCACATTTGATTCCTTTCCTTTGAAGATTGTGAATACAAATTTTTATCTTGGTCAAGATCCTTCTTTTGAATCTTATGATGACCATCTTCAACTTGATGAGCCTTAAGAGATCAAGACTAATTCTACAACTTCTGTGATCTGGATTTAAACAGGAATGCAACAGATCACAGAGATAACCATGAATACAGATATACAGTGGAAATAATACTTCATTTCATTAATGTAAAATACTAAAATATGCTTACAAACAAAAATGGAAATAAACCAGCTAGGGCGATGGTAGCTTATCTTTGAGAAGAGATGTGGAGGCTACATGCCTCTGAACTGTGTTACAATGAGACTCGAAGGCCTATTTATTGTTGAGAAACAACGGAAAACCCTTAACATCCCAAAACTTAACCCTAGAAGATGAAACGCCAAATTGTGGGCCCCGTTTTGGGTAAGTTGGTGCATCAACTTCCTAGGGTCATAACTTTGGCACTCGATCTTCATTTGACATGTACAATAACTCATTAGAAAGATCTATCTGAGCACTACAACTTTGGGAAGAGCAACATCGGTCCATGGACCCATGTTGCTCCCATATTTCCAAAAAAGGTCATTTAGGGCCTCAAAACAGCTCCGGAAGTTCAGGACTCGAAAAACTGCTAAAAATAGTAAATTGTGCTACAATTTAGGAAACTAAAAAATTGAAAGAAACAGTTGTGGGGGTCCAAGTGGGATAGGTGAGTGGCCACCAACATCCACTTAGATCATTCCTCCCCCCTTAGGAAGCAATGGTCCCCATTGCGTTGAGTTCCTCCATCTATTGAACTTGGTCCTTCGTGAGCTGTTCTGCAATCTTGGATGTGTCTAGTAATGGTGGGAAGCATGGTCGAGGGCGGTACACATTGAACACTTTGTGGAGGCGAAGGAGTGGAGGAATGTTGTGCTCCAGAGTATTGTTTCCCACAGCCTTGGTAATGCTGTAAGGACCATGTCAGAGTGCTCTGAGCTTCTAATGGGATCTTGTAAGGCGTTCTTTCTGCATATGTAACCAAAATTTGTCGCCCACCTGAAACTTGTGTGGTGGCCCTGTGGGTGAGGAGAAGCTGCTCTTGTGTTCTTTAATGATTGTATCCCTCTGCTGTTGCTGCTGCGTGGAGGAACCCTTTACGGGGATCATGGATGTGGCGAAGATCTTCCCCTTACTTTGGGAGCGAACCAGACAGAAAATAAATTTCCTAGTCTATGAGATGAGCTTACTACCTTTATTAGTAGCGATCAAAGAGGTGGCGGTAGGTGGGGCTGCCTCCGGTATCCTATATAATGAGTTACCCAAAGAAATAATAACAGTGGGAGGCCTTGACTCATACACAGCATGTCACCTCCACAAGTATGGCTGGCTTAATAATACGTCACAAACATCTAGAGGTGTAACATCACACAATACCTCGTTTGTGAAGGGTTTGATGCTGTAGGGAAGGCGACAATGCTAGCGAAATCGAAGTTCTCGTCCTTGGTGAAGCCACCCAATACTGTATGGGTGCGGGTGTGGTGTAGTAAGTAGGTCCAACCACTTCACGACCTCTGCTGAAAAGAGATTATTTTGGCTGCCACTGTCGATAATGAATTGCAGTGACGAACCCTTCACCCACATCTGTGAGTGGAAAAGACTCTCCCCTCCCCTGGATCTTCGAGCTCATTCTTCTGGATCTTGGCAGTGGCAACAGTGACAATGGGCTCCGCATCAATTATATGCTTCCCTTTGACATTCCCCTTGTTAGGTTCTGACTCAGGGTCAGAACATGCATCTGATTCTAAAGCCTTCAACTCGGCCACTAGTGACTGTTTGGTACGACACTCACTTGTGTTGTGAGTGGGGCTCTTGTGGAACTCACACCACTTTCCTTTGTCCTTATTTGACTTCGTGGTGTTGTACTTTTATTACAGCTTCAAAGGGTTGTCTTGGGTCACCCCGCCTTGGCTTTGTCCTTTGGTCTTCGAATTCGTAGATCCAAAATCTTGCTTCTTCTGTTTGAACTTTTTCTTGATTTTGATAGCGTATTGGTACGCCGTGTTGAGTGAGGAGATGTTCAGGAACTCCATCTCTTCCTGGATGTATCTATGTAGGCAGCTGCGGTATTTGAGTACCAAATGTGGCTTTGAGTCCTTGATACCCAACTGTGTGCGAAGGGTATGAAAAATGTTTGTGAACTCTGGCACATCTTGGTCCCTTCCCTGCCGCAGCGTGGTCCACTTTATGTATTTGTCCTCATGGCTTTTGATAGGGTAATAATGCTCCTTAATGGAATCCCAGAATGAATTCCAAGTGGGTGTAGCTGAGAATAGTGAGCCCATACTTTCATCCTTCTGCTCGCAGTAGGTTTCCCACCAGTCCTTGACGTGGGGGGTTGCTTTGAGAAGAGAAAAAACAATCTTTTCCCGACTTGAAAATTCATGAACAGAAAAATACCCATTTAGCATATTTAACCATTTATCTACGACATCTGTGTCTATTTGACCCTTGAAGATGGGGATTTCAAAATTAACTTGTACCTTAAAGGGTGTGGCATTTCCAGAGTAGCTGCTGGAAGCAGATGCGTCGCCTCTAGGTAGCTGCTGAAGGATCTATGCAAAGTTGTCCATCATCACGTTCCCTTGTCACTTGAGGGCTTCTTCAAGTAAGATTTTAATAGGATCTCATGCCCCCTCATCTTTCTTTTCATCCGCCATGGGAGGTCGTCGAGATTTGCGAGGATGGTCTTGCAAAGGTTCGACCAGTTCAAGCCCTAACTCCTTATATCCCAACCTCGTTGGGGACATACAAATAAAAACAAAGAAAAAGTAGACCACTTTGATACCACTGATCCAGATTTAAACAGGAATGTAATAGATTACAGAGATAACCATAACTAAATATGTGCAGTAAAAATAATACTTCATTTCATTAATGTAAAATACTGAAATATGCTTACAAACATAAATGGAAATAAACTAGCTAGGGCGATGGTAGCGTATCTTTGAGAAGAGATGTGGCATCTACATACCTTTGAACTGTGTTAAAATGAGGCTCAAAGGCCTATTTATTGTTGAGAAACAATGGAAAATCCTTAACATCCCAAAACCTAACCCTAGAAGATGAAACGCCAAATTGTGGGCCTCGTTTTGGGTAAGTTGGTACATCAACTTCCCGGGATGGTAACTTTGGCACCTGATCTTCATTTGACCCGTACAATAGCTCATTAGAAAGATCTATCCAAGCACTACAACTCTAGGAAGATCAACATCGATGCATGGACCCATGTTGCCCCCATATTTCACAAAAAACGTCGTTTAGGGCCTCAAAACAGCTTTGGAAGTTCAGGACCCAAAAAACTACTAAAAATAGTAAATTGTGCTACAATTTAGGAAACTGAAAGAGACAATTGTGGGGGTCCAAGTGGGATAGGTTGGTGGCCACCAACATCCACTTGGATCATTCCTCCCCCCTTAGGAAGCAATGGTCCCCATTGCATTGAGTTCCTCCATCTGCTGAACTTGGTCCCTGGTGAGCTGTTATGCAATCTCGGATGTGTCCAGTAATGGTGGGAAGCATGGTTGACGGTGGTACACATTGAATACTTTGTGTAGGAAAAGGAGTGGAGGAATGCTGTGCTCCAGAGTATTGTTTCGTACGACCTTGGTAATTCTTTAAGGACCATGTCGGAGTGGTCTGAGCTTTCAATGGGATCTTGTAAGGCATTCTTTCTACATATGTAACCAAACTTTGTCACCCACCTGAAACTTGTGTGGTGGCCCTGTGGGTGAGGAGAAGCTGTTCCTGAGTTCTTTCATGACCGTATTCCTTTGTTGCTGTTGTTGCGTAGAGGAACCCTTCGTGGGGGTCATGGATCTAGTGATGATCTTCCCCTTACTTTGGGAGCGAACAAGATAGAAAATAAATTTCCTAGTCTGTGAGATGAGCTTGATGCCTTTCTTAGCAGCGATCAAAGAGGCAGCAGTAGGTGGGGCTACCTTTGGTATCCTGTATAATGAGTTAACCAAAGAAATAATAACAACGCGAGGCCTTGCCTCATACACAGCATGTCGCCTCCACAAGTATGGCTGGCCTAATAATACATCACAAACATCTAGAGGTGTAACATCACATAATACCTCGTCTGTGAAGCGTTTGATGTTTTAGGGAAGGCGGCACTGCTGGCAAACTCGAAGATCTCGTCCTTGGTGAAGCCACCCAATGTTGTATGGTTGCGGGTGTGGTGTAGTCGGTAGGCCCAACCACTTCACGACCTTTGCTGAAATGAGGTTCTTTTGGCTGCCACTTTCGACAATGAATTGTAGCAATGAACCCTTCACCCACATCTGTGAGTGGAAAAGATGCTCCCCCTCCTCTGGATCTTCAGGCTCATTCTTCTGGATCTTGGCGGTGGCAACAGTGACGCTGGGCTCTGCATCAATGATCTGCTTCCCTTTGACAATCCCCTTGTCGAATTTTGACTCAGGGTCTGAACATGCATCTGATTCTGAAGCCTTCAACTCGGCCACCAGCGACTGCTTGGTCCAACACTCACTTGTGTTATGAGTGGGGCTCTTGTGGAACTCACACCACTTTCATGTGTCCTTCTTTGACTTCGTGGTGTTGTTATTTTCTTGCGGCTTCAAAGGGTTGACTTGGGTCACCTCGCCTTGGCTTTGTCCTTTGGTCTTCGGATTCGCAGATCCAAAATCTCACTTCTTCTGTTTGAACTTTTGCTTTGATTTTGATAGCGTATTGGTACGTCATGCCAAGTGAGGAGATGTTCAGGAACTCCATCTCTTCCTGGATGTATCTGTGTAGGCAGCCGCGATATTTGAGTACCAAATGTAGCTCAGATTCCTTGATACCTAACTGTGTGCGAAGGGTATGAAAAATGCTTGTGAACTCTGGCACATCTTGTTCCCTTCCCTGTCGCAGCGTGGTCCACTTTATATATTTGTCCTCATAGATTTTGACAAGGTAATATTGCTCCTTAATGGCATCCCAGAATGAATTCCATGTGGGTGCGGCTGAGAATAGTGAGCCTGTACTTTCATCCTTCTGCTTGCAATAGGTTTCCCACCAGTCCTTGATGTGGAGGGCTGCTTTGAGAAGAGTGAAAACAATCTTTTCCTGACTTGAAAATTCATGAACAAAAAATACCCATCTAGAAAATTTAACCATTTATCTACGAAATCTATGTCTATTTCACCCTCGAAGATGGGGATTTCAAAATTAACTTGTACCTTAAAGGGTGTGGCATTTCTAGAGTAGATGTTGGAAGCCGATGTGCCACCTCTGGGTAGCCGTTGAAGGATCTGCACAAAGTTGTCCATCATCGCGTTCCTTTGTCACTTGAGGGCTTCTTCGAGCAAGATTTTAATAGGATCTCCTACCCCCTCATCTTTCTTTTCATCCACATGGGAGGTTGTCAGGATTTGTGAGGCTAGTCTTGCAAAGGTTCGACTAGTTCAAGCCCTAAATCCTTATATCCCAACCTCATTGGGGACATGCAAAGAAAAACAGAGAAAGAGAAGACTGCTCTGATACCACTGATTTGGATTTAAACAGGAACGCAACAGATTACAAAGATAACCATAAATATAGATATGCAATGGCAATAATACTTCATTTCATTAATGTAATATACTGAAATATGCTTACAAACAGAAATGGAAATAAACCAGCTAGGGTGATGGTAGCTCATCTTTGAGAAGAGATGTGGTAGCTACATGCCTCTGAAATGTGTTACAATGAGGCTCGAAGGCCTATTTATTGTTGAGAAACAATGGAAAACCCTTAACATCCCAAAATCTAACCCTAGAAGATGAAACGCCAAATTGTGGGCCCCGTTTTGGGTAAGTTGGTACATCAGCTTCTCAGGGTCATAACTTTGGCACTCGATCTTAGTTTGACACGTAAAATAGCTTGTTAGAAAGATCTATCTGAGCACTACAACTTTGGGAAGAGAAACATCGATCCATGGACACATGTTACTCCCAGATTTCCCAAAAAATGTCGTTTAGGGCCTCAAAACAACTCCGGAAGTTTAGGACCCGAAAAACTGCTAAAAATAGTAAATTGTAATACAATTTAGGAAACTGAAAAACTGAAAGAGAAAGTTGTGGGGGTTCTAAGTGGGATAGGTGGGTGGCCACCAACATCCACCTGGATCATTCCTCCCCCCTTAGGAAGCAATGGTCCGCATTGCATTGAGTTCCTCCATCTGTTGAACTTGGTCCCTGGTGAGCTGTTCTGCAATCTCGGATGTGTCCAGTAATGGTGGGAAGCATGGTCGAGGATGGTACACATTGAACACTTTGTGTAGGCAAAGGAGAGGAGGAATGATGTGCTCCAGAATATTGTTTCCCACAGCCTTTGTAATGCTGTAAGGACCATGTCGGAGTGGTTTGAGCTTCTGATGGGATCTTGTAATGCGTTCTTTTTGCATATGTAACCAAAATTTTTCGCCCACCTGAAACTTGTGTGGTGGCCCCGTGGGTGAGGAGAAGCTGTTCTTGTGTTCTTTCATGACCATATCCCTCTACCATAGCTGCTGCGTGGAGGAACCCTTCGCGGTGGTCATGGATGTGGCGACGATCTTCCCCTTAGTTTGGGAGTGAACTGGACAGAAAATAAATTTCCTAGTCTGTGAGATGAGCTTGCTGCCTTTCTTTGCAGTGATCAAAGAGGTGGCGGTAGGTGGGGCTACCTTCGGTATCCTGTATAATGATTTACCCAAAGAAATAATAACAACGCAAGGCCTTGACTCATACACAACATGTTGCCTCAACAAGTATGGTTGGCCTAATAATACATCACAAACATCCAGAGGTGTAACATCACACAATACCTCGTCTGTGAGGGGTTTGATGCTGTAGGGAAGGCGACACTACTGGCAAACTCGAAGATCTCATCCTTGGGGAAGCCACCCGATGATGTATGGCTGCGGGTGTGGTGTAGTCGGTAGGCCCAACCTCTTCATTACCTCTGCTGAAATGAGGTTCTTTTGGCTGCCATTGTCGACAATGAATTGTAGCGGTGAACCCTTCACCCACATTTGTGAGTGGAAAAGATGCTCCCCTCCTCTAGATCTTCAGGCTCATTCTTTTGGATCTTGGCGGTGGCAACAGTGACACTGGGATCCGCATCAATGATCTACGTCCCTTTGACATTCCCCTTGTCGGGTTCTGACTTAGGGTCGAAACATGCATCTGATTCTGAAGCCTTCAACTCGACCACCAGCGACTGCTTGGTCTGACACTCACTTGTGTTATTCTTTTCTTGCGGCTTCAAAGGGTTTTCTTGGGTCACCCCACCTTGGCTTTGTCCTTTGGTCTTCAGATTCACATATCCAAAGTCTCACTTCTTCTATTTGAACTTTTGCTTGATTTTGACAACATATCAGTACGTCATGCCGAGCAAGGAGATGTTCAGGAACTCCATCTCTTCCTGGATGTATTTGTGTAGGCAACCACGGCATTTGAGTACCAAATGTAGCTCAGAGTCCTTGATACCCAACTGTGTGTGAAGGGTATGAAAAATGTTTGTGAACTCCGGCACATCTTGGTCCCTTCCCTACCACAGCATTGTCCACTTTTTCTATTTGTCCTCATAGTTTTTGATAGGGTAATACTGCTCCTTAATGGCATCCCGGAACGAATTCCAAGTGGGTGCAATTGAGAATAGTGAGCCCATACTTTCATCCTTCTGCTCACAGTAGGTTTCCCACCAGTCCTTGATGTGGAGGGCTGCTTTGAGAAGAGCGAAAACAATCTTTTCTTGACTCAAAAATTCATGAACAGAAAAATACCCATCTAGCAGATTTAACCATTTATCTACAACATCTGCGTCTATTTGACCCTCAAAGATGGGGATTTAAAAGTTAACTTGTACCTTAAAGGGTGTGGCATTTCCAGAGTGGCTGTTGGAAGTTGATGCGTTGCCTCTGGGTAGCCGCTGAAGGATCTGCGCAAAGCTGTCCATCATTGCGATCCTTTGTCTCTCGAGGGCTTCTTCGAGCAAGATTTTAATAGGATCTCCTGCCCCCTCATCTTTCTTTTCATCCGCGATGGGAGGTTGTTGGGATTTGTGACGTTGGTCTTGCAAAGGTTTGACTAGTTCAAGCCCTAACTCCTTATATCTTGACCTTGTTGGGGAGATGCAAAGAAAAATAGAGAAAAAGCAGACCGCTCTAATACCACTGATCCAAATTTAAATAGGAATGAAACATATTACAAAGATAGCCATAAATACAGATATGCGATGGAAATAATACTTCATTTCATTAATATAAAATACTAAAATATGCTTACAAATAGAAATGGAAATAAACCATCTAGGGCGATGGTAGCTTATCTCTGAGAAGAGATGTGGCGGCTACATGCCTCTAAACTATGTTAGAATGAGGCTCGAAGGCCTATTTATTGTTGAGAAATAATGGAGAACCCTTAACATCCCAAAACCTAACCCTAGAAGATGAAATGCCAAATTGTGGGCCCCGTTTTGGGTAAGTTGGTACATCAACTTCCCGGGGTCGTAACTTTGGCACTTGATCTTCGTTTGACGCGTACAATAGCTTGTTAGAAAGATATATATGAGCACTACAACTTTGGGAAGAGAAAAATCAATCCATGGACCCATGTTGCTCCCATATTTCCCAAAAAATGTCGTTTAGGGCCTCAAAATAGCTTCGGAAGTTCAGGACCCGAAAAACTGCTAAAAATAGTAAATTGTGCTACAATTTAGGAAACTGAAAAACTGAAAGAGACTACTATGGGGGTCCAAGTGGGATAGGTGGGTGGCCACCAAAATCCACCTGGATCATTCTATACATACTCCTACACCTTGTAAAATTCCAGAAAGATACAAGCCACTCATCTTACCTCCTATACTCCATGATTTCCATAAAAATTATTACAAATATCTTCCCATGTTTGATGGAGAATATGATAACATCACTGCTGAAAAAAACATTTAGAGTTTTGAAAACTTTCTCGACCTTTTTGAGGTTGAAGAAGATGATGTCAGTATCAAGACTTTTTCTCTATCTTTGCAAGGTGAAGCCAAGGTATGGTTCAAAAACTTGCCAGCTGCAAGCAGCGTCGATTTCCATCAGTTTGTGAAAGTCTTCCTTGATAGATGGGTTATCAAGAGGAATCCTTTTCTGATTTTAGAAGAACATAATCATTTGAAAAGACAACCAAGAGAAATAGTGCAACACTTTTCAGCTAGGTTCAATCAAGTATACCATTCAATCCCTGTTGATATCAAAAAACCACCTGGTTTAGCTCTCTTATGCTACCCCAATGCCTTTGATCTAGAAATTGCATTTCAATTGAGAGAAAGGGACCCTACCATACTCAAAAAATGCAGGACAATGCAATAGATGTGGAAGCTAATCTGTTGGTCAAAAGGTCAAAGTTGAAGGAAGCAGAAAGGGAGAACATAGAGAAGGAGTACTTGACATCTTCAGAAGTGAAGCTCGACATTTTGGTAAGTACAATGGAAGAAACGATGCAAAAGATCATCATGAGAGATGAACTTTCTTTTCAAAAACACCATGTCCCACTTATTGCAGAAGAAGAAGAGGTTGTTGATCCTAACCATTATCCTACTCATTCAAGTTACCATAGATTAGAAAATGATTTCTTTATGTATTCATTTATAGACAGTCATGAAAATGGGTTTGTAGATCAACCCGTAAAGAATCAATTTGCTGATATAATGTGTAAGTTTGATGACATTGTTTATATGGATAATTTACCCAAGTATGATCAATATGATGATAATTATGTTGTTGAAATAGAGGCTGAATCTACAAGGCAATCAACGACATGTTTTTGGGAGGAAGAAGTTAAGTTACAACAACTCAAATATAGCACTCAACCTATACATATTAGCTATGACAGCAATGAAGAAAGTGCAGAAAATTTCAAAGCAGGTGAAAGGTCTTTGCCTTTATGTTTTACTTCATTTCAATTACTGAGAGAAAACTTTCCTCAGATTAGAAATCAACAGTCTTTCAATTTTGATATTGAACATGAAGATGACAACAGAGTTCTTGATCGAGACTCCTTACCCTTGTGTTTCTCTTTATTTGAAAAAACAAGAGAAAACTATAAGCAAGTAGATAAGCGAGTTGTCAACAACATAAATGGGCAGCCTTCTCATGAATTGGTTGAGGAGGTCACTTGTGATATGGAAGCTTCTTTTGCTCCAAAATCCTACCCACTGAGTTACATTGAGTTTCAAAACACATATGAAAGTTTAGAATCTGAAACATATTGTGAATTGATGCAAGATAATTCTATACCATTAAGTTTTGATTCATTTAAGTTTTTGAAGAAAAAATTCGATAATATTTTTGAAGCAAAGAATGAAGAGATTATAGAAAATCATGGAGTCTCATTGGAACCAATGTATGAAAAGTTGCAGTAGTCCTCTCAAGTTCTCCATGATCCAATAGCTGATGTTTTGGATGATATCTGTAATCAATGTCCTTCTCCATTAGTTAGCTATGAGAT
The DNA here is from genome assembly GCA_031772625.1 of Pinus tabuliformis. Classification (NCBI taxonomy): domain Eukaryota; kingdom Viridiplantae; phylum Streptophyta; class Pinopsida; order Pinales; family Pinaceae; genus Pinus; species Pinus tabuliformis. The sequence continues at coordinate 701,535,202 of CM062805.1, read as the reverse complement.
TCAAAACAAAGATGACACACATTTGATCAGGCAACTGGCTTCATTGTCTTTTTCAGCAGGAGTCTCGTTACAAAGTTCATCTAAAAATTTGCAGTCTACATATATTTCTCTTGAGAATGACAAAATTCATTTTATTAAAAAACCAATGTCTAAAAATGAAGAAGATTCTTGTCTTGTTGTTGATCATCAAGAAAAGATAGTCATTCGCGATTTTCAAGATCATTTTGTCGAGTTGCTGCAGTCATCAAGGGAGATGAATTTTATTGTATTTATGGATCATGTACACGTGTTCAGTGGACACTTGGAGTGGCCTACTTTTTGTTTTTTGCTGCCTACTCAAGGAAAGTGTGAGCAAAATTCGAGTAAGTAGCCATTTGCTAGATTGGTTACACTGGAAGGATCATTTCACATGATTGTATATATATATATATATATATATATATATATATATATATTTAGTAGGTGGGAAATTATCATAAGGATTTGAAGCCTGAGATGAAGATCCTAAGATATCGATGGTCTGCTGGAATAAGTAAGTTCAGCCAGTAGTCAATTTTAGAGTTAAGTTAGTTTAGTTTGTCAGTCAATTTTCAATTTTGAGTTTGGTCTTTTTGTTTTTTACTTGATGCTCAATGGACCAGGCTCCTTGGTCTATGGTGTTCTTGACACCTCCTAAAGGATCTTCCATCCCCATCTGGAGCCAATATTAGTGTCTGTCAGTCCTGCCAGTCATGAGTGATCAAATGTGCTCTTTCAAAGTTTTTGTCAGGGTTCTAGGTCAAGTTTTTTATGTTTTTAGTAGGTATTCAAATAAAAAACATTGATCATTGGTTGGTGTGTCTAGGTTAGTGCTACTCCCTTCAGCATTCATGGGTATCATTATTCAACATGGTTATGTCATTTTTCAAGTGTTACAGGTCATGAATCAGTTAAAATGTCATCATATGGGTCTTGGTCTAGGTCTTCCCCTATTTTTTCATCACCATGTCAGTTATAAGTAAAAAGAACTATGCTTATTGTATTGAGTCCTCATATAAAGGGAGTTAGCATCTTAGGGAGAAAATGTAATAAAGGTAAAGGTAATACTTTTTTTCATAAATATATTGCTCCAATCAATGAGGTATGATTCCATGTCATGACATATGTCAAAAAAGGTGTTTGTGAGTTTTAAAGGATCTTTCAAGAATTTATTTCGGTCATCTCATTTGTATAGAGCTCCAATTGGTCATTGAAATCCATCCAAGCAACTTCAGCATCAATTTCTACTCCCAAATGGCGTTTTGCATCCTCTCACTATGTTTTCCCGCCTCACACTGCGTTTTCTCCAGCGCGCTATGTTTTCAGTGTGTGAAGCAAAGGAATAGCTCCAAACATTCTCTCCTGTAGGTGAAGCTCTCCTCAGCTCAGTTACAAGTAATTTTAAACAAAACACCACCTCCAATCCTCAGTTTTTTCAGCCTTTTAGTGGGGAACCCTCTCCTAGGGTTTCAAGCTACATTTTCTTGGTTTGGCACTATTGTTCACTTTTTGCACAACATAACCTAGTTTCCTACACATTTTACCCTTCCCCACACTCAAACACACTTCCATTGGCACTCCTTATCCCTCCTCCCTCTTTCCCCTACGTCCTAGAGCTAACCCTAGTCTGTATGCTACGTTTTTGGTAGAATTTAGGGTTAGGACTGTGTTTTAACTCCTACCACTCATCCTTTCACTCCCTATCTGATTTTTCACTTCCCTAGGCTTCCCAACACACCTCCCTACCTCAAAAATTTTTCCTACTAAGATATTTCCTCCCTAACCCCTCTATACCCTCACCTCAAGACACTAACCCTAATCCTATGTTTTCCCATGTAAAACTCTTTTTTTCCCCTTTCATCCATCTAGGGTTTTGTTGTGCAAATTCAAATCACTGAAAGTGAGAAGAAGGAATATAATAAAGGAGGTTGGGTGTCTAGATTTGAGCTAGCTCACACCCATGAGATCAATGCTTCACCATTCATCAAAAGGTCATGTGAAGAAGTGTTGTCTAGGGTTTTGTGAGCAAATTCAGCAAGTGGGATACCATGCCAAGTTGATAAGCCTCTTTGCCACCAACTTGAAAAGAGGAAAAGCCACAATATCAGGGATAGAATTCATCATATTAGCAGAGGTGATTGGCATAATTTTTAGGGTTTTGAGGTCATTTGCCACACACAGGGAAAATCTTACTTAAAAATCAGTTCCTAAAATAAGGAAGATGGATTTGACAAAAGTGAAATATTTTTTTGTCAATAATAGAACAAGGAACAACAAACTCCTTCAGTGTTTACACAATTATAATAGATTAGGAGATATGCTACTTTCTTGGAGACATATTTCTGAAAATAAAAACTTTCCAAGTTAATTTCCTGTTTTAGTCATGATTTTGTGGCACGGATTCCGAGAACATGAAAATGAATTTCCAAAAATTGAGAGATTTGTTGTTCACAACATCCTTATCTACAAAAACCTCTCCTAGTTTTTCAAAACGTTTCATGGTTAGAGAGATATGGCTCCATCTTTGAGGCCTATTTTTATAGAAAACCCAGAAATTTTACATAGTTTTTTGTCCAAAAGGGTAGCGTGCCCCATGCTACGTTCTTGTTGGGGGGCCTCCATTTGACAAAAGGTTTACATTTCTTGATTACTTATGACCTGTAAATTAAATCTATGTAAATAGAGATCCATGTCAATAGCTTTTGCTAGGTCAAAAAGTCAAAATGGTAGCAAAAAAACACCTTTCTGCCATGTTTTTCAGAGCCACGCTATGTTTTTAGAGTAGCTGTGGGACAAATGGCTTTTGGAGGTCTAGAAAAATATTTTTCAGTACTTGAATATTCTAAGGTGTAGGAGATAGGAAGAGATTTCTCCAGTATTTTTCAGATCTTGAATTGGAGCTCAGGAACCCCTCCAAAAGTCACTTACAACATTACACTACGTTTTCTCCAAGCATGCTATGTTTTCAGGCAATTCGCTATGTTTTTGCCTGGAACTCATTTTTCTCAGTTTGCTCAGTCCAATTCGACTTTTGCCGATGCAATTTATCATTTTAGAGGTTGCGATGATGCATTGAGGTGTAATTATGTTTTTCAAAGTAAAAGTTAAGTAGATTCATGCTTGTATAGATTCTTATGGTCAAATGGATCAATTTTGCACCAAATTGGGAGTTGGTTTCTAACCTCCCTAGTCTTAGGCATGGTTGGAGATATTCTTGTAAACAATTCCTCGAATGTTGGATTCGACCCCTGAGAGGGGGAAATTGATATTTCGATCCATATGTAACCCAATCTAAGTTAGAGAAAGGGTTGTATGCTTGAGAGTCTTTTGGAGCCTTTGTACTTGATCACATTGCAGTAATACAAGCCAGTTACAACTATTATTCAGGAATTCATGTTGTATGACCTTGTGACAGTGTTTTGCTTTTGTGATTCACTTTTGTGAATGTCTAATGTATCTTCTTTCCATGTTTATGCTTTCAATGATCTTCCTATGAGTTTTATGAACACAATTCTTAAAGTTTAAGCTTTGTTTTGATAGGAATTTCATCTTTATGTTATCTATTTTTTGGTGAATGAAATCATGCTTTCCATGCTCATTTTGAAGCTATGCTTTTAAACCCTACAATACACTGACAAAGCCTAAAAGTGCCATTGAGACATACCCACCTTGCTCCTTTGTATTTCTGCAACTGAGTTTTTCCTAAAAACCTAGACTTGGTTCCTTGACTCACGCTTCATCCAGCAAAACCCTAAATTTCAAAACCCTACATGAGTTGAAAATATCAAACCTAATATATTTTTCCCACTCCAGTCATATTTGGCTGTGATCTTTATAGAGAGAGCCCTCTCTGGTTTAGTAGGGCTCACTATTGAACCCTCAATTGTTTGAGGTTGCCTCTGTCAATCTCTTTTCTCAGCCTTGGGATATTGTGGAGGATAACACACTACAAAACAAATATCAAGTTTGGTATTAACCAGATACATAAAGGATTTTTTGAACTGTTAATACATAGAGGGATCCACCAAATCCAGGTCAGATCCTCTCAACATCTTCAGAATGGTCACCATGGAAGTGGCCATGGACTTGCAATCCATCATCTCAAATCTGTGAAGGATTGTAATAATATACTTCCCTTAACCAAGGAAGATCTCACATGACTTATGCCACACTTCTAATCCCAAGAAACATTGCATAAAACCTAGATCCTTCATCTAAAACTCATAGGTCAACTCCCTTTTATATTGATCAATGAGATTTTCTACTCCTATAAAAAACAAGTCATAAACATATAACAACAAGATCATATGCTCACCTTTAACAACCTTGTAGTAAATATTGGGATGAACATCACTCTTGGTGAAACCAAGACTCATCAAGTATCCATGATTCTGAGAATACCAAGCCCAAGGCGCCTGCTTAAGTCTGTACAAAGCCTTCTTTAGTCTATAAACATGAGACTTATTCTCATGTACCTCAATGCCCTGAGGTTTCTCTATGTGCACCTTTTTCCTCATTCACTCCATTGAGGAAAGCAATTTTCACATCCATTTGATGCAATTTCCAATCCATAATAGAAGCAATATAAATAATAGTTCTAATAAAACCGTATCTGGCGACTGGAGAAAATGTCCCTTCATAGTCCTCTCCCTCTTTTTAGGAGAACTATTTTGCCGCGAATCTTTCTTCGGACTCCTCTATGATGCCATCTACTGCATGCTTGATCTTGTAGATCCACTTGGAAGACACCATTTACTTCCTCTCAAGCCTCATTGTAATTTCCCACACATCATTCTTCATGATGGAATGATATTCCTCTATCATGGCATTTTTCTAAACTTGTAGGCCTGCTGCCTCATTCGAGTTAGATGGCTCAAAATCAATGATGTGACTCATTAGTGATGCATATCCTATGTACCTCTTAGGATCCTTTCTTTCCTTGTAGGTGCCATGGGGAGCTGCATGCCCCTCTGCATCCTTTAATGTACTTCAAAGCCATGTCAACCTCTTCTTGTATTTTGTAACAATGAACCTAAGTGGTTCCACTGGCTCAATGCACCCTTCTGGGTCTTCCTGATGATATAAAGGATGTTCCATAGGTAGAGAAGGACTTGAGCCCACATCATTTGGAGCCTCTTGCTCCTCATCATTATGAGAGACCCTTTAGATCTCCATTAGGTTGCACACTCCAATTCTACTTGACTATATGCTCCCTCTGAACTATAAGCTCTTCCAGTCATCTGGCATGATTCTAGATGTCTGTACAATTTCTTCCTCTCGAACACACTCTTGTTGAGTTTATGCTCGAACATGGGAGAATCCTCTTAGATGCCCTTTAAATCTCTTAGGTTAATTTCTCATGAACACTAGGGGATCTATTTCGCTATTCACCCCACAAATATTCTCTAACCATTTACTCATTGGTGCTATGAGGTTAAATCTCTCCTCATAATAAAATTTGTGTTTTACTCTATTCGAACTAGGCTATAATTCACCCACATAGTGTTTGAATTTGTTATATTATTCCCCCATAATTTATGTGATTCTTTGCATAAATTTAGATTTAGGTAGTAGTAAAAAGTAAATATGTAGTACATTTTTTATGTTTAGTTAATTAAACATATTTACCGAGAATTATGCCCTCCATAATTTATCTAGTTTTTTGCAAAAATTTAGGTAGGAGTAAAAGTAAATATATTATACATAAAGATTGTAACAACCTCAAAAATTTAACATTATCCTCCATAATTTATGCTCTCCTACCATGTTAATTTTCTAGTGCTAATTCCAATGACATATGTGATGAGTGTGCATAAAAATGAGAAGTTCAAATGCTTTTTTATAGTGATTTTAAAGTGCCTAAAATTTGCAAATTAAATTAATTCTTTTTTTTTTTTTTTTTTTACTTTACGCTTATGTGGATAAGGAATACTTTCCATTTTATATATTTTAATGTAGAATATATTTTAATAAAATCATTATTAATTTATTTTAGGGTTTACTTTTTAAATATGTTTTGATACGGTTTATAGAGATGCGTTAACATTTTCTTAATTTTGGTTTAAAAATTACAAAAGTAATTATTTAAATTAATATTATTTTAGAAATGATATATATATATATATATATATATATATATATATATATATATATATATTTCTTTTAAATTGATTTAATTTTAAATTAATGAAAAAAAAAAAAATTATTATATTTTGCAGCGTTATGAATAGAACGCAAGACCTACTCGATCTATAAATGGAAGAATTGTTCGCATGCATACTCCAAAACAACGTTATGGTTGAGTTCGTTAAATCTTGTTAAACATTTTTGGACAAATACTTCATTCCATTATTTTATGGGATTCACCTATTTTGATTATTATGATAGTGTATCTTAATTTATATAAAAATATGTTTTTATCGATAGGGTTTCTTGAATTTATTACGCTTTTATTTATTTCAATTATATATTTATTAGTTTTATATGTAAATTTTATGTAAAGATATTTTTTGATTTATAAATATATTAATTATTTATAAGGGACCTGCCAACATGTAAGGGGATCTCCCCGATAAGAAGTCCCAATTAGACCTCAGATCGTTTGGTGTAGGAGTCCCAACAGTGGGTCATATGGTAATGCCTTGACCACGATTTCGCACAGAGGAAAGTAAGATGTCCCTATTGGTAGCAAGGGTGTGACAATTGCAGTAAGTCAAGGAAGGTGCATGAGAGGTTCTAACACACTGAGGGTGGGGTGAATGCACCCCTTGGAAACCTGTAATAGTATGCGGCTTGGAAGGGAACACACGAGCGAAGATGCATCACAAGTTGGAAAGAAAGTTAACAAGCAATCCAAAGTGATGGTTAAATCAAAAACGTATTTCAGAAAGATTCATTCATACTCACTACAAGAAAAAATGATATTGGTGAGGGGTGAAAAGTGTCACCATAAGCTCATTGGTGAGGGTCAAAAGAGCCTTCGTTAGCAAAAACTAAACGTCACTAAAGGTGGTGTCGTCAAAAGTATAGGTGTTGTGGTGACATTCAAAATCTGTCGCCAATAATAATTTATAATGATGGATAGAGACTGTCACCATTTCATATGAGCAATGGTGACAGACCATAGCCCCGGTCACCAAAAACTGAACATCACCAAAAGTGGCATCACCAAAAGTATAGGTGTTGTGGTGACATTCAAAGTCTGTCACCAATAATGATTTATAATAACGGATAGCGACCATCACCATTTCATATGAGCAATGGTGATGGACCATAGCCTTGGTCACCAAAAACTAAATGTCACCAAAGGTGGCGTTGCCAAAAGTATAGGTGTTATGGTGACATTCAAGGTTCATCATGAATATTGATTATAATGATCGATAGCGACCGTCACTATTTCATATGAACTACAACAATTTATTGTGATGGACCTTTCATGGCCATCACTATTAGTGCATATATATGGTGACGTTTATTGACCGTCACCAAAATCCATATTGCCAAAAGTATAGGTGTTGTGGTGACATTCAAGGCCCATCACGAATAAAGCCTATAATTACAGACAATGACCATCATCATTTCATATCAAAAACTACGATTTATGGTTACAGGCCTTCCATGGTCCTCACTATTCATGTGTATATATGGTGGCATTCATTGACCATCACCATTTCATATTTTGGTGAGGGTCGAAAAATGTCACCATAAGCTCATTGGTGATGGGAAAAAGAGCCTTCGTCACCAAAAACTGATCGTCGCCATTTCATATCGATATCAGGGCACGATGGAATCGAACCACCAACCTCTTGCTTGTAAAGAAGATGCTCTTCCATTGAGCTAGCACCCTTTAAAGAATTAGACTTTAAAAATTAGACCTTGAAACTTCATAAATTGTAAATTCTACAACATTCAATAAATTAAAGTCTCGGAAATATTTTACTAAATAAGCACAGCAGCATTAGAGTTGTAGGGTCCTGCATAATAATGGTTATGGAAGTTATGAAATGTGGGTGGAGGGAAAAATAGTTACATATAAGATAATCAATATGTTAAGTTGAATACTCAATTAGAAGTGAAACTTTGAAGACATTTATAATCTATAAATGACCTACAACTAGCAAATTCGCCAAATATTGCAAAGGAAATGTCATAAGTGGATAGCATATGGAAGAAGAGCATTGATGAAGATAGATGCAATATGTTATAGGTTTAGTGAAAGAAAAAACTCAATGTTATTGTTGTTTTTGGGTGTTTATATATCTGAATGATATCTAAACTTCTGTGCAAATGTAACATGGATCTCCAAAAACCATGAATGGCATAGGATATATATATATTCCCCCTTCACATAAAGCAACATGCAATTTGGAATTTCACAAGTCCGCACTCAAAAAACAACAACAACCAACAAATAAAACAAAATGACTTGGACAGAAAACAATAGCTTCACCTTCATTCTTGAGCTACTTCTATATATTTTAATTTGACTTGTGACATTATTTATCTGACAAGGAATAAAAATCATCACTAGTATTAAATTCATCCAACATAGGCTTTGGAGATCCCACTGACATCTGTGTTTTTTTTGCAGTGCTTGAAAACCATGGAGATCCATGTCGATAATAGAATAAGATGTGTGTCTGTTGCTCAAGAACAAATTCCTTATTAACCATAGTTACCTGACAGAAACCAAAGAGACAACACAATATCAACGTACACAAAATCCCCTACTGAAATATAATCATAACTTACCTAAGAAGTCTAAAAGATGTTCTTAATTAATAAAATTTGTATTTGGAAATTATGTTTCTCTAGATTCAAAGAAGACTACGTTCTACAACACTTCTGTCTATTTATCGAGGCAATTATATAATAGCATATGTCCCACGGTACCAATCTACAATACCTAAAGTAAAAGGACAAATTTGCTCTAGAAAATAGATTTATAAAAGAGCTTTGAAAACTATATGTTTGTCATCAAAGCTTTAATTAGTTTAACAACAAACTAGTTGGAGTTTGAAAATCAAAATCATTCATAGGAAATGAACAGGACAATGGCCAAAGTCGCTATTCATACAAATAAAGCTAGAGTCACTATTGTCATTGCAGATAACTGAAATTTGGGCAGTGGTCTAACAGTTAGAGCTTACTTGCAGGGATGACTCATCAATACCATCATTTTTTTCCAGCATCTATTGTGTCTCTAGATCTAGATAAGATAGCTTTCTATTCTCAAGTTCTACCTTTCAAGTACTGATTTCTGGCTCACCCTTTAAAACATAATTCTAGCACTCCATTTGATTTTGTTTTGTCAAGAGAATTGGCGGGACCTTCCCATCTTTTGTTTTACATCAATCAATAACCATCCATCAATGATATAAAGAATAACATATACACAACAAAGGTGAAAGATGCACTTGTCATATACCTATGTTCTAAGACTCATCTAACCTTACTGGTGCAAAGAGATCACCCTAAAAGATTAACATCCACGTGGAATTTAAAAAACATTTTTAAATCAAACTCCAAGTAAACCAATTAAAATATGAACATCCTTTTAATCAATAAAATCTTTGACTTAAAATAAAAGTGGCCTAGAATTGAACGTTATATCAACCATGTCAAGCAACTAACATCGGGTGAGAAATACAGGCCATGCATATTGGATTAGTGAAATAATTGATTTGATAAAGCTTAAAATCAAACAGATGACTTACAACTAAGAAACACAAATAAATGACTTACAACTAAGACATGAAGTTGCCATTTCAACCCTGTCGTTAAATAACTCTTCTTTATGTCACAGACCATTAAAATTTTTCCAATACCAGGTGGAAGTGGTATTGTAACATTAAGGTCTGATAGAGTCTGTTTCCACGACTACTTCTCAAAATCCACTCCATTACTAGAATTTGGGGATTGATAAGATACATGTAAAAACCATCAACATGAAAATGAAATCTACATCCTTGTAAAAAGAATGGGAGGAAAAAAATAATCCACAAATTGAAACAAACTTTAGGATAACTCATTTGTGCAACATGATTATCTTGTCATGAACAATAAAAAAAGAAATTAGGAGAAATGTAATTTTTGCTACATTTTCACAATCATTTCCTTTTGCATATTCTATGAGTAATTGATGAAAAAAGTCAGCTAAAGCTTGTCAACATCAGGATTATAGTAAAACATAAAGGAATTGCTCCAACAAATATATAATCCTAAACATAAGTATCTATACATATAAGTATTTATTGAGGACATTGTATTTTGTGAAAATATGGAAGTCAAATCTTTGAAATAACATAATTTATGGTACCACTGCCTTACATAGTCCATTCATTCGAGTATTTACGGAGTCCATTCAGAAATTTTTCAAAGTTCAAATTTCAAACGATTGACATGTAGCCTAAAAAAACTCAGATTTGAAAAGGAGATAACCCAAAGATGCAAAGTATATATCTCACATTTATATATCCCAATTTCCAGACATTGAAATGACACTTTTTAGCATATTATTGTGAATTCAGCCCAAAATGTTAGAAAAAAGTATTGATGGTTATTTTTGTTAAAAATGGAAACTAGGGCCAAGTTCCACTTTGAACAACTCCTTTGGGGAAGATAATTGTGGCATTGAATTCCTCTTTTCGAGAGGACCAAAATCAATCTAAATATCATCAAATTTGGATAAGTAGAAGTGGAATTTTGAATTTATGTTTCTCTCATGTCAGCTTAAGAAGATCAAAATTCACGTCCCCTCAAATCCACTAAATTGTATATATAGAGGAGCATTCTCTCTCATTTGGGACACATCAATCAAAAGAAAAATATATCTTTGTGGTAGTGAAGATTAAGGAGGATAATTTCAACTACAAGTCAAGGGTACCCAACAAACAACCACATAAGATGGTACACTTATATGTAACATAAGTTTCATTTAGATTAAGGTGCATGAAACACTTTCAAGCTAAACAAAATTCAACAGGAAATATCATAGGTGAATGATTAATCATTCAGAATTGGTTAAGGTGCAAAACTTACAAATTCACTTTAAGGACACTTATTCCATTTAAAGAGTCATAAAAGCTAAATTTAAATTTAAGATGTCACTAGCCAGAAAAAGTATTAAGTGCTCAATAATCCAACAACTGTAACACTTTCAAGGCATTTCAAATATTCATAATGGTGACAATCATGAATCATTGGGATAATGCATTCCATTAAATTATAATCTCAGTTGTGCACATTATCTTTTCGATGTATATAGAGCTTTACAAGCTGAGTCAATTTATTAGCGACAAACCGGTTTCATCAACATTCAAAAAATGAAAATGAAGATAGAAATGAATGAAAGGAGATATCTACCTTGCAGGATAGTTTAGAAACCAAAGCGCAGAATTATAGAATTTGGACATAGCATTAACCACACTTTTGGGACTTTAGCTTCTCAAATAATTCACTTTCTTGTCATTGACACCCTCTACAATGAGGGAAACTTTAATAACTGTCAAGGTTTAGAGTTAGAAAGACTATGTGAAAGTTCCTGTAGATGGAGATCTTGCTCCCTTATTTCAATCACTAGGTAAAACTGCAAGTCACACATCAAAACAGATCGATGTTACCTATGTGAGTATTTATTCCTTTAGGTATCATGAAGTCTATGGGTTCTACACACACACACACACACACACACATGTGTGTGTGTGTAATTAGGCTTATAGGTTGTCTGTAAGCCTTTCAATTCTCTTTATGCCAGATGTATTCTTATAGTGGTCAATGGCTTGTAGGTAAAACCATTGGATAACAAAAATCAATGTTGGATAAAGAGAATAAAAATACCAACTGTAGAACAAAATATGACAGCCCCCCAAAAGTTTGCTACCAAATCTGCATTTTCTAGTAGACCTTAGGATATAAGGTAGTTTCAACTATTTGCATGCCACAGTTAGGATATAAAGAAACAAGGATAAATTACAAGTTTCCATTATTGATTATATCAAGATGTTGATATGATTATCAACACGTAGTTATAATGGTTGTAAGGTGACAAGAAACAATGCATATCTAACTCACAAACTATACCTGTGTATGCTTCAAGGCTAAACTCATAGGCTTGTAATTGAAATCTTATAGCCATCAAATTAATTCATGCACTATCAAGAAATATCATCAGTGATATATTTCCTTATAAAAGATTATGCCTCATACCTTGAATTCGACCTAGAGTTTAATGCATTTCAATCATAAGAAGTACTAACCTTAGATAAAATGGGCAACTGAGTTAGGGACTAAGATTTTCCACCCAGCCATAGATTGGGCAGCATTGTGGTCTTTCTTGCTGCCCAATCACCCCCGAGCCAGATTCCAGGGCATAAGGAGGTTGCTCAAGAATGAAAACAATCAGGAATCCAAGGAAAGATCTCCACCTCGGGCTATCAAGGGGAAATGTTGAAGATACAGTTGTACGCATCGACAAAATGCTTGATTGGGATTTTGTGTCTTGGAATGCAATCATTTCAACTTTTTCCTAGCAAGGCCACAATAAATGAGACTTTGAAGCTTTACTTTTAGATGAAGCTTGCAAGTTTAAGGCCAAACCAATTTACATTGACAAGTGGTATAAATCCATGTGCCAACTTGATGTGTCCACAGTGTGGTGCGCAAGTTCAAGCTAAGGTAATCAAAGTGGGATTTGAATCAAATGCCTTTCCAGAACTAGCTCTTATTGAAATGTATGTTAAGTGTGATAGAATGGAGGATGCAATCCAAGTGTTTGATCACATCTGTGTGCCTAATGTTTTCACATGGAATTCTTTGGTTGTCAGATGCAGTAGGTTAGAGCGTGCAAGGTAATTATTTGATATGATTCCTAAGAGGGATGTGGTCTCTTGGACCACATTGATTGGGATCTACACCCAACACGGGTATAGTGAGGAATCTCTCCAACAATTTTGTGAAATGCAAAGGTCTAGTATGAGGCTGAATTATATTACCTTCAATAGTGCCCTCAATGCTTGTTACCTTACACTCCATTGAGAAAGGAAGACATCTACATGGATTCATAATCATAAGTGAACTTGAATTGTTTGTATTTTTTGGGAGTTCCCTTGTGGACATGTATACTAAATGTGTTGGAGTATAGATGATGCACACCTTCTGTTTGATCAAATGGTTATGTGAGATGTCATTTCATGGACATCAATCATTACGAGTTTGAAACCTTAGAAAATGCACACCAATTATTTGATACAATGCCTACAAGGAATGAAGTTTCTTGCAATGCAATGATGGAAAGATATGCCTGGGTTGGGTATGGTGAGAAAGTCCTACATATTTTAGATAAATGTTTTTGGCAAGAATGAAGACAGATTGGGTCACCTTTGTTAGTATTTTAAGTTCATGTGCCCATTTAGAAACTTTGAAGTAGGGCAAACAAGTCAATGTACACACTATCAGAAGTGAACTCAAGTCAAAATGGGAAGCCACCTGACTTGAAGACTACCATGCACATCGAACTAGTGGGCCATGCAATCTGGCAAAAGCTAGCTGGTGTGGGGTTTGAACATGTAACCTGCGAATGACAACACCCACATATGAGTTTGCAATGGAAGTGTTATTCCTAGTGAGATATTAGAATTTGCAAGGGAAGTGTTTGTTAAAATTCCACTAAGAATATGCGTTGAGGTAGTACAAATGGTCTCCCTCTAAAGTTTGCTCCCCAAGTTTAACAAAGGGTGGATCAACTGCACAAGTAGCACCAAATGCCTCTATATTCAGATATTCAATTTTATTTCAAATTGCTCAAAGCTCAAACATGGCTATGTTCTTATTAAATATCCACTTAAGAGGATATACGCTTGTCACAGCTTATCAATTTACAATCTGGCACATAGCAGTCGCCAGGAATGTTTACGAAGATCCAAAATCATTATAGTCTCTTCCAACTTTTTCAAGTTATTGGAATGGTTCATGGCTATTGTCAAAGCGTTGCAAGATTTGGAAGATTGGTAAAAATATGTGCAAAATAAATGTTTTATTGCACTAATTGCAGAGATATGGACTTGAATTCCATCTGCCTCAGTGTAACTACTTCCTGGTTCTAGTGCAAACAAACATATTATCAGAGTGGCACTTGAATTCTGGCACTCGTATTAGAGTGGTGGTTTCCTGATATTTTATATTGTGAATGGGTGACTGAAATGTAGGACTCTTGGCCTGCATGCAAAAATATTTCATTTCAAGGATTTGGTGATATACCCAATGTGTATATTGTAGACTAGGATGTATACGCAGTAGCTGTCAAGATTCGACAATGAAGCACTAGTCATGTCTTCATGACCCAAATGCAAGAGGTTTGAACCCACATGTCCAAAATGTCATTTTTGGTATTTGGATAGATATGTAGTATGTGTATTTAGTAGGCCACGTAAATATATATGACATATAATCAGTGGTTGTTGACATATAATTAAGTATTAATCAAGCACACTATGAAAGATAGGCTACTACAATGTCTAAGAAATTATTCAACCTCTTCTCTTGTGGAGAACCAATAGAAAATATAGAAACAAAAATGTATGAACAAAGAAATCGAATGCATATATATTTTGAGCCATGATTATCCCACTTTTGGGTTGATTTGATACGGACCATTGCAGACTTTGTAATTGAATGAAGTAGTGAAGTTGAAAGGGAAAGTTTAGAGTAGGTAATGAGCATAGGAAGAATGCTACCATCATATCAAGTGAAAAATCTTCCCATAGCAGGCTTCAAAACTAGGTGGATATACAAAACATACATGGGTATTTTCTTTGTTATTCTGGGAAGTATATATTTTCTTAGCATGCCTTAAAATGATGTGGTAACTTTCAAGACAAATGAGTATTAGCCTTTCCTATCTTGTTATTCTGGCCTTTTTGGGTTCATGGCTGCCTTAGGTCTTCTCGATTAGAGTTTTTTCTAACATTTCCCTGGGCACAAGGAAATGGAGTGAAAGCTATGGGAATGTTTCAATTCCATATCCTTTCTATATCAATTCAAGGTGTTGTCAGTTGGATGGATTCAAATTGCAATGTTATAACAATACTATGAGGGTTTAAGTGAACAACTTGTTAGGTTTCTATAATAATAGTGTTCATAATTTTGAATTGACCATGTATATCTTGTAATATTGTACATACCTTTGCTTTCTGCAAATGTTTTCCCATATTAAAAAATGTAAAGAGGGTATATCCTAAAAAAATAATCAAAGGAAAAAAAGAAACAAAGATAAAAAAAGAATATTAAATATGAACCCCACCAAAAAGAGATAAAAATAGATCATGAAAGTGTGCACATTCAAATGCCACTCCTCTCAGTTTACTTTTTGCAAATAAGATTGTGTGCAGCTTGTCAAAATGCCACAATCCATGATAATCGAATAGTTTAATCTTGATTCATTCATGATTTAAATTCTTGGTGATAGATAGAGAAATAAAGGTCTAGCCAAACTGTTTAATCTTGGTAGATCAGTAGTTAGGTAGAGAATAATAAGGAGCTCATCAGTTTAATCTGAGCCCTTGGAAGTTATAAGGTTAGAATTAGATAGTTTACTTATCAAAAGAAAAAGGAATAAATGGTCAGCAAGCTCAA
This sequence comes from Pinus tabuliformis, assembly GCA_031772625.1. Classification (NCBI taxonomy): domain Eukaryota; kingdom Viridiplantae; phylum Streptophyta; class Pinopsida; order Pinales; family Pinaceae; genus Pinus; species Pinus tabuliformis. The sequence continues at coordinate 701,519,554 of CM062805.1, read as the reverse complement.
ATGTAGCCAATAAATGAAGAGAAAATGCGAGGATAAATAAAAGGTAGGTAAAAGATGTTTTGGAATGCACAAGGTTGCTAGCTCAAATGCACCTTCATCACGCTTAAATCTTATGTTTCATGTGCACGAGGAACTATCAAAGGAAAGAGGACATTCACAAAAATTATGTATTACTTTGGGTATTTACCCTAAAAAGTTCTATATGATTTTAGGCCTAAATACTACAACTCATTCACTAATTTCCCCTCATTTCACTCAACCCCTTGCATGTCTAAAATTCCCTCCATTACCCCTTCATTACTTCTCATTCACTAACTTTCCCTTCATTATGACCCTTCCCTTTCATTTCCCTTGTAAAAATACCCTTTCCCCTCATTTTAACCCTTTTTTATTTTGATTTCACACTTTTCCCTAGACATTACTCTTTAGAAATCATTTTCCCCTTATTAATTTCCCTTTTTTCCATTTAAGACCCACAAAAAAACCCTTTATCCTAAGTTTTTCCTAAAGTCTCGCTTTATAAATCCCCCAAGTTATAATTTCCCGACACCCTTTTTTAACCCACCAAGCCTTGGTGCAGTTAAGAAAACACCGCCATATAACCCATGGTCCCACTTTTATTAAACCCGTTGCTTATATTTAAATCTCATCATTATTTTGTTAATTAATTACAATTCTTTGTAATTAAACCCCGGCCCCGCCAACCACTTTCCCAACTCCATCTGTGCAACTCCACTGTGTGATATCCCTCTGATCTCCCACCCCTAGATCCAACGACACACAACTATATAACGTGGATTCATCGTTCGACATTTAACATCATAAGAGCACACGAGATTCGCGGTTTTGGCCAAGCGCTGTTTGGCTACGTGGTGGCACTAGGTTATATCGTGTGCTCATGAAAAATACTGTCCGGCATCCAAAAGTGGTGCAATATTGCATAAAATCACCTCCCTGTGTAAAATGACACCACCCACTGTTCATTTATTAATCCCGTGCCGAAATTTAACCATTGTTGGTTAAAAACCAAAAAAGCACCCTCAAAAGACCGACCTCCAACTGTCTCCTCTTGCCCGAAAGCCTCCTGCGACTGCTTCACTGTGTATCCCCAGAAGCCATATCATCCATTGCTGTGCGGTAAACCGTCTAACCGCACCTGCACAATGTGAAAAATCACAGAGTTTTTATAATATGAAATTTCTCCATTCCCTTACCACTATTTAAAATGAATAAATGAAAAGCATTTTCCAAACAGAATTGAGCCATCCACACTCCGGACTCCATCAACAGACATCTCAGTTCAATAAAGACATTGATTTCCTTCCTCATAGACCTATGCTTTATTAATGATTGTTTTGTTTTGCAGGTGATTAGTAGAATGGGAGCTTGGACAAACAGTTTTGATACTAGTTCCAAAACATGTTTACTCCAAGATTCACAAGGAAATGTATTCAAAGGCTTTATTCAGAAGAAAAAGATAATTATCACAAAGCAAGAAGAAAAAAGAAATCATTTACACAGAGACAATAATGGTTAAAACAGAGATAAATCTCATAAAGTAAAAAAGAAAAATATACACACACACACATATATATATATATATATATATATATATATATATATATATATATATGTATCTATATATATATATATATATATATATATATATATATATATGTATATATATATATATATATATATATATATATATAAAATCTCTCTTTTTACCCCTTCACCAAACCCTATTGATATAAATTTTTGGACTTTATATTAATTTCTCCCCGCAAACCTATAATACCTTTTCCCCCTGCAAAGTCAACCAATGGCCCACCCCACACTGAGAATTAAACCCCCTTCATTTTTATTTGCCTCGAGATTTGTAAAAACGAATGAACAGTTAAAATTCCATATCAGGCACTCAGCTTATCAAACACATAACACTCAAAAATCACAAGAGATTAGTGGTTTTCCCAGCCTATCTTTTTACGATGTGGTAGCCCCACGTTATATCGCGTCCTCTGAAAAATACCACCTACCACTATTTTGGTTTTGAATCTTATAAATGTTACGGGAATATGGGGTGGATTAATTTCAAGTGAAATAGGGAGATATGAGAATGCGGTAATATTTTAGAGGTATGGGTGAAACCATACTTGAGGTAAAATTATATAGCTACATGCAATATGAGACTAAGGTTGTGGAATGAGATTCAAAGGTAAAATGGTTTTACAGCGACACATGAAATAAAATTCACAGATGCCATGAATTTATCAAAGAAAATAAAAGGATAAATTTGACATGAAATTAATGTACATGTGAGAAAAGATAGCATTCATGTAAATTCATTTTACGATAGAAGATTAAGGTGAAATCAATTTACAGGCATGGTGAAATCAATGTATAGGTGTGATGAAATCAATTTACAGGCATGGTGAAATCAATTTATAAGTGTAAAAACATGTTGCAGGTAAAAGTAAAAGAGTAAAGTGAGAATACTCTTCCAACCATACAAATCAACACATGGTTTTGCAAAACCATCCAGGTATTCTACAAGGGTAAAAGGAATTTACATACAAATAAAATGAATTTACAGAGGAAGGAGTAATAAGAACAAAACTACACATGGTTTTGTGAATTCATGGAAAGAGAAAACAAAACCACAGATTGGAAACAACACATGGTTTTGTAGAAATTTAATTATAAATTTCATTTAAAATATTTTGGAAATATTATTCAAATATATATATTATTATATATTTTCCAAAATATTTTGTGACACTAATGGATGATAAAACAACAGGGCAGTCACAGGATCAACCATCAGTGAGGGAAGTCTCAGATTATCAAGTCAGAGGACCAGTAAGCAGTTGAGTGAATTACTGAGAGAAAGAGAGATACATCTGCATCTGCTAGTTCATCTGCGAGCATAGCCACAAATTTGGGTCGACATCGTACCTGCTCCCACTTCCACAGCAACAACATTTGCACAATACATTCCACCAGAACTATTTATCTGCCACAGTTAGAGCCTTTTAGTTCATCTATAGGCTACAAATGTCTTGTCTGTTAGAGGCATCATTTATTGTAAATTGTTTGTAAATTTTGTATAAATACTTCTACTTTTGAAGTATTAGGGGTGGATTGCTAGACATTTGTAGAGTTGTATTTATCAGAAACCTGAGGGTTATTATACCAATTTTTCAAGTCAGCAGACTGGACTGAGTAATAAAAAGATTGCATTACAGGATTCATGTGTTGAGCTATTACAGTGAAGTATTTTCTTTGTCAAATTTGTTATCTTATTATGTATTACACAAACTTACATGTTATCTAAAGTGAATGAATTAACTGGAAATTTATCTCAAAATTTGTTTAAGTACACTCTATTTTGAACAATTGATCATTTCTATGTTTTCTTCTAATATTCGGATCTGAGAATCCTTAATTGCTCTCCCATCCCGATCTTTCACTTCTTTCATTATCCGGCCTAAGGAACCCTTAATTTCTCCTTGGATCCAATTGAAACCAACTTCATCATTCCAGCCTTAAGACCTGAAATTACTCAGCTACCTTGCCCTGTAGACACTAGTTTTAGAACTTGCTCCAGTCCTGTTTGTCTTGACACTTGACCCCATAGCCCAATGGTAAAAGACATCCCTCTACCCATCTAAGTCAGTGATCTCACCACCAAATCCAAATCAAAACCCAAGTACAATCATAACTAGCCTAAAATCAAATAACTAAAACAAAGTTAAATCATAAAGAGAGAGCCCTCTCTGAGAATTAGGAAGGCTAGATCCTAATCTCCAAAGTAGGTTTGTGGTTACCTCTAATCATTTCTTTCTTAACAAATCTAGAGAAATATTGGAGTGATAACATATTGGTGACTCAACTGGGGAAGAGAACATTTTCTTCAGAAAGATTATACAAAGACCAGATCTGATCTATGATGGTGGATAGTGATCAGACACACAAAGGTTAAATCATCTACCTGGTGACTCCAGCTCCAAATGAATTTCATAATCAAGACTCCGCTGGAGGAATGAACTTGAAAGAACAATATGAAAAGATTAGGCTTTTAACTTGGATTACAATCCAAGACATTATGTTCTTTCTCATTAATAAGGTTTTTCAATGTATATTGTGGTTTAGAGAAGATATTAGATTAATTTTTGATTATTTTCCTTTGAAGATTGTAAATATATATTCTCCTTATCCATTTGAGCAGCTTTCTTCTGAATCTTATGATGATCATTTTCCAATTGAGAAGCTTCAAACAGTCAAGACTAATCTTACAATCCCTGTACATATTTATGTACCTTGTAAAGTTCCTGATAGATATAAGCCCCTCATGTTACCTCCTATACTCCATGATTTCCCTGATGATTTCCATGATTATTGGGTCAACAAAAACTATTACTAGATGACCAAAGTCTTGCTTTGCAAGGTCTTGATACTCTTACACAAGCTCAAGATGAAGCATTTGAATAAAGCAAGTATCAGTACAACAACTAGCTGATAATGCTTGCCAGCACTAGCTTGAGTTCACTACTTACCAAGAGGAGATTTAGCAAACTCATAATCACCTAGCACAAAGCTCCTCTATGGTTTTGTCAACTCAAGAAGCATCTACTTGATTATGATGTGTGTGCTCTATATGTTGATAAAAATAAAAGCAAACCAATAAGGTCAGATGTGTTCTGTACTCTGTACTTTTCATATCATTTTCCATTGAGTTCATCATAGCCCATTTTAAAGGAAGTGTCTTTCATAACAAGGTTGGATTGCCTCAAAGACATTTTATGTAAGAACAACATTTTCATATACTCTTGCTCTTTTCAAGATAGCGTGGCTTTTCACTAGGTGCTATATTTTGCTATAATGTGCCCGTAACAGATCAAGGCACTAGTCTTCTTCCCTTGTTAATAAAAAAAAATCCAAAATTCTTCTCTTTTTTACCCCATTTTGTTTCATTCTGCAATCTAGAATTTACCAGAAAAATTTACTCGATATTAGAGTTTGTTTGAACCATAAAAAGCCCAAAAAATATATCATAAACTTGGATCTACTTCCCTCAAGCAAATCATGTGAAATTGACCTAAAAATCCTAGGACGTTTTTCTTGTAGGGGCCCTTGAAGTGTGCTTTGTTGAAAGATCTTAATAGGGAAAAGATGGTAAAAGTTATAGACCATAACGGATACTCATCCACTAGGTGAATAAATATTCACTTATAAAAGTTCCCTACTTCTCAATATTCATAGAAATATACTTTACATTCTCAATGTCAATGAAAATCTAATAAACATTGTGCAGATTTGGCTTCCATAAATGCTTGCTATTTCGTTTTAGTGATATGTTATATAATTATTTATGTTTGCTTGGATTTTTTGCATAATTGATTATAATTAGTGTCATACTATGGTTTGTTAATATTCTGATTTTTTTTTTTAAAGTAAAATGGTTAAATTGATTTAGATATACACTCCAACATGCACATGCGAAAAATATAACTAATTAGGTCACACATAAAGCTAATGGAATTTCTGAAGTCTTGCAAAACTAAAAATCAACATGTATCCTACGGTTTATCAGAGTAAATTACCTTAAGATGTTGAAAAGAGCATCTAGGTCCACCAAGCTTTGTCGTAAATCTCTATAGAGGAATCCCAAAAACTGTAAAACCAAGGTACAAATTATAAATTTGTTTGATCACAATCCAACAAGATTCAAATAAATTACATGAAACACCATTTAAAGAATTTGTATCCCAAACAAAATGGGTAACTACAAAGAATTATTTCTCATAAAATGTAATAAAGCATCTAACTTACTAAAGTTTTGATTTGACATTGTCACTTTTCTTCAAGTTTTTATTTTTTAGTGTGAGAATGTATCTGGTCATTGAATACAATGGACCTATATGTTATAAAATCTAATTTTAGTGCTAGTGTGCACTGAGGATGGAATATTATTTTTCGGTTTGGAAGTGGAACTTGCCTTTTACGATGGAAATGGATAGGGTATCGGTAGAAAATTGGTTATTAATTATGATACAAATGTATTTTTTGATTGTTTGTGGGTATCATTCTACCAATTTTAAATTGAACTATGGGGCATCACACGTGCTTCATTGCCAAACCTGAAAAGGTGCTTGTGTCTAGATAGTTTATAAGTTCTAGAGAAAGAAATGTTTGTTAGGATGCTTGTTATCATGTAAAAAATAAGTGATATGGTACTATTGAGGGCCAAAAATGTCTACTTAAACATTGGGGGATAACCTCCCGGTTCAGACCTTAAAACAACTCCTTTTCTGTTTGGGGTAATGGCTTCGACTGGTTTGACTAGGTCCAGTTACCTTTTCCCTATCTCTATTGGTTTACGATGTATCTTTAATTACCAATAGACAGGGATATCAGATCACTTCTTCTTGCTGATCGGGCAAGAGAATGACCTTTAAGCTGATTTGGGTTCAACCAAGCCACAACTAAAATTTTGACTCTTTGAGAAGATTACTTAAAAGAATGTAGAACTTAATCTAAATGCAAGCTTATTCTAGAATGCAAGCAAAAAGAAACTAATCCTAATCCTATCTCAATTAGGTAGATATGGATCTAACCCAACTAAGAGCAAGATGATTAAATGATAAGGATTTAAATATGTCTGGCTAATAGTTAATTTCAAGCTAACAAATTATTTCAATTAACTGACATTTGTGAATACCGAAACACATCTTATTGAGACCTTTTAACTGAAATAATAAACCAACAACACTGAGGAAATAATTTACGAAAATGATATTGATTGTCAAATCAGTAAATCCAATAATTAAACAATAATATGCAGAAATAGTTTGCAGCACATCACTATTTAATAAATCAGTTTTATAAGACAGATTTCTGAGTAAATAGTTACTTAGAAATTAGAATTTAATCCATAAGATCAGAGATACATAATAACAACATTGGGAAAAATTACCCATATTGACAAAAGTGCACAAATATGAATAAAATGATGCATTCATGTTATCATAAAGATGAAACTAGTTTTTGAAACAACAATATTAGAAATACCAATTTATTGAATCCATTTTACTGACCCTGGTCTTCAACAGTCCTTTACATTGATTGAACTTCTGCTTTCAAGACTAAAGCTTCGATAGTGCAAACTCTGCCCATCATACATAATTCGAGATACAAAGGAAAAACCCTCAGTAATCTTCAGATCTGAGATTTTCTCTCGTCCCTCCTACAACTTTAAATTCCTATTGCAGAAGTGCTTTTAGAAGTCTAAAATTGCAGAGGATAGCAGCCGCCCCATTACATTCTGCAATATGCTATTTAAAATATTTCCAAAGGTATTTTTGAGAGGAAAGTTTGTTGAAGAAAATTTTTCCCAATCTGATTTTATTTGCTCAAAATTCCAACATTTTAATTACTAGATCATTCTCATTGATTGAGATATTTTTCTCCATATATCTTCTACTATTTTCCTGCAAAAAGAAATCAAAATAAATTAAGATGCAAAAATAAAATCAAAATTCCGTTTCTGGCATTAAAACAAATCCAATCAAATGTAATTAATTAAATAACTGAAAATAAAATATAAGTTTTCTATTAATGCCTGGGATGGTTTAATTGGCCAAGGATATCATTGACGAATGGATCTACATTTAGAAGAGGCTTGGACAAATGAAAATGCAGAAAATAAAACTCAGAAAATTGATTTTGTTTTAAAAATTTGGAGCTTGATCTTCTGTCTAATTTTCGACTCAATAGATGATCAAATCTGTTAGTGAAACCTCCTTAGAAATGTTCTCTTTTATTTTATCTTTCCAATGAGCCATTCTGGGCCTCATTTGCCCAAGTATAACTCAATCTATGAATTTCTAAAGTTGATGGGTTAAATCTGACATAAATATGGAAATTCCGTCACTGAGCTTAAAAAAATCAGATTTTTTTTAATTAAATTCTAATACTAAATTAGATTTTAATTATCTAATAATTAATTCTAATTTAATTGTTAATTATGAACCAAACTAATTATTTAATAAACTATTTATGAATTAATATTAATCTAACCAACTAATATAATTAACAATTTATAAACTAATTAATATTAATCTAAATAATAATTAAATTTTAATTAAATTAAATTAATTAAATTTTATATATTAATTAATTTAATTAATTTAAAATTTAATGTTAAATATTAAATAACTATTTTAATATTAATTTAAAACTATCCTACCTCTTCATTCATATGTTAATGTACTTACATAAGCCATTTACTAACTAATTCAAAACAATGAATGAAGGCATGAGCTCAAAACAAAAGTCAATGTTTGACTTATAGTATCGGAGGAAACCTTGAGTCGGGGTTCATAAAACTTGTATCAATTGAGGACTCCTGATGCAATGGAGCGATCACATTATATTTTTTTATTTTTATTTTAATATTAAACTTAATACTACATACCATTTCACTCATACGTGAGTGGATTTGAAACTTAAAACGAATTACAAAGCTCATGACGAGACTTTGTATTAATACCTTATGCCTTTTCACAATCGGCAAATCAGGAGAGTGAAGGTTATTGGGGTTTTTTAAAATGTCGTGATCGAAAACTCCAATGCAATTAAAAACTCCGATCGCATAATATATTTTTAATTATATATATATATATATATATATATATATATTATTTTTTTTAATAAAGTTTTTAATTAAGTTATGAAATTATCTAAACTACAGTCACTATAAAAATAAAAAATTAAATAAACTACAACCACTTTGACATTTTGATTTTTTGAGATTAGTAATTTATTTGAAATATTGGAGTAAATTACTAAAATCCTGCTCCTTCATGATTTGGCTTGTATAAGTAAAAAAATGAAAAATGTTAGTAATAACTAACTAGGGGTTAATATTTAAAACAAATGCATTATTGAACTAATTTAATTAAAAAAATGGAATATTGTACATTTTATGCATTTTTAACCCAAGCAACATAAATGATTAGACTTTAAAGGAGTGCCATTTACAAACCAGCTAACCAAATGAGGTGAAACAACTATCAATGGGAAGCTTGCCAAAAAATAGATTTCAACAAAGCAATAAAGAACGAAAGTCTAAAAAAATGAAAAATTAACAAAATCGTAGGATAATCAACTTAATAAAAATCCTAAAAGGTGTTAAGCCAAAATTTTTATAGAAAGGGTCCCCATTATTTGAAATGAACAAATCAATAATGGGGGGTTGTGTTTTACCACAACAATGGCGACATACGGGAGAAGAACCAGTTATCTCTGTTTGATATGAATGAGATTTTCCTAAAATTAAAGTAAAAATAATTAAAGAAGAGAGAATTATTTTTGAGATGTTTGACTAGGTTCATTAATCTGAATCAAATCAAGAATAATCTTACTGTATTTTTTCTTAAAAATCCTCATAAATTAAAATATTTCAAAACTCTATATCAATCCTTAATTAGTTGTAGAGATAAAACAAGGGGTCACTTTACAGCATAGCTTTTAAAATATATTTATTTGTCACAGGTAGAGCCATTGCTGCAAGCAAACATCTATAGTCTCGACAGGGTTACCTACCTTTTAATCATCAATGATTTGGAATCTCATCTATTTAAGAATTATTGTCTTAGAGATAAATCAATTTATATATGTTTATTTTCTTTGTATTTTTTTTTTTAATTCTTAAAAGCCATTATCTTGGTTCGGTAGCCAGATAGTTGACAATGGCATTCATTGGTTATAATTGGACTGAACAAGTTGGCTCATGATGAGACCCCTTGTCTTATAATTGTTTGCAATCATAAGCCATTACCTTGGTTTGTTTAGCAGTGCTGGTAATGTCAACTTATTTTTCCCCTATGATCACGGTAAGCAAGCTCAGGATGAGACCTTTTATCTTTTAAGTTTAAATATATCTTTGGATTACACTGTAGAAAAATAAGACTCTTTGGGATAGGGAGAATCATTGACTCCTTAAGAGTTAAGAATGACAATTTCAAAGTTAAAGGTGCTTTGCTGTAAAGTGTCTTCACTTGGTTAAAAATAACTTTTATTGACTGATAATAGAATTCTCAAAGATCTTTATAAAATATTGAAATCTCAAAATAATTACAGTTTTAATGAAAAAAGAAATTTATCAAATTTTATGATACTTTGTCAACTTCTCTTGTTTTGTTATCCTTAATTATGTCTACCTTTATAATAAGAAAAACAAATTCTATTAAGAGATTTTAAGAAAAAGCTAATAGTAGACTATTAACAAATTTTCCTTATGTATGCCGACCATTGTTAGGTAACAAGAAGGCCTTCCATATAAATCATGGCAGAGTCACCAAAATTAAAACTGAAAGCAAAAGGAAAAGAATTCTTTAGCTAAAGTGAGAAAATAAATCAGCAAACAAAAATAAAAATGAAGAAATTTAAAAGTGAAAAGGAAAATCCAAGTTTTGAAAGATAAACTCTAACAAAAATGTTTATACCAATGTCTCAACAACATGAAGAAAATAAAATAATCATGTAAACATTCCTTATGTCGAGATTTAGATAAATTTTACCTTGCAGGGTTGTAAGCGTTTTAGGCTTCAGATAGCAGTGATGATAAAATTCAGCCACAATGAAAAATTTCTGTCTGGTGTCAATCTTCTTGTTTCAAAGCATTATTTTAATCATTTTATAATAAAAGGAATGCTTAAAGAAACAAACTAAAGGTTCAGAAACTTCCTAGTGTAGCTGTTTCAACAAAGATTATTGCTGCTTCTTGAAAGCAAACCAGGAGAAGAGTATAGGACTTCGAAATATGATCTGGCGAATGATTGAAAGCTTTTATGAAGAGTTGCAAAATAGATTTATATATCAATAGAATTTAAAAACAAAACTAAAAATAAAGTAACGAAGTGGAAATTAATGAAAGTGGATACGTGAATCTTACCATTGGATGATTACATTTGATCTTACCTGAAAGGTATCAGTTTCTCCAATACTAGTTGACTTCTTATTTATATTAACATTAAAAACATGAAGAAGTCAAACTAACTAAATTCGTATAACGCAAAATCATTATTTATTTTATTTAAACTAAAGAAAACAGTAAAATGTAAAAAATGGAATACGTTGTATTCAAGGAAATCGAAATTAAAACAAATTCATCAAAAATGAGAATGAGAATTTGTAGTAATGAATGTTCTAAAAATATTATAAGTTTCATATAAACTCCATGATTTTTAAAAATTGTCTAGAATTAAGACCAAATCCAAGATAATGAGATTTAAATGTGAGGATAGAGAGGTCTTTGAATTTCATATCAATTATGGAATTATATATTTAAAACTGAAATATATGAGAAATCAAAATGATTTAAATATGCTACAAATTTGTCATCAATTGCTTTAGTACCATAGCGGTTACCCAAGATTGCTTTAAAATATTTCATACAACACAATGCCTTATAGGATGATTCGCATTGCATGTTTCTTTACCATGCTTAAAGATCAATATGCAAACATTTCACCTTTGCTGATACGCCATATATCGATTAAATGTTAATGGCATAGATGCATGTATTGGAGTCTATCGCATCGGAGGTTGCAATAGCAAATTTGCAATATGAGAACATGCGAAGAGAATATGTGCGATGAGATGGAGCGATCACACCATTGAAGAAATATTATATTGAGGATCAGGGATAGTCATGTCATGCTTTGTGCTTCGCACATTGCACATCGCACATTGCACATCGCATATTTGGAATTGTGATACAAGCATAAAAATGCAATGAAGCGATAGCAATATCGACATATCGGAATATTGAAAAAGTGTTATGTTGGAAATTCCAATATGATACTTGCGATAGTGGTGATGCGATGGATGACGTGGTTGTCGGCGACTGGAAAAATTTAAGTACAGGATGTAATACAATATGATTCTTGCGACACCGATATGCGATGAATGATGGGGCTCTTAGGTGGGACTGGCTTTGGACCTCAAAAGAAATTGGCGATCGGCAATCTTAAGTACACGATGTAATATTCTTGATACGTCGATATGCGATGAAGAATGGACCCGATGGATTTATTATGACCATTTAATATCATATCGGATCCAAGACATCGGTACTTTTAAAATTATGCCTTTACCATTATTATGATTGATCGGACGTGATATTTCTTATGAACTTGATTTAACTTTCATATCGGGTCCAAAATTATGTGTACATCACAATATTGGTAAAGTCAATTATCGGAGATCAGTGATTCAAGATAATGGAAGTATATTCAACTGAAAACCTCTGATATGCGAAATGCGATATGGCATTTTATGAGAAAATGAGTGAGGTAACACATCGGAGGTCTTGTATCAACAATTTTTTATCGGTAAACACTAAGAGTCGCTTCCGATGGGATATTGTGATACAGATATTTGTGATATGGATGATGTAATATCGGAATGAAATAATTGACGAAGATGAACGGGATGAGAATATTATGAATATATATTCAATGTAGTATCAACAATATGAAAATTAAGTTGAAATTTTTTTGATATGAATATTGTGATACTATTTTGAATTTTAATTGGGTTCTCTAATAAATGAAAGAAAAGTTAAAGAATACTCAAATTCTAATGAATCACAAATAAAATTTCCCTGAACCTGTTGCAAATTTGAAATGGGTTTGCCGCTTAATTCAAGTTTTGAAAACAAATGAAAACCTGCAAATAAAACAGAACAAGAATAAAAAATAAACTAAGGAAAAGAGAAACTAATAATAGATGAAAATGAACTTGTAAATGCGTATCTGGAAGGAAGTTTTCTGTAGATTTTACCTCATGAATATTCAAATTCTTCCTTTGATTTATCAAAATTATGATTTTGTTCAAAATCATCTCATCATTTATTCTAAATTAGAGTAGGCAATCACGCTGAATCGAATCAATTATTCATGTTCAAAAAATTTGAAATTCATAGAATCCATCAGAAATGAAAATGAAAATATGCTTCCTTTTGAATTGCAACAACAATTTATTACCTTTGTTCATTCTGAATTAATTTGAGAAGAATCTGTATTGTTATAGTGACTAATAATGCCTTTAGTAAATAAATATGATGCGTATTGCAACATCAAATAATAAACTAAAGATCAGAATGGGATAAAGCCACTCATTGTGGAGGAATATCAACACATATTTGAATGTGTGCACATAGCAAAATGGACACCCTTAAGGTAATTTTAACAAATTTCGAGGAAGATAATATGAACTTCATGTGATTATAGAGAAATGTTTGACTGACTAATAATGATTGAATTGGAATTAAGCTTATAATAGGCAGTCATATATTTCATGGGATAATGAGATCATGAACCCTTATATCCTCAAAACCTTTAACAAATAAATTTCAGAAGAAAATCTTATAAGGATATTTCGAAATGGAGAAAAGTGGCTTTGAGGTGATTGGTGCCAAGTGCAAACTCAATTGAATTTTGTCAAGACATTATTCAAAATAGGCAGAGTAGAGGTATTGCTGTAATAGATTTTGATTTAAAAATGGGAAGAAAAAATTAAAAAGTTTTCGATGAGGATAAAATGTTTCACTGAACATGTATGAGAAGGGCTAATTGCTTTGCTTTATTTGTATTTGCAGAAATGTTGAAAATAAATTAACTACATTAATTCTACTCCTATTCTAACCATATGCAGGAAAATGGCTAGGTATAGTCATATTTCCAATGTAACCATTCTTTCATTTTAATTCCGTTATATGCACACAATTTGATTATTCGTAATAGAAATACAAATCTAATTAAACTAAGAAAATCAAAATGTATAGTTATTATTAGGAGCTTATTTACAATCACTTTTTTTGAAATGTCCTTTCCAACTGAATTCCAATTGGATCATAAAAATCTGGATGGGTTTCCATTAAGGATTGGAAAATGTTCAAAAGAGGAGATGACAGGCCAGATTGTGGATATGAGCTTTTAAATTCAAAGGTCTGGAAAAAATTGTTAGTGTTATGTGTAAGTGTTAAACTATTAACAATCTTCCATGAAGGAAAACTTTCCAAATATTTTTCAAATGAGTTAATGAAAAATGGATGGAAATCTGTTAAATATAATGGAAGATTATTAATTGAATTGGATTGCTGGCCAGATTGTAAAAATACATTCTCTTGTTGACATTGCCTTTGAGAAGATAGAAGCTTTTGATAAAACATTAGCATTGATTGAAATTGAAATATTAATAGCTTTTGATGTTCATGATTATAATATGAAACTTCAATTTCCCAATAGGGCAATGCATCAATTGAGTGTTTGATAGTAAAGTGCTCAATATGCCAACGTAAAGTGTCAAAATTTTGAACAATAAAATTAGAAAATAAATATAAATTTAAACAAAATAAGTGTAAAAGAAAAAATAAAATGAAATCACTATTAGTACAACTAATGTTACAACACAATTGAGATTGTTTTGAAATAATTTTTTTCACAAGGATTGGTCAAAATAATAGAATTTGAGTAATTGCCAATTCCAACTTGTGAATTAGAAAGAGAATTATGATTGCTGCTTGTACTTGATGATTTGCAATCTAATTTTCTGAATTTAATGTAGAGTAATTTTCAGATTTCAAGGCAGCTCTTTCTCCAAAATTGCTGTTGTTGTCCTCTTGCATATGGATAGAAATATTTTCCAAGCTTTGTGAGACCACTTCATCATAATTTATTTGCACATCCATATTGGAATTCTCAATTATGTTGGAAGGGGTTGGAACAAAGCTTGAACTAATTTCATATGAATTGGGAATGGGAGGAAGCGAGCAAATATGTTTAAACCAATCTAGTGATTCTTCTTCTATAGGTTTATCTTCAACTTTAAATTTTAAACAATTCAAATGAAATCGAATATTAAAATCTCTAACAAACTCATTTTCAAATCTTCGTAGATATTCAATTTCATCATATACTTGTTCATAATCATAGCTGTCAAATTTACAAATGAAAATTGTAACAAATTGATCCTAGCTGTGAATTGAGGCAACTAGAAGAGTTCTACACCAGTTTTTGGCTTTTGCTGCAAATGTGAGAGTAAAAATTCTGCATAAAATGCCTTAATAAATTCCTTGAAAATCATAATTTGAAACATTTTGAATAAATTAAAAGACATGATTAAAAGCAGAAGAATTTCTCTTAGCATTAAACTTTCCCTGAGACAAGAGTCTTACCACTTCGGGTTGAGTATTGGAAGATGCACGTCCATGAATACAACTCCAAATTGGAAGTTTAAGAGGAGCCATCATAATTTAAATAAAATGTTAAAATTGAAAAGATTCCAATAGACAACAACTTTCAAGCCCTCCTTCTAGCGCCAAAACTGTTGAGGGCCAAAAATGTCTACCTCAACATTGGGGGATAACCTCCCGTCCGGACTTTAAAGCAGCTCCTTTTCCATTTGGGGTAGTGGCTCCGACTGGTTTAACTAGGTCTAGTTACCTTTTCCCTATTGTTATTGGTTTACGATGTATCTTTAATTACCAATAGACAGGGATATCAGATCACTTCTTCTTGTTGATTGGGCAAGAGAATGACCCTTACGCTGATTTGGGTTCAGCGAAGCCACAACTAAAATTTTGCCTCTTTGAGAAGAAGACTAAAAGAATGTAGAACTTAATTTAAATCAAAGCTTATTCTATAATGCAAGCAAAAAGAAATTAATCCTAATCCTATCTCAATTAGGCAGATATAGATCTAACCCAACTAAGAGCAAGATGATTAAATGATAAGGATTTAAATATGTCTAGCTTTTAGTTAATGTCAAGCTAACGAATTAGTTCAATTAACTAACATTTGTGAATACTGAAACACATCCTATTAAGAACTTTTAATTGAAATAATAAACCAACAGCGCTCATGAAATAATTCACAAAAATGATATTGATTGTCAAATCAGTGAATCCAATAATTAAACAATAATATGCAGAAATAGTTCGCAGCACATCACTATTTAATAAATCAGTTTTATAAGACAGATTTTTGAGTAAATAGTTACTCAGAAATCAGAATTTAATCCATAAGATCAGAGATACATAATAACAACATTGAGACAAATTACCCACATTGACAAAAGTGCACAAACATGAATAAAATGACGCATTCCTGTTATCATAAAAATGAAACTAGTATTTGAAACAGTAGTATTAGAAATACCAATTTATTGAATCCATTTCTCTGACCTTGGTCTTCAACAGTCCTTTACATTGCTTGAACTTCTACTTTCAAGACTAAAGCTTCAATAGTGCAAACTCTGTCCATCATACATAATTCAAGATACAAAGGAAAAAATTCTCAATAATATTCAGATTTGAGATTTTCTCTCCTCCCTCCTACAACTCTAAATTCCTATTGCATAAGTTCTTTTAGAAGTCTAAAATTGTAGAGGATAGCAGCTCCCCATTACATTCTGCAATATGAGATTTATAATATTTCCAAAGCATTTTTGAGAGGAAAGTTTGTTGAAGAAAAATCTGCCCAATCCAATTTTATTTGCTCAAAATTCTAAATTTTTAATTGCTGGATCATTCTCATTGATTGAGATATTTTTCTTCACATCTCTTCTACTATTTTTCTGCAAAAAGAAATCAAAATAAATTAAGATGCAACAATAAAATCAAAATGTCATTTCTGGCATTAAAAGAAATCCAATCAAATGTAATTAATTAAATAATTATAAATAAAATATAAGATTTCTATTGATGCGTGGGATGGTTTAATTGGCCAAGGATATCATTGATGAATGGACTTGCATTCAGAAGAGGCTTGGACAAATGAAAATGCAGAAAATAAAACTCAGAAAATTGATTTTGTTTTAAACATTCGGAGCTTGATCTTATGCCTAATTTTCGACCCAATAAATGACCAAATCTGTTAATGAAACCCCCTCAGAAATGTTCTCATTGATTTTATCTTTCTAATGAGCCATCCTGGGCCTTATTTGGCCAAGTATAACTCAATCTATGAGCTTCTAAAGTTGATGGGTCAAATCTGGCGTAAATCTGGAAATTCTATTGTTCGGCTAAAAAAATCAAAATTTTTAATTAAATTCTAATCCTAAATTATATTTTAATTATCTAATAATTAATTCTAATTTAATTTTTAATTGTGAACCAAACTAATTATTTAATCAACTATTTATTAATTAATATTAATATAACCCACTAATATAATTAACTATTTATAAACTAATTAATATTAATCTAAATAATAATTAAATTAATTAAATTTTATATATTAATTAATTTAAAATTTAATATTAAATATTAAATAACTATTTTAATATTAATTTAAAACTATCGTACCTCTTTATTCATATGTTATTATACTTACATAAGCCATTTACTAACTAATTCAAAACAACGAATGAAGGCATGAGCTCAAAACAAAAGTCAATGTTTGACTTATCGCATCAGAGGAAACCTTGAGTCAGGGTTCATAAAAATTGTATCAATTGAGGACTCCCGATGTGATGGAGCGATCGCATTATATATATATATATATATATATTTTATTTTAATATTAAACTTAATACTACGTACCATTTCACTCATACATGAGTGGATTTGAAACTTAAAACGAATTACAAAGCTCATGACGAGACTTTGTATTAATACCTTATGCCTTTTCACAATCAGAAAATCGGGAGAGTGAAGGTTATCGGGGATTTTTAAAATGTTACGATCGAAAACTCCGATGCGATTAAAAACTCCGATCGCATAATATATTTTTATTATATATATATATATATATATATATTTAATAAAGTTTTTAATTAAGTTATGAAATTATCTAAACTATAGCCACTATAAAAGTAAATAAACTACAGCCACTTTGACATTTTGATTTTTTGAGATTAGTAATTTATTTGAAATATTGGAGTAAATTACTAAAACCCCGCTGCTTCATGATTTGGCTTGTATAAGTAAAAAAATGAAAAATGTTAGTAATAACTAACTAGGGGTTAATATTTAAAACAAATGCATTATTGAACTAATTTAATTACAAAAATGGAATATTGTACATTTTATGCATTTTTAACCCAGGTGACATAAATGATTAGACTTCAAAGGAGTGCCATTTACAAACCAGTTGACCAAATGAAGCGAAACAAGTATCAATGGGAAGCTTGCCAAAAATCGATTTCAACAAAGCAATCAAGAACGAATGTCTAAAAAAATGAAAAATTAACAAAATCGTAGGATAATCAACTTATTAAAAATCCTAAAAGGTGTTTAGCCTAAAAATTTATAGAAAGGGTCCCCATTATTTGAAGTGAAGAAATCAATAATGGGCGGGGGAGGTAGAGGGGGGGTTGTGTTTTACCACAACAGGTACTAAAATTTATTCCTTTAGGTCAAGTACAGATTTGACAATAAGCTATTTGAAGCTCCATGCCCATGATATTTTAAAGAAGATGTATAAGTTTCAAATGTCACCATTCCATAATTGCAAGTACCAAAGGAATGTCAATTCTAAAAGCATTTCATTTTTGCAGAACTTCCATAGTGATAACAATAACATCTTACAAAAGATCCTAACATGCATCCACACAAACAAATCATTCAACAAGCAGATGTTAAGTGCTAGTATAATGCAAAAGATTATGAGAGATGCTCCAGAAATGGTTTTGATCTGCCATGTTATAGTTCATGTACAATGGTAATAATCAAGTAGAAGTCAAGTGGAGGCTTTCTCAGGTTAACACTATTGAGTTTTGGTATGAACTGTGTAAAAATATTTAATCTGACACATTTTTCTCGAAGAGTTCACTTCTTTGATGATGAGTGAAATGTTAACTCGAAACAAGTTAGATTAAAACATCTTCACAGTCCCAACTAAAAACTCTGATAAAAGTAGTGGTAGTTATATTAGTAATAGTGTTGGTTACAATAATTAATCTTCACAAAGAGTTATAAAGTTATGACCCCTTGCTAAGATATATAAGAGAACATATATACCTTGGCTCTCATTGTTAGTGACCCTCCATCAGTTGACCTATATGGATTAATTAAATAAAATTTTCAACTTCTGCTTGCTTTCCCATTGTATGGGACTTGCCAGTCCTAATGAAATGAGTGGTTGTGGACCTTGAAGGTACACCATATTACAAAATTGTGGTTGTTATAAGTTCAAGGTCTTTCAATTTGTTTTATTTGTGCAGATTTAATGCCATTGAATTTTAGGATGTAATCGAGTACATGGTGTGCATGTTAGCAATGCTGACAGAAATATATGCCTTAAAAGGTGTTATGGTGCCATACTACAAGGGGAATGTTCTTTTCTCATTGAAGAAACTTTTGCTGGAAAATGGAGATGGTGTCTCCATTCTTTTTTATTTTCCAGGAATCGACACAGGTGAATGGAAGGACTTCCTAGGACGAGCAAGTTGTGAGACAGAGGGTGATGTCTTAGAACAAAAAGATAAAGTGAAAAATCCTTTGCACTAAGCATTTAATAAAGGACAGGTTTTGAGCAAGACAGTCAGAGGTCTGATGTACTACCAGGAAGGTATAGTACTCTAGTCTTTTTTGGATATGGTAAAGGATGAATAAATTTTTGAAGGCTACAAGGTACAAAGGCCTATTCAGGATGAGAACAAAAATAATCAGAGATGAGTATGGGCACAATTTCAAACAGTGGAAGACCTTAAATTCACATATATTGTATCATGTAAATTGTATGGTACACATAAGAGATCTGCTAATGATTGGGTGAAGAACATCTTGGGCCTTATGTTGACATACCCATCTCCACAGATTGCTTACGTTGATGAAGAAAAAGATAGAGAGAATGATAAGTCCCCCAAGGTTTTATTACTCAGTCCTTGTTAAGGTTGTGGATCAGCTCGACCAAAAAATATATCACATCAAACTTTTGAGACATGCTATCCTTGGTGGAGGGAAGCTGGAAAATCAAAACACTGCTATTATTTTTACTCATAGTGAAGATCTGCAAATAATTGACATGAATAAAAAAACTATCCTGAAGGAGCTTTTAAGATGAGAAATTTGTTGCGGAAATATTTTGTACACCATGGGGTGCAACCCCGAACAATTCCTCATTTGAGAATGCACATCTCTATGAGCAGCAAGACAACATTGGCTCGAATTATGTCAAATCAAGAGGCTAGTAATGTCACCATTTGTCAATAGCTACTAGAAAACCCACCTAAGGTACGATTTCACCATGGGCATCTGGATTTGTTATCTCATATCATAAGAGGAGGTGTAAGAAAAGCATCAAAGGTGACCAATTTGAGTGAGGATATTTTTGTTGGTCTTGATCCAACCCTACACGAAGGAAATGTAATTAATCATGAATACATCCAAGTTGGTAGAGGTTATGGTGTAGGACTTCATCAAACTTCTCTCCTTGAGGCAAAGATAGCTAGTGGAAATGGTAAACAAACATTTAGTTGGTATATCTATAGCTTGGGACATCGCTTTGACTTTTTCCAAATGAGATCATGCTACTGTACCACTGTGAGAATTTACTCTAGTACTCTGGTAACTGTGCTTACAGTATATGTGTCTATATATGGCCATTTATATTTGGTTCTCAATGGACATGAAAAACAAGTAGGAAGACAAGAAAACATACTACATGATATGGTTATGAATGCAGCCCCTGCTACATAATCCCTTATACAACTTGGAATGTTAATGGCTTTGCCTATGGAACTGGAGGTTTGCTTAAAACAAAGATTCTGCAATGATTTTGTAGTCATGCAGCCACAACTGGCTCCTGTATTCTTTACTTTCTCTCTGGGGACAAAGACTCATTACTGTGGCATCAAAGTCTTGTATTCACAGGTCTATTCTCCTACATCAAGGGGCCGAGTATCATTGTCTTTCTAGAAGGGTCGAGCTCAAGGTTGGAGAGGCAGATCTTGAGATTGTTTCTAGTTCCCAAGCATCGAATTCAAGAAGGACAAAATTATAGCCTATAGTAGAGGTCTTATTTAGCCAATAAGAAGGAGGCTGAGTCTCTTATTCATTAGCACAATTTTCTGTATGGTTTGTTGATTGCATAGCCACTGTTGTTGGGTCAAGTTCACTCAGTGAAAGGGAAAGATATCAGTCTAGTGTGGAGGCTGCATTCTATTTGGTGTGGGGCTATGATTTAATGCATAATAGTGAACCAAAATAATTGTTAATACCCCTGCTGTGTGAGTTACATCAAAGGGACACATTTCCCTTCTATCTATTGTGTGTGTTGCCTTTTTTTTGAAGAAGGGTTTGGGCATATAAACTGAGCACTATTTGTTGAACGTTCCTCATTCCATTGACTGGATATATTGAAGAGAATGGGTTTTGCTTGATTGTTGGTTGTAGCATGCATTTTGGAAAAGTTTAAAACTTTAACCTCCATCGGCCTCTCTTTTTTCTTTATGCATGGGTGTGAAGATAAACTACATATCAGTGAGTTTATTGTGGTTGTTAGCATGTTCATGGGCCAAGTTATTCCTTTTCTTTCAGTTGAATAAATCCACCCTTGTTGACCGTGGATTTTCTCCTTAAGATTGGGTAGGTCTTGTGCATTGTGGCAGCATTTTGGGTTGCAAAGAATGAGTTCCATAGGTGCATGTAGAAGGGACATTATTATCAGATCATGGACAATGTTTTAGTGAAGCCTATGCATCAAGTTTTTGGGGTTATATAGCTGTTGATAAGTGGGGATGAGTTGTTTATGGAAGTACCAGGCATGTGGCCATTTGGGAAGCTATGCTATCAATGTATTAAGGCTGGATCAACGTTCTTGTATGACTGATCTTTCACTGATATAATATGAAAAACAAGTCCAGTTTTTTTGTTGTGTTCTCATCATGTATTTTCCCTTATAGAAAATTAATATGGTGGTTGTGTACCCTTCAATTTGCTTTTATATCAATCATAATAGTGTTCTGTGTTATTTTTCTGAGTCTTACATACTGTTCTATTCACTGGAATGATGTCTGGTTCATGTCTATGTAACTGCAAATTGATTTCACGTTAAAAATGACACCTACATCAATTTACTCACTAAGAGTTGACAAAATAGTTCACTAAAAGACTCATTGAAAGTCAGTAAAAACTCAAAAATTTTAAATTCAAATTGTGAAAATTTCAATTGGGAACATTACAACTTTCCTATCCCAATCAGGGCACAGTGCTGAAACACATCCTTCACCCACCGTAATAGTTTTGATGTACTCTTACGAGCCCTGCACTTGAAAATAATTTTAGAGGACCCTGTACCACGCTCCCATATCCAGAACAATCAATAAGTCAACATATAACATCATGATATGCATATTAAAAGGAATCAACACTTATTTTAAATGACTAAATATATCACAGCAAGGAGGCATATTGACAGTGTTAGAATTTATTAACACGTTGGCAGTATTGGAATTTGTTTAAATCCTCATCTAGCTAGAATAAACATGGTATCCTACTTGAACAATTTAGTTGAAGGTGCCAGGATCCAATGTAAAGAGGATCATTCAACTGAAGTTGAAGCTGCCAGGCCCCAATGTAAAGAGGATTGTTCAATTGTAGAGAGCATATTACCATGGTGTTCTTTTTCAGTGAACCCATGTTTGGAAACTTTTCTAGTGAAAATGAAAATAAAGAAGATAATGATTTCTGACAATGTCACCAAAGCTCTACGATTATATCTTGATGGTCCTATGATAATTGAGCTGAAATTCAGCCATCTATCAGGAAAAGCATTTTTTGTGGATTTCTTGCGGTCTATCGAATTTTCAATGAAGCAAAGCTTGAATCAGGTGTTGGCATTATGATACATGTGTTGTACTTGATGGAAACCCACTTATAGTAGAACAACTCACTTGTATATGGTAACTAGATGAATCTACAAGAGAGATATCAGATGTGACAGAATGCATGGCAGTTGTGTTTACAGATATGACAAAATGCAGGGTAGTTCAAAGGAATTAGTTAAGAAGTAATGTACAAAGGCAAATCACATTATAACAGGTCTATTCAGAGGGAACAAAGTAATGATACAAAAGAATAGGATGAAGGAACAAAGGACTATATATCAGAATCAAGAAGTTGAATAAAAAGGACATTTTCAAGTGTATTAAGTTATATATGCAAGTTCACTGTAGAAAAAGAGCGTATACACGTGGGTTAACAGAACAAAAGGAGCGTATACGTACACACGCACTTTCACAGAAGGAAAAGCGCGTATGAGATGAAAAACCAAGGTTTTGGTCCAAGGTATTTAGTCCAAGGTATTTTGGTCCAAGGTATTGACCCAAGGTATTTGGTCCAAGGTATTGACCCTAGGTATTTGGTCCAAGGTATTGGTCCTAAGTGGCTTTGGTCCAAGGTATAAAGAAAGGCCTAAAACTATATAAGGAGGAGAATATCATTAGGCCAAGGTGTGCAAGTATTGAATATCTTATGAAGTGTTAGATCATATATGCACGTTGTGACATTCTGATGCTTTGCTTGATCTGATGGAAGGATGTGCCTATGTGGTTGATGATGGTTGATGGATTGGGTTCATAAAGCCTGAAATGAATTATCATTATGTGGTTTGATCATGGATAGTCTAGATCTGAATACTGACGCATGTTTTATTCTATAAATGTTATGATCTGAGTGTGACTGAAGTCTAGAATGTCTGTGAAGTTTCAAGTTAGTATTTGCAGATGTGTATGCTGTTTCGCTTCGGTAAAAGCATGTATACACACAGGTTCGACACATCGAAGTAGCATATACATTATGAACTATGATGTTTGAAGTTGTAGTTGGTTCTGGTTGCTGATGTAGAATTCTGGGTTATGCTTTATGTTCTGGTGACTGCATTCCGGTGACAGTATTCTGAATGTTCTAATTGATTGATTTTGATTTTCTTCAGTGATGATGGATGAGATCTAATGATGGATCTGGATCATAATGACTTATCATTATGTGATCTGATAATAGATGGACTAGATCTGATTGCTAATACATGTTTTATCCTTTATATGTGATGATCTGGGTATGTCTGAAGTTTGGAAGTGCAGAAAAGTTATAAGTAAGTATTTACAGGTCTATACGCTGGTTCGCTTTGGTGAAGTTGTGTATACATGCTGGTCCGATTCTTCCAAGTAGCATATACACTCTGATGCATGGTTTTTTAAGTTACAACTAGTTCTGAATGATGTTGCAGTGTTCTAGGTTTACATCTATGTACTGGTTACAGTGATCTATCTATTCCAGTTGATTGGTTGAAGTTGATAAATTATGAATGAATGGATGATTCAGTTGTGTTAGAGGTTCAGAGGTTGTTAGTGATTGTTTTAGTTTGGTTGATTCAAAGAGTGATGATAGAGTTTCAGTGATTGGTTGATGTAGATATATTTGATGGTTGTATTGCAATGGTGATTGATTCTAAGCTTCAATGTTGTTGCTGGGTCCAGTATGAAAATTGTATAAAACAAGGCCTTCATGTGTATTGTTGTGTACCAGGAGCATCTAGTCTAAAAATTTATGAAGCGTGGTCCCTGGAAGAAGAAAGAAGGCCATAGCCTCCTGTAGGTTGGCGCCTACGTACTAGTAAACATATCGGCTAGTACAAGAGCTAGGGGGTTGTAGCTCCCTTCCAGTAGAAGTTGTAGAACGAGAGAAGGTTGTAACCTTATTGTTTTGGGAAAATTTAGTGTTTCTACAAACGCATAACCCTCTAGACATAGTAGCTTGTCTAGAAACAACAGTCAAAGTAATTCATTTCTTTTCCTATAATCAACAAATAAGAGAAGGAAGAAAAGAAACAAACCTGTAACTTTCACTTGATTCCTCTCTCCTTTGATCAATTTCGCCACTCATTTCCATACTTAACTCACTTGGAAAGTACCTGCACACAAGCCGATACAGAAACCCATCAAAGCATACAATAAAGATCTGTTAATTAAACATATCATAGAATCCACAATATGATATACATCACATAAGGACATGAATGGAAAAAGCTTTGAATTATTTATTGATAAAAGGAAATATTACAACCCATGAATGTTCATGCTTGATTCAATGTCTTCCTTCTAGTTTTGATCCCTTCTCTCCTTATGAAGCAACAATTCGACATCATTACAATACTCTTACTAATCTCATTCAAACAACATTTCCTTAGCTCAAGAAATTCCAACCTAGACTAGCCTTTGAATGCTTGGTCAATTTATAGCTGAATGGAGGAGGTTAAGCCATTAATGGTCTTCATGAATGCTCTGCCAAATTTGGGAAGTGGTTCCATGGAGGAAGGGATAATGGAATGAGGTTCATTCATTCTCTTCCTCATCCAAATGTGAGATCAATCAACATGGAAACTTCCAGAAGTATCCATTGGGTGAGGAATCCAATGGATTCACTTAAAAAATTTGATGAATCTCGCTCAGAATAGGTAAAAAAAAGGCTAAGTGCACTGTATTGCACCCAGTCAGTGTAGTTTCTGCATTGCAATGCAGCTTGATAGAAGGCTACCTGCGCTGATCTCCTTAGGGGCTTTTTTTGGATGAATGGTGTCATGGAAACTCTTGGGAGGCAAGCATGATGTAGGTTGACCTCATTAGGGAATGAAAACAACTAAATTAGGGATAGATGAACCCTAATAATACAGATCTGGAAGTCGAGATTGATGTGCCCAAATTGACCTGTAACAGTTGCCCCCTAAAGCATGAAGTAAAAAGTACACATGTCGAGTGAGATTCTTTACAATTTGGAGAGAAGGTTTTGAAGTGGAAGGTGACCTGCATCAATTACAATACAAATATCATGATAATTTGTTTTTTTCTCACGAACTAGCTGAGGGAAGGCATACCCATGCTCATTTGATATAGTACTCCTGAAAATATATTGTAACCCAGATGGATGAAACTAGATCCGGGGTCTTCAATCTCATTCAATATTCACTCAATGTACAAGTCTAACCATGTGAATAGATGATCTGAGGTTGAACATGGAGAGACATCATCTAATTACTGGCCAATGATGTAAGCCATTAACAGACGCGAGAGGAATCATCGATAATGATAATGACCCTCAAGGTACTATAGTACATTTCGCAAGGTGTGAATAAATGATTTGATGTCGAACACGATACGAAGTCTTTTGGTTGAAGGCCAATGATGTCAACCTATCACCAGAAGCAAGAAAATGCCATTGATGTATGCAAGCCTCAAGGTACTGAAGGGGTGTTTCTAAGTCAACTTCTTGGATGATGTCTTGATGTTGACAAGAAGCGACTCGTCGCAGGAGGGTCTTAATGTATCCCACATCAATGACATGAAATGAGGTAAATGATTTCGAAGATTTAATATCAACTGACGACACAAGGTTCAGGAATGACAGGCATGAAAATGAAGGTTTACTGTATTGTAAAGGATGAGGTTTTGAACTGAATGACTTCTCTTGAACATATTGGCGACACTGAAGTGAATTGGTAGCATTGACCCAAAACAAAGTGATGGATGGTATGATAGACCAATGGTGTGATAACCATCAAGCTGAATGATCCAACCCACATAGTCATGGTGATGAGGTGAAAGTGTCATGTTCAAGAGGGACTTGCTACCATAAAGTATTCTCGACTTTTTCCCATTTTCCCCAGTCATTTTTGACTAGTACCTCTTTATTTTTTATCAATCTTGAGGAGGATAACATATGCTTGTTGTATAATTCCACCCTTCGGGTGAATCCATCGCTATTTGATGTTTTAACAAGTCTAGCGAAGGTGAAACTCGGTCTTTTCTAGATGGACAAGTTTGTCGCTATTTGATGTTTTTAACAAGTTTAACAACAAAGATAACTCGGTCCTTTTCATGTTTAGGGAGTTTGAAAAGGAAACTCCACAAGTTTTTTTTCGTAAGTTAATCTCTCAAGTTCGAAAAAGCGTAAAATAATACAAGAGAGATATAGTTTCCAATCCTTTAACGAGCTGGAAAAGACAAGCGCTCGTCAATATTTTCATGTTTAAAGAGTATGAAAAGAGTTTAAAGAAGACTCCATTTTGAGGAACGAGTGGTGTCTATGGTAGCAATTGGTTCCGGTGATGTGGGAACTTCTCAAAACATGTTGATTTATGTGAAGAGTCTGGCTAATAAGACCACTCATTACAACTTTTCCTCAAAATATGGTAAAACAACCAAGTGAAAGCGTATGATTGGCTAAAGAGATGGTGGTGATGGAATAAAACAACCAAGGCTCATCTGATAGAAAAGGCTGATAGAATGACAATCACAAGGGTTAAAATGGAAATGGGTTCATTTTTACACAAGCTTGAACCATAGGGAACTATGCTTGGATTCAGTTTCATGTTTACACAAGCTTGAAATGAAAAACTATGCTTGGATTCAGTTTCATTTTTACACAAGCTTAAAACTAAGAACTATGCTTGAGATTGGTTTACATGCCCCCAGCATGATGAAAGGGAGAGTCTCCTGTAACCAGATGGAAGTTGCTGTGGTGAAGCAGGACGGTTATCCAACACCTTTTGGCTTCGTCCAGATAGGGACAAAGGTGAATGGGGTGATTCCCTTCACATAACCTACAGGGAAACTTAACTTTACCATTAAGTGCATGCCCCCTAAGCTTCATTACATTCACCTAAGTAGACTACTTGTGGCTATCAGGTGGATGGAATGAAGGTTCACTTACGAGATCAAGTGAAAGACTGGACTAGGATTTTACGAGATCTAATCAAAGACTCGAATTGGAACTTTGCTCCAGGGGTCCTTGTTTCATTTTTAAATGAGATTGACACAAGACAAGGAACTCTGCTCATATTCCTTGTTTCATTTTTTTAACGAGGTTGACACAAGACAAAGAATTATCCTCATAGTAGCTGTTTCATTTTTTAATGAGGTTGACACAGTAAATGAACTATCCTCAAGGACCTTGATAACAACTCATAAGTGGTCATGAAGGAGAGATCTGGTTCCAATGCCCCCAGTACATGATGTACAACATCACTGATTTGAACGTCAGTTGATGTAGGTATGGAACGGGTTGCCACATAATTAACCCATGGCGGGGATGATACCATTGGCATAAATGGACCATTTAGGGACGATGGTTGATTAGGAGCAATATTTGGACCAGGAAATGAAAGTTGGTCAACGGTGACAATTCTGCCTTCATGTGGGAAACACATCACTTGAAAGCATGTGGAAACTATAGCTCCCATTCCATAAACATAGTGACACCCAAGTAGTAAGTTATAATCTAAAGGGCTTGGGACTACTGTCACATTCAGATAAACGATTTTTCCTCCCAAAGTAATAGGTAATTGAGGGAGGATCCCTAATGGTTGACTGGTTCCTCTGTTAAAAGCCAACAGATTCTGGGTAACTTGCACAAGCAGCAACAAACCGAGTGCTTACCAAGTAGTTGAGGAAAGGATACTCACTGATGCACCTTCATCTATAATATTGCCAGATACAATCATATTACAAACTTGTACTATGATCTGGGAAGGCACATAAGAAGAAAGGCGGAATCCTGCCAGTCAGTTCCAATCAAAGGAAGTGACTAGACTACTTGGAGGGGGTACCTTAGAAACAGGAGAATTAACCCCTTGAGTTACGAGAATGGGAGGATTTTCCTCCTGTCTTGATGGAACGGGAGGACTGCCCCCAAGCTCATTAGAATCTGAAGAAACAAAAAGAACTTGAGTGGTATCATTTTCACTCTCTTCGGGAAAGGTACGATTAGCTGAAGGTGGAATTGGGTCAATTGTTACCTTGACCTATTGATTTGGGTCAGGTATAGACTCAGAGGATTCACTTTCAGAGAGAGTAGGTTTGACCAACGGTTGATTTGAGTCAATCAATTCATCAACTAGTGAAGGATTAAGGGATAATCTCTTGTAACCAGATGGAAGTTGCTGGGGTGAAGCAGGACAGTCATCAAACACCTTTTTGGCTTCATCTAGATAGGGAAAAAGGTGAATGGGGTGATTCCCTTCACATAACCTACAAGGAAACTTGACTTTGCCCTTCTTTCCATGATCTTTACTTCCACTAGTTGATGGTGTGTCACCAACATGATCTCCAAAAGTTGATGACACAGGATGGTCTGAACGAGAAGACCATTCTTCTAAGATCTGAGGAATATCAAGAAAATTTCAAAGAGGATGGTCCCCCGTAAAAAGTTTTCATGGATATCGAACTTTGTGAGGCTTGATGGATGATTTCTCATTAGATGTTGCATTCAAATCAATGGTTGCTTGGTTTCCCCTCTACTGAATTTTCTTCTTCTTCTTCTTCTTCTTAGCCACCTGGTTACTAGTACCAATACTTTCACCAGGCAAAGAGGAAGAAGGGGAGGAAGAAACAATTGAGGAAGAAGCCAAAGGGTCAACTTTAGGATCAACTCGAGGTTGATTTTGTCCAGTTCGAGGTGTACTCAATTGTGGAGAAATCACGACATTTTGAACCAAGGAGGTTGAAAAGAACCATACTGACAAGCCAATGGTAAATTCCAGAAGGGACAATGTAGCCATATATGGAGCACCAATATTTCCAAATGGAGGAAAAGGACTAGGATTCCCATCAAAAGGAATTCCTTGATCGGTGGACTCCGGATTTTTCGCCATATGTTTCAACCTAAGATCAACTAAGGAGCGAGTGTGGAGGATGTTATCCGTGGTCAATTAACTTTTACGACACTAGAACACAACTTTGCTTTTTCATTTTTAAAGAGTCAAGAAAAAAAAAGATGACTCTAGTCACTTTCGATGTTTAATGAGCCTAAAAGGACAAGTGCTCAGATGATCCTTTTCTTTTAAGGAGTTGAAAAGGAACGAAAGTGACTACGCTGGAGATTCTAGACAAGAGGGTTTACCAAACTAATTGCAAAACTGCAATATAAACCTTGGTGATAAATGAAAGAGAAATTACCAAGGATTTAACGTATGGCAGTCAATCTTCCCAAATGATGTGTTTGGTGCATTGTGATCGATAAGGCAGCAGACTCAGCTTCCTAGGGATAAAGGATTTCAAGCTATTGGGGTCTCCCACTATATACTTGACGGTATAGGGAGAACAAATCCGTACTAGCACTTATCGAATCAAAGAGGATGAATCACCCAACCTCAGTGAAAATGACAAGCACTAGGTTTAAAGACACCGGAACATGTCTCTAGCCTAGACCTCTATATGTTTTCGTTAAGTTCCAATGCATTATTAGATTAATTAATGTAAATTTTAGGTTGATCTTGCTTAAAATTTGCCTTTCAAGGATTCACCATGAGATGTTTTCTGAAATTCCTAAAAATGCAACTAGAATGAGAAGCACTCCATCCATTTAATTTCAGCAATGAAAATCCTAGCTGTGAGGGATTGAGCATAAAAGTACTTTTTGAACAAGCAAAAAAGAGCACAAACTAATGCAATTCCCTAAACCATTGCTTTCAAGCATTCACAAACTACAAAATGCAAGTTGCATGTATTTCTTTTTAGCTTCTCTTAATGTGAATGATGCAATAAGAAAAACTAATGCACAAACGATTCATAACTCTTTTCATAAAAAAATGACGATTTGCGACAATTTCTTTTAAAGGGAAATGAAGATTGTACGACACTTTCAATTTTAAAGAAATGAAGATTTTCGACACTTTAAATGAAAATACAAATCAAATGAACAAATAAATCAATCGATTATTTATGAAGGAAGACTTTACGACACTTCATTTTTCAAGGAAAATGACGATTTTATGACACTTTTCTATCGACAAAACAATCTATGAACTATATTCTAACTTTGACTATAGATTGATAATGACAAAGAAAACATTAAAGAAACATTAATCAATCCAATCAAAGTAGGGTTGGTTGGCTAAGGAGATGAAAAGACTGTTTTTAGAGATAAGACATCATTGATTTTCAGCAAGCAAGCAATCATAAGAATTTTGGCAAAAACTCTATCCAAAGGTGGGAATTTAACCTAAGGTTGATCAACGTAGGTCACAGAGGGGCTAACTGCGCTGCAGTGCACTGTCTCTCACTAAAGACTACCCTGATTTCAATGATTTCAAAACTGATCAGTGCAGGTCAAAGAGGGCCAGTCTGCATTGATCAGCACAGGCCAAAGAGGGAAAAACTGCGCTGATTAAAATATTCCTTTGTTAATCAGCGCAGGTCAAAGAAGGCCTAAGTGTGATGCAGTGCACTGTCTCTAAGGCTAGCCTGCACTGATTCCTGTGCGGCCACTCAAGAGTCATCTAACCTCAAATTTTGACCAAAATTCAATGCAAAAGGCTGAATTACAACAAGTAAAGTATGTCAAGGTGTCTAAGGAGGTGATAAGCTACTAAAAGGGTTAAGATTTATCCCCAGTGGAGTCGCCAATTTGTTTTGGGAAAATTTAGTGTTTCTACAAATGCCTAACCCTCTAGACCTAGTAGCTAGTCTAGAAACAACAGTCATAGTAATTTGTTGCTTTTCCTATAATCAACAAATAAGAGAAGGAAGAAAAGAAACCAACCTGTAACTTTCGCTTGATTCCTCTTTCCTTTGATCGATTTCGCCGCTCCTTTCCATACTTAACTCACTTGGAATTTACTTGCACACAGCCCGAGACAGAAACCCATCAAAGCATACAATAAAGATCTGTTAATTAAATATATCATAGAATCTAGAATACGATATACATCACATAAGAACATGAATGGAAAAAGCTTTGAATTATTTATTGATAAAAGGAAAGATTACAACCCATGAATGTTCATGCTTGATTCAGTGTCTTCCTTCCAGTTTCGATCCCTTCTCTCTTCATGAAGCAACAATTCGACATCATTACAATACTCTTACTAATCTCATTCAAATAGAATATCCTTAGCTCAAGAAATTCCAACCTAGACGAACCTTTGAATGCTTGGTCAATTTATGACTGAATGGAGGAGGTTAAACCATTAATGGCCTTCATGAATGCTCTGCCAAATTTGAGAAGTGGTTCCATGGAGGAAGGGATAATGGATTGAGGTTCATTCATCCTTTTCCTCATCCAAATGCGAGCTCAATCAACCTGGAAACTTCCAGAAGTATCCATTGGGTGAGGAATCCAATGGAATCGCTTAAAAAATTTGATGAATCTCGCTCAGTGCAGGTAAAACAAAGGCTAAATGCACTACAGTGCACCCAGTGAGTGTAGTTTCTGCATTGCAATGTAGCCTAATAGAAGGCTACCTGTGCTGATCTCCTTAGGGGCATTTTTTGGATGAATGGTGTCACGGAAACTCTTGGGAGCAAAGAATGATGTAGGTTGACCTCATTAGGGAATGAAAACAATTGAATTAGGGCTATATGAACCCTAATAATATGGTTCTGGAAGTCGGGATTGATTTGCCAAAATTGACCTATAACACTTCTGCAGGTAGAAGCCTGCATACTAGTATGAGTCTACACCAGTACAAGATTGTAAACATATTTTCTTATTATTAAAAGAAGACAGAGACAACAACAGCAGGTGGTTTTCACCCACATTGAGTTTCCACCCACATTGGGTTTCCACCCACATTGGGTTTCCACCTTAAATCTTGGTGTTCATGTGTGTTGCTTATGTGTGATGGTTCATTATGTTATTAACTGCACATGGTTACTGTTTAATGTTTAATAAAGTACTGATGCATAGATTAAAGATCAACATATGATTAATTAACTGAATCATAAGTTCACTAGATATATGCTGGTTGCCTTAAGAACAGTTGCGTGCACATGCGACTTCCCTCCGCTGAAATAGCGTATATAAATCTGATTATGGAAATGAAAAAGTTATTGATTTGCAAATACTGATTCACCCCCCCTGAGTATTATTTCCAACAATTGGTATCAGAGCAGGTCCTTTGGTAGAAGCTTGATCGCTTGAAGGAGATCTGTAGAAACAATGGGAAAGAAGAAAACACCTCAAAAGAAAAAGGAATTTAAAAGGAACTACGATAGTGGGAGAGACAATTGGTGATTATGTGGAAGTAACTCTTCAAATTTAGAGTGACCTTAGAATGAATATGAACACGCAAAAGAACTATCAGGTATGAAGTTGTTATGCTCTGGTGATACATTTCTCTGTTCATTTGAAGAAGATGAAAGTGATAGTGAAACAACTGAATTTTCTCTTATGGGTAAAAGAGAAAGATATCAAATAGAGGCAGAATTTAAAAAACTCATAGAAAAAATTAGAGATCAACAAGATCTATTGGACAAAAGGGAGTGTGCCTTCAAAGGAGAAACTACCAAACTAAAACCTCAACTGGAGGAAGGAAAAAAAGTAAGGAAGCAGCACAAGAAAAATGAAGATCAATGTCAAAAGCTGCAGGATGAAGTGACATGATTAAGAAATGAAGTACATAAAAGGAGAACAAAAATCAAGAAACTTAAAGATAGATCCAGTTACTATGAATGTCTTGAAACTAAGATCCTCTATCTAAAATAAGATATTGAAAAATCAAATAAGCAGAATGGAGAACTACTCCAAGCACTTGAAGAACAAGAAAACGAGGTTCTTAAATTAAGGAAACAAGTGGAAGAAGGAAGAAAAGCTAAAGAAATCATGAAGAAGTAGTATCTTGAAAAGGAAGAGCAATATCAGGTTGAGGTAAATATCCTAAAAGGTAAATTAGAAGAAAAGGATAAGCTTTTACGATTTCAAGATAGTACTAAGATTTTGGATGACATTCTTAGTAGTCAAAGATCTCCTGCCATCAAAACTGGTCTTGGTTTTCATGAATCTGTTGAAAGTGAATCTAGCTCACAAGGTGAGGCAAGGAACTCTAATGCAAAATCTGAAATGCTCAACAAGGAGATGAGAGGTCAACCCCATCAACAACCAAGGAAAGAAATTCTTCAAAGAAATTCTTCAAAGAAATTCTTTTACTCCTAACTGTGGAAGTGATAATCAGTTATTTCCTCAAATGAATAATGTTGAATGTTTTATATGTCATAATTTTGGACATGTTGCAGCAAGATGTAGAAGTAGAATGGTTCAAGACCATCACACAAAAATATCATCAACTTCCAAGTACTTTAAGGGATATTTTTTTCTTGCAATATGTTTGGTCACAAAGCCATTGACTGCTATAGAAGGAATATGAAACATGTAAGATGTTATGCATGTGACAAGTTTGGAAATATAGCAAACGAATGTAGGAGAAAATTTTGGGCACCATAGCAAAAGGAGAAAACATCATCGGACTCGAAGATATGGAAGAAGAAGGAAGTACAGTCAGAAAAATGTGGCATGGCACAGTGTACAGACATAACAGACTCAGGGAGAGATGAAAGTGTGAAACTTCAATGTTCTAAATCTCATACGCAAGTTTCGTGAAGACAAGTCATGTATATACGCGAGTTCGAAGCTGCACAATCACGTATATGTGGTTTGAGGAAAAAGGCAGTGGGACAGACTCAGAAAACTGATTTGATATGGTTCAGACAATTATCAATTATATTTTCTATCTTGATGATTGATGACTACAATATATAGAAGTGCTTTTGATCCTCATAAGTTGTTGATGACTTGATGAATATCTGATTTATGATGATGCCTTGATATTTCTTACTGATATATGCAATGATCAGATCTGACAGTGAACAGGTGGAACAGGTTCAGGGGGAGAACATGCTATGCTTCTAATAAAGCATTGTTGGCATTATGTTTAGAAGTCTTTGGTACCTAATCAATGATGATGATGCTTATGTGGCTAAAGTGTTTAAATGATACATCTTGCTATGTTATGGTTATGAGTTGCCCATGATGAAATCTCAGATGATACTTGTATTGCTTGGGGTTACATAGTTGTTATTCAGATCAGATTTATGGATAATTGTGGATGACTTTTTGATGATGCATACAGTACATATATGTTGCTTACATGGTGATCTTCATAAGGACAAGGAGAAGTACAAAATTTGAGTACAAAACTTCATTATTTGATGATAAGCCACTCATTTCTTTTATGTTGGTGTCATCATGCCTCCAAAGATGCATATGGTGCAGTTATGATCCATGATTCCTATAGTTCTTGGCTCTCACATCGTTGAGGATTGTTGATGTTGATGGTATCAAGAAAGATGGACAAATGACCATGTGCTCATGGTTTGCTAGATACATAATTGATGGATACACATTATGTTGGATACATGGATGATTACTTAAGTTTCATATTGATAAATATTGTTGGTTGGCCAAAAGAATGGTGTTATTACAAGTCTCATGAAGACATAGCTATTTGAAGACATGGATATTCGAATACATGGTTTACTTAGTCACATAATGATGATGAGTTCTTACCTTATGATGATAGGTTGATACTCACATATGTTGATTATCATGGTTGATGCTTATCAGATGTGGGATGTTCCCTAGTGATGATACATGGTTGATATATTGAAGGTTCTTGTGGAAAGATCATGCAGTTCTTGATGGTGATGTTATAATCATAGATGATGACTATGGTATTTTCACATACATATGATATGATGTGAATGATTTTGTGTTATTGCTTGGAGATATGACATATGCTTAGTTGATTCATGGAAGGTTATGATAAGGCTCTTTTTACTAAGAAAATGAAGCAAGTTGATCTTGATGAGATCAAGAGGATGAGTTGATATCTATATGCGGCATACTTTGTCACAGGTTGATGATATTTACACTGTCATATCTTGGGAACTAATGATGAACATATACAGGTTGTTGGTCTGGATGCCGTTGATAGATGCTTATGGTGTAGATCATACATGGTGTATGATAGTTGCTGATGACTATCATGGTCTTGTTTAGATATTTGGTCTTTATGTCATGTATATCACTTGATGAAAAGGTCATAATATGACTCCATCTATCATAGTATTTTAATGAGTCCCTCTTGGTCATATGATGTAATTTGTACCCCCACTATGCATGGGAAGGATGATGTAATAATTACTATATTTCAGTCATGTACAAACAATTGGTATATCCCCACTTAGTTGGGTAGATGAGTCAAATTTGGTATATCCCATCCTGGTTGGAAGATTGATGTATGTATGAGTCATTGATGATAAGAAGGTCATACTCACATAGTTGAGTTATAGAATCATGTTATTCTTTTGGAAAATATTTTTGTAGACTCTGCATGTGCTCAGGGGGAGCATGGATAGTATAGTGCATCTCAGCATGTACAAAGGGGGAGTTTAATCAGGAAATTCAGCATGTGCCTAGGGGGATCATGATCAATGTTCATATTAAGCTATTCAGATATGAAATTCTTCATTTTGGTTAGCTCTTTACCCTTGAGATCAAAGGGGGAGAATAACTTAGCCTGCCCTTTGCCCTTGATGTCAAAGGGGGAGAGTATTTTGGTGTTGCTTGTTATCTCTAATAGTTTCTACAACTTGCAGTAATCAACACCAACATGGTTGCCATCAAGTCCAAAGGGGGAGATTGTTGGTATTATGATACATGTGTTGTACTTGATGGCAACCCACTTATAGCAGAACAACTCAGTTGTATATGGTAACTAGATGGATCTATGTAACTAGATGAATCTACAAGAGAGATATCAGATGTGATAGAATGCACGGTAGTTGTGTCTACAGATATGACAAAATGTAGGGCAGTTCAAACGAATCAGTTCAGAAGTAACGTACAAAGGCAAATCACATTATAACAGGTCTATTTAGAGGGAACAAAGTGATGATACAAAATAATAGGGTGAAGGAACAAAGGACTACAGATCAGAAT
Source organism: Pinus tabuliformis (assembly GCA_031772625.1). NCBI lineage: Eukaryota > Viridiplantae > Streptophyta > Pinopsida > Pinales > Pinaceae > Pinus > Pinus tabuliformis. The sequence continues at coordinate 701,482,773 of CM062805.1, read as the reverse complement.
CAAGAAGTTGAATAAAAAGGACATTTTCAAGTGTGTTAAGTTATATACGCAGGTTCACTGTAGAAAAAGAGCGTATACATGCGGGTTAATAGAACAAAAGGAGCATATACATACACATGCACTTTCACAGAAGGAAAAGCACATATGAGATGAAAAACCAAGGTTTTGGTCCAAGGTATTTAGTCCAGGTATTTTGGTCCAAGGTATTGACCCAAGGTATTTAGTCTGAGGTATTGACCCAAGGTATTTAGTCTGAGGTATTGACCCTAGGTATTTAGTCCAAGGTATTGGTCCTAAGTGGTTTTGGTCCAAGGTATTAAGAAATGCCTAAAACTATATATAAGGAGGAGAAGATCATTAGGCCAAGGTGTGCAAGTATTGAATATCTTATGAAGTGTTAGATCATATTGTAGGTTATGAGATTCTGATTCTTTTCTTGATCTGATCGAAGGATGCGCCTATGTGGTTGATGATGGTTGATGGATTGGGTTCATAAAGCCTGAAATGAATTATCATTATGTGGTTTGATCATGGATAGTCTAGATCTGAATACTGACGCATGTTTTATTCTATAAATGTTATGATCTGAGTGTGACTGAAGTCTGGAATGTCTGTGAAGTTTCAAGTTAGTATTTGCAGATGTGTACGTTGTTTCGCTTTGGTAAAAGTGCGTATACACGCTGGTTCGACACATCGAAGTAGCATATACATTATGAACTATGATGTTTGAAGTTGTAGTTGGTTCTGGTTGTTGATGTAGAATTCTGGGTTATGCTTTATGTTCTGGTGACTGCATTCTGGTGACAGTATTCTGAATGTTCTAATTGATTGATTGTGATTTGCTTTAGTGATGATGGATGAGATCTAATGATGGATCAGGATCATAATGACTTATCATTATGTGATCTGATAATGGATGGGCTAGATCTGATTGCTAATACATGTTTTATCCTTTATATGTGATGATCTGGGTATGTTTGAAGTCAGGAAGTGCAGAAAAGTTATAAGTAAGTATTTACAGATCTATACACTGGTTCGCTTTGGTGATGTTGTGTATACACGCTGGTTCGGCTCTTCCGAGTAGTGTATACACTCTGATGCATGGTTTTTGAGGTTATAGATGGTTTTGAATGATGTTGTAGTGTTCTAGGTTCAGATTTGTGTACTGGTTACAATGATCTATTTGTTCTAGTTGATTGGTTGAAGTTGATTAAGTATGAATGAATGGATGATTTAGTTGTGTCAGTGGTCTAGAGGTTGTCAGTGATTGATTGAGTTTGGTTGATTTAGAGAGTGATGATAGAGTTTCAGTGATTGGTTGATGTAGATATATTTGATGGTTGTATTGCAATGGTGATTGATTCTAAGCTTTAATTTTGTTGATGGGTCCAGTATGAAAATTGGATGAAACGAGGCCTTCATGTGTATTGTTTTGTACCGGGAGCATCTAGTCTGAAAATTTATGAAACGTTGTCCCTAGAGGAAGAAAGAAGGTCATAGCCTTCTGTAGGTCGGCGCCTACGTACTAGTAAATATATCAGCTAGTACAAGAGCTAGGGGGTTGTAGCTCCCTTCCAGTAGAAGTTGGAGAACGAGAGAAGGTTGTAACCTTCTGTAAGTAGAAGCCTACGTACTGGCATGAGTCTGCACTAGTACAAGATTGTAAATATATTTTCTTATTATTAAAAGAAGACAGAGACGACAACAGCAGGTGGTTTTCACCCACATTGGGTTTCCAGCTTAAATCTTGGTGTTCATGTGTGTTTCTTATGTGTGATGGTTCATTATGTTATCAACTGCACATGGTCACTATTTAATGTTTAATGAAATACTGATGCACAGATTAAAGATCAACATATGATGAATTAACTGAATCATAAGTTCACTAGATATACGCTGGTTGCCTTAAGAACAGTTACGTGCACACGCGAGTTCCCTTCACTGAAATAGTGTATATAAATATGATTGTGGAAATGAAAAAGTTATTGATTTTCAAATACTGATTCACCCCCCCCTCTTAGCGTTATTTCCAACATCAGGTTCAGTAGGTTGAAGCTGATATGCAAAAGGTGATGGATGGACTAAATGATGAAATATTAAGGAATGTTATTGGAAAATGTTTCCCTTCTAACATATTTAGGATCTCTCCTGAAGCACCTGAGAAAATGGTGTGTCACTTGTAGGAAGGACGTTACACCACTCTCTCAGTTGTGGTATGGTGATGTAGAATTATGCCTGTATAGGTTTGAAGAGTTAGGTATTGGAGTATCAATACTGCAAGAACTGCAAAATCCAGAGTTGATTGAATTTGAGCTAAACCTCGCTACAAATGCAACAACAAGCCACCGTGATGTTTTTGAACCATATCCAACATTTTTGCTAAGAACACAGGAAATTAAGAAGCGCACTGGATTTTTCAACGACTATATATCTAGTGGAAGCATAAGAAGTTTAGAAGAAATAAATTCAACGAACGTTAGAACCCCATAGGGAATTGAAAATGTAGGGAAGGGGCATGTGGATAATAAAAATTTGCAACTCTTGAACTCCTTCAAACAATCATTTCCCTCAGTTGAAGCGATGCAAAAATGTACCAGTGATCTTGAATTAATGATAAATTTGGGTGCATCCTGGCTTAATTCCGATGGGTTCCTAGCTTAATTCCAATGGGAATAAGTTCTCCGAAGAAGATTATGCTAAAAAATTAAAATTGTCTAACATAGAAACTGAAAATTTTATCAAACTTTGTAAAACAAATATATATAATCTTTCAACATCATTTCAACTTTCAATGTTTTTCAACTGTTTCTAAAATTGTAAATTCAGCAAATAAGATTGATACTAAATACCATGGAATTTAAGAAACTCGTAATGCATAATTTTTAGTCCCAATTGGATATATTTCATATCCACCAGGTTAATGATTACAATACACTAAGCTTAATTCTCTTCTCCAAAACCAACTTAACAAAAACAAGAAATAAAACTAAGTAGAAAACCTACAGGATTTGCGAACTCTTATCTCCTCTCCAAAAAGTGGTTAAAATACTGGGACTGTACCTATGGTTATTTGCTTGGTACGGATTATACAATCTGCTTGTGTCCAGTGGCATCGATGAGTATTCACTTCAAAGTCAAATTTGCTGCAAATAATACACATGCAAAGGCTATAGAATCCGTTCTTGGTGTGGAAAATTTCACAGCTATAGTCATATGTAGGAAGTTGACTCCGACATGTTATATTTCTACATTGTTTGTAGGAAAAGTTCTCAATGAGGATCATTTGAGTGACACTGATATCTCGATGCAAAAAGGCTTGAATCCCTGCTTTTATAGCAACAAATACTTCTAGCTGAACAGTGTGCCCTGGACATTGACATAGGTGTAAAGATCACTCTTGCCTTACACAAGCTTTTGCAAAAGGGAAAATTCTTCCCTGTGTTGAAGACCTCCTGTGCCTTCAAGGATCACCCAAAGCTCCACTTCCATATATTCTAGAAATTCCTTTGGTTGTTCACACATTCTATCTGCAATTACATCAAGCGCGCCCCCCCCCTCCCCGCTACATCTCAAAGCAAGATCTGATCTGAATTGGCTACTCCATGTCCATTGTCTTTGTTGGCCATTCACTTTCTTCCAATTTTTATTTCTACCTATCCATTTCCTTGTTTCTACCTCCTCCCATCTTCCTTTGCATGACCCACATCTCTCGAGTCTATAACAGCAGGAATAGGGACATAACCTCAAGTTTCATATTTGGCATTTCGTATTTGTATTTTAGTTGCAGAGGTGCCATTTTTTAGTTTCTTGGATCTCAAACAGTGAGACAGTTTTCAGTTGGTCATGGGGCATGGTGTGAGCAGTGGAGGGGGGTAGAATTATCTGGGGTATTTGTTTGGTTCGAATGTGCCACCACCCACAAAGCTTGCTAAGAAAATAGAGCCCACCCCACAGGTGGTGGTGGCTCCCAATGTGGCTCAGTCTCCTGCTGCTGGTGCTGCACAACCTAAACAACAGGCGAGTATAAAAATGAAAAATTATCACAGGGTTGATGGGTAGAACAACGAAAATTTTGTTACTGATCGACCCTCTACAAAGGTGCATTATGCACCAAGAGGTGGATCTTCACTTGGGTACCCTTTGGAGGTCAGAAATGAACACCCAAGTAGAGAAACGAAGGACCCACATGCAGATCTGGATCTCACTATGCCCTCATAGGTATGTTGATCCATAAGCTTCATATGACGCAAGGGAAAGAGAGGTCTATAGGCTAAGAGTCCTAGATTGTTGCCGAGGTGGAGGGGTTTGATATTTTTGTTGTTGAAAGGATGCTCTAGAGGAGGTCCCATGAAATCAATGACCTCACCTAACAGAAAATCTGAAGAAAATTAAAGAAATGAAGAAAAACCCTACCTCATAGTCAGACATTGTGCATATACACAATCAAAAAGTAATGGTTGATTTCAAATGAAAGCACCAAAATTCAACCTTGTTCCTTTTGCACCATCCATAAATAAAAATAACAATAATATATGACTGGCCATAATAACAGTATTAGAATCAAATTGTAAATTTAGTGGAGCCGTGAAATTTGATAAAGGAATTTGTATAGCTATATTAAATTGTATGAACTATAATTACTCGAATAACTGATATTTCGAAATACAATATAGTTATGAACAAAATAAGATTTCATCATTTTAATATATGATTGAGTGTTGTAACCATTATAAAGTCTTATTACAGGAACAAAGAAACTTAAATTACTTTACAATATGGAATTAATTTATTTCAGGTAAGGAGACATGGAAAACCCTCCCCTAGTTACACTAATTCGATAAAGAAGAGTTCTAAGAGTTTGCAAGGTGTGTTTTGAGGAGACAATTAGAACCATATTAGAGTGCAATGGGTTTTTGTATGGGTTCACGGGTAAAGATACTCTATAAGTTATATAAGTTAATTATTGTAATTTTTACTTATATAAAGTGTTTATGATATATGATTAATGATTTTTTTTGGAAATTAGAAGAGAAAGATAAGAAAGTAGAGGCACTGAGGTTTGTTGTAAATGAATTGAAAGGAAGGAAAAATGTCTCTAAATAGTGGAATTTTTCAAGTTTCCTCTCCACTAGGATTAAATTTTAGTTGGAGCTAGGGAGTTGGCCTCAAAAACATTGATTGGCTACTCTAGAAATCAAGACTTGACATATCCAAGCTAGTCCATTAGATAAATTCGTTTTGGACAAAGGTTGCAAAGGCTAAGGTGAAAATCTCCCCTTTTTAATGTGGGTTTTAAACCTTCCATTTGAGAATGCTAAAAACAAGGTCAAGATCTTGAAAAGAGGTCCTTGATTTTACCAAAACTCAATATCAATGCTTAATCAATGGTGTGATTCTTTCTATTTGGGTTTGGCCTTGAACTTTGAGATCTATCTTTGGGTCTAGTTATCAATTTGTCATTTCATTTATGTGTTGAGAAGGTCTTAAGGGCTATAGGGGATAAGATGGTTATTTTCCAATACCCCTCCCTTGAAACCCTATAAAGAGATTGTGTGCCCCATTTTTTTGTTGTAATATTTCAACCACAAGCTCTTCCTATGAGGATGCCCCTAAAGGGAGGGTATGTAAAGGAAGTGAAAAAAGAACAAAATTTTGTGTTATGTCAAAGGAGGGTTATAGATTGTAGGTGCATCTAGAGGTCTCAACAAAGGTGAAGGGGAATGGAGTTTACCTCCTATTGCAACACCTCCTATTCCACCATTCAAGGTGCTAAAGGGCACTGACTTTAAGGGTCATAGGTTAAAGTTCACAAAGATCTTAAAAATGAGAAGGTAGGAGTGATTTAGCATAGGCTTGATTCTTTAACAGTTTACTTTCTGGGTGATATTTCCCAATAAATGGAAAAAATTGAAGTGATACCACCTACAGATTAAGTAGAGCATGAGAAAATGTTTCCTAATATTCAAAGAGTCTCTCCATATTTTTTCCATGAGATCCATGGCAAGTATGTTCAAGTGTCGATAACTCATGTTAAGATATCATCTTTGATTTAGGGCACATATACTCCAACTAGTGATGGAGAGTCCAACCAATGAGTAGGCAAGGTTGTTCACTTACAAGGTTGGCATCAATCAAGTATTCCCCCTCTCTACCAAACTCTAAGATGAGGAGTGTGTACAATGGACTTATTATTGTAAACAACTACAAATATTCGATTATCTTCAAGTTCAAGGGCTTGAAGTGGTCACCTCAACCTACAAATCTTTAAAGGAACTATGTGTTTTTCAATTAGACCCTTATGGTCAAGGTGTTGCAAAAGAGGAAGGCCTTATGGCTATTTTTAAGGGGTTGGCCTAGGCTCAGTTATGTACTAACTTCTTTGTCAAAAAACATATGTAACTTCGGATACTATTACAATGAACTAAATTACTCTTTTCTCACTTGTTTATTCTTGTGTATTATTAATCCCAAAAAATCAGAACATGTGATAAATAACCTCTACTTGAAGGGTTTGTAGCAATTGTTCAATATCATAAAAGTTTATAATGTTTATCTTTGACTGACTTGCTCATGAACAAGTCCTTTCAAGGTATTTTGAACATATACATAGAACAATCATTGCCAATATTATGTTATCCCCCTTTACTGACATCCATGGAGAAATGTTATTGTTAATAACAAAATCAAGTCGCACTAAGTAAGTTGATTTGAGCTCTCTAAATGGATTGACACCATGATCTACTAATGAAAGCCTAAGATTATAGAGAGAACCAATGACCCCTAAAACACTAGTGAAGTGATGGAATAACACCAAATTCATTCAAGCAATTTAGTTAAGTGTTTTACTCTACTTAGAGTTTCAGGTTGGTAGTTTAAGAATATTCCATGGTCCTAATGAGCACATCATATAGAGAGGAATACATAACCGATTTCTACAAGAATTGGATCCTTGTATTCTATGGATTTATGAATACAAAACCATCTTCAATGAGGTGGAGATCATCTCCAACAACTTGATCCATGCATAGGTAAGTTCAAGAATCATTTCCTTGGTAAATGTTTCAATTATTTATGTCCTCCTACCTAAGTATGTTCTTTAACACATTCTCTAACATGTCCTTTGGGTTGCATCTAGAATGTATCTTAAAATCAATGTGTTTTTCCAAAATATTTAGAATTTGGACCATATTCACTACTACCTTAGGATTTGTAATGACTTTATTTCCCCATTCTATAACTTATCTTTGAGAACAAGTGCCTCGGGTTCTCCCCCACAATTATGGTTTACTTGGAGTTGATTGGTAATAGATATATAACTAAGAATGGAATATACATACGTGCATATGGAGCTACTAAGCCTCACTATTCCATTCCAAATCATGCTTTGGATAGGCTCTTTCTAAAACAAATAACCTACCAAACTACTCTAGTACCCTTGGACCCTAGTAGTGCTTGGAGGTTGCATTTGTTGGAGTTAGCAGACAAAAGCCTAATATGACTAAGAAGATTAGTGCTGGATCACTTATGTTTTTCGAGAAATTCTTACGGTTCTAAGAGTTAAGGGATTTAAGAGTTTAGCAGTCATGGGTCAAGGGTGTAAAACGTTAGGGCTTATGGGAGCTAGGGGTTGAGGTCTAGGGAGATTATGGGTTATAGGTTAATGGCTTAGTGGTTAAGGGATTCAAGGGTTAAGGTTTAAGCACTAAGGGCTTAGGGCCAGGGTTAAGTGCTTAAGGGTTATGGGATTTAGGTATCAACAAGTTAAGGGGTTAGGGGTTTAGGGGTTTAGGGGCTAGGGGTTAAGGGTTGAGGGTCAAGGTTTAAGAGGGTAAAATGTTAAGGCTTAGGGGATTCATGGATTCAAAGTTAGGGGTTAGGGGTTAAGGGGTCAGTGACTTAGCGTTTAAGGGATCAAGGGGCTAATGGTTTATGAGTTATGTGTATGGGTTAAGGGATTATGGCTTTGGGTTTAAGGGGATAGGGAATTTAGTTATTATGGGTCATGAAAAAGGGGCCCATAATCCCCTTATCACAATTATTGGGGGTTCACCTATCAATTTCTCTAGCCCCCTTGGCCTCTATGGCATGAGGTCCTAAATATCCTTCTCATTCTCTAATGCTATGATTATAGATATCAGTAAATCATGCTCAAAACTCTCACTTTTACCCATCCATGCAACCCTTAAGTCCCCTTGCCCCATTCAATACACCAAAATATTCCCATCCCCAAAATTTCATGAGACTTGAACAATTGGAGGTGGTTATTTAACAACCACCTCTAAAAGTCTAATTCTAATTACTTTTTTGCGGGGATGGGGTTGTCCAAAACTTCCTAAAAAAGTTACATTGTCATAAATTTTAAGGGTGGTTAATGGATTCTAAGTTAGGGGTTATGGATTAAGGGGTTAGTGGCTTAGGGTGTAAGGGATCAAGGGGTTAATGGGTTATGAGTGTAGGGGTTAAGGGATTATGGCTTGGGGGTTAAGGGAATACAGATCAATTTAGTGGCTATGTGTTAAGGGCTAATGGGTTGTGATAATAGGGCCCCTAATCACCTTATCACAAATAGTGGGGGTTCCCCTTATCAATTTCTCTTATTTCCTTCCCTTTATGCCCCCTAGCCATTATGCCATGAGGTCCTAAGGCCCCTTCTCATTCTCTAATGCTAGGATTATAGATTTTAGTAAACCATGCCAAAACCTCTCACTTCTACCCATCCATGCTACCTTTATGATGATAGTTGAAATTTTGGAGGTGGTTTTGGACACCGCCCACCCGCAAAAAAATAAATAAATAAAGTCATGAAAATTGCAGTCGTTAAATGACTACCTCCAAATGTTCAATTTCATGACATTTTTTTAGGGGTTTTCAAAAGCCGCATCCAAAATTTAAATTCTCATGAATTTTAGGGGGTTTTCAAAAAACCACCATGAATAAGATATTTTGGGGAAATTATTTAACAACCCCCCAAAACCCCCCCCCCCCCCCCCCCCCCCCCCCCCCCCCCCCCCCCCCCCACCGCGCCGCCCCGGGACCTCCCCACCCACCCCCCCCTCCCAAAGGAAAAATCATGAGAAAACACTTTTAGAGGCGGTTGTTAGAAACCCCTTGCCACAAAAAAAAAGAAAAAAAAAATCATGAGCTTTGGGGTGATCCTAATTCGAAGTGGAATTCACCAATGGTATTTACCCATGGCATTGTAACTCATAGAGGCTATAAATAACAAGTCTCAGTTTGTAAAAGAATAGAGGGATCTACCACAATGTAACTGTAACTATTTTTCTTTATTTCAATAGACTTTCTTTGGCTATTTTCTTCTTCTCTCTCCACATTCAAGTTTCTCAGATTTTAACCCTAAGATCTAGATTAGTAGTATCAAAGCAATTCTTTTCTGGTAGTCATTTAGTCTCATCCTCAACCATGGTGAGATCTCAAGTAAAAGATATGACAAAGTTGCTTGTCACTTATATGGACAATGGGTTTTAGCATCCACTATTGTGAGAACCTCTCTTCTAGAAGACCATGGCCGAAAACAAACCTTAGCTTTCTGTGATTACACTACATCACATGGAGTCTCTCAACACATGATATCCACATAGGTCTAAAAAATCCATTCCGCTCTCCCCTTAGAGGTTTCTTCCAAAGCTTGGGGAGAAAAAAAATCTACAATCACTATAGGAGATCCACCTATTAATTACAAACCCACACATGGAAACCCCATGTAGAATTCTGTAGAATTTTTCGACAAATTAGTCAACTCTGATACCATGTAGAAATTTCCCACCTGTAGATCAACCCGGTAATGCAATGTGCTAAAGCAAAACACTTGATCTACTTCTACAAAAAATTTAGCGAAAGCTTAATCAACCATGAGCAACATCAATAAGAACACATATAATTGATAAGAAGGAATCAATCACACATAACACATAAGATATAACCTGGGGAAAGCACCAGCCTAAAACCCCATCTCTACATTATAATACAAGTGGAAATATAACCAATATTACAAAAAGAATCAACTCAAAAGCTATCCCGCTCTCTCTGCAATACCTCTATTGCTCATAGACAATCAAAGGCTTCTCACAAACCTTCTCCTCTGCCCTCCAAGCCTCCTATTTCCTTGTGCAGTTTCCTTGGGGTCCAGTGCTACCACCTCTGTGAATTGGCCTCTTCACACACTCACTAACCTTTGATCTAACTACACAAACTTGAATGAAATAAATCCTCATCATGGATGAGCTTCCTTTATAGGAAAAATATTCATCCAATTGATAGTACACTGTCCCTTCTCTGATCTCAACTAGGTCTTTGTTTGAACTGACATGCAAGAGTTATTTAAGCTATAATATTCAGTTATCTGAAAATACCAATTGTTACATGCATGCAAGCATTAACAAACTAAATCTCATTAATTTAACAACTTGTTAAATTAATCTAACTGGACTTGACTCAGTTAACTGAGCCAACTAATTACAACTCATCCTCATCCTTTAACTGATGGTTAAATCCCTCAATCAAAGGAGAAATTGTTGCATGTCCTCACATAGACTTCAAGTTCATAATTCCTTAACTAATTAACTCAAACTGAATTAATTAATTAATTTACAAACCACTGTTAATATCAAATTCGAATTTTACTTCCTATTTATAGTCCAGGGACTGAATAAAATAGGAATCCACACTGAACTGCTAAAAATATAACTTCTATTTTTAGCACTTCCATTTTTCATTCCCTGTTGCTCAATCTAGCACTAATACTCAAACTACTATTTTTAGCACTTCTAATTTTAGCAATTTCTTGTTGCCATTTTTCAACACTCCCTCTCAACAAGAAAGGCTTTCTCTTGAACCCGATCCTGTACCTTTGGAATGTTCTTCATGCAACACTTCTACCAAGTGTGGTTGCTCCAGCAACTCTCAGAACAAAAAAACTCCCAACTGACCTCTTTGTTGGGCTAGAAACATACTCTGATGCTAAAGCTCTACTTGCTGCTAATAAGTGCTCCCTCTCTAACCTATGTGCTACTGCAACATCTCCATGCATCTCGCACCGTTGCACCCTTCTCTATGCTACCCTGCACTGTGCAACACACTTGTGCCTCTCACATTGCTGCAGCTTGCATGCTCTGTGTTGTCCTGGGATTCCCTGCACTGTAGCTCTCTCTGCCGCTCCATCCGCATCTGTCTCTACCCAATCAGTTAGTTCCTACTACTCCACATCAAGGCTCTCGTAGCAAGGTCTCATCCAAGAGTTTGGGTACCTCAAGGATCTTGCCCCTCCTCCTTGGGACGATCACTCCACATCGCCCTGCCTCCTACCTAGAGGTATGGCTACATGTGATCCCTCAACCCACCTAGCTCGAATTTTCACCCTACTAGAGGTCTCTGCATGAGTAGATGTCTCTACTCAATCTCCTCTCAGCTTCCCCTATTGTGGCTGCTCCACAACCTGCTGAAGCTACTACACCAATCGTGGCTCCTCCACAATTGTCTAAGACTTCTTCTAGCGCTGCATGCTGAGAGGTAATTTACTCTCCCTCTCAACCACCAAGTATCTAACCTTTGCCTTGCTCCCCAAGGCTTTGCATGCATCTTGTACCTCAAGTGCATACAGGTTCTTGGCTAGCACACCAATCTATTTCCACTTTCCTGCCATCACAAAATTTTCTAGAAAAAGAGCTGACTTTAAATCAACGATATCTCCCTCATTTGAACTCTGATTCAGCTGATTTTTTTTTATTTTGGGTATTTTTATGCAAGGAATCCAAATCTGCTATTTATTTCTGAAAATTTTGTACAAAAATTTTCAGATCTTCTCTGCAAACTCGCAGCCCAAAACTCAAAACTTTGAAATCTCCTCTCAGTATACTGTTCTCTCCTTGATCAACTGTGCTATGATACCATGTAGAAATTTCCCACCTGTAGATCAACTTGGTAATGCAATGTACTAAAGCAAAACACTTAATCTATTTCTACAAACAATTTAGTGAAAGCTTAATCAACCATGAGCAACATCAATAAGAACACATGTAACTGATAAAAAGGAATCAATCACACATAACATAGAAGATATAACCTGGGGAAAGCACCAGCCTAAAACCCCATCTCTGTGTTATCATACAAGTGGAAATATAACTAGTATTACAAAAAGAATCAGCTCAAAAGCTATCCTGTTCTCTCTGCAATACCTCTATTGTTCATAGACAGTCAAAGGCTTCTCACAAACCTTCTCCTTTGCCCTCCAAGCCTCCTATTTCCTTGTGCAGTTTCCTTGGGGTCTAGTGTTACCACCTATGTGAATTGGCCTCTTCACACACTCACTAACCTCTGATCTAACTGCACAAACTTGAAGGAGATAAATCCTCATCATGGATGAGCTTTGTTTATAGGAAAAATATTCATCCAACTAATAGTACACTGTCCCCTCTCTGATCTCAACTGGGTCTCTATCTGAACTGACATGCATGAGTTATTTAAGCTATAATATTCAGTTATCTGAAAATACTAGTTGTTACATGCATGCAAGCATTAACAAACTGAAGCTCATTAATTTAACAACTTGTTAAATTAATCTAACTAGACTTGACTCAGTTAACTGAGCCAACTAATTACAACTCATAATTACAACTCATCCTCATCCTTTAACTGATGGTTAAATCCCTCAATCAAAGGAGAAACTATTACATGTCCTCACATAGACTTCAAGTTCATAATTCCTTAACTAGTTAACTCAAACTAAATTAATTAATTAATTTACAAATTGTTGTTAATATCAAATTCGAATTTTACTTCCTATTTGTAGTGCAGGGACTGACTAAAATAGGAATCCACACTGAACTACTAAAAATAGAACTTCTATTTTTAGCACTTCCATTTTTCATTCCTTGTTGCCCAATCCAGCACTGATACTCAAATTGCTATTTTTAGGAGTGCTATTTTTAGCACTTCTATTTTTAGCAATTTCTTGTTGCCATTTTTCAACACCCAAATCATTTCATAGTTAAATTTTTTGGCAATGAGGATGAGACCGTTGATGTAAAGAAGATGAATAGCACTGTAGACCTCTGAATGAAGGCCAATAGTGTGAAGGGGGTCAAAATGATGAAGAAGAGAGGGGATTTTTCATATTCATTTCCAAATGAGGCATTGGAGCATCTGTTGTTTGTGAATTCGATCAAGGATAGGTGCATGGTTTTGCTGGTATGTAAGGCCTAGAGTTGCTAGAAGGTATTCAATGGAAACTATTATTCCATTTGGTTGATGATCTTGGTGAGGTACTTCCACAATATAACAAGCATAACTCTTAAGGGGAATCTACACCTCCTGAATTTCAACCTCGTTCCTCTCCACTGGGGGGCGGAAATGTTGGCATTATGGTTCAAGTGTTGTCCTTGATGGCAACTCACTCAGTGGATGGTACAGGTGCTCAAAGGTTAGTACAGGTGATGGCAAATCAATCAGAAGACAGATCTCAGTACAACATGGCAAGAAAGCTCATACACGCTCTTTCGTTAAGACCAAGTCGCGTGTACACGCAAGTTAGATTCAGAAAAAGCGCGTGTATGTGGAAAGGTTCCTTTGGTTCATGGTGGTTAGACCTTGGAAGTTGTGCCTATGATTTCGGACCATTATGTCTCGACGGGCGTGTCGATCCCTAGTTTTAAAGTTGATGGTATTGTGTTACTATGGTTTTGGCTCTTGGTATTGAGAAAGGCCTAAGGCTATATAAGGAGAAGAAGATCATTAGGCAAAGATCATCTTTCGACAAGGCATGAATATCTAAGAGAGAAAGAGATCTGATATGCAGGTTCTAAGTTGGTTGATCTGAGCTAAGGAGAGATCTCATCGGTTGATGGAGAACTAGATCTAAGGAGAGATCGGGATCAAATGGTTTGAAATGCACTATCATGTTATGGTTGATTATGCGTATTTCTAGATCTGCATATTGTCGCAATGTTACGTTCTGAGTCTAACTAATATCTGGTACAGCTGCAAGTTGAGAAAGTTTATTTTTAGATCTGTACGCAGGTTGGCTTCGGTAAAAGCGCGTGTATACGCGGTTTCTGCTCATTAAAGTAGCGTATATCTTTTGAAGCTTGATTTGGGTTTACAGTGGGATCTGACTGTCATTACAGAGTTCTGTAGTCTGCTCTGTGTTCTGGTAACTGGTGATTGACAGGGTTCAGTGGTTCAGTGATTCAAAGTTGGTTGTTTTATGCTTCAATGATCTGTTGTGAAAATTGAATGAATTGTGGTCTTCAGATTGTAATGTTGTGCTTCAGGAATATCCAAGTCTGAAAATGTATGAAAAGTGATACCTGGAAGAAGGAAGATTGTAGGTCAGCACCTACGTACTAGTATCTTGGCTAGTACAAAAGCAAAAGGGGGTTGGAGCTCCCTTCCAAGGAAGTTTGGAGAACGAGAGAAGGTTGAAGCCTTCTGCAGGTTGTAGCCTGCGTACTGGTATAAGGCTGCACCAGTACAAAAGATTGTAAACTGAAGTTTCATATTAAGAAAGATAGAGACAACTTGCAGCAGGTGGTTTTCACCCACATTGGGTTTCCACCTTATATCTTGGTGTTCATGTGTGTGGCTTTTTTTATCTGTTCTGTTATACTGCACATGTTTACTGTTAATATGATGAATAATGTCCTGATGCACTTAATTGAAGAATAAGCCAACTAAATTGTGAGTTTTCTGCTTATACGCTGTTTTACTTCGTCACAGTAGCGTGTACACGCTGGTTCACTTAACTGAAGTAGCGTATATGTTTTGGGCATTTGAAAAGTTTGATTAATCTGATAATACTGATTCACCCCCCCTCTCAGTATTATTTCCAACAATTGGTATCAGAGCAGGTCCTTCAGAGAAGCTTGATCGCTTGAAGGAAGATCATTCATCATGAGCAACTACGAGAAAGAAGCATCAATCAGGCCACCGGTTTTTGATGGAACAAATTTCAATTATTGGAAGGTAAGAGTTACTGCATATCTTCAATCTCTTGGTACAGAAGTTTGGGACATTGTAGAAAAAGGCTATGCTTTTCCTTCAGCTACTCCTACAGATCCAGATGAAAAAAAGGCATATGAAACAAATGCAAAAGCAGTCGCTACCTATTAGGAAGTATATCTCAAACAGAATTCATGAAGGTCATGCACTTCAAATCAGCAAAAGAAATATGGGACAAAATGATCACTAGCTATGAAGGAGATGAACAGGTAAAGGAAGCTAAACTTCAAACAATCAGGATTCAATATGAGACTCTCAGGATGTATAATGATGAAAGTGTGGCTAATTATTTTCTCCGGGTAGATGAGATTGTTAATTGTATGAAAAACTTGGGTGAAGAAATAAGAGAAACTATAGTAGTTCAAAAGGTTCTAAGATCTTTATCCCCCAAGTTTGAATCTAAAGTATCTGCAATAGAAGAAAAAGAAAATCTCCGTGTTCTCACTATGTCTCAGCTACATGGAATTCTAACCGCTTATGAAATGAGAAAGGGAGGTGCATCTGACAGAAGGGAAGCTGCTTTTAAGGCATCAGGAAAAGAAGATTACTATGAAGCAAGCCATGTTCCAGAAGAAGAGGAAGAAGAATCAAACTTTGTCAGAAATCTTCAAAGGGGTTCTGGAAGGTTCAGAGGTAAGCTACCTTTCAAATGTTTTGCTTGTGGGAAAGTAGGTCATTATGCTGCAAAATGTCTTTATAAGGATAAAGGAAAAGAACCTGCTAGATGGAACAAGAAACAAAGTGCAAATAGGAAAAGCTACTACACCCATGAAGATAGTGATGGCTTATCAAACAGTGATGAAGATGAACAAGGTAATAAATATAAGCTGTTAATGGCATTTGAAGATGATGATTATGAGGATGCTATAGATGTGGATAATCTCTATAATGAAATCACTAGACTCAAGAGAAGCATAGAAGAAAGGAATGTGATTATTGATACTTTGCAATTTCAAATTGATGAAAAGGAAAAACATCTTGAAAAACTAGAAGGTGAAATTGTTGGTCTCGGAAAAGAAATTGAGAAAACAAAAACTATTAATCTTAAATTTGTCAAAGGATCTGAAACCTTGGATGAGATTATTAGTGTGCAGCGGTCTCTCTAAACAAAACAGGTTTGGGCTATAATGGAGAAACCTCTCAAGCATCCACCTCAAAAAGTTATCTTGATGCAGCAAGAGGAAATGAGCGGAAGAACAATGAAGATAATCAGGTAAAGCAAGGACGAGTTACAAACAGAAACTATCAGGGACAATCCTCCTTGAGGATGAACAAAAGCTACAACCAACCACAGGTAAAATCTTCTCAGTTTGGCTCAAGAATAGATGAAAATAGAAATTACAATCAGTTGGCTGGTAGATTCAATAACCGCAGAAGCTTCTTCAATGGACAATGCTTTTCTTGCCACAACTTTGGTCACAGAGCAGCTCAATGTGTTGCATATAAAACAATCATGACTAGGGAAGCTCAAAAACAAAGAAGTATGACAGGGATTACAAAAAGGACCTATAACAACTTTTCGGTGCTTGAAAATGAAGTTGAATGTTCTATTTGCAATAATTTTGGTCATAAAGACTCTGAATGCAGGAGCAGGTTTCAGGAGAAAAAGGAACAAGCCACAAGCACCAAAACATGGAGAATAAAGGAACCTCAAACAGAAAGATGTGGGATAGCATTTTATGCAGAAGGACAGGAAAATCTATGGTACATTGACAGTGGATGTTCGAAACATATGACAGGTGATAAAGAAAAACTTGAATCTTATTCTACTTTAGAAAAGGGAAAGAAAGTCTCTTTTGGAAATGATACTCCTGCTACTATAAAAGGAAAAGGTATTGCTCCTTTAAAAGAAAAGGTCAAGGCTGGAAATGTTTTGTATGTTGATGGATTGAAACATAATCTTCTAAGTGTCAGCCAGATGTGTGATCAAAAAACAGAGGTTATTTTCAGATCGAATGGATGTCTTGTTCGTGATCTTGATACAGGTAAAACAGTTCTCAAAGGCAAAAGAACTCCAAATAATCTGTACATATTTGAAGAAGAACAACAACAATGCTATCTTAGCAAGGATGAAGAGCACTGGTTATGGCATCGAAGGTTGGGACATCTAAGCTTCTCACAAATAAGGAAAGCATGCAAATATCAGGCAGTTCGCGATCTTCCAGATATCAAAATACCAGACAACACCATATGCAAATCTTGTCAGTTTGGAAAGCAGACCAGAACTAACTTTCCAGAGAAGGAAGGGTCAGCTAGCTTGCCTCTTGAGCTAGTCCATACAGATGTATGTGGTCCATTTAGAAAAAGGTCACCTCGAGGAGAAGAATATCTGATATTATTCATTGATGATTTCTCAAGGTTTGTTTGGTTAGGGCTTATGAAGCACAAAGATGAAGCATTCGAAAAATTCAAATCCTTCAAAGCATTGGCCGAAAATGAATCAGGACACAAAATCAAGTGCCTCAGATCTGACAGAGGTGGGGAGTTCACATCAAATGAATTTTTTGATTTCTGCGATGAACATGGGATAAGAAGAGAATTCTCTACAGCTAGAACTCCTCAGCAAAATGGGGTTGTGGAAAGAATGAACAGAACTATCCAACAAATGGCTCGTGCTATGCTCGATGAATCAGGTACTCCTGCAACCTTCTGGGGGAGAAGCCGCACATGCTGTTGTTATCATTCTTAACAAAACAAATGTCCGAGTAAACAGCACTCAAACACCTCATGAGCTTTGGAGTGGTAAAACTCCTTCCGTAAAGCATTTCAAAATCTTTGGGAGCAAATGTTATATTAAGAACACTGATGAGCAACTTGGCAAACTTGAACCTAGAGCAGATGAGGGCATTCTTCTTGGTTATTCTCCACATAGCAAAGCATACAAGTGCTACAATAAAAGACTTGGCAGAATTGTTGACAGTATTGATATAGTGGTTGATGAGAAGGGATATATTCCTAGGCAAGTTCATCATGAAGAAGATGAAGGTTACTCTCAAAGGCGAAATGATGAAGAAGAAGAACCTCAAGAAGAAGAAGAATCTCAAGAAGAACCAGAGGAGCAGACAAGAATAGAAGAAAAGACTCCATCCAGATATGTCCAAAAGAATCATCCAGAAACTCAGATTGTGGGGCAGAAAGAAGCAGGAGTACAAACAAGGACACTTGCAGAAGCTTCAAGCTACTTGGCTTCTTCTCCTCCATTGAACCACAAAATGTGAAAGAAGCATGCAAAGATGAATGTTGGGTCAAAGCAATGGATGAAGAACTTGAGCAAATCGAAAGGAACAACACTTGGGAATTGGTTCCTAGACCTAAAGATAAGAATGTAATAGGAACAAAATGGGTCTTCAAGAATAAGTTAAATGAAAATGGAGAAGTAATTAGAAACAAGGCCAGACTTGTTTGTAAAGGGTATGCACAGCAAGAAGGAATAGATTTTGAAGAGACCTTTGCTCCTGTGGCAAGACTAGAGGCCATCCGAATGTTCCTTGCTCTCTCAAGCTTTCAAAACTTCAAGGTATTTCAAATGGACGTGAAATCAGCCTTCCTGAATGGAGACTTAGAAGAAGAAGTATATATTGAGCAGCCAGATGGGTTCATTCTTGGGAATGATCCAAACCTTGTATGCAGATTGAAAAAGGCTCTCTATGGGCTCAAACAAGCTCCAAGGGCTTGGTACTATCGGTTGGACAAATATCTTCACCAACAAGGCTTTTCAAAAGGATCAGCAGATAGCAATCTCTATATAAAAGTTGAAAATAACAAATTGCTAATTCTTGTTGTTTATGTAGATGATATTATTTTTGGCAGCAATGAAGAGACTATGAGTCAAAACTTTGCCTTGGTTATGCAGAAAGAATTCGAAATGTCACTTCTTGGAGAATTGACATATTTTCTTGGATTGCAAATCCAACAAAATGAAGGAGGTATCTTCTTGTCTCAAACCAAATACCTCAAGCAGATCTTGAAGAAGTATGGCATGGAAGAGTCAAAACCAGTATGTACACCCATGGTTACAGGATGCAGCCTCAGTGCAAATGATGAATCAGCAGCAGTCCACCAACCCACTTATAGATCCATGATTGGGAGTTTGCTTTATTTGACAGGTACTCGACCAGATATTACACATGCAGTAGGAATGGTTGGAAGATTTCAAGCCAACCCAAAGGAAACTCATCTTCAGGCAGTCAAAAGAATCTTCAAATATCTTCAAGGGACCCAAAACTATGGCTTATGGTATCCTAGAAATACGGATCTCACTCTTCATGCTTACACAGATGCAGATTGGGCTGGAAGTGTGGATGATAGGAAAAGCACAAGTGGAGGTGCTTTCTTCATGGGTTCCAGATTAGTATCTTGGTTCAGCAAGAAACAAAGTTCGATTGCCTTATCTACAGCTGAAGCAGAATATGTAGCTGCAGCATCTTGTTGTACACAACTTCTTTGGATGATGCAGACCTTGCAGGACTTTCAAATCACTTGCACTCCACCTGTCTCTATCTTATGTGATAATACAAGTGCAATCAGCATTTCAAAGAATCCAGTCATGCACTCAAAGACCAAGCACATACCAATCAAGTACCATTTTCTTCGGGAACAAGTGCTTGAACAGAAGGTCAAGTTGGAGTATGTTCCTTCTAAGGAGCAAGTTGCTGATATTCTCACAAAACCACTGCCCAGGGAAACTTTTGAATATCTCAGACAAAAGCTGGGAGTAGTTAATGCTTCATCCTGTTGTTGAAATTTGTTTGTTCTACAGAAAAGTTGGTATACGCAGGTTACGGAAGTAATATTAGCGTATACACGCGGATTCATGGTGGGAAAGTCGCGTGTATGCTGGACGCTTGTTGCAGAAAGAATATCCGCGTACATACGCTGTTTTATACAGGAGAAAACGCGTATATGAAGTTCTGAACAGCAAGGGAAAACTCTGAAGTTCTGAACAGCAATAGGAATGTCAGAATTATTCAGGCACAGTTTCAGGGAGTGCAACAGGCACAGGTTCAGGGGGAGCAACTCAAAAGTCTCATAAAGCATTGTTGGCATTCAGATGTTTTGGTTGTTGGTTTCAGGAGAAGGAGCTCAGAAAGAAATTCTAGTTGCTGATCTAACAAGATGTTTATCAGATGCTGCTGATGTCTTTCCTAAGTCTTGGTCTAGATCTGTTGTCTCTATGTCATGTATCTCTCTTGTCTCTTTTATGGTGTCAAGGTCATGTAACGGCCTTTGTTGGTTTCCCCACTATGCCTGGGATGAATGATGAAATGTTCATGTACTATCATGGTTAGGTGGATGAGTCAATATTGATGTATCCCCACTTGGTTGGGTGGATGAGTCATTTTTTTTTTGTATATCCTCACTTAGTTGAGAAATGGATGTATGTATGAGTTTTTGGTGATAGGAAGGTCTTTTATGATGTATAGAGTCATGTTCTTCTTGAAGAACATCTTTTGCAGATCTTGCCTACAGTCAAGGGGAGCATGAACAGCACTTGGTGAGCAGGATGGATAGATTGGTACTCTTTGGCATTCACAAAGGGGGAGCACACTTGGAGATTTCAGCATGTACTCAGGGGGAGTATGGACAGCAGTATGGACAGCAGAAGGATTACCAAGGAAGAGAATATCTTGGTCCTCCCTTTGCCCTTGATGTCAAAGGGGGAGAGTGACTTGGTGTGGTGGTTGCCATCAAGTCCAAAGGGGGAGATTGTTGGCATTATGGTTCAAGTGTTGTCCTTGATGGCAACTCACTCAGTGGATGGTACAGGTGCTCAAAGGTTAGTACAGGTGATGGCAAATCAATCAGAAGACAGATCTCAGTACAGCATGGCAAGAAAGCTCATACACGCTCTTTCGTTAAGACCAAGTCGCGTGTACACGCAAGTTAGATTCAGAAAAAGCGCGTGTATGTGGAAAGGTTCCTTTGGTTCATGGTGGTTAGACCTTGGAAGTTGTGCCTATGATTTCGGACCATTATGTCTCGACGGGCGTGTCGATCCCTAGTTTTAAAGTTGATGGTATTGTGTTACTATGGTTTTGGCTCTTGGTATTGAGAAAGGCCTAAGGCTATATAAGGAGAAGAAGATCATTAGGCAAAGATCATCTTTCGACAAGGCATGAATATCTAAGAGAGAAAGAGATCTGATATGCAGGTTCTAAGTTGGTTGATCTGAGCTAAGGAGAGATCTCATCGGTTGATGGAGAACTAGATCTAAGGAGAGATCGGGATCAAATGGTTTGAAATGCACTATCATGTTATGGTTGATTATGCGTATTTCTAGATCTGCATATTGTCGCAATGTTACGTTCTGAGTCTAACTAATATCTGGTACAGCTGCAAGTTGAGAAAGTTTATTTTTAGATCTGTACGCAGGTTGGCTTCGGTAAAAGCGCGTGTATACGCGGTTTCTGCTCATTAAAGTAGCGTATATCTTTTGAAGCTTGATTTGGGTTTACAGTGGGATCTGACTGTCATTACAGAGTTCTGTAGTCTGCTCTGTGTTCTGGTAACTGGTGATTGACAGGGTTCAGTGGTTCAGTGATTCAAAGTTGGTTGTTTTATGCTTCAATGATCTGTTGTGAAAATTGAATGAATTGTGGTCTTCAGATTGTAATGTTGTGCTTCAGGAATATCCAAGTCTGAAAATGTATGAAAAGTGATACCTGGAAGAAGGAAGATTGTAGGTCAGCACCTACGTACTAGTATCTTGGCTAGTACAAAAGCAAAAGGGGGTTGGAGCTCCCTTCCAAGGAAGTTTGGAGAACGAGAGAAGGTTGAAGCCTTCTGCAGGTTGTAGCCTGCGTACTGGTATAAGGCTGCACCAGTACAAAAGATTGTAAACTGAAGTTTCATATTAAGAAAGATAGAGACAACTTGCAGCAGGTGGTTTTCACCCACATTGGGTTTCCACCTTATATCTTGGTGTTCATGTGTGTGGCTTTTTTTATCTGTTCTGTTATACTGCACATGTTTACTGTTAATATGATGAATAATGTCCTGATGCACTTAATTGAAGAATAAGCCAACTAAATTGTGAGTTTTCTGCTTATACGCTGTTTTACTTCGTCACAGTAGCGTGTACACGCTGGTTCACTTAACTGAAGTAGCGTATATGTTTTGGGCATTTGAAAAGTTTGATTAATCTGATAATACTGATTCACCCCCCCTCTCAGTATTATTTCCAACAGGAAATTCACCCCTTGTTCCTAGTCACACGTAGAAACTATACATGGCTTTGGGAGCTCAGGTTTAAGAGCATCATTGTCGCGGAGGAAAACCTTGATCTCATAATGCATTCCTTCCTTAATTTCCACGCTCTCTCACTCACAAATTGTGAAGGCTTAAACACTGATAGCCTAACAATCATCGCAACCCATTGCAGGAACATGCAAAAGTTGGACCTACATGAGAGTGAGGTGGATGATTAAGGCAATTACTAGCCGAACTATTTTCTAAAAATTCATGCTTCTCTACTTTCAGTTAATTTTACTTGTCTACAAAGTGAGGTGAATTTTTATGCCATTGAGAGGCTTGTGGCTAGATGCACTTCTCTAAGGAGGGGCAGGGGGGGTTGTCAAAAATTGCCTCCAAAAGTTACATTGTCGTGACTTTAAGGGGGGTTGTCATACAACCCCCTTTAAAATTTACAATAATTGAACTTTTGGAGGTGGTTTTGGACACCCCCTCCCCCTTTCCCACCACAAACCCCCCCCCCTCCCCGCCCCCATGAAAAAAAATTCATGAGAATTGAACTTTTAGAGGCATTCATTAAATGACTACCTCCAAATGTTCAATTCTCATGACTTTTTTTAGGGGGGTTTCCAAAAACAGCATCCAAAAGTTAAATTCTCATGAATTTTAGGGGGGTTTTCAAAAAACCACCATGAAAAATGTATTTTGGGGCAATTATTTAACAACCCACCACCCAAAATGAAAAATCATGAGAAAACAATTTTAGAGGCAGTTGTTAGAAACCCCCTGCCACAAAAAAAAAATCATTTTTCATGAATTTTGGGGTGATCTGAATTGGAAGTGGAATTCACCCATGGTATTTACCCATGGCATTGTAACTCATGGAGGCTATAAATAACAAGTTTTAGTTTGTAAAAGGATAGAGTGATCTACCACAATGTAACTGTAACTATTTTTCTTTATTTCAATAGACTTTCTTTGGGTGTTTTCTTCTTCTCTCTCCACATTCAAGTTTCTCAGATTTTAACCGTAAGATCTAGATCAGTGGTATCAAAGCAATTATTTTCTGGTAGTCATTTTGTCTCATCCTCAACCATGATGAGATCTCAAGTAAAAGATATGACAAAGTTTCTTGTCACTTATATGGACAATGGGTTTTAGCATCCACTATTGTGCGAACCTCTCTTTCAGAAGACCATGGCCAATAACAAATCTTAGCTTTCTGTGATTACACTACATCACATGGAGTCTCTCAACACATGATATCTACATAGGTCTAAAAAATACATTCTCCTCTCCCCTTAGTGGTTTCTTCCAAAGCTTGGGGAGAAAAAATATGCAATCGCTATAAGAGATCCACCTATTAATTACAAACCTACACATGGCAATCCCAGTCATTTCATAGTTAATTTTTTTAGCAATGGGGATGAGATCATTGATGTAAAGAAGATGAATAGAACTGTAGACCTCTAAATGAAGGCCAATAGTGTGGAGGGGTTCAAAATTATGAAGAAGAGAGGGGATTCTTCATATTCATTTCCAAATGAGGTGTTGGAGCATCTGTTGTTTGTGAATTTGATCAAGGACAGGTCCATGGTTTTGCTGGTATGTAAGGCCTAGAGTTGCTAGAAGGTCTTCAATGGAAACTGTTATTCCATCTTGTTGATGATCTTGGTGAGGCACTTCCACAAGATAACAAGCATAACTCTCAAGGGGAATCCACACTTCTTGAATTTCAACCTCATTCCTCTCCATTGGGGGGCAGAAATTCACCCCTTGTTCCTAGTCACGCATAGAGCATATACAAGGCTTTGGGAGCTCAGTCTTAAGAGCATCATTGTCATGGATGAAAGCCTTGATCTCATAATGCATTCCTTCCTTAATTTCCACACTCTCTCGCTCACAAATTGTGAAGGCTTAAACAATGATAGCCTGACAATCATCGCAACCCATTGCAGGAACATGCAAAAGTTGGACCTACGTGAGAGTGAGGTGGATGATTGAGGCGATTACTGCTCGAACTATTTTCTAAAAATTCATGCTTCTCTACTTTCAGTTAGTTTTACTTCTCTACAAAGTGAGGTGAATTTTGATGCCCTTGATGGGCTTGTGGCTAGATGCACTCTCTAAGGAGTTTGAAACTAAATAAAACTCTTTGTTTAGAACAATTGAAGCGACTTCTTGTAATAGCTCCTTAGTTGATGGAGTTGGGTACATGTTCATTTTCAAGAGTTCAATTGGCGTAAATTGATATATTTGGAAGAATCGTTTAACAACTGTAAGGAACTTAGAACTTTTTTAGGGATGTGGAAAGTAAAACATATGTATCTTCATGCCTTGTATTATGTGTGCTCAAACTTGACATTTTTTTAATTCAAGCTATGCCAATATCTGAAATATGGAGTGGTTATGGCTTGCTTTTAATTTTCATCACCTATTATGGATTTGGATTCTTGATACTGCTGAAGACAAGGGCTTGGAAATTGTATCATGAAGTTGTAAAAGCTTAAGAGAATTATAGGTTTTTCTAATGGATCCATTTGGCCAGAATCGAGTTAGTGTCATAGAAAAAGGAATCCTTGCAATATCTCTAGGATGTCCCTATCATAATTATGTTTTGTGTTTTTGTAGGAAAATGACAAATGCAACAATTATGGCAGTGGCTCAAAATTGCCCCAAGTTAACACATTTCTACCTTTGTATCATGAATCCATAACAGTCAGATCATTTGAAAATTGAATCTATGGATGAGGCTTTTGGAATAATTCTAAACATTTGTAAGGGTTTACAATGATTAGAAATATTGAGACTGCTTATCGATATATCATAGTCAAAAAGTATGTTGCTTGACCAATTACTAAACAAATTTCAATAGTCAGACATGAATTTTGAGATGCGAAGTGCATAAGAAAAAAGTATCTATATTTTAGATCGGGAAACTAAGAGCCAAAACAAAATAAATAAAGAGATGAGCTTGAGTGAACAATTTTATGACACAAACTGCATTCCACTACCACATAAATGTAAACACAACCGAAAAAACAACCACAACTCCTTTAGGTTACTGAACTCAACTCAACAAAGTTTTCCCTCTAGCTACCTCCTTTTTCCTTCAAGGTCTACAACATTTAGGGTCTTCGATCAGGCGTTGTTCATAACTCTGTTCATGAACAACTCTTTGTTCTACCTTTTTTCTTTTTTACCATATTGTTGCTCCAAGATGACAAGTCTAGGGCTATAGAGGTCACCCTTCTCTTCATCGACACAATCCTATATAATACAGTGAACTAGGGCTAGTTGGATAGCCCACTTGACTGCTACTTGTGTCCTTAAAAGTATGTAGGTCATTAGGCCCAATACACCTACCCTTCTACTAGTCTTGTTGTCCTTCACAAGTACATGACCTAGGGATCTTCTTTGACAATCACATAATAACCCTCCAACTGTACTAAGACTTCTATCAATTTTCCCAACCACAGTCAATTCTTTTACCGATCTAGGGCCCACAACACTTCCCTCATCTAGGGCTCTTCAAATCTGCCACCTAATAGTGATTTGAGTCCTCTAAAAATCACTATTCTTGTGTACCCATTTCTTTATTGTACAATATATGAACAAATATGAACTACTCCTCTTATCATCCTTCTAACAATCTGTATATGACTGAACTAAGGTCACAAATCATCCACTAACAGTCCATTGACTAATTGTTTATAGGCTGCTTAAGATCTTTGTCCAAAACTCTATGGACAGTCCACCAAAATCAACTCCTCTTCATGTCAATCCATTCCTCATATGGCACATTTATTTTGTTCAATCTTCTACTTAGGTTCCACCCTCCTTTGGATCTGTTATCTCCACACATACTTCTATAAACCATCTTCCAGATTTGTGGTCTATATTGCAGAGATAAACCTCACTCTAAGGGTCATGACCCCTCTTCTTCTACGCAGATTTTTCACAGTCTTAAGGGCATACCTTATGGACTAAACATGCTAGGAAACTGCCCTAACTAGGGCATTATACTTATATTCTAATTTCTTTAGAACAAATCCTATCCACCCATAGAAGAAAAAAACAACTCTTGCCTCCATAAGAGACTTGAACTAGCTCATATGGATCCATAGATTATGGGAATTTATTTTATTGAATCTTGACCTAGACTTCAGATCTATACAACCCTCAAACTATGGTTACCTTAGTCAATATTCACCTGTGACTACTTCTATTCTGGCCCTAAATTCTCGTGCAAGCCCTCCTCCATTTGTCTTGGTCTTTATCACATACCTTGCAACCTACTAACCACAACAAGATAGGGTATCAACCCTCTCTATTATTTTAGAATTTGATGTGGCCTTCACACAAAAAGACCACTAAAATCACATTCCCAAATTCTCATGAGCCGCCTCTCTTGAGCTCTATCTACCAGAAGAGAACCAACTTCAGTATGCCATCCTACTTCCTATCTCGAACCCATTAAGGTATGCAACATTATTGTGAACCCTCACATGATGATCCTTCTCTTGCTGGATGATCATGGCCTCCCTTTGGCAACCCTTACTCATCCCTCTAACTCAGCCTACTTTACGACTACATCTCTCCTGGCCTCCTTGATCAAATGTGCTCCTTCCCACTTGATATTATTTCCTTCATACTAATGCCTCCTTAAATAGATTTTCCTAGCTGTGCCTCTTAGGAACCCTATATAACTTACAAGTTATATCCACTTAGACCTTAGGAAATATTAATTTTCCTTTTTAATTTTCTTCTAGGTTTTAAAACCCATCTTGGGTTGAAAACCCCTTCGCTTGGGTTCTTTTCCCACAAATAATTGTGTGACCAAACTCATACAAGCCCATCTCACTAGGCTTGTGGAGTACCTCCCGAGCTACACAATTCAACAACATAGTCTAGCTATAGTAATCGTAACTTGTTCAAGCTCTTGTAGTCAAGCGAGGACTTGGTTGGGTTCGCAAGTTGCAAATGAAGTAAGGGTAGTTGTGAGGGCATGATAGCCAAGGAGGGTCAGGGCATAACAAGGAATGAAAAGGTGTGCTAACACATGCCGGGCAATATCAATGCATGTTGAGGAGTGTTAGCGAGTGTTGAGGCATCACAAGGGAGAATTGGGTCAAAATGCATGGAAATGAACAAATAAGAGTGTGTGTTAGGGAGTGTTAGTGAATTCAAGTGTGCCAAGGATGAAGTGTGTTAGGAGAAGTTCATAATAGGATTTGCAAGAGGCAAGCCTACAGTTACAATAAGGGGCTCGATAGAGAATTTTTAGACAAAGGGAGACTTTGTGCTAGGCACAACACTTCTTTTCCTTTAGCTATTATTTTTATATGAAATGTGGCACATTTTGGCCAAATGCTCGTGTTTTTAACTATTTTAGTCAACTGCATATTGTACATTTTTTTGTATAAGTTTTGGGGCACCCAGCTTGTGCTAACTTATATCATGTGTGTCTTGTGCATCTTGTGGTTCTTGCAAACTCCTAGTTAACTCTCTATTGTTTATATGAACTGGACATACATGTGAAATATTGTTTGTGTAAGCTATGTTGCTTAGTTGTTTTATGTCCATGGCTAGATGTGATACTGATCTTGGTAAGTTCTTAAGTGGGACAAGTTGAGCTTGGACATGAGTGGCCTAAGATGAGTTATATGCAGTTCTTAAGTGAACAAGACACAATCTACTTGTAATAGGTGAAATTGGTCAAGTTATTGCAG
Source organism: Pinus tabuliformis (assembly GCA_031772625.1). Classification (NCBI taxonomy): domain Eukaryota; kingdom Viridiplantae; phylum Streptophyta; class Pinopsida; order Pinales; family Pinaceae; genus Pinus; species Pinus tabuliformis. The sequence goes on along the minus strand of CM062805.1, from coordinate 701,454,838 downwards.
CTAAAGTAGGCTAATGTCACATGAAATACAATAGCTAAGGACTTGATTGGGTTCCCAATTCATGAAAACATGTAAGGCTGATTATGAGGGTGTGAGTGCCAAGGTGTGCTAGGGAATGCTAACATGTGCCAGATAGTGCGAAGGCATGTAAAATATGCTGAGATGTGCCAAGTGCTAAGGCATGCCAAGATGTGCAAGGGTGTCACAATACATGCTAGGGACTGTCAAGGTTACAAAAAGGAGAAACAAGTTAAATTACAAGGAAATGAACACATGAGAGGGTTAATAAGTCATCAATTTACCTTTTCCAAGAGGGTCATGCTAGGCACACCAACAGTAGGTGACAATAGGTGCCAAGTGCCAAGTATTATTGCATTCTAAGTGCCAAATATCCCTCTATTAGTTCTCATATACTTTCCAATAGTTGATCTCATATAACTTTAATATTAAACCATGCCAAAGCATACCAAGACATTTCAATGAATGCTAGACATGCTAAGACTTGCCAAGCACCAACATGTGGCAATTGCCAATGTGTGTTAGGGAGTGATACACATGTTATGAAGTGACAGGGCATGTCGAATAGTGCTAATGCATTCTGAGGAGTGTTATGGGGTACTAGGTAAACAGAAGGTAGCACTAGGTCAAAATGCATGGAAGTGAATGAATATGAGGGTGTGTTAGGGAGTGTCAATGAGTGCTAGCTGCAATGCCAAGGATGTAATGACAAGGTATGCTAAGCACTGGTAATGCATGCTAGGGAATATCGGAGCATGTCAAGAAGTGTCAGAGTCCAATAGGGAGTTCCAGTGTGTATTAACGTGTGCCAAATAGTACCAAGGCATGCCAAGACATGAAGGATGCTAAGGCATGTTAGGATGTGCAGGGTTCTAGGGTATGCCAATATGTGTCAAGGAGTGTCCAGGAAACACAAGGAAGAACCAAGCTAAAATGCAATGAAATGAACACATAAGAGGGTTAATAAGTCGAGACTTTATCTTTTTCAAAAGGGTCATGCTAGGAACACTAACAATAGGTTCCAATACATGCCAAGTGCCTATGTGTGCCACATGGTAATGTATGTTAATGCATGCCAAAGTGTTCCGGGGCATGCTAGGGACTACAAGGCATGCCAACACATGCTAGGAGAGTTCTATGCTATGCTAGGGCCTGCCACAAATATGTTCCAAGACATGCAAGGTGCCAAGGAATTTTAGCGTGTGCCAAAACATGCTAATATGTTCCAAAAGTGTTGAGGAGTGATAGGTCTCTCTCATTAATAGAATTGACAGATCTTGATTATTATTAGATAATTTAGTTCTTAAACACACTAGTGGAGCTTGTCTAAAGGGAATTTGTTAGATAATAATCATAATAGAGATGAATCATGCATTGAATCATAGGAAAATTATATTTGCATTACTTGAGGTAAATGATACACACTAATTAATTCTTAACAAATTGGCTGCAGGGTATGCCAACACATGATAGGGGAGTGTTATGCTATGCTAGGGCATGCTAACATGTGTTTGGGCATCTCACTCATGGCAAGATGTCCTAGGTACAAAGATGTTACAAGGCATGTGAGGTGAAAAGGAATGTTAGTGTACTATTCCAAAGCATGTTAAGGTGTGCCATGAGTGTCGAGGAGTGCTAGGTATCTCTCATTAATAGAATCGAAAGAGCTTGATTATGTATTAAATAATATAGTTGCTACACACACTAGTGGAACTTTATTTAAAGGAAATTTGCTAGATAATAAACCTAATAGAGATGAATCATGGTTGACTCATAGGGAAACTATATTCTTATGACTTGAGGGAAATGATACACACTAATTACTTCTTAACAAATTGACTCAATATTATAACCACTATGACCTTGGACACATAATGAAAAAGACTCCACAACAATGGTCTTAAATCATTATCTTTTGATAAAAAATATAGTAACAGGTACATAGCATCATCAAAAACTCATTGGAATGATCAATGATGATGAACATTTTTTGACTGTCACCAAAAGTAACCAAAAGAGCATTCGTGAGGGTCAATAAAATATTGTCACTAGAAGTGTCACCAAAGAGAGAATTAGTGATGGGCCTTTAACAACCCTCACCAAAAGTGTCACCAAAGAGAGAATTACAGACGGGCCTTTAACAACCCCACCAAAAGTGTCATTGAAAATGGCTTTGGTGACAAACCTTAAAGGACCATCACTATATACACTTACAACAATGATTTTTTAAAGACCGTCACCATATACGACATTGGTGACGGACCTTAAAGGTTCGTCACATGCATGAAGCGTCATCAAAAACTCATTGGAATGATCAATGATGACGAACATTTTTTGACCATCACCAAAAGTAACCAAAAAGACCATTGGTGACAGTCAATAAAAGATTGTCACTAGAAGTGTCACCAAAGAGAGAATTAGTGTTAGGCCTTTAACGACCCTCACCAAAAGTGTCACCAAAGAGAGAATTAGTGACGAGCCTTTAATGAACCTCACCAAAATTGTCATTGAAAATGGCTTTGGTGACAAACCTTAAAGGAACATCACTATATACACTTACAATAACACTTTTTTAAAGACCGTCACCATATGCGACATTGGTGATAGATCTTAAAGGTCCATCACAGGCATGACCCTCACCAATGTCCTTTTTTCTTGTGGTGACTTATACAGAATAGTCCATACATGCATGCGTAAGCAAACAAATACATATTCCATTTAGAGTAAACTAGATAGCATAGAATACAATACAACATATGCATGAAACATGTTGGCTCTGTTATATTAAGAAGTGTAAGTTCTAGTTATACAATACATCCATGTCTAACCACTAGTTTTGATAGAGAAGCGTTATAGCCACAACTGCCTACTCCTCTAAGGAGATATACTAGCTCTACGCAGTGGAGAACCCAATGCCTGTTACAATACTATCCAAGCTCTCTCTAAGATAGTCCTATCAGAAGCTTGGTTGACCAAAAGCCTTTACAATGAGTTATGAGGTTCTATTTATAGCAAAGGGTGGAGTGACCCTTGACATTCCCCTTTGTGACAATTCATCTACCCTCATGAATCTTCATCTACTATATGACTGTTACATCCAACTATCGACACTTGAACTTCCATTTGACAAGACGTTACATTACAATGAACATGTGCCCATGCGAGACAAAATGGCTTGATCAAACTATGCAAGACATCAATGAAACTCGGTCCATTATGATGAGACCAAATTTTTGACATGCTTGTGATGGTGAAGGTGGTGAGCTGATGCCAAGCTTGGTCGTCCATGATGGTGCGCATGCGCTCCATGGTGACATCTTACTAAAGCAAACTCTTGCCTCCGTTGCATTCCAGTGCATTGGTGTGGCTCCTCCATACAACTCGTCTACTAACATGCACATGGTCTTCTTGGGTGTGACTGAAACAACAACACACTAATGCATAGTTTCCATGCTGGTCTTCCACTGTGTGCTAGTGGTCATGCGCATCAGCTATCAATTGCATGTTCAACTACAGTCAAATTTGCTTCTTATCTTTGCCTCGGTGAGTGTGCAAAATGGGTTAGATTGCATGTGTGTGCACAATGACATGCTTTATGTTGAATTTCCTTGCATGCGATCAACAACACTGCTCACCATGTCTACTCCATGCCAGCTGCTAGAATGGCTCTATAACTTCTATGGGCATAATTTCATCTGTGAGTGCATGTTGCGCCCACCGGTGTACCTGTTCTTGCTGCAACTCATTCTCTCATCTATGCAACTCCTGTTCTTCCTTGAGTAGCTGATTCAGCACATGTAACTCCTTCTCTGTTCCGTTCTTTGTCTTCATGTGATCTTCATGTCACGCTGTCACCTCATAGCCTCAATCTCCAAAGTTTCTTTCATCATAAGTGGATCTGCTCGAGCTTGCAACTTTATTCTGTCTCTGTGTTGTCAACAAACTTCCTCTTGCACTCGCCACATACAACTGTTCTGCCTTTTGCTGCTACTGATGATGTTTCTCACTGTGATGCTACTGCCATATTATCTTGATGTCCTTGTCTATGTACAACTTTATGTCTTCATAGGTAGGTAAGCTCATAGACACTTGCTGGGATGCAATCCACGTTTTCCTCTCAACGGTGTCCTTTGAATCTGCTCTCCTGAAGGCCATTGTATTTGTGCTGCCGAGAGGAAGATGAACACCTGCGATACTTGGAGACATGGAAAATATAATGGAAAGCAATCTATCAGTTGAAAACCAAAACGAATTTGAGAAATGACTTGGAACATACCTGTGTAACTGGTCATGAACGTTGCACAATTTCACAAGGAGGTCGGGAGACTAACTACCAAAACTGTGCAAGGCAAAGTCTAGGCTATCAAGAGGTTGAATAACTTCTGGAACTGCGCAATGCATAGTTCAACCTAGCCTGCTGAGGACCGAAACTACGCAATGCGCCATTTCAGTCAGCAGTGACATGCAACTAGAAAACTGCATTGCACTGTTTCTAGGGCCAACAGGGCACTGCCTCCAATAATTACACAATGCAATCCTGGAGGTTAGTGCTTGGATAGGCTTCTGCAATTTCTGGAAGGAAGGCAGAGCCTTTGCTTCCAGAAATGCGCAGTGCTAGGCGGGCAAGGCAACCCAGTTCGTCTGACGGGTGTTTGAAAACATGAGAAGTGTGGAAGCATGATGAGATGAGTGCAAATGAGACTGAACGATCATTCATGCAAATAGCGAGTGCAAGATTCGAAAAATGGGAAAGCATGAATGTCTGTGAAGCGAGTCGCCGCAACGACTACCATCCGTAAAAAATAGTGTCATGCATGCGACAACATTGAGATGTTAACGAAAACTGAAACAATGCTAGTATGTATCAGAATGACAGCAAGTGTTGACTGAAATCAAGTAGACAACATTTATACGAAGCACAACACAAAAAGTGCTAAAAACACAGTGCGAGACATGAAAAGCGGGCTTACCCCAAAACAACTGAGCTAAATGTGGCGACGAATCCTACATGTAATGTGGGCTATGAGAGATGCAAGATCAATGTTAGGAATGAGCTCTGTAGCAGTTGGATGATGAGTTTTGATAAAATCGAGGTTGCGACGTGCATGCCACAAATATAGGAAAAGTGACACTTGGTGGGAGGTTTCTCAAATGATCTTTGCATATAACCTCCAACTACTAAAAATAGATCCATGAAACAAGGGATGCCTTTGCATGCTGCCTTGGGAGGAGCAGGTCATGCATGAAAATTAGTTTTACTCGGTCCCAGAGGGAATCAGTCAACTCTATTGCACATGCAATAGTCTGCTCAGCTGGGAGGAAAAAATGCGCATTTCTAGGAGGGAGTTGGGCTGGCTGCCCAGAGGGATTGTGCAATTTCTGGGCAGAGCAGCTGACTCCTACCCAGAAATGAGAAATTTCTAGGCTGAGAAGCCCTATTGGGAGGAATTGCGCAATTTTCTGGGTGAAGCTTGGCTGGCAAATTTGTGCAATTCTGGAGCCCAACAGGCTAGCAGACAGAATTGCACAATTTCTGGAGGGAAGGCTTTTTTCCCTCCAAAATTACGCAATTTCTTGAGGGATCTTCTCAACCTACAGTTGGACTAAGTCCAAAAGAACAACCTATGAGGGGAATGCAACAAGCTCTAATGGACAGGTTGTCATTCTGCAAGATAAACACTAAAGCTTGTGTACTTGATGAAGCAAGACATGCTGCTGTGAAAGGTTGGTAGGGAGGCTCCAAAACAAAGCTAAGGAAAAATTTTGGAGGGTGGTTGTACCCGCTACAATGCTTGGAGACACACTGGTAGAACTCTAGCTCTCTAAATGGACCTTGTTCGTGAAAAGCAAGTCTAACCCCTCTCGAAGTATTGTTCAGTTCTCAGTTCGTCTTGGTTTCCACACTAGCTTGATTGTAAGATGTAGCATCTGCCAAGCTCTTGGTCGATTGACACACATTCCAAGCCAACGAAATACAGTTGTTTCGATTGGGGTTGGGCGGTATATTGTTGCTCAAGCAGATAGTCACCAGAGTCTTAGTTTCATCTCTGGCATTGCTGCGCTGCCAGCAGGGCTAGACAGTACCCTAGTGGAGTCACATAGGAACAAAAGCATGGCTCTACTGCCAGCGAGCCTGGTTAGTAGCTCGGCGAAGTTACATGCATCACCTCTCTATGCAGGAAGCCTTTCTCTTCTTTAACCTTATTCATTTTTCATTGTTCATTTTTTCATTTTTTTCATAACTGTGCATAGCACTTATTCATCTCAGAGGCGGAAGAGGGATCCCGACTTATTGAGAGCAGAAGAGGTTGTTCCTATAGAGAATTATTTTATTATACCTCTGACATGCTTGTTAAGGTTCCCCCCTCACCTTACTCTACTTGACTGAGCTGACAAGGGTTAACTAAAAAACAACCGACTAGATTAGGTGACACTAGTTAGCGTGCAAGCGTTGTGTTTTCACCAAGGTTCAATTCGAACAATACATATTTTCCATTGGGACTAAAAGTAACAAGTTCTTCATAGAGAGGTAGGATGGTAGATAACCAAGTAGTGATTGCTGCATAAGGCCTCTTGTACTTTACCCAACTTGTTTCAAGAGTCGTGCATGGCTTCATGGGGAACTAACCTACGAAAGAAAACAAGCAAACAAACAACAAAGCAAAGAAGAAGCAGAAGTAAATGAAAAAGAAAAGTGAGTAAGAAAACAAGCAAGAAGACAAACAAACATGCAAAGTAAGAAAGCAAAGAAGCATGTAAGCAAGCAAACTGAAAGCAAATGCTACTCTTACTCCTAAGCTAATGGTGCATGGGCCTGATCATGTGAAGTGATACTTCCAATGTAGCCACCGGTGCATTGGTTGACCCATGTTGGTGAAGGCATGGTCCACGAGCAACACGGTCGTGCAGACCAGCAACTGTGAAAGATACAACAATGAAGATAGACACACTCCGAGCTTACAAGCGTCCACAGAACAAAAATGAGTGAAAGTGCATGACATGCAGTCTGTGGACATACCATGATGCTGTGTGACACTACGTGTAGATGTTAAGCATATGCACACTCTTGACTGTGATATGCAAGCATACGTGAGGAAGGTATACCACCTACGTTGCACAAGTGTGCTTGCTGAGTAAGATTCCTCCAATGCATGAACAATGTGATCATGTAGTTCGAGTGGAGGAAGTGAAATATGAGTGTTATATTGATCTTCAATGCACATAAATGAGTGATGAGGAGCCTTGAATGCTTGAAAAATTTCCTTATCAGAAGTGAAATCAACCTCAAGACAGTAAGGGCCTGACATAACCATCAGCTTGGGCTGAAGTGCCTCGACAATCTGGGGGCTTTCGTCTTTGTTGACAGATGGATCATCGTAGACTAGTGTCTTAGACGGATTAAAAAAGAGTGAATCAACATCATGATCAGATGTTGTTTGGCATCCTCATGATTTGATGAATCACATAGAGGGGTAGATGAGAAGCAACAATGTTCATCCTCTGCATTCCAGAAAAGATAGATGAAAAATCAAGTGGATGTTCAAAGAATGATCGGTCTGCCCCATTGTCAGATGATGGATTGACATTCGGTGTTTCCTGCAAATGATTAACAATGGGTGCTTCCATGGACAGAGATACACATGAAAAATCAGGGATGGAAGGATCACCAAGGAGGTCAGGAAAAAATGGAGGAGGTATGGGCATATAAGGATGGTCCTCTGCTGTCGGTGGATGTTCAAGCTCCCACTCATGTTCTTCATGAATGTCAGTGCATGTTGGTTGTGCAACACCAACTCCATCAATAGATTGATCCTTGTTCAAAACAAGTGTAGAGTTGAGAACAAAAGAAAACAAGACAGTGTCATCCGGAGGATTATCCCAGTTCAAAGATGGAGGTTGAGGTGAAAAATACACGTGATAAGGTATGGGACTCACAACCAACTCTGCGCAAAAATTGGAAGGAGCAATGTTGGAAGGATGTGATGGTTGAACAAATGTGTGTGCATTCTCTCCCACATCACTCTGCGATGGTGGATATATTTGATGAGGGGACAATGGATAGTCACTTGTGACAGCAACTGTGTCCGTCTGTGATTGCGCAACTCCAACACCAACGTATGCTGAGTGGGGATTAAGATTGAACTTCTTCTTGGGATTGACATATTGGACAAGGAAGTATTTGAATCTGTCCATGAGATACTGAAATTTCATTTGACTTTTCAAGGCTTCAAACATGAATAGAAAGAAGTGCTCCGAAAACTCCATAGATGATTCGTGCAGGACCTTCCTTTGTTTTAACAATTTTTTATCAAACACTTCAGGGTCAAAATGGTGGAGAACAGATCTAATTATATCGTTGAACTGCTTGAATGAGTGCATGGATTTATGTGGTAGTGTGCCACACCATTGTGATGGGTGGTTGCGAAGTGTGTGTGCGAGCAACAAATAGACCTCTATTTCAATAAAATCTTCCATGCCCTGCATGAGCGCATGGAAGTCATCTAAGTGCTCAGGCAAGGCCACTTCGCCTTCACTACAATACATGAGTTGTGACAAGTGATCCTAGAAATCCCTCTCGATGTGAAAGATATGTCTGTTGGACAGGGATTTTGGAGGGTGAACTATAAAATAATCCATGATAGTTGTGCGAAGATTCAAAACAAATGATGAGGGCTCAACTTTTCATATGGCTCTCCTTATGGCACCAAAATGTTGACGTGCTGGACCCACCAACATGTAAGGGGATCTCCCCGATAAGAAGCCCCAATTAGACCTCAGATCGTTTGGTGTAGGAGTCCCAACAGTGGGTCGTATGGTAATGCCTTGATCGCGATTTCGCACAGAGGCAAGTAAGATGTCCCTGTTGGTAGCAAGGGTGTGACAGCTATAGTAAGTCAAGGAAGGTGCATGAGAGGTTCTAACACACTAAGGGTGAGGTGAGTGTGCCCCTTGGAAACCTGTAATAGTATGCGGCTTGGAAGGGAACACATGAGCGAAGATGCATCACAATTTGGAAAGAAAGTTAGAAAGCAATCCAAAGTGATGGTCAATCCAATAACACATTTCAAAATGATTCATACATACTTATAAATAATAGTCCATACATGCATGTGTAAGAAAACAAATACATACATCATTTAGAGTAAACTAGATAGCATAGAATACAATACAACATATGCATGAAACGTGTTGGCTCTGTTATACTAAGAAGTGTAAGTTCCAGTCATACAATACATCCATGTCTAACCACTAGTTTCGATAGCGGGACGTTACAGCCACAACCGCCTACTCCTCCAAAGAGATATACTAGTTCTACACAATGGAGAAGCCAAGGCTCGTTACAATACTGTCCAAGCTCTCCCTAAGATAGTCCTATCGGAAGCTTGGCTGACCAAAAGCCTTTACAATGAGTTATGAGGTTCTATTTATAGCAAAGGGTGGGATGACCTTTGACATTCCCCTTTGTGACAATTCATCCACCCTCATGACTCTTCATCTACTCTATGACTGTTACATCCAACTATTGACACTTGAACTTCCACTTGACAAGACGTTACATTACAATGCACATGTGCCCATGTGATATAAAATGGCTTGAGAAAGCCATGCAAGATGTCACTAACACTTGGTCCATTGTGATGAGACCAACTCTTCAACATGCTTATGATGGTGAAGGTGGTGAGATGATGCCAAGCTTGGTCATCCATGATGGTGTGCATGCGCTCCATGGTGACATCTTGTTGAAGCGAGCTCTTACCTTCGTTGCATCTCGGTGCATTGGTGTAGCTCCTCCATCCAACTCGTCTATTAACATGCACATGGTCTTCTTAGGTGCAGCCGAACCGTCAACACACTGATTCATACTTTCCATGTTGATCTTCCAGTGTGTGCTGGTGGTCATGCACATAAATTGTCAACTGCATGTTCAACTCCAGTCATACTTGCTTCTTGTATTTTCCTTCATGAGTGTGCCAAATGGGTTAGATTGCATGCGTGTGCACAATGACATGCATGATGGTGATTTCGCTTGCATGCGATCAACAAAATTGCTCACCCTGTCTTATCTGTGCGAGTTACTAAGATGGATCTATAACTTGTACATTCACAGTTTCATTTGTGAGTACATTTTGTGCCCACTGTTGTACCTGTTGTTGTTGCAACTCATTCTCTCATCTATGTAGCTCCTATTCTTCCTTGAGTTGTTGCTTCAACACATGCAACTCCTTCTTTGTTCCATTATCTGTCTTCATGCAATCTTCATGTTGCGCTATCACTTCATAGCCTCAATCTCAAAAGTTGCTTTCGTCATAAGTTTATATGGTCGAGCTTGCAACTTTGTTCTGCCTCTGTGTTGTCAACAACCTTCCTCTTGCATTCTCCACATGCGGGTGTGCCACCTTCTGCTGCTGCTGATGGTGCTACTCGTTGTGATGCTAATCGTTGTGATGTTGCTGCCATCTTATCTTGATGTCGTTGTCTACGAACAACTTGATGTCTTCATAAGTAGGCAACCTCATAGACACTTGCTGGGCTGCAACCAACGTTGTGCTCTCAATGGTGTCCTTTGAATCTACTCTCCTGAAGGCCATTGTATTTGTGCTTCTGAGAGGCAGATGAACACTTGTGATACCTGGAGACATGGAAACAATCATGGCAAGCAATCTGTCAGTCGAAAACCAAAATCAAATTGAGAACTGACTTGCAACATACCTATGTGACTGATCATGAAGGTTGCGTAATTTTCACCGGGAGGTCGGGAGATTGACTGCCAAAACTGTGCAAGGAATAGTCCGAGTTGTCAGCAGGCTGACTGACTGCTAGAAATGTGCAATGCATAGTCTAGCCTAGCCTGCTGAGGACTAAAACTACACAATACAGAATTTCAATCAGCAGTGACATGTAACCAACAAACTGCATTGTGTAGTTTCTGGGGCCAACAAGGAACTTCCTCCAAGAATTGCGTAATGCAAGCCTAGAGGTCAGTGCCTAGTTAGGCTTATGCAATTTCTAGAGGGAAGGCAAAGCCTTCACTTCTGGAAATGTGCAGTGCTAGCCGGGCAAGGCACAGTTCGGGCCAAGGCAGCCCAGTTTGATCGACGGGTGACTGAAAACATGATAAGTGTGAAAGCATGATGAGATGAGTGCAAATGAGAGTGAACAATCATTCATGCAAATAGCAAGTGTAGGATTCAGAAAATGGGAAAGCATGCATGTGTGTGAAGCGAGTCGCCACAATGGCGACCGTCCATGCAAAACAGTGTCATGCATGTGACAACAATGAGATGTTAATGAAAACTGAAACGGTCCTAGTACAAGCTATTATGTATCAAAATGACAACAAGTGCTCACTTCCTTCAAGAAGACAACATTCATTTGAAGTGAAACACAAAAGTGCCAGAAATGCAGTGCGAGATATGAAAAGCGGGCTTAGCCCAAAACAACTGAGTTGAATGTGTCAACGAATCCTAGATGTAATGTGGGATGTCAAAGATGTAAGATTGATGTGAGGAATGAGCTCTACACCATCTAGTTGATGAGTTTTGATAAAATTGAGGTTGCGACGCACATGACACAAATCTAGGGAAAGCAACACTTGGTGGGAGGTTTTTAAAATGATCTTTGCATGTAACCTCCAACTGCTAAAAATAGATCCCTGAAACAAGGGATGACTTTGCATGCTACCTTGGGAGGAGCAGGCCATGCATGAAAATCAACTTTTGTCGATCCTAGGCGGAACCGGTGAACTCAACTGCACATGCAAGAGTCTGCTCATCTAGGAGGAAAACATGCACATTTCTGGGAGGGAGATGGGCTGGCTGCCCAGAGGGATTGCATAATTTCTGGGTAGAGCAATTGATTGCTGCCTAGAATTGCGCAATTTTTGGGCTGAGCAACCCTGCTGAGAGGAATTGTGAAATTTTCTGGGTGAAGCTTGGCTGGCAGATTTGTGCAATTCTGGAGCCCAACAGGTTGCCAGACAAAATTGCACAATTTTTGGAGGGAAGGTTGGTTGCCCTCCAAAATTTCACAATTTCTTGAGGAAGCTGCTCAACCTGTAGCTGGATCAAGTCCCAAAGAACAACTTGTGAGGGGAATGCAACAAGCTCTAATGGACAGACTGTCATTCTGCAAGAAAAACACTAAAGCTTGTATACTTGATGAAGCAAGACATGTTGTTGGGAAATGTTGGTAGGGAGGCTCCAAAATGTATTTAAGGAAAAATTTTGGAGGGTGGTTGTAGCCACTACAACACTATCTTAAACAAAATAAACAATAAAAACCTATTAATAACACATATAAATTACCACAGGAACCATTGTAGCTAGATGAACTCGAGCTCATACGAACGTGCTTCGCCGCAACTTCTTCAGCTCTGACAAAGACTCACGAATATGGTCCACGGTGACCTTGAAATCCTCCATACAATCCCCAAACATTTATTTTTCTATTTTACTCATTGTATCTCCTCAGAATTTCATGTCGATGACCCATACAGAAGCATTGTGGGCATTAATTAGTTTCGTATGCATAACTTCCTTCATGAGATCGCTATGTGTGACATCCAAAACCCCACGTAAGAAAGGAGGGATGAAACAAAAACTTGTAGACACAAAGTCACCTTGCATAAAGTTTTAATAAAATTTGCCATGCATGTATCACTGTGGACGAGATTCAAGGTGTTCTTTGTTAGCGCATAACTGTGAATTGCAATAGCGATAATGACAAAAATAATAATAGTTGAAGGAGACATGACGTTTGATATCGAACACAATAAAATGGAAATATCATTGCGACACCACTTAAAAAATAAAATAGATCTACAGATCTACACACATGAGCATGAAAGTCATACACTAAAATAATCTATGTACAAATAATTAATCCTTAAGACTCTCTCATCTTCCTGGCCCTCCTATGAGGGAGTTAAGACAAAACAGACTCTGATACCATATTAGGAAAAATGTAGAGATGAAAGAGTTAATTAACACAAACACAAATCACATTACATTATAATCACATAAAATATTACATATATAGGTGTACATCATTGACTTCTAGATGATAATATTTGAAGAAGGTGGATCTATGACTTAGGCAAAACTCAAATACAACTCACATAATGGCTTTTCCTTGGAACTCACAAGCAGAACTATAATACACATGACACACATGGAAGCATTAATTCCAACATACGAGATAAACTTTTAATTTTTGGAAACAATATTTGTTAATTCCATTAATGGAAATATGTATGTGCATATATTAATGTCTATAGGCTTGTGTGATAAGTGTGTCTTCTTGAAAAATATTACTAAGTCTAAATCTAGTGGAAGTAAGGCATGTGTGGAGTTAAATACTGTGTGGAAGTAAAGTATGTACATAGGTAAATCATGTGCAGAGGTAAAATGGTAAGTATAATTTAATTACTTTCGTAATATTCCAGAAGCATGAAGAAGTCAAATATTTTATGTTTTAACTTATTATATTGGGAGAAGTTAAGAGATATTATGGATATGTTAAAGGCTTAATAAATATGATGGTTATATGATTTCTCTAGTTGTATAATTCCTTTTTGGGTTACGTGAAGAAAAGTAAAGCTACTTGATGCATGCAAGAAAAATATAAGGCATAAAGTAGTAAATTTGATTTAAATTCATCTTAATTATTTAATTGGAAGAATTTATAAATTAGATATAGCTACTTGATGCATGCAAGAAAAATATAAAGCATAAAGTAGTAAATTTGATTTAAACTCATCTTAATTATTTAATTGGAAGAATTTATTAAATTAGATATAGTCCACGCAGAAAAATTTCTAATGGTATTTATATGAAATTTAATTGTAAAGTGAGTAATGACACTTTCCCTCATTTGGTGGAAATATTTCCTTTTATTGCTATATTTTTGGTGGAATATAGTTATGCTGTGTGAAGGAAGATAGTATGTCCAAATGTAATATTCATGTTTCTACTTGGTAAGAATTGAAGATGAATTTATACTTGTGAGATAAACTTTTTAATTTTTGGAAACAAGATTTATTAATTTCATTAACAGAAATATGTATGTGCATATATTAATGGCCATAGGCTTGTGTGATAAGTCTGCTCTTTTGAAAATTCTTACTATGTCTAAAACTAGTGGAAGTAAAACATGTGAATAAATCAAGCATGTGTTGAGGCAAGGCATGTGCAAAGTTAAAGACTGTGTAGAAGCATGGCATGTGCAGAGGTAAAACATATGCGAAGGTATAAGGGTAAGTATCATTTGACTCATTATATAATATTTCAAAATCATTAATTAATTAGATTTTTTACTTTTTTGTTTTACTTGGATTGGTCTCACACCTAATATATTGGGATAAGTTAAGACATGTTATAGATATGTTAAGGAGTTAATAAATATCATGGTTATATGATTTCTCTAGCCATAGAATTCATTTTTTGGTTACGTGGAGAGAAGTGAAGCTACTTCAAGGCATGCAAGACAAATATAGAGCCTACAGTAGTAAATTTAGTTTAAATTCACATTAATTATTTAATTGGAAGAATTTATTAAGTTTGATATAGTCCATGCAAAAATATTTCCAAATTGAGTAATGACACTCTCCCTCATTTGGTGAAAATTTCATTTTTCCCCTATATTTTTGGTGGGCTAGAATTATTTAGTGTGAGAAAGAAGATACTATGTCCAAATGTAATTTTTGTGTTTTTACTTAGTAAGAATTAGAAAATAATTTATACTTACGAGGTCAAATTTTAATTTATGGAAACAAGATTTATTAATACCATTAACGAAAATATGTATGTACATATATTATAGGCATGTGTCATAAATCTTTTCACTTGAAAATATTACTAAGTCTAAAAATGGTGGAAGTAAGACATGTGGAGAGGTATGTGGAAGAAAGGCATCTATAGAGCTAAAGTCCGTGTGGAAGTAATGTATGTGCATAAGTAAAGCATGTGCAAAGGTAAAAAGGTAAGTTCCACTATGCTACACTGTTGGCATTATGGCACAGATTTGGCACTATGACACAGGTGTTGTCCTTGATGGAAACTCACTCAGATGACAGATCATAGTTCAGACTCACAGAATGAAGAAATAGAGGTATACGCACGTTCCCCATTGACCAAGCCATGTGTACATGCGGGTTAGCAGACCAAAAGGCGCGTATGGCGTATACACACACTTTCATGGAAGGAAAGGCACGTACATGTTGGAAAACTTAGTTTTGGTCTGTGGTATTTGGTCCATGGTATTGGTCCAAGGTGTCTTGTCCGAAGTGTTGACCCCAGGTATTTGGTCCAAGGTATTTGTTCTAAGTGGTTTTTGTCCATGGTATTGAGTAAGGCCTAAGACTATAAAAGGAGGAGAAGATCATCAGGCAAAGGTACTCATGAATTGAATATCTGATGAAGAGCAAGATCTAATATACAAGCTATTGGTTTATGGTGCATAGCTGGATCTGAACCAAGGATGAACCTTAGCGCTTGATGAAGGATAACATCTAAGGATGGGTCAAGATCTTAAGACTTGAAGTCAAGTATCTTTATGTGGTTTTGATCATTTATCTGTATAACTGGTGCATGTAGTAGTCTGTAAATATGATGATTTGGGTATGACTGAAGTCTGAAATTGTTGTAGAGTTTAAATAATCATTTACAGATGTGTACGCAGGTTCACTTTAGAAAATACACATATACACTGGTTCGACATATCAAAACAGCGTATACATCTTAATTTTGATTTGCAGATCTGTACGCAGGTTCGCTTTGAGAAAAGTGCGTATACACGTAGGCTCATCAAAAGGAAGTAGCGTATATCCTACAAAATATATTTTAGCTACTTTTGTTTGTAGTTGTAGTGTTCTTGGGTTCTGGCTTGGGTTCTGGTTACTATGTTTTGGTTACTGTATTTTGGTTACAGAATTTTGAAGATTTGTCTAAGCGATTGGTTGATTTAGTTTTGGTTGGTGCAAAAGGAGATTGGTTGATGTAGATGTTTGAATGATGCTATTGATGGATCAAGTCTGAAAATTTGTGAAACGTGGTCCTTGGAAGAAAAGAGAAGGTTGGAGCCTTTTGTAGGCCAGCATCTACATACTAGCAAACATTTCAGCTAGTACAAGAGCTATGGGTTGTAGCTCCCTTCCAGGAGAAGCTGGAGAACGAGAGAGGGTTGTAGCCTTCTATAGGTAGAAGCCTGCGTACTAGTATAAGACTGCACCAGTACAAAAATTGTAAAAAGAAGTTTCTAATTTAAAAAGAAGATAGAGACGATTGCAATGGGTGGTTTTTACCCACATTGGGTTTCCACCTTATATCTTGTGTTCTTGTGTGTGATTGTCTGTTCTGATTTTACTGCACCTAGTTACTATTTATAAGGTTCTGAAGAACTGATTAAAGATCAACATATGAAGAATTAACTGAATCTTAAGTCTACAGGATATACGCTAGTTGCCTTAAACACAGTTGCGTATACACGCAAGTTTCATTAACTGAGGTAGCATAGATGAATCTGATTATGGAAATGAAAAATTATTGACTTGCTAATACTGATTCACCCCCCCTCTCAGTATTATTTCCAATAATTGGTATTAGAGCAGGTCCTTTAGAAGAAGCTTGATCGCTTGAAGGAAGATCTATCATCATGAGTAACTATGAAAGAGAGGGATCCATTAGACCACCAATCTTTGATGGGAAAAACTTCATTTATTGGAAGGTAAGAACCACAAAATATATTCAATATATTGGAACAGATTTTTGGGAAATCATGGAAGGAGGATATACATTTCCATCAGCAATTCCTATAGATACTGCAGGTAAAAGGCAATATGAAAGCAATGCCAAGGCTGTCAATACATTATTGGGGAGTCTGTCACAATTAGAATTTGTCAAAGTTATGAAGCTCAAAACCACCAAAGAAATATGGGACAAGATCGTTCTAAGATATGAAGGAGACATTCAAAAACGCGAAAAACTGCAATCTCTTAGAATTCAATATGAAACTCTCAAAATGCACAATGATGAATGTATCGCTAGTTACTTCTTATGTATAGATGAGATTGTTAATTGCATTAAGAACTTGGGTGAAGAGATAAAAGAAGTTACTTTAGTTGAAAAGGTTTTAAGATCCTTTTCTACTAAGTTTGAATCAAAAGTATCTGCCATAGAAGAAAAGCAGGATCTTCAGACTATTACTATGACACAGCTACACAAAATCTTAACTGCTTTTGAAATGAGAAAAGGAGGTCCATCAGATATAAGAGAAGCAACATTCAAAGCTTCAGGAAGAGAAGAACTCAATGAATCAGGACATATTTCATAAGGAGAGGAAGAAGCAAACTTTGTCAAGAACCTTCAATAGGGTTCCGGGAGATTCAGAGGTAAACTACCTTTCAAATGTTTTTCTTGTGGAAGAGTTAGTCATTATGCTACCAAATGTCCTCATAAAGATAAGCTTGATAAAGGTAAAGAATCAACAAAATTGAATAGAAAGAAAAGTGTAAGTAAGAAAAGCTACTATACGCATGAAGATAGCGATGGTCTATCTAATAGTGTTGAAGATGAAAATAGTAATAAGTATAGACTTTTGATGGCTTTTGAAAATGATAATTTCTTGGATGCTTTAGATGAAGATGATCTTTATGAAGAAATATCTAAACTCAAAATTTGTTTAGAAGAAAAGAATATTATTATAGATACTTTGACATTCCAACTTGCTTAAAGAGAAAGACACAATGAAAAATTGGAATGTGAAATTGTGGGTCTAAGAAAGGATATTGAGAAAACAAAAGCTCTCAATCTTAGATTTGCTAAAGGATCAGAAACATTAAATGAAATTATCAAAGTGCAGTGTTCTCCTCTAATAAAGACAGGTCTTTGATATACTAAAGAAGCATCTCAATCACAGAAGCCGTCAACCTCTACTAAAAGCTATCTTGATGCAACAAAGAGAAGTGAAGAATTTGACAATCATCAACAAAGGCATAAAGAAGATCACCAGGTAAATTAGGCTCAATTTATTTCAAGGATGAACAAAAGCTACAAACCTCAGGTAAATCATACTCAATCTACTTCAAGAATGAATATCAATAGAAACTACAATCACCAGGTCAGTAGATTCGATAATTGCAGGAACTTCTTTAATGGCCAATGTTTTTCATGTCATAACTTTGGACACAAAGCTGCTCAATGTGTTGCTTACAAGACCATCATGACTAGAGAAGCATGAAATCAAAGGAATGTGACAGGGATCATGAAACGGACTTACAATAACTTTTCTCTTCTTGAAAATGAAATAGAATGCTCTATCTGCAACAACTTCGGTCATGAAGAATCTGAATGCAGGAGTAAATTTCGGCAAACATCTTAGAAGGAGCAAACTTCATTAAGTCCCAAAATATGGAAAAAGAAAGAGCCACAACCAGAAAGATGTGGTATAGCCTTGTATGCAGAAGGACAAGAAAATTAGTGGTATATCGACAGTGGATGCTCAAAACACATGACAGGTGACAAAGAAAAACTTCAGTCATATAATGCCTTAGAAAAGGAAAAGAAGGTCTCATTTGGAAATGACACTCCTGCTGTCATAAAAGGTAAAGGATCTGTTCTCTTAAAAGAAAAGGTTAAAACTGGAAATGTTATGTATGTTGATGGTCTAAAGCACAACCTGTTGAGTGTCAATCAAATGTGTGATCAAGGAAATGAAGTAGTATTTCGATCAAATGGATGTGTTGTTCATGAGCTTGATACAGGTAGAAATGTGATCAAAGGTATAAGAACACCAAATAACTTATACATACTCAAGGGAGGACAACAACAGTGCTATCTAAGCAAAAATTATGAACATTGGCTATGGCATAGAAGATTGCGGCATCTAAGCTTCTTTCAAATAAGGAAAGCATGAAAATTCCAGGTTGTTTGTGATCTTCTTGATACCAGCATTCCAGAAAATACAATATGCAAATCATGTCAATTTGGTAAGCAAACCAAGTCGCATTTCCCTAAAAAGGAAGGATCAGCTAGTAAGCCTCTTGAACTTGTTCATACTGATTTATGTGGTCCATCAAGGAAAAAGTCACCTCATGGAGAACAATACTTTATATTGTTCATTGATGATTTTTCCAGAATGTGTTGGATAGGACTTCTAAAGCATAAATATGAAGTATTTGAAAAGTTCAAAGCCTTCAATGCTTTGGTTGATAATGAATCAGATCGTAAAATCAAATGCCTCAGATCTGATCGAGGGGAATTTATCTCGGATGAATTCTTTGACTTTTGTGAAGAACATGGAATAAAAAGGGAATTCTCCACTGCAAGGACTCCTCAGCAAAAGGGAGTGGTAGAAAGGATGAACAGAGCTATTCAACAAATGGCTCATGCTATGCTAGATGAATCTAGAACTCCTACAACCTTGTGGGGTGAAGCTGCATTCGCTGCCATCACTATTCTAAACAAAACAAACATTCGGGTAAACAACACTCAAACTTCTCATGAACTTTGGTATGGTAAGACTCATACTGTAAAATACTTCAAAGTTTTTGGAAGAAAATGTTACATCAAAAGGACTAATGAAAAACTTGGCAAGTTTGAACCCAGAGCATATGAAGGCATTCTCCTTGGTTACTCTTCTCGAAGTAAAGGATATAAGTGTAATAATAAAAGACTTGGAAAAATTATTGAAAGTATTGATGTTGTGGTTGATGAAGCATGCAAAAATCCAAAGCATGTAAAAACCAAAGATTGTGGAAAAGATGAGGATTATCCTTCCACATCACATCAAATTAATTCTGAAGAAGAAACCAATGAAGCACCAGAAGAACAGATAACGGCAGAAGAAAAGACTCCATCCAGGTATGTTCAGAAAAATCATCCAGAGACTCAAATTTTGGGACAGAAAGAGGCAGGTGTGCAGACAAGAAGAACTATTACAGAAGCTTCAAGCTATCTAGCATTGCTTTCCTCCATCGAACCTCAAAATGTAAATGAAGCATGCAAAGATGAATGTTGGGTCAAGGCCATGAATGAAGAACTTGAGCAAATTGAAAAGAATAATACTTGGGAATTAGTTCCTAGACCTCATGATAAGAATATCATAGGAACCAAATGGATATTCAAAAACAAGCTGAATGAAAATGGTGAAGTTATTAGAAACAAGGCCAGACTTGTTTGTAAAGGATATGCTCAACAAGAAGGTATAGATTTTGAAGAAACTTTTGCACCTGTTGCTAGACTTGAAGCCATAAGAATGTTCCTTGCTCTTTCTAGTTTTCAGAAATTCAAAGTATACCAAATGGATGTAAAATCTACCTTTCTTAATGGGGACTTAGAAGAAGAAGTATATATTGAGCAACCAGATGGATTCATCCTTGGAAATGATCCAAAACTTGTATGTAGACTCAGAAAGGCTCTCTATGGTCTAAAACAAGCTCTAAGGGCATGGTATTATCGTCTTGACAAATACCTCCATCAACAAGGTTTTTCAAAAGGATTAGCTCATAGCAATCTATATACAAAGATTGACAATAATAAATTGATAATACTTGTTGTGTATGTTGATGATATCATTTTCGGTAGTAATGAAGAAGCCATGAGTCAAAACTTTGCTTTGGTAATGTAGCAAGAATTTGAAATGTGCTTGCTTGGTGAGCTCACATATTTTCTTGGTCTACAAGTTCAAAAAAAGAAAGATGGTATTTTTCTGTTACAAACCATGTATCTCAAGTAGATCTTGAAAAAATATGGCATGGAAGATTCTAAACCAGTATGTACCCCTACGGTAATAGGATGCAGTCTCAGCTCAAATGATGAATCAGCAACAGTACATCAACCAACCTACAGATCCATGATTGGTAGTCTTCTTTATCTAATAGGTACCTGACCAGACATCATGCATGCAGTGGAAATAGTTGGAAGATTCCAAGCCAATCCAAAGGAATCACACCTTTAGGCAGTCAAAGGGATTTTCAAATATCTTCAAGGAACACACAATTTTGGTTTATGGTATCCTAGAGATACAGATCTTACACTTCATGCATATATAGATGCAGATTGGGTAGGAAGCGTTGATGACAGAAAAAGCACTAGTGGTGGTGCATTCTATATGGGTTCCAGATTGGTGTCTTGGTTCAGCAAGAAACAAAGTTCAATTGCATTATCTACAGCTGAAGCAGAATATGTGGTTGTTGCATCTTGCTGCACACAACTCCTTTGGATGATGCAAACATTGCAAGACATTCAGATCACATGTACTCCACCCATCTCCATTCTATGTGACAATACAAGTACAATTAGTATTTCAAAGAATCCAGTCATGCATTCCAAGACCAAGCACATACCCATCAAATATCATTTTCTATGTGAACAAGTGCTTGAACAAAAGGTAAAATTGGAGCATGTTCCCTCCAAAGAACAGGTTGCTGATATATTCACCAAACCACTGCCCAGAGAGACATTTGAATATCTCAGACAGAAGCTGGGAGTACTTGATGCATCATCTTGCTGTTAAAACTTATCTATTTCAGAGAAAAGTGGTTATACGCGAGTTCCAGGAAGTGTATCCATGTACATACGCCAGTTGCTGTGGATACAGTCACGTATATGTTGGTTTGAAGAAAACAATGGGCCAGACTCAGGATGAAAGGAGTCTGATATGGGTTTGACAGTGATCATCTGGCACAGGGGGAGCATATACTTCTAATAATGCATTGTTGGCATTATCTTAGAAGATCTTGGTACAAATTCACAATTGTTTTTGATTCAGGTGGAACATGTTCAGGGGGAGATCATGGTTACTGGTCTGGATGGTGATTGACAGATGCTGCTAATGATAGTTGTTGATAACTATCATGGTCTTATATTTGGTCTCTATGTCATGTATATCTTTTAATGTCAAGGTCATGAAATGACCTATTTTGTTTCCCCACTATGCATGGGATGGATGATGTAATGTTCTTGTTTTGACATGTATAAACACTTGGTATATCCCCACTTGGTTGGGAGATGGATGTATGTATGAGTCATTGGTGATAGGAAGATCATTTATGATGTATGCATAGAGTCATGTTCTTCTTTTAGAACATCTTTTTGCAGACCTTGCTTATATTCAGGGGGAGCATGGACTCGAGCATGCAGCTTAATCAACACTTTTCAACATATCACAGAATTCAGCATGTACTCAGGGGGAGCATAACCCTTTTCCCTTGATGACAAAGGGGGAGAGTGACTTGGGGTTGCCATCAAGTCGAAAGGGGGAGATTGTTGGCATTGTGACACATATTTGGCACTATGACACAGGTGTTGTCCTTGATGGAAACTCACTCAGATGATAGATCACAGTTCAGACTCACAGAATGAAGAAATAGAGGTATACGCAAGTTCCCCATTGACCAAGCTACGTGTACACGTGGGTTAGTAGACCAAAAGGCGCGTATGGCGTATACACGCACTTTCACGGAAGGAAAGGCGCATACATGTTGGAAAAATTAGTTTTGGTCCATGGTGTTTGGTCCATGGTATTTTGATCCATGGTATTGGTCCAAGGTGTCTTGTTCGAAGTGTTGAACCCAGGTATTTGGTCCAAGGTATTCGTTCTAAGTGGTTTTGGTCCATGGTATTGAGTAAGGCCTAAGACTATAAAAGGAAGAGAAGATCATTAGGCAAAGGCACTCATGAATTGAATATCTGCAATATACAAGGTATTGGGTTATGGTGCATAGCTAGATCTAAACCAAGGATGAACCTTAGCACTTGATGAAGGATAACATCTAAGGATGGGTCAAGATCTTAAGACTTGAAGTGAAGTATATTTATGTGGTTTTGATCATTTATCTGTATAACTGGCGCATGTAGTAGTCTATAAATATGATGATCTGGGTATAACTGAAGTTTGAAATTGTTGTAGATTTTAAATCATCATTTACAGATTTGTACGTAGGTTCACTTTATAAAGATGCTTATATATGCTGGTTCGGCATATTAAAACAATGTATACATCTTAATTTTGATTTGCAGATCTGTACGCAGGTTCGCCTTGAGAAAAGTGCGTATACACGCAAGTTTGTCAAAAGGAAGTAGCGTATATCTCACAAAATATATTTTAGCTACTTCTGTTTGCTGTTGCAGTGTTCTGGGTTCTGGCTTGGGTTCTGGTTACTGTATTTTGGTTACTGTATTCTGGTTACAACATTCTGAAGATTTGTCAAAGTGATTGGTTGATTCAGTTTTGGTTGGTGCAAAAGGAGATTGGTTGATGCAGATGATTGAATGATGCTATTGATGGATCCAGTCTGAAAATTTATGAAACATGGTCCCTAGAAGAAAAGTGAAGGTTGGAGCCTTCTGTAGGCCGGCATCTGCGTACTAGTAAACATTTTAGCTAGTACAAGAGATAGGGGGTTGTAGCTCCCTTCTAGGAGAAGCTGGAGAATGAGAGAAGGTTGTAGCCTTCTACAGGTAGAAGCCTACGTACTGGTATAAGACTGCACCAGTACAAAAATTGTAAAATGAAGTTTCTAATTTAAAAAGAAGATAGAGACGATTGCAGCAGGTGGTTTTCACCCACATTGGGTTTCCACCTTATATCTTGTGTTCTTGTGTGTGATTGTCTGTTCTGTTTTTACTATACCTGGTTACTATTTATATGGTTTTGATGCACTGATTAAAGATCAACATATGAAGAATTAACTGAATCTTAAGTCTGCAAGATATATGCTAGTTTCCTTAAACACAGTTGCGTATACACGCAAGTTTCATTAGCTGAAATAGCGTATATGAATCTGAATATGGAAATGAAAAATTATTGAATTTCTAATACTGATTCACCCCCCCCTCTCAGTATTATTTCCAACGTACACAAGGTGGAGCCAAAATGAAATATTTAATTTATAATTGTGTTGGCAAAGCAACCTGGACTGCAATGATAAATAATAAATTGTGGTTAATAAATTAAGAATATGTAATAAATGATTAATTATTTCTTTAAAATTTGACCGGAAATATCATTGCATTAAAAATCCTTCAAAATATGATGTCGTGAAATGATTCCCCATTTTAGAGGATGTTGCTTAAAATAACACTAACTCCTGGAGGATTCTGTTATGTTTCCAAAATTGTTGCTCTAGCTCCAATTCATTCAAAACCCAATTTTGTGTAACCCATCTATTATTGACGTATATGGGGGCCCACAAGTACAATATACCATCGGTTGTAGCCTATAAGAGATAAGATGATTTGATAGGTGCACATTCAGTACTCAAATGTTGTCATGATAGGTGTTAATTATTTTTTTTATTTCATTTTATTAATTTTAGTGGTTGTTGCTTAAAATAACATTGACTCGTGGAGGATTTTGTTATGTTTCTAAAATTGTTGTTCAAACTCCAATTGATTCACAACCCAATTTCATGAAACTCTTCTACCAGGGCTCACATATAGAATATACCATTGATTGTAGCTTATAAGAGATAAGATGATTTGATAGACACATGATTGATACACAAATGTTTTCGTGCTAGGTGTCAATTTTTTTTTTTTTATTTCATTTTATTATTATTATTATGAGTAAATATCACATCCAAACACAAGTATTTAGTCCAAACAAACTTTGCAACCAACCAAAAAATAGTTTTTTTTTGTGTTTGGAAATTTCAAAAAATATTTTTAAATTTAAAAAAAATAATAAAAACTATAAAAAAAAACATTTCAAAATATTAGACAAATTTTTTGTCACAATTAAAATTCAAAACATTCAAAACATTTTGACTGAAAATCTATTTCTATACTCCATGATGCGATAAAGAGTAATAATAATTTTATGTTTTTTCATTTTATATTATAGATATTTTATAATGTGATTGAAATTATATATATATTTTTAAATCATTTTCAAATTAATTTTTTTCTTAAATTCTTCCATATGAATTCATTTCCATAAATGAAAACTTTCCAAATAATTATACTTTAACTATATCATATGAATAAAATACCATACTTTACCATTCAAATTTGCAAATTCAACACTAGCATTCTATGAAGTCATTGGTGAATACACCCCATATAACACACATGTTATTAGTCCCGGCCCTTCGTGCTGCAGGGACTATAGTAATAAATTTTGTTAGTCGATTAGTCTCTGAACATAACAAAAGGATCTATAATTGTTTTAACCCAATGTTGATCAAAATTATACATGGAATTTTACATTTTTCCATATGTTTATGTTGGATATCTTATTTTTCCTCTTCCTGAGGTAGATGATCCATTCTTCGACCCATATATCTTAGCTTATAACATAGATCTCATTGACAAAAATGTGATGAAACTAATGTTATCGTAATGTTAGCATTAGTTTACTAGCATTAAATGTTTTTTTATTTTCATGAGTATCTTGGACCTTCATCCTTGTTTCCATCGCCCCACCGCCTTGTAACTGCACCTTGTAACTTCCACCTACACTACCATGCAAATGGCAGTGCCACAAAAATCACAATGGAAATAGGAAATATAGTTTATAAAGAGAATTACCTCTACCTTTGTTCACTCTATGTGTTCTGCTCTCTGTTGTTGGAGAGAAAAATTGCAACTCGAATCACTGGTTCTGCCATTTATGTTGATGGCAATACTTGTTCTGCCATGTCTGTTGATGGCATCATTTTTGGATCTGCCTTTGTCCATTCTATGTGTTGTGTGTAACTCAAATTGTTGGTCCACCATTTATGTTGATGGCATCGCTAGTTCTACCATGTTTATTGATGGCATCATTTTTGGATGCAATGTTGATGTTTGTGGCTCTTGTTGCTCTTGCAGCCTCTACCTCTATAGCCTCAACCTCTTACCTGCACTCCCAATAGGTCAATCTGTTTCTCTCATAAATGCATTTATTTTTTAAATACTATTTTCCAGTCCTGCTCTGATAAATGCATATATTTTAAGTATTAAAATGTTATTTTCATGGGGGACAAATTCAACTACCATTTTTTTTACCACAAAACTGTTAATCTTCTTCAAAATGTCAAAACTGGAATTAAGCGATAGAAACTATGAAACTTGACAAGTAAGTCTAGTTTTCAAATTCTCAAATTGTAATCCTATGGTATGGATTCTTTACCATCTCAATGTTGCTTTGTATGATGTAGGATTACACACAGGTTTTAATATTGGAACAATTGGAAGAGTGGTCGAATTGCACCTATTCCAAAGAAGAATTTGGAAATTTATTGATTGAATTTACCTCTTTAGGCACACAATTAAAATTGTTTAGGCATATTGATCCAAAATAATCAATCAATTTGTGGCTAATTTTACACAACTACAAGAAGACTAGATGATTACATTTCAATTTTGTTCCGTCTTGTTTAGAGGAATATAGTCAACTTTCATCTCTACATTTTTTGTTTCCAAGAATACAAATTATCCAACACAAATATTCATGTTGTAAAAATTACAAGAACCGCTCATGATTTGGACATTTCACTGTTATTTATATTACCTTTCTTCTAAAAATAAAAATAGAGAGGCAGATGGCTTGTTGAATACCTAGAGCATTGATGTATTTCTTCCCTAATCAGTTCATGTGCTTGGAAATAAGTTCCCCTGCATTCATTACTTTTGAAATGAGTAGATTTTAGGATTAAGAACATAATCATAATTCAATTATTCTATTTGAAGGTTATTCTAGTCCTGAATAGAATATTCATTACCGTAAAGAAATATGGAAACAAAATAAGCTTCCACCTAAACTTTCGGTTCATAAACTTATTCATACCTTGGGACGCATCCCTAGAGTCTATTATTTGCAGGAGCAAATCAAACCACAAACTTCTGATTGGGGATAATTGACAACTTAGTATTGTATTGCTTTCAGTTTTCAAGTTGAAGATCAATGTATCTCGACAGCATTAAAATAAATCATGGGGTTCTTATTCTCTAATATCCATTCTCCTTTTCTATGTCCCACTCACAAATATTTGAGTTGCACACCTACATTTGAATCCAACTTGATATAAGTTGTTTCTTGCGACAATATAGATAAGGAATTTGATGATGAAAATTTAGAGGAGTTAAGACATCTAACCTTTAAGGAAGGTGAAGGAGAACACAGAGTGAGGGATGACCCTCCACGAGATGCACCTCACTTGAAACCTTTAAAATTGTGAACAAAAGAAGATACCCATTGCTTGGTAGCCAAACTCTTGGACTTCAGCTACATGGTACGTGAGTTTTGAGTTGATAGACCACAATGAGACTTGTTCCCTACATAAGGAAACTGCATCATTATGCAAGACTTTAATGCCCCATCCACTAGTGCCATTGACACTCAATAATTTTCTAAAGAATCATATGAGCAACTTACCATCTCTGCAATAATGGTTGGTTTTTTATTTGGGTCAAAATTTGACCAGAATTAGGTTCTTTCCACTTCTCCACATGAAATTGAAATGTTTCTTTGGTATCCAGGCTTGGGTGTCTTCATGCAGACAAGTATCTTTAGTAGCAAGCCTCAGCTATTTTCATGTAGACACATACACTCACAAAGTCATGTATTATTGGTTTGCTGCAACAAACATTAAAATAAGTTAATTTATGGAAATGCATATCATACTTTTTATATTGGTACATTTTATATTATTTTAAATTGATAAAATTAGTGGAACCTGTTAACCATTCACTTATATCAATTTGAGCTACACAGTTACAAAGAAATGACAAGAAAATAACCAAACATACCATGAACAATTGCATCAAGTATCACCTTGCCAACTAGTCTTGGAATAAAGCCATTTTAATATACAAAATGAAAGGAGAAGTCCAAATTTACTTTAACAAAATAAATTTCCACTTTATTATATTGTGGATTCAAAATATTCCTCGCATTAGACATAGAATAAATGTGTGAGTGAAGGTAGACTTTTTCTTTTCGATTTGAAAATATTTGAAGTGATGTGATAACATGCATTTCTGGATCTTGAAAAATATCAATAGGCATCACATCAGGCTAATAAATAGACCTCCCAACCACACCCAATTGCTCAACAACCCATTCAAACCAATGTGCTCTACAAAGGAACGATGTGACACTATGGATAACATAAGTGAATGCTATTACTAAATTACTTTGGCAACCTATGACATCTCCATATACTAAATTTCATATAATTCAATCGAATCTCTTCCTTCAAATTATCATTACATCCCACACATAGAACACCACAGCAACTTTGCGTCTCATTATAATGAAACAACAAACATAATTGGGAGAATTAGACAAATTTAAAATGAAATTTTAATAAGGCCAGCGTGGAGTCAATGGCAGGTGGTCATGAATGGTGTTAGTTGGTAAATGGGTGGCCCAAAACTCCATTAAAGTTATTTGTGATCTTTTCCAAGGGGGACAGAGTTTGGAACACGATAAGAGATGGAAAATAATTTAATTGTGATACGTATGCTATGAACAGGAGCATATGCCTGAAATTTCTCTCACAATGCAATCTGTGGTTGATTATTCCTCTATTTGTAACCAGAACCTCTATTCAATAGGAAGCATGACTAATATTGAAGAATGTAAACATAGTGTACAATGTATGTTCCTGCCAACAAGTGACTTCATACAACTAACATACACCTAACATTTCACATGGATACAATGATACACTATACTACATCTCACTGTTGGCCAAGTCTACCGCTTCAATTCCACCTCCTATCCAAAACTAGATTGACCTATCACACTACTTCTCCTTAGGTGGATTTATCCACCACTCGAATCTTAGTAACCAACATTGGGGAAGATGGCTTTCCCATAGATAGTTTGTTCTTGTTTTCTAATGAGAGGAGGAATAGTTCTGTTGCTCTTTTGTCCAAGATGGAAAGGTTTACCAAGACTTCTATTAGTTTTGTAATTCAGGATCAACCTCTCTTCCTGTGTCTTTCGCACCTCTAACTGGGTCATTGGATCACTCTATTATCATAATTATGAACAAGCAGTGGCATATTTAGAAGTAATATGTTGCATGATTAATATGTAACCTAAAATGTGACCTTGCAGTAAATCATAGACCTTGCACGGGTCAAACTAGCATGATTGCATGGGTCAAACTACATTTTCACTAGATAATAGTACGTTACACTTTAATAGTCACTGATGTATCTACTATATTATTGATTTTTTGGCTTTACACATTTTTTTCCCAAGAAACCAAAGCCCACTTCCGTTTCTTTTTCAAGCCTCTCCATAGAAATTTCCTTTGTAGATTTCTAATTGTGTTGGAGATTTCTATAGGGGCTGCCAAGGTCGAATACATATAGTGAGGAATTGCCTGTAATACCAATTTCACTAGTACGAGGCGACCTGCCATATTTAGTGATCTAAAGGTCCAATTGGATAGACTTTTTTCCATCTTGTTTATCAAAGATTTCCAAGTAGATCAAGCCAAGGGTATGTTAGTGAGGGGAAAATCGAGGTATCTGGAGAGGAGATTTCTTCTTTGAAATTATAGGATTCTAGCAATGTTTCCTTGAATAGTTGGAGGGGTATTGAAGAAGAACAAGTTGCACTTTTCTTGATTGATGGAGGTGCTAGAGGCAGTGGAGAAATTAGAGAGAACGGATTTGAAGGATAAGGCCTCTTTTGTTGTAGGGAGACTCATGAGCAGAGTGTTATCCAAAATTGACGGTGCATGGAGGGAGGAGCGAAGGTGTAGATTTTAAGGCCAGAGAGGGAATTGGAAGAAGAAGTAGTGATGATGGATCGACTAAGCCCTTCTGCCATTATGATAAAAAGAAAGGGTGAGATTGGATCCCCTTGCTGGATGCCTCTAGAGGGATTGAAGGGCTAAGAGGGGGAGCCATTTAGGAGAATTGAGAAAAAATCCCCTGAAACCATCGCCCTTATCCATTTTATACAATCTTTGTGAAACCCAAAAGATGCCAGGACCTCTCTCATGTAAGCCCAACTGATTTTGTCGAAAGCCTTGGACATGTCCAATTGTATCATCATACCAGGTTTTCTTTGGATTTTGAGAGAGTGGATTAATTCATCAGAAAGGATGATGTTATCCATAATTTTCCTTCCTTCCACATAACCGGTTTGGTGTTGGGAGATCAAGAGAGGTAGGATAATTTTTAATTTGTTAGCCAAAACTTTAGAGATAATATTATATATGACATTGCAGAGGGCTATGGGATGAAATTTTTCTAGGGAGTCTATGCTACCTCCTTTGCCAATTAGAGTGAGAAAGGTGGCATTGAGGGGTTTTAGGATTGATTTTTGGATTCTAGATTCCTCCACCAAGGCATGTACCTCATTTCTTAACACCAGCCATAGAGCTTTGTAGAATTCAATGGTGAACCCATCTGGGCCAGGCGCTTTCCCGGTGGGCATATTCATGACTACTTCTTCCACCTTTTGCAGTGGAACCTTTCTTATAAGAATTGTGTGTTCCTCAGTGAGGATCTCAGGGATGTGGTTGGTATTTTTTTGTATATCCCTTACCTGATCATTCCTTGGCTCTGTGAGGAGAGTGTTGAAGTATTAATTTAATTCCTCTTCCATTTCCTCATGAGAATGGATAAGGTTTCCTTCTCTATTATTCAGTTCTAGTATTCTATTATTCCTTCTGTGTTGGATCATTGTTCGATGGAAGAAAGCAAAGTTTCTCTCCCCACACTTTAGCCAATTTATTTTGGATTTTTGATGCCAGAGTTTCTCTTCTTGTAATGCCCTTTCCTCCCAACTTTGTTGTAGCTTGAGCTCTTCTTGTTTTCTTTGATCTATGATACCCTCATTGATGTTTTGTTGCTGGAGGAGTTCCATTTTATGCTCCAAGTTCCTTTTGTTGGTGATTATATTGCCAAAGGTTTCCCTATTCCACTTTTTGATTTCCTCTTTGATGGTTTTCAATTTCTGCTGAAATATATACATCTTATTTCTGGTGCTTGGCCTTGAGTTGCTCCACCATTCTCTCATCTTGTCCAAGAAGTCTGGGTGCTCCAACAAAAAATATTCGAATCTGAAAGGCCTGTTGTTTGGGCCAGGTGAGATGTGAAGCTTTAGGGAAATCGACCAATGATCAGATCCAAATTGAGGGATAATTCTAGCCTCCATTTCCCAGGAGGTGAGATAGACTTATTTTGAGAGGAGGAATCGATCTAGTCTAGAAGTTATTTGTCTTTCTCCCCCTCTTCTATTATTCCAAGTAAATGTGCCGTTACTTGTAGGGATATCTATGAGACTGAGGCTTTCTATGGTGGATAGAAAGGCTTCTGAATCCCTATCAAGTTTTCTTATTCCTCCCTTCTTTTCCCTAGATTGATTATCATGTTGAAGTCCCCTGCGAGGATTTTAAAAGGCAGATGGATGGATTCCAATAGATTGGAAATACTTTGAAGCATCTTGATTCGATTTGTGGTTTTATGGGGGGCATAGATATTAGTG
The DNA here is from genome assembly GCA_031772625.1 of Pinus tabuliformis. Lineage (NCBI taxonomy): Eukaryota > Viridiplantae > Streptophyta > Pinopsida > Pinales > Pinaceae > Pinus > Pinus tabuliformis. Next base: position 701,423,386 of record CM062805.1, on the reverse strand, counting down.
ACACAGATGCTTTCATTGGAACCAATGATTCTCAATATAGTGGTGATGGAGTGATGAGTTGCGACAGAGGAGATGAGATTGTAAAACGAGGTTTTCCACATGGTCATTATTCCTCCTGTCAATCCGATGGCAAAATTGGCTATGTAACTGTAGTGTTTGAAAGTATTTTTTTTAGGAGAGGAAGGTGAGCTAACTCAAGTTTAGTTTCTTGAATGAGGAGGATATTAGGTTTATCAACAAGGATTCTATTTTTCAGGATTCTTTTCTTTCCTAGACCATTAAGTCCTCTAATATTCCAAGTGATGAAATTCATTGGTAAAGAGTGGGGGTTAGGGCTAGGGCCTTTACCTTTACTTCATTGATGAGTCTGGCTCCCAGTTCTTGAAGAAGATGGCTGGTGGTTTTCCTTCCCATTTTGCGGCTTTGGCCTTTTGGATTATACCTTCCCATTGTTATGTTTTCCAGGATACCTTTGGTTGCGTTTCTTTTAGATGGTGGATGATCTGAGCTGTGCTTTAGTTCCTCTTGGAGGAGATAGGCTCCTTCTATTTTCTGGAGTTGATCTTCTAGGATTGCCGCTAGTCCATTTGTCTTCCATTCCTCTGCTATTGATACGAGGTCTACTCCTTCTAGTGCTTCTTCTATGGCACTTTCCTCTGGGGTTTCATATGTAAATATCTATTCCATTTCTATGTCTTCCTGTGAGTTCTCATCTTCCCTATTGCTGTGACCCAAGCCTCTGTCCTCTTGTTCCTGGTTTGTTGCGGTTTGCATTTCTTATCTTGCTTTGTCCTATGTTGGGTTACTCGGTAATGTATGTCCTTGTAGATTGTTCAGAGCCTCAAATTGGTTTTGGTTGGCTAACTATTATTGTTCCTTCTTTGTATTATTTTTCCTGCTATTTTTATTTCTTGTGTTTGCTCTAGTAAAGCCCTCGCTATCCTTTTTCTTGCTGGCCTGCTCAATGTTTTGAGGCATTTTGTTTTGTGGACAATCCCTGAATAGGTGTCCATGCTCATGGAATTTCCTACAACGGAAAGGGATATGTTCAAGAAAGTCTTTCAGATTAATCACATAGTTAGGATTTGGTCGACGTTTTGAACCAACTAATGTTGTTCATCCTCAGGACGAGGTGAGAAATCCATAGATCAAAAGGAATAAATAGTAAGGATGTAGCATTGCCCAGAGTTAGCCATTAAAATTAGTTGTTGGTGGCTTAGTTAGAAGGTAAAGAAAATAATTATTTAGGGACTAGAGGTAAGGAAAAATATTCTATATTTAGTTACAAATAGTTGTTAAATAAAAATAGTAAAAAAATATTAAATCAATCAAAAATGAATCTAAAATAAATTAAAACAAATAAGAGAGTGTGTGTGTGTGTGTCTATATATATATATATATATATATATATAACTAAATGAACAAATATATAAATAAAAATTGATAAAAATAAAAATAAATAAAAATGGGGGAACCAGGCAGAAACAGAAGAAAATAAACCAAAAAGAAAAGAAGAGGAGAGAGTAAAAGAAGAATGATGAGTTATGATGAGAGAGATGGAATCCAGCTCTTACTCAATTTCCAACCATCATCCCTATTAAGATTTCTGGTGTGCCTTTCGATCTCAATCGCCTCCCTAAGCTTCTTGTGGTGGAAATGATCTATTTTAGTGATAACTTTGGATTCTTCAATGCAAACATGGTGCTTCGATTTTTCTGCATGCTCAGCTAAGGCTGATGAGCGGGAGCGATTGTGTCTGATGTCTGCTGCATGCTCATTGATCCTCTGTTTAATAGATCTACCTGTTTCTCCAATGTAGGGGATACCACAGGAGCAGGGAACAAGGTAGCCCCTTTTGAGTCCTTATGGTCAATAGGGTCTTTAATAGATCTAAGAGAATTTTTAATGGTATTGAGAGGCTTGAATGAAGAAGAAACATTCATCTTCTTGAGGATATGGGCAATCCTATCTATGGTTCCTTTGATATAAGGAAGATGAACCTTAGAGATAGGATTGTTATGAGAAGATTTCACACTAGGCGCTTTGCATGCCTTGTGAAAGGCCTTGAGGCTTTGAGATATGTTATACCCATTATTTCGAAGAACTTCAAGGAGATGGGATTTCTTTTCCTTGAGGTGGCTTTCATTTGAGATTCTTAGAGCATGAGTAGCAAGAGTGATGAGAACCCCAAATTTCTAAGCCGGAAAACAATGAGAACTAGCATGGAGATACTATTCCGTGTGAGTCTTTTTCCAAAATACCTGGTGAGAAATGGAACCATCATCCATCCTCGAGAGGAGAATGTCGAGAAAGGGAAGGTGACCTTCCACCTCAACTTCCATCGTGAACTTGATGGAGTCAGATAGAGAATTGAGGTGGTTAAGAAATAGGTTGAGTTTCTCTTGACCATGAGGCCAAATGACACATGTATCATCAACAAACCTCTTCCATTTTTAGGAAAAAATTGAGCAGTGGCTAAGGCCCTGGTCTCAAAATCTTCCATGAACAAGTTAGCGACGATAGGGGAAAGAGGGGAGCCCATCGCCACACCACAAGTTTTCTCATAAAACTCACCTTGGAAACTGAAGAAAGTCGAGGTGAGGTAGAGGCCAACTAACTTGGAAGTGTCTTGGTTAGTGATGCGATTTATGATATCAATGGCTTCTTGGATGGGGATTTTGGTGTATAAGGAAACAACGTCAAAACTAACCAGTAAATCACCCGGTTCCAATTTGATATCTCTCCATTCTTGAATAAAGGAAGAAGAGTCTTTAACAAAATAATCAGTGCGCCCAACAAGAGGCTTGAGCTTTTGAGCTAAGAATTCAGTAAGAAGATAGGTAGGACCCCCTATTGTTTTGACAATAAGTCGCAACTAGGCCCTAGATTTATGAATTTTGGTAGGCTGTAGATTCTAGGGGTAAGGGGATTACTCTCAATGAGCTTTCGGGAAAGAGGATTAAGAGACAGATCGAACTTAATAGCGGAGGAAACCTCCTTAGAGATAGACTTAATGGGATTCTTCTTAGGCTTGATGTAGCTTCCACTGTTAGATAGATGGTCCAACATTTTGTGGACATAATCAGGCTTGTCAAGAATGACAACTACTCCACCTTTGTCCTCTTTAAGAACAAGGATGTTAGGGTTGTCTCTCAGGGACTTAAGGGCAAGAAACTCAACTTTGCTAAGGTTTTTCTTAGGGAGTTTAGCCTTCTTAAGAAAAACAGTGCAATCTTGCATAATAGATTCCTTAACGTTATCTGGAAGGTCCTTAATACCATACTCAATGTTGCAGATAATGTCATCAGGATATGTTCTTAATCTATGCTTTGGAGCTAGACTTCATCCCTAAAAAAATAGTTTTATGGCTTTTGGGAGGGCTCTAGAGGCATCAGTATACACACATATTCTGGCATAGGAGACATAGTGGCTGCGTCATGTGCCTTAAAACATTTTTATATATTGTCCTAGTTGGTCTCTGATGCCTTTGAGGACTGAAGGAGTCCAATAATCCATTGGAAGGGAGTAGAGGTGCACCCAGACTGAGAATCTTGTGAAATCCTCTTTTTCAAGAGTGAAGTTTTCTTTCCAAAATCTCATGTACAGTCCTACTGAGTTAAAGAAGTAGGGACCTCCTTCAAATATCCTATCTCTATCTTCTAAGAGGTCGAAAATCATTGTAAAAACCCCTTTGAACCTAGTTGAAGTCTGATTTCCCCCTTTGGTTTCCATTTGTCTTGGATCCACCAGTTCAAGGCTTTTTCTGTGGGCGAGATGCCCATGAATTTGCAGATTATTGCGTGTTCTTGCATACAATATCTGTAAATAGCTACCCCTGGGTCTTGGATTTCGAACTCTGGAATATTTTTGGCTTTTGGGTTGTAGTTACTCCTTGATTTCATTCTTTCTTGTTGCCCTTGAGGCTCTATGGTGTTAGCTTCCATTTTTGGAGGAATAACAGAGGTGGTACCTTTGGCCGAATGAATCTCAACGTTTTTTCCTTTCTCCAGCCTCTTAGCCCTAGCTTCAGGGTTTGATTTGGAAGAGTGGAAGGTTGTGCTGGAATCCAACTTAGTGAAGAAGGATTCTTGATTCGATGGGCGACCGGTTACCATGTATTTAAAAGAAAGATCCCCAGGGCCATCGTCCTACTCCTCCATGGGAGAGGGAGAGGTCAACTAGGCACCCTAGAAAATCGAGGGCAGCCCCCAGGCGAGAACCGAGAGGCCTATTGAGGTTTTCAAGGCCGAAAGCTATCGAGTCGCCAAGCACTGGAGTCCCAGTAGTGCTACGATCAACAACGTTAAAATTGATATCCACTATATCATTGTTATTTACATAGATAACATGTAATTATTATGCTTTTATTGAGCAATATTTGGTTTATATTAACTTTCATTTTCTATATCCCTACTTTAAAATTTTTGAATTTATGTATGTAAATATAAAATAGGGTAATTTTTTTTTTGCTAGGCATCCATTATAATTACATCCACAACATGGTAACGGATAAATAAATTTAGATAATTAAGTTACAAGAGGCACACCTCTTCATGTCTTGTAGAAATCATTATTAGCCAACACCCTCATGAAATAGGGGGCATATTTCAAGAAGGCACAACCACAACACTCTGAAGCACCTTGAATAATGTTGTCTACGTTTTGAAACTTTTTGGCTCTTGGTTCTATCCCTAAAGTCCCTACCCACTCTGAAGCACTTTGAAAAATGCCCCTGAACATCAACGCATTCGTTATCTTTTGGTTCATTCTCTTTTCCTGTCAACATTAATGCATTTGTTATCTCTTGTTTCACGCTCCATTATGAAGGTAGGTAATTGTTTCTTTTCAGCTCATCTTGTGACAATATACATTCAATTTAGAGCATGAATAAAAGTGCTTCTTTGACATAATCTTTGTTATAGACAATAAAATATGCATTTCTATGTTTATATGAGGATGATTTAGGTGATTAACTTAATGCACAACTTGGATAATTCCTAGTTGATTTGATGAATAATGTTTGAAATAACTTTAAGTAATAATTATAAGCACCATGACACATTTTATAATGTTTATGGCACAATACTATCGTAACATACTAATCCACCTTTGTACATCAATCATAGTTGGGAAGTTTCTCCATAAGCTATTCATATTGCTTTGATATTATGTTATAACATAATTTATTATTTAAATTAAGCTTTTATTAACATTATTATATAGAATCTACATACAAATATTTATTTATTATCTATAAAAATATTTAATAATTCAAACATAGAATTTACTTATTACTTATCAAATCATTTAATGATTTAAAGACGCCATATTTTCTAATATCAATTGATACATGGAAAATTACAACAACATTCATATATGATCTAATCGATTCCCATGCATTAATAAGATTTCCTTCATGGTTGTGGCTGCTTCTATGATACTCATAGGACCATTTCCAACCAATTGACATAAATAAAATTTATTTTATGAAATAAAGGCATAAACATGCCCTTTGCAACACAACAATCACTGTAACTATAGTTTCCAAATTCGGCTGAATTAAGCTAAAAAGCTCAAAAAATTGGCAATTCTATTCTATTCGATCATCAATACAGTTAAATTTGATTTGATGCATCATGCAAGTGAAATAGTTAGTTTAGAAAGGAATCATACTATTGTTACTCACTCTGGGTGAACTGGCATCGATGGTTGTTCGTTGAATTAGAAAGGAGGGAGAGGACTTGTAATTCATTTATGTAGTCTAAATTATGCATGAGGGAGAGGACTTGTAGATCACTTGATCAATCAATGAATGAGTAGTTGACTAGTGCACCATGAGAAACAATGAACAACATCCTTAGGAAGTGGATGGACTCTGCCCTCCAACGCTCTTCAACGCAGGTACCGAAATTAAGGGTCAAGTGTGTTTCCCTTCTCCTGTCTATGTTTTGGATTTACTAGAATGTGCAACCTTACTTTAATTGGACCAAGATAATTTGAAGAAACTAATAAACAAATAATACACACTCATAAAACAAATAGCAGACATATACAAAAACCAGACATGGCGGAAAAGGCATGAGAGACTTTCTTGTAGTCTCTCATTCTCATGAATTTCCATTCTATTAAATAATGTTTATGATACATATAAATACATAAGCAAGTTGTTTCAAGATAGTGTGTCTATCTTGAACAAACTTGGTTGAGAGATATTCTCAACAAAACACTAATCTAGGAGAACTAGTTGGAGAGAATCTCTCATCCTAACTAAACTCCCTAGTTTGAGGAACTAACTCCTAATTCTCAAGATTTGATTTATTTAATTATAATTTTGGATTTATAATTGTTTTATTATGAGAGTGAAGCTAACATAATTGATAACATAATAAATTTCTTAAAACTATGATAATATATGGGATCCACGGGAAGGCTAATATACAAGGAGAGATTTAGGTTTTAATTATTAATTCATGAGCATAATCATGAAATAATGCTACAAAAATTGTTTGCCTATCATAAAAAAATGAGAGCTTCATTTACTTCAAAACCCAATCACTTCTTTTATCTAGATTTTTTAAACCAACAAAACATGGTAATTTTTTTTTATATTAATAATTAGAAAGTGGTAAAGTCCCACTAGCACAACTGGTTGAGGATGAGCCTCGTAAGCTAGGTGACCCAGGATCAAACCTCACGGGGGGTGGTTGTGCACTGTGCTAGTGGGAGGAGAGATGCTAAAAAATCCAGTGAGCTAAGGGCTAGTGTGGCCCAGGCCGGGTGCAATCCACAAGTGATTTTGACGACTTATATGTCCCTGCGTTGATGCTCCTCAAGCCACAGGTCAATCATGGAGGATCACAAACAACTTGAAAAAAAAAAATGGATTTTCTAGGAAGATAAATGGGTGTAATATTGTTAAAATAGGTGTTTGGATCAGGGTCAAATTAGTGTAATTTTCTTCTCTGATATGATAAATAAATAAAGGTTTATTCTTTCCAATGAATGATATAAGTTATTTTTCAAATGGTAAGGGATTTATCTTTCATTTCCCAAAGCTATATCAAAATATTTGATTTGAGGTTAAGGATGTAAGATGTATAGTATTGAATTTTTTTTCTTTTTGGTTTTGAATTTTAAGTAATAAAAAAATTCCTTATCGAATTGAATTCAAATTTGTATTTGAATTTAGTAACTATGACTGTAACGACCTTTAAGAATATGCATTAAGAGAAAAGAAGAACAAGACGACCTAGTCATTGACAAACGTTGTAGGAAATTCTATTATTTTTATTGTTTTCCCACTATATCACATTCCACACCAACTCGTTCTTCTCGCAAACGAGGAAATAAATAGTAGACACAACGATTGAGGAATCCAACTGACTACCAAGTAAGCTTCAATGGTTGGGTTTTATGTTATTTCATTTTCTATATTGCCTCTCTCCACCTAAACTTTATTGTCCAACCCATTATTTTTTCGCTTCCTTACTATGGCACTATTTATAATACTAACATTTATTTCATTTTCTCTAGTCGTCTTCATCTCCGGGGTCCAAATTGAGGAAGTTGATAATTCGTCTCATATCATTTATAATTTTGTTTTTCTAAAATTTTGTATAGAAATTTGCAGAGATTAATCTAGGACTCAATTTTGTTGGCGTGAATGGAAAGAGGATGAGAGGGAGTTTGAGTACAAGGAGGGTTTGAAGGGGCTTGAGAACTTGGGGGAGTTCAAGGAGTAATGTAAGGCTTACAAGAACAAGGCACATCAGTCTCCCATCGATGTGGTGAAGAGACATGCCATAATTTATCTAGACCTGGGAAATATTCGTAGAATCTATCATCCTATAAAAGCAACTCTTGTCAATAGAGGCCACAACATCATGGTTAGTAAGGGAACCGTTAAAGGAAATTTTAGCCTAAAAGTGGCCTCCTAAGGAAAAATATTAAAATAATAGTTAAAATAATAAAATAAGAGTTATGAATTTTGGAGGGAAAAGAAGAAAACTACTTCTTTTAATTGTATTTTTGACTTATCTTATTTTAGGTTTATTCAAATTTCAAATGTAGACTAAATTCCACATCGAACGAGTAACCATTATGCATACTTTTGAGAAGACCCACATTGATAAAAATTAAAGATACATTAAAAAAACATGTTCAACTTGTTTTTTAATGTATCTTCAATTTTTATAAATGTCGTGTTAGGGCCTAAATCTACCTCAGGCTAAGAAAGGCAAGTCTAGGGTAACATCAAACCATGCTTAACCTAGTAGCTAGCCCTACTAGGTCGGGAGAGGGCTCTCTCCTTGTCACTCTCAATGAAAATTTAGCAAATAAGGCTTGAGATGACTGATATAAAAACTAATTTTAGGCTAGGTATGCTTGCTCAAAGGAATTTGTTTGATTTTAATGTTTGGTTGCTGGATCAGATGGGGAAGGCAGCTTTGGGTCCAGGAAATCAACACAGATTTGCAGAGGTTTCTGTGGGGCGAGGTAGGCAAGTGTTTTAGCACTTTGAAATGAGTGTAATGGTGAGTCTAAAGACTGGTGAGGAGCTGGACAGGGCATGCAAGTGTCATGAGTCCTCTTCAGACAATAGAAAACATGTAAAACTAAATAAACATTAAGGCAGAGCACTGAAACACCAATGAATTCTGCCTTTTACACTTGATTCATTTAGTTATGCAGAATAAGAGAGATGATGGCACACATGAACATAAGATCAACTGAATTATAGAGAAGAAAATAATGCTAATTCACATTACCACAAGAAACCCACAAAATGCTGCAAAACCCTGGTTTATTTCCATGCCAAATTGCAGAAGTGATGTACAATAGTGCTCAATGCATCCACAAGAGTCCAACCTTGACAAATGAGTAAGAAAGTACAAGATATAGGCATCAAAACACCTATGCTAGCCATTAGGGGTCGAATCCATGAGTCAAGGAGCTGTTTCAACAAGATCTAAACTAGGAACTGAAAAATAGGCAGTGGAACAGCTTTCCTCTAAAACTATGGAAACTGATTCATTCAGTTCAAAACCACCTAAAATTGATGTATCTACCTCCTTAAGTCATTTTTCATCATTTTTACATCATAGTACATCAAGTTACATCATATTACATCATGAATTTACCAAAGAGAGAAGAAAAAGTCAAACTGGTAGAAAACTAGGCGAAATTCTGAGCAAACAGGCAAAACTGGCAAATTTTTCTCCTATGCGTAGTGCCACTGATTCTATGCATAGCGCTTTTTCCAGGCCAGTTTTGGAAGGCTTCCCGAAGTCCAAATCAGGTGCAGAATAGCAAATTAGAAAGCTTGGTGAGTCTACTTTCTGGGACAACTTGAATTTTTTGATTTTGAGTCCATTTGCCCCTCCAAAAATGCAAACTCCCAAGACTACTTCCTGTGTGGAAAAACAATGGCAAAAAGGGCACTTTTTGGGTGTTTTTGGCCCTTTTGGAGGTCCAGAACTTGTCAAAACTTCTCAGCCATTTCTGAGCATGCATAACTTTTCATGGTGATTCCAAAAATGTAAAGTTTTTTGCAAATGGAGGCCCCCATCAAAAGCGTAGCACTGGTGGCGCTACGCACCTGCTGAAAAAACCTGTTTTTTGCCTCAAAAAATTCAAAAATGACAAAAACTTCACCAAATTTCTTGAAATTTGGCATGAGTGATCCTTTTTATGTGCTATGCTAGGCCAATGATGCTTCAGCCAAGATCTTGAGCTTATCTTGCTCCTTTTTGCTCCTCAAAGCTCTCTTTAGTTTGGCCTTTAACCTCTTCACCCTTGTTTTGCAAATTTTATTCCGGGTCAAGTAGTGATAGGCCATATGGCACAACATTTTCTTCTCCTTATTAGCCTTATCAAGAAGCTTCTCAAGGTGGATATTCACTCTTTCCAACCATGATTCTCAGTCAGCCTCTATTTCTTGCTCTAGTGAAGTCAGCTTGATTTTCCTTCTTTTTGCCACTTGCTGGTTTTCCCTTATGGTTTGCAGCTCCATGATAGTTTGTTTGTCCTCCAGTCACTTGTTCTCTTGCTCAAGGAAGTTAATGATCCATTTAGCCCTCTCAAGGTCAAGTGACAAGGCTTGGATCTCAGCTTCTTTCTCCTTGATGATCACATCCTTGAGTTTTGAGCTTTGAGGGCCCAAATCAATGTCATCCTCCTCAACCAAGACAAAATCTCTGTCTTGCCCTTCAGAAGGCCCCTCATCATGCAATTGTTGCTTTCCTTTGTCCTGTACCTGTTCTGTTGAAGAAGAAGGCAAAGCCCCTTTCACCCTAGGTGAAGATAGCATTTGCCTATGATCCGGTGAAGAAAACGAGACCCCTTCCACCCCTGGTGGAGATAATACTCGTTTGGCAGCTGCAAATAGTCTCCTTGTGCCTTTCTCATAAGTGACAAACACTGGCACACCTATAGTTTTAGTCTCATGAACATCTGGCTGGTTTGAAGGCCCTCCTTCCTCTTGAAGCACCGATGGAGTCACCTAAGGGCTTTTGAAAACCTCATGTGCAATGAAAGTATCCCATGAAATATTCAACAAGCTTAGCTGATGAAAAACAACAATTTTAATCAATGAGAAATGGTAAATGCTACTGAACTGCTGAGGAAGAGGTTTCCTTTGCACATAATGAGCCATCTTCTCAATATTCCTGCATATAAAGTATGGGAGGTTCATCATCCTCACTCTTGTGAAATGCATCAGCAATCTGACATGGTATGTATATAGACAGGAAAACCTCCCCTCACAGGTAAAATACTTGATGATGAGTTTCATGAGTGGAGCATAAGTATCTTGCAAGTATTTGAAAGGAAAGACCCTACTGATTTGCCTCTGATAACTAGCCTTGATGTAAGGCTCATAATGCTCTCTGCCCACATGCTGCCCCTTATTCCACTATTCACCCACATTAGGGATGCCTGTTGTTGCTGCTATGGTTTCAGGTGTCAAGGTGAAAGAGACAGCAGCTAGATTCACCTAGCCGTGGTGAAGATGAAGAACAAATAACCTAGCAATCTAAGGGTGATATTTCACCCTCTCCACCATTTCACAAAACTGGTAACAAGACTGATGTTTAAAACAGGTTACTGCAAGAGGGCAAGCAAGTAACTCTGTAAGAGTGTTGGGCTCCTCCCGGATATGTTTTCCTCCTTTATGTGGTTTTCTTGGTGCATGAGCCTCTTGGGAAGAATCACTGATAGTTTCATCATCCCTCTCATATGCTGAGTCTGTCTCCATACTTGCAAATTTGGAGTGAAAAATGATGAGTATGAAGAGATTTTTAAAGTATGAGGGTGAGTAGGGTGACTGCTGTTTTTCTTTTGGGAAATGAGGGATTGACTGATAGTATGACTGTAAATGAGGGTTTTGATGGTGGAAGGAATGTAATGAGGGAATAGGAAATGGGAATTAGGGTTTTGGGAATGTATAGGGTTAATGTTCAGGAACAATGCATAGAGCTTAGGGTTTGGTAATAGGGAGTGAGTGCCAATGATTTTGGGAGAGGGAAAGAGGAAGGGTTTTAGGGAAATTTAGTGCAAGGGAAGGGAATGGAGTGTAGGAAGATAATGAAAGGGGAATTAAACAATAGAAAACAAAACCCTATGCAAATTTGGCAAGACAATTTTAGAGACAGCTAGGGTTTACTTTTTAGACACACAAATCACCACCATAGATGAAAAAATCCCTTGCTAGACCAGATGTGAGGCTTTACTTACTTGTTGAGAGGTTACTTGTGAATTTGGAGGCAGAGGAAGGCGATGAAATTTGATTTGGAGCTCAACAGGCAGGTGTGTAGCACTGCCTCCTAGGTGTGTAGCGCACTTTGTATACGTAGTGCACGACCAAAATCCAATGAAAAACCTATGTCAGGTGCGTAGCACCGTAAAAATTCGTGGTTTTTGCTTAATTTCGCCTCCTTCTTCCACAAACCCAATTTTCTCCTTTTAGCTCACTCTCTTGCACAAAATGAAGACTTTCAAACATAAAGAAGAACTTTATATCCCCTTGGTTTTAATTTTTCATTTACAAACCCACTTTTCAAAAGTCTTATTCACTTTGCTTTTAAAAACTTTGTTTTTCATTTTGCAGTTTGACTCTTCTTGATCACTTGATGAATTGATGCATTGATGTTTTTGTTTCTTGCAGTGGTTGGAGTTTGGCAAGGTGAACAAGGGTAGTAGCTCGAACTTATTATATATAGAAACATTGAAATTACATAAAATTTGTACATGAAATGGAAAAAACCCTATTTTTACCTCAAAACTCTCCTTTATGAAGCATATCATCAGTGAATTTGTAATTTTATGAACATATTAGACCTCCTCATGTGCCTGCTGACCATTTATTGAGTTTTTGATGACCATGGTGGCAAACCCTAGACCTAATGAGGCCTAAAATCCTGAAAATGGCTTTTGCAAATGTAATGACAAAAAATGATTGTAAATGACCCGAACATGTGAAAATAGGCTAGCAGGTAAATGACATGAGAGAAATTGACAATGAACCACTACCATCAGTTGATCCATGACCTAATGGAATGTAGCTGATCACATGGGACACCTAATATGCATGCAAAAAGAGAAATTTGATCACTGATGGATGGATGAAGATACCAACACTAACATGTTGGTCTTCTCAAAAGTATACATAATGGATACTCATTGGATGTGGAATTTAATGTTTTATCTAATAGGTGTCTACACTTGAAATTTGAGTAAACCTATAAGGATATAAGCCAAAAATACAATTAAAAAAAGTAGTTTTTTCTTTCCCTCCAAAATATTTACGTGTACTTCTTTTTAATTTTAAATGATTTTGATTTCCATTAACATATTCTGACAAGGAAATTACATGAAAATTTCATGGGCACTTTTAGGCTGAAATTTCCTCTAATTCTTCCTTTAATACTTTTTCGATCTAAAGGTTTCAAGCTCGATTCTCTCTCACATCTATGGTTGTGTTGCACTAGGTGATCTGGTTGGAAGGCACTGACAGTGTTGAGATAGAAGGGAAAAGATTCACACTACATCAAAGCCATTGGCATACTCCAGTTGAGTACGTTGTAGATGGAAAACAATACAATCTCAAAATCCTCTTTTCAATCCCTTATGTTAAATTACCTTTTGCTATTTAGGCATTGCAAAAGGGTTTTGCATTGAAACATGCATCCATTATAAATCCATTTGGTGCAACAAGCGCAGGATGACTGAATTATCATGATTAGAATTATTTAGAAGTTTGGCATTGCTAACACGTTTTTCGTAGAGGTATATTTGTATATAAATCTCATTTTGCTTTGTTATTATATTATGTTGACTATGTTTGGGTATAATGAACAGTTAATGGATGAAATCAAGGGCATTGCAGATATGGAACCACCAGAGGAACACCTGGGCCTGTTGAATCCAATCCACATTAAATTTGGTAGATGAAAATATTACCAGTACACAAGATCCCTCACCACTCCTCCTTGCACAAAGGGAACCTTATGGAACGTGATTCACAAGGTATTTTCATTACCCATCGTGTTTCCGCCTAACCACAAATTTGTGCCCTTGGGTATCGACCTATGGTATGACTGATGCATTTGAGTAATTGGTGTGCAAGTAAAGACAATGTCAAAAGACCAAGTGAGGACTCTACAAAATGTACATACTAAATCTTCTATCTTGTTAGTTATTAATTGAATAATATTACTCTTTACATTAATTTTTTTGTTATCTTAATGCATGATATTTGAACATAAAATTTTTCAATTTACTTTCCAAAATGGTCATTTTGAATTAAGCTATCATAGTGGGTGTTACCATTTATATTATTACTTAGCCCACCCACCATTTGTATTATTACTTAACCCACCCACCATTTGTATTATTACTTAATGAGGGTTTCTTATTTGAATTTGAAATTTTATTTTGAAAAATATATTATTAATAAAAATAAAATCGCTTGATCTACTTAAAACGACATATTTATTCTTTCGCCAAAAATATGTATTTTTGAAAAAACGAACAACTAATAATTAGTTTGGGATATGTATTATAAAAAAAATATTATTAAATTAGAATCAAAATTACTAAATTATAAAATAGTTAAATAATGTTAGCGTTTATAATTTTCTATACATTTTAATGTAAAATGTATTTAAAAAAATAATTTAATACATTTTGGTGTTTTAGATATAATTATAAGTTTTTTATATTTATATTTATATTTTGTTAATTTTAATAAAAAAATTAAAATTATAAAAAATTGAATTAAAATAATATTATTTTAAATATTATGGTTTTTATTTTAAAAATTTATATAATTTTAAATTAATGAAAAAAATTAATAAGTACTTTATTGTATTTTGCAAGGTTACGAAAAAAACAAGACCAATGGAAGAATTGTTGGCAGGTATACTCCAAAACAACGTTATGCTTAGAGTTCGTTAAATCTTATCTTACATTTTTTGGACGTATACTTCATTCCATTATTTTATGGGATTCACATATTCTGATTATTATGATATTGTATCTTAATCTATATAAAAATATTTTTTATCAATTAATTATGTCGAGTTTTTCATGAATGGATTATGTTTCTATTTATTTTGAATTATATATTTACTAGAGATGTAATATTTTTATTTATTTATAAATCTATTAATTATTTATTAATTTATAAATCTATTAATTATTTATTAATGATGTATTAATTTTATTAATGGAAATATGTATTTGTATATATTAATATTTAGAGGTCTATGTGATAAGTTTTATTCTTTCGAAATTTTTACAAAGTTTAAATTTGCTAGAAGTAAGGTATGTGTGGATCTAAAGATTATGTAGAGCCAAAGTCGATGTAGAGGTAAAAAAGTAAGTATCATTTGATTCCTTCCATAATATTTCAGAACCATGAATAAGTCATAATATTTTTATGTTTTATTTTACATGATTTGGTCTCGCACCTAATATATTGGGAGAAATTAAACCATATTATGGATATGATAAGGAATTATGAATATTGGGGTTATATGATTTATCTAGTCATAAAATTCCTTTTTGGGTAATGAAGCTACTTTGATGTGTGCAAGACAAATATAAAGTATAAGGTAGTAAATTTGGTTTAAATTCATATTAATTATTTAAATGGAAGAATTTATTAAATTTGTTGTATTCCATGTAGAAAGATTTCCAATGGTATTTATATGAAAATTAAGCGTAAAGTGAGTAATGGCACTCTCCCTCATTTGGACGAAATCTTTCCTCTTTCGACTAAATTTTGTTGAGCTAGAGTTATTCGAAGTGCGAACGAAGATAGTATGTCCAAATATAATCTTCGTGTTTTTACTTGGTTAGAGTTGGAAATGAATTTAAACTTACAAGATAAACTTTTAATTTTTGGAAACGAGATTCATTAATTCCATTAATGGAAATATTTATGTGCATATATATGTTTAAAAAATCTCACTAAGCCTAAAACTGGGAGAAGTAAGACATGTGCAGAGGTAAGGCATCTACAAATTTAAAGACTATGGAGGCAAGACATGTGCGGAGGTAAGGCATGTACAAAGTGAAAGACTACGGAGGCAAGACATGTGCGGATGTAAAATAGTAGGTATCAATTGACTCATTCACTAATATTCCAGAAGCATGAAGAAGTCAAAATATTTAATGTTTTATTTTACTTGATTTGGTCTCACACCTAATATATTGGGAGAAGTTAAGACACATTATGGATATGTTAAGGAATTAATAAATATCATGGTTATAGAATTGATTAGTCGTATAATTTATATTTGGGTTACATTGAGAGAAATGAAGTTGTTTCAATGCATGCAAGACAAATATAGAGCCTTGTAAATTCAATTTAAATTCACATTAGTTATTTAGTTAGAAGAATTTATTAAATTTGATATAGTCCACCCAAAAATATTTCCAATGGTATTTACATGAAAATTGAACGTGTAATGACACTCCTTCATTTGATGGAAATTTTTCATTTGTCCCCTATATTTTTAGTGGGTTTGAATTATTCAGTGTTTGAAAGAAGATATTATGTCTAAATGTATGTTTTGTGTTTTTACTTGGTAAGAGTTGGAGGGAACTTATGCTTACGAGATAAAATTTTAATTTCTGGAAATAAGATTTATTAATTCCATTAATGAAAATATGTATGTTCATATATTAATGTTTATATGCCTAAGACATGTGCAAGGGTTTATAAGTAAAGTATGTGTGTAGGTGAATCATGTGCAGAGGGAAAATGGTATGTTCCATTGCTTCGCAGAAGGTGGGGCCAAAATGAAATGTTTAATTTATAATGGTATTGGGAAAGCAACCCAGATATTCACACATGGGTGTAAATGATAAATAATAAAATTGTGGTCAATAAGTTAAAAAGAGGTAATAATTGATTATTTATTTCTTTGGAATTTGACCCAGATTACCATTGCACCAAAAACTCTTGAAAATATGATTTTGAGAAATAATTCTCCATTTTAGGGGTTTTTGCTTAAACTAGCACTAACTAGTGGACGCTTTTGTTATGTTTCTAAAACTAATACTCCAACTCCAATCTATTCACATTCCAAATTTGTGTAACCCATATGCCATTAACATATATGATGGCCCACATGTATAATATACCATCAATTGTAGCCTATAAAAAATAAGATGATTTGTTAGACACACAATTGGTACTTAGATATTGTCATGCTAGGTGTCTTTTAATGTCATTCTAAATAACACTAGGTAGTTGAGGAGTATGTTATGTTTCTAAAACTGTTGTTCCTACAATTTATTTACAGCCTAATTTTGTATAACCCATTAGCTAGTGACATATATGAGGACCTACCGTATAAAAAAATAAAATGATTTTATACATACAAATGTTTTCATGTTTTCATGTTAATTTTTTATTTTTACTTTATTTCATTATTATTATTATTATTTTTTTTGAATAAATCTCACATCTAAATACAGTTATCTAATCTAATTAAAATTTACCACCCATCTATATATATTTCAAAAAACTAAATTTAATAAAAAATAAAAAACAAAACACACCTTTTCACAATTAAAATATTTTTTAATACAATTGAAATTTTTAAAATTTCCAAATTAAAATTTTGCTGGAATTTATTTTAAAAAATAAATATTGTTGTTCAAATTTTATTTGAATGATTAATTTATTTATAACAATTCATATGAATAAAATACCATTCTTTACTATTAAAATATGAAAACTCAACACTCTCATTCTATGAAGCCACTAGAGAATACACCCCATATAACACAGATTTTATTACCATATACAATGAAAGTATAAATAAAAGTGCTTCTTTGACCTTATCTTTTGTTATAGGCAATATAATATGCATTCGTATGTTTATATGACGATGGTTTAGGTGATTAACTTAATGCATAACTTGGAGAATCCGGAGAATCCGTGGTTGATTTGATGATTAATGTTTGAAATAGTTTTGGGTTATAGCCAATATAATATGTATTTTTATGTTTATATGACGATGGTTTATATTGAGTTGGAAAGTTTGTTTATACCTTATTTTTATTATTTTTATTTTTTTTTATAGATGAGAAAATTTATCTTAATTTAGTTTTTAAATTGCTGGTGGACAATTAATTATTTTTTGCTGTTAACTGTGAATATTGGCTGATTTATTACCATTATTTAAAGAAAAAGATGCCACTTGAAATAACCCGTTGGTGGTCCATAAGGGATAGGTTTTCACTCTTTCAAGATGCCTCTGGATCTTGGGCTGTTAGCTTCTTTCTCAAGCTCTTAACCAAACTTACACAGTTTTAAGACATTTTCCAAGCCAATTCAAATTATTTAATATTATGTTATAACATAATTTATTATTTAAACTAAATTTTTATTAATCTTATCATATATAATTGATATCTAAATATATATAAAAATATTTAATAATTTAAATATAAAATTTACTTAAGAATATTTATACATTACTTATCAAATCATTTAATATGATTTAAACACCTACGATATTTACTCATGAAAAAACCACAATTGATACATGGAAACAACATTCATATATATATATATATATATGATATGATCTATCCCTATACATTTTTTACATTTCCTTCGTGGTTGTGCATCTTCTAGAATCTACAATACCCACACAGGATCATTTCCAACCAATTGACATGGATCAAATTTATTTTATAAAATAAAGGCGTAAACACGCCCGGTGCAGCACAACAATCACTGTAACAACCTTGAACCGGCGGAGGAACCTCTGGGCGTGGTTAATCCGATGCACATAAAATTTGGTAGCAGGAAATATTACCGGTACACGGGATCCCTCACCACTCCTTGCACGTAGGGAGTCATCTGGAACGTGATTCACAAGGTATTCTCATCCCCCCTCACGTTACCGCCTAACCCCAAATGTGTGTCCGTCCGTCACGTTACCGCCTAACCACAAATGTGTGTCCGTGAGTATCGGCCTTGTGACCTGATTGATGCTTTTGAGTAATGGGTGTGCAGGTAAGGACACTTATTTATTCTTTAGCCGGGAAAATGTATTTCTGAAAAATGGACAAGTAATAATCATTAATTTCGGAAATGTATTTTTAAAAAATGATTATGAAATTTCGATTAAAAAATAATGCTATTTATTTTAAAATATAATATTATAAGAAGATGGTTTACCAATAATGTTATTTTAGATATTTAATTTTTAATTTAAAAAATATTTCATTTTAAATTATTTAGTTTAGTTTTATAGATGAAATGATTTTTTTTGGTTTTTAGTTAATTTTGTTCAAAATCAAGTATAGATTTTTAAAGAATATAATTTTAAATTAGTTAATTTGGGAAGGTTAAATGATTAAAAGGTTTTAAACCAAACAAATTATAATTTAACTAGAAATTGTATTGCTAAATTCAAGGCAAAAAAACTATTTAGTCTATTAATTAGACTACTCCTTTTTAAATTAATAAAAAATAAAAAACCATAATTTTTATAAAACTAATAATTAATTAGGTTATAAAGAAAAGGGGTTTACTCTTTTACTTGTTTTTCCATACACTCTCGTTTGGTAATTGTTTTTCCATACACTCTAGTTTGGTAAATGTTGACTACAAAATTTGTCTTTAGCTAAAAGACATTTCACATTAAAAACAATTCAATATGTAAATTGAAGGTTCAATTATGGAACGAGAGAAAACGTAGTCAAAACAAATCTCTTTGTAAATTGAAGTTCCAGTTATGGAACGAGAGAAAACGTAATCTAAGAATCTAGATGAATTTAAATGTAATTTGTGGTGAGATGTTTCAAAGAGAGAGAAATTGATAGGCCGCACGCATCATGCTACACAGTTGTCAAGGCCCAATAAAATGGACCATCACATACCCGTCCTGGAAAGCAAAGTATCTGGGACATTCGAAGTTAAGGTTTTGAATGCTCAGAATATGCATTTAAATCATCTAAGATGATTGCCATATCAGAATTCTTTAAGAGTGCGCAGTCTTAGGTTTTTAATTTCTTTAGTCAATTACCTTGGGCCAACTATTGCTTTCCTGCTGACCACCACTTACAAAAAGCTATGAAATACAAAATTAAGTTAGTTAATTTTTTTTATAACAATTAATTAAATTATTATTATTAATATTAATGATTTAAAAATATATGTATAAATTAAAGATATATAAGTTAAAAATATATATAGTAAATTTTTAATTATGAAATTTTTTCTCTAAATTTTAATTTCTAAATATTTGTTGTTACAAAATACTATATTCCCAAAAATCTATAACTTATTTTATATGATACTTGTTCATATGATGTTTTTCTAATTAATTAATTTAATTAAAAGGTAAAGAGCATAACTACTTTATAGATAAATCTCAATCTTTGATTTGAAGATATTATTAAGAATATTCTAGAATATTATGTGGAGGTTAAATAGTTATCATCTACCTAATAATTAGTTGAAAATTTTGAAAACTCTATTCCAAAATATAGACACCTATAGACTAGATTTTTTTCTTTAATTAGTAATTTAATTAATGAAATTTCCTATATGAAATATTATGTTTAAAGGATCCGATATATATTTAAAACTAAGAAGATGTTTAAAATCTGATAAAAATGTTTTAGTTAAAATCAAATTGATTCTATTTAAAAGATAAGTTTATATATATATATGATTGTTAAAATTGTATTTTTGAATACATGAATAGATTCAACCTCTTGAAAATTTTCTTAGAAATTTGGATTGTGTAGCATATACAAGTTAACATTGCAATTAAAATAAATCTTACTGAATTGTAGAGCAAATTAATATAAAAATTATACTGCAAATCAATGAGACCATTTTAAACATAATAATTTGCTTTTTCAATTTATATCTATATAGTTGAGATTGGAATATTTTACTTAATATGAACATCAAAATATTTTATTTATGATCCACATTGTTTCTTTTATATTATTAATAAAAAAATTAAATGTTACATATTAATTTTAAACTAAGAATTAAATGAATTGCATATCTAAACTAGAATTTTTCATCTTTCCCATAGTTTTTCCATAAATACTTAATTATATCCAAATTATATTACTATTATAATGTTTTTTTGTCTTCTAAATCACTAAAACAAAAATAATTTTACAATTCTTCCCTTAATATTTATAATATATTAAAAATTAATATTTAAAAAAATCTATATAATTTATTACTTTTTTATTCTATGGTCTATTTAAATTAATAATCATCATCATTAAAAATATTAAAAAAATAAATAAAATAAATAAAAATAAATAAAATGCTAATAATTATTTCATTTAAATAGATTTAATAATAATATTATTATTACTTTTTATTATATAAAAAATTAAAGAATAAAATGATGTTGATTTATATCAATGTATAAAAAGATGATTATTTGAAATTCTTTATAATCTTATATTTAATGTTGAAAAATTTGTTAAAAACAATCATAATATTATTTAATTAAAAAAATAATAGTATCAAGAATATTTGAAAATTAAATTATATATTAAACCATTTAAAGAATTATATATAATATAACTTACTAAACATTAAAATATAAAATAAAATTTGTTATAACTTTTTCTTTTACCGAATATAATATCTATATACTATTTTCTATACCATATCAATGTAAATTAAATTATAAATGTCAAATTATCTAATATGACTATTGAAAATTTTAACAACACATAAAAATAAATATAAAAATCTTTCTTATCTTAATGATTAATTTGAAATACATTTATCTACAATATAGATCACAAAAGTCTTAGATCTAACATATAAAAATCAATGTTATAAGATACTAGAATTAAAATTGAGTTTTCACATTGTAATAAGTTCAAATATCCAATTTATAATTAAATAAGTTATTATTATTATTATAATAGCATATCATGGTTGATAGTGTGTTGAGTATGTGAATATAACTTGTGCAGTGGTTACATGGATAAACTTTTAGTGAGAGTTTATGTATTACTTTTACTTCTTGCCTCATCAGGGACTATAGTACTCACCTTGTAGTTAAAGTCCTTTGATTTTCTATTTTTTCCAATTCTTATTTTTTATTTTGTATTGGTTGTGCAAGACTTGATGTAACATAATTATCTTTGTGGAGGGTGACTTATTTTTGGTATTTGTCAGTTCTTAACAAATCATTTAAAAACAAATAATAATAATTTTGAAAGTGGTCATTCCATTAGTGAGTGCTCTAACACTAATGCTCTAACACTAACACTGTTATGTCTGGCATTGCTACTACTTTGCCCAATGATGCTATAACTCATGGGGTCTAAGTCCCCTTACTTAACCGAAGGGGTGGGGGGTAGGCAAGCTAGGGGGGAGGCTATCCATAATATTGATACATTATGCGAAGTGCAGAGGAAGAAATAAGGGAGTGGGTGGGGGATGAACAAATTACCACAACATTGATACATTATGCAGCGTGGGTAGATGCGAAGAAAACTTTCTTCCTCCACACCTCTGCACTCCGCACAATGTATCAACGTTTCTTGTTGGTAGCGATGAAATTCTTCCTCCACACCTCTGCACTCCGCACAATGTATCAACGTTTCTTGTTGGTAGCGATAATTATTTTCAGTCAATATTCAATTATGAACCGATCTTCTCAATAGTCTTGTTTTTACTGATCTTGAAAAAAGTTATGCCAAGTAGCCAACACCACACATAAAAGCATGTTCGCTAATTCCACAACTCCTAACAAATCTCTCTCAGTGCTGGATTTATTTTCGCAATATCTGTGTTTTTACTACTCTTGAAGTGATGAAAGCTATCGCTCCATATATTTACACCGAAGGTGTTCTTTTTTGAAATTGATCAGGCGATACATTGTCTACTCTTTTCATCTTTATTTGACATCTGTCTCCTTGTTGTTTTTTCTTTTTTATCTCCATTTGCCATATGTCTCTCTGTTGTTTTCCCTTTATGTAAAATCTTTTCTAATAAAAATATATATGGAAATGTGAGAAAAATATAAAATGGATTTGCCGGCAACGTCACCATGTTGGGTATTTTTAATTGGAGAAAATACCAAAAACCAAATAAATTCAAACACACAGAGGCAATGCTCTGTTTTACCTCCACAGGATCTTCTTGTGCACAGACAACTTAATTTTTTTTTACTGAGGAACAGAGTATTTCACCATAAAAGATTTCTATTCATTAAAACAAAAAAAAAACTAATACATCCTCTTTTTCTGAGAGAGATTTACCACTGTAAAATCATTTTCATATTCACTGCTGTGAAAAACAACTTACTGCTGTAACAAAAGTTTACATGAGCTTACTGCTGTAAAACAAAATTTACATTCACTGGTGTGTAAAACAACTTACGCTCCACCATTTTCTTTATGCACTTGCAAAACCACACATGGTTTTCCTTCACCTCTGTTTTTCAATGCCCACACAAAAACATTACAACATATTTGTGCACTGCTGTGCATACACCCTCTGGTTCTTCTTACTGCCGTAAAAAACCAGTTTTCTCTTTACTCCCGTGCGCAATACATACAAAAAAAAATCAACACACATAGCCATGTATAAAAAACATAATAAAAAAAAACTAACGTGGCCCATAACCATATTAAATGGCCTACACCTAAACTTACGTAAATGCATATATAAAAAAAAATACAAATGGGACGTATGCCCATAACCATTTAAAACAGGCCTCCACCAAACAATTACGAACAGCATTAAAAGCCATGACTTTTCTTACACGGCGGTCAAACCATAGACCTTTTACTCCACGTAAAAATTGATTTGACGTGGGCCTGTGCACTTTCCGGAGATCGACGGTGAAGATTTCATGCCCAGATCACTTGGCTGATCCAACGAGGTTCGCACACCAACCTCGGGTAAAACAAACGAACTTTACTGTCCGGGGAAAATGGTTTTGGGGGGTTCGTACACTGGACGCGTGTCTCATGCTGAATATGTTCGGAGGGCTCCAAGGAAAAACAGCCTTTGCCAAAAGGCGGTGCGAACAAGGTAGATGGTTTTGTTTGGTGGTTTTCGGCTGCGTTGAAATTACACTTTTAACACTCCCCTTTAATTTCAACAGCTGGGCATTCTGTCATACCCAGACACTTCCTCAAAAATTCAAAGCTTTTCTGGTCCAGTGGCTTTGTCAAAATGTCTGCTACCTGTTCCTGAGTCCTGCAATGTTCTAAGACAATTTCTCCATTGTTCACTAACTCTCTGATGTAGTGAAACCTTGTGTCGATGTGTTTCGTTCTCTTATGAAACACTGAATTCTTTGACAAAGCAATAGCTGAGCTATTGTCACAAAAGACCACTGTCGCTTTTGCCTGCTCTTGGCCTAAGCTTCTCAACATCCTTCTCATCCATACTGCCTGACATGCTGCTGCTGTCGCTGCCACATACTCTGCCTCTGCTGTAGATAATGCTACAATGGACTGCTTCTTAGAAGCCCATGAGATGGCTCCTGAACCCATATTAAAAACATAACCGGAAGTGCTCTTCCGATCATCTACACTTCCAGCCCAATCGCTATCTGTGTACCCAACCAAATCTGAATGTTCTGAGGCATGATATAGAATTCCAAACATTTTGGTACCTTTGACATACCTCAAAATTCTCTTTGCTGCCTGCCAATGTGCCTCCTTTGGCCTCTCCATGAACCTGGAAATCAAACTAACAGCATACATAATATCAGGCCTAGTTGCTGTTAAATACATAAGGCTGCCCATTATGCTTTTGTACAGGCTAGGATCAAAATCCTTGCTGCTGTCCTCTCTGCTGAGTTTTAATCCCATCACTGTGGGAGTGATGGCTGCCTTGCATTCTTGCATCTTAAATCTGCCCAAAACTTGATTTACATATCTTGCTTGAGATATAAAAATTCCTTTTTCATTTTGATCTACTTCTATGCCTAAGAAGTATCTCAACAAACCCATGTCAGTCATTTCAAATTCATTCTTCATGACTGATTTAAAATTCTCAATAAGATAAATATCATTTCCAGTGAAAATAACATCATCTACATACAAGACAACAATTAAAATTTTACCATCCTTTTCCTTGATGTAGACTGTGGGTTCTCCTTCACATTTGTCAAATTCATTCTCCAATAGATATGAATCTATCCTGCTGTACCATGCTCTTGGCGCTTGCTTCAGCCCATAAAGAGCTTTCTTCAATTTGCACACTTTGTGCTCTTCACCATTCTTTTCATATCCGAGAGGCTGTTCCACATAGACCTCTTCCATTAACACTCCATTTAGGAATGCTGATTTCACATCCATTTGGTAGACTTTCCATTTGTTTTGAGCTGCTATGGACAGCACTGCTCTCACGGTTTCCATTCTTGCAACCGGGGCGAAAGTCTCCTCATAATCTCTCCCATACTGCTGCTTGTAGCCTTTGACAACCAGCCTTGCTTTATGCCTTTCAATCTTGCCTTCAGCATTGCTCTTGGTCTTGTAGACCCATTTCACACCAATGACTTCTTTGCCTTTCGGTAGCTCAACCAAATCCCATGTTTTGTTTCTCTCTATGGCATTCATCTCTTCATCCATAGCTTCTATCCATTTCCTATCTTTAATAGCTTCTTCAAAATGAATAGGATCATCAACATGACAATACAAGGCAAATAAGGAATTCATTCCTTCATCATAAATGTCACTTAGATTTCTAAACTTCTTACCTCTTTCACTTGGTGTGCAAGTGCTTGAAGATGCACTTGAATTTCCTCCTTGTGGTGTGCTTGGAGAAGCACTCTCATTGATCCTCAATGGTGTACCTTGCTGTCCTTGTGTTGGTGCTGCTGTTTGGGGATTCATTTCAGCCACCTCCTCTTCATCTTCATCATGAGACAAACAGTTCTTGACATTCACTGTTTTCTCTATGCTTCCATCCCAAGCTTCCTCTTCAATGAATTGAACATCCCTGCTTACAAAGAACTTCTTGGTAGATGGGATGTACAGCCTGTAGGCTTTGGATTCATCACTGTATCCAATAAAGATACACTTCTCCCCTTTGCTGTCCAACTTCCTCCTTAGCTGATCCGGAATGTGTGCATAGGCCACACACCCAAAAACTCTCATGTGGGTGACTCCTTGCTTTCTCCCACTCCATGCCTCTTCAGGCACTTTGTTCATGACTGCCTTTGTAGGACACCTGTTCAAAATATAAACTGCACAATGTACAGCTTCAGCCCAATATTCATTTGGCAAATGCTTTGCCTTCAACATGCTCCTTGCCATCTCCATGATGGTTCTGTTCTTCCTTTCAGCAACTCCATTTTGCTGTGGGGTGTACCGAGTTGTGAACTGTTTATGTATTCCATTTTCTCTACAAAACTTTAGGAATTCATTTGAGATATACTCACCTCCTCTATCAGTTCTCAATACTTTTATGTGCAGCCCGCTTTGGTTCTCCACAAGTGCTTTGAAGTTTTGGAATTTCTCAAAGACTTCACTTTTGTTCTTGAGGAAATATATCCAAGTCTTTCTTGTAAAATCATCAATGAATGTCAAGAAATATAGGCTGCCAGCTAATGATGGAGCTTGCATTGGTCCACACAAATCTGAGTGGATAATCTCTAAGGGTGCCTTTGCCCTTATACTTTTCCCTGATGGAAAACTCTCTCTATGTTGTTTGCCCAATATACAGCCTTCACAAAGGCTATCCGGCTTCTCTATCAATGGTAATCCCTTTACCATTCCTTTTCTGCTCAATAAGTTTAGGCCTCCAAAATTTAGATGCCCGAATCTCAAGTGCCATAACCAGTTCTCATCCTTTGGCACGCTTTGGAAAGCCTCTTGGGTGACTGCTGCAATTTCACCTTTGTTTTTCATGTCTGCCCTGATCCGGAGAGGGAACATCCTGTTCCTTGTCATCTTCACTTCAGCAATGCATCTTTTGCTGGGTGGTATGTCCATGATGGTGCACACATCATTTACAAAGTAAACATTGTAACCCTTTTGGATAAGCTGTCCAACACTCAATAGGTTACATCTCATTCCGGGGACATAGTAGACATCTGCTATGGTTTTCTTTTCTCCTTGTTTTGTGAATATTTTTACCTCCCCTTTTCCCATAACAGACACTTTACTATCAGTTCCTAGAGTGACCTCTGATTTCAAATTCTGATTTAAGGCTGAAAAGAGGGCTACATTCCCTGTCATATGGTTGCTGCAACCTGAGTCTAAAAACCATATGTCCTCACTATGTGTTTCAGCCATGTTACAAGCTAACAGGACATTTTCTTGACTGCTGTTTTCTCTTGTAACATTTGCATTTTGTCTGCTGTTCATATCATGCTGTTTCTTTCTACAATCACTAGCATAATGTCCATACTTTTTGCAATAATAGCATTGAACATTAGATTTATCATACCTTTGTCCTTGAGCCTGATACTGTTCTCTTTGTTGGTTGCTGCCTTGACCTTGGTTCTGATTTGGATTGCTGCCTCTTCCTTGTGCATTTGATGCGCTGTTCCTTCCTCCTCTGTTATGGCTTCTGCCTCTTCCTCTTTTGCTTCCTTTGCCTTGACCTCTTCCTCTTCTAAAGGACATCTGGGTCTTGAAGGCTTGCTCAAGGGATGAGTTTTCATTCCTACTCAACCTCTGCTCATGTGTTATCAGTGATGCATGTAGCTCATCAACTGAGTACTTTGAGAGATCCTTTGTCTCTTCAATGGTGGTGACTATGGCATCAAACCTTGAGGGTAAGACCCTCAATATTTTCTCCACTATTCTTCTATCTTCAATTGTTTCTCCATGAGTTCTCATTTGTGTGATTACACCAATCACATGAGTGAAGAATGAGTCAATGTTATCTGACTCCTTCATGTTCAAGTTTTCAAAATCCTTTCTCAGCATTTGCAATTTTGCTGTCTTCACTCTCTCCATGCCTTGATAGGCTGTCTTGAGAGTTTGCCATGCTTCATGTGATGTTGTAGCTGCTGCTATCCTTGGGAATATACTCTGGTCCACTGCTTGATACAACAAGACAATGGCCTTTGCATCCTTCTTCCTATTGAGCTTCAGCTGATCCTTCTCTCCCTGAGTTAGTGCATTGAACTCATTTTCATCTGCTGGTTCCTCAAACCCATATTCTACTAGTTCCCATATATCTTGAGCGATGAACAAAGCTCTCATGGTTATAGACCAGTAGTCATAGTTCTTCCCATTAATGTGTGGGAGCTGGGTGTTGAACATACCCATGCTTGTGCTTGCCATTCCTTGCATCTTGAACTATGGTTTTAAATCTTTGACTGTGATTTTTTTTTAAAAACTGACTGTCTTCTGCAATAACAAGAGAAATGCTTTTGGAGAATACCTGAATCTTTCGCTGTCTGAGTCTTCTAACTGCCTGAGAGGTTTTGCTGCAGCAACAACCTTCTCCCTTCAGCTTCTTTGTCTCCTACAAAGAGCCTAAACCTGGCTCTGATACCACTGTTAGGTATTTTTAATTGGAGAAAATACCAAAAACCAAATAAATTCAAACACACAGAGGCAATGCTCTGTTTTACCTCCACAGGATCTTCTTGTGCACAGACAGCTTAATTTTTTTTTACTGAGGAACAGAGTATTTCACCATAAAAGATTTCTATTCATTAAAACAAAAAAAAAACTAATACATCCTCTTTTTCTGAGAGAGATTTACCACTGTAAAATCATTTTCATATTCACTGCTGTGAAAAACAACTTACTGCTGTAACAAAAGTTTACATGAGCTTACTGCTGTAAAACAAAATTTACATTCACTGGTGTGTAAAACAACTTACGCTCCACCATTTTCTTTATGCACTTGCAAAACCACACATGGTTTTCCTTCACCTCTGTTTTTCAATGCCCACACAAAAACATTACAACATATTTGTGCACTGCTGTGCATACACCCTCTGGTTCTTCTTACTGCCGTAAAAAACCAGTTTTCTCTTTACTCCCGTGCGCAATACATACAAAAAAAAATCAACACACATAGCCATGTATAAAAAACATAATAAAAAAAAACTAACGTGGCCCATAACCATATTAAATGGCCTACACCTAAACTTACGTAAATGCATATATAAAAAAAAATACAAATGGGACGTATGCCCATAACCATTTAAAACAGGCCTCCATCAAACAATTACGAACAGCATTAAAAGCCATGACTTTTCTTACACGGCGGTCAAACCATAGACCTTTTACTCCACGTAAAAATTGATTTGACGTGGGCCTGTGCACTTTCCGGAGATCGACGGTGAAGATTTCATGCCCAGATCACTTGGCTGATCCAACGAGGTTCGCACACCAACCTCGGGTAAAACAAACGAACTTTACTGTCCGGGGAAAATGGTTTTGGGGGTTCGTACACTGGACGCGTGTCTCATGCTGAATGTGTTCGGAGGGCTCCAAGGAAAAACAGCCTTTGCCAAAAGGCGGTGCGAACAAGGTAGATGGTTTTGTTTGGTGGTTTTCGGCTGCGTTGAAATTACACTTTTAACACACCATGCATGTGGAAGGGGCATAGGCTGAAGAAAACTTCTACTGCTGCGTAGGGAAGGGCTTGACAGCTGTAAATGAAAATGAATTTTCACCCCGCACTCGCATTGTGTTGCAAGAAAATAATTTGGTCCCACTTTTCGAGTCATTGAGAGCTCCAGAAATATCCTCATTGCTAATGGCCAGAAACGATTTTACATAAATTCCCAAAAAAGTGATTGGGAGTATGATCTCCCTTAATATTTTGGATTTTACGGGCACAAACATCCAGTCATTTTCAGAGAGCGTGGCATGTTTGAAACATATAGTGTGTTTGAAGTTAGCATGGGCACCCACTAAAAGATTGCTTGCATCCTTTACAAATCTTGCAGCGCTCCAAATCCTTGAGATGGAGTGCTTTAAAACCACCGAATTTCCGTCAGACCTTCGCAAGTTAAGATCATTAAGGTATCTAAACCTGGACTATTATAGTGATTTGAAATGCGTACCAAGTATTATTTCAATCCTCACGTCTTTGCAGTGTTTGTACATTAGCGAATGCGAGGGTATGACATGGACAACAAGTCAGAAGACATCCCCAAAAGCGGCTTCAATCAATAGTTTGTACAGTTTAACACAACTCAAAAGTTTATATATAGACAACTATGGAGCAGTTATTAGTGCTGGGACGCTCGGGACTATGGTTAACATGGAGACATTTCAATTGAGGCTTACTCAAATCGCGAGTTTACCCCATGGCACCTTTAATATTTCAAAGTTGAGAAAAGTACGGTTAGCATGTCACAATATGGTTAGGATGGAAAGAAAGTTTCATAAATGTCAAAACTTAACTCTTCTACAGTCATGGGATGTCATGTGATTGTTTTATGTTGGAGGAATTACCCGGTTTACATCAACTTAAAGAGTTTAAAACGATTAGATATTTTACGATGTACTAAGTTGAAGAGGTTTCCAAAGGAGTTTGGTGAAAGAGGAGCCTTTCCTTATTAGAGAAATCTTCAATGGTTGAATTAGATGAGTTAGAATGGTTTCTAATAACAGAAAGGATATAATGTTTTCACTCGAAATAATCACTAATCACTATAATGTTATGTGAAACATTAAAAATGTTTTTCGGATATTATTTGAAAATTAAGCAACTCCACAAACTCAGAGTGTATGGTTGTTCAATAATATTAGAGAATTTATAGAGGCTGAGAAAAAAATGAAGAAATAAACGTGATAACAATGTCAACTAGAGAAATAAAAGGCATTAAAAATAACAATGTCAACTAGAGAAACAGAAGACATTAAAAACCACTTTCTAAAAGTGCATAGTACTTTGTCACCCTAGATTTATAGTGAATTTTCTACTAGTGAGCTTCTCCTATTCCGCGAGATCTTTATCTTCATTCATGAAGATTTTGTAAATTTATGATTTCCTAATCAAAATATGTATTAGTATATCATCATCAATGTATGTACATTTGTAAAAATGTTATCAAAATTGTTTTTATTATAACTTTTGTAATTTTTATTTTTATTATCAACATCCACTATAATGTCCACTACAATAACAAAAGAATTTAGAGACCAATTAAGTTGACTTTATACTCAACTTTTCAATAACGAGGTTTCCCAATTCCTTCGAGATCTCTATATCCATTTCAAGAGATTTGTAATTTGTGCTTACCTTATTAATATTTGTCTATCATGATGAATATATACATTATGACATTTTATAAAGAATGTTTTTATTATGGGAAGTTGTAATCTATATTTTATTATGAAGGTTTGTATCATTGTTAAAAACAAATAAAGTATATATTTTTAATATTTGATATGTTTTTTTTTGAACTATGGTGAATTGATAATGCCTTGGAGGCCTTGTTTATCAAATCTAATAGTTTTTATATATAAGTCATCCTTATAAGAATTTTATTAAAGTGGGTGCAAGTTATGAATGACCTCTTATGACATTTTAGTGCCAATGCAAGTTTGGAAAAACAAGAATATGTTAATTTAGAGAGATGATTCAAGGTGCTTCCACAATGAATTTGATTATGATATGAAAAGATGAAATGTAGGAAAGCAAATTAGCTTTCCACGTATAAAACTTCTATTTATAAAAATTACATATAACTATGTGAATTTTGAGTTTTCTTACGAGTGATATGTTATTTCTCACACAAAATATATTGCATATGTTTTTGTTAGTGCTAACTTTGAGTACCTAAATGATGAGGTTTTGGTACAAAAGAATTCTAGAATGGTTGAAAATCTATTATAAAGGGTCTTTAAAGTTATCAAAAAATTTATGGAGGGAGAAATACTATATTTTTTTTTATGAGAAAACACATAATCTTACTTATTAAATTTGTATTGAAAAGTAATCATTTGTTGTTATATGTTTTGGAATTTTTTGGCATATTCTCTTGTAGAAATTTTTGAGAATCTACTAAAAAAATGTTGGAATGATAAGTTTGAGTTGTAAACTCTCCATAATACACATGTTCATATATGCAATCAAAAAGGTATTTCAAATAACAAAATATAAATATTTGACTAGAATTTATTTTGTTGAATTGGACCAAAAACCCTAAAATATATAATAGTTAGATAACACGTTAAAAATTATAAAAATTATATATTATTTTATATAGTTTATGATTTTTTTATTTTAATTTTAAATAAAATTTGAATAAAATTTGGTTATGCGCTTCAATGATGATATTTCAATTTTTATGGATACATTATGTTTAATTGCATTTTTATCTCCAAGATAGTGGAATGATTTTGCTTGAATTTAAGTGGTCAAAGGTTCTTATTTTTGATAATCTTATAGCATTAAAGTGGTATAATTTAGGTTGCTCAGTCCTAACTTATAGTAGAAAATTACATTTTCACAAGTGAATATTTTAATATTAAAAAATTTTCAGTGACCTACTATGAGTATTTGGATGTGAAAAATGGAATTCTCATACTTTCATGTTTTAATTGAAGTGACTGGAACAATATGATTTAAGTGTTGAAGTTTTGATGATGATTTTAGGAATATTTGCAACCTCTTCTTTGGGTGGGTGTTAAAGTGTATAAATAGCTTCTAATTGGGTTTGAGAAGTGTATCAAAGAAGTTTTCTCTTATAAAAGATGTATTGTCAAATTTTTGACTAAATCTACTCTTGACCAATCGACTAAGTTCTGTATATGTCAACTCTTGCATTAATAATTGTGTTGAGAATGGCTTACAACTTCATCATATATATATATATATATATATATATATATATATATATATATATATATCTTTGTCCACCATATTATTTATTTCTTAATAATATCATTGTAGGTTCCAAATACCACCATATTATTATCTTTTATCATTGCTTTATTTATTAACCTAATCTCAATGCAGAGTAGAAATACTTCTTGAATGTAGTTTCTTATGTTGCTGGCAAGCCGAGAATTCTTATGGTTGAATATTAATGGGAATGTTTTCTTTAAATTTGTAAAAAACATTATGCATGTTAGTGTGTGAATATTTTAAATTTTTTATAGCATCTGAATACAATTTGAGTGGGCATAATGGTTAAGAGCATGTTTTTCCTCCTAAGAGATCACAGGTTCAAAACCAGAGGGGGGTAGATTATGCTTGCCTTCATAGGCTTAGCAGTCAAATTGATGTGCAGAGGTGGGTCCCTTATCCCACAAACAAGGGGGTCTCATATGCCAAATTGGTGTTTGGCTTGCCCATGACCTTAAAATTGGATAATAATAATAATATATAATTTAAATACATTTAATGGTCAAGATTATATGTTTATAGGTTGAAGTTCAAATACAACTAAGTTTTAGGAATTAGATAGTTATTGGGTTGAAGAAGATCTCATACACTAATTTTGTTATCATATTCAAGAAAATGTCATACACCAATTTCATCTCCAACGTAACTTAATATAACCTTAAAATTAGATTATTACTATTTTTATACAAAACCAAAATAATAATAATAATAATAATAATTATTATTATTATTATTATTTTATCAAATCCAGAACTTATTACATTGTAACTTATTATATTGATACTATGACATGGTCCCAAATCTGAATGCCAATCTATATATGGGATGTGATATTGGTTAAAATCCACCATAAATTTGTTTGAATAGTGATTAATTTATTTAAATATAAGCACAGTTTTAAATAATTAATTTGTTTGAATAGTGATTAATTTATTTAAATATAAGCACAGTTTTAAAAAATTTATTTAAAATTTAAAATATATTAAAAACAAAAAAGGAAAATAAAATAATGTTACTTGGTTCTTTGGAATAATTTCTACTAATTCACTTGTGTGTAAAAAAATTGATAATAAGACTCCCTTAACCAAAGCCATAAGAAAATATACCATTGGCCTTACCTGAGCATGATAAAAATAGTCAGGTCTCTTCGAGAGTTAGTAAGCGCGTCACAGAAGAAGCATGGCGTTTATGATTAAGGAAATTAGTGGACTGGACTTGACTCTTAATTATTAGTATTTCTATTAATATTAATATTGCCAGTGTATCTATATTTTTAATATTGCTGCATCTAAAGTTCAGAATAAAGAAGATGTGACCTTATATTAAAAGTTAAATTTATTTAAAAAATTATATATGAATAAGATAATATTTTTTTAAAATTCTAAACGTATATCTAGTATTTAAAAATATAAATCAAATTTTTTAGTGAGTATAAAATAGAAGAGATGATGACAAGATGCTCTAATGAATCAAGAAAAAATACATGAGTCCAATAATGTAATGTATTAGTTCTTTATCAACAAGTAAAAGTAAGGAAGCTTTCTCTTAAGTTTCTAGAATTATTAGAAGGTTTTATGCATCAACAATTAGATCCTCTAAATATAGTGAATTATGTCCTCTAAATATAGTGAATTATGGATACTTGAATTATTTACAACATATTCAAGCCTTATTGACAAAAGATCAATAACCATATATGCCTTTCTACCATTATGAATTCTCATCTGCAGTAAAGATCAATAACCATTAACCCCCTTCTACCATTATGAATTCTCATCTCCAGCAATAGTTTCACATATTTGGGCTAATTCCAAGTCACCATATATACTCAGCTCCGTGTTAACTTGCCACTCTATTGGCCGCTTGTAACAAGCGAATTCTAGTGGGTGGAATATCTTTGGTAAGTGATAAGAAACAACCCTCCGCCAAGTATATAAAACACTAGAAAGATCTCTATCGCCCTTGTAACTATTACGTCCTTCACATAGAAAAAGTACCCAAGCCATTCAAACTCCACAGAAGTGGCCACCACATTCTTAGAAAGCCAACCATAAGATTCTCGTCATCAAATCAATTTCTATATAAGCAATCTGAACTACTCCTTCCCATAATCAATCAAAGCCACAAACTAAAATAGAAGTATCAACTACTTTGTTTCAAAATCAATCAAAGTATCAACTACTTTGTTTCAAAATCAATCAAAGCCAACAATCTAATCCACAACCTAAAATAGAAATAGGACTACTCCTTTTCAAAATAAATAATTCACTGATCTAAGCCACAACCTAAAATAGAAATATGAATTAGTCCTTTTCAAAATCAATCAAAGCCACCAATTTGAAATAGAAATATGAATTACTTCTTCAATAATCAAAGCTATTAACAAAAAAGAAATACAAAAAAGGAAGATCCCCTAAACAATAAATGATAATGGAAAAATAGATAAACATAAAATAAAAGTGTTTTGATTCATTATGAATTTTTAAATTAATCAGTTTGTATAGGATTTAGTTTTATTAAGGTTTTATTTTATTAGGATTTATGTTTAAATTTCATGGGGAGGAGTTGACGGTGACACATTTAATCTGTGGGGTTAAATTATTTTAAGTTGAATGGATTAGGCATAGTACAAATATACTATGCCAATCAATCAAAGCCACTAATCGAAAATAGAAATATGAATTGCTTGTTCCCATAAAAAATAAATAATAGTGGAAAAATATATAAACATAAAATAAAAAGTGTTTTGATTCATTATGAGTTATTAGTTTAGTTGGTTTGTATAGGGTACCTTTTTTTTTTCTCATGAAGGAAAAATTGTAATATAAGATTTCATATTATTAGGATTTACTTTTAAATTTCATGAGGAGGAGTTAAAGGTGACATTTAATTTATGGCTTAAATTATTTTAATTTAAATGGATTAAAAAAAAACCAATTCCTATATTTAACAAGTTTAAATATTTTTAAAAACAATAATGATATACTAATTAAAGATTTTAAAAAATAATAATATATGGAAAATGGAAAGAAATAAATTAAATATTTTTTCAAAAATATTATTCTTTATAATAAAATCATTACAATATAAAAAATTTAGTTGCACTTGGACTTGGAAAATCTGACCCCACTCTCGCATTCGCCTTTCGAGTGCTGGGGAACCAGGCCCATACTCTATTGTTCTGGGAAATTATAGAATTAATCATATCGACCACATCAGAGCTGTACTCAAATTCATCCCACAAGTGGCTTGCATTGGGTCTCTCGAGGCCAAGGATGTATGGGCATCGTGTCATGTGCAGTTGGAGTACATGATCAGGAAAAATGGTGAGAACACTTCATGCTTTCTGCATCTCCTCAGCTTTGTGCTCCCTTAGTCTCGCGGAGAATTCTTGGAAAACAATGTTATAGCAACAATGTATTGTCATGTCGCGCATCCATAAAAGAGCCAGATTCTGTTTTGACAATGGCCTTGGTAAAGTAACAGTTGATGTGTACCACTACTCATGAGTAAGAAAGAACATTGGTTTTGAATTACTTTCAACTTGAACCATGAACGTGTTCCATTCATCACGAACACATCTAGCCAACCACAGCCAAGACCGACACCGACATAACACTGATATTTACATGGTTGATTTTCAAGGGATATACAGAGAAACCATTATGGACTTTTGTTTCACTCCCAATGCCACTCAGTTTAACCCTGAAATAGAATAAAAAATAGATATAGAATTATACATTAGAGCATTGCCTTCTCAAACAATTTAAACACTATAATAAACTAGAGCATTTCCTTCTCAATCAAACTAAACACCGTAAATAAATCCACTGACTCGTAAATAAATCCACTGACTTGTCAAATGCTGCCAATCTCATATTGTTAAATGAACCACGTTTAAGCACAAGACATAAATAGTCCATTCATATGATCTTGCAACTCCTTCCACGTATCTTTAGACCCGTACGAATCCAAATGCCTTATTATTGCAATGTAGATAAGTGAATAAGATATTATACGTATTATATCCTCTTCTTAATTCTTAATAATCAAATAATCAAATGTGATTTGAACACAAATGTATTCAATAATCGCATGCGAAATGCAACAATCGCTTAACTACAATCAACGAGACTTTAAAGGAATTAATGACACAAATGAAAATATTTTTTCTAGAAATTGAAATAATATTGTACGGTCTATTTTATCTCACCAACAGCCTCGACCACCGAGCAAAATAACATAAAAGCCATAGTAATAGTTCGTCACACTCATATTTCACAAACAAAACAAGAATTATAATAATAAATATATCATCGATCAGTCAGAAACATGGTTTCTCAAAACGACAATGCAATGGAAATGTTTACCTTTTGTAAATTTCTTTATGCAATGTGATGGCAGAGTTGGAACTGGCTTTTCCAATGCTTGAAATATAACGCCAATGGCCTTGATATGCATCTCTTAAGGCCTTTCTATGATGAGCACACCAATGTCAAAGGAACACTACAATATGCATTCACACTATGTAAAATTAAACATGGTGAAATGTTAACATGTAAAATTTTGGAAATCTTGCTTATTATTTTGAATGGAAATCTTGCTTATTATTTTGAAATTTTATATTTAAAATTAAACAGGGTGTAAGATTTAGGATCCTTTTTATTACAAATTTTGTGTGCATGTAAAGTTTTAGTAAAAATTAATATTTGTTGGTCATCCTTATAGTGAATGTAATTAAATTTATTTAGTTATTTGTATTTTATAAATAAAAGTGTGTAATTAAATTTATTTAGTTATTTGTATTTTATAAATAAAATTTATTTAGTTATTTGTATTTTATAAATAAAAAATTATGATTATTTCTGTTATTAAAAGGCCTTTTTGAAATTATGTAGATGATTTCAAATTCTAAAATTTAATTATGAGCTTGTGTTTGGATTTTTTTTGGTTTTATTCTTGGGGAGATTATCTTCCCAAATCTTGTATTTCTTTGGTGTATCTTTGCACCTTTTAGGGAAATTACAAGTTTTTATTGTCTGCACAAAGAGCAAAAGTGACCAACTTCATATCAGCTACTGAAAAAACAAGAACATGGTAGACACCAAGGAGATTAGTGGTAAATAACAATGTGATATTTTGAATAGTTTCAAGGATCATGAAGGAAATAATACAGGGGTGACTCAATAGTTAGAAGAGAAACACAACCAATTTTCTCAAGAATAGTTGTACTTGATGGTATTATTGGGTTCAATTTCTAGATTGGAGATATGTGCAATTTTATTCAAGGGTTGATCTTAATTCACATAAAAATTCAAAATTTATTTACAAAATTGCTATAGTGCTTTGTAGACATATGTTTAAAACTATAAAAAATTTGCTTTGTACTAATTAAGGTTGTCTATAGTAGGAGGAAGTGATCAAGAAGAAATATGAAGGAATTTTAACAAAGCGACTTGCGATTTCGAAGTTAGAAAATCACAATCTATTTTTTTCATTTACGAGGAATTCATGTTGGCATAACCAGACAAGGTCTTTAACTTCAACATGGGCCTCATGATGTTTAAGTCTCAAAGAAGCAATATTGTAATAGCATTTCATTGTAGCATGGTCCTTGCCTTTTCTTGATATATATATTTTGTAGGTTGAAATGTTAATTTTATGTCATGATAGAATAATGTATTTTAGTGAGAACCTTGGTCCACAAGGTTCGGGTTCAAGTTCGGATGAAAAATGTAATAAAAGGCTAGCAAAAGTGAACAATGTAATTAAAAAAAACAAAAAACATAATATATTTTAATTTATACTAGAATTAACATAATATATTTTAGTTTATACTAGAATTTTTATTAAGTAATGGACTATGTTGAGTTTTTATGAATGGATAGTTTGTTATTTATTTGAAATATATATTTTATCTACACGTAAATTTTAGGTAATGATATTGTTATATTTATAAATATATTAATTATCTATAAATGATTCACAAGTTATAAGTTTATGGTTTTTTTCATTGTTTAATATTTTTTTTTTAATGTAATTAAGATTATATTTTTTAAGTCATTTTCAAATCCAGAATTAATATTGTACTTTTTTTAGTCATTTTCAAAACAAGATTTAGTTTAATTTATTGAATACAAATTCATTTTTTATGAATGAATATCTTTGTTTAAATTATATTTTAGTAATAAATTTATTATTTTTAATGTTAAAATACCAATTTTGAAAACAATTATGCTCTAATTCTATCATGTAAACAAAATACCATACCTTATTATTTAAATTTATAAATAAAACACTCTAATTCTATTAAACCATTGGAGAATAAATCACATATATATGTATGCTTATACTCAAGCCAACCATTATTAGTCCTTGCCGCATGCACAGATGGACTATAGTAATCGAAATGGGGTTGTTAACATTATTTTAATCTGCTTAAGTTGGTTATTATTCCACATTGCTGATAAATGTGCATAGCTTGCCACTTAAGTATTATTTGGCCTCTTCCTTCCTGAGGCAAACCATATATTATGTGCATTTTTTAGGCACTATTGTATATTGTTTATTGATTTCAAGGTTCACATCAATCCTATTTTGGCAAAGAGGAAGTAACGGTAGCATTACTTCATTAACAAAAACTGTTTTCTTTATATATAAGTACATATAGAGTAAAGCCATGTTGAGCTGTCACGTAAGTATTCCACATGGCTAAGTTTACATGTACTCTAACACCAACTCAGCTTCTCTATCCACTTGTCACTTCCTTCACTACTCGTGTGGCCATACTTCCTGTCGTGTCCAAGTTGTTGTTTGCATGAGGGTCCATTTCCTGATATCCCTGTGATTTATTGTGTCACTATCCCCGTGACTGCATGTGTCTATGCTATTGATGATTCCTATGCTGATGCTTTTACCAGATTAAATTTCATTTCAATCAATTGAATACACATACTGATTTGGGGTTGAACTCAAAACCCATTGATGAGGATACGCCGTGGCGACTAGACTGGAAAGGAATGTTGTCAAAAACTTGATTTGTATGTGGTTATGGTTCACAGGTAATTCAGTCTTTTATCACCTTCATATTTGGTGGTGCCTCTACTTACTTTTCTACTGAATCAACGACTGCTAACTTTGCCCACGTTGCAGATTTATCCATTGAATCAACAGGTATAACAACTATTACATTTGCCTTCGCCCTTAACGCTACTTCACTAATAAGCAGAGTAACCTACCTCACAGGTTGATATTTAATATCAAGTACATATCAGTGACTTTTAATATGCATCATAAGTAAAGCAGGTAAATATAGTAAAATCCTTACTTATAACGCATAATAATCAGAGTAACCTACCTCACAGGTTGATATTTAATATCAAGTATATATCAGTGACTTTTAATATGCATCATAAGTAAAGCAGATAAATATAGTAAAATCCTTACTTATAACGCATAGCATGCCTGTACTTTATGTATTTTCTACACTATGAAGGAAATATGTAGACTAGTCTCGATTAAGTAGGGGAAATACGCATATATGTTATTACACAAGACATACTTATCCTTCTTCCATCGATGAAACACTTCCACTGGTAATCCCTTGGATCTAAAATCATAGTCTTGGTAATTATTTGCAATTGTTGGTCGATTAAAAAGTGACACTAGATTTTAGAAATAAGAAAAGCATTAAAAAATCATGGGTGAACAAACCCCAACTCTAAGCTGTAATACAACCCATTTCTTTACATCCTACTGACAAAATTAGTTGTTAAAATTGAATAAAAGATCTGGTATATAAGTATATTCATACATGGAAGTTAGAAGAATTAAACATGTAGTTAAATTATACCCGTGGAAAATATTACCAGAAAAGAAAATAGAAACCCAAAATTACTAAATCGTTTTTTTATTTAGAGAAGAGCTTCATACTAATAATATTCTAGATTATAGAAATTCTACAAAAGGCCTATATTGCAGGAAACAACTCCTACATGATGATACTGGATACAATAACTAAATACAACATACACACTTAGAGTGAAATCCTAGGCATACCCATTTCAGAAACCGAGGCCCTACCTAGGATCCATGTTTGGAATTTTAGGTTTGGTGTCTAGAACTCCGAATTTAGAATATGCGAAGATTCGGTGTTTTGGAACTCCGAGTTTCAGAAGCTTTTGGAAAACCGTGCAAC
Organism: Pinus tabuliformis; assembly: GCA_031772625.1. NCBI lineage: Eukaryota > Viridiplantae > Streptophyta > Pinopsida > Pinales > Pinaceae > Pinus > Pinus tabuliformis. Next base: position 701,382,875 of record CM062805.1, on the reverse strand, counting down.
CTAATCCAGTACTATTATCAAACTTACTGATTGTGCTAGATTTTTTGTTTTTTCCACTCACATTGGCATTGGAGAATTTCCCTATTATCCATTATCATTTTTCATCGAGAAATTGAGATATCATTCAAGTGATATCCAAGATTAAAATTATTAAATATCTATGTGCAAAAGAGATTCGAGAAAGAAAATACATGAGAATATGCAAGCCAATTTTTTATAATCTAAGTGATTATATGGATGCACTTAAGCACACAGACAAAGAGGGACTATTACAATAATCTTTGGAAACCTTAATTTAATTGAAACATTTCATCTATCATATATGAAAAACAAAAGAGATCAGGTACAACGACTGCTACATATAATATTTTATAGCACACAGACAAAGAGGGACTATTACAATAATGTTTGGAAACCTTAATTTAATTGAAACATTTCATCTATCATATATGAAAAACAAAAGAGATCAGGTACAACAACTGTTACATATAATATTTTATCTACTTAAAAGATTAAGACAAAAATTTCTAATTAACTTTTTTTTAGGAGAAATTGCTAATTAGAGAAAACAACATTGTCCTGAATACTTGTTTCGAGAATTGTGAATTATGTTTGTTCATTTCCCTGCTTGGATTGAAGCAAGTCATCAAACAAGACATCAAAGAGTGAGACATTAAACAAAGTTGTACAATTTCCTACAAACAATATTACATATTTTCTTAAGGCATGTATCTCTAAAGGAGGATGCATAATGAGTTCTAGGCAAAGCTCTATCTCTCTCCATCCATACTTCCTTCCTTCCATCCCTCAAATAAGAAAGTTGGCAGGTGAAAACCTAACTTTTTCTTTGATTCAACAATTTGTCTGGTGTGAGTATTTTCCTTTTTACACTAAGCCAAGGATCACCAATATTTGATACCACTGAGCCTATAAAAGCCTCACTTTCCCAATCTCAAATCATATAGTGATACAAGTGGCCTCCTTTGAGTTTTGAACAAAACAAAAACTATAATCAAAATTTGTGATTGAGCCGTTAAACAGAGCAACCACATTTTCTAACTGCTAAAAATAGTAAATGTTCCTATAATTAATAAAACTCATGAAATTGACTAGAGTTCTAGGTGGAATAGGTGGGTGGCCACTAATATTGCCCATTTCCTTCACTGAAATCAGTATTAGTGATAGACAAAATTAAACAAACAATTCAACTCACCCTACATATAAGAAATATAGAACCATCACAGAATAGAAAACATACTCTTAATTTTCTGGCATTTTTGCAAAAGCTTTTAATGCTTTCCCTTGGAATGGAATATGGATCCCTTCCAATATTCTTTAGGATACTTCTTACTTACACTTAAATGAAAAGAAATCTGCCTCAACCTTATCTTGGTAGATACTTTGTAATATTTTGTAATACCTATCAAAAAAATAGTCTTATTTGTAGTTATAAACAAAGGTCTCTCACATGTCAATGTTGTTACTATAAATTAGATGATTATTATTTGACGTTACCATTTTCTAACCTAGGTGCAGTTATAATATCAAGGAATCATGCTTTTTTTTATCTTAAATAAATATTTTGCATAGCCTTAAGCTTTAGTCTACAATCTTTCTTCATATTTCTATAAGAGTGGAAGTTTAATTGATCCCTCAAGAGGTGCCTCCCCTTCACCTTCATTTGCAATAAATTCCTATCAAAACAAAATAGACAATGAAAATATAAGGCCAATGTCAAATTTTTGTCTTTGTAGAAAATATTATAAGATTATTAAATAAAGAAAAAAAAAAAACTTTGAAAAGCTATTTCTAACTCGATGAACAAATATTATGCAACTTCAAAATTATAGACAAATACACTGGTTGAATTAAAAAAAATACTTGTCATTTTCACCCGATATAATCAAGGATGATGCAATATACAAGGTATATCATTAATTTAACTATAATATATAATATAATAAATCCTGTCAAGGATAGACCAAGTGGTTGGGAATCATAGTGTTAATGCCATCTACCTCAGTTCCAATCATGTCTAACCGCAGTGCATGATTGCAGGTTTCACTTGTAAAAATCGGGCATTATAGTGGTAGCTCAGATGATTTGACCATGCCTAGAAGGTGAGATTAAGAGTGCAAAGCAACTTTCAAGCTTCTTGTCAGTTAACTTTGGAAGTCACTTTTCTTGCAATCGTGAAATTTCCACTATGTAGACACTTTACTTTTTATGAATTTTAAACACAACTTTTAGTCTTTGAAATTAATCCAAAGTCGTAGTTTTATAATTCTGTTTTAAATTGTATTAAGGTTTATAACTGCATATTGAGTATCCAAAGAACAATGACGTGATCGAATTTGACACTAAATATTCATATCATGCAACTTTATTCTCTTTAAATTATAGAGTACTTCCAAATGACTCTTGAGATAAATTTATGCTCTACGTAGACTTCATCAAAGTGAATTTCCATTTGACAAATCTATTAGGGCATAAATAATATTATTGATCCACATTTGAAAATTTCACCAATTATAGCACATGAAGCTAGTGAAAATAGAATTAAGTTATATGGAACCAATGAGAAAAGAAACATTTGGCAATAAAACAGTGTTCCATTTTACCCCTTATTAGATTAGGTAAGTAGTTCCTCCATTGGATACCATATAAAGTAAAAATTTGCCATATACAACCTAGAATGCCCAAGCTTCCAAATAGAATTTGACATGCACCAAATCACAACCTCCTACCAACAGTGCTTAGAGAAACAACATAGGCAATACTACAAGCATTCAAACTTTTACCTGAAGTGTCGTAAGGTAGTTGTTAGGCTATTTAGGACATCAAGCCATGATCAAATGATACTCAGATAGGGAAAGGATTTATAACATGAAAGGCTGCAGGCCTTACTGTAACAATTTATTACTGTGCAAGACCACTGAATAAAGTATCTCCTCAGTAGAAGAGGGAGGAAACTAATGCGATACCCTTCAGAAATGGTTTTAGGAAGAAAGGTCACCTATCCTGGATAGGTAAAGAGTCATTACCATGAAAAAAAACCACTCTAAGGTGGATAAAATGCACACCAATTGGTATTGGGGAAACAATGAAGAATCTCATTGGGCACTTGTTACAAACTCAAAGGGTTTGCTAAAACTCATGAGAGACCAACGATATGTATAATTAATAGCCATAAAATCTATGGAGCACAAGTACGAGGAAGAACAACATGGATTGCATCCATCAAGGTTTGGCTTTACTTCATCTGGAAGACATTTCTTTTAGAATCCAAGACATTCCCGGTAAGGATAAACTAATTTTCTTTTTCAGTGTCCAGAAATAAGCAAGTAATAGGTCAGTTGGACTATAGAGTGGCTACCAAATAGTGTAGATGGAAGGTGATGTTATTAGGGTTTATCTTTTTGTTTTTATTTCCTTTGGCATGACCCACACATAGGGGATGTGTGGACATCCCTCATCCTACAGGGTATGTCCACATGTTAAATACACATGGATTATAGATAGAGAAGTACCACATTGCATCCCATAACAAATATAGTATAGCTTGGACACACCTTGGATGTGACCCACATCCCCATTATATCATCCCTATCAGGAAATTATACTTGAGGTGTTTCAATTTCGCTACACTCTCAACAAATTTTGTACTACTGCAAAGGTAGTTTCAATTTCAACATGTACATGTGAGTCTACACAATGGACTTCACATCTTCACCATGTTCATGCTATTCATGTTGTATAAAGTAGCATTTTTCTTTGACAATTTCTTCAACCAACTTCTCTATAATGTTCAAAGTGAAATTTCAAATTTGAATCATAATTTGAATATTGAAATAGAATGAATAATAATTCAAATTCCCTTGGAGTGGAGAAAGTTGGCTCATAACCAGATGAGATCTCAAACTTCATTAAATGAATCAAACTGAGGAACTTGAACAATGAATTTACCTAAAAGGATGCCAAACAATGTAGGAACAGGGCTTATGGAAAGATTGTTGCAGGCTTAGCTAGGTTGTTGAAGCATTGAGAGGAGTTGCTTGAGTTTGCAAGGAAGTTAAGTGAGAGGACCAGCCTCATCCAATGTCATTATGAAATAGCACCTTGTTGGTCCTGAAAATATTGCACTACACCTTAATATAGAATTATTATGAGAAAAATGGAATTTAGAAGTTGTAAGATGATTACTCCATTTTTTCTGGCACCATAATCTACTATACTGGGTGTGCTAGCTTCTTCATTTTCATTTGTAGACCAGCCATGAAAGGTTCTACCTTTTTATTATGTAAACTGTAGCCTAGATTAAGTGGACAAGGTGCCAAATTGATCACAATGGATGACTAGGCTAGAATTGGGTCACATTCATGACAAAATAATGAAAACAAGAAGAGACAAGTTTGATCGTGTTCATTGCAGAAGACAATAAATATCTGTATGGATTAGAAGGTTGTATACTTCTCTCTTTTGTAGTAGAAAATTGCAATCTAGGAGGGAATAGAGGATCATACAAATTATGTCCACTGATAGTGTGAGACTAATGATCTGCACTCACATCAATCATAGAGAAAGGTATAAATTAAGACCTATTGTGTGAGAAGAGGAATGTCCTTATGGTTGTGCAACCTTAACCTATAAGGGATCTAAATTATACCTCAGAAAGAAGTAATTTAAATGAGTGAGACAAAGGTGATATATATACATTTGAGCATTGAAATGAGTTATAAAGGGTTGACCTTTGGATGGTAACAATTTTCAAAGTATATCTAGGGCCTACCTTGCAATGTCGAATTTAAATGTAAGTGAGCCAACTCAATCTATTGTATTTACTATTTATTACATCCATGGGTGAAGTGTCTGTCAAGCCGGCTTGTAGGGGTGGAAATATATTGAGAAGGGGGCGAATTTTTTAAAACATGACATTTAAGGGGATTTTTGGTGTGATCATAAAGCTTATCAAGTTATCAACTAATTGATTTTGGAAGTTATGTTGCTTCAATTGCAATGTTCACTTGGAAAAGATTTGAAGGTGTGCTAGTATTCCAATGGAAAAAATCTACCATTTGAAGAGCTTTGGAGGCTACGTGAAGAATCATAAAGCCCTTTCTTATCATCACTATGGGGTTCATTATGTATTGTGAAAGATTTTTCACCCACCTTGGAGGCCACTTGGGGGATTGTATGCCCACAATGGAGGATGCTTCGATGGCTAAGGTAGGAGATTGTAAATGTTAAAAAATTAAGTAATTCCTTGAAGAATTTAATATTACCATTAGTTATATAACATTTGTAGCGTCTTAGGGTTGAATATTATATTTCCTCACTCATAAATTATTGATTTATAAAACAAGTTTGAGCTTCGTGGGTTCTTAATCACATTGTAGGAAGTCTTATAGAACTGTCTGGTTCATTGAAAAAAACCTGGTTTATCACTAAACCAAACTTTTCCAGTTCAGAGCCATTGGTAGGAACGGTTTGGTACTCAAAATGGCCTCACTAACAGTCCATTTTAATAACATTGGTGCTACTATTTAGAACATCTCACAGTTACCATTGGCAGGACAAGGGAGGAGTCTAGAAACATGTGATGTAAAACTCTTATTGGTGAAGCAAATAAATATACCATGCAACTATTGTTGAAAACAAGTTGTGATTCAAGTCATTGCAAGTATGCATAACATTTTCAGGTAGGACTTAGGGAGTGTAAAAAATCATAGGGCACTAGTTGAAATGGTACAAAACGTATTCCTAGAAATGTTGACTCTCGTTAGTGAAGTTTCAACATTTCTAGGAGTTGTTTTTGAAGAATAAGTTGTCACAAACATGCAAGTGAGTCAGTCATTGTGACATTTACATCTTAAATATTACGAAGTTTAGAGATCATCACTTTGCCATTGGCATGAAGATAGAAGTTTCTATTGCACTAAATGGATTTTCCATATTTGGGAAGCCTTTGTTCAAAGTTTTTTCGCATGGGATACCCTCCCAACTTATGAGATGCTTTAGGATGTCTTTTCCCACGAAGGAACAAGATAGGAATAAGTTGTTGCCAAAAAAGAAAAAATGTGTGAGATCATGTTTTCATCAGGGAGATGAAGAAAGGATGGAAGAGGAAGAAATATGCAAAAGACAATACAGAGGCATCTTCCCTTGACTTTGGTTCTAGGAAAAAGAGTCAAGTAAATTTTGCAAGTATGAAAAGAAACAATACTATGCTAATGAATGTTCAAATAAAAAAGTATTTAGAAAAGGTAATGGTAACATCCAAAAACGAAAAAAGTGTTGTTAGTGTAGATAGTTCAATTGATGTGAATGGGTTGGCATCCACAATAAACATTGTGATTTCTACAATTTCATCCATTTCTACATATTATCACTTGGAAATACTTTTCATATTTCAATGAAAGAAACCAAAATTATCTGAATAACTATTAGGAACTATGTCCCTCTAACTGATGAAGCTTCCTATGACTTCAAAATTGGTGATATCAATTTGAGGGGAGCCTCCCTGGCTGCTTCAAAGATTCAACTTTGAATTCTTAAGGGAAATTAGCAACCCAAATCTGCAATAAAACTTGTTGATCTGCAACAAGATATTTAAAATTTGAATTTTTTCTCTCCAAATCATTGATAACAAAATTTAGAGTGATTATACATGTCAAAATAACACAGAAAATTCACAAATTTGTTATAAATTCCCTTTGTTTCTAGCATAAAAGTTGTAGAACAACAATAAAACTGCTTCTGCTTGGCTAAGAGCTCGTCTTCCTCGGACGTAAGGAAACAGGTTAACGGCCCAAGACCCAGAGGCATCTGGCAGGAGTGAAAGCCTGCTCCCTTACGGACCACCAGCGGGTTATTTCAGGTGGCGTGGTTTTCCTTGATAACAGTGATGTGTCAACTGACTTTCACGGATAGCAGCCAGAGATGGCTGTCCTCACTGTTGGTTTGACAAACTGAGTTTGATAGGTTTTTCCACCTTTTGAAAAAAAAAAAAAAGAAGTTGTAGAACAACTAAAAAAATTGATTAGAGACACCATGAAAAGTCTCCAAGTCATTGTTTTATTGCTGATATGAGATATATCTCTATTAGTACTTGAATTTTACCGCGTGTTTTATAACAAACTCAACAAAGAAACTTAATGTAACATGAGGAAATCTACTTACGTTGTAACCTTTGTCGTTTCATCTCACTATGGGATGGTCATTTTCCAGTGTTGCGAAGGGGGGGGGGGGGGGGGGTTTGCTAGGGGTCTAACTCTTAGATACACATTTTTGTTAATAAATTAGAACTTAGATTAATGTAATAAGTCATTGATGTTTCTAATTGGAAATTAAAATCATCAAGCTAGGTTGTAGACAAACACTAAGGTAAATCCATTGAACTGAGTTCTCATTTAAATATGTTACAAGGAAGTTTAAATTTGCAATGGCTGTTGCAAATACAAATTAATTACACTAAACAATGAAATGATAGAAGATATGATAAAGTGGTAAACACTCACCTATAACCTATGTGGACTGATGCCTTCATGGATTGGAATGATGGAGAAAAGAGAGTGGAAATCTGCTATGAAAACTTATTAAGTTATATTCTTGTAGATGAATATGAAAATAATAATGACAAGTAAATAATAAGAAGAGAACCATAATTTCACATGCTCAACATAAAACATTTAAATAACCACAGGGAAATTGATAACCATGGGGGTTACCAACATAAAAAAAAATACATCCAAAAGATTGATAAAACAAAGATCAACTTTGCAAATTCAATAATACCACTTCTTTGCACTCCTGCTCACTCCTCAATGACACAGATGATATAATGGAAAAGAAGAGAAATCATAAATGATCAAGGATTTCCAACTTTGGATATTGAAAATATCCCAAGACACCTAAATAGGCACCATCCTAACTATGGAAAGGATCTTCAGGAGTTTGGAGGGAACTCTTTTAATGATGTTCCACATGTCCTAGCATTTATGAGGTATATCTCAGAATTGGAAGAAAGACATGAAGATGTCATGATCAGATTATTTATACTTTCTTTTGGATACTAATGTAATGGTTGGCTCAAACATTCTTGCAACCCAAAGAGCATACATTCTCTCAAAAATCTAGTTGAAAGCTTCCTCAAACATTGTCACCCAAGATTTTAGAAATTTGATGATCATGACCAACACTTGTTGGCAGCCTTGCACTAGGAAGGCCACCTTTACCTTTTTGTAGGAAATGATGGCATCCATGAAGATAATTATGGAGATTTTGTGGAGGAAGAACACCCTGTGGTGCTAAGCAATAAGATGGATGTCGATGAAAATATATTGTAAGAAGAAGATCTTCCTCATCTCCTTCAACATGATGATAATCCAGTGTTGTAGTAGTTACAACCACCCTCCAAAATTTTGCCTTAGCCTATTTTGGAGCCTCCCTACCAACCATACACAACACTGTCTTGCTTCGTCAAGTACTCAAGCTTCAGTGTTTTCCTCACACAAACGCAACCTGTCGATCACAGTTGATCCATTCCCCTCACAGGCTGTTCACCGGGACTTGGTCCAGCTGCAAGATGAGGAGCTTCCCCTTGAAAATTCCACGCTTATGGAGGGAAACCATCCTTCCTTCCAGGAATCACACAATCCTGTCTAACAGCCTGCTGGGCTCCACGATTGCTCAATCCTGCCATCCAACCCTTCCACCAGGATTTGCTCAGTCCTGCCATCCAACCCTTCCACCAGGATTTGCTCAGTCCTGCCATCCAACCCTTCCACCAGGATTTGCTCAAATTTTCCTACCAACAGGCTATTCAATCCAGGATTTGTGTAAATCTTGGTAGCAGTCAGCTACTCTGCCCAGAAATTGTGCAAATCTACTAGGCAGCCAGCCCAACTCCTAGCCAGAAATGCACATTTTTCCCCAGAAGTTGAGAAGTCTCTTGCATGTGCAGTTGAGGTGACTGGTTCCCTCTGGGACTGAGAAAAATAGACTTGCATGCATGGGATGCTTCTCCCAAGGTAGCATGCAAAGGCATCCCTTTATTCAGGGATCTATGTTTAGCAGTTGGAGATTACATGCATGGAGAAATTCCGAAACCTCCCACCAAGTGTCGCTTCCCCTAGATTCATGGCATGCACGTCACAACCTCGAAGTTATCAAAACTCATCAACCAAACACTACAGAGCTCATTCCACACATACACCTTGCAGCTTTGACATCCCGCATCACATCTAGGATCAGTCGGCACATTTAGCTCAGCTGTTTTGGGGTAAGCCCGCTTCCCATGCCTTGTGCTACATTTCTGTCGCTTTTTGTGTTTTTGCTTGTGGGAGTACCTTTTGCTTGATTTATTTGAACACTTGCTATCACTTACATGTATTCTAGCTTGTCCTAGCTCTATTTCAGTTTTTGTCGCTGTGTCACTACTGTCACATGCATGAAACTGTTTTGCATGGACGTTCACCCAAATGACAAATTGCCTTACCCACATGCTTGTTGACCTGTTTCTTGAATATTTCATTCATGTTTTGCATGCACTGTTAATCACTTCTGCTATCACTTAGTGTCACCATGCATTCACTGACTTACATGCTCTCAATTTCCCGTCAACGAGTTGGGCCGACCTTTGCCCGAGCTTTGCCTTCACCAAGGCTGCATTGTGCAATTTGGGGAAGGAAGGCTCACCTTCCTCTCCATATTTGGGCATTCCTACCCAACACTAGACTCCAAGATTGTTTTGCGCATTTATGGAGGACAGTGGCTGCTTGGCCCAAGAAATTGTGTAAATCTGTCCCTGGGCCAGCAGTCCTTCCCAGCTGCAATTTGGCTTTGCACAATCACAGCAGTCAACAGCCTGACTGGATTGTGCATTGTGCAATTCCAACAGTCTGCCAGTCTCCCAGTAGCCCAAACTGTGCCTTGTGCAATCTTGGCAGTCGGTCTCCCAACCTCCCAGCCGAAATTGCGCAACCTTCATGATCATTCACCTAGGTATGTTGCAAGTCAGTTCTCATGTTCATTTTAGTTTTCGACTGACAGATTGCTTGCCATGAGTATTTCCATGTCTCCAGGTATCGTAGGTGTTCATCTGCCTCTCAACAGTACAGGCACAATGGTTTCCAAGAGAGTAGAGATGAAGACACCATTTAAAGCACACTTGGGGATGCAGTCGATAAAGTGTCTATGGAATTTCCTACCCACGAAGACATCAAGTTGTTCATAGACAAGGACATCAAGATATGACATCAAAATCATCACAATGAGCAACATCATGAACAATAGTTAAAGACAACATACCAAATGCAATGAATGTAAGAGGAGGGTTGTTGACAATACAGAGGAGGGACAAGGTTGCAAGCTCAAGCAGGTCCATTGATCATGAAAGAAATTTTGGAGACTCCGGCTATGAAGTGATGGTGTGACATGAAGATCACGTGAAGGTAGAAGATGGAACAAAGAAGGAGTTTGATGTGCTGAAGCAGCAACTCAAGAAGAACATGAAGTTTCACAGACATAAGAATGAGTTGCAACAGGAACAGGAATAGAAGTGGGTGCAACATGCACTCACAGATGAAACTGTGCTTGTACAAGTTAAGGATCCATCCCAACAGCTAACATAGAGCAGACATGGCCAGCAATGTTGTTGATCACATGCAAGGGATTCTGTAGCATGTATGTTGTTGAGCGCAAGCATGTGATCGCGTGAAGGAAAAAGATGGAACAAAGAAGGAGTTGCATGTGTTGAAGCAGAACATGAAGTTGCATGGACAAACGAATGAGTTGCAACAGAAATAGGAATAGAAGTGGGCGCAACATGCATTGATGGATGAAACTGCACCCGTACAAGTTAAGGATCCATCCCAGCAGCTAACATAGAGCATAGACGATGAGCAGTGTTGTTCATCGCATGCAAGGGATTCAACAACATGCATGTCGTTGAGCACACGCATGCAATCCAACCCATTCAACACACTCACCTAAGAGAACACAAGAAGCAAGTCCAACTAGGGCTAAACATGTACTTCGACAAGTTGATGTGCATGACCACCAACAAAAATTTGAAGATCAACACGAACACTATGCACCAGTGTGTTTCTGTTTCAACCATACCTAAGAAGACCATGTGCATGTGATCAAATGAGTTGGATGAAGGGTCTGAACCAATGCACTGGTTGCAATGGAGGAAAGAGTTCACTTCACTAAGATGTGACCATGAGGTGCATGCACACCATCACGGATGACCAAGCTTGGCATCATCTCACCACCTTCACCATCACAATCATACCAAAGATTTGGTCTCACCACAGCGGATCGAGTGTTAGTGATGTCTTTCAAGGCTTGCTCAAGCCATGTTGTCTCACATGAGTACATGTGCATTGTAATGTTGAGTCATGTCAAGTGTAAATGAAGTGTCTACAGTTAGATGTAACAATCATAGAGTAGGTGAAGAGTCATGAAGGTAGTTGAACTATCACAAAGGGGAATGTCAAGGGTCACCCCACCCTTTGCTATAAATATTCCCTCATAACTCATTGTAGAGGCTTTTGGTCAGCCAAGATTCTACTAAGACTATTTTGAAGAAGGCTTGGATAGTATTGTAATGCGCCTTGGCTTCTCCACTGCATGGAGCTAGTACATCTCTTTGGAGGAACATGCAGATGTGGCTATAACATTCCACTGTTGGGGCTAGTAGGTTTACATGGATGTATTGTATAATTGTGACTTACACTTATTTATATAATAAGAGCCAACACATTTTCGTGCATATGTTGTTATTGTAGTTGGATTGCTCCAGTTGCTTTAATGATATGTTTTGTTTAACTTACATACTTGTGTACGAACTGAGTCACATGCAATTGTATGAATCTTGTTGTTAATGTGTTGCATATGTTGTTAATGTTGTCACCGTCTATGTTTTCTGCTCTGCCGGACATTAGAAAAACCTTTCAATTGAACCTTTCTATAAAAACCATCACACTCGTCTCAAACTGATTTGTGAGTGTTGTACGTGTTATCTTACCTTGTATGATGTGTCTGCTGCATCCGATTGGACTACTCAGCAAGAAGCTGCACATGTCCTTTGTGTTGTGTTTTCCTAGCTGAGTTGGGACTGATCCCTTTCAACCTGGAACTCACCTTCACCTCCTTCCCCTTTCGAAGTGTTGGAACCTCTCATACACCTTCCTTGACTCACTGCATCAGTCACACCCTTGTTGCTGACAGAGTTATTCTACTTGCCTCTGTGCGACACCGCAGTCAAGGAATTACCTTACGACCCACTGTTGGGACTCCTACACCAAATGGTCTGAGGTATAATTGGAACTTATTACCAAGGAGATCCCCTTGACATGTTGGCGGGTTCAACACTGTCAACATTTCTAGCGCTAGAAGGAGGGCCTCGTGACAAGTTGTTTCCTCTCATCTAGTTTTGAACCTTTGCATATATTTCATGGAGTCTTGCACTTTACGTCCCCTGAGGTGTTTTTTGAATCGTGAAGATGTCTCCATCTCGGGAAAGCTTTTTGATCTCTTGTCCACTCACACATATGATGGTTAAGGTGACTTGGCCTGACTTGAGCACTTATATAACTTTCTTTCCATGATTTATGAGGAAGATGAATTTTCTAAAGAACAGGCTGGTTTGCTGCATGCATACACACTTCACGAATCTCCTTTTTTTTAGGTGCTCAACCTACCAATTGACACTGTACACTCATTTGAGCACATTTGTTATCTCATTGAAGACACGTTCTACCATTTTGATCCAGACCATATTGACTGGAAATTGTTACAGAAACAGAGGGCTTCACGTGAATCTGTTATTGATTTTTGGTAGCACTTCTGTGACTTGCAATTTCAAGCTCCGAGGAGCCAGATGAAATTTGCTTATCTTTGGGACCAGTTTGAGTATAGCCTTAAGAAATGTTCCCGTATCAAGAGGAAGCTTGGTATCAAGCCTCTCTCAACATTATTCAGTTATGGGGTTGCACAATCTCATGTGGATGCGGTCACTGTCTCGACTAACTTTCTGCCTTGCTCGCATTCAACAGCTCCACCATTGCCCAGTGATGTTGAGGATCATGCTCACACACTTGTTCATCCTTCACACTCTCCCAACATCAATTCACTCAATTTTCATGTAAATTTGGTTGTGAGTCCTTTAAGCTCTCATATGCATTCTTTTCTTCAACCTCTGTCTTTGCACCTCGGTGTTCATCCAGATGATGTTGTCTTGTGTTCGTCGATTTCAGACTCTTCACTTGTTGTGAACAAGGAACAACCCACTAATGGAGTTGGTGTTGCGCAACCAAAATGCACTATCATTCATGAAGAGTATGAGTGTGAGCTTGAGCATCAACACTTGGCGAAGGATGACTCCCTTTCATTTGAGCTCCCTCCATTCTTTCCTAACATCATTGTTGAACCTGCCATCCATGATTTCACATATGTGTCTTCATCCATGGATGCACCCATTGTTGATATTTTGCAGGACACACCATATGTTAGCCCATCATTCAATAATGGAGAGGACCAATGGTTCATTAGAAATCCACTTGATCTTTCATCTGCTTTTTCATGAAATGTAGAGGGTAAACATCCTTCCTCCTCATCTACCCCTCTGTGTGATTCATCAAACCATGAGGATGCCGACCAACATCTTGAATTTTATGATCTTGGTTGTCGTGATCTCTTCACCTCATCATCCGATCACAATGTTGATTCACTCATTATTAATCTATCTAAGCCACTAGTCTGCCAAGATCCATCTGTTAATGAAGTTGAAACCCCACAGACCGTCGAGGCACTTTAGCCCGAGTTGATGGTTATGTCAGGCCCTCGCTATCCTGAGGTTGGTTTCGCTTTCGATCAAGAAATTGTTCAAACAGTCAAGGCTCCTTGTCACTCATCTATATGCACTCAAGATCAATCTAACGCTCATATTTTACTTCCTCCACTCGAACTACATGATCCCATTACTCATGCATTGGAGGAGTCTTACATTGAAAGCACTCGTGCGCGACACAAGTTATCTGTGTTTCTTTCGTTTGCTTGCATGTCACAATCAACAGTGTGCTTATGCTTCAAAGTTGCATGTAGCATCACACAACACCATGATATGTCTATGGACTGCCCGTCATGCACTCACTTATGTCTCATGGGCACTTTGAATCACGAAGTGTGGTTTTCTTCATTGTTATATCTTTCTTGCTTCTTGGTTCGCACAACTGGGTTGCTCGCGGACCAAGCATTCAACAACATGGGTCTACCAATGTAGCAGTGGCTGCATTGGAAGTATCACTTCATGTGATCAAGTCCATTTACCATTAGTGTAGGAGTAGGAGTAGTGTTTTCTTTCAGTTGTTTTCTTGCATGCTTGTTTTCTTATGTGCCTTATTTTCTTGTTTGTTTTCTTTCTTGTTTGTTTACTTGCTTCACTTTCATTTTTTCTTCTGCTTTTTCTTTTCTTTGTTGATTGTTAGTTCATTCGCTTGTTTTGTTCATAGGTTAGTTTTGTGTGAAGCCATGTATGAATCTTGAAGCAAGCTGGGTAAAGTACAAGAGGGCTTGTGCAGCTAACACTACTTGGTTATTTATCATCTTGCCTCTGTATGATGAGCTTGTTACTTTTAATCCATGATACATCAAAGAAAAATAAGTACTATTCGAAGTGAACCTTGGTGTAAATACGATGCTTGCGCGCTAACTAGTGTCACCTTCTCTAGTCAATTGTTTTTGGGTTAACCCTTGTCAGCTCAGTCAAGTAGAGTAAGGTAAGGGGGAAAACCTTAACAAGCACATCAGAGATATAATAAACTACTTCTCTACTAGAACAACCTCTTCTTCTCTCAATAAGTTGAGATCCCTCTTTCGCCTTAGAAATGAATAAGTGCCATGTGTAGTGGAAAATGAAAAAAATGAAAAGTCAAAAATGAAAAATGAATAAGACAAAAGAAGAGAAAGGCTTCCTGCGCAGGGAGGTGATGCAAGTAATTCTGCTAGTGTGCTTACCAAGCTCGTTGGAAGCAGAGCCATGCTTGTGTTCATATGTGACTTCACCATGGTATTGTTCAGGCCTACAAGCAGTGGAGCAACACTAGAGATGAAACTAAGGCTCTGATGATTATACTGGTTCTGCACATATATACCCCTCAACCCCAATCGAAACATTTGTGTTTCCTTGGCTTGGAATGTGTGTCAATAGACCAAGGGCTTGGTAGATGCTACATATTACAGTTAAGTTAGTGTGAAACCAAGATGAGCTAAGAACTAAACAATGCTTCTGGAGCAGTTAGAATTGCTTTTCATGAACAAGGTGTATGCAGAGATATGGAGTTCTACCAGTGTGTCACCAGGTGTTATAGAGGCTACAACCACCCTCCAAAATTTTTCCTTAGCCTGTTTTGGAGCCTCACAACCAACCATACACAAAACTTTGTCTTGCTTCGTCAAGTACTCAAGCTTCAGTGTTTTCTTGACACAAAGGTAGCCTGTCGATCACAGTTGACCCATTCCCCTCACAAGCTACTCACGGAGACTTGGTCCAGCTATGGGTTGAGAAACTTCCCCTTGAAAATTGCGCATTTCTAGATGGAAACCATCCTTCCCTCCAGGAATTGTGCAATCTTGTCTGACAACCTGCTAGGCTACAGGATTGCTCAATCCGGCCAGCCAACCCTCCTAGCAGGATTTACACAAATTTTCCTAGCAGCAGGTTGTTCAGCCAAGGATTTGTACAAATATGGGTAGCAGTCAGCTGCTCTGCCTAGAAATTGCGCAAATCTCCTGGGTAGCTAGCCCAACTCCCTACGAGAAATGCGCATTTTCTCCAGCAGTCGACCAGTCTCTTGCATGTGGAGATGAGTTGACCGGTTCCCTCTGGGACTGAGAAAAATAGACTTGCATGCATGGACTGCTTCTCCCAAGGCAGCGTGCAAAGGCATCCCTTGTTTCAAGGATATATGTTTAGTTGTTGGAGGATACATGCAAGGAGCAATTCCGAAACCTCCTACCAAGCATCGCTTCCCTTAGATTCGTGGCACGCACGTCACAACCTCAAAGTTATCAAAACTCATCAAACGGATGTTGCAGAGCTCATTCCTCACATCAACCTTGCATCTTTGTCATCCTGCATCACATCTAGGAGCAGTCGGCACATTCAGCTCAAATGTTTTGTGGTAAGCCCGCTTCCCATGCCTTGTGTTGCATTTCTGTCGCTTTTTGTGTTTTCTCTTATGGGAGTACTTTTTTCTTGATTTATTTGAATGATTTTTGTTTTTTACATGTATATTAGCTTTTCCTAGCTTTGTTTTAGTTTTCATTGCTATCTCACTGCTGTCCCATGCATGAAACTATTTTGCATGGGCATTCACCCAATCGGCGAACTGCCTCACCCACATGCACGTTGATCTATTTGCTTAATATTGCATTCATGTTTTGCATGCATTGTTAATCACTTCTACTATCACTTAGTGTCACCATGCATTCACTGACTTACTTTCTTTAAGTTTCCCATCGGCGAGTCAGGCCAACCTTGGCCTGTGCTATCCCTTCACCAAGGCTCCATTGCACAATCTAGGGAAGGAAGGCTCAAATTCCTCTCCATATTTGCGCATTCCTGCCTAGCACTAGCCTCCAGGACTCTTTTGTGGATTTCTCAAGGACAGTGGCTACTTGGTGCAAGAAATTGTGCAAATATGTCCCTAGGCCAGCAGTCCTTCCTAGCTAGAATTGTGCATTGCGCAATCCCAACAGTTAGTAGCCGAACTAGACTATGCATTATGTAGTTCAAGTAGTCAGTTAGTGTCCTAGGAGCCTAGACTATGCTTTGTGCAGTCTTGGAAGTCAGTCTCCCGACCTCCGGGCCAAAATTGCGCAACCTTCATGATCATTCACCCAGGTATGTTGCAAGTTAGTTCTCATGTTCATTTTGGTTTTTGACTAATAGATTTCTTTCCATGAGTGTTTCCATGTCTCTAGGTATCACAGGTGTTCATCTGCCTCTCAGCAGTATAGGTACAATGGTTTCCAAGAGAGCAGAGATGAAGACACCGTTCAGAGCACACTTGGGGATGCAGTTGATCAAGTGTCTATGGACTTGCCTACCCACAAAGACATCAAGTTGTTCGTAGACAAGGACATCAAGATATGACAACAACAACATCACAACAAGCAACATCATGAAAAACAGTTGAAGGCAACATACCAAATGCAATTAATGCAAGAGGAGGGTTGTTGACAACACGGAGGCAGGACAAGGTTGCAAGCTCAAGCAGGTCTAGTGATGATGAAAGCAACTTTGGAGACTCTGCTATGAAGTGACAGTGGGACAAGAAGATCACGTGAAGGAAAAATATGGAACAAAAAAGGAGTTTCATGTGCTGAAGCAAAAAATCTGGATGAACATGAAGCTGCACGGACAAACAAATGAGTTGCAACAGGAATAGGAACAAAAGTGGGCACAACATGCAATCATGGATAAAACTGTGCCCGTACAAGTTAAGGATCCATCCCAGCAGATGACATAGAGCAGCCATGGTGAGTAGTGTTGTTGATCGCATGCAAGGGATTCAGCAGCATGCATGTCATTGAGCACACACATGTAATTCAACCCATTCAACACACTCACCAAGGTGAAGAAAGAAGCAAGTCCAACTAGGGCTGAACATGTGCTTTAGCAAGTTGATGCACATGACCACCAGCACACACTTGAAGATCAACACGAAAACTATGCATCAGTGTGTTTCCAGTTCAACCATACCCATGAAGACCATGCGCATGTTAGTAGACAAGTTGGATGAAGGGGCCAAATCAATGGACCAGCTATAACAGAGGCAAGAGTTCACTTCAGCAAGATGTCACCATGAGATGCATGCACACCATCATGGACGACCAGGTTTGGCATCAACTCATCACCTTCACCATCACAAGCATGTCAAAGTGTTGGTCTCACCACAGTGAACTGAGTGTCAGTGATGTCTTGCAAGGCTTTCTCAAGCCATGTTGTCTCACATGAGTACATGTGCATTGTAATGTTGAGTCATGTCAAGTGTAAGTAAAGTGTCAACAGTTGGATGTAACACTCATAGAGTAGGTGAAGAGTCATGAGGGTAGTTGAGTTGTCACAAAGGGGAATGTGAAGGGTCACCCCACCCTTTGCTATAAATAGTCCCTCATAACTCATTGTAGAGAATTTTGGTCAGCCAAGCTTCTACTAAGAGTATTTTGAAGAACACTTTGATAGTATTGTAATGTGCCTTGGCTTCTCCAATGCACGGAGCTAGTACATCTCTTTGGAGGAGCAAGTAGATGTGGCTGTAACGTTCCACTTTTGGGGCTAGCAGGTTTACATCTATGTATTGTATGATTATAACTTACACTTCTTTATATAATAAGAGCCAACACATTTTCATGCATATGTTGTTATTGTAGTTGGACTTCTCTAGTTTCTTTAATGATATGTGTTCTTTAACTTACGTACTTGTGTCTGAACTGATTCACATGCAATTATATGAATCTTGTTGTTAATGTGTTGCATATGTTGTTAATGCTGTCGCCATCCATGTTGACTGCTCTGCCAGACATCAGATAGACCTTTCACTTGAACCTTTCTATAACAATTGTCACACTCGTCTCAAACTAATCTGTGAGTGTTTTACGTGTTATCTTACCTTTTATGATGTGATTTTTGCATCCGAGTAGAATGCTCCACTGGAAGTTGTGCATGTCCTTTGTGTTTTGTGTTCCTACCCAAGTTGGAACTGATCCCTTTCAACCTAGAACTCACCTTCACCTCCTTCCCCTTTCGAAGTGTTGGAACCTCTCATACACCTTCCTTGACTCACTACATCAATCACACCCTTGCTGCTAACAGATTTATTCTACTTGCCTCTGTGCAACACCACAGTCAAGGCATTACCTTATGAACCACTGCTGGGACTCCTACACCAAACGGTCTGAGGTCTAATTTGGACTTCTTAGCGGGGAGATCCCCTTAACATGTTGGCAGGTCTAGCACCGTTAACATCTAGATAAATAAGAAAATTTAGAGGGTGAATATCTATATTGTGATGATGTTGCTATTGGTATTAATAAAGTGTTGAGCTCAAAATTTGAGGAAGTTAGCACTGTTGGCATCATTTAAGAGGCTACTAGCCTACTACAGATCCAAAAGAAGAATAACACAACAGCCTTGATACAAACTTGATCTAGATCCATTATTTGCGCAAAGAACAGGAATATCATATGTTGTGTGTTATGAATCCAACCCTATCTATGATGAATATGAGCATACAAATGACATTAAGAACATTTCTCAAATTCGGCTATGAGCCATTTTCTTTTCCCAGAACTCAATGTCAACACAACTAATGTGATGTGTGATCAATCCAACCCCAAGGTAGAGAATGACAGGGTTGTTTATGAAGAGGATAATGAAGGAATTGCTAAAGGGAGCATACCAGATCAACCTTTTGATGAGGGCTTAATTCTACTTTTATATTTTGTAATGATGAAATTCTTACCTCTCCATTTGATGATAGCTATGACAATGTGACACCCCTACAAAAGTAAATAATTACTTTCTTTTTTTACTATTAGTTAACTATTTATTTCTGTTTGCAAACTAAGACTTTTATAAGAAAACAAAACTCGGGGACAAGTTAAAGGGTTATGAAACTAGTTTTGTTATTTAATTAATAAAATGGCAAGTCTTGGAACTTCTGGAAAGACCTTAATGACTTCTAAATGACTCCTCAGACAGTTATGGCTGTTGGTGCTCTCTTCTTCTGTGAAGGGATAAAAGGTCCTAGGAGGAAGGAGGATGGGTTACTTTTTAGATTATTTGGAAAAGTGACACTAGGAGTGAGGAGAATATACCTAAATAGGACATTGTACATGTAGGGAAGGACGCTACCAGAGGAGTTTTCTTGAGCTGGACAAGGGCTAGTGGAAAAATTTGATACAAACAAGGGTCTTTAAGTCTTAGGTTGGGGCTTGATGCCTGTAGACTTATCCAGTTGGATCGTTGCCAATATAACTGCTTTGAGGAGTTTATAGATCAGGGGAGAATTAGACGTGATTTCTGTTCTCATTGGATGGGAGGAGAGGTCTTTCTCATTTAATTTCTTGGCAAGTTAGACTAGATTTAAATCCAATTTCCATTACAGATAAGTATTCTATTTGATATGTGAATTTTGAATATGTAACTAGAATAGTAGCATTTCTGACTTGTGAATAGGCATTACTTTGAGTGAGTACATGTGTTAAGAATAAATGGAATTTTTGGCTTATGTATACACATTATTTGGAAATAACTGCCTATATTAATAATGAGAATATGGACAAAAACATTGATTCATTATAAATTATTTCTAGTAGAAGAACAAGTCTAAACTGAAAAAAACAAAAGAAATTTGCATTCATTATATTAACTGTTATATATGGAACTAAAGAAAATATGTTTGAATTAAATTACAAATATTTGCACCTTTAGGTAGGGTCAAACTGATAACTCAACCTAAAACCACATTAAAATATTGTGTTAAGTTCCAACCTATAACCTGGAAGGTTTGGAAGGAAAAGTCCATGGTATGAGTCCAGAATTAAACTAAAGCACCTCATGGGCAGAGTAAGTGGAATCTCCAGGGGTGGAGACTTTCGCCTATGTCAAACACTCAAACTCCAGAAACAATTAAAGTAATTAGAATTATGAAATTGGGCATTCTACAAAAAAAAATATAGAGTTCTGTACCTATATAAGCATTAACACAAAACATAAAAAAAGGTGCAGAAATTAACACAGAAATTCCATGGTACAATTTTGTAACCTGTATGAGAATCTTCATAATCAAACACAATTTAATAGTATCATTTCATTAAAATTAGAGTAGATGCATCCTTAGATGCAACCAAAAAGTTAATGATCACCAAATAATAAATTAACAATTCTCATACATAGGTGTAAGAGGAAAATGGGAAAAAATGAGATACATAGGTTAAACCTGTACAAAACCTAGTTGTGTAATGATAAACAATGTTAATCATCCAATAGGGTCATGACAAAATAACACAATGGGGTCATGAATAAATAAGACAAGAAGAGTAACTTGGCCAGACATTAAGACTTAGCTTGAGTACAAATTTAAAGAAATTACAGTGTATTAACCAGAGAATAATAATTCGAAATAGTTGAACTCAAAACCATAATCTAATGATAGTACATGAAAAAGACATGTATTCTACTATAAGGATTTCACATGGCAAGGAAAGTAATTGTCACAGGCATGAAGGTCGTCATACAAAGTTGACAGAGATAGATAACCTGGAAACAAAGAAACGAGAACCCCATCTGAGTGAATAATTCAACCCCAAAGAAGCTGTGATTACATATATGTGGAGGGCTTGAGCCAAATTAATGCTACCTGGCAGATGCAATAGGAGTAGGGTTAGATCTAAACAAGGGTTTCAACCAAAACATAGAATAAGAGATGACCAAGAAATTATAGGGCTTAGACCTCCAATTACCTGTTACGAGCAACTTTCCCCAAATCTGCTTGACATTTTGTATACTATATAGAGTGTTTTAAAAAAAAACTATTGTGCAAGGGGCATGCAATAAAACAAGGAATTGGGAACTAAAATTACCTAGTTTGAAGCAATTTTCTTGCTGAAGACGAGATTAAGCACTGTGTCCATCACCATCACCGAACCCTCAACGAAAAACTACAGATTAAAAAATCATAACCCTGTGAATGGGACCAATCTTCCATAAATGCTAGTGGAAGTCAAAATGGAGAGATCTAGGGGGCAGTTTGACACACCTGAGGGGAAAGGGAGACCTTGGTTTGCTGAGAAATTGCAAACGGAAGGGAAGTTGAACGCATGACAGAATGAGGGCTGGAATCAATTTGGGGCGAGGTAGT
Source organism: Pinus tabuliformis (assembly GCA_031772625.1). Lineage (NCBI taxonomy): Eukaryota > Viridiplantae > Streptophyta > Pinopsida > Pinales > Pinaceae > Pinus > Pinus tabuliformis. The sequence goes on along the minus strand of CM062805.1, from coordinate 701,360,943 downwards.
TACCCTAACTCCCCACCAGCACATATTAACCATTGGATCAGGTAGTGTAACATCAAGGGTGAGGAAAATTCCAAGTGTCCGCTCAGTCATATCTCTCATGGGTTTTATGTATCCATAACCTTTAGAGTAGCACCACCTTAGATGTATGAGAATAACATCACACAAACCTTATAACATTAATACAAACAACACAAAAAAATCATATCCGTACACTTGACATCTTTAATCTTATTCATTTAGCTAGGAGAGTGATTTAATAATAACGCGAACATCCATATAGCAAGTACCTTACCATGTGTAAAGTATATTAGGTTATGATATCCAACATTGGCTTATGTATAATAAATCAAGGATGTAAGTAAATAACTTCATGTGAGATAAAAAAAAATTGGTTGATTATAATATATATATTTTTTGGTTGATTATTATTTCATGTGATTGGAACATGTTACAAACAAATATGAAGAAATCCAGCTTTAGAGACCTCAAGAGTCAAATGGTATGCATTAGGGAAATTTCAGAAGTACAAAGCACTCTACAACATGCAATGATAGGATTTTTCTTGTTCTAGAAAGTGCGAGCAAGGTTTTCTCACAACAAACAGTAAGGTGAAAGGAGACGTGAATGGTATGAATTTGTTTCTGTTCATTTATCATATATCATAGATTGCTTGACAACAAAGATTACTATAAATTTTAGTGAAGAGCATACCATGTTTAATCAAATAGTCCACTTAAATTGCTCAAGGAGACCCTGAAATCTTGGTTGCCATCTCTCTTCTCTATGGAAGAAATGGACATTCTCAAGATGTTGTTACATACGATGAAATTGCTTGGAATACGAGAGTTGTTGAAAATGGACCATTCAGTCCAAGGGTGATAGGAATCCCAACATATTTTCATTTGGATTTTAATTTGTCTCTATTTTCAATAATGATCAAACACAACGGAAATGGATATTTCAGTCTAGAGATGATGAATTGGTTAAATATTTGGATTATGGACTTCACTTTGGCAGCTTTATCTTGAGAGTTTGCAGTTCTCAAGCGATCCCAAGAAGGACATGTGTTTCGAATAGGAGCAAGATGTTACCCCCTAGTTTGCATGATGGTACCAGAATAATTTTGTCCCCCAAAATTATCCCACAATTTATTGATAAAGGAGATCGATGAATTGTTTGGATTTCTATTATTATGATTAGCCTCTACCAACTTCGATGATAGAGATGACAGTCTGTGAGCTTTCTCCTAAATTAGAGATAAGGCTATTGTTTGATAGACACTTGTGGGCAGTTGGATTTCATATAGAATAAGATAACTGAGATAATTAATCCCATGGCTGGAACATCACCTGGTATAAGTGATGATCATAAAATGAAGTGTAACCTACTATGATGAGTATACAAAGTATTGTATTGAGAATAGGGTGTTGTTTGAAATGTATAACCAAGATGTCACCCTACAACAGTGTTGTCCATAGGGATGATGGAAATATTAGAAAGTTGCATAAACTAGGAAACATTTGAAGTAGATATTCCATCACTTATAAGGCACTAGATGGCTACTAGTTCTATAAAATTATTGTGGGGCATTCATATCAATGCCTAGTCAAGGGAAAACGTAAGGTAAAACAACAACCAGCTCGAAACTAAGTTGTTAAAGAAACCAAATCTTGTATCTATTTGTGAAAGTAAAAATTAGACATCGAATCAAAATGTTTAAAGTAGATGACCTCAATGGATGATGTGGGCCCTCACATGAGAGACACATGCCTTATCACTCTATCTCCATAAAATATCATACAATAATTGTGCCATGACACACAACACTACAACATGCCGACATGTTATGCATATATGGGGAGCAGCTGCCTGTCTCACCCATAGCCATCATTTTCATTTCTTCAAGCACATTGTTGCACCCCGAACCAAATAATTACCATACCATCCCAGTTGAAAAAATCAAATGGAAATATCCACAGGGATTTGTCAAAATCCCAGGTTATTTTGCAGGTCATGTGTAGTAGTGACCTATACCAGGTTACAATGTCTCTAGTGGGTTTTAGTCAAGTGGTCAAACAAATGAGCTTTAAGATGTCACTGAGGTCTCAAACCCCTAATGACATAGTTATGTCTATTTGGTCAGTAGAGAAAATTACCACATCTGAGAAGTTGCAAGATCTAAAAATATGCTAGATACAGAGAAGCCTCAATGCAAACAAAACAAAATATTGATTTCAGAACAAATAGTGACTCAAACAAACCAGTACACAAAGAAAAATGGGAAAAACACATGAAAGCCCACAAAATAGTGAATTTCATAATTTTATACAGTCAGAATTGACAATGGAACCTTAAGAAAACCTTTCCTAAATACAAAAACTAAACTAAACCTGGCAGTTGCCTAAAACTAAAATAGAAAATGTCCACCAACATAGTATCTTGTGACTAATTTGAAGTGCATGGGAGAGCTCAAAAAACTTCGGGTGACAAAACATGTATCTTGTTACTGATTTGAAGTGCATGGCAGAGGTCGAAAAGCTTTGGGTGACAGAAAATGTGAAAGACTAGCTCACAAAGGTCATCATCCTTAAATTCCTTCGAGATTCCACAAGAAACCAACAGCCCCAGGAATTCATATGCATTGACAATACTTATCCAGGATTCAACCTGATGTTTGAGTTTATATTTCCACGTAGTAGAAATATTCTAAGTCTTTTTCCATCATCGACAACACCTTTCCCAACGACAGAACAAACTCAAGGGAGTTCAAGAGAAAATGACAGGAATGTCTCAGTTCTCGAATGTATGTGTACCAATTCTCAGTAGTATCATCCATATAATGCCACCCTAGGGCCTGCAGAATCATCTTGGTCATGTACAATGCATATCTTAGTGATGTGAGGACTTTGTTACATATTTTCTTCATGTCACCGTGGGAATCAACCAATAAATTCTTCAGACCCTCACAGTTCATTTTCAAACCAATAACATCCTAGATTTCAGTATTCAGCTGAGTTTAAAAATGCTAGAATTTTAATCAATGAAGAAAGACATCACCTAAAACATTACAAATAAAGACCCCCTTAAGATGTAAATTTTTTAAAGTATTATCTATCTTATTCATAGGGTCTCATTCTTAGGAACCATTATTAGTGTGACTAGATTTGGTCTTCACGAGAGTATAAGGTCTTTATAAGAAATTATGTGGTGAATGCAATGGTTATTAGATTTCAAAATTATGCAGTGGAGAAACCCATCAGGTTTTTCTTGGACTCAAGTCCTCATCATTTGCATTACTTGTTGCACTAAGTCAACAAGAGGGGGTCACACTCCATGTCGGAAAATTTTCATCATCTATAAACTATGTATAACTTATGTCTAAGGAGGCTAAAGTAATGAAGGTAATGGCCTCCACCATATATAGGCTTATCGAGAAACTTTACCCATGTTGGAATTCCTATGACAATGAGGAAAATATGCTCCACCTATACATCTATAGCATGTTTACACCACATAATATACACTCCAAATTTCATCCCCAAAGTGACACTAGAGATCGTTAACTAGTACAAAGGAATTCTCTTAAGCTCTGTCACTATACAAGGAGAAACTTAAGAAAAATACACAGTCAACCATGGTGAACTGTTTTTCAACTGTTACAGGAATTGAGCATGTCCCATATTGGAAATTCTAGATATAGTATAAGGGAAGAGAAACATTTTTTCATTAGCCACTTTCATAGTAGTAAGTGATTAGGATACGTTGAGATTATGGGTACAAGGGAGGTAGTAGCATCCCATATGAAATTCATATTACAATAGGAATTCATCAATAGATTATATATAGAGATCGTGTGACACAAGTGGATGGCTTCAGAATTTTAAGGCTGCAAGATTCACTTGCTATCTTACTTTTCTATATGCAAAGAATTTCAAATTGTAAGCATAGAATCCCACTTATCAAGAGTCTAATGTAAACAAATAATATAAGTGTTACCAGATAACCCAAAACAAAAGTTCAATTTTGTCAAGTTCCCATTATATGATATGTGGGTGCAGATGGTCATTCTGGGGGCCTAGTTGTCCTTTCGAATCCAAGAGAATCTACCCTTAAACTTTTCTCTTCCTTGGCAAGTATTATCATGGAAGGCCATTTCAAAGGATTTGATAATCCAGTAATCCTTGTAAACTATTATGGACCCTATCAGGAAAGAGAATCCTTTTGGAACCACATGTTCAATAGTGGGATTTTATTGGAACACTCCCTTATCCTTGTTGGTGATCTAAATTTTTCCTTCTTTGTCCAAGAAATCTAAGATGAGAATGATCTACCTTATCCTTTTTCATATATGATCTTTAGGATTATCTATGAGTCTCACCTTATCTACATATGTTTGTCTCCTCTTCGATCGACTTGGAAAAATGAAAGATCATGGACTAAGGGGTTAGCAAGGCATCTTGATAGATTCCAAATAGTTGATCCTTTGATCACAAAAGTGGGAAAATACCAATATTGGATATGTTAGGAAGTCATTTCTAATCATTATCATATTTCCTTGCAGCTGGATTTTAATAAATCCTCTTTAAAGTATCCCTTTAAATTTAACAGAACTTGGCTCAATGAGAAATCCTTTATGTCCCTTAAGTATGAATATTGGAATAATTATATGGTGGATCCTTGCTTATTTCCCATGGATTCCTGGACCAATGAAATGAAAATTTTAAAAATCCATGTGAAATCCTGGTCTTAGAGTCTTATCCATGAGCAACACCAAGAGCTAGAGTGTATTGAATCTAAAGTATCCTTACGTCAAAATGATTTTATTCATAGAAGGTTCCTAAATGATACAAAACAGAGGATGCGTATATTAGCTGAAAGGAAAGAAAGACTGCTCAGATCAGAGGAGGAACTTTGGAGACTCAAAATTAGGGAAATATAGATAAAGGAAGGGGGACCATAATGCAAAATTATTCCATAAGTTTTCCTCCTATGGGAAGAATAATAATGACATATGGGACATCTCGGATGCTAAGGGTAATTCCTATGCCTCTCAATAGGATCTGAAAAATTTAGCTAGGACTCACTTTTATGATCTTTTTCGGGATCCTGGTGATTGTTTAATCCATAATCAACTTCAAGTCATTCAAAATATTCCTAGGTTATTTTGTTTGTCAATGATATCCTTATTCTGAGTGATGGCTCTGAATATGAGTTGAAATATTTAGAAGCATTTTCTTAGTCTATTGTTCAACCTTGGGCATGTTTATCAGTCAACATAAGCCCGCTTTAGTTTATAATAATGTCCCTGTGCAAACTATCCCAAATGTTGAATCAATGCTACCATATAAGATGACTCCCTTGGATCATTGTCTTCTATACTTGGACTTTTTTCTCAAGCCAAACTACTCATATTTGTTTGTCGATGATACCCTTATTCTGAGTAATGGATATGAAGATGAGTGGAACATATTTATAAGAATTTTCTTAGTCTATTATTCATCCTCAAGCATTTTGATCAGTCAACATAAGCCCACTTTATCTTATAATAATGTCCCATAGCAGATTATCCTGAATATTTAATCAATGCTACCATATAAGATGACTCCCTAGGATCATGGTATTCTATACTTGTACTTTTTTCTCAAGCCAAAATATTATCATGTGGAGGATTGGAAGTAGTTAATAAAGAAGACTGAATGCAAAGTTAACAACTAGTGCTACTATGTGGTCAAATATCTGAGCATTCATGTGCTCATTAACAATTTCAACTTCACCAAATTCATCATTTGTTTTTGGATTCATGAGAGGTGCACTTTAAACTCTACAAACCATTACTTCATATGAAAATTTGTCTTTGTTATTATTAAACTTAAATTCCTCAAACTCTTATGCAAATATGTCATCATCAACTATAATCATACCAACTAGATCACACATGTTATTCACTTCTTTATTGGAAGTTTCACCATCATCAACAAGGTCTATTGCTTGATTCACCAATTCATAACTCATTTTGTAGTCACCATTCACATGTGTCTCGTCATAGTGGGATTCATCATCATCTTCACCATCCATGTTACAATGGGGTTCTCTAGCATCTATATGCTCTTGCTCTACTTCACAGGTAGAGGCTTCAAATTCTCACTCTACAATATTTTTTGTGTCTTCTTCATCCAGTGCATATTTGCATGATGGGTTTCACTTTTATAGTCCTTATGACCATCATCCACATTTTACTAGGATTCACCAAGCTTTGTTTTCCTCCTAGAGTCTTTCTCATTTACTTTCAGAAATGTAGTTGAATTTCTATTGATTCTTCAACAAGCTGTAACATGATGTGTTACTTTATGTCACTTTCCTTTATACCAAATTCTACTTTCAGGGTCTTCCATGCTTCTTAGGAAGATATAGCATTATATACCTTGCACAAGGACTTCTCATCCAATGCATTTTTTATAAGATCCAACACTAAGTCATCATATACTTAATCATATGGGTGATTAGCCTCATACTCAATCAACTCTTTACATCAAAGAAAAGTTTTCATTTTGACAATTCCTAAAAATTAATTTTTTACCAATAAATTTTGGAAGTGTTACAAGATCTATCCTGATCCATTCATCCTTGAATTGTTCTACTTCATCTACTTATCTTTTAGATTCCCCGGCCGTGGAGAGAAACTCTATGAGATCTTCAAAATACTTTGGGCCTTCCTTTCAATTTATTTTCTCAGTTTACTTCTGTCTTGCTTTGCGATCCATGACTATTGTCTTTCTTTTGTATTTTGTCTTCTTTATTTATTGCATCATCCTTCTAGAAATGAACATTTCATAAACTTGATTATCTTTAAATCTAAACATTTTAACATTCACTTTAATGGTGGTTGCCAACAACTACTAGCAATTTTGTTAAGATCTTATTCATAGATTCGTATGAAGGCTCATGGGTAAAACTTACAATGGAGACTCCTTCTTTGGTCAGTGGCGATGGCTCTTTCCTCTTGATATGGTGGTGGATTTGTAGGCTACTCAACCTAATGTTTTAGTAGTTGGGTTTGTTAACAAGCTCTAGTTTCTACTTATGGACAAACAGATGAAAACTTCGATTTGTGGGCTACTCACAATAACCAAGGCTCTTAGTGGATGTAGCTCATAACCTTCTTAACTCCTTTGGTTCTTTGAAATCTTGCTAAACCTTTCTTGGATACCATTTGTTATTTAGAGGCAGAGATATACATGAAAACACAAGACAAATAAGTACACAGGCTTCTCCTTGAATAAAGACGTTCTATTCATTAATTATTCTCCCATATACATCCACCAATTTGTTGTTATTCTCTCTTCTTAATTCACATTACAATGACCCAACCATGAGTATATAAGCCATCAAATTTCTAAATATGGAATCGTGCAAACTCTAACTTTCTTTTCCTCATGCAAACTATGACTTGATGCTTTAACTAAACTTTTCTAACTTCACTTTAACATAAATCGACATTGTTCTTTTCCTTAACTTAGTTTTTCTTGACAAGGCATTAAAATTTTACCTCTGAATCACTTGACTTCTAATATTAGGCTTAACTTTATTTCCTTCACTTAACTTAACTCTTCACACATTACAAGCATATGAGAGTACTTACTATTTCTATCAAGTAAAACAATTTTGATCTATGACAAAGTTGTGATCAATGGCAATAAATCAAATAGCAAATTTAGGAATAGGTTTGTATGAACTAGGGATTCCAAAGTTTTATACTACCTCCACCCTGTAAAACTATTTAGACCTTCACTAGGATTCCATAAGAAAAATCCTCCATCCAATAGTTGTTGAGGGACTCCAAAGTTGTATACCCTCGACCAATTAATCAGTAAGGGAGTCTAGAGATCAATATCTCAACCATTTAATTAGAAAGGGGCTCCAGAGATCAATGTCTCCACCTTTTAGGAAACAGGGATTCCAAAGATCAATGTATCCACCCTTTAGGAAATAGGGTTTCCAGAGATATTGTCTCCACCTGAAATTTACTCTGGTTTTACAAAAATGGATGATACACAAGGAGCTCATTCTTGCAGAATGAACAATAAATAGATCTTGTGCACTGCCCTTGAGAAGGAAGTGATGAGATTCTACTCTTCCTTGTTGGTTTAGATTCCTAATGATGGATGTTACAATATTAAATTTAAGGCATTTGTGAGTGGTGGAAGGGGACATCTTTCTCTACTTGATAGGGAAGTGTTGTAGCATCTATAGCACTTAGCGACACACCAGTAGAATTTCAACTTCTCTGTCTTGGTTAATTTCCTTCATGCAGGGCCTTGGTTCTTCGGGGAGTATTGATTCATTATGCAGATTAATTTAGTCTCCCCACTTACCCCGTGAATATACAAAGTCCCTGTAATTACTTCTCGGTTAAACTCAACATAAAATTCAGCATTATCTCAATGTTTCGAGTTGGGAAGGGTAGTGAAGTTCATAAGCTTAAGATTTCCATAGTATACTTTTTCATTTTTGGTGTTTCTCCCCTACCAACAAGCCTAGAGGGTACTTCGACGAAGAAACTATAGGAGAAAAAAGTTTGCTCCACTACCAGCAAGCCTGAATAGTACCCCGACGGAGTTGCTTGCTTCACCTCTCTGCACAGGAAGCCTTTCTCTTCTTTCACAATTTTTTTCTTTTATAGGACTGTGCATTGACACTTATTCACTTTGGGAAGAAGAAGGATCCCGAATTATTGAGAGCAGGAGAGGTTTTTCCTTCAGAGAAGCATGTAAAGACCTCTGATTTAGGTTTTATCATTTATATTTTTCCCCTTCTCCTTTTCTACTAGTTGGATAAGCATGAAAAAACCAAAACATAAATAACCAAATACAAGTGCAAGGTTTTCTGAATAGACACGAGTTCATGGTTTGGTGAAAGCTATCCTTACGGATGGATCATATTTTCCATCGAAACTTCATCACGCAAAAGAATCTCGTTGACCTCCTCACTAACGTATGTACTAGGATGTCTAAGAAAATAACTTCCATATTGTGATGAATATGTCAGTGATTCTTAGACATGCCAAGTTCCATTGTATTATTATGCCCCAGGTTGGAAAGGTTCTTCTCCATGAGTGAATGCCCATGTCCCAAATGAGAATGGCTATGCTCCAAATGAGAATGTGTGTGTCCTTAATGAAAATTGCTATTCTCTAAATGAGAATACTTGTGTACCGAATGAGAATGGCTACGCTCCAAATGAGAATGTTCGTGTCCAAAATGAGAATAGGTATGTAAATGGTTGTTTTCACAATGTTGATGATTTTCACTGGTGTTGGAAACATGGTGTTACGTACACGCATATTTTTTTTCTTCACTCTTTAGAGCACGAACTTTTTTCCCTAAATCATTATACTACTGCGTAATTAAAAGAATGTAAACTTTGAAACAGGAACTATAAAATCAAAATGGGAACTCTGGCCAAAAAACGCCAAAAAAACATCGAAAACAATGCTAAAAACGAAAAGTGTGTATACTGGAATGATGGTTTTTTTTTGAGGGATAATTTTGAACATGTTTTAAAAATGGCGGTGAAAACGAAATTTTCGTGCAAAATACAGCTTGAAAATGAAAAAGTGATGATACTGGAACAATGATTTTCTTTTAGAGTCAATTTTTTTTAGGGCAACTCCCCCCACCCGTAATCGGCCGGCCACACGCTCCCTCCCCCACTCCCCACCGTACCCGCCCCCTCCCCCCTCTCACCCCCCTTCACTCCCCCCACCCCCGACATGCCCCTCCCCCACCCCTCTCCACCCTCCCTCAACCCACCCCCTCATGCCCCCCACACCCTACCTAGCCGTCACCGTACCCGACCACCCCCTCACGCCCTCCCCACCTTGCAGAAAATAGGAGAAGGAAAAAGGCACTTCAATGTTGTATTTTAGTAGCTCCCCAACTTCAATGCACCTTCATGGTGATGAGGGTTAACAATTGGTTATTTTCTTGGCACCCACACTTGTATGGTGATGAGATATGGCCAATGGGTTGTGCAATTACTTCCCTTATATTAAATATGATTTCCAAGTTAGAGACTTACTCTTGGAGGATGAGGGCATTGCCAAGCAATAACTCAAACTAAAGAAACAAGCCTATAAAAAGGAAGGAAAACCCTAATCTTCAATTGAGTGCTCCACTTGATCATGAGACTATTTTTGTAAAGAAAACATAGCATTGTTTGTGTTAATGGTTTCCACTACAAATCTATGTAATGGTCACTTGTATAATTGATTTTGTTGTTTTAATTTATCCTATGCATAATGTACTTATAATTATGCAATATTCAACTTTATGTTTCATATACTTCGAATGTGATTATAAATAGGTTTTGGAATGGACGCTAATTCTGTTTTTTCAATATTAACATATGATAAATTTGAGACATGTATATTTACACTCCTTAAAGTGATCCTCATTTATATGGATTACATCTTTTTTATGAGCTTAACATGTCACTTATCAAATATAACTTGAGGGAGAATAGCATTCCATTCCACAATCACTCTAGCTAAACCCAATTAATAAATAGATTACACACCAATAAACATCAACCAACTCTCACTTTCCTCAGCAATGATGTAAAAATATATATAGCCTATTAAATGTGTTTACTGACTCTCACTTTCCTTAGCAATGATGTAAAATATATATAAACTATTAAATGTGGACCATTAAAGTGACCTTATGTACGTAAACATGCAACTAAGAACATAATAGATACATATTTCTTTAAATTTTAATTTTAAGATTTAAAAGAGGGAACCAAATATAATTATTTAAAGCTATTTATTTTTAATGTTTGATGTGAAGGATGTGAAGATCATAGATTCAATACATATTTACTCTATTTCTCCTAAATTTCATCCTATCATTTTACCAAATTTCTTAAAAACATTTAAATTATAGCTTTGAAACCATATCCTAAGTATCCTCTTGTCATATATCAAACACTCCAAATAATGATTGTATATATGCATGTCGAAATTATATATTGACACACATTATAACAAAGTGACTTCATAAATTTGCCATATCTTCAGTATTGTTTTTCCATTTTCCAAATGACAAGTATTGTTTTAGTCAAAATTATAAATCTGTAACTTTGAAAAATGGGACGTATGGTAAGGCATGAACTGGTTGATATTTAAATCCTCAAAGCTTATAAAAAATGTACGAGGCAATTTTAGAGTTAGGTGGTTGCTTCTCTTATAGAAATTTCAAGGGCACGATAAGCAAGTAATTAAAACTTTGGCAAATCTTTTGATGGCTCGAAGGCTTGAATTGGTGACCTCCAACTATAGTTATTCGAAGTTTTCAAAGGTAGCTCATATTAAAACTAAAAAAAGAAGTGTTGAAAAACGAACATTGCTCAATTACAGAGATCAGGAACAATTGCAAAAATAAAAATTCAAAGTTTTCAAAGGTAGCTCATATTAAAACTAAAAAAAGAAGTGTTGAAAAACGAACATTGCTCAATTACAGAGATAAGGAACAATTGCAAAAATAAAAATGTTAGCGTGTGAAGGATGTGAAAATCATAGATTCAATTCAAAAGATTATCGTACATATTTCCGATAAATAAATTTTAAGTATTGACATATTTCGGATAAATAAATTTTAAATTACTAACAGAATTAGACACAGAAAGATTACTAACAGAAGATGCTGGAATTTGTGACACACGAAGATGGTCATCCAAGTACTTCTGCTCTTGTCACTGTTGACAGGCATGAATGGTATTCAGAGCCTCAACTCTACACTCGTGATGATCTGAGTGGATTCTGGAAAAAAAGCCCTGCCTCGTCAATTACATCTCTTTCCGTTTTTCATGATGAGAAAGATACAACGACCCAATCACAAGTATCATCAATCACAGAATTTGTTAGTGTGGAGAATCCACTGTCTGGGAGAATGATGAAAATACTCCGCCCTTAGTTGATGGCCGATTCTCAGGGCCCGGCGGTGCGCCCTCCCGCCCAGGGTATCAACTAAGGGCGAAGTATTTTCATCATTCTCCCAGACAGTGGATTGTGGCTGGCCGATTCTCAGAATCGGCCATCAACTAAGGGCGAAGTATTTTCATCATTCTCCCAGACAGTGGATTGTCCGCCGGGGTGGGAGACTGAACAATTAGTGAGAGAGGCTTTTCCTGCGGAGACAGGAATTCTTGTAATAAAATCCGTGGTGCCTGGAGGTCCTGCTCACAATATGCATTTAGAGCCAGGGGATCTACTTGTCCGTGTTAATGGTGAACTTGTGACACAATTCTTGAAGTTGGAGACGGTTCTGGATGATTATGTTGGAAAGACTCTCGATTTAGAGGTTGAAAGGTGCGGTGATCCTGTAAAAGTGATACATATCCATTTCGTCCTCCACTTCCAGCAAATGGTGGCGAATCAACTCCAACATGTTCATGTTCATGCTCAGGCTCTGCCTTGCTCTGCTGTAATCTCCATCGCGGTTTCCGTTTCAATTAGATTGTGAAGAATTGGAGGAATATATATAGCATTCTTTTTCCCATCTATTATTTGTGGTCCGTCAATTGCACCCTGCACGTTCATGTTTTGAATAATAAAAAATAATAAACAAATTCGACTTTGAACTTGCCATCGCCGCCGTCATCCTCGCAACACCATCGGTCTTCATTGACTGATTCTTGGAATGGTTTGACAATAAGTTTAAACGTTGTAAACAAGCATGCTACATCACAAACGTGCGTAGGAAAATAGAATATTTATAGATCAAATTGCTCTAAATGTTTTGTGCTTTTCTCTTTTTGTGGATTTACATTTTTGATAAGCTTTGAGGATTTAAATCTCAACCGGTTCATGCCTTACCATAGGTCCCATTTCTCAAAGCTACAGATTTAGAATTTTGACCAAAACAATACTCGTCATTTGGAAAATGGAAAAACAATAGTGAAGATATGGAAAATTTATGAAATCACTTTGTTATAATGCGTGTCAATATATAGTTTCGACATGCATATATACAATCATTATTTAGAGTGTTTGATATATGACAAGAGGATACTTAGGATATGGTTTCAAAGCTATAATTTAAATGTGAAGAAAAGTCAATGAAGACCGATGGCGTTGAAGTTCACATTTAAATTATAGCTTTGAAACCATATCAGATTCCGCAATATTCCCGGGATCTACCATTGATGTTGGGCACGAATGGCCAACAGTGACCCTGACATGGATGTGGGAAACGTGGAAATCTTAGGTCAGCAGACCACGCGAGAAGGGATGGAATCGAATAATTGGTGTGGGCAACATTGAAATCTTACGTTAGCAAACCACGCCGATTGAATGATGGCATGGGAAACTCCGACGGGAAACATAAGGCGCACGCTAGTTATGAGCTGTTTCAACTCTAATTAAAGATGTTATTTTAGGAGTTGTCTATAATGCGACTTTTTGGAGATTCCGGTGACGGAATCCGGCGGAAGAAATTGAGGTTAAATCTTGATTTGTTGCAGTTAAAATGGTTTTTTAACTGCATATTTGGATTCAGCACCCTTAAAAACCCATGGGACGCCTTGATTGTGCAGAAACTAGCTATCAAACTTGCGATTCCAATAAATTGCTGCCGGATTTTGACCGGAAAAACCCACCGGAAAGGCTTCCAAAAAGTCTCATTATAGACAACTACGTTATTTTATCCAAACATGGAAAGAAGCTTCTAGTTTTTTTGGATTTTAACCACAAAATTTAAATGACGACCGATGGCGTTGAAGACTGAAGAAAGGTTAATGAAGACTGATGGCATTGAAGAATGATTCACATTTAAATTATAGCTTTGAAACCATATCAGATTCCGCAATATTCCCAGGATCTACCATCGATGTTGGGTGCGAATGGCCAACAGTGACCCTGACATGGATGTGGGAAACTTGGAAATCTTAGGTCAGCAAACCACACCAGAATGGATGGAATCGAATAATTCGTGTGGGCAACATGGAAATCTTACGTTAGCAGACCACGCCGATTGAATGATGGCATGGGAAAATCCGACGGGAAACGTAAGGCGCACGCTAGACTTATGAGCTGTTTCAACTCTAATTAAAGATGTTATTTTATCGAAACATGGAAAGAAGCTTCTAGTTTTTTTGAATTTTAACCACAAAATTTAAGTCAATGAAGACCGATGGCGTTGAAGACTGATTCACATTTAAATTATAGCTTTGAAACCATATCCTAAGTATCCTCTTGTCATATATCAAACACTCTAAATAATGATTGTATATATGCATGTCGAAATTATATATTGCCACGCATTATAACAAAGTGATTTCATAAATTTGCCATATCTTCACTATTGTTTTTCCATTTTCCAAATGACGAGTATTGTTTTGGTCAAAATTCTAAATCTGTACCTTTAAGGCATGAACTGGTTGAGATTTAAATCCTCAAAGCTTATCAAAAATGTAAATCCACAAAAACAGAAAAGCACAAAACATTTAGAGCAATTTGATCTATAAATATTCTATTTTCCTACACACGTTTGTGATGTAGCATGCTTGTTTACAACGTTTAAACTTATTGTCAAACCATTCCAAGAATTAGTCAATGAAGACCGATGGCATTGCGAGGATGACGACGACGATGGCAAGTTCAAAGTCGAATTTGTTTATTATTTTTTATTATTCAAAACATGAACGTGTAGGATGCAATTGATGGACCACAAATGATAGTGGGAAAAAGAATGCTATACATATTCCTCCAATTCTTCACAATCTAATTGAAACGGAAACCGCGATGGAGATTACAGCAGAGCAAGGCAGGGCCTGAGCATGAACATGAACATGTTGGAGTTGATTCGCCACCATTTGCTGGAAGTGGAGGACGAAATGGATATGTATCACTTTTACAGGATCACTGTACCTTTCAACCTCTAAATCGAGAATCTTTCCAACATAATCATCCAGAACCGTCTCCAACTTCAAGAAGTATGTCACAAGTTCACCATTAACACAGACAAGTAGATCCCCTGCCTCTAAATGCATATTGTGAGCAGGACTTCAAGGCACCACAGATTTTATTACAAGAATTCCTGTCTCCGCAGGAAAAGCTTCTCTCACTAATTGTTCAGTCTCCCACCCCAGCGGACAATCCACTGTCTGGGAGAATGATGAAAATACTCCGCGCTAGCCACCCCGGGCTGGCGGGCGCGCCGACGAGGTGGAGCGCCTGCCCGCCCAGGCTGGCTAGCCGATTCTCAGAATCGGCCATCAACTAAGGGCAGAGTATTTTCCAAGACTTTTGATGAATCATTCTCCACACTAACAAATTCTGTGCCTGATGATACCTGTGATTGGACCATTGTATCTTTCTCATCATGAAAAACGGAAAGACATGTAATTGACGAGGCAGGCCCTTTTTTCCAGAATCTACTCTCTACTCAGATCATCATGAGTGTAGAGTTGAGGCTCTGAATACCATTCATGCCTGTCAACAGTGACAAAAGCGGAAGTACTTGGATGACCATCTTCGTGTGTCACAAATTCCAGCATCATCTGTTAGAAATCTTTCTGTGTATAATTTTGTTAGTAATTTAAAATTTATTTAGCCAAAATATGTACTTAAAATTTATTTATCGGAAATAAGTACGATAATTTTTTGAATTGAATCTATGATTTTCACATCCTTCACATGCTAACATTTTTATTTTTGCAATTGTTCCTTATCTCTGTAATTGAGCAATGTTCGTTTTTCAACACTTCTTTTTTTAGTTTTAATATGAGCTACCTTTGAAAACTTCGAATAACTATAGTTGGAGGTCACCAATTCAAGCCTTCAAGCCATCAAAAGATTTGCCAAAGTTTTAATTACTTGCTTATCGTGCCCTTGAAATTTCTATAAGAGAAGCAACCACCTAACTCTAAAATTGCCTCGTACATTTTTTATAAGCTTTGAGGATTTAAATCTCAACCGGTTCATGCCTTACCATAGGTCCCATTTCTCAAAGTTACAGATTTAGAATTTTGACTAAAACAATACTCGTCATTTGGAAAATGGAAAAACAATAGTGAAGATATGGCAAATTTATGAAATCACTTTGTTATAATGCGTGTCAATATATAATTTCGACATGCATATATACAATCATTATTTAGAGTGTTTGATATATGACAAGAGGATACTTAGGATATGGTTTCAAAGCTATAATTTAAATGTTTTTAAGAAATTTGGTAAAATGATAGGATGAAATTTAGGAGAAATAGAGTAAATATGTATTGAATCTATGATTTTCACATCCTTCACATCAAACATTAAAAATAAATAACCTTAAATAATTATATTTGGTTCCTTCTTTTAAATCTTAAAATTAAAATTTAAAGAAATATGTATCTATTATGTTCTTAGTTGCATGTTTACATACGTAAGGACACTTTAATGGTCCACATTTAATAGTTTATATATATTTTTACATCATTGCCGAGGAAGGTGACAGTCAGTAAACACATTTAATAGGCTATATATATTTTTACATCATTGTTGAGGAAAGTGAGAGTTGGTTGATGTTTATTGGTGTGTAATCTATTTATTAATTGGGTTTAGCTAGAGTGATTGTGGAATGGAATGCTATTCTCCCTCAAGTTATATTTGATAAGTGACATGTTGAGCTCATAAAAAAAATGTAATCCATATAAATGAGGATCACTTTAAAGAGTGTAGATATAGATGTCTCAAATTTATCATATGTTAATATTGAAAAAACAGAATTAGCGTCCATTCCAAAACCTATTTATAATCACATTCGAAGTATATGAAACATAAAGTTGAATATTGCATAATTATAAGTACATTATGCATAGGATAAATTGAAACAACAAAATCAATTATACAAGTGACCATTACATAGAATTGTAGTGGAAACCATTAACACAAACAATGCTCTGTTTTCTTTACAAAAATAGTCTCATGATCAAGTGGAGCAGTCAATTGAAGATTAGGGTTTTCCTTCCTTTTTATAAGCTTGTTTCTTTAGTTTGAGTTATTGCTTGGCAATGCCCTCATCCTCCAAGAGTAAGTCTCTAACTTGGAGATCATATTTAATATAAGGGAAGTAATTGCACAACCCATTGGCCATACCTCATCACCATACGAGTGTGGGTGCCAAGAAAATAACCAATTGTTAACCCTCATCACCATGAAGGTGCATTGAAGTTGGGGAGCTACTAAAATACAACATTGAAGTGCCTTTTTCCTTCTCCTATTTTATGCAAGGTGGGGAGGGCGTGAGGGGGTGCGTGGGGAGGGCATGAGGGGGTGGGCTAGTAGGATAGGTAGGGTGAGGGCCAGGTAGGGCGAGGGGGGCATGAGTGGGTGGGTGGGTACGGTCGGTAGGTAGGGCGGGTAGGCTGGGGCGGGGCGGAATGGGGTAGGTGAGGGGGGTTGGGGGAGAATGCGGACGGGTGGGGGACGGGCGCGTGGGGTGAGGCGTGGGGGGGGGGGGGTGAAATAGGGTGGTGAGAAGGGGAGGGGGTGGGGGGGTGGGTAGGGTAGAGGTGTGTGGAGAGGGGGAAGATATGGTGGGGAGTGGGAAGAGGGGGAGGGAGTGGGTCGCCGGCCGATTGCGGGTGGGGGAAGTGGGAGTGGGTGCGTGGGGTGAGGGGTGAGGGGAGCACAAAGGGGGGGGGTGAGAGGGTGGAGGGGGTGGGTAGGGTAGGGGAGTGTGGGGAGGGGCGGGTAGGGTGAGGAGTGGGGGGAGGAAGTGGGTGGCTGACCAATTGCGGTTGGGGGGAAGAGGGAGGAGGCGGGTGGGGTGAGGGGAGTGGGGGGCGTGAGGGGGTAGGGAGGGGGAGCGGTAGGGAGGGGGCTGGTTGGGGGAGGGGTGGCGGTGTGGGTGCTGTGTGAGGAAGGGGTGGCGGGTAGGCCGGGAGGGGGTTGTTATGTGTTCAATGTTTGAAATATGTGATTTTCGCATTAATTTTTAAGTTAATCATTATTTTTTTGAAAAAAAAGTGATTATTATTATTTTTTTGACATGAAATTCATAAGAAAAACGATTATTTAACTATTTTTAGTTAAAATTTTCATATAAAAATTGTGATTTTCACATGTCAATTGTAGCAAAAAATTATCAAAACGTGTAGTTTTTTAGTTATATTTATGTTAAAAATCGCTATTTTTATGTCCATTGTTAAAAATATTGTTTTTTAGAGACAATTATTCCTTGTGGATTGAAAAATTAGTTAACGATGTATAAATATGTAGAATATCAAAAATTCAAAATATCAACCTTCTTCCTTATATATGAAAAACAATAAAAACCTCACTACAAAAAAAGAAAAATTAAAATAAAAACAAGAAAATATGAAGAAAATGAACACTTTCAAAATTATTAAATTTACAAAATAATTATTTACATTTCATACATTAGAAAACAAAAAAAATAAAAAATAAAAGCCTTTTAAAAAAAGGGTCTGGTGTAGAATTACCACGTTTTTAAATCATCATAGAAATCACTACCATTATAAAACGTAATGTACATAAAAAAATTTATAGTTCCAAAAAATATGCTCTAAAAAACACGTGTGTTCTGCATCACCCCTTTTCAAAATTGAGTCACTTTTTTGCTATCTCTACAAAACAGGTAACCGTATGAGTTCCCGTTTCAAAGTTTACATTGTTTTAACCTCACATTCACGTTCTGAATCCAGCTTAACACTACTATTTTTAATGTGAATGCCACCATTCTTGATCATCGTCTAATCTCTAATTTTCTCTATGTCGCCTAGTGTCATCTCTGCTGTTGGAATTCATGTCATCCGACTCACCTTTGCTTTCATTTAAGTTTTGTGGTGTTGCAGGAAGTACATGATCTTGTGTAGTAACCCTGCCCTCCTTTTTCCACAAGAAAGACGATGTGAATTGCCATTATTTTTGGCTTGAAGGAACTATGGTGGACTCAAGGGTGGAATTATCTCATGATCAACCAATTCCTCTTTCATATAACAACTTCCCACCATCTTAGGTTTTCCCGGCTCGGCTTCTCAATTAAAAGGGATTCTTCCCAGAGTTGGAGCTCTATAGTAAATGCAAGAATAATACCTTGTTCGTAACTAAGAGAGGAATACCTTGTCTAAAGCTCTATAGTAAATGCCAGAGGAATACCTTGTCTAGAGCTCTGTAGTAAATGAAAGAGGAATAATTCCTTCCATTTTGCTCCACAAACGGGACAAATCAGGTTGTCGTGCTTTACATTTGAAGCAATACACAGAAAATGGAATGTGTGAGAACATTCTATGATGAATATTGCATGGTGTGAAAAGAAAAATAGAACAATGATCAGAAACTAATGTGAATGCAACAATCCAAGTTTAACATGGATCAATAAAATTTAACCTCTTTGTGAATGTCATAAAATCCACTAAGGTTGAAGATTGGGGTTTGTGTAAATTCAAAAAACCAAACCCACTTTCACTTTAGGACCATTGTTGTGAAAAGAAAAATAAAACAATGATCAAAAATAGATGTGAATGTAACAATCCTAGTTTAACATGGATCAATAAAATTTAACCTCTATGTGTATGTCATAAAACCCACCGAGGTTAAAGATTGGTCTGTGTAAATTGAAAAAATGAAGTGATAAATTTCACTTGAAAGAAATCCACTGCTAATAAATTAGCCCATTGGTTTCTTGCAACCTCATGACACATGCTTAGAATGTTTAAGAGTGCATCGAAATTTTCTATGTAGGCTTTGGATACAATGGGTTGATCTGGGAAGAAATTCTCGAGAACCAATGACTAGGCTTTTGAGCTTAGATTCTTCGATTCAACGCGATTAGTATTGGATCCTGCTACCAAACCAACATCCCCATCTACCAAAATAGTTTCTCATCAATCCCTCCATATACATCATTAAAGGCATGGGATAGGTTTTGTAAAACTTACATTGATTTTCCACCACATAGTTCCACTGATAAGAAATTCCCTTTGAGGCCTCTTTGGAAGCTATTGAGGTGAATACTATAAGGCGATAGTTTTTCACGACCATGTCACTCACAGTGAGCCAATCACTGCCATATTTGGCATGGCATACATTGGGTACCAATACTTTGTCAAATTAGCTTCAGTGAAGTCTTTGGTGAAACCTTTGGTAGCTTTGACATAGCCCTCAATGAATATGGTGATTATTTCAAAGAGATTCGATTCTAGAAATGCCTGAATCTCCTTCAATGTATTCACAACTAGCATCTGTAACAAAACTATATTCCAAATAAATAAAATATTTAAATAATGGTTTAATTAAATTAAATAGAGACAAAATCTATAATCAGTTGTAATCTATCAATGTATTTAATGCTTGACATGGCTAGGTTCAAATCTCTTCAATGAAATAGACCTCAATATGAGTTAGTCTAGTTTAGCTCTATACAAACATAACTCAATGTTGTTGCAACCACAATCTTGTTAGAGAAAAAAAATTGTGAAGCTTTAAGGACTAGCTAGTTCACAATTTTCTTTAAAACCCAATACATTAAACCCGTAAGTTATCCTATTCCACTATGAAAGATGATATTATGGTATTCCCACCTTGTCACTATTGTGATATTTCCATAGCCGAAGATAATCAAGCTCTTATAGTATCCTGGGAAATGTTAATTAAATTGAAGTTACCGACACTTAAAGAAAATATGTTCTTAAATATCTTTACTTTTAACAAATCCTTTGATGACATATAAAATTGCTAAATTTGGAATTTAAATAATACTAATATACTTATAATTTAATATAAATAAATAAAATAATTGATATTATCAAATATCATGATAAAAAATTACACCTATGATGAAATTTAAACATATATTCCCTTAATTTTATTGAAATGAAAATCCAAAAATAATGCCCAACAAAAAAAACATCTGAATGAATTAATTCGTATAACAAAAAAATCAAATTAAGTTTAATATAATAGATTTTTTAGAAGTTTGCATTTAGATTCAATGCCCACCACATTCACACAAGCTACCTTGAGATAAAATAATTTTCTCCTACCACATTTAGAGTTATAAGAGAATCTCCAAACTAGCATGTTTATCTTTAATTTTGGATTACACTGGATGGATATTGTGTGGAATATAACTCGAGCCTCCAAATCAATCTAACCAAGGAGAAAAATAATTACTTAACAAACAAAATTTCAAAGTAGGGTTTTAGAACATTCAATCTTCCATAACTTTAATCTCTCCCATGCTCGCATTGCAAATAAATTAAAACACTAAGAAAATTGATGAAATTAAAATACTAAGTAAATTAATGATATCTTTGTGCACATACTACACTTAAAACAAAGAGTTGCAACAAGGAAAGCAAATACAAATGCAAGGAAACTCATCATGTTTACCAAAAAAATGAACATGATAGATGTTGGTTTACCAAAAAGTTGAACATGATAGATGTTGGTACATAAGTCAAACTTCTTAGTTTAGTTATTCCATTTGAAACTATTTTAAAAAACTAATTAGATCCCACATTACCAACCATATAATGAATAACTTCCTTCACATTTCTTTGCAAGTTTAGGCTATACGTGTTTTAAATTAAAACATTTGAAACTAACATTCACATTTGAGATATGTAATTCTCACCTTCATATGTTTGTACTTCTTTCATTGTCTCATGTAGCAGCTCTATCAATCTCATTAGAAAATGTTTTTTTCCTTCTTGAACCTTGTGTTTGGGGAGGAAATTGTACTGATCTAGATGATGTATATGAGCGCTTACGACTAACCATCCTCTCCAAGAAATCTCTCACACCCAAGTGTATATCCAGATCCATATTGCACTTGTTGGAAAGATGGAGCAACTCGATGCTCCAACCCCAAAGTGGTTGATGTCAATGCTATTTTGAATTCACTTGCAACATCTTCCATGTGTGTTTCTAAGAAGTGCAGATGTGACTCATCACTAGGTAACTGCATAATTGACTCAAAAATATGCCTAATATTTTGTGATATCTTTTCTCGTTTGTGACTTGGATCAACATTAGTGGAAGAATCCATGTAATAATTAACATTATCATTTACCTACAACACAAAAAAAACAAATAGTCATAACAATAGTATAATAGTGATAACATAAAATTAGCCAAGTTATGAAATTATTACCATGACATCAACATAAGAATCCATGGAAGCATTAACATTATCATTTACCTACAAAGAAAGAAAACAAATAGTCAAAACAATATTAAAAGAGTGATAATAAATATAAAATTTACAGAGTTATTAAATTGTTTCCATGACATCAATATCAAGTTATCCACACTTTCAAAGTCATCATTTTCACGTATTTGTGAACAAAACATTGTACAGTATTAGACCGCAATGACTATTATTTATTATTATTGATCTACATATTCAATGAAATACTCAAATCCTGGTTTTGGGTTGTTGCATTGATTATTCCTTCTAGATTTTCTTGTTCCAACCTTACTTTTTCCCTCATCATGCTAACCTTCATGACATGTTTGCAAAGATATCCATTTTTTGCCCAATCACAATCACACATAGAAAAACTTGAACTTAAATGGCATACCATATGTGATTTATCGATATCATGTTGGCTTTGCACCCATGCTATTGAAGAATCTCAGTGGTTCAGTGTCACATTACAATTTGGAATAGATTGTGCCCTTACCATGAATGAGCTTCTATTTTCTCCACCTTATAGTTTTTATGGAAACCATTTTCCTTTGCACATTAATGCCACCAATAAAAAATGTGGACCAATGAACACAACTGATGCACCAACCAATCAACTCGAAAATGTGAAGCTGCTTGTATTGACATCAAAAGAACTTGTTTCAAATGTGAATGGTAGGACTCAATATCCCCATTTGTTTCTTGTCTGACATGCTTTAAGTGACAACAACATTTTGCGCACATTTCTGATTAACACAAAATAAAGTATGTCAATAGTCAATACAATTATACCAAAAATATGAAAATTAAAGCTACAGAAATCAAACCTATTATGTCCAACCATCATGCTCAAACGTACTCATCAAAGATGGTTTCCTATTGGAAGTCATTTAGAAATTTGTTGCTCTCCTTAAGTGCAAAATTTGCATTTTTTTGGCTGTGCATAATGTCACCTAGATGCTTCAACATGGTACATCTTGTTGCATCATCTTTCTCCTTCATTACAAGATTTTATAACCATGCCTTCTAACATGCCAAATGCATAAGTAGACTTCACATTGAAATATCACCATATTATGTAGAAATTCTCATTGTAGATTAATCTGATTATGCAATGTACCAAAGCAAAATACTTAATCTACTTCTACTATCAAACTTGCGAAAGCTTAATCGATTTGAGCAAGATCAAACAGAACACATATAACAGAGAAGAAGAATCAATCACACATGAAACACAGAAGAATACTCTGGGGAAAGCCTCAGCTAAAAACCCCGCTATCTGTATTATCATACAAGTGGAAATATCTCAGGATTACACAAAGCTTTAGCTCTCACAACTATCCAGCTCTCAGTACAATCCCTCTTGCTGCTCATAGACAGACTAGACAACTCATATGCCTTTCCCTCTGTCCTCCAAGCCTCCTATTTCCTTGTGCTATTTTCCTTGGGTGCTCCTGCTGTAACCTTGTGTGACACTAGTCTCACACACTGCTCCAACACACTATAAAACTGCACAAATCTCAAGGAATGAATTCCTTCTGCATGCAAGAGATTTTCTTATAGGAAAATTCTTGCAACTAAAAGTACACTGTCCCTGCCTTTAATCTCAACTGGGTCTTTGTCTGAACTGACATGCATGAGTTATTCATGAGAGAATATTCAATTATTTGGAGTACACTAGTCTCGTGCATGCATGCATTAACTGACTGAACTCACAATCAGTTCCACAAACTGTTTGGAACTAATCTAAATGGACTTAACTCAGCTAACTGAGCTAACTAATTACAACTCAAATACAACTCATCCTTATCTCCTTAATTAAGGGATAACTTCCTCGATCAAAGGGATAACTGTTGCATGACTTCACAAAGACTTAATGTTTGATTTTCTCCAACTAATTAACTCAGGATGAATTAATTAATTATTTTTCAAACAGCTAGCGAGACTAAATTCGATTTTTAATTCAAGGACAAATTAAAATTGGAATATCCTAAAATGTTGTCCATAACAATGTTATTTTTAGCATTTCTTGTTGCTATTTTCAACACTCCCTTTCAATAAGAAAGGGATTATCTGCCACCCCGATCCTATCTCTATGGAACTCGAATTTACACTTTGACAATGCCTTAGTCAAAATGTCAACATCTTGCTCCTCAGTTGAAATATACTGCAACAACATGATCCTCCTCGCCACAAAATGTATGAGATGAAGATACCTAATGTTGAAATGCTCGAACTTGTCATGAAATACTAGATTCTCAGATAGTTTGATACAACTCTGATTATCACAATAGATCACAGTAGGATCCATCCTCTGATCAAACAAACCAACTAGAATTTTTCGCATCGAAATGGCCTCATAAGTTGCCTGACTTGTAGCCATGTATTCAGCCTCTGCTAAACTAAGTGCAACTGACCTCTATTTCCTGATGTACCAAGAAACTACAGCTAAACCAAGGTTGAAAATTCATCCTGATGTTATCTTCCGATCTGATGGAATCCCTGCCAAATCTGAATCTGTGAAGCCCTGTAGCTTCACTCCCTCTGACCATTTATACCATAATCCATACTGAGATGTGCCTCTGAGGTATCTCAAAACATGCTTAGCGGCCTTCCAAAACAGCTTGGTAAGATGAACCACAGCTTGACTCAGCTGGTTCACCGCATAGCACAAATTTGGTTGTGTGTTCACTAAGTACATCTGTGAACCCACAAGCTGCTGATACACAGTAGCTTCTACTACTTCTCCTGAAGTAGCATCCTTCTTCCTCCGGTTACCTGCTAGAGTAGTCTGCATGCACTTATCCATGTGGAATCTCCTGAGTATCTCATTGGCATACTTGCCTTGAGACACAAACAACTCCCCATCCTTCTGCCACACTTCCATGTCTAGAAAGTAGTGCATGAGACCCATGTCTTTCATCTTGAACTCTCTTGCAAGGTTCTCCTTGCAAGACATGATCAACTGATCATCACATGTCAATATCATATCATCAACATAAAGAACAATGATCAACTGCTTACCTTCCACCATGATGTGGTATAAGTCCGCATTTGCTTCACTCTTTGTGAAGCCCAACCCGGTGAAGTAGTTGTCGATCCTGGTGTACCAAGCATGAGGTGCTTCCTTCAGCCCATCTGTTACACTAAAAAATGTCACCTTGACTACTTACAGTTAGTATGGCTCAAATCAACAGTCATGCTACCCTCTTAGGCAAGTCTCATGCCTCTGTTATCCATCTCAAACTCAAAGAAGAGAGAAAGTCTTGTAAAAACTATGTTTATCTCTGGGGTCGCAGGTTCTCTCTAGCCTTACCTGCGGGGACGCTGACCATGTTCACAAAATCTGCGTCCATGGACGCTCTGTATGTTAAGAGACAGGTGCGTCCCTCTGTAAAAGGCAAAATGCGCGAGCTTTATCTTGAAAAAGTTACTTGTGGTTACTTCTAGAACATTCTAGAGGTCGGTTTGATGAAATGGATGCGCCTCCAGTTGGTTCATGTATCTCTATTAAGGGGGAACTTATCCCATCAATAAGGGAGCTATCCCACCCATAGAGGGGGATGATCCCATTGATAGTGGACCTGAATAACCTCTTTACAGCACTATAAATAAAGGCATTGAGCCAGAAGGAGAAGAGGTTGGAGCTATACATTTTCTTTGGGTAAATGCTGCAGGATTTAGGTCTTCCATTAGAGCCTTTGTGAGGAGAGATTGTCTTCACTTGATTCTACTTGGGAGAGGGTGAGCTTTGTCAAAGTAGAGGAAAACCCTTGATGGACCCTGGGAGGAACTTGCACAACACCAAGGCCAGGTTGTAAGAGTTTCTTTGTTTCGTTATTAATACAAACTGGTTTATTTTTCTCAATAGCTTGTGTTAATGAGTTATTTCATGTGTTCCTTGGTCTGCATGTTGAATATATGTTTTATTATATGAAATGCAAGTGCTTGGTAATTGCTTGATTGTTTGTGGTTGCAGGAATTGACTTGAAGGAGGAGCTCATCCGGATCGTCAAGAACGGACTTCAACAACAGCGTTTTGGAATAAGGTAAGCCTAAACACTTGTAGTTTTCATGTTGTAAAAGGTGTATTTAGAGAAAGATCACTCCATTTTGTCTTGTTTGTCATTAGAATGTCTTAGACTTCTAGGAAGGTCAGTCGTGTCCGCACCCTTGACAGATTCCGTGTGACAAATTGGCGACTCCACTGGGGAATCCATTAATGAGAGAGTCTTTTCCTTTATATGAACTTTGCTTTGAGAAAATCATTTTTATTTTCTGGTTTTTGACTGTGAGAATTAGTATTTGGGTGGCTTAGCTTTAGATTTAGTTAGATTTGGTTTTTCTTCATTTTTCCAGAAGGACGCACCCTCTTAGTACTGCACAGTGCGTCTTTGGACGCGCTGTTGCCGTCTGCACAGAGCGGGGCCGCACCTGTGACAACGGGTTGCCTGCGTCTTCCTGTAAAACTTTAAGAAAATTCCATTTTTGCTTTAAATTGCTTTTAGATTTTGTTTTTTCCTTAGTGTTTTCTGCCCAGATCCTTTAGTACCCTGTCAAGAATTTTCACCTGAACTAGTTTTGTGAGCTTTGAGTGTTTTAGTGGTTTTCAACGAAGTTTAGACCTAGGGTTTGATTTTTGGAAAGGCTTTGTAGTGACTTTGATAGTAGAAAGTTGTCCAGCCTTAGATCTCTCTGGTTAGTCAACCTTCTTAGAAGTCGGGCCTGTCGTAAAGTCTCCTTTTGTGAGCAACTTTCCATTTGAGTTGTTTTGGGTCAAATTTCGAATTGCTTGTTTATAAAGTATTGATTTCCATTTTACAAAAAGAACAAAAAGATTAGAATTTTGTTTTGGCTAGTTTTTGGTTCTGCAATAAGCTAGTCTTTGATTTGATTGTGATCAAGTAAAACACCTTAGAAATAATCATTGTTAGTTTTGGCCTCGTTAAGATTGCTTAGAGTAAATTTGCCCTTAGTTTGCTTATGAGTGCATTTTCATAGTTTTTAAGAGTTGTTAAGATTGATTTTTGGTTATATTAGCTTTACTTGCTTTATTAAAAGAAAAATACAAAAACATCTTCTTAAAAAGTCTTGTTTCAAGTAGCTTTTTGTTTTTGAAAGGAGAAAAGAGTTTTTTCGTGCATGTAAAGAGAGGTTATGTTTTTATGATTGGAAAAGAAAAACGAATTGTTTCTTTGATTGTCTTCAATTACGAAGTTGCTTTTATAAAGATTGCATTCTCTCAACTTTTTAGTTAAGCAATTCATCGAAAAAGTAAAGTAGTGGATAAATCATTCTAGGTGCATTTTGTAGTGGTTTCGAGTCGAGTCAACACACCACTGGTTTCACTTCCATCACCTTTTGACTTAAGAAACAACCTTAAAAGTAACGCTTAAATTAAAATCAATCTAGTAATCTTTATTTTTCTAGGGCTCTGAAGCACCAACATAGCTTAGGCTAGGGTCTTGGAGTAGGTGAGTACTTAACTCTCCAAGACTACAAAACCAAACAGATAGTCTATCTTGAGTAGAACAAATCCAATTGTTTCAGTTACATTCTGGGAAAGCTCCTCTTAAAGGAGAAGCACGAGCTCGTGTCCGAACCAGTGAGGGGATCATTCCTCCCTCGTTGGGAACGACGCCAGGCAGTACGTATTACAAACGGTAAACCTCGGATTAACCATTGTCGAGGAGCCAGGGGTCACTTATCGGTAAACCTTGGATTGTTGTCAAGGAGCCGGTAAGGGGATTGGAGCTTGCTACTCTGCCCTTGCGTGCTGTCGGAGTTTAGACTGTTCCCCCAGGTGTAATTGTTGTGATTGGTAACCTTAGTGGCCATAATATCTAGGATTCTACCCAAGGTGACGGTGGAGGGAAGGTCCCACTGTACCTGGAGCAGACGTCGGTTATACTCACTTGGATTTTCTGGGGGGTTCGCTTCACTTCGAGACGGTTAAAGTGGAGGAACTTGGTCCAGTCTATTCATTAAGCAGGTTGCCGGGGTAACTGTTCCACCCACCATTTCTGTACTAAATCCTGCGAGGTTGGGCCTAATCACCAACTAGCGCTTTTGGTCCGGAAGACTACTGTTTGTGTGTGGTTTGACGCTCTAGATTATTTAGGCGTGTGCTTCAAATTTGTTTGCTTCTTTAGAAGACTTTAGGTGGTTTGATTTGAAATTTTTTACTTTGTTTTCGTGTGTTGTAGTTAAAATCTTTAATTGTGGCGGAATTACCGAGACAGTCCCGTAGACTTCGGGGCAAGTCTCCTGAGATTGTTACCGGAATAGATTTGTTAAGAAAACTCCGTAAATCGCGGGGTGAATCTCCTGAAGACATTCCGGGTCATTTAGAAGGGTTAAAGGTCCTTGTAACTCCTCCTAGTGGCAGTAGAGTAGGATCACCTGAAGAAGGAGAATCTTCCTTGGTAGTCCATCCAGATTACCAAAGTTTAGAAACAGGTTACAATCCCGAAGCTGTTACGGTTTCCGAGCTTGCTGGTAGTTTTTCATCTGCCAGTGAAACAGGTGAAGAACCTGAAATTTCAGAACCTGTTACTCCAACTCCTAGTGTTCCTGATTCACCAAGAATAGAAAGAATTATCACCGAAAATCTTCCTGTTGGATTAATTGCTATAGAGAACTTGTTCCAGAGGAAGAAATAGGCGTTTCTGATTCTGAAGATCTAATTACCCTTGATCTAAGGAGAGCGTGAATCCATCTTTTACAGTCCTCCTAGAAGTGAATCTTGGTACCTTGCATTAACCAATTTTTTAGACAACTCAGTAGGTTTTTCTACACCTCGTACTCCGGTTCCACCTAGAGGAATTCATTCTCCTGTAAATATGTCTGGTCAGTCATCTGTGTTTTCACAAAGTCCTGAATCATTTTTACATGGCGGTCCTTCTGTTCCTACTGGGTATCAATCACTTTCTGGTACCTTTGCGGGAGCATCTCCTCAAACCGTTGATCATGGGTTATTAGTTGGAAACAGTGGTAATGTACCATTGAGTATAGGTGACGTTTATATGATGTCAGGTTCAACTCCCATTAACCAACCTCAAGGTGGCCAATTACCGCCTGGGGGGCAACCTTCGTTAATGCCTGGGGGGCAACCTCAAGGTACTTCATTCGTGACTGGGGGGCAACCTCAAGGGTATCAACCCCAAGGGTATCAACCCCAGCCTCAATATGTACCCCAAAGTCAACCTCAGTATCAATATCAACCTCAAGGATGGCAACCTCAAGGATGGCAACCCCAAGGGTATCAACCCCAAGGGTATCAACCTCAAGGATACCAACCTCAAGGTCAAGGTCAACCCCAGTATTCGTATTTACCTCAAGGTTATCAACCTACGGGTCAATACCCTGGTCAAGGTTATCAACCACCTCAAGGGCAATCATATGGGACTGCACCTTACAGTTATCAACCCTATCCTCAATACGGCTATGGATCTCAGTATCCTCAACCTGTTACGAGTCAATACCCTGGAATGTTAACATGGGATCCGTCACAGGGTCAACAGATGTCGCAACCAAGTATACAGTCGGTACCTCAAGCAGGACAACCTGCAGTTCCTGGTCCACCCCAGCAACCGCAACCTGTCCAGTCAAGTGTTCAGACCCCTGTAACTTCTGTAGTTACTCAGCCGCCAATTGCACCTGGTACTCCACCTCACACGGCTGCAGCAACTACCGCTTCATCTACCATGCTTACTTCTGGAGTATCGGCAGCTCCGGTTTCTACTGTCCCTGTAACCACGCCTCAGACATCTGTACCGTTGTCTGGACCCACGGTTCAAACCACAGTCCAGATGCCTGCAGGCCAACCTGGTACAAGTACGGTTGTTACTACTCAACCTCAATTTGTTCAACCTCCGTACCAGGGACAGTATCAACCTGGGCAAGCTGCCCAACAACCGGTTTACCAGTATCAACCGTATCCTGGGTACACTTATCAACAACCTCAGCAACCCCAGTACGGTCCGGTTAATCCTGGTTTTCCAGGAGGATATAATATCCCAAATGCGACTCCTGTTCCTAGTTATCCTGGATATCCTCCTCCTGGGGCTGGTATTGTGACTCAGAGTTTTAGAGATCCTAACCGGCAGTTACCGTTTATTGCGACTTTAGATTTACCCGACTTGACGCGCCTAACGAACGATCCAATTCAATATCTTCAGTTCTGGCCGCCAATGCCAAATAAGTTGCCCAGCGATATACCCAAGTTCGAAGGTAAGTCTGGAGAGGATCCGTCTAATCACGTGATGACTTACCACCTCTGGTGTGCATCAAATTCCATCTCAGATGATTCCATCCGCTTACGTCTTTTCCAGCGTACACTCATTGGTCTCGCAGCCAAGTGGTACATTGAGTTACCACGGGCCTCTTTTTACAACTTTAGCCAGTTAGCTACCTCGTTCTTAACTCATTTTCAGTTACCAGTCAGATACGATAATGGTACAGAATTATTAACTTCGCTAAAACAATCGACATCCACGTACATTTCTGATCACATCCATGAGTGGAGACGTCGAAGAAGATTAGTGAAAGTTTTTATCCCGGACCAAATCTTAGCTGAATGGTTTGTCAAATCATTATTACCAAGAATTACTGAAGATGTAGCTAAGGCCGGAGTAGTTACTGAGGAGCAAGTCATTGCTCAGGCACAATACCTTGACTTAGTTTACACTCAGTCGGGTACGTTACACGAGAAAATTCCGGATCTTCCAAAGTCAAACCAAATCGCTGCTGCTCCTTCGGGATCTCATGCCGCTGATGGTATGATTGGTATCGTGACTACGAAGAGTAAGAAGAAGTCTTCCAAGACCTCCAATACTCCAATTATCACTTTGC
The DNA here is from genome assembly GCA_031772625.1 of Pinus tabuliformis. Taxonomy (NCBI): domain Eukaryota; kingdom Viridiplantae; phylum Streptophyta; class Pinopsida; order Pinales; family Pinaceae; genus Pinus; species Pinus tabuliformis. The sequence continues at coordinate 701,329,894 of CM062805.1, read as the reverse complement.
CTGATTCTCCGACAGGAGAGTCTTCTCCTCCTGAACTTACCGCCGACATTCACGCTGTAGAGTCATCTACGGCCAAATCAAAAAACGGTGGAAAGAAGAAAGGAAAGAAGAAGGCTAAAGCAGACAAGGCTCCAAAGGAGAAAACGGAAAAGTCGGAAACCAATGACGAAAAACGCAAACCTCGATATCCTTGTCTTATTTGTGAAGAAGATCATTTTACGAGAGACTGCCCTCATCGGGCCGAGGTAGTAAAAATAGTCAAAGGTTCTCCCACTCCTGCTGTGTTAAAAAATCCATTTCCAGAGCAGGAGAATAAGATGATAGGTTCTTCTTCGAATGCCAGTGAAGAACCCATTTTGATGATGTCTCATGTCAGGATTGCGACTCGATCGCAAGATTATGGTAGTAAGGCTCCTGTTGATGGTAAGGAAGCAGAATCTTCTCACTCTAACCCATCAACCTCAGCTCCTGGTTCCGATCCACTACAGATCGAAAAACCTAACCCAGACTTAGTGATTAAGCCGCCCGCCAAGGGTGTACTTCGAAGGTCTGCTTTCAATCCACATGCGAGAGCAGCCCAGAATTACAACATTGTTGAAGACTTAGCTGTTTCACCTTCAGCAATGTCGGCACTCGAAGTGCTGCAATCATGTCCAGCGCAACGAAAATTGCTTTTGTCGGCTATTGGAGCTGTCGATGTTCAGGACCCGAACCTAATGATCTTTGATCTAGAAAGTAGTACACCGCGTCTCCCCATCAAATGGCTTTCCAAATTCCAGTGATAGTCAAAAACAGGCCTATTCATCGGACTGTGATTGATGAGGGAGCTTCTACGTGTATTATGTCGATTCAATGTTGGAGATCGCTTGGTTCTCCTTCGTTGAACCAATCCCCCACCATCCTTAAGGCCTTTGATGGCCGTGGGTTCCGTCCGTTTGGTATTCTACAAGAATTGCCTATAGGGGTCGAAGGTAAAACCGTTAGTCTGGATGTGGAAGTGGTTGATGCCCCTCTAGACTACAACCTTCTTTTGGGTCGAAGTTGGTCATATGCTATGACAGCGGTCGTTTCATCGGTCTTCAGAGTCATTAAGTTTCCACATAACGGTAAGATCGTGACTATTGATCAGCTGACATACTTTTCATCCGACCCAACCTCTTTAGAAACTATCCAGCATGTTGGTAAAACGACAATCCCTTATAGGGACATTGGTGTAGGTTTAGTTAAGGATTCCGGTTTACTGGGAACTTTTCCTCTCCCTCCACTCAATGCAGACCCTTCGTTTGCAACAATTCATATGATCACGTCAGAAAACATTATTTATGATGATCCTTGGTATGTTCCCTCTGACTCTGAGCTAGACTCACTCGGTGATGTTATGCCGTTGAGTCCGTATGAGATTGCTTATGAAGCTCTTATGTCTTTTACCGACTTTCATTCAACCGAAACCGACCAAATGAATGTGGTCAGTGAAGAGTCACTTTTCACCTCACCCTTAGAACGGATAACGTTTCCCGAAGAAGTGTCATCTGACGAACAACTTCGCGAAATCCTAAGTGTAGATGATCTACCATGGGAAGATCTCCATCACAGATCTTCGTTTTTACCTAAGGATGATGCATTTGAAAATGATTTTTCATCTATCTTTACCGCTGAATATGTCAAAGACGCTCAGGATCCAACGAAACATTCTGATTCAGAGCTGAATTTAGGGAATATTTCTCGTACTATTCCCATTGATATTTCAGTGAAGCCCGGAATCGAGGAGAACATTCATATAGGTGCCGCATGTACTGAAGAAGAAATCCAAACTTACAAGGCCCTATTCCAAGAATTCCGCGACGTGTTTGCCTGGTCTTACGAGGAAATGCCGGGAATTGATCCTGCCATTGTTGTTCATGAAATCAAAACCTACCCGGATGCTAAACCCATTCGGCAACGGTTGCGTCAGATTCACCCTCGAAAAGCGGCTGCGATTAAAGCAGAAGTCGAAAAGCTGTTGAAAGCAGGTTTCATTTATCCGATCCCGTTAACGGATTGGGTATCGAATATTGTTCCCGTCAATAAAAAACAAGGAACAATAAGAATCTGTATCGACTATAGGGATATCAATCGAGCTTGTCCAAAAGACAACTATCCTACGCCTTATATCGATCAAATAATTGATGATTGTGCCGGAAGTGAGATGTTTTCCTTCATGGATGGTTTCTCAGGCTATAATCAAATCAATATTCTACCTGCCGATCAACCAAAAACGGCATTCATTTGTCCATGGGGGACATTTGCTTATTGCAAGTTACCTTTTGGACTTAAGAATGCGGGGCCACTTTTCAACGGGCGATGTCTTATGCATTTCATGACATCAAGCACATTGTGCAACCCTATCTCGATGATTTGCCTGCTCATTCTTTACAACGAGCTGATCACCTTGTCCACCTACGAGCAATCTTTATGAGGTGTAGGCATTATCGAATTCGGTTGAATCCCCACAAGTGTGTTTTCTGTATAGAAACAGGTCGATTGCTGGGATTTGTTGTTTCAAAAGCCGGCATTCGCGTCGATCCCTCGAAAGTCGAGGCTATCATCAAATTGCCTCCTCCTTCGAGTTTGCGCCAACTCCAAAGTTTGCAAGGGAAAGCGAACTTTTTACGCCGATTCATCCCAAACTACGCCGAGGTCACTAAAGGTTTTACACGGTTGTTGAAACAGAACGCACAATTCTTTTGGGACGAGATTCCCAACAATCTTTTGATGCACTAAAACACGCGTTGACCCATGCACCGTTATTGCATCCTCCCAACTACAACCAGGACTACTTCTTATACCTCGCAGCTTCGCATTCCACCATTGGAATGGTGTTAGTTCAAGAAGATGAATTCAAAGCAGAGCATGTGATATATTATCTTAGTAGAACCTTAAATCCCACTGAGTTAAAATATTCGCATGTGGAGAAATTGGCCCTGGCAGCCGTTCAAGCTGTCCAGCGTTTTCGTCACTACATTCTTCTCCGCAAACTACAGTTATTTCGGATTGCAACCCTATGATTTATATTTTGACAAAACAACTGCTAGGGGGCAAGTACTCTAAATGGATTGTTATCCTGCAAGAGTTCGACTTGGAGTTCGAGAAGTCCAAGTCTAAGAAATCTTTAGTTTTTGCGGAATTGATGTGTGATTTCCCGAGTGCTGACACAGAGACTGTGGCAGAGGAGTCCATTGCGGACGAATCTTTGTTTCTTATTAGCACTTTAGATCCGTGGTATGGGATATAATCATCTATCTCCAAACCCAAACCTTTCGGCCTGAAGCTTCCAAGGAAGACCGTCGAAAAATTCGGTTTCGATCCCAGCAATACAGAATTATTGGAGATACACTTTATCGCCGGGGGCAGACTTAGTTTTTCGACGTTGTTTAACTCACGAAGAGGCTGAGAGAGTTTTGAATGATTGTCACTCTGGAGCATGTGGCGGTCATATGTCTGGGTATGCCACAGCTCAGAAGGTGTTGCGCGCTGGCTATTTCTGGCCGTCTATGTTTAAAGATTGTATCCTTGCTGTCAGAACATGCCACAACTGTCAAGTGTTTGATCGAAAGATGCGCGCTCCACCTGCTCCTCTCCACCCTATAATTGCCGCTGGTCCATTCGCCAAATGGGGCATTGACTTTATTACTTGTAACCCTCACTCGGCCGGGGGCATGCGTATATCATCCTCGCGGTTGATTATTTTACAAAATGGGCCGAGGCGATGCCTACATTCGACGCAAGCGGCAAGACAGCTGCAGTTTTCGTATTCAATCATATCATAACTAGGTTTGGTGTCCCACAAGCAATCATTACTGACCATGGGAGCCATTTTCGAAACGTCATGATGACTGAGCTTACAAGCCAGCTTGGTTTGCGCCACGATAGCTCTACTCCTTATTATCCGCAAGCCAACGGTTTGGTTGAGTCAATCAACAAAGTTCTAGTCATCATGATTCGACGGATCATTGGTATCCATCGAACGAATTGGCATAACATGTTATTTTCGGCGCTATGGGCATATCGAACTTCAGTGAAAAATTCAACAGGTTTCACCCCTTTCCAGCTAGTTTATGGCTTAGAAGCTGTGTTACCTATTGAATGCGAAATCCCATCACTTCAAATGGCTGTCGAATTACTTCCAGCTACTTCCGAAGAGGAGAAACGGTTATTATACTTGGCTAAATTAGATGAGACTCGACGTGACGCTACTTTAGCTATCGAGACTCACGCGAAACGAATGAAAGCTCAGTACGATAAAAATGTAACCCCTCGAAGTTTTTCGGAAGGAGACCTAGTACTATTATATGATCAAGCTAACGATAAGCTAGGTGCCGGAAAATTCGTTCCCATGTGGCATGGGCCCTACATTGTAAAGCGAAAGCTAGCAAAAGGGGCTTATGAGTTAGTTGATTTTGATGGGGACTCTTTGGGTAAACCCAGAAATGGACTTTACCTAAAGAGGTATTATGCTTAAAATGATGGGTATGGAGAAATTTTTAGATAGGTTAGATTTCCTTTCTAGCTAGCAAGTGTGTTAGTTTAGTCAGTGTGCTTAGCTTAGCGAGTGTGGTTTTTCGTCATTATTCTGGCTTATCTTGGTTTTACTCTTGATATTGTAGATGTCGACGCCTCTCCAAACATACATTGGATTTGCTGATGGTGCTTGTCGTAATACACGGAATATCTCTTCCGCAGCTTGGGTTATCTATTCGCCCTCTGACGAGTTAGTTTCTATGCATGGGGTAAGCCTCGGTCAAACAACGAATAACATTGCAGAATACAGTGCAGTGGTTGAATTATTATCCGAATCTATTTCATTTGGAATTCGACGTTTGATAGTGAGGTTAGATTCTGAACTTGTTGTATTACAGCTTAATAGAGTTTATGCCATTAGAAATCCTGTGTTATTAAGGTTGTTTTGAGAGTGCGTCTCTTGGAACGTGAATTTGATTACATTGAATATCAACATATTCCAAGGTCTTTGAATACATTAGCAGATGCAATTGCTTCTCGAATGTTGGACAGACATTTACGATAATCATGCAAGTAAATTTAAAAACATTTCATCACATATGTTAAACAAGATAAGCCGGTAATAGTGATATATATATAGAAGAAGTGTGTCAAAAAATATATACATCGTCTTCGATCATAGGTTTAAAACACCTTATGATCGGCAAAATGATAGTACAAAAAGTCAAAAATGTCACATGTGACTACAAAAGTGACTAGTCAATCACTGGTGGTGCTCTCTGTACGACACCACTGCGCGGGCTACCTTACGCAAAAATCTCCTAAACGGTCCAGGGACCGCGACTACGAAGCGCTGAAGCCTGATAGGAATGTCGTCCATAGTAGTCTCAGGTATATCTGCCGTGAGACGCTCTAGATCATGCTCCAACTCAGCTAGTACTTCTGCTGCTGTCGCGTCCTGTGGGGCCGGTACCGGTGCAGCTGGATGTAGTCTATCATAAGGCCGGAGGTTGGCTGGACGCTGTGGACCAACATCTGCATTTTGAAAGATTTACTATTAGTTTTGAGACGATATATAAAAAAATACAAAAAATACATAACTAGAAAACTTGTGAAAATAAAAGTACCTCTGTCGTCCCATTGTTCTCCCTGTGGAAGAACCATGTCCGGATCACCTCTGAAATCCATTCCGGCATACGGAAAGTCCTGTATCACAAAAAGCTGGCCCTCTAACCAGTCAAAATAACTATCTGAGAATCGAACTACTGTCGCGCCCTCGTCAGGATGCCGGGCCATCACCGCAACCCATCGTATCAGCTTTGGCTGCTGGGACCCAAGATATCAACAGTGAGTTGCTGAGGGATCAGCATTGGAATTCTCTCCAAGGCAAAGCTCACGACTATAGGCCCATATCCAAAAGTCTTTAGTCGTCCGTTCTTTGCCTTGGTCAGTTGGCTCTTCATATGAGCCGACACAGCTTCACACCAGTTGAAAATGGTGCCTTGGTAACAGTCAATTGCCATCCGCATTTGGGATCCGGAAGCAATGTGTAAAGCGGCCGCGCCGCAAATTCTGGTAACCGTGAACGCTATGACTTTGAGTTCCGGTAGAGTGATGTGTTTTATCTCTATGCCTTTTGAATGGTGAGCCCCACGTGTGCACCAATCCTCGCGGAGACTATCAAGGGATTGGCCACCCGGCCTAGTCCCCGCAAGACTGAGTTGCTCACCTCTGTTTGGCAAGCCAGTGAGAAAGTATACATCCGAGGGCTCTATCTCGAGCTGGTGCCCTCCTATGTAAAAGCATTGTTCTTGTACGTTCCATCGCTCAACCAGCCATTCCAAGAATCTTACCTGGCCCCTCATGCCCGGTATGGTCCAATATTTGTATAATCCGCATGCTCTTAGGGCATCCAGGGAAGGTTGATGATTTATTGCAGCTTCATCTTCCTCTACATGCTCTCTTTCTCTCCAGTCTAACATGATTAATGCCCTGCATATCAAAAATAGCAATTAGAAATTAATTTGGAAATTTTTGGTGATTTTTTGAGAGAGTTGGGGTTTTGAAATGCGCGTTTCTCGGAGGACGCACCCCGGCTTTGTAGCACAGGGCGCCCGGACGCAGCTGGCCTAAAGGCGGGCTGCGTCTTCCGACCGTTTTCCCGTATGAGAAAAAGTCGGGGGACGCAGGTCACCCGAAGGGCACCTGCGTCCGCCGAGAGGCGCATTCCAAAACCAAAACCCCCCCAAAAAATGAAACTAAGACCTAAAAATTGATTCTAAACGGATAGAAATGCAGAGTAGGATGTGTAAAATACCTGGATGAGACGGCGTTCGATTCCGACGGTCAGATTTTCCGCAGCGACCACGGGAAGTTTCTTGTCAAAAGCTCCTTTTTCAACCTCAACAGTGAAACGGTAAAAATGACATGGTAAAAGGTCTTTTTATAGGTTTTTTGGATGAATTAGTTCATTTTTTACCATGAAAAGATGTTTTTGAATGTATTTTTGCCTATTTTAAACAGGTATGAGTAATGTGTTGCTTTTGTGCAGGACAAAGGGATTTCGAGGGAAATTGTAATTTTTCACAAACAAAAATATCAGAGTCATCTTTTAAGCCCTTTTCTGACTCCTAAAACATGAAAAGATCGCCGAGTGTTTCTTTTTCACTCGTTAAAACGGAATTAAAAGACGGTCCCCTTTTAGCTCTTTTCTGACCGCAAAATCAGGAAAAGATTGCCGGGTTTTTGTCGTTTCGAACTCGATAAGGAAATAAAACGACGTGTCCTTGATCGCTTTTTACTTTTCAGGTTAACGACACTATTATGAAAGTACTCCTTGGTCGCAAGATCAAGCGGTTCCCCCAGGTATTATTTTATACTTTTTCGGGCTTGAGGGACACAAATATACGAAAAAGTTCAACGTGGAGTCTCCTTTAGTTTTTTCAGACTCTCTAAAATTGAAAAACGCCGAGTTTCTCCTATACTGGGCTCGTTAAACTTTTACAGTAGAGGACCTGTTCAATTACAAACAGGAACGAACCACTCCTTCCTAGGGTTCGAATTTAAACTAGGTTGGACTCGTCCGAAGGATGAGCTTATAATCAAGCATATGTTATCCTCCTCAAGCTTGTTAAAAATAAAGAGGTACTTGCCAGAAATGGTGGGGGAAAAGAGAGAAGAATGAACCTGTTTGTCACCTTTTGTCTCAGAAGAAACTTTATTACCACTCTTGAACACGACACTTTTCATTCACCTGGGTTGGGAAATCTTTTACCTCACAGTTGACCAAATCACTTTGAAAGTCTTTAACCGGGTTCCAGGGTTAACTTTGAGTTATACGTCACCAAGCCATCTGTTGTGTCGTTATGTGTTCAAGAGGTCTGCAAGCAAAAACTTTCATCTGCAAAATACTTGTCATCCATTTGACCATCCCTGAGTCAGTCCTTACAGCAACATTTCTTCAACTTGAACAATGATTTCGTGTTGCGGGCTTGCCTGCAACGGGTCGCTTTCTATCGACATCGACACATTATCTAGAAAGATGACTTAGGAATCGACAGTACCTTGAAGTCTGCATGCATCAATGGCAGGTTTCTCGCCTTTGACGTCAGTTTACATCATTGACTTTCGATCAAAGGATTCCGTGAAGTGTTCGACATCAAAACATCTATTCACATTTCACGGGTTGTGCTTGGTACTTTGAGACCATTGACATTACTGGTGGTTTCTCTCACGCTTGTTAACAGTTTACATCATTGACTGGTAATCAAGTGGTTTCTAACATGTTCGACATCGAATCATTTAATCACATGCTAGAATCGTACCAATTCGGGAAGTAGAAGTGAAGACCCTGGATCTAGTTTCTACCATCCAGGCTGCGAGGAGTTTTGTATTCATTATCTATGTAGACTAATCATAAACAGATGGCTGCGTCCATACTGTGTCTACAAAAGTCTATAAAAATGATGTACTGCAAGATCATTCCTGTATCAGAATAGTTAGTCCATTAGTTAAAGTTTTGAATCTGAGTATGGGAATGCCTACCTCAGTGATGATATAATCTTATCCATGTATTTTGTGTTGAAAATTGCAGGTTCCAACCAGGCCATCCACAAGGCAATCCTTGAAATGATAAAGCGCTTCACCCTTCCTAGAATTACAAAACCCTATTCTATTCCAGGCTTCGCACTTTAGGGGGCAATCTGTTACACTAAAAAATGTCACCTTGACTACTTACAGTTAGTATGGCTCAAATCAACAGTCATGCTACCCTCTTAGGCAAGTCTCATGCCTCTGTTATCCATCTCAAACTCAAAGAAGAGAGAAAGTCTTGTAAAAACTATGTTTATCTCTGGGGTCGCAGGTTCTCTCTAGCCTTACCTGCGGGGACGCTGACCATGTTCACAAAATCTGCGTCCATGGACGCTCTGTATGTTAAGGGACAGGTGCGTCCCTCTGTAAAAGGCAAAATGCGCGAGTTTTATCTTGAAAAAGTTACTTGTGGTTACTTCTAGAACATTCTAGAGGTCGGTTTGATGAAATGGATGCGCCTCCAGTTGGTTCATGTATCTCTATTAAGGGGAACTTATCCCATCAATAAGGGAGCTATCCCACCCATAGAGGGGGATGATCCCATTGATAGTGGACCTGAATAACCTCTTTACAGCACTATAAATAAAGGCATTGAGCCAGAAGGAGAAGAGGTTGGAGCTATACATTTTCTTTGGGTAAATGCTGCAGGATTTAGGTCTTCCATTAGAGCCTTTGTGAGGAGAGATTGTCTTCACTTGATTCTACTTGGGAGAGGGTGAGCTTTGTCAAAGTAGAGGAAAACCCTTGATGGACCCTGGGAGGAACTTGCACAACACCAAGGCCAGGTTGTAAGAGTTTCTTTGTTTCGTTATTAATACAAACTGGTTTATTTTTCTCAATAGCTTGTGTTAATGAGTTATTTCATGTGTTCCTTGGTCTGCATGTTGAATATATGTTTTATTATATGAAATGCAAGTGCTTGGTAATTGTTTGATTGTTTGTGGTTGCAGGAATTGACTTGAAGGAGGAGCTCATCCGGATCGTCAAGAACGGACTTCAACAACAGCGTTTTGGAATAAGGTAAGCCTAAACACTTGTAGTTTTCATGTTGTAAAAGGTGTATTTAGAGAAAGATCACTCCATTTTGTCTTGTTTGTCATTAGAATGTCTTAGACTTCTAGGAAGGTCAGTCGTGTCCGCACCCTTGACAGATTCCGTGTGACACCATCCAAATCTATCTTTAGTTGGCACACATGCGACTCACGATCAAAGGTCTCAAAACCTTCTGACTGCTCTATGTACACCTCTTCCTCAATCTTGCCATTGAGGAATGAAGTCTTCACATCCATCTGATGGATCTTCCAACCCCTCTATGTTGATAGTGCCAACATCGATCTTATAGATGAGTACCTTGCTACAGGAGAAAAAGTCTCATCATAGTCGATCCCCTAGACATGTGAGAAACCAAGGGCAACAAATCTTGCCTTATGTTTCTCCACACTACCATCAGCAACATGCTTTACCTTGTAAAGCCAATGGGAACTCACAACTGATTTTTTCTCCGATCTTGGAATCACATGCCAAACACTGTTCCAAACTATGGAGTCATACTACTCCACCATAGCATCAACCCAAACCAGCTGCTGCACTGCTTCCTCAAAGGAAGATGGCTCAGTCTGAACAAATTCCCCAACAAGGGCCATGTATCCAGTGTACCTATCAGGTTACCTCCTCTGTGTGCGCTGAGAAGATGGTTCTCCACATTCTCTCTTGCATTCGACAATAATCTATCAGCTTCTCTCGTGCGCTTTCGCCCATCTCTGGAAGACTCTGCTTATTTCTCCACTCCTGGAACCTCTGCATGCGGCTGCTCCGCATCAGTCTGAGGCTCATCCTCCTTAGGAACCAAAAGTTCCTCCACAACCTATAGTTGGAGCTCCCTCTCAAGGGAAACTCTCATGGCCTTCTGCTCACCAAACATAAGATCTCTATGAACCACTGTCCTCCGACTGGTAGGCAAATACACTCGATAGTTGTGGGGTGTATCAGTGTACCCCACAAGTGTCTCCAACTCATCTGTTGGCTCAAGTTTCTTTCGGGCATCCTTGGTCACATTGCAATAAATCGATGAGCCAAAGATCCTGAAGTGACTCACATCTAGTCTCTTCTCGGAGAAAGCTTACTCTAGTGTCTTCATCCCAAGTATGAGATGTGGGCTTCTATTCTGCAAATAGACCACTGTATTGCATGCCTCAACCCACAAATGAAGTGGTAGGCCTTGGTCATGCAGCATCGCCCAAGCTGCCTCCACAATTGTTCTGTCCTTCCTTTCAGCCACCCCATTTTGATATGGGTTATGGGGTGCCGTCAACTCCCGTTTAATTCCTTCTGCTGCAAAGAAGTCCTTAAACACTTGAAAGACATACTCTCCACCATCGCCACTTCTTAAGGCCCTGATCTTCTTTCTTGATTCTTTCTCAACCAAAGATTTGAACTCACAAAACTTTGAGAAGGTTTGATCCTTCTTCTGCATGAAAGAGATCCAGCATTTACGAGGAAAATAATCAATGAAAATCACATAATACCTTTGTTTAGCAATGGAGGCTGTCAAGAATGGTCCACACACATTTGTATGAACTCGCTCCAAGATTTCTTCAACTCAACTGTCTCGATCATGAAAGGAATATTTTGCATACTTACCCAAGGTACAACCTTTGCATGTGTCCACTTGCTCAAGTTTGCCTTTGGGAAGTCTGGTAGAAATCTACTGCATTATGTTCAAGGCCCCATGATGCAAGTGGCCCAACCTCCTATGCCATAACTCGCCAATATCTTGGCTTTGCATCAATTCTGCTTTGGAACTCAATGCAACATAGTCATCTACCTCCAACTTGTAGAGATTCTTCACTCGAATCCCAATCCTCTTGGTCTGACCCATGGCTATGTGTTTTAGGAATGCCTTTCCTTTACTAAAGACTACATCATAGCCTCTGTCTTCCAACATCGCGACCGATACCAAGTTTTTCTTTAGTCCAGGCACATACTTTACATCAGTTATGGTGAGAGGAGCTCCATGCTCCCTCTGAAACACAACCATACCTTCACCTGAAACACGATACTTTCCATGATCGTCCATCTCTATGCGCATATTGAGGTCTTTCTCCTCCAAGGTACTGAATAATCTCTTATTTCCGGTCATGTGGAATGAGGCTCCACTGTCCAGATACCAAACACAACCCACCATCGATGAACTGAGAGGCGAGTGCCTCACCTTCTAATCCTTTGGAGGATCCCTTCTTGGATTTCTTCAATGGAAACTTAGTTGCATAATGGCCCACCTCATGACAATTAAAGCGTCTCACTTTAGATTTGTCAATGTTCTTCCCACCATGAGAAGAACTCAATTTGGAATGGGAAGCCTTCCCTTTCCCTTTCATTACCTTATTGGCTAAGGCTAGATTTTCTTCATCATCATGCTTAGATGAAGAACCATCTCTCATGCTCCTCCTGATCTCCTCCTACATCAGATCCAACCATAGTCGTTCCCAATCTACTAGTTTCTCTCTTCCATTCACTGAGTCCTGGTAGCTATGCTAGCTCTTAGGAAGACCGAGGAGAGCAAGAATCACCATATCATCATTGGCTGTCATTATTCCTACACTTCCAAGCTCATTTCTACAGGTGGTGAGCTTGTTCAGATATGTAGAAATAGTGTTTCCCTTTTCACACTTGATTTTTTGAAGCTTGTCCTTCAACGCGAGTTTCCTCTGGTCGCTATTGTTCTGATATAGGTCCTTCAAAGTCTTCCACATTGAGAATGGAGTTTCCTTCCCATGGAGACTCGAGACAATATGGTCTCAAACTCCCTCCCGAATAATCGGCCTCGCCTTCGCCACACACTTCTTCCATTACGCCAATTCTTGGGCATTAGCTGCTGCTGGCTTGGGGATTTATTGATCAATGAAATCCTTCAAACCATTGTCCTCTAATACCGCTTCCATGCGATCCTTCCATGCTATGTAATTCGAGTTTCCATCCAGTGCATACTCAAGTCTCAAGCCATTGAATGCCATTGGAGAACTTAGAGGTGTGATAAGAATTTGATTTTGTACCTGCAATCAAGAAATTCAAACTTTGACTTTTCCCTTCTCAGTATGCTTTTCACAGCTCTAATCACCATTTCTCTGATACCATGTATAAATTTTCACTATAGATTAATTTGATTATGCAATGTACTAAAGCAAAATACTTAATCTACTTCTACTATCAAACTTGCGGAAGCTTAATCGATTTGAGCAAGATCAAACAGAACACATATAATAGAGAAGAAGAATCAATCACACATGAAACAAAGAAGAATACTTTGGGGAAAGCCTCACCTAAAAACCTCGCTATCTGTATTATCATACAAGTAGAAATATCTCAGGATTACATAAAGCTTTAGCTCTCACAGCTATCCAGCTCTCAGTACAATCCCTCTCGCTACTCATAGACATACTAGACAACTCATATGCCTTTTCCTTTGTCCTCCAAGCCTCTTATTTCCTTACACTATTTTCCCTGGTTGCTCCTACTGTAACCTTGTGTGACACTGATCTCACACACTTCTCCAACACACTGTAAAACTGTGCAAATCTCAAGGACTGAATTCCTTCTGCATGCAAGAGATTTTCTTATAGGAAAATTCTTGCAATTGATAGTACAATGTCCCTGCCTTTAATCTCAACTAGGTCTTTGTCTGAACTAACATGCATGAGTTATTCATGAGAGAATATTCAGTTATCTAGAGTACACTAGTTTCATGCATGCATGCATTAACTGACTGAACTCACAATCAGTTCCACAAACTGTATGGAACTAATCTAACTGGACTTAATTCAGTTAACTGAGCTAACTAATTACAACTCAAATACAACTCATCCTTATATCCTTAATTAAGGGATAACTTCCTCAATCAAAGGGATAATTGTTGCATGACTTCACAAAGACTTCATGTTTGATTTTCTCCAACTAATTAACTCAGGATGAATTAATTAATTATTTTTCAAACAGCCAGTGAGACTAAATTTGAATTTGAATTCTCAATTTTAATTCAAGGACAAATTAAAATTGGAATATCTTGAAATTCTATTCATAGCAATGCTATTTTTAACATTTCTATTTTTAGCATTTCTTGTTGCTATTTTCAACATATTACACATAAATGTCATACAACGTTATATATATATATATATATATATATATATATATTGAGTTTACAATTATGTATATAACATTTCATTTTGAGAAATGAAGAAAAAACACACTCATATCTATATACCTGATTGCACCAATCTCAGCAGCTGCATCATCTACCACGAATGCATTTAAGTTCCACTCCAACATACCCATGCGAACTTTAAGAAGTAGCATCTCCATCCACTTGGTGATATTAGAAGTCATAGATCTTGACATGAGAGCCCATGCCACTGGAACACCATTATGTTGGGAATCAAATGCCAATAACGTATAAAGTTGAAACTGCATAAAAATAAATAAAAAAATTAGGTATATCTTTGGATTATCTTATAAATAACAAATGATGATAAGAAAATACATAACAATGTAAATTAAGAAATTAGTTATATCCTTGGATTATCTTATAAATAAAAAATGATAATAAGAAATATATAACAATATAAACCTACCTTAAAGCGATTTGTCCCAAATGTAGAATCCATTACTAATATACTATCATGACCATATTTTCTCATTCATTCTAGATTTAGTGGTTATTGAATGCCTAAAATGAATGTAGTGCATCCCTCATCATCTATGGCATTGTCAAACTCTGAGTAGTAAAATACTTATCAAGATTTGTTGCTTTCCATATATGCACACTTTGAGCATCATTATCATCAAACATGTATTGGGCTTGTTTCAATCTCCTCTCTATATTGCTAATGTAGTCAAAGTAAGAAACTCATTTCAATCAAACTTAGCTCTAGATGGTGTTACTTTGTACTGCACTAATTCACTATGTTTGTGATGTACACACTCAGCTGACATTCCCAACAATAAACATATTTCTACCCATTGATGTAGATCATTACTAACATGGGGTGCATGGTATGCTCTTGTGCCTACAAAATCATCAACCTCCTGTCTATTGAAAGGTTTACCAGTAATATTTATATGGTTCATCTCAACATAAGTAATCAAGGCACGTTATGTTTTTTTCTTAGATATGTGAACACTAAAATGACTTGTGAAATCACGTCTTAGATGCTTACTGAGTGGACGACTCCCTATCCCCTTTTCAAGGACTTTCGATATATAATAAGAGAATGCATCAATGTCTCAATAATCTTCTGGCCCATATGAACACCAAAACTTGCAAGAAACAACATGAACACCAAAACTTGCAAGAAACAACAAGATATTAACATGACAAAAAATAAATTTAAAACAAAATTATTTTATGAAAAAATTAGTTGAAAAAACCTTACATTATATATTCCAACGAGGAGTTAACTCTATATTTTTTGTTTCCTTCATTTTATTCTTTTGATTTTCTACTAAAACTTTTTCGAAAGCTTCTTGGATATAATAGATTTTTTCTCTTCTCAATAACAAACTCATTATATCTATTTGATTTAATCCAAGCGACATTGTTACCTCCAATCCAAATCAAAAGAAGAAAATATTTCTTTTTGTGGATCTTGCACTTCAAGAGCTTGAAGTTGTTTCCATTTTTGAACACTTCTACAAGATATACAACTCAAGTTAATTTCTCATAAATTTGCAAAAAAAATTGATATGTTCTATTGGAAAAATCAATGTGTTTTATGCTTAAAATACTAGATAGATATCAAATATAAATAACGTATCATGTTGATTATCATATTCAGTGATAATTTTCTTTTTCCCTGTTTTTATTCACATATTAACATTTTTAAAATTTAAATGTAGAAAATAGCCTAAATTTGAATTTCAAAGTTAAATATCCACGGAAACCACATCATCTAAAGCCAACAAATAAATATCCACGGTAACCACATCTTCTTTTAACTTTGAAATTCAAAAGTATTTAAAATTGGTCAATCTACATAATTCTTTTAAGATGTTCTATAATATGTTTAATGTTCCAAAACAAAGGAATTTTTCATCTAAAAACTCAAGCTTAACAGTGTGATGGTCATCATCTAAAATTACATGAGTGTCTCTAAATTTGTCAGTCACTTTTTGGGTACGTTATATATTCTAATTGTTGGGTGCTAAGTTTGAAGGAGAAAAGCTAAAAGTTAAAAATTTAAATGGTCTTTACATGTTTATCTAAATTTACTAAACAGGCGAAAATGTGATTGGTGATTGTATTAGAAATATTTTCATTTGGTGTGCTATATTCTCCTCCCAGGCATCTATTCATTATTATTCTTTAGTTTTAAAAATACCATGGTAAGGAGGTGAACCTGATATTCTTTAGAGAGCTACAACCCAGCAAAATCTTCTAGAGAGGAAGAGCTACAACCCAGCAAAATCTTCTAGAGAGGAAGCCTTGCTGCCTTTGAGATAAGCATGGTAGAAACTGCACACAGGCAACAACCCTACTATTAGTCTAGTTTCCAATTTAATAGAGTATGAAAAAACAAATTTAATATCCCAATCTACTTTAAATAATAAACCATAAATCAAACACTTCATGATGACAAATAAAAAATTCTAAATTAAAACTTTAATCCATTTAAAAAAATATATAAACACTATCCAAAACTAATTAATTACTCATCTATTATTCAGTAAAAAATGGTACCAATACTAATAGAATAAACCAAATATCAAATAACATTGCTAATGACTTATCACCAAAAAACTATTTGTTGTATCAAGAAGTGATCCAACTCACTTTGACCACGAAAACAAACCCAAATAGCAAAAATATATTAAAATGATAACAATAACATACTTCCATATCTCACTCAAGAATAATAATCTTACCTTTAAAAAAAACTATAATAAAATAACATATAAAATAAGGCTTCTAGAGATATATTAAATTACCATATAAAATAAAATTTCTTCACTAGATATCACAGTTTTCATTTGGCATATCTAAACCCCGCTAAAACAAAATCACTTTTTCTGTTTCATTAGAATAGTTGGGTTTTATGTGAAAATTTTGAAATACAATAATTTTAAGGAATTCTATTCTAGTGCCATCATAGATCTGAGCTACACTAGAATGAAAACATAATCCTTTGTGGTAGGAAGGTGTTTTAATTTTTCAATTTCTTTTGTTCGAACACATGATAAATATGCTATATAATTTAAGATTTATAATTAAAAGTTTAATTGTATTATTTTAAACATTGTTTTTTGGTTTTAAAATTTGGTTTTATTTTATGCATTTTTTTAGGTTTGATATCACAATTTTCATTTACTATTTACTATACCGTATGGAGAAACAAAAAAAAAAATTCTTAAAGTTAAAACATGGAAATTTCATTGAGGGCACTTGTTTTTATGGAAAATTTACTGAAAAATAAACATTCCAATTATTTGTTTTTTGTTTGCTTTTTGTTTTTTTGTGTAAGCTCCATAGAGGACACTCGTATACAAAAGAGGAAAAATACCATAATAAGAAAAATACAATAATATATTGGCTAAGAGATTTGAATGCCATAATTTTATCTTAGCCTTTGAATGTAACATTAAGATCATTTTTTGTAACTATTATTTCATTTATCCATGTTTTCAAACATATTGAGCTGATTGCCCCATATATATATATATATATATAATATATATATATATATATATATTCCTTTAATTAGTTTTTATTTCTCATTTTATCATGTTGATTTATAACTTCCTAATTTTACCTTACCTTTATTTGTATATTTTTTAGTTAATCCAATTTCAAATACCAATCTTAAGATCAATTTTG
The DNA here is from genome assembly GCA_031772625.1 of Pinus tabuliformis. Classification (NCBI taxonomy): domain Eukaryota; kingdom Viridiplantae; phylum Streptophyta; class Pinopsida; order Pinales; family Pinaceae; genus Pinus; species Pinus tabuliformis. Next base: position 701,312,439 of record CM062805.1, on the reverse strand, counting down.
AAAATGAAAACTACTACTTATATTTGAAAATGTAAATTATACTAAAAGTATATTTTTTAAAGATGTAAGATTTTAGTTACTCGTTTTTTTTACATATAGAAAATGGGATATGACTTTTTTTAATATCTGAGAAATTTTAATTGAAAAAATATTTGTAGTGCAAAAAAAATAAGATTTCAAATTTATTTTAAATAATTTTTTATTTATTTATATTTTTCTAAACAAATTATTGTTGTTTAATTTTTAATTTTGTTGAAATTTACATTTTTTTGTATGTGCAATTGTGAGCTAACCAATGGAATGATTAGTTTAAAATTTAACAAAATTGTAATCTACTTACATAAAGAAAATTGTTTTTACAAAAAATTTAATGAAAAATAAACACTCCACTAAGAGTTTTGTTTTTTCACTCGAGGAAAAAAAAGCAGCCAAGTTATCAATCTCGTTTTGTTCTTTTACTCAAGGAAAAAAACGCAGTCAAGTTTCCACTGTCCTCTACGCTGTTATATGAGGTTATCACTCTCCTCTACGATGTTATTTGTTTTCAATCGAAGGAAAAAAAAGCACTCAAATTATTTCTCTATCCTTCCTGCCTCCTCTATTCTGCCGTGACCAAAGCAAAGGCTTCTTGCCTCTACCCTGCTTTATGCCCTGAGCAAAGCAAAGCCCCTTGAAAAGAGTTGTGGACACAAAAATCCTTTTTTGATTAAACCGCCTGAATTCAAGATTGCGGGGCTAGTTGGGTGAGGAAAAGGGCAAGACATCAATTCTAGGGTCAAGGGGATTCTCCTCATTTATTGTGGGGTGTTGAAGGGCACCACAATCATTTCAGTGAGGACGCTTAATTTTAGGGATTTTTCACTCAGAACTATTTGTTTTTTAATGGAAAGTTAATTTGCGGCATTTGGTTGCAAAAGAGTAAAAACCACACCATAAAAAAATATATTACAATCTTTTCATTGGGAGCACTTAACTTTAGTAAATCTCCATAGAGAACTATTTTTTTTTTTAATGGAAAGTTAACTTGGAGTATTCAATTGCAAAAGAGTAAAAAACACACAGTAAAAAATACCGTTTAAAAATATATGTGTTGAATGCAAAAACATGGAAATTTTGTAGAGAAAAACATAGCCAAAAACGAGTTGCTCCGAGGGGACATATCACCTTGACTTCAACCCCAGTGTTTTTCGATTGAATTTTGAATTTGAAATTGGTGAGACAGGATCCTAATTTGTAATTGGCTCAATACTTTTGGCTACTTTGTTTTCACCGACCCTGATTGTCACATATCTCACCTATGTAAAAAAAAAATTTCTTTTACCATGGTGTCTGCACCATCTTTATATAGTTGCTTATACTGTCGCATATAACTGCTATTTGATATTGTCCATCATGGGTATCAATGGTTTAATTTAACTTTTGGTTTACTTGTCCAACTCCATTATGATGCTACACCACCTCGACACTATGCAATGGATAACTTTGTTATATGGTTACGGAAATATATTAAATCCCATCTACCATTATTTGCTGGCGCTCCCTCCGCGGAACACCTGGACTGAGCTTTTACTTCCGCTGGCTTGATCACGTGCTCGGGCATGGCCTTCCAGGCTGGAAACTTTCCCGCTCTTGCACTTTGGATTTACCGCCTGGATCTACGGTGTAAGGGCTTCGAGGAAGATCAAGGGTGGTGGTTGCTCCACGTCTCATGGCTGTGACTTCGCGTTTATATTGTGGATATCCCGGATTATTCGAGATTTCGCTGGCTCTGTTTGGCGCTCCACAGCTCTGTGCATCCTTCCGCCACAACTGGGAGTCTATCCCACATCTCTGCGCCGATTCTCCTCTGTCGCTTTCTTCCAGCATGCGACCTCACCATGGCGCTACCGCTCCGAGGATGTGAGTCTTCAAACCAACTTGGTAAGGTTTCTGTTTGTTAAGATCTTTTCGATTTTGTCTATGATTTTCTTAAGGAATAAACAAAGTAATCGGCTCTCTCTGTTGCATGGCAGACTGTGATGTTCTGCCACCGTGGCTCTTTCGGCGGTCTGCTCTTCCCTCAGGCAATATTCTGCCGAACGTTTACAGGTACACATGTTGGCTTCCCCTTGCACCGCGGATATACACTTGTTTACATTTACTGTTTGTCTTTCGTCTGAGGGTTTCATCTCTGTGTTTAATCGAAAACCCCAACCTTATTTCTTCACGGTTGGCGCAGATGGCGGTAACAGGATTATAAGTTCTGGTTCCATACATATTGGGGTTGATTTGTGAAAGCTGGGTTAACCCCCTTGAGTCTACGGCGGTCTTGAGTGCAAATCTCAGGTTCATGAGGCTGTGCCTCTCGACCGCTGTCTATGTAGCTACTGAACATCATTTTGCTATGTTTCATCTGTATTCATGACTAAGTTTAACACTTTGTTGAGGACTTTTACGAATTATTGTAACTGGGTCTGGACCCATATTGGAAAGACTGCTTTTCGGTTTAATATAGAGCAACGTTAAACTTTCCTGTTTTATTATCATTCTTCTTACATGGTTTTCCCATAAGGGTCGAATTTGAAGCATTACTCAGTTTGTATATCTATATTCTTGCTCTGGAATTCGTTCGCATTGTTTATGGCTTTACCGAGGGTTTGGTTTATAACGGCATTCGCCCCTTCCCAACTGGTCTTGAAAGTACCATAAGGGTTCGCACCTGCATCCTGTGCAATGGATGCATGGTCGGACTCGGTGTTGGGATTCTTGCAAAAAGAGACCTTCGGGTCCTACATTCTGATTATGAATATAGGTTATGTTTCGCTCATGTTTCTGTCATAATGTATACTCTGTCCGCTATATAATGTCTGCCTTAACTCTCTGATATGGTTATCATGATTTTGCTGTGCGTTTGTTCGTTTGCCGTAACAATGCTTACTCTATTGTTTTCACAGAGTTTAACATCATATCGATTTGTTTAATGACAGTAATGCAATCGGTTTGTATGATAAAGATAATACGATTATCTGTTAATGAAGATAATATTGTTATACTCAGGAGTGATATTATGGTAGTCTATTACAGTCCTTAACTGTTCAACTGCTTTGGCTATTAATTTAAGGATCATGCATAGGGTTAAGTTCTGCTTTTCGGCCGGTTTATTTTCCAAGAGGAATGACGAGCGGAGGCTTCAGGCTTCTGCCTGCCGCAAGGGTTCTTCCGAGCCACACCAGCCGCGGACCTATTCCGGTTCGAGCTTAAGGCTTTTACTTTCTAACTTCCTACTTCTCTTCAAAACTTTGCATCCTAAGGCTATCTACAGATTCCTCTCAAGGTTATAATTTACACAGCTAAGGATGCATTGGCCTTCTGTAGACATTACGTGTTAGGGTATGGATTCCTGTTACAGGATTTCCGCCTACTTCGCATGATACCCGACTCTGCATATTCAGACCCTAACCTCTGCTAATATTTTAAGCTGTAATAATAAATTGCTCTACACGCTACAGGTATGCAGATTTACACAGTTACTTAGTTGAACACGAAGGCATGCATTTCTATATCACTTAAATATTCACAGTTATTCTATTTTGATAGTACTGTAGAGTCTCTGTCCCACTGATAATACGCAGTTAGCTACAGGTATTCTGAGTTACCCATTCTATACAAACAATTGCAGATACTTTAGGGTTTAGTTACTTACCTGGTCACTGCTCGTAGGGAAATTCTTCAGCAAATCTCCTGCAAATTCCTGTGTCAAGCTCGTTATCCACCCATCCGTGAGACTTGTCCTCCGGGACCTGAGTCTCCCCCCGAGCTTCTTCTTACCGGATCACAATCCTCAGTAAGACAGCACCTAGTGCTCGACTATCTGGTCACTACCAGACTTAGTCCAAACAAGGTTTTTTCCTTTTTCCTTCTGTCTGTCTCTACAGCCCAGAATTCTGTCTACCAACTTCCTCCTTTTCCTGGAAATCCTTCCAGTTAGGGAAGGTGGTTATTTTCAGTTTAATTAACTACTTTCCTTTTCTTTTTCCAGTTCCCTTTTGGGAGCTCCAATACTTTCTGAGTAATTCTTTAAAACATTATTTTAATGCATATTTAAAATTAACAGATTACTCTTAAAAGAAAATAAGTTCCTCAATGTCATTCAGTTTTTACCGCAGTAAACTATAAATAATTACATTTTACGGGGTCATCACATCTCCCCCCCCTGAGTTTGGACATCGTCCCGATGTCTAGCGTTCTCAAACAGCTCCGGATAAGCTTTCCTAAAAAGCTCTTCATCTTCCCAAGTAGCCTCATCCGGCCCATAGTGCTGCCACTGCACTTTAATTTGGGTAATAACCCGCTTCCGCAGCTGTACTTCTCTCCGGTCGAGAATGCTCAGCGGCTCGACCAAGACCTCTCCTTCCGGTTCGACCTGCAAACAATAACAGTGTCAGTTTTCTATCTCTTGACACCTTTCCAATTAGTTCACTTGAAAGCAACTCTTACCCGTATATCTTGCCACTTGATCACATGCTTAGGGTCATAAATATACTTTTTAAGCACGGATACATGGAAGACATTATGAATTTTAATGTGGCTTGGTAAAGCTAGCTGATAAGCTACTGGCCCAACTCTTGCCAAGACCTGAAAAGGTCCAAAATAACGAGGCGCGAGTTTAGCACAACTGCTCCATTGCAGAGTACTCTTCTTGGCTTGTATTCTTATATAAACGTGGTCGCCCACCTGATACTCTTTGAACCTCCTCTTCCGATCTGCAAAATTCTTTTGCCGATCTTGAGCGGCCTTCAGGTTAGCTCGCACCCTTTTGACCATGTCCTCCATTTCCTTGAGCATTTCGGGTCCCAACCTTAACTTATCTTCCGGGCCACTCCAATTTGAGGGCGTCCGACATTTGCGTCCGTACAAGACTTCAAATGGAGACATTTGAATAGATGTGTGATATCCATTGTTATAAGCGAATTCTACCAAGTGTAGATAATCTTCCCACTGAGTCGGCTTTTGCATTACACATGCTCTCAGCATGTCTTCCAACACCTGATTTACTCTCTCCGTCTGTCCATCAGTCTGGGGATGGTATGCTGTACTAAAGTTCAGCTGTGTGCCCAATTCTGCAAATAGTGCTTTCCAAAAGGCGGATGTAAACTTTACATCCCGATCTGATATTATAATCTTTGGAAGCCCGTGGAGTCTGAACACATTCTGCATAAATATGTGTGCAATTTGTACTGCCCTGTAGGTCGATTGCACTGGGATAAAGTGGGCTGCTTTACTCAACTTATCAACTATCACCATAATAGAGTCATTGTTCCTCTTTGTTCTAGGCAACCCTGTTATAAAATCCATAGATATAATTTCCCATTTCCATTCTGGGATTGGTAGGGGTTGCAATAACCCAGCCGGGTGCTGGTGCTCTGTCTTGATCTGCTGGCACTCTAAACATCGCGCTAAATATTCAGCTACATGTCTTTTCATTCCTGGCCAGTAGTATTCCTTCCGAAGTGCAGCAAGCATTTTCTGGTATCCGGGATGACCTGCGTAGTGACTGGTATGAAACTCATTCAGAATTAAATTTTTAAGACTATTGTCATTCGGTACAAACAGTCGTTTTTTGTAAAACAGCATCCCATCCTTGCTCACTTCATACCCTTGCTGGCTTTCCTGGCTGGAAAGTGACTTTTGTCGCTTCATTTGCTGATATTCAGCATCCTGGTTTGCTGCTGTTTTTATCCTCTCTTGCAAGGAGTTTTCCCACTTGCTGAGAGTAACTTCATATAAACATTGTACCTTTCGACTTAGGGCGTCTGCTACACGGTTTTCTTTTCCTTTCAGGTGTTTAATATCAAAATCGAATCCACTTAAGAAATCTGCCCAACGGGCTTGCCTTTCATTCAAGGTGGGCTGACTGAAATAGTTCGTCAAGCTGTGATGATCTGTTAATAACAGAAATTTTCTACCCAGAAGATAATGTCGCCACATTTTAAGTGCATGTATGACGGCTGCCAACTCCAAGTCGTAGGCAGAGTACTTCTGCTCATGTTCCTTCAACTTTCTCGACTCATAGGCGATCACTCTCCCTTCTTGCATTAACACACCTCCAACGCCTTCTCGACTAGCATCAGTACATACTACATAATCCTTATTAGGATCAGCTATACTTAGAACGGGAGCAGTAGTGAGTAAGTGCTTAAGTCGTTCAAAACTTTGTTGACATTCCGAACTCCATTTGAATGTCCTCCCTTTCTTTTGCAAGGACGTGATAGGATATGCCACTCTCGAAAAGCCTTCCACAAATCTTCTGTAGTACCCTGCTAACCCCATGAAAGATCTGATATCCGCCACATCTTTAGGCACGGGCCAATTCATTATGGTTTTTATTTTCTCAGGATCCACTGCAATCCCTTCTTTGGTGATCACATGGCCTAAATACTGTATCTCCTCTTTATAGAAATCGCATTTGCTGAGTTTAGCATACAGCTGATGCTCTCGCAGGGTTTGCAGCACCATCCGGAGGTGCTCCTCGTGTTCCTCCTTGGAACGAGAATAAATCAGAATATCATCAATGAATATTAGTACAAATTTGTCTAAAAACCGATGGAACACGCTGTTCATTAAGCACATGAATGTGGCGGGTGCATTAGTCAGTCCGAAAGGCAGCACTACAAACTCGTAGTGTCCATATCGGGTTCTGAAAGCTGTTTTAGCAATATCCTCTTCTTTAATTCTGATCTGATGGTAACCAGATCGCAGATCAATTTTGGAGAATACTGTCGCCCCCTTGACCTGATCAAAAAGCTCATCGATTCGAGGTAAGGGGTATTTATTTTTAATTGTGAGTTTGTTCAGCTGTCGGTAATCGATACACATCCGAAAAGTTCCGTCTTTCTTCTTGACGAATAGCACCGGAGCTCCCCATGGAGATACACTGGGGCGGATATAATTTTTATCCAGCAGTTCTTGTAATTGCATTTTCAACTCAGTCAGCTCAGGTACACTCATTCTATAAGGTGTCCGCGAAACTGGGGCAGCTCCTGGTATTAACTCAATGGTGAAGTCAATATCCCTTTTCGGAGGTAATCCAGGAATTTCCTCTGGAAACACATCCGCGAATTCTTTTATTACTGGAAGGTGGTCTAGCGGACTCTCCTTATTCTTGGTTTCTGCATAATTCACCTGAATGGCATACACTTGGCATCTTTTCCGGATGCATTTCGCTAGCTGAGATGCAGTGATTGGCCGGACCTGCACTGGCCGTTTAATTCCCTGCATCTCCTGCTCCATTCCAGAGTCATCCTTGAATCGTATGACCTTTGTTTTGCAGTTCACTAAAGCCCAATGCTTTTCTAACCAATCCATCCCAATTAGGACGTCATAGGATCCAAGTGGAAGCATGTTCAGATCTGCTACCACTGGCTGTCCTGCTATCGTTATAGAGCAGTTTTTGATCTTTGCCATTACTCGTCTTTTAGCCCCTGTAGCTAGCTGTACCAGCCACGGGTTCTTGAATTTTTCAGGCTGCAATTTACACTGTTCAACTATCTTTGGACTAATATAACTCAAAGTAGCTCCTGGGTCAATTAGAACAGTGATAGAAAGGTTCGAAATTTTACCTTCAAATTCGACCATAGTGGGCTGGTATTCTGCCTGGCGGTCGTCCAAGGCTGCATTAATTTTTGGCACACTTCGTCCCACGTCGCCCACGGTTGATGCTTCATGAATCTGGGAGATCTGATCAGTCCCCTTCCGTTGCGGACAGTTCTTGACATAGTGTGGTCCGCCACAACCCCAGCACTGTACTGGGGGTCTGGTTACTCCCTCATTGTCCAACTTGACAGATTGCTCACCCATTCTGGTTTCACTGGTAGGCTTGGGCCTGAATGAACCTCTCGGTACTGCTCTGCTACTCTGGCCTTTGATGCTTCCTTTAGCTCCACCAACCCGGCCTCCTCTATTATTTCCCACAATTTTACTATTCTTTTTCTCATTCCATTTCCTGTTAGAACTGTCCCCTTTCTGTTTGCTCTGCTGGTAGCACATTCTGGCTTTACGGATGGCTTCGTCCATGGTTCTGGGATTGTCAAATTCAATCCTTTCTCTCATATACATGGGTAAGCTGCTAACAAACCGTTGCACCTTAGCTTTTTCTTCTTTAAGGTAGGGTACATAACGGAGCAAGGAGGTGAAACGATTGATGAATTCATCCATAGTCTGCTGCCCCAACCGCAGATCGTGGAATTCCTTTGCTTTTTCATCATAAAAGCGTTCTGTCAAATATCTCTCTTTAAAGTATTTTTGAAATTTTTCCCATGTTATGGTTCGTTCGCTTACCCCTTTTACGATTTTAACTTCTTCCCACCACAGTGTTGCTTTCCCTTGCAACTGAAAAATGGCCAATCGTGCCTTCAAGTTATGGTCATACTCATATAGCTGGAAATATTTATTCATGTTAATCAGCCATGCTTCAGCCGCTTCCTCTTGTTCCCCATCGTAGTGCGGGGGTTTAATTTTCCGGAATTCTCCCTGCAATTCCACCTTTTGTCGCTTCGAAGTCTGCTGTTCTGATGCATTAGCAGATTGATCCTCTCCATCTTCTGGAATTTCAGATTCTGCTTGGTAGCGCTGTTCCGCCGTCATTCTCTGTTGCTCTGCACTAGGGTTGGCCAGTGGCGGGTTCTGTTTGTCAGACAAGCTTTTTAATATCCTTTCCTGCTCCATTGTCAAACGTGCATTGTCCTCACGCAACCGAGCCATTTCATTCTTCAGCTCCTGAACTGTTTCTAATATGGCCAGATTCGTACTACGGGTCTCCTCACCCAGCTGCACCCACAACTCTGGGTTGTCTCCTGGATTCATTATTCTCTTTTTCCCCTTGTCTAACCCGGTCTGGTCTAGACATAAAACAGTTAATATTGTGAGCTTCTGGGCACCATTTTGTTACCCCAATCAAAGAAATATCAATGCTGTAATGACTTTGCTCTTTAATTTTTTTTTTTTTTTCAAAAGAAAAACATATTATTCATACCCCAGAGGCCACAGTATGGGCAACCTGGGCTCTGATACCAATTGTCACATATCTCACCTATGTAAAAAAAAAAATTTCTTTTACCATGGTGTCTGCACCATCTTTATATAGTTGCTTATACTGTCGCATATAACTGCTATTTGATATTGTCCATCACGGGTACCAATGGTTTAATTTAACTTTTGGTTTACTTGTCCAACTCCATTATGATGCTACACCACCTCGACACTATGCAATGGATAACTTTGTTATATGGTTACGGAAATATATTAAATCCCATCTACCATTATTTGCTGGCGCTCCCTCCGCGGAACACCTGGACTGAGCTTTTACTTCCGCTGGCTTGATCACGCGCTCGGGCATGGCCTTCCAGGCTGGAAACTTTCCCACTCTTGCACTTTGGATTTACCGCCTAGATCTACGGTGTAAGGGCTTCGAGGAAGATCAAGGGTGGAGGTTGCTCCACGTCTCATGGCTGTGACTTCGCATTTATATTGTGGATATCCCAGATTACTCGAGATTTCGCTGGCTCTGTTTGGCGCTCCACAGCTCTGTGCATCCTTTCGCCACAACTGGGAGTCTATCCCACATCTCTGCGCCGATTCTCCTCTGTCGCTTTCTTCCAGCATGCGACCTCACCATGGCGCTACCGCTCCGAGGATGTGAGTCTTCAAACCAACTTGGTAAGGTTTCTGTTTGTTAAGATCTTTTCGATTTTGTCTATGATTTTCTTAAGGAATAAACAAAGTAATCGGCTCTCTCTGTTGCATGACAGATTGTGATGTTCTGCCACCGTGGCTCTTTCGGCGGACTGCTCTTCCCTCAGGAAATATTCTGCCAAACATTTACAGGTACACATGTTGGCTTCCCCTTGCACCGCGGATATACACTTGTTTACATTTACTGTTTGTCTTTCGTCTGAGGGTTTCATCTCTGTGTTTAATCGAAAACCCCAACCTTATTTCTTCACGGTTGGCGCAGATGGCGGTAACAGGATTATAAGTTCTGGTTCCATACATATTGGGGTTGATTTGTGAAAGCTGGGTTAACCCCCTTGAGTCTACGGCGGTCTTGAGTGCAAATCTCAGGTTCATGAGGCTGTGCCTCTCGACCGCTGTCTATGTAGCTACTGAACATCATTTTGCTATGTTTCATCTGTATTCATGACTAAGTTTAACACTTTGTTGAGGACTTTTACGAATTATTGTAACTGGGTCTGGACCCATATTGGAAAGACTGCTTTTCGGTTTAATATAGAGCAACGTTAAACTTTCCTGTTTTATTATCATTCTTCTTACATGGTTTTCCCGTAAGGGTCGAATTTGAAGCATTACTCAGTTTGTATATCTATATTCTTGCTCTGGAATTCGTTCGCATTGTTTATGGCTTTACCGAGGGTTTGGTTTATAACGGCATTCGCCCCTTCCCAACTGGTCTTGAAGGTACCATAAGGGTTCGCACCTGCATCCTGTGCAATGGATGCATGGTCGGACTCAGTGTTGGGATTCTTGCAAAAAGAGACCTTCGGGTCCTACATTCTGATTATGAAGATAGGTTATGTTTCGCTCATGTTTCTGTCATAATGTATACTTTGTCCGCTATATAATGTCTGCCTTAACTCTCTAATATGGTTATCATGATTTTGCTGTGCGTTTGTTCGTTTGCCGTAACAATGCTTACTCTATTGTTTTCACAGAGTTTAACATCATATCGATTTGTTTAATGACAGTAATGCAATCGGTTTGTATGATAAAGATAATACGATTATCTGATAATGAAGATAATATTGTTATACTCAGGAGTGATATTATGGTAGTCTATTACAGTCTTTAACTGTTCAACTGCTTTGGCTATTAATTTAAGGATCATGCATAGGGTTAAGTTCTGCTTTTCGGCCGGTTTATTTTCCAAGAGGAATGACGAGCGGAGGCTTCAGGCTCCTGCCTGCCGCAAGGGTTCTTCCGAGCCACACCAGCCGCGGACCTATTCCGGTTCGAGCTTAAGGCTTTTACTTTCTAACTCCCTACTTCTCTTCAAAACTTTGCATCCTGAGGCTATCTACGGATTCCTCTCAAGGTTATAATTTACACAGCTAAGGATGCATTGGCCTTCTGTAGACATTACGTGTTAGGGTATGGATTCCTGTTACAGGATTTCCGCCTACTTCGCATGATACCCGACTCTGCATATTCAGACCCTAACCTCTGCTAATATTTTAAGCTGTAATAATAAATTGCTCTACACGCTACAGGTATGCAGATTTACACAGTTACTTAGTTGAACACGAAGGCATGCATTTCTATATCACTTAAATATTCACAGTTATTCTATTTTGATAGTACTGTAGAGTCTCTGTCCCACTGATAATACGCAGTTAGCTACAGGTATTCTGAGTTACCCATTCTATACAAACAATTGCAGATACTTTAGGGTTTAGTTACTTACCTGGTCACTGCTCGTAGGGAAATTCTTCAGCAAATCTCCTGCAAATTCCTGTGTCAAGCTCGTTATCCACCCATCTGTGAGACTTGTCCTCCAGGACCTGAGTCTCCCCCCGAGCTTCTTCTTACCGGATCACAATCCTCAGTAAGACAGCACCTAGTGCTCGACTATCTGGTCACTACCAGACTTAGTCCAAACAAAGTTTTTCCTTTTTCCTTCTATCTGTCTCTACAACATAGAATTCTGTCTACCAACTTCCTCCTTTTCCTGGAAATCCTTCCAGTTAGGGAAGGTGGTTATTCTCAGTTTAATTAACTACTTTCCTTTTCTTTTTCCAGTTCCCTTCTGGGAGCTCCAATACTTTCTGAGTAATTCTTTAAAACATTATTTTAATGCATATTTAAAATTAACAGATTACTCTTAAAAGAAAATAAGTTCCTCAATGTCATTCAGGTTTTACCGCAGTAAACTATAAATAATTACATTTTACGGGGTCATCACACTGATATTATGAGCTTGCTTTTTATGACCCTGATATTACAACATCGATTGCAAGTTTATTCACTGCGTATTATGTAACATTAATTACGACCTTTTTCACTAATGGGAAATTGATATTTTGAATTCGTTCAAGATGGCACTGAAGGCTGGAAGAGAAAGGATGAACGACGGAAGGCGGGCAGGCATTAAGTATCAATTCAATTTTAAAAGACACCTATCAATCTCGGAAGTTTTAAAGCATTTCAAGCAGGGCATCCACATGTTTTATAAACAGAGACGTTAAGGGAGATGCAGGGACCAGTGAGCCACGTAGACAGGTCTGGGCAACCTGCAATCTAGATAAGCTCTGCCCTTCCAAATGGCATTGAATGACCATGAATGCCATGCTGGAAAGAAAAAATAGAAAACCATATGAGCACAATTACAGTGAATCAAAATTTCCCAATTCCCAGGCTTATATTTTCAAATCAAGAAGCCTCCAAAAGCTTAGATCATAATAGATCGATCCCATATACCTCAATAAAAACAAGCAGGGCCTTAAACTGTGGCACAATGTCGAACATGAAGCTTGTGATTTCTGTAAACCATTCAATGAATCCTTCGTTTCCAGTATATTCAAATATCAGAGATTTGGTGGAATAACTCTTGGGACGAAGGTGTAATGGTCGAGAATTAGTGTGAAATTCCTCACATGGTATTTCGCAGCTGGGGAAGAGGCCGGTACCGTGGCAACATTGGTGTTCCATTTTTGTGTTGGAGAAAAACGGAAAAGGGAACGTTTTGGTGTCGCAGAATCGGAGTTCCTGACGAGTGAAACCGATATCGAAACAACAATGCAGAGTATTCGATATCAAATCAATTCACTCATAAATCCTGAGGATGGCTGCTACTAAATGGACAACCACGACATCCTTAGAATAGCTGCCGATGGAAGCCTTCGTAGGTGAATGGACACACACTAAACCCTGTGCAGGTAAGGACAGTCTCGAAAGACCAAGTGAACGCTCTGCAAGAAGATGTGAATGATGTACGTACTGGGTCTTCTCTCTCTTGCTTGCTATAACTCAATAATGTTACAATGGGACAGTTTGTGATATTACTTAACCCGGGATTTATTATTTGATTTTGGATTTTAATTGATATTATGGAGGTAAATAAATTATGTTTAAAATTTGTGTGAAGACTAGTTTTGAGAAAAAGTTGAGACAGATGAATTATTTCGCTCGCTGCATGTGTTTTTGTGAAATTAACATTTAATAATTTAGGAAATGTATTTAGTAGAAAAATTACTAAGTTGAGGTGGGTTTTTTTGTCCAGTAGAAATAAATAAATTTTATACATTAATTTCGTATTCTGTGTCTAATTTAATATTGACTTTAAAATTAAATAATAATAATAATAATTTAAAAAAAAACTATTAATTTTTTTTTAATATTTTTTTTAATTAATTTTTAAGTCCAGTTTGGTTAATTTTAACATTTGAGGATGACAAGATATCTGGATCGAGGGATGAAGGAACAGGGGAGTCGGCTGCAGTTGGCGGGCTAGGGTTTGCAAGAGAAATCGCGGAGAGGTCTGGAAGAAACGCGCGTAGGGGAAACGAGCAGGAGAGGCCGGGGTTGGAGCGAAGGAGATAGCAAGAAACCTCAGCATAGGAGCGGAAGTTTTCAATACAGTCCGTGCTGAGGGCAACAATGGAAAATCGGCAAGGGAGGGGAGAGATCCCCTCCTATAAGAATATTGTTGCAGGAGAGGCAAGTGGCAGCGACAACCAGAGTAATGCCAGGGAGAATAATAAAGAAGCACCAGTGATGGGCAATTTGTGGCAAATGAAGACCGGAGGAAAGTGCTTACCAAGGGCTCAGAAAAAACCTAGGTACGTAATACCCAACAACAAGCTGGAGGAATATAACAGCTACATGAAAGATCATGCATTGATCTGCAAGTTCGTAGGGTATTGGCCCGCTGAAAAAGAACTACACAGGTGGATTTACCAAAGATAGAGGCCAAAAGGGCACATTGAGCTGAAACTAGGAGCAAAAGGGTTCTTTACAGCCATATTTGCGAATTTGGAGGATAAAGAAAGGGTTTTTGAGGAAGGGCCATATTTTATGAACAATGCGGGATTGTTCATGAAGTATTGGGAAGAAAGGCATAACCCTGATAATGAAAAAATGCTGGAAGCACCGATCTGGGTCAGACTGTTTGGATTACCAGTGGAATTTTGGGATCCTGAGATTATGGAGGGGATAGGCAACACGATTGGTGCTTTTTTCAAGGTAGCAGAAGTAACGAAAAAAGGCAAGTATACATCATATGCAAGATTATGTGTATACATGAATATAGCCGAACCTTTGCCGGAATACATAGAACTAGAGTACCACGATGAAGTATGGCAACAACCAATAGACTATGAGCATATCCCTTTCAGATGCAGAAGATGCCATGAGTATGGACACCTATACAGGCAATGTCCATTAAATAAGGAGGAAGAATACATAAGGAAAAAAGAAGAACAACAAAGGGAAGCAGAGAGAACTGAGGAGACAGACAAGGGTTTCCAACAGGTTACCAGAAAGAAGAAAGTTGGTAAAGAAGGTCTAAAAACACGGACACAAGTGAAACCACTGAACATCGAAAGTCAGAACAAGTTCAAAATCCTCCAGGAAAATAGTGAAGAGTGTGAGGACAAATTGGATGAGGAGGAAGATCCAGAGAATGAACCCATGGAAATAGTTAAGGAAATCAGAGAGAAAGACACGGGAGCAAGAGTAATGAATGAAGAGGAAGCTGCTGAAAAGATAGAAATGCTGACTAACCAAGCCCAAATGGAGACGGAAAGCCAGAAGGAAAACGAGGTAGAGGAAGAAAGAATTATGAGACAACTAATTCAGGAATGGAAAAACTTGGACGAAAGATTCATACCAGACAGTCAAAAGCAATTATATAAGGAGGCATTTTAAAAATACAAAGATAAAAAAGGGGAGAATATGGATAAACAGGATACCACATCAGGAGAACAGGAAAGAGGTCAGATGGGAATTGGCGGTGCTGGCAAAAGCAGCAGGAAAAGAGGGAGGAAAACGATGAATGAAACGATCCAAACAGTCGGCGAAATATTGATAAATTCAGGTAAAGTGATACCTCTGTCAGAGGTATTTTTCCACTCCTCCAAAAGTTTAAAATGATTATTATCAGTTGGAATATTAGGGGTCTGAATAGTAAGGGAAAGCAGAGATATATGAAAGAGAAACTTAAAAAAGACAGACCAAGTATTATGATCCTTCAAGAGACAAAGATTACCATGCAGCAGATGGAAGGAATAATCAAAAACAAAAAATTGCAATACGAAGTCATGGGACAAGATGCAATCGGATCAGCGGGGGGCATTGCAATCTTGTGGAACCCAAATGAAATAATTTTTGAAAGCTAGACCAGCATGACCAGAATTCTTATAGGTACAGGAAGAATAGCGGGGACGAAGGAAAGGGTTATTATCTCAGGGGTTTATGGTCCTCATACGCCTGGAGAAAGAGAAAATTTCATTAAAAATATGCAAGCAACTCGAAGATTATATCCGGAGACAGCATGGATTGTAGGAGGAGATTTCAATTTAATCCGGTCTCTAGAAGAGAAAAAGCGAGGTATAAGAAAATCAGACCAGTATATGGAAATGTTCAATGACATGATAGATGGTCTGAGGTTGGTATATTTACCAACTATCAACAGAGTCTATACATGGAATAATAGGAGAGGGGGAAGGAATCAAATAGCGTCCAGATTAGATCGGTTCTTAGTATCAGAAACAATTATGAACAGAGATGTATTCATAGAAGCAAAGATCATGCCATCCCTTGGCTCAGATCATTGGCCAATTACACTGGAAGTGGATATTAAAAATAACCTTGGCAAAAAGCCCTTCAGATTTGAAGCCTTTTGGCTTAGAGACCCAAAATTTATCAAAAAAATGGAAGAATGGTGGATGCAAAGCACAATACAGGGAAAAGGAAAAATGCATACCTTCCAACTAAAACTTAAAGAGTTAAAAGGAAGGATAAAGAAATGGAACAAGGAAGAATTCAGAAACATCATGGAGGAAAAACAGAAGTTGGAAGAAGAAATGGAAACTCTGCAACAAAGGATAATAACCGAAGGAAGGACAGAGGAAAGTAGCAGAGAAGAAGGGATAATTCTAGGAAAACTGGAGGAGAGGAGAAAGCAGGAAGAAGTTTTATGGAGACATAAATCTAGAATAAAGTGGCTGAGGGAGGGGGAAAGGAACACTAGATTTTTTCATCAAGCAATGATACAACACAGGCAAAGAAACAGGATACTATCTATCAAGAACAAGAGTGGAGAGAGGATTGTTGAATAGGAAGGAATTGAAAAAGTTCTGATAGAATACCACAAAGGAATATTGACTGAACCCTAGATGGACAGGTCTGAAGCTATAAAGGAAGTTTGCAAGGCCATTCCCCGGATAGTAACTGAAGACCAGAATAGAGCCCTAATGAGAGCAGCTAGTTTTGAAGAGGTGGAGGAAGTGGTGATGAGCATGAAGAAGGGTACAGCGCCAGGACCGGACGGCTTTACGGTTGATTTCTATCAAGCGGGTTGGCACTTTTTGGGAAGGGAGATTCTGGACCTGATAGAAGAATCCCGTATGAATCAAAAGGTATGGCCAGCCATTAACTCTACTTTTTTCACTTTGATTCCAAAAAATGACAATTCAGAGGATGCTAAGGGATTTAGACCCATTGCCCTATGTAATGTTATCTACAAAATAATTGCAACGCTGATGGCCAAAAGACTGAAACCCCTGCTAGATAGATTAATATCCCCTGAACAAACTGGTTTTGTAGAAGGTAGACAAATTCTAGATGGTTTAGTGGTTACTCAAGAAGTAATTCATTCGCTGAAGGCGAAGAAGCAGAAAGGAATGATGATTAAACTAGACTTGTCGAAAGCTTATGATAGAATCAACTGGCAATACTTGGAAGAAATCTTGGAAAGTTTCGGTTTTGGTACTAGGTGGATAAAGTGGGTTCACAGTCTCATATCAACTCCAAATTTTTCAATATTAGTCAATGGAACTCCCTCGAAAACCTTTAAGGCATCTAGAGGAATAAGACAAGGTGATCCTTTATCCCCTTTCTTATTTATATTAGCAGCAGAGGGTCTGGGCAGATATCTTAAAAAAGAAAGAGCAGCAAATAAAATCAAAGGGCTAAGACTATGGGGTAATGAATTGCCTATAACCCATCAGCAATTCGTAGATGATATCATGTTATTTGGGGAGCCAACCGTAAAAGAAGTGAAAAATCTAAAGAAGTTTCTGGATTTATTTGCGGAAGCATCGGGGATGGAGATCAATAAGGAAAAGTCATGCACCTTTATATTCAATACCATGGAGTCAGTCAAAATCCATTTGACCAGGATGCTGGGATTTAAGCAAGAAGAACTCCCAACTAAATACTTGGGAAACTTACTGGATTTTAACTCTAAAAGACAGAAAAATTGGCAAGGAGTCTTAGAGAAATTAAAAAATAGAGTGGCTAACTGGGCCTTCAGAACTTTAAATATTGCTGGAAGGATTGTATTAGTGAAATCAGTGCTGCAAGCAATTCCCATATATCCACTATCGATTATGGCTGTACCACAAGGAGTCTGCACCAAGATCAGAGAAATTCTGAGGAAATTCATTTGGGGAGGATCGACTCAACAAAAGAAGTGGGCCTTAGTATCATGGAAACACCTGACGAAATGAAAGGAGGAAGGAGGCATGGGTCTGCGCGATCCTGATAAACTCAACAAGGTGCTTGGAGCAAAACTTTGGTGGCGATGGCTAAGAGGGGGCAATGACTTGTGGAAAGAACTATGGAGACACAAGTACAATATGCCAGACACTACGGAGGGTATTTACCGGTTGCAAGAAACCCCGAAAGGCTCGGCAATCTGGGATCTAGCTCGACAAAACCGAGATATAGTAGAAAAGAATGCTTTCTGGGAAATACGAGGAGGAGGAGAAGCCAAATTCTGGGACGAGAAATGGCAACAAAGAGGGAAAATGAGCAGAATTCAAAAAATCCAAAACATACAGGAAAAAATAGGGGATAACCGTAGATATGTCAAAGATTACTGGAAAGAAGACGAATTGGATGGAATTTGGCGGAAATGGATAAGACCAGAGGAATGGGATATCGAGATAGATCAAGAACAACAGGAAGCATTCATGGAAGAGGTGGATTCCAGGAAAATAAAAGCTAGAACGGGTAGGGATATTCTCAGATGGGGGAATTCAATGAAAGGATCCTTCACCGTTAAGGAGGCATACTATCTGGCAGACCAACAGGGGACCAACGAAGAAAACCAAGACTGGAAGGTCATCTGGGGTAACAATTGGTGGCCGAAAATTACCTTATTTGCATGGCTAGTAGCTAAGGGTAAGATCCTAATGTGGGACAAACTCCAAAAAAAAGGTTTCAGTGGGCCTTCAAAATGTTACCTGTGCAATAGTGAAGTTGAAACACAAGATCACCTTTTAATCAAGTGTGCATATACCAGGAAGCTATGGATTGAAACGGGAAAACTATTCCAGAAACTTGAGAGGCCCCCGAGAGACATAAATGAAGTGATTTTTCATTGGCAGAAGGAAAAATTCCAATGTAAAGTAGTCCGAAAGGCTTGGGATCTCATTGCGGGTTTTGTGATTTGGATGGTTTGGAAAGAAAGGAACCGTAGAGTATTCCAAGACAAATCTAAAGATTCGGAAATAATATGGAACAGAGTAGTGAACTTAACTAGAGAAACAATTCTGGTGGAAAAATGGGATGCGGATGACTGGAAAGCAGATTAGAGTGAGGAGCAAATTTTAAAGAAACTAAATTTGAAATATGAAATGGTGCATACCAAAAAAATCGGCAGAAATAGTACGAGAGCTCAAAGCTCTGACAAGTTTGCATATCCCAGAGATAATTTTATGAAGTTAAACTTTGACGGGGCATCGAAGGGGAACCCAGGTAATGCCGGATTCGGAGGTATCTTCCGTGATAGCCAGAGAAACACCAGATGGATCTATGCAGAGTGGGGAGGGGAGATGACAAACAATGAGGCCGAATTATGGGCGATTCACCAAGGCTTGAGAATCGTGATTAGAAATGGCTATAGAAACCTGGAAATAGAAGGAGACTCTCAAATAGCAATTGAAATTCTGAAGAAACTTAACAATGGGAAGAACTGGGAACAGATCACCAATAGTTGGAGAACGGCAGGGATTGTTCAAGAAATGACGGACCTACTAAAAGGGATTGATTATAAAAACTTTAACCATGTGAAAAGGAATGGAAACCGAGTGGCAGACTTCCTTGCGAATTGGGGCTGCAAGGGTCGAAACAACAAAATAGACAATCAGTGGAGAATGTTGCGACCCAACAGAGAATGGGAGGACCTGGCCGGTATCATTAATTATGACTATGAGCAAGCAACAAATGAGAATCATGGGCAAGCAGCAAATGAGAATCATAACATCCGTGCGATGGACAGGTGAGATGGATCGGCAATCTCAGAAATTAAATGAGTGTCAGTCAAGGCGGGGGAATGGTATAATGGGCAGGCAAGCTACAGTACAGCAGAAGTGTGCGATGACAGGTAAGAAACAACCACCCCACAGCAAGATAATTAACGCAAGTGATCGGAGAGGAGGAAAAAACGGTATGTCAGAGTCCGTAAATGGAAATGAGGGTAGAAAGATAATTGATAGGAAAGGCAGCAGACAAAGTAACAGGTGGCAGTGGAAGGCCAAGCTGACAGGTAGGCGAATGAGAGCAAGGAAGATTATAAACAGGCGACAGCGAAAGGATCGACGACGAGGAAACTTGTTAGGAACTTAGAGAGCAAGGGGAGGAAAGGTGGTGGAGATCCGCCATAGAGAGAATTCGCGCCGAAACCTCACTGAGGACGCTATGGAAACCAGGAAGAGAGCAAGGGCTGTAGAGGAACTGGAAGCCACGGAGCGCAAAGACAGGGACAGAAAGGGCAAGGTGGTGGCGAAGGAAGAAATAGTAGAGGAGATATTTGAAATATATGACGACTCTGAGGATGAGGAGGACCTGCAAGAACAAGGCAGGCAAGGTAAGGAACGAGGCAGAACTGTAGGAGGTTGGGATACCCAGCAAACCAGTGACGAACAACAAGGATAGCGGGAGGGAAAGGTAAGGCAACGCGGCAGACAGAGGGGAAGAAGAGGCGCGGGCAGTAGGTTGGAACTGGGTAGAAGGAGAGGCAGAGGACCGAACAGATACAGAGGAGAAAGGGGAGGAAGACAGGGGCAGAGAGGGAGACCTGGCAAAAGAACAAGTCGATCGTTAGATAAGAAAATTCAACAAGCAGAAAGGGCGTACAATCAGAACACTAACCCAAGAATCAGGAGAATTATCCAGAATATGGAAGAAGATGCGCTTCAGGCTCAGTCTGACTCAGAGATGGAAGATTGAGAGTTTTTACTCCATGACCCTAGCAACACTAGAGGTAGAATGTCTCTATTTAAGCAGTCCCTGCATATCTACCCCAACCTAAGGAGGGAGCTGAGGATTATTCAGATTACATTGGAGATGCAAGAAAATAAGCTTGAGGAGATTCAGCAAATGATAAGGGAAGGACAACAGGGTGCAAACAGGGAGACAAACCAGCGACCAGAGGCCGAGGTTGTTTGAGTATGGATATGTATTAATTTTTTATGAAGCTGCATAGTATAGATAATTTTAGTTTGCTTCAAGTATTAGAAGAGGACAATCGATATATGCATATAAGTAGAATTAGAAATCTGCAAGATTGTTTAGTTTATTTAGCATGGATAAGCAGACTCTGGAACTTCTATTTTTGGTCGGCTATTAAGAACTTTAGGTGGCTGAAATACTCGGTTTCCCCAAGAAGGCGAGTTGAAGTCAACCATATACATACTGTTTTGTTTTTGATTTAAAGTAATAGAAAAAGAAGAGCAACACTGCAGCTTACCAATTTTTTTTTTTAACATTTGAACTTCAAACTATTTAAAGTTATAAAATTATAAAAAGATGTTTAAAGGAATGTTTGCAGTCACTTTGGATATTATAATTTTTAGTTTAAAAAATCTTTAATTTCAAATTAATAAAAACTCATGATTCATATATGAATTAATAATATTGTGAAAATACGAATCATCAATATTCTGATCTTCAATTTATTGTATTTCGCAGGGTTACGAAAAGAATGCAAGATCTACGCAATCAATAAATGGACGAATTGTTCGCAAGTACACTCCAAAACGACGTTATGGTTGAGTTCGTTAAATCTTATGAAACATCCCCTGGACATATACTCCATTCCATTATTTTTATGGATTCACCTATTCTCATTATAATGTATCGATTATTTTATGGATTCACCTATTCTGATTATAATGTATCTATTATTTTATGAGATTCATAAAAAAGCCATGACAATGTATGTTCATTTTGTCTGCTGAAATGCGAATTTCATCGTGTGATATGATAATGTATTTTAATTTATATAGAAATATGTTTTATTAAAGGATTATCTTGTTATATATTTGAATGATAGGTTAGAGTTATAAATATATTAATTATTTATAAATCTATAGGTGTATAGTGTTTAATTTTGCAAGATGTTTTTTCTTGTATTTTTCCTAAATCATTTTCAAAGTAACATCTAGCTTTGTTTTGTTGAATATGAATCATTTTAGTGAATGAATATCACTTTTTTAAATTTATTTTAATGATACTTTGTTATTTTTAATGTAAAACTGTTTTCTTGATTTTATTGGTGGTTAGTTTTATTGACTTTATTAATTGTTTAATTATGCACATTTTAATTTACTTGTTTTTTTTAAGATCATCTATCACTTGTTTATATCAATTATTTATTTATTTGCATTGTTTCTCAAGCTTATTTAATGTAGAATTAATTTTTGTGTGGCTTAATAATTTCCTAGAACCTTTTTTTTTTTTTTTTTTTTGGATAACTTTGACTAGCTTAAGTCATTGTTGTATAATCAAATTATTTTGAAATTCTCAAAATTACATGGATTTTAATTTGTTGGTACATATGACTAAACATGTTTACTCTATATGATAATATATTGTTTAATATATAAGTTGTGTTGTTGTGATGATGAAATGATATGAATGCCTGATAGTTGTATAAAAGTATAACTAATATTGAATTTGTAGTGGTATAAATAGTTCACAATGTACAATAAAGAAATGGTTCTATGATGGAAGCTATACACATAAAGAATGGAAAACTAACATGAGGCTTCAATACTAAATGGTGTAGTTAGGCTATAATACATTGACTTCACTAAAAAATATTGACATCACCAAAAAAAAATTAAAACGTAGATAGCATATCAAAAAATATACAAATGATGAATAATAATTTAATAAATTTTACAAGAAAGCACCATTGCATAAATAAATCTAAATATGTACTTAATACCTTTTCAAGAAAGGATATGACTCTATATTTGAGTGGGCTAAGGCATTGAATTTAGGATCTAGGGCTGGAGTGGAGAAAACATACAAGAGCATCCATGGAGATTATGTAGACTAGGAAGTCTTGAAAAGTCGGGAACCATTAAGATATAGTGCAAGAGAGGTGGTATGGGCAAGAAAAAGAAAAGAAAAAAGATGGACTAAATGGTATTGATGTTTAGTAAAGGAGTTGATGTGTACGATGTGTGAACACCTTAAGGGTTTGGTCCAAGGAATTTCCCTAGGAAGTTGTAAAACTTAATTTTCAAGCAGACATGTTGTGTGGAGCATGCATAGTTGTAAGGCCTTAAGAGCTTGCTCAGGCATACATGTGGTGTAGTGGTGCATGGCGTCATCAAGTTGTGGAATGGACCACTTGGAGAGTACTAGGAGTGGAAGGTATACTTGTAATTAATATGTAACTCAATTTTGTGGGCATGAAATGACAACAAACGAGAGGGAGTTCTTGTACAGAGAGGATCTGAAGGGCCTTGAGCACTGGGGGGACCTTAACGAGGAATGGAAAGCTTGAGGGAATGAGACACATCAGTCTCCCATCGATATGGTGAAGAGACATGCCATAGTCTATCCAAACCTAGGTAGGCTCCGCAAAATCTAGCACCTTGGAAAAGCAACCCTTATCAACATGGGCCATGACATCATGGTAGGTAAGGGACTCTTCTTTTAATGTTTTTTCAATATAAATGTTTCTGTTTGTGGGTATTGACCCTGTGACCTAGTTGATGCATTTGAGTACTTGGTGTGTAGGTAAGAACAATGTTGAAAGAATAATTGAGGGCTCTGCAAGAAGTGGTGCATGATGTATGTATTGAATCTTTTCTCTGGCTTATTATTGATTAATAATGCTACTATTTTGTATTTTTTTGGTTGAATTGATTCATGAGGATTTGAACATTAATTTTTTTAGTTTATATCTTACTTCATTTTTCTGTTCGCTTGATCCAATTTGAACATTATTTTTTTTATGTTTAGTTCATATTTCATAACATGACCATTATAAATTGAGTTATCCTAGTGCCAGAAGTTACCATTTGTATTATTACTTAACCGAGTGTTTCTTATTTGAGTTTGAATCTGTGTTTTGAAAAATATATTATTAATAGAAATAAAACATGTTTAAATAATTTTTGAAATAATCATTAATTTGGGAAATGTATTTTAAAAGAAATATTATTAAATTAAAGATATAAAATAGTTAAATTGTTAATATTTTAGTGTTATTATCACTTCCAATAATATATGATATTACTTTAACATATTCTAGAACATCATTAAGTATACAAAAAATTTAACTAGTCAAACATTGATTGTCTCAAAATTCCACTAAAAAATTTTGGCCTCTACATTAGATTACTTCCCACGTGAGAGAGAGAGAAAAATGTGAGTGATGATTCTTTATGAAAATGAGAAGTTCAAGTGTCTTTTTATAGTGATTTTAGGGTGCTCAAGGGGCATGTCTCATTGCAAATTAAATTAATTTTTCTTTCGTTTCATTTTTTTTTTTTAACTTGTGTGGTTGGGGAATATCTCTCACAAATACCCAAAAATAAACACTCCCTCTTAGCTAGGGAGGTATTTACTTTGAATTACTTGAGATGTCCACTTACCTGGAAAAATTTCTCCACCCTAAACAAAGATTGAATGAGCCTAGCCACATTACATGGTACCCGGTTAATACCCTTGACCTAGGGAGAATGTCTCCCATGATGCTATAGCATAAACGCTCCCCCTCAATGAGGGAGACATTCTAAAGCACTCCAAACTTGTCCCTGAAGTTTACAAACTTCATGAGGGACATAGGCTTTGTGAGAATGCCAACAACCTGCTCATTCATAGAAATGTGTTGGAGCCTCACTGCTCCCTTCTATATCAGGTCTCAGATGTAGTGGTAGTTGATCTCAATGTGTTTCAACCTATCATAGAAAAAGAAATTTTCAAAAAGCTTCACACAACTTTGATTATCACAATATATCATGGCTGCCACCAACACCTGATTAAGCAATCTTGTGAGTAGTGTCCAAATCCACACTGCTTCACAACTTACCAAACTAGCCACAATATAATCAGCCTTTGTAGTGCTAAGTGTGATAAATGTCTACTTCCTTCTCTTCTAGGATATCATAGTAGAACCCAAATTGAAACACCATCCTGATGTGCTCTTCCTATCTTTGATCCTTCCTACCCAATGAGAATCTATATCTCCCTGTAGTTGTACTTGACCATTTGAGACATACCTCAATCCATAACTGATTGTATCATGCTTAGGTTCCACCATGAACTCGCTAAGAGTGTTCATTGTGAAACAAATATCAAGTATGGTATTAACCAGATACATAAAGGCTCTGTTCAACTATCAATACATAGAGGGACCCACCAAATCTAATTCATAGCTCCTCAACATCTTCAGGTTGGTCACCATGAGAGTGGCCATTGACTTGGAATCCATCATCCCAATTCTATGAAGGACTATAATAATATACTTCCCTTAACTAAGGAATATCTTACCCAACTTCTGCCACACTTCTAATCCCATGAAACAAAGTATCAAACCTAGATCCTTCATCTAAAACTTAGAAGTCAAATCCCTCTTACATTGATCAATGAGATTTTCTACTCCTATAAAAAACAAGTTATCAACATATAACAACAAGACATCAGGCTCACCTTTAACAAACTTGTAGTAAATATTGGGATCAACATCACTCTTGGTGACACCAAGACTCATCAAGTATCCATCAATTTAAAAATACTAAGCCCATGGTGCCTGCTTGAGTTTGTACAAATATTTGTTCAGTCATCAAACATGAGACTCGTTCTCATGTACCTCAATGCCCTGAGGTTGCTCTATGTACACTTCTTCCTCATTCACTCCATTGAAGAAAGAGATTTTCACATCCATTTAATACAATTTCCAACCCATAATAGAAGCAATAGAAATAACAATTCTAATTAAACCATATCTCGCGACTGGAGCAAATGTCTCTTCATTTTCCTCTACCTCTTTCTAGGAGAACCCTTTTGCCATGAATCTTTCTTTGTACTCCTCTATGTTGTCATTTACTACATGTTTGATTTTGTAGATCCACTTGGAAGTCACCAATGACTTCCCCTCAGAACTCGGCATAATTTCCCACACATCATTCTTCATGATGGATTGATATTCCTCCGTCATGGCATTCTTCCAAACTTGTTGTCTTGCTGCATCCTTATAGCTAAATGGCTCAAAATCAATGATGTGACTCATTTATGTTGCATATCCTAAGTACTTCTTAGGACGACTACAAATCAATGATGTGACTCAATAGTGGTGCATATCTTCAGTTCTTTTTAGGATGTTTTCTTTCCTTGAAGGTGCACTCTTGCTGAGTTTATGCTCAACCCTGGGAGAATCATCCAAGATGCTCTTTAAATCTCCTAGGTTAATTTATTATGAAAACTAGGGGATCTATGTCTCTATTTACCCCACACATCTTTTCTAAGCATTTACTCATTAGTGCTTTGAGCTTAAATCTTTGCTCATATTAAAATTTATATTTTACTCCATTGGAAGTAGGCTATAATCCACCCATATAATGTTTGACTTTGTTATATTATTCTTCCATAATTTATGTGATTCTTTGCATAAATTTAGGTAAAAGTAAAAAGTAAATATGTAGTACATTCTTTATGTTTTTGTAATTAAACATATTTACCACGAATCCCTAAAATATGCATTTTTTTGCATAAATTTAGGTACTAGGAAAAGTAAATATATTATACATAAATATTGTAACAACCCCTACAACTGATAATTACTTCCAATGATATATGATATTACTTTAATGCTCTCGAGAACATTATCCATTCAGAAAATTCAACTCGTAAAACATTACTCTCTCATAAATTCCACTCTCCATTCAGTAATTGCACTTAGTAATTGCACTAAGAAAATTCAACTCGTAAAAAATTACTCTCTCATAAATTCCACTCCTTAGAAACTTCGACCTCTTCCCCATATTACTTCCCACATGTGTAGAGAGAGAAAATGTGTGTGATAACGGTGTATGAAAATAAGAAGTTCAAGTGTCCTTTATAGTTATTTTAGTGTATCTAAAAGACATATCTCTTTGCAAATTAAATTTAAATTTATATTAATTTATCTTTCTTTTAATTTAATTAATTTTTGTTTTCCTTTTAACTTGTATAGATGGAAAATATATTTTAATATGGTATATATTTTAATAAAATAATTATTAATTTATTTTAAGGTTTTTTTTTTAATATATATGGTTTAGAGAAATGCATTAAATTTGTGTTAATTTTAATTTAAAAATAAAAAAGATGATTTATAAAAATGATTTAAATAGTTATTATTTTAGATATTATAACTTTTTATTCTAACATTGATTTAATTTTAAATTAATGAAATTAATAATTAATTTATTGTATTTTCGCAGGGTTATGAAGAAAACACAACACCTACTCAATCTGCAAATGGAAGAATTGTTCCCATGCATACTCCAAAACAATGTTATGGTTGATTTAGCTAAATCTTATCAAAGTTTTTTTGGACATATACTTTATTCCATTATTTTATGGGATTCCTTTACCTGTAAATTTTATGTAAAGATGTTTTTTTATTTATAAATACATTAATTATTTATAAATGATTTATAAATAAGGGTAATAATTATATCTTTAATTACTTAAGAGACAAAAATAATGTTATAATTTTTTTAATTAATTAAAAGATTTGAAAATTTGATGGAAGAGTAGAACAATGTAAAAAATTATATTGTATAGGTAAAGACAATATAAAACAATGAGCTAGCTGGAAATTTATTTGTAGAGCTCATGCATCTAAAAAAATAGAAAAGAAAAAAACATAACATATGGCTGAAAAGCATGAAGTATTAAACATAAATGTAATTTTTATGTTTTTACTTTTTAAGAATTGGAACGAAATTTATACTTACGATATTGGAAAAAATGGAGAGTGGATAGAGCTAACACAAACACAAATAACATTACATTATAATCACATCAAATATTACATATACAGGTGTACGTCACCGACTTCTAGATGATAAGATCGAAAGAAGGTGGATCTATGACTTGGACACATCTCAGATACAACTCTCACAATGACTTCTCCTTAGAACTCACAATCACAACTTTAATACACATGAAAGACATCACACACATGGAAGCATTACCTCCAACAACCCCCCCCCTAATGCTTACATGACAAATTACAATACTAATAAAAGAACATATACATATTTTGTCATATTTGTCTGATATGGTCTTCATCAACGCTTATATCCACTTTGGAATTTCATAGACAATACTTTTTCTTCACCACCACAACTACAATCTATCACTTGACCTGCATTTAAAATATAATTAGTTATGACGATTATTGACGAACTTGCAAAATTGATGCTTCTTGACCTCCCGAAGAGTAATCTTGATACTAAGTCATTCTATGGAACTACCACCATCTTTTGAATATATGGCCTTTCACTATATTCACCAGTTATCTAAGATAACAATATAGATAATGAATATCCTTAGCAGTGAATTATACAACTTGACCTTTCATAAAACTAACCTATATTGATGCTCTTAGAGCACGACGAGTCTCATTAGCTTGACCTTTTAAAGAAAAAATTGTAACTAATTCTCCCAGAGCACGATGCGTCATGTTGGTCTATTCAATAATTGACTTGTTCTTTGTGGTTCTTTATATAGATCATCTCACAAATCTAGCAGTGAAACTGTAGACATGTGAGACACCCTCCTTCATAGATCCATTAAAAATTTACACATAACATCTTCATAAAACATATTACTCCATCTTGAACAATATGAACACTAAACACCTACTAATAACACATATAAATTACCATAGGAACCATTGTAGCTAGATGAACTCCAACTCAAATGAATGTGCTTTTCCGCAATTTCTCCAGCTCCAACAAAGACTTGTGAATATGGTTTGTGGTGACCCCATAATCCTCTATACAATCTGTAAGCGCTGCCTTTTCTATTTTACTCATTGTATCTCCTTTGAATTTCATGACGAAGACCCAGACAAAAGCATTCCGGGCATTAACAAGTTTTGTTTGCACGACTTCCTTTATGAGATCGTTACGTGTGACATCCATAGACCTCGCGTAAGAAGGGAGGGATGAAACAAAGACTTGTAGATGCAAAGTCACCTTGCATGAAGTTTTAATAAATTCCACCATGCATGTATCATTGTGGACAAGATTCAAGGCCTTCTTTGTTAGTGCTTAACTTTGAATTGTAATAGAGATAATGACAAAAATAATAATAGCTGATGGAGGCATGGTGATTTAATCACGAACACAATAACATGTAAATCTCACTACAACACCACTTAAAAAATAAAACATATCTACATATATATAGACAAGAACACAAAAGTCACACACTAAACTAATCTATGTACAAAGAATCAATCCTCAAGACTCTCTCATCTTCCTAGCCCACCCGTGAGGGAGATAAGCCAAAATAGATTCTGATACCATATTGGAAAAAATGGAGAGCGGGCATCTTTAATTAATACAAACACAACTCACATTACATTATAATCACAGAAAATATTACATATATAGGTGTAGATCACTGACTTTTAGATGATGAGATTTGAAGAAGGTGGATCTATGACTTAGGCACAACTCAGATACAACTCACACAATGACTTCCCCTTGGAACTCACAATCACAACTGTAATACACATGATAGACATGGAAGCATTACTTCCAACATATGAGATAAAATTTTAATTTTTGGAGCAATATTTATTAATTCCATTAACGGAAATATGTATCTGCATATATTAATGTCTATAGGCTTGTGTGATAAGTTCCCCTGCTTGGAAAATATTACTAAAGTCTAGACCTGGTGGAAGTAAGGCATGTGTGGAGTTAAAGATTGTGCAGAAGTAAGGCATGTGTGGAGGTAAAGCATGTACAGAGGTAAAATGGTAAGTATCATTCAATTCTTTTCGTAATATTCCAGAAGCATGAAGAATTCAAAATATTTTATGTTTTAACCTATTATATTGGAAGAAGTTAAGACATATTATGCATATGTTAAAGGATTAATAAATATGATGGTTATATGATTTATGTAGTCGTAGAATTCCTTTTTGGGTTATGTGAAGAGAAGTAAAGCTACTTGATTCATGCAAGACAAATATAAATCATAAAGTAGTAAATTTGATTTAAATCATATTAAAAGGAGGGAAAAATAAATTTACAATGAGGCTGCAGCCTCAGCTGAGAACAACTAAGTTCCTTCTGGGAATCATAACTGCCCCATATTTGGGGAAACCAGTTTAGATTAACAAAAACCAAGCTAATGACTGGGAGAACAACAACAAAACCGAAATGAAGTCTTGAGATTTCACCATCTGAAATAGTTGAGAAACAAGATAGAGAAGCCTAACCATAGAACGAGAAACAAACCCACAGACAATAAGACTTGACCAGTCAGCAGCAAAACTGAAAGGTGGCTCTTGGGAGGCCATGTGGAATCACATTGGGAAGTCCTGGTTAGGAGCCTCCTCGACAACTGGACACACGTTCCCATACCCAATCTTGCCATCCTTCGCCACGTCACTGTCCTCTCTACCAGCTGGAAGACTCATCGCCTGAGGGATGCTGCTCGAGTTGCCAGCAATGGCCAGCGGATTAGTGGCACCATGAGCGTTGCCACCTGGGATTTCCATAGCCGGAGGAGTGCCGCTCGAGTTGCTAGCAAAATCCCATGAAGTTGTGGCTCCATGAGTACTGCCACCTGGGTGCCATGTGTCGCTTGCAGTATCACCTTCAACATTCTGACCGCCACACCTCGCTGCCCTGCCTTCATCCGACAAAGGCTGCTCAGAGCCCAGACAAACTTCCATTTTGTAAATGTTCTGAGGTTGCTCTATAGAGATACACGCAGGAGCACTGTGCTGGTCTTCTTCTTCAGAGAGGATGATAGTGACATTAGCCATAATAATAGGCCAGTTCAGGTTTCTCTGAAAGCGGGCACTGCCTCCTCGGTCACCTCCTCTGTGACTCTGCATGCGGTGACGAACCATCATGATGCGGTGGATGAGAAGCTCAGACGAATAGGGGGCTTGGAAGGAAAACAGAGAATATGTAGAGGGTTCCTAGGTAGGGTTCAAAGGGCAGTGCTTGGAATGTGAAAAATGGAACCCATTGCCAAAGGCAAGACAGTAGAGCAGGCAACAACATTTTCCTGTAAAAGTCCTAATGCAGCGAATTCCTGCTTGGAGCGGGCAAATGCTGAAGGACAGAGGGCAAGCAGATGGGTTGATGGGCACCATATTACATTGATCATCCCTCATTTCTCGGCCGGAGCGAGCATTAAAGATTTTCCACAGGCTGGCCTGCTCTCGCCTGAGGTGAGTTTGTAGGTGCCAGGACTGAGCCTAGGATGGTGCGCTGGCCACCAGCTGGCTAGGCCGAACGTCGTCAATCCATGTCCTCAGCATTAATGTTCAAGAAATTCACCCACATCTGGGTGTGCTTAGCATTCCTGTTTCATTTAATTCTTCACCAGATTCTGGTATTCCATTGATTGGTCTTCCGAGGCCAACATAGAGAGTGTACTTGTATGTAGATCCATCCCACTTTCCACTCCGATGTTAGCCAGTAAATCAGCCACTTTATTTCCTTCCCAACCTATGTGCTTGAGAGTGATCGCTCTGTGAGAAGAGAGCTAGATTTCAATAAGTTCAAGCCTACTCTTTTGGCATTATGAGACAAGTGTTGTCCTTGATGGCAAATCACACAGATGATAGATCATAGTGCAGCAGGTCAGCAGCAAGGGTTTGATGATCACACTACAAGAATGAAGAGGAAATATATATACGTAGGTTCATCGTGACCGAGCCACGTATACACGTGGGTTAGACATTAAAAAGGCGCGTATGCGTATACACACACTTTCATGCAAGGAAAAGCGCGTATATTTTGGAGAACTTACTTTTGGTCCGTGGTAGTTAGTCCTTGGTATTTGAACCTATGATTTTGGACCATAGTATCTCGTCAGGTGTGTTGATCCCAAGTATTGGGTCCATGGTATTAGTTTGTTATGGTTTTGGACCATGGTATTGAGCAAGGCCTAATACTATAAAAGGAGAAGAAGATCATTAGGCAAAGGTATTGAAAAAGTCTTGAATATCTGAAGGAGGAGATCTAGTATGCAGTTTATGGGTTTATGATGCATTGCTTGATTTGAGCTAAGGAGGGATCTCACCAGTTGATGGAGAACAAGATCTAAGGATAGATCGGGATCAAATGGTTTAAAATGAACTATCTCTATATGGTTGATTATGTTTATTCTAGATCTGTATACTGACGCATGTAACAATCTGAACTAGGTATAACCTAAGCTTGAAATCGCTGCAAGTCATGATTGAATATTTATAGATATGTACGAAGGTTGGATTTGGTGAAAGTGCGTATGTACGCGGGTTTGGTTCATTGTAGTAGTGTATACCATTTGAGCTATGATGTTTGAAGTTACAGGTGGTTCTGGTTGTTGATGAGTTCTGATGACAGTTTAATGGTGTCAGTATTCTACATATCCTGTTTGGTTGATTGTGTTTAGCTTCAGTATTGATGGATGAGAACTAATATTGGATCAGGATCATAATGACTCATATTTATGTAATCTGATGGACTAGATCTGGGTACTAACACATATATTATCCTTGTATACGTAATAATCTGGATATGTATGAAGTGAGGAAGTGCATCAAGTTATAAGTAAGTAATTGATGACATATACGCTGGTTCACTTTGGTGAAGTTGCGTATACACGCTGGTTCAACACTTCCAAGTAGCGTATGCACTCTGATGCATGATTTTGATGATATAATTGGTTTTGAATATTGTTGCAGAGTTCAGTGTTCTGCTCTGTGTTCTGGTGACTGTGTTGTTGACAGGGTTTCAGTGTTTCAGTGATTCAGAAATTGATGATGCTAGTATTGATTGTTTTGTATTTATGGGTCCAGTATGAAAATTTGATGAAAGGTGGCCTTCAGATTATAGTGTTGTGCTTCAGGAGTATCCAGTCTGAAAATATATGAAATGTGGTCCCTGGGGGATGAAAGGAGATTGTAGGTCGGCGCCTACATACTAGTACATTAGCTAGTACAAGAGCAAAGGGGGTAGTGGCTCCCTTCTAGTAGCAGCTAGAGAACAATTGAAGATTGGAGAATTTAGTAGGTAGGCACCTACGTACTAGTAAATGGATCAGCTAGTACAAGAGCTAACGGGGTTGTAGCTCCCATCCAGGAGAGTCTGGAGAACGAGAGAAGGTTGTAGCCTTCTATAGGTAGAAGCCTGTGTACTGGTATAAGACTACACCAGTACAGAAATATTGTAAAATGAAGTTTCTTATTAAAAGAAGATAGAGATGACTTGCAGCAGGTGGTTTTCACCCACATTGGGTTTCCACCTTATATCATGGTGTTCATGTGTGCTTCTTGTGTGTGATGATCTGTTCTGTTTTACTGCACCTGCTTACTATTCATATGGTTAATGAAGTTCTGATGCACTAACTAAAGATCAACATTTAATGGATTAACTGAATCATAAGTATTCTGGATATACGCTAGTTGCATTAGACACAGTTGCGTATACACGCAGGTTCCATTAACTGAAGTAGCGTATATGTATCTAAGTATGGAAATGAAAAAGTTTTATTGATTTGATAATACTGATTCACCCCCCCCCCTCTCAGTATTATTTCCAACAATTGGTATCAGAGCAGGTCCTTTGGTAGAAGCTTGATCGCTTGAAGGAGATCCGTGGAATAATGGGAAAGAAGCTTAAGAAGAAAGCACCTAAGAAAAGGAAGACATCTCGGAAGAACTATGACAGTGGAAGCATCGATTGGGGACTATGTGGAAGAAGCACTTCAGAATCACTTCAGAATGAAGATGAACAAGATCTATCAGGTATGAATTTGTTATCCTCTGGTGATACAAGTATCTATCCATTTGGAAAAGATGAAAGTGATAGCGAAACAACTGAATTTTCTCTTATGGGTGAGCAAGAAAGATATCAAATAGAGGCAGAATTTAAAAGGATTACAGACAAAATTAGAGATCAACAAGATCTATTGAACAAAAGGGAATGTGTCTTCAAAGAAGAAGCAACCAAACTAAAAGCTCAACTAGAGGAAGGAAACAAGGTAAAGAAGTTATTCAAGGACACATATCAAAAGTTGCAGGATGAAGTAACATCACTAAGAGATGAAATCAATGAGAAGAACACAACAATCAAGAAACTCAAAGATAGATCAAGTTACTATGAAAGTCTTGAAGCTACGACCCTCTCGCTAAAGGAAGATCTTGAAGAATCAAAGAAGCAGAATAAAAAACTTCTCCAAGCTCATGAAAAACAAGAAAATGAAGTTCTCGATCTAAGACATCAGTTGGAAGAAGGAAGAAAAGCTGAAGAAAACATGAAGAAGCAGTATCTTGAAAAGGAAGAGCAACATCAGGTTGAGGTAAATATGCTAAAAGATAAGCTAGAAGAAAAAGATAAGCTCTTACGATTTCAAGATAGTACTAAGATTTTGGATGATATTCTTAGTAGTCAAAGGTCTCCTGCTATCAAAGCTGGTCTTGGTTTTCATGAATCTGTTAAAGGTGAATCTAGTAAGACAAGGGACTCTAATGCAAAATTTGAAATGCTCAACAAGGAGATGGATGGTCAATCTCATCATCAGCCAAGGAAAGAAATTCTTCAAAGAAAATATTTTACTCCTCCAATGAATAAGGTTGAATGTTATGTATGTCATAATCTTGGACATGTTGCAGCCAGATGCAGAAGAAGAGAGGTTCAAGACTGTCATGCAGAAAGATCATCACATTCCAGGTACTTTAATGGATATTGTTTTTCTTGCAATATGTTTGGTCACAAAGCTGCTGATTGCTACAGGAGGAATATGAAACATATGAGATGTTATGCATGTAACAAGCTTGGACATATAGCAAAGGAATACAGGAACAAGGTACGGGCACCATACCAAAAGGATAAAACATCATCACATTTGAAGATATGGAAGAAGAAGGAAGTACAATCAGAAAGATGTGGCACAACACAATATACTCAGACACAGCACAACACAGACATAACAGACTTAGGGGGAGCTGAAAGTGTAAAACCTCAGTGTCCTGAATCTCATACGCAAGTTTCATAAAGGTAAGTCACGTATATACACGAGTTAGACACTGCACAGTCGCGTATATGTCAGTCTGAGGAAAGGCAGAAGGGACAGGCTCAGAAAAAGGGTCTGATATGACTCAGTCTATTATTTTCTCTGTTTGATAATGGTTACAATCTGCTAATGATGTGTGGAAATGTATTGATACTCATAAGATGTTTAGAAGTGTTTTGATCCTAGCTTTATGATGATGATGTCGTGATACTCCTTGCTGATATATGTGTGATCAGATCTGACAGTAAACAGATGGCACAGGTTCAGGGGGAGTTTATGTTTTGAATAATGCATTGTTGACATTATGGTTAGTAGTCGTTGGTGATGATACTTATATGGCTAAATGATATATCTTGCTATGATTATGAGTTATCCATGACAAAATCTCATATGATTCTTTGGGTTACATAGTTGATGTTCAGAATAGATTTGTGGTTGATTCTCTGGTGATGCATATATGATGCTTACATGGTGATCTTCATAAGGATAAGGAGAAGTACAAAGCTTGAACACACAACTTCATTACTTGATGATGAGTCACTCATATGTTGTTGTCATCATATGCATAAAGATCATATAATATAGTTATGATGCATGATTCCTATAGTTCTTGGTGCTCATGTGGATGAGGATTGTTGATGTTGATGATATAAAGAAGCCTTAACAAATGATCTTGAGCTCAAGATACAGAGTGCTGGTTGTTGGAGACATGATGATGATGAGTTCTTACCTATATGATTGATAGGTTGATACTTACATATGTTGATTGATGCAGATATTCCCAAGTGATGATACATGGATGATCTTGTTGATAAGATGGCTATGGTGTTTTACACATATGATATAATGTGAATGATTTCATGATGATGTTTAAAAGGATGAGTTGATATCTATGTTCAGACATACCTTGTTACAGGACATTTACAGGTTGCTGATATGAAAGTGGTTGTACGCGAGTTTTATGAGGAATATCTGCGTATATACGCATGTTTCTGTGGATACAGTCACGTATATGTTGGTTTGAATGAAATCAGTGGGCCAGACTCTAGGTGAGAAGAGTCTGATATGGGTCTGACAGAGACAATCTGGCACAGGTTCAGGGGGAGCAGACAAACTTCTGATAATGCTTTGTTGGCATTACATTAGAAGCTCTTGGTTTAGGTTCACAGCTATTAATCTCAGGTTGAACAAATGCAGAGGGAGAACAGAAGGAAAACATGGTTGCTGATTGACAGATGCTGCTGATATCAGTTATTGATGTCTTTCATAAGTCTTGCTCTAAATATTTGGTCTCTATGTCATGTATTTATTTTATTATCAAGGTCATGTAACGGCCTATGTTGGTTTCCCCACTATGCCTGGGATAGATGATGTAATGTTCTTGCTTTATCATGTGTAAACTTTTGATATATCCCCACTTGGTTGGATGGATGAGTCAATTCTAGTATATCCCCACTTGGTTGGAAAATGGATGTATGTATGAGTCCTTGGTGATAGGAAGGTCATTTATGATAGAGTCATGTTCTTCTTGTAGAACATCCTTTTGCAGATCTTGCTTACAGTCAGGGGGAGCATGAACAAGACATTTCAGCAGAGCAAAGGCATTAGCATGTACTCAGAGGGATCATGGTCAGATTGGTACACCTTGGCATATACAAAGGGGGAGCTCATTCAGAGATTTCAGCAGGTACTCAGGGGGAGTATGGACAGCGGAATGTTTATCTAGGAAAGAGAATATCTTGGATCGCCCTTTGCCCTTGATGTCAAAGAGGGAGAGTGATTTGGTGTTGTTTCCATCAAGTCCAAAGGGGGAGATTGTTGGCATTATGATGTATGTGTTGTAATTGATGGCAACCCTCTCATAGAAGAACAACTCACTTACATATAATTAGATGAATCTACAGAAGAGATATCAAATGCAGGACAGCTCAAAGGAATCAGATGACAGTTCTAAGTGTGACAAGTTAGCTTTGCCATCAAGTCCAAAGGGGGAGATTGTTGGCATTATGAGACAATTGTTGTCCTTGATGGCAAATCACACAGATGACAGATCATAGTGCAGCAGGTCAGCAGCAAGGATTTGATGATCAGACTATAAGAATGAAGAGAAAATATATATACACAGGTTCATCGTGACCGAGCCACGTATACACGTGGGTTAGACATTACAAAGTCGCGTATGCGTATACATGCACTTTCATGCAAGGAAAAGCGCGTATATGTTGGAGAAATTACTTTTGGTCCGTGGTAGTTAGTCCTTGGTATTTGAACCTATGATTTTGGACCATAGTATCTTGTCGGATGTGTTGATCCCAAGTATTGGGTCCATGGTATTGGTTTGTTATGGTTTTGGACCATGGTATTGAGCAAGGCCTAAGACTAAAAAAGGAGAAGAAGATCATTAGGCAAAGGTATTGAAAAAGTCTTGAATATCTGAAGGAAGAGATCCAGTATGAAGGTTATGGGTTTGTGATGCATTGCTTGATCTGAGCTAAGGAGGGATCTCACCAGTTGATGGAGAACAAGATCTAAGGATAGATCGGGATCAAATGGTTTGAAATGAACTATCTCTATATGGTCGATTATGTATATTCTAGATCTTTATACTGACGCATGTAATGATCTGAACTAGGTATAACTTAAGCTTGAAATCACTGCAAGTCATGATTGAATATTTATAGATATGTACGTGGGTTGGATTTGATGAAAGCGCGTATGTACGCGGGTTTGGTTCATTGTAGTAGCGTATACCATTCGAGCTATGATGTTTGAAGTTACAGGTGGTTCTAGTTGTGGATGAGTTCTGATGACAGTTTAATGGTGTCAGTAATCTACATATCCGGTTTGGTTGATTGTGTTTAGCTTCAGTATTGATGGATGAGAACTAATATTGGATCAGGATCATAATGACTCATATTTATGTGATCTGATGGACTAGATCTGGGTGCTAACACACATATTATCCTTGTATATGTAATAATCTGGATATGTATGAAGTCAGGAAGTGCATCAAGTTATAAGTGAGTAATTGATGACATATACGCTGCTTTACTTTGGTGAAGTTGCGTATACACACTGGTTCAACACTTCCAAGTAGCGTATGCACTCTGATGCATGATTTTGATGATAGAGTTGGTTTTGAATATTGTTGCAGAGTTCAGTGTTCTGCTCTGTGTTCTGGTGACTGTGTTGTTGACAGGGTTTCAGTGTTTCAGTGATTCAGAAATCGATGATGCTAGTATTGATTGTTTTGTATTTATGGGTCGAGTATGAAAATTTGATGAAAGGTGGCCTTCAGATTATAGTGTTGTGCTTCAGGAGTATCCAGTCTGAAAATATATGAAATGTGGTCCCTGGAGGATGAAAGGAGATTGTAGGCCGGCGCCTACGTACTAGTACATCAGCTAGTACAAGAGCAAAGGGGGTAGTAGCTCCCTTCCAGTAGTAGCTAGAGAACAATTGAAGATTGGAGCATTTAGTAGGCAGGCACCTACGTACTAGTAAATGGATCAGTTAGTACAAGAGCTAAGGGGGTTGTAGCTCCCATCCAGGAGAGTCTGGAGAATGGGAGAAGGTTGTAGCCTTCTGCAGGTAGAAGCCTGTGTACTGGTATAAGACTGCACCAGTACAGAAATATTGTAAAATGAAGTTTGTTATTAAAAGAAGATAGAGATGACTTGCAGCAGGTGGTTTTCAACCACATTGGGTTTCCACCTTATATCATGGTGTTCATGTGTGTGATGATCTGTTCTGTTTTACTGCACCTGCTTACTGTTCATATGGTTGATGAAGTTCTGATGCACTAACTAAAGATCAACATTTAATGAACTAACTGAATCATAAGTATTCTGGATATACACTAGTTGCATTAGACACAGTTGCGTATACACACGGGTTCCATTAACTGAGGTAGTGTATATGTATCTAAGTATGGAAATGAAAAAGTTTCATTGATTTGATAATACTGATTCACCCCCCCCCCTCTCAGTATTATTTCCAACATATTCGCCATTCTCCAGCTGTTGCTCACTTTGCTTGAAGGCGTTCCTTGCATTATTTTGTTGACCATGTTTATGAGGATCTGAGAGTCGCCTTCTATAATAAGCAGGAAATAGCCATTT
Source organism: Pinus tabuliformis (assembly GCA_031772625.1). NCBI lineage: Eukaryota > Viridiplantae > Streptophyta > Pinopsida > Pinales > Pinaceae > Pinus > Pinus tabuliformis. The sequence goes on along the minus strand of CM062805.1, from coordinate 701,273,557 downwards.
TTTTGAGCTAGAATGAGTCCCTACCATAGTCCTTCAAGTTCGGAAAAATTATTTGTGTCCCATCCTTTTGAACCTAAGAAAATTAGCAGTGGAACTCCCTTATGATCTCTGAAAATTCCTCCATAACCTGCTTTGCCTGGATTTCCTTTCGAGGCTCCATCAAAGTTTAATTGAAACATATGAATGGGAGGAGGGAGCCACTTTTCAGTATTCCTACTCTTTACTAGAGTTTTTCCTTTGATTATCAATTCTTGATTCCATTGAAGGTTCTGGTTCGCCCATATATTTTGTTCCTAAGGGAGAGAAGGAAAGTCCTCCTCATGCCAGGTGTGGAGAAGTAAGGTTTCCTTGATGTTTTGACAGAACATATTCCATAGAGTTTCTAGGGGCAAGGAGTGATCCTTGAAGATTCTCTGGTTTCTCTCCTTCCATATCATCCACCTGAGAAGGCCTGGAATGAGCTTCCATAAGAAATTTAAAATCTTGCTTTTGAATGGATTCCGATCCCAATTGCGAACAGTGGCTATGATGTCTCCTTGGACCCATCCTTCCTTTTGGCATCGAAAGCTAACTTTTTCCCAGAGCTTGCGTGCCAGCTGACAAGAATGCATAAGATGTTTAGTGGATTCCTCTTCTTGCTTGTAGTTGGGACATAGGGAGGGCCCGTGATAGTTCCTTTTCCTAAGATTGTCCCACATAAGGATTTTGTTTTGACATAAAACCCATAAAAAGGTTGATACTTTCGGCCAAATTGTTGGGTCCCAAACTTTGTTCCAGAGAGGATCTTTGACAATATGTTCTTTGATAATGATGTTATAAGCCTCCCAAGTAGTAAAAGAGCCTTTTTCTTCATAGCCCCATCTAAGAATATCCCTTTCATCTGAGTGCTGTATTTTCCTCTTCATTAATTGTATATCTAGAATCTGTTGAGCTTGTTCCGTTCCATGTCTTAAGATGTGATCCGCATTAAGCCATTGTCTGTTTCCCTGTGTCGTCGAGGGGTTCCAAAAGAGTTTGAATTTTTCATAGGTCTGCACATCCTGCTCCGGAAGTTGAAGAGGTAAGATTAGGTCCTTCAACTTGGGTTGCTGCTACCACGAATCTTCCCAAAACCTGGCTGTATTGCCATCCTTAATCTCCCAAAAACTGTGCTGCTGAATTAGCACTCTGTGTTGCTTGGCCGCATTGCAGATTAGAGAGCCCGGGCTAACTTCTGAAAGTCGTATTAGTTCTTCTGTGGGCCGATTACTGGCGTATTTTTCCATCCAGAGGGTTGCCCCGGGGGTAAATGGCGCAGTGAGCCATTTAAATCATATTAATTATTTAATTGGAAGAATTTATTAAATTGGATATAGTCCACGTAGAAAAAAAATCCAATGGTATTTACATGAAAACTAAGCATAAAGTGAGTAATGAAACTCTCCCTCATTTGGTGGAAATATTTCCTTTTATTGCCATACCTTTGGTGGACTAGAGTTATGTCGTGTGAAGGAAGATAGTATGTCCAAATGTAATATTCGTGGTTCTACTTCATAAGAATTGAAGATGAATTTACACTTATGAGATAAAATTTAAATTTCTGGAAACAAGATTTATTAAGATAGTATGTCCAAATGTAATATTCATGTTTCTACTTCGTAAGAATTGAAGATGAATTTACACTTATGAGATAAAATTTAAATTTCTGGAAACAAGATTTATTAATTTCATTAACGAAAATATGTATGTGCATATATTAATGTCCATAAGTCTATGTGATAAGCCTGCTCTTTTGAAAATTCTTACTAAATCTAAAACTAGTGGAAGTAAAACATGTGCAAAAGTAAAGCATGTGCGCAGGTAAGGCATGTGTAAAGTTAAAGACTATGCAGAAGCATGACATGTATTCAAGTAAAGCATATGTGGGGGTATATGGGTAAATATCATTTGACCCATTCGTTAATATTCCAAAACCATGAATAAATTCAAGTATTTAATGTTTTATTTTACTTGGATTGGTCTCACACCTAATATATTGGGATAAGTTAAGATATGTTATAGATATGTTAAGGAATTAGTAAATATTATGGTTATATGATTTCTCTAGTCATAAAAAATACTTTTTGTTTATGTAAAGAGAAATGAAGCTACTTCAAGGCATGCAAGACAAACTTTAGAACCTAAAGTAGTAAAGTTGGTTTAAATTCACATTAATTATGTAATTGGGAGAATCTATTAAATTTGATACAATCCATGAAAAAATATTTCCAATGGTATTTACATGAAAATTAAGTGCAAAGTGAATAATGACGCTCTCCCTTATGTGGTGGAAACATTTCATTTTTCCCCTATATTTTTGGTGAGCTAGAATTATTTAGTGTGAAAGAAGATATTATGTCCAAATGTAATTTTGTGTTTTTACTTAGTAAAAAATAGAAATGAATTTATAATTACAAAGTAAACTTTTAATTTATGAAACAAGACTTATTAATTCCATTAACAACAATATGTATGTGCATATATTATAGACATGTGTCATACGTCTTTTCACTTGAAAATCTTACCAAGTCTAAAATTGGTGGAAGTAAGACATGCATAGGTAAAGTTTATGTGGAAGAAAGGCATCTATAGAGCTAAATTCTGTGCAGAAGTAATGTATGTGCATAAGTAAAGCATGTGCTAAGGTACAAGGGTATGTTCCACTGTGCCACACAAGGTGGAGCCAAAAGAAATTGTTTAATTTATAATTGTGTTGGGAAAGCAACCCACATATTTACACTTGACTGTAATGATAAATAACAAAGTTGTGATGAATAAATTAAGAAGAGGTAATAAATGATTAATTAATTATTTAAAATTTGACCCAAATTACCATTGCACTAAAAACCCTTGAAAATATGATGTCATGAAATGATTCTCCATTTTATAGATTGTTGCTTAAAATATCACTAACTCAAGGAGGATTTTGTTATGTTCTCAAACTGTTGCTCCATCTCCAATTCATTCACAACCCTATTTTGTGTAACCCATTTGTTATTGATGTATATGAGGACCCACCAATACAATATACCATCGGTTGCAACCTATAAGAGATAATATGATTTGATAGGCGCACAATCGATACTCAAACGTTGTCATGCTAGGTGTTAATTTTTTATTTTTTATTTTTATTTTATTTTATTAATTGTAGGGGTTGTTTCTTAAAATAACACTAACTTGTGGAGGATTTTGTTATGTTTCTAAAATCGTTGTTCAAATCCAATTCATTCAAAGCCCAGTTTCGTGTAACCCGTCTTCCAATGACATATATAAGGTCTCACAGGTACAATATACCACTAGTTGTATCTTATAAGAGATAAGATGATTTGATAGACGCACAGTCGATACTCAAATGGTTTTCATGGTAGGTGTCAATTCTTTATTTTTTTTATTTTTATTTCATTTTATTATTAATTTTTTTGAGTAAATGTCACATCCAACTACAACTATTTAGTCCAAACAAACATTGCATACAATCAAAAAATAGTTTTTTTTCATTAATTTCAAAAAAATATTTTTAAATTTAAAAACAAATTATAAAAATTATAAAAAAAACTTTTGAAAACATTAATTTTTTTGTCACAATTAAAAATACAACAATTTCACTGAAAATCTATTTCTATACTCCATGATGTGATAAAGACTAGTAATAAATTTATGGTTTTTAATTTTATAATATAGATATTTTATAATGTGATAGAAATTATACATATTTTAAAATCATTTTCAAATGAAATTTTCTCTTAATGTCTTCCATATGAATTCATTTCCATAAATGACAACTTTCCAAACAATTATACTTTAACTATATCATATGAACAAAATACCATATGTAATGGCCTCCTCCCACACTTAACCAATTTATCCGTCCCGTTGGGGTAAACATGTGATGAGAGGCTACTATGATGTGATTTAACTCCCCATGTACAATTAAGGAAGTGGAACCGACAACACACAACCAATCTGACCTTATACACATGCTACAAAACCTTCAAGAGCTAACCAACCCTTCGAGGTGACCAACCCCTGAGACAACTTGACATTTCATTGCCTTAGAGCCTTAATTTCTCCCATGACATGGGAATGCATGTGACTGGGAACCTCTAGACACTCCCACAACAACAGCATGCCAATGAATGGGGTATTTTTTAACTAGTTTTGAGCCCGCGACCTCAGATTCTGTGCCACTTTTTCAGTGCTAGGTCTAAGGCCACTGCCCATAACTTAATGATACTTCCAGAAATGATAAATAACATCAAAACAATGGTACTGATGCAAATACTTGAACTAACCCTTACTAGCCATGACAGGGATTTCGTTAAACATGTAACAAATGTGTAATCTACATGTCATAACAATAGATCTGAGCATATGGGTCTCATACCTATATGAGAACTGCTAAGAAGCATTGATTCCTTACCACATTAGGTGCATTATCATATTTTAGGTCATATTTTCATTGTTCATCAATTTACAAATCAAAACATGATGAGAACCATACATTGTCACTGTCATGGAACATACTCATAACCAACATATAAACAACAAAAATAACAAGGATACAACAACCATAAAATCCACATATAAATCAATACATTTACACATGAAACACTAAGGAGAAGGAACTCTTATTAATGAATGCATAAGCCAACCAAGTATGGGGCTTCCATGTACCACCTGACCATACATTGGTTGAACGAAATCTTTCTTCCATCCAATCACCCCCATGCCATATTCCAAGCGTGAATGTGGGACTCATAACCAAAATCAACCAGGGCTTCCCACTGCCACACCACCTCACCCTCCTCAATAGAATAAGTCTTAATCGCAATCTCCACTGGATCAATAGGCCCTAAACAAGCATGGATGCCATCATATTTCTGCACCTACACCGTGAGGAAGTTGCATGTCTCCTAGTCTCCAGGCTTTACCATACATCCCGTCATACAAAAGTCGAGGATACCTAGGCCTAATAGAGAATCCACCCTCAAGGATTTATGGTATATCTTTCCATTCACCAGCTAAGGATTCCTAGGCCTAATCGAGGGCACCCATCTATAGGCTCTAGCATATATACTCTCATTCATTGGTTGAGGATTCCTAGGCCCACCAAGGTAACAAAAAATATGGCTTTACCGTAACCGACAGTCTGGTTCAAGGGTTAGTAGGCGAAGGATTTACTGTAATCTTTACCACAATCCAAAATCCTATTTAAGGATCACTAGGCCATGTTTTCTTTCTTTCAGAGACCACCTCACTCAGTTTCAAATCCATCCATAAATCCAGCTCAACCAAAACATGAGAACACCATCACATCATGGCTATCCAGAAATGGAAAGGCAAGCCTGAAAAACACTGTCACACCTAGAAAACCTATGCCAACAATAGCAAGTGAACCAAGAACAGACAAGAATGACTATGCATGCAAAATATAGCAAGGAAATAACACATGCAAACGATATGTGAAAATAATCTTGTTGTAGCTGATAGATGTTTCTCTTCTTATCCAAAATGGATTCAGTTTTGCCTTCGGATCAAAGTCTTCAAATGCAGATGAAAGTGGATCAAGTCAAAATGCTCGGCGCATAAATCCAAGTCTGGATAGAGAATCCAAGAGGACTATTACACGATGAGCTGCAAAAGTACGTAGCAGCAAAGCACAATCATTGGTTCAGTCAGATGAACGAAAGAGAGTCACGGACATAGACAGCTAGGATTAAGTCGCGCAAAAATAAAGTTAAGAAATGATGAGATCAGATTAAGCCACGTGTTAGCAGAACAGAGGAGTAGTATTCATAAGCGGTAAGTAGTATCTCGCGTGCTTATAAAATGGTAAACAGTATTCCTCAAAGTTCATGTGATTAACCTTAGTGGATGATACGTAGCACAAGAAAGCCACTTTTCTCACGTGATCTCGGTCTGATATCGGTCGTGCAAGAATCTGCGTGAGATTGCGAGATAGCTATTTGATTGGATGGGTCACATCGACAATAGAGATTGTCTGGGCTAGTTTGCGAGCAGATGACGCAATAGTCGTTGGATCACATGGGATTGATTGACGGTGGAGATTGGCCAAGATAGTTGGCGAACAGGTGACGCGATACCCATTGGATCAGACTTGGTAATGGATATGATAAACTTGTATTTATGTTATATCGGGATCACCGCCAAAAAAATGCCGGACAATTGGGGTCAACCCCATGACCGTCGATCCTTTGATTTTATGTTATCGCATTATCCCACATTCACCGAAGATTGAAACTATATATAGTATATCAATACCATATCACAAAAATAGAGAACCAATAAGCTGAAGGGTGGGACTTGGTTAACCAAGCCACCAATTATATTTTTATAAACCTTTGCAGTTAGCGAACCCGCCCTACCACCAGGGCGTAGTCCGAGGTGGTTTTATGCATGGAGAAGGTGATTTTTGCCAAACGAAGGGTTGTTCTGCAGGGACAGAGGTGGTTTTGGACCATTCCAAGGGGTTTGGAGGTCACAGTGGCCAAATATGGTCAAGTTTATACTCGTTTGACTCAAAATCTCGAGCTAAACATAGTGGTGATGTCTATTTTCTTATTTGAGACTTTGTTTTTGAGCTCATACCTGCAACAAAAATTTCAAGACAAAATAAATAGGTCAACACTAGAAGCGAAAGGACCATGAGATGTAGCCAGAAATTCTGGTGAACTCCTTTATTAAATTTGGCTGTGTTAATGTGTTTGAATTTGTTTTCAAGTTGTTTATGTGTTTATGTTATTCACAATCTTTTCGATCTATTTCACTAAGTAACATAAGCGAATTCACACATATTCTATAATACCTTTTTCATTAACGGATCAAGTGGTATCAGAGCATCAAGGTTTTTAAGGTTTGACAAGTTTGTGTGGAGATTTTAATGCTTACTAGGTTGAGGCTCAGACGAGGTGAAGGAGAACTTGTTGAGATGAATCCAGAGATTGGAAGGGTCTTTTCACAAAGAAGGATGGCATATGAAACTCCACTTGGGTCAGAATCTCAATTCTTCGATAGTTTCATGACAATACGTGCAATGGTGGAATAGATGTATCGCGAGTTTAAGAAGAACAAAGATGAAGGAAATTCATCACCTAAAGATCAAGAAGATAAGGGAAACGGAGGAATGCTTCCCCCACCATCTCCTCCATCATCACCATCATCATCATCGTCCTCTTCTTCTCATAAATCTAGTCCTTCTAAGAAGAAAAAGAAGAAATCCTCTTTGATCAAATTAGATGTAAAATTTGATTTTCCAATTTATGATGGAGAACTTAATGCTGAAAAGCTTGATAATTGGATAAGACAAATTGAAGTATATTGCAGGGTGCATAACGTTTTTTCAGAAAGGAAGAAGATCCAGCTTGCTATCCTTCGACGTAGAGGAACCACACTTGTATGGTGGGAAGGCAAGATGCAAGCAGATCTCCAAAATCATGGTAAAATCATTTTAGCTTGGAATGAATCTATTTCTGCTATTGAAAATCAATTTTATCCTTCGGCTTATATGCAACAAGAAATGGTGAGTTGGAAAACACTACGTCAATTAAAAGGTCAAAGTGTTCGAAGTTATACTTAGGAATTCTGTAAGAGAGCTTTAACATTAGGCATATCATTGGACTCACCAGAGACATTGTTGAAATACATAGGTGGTCTTCATAGTTATTTGAGGCATACCATACTTATGTTTAATCCAACTAACTTAGATGATGTATCAGTTCAAGAAACTCATCTAGAAGCTAGAGGTAAAAATGTAACCCAAGATGTTGGGAAATCATCCAAACCTATTGAAAGCAAGAATAAAGGCAAGAAGAAACTTAAATGGAAGGAGAAGAAACAAACATTGTAAATGAGGATAAACCTTCATGCACTCATTGTAAGAAGGAAGGACACAATGAGGCACACCATTGGTCATTGCATCTGGAATTGAAGCCTAGGAAGTTTGGGAGTAAAGAGCGAAAGAATGTTGCCACTATTCAAAAGGACTTGGGATCAGATTTAGGTGACGAGACAACGGTTATAGCTACAGGTATAAAAGGTAAAGATTCTAAATCATCTACAAGTACTTATTCGCATTCTGTTGATAATGATAATGATGAGAGGAAAAGAAATGAGCTATTTCATATTAGAGTCATTTCCAAGCATACTAAAATTGATACATTATTTGATAGCGGGTCACAAGTTAATTTGATTTCTGAAGAAATTGTAAAGAAGTTGGGTCTAGAAACAAAACCTCATAAAAAGCCATATCCATTAGGTTGGGTGTGTGATAAAACTAAGCTACAAGTTACAAAACAATGTAAACTTCGTTTTGCTATTAGGTCAAAGTTTCTAGATGAGGTTGAGTTAGACATAGTCCCATTGGACATATGTGGAATTGTATTAGGAAGTCCATACTTGTACGATAGAAATGTTATCTTCTATCGAACTGAAAATAAGTATCAACTCACTAAAGATGTAACTGAATATATTATAAGGGCTCATAAACTTAGATAATTTCTCTCTCATAAATTCAGGATAGATGAAAAGAATTGTAAATTCAAGTAAAAAAGTTTTACTTATGATTGTAAAAGAAAATGATATTGATAAATCCAATGCTTGCTAAGGCTGTAATCCTAAATAGAAAGTAGATCTAGTAAAAGTTGTTTCCGATTATGATATTCTGTTTCAAGAGCCTAAAGCGCTTCCACCCAAGTGAGAGATAGAACATGAGATTTATTTGCAGCAAGATGCTCCACTACCTAACATTGGAATGTACATGTTATCAACTCCAGAGAATGTAGAGATAAAGAAGCAGGTACAGGAGTTGCTTGATCAAGTGTTTATCCAACCAAGCACATCACCGTATGGATCACCTATTGTGTTAGTGCGAAAGAAAGACAGTTCATGGAGAATGTGCATTGATTTTAGAGCATTAAATAAAATCACAATAAAGAATCATTATCCTCTTCCTCGTATTGATGATTTGTTAGATTAATTAAAAGATGTAGTTTACATCTCTAAATTGGACTTGCGAAGTGGCTACCATCATATCAGAGTTGCAGAACAGGATGTGTGGAAAACTGCTTTCAAAACGAAGCAAGGACTCTATGAATGGATGGTTATGCCTTTTGGCTTAACTAATGCTCCAGCTACATTCATGCAAGTCATGAATGATGTATTTAGACCATTCATTGATGATTTTCTAATAGTATATTTACATGATATTCTTGTGTTCAGTAGAACATGGGATGAACATGTAAAGCATGTAAAGCAGATTTTAGATGTTTTGAAAAGAGAAAATCTCTATGTAAAACTGTCAAAATGTGAATTTGGCAGAACAACTTTGAATTATTTGGGTTATATTGTAGGGGATGGTGAATTGAAGATAGATCCCTCTAAGGTTGAAGTCATTGTAAATTGGCCTAAGCCCAATACTGCTACAGAAGTTAGAAGTTTCTTAGGGGTAGCACAATATTGGAGAAAGTTTATTGCTACCTTTTCTTTGATTGCAGCTCCTTTACATGCTTTGACAAGTGTGAAATAGGTGTTTAAGTGGGGATTAGTACAACGTTAGTATTAGCACTACTAGATTAGTACAACGTTAGTACTAGCACTACTAGATCTTCAACATCCATTTGAGATCGAGGCAGATGCAAGTGAATATTCCATGGGGGCAGTGTTGATGCAGCACAAAAATCCTATATGCTTTCATTCTAAGACATTCACATCAATAATAGTTAACTATCCTACATATGATAAGGAATTGTATGCATTAGTTCAGAGTGTTAAAAAGTGGAAACATTACATAATGGGTAAAGAAACAACCAGACATACAGATCATCAACCACTTCAATATTTACAGTCAAAAACTAAATTGCAACAATCATGACATTATAGGTGGATGGGTTTTCTACAACAATTTCATCTTGTTATCATATATAAGAAGGGCATACATAATAAGGTTGCAGACATGTTATCAAGAAAAATTATAAATGCATCCACAATACTTAAGCATAATTCAGTAATTCATGAAAGTTACATTGAACAATATGCTCAAGACATAGAGTTTAAGGATGTATATGCAAATTTAAGTCATGGCAAGCAGGTAGAAGAATTGGATTATTACATAAAGGACACATTCTTATATCATTTGGGAAAGTTATGAATTCCACAAACTGAAAGAGTTAATATAATTCGAGAAGCACATACTTCTTTCATATCAAGTCATTTTGGTGTAAGTAAAACAGTTGCACAATTACAAATATTCTGCTATTCGCCACGAATGAATGAGACAGTTTCTAGATATATTAAAGTATGTACTATGTGTGCTACAAGCAAACCAAGTAATAGAAAATTAGGCTTGTATACTCCACTTCCAACTCCTTCTTGTCCTTAGGAAAGTGTTTCCATGGATTTTGTTGGGGGATTTCCAAAGTATAGAAAGAGTCATGATTATTTGTATGTAGTTGTGGATAGGTTCAGTAAGATGTGTATTTTGACACCATGTATTAAACAAGTCATAGCTAAACAAACTGCAAAGTTGTTCTTTCGAAATATATGGGTTCATTTTGGGTTACCCACTTCTATTGTATTCGATCGAGATTATCGATTTGTCGGGAAATTTTGGTCAAGTCTATGGGAGTTAATGGACACAAAGTTAAATAAGAGCATGGAATTTCATCCGCAAACGGATGGTTAGACAGAAGTGGCAACAGGACTATGATACAGTTGCTTTGAGGATATTGCATCAAGCATCCCAAACTTTGGGATGAGCATTTGTGTTATGTGCAGCATGCTTACAACCATGCAAAACATTATTCTACTCAGAGATCTCCTTTCGAGACTTGTTTTGGTTTTATACCAATGTCTCCCTTGGATTTTATCTTTGGTAAAGACATAGCAGTTGATGGACATAGTGATGTGGACAAAGCAACCAAGTTCAATGAAAAAATCTAGGAAATTCACCAGGCAGTACAGGAACAACTTTAACGAAGCCAAGCAAAGTATAAGGCGCAACATGACAAGCATCGAGTTGAGCATATTTTTCAACTTGGTGATCAAGTTTGGTTGTACATCAGCAAAGAAAGACTACAATGGGAAGGTAAAAAGTTGAAACCAATTAGATATGTTCCTTTCAATATACTTGATAAAATTGGTGAACATGCTTTCCGCCTAGATCTACCAGCTTACATGCAAATTTATTCTGTCGTAAATGTTGAATACTTGCGATTGTATGAGCCTTCATTGATTGAAGATCCTGAAGAGCAAGGTCAGCTACCTTCCATTGAAGATATTTTTCCCGAGTATCTCAATGAGCTACAGGAGGACACAATTCTTGACAGGAGGATAAGGACTTCGTGATGGGGAAATGTTGAGTATCTTCGAGTTGGACTCAAAGGTACAAATCCAAGTAAAGCACGATGGATAGAGATTGGAAAAGTGAGGGAAATTTATCCTCACTTACTCGACAGCTAAAACCACCTTTTGGTGGACCAAAATCTTCAAGTGGGGAGGAGTGATCCAAAATGGATTCAGTTTTGCGTCCAGATCAAAGTCTTCAAATGCATATGAAAGTGGATCAAGTCGAAGTGCTCAACGCGTAAATTCGAGTTTGGACAGAGAAGTCGAGAGGACTATTACATGGTGAGATACAAAAGAACATAGCAACGAAGCATAGTCATTGGATCAATCAGATCAACAAACGAGAGTCAGGGAGATAGACGTCTAGGATTGACTCGCACAAAAATAAAGTTAAGGAATGACAAGATCAGATTAAGCCACGTGTTCGAAGAACGAAGGAGTAGTATTCATAAGCGGTAAGTAGTATCTCGCACGCTTATAAAATGGTAAATGGTATTCCTCCAAGTTCACGTGATTAACCTTAGCAGGTGACACGCAGCACGAGAAAACCACTTTTCTTGCATGCTCTTGGTCTGATATCAGTCATGCAAGAATCTGCACAAGATTGCGTGACAGTTGTTCGATTGGATGGGTCACATCGACGGTAGAGATCGTCTAGGCTAGTTGGCAAGCGGATGACGCGATAGCCATTGGATCATGTGGGATTGATTGATGGTGGAGATCGGCCAAGATAGTTGGCAAATGGGTGACATGATAGCCATTGGATCAGACTTGGTAATGGATATGATAAACTTGTATTTATGTTCTATCTAGATCACCGTTGGAAAAATCCTAGATAGTTGGGGTCAATCCCACGACAGCTGATCCTTTGATTTTATGTTATCGCATTATCCCACATTCACCACAAATTGCAACTATTATGGTATATCAATACCATATCACAAAAATAGAGAACCAATAGGACGAAGGGTTGGAGTTGGTTAACCAAGCAACCAATTATATTTTTTTATAAACCTTTGTAGATACCAAACCCGCCTTACCACCAATGTGCAGTCCGAGGTGGTTTTATGCAGGAAGAAGGTGGTTTTTGCCAAACGAAGGGTGGTTCTGTCGGGACAGAGGTGGTTTTGGACCATTCCACGGGGTTTGGAGGTCATAGTGGCCAAATATGGTCGATTTTATACTCGTTTGTCTCAAAATATCGAGCATAATGTAGTGGTGATGTCTATTTTCTTATTTGAGACTCTATTTTTTAGTTCATACATGTAACAACAATTTGAAGACAAAGTAAAGAGGTCAGCACTGGAAGCGAAAAGACTAGGAGACAAAGCCAGAAAGTCTGGTGAACTCTTGTGTTAAATTTGGTTGTGTTGATGTGTTTGAATGTGTTTTCAAGTTGTTTATGTGTTTATGTTATTCGCAATCTTTTCGATCCATTGCACTAAGTAACATAAGAGAATTCACACATAGTCTGTAATTTAACGGATCATCTTCCTTGCTTCATCTTTGCTTCCTCTACCTTCGTTTCTTTTCTTGATCCAATGCTAAAGTGCACTAACAAAAATCTAAGTGTCCAAGAGTGTGAGAGAGAGAATATAGAGAGGGAGCTCCAAAATTGAACAGACAAAATGTACCAACTGATCCTAAAAAGCCCTTTTATTAATGAGGCCTCTATTTTCTTCAATTTTCCATTATTTTCCTTCATTTTCCTCCTCACATGCAACCTGTGACCTTTCACCTTCATTTTCTCCTAATTTCCATTATTTTCATAAATAAAATGCCAATTAATGCCTCATGCCTTTCCAAAGCCTTTTCCATTTCCTTTTCCAATTTCCTTTAGCCATAATAAACCAAATGAACACCCACACTAGGATGTTTTTCCCAACATTCAACTTGGAATATGTGTCCCATGACCTTGGTTATTATTTTTCCTTTATTAACTTTATTTACATGGAATTTTGACTAGGGCTATTACACCATACTTTACCATTCAAATGTGCAAATTCAACGCTAGCATTCTATGAAGCCATTGGTGACTACACCCCATATAACACACATGTTATTAGTCCCTAGCCTTTGAGTTGCAGGGAGTGTAGTAATTGCTTTTGTTAGTCTAATAGTCTCTGCATAGAACAAAAGGATCTATAATTGTTTTAACCCAAAGTTGATCGAAATGATACATGACATTTTACATTTTACCATATGTTTATGTTGGAGATCTTATTTGGCCTCTTCCTGATGTAGATGTTCCATTCTTCAACCCATATATCTTAGCTTATAACTTAGATCTCATGAACAAAAATGAACTAAAAATAAAGTTAGCATAATTTTAGCATTAGTTTACTGTCATTAAATGTTGTGTTGTTTTTACGAGTATCCTAGACCTTCATCTTTGTTTTCACCATCCCACTACCTTGTAACTGTGCCTTGTAACTACCACCTACACTACCATGCAAATGGTAGTGCCACAAACACCACAATGGAAATAATAAGTATAGTTTATAAAGATAATTACATTTTCCTTTGTCTACTCTATGTATTGTGTGCTTTTTTGCTAGAGAGAAAAACTGCAACTCGAATCACTAGTTCTACCATTTATGTTGATGGCATTGCTAGTTTTGCCATGTTTGTTGTTGGTGTCATTTTCAGATATGCCTTCGTCCATTCTATGTGTTGTGTGAAACTCGAATTGTTGGTTCCACCATTTATTTTTATAGTGTCACTATTTATGCCATGTCTATTGATGGCATATTTTTTTTATGAAATGTTTATGTTTATGGCTCCTGCTGCTCTAGTGTCCTCTACCTCTATAGCCTCAACCTCTTACTTGCACTCCCAGCAGGTCGGTCTCTTACTCTGATAAATGCATTTATTTTTTAAATATTATTTTCCAGTTTTACTCTGATAAATGCAGATATTTTAAATATTAAAATATTATTTTCAAGGGGTACAAATTTGATAACCATTTTTTTTACCACAAAACTATCAATCTTCTGCAAAATGTCAAAACTAGAATTAAAGTGATAGAAACTGTGAAACTTGACAAATAATTCTGGTTTTCAAATTCCCAAATTCTAACCCTATGGTATGATTCTTTGTATGATTTAGGATGACACATGGGTTTTAATATTGGAACGATTGGAAGGGTGGTCGAATTGCGCATATTCCAAAGAAGAATTTGGAAATTTATTGATTTAATTTACATCTTTAAGAACACAATTCAAATTGGTTAGGCATATTTATCCCAAATATCAATAATTGGTGGCTAATTTTACAGAACTATAAGTAGAGCAAATGATTACATTTCAATTTTGTTTCCTCTTGTTTAGAGGAATATAGTTAAATTTCATCTCTACATTATTTTGTTTCCAAGACTACAAATTATCTAATACAAATATTCATGTTGTAAAAATTACAAGAACCGCTCATGATTTGGACATTTCATTATTATTTCTATTACCTTTCCTCTAAAAATAAAAATAGAGAGGGATATTTCTTGTTGAATACCTAGAGCATTGATGTCTTTCTTCCCCAACCAATTCATGTGCCTGGAAACAAGCTCCCTTACATTCATTCCTTTTTTAAATGTGTATATTTTAGGATTAATAACATAATCATAATTCATTTTTTCTATTTGAAGGTCAATCTAGTCCTGAAAATCATATTCAAAACTATAAAAAAATATGGACACAGAATAAGCTACCACCTAAATGCTGGGTTTGTCATTTTATTCATACCTTGGGACCCATCCCTAGAGTCTGGTATTTAAAAGAGGAAATCAAATGGTAGACTTCTAATTGGGGAGGATTGGAAAGTCATTTATGTATTTCTTTAAGTTTTCAGGATGAAGATCCAACTATCTCGGCATCATTAAAAGCAATCAAGCAGTTCTTATTCTCTAATAGCCATTCTCCTTTTCTATATGCCACTCACAAAGATTTGAGTTGCAGAACTGCATTTTAATCCAACTTGAAATTGGTTGTTGCTTACGAAAAGATAGATAAGGAATTCAATGATGACAATTTAGAGGAGTTAATAGATCTAAACTTTAAGGAAACTGAAGGAGAATGTAGAGTACGGGATCACCCTCCAGGACATGCACCTCACTTGTAACCTTTAAAGTTGCGGACAAAAGAAGATACCCATTTCTTGGCATCCAAACTCTTAGCCTTTATCTATAGGGCACATAAGCTCTGAGTCGATAGACCACAACCATACTTGTTCCCTACAAAAGGTGACAACATCATTCTACAAGACTCTCATGCCCCGGCCACTAGTGCCATTGACACTCAGCAGTTATTTAAAGCAGCATATGAGCAACTTACCATCTCTGCAATGATGATTGGTTTGTTCTTTGGGTCAAAATTCAACCAGGATCAGGGTCTTACCACACCTCCACATGAAATTTAAATGTTTATTTCATATCGATGCTCGGGTGTTTTCATGTAGACAAGTATCTTTGGTATCCAACCTAAGGTGTTTTCATGCAGACATGTATTCACTCACAAAGTCATGTATTACCAGTTTGCTGCAACAAACATTAAAATAAGTTATTTTTTGGAAATTCATATCATACCTTTTACATTGGTACTTTTTTATATTATTTTAAATGAATCAAATGAGTGGAACCTGTTAACCCTTCACTTATATCAAATTGAGATACACAGTTACTAAGAAATGATAGGAAAATAACCAAATGTACCATGAACAACTGCATCAAGTATCACCTTCCAAGCCAGCCATGGAATAAAGCCATTTTAATATACAATATTAAAGGGGAAGTTTAAATTTTCTTTAATTGAACAAGTTTCCACTTTATTATATAATGTGTTCAAAATATTCCTGACATTAGACATAGAATAAATGCATGAGTGAAGGTATACTTTTTATTTTCGAGTTGAAAGTGTTTGAAGTGATGCGATAACATCCATTTCTAAATCTTGAAAATTTTCAATAGCATCACATAAGGTTGATAAATAGACATCCTAACCACACCCAATCGCTCAACAACCTATTCAAACCAATGTGCTTCATAAAGGAAAGATGTCACACAGTGGATAACGTAAGTGATTTTTATTACTAAATTACTTTAGATCCCTACAAAATCTCCAAATACTAAATATCATATAATTCAATTGATCTCTTCCTTCAAATTATCATTACACCCTATGCACAGAACATAGCAACTACTTTGCGTCCCACTATGAATGAGACAACAAAGATAATATGGAAGAATTAGAAAAAATTTCAATGGAATTTTAATAAAGCTAGTGGGGATTCGATGATAGGTGGTCAAAGATGGTGTTAGTTGGTAACGGAGTGACCCAAAACTCCATTAAAGTTATACATGATCGTTTCCAAAGGGGGCATATTTTGGAACACGAAAAGAGATGACAAATAATTTAAACATGATATGTATGCTATGAACAAGAGTAGGTGCCCGAAATTTCTCTCACAATGTGATTTAAGGTCGCTTGTTCCTTTATTTGTAACGAGAACCTCCATTCACTAGGAAGCATGACTAGTATCCAAGAATGTAGACATAGTGTATAATGTATGATCTTGTCAAAAAGTGACTTCATACACCTAAGATACACCTAATATTTCACTTGGATACAAGGATACACTGTATTGCATCTCATTGCTAGCCAAGTCTGCCACTTCAATTCCACCCCTTGTCCTGAACTAGATTGGACTATCACACTATTTCTCATTAGGTGGATTTATCCACCACTCGAACCTTAGTAACCAACATTAGGGAGAGACAAATTTCCCATAGATAGTTTGTTCTCGTTCTCTAATGAGAGGAGGAATAGTCCTGCTGCTCTTTTGGCAAAAATGCGAAGGTTCACCATGACTTCTATTAGTTTTGTAATTTAGGATCAACCTCTCTTCCCATGTCTTTCTCACCTCCAACTGGGTCTTTAGATCACTCTATGTCATAATTATGAATAGGTAGTGGCATATTCATAAGTAATACAATTTATGATTAATATGTAACATAACATGCAACCTTGTACTAAATCTTAGACCTTGCATGGGTCAAACTACATTTTCACTAAAGAATGGCACACTACCCTTTAATAGTCACTAATGTATCAACATCAATGCATTTGTTATCTCTTGTTAAAAATTCCTGTTAACATCAACACATTCACTATCTTTTGGTTCACTCTCTTTTCCTATCAACATCAATGCATTTGTTATCTCTTGGTTCACTCTTTTTCATGAAGGTATGGACTTGATGCTTTGCAACTCATCTTGTGATAATAAACATTCAATGTCGAGCATGAATAATAGCGCTCCTTTGACATAATTTTTGTTATAGCCAATACAATATGCATTTCTACGTTTATAGGAGGATAACTTAGGTCATTAACTTAATGCATAACTTGGAGAATGCCTAGTTGATTTGCTGAATAATGTTTGAAATAGTTTTAAGTAACAATTATAAGTTTTATGACACAATACTATTGTAACATACTAATCCACTTTGTACCCCAATCGTAGTTGGAAAGTTTCTTTATAAGCTATTCAAATTACTTTGATATTATGTTATAAAATATTTTATTATTTGAATTAAGTCTTTATTAACATTATTATATAAAATTTATATACAAATGTAACACATAAACATTATATCACGACCTTGTAAAAAAAATCTTTACCTTCTACCTGCTTGACTAACGTTATATAAATTCCGCAACCCATGGTGGTTCAGGACATGCAACAAGGACATCATTCAAATAGTGTACTTTGAATTTCATAATAATCAATATGGTTATGGTTTGTAATAAATTCATTAAATGTATTTGGTAATTGATCTGCTCAATACTTTATTTCTAGCATAATCTAATGTTAATTTGGATGGCTCTAAATTCACCGAGGCACACATCCAGATATACACAATTTCAAACCGCCACTTGGCGAAAATCTTGCGAAGGAGGTACATGATGCTAATATGACAGTCACAATTCGTTGAGTTAGGGTTAGGGTAACTAACTGCAATGTTTCTACTGATGTCTCTCATTTTCCCTCTGTCTTGAAATGATATGTAGCTCTACAAATTCTTATTGATATCACTAGTTCTCTTAGACTTTGCACCATCATTTCACCGTATTCTTGTTGTGGTGCCAAATTCAGTCACTCCTTACACCGATTGTGCAAGGATTTTTTAGTTGTTTATGGATAAAACCCTCGGGTTCCCTATTCTAGTGAATATGCCCAGTTAAGTAAAACCTTAGGTTCTCACAATTCTCAGGTGAGCTTTGCTGGCTAGTTTAAGTAGTTGAGAATCTATTATTTTAAATTCTTCATAATGATTATACACTAATAGAGTAGTTTTTCTTATTGCAGGTTGAACACCATGTTTGCAGGGTAATTTTTCTAACGGGATGCTTGTCTAGGAGTTACTTAACTTGTTTTGCCCCTCATCTCCAGGTTGTAGTTTGCACAGACCCTTGTTTTCTTCTGGGTCTGGCATGAATTTCATATTTAAATGTAATTATATGTTATTTGTGGGTGATATTCGACCTGATGACCATACAAGGCAGTATTAATTTTTGGTAGTCTCCTTGCCACATCAACCACCATGGAAGCCTCTTGAATGTGAGTTGTTGTCTCTGCACGAGTGCAATGGGGACAATTTTTATAGTAGTGGGGTTCTCCACAACCCCAAGATTATAATGGTGGCTTCTGTATTTGTACAAATTCAGGTTTATTGGATGCTTCACCTTGTCTTCTTTTGCCTTGTATCTTCAGTTTCTGTCGATTTTTCCCTAGGTGGCCATTTTGCTGCCTTCGAAAAGTGTCTTTTCCCCGGGTGACTTTTATATTTATGTTCGAGAATCCTTTCTATTCCTTTTTATCCTCTGTTGTCTTCAATTGTTGATAACAGAGTCCAGCTTTTCGAATAGATTCATCCATCATTTTTTGATTATCAAATTCCAATTTTTCTTTCATAAAGGATGGGAGGTGATTGAAAAACCTCTGTACCTTGGCTTCCTCCTCACAAATGTATGGAATATACCTTAACATAGATGTGAATTTAGTTATGTACTCATCTATAGTTTGTTGTCCCAATTTCAAGTCTTGGAATTATTTAGCATTTTCATCATAAAATATTTACGTCAAGTACTTATCTTTGGAATTCTTCTTAAATTTATCCCAAGTTACATCTTTCTCATCAATACTCCCCACATTTTTCACCTCTTCCCACCATAAGGAGGATTTGCCTTGCAGTTGGTATATTGCCAATTCGGCTTTTAAATTATCAACATACTTGTCAATTTGAAAGTTCTTGTTCATGTTTATCAACCAGGCTTCAACAACCTCTTCCATTTTTCCATCAAACAAGGGTGGTTTGATTTTCTTAAATTCTCCTTGCAATTCTACTTTTTGTCTCTTGGCCCCTTTTATTCTTGAAACATTCTTTGACCCCTCCTCATGCTCAATTCAGTCTCCCTCCATCTCATGGCGATTTTCTTCCTAGGCATGCCCTTTATTTTTGTTTCCTCCATCAGGAATAGGTGTGCTATTTCTATTATTTTCCCTATCAGAAAGACTTTTCAATATGCTTTCCTGTTCCACCCTTAATTTCTCATTGTCCACACACAAATTGTCATTTCTGCCCACAACTATGGCACTGTCTCTAACAACACTGCGTTGGAATTGTTGGTCACCACTACCAGTTCAGCCCACATCCCTGGGTTAGCTTCATAAAAGGGTACAATTCCTTTACCCACTAAGGGTCTTCTAGGCAGAGGAATTCCAACTCCTCTCCTTATTTCCTTAGTTATCGGTCTCTTTCACTCTCTGTCTTTGTGGAACATTTACAGTTTGTTATTCTCGAGTGCCCAATTTAGGTTGCAGTGTTGCAATCTGGAGCTCTGATACCACTTGTAACACATAAACATTATATCAAGACCTTGTAAAAAAAAAGTTTTTTCCTTCTACCTACTTGACTAACGTTATATAAATTCTGCAACCCAAGGTAGTTCAAGACATGCAACAAGGACATAATTGTAATAGTGCAATTTGAATTTCACAGTAATCAATATGGTTAAGGTTTGTAACAAATTCATTAAATGTATTTGTTAATTGACCTATTCAATAAATCATTTGTAGAATAATGTAATGTTAATTTCCATGGCTCTCAATTCACTGAGGCACACATCCAAATATACACAATTTCAAACCGCCACTTGGCTACAATCCTGCGAAGGAGGTATAGGATGCTGATCTGATTGTCATAATTCATCGAGTTAGGGTTAGGGTAACTAACTGCAGTGTTTTTGGAAGTGGCTCTAATTTTTTCCTCTGTATTGGAACGATATGCAACTCTGAAAATTCTTAATGATATCACTGTTTCTCTTAGACTTTGTAGCATCGTTTCACCATATTCCTATTGTGGCACCAAATTTAGTCACTCCTTACACCGATTGTGAAAGGATTTTCTAGTTGTTTGTGGAGAAAACCCTCAGGTTCACTATTCTTGTGAATATGCCCAGCTAGGGAAAACCTAAGACCTCATAAATCTCATGTGAGCTTTGTTGGCTAGTTTAAGTAGTTGAGAATCTATTATTTTCAATTCTCCGTAATGATTATATAGTAATAGAATGGTTTTTCTTATTGTAGGTTGAAAAACATGTTTGCAGGGTAATTTTTCCAACGGGATGCTTCTTGAGGAATTAGACAGCTTGGTTTTCCTCTCACCTCTAGGTTGGAGTTTGCACAAACCCTTGTTTTCTACTAGGTCTAGCATCACTTCCCTATTTAACTATAATTATATGTTATCTATGAGTTTCTTGAGTAAAAGGGGTTTCTTAAAGGTTGAGGCCTCTTTCCTATCTAATTATGACCATACCTTTCCTTTAAGCCAGACCCTCGACCCCATTTTATATTGTAACTATGTTATTTTTTTTAAGTTCTAAGGCCAACGACCTAGTTTGAATTATGAAAATGTTAGTTTATTTTAAATTGTAAAGGCACTTGGAAATTATATCAACGTAAGATTTATATGTATGCCTCATTGATCATTTTAAGAAAATTTAGGCTCTGACTCAACTGTTTTGGGTTTTACATGGTAACTCCTATGAATTGTGCGTTAACAAATCTGAGTTTGCTTTCTTCATAAATTGCTAGAATACTACTTGACTGTTATTTTAATTTTAATTTTTTTTTACTTGTATCCGGTTACTACCCTCATTGAGGGTCTATGTAACTCATTAAATTATTTAACTATTCAGTCTCTCTGTTTGTTTTAACTATTCAGTCGTGGTTTCTAGCCTTACCGTACAGTATGTTTACAGTGTTGGCCATTCTGCAACGTTCACAATCTCTGCCAACCTCCTCTGAGGACATTTAATTCCAAACTCTAATTTCTCATATAAAAATGGTGAATTTCCACCCAGGTTCGAGAGATTTCCCTGAGATAATTTACCAACAGCTAGTTGTTATTTAAGACTAGCAAGGTATTTAAGATCTAAATCAACTTCGGGGTTTGATTAGGGTATTAAGCTGACTTATGCCTTAAGCACCGTCTCAGTATAAGTACTACAGCTTGTCCAGTATTGTTCAAATTAATTCATTATTAATGAAATGTATAGTTCTAATGTACAAAGAAACTAACACTCTATAACCTTGCTATATAATTATTGTATTCACTTATTTCTCGTCTATATGACGGGTATGACCAGGCAACGATTAACGGTGGTGAACATATTTATGTTATAAATACTACAAGTCCTGTAAGTAAACTATTTATGTTTATTTATATTAACATCCTTGCCATACATTATTTATGCATGAAAGTATAACAAATTCTTGCAATAAATTGTTTCTATTTATAAATATTAAAAAATCTGGCACCACAGCTAGTTCATAATGCTTAATAAAATGTATTTACAATATACCACATATAACTAGTCCATAAATAATAGTCCTTCTATATTTAACACATATATCAGGAAATAAATTCTTAATAAGGTAATGGCACTTATCTGCGGATTTCGAGACAGTCAAGAAAATAAGATTACAGATGAGACTAATCCTCTCGTCTAATGGAACTGAAAGTTACGTCCTGGTTCTACCCCTATCTTCCACTTCTAATATAGTTGGTATTTTGCAACCACCATAGGTTTAGTCAGTCCTCAGACCTCAAGACCCTCCTGGTCTAGTCTAGAACAACAAATTATATCTAAATGGAGTTTTTCCACTGGTTCAAGATGAGCTCAAGACAACCTCTCCTTGCAGTTCTATCTCTTCTTCTTTCTGTTGGTTGTTCCTCTTCCTGGTGGCCAACCTCCTCTTATCCCTCTTGAGATATTTTTATCTCTGGGGTCAATACAATAAAAATAGATAACTGCCTTCCCTAACAGTATGGAAGTTCTAAATTAGTTACTAAGTCTACATCCATATCCATGTTCTCAACAATTTTTTTATATTAAACAATAACAATATTTGTTATCAACCTTTGTTTCCTTTACAAACTATTTTTTCTCATCACAACACTTTAAAAGTAAATAACAGTAATTATAAAATTTACTTTCAGATGTGAGGGTGTTACATCTTCCCCTCTTAGTATGGAACACCATCTTGATGTTTATTCCGGTCCTTGAAACAGGTCTAGATATTCCTGTCAGATGAAATACTTGTCCTCCTAGGTGGCCTCCTCTGGGCTAAAGTGCTTTCATTGCACTTTAACCTAGGTAATGACTCACTTTTGCAATGTTATTTCTCTCTGCCCAAGAATACATAGGAATTTTACTAGAACTTCTCAGTCTGGTTTGACCTGTTCATAACAAGATTCATTGTTAGTTTATATTTACAATAAAACTAACATCATATCTGCAAAACAAAATAAATTTCTGAGTTACCTCTATGTCCTACCAGTTAATAATATGTCTGGGGTCATATATGTATTTTTTAATAAAGATACATGAAATACGTTGTGGAATTTCATATGGCTGGGAAGTGCCAGTTGGTATGCAACTGGTCCTACCCTTTCTAAAATTTGGAAGGGTCCAAAAAAACGTGGTGCCAATTTTGCACAATTTCCCCATCTCAAGGTGCTTTTCTTCGGTTTAATTTGCATGTAAACATGATCCCCAACTTGGAACTCTCTGAAAGTTATTTTTTATCTACATAAAATTTATGTTGATCTTGAGTAGCCTTCAAATTTTGACAGACCTTTCTTACAGTCTACTCCATTTCCACTAACATCTCCATCCTATTATTAATTTATCCTCAGGGCTACTCCAATTAGTAAGTGTTCTACACATTTTCCAATATAGCACATCGAAGGGACTCATCTTCAAGGATTCATGATAATTATTATTGTAAGAAAACTCGACGAGATGGAGGTATTTTTCCCACTTGGTGCATTACTGCATCACATACATTCATAACATATCCTCGAGTACCTGATTCATGTGCTTTATTTGCCCATCTTTTTGTGGATGGTATGCAATACTAAACTGGATCTAAGTACCCAGGCTCGTGAATACATCTCTCTAAAAAATAGAAGTAAACTTTACATCTCGATCAAATATTATTACCCTTTCCATGCCATGCAACCAAAATATCTCCCTCATAAAAATGTCAGCAATTTGAACAATTTGATAATTAGATTTTACAGGAATAAAATGGGCTATATTACTCAATTTATCCACTACTACCATAATGGAGTCATTTTGTTTCTTAGGCTTAGGTAAGCCAACTATAAATTCCATAGTAATAATATCCCATTTCCATTCTAGAATGGGTAATGGATGTAGTAGGCTTGCCAGATGTTGATGTAAATCTTTTACCTGCTAGCAATTGAGGAATTTAGATAAATATTGAGAAATATCCTTTCTCATACCCCACAAAAAATACTCCTTCTTTAATGCAGAAAACAACTTCTCATAACCGGGATGAGCTACATAAGGGATTCAGTGGAACTCATCGAAAATTAATTGTTTAATTTCCGTCTGATTGGGTACTGTTGTAGCAGCTGTAACACCCTCCAAAATTTTGGCCTGCATCCAAATTTCGGAGCCTTCCTTGGTTTTCTCCCCTTGATGGTTGCAAACACTTGGTCTCATCCCATGAGCTCTTGTCAAGTTTTTATACCCTTTCTTCTTAATCGACCACGAGTCGTCTTTTGGCATGTTGATTTCTATGTCATGCTTGCGAGTTTGTTCAGGAAATTTTGAAGGTTTGACTTTGTGTGCATGATTTATTTTCTCTATGTGAACATCGGTCATACTCACACATAAGGTTGCATGCACTGTCGCACAAGTGTCGTCATGGTCATTCGAATATCTATCTCAAGTGCCGCACTTGTCGCTCGTAGCCTTTTAGTGAGTCTCACTAAGAACATGATTTTCTTATTGGTTTGAGGCATCCTGTCATGCTAAGTGTGTGATCACAATTTCATGTATGCAGAAGTTCACTTGATTTCACACTTAGTCATTTTCCCTAAAAATCTGTCAACTGGATAACCCTCCTTCAGCTGGACCCCGATCTCAGTGACCTTGCAGTGTTGCCTAGAACTGCACAGAGCTTGAGGCTATCCTCCAAGCAACCTACACTGCGCAATTCTGGAAATGAGCCTACTGACTTTCTCACAAAATTGTAGAGAAGTTGTCCCAAAACCTGATCCAGTATGCACTTCCCGCAAGATCACCCTTCAAGCCTTCCTTTGGTCAAACGAAAAAACTGACTTGAGCTATGGTCGAGTGTTGCAATGATCTCCAAAACTGCAAAAAACTTGTCCAACCTACTTGCCTTGCACTACCTGCAGAAATTGTGCATACATGTGGGACAAGCCTATGCTACCTATCACTGCACTATCCCAGGAAATTGTGTAGATCTAACAGGTAGCCCCCTTGCTGGACTACTCTGCTCTCCCTTAGAAAATTTTGCAGTTTTGACATTCACTTGCCCTGCTTCTCCACTCTGCACTCAACCCAAAAAAATGCATAGTTATGTTCAGGATCCCCGCCACCTGTCTCGGACTGTCTCCCAAAATTGTGCAGTTTTGACCAGCAACTTTTGCAGCGTGATCTTTTCCTCTTCTAGAAAGCTGTGGATATTTTCCATCCAGTACCTCCTGTTGCCCACTTTGTCTTCCCCAGAGAAACTACGCAGATCCTAGATAGATTACCCGTCTAATGCTCCCCTTGAAAATTGCACATATTGGCCTAGCAGTTCCCCGACACGTTGCCTGGTCATCCTCCCAGAAACTGCATAATTTTACCTCCTAGATGGGTTTTGTTGAGTCATGGAAAAGGTATGCATATGTTATTTATTTCATCATCCTTTTCCTTTAGTTATATCCCTTTTATATCCTAAAAAGTTAAGATATCAAAGGATTATGGTAAGAATGAGGAAATTATCTGTAATTACAATTTAGCTGATCATTATCCTTCTTTATGCAGGAAAAATACAAAAAGGGACAACTGTTGTTCCCTAACCAAGGAGCAACAAAAAAGCAGCAAGCCAAGGAAGGAGTGTGACAGTTACAGATAAGGACAAAACGAATCACAGGGATCAGCGTGAGAAGGGCAATATGACTGAAGCTGGAAAATTGTACGAATCCCTAAGGATCTCTTGATCTTGAGGGATCGCTTTTACTATTTATCTTTTACTTATTTTCCATTATAAAAGGCAATGATTGTAAGCAGAAAAGGGGAGAATTAATATTGATAAATTGTAACTTTTATCACTGACTCTCATTGTTGAGTAGAGCACAAACTTACTGTAACACTTATGCAATGATTAATATATAAAATAGTTTTTGTTCCTTCACATCTCCTGAAGTAATCTGGCGGTGTTCACTGGCGGCTAAGGGCCTGGCCCTAGTGGATTCACTTGTTGTTTCTATATCATGCATCTATGATTCTTGCAGTGTGATGGTTTGATTGAATTTCTACTTTTTGCAATTGTATCACTTTGTTATTTCCTATTTTCCAATCTCGATGGAATTGTTCTGTTTATATATTTTGCAGTAATATCATTGATTCAGTTTATTGTTATTTCAGATCTAGTTATTTAGTTAAGCATTCTATTTTGAGATCATCTACTGTAAAGAGTATTGACTACTGTTGTCGAAGCTCTCAAATTGAGATCATCTGGTGCATATATTAAGAATTGTGTTTTATTGAGAATAAATCAGTTAAAAGAGGAATGCGTTATTACTACTGTATTCTCGACTGATGATTGTTGTTACTTTGATGAATGTCTGATTTCGTCTCATTAGAGGATTGAGTTTTCTTTTTGCAATTAGACTTTACTTGTTGCATCCATTTACTCTTGTATTTGAAAGAACTATACTGCAATTTAGAAGCATTACTCTCTAAGTTAAATAGCCGCCACATACTTCGTACACTCTTGAAATATAAAGACTTGCCTGGATTGATAACTAATGTGAAGATAATTAGGAGTTAAAAAAACACCTTTTATCACTCAACATTTTGGCGCCGTTGCCGGGGAGAGTGTAGCCATTTCTGAGGAGTAGTGTACATCTCATGATTGTTTTTGAAGAAGAATTGGGTTTTGAAAATGGAAGGTAAGAACCTACGTAACGAGCAAGTAAATTTCTTGCTCCCTCACCCTCTTTTAAGCACAATTATAGAGATCTGAAATAGGTATTCGCTGTTTGTCTGTTGGGAGAGAATTGGGTATTAAAAATGAAAGGTAAGAACCTGCGTACGGAGCACGTAAAATGCCTGCTCCCCCGCTCGCTTTCCAAAAGAATTGTTAAGAACTTAGGGTATAGGTAAATATTTGAATTGTGTGTATGAATAAGAAGAAAAAAACTGAAAATAATCCAATTCCACTACCCAAACCTGACAAAGCTAAGGTACCAGTGACCCTTGGACGATCAACTTTCATAGACGACATCATAAAGAAATCCGAATCTCAGCCATCAGTAGGTCCTAGAAAAGTTTCTTCCAAATAACCTACTAGTTCCCTTCGGGCCACAGGCTCACCATCTGTAGCCTTCATTGAGGTCCACAACAAAACAGAAGAGACTGAGTAGAATTTTCAAGAAATTGAAAATTCTCGCCCAATTTCTTTACAAGAAGGGAATTCTAGTAATCTTCGTGAAGGAGGAGGAGAAACAGGGGAAACAGAGGAGCCAAGATCCCCTCAGGTAATAATTCAACCAGGAACACTCAACATCCTAGATAGAGGGAGTGCTATTAAGTTCATTCAAGAAGAAGCAGGGGAAACAGAGGAGCCAAGATCCCCCCAGGTAGTAGTTCAGCAAGGAACACTCATTATCCCATACCAGGGGAATGATATTAAGCTCATTCCCACCCCTTCTAGTCATCCTAGGAATAACTCTCTAGAGATCCCAGAAGGGTATTGGCACATATTTGATCAAATGGCCAACAACCCACAAACACCTCAGACCTCCACCTTGCAGTATCCCATCATTGACACAGCGGTCAATGCACCTATGAAAGCCATCCCTCTCCAAAATATTCCTACCTTTCATGGGCTGACATCAGAGGATCCAGACGCATTCCTGTTTGAGTTTGATGTATTGTGTCAGGGGTATGATTATACCACCAACCCCCAAAAACTAAAATTGTTTCCCTCTACATTGAAAGGAGCAGCCTTGCGATGGTTTATGGGATTAGGTGGAGGCACAATAAATGATTGGGAACAAATGAAAACTGCTTTCCTAAAAAAGTATCAGGACTATTGTAGATCTAGGGAATTGAAAGACGAAATATTCTAGATGGTAGCAAGACCAAGTGAAATATTAGAAGAATATGTGAAACGATTTCAATATAACCTCCAATGGTCTCCCTATGCAACTCTACCTTTACCTGATAATGTGCTGAAAACTACACTAATTAAAGGGATGAAAGAACAATGGGTAGAAACATTAAATATTATGGGTAAAGGTGATATATATCAGGAGAATTATGCTGACATCATTAATTTGTGTATCAGGTGTTCAAGAGGCAGCATGAGATTGAAGCCAGCGGAATGCGACATGACCACAAGGGACAACAAAATCTCTGGTGGAGGTATAACTCGCGCAAAAATTGGCAACCTACTAGAGGATTTCAAAACTGATATTTTAGGGACTTTGACAATGCAATTGGACATTATGCAAGCCAAACAAAAGTAGGCAGAAGCAGAACAAAACTTGGTGATATTCTGTCCTAGATGCAGAAAGAAGCATAGTCACAAAGAGTGCCCACTGGATATGGTGCAAACCTGCGCCATATGTATGAAAGATCACGCTACAGAAAGCTGCCCATCACTCCCAGGGCTAAAAGCAGTCTATAAGGAGGTAGAAGAAGATACAGAACCAGTCTACCTGCTAAATCAGTGTCGCCAATGGCAACCACAACAAACAGGTACACCGACTAATCCATCCTCTTTCTTTCAAATGCCGCAATATAATTCACAACAATACCCTCGAACCATATGGGAGAACCAACCATCTTTTTCCAATTTGTCACAATAGCCATCCCCTATGCCACCTTGTCCCAACCAATCAAATAAAAATAACAATTGGCCAAATTCCTCTTACTTCCCACCATTTTGGCAAAATAATGCATATCAATCCCAATGGCCACCCTCAACTTCATAGAACCAGAACTAGCAGTCAAGCTGGCAGAGACCTACAAATCAGCCAGCAGGAACAATCCCCCTACCTCAACCCACACTACCAGCACCCTACACATTGCAACAGAACCCTCAAACCAACTTAAGACCATAGCTCCCAGCCCAACCCAACCCGAACCCCAACAATAGACCAGTTCAATCTGTGCAAATTATTGAAGGACTAGAGCCAGAAACTGAGTTAAGGGAGTGCAATGACCTTCAATTAAGATTTGGGTGGATAATAGAATTAGAGGGGGATAAAAATGTTCAAATTGAAGATCTGTTACCTGTAGAACAAGTACCACAAGAAGAGAACATGGTTAGATAGAAAACTCATGATCAAGCAACCACCTCTTCTCCACCATTCCCAGAAAGATTAATCATACCTCGCCCAATTGAACATCCTGATTTTGATCTTCTGGGAGAATTGAAAAATTTGTGTATAAAAATACCACTCCTCCAGGCTATTCAAGACATCCCAATTTATGCAAAAACTATTAAGGAATTATGTATAAAAAAGCCAAAGAGGAAAATAAAAACAAATCCAACTGTCCATGTAGTCGGTACCTTATCTGATTTACTATCAGGAAGAGAAACACCTGTAAAATATGAGGACCTAGGAAATCCTATAGTCATGGTGAAAATAAATGGATGCTCCTTCCTCAATGCCTTAGTCGATTTAGGAGCAGCAATTTTTATTCTTACAACCACAACTTGTCAAAACCTTGGCATTACATCCTTGGACCCAACCACAATCTTTTTGGAATTGGCTTATCGATCGGTAGTCAAACTAGAAGGCACATTATAGGATGTAATGGTGTCTGTAGACTCTTAGGAATACCCTGCAGACTTTCTGATCAACAATCCTAGAAACTGACTTGATGGACATCCCTTAATTCTAGGTAGACCTTGGCTAGCAACTGTGGATGCTTACATAAGCTGTCGAACAGGCAGCATGACCATAGCAAGAGGAAGCAATGTAAAGAATTTAGCTTTATATCCTCCAGCTCAGCCAAGTTTAACAATAATCAAAACTAGAAAACAACATGTACCATATCTAACTG
Organism: Pinus tabuliformis; assembly: GCA_031772625.1. Classification (NCBI taxonomy): domain Eukaryota; kingdom Viridiplantae; phylum Streptophyta; class Pinopsida; order Pinales; family Pinaceae; genus Pinus; species Pinus tabuliformis. The sequence continues at coordinate 701,243,498 of CM062805.1, read as the reverse complement.
AAAACATTAGATCACCGCTAACCATAGAAGATGGTCTCGAATTTAAGGATCAAATAAAAGATGACATCATTAACACCTACACTAATAACCAAATGTCGGATCCCATCTAAAATGTCACATGATCGGAGTAGCTTTCAATAGTGAAATAGAAGAAGATCCCCTAAAACATATTAACGATCAATCAATACCAACCACCTCTGTTTATAACAACAAAACCATAGAAATTGAGCCAAGAAAAACTTTGAATATTAACAAAAACCTGACTGCTGACCAAGAGCAGAAGCTTGTTCAACTCCTGAGAAAATATAAAGAGGCCTTTGCATGGGATTACCCGGACATGAAAGGGATTGATCCCCAATTATGCATGCACCACATTTATACAGAGAAGGATACCAGGCCCATTCGACAACCTCAACGAAGGTTAAATCCTTATCTTAAAGATATTGTTAAAGCTAAACTACAAAAATTGCTAGATGTAAACTTTATCTACCCAATATCTGACAGCAAATGGGTCTCTCCATTAGTAGTGGTGCCGAAAAAGAATGGAAAGTGGCGTATATGTGTTGACTATAGAGAGCTTAATAAAGCAACCCAAAAAGACCATTTTCCCCTTCCGTTCATTGACTAGGTCTTGGACACATTGGTAGGAAAAAAAATATTTTCTTTCCTAGATGGCTTCAGTGGATACAATCAAATTCAGATTGCCCCTGAAGATCAAGATAAGACTACCTTTACCTGCCCTTGGGGAACATTCGCTTACAGGGTCCTACCTTTTGGGTTGTGCAATGCACCTGCCACATTTCAGAGGGCTATACTCAGCATTTTTTTCAGATCTGATAAATGAAGGGCTCGAGGTGTACATGGATGACTTTACACCTTACGGAGATGACTTCGATCCAATATTACAAACATTAGAGAAAGTGCTACAAAGATGCATTACCACCAGACTCTGTTTAAGCAATGAAAAGTGCCACATGATGATGATCGAGGGCCTCATCTTGGGTCACTATATCTCAGCTACTGGAATCCAAGTAGATCCAGCAAAAATTCAGATAATTCTTTTAATACCTACCCCTTCCACGCAGATGTACACAATTTTTTGGGATTTTCTGGTTATTATAGAAGGTTTATAAAGATTTTTTATCATATTACTGCATTGTTATATGCACTAACAGGAAATATTGATTTCATTTGGACAGATAAATGTGACAGCGCTTTTGAATATTTAAAATGGCATGTATCAACAACCCCAGTATTAAGGGGCCCAAACTGGAATTTGCCATTCCAGATTTCATCCGATGCTTCAGACATAGCCATAGGAGCAGTTCTCAGCCAGGAAGAAGATAAAAAGTCATATGAAATATACTATATTAACAAAAATCTATCTCTTGCTGAATTAAATTATATTGTTACTGAAAAAGAATTTTTGGTTGTAATCTATGCTATCAATAAATTCAGACATTATATAACAGGATATCCTGTGGTTTTATACACTGATCACTCTACTATTAAATATCTACCCAATAAACCAGTTACAAATGGAAGAGTGACAAGATGGTTGATTCTTTTGCAGGAATTCAATATAACAATTAAAGATCGACCAGGAAAAGAAAATCTGGTAGCAGACTTCCTTTCACGAATGCCAAAGACAGATGACTCAGCAGTAGTAGAAGACCAGTTTTTAGATGAACATTTATTTGCTGTAACAACAAAAACACCATGGTACGTGGATGTCACAAATTATTTGGCAGTGGGCCAATTACCCAAGCACTTGACGCCTAATGAAAGAAAACAGATTGTATAGCGCAGCACGTGATTCTCTTGGATCGGGGGCTATTTATTTCATACAAGGGCTGATATGTACATTAGAATATGCGTCAGGGAAGATGAAGTTTTCGAAATTCTGAAAGTGTGCCATGATGGGCTGTGTGGTGGACATTTTGTAGATCGCGGGACTGTTCACAAAGTTTTACAGATGGGCTATTATTGGCCCACCATTTTTAAAGATGCTAAGAAGTTTGTCCAAGCATGTGACAGTTGCCAAAGAATGGGACACCCTGGACAGTCTGATGAGATGCCTCTACACCCACAGATAATCATTGAACCTTTTGAGCAATGGGCATTAAACTTCATCGGTCCAATAAACCCATCCTCTAATCAAAAGACATATATATTAGTTGCAATAGAGTATGTGACTAAATGGGTGGAAGCAGAGGCACTACCAAGGGCAACAGAGGATTCGGTAATCCACTTTCTTTTCCAACTATTCGTGCGATATCGCTTGCCTAGAGAGGTAATTACGGATGGAGGGCCACAATTCATAGGCCATAATATCACTGCAACATTAAAGAATTATCATATCATGCACAGAATCACGACTCCATACCACCCATAGGCAAATGGCTAGGTAGAAAGCACCAATAAAGTAATTGAGGCAATATTCACAAAGATAGTTGCATCACGTAAACGTGACTGGGCTACTCGATTGCCAGAAGCCCTATGGGCATACCGTACAACATGGAGAAATACCACGAGATATTCCCCATACCAATTAGTGTTTGGAAAATAACCTATCTTCCCAATTGAATTTGAAATCCAGACATTGAGGATAGCTCAGGAGGTAGGCTTGGACTTAAATGAGGCACAGATTAATTGGCTACATCAAATCAATGAATTGGATGAAATTTGGCTATTAGCTCTTCAACGCACTTGACTGATCCAATAACAAAGAGTGAAATGGCATGATGCCCTTATTAAAAAGAATATCTTCCACAAAGGAGATTGGGCACTCCTGTATGATTCTAGGTTCCAGGATTTCCCTAGAAAACTCTAGACCAGATGGTTAGGACCTTATGAGATATAAAAGGTGCATGATAATGGAACCATCACAGTAGCCACCATTGATGGGTCTGGCTATTCTTTTAAAGCGAATGGACATCGAGTACGGCTTTATCACAAACCACTTACTAGGGAGTCCTTTTGCCAATAGTTATGGGAATATTCCACCATACAAATTCTCGCCGAGGAGGGCAACCCATCCTCAGCATTGACGCAGTGAATAATTGATTTGTTTTTTTGAATTTTGTACATAAATTTTTCTTTCTATTTTGATTGAATTTGCTTGTATAAACTATAAATAAACTCGTTTTTTTTCCTTTGTTGTTTCCTCTAAGGAATAGTTGTTGTTCCCTCTAAGGAACATCTGTTATCCCTTCTAAAGAACAACAATGGTGGCATGGATTTTATTTTTTCTATTCCCTCTGAGGAACAGTTGTTGTTCCCTCCAAAGAACAGTTGTCGTTCGCTCTAAGGAACGACAATTTTGTGTACAAATTTTCATGTTGTTCCCTTTAAGGAACAACTGTTGTTCCCTCTAAGGAACAACCGTGGTTCCCTTTAAGGAACAACTGTTGTTCCCTCTAAGGAACAACTGTCGTTCCCTTTAAAGAACATCAGTTCCATGTGTACTTTCTTTTGCTGTTCCATTTAAGGAACAACTGCTATTCCCTCTAAGGAATAACTGCCATTCCATTTAAGGAACAACAGTCTCCTATCTATTTGATTTTCGTGCTCTTCCCTTTAAGGAACAGTTGTTGTTTCCTCTAAGGAACAACTGTCATTCCCTTTAAGGAACAACAATTATGTGTGTACTTTTTTTTGCTGTTCCATTTAAGGAACAATTGTTGTTCCCTCTAAGGAACAACTGTTGTTCCATCTAAGGAACAACAGTTCCCTGTATATTCGATTTTCGTGCTATTCCATTTAAGGAACAGTTGTTGTTCCCTCTAAGGAATAGCAGTCGTTCCCTCTAAGGAACAGTAGTGTCGTAAACAATTGCTTTTTGTTGTTCCCTTTAAGGAACAGTTGTTGTTCCCTCTAAGGAACAACATTTGTTCCCTCTAAGGAATAGCAGTTTCGTGTGCATTTGCTTTTTCTTGTTCCGTTTAAGGAACAGTTGTTGTTCCCTCTAAGGAACAGAACCCGTTCCCTCTAAAGGAACAGCAGTATCGTATGCATCCACTTTTTGCTATTCCATTTAAGGAATAGTTGTTGTTCCCTCTAAGGAACAAAACCCGTTCCCTCTAAGGAACAACAGTTTCATGTGTGTTTGCTTTTTGTTGTTCCCTTTAAGGAATAGTTGTTGTTCCCTCTAAGGAACAGTAGCCGTTCCCTCTAAGGAACAACAATATCATATGCATATGCTTTTTTCTATTCCCTTTAAGGAACAGCTGTTGTTCCCTCTAAGGAACAGTAGTTTCGTTTGCATCTATTTTTCCGTTGTTCCATCTAAGGAACAGTTGCTGTTCCCTTTAAGGAACAACAATTTTGCATCTAATTATTTTTCTTTCTTTTCGCTTTTCCTTATAAGGAACAGTTGTTGTTCCTTGTAAGGAATATCTGTTATTCCTTGTAAGGAACAGCTGTTTTTCCTTCTAAGGAACAACAATTTCGGTGTGCAATATTGTTTCTTTTTGTTGTTCCTCCTAAGGAACAGCTGCGGTTCCCTTTAAGGAACAACACCTTTTTGTGTGTTTTTCTTGTTGTTCCCTACAAGGAACCACACTCTTTGTAAGAGGTTTTCTTTAGAAAAGAAGCACTTTGTGAATATTATTTCACTCTCTATGATCCTCTATAAGGCAAGAATACAAACATATTTGTAAGGATACAAAATTTGAATGTTATTGGGACAAGCAAATCGAATATTATCATCTTTAATGAGATTGCTTTGTATTGATTAAAAAATGGAAGGACACAACCATCTATATCACTTTGTTATCCTTATCTTCACTATAAATCAAATTGATTGATTATTTGTACCATGCTCATTCTTTCCTAACCCCTATAATTCTCTATGCTCATTATCATTTAATAAGAGTAAGGGCATATTCTTTTCTATTGGTATGATAAAACTTCTTCCACCATCCCTACTCTTAAGGACTGTTGAGCCACCCTCTATACATAAATAGGAAGTGCTATCTAAAAAAAAAATTACATATGTTTACTAACAATTTTATGATTTGTCAGATGGAGGATAGGGGGTGTCATCATGAGCTAGCCTACCATGATCATAAGGAAGCAACGTTGTAGCATTCCCACTATGGCCACCACACTAGGGATATGATCCAATGGATGCATCAGAAAAATAAATTCCTTGGAACACGAGGTCTCATCATGAGCCGGCTGGCCCACTTTTCGTTCCTCCCCAGTGAATGGCATTGTGATTCATCTGGTCACCAAGCCAGCACAATGGTCTCCATTCTGACATCATAAGGCACTTTCCTGATTATACATAAAGGTCCAAAGGGTGAAAAAGCAACTCTGTCAAGGTTATAAACACCTGTGGGCAACAGAAGCTATGTTGATGGTATTGGAGTCATATTTTCAACATCAATAGTGATTATAACTCCATTTTCTTATTCTTAATATTTACTACAGAGAGATTATGTTCCTAATTATTTTTTGAACCTTTATGCATGAGATATATTTAAAAAAAAAGTCAATCATAGTGGTTTAAGTAAAATAATGACCACAAAGCATCTTGCCAAAGTAATATGTCCTTTCTCCCTTTTCGAATCACTCCACGACATCTCCACATTTATTCATAATTCTCGTTCTATGCATCGATTTCAGTACCCCAATATTTTTTGTGATCCTATCATAAATATGTATACCTTGCCATTTTTACCACTTCTATACGTTGCTGCCAGTACATCATTCCTTCATTTAACCGATCGAAGGTGACCTATCATTTTAAGGGGGGCGAGGGTGACTCCCAAAGCACTTATGCATGCGTGTCAGTCCTTTATTTGGTTATACCAGACTATATGACATTCCATAATAGCAAGTCTTTAACGGTATCTATGCTGAAAAGGTATCATCCAATATTAACAACCTGTTGTTCCATCGTTGGCACTGACTATTGCTGTGGTACCTGTGTTAAGCTAACAGTGTGCAAAATTCAGGAAAAATGGGAGGAAGAATAGTGCGTAGGGAGCCGCTGATACTAGCTGTTTCCGATGCCGCCAGAGAAATTCTAGTCCGAGCCGGATGGGTTGCATACTTCACACGACTACAACAACCCAATGAAGCCATTGCTATCAAATTCTTATAGAATTTATAGAATGAACATTCTACGATAAGAGGAAGGCAAATTACAGTGACAGATGCAGTAATAGCTGAAGTGTCCGGATTACCAGCAGTCGGACCCATATGGACTCATAAAAAATTAAGGTTGTAGGATGCTATTGTAGTCTTTTGGGATGAGGGACAGGACCTGATTGTCAAAGGCAAAGGAGTTCAAACTTTATCCCTTAGAGAACTATGGACAAAACTAGCCAGATTCATTCAAAGCTATATCACATGCGACAGAAGAAAAGATGTGGTAAGGCCACATCACCTTAAATTATTAGCAGTTCTGAAACAAAAATGTTCTGTAAACTTGCCTACATATTTGAATTTCTTATTACATGACACTGCTCGAAGCATAAAAAAATCCCGGCATATAGAGACTGTCATGAGTCATCATTGCTTAATTAGGCTAATAGTAAGCTACAACCTTTCCCAGTAGCAAACAAGTTGGGAAGAATTAGTATTTACCATAGAAGGGGGGTTAGCTTTACCTGCTCCAAAAAGGAAGAGGACTACCAGCACAACAAACATTCCACAAAAACGTAGACACTCTGCCAGATTAAAGACAAGCTTGGGAATAGCTAAAAATCCCCAGGGTAGCAGCAGTCAGCCCATAGAACTAGCTAGTTCAAAAAATGAGAAACATCTACAGTTGGAAGGACGGGATGACCAGGAGTTTGGACTTGAGGAGGAAACAGAGCACTCTAGTGAAGAGGAGAGGAATGAAACAAAACTCCCCTTAACACCCAACACAAGTCCCCCGCGAGACTTATTTGATATTGAATTGGCCCAAATTTTGGCCAATATGAATGAATTTATACAGCCCGAAAGCCCACTCAACTTTAATGTTGAAGCAACACAATCGGAAGAAAACTCTACCGACAATAGGACCATATCCGAAAATGTAATCGGTGGAGAAGAAATAGGGGCAGAAGTCACTTAGGAAGAGGCGGACCAAACTAGTAATACACCTCCAGGAGAACCCAGTCGGGTCAGTTTAAATACACAGGATGTGGGACAAATAGGAGAAATAGGAACAAGTCAGGGTAAGGACACAACTCTTGTAGAACAAAACCCAGATGAGCAATCAAGCTTGCTAAGAGCAGAAATGATTAGTGGAACAGTTGTTCCTTCTGAAAAGAAGAAAAACAAAATTAAAAGGCTTAGAAAGGAATAGTAGAGGCTACAGAAATTAGTAAAAAGACTCAGGCAAAATATAAGGACATTAACAAGGGGGAAAGTTTCAGGTAGAACCCTGGAAATAATGAACGTAGCCATTCAAACCGAATTTCATGATACAAAGGTTACTGGGACTCAAACTGAGCCCATATTCACCCGAATTGTTAAGTAATAACATGCAACTGTTGCAGAAGCAGCTGCCCAAACAAAGAGTGTACATTTTCATAACCTAGTTGTTCAAATGGAGGTGGTACCCTCTGACAGCATGGCCACCCAGACAGAAAGACCAATGGTCCATAATAAAAGTACACAGACTATAAGCATTTAGTCCCATAATAAGAACACATAGACAATAAAAATCCACTCTCATAGCAAGAATATGCAGATAGATATTCAAGCCAAAGATATTATGACAAGCACCGACCCTAGTATAGCAAATCTGCAAGAAAATCTGGCACATGCTCGACTTACCATAGAATGGATTGAGGTAGAAACTGTCCCCCAATAGAGATACCAGGAATTACAGAGGCAACTATGGGACATGAATATCTTAGAAAGTGAGGCATTTGATAAATACACAAGGGCAGAAGAGAGGAACTAGAAAATAAAGCTCATATTGGAAAAGTCCAAGAGTCAAATGGATACTATTTGCACCTTATATACTGACATATTGGCATGCAAATCTCCTGTTAATAACTATGCCCTATTTTTTATGGAAAGATACTTACAGTTGAAGATCAAAGCTGTCAAAGATGGAAAACCAATAGAGTTGAAAACAATTGAGGATTTCATAAACTGTTGTAAACATCATGGGATAAAAGTTCAGAGATTGTTGTGTGAGTTTTACTTACATAATTTTGTATTAGAGGAAGAAATTGAAAAGAACCCTAGTCCTTTTGTGGGGGATGTGCAGTTCTAGGCTTTCATTTCATTCGTTGTTAATCAATTGAAATGGTTCAAGGCTCATAACACTTTCCAGAGGCAGGAAAATGGGTTGGACCTGTGGGTCAAAGATGAACCAAAGCACCCATTACAAATGCTGGCCAGTCACAAAAGTCTAATGAAGAGGGAAGGAGTAATCAAAATCTTGGGGCCCATTCACAAAGAGATTGTCCAGAAGGGAGTAGAATACTTCCTCTCTATTCAGGAAAGCTCCTTGGCTGCAGCCAAGTTTAGGTGGACAGTTTCTAATAGTAATGTACAAAACAAGGAGCCATTCAATTATAAAAACTTTAAGCTTGCTGCAGAATGCTTTGTTACTTATAGCAACCTCATCTTAAGGGAAGGTCCTTATTGGCTGGGCTGTCGGTTTCGTAGCCCTATTGTTTGGTACCCTGCCGAAGGTTATAAAGCTATATATGAATTACCTGAAGGGCAGATAGGGCCCATCCTTGAGCTCTTGGCCAAAAATCATGGTTTCAGACCGCTTTACAACATTCCTTCTCCAACTTATTCCTTGACTGCTCTACACACGAACTACATGGTTTTCATGAGGACATGAAAAAGGGTAAGAAGGGGAGTATGTTGAGTCATGGAAAAGGTATGCATATGTTATTTATTTCATCATCCTTTTCCTTTATTTATATCCCTTTTATATCCTAAAATGTTAATATATCAAAGGATTATGGTAAGAATGAGGAAATTATCTGTAATTACAATTTAGCTAATCGTTATCCTTCTTTATGCAGGAAAAATACGAAAAGGGACAACTGTTGTTCCCTAACCAAGGAACAATGAAAAAGTAGCAAGCCAAGGAAGGAGCGCAACAGTTACAGATAAGGACAAAATGAATCATAGGGATTAGCGCGAGAAGGGAAAGATGACTGAAGCTGGGAAATTGCACAAATCCCTCAGGATCTCTTGATCTTGAGGGATCGCTATTACTTTTTATGTTTTACTTCTTTTCCATTATAAAAGGCAACGATTGTAAGCAAAAAATCGGAGAATTACTATTAGGAAATTGTAACTTTTATCACTAACTCTCGCTGTTGAGTAGAGCACGAACTTACCGTAACGCTTATGCAATGATTAATATACAAAATATTTGTTGTTCCTTCGCATCTCCTAAAGTAATCCGGCGATGTTCACTGGCAGCTAAGGGCCCGGCCCTGGTGGATTCACTTGTTGTTTCTGTATCATGCATCTATGATTCTTGTAGTATGATGGTTTGATTGAATTTCTACTTTCTGCAATTGTATCGCTTTGCTATTTGCTATTTTCCAATCTCAACGGAATTGTTATATATTCTGCAGTAATATCATTGATTCAGTTTGTTGTTATTTCAGATCTAGTTATTTAGTTAAGCATTCTATTTTGAGATCATCTACTGTAGAGAGTATTGACTACTTCTATCAAAGCTCTCAGATTGAGATCATCTGCTGCTTATATTAAGAATTGTGTTTCATTGAGAATAAATCTATTAAAAGAGGAATGAGTTATTACTATTGTATTCTTGACTGATGATTGTTGTTACTTTGATGAATGTCTGATTTCGTCTCATTAGAGGATTGAGTTTTCTTTTTACAATTAGACTTTACTTGCTGCATCCATTTACTCTTGTATTTGAAAGAACTGTACTACAATTTAGAAGCATTACTCTATGAGTTAAATAGCCGCCACATACTGTGTACACTCTTGAAATAGAAAGACTTGCCCAGATTTTTAATTAATGTGAAGATAATTAGGAGTTAAAAAGACACCTTTTATCACTCAACAGGTGTTACCACACATATGTCATTGTTGTCCCTGATTGTGCAAATCCGCCTCCCAGTAACATCTCCACAGTTTTTCCCGATAGTGCTCCGGAGCCTCGCATCTCGACCTGAGCTGTGCTCTGCACAGTTTCAGTGCCTTGTCCTTCTCCTGGTCACTTGCACTGAAATGGAAACAATGCATGATGTTATACTAGGAGATTTTTTGATTTTATGTCGTCTCGTCATGAGTGATTTCAGAAACAGGTACATGGATAGAACATGGCGCGACGATGAACGGGATGAAGAAGGAGCACATGCTTGAAGACTTGCTCATGATTGAGTGAAATCATGAAGCACATCAAGCAATGAGCCAAAGGGACACATATACATTCACCATCAAGCAAAGGGCAATACCATCGAAGACCCCTCACAATTTTCCATGCAGAGGTGAAGACATGTTACACCGAGAGCACACCATCACTCAACAACATAGCAAATCAACACAAACACCATAGTTAGCTAGTACATGTTAGCAGTGTCATGTTGAGTTGTGTCATGAGTAATCTCAGCCAAATCATCACTATGAGCCATACTTGTTGTAATCAATGTAATGTAAAGTGGAAGTCCAAAAGATCCACATATGAAGTTGAAGATTCATGTAAATTTGAAAAGTCATAGGAAGTCAAATAATCACGAGGGAAGTCAAAGAGTCACAAGGGTTAATTATTCCACCTTGGCTATATATACCCCCTCATTGTATGAGGAAAATACTTTTCACCTTGGCTCCTCCCACATATCATTGAGAGTCTGTAGTCTATTCCTTTAGGAGTGAGGAGTGGCTCCAATGTCCCAGTACTGGGGCTAGTGATGTATGGTGTACAAATGTGGCTTGTAATTTTTTCTTAATTCAGAAGCCTGTCCTAGGCCAACACCCTTTCACGCATGTTTTGTATCTGTTTGTAAGACTATTCTTTAAACATTTGTAATGTGTATTTGCTTAACATGTACTAATATAGTTCGACTAATTCGGTTATTTTAGTACTTACATTGTTGAAGATGCATTGTATTGTTTATCACTGTTGTCTCATCCGTGTGGACTATTCCACCAAACATTAGACATTCCATATTTTTGTTTTCTTGGTGTTAATGACCGTCACCCCCGTGGGGAGTATTTTGCTGGACAGTGTACGTGTTTTCCCTTTAAATTTGGATTTCATGACTACCACATCTGCTGTGGACTATTCCGTTGGATGCTAGACAAACCCTTGTTGTTGTTTGCATGTGTTTCTTCCTGGGTTGGGACTATTCCCTCTCATCAAGAGGCTCACTTTAATCCCCCCTTTGAGAGTAAGAGAACCCAAACATAGAGTTACATTATACACTCACCTCACTTTCTTGAAGTTACAAGAATAACACTCTCAAGATGTGTTGTATTGTTTATTAGTGTTGTCACGTTCGTGTGGGCTATTCTGTTGAACATTAGACAAACCATCTTTCTGTTTTCTTGGTATTAACAACCGTCACCCCGTGTTGACTACTCTACTGGATGGCATACTTATTTTCCCTTGAAATTTTGTTTTCATGACTACGCATCAACTATGGACTATTCTGTTGGATGTTGGACATACCCTTGTTCTTGTTCGCATGTATTTCTTCCTGGGTTGGGACTATTCCCTCTCATTAAGAGGCTCACTTTACTCCCCCCATATAGAGTAAGAGAACCCAAACACAGAGTTACATTACACACTAACCAGGCACACTCACCTCGCTTTCTTGAAGTTACAAGCATAACACTCCCATGTGTTGAACAACAAGAGCTAAGGAAAAGCTCTAAGATAATGGAAACCGAGCCATCATACTAGATGGGACTCCTACACCAAATAGTGTGAGGTATAGTTGGGACTTCATATCGGGTAGATCCCCTAAATGTTGGCAGGTCCAACCTCATCAACATTTCTGGTGCTAGAAGGAGGGTCGCCAATAGTTTATGCCTAAATGTCCTCTCAACCCCATGCATCCATCATCTGGTCAAGGCATTAACACAAACTCCCTGTCTCCCACGTGCAACTCATAAGTTGGTTACTCCTCACCTCCAAGACCCAAACAAGAAATTTCATATCACCACCTTCACGTTGTTCGTCCCATCACCCGTCAGTTCGACAAAGCTAATGGACATATTCAAGGAGTAAACAATCTTCCCTATTTGCAGAGGAAGCAAAATACTACAACCACTGGAGTGGTAGTCTCGTCTGTTGAAGAAGCAATCCTCACCACTCTTAAAGAGTTGGCAGAAGCTGTTGAGAAGGAAGAGTAACCTCCTATTTTCTTAGAAGGAGAAGAAATTAACAACATACTCTTGGGCTCATGTTTCGGTAGAGGCAGTGAAGGAGGCGGAGCGAAGAAGAATCAACAGATTCAGAGGTTGAACCGTTTGATTTAGAAGAATAGGAGGTGTACGAAGAAGAAGATAATATGTCTGATCAGAATTTATAATGGATAACATAGGGCCTGTTGGCACTCCAGGGTGTCTTGCACAAGATTCCAAGACACACAGAGAAGTTGTTAACAAAGTATGACCTTGACAGAAAATTTAAGGAAGAAGACCATCTAGACACATTATACCTACATTTGCAGACACTCAAGGTACCACAACCTTCCTGTCAATTCCATTCAGAACTGGGGAATGTTCAAGAGAATTTTCCTTGATAAATTTGCTGATGATGAAACCCTTGCCATGTTGTTGAAAGAATTGGGTAGTCTTAAGATGGAGAAGAAGGAGAAAGTGAAAGACTTTAACCAAAGTTTTAACCATATCTTGAACAAGTTCACTGCAGACACTAAACCTCATGACTCCATCATAGTCAAATACTACACGTCTGCACTGTCAACCATTATTGTGCAATTTTCCAAGCAAGCTGTGAAACCAATACTTTCAGAAAATTTCCAAGAAGCAATTGATGTGGAGAAATACCTACGCGCGATTGGAGTCCAACTAAGGACTCCAAAGATGTAGGCAAGAGGTTTTATTTTACTGTGAGTAAGGTGAAGGAAAAATCAACAATTGAAATTGAGACCCTTACTCGTTTCCTCAAGTCCTAGACAACTGAAGTAGTAGAACTCAAGCAATGGACAACCGAGACAAGAATGAGCAATAGACCTCCAAGTTTTACACGAAGTAAGAATGTGGCATCGGGAAGCAAAAATCATCACCCGGATAAATTTGCGTAGAGCTCCAATGTTGTGTTCCAAGTGGACCAGTTTGCAAAGGATAACTTCTATGCGATCCACAAAGAATGACATTCAGAGAAGACTTGTCAAGATTGGGAACGAATTATGTGCAGCATGGCTTCAAGGATGAATGATCATTTTAATGTTAGTAAGTAGGTTGAGTCAGAAGATGAAGATGATGAAGAGGATGCTGCATATAATGAATCTCCAAATTCTGGGCACGCAGTTGACTGATTGAATCTGGATTAGGGACAAATATTCGCTCAAAAATGAAAGTGATCAGAATCACACAAACCCTGAATGGCTGCATCCATCTCGGTGATACGATCCCAACACAACTCATTTCACTAAAAACAGAGCTCGTATGAGAAAGATATCGCGTTCTGATCGTTTTTTCAAACATGCAACTTTTGGGTATAGGCTCACTGGGATGCTGACTAGGCATTTGTATATCCTAGTCAACAAATCAAACATTCCTTGGAACATTCCTAAAATATTCCTTGGAATATTCTCAAAATATTCCCATAGGTGGCTCAATTGGGTCGTGACAAGTGTCGGCATTAGATTGGTCTAGAGCAATTTGGGTGGACCAATGAGAGGCTAACATGTGGCAAGCCATGAGGTCGCCACGTGCCCTCTCAAAGGTCATTTAAAAGTTTATTGGCAAGCTAGGGAGTCGAACTCATGACCTCACCCACACAAGCTCAACGTGTTACCACTAGACCACCACCATGTTACTTAACATATGGTAGGCGCAAGTTCTATTTAAAGTAATGAAATATGGCAGTTAGAGGAGGAGAGGGCCGACCCCCTCTGCATGTGACCAAGTTTGCAAATCAGCGGGCAACTCTTATGCTAACCACGAGTTTAATGCGCATTGAGTGGAGTTTAACATTAATTAACCCATACCTAACCTTAATTAATTTCGATTTAACTTGGCGAATCTTTTGGCAGGTTTGATAAATTCGGTGCTAACTCCAAATTTGGTGCAGTTAATTGGAGTTTCTCCAGTTTTGGTGGAGTTTTCCTAGAGAAAACTGAAGATGCCATAACTTTGGCATTTTTCGACCAATTTTGGCTCAAAAAGAGTCATTCTTAGATGATTTTGATGCTCTAAACACAATGGAGGAGGTTGCAGAGGAAGAAAGACACTTTTGTATGTGATTTTTCTACGTTGAAGTTCAAGGAAGCTTAGGGCCACGACGAGAGGAGGTCAAGCCTAGATCATATGATGTCCAATTATAGAGCTTGGATAGTCATTTTTGTGGTTTTTGGGGCTTTTGAATCCAATGGAGTGGGTTGCAAAGCTATTGGAACACTGCAGGTGCATGTGCTCAGAGAATTGACCATTAATCCAAAGAGGGCCTAATCGTTGTAGTTGGTCCAAGGAGATGTAGCCCAGGAGGGGTGAACTCCTTTATCAGCTTTGTGTTATGATTTGCTGTGTTTTACTTCTTTGCAGTCTACTTGTTTTATATGTGTTTTAAATAGCTAATTAACCTCATAAATTGCTCATAAAAGATTGTCACTCAACACTTGACACATAATTCCTCACATTTTGGTTAATTTGATACGATCCTAAGAACATTTTTAGTACTGATGAGGGAGCTTTCATAGCAATAACAAGTTTACCAAACATTCATATCAAGTTGGTATCAGAGCATTGTTAGCTCATTTTAACCTTGAGATGGTTTTCCAAGTTTAGCTAGAAAATTAGCTATTGGTTTTGTATTTGTGCAAGGATAATTTAACTGTGTACAAGTTTATGTGTGTAAACTTAATGGTCTGAGATGCTTCTTTGTTGAGAAAATTTTTGATGTTTTGTGAAGCTTTTTGATGCATTACAAGTGTGATGGCAGCTTCAACAAGTGATTTTTCTAATTCTTCTTCACTACCAATACTCTTTAATGAAGAGGTGTTGCAAGATCTTATCATCATGAGAGATATGGTGCAAGAGATGAATGAATATGGGAAGGAGAACACTATACTTCAAGAGAAGTTTATGGCCATGAAGGAGGAGAAGAAATATCTTCTTGAAAAGATGCATGAGATGGAGATTCAACTCCATGATGCCAAGGAGACCCTAGCCAAGTATGTGCATGAAAATGAGGTATACAATTCAATTTTATCTTCAATTTCCTCTCAAAATGAATGTTTTGGTGCTTTTGAAAGACACACTAGAGGAATAGAGTCCAAATTATTGATGAATATGGGTTATGAAGGTAAATGGTTAGGAAAACATGCACAAGGCATAATTGAGCTAATTGTTGTTGAGGAAAGGCCTATGTATTTGGGTCTTGGTTATGGAAAACAATGCAGAATTCTCCAAAGCCAAGGAGGCACATGAAGGTGTTCCAAGAAGTACTTTAATTACATGTTCATTACCTCAAGCTTGTGAAGTTTGTGTTCGTGAGGAATGGAAAATTTTTATACCCACTTTGCAAGAAGATGCTCATCAACATGCAACTAGTGGAAATGGAAAACAAGAGGATGTTGAAATCTCTAAGGTCATCGAAACCATTGTTGGTATTCTGAAGAGAGCCACTACCTCATCAAGTTCACCTCCTAAAGAAGGTGACAAAGATGAATGTGCAAGGTATAAATCTACCTTTAATCAATTTTCTTTTGATTTTGATAAACATGGTAAATCTTCACATAAGATTTCGAGAAAATTTACATGTTCCTTTTGTTGTTTGAATAACCATACTATTTCGAGGTGTTGGAAGAAGATAGCCATACACAGGAAACTTTCAAAACAAAAGAGATAGAAAGCTAAAGGTCCATTGGATAATGGAAACCATGTTGAAAAGAGGATGCAATTATTTTGCACTCATTTCCATAAGCAGGGTCATCTTGTAGACAAGTGTTGGACTTTGCATCCAACAAGTCATCCACGACATTTGAAGAAGGTGGAGAGAGATTTTGGCAAGAATGAAAAAGAGGATTCCATAATTGATGTGGGTCAGGATGATTCACATGATGAAGTGTAGCTGAAAGAAGCACCATTGAAATGGTTTGGAAAGAGATGGTTATATTTCTTAACCAATTAAGGCTTTGCATTTCTTTTGATAATTAATGCAAATATTGCCTTATTAATGCATTTCCTTGTTATTTTGATCTATTTCTTTTCCCCTGAAAGCATGTTGCATTTTGCATGAAGAAAGATGTTGGAAAAGTAGAGTTATGTTGACTCACTTAGATGCAACAAAGATGGCAATTTGGAACTACAAATTTGCATGCATGTTCCATTCTTGAACTTGCATGTTTATGCCAGGAAGGTGCTCGAAAATGGAGTATGTTGACTCACTTTATTGCAGCAAAATTGGTCATTTCAGCTCTTTAAGTACTCGTACATACCAATGGGATTCTTGTACTTGTGATTGTACTTGTGAGAGAGTTGAGAATTGTTATACATGCATGAGAGTTTATGTGTATTAAGAATGGAATTTTTAAATAGTTTCATTGTGCTTGAACATGCATGAGTGATTGACTTGTGTTGGTTGATTGCTTTGTTAACATGTATGTTGTCAACTTGACAATGTTGATCATTTGCACATGCATGAGTGTCATCTTGTGTGTTCAACTGATTGTTACATGTATGCTATATCAACGTGGAAGAGTTTATTTTGTCTCCAAAGATGAAATGGAAATGTGACAAATTGTTTCATGAGAATGTGAAATTCTTGTTGTAAATCGTCAAGTTGTTGTACATGCTTTTGCTTGATTTGATAGTCGGTTGTTTGAAGAAGCATGTTTTGTCAACTTGTGTTTAGTCAATGGTTTATACACCAAGATTTAAGAGTACATGGTGATGTTCACATGATGTGTCATTTGTTTCTTTGAGGAAGCAAAAGGAAGAGGTCGTCAAGTTATATTCTTGCATGAGTGTTTTTCAAGGTTAATGATGTTTCTTGTGACAAGATGTTGCAAGTTTTGGAAGGTCCACACTTGAGCAACAGGCTCATCATTAGCCTTCATTCTCAAATCATTACATGAGAAGCATGTTTATACTGTAGGATGATGGAATCAAGAAGAGAAAGTGGACAAAAATGGCAAAAACATTTGCAGCCATTGCAGACCATTTGATGTGTTGACGCCAAGAAGTGAAAGAGATGGAGAATGCATTCTTCCATATGTGGAATTTGGAACCGTGGAGGTAAAAGAATGGTCATTTCTTTTCTTATATTATAGATATTGGAACTCATTGTTGTAGTTCACTCAGATGGGGTTAACTTGGAAAAGTGGTTTCCAAGGAGAAGCTTGCATCTAATGCATGTGTTGAAAAGGAGTAACATGATTCTCAATGGAAAGACTATCAGTCAACTTTCCAAGCACTGAGGGATCACTTTGGTATAATATGGGTTTTAATCAGCAAGTAGCCAACAAGTATTGGATTGGGTCAACATCAAAAAGAGGACATTGGTTGAACTGCCAAGCCATTCGCAAGGCAAGGCATGTCAGTGAACCCAAGTGGTTTTCATGGAAATTTTTTCCAAGTAGAATCAATTGATAGAACTTGGGAAGGAGAAGATTATTCATCTCTCATTAGATAACCAAATTTTGTGGGTCCAAAATCTTGTCAGTGGGAAGGAGTGATCGGAATCTGGATTAGGGGCAAAAATTTGCTCAAAAATCAAAGTGCTCGGAATCGCTCAACACCTGAAATACCAAATCCATCTCCATGATATGATCCCAAAATAACTTGTTTCAATCAAAATGGAGCTCGTATGAGAAATATATCACGTTATGATCATTTTGTCAAACATGCAAATTTTGGGTACATGCTGACTAGGATGCTGACTAGGCATCCATACAATCCATTCAACAAAAATGATATTCCCACATGTGGCTTAATTGGGTCATGAAATGTGTCAACATTGGATTGGTTTAGAGAAATTTGGGCGGACTAATCATAGGCTAATACATGGCAAGCCCAGACGCCACCATGTGCACTCTCAAAGGTCATTTAAAAGTTTATTGGCAGGTCGAGGAGTCGAACCCATGACCTCAGTTGCACAAGCCCAACACATTACCACTATATCGCCACCATGTTACTTAACATATGGTGGGTGCAAGTTCTATTTAAATTAATGAAATGTGTCAGTTGGGGGAGGAGAGGGCCAGCCCTCTCCGCATGTGACCAAGTTTGCAAACTAGTGGCCAACGCTTATGCTAACCACGAGTTTAATGCGCGCTTGGTGGAGTTTAACATTAATTAATGCATACTTAACCTTAATTAATTTCAGTTTAACTTGGTGGATCTTTTTTCGGGTCTAATAAATTCGGCACTAACTCCAAATTTGGTGGAGTTAAATGGAGTTTCTCCAGTTTTGGTTGGGTTTTCCTAGGGAAAACTGAAGAGGCCATAACTTTGGCATATTTCGACCAATTTTGGCTCAGAAAGAGTCATTCCAAGATGATTTTGATGCTCTGAACACAATGGAAGATGTTTTAGAGGCAAAAATACACTTATGTATGTGATTTTTCTACATTGAATTTTAAGGAAGCCTAGGGCCACTAGGAGAGGAGGTCAAGCCTAGATTAGTTGAAGTCCAATTGCAGAGTTTGAATAGTCATTTTTGGGGTTTTTGGGTCTTCTGAATCCAATGGAGTATGTTTGAAAGCCATTGGAGCAATGTAGGTGCATGTAATCAAATAATTAACTATTAATCTAAAGACAACCTAGCCATTGTAGTAGGTCCAAGGAGATGTAGGCCAGGAGGGGTGAACTCCTTTATTAGCTTTGTGTTATGATTTGTTGTGTTTTACTTCTCTGTAGTTTAATTGCTGTATATGTATTTTAAACAGCTAATTAACCTCATAAATTTCTCATAAAAGACACTCAACACTTGACACATAATTCCTCACATTTTGGTTAATTTGAGACGATCCTAAACACATTTTTAATATTGATGAGGGAGCTTGCATAGCATTAAATTTTTTTCCCAACATTCAAATAATTGACATGTATCAATGTATTAATGTGGCCCAGAAGAAAACAACCACTGAGAGGGAGCCCACAAAATAAAATAGTCGATACAACTTGAGAATTCAAGGGGATCCTGCTGGGAATGAGATACTGAAAGAGAAATTCAAGCAAATGCTTAGAAAAGTTGATCCACTGGCATCCTCAACATAGAAAAAAAAAAGCAAGTCTGAGAAGATAGTTACAATGAAACATACATCCATGAGTAGCAAACTCCTGAACACTCCACCGGATAGTACAAACACAAATCTTCCCCTGGACAACTCGGTGAGTCTTCCCACTTTAGATTACAATATTGTTGAAGACATGAAGAAGACCCATCGAAACATCTCTTTGTGCGAGCTTACCAAACTCATGATTCAGTGGGATATTCTTTTGTGCGCACTAGGTTAAACCTCCACATAAAATTTTGCCTCTTCTAGTAAGGGACCAAATAAGTCTCCCGGATCACTTGCATCTGGACTCAACGTGCTTCACATGGATGAAGTGAATTCGCTTTGCCCACCAGTTTTGTTATCATTTGAAATATTCAATTTAAATGTCCACAACTATTTCGTTGAATCTAGTGCATCAATCAACGTCATTCCACTCTCCATTTCTAAACAGATCAACGCACAATGGAGTAGTAGAGCTACACAGATCATCCAACTTGACTGAACATGTGTACCAGCCATTGGTGAACTCCGGGATGTGATCATCCAGTTATTGTCCAATGGACGAGTTCACCAGTGCATCAACATTGTGATTGTGGACATCCTGAAAGCATATGGCTTGTTGCTCAGCAGAGACTGGTCCAACAAGTTGCAAGGATATTTTGCTATAGACTGGTCACACTTATGGCTTCCTTATAGGGAGAAAACAACCAAATTCGGGTGTTGTCTGAGAGGTATATGAAACACAACGTTACTCCCTTGAATGGTTAGAATGAACTGTTGTCTTTAACAGAACTTTTGTTCGAGAATTACTTTCTGGAAACACAGCTGGGGTGTTATCTTGGACAGTCGAGCCCCACACTACCATATATACAGTTGGGTCTCTTTCCTTACCCAACTGGTGGAAATGAAACTTGTACAATACTTTGTAATAGTAGTAGCAATGGTGTTAGTAGTACTAGCGTAGTAAGGAGTCCTTGTATAGATGACTTATGGACCTTTTATTTTGATGGATCCAAAACACAGGATGGCTCTAGAGTTGGCTGTGTTTTGATCGACCCAAGGAAAATAAAAAACTTAGTCTCAAGCCACTTGGAGTTTGAGTGCATGAGCAATATTGTCAAATATGAAGCACTCATCTTGGGTTTACAAAAAGCCCTCAGACTCAACATTTCTATGTTGAAATTGGTAGGTGATTCAAAGATTGTGGTATGTAACACCATAAACTGTGTCTCACCTCATCTTAAGAGTTACCAAAAAGAGGTATGGCAACTTATCTCTAATTTCCAAGCTTTTAATATCATATCTTTACCAAGAAGGCACAATGTAGTAGTAGACATGTTGGCAAATGTAGCTGCTAGGATGACACCCCTTAGGGATAGATTTACTATTGAAAATTTGTATAAGCCATCTATCCTTGACAACATAACTAATGTGCGTGTTTTTGATGATGATGAACAGATACTACATTTCATGTTTGACGCTAACATCTTCAAGGACACAATGATATATGAAGAGGTGCACAAGAAGTCTCTACAAGACACAAATGATGATATCAAAGACAACCCTATCCCCAAGGATGTGGTTTCACTCAAGAAGTTGTATGACTTGCAGAACCACTTTAAAGGGCCCATGAACACCAAAACCCATAATTCCACATTGATGCACGAACATATTAACTTGGGAATAGAAAGATATATGAAGTTCGTAAATCTCGGTATGTGTTACACACCAGAAGAACAACAAACCTTTGTCCACTTGTTTAGATATTATTGTGATTTATTCATGTGGACATACGATGACTTGAAAACATATGACACTCAAATAATACAACACATCATTCCTATCAAAGTAGGGTTAAAGCCATTTCAATAGAAGCTGAGAAAATTCCATCCGTCACTTGAACTCCTCGCATAGAAATAATTGACTAAGTAGTTGGATTCTCAGATCATTTACAAGGTTTGTCATTCTACCTAGGTTTCAAACTTAGTTCATGAAAGGAAGAAGTCTGGGGAAATCCACTTGTGTGTAGATTTCTAAAATCTGAATCGGGCCTTAGACAATGACAAATACCGTATGCCATCTATGGAGCACATATTGTCGATAGTATCTGGAGAAGAAATGTTTTCTCTCCTTCACGGGTTTTCTAGATATAACCAGGTTCTGGTAGCAGAACCTCACAGACTTTAAACCACATTCTATACCAAGTGGGGTACGTTCGCTTACCGAAGAATGCCATTTGGGTTGGTAAATACAAGAGCGAACTTTCAATGTGCTATGGACATCACCTTCTGTGGATTCATCAGGCAGAGTGTGGTGGTTTACCTTAAGTATGTGACAGGATTTTCCAGAAAACGCAGACCACCTATGCCATCTTATGAAGATATTTGAGCAATGTCGAAAGTGCAAGATATCCTTGAATCCCAAGAAGGGCATATTTGCAGTGTCTGAGGAGAGCCTCCTTGGTGTTGGCATTTTGGCACAGGTGTGGCGCTATGATACAGGTGTTGTCCTTGATGGCAACTCTCTTTGATGACAGATCTCCGTTCAGACTACAGAATGAAGAGAAATCTCATATACGCAGGTTAATTAAGTCCATGTTGCGTATACACGCCGTCTATCTGCATACTAAGTCGCGTATACGCAGGTTAAATATATACGAAGGCGCGTATACACGCAGATATATGAACAGAAAAGGGCGTATATGTCGGGAAGCTTCCCTTTGGTCCGTGGTAGTTAGTCCTCGGTACTTGAGCCTATGTATTTGGACCAAAGTATCTCGACAGACGTGTTGATCCCTAGTTTCTAAGTTGATGGTATTGGATTTCTATGGTTTGGCCCTTGGTATTGAGCAAGGCCTAAGGCTATATAAGGAGAAGAAGATCATTAGGCAAATACATCTTTTGAAAAGGCTTGAATATCTGAAAAAGAAAGAGATCTGGTATGCAGGTTCTGGGTTGCTTGATCTAAGCTAAGGAGAGATCACTTCGGTTGATGGAAGACTAGATCTAAGGATAGATCGGGATCTAATGATTTGGAATGCACTATTATGATATGGTTGATTATGCGTATTTCTAGATCTGCATACTGACGCAATGTTATGTTCTGGGTCTAACTGATGTCTGGTACAGCTGCAAGTTGAGAGAATTTATTTTTAGATCTGTACGCAGGTTGGCTTCGGTAAAAGCGCGTGTATACGCGGGTTTCTCTCATTGAAGTAGCGTATATCTTTTGAAGCTTGATTTTTGGGTTTACAGTTGGGTCTGACTGTTATTGCAGAGTTCTGTAGTCTGCTCTGTGTTCTGGTAACTGGTGATTGACAGGGTTTCAGTGGTTCAATGATTGATGATGCTAGTATTGGATGTTTTGTGCCTCAATGATCTGTTGTGAAAGTTGAATGAATTGTGGTCTTCAGATTGTAATGTTGTGCTTCAGGAATATCCAGTCTGAAAATGTATGAAAGGTGGTACCTGAAAGAAAGAAGATTGTAGGCCAGCACCTACGTACTAGTATCTTGGCTAGTACAAGAGCAAAGGGGGTTGGAGCTCCCTTCCAAGGAAGTTTGGAGAACGAGAGAAGGTTGTAGCCTTCTGCAGGTTGTAGCCTGCGTACTGGTATAAGGCTGCACCAGTACAAAAAGATTGTAAACTGAAGTTTCATATTAAAGAAAGATAGAGACGACTTGCAGCAGGTGGTTTTCACCCACATTGGGTTTCCACCTTATATCATGGTGTTCATGTGTGTGGTTTTTGTGTGATCTGTTCTACTGCATCTGTTTACTCTTAATATGGTGAATAATGTCCTTATGCACTTAACTGAAGATAAACTAACTGATTTATAAGATTTCTGGTTATACGTTGTTTTCTTTAGACACAGTTGCGTGTACACGCTGGTTCACTTAACAAAAGTAGTGTATATGTTTCTGAGCATTGAAAAGTTTTATAGTTCTGATAATACTGATTCACCCCCCCTCTCAGTATTATTTCCAACACTTGGGCATATCATTGCAAAGAGTGGGATGAAGGTTGATTTAGAACGAGTTCAGAATATCACACATATTCCTGACCCAATCAATAATAAAGTGATGCAGTTCTTCTTGGGAAAGATCAACTTCCTCTGGAAGTTCATCTTAGATTATGTGCAGATTATCAAACCTATCCAATACATGATCAAGAAGGGTGTAGTCTACAACTAGGGAAAGAAGAAAAATGATGCATTTGCCCATATTAAGCAGATAATAGTAGATGCATCTGCATTGTACAACCCATATTTCAACAAATATTTCTTGCTTTACACTTTTGCTTCCGACAATTCACTCGCTGCAGTGATAACATAGAAGGATTAACTAAACAATGAACATCCCATCTCCTTCATGAGTGCGAGCATGAAAGGAATCGATCTCAGCTATCCCTATGTGGATAAACAAGCATATGCTATATACAAGGTGGTGAAACACATCAGACCCTACCTGCTAAAAAACCAGTGAATAGTCTTTGTGCCACGCCTAGCAGTAAGAGTGTTGCTTGTTCAACAAGAGCCGGTTGAAAGATGTGCGAACTGGATGATAGGACTAGAAGAGTATGAGCTTGATATCAAGCTAGTTCACACTATCAAGCGTCATGGAGACTAGCAATAGAAGTAGTACACAGACTAGAGGAAGAAGAAGATCTCGCTGGTTGGAAGCAAGAAATTGACATGTACAATGTAAAGTAGGCACCACCCACTTCGCATGACAACTCTTGGTATGAAGAAGTGTTCCAGTACCTTGAGCATGAAAAGGTTCCCTCTCAATTTTCCATGCGACAGAAGAGGGAACTTTGCCTCAAATCCTTACCTTGCCAGTTGATGCACGGAGTTCTTTACAGAAAGCACAACAATGGGATTTTGCTCAGGTTCCTGGAGGCAAAAGATTTAGAGAGAGTATTACATGACATGCATGATGGACCAACCAGAATTCATTTCGTGGGTAGAAAAATTATGCACAAAGTCATGATAGCCGGTTTCTACTAGCCCACATTCATTAAGGATGCATACACTTATGCTACAAGTGCCTGGTCTATCAACAATGCACCGACAAAACTCAGAGGTCAGTAGCCCCGCTACAACCTGTTGTAGTGGAAGAACCATTCCAACAGCGGGGTTTATACATAATTGGGGAAATATCCCCACATTCATCAAATCAACACCACTACATCTTCACTGCTAAAGATTACTTCACGTGGTGGACAGAAGCAGTTATGCTCAAACAATAATGACCAGGAAGTCATCAACTTCCTTAAGCAGAAGATCATTTTTAGGTTTGGCATTCCTGTGTCACTTGTTTTTTACAATGAAACTTATTTCTCTTCATTGAAACTTTATGATTTTGAATTGCAATATGGTATCGTGCTTAAACATTCAATTAATTACTACCCGCAGGGAAATGGACTTGCCGAATCTACAATCAAAAGTCTCATTTGCATCATAAAAAATACCATCTACTCTAAGAAGTGAAACTGTCGTTCCACTATGGTGAATGCACTTTGGGCTAACTGAGTTACACCTAAGACCTCTCTGAACACATCTCCATACTTCCTTGTATAGGGAAAAGAGGCCATCCTTCCGCCAAATATATACTTGCCTGCTCTCGAGCTATCCCATGAATCCCGAGGCAAGCTGTGTCTATTGGTTCAACATAGGATGGACACATTACACAAGTTATAGGAATAACAGATGAAAGAAAAAGAAAAAATTTCACTCCACCAAAACTGTATCAAGAGATGGTTCGATTGAAAGTCTGCAGGGAATGCCAGCTTCACTGTGGGTGACTTAATATTGAAGTGGGATAAACCCCATGAAGACAAAGGAAAACATACGAAGTTCCAGTTCCTCTGGATTGTTTTGTACACGGTTCATGAAAAACTTGGCCAACACATGTATCACTTATAATCACTTGATGGGAGGATTGACAACCTTCTTGTCAATGGCAAAGATTTAAAGTGTTATTTTCAATGATCTGGGGTCGCGCCCTGCCTATGTACATAGCATGATTATTGTGGCTTTGTTGTTTTTGCTTTGCTTTGATTTGCTTTGTTTTCATTGTCTTGTCATTTTATTTTGTAAATAAGTGTTGTCCTATACTATGTTATGGCTTTTGAATAAGTATGTGGTTAAATTTAAAGAGTCTTGTGACACTGCAGCACTTGGCCAGTCATGTCTCCATCTTCTCTGTGCTTGGTTGTAACTTTTGGCCAATGAAGCCTTGACGGAAAATATGATCCATCTGTAAGGGAAGCTCTAGTCAAACCATGAACCTATGTCCAAACTGGGAAACCCCATGCCTGTACTCAGTCTTCTACTCTGTGTTTTCAAGCTTATTCCAACTAGTAGAAATGGAGAAGGGAAAAAATCTAAACGAGCAAAACTAAATCAGAGGTCTTACATGCTTCTCTAAAGGAACAACCTCTTCTGCTCTTAATAAGTCGGGATTCGTCTTCCACCCCAAAAATAAATAAGTAGCTATCCACAATCCTCTTTCAAAAAAAAAAAGGCAAAATAAGAGAAAGGCTTCCTGCACAGAGAGGTGAAGTAGGAAACTCTAGCGGGTTACTGACCGAGCTCACTGGCAGTGGAGCAATGCTTGTGTTCCTATGTGAATCTTTTGGGGTACTATCTAGGCCTAGTGCTAGCGAAGCAACACTAGAGATAAAAACTTATTCTCTACAAATCTTAAGCTCGTGAACCAAACAACCCTTTGTGATTTTGAAATAGTGTGATCTAGCTAAAAAAAATTGTTGTGTTTGATTGAGCTGGTACAAGGTGAACCATGTTTGTCCATGGGGTAAGTGGGGAAGCCAAAGTAACCTATGCAATGAATAAACAATCTCTAAAAGGCTAAGGCCTTGTGTTGTAAATGAACCAAAACAGAGAAGCTCATATTGAACGAGTGTGTTGCCAAGTGTTTTAGTGGTTGCAACACTCTCCAAAATTTTGGCATGCATCCAAATTTCGAAGCCTTCCTTCATTTTTTCCCTGTTGATGGTTGCAAACACTCAGGCCCATCCCATGAGATCTTTTCCTGTTTTTACACCCTTTTTGCTTAATCGACCACCGATTTTCTTTTGGCATGTTGATTTCTATGTCATGTTTGCAAGTTTGTTCTGGAAATTTTGAAGGCTTGTATTTGTGTGCATGAGTTGTTTTCGCTTTGTGAAAATCGGTCGTACTCACACATAAGGTTGCATGCACTGTCACACAAGTGTCGTCATGGTCGTTCGAAGATCTATCTCAAGTGTCACACTTGTCACTCATAATCATTGATTCAGTCTCACTGAGCACATGATTGCCTTGTTGGTTTGAGGTGTTTTGTCATCAAGTCATGCTAAGTGTGTGATCACAATTTCATGTATGCACAAGTTCACTTTATTTCACAATAAGGCATTTTTCCTAAAAATATGTCAACTGAACAACCCTCCTTCAATTGGACCCCGATCTCAGTGACCTTGCATTGCTTCCAAGAACTGCACAAAGCTTGAGGCTGTCCTACAGGCTACCTACACTGCGTAATTTTGGAAATAAGCCAGCTGACTATCTCCCAAAACAGTGTAGAAGTTGTCCCAGAACCCGATCCAGTTTGTGCTTCCCGCAATATCACCCTTCAAAGCCTCCCTCTGGTCAACCGGAAAAAATGACTTGAGTTATGACCCAGGGCTGCATTGATCTCCAAAACTACACATAACTTGTCCAACGTGCTTGCCATGCACTGCCTATCGAAACTGTCCAGACATGTGGGACAAGACTCTGTTTCCTGCCACTACATTGTCTCGGGAAATTATGTAGATCTGACAAGTAGGACCCGCTGCTGGCCTGTTATGCTCTCCCTCATATTATTGTGTAGTTTTGAATATCATCTTCCTTGCTGCCTTGCTCTGCACTCAGCCTAGAAAATGAGCAGTTATGTTCGGGAACTCCACTGCCTGTCCTAGAATGTCTCACAGAATTACGCAGTTTTGACCAGCAACTCCTGCAGCTTGATCTTGTCCTCCTCTAGAAAATTGTGCAGATTTTCCTGCTAATACCTCCTGCTACACACTTTGTCTTCCCCGGAGAAGCTGCGCAGACCCCAGCTGGATGAACTACCCAGTGCTCCCCTTGAAAATTGTGCATATTGGCCAAGCAATTACCCAACACCCTCCCTAGTCTTCCTCCCGGAAGCTATGTAATTATGCCTCCCCCCTGGGTTTTACCCCACAACTGTCACTACTATCCCAAATTGTGCAAATCTTCCTCCCAGTGACATATGCATAGTTTTTCTCGATAGTGCTCCAGAGCCTCGCATCCTGGCCTGAGTTGTGCTCTACACAGTTTCATTTCCTTGTCCCTCTTCCGGTCACCTACACTGAAACTGAAAATAATGCATAATGTTAGACAAGGATATTTTTGGATTTGATGTCTTCTCGTCATGAGAGATTGTAGAAAAAGGTATATGGATATAACATGGCGTGGTGACAAATTGGATGAAGAAGCAGCACATGCTAGAAGACTTTCTCGCGATTGATTTAACACATGAAGCACATCAAGCAATGAGTGAAAGGGACACATACACATGCACCATCAAGAAAATACCAAGGCCATCGAAGACCCTGCCTACTTTTCCATGCGGAGGTGAAGACATGTTACACTGAGAGAACACCATCACTCAATAGCATAGCAACTCGACACGGACACCATAGTCAACCAGTTCATGTCAGCAGTGTCATGTCGAGCTGTGTCATGATTCGTCTCAACCACATCATCATTGTGGTCCATACTTGTTGTAATCAATGTAATGTAAAGTGGAAGTCCAAGAGACCCACATATGAAGTTGAAGAGTCATGTAAAGTCAAAAGGTCATATGAAGTCAAAGAGTCATGAGGGAATTTAAAGAGTCAGAAGGGTCAATTATCCCCCCTTGGCTATATATATCCCCTCATTTTATGAGCAAAGGAATTTTCACCTTAGCTCCTCCCACATAGCCTTGAGAGTCTATAGTCTATTCTTTGAGGAGCGAGGAGTAGATCCAATGTTCCACTACTGGGGCCAGTGATGTATGGTGTACATATGTGTCATGGAACTTTTTATTAATTCAGAATCCTGTCTCATGCCAACATGTTTTCATGCATGTTTTGTATCCATTTGTAAGACTATTATTTAAAAGTTTGTAATGCATTTTTCTTAACTTGTATTAAGATAGTTGAACTACTTCAATTATTTTAGTACTTACATTGTTGAAGATGTGTTGTATTGTTTATCAGTGTTGTCACGTCTGTGTGGGCTGATCTATTGGAAATTAGACAAACCATCTTTGTGTTTTCCTGGTATTAACGACCGTCACCCCGTGTGGACTGCTCTGCTGGATGGTGTACTTGTTTTCCCTTGAAATTTTGTGTTCATGACTATGCGTCAACTGTGGACTATTCCGCTGGATGCTGGACATACCCTTGTTCTTGTTTGCATGTATTTCTACCTAGGTTGGGATTATTCCCTCTCATTAACAGGCTCACTTTACTCCCCCCTTTGAGAGTAAGAGAACCCAAACATAGAGTTACATTACACACTCACCAGGCACACTCACCTCGCTTTCTTGAAGCTACAAGCATAACACTCTCATGTGTTGAACAACAAGAGCCAAGGAAAATATCTAAAATAATGGCAATCGGGCTATCGTAACAGATGGGACTCCTACACCAAATGGTGTGAGGTCTAGTTCGGAGTTCATACTAAGAAGATCCCCTGAAGGTTTCCAGGTCCAACATCGTCAACAAGTACATAAATCTTCTCCCTATAGATTAGTAGGTTATTGTTGTCTATGTTATAGTCACTTACTTTTATAGCTTTCAGTAGCTTCTATGCTTCTTGCCATAAGAACCGATATTCTAGATCCTTATCAACAGCTTCTCTGATTCGATCTGAGAAATCAATCTACACTTCATTATTAAAAAATTCATATACATAGTGAAACTTTCTATTCAAGGCATCAGCAACATGATTTTATTTACCCTTTAGGTGTTTCATATCAAAATCAAACTCACTTAGAAACATTGTCCACTTGGCTTGGTATGCATTTAGGCTAGGTTGTTTGAAGAAATTGGTTAAGATGGTATGTTCAGTCAATAACATAAATCTTTTTCCTAATAGATAGTGCCACCATACTTTAAGAGCATGGACCACTGTTGTTAACTCTAGGTCATAAGTGAAATAGTTTTGTTCATAATATTTTAACTTACAAGACTCATAGGCTATCACCTTACCATCTTCCATATATTTTGAGTAAATTAATATGTCATCAATGAAAATCAACACAAATTTATTTAGATAAGGTTGAAGATTCCATGCATCGAACTGATAAAAGTTGTGGTGGAATTAGTGAGACCGAATGGTAAAAGGACAAACTCGTAATAGCCATAGCGGGTTTTGAATTTTGTTTTATGTATATCCTCATCCTTAATCCTAATTTGGTGATATCCTAATCACAAATTGATTTTAGAAAATACAGTGCCCCCCTTCACTTGATCGAACAAATCATCAATTTTGGGTAGCGGGTACCTATTCTTAACAGTTAATTTACTCAACTACTGGTAATCTATACATAATCTCAAGGTAACATCCTTTTTGTTTAGAAACAACACCAAAGCCCCCCAAGGTGACACCCTTGGGTGGATGTACCCATTTTCCAGTAATTCCTTTAACTGCATTTTGAGTTCAGTTAATTCTGGTATGCTCATTCGGTAGGGATTTTTAGAAACTGGAACAACATCGAGAATTAGCTCTATTGTAAAATTAATATCCCTTTTTGGAGGCAAACTAAAAATTTCTTCTAGAAAGACATCACTAAATTCCTGAATTATTGGTAGTCCTTCCAACATGCACAATTTATCCTTAGAATTACTATACCCAACCTACACTTCATAAATTTGACAGCCCTTTCGTATGCATTTTCCTAATTGGTTCACAGTAATGAGTCATAATTTAATACCACTTTAATACCCTAGATCTCTTGACAGTTTTATCCCTAAATTTTATTGAAGACCAATGACTCTCCAACCAATCCATCCTAATTAATACATCATATGATCCTAGAGGAAATATATTTAAGTTCACTCTAACTCACTATCCCATGATCTCTATAGGACAGTCACTTACTTTTCCAGTGAATCTTCTTTTCATTCCTATAGCTAGTTGCATGAGCCATGGAATGCTAAATTTAATAGTTGGTAGCCGATTTAACTCAACAATTTTAGGACTAATATAGCTCAAACTTTCTCTTGGGTCTATCAAAATAGAAATAGGATAATCAGCAATCTTACCTTCGAATTCCAGCATCTCAGGTTGATATTTGGCTTGATGATCACCTAAGGAGACATTAATTTTTGGTACGCTCCTCGCAAAATCACCCACCGTGGAAGCCACTTGAATGTGAGTTGTTGTTTATGCATGAGTGTGGTGGGGAGAATTTTTATAGTAGTGGGGTTCTGCACAACGACCACAACATTGTAATGGTGGCTTCTGTATCGGTACAAATTCAGGTTTACTGGATGCTTCACCTTGTCTTCTTTTGCCTTGTATCTTCATATTCTATTTATTTTTCCTTGGGTGGCCATTTTGCTGCCACTGAAAAGTGTTTTCCCCTCGTCCTTTTTATATTTATGTTCGATAATCCTTTCTCTTCCTTTTAATCCCCTCTTGTCTTCAATTGTTTACAACAAAGTCAAGTTTTGTGAATAGCTTCGTCCATCATTTTTGGACTATCAAATTCCAATTTTTCTTTCATAAAGGTTGGGAGCCTACTGAAAAACATCTGTACCTTGGCCTTCTCCTCATGAATGTATGGAACATACCTTAACAAAGATGTGAATTTAGTTATGTACTGATCTATAGTTTGTTGTCTTAATTTCAAGTCATGGAATTCTTTAACCTTTTCATCATAAAATCTTTATGTTAGGTACTTATATTTGAAATGCTTTTGAAATTTATCCCAAGTTACATCTTGCTCATCAATACTCCTCACAGTTTTCACCTCTTCCCACCATAAGGTGGCTTTGACTTGCAGTTGGTATATGACCAATCTGACTTTTAAATTATCAAGGCACTCATAAATTTAAAAGTACGTGTTCATGTTTGTCAACAAGGCTTCAACAACCTCTTCCATTTCTCCATCAAACAAGTGTGGCTTGATTTTCTTAAATTCTCCTTACAATTCTACTTTTTGTCTCCTGGTCCCTTTTATGCTTGAAATATTCTTCGACCACTCCTCATACTCAATTCACTCTCCCTCAATCTCATGGAAATTTTCTTCCTAGGCATGCCCTTTAGTTATGTTTCCCCCATTAGGACTAGGTGTGGGATTTCTCTTATTTTGTATATCAGAAAGACTTTTCAATATCCTTTCTTGTTCCACCCTTAATTGCTCATTTTCCATGCACAAATTTTCCATTTCTTCACACAATAGTTGCACTGTCTCTAATAACACCACATTGGAATTGTTGGTCACCCCTACCAGTTGGACCCACATCTCTGAGTTAGCTTCAGAAAAGGATAAAAATCCTGAACCCACTAAGGGTCTTCGAAGCACAGGAATTCTAGCTCGTCTCCTCATTTCCTTAGCTATTGGTCTCTTTCACTCTCTATCTCTGTGGAACATTTACAATTTGTTATTCTCGAGTGCCTAATTCAAGTTGAAGTGTGGCAACATAGAGCTCTAATACCATTTGTAACACACAAACATTATATCAAGACCTTGTAAAAAAAAAAATCTTTACCTTCTACCTGCTTGACTAACGTTATATAAATTCTGCAACCCAAGGCATTTTAAGACATACAACAATGACATAATTGTAATAGTGTACTTTCAATTTCACAGTAACCAATATGGTTATGGTTTGTAATAAATTCATTAAATGTATTTTGTAATCGGTCTATTCAATACTTTATTTCTAGCATAATGTAATGTTAATATGGATGGCTCTCAATTCACTGAGACACACATCCAGATATACACAATTTCAAACCGCCACTTGACTGTAATCCTACGAACAATGTACATGATGTTGATCTGACGGTCATAATTCATTGAGTTAGTGTTAAAGTAACCAACGACAGTGTTGCTGTCATTGGCTCTCATTTTTTCTCTATCTTGGAACAGTATGCAGCTCTACAAATTCTTAATGATATCATTGGTTCTCTTAGACTTTGCAGCGTCATTTCACCATATCCCTGTTGTGGTGCAAAATTCAGTCACTCCTTATGTCGATTGTGCAAGGAATTTCTTGTTGTTTATGGAGAAAACCCTCGGGTTCCCTATTCCTCTGAATATTCCCAGTTAGGGAAAACCTAAGATCTTCTCGACAGTCTCAGGTGAGCCTTACTGGCTAGTTTAAGTAGTTGAGAATATATTATTTTCAATTCTCCGTAATGATTATAGAGTAATAGAATGGTTTTTCTTATTGCGGGTGGAATAACACGTTTGCAAGATAATTTTTCCAACGGGATGCTTTTTGAGGAGTTACTCATCTTGGTTTGCCTCTCACCTCCAGGTTGGAGTTTGCACAAACCCTTGTTTTCTATTGGGTCTAGCATGACTTGCCTATTCAACTGTAATTATATGTTATATGTGGATATATTGAGTAAAACTGAAAGGTTGAGGCCCCCTACCTATCTAATTATGACCATACCTTTCCTTTAAGCTAGACCCTCGACCCAATTTTATATTGTAAATGTGTTATTCTTTTGAAGTTCTAAGGCCCACGACCTGGTTTGAATTATGACAGTGTTACTTTTTTTTAAATTGTAAAGGCCCTCTAAAATTATATCAATGTCAGATTTATGTGTATGCATGTTTTCTCATTTTAAGAAAATTTAGGCTCTGACTTGACTATTTTGGGTTTTACAGGGTAACTCCTGTGAACTGTGTTATAACAAATATGAGTTTGTTTTTTCGTAAATTGTTAGAATACTACTTGACTGTTATTTTCAATTTACAAATTTTACTTGTATCTGGTCACTACCCCCGTCGAGGGTCCATGTAACTCATTAATTTCTTTAACTATTTAGTCTCTCTATTAATTTAACTATTGAGTCATGGTTTCTACACTTATAAAATAGTATGTTTACAGTGTTGACCATTCTGTGAAGTTCTCAATCTCTTCCAACCTCCTCTAAGGACATTTAATTCGAGACTCTAATTTGTCTCAGATACAAAGGGTGAATTTCCACCCAGGTTCGAGATATTTCCCTAGGTCATTTACCAACTAGCTGTTATTTAATACTACCAAGGTATTTAAGATCTAAATCAACCTTCGGGTTTGATTCAGGTATTAAGATAACTTATGCCTTAAGCATCGTATCAGTTTAAGCACTGAAACTTGTCCAATATTAAGCAAAGTCTTTTCGTAGAAATCACATAAGAAAAAATTTTGGCCGAGGTGTTTCGAACCAACAAGTGTGGTTCATCATTTCTGGGCCTGATGATGAACCACACTTGTTGGTTCGAAACGCATCGGCCAAAAAATTCTCTTATGTGATTTCTATTGAAAGACTTTGCTTAATTCATTATGGATCAAAGAAGCCTGTATATCGAAATTTTTCTGTATTGTTTGAAGTAATTCACTTTTAACGAAATTTATAGTTCTAATGTACGACAAAACTAACAGTCTATAACCCTGTTATTTAATTAATGTATTCACTTATTTCTCACCTATATACCAGGTATGGCTAGGAAGCGATTAATGATGGTGAACATATTTATGTTATAAATATTACAAGTCCTAGCAGTAAACTATTTCTATTTATGTACATTAACATCATTTCCATACATTATTTTTTTATGAAAGTATTACAAATTCTTGCAATAAACTGTTTATGTTTATAAATATTAAAATATGGCACCACATCTAGTTCAGAATTCCTAATAAAAATTATTTATAATATACCACATATAACTAGTCCATCAATAATGTTCCTTCGATAGTTAACACATCTATCAAGAAATAAATTCTTAATAAGGGAATGACACTTATATGTGGATTTCACAACAGTCAAGAAAAATAGATTACTGATGAGACTAATCCTCCCATCCAATGGAACTGGTAGTTACGTCTAGGTTCCCCCCTTATCTTCCACTTCCAATAGAGCTGGTATTTTGCAAACATCACAGTTTTAGTCTGTCCTCAGACCTCAATACCCTCCTTGTTCAGTATAGAACACCATATTATATTTGAATGGAGGATTTCCACTGGTTCAAGACCAACTCAAGACAACCTTTCCTAGAATTTCTCTCTTCTTCTTTCTGTAGGTCGTTCCTCCTCTTGGTGGCCAACCTCCTCTTGTCCCTCTTGAGATCTTTTTATCTCTGGGGTCAAGACAATAAAAAGAGATAACTACTTTCCCTAAGAGTATAGAAGTTCTGAATTAGTTACTGAGTCTACATCTGTATCCATCTTCTCAACAATCATTTTTATTTATTTATTAAACAATAACAATATTTGCTATCAACCTTTGTTTCCTTCTTTTTTTTCTCATAACAACACTTTAAAAGTAAATAGAATTAACTATAAAATTCACTATCATATTTGAGGGTGCTACATTTGCCCATCCTAGTGTGGAACACCATCGCGATGCTTTTTCCGGTCCTTGAAACAGAATTGGATATGCTGTCACATGAAATCCTTGTCCTCTCGGGAGGCCTCCTCTCAGCTAAAGTGCTTGCATTGCACTTTAACATGGGTAATGAATCACTTCCGCAACATTATTTCTCTCTTCTCGAGAATACATAGGGGTTCTACCAGAAATTCTCAGTCCGGTTCAACCTGTTCATAACAAGATTCATTGTTAGTTTATATTTACAATAAAACTAACGCCATATCAACAAAAGAAAATAATTTTATGAGTTACCTCTATGTCCTGCCAATTAATAATATTCTTGGGGTCATATATGTATTTTTTAATAAAAAGACATGAAATACATTGTGGACTTTCATATGGACGTGCAGTGCCAGTTGGTATGTAATTGGTCCTACCCTTTCTAAAATTTGAAAGGGTCCAAAAAACTGGGGTGCCTATTTTGCACAATTTCCCCATCTCAAGGTGCTTTTCTTTGGTTTAATTTGCACGTAAACATGATCCCCAACTTGGAACTCTCTGAAAGTTCTTTTTTATCTACATAAAATTTATGTCAATCTTGAGCAACCTTTAGATTTTGACGAACCTTTCTTACAGTCTGCACCATTTCCACTAGCATGTCTAGTCCTATTATTAATTTATCCTCAAGGTTGCTCCAATTAGTAGGTGTTCTACACCTTTTCGGAGGGACTCATCATCAAGGATTCATGTTAACTATTATTGTAAAAAAACTCAACTAGTTGGAGGTATTCTTCCAACTTGGTGGGTTGCTACATCACATTCATTCATAACATATCCTCCAGTACCTGATTCACATGTTCTATTTTCCCATTTGTTTGTTGATGGTATGCAGTACTAAACTGGATTTGAGTACCCAGGCCCGTGAATAAAGCTCTCCAAAAAGGAGAAGAAAAATTTATGTCTTGATCAAAGATTATTACCCTTGGCCTGCCATGCAACCGAAATATCTCCCTCATAAAAATGTCAGCAATTTGAATAGTTTGATAGGTATATTTTACTAGAATAAAATTTGTTGTCTTACTCAATTTATCCACTACTACCATAATGGAGTCATTTTGTTTCTTAGACTTAGGTAAGCCAACTATAAAGTCCATAGTAATAGTATCTCATTTCCATTCTAGAATGGATAATGGATGTAGTAGGCCTGCCAGATGTTGATGTTCAACTTTTACCTGCTGGCACTCAAGACATTTATATAAATATTCAACAATATCCTTTCTCGTACTTGACCAAAAATACTCTTTATTTAATGCAAAAAATAGCTTCTGGTAACCAGGATGAGCTACATAAAGGTTTTCGTGGAACTCATCCAAAAATAATTGTTTTATTTCCATATGATTATGTACATAAATATTCTCCCGATAGATTGGTAGGTTATTGTTGTTTATGTTGTAGTCACCTACTTCTCTAGCTTTTTGTAACTGCTCTGCTTCTTTTCATAAGAACTGGTATTCTAGATCCTTATCATCGGCTTCTCTAATTCAATCTGATAAAATAATTTGCAGTTTACTATAAAAATTTCATATACATAGTGTAGCTTCCTACTCAAGGCATCAACAACATGATTTGATTTACCATTTAGGTGTTTGATATCAAAATCAATCTCACTTAGAAGGGTTGTTCACCTGGCTTAGCATGTGCTCAGGTTAGGTTGTTGGAATAAACTAGTTAAGCTGCTATGGGCAGCCAACAACAAAAATATTTTTCCTAACAGATAAGTTTGTGATACTTTAAGAGCATGGACCACTGCTATTAACTCCATGTCATAAGAGATTTTTTTTTCATAATCCTTTAACTTAGGAGACTCATAGACTATCACCTTACCCTCTTACATCACCACTCCCCCAACTCCCTCTTTACATGCATCTATGCATACTATGAACTCCCCTTCAGGATCAGAAACATTCAGCACTCGGGCAGTTGTTAACAATTTCTTTAACTGCTCAAAGCTCGCTTGACAATCTGTTGTCCATTTAAATTCCTTCCCCTTATTTTGTGAATAATTTATGGGATAGGAAATTTGGGAAAAACCTTCAATAAATCATCTATAGTAACCTTCTAGTCTAATAAATGACCAAATATCTGCTATGTTCTTGGGAACAGGCCACTGCATAATACTGTTGATCTTTTAGGATCGATTGTTATGCCCTCTGTAGAAATAACATGTCCTAGATATTGGATCTGATCTTTGAAGAATTCACATTTGCTATATTTTTCATAAAGTTTATTTTCCCTCAACACTTGTAGCACCATCCATAAGTTCTCCTTATGTTCTTCCATATTTTTTGAGTAAATTAATATATCATCAATGAAAATTAACACAAATTTATCTAGATAAGGGTGGAAGATTCCATGCATCAAACTCATAAAAGTTGTGGGGGCATTAGTGAGCCCGAATGGTAAAATGACAAACTCGTAATAACCATAGCGTGTTTTGAATGATGTTTTATGGATATCCTCATCCTTAATCCTTATTTGATGATATCTTGATCACAAGTTGATTTTAGAAAATACAGTGGCACCCTTCACTTGATCAAACATATCATCGATTCTAGGTAGTGGGTACCTATTCTTAGCAATTAATTTATTCAGCTGCTAGTAATAATTACATAATCTCAAGGAACCATATTTTTTCTTTACAAACAACACCAGAGCCCCCCAAGGCGACACACTTGGGTGGATGTACCCATTTTCTAGTAACTCCTCTGACTACATTTTGAGTTTGGTTAATTACGATATGCTCATTTGGTAGGGAGTTTTAGAAAGTGGAACAACTCCGGGAAGTAACTCTATTGTAAAATCAATATCCCTTTTTGGAGGAAAACCAGGAATTTCTTCTAGAAAGACATCAACAAATACCTGAATTATTGGTAGTCCTTCCAATGTGTGCAATTTATCCTTAGAATTACTGTACCCAACTTGCAATGCATAAATTTGACAACCTTATCATGTGTGTTTTCCTAATTGGTTCCCTATAATGGGTCGTAATTTAATATCACTTTTAATACCCTGCATCTCTTGTCTGATGCCTTCCTTGGTAAGGAAACTGATAGTTTTATCTCTACAGTTTACTAAAGACCAATGGCTCTCCAACCAATCCATCCCAATTAATACATCATATGATCCTAGGGGAAATATATTTAAGTTCACTTTAACTCGTTGTCCCGTGATCTCTATAGGATAGTCATTTACTTTTGCAGTGAGTCTTCTTTTGGCTCCTATGGCTAGCTACACCAACCATGGACTCCTTAATTTAATAGCTAGTAACCAATTTAACTCAACAATTTTGGGACTAATATAGCTCAAACTTGGTCCTAGGTCTATCAAAATAGAAATAAGATGATCAACAATCTTACCTTCGAATTCCACCATTGTAGGTTGATATTCACCCTGTTGATCATCCAAGGTGGAATTAATTTTTGGTACGCTCCTCACCACATCACCCACTATGGAAGCCTCTTCAATGTGAGTTGTTATCTTTTCACGAGTGCGGTGGGGACAATTTTTATAGTAGCGGCATTCTCCACAACCCCAACATTGTAGTGGTGGCTTCTTTAACTGTACAAATTCAAGTTTAGTGGATGCTTCACCTTGTCTTCTTTCACCTTGTATCTTCAGCTTCTATTGATTTTTACCTTGGCGACCAATTTTCTTCCTCCGAAAAGTGTTTCCACCCCGCGGTCATTTTTATATTTCTGTTCGAGAATCCTTTCAATTCCTTTTTATCCTGTCTTGTCTTCAATTGTTGATAACAGAGTCAGCCTTTGTGAATAGCTCCGTCCATCATTTTTGGATTATCAAATTCCAATTTTTCTTTCATAATGGCTGGTAGGCTACTAAAAAACCTTTGTACCTTGGCCTTCTCCTTACGAACATATGGAATGTACCTTAACAAAGATGTGAATTTAGTTATGTACTCATCTATAGTTTGTTGTCCCAATTTCAAGTCATGGAATTATTTTGCCTTTTCATCATAAAATATTTCTATCAGGTACTTATCTTTGAAATGTTTCTAAAATTTATCCCAAGTTACATCTTGTTCATCAATATTCCTCACAGTTTTCACCTCTTCCCACCATAAGGTGGCTTTGCCTTGCAATTGGTATATGGCCAATCTAGCTTTTAAATTATCATCATACTCGTAAATTTGAAAGTACTTGTTCATGTTTATCAACCAGGCTTCAACAACCTCTTCCATTTCTCCATCAAATAGGGGTGGTTTGATTTTCTTAAATTCTCCCTGTAATTCTAGTTTTTGTCTCTTGGCCCCTTTTATGCCTAAAACATTCTCAGACCCCTCCTCATGCTCAATTTGGTCTCCCTCAATCTCATGGAGATTTTCTACCTATGCATGGAATTCAATTATGTTTCGTCCATTAGGACTAGGTGTGGGATTTTCTTTGGTTTTTTCCTATTAGAAAGACTTTTTAATATCCTTTCCTGTTCCACCCTTAATCACTCATTGTCTGCACACAAATTTTCCATTTTTTTCCACAACTGCTACATTATCTCTAACAACACGACATTGGAATTGTTGGTCTACCCTCCCAGTTGGACCCACATCATTGGGTTAGCATCGGAAAAGAGTACAAATCCTGAACCCACTGAGGCTCTTCTCGGAGGATGTATTCTAGCTCCTCTCCTCATTTCCTTAGTTGTCGGTCTTTTCCTTTCTTTGTGTAACATTTACAATTTGTTATTCCTGAGTGCCCAATTCAGGTCACAGTGTTGCAAACTAGAGCTTTGATACCACTTGTAACACATAAATTTTACATCACGACCTTGTAAAAAAAAGTATTTACGTTCTACTTGCTTGACTAATGTTATATAAATTCTGCAACCCAAGGTAGTTCAATACATGCAACAAGGACATAATTGTATTAATGTACTTTGAAATTGATAGTAATCAATATGGTTATGGTTTGTAATAAATTGATTAAATGTATTTGGTAAACAGTCTATTCAATACTTTATTTCTAGCATAATGTAATGTTAATTTGGATGGCTCTCAATTCACCGAGGCATACATCCCAATATACACAATTTGAAACCGCCACTTGGCTACAATCCTACCAAGGAGGTACATGATGCTTATCTAACAGTCACAATTCGTCGAGTTAGGGTTAGGGTAACTAACTACAATGTTTCTATTAATGATCCTCATAATCTAATTACTGCATCTTTTCCAGTATTGTTTGAAGTAATTCATTTTTAACAAATGTTATAGATATAATGTACAAG
Organism: Pinus tabuliformis; assembly: GCA_031772625.1. NCBI lineage: Eukaryota > Viridiplantae > Streptophyta > Pinopsida > Pinales > Pinaceae > Pinus > Pinus tabuliformis. The sequence goes on along the minus strand of CM062805.1, from coordinate 701,203,236 downwards.
GAAACTAACACTCTATAACCTTGCTATTTAATTACTGTATTCACTTATTTCTCGCCTATATGTCAGGTATTTCCAGGCAATGATTAACGGTGGTGAATGTATTTATGTTATAAATATTACAAGTCTTGCAAGTAAAATATTTATGTTTATGTATATTAGCATCCTTACCATACATTATTTCTGCATGAAAGTATTACAAATTCTTACAGTAAGTTACTTCTATTTATAAATATTAAAAGTCTCGCACAACAGTCAGTTCAGAATTCATAATAAAAAGTATTTAGAATATACCACATATAACTAGTCCATCAATAATATTACTTCGATAGTTAACACATCTATCATGAAATAAATTCTTAATAGGGTAATGGAAATTATCTGTGGATTTCGCAACAGTCAAGAAAAATAGATTACATATGAGTCTAATCCTCTCGTCTAATGGAACTAGTAATTACATCCAGGTTCCCCCGTAGCTTCCACTTCCAATACAGTTGGTATTTTGCAACCATCACAGGTTTAGTCAGTCCTCATACCTCAAGACCCTCCTAGTCCATTCTAGAACACTAGATTATATCTAAATGTAGGGTTTCCATTGGTTCAAGACTAGCTCATGATAACCTCTCCTAGCAATTCTATCTCTTCTTCTTTTTGTAGGTCGTTCCTCCTCCTAGTGGCTAAGCTCCTCTTGTCCTTCATGAGATCTTTTTATCTATGGGGTCAAGACAATAAAAAGATTTAATTGCCTTCCCTCACTGTATGGAGGCTCTGAATTAGTTACCAAGTCTACATCCATATCCATACTCTCAAGAACCTTTGTTTTCATTTTTTATTAAACAATAACAATATTTGTTATCAACCTTCGTTTCCTTTATAAACTATTTTTTCTCGTAACAACACTTTAAAAGTAAATAATAGTAAGTATAAAATTTACTTTCATATCTGAGGGTGCTACAAGAAATATTATTTGTTATCTATATAAATATTTAATATTAGATATCATTTTTTGGGATTCAACTGCGCTAAGAAAGTCGCTCATCTATGAGAATTTCTATGAGAGGTAGTCGTAATTGACTAATTTCTCATGATTTTTGTATAGTCCACTTAGCACTCATTGCATCGGGTGATGCTCACAGGGGCGAAGAAGTGGGATTGAAACTAGTGAAATAAATCACATAGCATCAATCATCACTTCCGGGGCTTGCACCCAGTAACTAGGACTTCCCAAAAGGTCACCCATCCCTAGATCGCCTCTAGCTCAAGTGCGCTTAATTGTGGAGTTTTCCCCACAATCAAGCCCACTTAGCTTGCGACCCCATTTGCAAAACTTTAGCAAGTCTTGTGCCTCATGAATCATTCAAGTAGAGCTCCCTCCACTCTTATGTATTCAAGTATTGAGGGTCTTCTATAGTGCATTATATTAGATATCATGTTTTGGGATTCAACTACATTAAGATAGTCATTCATCTATGAGAATTTCCATGAGAGGTAGTCATAACTCACTAATTTCTCATGATTTTTGAATAGTCCACTTAGCACTCATTGCATCAGGTGATGCTCACAGGGATGAAGAAGAGGGATTGAAACTAGTGAAATGAATCACATAACATCAATCGTCACTTTCAGGGCTTGCATCTAGTAACCAAGACTTCCCAGGAGGTCACCCATCCCATATCGCCTTTGGCTAAAGTGCACTTAACTGTGGAGTTTTCCCCACAATCAAGACCACTTAGCTTGATAGCCCATTTGCAAAACCTTAATAAGTATTGCGCCTCATGAACCATTCAAGTAGAGCTCCCTTCACTCTTATGTATTTTAGTATTGAGGGTCCTCCATAGTGCATTATATTAGCTATCATTTTTTTGGATTCAAATGCGTTAAGAAAGTCATTCATATATGAGCATTTCCATGAGAGGTAGTCATAACTGACAAATTTATCATGATTTTTGAATAGTCCACTTAGCACTCATTGCATCGGGTGATGCTCACAAGGGTAAATAAGTGGGATTGAAACTAGTGAAATGAATCACATAGCATCAATCATCACTTCCGAGGCTTGCACCTGGTAACCAGAACTTCCCCGGAGATCACCCATACCAGATCGCCTCTGGCTCAAGCGTGATTAACTGTGGAGTTTTCCCCACAATCAAGTCCACTTAGCTTGCTACCCCATTTGTAAAACCATAGCAAGTATTTCGCCTCATGAACCATTCAAGTAGAGCGCCCTTCACTCTTACGTATTTCAGTATTGAGGGTCTTGCGCAGTGCATTATATTAGATATAATTTTTTGGGATTCAAGTGTGTTAAGAAAGCCATTCATCTATGACCATTTCCAGGAGAGGTAGTCATAACTCACTAATTTCTCATGATTTTTGAATAGTCCACTTAGCACTCATTACATCGGGTGATTCTCAGAGGGGTGAAGAAGTGGGATTGAAACTAGTAAAATGAATCACATAGCATTTATCATCACTTCCAGGGCTTGCACCCAGTAACCAAGACTTCCTGGGAGGTCACCCATACCAAATCACCTCTGGCTCAAGCGTGCTTAACTCTGGAGTTTTCCCCACAATTAAGCCCACTTAGCTTTCTACCACATTTGCAAAACCTTAGCAAGTATTGTGCCTCATGAACCATTCAAGTAGAGCTCCCTTCACTCTTATGTATTTAAGTATTACGCGTCTTCTGCAGTGCATTATATTATATATCATTTTTTGGGATTCAACTACATTAAGAAAGTCATACATCTATGAGAATTTCCATGAGAGGTAATCATAACTAACTAATTTCTAATGATTTTGAATAGTCCACTTAGCACTCATTGCATCGGGTGATGCTCACAGGGGAGAATAAGTGGGATTGAAACTAGTGAAATGAATCACATAGCATCAATCATGACTTCCGAGGCTTGCACTCGATAATCTGGACTTGCCTGGAGGTCACCCATCCCAGATTGCCTCTTGCTCAAGCGCGCTTAACTGTGGCATTTTCCCCATAATCAAGCTCACTTAGCTTGCTAACCCATTTGCAAAACCTTAGCAAGTATTGTGTATCATGAGCCATTCAAGTAGAGCTCCCTTCACTGTTATGTATTTAAGTATTGAGGGTCTTCCGCAGTGCATTATATTAGATATCATATTTTGGGATTCAACTCCATTAAGAGAGTCATTCATCGATGAGCATTTCCATAAGACATAGTCGTAACTGACTAATTTCTCATGATTTTTGAATAGTACAATTAGCACTTATTCCATCAGGTGATGCTCACAGGGGTGAAGAAGTGGGATTGAAACTAGTGAAATGAATCACACAGCATCAATCATCACTTCTAGGGCTTGCACCCAGTAACGAGGACTTCCTGGGAGGTCACCCATCCCAGTTCACCTCTGGTTCAAGTGCACTTAACTGTGGAGTTTTCCCCACAATCAAGCCCACTTAGCTTGCTACCCCATTTGAAAAACCTTAGAAATTATTGTCCCTCATGAACCATTCAAGAAGAGCTCCCTTTACTCTTATGTATTTAAGTATTGAGGGTCTTCCGCAGTGCATTATATTAGATATCATTTTTTGGGACTCAATTGCGTCAAGAAAGTCAGTCATCTATGAGCATTTCCATGAGAGGTAGTCGTAACTTTCTAATTTCTAATGATCTTGAATAGCCCACTTAGCACTCATTTCATCGGGTGATGCTTAGAGGGGTGAAGAAGTGGTATTGAAACTAGTGAAACAAATCACATAGCATCAATCATCACTTCCGGGGATTGTACCCGGTATCCAGGACTTCCTGAGAGGTCAATCATCCCAGATCGCCTCTAGCTCAAGTGCGCTTAACTGTGGAGTTTTCCCCACAGTCGATCCCACTTAGCTTGCTACCCCGTTTGCAAAACCTTAGCAAGTATTGTGCCTCATGAACCGTTCAAGTAGAGCTCCCTTCACTCTTATGTATTTAAGTATTGAGGGTCTTCCACAGTGCATCATATTAGATATCATTTTTTGGGATTCAACTATGTTAAAAGAGTCATTCATCTACGACCATTTCCATAAGACATATCCTAACTAACTAATTTCTCATGATTTTTGAATAGTCCACTTAGCACTCATTGCATCGGGTGATGCTCACAGGGGTGAAGAAGTGGGATTGAAACTAGTGAAATGAATAACATAGCATCAATGATCACTTCCGAGGCTTGCACCCGATAACCAGAACTTCTCGAGAGGTCACCCATCCCAGATCACCTTTGGATCAAGTGCACTTAACTGTGGAGTTTTCCCCATAATCAAGCCCACTTAGCTTGCTACCCCATTTGCAAAACCTTAGCAAGTATTGTGCCTTGTGAATCATTCAAGTAGAGCTCCCTTCACTCTTATTTATTTAAGTAGTGAGTGTCTTCCGCAGTGCATTATATTAGATATCATTTTTTGGGATTCAACTATGTTAAGAAAGTCATTCTTCTATGAGCATTTCCATGAGAGGTAGTCATAACTAACTAATTTCTCTTGATTTTTGAATAGTCCACTTAACAGTCATTGCATCGGGTGATGCTCACAGCGGTGAAGAAGTGGGATTGAAACTAGTGAAATGAATCACATAGCATCAATCATCACTTCTGGGGCTTGCACCAGAGGCTAGAGGTGATCTGAGATGGACCTCCTGGGAAGTCCTAGTTACTGGGTGCAAGCCTCGGAAGTGATGATTGATGCTATGTGATTCATGTCACTAGTTTCAATCCCACTTCTTCACCCCTATGAGCATCACTCGATGCAATGAGTGGTAAGTGGACTATTCAAATATCATGAGAAATTAGTCAGTCACGAATACCTCTCATGAAAATGCTCATAGATGAATGACTTTCTTAACGCAGTTGAATCCCAAATATCTAATATAATGCACTGCGGAAGACCCTCAATACTTAAATACATAAAAGTGAAGGGAGCTCTACTTGAATGGTTCATGATGCACAATACCTGCTAAGGTTTTGCAAATGGGGTAGCAAGCTAAGTGGCTTGATTGTGGGGAAAACTCCACAGTTAAGCACGCTTGAGCTAGAGGCGATCTGGGATGGGTGACCTCCCAGGAAGTCTTGGTTACGGGTGCAAGCCCCGGAAGTGATGATTAATGCTATGTGATTCATTTCACTAGTTACAATCCCACTTCTTCACCCCTATGAGCATCACCCGATGCAATGAGTGCTAAGTGGACTATTCAAAAATCATGAGAAACTAGTCAGTTACAACTACCTCTCATGTAAAGGTCATAGATGAATGACTTTCTTAATGTAGTTGAATCCCAAAAAATGATATCTAATATAATGCACTGCAGAAAACCCTCAATACCTAAATACATAAGAGTGAAGGGAGCTCTACTTTAATGGTTCATAAGGCACAATACTTGCTAAGGTTTTGGAAATGGGTAGCAAGCTAAGTGGGCTTGATTGTGGAGAAAACTCCATAGTTAAGCGCGCTTGATCTAGAGGTGATCTAGGATGGGTGACCTTCCGGGAAGTCTTGGTTACCAGGTGCAAGCCTCGGAAGTGATGAATGATGCTATGTGGTTCATTTCACTAGCTTCAATACCACTTCTTCACCCATGTGAGCATCACCCAATGCAATGAGTGCTAAGTGGACTATTCAAAAATCATGAGAAATTATTCAGTTACGACTACCTCTCATGGAAATGGTCATAGATGAATGACTTTCTTAGCTCACTTAAATCCCAAAAAATGATATCTAATCAAATGCACTATGGAAGACCCTCTACTTGAATGGTCCATGAGGCACAATACTTGTTAAGGTTTTGCAATTGGGGTAGCAATCTAAGTGGGCTTGATTGTGGGAAAACTCCACAATTAAGCATGTTTGAGCCAGAGGAAATCTGGGAAGGGTGACCTCCCAAGAAGTGATGGTTACTGGGTGCAAGCCCCGAAAGTGATGATTGATGCTATGTGATTCATTTCACTAGTTTCAATCCCACTTCTTCACCTCTATGAACATCACACGATGTAATGAGTGCTAAGTGGACTATTCAAAAATCATGAGAAATTAGTGTTACACAGCATTTTGTCACTGTCCCTATACTCCCCGTTCCTTGATCGTGGAAGACCTCTACAGTGAACCCTAAATTCTTTCCCTTAATTAAGAAACTCCCATTGTGTCCCTCTTCATGAACAAAACAATTCCCTTTTGCACCATTTCCCCAAAATCTTCTATTTTTCCCAGTTTACAAGACCAACGCTAATGGCCCTTGTCCTCCTTGCGCTGATATGCAGTGATTAACACTGTCCCTAGTGTTGACCGGACTGACTGAGCTTTGTTCCAATCACATTGGTCCTCTAATGGAAAGTTTTTTAAATAAAGAGCTGAAGCTTCCAGCTCTAGAAGCTTTGTAATGGAAGTCTGGTAAATGGTTTGGTGGGATGGGGTCAAGGATGTCAATTTGGGCTCCTTTCCCCTATAGTGATGGAACTACCTCAAGAGATAAGACCTTCTCCCATGAGAAGGGGATCCATCTCCCATCCATTCATGCTATATAAACCTCCCTTTTTCCCAAGCACAAGCTACTGTTAGTGTTGTAGTGTTAATGTTAGTGTGCTAGTGCTAATTAAGTTTGGAGTAAACAACCCGTTATTCAGAGTGTTAGCTCTCTAGATGTCTGAGGAAGAAGTGTGAATTTGGTTTAGTGTGAAGCCTAAATTGAAGAGCCTTAAAACTATTATTGTTGAGGCCATCATGGAATGCTAGCAAAAGTGTGTGGGAACCTGGTTTCATTGGAGGAGAACGGCTACGTTAAGACAATGGTTGTAATCTCTTCGTTATTCAATATATATATGCAACTATCGATTGATTTCCTACATGATGTGTCATCTTACATGTTCATGGCTTAATGTTTCTTGACTTCTTAAGTAGGTTGAATTAAAATTTGTCTATTATCACAGTTGTTGTTTGTTGTTGTTTACTTGTTTCAGGTGTTCGAAGAAGGAAATGGGAGATAGATGGAGTGAGCAAGCAAGGAAATCACCAATCGGGATAAGCATACTAAGATGTAGGCCCTCCTAATTGGTTCTAGCCCAAGGAAATATTCGATAGAATGTATCAGTTGTGGCTAGACCCATTATCGGGCTAGAGGAATTGTTTGTGTCCGCACTCATAATTTTACTTCACCACAAATTGGTGACCTTGATGGGGACCCAATCCTTCTCCTTGTTTTCTTGGAATTTCATGGTTTTGTGTGAACTTTTCTAGTTTCACCATTTCCCTTTGGTTCTATTTGTTTTCCTTTGCTTACTAGTTTGGGTCTGAAATTTACAGTAGCAAGTCTAGTCTCAGCCTTTGAAATTTTTTTATTTTTTCCTTGCATCCTCAGCCAGCATGCTTATTTTGCTAACAGTCACGCCAATCAGCGTGATATACTCAGAAATAATCATGTCGACCCCCTTCTGGTGCTTGTTGTCAGTTCGGCAGTCACGCCGATGCATGTAGGTGAAGATTAGGGTTCACCCCAGATCTTGACCAGTGTGTCTTGCTCTCTTGATTTCTACCTTGTAGCTTGTTTAAGTTGTGTTCTCAATGACTAGAAAGCTTCATTAGCTTGGTTTGTGTACTTGGTTGGTTTAGCCCACCCTTTGATGTGTTAAGTCTGGCTCTATGTGAAGTTCTTTTTTATTTTTTCTTTGAATCCATCGATCAATGATAGTTGTCAGTTAGGCATTCATGCCAATCAGGCCATCAACGCTAGTTGTAGTACCGGTCATTCGTGCCTATCGGCACTTTTTTTCAGTTAGGCAATTGCTCCAGTCTCTGAATTAAGAAAAAATATGAAATTTTCACATCCCCGTGCTAGTGTGTCTTGATCCTCAGATTACCTTCTTCAGACTCCCATCTTCATTGCTTCATTTTCAATTGAATGAGGTAAAGAGTCTTGTTTGTTCTCCTATTTCGAGTATCTCTTCTCTCCTTCCAAGCATAGATTACATTGCTTGGTTTCTCGATTGAAGCATTTATGTGTTTGGTTGGTTCAATTCAGTGAAGAAGTCGTTTTTAGTTTCATTTATCATGATTTGGCTTTGATCGATGCTTGTTTGTTTGGAATTGTGAAAATTTTCATTAAAGTGCTTTATGTGAAAGATTCATTTTGCATTTGATGAAAAGAAGAACATCATTCTAGTTTACTTAAGAGAAAATATTACAATAGTAGTGTCATTAAGAAGCTATAATTGCATCAACATAGGCATGAGAAATGAAATGAAACTTATTTTGTTTTGAAGGGAAGATTAAGTGCATTTAGGACATGCATAAGTGAAAGCTTTCATTCTTTGATTGTTTCATTGGTTGTGTGCTCTCTATCTCTCAATTAGTGATAACTTTCATCGCAGACAAAGATCTATTTTCTCATATAGTTGCATGTAGGAGTTTTTTTTCAGATGACAATGGTAGGGCCTTGTAATTGAAATCTAATTCAAGATCAATCGTTAAAATTTATTGAATTAACCTAAGGAAGCATTGAAACTTAATGCTCACATTTAGTGGTCTAGGCTAGAGATGTGTTCCGGCGTCTTAAAACCTAACAGTTGTTGTTCACATTGACACTAGACAACGCTAGTACAAAATTGTGTTCCCTATACCATCGTGTATATAAAGGGAGACCCCACTAGGTCTGCAATCCTTTATCCGTAGGAAGCTGAGTTTGTCACCTTGTAAACGTGATACACTAAACACAGCTTTCAAGGAGATTGTCTGCCTGTACTTCTCGGTTCTCCGGGAGGTATTCTGTAGTTCACGGTTACCTAGTAATCCTTTTTCCTAGTATACCATGAGTAGTCATTTTTTATCTTTACTGACTCTTTAAATTTGAAAATATCATCGAGCACTTGTCCTTTCAAGCTCGTTAACCGAAAAAGCGACTAGAGTCATATTTCATCCTTTTCTCGACTCTTAAAACATGAAAAGGTAAAGTTTTGTTTCAATGTTCTAAAATTAACTCCCCACAAAATATTCCTAGTTAAAGTTATATTCCTTAGTAATTCTTTAGCGTCAATTCCAATGGTGACGTTTTCAAAATCTACTAGTCAAGCTCTCTTGTTGCATGGGAATCATGGTCCTTTTCCTTCTTTTGGAAACGTTGGTGCTCCTTATATGGTGACGTTGTCCCTTCTTGGGTTAACCATTGGTTTACCTATCTAGGTACTTTTGACCTCGATGATCCCGAGTGTCCCAACTCCTATCCCACCATCTCCTTCATTTGAATCAAATCACGTTGATTCTAAGGTTTACCTCTCCCCTTCTTCCCCTGTTTCTTCCTTTTCCTCTTTTACTTCACCTGGTGAAAGTTTGAAATCTAGTAACCGGGAGGCTAAGAAGAAGAAGAAGCAGACGAAGAAGAAGAAGTCACATAAGCTAGAGGCCAACCGTACGGCTGTTACTCCAAATGCACCTCCCATAGACAGACCTTCGTATCCTCCACGAAAGTTCAGATTCCCTTGCAAGCTATGTAAGGGTGACCATCTCCTTTGAGACTATCCTGGCATTCCCAGAGTCTTAAAGGTATGGTCTCAAAACCTGAACCGACCATTCCTGTCAACCTCTGGAGATTATGTCGATGTTACGCCTTCAGCTAATGATGGTAAGAAGGAGGGAAAACTTATATTCCCCTCTAGATTATGTCAAGGAGAGCATCTTCTTCACCTTTTTCCTCTTATGGACAAAGCTTCCAAAGTTTTGGAAAACCTTACAGCTTCTCAACTCCAACTTCCTGTTGGTTATCATAGGATTTCTTCTGACCCTCTTCCGGTTGGTAAAGAGATTGACTCGGATTCATCTCTTTCTCGTCCTGCTCTTCCTGAGAGATACTCTTTTATGTCCATTTCCGACCAACCATTGGTCGAAAAGAGTGTCGACTTGGTTCCACCACCAATTTATCACTCTGTTCCTGAAGAGAGTGGTGATCATACTGCTCATGTTCTTCTCATCTCCTCAGATTCTCATGAATCGCAGATTGACCCTCCCATCCCAGTTGTTCATAAGAGTCCTTCTCCTTCTTCTATAGGGCATGGGGACAATAATATGATACCCCCACAAAATAGTTCTATCGTTCCTTTTGATTGGATTCAATTCACTGCTTTTTGCCTCCCGTCTTATGTGCCTTTCCAGATCAAAGTACAAGCCTATAATATGGTAGTACAGGGCACTATATTAGATGAAGGTGTGTCTATTAGCATCATGTCTTATACTACATGGCAAGCTTTGGGTTCCCCACAACTTGTGCCTGTCACCTAGAATCTATTGGATTTAAATAGGGGAACCTGTTATAGACATTTTTGTGCCTTACAGCATTGAGCATGAAATGTCCATAATCTAAGGGATCCAAAGTCCCTAAACATGTTGTTCCTACCCCTAGAGGAACAAGGCTAACAAACCACAACAATTCACAAAAGTTCTCCACCTGAAACTGCTCAGAAACAAGTCAATTCAGGATCATTTCAGTGGCTACACTAGCTGTCTGCGCTGAATGTCAAAGCCAACACTGGCTACCTGCGTTGAATGTCAACTGGAACAAAGGCTACATGCGCTGAACGAGAGTGGACAAGTGGCAGGCTCATTTCTCAAGGTGTCAAGACCCAGGAAGCTTCCAAAATGACACTTGCCTCAGGGAATTCGACTGGTGATGAGTAAGAGGTTCCAAATCTCCAAGTGGACTCAAGAACTGATAGAGGGAGAGGACACTAGTCAGATCTCAAGCTGACTCATCCTCTCTCCAAACATCTATATATGGATCTCTCCTCCATGAGATCTTGAGGCTGGAATTTTGTTATTGCAAAGAATTGTTGTTGGTTTGAGACTGGAATCATTGGGTGCTTAATGCTTTGAAGGGGTTGAAGATAGGAATTCCATTTGCTGGGAAGGAGATGCTGGATTAGAGCCCTCTGGGTTGTATCTCTTCCTGAACCTTGTTATTCATCAATAAAGCTATCTTGGTTTCTCCTATATGCTGATGTATTTTGATGTATGAATGTATTAGTGTATTTGGTTTATTTCTAATCCTAAACTAGTTATTAATGTGAACATCTGTCTTTGTGTAATGTTCTTCTCTTGTCTCAAGTAGCTGTTCTCTTGTGATCTTGCAGGAAGTTGTAGCTGGATAAGCAAGAAGGCAAGTAGCTGTGAACACTCAAAGAGAAGGGAGATTGGATCGAGGGACAAACGGAAGACACCGGTAAGTCTATTGATCTCTCTTCTTTCACATTTCATAAAGGAAGAAACCAGTATAGTTGTACTCGTTTGTTGCTAAGGCACTGTCACACCTTAGGTGGATAGGATCGTCCTGCATAGGCATTTTTCCCCACAACAAATTGGCGACTCCGCTGGGGAGATCTGTTTAAGTCATTTTATTTGTGTTTCTATCATTATTTCTTTCATAGACTTGACAGCAACATTCGAACTGCATCTTTCCCGGATGCAGAGTAGAAAGTTGCTGCTTTGATCCAATTGTTGGACTTGTCTATGATCTAAACAATGGATTCACAAATGATTTGATGATCCTTGTGATAGATCCTAGTAGCCTTCAAAGCATCCCTTTGATTACACCTTGCTTGTTGCTTTTATTTGGCCTGAAACAGTTGATTAAGTAGCAAACTGTGACCCAGAATCTGAGGGAAACGAGAGTTTCTCCTTCAACGCAGACCCAGTGAAGGGATTCTGCATTTCAACGCAGGTCCCGCGAAGGTTACCTGCGCTGAATGTCAAAACCCCTGTGTTGAGGTTGCGCTGAACCAGTTTTTCCTTGTGCAGCTGGGGTTCTCTGCTCTGTTTTTCCTTGTTTTGATCTCTGATTTTTGTGGCCTGTAACCAGCATAGGTACCAGTCTGAAAACTCCTTTTTTCTTCTTACATTCCGCCTCCTTTTGTACAAAAAGACTGTGAGTGTTTTTATGTGTTTGTGGCGTCATTTACAGTCTTCCTTTGCATGAGTGAAATAGTCATCCTGTAGCCCTTGATTCAGATCTATTGATTGTGATCTTAGAAGAGAGTTCATTGGCTGTTTGCAGATTGATTATACATTTACTTTTGCTTATTGGTTTGAATTTGTCTCTTTTAAGTGTTAAAACAAGTATTCATTTCGAAAATCGTTAAGTGTTGTAATCTCTTCTATCTTCTCTGATTTCGAAAAAGTAAACTTGTTTGTATTGATCATTTAAAAGCAAGTTCAAAGTTGTACAAAAAGCTTTCTTTGTAGCCATCAATACTAAGAAAGCGGAAAACAAACACCTGCATTGTGCATTAGCATTTGATAGTTTGCATGTTGGATTTAGGAAAAGTGCATTAGAGTGTGCTGATTTCTCTTTGAGAAAAGATGGTGTCTTTCTTTTCCCTTAGTAGCTAGGATTTTCAAAGTTGAAAATATATAAAGCTTGCTTATCATCTTTAGACTGCATTTAGGAATTTGTATCATACATCTCGTGGTGAACCTTGAAAGGCAAACTTTAAAAAGATCAACCTAAAATAAATTGAATGAACTTAACAACGCTTTGTAACATAACGCACAACATAGAGGTCTAGGCTAGAGACGTGTTCCGGCGTCGTTAAGCCTGGTGACTTTCGATCTCGTAGAAGGTGGGTGATTCCTCCTGAGGGACGATAGCGCCAGTACGGATTGTGCTCCCACGTACCGTCGCGTATATATTGGGAGACCCCTATAGGCATAAAACCTTTATCCTTAGGAAGCCGTGTCGTCCGCCCTACTGATCACAATGCACTGAACACAGCATTCAGGAAGATCAACCGCCCGTACCCTAAAAAGTATTCTGCGGTTTTGCGAAAAGTTTGGCACACCCTCTGCCTAGAACTCCAGAGCAGTTCCTTTTGGCCTTTTTCAGACTCTATAACAGAAAAAGTCCATCCGAGCATTTGTCACTTCGGGCTCGTTAAAACATCAAAGGAGACTAGAGTCATCTTTAGCTTTTTCTCGACTCTTTAAAATTGAAAAAGCAAGTTGTGTCTAAAGCGTCGTTAAAATTTATTTTAAACGGAACAATCACCCTTTATTCCTGCGTTGATCTTTAGGTTGAAAAATGGAGCACACCAACCAAGGAATTCCCCTTGGTGGAAATCCTAGTCCTTTCTCCTCTTGGGGAGATGTTGGTGCGCCCCACATGGCCACATTGTCGCTTCCAGGACTGACAATTGGCCTGCCAGTTTGGCTCTTTTCAACCAATGTCGTCCAGAACACCACCATTCCTGAACAGTCGAGTCAACAGTTGGACCAGACCAGAGTTGCCCACCAACCTTCTACTTCATCTTCCTCTCCTCCCTCCTCTTCACTTGACGAAACTGGTAAAACAAAAAACCAGGTTCCTAAGGAGAAGAAGGAAAAGAAGAAGAAAGAGAAGAAGAAGAAGGAGCCAAAGGCGACTGGGGGCAAACAAGTGTCGTCTGACAAAAATCCACACACAACACTGACAAGGCCTAAATCGCCATGTGTCATATGCAAGGGAGACCACTTCCATAGAGATTGTCCCTGTATCCCTCGAATACTAAGGGACTGGTCTCCCCGTTTGCACAATTCAGTAGCATCAACCTCTGATAGCCATGTTGACTGCTCACCGTCAACTAGTGAAAGTGAAGTCACAGGACAGAGAGGGAAATCCAGATTTCCCTACAAACTGTGTTAAGGTGATCACACCATCCACCGTTGTCCCTTCTTAGACAAGGCGAAAAAGTTCTGGAAGATCGCCCGATTTTACGAGCGCAACTTCCTCCTGGATATCAAAAACTCCTGCCAAGTCCTTCACTAGTTGAGAACCCGGCTGACCCGCCCAGGTGGTTAGCCGAAGCACCTATCATTGAAGATGAACCGTCTGGATCCATGCCTGATGAAAGTCAAAAGGTTGATACAGCAGTTGACCCGGTTTTGCCTTCAGAGGCTCTATCTTCGAATGATACCATCACAGAGGAGAATAAAGACGACACCGTCCAAATTCTCTTCATCAACACTGACTCTGATGAAAAAGGGGGCAATGCCCCCATTCCTTTATCGGAGGAAGGAAGTTTGTCAGAGCAATATCCGGCCGTTTATTCGGTCCCACCACCAAGCAACCTAGTTGTGTCCGTTGACTGGAACCAACTAGGCAGACCCCGGTTACCAGCAAGTATACCATTCAGAATTATCGTTCAAATATACAGAATGGTAATGGCTGGCACTATCATTGATGAGGGGGCATCTGTGAGTATCCTTTCCTATATTGCTTGGAAATCACTTGGTTCGCCAGCGCTTTTACCTGAAATGAGAAATCTATCAGGTTTTGATAAAGGAACCAGTCGACCTTTAGGGATCCTCCCCAATGTGCCCATAACATTGAAAGGGAAGACTGTTCAAATGAACGTGATGGTCGTTCAAGGACCCTTGGATTATAACCTACTCCTTGGACGAGACTATATATATTTCATGGGAGCTATAGTCTCCTCACTCTTTAGAGTAATGTGTTTTCCGCATGAAGGAAGAGTGGTCAAGCTCGTGGACCAACTTTCATTTCCCGGATCACGCATTGCAAATAGTCATTTACCATCCCTAAATGGTCTATTCACGCAAGAAGTATCTCAACCCACGGCCCGTCCTCCTGATGAGCGCGAGTAATCCAGGAGGATATGACTGGAACCTAGGGGGCATGCGTCCTGGTCTGCTTCGGCAGGGAAACTTTGGGTATAGAGTAGGTTTTCGCGGGAGAATATGACTAGTCTGTACCTCGTCCGTAGAGGAAGAGGGGTTATTCTAGAATATGATTCTTTTGTCAAAGTTATGTAAGTTGACAAGAATCGTCACTCAACTTTGTCTATTTCGGTAGACATTGTCGAGGAAGTGTTTTGTTTGAAAGATTAACGAGACAATCTTTGGGTAACCTGAAAGAGGTAAGCCTCTCTCGTTAAGACAAATGTTTTGGCGGAAGAGAAGTAGAGGTAACCTTGAAACTCTGTTTTATACCTGGGGGCATGCAAACCTTTTGGAGTGCAAGCAAAGAGCGGTTATTTATCTATTTTTTGGGTTAGCCATTTCCTAACTTGCATAAAGAAAGGATGCGGAGCAAAGCTTAGTGAGATGAAGCTCCATAAAAAATAGAATCTTGATGAGACACTCTTATTATATGACTGGGTATTCGAGCAGTTTTAGCACACAGTTCATGCTCGTTAAAAAATAAACGCAAGATCCGAGCAGTTTTACCACGTAATTCATGCTCGTTAAAAAATAAATGTAAAATCGAGCAAATGTTTCCACCTGCGTTTAAGCTCGTTAAAAAATGAACTATCCCGGTAAATAACCATTATGAATGTAATATCATCAGCCATTAAAACCTTGGTCGTGTTTGCACCGTCACCTCCACTTTTCATTTGGCCGATCGTTCACCTCCATATGATTGTTTACCCATTTTGAGGAACAGCTACGAAGAGTGATTTCACCTAGCCATCCTTGTGACACTGCCGTGATTGGAAAATTCCAACCTGTACCTGGAATCAGCTGCTATCCCTGTTTATCACTCGTTCCTCAAAATACAAGTCTTCTTTAAGCTCTTTTCAACTGACTTGTAAAATATGAAAAGATTGCCAAGTTTTGGCCTTCCAGCTCGTTAAAGAGACCGGAAGAGCTATCCCTCCTCTAGATTTTAATCTTTTTGGACCTGAGGGATTATTGCACAAAAAGATCGAGCGCTTGTTTTATTCGGCTCGTTAAAACTATCGAAAACTCATCCCTTCTGTATTGTTTTATACTTTTTTGGACTTAAGGGATTAGATGACGAAAAAGGACTTTTGGAGTTAACTTTATGTACCTTTTCAGACTCTCTAAAAATGAAAAGGACCGAGTTATCCTTGTCGTTAGACTCGTTAAAATCATTAAATAGCGACAAACTTGTCTTTAGACGAGAACGAGTTTCACTATCGCTAGGCTCGTTAAAACATAGCGATGGGCTTGCCCGAAGGGCATGTTATAGAACAAGCATATGTTATCCTCCTCAATCTTGACAAAAATAAAGAGGTACTGGTCAGCAATCACTGGGGAAAAATTGGGAGAAGCTAAAGAAAACTTTGATGGTAGCAAGTCGCTCTTGAACATGACACTCTTCCTCCGTACCACAATCGGGTTGGGTTGTTTCATTCACCGGTCTCATCCATGGTCTCACCATACCATCCATATTTGGGGTAATGCTACCAATCCATCGTATCAGTGTTGCCATATGTTCAAGAGAAGTCGTTCAGAAAGAGTCAACCGTGTCCCATCCACTGCCATACATTATCCTTCATCCTTTCATGACCGCCACCCTGAATAATATGTCACAGATCGTTTTCACCTCCATTAAAGTCATTAGTTCCGTTCCATGTCACTGATGTGGGATTCATTAAGGCCCTCCTTTGACGGATCGCTTCATGTCGACATCAACTCATTATCCAAGAAGTTGATCTAGGAACACCCCCTTTCAGTACTTTGAAGCTTGCATGCCACAATGGCAAGTTTCTCACTTCCGGCGGCAGGTATACATCAATGACCTTCAACCGAAAGATTTTGCGTGGTGTTCGACGCCAAGCCCTTTATTCACACCACGTGAATTGTACTGCAGTACCTTGAGGGTCATTATCATTATCGGTGATTCCTCTCGCGCTTGTTAACGGTTTACATCATTGACCGGTAATTAAGCGATGTCTTTCCATGTTCGACTTCAGAACAATTCTCACATGGATCGACTTGTACTTAGAGTGAAGAACGAACGAGTTTGAAGACCCCGGATCTAGTTTCATCCATCTAGGTTGCGATATATATTCAGGAAAGATAAAGACATTGACATGTACATCATTGCAGCAGATAATCATCCTACTCAAAGGATGATAATTTCATCAAAATTATCAGTCTACCATCAAACGGTTGTCTTTTCTATGTACATAAAAATGTATTTATAAAGTTGAGCATGGGAATGCCCGCCTCAGCTAGATCATGAAAGCAGAATGAAAAATAATGTATTGTATTGTATCTTATTACAGGTCTCCTCCCAGCATTGGATGAATTTCGGATCCCCCTGATAAAGCATTTCGCCCGATAAACAACCTCATACTTTAGGGGGCAACTGTTATAGACATTTTTGTGCCTTACAACATTGAGCATGAAATGTCCATAATCTAAGGGATCCAAAGTCCCTAAACATGTTGTTCCTACCCCTAGAGGAACAAGGCTAACAAACCACAGCAATTCACAAAAGTTCTCCACCTGAAACTGCTTAGAAACAAGTGAATTCAGGATCATTTCAGTGGCTACACTAGCTGTCTGCGCTGAATGTCAAAGCCAACACTGGCTACCTGCATTGAATGTCAACTGGAACAAAGGCTACCTGCGCTGAACGAGAGTGGACAAGTGGCAGGCTCATTTCTCAAGGTGTCAAGACCCAGGAAGCTTCCAAAATGACACTTGCCTCAGGGAATTCGACTGGTGATGAGTAAGAGGTTCCAAATATCCAAGTGGAAGCAAGAACCTCCAAGTGGACTCAAGAACTGATAGAGGGAGAGGACACTAGTCAGATCTCAAGCTGACTCATCCTCTCTCCAAACATCTATATATGGATCTCTCCTCCATGAGATCTTGAGGCTGGAATTTTGTTATTGCAAAGAATTGCTGTTGGTTTGAGACTGGAATCATTGGGTGCTTAATGCTTTGAAGGGGCTGAAGATAGGAATTCCATTTACTGGGAAGGAGATGCTGGATTGGAGCCCTCTGGGTTGTATCTCTTCCTGAACCTTGTTATTCATCAATAAAGCTATCTTGGTTTCTCCTATATGCTGATGTATTTTGATGTATGAATGTATTAGTGTATTTGGTTTATTTCTAATCCTAAACTAGTTATGAATGTGAACATCTGTCTTTGTGTAATGTTCTTCTCTTGTCTCAAGTAGCTGTTCTCTTGTCGCAAGTAGCTGTTCTCTTGTGATCTTGCAGGAAGTTGTAGCTGGATAAGCAAGAAGGAAAGTAGCTGTAAACACTCAAAGAGAAGGGAGATTGGATCGAGGGACAAACGGAAGACACCGGTAAGTCTATTGATATCTCTTCTTTCACATTTCATAAAGGAAGAAACCAGTATAGCTGTACTCATTTGTTGCTAAGGCACTGTCACACCTTAGGTGGATAGGATCGTCTTGCATAGGCATTTTTCCCCACAACAGAACCAGTCAACCCTTGGGGGTCCTTCCTAAGTTCCCTATTAGTTTGGGAGGAAAGGCTGTCTATATAGATGTGATGGTAGTCCAAGGTCCCTTAGATTTCAATCTTCGCCTTGGATGCAACTATGTTTATGTCATGGGAGCTCTTGTTTCTTCACTTTTTAGTGTGGTTTGTTTTCTGCACGAAGGGAGAACTACGACTATTGATCAATTGTCATTCATTGGTCACCAGGCGCCTCCTTTACAACCATAGTCCCCTATTGGTTCTTTTTTGTAATTAGTACCTTCCTCACCACTGGTCAATTATGTGGCTACCTGTTTCATCTCCACGTGTGCTGGTGATCATGCAGATGGTATAGTACATTATGTACTAGGGGAATTGGAACCCGATCTATCGTTGGTACCAGTTGACGTGTATTCCTCTCAAAGCCTGGTTCTTCCATATAGTGAAGACCTCTTGGGAGACATGTTCTCATATGGTTCATGAACATATGTGTGAGGATAGTTCCTGGTCTTGTGTCAACCTCGTTAAAAAAAGAAACAAGGAGTCATGAGGATAGTTCCTTGTCTTATGTCAACCTCGTAAAAAAATGAAACAAAGGGTGTGAGCATAGTTCTTTGTCTTGTTTCAAGCTTGTTAAAAAATGAAACAAGGGTCTTGAGGATAGTTCTTTTACTGTGTCAACCTTATTAAAAAATGAAGCACCTCCCTTTTCCAAATTGAGTCTTTGATTAAGCTCTCGTAAAATCCCAGTCGAGTCTTTCTTAGATATCGAAAGTGAACCTTCATTCCATTCACCCAGCTGAATGAAATGAAGCTTGGGGAGCATGTACCTCAATTGAGTCGTTATGCCAGGGGTGGATGAGCCTTGGTTGTTTCATTCCATCGCCACCATCTCTTTGGCCGATCATATGCTTTCACTTGGTTATTTTTCCTTTCCCGAGGAACCGCAACGATGAGTGGTTTTATTAGACAACCTCTTGACCATTACATGTTTTGAGCAGTTCCACCATTGCTAGAACTATTTGCTACCCTTTATACCACTCGTTCCTCCAGGATGAGCCACTTTTACGCTCTTTTCTGTCTCGTGAAAAATGAAAAGATCACCGAGTATTTTTCCCTTTTTGACTCGTAAAAGAGAATAAAAATGGGGGGTCCGCTTTCAAGCTCTTTTCCAACCCTTTAACAGCAAAAGTATAGCCGAGCCCTTGTCATTTCGAACTTGTTAACAGATGTGAAGCGTCATGCACCCAATATACATTTACCCCTTTTTTGGGCTGGGATGCACTATTTACGAAAAAGGTACTCCTTGACTAAAATGGTCAAGTGGTTCTCTCAAGTATCGTTTTCTACCTTTGTAGGCTCGAGAGATACAAATGTATGAAAAAGGACCATGTGGATTTTTCTTTTCCGTGTCTTTTTCAAACTTTCTAAACATGAAAAAGATACTGAGTTACACCTTTGTCCGACTCATTAAAATGTATAACAACATCAGATTCATCACCATGACGAACATGAGCTTCTCCTTCCTAGGGATCGTTAAAGTTATTAGGTCAGATTCATTCAAAGGATGAACTTACAGTGAAAGCATATGTTATCCCCTTCAAGCTTGCGATTAAAAGATAATTGGGGTACCTGCCAAAAATGGTGGGGGGAAATTTGGAAATCTAATAAGTTGTGTAGACAGCTCACTCTTGAACATGACACTTTTTGCTTCGTGTCAAGTTGGGATATCCTCCTTTGTATCGTTGACCTTCCTTGGTTGGGACATTCATTTTTGCCTTCCATTTGATCTCTACCATGTCATCATGACCACCGATCCTATGGATCCAAGCTGTCAAACTTCCATTTGTGTCTCGGATATGTTCAAGAGTTGTCCTTCTGTAGTTACACTTACCCCTGATTCTCTGTATCATCCAAAAACATTTTGTATCCCTTTGTCTTGTGTCGATGATGTGGGATACATTATGGCCCTCCTTCAACATGGGTGCTTCCTGTCGACTTTAGCTCATTGTCTGGGAAGTTGACCGAGAGACTTCCTTCCAATACCTTAGAGCTTGCATGCCCTAATGGCAAGTTCTTCACACTCGATGACAAGTTCACATCATTGGCTTTCGATAAAGTGATTTCCTTGGTGTTCAACTTCAGTTCCTCTATTCACATTCCATGGATTGTGCTAATAGTACCTTGAGGACCATTGTCATTATTGGTGGTTTCTCTCACGCTTGTTAACAGTTTACATCATTGACTGGTAATTGAGCAACTTTCTAGCATGTTCGACATCAACTCATTTATTCACATGTTAGGATTTGTACTTTGATCTGGCCGTGTTGGAGTGCAAGACCCTAGACTCAGATCACAAAAGTCCAAGCTGGGAAGTGATGTGACATGGTTACGTTGATATTCATGTCTCTTACAAATGGATGCTTGCAACCATACCATGATTTATCATATGTGATCCTTCTCATTATTGGATGGTTGTGACCACCTTGGTTTCATTATGATACTCTTTAACTGATGGTTTCACCCATGCCTGGATCAATTTACATGATCATTCTCTGGATGGTTGTGTCCATACCATGATTCATGTATCATTTGACATAGTTTTCTGTACATGTATCATTTGATTCATGTATATGTACTTGCTTGCAGGTTTTCTGACGACATACTACGGTTCCTCGCACTGATTCATAAAGCCTTTCATCCCTCACTCTAGTTCGAGCTTCACACATTAGGTGGCATCTGTTACACATCATTTTGTCACTGTCCCTGTACTTCCCATTCCTTGATCATGGAGGACCTCTACAGTGAACCCTACATGCTTTCCCTTCATGAAGAAACTCCCATTGTGTCCCTCTTCATGAGCAGAACAATTCCCTTTTTGCACCATTTCCCCAAAATCTTCTGCTTTTCCCAGTTTACAAGACCGACACTAATGGCCCTTGTCCTCCTCATGCTAATATGCAGGGATTAACACTATTCCTAGCACTAACCTGAGCGACTGAGCTTTGTTCCAGTCGTGTCAGTCCTCTTATGGAAAGTTTGTTAAATAAAGAGCCGAAACGTCCAACTCTAGAAGCTTCATAACGAAAGTTTGGTAAATGGTTTGGCTGGATGGGGTCGAGGATGTCAGTTTGCGCTCCTTTCCCCTATAATGATGGAACTACCTCAAGATATAAGACCTTCTCCCATGAGAAGGGGACCCATCTCCCATCCATTCATGCTATATAAACCTCCCTTTTTCCCAAGCACAAGCTAGTGTTAGTGTTGTAGTGTTAATGTTGGTGTGCTAGTGCTAATTAAGTTTGGAGTAAACAACCAACTATTCATAGTTGTAGCTCTCTAGTTGTGTGAGGGAGAAGTGTTAATTTGGTTTAGTGTGAAGCCTAAAGCGAAGAGCATTAAAACTATTATTTTTGAAGCCATCATGGAATGCTAGCAGAAGTGTGTGGGAACCTGGTTTTGTCGAAGGAGAATGACAACGTCAAGACAATGGTTGTAATATCTTCTTGATTCAATATATATGCAGCTATTGATTGATTTCCTACATGATGTTTCATTTTACATGTTCATAGATTAATGTTTCTTGACTTGTTAAGTAGGTTGAATTACAATTTGTCTATTATCACGGTTGTTGTTAGATGTTGTTTACTTGTTTCAAGTGTTTGAAGAAGGAAACAGGAGACAGATGGAGCGAGTAAGCAAGGCCATCACCAAACGAGATAAGTGTACTAAGAGGTAGGCCCTCTTAATTGGTTCTAGCCTAAGGAAATCTTCCATAGAATGTATCAATTGTGGCTAGACCCAATATTAGGCTAGAGGAATTGTTTGTGTCCGCACTCATAATTTTACTTCACCACAATTAGTCAATTACGACTACTTCTCATGGAAATGGTGATATATGAATGACTTTCTTAATGTAGTTGAATCCCAAAAAATGATATCTAATATAATTCACTGCGAAAGATCCTCAATACAAAAATATTTAATAATTTAAACATAGAATTTATGTATTACTTATTAAATCATTTAATTATTTAAACACAACATATTTATTAATGAAACAATAACAATTGACGATTTGATCTATTCCCATGCATTAATTACATTTCCTTCATGGTCCTAGCCACTTCTATAATACTGATAGGATCGTTTCCAACCAATTGACATAAATAAAATTTATTTTATAAATAAAGGCATAAACACGCCCCTTGCAACACAATAATCACTGTAACAATACTTTCTAAATTCGGTTGAATCAAGCTAAAAAGTTCAAAAATTGGAAATTCGATTTGATTTGGTTTTCAATACTGTTAAATTTGATTCGATGCATCATGCAAGTGAAATAGTTTGTTTAGAAAGTCATCCTACTATTGTTACTCACTCTGAGAGAATTAATGTTGATGTATATAGTCTGAATTAGGAAGGAGGTAGAGGACTTGTAAATCATTTATGTAGTCCAAATTATGCAGGAGGGAGAGGGATTATAGACCACTGACTTGATCAATGAATGAGTACTTGACTAGCGCACCATGAGAAACAAGGAACAACATCCTTAGGAAGTGGATGGAATTTTCCCTCCAATGCTCTTGAGTGTGGGTACTAAAATTAAGGGTCAAGTGTGCTTCCCTACTCATGTCTATGTTTTGGATTTAGTAGAATGTTCAACCTTACTTTAATTAGAGCAAGAGAATTGACAACATAATCAATTGCTTAAAACTCTGCTAGTATATGGGATCCACTAGAAAGGCTAATATATAAGGAGAGATTTAGGTTTTAGTTATTAATTCATGAGCATAATCATGAACCAATGTTGAGAAAGTTGTTTTCCTATCATACCAAAATGAGAGTTTCATTTTCTTCAAAACCCAATCACTTCTTTTATCTATATCTTTTAAACCGACAAAACATGGTAAAAATTATTTTACATTAATAATTATAACTAATAATAATTAGAAAGTTGATTGGTTGGGAAGATAAATGGGTGTAATCCTGTTAAAACAAGTGTTTGGATCAGGCTCAAATTAGTGTAATTTTCTCTTTGATATGATAACTAAATAAAGATTTAATCTTTCCAATGAATGACATAAGCTATTTTTCAAATGGTAAGGGATTTATGTTTCATTTCCTGGAGCTATATATCAAATTATCTGATTTGAGGTGAAGTATACAAGATGTATAGTACATAATTATTTCGGTATTGAATTTTAAGTATTTTTATTTATTTATTTATTTATTTTTATTTATTTATTTTATTTATTTATTTATTATTTATTATTTATTATTTATTATTTTATTTATTATTTATTATTTTATTTTATTTATTTATTTATTTATTTCCTGTATCAAATTTAATTCAAATTCGTATTCAAATACGAATTTGCTAACTATGACTGTAACGACCTTTAAGGAAATTCTATTATTTTTATTGTTTTCCCACCATAACACATTCCATGCCAGCCCATTCTTCTCCCAAATGAAGAAATAAATAGCGGGAACGATGATTAAGGAAGCCAACTCACTACCAAGTAAGCTTTAGTGTCTGAGTTTTATGTTATTTCATTTTCTATATTGCCTGTCTCCAGCCAAACTTTATTGTCCTGCCCATTATTTGTTTTGCATCCTTACCATGGAACTATCTATAAAACTAACATTCATTGCATTTTCTATGACACTCTTCATCTCCAGGTTCTAAACTGAGGAAGATGATAATTCATCTCGTATCCTTTATAATTGTGTTTTTCTAACTTTTCGTATAGAAATTTGCAGAGATTAATCTAGAACTCAATTTTATTGGTGTGAATACACAAAGGACAAGAGTGAGTTCGAGTAAAAATAGGGTTTGAAGGGGCCTGAGCACTTGGGGAAGCTCAAGGAGTAATGGAAGTCCTACGAGAACGAGATGCATCAATCTCCTATTGATGTAGTGAAGACACATGCCATAATTTATCCAGACCTGGGTAGGTTCTGTAGAATCTATCATCTTGCAAAAGCAACCCTCATCAATAGGTGCCATGACATCATGGTCAATAAGGGAACAATTAAATGAAATTTCAACCTAAAATTGGCATGTTAAGGAATAATATTAAAATAATAGTTAAAATAATAAAATAAGAGTTATGAATTTTGGACGGAAAAGAAGAAAACTACCTTTGTAATTGTATTTGTGGCCTATTTCCTTATAGGTTTATTCAAATTTAAAGTATATACACACACTGGATGCGGAATTAAATTCCACATCCAATGAGTACCCATTATGCATACTTTTGAGAATACCCACATTGATAAAAATTGAAGCTACATTTAAAGAACGTGTCCAACTTGATTTTTAATGTATATTCAATTTTTATTAAGTTGGGTCTTCTCAAAAGTATACATAATGGGTACTCGTTGGATGTAGAATTTAATTATACATCTAACAAGTGTCTACACTTGAAATTTGAGTAAACCTATAAGGAGATAAGCCAATAATACAATTTAAAAATAGAAAGTAATTTTTCTTCTTTTCCCTCCAAAATATTTACAATTACTTCATTTTAAATTAAAATGATTTTGATTGGTTTACATATTATGACATGGAAATTACATGAAAATTTCATTGACACTTTTAAGCTAAAATTTCCTCTAATGCTTCTTTTAATATGTTTACCATCTAAAGGTTCCAAGCTCGATTCTCTCCCACACCTATGGTTGTGTTGCATTAGGTGAACTCATTGGAAGGCGTCATCGATGTTGAGATAGAAGGGAAAGGATTCACACTATATTGTTGCGAGCGGGATCCCCCAAGGGAAGTTTTGGGGCTAAAAGCCCATGTTTGAGTCAAATTTTGTAATAAAATTGTAAAGTCTACACATTTTGCGGTCGCGGAGCGTGAACGTGTCATGTGTCATAAAGTGGAGTCCATCTTTAGTTTTGTAAAGTAAAGTCAGTTGTAAGAGATCTACCCATGGTCCTTAGACCATGGGATTGTATAAAAAGAGCTAAGCTCTAAGTAGTTTTAGAGACAGAGAATGTAAGAGAGTCATAGCTCTGAAGTAAGAAGTCTAAGTCTTGGGTTGTAGTGTAGGTAGAGGCTCTATAGCTGAGTGCGCAGAGGCCTAGGGTAGAAGTCCGCAGTTGAGTACGCAGACCTCTGCAGCTGTGTGTGCACAACCGACAAAGTTTGTAAACACTTGGAAGATATCAATAAAGAGAAATATTTGGCAAATCCTTGTGTATTTGTTCTGTTAATGCATATTGATATTTTTGGTATGAACTTCCTTTATTATGCTTATGTGATGTGCGAATGAATGCAATTACGTTGAATAATTGAACGCAATTACGATTATCTATTTACGCAGTGTTAACTATAATTATTTGATAAGATAAGCAAGTCACTTAGATTAATTGGGGAACCTGCGCGACACGCTGCCATAATAGCGCGAAATTACCTGAGCTGCAGGCTAGGGTTGCGCGAAGGTTGATCATACCCTTTCACGGAGGTATTGAAGGATGGAATAAAGGGCTCGTCTTGCAAGCCCTAGAGCGAAGTGACCTCCACGAAGGCAGGGATA
This sequence comes from Pinus tabuliformis, assembly GCA_031772625.1. Classification (NCBI taxonomy): domain Eukaryota; kingdom Viridiplantae; phylum Streptophyta; class Pinopsida; order Pinales; family Pinaceae; genus Pinus; species Pinus tabuliformis. Next base: position 701,177,505 of record CM062805.1, on the reverse strand, counting down.
GAGACAATAAAACGACATCACAACCATCTAAGGGTGCAGAAGCTTGGTTCTAGCATCCCCTCATACTACTTCGGGTGAGACTTCAGTCTGCGCTCCATGGGCTGATGCCGAAAGGGCTAGTAGTGTAGTGATTTGTTTGTCTAATTAATGTTGATCCTATGTTAGTCCCCTTCAAACCAACAAATGGTTCCGTTGTCAGGAACAGAATCTACATAAGAGATGTGTGATGTCATATCATTGGAATCCAACTAAGAAGGAGATTAGGGACTGGTTGGATAGGAAGGTCCATGAATTCGCGGCACAGTAGAACAAAAACCCATGACTAAAAAAGGAACAATTGTTGGACAGGTACTTGTATACAAAGATCCATGAGATATTTTTCTTCACCTTTCGAATTGAGCTATACAAGTGGATTGCAAAGTTAGCAGATAGCCATGGAAGGTGGAAACTTGACGGTCCTATTGTTTGGACCCCGGAGTTAATACAAAAATTGGAAGCATCTGAGGATAGGATCCCCTGCTTAGTCGATCATTGGATCGATCACGTCATAGGAGGATTTGTGACTAAATTCGCGGTTGACACCTCAGTCAACTATAGTGAGGCTGAGCGTCGTTTTTTTGAAGGACCGCGAGGTAAGTACGTGAAATCTTTGAATACCTGGATTAAAATGCTATTGTGCGAAAAATATGTTATGAAGCTACCTTGATGTTTGAAACTACGCGAAGTGGAAAAACTTACAGGAACGAAGGAAAAAAGGGTCTGAAGTATAGTCCATTGATTTCACCTCTATGAGGTGATGAAGAATAGATAGCGAAGGTTTCTCCATGAAGTGCTATTTAGTTAATAAGACAAGGATTCCTGCAAATACCACCTCCACCCACACCACCTCCGACTTCACCACCATCACCTCCAACTTCACCCATACCACCTCCACCTCCACCGCAGTTCAGTATGGCAAATTCAGTGAAGCTTCCTTTGTTCAAAGGCTTGGGAAATGAGGACTCAGACCAATTCTGGTTCGTTGTGAGAGTTGTATGGGAAGCTCAAGGTGTTACAAATGATCATATAAAGAAGGTGACATTGGTTAGTGCTTTGCAAGATCATGCACTAACTTGGTATATCAAGTACTCTAATGACAACCCAAATGTTGGAGTGGCAAACATCTAGACAACACTGAATAGAGAATTCAGTAGGCCTAAATCTAAGGCGCAGTCGATTGTGGGATTCAAAGAAATCATGATGCAACTAGGTGAGATGCCTTGGGAACTAGATCAGAGGTTGAAGTGTACAATCCACGAAGCCAACATGAATTTGACAGACGGACAACATCGCGAGTGGTTTGTGGCTTCACTACTGCCACACTTAAGGGTCGCACTGTCACAGCAGAAGATAACCAATCAAGCAGAGGCCTTGGAGATTGCAATGAGACTACATGAAACTCCAATGCGAGATCCAAACCTAGGGGTTCAGAAGATCCATGCATAACTAAAGAACCTATGCGTTGAGATACAAAGTCTGAAGCAGGGTAGGACGGTTTGACCAGAGGTGCACGAGGAGGTCTGGTGCTTGAAATGCAAGAGCCAAGGGCATGACAAAGACCATTGCCTGATCCTTGGAAACCATATTGTAGGAGGAGGACCGATGCCTTTAAGGCCAGAAGCTCGAGAAGGGCTAGCGCGGGGCCTGCATTATGGTGCGCTATTTGTCAGGTAGCAGGAAAACATGCCATGGATAACTGTCACTTGTTACAAAAGTTTGTGTAGACACCGCAAAAACTGTTCTGCAATTTTTGTAGGTTGGTAGGACATGATGAGCATAATTGTAGTAGTTATGAGTTGATGATGGATAGAACACACACCTATAGGGTTGAGACCGAAACGCGCCCCCCTGACCAGAGCATAGGGATGGCACAGACAGGATGTCAGGGGCGTGGACAAGGCCGAGGCGGGGGAGGACCTGGTAGAGGTTGGGGACAGTTGATTTGCTACAATTGCGAAGGACCAGCACACTATGCCCATGATTTTTCTAACCCAACACGTCCGTCGTGTAAGTATTGCACGTTGTTTGATCATGAGACAAAAGACTGTCCTATGCTAATAGCTAGGATACGTGATAAAGGGGCGCTACCACCTCCGCCGACTCAGAACCTACAGATGATGAGGTCTGAGTTGTGCAAAGAGGATCCAAATGTAAATATAGTTCTCAGAAGTGGAATCGCAACAGGAGATGACAAGGGGAAACAGCCAAAAGATAGTACATGGGTTTGCAAAGCTCTAGTGAAGGAGGTTGAGTTCGATTTGGAGTGCGCACGTGAAACCTTCATGGAAGCTAAGAAGAGCTTCGTTGAGGCCTCCACCTCAGGAAGCAAGGATAAGCTTGAGTAGGAGATGGACCCCTCTATGCTCACAACTTTCTTGGAGACCTATATGAAGTTACTGCACGACAGTAAGGTTGTGAAAGGGTTACAAGAGCTCATCAATAGATGTGTTAGAACCATGCTGGGTGAGCCGCGCGTAGTAAGAAAGATTGGCAAGCATAAAACAAGGAAGAGACGGGAGATGAGACTAACCACACAGATAAGAGAGTATGAAATGGATCAGGTTATTTTGGACCTAGGGTCAGACATGAATGTCTTATCAAAGCAGACTTGGGAACGAATGGGGAGACCTGCACTGCAATGATCTCCGATTCAGCTAAGGATGGCCAATCAGCAGAAGATCATCCCCATGGGGCGGCTGCATGGGGTGACTCTGGATATTGAGGGAGTGCGTGCGCTAGCTGATTTTGAAGTAATAGAGATAGTGGATGACAACAATCGCTATCCTACGATCCTAGGAATTGACTGGGCCACTAATTTGAACGGCATAATCGATCTCAAGAAGCGGAAGATGATCTTTTAGAAGAAATCGCTACGCGTAATAGTACCTCTAGATCCTGCTGAGGGATCATGCTATACTAAACCAGTCCACGATTATGAGAGTGATGACGATTTGAATTGTATCTATAAGATAATAGCGCGAGACCAAGATTGGCTGAATCCCACCATGTTGGCATTATGGCTAAAGTGTTGTCCTTGATGGCAACCCATTCAGGTGGTAGTTCACTATTCTTCAAGTCAGCAGCAGAAGTTGATGATCAGCTCTCATTTTATTGAAAAATTATGAAGGACGCAGGAAGTCAGTTCAGAAGGTGCGTACCCGCAGGTACACCATGCAGAACCCGCGTCCAGGGACGCAAGTCAGCCGTTCAGGGGGTGCGTCCACCCAGTGCACACATTTCAAGGTAGAGAAAAGCACGTGGGGGTTTCTTGTGTGGTATCTAGCCGACGGTTTTGTGTTTCTATGGTGTCGGCTCGTGGTATTGTTCCATGTTTTGAGGAGAAGCTTGCCTATATAAAGCAAAGGAGTTCATTTGGATTGAGCATTGTCTTTGGTTGAATATCTTATGAGGGCTAGATCTGGTCTAGATCTAAACAAGTCGAATCTACTGATGGACCGAGATCTCTTCGGCGCATGTTCAGATCTGTGGATCTGATTGTTTGGGTTACTTCTAAAGTCTTGAAATCATCTATGCCCGGAGGGACGCAGGTGCAGTAAGGGTTCAGGTGCTTCCGGGACGCAGGAGCGAAGAGTTTCAGGTGCGCCGGACGCAGGCGCAGAAGGGTTCAGGTGCGCCGGGACGCAGGCAGTTCAGAAGACTCAGTGCGAGGGACGCAGGCTAGCAGTTTAGCAGGGTGCGTCCAGGGACTCAGGCCAGCAGTTGAGCAGGGTGAGTCCGGGACTCAGGCTAGCAGTTGAGCAGGGTGAGTCCGGACTCAGGCTAGCAATTGAGCAGGGTGCTTCCTTCTCTTAAAATCTTTGTTTATCATTGTTGTATTCTGGGTTTGGTCCTATTATTGTTGATCTGGTTATTTCAGTTGATTGGGTGTTTCAGAAGGTTGTTTGAGCTTCAATGTTATTGCTGGGTCCAGTATGAAAATTGGATGAAATGTGGCCTTTCAGTTTATGGGTTGTGCTTCAGTGTATCCAGTCTGAAAATTGATGAAACGTGGTACTTGAAGGAGAGAAGATTGTAGGCCGGCGCCTACGTACTAGTATCTAAGCTAGTACAAGAGCTAAAGGAAATCTTTGGAGCATTGTAGCAGGTAGTAGCCTGCGTACTAGTAAATGAATCGGCTAGTGCAAGAGCAAAGGGGGTTGTAACTCTTGTACTGGTATAAGGCTGCACCAGTACAAATATTGTAAAAGAATTTTTCTTATTAAGAAGAAGATTGAGATGACTTGCAGCAGGTGGTTTTCTCCCGCATTGGGTTTCCACCTTATATCATTGTGTTCATGTGTGTGCCTTATGTGTGATGATCTACTTTATGTTACTGCATCTGTTAACTGATAATATGGTTGATAATGCTCTAATGCACTCATTGAAGATCGATTAACTTAATCATAAGAAGTTGTGGTAGTAGGATGTATGAATCTGATTATGGGAATGAAAAAGTCTTATTAATGTGATAATACTGATTCACCCCCCCCTCTCAGTATTATTTCCAACACACCATGGATGGACGAATTACATGGGATCATGAGAGTTCCTGCACTTCGGACTCTGATGAAGAGTTAGAGTGTTAGCAGAACCAGTTACATGAAATGACTACACTGAACTACAACATAATGACCCGATCGCTACACTGTGTGTCCTCAGAGGTAAGAAATATGCCTACTTATGATGGTATGAATGTGGTAGATATCTTTTTGGATGCACTTGAAAGGGAGGTACCAGAAAACTAGCGCTTCTAGGCATTGGACTGGACACTGCGCGCTACGCCCGCAAAATGGTGGGGTACGCATAAGGGAAGCTTTGATGATTGGCGCGAATGTAGGGGGATGATGAGAACATGATTCGGGAAGCCTAAGATGTGAATGACAGAAAAGTGTGAGGCATGAGACTATAAACTACACTGCCCAAGTTGGGCAGCTGTGCGATTGGAAGATGGTGTGAAGCAAGGAAGTGTCATAAGATCCACGATTTTGTGGAGGAAGCTGCGCTACCCAGGGAGAAATCATGTAGGTCAGCTGGAAAGTGACCGTTAAAGTCACTATTCATGATTTCACGAAAAAAGTGAGGCCAAATGGAGCGGCCGGCTGGCATTTAAGACGAAATTTATGGCTCAGATCCTTCAAAATATGCTGCTAATCAGCGTTAATTAACTGAATTTGGGGGGAACAATCGGTTTTGAATTCAAAATGCCCTATAAATTGCAAGTGGTTGTCGAGTAAGAAACACTTGGCATTTTGAGTATTGAGTTGTTGAACTCTCAGACACGTATGGACCGAGAATTATTTGAAGCTTTCAAAGAGACTCCCGCATTTGTGAACTTGCCAGAAGCGTCGAGGGCACTCTTAGAAAGTGTTATGTCAGCACCCCCTGAAATTATAAATACCGAGAAAGTAGTAGAGGAGTCGACATAGGAAATGGAAAGAGAAGCAGAAGTAGTTGCTCCAGAAGTGGTCGAAGTATTGGTAGAGGTCCCTAAATCATCGAGAATGCTGAGACCAAAGCCAACCCCAACTAAGGAGACTATGAAGGACAAGAAGGGCAAGCAACCTGCCATCCCAGTGTGCACATCACTAAGGAGAAACCCACCAAAGCCCACTACACAGGAGAAAGGCAAGGCTATAAACCTAGAACTAGAGGAGGAAGATATCAAAGACATCCTGATGGACGATGAGGATGTGGGAACAGAAGTGGAGGAGGTTGAACCCCAGGGTGTGGACCCTATTACGCAGTTGCTAGAGTATGTCCCTCTGTGCAAGTCTAAGTCCAAGATCCCAGAGGACATTGATGAGAGTAAGACTCCCCTACAAACCCCTCTGCTACTGGATGAAATTGTTTTCGATGGTCCGCGCTTGGCACGAGTGCCCATACTAAAGCTTGAAGACTGGGACTTGGCGGACCATGAGAAGTTCCCACACCTGGTGACTGAGCAGCTAATGTGCCACATCATTGACACGAATACGGGAATGACTGCATTGGAGTCGCGGAGGTGGCTCAAGGGGGTAGAAAAGGCAGGGTTTCTCAACCTGCTCTAGGTGCCGCACTATAACTGCACCCCGATGATAGTTTTGGTCATCAAGCAGCTGTTGTGCTTGGTGCATGATGGGTGTCTATGGCTGGAGGAGCCGATACCCATCACAGATAAGTTCATTCACTGAATAACACGCATGCCATATACAAGTGAGAATCCAGCCATGATCTTTGGCAAAAAGGGCGGCGAGTAAGCTCTCGTAGAATTAATGAAGGAAAAATTCAAGATCATGAAGAAGCCGCATGGGTATGCTATCTCTAGCATCTGCGACCCTGCTGTGAAGGTAGCCATGCAGATCCTCGCATGGAAGGTGATGCCGAAGTGTCGCACTGATGAGGTGCCAGCACCTGTCATCGCACTCACATAGTAGTGCACTGAAGGATTCTAGTTTAACTAGTCTGAATACCTTCACAGAGAGTTCCTGGTAAACTATCGCCAAGCACAAGAGCTCAGCAAGACGTTCCACTATGCGTGGCTCTTGCTGTCAATTGTGCTAGTAGCGTGGGAGCTACCAAAGGACAACCAATTCCCTTCAGTCACACCAGACCTCCCTGAAGCAATGAAGTATGCTTCATTGTGGACGACCAAGGATGCACAGTGAGTCCGGGATAGAAATATCTTCTCAATATTGATGGAGATGAATATCAGGATGGTGATGAGTCACAAGTCGCAATTCTCACCTATGGTGTATGCCAATCTGCAGGGCTACGCCAAATTCAAGGCTGACTTCCATTGAGTATCTATCAGGGTGCGGAAGGACCCTGCATGGAAGTGGTATGACTTATCGTATCTGGCCATGAATGACGCCATTGATGCAGTTCTTGATCAAAGGCCGGTGGAGTGGCGTACTACCATGGACTTGGCAGTGAGTGGGAGAAAGTCTGCTAAATAGAAGAAGAAGGAGGCAGCCAAGCTAAAGATGGCGTAGTTGGTCGAGAAGAGGAAAAGGGAGGCCACTGATAAGGCCTAGGCAGAGTAGGCAGGAAAGCAGACAGGTGGAACAGAGCATGGCTCTGAAAAAGGCGCGCGATTGCCTTTGCCTGAGATAGAAGAGGAAGAAACAGAATAGCACGACGCAGACCCTCAGGAGACATTTGCCCGCATTAAGCACCCAAGAGAGATGGAGAGGGGAGGGTGCAGGAATAAATCAAAGGTGACTAAGACCTTGCTGGACCCTATCACATTGACGAAGGGAAACTTACATGATATCGGTGACACAGTCAGGGATGTCACCACAAATAACCATGCAGTAATTTGAACAACAACATCAGATCATGCTAGGGGCAATCGAGACCGGGTTGCAGGAGTTGGAGACCCACACATTGAAAGATGGCATGGTGTCTACTAGCTTGGATATCGACACTTTAGAGGCTGTCGATATGCTGTGCACGAAGGCTTCAAGTGCGATAGTGCTGCCAGATGGAGCACTAACCATGGAAAATGAGGTTGACAAGCCCACTGTCAGTGCCCTAAAGGGAGTTGGGTTGAAGCTGGCAGCGCTTCCATGTGAGGCACTCCACCTATTGTAGGATGGAGTAATTGCAGAACAGAGTGCTCGAGAGCATCGTGCCCTCTAGGTGATCAATGAATAGTGAGTCAACAACGAACATATGGCCCTACATAGAACTGTTTCCATCGCTGCTGAGACTGAGGCGACCAATCAAAGCAACAGGATTATGTAGGTCATCGAGGAGGCGTACCGAATGGTCCCAGAGTTGCCCATTCTAGAGGAGGAGCCAGTCGAGGTACGCATCCGCAAGTTGGCCATAGGAGTGCGCGACAGTCAGATTGAGATGGCACGGGTTCAGTTGGAGCTGAATCTACAAATTACAGAGCTACAATTGAGGGCCCAACCTTCAACACCACCAGAAATAAAGGAATAGCGGGCAACTACTATCACAGAGGCAGTAGCAACAATGGAGAGTGTAGTACCAGACTACGCACAACTGTTCAAGTAGTCATTTGAGGTCTTGACAAGCTTACAGGAGGACCCAAATATACAGAGGCTAGAGATGGAAGCGCGTAAGCTACAAAAATGCTACGATGAAGTTAAGGGCATAGCGCGAACTGTCGCACTGACATAGAGGCTAGCCAAGCTACAGGAGGCCAAGCAGCTGAAGGAACAGGTGGACACAATGCTGCATAAGGAAGCAGTGCTAAAGGTGAGACTAAAGCCCTGACTGGAGGAAGCTTACGTAGTCACAGGAAATATTGAATGCAATCTTGCGACTCTGTAAGTGACGCAACAAAAGCTTTAGGCTGACAGTGCAAGAGCAGTGACCGAGAAGACAATGGAAGACGCAAAGCAGGCAGCAGCTCAGTGCACGGCCGAGGTTGCGGTCATACGGGTCAAGCTAGAAGGGCTTCATGCAAAGATATTTGTGCCTACCAAGTGACTCGAGGGCGAGTCACGATGTTTGTGTTAGGAGGCTGTTGGGAGCGAGATCCCCCAAGGGCAGTTTTGGGGCTAAAAGCCCATGTTTGAGTAAAATTTTGTAATAAAATTGTAAAGTCTCGACATTTTGTGGTCGCAGAGTACGAAAGTGTCATGTGTCATAAAGGGTAGTCTGCCCTTAGTTTTGTAAAGTAAAGTTGGCTGTAAGAAATCTACCCATGGTTCGTAGACCATGGGATTGTATAAAAAGAGCTAAGCTCTAAGCAGTTTTAGAGACAGAGAATGTAAGAGAGTCGTAGCTCCGAAGTAAGAAGTCTATGTCTTGGGTTGTAGCATAGGTAGAGGCTCTGCAACTGAGTGCACAGAGGCCTAGGGTAGAAGTCTGCAGTTGAGTGCACAGACCGCTGCAACTGTGTGTGCAGGGCAGATAGAGTTTGTAAACACTTGGAAGATATCAATAAAGAGAAATATTTAGAAATTCTTATGTCTTTGTTATGTTAATGCATCTTGATATGTTATGTATGAACTTCCTTTATTATGCTTATGTGATGTGCGAATGAATCCAATTATGTTGAATAATTGAACGCAATTACGATTATCTGTTTACGTAGTGTTAACTATAATTATTTGATAAGATAATCAGGTCACTTAGATTAATTAGGGAACCTACATGGCACGCTGCCATAGTAACGCGAAAGTACCCAAGCAGCAGGCTAGGGCTGCGCGAAGGTCGATCATACCCTCTTGCGGAGGTATTGAAGGATGGAATAAAGGGCTCGTATTGCAATCCCTAGAGTGAAGCGACCTGCGCGAAGGTAGGGATAGAGGGAATAAAATGACATCAGAACCATCTCAGGGTGCGAAAGCTTGATTCCACCATCTCCCCATACTGCTTCGGGTGAGACTTCAGTCCGCGCTCCATAGGCTGATGCTGAAAGGGCCAGTATTGTAGGGAATTGTTTGGCTACTTAACATTGAACCTGTGTTAGGCCCCCTCAAGCCCACATATATATTATGCCTTTGGCATACTCTGGCCGAGCACATTGTAGATGGAAAACAATACAATCTCAAAACCCTGTTTTCAATCCCTGATATGCTAAATTACTTTTTGCTAGTTAGGCGTTGCAAAAGGGTTTTGCATTGAAAGAAGCATCCATTAGAAATCCATATGGTGCACCAAGCACAGGATGACGACATTGTCATTATTATAATTATTTACAAGTTTGGAAGGCCTAACACTTTTCTGGCAGAGGTATATTTGCATATAAATCTCGTTTTTCTTCATGATTATATTTCTCTAACTATGTTTGGGTATAATAAACATTTAATGGATGAAATCAAGGCCATTGCAGATATGGAACAAAGTATTCTATAATGAAAACTTTTGGATATCGATGTGATGTTGCCATGGATGATGGCTCATGGAAAAGATGATGGGGTCTCAAGATTTTCCGGTAGCTCCTATTTCCCTGACGTATGTTTTCATCTTTGGAAGTTATGAAAATGAACAAGAGCCACCACCACTACCCTGCGAGAGTGATACTTATGGTGTGTCGCACTTAATGTGATATTTCAAATTTCAAATTTTAGCGCACCAAGCAAAGCAGTACGTGAATGCCTGAAATTGGACACATCTATGCTATGGCCTCATTAGTTTTTCCTTTTTTCTTAATTCACATGTTTTGAAAATAAATTTGTTGGGTTCGAATCCTCTTCCTGTATTTTTGGAATTGTTAGGGGAATTGAAATTGAAAACATTTGTGTTGCCCATGATTATCTCTTTTCATTTTCTTAATTTTAGTTCACAGCAAATTGCAGATCCTCACTAACATCTGTACTCATATTGGGGATCCATGGGAGTTATGTCCCAATTCTAGCAGAAGAAAAGAGCATCTTGGTTGGAACTCTGGTAAGTCATTTACCTTGTTTCGAGAAAACAAAATCCCATTTTTTAAAAGTAACCATGGATTTTTAGAATTTATGAAAATGTGTGCATTCTCGTTCTAATTTTTTCAGGTTGGCCATTTGTTTGTGGAGAGCTATGCACAAGGCCGAAGATGGTGCATATCCGACACATGCACTAGATGGAGTTGCCAAACTATTTATTTTCGACAATGCCACCACAATTGTCAAAGTCTAGAGTTTGAATGTATGGCATATGGAGTTTGTGTCCATGCATCCCTACCAACAGCTAAAGTCAGTGGATTAATTCTATCAGACCTTGTGTTTGTTGAAATATGTTGGTTGGTCATGCAACCACGTGTAGTTTACCATTTGTGTATTGATGTATAATCTGTATGACATATGGAATTTCCTCGCATATGGGGGAAGTGATAAATGGGGAAGGGACAATACTTTCTGTGGGAAAATGTTATGGCATGTATTTCATGATTTTGTTATCTTTAATTTTTTGAAATAATATTTTTTAATTACAAATTTTAATATTTTTGAAATTTATGTAGAAAGACTAAATTTTAAAAAATGTATAATTAAAGTTGTGAACAAATTTCGCCACTTATCATGTAACTTAGTTGTATTTTTCTAAATTTTTATGAAATGAAAGAAATTTCCATTATATCAAGATGTGTTTTGTTTTAATATTTTTATTCATTTTATTAATATTACCATTTTACATGTTTAATAAGTTATTACATCTTTTATTAAAACCCATATGGTAATTTAAAGTAAAAATGGTCATCGTAATTATATATATATATATATATTTTTTTTTTTTTTTTTTCAAAAGGTGGAAAAACCTATCAAACTCAGTTTGTCAAACCAACAGTGAGGACAGCCATCTCTGGCTGCTATCCGCGAATGTCAGTTGACACATCACTGTTATCAAGGAAAACCACGCCACCTAAAATAACCCGCTGGTGGTCCGTAAGGGAGCAGACTTTCACTCCTGCCAGATGCCTCTGGGTCTTGGGCCGTTAACCTGCTTCCTTACGTCCGAGGAAGACGAGCTCTTAGCCAAGCAGAAGCAGTTTTAGGGCATACTCCAGGCCCGAATTATATAATTTTTTAATTAAAGTTTATATTGTAATTTACGATAAAAGTTTTTATTATTTTATATAGAAAATAGTAAAAAAATGAAAATTACAAGAAGAAAATTGGTAATATCAATTATTCGTCATTCCAGGTTTTTAAAACTGTGGTAAGAATGCGATCAAAAACTAAAATTATATTAATATAACTTTATTTTAATTATTACTTCAATAGAATAATAATGTATCTATAAGAGAATCTTTTACTTGGTTTTTTTAGTATAAGTTTTTACTAACTCATCCTTAAATATTTATTTGATTATTTTAGCAGAAGTTTTCATTGCCTCATTTTTAAAACAATTATATGGAAAAATATAATTAGAGATGAACTTTTATACTTATTTTATAAATATGGAGATATTAATTTCATATATATAATTATCTATTGTTTTTATAATAAACAAATAATATAAAAACATTCATTAAATTTAGAGATCTGAATAATTTATATAGTTTGTAAGTTTGGGAAAAAATAATATTATATTAAAAATATTTTAGAGTTCTATTAAAAATGAGTAAAAAAATTGAGATATCCTTAAAATGAAGGATATCAAGAATGCAAATCTAAATTTTGTAATTCTTAGCCTCAAAGATCCTACAAGTCTTTTGCAATAAATAATAGTATATTTTATTTTTATTTTTTTTTAAATAAATCAATCAAAAACCTTAAGAATATCCATACATTTAATTTTGCATGGGTTCAAGCTCTACAATCATGAAATCTTGCCCATAATTGTTGTGTTTGGGCTTATGATTAAGATTCTCAACTTTAAACATTACTATAGTAGTTGGAGGAAACTTGGAATTTTATTATGGAGGAAATTTGTCATTTTACTTTTGAAAAAAACATGAAGTCTTTTTCTTGGTTTTTTTAGTTCCAACATGAATTTCAATTATATATATTTTTAATATAATTAAAGAATATGATATAATTACTCATTTGCTTGATCATATCAAAAATTCCTAAAATAAGAAATACTATATAGTAATTTTTTTTATGGAAGTTTAAACTCATGTTTACTTTCTTTTTATTTTTATTTAAAGAGCAATTTCAAAATATGTAATGTTCCAATACAATTATAATACTTGACCTTTCATTTTAAAAAAGATTTAAACCATGATTAGTGTTGGGTACATGTTAAAGAGGCTAAATTATTAGCAAAGACTCATTTCTCATTTACATGGCATTCCCCCTTAAAACTCTAAAAGCTGGTACAAATATGTTATAGACATATTAACCTTTTAGACTTGGACAATAATGGACAAATGAAGGTTTAAGAATTTCTATGAAGTCATCATAATAAACAAAATAACATAAACTTAATCAAAATTTCATTTTTCTTTATAAGAAAAAATAATTTAGTTTTATAAAAAAAATATTTTAATAAAATGGTATATTACATTTTTTTTTTTTTCTGAATATGACTAATTCTATTATCGTACAAAACAAAGATACAAAATAGAGTACAATGGGCAAGGCTAAGAAATTTTGCCTGTCAGCCCTTGCCTTGCCCTGCTATCAGTTCTAAAATTGAAAAGTTCAAAATTGGAGTTGTTGCTTGACCATTGCCGACACAATTACATAACATGTATTAACTGAACAGACACCAGGGCCTTGGACTGACCCGGACAAAGACAATCGACACCTGAACAATTACAATTGACACCTGAACATTATAGCCGACACATTGACAGAGATAATGCCGCCACTTAGCCGAGTTATACAACGAAATCCCAACAAAAATAGCAGAGATTACCGGGGCGAGTTCAATCATCTTCAGTAGTCTGGGGCGCCTCTTCAATTCGGCACCCGAAACGGAGCGTGTCCTCGGAGTCAGAAAGCTGGATGACCGCGTCTGGGCTTCCCTCTTGGGCTGGCCTGCTCGGACCAGCAAGTGAATAACCAGCATGCGTAGAAGGGCCAGCGTCTGGGTCGAAATTGGTTGCTGGGCGCTCAAGATCCGGCCCATGTTCACGTCCAGGTGCCAACCAACCCGTTCCAGCTCCAACCGGAAGGCACGCAATTGGAGATTCTTCTCTGCTGGAGCGCTGCCCATCCGGCCGAGGCTCGGCCTCCATGTTCTGAGTGACGCTAGGCTCTATCATTATAGAAACAACCAAAGTGGAATTAACTTGAGGGCAGGGGAGCCGATACCTGATCATTGGGAGCTCCATCTGCCCTTCTTCAGAATTTGGGCTTCTGCCATTATGCCCTCCCTCCTCCTCATTGCTGCCCTGAAATCTCTGAGGCAACGACGTTACCTCAATGGAGGAAGAGGGTGAATTATAATCGTTATGCTGCGGGAGGGCCCTACCTCTAATTCCCCCTCTTCGGCTACCCATTCGCGGCCTTTCCCTCGGCATTACAGCACTCCTTCCTCTCTGGAAACCAACACAAGCACTCTGAGCTCCTACAGCTGCAAGAACCAACACCAGCGCCCTCAGCTCCACACCATTGCAGGTGGTGTGCTTACCAGGCTCATAAACCGGCGGAATACCCCTCAGATTCTCACTCCCATTTCCGTCTGAGCGGACCAGGGTCTCACTGCAATGTGCACACATATTCTTCTGTCGATCCAGCTTGCTCTGTTTTAAACTTTTCTCTGCATCGAAAACCATCTTTCTCCCTCGAGCCGAGTAGACAGGCATTAATGCCGTCGGCCGTCTGCATTCAAGTGGGTTAATACCCTGTTGCTCATGGTACCATCGGACACCGTAGGCATGCCACCTGCCCACGTGATGGCGCGTGCCATTACCATATCCCCTGTGCACCTGCATCCGGGAAAATGGTATATTACATTAAATTACATGATCGGTTAAATATTTTCTTATAATAAGGAAATTTTTAAAGAAACAAGGTTTTGGAGAAATTTTAAATATACCTTATTCATAAGGATTGAACATATTTTTAATTTTTCCCAAGCTACGTCTTTGGAAGCTCATAAGCAATGATCTTGGATGCTATGATTGGGAAAATATTAAATATTTTCACATTTCTAATAGGAAACCAAGGGAATAGTTTTTGTTTCTCATTGGTGCCATTATTGTGATTATATTGTTCTTAATTTTTTTGTATTTTTTATGACATTATGACTAACAAGAAAATTAAATAGGATATCGGAGGTAGGGTTGCTGCCGCCTCTGCTTCTGTCTCAAATCTCTATTTTTCTTGATTCTTCCAATGGATTCCCTGGAGGGGGGTGATCCCCCTCTACCCCTCACTATCTCCTCTGACGATGTTTCCTTTCAAGTCATGGTAGATTCTCTTTCAAAGCCCCTATGTCTGACGAAGGCCCTGTCCAATTTTTTCAAGTGAAACGTTCAAGTAAAAAATGTCACCCTACTGGATGGTGTGCAAAAAGCTTCCTTAGCTTATGCAGAACGTGCTCTTATTGCCAAGTTCATTGGTATGTGGCCACCCCCCGGGTCTATGGAATTTTGGATGAGCCAAACATGGAAATCTATGATAAAAGGAAAGATTTCTTTATCCACTGTGGGAAACAGATTCTTCATATTCTTGTTTTGAATTCAAAGAAGATCAAGATTTTTTTGTTTTGAAATAGACCTTATTTATTTGGATCAAGAGGTGTGTATTTGAACAAATGGACATTGGATTTAAATCCGGATGAAGACATTCCCAATGCTATTTCAGTTTGGGTCAACCTCCCTAGGATTCCTATCTCTTGTTGGAGCGATGACTATTTCAGGGCTATTGGAAATGGTCTGGGAAAATACTTGGATAAATCTAAACCTAAGGGCTCCCAATTTCCCTATTCTAAAATATGCATTGAAGTTGATTTGGAAAAAGGCTTACCAGCGGAGATTAACGTAAACTTGGGGTAATGGAAACACAAACAAATTTTGGATTATGAACAAATCCCTTTTAAATATATAGACTATCACGACTATGGTAACATTGCAAGAGACTATTCTAAAGTTGGCCAAAAAATGGTGGATATCTAAACTCCTCAGGAGGAATATCAGTAGAAAAAACCTCCCTCTCCATCTCCAGCACAAATATGTGAAATGATTTGGAATGAGGACGGTCCCCCAAAGGTCAACGTATTATGTTGGGAGCTGGTCCATGAGAAAATTCTGACAGCTAAGAACCTCAGGAAAAGAAGCATCCATGGGGCTTCTCGTTGTGTGCTTTGTGGCAAGGTAGAGGAATCCATCAAGCATCTCTTTTTCTATTTCCCCTTCTCAATGGATACTTGGAAATTTTCTCTCATTATTATTTTTCATCTATCTGCTATTCTTGATGAGTGGAATGTGATGTTTAATCTATGTCGATCTTGATATCCCTTTCCTAAGAAATCTAGCTCCCTTTTTATGCGATGTTGGATGACGGTTCCAAAATTTCTTTGTAGGTTGATTTGGCTTTGTCGAAATCAAGTGATCTTACAAGATAAATGGTGCTCCCCGTAATCTGTTGCCATCAAAGGAATGCAACTCCTATTTGAGGTGATATCCTCTCGAGCATATGATGAAGAGGAAATAAAGGATCTATCAGTAGAAGAAAAGGATTGGCTCAGAATTTCTAAAAACTCAAAGTGTACCTCCAATTAAAAAAAAGAATAATAAAGTCCCTCCATTCCGTATTAGACTGTCTGGGGAAAATTTTGAAGAATGGCAAATGAATATAGGGAAAGTTCAAATATTTTTTGATGGTCCTTCGAAAGGTAACCCTAGGGAGGCAGGAGTAGGAGGGGTGATATTTAACCTCGAAGAAAAATATGAAACAAAGTATGCATGGGGACTTGGGAAAGCCTCGAATAACCAAGCCGAAGCTCTCTCTCTTTGGAAAGGTCTAAAGATAAGCATCTCCAAAGGCATACAAAAATTGATTATTATTGGTGACTCATTGGTGGTGATACAAAATTGCATAAGGATATCTAGAAACGAGCAACCCTTTGACGACAACCCTTCTCCATTGATAACAAGGATTACTTTTTTATTAAATAAGCTTGATAATTTCAATTTTTATCATGTAAAAAGAGGGAATAATCAAATGACGAACCATCAGGAAAATATGGGTGCACTTTAACCCCAACAGAAACTGCATATTAATCTCAAGGTATCAACTTGTCACGTCCCTTAATGAGCGGATTAATTAAAATTACAGTGGAGTATAGGTGGTCCATCGGGTTAAGAGTGGTTCAGAGGTATAACTCCTTAATTATCACCTCGGGGATGGTTACAGGAATGTTGGTAGTTGTCAAGGGACACAGTGTATTTAATAACAGGTGGGTGTGACAATGTTTAACAACAATGAAATGAGACAAGTGGAATTTACCAAGCCGTTTATTAAATGGTGTTTTAGGTGAGTTTATTTCCGGTACTTTGGCATATCAACCACTTACAGTGTGATGGTGCTTCAAATGAATGAGTGTGCCATGACATTTTTGTAGGTCGGGAATTCACTTGATTGTGAAGCGATGGGAGTCTCATCGCAACCGAAACTCTTGGTTATAAATAAGAGACATGCAATGGAGATTAGGAGAAAAATAGTCTTGGGGTAGGAAATAATTGCAAGGAAAATGGCATTAACAAACTCAAGCAGTGGAAATGAAGCTGAGAACTTCAGACATAGCGGGAAAGTAATGCAGTTTATCAATAATTCAACCAAGCTAGTAGTAAAAGAGATTCAATACTAGATAACGACATTGATGGATCATCTAAATGGGTTTGGAAAAGATATGGAACTCCTGTGGAAGGAAATGAAAACGTTGAATGTAGGCATGATAAATCTGAGGTATTCGGTGGAAAATATGGAAGTCAAGGTCGAAATGACAATGTTGGGAGTGTTGAAGGAGGTGTTCGGATTGCACAATGCACATGGACCAATGGCAGTGAGAGTTGGGGATGCTGTGAATAACATTTAGGAGCCTAGTGTTGAGGAAAATGTGAATCTAAGTCAGTCGATGGAAGATGCTCCGAATACCAAGGAACACGATGGTCCCGGGTAGTCTTCCAGGGTGAGATTTTTTACTTCAACGTTTCAATTGACAAACTTGGATGGGGCCTCCATCTGATGCAGGCGCTTGGAAAGAGAAGCTACAATGACTTGAAAGGTTGCATCGTTAGAGGATATGGTGAGGGGCGTAGGCGGTGCAACCCCTTTCGCAGAAGCCCTGGAAGAATCAGGAGAGATAGAGATATGAGATGGAAGTAGAGATGGCAACAACCCTAACTTCAATATCCTATTTAATTTTCTTGTTAGTCATAATGTCATAAAAAAAATACAAAAAATTTAAAAACGATGTAATCACAATAATGGCACCAATAAGTAACAAAAATTATGCCCTTGGTTTCCTATCATAAATGTGAAAATATTTAATATTTGCCGAATCATAGAAGCCAAGATCATTTCTTATGATCTTCCAAAGACTGGCTCGGGAAAAGTTAAAAATATGTTTAATCCTTATGAATTAGGTATATTTAAAATTTCTCCAAAACCTTGTTTCTTTAAAAAATTCCTTATTATAAGAAAATATTTAACCGATCATCTAATTTAATGAAATATACCACTTGATCATCTAATTTAATGCAATATACCATTTTATTAAAATGTTTTTTTTTAATAAAAGTAAAGCCTTTTTTCTTATAAAAAAATGAAAATTTGATTAAGTTTATGTTATTTTTATTTATTATAATGCCTTCATCAAAATCCTTAAACCTTGATTTGTCAATTATTGTCCAAGTCCAAAAGGTTAATATGGCTATAATGTATTTGTACCAAATTATAGAGTTTTAAGGAGGAATGCCTTGTATATGAGTAAGGAACCTTTGCTAATAATTTAGCCTCTCTAACATGTACCCAACACTAATCATGGTTTACAATTTTTTTAATGAAAGGTCAAGTATTATAATTGTATTGGAGCATTACATATTTAGAAATTTATCTTTAAATAAAAAGAAAGTAAACATGAGTTTAACCTTTCATAAAAAGATTACTATATAATATCTTATTTTAAGAATTTTTTATATGATCAAGCAAATTAACAATTATATCATATTCTTTAATTATATTAAAAATATATAATTGAAATTCATGTTGGAACTAAAAAACCAAGAAAAAGACATCATATTTTTTCAAAAGTAAAATGACAAATTTCCTCTATAATAAAATGGCAAGTTCCCTACACCAACTATAGTCATGTTTAAAGTTGAGAATCTTAATCATAAGCCCACACACAAAAATAATGGGCAACGGTTCATCATGGTAGAGCTTAAACCCAATGCAAAATCAAATGTATGGGTATTCTTAAGGTTTTTGATTGATTTATTTTTCTAAAATAAAAATAAAATATACATTTATATTTTCAAAACACTTCTGAGATCTTTGAGGCTAAGAATCGCAAAATTTAAATTTGGATTGTTGATATCCTTCATTTTAAGGATATCTCAATTTGTTGTATACTCATTTTTATTAGAATTCTAAAATATTTTTAATATAATATTATTTTTTCCGAAACTTACTAGCTTGTAAATTATTCAAATCTTTAAATTTAATGAATGCTTTTATATTATTTGTTTATTTCAAAAACAATAGATCATTATATATATGAAATCAATATCTCCATATTTATAAAATAAGTATAGATGTTCATCTAATTATATTTTTCCATATAATTGTTTTAAAAATGAAGTAATGAAAACTTATGCTAAAATAACAAATAAATATTTAAGAATGAGTTAATAAAAACTTATACTAAGAAAACCAAGTAAATGTTTTATAGATAGAGATTCTCTTATAGAAACATTATTATTCTATTGAAATAATAAGTAAAAGTAAACTTATATGAATATAATTACATTTTTCATCACATTCTTACCACAGTTTTAAAAAAACTTGATGTTACCATTTTTCTTTTTTAAATTTTAATTTTTTAATAATTTCTATATAAAAATAATAAAAAACTTTACCTTAAATTAAAATATAAACTTTAATAATAAAAAATTATATAATTACAATAACTATTTTTATTTTAAATTACCATATTGATTTTGATATTTTTTTTATAACTTATTAAACATGTAAAATGGTAATATTAATAAAATGAACAAAAATATTAAAACAAAACACATATTGATATAATTGGGATTTCTTTCCTTTCATAAAAATTTAGAAAAATACAACTATATATAGTTACACCATAAGTGGCGAAATTTGTTTACAACTATATATATATAAATATATATTTCAAAAATATTAAATTTTCTAATTAAAAACATTTATTTAAAAAAATAAAAAATAACAAAATGATAAAATCCAACCATAAATGTTTCCCACATAAAATATTGTCCCTTCCTCATTTAGCACTTCCCCATATGCGAGGAAATTCCATATGTAATACAAATTTTACATCAATATACAGGTGGTAAACTACGCTTGATCGCATGACCAACCAACATATTTCAAAAAACACAAGGTCCGAGAGAATTAATCCATTGACTCTAGTTGTTGGTAGGGACGCATGGACACAAAATCCATATGTTAGACCTTCAAACTCTGGGCTTTGACAACTGTAGTGGCATGGCTGAACAGAAAAGGTTTTGCAGCTCCATCTATTGCATGTGTCAGATATGCATTGTCTTCCCCTTATGCATAGCTCTCCACAATCGAATGGTTAACCTGAAAAAATTAGAACCAGACCGTGCACATTTCCTTTAATTCTCAAAATCCATGGTTACCTTAAAAAAATGGGATTTTTTTCTTTCTCCAAATAAGGTAAATGACTCACCAGAGTTCCAACTAACATGCTCATTTTGTCTGCCAGAATTGAAACATAACTCCCATGGATCCCCAATATGAGTCTAGATGCTTGCAAGGATTTGCGTTTTGCGGTGAACTAAAATTAAGAAAATCAAAAGAGACAATCATGGATAGCATAAAAAAATTTAATTTCAATTCCCCTAACAATTCCAAAAATATACGAAGAGGATTCGAACCGTGAAAAATTTATTTTTAGAACACATGAATAGCATAGATGTGTCCAATTTCGGGCATTCATGTAGTGCTTTGCTGGGTGTGCTAAAATTTGAAATTTGAAATATCAAATTGATTGCAGCACACTGTAAGTATCATTCCGACAAGACGATGGCGATGGCTTTTGTTCATTGTCAGACCTCCCAGAGATGAAAATGTACGTTTAGGAAAATATTGATACCCCATCATCTTTGCCATGACCCATCATCCATGGAAATGTCTCATCCATCTCCAAAAGGTCCCATTATAGACTTCTCCATATTGATACATCTCCAAAAGATCGCATTATAGACTAATCCATATCGAACCACCGTAGGAACACATGGGCCTGGTGAATCTGATCCACATGAAATTTGGTAGACGAAAATATTATCGGCACACAAGATCCCTCATCAGATCTCCTTGCACACAGGGAGTCGTATAGAACATGATTCACAAGGTACTTTCATTTCCCATCGCATTTCCTCTTAACCACAAATCTGTGCCCGTGGGTATCAACCTATGATGTGACTGATGCATTTGAGTAATCATTGTGTGGGTAAAGACAGTGTCGAAAGGAAAATCTTAACAACCAACCACTAAGGCAATGATTTCCCGGTGGTGACCTATGCTCCATCAAATATGCATGGATGATACTGTCAAAAGTGCCGAAGACGACCATATTTTCTGGGAAGTAGTGTACGCTGATGATGGATGTTAAATCAAGTTTGGCTGGTATAGTTTGATGACTCCACTGTAGCTCACGTTAATGGCATCCATTTATTCAAGCTCCTAATAGGCCATTCATAATAACCATTTATTTAAGGCAAATCTTAAATGGACCACCACTACAAAAAAAAAAGGTCATTGGTGAGGGTCATGCCTATGATGGACCTTTAAGGTCCATCACCAATGTCGCATATGGTGACAGTCCTTAAAAAAGCATTGTTGTAAGTGTATATAGTGATGGTCCTTAAAGGTTTTTCACCAAAGACATTTTCAATGACACATTTGGTGAGAGCCGTGAAAGGCTCGTCACTAATTCTCTCTTCGCTGACACTTTTGATGAGGGTTGTTAAAGGCCCATCACTAATTCTATCTTTGGTGACACTTCTAGTGACGATATTTTATTAACTCTCACCAATGCTCCTTTTGGTTACTTTTGGTGATGGTAAAAAAATGTTTATCATCATTGATCATTCCAATGAGTTTTTGATGACGTTATGTACCTGTTACTATATTTTTATTCAAAAGATAATGATTTAAGACCATTGTTGTGGAGTCCTTTTCACTATATTTCCAAGCCCATAATGGTTAGAGTGAGTCAATTTGTTAAGAAGTAATTAGTGCGTATCATTTACCTCAAGAAGAATATAGTTTTCCTATGAGTCAACACATGATTAATCTCTATTAGGTTTATTATCTAGCAAATTCCATTTCGATAAAGTTCCACTAGTGTGTGTAGGAACTATATTATTTAATAGATAATCAAGCTCTATCAATTCTATTAATGATAGAGACCTAGCACTCATCAACACTTATGGTACACCTTAACATGCCTTGGAAAATACTAACATTCCTTGGCACCTCACATGTCTTGGAACATCTTTGTACCTGGAACATATTTATACCTAGAACATCTTGCCATGAGTAGGACACACAAGCACATGTTGGCATGCCCTAGCATAGCATATCACTCCCCTAGCATGTGTTGGCATGCCCTATAGTCCCTAACATGCCCTGGAACACCTTGGCTTAATATTGCATTGACATACATTAGCACTTAACACACATTGGTACTTGGCATGTACTGGAACCTATTATTAGTGTGCCTTGCATGCCCCTTTTGAAAAAAATAAATTCTCGACTTATTAACCCTCTTATCTTTTCATTTCCTTGCATTTTAACTTGGTTATTCCTTTTTTTTCCTTGAAACGCCTTCACACATATTGGCATACTCTAGCACCCTGCACATCCTAGCATGTATTAGCACCTGGTATGTTTTGGCATGCCTTGGCACTATTTGGCATATGTTAGCACACCCTAGGACAACCTATCACACTCTAGCACTTCTTGACATGCCCTGATATTCCCTATCATGTCTTACTAGTGCTTAACACTCATTGACACTCCCTAACACACTCTCATATTCATTCGCTTCCATGCATTTTCACCTAGTGTTCCCTTGTGTTGTCATATTGCTCCCTAATAGCCCTCAAAATGCATTGGAACTCTCTAGCACACCTTAGCACTCTTCGACATGACTTTCCACTTCATAGCAGGCATCACACTCCCTGAGACACATTGGCACTTAGCACATGTTGGCACTTGGAAAGTCTTAGCATGTTTGGCATGCATTGAGATGACTTGGTATGACTTGGCATGGTTTAATATTAAAGTTATTTGAGATCAATTATTGGAAAGTAGATCAAAAGTAACAAAGGAATATTTGGCACTTAGAATGCACTAACACTTGGCACTTGGCACCTATTGGTACCTAGTGTTGGTGTGCCTAGCATGCCCCTCATGGAAAAGGTAAATTGATGACTTATTAACCCTATTATGTTTTCATTTCCTTGTAGTTTAACTTGTTTCTCCCTTTTGTTGCCTTAACGGTCCTTGGCATGCATTGTGACACCCTTGCACAACTTGGCATGCCTTAGCACTTGGCGCATCTTAGCTCATTTGACATGCATTTGCACTATCTGGCACATGTTAGCATGCCATAGAATTACCTAAAACACCTTGGAAGTCATGCCATCACAACTAGAATTACATTTTTCCACGACATGGGACCCTTACATTTTGTATAACGCCTTGGAACTCCCTAGTTGTCATGCCCTCATAGATAACCTTACTTTTTTTGTGACTTGGGAACCCAACCAATTCATTAGAAAAACAATATTGTGCCCAACTCAAAGTCTCGTCTTCTCTAAAATTTCTTTGTCCATGCCTTATCACAACCATAGGATTTCCTCTTGCAAGTCCTATTCTGAACTTCTCCTAAAACACTTCATCCTTGGGACACCTTGAATTCACTGACACTCCTTGGCACACACTCTTATTCGTTCATTTCCAAGAATTTTTACCTAGTTCTCCCTTGTGTTCCATGACACTCCCTAACACTCCTCAGAATCCATTGACAATGTCTGCCATGTGATAGCACACCTTTTTCATTCCTTGTCATGCCCTGACACTCCTTAGATATCATGCCCTCACAACTACCCTTACGTTTTTTGAAACTTGGAAACCCAACCAAGTCCCACCTCGACTACAACAAGTTAACCAAGTTATAGTTACTATAACTAGACTATGCCTTGTTTACCTAAGAACTGCCTATAACACATATTAGGCTACTCATGTCCAATGTCAACTCATCCCACTTAACAAATTACGAAGTCAAGGCTCATGTCCAACCATGGTGATACAACAAGTAAGCAACACAATTTACATATTGACATGCCATAACACTTGGCATGTCTAATAATCGCTTAGCACTATGTGGTGTGTGTTAGCATCCCCTACATTTATTGGCATGCTTTGCACTCCCTAGCACAACCTAGAACTCCCTAACATTCCCTGGCACTCTATCATGCCTTGGCACTTGCTAGCATATAACCTTGTCACTACCTCCTTAAAACACTTGGAACTCACTGACACTCCCCATCACACACTATTATCTATTCATTTCCATGCATTATGAACTAGTTCTCCCTTGAGTTTCTATGGCACTCCCTAGCATTCACTAGCATGCATTGGCACACCCTGCGACCTGACACATCCTGGCATGTTTTCCTAGCACCCTAGCATTCCTTGGAACTACCTAGCATATCTTGTCACTCCCTCCTTATCACACCTAGAAATCACTAACACTCTCTGTAACACACTCTTATTCATTCATTTCCATGTATTTGAAACTAGTGATCGCTTTTCTTTCCTTGGCACTCCATAACACTCCCTGGCATGCATTGTCACACCCTAGAGCCGGGTACATCTTGACATGTCTCCCTTACCTCTAGCATGCCTTAGCATTGGCTACCATACCTTGTTACTCCCTCAGCACACCTGTAACTCACTAACACTTCCTATCAAAAACTGTTATTTTTTCATTTGCATGCATTAATTTGACCTATTGCTCTCTTGTGTTTTCAAGGAACTCCTTGACACTATCTAGCACATGTTGACACACCCTGGCACCTGTCACATCTTGGCTGCATGTCACCCTAGCACTCTAGCATGACTTAGCGCAACCTAGCATACCATGTCACTCTCTCCTTAGCACACTTGGAACTTGCTGACACTCCTTGTCGCACACTCTTATTCTTTCATTTCCATGCATTTTTACCTAGTGCTCCCTTATTTTTTCCTGGCACTCCCTAACACTCCTTAGCATGCATTACCACACCTTGGCACTTGGCACATCTTGTTATGCTTCCGTAGCACTCTAGCATGTTGTGGCACTGCATAGAATACCTTGTCACTCCCTCCTTAACACACCTGGAACTCGCTAACACTTCATTTCCATGCATTTGAAACTTGTGTTCCCTTTTGTTTCCTTGGCACTTGGCCCTAACACTCCTTAGTATGAGTTCATGCCACACCTTGGCACCTTACACATCTCAAAATGCCTTAGCAATTGGCTTGACGTAGCATGCCTAACATGCCTTGGAATTGTCTAGCATGTGATAGTACTTCCTGTCATTCTCTATCACACCTTGGCACTCCCTAATTGTCATGCCCTCATAGAGAGCTTTATTATTTTTCAACCTGGTAACCCAACCAAGTCATTGGAAAAATAGTGTTGTGCCCAAACCAAAGTCTCCCTTTGTCTGAAATTGCTTTGACCAACCCCTTATAATTGTAACCATCAGCTTTCCTCCTACAAGTCCTGTTATGACCTTCTCCTAACATTATTTGTCCTTGAGACACCTAGAATTCATTGACACTCCTTGACACACACACTTTTTTGTTCATTTCCATGTATTTTGACCTACTTCTCCCTTGTGATGCCCTAACACTCTCTAACATTCCTCAACATGCATTGGCAATTTTCAACATGTATTGTTAGCATGCATTTTCATTCCTTTGCACACCCTGACACTCCTTCGCTATAACTCCCTCACAGCTACCCTTACTTTTTTTGCAACTTGAAACCCAACCAAGTCTTGCCTCAACTACAACAACTTGACCAAATTACAGTTATTACAACTAGACTATGCCTTGTTCACCTAAGAACTGACTATAACTCATCTTATGCTACTCATGTATAATTTCAATTATCGAACTTAAAAAGTTACAAGTTACCATGTCAAGGCTCATGCCCAACCATGGCCATAAAACAATTGAGCAACGTAGTTTACATCTTGACATGCCATAATGCCTGACACATATAACAATCCATTGGCACTATGTAGCATGTCTTAGCAACCCCTACATTTCTTGGCATGCTTTGGCATTCCCTAGCACTACGTGACATGCCTTGGAAATCTAGCATGCATTAGCACTGTCGAGCATATAACCTTGTCACTCCATCCTTAACACACCTGAAACTCACTGACACTCCCAGCTATCACATGTAGATTTTTTTGTAGATTCACAATTGATGTAATGTACTAAAACACAAGACAAGAATCTACTCTACTCTTTAAAATCCAAAAACCAATAGATCGATGAAAAAAATAATGAACATGAGGAAGATAATTAGTGGAACATAACACAATAATTTATCTGGATAAATCCACTACTCAAAATCCCAACTATCTATTGCATTAATCATAAATTTGAGTGATAATAAAAAGCTTGTTCTCATAGGAACAATTCATGCACAAGTGTGATCAACTCTTTGCCTCACAAGCCCAGTCAAGCCAATACTTAGCCAATTTTTCTGTCTGACAAGCCATTATTTCCTTGCACAATTCATTTTAGGATCAACCCATATTTAATGTGGGAAATCCCTCCTCAAAACTGTACAATCCAAATTAGTTCATTTTCCTAGTTGTATGCATGATATCTACAATGCATATCATAATACAATTGATAGTACATTGTCCCTGCACTCTAGTCTCAACTAGGTATTTCTCTAAACTGACATGCATGAGTTTCTCATGAGGGAATATTCTGTTAGCTGGAGTAGCACCTAAGGATGCACGAGTGCACCAACTCACCACTAATCCTCTACTAGTTCCATAAACAATTGTAACTAGTTTAACTATCTGTAACTGAGTCAAACTAATTTATCTAACTACAACTCAAATAAACTCATCTCGGACCCCTAAAATTTAGGGAGAACATATACATGACTACAGAAACACTTCAAACTCGAAAATCCTAAGCTAAATAAATTAATTAAACTTAATTAACTATTTACAAGTTGCGATGAGAATATAATTCAATTTTAATTCTTAGTTTAATTCAAGGACAAATTAAATTGGAATTCTTTGTTGCCATTTCTCAACACTCCCTCTCAACAAGAAAGGGATTATTAGCTACCCCGAACCTATCTCTGTGAAACTCGAATTTACATCTTGACAATGCCTTTTTCAAAATGTCAGCATATTTCTCCTCCGTGGGAATGTACTCTAACAACATAATCTATGTCAATACACAATCTATGAGATGATGATATCATATATCAATATGCTTGGATCGATCATGAAAAACAGGATTTTCAGAGTGTTTGATACAACTCTCATTATCGTAATAAATCATAGTTGGATCCATCTACTGACCAAACAAACCAACCAAGATCTTCCTCATCCATATGGCCTCACATGCTGCTTGACTTTCATCCACATACTCTGCCTCTGCAAACTAAGTACACTGATCTTTGTTTCCTGTTGTACCAAGAAAATGCCACTAACCCAATACTGAAGATCCCTCCTGATGTTATCTTCCTATTGGATGGACTCCCTACCCAATCTGCATCGCCGAATCCTTGAATCGTCACTCCCTTTGTTTGTCTGCACCACAATTCATACTGAGAAGTGGCCCTGAGGTACCTCAACACATGCTTTGCCGCCTTCCAATACATCTTGGTAGGCCTAACCATTGCTTGACTAAGTTGGTTAACTCCATAGCACATATCTGGTCGTGTGTTCACCAAGTACATGAGTGAACCCAAAAGGTGCCTGTAAACAGTAGCTTCCACTACTTCTCCCAAAGTAACATCCTCCTTCCACTAGTTACCTGCTAAAGGAGTCTCCAAGGGTTTGCTTCTCTCCATGTAGAATCACCTGAGTATCTCATTGGCATACTTTCGCTAAGACACAAGCAAATCCCCATCACCCTTCCATACTTCCATGCCCAGAAAGTAATGCATGAGCCCCATGTCCCTCATCTCAAACTATCTTGCAAGATCCTCCTTGAAGACTTGATTAACTGATCATCACCTGTCAGAATCAAATCGTCAAAATACAAAACTATGATCAACAATTTACCTTCCACCAATATGTGGTATAGGTTCACATCTTCTTCACTCTTAGTGAAGCCCAACCCAGTGAAGTAGCTATCAATCTTGGTGTACCAAGCAAGGGGTGATTTCTTCAGCCCATACAACGCTCTCTTGAGCTGACACATATGCGACTCATGGTCGAAGGTCTCAAAACCCTTAGGCTGCTCTATGTACACCTCTTCCTCAATCATTCCATTAAGAAAGACTATCTTTACATCCATCTAATGTATCTTCCAACCCATTTGTGCTGATAGTTCCAATATAGATCTAATCAATGAATACCTTTCAACAGGAGCAAAGGTCTCATCATAGTCAATCCCCTCTACTTATGAAAATCCATGGGCCACAAATATGGCCTTATGCTTCTCCACACTACCATATGCAGCTTTATTTACCTTGTAAAGCCATTGGAAGCTCACAAATGACTTGTCTTCCAGTCTTGAAACCACATCCCAAACATTGTTACGAACTATGGATTCATACTCCTCCACCATGGCATCAACCCAAACCATTTGTTGCACTGCTTCCTCAAAGGAAGATGGATCTGTCACAACACATTCGCTCATAAGAGCCATGTATCTAGTGTACCTCTCAAGTGAGCTCCTCTACCTACGTTGAGATGTGGGTGCTCCCACATTCTCCCATACATCATGCAAAAATCTATCAGCCTCTCTGGTCCGCTTTCTCCCATCTCTGGAAAACTCTGCCTGAGTGGATGTTTCCACTCCCAGATCCTCTGCATGTGGGTGCTCCACATCAATATCAGGATCCTCAATATTGGGAACCAAAAGTTCCTCAACCGCATGTAGCCATAGCTCCCTCTCAAGGGAAACTCACATGGCCTTCTGCTCATCAGACTTGACATCTGTGTGAACCACTGTCATCCTGTTGGTCGACAAGTACACTCGATAGTTGTGAGGTGTATGAGTGTACCGTACAAATATCCCCAACTCTATTTTTAGCTCAATCTTCTTTCATGCATATTTGGTCACATGGAAATATACTGATGACCCAAAAATCCTGAAGTGATTGACATCTAGCCTCTTACCGGAGAAAGCCTCCTCTGGTGTCTTCATCCCAAGTATCTTATGTGGGATTCTATTCTGCAAATAAATTATGTGTTGCATGCCTCAACCCATAAGTGTAGTGGTAGGCCTTGATCATGCAACATCACCCGTGATGCCCATATAATGCTTATGTTCTTCCTCTTATCCACCTCATTCTGTTGTGGGTTATGGGGTGTCCTCAACTCCTGTTTAATCCCTTCTGGGACACAGAAGTTCTTAAACTCATTTGAGACATACTCACCATCGTTATCACTCCTTAGAGCTTTAAACTTCCTGCCTGACTCTTTCTTAACCAATGCTTTAACTTCACAAAACTTTGTGAAAGTTTGATCCTTCTTCTGCATAAAAAATTTCCATCATTTACGAGAAAAGTCAACAAAAAATATAACATAATACATCTATTTGGTCGTGGATGTTGTCGATAATGATCCACACACATCTGAATGGAATCACTCTAGAATAGCTGCTGCTCGACTGCCACTATCGTGAAAGGAAACCTTGGTGCATTTTCCCAATGTACACCCCTTTCATGTATCAACTCATTCTAGTGTACCTTTGGGAAGCTCAATAGAGATTTGTTGCATGATCTTCAAAGCCCCATGATGCAAGTGGTCCAATCACCTATGCCACAACTCACCAACGTCTTGGATTTGTACCATCTCTACTTTTGTGCTCAAATCAGCACAATCCTCTACTTCCAACTTATAGAGATTCTTAACTCGAATCCATATCTTATTTACTTGACACATGGCTATGTGTCTAAGGAACGTCTTTCCTTTTCTAAAAACCATATCATAGCCTCTATCCTCCAACATGGCGACCGATACTAAGTTCTTCTTAAATCTGGGCACATACATAACATCCCTCAAGGTGAGAGTAGCACCATGCTCCCTTTGAAAAGTAACCGTGTCCAATCCTATAGCACTATACCTCTCGTCGTCACCCATCTCGATATCCATCTCGAGATCCTTCTCCTCAAGGTCACTAAACAAATCCTTGTCACCCTTTATGTGGAATGAAGCTCTACTATCAAGGTACCATACACTACCCATCATTGATGACACCATGCATGCAATGAGAGTAAAGTCAAATTCAAATTGAAAAGCCAAAGCCTCACCCATTGCTCCTCCTAAGGACTTCTTCTTGGACTTCTTGAGCGAACAAGTTGTAGAAAAATGTCCCAACTCATGACTATGAAAGCACTTAACTTTTTGCATGTCTTTCCTCTTACCTACATGGAAAGAATCCAATTTGGAATGGGAAGCCTTCCCTTTCCCTTTCCTTGCATTACCTGCTAAGGCACAATTTTCCTCATCTTTAGTCTTAGATGAGGAACCATATCTGGTGTTCCTTCTGATCTCCTCCTGCATCAAATCTGACCACAGTCGTTGCCAATCTGGCAGCGTTTCCCTTCCCTTCATAGAGTCCTGATAGTTATTCCAACTCTTAGGAAGGCCTAGGAGAGCGAGGCTCACCATATTATCTTCGGAAAAAATTATTCCAACACTTCCAAGTTCATATTTGTAGGTTGTGAACTTGGTCAAGTATTTTGGAATGGTCTTGCCTTTCTCCATCTTGATTTTTTTAAGTCTATCTTCCAGTGCCAACTTCCTACGGTTACTATTATTTTGGAAAAGGTCTGTCAATTCTTTCCACATAACATATGGTGTATCCTTACCATGGAGACTCAAGACAATGTGTTCACGAACTCCCTCAAGGATTATCCGCCTCACCTTCGCCACACACTTCCTCCATTCGGCCAAATCTTTTGCATCCGATGTTGGTGGCTTAGGAATGTCTTGATCAATGAATTCCTTCAAGCCATTATCCTCCAACACAACCTCCATCCTATCATTCCCAGCTATATAATTAGAGCTACCTTCCAAGGCATACTCGAGTCGCAAACTGTGGAAGGCCATCTGCCAATCCTGAAGTATGTAATGCAAATTGGACTTTCACCCGTAACCCTGAACTCAAAAAATTTGAGATCTCCTCTAGCATATTTTCTTCAGCTCTGATACCATGTAGATTTTCCTATAGATTCACAACTCATGTAATGTGCCAAAACACAAGACAAGAATCTACTCTACTCTTTAAATTGCAGAAACCAAAAAATAAATGAAAACAATATGAAAAAGAGGAAGATAATCGATGGCACATAACACAATAATTTCTCTAGGGAAAGAAACTTCTCAAAACCCTGACTATCTATTGCATTAATCACAAATCTGAGTGATACTACAAAGCTTGTTCTCAGAATAACAGTTCTTGCACAAGTATTATCAACTATTTGCCTCACAAGTCTGCTCAAGCTAATACTTAGCCAATTCTACTACCTACCAAACCCCTATTTCCTTGCGCAATTCCTTTGAGGATCAACAGGCCATATTTAATGTGGGAAATTCTTCCCCAAAACATTCAAATTAGGTCTTTTTCCTGATTACATGCATGATTTGTACAACTCGGATCATAATACAATTGATAGTACACTATCCCTGCACTCTAGTCTCAACTGGGTCTTTCTCTGAGCTGACATGCATGAGGTTCTAATGAGGGAATCTTCAGTTAGATAGAGTAGCACCTGAGGATACACCAATGCACCAACTCACTACTAATCCTCTACTAGTTCCACAAACAATTCAGCTTCTTAGGGCCTCGACTCTAACATGGATTTGTACTAGGAATAATTCATGCAAATGAAAGGGGGCCTTTTTGTTTGACCACATACGCACAAGAGCACTAGATGTTTTGCTTCAGATCCCCCTTGGTACATTCAAAGTGGGTTTACATTCACGTCGAGTTGAAACTATTCATAATGACCTTCCTCTTCTTAATAACATCTGCTAGCTGTTCCATATACACGAGATAGAATTAAAGGATCACCTCATCTGTAGATGCCCCAATTTATTATGAGATTCAAGGGATGTTCTATTGTCTTTATTAACATTTGGATGGGTTGTTATCTACATTCTTTAAATACACGTCTAGGATGTTTTATGAGGGAGGTCCTTTGATTTAGATCTTTATATAAGGCCTTGTGTGGTGTTCCCCTATAAAACTCTTCCAAGGGGTTCACCTCCTTCGATGTTGCCTTTCCTACTTAGGGCCAAATTGACAAACCAAGATTCAAATTTATTCAAATACCAAATTAGTGAGGCATCATACCTCTTACTGACTTAGGCCTTAATGATACATCTTTCTTCAGAGATATTTTGAGGATTTCCCACCATAGATCACAAGTTGGATGTCATGGGATATGTTACCCCATTTTCTATTTGGCCTTTTAGAGGATATTTCAAAATTTTGATTGTGTTAAAATTGGCAACTAGGGCAAAATTCCACCTTGGGATAGCTCACTTGATGGAGCTTATAATTTCATTAAATTCCTCTTTTTGAGATGACCAAAATTGATATAAATATCATCTCATTTAGACAAGTGGAAGTGTGATTTTGAATTTATGCCCACACATGTAAAAATTGTTCAGGTCAACTACATCAACATGTAGGCTCAAGAAGCCCAGTGGATGTGTATCTTCACCCACAGTGAATTGTGTAAATACAAGTGACCTCACACCTCATTTAAAATCATCATCACTCACACATTCTTCTCTTTACTTCTCTCAATGGTTGATACAACTATTGGGCAACTTGTCTTTCTCACACGTGTGGCAAGAAGGATGAGTTTTCTGGGCTGAATTGCAGGACTGAAAGTTTAGGAAGTAGACCAAGTTTGACCAATGTTGACCAAGGAGTTATTGACCAGATTTGATTGCGATTTTTGGAGGATCTTTTCTATCTCTTTAGGCCTTACTTTTGGGCACAAAAATTGAGGGTATATGGGTAGTTTGACGAACGCTGACTTCATGGTTTTCTATAGTTTGACCGTAAAAAATTATAACCATTTTTCTCTCTCCTTTAAATATGCATTGCCCTCCAAGCAAGGATTTATCTCAATTAGAACATATGTTTTTAACTCCTTGAAGATGCACTCAAGAAATATACTCTACCCAACAATGTCATTAATTGTTCTAATATCAAAATTGGTCTAGTACTTCTGTAATTGTAAGGTCTTTGGCTTGCAACACCACCTCCATCCCAAAATAAAATGTCAAGATTAGTATTGGGAGCTTAGTACCCCACTTAGACATTATTTGAGTAGTCTTTAACTACTTAAATTACCATCATGACTTACTCACAAATTCATCTCTCCTGAGGTAGAAATTGTACATTAACATAGCCAAACAAATTCCTAAAAGTAACATTTCTTTTCCATTTTTCCCAAGAGCCAATAAAATAACTTTTTTTCCTCAAGCACCTCTTCCTAATGTCACCTTCTACCTTTCCCAACCCATTTCCAAGAATAATTAACATCCCTAAACAAGCTTAGGGAAAATTTAGGGTGAGGGTTAAAAGAATTCAAGTCACTTGAAGGCATTTTGTAAGTTAAACCCTACCCCCTCAGTCATTAAACCCTAATTTAACTCATCTACTATATTTCAAATATTTTAGACAATTATTTCCCATTATTGTATGTTGGCTCTATGATAGGCTCAAGCTTAATTAAATGTTTCTAAATATGGCCTATTGTTGTCTAATGTCCTAATGCATTCCATCTTATAGGGGCAAGAAGGTCTCACTTGAGACATACAATAATTCCTATTAATAAGCCGCAACATGTTAAACATTTTAGTGGGGATCACATTCGTTATGATATTATTAGCATGCATTTAAACCACTATAACTAACATCATTCAGGTGAATAAAAAAAAACATAGATCACCCAAATATAGTACAAATACAAACACATAGGTAGAATAATAATACATTATACTAATAACATTGTTATGAAACCAGCTCAAGAAAAGATAGAAAAGATAGATCAACGCCTTAGAATTCAGCCTCTTCGAGGGGGCAACCTCCTTTACATTACATAAATGAACAATTCTTGGATGATACAAATGAAAAGACCTCCTTTCTATATATAGGAGTCTAAGGGGTCATAACATAATCAAAGCCGACATAACAATAATAATGTAAGGGCACAATAATAACAATAGTGGGCTTCTATGGGGCACAATAGTAACAATATGGGCACTACATGGGTACAATGATATAATAAGTGGGTTGTACTAATAACAATAAGGGGTTACACTAGTAGTATAGGGGCCTAACATGCCCCTCTCCTTCAAAAAGCGTTGTCCTCAACGCTTGAGTAGTTCTTGATGCTTCTATATAAAATTCTTGTCCTCCCATGTGGAATCTTCAGTGGGTAAGTTCTTCCACTTGATGAGATACTCTGAAATTGGTCGATTTCGTAGCTGTCGGGTTCTTGTTTTTGTGACTGCTCCAGGTTCCAATATGATTTTTCCTTCCTCTTCAATTTCTAGCAATATTGTTTGAATTGGGATCTTTTGCAACTTTTGAATAAGTGGCCATACTTCTTCGTCCTTCTTCCATTCATTCCTTGCTTCATTTATCCAATCTAGTTGGATAATAGAAATAGCACAAAACAATGCTTCCACATCCT
Source organism: Pinus tabuliformis (assembly GCA_031772625.1). Taxonomy (NCBI): domain Eukaryota; kingdom Viridiplantae; phylum Streptophyta; class Pinopsida; order Pinales; family Pinaceae; genus Pinus; species Pinus tabuliformis. The sequence continues at coordinate 701,142,966 of CM062805.1, read as the reverse complement.
CATCCTTGAAGAGTCTTCCCATTCGGTAAGGTCGCCATTTTTTAAGTGCATGTAGTGTTGCCAACATTTCCTTCTCATAAATAGCTTGCTTGAGATGTAGTAGTAAAAATACCCAATCACCTACATCAAAACATTTTTCACTACGATGTTGATCTACCTATTGTTTCGTTTGATTTTGCACCAAAATGGCGTTATCCTTTAAAAGTTGGAGAACTTGTTGTTGACGCTCGATGTGATCTTTCACTGCTTGAACCTTTTTCTCCTTGATATGTCCTTCTATCTTTAGAGCTTCAGGAGTGGTAGTTTCTTCCAATCCTTTACAAGATATGGTCGGATTAATTTCGTGATGCTCGATGTGATCTTTCACTTCTTGAACATTTTTCTTCTTTATATGTCCTTTTATCTTGATAGTTTGAGGGGTGGTAATTCCGACCAATGAATTACAAGGTATGGTTGGCTTCATTTCTTTTTTCTTGATGTGATCCTTAACTTCTTGCACCTTTTTCTTCTTGATATGTCCTTCTATCTTGAGAGTTTGAGGAGTGGTAATTCTTGCTATTGCTTTACAAGATATGGTCTGATTCATTTCTTCTTTCTTTGGGGTTGGGTCCTGGTGTATATCCTCTTCTTTTGATGTTTCTTGATCATTTTCTTCCACCTATTCATACTCTACGTAAAATAATTTCTTCTCAGCACATTTATGACCTTTAGTGCATTTTCTATCACAATTGTAATAAAGCCCTTTTTCTCTTTTTTCTTCCAATTGTTGTGGTGTAACCCTTGTAGGTTGTGGAAGGCTAGGAGAAACAACACTTCCATCTTTATAGTTGTGAGGGGTAGACTTCCTTGTTGCCATAATTTTTCCTTCCAATATGTCACAAAGCCTTTTTACTCTTTCCAATTGTTGTGGTGTTTCTCTAAAGAAGGTGTTGCTCTTTGTATCCTCATAATGTGCTATCATTTCCTCCGTGAGAATTGACCACATAACAAGTTGTTTACGAGAACAAAGCCCTTTATACCATAAAAACTGATCCGGTTCTAAATATGAAGATGCAATACATACCTTTTGTAACAGTGGTACACCATGTAGATCAAAATATTACTCCATTTGAAGTATCCAATTTACCAGATCCTTGCCATCAAACTTCCTCATCTTGCTTTTTCTTGATTTTAGGACCTCAAACTTGAAACGATTATAACTCTATACTTTCAGATATTTAAGTTCTGAAACTACTACCTATAGTAGCCCTCTAAATCCTCTTTCCAATGCCACCAGTCTGATCCAAATTGGATTCTCCAAGAAAGAGTTATGCACAATCTCCCAAGATGACCTAATTATAGACCTTTCCAGAAGAGCGAACTTGTATGAAGTGCCACGTGTCAATTTTTTGACCTTTGGCTCTAACAACGATATACAAGAAACTACAATCCGTCCTCTTTCTGTACCTTATTACGACATTTAAATCTGATGCTCAGAGAGAAAGTTATGACAATTTTCCCCAGGTCACCTGTTTGGAATGTAATTTAGGAGTCTGCAAAAGGACCAACTTCCTCAGATCATATCTCCACAAATATAGTGCGAAAAGCTTTGAAATATGGACCCAAGGTTTAGCGCAATTTCTTCTCAAATGTATTTTTTTTGCAACTTCTGAAACGTCACAGAAAAAAAGTTATAGTAAAAATGCTACGATGACCTGTTTGGAGCAGCGAAACGCTAGAATCCAAAGCTCTGATACCAAATGTTATGAAACCAGCTCAAGAAAAGATAGAAAAGATAGATCAACGCCTTAGAATTCAGCCTCTTCGAGGGGGCAACCTCCTTTACATTACATAAATGAACAATTCTTGGATGATACAAATGAAAAGACCTCCTTTCTATATATAGGAGTCTAAGGGGTCATAACATAATCAAAGCCGACATAACAATAATAATGTAAGGGCACAATAATAACAATAGTGGGCTTCTATGGGGCACAATAGTAACAATATGGGCACTACATGGGTACAATGATATAATAAGTGGGTTGTACTAATAACAATAAGGGGTTACACTAGTAGTATAGGGGCCTAACAAACATGCATGGTATTACATAACTCTAATGTAGAGTGAACACCAAAAACTGATAAAAAATACAATCTCTCTTACAACTTCTACCTAATATTTAATCTATTTAAGTAACTTACAAACCTTGCATATATAGGAAACTAGAATGGCTTAAAAAAACTCAAAATTATAATATAGAATCTACCAACTATAAAACACTCAACACACAAATAACATACAAAATATATATATATATATATATATATATATATATATATATATATATATTTTAGAGAAATACACAAGTGCACATAACTCCTTAACCTTATGTACTTAGCCTTCCATGGATCAACATATTCAACCTTCTACATATTTACTTCTTCTACAAATTTATATTTTTTCAAATTTCGTTAAACTTTTCTCTATGCTAAAACTTAGTGCCTCCACCATGTCTTCCAAGTCACCCCTAAGTTTCTTCTATGCTTCATGCTTTTATGACCAATCTTTAAAAGTCACCTTGAAAAACACACACATTTCATATCAAAATATCATTTTTTTTCAAATATCAAAATTTTTCATTTCCCTTGGGTTGCAACGTTTGTCTAGGGCAGGAGGAGAAAGGGCACGACCATGTTGTGGCAGATCTGATCTGGTACATTTGGTTGGGTTTGTCCAGGGTAGGAGGAGGAAGGGTGCGACCATGTTGTGGCAGGTCTGATCTGGTACATTTGGTTGGGTTTGTTTAGGGCAGGAGGAGAAAGGGTGCAACCATGTTGTGGTAGGTATGATCTAATACATTTGGTTGAAGTCAAGAAATTGGATCCTAGTGATTTCATCGTTCCACAGAAGGAATCTGCACAAGATTCTCGACACCCTTGGGCGATGGCCCATCCATCTCTCTTCGCAACTTCAAAATACTTCTATACAAGTGGAACGAGACACTCAAGAGGTTGTATGTTCAGGATTCCATAGAGGAATACGAAGCCAAAGGCGTGGGCGATAATGGCTACACCAATTAAGACCTGACCTATCGTATATATAAACAGGACTGATGTTGCAGTCTAACCATGAGTTGAAGCACTTGTCACCAAAATGACATAGGGTCAAACCTAGTAGGCATGTTGCAGGATAAAGTAAACATGTAAAAGAGAAAAGCATGTGAAATGTGTTGACTCTTCAATGACTCAGAAGTAAGCAAATTTAACTGATTTAAAGAGAATATGCATGATTTTATTTTTGTGTATTCTTATGCAGTGAGTTATTATGTGGAATTTTATTTTCCTTAAGGGATATTCTTATCAGCGAATTATGGTGTGTTTATGCCAGGAACATCTTGTTACGAAAAAGAAGGAAACAAAAATAGATGCGATGAATGTTGTTGAACTTATCTCCATGCCCCAGGGTCACAATCTTGGCAATCTCTTTGAAATGGACATGGTAAGTGTTGAATAAAGTTTTAACAGAGGAAAAAACATAGATACATGAAGTTTCAAACCCATATTTTATCTAAGCACAGGTAGGGATTGATGGATTTGATACTTTTGCTAAAATAGTTGGACACGTTTGGGTTTAACAACTAGCAAAATATTCTATTGTTGATAGACAATTCTCAATCTCTGTTTCTAACCTTACCCTTTTACCAAAGTTTACCTGCATATTGAAGCATATATATTTCAATATAATTCCCTTCTAGCTTGGAATTATTCTTTAGTTATCACATCACCACCTATCAAGAGTAAAATACAGATTGAAATATGGTGTTGGCAACATAAGTTTTAATGCAAAATCTTTGGAGACATGTCTGAAGAGGAAGAAAGAATTGAAGAAATTATATTAATTTCCACCAATGGCCAAAATATATCCATAGGAATAGGAAGAAAAATGTTTGGAAACAACAATAAAGACTACCTAAAGCATCTTCAAAACAATCTAAAGCCCGGGGTAAAGGAGAAAAAAGGAAACAAGATAAAAAGGGGGTGATCCTGAAAAAGGAGGGAGCCAAAATAATAAACCTGAAAAAGGAGGGTGAGAAAACTCTAAATAGTGAAGTATATAGTACATTGAAAGGAAGTACCCCCATAGTGATGCTGCATAAGAAAGCTTCCTTTAGAAAGTAGCTAGGACTACAAATGCTGAGGAGTAGCACCCTAGGATCAGAAGAGAACTCATTATCCCCACCCACCATCACAAACATGATAATGTTGAGCCTGACAATATCCTCTGGAGAGTAGCCTAAAAGTATTAGGCTATGCTATCTGATGTGGGGTAATTTAGAAACCTTGTTCCTCTTATAACTTTGAAGTTTAATGAATTTGCTAGGGAGGGGGAGAAACCTAGTGATGAGCATCTGTTGCCATGAGCCATGCTGACAATGAGGAAAGGTAGTAGTTCCTCTGCACAGCGTGCAAGGATGGTAAGAAAATATGGCCCGATGATCTCTTGTGTTGGGAGGCATCGTACCACAAATCTATTATTATCCATGTCTTTGACACCAATATCAGCCATATTCTCAATGCATTAGGTGGTTGAGAGGGCGTGAAAGGAGGAGGCAATCAACCAAGTTGACCTTGATTTCCATGTAAGGCTCTCTATCTAAAAGTATTCATCTCCAAATATATAGTGCTAGAAATATATGATGTGGTTAACAAAAGAAGGTAGCAAGGGACCTACTAAAGTCTCTGTCTAAGTGGTGAAATATTCTTAGATCTACTAATGTATGGATTACTGGAAAGTGAAGTGCTCCATGAAAATATTGTTACTACCATTCTTTGGCATATCAATACTTTTTTTCTGATTATAAGCCTCAGGGTGTGTTGATTGCCAGGTTGTCTTGGAGAGCGTGAGGGTATACGAACGCAACTGTTAAGTAGGAATAATTTTAATTTTGTTGTTGCTTGTATATGTTATTTCTTGTGCTTAAAATTTATTCTATTAGTGGTCCTATTACCCACCTCTTCAAAATTTTTAACATGCTTCCAACCAGGTCATAGCACCTTCCATGAACGTGCCTTGTGTGCAACCTGTAGATTGATGAATCACTTTCATTGTAGAAGTTTTTGTGGATGGATTATGCTTTCAACAAACTGTAAGATGTAATACCACTTGGAATATTACGTAGATGAAACAAGTTAGGAAGTTCTGTATGCATTTGTGGCCACCATACAGGTAGAATGGTCGAAATAATTATTGACCATGATGGCTGCACATTGAGAGATTAATGTGCATACAAAATTTTAAAACTAACAACCCCTAAACAACAATCAAGCCAAAACACCCTTGTTGACATTCATGTCTTTCAAACATAGAAGTTTTTCCATCAATGTCAAGATTTTGTTTAACCACAACTATTTGATCTATACTGAGCATATTCATATGCATTCGATCAGATCAAATTTATACGCAGCCTTTTCAAAATCATTGCTACCTTCATCCTACCTTCAGTAAACACTGGCGGAAAGGTATAAATTTTGTTGATTAGCAGTAGAAAGCTACGAGAGCATACTTGCCATATACCATATGTATCCATATAAAACATATTGATCACCATCCACAGATATCTTTAATGACACTCACTATGTACATCCAGATAAGGTTAGTTTAATTCCAACATTATTCATTTATGGCTAGATAAGAAAATTCTATATTAGGAAAAGTAGAATTTTACTCCTGTACATGTGCATATGAGAAAAATGTGAGTAGATCCAATAACATATTTTATTTGAATGGTTAACCGACTAGGACAATTCAATGAGATAAATTGAATGGAGTAAACAATTTTGGCACCTCTATAATTACCAAGCTTAGGTATTGTAACTTTTTGATAGTTTCTTATAGGCTAGCCTCTCAACAATCTACTTCTACAAAAATTGATACCTGTGCCAACTCTTTCCTAGTTGATCATGTAATGGAAGTCTTCATCTAACGCAACATGATGATATTGATTTCAAGCAACTAAAAGAACTCCTTTGGTGGGGATACTTTTATTTCTCTCAGTTCCTTAGCCTTTCTTCTTTGTATCAGTGCAAGGACCCACTCCTTTTCCTAGAATTTAATTATAATGGGCTTGAAATGTTGTGCATCTACCAGTCCAATATGTATCACACAATTAATAAACAACGTTTCCTACTTTCCTTGAACCCTTGTCACCCTTGACTCGTATGATATTTCCATAAAGGATTGTTAGCATTATGGCTTGAAATGAGTTGGAATGGAAATTGAAGACATCATATAAATGAAAAATATCATGTCCTCAATTTTGGTTACTCAAAAAAAATATTTACTGAGAAAAACATGAAAAAGACATGGAATCTGTTATTAAAGGGAAACCTACTATGAAGGAAAATTAACAAACTCTTGAAATGTTTTCAAGCTAGCCTTTTATGAATTTGAGTAGTTCTTGTACTCCCTTCCTCAATAGATAGACCTATAGCTATTAGTGTTGTACAAAACAATATTTTTCTTTGAGTTTGCAAGTCATCTCCTTATGTCGGGAATTGTGCTTGATACATATTTTAAAATCTGTGGCTTTGCTGTTATAAGGTATAGAATGAGAGTTGGTTTATTGTTCCCCTTGTTATTCCAATTCATCCATAATATCATAATATCAATAATTCTATGATGAAACCTCTAGTTTAATAACTTAAAACCTTCCATAGATTATAGTCTAAGTGCATGGATGATGCATGAAGACAACAAATTTTGCCCACAATTCTAGAATGGCTTGTACGGGGTTGAAATATCACTAGAAAAAATGCACTGCCTTGAAACAAGACAAACCACTACAAATTCATCTTAAACTTGTCTCATAACAACATGGCCAATTGAGAACCATTTTCCTTCTTAAGGAATATACAACCGCTATCTACATTTATCTTTATTTCAAACACAATGCTAGATTATCCAGTGTCTAGTATCTGTTTAACAAATAAACAATTCGTGCTCATAGTAGGGATAGGTGAGTTGCACCTTTCCTTCTCGTATAACTAATCAACGAAGAAGAAATATGTTAACCCAATGGTACCTATTAGGCTTGATTATATCAAGGTGAAAGAAATATGTAACATATCATGGCCTTGATGGTCCTCACTAGTTGAAGGTGAGGAGTATGGTAGCTAAAGGCATTTTCATGAAAGAAGCTTCTTCTTGTAGTTAAAACTACATTATTTAGCTCAACCAGATCAAGGTCTCCTTATTGGCTTTGATATGATCAAAGGTATATCTATTACCGTCCTTGATTGGTCCAACTTTATCAATGAACAAAATTTTCCCTTAAAAAACCACTATAACAACAATAATTTTTCCATGCACTTATGAGAATAGTATTTAGCATACCACTGCTACTAAGAATAAGCCTCAAGATTGGAAACAAATGCATAAAGAGAAGTTCTAGTATGTGGAAGAATTACAAATTTTTTTACTTCATTGATCACAAGTGATGTTCAATCCGATCCCATGTTCATATCAACTAGAAGGACCTCTTCACAAGCAACACCATAGAATCCTAGTGATAAATATATGTTGCTCTTCTTGAGCTACCAACCAATGCCAATATTTGGTACTGGCGTCATTCTTGAGAACCTATTGTAGGTTAATCATTGTTACTTTTCCAAAATTCTTGGAAAAGGTCTTAAACCCTCTTGCACATATCAGTTTGCCACTCGAAAAACTAAAATCATTGGGTGATATCTTACTCACTTTGTAACTCATAATGAACATATTTTCATAAATATCTAGTGGCCTTCTATATTGTAAGATTTTTTCCATGTGTTTCATGCTCTTTTCAATGACTCCTGTATACAAATAATAAATAATTCTCCCCTTGTTATGGTTTACAATAAAACTTCCAAATTGTGAAGATGGGACTGTAGGCCAAATCTTTCATGCACCTCTCCACTTCCTGCACCTCAAACCTTCAATCCCATCACCATACCTCTTTAAATTCATCTCTTTCATTCTCTAGGCATTCACATACAAATATAAAGACAAATGCATCCAAATGGAAAGGACAACAAGGATGGAGTACTTGTAATTGCGCGTAATATGCTCTCTATGCTAGTTGATTCTTTATGGTCAAGGCTTGAAAGATTGCAGATTAGAAGTATACATGTTTTCCTTCTAATGTTGCCACTGGTCCACATAATTTCTAAGGTAGGAACAATATACTTAGTGTGCAACCATTATCCATTCATATTAATAGGATAAATACCATTTTCATCATGCAACAACATTACTAATAACTATTCATTGTCCAAAAGTGTTGGAGGTATCCCATAGAACAACAATTATATCAAGATGCTAATGAATTTTATGAGGAAGAAAGCATATAAAAAGGTGATCTATTGAGCATAAGTATGGATATAGGTGGGCACCATTAAACATGATCATCCAACAAGTAGAAGTAAGTCTACTTTTCCAAGGCATCATCCTACCAAAAATCCTATGGATCCCGTTATCACTGTAGCCAAAAAGATCCCATTTCATTCCACCATTTTGTCAAAAATATATTGTGCATCATTTAATCTACCATTTTTCACATACTCTGCAATGATGGTGAAACTACATCATGCATTGACATTTTATCAAACACGTCGCCTGCATCTTCCAATCTCCCAATGTTGACATATTTCATAATCATCTTAATGCACGAGAAAACATTCTCATGAACCACACAGGAATACTTCTGGCTTTGAATATTCATATTACTTGTACTTATCAGGTATCGATGACAAGATGTAGCAATATCTACTACGTTTGAAGGAATGCTAATGTGATTTTATTCCCAATTGATGGGTTTTCTATGAATGGCATTTAAATTCAGAGTAACTGCAAAAGTCTTAGTGAGGTCAGACCATTACAATAATTTGAAGCATTTTCCTAGGTTTGAAAGTATCTAATTACATTTCCATGTAAGTAATAACAAAGAAGATCAATGCTAATGCTGCTAATAATAACACCATGGAAATCACTAAAATTCATTCCATTGGATCAATCCATGATTAGTGAGTAGACTAAACATTACTAGTTGAGTTATGTACCCTTGACTTCCACTGCCATGTTCAAAACAACCTTAAGGCCTCTTTAGCAGGTCCATGCCCTAAGTAGGCTAAAATAATAATAGTTAATGAGACAACATTTGGTTCAGGAATTTTGATGAATAGGTCACAAGGCTTCTAAATCCTTCCACATTTCACATCTGTCCACAAGGGAATTTATCACATAGGCATGAAAATGTAATACAATCCTCACAATATACGCATTTCATAAGAATTTGCAATGCCTCCTTAACATCCTTGTTTTCAGTTGTAATCATCATAGTCCAAAAACATACATCTTGTTTAGACGTTTGATCAAATAATTTGTATGAATATTAACATTTTCACCTCTACATTTTAGTTTTATTCCATGCAAGCCCAATGTTGCAGATTGATTTCTGATACCACTTGTGACATTCCTAGCCCCTCAATTAAAGCAGTGCCACTTACATGTGGTAAGAGCACAATTATATATATAACATAGCATGATACAATAACATGCAATAAAGCCATAAAACATAAAACGCACAAATATATAAAATAAGACTCAAATATTTATCCATAATTTTTTTTCATTGGTTGCACACTTTAAACATGCCACATAGTAGTAGACTACATTGCTCGAGTCCTCTCAGTAGTCGGTCACCACAAATTTAGGGCTACGATTCCACTTGGCATTGGCTTCTCAAGCCAAGTACATCTCTCGTACCATACATAATAGGGCTAAGGTACCAAACCTGTTAGCCTCCAACCAATAAGCTCATATCCCCCATCAACCCCACACCAAAGTAGTGCACCCCCTTTTCTTCATATGCAGTCCCTCAAGTTGTTTCATTACCTCCAGGTTGTCTATCTCGGTTTTCCAAGGATCTCTAGATTCCTATAGATCTAAGAGTTCTTACTTCCCTGATTGTTAATTTTGGGATAACATGTTCTTGCTTAAGATAGATATTTCAAAGCCCATTTTTTAGTCCATTTTCACTTTCATTAGCACTGAATCATTATCACATTGATAGCAACCTAAGAAAGAAGATATATAATCGAATTAGAAGACAAGAAAAGACAAGAGAACACAAGGATATGGCACAAGACAGGGAAAACCCTTGATCAATTCTTCATATTATTATAATCAAAATGCTTCAGCAGAGCGTGAGAGAGAGAGAAATAATTAAAAGGTCGAGATTGGCTTGCCAATTAGGAGATCCATTAACACTGCCTTCCATTATAGTTGCAATTCTGGTGCAGTCAAGACGTACCCTCTTAATCTGGTCACAAACAGTAGAAGAACCTTGTCCTTGCTACGATAACTAACAGTTCATCAAGAATCTATAAGGATCTGTCCAATCGAGACAACTGAATATAACGAGAGCTGTAAATTCACTGTTGTTTGGATGCTGCTCCTGGTTAGGGCATGAGACACAGTTTCAGTCCTCACAAAACCATTCAAAACAGACTTCTATAGCTGCGGTCTCCCTGCAGGATAATCTGTCCTCTTCTTGTCACACATTTGGGCTCAATCCAACCCCAAGCTAGCCTCCACGAATACTTGCCTTCACCAAATTAGGGTTGCAGCCTATCTAAACAGAAACTAACCCTTTCGGTCCATGAATTTGCAAGAAGAGATCTGCGACCTGCTTGAGAAAGGCTACTAGAAGCTACGACCCATCTATGAGAGAGATTTCACACCATGAAAGTACACCCAAAACACTTTAGCTCTGCGGTCATCTTTAGGAATAGTTCGGACCTGCAATAGGAGAGAGATCCCAAAAAAACATCCTTACATAAGCCCAAACCTGATCTAAGAGACTCAACCTTCTTCTCAAGGGACTCAGCCCATCAACCAACCCTGACATGACTCCAGACAAGCCCTTCATCCTTCGTTGGAGATACCTTCCTTCTTCGGCCATTTTAGAGAGAGAAGAACATGAGATTGATGTGTCTCAATGAGAATGGAGGACACCTATATATATAACAATTTTTTCTCATGGAGGTGAAGCCAACCTTAACACTTGGAGGCAAATTTTAATTTCAAATTTTTAATTTTTCTGGCTTAATAAAATCATGACTTGTAGAATTTATTTTAAATAAATAAATAGTTTTTCTTATCCAAATTTGGTGTTCTTTAGGTCGAATTTTGTCCTCTCGAAAAGAGGAATTCAATGCCACAATTATATTCCTCAAAGGAGCTATCCAGAGTGGGATTTGGCCGTAGTTTCTAATTTTAACACTCCCTCTCAACTGGGGAGAATCCCACCCGTCTAACCAACAATTGTGTCACTGATCATCATCCCATCATGAACCATCTTTGTATCTCAATTTTTCTCTACTCTACTCTACTGAACATTGAATTAATAATGAAGAAAAATTGATAGAGAGTTAGCCACAAGACCTTATCACTCTCCACTAACAAAAATTCAATCCAGAGGTAAACCTCAATCAGACTTGATCCCAGATCAAGTTGAAGAACACCAAGCATCCTAGTCGTAGGGAGTACAACAGTACCGAAGCATCCATCGATAGTGCTATGGTCCCTAACCACTTTTCCCAACTCATTGGATAGGTGAGAGGCACTTCCCATGTTTCCCAGGCTACATGTGTAGGATGATACTAAATCAATAGCAGGGAAAGAATGTATCACATCCTGCTCACAACCATACATATGGAAAGGACAAACCACATTCTACTATCACACATCAAAATCACATGTAGGGAAAAGACGAACCACATCCTAAAATCACACATCACAATCAAACGTAGGGAAAGGACGAACCACATCCTACAATCACACATCACAGTCACATGTAGGGAAAGGATGGACCATGTCCTACAAACACAAGGCAGAACAATCAATCGTAGGAAGGATCCTACATGTGGGTAAAGGATGAACCACATCCCACCGACATGTCAACCAATAATCATAGTGAATGAGCATCCTACATGTGGGGAAAGGATGAACCACGTCCCACTAACATGTCAACAGATCCCTCACTGGGGTATCCACAGGAGAAGGTGAACCACTCATCTTATGCATCGGTCATCAACAATAGGAGAAGGTGAACCACTCACCCTACACACATGTTAACCACCATGGGGTATCACAAAGGAAGGTGAACCACTCACCCTATGGTTTCTCATAGCTCAATAAGTACCCCAAGCCGACAGGAGCTCCCACAACACAATACTTAGTCAATAATCCCTTCATATAGGGAATAGTGCCAAGATGCTTTATGAAATCCAAGACTAATTCTTGGTGAGAATATTGATGACCGAGTTGTCAGGGGGAGCCTAATTTCTCTACCTAGCAGCATATAGATGTATACATGGGGACAGAAAACTCACTGAAGAGTTTCTTATGACTAGGCATACCAACAACAATGATCTTAGCAGCACTTGGCAATTCTCTATTTCTCGTGCATCTTGTTTACAAAAAATATTTAACTAACCTTACTCCCTTGTATTCAGGGAGACCACAAGCCTAAGCTTGTCTCTTTCATGAAGGTTCCCAATACCTATTTTTGTAAAAGAGATTTCATATCACTAGACATTTTCTAGTCCATGGTCAATGCTGAAGAGAATCCATAAATATGCCATGACTTTGACAGTACCCTTCCATAGATAGAGAAGTTATTTTCTATAGTTTCAAGAGAGTTAAACAAACAACTCCCTCTTAGGCTAATGACATACACCATTCTTTTGAAGATAGACTATAAACTAATCATACATTCACATTAAACAAACAACTCCCTCTTAGGCTGATGAGATACACCATTCTTTCGGAGATAGACTGTAAGCTAATCATACATTCACTTCATTAAATGATCATCAGAATTCTTGCTGCAAAACTCAGAGGTAGCTTCAAAAGGTGATCCATCCAGTAATACATGCAAGGATCTTATCATTATCCTCTCCCTTTGAATAGGAAGCCTCTTCATCAATCAAAGATATCAATTCATGGATCTCTGAAGAATTTATGTCATGGAGATTTTGAGATCATGTTAGACATGAAAATTCATTTTCATAGCAGATATAAGAATATAGACATACCAGAACTTTGTTATATCCTTCAGAGGTATTATGCTCATCTTCTAAATCACTGTCTGTCAGTCATTATAAATATTTCCATATTGGCTCATCATTAGGTGATGACATACATTACTGTAGAAATTCTGCCATATAGAATTGATGTCATGAGGAGTCATAGACTTCAAAGATTCATAACAAGATATTGTTATAATAGGCAAAGCAAGATCAAGGTCTCATATGGGAGGCATTTAATATGAATGATGTAGTGAAATGTAAATACAAAAAACTTAGACTTGTGAATCATGACGGTCAAAATTTGATCAGTGCACTGAAATTGTAGACCATAGATGATACCTTGTGATGGTTGTGGACTATATCAGATCCTGAGATTAGACAACCCCTTATGTCCCATCATTGTCATCCCATGGTCCTATTGAAGTCTTGGACAAGTCATTTATAGGAGCTTAACCAAAATATTACTACCTTCGGTGTAGATCCACTAAAGGTCTTGATTTGTTGTAATGACAATATATGACAACTGTAGTATATCAAAGCAAGAGGTCTGACATGTTTGGAAACTTTTATTCAATTGGATGACATATGGATGGTGACTGAAACTTGTCACAGTGGATGACTATAGTCATAACTAGAACTTTAGACAGTCACTTCAAATTAACAGAAGAAACTTCTTGACTGTATATCAGAATTACAGTAAGCTTGAATCACATTTCTTCCATATGAACAGTGCCTACAAGCTAGGTGGAACTTTGATAATCATTGTCCATAGTCCAGAATTTTCCAATTTTTGTTGACTGTAGACAAATGGATCTGAACAATATGTGTGAATACCATGAAGCACAACATGTTCACCAAAGCATCAATACCTTTCATCCATCCATGTGTATTCACAACAAGAGGTATCTTGAGTCCTTTTCTTTTGACAGAGGCTTCAGTTGAGATCTTATGAGATGAAACGAGCTCTGAACTGGAGAGTTAGGCTGCTCCTTTTCTAAGTAGTTCTTACCTCGTGCTCAACAATATACATGTTCATGCTTGAATTATCCTTTCAACAAAGTCAACATTTGACTCAATACTTACATAGGATTAGTTTCTTTGAGGTCAAACTTTTATGAGTTGTCAAATAAAATAGTAACATAGGATTTGGGATATAGCAGAAGATTTTCCTTCCGTGGCAACCCAATAGAAAAGCCTTGAATGCCTTGCATCATTAGATTATTCACTCCCTAAGACTTTATATATATTTACTAATCAATAATGTATGTGTCAAAGATAAAAAAAAAAAATCGGAGAAGAGTACAGATCTGATGGTCTTTCTATTGTTGCTATAAATGACTTTCACAATGGAGTAATGGATATCTCCTTACTTAATTAACCTGGGTCTGTAACTTTTGATGTGTATTGATGACTTCGGTCTCTGAATGGATATCATCATAAGCTTAACCTTTTCTTAATCTATTATGAGGACGAAAATATTCCATAGGAATCTATGAACCTTTAAACAACCAATCTCAAAATATTTCTTACTCAGGAATACACAGAAATTATCCCCAACCAGTAGGATGAATCCTTCTTGGGGAACTCTAAATGCATAACAATTTTCTAAAGGCTAGGACCCTCAAATCTAATAGGTTGAGGTGAATAATTTAGCAATTCCTAGTTCCAGATTGAAATGATTTCTACCAATGGCTACATTAAAATGTAAGAAAATAATTTGTAACAGTGCAAAGGCAAATTATCACAGTGAATGTTAGCATATTGAATTCTTCTTTTCAGTGCTCTCACAGGTTCAAATCCTCAATGGCACGTAATTCAATTAGACTGATAATCCTTTCATGATCCTTCTTATTTTCCAACTCATGTATATTCCAAGTGAAAGAGTATCAAGAAAATCAGTGCTTGATGATACCTAGCGTCGATTTCTGATCCATACCAGATATAAGGTAAGGCTGATAGAAGTCTCAGTCTTCGATAATGTTCCTCCACCCTAGAACAAGGATTCTTAACTTCGAATAAAAAAGGCATACATCCTTCCTTCCAATGTCTGTTTAATTAGACAGTGTGCACTCAGTTCTCACAATCCACATCCAAATCCCATTCAAAATATACATTATGTATTTAGTTAATAAATTGTGAAAGATCCACCATAGTAGCAAAAAATAGGTATTGGACATTGAAATTTATTGTTTCCATATTAGGGAGAATGGATAGAAAATGATGCAAGTATCCCCATTATAATCTAGGGAACTATATAAATGTGTTACCAGCATATCCATACACCAATTTTTTTTTTGTATAAAGAGATATATATAACACGCATAGAATATATAATAGAATAGAAAAGGTAGTAGTGGTAGCTTGGGGAAAGCACCTGTATATTAGTCCACAACAATCATTACACTCTTCATAATATGGATACATAAATATCTATGATAGACTATGATAGTTACAATGGATTAACTATCTAAAATAACTTAGTCAATTGACCCAATAGGGAAGTCAACCTGACTTACATCTTGACTTCAACTACAAAGTCTAGTTGACTATCTTGACTTGCCAGGTTTAGTTGACTAGGACTACTAGCCCCTCCAACATCTCCCCTACCCTTCCTTCCCTATTTTGAAGAAGGGGAGATTAAGAAATCTAAGAAAAAATAGAATTCTTTGCATCTTTTGATCCATTGATCTATGTAGGTTTTTACTATTTTTCTAATCTTGAAGTGATCCCATCCATTCGAAAATATGTAAATTCTAAGAAGTTCAAGTAGTCTTCCAATAAATCAAGCATACATGTCCACATTGTTTCAATTGTGGAAGCACCCTTCCAATACTTGAAAATTTCTAGACACTCCAACTAGCATCTCAAATACCTTTCTTATGGAATCACTCATCGGTTGTTGTCCTAGGAAAATATATGATGAATTTACAATCTCGAAGGAGGAGAATTTCAGGAATGATATATTCAAGTATTATTTCTAACACTATCTAATAGGATTCATTAATTAGGGTTTGTTGAAAAATTGTCTATTCAAAATAAATGTTTGCACCTTGTGAAACAACTACATGAAGCCTTCCATATAATGCTCAAATAATAGAAAAAAGTGATGATTTTACTTGCCATGAAATTCATAGAGGAAGAGAATAAATAAACTAATGGTGTGATCATGTTCCTCTCATGTTCAAGCATATATGAGAGTTTTGCAATAACTACAATAGATGTGAGGCAGTGTAGAATTCCTTTCTAAAGGTGGATGAGGTCTCAAATTTTCGTTGTTGCTTCTTTTGTTGTATTTTTGTCCTTTTACACAAGAACCATATTTATTTTTAAGCTTGGTCACATTTGAGGTATCAATAAAAAATATATTTTCACTTCCATGGTCTCCCAGACCTTCCCAACCTCTAATCAAATTGCTATAACATTCATCGAATTCATCGCCCTCTCAGCTGAGCGTTGTCATGACATAGTCTTCAATTCAATAAGAAAGAATCCCAACAAAAATTTTCACAGCGCCTCCCAAAATGTGTTGCAAGACCAAATCACACTCTCTAGTGTTCTATGACTACAAAACCACCTTGAATACAGCAAAACAAGCCCATTTGAATTTGCAAAGCAGCGACCAAATTTTCCATGCTACATTTATCCTCACTCTTATGCTAAATAAGACTTTTGAGTGCAGTAAAGAGTCTTGAAGATATAGTTTTTATTCCTTTTCTACAACGTTTTGACGTAGTCATTTAGCTTGCTTACATTGGGCTCTTGTTGTTTTTCTCTTGTCTTGCTTTTTCAATTTGCAATCAGAGCTGTAGAAGCATGGTGTAGGTATGTAATTTTTAAAGGTTGGAGACAACCATTTTCAGAAGGGAGTGAATCATTTATAGAATGATTGTTCACCATCTTAGGATTATCTGGAGATATACTCCCCATAATCGTCTTTTTAAACATGCCAATTCCAACAAACAACCAAGGGCTTTTGTTGTCAACACATAAAATATTGGGTGTGAAGGAGCATTCTTTCCTGCTATATTTGAAGAGATGAATATGGGGAGACAGTCTCTTATTTGTTGAACCAAATGCAGAGGCACAAAAAATAGGGTACTGACCATCTCTACACATTGCAAAGCAAAGCCCAGGAAAATCAACATGTAAGTAATGAATGTCTCGTAAATTCGGTCATTGGTTTTTTCGAGATCAATCTTTAAAAAGAGTGCTTGCTAACTAATCTTCTTGGCCCACTGCATAGCCTCTTAAGCCAAGATCACATTATCTAGATTAGTGTTGCGAACATCTCGATAACATCCCAATTTTATCTCGAAAATCATGATTTTTTGGCTTAGATGATGTTTGCCAATTTTAACTGGTATTTTAACGGTATCTTGATTTTTGCGGATATTTGCCGATTTTTACTGATATTTTCCCGATTTTCCTGATTTTTTGGTTTTCGAGACCCTTGCCAATTTTATGCCGATGTCTATGTTTGCAACATTGATCTAGAGTAAATCACCCTTTTACAAAGCTAATCTTCTCCTTACACACAATATTCTTAGCATCATCTCTTACGTGTAATTCCATAGCCTAAGAGGTAATTTTATAAGTGACACTCAACAAGGTTATAGGAAACCATCCATTGATAGAATCTCTAGTAGCATTCTTAAGGTTATCAATTTTACTATTACCATTAATTACCAAGGTTACCATTAATTTCCAAAGTCACAAACTGCTCAAAGCTATATTCCTTATCTTTGTTCTATCTTAAAGGGTTGTTGGACAAAAATATCAAGGCTGGGGGCAATTAGGCAATCCCATGCTAGTGGGGGGAGCACCTATATGCCCAAGTTTTGGGGAAACATGTCCCACAAACTAGGGAAATGTTTCCTAATGCATTTTCTTAAGTTTCCCCCAAAGGTGCGGCATGGAGAAACATTTCTCTAGGTCCCCCCTGCCCCTGGAGCGCGGGAAATGTGAGGAGCACATCCACATGGAACAGTGTTAATATGCCTAATAGTTGATGTGCAACTCCATGAACTGGCATGAGTCTCTTATTAATTTTTGAATTTGTTCAGCTAAGATTATTCTCTTTTTATATCATTTTTTAAGGTTTTTCAACAATTTTTTGAGTTTTAATTTTGTTAGTTCTGTTTGGAGGTGCTACAGTCAGTGAATTGATATTCAATTAAGATACATTGTATGAAGTTTGGTTGTTTGTAGAATGTTGTAGTAATATTTAGCATATGAAAAATTCATTCATAATTTGTGGAAGCTTGTTCAGTGCATGTTTCTCAGAATTTAAAAGTACACTAAGTGTTATTTATGGTTCAATTTATTTCCACATATATAGTACAATACCAGTCATAGGTGTGTCTTCAATATTATACATGTATCATAATAGGTATGAAATTTTGCATACATTGGTAGAGACATATTGGTCCGCAGTATTCCTTGTTCATTTTTAGGGCTTTTAGCCTTTTCAATACAAATTTTGAACTATGCTTTACATTTTTGTTTACTAAAAATTTGTTTGAAATACATTTCATACTATTCTTTAGGAGAATCATAATTTATGAATGTTTTGCTACTTGTAATTTTAAATGGATCTGCATTGCATATTTAGTGGAAGCTGTATTTGGAGTTTGTTCTTCTTAACTGTGAAATGTCTAGTGTTCGGAGTGCTGATGGCTAGTTCACAATTCAATCTGATATTGTTTTGTAGGGCTTATTTCATGTTTTTATGCTAATTGTTTCCTATGCTATAATTCTATGTACTAGAGGTGCACTTATGGATGATGCGACAATATTAACGTGTGGACACTCCTTTGGAAGTGGTGGTCTCCAACATGTACTTGAAGCAGAGGACAATTTACAAAAAAAATAATAGTAAATGTTTTATAGCTTAGATGTTGATAGGGTGGGGCTTTGTTGATCTTAGATTGTCATATTTATGGTTTTACCATTAATTTCTTCAATGTTATTATCTGGAATTTTCACAATGCTCTCTTCAACTATTCTATTTAGGTTCTTCCTTTTTTTGGATCAACATCTTGATATTGGCATTTATATCTTATGCATTTGTAATCCCAAAGGACAAAATATATATGCTCCAAAGTCTTTCTACAAGAATAAGCTAGATGTGCCTCAAATATTGCTCATAATCATTGCAATTAACTTGAGAGTATTGTTCTAGGAAATAGTAGAATCACTCAAATTAGCATTTAGAAGTCATTATATATTCTTGTCAATATTTGTGAAAGCTAAGGTGTTGGTGATTTGCATGGGACTGTGTGCTAGGGATGCATCCTTTGTATTTCCTACATCACAGGGACAGGGGAATGTGTTCCTACCACCCGAAAAATGCATGGATGTCCCCCTTCCTAGTTTTGTGGGAATGCTAGGTATTGAAAAATGTAACTAGGTTCAATCTTCATAATGTCTTATGTACTTTTGATTTTATGTATCTAATGTAAAGAGAAAATAAAATATATTATTTTTATTTTTATACCATTGGTTTCATTCTCTAGGTTAATTTGTTTTAGGCCAAGAAACCATTGTGTTCTTTTGGGGCTTTGTCATTGAGTCAAATACGTCAAAGAGACATTATAATATTTAAAAGACCCTATTGGGCATCATGTATCAAGTCAAAGGAATTTATGTAAGTCAATTTGTGTCATAAAAACCCTCCAAGATCAAGTCGGCCTAGCCATCAACAAGTCATCCTACAAGAAAGGACAGGTCAGCCTCATTATGATAGTTTGAACTCTAGGGGAAGTCTATATATAAGAGGTACATGACCTCATTTGAAGAAACATCCAAAACATTTGATTATGCCAGAGAACAAGTTCAATCCAAGAAGGAAAGAAGTATAAAGAGCTAGAAAAGGTAAAAGAGGACCACACGTGTGAAGATTTAGGGCATCATTCTGTTGTAGCAAAACAAAAATTTCAGACCTCAAAATAATTTAAATTTTGGTGCCATAATTATCAATTTTGCAAGCTAAATTTCCAAGAAGAAAGAATCAATCCAAGCGAAGGAGACAGAAGATAAATTTCACCATCATTTTCTCACAGGTGTAAGCTAGGGTTTCTACAGTCGAGGTCGAAAATTATAGACCTATAGCAGTGGCCGATAATATGAAGTAGAGGATGAAATCTAAAGTTTTCAGGAAGTTTGACTTGGGTTGACTTTGAGGAAAAGAAGGTTCTTTAAAGGAGAGATTGACTTGATCTTGGGGTGGTCTTTGCCTTGGGTTTTAGGTCTTGGAATTTTTCATTTGAATATTCTATAAGAAGAGAAGAATTTTTGTGGTTTTTCCTCTTAAGAGGAGAGGTTTTGGCCATGACTAGCAACCTATATTTTGTGTCCTCTTGTCTGATTGATATTCATAGTTTGCTAGCTTCTTGATGATAAGAACACTATAAAAATCAAGTAAAGAAGAAGATAACTACAAATAAATCAAAGTTAAGAAAAAGAACCTCACAAGTAGTTATCAAAGTAAAGGGAAATCACCCTAATCTAGCTACCATTGATTTCTCAACACTAGGACACCATTTGATGGAATTTGAGACAATTGGAATTCCCTTTATATATTTATGGGAAACAATCTATTAGAATGAAAATTTGAGAGTAAACTGATCTCATTGTCTAGCATTTAGGTGAGAATGAGGGTGCTTGTAGAGTGCTAACACTAGTTACAATTGGCACGAGGTCCAAAAGGGTACAAGCCCAACATAAGACACAATGGAAATACACACACACAAGGTAGAAAAATTCCCACCAGGTCATTATGGTGATGACAGCTCCAAGTTTTAATGAGGCCACTTCCCAATGGAAACCCATCATCATATATATTACAACTTCCTCTTATCATGATTCAGTGACATGCTTGTTCCCTAATCCCAGTGTAACATTCAATTTGGAAACCAACAGATAGAATTGCAATTAGAATATTGTGAAATATTAATATATAGCTGGAATATATTATACTATTTTTATATTTTTAATTTCTATTTATTTATTTATTTTTAAAATAAATTTTGGGGTGGCATTCCCTGAAGTTTGGGAGGTCTCTCCATCTTTTCCTAAAAATATTTCCCATGCACTTCTATCCCACAGTCCCCAAAAACTCAGTGAAACATAGACCTATGCAGTCTACTATAGCCATGTTTAATATGAACATCAGTTGCAAGGCCATAGTGATTATGATATACTTAATTTGCAACTATTCATAGTAGCCATGATTATGGTGACTGAATGTAGTTTACAGTTCAAGCAATTGTAGTAGTCTGATTGAGTTATTTATCAGAAGGTTTTTCATTTGGTGAGGGGAAATAGTTTATGTATTGTTTTAGGAAAAGTAGATGGTTAGTATGAAAGCCTAGTCATACTTTAGACTAGTGAACTTTAATCTCTTTGAAAATTTTGGATTCTGTTTATAGACCATTCTACCATAGGATGTATTGGACAACATTTTGTTATTTAGCTATTGGATTTCATATTTGTTGGATGCACTTGTGTGCTATGTAGTTGGAATTTCTGTTTCTGTATAAGCATATGCAGGACATCTCTATGATTAATAATTCCATTACAGGATTATCAACTATATTCCCATGGATAACTCAGGTTGAAGTGGAGTAGAAACTTGTAGGCAGTGTGACATTGAAGAAAATAATCAAGCCACTGATAAACATCAATGCTATGGTTATATGTTAGATATATTGTGCAAAGTTGTGTGTCAGGATCTGTTCAAGAAAGATTTAGTCATGCGTCCAGATATCATTGACAACACATCTTACTAGTGTCAAACATAAGGTACCTACTATACTTTTTACAGATCTTCTGGATCATTCACACCATATGTTTCTGATTGAAATTGTGTATGTGATTTAGAATAATAAAAATTTTCTGACAATTATCTGTGGCAAATGATGCCAATATGATTCCAAAAAGGAGAAACAATATTGGACAGGAATAAATAATATTTTAGTGACTTTAGATAGAAACACTATCACAATGATGACTTTATTCTTATGTTTTGTTTATAATCTTAATCCAGTTATATAGTAAAGTCTTTCAAATTAGTCAATTACTTGCATTAAAGTACAAAATTTTCCCCATCAATTTTATTTTTGTGATCTAACATATTTCATTTAAACTCAAATTGCATGTCAGAAATGATGGGAAACCACCCTATAGCAAGAAAGCCTCTAGCTATGAAAATGAATTCAAATTAGGAACACCCTTTAAAAGGTTTCTCAGCTGTTGTAAACTCTATGACGAATCCTAGTTAATAGTTTTAGCTTCATGTATGAGCCTAAATGTGGAGAAAGATCTTCAATTAGGGTAACCTATGAATTGGAAGACACAAGTTGCCTATTTATATTATGGTACAAGTTTTTTATTTAAAGAGATGAGTTTTCAATATTTTATATCCCAGTGGAGAGCATAGTCACAAGACATGGGCCCAAGAAACATTGGGCAAAGTCTAAAAAAGAATACTGATTTGGATTCCCCAATAGAAAATTGGCATAAAATTCCACAATTAAAATAAATTCTGAAATAGTGGTTTTCCCAGTTGGTAACAGTAAGGTGCTGAAATTACGCATATTAGTGTTCAAGCCTCTTTGATGACAAAATTGCATTTGTGTTTATGGATGCAACAACAAAAAAAATAATGGATGGAGTTAGATGCAAGTTTCGCGCATCTTTTGGCAGAATAAATGCCCCTCACTCACAATCTCTTAGTGGATACTATTGGTTATGATTTGTCTTGCTTATCTAGACACATTGTGGTAAGAGGAGGCTAGTTCAGATTCTCTCTTCGAGACATACAAAAATGGAAAATGTGTCAAAATATGTTAGAGTAGTCATCTCTGTCAAACTTATTTTTCAAAATTTAGGGTCAAACTTGCTGACTAGCTCAGACAAACATAATTAATCTCATTACATCTTGGTCAAACTTGATAAGATTTGACTGATCTTGGCCCAAACTCAAACAAATTAGACATTTAGAAACAAATTTGGGAACTCTTACTTTAATGTTGGATTGTAAGCATAGAGTGTAGCACAAAACCCCAATGCCATGCATAGATGATTTATTCCAGAGGACAATAGAAAAAAGAGGCTAGGATTTTCTTCCTTTTTACTAAAGAAGTAAATGCCATTTTATCAAGTGCATAATCAATCATATTGGGTTCTTTTGTTTACTCTAATCTTTGAGTACATGCAGACACATGTTCAATTTAGTAGATTTTGTTGCTTGATGTATTTTTGGTTATCATCTTTATTTTCCCCACCCCAATGTTATTCTTTATGGATCTTTTTGTTATCCCCCTAGATCTATTTTGTAAAGGTAGAGGGGGGATATGTTGAAATATGTAACTAGGTTCGGTCTTCATAAATATGAAATGTACTCTTGATTCTTTTATGTTGTAAAAAGAAAAGAAAAATTATTATTATTTTTGTAGCATGGGTTTCATGCTCAAGGTCATTTTATTTATAGGTCAAGCACCCATTGAGTGCTTCTAGGGTTTGTCATGAATTCAAGATGTCAATAGAGTCATTATCATATGAAGAAGAGCCCATTGGACATCTTGTAACATGTCAAAAGAATTGTTTTTGTGTATAAAGTATCAAAATACCCCTCCAAGACGAAGTCAATCTGGCAGCTAAGAAGTCAGCCTCATTAGGGCATGTCGTCCTCATCGGAAGCCTATATATTTTTCCGTCCACCCACTTTTCATAAATTCCATAACTATTAGGTAGGGACCTGCAACTTTGATGTTGCTTTGCTTGTTTAGTAAAAGATCGCTGAGACTTTAATTTATTGAAAGTTGTAGAATTTACAATTTATGAAGTTCCAAGGTCTACTTTTTAAAAGTCTAAATATTTAAAGGGTGTTAGCTCAATGGAAGAGCACCTGTTTTACAAGTAGGAGGTTGGTGGTTTGATTCCATCATGCCCTAATATCCATATGGAATGGCGATGATTAGTTTTTGGTGACGGAGGCCCTTTTGACCATCACCAATGAGCTTATGGTGACATTTTTTGACCCTCACCAAAATATGAAATGGTGACGGTCAATGAACAACACCATATATACGAATGAATAGAGATGATCATGAAAGGTCCATAATCATAAATTGTTTTTCTTGATATGAAACGTTGATGGACACTGTCTTTCATTATAGTCATTATTCGTTACGAACCTTGAATGTCACCACAACATCTCTACTTTTGGCAATGTGACTATTGGTGACGATCAACGAACATCACCAAATATATGCACTAATAGTGACGAACATGAAGGATTCATCATAATAAATCTTTCTTTTTCATATGAAATGTTGACAGTTGCTATCGGTCATTATAATCAATATTCGTGACAGACCTTGAAGATATTTGCCTTGTTAGCTTCAGACCAGACATGAGCTGAATCTTCCTGGGTCATTGCAAATGGTATGGCCACATCAATGGGACATAGTGGATGGAATTCCAAGCCCACCTGAAAAGGGTTGTGGTCAGTCGAGATGTGGAGAGCCCGGTTGTAGCTGTGCTAGACATAGGGGAGGCTCTCATCCCATGTGCGTGGATGCTTTGATTCATACATGCACAGAATGTATATGATCATCTTGTTGATGACCTCTATCTCGCCATTAGTTTGGGGATGGAAAGTTGTGGACTTAGTGACCTTGGTGTCTAGCTGTCTCGATCTAAGATGATAGACTGTGGGATCCCAAAGTGTACCCACACTCATTAAAATGAGAGTTTAGCAGTGAATTTTGTTGTGATATTCTTCTTACAGGCTTCCATAATGGCCATCTTCAAGAATCTGTCGACAACCACAAAAACAAAGTCATTTCCATGCTTAGTATAAGGAAGGCACGACATGTAATCCATGAAGATGGATTCCCAAGGTCAACTAGGGGTAGGCAGTGGAGTATAGAGGCCTTGCTTCTTGATGGTCGGTTTGGCAATGGAAAAGACAATGTAGGATCTAATGTACTTCTTGACATCCCATCGAAGATTCAGACAATAGAAATATTTCTGTAGGATTTCGACCATTTTTTCGACCGTGAAATTCCAAATGACTTGACTGTAGTGTGCTTCCAAGATCATCTTGGAACGCTCACTTGAAGGAACACAAAGGTTTCCTAGGTGGCATAATAGAGCATCCTGGAGGTGAAAATATGGAACTTTCTAACTCTCCAAGGGTGTATGGTATGTGTGGCGAAATTCTCGACCACTTTTGTAGAGAAGTGACCAATTAGAAATCTCGTGCCCACAAGAGTTGAGCACAGTGGTTAACACCACGATCGATGGTCGGTTTATGCAGTTTGCAACATTATCGGTGTTTCCCTTCTTATACTTGGTATTCAAATGCAACTGTTGCAGGTATGTGGACCACATTGAATGGCGATCATTCTACAACTTCCCTTGTATTTGTATGAACTGTAGCTGTTGGTGGTCTATGTGGATGAGCATTTCCTTCCGCAAAATGTAATGATTCCATTGTTGGAAGGCTTGCACAATGGATTACATCTATTTCTCATAAGTGGGATACTTCTAGACTATGTTTGAAAGTGTCTTACTGTGATATACCACTAGATGCCACTATTGAGTGAGGACTACCCCAATAGCATAGTCAGAGGAAAATGTCTCTATCTCAAATGGTTGTTGCAAGTCTGGTGGTGTGAGCACCGGTGCAGAGAAGAGGCAATGTTTCAACTTTGCAAATGCCTTCTATTGAGATTCATACCAAAAGAATTTTTCTTTCACTCCTCCCTTGGTGAGTTGACTAAAGGGCCAAGTGATATGAGAGAACCCCAACATGAACTCGCAGTAGAAATTGGCAAAACCTATAAAGTTACAAAGCTTCGTCAGAGTGGTTGGGACTGGCCATTCCCGAGTGACTTGGATCTTGGATGGATCCACATGCACCCCCCATTAATCAATAATGTATCCTAGATACTGAACCTGCGTCATGCCAAAAGTGCATTTCTCCAAATTGGCACACAGCTTGTGTTGTCACAGAGATTGGAGAACCTGTCGGATTTGGTGGAGGTGCTCTTCCCCACATTGGCTAAAGATTAGGATGTCATCCAAGTATACCACTATAAATGAGTTGGTGAATGGATGCAAGATGTCATCCATCAACCTCATGAAGGCTGCAGGATCATTCATCAACCCTAAAGGCATAACCAACCAATCAAAAAGTCCCTCCTTGGATTTGAAGGCAATCTTCCACACATCAAAGGGTTCGATTGGTACCTCGTGATATCCAGCTTAAATTCGATCTTGCTGAAATATTTTGCCCCCTTGAGTTGGTCCAGAAGGTTGTAAATCTATGGGATCGAGTACCTATTCCAGACATGGATCTTTTTGAGTGCTCGATAGTCAATACAGAGTCTCCAAGTCCCATCCTTCTTATGTACCAACACGATCGGGCTCCCACAGGGCGATGAACTTGGACGGATGTGACATTTTTGTAGTAGCTCCTGAATCTGCCTCTTGATTTCATCATTCTCCATAATGGAGCACCGATAGATTGGGCCATTGGGCAATGGCGCACCTGATTCAGATCGATGGAGTTCTTGGGTTGACAATGCAAACGCAACCCTGCAGGGGAGGTGAAGATATCCTCGTACTCGTGAACAAACTTGTCCATTTGTTGTTTTCATGTTGAGGGGCCTTGCCTGGAGGTCGTGGGCACCATCTTCTTCTTTCCTTGAGGGTATAACGTCAGCAAAACTAATTTCCTGGTTTTGGAAATGAGCTTACTGCATTGTTTTGTAGTAACCATAGAGATGGCGGTAGGTGGTGCTACCTCTGGTATCCTGTACAACTTATTGACCAAGGTAAAAATAACAGCGTGAGGCCTTGACTCATACACAACATGTCTCT
The DNA here is from genome assembly GCA_031772625.1 of Pinus tabuliformis. Lineage (NCBI taxonomy): Eukaryota > Viridiplantae > Streptophyta > Pinopsida > Pinales > Pinaceae > Pinus > Pinus tabuliformis. Next base: position 701,115,960 of record CM062805.1, on the reverse strand, counting down.
TACACAAGTATGGTTGGCCTAATAAACCATCACAAACATCAAGGGGAGCAACGTCACATAATACCTCATCTGTGAAGGACTTGATGTTATATGGAAGGAGACACTGTTGGATCACGCAAAGATCTTGTCCTTGTTGAAGGCACCTGATGGTGTACGATTGTGGGTGTATTGTGGTTGGTAAGCATGGATGCTTCATGACCTCTATTGCAATGCGGTTCTTTTGGCTCCCTCTTTCGACAACCAACTGTAGTGGGGAACCCTTTACCCACATCTGGGAGTGGAAGAAACACTCCTCCTCCTCTGGATCTTCGGGTTCCTCCTTATGGATCTTCGTGGTGGAAATGATGGCATTGGGCTCCGCATCAATAATCTACTTCCCTTTGTCATTCCCCTTGTCGGGTTCTGACTGAGAGTCATAACATGCATCTAATTCTGAAGCCTTCATCTCGGCCACCAATGACTACTTGGCCCAACACTCACTTGTGTTGTGAGTGGAGCTCTTATGGGACTCACACCATTTTCCCATATCCTTCTTCGACTTCACATTGTCTTCCTTTACTTATGGCTTTGGCGGGTTATCTCAGGCTGTCCCACCTTAGATTTTTCCTTTATTCTATGGTTTGGGCTCACCTTTCCCTTTCTTTAGATTTGCAAATCCAAAGTCTCGCTTCTTCTGTTTAAATTTTTGCTTGATCTTGACGGCGTATCAACACGCTGTGTTGAGCGAGGAGATCTCGATGAACTCCATCTCATCCTAGATGTATTTGTATAGGAAGCCGTGGTACTTGAGTACCAAATGTTTCTCAGAATCCTTGATAACCAACTTCGTGCGAAGGGTATGAAAAACATAGGTAAACTCTGGCACATCTTGGTCCCTTCCCTATCGTAATGTGGTCCACTTTATGTATTTGTCCTCATAGCTCCCGATAGGGTAGTACTGCTCCTTGATGGCATCTTGGAATGAATTCCAGGTGGGAATGGCTGAAAATAGTGAGTTCGTACTTTCATCCTTATGATCACAGCATGTTTCCCACTAGTCCTTGATGTGGGGGGCAACTTTGAGAAGAGAAAAAGTAATATTTTCACGGCTGGAAAAGTGACGATCAAAAAAAATCCTTCTAGTAGATTTAACCATTTATCTGTGGCGTATGCATGTATTTTGCCGTCAAATATGGGAATGTAAAAGTTTACTTGTACTTTAAAAGGTGTGGAGCCTCCAGAGTGGCTGTCAGATGTAGATGTGTCGTCGGTGGGTAACCGTTGAAGGATCTGGGCAAAGTTATCCATCATCACGTTCCTTTGTTTCTCGAGGGCCTCCTTGAGCAATATTTTAATAGGATCTCCTGTTCCCACATCTTTCTTTTCTTCCCAAATGGGTGGTCATCGGGGTTTTCAAGGTTGATCTTGCAAAGGTTCAACCAGATCGAGCCCTAACTAGTTATATCCCGACCTTGTTGGGGATGCACAAAGAAAAATAGAGAAAGAGCAAACCGCTCTGATACCACTGATCCATATTTAAACAAGAACACAAAAAATTACAGATATAACCATAGATACACTGATGCAACAAAAATAAAACTTCATTTCATTAATATCAAATACTGAAATATTATTACAAACAAAATGTAAATAAGACTAGCTCGAGCGATGGTAGCTTATCTCTAAGAAGAAATGCGGTGGCTCCTTGCCTCTGAACTGAGTTACAATGAGGCTCAAGGGCCTTTTTATTATTGAACAATAAGAGAAAACCCTAAAAAACCAAAACCCTAGCCCGAGGATATGTAACACCAAGAGTTTATGGGCCCCGTTGGGATTAGTTGGGAAGCCAACTTCTCGGGGTCGTAACTTTGTCATATTATCTCTGTTTGATGTGTATGATACCTCATTTGAAAGATATCTCTGAGGACTACAACAATAATCATGATTTCCCTTGAAATCACTACAAGCTTTTTCAAAAAAGAAATGTTGTTTAGGGCCTCAAAACGGCTCTAGAAGTTCAGGACTTGAAAAACTTCTAAAAATAGTAAATTGTGCTACAATTAAGGAAACTGAAAAAACTAAAAGAAGAAATGGTGGGGGTCCAAGTGGAATAGGTGGGAGGCCACCAACATCCTCCTAGATCAAAGGCTATGGTCCATCACCATTTCTCATATGAAATGGTGACGATCGCTATCCCTCATTATAAATCATTATTGGTGATGGACTTTGAATGTCACCACAACACCTTTACTTTTGGTGATGCCACCTTTGGTGAAGTTCATTTATTGGTGACAAATTCTCTTTTGACCATCATCAATGAGCTTATGGCAACATTTTTCACCCCTCACCAATGTCCTTTTTCCTTGTAGTGCACCTACTCAACTACGACAATCGCTACCTATGCCATGTCCGCATATTGTTCCGCGACATGCTGGATAAGGATAATTCACATATTATTCCACAGTTTGGTGGAGAATGAGAATTCATTCGAGATCAAGAATGTGGACACCAACCTTTTCAATTTCATTCTTGTGCCTGGAGGTTTCTCTAAAAACGTTTCTCTTCATTTAATCAGAGATTGTTGCTCCAAATTCACAGGTAAGTTTTTGCAAAATTTCCAAAACCTTTTCATATGTGTTTGACCTTTTATTTCACTCCATTCAATTCAGCTCAAATTCATAATTTCTGCATTATTTTACCAAACTTCATATTTTTGTATCCAAAACTTGATCACAATCTATAAAAATATAGATAAGTAACATATAAGTTTTTCATCTTCCTTTCTATATAATATCCATATCTCAGAGAGTTACTAAATCCTTACCAAATGGTTTGATGTTTGAAAGGTAGGTTCATAACCTCCTTGAAAGGAACCTTCACCTTGTTGTTTTTGCACACTTACCACATGGTTTGACGGTTGAAGGCTTAGGTCTAAAACATCCTTAAGGAATGAACCTGGGTTTCTTGTTTCTGCTCAAAATTAGTGAATCAATGAAATTATTATTAAACTTGAAAATTATAATGAGAATAACTAGAAATGATATATATATCCTTTAGTAAGCTGGTCATTGATCCTGAAACTGGCAACTATAGTTTATCGTTCCACACAACATAATCTTGAAGAGATGAGTTGAAACAAAAATTCAGATGTTGTGCTTCTTTACTACGCCCGATTGTTGCTTTTAAATCATAACAGAGTCCATAATTGCCTTCTAACCCAAGTTTTCTGCCCATTTTCTTTATAAAACCAGTAGGGAAAGGAACCAGTCCTGTAAGTTCATTGGCACTCAAATTCATCTCATAAATCTGCGGCATGCTGCCAAATTCAGCGGGAATGGTGCCCTCCAACTTATTGTTATCCAGGGCCAAATAGTTGAGATCCTTCAGTGAGCCGATAGAGCTTGGAATCCGGCCAACAAGCCCTGCAGATGACAATCCTAGGCTTCTTAATTTTGGAACTGTGCCCCAGATATCTGGTATGATTCCCCCTAGCTCTGGATTTCCGCTAAGATGCAGATATCGCAACTTAGACAACTCAACCAAAAACAGGGGAATGAAAACCTCATATCAATAAATTCCATGACTTGTAGATGCACAATCCTAGTACGAAGTGCCCCTTGGAATTGATTGTAACTGAGGTCGATCTTGGCAATCTTGACAAGCTTGCCGAATTCCGTCGGCACGCAGCCCTCGAACCAGTTGCGATTCAAATCCAATATGACCAGTTCTTTAAGACCCCCGATGCTCTCGGGAATTCTACCGCTAAAAGAATTCGAACTCAGAACAAGCTGGCAAAGGTTCTTTAAGTTCCCGATCTTGTGTGCACGCTAATCCCCATGCTGGTTACAGATAAAAGAAATCATCGGAGGCTTGTAAACATCCCTAATTCCAGCGACAATACATACTGTATGTTATATAATTAGCATAGAACCATAATAACCTCCACTGAGATTTAAGAAAAACATAGATGTGGAGTTATGAAACACTAGAGTGTTGCATTTCAAGTTCAATAGTTTTTGAGTAGCCAAAGCGCACTCACCAGAAGAACAAAATAACAATAGTTTTAAAGTTTTGATTCCATTAATAACAATGCTTCCATTTCAGGAAGGCAGTAAAGTGCTTGCAAAGTAATGTCTAGTGAACCTTTTGGTGAAGAAAATACTCAGCCAAATCCACAATCACCAAAACCATTTCTAAACGCAACGACTAATGAATCCACCAAGATAATTAGCCTTACTCAGCCTTAAACTTTGAGGACATTTGGGAAGTTGGAATACCACCATTTTATGACCAGTGCAAAGGAAGAACGTAGGTCATGTTATCTATGGAAGGAAGGGGTACAAAATGACTTCAAATAACAAACAAAGATCAGACTTGTACTAACTGGAATTCATTTCAAGCTCATTAATCCAAAAGGCTAAATCCCTCAGTGTAAAAAATCCAATCAAACTCTCGTATGCCAAGTAAAATAGCTCACAAAACCTGGAGAAGTAGTATAATAGCTGGAAAAACCTAGACAAGTAATCTAACTGGCAGTAGTAATTTCGAAGCTTTTCTAGACATATTTCCAGTAGCAATGGTCAGAATGAGGTAAACATTTCTTGAAATCATAAATTTGAGTTGTGAATTCTCTACAATCTGAGTGTGTGGGTTTTTTTTCATGGTGCTAAATCTAAATATTCTCCCATATTATTATTGGAAAATATTATTTAGGAGAGAGTTTATTAGATATTTTTAATGTTACAAATTTGGAAACCATTATTAAAATAACACCTTCTAAAATCTATGAATTTGAGGATGAAAGTTTTAGTAGATGTCTTTTATAACTTAAAATTTTTAGTGATAAAAAACTCTCATGAGTGTTTTTTTTTACACTTTTAAATGTCATATTAATACACACCATTACACACTAGTGCATACTATACATTTTTAAAGCACCATGGCTTATTATATGTTTTAAAAACACCAACCCCAATTAATAAGCATCACCGCATCTTATATCTTTGCACCCTATGAAGTTTTAATAAAAGTAGTAGTTATAGTTTTGATAATAGATAATAGTTATAGTAATAGCAATAGCTCCGATAAAAAGTTGATAGTTATGTGTTATAGACATTTTTGTGCCTTACAGCATGAAGCATGAAATGTCAATAATCTGAGGGATCCAAAGTCCCTAAACATGTTGTTCCTACCCCTAGAGACAAGGTCAGCAAACCACAGCACTAAATATCAGTTCTCCACCTGAAAACACTCAAAAACAAGCTAATTCTGGATCATGTCAACTGCTCCACTGAGCATCTGCGCTGAATGTCAATTGCTCCACTGTCTACCTGCGCTGAATGTCAACTGCAAAGAAGGCTACCTGCGCTGGGCGAGTTTGGACAAGTGGCACAGTCATTCCTCAAGGTGTCAATGCCCAGGAAGCTTCCAAAATGACACTTGGATCAAGGAATTCGACTAGTGATGAGTAAGAGGGTCTAGATCTCCAAGTGGAAGCAAGAACCTCCAAGTGGACTCAAGAACTGAAGATAACTGAAGTGGGAGAGGACACTAGTCAGCTTCATGCCAGCTACAAGCTGACTCATCCTTTCTCCAAAACTCCTATATATAGAGCTCTATCATGAGGTCTATGGAGGCTGGAATCTTGTGAATGTAAAGAAGTGCTGTTGGTTTGAGTATAGAACTGTTGGGTGATTTGCTTTGAAGGAGGTGAAGAGGAGATTTCTTTCTGCTGGGAGGTGATGCTGGATTGGGCCTTTTATGGTTGTATCACTTCCTGAACTTTACTTCTTCCATTAATAAATCATTTGAGGTTCTTCTATATGCATGTGTCTCAATGGTGTATTGTTATACTTGTGTATTTGATTTATTCTAATCCTTGAATCAATTATGAATGTATGCTTCTTGTAGTTTCCCTCTCTTGTTATTTTGCAGGATATTGGTGTAGCTGGGCCAGTAAAAGAGCAAGGAGCTGGGAGCAAGCAGCAAAGAGAGAAGATTGGATCAATCATTAGCGGAAGACATCGGTTAGTGGATCTCTTGCTCCTCTCTCTTACATCTCATAAAGAAGTAATCTCAAATAGCTTTGCTTTGATTGTTGCTGAGGTACTATCACCCTTAGAGTGGGATAGGCTCATTCCGTATTGGATACTTTTCCCAACAACAAATTGGTGACTCCACTGGGGATCGTATCTTGTTGGTTGTTTTTTTTTTTGCTATTCATTTCATAAACACAGGGAGTACCGAATCGAACTGCATTTGAATCTTTCAAATGCAAAGTAGAGGGCAGCTACTCTAGCTCAGTTTCTGGGCATGTTTATGATTTGAAGAGCTGATCCACAAGGAGTCTAAATAGCTCTTAGTGATAGCTTTTCATCCTCCTTTTCATCCCTTAGTGTGTACTTGATTGATAGCTTTTGATTTGGCCAAAAACTGTGAATTTTTGAACAATCTGTGACCCGGAAACTGAGAAAAACGAAAGTTTATCTCTTCAGTGCAGGCACTGTGAAGGCAGTCTGCATTTCAGCGCAGTTCCCGAAGGGGCTACCTGTGCTGAAGGTCAAACTGCCAGTGTACTACCTGCGCTGAACCAGTTTTGCCTAGTGCTACTGGGGTTACCTGCTGTTTATTGCCCTGTTTTCACCCTTGTTTTTGCAGCCTGTTATCAGTCAATGTACCTATCTGAAACCAACTTTCCTTGCCACTATTCCGCCTCGGTTGTATAAAGAAACTGTATTTTTTCTTTGTGTATTTCTTATATCATTTGCAGTTTCCCATAACGAAAGTGAACTAGTCTTGTTGTGGCCTCTTAGATCTAGACCTGTGATAAATGTCGTTTTGATCTTAAGAGTTAGTTTGTTTGCTGTTCATAGCTGATTGAGCTTTTGCTTTCGTCATATGGTTTGAATTTATATATTTCTAGTGTCGAAACAAGTAAATCTTAAGGTGTCTTTTGATTTTGGACAAGCTTGTTTGCTTTCACTTGAAATTGAATTCAAATTTATACAACAACTTTCTTTTTGTATTGCACCAACATTAAGAAAGAGAAAAGAAATACCTGCATTGTGCATGTGCATTTTGACAGTTTGTATGTTGATTTAGGAAAAAGTGCATTAGTGTGTGCTCTATGATCTGTGTGAAAAGATGATGTCTTTCTTTTCCCTCAGTAGTTAAGATTTTCAAAGTTGAAAGATTGAAAAGCTTGCTTATCATCTTAGACTGCATTTAGGAGTGTTACTATACATCTCGTGGTGATCCATAAAGGCAAACTGCTAAACAAGATCAACCTTAAAATAAATTGAATTTACATAACAACGCATTGAAACATAACGCAAACACATAGAGGTCTAAGCTAGAGACGTGTTCCGGCGTCGTTAAACGTGATATCTTAGCGTTGAGTGGTTGGGTGATTCCTCCACGGTGAAGCGATAAGTATCAATACGGACTTGTGCTCCCACGTACCGTCGCGTATATATTGGGAGACCCCTATAGGAACAAATCCTTTATCCATAGGAAACCGTGTCGGCCGCCCTACTGATCGCAATGCAGTGAACACAGCATTCACGAAGATCGACCACTCGTACCGTAAAACGTATTCTGTGGTTTTGCGAAAAGTTTGGCACACCCTCTGCCTAGAACTCCAGAGTAGTTTCTTTTGGCCTTTTTCAAACTCTATAACTGAAAAAGTCCATCCGAGCATTTGTCACTTCGGCTCGTTAAAACATCGAAGGAGACTAGAGTCATCTTTAGCTTTTTCTCGACTCTTAAAAAGTGAAAAAGCAAGTTGTGTCTAAAGCGTCGTTATAAAATTTATTTTAAACGGAACATAATCACCTCCTATTCCTGCGTTGATCTGTAGGTTGAGAACATGGAACGCCCCAACCAAGGAATTCCACATGATGGAAATCCTAGTCCTTTCTCCTCTTGGGGAGAAGTTGGTGCACCCCACATGGCCACATTGTCGCTTCCAGGACTGACAATTGGCCTGCCAATTTGGCTATTCTCAACCAATGTAGTTCAGAACACCATGGTTCCTGAACAGTCGAGTCAACAGTTAGATCAGTCTAGAGCTGCCCACCAGCCTTCTACTTCCTATAACTCTTCCTCTAATCCTTCATCTTCGCAAGGTAGAGCCGGCAAAAGCCAAGCTCCCATGGAGAAGAAGGAGAAGAAGAAGGGAGAGAAGAAGAAGAAGGAGCCTAAGGCGACTGGGGGCAAGCAAAAGACATCTGACAAAAATCCACACACAGCACAGACCGGGCCTAAATCGCCATGTGTCATATGTAGAGGAGACCACTTCCATAGAGATTGTCCCTGTATTCCCCGGATACTAAGGGACTGGTCCCCTCGTTTGCACAATTCGGGAGCATCAACCTCTGATAGCCATGTTGAATGCTTACCGTCAACCAGCGAAAGTGAAGGTTCAAGAAAAAGAGGGGGAGCAAGATCCCCCTGCAGACTGTGTGAAGGCGATCACGCCATCCACCGTTGTCCCTTCTTAGACGAAGCGAAGAGAGTTTTGGAAGATCGTCCAGTTTCACACGTTAAGACTTCCTCCTGGATACAAAAAACTCGTGCCAAGTCCTTCGTTGGTTGAAATACAGCTGGCCCGCTCAAGTGGTCAGCTGAAGCGTCAGTCATTGAAAATGAACCTACTGAATCCAGACCGGACGAAAGTCCAAAGGTCGAAACGGCAGTTGACCCGGTTCTGCCTTCGGAGGTTTCATCTTCAAATGACACCGTCACTGAAGATTCATCTTCAAATGACACCTCACTGAAGAGAATAAGGATGACACCATCCAGATTCTTTTCATCAACACAGACTCTGATGAGCATCAGGGCAATGCGCCCATTCCTTTATCGCAGGAAGGAACATCGTCAGGGTCATATCCGGCCGTGTATTCGGTCCCACCACCAAGCAACCTGGTTGTGTCCTTTGATTGGAACCAACTAGGCAGACCCCGTTTGCCAGCCAGTATACCATTCAGAATCATAGTCCAAATTTATAGAATGGTAATGGCTGGCACTATCATTGATGAAGGGGCATCTGTGAGTATCCTTTCCTCTATTGCTTGGAAAGCACTGGGTTCCCCGGCGCTTTTGCCTGAGATAAGAAATCTCTCGGGTTTTGATAAAGGAACCAGTCGACCATTAGGGATCCTCCCCAATGTGCCTGTTACATTGAAAGGGAAGACCGTTCAAATGAACGTGATGGTCGTTCAAGGACCCTTGGATTATAACCTACTCCTTGGACGAGACTATATATATTGCATGGGAGCTATAGTCTCCTCACTCTTTAGAGTAATGTGTTTTCCACACGAAGGAAGGGTGGTCAAGCTCGTAGACCAACTTTCATTTCCGGGATCACGCATCGCAAATAGTCACATACCAACCCTAAATGGTCTATTTAATCAAGAAATGTCTCCACCCCCAGTCCTCCTTCCCGATGAGTGCGAGTGATTCGGAAAGATGGGACTGGAACCCAGGGGGCATGCATCCTGGTCTGCTTCGGGCAGAGGAAACCTTGGGTATAAGGTAGAATTTCCGCGAGAGAATATGACTAGTCCGTACCCCGTCCGTGGATGGAAGAGGGGTTGTTCTAGAATAGGATTCTTTTGTCAAGGTTACTTGTTTGACAAAGGTCATTCACCATTGTCTACTTCGGTAGACAGTGCCGAGGAAATGTTTTAGTTTGAAGGTGTTAACGAAACAATCTTTGGGTAACCAGAAAGAGGCAAGCCTCACCCTTTAAAACAAATGTTTTAACGGATAAGTAGGGGCAGCCTTGAAATTGTACTTTATACCTGGGTCATGCAAACCTTTTGGAGTGCAAGCTAAGAGCGGTTATTTATCTGTTTTTGGGATTAGCCGTTTCCGAACTTGCATAAAGAAAGGATGAGTGAGCATAGCTTTGGTAAGGCGCGAGCTCTATAAAAAATGGGATCTTACAGGAGACATTCTTATCTTATGACTGGTATATCGAGCAGTTTTAACGCGGAATCTATGCTCGTTAAAAAATAGAAAAGCGATATCGAGCAGTTTTACCGTGGAATTTATGCTCGTTAAAAAATAGAAAAGCGAGATTCGAGCAGTTTTAGCACGAAGTTCATGCTCGTTAAAAAATAAACGCACCCCGGTAAATAACCACTGTGATCATAAATTTATTAGCCATAAAAAGCCTTGGTCGTGTTTTGCACCTGCCACCTCCATTCCATTTGGCCAATCGTTCACCTCCATATGATTGTTTACCCATTTTGAGGAACAGCTGCGAAGAGTGATTTCACCTAGCCATCCTTGTGACACTGCCGTGATTGGAAAATTCCAACCTGTACCTGGAATCTGCTGCTATCCCTGTTTATCACTCGTTCCTCAAAAGACGAGTCTTCTTTGAGCTCTTTTCATCTGACTCGTAAAATATGAAAAGTTTGCCGAGTTTTGGCCTTCCAGCTCGTTAAAAGGACCCGAAGAGCTATCCCTCCTCTAGATTTTAATCTTTTTGGACCTGAGGAATTATTGCACAAAAAGGTCGAGCGCTTGTTTTATTCGGCTCGTTAAAGTTATCGAAAATTCATCCCTTCTGTATTGTTTTATACTTTTTCGGACTTAAGGGATTAGATGACGAAAAAGGAATTTTGGAGTTAATTTTCTGTACCTTTTCAGACTCTTTAAAAATGAAAAGGACCGAGTTTTCCTTGTCATTAGACTCGTTAAAATGATTAAATAGCGACAAACTTGTCTTTAGACGAGAACGAGTTTCCCTATCGCTAGGCTCGTTAAAACATAGCGATGGGCTTGCCCGAAGGGCAGGTTATAGAACAAGCATATGTTATCCTCCTCAAGCTTGACAAAAATAAAGAGGTACTGGTCAGAAATGACTGGGGAAAAATTGGGAGAACCTCAAAGCTTTAATGGTAGCAAGTCGCTCTGGAACATGACACTTTTCCTCCGTATCACATCGGGTTGGGTTGTTTCATTCACCGGTCTCATCACCATGGTCTCGCCAAACCATCCACATTTGGGGTAATGCTACCGATCCATCGCATCAGTGTCATTATATGTTCAAGAGATGTTGTTCAGAAAGAGTCAACCGTGTCCCATCCACTGCCATACATTATCCTTCATCCACCCATGATCGCCACCCTTGAATCATATGTCACAGATTGTTTTCACCTCCACTAAAATCATTAGCTCCGTTCCGTGTCACTGATGTGGGATTCATTAAGGCCCTCTTTTGACGGATCGCTTCTTGTCGACTTCAGCTCATTATCCAAGAAGTTGATCTAGGAACACCCCCCTCAGTACTTTGAAGCTTGCATGCCTCAATGGCAAGTTTCTCACTTCCGGCGACAGGTATACATCAATGACCTTCGACCAGAAGATTTTGCGTGGTGTTCGACGCCAAGTCCTTTATTCACACCACGTGAATTGTACTGCAGTACCTTGAGGGTCATTATCATTATCAGTGATTCCTCTCGCGCTTGTTAACGGTTTACGTTATTGACCGGTAATCAAGCGATGTCTTTCCATGTTCGACTTCAGCGCAATTCTCACATGGATCGACTTGTACTTAGAGTGAAGATCGAACGAGTTTGAAGACCCCGGATCTAGTTTCATCCATCCGGGCTGCGATATATATTCAGGAAATATAAAGACATTTGACATGTACATCATTGCAGCAGATGATCATCCTATCCAAAGGATGATAATTTCAGCAGAAAATTATCAGTCTACCATCAGACGATCGTCTGTTCTATGTACCAAAATGAATTTATAAAGCTGAGCATGGGAATGCCCGCCTCAGCTAGATCATGAAAGCAGAATGAAAAATAATGTGTTGTATTGTATTTTATTACAGGTCACCTCTCAGCGATTGAATGAACTTCGGATCCTCCTGATAAAGCATTTCACCCGATAAACGACCTCATACTTTAGGGCGCAACTGTTATAGACATTTTTGTGCCTTACAGCATGAAGCATGAAATGTCAATAATCTGAGGGATCCAAAGTCCCTAAACATGTTGTTCCTACCCCTAGAGGAACAAGGTCAGCAAACCACAGCACTAAATATCAGTTCTCCACCTGAAAACACTCAAAAACAAGCTAATTCTGGATCATGTCAACTGCTCCACTGAGCATCTGCGCTGAATGTCAACTGCTCCACTGTCTACCTGCGCTGAATGTCAACTGCAAAGAAGGCTACCTGCGCTGGGCGAGTTGGGACAAGTGGCACAGTCATTCCTCAAGGTGTCAATGCCCAGGAAGCTTCCAAAATGACACTTGGATCAAGGAATTCGACTAGTGATGAGTAAGAGGGTCTAGATCTCCAAGTGGAAGCAAGAACCTCCAAGTGGACTCAAGAACTGAAGAATAACTGAAGTGGGAGAGGACACTAGTCAGCTTCATGCCAGCTACAAGCTGAGTCATCCTGTCTCCAAAACTCTTATATATAGAGCTCTATCATGAGGTCTATGGAGGCTGGAATCTTGTGAATGTAAAGAAGTGCTGTTGGTTTGAGTATAGAACTATTGGGTGATTTGCTTTGAAGGAGGTGAAGAGGAGATTTCTTTCTGCTGGGAGGTGATGCTGGATTGGGCCTTTTATGGTTGTATCACTTCCTGAACTTTACTTCTTCCATTAATAAAGCATTTGAGGTTCTTCTATATGCATGTGTCTCAATGGTGTATTGTTATACTTGTGTATTTGATTTATTCTAATCCTTGAATCAATTATGAATGTATGCTTCTTGTAGTTTCCCTCTCTTGTTATTTTGCAGGATCTTGGTGTAGCTGGGCCAGTAAAAGAGCAAGGAGCTGGGAGCAAGCAGCAAAGAGAGAAGATTGGATCAATCATTAGCGGAAGACATCGGTTAGTGGATCTCTTCCTCCTCTCTCTTACATCTCATAAAGAAGTAATCTCAAATAGCTTTGCTTTGATTGTTGCTGAGGTACTATCACCCTTAGAGTGGGATAGGGTCATTCCGTATTGGATACTTTTCCCAACAACATTATGGTTAACAAGAAAGAAATATATATGAATATTGACTTTTAATATATATGAATTGTTCATTTGTGTAATGTAAAGGAGGTTTTCCCCTTGAAGAGATTGATTTCTAAGTCGTTGATCTATCTTTTCTAACTTTTTTTGAGCTAGTTTCATAACATTTGGTATGAGAGCATTGGATTCTAGGGTTTCATTGTTCCAAACAAGTCATTGTGGAATTTTTTCTATAACGTTTTATCTACGACGTTTCAGAATCTCAAAGAAAAAACCCATTTGACCTAAAATCGTTCTAAACCTCTGGTCTAAACTTTTGATCTTGTCTCACTATATTTTTGGAGATATGATTTGACGACGTTAGGGTTTGTGCAAGCTCGAGAATTGCATCTCAAATAGGTCATCGCGGAATTTTCGCTATAAGTTTTTTCTATGAAGGTTAAGAATAGAAAATTAAAACCCATTTGATATGAAATCTTGGTGAAGCACAGGCCCGAATGTTAGATCTTGTTTCACTATATTTTCAGAGATACAACCCAAGACATTTAGGGTGTTTTAATACTCCTGAATTACATTCCAAACATGTGACCTAGGGAAAACCATCATAACTTTATCTCTAAGGATTAAATTGAAATTTCATAAGAAGTTTCAAAAAGATGATAGACTGTACTTTTCTCTTTATATTTTTCATTTCTGAAGGTCGAAATAGTGAAACGTGGTAAGTCGTACAAGTTTTCTCTCCTAAACTAGTCTATAATCATGGCATCGTAGGAGATTTGGCATAACTATTTATTGAAGAATCCAATATTGATCAGACTTGTGGAATTGGAAAGAAGACACAGAGGGCTACCACATGTCACAATTTCAGACCTTGGAGATATGAAATTTTAGAGATACAATGGATTCAAGTTTGAGATCCTAAAAGCAAGAAAAATAATGACTCGAATCAAGAAAATAGAAACACCTAGTAAGCAAAATTGGATGGATGATTTGAAGAATGTGATCGAAGCTAGGGTAAATTGTTTTATATGTGTGAAGGAAGCATATTTAAAGAAAGGCATGGAATATTTGAAGAAAGATATGGAAGTTTTGAAGAAAGGTGGGACAAATATGCTACAAGAAAGGCCTTTGAATGATGAAAAGGTAGTAGAGGAAACTCATGATGAGAAAAAAATAAAAGTTAATCATGATTTCATAGAATATAACATTTGATTGAAGGCACACCATATACTAAAGATCGATATGAGGAAGTTTGATTGCAAGGATCCCATAACATGGATATTACATATGGAGAAATATTTTGATCTACATGATGTTCAACTGTCACAAAAGGTATGTATTGCATCTTTATATTTAGAACAAAACCACTTTTTATGGTATAAAGGGCTTTGTTCTCGTAAACCACTTGGCACTTGGTCAATTTTCGCGGAGGAAATGATAGCACATTATGATGATACAAAGAGAAACACCTTCTTTATCCAATCGATAAATCACAAACAAAAGGGTTCAATGGAAGAGCACATTGAGGAATGCCAGAAATTGAATATAAGCGTAAATGATATTCTAGAGAAGCGAAGAATTGATGTCTTCATAGGAAATTTAAAGGATAAAATTCAACATGAGGTTCGCCTTTGGGAACCTGATTCATTGGAGAAGGCATTCAGGCTGGAAAGAAAAATTGCAAGAAACATTATGGCAACAAGAAATCCTACCACTTAAAATTATAAAGATGGAAGCATTGTTGCTCCTAGCCTTCGACAACATACAATGTTTACACCACAACAATTGGAAGAAAAACAACCTTTGTTACAATTGTGATATAAAATACACTAAAAGTCATAAGTGCGCTAAGAAGAAATTATTTTACATTGATTGTGAAGAGGAGGAAGAAAAGGATCAAGAAACGTCAAAGAAGAGGATATACACCAAGAACCAACCCCAGATAAAGAAGAAATGAATCTGACCATATCTTTTAATTCATTGGCATGAATTACTACTCCTCAAACTCTCAAGATAGAAGGACATATCAAGAAGAAAATGGATAACCTCACTTTCGCACAAAATCGAATGAAACAATAGGCAGGCCAAGATCGCAGTGAAAGAAGTTTTGATATAGGTGACTGGGTACTTTTACAAATACAACCATACAAACAGATGTCCCTCAATCAAGCTAAGAAGGATAATAAATTATCACCAAAGTACTGTGGTCCTTACAAGGTGCTGCAAAATATTGGTACTATGGCATACAAATTGGAGCTTCCTGCATCTTCCCGAGTGTACCCAATGTTCAATGTTTCATTCTTAAAGAAGGTTATAGGTGAGAAGATCCCAGTTCAAACAATATTTCTAGAACTTGACGAGGAAGGCAAAAACGTATTGGAATCGAAAGCAATCGCAAAAACAAGAAATCAACACCCAAGAAATCGATCAATTTTAGAGTATCTCATCAAGTGGAAGAACTTACCTACTAAAGATTCGACATGGTAGGATGTGAATTTTATACAGAAGCATCTAAAACTACTCAAGCGTTGAGGACAACGCTTTTTGAAGGAGAGGGGCATGTTAGGTCCCTATACTACTAGTGCAACCTGTTATTGTTATTAGTGAAACCACCTTATTGTATTAGTGTGCCCATATAGTCCCCATGTTGTTATTATTATGCCCCATAGAAGCCCACTATTATTATTTTTGTTCCCCTAAAATATTAATTTTATGTAGGCTCTGTGTATTAGGACCCCTTAGACTCCTATATATAGAAAGGAGGTCTTCTCATTTGTATCATCCAATAATTGTTCATTTGTGTAATGTAAAGGAGGCTTCCCCCTTGAAGAGGCTTCTTTCTAAGTCGTTGATCTATCTTTTCTATCTTTTTGTGAGTTGGTTTCATAATAAATTTAGAAAATGGAGGAAAATATACATGAATGGGATGTAATTATCAAAGGCACCAAGCACGTGTTCACTTGTGTTGTTGGTGGTTGTGTTAGGATATTGAGTCGATCTAAACTATCTAACCCTAATCACCATCGTGCTATAATGCACAATTTTCCCCCAATTCCTCCACGTCAAAGAGGTCGATTAAGAGATGAAAATGATAAATGGATTGTCAAATCAATAGGTGCAGTTAAAAGGAAAAATGCAAAAATACAATATGATTTAGATGCAAGGCTATGCCATGCACGATAATAAACATATAAAATATTTGTCAATGAAAAAATTATTTCACCTGTAAATATTTATTAATATTTATTTGCATATGTTTTTTAATAATATAAATTTATTCATAATCGATTAATACGTTT
Organism: Pinus tabuliformis; assembly: GCA_031772625.1. Lineage (NCBI taxonomy): Eukaryota > Viridiplantae > Streptophyta > Pinopsida > Pinales > Pinaceae > Pinus > Pinus tabuliformis. The sequence goes on along the minus strand of CM062805.1, from coordinate 701,099,689 downwards.
GATCAACTCAATGATACTTCAAAGCAAAAAAATTGTGAAAAAATTCATCGTTGGGATTAGAGTCTACCTCATAGACGTGTGGACACAATGAAGCACATAGATATTTATTTAAAAGGGAAAGTAAGGATCGAGGTTCTTGATGATGTACGGAAGAATGATTAGATGGGCACAACCATATATTAAATTTTGATGAAACTAATAATAACAATGAAAACATAGTTGAGTGCAATTTTTTGTATGCATTAATTTTCTAGACATATTAGCATTAAATGATATTTATATTTATTATAATTTCTTAATAATTTCCCATTGTTATTGATATGCATAGCCTAATCAAAAATATTCCCTCCAGAGATCTCCACATAGTTCGGTTGTTAAATATAGATCCATTTACTTGGATATACAACAAACTTCAAGGTACCAACAATTACGACACTCTCCTAGATTTCAAGGGTTTATTGGGCTGGTAAGTTTTTAATCCATATAACCTATTCCACAATATATATATATATATATCTATATATATATATATAAATTGTTATTTTTCACCATAACGATGGGATGAGAAATAAATGTTCTATATTTTATATTGTTATCCTTGATTTGTTTTGATTATATATGTGTGTCTGTGTGTGTGTGTGTGTGGGTCAGTGGGTGTGTGTGTGTGTGTGTGTTTGTGTTCTTTCTTATTTATGGTGCATGTGTTGCCTTTGGAACCATTGCAATCAATGACAACCCTAGAAGATGGTCAAAGTCTTAAGAAGAATGGAAATGAAATGGTTCAAATGCTACAACCATCTCCACATCCAATGTCACAATGCAAAGTAAGTTTATATTCATTTATACTCTTATAATTTTATCATATTTTTACATTTAATTCTATTTGAGTCACATACTTATATCTATGTATAAGTTCGAAGTAATGAATATACATCTCCCAAAATGCCTTTGCACATGTATGATGGTGGACATGATAGTCAACAAAAATCACATTTTCCTCAACCATTGCAACATTCATCTCAACTTCGTGATAATTTAAGAGAGGTAAATTATATACCATATATCTTAGATCATAGTAACATTAATATAATTTTTTATAATTTGAAACTACATAGCTAGTTACTGCATTTTCATTTGGCTTTCATTACATGGTCCCCATATTTTCATTATATAATTGTGGATTTTTATATTTATTGAGAATATTGTAATTTTGACAGAAAAAGAAGAAGATAAATGTTGAATATATGACTAAAATGACCAAAATAATGCCAAAGGACTTGAAATAATGTGCGTTCAAGTCACACAAACAATACATAAAGCATATATGCTCAACTAGCATTGCTCTCACTAAGCCCACTAGGTTTGCTACTTTGAAGTATAAACAATCCAGCAAGTTTAAATAACTTGGGCTACAATATTAGAACTTTAGCCATTGTTTTTTCTATAAAGGGGCTATAAGGGCAGTTTCAATAAATTAACTTTATTTAATTTTATTTTTAAATGTTTTGAATTCCAATACTTTTGGCACCTAAAACATGAAAAATACATTTTGTTTAATGAGAAGTGGTTTTATTTAGATATATAAAGTATTTGAATAAAGAGATTTTGTTTGTGGAATATTACATGTGCTCCCTCCAACTAGGCATATATCTTTATCATTTTTTAACATCAAAAGTTTTGAAGAAAACTTGTTAAGTTTGATGTTGGTTTGAATGTGATTAGTGTGTTTAAAAGTGAAATTTGGTTCATAACAAATGTTGTTCCAAAGGTATCAATCTTTAGAATATTATATATAGTTTAGTCACATGTTTTGTTGGTATTTCTCTGCACTATGGATGGGTAGAAATCTATGATATTCAAGATAGCATTTGAGTCATTGAAGAGCTAGTGATAAAAATGCAAAAAAAATATGACTTTTATTTACAAAATATTATATACAATATATGTATTTAAAGATTCATATTTTGTTTGAATGCATTTGTTTAGATAAAAAGTGTTAATAATTGTTCATTTAAAATTAAATGTTAATCGATGAAATTTTTTTTAATCTTTGGATTATAAAATATTCTTGTAATTATGATTATAAAGAAAAAAATGTATCCTTTTTTTTATTGATTTGAATGTAAACTTTATACATAAAAAATGATTGTCATTGTTTTCAAAAGTGTTATAAATAAAACGAATTATCATCTTTAGAAACTTCATATGGATTGAATTTCACCTTAAACATTCTACTAAATAATATTTTTTATTGTTTTCGTGTTTATATTAAAAAAAAAAAAATTAATATATAAGGATGAATCATTTTAAAATAATTTTGGTAGTTTATCTTTACCACTCCAACTAAGTACAACCAAGTATATCTAACTTTTTTTAAATATAAATACTTAAATATTAAACCATATTCAAAATTGATAAATAAATATAAATACATAAATGTATTCATATTATACTATAAATTTATAAATTTTATATAATGGTAATATTTTTTAAAACATTAAAGAATGACACAATTACATCCCTATTATCAATATTTTTATTAATATAAAGTATGTGTATGCAAAATTAATATTTTATTATTTATTATTAATATATTATTAAATATCTCCCGGATCCGGGTGTCTGACGGCAGTACAGGTACGTGGCTTGTTGTTTGGATGGGGATGTGGTTGATCTTCACCGCCACTCAACCTCTCAGAGCTCCGGTCATAACTCCCCCTGTGCTCCAGATTAATGAGACTTTAATGATGCCAGTACATCCTCTTTTGCCGGTTAATTTCTTGATCATGGTGCTATCAACTTGCCATCATCGCATTTCTCCCTTTCGCTTTGGCTCCTCCTTTGCAGATGCAATGGTTTGCTCTCGACCTCTCTCATGAGTAAACAGGGCTTTGGTTCGTTGGAGGAACTTCTAGCTATGCCCTCAATCTACCCTCTGTTTCCCTTGCTCTTTCGCTTGCCACCCTTTTGTTTCTCTCCCTTTCTGCCTTCTGAATGTTAAAGCCAAGTTTGTTTTCATCCTTAACTGCTTCCATCATTTACCAAGTAGCTCGGATCACCCTGCTCCTCTAGCTATGCCGAAACTATGACAGCGGATGAGCTACAGAAGAGGCAGCTCTTGAGGGAAAATTGGATGCCAAGCCATCTCCTCCATGACGGACTCCTCAACCTCCTGCTCGAACTTCCGCTTAGATAGGTACCCAGCTACTCGGAGTGGACGGGGTAGGGGTAGAGGATTGCAAATTGTAGCACCGAGCTCCTTCCAATCCATGACTAACGCCGCTCGGTTACAATTCCCCTGTAGTCATGGCACCTTTTCCTTCATGGCCACGGTCACCATTAAGCTTAGCGAGCTCAATTCAGGTCAAGAGGCTAGTTCCCTAAGGGCGACTACGGACAGGCCTGCGGAAGACAGACCAGGCTCCATCCAAACAAGCCTCGACTAGAGCAAAGCTTCAGGCTCTGGCAAAAGCAAAGATTCTCAAAGCATGAAGAATCAGGCGGGCTCCTCTGATGACGACAATGATTACAAGTATGGATGCCGCATCACCAAGGAGTCGCCTGATCCCTCTCCTGATGTTTAAACAAGTTGGTTCTTTCTAGTTTTCTTGGAATTCAGCAAGCTCGAGAAGGTTCACTCATCACCATCCTAGATATTATGATATATGCATTAGCTCATATTGCCAGTTTTTCATACGAAAGGGGCATTCTGCTAGCCTTCAATTTTCAGTTTCGGTTGCAGTCACAGTTACTTTTGTATTCAGTAATGGGTTGTCGCGTAGCTGGTCATAGCTACCTAGTCTAGTTTTACTGTTTTGGTTGTCGCATAGCTCCGGTTTAATTCTCAGTTCCATGTACAACTATGGGGTTTTCTGGATTTTTGCTTTAGTCATGATCAGGCTCTCTACAGTTCTTGAGGGCAATACTCAACGAGATTTTTGCATACCGATATGCTATTCTTGTAATCATGCCGCATCTTTGGGCTAGCTCTACGAGGCCATGGCCTCGGTGTAAATTACTTTTGTGTTAATATAAAAGTAGCCATATTCAGAAAATATATATATATTGTTAAATATAAATATTTTTTTATTATAATGTTATTATATAAAGTTAATATATAAAGTAATCATATCAATGCTGAAGAAATTTATATAAATTCATTCTATTTATATATATTTTTTATGATGGCAATATCTTCCAAATCCATTCAAAAGAACAAGAAATATTTATCATATAAATGCTTAATAAGAAAAAACTATACGAAAGGAATTTCCTCATTCACTATATAGCTATAACAAACCACTTATATAAGACTTTACCTATTCTTAAAAAATCATAGTAGATCAAATAACAAACCATAGTAGTGCATATATTACCATTTGACAACAATGTTGACATTGAAAGTCAAACAATTTTTAGAACAAAAATGAAATTTAAAAAAAGAAAAACATGATTCAATTCCATTGGAAATGTTTAAAAAAAAATACATTTTAATTTTGTAAAATTATTTGTAGGCCTTGAACCTATTCTCTCTAATGTTTCTTCCCTTATTCATTTCTAATTAAATTTTTAAAATAACACTATTCTCTATACTGAATTTTCAAAGTTTTTATTAAATTTTTCTATAGTATATTTAAAAATTTTCTTTTAAATTTAAAAAAAAATTATTATAAAACTATTTTATTTTCTAGTTCTTCACCCTTTAATAATTTAATTTGTAAAGTTTTAATTTTAATTTATATAGATTTCAGTGAAATTATTAAATATAATAATTATTTTCATCTATTTACTATTATATATCTAAAAATTGTAATAAAACTTATATATAAATATAAAATGAAAATTATGCAATCAAATTTATATAATTAAAATAATTTATATATAACTTAAAATTAAATTAAGCTTATATAAAATTGAATTTTTTTATTAATTTGAATTCAAATATTATATATAACCAAAATTATATGTACTCTAAATACAATATACTTTTCTATCTTTTAAATACTATATACTATTAATATAAATAGTATTATCCATATTATTTATTAGAATGAATATTCAGAAAATATGTATGTTAGATTATTTATTGATTGAATATAAATATTATATGTTGTTAATGTTCAATTTAAAAATGAAATAAGGAAATTCTAGTTAATTTATGCTTTAAAGTTTTTAACCTTTTTCTCAAGTTGTGTTTCAAAACATCTTAAGTATTTATTCATTAGAATGAATGTGGAATTTTAATTAAGCTTTCGGAATATTTAAATGAAAGTCTTGTATATAGACGTAGTTTTTATTTTTGATGAATGTGTATATAATATATGTATTTAAAGATGAATATTTTGTTTGATGCATTTGTTTGATAAAAAAATATTAATAATTATTAATCTAGATCTAAATTTTAGTACATGAAAAAGGTTTTTGTTTCTAGAATATAAAATATTCTTATAATATTGATCATCTATATTATTTACTCTTTGATTATAATCAAAGTTTCAAAGTTTTACACATCTCATCCATGGTTGGTTGTAACATCAATTACATTTTAGATATTGTATAATCTCCATGTTGAGTGGTGAAGGAGTTACACATCTTTCTTCTACTAAAAAGTAGAAGTAGCACATGGATGAAATAAAAATTATTTACTGCCAATTACATTATCTATCTAATTATGTTATCTACGATGGACATTGAAGTGTTTTGTTTATAGCTGACATTGAAATACATTTTTTTGTTATTAATATTTCTGTTCAATATTGAATAATTTACATTATTACATTTTTTATGTAGTTATTATTTTATTTATCTTAATGTAAGATGAAAGAAATAATAAATATTAATATTAATACTAAATAAATTTTTATTATAATTTATATTTATTTACTATATAAAAAATATATATAAAGTAATCACATTAATGTATGGGTAAAATAGATTCTATTTATATTGATCATTTAGGGGTGAGGGAGGATATCCTCCATATCTATTTAAAATAACTAGCAATTTTCATCATACAATTTCTTAATAATAAAAAATTACATGAAATGAATTTCTTATTCGCCTTAAATAGATAAAAAACCATTTATATAATACTTCACTTATTCTAAAAAAATCACAATAAACCAAAGGACAAACCATAGCAGTGCATCTATTACCATTTCATATCAATGTTTACATTAGAAGTACAACAATATTTAATATAAGGACTGAATTTTAGAACTAAGTCTCCTCTAAGAATAGTTCATTACATTTCGTTGGAAAACAGTTCAATTCATTTGCAAAAATAGTTCATTACATTGCATTGGAAATTTTGTTTAAAAAATAAAGACACTAATACTTTGTAAAATGGTTCATAGACCTTTGAAGGTATTCCCTTCTAAATTTATTCCCTCTCCCTTATCACAAACATCAAATTTGGCACATCTTCATTGTCAAGAACTGCATGATAATGAAAACATTAACAAAGAAAAATATTTAGTATTGTTAAACAAATATGAATATTACTAAGAAAAAATTCATTGCCACATATTATGAGTATAAGATTAGTCAAACCCATATATGAATTTAAGATATGTTATTAATTTGAATTCAAGTATTATAGAAAATGATAACAAAAGGAGTAACACTTTTCCCAACTAACATTATGTAAATGTGGTTAGAGGAATACGACATTTGTCCATGATTATTCTATCCCCGCACTGAAATTATTAACTTTGATATTAAGTTTACCTTTCATCAAACTTCACATGTTCAAATCTGGAATCAATGGGCTTGCCGACATGTTTGTGCCAATTTCTTGAATTGCTACATTATTTGATAGATCTTTTATTAGAAACCATTAAAAAAAATAAAGTTAGAGGTCATTACATGAAATAAAGTACTAAATATTTAATCAAATAAGAACTCGTTCAATTATATAAAAAAACAACCATAAAGAATAAATATGTACCTGTTGGACCCTTGACAATATCATCTAAAAATAATTTTCGAACATGCCTTTGTTCATTATGAGATGTAGATCCCTCAATATTTCTATGTTCTTTTAAAGAAAGTACTTTAATTTTCTTGTCTGTGCTCTTCCTTAACTTTGAGAAAACTTTCCCAACCTTTTCAAATTGTGGTTTTTACTTCCTTGAATTTATTGCATGACCACGCGATATCTTTTTACTTTGTGGGCTCAAAAAACTATGTTTTCTCTTAGTCATAATTCTTGATGGAGACATCGCATTGGTAAAAAACTTATTTGTGTCTTCACTCAATTTTCTACACATCTCATCAATGCCATTATTAATTTACTCTAATTCTCCAATTTTGTAGGCAAATGGTTTAATATATCCATTATCTTTGTGTTAATTTATGCACATACAACTTTTGATCTATCAATCTCAAATATTGAATTGTTCAATGTTGTAGTTGCAAAATCAATAGGTTATAATAAAATAGACACATGGTTAATGCTTGATTGGTCTTAAGGCAACATCCTTATTGTACTTGCTTGATTTAAATAAACTAAAAATCTATGATTTTTGGTAACTGGACTAGAAAAATTTGGCAACATGTTAAAGTCCAAACCATGTTCACTAGCCCACATTTGAACTTTGAAGATATGATTACAAACATTTCCATTCAATTCGCAATCACACTATAAAAATTAAACTCGGACCCTGTGTATATGACATTATACCAGATATCAAGAGTATCCTTATTTTGGCTATGAACCATAAATTCATTTATACTCTTAGGGTCATGTAGGCAATCTTCATCTCATATCTGAATTTCTATAGACTTTGAGAGAGTCTCTTCGTTCTTAGGCTGTGTGTGCTTTATAACGCCTTCTTCTTTTAAACATTGATTGTCAATATAATATAGTTAACTTTTTTCAACAACACAAATATCAGCCAATCCACACGTTTGTGGTAGGCGTTATTTACCTCATATAAGTACCTATATTGTATATGAATATGGTAGGACTCAATTGCATTGTTCATGCCTTTATTATAATGTGGAAACTTTCGATAAGATTTTTCCCACATATCTAGAAAAGCTAATGACTAAAAACTATTATCAACTAAAATATAATGACTAAAAACATTCAATTATAGAGTAATAGTCATGATATGATGTTTCATAACACTTAGATATTTTATCATTAGATAGCCAAGTGGTGTCAAAATATTTCAAAAAAAAAAATCCTCTTCACTAAATTCATAAAATATTCCTGTAACAACTTTTCGTACTCACTCATCATCCTTACAAGAGTGCATGATTTTCTCTAAAGCACATAAAATGCAAACTTTTTTTTTTTTCCTTTAACTTTGTTTCAAACAATTTTTACCCATTCTTGATGGACTTTCCATACACATAATAGGATGGACGAATTAGTTAGAAACCGGAATGGTACAATGTTAGAATATAGAAAATTATGAATGAAATATCTTTTTCATGTTTCTTTTGTAAAAACAAATATAGTACCTTAATGCCTGAATCTCAACAACAACATCATCTGTGATAATTTCTTTTACATTCCAATCTAGATGCTCTTTCATCACCATTGTAAATAAAGCTACCAACCATTTTTTAATATCATATGTGGTATTACGTGAAGAAATCACCCAATCCATTCAGACATCATTATGATACTTTTCAAATACCATTAATGTATAGAGTTGATGCTACATTTAAAACACATTATTATAAGTATTATGTTCAACAAAAAAGACATCATTTTGATCACTATAGGAATCAAATGATTGATAATACAAAGCCCATACATATTTCTACTAAATGTAGAATCCATAGACATAGCATTGTTGTGTGAATGTGTCACAATCATGGAACGCATCCAATGTGTTTTTATTCCTATAATGAATGTATGTTTTTCACAATATCTTGTTTTTGATAGTAAAAGAAATTGGCTGGAAACAAATTGTACCAAAATTTGACACTTGTTGTATCCTTGTCATCATTCATGTATTATTTTTGTCTAATATTATTATAAATGTTAGAAATATCCATCCTTGTCATTAAAGTGTCTCGACTCACCCTTGTGAATAACTTGCCATATTGGTTCTCCACTTTAGAGATTAATTTGTCCCAAACTGTCGTGACATTAAAACCATCGTCAACCACAATTTTCACACTAGCTCCTAAATTGAAGGATATATGTGGTTCATACATGAACACTTGGGGTCTTCCCGATGCACTCTTTCCATGATAGAAAGAACCAGATTTATCAAAATTTCTACACTCAGTGTATGTTATAATAACATCATTTGGACGCACATAAAGATAATGCATGATGAAGTGGTATCTACAACCAATTTTTGTGCTTTGGTGTGGACTGCGTTTTTTTGTTGTTGATCCTCTTGGATTCTTTGTATTTTCATCACGTTTGTATCTATATGTCGACTCAAGACCATATGCACACCAATAACTAAATAAGAACAATGATAAGAAATTAGAAAACATGTCTACACATTTTGACTTCATTTGAACTTGAATTATATGTATCTAATTAATTAAACAAATAAAGACTCATATGGTATATTCGGTATATGTGTTAATGCAAGCGCATATAACATCCTCCAATTTTTTAGATCGATGTGTACTAACAACAAATTGACTGGGAGCATCTTCATCTGTTTTATCTCCACTTATAAAATCTTCCAGTTGATTATAAGGAATAATAGCTATTTGATCCCCTTCAATTTTGTTCCATGTTAGATCTTTAGCAAAAAATTCTATCATATCTTTTGGGCCTTCAATGTCCAACTCCATAATTTCATCCCACTTTCCCATTTATAGAGCACCTGTAAAATTTGAAGTATTAGATGAACAACAAATATGACATTAAGATTTTATAAATATTTTCCTATATGTGCTTCCTCATCCACATTTGTGGCTTCTAGATATGCATGTTGATATATCTTTTTGAAATTAAAAAAGTCACACATATACAAAAGTCCAAAGAAAATTTATAAAAGTTAATTTCTCTCTCTCTCTCTCTCTCTCTCTCTCTCTCTCTCTCTCTCTCTCTCTCTATATATATATATATATATATATATGCAAAAGTTCTTGCATATATAGATGGCTTCTTTCATTGAAAGGAATTGATTTTGGGGGAGTTGTTTTATGAAATAAAGGAAAATAGGAGAAAAGGAGTTGGCTAATTTTTGTCAATTCACTTTTGTAGCTCTCTATCTATTCTCTCATTATACTCTTGCACATCTAGAGTTTTCTTGGAGCACTCTTGGAGCTTCTTGGAATACTTTGGATTTGGAGAAAGAAGGCAAAGGAAAGTAGTAAAGTGAAAGGGAATATGTGGATCAACAACTATAGCTGGATTTTTTTGCATGTAACATGTTGCATGTATAATGATTTTCTTAATGTATGGTATGTGCATGTGGTTTCTTGGTTATGATCTATCATTGACATGGATGATTCCCTAGATAGACATTTGTTTTAGCTTTGCCTTGTTATTTCCTCAATAACCATGGTGTTCTGGGTTTTCCCATTTGTCATTTTTTATTGGTGCTCAGGTTCCTTATGGTTGTGGGTTCAGTTACTAGTTATAGACATGGTTATGGAACAAGTTATAGCTATGGTTCCATAATAGGTTATATGCTTGTTATAGACATGGTTCCATAATAGGTTCTAGCTATGGCTCTTGATGGCTCTTGATATTTGAAGGTAGTCAAACTAATAGCACCCGAATGGGTGATAATCAAAGGTCAAGGAGCTGATATGAAAGGAGTAGGGGCAGAAAAATGCTAAACACCACCCATAATATGTGTAGTTGTGATTCATAGACTAGGCATAATTTGAATAGTAGGATAACCAACCAACAATGTTCAAATGGTTGTAGTGGAGAAATGGTGTCAAAAAATACCACGACTCACAATGCATCAATGAATGATGTTGTTCTAGAAACAATGTAAACTTTGAAACGGGAACTCTGGCCAAAAAACCCAGAAAAAAACATCAAAAACAATGCTAAAAATGAAAAGTGTGTATACTGAAACGATGGTTTTTTTTTAGGGTCAATTTTGAACATGTTCTAAAAATGGCAGTGAAAATGAATTTTTCACGCAAAAATTGGGCAAAAAACACCCTGAAAACAAAAAGTGTTGATACTAGAATGATGGTTTTTTTTTAGGGTCAATTTTCAACATTTTAAAAAAATGCTAGTAAATCCGAATATTTATGTGCAAAAAAACATTGGTTTTTTAGGAAAAAAACACACTAATGCTTTTGGTAGATAACATTTTTCTTTCCTAAGTATAAATTCAACATGTTTTAGTAATGACGATAAAGATAAAATAATGGGATCTGAAACACATTGAAATTCTATTAGTTTTCATCCATGTTGTTAAACATATAATAACATCACACTAAAATTCACTAAATTTCTTATTGTTTTCAACCATAACATTAAAGATACAAAAAAAATTTGAAAATTTTCAACCATAAAAGTAAAAAACCATGACATTATGAACCAATTACATGACTAAATTAATTAAAATGTCATTATTTGTAGATTGAATGAAACATACATTATATCTCTAATTTATTGTTTCATTGTAGATATTCTAAACAATAAAAAGCATCATAATTAAAACATATAATCCAACAACATAAAAATGACTCATAACTTCTAATTTAACACCATATGGAAATCAAAATTTTTATATACGATGCAAACATCAGTTATATAAAATTTCTTAGAAAATTATTCAAAATCACTCATATTTTCTTTCACACCATCAGAATTCACATATTTAGATGAATGATTGGATGCAGACAAAGATGTTCCATATTCTTCTCTTTCATCAAGTAGTGCCCCATCCAAGTCCACATGCATGCCAACCATTTCAGGTTTCAAAATTCTTCTAGATCTATGACTAGTTTTAGCAGACTCCCATCTCAACATTCTTCTTTCTCGTAACAACCTTTTCAGAATCTCTATCGTCTTGAAGTGCAGAGTTCCTCTCTTTGTTAAATTGAAGTCATAAACAAATATGTCAACATCCTCCAATTTTAAGAGGTCTATGCGGCGACGATTTATATTTGTAACCTTTCTCTTTCTCTTTCCTCCAATTTTTTTATCAACTACCATCTCTGGCTTATACACACCATTGAATGGGTGTTTATTTGTGGCATACCAATGTACTTCAACACTTGTAACATCTTGATTTTCTGTAAAGACCTTTATAACCTTAGCAACCCAGAATGGATATCCATTGGAATCTCCATCTGCTAGCACTGCGATCATGCAACCCTCCTTAATATCCTGTATTGGACCCCTTTAAAGGTATTCCATGGCTTTACGTTGTGCACGAGATCTTTTAGAACCAATATACATCTCTCTTTCCTCTGCGTTTGAAGAATTAATAATACCTTGAGATTGTTGTTGTTCAACAATGTTTCTTTCCTCATGTTCATTTGGCACATTTTGTGGCCAAATAAATGGATTTTTAGAAGGTATATCTTCATTTGTTGTTCTTGAAATTATATCACTTTGATTATTGAAAAATGACTCCCACCAAATTGAATCAAAAATGTCTAAGTACTCATATGTATATCTAATATATTTTTTAATTTCTTCTAGGCAATCATAATAATTTATATCTCTATTATGTCTGCGTGCATTATGAACTTCACGAACTAATTGTAATAACAATATTTCTGATGCAAATATTGGATGATCTGGAATGAACTTCAAAAATTCCAAATTTGATGATGGTGCCCATTCTATAGTAGTTGAATACTTCTTGCCCCATATTAGTGTTTTTCCATCAATTTTTTGATACGAATTTTATGTTGGAAACTAATGTCATTAAGTTGTTCAATGCATTTCTCCTCACCATGCGATCCCAAAATAAAACTTCACATGTCAACAGTTTCTTCCAACACATCAAAAGTAGGCTCTAGCATGTATGATTTCTTAATACATTCAGTTAATTATGGAAAGCTCCAAACTTCCTTCCTCCTCAATGTGACCGAAAAATGACTGAACATATGATCAATATGGACATGAGTGTGCCCAACAAGAAGGAAACCAACCTTTACCTTCTGAAAAATTCTCAATTCAACAAGCATGTTTAGATATCCAAAAACAACCTGATTTTTGTTTTCACGGCAGCTGTTGTCCAATTGTAGATACAAAAGTTCAGGAAGATTACCAGACCAATGAGAAAGCACATCATGAATTATGGTTATTGTCAGATTTGCATCATTATGAATATTTGGAGCTGTGAAGTACACCCTTGGCAACATTTTCCCATTGAAGACCATACAACCGACCAAGTGATACTGAACAAAATTTTCCTCTTGTAAAGTTTTGGGTGTGCGAACAAAATGTGGTAAAGTGTTTTCTTCTGGTCCATACCATCAATTATAAAACCCAAATATTTATTCGGATTATCATAACACTTCTTTAGATGCTTGTACAAGTTTTTCATTTCACTTGTTTGTTGTCTGTGATGCTCCTAAAGTTCTTTGACAATGGAATCTGCACAACATAAAAGAAAGTCATTAAGAAATACGTTTTCATAGTTGATGACTATACAATTTTAGAAGTTAAAGTTATGAATGCTTACCTCTTTTTGACCCTTCACATTTATACCTTTTTTATTTAAGAGAAGCACATGTACTGCAAATCCCCATCCTTGTCTTCTTAGGAATATGGAGATTGTTGAATTCTTTCTTCCATACCTTCACAAAATATTGATATGTAATAAACTCACCATGTCCCTTACAACCTTCTGCATATTCTTTGTACAAGTTGTAGATTTCTTGTCTTGAAAAATTATTTGGAATATGTATTGTCTCTCTATTTGGCATACACTCTCCATGCTTTGAAAATAAATCTTTCATCCATGACATTGCAGTATTTGATAATGGCCCAAACTATCGTTTATGACGTACTTCTCAATAAAATGTGGGATCCTTTTCCAAATTTTCTTGGATCCTTGAGAGACGAAAATTACCCATCGAATGAAACATTTTGGAAGCCTTTCTATAGATAAATAAAGACCCAATATGATAATCATAACCTGACAATGTAGATTGCATGCACCCAACTAAATATGAATTGTTCATGGTTTTATTCATTGACAAATATCTCTTCCTTTTGTCTAATGCAAATTTGAAATCCATCTGTTTCACGCAATCTTTTTTACAACATTCACTTGAAATGAGAGAACTGATAGAACTTCCTCTCATCATATATTCTGCTCTACCCTTTGTATAACTAGAACCTCTTGGATTGATATGAAAAGGTCTGCTCCTACTCCTCGATACAATATTTCCTAGCAACATCTCCATCATTAGATCATCATTTGTATAAGAATTTTCATCATCATTCTAAGGAATGTTATCCTCACTATGATTAGCTATGCTTTTGAAATACTGACATGGAGGGTATTCTTCATCTTCCCCTTCTTTAGTGCTATTGTCATAGTCCTTAGAATTAGGACTAAATGAAAAATTTGACTCGATGTTTATTGGATATTCTTCCTCATGTGCATTGTTAGTGCTACTCTCATAGTCCATAGAATTAGGACTACGTTGAAAATGTGATTATTTACTGAAAATTCTACATCCTATTCTTTGTCGTTGCTACTCTCATAGTCCTTAGGATTAGGACTAAGTGCTTCATCCTGTCCTTCGACACTACTACTCTCATAGTCCTTAGGATTAGGACTAAGTGGAAATGTGACTCTTTATTTATTTGAAAATATTCAACATGTTCTTCATCATTGCTACTCTCATAGTCCATAGGATTAGGACTATGTGGACATTGTAACACTCTATTCATTTTAAATTCTTCATCATGTTCTTCATCACTGTTGCTTTGATAGTCCATAGGATTAGGACTAGGTGGAGACTGTGACACTCTATTAATTTGAAATTCTTCATCATGCTCTTCCTCATTGTTGCTCTCATAGTCCATAGGATTAGGACTAAGTGGACACCATGACACTCCACTCTTTTGAAATTCTTCATCATGTTCTTCATCACTACTGCTTTCATAGTCCATAGGATTAGGACTAAGTGGACACTGTGATACTCCATTCTTTTGAAATTCTTCATCATGCTCTTCATCACTGCTTCTCTCATAGTCCATAGGATTAGGACTAAGTGGACACCGTGACACTCCATCCTTTTGAAATTCTTCAACATGCTATCCATCATTGCTGCTTTCATATTCCATAGGATTAAGACTAAGTGGACACTGTCATACTCCATTCTTTTGAAATTCATCATCATGCTCTTCATCATTGTTTCTCTCATAGTCCATAGGATTAGGACTAAGTGGACACCGTGACACTCCATTCTTTTGAAATTCATCATCATCCTCTTCATCACTGTTGCTCTCATAGTCCATAGGGTTAGGACTAAGTGGACATCATGACACTCCATTCTTTTGAAACTCTTCATCATTCTCTTCATAGATGTTTCTCTCATAATCCATAGGACTAGGACTAAATGGAAACTGTGACTCTTTATTTATTTGAAATTCTTCATCCCATCTTTCATCAGTGTTGCTCTCATATTCCTTAGGATTAGGACTAAGTGGAAGAATTGACTCTTTATTAATATTGGAAGAATTTCCGTTATATTCATGAATATGAATAGAGTTGTTACACGATGAAGATGTTGATGCTTCACAAAGTGAAACTTCACTATCAGAAGAATCCATGCCTTTAAAATAGAAGAGGTTGAATGATACAAATGCAGACTCTCCTAATGATAATATATAGCTTAAAGAATGAAAATTTCCCTCCAAAAAATTTCGCCAAAATTTTTCCCTCCAAAAATTTCATTTCATGTATTGCCCTCCATTATTTTCTTCTACAATTTATTGAAAATTTTTAACTAAATTTTTTTGTGAAATAAATATTTAAAATCAAAATTGTCCACTAAATCTTTTACCTAAAGTAATTTATTACTTAAACTATATAATATTTACCAAACAATTGAATAATTTTTTTTTTCTTTTTTTTTTATAAGCTTGGCAGGACTCTCTTATTTTCGATTTTACATGTCCATTATTCACCCCGCAATGGGGGGAGGGTAGTAAAATATTCAAACCCAAAATCTCTAGTTCGGTGAGACTTCATTCCACGGCCATCATCACTTGAGCTACCCCAGGCGGATAATTTTTTTTTTTTTTTTTTTTTATACCTTCTCAAAC
The DNA here is from genome assembly GCA_031772625.1 of Pinus tabuliformis. Lineage (NCBI taxonomy): Eukaryota > Viridiplantae > Streptophyta > Pinopsida > Pinales > Pinaceae > Pinus > Pinus tabuliformis. The sequence continues at coordinate 701,083,491 of CM062805.1, read as the reverse complement.
AAATTAATCCCACATTCACCATGTTGTAAAACAATTTTGTAATGTTCGCTTTATCATAGTTTCCTATATCTCCATAACAAAATTAACATGTTAAAATTTATAAAAACAAATTAATTCCACATTAATCATACGGTAAAAAAAAATTGTAATTTCCCCTATATAATAAATTTCATTATCACTATTCCTCACATCACATCAAGGTTTTCTGAGGTTTGTTAAAAGACTTGGAGCAAATTTGTGGAGCAGCTACATTGCTATCAACAACATATTCAACAGAGGATTATCGCATTTGAAAGGTTAGTTAATTTTTCTGCTGTGCAAATTTTAAAATTTAATAAGTTTAATGTATTCTCTATTTTTTTTAGAAAGTAAAATTTTTTGTGTGACAGATTTGCCCACTACGTCCGTAGTGGGAGTGGTGGGCCCGATCATGCTCCCAGCAGCCCAACGACCCCGTGAGCGAGGGGCGGGGGGGACTGGCTTCCAACCAGCCCACCCCACCCCGATGGCCCAAAGGTTGGCCAGTGCGGTGGGGTGGCAGGCCAATTCTGAGAATCGGCCTACCACCTCGGTGGGCCATTGGGCCGTTGGGGTGAGGTGGGGTGGGGGTCGGGTGGGGGTGGGGGTGGGAGGGAGACGGCGGGGGGGGGTGGTTTTTGGGCCGCCAGGGTGGGGTAGGTGGGTTGGGCCCAACTTCTGGCCTAGGTGGTCGGTCGATTTCTGGGGTGGAGCAGCAGGGCCTGTATTTTTAAATTTCTTATTTTTTTTAATTTTTTTTTTAAATTGTTATGTCTTAAAAAATTAATTATCATTTATCATTTTGTTTGTTAATTTAAGCTATCATGTTTTGTAATTTATTGATTTATATGTGTCTTTTTTTTTTAGGAAAATGGCATCAAAGAAGATTTCTGTGAATATTTTTGGACCAAAAACTGTTAAAGGTGGAGTAAATACTGATTTATTCAGAGGTATTGATATCATTTTCCAGTTGAAATTTAGAACTAGAGAGATATGGGAATTGATTAATGAGATTTTTAGCATGTGAAAGAACATTGGCATTAAAAACCAGAAGGTCAAAAGGTCTAAACAATTGATATGTAGCAACAGTAAATCAGGTCCTGAAATGAAGCAGCTTCCAGAAGATATGACTATCACACCTTAGAGAGCATTGCAAGGAGTGAAGGATGAAAAACTTGTCAAAGAAATATTATCTCGTGTGAGGTCAGGGGAATTATCATTGGAGGAAATGTCTGAGGAATTTCAAAAGTAAGTTTGTTGAATTATTTTTACTTATTTCTAGATTATAATTTTCTTTTAAATATAACATATTGTTCTTGGTATTATTTGTTATACATATCATTATATAAACTTTTCCTTCTTTATTTATGCAATCAAAATGTTTACATGAAAATACAAATGCAAATGGTTAAATTGTTGAATGAAGATAGTTGGGATAATGTTGTATGCAACTATCCAGATTCAAGTTCTACATCAGCATTAAAAATATTTATCTTGCATTTAAAAAGGTATGTTGCTTTATACATTCATTTTTATTCATCTATATACTATTTTTATTTTATAACTTACACATATATTTGTTTATTTTATTAAATATGAGGAAGGTTGAAAATGGAGCACCAAATAGTTTCAAAACCTTTATTGAAAAAATTAAGATTGAAAGACTGACGAAGCAACGTCTTAAGAATGTTGAAGTTGATCCAACTCTTACTAATTTCATTTGGAATGGGCTTGACAGTATTCAATATCGAGTAATACAAGGCGACTATGAAGACATTGCTAAACTCATACCTAAAAGGGATTATGCCCTAGTTATTGCAGATATTCCCCATGGTTTCAATATTCCAAACATTGACTATGATAGTGACCCTTATACTTATGAAGCTCTTAGTAAAGTGGTTGCGAGATTTCTAGAAGTCACATCATCACCATTATGGAGGTTTGTGACATTTCATCCAGACACACAATTGGCATTGCTATTGTCAAGCTTCAAGGGGAAAACAAACTCAAGGATGCAGCTTACATGGTAAGATGTTGAAAATGTATATTTGATTAATGTTAAAAAATTCATTTATGTACAAGTTAATTGCACTTTTACTATTTCATGTTACAGGAAAAGGTCAAATCTTCTTAACCGTAAAGATCAACCATTTAAAGATGATTGTGAGTTCATCCATATTGATAGCTGGGCAAAAGATGATAGCTATATGTATATGATTTTTAATCAGGTAGATGGAAAGAGTCATAGCCAAGTACTGGCTTATGATGTTTTTGTGTGAAAACTAACATATGAAAACAAAGAAGCAAAAGGAGAGATAGTTAACATTTATCAAAAACCACAGTTATTGATTAACTATCTTATAGACATATGTTCAAATGAAGGAGATTGGGTTCTCGATCTATTTTCTGGCTCATGTAATTATTATTATATGGAATTGAATTTGAATATCTTATTTCTTAATTTATATGTCATTGTACTAATTTAATTCATTATTTCTTTTGTGCTTGATAATTAGGTACATCACTAGCATGTTGTCTTAAAAAAGGAATAAATTGCATTGCCATTGAAAAAGATCCAATACAGTGGAATTTTATTCAGCAAAGAAAATTTTGCTCTTCAATTTATTCCACATGTAATGCAAGAAATTGGGTTGAAGAAGGGGGAATTTAGTGAATCACGTGTGACAAAAAAAGCAAAGGAATCCCAACCACCATTACATGGAATGACTGGAAAGGCATACATTGGGAGATTCGCAGACATCAAAGATCCATTAGAAGAGGAAAATGATCAAAATGAAGCAGAAAATATTGTGGAAGAAGACAATGATGAAACTCTAGAGAATGAATAGTTTGGATTACGTGATATTGTTGATTAAATTTAAGTTATGCTTGGAAATCAAGCTTTACGTGATATTGTTGATTAAATTTAAGTTATGCTTGGAAATCAAGCTCATTTTTTGTAACTATTAATTAGTTATACTTGTAATGTTTTGACTTTGACATTTTATGAGAAGAATAAGCATTCAATTAATGTTGTTATTTTTTCAATATTTGTATTGTGTGATTTTCGCATTAATTTTTACGTTAATCATTATTTTTTGAAAAAAAAAATTGATTATTATTATTTTTTTGACATGAAATTCATAAAAAATACTATTATTTAACCATTTTTAGTTAAAATTTTCCTATAAAAATTGTGATTTTGACATGTCATTTCTAGCAAACAATTACAAAAAATATCAAAATGTGTAATTTTTTTAGTTATATTTATGTTGAAAATCGTTATTTTTATGTCAATTGTTAAAAAAGATTGTTTTTTAAAGACAATTATTTCATGTGCATTGAAAAATTAATTAACAATGTATAAATATGTAGAATATTGAATCTTCAAAATATCGACCTTCTTTAAATATGCAAAACAATAAAAACCTCACTACAAAAAAAAAAATTAAAATAAAAACAAAAAAAATATGAAGAAGAAGACCACTTTAAAATTGTTAAATTTAGAAAATAATTATTTACATTTCATACATTAGAAAATTTAAAGTCAAAAAATAGGTTTATTAAAAAAGGGTCTGACGCAGAATCACCGCCTTTTTAAATCAGCATGCAAATCACTAACATTCTAAAACATAATGTACATAAAAAAAAATAAAGTGCCAAAAGCTATGCTCTAAAAAAATTATGTGTGTTCTGCATCGCCCCTTTTCAAAATCGGGTCACCTTTTTTCTATCTCTACAAAACGGGTAACAGTATTAGTTCTCATTTCAAATTTCACATTGTTTAGATAATGACCAAGATCTGAAAAGTAATTATAGATGGGATTTGTGGTGTAGAATTATCAAAATTGAAAGCCATCAAATGTGAATCAGAAGGGTTGAAATAGGTCGCTGATCTTTAGGGGTGTTTGAGGAGTGTAGTAGGTGTTTGTTTGAAGTCACTAAGGAGTTCCATGACTGAGTCGTGATGGACCAGGAGATGGAAGAATGTGAGGAATGCAGTAGCTAGGGAACTAAATATTCCATGTGATGCAAAAGGTTGGTCAATATACCATTTCATTACTAGTCTAATAAGAGAGCATTGAAACAATCATAATCGAATAATATCATTTGTGATAATATTGGATGAGCAACATAGGTGAAAATTCATGACATGGTTTCCTAGGTCTTCACCATGTTCCCCTTCAAATTTTGGAATGCTTGAAGGGAGCTTGGTGGGCATGGCTAGTCAATTCTGGTCATGTGAAATTGGGTCATTAATTAGCTTTCTTAAATCAAGAAGGTTTCAAGAGGCTAAAAATGGGACTTGCGAGTTGTCTGCCATTGCCAAATGATTTTGGACAACAATATGAATGGGGGTTCCATCATGAGGATGGTTACCCAAGTGAGCGCCCCGTGGAATCTCAAGAGGGGAATTATGGGGGATCCCTTAGGGGCTATTGAATGGGGTAATTTGACAAGGAGAAGTTCTAATAAAATTTGCACCAATAAAGGAAAATCCTATAATGGTAGTTGTATGGTGTCTTTTGTTCCTAAACGATGAGTGACCTGGCACTCCTGATGGTAATGGAGGGATATTTAGAAAATGTCTAGATTGACAGGGAGACGTCAGGTCCCCTATGGTGTTGAGTAAAGTATGTGCTACTTTGTGTGATTTATGGAAGGAGATTATTCTCAAATAAAAAATATCGCATACATTAAACAAAGCAAAAATAAAATTCTTACTTCCCCTTTAACATTAGACTATGTGATCAATAAAAAAAATGGTTTTTTTTTTTTGTTTTTATGTATGATAAAAGATCTTATAAATATCTATTCATCCTTTCCAATCTCAAAGTAACTAGACCTTGCGAATATATCTTCTTATGGGTACTGGGGTAGCGCCTTGAAAAAATTGGCGACAGATTCCAGGAGCCGAAGAATCAACCAAGGTAACGGATGAGGCTTTGGTGCTGCTTGCACCTCCACCTATAGGGATGGATGCCCTAGATTTTGGCCACTAAAGTACCTTCATCCCACGTGAGCATTCGAGCCTTTAGCTTCTTAGTAGTCAGTTACCAGTGTTGATCACTAGACGAGTCAGGTAACCCCAAATAGTACTGCACGCACTGGACCTAAGATGAACCTCCTCTAAATCGGATCTCTGTCATGCTCGAGTTTTCTTTTCTATGGGATGATTGAAGGATTTTAAGCTCCCTAAAAATTCAACTTTTATGTCTCAAATATGTAACATGACCATGGTGGATTATGGGATGCCTACCCCCAATGGTCTTAACCTGAACTATAAATTCTTTGGTGGCCCCTGTGGGCAATTTAGTTGGTTCAAGTTATGGTAGCTTTTAATGGTCTTAATTTCCTTTAGGGTGTGAGATGTAAGCTAAAATAAACTAAGTATAAAAATCTTTGAGACCTAGATACCTTCTAATAAAAAGCTTATAGAAGCTTAGTGTGTGATGTGTAACTATGTGCAAATGATCAAGTGAACATGCAAAGTGTGATAAGATGTGGATATTCGGTGATCTGCTTCAATATCCTCCTAAATACACTAGATTTCAATTGTTCCTTGCATGAAAAACAAATGATGTGCAGATAATGGGTCGCTTACTCTTTCTCTAACTACACTAAGTGTGAATAAAGGGAAGTGGAAAACTTACTCTTTTACTAATTAAGCTATGTGATTTGCAAAAACGAGTAAAATAGATTGAAACATATGTGTGCAATTTGGCCACTTACTTTTCCCCCTAACTAAGCTATGTGTGTAGAGTATGTGCTACTTTCTCAAAGAAAAAATATCAGATACATAAAACAAAGCAAAAATAAAATGATTACCTCCCCTTTAACTTTAGACTATGTGATAAAGTAAAAGAAATGGTTTTTTCTTGTTTTTGTGTATGATAAAAGATTCTATGAAGACCTATTCTTCCTTGCAACTCTCTAAGTAACTAGGCCTTACAAACATATCTTCTGATGGGTACTAGGCAAATGTCCAAAAATAATTGGTGACACCTTCTAGCAGTTGAAGAATTGGCGAAGGTAATGGATGAGGCTTTGGTGTTGCCCAGACCTCCACTTATAGGGATGGATGCCCTATATTTTGGCCACTAAAGTACCTTCATCCCACGTGAGCATTCAAGTATTTAGATTCTTGGTAGTCAGTTATCCGTTTCGATCAATTTATGGGTCAAGTAGCCCTAAATAGTACCACATGCACTGGACCTAAGCCGAACCCCCTTTGAATCAAGTCTCTGCCATGCTCGCGTATTCTTTTTCATGGGATGGTTGAAGGATATTAAGCTCCCTAAAATGTCAACTTCTATTTCTCAAAGATGTAACATGACCATGGCGGATTATGGGATGCCTACCCTCAATGGTCCTAGCATGAAATATAAATTCTTTGGTGTCCCATTTGGGGAATTTAGTTGGTTCAAGTTATTGTAGCTTTTAAGGGTCTTACCTTTCTTTAGGGTGTGAGATATAAGATAAAATAAACTAAGTATCAAAATCTCTAGAAACTGGATTCCTTCTAATACAAACCTTATATAAGATTAGTGTGTGATGTGTAACTGTGTGCAAGTGATCAAGTGAGCATGTAAAGTGTGATAAGATGTGGATATTCGGTGATCCATTGCAATATGATCTTAATTACATTAGATTTAAATTATTCCTTACATGAAAAATAAATGATGTGTGGATAATGTGCCACTTATTATTTCTCCTACTACACTAAGTGTGACTAAAGGGAGGTGGAAAACTTACTCTTTTACTAATTAAGCTATGTGATTTGCAAAAACTAGCAAAATAGATTGAAAAATATGTGTGGAATTTGGCCACTTACTTTTCCCCCTAATTAAGCTATGTGAGTAGAGTATGTGCTACTTTGTGTGATTGAGGGAAGGAGATGATTCTCAAAGAAAGAATATCACATACATAAAATAAAGCAAAAATAAAATGATCACTTCCCCTTTAACTTTAGACTATGTGATCAATAAAAAAATTGGTTTTTGTTTGTGTTTGCGTATGATAAATGATCTTATGAAGAACTATTTGTCCTTACCAATCTAAGAGTAACTCATCCTTGCGAAGGTAAATTCTGATGGGTATTGAGGCAACGCCTTGAAATAACTAGTGACACCTTCCAGCAACCGAAGAATTGACCAATGTAACAAATGAGGCTTTGGTGTTGCCTGCACCTCCACCTATAATGACGGATGCCCTAGATTTTTTCCACTAAAGTACCTTTGTCCCACGTGAGAATTCAAGTCTTTAGCTTCTTGATATTCAATTACTAGTACCAAGCACTAGATGGGTTAGGGAGCCCCAAAGAGTACCACATGGGCTCAACCTAAGCTGAAACCCCTCTGAATCAAGTCTCTACCACGCTCGCGTATTCATTTCCATGGGATGATTGAAGGATTTTAAGCTCCCTAAAAAGTCAGCTTCTATACCTCAAAGATGTAACATTACCATGGAGGATTATGGGATGCCTACCCCCAATGGTCCTAACCTAAACTATAAATTCTTTGGTGGCCACTGCGGGGAATTTAGTTGGTTCCAATTATGGTAGCTTTTAAGGGTCTTTAGGGTGTGAGATGTAAACCAAAATAAACTAAGTATAAATAGCTTTGGAAACTAGATGCCTTCTAATACAAAGCTTATAGAAGCTTAGTGTGTGATGTGTAACTGTGTGCAATTGATCAAGTGAGCATGCAAAGTGTGATAAAATGTAGATATTTGGTAATCCATTGCAATATCCTCCTAATTACACTAGATTCCAATTGTTCCTTGCATGAAAAATAAATGATTTGCAGATAATGGGCCACTTACTCTTTCTCCTACTACACTAAGTGTGACTAAATGGAGGTGGAAAACTTACTCTTTTACTAATTAAGCTATGTGATTTGCAAAATCTAGCAAAATAGATTGAAAAATATATGTGGAATTTGGAAACTTACTTTCCCCCCTAATTAAGCTATGTGAGAATTTGCAAATAAAAGTAAAAATAAAGATATATAAGTACCTTTCATATATGCACATATCTTCCATATATGTGTAACTTGTGTTTATGCACGTCTTATATATATGTGCATATCTTCCGGATATATGCATGTCTTCCGTATATGCATATCTTCCATATGTTCACGTCTTTTGTATATGTGCATATCTTTCGTACATGCATATCTTCTGTATATGCCCATATCTTCTGTATATGTGCATATCTTCAGTATATATGCATATCTTTCATATCTATGCATCTTTCATATATGCATATCTTCTATATAGGCACCTCTTTTTTATATCTCCATATCTACCATATATACATATCTTTTGTATATGTGCATAACTTCTGTATATGAATATCTTCCGTATATTCGTATCTTTCGTATATTCATGTATTTTATATATGTGCATATCTTCTTGTTGTAGCGGCTACAATCACCCTCCAAAATTTTGCCTTAGCTTCATTTGGAGCCTCCCTACCAACCTTTCACAGCAGCATGTCTTTCCTTGTCAAGTACACAAGCTTCAGTGATTTTCTTGCAGAATGTCAGCCTGTGAATCAGAGCTTGTTGCATCCCCCTCATAGGTTGCTTCTCTAGACATGGTCTAGTTGCAGGCTGAGAAGCTCCCTCAAGAAATTATGCAATTCTAGAGGGGAACTAGCCTTCCCTCCAGAAATTGTGCAATTCTATCTAGCAGTCTGCTCGGCTCCATAATTGTGCAAATATTCTAGTCAAGCTTCACTATGAAAATTGTGCAATTCCTCCCAGTAGGGATGCTCATCCAAGAAATTATGTAATTGTAGGTAGCAGTTGACTGCTCAACCTAGAAATTTCACAAACCTTCTGGGTAGTCAGCCCAGCTCCCTCTTAGAAATGCTCATTTTTTCCTCCCAGCTGAGTAGACTATTGCATGTGCAGTTGAGTTGACCAGTTCCACCCGGGACCAAGAAAATTGACCTGCATAAATGGGCTTATTTTTCTCGGAATAGCAAAAAGAAACATGCAAAAATCATCCGTAGATTTCAGGGAGCTATTTTTAGCAGTTGGAGGTTACATGCAAATATCATTTTAGAATCTTTCCCCCAAGTGTTGCTTTTTCCTAGATTTGTGGCATGCGCGTCATGAGCCTCAAACTTATTTATTCAATGCCTTAGAGCTCACTTATTCACATAGATCTTGGAGCTCTAACATCCCACAGCACATCTAGGAGTCTTCGACACATCTAGCTCATCTATTCACGGGGCAAGTCACCTTAACTTGTCTTTTGTAGTATTTCTGTCACTTTTTGAGTTTTCGCTTGTGTAAGTGTTGTTTGCTTGATTTTTTTGAATGCTTGCTATCGTTTACATGCATACTAGCATGTACTAGTACCATTTTAGCTTTCGTTAGCATCTCACTGTAGTTGCATGCATGAAACTATTTTTCACAAACGACCGTCGATTTGGCGACTCGCTTGACCCACATGCATGTTGTTCCGTTTTCTAAATCTTTCATTCACTATTTTCATGCACGATCATTCACTACTACTTACACTGAGTATCACCATGCATTCACTTTCACATTTTCTTTTAGTTTCCCGTCGGCGGGTCTGGACATCCTTGGCCTAGACTCTGCCTCACCAAGACAGCATTGCACAATACTGAGAAGGAAGGCTATGCCTTCCCTTGAAGAAATGCACATTTCTTCCCAATGACTGACCTCTAGTCTTGCATTGTGCAATTCTAAGGGACAATGACTGTTGGCCCAGAAAATTGCACAATGCAGCAACTAGGCCTGCAACCACTGTCAGCTGAAATTTTGCATTGTACAGTTCCAGCAGCCAGCAGGCTAGCTTGGATTGTGCATTGTGCAATTCCAGTAGCTATTCAGCCTCACCAGATAGCCCAGACTACCTTTTGCGCAGTTCTGGCAGCTAGTTTCCTAGCCTCCCTTGAAAAATTGTGCAATCTTTGCCAGTCAATCCCTAGGTATGTTGCATGTTGTTCCTCAAGTTTCCTTTGGTTTTCATTGACATATTTCTTTCCATGCATGTCGCTTTGTCTCCCGATCTAGTAGGTGTTTTTCCACCTCTTAGCAGTTAAAGATCAATGGCCTCCAAGAGACCAGGATCAAAGGACACTGACAGAAGTGCAACTAGAGCAGCAGTTGAGCGAGTGTCTACAAGTCTGTCAATCTTTGAAGACACCAAGCTGATTGTAGATAAGGACATCAAGCTGAAATGGAAAGTGGTCAATGATGCATTTGCAGGCACATTTGTGGAAGACCTCAAAGACTGCCAAGTCTATGTTAACATCCACAAGTCTGACTTGTACCGGATTGCATGCAAATATCTCGTGCTCCCATGGACAGACATGATACATTAGATCGTCTTACACACTGATCTTGAGACAATGACATGGAGAAGTGTCATTGGGATGGAGATTTCTACCTTTAGGGAATAGGATTATCATGAGATGTATCAGATGTCGAAGCCCGTGATCATCATGGAGACTCCCTTCAGCATACTTGGCAGTAATGCCAACTCTAGAGCCATTTTTAAGAACTAGGTGAAGGAGCTGGCTAGATTCAGAATGAAACCCAACCAGGTATACAAGACAAAGACACTACAGAAGGAATATCAATATTTGGTCATCTTTGCATGTCGTACATACGACCAAGAAAGCACGGAAACCTTCCCATAGAGTTGGGTGATCGTGTTGGACCAACTGGCCAGAGAGGGAAAAGCATGCAACTGGTCTGACATGTTGACTTATCAACTGAAGGAACAGGTAAGAAGGGCTCGATAGCCACCCAAAGGTATGTGAGAATAAATCTACATGTTTTCCTACATCTTGGATACAATCTATGCCTATCAGGAGTTCTGGGGCTTGAAGTGGGCATGGACACTGGCGGAGACTACTGTGAACACTTATTGCAAGATTTTGTCCAAATGCAACTTCATAGGAGTTATCACATAGCTGTTCGATCATTTTGTTACCCTGTTTTACAAGATGATATTCGAACAGGATCCACCCTGCATGTCGAAGACAACAATGGAGGCACTCATCGACATAGCTGATTGGTATGCCTCACTGTCTAATACCTTCATACGAATGTATAGTGTGGAGAAGCCTCCACATGCTCTACTGAAGTTTTCCTTGGACATGATCGTCGTGCAGGAAGTATCACATCACATCTCGGCAGGATTGACAGCTAGGTTGCACCAGAAGAAGAAGGCACCTTAGTCCGCTCTTCCGTTGCGGGTCAGGTTATACGAGATACAGAGTTTCAAGCATGTGGATGTCGAAGCAATGAAAATGAAGAAGTATCCATTCGACCTCCAAAGTTATAATCTATATGACCTATATTGTCTTGTGAAAGATCATTGCGCGAGAGTACAGTTCAACTAGTTCCACGGGGCATGTCATTGGGTGGAGGAAGACCCATGGAGATATTGTTATAACTGCTCTAGACTCAACGAACCAGTCGGCCTCATTGTGGAATGGATATCAAAGCAACATGAAGCAGCATCCCCACAAGCATCAAAGGTAGCAATAACGACAGAAGTGAACATACTAGTGCGCGACAAAGGCAAGAAGAATATTGTTGATCTCATGGAGGAAGAGCAAAGTTGCAAGTTCCGAGTAGACCCACTTGTGCAGAAAGCAGCTTTGGCCATAGAGGCAAAGGGGCAACAAAACAACAAGAGAAACACGCAAAGGCAGGTAGATAAATGGATAATGGAGGAAACAGAGAAGGAGTTACATGAGTTGAAGGAGCAACTCTAAAAGGAACAGGAGTTGCACAGACAGGAGAAGGAAGTGTAGTAGGAATAGGTACAACAGGGGGTGCAACTAGTACAGATAGATGAAACTGCGCCCGTACAGCTAGTAGACTCATTAGAGTAGCTAGCATTAGGTAGAAAGGGTGAACCATCGCAGTAGCAGGACTTCGCTCGGGAGATAGAGCATGCACTAGAACAGATGGATATGAATATGGAGCAAAAAGAATTAGAGAAAGACATCGACCTCATTCCTCACCATCAAGAGGTCGACCCACTAGCTTCACTGCATCTAGAAGAGGAGAAAGTCCCAAGCAACCAAGAAGACACTAAAATCCTTGGAAACAATTTGCAGGAGGAGATGTAGAACATCACATTCGATGAGTCTCAAGATAGAGTTGTGCAATCTCGCAGAGTGTCGACTCTAGATGATCATACATCTCCTGTGCAGTTCAAGGAATGAGTGATCATGTCTGACATGCACAAACATCCAGTAGCATTGGCTGATGCTACTAGAGCATATGTCGAAGCCACTAGCTTCAGTATTCGCTTCCTAATAGCTGAGAACGAACGAATGGCGAAGGAGCTACAGACGGCCAAGGAGGGAGGAGAATTGGTTACAGCATCCGCCTAACCAGAATTGAAGAAGGAAATATTGGATGAAGTATTGTCCCCTGACACAGTCATGTGGGTGTTGTATTCCAAGTTTGGTACTGTGCATAAGGCTATCGTCCATCTCAACGGATGGCAGCACCGATGTGCTAGAAGAGAACGTATATTGTCGAATGTGCATACTGTTGTTGATTACATGTAAACATGGAAGATGAGATACAAGGTAGCCCCGCTTCACTTGCCTAAGATGATGAGGACCAGAGTGGTCGAGCTGAAGGAACGCATCTGGAGTCAAATTCGGAACTATGAAGAGCTCCTGCAGCTTATCACTAGTCTACAGGCTTCCCATGCACGTGTATTCAAGAGTATAGATGTTGTTGTGTGTGCACATGCAATCCCATCTATTGGGACACTCACCCAAGTGAAGACAAAGGCACAGGTCCAACTAGAGCTTGATTCGTACTTTGACGAGTTGATCTGCATAGCCACCAGCCCACACTTATCAATCAGTGCAGACACCATGCATAAGTATGTTGTTGGTCCGGCCACACTCAAAACAAATATGCACATTCTATTAGAAGAGTTGGACATAGGAACTCGAGCAATGTATCAGGATGCTATGGAGGTAAGAGTCAGGTTCTAGAACGATGTCACCTTAGAGTACATGGACGCTATCATGGACTACCGATCTTGGCATCAGTTCGCTACTATCTACCACTGTGAGGATGTCAAAGAGTTGGTCTTCCAACAGTTGTCCGATTCATAGTGATGTCTTGCATGGCTTGCTTAAGACATTTTGTCTCACATGGGTACATGTGCATTGTAATGTAACGTCTTGTCAAGTGTAAGTTCAAGTGTTGATAGTAGATGAAGAGTCATGAGGGTAGATGAACTGTCAAAAAAGGGAATGTCAAGGGACACCCTACCCTATGCTATAAATAGTACCTCATAACTCATTGTAAAGGCTTTTGGTTAGCCAAGCTTCCAACAAGACTATCTTAGAGAGAGCTTGGAAAATATTGTAATGTGACTTGGCTTCTCCACTACGCAGAGCTAGTATATGTCTTTGGAGGAGCAGGCGATTGTGGCTATAACGTTTCGCTGTCAGAACTAGTTGTTGGACATCGATGTCTTGTATGACTGGAACTTACACTTCTTAATATAATAGAGCCAAAAAATTTCATGTATATGTCATATTGTATTCCAGCTATCTTTTTTACTCTAAATGGTATATGTATCTTATTTCTTATGCATGCATGTATGGACTATTCTATATAAGTATGTATGAATCTTACTGAAACATGTTGATTGTTTTGACCATCACTTTTGATTCTTAGCTAAGTTTCTTTCCATTTTGTGATGCATCTTCGCTCATGTTTTCCCTTCCAAGATGCGTGCTATCACAGGTTTCCAAGGGGCGCACTCACCCCACTCTCTGTGTGTTAGAATTGTTCATGCATCTTCCTTATCTTGCCATAGTTGTCACACCCTTGCTACCAATAGGGACATGTCACTTGCCTCTGTGTGAAATCGGGGTCAAGGAATTACTGTACGACCCACTACTGGGACACCTACACCAAATGGTCTAAGGTCTAATTGGGACTTCTTATCGAGGAGATCCCCTTACATGTTGGTAGGTCCAGCACCGTCAACATTTCTGGCACTAAAAGGAGGGCCAAATGACAAGCTATGTCATCTCATCCTATTTTGAACCTTTGCATATCTATCATGGAGTCTTGCACTCTCCTCCCTCCACGATGTTTTTTGCATGTCGAATATATCACCATCACGAGGTAGATTTTTGATCTCTTGTCTTCATTCACGTATTATGGTGAAGGTGAAGTGGCTTGGCCTGAGTTATTACATGACTTCCTTGCATTGCTTCATGAGGAAGATGGATGTTCTGATGAATAGGCCAGTCCATTGCTTGCATACACACTTTGCTAATCTCCACATCCGTGGCTATGCAGCCTACTGGCTAACAGCATGCACTCACTTGAGCACTTTTATGATATCGTTGAAGACACTTGCCATCATTTTGATCTAGAACATCTTGACCAAAAACTGTTACAACAACGGAAGGCTCTGCATGAATCCCATATGGATTTTTGGCAGTGCTTTTGTGATTTGTAGTTTCAAACTCTGAAGAGCTAGATGAGATTTTTCTATATTTGGGATAGATTCAAGTATTGTCTTAAGAAATCTACCCATCCCATGAATAAGTTTGAACTCAAGCCTCGCTCAACATTCTTCAGTGATGGAGCTGCACAATCACAGATGGATAGGGTCACTGTCACAAGTGAGATTCCACTGTCCCCTCATCAAACAGCTCAACCACTGCAAAGTACTATGGGAGATAATGCTCACACATCTGTTCAATTGTCACATCCTCCTAACATCAATTCGCTTAATTTTCGTGTTGATTTGGTTGTGATTCCATCGAGTTTTCATATGAATTTTTTACCACAACCTCTGTCTTCATATCCAGATGATCCTTCGGATGATGTTGCCTTGTGTTCTTCCATTCTATACTCTACACTTGTTGTGAATGAGGATCAAGCCATCAATGGAGTTGGAGTTGTACAACCAACATGCATTGTCATTCATGAAGAGTATGACTGGGAGCTTGAGCATCAACACTCGGCGAAGGATGACTCCCTTCTGTCCAAGCTACATTTTTGGTGAACTTTCCATCCATGATTTCGCATGTGTATCTTCATCTACGGATGCACCCATTTTTTATCAACCGCAGGATACACCGATGTAAGTCCATCATCCAACAATGGAGAGGATAAATTACTCATTGAAAATCCACTTGACCTTTGATCTTCCTTTTCCAAAAACACAGAGGATGAATTTGTTCGCTTCTCATATACCCCTCTATTTGATTTATCAGATCATGAGGATGCCGACGAAATCATTAATTTTTATAATCGTGATTGTCGTGATCCATTTTAACCTATAATCAATCATGATGATGATTCTATCACAGTTGATTTTTCGAAGCCACCTGTTTATGCTGATCTATTTGACGACGAAGTCGAAACACCCCAGACTGTCGAGGCACTTCAGCCTAAGCTGATGCTTATGTCAGGCACTCGTTGTCCTAAGGTTGGTTTCACTTCCAATCAGGAATTTTTCAATCACATGAGGCTCCTCATCACTCATCTGTATGCATTGAAGATCAATCTCACACATAGATCATGCTTCCTCCACTCGAACTGCATGATCCCATCACTCATGCATTGGATGAATCCTATATTGCAAGCATGACGCAAGTTGTATTTTTTTCTTTCATTTTCTTACATGTCACAGTCAAGAGTATGTGTATGCTTCAAAGCTGCATGAAGTGTCGCCAACACTGTCACAAGTGCACGGACCACATGTCATGTACTTGCACTCACTTATGTCCTGTGGAAACTTTTAAACATGAAGTGTCTTTGTCTTCATTTTATATCTTTATTGTTTTCTAGTTCACACAACCGGGTTGCTCGCGGACCAAGCCTTCACCAACATGGGTCAACCAATGCATCGTTGGCTGCATTGGAAATATCAATTCATGTGATCAGGCATATGCACCATTAGCTTAGGAGTAGGTGATGCATGAGCATTCACCCAAGAGAAAAACCATTGTAATTAAGTAGACATAGGGGGTCATGTAGCTTTAGAGAAGTAGTTTCCTAAGTCTCAAGCTAAAGCAATATTTAGGCCTTTAAGTGATATTTGTTTAGATAATGGAGGAAGTTGTAAAAGCTCTCAAATAAATGAGAACTGGGTAATGAATAAATGAGAAGAGTCAGAAGTCAAATAGGACTCTTAAACAGTTGCATGATTCAAGGAATTAATTGAACCTAGATGTAGACCATCGAGAAAAACAGGGGACAAATCTGTTTTAAAACGGTGAAAAAGATGGAATGGATAAAGTCTCTAGAAGACATAATTAAATGAAATCTGCCATGTGTATACATATAGAGTGTTTAATAGTTTGTTGAGCAAATCAAGGAGAGGATTGATCATATCCTTCATAGTGATCTGATCAAATGTATTCTTATAAATAAGGAACCTACGCGTTCAATTAAAATAGAGCGAGATAGATAGAATATATGTAAGCCTACGGGCAGAGTCAAAATAGAGGCCACTAACATTGGAAAATAGGCCTGTGTGAGACTGAGGTGTATTGAATGTAATATTTGTTTTTACATTAATATATATTCAAGGTTTATTCCTGACTGTGTCAGAGTGTGTGAATCGCCTGTTTTGTGATTAATTATGGTGGAACTTGTAGGTTCTGTTATAGTAGATTGCAAGCAATGTTCTAAAGAACGCGCAGAGAAGAGAATGATTCAGAGGAATCATAAGGGTTCTTAGAATCCATTGAAGAAGTTGAGAATTCGCTGAGGAATCAGCTGAGGAGGGGGTTGCAGTGGAAACAGTGAAGAACGAGATCTTTTGGAAAAGCCAGAACCACGTAGAAAACTGAAGAAAAGGCATAAAAATACAAGTAAAGTGAAGAGCGGAGGAATGGAATGGTAATGCTCAGCAGTCGTTAGATTTAGAAGAATAACGGTCGAGATTAAGTCGCATCGGTGGAAACCATTGTAATAAGGACTAGAATGAGCCTTTGGAATAGAGTGATTGTGATCACACGATTAATCGTCAACCATCGGATCGCGATCCTGATCAACGATCACGATTAAATCGGCCATCGCATATCGGGGAAGCGAAGATCGGAGGTATCGGAAGATTAGGAATTGGCATTGGAAAGAGGCTCACGATAATACAAAGGGTCGATGGATGAACGAACCCGACGTCGCTTTGGGTCATATTATATAAACTTTGAAGTCCACTTTACATTGGATCAGGCGGAAGTTTAAGGTAATCCCTTTGTTGCACCAAGTGTTTAAATGTTATGTTAACAACTCCGATAGTCGCATATCAGAAGTGGGAGGGGTGATGAACCACATATGTGGTAAGGCCGAGGAAAATAGCCAATAGCGATTGCGATGAGGTTAAACCTTGAAATCTATGTCGAAGCTGTACGAAAAGCAGAAAGGGGTATGTTTGCGTAAGTTTTCTTTGTAAACATATTTATAAGGAAGTTGTGAAAATGAGGGGTTTTATATGTTAAATATGTATTAACCAAAGGTTGAGAGGACTGGTTATATATATATATATATATATATATATATATATATATATATATATATATATATATATATATATATATATATATATATATATATATATATCTATATATATATATATATATATATAGATAGATATATATATATATATATATATATATATATATATAGATATATATATATATATATATATATATATATATATGCAGGTTAAAGGCTTGAACTAAGGTTTTGAAGGGTTTTAATTCCTGATAGAAGTATTTAGAGGGAAAGCTTTAATCAAAGTCTCATATGAAGGCTTGAGGATGAAAATAGTCCCGATGAGAGGTATAGGTGGGGTGATTGGGTTACAATATAAAGGAACCAAGAAAAAAGGGCCTTAACCATTTGACATTTATGAGATTGAATTTTTGACTCCTTTGAAGAGTCAAACACTTGGGATAGAAGTTTGGATGCATATTTATGCATATTGTGGGTATGTGTGGGTCTTACCCTGCACCATTAGTGGTATCAGAGTAGAATTTTGTAATCAGAGAAGATTTGTAACCAGAGAAGAATTGAAATTAGAGCGAAGAAATATTTCAGCGAAAGGGAGTTTACACACATCAAAAGGTAATGTGCTGAATGATAAAGACTATAGTGGGAGATTGTAGTAGTTTCAGTAAAGGCTTGGAGTAGGCAAGAACAGAGGATTCCTTGAAGGAAAGAAAAAGAAAGATTGCTTAATGCAAGTTCTGAAAGAAAGAGGACATGAGGGACAAAACAAAGGACAATCCATTCAAAGTGCAGAAGAATGGGTGAAACAATATCATGTTGAGATCTTGAAGGTGAGGTAATATGTTCTATTTCCAATTGAGAATGTGTGCTTGTACTAATACATAGGTGACAACAAGAGAAGCTGCAAGAGGGGAACCAGATGTGTTCTTGAAGGTAGAGTAAGGAGAATACTCTAAAGAAAAGTGGCATTGAACCTGAAGAATCCAGCAAGAGATTGGACAGAGAGGATAGTTGAAGTGTTCTCAAGAGGAAGTGAGAGATTTCAGAAGTCTTGAAGGAGCAAAGGTTTTGCTCAAGAGGAGGTTCGGATAGAGGACCGTTCTTACCAAAATATTGAGTGAGGAGAGCTTAGTGAGGTAAGATTACAACGAGGAGGACTAGCTGTTGTAGAGGCTTGTTGCAAAGGAGCTCATGAAGATAGAAGAGAGAAAGATGACTACTGATAGTCATAGCAGAGGTTCAGAGAGAAACCACAACAGAGGATATAAGAAAGAGGATGCCAAAGAAAATGGCAAGAAGATGAGTCAAGAAGAAATTGACAAAGAGGTTGCTGAATTAAAATAACAACTCAATGCATTAAGGAGAATGCTTAAGGAAATCCAGAGACTAGGTTGGGTCTTGAGGAAAAAGGCAGTGAAGTGGCAAGAAATGCAGAGAAGGCTACAACATAAGCAAGTGAAGTGGCTGATGGAAAAACTCAAGGAAGCTGAGTTGGAAATGGAAGAGTACATTTGTAAACTAGAACAAGGAGAAATTCTGGGAAAAAGTGAAGATGAAAACTTGAAGATTGAAACTTCAAGTGAGGCCAAAGGGTTACATGGGTTTAAAACTGACAATTGGTGTATGTATGCAGGTGAAACATGTAAATAAGGACAATTGGTTGATATTGTCATAAAGGAGGAAGAAGACCAACAGAATCTAAATTCTGTTATGGAAAAAGGTGACATAGATAGATCTCATATATAGCTAGAGAAAGATGTCAAGCAACCAAGTGAAGGGCTTGAGGAGATTGAAGAAGAGACTATCAAAGAATTTCTGAATCATATGAATGATTTAGAACAGCAAGGAGATATGATGGTTGAACCATCAAGTGAGACCATGGGGTCTTATATTTTTAAAACTGATAGTTTGTGTATGATGGAAGATATTGCAGGAGAAAGGCAACCATTTGAAGATATCTTCAGAGGAGATGAAGATTTGGAAATAAAAGGTGACAAAGAAAACTTTTCAGAAGAGGAGGAAGTTGACTGCATACAGAAGAAAAGGTCTATGGATGAGTCTATAGAAGCTGTCATGGAGATGAAGAATCGGGATCTTATTCTGATGAAGAATGAAGGAACATTGTCTTAGAAGGGTAATGAAATAAGTTTGATTAATGTTATTGATGAAAAGCAAATGCAGGAGAATGTTAATGCAGAAGGTGAAACAAGGATAGCTCTCGGAGAAGAGTTACAGAGGGACAGCAAGGCAAAATGTACTGAAGAAGAAGAAACTATGTTAGCTAAAAACATAGTAAAGGACCAAAAATTCACCATGATGATAGGCAGAGTTGAAATAGCCATGAAAGCTATTGAGACAGTCAGTGAAGAAGAAGAACATCTACTAAAAGATGTTAAGGAAGAAGAAGTCTATGGGAAAGACTTAGCAAAAGGAGAAAGGACATCTAATGATCTATCCATAACAAAAGAAGGTATGGAGAATTGTGTAAAATTTCCAAAATCTACTCCAATTGAAGTTGTTGAGTTATATAGAAAATTATATTTTCAAAGAAGGGAGTTGGAAATGCTGGAGGAGATTTGGCACAGCTAAGCCACTTAAATATGGAAGAAGGAGATTCTGTGGAAGAATTCAATCCATGGAGTAGGGATGTTAAATTGCTGGAGAGAGTGTTGAACAGTGATGATTCAGTGCAAGAGGGTAAGGATGATAGGGAGGCAGCAAGCAAAGTTAAAGTCAGTATAGAAGTTACAACAAGCATTGAAGCAAGAGCAAACAAAACAAAAGTTGGACCAAGCAAAGAAAAGGTCAGCATAGAAGACAGCAACAGCAACCTGAAACAAAAAGGAGGCAGAAATATGAAGCAGAATATGGACCAGTCCAAAGATGCATTGGAGACAGAGATTGAAGAAATATGGCAACTGATGATGAAGCAGTTCAAATGGAGGAAAATGGTAGCAGAAGGAAGAAAAATCAATCATAGTTTAAATCTGATTGACAAGAAGAAGAAAATGGAGCAAAAGATAGCAAAAGTGCAACAGCAACAAGGGAACAGAACATGTGGATAGTTACAGAACAAAGTGTGGGATCCAAGAAGACAAAGACCAGAAGACACATGATTAGGAGATCATGAATATTTTCTACTTTGGGAGTCTGATGTAGGAGCATTCACCCAAGAGAAAAAACATTGTAATTAAGTAGACATAGGGGGTCATGTAGATTTAGAGAAGTAGTTTCCTAAGTCTCAAGCTAATGCAATATTTAGGCCTTTAAGTGAGATTCAATTAGATAATGGAGGAAGTTGTAAAAGCTCTCAAATAAATGAGAACTGAGTGATGAATATATGACAAGAGTCAGAAGTCAACTAGGACTCTTAAACAATTGCATGATTCAAGGAATTAATTGAACCTAGACGTGGACCATTGAGAAAAATAGGGGACAAATTTGTTTTAAAATGGAGAAAAAGATGGAACGGATAAAGTCTCTAGAAGACTTAATTAAATGAAATCTGCCATGTGTATACATATAGTGATTTTAAGAGTTTGTTGAGCAAATCAAGAAGAGGATTGATCAGATCCCTTATAGTGATCCGATCCAATGTATTCTTATAAATAATGAACCTGCGCGCTCAATTAAAAGAGAGAGAGATAGATAGAATATATGTAAGCCTATGGGCAGAGTCGAAATAGAGGCCACTAACATTGGAAAATAGGCCTGTGTGAGACTGAGGTGTCTCAAATGTAATCTTTGTTTTTACATTAATATATATTCAGAGTTTATTCCTGACTGTGTCAGAGAGTGTGAATCGCGTGTTTTGTGATTAATTATGGTGGAACTTGTAGGTTTTGTTATAGTAGATTACAGGCAAAGTTTTGAAGAACACGTGGAGGAGAGAATGATTCAGAGGAATCATAAGGGTTCTTAGAATCCATTGAAGAAGTTGAGGATTCGTTGAGGAATCAATTCAAGAGGGAGTTGCAGTGGAAACAGTGAAGAATGAGATCCTTTGGAAAAGCCAGAACCACAGAGAAAACTAAAGAAAAGGCGTAAAAACACAAGTAAAGTGAAGAGTGGGGGAATGAAGTGGCAATGCTCAATAGTCGTTAGATCTGGAAGACTAACAGTCAAGATTAAGTTGCATTGATGGAAACCATTGCAACAAGGACTAGAATGAGCCTTTGGAATAAAGTGATTGCGATCACACAATTAATCATCGACCATGGATCAGGTTTGCAATCGCAATCCTGATTGACAGTCGCAATTAAATCGGCCATCACATATTGGGGAAGTAGAGATTGGAGGTATCAGAAGATCGGGAATTGGCGTTGGAAAGAGGCTCATGATAATACAAAGGGTTGATGGATGAATGGACCCGACATCGCTTTGGGTCATAGTATATAAACTTTGAAGTCTGCTTCATATTGGTTAGAGTGGAAGTTTAAGGTAATCCCTTTTTTGCGCCGAGTGTTTAAATGTCATGTTAATGAATTTGATAGTCGCATATCGGAAGTTGGAGGGGTGATGAACAACATATGTGGTAAGGCCAGGGGAAATAGCTGATAGCAATTGCGATGAGGTTAAACCTCGAAATCTGTGTCGAAGCCGTACGGAAAGTGGAAAAGGGTATGTTTGCGTAAGTTTTCTTTGTAAACATATTTATAAGGAAATTGCATGAATGAAGGGTTTTATATGTTAAATATCTATTAACCAAAGGTTGAGAGGACTGGTTATATATATATATATATATATATATATATATATATAGATATATATAGATATATATAGATATATATATATATATATCTATATATATATATATATATATATATATATATATATGCATGCAGGCTAAAGGGTTGAACTAAGGTTCTAAACGGTTTTAATTCTCGATAGAAGTATTTAGAGGGAAAGCTTTAATCAAAGTCTCATATGAAGGCTTGAGGATGAAAATAGGCTCATCAGAGGTATTAGTGGGGTGATTGGGTTCCGATATAAAGGAACCAAGATAAAAGGGTCTTAACCATTTGAAATTTATGAGATTGAAGTTTTGACTCCTTTGAAGATTCAAACACCTGGGACAGAAGTGGGGATGCATATTTATGCATACTATGTGTATGTGCGGGTCTCACCCTGCACCATTAGGAGTAGTGTTGTCTTTCAGTTTGTTTGTTTGCATTCTTGTTTGCTTACTTTCTTTACATGTTTCTTTGTTTTCTTGCTTGTCTGCTTACTCAATTTGCTTTGCTTTTACTTATGTTTACGCTTTGATTTGTTGTTTGTTTTCTTGTTTTCTTAGTAGGTTAGTTTCACATGAAACTGTGTGAGACTCTTGAAACAAGATGGGTAAAAGTACAAGAGGCCTTGTGCAGCTATCACTACTTGGTTATCTATTATCCTACCTCTGTATGTAGAACTTGTTACTTTTGGTCCATGATACATGGATGGAAAATACATACTATTTGAAGTGAACCTTGGTGAAAACAAAATGCTTGCGCACTAACTAGTATCACCTATTCTAGTCGGTTGTTTTTGGGTTAACCCTTGTCAGCTCAGTCAAGTAGAGTAAGGTGAGGGGGAAAACCTTAGCAAGCACGTCATAGGTATATAATAAAATACTTATCTGAAGGAACAACCTATTATGCTCTCAATATGTCAGGATCCCTCTTCCACCTCCGAAATGAATAAGTTCTACGCATAGTTATGAAAATATGAAAAAATGAAAAGTGAAAAATTTCAAAAATGAAAAATAAATCAGGAAAAACAAGAGAAAGGCTTCATGTGTAGAGAGGTGATGCAAGTAACTCTGTCGGGGTACTAACTAGGCTTGCTGGTAGCAGAGTGATGCTTGTGTTTATGCGTGACTCCGTTGGGGTACCGTCCAAGCTTGTTGGCAGCAAAGCAACACCAAAGATGAAACTAAGACTCTGACGACTATACTGCTTGTGCACCAATATACCCCTCCACCCCAACTTAAACAACTATGTTGACTTGGCTTGGAATGTGTGTCAATCGACCAAGAGCTTGGAAGATGGTACATCTTACAATAAAGCAAGTGTGGAATCCAACACAAACTCAGAACTGAACAATACTTCCGGAGGTGTTATACTTGTTTTTCACGAACAAGGTCCATTCAAAGAGCTAGAGTTCTACTTTTGTGTCACCAAGTGTTTTAGCAGCTATAACCACCCTCCAAAATTTTTCCTTAGCTTCATTTGGAGCCTCCCTACAACCTTTCACAATAGCATGTCTTGCCTTGTCAAGTATACAAGCTTCAATGATTTTCTTGTAGAATGCTAGCCTGTGAATCAGAGCTCGTTGCATCCCCCTCACATGTTGTTTCTCCAGATGGTCTAGCTACAAGCTAAGAATCTCCCTCAAGAAATTGCACAATGCTGAAGGGGAACCAACCTTCCATCCAAAAATTACACAATTTTGTCTGGCAGCCTACTGGGCTCCAGAATTGCACAAATCTGTGAGTTAAGATTCACTGAGAAAATTATGCAATTCCTCCCAGTAGAGCTGGTCATCCTAGAAATTGCACAATTCTGGTTAGCAGTCAGCTTCTCAACCCAGAAATTGCGCAAACCTTATGGGAAGTCAGCCCAACTCCCTCCCAGAAATGCGCATTTTTTCCTCCCATCTGAGTGGACTGTTGCATGTGTAGTTGAGTTGACCAATTCCAATCGAGACCAAGAAACTTCACCTTCATGCATGGGTTTCTTTTTCCTAGAATAGAAAAAAAGCAACATGAAAAAACATCCCTAGATTTTAGGGAGCTATTTTTACCAGCTAGAGGTTACATGTAAAGATCGTTTTAGAATATTTCCTCCAAGTGTAGCTTTTTCCTAGATTTGTGCATGCGCGTCATGGGCCTTAAACTTATTTATTCGACGCTTTAGAACTCACTTATTCACATCGATATTGGATTCTTTGACACATCCAGCTCAGTTATTCACGGGTAAGTTGCCTTAACTTGTCCTTTGAAGCATTTCTATCACTTTTTGTGTTTTCTCTTGTGTGAGTGTTGTTTGCTTGATTTCTGTGAATGCTTTTTGTTGCTTACATGCATACTAGCTTGTACTAGCAACATTTTAGTTTTCATTAGCATCTCAATATTGTCACAGCATGAAACTGTTTTGCACGAACAGTCACCGATTTGGTGACTCGCTACACCCACATGCATGTTCCTCCATTTTTTGAATATTTCATTCGCTATTTTCATGCACAATCATTCACTTCTGCTTACACTAAGTATCGCCATGAATTCATTTTCACATTTGCTTTCAGTTTCCCATCAGCAGATCTGGGTAGCCTTAGCCCAGACTCTGCCTCACCAAGACAGCATTATGTAATCCTGAGAAGGAAGGCTCTTTCTTCCCCTCAAGATATGTGAATTTCATCCTAGTGACTGTCCTCTAGTCTTGCATTGCGTAATTCTAAGTGATAGTGACTACTGGCCTAGAAAATTGTGTAATGCAGCCACTGGGCCTACAACCGATGTCAGCTGAAATTGTGTATTGTGCAGTTCTAGCAGCCAATAGGCCATCCTGGATTGCGCTTTGCACAATTCCAGAAGCCAGCCAACCTCCCCAGAAAACCCAGTCTGTCTTTTACGTAGTTCTATCAGCCAGTCTCTTAGCCTCCTAGGAAAAATTGTGCAATCCTTGCTAGTCAATCCCTAGGTATGTTGCATGTCGTTCCCCAAGTTTTCTTTGGTTTTCGTTGGCATATTTCTTGCCATGCATGTCATTTTGTCTCCAGATCTAGCAAGTGTTCGTCTGCCTCTTAGAATTTCATGATCAATGGCCTCCAAGAGAGCAAGAACAAAGGACACTAACATAACTGCAATTGGAGCAGCAGTTGAGCGAGTGTCTACAAGTCTGCCGATCTATGAACACACCAAGCTGATTGTAGACAAGGACATCAAGCTAAAATGGAAAGAGGTCAATGATGCATTTGCAAGAACATTTCAGGAAGACCTCGAAGACTACCAAGTCTATGTGAACATCCACAAGTCTAGCTTGTATTGGATTTTATGCAGATATCACATGCTCCCATGAGAAGACATGATACAATGGATCGTCTCACACAATGATATTGAGACAATGACATCGAGAAGTGTCAACGGGATGAAGATTAATACCTTTAGGGCAAAGGATTATGATGAGATGTATCAAATGTCGATGCCCATGATCATCATGAAGACTCCCTTCAGCATACCCAGCAGTAATGGCAACTCCAGAGCCATTTTGAAGAACTGGGTGAGGGAGTCGGCTAAATTCAGAATGACACCCAACTAGGTCTACAAGAGGAAGGTACTAAAGAAGGCTTATCAATACTTGGTCATCTTTACATGTCATCTGTACGGCTAAGAAAGCACGGAAACCTTCCCACATAGTTGGGTGATCGCGTTGGACCAATTGGCCAGATTAGGAAAAGCATGCAACTGGTCTGACATGTTGGCTCATCAGCTGAAGGAATAGGTAGCTAGGGCTTAACAATCGCCCAAAGGTATGCAAGCATAAATACACATGTCTTCCTACATCATGGGTGCAATCTGTGCCCGTCAAGGGTTCTCGTGATTGAAGTGGGCATGGACACCGACGGAGACTGTTGTGAACACTTATTGTAAGATGTTGTCCGAATGCAGCTTCAGAGGATTTATCACATAGTTGTCTGATCATTTTGTCACCCTAGTTTACAAGATGATATTCGAACAAGATCCACCCTGTATGTCGAAGACAACAATGGAGGCACTAATCGACATAGCTGATTGGTATGCCTCACCCTCTGGCACCTTCTTACAGATGTGCAATGCAGAGAAGCCTCCTCATGTTCTACCAAAGTTTTCCTTGGACAAGCTCGTCATGCATGAAGTATCACATCACATCTCTGCAGGAATTACAACTAAGGTCCACTGAAAGAAGAAGGCACCTTGGTCTGCTCTTCCATTACAGATCGGGTTATATGAGATACAGAGTTTCAAGCATGTGGATGTCGAATTAGAGCAAATGAATAAGTATCCATTCAACCTTCGAAGTTACAATCCATATGACCTATGTTGTCTTGTGAAAGATCACTGTGCGAGAGTACAGTTCAACTAGATCCATGGGGCATGTCATTGGGAGGAGGAATACCCATGGATATATTGTTACAACTCCTCCAAACTCAATGAACCAGTTGGCCTCGCTATAGAATGGATAACAAAGAAACGTGAAGCAACATCCCGGCGAGCATCAGAGGCAGCAACAGCAACAGAGGTGAACATACTAGTGCGTGACAAGGGCAAGAGGAAGATTGTCGATCTCATGGAAGAAGAGAAAAGTTGCAAGTTTCGAGCAGACCCACTTGTGTAGAAAGCATCTTTGACCATAGAGGAGAAGAGGCAATAGCGCAACAATAGAAACATGCAAAGGTAGAGAGAGAAATGGAGAATGGAGGAAACAGAGAAGGAGTTGCATGAGTTGAAGGAGAAACTACGGAAGGAATAGGAGCTACGTATACAGGAGCAGGAAGCGCAGTAGAAACAAGTACAGCAGGGGCTACAACTTGTACAAACAAATGAAACTGTGCCCGTATAGGTAGTGGACTCATTAGAACAGCTGGCATCAGGTAGACAAGGTTAACCATCGTAGGAGCAGGACTTCGGTCAAGAGATAGAGCAAGCACTAGAATAAATGGATACAGATATGGAGAAATAGGAGTTAGAGAAATGCATCAACCTCATGCCTCGCCATCAAGAGGTTGACCCACACACTTCACAACATCCAGAAGAGGAGCAAGTCCCAAGTGACCAAGGAGACTCTGAAATCCTTGGAGACAATATGGAGGAGGAAATGCACAACATGTCATTCGATGAGTCTCTACATAGAGTTGTGCAATCTTGCAGAGTGTCGACTCTGAATGATCATAAATCTCCTACACAGTTCGAGGAACGAGTGATCATGTCTGACATGGGAAAACATCCAACAACATTAGCTAATGCTACCAGAGCATATGTCGAAGCCACTAGCTTGAGTGTTCTCTTCCTGATAGATGAGAACAAGTGAATGGCAAAGGAGCTATGGATGGACAAGAAGGGAGGAGAATTGGTTACAACATCCGCCCAAGCAAAATTTAACAACGAAATACAAGATGAAGTATTGTCCCTTGACATAGTTATGTGGCCATTGTATTCCAAGTTTGGTACTATGCATAAGGGAGTCATCCATCTCAATAGATGGCAGCAACGATGTGCTAGAAGAGCACGTATCTTGTCGAACATGCATGCTATTGTTGATTACATGAAAACATGGATGATGAGATACAAGGGAGCCCCGCTTCACTTACCTAAGATGATGAAGCCTAGAGCGGTCGAGCTGAAGGCACGCATCCAGAGTTAGATCCAGAACTATGAAGATCTCTCGCAGCTCATCACTAGTCTACAGGATTCCCTTTCATGTGTATTCAAGAGCATAGATTTTTTTGTGCACGCACATGCGATCCCATATATTGGGACATTCACCCAGGCAAAGACAAAGGCACAGGTTCCACTAGAGCTTGAGTGGTACTTTGACAAGTTGATGTGCATAGCCACCAGCCCAAACTTGTCAATCAATGTAGACACCATGCACAAGTATGTTGATGGTCTGACCACACTCAAGAAAAGTATGTGCATGCTATCAGACGAGTTGGATAGAGGAGCCTGAGCAGTGTACCTGGATGCTATGAAGGCAAGAGTCAGGTTCCAGAAAGATGTGACCTTAGAGTACACGGACACCATCGTGAACTACGGATCTTGGCATCAGTTTGCTATTTTCGACCACCGTGAGGATGTCGAAGAGCTGGTCTTCCAACAATTGTCTGAGTCATACTGATGTCTTGCGTGGCTTGCTCAAGCCATTTTGTCTCACATGGGTACATGTGCATTGTAATGTAACGTCTTGTCAAGTGTAAGTTTAAGTGTCAATAGTAGATGAAGATTCATGAGGGTAAATGAACTGTCACAAAGGGGAATGTCAAGGGCCACCCCACCCTTTTCTATAAATAGTACCTCATAACTCATTGTAAAGGATTTTGGTGAGCCAAGCTTCTGATAATACTATCTTAGAGAGAGCTTGGACAGTATTGTAATGCGCCTTGGCTTCTCCACTGTGCAGATCTAGTATATCTCTTTGGAGGAGCAGGTAGTTGTGGCTGTAACGTTCCGTTGTCAGAACTAGTGGTTGGACATGGATATATTGTATGACTAGAACTTACACTTCTTAATATAACAGAGCCAACACATTTCATGCATATGTCATATTGTATTCTAGCTATCTTGTTTACTCTAAATGGTATATGTATCTGTTTTCTTACGCATGCATGTATGGACTATTTTGTATAAGTATGTATGAATCTTACTGAAATGTGTTGATTGGTTTAACCATCACTTTGGATTGTTAGCTAACCTTCTTTCCAGTTTGTGATGCATCTTCGCTCCTGGACATCTTACCTGCCTCTGTGTGAAATCGCGGTCAAGGCATTACCATACGACCCACTTTTGGGACTCCTACACTAAATGGTCTGAGGTCTAATTGATACTTCTTACCGGGATATCGCCTTACATGTTGGTGAGTCTAGCACCATCAACATGTCTGTATATGCATATCTTTCATATATGTGCATATCTTCTGTATATGCATATCTTTCGTATATGCACGTATTTTGTATATGTGCATATCTTCCGTATATGTGTATATGTTCCGTATATGCACATATTTTGTATTTGTGCATATCCTCTGTATATGCATATCTTCAATATATACACGTCTTCTATATATGTGCATATCTTTCGTATATGTATATCTTTCATATATATGCATATCTTCTATATATTCATGTCTTTTGTATATGTGCATCTACCATATATGTGAAACTTCCATATCTGCACATATACGAAAGATATGTTCATATACAAAAGATGTGCTTATACAAATGATATGTGCATATATGAAATATTTGCACATACGAACATCGCACAACTTCTATATATGTTCATATCCTATATTGTGTATGTTTTGTATATGCACAACTCATGTATATGCGCACATGCGATTTAAAGAGGAACCCATTAAGTCATTCGCCTCACTTCTCTCAAACTCTTCACAGAGCTCCTTTGGATAGAGCCACTCAAGTACCTCCATATCTCCTCTAGTTAGCGAATTTCTTAGTTGAAATTATTATCTCTTCTGCATAGGGAAATCCTGGTGTTGTTATTCCTCATGTTCGGTTGAAAAGTCAAAACTTGGGCTCAATCACTATTGTAACCTTAAAATAAAACATGATTTTGAGCTATAATGTTATAGAAAATAGTTAAAAGAGTGGGGTGATTAGACATTCACAAGGGCCATCACTATCTCTAGATTTTCCCCACTCTTTCACCGAACAACTTATATAGAGTTCCATTCTAAACTTCCCTTAGCAACGTCATTCTCCTCAAACCATTTTGTAGTTTTCCCTTTCAAACACAATATGTACATCAACATTACTCATCCTTCATACAAATATCAAGTTTCTAGCCAAATTTAAAATGTACAAAACCCTTGAGAGTGTTTTAATCCTTCCATCTTTGAGCACCATCTTGACTTTTTATGTTACTATGATTCTAGCTATTGAGTCATCTCCTAGGATAATGTCACCTTCATCATTCGATGTTCACAAAACCACTCCTCATGGGGAGTCATATGAAAAGAAGCACTTGAATTAAAGAGATACATGATGATTTGCATGTGCGCTTGAAGAAGCCAAGTACACATTCCCTTTGAAGGAACCTCACAAAATTCTTTTCCTTTATCAACATTTTAAGATCTATAATCCTTCTTGTAGTGTCCAACTCTACCACATTCCTAGAATTTCCTTAAGGATTTTCTAAGGATTTAAATGTACTCTAAATCAAGATCTCCCACTTGAAGAATTGCTTTTATTTGTATCTAGGGAACATCCTATTAGAGATAATCGATTTTTCTTTGACTATCCATGGTTTTCCACCTCATTTTTTATGAGAGCAAGGATGAGAGCACATCATCAAACATTAAAGTGGTTGCATTATTATCAATATCGATAAACATACTATCCCATGAATCTAGTAATGTATATAATAAACTAATGTACTTATCTTCATGTTAAATATTAATATAAATGAACATTAACTAACTTACCATAGCATTGAAGGAATTTAAATGCTATTTTACCAAGTCTCCATCATTCATCCTTAAGAGGTGAAACTTCTTTTAAAGCACAAGTATGTTTACCAAGATTTAGACTACTAAGAAGCCCCTAAGTTATCCCATAATGTCTTGGTTGTAGCTTCTTCGAAAACATTTAATAATGCTAAAATTGGAAGATACAATTAGATCGTGCTCTTTGAATTCCTATACAACTTTAACCAGTCTTCTATCGACATACCTATAGGTGCAGTACTAGGATCATAGTGACCCACTATTATTTATGTATTGAAAGGTCTTCCATCTTTAGCTGCCATAGTTCATATCCTTACACATTAAATTTCTCAGTGTCAATTTTCGAATTTCTTGCCATCTTGTTTCACCACAAGAATTACTACTACATAACTCCCACTAAAACTAGGTTTATCACATGCCCATTATCATTAAATTTTTGGAAACAAAGGCATCCCCCTAGAGCTAATAATTGCTTTAATAAAAAATGTAAGCTCTAAATATTTACAATAAGTGATGCACACCCAAATTCATCATAAAACACAAAAGTAATTAATAACATTCATGTGTACTACTTATAGATTTATGGTAGAAACCTTAAGTAGGAAAATCAACAAATGTTTAGAGTCGCACCTAATTGTATTAACTTCACCATTTACAATCCAATACGTAAGATCTTATGGCATCCACATCCTTAATCCATTTACTCAAATTATATTTCAACCTTAATCACAATTAGAAAACCATGGGGTGTAAAACCGTCTATCAAAACTACAAAAAATATATTTTTAGAAGTTCCACCCTCAAACATATCTTGGTCTATACATATAATCCATGGAGATCATCATGCAATAAATATAATGTATACCCAACATATCAATATGATAAATGATAATTAAATAATTAGTAAGTTAATGGTTAAGAGGTTCATGTGTTTGTGATTAGTGAGTTAATAAATAACTAGTTTTTCCCTACTTAAAAAACTAGGGATAAGGAGTCAGTAGATTACTAGCTAATCTTAAATAAAGTGAAAGGTAACTTAAGACAAATGTATGAGGACATCTGACTTTACCCAATGTTCTTAAGGAAAGAAGGGGGAACAATAATTTGAAAAGAGGCTTATATGTCAATCTAATAAGAAATGCATTTTAAAATTGAAAGAGATTTGTGAGTCGGTAGGAGGTTGTCATATTATTGGGTCATTAGTTAATAGCTTTCTTAATTTTGAAGTTAGATGAGTTAATGGTTAGAAATTTAGATTATTAAGTTAAGAGGTAATAATTTTTTTAATTTTAAAGTTGATGAGTTATTGATCGAAAAGTTAAGTTTTTTTTTTTGTAAGCTGAGGCGAGATACTATATTTCTATTACTGGAAAAAAAGAACAGTACATACATGAGCAGGTCTCAACCTGCCCTAAAGGGAAACCGGGTTTCTTGACCACCTGAAATTTTTTACAGCCATCCAAAAAAAAATACAACCAGTCTTTCTGTCCATGCTATATATCCATCAAATCTTACTACATTCAAACTAAGTTTCATCTGAGTCATTAGTAACTAGTATATCAAAACAAAACTGAAAGTAAAAAACCTCCTTGCAGCAGCTCCATCTTCTACTCATGCCTTGTCTCCGGGTTGGCCTCTTTCTCTGTCTTGACTCCCACACCGCTTGCTTGGAATAGCTTCATAATCTCGTCCATCTTCCTCTCTTGCATCAGTAAAGTAACTTGGATATTTTTCAGCTCCTTTTTCAGGACAGGAATACCTTGAGCCAATTCAACCATTTCCATGGCTACCTGCTCCAGTGCTTTGGCTAATAATCTCTTCATTCCCCAATAAACATGTAAAGATTGTTTATACAATGACATTCTCCCTCTTGTATGCCCCGGGTCAGGCAAATACTGCTCCCAATCTTCCATTTCTGGCTCTGAGATCTCCTGCATAGCTTCATCTTCCAATTGCTCAATGATTCTTCGAATATTCGGGTTGGTGTTCTGATAATAAGCCTCTTCTGCCTCCTGCAATTTCTTCCTCATATCTCTTTTACCTCTTTTCCTTCCCCTGGCCTCACTCGCAGTTCCTTCTTCAAACTCAGATCTTTCATTCCTATTCACTCGTCCTCCTCGGCTGCTCGATCACCCTCTGACTCGCTGGCTGACACATTCCTTCTTCTGCCCTCACGTACCATTTCTCCTCCCTCGTCATCCACCCGTCGTTTGTTCGCCCGCTTCCTTATACTCATCATCTGCTTCCCGGTCCTCTTCCTCAGTCTTCTGCTCCTTCCCCTTACCATCTTTACCTGCCTGTACTCGCCGGGGTTCCTCCTCCAAAAGATAATCCCGTATATCAAAATCATCCTCTGAATCATCTGAGATATTCAGCAAAATCTTCTTCATGGTCTCCTCGACTTGGCGCTTACCTTTTAGCTCTCGACTGGCCTCCTTACTTCTCGTCCATCTCCCAACATCTCTGTCTTGACCCTCTGCCATTTCTTCTACCCCCGTCTGCTCCAAAATCCTATCACTTCTCTTCACCTTGCTCTGGTTCACGAATAATTTCCTACTTCGGTTTATTCGACTGCATGCATAGCTTAATGTATTGTTGCTCGGCCACCTTAGCTTCTTGAAGCTTCCTTGCGTCCCGGCCTCGTCATTAATCCACATTCCATTTGTGTTATCATAATTGGGAACGATCACCATCACTCTGACAAAACTACCTCCCGTCCTCGGTACCCTGTCCCCTTTCCTTCTTGGAATGAGCAATCGGCCCTTGGGTTGATTAATCCTACCCTCCTGAACATTTAATTCATATGCGCGAGCCTGCAGACACTCTAAACCATCATGATTTATTGTACGATTATCCCTCCTTACCATGATCAGGAGGTGACTATGCATTCCCTGCTTGTGCGTTCGCTTCATTTAAATCCTGGGTTAATATATTGTTTAACTCGATCCACCTCGGATCATCTTTTACCGACCTCCAACTACCGTCCACTCTCCTGTCCGCTCCTCCACTTCCCCAATTAGCCAATAAGTCAGCTGCCCGGTTGCCATTTCTCAATACATGATTAATAATCGTATAGTCGATCCTCCTCAGCAATCCTTCAAGGTCCTGTATTATCCCTGCTGTCCGCCAACTCTTCGCAACATGATCCCAGCGCTTGCCATCCCTTAGTTTTCTCAACATTTCTATCGTAATCCGGGAGTCTCCTTCAATTTCAAGATTCATATAACCGTTTCTAACCGCTATTCGGAGTCCCTGGTATACTGCCCACAATTCCGCTTCGTTATTCGTCATTTCTCCTCCGAATTCAGCATATATCCATCGTGTAATACCGCTGCTATCTCTAAATATGCCTCCCAGACCTGCTTGTCCGGGGTTGCCCTTCGAGGCCCCATCGAAACTTAATTTAATCCTTCGCTCTCCGGGCAAACTAAAATGATTGGGGCTCTGCACTCCGCGTATGGGTCTCTTCTTTGTATTAGGGTAAATCATTGTTATATCCATATTCAGTTTCGAAACAATTTTCTGTTCCTCCGGATTCAGCTTCCAATCCTGTTCATCCCAAACTTCAGACAACACCGTTTCTTTGATCGATCTACATATTACCTCCCAAATTCTCGATTCATGACTTCTTTTATCTTGAAAGATTCTTCGATTTCGCTCTTTCCAAGTTTCCCAAATTATAAATCCCACTGCCAGAGTCCATATCCTTCTTACAACTTTGCTTTGAAAATTCCCCTTTCCCCATTGAAGCAAAGTGTTCCTGAGGTTATCTGGATCCCTGTTTGTTTTACCAAATAGTATCCTGATCTCTTCCCACAAACTTCGAGTAAATAGACACTTGTTCAGTAAATGCTCCTGAGTTTCTATTTCCTTACTACAAAGATAGCATCTTGACGGTCCATACATACCTCTCTTCTGAATATTATCCCATGTCAGGATCCTCCCTCTACACACCAGCCAAACAAAATATGTTACTTTTGGCCACCACTTACCTTCCCAAATCTTTTTCCATTCCACTGGATCCTCCTCTCTTTCCTCCCTCGTTGCCCAGTAATATGCTTCTTTGACTGTAAACAGACCCTTCATCGCTTTGCCCCATCTAAGAATATCCTTCCCGTCTCTAATTTTAATTTTTCTCGATTCTAATTCCCTATTATACACCTGGCCAACCTCTTGACTTATAGTTTCATCCAATTCCTCTGGTCGTTTCCAGACTCTCCATATGTCAGTCACTGTTTCGCTCTTCCAATAATCCCGTACATACTGCAATCCTGCTCTTTGCGCTCTTTGTTGGACTATATGAAGAGTTTGGATTCGATTCATATTATCCCGCTGTTGCCACCCTTCCTCCCAAAACCGTGCTGATCTTCCATCACGGATTTCCCAGAAGGCAAGATTCCTAACTATATCCCGATTGCTACTTGCTAACTCCCACATTTGTGATCCCCTTGGAATTTCCTCAATTCGTAAACGCCCTTCAGTTGTATCAGGCATTCCATATTTCTGATTCCATATGTTTTTCCATACATCTGTACCCCCCTGTACCCAGCGCCACCATAATTTCGCCCCTAAAACCTTATTTACAATTTCAGGATCTCTTACTCCAAGGCCCCCTTCCTCTTTCCTTTTTATTACATTCTTCCACGAGACCAGAGTCCATTTCTTCTGCTGCTTAGGACCCCCCCATAGAAATTTGCCCATTATTTCTCTCATTTTGGAAAAAATCCCTTTTGGAGCAGCCATAAGTGATAAGGAGTATATTGGAATAGATAATAAAACCGATTTCAAAAGAACAATTTTGCTTGCTATATTCAGTAGTCTGAACGACCAATTTGCTAGTCGTTTTCTGAGCTTTTCCAATAAACTCTGCCAATTCTTTATGCGGTTAGGGTTTATATCTAGTTGAATGCCCAGATACTTGGTGGGTAATTCCCCCTGTCTGAAACCTAGAACTCGAGTTAAATGAGCTTTGACAGCCTCAGGTGAATTAAATATAAATGTACAAGATTTGTCGTTATTAATCTCCATACCTGATGCGCTCCTGAAGACTTCTAATACCTTCTTGAAACTTCTGACCTCCCTCAACGACGCTTCACCAAAGAGCATTAAATCATCAACAAACTGTTGATGCGTGATAATCAAATTATTCCCCCATAACCTGATTCCTTTGATTCGCCCTTCGCTGACTTCTTTTTTAAGTTTTCGACTTAATCCTTCCATAGCCAAGATGAATAAAAACGGGGAAATTGGATCCCCCTGCCGAATACCCCTGGTGGCGTTAAAAGTATCTGTAGGAATACCATTAACCAAGATTGAAAAATTCGGGTTGGATATCATACTGACAATCCAAGCTATCCATCTGCTCTCAAAACCAAAAGCTTCCAAAACCGCTCTGAGATATTCCCAATTCAGCCGATCGAAAAGTTAAGTTATTAAATTAAGAGTTATGAATTAAAATTGATGAGTTATTGATTAGAAAGTTAAATTATTAAATTAAGAATTATGAATTGATTGAATTATTAAAATTTATAAATTATAAAATTAATTTATGAAATTAAATTTTATTATGTAATTAATTATGATTATTTTTAAATTAAGATAAAACTTTTTGAATAATTACATGAGAAAATATAAATAAAAACCAAATGAGGAGAAAAATACATTTATATCTCTAAAAAAAATATAAAAATTATAAAAATGCGAGATTTAATTATAGACATTTATTCAAATATTTTAAAATAAACTATTTATAAAATTCTTAAAAAAAAAATATTTTTAATAATGTAAAATATTAGTTGTAATTCATTATATATTGAGATATATTGTAACAATTTATTTTGTTAATAAATATTATACATTTTAATACAAAATATTATAAAAAAAGGTTATTATTTTAAAATGATATGAAGCAAAATATTTATTTACAATTTTTTAATTTAATTCTCCATAAATTAAGAATGATTTTTTTTTTTGTAATCTTGAGAGAACTACATCTTCATCATGTCCAATATATCACCCCTATCAAGGTGGGAAATTGAACAGGTGACTTCACATCAACTAGTGCCTTAAGAGAGCACCCATCTAACCAAAACCTGTGGACAAAAAAATCATCATTTTAAAATGATATTAAGTAAAATATATATTTATAATTCTCAATTTAATTCTCCAAAAATTAAAAATAATAAATATTATATTTTAAATATAAATGCTCCCCCACTTTTATATATATATATATATATATATATATATATATATTCTCATTATAATTTTCAAGTTTAATAATAATTTCATGTTTAATAATAATTTCATGGATTCACTAACCGAGTTTGGGTTTAACATTTTGATTCCTTCTTTCAACTATTTATTTGACAAACAAAAAATTAAGAATATTTTTTAATTTAAACCTGTCAAGAAGTAATTTTTTTAATTTAATATATATATATAGGGAGGATATTTTGATATTGAAGATTTGAATTAACTCAACATTATTATTTAATAAAAAATATGTCACCTAAAATAATTTACTATATAAAAAAAGTGGTTTTCACTCCAAATAGAAACCTTGAGTCTTAAGTTATAATCACGTTTCTTTATTTGTGATAAAAATGGGCTGTTAGCTAATCACAAACACTTTTAAATCTTAATAAATAGCCAAACACATGATTATTGTAAGTAACTATGCAGAAACAAGAAGGCCAGGTTTCTTTCTCAAGTAGGTTTTAGACCTAGTAAGTGTGCAAAAACACCCAAACCAAGGCTCCTTTCAAGCAAGTCATGAACTTACCCTTTCAAACATCAAACCATTTGGTAAGGATTTAGTAACTCTTCGAAATATAGATATTGTACAGAAAGGAAGATGAAAAGGTTATTTGTTACTTATCTATAGTTTTATAGATTTTGATCCAGTTTTTGATACAGAAATCTGAAGTTTGGTAAAATAATGGAGAAATTATGAATTCCAGTGGAGTTGAATGGAGCGCAATAACAGGTCAAACTCATATGAAAAGGTTTTGCAAAAATTTACTAGTGAATTTGGAGCAACAATTTCCGATTAAATGAAAAGAAATGTTTTCAGAGCAACTTCCAGGCACAGGAATGAAATCGAAAGGTCTAGTGTCCACTTTCTTGATCTCAAAGGAATTCTCCTTCTCCACCACACCATGGAACAATATGCGGATACTGCACATGTAGCGAACACCGTAGTTTTTAATATTTGCTTTAAATAAATGGTTGTTAACATCCATCATCAGCATACGCTGCTTCCCAGAAAAGATGATCATCGCCAGAGATTTTGAGAGTAGCTTTCATGCATGTACGATGGGGATAACAAGCTACCGCGCAATCATTACCTTAATGGTCGAAAGACCAAGTGAAGACTCTGCAAGATGTTATGCATGATTTACTTACCGAGCCTTCTCTCTTGCTAGTTATTAATTGAATAATGTCACTCTTTGTATTTACTTTTTTGTTAGCTTAATGTATGGGATTTGAACACTAAAATTTTCAGTTTATTATATGAAATGGTCATTCTGAATTAAGTTATTCTAGTGGGTGTTATCATTTGTATTATTACTTAACCCACCCACCATCTGTATTATTATTTAAGATAGGGTTTCTTATTTAAATTATAATTATTTGAGTGAGGGTATTTTAAATATAATTATAAAAATATGATTTAATACATTTTGTTATATATATATATATATATATATATATATATATATATAAATTATAAAAAATAATTAAAAATAATATTCTTTTAAATATTATAATTTTTAATCTAAAAAATTATTTAATTTAAATTATGAAAAAGTTAATAATTAATTTATCTTATTTTGAAGGGTTAGGGAAAAAATGCAAGACTCATGGAAGAATTGTTCGCATGTATATTCCAAAACGACGTTATGCTTGAGTTCGTTAAATTTTATCAAACATTTTCTGGACATATACCTCATTCCATTATTTTATGGATTCATCTATTCTGATTATTATGATAGTGTATCTTAGTTTATGTAAAAATATGTTTTATCAATTAATTATATTGATTTTTCCATGAATGGATTATGGTTTTATTTATTTTGAATTATGTTTTTTTATTTATAATAATATTAAATATTTATAAATGATTTATTAATTTTATTAACAGAAATAGGTATATGTATATATTGATGTTTATAGGTTTGTGTGATAAGTTTTTTTGGTTTGAAAGTTTTTACAAAGTTTAAATTTGGTGGAAATAAGGCATATGTGGAGTTAAATATTATTTAGAGCTAAACTTGGTGTAGAGGTAAAAGGATAAAGATATTTGGCTCTTTGGCTCTTCCATAATATTCCAAAATCATGAAGAAGTCAAAATATTTTATGTTTTATTTCATTTGATTTGGTCTCACACCTAATATATTGGGAGAAGTTAAGGTATATTATGGATATGTTAAGGAATTAATGAATATCATGGTTATATCATTTCTCCAGAATTGATTAAATTTGCTATATTCCATGCATAAATATTTCGACCTAATTTATTGGGAAAAATTAAGGTATGTTATGGATATGTTAAGGAATTAATGAATATCATGGTTATATGATTTCTCCAGTTGTAGAATTTATTAAATTTTCTATATTCCACCTAGAAATATTTCCAATAGTATTTATATGAAAATTAAGCGTAATGCCACTCTCCCTCATTTGGTTGAAATCTTTCCTCCTTCCACTAAATTTTGGTGGGTAGAGTTACTCCATGTGTGAAAGAAGATAATATGTCCAAATGTAATCTTCATGTTTTACTTGGTAAGAATTGAAAATGAATTTATACTTACAAGATAAAATTTTAATTTCTAGAAAAGAGATCTGTTAATTCCATTAATGGAAATATGTATGTGCATATATATGTTTAAAAATATATATATGTATGTACATATATATGTTTAAAAAATATCACTAAGCCTAAAGCT
The DNA here is from genome assembly GCA_031772625.1 of Pinus tabuliformis. Lineage (NCBI taxonomy): Eukaryota > Viridiplantae > Streptophyta > Pinopsida > Pinales > Pinaceae > Pinus > Pinus tabuliformis. The sequence goes on along the minus strand of CM062805.1, from coordinate 701,043,813 downwards.
AGTGGAAGTAAGACATGTGCCGAGGTAAGGCATGTACAATGTTAAAGACTACAGATGCTGAGCTAAAGTTTGTGTGGAGGTAAAACATGTGCAGGGGTAAAATATATACTAGGTATATTTATTTTAATTTTCGTTTGGTCTCACACTTAATATATTGGGAGAAGTGATTAGGTTGAGTGGTAAAGGAGTGATCAATAAAGATTGATACTGGAGCGACCATGGGCGACTAGGGTTTGAGACAGACCTGCAGAGACCACGGCAATCTGTCATCGCTCTCCAGTAATAAGACAAACACCATACGATAAGACATAGTACGCAAGAGATGGAACCCCCCTAGGGGGAGGATATGGCGCCTCCCCCCAATGATGTTGAACACATTCCGATGCATAAAGAGGATGTCAGGAAGGAACACCAGGAAGATGCAGGAACAGAGCCTGAAACCCTGCCAGAAAATACGAACAGCAACGAAGCTCCCAAAGTGACGTCGGCAACCTGCAAGCCTGTGGCAGCCAAACGACCTAAGATTGAGCTCCCAAGTCACTGGATTAACTCTCAAATCCAGTACATGAAGGATCACGCCTTGATTGGAAAGTTCATAGGCTTCTGGCCCACAGAGAAGGCTTTGCATGGCTGGATAGCAGCGAAGTGGAAACCAAAAGGGCACATTACCCTGCAGTTGGGGCCTAAAGGCTTCTTTACGGTGATCTTCAACTGTATAGAAGACTGGAACAGAGTTCTTGATGGAGGACCATACTTTTTCAATGTAGCAGGACTATATCTAAGAGACTGGATTGAAAGATTCAATCCGGACAAAGAAGATTTAAGCTGGGCACTAGTCTGGATCCGCCTTTACTCCCTCCCTTTGGAGTACTGGGATGAAGACTCGCTGCAAGATATCAGGAACGACTTGGGAGAATTCATCAAAATAGCGGAGGAGACGAAGCTCAGGCGATATACCTCCTATGCTTGAATATGTGTCTATATGCACCTCAGAAAAGCTCTCCCGGACGCGGTAAGTCTATATCATGATGATTTCGAATGGATACAGTCAATAGATTATGAGCACATTCCATTCAGATGTAGAAAATGCCATGCCCTTGGCCATTTATTTCGTGACTGCCCTTCAAATCTGAATACCTCAAACTCTCCCACACTAGATAAACCTGACTCGGATGGGTTTACCAAAGTCTCTAGCCGCAAAAAGAACAACAAAAAACCCTCTACAAACCTTAAAAAACCTATCACCAATGCCTCCAAGCCATCCACCAGTAATAGCTTTGAAGCCTTGAATCAGCAGGAGCTAAATAACTCTGAAATCCCTGACCACTCAGTAGAAATTCCCAAGATTACTCCTCAATCTACTCCCCCGAGCTCAAAGAAGACCCAAAAATATATGAAATCCACAGATCTCAAATCTGCATCACCCAGTAAATCCCCGAATTAGAATTCTCACGGCATGGATGTTGGCAGCATGCATCACGAAACCATGACTGTAACAAACACAGCAGTAAAATGAAGTGAAGTCCAGCACATGGAAGAGAAGCCGAAGAGCTTTGATATTGGAGACCTGGACATACTGGGATTAGAACAAGCTTGCAAGAAAAAAGAATACGACAAGATCCCAGAAAGGCAGCTGGAAAATCTAGAAGTCATCCTCTCCAGAGCATAGCAGCAAAGATCACTAGGCATCCAGCCTGGAAGTCAATGGGATGGTAAAAACATCTCTAAAGACAACAAAAAAAGAGGAAGGAAAACAGATCTTCAAAGAACCATCCGTATTGGGGAAATGCTGGTGGAATCGGGAAGATATTCCAAGCTTACAAAGTACTACAATCCCCTACCCAGCAGTACCTCATGAAGCTCATTTCATGGAATATCAGAGGGCTCAACAGCCCCGGGAAATATAGACTGATAAAAAACATGTTTCAACAGGAGAAACCTCAAATCTTCTTCATGCAGGAAACCAAATGTAACTCTACAACATTGGATCAGACCCTTGCAAAAGCATGGCCAGGCAGTAAAGCAGTTGTAGTGGATGCCTCAGGAGCATCAGGAGGACTAGCAATAGTCTGGGATGAACGAGCTATCACACTTACTAATATTCATGCGAGTAAGCATTTTATTCAAGCAACCTTCCATATTACAGGGACAAATGTGCATGGTCACCTAACCAACGTCTACTTCCCCCAGGAAGCAATGAACAAGATAGATATATTGAATACTTTAGCCTTGATCAACTCTGAAAGAACTCATCCACTCTAGATCACAGGAGGAGATTTTAACATGATAACAAAGTTGGAAGAAAAAAAGGGGGCCGGGCCAAACTGGATAATGAAAGCATTCATTTCAAAAACTTCATCCAAGACAACTGGCTCATAGATATGGCATTTAACAACGAAATCTACACATGGAACAACAAACGTGTAGGTGTACATCAAATCGCCTCCCGATTGGATCGTTTCTTGCTATCTGACAATGCAATCCATCTTGGAGGAGACTTCTCAGCCTCAATCTTACCATTCTCAGGCTCAGATCACTGGCCTATCGTGCTTCAATGGCAAAGGCCAGGAAACACTACTAGAAGGCCTTTCCGCTTTGAAGCTTTCTGGCTAACTCATCCAGATTTTCACAACCTGATTAATGCAGTGTGGAAAAATTTCAAACCCCCGGATGGCACCAAAATGTATCAATTCCAGCAAAAACTCAAAAATCTCAAGAACAACATCAAACATTGGAATCAACTTACCTTTGGAAACATCTTCCAAGCACAAAGTACTCTGGACCAAGAGATGAAAAAACTACAACAAAGAATCATCACGGAAGGAAGATCTGAAGTCCTCTCAGAGCAGGAAAAACACCTACAAACACAAATATCAGAAAGAGCAAAGCAAGAAGAAATACTTTGGAAACAAAAATCAAGAGTTAGATGGCTTAAAGAGGGTGAAAGAAACACAAAGTTCTTTCATCGCACTACTATTCAGCGAAGAATGCACAATAACATCACTTACATCCAGAATCGGCAAGGGGAGCAGCTGGAAAAACATGAGGATGTAGAACAAGAACTTCTAACTCATTTTCAGCAGGTACACCAGGAACCTCAGATAGATCGATTGCCGGCTATAGAGAAAATTACCAAGAATGTCCCAAAGATCATAACAGAGGAACACAATCAGCTTCTCCTCAGGCCAATATCTTTACAGGAAGTGGAGAACGCCATGAGACAACTCAAGGTAGGAAAAGCGCCTGGCCCAGATGGCTTCACGTCCAATTTCTTCCACAATTTTTGAGATCTAATCAAAGAAGAGGTCTGGCAAGTCGTTGAGGAATCCAAGACTAATATATGGATGCTTCCCTCTCTGAACGGAACCTGCATTGCTCTCATCCCCAAGGAAGAACATTCTCAGCCTCTGGAGCTTGCATTAACAAAGCTAAATCCCAAATTTTTTTCTTTCATACCCCTGCCATAACACAAACCTCCATTGCTAGGATCTTGGGTTTTACGATAGCTATTCTCCCATCCAAATACTTGGATGCTCCTATGACAGATACTGCCTTAAAACACTCATCTTGGTAATTTCTCTTGGAAAAACTGGAAGCTCGTCTCTCTTCTTGGACTTACAGAACTCTAAACATGGCAAGCCAACTAGTATTAATCAAGATTGTGCTGCAATCCATGCCGCTCTATCTTTTTTCAATTCTGGTAGTGCCAAAGTGGGTACTCAAGGAAATCAAACATCTTCAAAGAGCCTTTCTGTGGGGAAACTCGGGACAAAATCGAAAATGGGCATTGGTAAAATGGGATACAGTATGCCTTCCGAAAAACTCAGGAGGTACTGGGCTTCGTGATCCTCAACACAGTAACGCAGTCATGGGCGCACGCATCTGGTGGAAATGGATCTCAGAACCCCATACTCCTTGGGCTATTCTCTGGACTGCAAAATATGCCAATAATCAACCAATGGATGACTTAATCTGACTCACAGAGGTTGGCCTAGGATCCCTAATCTGGAATGCAACTAAACAGCATAAAGATTTAATTCAACAACATAGCTTCTGGGAAATTAGGAATGGTAATAATGTGCGGTTCTGGGAAGATTCGTGGCAGCAAAGACCTAAATTGTAGGATTTGATCAAACCCCATCAAATACAGGACTGGGAAGGGCAACTGATGGTCAAGGTCAACCAACATTGGAGACCCACTCAAACTCAAGGATACAGGCAATGGATAAGCTCGGACCACATCATCAGACAGGGCACACAACTCATCAAGGAAAATCTGGAAACAGAGCTTTCAAACAGGAAAATACGCTACTCTGATAAGAAGGATATCATTAGATGGGGATACGAGGCGAGAGGAACCTTCACTTCAAAAGAGGCCTATAATATAATTATAAGAAATCATACAGTCAAAGACACTCTATGGAACAAAGTATGGGCCCCCACCATATGGCCAAAAATATCCACTTTTCTATGGTTGCTATGCCAAAATAAAATCCTCACTTGGGACAACCTTCAGAAAAGAAGCTTTCAGGGGCCTTCTATATGTCCCAATTGCAAACAGGCGGAAGAAACCACTGAGCATCTCATAAACTCTTGCCCTCTAGCAAATCGACTCTGGGAAAAAGTCAGCTTCAGGTGCCAAAAAGATGGACGCATTAAGGAGGATATCACCAACACTGTTCGCACCTAGGAAATCAATCCATACAAAAGCAAATTGTTAAACGCCTTATGGAAACTTATCTTGGGCCTTCTCATGTGGACTGTATGGAAAGAAAGGAATTGTCGCATCTTCAAGGACCAATCCTCCCCTTTCGAAGTCCTATGGAATAATATATGTCAAAACCTTAGAGAAACCGTAATGCTTCAAACCTGGTATGAAGAAGACTTTCCCTCCATTCCACAGGAACAGAATATATGGGCTAACTGGAATCTTCAGTGGAACCAGTTGCAAGCAAATCAAAGTAAAACTTCATCACAAGGAAAAACACTAGACCGATGGATTCCTCCACCCCAACATATGCTACAACTTAACTTTGACGGAGCGTCTAAAGGTAATCCAGGCAAAGCAGGATATGGAGGAGTCTTCAGAGATCACAAAGGCATTCCTCTTCTAACCTACACAGGCTCAATTGGTTGGGATACCAATAATTCGGCTGAATTAGAAGGACTATGGCAGGGGCTTCTCCTTGCTCAACTCCATGGCTTCTTCCCACTTATAATTGAAGGGGATTCTCAGATCCTCATTAACATGGTTAATCAGATTCTGCAAGGGACTCCATCATACAAAGTTGGCAGCAGTTGGAGATTGGCAGAACGCTTAGAGCACATTGAGCAATGGCTCTCAACCCACAGGGCGGTCACCCTTAAACACATTCAAAGGGATGGCAACAAAGTAGCTGATCTGTTAGCAAATATTGGAGTAGACAGTGGAAGGACCCTACATGCAGGAACACTCAATGCTATCACCACTACTCTTCAGTTACAGGAATACAATGACTTGGTGCAAATTGAAATGGTACAGGAAGAAGAAACACACCCAGATGCAGGTGATTATCCAGGTAATTAATTCGACAAGACGGTCGAGCGGTGGATGGGCTGGCCACATGGCCACCTACGTCCTCCCCCAAGCCCACCTGAGGCACATTCAAGGCACCTTGCAGGAGCCATTAAATGCGTCCCAAGGCTGAGACTGCTCCACCTCTTTCATAGCTATGGAGTCTGTAGAGTATTATGTTATCCCTCCCCCCTTGCTCCACTACATTTGCCCCCCGCAGGCTTCTGAGCCATGCTCTCGCACTGTCACTGGCTGTCGATGCTGGCTACTAAGCTGCATTGACCTGGGTAATGGATTTCATTATTCTCAAACCAGGCTCTGCAACTTAGCTCTAGCTCAGCCCTCCTCGGTTCATCCTCTGCACAATTATTCCACCACCTCCCCGGTTGCTAACCTTGCCTTCAATCCTGCCATGGTTCGTCATAGAATGCGAAGCAGGAGGGGAGGCACGCGTGGTGGAAGCATCCGCCCTCCTGTAACTCCCAGCCCTGACTCTGTTTCCCTTGCTTCTTCAGCAGACAATCCCAATCCATTCGGCTCTTTCCCTGGCCGATATCCAGACACCCGAAGCGGAAGGGGAAGAACTCGATTTCAAGGTTCTGAATGGAGGGACGCTGCAGTTCATATAGCAAACTTCCCCCTCCCCCCGCATCCAACACCCCATACCACTCAATTTCGTTTTCGCAACACTCTGAACCAGCCCGTCATCACCGCTACTGTTACTATTACATTTACTGAAGAAATGGACCCGTCGGCACCTCTGTGTGCACACAGCGAAGAGCTGAACAGGGCAGCTCCAAGCAACAGAGGTGTTTGCAGCCCAGGTGAACAGCAACCCGACGTTGATAGAGCCACCCTGCATGGCAAAGCACCAACTGGCAATCAGCAAGCTGTGGGGAGCAATCATGGTGACACTTAGGCTTCTGGCAGCCGACGAGGTGACACGTCTGGCTTGCATGTGGGCACGGGGAACACTGAAACCGTCCACCCAACTCAGGGCAAGGACACGTCCGCTGAAGGGGATGATTAGTACAAATATGCGTGCAGGATTGAAGAAGAACCGGCCCGGACAACCTCTAGCCCTGACACTTGGCAGCCAGGTGTCACTTTTTTTGCCATGTGGATGCTTCTCATGCTGACTGGGAGTTTACGGTTAAATTTATGTTTTATGATTAGATCTATGCAATGTCTGAGATGTCATTTTGTTTTTTAGTCAAAACTGTCAGCCCATATGTGGGTATTTTTGATTTCCTCGACTGGTTTCCCCTCTGTTGGGGCAGTCACAGCTAGACTGAATTATTTTGTGATGGTTGTTGCTCAGTACTTTGGAGGCCAGACCTCTCTGTAATTACCTTTTTTGTATCATATTAATAGATTAATCCTACTTAGAAAATATATATATATTGGGAGAAGTTAAGACATATTATGGATACGTTAAATAATTAATAAATATCATGGTTATATAATTTCTTTAGTCATAAAATTAATATATATCATGGTTATAGAATTTCTTTAGTCGTAAAATTTATTTTTGGGATACAAAGAGAGAAATGAAGTCTCTTCAATACATGCAAGACAAATATAGAGCCTAGTAAATTCAATTTAAATTTACATTAATTATTTAATTAGAAGAATTTATGAAATTTGATATAGTCCATCCAAAAATATTTCCAATGATATTTACATAAAAATTGAAGGAAAACGTGTAATGACACACCTTTATTTGATGGAAATATTTCATTTTTCCTCTTTATATTTTTGGTGGCCCCAAATTATTGAGTGTTTGAAAGAAAATACTATGTCTAAATGTATCTTTTGTGTTTTTAATGGGTAAGAGTTAATTCCATTAATTAAAATATGTATATGAAAATATTAATGTCTATATGCTTAAGACGTGTGGAGCTAAATTCTTTGTAGAAGTAAAATATGTGTGTATGTTCCATTGCTCGTAGAAGGTGGGGCCAAAATGAATTGTTTAATTTATAATGGTATTGGAAAAGTGACCCAGATATTCATACTTGGGTGTAAATGATAAGTAATAAAGTAGTGGTGAATAAAACTGTTCAATTTATAATAATATTTTGGAAAGTAACCCAGATATTCACACTTGGGTGTAAATGATCACTAATAAAGTTGTGGTCACTAAATTGAGAAGAGATAATAAATTATTATTTATTTCTTTGGAATTTGAGGGGAATTGCACTAAAAACCCTTGAAAATATGATGGCGTGAAATGTTTCTCCATTTTAGTGGGTTTTGCTTAAAATAGCACTAACTTGTGGACAATTTTGTTATGTTTCTAAAACTAACACACCAACTCCAATTCATTCACAATCCAATTTTGTGTAACCCATATGCCATTGACATATATGACGCACACAATATACCATGCGTTTTAGCCTATAAGAAATAAGATGATTTGAGAGACACACAGTTGGTACTTAGATGTTGTCATGTTTTTTTTTTTTTTTTCTATATTAAGACTAAACTAAGTACCCACGGGAATTGAACCAGTGACCTATCGCAAGGAGTGCCTTAACAGCGCACCCATTAACCGTCAATCCAAAGCCCCGTGGGCTAGATGTTGTCATGTTAAGTGTTAAATTTTTTTTTTATTTTTTATCTCATTCTATTAATTTTTGTTGCTTAAAATAGCAAGTCTAACTAGTAGAGGAGTATGTTATGTTTCTAAAACTGTGGTTCCAACTTCAATTTATTCATAACCTAATTATGTTAACCCATCTACAAGTGATGTATATAAAAGCTCACAAATATAGTAAACATCGATTGTATCCCATAAAAGATAAGAGGATTCGATAAGTGCAAATGTTTTTTTATGCTTAGTGTCAATTTTTTATTTTTACTTCCTTTCATTATTAATTTTTGAGTAAGTATGAAATTTAAATAAAAATATTTAATTCAATTAAACTTTACGACCAAATATATATATATATATATATATATATATATAATATTTTTAAATTTAAAAAAAAAACGAAATTTTATAAAAAATAAAAAACAAAACACTTTTTCCACTTGTTCAGATTTTAATTCGATGAAAATTTTAATTCAATGATCAATTTGTTTATCCCAAGTTTACAAACAATTGCGATTTTAAATATAGCACATCAACCAAATACCATATTTTACTATTAAAATATGGAAATTCAACACTCTCATTCTATGAAGCCATTAGAGAATACACCTCATATAACACACGTTTTATTACAATGTACATTGAAAGTATAAATAAAAGTACAATACAATATGCATTTCTATGTTTATATGACAATGGTTTAGGTCATTAACTTAATGCATAACTTGGAGAATGCGGTTGATTTGATGAATAATATTTTAATAGTTTTAAGTAATGATTATAATTACCACCTCTCGGTTCCGGGTGGTAATCAAAACGACAAGGACCCATAGGCACAGGGGTTAAATTTGACGCCCATATGCCTGTATTTTGCATTTTTACTCGTAAAATACTTTTTAATTTTAAACCTCCACGTCATGCGCAACTTGCCATTCATTTTCAAAAACATCATATTCACGTACATGTTTAAAAATTAAAAGTTTTAATTTTTTTTTTTTATATATATATTTAACCTTACGTCATATATTTTTTATACCTGCTACAGGCTTCCGACCTTTATTCCAGAATGCAAGCATTGCTTCAGCGTGTTAAACCTCCTAAAAAAGGAAAGGTACCTTGAAAAGACGGCATTAACGCGTGAATTTAATGATTTGCCACGGCGCCTGCGTTGCAGTCATTACTATTACTTTTATTATTGATATATTATGTATTTATTGTTTATCATCTAACTATTGTTGCCATTTAATTATATTTCGTTACACTCCGAGTATTATATCATCAATTTTTTTAAAAAAACTGATAAGAAGCAATTGAGAATTTACTGCCGGTGGAAACATACATGATATAACAAATAATATATTTAATTCATAAGCACTGCACTGGAAATAGATATATTAATTATTTATATTTATATACGAGAAAATAGAAAGTAATACATGCTATAACAATTAATATATTTATCATATTTAATGATAAAGTAATTCATAAGCACTGCACTCGAAATAGATATATTAATTATTTAGATTTATATACGAGAAAGAGAACGTATTTTGATAGTATCTTGTGTATTGTAAACTTGAAAGTAAGATTTTAAGAAAAATTAAAATTGATATTTAAGCCCCACATATATATATGGCACGCTTCAAGTAATCGGTACCTGGTTGAGTGGCCCATTATTTCACTCTACATCAAGGTTTAATCAGTCTGTTAGTGGCCCATCATTTCACATTGTGCCATCGCCTCACAGCCTACAGCCTACAGGGATCTTGACGATGTGGCGATTTGGTTGTGAAATAATTATAATATTAATAATAATTACTATAACTCAGAACTTTTTGGAACGACTATGGCATTTTTAATATGGTGTGAATCTGTAACAGTGTAACCTTATAAATTTATAATCTCCAGACTCCGGCCGGGGCAACTTGCAAGTTTAGCGTTTATTGACAAAGTACAGTGATCGGATGGCTATCAGATCTGCGGATTTTGCATTCAATTCGCATTCAATTCACATTCGGGTTTACCGCTTGAGCATTTAGAATGAAACTTACCACTGTTACCAGTTACCAACTTACCACCTGTAAACTTTAATATGTACAAGATTCCATTAATGAGTCCTGTCGCGGCCCGCGGGGAAATAATCCATCGCTTAAAGCTTTATCGTCAATTTACCACCGAATCCCGATCACTTGTGAATCTGTGATGTGCTGTAGCCTGTAAGTTGTAACGTCTTACCTCAATATTCCATATGAAGAGAGCAAAAATAGTGATGACTATGACAGGCTGACAGCGAATGATAGTAGACGCGCCATGGGAAAAGAAACAAAAGCACCTAACAAACCAGTTCACAGAGCACAGACGAGGTGGAGTTGGTGCGATCGTTGCTCAAAGTGGACACCTAAGGAGGACGGTCGCATGGTAAGTACCCTCCTACTGTTTCAATCTCAGAACCCGAATATTTGTTCTATGTTCCTGCATTTCTGTCAAGGTTCTATGCTATTAACTACCGCCACACTCCTTAGTGGGCACTTCATTCTATTCAATTTAGGAGTGTGGGAGAATCAACAAATTCACCAGTTACAACAGTCACTTGAAATTTGACTGCCCTCTGTGCAGTCCGGTCCAAGTTCTGTCCATATATTTGACTGTTGGGTTTCGCATTGAATGAATGTTTGAGTATTGGGTTTTGCATTGGAAAGTGGGTATCACAGGATTTTGTTGTGATTGAATTCTGAGTAAGGGGTTTACACCCATGAATTTTGCGCAGTAAGTCTTTTATATGTTTGAAATTTCAGTAGAGCTTGATGCATTGAATCCATTTGTCTTTAGTGGGATATTAAACTAGGTGAATTCTGAGTAGTGGGTTATGTAAAAATTTGAGCTTTGTTTTGTATTTGTTGTAAAAAATTGGACTGGACTTTCAACAGCGGTTTGTGCAGTAAATAGCATTAGACTGTTGGGTTTTGTCTGAAATGAGGTTGAACACAACTTCTTGTCTGCAAAGTTGGTTGTTGGGGGAGCCACCAAAAGGGTCGTTGTATCCAACCGAGAAATCATGCACATTATGTTTTTGGTTTGAAAATTATTTCACAACTATTGTTCTTTTATTGTACAATTTGAAATTAGATGAAACTTGTACAAAGAAATTTTAAAAGTCATATGATGGGCAGTTTAAAAATAAAAACGTCATAAAAAAATTCCTTGATGGGTAGAGTCACCCGTCAAATTTAACCCCTGCATAGGCATATTAAGTTGGCAGTGCATCAAACCTGGAAATGAATTTTGGTGGCGCACTCGGCTCACTTCTCAGCCTCTCGAAAAGGGAGAAAGGCGGTGGTGTCAAGCCCACGCCCTTTAAGCATTTAAAGTGCATTAAGTGCTTGCCTTCTCCACTTGGCCTCGGCAGCAACAGCCCACTATTAAAATGATGGAAGCTCAAACCCCTTAATTCAATTCTGGTTTTTAAGAGAAGGTGGTATTTCGGCTGTGTCTTAAACCTCTGCATTCTGCGTCTTTACATCCATGTTTCGAGAGCGAGGAAGGCCTAGTAGAGGAGTACATGGGCGAGGGTGACATCCTCACCCTCCCTGGCATGGGCATCGAGATCGCCGAGCTTATCTCGATTGCAGGTTGTTAAAGTTTGTTGACGGGTCCCATCCATCTCCGTTGTTGTTCCGTTAATACTTTCAATATTCCGACAACTTCACAACTCTCCTGATTTCCGGCACCCTGCCCCACTCAGGTTTCCAAAAGCGAATGCAAGTGCTGCATAAGACATGCACTTAAATGCATTCAATGCTACCTCAGCACTAAAAGGATTTGAAAATTCAAATATCTTCCCGCCTGGGATTTCAAATTGAAAAATGGCGCGCAGAGTTTTTGCAACAGATTATTGAATAGGGAAGAAATGTTTTCTGCTTCATTTTGAGCTTCTCCAGCAGCGGCGTCGGCACCGTCCCCCACTGCAACAACATCCAAGGCAACTCCATAATGGACATAAGCAACTCCTCCTCATGGCGAGATCTCTTTTCCATCTGTGGCTGCTCTTTCTCGAGTTGGGGGCATGGAAGGCACAGATATGGGATCAAATCTAGGCATTCAGCGATGTAAGCGCCCTTCACAATGCTTTTAAAATCTTTTCCAACAACATATTGTGAACTCCACACTTTTAAAATCAAAGTTTATATTAGAAATAAAAACTTATTTACTTAATTTCATTCCCTTTTAATTGATGTTCCTATGCAAGCTAGGATACAATGCAACAGAAAATTCCCAGGCAGAAAGTAGAAGATTAATTCGAGCAGAACCAAAACAAGCCGTTGATACATCTACTGTACGTTATTAAAAGAGGTTTTTGGATATAAGATCCTATAACTGGTTATTATATTTTGAACATCTTTTCGGTGAGGCCAATACAACCGAACATAGAAAATATGCTCAGGGTTGATTTAATTAATTCGAATCGAGTACCAAATTAGCACAGCCATATTTACAAAGGTAAATGTGGTTGATAGGTGCATGTCAAGCATATATATCAACCATATTTTCCAATTTGATTAATAATAATAATAATATCCATTTTTAATAACTATATAAATATTAACAACCATATTATTTATATATATTATTATATGAATATTAAAGTAATATTATAATAATAATATAAACTCATAATAATATTATTAATATTAATTAATTAGATTATCATTATATTATTCCAGAAATTAAATAATATAATTATTATTATATTATTATAATAATATACAAATATAATTATTAATAAAATAATAATATAATTAACATTATTATAATAATAATAATAATAATATAATAGCTATTATAATAATAATAATAATTACTATTATATTATTTTAATATTATTATAATAATATATTATGATTATTATTATATTATTATAACAATAATACAAAATAATAATAATAATCACAATTATATTGAATTATAATAATAATAATAATAATAATAATAATAATAATAATAGCTCATAAGCTCGCAGGGACGATCTGCTAAGTTGTTCGTGCCGTTGTGCAGGTCACGGATTCAAGTCTCGTCTCAACCTAAGGGTTGTTCTTGTGGGCTGGGCGGTTCCTCCTTGCGGTTATAGTGGCAGACGATGGGATTCAACCCCGTGTGTAAGGACCTGCGGTCCGTGCGACAGGCAGGGTGACTCCACCATGCGAAGGACTTGTGCGAAACGTGTACGAAATGAACCAAGAGGCAAGTTTATATGATGTTGGACGAGTTGAGCGGGCAGTCCCACGAGATGGGTGGGCCGACCCTCCACTCGGGCGAAGGCAACATGTTGAACGAGTCGGCTTGGGCATTGGGCATGGGTCGGCCGGGTGACATAACCTGCCACCTGCTTGTATATATTGGTGTGCGTTTGTGGAGGAAAAGGCATCAATCATTCGGCCAACACGAGTTCGAACAAGGAGTTTTGCGGTGTGTGGATGAGCCTGCACGACTAGCGGAACTCGAGTGAAAAACTCGTGCAGGAAAGTCGGGTGAAAAACTTGTTCAGTAAACATGGGTGAGAAACTCAGACGAGAAAACTCGTGCAGAAAACTCAAGTAAGGTCAAACTCGGGCGAGGTCGTTTAGGCAGAACTCGGGCGAGGTCGTCGGGCAAAAAACTCGGGCGAGGTCGCCAGGCAGAAAACTCGGGCGAGGTCGTCGGGCAAAAAACTCGAGTGAGGTCGTTCGGGCGAACTGGGCGAGGTCATCAAGCGACCTGGGTGAAGTCGTTCGGGCGAGCCAGGTGAGGTCATCGGGCAACTCGGGTGAAGTCATTCAGGCGAACTGGGTGAGGTCATCGGGCAACCCGGGTGAAGTCGTGTGGCGACTCGGGTGAACGAGTTTGGGTGAAAGGGTGAACGGGTGGATGTGCGAATGGGCGGCCAGGAAAGGGCATGCAGTGCACGCCAAAATGAATAATTGTGTGGACAAGTGACCTGGGTAGGGCGCGACGTGCACGACGAAACGGTGGAAACAGTGAAGTGTTGGAGTTGTGAATGGAGGTGTGACTCGTGCGGAGGCATCTGTGTGTGGCAACATGGTTATGACGAGGCGTGCCCAAGTTGGGCAAATGACACGATCATTCAACGAGGTGAACGAAGGGTTGGTGAGTCATGTGACGACCGTGCAGAGGCGCCGACGAGCTGGGCAATCAAGTTTGCCGAAGTTAGAAATTTGGCTAAGTGTAAATTTGGGGTTTCCCAAGATTTAACTTGTACTTATGAAAAATGATTATATATATTGATTTGGGTAGACTCATATTGCAGGGAGTTGCCCCTCCCTTTATACTGTTGTGCAATTGTATATGTGTTAATTGCTGTTGATGATGAATATGTATGGGTTTTCATCTGTATAAAGGATAAAGATAATACTTGGTAACAAAAAATAAACTAAGTATGAATAGTTAGGCGTAGTCCATGAACATAAGTATTGGTGAAAAGAAAGTGTTCTGTGGTGCCGCACCTCGCTATAGTGCGATTGGAAGATTACCGCAGGTGTAGGGGCATGACAAGTAGTATCAGAGCTAGTGCCAAGGAGTTGGTGCTGGTGTTGAAGCATTGAAGCTGATACACACCTGCACTTCATGACAGGTGGTATCAGAGCTGGTGAACTGAATCAAGGAGCTGATTCTATGAAGACCGAAGACTTGAAAGGAAGTTCAAGTTTTGCAGGTGACAGGTGGAATATCAGGGTGATTCAGGTGAATGGTGAAACAGGTTTGGAAAAGATGAAGCTTAGTGCTTGGGCCAAGTTGAACGACAAGGCATGGCAGGTTTGGAAGAATGCGAAGGGAAGCTCTTGCTTAACTTATACAGGTTGAAGCGGATGAAAAAGGAGAACCACGGATTTGAGGTAAACTTGAAGTCTTGGAAAAGAATGTTGAAGATGAACTTCTTCAACTTGGTTGGACAATGGAGCAGGATGAAGTTGTAGATTGTGCTAACAAGGAAGAGGAATTCGTGATGATTGAGGATGTTGTAGATATGACAGCGATGGAGGATAAACTTGAGATTGATCAAGTTAGACTAGGATCATGCAGTTTGCAGACATGGGTGGATGAGGATACTCACATGGAGGAACCTGATGATGATGATGTAAGTACTATTGATACTTGTGTTTCATTTGAGCTTTTGGGAGATGAACCATATGCAGGAAAGGGCAAAAGCAGTTTGCTGACGCAAGGGAGAATCTTACCATGGATGTCTATGATGAGACCTTGTATGGAGAAGTAAGGATTGTTGATTGTTGCAAGGCTTGTTGAGGTTGTTTGTGACCTTATGGTAGAAGGTGCAAAGGCCCGTGACAAGGGAGGAACATGATGATCATTGCGAAAGAAGGGGTCATGCTTTAGCCACATGAAGAATTGGCTAAGTGCCTGGAATGACTCATGAACAGATTGGAGGAGGGCACACACTTGGGTATGATGATACTTGGGTGGACTTCTCATGGCCGAGACCAAGAGATAGTCTTGGTGGAACCTTTAGTGGGGGAGCTATGATGGAGAGACTCATGTGATGATGATATGGTTGGGTGACGAAGTTCACTAAACCGGGATTGCAAGCTTGGATGGGAATGACCGATTGTTGTGATGGGTCTACTTAGTTGGACTACATGGGCAACTTGAGTCATGGACATCAGGTTGAGGACATGGAGCAAAGCAGTCTTATGCAAGGACATTATGCAGGAGCACTTATAGAGGTGTCACTTATGGGCATCCAATGAGGAGTGCCAAGGCAGGGATGTTGTGCAGGTAGATTTGCTGATGTGACATGGAGATGTTTTATTTATGAGCCGATGGAGAGGTTGTGCACTCATGTACAACAAGGCCATGGACTTGGATGGAGTTGTGAGTAGACTATGGAGCATTCCTACTACATGGAGAGCTAAGGCATCTTGCAGAGACCTTTGGGCCGAGACTTGCATGCTTGCTGGATGTTGGTTTGAGATGACACATGGAGCTCATGATGACATGAGGTTGTGACTTTTGGGGACTTCATATATGGTGGACTTAGAGGATATGATGCATTGAGGAGCTGAGGTCAAGGACTTTGATGTAGGATGGGGTGCATACTTTTGAGTACATGTATGGGTTTAGCTTGGAAGAGTGACTTGATTTGGAGGGTCAATATGAGACACTTTGGAGTGATGGAGTTACAACGATGATAATGCCTTGGTGGCAACACTTGGGCATGGGTTGAGCTGAGACTTAACCACTTTAACACATGGGAGCTGATTGATCTATGATCATGGGTAGCATATGGATAGATGAGACATGTGTATACTTGTTTCTATGGCAGACTTGAGGGATGGCACATTACATATATGATGGAGGTTGCTTCATGGACCTGGATGTGGCACATCGAGAGTCGGAGTTTGATGAGAGGATCTCTTCACTTTGAGGAGATGGATGTTTTGCAAATGGACACCAAACATCATGGACAACATGTTGCAGATGAGATGGAGATTACTTCATGGACCTGGGCATGGCTTACTTATATCGAGATGGATTCTTGATCGAGTTGATGATGTGACAGGATGTTCTGAGAAACGACTAATGGTGGTATGAGGATGTGCACTCTCATGGTTTGAACGTGACAGTTGGACTAATCACTCGACTAGGTCAAACATGAGGGCCGACATGTATAGAGATGTGTTAGCATTATGTTGGAGTATCATGGCAGAAGTTCACACTAGGACGACACATGATGAGGTTGACACGAGTTGTTACAGTGGGCATGTAGCCTGAGATGGAGGGGACAACCTTCCGCAATAGAGCAGCATGTGGAGATTGTGATGAGGTGGTTGGTAATCATGGATTGAGATGGCTTTCCGATGTATGACATACCAGTGGGGTGTATGCCTTGGTATGGATATCTTGGTGACAGATGGTTGCAGGGACGAGATATTGTCGAGGACGATAATGATTTCAAGTGGGAGAGGATGTAAGGACCTGCGGTCCATGCGACGGGCAAGGCGACTCCACCATGTGAAGGACTTGTGCGAAATGCGTACGAAAATGAACCAAGAGGCGAGTTTATACAATGTTGGGCGATTTGAGGGGGCGGTCCCATGAGTTGGGTGGGTCGACCCTCCACTCAGGCGAAGGCAACATGTTGAACGAGTTGGCTTGGGCATTGGGAGTGGGTTGGCCAGGTGACATAACCCGCCACCCACCCGTATATATTGGCGTGTGTTTGTGGAGGCAAAGGCATCAATCATTTGGCCAACACGAGTTCGAACAAGGAGTTCTGCGGTGCATGGATGAGCCTGCACGACAGGCGAAACTCGGGTGAAAAAATCGTGCAGGAAAGTCGGGTGAAAAACTCGTTCAAGAAACACGGGTGAGAAACTCGTGTAGAAAACTCGGGTGAGGGTGAACTCGGGTGAGGTAAAACTTGAGCGAGGTCGTTCAGGTAGAACTCGGGTGAGGTCATCGGGCAGAAAACTTAGGCGAGGTCGTCGGGCAGAAAACTCGGGTGAGGTCGTCGGGAAAAAAACTCGGGCGAGGTCGTCGGGTAGAAAACTCGGGCGAGGTCGTTCGGGCGAACCGGGCGAGGTCATTGGGTGACCCAGGTGAGGTCGTTTGGGTGAGCCGGGTGAGGTCATTGGGTGACCTGGGTGAAGTCGTTCAAGCGAACTGGGTGAGGTCGTCGGGCGACACTAGTGAAATCGTGTGGCGACTCGGGTGAACGAGTTTGGGTGAACTAGTGGACGTGCGGACAGGCGACCGGGAAAGGGCTCGTTATGCACGCCGAAAGGAAGAATCGTGCGGATGGGCAACCCGCATAGGGCGCACCGTGCACGATGAAATAGTGGAAACAATGAAGTGTTGGAGTTTTGAACGGAGGTGTGACTCGTGCGGAGGCGCCCGCGTGTGGTGACTTGGTTACAACGAGGCGCGCCCAAGTTGGGAAAATGACACGATTGTGTGACGAGGTGAATGATGGGTTGGTGAGTCGTGCGGTGACCATGCAGAGGCGCCGACGAGCTGGGCAATCGAGTTTGCCAAAGTTGGAAATTTGGCTAAGTGTAAATTTGGGGTTTCCTAAGATTTAACTTGTACTTATAAAAGAAGATTATATATATTGATTCGGGCAAACTCATATTGCAGGGAGTTTCCCCTCCCTTTATACTGTTGTACAATTGTATATGTGTTTATTGCTGTTGATGATGAATATGTATGGGTTTTCATCTGTATAAAGGATATAGATAATACTTGTTAACGAAAAATAAACTAAGTATGAATGGCTAGGCATAGTCCATGAACATAAGTATTGGTGAAAAGAAAGTGTTCGGTGTTGCCGCACATCGCTATAGTGCAGTTGGAAGATTACCACCAGTGTAGGGGCGTGACACCATGTAACGCGAATACGATACCACCGTCGTTGTTGATTCCACTAGATATCAAAAAAAAAATTAATAATAATAGCTCATAATAATAATCATGATCCAATAATAATTAGAATTGTGATAAGTGAATTATTGTGTGTAATTTTTTTAAAGACCAACCATTTATGATAATTAATAAATATATAAATAATAACAATGATATTCTTATATATTTATATATTTATGATTATTATATTAATATTATTACAATAATTAAACTCGTAATAATATTAGTAATATTAAATATTAATAATTCATAATTAGTAATAATAATAATAATAATAATAATTATTATTATTATTATTATTATTATTATTATTATTATTATTATGAGGTTTTATTAATTCAACCATGTTTATTTTAGTATTTTTAATATTTATCTTAGGGTTTGTATACATTGGGTTTATAATATTAGTCCCTTTTGTTTATCATTACCCAAGGGATTAATACTAAAAACCCAAGGGATTATGAATCAAAGGGAATAATATTAAACATAAGGGACTAATATTATAAACCCAAGGAATTAGTGAACCCAACGGATAAATATTAAAAACCTAAGGGTTCAAGAAGCACAAGGGATTGATGTTACAAATACAAGAGATTAATAAATATGACCATGATTGATATTATAAACCCAAGTTAATAATAAAACCATGGTTGACCATGTTTGGACATGATTGACAATGGTTTACCATGATTGATATTATAAACCTGAGGGAATAATAAACCCAACGGATTGATATTATAAACCCAAAAAGCAATAATAAAACGAAGGGATTAATACTAAAACTCCAGGGGATTATGAACCGAAGGCAATAATATTAAATTCATAGGACTAATATTATAAATCCAAGGAACTAATAAACCCAATGGTTTAATATTATAAACCCAAGGAATTAGTTAACCCAACGGATAAATATTAAAAACCTAAGGGATCAAGAAGCGCAAGAGATTTATATTACAAATACAAGAGATTAATAAAGATGACCATGATTGATATTATAAACCCAAGTTAATAATAAACCCATGGTTGACCATGTTTGGCTATGATTGACAATGGTTTACCATGATTCATATTATAAACCTAAGGGAATAATAAACCCAGGGGATTGATATTATAAACCCAAATGAATAACAAACCCAAGGGATTAATACTAAAACTCGAGGGATTATGGACCCAAGGGATTAATATTATAAACCCAACATTCGTAAAACCAAATATAAATATTACAAAGACTAAAATAAACATGATTTATTTTCATGGTGAAACAATCCTTATTGCAATGTGACATTCAACCACGGTTGACCATGGTTGACCATGATTGATATTATAAACCTAAGCGAAAAATAAACCCAACGGATTGATATTAAAACCCAAATGAATAATAAACACAAGTGAGTAATACTAAAACCCCAAGGGACTATGAACCCAAGGGAATAATATTAAACCCAAGGGACTAATATTATAGACCCAACATTCGTAAACCCAAATGTAAATATAACAAAGACCAAAATAAGCATGATTTATTTTCATGGTGAGACAATATTTGTCAAAATGGGACATCCAACCATTGGACTAATATGGTAAACCCAAATATAAATATTATAAACACTAAAATAAACACGGTTTATTTTCATGGTGAGACAATCTTTGTCAAAATGTGACATTCAACCATTGGACTAATATTATAAATGCAACATTGGTATACCCAAATATAAATACTACAAACACTAAATTAAACGTGATTTATTTTGACGGTGAGACAATCCTTGTCACAATGCGATATTCAACCATGGTTGACCATGATTCATAATATAAACCTAAGGGAATAATAAACCCAAGGGATTGATATTATAAACCCAAATGAATAATAAACTCAAGGGATTAATATTAAAACCCGAAGGGATTGTTAACCTAAGGGAATAATATTAAACCCAATGAACTAATATTATAAACCTAAGCGAATAATAAACCCAAGGGATTGATATTATAAACCTAAAGGAATAATAAAACTAAGATATAAATACTAAAACCCCAAGGGATTATGAACCCAAGGAAATAATATTAAACCCATTGGACTAATATTATAAACCCGACATTGTTAAACCCAAATATAAACACTACAAACACTAAAATAAACATGATGGTGAGACAATCGTTGTCACGATCCCTTCTTGATAATATAAACCTAAGGGGATAATAAACCCACGGGATTGATATTATAAGCCCAAATGAATAATAAACCCAAGGGATTAACACTAAAACCCCAAGAGATTTTGAACCCAAGGGAATAATATTAAACCCAAGGGACTAATATTATAAACCTAAGGAAATAATAAACCCAAGGGATTGATATTATAAGCATAAAGGAATAATAAAACTAAGGGATCAATACTAAAACCCCAAGGGATTATGAACCTAAGGAAATAATATTAAACCCATTGGACTAATATTATAAACCCAACATTGTTAAACCCAAATATAAACACTACAAAAGCTGAAATAACATGGTTTATTTTCATGGTGAGACAATCGTTCTCATAATGCGACATTCAAACATGGTTGACCATTGTTTTCAATGATTGATAATGGTTTACCATGATTGATATTCTAAATGCAATGCAATAATAAAATGAAGGGATTAATACTAAAACCCCAAGGGATTATGAACTGAAGGGAATAATATTAAACCCATGGGACTAATATTATAAACCCAAGGAACTAATAAACCCAATGGTTTAATATTATAAACCCAAGGAATTAGTGAACCCAACGGATAAATATTAAAAACCTAAGGGATCAAGAAGCGCAAGGGATTGATATTACAAATATGAGAGATTAATAAAGATGACCATGATTCATATTATAAACCCAAGTTAATAATAAATCCAAAGGATTAATACTAAAACCCCAAGGGATTATGAACCCAAGGAAATAATATTAAACCCAACGAACTAATATTATAAACCCAACATTGGTAAACACTAATATAAATATTAGAAAGACTAAAATACACATGGTTTATTTTCATGGTGAGACAATCCTTGTCACAATGTGACATTCAACCATGGTTGACCATGGTTGTCTATGATTGACAATGGTTAACCATGATCGATATTATAAACCTAAGGGAATAATAAACCCAAGGGATTGATATTATAAACCTAAAGGAATAATAAAACTAAGGGATCAATACTAAAACCCCAGGGGATTATGAACCCAAGGAAATAATATTAAACCCATGGGACTAATATTATAAGCCCAACATTGTTTAACCCAAATATAAACACTACAAACACTAAAATAAACATGGTTTATTTTGATGGTGATATAATCGTTGTCACAATGCGACATTCAAACATGGTTGACCATGGTTTGCTATGATTGACAATGGTTGACCATGATTGATATTCTAAACGCAAAGAAATAATAAAACGAAGGGATTAATACTAAAACCCCAAGGGATTAACAACCGAAGGGAATAATATTAAACGCATGGCAGTAATATTATAAATCCAACATTGGTAAACCCAAATATAAATACTACAAACACTAAAATAAACATAGTTTATTTTGATTGTGAGACAATCCTTGTTACAATGCGACATTCAAACATGGTTGACCATGTTTTGCTATGATTGATATTATAAACCTAAGGGAATAAAAACCCAAAGGATTGATATTATAAACTGAAATGAATAATAAACCCAAGGGATTAATACTAAAACCCCAAGGGATTATGAACCCAAGGGAATAATATTAAGCTCAATAAACACAAGGGAATAATATAAACCCAACATTCGTAAACCCAAATATAAATATTACAAAAACTAAAATAAACATGGTTTATTTTCATGGTGGGACAATCTTTGTCAAAATGCGACATTCAACCATGAGAATAATGTTATAAACCCAACATTAGTAAACCCAAACATAAACACTACAAACACTAAAATAAACATGGTTTATTTTGATGGTGAGACAATTCTTGTCACAATGCGACATTCAACCATGGTTGACCATGTTTGGCTATGATTGACAATGGTTTACCATGATTGATATTATCAAGCCAAGGGAATAATAAACCCAAGGGATTGATATTCTAAACCCAAATGAATAATAAACCCAAGGGATTAATACTAAAACCCGAAGGATTATGGACCCAAGGGAATAATATTAAACCTAAGGGACTAATATTATAAACCCAACATTCGTAAACCCAAATATAAATATTACAAAGACTAAAATAAACATGATTTATTTTCATGGTGAGACAATCCTTGTCAGAATGTGACATTCAACCACAGTTGACCATGGTTGACCATGATTGATATTATAAACCTAAGGGAATAATAAACCCAAGCGATTGATATTAAAACCCCAAGGGATTATGAACCCAAGGGAATAATATTAAGCCCAATAAACCCAAGGGAATAATATAAACCCAACATTCGTAAACCCAAATATAAATATTACAAACACTAAAATGAACATGGTTTATTTTCATGGTGGGACAATCTTTGTCAAAATGCGACATTCAACCATGGGAATAATATTATTAAACCCAACTTATTTACATTAATACTAAAATCCCAAGGGATTAATACTAAAACCCCAAGGGATTAATACTAAAACCCCTAGGGACTATGAACCCAAGGGAATAATATTAAGCCCAAGGGATTAATACTAAAACCCCAAGGGATTATGAACCCAAGGGATTAATACTAAAACCCCAAGGGATTATGAACCCAAGGGAATAATATTAAGCCCAAGGGACTAATATTATAAACCCAACATTGATAAACCCAAATATATATACTACAAACACAAAAATAAACATGGTTTATTTTGATTGTGAGACAATCCTTGTCACAATGCAACATTCAAACATGGTTGACCATGGTTGGCTATGATTGACAATGGTTGACCATGATTGATATTATAAACCTAAGGGAATAGTAAACCCAAGGGATTAATACTAAAACCCAAATGGATTATGAACCCAAGGGAATAATATTAAACCCAAGGGACTAATATTATAAACCCATTGTATATAAACCCTAAGACAAATATTATAAACATTGAAATAAACATGATCGACCGTCATTGATGCTCATATTGAGACAATCCTTATCATAATTCCATGTTGGACCATGGTCGACATCATAATAAACCATGTTTGACTCAAGAATAATAAACCCAAGTGATTGATATTATAAACGCAAGGGATTAATACTAAAACCCTAAGGGATTATGAACCAAAGGGAATATTATTAAACAAAATGGACTAATAATATAAACCCAAGGGATTGATATAATAAACCCAAAGGAACAATAAACCCAAGGGATTATTATTTATTTTCATGGTGAGACAATCCTTGTCACAATGTGACATTCAAGCATGGTTGGCTCTGATTGACAATGGTTTACCATGATTGATATTATAAACTTAAGGGAATAATAAACTCAAGGGATTAATCTGAGAAACCCAAAGGAATAATAAAATGAAGGGATTAATACTAAGACCTCAAGGGATTATGAACCCAAGGGAACAATATTAAATCCAAGAGATTGATATTATAAACCCAACGTATATAAACCCTAAGAAAAATATTATAAACATTAAAATAAACATGATCGACCATCATTGATTTACATATTGAGACAATCTTTATCAATGTGATGTTGGACCATGATTGAACATGATTAATTTTCATATTGAGAAAATATTTGTTGCAATGTGATGTTGGACCATAGATGACCATGGTTGATTTTTATATTGAGACAATCTTTGTCCCAATGTGACGTTATAGCACGTTTGAAGATGACCATGGTTTTCATAATGTGACATTGGACCAAGAGACCATCTTCGTCACAATGTGACCATGATTAAGAATGGTTGATTTTAACATTGAGACATCTTTGTGACAATGGGACATTGGACCATGGTTGACTTTCATATTGACCATGGTTGACCATGATTGATTTTCATTTGAGACAATATTCGTCACAATGTGACATTTGACCATGGTAGACCATGATTGAAGATAGTTGACACGACTGATTTTCATATTGAGACAATAATTCTTATAATGTGATGTTGGACCATGTTTGACCATGAATGGCCATGCTTGACGACGATTGACCATGGTTTATTATCATATTGAGACAATCTTTATCACAATGTGACATTGGACAAATAGACAATCTTCATCACAATGTGAACAAGATTATTGACCATGGTTGACCATAGTTGAGAATGATTGACCATGGTTGATTTTCACATTGAGACAATCTTCGTCAAAATGCGACGTTGAAACGTGGTTAACCGTGGTCGACAATGGTTGACCATGGTTGATTTTCATGTTGAGACAGTTCTTTCACAATGTGATGTTGGACCATCGCTGATTTTCATATTGACCATGGTTGACCATGATTGACCATGGTTGAACGTAATTGACCATGATCGATTTTTATATACAATCTATGTGACAATGTGACATTTGAATAAATATTATAAACCCTAAAATAAACATGGTTGTCCATCGTTGACCATGGTTGATTTTTATATTCCTATAATCTTTGTCACAATGTGACGTTGGACCATGGTTGGCCATGATTTATTTTCATATTGAGACAATATTTGTCACAATGCGACGTTGGACCATGGTTGACCATGATAATATTATTTAATGCTATTAATATTAATAATTAACGTTAAAATTAATATTTATAAATATTAATAATATTAAAAGTAATATTAATAATATTAATATTAATATTAATAATTAATATTTATAAATAAATGAGAGTACCTTTCGGATTAATCACATTATTAGGATTTGGTCAACATTTTGAACCAACTAATGTGATTCATCCATATTAGATGTGGTTCATCCACATTAGTTGGTTCAAAATGTCGACCAAATCCTAATAATGTGATTAATCCGAAAGACACTCTCTTTTACAATACGGATCAAAAAAGCCTAATATCTAACATTTATAAATAATATTAAAACTTAATATTAAAATTTTATTAATATTTAATGTTATTAATGTTGATGGTATATTATATTAACTAATTAATTCATTAATATCAATAATATTAATAAATTAAAATAATAATGATACATAAGATCATAAATTTAAAAATTTAATATTATTTTTAATATTAAATGTTGATGATATTATTTATAATAATAATGTTAATGTCATTAATAATTTTAATATTGTTAATTAAATGTTATGAATATTAATATTGGAGATCTATAATTGAATGCATAATTTATTCTTCTAATTATATTCATCATCTATTTCAATTTATTCTTTTAATCTATTTCATATTTTGATTTTTTTTAGAATTGCATTTCAAAAATTATTATTTAAAAAATATATTTCAAAGTTTACTCATTCACTACTATTGATATCTATAATTTTTCAAATTAAATTTAATCTACTTTACATTTTAAGAATTTAATGTTCAACAAAGATAAATTTTAGAATTATATTTCAATATTTAATATTTTTCAAAAATAGATACTTATCATTTATTAATTGATGTTTTGCTGTTATTTTTCACTTGACATTTTAAAATTTCTATGTTTAATAAAAATAAGTTTTACAATTACATTTCAAAATTTGTTTTTTCACAATGAACATGGATAATTTGATACATATCCATTTTTTTCTGATTAATTTTAATATACACTTCATATTTTAACATTTCTATCTTTAATAAAGACAAAATTAATATAATATTTTAAAATTTTATGTGTTATAATTACAACTTGGAATCCATATATTTATGATGTGTTGTTATTTTTCCAATTTACATCAAATTTTTTAATGTTTTTCTAATCTTTCAAAACCATGTATATTTATAATGTTGTATTGTTCTTTCCCACTTTACATTCTAAAATATATGTTTACTAAAACTATAAATTTTTAAAAGTAAGCTTCAAAATTACTATTTCACAAATATGGACATGTATAATTTAATAGATACACAAGATCTTTAATTAATTTTATATTCTACCGCCTGATATGATAATTTTATTATAAAGATACATTTTCAACATTTATAATTTCATAAATATGGGGATAAATAATTTTTTTTTTATATATTAATATTCTTTTTTTTCCCTATTATATATATATATATATATATATATATATATATATATATATATATATATATATATATATATATACGTGTGTGTGTTTAATAAATATGATTTTTTTAATTACATTTCAAGGTTTATTGGACATCTATAATTGAATGCATAATTTATTCTTCTAATTATATTCATCATCTATTTCAATTTATTTTTTTAATCTATTTCATATTTTGATTTTTTTTTAGAATTGCATTTCAAATATTATTATTCAACAAATATATTTCAAAGTTCACTAGTTCACCAGTATTGATGTCTATAATTTTTCAAATTAAATTTAATCTACTTTACATTTTAAGAATTTAATGTTCAACAAAGATAAATTTTAGAATTATATTTCAATCTTTATTATTTTTCAAAAATAAATACCTATCATTTATTAATTGATGCCTTGTTGTTACTTTCCACTTGACATTTTAAAATGTCTATATTTAATGAAAATAAACTTTACAACTACATTTCAAAGTTTGTTACCTCACAATGAATATGGATAATTTGATGCACATCCATTTTTTTTATAATTAATTTTAAAATGAGCTTCATATTTTAAAACTAAATTGATGTTTTATTTTTATTTTCCACTTGACATTTTAAAATTTCTATGTTTAATAAAAATAAATTGTTGGTGTTTCCACTTGATTATTAATATCTATGTGTTTCTTAAGATTAAGCTATGATTATTAATACCAAATTAAGATATTTAGTGTGTTTTCAATGTGTTGCCTAAGATTAAACTATGATTATTAATAGCAAATTAATACCATTGTTTATAAACAATTTATAAATAATTATTAATAATCAATATCCTCTCTATCTAGATTTATTAATAATTTTAATATTATAATCATAAATATAACTAATAACTATAATCATAAATATAATTACAATTCTATTAAAATATTATTATAATCATAATAATGATTATTTCCTTATAATTTTAACAAATATTTAATAATTATAGCTTAATCTCACCAAACACATTGAAACACACTAAATATATTTCTAATTAATTAATGATTATAATTAACAAAGTTGAAAAACTTATTGTGTATGAACTTTGCCATGTGAGGGCTAGTGAGTGTCTAAGAAAGATAAATTGAGTAGGGTTACAACACTCTCGATGTTTCTTTATTGTATTTAAAAATTGATAAATAATAATTAATATATTTTTATGATTTTTTTTAATTTTTTTTTTATAAACATAAATAATATGATAAGGGAGTATTTTCTGTGTATATAAATTATTATTTTTGATGAGGTAGTGTTTATTACAAATTAGCTTAAATTTATCTTAATTGCATATAGAACATATGAAAATAATTTGATTTTATTAAATTTAAAATAAATATTTTATTTTTTTTAAACTTAAAAAAAAATCATAAATATATAAATGATTAAAATAACCCCGATGCGAACCATTATTGCATCGCAAGAACCATAAGTGGACTGGAAGGGACCTTTGGAACTGCCAAAGTCCGAACTCCTACAGACCTGAACCATTACAGAGAAGAATGGAAAGGTTATCGGGTCCGGGCTATCAGAGTTCAGACTTCGGTGGTTCCAAAGGTCCCTTCCACTCCAATAACCCCAATGTTATAGAGAGAGGTTCAAACGGAAGAACCATGCCCTTCTTGGCCTTTCCCGAGTTAGCAGCAGCCGTTGCCCCTAATCTATCCGATAAAGATCCCGCAGACGATACACTACTTCTCCTCATAATTTCACCGGCACGAGCTGCAACCCATTGCACAAACAATTAATCAATAACCATTGCAGAATAAACAGCTTTCGAAATAAATTTAATATATTCATATCCTTACCCTCAGATGCGGATTCTTCAATGGACTTCCCTTTAGATACTGCACGAGAGCTCAATTCAACCTCCATAGTTTCTCTTGTCCTGTTTGCATGCTTCTCCCGTAAAGCCTCTTCAAACACCACCGCCTGGGCTTTCCCAAGAGCTGCATGAAATCCGATCAATTCAGTAAGAAAATCGGCAATGTCGCTATCATTCTAAATTGTTCCAAGATATATTTGCCAAAAGCATAAGGAAACTGTCTCACGTTTCAGGTAGGCTAGGGCCGTAGTGAAGCATATGTTGAAGGGTGACCTATTGTGGAATGAACAAAGTTGCAGTGAGGAAAAGGAGCAGGAGGCACCATTACTGGAGGTTATGATCTAAATGTGTAGAAGTCAAAAATTTATATCATATATATAACTATTGTAATCAATAAAAAAATATCGCGATATATGTTTTTTATGGTACATAATCATTTTTTATTTTTATATTTTTCTAACACTATATTAACTCCTGAGATTATGCTTTGTTCACCTTAAATTAAATAGAGGTTGGCTAATGAAATTGTCTGAATTTATATATGTGATCAGCTGTTTAGTTCTGCCACCACTCTGTAAATTTTGTTTTATCTTCTACCTTGTTCATCTAAATGCAATTTCGTTACACATCAATGTCAACATGGTTCTAACATGATTCCTGCTGTTTTCTCTTTTTGAAACCTGGCAAAACAATTTGTCAAATGCTTAAATTCCGTTCACTCAGTCGAATTTTTATCTTCTTAATAAATATTAGATAGCGTAGGGTAAAGCTTACAATCACTGATAATGGCGAAGCGTAGAGAATGACAGTCGCTACCATTCCTGCAGTTCCTACAATGACCTTCTTATGCTTCTGGTCATGTAGACCACAAAATGAAGCTACCACAATAGTCCCAAACACCACCAACGCACAGGCGACCATCACAGAATACAATTGAAGAGGGCTATTGTATACGGTAACCCCGAGAAGCTCTCTGTAGTTCTCTTTTCTATCACACTCTTGAATGTTGTACTGTTCATCAATATCGCAGAAAATAAATTACTCTTACATCCAATATGGCGGTTTATTTCTAGTTGAATTGTATTCTATTAAAATATACGCGCTGGAATCATGGAGTGAAAATGATTATACTCACATTGGTGCACCATACATAAGCAAAGCGATGGCACTTCCTGAAATTTCATGACAAGTCAGAAAAGTCAGTGGACAGGATTAACATCTTTGTTCATATATAACTAACACGACTATCTGGAAGTTAAAAATTATGCCTAGTGTGATCAATAGACACATAAATTCATGTCTATGCTTATAGAAGACTGAGAAAGAGCTTTATATTTAGAGATATGGTAGCATCTAGGGACCTAAAATTCCAATCCCCAAGCGTATGAAGTTGTTCATCATTTCTTTGTTCTCACACCGCAAGTTCTATATCTGCGCCGCGAGGAAAATAAGAAAGAAAGCAATGCCTCTCAGCGAGGAGGTGGCCCAAAGTCTTAATATGCTTATAGCATTTGCAGTGTGAGCGAGAGTGGCTGTATACTTATAGGCTATAGCGAGAGTGGCTGTATACTTACACCCGTCTCCTTGCTTCTGATATTACTTCGATTTCTTTCTAGCTATACCATTCCAGAAAAACCTATGTGACTCAAGAATTCCGTCTTTAGGCTTCAAGCAAAGACCATGGAACAGTTGCCCATATTGCCAGATGGAGATATTTGATTTTATTAAATTTAAAATAAATATTTTATTTTTTTTAAACTTAAAAAAAATCATAAATATATAAATGATTAAAATAACCCCGATGCGAACCATTATCGCATCACAAGAACCACAAGTGGACTAGAAGGGACCTTTGGAACCGCCGAAGTCTGAACGCCGACCGCCTGGACCCAAACCATTATAGAGAAGAATGGAAAGGTTATTGGGTCCGGGCTGTTGGAGTTCGGACTTGGGCGGTTCCAAAGGTCCCTTCCACTCCAATAACCCTGATGCTATAGAGAGAGGTTCAAATGGAAGAACCATGCCCTTCTTGGCCTTTCCTGAGTTAGCAGCAGTCATTTCCCCTAATCTATCCAATAAATATCCCACAGACGATACACTACTTCTCCTCATAATTTCACCAGCACGAGCTGCAACCCATTGCACAAACAATTAATCAATAACCATTGCAGAATAAACAACTTTCGAAATAAATTTAATATATTCATATCCTTACCCTCAGATGTGGATTCTTCAATGGACTTCCCTTTAGATACTGCACAAGAGCTCAATTCAACCTCCATAGTTTCTCCTGTATTGTTTGCATGCTTCTCCCATAAAGCCTCTTTAGACACCACCGCCTAGGCTTTCCCAATAGCTGCATGAAATCCGATCAATTCAGTAAGAAAATCGGCAATGTTGCTATCATTCTAAATTGTTCCAAGATATATTTTCCAAAAGCGTAAGAAAATTGTCTCACGTTTCAGGTAGGCTAGGGCCGCAGTGAAGCATATGTTGAAGGGTGACCTATTGTGGAATGAACAAAGTTGCAGTGAGGAAAAGGAGCAGGAGGCACCATTACTGGAGGCTGAAGGGAGTATATGGGTGTATATTCCCTAGCATCTGGATCGAGTTGTACAAAGTTAAGCGGTCACTGTTTCTGCAACTATCCATGAATTCTCCTCTCATCTCCTACACACAAAGCGCGCTTCAGCAGAAGACTCTTTTCTTCGTCGAATTCATGAACTTCTTGGGCTCCAGCATTCAGGCTTGCTTGAACTATCTGTTCACTAGAGGTTTGCAGGATATTGTTATTTACAACAGTCTCCGCTACTGTTCCCTCGCCACCGCTTCCCATTTTTTTGTACCACAATCAAACAAAAAAATCCAACATTTGTTTTTCAACACGTACAAACACCCAGTCACCGCTACAATCTCATCAAAACCTAAAATAATATCAATTCAAAATAATGCATGGCTATTAATCACATGCTCTTAAGTATTACAAATCAAGCACTGCAAAGACCTTAATTTTTTTTTCAAATTCAACCGCTGCCCCTTATAATTCAACAGAGTGTTGAAAATATAATTTCAACTATGCAACAGTTGAGCCATGTATCGGCAAGTTGGCATATCGGCGGGTTGGAGTATCGGAGGCAGGCAGCGGCAGCGATGAGCGATCGCCGATATTGCATCGGCGTATCGCAATAGAGGGCTTACAAATGGGCTTTATTATTATGCGATGAGCGATCGCCGATATTGCTATCGGCACATCACTATCGGCGTTTCCAATGGAGCATGGGCCTTTCGCATATATATTGTCGCGATCCGACGAGCCAGACCCGACGGGTATTCAACATTTTGTTTAATGTTATTTCAGTTCTGTAAGCGGTCATTTTTCCTGTGTTTTAATGTTCTCCAAGCATATGTTATAATATATTCCATCGGGGGATATCACATTAGCATTTCGCTATCGGCGAAACCAAAGGTGCGGAGCTTTTGTATAAGGCATGTATCTGACCCGATGGATCGAACCCGATGGGTTTCCAAAGCCAAATTTTATAATGGTTGAAGTCCGCCCAAAGCCATTTTTGTGTTTTACAGCGTTTTTTTTCATATATTTTCAAATATAAGGAGAAACAGAGAATTGGCGCGGAGGTGGTTAAACAAAGGGCATGCAGCAGTACAGCAGTAGGCGACTGCATTCAATTCACAAGTATGGCCAAGAAGGAAGACATTGAATTCCTCAGCCACCGCAGTCAATATGCAACTCAGCCGAGGACAGGAAGGACAGCCTCGAGCAGTTCACAGCATGGGTCTTCATCCTCGTTCATTAATTCATTCAAGTTTTTTTTGTTGTGTAGAGTTGTAGTCCGGTGTGGGCGTGCTATTGTCAGTAGTGTGTGTATGAATGTTTTGTAGAAGCGCAGTAGCGCATGTGGATGTATGTTTTACAATACGCAGCAGCGTAGAATGTAATATGAACTGAATGAATAGAGTAGCACTGTGTTTTTTATGGTGAATCCCTCTAAGCAAAAGAGGAAGAATTTTGTATCAGGATTTTCATTTTAATGAATACAGATCCTTGTTTATGGGTGTAATACTCTGTTCTAATAAATAATTTTTAGCCTTCCGCTGTGTGAAGATCCAGGAGAGAAACAAAGCATTGTTCTCTGTGTGCATTTTATATTATGTTTTTGGGATTTTAACAGAAAAATCCCCAACAGTGGTATCGGAGCTAATCCAGGCTCTTTGAAGGGTTCAAAGAAGCTGAAGGCAGGATTCTTATTGCAACAACTTCTCCAGCAGTGTGAAGACTCAGGCAAAAGAATCCAAGTGAAGTATTTGAAGCATAGTCAAGTAGTGCAAGAATTTCTGGCACGAGCACCAACAATAGTATGGGTATGCAGCTCCCACTATTTGATGGTAAAAATTACGACTATTGGGCAATAACAATGAAAGCCTTGTTTGCTTCCCAAGACTTATGGGAAATAGTTGAGGACGGTTTTGAACAACCAGCAGATGAAAATGAGTTTAATAATCTAACTCAAGGAGAGAAGGATCTGTTAAAGAGCTACAAGAAGAAGGACTCAAAAGCCCTCTTCTTCTTGTATCAGGCAGTGCATGGAAGCGTGTTTCCAAGGTTAGAAGCAGCTAATACATCCAAAGAAGCATGGCAAACTCTTAAAACAGCCTATCAAGGAATGGAGAAAGTGAAGACAGCAAAACTACAATTGCTGAGAAAAGATTTTGAGAATCTGAACATGAAGGAGTCAGACAATATTGACTCATTCTTCACTCAAGTAATTGGCCTGGTCACACAAATAAGATCTCATGGAGAGATACTTGAAGAAAGGAGGATTGTGGAGAAACTATTGAGGTGCCTACCCTCAAGGTTCCAGGTGAGTGTTACCACCATAGAAGAGACAAAAGATCTCTCAAACTTTTCAGTTGATGAGCTTCATGCATCACTGATCACACATGAGCAGAGGTTGAGTAGAAATGAAAACTCATCTCTAGAGCAAGCCTTCAAGACCCAGATGTCCTTTGGAAGAGGAAGAGGTCAAGGCAGAGGAAACAAGAGAGGAAGAGGCAGAAGCCAGAACAGAGGTGAAAAAAACAGTCCAGCAAATGCTCAAGGAAGAGGTAGCAATCCAAATCAGAACCAAGGCCAAGGCAGCAGCCAACAAGGAGGACAACATCATGCTCAAGGACAAAGGTATGAAAAATCCAATGTCCAATGTTATTACTGTAAAAAATATGGGCATTATGCCAGTGAATGTAGGAAAAAGCAGCATGATGTGAGTAATAGATCAAATGCAAATATTACTAGAGAAAATGTCAGCCAAGATAATGTGTTGTTAGCGTGTAATATGGCTGAAACAAATAGTGAAGATATATGGTTTCTAGACTCCGGTTGCAGCAACCATATGACAGGAAACTTAGCCCTGTTTTCTGCTTTAGATCAAAGTGTGAAGTCACAAGTCACACTTGGGACTGATAGCAAAATTTCTGTTATGGGTAAAGGAGAAGTTAAAATATTTACAAAACAAGGTGAAAGGAAAACCATAGCAGATGTCTACTATGTCCCTGGAATGAGATGTAACCTCTTGAGTATTGGACAGCTTGTCCAAAAGGGGTACAATGTTTTCTTTGAGAATGATGTATGCACCATCATGGATATAGCACCCAGCAAAAGATGCATTGCTGAAGTGAAGATGACAAGGAACAGGATGTTCCCTCTTAGAATAAGAGCAGATTTGAAAAACAAAGAAGTAATTGCAGCAGTTTCCCAAGAGGCTTTCCAAAGCCAACCAAAGGATGAAAATTGGTTGTGGCACTTGAGATTTGGACATCTCAACTTTGGAGGTCTTAATTTGTTGAGCAGAAAAGGAATGGTAAG
This sequence comes from Pinus tabuliformis, assembly GCA_031772625.1. Taxonomy (NCBI): domain Eukaryota; kingdom Viridiplantae; phylum Streptophyta; class Pinopsida; order Pinales; family Pinaceae; genus Pinus; species Pinus tabuliformis. The sequence continues at coordinate 701,009,349 of CM062805.1, read as the reverse complement.
AGGATTACCATTGATAGAGAAACCAGACAGCCTTTGTGAAGGCTGTATATTGGGAAAACAACACAGAGAAAGTTTTCCAAGCGGGAAAAGCATAAGGGCAAAAGCACCCTTAGAGATTGTCCACTCAGATTTATGTGGACCGATGCAAAATCAATCTTTAGCAGGCAGCCAATATTTTCTAACATTTATTGATGATTTTACAAGAAAAACTTGGGTTTATTTCTTGAAGAATAAAAGTGAAGTGTTTGAAAAATTCTGAAATTTCAAAGCACTCGTGGAAAATCAAAGTGGGCTGCGCATCAAAGTTTTGAGAACAGACAGAGGAGGTGAGTACATCTCCAAAGAATTTTTATGTTTTTGCAGAGAAAATGGAATACATAAGCAGTTTACAGCAAGGTACACCCCACAGCAAAATGGAGTTGCTGAAAGGAAGAATAGAACCATTATGGATATGGCGAGGAGCATGTTGAAGGCAAAGCATTTACCAAATGATTATTGGGCTGAAGCCATAAACTGTGTTGTATATATCTTGAATAGGTGTCCTACAAAAGCTGTAATGAACAAAGTGTCGGAAGAAGCATGGAGTGGGAGAAAGCAAGGAGTCACCCACATGAAAGTTTTTGGATGTGTGGCCTATGCACACATTCCAGATCAGCTAAGGAAGAAGTTGGACAACAAAGGGGAGAAATGTATCTTCATCGGATACAGTGAGGAATCCAAGGCTTACAGGTTGTATATCCCATCCACCAAGAAATTCTTTGTGAGCAGAGATGTTCAGTTTATTGAGGAGGAAGCTTGGGATGGAAGCATAGAGAAAACAGTTAATGTTAAAAATTGTTTGTCTCATGATGAAGATGATGAGGAAATGGTTGAAATACATCCCCAAACAGCAGCGCCAACACAAGGACAGCAAGGAACACCTTTGAGGAGAAATGAGAGTGCTTCTCCAAGCACACCACAAGGAGGAAATTCAAGTGCATCTTCAAGCACTTGCACACCAAGTGAAAGAGGTAAGAAATTCAGAAACTTAAGTGACATTTATAATGAAGGAATGAATTCCTTATTTGCCTTGTATTGTCATGTTGATGATCCTATTCATTTCGAAGATGCTATTAAAGATAAGAAATGGATAGAAGCTATGGATGAGGAGATGAATGCCATAGAAAGAAACAAAACATGGGATTTGGTTGAGCTACCAAAAGGTAAAGAAGTCATTGGAGTCAAATGGGTCTATAAGACCAAATGCAATGCTGAAGGCAAAATTGAAAGACACAAGGCAAGGTTGGTTATCAAGGGATACAAGCAGCAGTATGGGAGAGATTATGAGGAGACTTTCGCACCAGTTGCAAGAATGGAAACCGCGAGAACAGTGTTGTCCATAGCAGCACAAAACAAATGGAAAGTCTACCAAATGGACGTGAAGTCTGCATTCCTAAATGGAGTGTTAAAGGAGGAGGTATATATTGAGCAGCCTCTAGGCTATGAGAAGAAAGGCCAAGAACACAAAGTTTGCAAATTGAAGAAAGCTCTTTATGGGCTGAAGCAAGCTCCAAGAGCGTGGTACAGTAGAATAGATTCCTATCTATTGGATAATGAATTTGACAAGTGTGAAGGAGAACCCACCGTCTACATCAAAGAAAAAGATGGTAAAATTTTAATTGTTGTCTTATATGTTGATGATGTAATTTTTACAGGTAATGATGACTACCTCATTGAAAATTTTAAATCAGTCATGAAAGAAGAATTTGAGATGACTGACATGGGCTTGTTGAGATACTTCTTAGGAATAGAAGTAGATCAAAATGAAAAAGGAATTTTTATCACTCAAGCAAGATATGTAAATGAAGTATTGGAAAGATTCCACATGCAAGAATGCAATGCAGCAATCACTCCCACGGTAATGGGATTAAAACTCAGCAGAGAGGACAGCAGCAAGGATTTTGATCCTAGTTTGTACAAGAGTATTGTTGGCAGCCTTATGTATTTAACAGCTACTAGGCCTGACATTATGTTTGTTGTTAGTTTGATTTCCAGATTCATGGAGAGGCCAAAAGAGGCACATTGGCAGGCAGCAAAAAGAATTCTGAGGTATGTCAAAGGTACAAAAAGATTTGGCATTTTGTATACTTTTTCAGAAAGTTCAGATTTAGTTGGGTACACTGATAGCGATTGGGCTGGAAGTGTGGATGATCGGAAAAGCACATCCGGTTATCTTTTTCACATGGGTTCAGGAGCCATTTCATGGGCTTCCAAGAAACAGCCAATTGTGGCATTGTCTACAGCAGAAGCAGAGTACGTGGCAGCTACAGCAGCGGCATGTCAAGCAGTGTGGATGAGAAGAATGTTGAGGAGCTTAGGCCAAGAGCAGGCAAAAGCAACAGTGATTTATTGTGACAATAGCTCAGCTATTTCCCTATCCAAGAATTTTGTGTTTCACAAACGAACGAAACACATTGATACAAGGTTCCACTATATTAGAGAATTGGTAAGCAATGGAGAAATTAGTTTACAACATTGCAAGACTCAAGAACAGATAGCTGACATTTTGACAAAGCCATTGGATCAGAAAAGATTTGAATTTTTGAGGAAGTGTTTGGGTATGATTGAATGCCCAACAGTTGAAATTAAAGGGGAGTGTTGAAAATATAATTTCAACTGTGCAACAGTTGAGCCATGTATCGGCAAGTTGGCATATCGGCGGGTTGGAGTATCGGAGGCAGGCAGCGACAGCGATGAGCGATCGTCGATATCGCATCGGCGAATCGCAATAGAGGGCTTACAAATGGGCTTTATTATTATGCGATGAATGATCGCCGATATCGCTATCGGCACATCGCTATCGGCGTTTCCAATGGAGCATGGGCCTTTCGCATACATATTGTCGCGATCCGACGAGCCGGACCCGACGGGTATTCAACATTTTGTTTAATGTTATTTCAGTTCCGTAAGCGGCCATTTTCCCGTGTTTTAATGTTTTCCAAGCATATGTTATAATATATTCCATCGGCGGATATCGCATCGGCATTTCGCTATCGGCGAAACCAAAGGTGCGGGGCTTTTGTATAAGGCATGTATCCGACCCGATGGATCGGAACCGATGGGTTTCCAAAGCCAAATTGTATAATGGTTGAAGTCCGCCCAAAGCCATTTTTGTGTTTTGCAGCGTTTTTTCATATATTTTCAAATATAAGGAGAAACAGAGAATTGGCGCGGAGCTGGTTAAACAAAGGGCATGCAGCAGTACAGCAGTAGGCGACTGCATTCAATTCACAAGTATGGCCGAGAAGGAAGACATTGAATTCCTCAGCCACCGCAGTAAATATGCAACTCAGCCGAGGACAGGAAGGACAGCCTCGAGCAGTTCACAGCATGGGTCTTCATCCTTGTTCATTAATTCATTCAAGTTTTTTTTATTGTGTAGAGTTGTAGTCCGGTGTGGGCGTGCTATTGTCAGTAGTGTGTGTATGAATGTTTTGTAGAAGCGCAGTAGCGCAAGTGGATGTATGTTTTACAATACGCAGCAGCGTAGAATGTAATCTGAACTGAATGAATAGAGTAGCACTGTGTTTTTTTTTTGTGAATCCCTCTGAGCAGAAGAGGAAGAATTTTGTATCAGGCTTTTCATTTTAATGAATACAGATCCTTGTTTATGGGTGTAATACTCTGTTCTAATAAATAATTTTTAGCCTTCCGCTGTGTGAAGATCCTGGAGAGAAACAAAGCATTGTTCTCTGTGTGCATTTTATATTGCGTTTTTGGGATTTTAATAGAAAAATCCCCAACACAAAGCATATCTACAACATAACTCACAGTAGGAGAGATTTAGCCATATTAAACTGCCGATCGTGCCTGAATTCTACCCTGTTACAAATATTTACATGCCCAAATGGACCTATTGGCTCTCAGTTCGTATCCATGAATTGCTATTTGCATTCTGAGTAGTGTGATAGGTCGTGTAATTGTTAAATTAATGGAGAAAACACTTGGCAAACAGTTGAATAGCCTTACGTTTCAAAATACGAAGAGGTATAAGATGCACGTTTCACAAACCTGAGGAAAATCGTCTCTCGGTTGTTCATCTTTGATCCAGGCATCATTAGGTTAATGTAACCAAATGAAATGATCATGCGAATAGGCATACATTTCAGAATATGAAGAGCTATAAGATGCACATTTCACAAACCCGAGGAAAAATATCACTCGGTTGTTCATCTTTGATGCACGCATCGTTAGGTTAATGTAACGAAATGAAATGATCATGCATGTTTCATTATTTATTTTCTTAAATTTTGCATTATTTATTTTCTTAAATTTTATTTTTCCTAATCCTTATATGTGTCCATAATTTGTCCTAATCCTTATACGTGTCCATAAATAATAAGCACAGTAAATTTTTAATCATGCTTTGTAAAAAATTAATTTAAGTATGGTCTAAGTATGTGTTCTAGACATGCAAGAAAGTTACCGTAGCAAATTGCATTCATTGATTTAGTGACGACTACAAGAATATATTGGCATCTTTCAATTCAGGCCATCCGATCAAAAAAATTAATTAAGAAAGTGATTAACTTGCCAATTATGATAGGGAGTCACACCTATCGGCATAATTAAGGCTGCTCAATTCAATTTCAAATATAAAGCTTTTGTGATGTGCAAGTCCTGCAAATGCTTTTGGTAGGAAGAGATGTACTCTGGATGCATTTACAAATTAAGGTTGCTCAATTCAATTTCAAATATAAAGCTTTTGTGATGTGCAAGTCTGGAAAATGATCTTGGTAAGAAGAGATGTACTCTAGATGTATTTACATATCATTAGGATCATTATATCATTTTATTAAACTATTAATCAAAGAAGTGTTGTCCAATTTGAGTTTGAAGTTGTTTGAGATAAATTTCTTTTTGTATGATCATATTATACTTAATCCATAAAATTGGCCTTAATTTTTAGAAAAATCAGTCCATGTTTCCCAATCATTGACTACTATAATTTAAAAACAAGAATTAGTACCCAATACAAACAGGACATTGATGAATTCTCAAGCCCAATACAAATAAATGTGTAAATTATTCACAATCCATTGAAAATTTACTAAACCACTCTCAAGATCAGTTGGACACTACAAGATTTGATTCTATGATGAATGTAGAGATTTACATCATATTCTTATGTTGGTTGTAGGGCTTTTTCTATTCTATTTTTGAAAGTAAATTTTTAATAATAAAAACATTTACTTACTCAAAAATATAAAAACAATTTTAATTATATTTTAAATTTCTACAAATTCTTAGATATAAATTAGTTGGCAACATTCTTTTGAAATTGTTGGTTCAAATCCTGTGTTAATTCTTTTCATAGAGAATGACTACTTTAATATGATGGACATTATGTTATAGCCTAGTTGATTTGAAAACTTCAAATGAGCAATACAAAAATTCTTCATTTACTACCAAAACTAACTTAACTTGTAATAATAGCAGTAAAGGCTCGAAGTTAGCGGATTCCTCAATGCAAAAGTTCTCACTTGAAAATGGTAAGACCTTTGGGTGCGTAAATAAAACAAGAGATTTTATTTACTATGAAATGGACAAAAACAAGAGATTAGGGATTCCTCAATGCAAAAGTTCTCACTTGAAAATGGTAAAACCTTTGGGTGCGTAAATAAAACAAGAGATTTTATTTACTATGAAATGGACAAAAACAAGAGATTTTATTTACGATGAAATGCATAAAAACTAGAGAGAATTTCTTATGTCAAATAAATTATTTATTTATTTCTTTGCAAAAGTTATTTTATTTACTATGAAATGGACAAAAACAAGAGATTAGGGGATTCCTCAATGCAAAAGTTCTCACTTCAAAATGGTAAAACCTTTGGGTGCCTAAATAAAACAAGAGATTTTATTTATGATGAAATGTATAAAAACTAGAGAGAATTTCTTATATCAAATAATTTATTTATTTATTGCTTTGCAAAAGTTCTCACTTGAAAATGGTAAGACCTTTGGGTGCGTAAATAAAACAAGAGATTTTATTTACGATGAAATGGACAAAAATCAGAGAGAATATTTCTTATATCAAATAATTAATTTATTGCTTATTTGAACTCAGTGTTAATTTGAATAAAAAATATGCTATCAAATATATTATTTTGAAATTGTCATTTTGCTTGTTTGAACTTAGTGTTAATTTGAATAAAAAATATGCTGCCAAATATATTATTTTGAAATTGTCATTTGAAATTAGTCTTTTTTTATTAATTTTTTTTTAGGATCATATTACATTTTAAGCTAAATTTGTTTAGCTTCACAGTATGTTTAGTCATAAAAATATATTAGACAAAATTTTTAAATAAATAAGATAATGGAAAAATAGTTCAACTATTAAAGAAAAGTAAAATATTTATGGATTTTTAATTGTAATATGCCAAGTCATTCTATAATACTCAATTTAATTTTGTCAGTTTGACTTAAGAAAGAAGGCATAAATTCAAGGAAACATCAAAAAAAATTGTTAATACATTGTTATATGACAAGGTTCTATGTGGTGATGGAATGCAAATCTTTTGTCTTGTAATTACAAACTCTTAACTTTGATTGGTATTTAAAATAGTGAAGTACTTAAATCATGTCTATCATATTGTTTAAAAAAATAAATTGTGAACTATAATTGCTTTAATTGATGGGTTTAAAATTTGTAAAAAACTTTATAGTAATTCAAATTAGTATAAAACTTAGATACCAACACACTTTCTTGTTGAAAACATAGGATTAGAGGTAAAATAATTAAGAAAAAAAACATATATATATTTAAATAATTTAATAAATGTCTTACAAAATAAAGATAACTTATCAATTAAGTATTCAATAATGATATAAGATTTTCTTTTTGTTTTTTACCTACTATTCTATATTTCTCTATGTGTGGGGCCCTAATCATGGAGATGTATTTCATAGATTATATTATACTAATGACCCATATGATAGGATGTAGATTTCATCTACTCTGGATTTCCATGTTGGTTCCTCATTGAGGGTCTCTTTGGTAAGCACATCCTTTCCCTTATCAGAGGATGGTGTCTTAAAGGAATTGACGAAATCAGAGGATGGTGTCTTAAAAGAATTGACGAAGCATATGTCTGTATCACCAGTGGCGCCATGACAATGGAGAATCTAGTTGTGTACACAAAGATTTCATTTGCTTCATGTGCAATTACGCTACAAACATTTGGCTTTCTTTGTTAGAAAATTTCATCATTATAGTTCTGCAAGTTGGCTAAATTTACTTCAAACGGATGCTTTTTGGAAGTAGTAACTTAAGAATCGACCTACTAATTTCAATGTGGAACATTTGAATACACTTATTTGTTGGAACTTGGAAAAGAATGAGAAAATAGGTAATTAGATGCCATAATTAGTTATCCAAACTTGAGGTCACTTGATATGTGATATTGATAACTGGAGAATACTCAAAGATTAGTCCAAAATACCAATGAAAGACTCATTATCTGAAATACCCCATGTAAAATTGTTGTTAGAGAAGATCATGAATAGAAAACGCAGAGACCATAGAATGTTCAAGATATTATTTTAAGACTACTTCCAACAGTGAGAAAAAGACAAAAAACATATACTACAATGAAATGTCGATTATGGAGCCTCTTGATTATGTCTTGACTCTACATTCTTCCATCTCCCTGCATTGATTCGAACTAAACAAAGTGTTTTTGAAATAGTCTCCAAGACAAATGAGAGGTGGTATACTGCAATTTTAAGATTTTGAATTTAAATTTGAAACTCAAACAAACTGCCCCATCACATTTAATATTTAAAATACCTTGCCAACTCACCATATCACTTACTCAACCATTTGGAAACTGTAGCGGTGATCCTAACGAAGATTACTTCAAAATAAGGGGTTGACAGAAAATGGATGACCAAAATATGGGAGGAGGAGAAGGCTGGAAAAGTGACAAGAATATCAATACCATACATGCATACATATGGATAACATAGTCTTACAGGACTCTTCATCCTAGTGGATAATGCTCATCGTTTTCCCACTACTCATCGTTAAATAATTGATACATTGAAAAGATAGATTTTGGAATCAATTCAAGAAAAACTATGACCTTAATAACTCTAGCCAATAGGAACTGTAACCCATAGTAACTATAACCAATGAGAACTATTACCACAGTTACTCTCGTTGACAAGAAATTTTATCAATGAATGAGTATGATGATTATAGGTTGTTTGTCATAATAGTTCTATGATCAAGAAATTCCCTATAACTATGACTAATAAACATTGATTATAGTTCTTGTGATTCAAGGTTCCTAACTAACAAAGGAATTATTTCCTAGAACTATGAATAAAAAAAAGGGTCGTAGTTTAATCTCATAGTCAAAGCTCTCACATCATAATTCTTGTGGTCATGATTCTTGTAAAATAAAGTAAAAATTCCTAATTGACAAGGGAACTATGAGCAACAAAGGAATGATTCCTAAGGTCATATTTCATGAGGGTCAAATTTCTCAAGCTCATAGTTACTATGTGTCATAGTTCCTAAGGGTTAAAGTTCTCAAGTTCATAGTTCTTGTATGACATAGTTACTATGGTCATATTTATTGTTGGTTGTATTTTCTATTGGTTAGAGATTCCAACGATAAGAAAGCTCATAAAATTTCTTCAATGAGAGTCAATGAAGTGCGTGTTGGAAAATGAGAGATGGAGAGAAATACAAATAGATAGAGAGAGAGACTAGAAAATCTGTAAATGGAAATAGAGAGATAGAGAGTGTTGGGAATAAATTATTCATAATGGTATAAACAAAAATTACATCTGTATGATTCCATTCCATCAAATTCCACAATACTAGGGTTTTCAAATTCCATAAATGTAGGGTTTTCAAATTTCACAAAACTAAGGTCTTCAAAGTTCACTTCAATATACATTGACAAACATTGCCAACTTGTGATTCAAGATCATTATGGTGTGCTTACTTACATTGTCTAATTATCCACTCAAATTTGAACTCACTATATTGGAGTTTCCACATTCCACATTGATAGTGTTTTCAAATTCCACAAAGCTAGGGTTTTCATAGTGCATTAAACTAAGGTTTTCAAATTTCATAATGATATTTACTAATAATGCACATACACTTTTGAGCCATGCTAAGAAAGTAGCCTATCTTGGACCTTACCGAGCCTAGACAACTAGGAACACATGTGTATTCCTAAGAACAAGCACACGTTCTTATGGGCATGTGTTCCTCATGATAGCACATTTCCACTTTTGGGGTCATCATTCTTGTGCAAGTGACCTTAGTTTATTTTCACTATTTTTTTCAATTATTCATAATCCTTCTCAAGGTCTCATTATAGAATTTCTCACAACATTCCTTCATACACTTCATGCTATGTGTTTTCTCATTAGTCTACATAGTTTATTTATTTTTCCACATATGAAGTCATTGCCAGACATATGTGATTCCACAACCACTTGCCACATGGTTATTTACAATATACTAGTAGAGTGCTAAGTTATTTCATCATGACTATTCCCTAATTACAAAAACCTCCATCATGTCCTCATTGATTTCTTACACTTGGTTGAGAAAATTTCACATATTTAATTTTATGTATCTATTTATTACTCTTTTAGGTTCATCTCATCATTATAGATTGGTCATGGTTATGAGTGCTACAATAGGTTATCATCATTAATTTCTCAAAACCCCCTTTTCTTTATACTTATTTTTCTATCTTCTCATAGGTTTTGTATTCCTTGAGGGGTAAGTTTCTTCCAATTTTGACTTCATTCGTATGTAATTTAGGGAATTACGATACTATTTATCATATATAATTTATCTTGATTCAAATTGAATTATTATATTTTTCATCATCTATCTCAATGATTTCAGAGTGGAAGAATTACATGAATCAACTTGTAGGGTCTTTTTATTAATAGGTCCCCATTTGGAAAATTTGGTTATGAAATCTTCCATAGCTATTTTGAGGCATTAAACAATTTTTTTTGGGGTAAAAAAATTATTGCTTGTGTGAGACCTTTTGGTAGCTCGAAGTTTGTATGCAAAATTTATACCTCTTGCAATTTTATCTAAAATACTGACCACCATGGTACAAGTCGACGTCGCATTAATCTATGTTACTCATGCATATAGGGCTAGCCATGTGTGGAATTTCAAAAAGACTCTAGAAGGTCCAAAATCATAACTCTAATTAAGGGTTGAGGGAGTCAAAACTTTCATATTGTTAGCTATTTGGTTATGTTAAATACTAGGCCACTAGGAGGAGTAGGGATTCCATTTCATGTTATTATATTTTCTTCCATATCTAAGAAAAGCAATTGGGAGTGGGATGTTAGAGAGAAAAAAAGGGGCTTAAGATTTTGTAGCAACTTTACAAGACATAGGTCTTAGGTAACTCTATAGAGAGTACCTCTTTCTTTGCATCTACACATCTTTCCATACTAGAGAATAGAGATCAAAGCAACCTCACCTTCTAGCTAGGTTTCTTGAGTAAGGCTTTCCTAAAGAAAAAATTGTTCCTATTTTGGTCAGTGTGTGTATGTCTTTTCAATCTATATTGCTTGCATTTTAGCTAATTTGTATTTAAGCATACAAACAATAAATAAAGAATCCGAGATCTAAAAAGAATTAACATTCACAGTAAAAATTTCAATATTTTATCAGATCTATTATGATAAATTGTTCCAATGGAATATCCACGACAATTTATTGATCATCTCCACATCTAACCTGAACGACTAGTGCCTTCTTTACTACCACTTGTTACATCGTCCAGTTTAACGTATTATGTGATTGTATGTTACTTTATCTTTGATGTTCTTTTCTTAATGTCCATGGTTATGGTTTTATCGCCATTCTTCCCATGTTCAAAATGCAACATCCTCAAAGCAAGTAAATCTAGTAACCATTAATTAGGAGTTAGGCTCAACAATCATCTTGAATCCATTTTAAATTTGAACCCATCATTCATATCAACTAGAATTGCATTTTCAAACTATGCCACGATGGCTAGGTTGTTACTTTCATCAATAGTATCAAATTTTTTTATTATGAGGACAAGTATAAAAGACAACAATACATAAAATAATTACTAAAAAGTTTTTTCCCACATATTACAACTATTTATTGGTTATATCTATATTCCCTTACCCTTGTAGTAGTAAATAACGTTCCAAATTTCTTTATCCTCCCTTAATTAACTATATAAACCTCATTATATATAAAGTGTAATAATAAACCTTTATATTCACATAAAGTTACTCATATTCTTTTTTTTCTCAGTAAAACTATGCTATTCTATTATATTATGTACAGATAAACATTACAGACAGAAAGACAGGTTGCCCATGGCCGACTGTGGCACTGTGGGTTGGCAGCTTGCAACTCCAAAGTAGCCCTCACAGGGGCGACATTTCCATCCAGAATTGTATCCAAACCACTACAAAACACATCATAGTTTTCATTCCAAATCAAAATCACCCATGCAAGGGCTTTGAAGCAAAAAACTTCCCTCGCAAGGGCGACCGAGGACCTGTGCTAGCGCCCTTAATAGACCTACTAACTGAACCAAAGCATATAAAGACTTGCACATGAACTTGAAAGACCCAGACATAAACATATAACTTTTCCCATACCCAGACACAGATAGCGAACGAGACAGAAGACTTAAACCGGACCTGAACAAAAAGATGGTCGACGGAGCGTGCCACTGAATGCTACTCCTCAGGCTTCTCCTCGATAATCGGAGCCCATCCATAATGCTCAGGGAGGCCTTCCCATTCTTCCCCTGCAGCTTTCTTGGAGGACGACGTCTCCTGCTTCTGAGGTTGGATGGGAGCCTGCTCAGGAGCTCCCACTGTTCTTTCCTCGGCAATTTCCGGTTGTTCATCGGCTAGCGTTTCCCTGCTGCCCGAACCGTCTTCATCTTCCTTGGTGTCCTTAATGAATAGAACTGAGATGTGTGCACTGATGCTTCCAAGGGTGAAAACTGCAGTGCCAAACGCTGGAAGAGAGGGTGGTCCTGCAGTGGGGCTGCCTGTGTCCATGAACTGGGTAGCCTGCAAGTGGGTAGCCCCGGCCCTTCTGTGACAGTAACAACAACAGCAATGGTGGTGGGAATCCGCTGCTGGATGGCGTGAGGAGCCCACTCGACCAGAGCCGCGTCTGCATGGCATTCTTTCCCTTGGCCTGGCCATGTTGGCAGTGGAGCTGGCGGTATAAAATAGAGCTTCAATTGTAGGTTGCCCCTGCTCGAGTCGCTTCCCAGCGGAGTGAAGTTCTCTCTCCTCAACTCTTGAAAATAACACAGTGATACCCACGCCTCCGTCAACAGGGAATTCAAGCTCAAAATATCCCTTGACCGCTTGTGAACTGGCTGTAACAACCGCAGCGTCTGCCAGAAGGAAGAGATTGCCCACACCAGCCTGCGCAGCGTGCCTCTCACTCTGAATATGGTTCTTCCCCATAAAATCGCCCAACTTAACCCTCTCAGCATTCTCTTGAATCCTGGGTGCCATAAATGTGCTCTGCAACCTCCATAATTCGCCTTAGATTTCATTGAAGGCTCTGAGCTAATGCCTCAGAATTTAATTCCTCGGCGGCGATCTGAGTGTCCTCCCGCATATAATCTCGTGGCGGCACATGTTGGCCATGTGGCCTCTCACCTTCTACCGTGCGAACACCCGCATCCTGGGAGACTGCATCTTTTTGGATGAGGCATTCACATTCCTGGGCTTGGAGATTGTTTTGAATGATGTATGTGGTTCCTGATAGGATGACCTGATCATTTCTACCCCAATGTTGGCCAGGAGGTCAGCTATCTTATTGCCCTCTCTTCTTATGTGATTAAAGGAGATGGCTCTGTTATTGCGCAGATATTGTTCCATGATGTTTAGCCTCGCTTCTAATCTCCAGCTTGAGGCGATTTTCCTGGCTTGGGAGCCATTCTGTATGCGGGTGGCCATGTTGATGAGAAGCTGGGAATCCCCTTCCACAATCAAGGGTTGGAGACTGAGATTTTTCGCTAGTAGGAGACCTTGCCAGAGGCCCTCTAGTTCAGCGGAGTTGTTGGTGTCCCACCCCATGTTTCCAAAGTAGATCTGCAGAGGAGTACCATCATGGTTCCTCAGAATTCCTCCGAATCCAGCAGCTCCAGGATTGCCTTTGGAAGCCCCATCAAAGTTGAGTTTGAAAGAGTTAATAGGGGGGGCTTTCCAGCAGCTGTTGTCCTTGATATTGCTATTGGAAGGGCGATGCTTGTAAACTTCTTGTGGCAGTTGCAGTTGCCAATTGTCGAGGATGTTTTTCTCATTGTCTGTTGAAGGGAGATCCTCCTTCGTCCAAGATCGGAGCATCATAGTTTCTTTGAGATTCCCATGTATCTTGTTCCATATTTCTTCAATAGGAGAGCTCTTTTTTTTGAAGATGTGTTTATTTCTTTCCTTCCAGATATTCCATAGGACTAATCCCATAATGATTTTCCACAGGTGGTTGAGGATCTCACAGTTGTAGGGGCTTTTTGGCCATTGCCTTATGGTGTTGATGATGTCGTCATCCCCTCTGCATCTTTTTTGGCATCTGAAGCTCACCTTTTCCCATAGCTAATTGGCTAAGGGACAAGTATCTAAGAGGTGCTGAAGGGTTTCTTCGCTTTGAAAGCAGTTATGGCATACAGAAGGGCCTTGGAAGCTTCTTCTCCTTAGTTTATCCCAAGCGAGGATTCTTTTACATCCTACAAGCCAGAGGAAGTAGGAAATTTTGGGCCATGATCCGAGTTCCCAAAGTTTGCTCCATAAAGGATCAGTAGGAGAGGGGAAGTTGCAAACCAGCTTGTAGGCTTCGGAGGTGGTGTAGGACCCTTTGGGTTGATAACCCCATCTGAGAATGTCGTGGCCTTCATAATGCCTTATGCTTCGTTTTCTTAGATCTTTCTCGAATTCTTCTATCTCCTGTGTGTTTGTGTTGCGGAGAATTTGATTACTCTATCTCCATTTTCTGTACCCGTGCTCCATCTCCTGCATCCAAAAATGATGGACTTTATCCTGTTGCTACTCCTGCCTGTCTGGTATCATAGATGGAGGAAGAACATTGGTAAGCCTGGGCATTTGGTTCCAGGCGTCTGTCCAAAATCTAGCCGAGCTACCATTCCTGATCTCCCAGAAGCTGTGCTGTTGAATTAAATGATAGTGTTGTTTGGCGGCATTCCAGATTAACGACCCTTTTTCAGTGGGAGTAAACCTGATGAGCTCTTCTTGAGGTCTGTTGTTAGCATATTTGGCTGTCCAGATTTTTACCCATGGCTTTTCTGGGTTAGTGATCCATTGCCACCAAATCTTAGCATTCATGATGGAATTACTGTGCTCTGGGTCCCTCAGCCCAATGCCGCCCTTGTCTTTGGGCATGCAAACAGAAGTCCATTTAACCAGAGCCCATTTGCGATTTGTTGCCGAGCTACCCCAAAGAAAGTCACGCTGTAGGCTCCTTATTCTTTTTAGGACCCACTTAGGTGCTGCTAGAATGGAGAAGAGGTAGAGAGGCATGGCTTGAAGTACAGATTTGATGAGCACCACCCGACTGGCGAGGTTTAGAGATTTGTAAGTCCAAAGGTTGAGGCGGGACTCAAGCTTCTCTAGGAGAGAGCTCCAAGCGGGATGCTTTATGGCGGAAGCAGTGAGGGGAGCGCCAAGATATTTGGAGGGGAGGGTAGCAGAGGGGAAGCCAAGAATGCGAGTGACTGCAGATTTAACCGAAGGAGGAGTATGAAAGAAGAATATCTGCGACTTGGAGGTGTTGACATAGGTGCCAGAAGCCTCAGAGAAGTCGTTGAGGAGGGATTTGAAGCGAGAGGCTTCCTGGACAGAAGGGTAGCCAAAAAGCATGGTATCATCAACAAATTGCTGATGAGAGGTGGCAGGGGTATTGTGGACCGTAATGCCTTTAAGCTGCTGGGAATGGAGGGCGTGTTTGATGTGTCTGCCAAGACCTTCAGCCATCAGAACAAAAAGGAAGGGGGATAGGGGGTCACCTTGCCTGATACCTCGAGATGGCTTGAAAGGACGAGAAGGGATACCATTCACCAGGATGGAGAAGTGGGTGGAAGTGATAAGGCTCATGATCCAGCGAATCCACATGGAACCAAATCCAAAAGCTTTTAACATATGATGAATATAAGTCCAACTGAGCTTGTCGAAAGCTTTAGAAAGATCCAGTTTGAGAATCATACCTGCTTGTTTAGAGTGCTTGAGGGAGTGGATTATCTCGTGTGTGAGGAGGATGCCATCCATTATCTGTCGTCCCTCCACGTACCCCAACTGTTCCGGAGAGATAAGCAGAGGTAATAGGGGATAAAGTTACTCATATTCATGAAGTCATATAATTTCAATTTACTTTTGTTTTCTTAAAGGTTATACACAATTATCAATAACCAAATTATCTTCATCATAAATTAGTCCTCAATAGTAAAATTACTTTTTATTCAAAAATATAAATCACAATAAAGATAAATATAAAAGTGTTTCCCAAAATTTTCATATGAAAACAATAAATTATTACATATTAACTTGTTACATGTCTTACTTTTTTGAACTTGTTATAGAATATTTGAATTCATTTTAATCATTCTTCCAAATTGTGGAATATGCAATTCTCCAACTTTAAAATGATGTTTTTAAATCATTACACTAACTTACATCTTAACAAATCTCATATAAAGATATTACCAATTAAACAAAAATAGAAATAAAATAAATCTCATACAAAAATATTATTAGTTAAATGAAAATAAAAATAAAACACAAAAATTTCCAATTATACCTTACCAAATGTATCATGAAAACATATAAATCAATAATGGAAAATCTTAAAAGAACATTACCAAGTGAAAAAGTATCACAAGAGATCAATAAAAAAGTACCAATTCACCTTATAGGTAAATTTTTTTCCTCTTTTAATTTTGTTTCAATATTTTATTTAATCACTAGATATGTAGGCATTAGATGTTAGATGTTAGACATAAATATTTTCTAAATTCAAATTTTTTATATAGTAAGTTTGTTTTTATTAATAAAATTATGGACATTTTTTTAGATAAACCATCCTATCCCGGATCTATCAAGCACCCAGAGGGATCAAATCTCTTGAGGTGCAAACCTCTTTTTTGAGTGCAAAACTTGAGGAAAGGTTAAGATGGGACCAAATCTCCTAAGGTGCAAACCTCTTTTTTGAGTGCGGAAAGGTTAAGATGGATCGAGATATTTGATCCCTCTTGGCGCTTGATAGATCCAAGGTTAAGATGGATCTAGGCTCGTTATATAATATCTATATTTGTATCTATGTGTCTCTTTCTTATTCCTCTCTCTATCTCACCCCCCAAATATACACACTTTCTCTCAATATCTATCTATCTATCTCTCTCACTCCCTTTTCCTCTCCCTCTCTTTCTCTTCCCCTTCACTCCATCTCTCTCTCTCCTCCCTCTCTTCCTCAATCTCTCTCCATCTCTCCTTTGTCACTTCCTCCCTCTCTCCACCTTTCTTCCTCTATGCCTTTCTTCTTTCATCCCTTTATCTTCCCCTCCAACTCACTCTCTCTCCCTCTCTCTCTTTCCTCTCTCTTGAGTCCTATCTCTCTCCCTTTATCTCCCACCTCCCTCTATCTCTCCCCCCATCACTCTCTCCCTCTCTCATCCCTCTAGCTTTTTCACTATCTCCCTCCCTCTCTCCTTCTCTCTCTCCCCTCCATCTATGTCTCTCTCTCTCTCTCTCTCTCTCTCTCTCTCTCTCTCTCTCCCTCTCTCTCTCTCTCTCGCTTCTCCTTCTCTCCCTATCTCTCTCCTCTCCTCTTCTCTCTCTTCCCTCCTCTCCTCTCTCCCTCACTCTCTCTCCACCTCTATCTCTCTATGTCTTTGTTCTTTCCTCCCACTCTCTCCCCCTCCAACTCCATGTCTC
The DNA here is from genome assembly GCA_031772625.1 of Pinus tabuliformis. Taxonomy (NCBI): domain Eukaryota; kingdom Viridiplantae; phylum Streptophyta; class Pinopsida; order Pinales; family Pinaceae; genus Pinus; species Pinus tabuliformis. The sequence goes on along the minus strand of CM062805.1, from coordinate 700,992,351 downwards.
TCTCTCCATGTCTCCTTCTCTCTCCCACGTCTCTCTCTCTCCCTCTCTCTCTCACCTCCATCTCTCCTCTCTCTTCCTTCCTCTCTTTCCCTCTCTCTTCCTTCCTCTCTTTCCCTCTCTCTCTTCCTTCCTATCTTTCCCTCTCTCCCCCTCCCCCAACCACTCTCTCTCTCTCTCTCTCTCTCTCTCTCTCTCTCCCTCCAACTTTGTCACTCTCTACTCCCCCCTCTCTCTCTTAAATTTGATCCCATTGTATTGTGTTTAAGAAAGTATCTAAATTAAAAAAAAACTCAATTGGTTGTTAAATATTAAACATATATTTTGGATCAATCATGTCAAAGAAAATACAATAATGAAAAACTTTAGAATCATGCATTATATTTCTTCTATTATTGTTAGTCACTTTGCTTGCTCTAATTTCTTGGATCCTTAGTAAGATGGATCTATGCTTGTTCTTAATAATATTATTTATATTATATAAATTTCACATCTTTATATATAAAAGTATTCTCATTTTTAATTTTATTGAAACCTTGATTTAATTTCTATGGAAATATTTTTAGTATTAGTGAGGATAGAGGGTTTAGATATATCTCAAAAGTAATTATAACATTTTTCCTTTTAGATTTAATTAAAAAAATTTATAAAATAAAATAAAAATAAAATATTGATAAAATATTTTGATTGTGAAATAAGTTATGCTTTTTGGGCATGTGGTATCAATAAGCCATGGTATTGTAACAAAGCCTATTTACAAGTTAAGAATATCTATGGTAAAGTGGGGTGAATATCCATGGTAAAAATCTTGTCATATTGTTATAAAATATTTTGATTTCGAAATAAGTTATGATTTTTCGGAATGTAGTATTGATAAGCCATGGTATTGGCCAATGGTATTGTAACAAATCATATTCACATGTTCATAATATTAATGGCAAAGTGGTGAATATCCATGGTTAAAAAATCTTGTCATATTGTTATAAAATATTTGATTGTGAAATAATTTATAGTTTTTGAGCATGTGGTTATAATAATTCATGGTATTGTAGAAAATCCTATTCACATGTTAATACCAAAATAAAAATATAACAAATTGAATTTTATTATTTTTATTACTTCAAAATTTTTATTATTAATTTAGCCAACATTTAAATGTTCAATGTTTTCATTGAGCACACATTTAAAATTCTTACATTACACCTACACATCTACCATATGCTTATAAATAAAATCACATTAAAATATATAACACATATAAGTAGTACGTAGAAATTTAATATTTATAAATTTAACTGTATTTAAATTTAATTATTAAACTCAAAAAAATTAATATTTACAATATAAAAAGATTCTTAACCATGAATATAAACACCCATTTTAGCATGGATATTAACAACTTCCAAATAGGTTTTTTTTACAATACCATTGGCCGATACCATGACTTATCAATAACACATACCCAAAAACCATAACTCAATTAAAAAAAACCAGAAAAATATAAATATTTTAAATTTATTTTATTTTATACCAAATTCTAAATTTTAAATTATAACTTAATACTTACAATAAACATACAATATAACAAGATTCTTAACCATGGATATTATTAACTTGTAAATAGGCTTTGTTACAATACCATGGCTTATCAATACCACTTGCCCAAAAACCATAACTCATTTCCAAATTAAAATATTTTATTTTAATTTTATTGCACCGAGAGGCGCTCTCAACCCACTATGGTAGAGATGTTTTAACGTAATGTACTGTTTAACATTTTGACTAAGAAATCACATAAAAAAAGTTAAATTAAATAAAAGATTAATGTAATGTAAACATCCATAACTTAATACTTACAATAAACATACAATATAACAAGATTCTTAACCATGGATATTATTAACTTGTAAATAGGCTTTGTTACAATACCATGGCTTATCAATACCACTTGCCCAAAAACCATAACCCATTTCCAAATTAAAATATTTTATTTTAATTTTATTGCACCGAGAGGCGCTCTCAACCCACTATGGTAGAGATGTTTTAACGTAATGTACTGTTTAACATTTTGACTAAGAAATCACATAAAAAAAGTTAAATTAAATAAAAGATTAATGTAATGTAAACATCCATAACTTAATACTTACAATAAACATACAATATAACAAGATTCTTAACCATGGATATTATTAACTTGTAAATAGGCTTTGTTACAATACCATGGATTATCAATACCACTTGCCCAAAAACCATAACTCATTTCAAAATTAAAATATTTTATTTTAATTTTATTGCACCGAGAGGCGCTCTCAACCCACTATGGTAGAGATGTTTTAACGTAATGTACTATTTAACTTTTTGACTAAGAAATCACATAAAAAAAGTTAAATCAAATAAAAGATTAATGTAATGTAAACATCCATAACTTAATACTTACAATAAACATACAATATAACAAGATTCTTAACCATGGATATTATTAACTTGTAAGTAGGCTTTGTTACAATACCATGGCTTATCAATACCACTTGCCCAAAAACCATAACTCATTTCAAAATTAAAATATTTTATTTTAATTTTATTGCACCGAGAGGTGCTGACAACCCACTATAGTAGAGTTGTTTTAAGGTAATGTACTATTTAACATTTTGACTAAGTCAAATCACATAAAAAAAATTAAATTAAATAAAAAGATTAATGTAATGTAAACATCCATAGAGATGTTTTAATGTAATGTCTTATTTAACATTTTGACTAAGTCAAATCACATAAAAATAAATAAATTAAATAAAAAGGTTAATGTAATGTAAACATTTTAACTCAGTCAAAATAAAATAAAATAAAATAAAATAATAAAAATAAAAATGGCCCATGGTATTGATCTGTGGTATTGAGAATCCATAATATTCATGTAGAATATAGCCTATTTAAAGGGGGAAATTAAACCAGCCTAGATCCATCTTAACTCTGGATCTACCAAGCGATCAAATCTCTTAATATGTAAACCTCTTTTAGAGTGAAAAGAGATTTGATCCCTCTTGATATGTATAAAAAGACGTTATACAATATGGATGTAAAGAGGTTTCCTGAAATTGCTTCTAACTTTATCCAAAACCTCCACCTTCGATTGAAGTGAGGGTGCCATAAGGATGCCCATTTTTTGGCTAGAGCCTTGGGGACTAAAATGGAGATCATCTTGCAGAATTCAGATAATATTAAAAATAGTATTTCTTCCAAATTTAAATAGAAATTGTGGGAAAATAAAGAGTTGGAGGGAAAAAGGAAAGTGCAATATTATAAGGAGGTGATCAACCCCAATCTGGAAAACCAAATTATCTCTCTGTCTTGACTAGTGTTAAGATGAAAATGAACATTTCCAAGATTAGAACTAATTCTCATGAGCTTCATAGTGAAACTAGGCATTGGTGAATTCTCAAAACACGGTGGGAGGGTTGAAAAAACACCTTGGGATGAAAGAGTTTGTCACCAATCCTAAAAGGGTTGAAAATAAAAGCCACTTTCTCTTAGATTATCCATCTTATACTCACATGAAAGGAGTTTGTCACCAATCCTAGAAGGGCTGAAAATAAAAACTACTTTCTCTTAGATTGTCCATCTTATACTCACATGAAAGAGTTTGCCAGGAAACTTGGGAGGATTAAATATTGTACTCACATTAAACCACTTTCTCTTAATTTTTCCATCCTATACTCAATTTCACTTTCTCTTAGATTGTCCATCTTATAATCATATTAAAACACTTTCTATTAGTTTGTCCACCTTATACTTACATTCAGTCCCCTTCAAACTTATAGGAATTACTAGTCAAACATTCAAGCTTATAGGAATTATTAGTCAAACATTAGACGCATCTTATAATCATATTAAAACACTTTCTATTAGTTTTTCCACCTTATGCTCACATTCAATCCCCTTTAAACATATAGGAATTACTAGTCAAACATTAGACACAGTCTAAAATGTCTTCAAAGAATAGAACCCAAGTGGAGGGTTAATTAAACCGGTTAGCTACCACTAGAGCTATTGTCCTTTGACAACTTTCTTAACATTTTAACTCATCAAAACTATGGTGATTTGGGAACTTTTCTCTCACTTCTTTTTGAGCATATAAATAAAATGTAAAATAATCCTATTTAATCTATTAGTGTGATAGACCATATAAGCCGTAGTAAACATTAATCATCATAGTCATCATCATTATACATCTAAATGATCATTTCACTCCTCTTAATATTATTATAATAATACCATACATTTTTATTCTTATTTTTATATATAATAATTCAAAATAGGTATAATTAATCTATTATTTTTTAAAATTTCTTATTACTTTTAATTTATTTCTAAATTATTAATTTAATAATAGTTATTATTAATTTACAACAAATTTAAAGAATTTTTAAATCCAAAACTTTCAAAAAAATTAAAACATAGTATTTATAATTTTTTAAACAAATTTTCAATTTTGTTTTAAAATAAATCAATAATTATAATGAAAATATTTAAAATCCAAAATATTTTTTATAAAGTAAAATTTATTAAATTATAATTATTTTAAAATAGTGATATTTTTAGTAAAAATAATTATAAAAAATAAATAATTATATATTATTAAAATTTATTAAATTATAATTATTTTAAAATAGTGATATTTTTAGTAAAAATAGTTATAAAAAATAAATAATTATATATTATTAAAAAATTTAAAGTTCAAATATTTTTCATTTTTCTATATTAATAACAACTAATTATTTTAATTTATATTAACATAAAAGAATATCAAATCAATTATATATATGAGATGACTTTAATCACTTTAATCGCATATTCGTTTCATACTCACCAGCATCAAAATTGTTTTTTTATTTACATGACTTTACTTCATACTATTAATACATAATGCATTACATTGGACAAAAGAACAGGTTATATATTTATCTATATATATATATAAACTTTGAATGTATTTTAGTTATTTTTCTGGAATAGACAGTTTCATATAGCTCACAATGAGATTCCTATTTCATAGAAACTTAAACCATATTTTTACACAGTAATAAAATTTCCACTCTCTTAAATTATTAGTGAGACACTCCAGAAATAAATTGCTCCAACTTGGATTTGTGTGTCCCCACAAGACCCACAGATAGTCCAAATTCCATGTCTCTAACTCTGCATTAAACAGAACCAGGACAGGGCAGGACAAATGACAAATATTAAACATGACATTCTACCCGGTACAAAATAAGCTATCCGCTGCAAAAAAAAATTCCGCTAATAAATAATTATGGTAACAACGCCAAAACGGCAAAGGCTAACGACCCTGCTATCGGGCATTAAATGCCCGCTTAATTGTAAGCTCGATAGTCATATAGGCAAGGTACGAACGGAGTGTTCGGAAAGGCACCCGCCGTGCCTATTTTATATGGCTATCGAACTTGTAGCTAAGTGAGCATTTAATGACCGATAGCAAGCTCGTTAACCCTTTCCACAACGCCAACTTCGGTCTATTCAAAGGGTGACGGAAACGGTGGGCCCGAATAGCCACGTATGCAGCATCAGAGAACCTGCAATCGACATAAGGGTTGCCGAGATAAGCACTTCATTCTCCGTCGCTTCAGACGCATGGCGGCTCATCATGTTGAAGCACATGAGTTTCAAACCTGAGGAGATCATCTACGGGCCTTGCGCAATGTACTGGGATGTCATTATAGAGACCAGGAAGTCAAAATGTGTTGCTGGATCCGAATTATGACCTCCACCATGAAAAGTCAACATACAGTCAAATTACTCGACTTCTGGGCATGGAACTTGAGGGTATGACTCACCATCGACAGATGCGGTTCGCGGTTCTTCTTACTCTCCAGAACTTGCAGACGCTCTTCATGCCAGGTCGCGCAGTCCCTCTCCTGGTCATTTCCAGCCTTACCGCAACTCAAAGCCGAACCCATAAGGCATGGGTTCCGAGGGGAAGACGCCCCACTTGCCAGACCAATAGACCTGACGCCCACGTCAACGAATCCATGCAACGACTAGCTGAATTCCGTGTTTGCCTAGTCGTCCAGCCTCTTCAGAGTTTCCTCTGCGCGGCGACTTGGACTTCTACAAGCCATGCCCCATGGTTGAGGATAATCCACCGAAACAATAAGTTGGACAGCTCGACCTCTCAAGGTATTGTGCTTGTTCAGTGCTCGTTTCTTGTTCTTGTTGCTGGTTTCTGTCGGTGGCGTGGCCATTTTTCATGTTCTCGCAACTCTTGTTTTTAGCGGCCAGTCTCTCAAAGTGGCATTGCCATTTTTCATGTTCTCGCAACTCTTGTTTTTAGCGGCCAATCTCTCAAAGTGGCATTGCCAATCTACCACAAGTTTGTGTATTTTGGAGAATTTTAAAGGCAAAGAGTTTTCTGGTTTCTCCACCAAGAACAAAAACCTCCCCAACTTTATCTCTATTTTTGCTTTTCTGCCCTAAATGCTATGTTTAAGACCAACATATGCCTAGCTACGAAGCTCTCAAAATTGTATTTCTGTAATCTCATTGTAATGAAATTACTGTTACTTAAAAAAAAATTGTAAGTACCACCACAGATTTTATAATGTTTATGACGCAATGCTATTATAACATACTAATCCACCTTTGTACATCAATCGAAGTTGTAAAGTTTGTCCATAAGCTATTCAAATTACTTTGTTATTATGTTATAACATAGTTTTTTATTAACATTATTATATAGAGTTTACATACAAATATTGATTTATTATCTATGAAAATATTTATGTATTACTTATCAAATCATTGAATGATTTAAACACGTACCATATTTACTCGTGAAATAAGAACAATTGATACATGGAGAAAACTAGATATGTATGATATGATTTATTCTTATTTATTAATTAATTTTATTTATTTATTTATGGTTGGTTATGGGTTTTTTAGGATAGTAAACAATATTTACAAGTTTATTGACACATTAATAAAAAGCAGTATGTGTTAATCTTTGGATTTAGATAGGTACATTTTTCAACCATAAACATATACATATATGTTAATCATTAAATTTAACAGATACATTATCCAATCCTAAACTCATAAACTTATACTACCCAATTATTAATCATTAATCACTACAAATAATTGGATTTAAATAAATGCATTAATCAACCATAAACATATACTACCAAAAACAATATACATTATTCAACCATAAACATATACTACGAGAGACAATATATACTAATCATGATTAAATTTAAACAGATACATTATCCAACCATAAACCTATACTGACCAAGTATTAATCACTTGACAGACTTGTAAAAATGCCTTGCCCACCCACACAGGATCATTTCTCACCAATTGACATGGATAAAATTAAATTATAAAATAAAGAAGTAAACACGCCCCGTGCAGCACAATAATCACTGTAACAACCTTGAACCGCTCGAGGAACCACTGGGCGTGGTGAATCCGATGCACATTAAATTTGGTAGCAGGAAATATTAACGGTACACGGGATCCCCTCACCACTCGTTGCACGGAGGGAGTCATCTGGAACGTGATTCACAAGGTATTTTCATCGCTTGTCACGTTACCGCCTAACCACAAATGTGTGTCCGTGAGTATCGACCCTGAGACCTGATTGATGCTTTTGATTAATGGGTGTGCAGGTAAGGACCGTGTCGAAAGACGAAGTGAGGACTCTGCAAGAAGCCGTGCATGATGTACGATTGGGTCTTCTGTCTCTTGCTTGTTATTAATCGAATAATGTTACCGTTTGTATTATTACTTAACCCAACCCAGGGTTTGCTTTCTGTTATTAAGCCAGTAGGAAAAACCAGGGTTTCGTATTTGAGTTTGGATCTTTATTTTTGAAAAATATATTATTAATACAAATAAAGTAGGCATAAAATGTATGTACTTTTAATGGTTTTGACAAAAAAAAAGCTAAGACACATATTTATTCTTTCGCTGGGAAAATGTATTTCTGAAAAATGAACAAGTAATAATCATTGATTTCGGAAATGTATTTTAAAAAAATAATTATTAAATTTAGATTAAAAAGTAACGCCATTTATTTTAGTCTTTATTATTTTTATATAATTTAATGTGAAATATATTTAAAAAAATATTTATTTATTTATTTTAAAGTTTATTTTTTTAATAATTTTGGTGTGGTTTAGAGATATACTATACTGATAAGTTTCATATAATTTTCATTGCGAGCTTTTGTTAATTTTATTTTATAATTTTATAATTTAAAAATATAAAATTATAAGGAGATGGTTTACCATTAATATTATTTTAAAAAATTATAATTTAAAAATATAAAAATATGGTTTATCAATAGTGTTATTTTGGATATCTATTTTTTAATTTAAAAACTTATTTCATTTCAAGTCACATTGGATATCTATTTTTTAATTTAAAAACTTATTTCATTTCAAGTCATTTAGTTTAATTAATAGATAAAATGAATTTTTTTTTGCTAATTTTGTTCAAAATCAAATATAGATTTTAAAAAATATAATTTTAAATTATTTAATCGGGGAGATTGAATGCTTAAAAGGTTTTAAACAACTAAAAATTGCATTGTTAAATTTTAAAAAAAAAATCATTTACTCTATTAATTGTTCATTTTCAATTACTAAAAAATAAAAATCATAATTCTTTTCAAATTAATAATTAATTTACTGTATTTTAAAAGAAAAATGCAAAACTTACTCAAACCATAAATGGAAGAATTGTTAGCATGTATACTCCAAAAAGATGTTATGTTAAAACCATAAAGGGAAGAATTGTTCGCATGCATACTCCAAAAAGGGATTATGTTTGAGTAAGTTAAATCTTAGACATATACTGCATTCCTGTGTTTCATGGCATTCACGTATTTTAATTACCCTGTAAGGTGTTTTCTCTAAAAATAATTTCTCCAATTGCCATTCTATACCGTAAGTTCTTCCCGTTTAAATCTCACTTTTTTAACGGTCAATTAAATCTTAATTTGTACCTTCGTTAGTTAAAAGAAATGGTCTCATGAAATTTATGATTTGCTATTATATTTTTATTATTTACTCTCTATATTCCAGTTTTTATTTTTATCAAGGTTATAAATTTTCAGACATTTTGTTTCCTTTGATTATTACCAAAATTTGCATTGTTGTAAGGGTATTTTTTTTCAATCATTTCTCCCCGAGTTGAGAAAGCCACTATAGAACTGTGTCTATTATTTTACTTGTTTGGTAAATGTTAACTACAAAATTTCTTTTCATTAAAGCACATTTCTCTTAAAACACTTTTCTATGTAAATTGAAGGCTCAATTATGGAACGAGAGAAAACGTAAGCAAAGAATCTAGATGAATTTAAATGTAATTAGTGGTCAGATGTTGTAAAGAGAAAGAGAGTTTGAGAGGCACTCATCATGGTACACAGTTGTCAAAGCACAATAAAGTGGACTGTCATATACTCGACCTCGAAAGCTAAGTATCCGTCGCATTCGAGGTTAAGGTTTTGAATGCTCAGAATATGCATTTAACTTTGTCATAAGTGATCTAGGTTAAGTCCTCTAAAATGATTGCCAAATCATAATTTTTTTAAGGGTGCGTAGTCTTAGGTTTTTAATTTACTTTGGTCAATTACGTTGGGCCAACTATTTCTTTCATGCTAACCACCACTTACAAAAGACAAGTTATGAAATGGAAAATTATAATAAAGAAAGTAGGCTGTTATTAATTAAATCATAATTAATTGCTTTAATTGATGGGTTTAAAATTTGTAAAATTTTTTATAGTAATTCAAATTAGTATAAAACTTAGATACCAACACACTTTTTTGTTGAAAACATAGGATTAGAGGTAAAATAATTAAGAAAAAAACATATATATTTAAATAATTTAATAAATGTCTTACAAAATAAAGATAATTTATCAATTAAGTATTCAATAATGATATAAGATTTTCTTTTTGTTTTTTACCTACTATTCTATATTTCTCTATATCTGGGGCCCTAATCATGGAGATGTATTTCATAGATTATATTATACTAATGACCCATATGATAGGATGTAGATTTCATCTACTCTGGATTGCCATGTTGGTTCCTCATTGAGGGTCTCTTAGGTAAGCACATCCTTTCCCTTATCAGAGGATGGTGTCTTAAATGAATTGATGAAATCACAAGATGGTGTCTTAAAAGAATTGACGAAGCATATGTATGTATCACCAGTGGCGCCGTGACAATGGAGAATCTAGTTGTGTACACAAAGATTTCATTTGCTTCATGTGCAATTACGCTACAAACATTTGACTTTCTTTGTTAGAAAATTTCATCATTATAGTTTTGCAAGTTGGCTAAATTTACTTCAAACGGATGCTTTTTGGAAGTAGTAACTTAAGAATTGACCTACTAATTTCAATGTGGAACATTTGAATAAACTTATTTGTTGGAACTTGGAAAAGAATGAGAAAATAGGTAACTAGATGCCATAATTAGTTATCCAAACTTGAGGTCACTTGATATGTGATATTGATAACTGGAGAATACTCAAAGAATAGTCCAAACTACCAATGAAAGACTCATTATCTGAAATACCCCATGTAAAATTGTTGCTAGAGAATATCATGAATAGAAAACGCAGAGACCATAGAATTTTCAAGATATTATTTTAAGACTACTTCCAACAATGAGAAAAAGAAAAAAAGCATATACTACAGTGAAATGTCAATTATGGAGCCTCTTGATTATGTCTTGACTCTACATTCTTCCATCTCCCTGCATTGATTCGAGCTAAACAAAGTGTTTTTGAAATAGTCTCCGAGACAAATGAGAGGTGGTATACTGCAATTTTAAGATTTTGAATTTAAATTTGAAACTCAAACAAACTGGCCCATCACATTTAATATTTAAAATACCTTGCCAACTCACCATATCACTTACTCAACAATTTGGAAACTGTAGCAGTGATCCTAATGAATATTACTTCAAAATAAGGGGTTGACAGAAAATGGATGACCAAAATATGGGAGGAGGAGAAGGCTGGAAAAGTGACAAGAATATCAATACCATACATGCATACATATGGATAACATAGTCTTACAGGACTCTTCATCCTGGTGGATAATGCTCATCGTTTTCCCACTACTCATCGTTAAATAATTGATACATTGAAAATATATATTTTGGAATCAATTCAAGAAAAACTATGACCTTATTAACTCTAGCCAATAGGAACTGTAACCCATAGTAACTATAACCAATGAGAACTATTACCACAGTTACTCTCGTTGACAAGAAATTTTATCAATGAATGAATAAGATGATTATAGGTTTTTTGTCATAATAGTTCTCTGATCAAGAAATTCCCTATAACTATGACTAATAAACATTGATTATAGTTCTTGTGATTCAAGGTTCCTAACTAACAAAGGAATTATTTCCTAGAACTATGAATAAAAAAAAGGGTCGTAGTTTAATCTCATAGTCAAAGCTCTCACATCATAATTCTTGTGGTCATGATTCTTGTAAAATAAAGTAAAAATTCCTAATTGACAAGGGAACTATGAGCAACAAAGGAATGATTCCTAAGGTCATAGTTCATGAGGGTCAAATTTCTCGAGGTCATAGTTACTATGTGTCATAGTTCCTAAGGGTTAAAGTTCTCAAGTTCATAGTTCTTGTATGACATAGTTACTATGGTCATATTTCTTGTGGGTTGTATTTTCTATTGGTTAGAGATTCCAACGATAAGAAAGCTCATAAAATTTCTTCAATGAGAGTCAATGAAGTGCTTGTTGGAAAATGAGAGAGGGAGGGAAATATAAATAGAGAGAGAGAGAGACTAGAAAATTTGTAAATGGAAATAGAGAGATAGAGAGTGTTGGGAATAAATTATTCATAATGGTATAAACAACAATTACATCCATATGATTCCATTCCATCAAATTCCACAATACTAGGGTTTTCAAATTCCATAAATGTAGGGTTTTCAAATTGCACAAAACTAAGGTCTTCAAAGTTCACTTCAATATACATTGACAAACATTGCCAACTTGTGATGCAAGGTCAATATGGTGTGCTTACTTACATTGTCTAATTATCCACTCAAATTTGAACTCACTATATTGGAGTTTCCACATTCCACATTGATAGGGTTTTCAAATTCCACAAAGCTAGGGTTTTCATAGTGCATTAAACTAAGGTTTTCAAATTTCATAATGATATTTCCTAATAATGCACATACACTTTTGAGCCATGCTAAGCAAGTAGCCTATCTTGGGCCTTACGGAGCCTAGACAACTAGGAACACGTGTGTATTCCTAAGAACAAGCACACGTTCTTGTGGGCATGTGTTCCTCATGATAGCCCCATTTCCACTTTTGGGGTCATCATTCTTGTGCAAGTGACCTTAGTTTATTCTCACTAGTTTTTTCAATTATGCATAATCCTTCTCAAGGTCTCATTATAGAATTTCTCACAACATTCCTTCATACACTTCATGCTAGGTGTTTTCTCATTAGTCTACATAGTTTATTTATTTTTCCACATATGAAGTCATTGCCACACATATGTGATTCCACAACCACTTGCCACATGGTTATTTACAATATACTAGTAGAGTGCTAAGTTATTTCATCATGACTATTCCCTAATTACAAAAGCCTCCATCATGTCCTGGTTGATTTCTTACACTTGTTTGAGAAAATTTCACATATTTAATTTTATGTATCTATTTATTACTCTTTTAGGTTCATCTCATCATTATAGATTGGTCATGGTTACGAGTGCTACAATAGGTTATCATCATTAATTTCTTAAAACCCCCTTTTCTTTATACTTATTTTTCTATCTTCTCATAGGTTTTGTATTCCTTGAGGGGTAAGCTTCTTCCAATTTTCACTTCATTCGTATGTAATTTTGGGAATTACGATACTATTTCTCATATATAATTTATCTTGATTCAAATTGAATTATTATATTTTTCATCATCTATCTCAATGATTTCAGAGTGGAAGAATTACATGAATCAACTTGTAGGGTCTTTTTATCAATGGGTCCCAATTTGGAAAATTTGGGTATGAAATCTTCCATAGCTATTTTGAGGCATTAAACAATTTTTTTGGGGTAAAAATATTATTGCTTGTGTGAGACCTTTTGGTAGCTCGAAGTTTGTATGCAAAATTTATACCTCTTGCAATTTGATCTACCATATTGACCACCATGGTACAAGTCGACGTCACGTTAATCTCTGTTACTCATGCATATAGGGCTAGCCATGTGTGGAATTTCAAAAAGACTCTAGAAGGTCCAAAATCATAACTCTAATTAAGGGTTGAGGGAGTCAAAACTTTCATATTGTTAGCTATTTGGTTATGTTAAATACTAGGCCACAAGGAGGAGTAGGGATTCCATTTCATACTATTATATTTGCTTCCATATCTAAGAAAAGCAATTGGGAGTGGGATGTTAGAGAGAAAAAAAAGGGGCTTAAGATTTTGTAGCAACTTTACAAGACATAGGTCTTAGGTAACTCTATAGAGAGTACCTCTTTCTTTGCATCTACACATTTTTCCATACTAGAGAATAGAGATCAAAGCAACCTCACCTTCTAGCTAGGTTTCCTGAGTAAGGCTTTCCTATGGAAAAAATTGTTCCTATTTTGGTCAGTGTGTGTTTGTCCTTTCAATCTATATTGCTTGCATTTTAGCTAATTTGTATTTAAGCATAAAAACAATAAATAAAGAATCCGAGATCTAAAAAGAATTAACATTCACAGTAAAAAATTGAATATTTTATCAGATCTATTATGATAAATTGTTCCAATGGAATGTCCACGACAATTTATTGATCATCTCCACATCTTGCCTGAACGACTAGTGCCTTCTTTACTAACACTTGTTACATCGTCCAGTTTAACGTATTATGTGAATGTATGTTACTTTATCTTTGATGTTCTTTTCTTAATGTCCATGGTTATGATTTTATCGCCATTATTCCCATCTTCAAAATGCAACATCCTCAAAGCAAGTAAATCTAGTAACAATTAATTAGGAGTTAGGCTTAACAATCATCTTGAATCCATTTTATATTTGAACCCGTCATTCATATCAACTAGAATTGCATTTTCAAACTATGCCACGATGGCTAGGTTGTTACTTTCATCAATAGTATCAAATTTTTTTATTATGAGGACAAGTATAAAAGACAACAATACATAAAATAATTACTAAATTTTTTTTTCCCACATATTACAACTATTTATTGGTTATATCTATATTCCCTTACCCTTGTAGTAGTAAATAAGGTTCCAAATTTCTTTATCCTCCCTTAATTAACTATATAAACCTCATTATATATAAAGTGTAATAATAAACCTTTATATTCACATAAAGTTACTCATATTCATGAAGTCATATAATTTCAATTTACTTTTGTTTTTTTAAAGGTTATACACAATTATCAATAACCAAATTATCTTCATCATAAATTAGTCCTCAATAGTAAAATTACTTTTTATACAAAAATATAAATAATAATAAAGATAAATATAAAAGTGTTTCCCAAAATTTCATATGAAAACAATAAATTATTACAGATTAACTTGTTACATGTCTTACTTTTTTGAACTTGTTATAGAATATTTAAATTCATTTTAATCATTCTTCCAAATTGTGGAATATGCAATTCTCCAACTTTAAAATGTTGTTTTTAAATCATTACACTAACTTACATCTTAACAAATCTCATATAATGATATTACCAATTAAAAAAAAAATAGAAATAAAACAAATCTCATACAAAATATTATTAGTTAAATGAAAATAAAAATAAAACACAAAAATTTCCAATTATACCTTACGAAATGTTTCATAAAAACATATAAATCAATAGTGGAAAAACTTAAAAGAACATTACCAAGTGAAAAGGTATCACAAGATATCAATAAAAAAATACCAATCACCTTATAGGTAAATTTTCTTCCTCTTTTAATTTTGTTTCAATATTTTATTTAATCACTAGATATGTAGGCATTAGATGTTAGATGTTAGACATAAATATTTTATAAATTCAAATTTTTTATATAGTAAGTTTGTTTTTATTAATAAAATTATGAACATTTTTTTAGATAAACCATCCTATCCCGGATCTATCAAGCATGCAGAGGGATCAAATCTCTTGAGCTGCAAACCTCTTTTTTGAGTCCAAAGCTTGAGGAAAGGTTAATATGGGACCAAATCTCCTAAGGTGCAAACCTCTTTTTGGAGTGCGGAAAGGTTAAGATGGATCGAGATATTTGATCCCTATTGGCGCTTGATAGATGTAATGCTCCTCGTGAAGTGATAATGTTGGGTAAAATAGTAAATTTAACTGTGAACTAAAACTCTGTTGTTAGTGTTGTTAATTATTATGATAATTAATTGTGTCATCACTATTTAATTTGAGTGTATGATTAATTGTGCTTAATAATTGTTGAGGTAGTTAAATAAAAAACCTAACTACCTTCATGAGACAGTTGAGACCCCAGGAGGAAAAGGGGAAAAATGCCAAGTCTGGTGAGGATCAGATGGCAGGAAGGGGGAGATGCTATGTCTGGTAGTGACCAGATAGCATGTGTGGGAAGGAAGAGACTTCCTGAATCCGCTACGTCTGGTTAGGATCAGATAGCGAGACCTGGCATAGCCAGAGGGATTGCAGACAAGAAGATCTGCAGAAGTGCTTGGGGGTGGAAGATCGAGGAGGATCTTCCTACGGACGGGAGGTTGACAAGCATTACGAACAGGTTTGCTGCTAAACAGGTATGGCTTGCTAAGCATTCTATCTATGGAATCCTTTTATGGTATTTTATAGGCAAGTAAAGATAATGGGAAAACAATCTAATCATTTCTTTTTAGAAATCTAGTCTCTGCGCAACCGGCAGAGACGGAATCTGGACCTTTCAATCAAAGAACAGAAGCAAAAAGAAAACATATTGAACTGAAATCTCTGTGAAATGTTAAACAGAAAAGAATACTCTTAAAACCCTTCTCTGTAACCAATTGGGAATGAAAACGAAAAGAAATTTAACACTGTGCGGAGGTAATGGGTTCATATTCCGAATCGAGAACAGCATTAAAACAATCGAAAACTACCCAAACCTCTTACCAAGGAGAATCGCAGGCCGAACGAATCGTCGGCGGAACCATGCATGAGCTTCGTAGCAACAACATTCAATAGCATTTATATAACTGAAACATTTGGCAGAATATACATATGTATGCAGGATGAAACATAACACAGTCGGACACATCCCTGTCACCGTGGATCGAAAGAAGAACCATTAACATTATGCATGCAAAACAGTTATTAACAGATTGTCCCGGCTCCAAAAGAATCGCCGTGGCTGAGCTTAAGTATGTGCTTAGCCAACAGGGGCTTCTAATGTCCGAACCATTAATATAGAAGAACTAACCATAAAAAAACGAGTTTACACTGGAAAAGAAACGATTAGAGACTAGTATTCAAGCCCGTGTTCACAGTAAAGCTACAGAGAAGGCTAGTACGCCAGAAAGCATCATAATACAGAACTAGAGTCATACAAAGATTCCCATGTCACAGTAACAATTTCTTAACCAAGATTAAACTGAGAAATAGTATTATATAAACCAAAAACATTGTTCAACAAGAAGTATTGTCTGCGCTCAGGAGCGTTAGATCATATAATGAAAGACCGATTATACAATTTAAGCTCGGCGTACAACGCCTCTTAGCGGTGGTTCCCGCCTGAGTGTGGGCGGGAAAACTAGACATAATACAACCACCAAATATGAGAATGAGACATAGAAATTCCCAAACGAGGAAACCCCTTGAGTATGGCTGAGGGACTCCAAATACAAGAGCAGACCCCGACATTCCTGTTCAGACGAACAACTGTTCAGCCATTACCTTGGGAAAAGCCAAACAGGTCTATGGTAAACGCATAGCTCTTACCTGGATTTGGGATGGCAGAGAAGCGGAGAAGACTCCCAACATCGCTGGTTAGCCATTGAGCCATCCTCCTGAGAACATCAATCAAACCATAAACTGAGAGCTCTAAATAAAAACACTGAGAGAAAACGTAAACGAGCTAGCAGAGACTGTAACCTTAACCGAGCTGCGGAAGCTCATGCACCTGTGCAAAACACAAGCAGGAAAGAGAGAAGCGGGACCTGAATAAGAAGAATTAATACCTGAATCCGTGAAGGATGGCAGAGACATTCTGCTGTGCACCAGATCACTTGGAGACGGAAGGTTCAGGGTAAGGCAGAGCGCCACAACGCTGTAAGTGACAGACGGTCGTTCAATATTGAAAATAAGAAACAAGCCGAAAGAGTGAATCACCTCATAAATACTTCAACAGCTTTCGCTGCCTCGTGGCTCAACAACAGCCCTGGATCTGGGCGAGCTTATTACCATCGTCCGATCAGCAGGAAAAGAACCAGGAAAAGCAACCGAGTTTTGGCAAGTTCGAGATGTCAGGCCGTATGGCGTTTGGAGCATCCGGCACGCGAAGGCACATGAAGGTCTGTTAGCTAGCCGTTCATCGAGCCAAATGGACGATGCAAAACAAGCCAGCTAGATGAGCGCCAGAGCCGGACAGAACCTACGGCTTCAGCTTCCTCGGGGACATAAACCAGCACATAAATATAGTAAATGCCATAAAGAAACATTTAAGAATGAGTACCGTTCATAGCACCTGTATATACCTTTGAAATTGTAATCTGCATGTTAGAAATTCACGACATAACAAGAGTTATCCATTGCCTAATCGTTATCGAATCATGGGTATGGAAAGATGTGTATAGGGAAACATTATTAACCTTTGCATGAGCGGGTAGAAATATACTTATAATACTTGAATGTTTTTATAATAAGTAAACTTTGATTGTAATGCTCGGCAACAATAGTATTTATAATTTGTTGGCTGTGCGAAGAAATTCAATGTGACATATATGCATAATTTTATGGTGGTAAAATATAAAAAAAAAATTTAGATCTGTAATGGTGCGTGACAAATTGGTATCAGAGCCCAGGTTACAACTCTGTGACCTCGGGTTAGTTTTAATAAAACAGCAATGCATAAATAGTATCTTAACAAGCAAGTAAAGAGTATATTGGAATATACAATTACAACTGTTGAATGAGCTAATCTTGTTCAGGTAACAGCGGAATGAGGAGAACATGCTCCTCATGGAAATTTGGATCAACCAGATAATGTTGCTCGCCCTCAGGGGAATCCTGAGTTATGGGTACAACTGGGAGCAGAAGGCTGCAACACTGATTTGACTATATTGAGGACAGTCCAGGAGCTGAAGGACGAAATGGCCCGTTTGCGTGAGGACAATGCAAGATTAAACATGGAACAGGAGAGGATTCTGAAAAGTTTATCTAATAAACAACATCAACAGCGGTCTCATCCTAGGCCTGAACAGACACGAGTAACAGATGAACAAAGCTATCACACTGAACAGGAGGAAGCAGAGGAAAGGGCGGAGACGCGAGGAGAGAAGTCTGTTAACGCTTCTGAATATCAAACTCCAAAAATACCGCGGATAGAATTACAAGGGGAGTTTCGGAAGATTAAACCACCTCATTTCGATGGGGAATCAGAAGAAGCCGCAGAGGCATGGCTAATCAATATGAACAAGTATTTCCAAGTGTACGAGTATGATCACCATCTTAAGGCACGGCTGGCTATTTTCCAGCTGCAGGCCAAGGCCACATTATGGTGGGAAGAAGTCAAGATGGTGTGGGGGGTGAGTGAGCAAGATGTGACTTGGGAGACTTTTCAAAGATATTTTAAGGAAAAATACCTGACAGAATGCTTCTATGATGAAAAAGCACGATAATTTCATGATCTGCGGCTTGGACAACAGACCATAGATGAGTTCATAACTAAATTTACATCCCTGCTTCGCTATGTACCGTACATTCCGGAGGAGAAGGCTAAGGTGCAGCGGTTTGTTAGCAGCCTACCCCTGGCAATGCGGGAAAGAATCGATTTTGATAATCTGAAAACGATGGGCGAAGCAATTTGGAAGGCTAGAATATGTTATCAGTAGAGCAAACAAAAAGGAGAAAATTCTGGGAAGCGCTGGGCAGATAAAAAGAGCAGCAGAATGACTGTAGGAGCTAAGGGAACTCACAGCAGCTTTCACAAGGGATTCTCGAAAGGGGCCAGCACTAGAAACCCATCAAGAAGTCAGATCAGATTTAAGCCACCTGCTGAATCTAAATATAGTGAACAGCCGGTTAGAGTGGATAATGAGGGCTCAGCTAGGCCACCGGTTCAGTGCTGGGGTTGTGGCGGACCCCATTATATTAAAAATTGTCCTCATCGGAAGGAAAGCGATCAGGTGTCCCAGATCTACGAAGCCTCTACGGTGGGAGATGTGGCTCGGTCCATGCCCAGAATAAATGCAGCACTTGAGGATCGACAAGCTGATTACCAACCAACAATGATAGAGTTTGAAGGTAAGATCTTTGATCGAACTGTTTCCATTTTAGTAGACCCAGGAGCTACTTTAAGCTATGTAAGTCCCAAAGTCGTGGAAAGCTGTAGTTTGCAAACTATTAAGTTTAAAAATCCTTGGTTAGTACAGCTTGCCACCGGGGCCAAAAGACGAGTGCTGACTAAGGTCAGCAACTGTCCACTAAGGTTAGCTGGTCAGACAATAATAACATAATTGAATGTACTCCCTCTTGGATCATATGATGTGCTGATAGGAATGGACTGGTTGGAAAAGCGATGGTCTGTAATAAACTGCAAGACAAAAACAATCTCTTACCGAGATGAACTGGGAATAGAAAAGGAAATTCAAGGTATCCAAAAACCAGTGCAGATCCGGCCAATTACGGCCTCACAGCTAGCTAAAAGTGTCCGGAAGAAATGTCAAATATATGCAATACAAGTAGGGTATGCTGGATCTGAAGATAAAGTTGCGACTGTGGAGAATATACCAGTAGTGCAAGATTTTACAGATGTATTTCTGGAAGAAATACCAGGGCTGCCGCCCAAAAGAGATTTGGACTTCACCATTGAATTGGTACCCGGTGCAGCCCCAGTATCCCGAGCACCCTATCGGATGAGTGTGCCGGAATTAACTGAGTTAAAGATGCAGCTGCAAGAGTTGTTGGACAAGAAGTATATCCGTCCCAGTGAATCCCCTTGGGGAGCCCCTGTGTTGTTTGTTAGGAAAAAGGATGGAACTCTCCATATGTGCATAGATTATAGACAGCTGAACAAATTGACAGTTAAAAACAAATATCCACTACCCCGCATTGATGAACTGTTTGATCAGGTGAAGGGGGCGACAATCTTTTCAAAGATCGACTTGAGGTCGGGCTATCATCAAATCAGAATTAAGGATGAGGACATAGCCAAAACAACTTTTCGTACTCGTTATGGGCACTACGAGTTTGTGGTACTGCCTTTCGGGTTGACCAATGCACCTGCGACATTTATGTGCTTGATGAACAATGTATTTCATCAGTACCTAGACAAATTCGTGTTAATCTTTATTGATGATATACTTATATACTCCCGGAATATTAAAGAGCATGAGGAGCATCTCAGAATAGTGTTACAGACACTACGGGAGCATCAGCTATATGGTAAATTTAGCAAATGTGATTTTTATAAAGAACAGATCCAATATTTGGGACATATCATTACAAAAGAAGGTATAGCTGTGGACCTCGAAAAGATCAAAACTATAATAGAATGGCCAATACCCAAGGACATGGCAGATATCAGATCTTTCATGGGGCTGGCTGGATATTACCGGCGGTTTGTAGAAGGTTTCTCCAAGGTTGCATACCCTATCACCTCTTTGCAAAAGAAGGGCAAGATATTCAAGTGGACAGCAGATTGTCAACGGAGCTTTGAACAGCTCAAAAACCTGCTCACCACTGCACCTGTGCTGAGTGTTGCAGATCCGGAAAAGGAGTATGTAGTTTGCACAGATGCAAGTAAAGAGGGCGTAGGTGGGGTGTTAATGCAGGAAGGTAAAGTGATCGCGTACGAATCCAGAAAGTTAAAGGAACATGAGCAGAAGTATTCTGCCTATGATCTGGAATTAACCGCGGTAGTTCATGCGCTGAAAATGTGGCGCCATTATTTAGTGGGAAGAAAATTCTTGCTGATGACCGATCACCATAGTTTGACTAGCTACTTTAGTCAACCAACCTTAAACGCTAGACAAGCTAGGTGGGTGGACTTTTTGGGAAATTTCGATTTTGAAATTAAGCACTTGAAAGGAAAAGAGAACAGGGTAGCTGATGCACTGAGCCGAAAAGTGCATTGCATTTATGAAATTGGTATTAGTGAAGGACGGTCCACCCTTGACAAAGAAATTGAAGAGGCTGCTGCACAAGATCGAATTTACCTACAAAAGAAGTAGCTGGTGCAGGATTTAAATACCCACATAATACAACAAGGGTACAATTTGAATGCAGCCGGAATTCTATGTTACCAGAAAAGAATTTATGTACCCAATCAGAGCGGTATTAAAGAAAAGATTCTGGATGAATATCATAAAAGCCCTTATGCGGGACATCCGGGCTACCAAAAATTAATCACCTCGCTTCGAAAGGAGTACCATTGGCCAGGCATGAAAAGGGATGTGGTAGAATATCTGGCGCGATGCTTAGAATGTCAACAGGTTAAGGCTGAACATCAACACCCTGCGGGTTTACTACAGCCATTACCCATACCAAAATGGAAGTGGGAGACCATTACCATGGACTTTATTACGGGATTTCCAAAATCCAAAAAGAACAATGACTCTATAATGGTTGTAGTAGACAAACTCAGTAAGTCAGCTCACTTCATACCGGTTCAATCTACATATCGTGCGGCTCAAATCGCAAATGTTTTTATGCAGAATATATTTAAACTTCATGGGCTGCCAAAAACAATAATATCCGATCGCGATGTTAAATTCACATCAGTTTTTTGGAGGACCTTGTTTGAAGGTCTGGGGACTCAATTGAACTTCAGCACCGCTTATCATCCGCAGACTGACGGGCAGACTGAGCGGGTGAATCAAGTGGTGGAAGACATGCTGAGGTCTTATGTGATGCAACAACCTACCCGATGGGAGGAGTACTTACACCTTGTAGAGTTTGCTTATAACAATGGATATCATGCATCCTTGCGGATGAGTCCATTCGAAGTGCTTTACGGCCGAAGATGCCGTACGCCATCCAGTTGGGGTGGACCGGAGGACAAACTCTTGCTGGGTCCTGAAATGTTGGAAGAGATGGAAGTCATGGTCAAGAGGGTCCGGGCTAATTTAAAAATAGCTCAGGACAGACAAAAAAATTTTACAGATCGGAAAAGAACCTTTAAATAATATCAGGTGGGTGAGCATGTATATGTCAGAATCTGAGCAAGGAGAAGTACTCTCCAATGGAATGCTTGTGCCAAATTGGCACCTCGCTTCTGTGGGCCCTTCCAGATTTTAGCACGAGTGGGGCCAGTAGCTTATCAGCTAGCCCTACCCAGCCATATCCGGGTCCATAATGTCTTCCATGTATCAGTTTTAAAGAAATATGTTTATGACCCTAGGCACATAATAAGTTGGCAGGACATTCACGTAAGAAAAGACTGTAAATAAACGTAAACCAAAATGGAATGTTAGAAAGCAGCTAATCTGAATATTATGTGTTTCAGGTGGAACCGGAAGGAGAGTTCATGGTCGAGCCAGTGAACATACTAGATCGGAGAAGAGTCGAGCTGCGGAAAAGGGTCATCAACTAGGTTAAAGTGCAATGGCAGCACTTTGGGCCTGATGAGGCCACCTGGGAGGATGAGCAGAGTATGAAAGAAGCTTATCCCAGACTGTTATTGGATGAACAGCAACATCAGGACGATGTCGAACTTCAGGAGGGGGAGATGTAATGCTCCTCGTGAAGTGATAATGTTGGGTAAAATAGTAAATTTAACTGTGAACTAAAACTCTGTTGTTAGTGTTGTTAATTATTATGATAATTAATTGTGTCATCACTATTTAATTTGAGTGTATGATTAATTGTGGTTAATAACTGTTGAGGTAGTTAAATAAAAAACCTAACTACCTTCATGAGACAATTGAGACCCCAGGAGGAAAAGGGGAAAAATGCCAAGTCTGGTGAGGATCAGATGGCAGGAAGGGGGAGATGCTATGTCTGGTAGTGACCAGATAGCATGTGTGGGAAGGAAGAGACTTCCTGAATCCGCTACGTCTGGTTAGGATCAGATAGCGAGACCTGGCATAGCCAGAGGGTTCGCAGACAAGAAGATCTGCAGAAGTGCTTGGGGGTGGAAGATCGAGGAGGATCTTCCTACGGACGGGAGGTTGACAAGCATTACGAACAAGTTTGCTGCTAAACAGGTATGGCTTGCTAAGAATTCTATCTGTGGAATCCTTTTATGGTCTTTTATAGGCAAGTAAAGATAATGGGAAAATAATCTAATCATTTTTTTTTAGAAATCTAGTCTCTGCACAACCGGCAGAGACGGAATCTGGACCTTTCAATCAAAGAACAGAAGCAAAAAGAAAACATATCGAACTGAAATCTCTGTGAAATGTTAAACAGAAAAGAATACTCTTAAAACCCTTCTCTGTAACCAATTGGGAATGAAAACGAAAAGAAATTTAACACTGTGCGGAGGTAATGAGTTCATATTCCGAATCGAGAACAACATTAAAACAATCGAAAACTACCCAAACCTCTTACCAAGGAGAATCGCAGGCCGAACGAATCGTCGGCGGAACCATGCACGAGCTTCATAGCAACAACATTCAATAGAATTTATATAACTGAAACATTTGGCAGAATATACATATGTATGCAGGATGAAACATAACACAGTCGGACACATCCCTGTCACCGTGGATCGAAAGAAGAACCATTAACATTATGCATGCAAAACAGTTATTAACAGATTGTCCCGGCTCCAAAAGAATCGCCGTGGCTGAGCTTAAGTATGTGCTTAGCCAGCAGGGGCTTCTAATGTCCGAACCATTAATATAGAAGAACTAACCATAAAAAAAATGAGTTTACACTGGAAAAGAAACGATTAGAGACTAGTATTCAAGCCCGTGTTCACAGTAAAGCTACAGAGAAGGCGAGTATGCCAGAAAGCATCATAATACAGAACTAGAGTCATACAAAGATTCCCGTGTCACAGTAACAATTTCTTAACCAAGATTAAACTGAGAAATAGTATTATATAAACCAAAAACATTGTTCAACAAGAAGTATTGTCTGCGCTCAGGAGCGTTAGATCATATAATGAAAGACCGATTATACAATTTAAGCTCGGCGTACAGCGCCTCTTAGCGGTGGTTTCCGCCTGAGTGTGGGTGGGAAAACCAGACATAATACAACCACCAAATATGAGAATGAGACATAGAAATTCCCAAGCGAGGAAACCCCTTGAGTATGGTTGAGGGACTCCAAATACAAGAGCAGACCCCGACATTCCTGTTCAGACGAACAGCTGTTCAGCCATTACCTTGGGAAAAGCCAAACAGGTCTATGGTAAACGCATAGCTCTTACCTGGATTTGGGATGGCAGAGAAGCGGAGAAGACTCCCAACATCGCTGGTTAGCCATCGAGCCATCCTCCTGAGAACATCAACCAAACCATAAACTGAGAGCTCTAAATAAAAACGCTGAGAGAAAACGTAAACGAGCTAGCAGAGACTGTAACCTTAACCGAGCTGCGGAAGCTCATGCACCTGTGCAAAACACAAGCAGGAAAGAGAGAAGCGGGACCTGAATAAGAAGAATTAAAACTTGAATCCGTGAAGGATGGCAGAGACATTCTGCTGTGCACCATATCACTTGGAGACGGAAGGTTCAGGGTAAGGCAGAGCGCCACAACGTTGTAAGTGATAGACAGTCTTTCAATATTGAAAATAAGAAACAAGCCGAAAGAGTGAATCACCTCATAAATACTTCAACAGCTTTCTCTGCCCCGTGGCTCAACAACAGCCCTGGATCTGGGCGAGCTTATTACCATCGTCCGATCAGCAGGAAAAGAACCAGGAAAAGCAACCGAGTTTTGGCAAGTTCGAGATGTCATGCTGTATGGCGTTTGGAGCATCCGGCACGCGAAGGCACATGAAGGTCTGTTAGCTAGCCGTTCATCGATCCAAATGGACGATGCAAAACAAGCCAGCTAGATGAGCGCTGGAGCCGGACAGAACCCACGGCTTCAGCTTCCTCAGGGACATAAACCAGCACATAAATATAGTAAATGCCATAAAGAAACATTTAAGAATGAGTACCGTTCATAGCACCTGTATATACCTTTGAAATTGTAATCCGCATGTTAGAAATTCACGACATAACAAGAGTTATCCATTGCCTAATCGTTATCGAATCATGGGTATGGAAAGATGTGTATAGGGAAACATTATTAACCTTTGCATGAGCGGGTAGAAATATACTTATAATACTTGAATGTTTTTATAATAAGTAAACTTTGATTGTAATGCTCGGCAACAATAGTATTTAGAATTTGTTGGTTGTGCGAAGAAATTCAATGTGACATATATGCATAATTTTATGGTGGTAAAATATATAAAAAAAAAAATTAGATCTGTAATGGTGCGTGACAATAGATCTAAGGTTAAGATGGATCTAGGCTCGTAATATAATATCTATATTTGTATCTATGTGTCTCTTTCTTATTCCTCTCTCTATCTCATCCCACAAATATACACACTTTCTCTCAATATCTATCTATCTATCTCTCTCACTCCCTTTTCCTCTCCCTCTCTTTCTCTTCCCCTTCACTCCATCTCTCTCTCCTCCCTCTCTTCCTCAATCTCTCTCCATCTCTCCTTTGTCACTCCCTCTCTCTCTCCACCTTTCTTCCTCTATGCCTTTCTTCTTTCCTCCCTTTCTCTCCCCCTCCAACTCACTCTCTCCCTCTCTCTCTCTCCTCTCTCTTGAGTCCTATCTCTCTCCCTTTATCTCCCACCTCCCTCTATCTCTCCCCCCATCACTCTCTCCCTCTCTCATCCCTCCAGCTTTTTCACTATCTCCCTCCCTCTCTCCTTCTCTCTCTCCCCTCCATCTATGTCTCTCTCTCTCTCTCTCTCTCTCTCTCTCTCTCTCGCTTCTCCTTCTCTCCCTATCTCTCTCCTCTCCTCTTCTTTCTCTTCCCTCCCCTCCTCTCTCCCTTACTTTCTCTCCACCTCTATATCTCTATGTCTTTGTTCTTTCCTCCCACTCTCTCCCCCTCCAACTCCATGTCTCTCTCTCCCTGTCTCCTTCTCTTTCCTTGTCTCCTTCTCTCTCCCCCGTCTCTCTCTCTCCCTCTCTCTCTCACCTCCATCTCTCCTCTCTCTTCCTTCCTCTCTTCCTTCCTCTCTTTCCCTCTCTCTCACCTCCATCTATTCTCTCTCTTCCTTCCTCTCTTTCCCTCTCTCCCCCTCCCCCAACCACTCTCTCTCTCTCTCTCTCTCTCTCCACCCTCCAACTTTGTCACTCTCTACTCCCCCTCTCTCTCTTAAATTTGATCCCATTGTATTGTGTTTAAGAAAGTATCTAAATTTTAAAAAACTCAATTGGTTGTTAAATATTAAACATATATTTTGGATCAATCATGTCAAAGAAAATACAATAATGAAAAACTTAAGAATCATGCATTATATTTCCTCTATTATTGTTAGTCACTTTGCTTGCTCTAATTTCTTGGATCCTTAGTTAAGATGGATCTATGCTTGTTCTTAATAATGTTATTTATATTATATAAATTTCACATCTTTATATATAAAAGCATTCTCATTTTTAATTTTATTGAAACCTTGATTTAATTTCTATGGAAATATTTTTAGTATTAGTGAGGATAGAGGGTTTAGATATATCTCAAAAGTAATTATAACATTTTTCCTTTTAGATTTAATTAAAAAAAGTTATAAAATAAAATAAAAATAAAATATTGATAAAATATTTTGATTGTGAAATAAGTTATGCTTTTTGGGCATGTGGTATCAATAAGCCATGGTATTGTAACAACGCCTATTTACAAGTTAAGAATATCTATGGTAAAGTGGGGTGAATATCCATGGTAAAAATCTTGTCAAATTGTTATAAAATATTTTCATTTCAAGTTATGATTTTTCGGAATGTAATATTGATAAGCCATGGTATTGGCAAATGGTATTGTAACAAATCATATTCACATGTTCATAATATTAATCGCAAAGTGGTGAACATCCATAGTTAAAAAATCTTGTCATATTGTTATAAAATATTTGATTGTGAAATAATTTATAGTTTTTGAGCATGTGGTTATAATAATTCATGGTATTGTAGAAAATCCTATTCACATGTTAATACCAAAATAAAAATATAATTGAATTTTATTATTTTTATTACTTCAAAATTTTTATTATTAATTGAGCCAACATTTAAATGTTCAATGTTTTTCATTGAGCGCACATTTAAAATTCTTACATTACACCTACACATCTACCATATGCTTATAAATAAAATCACATTAAAATATATAACACATATAAGTAGTACGTAGAAATTTAATATTTATAAATTTAACTATATTTAAATTTAATTATTAAACTCAAAAAAATTAATATTTACAATATAATAAGATTCTTATCCATGAATATAAACACCCATTTTACCATGGATATTAATAACTTCAAAATAGGTTTTTTTACAATACCATTGGCCGATACCATGACTTATCAATACCACATACCCAAAAACCATAACTCAATTAAAAAAACCAAAAAAATATAAATGTTTTATTTTAATTTAATTTTATACCAAATTCTAAATTTTAAATTATAACTTAATACTTACAATAAACATACAATATAACAAGATTCTTAACCATGGATATTATTAACTTGTAAATAGGCTTTGTTACAATACCATTGCTTATCAATACCACTTGCCCAAAAACCATAACTCATTTCAAAATTAAAATATTTTATTTTAATTTTATTGCACCGAGAGGCGTTCTCAATCCACTATGGTAGAGATGTTTTAACGTAATGTATTGTTTAACATTTTGACTAAGAAATCACATAAAAAAAGTTAAATTAAATAAAAGATTAATGTAATGTAAACATCCATCACTTAATACTTACAATAAACATACAATATAACAAGATTCTTAACCATGGATATTATTAACTTGTAAATAGGCTTTGTTACAATACCATGGCTTATCAATACCACTTGCCCAAAAACCATAACTCATTTCAAAATTAAAATATTTTATTTTAATTTTATTGCACTGAGAGGCCCTCTCAACCCACTATGGTAGAGTTGTTTTAACGTAATGTACTATTTAACATTTTGACTAAGAAATCACATAAAAAAAGT
Source organism: Pinus tabuliformis (assembly GCA_031772625.1). Lineage (NCBI taxonomy): Eukaryota > Viridiplantae > Streptophyta > Pinopsida > Pinales > Pinaceae > Pinus > Pinus tabuliformis. The sequence continues at coordinate 700,963,966 of CM062805.1, read as the reverse complement.
TAAATTAAATAAAAGATTAATGTAATGTAAACATCCATAACTTAATACTTACAATAAACATATAATATAACAAGATTCTTAACCATGGATATTATTAACTTGTAAGTAGGCTTTGTTACAATACCATGGCTTATCAATACCACTTGCCCAAAAACCATAACTCATTTCAAAATTAAAATATTTATTTTAATTTTATTGCACCGAGAGGTGCTCTCAACCCACTATAGTAGAGTTGTTTTAAGGTAATGTACTATTTAACATTTTGACTAAGTCAAATCACATAAAAAATATTAAATTAAATAAAAAGATTAATGTAATGTAAACATCCATAGAGATGTTTTAACGTAATGTCCTATTGAACATTTTGACTAAGTCAAATCACATAAAAATAAATAAATTAAATAAAAAGGTTAATGTAATGTAACATTTTAACTCAGTCAAAATAAAATAAAATAATAAAAATAAAAATGGCTCATGGTATTCATCTGTGGTATTGAGAATCCATAATATTCATGTAGAATATAACCTATTTAAAGGGGGAAATTTGACCAACCTAGATCCATCTTAACTCTGGATCTACCACGCGATCAAATCTCTTAATATGTAAATGTCTTTCAGAGTGAAAATGGATTTGATCCCTCTTGATATGTATAAAAAGACGTTATACAATATGGATGTAAATAGGTTTCCTGAAATTGCTTCTAACTTTATCCAAAACCTCCACCTTCTATTGAAGTGAGGGTGCCATAAGGATGCCCATTTTTTGGCTAGAGCCTTCGGGACTAAAATGGAGATCATCTTGAAGAACTCAGATAATATCAAAAATAGTATTTCTTCCAAATTTAAATATAAATTGTGTGAAAATAAAGAGTTGGAAAGAAAAAGGAAAGTGAAATACTATAGGGAGGTTAGTATTTCTTCCAAATTTAAATACAAATTCTGTGAAAATAAAGAGTTGGAAAGAAAAAGGAAAGTGAAATACTATAGGGAGGTGATCAACCCTAATCTGGAAAACCAAATTATCTCTCTGTCTTGACTAGTGTTAAGATGAAAATGAACATTTCCAAGATTAGAACTAATTCTCATGTGCTTCATAGTGAAACTAGGCATTGGTGAATTCTCAAATCACGGTGGGAGGGTTGAAAAAACACCTTGGGACGAAAGATTTTTTCGCCAATCCTAAAATGGTTGAAAATAAAAGCCGCTTTCTCTTAGATTATCCATCTTATACTCACATGAAAGGAGTTTGTCACCAATCCTAGAAGGGCTGAAAATAAAAACTACTTTCTCTTAGATTGTCCATCTTATACTCACATGAAAGAGTTTGCCACCAAACTTGGGAGGATTAAATATTGTACTCACATTAAACCACTTTCTCTTAATTTTTCCATCTTATACTCAATTTCACTTTCTCTTAGATTGTCCATCTTATAATCATATTAAAACACTTTCTATTAGTTTGTCCACCTTATACTCACATTCAATCCCCTTCAAACTTATAGGAATTACTAGTCAAACATTCAAGCTTATAGGAATTACTAGTCAAACATTCAAGCTTATAGGAATTACTAGTCAAACATTAGACACAATCTAAAATGTCTTCAAAGAATAGAACCCAAGTGGAGGGTTAATTAAACCGGTTAGCTACCACTAGAGCTATTGTCCTTTGACAACTTTCTTAACATTTTAACTCATCAAAACTATGGTGATTTGGGAACTTTTCTCTCACTTCTTTTTGAGCATATAAATAAAATGTAAAATAATCCTATTTAATCTATTAGTGTGATAGACCATATAAGCCTTAGTAAACATTAATCATCATAATCATCATCATTATACATCTAAATGATCATTTCACTCCTCTTAATATTATTATAATAATACCATACATTTTTATTCTTATTTTTATATATAATAATTCAACACAGGTATAATTAATCTATTATTTTTTCAAATTTCTTATTACTTTTAATTTATCTCTAGATTATTAATTTAATAATAGTTATTATTAATTTACAACAAATTCAAAGAATTTTTAAATCCAAAACTTTCAAAAAATTAAAACATACTATTTATAATTTTTTAAACAAATTTTCAATTTTGTTTTAAAATAAATCAATAATTATAATGAAAATATTTAAAATCCAAAATATTTTTATAAAGTAAAATTTATTAAATTATAATTATTTTAAAATAGTGATATTTTTAGTAAAAATAATTATAAAAAATAAATAATTATATATTATTAAAAAATTTGAAGTTCAAATATTTTTCATTTTTCTATATTAATAACAACTAATTATTTTAATTTATATTAACATAAAAGAATATCAAATCAATTATACATATGAGATGACTTTACTCACTTTAATCGCATATTCGTTTCATACTCACCAGCATCAAAATTGTTTTTTTATTTACATGACTTTACTTCATTCTATTAATACATAATGCATTACATTGGAAAAAAGAACAGATTGATTATATATATATATATATATATATATATATATAATTTTAATGTATTTTAGTTATTTTTCTCGAATAGACAGTTTCATATAGCTCACAATGAAATTCCTATTTCATAGAAACTTAAACCATATTTTTACACAGTAATAAGGTTTCCACTCTCTTAAATTATTGGTGCGACACTCCAGAAATAAATTGCTCGATTTGTGTGTCCCCACAAGACCCACAGATAGTCCAAATTCCATGTCTCTAACTCTGCATTAAACAGAACCATGAGGCGAGCAATATTTCCTATGCTATTGGGTATTCAATGCGGTTTAAGAGTACTATGATGGGGCCAGCAATCGCTTAGAAACTTCACCATACATGCATGGGCATGTAACGGGACAACTCTCGGGCCGGGAAAGGACTCGAGCGTCACCGGAAAATACTGACGCCACATGCAGGACCTCCAATGTCAGACGAAGTGGATGGGTGGGACAAATTGGGCGCGCGCCGAACAGTGGATCGATTTGAAATTTGAATTTCTCTGCATTCATTGTGAAAATTTACAATGTATCTGCTTTTCTCATTCTCGTTCTCATTCTCAGACAGAGGGCACCAGAAAAAGCAAAACGATTCATCTGTAGCTGCTCTATGCCTTGGTCCTCATATTGTTCACATATATTTTTCTTGATATTTATGTGAACCACATGCACATATTTGGCTTTCTTGGCATTGAGTTTTGCATTTCTGCGGCTTGCAAACGCCCAGGCTTAACTGCGCAAGTGTTTAAGCATAATGAATGGGAAGCCATGGCCAAAAACAACAGCGAGTTGTGCGGGACGAGAGAAGGATTCTTGGACAAAGATGAAGATCAGGTTGAGAATCCATGGCGGCAGATGATGTGGATAGGAGGCAGCTGCCTGCCCTCTAAAAGGTCATCTCACTGAGAAGCTCGACGATCGCAACAATTTCCGCAGAGGTTTCGCCCTCCGATTTTCCAACGATGTGCAGGACAAAACGCACATCTTGCCGTGGCTTCTGCCTTCCAAGGCGATCGATCTCCATCGCAGACAGCGACGGGTTCTGCTGGATCTAGTTGCTAATGCATTCAGCACCAGCCTAGCCTGGTTTCTTCGCATGTACCCCTTCGATTGCATCGACATTCACGCCATCGAAGTCGATTCCAAGCTCCTGCAAAAGCCGAGCCCACTTGGTTTTGACGAAGAGTAACGTGGCACAGACGAATCCCTCCTCCCTCACTGTAAAGGCCACTCCCCAACCTCCGCACCAGCTGTACTACAGCTTTGTGTCAGACTGAGATGATAAAGCCAACAATGTCATAAATATAACGAGGTTTATGAAAGGGGAGCTGCAAATGAAAGCGACTGATACGGTGGTTGTAAAGATGGACATCGAGGGAAGCGAGTGGCCGATTCTGAGGGGATGGCTCAGCGATCCAGAGATGCCTCTCATTGTGGACGAGCTCTTTGTGGAGGTTCACTACAATCACCCATCCATGTGGAACTACTTGGTAAGATCACCAGGCAAAATGCGAAAAAAGCTTCTTGCAGATCTCAGATGGCATGGCTTCTACGCCCACTTTTGGCCCTAACTCATTAACCTACCTCACGCCCTCCTTTCATGTTCACCGCTGTTGCTCTCTTTCCACTGACCATCTGCCATCTCTGATCATCAAAAGAAAGGAACAAGACATAATCACATGGAATTTACTGGCCTATTTTATTCTTGGAGGGATCTTATTTAGCTTTCTCTTTCGCTTTTATTTATATTTTTGCAGTTAGACACAGGTTGACAATCATGCTAGAAAAGTGTTGGGCGTTTTGAATTGATAGAGCCAGTCTGCTTTTTATGATACTTTGTAAAGTAGAAAGTATGGGTAAGTTTGATTTAAGAAAAGTTCTGAGTTGATAGTTGAACATCCTTCAAACGGCACTGTAAATTTGGAGTTCACCAAAAATTGTAGCGTTTGGCTTATGGAATCTCTGACCAATTTAAAAGAAATTGTACTTTGATCAGAGATAACAGTTGAACATATTTAAAATAGATTATTATGGATAAGTAGTAAGAGAAACGGTTTAGCTTATGAAGGCTTAAGCAAATTAAAACAAATGGTAATCAATAATAAAAAAGAGAGAGAAATGATGATCATTGTGAAGAAAAGCGTTGCATGTCTTTATGCTTTTGAAGTCGTATATAGATGTTGTATTTGATATGTATTTAATATTAAATTTTAATTATAAAATGGGTTTATAATTTTTATTTTTAATTTATATATTAAGATAAAAGTGGAAGAAGATAAATCAGTTAAAATAAAAATAAGACCAAAAACAATTATGTGAGAGGGTGAAAACAATACAAATTAGATTAAAATATTATAATTATTTAAAAAATAAAATAAAAAATAAGATGTAATATTTAAAAAATAAAAGTGAAATTTTTTTATTATAATTTTTTATTACTAAGTTGTTGATTTTGAATTAAAAGAATAATGAAGAAGAAATAACATCTTATTATTGGTCTTCTACAAAATATTTTTAGTTTAAAATTAAATATATATATTAGGAATTTAAACACTAAGCATTTACATGTATAAATTTGAAAATATATTGATTTTGACAAAATGTCATTTTCATTTACATATATAAATTTGAAAATATCTTGGTTTTGACAAAGTGTCATTTTTCTAAGATTCATGAAACTTCCATTGTATAGAGCATCTCATTTAAGGATCATTCCTACCACATAGTTTCTCATTTCCTAAGATGATTCTATAGCATCTTAAGATGACCCTATAACATTTTGAATTTCTTGGTTGAAGAGAAATCCAAATTATTCTTCCAAGATAACTATGATAATACATTCTTCAAGCTATTTGTTAGGATATTTGTGATGATCTTATAAATTGAGTAATTAAGAAATTAGTTTATGGTCCTCGAAAGATTTCAAAAGATTTTTCTTTAGAATTAGGGCTTTAAATGTCACATTTAGGGTTTTTGGATTCTTTAATTAACTCTCAACAAATTAATCTCCAATAAAATTTTATGGAAACCCATATAAAATTCCATTATCTTTTCTTCACCCTCAAGAAATCCTCTTCCAACATGTGATAGACACCCCAATAAATTTCATTGTCGAAGTGTGTTTGAAGAAAAACCTTTGCCTCTTTCTTTAACTCCCAACAAATCCTCCTCAAACATGTTATAGAAACCCAAATAAAATTCCATCACCTTTCCTTACCCCTCAACAAATCCTCTTCCAAGATGTTATAGAAACCCAAATAAAATTCCATCATCTTTCCTTACCCCTCAACAAATCCTCTTCCAATATGTTATAGAAACTTAAACAAAATTCCATTATCTTTTCCAAATAAAATTCCATCATTTTTCCTTACCCCCCAATGAATCCTCTTCCAACATGTTATAGAAACCCAAATAAACTTACATTAGAAACCCAAACAAACTAACATTATCTTTCCTTAACCGTTAACAACTCTTCCTCTAACAAGGGGCTATGTGTAAGTATGTCCGAGCTTAATTTGGAGTTGACATGTGTCCCTCTTAAAATAAAAATAAAATATTCTCTAAATAGAAAAGCAATGTTGGCTATAACCAACATAGACCAACACACATTAAAATGGTTTTTGTTTGTTATTAATATATTTTTAATTCTAAGTGAATAGTAATTCATAAAATTCACAAAATATCTTCATTTTATAGCCAATGTGAAGCAAAGTGCTAAAAATTTCTCTTATGTGATTTCTACCGAAAGACTTTTCTTAATTTATTATGGATCACAGAAGCCTGAATACAGATATTAATATATTTTTAAGTATACCTGAATATTAATTCATATTAAACTATTTTATTAGTAAGTCACATTAGATATTTATTATACACAACATTAAAATATTTTTTTTAACATTATATATATATGAAATTTTAACCTTTGTTATTGGGTTCCCAAGTTTTGACAACCAATGGTATTTGAAACTTCATATATATCTATATACGAAAAAAAATGTTAAAAGAATATACTTTACTATTGTATATAATAAAATATCCAATGTGAATTATGAAAATAATATTTTAATATGAATTAATATTGAAGTATACTTAAAAATAAAAAGTTTGAAGTGGTATGGTGTTAGTATTTTACAGTTTAGTATATATATATATATATATTCAAATACAACAAAGATTTTTTGGACATACAAGTTTAAGTTATGTAATCTCTATAGCATTCAAAAATACAATTAGACAATGAAATGCTACACATTATTTTTGCATTCTAAAATAAGTTTGCACCTGAAGAAATTTAACCCCTCTCGGCTCATGTTAGATTCGTACTTAAGATAGATCTATGCTACTAAAATACATGTTATAGATACCCAAATAAAATTCCATTATTTTTCCTTAACCCTCAACAAATCCTCCTCCAACATGTTGTAGATACTAAAGTAAAATTCCATTCTCCAGTTACATCCAAAACAAGACTTTTGATTGTCCAATTGTATCAAAAGCAAGACTTTTGGCTTTTTGAATAAGCACTTCACTAATTTTATTTCTTTTGGATATTTCAGCTTATTACCTCAATGGGTGCATCATAATGAAAAGGTAAGTGGCTAGGTTGAGAGTTACACATCACACTTCATGTTTAGATTTATATAGATCTTGATGCAATGTAAGCTATATAAATTTTTGGAGTGCTAGAAATTACAATGCCCTAATTTTATTGAACAAAGTTGATTGTGCAATAACAATATGACCCTATAATAATATATAAGGGAAAAGGATATTATGATGCGATAAGGGCTTGGAACCAAGGATGGATCTAGAAGGTTTGAATTCTAGTTAATTCGATCATGCATTCTAGTTACTCAAATGAAAAAAAATAAATAGCTATAAGCTAGTTCTTTGGTAAGGAATTTTTAATTGATTGAACATTTTAAATGTCTATTCTCTCTTATTTTGAAATGAACAATCCAACAATGCTCATGTCATAAAACAAAGACAATATTGATTCATAATTTACTACAAACATATATGGAAGATGTTTAAACCCCACAATATAATAAAAAAAAAAAAAAAAAAAAAAAAAAAAAAAAAAAAAAAAAGATTATGTAAAATAAAAAAAGGTAGATACCAAAATACATGAGCAAGAGAAAAAGGAAAACTCAAACTAGGAAAGTGTTCACCCATAATTGAAAATCATCAACAACTCCTTATAAATGAAATTTAATTTTCCACCAACATTATGAGCTATGTCCATATCAATGATGCCTAAATTGATTCCCATATTGGCTTTGACATTGCCAATGACAATCTTAGTACACTCTAACTCTCAACTTTTTGTTTGCTAGTTTTTGTGACTTGCATGACTAATCTATGGCTTGAGTAGCCACAACCTAGGGGCATCTAAGTCATCAAAATTACTAAGGGATCACACGTGGCTTGGGCCACACCAACTCTTAGCATGTATGGACTTTTGCCCACAGAGTTTCGAACCAGTGACCTTACACCATGGAGTGCCTTAACATAGCACTGTGTCACTGTTTACTCTATGCCTAGTGGGATACCCTAGCTCTCAACTTTGGTTGTTTACTTTACCCTCAATAAAAAATAGTCCACAAATCTATGGAAGTTATCAAGGCCACAAAGAAACTTGTAAGAACATTAAGGGTTGCAACTACATTTTAAAGAATGAGCAAACAATTTGCAAGGAGAAATGAGAGCTTATATCCATTTTCAAATATGTCAATACATGGTTGATAGTGCTGGAAACAAAAATAACCCTAATGCAATTTCAAGTTATATCAAAATGTCATTCTTGCATAAAGAAACATGTTCAATGATTTCTATCTTATGTTTTTTTACTCTTACAAGTTATCTTGGTCATTTAAGGATTTACATCCCATCAATATACTCTTCAAACAATGGCAAGAAAGAATTGATGAACCGTGGAGATCGGTGAATGCTACGTCCATGGAATATTTGTAACAAATAAAACTGCTACGTCCATGGAATATTTGTAACAGGCAAATCCACCTAAAGGGATCACTTCTTGTCGACTCAACCACGGAGTCTGACCTCGAGAATGCTGAAAGAATTGAACGAGTGACATCTCAATAACTATGGTACTTTAATAACAGGACTCAACCAATTAACCCTCAAGACTATCTATCTATCTATATATATATATATATATATATATATATATATATATATATATATATAGATATAAACTTTTCAAAACTATATAAAAAATTAATGTAAAGAAAATGAACTAATAGCAAGCTTAAATAATTTCACTTCCAACAAATCAAAATTATGACAATGTCTAATAATTAAAAAAAAGACTTGAAAAAAGAGAGTTAATAATCATAACAATTGTGTTGTCTTATAATAGTAACTTGATACACCTAGTACCATGATATAGCCCATTCAAAATGATAATTTGTGTTACATGCCTTGAAGTCATGATTGTAACTTAATATACCTAGTACCATTAGTACCATGATAGGGCCCATTGCAAGTGTGATTCTTTATCCCTCCTAGAAATTCATTGGATAAAAACTTGAAGTCACTTGTTTTACCTACAATTTTTGAAATATCATAGTTCTCTCTTTATATACAATTGAGTTTGGATGAAGGTACACAAATGCACACCTTTACTCTCATTATTCATAAATTTACACCCACACTTCATATACAAAAATATTGATCCCCTAACTTTGCACTTCCACCCAACCTTAAGCTACTTTCTTGGCTTTAATTCGCATGTATACATGCTCTCCTACCTGAAACTCTTTATAAGTGTTTTTTTTATCAACATATGTTTTTTGCCTATCTTGGGAAACCTTCAGATTCTATCAAACTTTCTTCACTGTTTGTTCCATTTCCACAAGCATATCAATCCCTAGGATTAACTTATCTTCAAGATTGTTCCAATTTGTAGGTGTTCTGCACCTTTTTCCCTACAACACTTCATAATGGCTCATTTTCAAAGATTCATGATAATTGTTGTTGTATGAAAATTCAACAAATTGAAGGTATTCCTCCCATTTGGTTGGTTATTACATCACATACATTCGTAGCATATCTTCTAGGGCTTGATTAACTCGTTCGGTCTGCCCATCTATTTGTGGATGGTATGTTATACTGAATTGAATATGAGTGCCTAACCCAGTAAAAAGGGCTTTCCAAAATGCAGAAGTAAACTTTACATCCTGTTCAGAAATAACTACTTTTGGCATGCCATACAACCGAAATATCTCCCTCATAAATATATCTACAATTTCAACAATTTTGTAAGTATATGTGATAGGGATAAAATGAGTTTTTTCTCTCAACTTATCCACCACTACCATGATAGAATAATTTTTCTTTCTGGATTTGGGCAAGCCTATTATAAAGTCCTATTGTAGCAGCTACAATCACCTTCCAAAATTTTTCCTTCGCTTCATTTTAGAGCCTCCCTCCTCGAAATCATAGCAGCTATCCTACAATGATAAGGTACTTATGTTTATTTGTTTTTATCTGTCACTTAATAGCTTGTGTTCACTCACTTGTTCCGTCCCAAAATTTTGAATTTGATCCTCACAAAAGTCGTATTTGTTGTACTTAGCATAATGCTAATTTTCTCTTAAGGTTTTCAACATTATCTGAAGGTGCTCCTTATGCTCTTCTAAGTTCCTTGAGTATATAATAATGTCGTCAATAAAAATCAAAACAAATTTATCTAGGTAAGGGTGAAAATACTATTCATTTAACTCATGAAAGTTGCGGGGGAATTAGAAAGCCCGAACGGTAAGACGACAAATTCATAAAGACCATAATGGGTTCAAAATGTTGTCTTGCAGATTACTCGCACTTTTATTTTGATTTGATGATACCTTGACAATAGATCAATTTTAGAAAATTGAGTCGCTCCCTTGACTTAATCAAATAAATCATCGATTCTTGGAAACAGGTACTTGTTTTTAATAGTTAATTTATTTAGTTGCCTATAATCGAGACATAGGTGCAAGGTCCCATCTTTCTTTCTCATAAACAGCATTGGGGCTCCCCAAGGTGATACACTTGGGCAAATGTACCCTTTATCTAGCAACTCTTGTAACTGCACCTTAAGCTTTGTTAATTCAGGCATACTCATTCAGTAAGGGGATTTTGACACTGGGGTAGCTCCTGGAACTAGCTCTATATTGAAATCAATTTCTATTTTTGTGGGAAGCCTGATAATTTTTTTCGGAAAGACATCTAGGAATTCTTGTTGTCACACATGTGAACCTTGTAGTATTCATCATCATGTAGAATCATAGAATATCAAGGTTACTTTCTATGATCACCTTATAGTACCTGGACCTATTTCTGAGCGCTATGTTGCAGATGGTCTACTTCAATATGCCATCGAGTATCATGAATATGAGTTGTCAAGACTGTATTCTTTATAGCAAATGATTCAATCTGAGGTAGTGATTGTCACTATTATGATGCCATCATGTTATTATTGAGATCTTTGTATGACATAGACTGAAACTGTGGGAGACACCAAAATTGTTGATATGTACTCGAGTTCTGAACGCTTCATCTTTTGACTAAGATTACTTGATCCTAGAACTTTAGATAAGGATCCAAATCAACCTTGCTGTAGGACTAAATTGTCTTGTTGTCGTAGACTTTCTCCTTAATTATATAGACAAAAGCCCTTACCATTGTATACTGCTGTTGTAGACTGATCCTTCAATCCCTGAAGTAGGTTTTGAAACACAAAACCCTTCAACTTTCTTTGATGCCCTTCTTGAAAAATGATCCTTGAATATATCTTTTTGCCTCCCTTCCTTTGACTTCAGCACCTTAGCTTTGATACCATGTTGAAGAATCTAGGGTAAATTATGTTAATAAGATTCTTCTCACCAGGATAACTATTTGTGAGATATTTTTAACTGTTTCTTATTAGCACTATCTTCACTTTTTATTATTAGAGTGCATTCTTAGTTCATCAAATAGTTACCAAAACAAAAGAGACAAGGACACAAGATGTTGGCTTTCTGCCAAGGCCAAAACCTCTCACTCTTTAAGAGGAAAACCCAGTACACAAAATTTTTCTTATAAAGATTCCAATTGACGAATACCAAGACCATTACCCTTGACCTATTAGGCCACTCCAAGACCAAGACACCAATCCTCTTCTTTGTTGCTGCTGAGATCATCATCATCACTGTTTCTTCACTGAGGTCATCATTATTGCACCGCATATATCATTATAGTTGCACCATCGCAACACCTTTATTAAGATCATTGCTATTCTTCGACTAAGATCATTGCTGCTCCTCCATTGAGACTTTCACCATAACACCGAGATCTTTATACTAAGATATGTATATATATATATATACCAAGATCTTCATCATGCTTATGACTATGTATTAACTATGATTACTTCTATGCTCAAATTATAGTTGCATCTTAAACGTATGCTGAGATAGAGAGTGATAGTTTAAGATCCTCCTCTTCACAAGAATGTCGAGACTGTATGTTGAGACAAAGGTATGCCAAGAGTATATTACTGAGAGATCTTCATTACACATATGTGGAAAATGGGACTACATCTTAGTATGTCGAGACATTACTTCATTAATACTATGAGGAGGCCGAGACATCACCGAAAAACACAAAGATCCTTATTCATCCACAACACTGAACTACTGTACTCATCGGATATTTCTAAACCACTGTACTTGTCCAAGATTTCAAATGATCTGAGTTCCTATCCTTCTTATAATGTAGATCCTTTTCACGCCTATATATAGTGGTTTGCCTTGCATATATGCCGACATGAGAGAGGGAACCGTTGTGTCTCTTTATTTGAGCCGACATGATTTTTTTAATTCATTTTGCAGGCCGACATGATGAAGAAGATTGTGCTTATCATTTGGAGGGCTTCTTGACATTTCTATAGACTTGTATACATTAAACATAAGCTCAAGAAGAGCTTCTTCATACATGACATTGACTCTTTGACTTAATAATAAATCCCAAGGCTCTCAATGTGAGCCACTAACAAATAAACCTATTGCTCATGAAACCCACGCAACAAGGCATACAAAAATAATTTTATTTCTTTTATTTCATCATTTACAAAGATCATTTCATTATGAAGACTGAACCTAGTTACACCTTTTTCAACACAATGTCACATTGTGACTAAGATTTTCTCAATATGAAAATTAACCATGGCCCAACGTCACATTGTCACAAAGATTGGCTTGATTTGAAAATCAATCATGCTCAAGAATGGTCAACCATGGTTGAATGCCACATTGTGACAAATATTTTCTGAATATGAAAATGAACCATGGTCAACCATGGCCAACCACGGTCAACCATATTTATTTTAGGGTTTATAATATTTATATTTCAGTTTATATGCTTTGGGTTTATAATATTAATCGCTTGGGTTTAATATTATTGCCTTGGATTTATAATAACTTGGGGTTTTAGAAAAATGTATAGCATTTTATAAAGATAGATGTTTTCTCTTTGTATTAACATTTAATGTGGAGAATATGAATCATAAATAAAATATTTCAATGTCAACTACTTATAAATTATATAAAACAAGTGAAAATAAAAAATATTATAATTAAAACAATTTTTTTAGTGTGTTTCCCAAAACCAACCTCGATCCATTTAACTATGGATCTACCAATACTAGTCCAAAGGAATAAAATATCTAAAGGTGCAAAATTTTCTTGAATTTTACATTAAAAAATGTTTGCATTTTGAGATATTTCATCCCTCTTAATCCTTGGTTTATATATATATATATATATATATATATATATATATATATCTATATATATATATCTATATATATATATATATATATATATATATATATATATATATATATATATATGGGGAGAGAGATTAGATCATATCGACTAGATTTTTATATGTACTGACATTTTAATGTGGCGATTGAGAGTCATAAATAAAATATTTTAATGTGAACTACTTATATATTATATAAAACAAGTGGGAAAAAAAAAACGTATAGCTAAAATATTTGATTAGAGTGTTGGTCAAAACTAGCATAGATTCATCTTAACACTGGTATATATTATATAAGACAAGTGAACAAAATTAATTTTTTTAAGTTAAAAATTTACTATTGTGTTGCTCAATATTAGCATAGATTCATCATAATTCTAGATCTACCAAGAGCTTAGAGGAATCAAAGCTCCATATGTAAACCTTTACTCAAGTTTTACACTTAGAATGAGATTTGCAATTTGACAGATTTGATTCCTCTATGTGCTTGGTAAATCTGGATTCAAAATAGTTCTATCCTAATTTAAATATGAAATTTATAATTTCGTTCATCTATTTTTATATACCCTAAAATAATTGTAGTATCACTTTATTTCTTTAATATATACTAAGTTTATTTAAATATTTTATTTTGGTTATTTACATTTCTTCATTTATCCTATAAAAATGCTTCACCAAAACATTATCACATATTGATTATTTTACTTTTATTTATTTATGATAATTATAAGTAAAATATTTTTATGTTCATATTAAAAACATAATTATATATATAGAGAAAAAAATAATTTAAATTAAAATATTTCTTATATTTTTATTTTTTATTAGTCTATATATATAACCTTATGGATATATGTTTTCTATTTCCAAATATGTGGCATTTATTCACATTTTAAAGTAGAGAATATGAAACATAAATAATTTAATGTCAAAAATTTATAGTTAAAATAGTTTATCAATATAAATCTATAGATTTACAAATAGTCAGGAGAAATCAAACCTCTATAAGTGCAAACCTTTCCTCAAATTTTTCATTTAAAAATCATTTGCATCTCAAAATATTTGATTATTTAATCATTTATGGGTAAATGAATCTACTGGTTGCATCACAATGAAACTCAATTATTTTTAAATTTTCAAAACTTTATATTACGGTATGCTATTAAACACAATATTACAATAATTTATTTATTTTAGAAGTGTTTTGGGAAAAGGGATATTGAGTTTATATTAAGCATTTTGTAAAAAAAAGTTAATTTGGTATAATTTTTTTTTATTTTTTCTGGTTTTTGAAAGATAGTGAAAAAAGAGCAAGGTGGGTTGGTTGGTTTTGTTTGTAGTATTATTAAGTTTGAAGTTTGGAGGTGATGGTTTAAAAAATACTAGGATTTTGAAGTTTATGAAATGAAAAAATTACAATTGCCACATGTATACATCACTATTAGTGCATACACTAATTTTATAATGAACAAACCATATTTCAAATTAAATTATTAAATAAGATTTTTTTATTTTTATTATAAGAGTAATATTGTTAAAATCTCAAATCATATTTGGTGATTATCATTCTCATTTCTTTTAAAATATGCATTTAATATATTATTAAATTTTATCATATTTATTATATTCTTAATTTTAGTCTTAAAATTTATGCATTCAATTTTATATATATTTTAATTATGATATTTATAAAATTTAAATTGTATTTATTTCTTAATAAATTTTTAAAATAATAATTTAAATTGATTTAAAAAATGAATTTATTGTATAAATTACGACAACAATTAGATATACATAGAGAGAGAAATGATCATCAAATTTTAGAAGAAAAATAAAAATAAATTATTTCATTTTTATCTAAATATTGATATTTTATATTAATTAGCTTAGTCATATAAATTAAATGATAGATGAATTCCAATCCGCTTAAGATATTAATGCAACCAAAGAAAAAAGTTGTGGAAATAAGGTTGGCAAGGACCAAAATCTTAGGATTGGACGTTAATCAACTACGTGGAAAAAAAACTAACCTTTTAATAAGTAAATCATTAGAGATCCTAATTTATAAAACACAAGTAATTTAATAAAGTTAATCAGATACTTTCATTAAATTGTAAGGATAAAGATAATTATTTTTAATTAAATCTTAAATATACACTTAATATTTATATATATAAAAAAAAAAAATCTCACACCCTTATTCAATATAAATACACTTATATCTAACAACTTTTTTTTCAATATTAATATACTTTTTTTTTTTTCCGAAGGTGGTAAAACCTATCAACTCAGGTGTCAAACCAACATTGAGGACAGCCATCTCTGGCTGCTATCCGCGAAATAAAATTATTAAAAATAAACTTACAACATTAAATGTAATCTAAAAATAGAAAACAAAACTCCACAATATTACCAATTATAATATTTTATTCCAATTATAATTTTACAATAATTACCTACCATATTTTTAAATTTTTATTTTATTTTCTTTTTATAATAATCACAGTTTTTTCTTTTTAATTTTGATACTTTATTTAATATTTTAAAAAAATTGTTTTAATTATTTTATGCAAATTGCAATATTGCCCTAAACTTAAATTTCATGTTCATATTAACATTTTCATTCATTTTATAATATTTATGGACATTATTTATATGTAAATCAAAATACTATACATATGTAAATCAAAATACTATACAGTATCGTTTTTTAGTACGAAAAAAACCAACCTTATATATTAGTAACTCAGAAATATGAATATAAATTTATTAAATATTTGTTTCAAAATAGGTATAATTTTTTTATAAGGTTAAATTTTATAAATAAAAATTTTTGGGAATTTTTTTTATTATAAATTAATGAAAAATAAAGTAAATGTAAATATATAATCAATTTTTAGTTTCATATGGGAGATCGTGAAAACTTACCTAAAAAATTATAATGCTATCACACATGTATCCCATATTTATAAAACCAACCAAAAGGTCTCATATTTATGAAACCAACCAAATTGTCAACTCCCTTATATAAATATATATTATTAAATAAAAAAATTCTAAAATCAATATCTTCTTGATATTTCCATCGGCAAAGAATCATGTCAAACCTATATTTATATGATGTCTTTTAACTTATTTATACAATCCCTTTTAACACATTATTATTAATTAAAAAATCAATATTTTTTTATTTAATTTTTTTAACCCGAATATAATATTAAAAAAAATTGAATAGAATGTAAACAAATTATTATTAACCAATTTTTTTACAAGCGGAAAAGAAACTATATTTTTCTCTCAGGAGTATTTATATGAGAATATTTGATTACGGTCAAGTTTAGGTTATGGTAATAAAGATATTCTAAATAATTTTTATTACTTTTAAAGCAATAAAATAGGCAACCAATAGATCCATGTTATTGGGCCATTAATGTTTACCTCCTCTTATGTCTATAGCATGGGATTCATGGCTTGCCATCGTATGCAGCATCATACCCCGTCCCCATGGCATTCTCCGGCAGTAAATGCAATGCTGCGAATAAATCTAATGTATAGATCGGATGGAGATTTCCAGCTTACCTCAATAGATTTGCGACTGGCATTTACGACCCGATCAGCTCATATCTACCAATTTATAATTTTCTCGTAGTCTGATAGCTGAATTCCGCTTTTTTATATAAAATTATATCATATCCATATGTCAATAATTATTATTTATAAAAAAATAAAAATTTAAATTATTATAACATTTTAATTAACTTATATTCTATTTACGCACGCCATAAGAGATAAAAATTTAAATTATTATAACATTTTAATTAACTTATATTCTATTTACGCACCCCATAAGAGTCGCTGAGCGCTAAACTTAGCAGTAACTCCTTACGAACCCAAAAATGAGATCATGGAAGCGGGCTATTTCACTTTAATTTATTAAATCACTTGCCACCACTAACCTCGTTATTTTTTTTTGACTTTCCTGAACTGAACTCAATAAAGAAATTGGGTGTCGTATTTAATGTTAGATCTAACCATCTAGAATTTCATCCCAATGGATGCGTTCACACGGGCATTCGGATGGAGACATGTGCTGGCTCTGCAATGTCTGTGAAGAGTTGTTATATCCAGCTCGTCCTCCTCGCGGAAATTGCGTTCTGCATTGATGCGTGTGGGCCGGAGGCAATAAATTTAGGTCTGTTACACCAATATACCGTACCAACGCATCGCACGAAACCAGTGATGTGCAGATGCCGTAACCATGGCATGAAATGCAGATGCCGTAACCATGGCATGAAATGGCTATGGTCATACATAAAAGGGCGTACTATAAGACATTAAAATCCTGGCTTGCCGAACCATGACAGGGCAGGACAAATGACAAATATTAAACATGACATTCTACCCGGTACAAAATAAGCTATCCGCTGCAAAAAACAATTCCGCTAATAAATAATTATGGTAACAACGCCAACGTCGGTCTATTCAAAGGGTGACGGAAACGGTGGGCCCGAATAGCCACGTATGCAGCATCAGAGAACCTGCAATCGACATAAGGGTTGCCGAGATAAGCACTTCATTTTCCATCGCTTCAGACGCATGGCGGCTCATAATGTTGAAGCACATGAGTTTCAAACCTGAGGAGATCATCTACGGGCCTTGCGCAATGTACTGGGATGTCATTATAGAGACCAGGAAGTCAAAATGTGTTGCTGGATCCCAATTATTACCTCCACCATGAAAAGTCAACATACAGTCAAATTACTTGACTTCTGGGCATGGAACTTGAGGGTATGACTCACCATCGACAGATGCGGTTCGCGGTTCTTCTTACTCTCCAGAACTTGCAGACGCTCTTCATGCCAGGTCGCGCAGTCCCTCTCCTGGTCATTTCCAGCCTTGCCGCAACTCAAAGCCGAACCCATAAGGCATGGGTTCTGAGGGGAAGATGCCCCACTTGCCAGACCAATAGACCTGACGCCCACGTCAACGAATCCATGCAACGACCAGCTGAATTCCGTGCTTCCATAGTCGTCCAGCCTCTTCAGAGCTTCCTCTGCGCGGCGACTTGGACTTCTACAAGCCATGCCCCATGGTTGAGGATAATCCACTGAAGCAATAAGTTGGATAGCTCGACCTCTCAAGGTATTGTGCTTGTTCAGTGCTCGTTTCTTGTTCTTGTTGCTGGTTTCTCTCGGTGGCGTGGCCACTTTTCATGTTCCCGCAACTCTTGTTTTTAGCGGCCAATCTCTCAAAGTGGCATTGCCAATCTACCACAAGTTTGTGTATTTTGAATCTCTCAAAGTGGCATTGCCAATCTACCACAAGTTTGTGTATTTTGGAGAATTTTAAAGGCAAAGAGTTTTCTGGTTTCTCCACCACGAACAAAAACCTCCCCAACTTTATCTCTCTTTTTGCTTTTCTGCCCTAAATGCTATGTTCAAGACCAACATATGCCTAGCTACGAAGCTCTCAAAATTGTATTTCTGTAATCTCATTGTAATGAAATTACTGTTACTTAAAAAAAATTGTAAGTACCACCACAGATTTTATAATGTTTATGACGCAATGCTATTATAACATACTAATCCACCTTTGTACATCAATCGAAGTTGTAAAGTTTGTCCATAAGCTATTCAAATTATTTTGTTATTATGTTATAACATAGTTTTTTATTAACATTATTATATAGAGTTTACATACAAATATTGATTTATTATCTATGAAAATATTTATGTATTACTTATCAAATCATTGAATGATTTAAACACGTACCATATTTACTCGTGAAATAAGAACCATTGATACATGGAGAAAACTAGATATGTATGATATGATTTATTCTTATTTTTTAATTAATTTTATTTATTTATTTATTTATATATAGTTTTATTTATTTATTTATTATATATAGTTGGTTATGGGTTTTTAGGATAGTAAACAATATTTACAAGTTTATTGACACATAAAAAGCAATATGTGTTAATCTTTGGATTTAGACAGGTACATTTTTCAACCATAAACATATACATATATGTTAATAATTAAATTTAACAGGTATATTATCAAACCCTAAACTCATAAACTTATACTACCCAATTATTAATCATTAATCACTACAAATAATTAGATTTAAACAAATACATTAATCAACCATAAACATATACTACCAAAAACAATATACATTATTCAACCATAAACATCAACATATAAACATATACTACCAAAAACAATATACATTATTCAACCATAAACATATACTACGAGAGACGATATATACTAATCATGATTAAATTTAAACAGATACATTATCCAACCATAAACCTATACTGACCAAGTATTAATCACTTGACAGACTTGTAAATATACCTTGCCCACCCACACAGGATCATTTCTCACCAATTGACATGGATAAAATTAAATTATAAAATAAAGAAGTAAACACGCCCCGTGCAGCACAATAATCACTGTAACAACTTGAACCGCTCGAGGAACCACTGGGCGTGGTGAATCCGATGCACATAAATTTGGTAGCAGGAAATATTAACGGTACGGGATCCCCTCACCACTCGTTGCACGGAGGGAGTCATCTGGAACGTGATTCACAAGGTATTTTCATCGCTCGTAACGTTACCGCCTAACCAAATGTGTGTCCGTGAGTATCGACCCTGAGACCTGATTGATGCTTTTGATTAATGGGTGTGCAGGTAAGGACCGTGTCGAAAGAGACGAAGTGAGGACTCTGCAAGAAGCCGTGCATGATGTACGATTGGGTCTTCTGTCTCTTGCTTGTTATTAAATCGAATAATGTTACCGTTTGTATTATTACTTAATCCAACCCAGGGTTTGCTTTCTGTTATTAAGCAAGTGGGGAAAAACCAGGTTTCGTATTTGAGTTTGGATCTTTATTTTTGAAAAATATATTATTAATACAAATAAAGTAGGCATAAAATGTATGTACTTTTAATGGTTTTGAAAAAAAGCTAAGACACATATTTATTCTTTCGCTGGGAAAATGTATTTCTGAAAAATGAACGAGTAATAATCATTAATTTCGGAAATGTAATTTTAAAAAAATAATTATTAAATTTAGATTAAAAAGTAACGCCATTTATTTTAGTCTTTATTATTTTTATATAATTTAATGTGAAATATATTTTAAAAAATATTTATTTATTTATTTTAAAGTTTATTTTTTTAATATTTTTGGTGTGGTTTAGAGATATACTATATTGATAAGTTTCATATAATTTTCATTCCGAGCTTTTGTTAATTTTATTTTAAAATTTTATAATTTTAAAAATATAAAATTATAAGGAGATGGTTTTACCATTAATATTATTTTAAAAAATTATAATTTAAAAATATTAAAATATGGTTTATCAATAGTGTTATTTTGGATATCTATTTTTTAATTTAAAAACTTATTTCATTTCAAGTCATTTAGTTTAATTAATAGATAAAATGAATTTTTCCTTTTGCTAATTTTGTTCAAAATCAAATATAGATTTTAAAAAATATAATTTTAAATTATTTAATCGGGGAGATTGAATGCTTAAAAGGTTTTAAAACAACCAGAAATTGCATTGTTAAATTTTATTCATTTTCAATTACTAAAAAATAAAAATCATAATTCTTTTCAAATTAATAATTAATTTATTGTATTTTAAAGTTATTGAAAAATGCAAAACTTACTCAAACCATAAATGGAAGAATTGTTAGCATGTATACTCCAAAAAGATGTTATGTTAAAACCATAAAGGGAAGAATTGTTCCCATGCATACTCCAAAAAGGGATTATGTTTGAGTAAGTTAAATCATAGACATATACTGCATTCCTGTGTTTCATGGCATTCACCTATTTTAATTACCCTGTAAGGTGTTTTCTCTAAAAATAATTTCTCCAATTGCCATTCTATACCGTAAGTTCTTCCCCTTTAAATCTCACTTTTTTAACGGTCAATTAAATCTTAATTTGTACCTTCGTTAGTTAAAAGAAATGGTCTCATGAAATTTATGATTTGCTATTATATTTTTATTATTTACTCTCTATATTCCAGTTTTTATTTTTATCAAGGTTATAAATTTTCAGACATTTTGTTTCCTTTGATTTTTACCGAAATTTGCTCATGATTTGCTATTATATTTTTATTATTTACCCTCTATATTCCAGTTTTTATTTTTATCAAGGTTATAAATTTTCAGACATTTTGTTTCCTTTGATTATTACCGAAATTTGCATTGTTGTAAGGGTATTTTCTTTTCAATCATTTCTCCCCGAGTTGAGAAAGCCACTATAGAACTGTGTCTATTATTTACTTGTTTGGTAAATGTTAACTACAAAATTTCTTTTCATTAAAGCACATTTCTCTTAAAACACTTTTCTATGTAAATTGAAGGTTCAATTATGGAACGAGAGAAAACGTAAGCAAAGAATCTAGATGAATTTAAATGGAATTAGTGGTCAGATGTTCCAAAGAGAAAGAGAGTTTGATAGGCACGCATCATGCTACACAGTTGTCAAAGCACAATAAAATGGACTGTCACATACTCGTCCTAGAAAGCAAAGTATCCGGCGCATTCGAAGTTAAGGTTTTGAATGCTCAGAATATGCATTTAACCTTCTCATGAGTGATCTAGGTCAAGTCCTCTAAAATGATTGCCAAATCTTATTAATTTTTTTTAAGGGTGCGTAGTCTTAGTTTTTAATTTACTTTGGTCAATTACGTTGGGCCAACTATTGCTTTCCTGCTAACCACCACTTACAAAAGACAAGTTATGAAATGGAAAATTATAATAAAGAAAGTAGGTTGTTATTAATTAAATCATAATTTTATTATAAATTATTATTATTATAATTAAAAAAATTATATATATTATATATATATATGGATAGAGTATATATCAAAATATTTTAACATTGAAATTTCTAATTTGTTACTGTTTTTTCTATTAGAATTGGTGGCTTTAATCAATTTACTAATTAAGAAGATTGATAGGGTATAAATTTAAAGATGTTACTATATGTTTTTTCGTAGCCACTATATCAATGGATGGAATTCACATGACTAATTTCTGTGCATATCTAAATCACATGATTAAACCTTGTTTAAATTAAATTTTTATAAAGCATGATTAAAAATTTACCATGCCATTTGTTAATTGACACCTATGAGGATTAAATAGAATAGGAAGATTACAAAAAGTTGCACACATGTACGATACCAAGAATAGGAGGATTACAAAATGTTACACATACACTTGTCATTGTAGTGGAAAGGTGTATTTCAGAATAAACTAATGATGAATTTCAAAACATTGATAAAGTTTGTCCAATTCCAAATAACAAGTGTTGATATTCAATAAATGGTTCAACCTTGTTACTAATTGTTTAAATTGCAGTGGGTTTAGAGATCATATTTTCTCTGTACTTTCTCATCATGCACATATGTTCTTAATAATAATTTGTAGAGAGATGAAGAGAACAAAGCAATTTTTTATCCAAATAAATTCATTGTTTCAGTCAATCTCTATAACTTTAAAAGTATACTCGGGCCAATTTTTGTGCAAAATTCATTCATGCATTGTATAACATTGAGAACTACACAACCGTTTCATATCCCCAATTTATATGCAATGTTAAAGGAAATATATTCTTTGCAACACTATACTACTATCAAAGTCTATTGGGGTAAATATAACATTCTTGTTATTTAGAAAAACCCCTAAATAAATGTATATAGATGCTAAAGTGAAGTGAAATATAGATTGACTATTAGCAATGATATTTATTAAAAACTAAAGTGAATATGAATGTTGAAATATAATTTTTTATATATACCAATGTATAAAAATCACATTATATTTTTGTATGTACATTTTACCAAATGGATCATTAAGAATAAATACATATAAATAATATGTATATATAATCCTAAGGTTTAGTGTTCTTTTTTATGTTGGCATGACTATCATTTAGAATAGAAATATATTAAAACTTCAATTTCCGAGTCTTATTTTCAATGAACTTTTAAATTTAAAATTATTTTATCTTTCATAAAAAAATAAGAATAGGTTTCCATTAAAAAAAATCTTGAAAACAATAAATTATTATGCTTTGTTTTTCTGTATGTTGGTATCACTATCATTTAAAATAGAAATATATTAAAATTTCATTTTCTGAGTCTTATTTTCAATGAACTTGTCTTTCTTAAAAAAATTAATAATAGTTTTCTAGCAAAAAAAAAATATTGAAAACAAATAAATTATTCAGCTTTTTAATTTATTTAAAAATATTTTGTACAAAAGCCAAACCTGCCATACTCAAAACCAACCACTGAACCTTACATATCCTTAAACTTCAAATTTTGGTTAGTTTCAAGACAAAGTCATTATAGCTCATTTTGTATTAATGTTATATATCAATATCTTTTAGAAACTAATATCAATATAATATTAAAACTTAAAAAATGACGGAACCATGCTATTTGAAATATATAAAAATAGTTGCCACTGCTATAAAATTGAGTGTTTATAACGTATCCAAATGAGACTTAATGAAATTCATTAAGAAGCTAAATATAACCGTTCAAAGTTAAAAATTATTAAATCCCATAAATATGGAGTATCATTTGAAAACCCTAATCTATATATATAAAAACCATAAAACTATAATATCACAAAACCATAAAACTATAATATCAGATACAACCTTTTTAATAGGAATCCTAACTAATAATAATAACCAAGATTTTAAATTTTATATAACATATAATTTTCTAAATTATATTCAAATATGTAAAAAATCTTAATACATAATTTTTAAAGGAATAAAGTTTATTGAAATTAAAATAAAATTATTAGAATTCATTTATGAATGAAGTTTATTGAAATTCAAATAAAATTATTAAAATTTATTTATGAAGCATCTCTACATTGAAAAAAAATTCCCCATGAGGCTCGGTATCATTTACGACTTTATATATTTCATATATTTTAATATGCTAGAAACGGAAACCTTATCAATGTAATGTGCAATTTCAACAGTGGATTTCATTATTGAAAACAATTTATAAATATTATTTAATAGGTTTAATATAATAATAAAAGTTCTTAATAGGTTCAATTTTAAAGTTAATTTATCATACATATAATTTTAAATATAATTATTTTGATAAAAAAATTAGTATAAGTTTTTGATAATTTTTTGGTTTCTAATATTTAAATTTATTCTATGACTTTGAATTCTATATTTAAAATTTTGAATAAAATAATAATGTTTTAATATAATATAAAAATCTATTAAAGTTAAATATAATATTGTTTAATAAAACTTAACTTCAATATATTATGGTTTAATAAAGTTTATTAGGTTTTAATATAATATAATAGGGTTAAATATAATATAATAATCCAATTTATTAACGTTTATTATGATTAATATTATTAACATTAATACTGATATTAATTTAACATAAAAATATTAAAAATATTTAATTAATTAAATTTTGAAACTAAGATTTATAATAACATTTAGTTTTTAAATATATTTATAATAATTAATATAAATATAGATTAATCTATTCTATGACTTTGAATTCTATATTTAAATTTTGAATAAAATAATAATGTTTTAATATAATATAAAAATCTATTAAAGTTAAATATAATATTGTTTAATAAAACTTAACTTCAATATATTATGGTTTAATAAAGTTTATTAGGTTTTAATATAATATAATAGGGTTAAATATAATATAATAATCCAATTTATTAACGTTTATTATGATTAATATTATTAACATTAATACTGATATTAATTTAACATAAAAATATTAAAAATATTTAATTAATTAAATTTTGAAACTAAGATTTATAATAACATTTAGTTTTTAAATATATTTATAATAATTAATATAAATATAGATTAATCGATTATTTTTAAAGTATTTTGTTTGAATGGTTTAGGTCATATTTATTTTGTTTCACAGGTTTAGATTACATTCTTTAAGTTATATTAAGGATTAAAAGTTGGCGTTGTTGATTACTTATATCTTTAGATTTGTAAATACTTAAAGTTATATTAAGGATTAAAAATTGGTGTTGTTGAATACTTATATTTTTATGAATAATTTATTTAATTTTTTTTTTATGAAAATACATTTTTTATATCATAATTAATATATATATATATAGATTTTTTTAATTTAATTTAATTTATATTTTTAATTATTTAAAGTAAATAATTTTTTTATAATAAAAATAATTGTTTTAAAATAAATGAAATATAAAATAATTAATATATATTATGAAATGAAAAATAAATAAATTCATATTTTTTAATGCAATAAAATATTTTAAAATTATATTTCAATTTATTCATTTCATTATTATTTATTTTATAGTCTTTCATGTAATATTATTTGGATAAATTTAAAAAACATATTAAATATAATTTTAATAAATTTTAAGTATTTGAAAAAGGGAAATTGAATAGAAAGAAATAATAAGATGATGCAAATTTCTTTATTGATATGGTTAATTTCATGAAAGCATTTTATTAAACTTAAAATTAGTGAAGTGTTTAAAGGGAACCAATGGAGTTAGGAGAGTTAGTATAGGGTGGCTCCTCAATCATCATTCAAACCTTGATGAGAATTGAGTGGCCACTAAATTGTCATGAGATATCCTACAATTCACAACTTTTTCTAAATATTGTACCAAATTAGTGAAACTCATCCATACCATTATCTACTTCCATATGTTTGTTGAAAATTCAATATTCAACCATTGTCAACCATTGTTGACTCTATTTACCATGGTTGACCTTCGTCAAGTATGGTTAGTCATGTTCAACCATGGACAACCTAGGTCAACCATTGTCAAATTTGGTCAATCATAATGACCATAATCAACATTTAAAAAACATGGTGAACCCCTACTCAACATGACCAACTATAGTTAATATCATTAAATAGGTCACAAACATGGTTAACTATAACCTTCCTTTACTAATATAGATAAGCATACTCTATCATAAAAAAATATAGTCAAACATGGTCAAATTAGTCAAACCATATTCAACCATGGTGAAGCCATGTGCCAAGGGTACCAATCTAACAAACATCGCGATGTGTCTAATATTGTGACATTATGATAAACATTGTTGCGATATTACATTGTTGCATCGCATTGTGACATAAATATATTATACATCACAATCTGACAAACATTGTCACGACAGTTAACCATGGTCAACCATGTTTTTCTTGGGGTTTATAATATATATCTTAGGGTTTAAATAGCTTGGATTTATATTATTAATAAATTGGGGTTAATATTATTCCCTTGGGTTTTTAGTATTTATTCGTTCGGTTTATTATTATCTTGGGCTTATAATATCTATCCCTTACATTTATTAATCCAAGGGTTCATATTCATAGGGTCTATAATATCAATCCTTGGGTGCAATATAAATCCCTTAGGTTTATAATGATGGTCAACCATTGGGTTTATAAATCTGTTATGTTTATAATGATGGGTGCAATATCAATTTCTTCCTTTCATTAATCTAAGGGTTCATTTTCTTAGGGTATAAAATTATTCATAACATTTATAATATTCATATTCCTATGGTTTAATATAAATCCAATGCATTTATAATCTTAGTCAACCATGGTCCAATCTCACATTGTGACAAAGATTGTCTCAATATGAAAATAAACCATTGTGAATCATGGTCAACCATGGTCCAATGTCGCATTGTGGTGAAGATTGTCTTAATATAAATATCAACCATGGTCGAATGTCACATTATGACAAAGATTGTCACAATATGAAAATCATCCATGGTCAACTATTGTCAACCCTCGTTAACGATGTCCGATCATGGTCAACCTTTTTCCAATGTCACATTGTGACAAATATTATCTCAATATGAAAATCAACCATGGCCAAACATGGTCATCCTTGGTCCAACATTGCATTCTAACAAAGATTGTCTAAATGTTAAAATCAACCATGCTAAACCATGGTCGACCATGTTTATTTCAGGGTTTATAGTATTTATCTAAGGGTTTATATACCTAGGGTTTATAATATTAATCCCTTAGGTTTAATATTATTCCCTTGGGTTTATAAACCCTTGTTTTTTAGTATTAATCCCTTGGGTTTATTATTTCCTTGGGTTTATAATATCAATCCGTTGGGTTTACTAATCTAAGGGTTCATATTCCTAGGGTATATAATTATTCATAGTGTTTGTAATATTAATCCTTGGGTTTAATATAAATCCTTTGTGTTTATAATCATGGTCAACTATTTTCCAACATCACATTGTGACAAATATTTTATCAATATGAAAATCAACAATGGTGCAACGTCGCAATGTGACAAAGGTTGTTTCAATATGAAAATGGACCATGGTCAACCATGTTTATTTTAAGGTTTATAATATTTATCGTAGGGTTTATATATGTTGGGTTTATAATATTAATCCCTTCAGTTTAATATTATTCCCATAGGTTTATAATACCTTAGGGTTTATAACATTATTCCCTTGAGTTTTTTTATTCATTGGGTTGGCAATATCAATCTCTTCTGTTTATTAAACATTAATATCAAGGATTAAATATTAGTCCTAGGTTTTAATATTAATCCCTTAGGTTTTTTATGTTTATCTCTTTGGTTAATTAATTTTTTGGGTTTATAATATTATGAGTCCCTTTATTGATCCCTTAGGTTTATAATATTAATAGTCATGCGGGTTTATGAATCCTTTGGGCTTAAAATATTAATTCCTAAGCTTTATTAATCCCTTATTCTTTTAATATTCATCACTTAGGTTTATAATATTTATCCCTTAAGTGTATAATATTTTATTCCTTTCTTTTAATGATTCTTTTGGTTTATAATATTAAACCCATGGGTTTATTTTTTTCTTGTTAAGCTTGGTAGGACCATTCCATTTTCTATCAAAAGGCAAATTTACACCACAAAGATTGACCAGGTGGCCTAAACTTGCCTCGAAGGGAAACCAAGTTTGTTAGCCACCTATCCACATTGTAAGCCATCCAAAAATAGTAATGTCTTAATCTCTCTAGCCAAACTAGATATGTCTCTGTTTCATGTCCATACACTACATAACTATCTAAACTTATATTTACATAACATAAGTTAAAAGCTATCCACATAAAACAAAAATATGCATAAGTAAGAGTCTATCCCTTCTACTCCTCCAAGGCAGATTCAACAGGTGTCAGATCCTTGCTTGATGCCCCAGGCATCTAATTCAGTTCCAATATGCAAGGGATGTGGCAGTCAATTCTATCCAATTTGATGTCTTTCTTATGAAGCTCGAAGAGTATTTTTTGCGAATCCTGCTTGTAACTCGGCATACATTGGAGTGTCACTGCCATTCCCACAGAAATATGTTCCATTGCTTTTCCTAATAAACTATTCATTAACCAATAGAGGTAAAAAGTTTGTTTGAACTGTGTAATTCTTCCTTGGGTTTTGCCCAAATCAGGGACTAAAGTCCTCCAATTGTCCATGTCTTCCTTTGTCTCATTGCCTTGTTTTATTTCCTCCTCCCACTCTTCTAACAATTTCAAGATTCCTTCATTTGTCCCCTCACGGCAGGCCTCTGCCACTTCAACGATAAGGTTTTCTACCAACTTCCTTCCCCTTCGAGGTTTCTACGTGCTTAGCTCTTTGTATTTCCTAGGTGTCAAGCCTCTCCTTCCACGATGCATCCCCTTGCAGGTTGGGCCATGTCCAGATTTCCTAAACCCTGGTGACAACAATGGTTTGTTAAACCAAAACAAAGCATTGCAGTTTGGACCCTTTTCTGAATCGTTTTTCCAACACTATGTGCCACCCCCTGATTGTCCTCTCCTCTCACTCTCTTGGCCTCAAATCTGGGTTCTTCCATAGACCGAATCTCGCAATGGGGCCCTCCTTTTCCAAGCCCCATAATTTTCGTTCACATGCAGGTCAAACTTCCCTTGCCTAAGCCATCCATGTAGTCCCGTCTTTCTCCTTACAGTTTTCTAGGAAGAAATTGGGTCCCTTTCCCCCTGTACCTAGGGAATAATAGCACTCCCTCTCAGTTCCACCCAATTAGCTTTCCAATTGGGGTCTCTAGCCTTGCCATCATCCTAAGAGGAATTCTAGTTAAACGAGTGATGCAGGAGCATGTGACTCAGAGGGAAAAAGTCTTCAAACTTATTCCAAAAATCCAAAAAAATCTACAGGCAAGGGAGTGGGGTCCTTTAGCCTGCAATTTCCATGTTTTTTTAGTTCAAGATAGGATAAAATTAAGAATAAAACATGATAATTATATTACAGATGGATAAGATATGATAAAGCTTTACGCTTTAAATCATTTTATGTAAGGCATGCTTTTGTAATAGATAAGGTCTGAGAAGATCTATCCTTTAATTATAAATAAAGAGGCAACGAGACTCGCATTAGAGAGGAGCGGTTGCCAGAAGCATTATTACTTAAAAAACTTTTCTCTCGCTTTGTTTTTCCCACATAGTGCTTGATTAAAGACTTTGTGATCGTTTCCATTTTCATTTCGGCGTACGCAGGCTTCTTAAGCTGCCTTATGAAGTTTTGTGGATACTCTGTTTACACAGAGGATTTACGATATTTTCCTTAAGCGGAACATTGTGGCGGACGTGAAATCTTATTAAGATTGGTTCATACCCATATCGGGTCCGAACCAAATATCGCATCGTCTCAGGAAGGGCCTTTAGAACTGTTATGTGAGAGCTCCGACTTACCGGAACCGAAATATTATAAAGATCAGCATAAAGGGGCGTCGGGTCTGAGGGGGCCTTTAGCATTGCTAAGCTCCGACATCCGGAGCCGAAATATTATAAAGAGCAGCTTGAAGGGACGTCAGGTCCGCAGACCCATTACATTACAAACCCGCCGATATTCCGGACCCGAACCCATTATAGGAGGAAGTGTGAAGAGGCGTCGGGTCCGCGGGGTGTTCGCATCGCATATTGGAGGCATTGACACCATAGAGTTCGCCGATAGCGATTGTCGATATCGCATCAGGGAAAAGGGAAAGGAAAGGCTTTTGCCGCGCCGATAGTGTATTGTATAAGACTCCTCCCTAAAGCCGCTGATAGTGTATTACATAGATTCCTCCATAAAGCCGCCGATAGTGTTTTGGGGTAATTCTTTTAGAATTACTGCCCGATAGGAGAAAAGCCCTGTTTGTCAATTAGCAAGGTTTGTGGGGTTCGGAGAGGAATAAATGAAGCTATTAGTTTAATGACTCATACGAGAAGGGAAGGAGAAAGGGAAGTTGAGATTGATATAGAAGAAATTGCTGCCAAATTTGGACGATTATCCTTATCGCCTGCGCCCAGCCCATCATTAGTGGTATCAGAGCTGCCAACTGACATTGAATTGAATCTCAGAAGCAGGAGAAGGAAAGTCGCTATGGATTTTAGATTTGGAAGAGGACGAGGATGTGGTGGAAGAGGACGGCCTGTTGCAAATGCTGAAATAATGGAAACAGTACAACAGCTTCAAGCTAGATTGGATGCACTAACTTCAGATAGAAACATAGATGATGGAGATGTTAGCGAACCCGAGGTTGAAGCTACAGAGGAAGAAGCTGTACAGGTTACTCCTGAGATGAGGTTCTTTCAGTCAGTGTTGAGATCCACAGCCAGGCCAAAGACCGAGGTATCAGTATAACAAGGAGGACTGAATCTAGAAGAATTGATAGACTGGATTAATGGCATGGAGAAATTCTTCGATTATGAAGAAATGGAAGATGAGAAGAAAGTGAAGTTTGTTGTCACCAAGTTAAAAGGCCATGCAGCGCTCTGGTGGGATGGTGTGCAGGTAGAAAGGAAGAGACTTGGTAAGCAACCAATCAAGAATTGGAGCAGGATGGTAACAAAGTTAAGAGGTAAGTTTTTGCCAAGTAATTATCAGCAAACATTGTTTAGACAAATGCAAAATCTTAGACAAAGATCTTTGACAGTAAAAGAATACACAGAAGGGTTCTATAAGGTGAGCATAAGAGCTAGAGAAGTCCAAGATACAGATGAGAAAGTGGCTAGATATATGAATGGCCTCAGGATGGACATTCAAGATGAGATAAGTTTACTGTCTCCAAACAGTAGAGGAAGCTTATTGGATAGCACTGAAAGCTGAAGAAAAACTCATGAGGAAGCAGTCTGCCAAAGGGAGAGGGACTTTTAGAGGAAAGGGAAGTCAAGGTGGTAGAGGAAGATCTACAACACCTAAAGATGGAGCTAGCAGTAGCTCAACCCAGCATGCACCGACAGGAGGTGATGCAAGAGGCAGAGGGAGTTTTTCTAGAGGAAGAGGCAGAGAAATAAGATGTTACAGATGTAACAAGCTGGGACACGGAGCTTTTGAGTGCCTAGAGAATGTAGAAACAAATTAGAGGAATGCAATTATTGCTCCAGTTGAGGGAGAAGCACCGGTGGCAGTAGTAGCAGAGGAAGAAAATACACCAGAAAGAGGAGAATCTTTGGTAGTTAATAAGGTTCTACTTAAGCCAGCAAAGGAGATGGCTGAACCGCCGCAGAGGGAGACTTTATTCAGGACAGTGTGTAAAGTTCAAGGGAAATGTAGCCAGATGATCATTGATAGTGGCAGCACTGGTAATTTAGTCTCTACAGAAGTAGTGGAGAAATTAAAGCTGAAGACAATGAAGCATCCAACACCTTACAAAGTGTCATGGTTGCAAAAGGGACATCAACTGTTAGTAAGTGAACAATGTGAAGTGGAATTTCAAGTGGGCAAGTATAAAGATAAAATTGTTTGTGATGTGATGCCCATGGATGTGTCACATATTGCTTGGAAGACCTTGGCAATATGACAGAGGAGCCATACATGATGGGAAAAGAAACACCTACAAGTTTGGAAAGGATGGTGTCAATCATACGTTGCTGCCTCTGCAAGAAGAAGATGTACCGGGACAGAAGACTGATCCAAAAACTCTATTACTTGGAGGAAAGGAATACTTGAAGCAGATTGAAGAAAACGAGGTAAATTTTGCTGTAATTTGCAAGCCCAAGGTAATAATGACCTCTACTAAAGTTTCTGATTTACCCATTGAAATTCAAGAAATGTTGATGAAATATTGTGATATTATTGTTGATGATTTGCCTAATGAATTACCACCCATTCGAGGAATCAGTCATCATATAGATTTGATCCTAGGAGCAAGCCTACCTAACAAAGCAGCATATAGAATGACTCCTGCAAAAAATGAAGAAGTTAAAAAATAGGTGCAAGAATTGCTTGACAAGGGGCTGATCAGAGAAAGCTTGAGTCCTTTCACAATGCCAACAGTACTGAGCCCAAAGAAAGATGGAGGCTGGAGAATGTGTACAGATTCGAGAGCCATCAATAAAATCACAATTAAGTACAGATTTCCGTTACCTAGAATTGAAGATTTAATGGATTTCTTGACTGGAACAAAATATTTTTCAAAGCTAGATCTTAAAAGTGGGTATCATCAGATAAGGATAAGAGAGGGGGATGAGTGGAAAACCACTTTTAAGACCAATGAAGGACTATATGAATGGAGAGTAATGCCTTTTGGGTTGTCAAATGCACCAAGTACATTCATGAGACTCATGAATGAAGTTCTTAAAGAGTTCATTGGTAAGTTTGTAATAGTATATTTGGACAACATATTAGTCTATAGCAGGTCCAAGGAGGAGCACGTGAGGCATTTAAATTATGTCTTACAGAAGCTACAGCAAGAAAAACTATTGTTGAATCTGAAGAAGTGTTCATTCATGAAAGAGGAGCTGGTGTACTTGGGATTTGTTATTTCTGCTGAAGGGTTGAAGATGGATCCAGAGAAGATCAAAGCAATTATGGAGTGGCCTTCACCCAAGAGTGTTTTTGAGGTAAGGAGTTTTCACAGTCTTGCTAGTTTTTACAGAAAATTCATTAAGAATTTTAGTAAGATTAATGCACCTATTATTGAGACCATAAAGAAGGATAAACAGCCATTTAAATGGACTGCTGAAGCAGAGAAAAATTTTCAACTGTTAAAGAAGAAAATAATTGAAAAGCCTATTTTGGTCCTTCCTGATTTTAACAAACCTTTTCAAGTAAAGTGTGATGCCAGCGGAGAAGCAATTGGAGGAGTTTTAAGCCAAGAAGATAGACCAATAGCTTATTTTAGTGAAAAGCTAAATGATGCAAAAAAGAAGTATTCTTCTTATGATAAGGAGTTCTACGCAGTTGTGCAGTCATTAAAGAAATGGAGGCATTATTTAATGTCAAAAGAATTTATTCTTTATTCAGATAACCATGCATTACAGTTTATAATGCAGCAGCCAAAGCTCAGCCAGAAACATGCTAAATGGGTAGAATATCTTCAAGGTTTCCATTTTGTGTTGAAGCATATAACTGGGCAGTCAAACAAAGTTGCAGATGCCTTAAGTAGGAGAAATGTATTGCTTCAAGAAAGTCAAATCCAAGTGTTGGGTTTTGATTTTCTTAAGGAATTATATGAGACCGATTCAGATTTTAAAGAGGCATTTGAGGCTTGTAAAAATCCTGTTTTGGCGGATAGGAGCAAGTGGTTGGATTATTTCCTACAAGATGGACTGTTATTTAAGAAAAATCAGCTGTGCATACCAAACTGTTCAATGAGAGAGAATTTAATCAAAGAGAAACATAGTGGAGGACTTGCAGGACATTTTGGGGTAGAGAAGACTTTTGAACAACTCAACAGATTTTATTTCTGGCCGAAAATGAAATCTGAAGTAGAGGAGTACGTAAGAAATTGTAAGGTCTACCAATATGCAAAAGGAAGGAGCCAAAACAAAGGGTTGTATATTCCATTACCAATTCCAGATAGGCCTTGGGATATGGTAAGTATGGATTTTGTGCTGGGATTACCAAAGACTCAAAGAGGTTATGATTCAATTTTTGTTGTAGTGGACAGATTTTCAAAAATGGCACACTTTATTCCATGTTATAAAACTAGTGATGCTTCTCACATTGCTAATTTGTTTTTTAAAGAGATTATAAGATTGCATGGGTTTCCTAAAAGCATTGTCTCAGATAGGGATTCAAAGTTCGTTGGACATTTCTGGAGAACACTATGGAAGAAGCTGGAAACTAAATTAAGTTTCAGTTCTGCCTATCATCCACAAACTGATGGATAGACTGAAGTTGTGAACAAAAGTTTAGGCAATCTTTTGAGGAGCCTTACTGCAGAACATCCAAAGCAATGGGATCAAGTGTTAGCACAAGTTGAGTATGCATATAACGACTCACCGAATAGGAGCACAGGACAGAGCCCATTCCATATTGTTTATGGAATGCATCCTAGAGGAATATCTGAATTAAGGAATTTGGGAAAAGAAGAAATGAGAAGTGCAGAGGGTGAAGACTTTGCTTCAAGAATGCAAGTGATACATGAACAAGTGAAACAACAGCTGCAGGATAGCAACATCAAGTATAAAACCAGAGCAGATATGAGGAGAAGAGAGGTGAACTTTGAAGTTGGGGATTTGGTTTTAGCACATCTCAGAAAGGAGAGATTTCCAAAGGGGGAGTATAATAAGTTAAAATCCAAGAAAATTGGACCGTGCAGAATACTAAGGAAATTCTCTGCAAATGCTTATGAGATTGAATTACCACCTGATGTGGGAATATCACCAATTTTTAATGTTGCAGACTTGTATAAGTACGAGAATGAAACTGCAGATGATACAACACAGGATCAGGAGACTCCAGAGATTAACTGGGTAAAACAGTTACCCACAGCAAAGAATTTACAGCCAGAAAGAATTCTGGACAAGAAAGTGCATAAGAAGACAAGGGGACGAGAGTACTTCCAGTATTTGGTAAAATGGAAGGGACAACCAATCGCTGAAGCTACTTGGGTTACAGAAGACGTTCTACAGAAACTGGGCAAATCTGTAGACGAGCTCATGGATAGGAGCCCATGAAGAATTTTGTCCTCAGGAGTATGATTCAGGAGCATGTGACTCAAAGGGAAAAAGTCTTCAAACTTATTCCAAAAATCCAAAAAAATCTACAAGCAAGGGAGTGGGGTCCTTTAGCCTGCAATTTCCATGTTTTTTTAGTTCAAGATAGGATAAAATTAAGAATAAAACATGTTAATTATATTACAGATGGATAAGATATGATAAAGCTTTATGCTTTAAATCATTTTATGTAAGGCATGCTTTTGTAACAGATAAGGTCTGAGAAGACCTATCCTTTAATTATAAATAAAGAGGCAACGAGACTCGCATTAGAGAGGAGCGGTTGCTAGAAGCATTATTACTTAAAAAACTTTTCTCTCGCTTTGTTTTTCCCGCATAGCGCTTGATTAAAGACTTTGTGATCGTTTCCATTTTCATTTCGGCGTACGCAGGCTTCTTAAGCTACCTTATGAAGTTTTGTGGATACTCTATTTACACTGAGGATTTACGATATTTTCCTTAAGCGGAACATTGTGGTGGATGTGAAATCTTATTAATATTGGTTCATACCCATATCGGGTCCGAACCAAATATCGCATCGCATCGGGAAGGGCCTTTAGAACTGTTATATGAGAGCTCCGACTTACCGGAACCGAAATATTATAAAGATCAGCATAAAGGGGCATCGGGTCCGAGGGGGCCTTTAGCATTGCTAAGCTCCGACATCCGGAGCCGAAATATTTAAAGAGCAGCTTGAAGGGACATCGTGTCGGCAGACCCATTACAGTACAAACCCACAGATATTCCGGACCCAAACCCATTATAGGAGGAAGTGTGAAGAGGCGTCGGTTCCGCGGGGTGTTCACATCGCATATTGGAGGCATTGAAACCATAGAGTTCGCCGATAGCAATTGCCGATATCGCATCAAGGAAAAGGGAAAGGAAAGGCTTTTGCCGCGCCGATAGTGTATTGTATAAGACTCCTCCCTAAAGCCGCCGATAGTGTATTACATAGATTCCTCCATAAAGCCGCCGATAGTGTTTTGGGGTAATTCTTTTAGAAATACTGCCCGATAGGAGAAAAGCCCTGTTTTTCAATTAGCAAGGTTTGTGGGGTTCGGAGAGGAATAAATGATGCTATCAGTTTAATGACTGATATGAAAAGGGAAGGAGAAAGGGAAGTTGAGATTGATATAGAAGAAATTGCTGCCAAATTTGGACGATTATCCTTATCGCCTGCGCCCAGCCCATCACCCAGCACTTGCTTTGCATTTAGTGATAATGGCTTCTTCCCATGCAGATTACTGACTACTTCCCCCTGCCCCCTTTTTCCATCTCATGCCCCTCGCCCATTTGCTTTCAACTGTCAGGCTCATCCCAAGCGTAGTTTAAGGAGCCTGGTGTATCCAAACCCAACATCATAAGATTATCCCCCCAACGACCATAGGCACTACCCACCTGGAAAAGGATATGGATGCAGAACCAAGAAATTTCCAACAATTGCCTTCCCCATTGCCACTAGTAGTTCTCTACCCCCGAGTCCTTCTTCCTATTTACCCTCCTCTCACCCCAGCAAAAACCCAACTATAACATAATTTCAATGGAGGAGCAAGGCCAAATAACATACCCAGGTTGAAATGGAATTCTTCATCGAGCTTTGCATCATAGGTTACATCTCCCTCCCGACCCACTATGATACCACCTTCCAACACAAGAAAACAGTCCAAAAATGGTCACTTTCCTCCCTTGCCTTCCTTTATTCCTCACCTCACCTCATGTCCTACCACCCCAACATGCATACATGGAAAGAGATGCCACAGCCATTTCCTTGAGCATGTGGGGGGCAACGGTACTATTTTCAGAGGTACCGATCAATAATACAACCAGGTTGTCCCAACTGTTGGCCCACATCCTGATCAGGGTCTTCAGTTTCTCAGGGACTACTATTCCTGCTTTGTCTAAGATCCTGTTCCATAGTTTCCCCCAGGGTTTTGAAGATTTCATCCCCGGGTTGGACTGGCCACCATTCTTCTAATGTATCATGTTGATGATTGCATCCCCAATTGGCAAGAAAATCTTCCCCTTTATTCCCCTCCCTTATGACATGCCTGACCTAAATGTAGTCAAACTTAGGAATTATTTCTCCAATTTCTTGGATGAGTCGTGCTGTCCTCTAGCTTTTGCTGAGCTTGTCCCATTTGGTGCCATTGTTCAGATTTTCCAACGTGTTTATGACCAGGCTTGAGTCCCCTTCCACCACTAAGTTTCGGTATCCCATTCTGACAGTGATTAGGAGTCCCTGTCATGCTACTGCAAACTCAACCTCGTTGTTGTTGGCTATCCCACAAGAATCAACATAAATTAGCTAAGTGTTAGCCTGGGGGTTGGTAAAGAGGCCACCAAGGCTTGCCTCACTTGGGTTCCTTTAGATGCTCCAACAAAATTAAGTTTCATGAAACCTTCTTCTGGAGGAGTAAAATGAGGTCGAGATGTCGAGCCTGCGCAGTTTATTTTCCAGGCTGAGGAGGCTATCATTTCTGGGGATTGGTTGAGTTTCTGTATGATACGGGCTTCTTGGGGGTCCACTTTCCAATCTTCGTGATGTCATTGCTCAGCAGGAATTGTTTCCCTGATGTTCTGGACTATTCCTTCCCACACCTTCTCCTGAGTTGTGGCTTTATTCTTAAAGACTCTATGGTTTCGCTCTTTCCATATCGCCCATAGATTGAATCCTAGGGCCATCCCTAAGCTCAATTTAATACCAGAGTTGAGAAAATATGACTTCTCCAGAATTCTTTCTTTGATGCTATTTTGATCTCAGTCCATTCTTTCAAAAACTCCTTGCATTTTCCTCCACTTCTGCATGCAAACAGGCATGTATTTAGAATATGCTCCATGTCTTCTTTGTGTTGATGGCATAGCCAGCAAAAGGAGGGTCCCTGAAATCCCCTTTTCTACAATTGATCCCAGGTCAAGATCCGCCCTTTGCAAACCATCCAAAGGAAATGGGTTACCTTGGGCCACCATCCTCCCTTCGATTTTTTTTCCATATGATATCTTGTTTGTCCTGATCTTGTCTTACTTGAATGTCATAGGCTTCGTTTATGGTGAAGGTTCCTTTTGTGGTGTGTCCCCATCTCAAAATATCTGGATCATGTCAGATCGTTAGTTGTCTTGATTTCAATTCTTTGTCTAGAGTTTTCCACTGTTCAGTTTCCATTGCCTGGTCCCAGTCTTCCTTTTTCTTCCATCTCCTCCAACTTCCCATTCCTTGGTCTTCTTTCCAGAATTTCTCAACCAAATGCATATTCCTGTCCCTGGTATATTGGTATATGTCCCTAAGATCTTGCCTATCTATCATTCTTTCCCTTTGTTTCCAGGATTCCATCCAGAATCTTGATGTTTTTCCATTACGTATCTCCCAAAAGGCATGCTAGTTAATAAGATGTCTATTTTGGGCTACCAAATTCCACACAATTGATCCTTTTGGGGGCCCTTGATATCTCAGGATATCCTTTGTTCTCTTAAGGATATTGTATTTTCTTATCCATATTTGTTTCCATAGGTCTATTCCCCCTGCAATCCATCGCCACCATAGTTTTTCTCCCATTGTTTGATTCAAAATATAGGGATCTCTAAGGCCAATCCCGCCATCCATTTTCTTTTTCGTTAAGGCTTGCCACGGTACCATTGCCCACTTCCTAATCTATTGAGCCCTCCCCCACAAAAATTTCTTGAATATATCCACCATTTTGGAGCACGCCCCTTTGGGGGTTTCCATGCCTGAGAGTTGGTAAATGGGTATCGATTGCAGCACAACTTTGAGAAGGACTGTTCTACCAGCTATGTTGAGGAATCTGAAGGCCCAACAATTTATCTTTCCTTGTAATTTTTGGAGGATGTGCTGCCAACAGGATATCCTTAAAGGGTTATCTAATAGGGGCATACCTAGGTATTTGGACAGGAGATTTTCCATGTTAAACCCAAGGATTATGGCTAGATGGGTCCTGACATTCCCTTGGGTATTGAAGAAAAAAATACAAGATTTTTCGTTGTTTATCCTTGTCCCGAGGCCTCCGTGAAAGTGCTAAGAATTTCCTTGATTCGACGGGCTTCCTTCAAGGAGACCTGACAGAAGAGCATGATATCATCTACAAATTGTTGGTGGGTGATGGTTAAGTAGGGTATCGGCCTAGCCCTTCCATAGCAATGATGAACAAGAAAGGTGACATAGGGTCCCCCTGCCGTAGGCCCCGAGTTGGATTAAACATCGAGGTAGGGGTCTCGTTCAATAGAATACAGAAAACAAGGAAAGATATCATGGCAAGGATCCAGTTTATCCATCTTTGGGCAAAACCATAGGCTTTGAGGATGCCCAACAGGTAACCCCAACTAAGCCTATCATAAGCCTTGGATAAGTCCAGCTTTATCATCATACCAGGAAGCCTTTGAGCCTTGAGGGAGTGGACAACTTCCTAAGATGTGATGAATCCATCTAGGATTTTCCTACCTTCTACAAATCCTATTTGTTCTAGAGAGATGAGGCTCAGCAGTATAGGTTTTAGCCATTTTACAATAAGAGTAGCAATGATTTTGTAAATAACATTACATAAGGCTATAGGTCGAAAACCTTGAGGATCTTCAGATTTCAAAGTTTTAGGAATCAAAGCTATAAAAGTAGAGTTCAAACTAGGGCATACCTTTTGGTTACAGCATGATTCCTCGACAACCTCAAGGATATCTTGTCCCATGAATTTCTAGGTGGCTTGATAGAATTCTGCAGTGAACCATCAGGTCCAAGGGATTTATTCTTCTGCATTCCATTGACTATCTCTTCCACTTTTTCCAGGGTAGTAGCACGCATCAGGGCCATGTTCTGATCTCGAGTTATTAGTTGGGGTATGTGTTGCATAATTCTTTGTATGACTTCCGTTCTATTTTCTGGGGGCTCTGAAAGAAGGTCTTTGAAGTGGTGTACAAGGAGCTCCTCCATCTCTTCATGTTGGACTCTTCACTTCCCTTCCTCATCTTTTAAGGAGTATATTCTATTATGTTGTCAGTGGTGCACCATGGCTTTGTGGAAGAATCTTGTGTTTCGTTCACCTTCCCGCAACCAATGAACCTGAGATTTCTATTTCTAGAGAATCTCTTCCTGTTTTCTTCTTTCCTCCATCTTGTTTATTAGCATTCCTTCTTCTTGGACAAGCTCTTCAGATCTCCCTTCCTAGATAATTTGTTGTTGTACTTCCATCATATGCTTGTTTATCTCGTTTTGGTCCTTAATAATGTGTCCAAATTCTTCTTTATTCCATTTCCTGAGTTTCTTCTTTAGCTCTTTAAGTTTCAGCTGGAAGGTATGCATACAGTTTCTGCCATGTTGTTCACTCATTTTCCACCATTCCTCGATTATTTTAATGAGTCCCGGGTCTCTTAGCCAGAAGGCTTCAAACCTGAAGGGTTGGTTCTTAGGTCTTGCCTTTAGGTCCACTTCCAGTTGTATTGGCCAATGGTCCAACCCCATAAATGGGAGGATCAAGGATTCCATGAATATATCGCGGTTATCAACTACTCTGAGAGGAGGAACCTATCCATTCTAGATGTTATTTGATGGACCCCCCTCTTTGGTTGTTCCAAGTGTGAACATCGTTGATTGTTGGCATGTCAACGAGGTGTAGATTTTCTATGGTTTCGCTAAAGGCTTCCATAACCACATCTACCCTTCGCATTCCTCCCTTTTTTTTTGGCTAGGGTTATAATCATGTTGAAGTCTCCTCTAACTACCACAAGTCCTCCGGGTAGAGGTTTCTCAAGTTTGCCAACTTTTGTAAGAAGGCTCCTCTTTCTCCAAGGATATGAGGCCTGTATACCCCTGTAAGCAACACCCATTCTTTGGAACCTATATTCTAGAATTTTCCTGATAGAATTCTTGGTAGGCTGACCCAGTCTTCGAACCAAACTTCTTCAGGATTCCATAAGATCGCCAGTCCCCCTGCACTACCATTAGCGTCCTAGGCCATGACCTGATACTCAGGTTTAAAGTGTTCCAGAATTTCTTTCAGTTTTCTTTCACTGATTTTGGTTTCCTGAACTATCATAATACTAGGCTTATCTTTCTTCAATCTCTCTTTAAGGTACCTCTATTTGCCTCTGCTATTGAGGACTCTAATGTTCTAGTTTGTAATAATCATTTCAAAAAATTTAAGGGTTGTTGGAAGACTTCTGATAATGGAACTACTATTCCAGAATTTACTAGCAACTCACTGACCATCTGGATGGATTCATTATAATTGTTAAGCCCTGTTTTTCTCTATATTGTTTGAAAGTTTCCTTATAGAGTTGTTTCTGGTCTTCAGGAATGAACCTTTCATCCAAATGCCTCCATTCCTGCAACAACTGCTTCATCACTTGCTCCTCAGCACTTAGGTCCTCTTTCTAGTTATCAATCTCCATTGGGTTTTGTTCCACCATTTGCATGGTATCCTCCTTTCCTTTATTCGCTTCTTCCTCCATATTCTTCAGTTTATTACCCTCTGGTTCCTTTTCTTTTTGGCTTTCCATTTCCATGGTGTTGTTAGGTGTGAGCTCTCCCATTTCATCCTCCTGTAGCACAACAAACCGATTCTAAGTTCTTTGTTCTTTCTCGTTTTGGCTTTCTCTTTGGTTCGTTGTCTATCTCTAATTCTATTTCCTCTGCTACACCTCATGAAAACCTTCTCCATCTTCCTTTGTCATCGTTTCCCCTGCCCTTTTCTCCATAGAGGGGTTCTCCTTCTAGTTGAGCGGGCATGCCCAGTATAAGTGGCCATATTCATGGCATCGACGACACCTGAAAGGTATATGTTCATAGTCTAAAGGTTGTTGCCATATCTCATCATGGTATTCTAGTTCTATATAATCTGGGAGTGGCTCCGTGATATTCATGTACATGCAGATCTAGGCATAGGAAGTATATCTACATTTTCGTGTCGAATCTGCCACTTTGACAAAGGTTCCAATAGAGTTACCAATTCCTTCCAGGATTTCTAGATCCCAGAAATCCATTGGTAGCCAAACAGCCGTACCCAGATTGGGGCAGCCAAGAGCTTTTCCT
Source organism: Pinus tabuliformis (assembly GCA_031772625.1). NCBI lineage: Eukaryota > Viridiplantae > Streptophyta > Pinopsida > Pinales > Pinaceae > Pinus > Pinus tabuliformis. The sequence goes on along the minus strand of CM062805.1, from coordinate 700,921,610 downwards.
GGTCTGGATTGTAGCATTCCTCCCAATGTCTAATGAAGAGTCCTACATTATTGAAGAAATATGGCCCATCTTCGAAAACCCTCTCTTTGTCTTCCAGGTTAGAGAAAATCATTGTGAAAAATCCCTTTGCCCCTAGCTTGAGATCGATGTGTCCTTTCAGCTGCCATCATTGCTGAATCCATTTTATCATCTCTTTCTCTGTCGGCCATGCCCCGATGAACTTGCAGATAAGGGCATGGTCCTTCATGTATTTTTGATATTCCTCCAGCTTGTTGTTTGGGATAACAAATCTTGGTTTTTTTGCAACTCTCGACAAGCATTTCCCTCGCAATTCTAGTTGCCATTTAACTCCCAAGACTGGTATTCCTTTTAGTCTTCCTCCATTGCCACGAGTTGCTCCATGCTGGCTCGATTCTCATGATGTAATGTTGCAATAGGAGGGAATCTCTCCCACCCCCCTGCCATTCCGTTAATTTCTTCTTCAATAGGTTCTCGGTGAAACCCATGGGTTTATTAATCCCTTGAGTTTAAAATATTAATTCCTAGATTTTATTAATCCCTTGGGTTTGTTGATCCCTTTGGGTTTATAATATTTATCCCTTAGGTTTACTAATCCATTTCATTTATAATATTTATCCATTGGGTTTATAATATCTATTGCTTAGGTTTACTAATTCCTTAGGTTTATTAATCCCTTGAGTTTACAATATTAATTCTGAGGGTTTACAAATGCCTTGGGTTTTTAATATTGATCCCTTGTGTTTGTTGTTACATTAGGTTTATAAAATTTATCCCTTGGTTTTACTAATCGGTTGGGATTATAATATTAATAAACCGTTGGGTTTAATTTTATAAACTCTTGGGTTTAAATATGGTCAAACATGGTTAAATTAGTCAAACCATATTCAACAATGGTGAACTTGGTGAAGCCATGCGACAAATGTACCAATCTAACAAACATCGCAATGTTTCAAACATTGTCACATTGTGATAAACATTGTTGCAATATTACATTGTCACATTGTGACAGGAATATATTGGACATCACAATGTGACAAACATTGTCACGACAGTTAAGCATGGTCAACCATGTTTTTTATTTATTTATCTTTGGGTTTAAACAACTTGGATTTATATTATTAATACATTCAGATTAATATGGTTCCCTTAGGTTTATAATCCCTTGTGTTTTTAGTATTTATTCATTCGGTTTATTACTACCTTGGGTTTATAATATCAATCCTTAGGTTCAATATAATCTCCTTGGGTTTATAATGGTTATTAACCCTTGGGTTTGTAAATCGCTTGTGTTTATAATGATGGGTACAATCTCAATTTCTTGCTTTTAATATTCATATTCCTATGGTTTAATGTAAATCTCATGCATTTATAATCTTGGTCAACCATGGTCCAATCTCACATTGTGACAAAGATTGTCTCAATATGAAAATCAACCATTGTGAATCATGGTCAACCATGGTCCAATGTCATATTATGGTGAAGATTTTCTTAATGTAAATATCAACCATAGTCAAATGTCACATTATGACAAAGATTGTCAGAATAGAAAAATCATTTGTGGTCAACCATCATCAAAGATGTCCGATCATGGTGAACCGTTGTCCAATGTCACATTATGATAAATATTATCTCAATATGAAAATCAACCATGGCCAAACATGGTCATCCTTGGTCCAATGTCGCATTCTAAAAAGGATTGTCTAAATGTTAAAATCAACCATGCTAAATCATGCTCGACCATGCTTATTTTAGGGTTTATATACCTAGGGTTTATAATATTTTTCCCTTGGGTTTAATATTATTCCCTTGGGTTTATAAACCCTTGTTTTCTTAGTATTAATCACTTGGGTTTATAATATCAATCCGTTGGGTTTACTAATCTAAGGGTTCATATTCCTAGGGTATAAAATTATTCATAGTGTTTGTAATATTAATCCTTGGGTTTAATATAAATCCCTTGTGTTTATAATCATGTTCAATGATGGTCAACCATTGTCCAACGTCACATTGTGACAAATATTTTCTCAATATGCAAATCATCTATGGTGGAACATCACAGTGTAACAAAAGTTGTCTCAATATGAAAATGGATTGTGGTAAACCATGTTTATTTTAGAGTTTATAATATTTATCTTAGGGTTTATATACGTTGGGTTTATAATATTAATCACTTCGGTTTAATATTATTCCCTTGGGTTCATAATACCTTAGGGTTTATAACATTAATCCCTTGAGTTTTCTAATTCTTTGGGTTGGTAATATTAATCTCTTATGTTTATTAAACCTTAATATTAAGGGTTAAATATTAGTCCTATGGTTTAATATTAATCCGGTTGGCATTATGACACAGGTTTGGCGCTATGACACAGGTGTTGTCCTTGATGGCAACTCACTCAGATGACATATCATAGTTCAGGCTCTCAAAATGAAGGAAAAGAGATATACATAGGTTCCCCTTGACCAAGCCGCGTATACACGTGGGTTAGAAGTCCAGAACGCGTGTATGTGTATACACGCACTTTCACACAAGGAAAAGCATGTACATGTTGGAAAAATTGGTTTTGGTCCATGGTATTTGGTCCCTGGTATTTTGACCCATGGTATTGATCCAAGGTATCTTGACTGAAGTGTTGACCCCAGGTATTTGGTCCGAGGTATTGCTTCTAACTGGTTTTGGACCGTGGTATTGAGTAAGGCCTAAGACTATAAAAGGAGGAGGAGATCATTAGGCAAAGGCACTCAAGCATTAAATATCTAATGAAGAAGGATTATACTGGTGATTGGGTTATGGTGCATAGCTGGATCTGAATTAAGGAGGAACCTGAGCACTAGAAAAAGGATAAGTTCTATTGATGGATCAAGATCTTAAGGCTTGAAGAGAAGTATCTTTCTGTGATTGTGATATTTTATATTTGGCACATGTCTTGATCTATAAATCTGATGATCTGGGTGTAACTGATGTCTGAATAGTTGAAAAGGCTAAATTATCTTTTACAGATCTGTACGCAGGTTCAGTATATCAAATGCATGTATACACGCTAGTTCGGTAATTCAAAACAGCGTATACGTAACTTTGTCTTCATATAGTAGCGTATGCACACAGGTTCTACATATTGAAGTAGCGTACGTCTTATAAAATATGTTTTAGCTACTTCTGTTTACTGTTGCATTGTTCTGGGTTGTGGTTGGGTTCTAGTACTGTTACTGTATTTTGGTTACTGCATTCAAAGAAGTGATTGTTTGATTCAGTTTTGGTTAGTGCAAGGGAGATTGATTGATGTAGATATATTTTGATGTTTGATTGATGCTATTGATGGATCCAGTCTGAAAATTTATGAAATGTGGTCCCTGGAAGAAAAGAGAAGGTTGTAGCCTTCTGTAGGTCAGCACCTATGTACTAGTACAAGAGTTAGGGGATGGTAGCTCCCTTCCAGGGGAAGCTGGAGAACGAGAGAAGGTTGTAGCCTTCTGCAGCTAGAAGCCTGCGTACTGGTATAAGACTGCACTAGTACAGAAATATTGTAAAAAGAAGTTTCTTATTAAGAGAAGATAGAGACGAATTGTAGCAGGTGGTTTTCACCCACATTGGGTTTCCACCTTATATCTTGTGTTCTTGTGTGTGATTGTCTACTATGTTTTTCACTGTACCTATTACTGCTTATATGGTTCTGATACACAGATTAAAGATCAACTGACTAAATTATAAGTTTACAAGGTGTACGCTGGTTGCTCTAAACATAGTTGTGTATATACGCAATTTCATTAACCGAAGTAGCGTATATAAATATGTTCATGGAAATGAAACATTATTAAATTGATAATACTGATTCACCCCCCCTCTCAATATTATTTCCAACAATTGGTATCAGAGCAGGTCCTTCAGAAGAAACTTGATCGCTTGAAGGAAGATCTATCATCATGAGCAACTATGAAAAAGAGGCATCCATCAGGCCACCAATATTTTATGGGAGCGACTTCGTCTATTGGAAGGTAAGAACCACAACCTATCCTCAATCTCTTGGAATAGAAGTTTGGGATATCGTGGAAGGAGGATACACATTTCCATAAGCAACTCCTACATATACGGCAAGCAAAAACCAGTATGAAACAAATGCAAAGGATGTCAATACTCTATTGGGGAGTCTATCACAATCAGAATTCATCAAGTTTATGCAGCTCAAAACTGCCAAAGAAATATGGGATAGGATCATTCTAAGCTATGAAGGAGATGATCAGGTAAAACGTGCAAAACTATAATCTCTCAGAATTCAATATGAAACTCTCAGAATGCACAATGATGAAAGTGTAGCTAATTATTTCCTACATATAGATGAGATTGTTAATCACATGAAAAACTTAGGTGAATAGATAAAAGAAGTTACTTTAGTTGAAAAGGTTCTAAGATCCTTGTCTTCTAAGTTTGAATCAAAAGTTTCTGCCATAGAAGGAAAGCAGAATCTTCAGAGTATTACTATGTCAGAGCTGCACAGAATCCTAACTTCTTTCGAAATGAGAAAAGGGGGTCCATTATATATGAGAGAAGCCACATTCAAAGCTTCAAGAAAAGGAGAACTCAATGAGTTAGGACATACATCAGAAGGAGAGGAAGAATCAAACATTGTCAGGAACCTTCAACGAGGTTCTGGAAGATTCATAGGTAAACTACCTTTCAAATGTTTTTCTTGTGGAAGAGTAGGTCATTATGTTGCCAAATGTCCTCACAAATATAAGCTTGATAAAGGTAAGGAATCAACAAAATGGAATATAAAACAAAGTGTAAATAAGAAGAGCTACTATACGCATGAAGATAGTGATGGTTTATCAAATAGTGATGAAGATGAAAATAGTAATGATTATAGACTTCTGATGGATTTTGAAGATGATGATTTCTTGGATGCTTTAGATGAAGATGGTCTCTATGAAGAAATTTCTAAACTTAAAATATGTTTAGAAGAAAAGAGTATGATTATAGATACTCTTACATTCCAACTTGCTGAAAGGGAAAAACACAATGAAAAGTTAGAATGTGAAATTGTGGGTCTAAGAAAAGAAATTGAGAAAACAAAAGCTCTCAATCTTAAGTTTTCTAAAGGATCAGAAACTTTAGATGAAATTATCAAAGTGTAGCGTTCTCCTCTGATAAAGACAGGTCTTGGATATATTGAAGACCCATCTCAAGCACAGAAGACATCAACCTCCAAAAGCTATCTTGATGTAGCAAGGAGAAATGAATAGGTTGACAATCGTTAGCAGAGGCTTAAAGTAGATCACCAGGTAAATAGGGTTCAATCTACTTCAAGGATGAACAGAAGCTATAACCAACTACAGGTAAATAATTCTCAATTTGCTTCAAGAATGAATGCCAATGGAAACTACAATCATCAGGTGAGTAGATTCGATAATCGCAGGAAATTCTTTAATGGCCAATGTTTTTCATGTCATAATTTGGACACAAAGCTACTCAATGTGTTGCTTACAAGACCATCATGAATAGAGAAGCACGAAATAAAATGAATGTGACTGGGATCACAAAAAGGACCTACAATAACTTTTTTGTTCTTGAAAATGAAATAGAATTCTCTATCTATAACAACTTCAGTCATGAAAACTCTGAATGCAGGATTAAATTTCGGCAAACATCTCAGAAGGAGCAAGATTCCTTGGGTTCCAAAACTTGGAAAAAGAAAGAACCGCAGACAAAAAGATGTGGTATAGCCTTATATGCAAAAGGACAAGAAAATCAATGGTACATCGACAGTGGATGCTTGAAACACATGACAGGTGATAAAGAAAAACTTCAGTCATATAGTGCCTTAGAAAAGGAAAGGAAGGTCTCATTTGGAAATGACACCCCTGCAGTCATAAAAGGTAAAGGCTCTGTTCTCTTAAAAGAAAAGGTCAAAGCTAGGAATGTTATGTATGTTGATGGTTTAAAGCATAATCTATTGAGTGTTAGTCAAATGTGTGATCAAGGAAATGAGGTAGTATTTCGATCAAATGGATGTGTTGTTCGTGAGCTTGATATAGGAGAAACAGTGATCAAAGGCATAAGAACTCTGAATAATTTATACATACTCAAGGGAGGACAGTAACAATGCTATCTAAGCAAAAATGATGAACACTGGCTATGGCACAGAAGATTGGGGCATCTAAGCTTCCCTCAGATAAGGAAAGCATGCAAATTCCAGGTTGTACGCGATCTTCCTGACATCAGAATTCTAGAAAATACAATATGAAAATCATGTCAATTTGGTAAGCAAACCAGAACACATTTCCCTGAGAAAGAAGAATCAGCTACTAAGTCGCTTGAACTTGTCCATACTGATTTATGTGGTCATGCCAGTCTTTGCAGCCTTCCTCAAGTGATCAAATATGCTCTTACAAAGTGATTTTAAGGTGTCAAGGTCAAATTTTGTCATTTCAGTGAGTCTTCAAGCAAAATTTGGTCACTAGGTATTAGGTCTAGGGTTTGCTCTTGCTTTTGTCAAAGTTGTCCAAATGTCAGTTCATGTCACCATTCAGATGAGTGTGCCATCATTAAAAGGGTTTTCGTCATCACGTCAGGTTCCACTGGGTCATTTTACACCTTGTTCATGCTTCAGTTGCGCCTAACTAAGGTTCATTTCCCTCTCCTAGGGTTTTGAAGGCAATTTCTCTTGGATGGTCAAATCATCAGCAAAACTTGTATCCTGATGTTCCTACACCTTCCCCTATCCTTAATGTACCTTATTAAACACTTCCCATCACTGAGATCCCTCAAATTCCTCATTTTTGCACAAACCCTAGTTTCTTGCTACAACTTGACAATTTCCTAGGTTGGGCCTGTGTTTAGCCCTTTTGGACCCCTTCCCCTCACTCAATCTTTGAAATTCCACTTTCCCCTATTTCCTAACATCCCTCCCCACCTAGAAAAATTTCCTCAAGAATTTAGAAGCCCCCTATCCCCTTCATTTCGCTTCATTTCGACAAATCCCCTGTTCCACACATCGGGGTAGGTTTTACTCAAATGATGTTTCTGAGAAAGAAAAGATGAATTTTGGAAAAATGAGATACATTTTTTTCCAAAATAGGCCAAGGAAGAAACACCTCCTTCACTTTTTACACAAGTGTCATGGTCTAGGAGAAATGTCAAAAATACAGTTGCCTCGGGAGAATTGATGCACCTCTGAAGTGACCTTGGGAAAATCAATTTTTCTCCTAGTTTGGTTGGCCAAATGACTTGCTTGATAAGACAAATGATAACTAAACACAAAGAGATTTCCAATGAGCTATCATGAGATCAATTTGGAGTTGAGAAAGACCTTCAAAAGTTGACTGCAATAGCACTCTGCCTTTAGGCAGCCTCATTTGGCACATTTTGACCAGTATTGGGAGATTTGATTTTTGATAGGGAAAATGGACTCCAAATTAAAAAATTCTAGTTGGATGGGAAATTAGACTCAAAGACCTTTCCAACGAGCTATCTTGCGCCCAATTTTAATACTTGTAAGGCCTCCAAAAGTCTCCTTCGAAACGCACTATGCATAGGGCAGGTGGCGCGGCGCATTGGGCTCAAATTTCCAGTGTAAAAATACACTGGCGCGGTTCATAGAGAAGGCACGGTGCGTTGGGCTTGAGGCATGGTGCATAGAGCTGCTAAGGCCAATTTTTTCAAAAATTGCTCCAAATTGCCAATAACAAGCACGGATTTGCCAGGTATAGTCTTCATCTCTATGTTTCATCCAATTTTGTGCTAGGCTATGGTGGTTGATGGATGGTAATGGTTCAAACAAAATCAAACCCTACCTCCTAAATTACCTCAAGGAAACTTGTTGCTTGGGTTTCAAAATCACTGTTTTGTTACCAAAATTCACTCCCTCATCCCATTGGTCCCTTGTTTTCATCATTTCCTAAGTTTCCCTATCCCCCTAAGCTCATTAATTCTTTCTCCCAAATTCCCTTTCCCAAATTCTCAAATCCAAAACCTCAAAACCTAACCCTATGCAAAAATTCCCAACCCTATACATAAATTCCCAAGCTCTCCCATATTTCCCTAACTGAGTTTATCCCTTTGCGGTCCCTTGTTTCACCGTTTTCCCCTTGGTGCCAGAGCTCAAATACATCACCAAAAGGCAGTCCAACATAGTTTCATACATCAGCAACCATTTCCCCAAGGTAATTTGTATACCAGTAGTTATGTCATCTGATTATGAAATGGAGACCCAAAGTGAGTCACCCATGGAGGAACATGCACCCAGGAGACCTCATAAAGGTGGCAAAACATTTGGGAGAATCACCAAGCTGCCCAAAGGAGGAGGATAGAGTTCACTTCATTGGAGCAGGAGATAGAGGCTGATCGAGAGTCTTGGCTTGAGAGGGCCAATACTCATCTTGAGAAGCTGTTGGCGAAGGCAAACAAGGACAAGGACATGCTCAGGCACATGAAAAACCATTATTGGGCACGAAATCACGTTTGCAATGCAAAGATCAAAATCCTGAAGGCAAGACTAAGGAAGGCACTAAAACAACGCAAAAGGCATGATAGGCTCCAAATCTTGGCTGAGGCTTCCTTGGCTGAACATGATACTCAATGATAGACCTCCAGCCCAAATTTCAAGGAATTTGGAGAAAATTTTGTCAATTTTGAATTTTTTGGCTTTAAAACAGGTTTTTCTGCCCAACGCGTAGCGCCACTTGGCGCGCGCTTATAATTGGGAGATCTCCAAGAGGAAAGCTTTTCATTTTTGGATTTGTCATCAAAATTTATGTATTATCATGGATTACCTAAGGATTTCATCAAGTTCTGGGTTGCCTAAAGGGTCAAAAACACCCTAAAAATGACCTTTTTGCCACTTTTTCCACACACAGGAAGCAGTCTTGGGAGATTGAAGTTTTGGAGGGGCAAATGACATCCAAATTCAGAAATTCCACTTGGGTTGGAAAGCAAACAGGTAAGGCTTTCCAACAAGAACACTTGGGCTCAATTTGGACTTTGTTATGTGCTTCAAAATTAGCTCCAACGTGGCGCAACGCATAGAGAATTTTGGCCTGTTTTTCACTCTGCAGCTCAGAATTTCGCCCAGTTTTGACCAGTTTTACTTTTTGATGTAATTATTGATCTATCTTGATGTAACTTGATGACTATGATGTAATTTTGGAACATATTTACTTGTTCTATAGGATTCATTCACTAAAAGGTGAAAATTAAATGAATGAATCAGTTTCCTAGCATATAGGGGTAAGTTGTTTGACTACCTAGATTTCAGTTCCTTGTTTAGAATTAGTTCAAACAGCTCCTAGAATGATGAGCTCGACCCCTAGAGGCAAGGGAATAGGTTTGGCTTGTCTATATTATGTAATTTCTAAGTCATTTTCAGGGTTGGATACTTGGGATTGCTTGGCACCCTATTGTACATTTCATTTTCTACAATTTTGGCAAAGGAAAGACCAGGGTTTTGCAGCACTTGTTGGGATCCATGTGGCTCTATGTTTTGATGGTGTGTTTCTCTATGTATTTGTAAGTTCACTGATGTTTATGTGTATCATTTTCCCTTCTCTTTTCTTCTGCAATTAAACAAATGAGTGATTAAGGTAGAATTCATTGGACTGTTATGCTCTGCCTTGATATTTTGTTTAATTCTACATGTTTTCATCTGTTTGAGGAGGAATCTTGAGACTTTCTTGCCCTCCTTAGCCCCTCACCGGTCTGATCCATCCATTCATTCAATCCAAAGCATCAAAATGATTGCCTTCCTTGCCCCAATCAGAACTCTGCAAAAACTAAGCCTCATCCTCGAACCCAAAATTTTCCTTTCCCTTTTTTCCAACAAAACCCTCAAAAACTTAAATCAAATCTTTGCACTTCATACCTAGCCTAAGATTAGCTTATATTTCAGTCATCTCAAGCCCCATAGATCATCTTTTGCTGAGATTGACCCGGAGAGAGCCCGCTCCTATCCTCGTAGGGCTAGCTACGAGGCTGAGCGTGGTTTGATGTGGACCTAGAACCTTGTCTTTTCAGCCTGAGGTAAATCTAGGCTCTAACATGGTCCATCAAGGAAAAAGTCACCTCGTGGAGAAGAATAATTTATATTGTTCATTGACGACTTTTCCAGAATGTGCTAGATAGGACTTCTAAAGCATAAAGACAAAGCATTTGAAAAGTTCAAAGCCTTCAAAGCTTTGGTTGAAAATGAATCAGATTGCAAAATCAAATGTCTCATATCTAATCGAGGAGGGGAATTTACCTCGGATGAATTCTTCGACTTCTGTGAAGAACATGGAATAAGAAGGGAATTCTCTACCGCAAGGACTCCTTAGCAAAATGGAGTGGTAGAAAGGATGAACATAACTGTTCAACAAATGGCTCATGCTATGCTAGATGAGTCTGGAACTCCTGCAACCTTCTGGGGTGAAGCTGCATTTGCTAACGTCACTATTCTCAAAAAAACGAATGTTCGGATAAACAACACTCAAACTCCTCATGAACTTTGGTATGTTAAGACTCCTACTGTAAAATACTTCAAAGTTTTTGGAAGCAAATGTTATATCAAAAGGACTAATGAAAAACTTGGCAAGTTTGAACCTAGAACAAATGAAGGCATTCTCCTTGGTTACTCTTCCCAGAGTAAAGGATACAAGTGTTATAATAAAAGACTTGGGAAATTTGTTGAAAGTATTGATGTTGTGGTTGATGAAGCAGGCGAAAATCCAAAGCAGGTAAAAACTGAAGAGTGGGAAGAAGATGAGGATTATCCTTCCACATCAAATCAAACTAATGTTGAAGAAGAAGAAACCAATGAAGCACCAGAAGAGAAGATAACGGCAGAAGAAAAGACTCCATCCAGATATGTTCAGAAAAATCATCCAGAGACTCAAATTTTGGGACAGAAAGAGGCAAGTGTGCAGACAAGAAGAACTATTATAGAAGCTTCAAGCTATCTAGCATTGCTTTCCTCCATCGAACTGCAAAATGTACATGAAGCATGCAAAGATGAATGTTGGGTCAAGGCTATGAATGAAGAGCTTGAGCAAATTGAAAAGAATAATACTTGGGAATTAGTTCCTAGACCTCATGATAAGAATGCCAAAGGAAGCAAATGGATATTCAAAAATAAGCTGAATGAAAATGGAGAAGTAATTAGAAACAAGGTCAGACTTGTCTGTAAAGGGTATGCTTAACAAGAAGGTATAGACTTTCAAGAAACTTTTGCACCTATTGCTAGACTTGAAGCCATAAGAATGTTACTTGCTCTTTCTAGCTTTCAGAAGTTCAAAGTATATCAAATGGATGTGAAATCTACCTTTCTTAATGGAGATCTAGAAGAAGAACTATATATTGAGCAACCAGACGGATTCATCCTTGGAAATGATCCAAAACTTGTATGCAGACTCAGAAAGGTTCTCTATGGTCTAAAACAAGCTCCAAGGTCCTGGTATTATCGTCTTGACAATTATCTTCATCAACAAGGTTTTTCAAAAGGATCAACTGATAGCAATTTATATATAAAAATTGACAATGATAAATTGCTAATACTTGTTGTGTATGTTGATGATATCATTTTTGGTAGCAATGAAGAAGCCATGAGTCACAACTTTGCTTTAGTAATGCAGAAAGAATTTGAAATGTCCCTGCTTGGTGAGCTCACATATTTTCTTGGTTTACAAGTTCAACAAAATAAAGATGGTATCTTTCTATCAAAAACCAAGTACCCCAAGCAGATCTTGAAGAAATATGGCATGGAATATTCTAAACTAGTATGTACCCCTATGGTAATAGGATGCAGCCTCAGCACAAATGATGAATCAGCAGCAGTACATCAACCAACCTACAGATCCATGATTGGTAGTCTACTCTATCTAACAGGTACCTGACCAGACATCATGCATGCAATGGGAATAGTTGGAAGATTCCAAGCAAATCCAAAAGAATCACACCTGCAGGCAGTGAAAAGGATCTTCAAATATCTTCAAGGAACCCAGAATTTTGGCTAATGGTATCCTAGGGACACAGATCTTACACTTCATGCATAAATAGATGCAGATTGGGCAAGAAGCATGGATGATAGAAAAAGCACTAGTGGTGGTGCATTCTATATGGGTTCTAGATTAGTGTCTTGGTTCAGCAAGAAACAAAGTTCAATTGCTTTATCTACAGCTGAAGCAGAATATGTGGCTGCTGCATCTTGTTGCACACAACTCCTTTAGATGATGCAAACATTGCAAGACATTCAGATCACATGTACTCCACCCATATCCATTCTATGTGATAATACAAGTGCAATCAGTATTTCAAAGAATCTAGTCATGCATTCCAAGACCAAGCACATACCTATCAAATATCATTTTCTCTGGGAACAAGTGGTTGAAAAAAAGGTCAAATTGGAGTACGTTCCCTCCAAGGAACAAGTTGCTGATATATTCACCAAACCACTACCCAGAGAGACATTTGAATACCTCAGACAAAAGCTGGGAGTAGTTGATGCGTCATCTTGCTGTTGACACTTATCTGTTTTAGAGAACAGTGGTTGTACACAAGTTTCATGAAGTGTATCTGCGTACATACGTTAGTTTCTGTGGATACAGCTGCGTATATGTTGGTTTGAAGAATATCAGTGGGCCAGACTTAGGAAGAAAAGAGTCTGATATGGGTCTATCAGTGGTCATCTGGCATAGGTTCAGGGGGAGCATATAATGCATTACCATTTTTGGCATTACCTTAGAAGATCTTGGTACAATTTCATAGTTGTTTTTGATTTAGGTGGAATAGGTGTAGAGGGAGATCTTGGTTGTTGGTCTGGATGGTGATTGATAGATGCTGCTGATGATAGTTTCTGATGACTATCATATTCTTGTTTTAGATATTTTGTCTCTACGTCATGTATATCTTTTATTATCAAGGTCATGTAACAACCTATTTTGTTTCCCCACTATGCCTGGGATAGATGATGTAAGGTTCGTGTTTTATCATGTATAAACTTTTGGTGTATCCCCACTTGGTTGGGTGGATGAGTCAATCTTGGTATATCCCCACTTGGTTGGGAGATGGATATATGTATGAGTCTTTGGTGATAGGAAGGTCATTTATGATGTATAGAGTCATGTTCTTCTTATAGAACATCTTTTTGCAAACCTTGCCTTCAGTCAGGGGGAGCATGAACAGTACACTTCAGCATATCCAAAAAGTTTAGCATGTACTCAGGGGGAGCATAACCCTTTGCCCTTGATGACAAAGGGGGAGAATGACTTTGAGTGACTTGGGGTTGCCATCAAGTCCAAAGGGGGAGATTGTTGGCATTATGACACAGGTTTGGCACTATGACACAGGTGTTGTCCTTGATGGCAACTCACTCAGATGACAGATCACAGTTTAGGCTCTCAAAATGAAGGAAAAGAGATATACGCAGGTTCCCCTTGACCAAGCCGCGTATACACGTGGGTTAGAAGTCCAGAAGGCGCGTATGCGTATACACGCACTTTCACGCAAGGAAAAGCGCATACATGTTGGAAAACTTGGTTTTGATCCATGGTATTTGGTCCCTGGTATTTTGACCCATGGTATTGATCCAAGTTATCTTGACTGAAGTGTTGACCCTAGGTATTTGGTCCAAGGTATTGCTTCTAAGTGATTTTGGACCATGCTATTGAGTAAGGCCTAGGACTATAAAAGGAGGAGGAGATCATTAGGCAAAGGCACTCAAGCATTGAATATCTAATGAAGAGCAAGATCTAGAATATTGGTGATTGGGTTATGGTGCATAGTTGGATCTAAATCAAGGAGGAACCTGAGCGCTAGAAGAAGGATAAGTTCTATTGATGGGTAAAGATCTCAAGGCTTGAAGAGAAGTATCTTTGTGTGATTGTGATCTTTTATATCTGGTACATGTCTTGATCTATAAATCTAATGATCTAGGTATAACTGATGCCTGAATAGTTGAAAAGGGTAAATTATCTTTTACAGATCTGTACATTCGTTCAGTATAGCAAAGGCGTGTATACACGTTGGTTTGGTAATTCAAAACAGCGTATATGTAGGTTTGCCTTCATATAGCAGTGTATGCATGCAGGTTCTACATATTGAAGTAGCGTACGTCTCATAAAATATGTTTTAGCTACTTCTGTTTACTGTTGCAGTGTTCTAGGTTCTGGTTGGGTTCTGGTACTGTTACTGTATTCTGGTTACAACATTCAGAGAAGTGATTGTTTGATTCAGTTTTGGTTAGTGCAAGGGAGATTGATTGATGCAGATATATTTTGATGTTTGATTGATGCTATTGATGGATCCAGTCTGAAAATTTATGAAACGTGGTCCCTAGAAGAAAAGAGAAGGTTGTAGCCTTCTGTAGGTCAGCACCTACGTACTAGTACATCCGCTAGTACAAGAGCTAGGGGGTTGTAGCTCCCTCCCAAGAGAAGCTGGAGAATGAGAGAAGGTTGTAGCCTTCTGCAGGTCGAAGCCCGCGTACTGGTATAAGACTGCATCAATACAGAAATATTGTAAAAATAAGTTTCTTATTAAAAGAAGATAAAGACGAATTGCAGCAGGTGGTTTTCACCCACATTGGGTTTCCACCTTATATCTTGTGTTCTTGTGTGTGATTGTCTGCTCTATTTTTTACTGTACCTATTACTACTTATATGGTTCTGATACACAGATTAAAGATCAATTGACTAAATTATAAGTTTACAAGGTGTACGCTGGTTGCTCTAAACATAGTTGCATATATACGCAAGTTTCATTAACCGAAGTAGCCTATATAAATGTGTTCATGGAATGAAATATTATTAAATTGATAATACTTATTCACCCCCCCTCTCAGTATTATTTCCAACAAATCCCTTAGGTTTTCTATGTTTATCACTTCGATTTATTAATTCGTTTGGTTTATAATGGTAACAATCCCTAGGGTTTATTGATTCCTTGGGTTTATGATATTAATAATCATGTGGGTTTATCAATCATTTGGGTTTAAAAATTTAATTTGTGGGATTTATTAATCCCTTATGTTTTTAATATTGATCCCTTGGGTTTTTTGATCCCTTAGGTTTACAATATTTATCCCTTGGATTTATAATATTTATCCCTTAGGTTTATAATATTGATCCCTTGCATTTATTAATTCATTTGCTTTATAATATTAAACGCTTGGGTTTATTAATCCCTTGAGTTTAAAATATTAATTCCTAGGGTTTATTAATCCCTTAGGTTTACTGATCTGTTGGGTTTATAATATTTATCCCTTAGGTTTATTAATCCCTTGAGTTTATAATATTAATTCCTAGGGTTTATTAATTCCTTGGGGTTTTAATATTAATCACTTGGGTTTATTGATTCCTTAGGTTTGTTGATACGTTAGGTTTATAAAATTTATCCCTTGGTTTTACTAATCGATTATGTTTATAATATTAATAATCCCATGCATTTATTTATTTTTTTCCCGTAGAAAAAATCGTAATTTTATTCATAAGATAAAGTTACATTTTTTAGATGCTAAAATAACATATGCAAAAATACTATTCCTGTTTTCACAGAAAACAACAAAAAATAAAACTAAAAAACTATTATTTTCTCCCTTTATTTTTCTCCACCTTACGCCATCCCCCAGTGTTGAGGGTAGTAGTTACCATGGAGAGCTGATTTTCTGTTATAGTTATGGGAGAGTCTTTGTCTAACTCAGTTCCTTCTGATCCATGAGTTATCTTGTTTCCATTTCTTTACTTTTCTGTTGTTTGGGGATGACGTTGCTACGATGGGTTAATGGGGGCTTCCTCTTGTTTTTGTGTGTTGTGCTAGATTTTTTGTTCATCTTTTTTTGCTTCGTCTTCTATAGTGTCTACTGTGTCTTCTTCTTCTTCTAGTGGCCCTGTATTTTTCCATCCTTTAGTCTTCCTCTGTTGCTTCTTGTTCTGATTGGGGATGTTCCTTGCCTGTGGGCAAGCACTATGAAGGTGGCTCGTTTGTAGGCATCCTCTGCATCAGAATGTTGTATTTTCATAATACAAGGATTGTATCCACTGAGTGTTATTAAAGTTCAGTGTTATACTTTCTGGTAGCCCCTGGCTAAGATCTACTTCAACACATATTCTAGCGAAGGTAAATATTCCCCTTGTAATTATGTCTTCATCAATCTTTAGAAATTTCCCAAGGGTATTGCCTATAGCGATTAAAACCTTGTGGTGCCAGAAGTGTAGGGGAAGGTTGTGCAGCCTAACCCAGACTGGCATCT
Source organism: Pinus tabuliformis (assembly GCA_031772625.1). Classification (NCBI taxonomy): domain Eukaryota; kingdom Viridiplantae; phylum Streptophyta; class Pinopsida; order Pinales; family Pinaceae; genus Pinus; species Pinus tabuliformis. The sequence goes on along the minus strand of CM062805.1, from coordinate 700,905,384 downwards.
TTGATACCACCATTATATTGGCGTCGAATTCTGGAAACCATGGGGTGATGAAGAGCCCTGTGTTGCCCCAGAACCATGGCCCCTTATTAAGGATGTATTCCTTATCCTGCTCTGTGCGGAATCTTATTATAAAAAAACCTTTTGGGTATAAGTAAATATCACAATTTGGTGTCCAGGTAGTGTGGATCCAGTGGTGCAGGTCACTAGATCTGGGCCAAAACCCATTGAATCTACAAATAATTGAGTGGGAATATAGATCTGAGTACACATCATTTACCTTAGGCATTGCAATGGTGAGCGCAGGGTTCTCTATTTTTTGTTCTATAATGTATGGCCCGAGAAGAATAGGGGTTGTTGCAGGATTGGCTTGCGCTTTACCTTTACCTTTGATAGCGTCCTTGAAGGACCCTGTGTTCTTGGAGCTTGGATTCTTTGAGCTGGTTCCAAAGCATCCACCTCGCAGATGGAGATTGATGATAATGGTCAAGTCTGTGGTTATGTTGTAATCCTGGAGGGTCTAGTTGTCCTGTAAACTACGTCCCATGTAGATGAGATTTTGCCCCTGTTCTGGTATGCCAAGTAGGTTCTGTATTTTATACCGTAGATTTTGTATGTTGCTGCCCTTCCATAACCTCAAGCATTGGTGCCTTCCTTCCAGTGTTTTAATGAAGATCTACGTGAGATCTGCCTCTCTAGAGTTTGAGTCTGACTAAGTTTGCCCCCGCTCTGTTGCCCGGAGCGTCCAGATCTCAAATCCTAAATCTTTGCCCATCTGTTTGTTTGTCTAGCATTCCTCTGTGATGAAGGCCCAGGATTCAGGGCATAGGGATAACTTGACAGTTGTGTGCCCCTAGATCTGGACTTTGTGAAGGTTGCTTATTCTTTTAAGTGCTTGATCTGCTAGTTAAATAGCGATTTTGAGCAGTTGGCTACTTCCCGTGGTGAGAATGCTCAATCCAGATCTGTGCATTGGCCATGCAAGAGTAGCTTTGACAGTTTTGGGTATGAGAAGAGGGTATACAAAGTATAGGGTGATACTTACCAGAGATAATGATGTGTAGGCTGCTAGATCCAGCCCCATCAGCGTCTAGATATCCCTCTTGTAGCACTGCCACCACAGAGATCTGGAACCCTGGATCAAAGCTATTGTCCTAGGCGTACTCCTTTATGGTTGTCTGTCGGTGCTTGTTGTATTGTTCGCAGGATGCAGGGATAGTCTGTCGGAGATCGATGGATTGCGCGGCACTGTGGATGGCTCTGTTGCGGCTGGAAACGAGTTGGATTTCGCCATTCTAGAAGCTGGATCAGGCATTTTAGCCATCAGGTGTGAGAGCCGTGATCTGAGTCTGACGGCACCCAGGGTTCCTTTATTTCTCAAGCTCCTTGCTTAGATCGCTGAGGATGATCAGCCTATTGATGGATGTAGGGATCATGCCCAGGAGTTCAATCGAGTATACGATGGCCATATCTACAGCTTCCAACTCCTTCTCCCTATTCCAAATGCTTGCCAATCCCATGCATTTATTAATCCCATGGAGTTTATAATATTAAACACTTTTGTTTATAATATTTATCCCTTGGGTTTACTAATTCTGTTGGGTTTATAATATTAAACCCTTTTTTTTATTAATCCCTTGAGTTAAAATATTAATTCCTAAGGTTTATTAATTATTTATCTTTTGGGTTTACTAATTCCTTGGTTTTATAATATTAAACCCTTGGGTTTATAACTTAATACCTTGTATTTATAATATTAATGATCCCTTGGGTTTCTTATTCCCTTGATTTTAAAATATTAATTCCTAGGGTTTATTAATCCCTTGGGTTTTCAATATTGATCCCTTGGGTTTTCTCATCCCTTAGGTTTATAATATTTAATCCCTTGGGTTTGTTTATCCTTTGGGTTTGTTGATACCTTAGGTTTATAAAATTTATCCTTTAGGTTTACTAATCTATTGGGTTTATAATATTAATAATCCCATGGGTTTATTAATCCCTTGAGTTTATAATATTAAACCCTTATGTTTATAATATTTATCCCTTGGGTTTACTAATTTTGTGAGGTTTATAATATTAAACCCTTGGCTTTATTAATCCCTTGAGTTTAAAATATTAATTCCTAGGGTTTATTAATCCCTTGGGTTTTTAATATTGATCACTTGGGTTTGTTGATCCCTTAGATTTATAATATTTATCCCTTAGATATATTTATCCCTTAGGTTTATAATATTTATCCCTTGGGTTTATAGTATTTATCCTTTGGGTTTACTAATTCCTTGGGTTTATAATATTAAACCCTTGGGTTTATTAGTCCCTTTAGTTTATAATATTTATAATTCCATGGGTTTATAACTTAATCCCTTGGGTTTATAATATTAATAATCCCTAGGGTTTATTAATCCCTTGAGTTTAAAATATAAATTCCTAGGGTTTACTAATCCCTTGGGGGTTTTTAATATTGATCCCTTGGGTTTGTTGATCCTTTAGGTTTATAATATTTAATCCCTTTGGTTTACTATTTCCTTGTATTTATAATATTAAACCATTGGGTTTATAATATTAATAATTCCTTGGGTTTATAATTTAATCCCTTGGGTTTATAATGTTAATAATCCCTTTAGTTTAAAATATTAAGTCCTAGGGTTTATCAATCCCTTGGGATTTTAATATTGATCCCTCGGCTTTGTTAATCCCTTAGATTTATCATATTTATAATCCCATGGGTTTATTAAACCCTTGGGTTTAAAATTTTAATTCCTAAGGTTTATTAGTTTGATGTGTTTTTAATATTGATTCCTTGGGTTTTCTTATCCTTTATGTCTATAATATTTATCTCCTCGGTTTATTAATTGACTGGGTTTATAATATAAAAGTCTTAAATTTATAATATTAATATTCATGTGCATTTATCAATCCTTTGGGTTTAAAACATTAATTATTAGGTTGTATTAATCCTTTGTGTTTTTAATATTCATCCCCTGGGTTTGTTGATCCCTTAGTTTTATAAAATTTATCCTTTGGGTTTGTTAATCCCTAGAGTTTATAATATTAAACTGTTGGGTTTATAAGTACTTTAGGTTTATAATATTAATAATTCTTTGGGTTTATAATTTAATCCCTTTGGTTTTAGTATTTATAATCCCATGGTTTTATTAATCCCTAGAGTTTAAAATATTAATTCACAGGGTTTATTAATCCCCTCGATTTTTAATATTGATCCCTTGGGTTTGTTGATCCCTTAGGTCTATAGTATTTATCCCTTAGGTTTATAATATTTACCCCTTGGGTTTAGTAATTCTTGGGTTTATAATCTTAAACCCGTGTGTTTATTAGTCCCTTGGGTTTATAATATTAATAATTCCTTGGTTTTATAATATAATCCCTTGGGTTTATTAATCTCTTGAATTTAAAATATTAATTCTTAGGGTTTATTAATCCATTGGGTTTTTACTATTGATGTCTTGGATTTGTTGACCCCTTAGGTTTATAATATTTATCCCTTGGGTTTATTAATCCGTTGGATTTAAAATATTAATAATATGATTGTTTTATTAATCCCTTGGGTTTAAAATGTTAATTCCTACGATTTACTAATATAGTGAGTTTGTAATATTGATTCCTTAGGTATGTTGATCCTTTGTGTTTATAATATTTCGCCCTTGGGTTTACTAACTCATTGGGTTTATAACATTAAACTATTGGGTTTATTAGCTGCTTCGGTTTATAATATTAATAATCAAGTGTGTTTATTAATATTTTGGGTTTAATTAATTGCTATGGTTTATTAATACCTTCTGGATTTTATATTGATCTATTGGGTTTGTTGATCCCTTGGGTTTATTTGTGCCTTGAATTTATAATATTAATAATTGGTTGGGTTTATAATTTATTCCCTTGGGTCTATTGATTATTTGTGCTTAAAATATTAATTCCTAGGGTTTATTAATCCTTTCGATTTACAATATTAGTTTGTTAGTTTTTTTATCCTTTGAATTTATAATATTGATAATCCCTTGAGTTGATTATAGTATTATTATTTGTAAGTAATAGTATAATATTCTTTTAGTTTAATATATAATTTATATATAGTTGATTTTTTTATTATATTTTAAGTAAATATATGAAAGATATTAACAATTATATCAATAAATACATAACAACTGTTCACTATATTTGTGAGAGATATATACTTATTATAAATAATAAAAATTATTATTATTATATTATAACTCGATTATATTATAGTTTGAGTTATAACTATATAAATATTAACAAATATTATAATATACAATTATTACATATTTTATTATTAAATATATATATATATATATATATATATATATATATATATATATATATATATTTGAAGTAATAGCATAATATATTTTAGTTTAATATATTGTGTGTATATAGCTAATATTATTAATATACTCCAAGTAAATATATAAAATATATTGATAATTATATTCATCAATATATAATAATTATTAACAATAATATAATGACAATAATAAATACATATTATTAATAATAACATAATAATAACTAAATGTTATTATTATGTTATATATGAATTATATTATTGTTTTAAATATAACTATTAATATATTAGAAAAAAATTAAGTAATAACAAATATTATATTAATATACAAAATAATATTAATATAATAAATATAAAATAATATAGCTATTATAAAGTTATTAATAATAATATTAATGTTTAACAAAATACACCTAACAATTATTAATTTGTTGGCTGGTGGATATAGCCTATCTGCGTATATCAACCGCATTTATAAATGTGGTTGTAGATGTATTTTATATAGGCCTATTAAAGTATATCAACCACATTAATAAATTTGGTTGTGCTAGTAAATATGTATTGTTACAAATACCACATTCCTAAAATCTATAACTCATTTCATATGACACTTGTTCATATGACATTTTTCAAATTAATCAATTTAATTAAAAGGTAAAAGGAACATAAATATTATATAGATAAATCTCAATCTTTGATTTGAGGATATTATTAAGAACACTCTAGAATATTATGTGGACGTTAAGTGCTTATCATCTACTTAATAATTATTATTGATAATTAATTGAAAATTTTGAAAACTCTATTCAAACTTATAGACTCAATTTGTTCTTTAATTGATAATTTAATTAATGAAAATTTTGATATGAAATATTATGTTTAAAGGATCTGATATATATTTAAAACTAAGAAGAAGTTTAAAATTTGATAAAAATGTTTTAGTTAAAATCAAATTTATTTTATTTAAAAAATAAGTTTAGAGATGAAATCATTTTAGACCCTTAATATATCTGGGTGTGTGTGTGTATATATATATATATATATATATATATATATAGATATAGATATAGATATATAGTTTAAAATTACATTTTTGAATGCATGAATAGATTCAACCCCTTTAAAATTCTCTTAGAAACTTGGATTGTGTAGCGTACACAAGTTAACCTTGCAATTAAAATAAATCTTAATGAATTGTAGAGAAAATTAATATAAAAATTACACTGCAAATCAATGAGACCATTTTAAACATAATAATTTTCTTTTTCAATTTATATCTATATAGTTGATATTGGAATATTTACTTAATATGAACATCTAAATAGTTTATTTGTGATCCACATTCTTTCTTTTATATTATTAATAAACAATTGAAATGTTACATATTAATTTTAAACTAAAAATTAAATAAATTACACATCTAAACAAAAAATTTTCATCTTTCCCATGTTTTTTCCATAAATACTTAATTATAACCAAATTAGATATTACATTTATAATGTTTTTAGTTTACTAAATCATTAAAACTATGATATTTTTATAATTCTTCCCTTAAAATTCATTAAGTAAAAAGGTAATATTTTTAAAAAATCTATATAATTTATTACCTTTTTATTTTATTGTAAATTTAAATTAATAATCATCATCATTAAAAATATTAAAAAATAAAATAAAATACTAATAAAAATAAATAAATACAAATAATTATTTGATTTAAATAAATTTAATAAATAATATTATTACCATTTATTATATAAAAAATTAAAGAATAAGATGATGTTGATTTATATCAATATATAAAAAAATGATTATTTGAAAGTCTTTATAATCTTATATTTAATGTTGAAAATTTTATTAAAAACCATCATAATATTATTTAATTAAAAAAATAATAATGTCAAAAATATTTCAAAATTAAAATATATATTAAACAATTTAAAGAATTATATATAATATAACTTACTAACATTAAAATATAAAAGAAAATTTATTATAATTTTTCGTTTACTAAATATAACATTCACATACTATTTTTTAGACCACATCAATGAAAAGTATAAATGTCTTATTATCGAATATGACAATTGAAAACTTTCACAACACGTCCCAAAACAAATATAAAAATCAAGAAATTTAAAAATCAATGTTTGAAGATATTAGAATTAAAAATGAGTTGTTGCATTGTAATATGTTCGAATATCCCAATTATAATTAAATATATTATTATTATTATTATTATTATAGCATATGATGGTTGATAGTGTGTTGAACATGTGAATATAATATGTGAAATGGTTATATAGATAAAATTTTAGTGATGATTTTTGTATTAGTTTTAGTTTTTGCCTCACAAGGGACTATAGTGCTCACTTGGAGTTAAAGTCCGTTGATTTTCTAATTTTTTGAAATATTTTTTCTTATTTTCCATTGGTTAAGCAAACCTTGATGTAACATAATTCCCTTTGTGGAGGGTGATTTATTTTTCTTATCTCTGAGTTCCTAACAAATCATTTAATAACAATAATTTTGAAAGTGGTCATTCCGTTGGTGAGTGCTCTAACACTAACACTGTTATGCCTGGCATTGCTACTACTTTTCCCAATGATGCCAGAACTGATGGGGTCCAGGTCCCTTATGTAAGAGAGAGGGTGGGGGTTGGGGAGGCTAGGGGGAGGTGGCTGAACAAATATCCATAATATTGATACATTGTGCGAAGTGTGGAGGAAGAAATGAGGGGGTGCATGGGGGTAAATAAATCTCCACAACTTTGATACATTATGCAGTGTGCGGAGGTGCGAAGGAAGCTTTCTTCCTCCACACCTCTGCACTCTGCACAATGTATCAATGTTTCATGTCAGTAGTGATAATTATTTTTAGTCAGTATTCAATTATGAACATGGCTTCTCAATAGCCTTGTTTTTACTGCTCTTGAAGAAAGCTATACCTAGTATCCAACACCACAAAGTAAGACATGTTAGACAATTCTACAGTTGCTACCAAATCTCTCTCGGTGCTGGATATTTTTCGCAATATCCTTGTTTTACTACTCTTGAAGTGATGAAAGCCACCGCTCCATATATTTACACTAAAGGTGTTCTTTTCCAAATTGGTCAGACCATGCATTGTCTACCATTTTCGTCTTCGTTTGATATTTGTCTCTCTATTGTGTTTCTCTTCTTCATCTCCATTTGACATTTGTATCTCTTGTTTTCCCTTTAAGTGACATCTGTTCTAATTAAAATATGAATGTAAATATGCGAGAAATATAAAATAGCTTTACCTACACAACCACCATCCACCATGCGTGAGGAAGAGGGCATAGGCTAAAGAAAACTTGTATTGCTGCGCAGGGAAGGGTCTGACAGCTGTGAATGAAAATGAATTTTCACCCCGCACTCGCATTGTGTTGCAAGACAATAATTTGAGCTCACTTTCCAAGTCATTGAGAGCTCCAGAAATATCCTCATTGCTAATGCCTAGAAACGATTTTACAGAAATTCCCAAAAAGGTGATTGGGAGTATGATCTCCCTTAATATTTTGGATTTGAACGGTATGGACATCCAATCATTTCTAGAGAGTGTGGGATGTCTAAAACAACTGGTGTGTCTGAAGTTAGCATGGGTGCCCATTAAAAGATTGCCTGCATCTTTTACAAATCTCGCAGCCCTCCAAATCCTTGAGATGGAGTCCTTTAAAATCACCGAATTTCCATCTCACCTTCACAAGTTAAGATGATTAAGGTATCCAAACCTTGGCTGCTTTAGTGATTTGAAATGTGTACCAAGTAGTATTTCAAGCCTCACGTCTTTGCAGTGTTTGTACATCAGTGAATGCGAGAGTATGACGTGGACAACAGGTCAGAAGAGATCCCAAAAAGCGGCTTCAATCAACAGTTTGTGCAGTTTAACGCAACTCAAAAGTTTATATATAGACAACTATGGAGCAATTATTAGTGGTGGGACACTCGGTAGTATGGTCGACATGGACACATTTCAATTGAGGCTTACTCAAATCGTGAGTTTACCCCATGGCATATTTAATATTTCAAAGTTGAGAAAGTACGGTTAGCATGTCACAAAATGGTTAGGATGGAAAGAAAGTTCAATAAATTTCAAAACTTAACTCTTCTACATTTATGGGATTATTTTATGTTGGAGGAATTACCTGATTTACATCGACTTAAGAGTTTAAAGCGATTAGATATTTTACGATGTACTAAGTTGGAGAGGTTTCCAAAGGAGTTTGGTGAAAGAGGAGCCTTTCCTTTATTAGAGAAATTTTCAATGGTTGAATTAGAGGAGTTAGAATAGTTTCTAATAATAGAAGATGGTAAAATGTTTTCACTCAAAATAATCACTATAATATTATTATAATGTGAAACATTAAAAATGCTTCCAAGATATTATTTGAACATTAAGCAACTCTAAAAACTCACAGTGTATGGTTGTTCAACAATATTAGAGAATTTAGAAAGGTTGGAAAAAAGAAATGAAGAAATAAAAGTGATAACAATGTGAACTAGAGAAACAAAAGACATTAAAAACCACTTTCTAAAAGTGCATAATACTTTGTCACCCTAGCTTTATAGCGATTTTTCTACTAGTAAGCTTCTCCTATTCCCATGAGATCTTTATCTTCATTTATGTAGAATTTGTGAATTTATGTTTTCTTAATCAACATATGTATTAGTATATCATCATAAATGTATTTATATTTGTTAAAATGTTATAAAAATGTTTTCATTATTAAATTTTGTAATTTGTATTTTTACTATCAATGTAATGTCCACTATAATGACAAAAGAATTTAGAGGCCAATTAAGTTGACTTTATACTTAATTTTTCAATAATGAGGTTTCCCAATTCCTTCGAGATCTCTATATCCATTTACAGATATTTGTAATTTGTGCTTAACTTATTAATATTGGTAATTTGTGTTTATCTTATTAATATTTGTCTATCATGATGAATATATACATTATGAAATTTTATAAAGAATGTTTTTATTATGGGAAGTTGTAATTTATATTTTATTATCAAGGTTTGTATCATTGTTTAAAACAAATAAAGTATATATTCTTAATATTTGATATGTTTTTTTTTTAAAACTACGGTGAATTGATAATATGTTGGAGGCCTTTTTTATCAAATCTAATAGTTGTTATATATAAGTCATACTTGTAAGAATTTTATTAAGGTGGGTGCAAGTTAATGATGGCCTCTTATGACATGTTAGTGCCAATGCAAGCTTGGAAAAACAAGAATATGTTAACTTGGAGAGATGATTCAAGGTGCTTCCACAATGAATTTGAATATGACATGAAAAGATGAAATGTAGGAAAGCACATTAGCTTTCTACGTATAAAAACTTCTATTTATAGAAATTACATATAACTATGTGAATTTTGAGTTTTCCTAGGAGTGATATGTTATTTCTCACACAAAATATATTGCATATGTTTTTGTTAGTGCTAACTTTGAGTACCTAAATGATGAGATTTTGGTACAAAAAATATTGTAGAATTGTTGAAAATATATTATTTTTCTGTAAAGGGTCTTAACGTTATCAAACAATTTATGGAGGGAGAAATACTATATTTTTTTTAACAATTTTTTTATGAGAAAACACACGCTCTTACTTATTAAGTTCATATTGAAAAATAATCATTTATTATTATATGTTTAGGAATTTTTTGGCATATTTTCTTGTAGAAATTGCCGAGAATCTAATAAAATTTGTTGGAATCATAAGTTTGAGTTGTAAACTCTCCATAATCCACATGTTCATATATGCAATCAAAAAGGTATTTCAAATAAAAAATATAAATATTTGACCAAAATTATTTTGTCGAGTTGGACCAAAAACTCTAAAACATATAATAGTTAGATAACACATTAAAAATGATAAAATCATTATATTATTTTATGCAGTTGATCAAAAATAATTTTATTGTTAAATAAAAATTGAATACAATTTGGTTATGCACTTCAATAAAGATATTTGAATTTTTATGGATACAATATGTTTAATTGCATTTTGATCTCCGAGATAGTGGAATGATTTTACTTGAATTTAAGTGGTCGAAGTTTCTTCTTTTTTAAAATCTTATAGCATTAAAGTGGTATAAGTTAGGTTGCTCAGTCCTGACTTATAGTAGAAAATTGCATTTTCACAAGTGAAGATTTGAATATTAAAAAAACTTCAGTGACCTACTATGAGTATTTGGATGTGAAAAATGACATTCTCATACTTTCATATTTTAATTGAAGTGACTAGAACAATATGATTTAAATGTTGAAGTTTTGATGATGATTTTAGGAATGTTTGCAACCTCCTCTTCGGATGGGTGTTCAAGTGTATAACTAGCTTCTAATTGGGCTTGAGAAGTGTACCAAAGAAGTTTTCTCTTGTCAAAGACGCATTGTCAAAATTTTGACTAAATCTACTCTTGACCAATCAATTACGTTCTCTATATGTCAACTCTTGCATTAATAATTGCGTTGAGAATTCTTTAAAACTTCATCCACTATATATATATATATATTTCGATATTGCATAGTCCACCATATTATTATCTTTTATCATTGCTTTATTTCTTAACCTAATGTCAATGCAGATTAGAAATACTTCTTGCATATAGTTGCTTATGTTGCTAGCAAGTTGAGAATTCTTATGGTTGAATATTGTGTTTAAAAAAGTGTTAATGGGAATGTTTTCTTTAAATTTGTAAAAAAAAATATGCATGTTAGTGTGTGAATATTTTAAACTTTTTATTGCATGCGAATGCAGCTTGAGTGGACCTAATGGTTAAGAGCATGTGTTTCCTCCTAAGAGGTCATAGGATCAAAACCAAAGTGGGGTAGAGTATGTTTTCCTTAGTAGACTCAGCTTTCAAATTGCTACACAGAGGTGGGTCCCTTGTCCCACAAGCAAGGGGGTCTCATACGCCAAATTGGTGTCTCGCTTGCTTGTGACCTTAAAATTGGATAATAATAATAATAATATATAATATAAGTAGATTTAATGGTTAAGAGTATGTGTTTACAAGTTGAAATTCAAATACAAGGAAGTTTTAGGAATCATATAGTTATTGGGTCGAAGAGGATCTCATACACTAATTTTGTTATCATATTCAAGAAGATGTCATGGACCAATTTCATCTCCAACTTAACCTGAGTGTGACTTTAAAATTAGATTATTACTATTTTTATATGAAACCAAAATCATTTGAATATAATCTATATTTATTATTATTATTGTTATTTTCTCAAATCCAAACTTATTACATTTGAATATGTTGGTACTGTGACATGGTCTCGAGTTTGAATGCTAGTCTATATATAGGATGTGATATTTGTTAAATCCGACATAGATTTGTTTGAATAGTGACAAATTTATTTAAACATAAACATATCCTTAAATAATTTATTTAAATTTTAAAATATATTAAAAATAAAAAAATAAAAAATAAAATAGTGTTACTTGGTTCTTTGGAATAATGTCTACTAATTCACTAGTGTGTAAAATATTTGATCCTAAGACTCCCTTAACCAAAGCCATAAACAAATATATCATTGGCCTTCACTGAGCATGACAAAAAATAGTCAGGTCTCTCCAAGATTTATTAAGTGCGTCACAGAACCATGCCCTCTAAGATTAAGTAAATTAGTAAACTGGACTTGGCTCTTAATTACTAGTATTTTTATTAATATTAATATTGCCACTGTATCTGTTGGACACCTAATCCTCAATGGTTAGTGTGGAAGCCGAATGGACAAAAGGAGTCCAAGATACCTTGGGATGCAAAACCCAACGGTCACACCATGTACTATAAATGTAAATCATTTGTTAATAAAATTGTACTTGCATGTTTTATCTTTCATACTCCTCTGCTGCCCATGTGTGTTTAACATGGTATCAGAGCAAGCGATTGCTGGTCCTACTCCAATTTGAGCCACTTGTTTTGTGGTCTCTATATATATGTCAGTTATGCCTTTCTCCTAATCAAAATTGAGCAGAATTGCCACCTTATAGAGCATTTTACTGTGTGCAGACCTGCCAGTTCTGCCCATTACATGTAACGCTCCATTAATTCATTGTCTACCAGAAATCTGCTACCTCTCCTACCTGACCTCTGGCACTGTATACGCTGCACCTGACTCTAGCTATTTTAAGACTCTCTTCTGCGTTACCTGCGCCCTCCGTCTGCCATATTCCATATATAAAGTCCTGCCCCCTCCACAGTCGCTGCCAGGTCTGAACGCTGCATTACCTGCGCTCTCTGGCTCTCTATAAACATTTCATACAAAGCGCTGCTTGGTATACGTTGGTGTCAGTGACTTGTTTTCTGATTGGCTATTCTGACATGGTAGCTATTCTGATTACTCGCTAATCCCCTCGGCAGTGGTAGAGACATACCTGTCCTCCGACGCCACTTTTCTTTATGCGTTGAGTCTCTGATTCCCTGACCTTGACATATGCGCCATTCCTACTCCTTTGCTGAAGCTACCAAATTCACTGCAAACAAATGCAAATGAAACATTGATGGGAATATCTGATTGAATGGGGGGTATTGGTGGCGGACTTGCTGGTGCCCGAGCTGCCTTCAGAGGACCCGCGTTTCATTATCAATGTCGATGCCTGATATGCGTACGCTTCCAGCCTTAAGCCTTCCACTCCAGATTCCACTCCAGCACGGGACCTAAAGCGAATACCTCGCTTTCGACTCCATCGACGTAACGGCTGTGGCATCTGCGGCTCCCGCCTCGATGCATTTTGCAGCGAGCTCTTGCCGATTGGACCCACGGCTCCTCCTTTTGCCAATTTGACTCTCTCTATTGCTCATGCGAGATTTTGCTTCGCTACCATTTTATTTTGGGTCACCAAGTTCATTTGGGTTGGCTGGAATCTGCCATAAGCGGATTTCTGGGACTGTTTTTTCACCTGGACGCAGATATATTTGAACGCTGACACTTTCAATTGGTATTTGGACGTAGATATACTTGAACGCTGGACGCAGTCACATATAGTTGAACGCTGGTCGCTGTCACATGTACGCTGTTTTGAACACTCGTCCAACAGGGAAGGAAGGAGGAAGATGCTAGTCTGGTTAGTATACGTTCATTCAATCAAAGGAAATGCCGATGATTAATGATATGCATCCATGAGCTTAAGGCTTGAGATTATGGGTCATGAGCTGAAGGCTTGAGCTTATCGGTTGATCTCTGAATACGGGTATATATTAATGCTTCATGCTCGGTTAAGGCTCCTTCATACGTGTTCATCTCCTGTAATGGTCTCCATCTGGGTTATGGCTTGGTGAATGTGCTTGGTTCTTGATCAATAGAGTTCAGTAAACTCATTTCAAAATATGTTGGAGAGCATTCTTCATTTTGTGCTAGCACGTCTTGCTTATGGTAATTGTCTCTTTCTGAGTAGAGTCAAACCTTAAAGTTCTCAAAGAATGCTTATAGAAATCAATCATAACTCAAACCACACATAGTTTTCTGTGCTACTCATTTTAAGAACTGGAAATGAAATTACGCTCAATGATGTATCTGTATGGTAGCATATTTGATATGTTGGTATCATTGCTGTAGCTATTGGAAGTCACTCGGACTTGCATTATTTGTTTTGCAAGAGGAAACTAACTTCTAGCTGACTTCAGTGAAGGATGAAGATTTCATCCCAAAAGGAAAGAGTTAACGTTTTGTATTTGTTCTAGCTTTTGTGACCAAGTCTTCTCACAAAGGATTGGTTCCTTGTTCTTATTCTACACATGAGCGTTGAAGAAGCATTAGATAGTGGGGTATAAGCGTTTATTGATTCATCATAATTTCAAATCATCACCACATAGAGGAGTCAACAATCTGCCACAAAAACAATCTTGAGAACTGTGCATCAATAGACCTCATATTGCAGCCATTTTACTGTGCTTCGAGCTAATCCGTCATCAGCAAAGAGGTATACACAATCCAGGCACTCGGAAGCTGAGTTCTTCTTCCAACGACTTTAGTAGCTCATTGTCACATTATGTTTAAGGTTGTTGTTCAATATTTTTGTTGACTGTTGGATTTGAGAATAGGGGCCTGATTTCCGCATCGCGACTAAGGGCAGGGGGTTGTGCTTGACTTGCAAAGCAGAAAAAAAAAATAGCATGTGTAACCACGGTTTAAGATTTGTCCTGGTGGTCATGGATCCTTTTGTTTTAATCTCATGGATGTCTGGTGGTTGCTCTATTTAATTTTATATGCTGGTCATGAGTGAACTGTTATGCATATGTAGTGGATTGTGAATACATTACAATCATTGTTGTCTGTTGGTTGGAGGATAAGTCTTTGAGTTGAAGTCCTGGTATGTACATTGAATAGAGTTATTGCACATTAGCTATTTGGTGCACATTTATGGAGGATATTGCAGTGACATTGAATTGTGAGTGATTGTTGCTTCTTCTTCACTGGTTGATAGTTGTGATCAGTTTCTTTAACGTATAAGATAATGAAGAAAATGACCAGACTTGATAATGCATTAGAGTTGTTAAATACTCTGATACATTCCACTGTTGATGAGATGGTTAAGATCAACAAAACCTCTCTATTCAATATTAAAATATGTCTACAAAATGCACAGGAGAATATTGAGTTTTTACAGCTTGAGACAAAGCTACAGCAGGAAGAATTACAGCAATGGAGTCATCATTCTGAACCTGGTTTTGTTTAGAAGATTGAAACAAACTCCCATAAACAACAAGTCAATAATGTTATAGTTGGTTCAGATTTAGTACCCAATAAAGCAATAGCTATACATGCAGATGAAAAAACTCAGTCTGCACTTCCCAAGCCCATCATCAGACCTTGGGAATAGCTTGTCACAACAAGCACAGAACCAGTCTTGGATATGACAAGTACTTGTCCTTTCATATTCCAAACTACGCCAAGCCCATTCATTTCAGAGTGTTGGATTCATTCATGATAGTTCACCTGCTCCTCATGATAGTTCACCTCCAGCTGTTCCAGACTCTGCCTCTCTTCCACAGCAACAACAACAAAAACAACAACAGATTGTGAAATGCCAACATTGTGACTAAGTTGGCTATTTGAAAGATCATTGTTTTGATCTTCATCCATGTAAGCACTGTCATAAAAAGTAGTCATTGTTCACACAGATACTTCAAAAATAAACGTCCTGCAAGAACAAAGATTCATCTTGGATGGATCACTTCTTGGCAATGGGCATCAATAGACAAGAAGATATTCCAAACACATGTTAGAACTTGTTCCAGAGTATTGAACAATCTTGCAGTTCCATCATCTCACCTTGTATCTGACAGGGGGGGAAATGATGGTCATCTACAAGCTTCAAAGTCATATCAAGCGAGCCTAAGCCACAACCTACCACACCAGTTTCAAAGTTGTAGCCAACAACAAAGATGCCCCTGAACATGCCTTCAGTTGGTAATCTGGGACACTTCCTCTAGTAGAAGACTTCAGCTTCTTGCCAGTGTCGGAAGAATTCCAGGAACAAAATTGGGGACACTTCCTCTAGCAGAAGACTCTAGCTTCTTGCCAATTTTGGAAGAGTTCTAGGAATTGCATTAAGCATTCCAGAGTTGTTGGTCATCCTTAAACCATCATAGGTTGAGACTTCCCTTTTCAGGTTGAAGTTTACCCTTTTATGTGGGGTGAGACCTCCTTTTATTTGTTGAAGGTTTCCCTCTTCAAAACAATAGGAGCACTTCCTCTAGCAGAAGACTTCAGCTTCTTGCCAGTTTTGGAAGAGTTCCGGGAACTGCACTAAGCGTTCCAGTGTTGGTGGTCATCCTTAAACCACCGCCCTTTATACCAACATTTCAGAGAGCACATCTAGCCTAGTGCTGCCATGCATTTTTGTACATTTTGTATTACAGCTCTCTTCTTGGACTCATACATAACCCATCAAATTAAGGGGGGGAATGTTGGACACATAATCCTCAATGGGTTAGTGTGGAAGCCGAATGGACAAAAGGAGTCCAAGGGACCTTGGGATGTGAAACCCAACGGTCACAACATGTACTATAAATGTAAATAATTTGTCAATAAAATTGTACTTGCATGTTTTATCTTTCATATTCCTCTGCTGCCCATGTGTGTTTAACAGTATCTATATTTTTAATATTGTTGCATCCAAAGTTCAGAATAAAGATGATGTTTTTTCCATAGGAAAAAAGTGAACCATCTATTAAAAATAGAAAGTTACATAGCATACGTTGAGCATTTCTAAAAGACTCGTTTTCGCCTTATAATAAGGAGAAAAAAATAGTCTCAACTGATTGAAAATACATGCATACAGAGTATTTGCACACCAGTCTCACCAACAAAACAAGCAAAACGACCCGTCCTGTCCATGCACACCTCCTGGGATCCTTAAAAGGATAACACGAAGAAGAGATATGAAATAAGACAGAAACTGTGAGTCTGAGGGGACAACGAGGCAACCAACATCCTTTGAGAATCCACAGTAAGCACTATAAGGATTCTCGAACAAAGAAAAAAAAAAAAACGTTGATATTACACAGCGAGCCCAGACCTCCTTTTTAAAGGTAAACAACCCAGGTACCCTGATGAAGTTTCTTCAAAAATTGTAGCAATAACAAAAAGAATCAGTTTCAAACTATGTACAAGAACAATAACAGTTTTCTGAAAATCAAAATCTTAAACAAAAATGGGCTGTTCGAGTGGTCGAAACACCCCATTTTCTTCCTCCATAGCTATCCATGACCCCATATCCTGTTCAACACCCTCTTTAGAAAGGTGATCAGCTTCATGGTTCTTTTCTCGGTAGATATGGCAGAGAGATATCTCTGTGAAATGACATTTAAGATGAGAAACTTCTTTAAGCAGAGGATGCAAGATGAAATTTTTGCAATGTTGAGTCCCATTAAACCATTTCTCAATGTTCATTGAATCCCCAAAAATCTAGACTGCTCTCACATTCCTAAGGATAAGCCAACATAGGAGGTAGTGTAAGGATTTCAGTTCAACAAAGTTATTGGATCCCTGACCAAGACCAATAGATGATTTAACAAGATTTTCCTTTGATAAATGTATAATCAGACCAGCCCTGCAACGTTCATTAATGTCAGAGGCCCCATCAAAATAATCTCACGGAGTTTAATATCTAATAGATTCTTGACGAATAGCTCTGGTAGTAGTAGGAGCTTGTGGAACAGGGATACTATCATAAATAGCAGCTCCTTTTGTAGCCAATCTTCCAATCGGGAAGACAGTATCCTTAAAAATGACTTGATTCCTGGCAAGCTAGGTCCCCCAAGTTATGAGAAGCGGGATGGATCTCTCTCTGTCATTTGTAGCTTCATTCCACCACCTCTGCCAAGCTTCCAGGACTCCTTGCCCTTCCCATCTAAAAGGAATTTTGAGCAACCTTAGAATTTTGGCCCATAGGCTAGTGTTAAAGGAGCATAAAAGGAACAGGTGATGTATTGTTTTGTTACTAACTTTACAGAGGGGGCACCAGTCAGGACCAATCCTTCCTCTTCTTTGAGGAAAATCCCAAGTGGGAACTTTCTGTAGCAGGACACACTAGAAGAACAGTCTTGTTTTTGCTGGCTCTTTTAACTTCCAAAGCTATTTAACCCACAAGCTAGATTATCCCACCCATTTTGAGACATCAACCAATTATACCCCATCTTTGGAGAGTAAAGCCCATTCTGGGCAAAGACCCATCTGAGTTCATCCGGAGAGTCAGAGAGCCTGACTGATGAGTTGAGTAGGTCCCTTCTATACAAGTCCCATTCCTCCAACCATTCTTCATCCAAATGAAAATCTCTTCCCTGAATCTACCCTTGAATCCATACGGTGGAACCCCGGGGATCAACCACTTGATTTAAAGTGTAGAGTCCCCTATCTTTTAAAGCCAAAACCAGCCCCTGAGACAGAGAAAAAATCTCAGTACATCCTATCCAGTGGTCTCTACCCAACCTGATCTGAGTTCCATCCCCCACACTCTAAGCCAAACCCTTCTCTATAACTTTGACAGAAGTGACCACAGCTTTCCAAATCACGGAGGAGTTTTTGGAAGTCTTTTGCGGCAGTCTGATCCAATCTAGCGTTGATAGAGGATCAATATATTTTCTTTTACTAACAGAGGACCACAAGTTCTCAAAAGAAATGAGCCTCCATGCGAGCTTTGCTACTAAAGATTGGGAGAAGCAAGCAATATTTTTTTATACCCCAGCCTCCCCACTCTCTAGGTTGTGCCACTTTATCCTAAGCAATCCAAGAGTTACTTTCTCTGACTTGGACCTTGCCCACAGAAACCTATTGCATAATTTGTCAATTGAGGATAAGATTCCTTTGGGAACCCATGTCAGACTAGCCCAATAGACTAGAACTGCCATCATAATAGATTTAATTAACACTAGTGTACCTACCCTGGAAAGCCACTTGAAACTCCAATGATTCAGTTTGGATTCGATTTTAGCAAGGATCCATTTCCAATCATTGATCCTGTAATTATCAGGCTTTAGAAAGAACCCCAGGTATTTAAATGTATCCTCCAAAGATTTGACTTCAAAATGCAGGACCAACTCCACTCTACGCACCATCTCTCTGGACAAACCTGAGCATGTGAGTGAGGATTTTCTCTTGTTTATGCAAAGACCAATAGCTTTCAGGAAAAGGTCCAAGATCCTCTTGAGCGTCCTACAGTCCTCGAGACTTCCATTGCTGAACAGAATAATGTCATCCACGAAAAGGAGGTGAGTGACCCAAAAATTAACAGCTACTTCAATACCTTTGAGAGTCCCCTGCCTTTTTGCGTCATGAATGATAAGACTGATGCCATCTGTTGCGAGTAGCAACAAAAGGGAGAGAGAGGGAAACCTTGACGCAGGCCACGTTTAGGACTAAAAATGTTGGAGGCCGCTCCATTGATCAGGACAGCTATGGAAGATGAAGAAACACAACTCATAACCCATCTCACAAAATCATACCTGAATACGCGATGAGTTAACAGCAAGCCTAAGGTACATCCAACTGATCTGTCATAAGCCTTTGACAAATCAATTTTCACAATGGCTCCTTTTTTCCCCAATTTTTAGACTATGAAGAGTTTCTTGAGAAACTCCTACTGCTTCATGTATTGTCTGCCATCTAGAAAGCGAAATTGCTCAGGATAAATGTTTAGGGAGAGGAATGGTTTTAGCCTAGAGGCAATAACTTTGGCAATAATTTTGTATACACAAGTGCACAGGGAAATGGTCCTGAATTCATCAAAAGAGCCCGGGTGGTCAGATTTGGGAATGAGGGCTAGAAAGGTGGCATTGGAGGGATGATAGATCGATCCTGTACACCTGGATTCTTCCACAACTGCCACTAACTCATCTCCAATGAATTCAAAGAAATGCTGGAAAAATTCGACAGTCCAGCCATCCAGACCGGGGCTTTTTTCCTGTTGTATTGCTTTGAGAATGTCTTCTACCTCCTCCTTAGAAACAAGTTCCATGATGGAGTCATTTCCTTCCTCCTCTATGAACCTAGGAAAGAATTGGGCGACTCTTCTAACTTCTACAATAGAAACTTCCTCTGGTGCTTTGAAGATATTCTTGAAATAATTGACCCCTAATGAGGAAACTCTTCAAAAGAGCGAGCCAGTTCACCATTGGCTTTCTTTATTTCCAAGATTGTATTAGTGTTTTTCCTTCCTTTAGCATAATTATGAAAAAATTTAGTACTATTGTCCCCCGCCTACAACCAGATCATTCTACTTTTTAAGCGCCAACTTTCCTCCCTGAGCTGGAGGATTCTCCTCCTTTCCGTCTCCAACTCTTGAAGTCTAGCCCGAGACTCTACTATTCCATATCCATTACTGCCTGGGTCTTCAAGGAGGGCAATCTCAGAGTTAACATTTTCGAGGGTCTCTTCTTCCTTCAGTTTCTTATGGAGGTCCCAATGCTTAGAGGCGACCTTCATCCTTTTTAAATTATCCATAAAAACCTTGATGCGGCTCTCATATTCATTGAGATCATCTTTATTCCAAGTGTTATGGAAGAGGCTAATAAAAGATGCATCCCAGAGCCAAGAGGAATTATATTTAAAGGGAGTGCCTAGTTTAGTGAAAACTCCCTTTAATTCCAGAAAGACAGGGAAATGATCCGAGAGACCACCTTCCCCAACCCAATGTCTAAAAGCCTATAATTTTTCCACCAACGATTCACAGAGCAGGAATCGATCAAGTTTCTTCCTAATCCATTCTTTTCCTATTCTTCGGTTCCTCCAAGTCGGGCGTAATTTGAGCAGGGAGACATCCACCAAGAGAGATGAGGCCAATTTATTCAGAAAGAAATCAGATAGAGGATCTGCCCTATCTCTGACCCCCCAATATTCTGTCATCCCCAAGGAAAAATTTAGATCTCCTCCAATTATAAGATTTGAGTGCGCCAAAAAAGATTTAGCGAAGAAGGGGTTCCAAAACCTCTCCCGATCGAAAACAGGTCCATAGACATTTAGAATAAGAAAAGGGATGCATAGTTCATTGGAGTATAGTTCCACAGCGAAAACATTTTCTGATCCCCAAGAGGAGATCTCTCGAAGTACCTTTGCGTTGAAACCTAGTGCCACCCCACGTGAATGTCCATTAACATATATGGCATGGAAGCTCCAGCCCGGAAGGAGCTTAACGAGGCATCCTGTTACTTCTTCCCCCTTCCCCAGAGTTTCTTGGAGTAGAATAATATCAGGTTTGTTGGACCTGACCAGTTCCTTTAGAGCTAGCTTTTTAGGTAAACTAGCTAGACCCCTACAATTGTAGGATAAGATGATCATCGAAAAATCTCAGGGGGTGGCCGCTCTGCTCTAAGCACCCCTGACAGAGACATCTGCTTCCCGTCAGTAATATCGATAATAGCCTTCAACTGTGCCTTCGACAAGTTAGATTTCCTTCCTCTTAACTTCCATGGGCCTGCTGACACCATGTCCAGCTCCAGGCCTCCCACAGCAAGCCCTTTCCCCTTTCTGTTGGCCAAAGGTCTAAGGTTGTAGGGAGTTCAGGGCTAAAGAAAATAGGAGGGGAAGAGGAGACAACATCCATGGGAATAGAGGACAACTTAGGAGAGGATGGAATGGCCATGATAACACTTTCTACAGAGGCTTGACCCTTCCTCAGGTCCGGCATGTCATTCAGGAGCTGCCTGAAAGGACCAAGCTCATCACAACATGATTGAGATAAAGCAATAGAAGTGCATAAGGAAAAGGAAGGGGATAAAAGCTTACTCACCTGAGATTCCCCTGCCTTTTCAGAGACTGCTAGGGGTCCCAGGAAGGTCATTAGGATACAAATAGACTTAATTGCTACAAACCCAGGCTGTT
Source organism: Pinus tabuliformis (assembly GCA_031772625.1). NCBI lineage: Eukaryota > Viridiplantae > Streptophyta > Pinopsida > Pinales > Pinaceae > Pinus > Pinus tabuliformis. The sequence goes on along the minus strand of CM062805.1, from coordinate 700,883,699 downwards.
CCTCATCTTCTTACTCCACTTGCTCTGGAACCAATCCCTGAGCATTTGCCTTAGGATCACTCTCCTTGATCTGAGCCCCTTCTTCTTGTGTGAACACCTCCTGATTTTCCTCCAGATTTTTTGCACTTCTCCTTTGTCTTCAACGTCGACAGTGTCCCAAAGGGCACCCCTAGTCCAGATGTCCATATTTATGGCAACGATGGCATCTGAATGGAAGATTTTCATAGTCCAGGGTCTGTAAAAACTCTATATCTCTATACTTCAGGTTAATAGCGTCTACCAAACCTTCTCTGGTATTTAAACTTACCAGAATATGAGCAACACTCAAATCATGTGTTCATAGATATGATCTATCAAAGTCGAGAAACTTCCCCAAGGCATTACCAATTGAAATGAAGATTGAGTCAATCTAGAATTGCATAGGCAGACCCGGTAATTTGACCCAGACCGAAGACTCTGCCATTTTTTCTTTCTGGGCATCAAACAGGGGTGTCCATCTTCTAAATAAAATTGGCCTCTTCCCAAAGCTCCAGTTCTTTTCCAGCACCCATTCGACATGCTCCTTTTGCCCAAACTGAATGCAAAACCAACCTCTGTCTAGATTCTTGATCTCTTCTGGCTGACCCGGTGCTTCTTTCCATTCTGACTGAGCCCAAACCTTGATGTAGTCTACCGAGAACTTTCTTCCACGAACTTTGCCAACTAAAACAGTTTTTGAGGCTTCCATCGCCTGATCTATATGAATATCCACTCCAAAAACGCAACTAGGGTGCTCCTCCTTTTTCCTGATAGGTTTTTTCTTCTTTCGCTTTCCACCCACTTCCTCCTTCTTGGCTTCTCCCTCCCCTAGATTTTGATTAACAAGAGCATCTACCTCTTTTGCCCCAAGCGACTGAGGTCGCCTACCAACAGGGTCACTATTGCCTTCAACCGCCTCCACAACCATCCTTTTTACCTCAATGCCAGAGGCTGGGGCCAGCCTTCGCACTTGACCCTCAACTCTGGATCCTTTCGACTCCCCTCCTACCTCTTCATTGGACGTAGACCACGACAGGCTATGGAGCAGCCCTTCCAAAATTAGGTTTTTTACAGGGACCCTTTCCTGAGCTTCGTTTTTCAAACCCCCTCCTCCCACCACCTCGTCAAGGAAACGTGAGTTCGCTCCGCTATTCGGAAATAAATGTTACATATTTTTCTCAGACACATCTTGACCCCAACAAGTGAGAAGGTTTCTGGTGCTTGTTCAATGTCGACAGACTCACATTCAAAAACCATCTCCCGCTCTTCTCTCAGGCGATCCGTTTTACCATGACTTCACATTTGATTTGGGATAGTTATGGTTAATGCAGAAGACTTTGCCAGTATCACTTCCATTTTAAGCAATGGGAGTCCTCCTCCATAACCTTTACTATAATGAATATTTAAATTCAGAATAAAGAAGATGTTGTCTTATATTAAAAGTTAAATTTATTTAAAACTTTATATATGAATGAGATGATATGTTTCTTAAATTATAAACTTATATACACTATTTAAAAATATAAATCAGTTTCTCTACTGAGTATAAAATGGAATAAATGATGACAAGATGCTCTAATGAATCAAGAAAAAATACATGATCCCAATAATGTAATGTATTAGTTCTTTATGAGCAAATAAGAGTAAGGAAGCCTTCTCGTAAGTTGCTAGAATCATTAGAAGGTTTTATGCATCAACAATTAAATCCTATAAATATAGCGAGTTATGAATACTTGAATTATTTACAACATATTCAAGCCTTATTGACAAAGGATCAATAACCATATATGCCTTTCTACCATTATGAATTCTCATCTGTAACAAGGATCAATAACCATGGACCCCTTTCTACCATTATGAATTCTCATCTCCAGCAACAGTTCCACGTATTTGGGCTAATTCCAGGCCACCATATATGTTTAGCTCTGTGTTAACTTGCCACTTTGCTGGTGATTTGTAACAAGCAAATTCCAGTGGCTGGAATATTGCCGGTGAATGAGAAGAAACAATTCTCTGCCAAGTATACAAAAAACTAGAAAGATCTCTATCGCCCATGTATCTATTACTTCCTTCACGTAGAAAAAGTCCCCAATCCATTCAAACTCATGAGAAGCGACCACCACATTCATGAACACCAACTAAAAGATTCCCATCACCAAATCAATTTATATATAAGCAATCTGAACTACTCCTTCCTATAATCAATCAAAGACACAACCTAAAATAAAAATATCAACAACTCCTTTTCAAAATCAATCAAAGGCACCAATCTAATCCAAAACCTAAAATATAAATAGGACTTCTCCTTTTCAAAATAAATAATCCACCGATCTAAGAAACAACCTAAAATAGAAATATCAATTAGAACTTTTCAAAATCATTCAAAGCCACCAATTTGAAATACAAATATGAATTAATTATTCAATAATTAAAGTTATTAACAGAAAAGAAATAAAAAAAGGAATTATAAATTACTGTTCCCATAAACAATAAATGATACTGCAAAAATAGATAAACATAAAATAAAAGTGTTTTGATTCATTATGAGTTTTTAAATTAATCAGTTTGTATAGGATTTAGTTTTATTAAGGTTTTATTTTATTAGGATTTACGTTTAAATTTCATGGGGAGGAGTTGAGGGTGACACACTTAATTTGTGGTGTTAAATTATTTTAACTTGAATGGATTAGGCATAGTACAAATATATTATGCAAATCAATCAATCCACCAATTGAAAATAGAAATATGAATTTCTTGTTCCCATAAAAAATAAATAATAGTGGAAAATATATAAACATAAAGTGAAAAGTGTTTTGATTCACTATGAGTTATTAGTTTAGTTGGTTTGTATAGGGTTTTTTTTTTTCCTCATAAAGGAAAAGTCGTAATATAGGGTTTAATCTTATTAGTATTTACTTTTAAATTTAATGAGGAGGAGTTGAGAGTGACATTTAATTTGTGGGGTTAAATTATTTTAATTTGAATGTATTAAAAAAAAATTCCCATCCTATATTTAACAAGTTTAAATATTTTCAAAATAAATAATGATATATTAATTATATATTTTTAAAAATAATAATATATGGAAAAGGGAAAGAAATAAATTAAATATTTTTCAAAAATATTATTCTTTAGAATAAAATCATTATAATATAAAAAATTTAGTTGCACTTGCACTTGGAAAATCTGACCCCACTCTCACATTCACCTTTCGAGTGCTTGGGAATAGGGCTAATGTCCTAATCGTTGAAGCTTCGTTGTTCTACCCAAATTCTGGAATCAATCATATTGATCACATGACAATCATAGTCAAATTCATCCCACAAGTAGCTTGCATTGGGTCTCTCGAGGCCAAGGAAGTATGAGGATCGTGTCATGTACAGTTGGAGTACATGATCGGGAAAAATGGTGAGAACACTTGGTGTTCTCTGCATCTCCTCAGCTTCGTGCTCCCTTAGTCTTGTAGAGAATCCTTGGAAAACAATGTTATAAACATGAAGCAGCAATGTATTATCATTCCCCACATCCATAAAAAAGCCCGATTCTATTTTGATGATGGCCTTGACAAAGTAACGGTTGATGTGTACCACTACTCATGAGTAAGAAAGATCGTTGGTTTTGAATTACTTTCAATTCGAACCATGAATGTCTTCCATCCATCTCTGACACACCTACCAATGATAGTTGACACAGATATAACACTGATACCAACAATGATATTTACATTGTTGATTTTCTAAGGATATACAGAGAAACCATTATGGAATTTTGTTTCACTACCAATGCCACTCAATTTACAAAACACTCAATTTACAAAACAATAACCCTGAAACAAAATAAAAAAATAGATATAGAGTTATAAAATAGAGTATTTCCTTCTCAATCAATCTAGAAATCATAATAAGCTAGAGAATTTTCTTCTCAAACAAACTAGACACCGTAAATAAAGCCACTGACCTATCAAATGCTTCCAATCTCGTCTTGTTAAATGGACCGCGTTTAATCCTAAGATATAAGTAGTCCATCCATATGAGCATGCAACTCTTTTCGCATCTCTTTAGACTTTTATGAATTCAAATGCCTTATTATTATAATGTAGATAAGTGAATAAGATATTATACGTATTGTCTCCACTTCTTAATTCTAAACAATCAAATGTGATTTGAACGCAAAATTATTCAATAATCACATGCAGAAATCAACAATCGCTCAACTACAACCAACGAGACTTTAGAGGAATTAATGACAGAAACGAGAATATTTTTTCCACCAATTGGAATAATATTGTGTGGTCTATTTTATCTCACAAACAACCTCGATAATCATACAAAATAACACAAAAGCCATAGAAATAATTCGTCATGTGCATATTTCACAAACAAAACAAGAATTATATTAATAAATATATCATTGATCAGTCACAAACATGGTTTCTCAAAACGATAATGCAATGGAAATGTTTCCCTATTGTAAATGTCTTTCCGCAATGTGATAGCAAAGTTGGAAATGGCTTTTCCAATGCTTGAAATATAACACCAATGTCCTTGATACACATCTCTTAAGCCCTTTCCATGACGAGCACACCAATGTCAAAGAAACACTACATTATGCATTCACACTATGTAAAATTAAGCAAGGTGAAATGTTAACATGTAAAATTGTGGAAATTTTGCTTATTATTTTGAAATTCTATGGTTAAAATTAAACATTGTGTAAGATTTAGAGTCCTTTTTATTACAAATTTTCTGTGCATGTAAAGTTTTAGTAAAAATGAATATTTATCTGTCATCGTTATGGTGAATGTAATTAAATTTATTTATTTATTTGTATTTTATAAATACAAATTTATGATTATTTGTGTTATTAAAAGTCTTTTTTGAAATTATGTAGCTCATTTCAAATTCTAAAATTTAATTATGAGCTTATTTTTGGCTTTATTCTTGGGGAGATTAACTTCCCAAATATTCTATTCCTTTGTTGTATATTTGCACCTTTTGGGGAAATTTGTAGCTTTTATTGTCTGCACAAAGAACAAAAGTGACCAACTTCATATCAGCTACTGAAAAAACAAGAACATGGCAGACACCAAGGAGATTAGTGGTAAAGAACAATGTGAAATTTTGAATAGTTTCAAGGATCATGAAGGAAATAATAAAGAGGTGACTCAACACTCAGAAGAGAAACACAAGCAATTTTGTCAAGAAGAGGTGTAGTTGATGCTATTCTTGGGTTCAATTTCCAGATTGGAGATATGTGCAGCCTTATTCAAGGTTTGATCTTAGTTCACATAAGAATTCAAAATTTATTTAAAAAAATTCTATATTCCTTTGTAGACACATGTTTAAAACTATAAAATAAATTCTTTGTACTGATTAAGGTTTTCTATAACAGGAGGAAGTGATCAAGAAGAAATATGGAGGAGTTGTACCAAAAAACCTCTGATTTTGAAGGTAGAAAATCACAATATATTTCTTTATTTACGAAGCATTCATGCTGGCATAATCAGACAATGTATTTAAATTCAACGTAGTCCTCATGATTTGTAAGGCTAAAAGACGTAGTATTGTAGTAACATTTCATTTTATCATGGTCAATGGATGTCATAAAATAATTTGGACTTGCCAATGACTAAATTCTCATGGGACCACAAAGGTCATTATGTCCAATTTCCACATCCATGTTTTTTCTTCTTTTCAACTTTTTTTGTCAAATTTATCCCTCTATTTCTTGTCTAAAATGAAAAATTCATAATAACTCTTTCATGTTTTTACCAATTAGATATACGAGTAGGTTATATAAATTTTTAGCCAATATTTTAAAACCAAGGTGGGATGTGTTCTTTTCATGTAAGAAAGACATATTTTCATTGTGGTGCTTATGGACTACACTTGCTTGATTTTCAAGATAAAATGGTTTAAATTTTGTTGAATGATCTCTACATTATTTTCAACTGCATGACATGGGTTAGATTTTGCATTAGATTTACTTAAGAAAAATATGTTGGATTAAAACAAGAATATGACAGGCAGTAAGGAGATTAGTGGCAAAGAGAAATGCGATCTTTTTAATAGTTCAAGGATCATAAAGGAAACAATAAAGATGTGAGTCAACATTCAAAAGAGAAACACAGACAATTTTCTCAAGTAGTGGTGTAGTTGATGCTATTCTTGTGTTCAATTTAAAGATTGGAGATATTTCCATTTTTATTCAAGGGTAGATCCTAATTCACATAGAAATTCAAAATTTATTTACAAAATTGTTATAGTACTTTGTAGACACATGTTTCAAACTATATATAAAAAAATTATATTGATTAAGGTTCTCTATAGCGGGAGGAAGTGATCAAGAAGAAATAAGGTGGAATTGTATAAAATGATCTTTGATTTCGAAGGTAGCAAATCATGGTCTATTTTTTTATTTACAAGGCATTCATGTTGGCATAATTAGACATAGTATTTAACTTCAACATAGGCCTCATGATTTGCAAGGCTCAAGGAAGCAGTATTATGGTAACTAGTGCTATACATTATTGTCTTACGTTGTTTCCTTTGCAACATCTAGTGCAATTTATAGTTATAATGCATTGATTATTCTATGACACTCATCGAATCTCATGACAATGTATGTATATTTTGTTGATTGAAATGTTAATTTTATGTCGTAATAGCATAATGTATTTTAGCGAGGAGCTTGATCTCCAAGGTTCGTGTTCAAGTTCTCCTTGGGTGAATAATGTAATCAAAAGTGAACAATGTAAACAAAAAAAAAAAAAAAAAACTACAACAACAACATAATATATAATAATTTATACTAGAATTTTTTTTTAAGTAATTGATTAGGTTGATTTTTTATGAATTGATAGTTTGTTATTTATTTGAATTATATATTTTATTTACACATAAATTTTATGTAATGATATTGTTTTATTTATAAATATATTAATTATTTATATATGATTTATAAGTTATACGTATATGGTTTTTTCATTGTCTAATATAATTGTTTTTATGTAATTAAGATTATAATTTTTGAAGTCATTTTCAAATCAAGAATTAATATTGTATTTTTTTTTAGTCATTTTCAAATAAAGATTTAGTTTAATTTATTGAATACGAATTCATTTTTTTTATGAATGAATATCTTTGTTTAAATTTCATTGTAATGATAACTTTATTATTTTTAATGTTAAAATATCAATTTTGAAAACAATTATGCTCTTATTCTATCATGTAAACAAGATACCATACTTTAATATTTAAATTTATAAATAAAAAACTCTAATTCTATGAAACCATTGTAGAATAAATCATATATATATATATATATGCTTATACTCAAACAAACCATTATTAGTCCCTACCATAGGCACAGATGGTACCATAGTAATCGAAATGGGGTTATTAACATTTTTTTTAAGTTTCTTAAGCTGGTTACTATTCCACGCTGCTATTAAATGTGTATATCTTGCCACTTCGTAGTCTTATTTGGCCTCTTCCTAAGGAAGACCATATATTATGTGCATTTTTTGAGGCACTGCTGTATATTCTTCATTGATTTCTTAAGTTAAAAAGGTTGATATAAATCCTATTTTGGCAAAGAGGAAGTAATGCTAGCATTAATTCATTAACAGAAAGTGTTTTCTTTACATAATATATATACATATATGATGCATAAGGTAAGGTGAAGTCATGTTGAGTTCTCACGTAAGTATTCCACATGGCTAAGTTTGCATGTACTCTGACACCAACTCACCTTCTTTGTCCACTCATCACTTCCTTCACTACTCGTGTGACCATACTTACTGTCGTGTCCAAGTTGTTGTTTGCATGAGGGTCCTTCTCTTGCTATCCCTGTGATTTCCTGTGTCGTTATCCCTGCCACTGCCTGTGTCTCTGCTATTGATGTATCCTATGTCGATGCTTTTACTGGATTAATAAATTTCATTTCAATCAATTGAATACACATACGGATTTGGGGCTGAACTTGGAACACATTGATGAGGATATGCCACGGGACTAGACTGGAAAGGAATGTTCTCAAAAAATTTATTTGTATTTTGTTATGGTTCATTGGTAATTTAGTATTTTGTTGCCTTCATATTTGGTGGTGCCTCTACCTACTCTATTGTTGAATCAATTACTGCTACATCTTTCGATGCTACAGAGTTATACACTGAATCAACGGGTATAACAACTACTGCATGTGCCTCCGATCTTGACGCTACTCAAATAATAATCAGAGGAAGTGACTCTTAATTTGCATCACAGGTTGATATTTAATATCAGGTAAATATTAGTAACTCTTAATCTGCATAAGTAAATCAGGTAAATATAGTAAAATCCTTACTTATAATGAGTAGCATGCCTATACTTTATATATTGTCTTTTCCACAGTATGAAGGTAATATGTGAACTAATCCCGATTTAGTAGGGGAAATACACATATATGTTATTACACGAGACATACTTATCCTTATTTTGTCGATGAAACACTTCCACTGGTAATCCCTTAGATCTAGAATCATAGTCTGGGTAATTATTTGCAATTATTGGTCGCTTGAAAAGAAACAGTGCATTTCAGAAATAAGAAAAGCATTAAAAAATCATAGGTGAACAGACCCCAACTCTAAGTTGTAATAAAACCCATTTCCTTTTATGCTACTCAGAAAATAAGTTATTAAAATTGAATAAAAGATCTGGTATATAAGTAGATTCATACATGGAAGTTAGAAGAATTAAACATGCAATTAAATTATATCCGTCGAAAAATCTTACAAGAACATAAAACAAAAACCCAATATTACGAAATCGTTTTCATGATTTGGAGAAGAGCTTCATGCTGACAATATTTTGGATTACAAAAATTCTATAGAAGACCTATATTTCAGGCAACAACTCCTACATGATGAAACTAGAGACAATCACTAAATACAACATACACACTTAGAGTGCAATCCTAGGCATACCCATTTAAGAAATAAAGGCCCTACATATAACCCATGTTTTGAATTTTAGGTTTGGTGTCTAGAACTCCAAATTTAGAAAATGGGAAGATTCATTGTTTTGGAAATGGGAGTTTTAGAAGATTTTGGAAAACCTTGCAGTCTAATCCAGTACTATTATCCAACTTACTAATTGTGCTAGATTTTCTATTTTTTTCCACTGACATTGGCATTGGAGAATTGCCCTATTATCAATTATCATTTTTCATCGATAAATTGATATATCATTCAAGTGATATCCAAGATTAAAATTATTGAATATCTATGTGCAAAAGAGCTTCAAGAAAGAAAATACATGAGAATATGCAACCCAACGTTTTATAATCTAAGTGATTATATGCATGCACTTAAGCACAGAGACAAAGAGAAACTATTACAATCCTCTCTGGAAACCTTAATTTAATGGAAACCTTTCATGTATCATCTATGAAAAACAAAATAGATCAGGTACAATGATTGCAACATATAATGTTTTATCTACTTAAAATATTAAGACAAAAACTTCTAATTAACTTTTTTAGGAGAAATTGCTAATTAGAGAAAACAACATTCTACTCGATACTGGTTTCAAGAATTGAAAATCCTATTTGTTCATTTTTCCACTTGGATTGAATCAAGACATCAAAGAGCGAGATATTAAACAAAGTTGTACAATTTCATACAGACAGTATTACAGGTTTTCTTAAGGCATTTATCTCTAAAGGAGGATGCACAATGAGTGCTAGGAAAAGCTTTGCCTCCATCCATCCATCCTTCCTTCCTTCCATCCCTCAAATAAGAAAGTTAGCAAGTGAAAACCTTACTTTTGCTTTGGTTCAACAATTTGTCCGGTGTCAAGATTTTCCTATTTACACTAAGCCAAGGATCACAAATAGATGATACCGCTAAGCTTATAGAACCCTTGCTTTCACAATTTGAAATCATATAGTGATACAAATGAGCTCCTTTGAGTTTTGAACAAAACACAAATTATAATCAAAAGCTGTGATTGAGCCCTTCAACAGAGAAAACTGAGTCTTTAAATACTAAAAATAGTAAGTGCTACTATAATTAAGAAAACTAATGAAACTAATTAGAGGTCTATGTGGAATAGGTGGGTGGCCACCAATATCAACTTGGATCAGTCCTCCCCCCTTAGGAAGCAATGGTCCCCATTGCGTGCAGTGCCTCCATGAGGTGAGGAAATTTCTATTGAATATGGTCATTGGTGAGCCACTTTCTGTGTTGAAGGAGTTGGTTTGCTTCGACAAATTGATATAGTTGGATCCACTACTAGCAAGTGTTCTTGATTTGTGTGTCCATGATCTTATCAGTTGTGACATGTTAGATACAACTTGGGTTGAGCTTTGTTGGTGTCAACTTCTCAACAACATCATATGTGTCCAACAATGGGAGAAAGTATGGTCATAGTTAGTCCACATTTAATACTGGGTGTAGGCCAATGAATGGTGGAATGTTGAGCTCAAAAGAATTGTCCCCTAAAACCTTAGTGATGGTGCAAGGCCCATATTAGAGTGGGCGAAGATTGCAGTGGGGCCGAGCGAGGCACAACTTCTACAAATGTAACCAAATTTTTTCACCCACCTGAAAATTGTGTGGCACCTGATGTTCATCATGATGCTACTTGTACTATGCATTTTCTCTACCTAATATGTCATGTACCTACTGACGGATGTGCTAAATGTTCTCAAAGAAGTTGTTAGCCCTGTCATCTTCATATTGGACATGAGCCAAATATACCTGAGTAACTGCAAATGGTATGGAAACATCAATGGGACATTGTGGCTAGAATTCCAATCCCACCTGAAAGGGGTTGTGCTCAGCTGAGTTGTGGAGAGCCATGTTGTAGCTGTGTTGGACATAGGGGAGGCTCTCATTCCATATGTGTGGGTGCTTCGAGTTGTACATGTACATGATGTGCATGATTACTTGGTTGACGACCTTTGTTTGGCCATCAACTTGGTGTTGAAAGTTATTGGAATTAGTGAGCTTGGTATCCAACAACGACTAGAGGCTTTACCAGAATTCACTTAGGAACCAGCTGTCCCGATATGAGATAATGGACTGTGGGATCCCAAAGTGTACCCATACTCATTCAAACAAGCATTTGGTAGTGGCTTCTACTAAGATACTCTTCTTTCAAGCTGATAGAATGGCCACCTTAAAGAATTTGTCGACGACCACGAAAACATAGTCATTTCCATGCTTGGTAGAAGGATAGCCAGTCATGTAATTCATGGAGATGGATTCATGGGCTAGCTAGGAGTAGGAAGAGGAGTATAGAGACCTTGCCACAAATATTGTAGTACTCATAGAGAGATATCTAACGAGGTATTATATGTGCCAAACAGAAATCATATGACCAAGTTATGGCCCTGAGAATTTGGCTACCTAACTAACCCCAATGAGGCCCACAAACTCTTGGTGCTCAATATCCCAGGGTTAGGTTTTTGGTTTTTTAGGGTTTCCCTTTATTTTTCAATAATAGAAAGGCCCTTAAGCCTCATTGTAACACATTTCAGAGGCATATAGCCGCATAATCTCTTCTCAGAAATAAGCTACCATCGACTGAGCTAGTTTATGTCCATTCTGTATGTAAGCATATTTCAGTTCTTTGGTGTTAATCAAATGAATTTTTAGTTCTGCTGCATCTACGTGTTTATGTTTATATCTATGTTCTATTATGTTCCTCCATAAGTCTGGATCAATGGTATCAAAGCGGTGTGCTCTTTCTCTCTTTCTCTTTGCATGTCCCCGATGAGGTCAAGGTAAAAGGAGTTAGGGCCCAAACTGGTTGAATCTTTGGAAGACCAGCCTTGCAAACCTTGATGGCCTCCCATGGTCGAAGAAAAGAAAGACGAGGGAGCAGGAGATCCTTTCAAAATATTTATCGAAGAATCCCTTTGAGTGAAAAAGGAACACAAAAAATCACAGATATAAACATAAACATAGATATGCAATAGAAATAAAACTTCATTTCATTAACACAAAAGAACTGAAATATGCTTAGATACAAAAAGGAATAAACTAGCTCGGGTAATGGTAGCTTATCTCTGAGAAGAGATGTGGCAAGTACATGGCTTTGAACTATGTTACAATGGGGCTCAGGGGCCTTTTTATTATTGAACAACAAATGGAAACTGTAAAAAAAAAGAAACTAACCCTAGGAGAAGGAACACCAAGAGTTAGTGGGCCCCATTGGGGTTAGCTAGGAAATAAACTTCTCGGGGTCATAACTTAGTCATATGATATCCATTTGAAGCATACGATACCTCGTTAGAAATATCTCTTTGAGTACTATAGGATTTATGGTAGGACCTAGTTATGGTCCTATGGAAAACCTAAAAAAATGCAATTTAAGGAGTCAAAACAACTCTAGAAGTTCAAGACCCAAAAAATTGGTAAAAATAGTAAATGATGCTATAATCAAGGAAACTGATGAAACAGACTGGAGGTCTAAGTGGAATAGGTAGGTGGAAACCAATATCCACCTGGATCAAAAACAATAAATGCTGCAACAAAAGTTTAAAACCTTCAATTGCATATCAAGCTATTACAAATATGGGTTGCTCACATAACGAGAGCTTCACTGGGGGAGAAATACCATGCCATGTGCATTCACATTGGGGGATATAAATTGAGAAAATAAATGACATCATATATTGAGCATATAAAGCGGGGTAAAGGATGTTTATATTGGTAGGTATAAAAAATGGAGTTCAAGTTAATGAAAAAATATAAAGGGGTATAAAAAATGTTAATGAAAAATTGGATACCTACAATATCTAGTGAAATTAGGGGTTTTTAAATTAGGAAGGTATATTGGGTTCATATTAGTAGGGGATTAAATAATGTGATCTTTAGATGTATTTTCCAATATGTATTCAAATTAAGGGTATTGTTTAGTATGCCATGAACGCATGGGATATGTCAGAGGTTCATTGAGTGAAGCCCCCATGGCTCATATGCTTCAAAGAAAACATAAGAACTGTTGAACATATGAAATTTCAATAACACAATGTAGAACCATTTATGGAAAGTATCATTCTACACGGAATTCAGATTACAATTGTCAATGTCTATGCAACACCCTATGCCGCATTGCCCAATATACTAAATATTATTGAAAAAGCATTATGCAATATACCTATTGGTAAACCAATAGACATCGTAGGATATTTCAATGTTAACATGCATTAATGCAGCAATAGAAAAAAGACAAAAACATACTATATGCATAGCTAAAACCTCCATTTCCTTCTATATACAAATACCTGTGTGGCCACATCACTCATTGATCATGTATGGTCTAACATAACAAACAACCATAAGATCTACAAGCCAAATACATATTGGTCATATCATGAAAAAAATTGTCTCATAATGGCCATATATATGCAAATGAATCATAAATCATATTGAATTATTTCCATATTTGCAATTAAATCACTTTTTCCCACTTTTTGTCACTATTGAGGCTTAAACATTTACTAATGTTCTTTTGGAAGCGTCCAATGCATCAATATGAAAAGAAGATTCTTATGTCATTTCCTTTCTACTATACAAGCAAAATGGATCAAAGCTATAGTGACCAAAAACAAAAAACAAAAGTATTTACAAATACTATTTCTACTTCTCTTTGGTTCTTTATTTTCATATATTAGCTAGTTTTCGTGTGTCCATTATCACTAATTTCATTTTCTCCACCCATTTTTGTTTGCACTACAATGAATGCGTTGCATCATTGAGTAGCAAAGAAATACAACATCACAACAAGATAAGCAACTACAAAAATAAGCAGCAAGGCAAGTCAATCTATGTCCATTTCTTATTTCCATTAGTCATATCTACATTGTCTTGTTGTAATTAACTTTGATTTTCATGACCTATACACAACCCAAATGCATTGTCAACCATTCCAATATCAATTAAAGAACTGGACATCTGTAAATCTTGAAAATTGTTTCATGGCAATGGCATGGTTATATATAACACATTTTTGGATAAAGCAACAAAAACACATCAAAACTATTCATTGATTTGACTAATCAACAAGTATTGATGATAATCACAATGGTTGTTCCAAGTGACCTGATAAAAGAAACAAAATCAAAAGATCTTTCTAGGAAAAGGAATTACAGTAAAAATTTCCAAATTGTGCCAAAATAAAACTATGATTGTGGTGACTGTGACCATAGTCTTTTGTTAGATAATACAAGCATTGTAGAAAACATCAACACAAATTGTGCAAAATAAAAATTTGTTCCCAATGCAACAATAAAACAGTTGGGAGAAAGAATAGAAACATTCCCAATTGGAATAGTTGCAACACCTGTAACAACAATTCAAAAAGTTGGAATCCAATATACACTGCAAATTAGACACGGAAGCTCTGAAGATGATAAGGCATTGATAACATGCTCACCCTTCCACTAGTCCCCCATTAGTCTTATGCATTTCAACTTTTGGTGTGTATGCAATATCAACAATTACATTTTATTTTTGGTATTTTATATTATAGCTACAACATTTTGAAAACTTTTCACCTATCTACAATGAAATGGAACAAAAATTGCAAAATGGAGATATGCAAAATATACTTTTCAAAAACATAACAAAAAGAAAATACCTCAAGGAAAAAATGTTTTGTACAACACAGGCCACATTCATAACAAATTTGAACACTAAGATACAATAAGACCTCAAAAAAATAATCGACAAACAAATCAAGGTACGTACATATCCAATAATCTATCTATGTTTCATTCCACCGTTATTTATTTTTCATTACACACTTGTTGACTAGTCTTCTATTCTAACAGGTGCAAGGAATACTTGTCATTGCATATGCATACTCTACACCATTTGAACCTGTCTGTGCAGTCTACAGTTTCCCAATGTCATCACCTGCAACGATAGAATATATGCCAATATTTTGCATTAATTGCAAATAATAAACCCCTTTTCTCTTTCTACATTTTAATTGCATTATAAGAACTCTCGATAATAGAATATTGTATTGTTTCCTTAGAAACAGGCTAGTTCAAAAGAAAATATTGCCCGAATTAGCTCAAATGTACTACCAAGAATATTTGCAAAAAACAAAAACATCAATTTATATGTTGCGCAATTAATAGATTCATGGTCTTTCCACTCTCAATGGTGACAATGAGATTCTAGATGTTGAAAGCAACTACAAACAAAATAAAATGAGCCAAAGCTCCAACTAGCAAGTTTGTCTTTCCTCCTCAAGTATCATCCTCAATATTTCACCTTTATTTTTTGTCCATTTAAAAATATGCTACAAATTTCTATTCAGGCAAACATTAATAAACACTTTGTATTAGTTTTTCCTCATCTAGGGATGATCAAAGTCCATAAACAATATTGGGAATTGTTATAGATCTTAAATGCCAATGTTGAAACAAGAATGAGCATTACTACGTTGATTCAAAAAAAAACATTTATGCTTCAAAAAACTTTCATGTCAAACATAAGAATGCCCCTTTTTTGTTAATAGTGATATTATCGAAACAATTTTTTTATCTTTTAAATTGCATAAATATTTTGAAACATTGTCTACAATTTTCTTGTTTCTTGTTAGGCTTTATTTTTTCTTTTTTGTTAATTTGAAAATTTAATGGTTCTAATCATTCACAAGAATTCAAAGTATTGTGATTTGTTATATTATGTTTCTTCGTTGTCTTTAAAACATGTTGCATTCTCACTTAAGTGCATATTTTATCAAGTTTTCTTTCAAACACCTCCAAATCATATGTATAGCTAGCATAAATGATCCCTCAATGATCGTTAAATTTCATTTTTCTTACTTTACAAGAGAAGATAAGATTTAACTCATATAAATTGTTGTAGCTATAGTTAAATTTATAGATTTGCAAAATCAAATAACTTTAAAGAGCATGTGGATTTCTTGTCAAGCTCTAAGTCCAATTAATATCTTTATCTAATAATTACAATGCTTTGATGTGACAACATATATTACAGGATCACCATCTCAACTTTAATTAACCTCATATATTTTTAACCAAATAAATTGAAAAAAAAACACATATAGATTTTGTGTGGAGTTTCTGGCATAGTTAATTCCTAAAAGCTAATTTACATAATAATTAGAATCCAATTTATTATCCTAGAACCTAATTTATATAATAATTAGAATCCAGTTTATTATCGCCACTTCAAGATTCATTTTCATAGTTTATTTTGTTACACATATTTTTTACCTTATTAAATTATGAATTGAATTAAAAATTTAATGGAAATTAAATTCTCTTTAAACTAATTATTTTATAAATTTCATAAATATTTAATAATTCAATAAAATATGTCAAGTCCCACTAACAGAATTGATTGAGGATGGGCCTTGTTAGCAATATGACCGAGGATCAAACCTCACGGGGGTGGTTGTGTCTCTGATAGGGGGAGGACACACCCAGGCTCGGTGCGGTCCACGAGTGATTTTGACGGATTAGATTCCCTTGGGTTGTGGTTTCTCAAGCGAAAGGTCAAGCGTGGATAATCATAGACAAATTTTCAAAAAAAGAATCAATAAACTATAAAATTAAAGTGAATGAAAATATAAGCATATATTTAAATTTATTTTTATGAATTACATATAATTAATTACGATGAAATACTTGACTTTGTGGATACATTTTATTTCTATCGTCTGCGAAATAAATTAGCTACTTTTTCATCTTAGATTGCATTTTGAAAGAGTCTATAGGAAATCAAGTTCATTATTTTATTCATTATTGTACAAGGATTTGTTATCCGTGACCATTTCTAAATTCAATGTGAAAAATTTAAGCATGGTTTAAATATATTATGTTGATTTTTTTATTTAGAATATTTTTTAATTATTCTGTTATGTTTTGTTGAAAATATATATGTGTGTGTGTGTGTGTGTGATTTAAACTTCCAAAGAAAACTTTATTTTATTGTATTTTTGCATTGAATATTGTTATGGTTTGTACTCTATTTATAATACGAAGCGTTGTGTATCATGTATCTTAGCTTTTACATCCCTTATAATGAAACACATCTTGTTATGATTTATTCTACAAATTCAATTGACCATATATACCATCTATCACATTTGTAGCCCTTGTTTAAGTGACACAATATGCTAGCTATAGTGCTTTATTTATTATATCATTTATTTATTTCTTTTAAGTTATGTATTCAATCTAACCAAAGTCATTCCAATTAAAAGACAACAACTAACTTCCATCTTTCAATTATATAAAATATATTAAAAAAAAATTATATCAATAATAAAAATATGCTTATACAAAAACATTTTCCATATATCACCGAAATCGAGGAAAAACTAAACTTCACAGATCTGAACAATGATAAAACTAGCACAACCACATTAAAAGTATTAATGTGGTTGATATAACCAAAGGCTTCATTTGTATTATCACTATTAAATGTATATTAATAAAAAAATTATTATTATAACAAAAATATTATTATTAATAATATAATTAACTTAGAACTAAAGTCGTAGTCTAACAATTATGCTTTTTTTCCCTGAAAGCTATGGCAATTCTAGCCATATTTTGAAAACATCCGCTAGGGATTTTTGTAAATCCAAGTAAGAGCTGTCAAGATTCATAATTTTAGGTGCCCTGGAAGTTTTTAATGGTGGTGAATTCATTTCCACCATAAAAAAAAATGATTCAAACACTGCTTCTACAAGATTTTTTGAATTTTTTTGCCCAGATTCCGACCACTTTTGGCTGTCCGGGCAATTCTTTCACCTCAGTAGACGACTCCAAAATGAAATATTATTTTATAAAAAATATTTAATTTTAATTTATCTAATATAATTTAAATATTTAATAATATTATTAATTAATAATAATAGTAATATAATAAAGATAATAGTATTAATCTTAATAACAATACTTATTTATTAATAACAATAATTATTTTAGTAAATATGGTCGATATAAGCCCAATGCTTCATTGCTTCATTTATATCTATGATAGAAGGCATTAATAAAGATATAATAATGTTTTAAAATAAAGATTTAAAATTAAATATAAATATTAATTAATTAATAATATTAATTAATATTAATAATAATAACAATTTAGGTCTGCAGGTCTTAATCATGGTTAAACAATGGGAGTCCCTTGACCTAAAACCGGCGCCAGAGGATATCCTCTCTGTTTGGGGGAAGGACCTTACGGCACAAAATGTGGAATGGTATTTCGGGGTCGTCGACAGCCATGGGAGCGTGAAGCCCTCTGTGGAAGAAACTGGCTTTAATATATGTTCCAAAGGTTCGCTGGGAGGAAGCCTCGATCAGGCTAGACAATGCATATTCAACGCAAGGGATCCTCAAGAGGTAAGGTTACAGAATGAACCCAGTCATATTGTATCTCCTCGGTTGATTCAAGGAAGGAAAGGGAAGGGATCGACCTCGGGTCCAATCCTTTCAGGGGGACTTGAAGATATCGTTAATTTGGGGTCGGCACGAGGGTTCCGAACCAGAGGGGAAAACAAAAGAGGTCTGGTAGTTATCAGATCCATCAATGCTGAAAAGCTAGTAAACCCTAGTCGGTTATCAACTGTGGTTGCTCCGGAACCTGGAGGATTTGTGGAACCGAGGTCCAGCTTCATTAGCCCTAGCAATAAGAGGCCCGAAGAGGTGTTTGAATCTATAGGAGTGCTAGGGAAAGTTTCAGGAGGTGATGCAGCTCCAGAAGATAGAACTCAGAGGAATCACTCAGACCAGCAAGAAGGGATACCCCAGAAGATCGTAAATACACAATCCAAGGAGGAGGGTTTGGTGGTAAATAAGACAGGGGAAAAAAGGAAAAAAACGAAACCCATCAAGAAGAAGGATATCGAAGATAATTTAGTGCTGGGAATGGATGTTCAGGTGGATGAGGCAATAGAAGTGGCTGAATGTACCCTAGTTGGAAGAGCGAGGGGGAAGAAACATTCAACCCAATTCATTAAAAATTGGGGAGAGCAGGAATGGAAGACGGATCTAGTTAAAAACTTCAAGGTCGCGGCTCTGGCAAAAGGATGGTTCAGGGTGAGATTCGAGAATAAAGAAGTGGTAGACTGGGTAATGGCAAGAAACTAGGCATTTGGTAATTATCCAATACTATTCAAGAGATGGAGCCCAATGTTTGATGCTATGCATGAAAGAACAGATACATTTCCAGTTTGGGTACGAGCTCCAGGATTGCCCTCATTTCTCTAGGTGGAACCAGTTTTTAGGTCCATTGGGAATAGGTTGGGCACCTTTCTGGAGGTGGACATGTCGTTTCCTCAAACCCAAAATATGGCGATGGCCTGGATTCTGGTAAATCTAAACCCCAGGGGAGGACTCGCGGAGAAGATAAATCTCCAATACAGAGAATATGTTTTCGAACAGATTCTTGACTATGAGCATCTTCCTTTCAGGTGCCATAGATGCCACGTTTATGGACACCTAGCAAGAGACTGTCCCATGGGAAAACGTCGAAGAAGGAACCAGAAATCGAAGGAAGGAGAGGGCATGGAAGCAGATCAGGACCAGCAAGTGGAGGAAATGGAGATAAGAGAGAACCCGGTGACGGAGTCAATGGAGGTGGATAATCACCAGGGGGAGAAGGAATTATAGCAGATCTCAGACAGCCTTCCAGTTAAGGAGGGAAGGACCGGACCAGGGCTCGTTAATGAAGGTCCGACTAGAACAGAGCCTGTCATCGAAGGCCTGAATCAGCAGCCCAACAAAGAAATCCCAGCTTCCACAAGTACAACTCCAGTTGAAGACCCTTCGGGGAGCAAAATGTTACAGCGGACAACCTTTCTAAAGAAGGTATACAACAAGTTATGGGCAGTTGGAAAATAGTGGAAGAAGATCAGGGACAGATCCGTGTGTCAGATCAACCACCATACTCTTAATATTTCCTTACTTTGCAGTTTTACAGTTTATAATGTTATTTGAAAAACAGTTGGCTCTTACTGTTTTGATGTAATTTTTGTTGATAAACTACATAACAATTCTATGTTGAATGTTGATTCTATTTTCATTATGGGTTGTTTTCCTCTTAAGAGGAGGCCCAGGAAATAGTAATTGGACATAAACAAATGGAACACATATTTTTTGGACTGATCATAGCTCTTAATAGGCTAAAAACGCAACTGTGTTTTTTCGCTTTTCAGCTGAACTTAAGACTGATTTTGAGATGCAGAAAGGGTTGTTTTCCTTTTTGTAGTAGCTTTATGAGTTTTTCATATAGCAAACGGAATGCCTTTGGCATATACTTGTAACTTTTTATGTTTAATGAAAAGTTCGCTTTTTTCCTTGGAAAAAAAAAATAATAACAATTTATAAGAAATATTTCGGCGTAAATCACAAGCAGAAAATATCTATCGACGTGTTTCGAACCAACTAGTGTGGTTCATCGTCAGGACAAGTTGAAGAAACAAATCCAGCTTAGCATGTTAAATAGTCTGAGAAGAGACTCCAACGGCTAACTTAACCAACGACTAATTTTGACTTTAGGACCAGGGTCATAAAAATTATTATGGAAATTAGTTATATTAGGTACCCAATAAATATTTAAAATAATTTTAAATGGATTTTGACTTTAGGACCAGGGTCATAAAAATTCTTATGGAAATTAGTTATATTAGGTACCCAATAAATATTTAAAATAATTTTAAATGGATTTTGACTTTAGGACCAGGGTCATAAAAATTATTATGGAAATTAGTTATATTAGGTACCCAATAAATATTTAAAATAATTTTAAATGGATTTTGACTTTAGGACCAGGGTCATAAAAATTATTATGGAAATTAGTTATATTAGGTACCCGATAAATATTTAAAATAATTTTAAATGGATTTTGACTTTAGGACCAGGGTCATAAAAATTATTATGGAAATTAGTTATATTAGGTACCCGATAAATATTTAAAATAATTTTAAATGGATTTTGACTTTAGGACCAGGGTCATAAAAATTATTATGGAAATTAGTTATATTAGGTACCCGATAAATATTTAAAATAATTTTAAATGGATTTTGACTTTAGGACCAGGGTCATAAAAATTATTATGGAAATTAGTTATATTAGGTACCCGATAAATATTTAAAATAATTTTAAATGGATTTTGACTTTAGGACCAAGGTCATAAATTTTTTTATGGAAATTAGTTATATTAGGTACCCAATAAATATTTAAAATAATTTTAAATGGATTTTGACTTTAGGACCAGGGTCATAAAAATTATTATGGAAATTAGTTATATTAGGTACCTGATAAATATTTAAAATAATTTTAAATGGATTTTGACTTTAGGACCAGGGTCATAAAAATTATTATGGAAATTAGTTATACTAGGTACCCGATAAATATTTAAAATAATTTTAAATGTATTTTGACTTTAGGACCAAGGTCATAAAAATTATTATGGAAATTAGTTATATTAGGTACCCGATAAATATTTAAAATAATTTTAAATGGATTTTGACTTTAGGACCAGGGTCATAAAAAATATTATGGAAATTAGTTATATTAGGTACCCGATAAATATTTAAAAAAAATTTAAATGGATTTTGACTTTAGGACCAGGGTCATAAAAATTATTATGGAAATTAGTTATATTAGGTACCCGATAAATATTTAAAATAATTTTAAATGGATTTTGACTTTAGGACCAGGGTCATAAAAATTATTATGGAAATTAGTTATACTAGGTACCCGATAAATATTTAAAATAATTTAAAATGGATTTTGACTTTAGGACCAGGGTCATAGAAATTATTATGGAAATTAGTTATATTAGGTACCCGATAAATATTTAAAATAATTTTAAATGGATTTTGACTTTAGGACCAGGGTCATAAAAATTATTATGGAAATTAGTTATATTAGGTACCCGATAAATATTTAAAATAATTTTAAATGGATTTTGACTTTAGGACCAAGGTCATAAAAATTATTATGGAAATTAGTTATATTAGGTACCCGATAAATATTTAAAATAATTTTAAATGGATTTTGACTTTAGGACCAAGGTCATAAAAATTATTATGGAAATTAGTTATATTAGGTACCGATAAATATTTAAAATAATTTTAAATGTATTTTGACTTTAGGACCAGGGTCATAAAAATTATTATGGAAATTAGTTATATTAGGTACCCGATAAATATTTAAAATAATTTTAAATGGATTTTGACTTTAGGACCGGGGTCATAAAAATTATTATGGAAATTAGTTATATTAGGTACCCAATAAATATTTAAAATAATTTTAAATGGATTTTGACTTTAGGACCGGGGTCATAAAAATTATTATGGAAATTAGTTATATTAGGTACCCAATAAATATTTAAAATAATTTTAAATGGATTTTGACATTAGGACCAGGGTCATGAAAATTATTATGGAAATTAGTTATATTAGGTACCCAATAAATATTTAAAATAATTTTAAATGGATTATGACTTTAGGACCAGGGTCATAAAAATTATTATGGAAATTAGTTATATTAGGTACCCAATAAATATTTAAAATAATTTTAAATGGATTTTGACTTTAGGACCAGGGTCATAAAAATTATTATGGAAATTAGTTATATTAGGTTGTGAAAATTTCAAAACAAAATCAAAAAATTTGGCCATCTTTTATATTACTTGTGTCCAATTTTATAATACTACAATTCCTGCTGTATTACATACTCCTGACAAAGATGAAGGCCAAGTCACTCTCATACAATATGACTCATCTTGTAATGCTGTAGCACTAGTATATGTTTCCTGCAATGATTTCTGTCCTCCTGATTATTGGGTAACCAATTGGGGTAAGCCCATAAAGAAACCTGTTGCTGCAGCCCAGTCAATCATCACAGAGATAGATGGTAAAGTTACCACACGATTTCCCAGAGTTAACACAGTTCAGCGTGGTGGACCCTCTGCTTCTGTCTCTGCAGTTCCAACTACAATCAGCGAATTACATCCTGCCTAGACCTCTGCACCTCCGCAGTCTGTAATTTACCAAGCAGTGTACGATTCTATCAGAATATTATTTTCACAACCAGGCCCTTCTCAGCCTTTCAGTTCAGTCTGTGACCATCCACACTGCTCAAAAACATTTTGCCAATTTTCTTCAGAACCACCTACACCACATGGTGAGTCATCAGACCGCCACAGAAACAATATGATTAGATTTACTCCTCCGTCTGACTCATCTGAAGAAAGATACAAAAAAGTTGTTTTTTTTAACCCACAGGAAGAAATACTTGTACATACAGTTTCTAGTTCTTCCTCGTATGGTTTGGGTTATGTTGATTCTTCACCTATTCCTGAGTTCAGAAGAAATCCTATTGATAAAATTCCAAAGCATGTAGAAATTCCTTCTGATTCAGAGATAGTTGCTTTTTTAAAGATTTTTAAAGGAATTAGTCCATATGATCCAGATGATCAGTGGAAAAAGAAAATGTTCAATTGGGATATGTTTACACATGAAAAAGAACATTTGTACTTCGAAGAAGTAATGCTTCTTCCGAAAGATGATCGTCCTACCTTCAACAGATAGAATGTTGAGAATTGGAAAGAATGGATGAAGGCAGAAAATCAATGGATATCATTCTATGAATGGTATTACCCTTCTGCAAATATAATTGAACAATCCTTGATGAAACAATTCAGAAATCAGGCAAAGCAAAAGAGAATCAAGGATCCAGAGAAATTTGTAGAAGAAAAATTGAAAGAAAATCCTGTAGTAATTCCTCCTCCTTTGAAAGCTCATGTATTCCAACCAAAAATTCAGAGTATGATGAATAAGCCAAATATTCCTAGACCTCTGATTGCTGTTCAAATAGAAGGAGAGAAATTACTAAGAAAAATTTGTTCGCAGTTCCAAGTAAACATGATACGGACTGGAACTCCAAACAAACACAAGTGGGAACTCCTTGATGGAAACCTCTTGGAGACAGACACATAATTTTCCCCTTGGAAGAACTTTGTGATAAGAATCCAGGATGGAAAATTGTAGAAATTACTTCCATCACATGCTGATGATCCTAATTTAGTAGCAAGAGATTCAGTTGCTGCTACTAATTGGAAAAATCTAGCTCTGTCTAGCCTTGAGAAATTTTTCAGTTCTAAATTTGAGAGTATTGAAACTGCTAATTCTTAGATGAAGAGTATGCTTGAAAGTATTTTAAGGAAACAGGATTATAACACAGTATGTTTGAATAGCAGTGTAACTACTCTAGCAGGAAATGATAAAGCACTTGCTAAGAGTCTTGACAGGTTATCTCTACAAACGGGCCAGATAGAAAAGAAAACCCATGAAGTTGCCTCTGCTCATGGAAAAGAAATAGTAAAAATCAATACTTCTCTAGACATTGTCAAAAAACAAGTTTGGGAAGTATCTCAAGGAATAGAATCCTTGAAAAAGAAGCCTAGGTTGGAAGCATACAAATCTGCAACCTTATTTTCAGAACCAAAGACTTCTGTTCCATATTCTATCACTCCTTCTATGGAAAGCCTCATCAGAACACCCAGTTCTATAACCTTTCCACCTCCAACTTCCTCTCATCCATATTCTTTGTTTGCAAATCCCAGTTTCTTTAGCCCACATCCTGCTATAAAACAATCCAAAGAAACTGAAGAATCAAGCAAGCCTGAGTCTTCCAATTTCATGTTTGTGGATTCATTCACTAAAGATGAAGGAGAAAGTTTTGATACAAGCCTTCATAAAATAGAAGCAGAACCACAAATTGAAGACCTTGAAGCTTGTATCAATAACTTCTCTATATCAGATCAAGAGCAGTCCGATGAAGATAAAGACCAAGTTAATGCTACATCTTCTAGATCAAGATGGGAGACTACATGGAATCCTGCTCCTGATCGCAGAGACCTTATGAAATCAGAATATCATAAGGATTGGTCTGCAAATTCTACCTACTCATGGAATATTGACAATTGCACTGAAGCTGAAATTATGTCTGTATTACATTCCATGCTTGTCTGCTATAGGACTTATCTTGCAGATGATATAGGTCCTACTAATGCTACAAGAAGAATCATTGGAGGCTTTGAGGGAACATTAGATTCTTGGTTAAAAGCTGAAACATTGTAAGAGCCAAGTCTCCTTGTAGATTGGGAACAAGCTGTTGTCCTAAATGAGGATGGCACCACTCACATAGACCCTGTCACTCACATGCCTATCAGCAATATGATAGGAAAACTCCTCTATGCAATTACTGTCAATTTCATTGGTTTTCCTCAAATAACCAATGATATTACAGCAATTACTCTGCTGGCCATGAAACTACACAATATGCAGCACTTTGATGAGTATTTTAATGAATTCCTTCACAGATTGCACACATTGACTCCAGATCTTATTCTTGAGCCAAAATGGAAGGACATTTTTGTTACATCTCTTCCCCAATGGGTTTTTTCTGCTATTGTCAACAAATTACCAGGGAAGGTTGGTGATTATAAATTTGGCATAATCAGGCAAGCTGTAAAAGCTATTATTGTTGAATTATGCTCACAAATGAAGATAGCTAGAGCAGGATTCCATGTAGTCTCCCATCTTGATCTGGAAGATGTAGCATTAACTTGGTCTTTATCTTCATCAGACTGCTCTTGATCTGATATAGAGAAGCTATTGATACAAGCTTCAAGATCAATATGGGAGACTACATGGAATCCTACTCCTGATCGCAGAGACCTTATGAAATCAGAATATCATAAGGATTGGTCCTACAGAAATGGTATCAGAGCCAAGTATTGTTTGAGTGGATTTTTATTGTGAGATATTGTCTGAGTGGATCGCGAATTCGCTTGAGTCCTGAATAGCGTTTGAGCCCGTTGTTGCCGGTGTTGGTGTTGGAGGGTGTTGAAGACATTGGACGAGAATTCGTACTTTGGTACGCGAGGAAGCCGCAATTCTGCTTTCATCATTTACTGCGAAGTCTTTGAACGGGTATTTATCTATCTTAAATCTACAATGGATGCATCTAGAAATTCATCTGCTGAATCTTCTGAGTCTATGGGAATGTTTGGATCAAAGCATTTTAAATCTATAAAGACTGAAGATGAATTAAGATATGGCTTAGAAGGATTATGTCATTCTGAATCTACTTCTGGTAATTCTGCAATTATTGAACAAGAAGAGACAGATCCCACTGTAAACTGGAAACTTCCACCAGTTTCTCCCCATGATGTATATAGAGGACTTTCATCTTTTAATTTCCGTGCCCTTAGTCAAATTAAAATCAAAGAGAAATCCATCAAAGGAGATCTAACGTTGAATGCCATGTTGACCATCTCTCTGTTAGAGGCCAAACACATTAAAGCAGCTCTTAAATCTAGTTATCAGTACACCCATCTGGGGATGGTGAGGATAGGACTGAATGTACTACATAGAAAAGGCCAAAAGGCCTATTTATTCTCAGCCCTATTTGATAATCGATGGACTACATTTACCCAAGCTATGATAGGTGGCATTGAGACAAGCCTTGCTGAAGGCCCTGTACAGTATGATGTTTTTCCAGACTTTTCTGTTGCACTTGATGACCCAAATGTCCTGCAATGCCTAACATTAGGTATCTAGACTACCGGATATGAAAATTTCAAAACAAAATCAAAAAATTTGGCCATCTTTTATATTACTTGTGTCCAATTTTATAATACTACAATTCCTGTTGTATTACATACTCCTGACAAAGATGAAGGCCGAGTCACTCTCATACAATATGACTCATCTTGTAATCCTGTAGCACCAGTATATGTTTCCCGCAATGATTTGTGTCCTCCTGACGATTGGGTAACCAATTGGGGTAAGCCCATAAAGAAACTTGTTGCTACAGCCCAGTCAATCATCACAGAGATAGACGGTAAAGTTACCACATGATTTCCCAGAGTTAACACAGTTCAGCATGGTGGACCCTCTGCTTCTGTCTCCGCAGTTCCAACTACAATCAGTCAATTACATCCTGCCCAGACCTCTGCACCTCCGCAGTCTATAATTGACCAAGTAGTGTACGATTCTATCAGAAGATTATTTTCACAGCCAGGCCCTTCTCAGCCTTTCAGTTCAGTCTGTGACCATCCACACTACTAAAAAACATTTTGCCAATTTTCTTCAGAACCACCTACACCACATGGTGAGTCATCAGACCACCACAGAATCAATATGATCAAATTTACTCCTCCGTCTGACTCATACGAAGAAAGATACAAAAAAGTTGTTTTTTTTAACCCACAGGAAGAACTACTTGTACATACAGTTTCTAGTTCTTCCTCTTATGGTTTGGGTTATGTTGATTCTTCACCTATTCCTGAGTTCAGAAGAAATCCTATTGATAAAATTCCAAAGCATGTAGAAATTCCTTCTGATTCAGAGATAGTTGATTTTTTAAATATTTTTAAAGGAATCAGTCCATATGATCCAGATGATTAGTGGAAAAAGAAAATGTTCAATTGGGATATGTTTACACATGAAAAAGAACATTTGTACTTCGAAGAAGTAATGCTTCTTTTGAAAGATGATCATCCTACCTTCAACAGACAGAATGTTGAGAATTGGAAAGAATGGATGAAGGCAGAAAATCAGTGGATATCATTCTATGAATGGTATTACCCTTCTGCAAATATAATTGAACAATCCTTGATGAAACAATTCAGAAATCAGGCCAAGCAAAAGAGAATCAAGGATCCAGAGAAATTTGTAGAAGAAAAATTGAAAGAAAATCCTGTAGAAATTCCTCCTCCTCTGAAAGCTCATGTATTCCAACCAAAAATTCAGAGTATGATGAATACACCAAATATTCCTAGACCTCTGATGTTGGGTCCCTATAATACTAGTGATTACCCCATTACTATTGTAGTTATACCCCTTATTTATATTGTTGTGCCCCTATTACCCCCATATTGTTACTATTGTGCCACATAGAAGCCCACTATTGTTATTGTTGTGCCCTACAATATTATTGTTATGTAGGCTTTGATTGTATTGGGACCACTTAGACTCCTATATATAGAAAGGAGGTATTTTCATTTGTATCATCCAAGAATTGTTCATTTATGTAATGTAAAGGAGGTTTCCCCCTCGAAGAGGCTGAATTCTAAGGCATGGATCTCTCTTTTCTATCTTTTTGTGAGCTGGTTTCATAACATTTGGTATCAAAGCTTTGGATTCTAGGGTTTCGCTGCTCCAAACAGGTCATCGTGGCATTTTCGCTATAACGTTTTTTCTGTGATGTTTCAGAAGTCGCAAAAAAAACCCATTTGAGAAAAAATCGCGCTGAACCTTGAGTCCGAATTTCAGAGCGTTTCGCGCGATATTTGCGGAGATATGATCTGAGGAAGTTGGTCTTTTTGCAGACTCCTGAATTACATTCAAAACAGGTGACCTGGGGAAAATCGTCATAACTTTCTTTCTGGGGATCGGATTGAAATTTCGTAAGAAGGTACAGAAAGAGGACGGACTGTGGTTTCTTGTATGTGTGTTTTAGATTCAAAGGTTGAAACAGGGACTCGTGGCATGTCGTACAATTTCGCTTTACTGAACCAGTCTAAAAGCAAGTCACTGTGGGAGATTTCACACAACTCTTCCTTGGATAATCCAATTTGGCTCAGACTTGTGGCATTGGAAAGAGGGCACAGAAGGCTACTACAGGTAGCAATTTCAGAATTGGATGATCCGAAATTACAGAGATACATCAGGTTCAATATCAGGCTTCTATAAAGTGAAAAAAGGTGTGTAGTTTTTTTGTTTTTTAATTTTTGTGTAAGGGCATAGCAAAGCATTATTATCGGTAACTGATGCCCCGAGGAAAGAAAATGCAAACACCTAGTAAGGAACCTGAAAGCTCTAGCATGACTCATGAAGAAGAGGAAGAAATGCTACATGATATATCAAAATTACAAGAACAAGTGCAACAAATGTCACGCTCACAAAAGCTAACAGAAGCTAAGATAAGTGGCGTGGAATCTAAGATAAATGGTGTGGAATCTAAGATAAAGGGCATGGAAGCTAAGATGGATGATTCGAAGACAGATTTGAAGAGAGACATGGCAGATTTGAAGATAGATATGAAGACAGACATGGAAGAATTGAAGAAGTTGCTACAAGAAAGGGTCACTAATGGTGAAAAGGTAGTAAAGGAAACTCATGATGAGAACAAAAGAAATGTTAATCATGATTCCATAGACTCTAATGTTGGATCAAAGACTCACCATGTTCCAAAAATCGATATGAGGAAGTTTGATGGCAAGGATCCCGCCACATGGATATTACAAATGGAGCAATTCTTCGATCTCAATAATGTGCAAAACACACAAAAGGTACGTATGGCAACTTTATATTTGGAACCAAATCAGTTTGTATGGTATCAATGGCTTTGTTCTCGTAAACAATTTATCACTTGGGCAATTTTTACGGAAGAATTGATAGCACTTTATGAGGATACAAAAAGTAACACTTTTTTTAGCCAATTGATAAGTCTCAAACAAAAGGGTTCAATAATGGAGCACATTGAGGAGTTCCAAAAATTGAACATAAGGGTAAAAGATATTCCAGAGGAGCATAGGATTGATGTGTTCATAGGGTCTTTAAAGGATAATATCCAACATGATGTGCGCCTTTGGGAACCTGATTCATTAGAGAAGGCATTCAGGTTAGCAAGAAAAATGGAAAGCAAAATTATGGCAAGTAGGAAGCATACCATTCACAACTATAAAGACGGAAGTGTTGTTGCCCATAGTCTTCCACAACCTACAAGGTTGACACCACAACAATTGGAAGAAAAAAGAGCAAAAGGGCTTTGTTACAATTGTGATAGCAAATACACAAGAGGTCATAAGTGTGCTGAGAAGAAATTATTCTACATAGATTGTGAAGAGGAAGAAGAAAAGGAGCAAGAAAGGTCAAAAGAAGAGGATATATTCCAGGAACAAAGCCTAGATGAAGAACAAATAAATCCGACCATATCTTGTAATGCATTGGCGGGAATTACCACTCCTCAAACCATCAAGATAGAAGGACAAATCAAGAAGAAAAAGGTAATAGTGTTGATTGATTCAGGAAGCACCCACAATTTTATTAATTGTAGGGTAGCAAAAGAATTGAATTGCTTCCTATATCCAGCACCAGAGTGTCAAGTGATGATTGCAAATGGAGGAACAATAAATTTCTCTGGAAAGTGCCATAATATCAAGCTATCCATGGGAGAATATGTATTGACTAGCCCAATGCTTTCCATTCCAATGGGAGGTGCGGATGTTGTACTAGGAGTCCAATGGCTACAATCCTTGGGTACAATAGCTTTTAATTTTCAAGAACTTTTCATCAAATTTTCTGCGGAAGGAAAGGAAGTTGAATTAAGGGGTATTGCAGGGAAACCAGGAAAGATAATCAGCTCTCATGGTATGAAAAAGCTTCTAAAAAAGGAGCAAAGAGGTGTAATTGCACAATTATGCTCGCTAGATGTTTCCACATTGGAATCATCTATTTCTCCAGATCTCCAAAAAATCTTGGACAATCATTCCAAGGTATTTGAGACTCCCAAGGGTCTCCCACCTATGCGTGATCATGATCATGCTATTCATCTGATTCCAGGAAGTGTTCCTCCAAACATCAGGCCGTACAGATATCCCTATGTCCAAAAAAGTGAAATTGAACGTATGCTTGCAGAAATGCTAGAGGCTGGTATAATTCAACCGAGTCAAAGTTCTTTCTCAGCTCCAGTAGTATTGGTGCACAAGAAGGATGGATCATGGCGCATGTGTCCAGATTATAGGGAGCTCAACAAGCTCACTATTAAAGATAAGTTTCCCATTCCTGTTATTGATGAATTACTAGATGAATTGCATGGATCCATTTACTTCACCAAGTTGGATCTTCGTTCGGGATATCATCAAATCAGAATGAAGATTGAAGACATTCCAAAAACGGCATTTAGAACTCATGAGGGTCATTATGAATTTTTGGTCATGCCTTTTGGCCTTACCAATGCACCTTCAACATTTCAAGGTTTGATGAATTCAATTTTCAAACCATTCCTTAGAAAATTTGTGTTAGTATTTTTTGATGATATACTAATCTACAGCAAGTCTTGGAAGGATCATGTTGAACATGTTGACAGGGTGCTACAACTATTGGAGGAGAAACAATTATATGCAAAAAGATCCAAATGTTTCTTTGGAGTCCAGGAGGTGGAATATTTGGGTCATATTGTATCTCATGAAGGAGTTAAGGTAGACCCTAGCAAAATTAAAGCCATTAAGGAATGGAAAATCCCCACATCCATAAAGCATCTGCGAGGATTTCTTGGGTTGACAGGGTATTATCGCAAGTTTGTTAAGAATTATGGGAGAATAGCAGCACCTCTAACAACATTATTGAAGAAAGATTCATTTTCATGGACTCCGGAAGCAACAAAGGCCTTTGAACATCTTAAAGAGGCAATGTGCCAAGCACCAGTCTTAGCTACACCGGACTTCACAAAAACCTTTATTGTGGAATGTGATGCTTCAGGAAATGGAATTTGTGCTGTTCTAATGCAAGATGAAAGACACATTGCTTTTGAAAGTCGTCCAATCAAGGGAAAGTTTTTAAGCAAAGCTATTTATGAGAAGGAAATGTTGGCAATACTCCATGCACTTAAGAAATGGTGACCCTACCTAATGGGAAGACACTTCAAGGTAAAAACGGATCATGATAGCCTTAAATACTTTTTAGAACAAAGATTATCCTCTGAAGAGCAACAAAAGTGGGTCACAAAGATGTTGGGTTATGACTTTGAAATCATCTACAAAAAAGGGAAGCAAAATGTGGTGGCAGATGCACTCTCAAGAAAGGATGAGGATGTGGAAGCATGGTTGTGTGCCATTTCTATTATCCAACCAGATTGGATAAACGAAGCAAGGGAGGAATGGAAGAATGACGAAGAAGTGTGGGCACTTATTCGAAAGCTACAACAAGATTCCAGTACTTCTGATACATTTAGCTGGAAAAATGATTCGTTATGGTACAAAGATCGCTTATACCTCTGTAAGAATTCCCAGCTAAAACAAAATATTCTTATGGAATTGCACACTTCTCCCTTAGGAGGGAACTCAGGATTTTAAAAAACTTACCACAGGGTTAAGAAGGAATTTTTTTGGGATGGCCTTAAATCAGACATTCAAAAGTTTGTGGCGGAATGTTTGGTTTGCCAGCAAAATAAAGTTGAAACAATTAAGACACCAAGTCTGTTACAACCGTTATCCATTCCAAGCCAACGTTGGGAGGAGGTTTCAATGGATTTTATCACAGGTTTACCCAAGTCTGAGGGAAAGAGTGTCATCATGGTGGTAGTTGACAGACTTACCAAGTATGCACACTTTTGTGCATTATCACATCCATTTAAAGCCAGTACAGTTTCTACTGCATTTATGGAAACAGTTCAAAAGCTACATGGAAACCCAAAGATTATTGTAAGTGACAGAGATCCCATTTTCACTGGAAATTTTTGGACAGAATTATTTTCTTCTCTTGGTACTCAGTTAGCTCATAGCTCATCTTATCATCCTCAATCTGATGGGCAAACTGAGATAGTAAACAAATGTTTGGAAGGATATCTTCGTTGCTTTGTATCTGATAAACAGACACAATGGGTCAAATGGTTGCCTCTGGCTGAATGGTGGTATAACACTTCCTTCCATACAGCAACAAAAATGACCCCATTTATGGCACTTTATGGGTATCAACCACCATCCATCACATCATATTTAAGAGAAAATTCTAAGGTTCAGGTAGTGGAACATCACATCGAACATCAACAACAAGTCCTCCAACTCTTAAAGGATAACCTCGTGTTGGCACAAAATAGAATGAAACAACAGGCAGATCAACATCGCAGTGAAAGAAGTTTTGATGTAGGTGATTGGGTATTCTTACGACTACAACCATATAAGCAAATGTCCCTAAAGCAAGCTAAGAAGGATAATAAATTATCACCAAAGTATTATGGTCCATACAAGGTGTTGCAAAAGATTGGTACTATGGCATACAAATTGGAGCTTCCTACAGCTTCTCGATTGCACCTAGTCTTCCATGTTTCATGTTTAAAGAAGGTTATAGGTGACAAGCTCCCAATTCAAACAATATTGCCAGAACTTGATGAGGAAGGAAAAATTATATTGGAACCGGAAGCAGTCACAGAAACAAGAACTCGACAGCTACGAAATCGATCAATTTCAGAATATCTTATCAAGTGGAAGAACTTATCCGCTGAAGATTCCACATGGGAGGATGAGAATTTTATGCAGAAGTATCCAAAACTACTCAAGTGTTGAGGACAACACTTTTTTGAAGGAGAGGGGCATGTTGGGTCCCTATAATACTAGTGATTACCCCATTACTATTGTAGTTATACCCCTTATTTATATTGTTGTGCCCCTATTACCCCCATATTGTTACTATTGTGCCACATAGAAGCCCACTATTGTTATTGTTGTGCCCTACAATATTATTGTTATGTAGGCTTTGATTGTATTGGGACCACTTAGACTCCTATATATAGAAAGGAGGTATTTTCATTTGTATCATCCAAGAATTGTTCATTTATGTAATGTAAAGGAGGTTGCCCCCTCGAAGAGGCTGAATTCTAAGGCGTGGATCTCTCTTTTCTATCTTTTTGTGAGCTGGTTTCATAACATCTGATTGCTGTTCAAATTGAAGGAGAGAAACTACTAAGAAAAATTTGTTCCTAGTTCCAAGTAAACATGATACGGGCTGGAACTCCAAACATACAAAAGTGGGAACTCCTTGATGGAAATCTCTTGGAAACAGACACAGAATTTCCCCCTTGGAAGAACTTTGTAATAAGAATCCAGGATGGAAAATTGTACAAATTACTTCCATCACATGCTGATGATCCTAATTTAGTAGCAAGAGATTCAGTTGCTGCTACTAATTGGACAAATCTAGCTCTGTCTAGCCTTGAGAAATTTGTCAGTTCTAAATTTGAGAGTATTGAAACTGCTAATTCTGAGATGAAAAGTATGCTTGAAAGTATTTTAAGGAAACAAGATTATAACACAGTTTGTTTGAATAGCAGTGTAACTACTCTAGCAGAAAATGATAAAGCACTCGCTAAGAGTCTTGACAGGTTATCTCTACAAACGGGCCAGATAGAAAAGAAAACCCATGAAGCTTCCTCTGCTCATGGAAAAGAAATAGTAAAAATCAATACTTCTCTAGACATTGTCAAAAAACAAGTTTGGGAAGTATCTCAAGGAATAGAATCCTTGAAAAAGAAGCCTAGGTTGGAAGCATACAAATCTGCAACCTTATTTTCAGAACCAAAGACTTCTGTTCCATATTCTATCACTCCTTCTGTGGAAAGCCTCATCAGAACACCCAGTTCTATAACCTTTCCACCTCCAACTTCCTCTCATCTATATTCTTTGTTTGCAAATCCCAGTTTCTTTAGCCCACATCCTGCTATAAAACAATCCAAAGAAACTGAAGAATCAAGCAAGCCTAAGTCTTCCAATTTCTTGTTTAGGGATTCATCCACTAAAGATGAAGGAGAAATTTTTGATACAAGCCTTCATAAAATAGAAGCAGAACCACAAATTGAAGACCTTGAAGCTTGTATCAATAACTTCTCTATATCATATCAAGAGCAGTCTGATGAAGATAAAGACCAAGTTAATGCTACATCTTCTAGATCAAGATGGGAGACTACATGAAATCCTGCTCCTGATCGCAGAGACCTGATGAAATCAGAATATCATAAGGATTGGTCTGCAAATTCTACCTACTCATGGAATATTGACAATTGCACTGAAGCTGAAATCATGTCTGTATTACATTCCATGCTTGTCTGCTATAGGACTTATCTTGCAGATGATATAGGTCCTACTAATGCTACAAGAAGAATCATTGGAGGCTTTGAGGGAACATTAGATTCTTGGTTAAAAGCTGAAACATTGAAAGAGCCAAGTCTCCTTGTAGATTGGGAACAAGCTGTTGTCCTAAATGAGGATGGCACCACTCACATAGACCCTGTCACTCACATGCCTGTCAGCAATATGATAAGAAAACTCCTCTATGCAATTACTTTCAATTTCATTGGTTTTCCTCAAATAACCAATGATATTACAACAATTACTCTGTTGGCCATGAAACTACACAATATGCAGCACTTTGATGAGTATTTTAATGAATTCCTTCACAGATTGCACACATTGACTCCAGATCTTATTCTTGAGCCAAAATGGAAGGAAATTTTTGTTGCATCTCTTCCCCAATGGGTTTCTTCTGCTATTGTCAACAAATTACCAGGGAAGGTTGGTGATTATAAATTTGGCATAATCAGGCAAGCTGTAAAAGCTATTATTGTTGAATTATGCTCACAAATGAAGATAGCCAGAGCAACCACTAATCCTAAAAAGCCTCATGGCTATCAGCAACTCTATAAGCAATGGCACCTTGGTAAAGCTGGCAATTCTGAGGGGCATAAGAGAAGAAAGAAAAGGCATTTCAAAAAGAATTACCAGATTTCCCAAGAAAAACCAAAAGGAAAACATCACAAAGCAAAACCCTACAAACATACAAAAATGTTTTCCAAGGACAGAGAAATAATCTGTTACAATTGTAACAGAAAAGGCCACACAGCTCCAAGTTATCCAAACCAAAAGAAAGATTTATCTAAGAAGAAAGTCCAGTATAGAAATAAGAAATGAAATATAAATTCTTTTGATCTTCCTAGCAGCTGTGATGAGCTTGTATCTTCTGATTCTGAATCTGAGAATGATCTTAACTTTGTTGATTCAGAAGAATCATCTGATGAAGAATTTTGTAATAACCCACATTGTACAGAATGTAAATATTGTGATTGTGATGACCCTGATGTTTGTACATGTAATGCAGTCAGAATGATGAAGACTGATTATGATGAAATCAGCAAAAATATCTTTGCACAGATGATGGCTGCTACTGACCCACAAATGAAAAATATGTACAGATCTTTGCTAACAGAACATTTGAAGCAAACACCTTCTAGTTCCAAAAATTCTCCAAACAAAGGGTATGTGCCCCCAACTACCCTCTTCTCAGTAGAAGCTTTAACCAGGCAGTTTCGAAATGAAGATTTTGGAGAAGATCTGCCACAGACTTTGCCTGCAGTCCATCAGGCAATTAAAGAATTAAGAAAAGCAATAAAGGAGAATAGAAGGTTTTGTGTTCAAAAACATAATGAGTTAAGTCTAAGAATAATGAATGCACAAGTAGCCCCTGCTACAACATCACAAGGTCCAATCTCAGGAAAAACAGAAAACTGGACATCCCACATGAATCCAGTAATGTCAGAAACAAGGCAAGAAGGAAATACAGAAGAAGAAGAGGAGAAAGCCAGAACAGATTTTGGATGCAATAGCATGAACAGAGATGTCATGTATTGTGTCAAAATGAAGGTAAAGATTGGAAACCAGTATGAGTTTTGGAAAGTTCTTATGGACACTGGTTCCAGATTAAATATAGTAAGTGATACTGTAGTTGGCATGCACCATCGAAGGCCAACAACATGTCCAAGAGTGATTACAGCAAGTGGTGATATCCCCACCAAGCATGAAGCAGAAATAGATGTTCTGCTTACAGAAAAGATTGGAGTTCATTTGGTTTGTCCCGTTGTCCCAGGATTGGATTGTGCTATGTACCTCGGGACCCCATTCTTTCAAAATTTCAGCATGCATGGAGCAAAGTTTGACACAAGAACTCAGAGGTATGGATATTTTATCAGCCTCAAGGATAAAGAAATATTTTTTCCATTTATTAATTCTAATTCTCCAATTAGGATTAAAAGGATTGAGAGAATGGAAAATTTTTTGGCAAAAATGGAAGTTAAGAGAGAAATATTAAAGACAGAAGAACATTTAGATAATGGAAAATATGCTTCTGAAATACCAGATCTCACTGCCAAATTTAAAGAATGTTGCTCAGATGATCTGAATGCCTTTTGGCATATCAAGAAACAAGAAGTAGAACTCCCCTTGAAGAAGGATTTCAGCGAAAAATTAAGGAGATCTAAAGCAATGGAAATGAATAAAGAATAGATGAAGATGTGTAAGGAAGAAATCAAATATCTTTTAAAGAAAGGTTTCATCAGAAAAAGTAAGAGGCCAATAGCATGTTTTGCTTTCTATGTTAACAAGCACGCTGAAATAGCCAAAGGTAAACAAAGGCTAGTTGTGAATTATAAGCCTCTGAATAGTATACTAGATTATGATGCATATCCTTTGCCCAAGCCATCCTCTATACTTGCTCAAATATCAAAATCAAAGATATTCTCTAAGTTTGATTTAAAATCTGGTTTTTGGCAAGTAGGAATCAAAGAGGAAGACAAATGGAAAACAACATTCTCTGTGCCTGAAGGGCATTATGAATGGAACATTATGCCATTTGGCCTAATCAACGCCCCTTCATCTTTTCAGAGGATAATGGATGAGACTTTTGAAGGAATGGAATAATTCCTGAAAAAGTATATTGATGATTTACTGATTCATTCTTATAATATTGCTGACCATATTAAACATTTGAAAATATTTCTCCGCAGGGTCAAAGAAATGGGTATAGTATTATCAGAATCAAAAATGAAATTGTTCAGGCCTATGATAGATTTTTTGGGTTACAATATACAGTATGGATCTTATACTGTAATCCAAAGAAGTCTAAACTTTATTGATCACTTCCCTGATGAAATCAAAGATAAGACTCAATTGCAGAGATTTTTGGGAAGTTTGAATTATATTTCTAAATTTCTGAAGCATTGTGCACAAGAAAGAAAATTGTTAAATAAAAGGCTTCAGAAGGATCCTATTCCATGGAATAATGACTGCACCCAGGCAGTCCAGTCAATAAAAGAAAAAGTCAGAAACATCCAGCCCCTCTCTCCTATCAGAGAAGAATGGGAGAAGATTATAATGACAGATGCCAGTCATGAAGGATGGGGAGCAGCATTGTGCCAGAAGAACCCCAGCAGCAAAAATGAGATTGAAGTATGTCAATACGCATCTGGATTATGGGCCAAAAATCAGCTAAATTGGTCTAGTCTGAAAAAGGAGCTCAGAGCAGTCTGTCTAGGAATAGCAAAGTTCAGGGATTTTGTCATCTACACCAAGTTCACTGTTAGAACAGACTGCCAGGCATTAAAATTTGCCATTCACAAATGTGATTTTGAAGACGCTGCTATGGTAAGATGGATTATGCAGCTAAGCCAGTATAATTTTGATGTTGAATTTGTTAAAGGTGATAAGAACAGTTTTGCAGACATGTTGAGTAGGGAATTCCTGTCTGAACATTCAATACTAAGTCTACATTGCAATTATATCAGGAGAAGAGAAAGTACTGTTGAAATTGAAACACCAAATGGTTGGGTAAGTTATATGCTTGAAATTCCAGTACTTATCCATGATGTAGATTGGTATCCAATCAAAGAGATTAGGCACCGAGAAGATATTCCCTATCTATGGACAGAAACAATGCAAGATGAAATGAATCAAGAATCAGTGGAAGCTTTAGAGTATCTGGAACACATTGGCAGTATACTTTATACTCTTGAAAGAGATGATGAGGATGATGACAGAATGACAAGTTGCCACATCACACTTCAGAGGTTTGATAACCATCTCCATCGGGAAAATTATAACCCCGACAGACAAAAAGAATCCTTCTTTACAGCTATGAACCTCCAAAATTGTTCAGCCAACTTATTTTATTCTATACAGTCCTCATTTCTATTTGAAGGAATGACAGCAGAAGCCTTAGAACGAGAAGACCCCACGCCAGATTGGTTCATCGAATGGTGGCAGATATATGGACTCTCAGCTTTGGTCATTAAGCCGTATACACTACACATGCTTAAAATTCCCGGGTTTAGTGAACCAAGGTCCCACATGAATGGTATAGTATATAAGACTGTCGAAGACATTGCTAACATAAATAATTTTTCTTTTCTGCAAGCAATCCGATGCTGTGGTCACATCAGATGGTTTGTCACAAATCAATACAAGGCAAGGACGATATCTTCTAGTACCAATTATGAAGATTTCCACCACCAGGTTGATATCTCATCAAATCCTTTCCAGCCCATCAACTTTTTGGAACCTCCTAATAGAAACATTTCGCAAACGTGGGAATCAGAAAAAGAAATAAGAGTGCAGTACTTTAATAATTCCCTGGTTGAAAGGTTCAGATATCAGCATTACACACATCCACAAATAGAATATTATACAATGGATTAAGTGTTGTCTTTCTGGCCGACTATGGCGCCAGACGAGCTTTCGTGGGTTCCCTCGTTTTGGAATCTCCACCTTGTACAAACAAGATTTGCATATCTTGTCACTTAAGTCTTTTTAGCCTTTCGAGGGTTCTCTTTTATGAATATCCTCTGTGTAATTACTGTATGTACTAAGATTCGGTCCCCACATGCCTCTGGCTCTCTGACAAAGAGTAGGGACGAGATAACATGGGACAGTCTTCCCATGCCCGAATCTTGCTTTCGGCTATTTTACTTTTGAGTCATCAGTCTGTACAAAGTCCATTCACGAGTGTTTGTTCCCTTCGGGCCTTATAAATAAGTTAGCCCCGAAGTAAGAGGCATTCGGGTTTGGAGAGAGTCTTGAGTCTTGAGTCGAGTGATTTTCCTGCTCTGCATCTGCGGACCATAGTGTCTGATCTGCTTGCATCACGAAAGGTTCACTCAGGTCTTATAGTATTGGTTTGGAAGCCTGCGCATCAGTGTGCTCGACACTGGTGAGAACCTAAAGTGGCTGAACATATAGGAAGAGTCTGAAAGTCTGTAATAGATTTCTGAGGCAGAGTCTGTCCATCGCCAGGTAGCCTCTGGTAATACTTGTTCCCTGTGAACAGTATGAAGTCCGGTAAAAGCGACGACAGTCGATCTCTGTAAGGAAATAACCTTTCTGTAATATCTGCATCCATATAATGAAAACTCTTGTTCATATTTCCGCAAACTTGCTGTGTCAATCATATCTGTGAAAAGGTCCAAAATATTTAAAATAATTTTAAATGGATTGTGACTTGAGGACCAAGGTCATAAAAATTACTATGGAAATTAGTTATATTAGGTACCCAATAAATATTTAAAATAATTTTAAATGGATTTTGACTTTAGGACCAGGGTCATAAAAATTATTATGGAAATTAGTTATATTAGGTACCCAATAAATATTTAAAATAATTTTAAATGAATTTACGCATATTTTAAATATTTAAAATAATTTTAAATGGATTTACACATATTTTAAATATTTCTGCATGTGATTTACGCCAAAATATTTCTTATAAATGTTATGGATCACAAAAGTCTCAATTCAACCATTGATTCCCTGCACGGTAAAGCCATTGCATCTAAGGTTCATCATTTTGAATGGGCACGCTTGCAGGTCTCTAAGTTGAAGACAGATCTTGCTTTTCTGAAAAGATGTAGAGATTCCACGGTCATCCCGGTCTTCACTCAGATTAACATGCTAAGCTAGATTTGTTTCTTCAACTTGTCTTGGCGATGAACCACACTAGTTGGTTTGAAACGCGTCGACAGATATTTTCTGCATGTGATTTACGCCGAAATATTTCTTATAAATGTTATGGATCACAGAAGCCTCAATTCAACCAATAATAACAATTTTTTAATAAAACAATAAATAAAAAATAATTAAATTAAATCATTTTTAATATTGTTTATAGAAAAATATAAATATTTTATTTTATAATAATATTTATTATTATTATTATTAGTATTATAGTTGCTACTTAAAATATTGTTAATAATAATTTACTAATAATAATTAATAAATAATAGTTAATTAATTCATTATTATGAATAAATAATAATATTATGAATAATTAATTTATTTTTATTTTAAAATAATTAAAGAATAAAGGAAATATTATTATTATTATTATTTATTACAAAATATAAATATTATTTATTTATAAATGTAAAAATATCCACATTAGTAAATGTGATTGATATACACCATAAGCATCAACTTAATATATGCTACATTATAAACCTACTATTATAAACTATAATATCAAACCCTATATTAAATGTTGCAATTATAAAACCTATTTTATAAACACTAATATAATAGTAATGTATTAAGAAAAATATTGTATTAATAAATGTAAATGTAAATATTAATATATTATTATATATTAATTAATATTAAAACCAAGAGATTTATACTATAAACCTTAGGGAGTAATATCATAAATCCAACGGAATAATATTAAGCCCAAGGCACTAATATTAAAAACCCTAAGTATATAAACCCTAAGATAAATATTATAAACACTAAAATAAACATGGTTGAATGTGAACCCTTAGATTAATAATCCCAAGGGATTGATAAACACATGGGATCAAAATTATAACCCAAGGTATATAAACCCTAAGATAAATATTACAAAACCCTAAAATAAATATCATTGACCATGGTTGATCATGGTTGATTTCCATATTGAGACAAACCTTGGACTATGGTTGACCATGATTGATTTTCATATCAAGATGATCATTGTCACAATGCAACGTTGGACCACGACTGACCATGATATTTTCATATTGAGACAATATTTGTCACAATGCGACATTTGACGATGGTTGGCTATGATTCACCATGGTTGAGCATGATTGATATTATAAACCCAAGGGATTGATATTATAAACCCAATGGATAAAAATTATAAATGAAAAGCATATAAACCCAAAGATAAGTATTATAAACCCTAAAATAAACATGGTTAACCATGGTTGATTTCTATACTAAGACAATCATTGTCACAATGTGATGTTGGACCATGCTTGACCATGATTGATTTTCATATGAAGACATTATTTGTCACAATATGACGTTGGAGTATGGTTAACCATTGTTAATTTTCATATTGAAACAATCCTTGTCACAATGTGACATTTGACTATGGTTGGCTATTATTGATATTATAAACCCAAGGGATTGATATAATAAACCCAAGGGATTAATACTAAATCCCCAAGGGATTATACTAAAACATCGTTGACTATGGTTGACCAAGGTTGACCATGATTAACCATGGTTGATCGTGGTTGACCAAGATTGACAATCGTTGACCATGATTATCATATTGAGACAATCTTTGTCATAATGCGACATTGGACCATGGTTGAGACAATAATTGATTTTCATATTGAGACAATATTTGTTACAATGTAACGTTGGACCATGTTTGATCATGATTAACCATGGTTGAATAATATTAAACCCAAGGGACTAATATTATAAAGACAAGGTATATAAACCCTAATATAAATATTATAAACACTAAAATAAACATTGTTGACCATGGTTGATTTTCATATTGAGACAATCCTTATCACAATGTGACATTGGACCATGGTTAACCATGCTTGACCATGATTAATTTTCAAATATATAGAATCTCTGTCACAATGTGACATTAGACTATGGTTGACCATGGTTGATTCTCATATTGAGACAATATTTGTCAGAGTGAAACGTTGGACACATGGTTGACCATGATTGATCATGGTTGTCTATGGTTGACCATGATTTTCCATGGTTGATAAAATTCAACCATGGTTATTCATGGTTGACCATTATTCACCATGGTTGATCATGGTTGACCATGGTTGATTGTGGTTGACCATAAGACATTGACCATGGTCGGCCATATTGAAGCAAGATTAACCATCGTTGATCATAGTTCACCGTAGAGACATTGATTAACCATTATGACCATGGTTGATGATGGTGGAGCATGCTTGACCATGGAAGATCATTGTTGAACATTGTTGATCATGGTATATGATGGTTGATATTGATTGACCATGGTTGAACATGGTTGAGCATGTTTCATTGGATTCAACCATGGTTGACCATACTTTATTTTATTATTTTATTAATAATTTATAAAGCAATATTTATTAATTAATTAAAAATTTGATTTAACGTCATTTATTTATAATAAATAACATTAATATATTAATCTAAACATGATTAAATTAATGTTCAAATCTATCCAATATTTTTCACAGTGCGACGTTGGACCATGATTGACTATGGTTGGATTTATAAAACATGGTAGGCAATGGTTGAACATGGTTGAGAGAATCCTTGTCACGAAGTGATGTTGGACCATGGTTGACCATGGTTGACCATGATTGACCATGGTTTTCCATGGTTGACCATCATCATTAATCATGATCAAAAAGACTTTAATTAAGGTTGATCATGGTTGATGAAATTCAACCATGGTTATTCATGGTTGACCATCAATCATCATGGTTGATCATGGTTGACTGTGGTTGACCATAAAGACATTGACTATGGTCGACCATATTCAAGCATGATTAACCATCATTGATCATGGTTCACCATAGAGACATTGATTAAGCATTATGCCCATGGTTGATGATGGTGCAGCGTGCTTGAGCATGGAAGATCATTGTTGAATGTCATTG
Source organism: Pinus tabuliformis (assembly GCA_031772625.1). Classification (NCBI taxonomy): domain Eukaryota; kingdom Viridiplantae; phylum Streptophyta; class Pinopsida; order Pinales; family Pinaceae; genus Pinus; species Pinus tabuliformis. The sequence continues at coordinate 700,840,136 of CM062805.1, read as the reverse complement.
ATCATGGTAGACAATGGTTGATATTGATTGACAATAGCTGAATATGGTTGAGCATGTTTGACTGGATTCAACTAAGGTTAAGCATATTCTATTTTATTAATTTATTAATATTTTTTATTAATTTATTAAGTATTAATTAATTAATAATTCATTTAAGGTCATTTATTTATAATATTAAATATTAATATAGTAATCTAGATTAAATTAATGTTCAAAGTTATCTAATATTTTTAATTATTTATAGTTAAATTACATATATATAAAATTGATATTATAGTTAATAAAATGGTGTTATCTATTTATAATATTATTAAGTATTATTATTTATTTTTAATAGTATTATTAAATAATATTATTAAGTATTATTATTTATTTTTAATAATATTTTTATTTAATAATACTATTGGTTATTAATATTTAATAATGTTATTGTTTAATAATTCTTATTAATTTAAATTAAGAAATTGATAATAATAATAACTATTATTATTATTATTAAAATCATTATTCATAGTTATTAATTATTATTATGTTACTAAAATTATTAATAATATAAATTTAAAATAAATTAAAAATAGTATCAACTTAATTCATCAATAAATTTAAATTTAATAATTTTTATTTTAAAATAAAGGGAAATAACAATAACTTATTAAAAATAGATATCATAATTTAATAATAAGGTAAAAGTTTCACTGAATTTTCACAAATAAATATCATAATTGATAAGGTAAAATAATTTAATATTAGTAAATTAAATTTCAAACAATGAAATTAATAAAATTAATAATTTAAAAATTAATTGATAATTATTGAATTGAGGCTTCTGTGATCCATATCAATTATAAGAAGAGTTTCGGTGAAAATCACATGAAGAAAACCTTTGTCGACGCGTTTCGAACCAACCAGTGTGGTTTATCGTTAGGACAAGTTGAAGAAACAGATCCAGCGTTTCATGTTAAATAGTCTGAGAAAAGCCTCCAACGGCTAACTTGACCAACGACTAATTTTGACTTAGGGACCAGAGTCATAAAATGAATTTTATATAATTTCAAGGAAGTTAGTTATATTCGGTGACCATACCTTTAAAATATATATAACAGTATAAAAAAATCATTTTAATTGGTGTTTAAGTTAATAGATAGTTAAAAAGTATCATTTAATAATTAAAAATTATAAGTTATTTGTAATTTAAATTTAGTTATATGGAAGATCTTTCTTTTAATATAAATATATAAAAAGTGATTTTAAGATAAAAGGTAGTTAGAATAAATATATATTAGAATGAGAAAATAATAATAAATAAATAACTAAAAAAATAATAAATAAAATAAAATAAATAAATAAATAAACAATAATAATAATAATAATAATAATAAATAAATCTAACTAAGAACATAGCTGGTAAAGGTTAACTTTAGTTGGAAAAATAAATAAATAAATAAAATAAAAATAATTAATTAATTATATATATAATGATAATAATATATATATATATATAGATATAAGTTTTTTATGTATATAAAAAAAAGAGGAAGGCGAGGGTTATTTAAAAAGGAATAATAGATAAGATTATAATTTATTAATATCCAACAGGAAAAAAATAAATAAAAAGAAAGAGTGACACAAAATAAAAAGAAGGAGAAGGACAGGAAAAAGACCATTAGAAAACCACAGAGCAAGAAGGAAAAACCCTAGGAGGAAGGAAAAGACAAGGCTCCAGGGGAACAACGAAAGCTCGAAAAGGATAAAAAGGGGGGCGGGAAAGGAAAAGAAAGACTAGGAAGAAAGGGCAGGGATCCAACAGCTACTGATCTTCCAGTATTTTTTTTTTTCAACTAAACTTAACCTTAACCAGCTATGTTCTTAGTTATATTTATTTATTTATTTATTTTATTTTTATTTTTATTTATTTTTAGTTATTTATTTATTATTATTTCTCGTTCTAATATATATTTATTCTAACTAACTTTTATCTTAAAATTACTTTTTATATATTTATATTAAAAGAAAGATCTCCCATATAACTAAATTAAAATTACAAATAACTTATAATTTTTAATTATTAAATGATACTTTTTAACTATCTATTAACTTAAACACCAATTAATTTTTTTTTATATTTTTATATATATTTTAAAGGTATGGTCACCGAATATAACTAACTTCCTTGAAATTATATAAAATTGATTTTATGACTCTGGTCCCTAAGTCAAAATTAGCCATTGGTCAAGTTAGTCGTTGGAGGCTCTTCTCAGATTATTTAACATGCAAAGCTGGATTTGTTTCTTCAACTTGGCTTGACGATGAACCACACTGGTTGGTTCGAAACACGTCAACAAAGGTTTTCTTCATGTGATTTTCGCCTAAACTCTTCTTATAATTAATTGATAATTTTAAAAAATGTCATATAATTAAATATATAAATATAAATTTATTTAATTTCAATATTTTAATATAAATCTTTGTTGTTTTAAATTGCTAGTTCACTATATTATAATTTACTAATTCAATATATTATAATGTATTTATTTTCATATATTTTTGGAACTTAAAACATGTGATTTCTTAATTATCCTTTTATCTATTCTATTTGTGTCAGTGTCATGATTTTTTTTTTTTAATCTAAAAGTAAAATTTCACATAAGGATAACCAATAAAAACATTGGTTAAATAGATTTTATATTAAAAATATTTAATATGAAGTAGCATAATTTAATTTCATATTTATTAGAAAAAAGCAAATAATAAATAAACTTTTGATAATTTTTATTTTTTACTGAGATTCCCCATTTTTTTTTTTTAATTATAAATTCTCACAATGCAACAACTTTACAACCCCTCACAGATGATATTAACGACTTTAAAAAAACTTAAATTTATAGTATTTTGGATATCATCTCACCTTCCACCACTCCATCAATATCGCAGTCCATTGAAAAATATATTGTTTCTCGCAAAATTCTTAAGAACCCTCATGATGCGCTGTATCTAAAAGAATATTTTAGTCTATATGTAATTAGAGGAGTATTCACTTTATGTCATTCTTTTTCTTGAAATAAAGGTTCTAGAAAGTTACTTGTCCACCGTGTTGAGTGGTGATCCAATGGCTTCTAGGCCAAATTCCATATGCCGATTCACAATAAACGACCAACGCCTTGTAGTCGTTTTAAAAAAAGGTTTTATTGGAAGTTTTTTTTGAAAGAGTTTAAGGCTTTGCAAAATTTCATTCATCTTCAATTGTTATTGGTGTTTTGTCAAGGATGAGAGTGTTTTGGGTGAAGATTGTGCCTTACAGAAGTACATATTAAGAATCATATTTTTTTCAAGTGCAATATCGAAGATAGCCTCATGCAATCAGGGAAGCACCTATAAGATAGAGGAAAGAAGACATTATGGGTTGCACCTATAAGACAGAGGAAAGAAGACATTACGGGTCGCAAAGTGTGATTGAAGAAGACTAAGAAAGTGAATTGAAAAGAAGAGGCAAAGATCATTGCCATGTTTAGAGATGTTCAAGCCGCAACCGAGGAATTGAGAAGTCTAGCAGAAGACAAAGAAGAAATCGAGAGCCATTGGTGTAGCTTTGATTTTCTACCACCTCCTATGTTTACTCGTAAATATTTTGATCCTTGGGCTATCAAGATGCTAACTTTTCTTTGAGCTAAAGTGTTAATTGAGTACGAGTCTAATAACCCATATGATGAAGTATGCGATGCTTTAGCAACGAATTTTATAAAACATGAATTGGATAAGAAGTGTTTGTGCAAGGTAGCAAAATCTACAACTGCCGAGAAAGCATGGAAGATATTGGAAGAAGAATTTGGTGCAGGGGGGAGTGACATGCATCAGCAAGATGTGTTATAGTCTATTGAGTCAGCGACATATCCTAGAGCGGATGAGAAAAACTTTTAGAAAACAATAGAGCTCGGGGAATCCCACTCAAAAGTGGATGATGATCACCAAGACCATAAAATTGAAAGTCATTATGCAAACATGCATATGGATGAATAATATGCAACAAATATTGCAAAGAGAGAAGTTGAAGCCACTGTGTGTGAAGTAGACCAAGAGCATATAAATGTTCAAGGACTCCACTGTAATGTGGATGGTGCAGATGATGGTGAATCCCATTGTGACAAAACACGTGGATGACGACTGCAAAGTGAGATGTTAATTGGTTAATCCAATTGCAGTTAATGGGTTTGGAATTTTCGATGACCACATGCATGCTTGGATAACCCACCATAGTGTAGATGAACATTATGGTAATGGAATTTGTGAAACATGGATTGATTGTTGGAATACGGTAAGTGCCATGTTTGTTGAAGAATTGAAGATTGAAGCTTCCATTATAGCAGCAAGTTATAAATCAATTGGAACTGCTCATGAAGTAGTGGGTGAACAAACAACAACTGAGTTTGGCATAGATAAAGCTATCAATAGAGTAGCAAGTGGTTTGGTGGATCCAACAATCGGAATTGCTGATGTTAAATTTGATGAAGATAATTTAACTGGTGATTACTAGTTGCACATGATGCAACAGAAAGAACATATTGATACATTGTTATTGGGTGAGAGAAAAGCACTTGTGTTTGGAAGTCAAGTGGAAGACAACATGTTTGCAGCAGCAAAGGATGGTAAAAGGGCAGAAAAGGAAAATTATGATACAATGACAAAAAAAAAGAAGAAGTAGGTAGAAAAGGAAGAGGTAGAGTAGGAAGCTCTCACTAAAGAACATAAGAAAGATGTTTTTAACATTGTCTTTTAATATGCAGGTGTTTAGAATAGCATGGGAGCAGAAGTTGAAAACAAAGTTGCTAATAAGTTTGATACAGATTTGAAGCTCAGTGAAGAATGGATTCAGAAGCCAATTGAACAAATTGATGGCAGTCTTAAAGCAACAACTAGAATAAAAGAATTGAATGAAATGGTGAATAATGATCTTGAGTGTACAGATTACAGGCAAAAAACAAAAGTTCCTGATGATGAAAGTGAAGAGAAGGACATGGAATTTTTGAAAACAAGGAAGAATGCATTAAAAGCATTTTTCAACAATGGAGTCAAGAAGAGATAAGATTCTACTATCAAGAAATATGGAAAAAAGAAAGTCAGGAATATGAAGCATAAGAAGCAAAGCAAAGAAGATCATTTGAAGATGCAATGTTGTGGCGGTAGTCCATGGTTGAACGAATTGTTGAAGAGGAAGTTGTAGAAGACCGACTCAGATCAAATTCAAGATAATTCAAAGAAACATTGCAACAATAACAAGTAAAGAAATATAGAGCCTATAGAAAAAATGCGCAACAAAGAATGAAACAATTTCGAGGATATACAATATGGAAGAAATGAAAAAGAAAATGCAAAATTGTAGAAGTTTTGAGTCATTATAATCCTCACTGAGACATAGATCAACAAGTATGTTTGAGTGATGACACTACAACATAGAGGGGGGTTTAAAGACAATATTTGAGACAATTTTTGGGTAAATTGTCTTAAGTTGAGACAAAAAAAAAATTGTATATTGTCTTAAATATTGTCTTTAAGCGAGTGTCTCAAATTTAATGTCTTAAAAAATTGTCTCTATAAAGACAATATATAACACAAGTGTTATTGTCTCTTAGGAGACAATTTTTTTGGGTAAATTGTCTTAAGTTGAGACAAAAAAAAACTTGTGTATTGTCTTAAATATTGTCTTTAATTGGGTGTCTCAAATTAATGTCTTAAAAAATTGTCTCAATAAAGACAATAAATAACACAAGTATTATTGTCTCTTAGGAGACAATTTCATTTTTGTCTCTCCAGAGACAATAATTTGGATTAAAGACATATTGTCTTTATAGAGACAATATGTCTTTGGTCTCTTTAAAGACAATATAAAACAATGAATCCAGAAAAAATATATCTTCATGAATATAAATCACTATAAAATGTATTTAACTAAAAATAAACAACAATATCATTAATTAATTCATATTAGGGCATAGTGGAATCGAACCACCAACCTCCTGCATGTAAAGTAGGTGTTCTTCCAATGAGCTAGCACCCATTAAAGAATTATGTGATCAGGTTGGGAAGTTAGAGGATGTGTCAGAGATACAAGAGGTGATGATGGAGCTTTAGGAGGGTTGCCAAGATGAAATGGATAGGATGGAGGTGGTTGAACTTTCACATAATTGGTAGTATTAACATGATCTTGTATAGGTACTTGTAAGTGTAATAGAGTATCACATCGATTACTAATCTACTTACCTTATACTGATCTCAGTTTGGTAAAGGATAGTGTGATTAATGAACATAACATTTCAGTCATACTAATGTGTCATACTAATATGTACTAGTAACACGTACTGGTTTTTCTATACAATTGATGTAATTAGTGCTATTCATTATGGATAAATAAGAGCATAATCAATGTAAGTAATAGAGATAGTGATATCCTAATAATTGATACGATCAAGTAGTGTGAATGACGATATGTCAATAGCTATGAGTAATAAGGGATACAATTCCAAGTAAGGTAATCATGTTTACATAAGCTTTATGTTAAGAGTTGACACATATGATATGGAAACACTAGTCACACTTATGAATCAATGCACTTGTTTGAGCTTATTAGTATAGTGAATACTAGTAATCTTCATCTACATGGGTTTAGTAATCTTCATCTACATGGGTTTAGTTCTAGTACATTAACTATGACAAGATGCTTAGTACTAATACGATGATTAACCTTATCAAACTCATATGTATAAGTGAAACAGTACTACAAGCCTTACTTAGCTTGTTTCCATTAGATTGATTTCCATAGTAACTCAACTTCTTAAGCATACTATGATTACTATACTAGCTTAATCTGATGTTGATTCATTACTGGTTTCATGTTATCTATGGAGTTATAAGAGTGTAACTATTAATAATACTTACATAACCATTCTACTTAGTAAGCTACTAGCTCTCATCAATACCACATGTTCCATCATTGCAATACTATACCTATGCTTATGAATCATTGTTTCTATTAGCTCATAGTAAGAGTGTAGTTATGGATAATACGTGATAGCTAAACTAGTATTATGTCCATTACTCTTAACAACTGTAATCACTAGTCTATAAGAAGATATAAATGGGTGTACTATTACGATTGAATGTTATGGTTGTAATAAGCTACAACGCCAAGTTGTTCACTGCATAAAAGTAATGATTGAACTATCATCTTTGGTTAAACCAACACTTAGACTATATTCATACTGGTCCAATCAACAGAGTAAGTAGTTATATTGATGCAACGAGACAAGGTGTGATTTATTAGCATTATATAAGGAGCCCATTAGTTTTTATATTGATAAGTCATTACATGGTTTTATATGCATAACACCTTAAAATAGAGTTACTAGAGTTATTGGAATTGAACCAAACTATCACTATAAGCTAAGTTGAACCAGTAGAGTGGAATACAGTAATCTATGAATATAAGTAAGCTTATAGATCTTTACATAGTCAACAAGCTTAAGCACATTTCTAATGAAGGAACATGATTTGGGACAATTGTAATCATAATTACTTCATAAGGAAAACACATCGTATCCACCAACTTTGTACATAGCATGTTGTTCAGACTAGAGCTTGTACCTATTCATAACATATCAATGCTTCCATAGGAAGTGATGATGGAGCTTTAGGAGGGTTGCCAAGATGAAATGGATAAGATGAAGGTGGTTGAAATTTCACATCAACTATCCCAAAAATAATTGAACATCTTAAACTCAGAAGAATTAGACAGGTATTGAGGCGTTTTTCCATGAAAGTCATCTGCACAACATCCAAAAGAAGAGTTAACTAAAATATGAATTGTAGCAATTTCTTAAACAGGAAAAAAATAATTTATTCTATCATTATTGTTGAGTTGGAATAATGTGCAAGATTAACAATTAACTTTCTTGGGAATAAGCATCAGATCACTAAATATTTGATTTATTTGAAGTGTTAAATTTTTTTTAAACACATTTACAAGTCAATTGATATAGTAACAGAGGGTGGAAGTAAGGGAGGATTCCTTGTACAGGAACAAGAATAAATGGTTACAAATATATAGGTCATATAGTTTTCTAGCATCATCGTAGACATATCTATGAAATAGAACTCGCGAGACTTCATCACTCTCCAACAAAATATGACATAAGATCTCATATATTAAGCCTTAGATAGATATTTTTCTTTTGTTTTTTAAGTATCAACTACAAATATGAACAATACATGCCACAACTTGAGTCCAAACTTTCAATCGTTCCTTCACTTGTTGGGGATGGTCTCATGGGCTGGAGATTTTCCAATTGGCAATAGGAGATTGTGCATAACCCTCATTGTTTGGAGAATCCATGTTATCAAGTGTAGATACAAGGCATGCCTTTTGATGGTGGTCATCTTGAAATTTTTGTTCGATTTAATAACATTACTCCAAGGCTAGCAAGGTATTGAGAGCAGATACATTTCTTCATAATTGAAATTGAATCCTAGATCTAGATGATGAGCCTCAGTATTGCAACAAGAATGATGCAACTCCCAAGGCTACCAAGTTTAATTATCAACCCGAGGTTCATACACAATTAAGAGGTATTGGTACTATATATGTAGCATATAATGTGTCATTCCTTTATTGTCATGATGTAATGGAGTGCATGTAATGAAATTAAATCCTATCTAGTTGTAAAAATGGAAATGTTCGAAAATGAAACCTTAACCTATTACAAAAAAGAAAATACAAGGAAGGAAAAACTATTCTAATTGCATAAAGTAAATATCATTAACTAAATATCAATCATTACATTTAAAAGAGTTTATATACATTGACAAATTTCATTGGATGTCGCAATCAAGAAAATCATGATTGTATTATCCAATTCATAAATTTGTCCATTAACCCAATTTACTGAGATGTTTTCCATGGGTAAAAAAGCAATTCCTAAGTGGTATTTATTCCTCCTCATACATTTATTTAGATCCTATAGGTCATGATTCAACCATAAGGGGCAAAAACCAACATTTTTGAGAAAATATGGGTAAGTATATACATTAGATATCATTTTTGGGATTCAACTGCGTTAAGTAAGTCATTCAAAGTATGACCATTTCCATGAGAGGTAGTCGTAAAGTGACTAATTTCTCATGATTTTTTGAATAGTTCACTTAGCACTCATTGCATCGGGTGATGCTCACAGGGGTGAAGAAGTGGGATTGAAACTAGTGAAATGTGGAGAACGAATCACATAGCATCAATCATCACTTCCGGGGCTTGCACCCGGTAACCAGGACTTCCCAGGAGGTCACCCATCCCAGAACTCCTCTGGCTCAAGCGCGCTTAACTGTGGTCCTTGAGCCAGAGGAGTTCTGGGATGGGTGACCTCCTGGGAAGTCCTGGTTACCGGGTGCAAGCCCCGGAAGTGATGATTGATGCTATGTGATTCGTTCTCCACATTTCACTAGTTTCAATCCCACTTCTTCACCCCTGTGAGCATCACCCGATGCAATGAGTGCTAAGTGAACTATTCAAAAAATCATGAGAAATTAGTCACTTTACGACTACCTCTCATGGAAATGGTCATACTTTGAATGACTTACTTAACGCAGTTGAATCCAAAAAATGATATCTAATATAATGCACTGCGTAAATCCCCCATACTTAAATTCAAAAAGAGTCAAGGGATCTCTACTTGAATGGTTCATGAGGCACAATACTTGCTAAGGTTTTGCAAATGGGGTAGCAAGCTAAGTGGGCTTGATTGTGGGGAAAAACTCCACAGTTAAGCGCGCTTGAGCCAGAGGAGTTCTGGGATGGGTGACCTCCTGGGAAGTCCTGGTTACCGGGTGCAAGCCCCGGAAGTGATGATTGATGCTATGTGATTCGTTCTCCACATTTCACTAGTTTCAATCCCACTTCTTCACCCCTGTGAGCATCACCCGATGCAATGAGTGCTAAGTGAACTATTCAAAAAATCATGAGAAATTAGTCACTTTACGACTACCTCTCATGGAAATGGTCATACTTTGAATGACTTACTTAACGCAGTTGAATCCCAAAAATGATATCTAATATAATGCACTGCGTAAATCCCCCATACTTAAATTCAAAAAGAGTCAAGGGATCTCTACTTGAATGGTTCATGAGGCACAATACTTGCTAAGGTTTTGCAAATGGGGTAGCAAGCTAAGTGGGCTTGATTGTGGGGAAAAACTCCACAGTTAAGCGCGCTTGAGCCAGAGGAGTTCTGGGATGGGTGACCTCCTGGGAAGTCCTGGTTACCGGGTGCAAGCCCCGGAAGTGATGATTGATGCTATGTGATTCGTTCTCCACATTTCACTAGTTTCAATCCCACTTCTTCACCCCTGTGAGCATCACCCAATGCAATGAGTGCTAAGTGAACTATTCAAAAAATCATGAGAAATTAGTCACTTTACGACTACCTCTCATGGAAATGGTCATACTTTGAATGACTTACTTAACGCAGTTGAATCCCAAAAATGATATCTAATATAATGCACTGCGTAAATCCCCCATACTTAAGTATATACATGTTGGAAGAGTGCTACAAGAATCCCCTACAGGCAACACGTTTGCTATAGGAAGATATAATTCACCGAATGACCAAGAAAAACAAATAAAAATTGGATGGGAGAAATTTTTTTATTGACTAGGATATATTAGGTCTCCATCCTAAGTGGAATATCTCAAAAATACCCTTGTCAACACATGCTAAAAAATAGCAAAAAATTACTAGTCTAAAATCTATAAATTCGAGAACTAGTGAGCTAGTTAGTCTATCAAATTCCTAACCTAATTAAGTGCGGATGCAATGGGGTAAATTTTGTTAATAACTAGAATTTTTTTTTGATATAATGCAAGTTGAATCAACTCAATTAAAGATCGTTAGCATGTTCTAAAAAGTAACAGAAATTTACTACTATTTTCCAAAAGGGACTTCAAGAAATTTAGATTTGGGAATAAGAAAACTAATCCAAGTAGCTCAATGATTACTATGACCTTCCAAAGTTGTTCAAAAGATGAAATAACACTTTTGATCCTGCAAAATAACTTACTTCAACCATTTAACTCAATTCTACAACAAGAAATCATCAATACTAAATGCACAAATAGAAAAAGACAAGAACAAGAGATGCACGTGAATAAGAAGTGAAAGGAAGAAAAGTAAATGATACAAAAGGGATCTAAGGCTCCTAGGATGGCACAGCCCAAGAAAACACAGAGTCCTATGAAGGAGGCCAATATTTAGGAGTTGAACATGGCACCATTCTTCATTATTTCCATCAATACAATAAATCCCTGCAAGAAATGAAAGTTGAGCTGCAAAAATACGAGTTCTCTCCATAAGAAGACTAATAAAAAACAACCCCTAGAGGAAAATTCGACTTGGTACTTATAAAAAATGATTAAGAAACATTCCCCATGAAAGTAGGAATCTCCCCCCTCCAAAAACCCTCAAATAGTGGATCTCGTTCCCAACACTAGGAATCTACATTAAATGAGAGGGAACACATTCCTAGATTTTCTCAATCATTGCAGCTCCAGAATTTGTGCAATAATTTCATAATATCTTATTGATTTATTATTTGATATTGATCCTCCTATAGTAGGGATAAAGTCCCTAAATTATCTCCTCCTCTAAATCTCCATAATCTACCCAATATTCTCACAATATTCTACAAAAATAAATAATATTATGCACAAATATGCAATTATCCATAAACCTTCATAATGAATATATTAAAGCTAAAACAAAATTATTAAGTGTAGAAGAAGAGGTTGAATATAGCCTTCATGCACCTAAGAAAGTTTATATGGGCCTTTATTTATGTCTAATTTGGACGCCGAGCATACCCCCTTGCTAAAACGGTTGCTCATCCTCTAAGAAACCTATTCATCCTACTTGCCTTGTTGTTCTTCATGTATGTTGACATGTTTCATGCTTTGTTTTCTGGTATATTTTATGCTCTTTTTGGTGATCTTCTTGCTACTACATTTTCCTATCTCAGTTTCCCAAGGAAGCCGTACCATAAGTTGAGGCTGCTTCTTTCACTCAAGTGGTTCTTCCACTGTAATGAGCTGCACACAACCTAAATCCTGTAGAAACTAAATTTTGCATGCCAAGAGGTGGCGAGTTCATCCTTTTTCTTTTCTTTTTCTTTTTCATTTTTTTCCGTTATTTTTTCTTTTTTTCAACTTTTCTCTATTTTTTTATTGCATGCAAAATACACTCAAAGTGCTTTGAGTTAACTGGGTTGGCCCTCACCTACCCCTTTACACTCCTTGTCTTCCATCACAACAAAATGATTACATCCCACTTTACCAAGTCATTTTCACTTTTGTCTTATCCTCTCCCCCATGTGTGTGTGTCTTGGTGGAAAAGTGAAGTTAATTTCTAGATAAGGCTGAGATTTCTTTACTACTAAACTTGGTTATAAAAACCTTTTCCTTCATACACTTGCAATCTTTTTCAACCTAAAATAAGTTCGTAAGAAAGTTTTAAAGGATTGCATACCTGAGCCTTACCCTTGATGTGTTTTTGCATGTGATATTGAGGCTACTGATATGAATGGTTAAGTTTCCTCTAGTGGTCCCGCAGCTGCTGCTAATGATCTTGAAGGTGCATGTGATAATCTGCAGGAGGTCCTATTGTTGATAACCTTGAATATGGAGGTATCCTAGGTTGTTGTTGTTGTTGTTGTTGTTGTTGTTGTTGCTTCAAATCCTTGGCTAAAATGTTGTTGCTAAGCTTCATAACATGATGGTTTCAGAGGTGTTGACTTCCTTTGTTTGTTGATGCATAGGTCTTCATAGCATGATGCTTTTTTTGACTCATGTAATTTTTTTGTGTTCATTCCTCTTTCTGGCATTCAATCTATTGTTGTTGGAGCTGATGGATTCCAACCCACATTCTAAACCTCTGTCTTTCAGTTACCATGAGAAAGTTGTCTTAGTCAAATCTGACCTTATTGGAGTGTTGGGCTTGTCCATGGGTGATGTTCATCTTCCTCACACTTTTCACATCTATCATACACCCTTCCAACACTTCATATCACCATCTGTTTCCTCCAAAACCCCTCAACCAACTTCTTGTAGTAGTTCAGGACATCCTGTAGTAGAACAGGGAATCATGTAGCAACATCGTGTAGCAAACCTATACCAAACATGTTTTGCCCATATCTCTCAAATGATATAATCGATTGACCTGAAATTTTCTGAGCATGTTGCCATCATCCTTATTCACCTCCCCATTTAAAAATCTTAGCAAATGGATGCCGGAATCTTGAGAAAAATAAAAAAATGGTTGTAGGTGACGGGGGTCGATTTCACAAAAACTATGCATTGTAATTTGTTGAAATTTCTCAAGAATGTTACCATAATCCATATGCATCTCCCCATGAAACAACTTGTTAAATGGATGCACACATATTGAGAAATTTAAAAATGGTTGTAGGTTATGGAAGTCAATTTCTCGAAAAGTGTGCATTGAAATTTGTTGAAATTTCTTGGGCATGTTACTAGAATCCATATGCATCTTCCCCTGAAACAACTTGGAAAATGGATGCACGATTTAAAAAATATACCAAAAATAATTGTATGCTCTGTGTATTTTTACTTCCCATAAAAAACAAAGCCTTCGTGTATCATTTTAGGATAGCAAGGAAAATGAGTTGTAAAAGCTTAGGAATGATGAGTGGATGGTGGAAATATAGGAGGGTGATGGATTAGCATGGCCTTGGTCCTTCTGTAGCATTTGAGCAAAGGAGGAGAAAGTCTAAGTTTGACTTCCTTTGACTAGGATTTTGATCAACTTTTCTTTTGGTGGCTAACTTGTTTTTGTTACTTGCAGAGGTTGGAGAGAGCCTGCATTCATGAGAGAGAGATACATGGAACAAATATTTTTTTATTATTTTTTTCCTCTTTTTCTTCTAGGCCTACTAGTTGCCTCAATGACATTTTCAACTAGTAGGTCTGCCTAGGTGCCTCAAAGGAGGTTTTCGCCTAGGATCTTTTTTTTCTTTCTCCTTCTTCCTTTTATTTTTTCAACCCATTGACCGTGTCATGGAGGTTTTCAATCAATGAACCAATCTCGAGAGCCTCAAATGAGGTTTTCACTTGAGATTTTATTTTTTCCTCTTATTTATTTTATTTATTTCTTTTTCTATACTACTCTACTTGAAAAAACCAAATAATTTTCAAGTGTAGGAATACTTCCAATGGAGCCGCTTGCATAATAGGATGATAGGTAAAATCATGTGTAATCTAGAAAAATATGCTTTGACATGTACCTTAATGTGAGATACCAACTGCTTTGACTGAGAAGATATTAGGAATTGTTGAAGAAAAGTGTGTTACCAAAACTTAATGATTGTCTGGAACCATATTTTAATATAGTTGTGATGCCCCTAGTCCACTTGCTGATTTTGATCATTCTTCATGACTTCCAAATATTCCTCTTTTTCCATATTATTCTCTTGAACACATGGAGGATCTGATGGTAAACATGAGGACACTTTCTCAATATCTAGTTCTAATGTCGTCTCTTCATTAAGTGCAGCCCATGATTCTTTGGTCTTCTCATTTGAATCTTCTTTTTTTGCATGCTGTCCTTCAATCACACTAAGAGAATCTCTTTTTCGCAATACTCTTCCTGAGCTAAGATTAATACCATCGAGATCAAGAGGGGATGTTAGGAAGTGTTGTACCTTAGCATTGTAAGTGGGCTAAGCTACTTCCTTGTGTGGTTTCGGAAATGGTGGTACTGGTAGTTGAGTGGGAGTGGATGTTTGAGAGGGATTTTGTTGGGGTTGTTGTTGTGGTGGAGGTGGATGGTAGGGATAACATGGAGTTGGGCATGGAGGATATTGAGGAAAACATTGAGGATATTATGGATGGCTCCCATAAGTTCCTTGCCAACATTGTTGCCAAGATTGATTTTGGGGTTGAGATGGCCAAGGTTGCCAAGGAAAGGGTGTGTTTCAATTACTTTGAGATGCATGAGCTTGAAATTGTGAATTATGTTCTCCATGGTCTTCTTGAAGCTACATAACATAGCTTCTTTGGTGATTGACTTGCTCCATTGTCCTCTTGGTAAAATTCCTTCAACCTTGGTAATGATGGACAATATCTAATAGCATGTGATTACGCATGGAAAACACAAATACCAGCATTTTCTTTTAGCTCATTTTCCATTCCTAACATTTCTACTTGTTTGGTTATATTGCTAACAATTTATGTTTTAGAGTCATTAAAAAAAATTCCAAGTTTATCTTGACTTACCGATCTTGATGTTGATTTACTTGCTCTTGCCCTTCCTCTTGAGATTCTCTTGCATATATCACAAATTTCTTCAAATGATAATTGGTATACATCACCTCTACTCATGAGATCAAGGAGATCAATCAACTCATCTCTAATTGTTCTATGTAAGAGGGTTATTAGCGTGTCAGATCCTAAATGATGTAATTTTCCCCTCTTAACATTATAAATGAACCTCTCTATTAGATCCTCAAGGCTTTCATCTTCTTTTTTATTCATTCTAAAGATTCATTCGTTAATATCATGGTCTTTATATTTTTCTAGAAATGTATTTTGCATATCATTCCATGATCTTACTGAATTAATCCCTAAACTCATGAACCATTTAAGAGCTCTATCCTTCAATGTTGCTAGAAATAATCTCAATTTTTGAGTTTTTAATAAGTAACCATAAGATATACAAAAAATTTCAAATTCAACGAGAAAGGTTTCTGTATCCTCTCACCTTAGACCATGAAAGTTTGGAAGAAAAGATGGAGGGATGTTCTTCATGTGCACACTAACATCAATATCTTAAATGGGAAATCCAAGAGGATATTCTTCATTGTCATCAGCTCCATCCATTTATTCTACGTTCTTTGTCACCTCTTCTTGTTCTACCTACAAAAATGAATGGTGATCTGGCTCTTACTGCTCCACATGATCAAATGGGGGGGTTGGTGTTGGAGATTTGTTTTTTGAATAAGAATTCTATTGCAATGCAATTTTATGTTCTTGAAATGAAAGATGCCTAATGATTTTTTTTTTATAGAAAGTAAAAATAAATGAATCAACTATGGAAGAAAACAATGCATACTTTGACACCTCCTTGGCAACGACGCCAAAAAGTGATGAGCCTCAGTGTTGCAACAAGAATATTGTAACTCCTAAGGCTACCCAATTTAATTATCAACCTGGGGTTCGTACAAAACTACGAGTTATAGGAAATGTATGTGCAACATACAATGTGTCCTTCCTTTGTTGTCATGATGTAATGAAGTGCATGTAATGAAATCAAATCCTAACTAGTTGCAAAAATGGAAATGATCGAAATGGAAACCTTAACCTATTGCAAGAAAGAAAATACAAGGAAGGAAAAACTATTATAATTGAATCAAGCAAATATAATTTAATAAATACCAATCATTACATTTCAAAGAGTTTAGATCCATTGAAAAAGTTCAATGGATGTGGAAATCAAGAAAATCATTATGGTATTATCCAATTCATAAATTTGTCCATTAACCCAATTCGCTCAGATGTTTTGCATGGGTAAAAAGGCAAGTCCTAAGTGGTGTTTACTCCTAGTCAAACATTTATTTCGATACTAGGGGTCATGATTCAATCTTGAGCGATAAAAACCAACATTTTTTAGCAAATATGGGCAAGTATATACATGTTGGAAGAGTGCTACAGGGAACGGGTTTCCTATATGAAGATATATTTCAACGAATGACCATAGAAATCAAATCCAAATTGGATGGGACAAATGTTTTTATTTAATATGATGTTAGGCCTCCATCCCAAGTGGAATCACTCAAAAATACCCATGTTAACACATGCTAAAAAATAGCAGAAAATTACTAGTCTAAAATCTAGAAATTCGAGAACTAGTGAGCTAGTTAATCTATCAAATGCCTAACCTAATCAAATACGAATGACATGGGGTAAATTTTTTTAATAACTTGAATATTTTTTTATATAATTAAAGTGGAATCAAGTCAATTGAATCTCATTAGCATGTTCTAAAAAATAATAGACATTTACTATTATTTGCCACAAGGGACTTCAAGAAATTTAGATTTGGGAATAAGAAAACTAATCCAAGTAGCTCAATGATTACTATAACCCTAAAAAGTTGTTCAAAGGATGAAATCATTCTTTTAATCCTAAAAAATAAATTACTTCAACCATTTAACCCAATCCTACAATAAGAAATCATCAATACTAAATGTAGTAATAGAAAAAGACAAGAACAAGAGATGTGTGTGAACAAAAAGTGAAAGGAAGAAACGTAAATAATACAAAAGGGCTCCGTGGCTCCTAGGATGGCCAAGCCCGAGGAAAATTAGATTCTTATGAAAGATACCAAGATTTAGAAGCTAAACATAGCACCAATTTTCATTATTTCCATCAATACAATTACATGTCTGCAAGAAATGAAAGTGGAGCTGCAAAAATACGAGTTCACTCCACAAGAAGACTAATAAAAATCAACCCTAGAGGAAAATTCAACTTGGTACTTATACAAAATGATTAGAAGAATTCCCCATGAAAGGAGGAATCTTTCCCCTCCAAAATCCCTCAAATAGTGGATTTGGTTCCCAACACTAGGAATCTACATTAAATGACACAAAACACATTCCTATATTTTCTCAATCATTGGAACTCCGAAATATGTGTAGTAATTTCAGAATATCTTGTTGATTTATTATTAAATATTGATCCTCCTGTAGTATTAAGCAAGTCCCTAAATTATCTCCTCCTCCAAATCTCCATAATCTTCCCAATATTCTCACAATATTCTACAAAAATAAATAATATTAGGCACAAATATGAAATTATTCATAAACCTTTCTAATGAACATATTAAAGCTAAAAAACATTATTAAGTGTGGAAGGAGAGGTTTAATATAGCCTTGATGTGCCTAATAAATGTTAGATGGGCCTTAATTTATGTCTAATTTGGAGGCCCATCACTAGACACCCATTCAGCTCATCTAAGTCCATGGTCTCCTGGGTTGGAGATTTTCGAATTGGAAATAGGATATTGTGCATAGTCCTAATTGTTGGGAGAATCCCTGTTATCAAGAGTAGAAAAAATACAGAATTTTTGATGGTGGTCATCTTGAAATTGTTGGCCGATTGCATAACATAACTCCAAGGTTAGCAAGGTATTGAGAGCTCAAACATTTCTTCATAATTGAAACTAAATCCCAGATCTAGACACCCATTCAACTCATCTAAGTCCATGTTTGTAAGCTTCCTAACTTAGGGAGTACTAGAAGTATGTCTCAAAGTTGAATAAGGAGAATCAACTTTGGCCTCTTTATTAGTTGAGTCAGAAGTTGTCTTAGAGGACTGGAAATCACTAAAATAATTATAATCGCAAGACAATTCCTTTGATATAGCTTGATCTCTTTTCCTTTCCCAAGCCTTCTCATGCCAATATTCACTACTAGAACTATATAGGCTTCTTATGCTTCTACTTTTCTTAGATTGATTGAAATCTCTGCATTGATCTGCATCTCCATAAACTACGTTGATTGGCTTGCTGAGAGGATTACTTAAATCAGAGAGTGGGGACTTCTTGTTGTACCCTGAGATAACATATGCCAAAATACCTCATTAGATGAGTCTTTATTTTTCCTTCACCTTAAGAGACTATTGCACAATATTGTAGTCCACTCACCTCAATCCTTGAATTCTAGATGCAAAAATTTGACTCTCTACACACCGCAAAATATTTATTTTTGTAGTAATCTAAATTATCTCAAAGATCTATATAGTGCCCAATCTTCTATAACTTGCAGTACAAGGCCTCAAAACTTCAAACCCCAACATTATACCCTTCTCACACACACCACAAACACACAAAAAAACTTTGATCTTCCAATGCCAGTCCGAGAGAAAACCAGAATGCCCCGGAATGGTATCTAAAAGAAATTAAAAGCTAATTTGGCTGACTCCTAGACCACACTCACTCCATTCATCCATCATTAATTTACCTTTCAAAGAAAAAATTGATACACACATTTTTTGAGAATGATATGTGATTTCTTTCATCCTAAGAGCGATCATAGAATATTATAATTGGATGAATTCAAATATCCAATAGAATGTTCTCTATCTCATTCATGCCTACTAAATTTTGATTTTTGATATGGTCATTTTAAAAGGCCTAGTTTAAAGGATTTATGACTTAGTCCTCTTATGATCGACTAATTACCCAAATCATTACATGTTTTGGTGAGCATAATTCAACTCTTCCAAATTTTGTTATTGTTTTTTTGTGTAGTTCATGATTCATTCAAACGATGCCAGCTAGAAAACCTCTCAAGTCTCAACTCAAAGATTGATACAAGTTAAATATGTTTAGTAGATGCACACTTTAATGAGTAAACAAGAAAAATATAGTCTATTCTTCCAAGCTTAAGAGTTACTATAGGACTCACTAGAATTGATATTTTGGAGCTTCCAGAAGATACTTCTCATAGGCCACAACTTCTACATACAGGTCTGATACTCCAAATTTGTCTAAGCATATTTCTCCTGCATAGACCAGTGCTACAGATTTGCATGTCCTCAAAGAGAAACCCTCAATGAAATAGAATATGTCCAGGATCTGTTCTCAAGTTAATCTTCAAGGGATTGTGAATTCCTTCTCAAACTCATAATGTTCAATTTTCAGCTAACTTAGGTTATGCGAGGTTACTAAAATAAAACCAGTGTTGATGCCTAATAAATGACCATAAACTTCTCTTTAATAAATGTTCCAATATTAGTGCATAAGTTCATGGGTTTAGGGCTTGAATGTTTTACCTCAAGTTAGCCTGAAAACACATTTTGGAACAATATTTTAATTCCTTTCAATAGACCGCAAAAAATCTATTGATTAGGGATTGTCTCAATGCAAGAAATAGCACAGAGGCTAGAATGACAAATCAGAGTATGCCCTATCATAGGGATGAACCTTCGCGACAAAAATTACTTCAGGCCTGAGATTCTTAGATTATGTTTCCAAATCACTTCTCAAACAAATAAAATTCTTCAAGATAAGGCTTGAAAGTAACTTCTCTACCATAGATCCTTCTCAATGATCATTTACCAGTACCCATATACTTTGAATAACTTTTCTAAAACATTTTTATTTTATCCACGATGAATTGAACTTAAAAGGATTGGATGGTTTCCCGCCCCTTCTATTAAACTCCAAAAAATAAAATAAAATAAAAATTGATCTAATTCCTCTCCATTGCCAACCCACTTCCTAGACAATGAGATAAATTCTAGCGGACCTTCTGCCACTTCAAAATAGTCAATCCTCTTATCCAACCACTCAACCCCTATTCACTTAGTACTCCAAGTAGTATTAAAATCCAAAAAATTGGTATCCACAAGCTTCTTATTCAAGAGTTAGCGCAGAAAGAAATTTGTCAAGGGATCAATTCTTGACATGTTTACGTCCCCGCGTGAGAAAATTAAATCCCCTCCAATAATAATATTTTCATTATAAATGAAGTATTTCCTCATCAAAGAGTCTCAAAATAAGATGCACACTTTAATATGACTGCCATCATCCTCCCTCTATTTCAATTGTTTTCAAAAATAGCAGGCTCATTTGTTTTGAAGCATTTATATGGTCTATCATTGGCCCTCCATCTTCTATTTCAATGTTTTCAAGAGATATGGGCCCACTCATTTTGATGCATTGTTCTATTCCAAAATGTTTTCAAGAGCTATGGTCCCATATTTCTTGTGTTTGGATAGGAAGATTTTGTGCATGTGTTGTGGTGTAATTTCTCTGTGAACAAGCCATAATATCTTTTGCATATTGTAGCATAACCCTACAACAATTGTGATATAAAGGTCGAGTTGTAGCACATGAGTGTAGAGATTCTAGAGGACTATTTGTGTAGGCATTTGAGGACCGTTGGACGAGTTGGGGTAGCACTATAGTTGTTACAGGAAGCCCTAGATAGGGTCGAGTATTTAAGGGCAGATGATGACGTCTTAGAGAGGTATGTTTTATGTCTGGTTTTGGAAAGTTCTAAAGAAACCTAAAAAAGTGGTTAGAGGACTGTTAGTGGCTATTTGGATAGCCCTAAGTGTTGTGAACAAGTTACAGATTTGTCACAACAAGACGATTGTACATTGTATGCCCTAAGAATTTACTTTTGGAGAAGGGTAGTTAAGAGGGCTAGTTATTGGGCCCTAGTTCTATGATTGACAGTGGGCCAAATCAAAGAAAAGAGGGCAGCTCCAAGCCTAAATTCTGGTCATCTTTAGAGTAGTAGAGAGGACAGAAGTGGACAGTGGTTAAGACCCTAAGAGTTTGCACTGTTGGAGGAGGATTTGCATAGCTCTTTGAGGATTGTTAGACTGAGTTGGGACAGCACTATAGTTGTTACAGAAAGCCCTAGATAGGGCTGAAAACCTTAGAATATATTGTGCACAGGGCCAAGTATTTGAGGGAAGATGATGGCATCCTAGAGAGGTATGTTGTATGTATTTCATGTTGATGTTTCACTAGGGATTGTAGGTCTAGTTTTGGAAATTCATGAAGAAACCTAAGTACACTGGTTGGACTATTAGTGGTTGTTTAGGTAGCCCTAACTGTTTTGGATAAGTGGAATATTTGTCAAAAAAAGAAGGTTGTACATTTTATGCCATAATAATTGACTTTTGGAGGAGTTAAAGGGCATTCAATAGGACTAGTTATTGTGCCCTACTTTTGTGATTGCCATTGGGCCAAATTAGAGATAAGAGGGTAGCTCTGAGCCATAAGTCTCATCATATTTGGAGCAGTAGAGAGGAAAGAAGTTGACAGTGATTAAGAACCTAAGAGTTGTCACTCTTGGAGGAAGAGGAGAGAAGCTTGTGGGCAAACTTGCTTGGGCCAAAGTTTAATCGCTCTTGGAGCAGCAGCAGGGTTGATAGTGGAAAATTGTTAAGTTAGAGATGCACACTTTCTAAGGGAGTAGAAGTTGCATGATTAGCAGAAGAGGAAGAAAAGTACATGCCAAATGTGTTCAAGGTACATGGACTGAAAAGACAATGGATGCACACCATCAGCAAGTCAAGTGTACTTTGTTCAGGGACAGATTGGTCATCATAGTTGTTAATACCAAGCCCTAGTTTTTGTCTTGTATCAGGGTTGATTGCAAGGGATATAACACCTAGTATGGGAGCCCTAATATTGTTGTATTAACCTTTGTAATATAACAAGCGTTGGGTTAAAATTTGTCTTGTGTACTAGTTGATTCACTGTTATTTGTTATTCCGTTGTGAAAAGTAGAAGTGTTGTGGCATTTGAGTGTGTTTGTGATCGTGATATTAGACTCAAACTAGATTCTTGAGTGCCATGGAAAAATCAACACTTCACCTGTTTTGTAAGAAATATAGGCATTCCGGGATTCCAATGTTTTATTGCAACTAAAGTGACCTAATTATCTACTCAAACACCATATTGGTACTCAATGCATTTTAATGCCTAAATCAGTATTTGAGACAGACAAAATTAAACAAGCAATTCAGCTCAAACAAATAGAGAAGAAAATTGTTGACAATATTACCAACTCAACAAAATAAAAATAAAAATTAACCCTACATATAAGAACTATGTAACCACCACAGAATGGAAAGCATACTCTTAATTTTCTGGCATTTCTACAGAATATTTCAATTCTTTTCCTTGTAATTAAATCTGGATCCCTTCCAATATTCTTTAGGATACTTTTTACTCTACACTCAAATGACAAGAAATCTGCCTCGACCTTCTCTTGGTAGATCTTTTGTAAGATTTTGTAATACCTATAAAAAATAAGACATATTTGCAGTTATAAACAAAGGGCTCTCACATTTCAATGTTGTTACTGTAAATTAGATGATTATTATTTAACATTAACATTTTCCAACCTAGCTGCAGCCATAATATCAAGGAATCATGCTTGTTTTTATCTTAAATAAATATTTTGCATAGCCTTCAACATTAGTCTACAGTCTTTCTTCATATTTCTATAGGAGTGGAACTTTAAAAATCTGCTCACTTAGTTAAATATGTCATATATGGAATTGATCCCTCAAGAGGTGCCTCCCCTTCACCTTCATTTGCAATAAATTCCTATCAAAACAAAATAGACAATGAAAATATAAGGCCAATGTCAAATTCTTGTCTCTATAGAAAATCTTGTAAGCTTATTAAAGGAAAAAAAAAAAACAAAACTTTGAAAATCTATTTATAACTCGATGAACAAATATTGTGTAACTTCAAAACTACAGACAAATACATTGGTTGAATTGAAAAAAATACTTGTCATTTTCACCCAATATAATCAAGGATGATGCAACATACAAAAGTATATCATTAATATAATTATAATATATAATATAATAAATCCTGTCAGGGATAGACCAAGTGTTCAGGAATCATAGTGTTAATGCCACCTGCCTCAGTTCAAATCTTGTCTAATCTCAACGCATGATTGTGGGTTTCACTTGTAAAAATTGGGCGTTATAGTGGCAGCTCAGAGGATTTGACCATGTCAAGCAGGTGAGATTATGTGTGTAGATAAGGTTTCAAGCTTCTTGTCAGTTAACTTGGGAAGTCACTTTTCTTGCAATCGTGAAATTTCCACTCTGTAGACACTTTCCTTTTTATGAATTTTAAACACAACTTTTAGTCTTTGCAAGTAATCCAAAGTTGTAGTTTGATAATTTTGTTTTAAATTGTATTAAGGTTTATATCTGCATATTGAGTATCCAAACAACAATGACGTGATTGGTTTTGGCACTAAATATTCATATCATGCAACCTCATTCTCTTTAAATTCTAGAGTACTTCCAAATGACTCTTGAGATAAATTTATGCTCTACACAGACTCCATCAAAGTGAATTTCCAGTTAACAAATCTATCAGGGCATAAAGAACATCATTGAGCCACAGTTGACAAATTCACCAATTATAGCACATGAAGGGAGTGGAAATAGAATTAAGTTCTATGGAACCAATGAGAAAAGAAACATTTGGCAATAACACAGTCTTCCATCTTACCCCTAATTAGATTAGGTAAGTAGTTCCTCCATTGGATACCATAGAAAGTAAACTCCACCATATACAACCTAGAATGCCCAAGCTTCCAAATACAATTTGAAATGCACCAAATCACAACCTCCTACAAGTAGTGCTTAGAGAAACAACATAGGAAATACTATAAGCATTTGAGCTTTTATCTGAAGTGTTGGTAAGGTGTTTGTTAGGCTATTTATCTAAAGTACCTCAAGTACACACTCAACACATTTTCTATTACTGCAAAGGTAGTTTCAATTTCAACATGTACATGTGAAACTACATAATGGAATTCACATTCTTCACCATGTACATTCTATTCATGTTGTAGAAGGTAACATTTTTCTTTGACAATTTCTTCAACCAACTTCTCTATAATGTTTGAAGTGCAATTTCAAATTTGAATCATAATTTGGATATTGCAATAGAATGAATCATAATTCAAATTCACTTGGAGGGGAGAAAGTTGGTTCATAACTAGATGAGATCTTAGACTTCATTAAATGAATCTAAATTAGGAACTTGAACAATCAGTTTACCTAAAAGGATGCCAAACAATGTAGGGACAAGGCTTATGGAAGGATTAATGCAGGCTTAGCTCAGTTGTTGAAGAATTGAGAGAAATTACTTGAGTTTGCAAGGAAGTTAAGTGAGAGGACTAGCCTCATCCAATGTCATTATGAAATAGCACCTTGCTAGCCCTAAAAATATTGCACTACACCTTAATATATAATCTTTATGCGAAAATGAAATTTAGAAGTTGTAAGATGATTACTCCATTTTTTATGGCACCATAATATAATGTACTGGGTGTGCTATCTTCTTCATTTTCATCTATAGACTAGCCATGAAAGGTTCTACCCTTTTATTATGTAAATTGTAGCCCAAATTAAGTGGACAAGGTGCCAAATTGATCATAATGCATGACTAGGATAGAATTGGGTTACATTCATGACAAAATAATGAAAAAAAGAAGGGATAAGTTTGACCGTATTCATTGCAAAAGACAATAAAGATCTGTATGGATTAGAAGGTTTGTATACTTCTCTCTTTGTAGTAGAAGATTGCAATCTAGGAGGGAATAGAGGATTAGACAAATTATGTTCATTGATAGTGTGAGACTAGTGATCTGCACTCACATCAATCCTACAGAAAGGTATAAATTGAGACCTATTGTGCGAGAATAGGAATGTCCTTATGGTTGTGCAACCTTAACTTGTAAGGGCTCTACATTATACCTCAGAAAGAAGTAATTTAAATGAGTGATAAAAAGGTGATATATATAGATTTGAGCATTGAAATGAGTTATAAAGGGTTGGCCTTTGGATTATAACAATTTTCAAAGTATATCTAGGTCTTACCTTGCAATGTCAAATTTAAACGTAAGTGAGCCAACTCAATCTGCTGTATTTACTATTTATTACATCTGTGGGTGAAGTGTCTGTCAAGTCAGCCTGTAGGGGTGGAAATATATTGAGAATGGGGCTCATTTTTGAAAACATGAAATTTAAGGGGATTGCTGGTGTGATCATAGAGCTTATCACGTTATCAACTAATTGATTTTGGAAGGTTATGTTGCTTCAATTGCAATGTTCACTTGGAAAAGATTTGAAGGTGTGCTAGTATTCCAATGGAAAAAATATAGTGTTTGAAGAGCTTTGGAGGCTACGTGAAGAATCATAACGCCCTTTATTATCATCACTATGGGGTTCATCATGTATTGTGAAATATTTTTCACCCACCTTGGAGGCCACTTGGGGGCTTGCGTGCCCACAATGGAGGATGCTTCGATGGCTATGGTAGTAGATTTCAAATGTTAAAATTCAAGTAATTTCTTGATCAATTTAATATTATCATTAATTATATAACATTTGTAGGGTCTTAGGGTTGAATATTAGGTTTCCCCACTCATAAATTATTTCTTTATAAAACACATTTGAGTTTTGTGGGTCCTTAGTCACATTGTAGGAAGTCTTACAAAACTCTCTCGTTCATTGAAAAAAGGTCGACTTGTCACTGAACTGGCCTTTTCCGGTTCAAAGTCACTGGTCAAAATGGTTTGGCATTCAAAATGGCCTCACTACCAGTCCATTCCAATAACATTGGTGCTACTATTTAGAACATCTCACAATTAACTTTGGCAGGACAAGGGAGGAGTCTGGAAACATGTGACGTAGAACTCTTATTAGTGAAGCAAATAAATCGACCATGCAACTATTGTTCAAAATAAGTTGTTATTCAAGGCATTGCAAGTATGGCCAACATTGTCATGTTAGGACTTAGGGAGTGTAAAAAATCATAGGGGGCTGGTTGAAATGTCACAAAAACATATTCCTAGAAATGTTGACTCTCTTTAGTGAAGTGTCAACATTTTTAGGAGATGTTTTTGAAGAACAAGTTGTCACAAACATGCAAGTGATTCAGTCATTGTGACAAGTTACATATTGAATATTATGAAGTTTAGAGATCATCGCTTTTCCATTAGCATGAAGATAGAAGTGTATATTGCACTAAATGGCTTTTCCCTATTTGGGAAGCCTTTGTTCAATTTTTTTGCATGTGGGGTACCCTCCCAACTTATGAGAGGCTTTAGGATGTCTTTTCCCAAAATGGAACAAGATAATAATCAATTATGGCATCCATGAAAATAATGATGAAGATTTTGTGGAGTAAGAACACCCTGTGGTGCTAAGGAAAGGATTGGATGAAGACGAAAAGGTATTGTAAGAAGAAGAACTTCCTCATCTCCTTCAACATGATGATCATCCAGATAAGGAAGAAAATTTAGAGGGTGAATATCTATACTATGATGATGTTGCTATTGATATGAATAAAGTGTTGAGCTCAAAATTTGAGGAAGTTAGCACTGTTGGCATCATTTAAGAGGCTACTAGCCTACTACAGATCCAAAAGAAGAATAACACAATAGCCCTGATATAGACTTGATCCAGATTCATTATTTGTGCAAAGAAAAGGAATATCATATGTTGTGTCTTTTGAATCCAGTCCTATCTATGATGAATATGAGAATACAAATGACATTAAAAACATTTCTTAGATTCGGTTGTGAGCCATTTTCTTTTCCCATAACTCAATGTCAACACAACTACTGGTATAAAATGAGAAATTAGTGACTAGGTGACTAAAAACATTAGCCACCACAACTTTTCCAAGTGAAATACTACCAAAAATGAGCAATCTTAAGTGACCCAACTAAAAATGACTAACATAAATCACTAATGTAGTTGCGTGTTAAAATATATGACTAGCTAATAAGCAATACAACTAAAAATTACTAATATGGATGACTAATTTAGTCTAGGAACAAAAATATGACTACCTAACAAGTACTACAATAATATGAATGAGTTGTTTATGTTAGTCATTTTAATGATGTCAAGCAATCTAAACTTACAAGTGATAGAGGATTGAAAGGTTGTTAAAGATTGGCTGAAAGGTTATCATTCCTTAAACACTTCTTCATCCTGACATGGTCTATAGTTGAGCCAACTTTGAATTATTTATGTTTAATAATTTGTAATTTGAAAAATATACTTTTTAATAAAAAAATTAATTGTTTTATGTATTTTTTAAAAATCTATTCATGGAATCTAATTGGATCTACTTCCACTTTGAAATTAATTTGAAGAGAAATTCTAATTTTTAAGGCTATAATATCAAATAACAACTACTTTAATTTCATATTAACTAGCCTATATCCATATTAAACCCGTATCTATCAAGCACCAAGGGGATCCAATCTCTCGAGGTGAAAACTTCCTTTTTTAGGGCAACACTTCAGGAAATGTTTGCACCTCAAGGGATTGGATCCCTCTCGGCACTTGATAGATCTAGGGTTAATATGGATATAGTTTGGTTATATAATACTATATAATATCTATATTTGTATTTGTGTCTCTTTGTTATTCCCTCTCTCTATCTCACCCCCCAAACATACACACTCTCCCTCTCCCTCTCCCTCTCTTCCCCTTCTCTCTCTCTGTCTCTCTTCCCATTCTCTCCCTCTCTATCTCTCTCCTTCTCTCTATTTCCTCCATCTCTCCTCTCTCCCTCACTCTCTCTCCATGGATCCCTTGTCACCCCTCCTCTCTCTCCACCTTTCTACCTCTATTTTTTTCTTGTGCCCTCCCTCTCCTGTCCCCTTCAATTCCATCTCCCTCTCCCCATATCCCTCTTCCTTCCTCTCTCTCCCTTCTCTCCCACCTCCCTCTCTCTCTCCCCACTAATAACTATCTCTCTCTCTCTCTCTCTCTCTCTCTCTCTCCTATCCAAATCTATCACTATCTCCCTGCCCCTCTCCTTCTCTCTCTACTCTCCATCTTTATGTCTCCATCTCTCTCCCTTCCCATTCTCTCACTATCTCTCTCCTGTCCTCTTCTCTCTCTTCCCTCCTCTCCTCTCTCCCTCACTCTCTCTCCATCTCTCCCTTATCACTCCCTCTCTCTCTATATCCACCTCTATATCTCTATTTCTTTGTTCTTTCCTCCCTCTCTCTCCCCTTCCAACTCCATCTCTCTCTGTTCGTCTCTCCCTCTATCCTTCTCTCTTCCTTCCTCTTGCTCCCTCTCTCCCACCTCACTCTCTCTCTGTCTCTCTCACTTCCCTCCAACTTTTTCACTATCTGCCTCCCTCTCCCCCTTCGCCCCCAACTCCCAACCCCCAAATCTCTCTTAAATTTGATTACATTGTATTATGTTTAAGAAATTATCTAAATTAAAAAAAAACTTAATTGGTTGTCAAATATTAAATCTATATTTTGGATCAAACATGTCAAAAAAATAAAATAATGAAAAACTTTAAAAAATCATGCCCTATATTTAATCTATTATTGCTAGTCACTTTGTTTTCTCTCATCCCTTTGATCGTTACGTAAGATGGATCTATGATGGTTCTTTATATATCTTTGGCTAATATGGATCTATATTGTTCTTTAATGAACATAGATCCATATTAGCTTAATTTTATTAAAACCTTAATTACATCCGGCGTTCCTTGCGAGAAATACTCCTTTAGGTTCCACCTTGCACCACTCTACACCTTCAGATTTAATGTTAGACTATTAAACAATAGTCAGCCATCAGATTAATATTCAATTAATAGATTTGAAAAAGACTCCCCTAGGTGCCACCTTGCACCACTCTACACCTTCAGATTTAATGTTAAACCATTGAACAATAGTGAACTGTAAGATATTAATCTTGTTAATAGTTAATAATAATTTAACTGCTGACTTACCGATTATGCTAGATTAAAAAGAAAAAATTAACTGCTGAGAAACCCAAAAATGATTCGTTTCAAACTACCCAGGTCGGAAGCATTCTTGCTCTCTCTTCTTCGGCCGCAAAATATTCACCACCATGGATTGATTAAATCGCAGTAGGTTTTCTAAATGGGTATGTCGTTTCTTTTTCCGAAGATATTGATTAAATCTCAGTAGGTTTTCTAAATAGGTATGTCGTTTGATTTTTCGAAGGTAAAGATTGCGATTATATGAAGTTTTCTTATGACCAGACAACTGCAATTTGAATCTATTATTTTGGGAAGCTTTTAGGGATAACTTTTAATTAAGAACCCGCGTCATGCACACCACCTGCACCACCACCATGGAAACACTCCCACGCTCATTCTGGACGCCATTCCCAGGATTTTGTGCATGCCAAGAAATTTTCAGTTGATGTTCTTGATAGTGATAGTGCAAACACGCACGCCGCTGCATCCAGCTCATCATCACTTCCTTGGACAGACAATCTGTAATCTTTTCAAAAGTTGTTGGCTTATGGTAAGAGGATGTATATAAAACCAGAGGCAATTGATTTCAATATAAATCACATTCATATGAGATATTTTTCTTTTCTTTATTTTTCTGGACACCAACAATGGTTGGCCAGATCATGTCAAAAAAATTTCACAAATTCAATTTGTTTTTCGCTCTGAAAAGGTTTTCGCTCTGTTTGTTTTCTAAGTAAACACTAGAATTATCCGCAATGCAATTCCTGTCGGAATGAATTTTAATGAATTAGCACAACGATTAGAATAAATTGAATTTGTAATAAATTCTGACATTGACAGATGTTTTTCCATTTCCCTACACTTTCCTGCTTTATGATTTTCGATTGCTTTGAATTTTTTGTGTCAATATGTGTTATAGTGAGTATTAAATAATCAACGAGAATCGACAGCTATTAAGATAAAAAGAATGTGCAGAAAATTCATATACAGATACGTGTTGTTGTATTTAACTGAATTTCCTTATACATGCTTTTCTGTTTCTGCAGTGTGGTTTGGAATGAGTACTAAAGCTTGTGCGAGCTTTAACGACAATTTTTTTTATTTTTACAAAATGAAAGCGTTAGAGAATTTTAACAGCGATTAACATAAAAAAAAAAAAGTCCAATAGATTCATATCGTTATATATGTTTGTTTCTATCCACCTCATACTTTTATTTGAAAATCTTTCTAATTCCGAAATCTTATCTAAGAATCGGTGACTCGGAAAATAAATAAAAGAAATAAAATACATTAAGCCATTTAACATATCATTTATAATTATATTTCAAACTCATATTTCTTATCATTTTATTAACTTTAATTAAGTTTCAGATTGGAATATGTTTACCTGACATTACTTATCTACCTAAAATGTATTCATGTGTCTTGCGTCCAATACATATCACGTAAATTAGTGTCTTGGAAAATAAATAAAAGAAAAAAATTACATTAAACTTTTTAACCTATTAATTATCATTAAATTTTCAAACTCATATTTCACATCATCCTTATAAAATTTTAATTAAGCCTCAGATTGGACCTTACTTGACATTATTCATCTATTTCAAATGTGTTCATGTATCGTGTGTCCAAAACAAATCACGTAGTACACTTATAAAATAAGTATAAAAATAAATCTTTTATTACCAGTGTCAAGTCTAAATTAATGCTAGGATTTCCATTTGCATTCACTACTAAGGCGATAGGTGCAGGCATTTCAGGTGTACGTATAGATTATTTTTAGATTTTCATTTTGCATTGAATTAATTCGATGAACTTGCGATTTGTAATGCATAAATTCAGACGTTTTATCATATAATTTAAGTGGTTTCATATTAAAATATTTACGTAGTTTCTTTTGAGAAAAGACATTTAGGTGTTACTTTGCACTACTCTACACGTTTAGATTTAAGATTAGAGGATTGAACAATAGTCAATCATCGGATTAATATTCGGTTAATAGTTATTAATAATTTAATTCATGAGAAACTCATTTTAACTGTTCTTTTCAAACTAACCAGCCAGCAAGCATTCTTGCTCTCTCTTCTTCGGCGACCGCAAAAGAATCACCACCGCGGATTGACTGAATCGCACTAGGTTTTCTAAATAGGCATGTGGTTTGTTTTTTCTGAAGGTAAAGTTTGAGCTTATATGAAGGTTTTTGATGACCAAACAACTGCAGTTTAAATCTACTATTTTGGGAAACTAAATTTAAAGTAGTTCATTTTATTACTACTGCGACAGGCGCAGGCGTTTCATGTGTACATGTAGATTATTTTTAGATTTTCATTTTGCATTGAATTAATTTGATGAACTTGCGGTTTTAATGGTTCTTTTCAAACTACCCATCCAAGAAGCGTTCTTGCTCTCTTCTTCGGCGGTCGCAAAAGATTCACCGCTGCATATTTCGCAGTAGGTTTTCTAAATAGGTATGTGTTTCTTTTTTTTTTAAGGTAAAGATTGGGATTATATGAAGGTTTTTTATGACCAGACAACTGCAGTTTGAATCTACTATTTTGGGAATATTTTACGAATATCTTTTGATTAAGATTTGACCTGTTGCTTTTTTGTTTTTTTCAATGTTTTAATGTATGAGCAACTATTTGTGTAGAATGTGCTTGTCTGCAAAAATAAAACCTGAGTTTTGGTTGATTCACTGAATGGCAGTTGAATCTATTCTTTTATAACATAAAAGACTCTTATAATATAAAAAATGAGCGATATTGTTTTTATAGCCACTAGGGGTTTAAATTTGGCGTTTAAATCTGTGCTTAGTGGATGTCTATTTTGTGGGCATATGGTTTGTGACAAAGAGCAAAATCCATAAGTCCAATCGCCTACTCCTTTCTTTTAAGTGAAAAATCATAAAACTGTGGCCGTAGTCATTGCCATAGAAGCAAGGATAAGAGGAATCAGGTAAACTTGAGTTTACAATCAAGTGACATACTAGCTATTTTTTTGAACATGCTATCTATTTTTTTTTTATATTCGATTTTAACTTTTGCCTTATCATTAGGTTACGGGGACTTAATTTGCTCTTAGAATTATATTGGTTTCAAATGAACGTGTTTGGTAAGTTGTCATGAACAGAGAACGATTGCACATTAAGTTTATTAATTTCTTCATGGTGGGTTTCACTTAACATTAAGCTGATGAATACCTCCGTTGGAAATAAAATCCTAGAAAACTTGCATGCATATTTTATATTTTCTTTGGTTGAAAATGCAATATTGGATTTGACACTAGGGTCTATTTGATGCTCTTTTTGGTGATATTCTTTCTACTACATTTTTCTATCTCAGTTTCCCAAGGAAGCCGTACTATAAGTTGAGGCTGCTTCCTTCCCTAAGGTGGTTCTTCAACTATAATGAGCTGCACACAACCTGAATCCTGTAGAAACTAAATTTTGCATGCGAAGAGGTGGTGAGTTCAGATTTTTCTTTTTCTTTTCTTTTTCTTTTTCATTTTTTTCCATTATTTTTTTTTTCAACTTTTCTCTATTTTTTTATTGCATGCAAAATACACTCAACGTGCTTTGAGTTAACAGGGTTGCACCTCACCTACCCATTCACACTCCTTGTCTTCCATTACAACAAAATGATTACATCCCACTTTCTCGAGTCATTTTCACTTTTGTCTTATCCTCTCCCCCATGTGTGGGTGTCTTGGTGGAAAAGTGAAGTTAATTGCTAGATAAGGCTGAAGTTGCTCTCCCCATGTGTGGGTGTCTTGGTGGAAAAGTGAAGTTAATTGCTAGATAAGGCTGAAGTTGCTCTGCTACTA
Source organism: Pinus tabuliformis (assembly GCA_031772625.1). Taxonomy (NCBI): domain Eukaryota; kingdom Viridiplantae; phylum Streptophyta; class Pinopsida; order Pinales; family Pinaceae; genus Pinus; species Pinus tabuliformis. Next base: position 700,806,939 of record CM062805.1, on the reverse strand, counting down.
AACTTGGTTATAAAAACCTTTTCCTTCATACAATTGCAATTTTTTTCAAGCTAAAATAAGTTTGTAAGAAAGGTTTAAAGGATTGCATACCTAAGCCTTACCCTTGATGTGTTTTTGCAGGTGATATTGAGGCCGCTGATATGAATGGTTAAGTTTCCTTTGGTGGTCATGCAACGGCTGCTAATGATCTTGAAGGTGCATGTGATAATCTGTGGGAGGTCCTATTGTTGATAGCCTTGAATTCGAAGGTCTCCTAGGTTCTTGTTGTTGTTGTTGCTTCAAATCCTTGGCTAAAATGTTGTTGTTGAGCTTCATAACCTGATGGTTTCAAAGGTGTTAACTTCCTTTGTTTGTTGATGCATAAGTCCTCATAGCATGATACTTTTTTGGACTCATGTAATCTTTTTGGTGTGCATTCCTCTTTCTCGAATTTAGTTTGCTGTTATGGGAGTTGACGAATGCCAATCCACATTCTAAACCTTTGTCTTTCAGTTACCATGAACAAGTTGTCTTAGTCAAATCTGACCTTATTGGAGTGTTGGGCTTGGCCATGGGTGATGTTCATCTTCCCCACACTTTTCACATCTGTCATACACCTTTCCAACACTTCATATCACCATTCGTTTCCTCAAAAACCCCTCAACCAACTTCTTGTAGTATTTCAAGACATCCTGTAGCAGAACAGGGAATCATGTAGCAACATCCTGTAGCAAACCTATACCAAACTTGTTTTTCCCATATCTCTCAAATGATATACTCGATTGACCGAAAATTTTCTGAGCATGTTGCCATCATCCTTATTCACCTCCCCATTTAAAAATTTTGGCAAATGGATGCACGAATATTGAGAAAAATAAAAAAATGGTTGTAGGTGACGGGGGTCGATTTCGCGAAAACTATGCACTCGAATTTGTTGAAATTGCTCGAGAAAGTTACCATAATCCATATGCATCTCCCCATGAAACAACTTGTCAAATGGATACACACATATTAAAAAAAATTAAAAATGGTTGTAGGTTGTGGAGGTCAATTTCTCGAAAAGCGTGCACTGAAATCTGAAATTTGTTGAAATTTCTTGGGCATGTTACTAGCATCCATATGCATATCCCCTTGAAACAACTTGGAAAATGGATGCACAATTTTCAAAATATACCAAAAATAATTTTATGCTCAGTGCATTTTTACTTCCCGTAGCAAAACAAAGCTTTCGTGTAGAATTTTAAGATAGCAAGGAAAATGGGTTGTAAAAACTTAGGAATGATGAGTGGATGGTGGAAATAGATGAGGGTGATGGATTGGCATGGCCTTGGTCCTTCTATAGCATCTAAGAAAAGGAGGAGAAAGTCCAAGTTTGACTTCCTTTGACTAGGATTTTGATCAACTTTTCTTTTGGTGGCTAACTTGTTTTTGTTACTTGTAGAGGCTAGACAGATCCTGCATTCATGAGAAAGAGATACATTGAGCAATTATTTTTTTATTATTTTTTTCTCTTTTTCTTTAGGCCTACAAGCCGCCTCAATGACGTTTTCAACTAGTAGGTCTGAGTAGGTGCCTCAAAGGAGGTTTTCACCTAGGATATTTTACTTTTTCTCTTTTTTCCTTTTTTTTTCAACCCATTGACCATGTCAAGGAGGTTTTCAATCAATGAGCCAATTTGAGGAGCCTCAAATGAGGTTTTCACGTGAGGTTTTATTTTTTCCTCTTTTTTTTTTTCTTTTTCTATCCTACTCCACTTGAAAAAACAAAATAATTTTCAAGTGTAAAAATAATTCCAATGGAGCCACTTGCATAATAGGATGATAGATAAAATAGTGTGTAAGCTCAAAACATATGCTTTGACATGTACCTGGATATGAGATACCAAATGCTTTGACTGAGATGATATTAGGAATTTTTGAAGAAGAGTGTGTTACTGCAACTTAATGATTGTCTAGAACCATATTTCAATATAGTTGTGATACCCCTAGTCCACTTGCTGAGTTTGATCATTCTTCATGTCTTGTTCTACCATGACATTCAAATCTTCCTCTTTTTCCAGATTATTCTCTTGAACACATGGAGGATCTAATGGTAAACATGAAGACACTTTCTCAATATCTAGTTCTAATGTCGTCTCTTCATTAAGTGTAGCACATGATTCTTTAGTCTTCTCATTTGAATCTTGTTTTTCTGCATGTTGCCCCTCAATCACATTAAGAGAATCTCTTTTTTGAAATACTATTCCCGAGCTAAGATGAATACCATGGAGATCAAGAGGGGATGTTAGGAAGTGTTGTACCTCAACATTGTAAGTGGGTTGAGCTACCTCCTTGTGTGGTTTTGGAAATGGTGGTACTAGTAGTTAAGTGGGAGTGGATGTTTGAGATGGATTTTGTTGGGGTTGTGGTTGTGGTGGAGGTGGATGGTAGGGATAACATGGAGTTTGGTATGGAGGATATTGTGGATGGATCCCATAAGTTCCTTGGCAACCTTGTTGCCAAGATTGGTTTTGGGGTTGAGATGGCCAAGGTTGCTAAGGAAAGGGTGTGTTTCAATTACTTTGAGATGCAAGAGCTTGAAATTGTGAATTATGTTCTTACTGCCATGGTCTTCTTGGAGCTACATAACATAGCTTCTTTGGTGATTGACTTGCTCCATTGTCCTCTTGGTAAAATTCCTTCAACCTTGGTAATGATGGACAATATCTAATATCATGTGATTATGCATGGAAAACACAAATACCAGCATTTTCTTTTAGCTCATTTTCCATTCTTAACATTTCCACTTGTTTGGTTATATTGCTAAGAATTTATGTTTTAAATTCATTAAATAAATTTCCAAGTTTAGCTTGACTTACCGATCTTGATGTTGATTTACTTGCTCTTGCCCTTCCTCTTGAGATGCTCTTGCATATATCACAAATTTCTTCAAATGATAATTGGTATACATCACCTTTACTCATGAGATCAAGGAGATCAATCCACTCATATCTAATTATTCTAAGTAAGAGGGTTGTTAGTGTGTCAGATCCTAAATGGTGTAATTTTCCCCTCTTAACATTATAAATGAACCTATATATTAGATCCTAAAGGCTTTCATCTTCTTTTTTTTCATTCTAAAGATTCATTCGTTAATATCATGGTCTTTATATTTTTCTAGAAATGTATTTTGCATATCATTCCATGATCTTACTAAATTAATCCCTAAACTCATGAACCATTTAAGAGCTCTATCCTTCAATGTTGCTTGAAATAATCTCAATTTTTGAGTTTTTAATAAGTAAACATAAGATCTACAAACAATTTCAAATTCAAAGGGAAAGGCTTCCGTATCCTCTCACCTTAGACCATGAAAGTTTGGAAGAAAATATGGAGGGATATTCTTCATGTGCACCCTAACATGAATATCTTAAATGGGTAATCCAAGAGGATCTTCTTTATTATCATCATCTCCATCCATTTATTCTACATTCTATGTCACCTCTTCTTATTCTACCTGCAAAAATGAATGGTGATCTGGCTCTTACTGCACCACGTGATCAAATGGGGGGGTTGGTGTTGGAGATTTGTTTTTTGAATAAGAATTCTATTGCAATGTAATTTTATGTTTTGAAATGAAAGACGCCTAATGATTTTTTTATTTTTTTTGAAAAAATTAAAAAGAAGTGAATCAACTATGGAAGAAAGAAATGCATACTTTGACACCTCCCCGGCAATGACACCAAAAAGTGGCGAGCCTCACTATTGCAACAAGAATAATGTAACTCCCAAGGCTACCCACTTTAATTATCAACCCGAGGTTTGTACAAACGTAAGAGTTATAGGAGCTATATGTGCAACATATAATGTGTCCTTCCTTTGATGTCATGATGTAATGGAGTGCATGTAATGTAATCAAATCCTAACTAGTTGCAGAAATGGAAATGCTCGAAATTGAAACCTTAACCTATTGCAAGAAAGAAAATACAAGGAAGGAAAAACTATTCTAATTGAATAAAGTAAATAACATTAAATAAATATCAATCATTACATTTCAAAGATTTTTTAGATCCATTGAGAAAGTTCATTGGATGTGGAAATCAAGAAAATCATTATTGTATTATCCAATTCATAAATTTGTCCATTAACCCAATTCTCTGAGATGTTTTGCATCGGTAAAAAGGCAAGTCCTAAGAGCTGTTTACTCCTAGTAAAAAATTTATTTAGATACTAGGGGTCATGATTCAATCCTAAGGCATAAAAACCAACATTTTTTAGCAAATATGGGCAAGTATATACATGTTGGAAGAGTGCTACAGGAATCTGCTACAGGAAATAGGTTTTGTATAGGAAGATAGATTTTGTTGAATCACCATGGAAATCAAATACAAATTGGATGGGACAAATTTTTTTATTTACTAGGATGTCTTAGGCCTCCATCCCAAGTTGAATCACTCAAAAATATTCCTTTTAACACATGCTAAAAAATAGCAGAAAATTACTAGTCTAAAATCTAGATAATCGAGAACTAGTGAGCTAGTTAATCTATCAAATGCATAACCTAATAAATACGAATGACATGAGGTAAAAAAAAATTTAATAAGTTGATTTTTTTTATATATAATGAAATTGGATTCAATTCAATTGAAGCTCGTTAACGTGTTCTAAAAAATAACAGACATTTACTACTACTTTCCATAAGGGAATTCTTGAAATTTAGATTTGGGAATAAGGAACTAATCCAAGTAGCTAAATGATTAATATGACCTCAAAAATTTGTTCAAAGGATGAAATCATGCTTTTTATCCTACAAAAGAACTTATTTCAACCATTTAACCCAATCCTACAACAAGAAATCATCAATACTAAATGCAGAAATAGAAAAAGACAAGAACTAGAGATGCGTGTCAATAAGAAGTGAAAGGAAGAAAGGTAAATGATACAAAAGGGCTCTGAGGCTCCTGGGATGGCCAAACCCGAGGAAAATTAGAGTCCTATGAAGGATACCAAGATTTAGAAGCTGAACATGGCACCAATCTTCATTATTTCCATCAATACAATTACCCGTCTGCAAGAAATGAAAGTGGAGCTGCAAAAATACGAGTTATCTCCACAAGAAGACTAATAAAAACCAAACCCTAGAGGAAAATTTGACTTGGTACTTATACAAAATGATTATGAAGAATTCCCCATGAAAGGAGGAATATTTCCCCTCCAAAACCCCTCAAATAGTGGATGGGTTCCCAACATTAGGAATCTGCATTAAATGACATGGAACACATTCCTATATTTTCTCAATCATTGGAGCTCCAGAATCTGTGCAATAATTTCAGAATATCTTGTTGATTTATTATTCAATATTGATCCTCCTGTAGTATTAAGCAAGTCCCTAAATTATCTCCTCCTCCAAATCACCATAATCTTCCCAATATTCTCACAATATTCTACAAAAATAAATAATATTAGGCACAAATATGAAATTATCCATAAACCTTCATAATGAACATGTTAAAGCTAAAAAACATTATTAAGTGTGGAAGGAGAGGTTTAATATAACCTTGATATGCCTAACAAAGGTTAGATGGGCCTTAATTTATGTCTAATTTGGAAGCCCGTCACTAGACACCCATTCAACTCATCTAAGTCCATGGTCTCCTCGGTTGGAGATTTTCCAATTGGAAATAAGATATTATGCATAGCCCTCATTGTTGGGAGAATCCCTGTTATCAAGAGTAGAAAAAAGCAAAATTTCTGATGGTGGTCATCTTGAAATTGTTGGCCAATTGCATAATGTAACTCTAAGGTTAGCAAGGTATTGAGAGCTGAGACATTTCTTCATAACTGAAACTGAATCCCAGATCTAGACACCCATTCAACTCATCTAAGTCCATGTTTATAAGCTTCCTAAGATAGGGAGTACTAGAAGTATGTGTTAAACACACACATGGCAGCAACATAATATGAAGGATAAAACATGAGAGTACATTTTTATTAACAAATGATATACATTTATAGTACATGTTGTGACCATTGGGTTCCACATCCCAAGGTCTCTTGGACTCCTTTTGTCTATTCGGCTTCCAAACTAACCCATAGAGGATTAGGTGTCCAACATTCCCCCCCTTAATCTAAAGGGTTATGTATGAGTCCAAGAAGAGAGCTGTAATAAAAAATGTGCAAAAATGCATGGAAGCACTAGGCTAAATGTGCTCTTTGTAATGTTGGTATAAAGGGCGGTGGTTTAAGGATGACTACCAACACTGGAATGCTTAGTGCAGTTCCCGGAACTCTTCCAATACTGGCAAGAAGATGAAGTCTTCTACTAGGGGAAGTGCTCCTATTGTTTTGAAGAGGGAAACCTTCAACCATGAAAGGGAGGTCTCACCCCACATATAAGGGAGAACTTCAACCTGAAAAGGGAAGTCTCAACCTGTGATGGTTTAAGGATGAACAAAAACTCTGGAATGCTTAATGCAATTCCTGGAACTCTTCCAAAACTGGCAAGAAGCTAAAGTCTTCTGCTACAGGAAGTGTCCCCAATTCTATTCCTGGAATTCTTCCGAAGCAGGCAAGAAGTTGAAGTCTTCTTCTAGAGGAAGTGTCCCAAGTTATTTTAAGAGGCATTATCAACTTAAGGCATGCTTAGGGGCATCTTTGTCTCTGGCTACAACTCTGAAACTGGTGTGGCAGGTTGTGGCTTAGGCTCGCTTGATGTGACTTTGAAGCTTGTAGATGACCATCATTTCCCCCCCTGTCAGATACAAGGTGAGATGATGGAGAAAACTCAACTGCAAGACTGTTCAATACTCTAGAACAAGTTTTGACATGTGACTGGAATATCTTCTTGGTTATTGATGCCCATTGCCAAGAAGAAATCCATCCAAGATGAATCTTTGTTCTTGCGGGAGGTTTGTTTCTGAAGAATTTGTTTGAAGAATGAGTGGTTTTAAGACAGTGCTTACATGGATGAAGATCAAAACAGTGATCTTTCAGATGGCCAACTCGGTCACAGTGTTGGCATTTTAGAATTTGTTGTTGTTGTTGTGGAATAGGGGCAGAATTTGGAACCGCTAGAGTTGAACTGTCATGAAGGAATCCAGCACTCTGAAACTGAATGGGCTTTGAGTAGTCTAGAATATGAAAGGACAAGTCCTTATCATATCCAAGACTAGTTTTGTGCTTGTTGTGGACAAGTTCTTCCCAAGGTCTGATGATGGGCTTGGGAAGTGTAAGTTGAACTTTTGCATCTGCATGTAACCTTGCTACTTTATGGGATTTTTTTTCAATCTTCTGAACAAAAATAGGTTCAGAATGACTCCTCTATTTTAATTCTTCTTGCTATAGCTAAGATTCCAGCTCCAAAAAATCAATTTTCTCGTGTGTATTTTGTAGACAAACCTGAATGTCTATGAGAGAAACTTTGTTGACTTTTAATGTATCATGAATAGTAGACAATATCAGAGTTTTGAGGAACTCTAATACTTCATTGATTCTGGCCATTTTTTTTTCTTCAATGTCAGAATTACACCTTAAAAACTGATCACAACTACTACTCAATGCAGAAAAGTAATACCCACTCACAATACACAACAATATCCTTTATAGATGTGCTTACAACATCATCAATTTCTTCATATAAAATAAGCAAGACTGCAGTGAATGGCAGCACTCAAAAAAACACACAAAAACTTAGCACATTCAGGAGGACATCACTGATAGGTGCCTCTTGTGGTGTCTCTGTCAGCCCTTACAAGAAACAATCATCTTTTCTCCATGAAATGAACCTATTGATCTTTTGTCCAAGAACAGTTATTTCAAGTGCATTTTCACAATATTTCAAAAGTAATAATAGATGGAGCCTGAGCATCTGGTGAAAATGAGTGTCAATATTTATGGTTCTAGTGATAGCGGATTCACGGTCAATAGACAGGCAGATTTCTGTCAAGAAAGCCTGCGTTGTTCACATCCAAGTAGACAGGAAGATTTTTGTCAAGAAAGCCTGCGCTGTTCAAATTCAGGTAGACAGGTAGATTTCTGTCAAGAAAGGCTGCGCTGTTCACATCCAGGTTATGAGAATCCGCGAAGAAGATGAGAATCTTGGTGAAGATTTAATGGAGGGCGTGAATCCGAAGGACAGGTTTGTGTTTTTCCTGATCACATCGCAGATGAAGGACATGTTCTTTGAGTATTCGAGGCCAACATGTACATGAACGCTGGAGTTCGCTTGCTCTGAGAAGACTCTGACACTCATCAAAATTGAGGAGAAAGAATTTGCAATGAAATTCACTCTTTCAGGTCTAAATTTAACGAACACTCTTGATCATTCTCATCTAGGATACTTCTGTGGATATCCACTATAAAGCATGAATAATTCATTCGCTTTAAATCACAACAGTGAATCTAAATAGAGATTTATTTCTAATTGATTTGTCCAGTAGCCAAATTTCAATGCAAACGTTTTCAACGATAGAACAAGTGATTTTTCACAACATTACTCTGTTCATTCGGGGAGCTCTTTGGAGCCATAAAATTTACAGCATTTCTCTGGCAATGGGCATGGTTGTCATATGTCAAGGGCGGTTACCATGCCACCTCTTTCTGCACAAAATATTTCTAAGCGTGGAATGCAGCCATCCATTAAATCTCTTGGTTGAAATCCACATTCCATTGCTGGAGAACGACAATCTTACCCATATTCGCATCCATGGCGGCTTCCATCACAGGAACGGCGTTGTTTCAATTCCTCTACCAAATGCACCCCTGAACTGAGACTTCGAGTCTAAGGTAGGCAGGCCAACACTGAACACCAGTGCTACACCTAAAATTGTTGTTTGACAGACAGATGTAGCACAAAGTTCGAGTTCTGCAGCAATTTGTTTAAAGCTTGACATAGCCTTTGCTTCTTCACTTTGGAAAGCATCCGTGACTCAATTGTCACTCGTAGATCTTTGTTGAACTTGATATGCAAACTATCAACCATCTGATATGCTCAACAGTATTTTTTAACTAACCAAAAATGCTTATTTCATTGATCCGCCTAGATGCTTATTAAAGCAAGCACGCGTTATTATAGATCTATGCCACAGAAAGTGAACTGTGTATGGGAGTCGATTATGTATGGAGGTCGACTATGTATGGAGGGAGGAGATAGTGTGTAAAGGGAGCAAGGTTTTGACTAGTCGGAGAGCGGTATTATAATGGGTGTGGTTTTGAATATTGATCCAAATCACAGTTTGTGGAGGCATATACCACAACAGATTCAAAAGCAATGTAAAAATAAGCACATCATATTACAAAATAGTGATATATATGGTATGCAGGTCGAGGCACAGCGTATACCACACATAATTCGCCTTTCATGCAGCCTGGAGGAGGCTCACCGTAGCTTGAAGTTGTGTCTACGGAATACCAGTTAGGGTAACGCTACCACACTAAGAAACTTATGGCCATAGAAGGGAATCACACCTCCTTGTAGCTTTTCCACAACAGATTCACTGCGTGAAATCTAATCGAACGTTTAACACACCATTGCATTTATTAATGCATGAAATTTCTAAGGGATTTGACAGAGATGTCAGTCAGGAGTTGCGTTACCAGAAAAAAGGTACACAGAGGAGAGGCAACGGATTTCTGGAAGACAATAAATTAATGGAGCGTTACAGATAGTGTGCAGAAATGGGATGTAACATACAGGCTGATGAGAGGGCAGATGGGTTAGGTTTCAAACTAGAGGAGCACCCAAGTGGAGCATATTAGCATCATTTCTATAGCTGGATGACTGACCAAATAGAGAAATGACACACAAATTCTGGAAAATCTGAAAATGTCTAGGCCTAAACTTGTCTCACAGTAATTATGCAATGCAGGTATACGCCTACTGCTTTGATACCATGTTAAACACACACATGGCAGCAACATAATATGAAGGATAAAACATGAGAGTACATTTTTATTAATGAATGATATACATTTATAGTACATGTTGTGACTGTTGGGTTCCACATCCCAAGGTCTCTTGGACTCCTTTTGTCTATTCGACTTCCACACTAACCCCTAGAGGATTAGGTGTCCAATAGTATGTCTCAAAGTTGAATAAGGAGAAACAACTTTAGCCTCTTTGCTAGCTGAGTCAAAAGTTGTCTTAGAGAACTGGAAATCACTGAAATAATTATAATCACAAGATAATTCCTCTGATATATCTTGATCTCTATTCCTTTTGCAAGCCTTCTCATCCCAATATTCACTATTAGACCTATATAGGATTCTTATGCTTCTACTTTTCTCAGATTGACTGAAATCTCTGCATTGATCTTCATCTCCATAAACTACGTAGATTGGCCCTTTTGTATCCATAAACTGTGTAACTTCAAAACTACAAACAAATACATTATTTGAATTGAAAAAAAAAACTTGTCATTTTCACCCAATATAATCAAGGATGATGCAACATAAAAAAGTATGTCATTAATATAATTATAATACATAATATAATAAACCCTGTCAGGGATAGACCAAGTGTTCGAGAGTCATAGTGTTAATGCCATCTGCCCCAGTTCAAATCTTGTCTAATCTCAATGCATGATTATTGGTTTCACTTGTAAAAATTGGCCGTTATATTGGCAGCTCAGAGTATTTGACCATGTCGAGCAGGTGAGATTATGTGTGTAGAAAAGCTTTCAAGCTTCTTGTCAGTTAACTTGGGAAGTCACTTTTCTTACAATCGTGAAATTTCCACTCTATAAATGCTTTATTTCTTATGAATTTTAAACACAAATTTTAGTCTTTGCAAGTAATCCAAAGTCATAGTTTGATAATTATGTTTTAAATTGTATTGATGTTTATATCTGCATATTGCGTATCCAAACAACAATGACGTGATTGGATTTGGAACTAAATATTCATATCATGCAACCTCACTCTGTTTAAACTCTAGAGTACTTCCAAATGACTCTTGAGATAAATTTATGCTCTAAACATACTCCATGAAAGTGAATTTCTAGTTAACAAATCTATCAAGGCATAAAGAACATAATTGAGCCATAGTTGAAAAATGACCCAATTATAGCACATGAAGGGAGTGTAAATAGAATTAAGTTCTATGGAACCAATGAGAAAAGAAACATTTGGCAATGACACAATCTTCCATTTTACCCCTAATTAGATTAGGTAAGTAGTTCCTCCATTGGATACCATATAAAGTAAACTCCACCATATTAAAACCTAGAATTCACAATCTTCCAAATACAATTTGAAATGCACCAAATCACAACCTCCTACGAATAGTTCTTAGAGAAACAACATAGAAAATACTACAAGCATTTAAGCTTTTATATGAAGTGTTGGCAAGGTGTTTGTTAGGCTATTTATGACTTCACACCATGATCAAATCATACTCAGATAGGAACTTGAACATTGAATTTACCTAGAACAATGAACAATGAATTCTAGTTGGCTCATAACTAGATGAGATCTCAAACTTCATTAAATGAATCTAATAAGGAACTTGAACAATGAATTTACCTAAAAGGATGCCAAACAATGTAGGGACAAGGCTTATGGAAGTATTGTTACAGGCTTAGCTTGGTTTTTAAAGCATTGAGAGAAATTGCTTGAGTTTGCAAGGAAATTAAGTGAGATGACCAGCCTCATCCAATGTCATTATGAAATAGCACCTTGCTTGTCCTAAAAATATTGCACTACACCTTAATATAGAATCGTTATGAAAAAATGGAATTTAGAAGTTGTAAGATGATTACTCCATTTTTTATGGCACCATAATATAATGTAGTGGGTGTGCTATCTTCTTCATTTTCATTTGTAGACCAGGCATGAAAGGTTATACCCTTTTATTAATTAAATTGTAGCCCAAATTAAGTGGACAAGGTGCCAAATTGATCACAATGCATGACAATGGATAGAATTGGGTCACCTTCATGACAAAATAATGAAAACAAGAAGGGAGAAGTTTGACCGTATTCATTGCAGAAGACAATAAATATTTGTATGGATTAGAAGGTTGTATACTTCTCTCTTTGCAGTAGAATATTGCAATCTAGGAGGGAATAGAGGATCATACAAATTATGTCTGCTGATAATGTGAGACTAGTGATCTGTACTCACATCAATCCTAGAGAAAGGTATAAATTGAGACCTATTGTGCGAGAATAGGAATGTCCTTATGGTTGTGCAACCTTAACCTGTAAGGGCTCTAGATTATACCTTAGAAAGAAGTAATTTAAATCAGTGAGAAAAAGGTGATATATATACATTTGAGCAATGAAATGAGTTATAAAGGGATGGCCTTTGGATGCTAACAATTTTCAAAGTATATCTAGGTCCTACCTTACAATGTCAAATTTAAACGTAAGTGAGCCAACTCAATCTGCTATATTTACAATTTATTACATCCATGGGTGAAGTGTCTCTCAAGTCGGCCTGTAGGGATGGAAATATATTGATAAGGGGGCTCATTTTTCAAAACATGACATCTAAGGGGATTGTTAGTGTGATCATAGAGCTTATCATGTTATCAACTAATTGATTTTGGAAGGTTATGTTGCTTCAATTGCAATGTTCACTTGGAAAAGATTTGAAGGTGTGCTAGTATTCCAATGTAAAAAAATACAGTGTTTGAGGAGCCTTGGAGGCTACGTGAAGAATCATAAAGCCCTTTACTATCATCACTATGGGTTTCATCATGTATTGTGAAATATTTTGCACCCACCTTGAAGGCCACTTGGGGGCTTGTGTGCCCACAATGGAGGATGCTTCATTGGCTATGGTAGAAGATTTTAAATGTTAAAATTCAGGTAATTTCTTGAAGAATTTAATATTACCATTAATTATATAACATTTCTAGGGTCTTAGGGTTGAATATTAGGTTTCCCCACTCATAAATTAATGTTTTATAAAACACGTTTGATTTTCGTGGGTCCTTAGTCACATGTAGGAAGTCATACAAAACTTTTTGGTTTATTGAAAAAAGGTCGGTTTGTCACTGAACTGGCCTTTACCGGTTCAGAGTCACTTGTCGAAATGATTTAGGACTCAAAATGGCCTCACTACCAAACCATCCCAATAACATTGGTGCTACTATTTAGAACATCTCACAATTACCTTTGGCAGGACAAAGGAGGAGTCTGGAAACATGTGACACATAACTCTTATTAGTGAAGCAAATAAATCGACCATGCAACTATTGTTCAAAACAAGTTTATATTCAAGGCATTGCAAGTATGGCCAACATTGTCATGTTAGGACTTAGGGAGTGTAAAAAATCATAGGGGGCTAGTTGAAATGGCACAAAAACATATTCTCAGAAATGTTGACAATCTTTAGTGAAGTGTCAACATTTTTGGGAGATGTCTTTGAAGAACAAGTTGTCACAAATATGCAAGTGATGCAGTCATTGTGACAAGTTACATATTGAATATTATGAAGTTTAGAGATCATCGCTTTGCCTTTATGGAAAAAGAAATGATGGAAAAAGAAGAAATATGCAAAAGATAATAATGAGGCATCTTCCCTGGACTCTTTTTCTAGGAAAAAGAGTCAAGTAATTGTTTCAAGTGTAAAAGAAACAATACTATGCTAATGAATGTTCAAATAAGAAAGTATTTAGAAAAGGTAATGGTAACATCCACACAAAAAAATTGTAGATAGTGAAGATAGTTCAACTGATGTGAATGGGTTGGCATCCACATTAAACACTATGATTTCCACAATTTCATCTATTTCTACATATTATCACTTGGAAATACTTTTCATATTTCAATGAAAGAAACCAAAGTTATATTAATAATTATTAGGAACTAAGTCCCTCTAACTGATGAAGCTTCCTATGACTTCATAATTGGTGATATCAATTTGAGGGGAGTCTCCATGTAATCTTCAAAGCTTCAACTTTGAATTCCCAGGGGAAATTGACAACCCAAATCTGTAATAAAACTTGTTGATCTGCAACAAGATTTTCAAAATTTGTAGTTTTTCTCTTCAAATCATTGATAACAAACTTTATAGTTATTATAGATGTCAAAATAACAAAATTCCAAAATTTTCTATTAACTCCCTTTGTTTCTGGGACAAAAGTTGTAGAACAACTTTAAAAATTGACCAGAAACACCATGAAAACTCTCCAAGCCATTGTTTTATTGCTGATATGAGATATATCTCTATTAGTACTTGAAATTGACCATGTGTTTTGTAACAAAATCAACAAAGAAACTTAATGTAACATTAGGAAATCTACTCACATTGTCACCTTTGTTGTTTCATCTCACTATGGGTTTGTGATTTTCTAGTGTTGTGGGGGGGGTTGCTAGGGGGTCTAACTCTTAGATACACATTGTTTTTCATAAATTAGACCTTATATTAATGAAATAAGTCATTGATGTTTCTAATTAGGAAATTAAAATCATCAAGCTAGGGTGCACACAAACACTAAGGTAAATCAAATGAACTAAGTTCTCATTCAAATATGTTACAAGGAAGTTTAAATTTGCAATGGTCTATTACATATATGAATTGATTATACTAAACAAGTAAATGATAGAAGATGTGATAAAGTGGTAAACACTCACCTATCACCTACGTGGATTGATGCCTTCATGGATTGGACTAATGGAGAAGAGTTGAAATCTACACGCAAACTTATTAAGTTTTATTCTTGCAGATGAAAATGAAAATAATAATGACAAGTAAACAATAAGAAGAGAACCATAATGTCACATGATCAACATAAAACATTTAAATAACCACAGGGTTATCTAAGCATTACCATCATAAAAAATACCTCCAAAAAATTCATAAAACAGAGATTAACTCTGCATATTTGATAATACCACTTCTTTGCACTCTTGCTCGCTCCTCAATGACATAGATGATATAATGGAAAATAAGAGAAATCATAAATGATAAAAGATTTCCAGATTTAGATATTGAAAATATCCCAGGACACCAAAATAGGCACCATCTTAACTATGGAGAGGATATTTAGGAGTTTGGAGGGAACTCTTTTAATGATTTTCCACATGTCCTGGCATTTATGAGGTATATCTCAGAATTGGAAGAAAGGCATGAAGATGTCATGATCATATTATTTATACTTTCTTTGGGATACTAGTGTAATAGATGGCTCAAACATTCTTGTAAACCAAAGCGCATACATTCTCTCAAAAATCTAGTTGAAAACTCCCTCAAACATTGTCACCCAAGGTTTCATAAATTTGATGACCGTGACCAGTACTTATTTGCAGCCTTGGACTAGGAAGGTTACCTTTGTCTTTTTGTAGGAAATGATGGCATCCATGAAGATAATAATGAATATTTTATGGAGTAAGAACACCCTGTGGTGCTAAGGAAAGGATTGGATGAAGATGAAAAGGTATTTTGAAAAGAAGAACTTCCTCATCTCCTTCGATGATCACCCAGATAACAAAGAAAATTTAAAGGGTGAATATCTATACCATGATGACATTGCTATTGACATGAATAAAATGTTGAGCTCAAAATTTGAGGAAGTTAGCACTGTTGGCATCATTTAAGAGGCTACTAGCCTACTACAAATCCAAAAGAATAATAACAAAATAGCCCTGATATAGACTTGATCCAGATTAATTATTTGCACAAAGAAAAGGAATATCATACGTTGTGTCTTTTGAATCTAGTCCTATCTATGATGAATATGAGAATACAAATGACATTAAAAAGATTGCTCAGATTTGGTTGTGAGCTGTTTTATTTTCCCAAAACTCAATGACAACACAACCACTAGTATAAAATGAGAAATTAGTGACTAGGTGACTAAAAACATTAGCCACCACAACTTTTCCAAGTGAAATACTAGCAAAACTGAGCAATCTTAAGTGACCCAACTAAAAATGACTAACATAAATCACTAATTTAGTCACGGGTTAAAATATATGAATAGCTAATAAGCAATACAACTAAAAATTACTAACATGGATGACTAATTTAGTCTAGGAACAAAAATACGACTACCTAACAAGTACTACAATAATATAAATCAGTTGTTTATGTTATTCATTTTAATGATGTCAAGCAACTTAAACTTACAAGTGATAGAGGATTGAAAGGTTGTTAAAGATTGGCTAAAAGGTTATCATTCCTTAAACACTTCTTCATCCTCAGATGGTCTATAGTTGAGCCAACTTTGCATTATTTATGTCTAATAATTTGTAATTTGAAAAATATACTTTTTAATAAAAAATAATTGTTTTATGTATTTTTTAAAAATCTATTCATTGAATCTAATTGGATATACTTCTAGTTTGAAATTAATGTGAAGAGAAATTTTAATTTTTAAGGCTATAATATCAAATAACAACTACTTTAATTTCATAATAACTAGCCTAGATCCATCTTAAACCCAGATCTATCAAGCACCAAGCGGGATCCAATCTCTCGAGGTGAAAACTTCTTTTTTTTTAGGGAAACACTTTAGGAAATGTTTGCACCTCAATATATTGGATCCCTCTCGGCACTTGATAGATCTATGGTTAAGATGGATATAGTTTGGTTATATAATACTATATAAGATCTATATTTGTATTTGGGTCTCTTTGCTATTAAATCTCTCTATATCACCCCCCAAACATACACTCTCTCCCTCTCCCTCTCTTCCCCTTCTCTCTCTCTATCTCTCTTCCCATTCTCTCCCTCTCTATTTCTCTCTTTCTCTCTATTTCCTCCATCTCTCCTCTCCCCCTCACTCTCTCTCCATGGATCCCTTGTCATCCCCCCTCTCTCTCCACCTTTCTACCTCTATGTTTTTCTTGTTTCCTCCCTCTCCTGCCCCTTTAATTCCGTCTCTCTCTCCTCATATCCCTCTTCCTTCCTCTCTCTCCCTTCTCTCCCACCTCCCTCTCTCTCTCCCCACTAATCATTCTCCCTCTCTCTCTCTCTTCTATCCAAATCTATCATTATCTCCCTCCCCCTCTCCTTCTCTCTCTACTCTCCATCTCTCTCCCTTCCCATTCTCTCACTATCTCTCTCCTCTCCTCTTCTCTCTCTTCCCTCTCTCCCTCACTCTCTCTCCATCTCTCCCTTATCACTCCCTCTCTCTCTATAACCACCTCTATCTCTCTATTCCTTTGTTCTTTCCTCCCTCCTTTCCTCCCTCTCTCTCCCCCTCCAACTCCATATCTCTCTTTGCGTCTCTCCCTCTATCCTTCTCTCTTCCTTCCTCTCGCTTCCTCTCACTCCCTCTCTCTCTCTCCCTCTCTCCAACTTTTTCACTATCTGCCTCCCTCTTCCCCCTTCACCCCCAGCCCCAAACCCCCAAATCTCTCTTAAATTTGATCACATTTTATTGTGTTTAAGAAATTATTTAAATTAAAAAACCTTAATTGGTTGTCAAATATTAAACTTTCGATCAAACATGTCAAAAAAAATAAAACAATGAAAAACTTTAAAAAAACATGCACTATATTTAATCTATTATTGCTAGTCACTTTGCTTTCTCTCATCCCTTGGATCCTTAGATAAGATGTATCTTTCATGGTTATTTATATATCTTTAGCTAAGATGGATCTATATTGTTCTTTAATCAGCGTAGATCCATATTAGCTTAATTTTATTAGAACCTTAATTACACCGGAAGGCATTCCTTGTGAGAAATACTCCTTTAGGTGCCACCTTGCACCACTCTACATCTTCAGATTTAATATTAGACTATTAAACAATAGTCAGCCATCAGATTAATATTCAATTAATAGATTTGAAAAAAACTCCCCTAAGTGCCACTTTGCACCACTCTACACCCTCAAATTTAATGTTAGACCATTGAACAATAGTGAACCATCAGATTAATATTCTATTAATAGTTGATAATAATTTAACTCCTGACAAACCAAAAAATGATTCGTTTCAAACTACCCAGGTCGGAAGCATTCTTGCTCTCTCTTCTTTGGCTGCAAAATATTCACCAGCATGGATTGATTAAATCGCAGTAGGTTCTCTAAATGGGTATGTCGTTTGTCTTTTCAAAGGTATTGATTTAAATGGGTATGTCATTTGCTTTTTCGAAGGTATTGATTAAATTGCAGTAGGTTTTCTAAACAGGTATGTCGTTTGATTTTTCGAAGGTAAAGATTGCAATTATATGAAGTTTTCTTATGACCAGACAACTGCAATTTGAATATGCCATGCCAGGCAGTAACTCCATAAGGCAAAAATGATTCGACTATTCTATTCCATCAAGTAGGTCTTCATTATATACATGAGGGAGAGACTGTTCAGTTCGTCTCCCGATGACTGTTCATATTTCCTATTTATCTATTTACATAAATTCACCCAATCACAAGGATTAGGTGTCAACATTCCCGCCCTTAATCTGAAGGGATGTTGGTGAGTCCAAGCATCATTCTGAATCGTTCAAGCTTTTCTCTTCCAAGCGCTTTGGTGAAGATATCTGCAATTTGCTCATTTGTGGAACAATGACGGAGATGGATTGTTTTGGCCTCAACATGATGTCGAATCAAATGATATTTACTATTGATGTGCTTCGTTTGATCATGGAACTTTGGGTTCTTGGCCAACTTTATTGCAGAGGTATTGTCAATCATGAGTGGAGTTTAGTGTACTTGTTTTACCTGCAAATCTTCAAGAATTTTCCTGAGCCACACAATTTCTTTTGTTGCTTCAGCTGCTGCCATGTATTCTTCTTCTGTTGTGGAATCTGCTGGAACTGATTGTTTGCATGATCCCCAGGAGACAGCTCCTGATCCAAGACTCATAGCATATCCTGAAGTTGATACCCTAGTTTCTTTGTCTCCATCGAAGTTTGAATCAGAGTATCCAATCAAACAGAAGTCGTCGACCTATGTATACTTGATTCCAAAGTCTTGAGTTCCCTTCAAGTACCTTAGAACTCTTTTTGCAGCAGACCAATGTCCCTCACAAGGATTTTGCATAAACCTAGAGAGGATTCCAACACCAAACGAAATGTCTGGTCTGGTAGTAGTTAGGTAGTTGAGACTTCCTACAAGCTCTCTATACTTTGTTGCATCCTCAAATTCTTTTCCTTCAATAGATGTGAGCTTTAAGTTTTGTTCCATTGGAGTAGTAAGAGGATTGCACTCTGTCATGCCAAACCTGTTCAACAGATCTCCAATGTATTTCTTTTGAGAAAGAAATATGGACTTTGGATGTTGGTGTTGGCTAGTTGAATTGTTTATGAATTAAACATTCAAGTACCACATTAATTGTCAACCAGGGAAAGTCTTTTTATTCCAAAGGCTGCTGCGTACTGTATGTACTCAAAATCTAAAAGCATTGAAAAGCTGTAGTATACGTGATTCTTACGCTATGTCATTACAGTACTTGTTAAAGTAAAAGCAATTAATTAAAACTACAAATCCGGAAAACGAAATGATGGATGCTCTGTTGGCAGAGGATCAGGACCCTATCCTCCAAATGGGGACGTTCAGCATCTGCCCCTGTAATCAGATTTACTAATGCACACTGCACTCTCATTCACCGGTGAGAAACAAACTCAAGTGATTAATGAAACAGAGTACTAGCAAAACAGAAAATACCAGAGGTAATGCTATCAAATCCAAGTAGAGTACCAGAAAGAAACTATTGCACACTTACACACTTGACAAGAAAGTAAATGGGTGAATCTTGTGAGGAAGGTGGGCCCAGTCCCTCTCACAAGATTCCCCAGGAAAACGAAGACTGGATTAAGTGCTCAAAATAGTTGTATATTCATCTGCCAAAAGATTTAAATACAATAGAGTTCAGACTTGCTGATGTTCTCAGGATCTCTCTTTACAGACTGACCATAGACACTGACTAATCCCTTTTTCATGTAGATGTCTCCTCTTTATAGAGGAGACATCTATTACAATAAAGTATTACAGCCCATTCAGTTAACCCATCTTATCAAAAATAAGCAATTCAGAACGCTGTTACAACAGTATGATAATACATTCTTTCTTGAGTTCTAGCTGTTACACAGCGGGTAACTGACTTCGACCGTCTTCTCGGGATCTTCATATTCCTTTGCCATTTCCCCATGCTGTTCCTGATTTAGGCCATGCTGACTGTGTTCTTTTTGCTTTAGATCTCCGCTTGATTATGCCACGTCAAGGTTCTTTAAATAGTTGCCATCTGTTATTCGCGGCTGTTACAAAATAGCTTGCTTTAGGTGATTGCTGTTGCTGACTGTAGCAACTACGGAGTTGCTGCTTCTGGTGTTGCAGCAACTGCGTAGTTGCTGTTTCTGGTGTTACAGCAACTGCGTAGTTGCTGTTTTTGGTGTTACAGCAACTATACATTATAATTCCTGCAAGCTTAAGGCAATTACTTGACAATTTAGTCAGCGTTTCCAAGGATAAGTATAAAGATATTCACGAATATGAAATAAACAATTAAACATAGATATGCGGGAGGTTACTTCGTACCTTGGGGTCATTATGTCATTATAAAATAAAAGCTTTCAACTTATGACTGCAAAAGGATAATAATACGGCAAAAGATAAGGTCAAAAATAGGTCAATTGTGAGTCCCAACATCCCCCCCAACTGAAGAGATTGCATGTCCCCATGCAATGGCTACTCTGAGTCTGAGTCGGAGAACTGGGACGAACAATGCAGATTACTAAGACAATAGTTGTAGGGAGTAACATCAAACTTGTCTCTGAAACCACAAACAGTTCGTATATGCTTCCATGCTGCTGCTTCTTCTCTGTTAGAAAGTCCAAACTGGCCCTTATACTGATCACCAGACAACCATAAAAGTGGGAATTTAAATTTATAACCCATCCAATTTTTAGCACAACGCTGCATGCATTCAACATACTGAGGTACCCTTGAAAGTGCTACCTGCAGATTTGATGGGTTATACGGGTGATATTCCTTCCTTTCTGCGGGGCAGTTATCCCAAAACAGTTTATTTGCTTTAACAGCCAAGGATGCTTTGGTCTTTACATACCGCTGACAGTCTGTTAGAACTTCTATTTGCAGTCTCATGACATGATCCTTCATATCAGAATTGCTTACCATTTTTAAATGTTGTGAAATGAAAGTGGCAGCGTTCTGTGGTTCAGCTCGAATCCACAGAAGACAATTCTGTTCGTTTTGGTGGCCTGAGACATAGGCATTCTTCCAGGTAAGTTGATTAGCCAGAAAGGAGATGAAGGCCCTCAATTGTATGTCACCCGCTACAGGTATCATGTTCATGTTCGTTTCTTCAGACACGGCCTCATTATGGAGGTATAGTTCACATAGCAAGTTTTGATCACTTTTGGGTGCCTCTGCAAAGGTCTGCATAAACTGTTCTGCTGTGACCACTTGATGAGGCCTCCCATCTTTGATAGCCTTCAGCTGAATGAGTGCAAGTCTTTCCCTCAAAAATGTAGCATAGTTAAAAGAGGGCTTCCTCGTGGCGAGCATTCGTTGACATAACTCAAACATCTGGGACATTCTGCGTTTCAGTTCCTTGATTTCTTTATACTGGGCCCTACACTGTTCCAGTGCTTCCCAGTTCTTATAAGCATGATCGAACCAGGTCCCCTTTTGTTGTTCAAATGCTTTGCCTTGAGACTGCTGATATTCTCTCCACCATCTACCTTTTAATTCCTGAAAACTTTCTGTTTCTATACATGCATCACTAACAGTGGGGAGCTCTGTTTGCATACAGGCATCAATCATGGTCATCTGCTCTGTTGAAGTGGGCTGGGATGATCCAGCATCTCTCTCTTCATCTCTGACCAGAGTTTCTTCCTCCTGTTGGACTAATCCATTTTGCTCCAAATTGGTTTTGGTGGACCGGGGTGAATCTGTTTCTGTTTCTTCATCTGCTCCTTGCTTCTTGTTGGGCGAATTCAATTCTTCTTTATTCCCTTCTGAAACTATTTGCTCTTCCTCCATAATAGTCTGGGCAGGCCGTGATGAATCTGTATCTTCTTCTTCCTCTTCTAGCTCCTTAGCAACTTGAGTAGGGCTAGGTGAGTCCAGTTTTCCTTCATTTTCTCCTGAGATTATTTCTTCTTCCATAATAATCTGGGTAGGCCATGATGATTCTGTGTCTTCCTCTTTCTTTTCTTCCTGTATAGTGCCGGAAAGCTCCTCTGTTTGTTCCTGTGCAGTCTCTGAAGAACTTACTGGTTCTTGTGTGTCAGTAAACTCCTGGTCTTGTGCAGTTTCAGATGAACTTACTGGTTCTTGTGTGTCAGTAAGTTCTTGATTTTGTGCAGTTTGAGGTGAACTTACTGGTTCTTGTGTGTCAGTAAGTTCTTAATTTTGTGTAGTTTGAGGTGAACTTACTAGTTCTTGTGTGTCAGTAAGTTCTCGATCTTGGTCCTGCATGTTCTCTGGATGACCTGTTGGTTCTTGTGTAACAACAGGTCTCTCTGACTGCACTTCTTCTGAAGATCCTGTTGGTTCTTGTGTAGCAACATGTCTCTCTGACTGCACTTCTTCTGAAGATCCTGTTGGTTCTTGTGTGACAACAAGTTTCTCTGTCTGCACTTCCTCTGAAGATCCTGTTCGTTCTTGTGTGACAATAGGTTTCTCTGTCTGCACTTCCTCTGAAGATCCTGTTGGTTCTTGTGTGACAACAGGTTTCTCTATCTGTACTTCCTCTGAAGATCCTGTTGGTTCTTGTGTATCAACAGGTCTCTCTGCCTGCATTTCTTCTGCAGATCCTGTTGGTTCTTGTGTAACAACAGGTCTTTCTATTTCAGCAGAGAATTGTGGGATTTCTACTTCAGCATCAGCAGACTCCTTTGTTTCATTTTCGGCCTCGGAGGCTTCCTTTATTGGTTCTTGTACTACCTTATATCCTGCCTAAGTATAAATTTCACCACAATTTGCACACATATATTCGTTATCTTTACTTTTCTCTGCTGCGGACGCTACTCTTGCTAAAACATGCAGGCTGAATTCTTTCTGATATGCTTCCCTGACCCTTATTATTTCTTCCTGGTAGTCCTGAATCTGAGATTTCAGAAACTCAATTTCTTCTTGCAGGGCGGGTATAGTAGGCTGATCCTGTGAAACAGTAGATTCCAGTGGGGGTAGAGGTTCTGCTTCGTCAATTTGATCAGTATTCCCCACAGGTGGTTCTTGTGTGTCACCTGGGGTAGTGGCTGTTTCTTGTGCTGCAGCCACTTGCTCACTATCATTCTGGGTGTCGGCAGCTGGTTCTTGTGTATCAGTTGTCTTAAGATATGAAGCCACGAAGCTATGAACGCTCTGCATCTCAGCCTCTATGGGTGAGGGGAGGGGTTTCGAAGAGTGGTTGGAGTGCGGATTTTTAAAGCGATGGGTGGTGAGCTGGAGGAATTAGGGGATTGAACTACTACCGATTTTCGTTTTGGTAGGGAAGCAGGAAATTGAGGTGTTTTTCTCTTTCTACTGGCTTTTAAGGTCGGAACAGTAGTCGGGGTAGTGGGTTCTTTGGTTGAAACCCTCGTTCTTCTTCTTTTTGCTGGGGTTTTCTTTACCTGCTCCATTTTTCGTTTAAGCTGAGTAATTGGGATATTATCGTCAGAATCATCAGTAGAAATACTGAGTATGGGGGCGGGAGAATTGGTTCTTTTGGGAGACGTGGTTAATTCTGCTGCTGCTTTTTCATTCTCTGTAACATGCAGGGGTGTTTGCTGGGGTTGTTCGGGAATATGCTCTGTTTGCTGAGGGTTTTCTAAAGGGGTTTGTTCAGGCATGTCGTCCGTTTGTTGAGGAGGCTCTTGGTCTTGCTGAGGTGTGTCCTCAGCTTGACGAAAAGTTTCCTCTTCTTGATGAGGACCTTCATGCTCGGGCTGTGGAATTCTTTCCTCCAGATTGGGATTAATGGGGGGTGGAGGGATGTTTAGAGCGAGAGCTCTGTTAATCAACAATTGGATTAAGCGATGGTGTTTTAGGGAGAGAACTGGATGCTTCGCTTTCATAGCATATCGTGCCATATTTTTTAGACAACCCAGCAAATAATATGGCATGTTCAATAATTGACCATTTCTTAAATGATTTAACAGAACAAAGTCGTGCTGGTAGATTACCTGGTAACGACCTTCGCACGTCAGATATTGCTTGACGAATTCAGCGAAGGTCATTACCAGGTAATCTACCAGCACGACTTTGTTCTGTTAAATCATTTAAGAAATGGTCATGAGTAATGAGGGTTCCTCCCATGGCTGTTGTCTCGGTAAATCTTCAGAATTCAGAGCCGAGCTACCGATTTCAACTCAAAGTATACATCACAAATGGTAACATGCCATAGTTTTTACATACAACCGGGAGAATTAAGGGTGGCAGTGGTTGGCGTCGTTTGTCATTATGGGAATTGCTTCGGTAATCCCCCCCCTTCCTACGTGTAAATGATATGATTGGGAATGCAATCATTTGATGGACCTATCAACCTTTTTCCGCTTATCTATTATTTAATTCTCATTCATAAACGTGCGTACCTTCGTACTTTACCTTTTTTATCACTGCGTCAAAAAGTCTTTTCTCGTCCGCTGTCAAATTATAATAATTATCGCGGATCTGAAAGCACGGGAATATGGGTGATTTGTAATGATAGTGACGGGAAGTGACAGTAAGGTGCTGTAATCATCACGAGAAGTGGTATATTTTGTGAGGGAAGGATATTTCGTGATCGGGAAGCAATATCGTGGCACCGGGACTGGTGTTGCAGCGACAGAAAATTACCGTTGGGGCAACAGGGATTAGGGGAAAACGTTTGTAAAAACGGGGAATGTGCTGGAGTAATGGGACAAGTGTTACAGCAACAGGAATAGTGTTGTGGCGACGGGAAATGATGTTGCAGCAACAGGGATGGTGTTGCAGCAACGGGAAATGGTGTTGCAGCAACGGGAAATGGTGTTGCAGCAACGGGGAATGGTGTTGCAGCAACAGGAAATGGTGTTGCAGCAACGGGAAATGGTGTTGCAGCAACGGGGAATGGTATTGCAGCAACAGGAATGGTGTTGCAGCAACGGGAAATGGTGTTGCAGCAACGGGGAATGGTGTTGCAGCAACAGGAATTCAGAGTCCACACAGTAAATCCTTTCGAGACTTTTGTTCTCAGCTACTTGTCCATGCTAACATCTGCAAAATACCGAAATGTAATATCACAATCCTTGGCAGGATTTATTAGTTTCTAAAAAAAATGTCTAATCCTAAAAATTACATAAATAATAGAAATTCAAGTGTTTTGAGGGACAGCAAGTTCCCCTGGAAAAGAATATTGTTTTATTGCCATGCAAGTGGCTTTAAAGTCTTCTTTGGAAACCGGCCGCTGATATAACCGAAGTCGGTAGCCATTCACTAACAGTGGTGTTCTGCTTCCATCAATTGTTAATAGTCTAACCGTTCCATTCGGGAAAACAGTATCCACTTCATACGGCCCTAGCCATCTTGTTCTCAGCTTCCCTTGAAAGTTCTCGAAATGTGAATCATAAAGTAGAGCCCAATTACCTTTCTGGAACTGCTTTTGCTTAATGGTTCTGTCATGCCATCTGCTCCTTTGTTGCTGTATCATAGTTGTTTGATGGACGGCATCCAGTCTTTTCTCATCCAATTCCTGCAACTGCTGCAACCTGGCTGTCTGTGCATCAGTTAAATCAAGGTTAACAGCTAAGGCAGTTCTTAAGGTTTTAATTTCAAACTCTACAGGAAAAATAGCATTCTTTCCAAAAACCAATTCATAGGGTGAAAATCCTGTTGTGTTTCTCCAAGTGGTTCTGTAGGCCCAAAGAGCCTCGGGCAAGCGCTGAAACCAGTCCCTTCTATTCTCCTTTATTGTTTTTGTTAAGATAGCTTCTATGACCTTATTTGTGCTTTCCACCTGCCCATTTGCTTGGGGGTGGTAAGGTGTGGTCATCTTATGCTTGATATGATATTTTTGGAGCGTATCTTTGAAACCATGAGAATTAAAAGGAGGTCCTCCATCAGTGACTAATTCTCTGGGTAGTCCAAATCTAACAAAGATTTCCTCAAATAAAAATGTTAGTACTGATTCTTCATTAGCTTTAATGAGTGCTTTGGCCTCTACCCATTTAGTCATGTAATATGTGCATACTAAAATATAAACTCTTTGATTAGATGGAGGATTAATGGGACCTACGAAATCTAATGCCCATTTCTCAAAGGGTTCGAGAGTTACCTGGGGGTTGAGTGGCATTTCATCCCTATGGTTGGGCTGGCCCATTCTTTGACAGCTATCACAAGCCTTCACATATTTTCTAGCATCTTTAAAAGGTGATGGCCAGTAATAACCCATTCTAAGTACCTTGTGAGTTGTTCTTTTATCTGCAAAATGTCCTCCACAAGGACCATCGTGACAAGCTTTCAATATGTCATAAACCTCGTCTTCCCCAACACATCTCCTGATTTCTTGATCTATTCCTGTGTGGAACAAACACCCGCTTATCCAGCTGTACCTAGCACTTTGCTGGATGATCTTCCTTCTTTCCCTGTGTGATAGGTATGATGGTAATTTTCCTGCAACTAGATAATTGGCAATGTCTGCATACCAAGGTGAGTGAGCAGATACTGCAAATAGATACTCATCAGGAAAAGAATCATCTACTGGAACATTTTCATCAGTTTTTAAACGAGAAAGAAAATCAGCAACTACATTTTCTTTTCCCGGCCTATCTACAATTGTGATATCAAATTCCTGTAATAGTAATAACCACCTGGTGACTCGAGCATTTGTAATTGATTTGTTCATTAAATACTTGATGGCCGAGTGGTCAGTATGCACAAAGGTAGTATAGCCAGTAATATAATGCCAAAATTTATTAATAGCATAAATAACTGCTAAAAATTCTTTCTCAGTTACTGTATAATTTAACTCAGCTGGTGTCATGTTTTTGCTGATGAAATAGATAACATAGGGGAGATTATTTTCTTCCTGACCCAGGACAGCTCCGATTGTCGTGTCTGAGGCATCAGAGGAAATATGAAAGGGTAATGCCCAATCAGGTCCTCTCAAAATAGGAGCTGTGGACAACTGATGCTTAAGTTTATTGAATGCATTCTCACAGTCATCAGTCCACTTGAATTCAACATTTTTCATTAATAACACAAACAAAGGAGAAGCTATTTTAGAAAAATCCTTAATGAATCTTCTGTAATATCCGGCATGTCCTAAAAAACTTCTCACCTCAGTTTGTGTCTTGGGGATAGGAAGGTTCTGAATGACCTGAATCTTAGCTGGGTCGACTTGAATTCCTAAAAATGAAATGAAATGACCTAGTACAATACCCTGATTCATCATCATGTGGCACTTTTCAGTGCTTAAAGCAAGGTGTGCTTCTATGCACCGCTTAAGTACTTTTTCAAGGTTTTGCAGAGCATCTTCAAAGGTCACTCCATAAGGAGTAAAGTCGTCCATGAATATTTCTAATGAATCGTTTAACATATCAGAAAAGATTCCTATCACCGCTCTCTGAAACGTTGCTGGAGCGTTACACAACCCAAATGGAAGTACTCTATAGGCAAAGGTTCCCCATGGGCTGGTAAATGTGGTCTTGTCCTGATCCTAGGGTGCAATCCTAATTTGGTTGTATCCACTAAACCCATCCAAGAATGAGAAGAATTTCTTACCTGCTAAATTGTCCAATACTTGATCAATAAAAGGTAAAGGGAAATGATCTTTCTGGGTTGCTTTATTTAATGATCTATAGTCTACACATACTCGCCATTTCCCATTCTTCTTTGGTACAATTACGAGTGGAGAAACCCACTCACTGTCAGATATTGGATATATAAATCCTGCATTTAAAAGTTTTTGGAGTTCCTCCTTCACAATTTCTCTAAGGTTAGGGTTCATTCTTCGTTGGGGTTGACAGACTGGCCGGGATCCCTCCTTAATATATATACGGTGAGTACATAATTCAGGGGAGATCCCTTTCATGTCTGTGTAGTCCCATGCAAATGCCTCTTTGTTTGCTTGGAGTAACTTTATTAATTTCTGTTTTTCATCATTAGTCAGATCAGGATTTATATTCAGCGTTTTGCCAGGTTCAATTTCAACTGTTGTGCTTTTGGAAGGGTTGCCTAATGCTGTCTGGCATAAGTTTTCATCTTTCATATTCTGCTGGGATTCAGGTTCTAGGATTGCAGCGAAGTGGTTAAATGTTTCTGGATTAACCGAAGAGGGCTCAGAAATAAAACTGCTAATTAGTTCATCTTCGGTGGAGTCTTTAAAAGTCAAAGCTTGCCCAATAGTTAATATCGGTTGGGTTTCCTCATCCTCATAGTCTACCCATATGGAATTGTCACTGTTAATCATGGGAGTGGCATGAGGATAGAGAGTCAGTTGTTTAGTTTCTTGTCCATTGGAGATGGTCATTGATCCAAATCTACAGCTGATGAAAGCATCAGCTGTAGCCAACCAAGGTCTTCCTAGAATCAACGGATGACCCCCCAACTTTGTTTTAGTTTGTAATACCACAAAGTCGACCGGGTAATTCCAGGATTCTACAGAGATTATAAGGTCTTCAATGACCCCTTCAGGTTTGATTGTAGAACGGTCAGCTAATTCTAAGATAGTAGGAGTTTCCCTGATAAAGTTTTTTAGCTGGAGCAGTTGAGCTGTTTCGAGTGTCATGATATTTATTGCAGCTCCTACGTCTACTAAGACCTTAGAGATAAAGGTTTTTCCGACCTGGACTGTTACTGTAGGGTGACCAGGGTCACCATACTTCACAGGATAATCTTTTTCAGTCATTAAGGCAGTTAATTCCCCCATCACATGAACTGTGAGGGGGTCTTTAGCCTTCCTTCCAGGTTTCTTTACACAAATGTCTCTAATAGTTCTAGCATATATAGGAACATCCCTTAGTGCTTGCAATAATGGGATTTTGACATACAAGTTCTGTAGCTCTCCTAAAATATTGAAAGTAGGTTGTTCAGGTGTTTTAGTGAGAGTCAGCCTTTCAGGGAATGGTGGATCTATTGTTTGGTCATTCTTGTTAGGTGCTGATTCTGCTGTGTCAGCACTATGGTTAGCTGGTTTCTCTTTTCTAGCCTCTTCTTTGTCAGAGTCTGTAATATCATCTATAATAGGTTCGACTATTCTCCCTGAGCGAAGGTGAATATCATTACATTGCAGGGGAGAGATAGGCTGATTTTGAATGTCAATAACTTGCAGGGCTTTATTATTATTTGGATTGGGGTTAGGTTGTACAGGCAACTGTGGTCTCATTGCCTGATTATTCGGAGGATTATTAGATGGTAAGGAAAGAGATTGTTGTTGTTGAGGAAAAGGTATCTGTTGGGCTGCCCAGTTTGGGTTCCATTGATTAAAATATGGTTGCTGGGGAGCCCAAGGATTCCACATAGTAGGGTCAGGAAAAGGAATATTTGGTTGCTGCATGAGTGGAAAGTTCATTGTGTTGAAGGGTGGGTATTGCATTTGATTCATGGGTGGGTAAAAAGGAGAATTATTATTCCAACGATTGAAAGTTTTATTAGAGCTCGTACCTTGTCTTTGTGGCCATTGCCTCCTTTGTGTCATTAGGTACACTGCTTCAGCTTCTTCTTCAGTTGTCTGCAGTGCTGCTTTGATTCCAGGCAGAGAGGGGCATTGCTGTGTTTCATGATCCTTCTCGCAGATTGTGCATATAGGTATCCTATCCAGTGGGCATTCTCTAAGTGGATGTTTTTCTCTGCATTTTGAACAGAAAATTGCCAGAGCAGCTTCTGCTTCTGCCTGTTTCTTCTTGACCTGCAGAGCATTAATTTGTGAAGCAAAAGAACTTAGCATTTTAGTTTTAAACTTTTCTAATAAATTACCTATCTCAGCTCTTGTTGCTCCTCCACTGGCTGACTTCTG
Organism: Pinus tabuliformis; assembly: GCA_031772625.1. Taxonomy (NCBI): domain Eukaryota; kingdom Viridiplantae; phylum Streptophyta; class Pinopsida; order Pinales; family Pinaceae; genus Pinus; species Pinus tabuliformis. The sequence continues at coordinate 700,777,171 of CM062805.1, read as the reverse complement.
AACCCTTAAATACACATTATCTCTACTTTTTGATCTGCCTGCCGCTCCCCTTGAACACCGCATATAGAGCTTAATAATTTCATCAAAGGGTTCTTTAGAAATGTCCCCTTTTCCAAGCATGTTCAGCATGTCCAGGCAATCATCTCTTACCCCTTTCAGCAGTATGGTCTTCAAAATGTCTTTGCTCATATTAGGATGATCAGACCGTTGCAGATTATACTGTAATCTTTCCACGAAATCGTCCAAATTTTCGTCCTCTTTCTGGACCATTTTAAACAATTCTTCCTTTCTTTCTCTTGTCCGGCAGTAGTCTTGATACTTAGCCAGAAATCCCTCTTTCATCTGGTCCCAGGTGGTGATTGCCTGAGCTCCTAAGCTCATAAACCACCTCAATGCGTTCCCTTTTAGTGTTGCTGGAAACAATTTCAGCTTCTGATTAGGACTTATGTAATCATAGCTTCTACACAGTATGTCGAATTCAAAGAGGAATTCGTCCGGGTCTTCGGAGGATAACCCATGAAAATTGGGTAATGCCGAGAGTGGAATATTTTTCATGGGGGTTGTTCCTCTCGGGAGCTCCCCAATAGGGAATTCCAGGGTAGAGAGCGAGTTTTCCCCTCTCCCTTCTATTTTGTTATCCTCCATTGGTCTTTTCCTTGAATCACTCGCTTTATCTTCTGTGTCTTCTGTTTCTTCAGGTTCCTCTACCGGTTCCTCAATGTACTCTAGTGCTTCCAACTTCCTTTCAGGTCCTATTACTTCCTCCGTCTGTTGGTCTGTTTGTGAGGAGTATTGGATCTGGGGTCTCCGGGAACTCGTCCTCTGTGATGCTTCGGCCTTAGAGATGATTTCGTCAATGTAAGTCTTCCTTCCTCCTTTGCCGCCTGTAAAATTAGGTTTCTTGCGTCCTCTCCTACACCTGTTATTTTCACAAAGAAACCATTAATGCTTTCAGAATTCTTTAGTTGCCTTCCCCGACAACGGCGCCAAAATGTTGGCTAGTTGAATTGTTTATGAATTAAACATTCAAGTACCACATTAATTGTCAACCAGGGAAAGTCTTTTTATTCCAAAGGCTACTGCGTACAGTATGTACTCAAAATCTAAAAGCATTGAAAAGCTGTAGTATATGTGATTCTTACGCTATGTCATTACAGTACTTGTTAAAGTAAAAGCAATTAATTAAAACTACAAATCCAGAAAACGAAATGATGGATGCTCTGTTGGCAGAGGATCAGGACCCTATCCTCCAGATGGGGACGTTCAGCACCTGCCCCTGTAATCAGATTTACTAATGCACACTGCACTCTCATTCACCGGTGAGAAACAAACTCAAGTGATTAATGAAACAGAGTACTAGCAAAACAGAAAATACCAGAGGTAATGCTATCAAATCCAAGCAGAGTACCAGAAAGAAACTATTGCACACTTACACACTTGACAAGAAAGTAAATGGGCGAATCTTGTGAGGAAGGTGGGCCCAGTCCCTCTCACAAGATTCCCCAGGAAAACGAAGACTGGATTAAGTGCTCAAAACAATTGTATATTCATCTGCCAAAAGATTTAAATACAATAGAGTTCAGACTTGCTGATGTTCTCAGGATCTCTCTTTACAGACTGACCATAGACACTGACAAATCCCTTTTTCATGTAGATGTCTCCTTTTATAGAGGAGACATCTATTACAATAAAGTATTGCAGCCCATTCAGTTAACCCATCTTATCAAAAATAAGCAATTCAAAACGCTGTTACAATAGTATGATAATACATTCTTTCTTGAGTTCTAGCTGTTACACAGCGGGTAACTGACTTTGACCGTCTTCTCGGGATCTTCATATTCCTTTGCCATTTCCCCATGCTGTTCCTGATTTAGGCCATGCTGACTGTGTTCTTTTTGCTTTAGATCTCTGCTTGATTATGCCACGTCAAGGTTCTTTAAATAGTTGCCATCTGTTATTCGCGGCTGTTACAAAATAGCTTGCTTTAGGTGATTGCTGTTGCTGACTGTAGCAACTACGGAGTTGCTGCTTCTGGTGTTGCAGCAACTGCGTAGTTGCTGTTTCTGGTGTTACAGCAACTGCGTAGTTGTTGTTTTTGGTGTTACAGCAACTATACATTATAATTCCTGCAAGCTTAAGGCAATTACTTGACAATTTAGTCAGCGTTTCCAAGGATAAGTATAAAGATATTCACGAATATGAAATAAACAATTAAACATAGATATGCGGGAGGTTACTTCGTACCTGGGGTCATTATGTCATTATAAAATAAAAACTTATACTGTTCAAACTGATGACAAAAGGATCAATAATACGGCAAAAGATAAGGTCAAAAATAGGTCAATTGTGAGTCCCAACAGTTGGGTTACTTCAATGCGAAGATAGTAATGAACATAGCCCAAATCAATCATTTCAAAACTTTTCCCCAATTCCTTATTTATGGATGCAATGTAGCTTTCATTGTTCCCTATCATCAAAATATCATCTACATATACCACAAGATATACAACTGTTTTGCCAAATTTCTTGACAATTAAAGTTGCATCATCAAGATCAAAATGTTTGAAATTGAGTTTCAGAAGATGCTCAATTAGTTTTTCACACCAGGCTCGCGGTGCTTGTTTGAGGCCATACAAGGACTTCACAAGTTTGGTACTTTATGTTCATGTCCTTTCACAGCAAATCCTTCAGGCTGGGACATAAAAACATTCTCTTTTAGATCTCCATTCAAGAAAGCAATTTTTACATCCATTTGATGGACTTTCCAACCGTTCTGAGCTACTAGTACAAAGAGTGTCCAGATGATAGCCCATTTTGCTGTGGGTGCAAAAGTCTCCTCATAATCGACCCCTTCATTCTGTGCAAAACCTTTTTCCACAAGCCTAGCTTTATGCTTGCCAAGTGAGCCATCAGCTTTATACTTGTTCTTGTAGACCCACATGCAGCCAATTGGCTTGGTTTCTAATGGAGGATCAACTAGCTTCCAAGTGTCGTTCTTTATGAGGGCATCATACTCCTTTTGCATCGCTTCTTTCCATTCATCATGAGAAGCAGCTTCTTTGAAGGAAGTTGGTTCAAAATATGTAGACAAGTTCAATTCACAATCATAAGAAACATCCATATAAACAGGTGAATTAGAGTCATCTACATCACCTCCATTTTGCCGATTTGAATTTCTGGTTCCTGTCTTTCCAATTTCATCAAGATGAACACTTTCAAGTGTCTTTGTCAGCCACTTTGGGGGACCTTTGTCAGATGGTCCAGGCTGCTCTATTGATTGAGTTGGGATTGAATCAAGATTGAGTCTCCCAATTCTATCAATTACATCAATTAAAGCATCATCCGTTGTTGGAGTTTCATGTGGGGGAGAGTGTTATTCAGAAGAAGATTCCACATGTTGATCTAATATAGGAATCCCCCCTTCAAGATGTGGAATCTTATTATCAAATTCTTGAAATGATTTTTCTTTTGCGAATATATCCAAGCGATCAAGTTTCCGCTCAACAACAATGTCAGTTTTGGATGATTCAAGAAATATTACATCTCTAGATAGAACAAACTTTTTATTTACTTCATCATAGAGACGGTATGCTTTGGAGGTGTTTGAATATCCCAGAAAGATACACTTACGACTTCTAGCACCAAGTTTTTTTCTATGTACCTTTGGTATCAAGGCATAACAGGTGGAACCAAAGACCCTGAGATGCTTTACCGAAGGAACATGTCCATACCACATTTCATATGGAGTCTTGTTTCTTATAGAATTAGATGGACATCTATTCTTTATATATGCAGCACATAGAACAGCATCATCCCAAAACATTATCTTTACATTTTTTAAGAAGAGCATGGATCGCACCATATTTAAAATTGTCCTATTCATTCTTTCAGCTACACCATTCTATTGCGGATTATAAGGAACAATTGTTTGATGTTTGATCCCATGTTGGTGAAGATAGTTTTCAAATTCATTTGATGTGTATTCTTTTCCATTATCAGTTTGAATAGACCCAATATGAGATTGTGCATCATTTTCAATCCATTTATGAAAATTCTTGAATGTTTGAAAAGCATCAGATTTGTTCTTCAATAAATAAACCCAACACATGCTGGTGTAGTCATCCATAAATGTCATGATATATTTATTTCCATTTGCAGAAGGAACAAGCATTGGACCACATAAATCTGAATGAATGAGTTCAAGTTTTCTATGTGCTCTTGAATGTGAATCATGGAAAGACTATTTGCTATGCTTTCCTAAAATGCAAGCATCACATTGCTTAAATTTCCTAGGAATTGTAGGCAAACCAGCAACACCATTTTTTTTCAACAAGCGGAGACTATCATAGTTCAAATGTCAAAATCTAGCATGCCATAATAAACTTGATGGAAGTGTACCTTCTTCATGATTAGAATTGTATGAGAAATGTTGTGCATGAGTAGAGGTTCCTTGCAGTTTGAGAAGCCTTTCTTCTTCTATTCCCCTCATGACAAGTGAGTGGTCAAATGCTTTTCTTACCTCAAGCTTTCCATCAAACATATGAATGGAGTGACCTTGCTGGCAGATGTGAACCAAAGACAACAAGTTTCTTTTGAGCTGTGGGAGATATAGAACATGATGCAGAAGAAAATCTGGAAGACCAGGCAGTTCAAGCCTGATTGTGCCAAGCCTTGATGGCTTGATTTTTGATTGATCTGCAAAGTATACTGCTCCATCAACATTTTCAGTGAAATCTTCAAAAAAGTCTTTTCTATGAGTGATGTGGCAAGCTGCTCCTGAATCAAGCAACCAATCATTTTTCGAAGAAGCAAGTGAAGCATTAAATAAATATTCATTTACTCCAATGTTACATTGTGCCACAACATAATGAGCGGATTTAGGTTCTTTACCTTTGTTTGTATCATCAGTTTTACCATTCTGTTGGTTTCTTTTCTGCTCAATTTTGTCCCATGGTAACTTTCATGTAGAGGCATCATCTGATCCATTTCCTTTGCAGTGTATGCAGTGCAAATCTGCCTTTTCTCCTTGAGAATGTTTGCCCCCCCGCCTCTGAAATATCTCCATCTTCCTCTTCCTCTTGTAAAATCTTGAGCAAGATGCTTTTCTTTATGAGCAAGGCACATAGTCTCTTAAGAAGATTCAGGGGCTGTCTTCTTTCCAAAAGCTTTCTCTCTTTCAGCAAACTTTTTCACAAGAGAGTCAAAGGCTATATATTTGAGATTTCCATTTTCTTGCAATGACTCAAGATAATTGGAGTAAGTAAGATAAAGTGCCTTGAGAAAAGCGATAAGAGGAATATCTAATTCAACCTTAGTGGATTTGATATCATGCATTATAAACCTTACTTCAGATGTAAGAGCAAGAGGATCATTATTTTGCAGTTCAAGAGTGAAGAGTTTAATCATGAGTTGAACAACTTCAAGTGCAGAATGTGAGTCATAGAGTTCTTTCAGCTTTTGTAAGGCTTCAAAGGCAGTTGAATATGACGAAATATGGTGACTCACCTCTTCATTTACAGATGCTGCAATTAATGCATAAGCTTTGTTGTTCTTGTTTTCCCAAATGACGAGCTCTTTGTCTGAGGTAGGTTGTATTGGTTCATTGTCTCCGTCTCCGACACACACTCCTTTCCACAACTCATTGAAAATGAGGGTGTGTTTTATCATCCGGGACCATTCAAGATAGTTCTCCTTGCCAGTTAGAACTATTCCCACCATGGATATGACTGAATGCATACTGTAGCAAAAAAAACTTCTGCTGCAAAACTTTTACTCTTAATGGAAAAAAAGTATACTTCTAATGTGACTGGACAACAAACTCAAATGTCAATTCACATTCATCTGCTCAGCGTTAAAGTATAGAATATGGCAGTATATTAAGTCCAAAAAAAATATCCTCAACAGCGTAAAGCACTACCACTAAAAAAGGCTGAAGAACGTAGTCCAGACGTATTTGGACTCTCAATATCACAAGTTACAAACCCTCTTAGAAATATATGAAGTCATCCCTTTGTCCATGTCCATGTGGTTAATTTTAAAATATCATGTCAGAAATTATACAATAAGGAATGCCCAACGAATATGGGGTTTATCCACTCTGTATGAAACAGAAAAAAGAATATCGCAGCCAAACAATAACCATCAGCAACCGTAGCTCGAAATGACATGAATGAATCCCATCACCATATCTGTTTCACATGGAGGAAACTTAAGTAGTTACTCGATTGGATACCATATAAAGTAAACTCCACCATATTGAAACCTAGAATGCATAATCTTCCAAATACAATTTGAAATGCACCAAATCACAACATCCTACAAATAGTGCTTAGAGAAACAACATAGAAAATACTACAAGCATTCGAGCTTTTATATGAAGTGTTGGCAAGGTGGTTGTTAGGCTATTTATGACTTCACACCTTGATCAAATCATACTCAGATAGGAAAAGGAATTGTAACATGGTAGGTTGCAGGCCTTACTCTAACAATTTATTACTGTGCATAACCACTAAATAAAATATTTTCTCACTACAAGAGGGAGGAAACTAATGTGATACCCTTTAGAAATGGTTTTAGGAAGCAAGGTCACTTATCCGGGATAGGTAAAGACTCATTACCATGAAAAAAACCATGCTAAAGTGGATAAAATGCACACCAATTGGTATTGGAGAAATAGTGAAGAATCTCATGGGGTGCTTGTTAAAAAATCAAAGGGTCTGTTAAAACACATGAGAAACCAACGATGTGTATAATTAATAACCATAAAATATATGGAGCACAAGTACAAGGAAGGACAACATGGATTGAAACCATCAAGGTTTGGATTTACTTCACCTCGAAGACATTTCCTTTAGATTCCAAGACATTCCCGATAAGGATAAAATAATAAGATATTTTTTTAATGTCCATAAATAAGCAAGTAATAGGTCAATTGGACTAGAGTGTGGTTACTAAATAGTGTAGATGGAAGGTGATGTTATTAGGGTTTGTTTTCTTGTTTTTCTTTCCTTGGGCATGACCCACACATAGGGGATGTGTGGACATCCCTCATCTTGCAGGGTATGTCCACATGTCAAGTACACATGGATTACAGATAAAGAGGTACCACACTACATCCCCTTACAAATCTAGTATAACTTGGACACACCTTGGATGTGACCCACATCCCCAATATATCATCCCTGTCAAGAAAGTGTACTTGAGGTGTTTCAATTTCTTTACACTCTCAACACATTTTCTATTACTGCAAAGGTAGTTTCAATTTCAACATGTACATGTGAATCTACACAATGGAATTCACATTCTTCACCATGTACATTCTATTCATGTTGGAGAAAGTAGAATTTTTCTTTGACAATTTCTTCAACAAACTTCTTTATAATGTTTAAAGTGAAATTTCAAATTTGAATCATAATTTGGATATTTCAATAGAATGAATCATAATTCAAATTCCCTTGGAGGGGAGAAAGTTGGCTCATAACTAGATGAGATCTCAAACTTCATTAAATGAATCTAAATAAGGAGCTTGAACAATGAATTTACCTAAAAGGATTCCAAACAATGTAGGGACAAGGCTTATGGAAGTATTGTTACAGGCTTAGCTCGGTTTTTAAAGCATTGAGAGAAATTGCTTGAGTTTGCAAGGAAATTAAGTGAGATGACCAGCCTCATCCAATGTCATTATGAAATAGCACCTTGCTAGTCCTAAAAATCTTGCACTACACCTTAATATAGAATCGTTATAAAAAAATGGAATTTAGAAGTTGTAAGATGATTACTCCATTTTTTATGGCACCATAATATAATGTAGTGGGTGTGCTATCTTCTTCATTTTCATTTGTAGACCAGGCATGAAAGGTTATACCCTTTTATTATGTAAATTGTAGCCCAAATTAAGTGGACAAGGTGCCAAATTGATCACAATGCATGACTAGGATAGAATTGGGTCACCTTCATGACAAAATAATGAAAACAAGAAGGGATAAGTTTGACCGTATTCATTGCAGAAGACAATAAAGATCTGTATGGATTAGAAGGTTGTATACTTCTCTCTTTGTAGTAGAAGATTGCAATCTAGGAGGGAATAGAGGATCATACAAATTATGTCTGCTGATAGTGTGAGACTAGTGATCTGTACTCACATCAATCCTAGAGAAAGGTATAAATTGAGACCTATTGTGCGAGAAGAGGAATGTCCTTATGGTTGTGCAACCTTAACCTGTAAGGGCTCTAGATTATACCTTAGAAAGAAGTAATTTAAATGAGTGAGAAAAAGGTGATATATATACATTTGAGCAATGAAATGAGTTCTAAAGGGCTGGCCTTTGGATGCTAACAATTTTCAAAGTATATCTAGGTCCTACCTTGTAGTGTCAAATTTAAATGTAAGTGAGCCAACTCAATCTGCTATATTTACTATTTATTACATCCATGGGTGAAGTGTCTGTCAAGTCAGCCTGAAGGGATGGAAATATATTGAGAAGGGGGCTCATTTTTCAAAACATGACATCTAAGGGGATTGTTAGTGTGATCATAGAGCTTATCACGTTATCAACTAATTGATTTTGGAAGGTTATGTTGCTTCAATTGCAATGTTCACTTGGAAAAGATTTGAAGGTGTGCTAGTATTCCAATGGAAAAAATATAGTGTTTGAAGAGCTTTGGAGGCTACGTGAAGAATCATAAAGCCCTTTACTATCATCACTATGGGTTTCATCATGTATTGTAAAATATTTTGCACCCACCTTGAAGAGCACTTGGGGACTTGTGTGCCCACAATGGAGGATGCTTCATTGGCTATGGTAGAAGATTTTAAATGTTAAAATTCAAGTAATTTCTTGAAGAATTTAATATTACCATTAATTATATAACCTTTGTAGGGTCTTAGGGTTGACTATTAGGTTTCCCCACTCATAAATTAATGTTTTATAAAACACGTTTCAGTTTCGTGGGTCCTTAGTCACATGTAGGAAGTCATACAAAACTGTCTGGTTCATGGAAAAAAGGTCAGTTTGTCACGAAACTGTCCTTTACCGGTTCAAAGTCACTGGTCGGAATGATTTGGCACTCAAAATGGCCTCAATATCAGTCCATCCCAATAACATTGGTGCTACTATTTAGAACATATCACAATTACCTTTAGCAGGACAAAGGAGGAGTCTGGAAACATGTGACACATAACTCTTATTAGTGAAGCAAATAAATCGACCATGCAACTATTGTTCAAAACAAGTTTATATTCAAAGCATTGCAAGTATGGCCAACATTGTCATGTTAGGACTTAAGGAGTGTAAATAATCATAGGGGGCTAGTTGAAATGGCACAAAAACGTATTCTCAGAAATGTTGACAATCTTTAGTGAAGTGTCAACATTTTTGGGAGATGTTCTTGAAGAATAAGTTGTCACAAATATTCAAGTGATGCAGTCATTGTGACAAGTTACATATTGAATATTATGAAGTTTAGAGATCATCGCTTTGCCTTTAGCATGAAGATAGAAGTGTCTATTGCACTAAATGGCTTTTCCCTATTTTGGAAGCCTTTGCTCAATTTTTTTGCGCATGGGGTACACTCCCAACTTATGAGAGGCTTTAGGATGTATTTTCCCAAGATGGAACAGGATAACAATCAATTATTTCCTAAAAATAAAAAATGTGTGAGACCGTGTTCTCATCAGGGAGATGAAGAAATGATGGAAAAAGAAGAAATATGCAAAAGATAATAACGAGGCATCTTCCCTTGACTATTTTTCTAGGAAAAAGAGTCAAGTAATTTTTTCAAGTGTAAAAGAAACAATACTATGCTAATGAATGTTCAAATAAGAAAGTATTTAGAAAAGGTAATGGTAACATCCACACAAAAAATTGTAGATAGTGAAGATAGTTCAACTGATGTGAATGGGTTGGCATCCACATTAAACACTATGATTTCCACAATTTCATCTATTTCTACATATTATCACTTGGAAATACTTTTCATATTTCAATGAAAGAAACCAAACTTATATCAATAATTATTAGGAGCTAAGTCCCTTTAACTGATGAAGCTTCCTATGACTTCATAATTGGTGATATCAATTTGAGGGGAGTCTCCATGTAATCTTCAAAGCATCAACTTTGAATTCCCAGGGGAAATTGACAACCCAAATCTGTAATAAAACTTGTTGATCTGTAAAATGATTTTCAAAATTTGTAGTTTTTCTCTTCAAATCATTGATAACAAACTTTATAGTTATTATAGATGTCAAAATAACAAAATTCCAAAATTTGCTATTAACTCCCTTTGTTTCTGGGACAAAAGTTGTAGAACAACTTTCAAAATTGACCAAAAACACCATGAAAACTCTCCAAGCCATTGTTTTATTGCTGATATGAGATATATCTCTATTAGTACTTGAAATTGACCATGTGTTTTGTAACAAAATCAACAAAGAAACTTAATGTAACATTAGGAAATCTACTCACATTGTCACCTTGGTTGTTTCATCTCACTATGGGTTGGTCATTTTCTAGTGTTGGGGGGGGGTTGCTAGGGGGTCTAACTCTTAGATACACATTGTTGTTCATAAATTAGACCTTAGATTAATGAAATAAGTCATTGATGTTTCTAATTAGGAAATTAAAATCATCAAGCTAGGTTGCACACAAACACTAAGGTAAATCAAATGAACTAAGTTCTCATTTAAATATGTTACAAGGAAGTTTAAATTTGCAATGGTCTATTACATATATGAATTGATTATACTAAACAAGTAAATGATAGAAGATGTGATAAAGTGGTAAACACTCACCTATCACCTACGTGGATTGATGCCTTCATGGATTGGACTAATGGAGAAGAGTTGAAATCTACACGCAAACTTATTAAGTTTTATTCTTGCAGATGAAAATGAAAATAATAATGACAAGTAAACAATAAGAAGAGAACCATAATGTCACATGATCAACATAAAACATTTAAATAACCACAGGGTTATCTAAGCATTACCATCATAAAAAATACCTCCAAAAAATTCATAAAACAGAGATTAACTCTGCATATTTGATAATACCACTTCTCTGCACTCTTGCTCGCTCCTCAATGACATAGATGATATAATGGAAAATAAGAGAAATCATAAATGATAAAAGATTTCCAGATTTAGATATTGAAAATATCCCAGGACACCTAAATAGGCACCATCTTAACTATGGAGAGGATATTTCGGAGTTTGGAGGGAACTCTTTTAATGATTTTCCACATGTCCTGGCATTTATGAGGTATATCTCAGAATTGGAAGAAAGGCATGAAGATGTCATGATCATATTATTTATACTTTCTTTGGGATACTAGTGTAATAGATGGCTCAAACATTCTTGTAAACCAAAGCGCATACATTCTCTCAAAAATCTAGTTGAAAACTCCCTCAAACATTGTCACCCAAGGTTTCATAAATTTGATGACCGTGACCAGTACTTATTTGCAGCCTTGGACTAGGAAGGTTACCTTTGTCTTTTTGTAGGAAATGATGGCATCCATGAAGATAATAATGAAGATTTTATGGAGTAAGAACACCCTGTGGTGCTAAGGAAAGGATTGGATGAAGATGAAAAGGTATTTTGAAAAGAAGAACTTCCTCATCTCCTTCGATGATCATCCAGATAATGAAGAAAATTTAGAGGGTGAATATCTATACCATGATGACAGTGCTATTGACATGAATAAAATATTGAGCTCAAAATTTGAGGAAGTTAGCACTGTTAGCATCATTTAAGAGGCTACTAGCCTACTACAAATCCAAAAGAATAATAACAAAATAGCCCTGATATAGACTTGATCCAGATTCATTATTTGCACAAAGGAAAGGAATATCATACGTTGTGTCTTTTGAATCCAGTCCTATCTATGATGAATATGAGAATACAAATGACATTAAAAACATTGCTCAGATTTGGTTGTGAGCTATTTTATTTTCCTAAAACTCAATGACAACACAACCACTAGTATAAAATGAGAAATTAGTGACTAGGTGACTAAAAACATTAGCCACCACAACTTTTCTAAGTGAAATACTACCAAAAATGAGCAATATTATGTGACCCAACTAAAAATGACTAACATAAATCACTAATTTAGTCATGGGTTAAAATATATGAATAGCTAATAAGCAATACAACTAAAAATTACTAACATGGATGACTAATTTAGTCTAGGAACAACAATACGACTACCTAACAAGTACTACAATAATATAAATCAGTTGTTTATGTTATTCATTTTAATGATGTCAAGCAATTTAAACTTACAAGTGATAGAGGATTGAAAGGTTGTTAAAGATTGGCTGAAACGTTATCATTCCTTAAACACTTCTTCATCCTCACATGGTCTATAGTTGAGCCAACTTTGCATTATTTATGTCTAATAATTTATAATTTGAAAAATATACTTTTTAATAAAAAAATAATTGTTTTATGTATATTTTAAAAATCTAATCATTGAATCTAATTGGATATACTTCCGATTTGAAATTAATCTGAAGAGAAATTTTAATTTTTAAGGCTATAATATCAAATAACAACTACTTTAATTTCATAATAACTAGCCTAGATCCATCTTAAACCCAGATCTATCAAGCACCAAGCGGGATCCAATCTCTCGAGGTGATAACTTCTTTTTTTAGGGCAACACTTCAGGAAATGTTTGCACCTCAAGATATTGGATCCCTCTCGGCACTTGATAGATCTAGGGTTAAGATGGATATAGTTTGGTTATATAATATCTATATTTGTATTTGTGTCTCTTTGTTATTCAATCTCTCTATCTCACCCTCCAAACATACACTCTCTTCCTCTCCCTCTCTTCCACTTCTCTCTCTCTGTCTCTCTTCCCATTCTCTCCCTCTTTATCTCTCTCCTTCTCTCTATTTCCTCCATCTCTCCTCTCTCCCTCACTCTCTCTCCATGGATCCCTTGTCATCCCCCCTCTCTCTCCACCTTTCTACCTCTATGTTTTTCTTGTTTCCTCCCTCTCCTACCCCCTTCAATTCCATCTCTCTCTCCTCATATCCCTCTTCCTTCCTCTCTCTCCCTTCTCTCCCACCTCCCTCTCTCTCTCCCCACTAATCATTCTCCCTCTCTCTCTCTCTTATATCCAAATCTATCATTATCTCCCTCCCCCTCTCCTTCTCTCTCTACTCTCCATCTCTATGCCTCCATCTCTCTCCCTTCCCATTCTCTCACTATCTCTCTCCTCTCCTCTTCTCTCTCTTCCCTCCTCTCCTCTCTCCCTCACTCTCTCTCCATCTCTCCCTTATCACTCCCTCTCTCTCTATAACCACCTCTATCTCTCTATGCCTTTGTTATTTCCTCCCTCCTTTCCTCCCTCTCTCTCCCCCTCCAACTCCATCTCTCTCTTTGCGTCTCTCCCTCTATCCTTCTCTCTTCCTTCCTCTCGCTTCCTCTTGCTCCCTCTCTCTCTCTCTCTCCAACTTTTTCACTATCTGCCTCCCTCTTCCCCCCTTTGCCCCCAACCCCCAACCCCCAAATCTCTCTTAAATTTGATCACATTGTACTGTGTTTAAGAAATTATTTAAATTAAAAAAACTTAATTGGTTGTCAAATATTAAACCTATATTTTCGATCAAACATGTAAAAAAAAATAAAACAATGAAAAACTTAAAAAAAGCATGCACTATATTTAATCTATTATTGCTAGTCACTTTGCTTTCTCTCATCCCTTGGATCCTTAGATAAGATGTATCTTTGATGGTTCTTTATATATGTTTAGCTAAGATGGATCTATATTGTTCTTTAATCAGCGTAGATCCATATTAGCTTAATTTTATTAGAACCTTAATTACACCGGAAGGCATTCCTTGCAAGAAATACTCCTTTAGGTGCCACCTTGCACCACTCTACATCTTCAGATTTAATGTTAGACTATTAAACAATAGTCTGCCATCAGATTAACATTCAATTAATAGATTTGACAAAAACTCCCCTAAGTGCCACTTTGCACCACTCTACACCTTCAAATTTAATGTTAGACCATTGAACAATAGTGAACCGTCAGATTAATATTTTGTTAATAGTTGATAATAATTTAACTCCTGACAAACCCAAAAATGATTCGTTTCAAACTACCCAGGTCGGAAGCATTCTTGCTCTCTCTTCTTTGGCTGCAAAATATTCACCACCATGGATTGAGTAAATCGCAGTAGGTTTTCTAAATGGGTATGTCGTTTTTTTTTTTGAAGGTATTTATTTAAATGGGTATGTCATTTGTTTTTTCGAAGGTATTGATTAAATTGGAGTAGGTTTTCTAAACAGTAATATCGTTTAATTTTTCGAAGGTAAATATTGCGATTATATGAAGTTTTCTTATGACCAGACAACTACAATTTGAATCTGTCAGGCCAGGCACTAACTCCATAAGGCAAAAATGATTCGATTATTCTATTCCATCAGGTAGGTCTTCATTATATACATGATGGAGAGACTGTTCAGTTCATCTCCCGATGAATGTTCATATTTCCTATTTATCTATTTACATAAATTCACCCAATCACAAGGATTAGGTGTCAACATTCCCCCCCTTAATCTGAAGGGATGTTGGTGAGTCCAAGCATCATTCTGAATCATTCAAGCTTTTCTCTTCCAAGCGCTTTGATGAAGATGTCTTGCAATTTGCTCATTTGTGGAACAATGACGGAGATGGATTGTTTTGGCCTCAACATGATGTCGAATCAAATGATATTTGGTATTGATGTGCTTCGTTCGATCATGGAACTCTGGGTTCTTGGCCAACTTTATTGCAGAGGTATTGTCAATCATGAGTGGAGTTGATTATACTTGTTTTACCTGCAAATCTTCAAGAATTTTCCTGAGCCACACAATTTCTTTTGTTGCTTCAGCTGCTGCCACGTATTTTGCTTTTGCTGTGGAATCTGCTGGAACTGATTGTTTGCGTGATCTCCAGGAGACAGCTCCTGATCCAAGACTCATAGCATATCCTGAAGTTGATACCCCAGTTTCTTTGTCTCCATCGAAGTTTGAATCAGAGTATCCAATCAAACTGAAGTCGTCCACCTGTGTATACTTGATTCCAAAGTCTTGAGTTCCCTTCAAGTACCTTAGAACTCTTTTTGCAGCAGACCAATGTCCCTCACAAGGATTTTGCGTAAACCTAGAGAGGATTCCAACACCAAATGAAATGTCTGGTCTGTAGTAGTTAGGTAGTTGAGACTTCCTACAAGCTATCTATACTTTGTTGCATCCTCAAATTCTTTTCCTTTAATAGATGTGAGCTTTAAGTTTTGTTCCATTGGAGTAGTAAGAGGATTGCACTATGTCATGCCAAACCTGTTCAACAGATCTCCAATGTATTTCTTTTGAGAAAGAAATATGGACTTTGGATGTTGGGTTACTTCAATGCGAAGATAGTAATGAACATAGCCCAAATCAGTCATTTCGAAACTTTTCACCAATTCCTTCTTTATGGATGCAATGTAGCTTTCATTGTTCCTTGTCATCAAAAGATCATCTACATATACCACAAGATATACAACTATTTTGCCAACTTTCTTAACAAATAAAGTTGCATCATCAAGATCAAAATTTTTGAAATTGTGTTTCAGAAGATGCTCAATTAGTTTTTCACACCAGGCTCGCGGTGCTTGTTTGAGGCCATACAAGGACTTCACAAGTTTTCATACTTTATGTTCATGTCCTTTCACAGCAAATCCTTCAGGCTGGGACATAAAAACATTCTCTTTTAGATCTCCATTCAAGAAAGTAGTTTTTACATCCATTTGATGGACTTTCCAACCGTTTTGAGCTACTAGTGCAAAGAGTGTCTGGATGGTATCCCATTTTGTTGTGGGGGAAAAGTCTTCTCATAATCGACCCCTTCCTTCTGTGAAAAACCTTTTTTCCACAAGCCTAGCTTTGTGCTTGTTAAGTGAGCCATCAGCTTTATACTTGTTCTTATAGACCCACATGCAGCCAATTGGTTTGGTTCCTAATGGAGGATCAACCAGCTTCCAAGTGCCGTTTTTTATGAGGGCATCATACTCCCTTTTCATCGCTTCTTTCCATTCATCATGAGAAGCAACTTCTTTGAAGGAAGTTGGTTCAAAATCTATAGACAAGTTCAATTCAAAATCATAAGAAACATCCATATCAAAAGGTGAATTAGAGTCATCTACATCACCTCCATTTTTCCGGTTTGAATTTCTGGTTCCTGTCTTTCCAATTTCATCAGGATGAACACTTTCAAGTGTCTTTGTCAGCCACTTTGGGGGACCTTTCTCAGATGGTCCAGGCTGCTCTGTTGATTGAGTTGGGACTGAATCAAGATTGAGTCTCCCAATTCTATCAATTACATCACTTAAAGCATCATCCGTTGTTGGAGTTTCATGCGGGGGAGAGAGTTCTTCAGAAGAAGATTCCACATGTTGATATAATATAGTAATCCCCCCTTCAAGATGTGGAATCTGATTTTCAAATTCTTGAAATGATTTTGTATTTGTGAATCTATCCAAGCGATCAAGTTGCTGCTCAACAACATTGTCAGTTTTGGATGATTGAAGAAAAATTACATCTCTAGATAGAACAAACTTTTTATTTAATTCATCATAGAGACGATATGCGTTGGAGGTGTTTGAATATACTAGAAAGATACACTTACGACTTCTAGCACCAAGTTTGTTTCTATGTTCCTTTGGTATCAAGGCATAATAGGTGGAACCAAAGACCCTGAGATGCTTTACCAAAGGAACATGTCCATACCACATTTCATATGGAGTCTTGTTTCTTATAGCATTAGATGGACATCTATTCTTTATATATGCAGCACATAGAACAGCATCACCCAAAACATTATCTTTACATTTTTTGAAGAAGAGCATGGATCACACCATATTTAAAATTGTCCTATTCATTCTTTCAGCTACACCATTCTGTTGGGGATTATAAGGCACAGTTGCTTGATGTTTGATCCCATGTTGGTGAAGATAGTTTTCAAATTCATTTGATGTGTATTCTTTTCCATTATCAGTTTGAATAGACCCAGTATGAGATTGTGCATCATTTTCAATCCATTTATGAAAATTCTTGAATGTTTGAAAAGCATTAGATTTGTTCTTCAATAAATAAACCCAACACATTCTGGTGTCGTCATCAATAAATGTCATGATATATTTATTTCCATTTGCAGAAGGAACAAGCATTGGACCACATAAATCTGAATGAATGAGTTCAAGTTTTCTATGTGCTCTTGAATGTGGATCATGCAAAGACTATTTGCTATGCTTTCCTAGAATGCAGGCATCACATTGCTTAATTTTCCTAGGAATTGTAGGTAAACCAGCAAAACCATTTTTTTTCAACAAGCAGAGACTATCATAGTTGAAATGTCCAAATCTAGCATGCCATAATAAACTTGATGGAAGTGTACCTTCTTCATGATGAGAATTGTATGAGAAATGTTGTGCATGAGCAGAGGTTCCTTGCAGTTTGAGAAGCCTTTCTTCTTCTATTCCCCTCATGACAAGTGAGTGGTCAGATGTTTTTCTTACCTCAAGCTTGCCATCATACATATGAATGGAGTGACCTCGCTGGCAGATGTGAACCAAAGACAACAAGTTTCTTTTGAGTTGTGGGAGATATGGAACATGATGCAAAAGAAAGTCTGGAAGACCAGGCAGTTTAAGCTTGATTGTGCCAAGCCTTGATGGCTTGATTTTTGATTGATCTGCAAAGTATACTGCTCCATCAACATTGTCAGTGAAATCTTCAAAAAAATCTTTTCTATGATTCATGTGGCAGGTTGCTCCTGAATCAAGCAACCAATCATTTTTCTAAGAAGCAAGTGAAGCATTAAATAAATCTTCATTTACTCCAATGTTACATTGTGCCACAACATAGTGAGTAGATTCAGGTGCTTTACCTTTGTCTGTATCATTAGTTTTACCTTTCTGTTGGTTTCTTTTCTGCTCAATTTTGTCCCATGGTAGCTTGCATGTAGAGGCATCATGTGATCCATTTATTTTGTAGCATATGCAGTGCAAATCTGCCTTTTCTCCTTGAGAATGTCTGCCCCCTGCCTCTGAGATATCTTCATCTTCCTCTTCGTCCACCTCTTCCTCTTGTAGAATCTTGAGCAGGATGCTTTTCTTTATGAACAAGGCACACAGTCTCTTCAGAAGATTCAGGGGCTATCTTCTTTCCAAAAGCTTTCTCTCTTTCAACAAACTTTTTTACAAGAGAGTCAAAAGTTATATCTTTGAGATTTCCATTTGCTTGCAATGACTCAAGATAATTGGAGTAAGTAGGATAAAGTGCCTTGAGAAAAGCGATAAGAGGAATATCCAATTCAACCTTAGTGGATTTGATATCATGCATTATAGACTTTACTTCAGATGCAAGAGCAAGAGGATCATTATTTTGCAGTTCAAGAGTGAAGAGTTTAATCATGAGTTGAACAACTTCAAGTGCAGAATGTGAGTCATAGAGTTCTTTCAGCTTTTGTAAGGCTTCAAAGGCAGTTGAATATGACGAAATATGGCGACTCACCTCTTCATTTACAGATGCTGTGATTAATGCATAAGCTTTGTTGTTCTTGTTTTCCCAAATGATGAGCTCTTTGTCTGAGGTAGGTTGTATTGGTTCATTGTCTCCGTCTCCGACACAAACGCCTTTCCACAACTCATTGAAAATGAGGGTGTGTTTTATCATCCGAGACCATTCAAGATAGTTCTCCTTGCCAGTGAGAACTATTCCCACCATGGATATGATTGAATGCATACTGTAGCAAAAAAAACTTCTGCTGCAAAACTTTTACTCCTAATGGAAAAAAATATACTTCTGATGTGACTGGACAACAAACTCAAATGTCAATTCACATTCATCTGCTCAGCGTTAAAGTATAGAATATGGCAGTATATTAAGTCCAAAAAAAATATCCTCAACAGCATAAAGCACTACCACTAAAAAAGGCCAAAGAACGTAGTCCAGACGTATTTGGACTCTCAATATCACAAGTTACAAACCCTCTTAGAAATATATGAAGTCATCCCTTTGTCCATATCCATGCGGTTAAACTTAAAATACCATGTCAGAAATTATACAATAAGGAATGCCCAACGAATATGGGGTTTATCCACTCTGTATGAAACAGAAAAAAGAATATCGCAGCCAAACAATAACCATCAGCAACCGTAGCTCGAAATGACATGAATGAATCCCATCACCATACATCATATCTGTTTCACATGGAGATGATAATGCATGGAGGCAGCTTAAAGAAGCAAGGTGGCCGCTCCGAGCAAGGCGGCACCAAAGATACCCATCTTCTCCAAACTGGCGGTAGAAACAGCGTCACTGCTGGCGTTCGGTGGCGAAGCGGTGTCGGGGCCTTGAGGCAAAGGGCTAGATGCTAGAGTTTGAGAAGTGGGAGAGGAGGCTGAGCTTGGCGGTGTGGCCGCTTTAGAAGGAGCAGAGGCCCGGAGAAGAAGGGAAGTGCCTACTCTCCACTAGTGACAATAATGGGTCTACCTCTACATGTTAAAATATTTTGCGGGCTTTAAGAAACACTTTGATATCGTCCACTGTCGTTAGTCAAGAAGAGTAAGCAATTTTACTGGTAATGAAACAGTCACACAAGATATTAAGGGATAAGCGCTCATATTTTCAGACGATTCTTGACACGCTGACAAAAACGGGCTCCGAGAATCCAACAAACAATGAACAAGGTGCAACAATATTACATTACTGATAAATTAGAGAACACTGATAGAAAATAAATGCCGAGTAGGAGACCGCAGACCGCCACAACAAGGCCATTATTATCCTCAGGCACAGTCATGATGCCGCAACATCGTGAAGGCATCAGCGCAGAGAGTACTGTAGAGCACCCGGCTGCGGTGGACTGTTTCAAGCTGCAATTGGGTGATGGAAATGGGGTTCAGTCTTTCCAGCGGAACCGAGTTAGGTTCGGCGCTAATTCTGTCAACAGGGATGAGGGAGGCATATAGTGATTCAAGGGCGCCTGCCACTGACACCAACGGTTATGATACCAACGGTTATGAAGCGTTAGAGAGCCAGAGAACGTAGGCAGTGTAGCAGACAGGCGTACAGGCACTGAATTATATGGACAGCAGAGGAGCAGACAATTATATGGAGGAGCAGCTCAGCTATATGGAGAGTAGACTCGGAGTTACAAGGGACATAAAAGCTAAAAAAAAGGAGCTGGCTCTCATACCATGTCAGGCCAAGCAGTAACTCCATAAGGCAAAAATGATTCGACTGTTCTATTCCATCAGGTAGGTCTTCATTATATACATGAGGGAGACATTGTTCAGGTCATCTCCCGCTGACTGTTCATATTTCCTATTTATCTATTTACATAAATTCACCCAATCACAAGGATTAGGTGTCAACAGAATCTATTATTTTGAGAAGCTTTTAGGGATAACTTTTAATTAAGAACCCGGGTCATGCACACCACCTGCACCACCATAGGAAACACTCCCACGCTCACTCTGGACACCATTCCCAGGATTTTGTGCATGCCAAGAAATCTTGGGTTGATGTTCTTGATAGTGATAGTGCAAGCACGCACCCCACTGCATCCAGCTCATCATCACTTCCTTGGACAGACAATCTGTAATCTTTTCGAAAGTTGTTGGCTTATGGTAAGAGGATGTATATCAAACCAGAGGCAATTGATTTCAATATAAATCACATTCATATGAGATATTTTTCCTTTCTTTATTTTTCTGGAAACCTAACCATGGTTGGCTAGATCGTGTTAAAAAAAATTCACAAATTCACTTTGGTTTTCGCTATGAAAAGGTTCTCGCTCCGTTTGTTTTCTAAGTAAAAACTAGAATTATCTGCAATGCAATTCCTATCCGAATGAGTTTTAATGAATCAGCACAAACTAGAATTATCTGCAATGCAATTCCTATCCGAATGAGTTTTAATGAATCAGCACAACGATTAGATTAAAATGAATTTGTAATAAACTCTCACATTGACAAATGTTTTTCCTTTTCCCTAAATTTACTGCTTTATGATTTTCGATTGCTTTGAATTTTTTGTGTCAATATGTGTTATAGCTAGTATTAAATAATCAACGAGAATCGACAACTATTAAGATAAAAAGAATGTGCAGCAAATTCATATCCAGATAAGTGTTGTTGTATTTAACTCAATTGCTTTATACATGATTTTATGTTTTGGCAGGGTGGTTTGGAATGAGTACTAAAGCTTGTGCGAGCTTTAACCACTATTAAATTTATTTTTACAAAATGAAAGTATCAGAGAATTTTAACAACGATTAACATAAAAGAAAATGTCCAATAGATTCATATCGTTATATATGTTTGTTTCTATCCACCTCATACTTTTATTTGAAAATCTTTCTAATTCCGAAATCTTATCTGAGAATCGGTGACTTGGAAAATAAATAAAAGAAATAAAATACATTAAGCCATTTAACATACCATTTATAATTATATTTTCAAACTCATATTTCTTATCATTTTATTAATTTTAATTAAGTTTCAGATTGGAATATGTTTGCCTGACATTACCTATCTTACGTCCAATACCGATCACTTAAATCAGTAACGTGGAAAATAAATAAGAGAAATAAAACACTTTAAAAAATTTTAAGTATTATTTATAATTAAATAATGTGGAAAATAAATAAGAGAAATAAAACACTTTAAAAATTTTTAAGTATTATTTATAATTAAATTTTCAGACTCATATTTCACATCATTGTTATTAAATTTTAATTAAGCCTCAGATTATTCATCTAGTTCAAATGTGTTCATGTATCTTGTGTCCAAAACAAATCACGTAATAAATCTTTTATTACTAAGTGTCAAGTCTAAATTAATGTTAAGATTTCCATTTGCATTCATTCATTTTGAGTGGAAAATCGAGCATATTTCGGACGGAGGTGCAAAATTTATAAGAGTTCAGAGGGGCACAACTTATCAACACAACACAGAACCAAATCTGAACACTTGCTTCATTCACAGATTTAACAAGTATATATACAAGTTGTAGATGTTTCTGGAGCAGGGTTTAGTCGGTGGCTTCTATGAGAAGCCTCCCTCATTGTCAATTATGCCTTCTAGAACAGCGGCTGATACAGCATTTAATAGTTTGTTTAATATTGCGGACATGTAGTTGGAATTATTTATGGTTTCCAACACTCTCCCTTAATTCCAACTATATAACAAATATATACTATAGCACGATATATAGCACGATATACAAGACACTATATTCTTAATCATGAGCCGAGGGTTTCGGCAGAGTGGTGAGCTCAGTGAGTATCGCTGAGCCGAGAGCTCATGAGCGAGGGCGAATGAGCTGTGAGCTTGTAGTGAGGGTTTCCGCTGTGTCTAATGTGTGCAAGTCGAGCTATCAGACTGAGTGAAATATCTCTGTGTGGAAGTCGAGCTATCAGACTGAGTGAAATATCTCTGTGTGGAGTGCAAGTCGAAGCGCTGTTGTTAACAGTATAGTGTTGCTTGAAGCTAAAGTGTGGTGTGAAGCCAAGTGCTGCTAAAGGACTGTGAGAAATCGCTCTGCAGAGAGTGCAGCAGCCGCTGTGGTGGAGAGTGCGACCTTGAAAGAGTTTGTGAGAGAAAGGCACTGTGAGGAGAAATAGAGTGTGATACAAATAATCGCTGGTAAAAGAGCTGCCGAGATAGAAGGGCCGTGAAAGGAATTGGTGGTTGCATCTAAGGTCGAGAGAGAAGGGCCGTGATAGAGGCAGCGACAGAGGACCCGGACACTGAAGACGGAATTTTCTGAATAAGAAACTGAATTTGCTGGGCGAGTTCGTGAACCCCGCGGAAGTTTTTCTCCAGGCTGAGTCAGTTAAACCCCGTGCCAAGTCTGAGACAAATTTGGGGTGTGCCGGTACCTGATTCAACTTTGCGCATATATGGTCATAAGAGGAATGCAATTTAAGGATCATATGCACAAGGGATTGGCTTTGCAGTGATATGTAAGTAGGGAGGCCTCCAGCCAGCGAGCGGGACCTCTGAATCTGCCCGTGCGATGCACTATGGAGAGCCCAGAGTCACCACAGAGATGGCGAAGATGAAGATTGAGAGGTTTCTTCAAGCCACATGGTGCTGAGGAGCCTCCTAGAACAAATTAATTGGATTAAGGTAAAAATATTGCTTTTGGTCATTATAAAAATTTCTTTGTCATATGTGAAAGTTTGAATGCTAGAAAGGAGATAAGGTCCTTAAATATATATATTTTTAAGTGGTGAAGGGAGTTTATTAAAAAAAAATTAATTAAAAATAAAAACGTGAAGGTTTGGTGCATTGAGGGAGATCGGTTGCATTGCCGCTACAACTTTGTCAACAGAGTGTGTTGAAGTATGTGTTGAATGTAAAAATTGGAAGGAGTCTTGTGTTGACTATTGTGTGGACCTAGTTGGTGCTGACTGGCGAGTAAAAAAACTTGTGGCTTGGTATAGCGTGGCAGTTGAATTTTCTCAAATGGCAATAGTTGCAGAAGAAAATCTGAATCAGATAGAAGAATTGGAAGACACTGATGCAATACTAAAATGATTAATGCCAGTGCTGCCAATTTTCTCAAGTAAAAATTTTAAGCTTTGGGCAATTAAAATGGAAGGATTGCTTGGTTCAGTAGATTTATGGAAATTTGTCCAAGAAGATTTTATAAATCTTAATGATAAGCGTAGAAATGCAATAGCATTGTTTCTCATCATATCAGCTTTAGATGAAAACATTTTGTCTAATATTTTGTATGAATTTGGTGAAATACGTGATGCAAAAATATTTTGGGATATTCTTGAAATGAAATACAGTATGGAGGGTAGTGAGAAAGCTGAAGTTGATGAAGATGTTGTAGCTAAAAGTGATTGTGTTGAAAGTATCATCGCTGGGATTAAGGCTGAAAGTATGTCTTTAACTGACAATAGTGTAGCATGTGATAGTAAAAAAATTACCTATGATGCAGAAAACTATGAAGTCAAATTTGATGACAATTATGTATCCCATGATGAGTGGTTAAACATGATGCATGAAAAGCATCTTATTGATGAGTTGTTGTTTGGTGAGAAGAGTTGCCTACCTCCATACACCAATCAAATGCAGGACAACATGTTTGCAGTAACAGAATTGACGAAAGAGGTTGAAGACATGAATCAACCAACTATGTCAGCAAAGAAAAATGAAGGAAGCAAAGCTCTTTCCAAAGAGCACGATGACAAAAATCAATATGGTTTTGTTTATGAATCTAACATTGTTTTTGAGCATGCAGATATTCACAATCAGGAAGAAGCAACAAAACTGGAAGAAATTGCAACCATTAAGGACAAGTATGGGTCCCAAGAACGTGAAGCAATGTTGAAGAATGTTAACCTGCAATCAAGAAAGGAGAAGCTCCATCACTATTTTATGGCAAGAAAAGTGAAGATGAAGTTGCATCAACAAATGAACAAGAATGGACCTTTTAGCAAGAAAACAAAAATGAAATGTTTTGTTGTAAGTCTAGCTGAGACTTAGACCAGCAGGCATGACAATTAAGAGTATAGTGTCTTGTTTATTGTATGTAGTTGGAATTAAGGGGGAGTGTTGGAAACCATAAGTAATTCCAACAACCAGACAGCAATATTCAACAATCATTTAATGTTGTATCTAGAAATCAGCTAGCCGCTGTTCTAGAAGTCGGCGGAAACATTGACAACAGGAAAGCTTCTCCAACAAGCCACCGACTCAACTGATCTCCAGAAACATCTACAACTTGTATATATACTTGTTAAATCTGTGAATGAAGCAAGTGTTCAGATTTGGTTCTGTGTTGTGTTGATAAGTTGTGCGCCTCTGAACTCTTATAAAATTTAAGGTAGCTTCTTTTATTACTAAGGTGACAGGGGCAAGCGTTTCACGTGTACATATGGATTATTTTTAGATTTTCATTTTGCATTGAATTAATTCGACGAACTTGCGGTTTGTAATGCATTAATTGAGACCTTTGATCATATAATTTAAGTGGTTTCATATTAAAATATTTACGCTATTTTTTTTTTTAAGAAAAGACTCCCCCAAGTGTTATTTGCACTAGTTTACACCTTCAGATATAATGTTAAAGGATTGAATAATACAAAAGGATAGATTTTGGTTAAGATTTGAGATCCTGCATTTTTGTTTTTTCAAGGTTTTGATGTGCTTGTCTGCAAAAATAAAACCTGAGTTTTGGTTGATTCACTGAATGGGAATTGAATCTATTCTTTTATAACATAAAAGACTCTTATAATATAAAAAAGCAGCGATATTGTTTTTATAGCCACTAGAGGTTTAAATTTTGCGTTTAAATCCGTGCTTATTGGATGTCTATTTTGTGGGCGTTTGGCTTTGTGACAAAGAACAAAATCCATAAGTCCAAGCCCCTGCTCCTTTCTTTTAAGTGAAAAACCATAAAACTGTGCCGTAGTCATTGCCATAGCAGCAAGGATAAGAGGAATCTGGTAAACTCGAGTTTACAGTCAAGTGACATACTAGCTATTTTTTTGAACATACTATCTATTTTTCTTATATATTTGATTTTAACATTTTCCTTATCGTTAGGTTACGGGGACTTAAATTGCTCTTAGAACTATATTGGTTTCAAATGAACGTATTTGGTAACTTGTCACGAACAGAGATCGATTGCGCATTAAGTTTATTAATTTCTTCATGGTGGGCTGCACTTAACATTACGCTGATGAATACCTCCCTTGGAAATAAAATCCTAGAAAACTTGCATGCATATTTTATATCTTCTTTGGTTGAAATTGCAATATTGGATTTGAAGTTTAAAACATAAAATAACACAAGGGTCACCATAGGCGATTAATTCGCCACCCTATAATGGAATGAACATGTGGAAGTTGTGAACTCGTCAATGTCATTGACTGCGCACTGATTGCCATCAATATCCCATGTCGAATATGCTCATTCCATACATTTGTGCCCAACCCATGTTTTAAAATTATCTAAAGTGTCTGTGCTCATTCCATACATTTGTGCCCAACCCATGTTTTAAAATTATCTAAAGTGTCTATGCTCATTCCATACATTTGTGCCCAACCCATGTTTTAAAATTATCTGAAGTGTCTATGGATTATAGATTTATGAATAATCTGGAAATCAAGGCGATGAGCACAAGAAACTTTTTTAATTTTGGTTATGTATTTAATATTTAGAAAATTGTTATAAAATTTATTTAATTTCTATTATTATCTCAATATTGTAAAGTTGAAATTTAAATTTAAATAAAAATAAAATATATATTGAAATATTGAAATTTATAGTTAAATAAAACAAAAATAATTATATTTTAAAATGGTCTAAAATATATTATAAAATTTAAATTTAAACCTAAAAAAATTAATAATCATTCTCCAAAATCATTTAAAATAAATCGATTAAATTTTTATAATCATATTAAAATTTTCTTATTACCATTACTACAAACACAATAATAACTTTTTGATTATCATAAATTGATTGGAATAACGACAAACACAATAATATCTTTTTGATTATCATAAATTGATTGGAATAGGGATGAAATAATGTCCCTTATTATAATACCCGACCACTCAACTTGTTCCATCTTCTTGTTTTTTTTGGGCATTAACTAGTCTAGATTAACTCCCGTGGTTCTAAAATTTAAATTTATACTCAAATAAAATAAAATTAATGATATTTTAAAATGGTCTAAAATAGATTGTAAAATTAAAATTTAAACTTAGAAAATAGGACAATCATTCTCTAAAATCATTTAAAATAAACCAATTATCTTTTTATTTATAAAACACATATTTTATTAGTCCCTGCCATCTGGTAATGGCCAGGGACTATAGTAATCGAAATTGGGCGATTTAGCATTAGTTTGAATTGCTATTTCAGTGATTACGGTGGTTAGAGTAAAGTCGTCAAATGCCCCGTGCGAGGATAACCAAGCTCTTCTGCTGCGCCATGGTTTGCCATCTTATTTGGCCTCTTCCCGAGGTGGGAGAGGCCAGAGCATAGGTTATCTTCGTTTGCCGGGTTTATTATTGGTGACCGTCAGAGCCATTTCATATATTAATGTTAAGATTACTTAACATTAATTTGGATGGAGTTTGGATGGATTATCTGCAGTTGCAGTTTCAGGTTTGGCATATTCGCAGGCAACTGTTCAGGTTTGGCATATTCGTAGGCGGCAAGTGTTCAGCATGCAGGTTGCATGCACTGCAGCTGTTGCATTAAGGCAACTTATAGATGCTTCCACTGGTGCTATCTTAGCTGCTTGCTGGTGTTTCCTTAAGAGTCCATGTTATCATACTGTTTGATTTGGTCAGGAAAGCCTCTTCGCGACTGGTTTTGGGTTGCTTCAAGGCAGACCCTAACTTGAAAGGTCAAACAGATGCGATCAACCTAGTTCCCAGAACCTTTAATGTTTGGATTGGAAACACGCTCATTTCTAGATGTACCAAACAGGGATGGGATTTCATACAGTATGATCCATGGCATATTTCCATATATAGAGCCCAGCGCACCTTATTATTGTTCCTACTATTCCTGCCGCACAAGGAAGATAAGTCTACCACGCGCTTATTCTTATAGCAGATCTGGGTCTCTGTGGTTAATATCCGAGCTGAGGGGCTTGATTTGCCATCGATAATGCAAAAGTCGATCAATCGTTCTCTGCAACAGCTATGCAACAGCAACTCTCTGCAACAGCGTTGGATACTGAATTGTTGTGCAACAGCTATGGATACCGAATTGCTGTGGATTCGGAATTGTTGTGGATTCTGTAGCATACTACAGTCACCTCTTCCAGGGACTATAGTAATCGAAATTAGGTGATTTAGCATTAGTTTGAATTGCTATTTCAGTGATTACGGTGGTTAGAGTAAAGTCGTCAAATGCCTCGTGCGAGGATAACCAAGCTCTTCTGTTGCGACATGGTTTGCCATCTTATTTTGCCTCTTCCCGAGGCGGGAGAGGCCGGAGCATAGGTTATCTTCGTTTGCTGGGTTTATTATTGGTGACCGTCAGAGACATTTCATATATTTTTTTTTAACAAGATCGGGTACTTATATATTATAAAAACTGCTGGGACCAAGTCCTATTACATCTGGGAAGAGAAGAGAAAGAGGAGAAGGAGAATTCCAAAATGGGTTCGCAGACCCTGGCTCCTTGTTGCTTGAATTGAAATACAGATTGAAAAGAAAACGGCTATATTGCCTTACATATGAGCCTGCTAAGAGACAAAATTTACAAGACATTAGATAAATTACTCATGCTGGTTGACCGAATCATCATACTGCAGTTCATGCTTTGCGCTGGCTCTGGTAGAGTTCTCTGCTTGCATACTTTGAGTGAGCGTTTTGATGTGGGCGATTGCTTCCTCCATGTGTTTACATTTTTCCTTTAATTCTTCAATTTCCACTTTCTGTTTTTCCAACTTCTTTCTCTTAGATCTACTGTCTGCCTGAAAATCTTCTTTGAGCTCATTGAAATGTTTCACAAACCGAGCTATCATAAAACAATGAGCCTTACAGAGCGTACAAGAGCTGTTCGTGATTACTCTGTCCAAAGGATTCTCGGCATGTTCATCATTTTCCGGATTTGAGGCCATCTCAGAGGTGATGTTAAGAGAGAAAGAACGAAGAGAAGAAGCTCTGAGAGAGAGAGGAGAACAAGAAATGGGAGAGTAGAGGGGTTGATCAAGAGATCGGCCAATCTCTGAAGAGAACCAAATTAAAAGAGGACTGGTTATGATAAAACAACCAAAACTGCGAAATGCTGAATATACCTCTGAAGATTGCAAATGACGATCTCGCTGGAGAAATGTGCTGGAATCGACCACTGATGCTGCCAAACTCCTGAGGCTGGATGCCAAGGACTGTTCCTTTCCTTTGCTGCTGAAGAGGAGGAGAAGATCTGAGATGAGCAAGGAGGGAAAAGATTTGAAACTTAGGGGAACAGGGCTGCTGTCTACCACTATTGCTGCGGACTTCCGGGAGCGGAAAGCCAAACACTGCTCCTCTGCTTTGCTTCTGGAAGGGGGGAGGAGATCTGGGATGAGCGAGGGGGGAGAGGGATAAATAAGACATCAAGGGAGGCTGAGCAAGCAGGTGGTACGGGATATGCTCATGGATTTGGGCAGGCTCTAAATCAAACATAGAATCAGTGATGCAGTCTATAAGGATTGTGAAGGGACACATACCTGATTTCCGAGAGGGAGAATCACGTGAAACTTGGTGTGATCGGGTCCCTAGGGCGAGCCAGAATGCAGACGGGGAGAAAGGTGGAACGCAATTCTCGAGGGGGCGGATTGAGGTCAGCTTGTCAAGATTGAGGCAGAGAAATTCAAGATAAGAATGATGACTGAAATGACTTGGTTTCAGAAGCGTACTGATGCTGTTGTTCAAAGAATTTGGCGGACAGCTTAGTCTGCTATGGGATTGCTTTGACGTAGATGTGCTCATTTTCTCTGATTTGTCCACTCTGTCTGCTGGTGGCCTTAGAGGCGTAAAAGTCCGCTTCGATGTTGTTATCTCTTAGAACGTGCTTGAACATCGTGTCTCCCATATTTCTGAGATTATCCTGTATCCTGAGCTTTATATTGCTAAGAGCTGCTTTTTTAAAGTCTGCTCCCGAGACCAAGGCTGCTATAATGATGGCCGAGTCCCCCAAGATGATTGGGTTTCTGATTCCCAGCCTATTCAGAATGGTGGTGCCTAGAAGGAGGCTATAAGCTTCGGCCACGTTGTTAGAAACTTTTCCCAGTCCCCATTCATAATTTACGATAGTTTTGCCATGATGATCTTTTATGATACCCCCTGCTCCAGCTTTCCCTGGATTGTTCTTAGAAGCGCCATCGAAATGCAGAGTAGGACGCTTCTGTTCTAAGATCCACTGATTAACTTCTTCCTTGGTTCCTCTGAGTTTCCAGTGAGTCCTTTTCTTGTGTGCTTTTGTTTGGGAATGGTTATTGTTGGTGTAACTGAGGCTAAATTTATTGTACCAGTCCATCTCTTCTTGATGCCAGCTTGACTGATCTGGGAGGGCGATGAGATTTGTGCTTATTGTTTCAGAGATGATGGCTGTCGTTTTAGCCAGGATGCTGGCTGGATTGGGCTTTTTATTGTTGAAGACGTAGTTATTCCTGGCTAGCCAAATTTGCCAACATAGGGTGGCTGGGATGCATTTCCACAGTCTGCTGATATTATGTTTGCCTTTCTTGGAGAAGGGATAACATTTCCCCCAATTTTTCTGAAGAGAGGAGAGTTGATCAAAAGTTTCACCAATTTCCATGGGACTGATAACCTGCTTCCAGCAGCTTTGAGCAAAGGGACAGAGTAAGAAAATATGTTGAATGCTTTCCTCCTCAGTGCGACAGAAGCAGCATATTGATGGGCCCAGAATTCCTCTTTTCCTTAGATTCTCAGCAGTGAGGGTCTTACCTTTAAGAAGAGTCCAATTGAAGTGTTTGATCTTTGGGAGACACTCTGATTTCCAGACAGTTGTGGAAAGGTTCCAGTTTGTTGTTTGGGTAGTGGCCTGTAGTGCTTTGTACCCCTCTTTTACCGTGAATTTTCCTCCGCTGGGATCCCAGATATACCTGTCTTCGGCCCCTATGTTAGTGGGCGCAGAACCAGAGAGAGAGGTCTTGAGATTGGACCAGAGATCTCTAAGTTCGTTGGGGATTTGAATATCCTTCCAGTCTTGCCATTTGTTATGATTCCAGGTTGATATATCAAACAAGGTGGTTAAATTTCTTTCCTCCATCCAGATCTACAGAGGTCAGAGAGCTTGGAGAAGATTTTTCCTTTTTATGACCTCAACCCACCACGATCCTTTGCCGGTAAGGATTCTCCAGATCACCTTAAAGCCCAAAGCGCGATTGGAGAGGCTCGGAATTTTGATGGATTGTCCTCCCTTTTCATATGGAAGGGTTACCTTATCCCATTTGACAAGGCTAAATTTCTTGGTCTCTTGTTTTCCTCCCTGCCAGAGGAAGCTTCGCAAGATAAGCTCCATGTGTTTGTGGATGCTGGCCGGAGCCATAGTGACCGCATATTGATAAATTGGGAGAGCAGAGAGGATAGCCTTAATGAGAATCGATCTTCCTGCCAAGTTTAGCCAAGACACTCCCCAACTCTGCAGGAGGCCTCTCATCTTTTCTATGTGTTTGACCCAAATCTCAGCCTTGACTGTTTCTTTGGCTAATGGCAGACCTAGATAGGAGAAGAAACTCCAGTTCCTTTGCACTGGAATGTCCAGAATCAAGGATATTCTTTGCCTGATTTGGAGAGGAACGTTCCAAGTGTAAATCTTGCATTTTCTGTTGTTCAACTTCCCTCCTGAGGCTGCTAGAAATGCATCCAACACTTTCTTGAATCTTTTTGCCATTAAGCTTGAGGCTCCCCCAATGAGGAGGGTGTCGTCCACAAAGAGTGAATGATTGATCTCTTTGTTCCCTCTTTCTATGCGTATTCCAGTGATGGCTTTTTGCTTGCGGAGGTTTTCTAAGTGAATGCTCAAAGTCTCTGCAATTATGATGTATAAAAAGGGAGAGAGAGGACAGCCTTGTCTCAGTCCCCTAGAGCTTCTAAAATAGTTGCTAGGATGGACATTGATCAAGGGAGCGGTCCAAGTGTTGGAGATGCACCCATTGATAATGCTTATGAAGTTATTTGAAATCCCGAATTTTTTGAGGACTGTTGTTAAAAAGGGATGGTCGACTCTATCAAAAGCATTTGCCATGTCGAGTTTGATTATCATTCCTCTTTCTCTTCTGTTGAAGCTGTTGTGGATAGCTTCTTGGATCAGAATGACGTTGTCTGTGATTTGCCTGTTCGGGACAAATCCTCCTTGGTTCTCAGAGATTAAGTGAGGAAGAAGTTTTTTGAGCCTGTTGGCTAGAATTTTGGTGACAATCTTGTAAGAAACATTACATAGGGATATGGGGCGGAACCGGTCAAAAGTGAGAGGATTCACTTCCTTAGGAATGAGAGCTATGTGAGAGGACTTGGTATTTTCTCCCATCTTGTGATTTTTGAATACATTCTTTACCATCCGCACAAAGTCTTTTTTGATTGTTTCCCAATGATTTCGGTAGAAGGCGACCGTGAACCCATCCGGACCCGGGGCCTTATCCTGCTGCATACTGAAGGTTGCTGATCGGATTTCCTCTTCTGAGATGTCCTGGTCCAACTCTTTATTTTGAGAATCTGATATTTTGCTCTCTACTGCACTAAGAAAGTCGGAGCTGTCCGTTTGCTGAGGAGCAGCAGATAGTAGAGATTTGAAATGGTTATAAGCTGCTTCTTTAATTTCTTCTTGGTCACTGATCTCTTTTCCCTCTGCCTCTATTTTGTCTATCTGGTTTCCAGCTCGCCTGAGCTTTATGTTATTATGGAAAAAGGATGTATTTTTGTCTCCGGCTTTCAGCCAAAGACACCGAGATTTCTGTCTTTGGTCCTCTTCCTCTACTCTATTTTGTCTAAAAAGTTCCCTGTACATTTCTTTTTCATTATTTAAGTCTTCACTTGTATATTGAGTGTTCTCTGATTTTTTTTTATTTTCCATAATTGCTTCTTCCTTTGCCCACTGTTTGATGACTGCTCTTAGAGATTTTAATTTTGTTTCCCAAATGTAGTAGGGCGATCCATAGACTTCCTTGGCCCACTGATTTTGGATGAGAGTGCGAAATTCTTCTTTGAGATCCCATGTTTTGTTATATTTAAAGGGGAGAGGCCCCAAGTTTCTGCCTTTGTCCAGATTTAATACCACAGGTTTGTGATCGGAGGCCGAAGCATGAATTATTTTGCTCTTAATAGACTGGAAGCTTGCTGCGATTCTTTCCTGAAGTAGAAATCTGTCTAGTCTCTCTTTAATATTGTAGGAGCCAGTTCTTTTGTTACTCCATGTGTATTTCCCGTTGGAGAGGGGAATGTCTATCAGATTGTGTGTCTGTACTATAGATTCCAGCAAATCTCTTGAAGGGTCTGCGTGATAGTTTCCTCCTAACTTTTCTTCCACGTTTCTTATTACATTCAAGTCTCCTCCCAGAATTATGTTCCTGTTTTGCACGGACTGGAGATCTGAGGATATAGTGTCCCAGCAGCGGCCTTTATCCCTGTAATGATTTGGAGCATATATGTTGTATATAGAGTAGATTTCCTGAGATCCTTTGTTTTTTAAGTCTGTTCTTACCCACCAGTTGCAAAATTGAAAATTGATGTGATCCCATTTATTCTTGTTCCAGATTGTTCCTATTCCTCCAGAAGCACCTTCTGAGCCTGTTGATACTCCTGTGAAGTTTTTGAAGCTTTTGGTTTGATTTTGGAAGTCTTGTTCAGAGATTTTGGTCTCCTGGATGAGGAGAAGGTCTGGCTGCTCCTGTTTTATTAAATCCCGGATTGCTTTTATTTTTAAGGAAGAGCCCATCCCCCTACAATTCCAAGAGACCAAGATCATTATTTACCAATTTTTGGGTGAGCTCCACTCCTCTCCTTTGCTTTTTCTCCGCTTTCTTTTAGTTTGTCTAGGTATGAGTCCATTGGTTGCTGCGCTCCCGTAGCCATCTCTTTTGCCGTTGTTTCATCTCTGAGCTCTTTGTTTGACTTTCGGCCTGCTTTTCTCGGGGGGTCTGTGGATTGGCTAGCTTCTTTCGATTTGTTTCTGGTGAGGATTCTCTCTATGGTTGGAGGGGGGGAAGGCAGGGGGATCACGAGGGAGGGAGAGGTAGCTGCCCGGGGGGAGGAGGGAGGGGAAGAAGGTTCTTCGACGGACAGAGATTCGAAGGGGTTGGAGGATGAAGGGAAAGCTGAGCTGGGGGGGGAGGGGGAGGGGGAGGGGGGATTCCGGGGGGGTTTAGAGCTAGGTCCTTGGGTGGAGGAAGGTTTTTTCCTTTTTACTGGTTCCCATGTGCCCTCAGGGTTTTCCTCGTTTTCAGTAGATTCATTTATTTTTGACTTACTACATCTATTTGCGAAATGACCATATTCATGGCATACCTTGCATTTGAAGGGAAGCTGCTCGTAGTCCAGCTGTTGGATGTGCGTCCATTGGTCTACCTTGATCTTGATAGCTTCCGGCAGACCTTTCCCTAGGTCTACTTCCACGCAAATCCTGGCGCACGCATGCATGTTCTCCCTTGGCTCAGATCTGTCGATGTATTTGCCTACTGCGTTCCCTATTGCCTTTACTGATTCGTCTCCCCAACAATGAAGCGGAAGATGAGGAAGCCGGACCCAAACTGGTACTGCATTTGGGATGTCCATTTCCGGATCAAAGTCCGGAGACCATCTGTTCAAGTAAAGACCTCTTGAATCCATGAAGTAGGGGCCGTTTCTGAAGATGAGATTCTTGTCTTCTTTTGTTTCAAAGAGGAATGTGAAATAGCCTCTTCCACAGAATCTGATGGCTATTTTCCCTTGTAACATCGCGCTCCAGTTGCGCTCTACCCATTTCTGGACTGATCTCGGAGAGGGCCAGAGACCAGTGAACTGGCCTACTAGCCCTCTTTCCGCGAGTATTATTGCTGACTTCCTTGGAAGGGATGGAGGAAGATTAACCTCAGGGATTTCATCGAGTTTTTTGATGAACTTGGTCACTGTGGGACGGGGTCTGGGATTAGCCGATTCAGGAAAAAGAGAGGCGAAAAGTTTCTCATTGTTCTCAGAGTCTGGAGGGGGGGGAGCGAGCCCGGCCATTCAAGAGGTGAATGGCCAGCGGGAGATGGGATGAGGAGACCAGCGCGGAAAGAGAGGCAGAGGCTGGGCCCCAACGAGGGACCGAGCAGGGACCAGCAGAACAGTCCAAAGCGGAAGAGGGGATCGAGGGAGGCAGCAGCCCTGCCAGGCAGGGCCTGGGGAGCAGGATCAGGCGAGCGCGGGAAGCAGGTTCAAAAATCGCAAAGCAGCTCCTTCAGAGACATTTCATATATTAATGTTAAGATTACTTAACATTAATTTGGATGGAGTTTGGATGGATTATCTGCAGTTGCAGTTTCAGGTTTGGCATATTCGCAGGCAACTGTTTAGGTTTGGCATATTCGCCAGCGGCAATTGTTCAGCATGCAGGATGCATGCACTACAGATGTTGCATTAAGGAAACTTACAGATGCTTCCACTTGTGCTATCTTAGCTGCTTGTTGGTGTTTCCTTAAGATTCCATGTTATCATACTGTTCGATTTGGTCAGGAAAGCCTCTTCGCGACTGGTTTTGGGTTGCTCCAAGGTAGACCCTAGCTTGAAAGGTCAAACAGATGCGATCAGCCTAGTTCCCAGAACCTCTAATGTTTGGATTGGAAACACGCTCATTTCTAGATGTACCAAACAGGGATGGGATTTCATACAGTATGATCCATGGCATATTTCCATATATAGAGCCCAGCGCACCTTATTATTGTTCCTGCTATTCCTGCCTCGCAAGGAAGATAAGTCTACCACGCACTTATTCTTATAGCAGATCAGGTCTCTGTGGTTAATATCCGAGCTGAGGGTTTGATTCGTCGTCAATAATGCAAAAGTCGATCAATCGTTCTCTGCAACAGCAACAACTATGCAACAACAACTCTCTGCAACAGCTATGGATACTGAATTATTGTGCAACAGCTATGGATACCGAATTGCTGTGGATTCTCTAGCATACTACAGTCACCTCTTCTTCATTCTTATTATGTGCTTCTGCCCTTCACCTCGTCCTTACTGCTGCCTTTTCCTCTTCTTCATTCTTATTATGTGCTTCTGATATGGGCTGATGTGCTTCTGATATGGGCTGTGGACAGAGTCGTCGGTGTTTCTGCGGTGAAATACAATGAGCAAGGTGAGATAAAACTGAAATGGTTACTAGTATATCTGCATGGGAGACTGTAAATCCCTGTTAGCTATTTTGATTTAATTTTAAGGAAATAGGGTATTCTGTAAAAAGAAATCCCCAAAAATGGATACAATTATTTCTTTATACGATCTACAGACTCTAGAGCTATTACATGTCTACGTCTACTATATCGGTTTCAGGCCTACGAAAATCTGTAAGGGAGGATTTCACAGGGAAAACTAACTATAATTTTTCATTGATAGAATATAAAACATTTGAAATAGTAGTTTCACATTATATAACTTTTTGTATGTAAATCTGTGTTTTGCCTCATGCATTTAAAACGAATCAAATATGCCTAGCCTAGTATATTTGAACTTTTTTTCTTTAAACCGTGAATATTTTTCGGCGAAATGAAGTCGCATTCAAAATTTATTTTCTTGAAAAGTGGTCAAATAGCCATGAATGTGATATTGCTGCTGGTAATCCTACCTACTGCCTAGTTAAATTTTTCCGAGGCTGTAATGGTACTAGCAGCAAGTACATCAGATCAATATCATGTCAGAATATTACCGAGAGAATTTAGTCTATCTATACATATCAGCAGATAATTTAGTCTCAAAGCAGAAAAATAATCTCTGCATGTTTATTTCTTGTGCGACTGTAGATCAAATAAGATGACATGGAGACGAAGAGGATCCCACAACACATGAGCACACAAATGCTGAAGCAGTCAAGGAAAGAAAAATTCATCAACCAAACCTGGAGAAAGGCAGTACTATATGACAAACAGAGATGCAAATCTTTACATTCTGATAGAAACGAAAGCTGTGCAAGTTCAACCAGCGACCTGGAGGCAGAAACAGCTTTCAGGTTTCACTATGGTGGCACAAAGAGTACAAAAACTCGGGCTCTGAGATGTGTATTTCATAGAAGCAGGAGTCCATGAAAGAACATGAGTCCTATCAGCATGTTATCAGGAAGGAGGAAAACAAGAAACAATGGTAAGAATGTATCCATTTTAAGCTCCTTTAAATTACATAAAGGATATTGTCCTCTAGCAATGGGTTCCTATGAGGAAGATGGTGCTGGTCTTCTTCAGAGACATGAAGACAAGTTTTATTTTCATGTGACATGTTTCATTTTCCTTACGCATGTTTACAGGTTTCGTTTTCTATGGGCATGTCATGTTTCATGTTCTTTCACTGACCACGTGGTTTCTTCGGCCAACGAGAGTCTACTTTATTTGTGTCAAGATTTCTGGGATTCTGCAACCGAAAGCAAAAATCATTAAAAATGCAGTTCAATGAAAACAGTGCTAAGTCCTTTTTATACTATAGTTAAGAATAATAAACATTCAATAATAGCAAGATAGTTCCAATGTATAAAAGTTAATGCCCAAATGGGCCCCACCACATTAAGTCCACATAGAATATATTAAGCTCAAAGTGAATACGATAGCACATAACATCCAAATCAAAATAGTCCAAACTCAAAAAGAAACATGACTATACTTCTGGAAACCGACTATGGACACGAGTGTAGGCTAACAAACCTTAACTATCTTGTACATAAACCTGATTGCTTTGTTAAATGGACTTTTCCTCCCATAGTGGCATCTGCAGGTTAGAAACACCCTAGTTTTAGTCTTGACATCGAAGGAGTATCTACATCATTCAATTCTTCACAAATCTTGCTTCACATAGATGACGCATGGGAAAGAAAAGAAGACTCACTAGTCGATTCTACTACAAAAGGGCTAATACTCCATCTTAAGACCTCGAAATTTCTTTTGTAAACCCAATTTTGCTCTCAGTCTCCAATCTTGCACCAGTCGAGCTTCAAAATAGATCATTTTCTTATTACGCAACTTTTGTTACACTTCAGGGCATCCAAAACTACTTCAAGATGAGAAGTCAACCCAGTGTTAGGAATCCAATGTCCACTTCCTTCAAGGAATATTGCTCCAATCTTCTTGTAGTTCTTGATAGACTGCGCTACCCCTTGTGCCCTAAACTGAACAAGGGAAAGAACTCGCTGCCTTATCCAACACTTTGCTACCCTAACAAGCTGCCAGAAAGCAAAAATAGAGACAAAACGAACTTTTTGCTCAACTAAGACTCT
Source organism: Pinus tabuliformis (assembly GCA_031772625.1). Classification (NCBI taxonomy): domain Eukaryota; kingdom Viridiplantae; phylum Streptophyta; class Pinopsida; order Pinales; family Pinaceae; genus Pinus; species Pinus tabuliformis. Next base: position 700,739,199 of record CM062805.1, on the reverse strand, counting down.
TACACTCAAGAACATAAAGAAACCAACGCAAAATTTCAATCCTCCTTCAAAGTATTCATGTGCCAAAATTCATTTATACATTATTATTAAAACGACGTTTTCATCTCCTCTAATCAGGGATAGCATCATTTATAAAGAAAACATGTTCTTCTCTATAGAGATATGTCCGCTTGGTCAATTATGAAAACAACACTTGATGACGACATCACATGCTTGTAAGTAATGATTCGCCATGCTACTAACTCGAAGTACGTATTGTGCTAATTCCGACATATATCAGGACAAGGCATAATGACATATATAATAGCAGCGTTATCGAAGGATTGATCTTACCAAAAAGGCCAAATTTTCATTTCACTGTGTAGAAAACCCCACAGAGTTAATTTTGACATGAGGAGTTAAATTTGAAGGAACGCTCTGCCATCTTTCTGATTAATTTATCCCTATGAGGCCTCTTGGTAGAAGATTTATGGTAGGGGATTCACGATGTTGGTACTGAAATAAATTCGCGCCATACTAAGAGTTGTTGTATCGTTATAGAGCAAGTAATAATCTTTGAAATCATAAATTGATGTTTTAATATGTACCGATAAATCAGACTTTAATGTGTGCTTGTTTTGGATGTTGACCAAACATAGTGGAAAGGGACACACTGGATTGAAAAATAAGGTTGGAGAAAGGAGTATCATATAGTTTTATCCAGTTTGATTCAACCTTTGAAACCGAAAGGAATCAAGTAGGCATATCAAAGAAAGGTCAATCAATAGTCAAGTTCAAAGTGCCTAAAGTCAGGTCATCCTAAGTCAGGTGTCAAAGCCATACTTTGAACAAGTATTCTCTTCACGGAACTATATTTCTTCAAAATCCTTTAATATGATGAATCTGCTACTTTAAATATTAACGAAATATCATCATGAAGACGCGACATGCATTGTTATTCTCTTGGCTATCCAAGCAACTAGTATGTGCATTCTTGTTGCATTAGGCAACTTCTTCGAGGACATGGGCATGTTCAAATTTGATGGTACCTGTTTGAGAACTTACAACAAGTAGGTGTATACTATGCATCCATGGATGGAAAGACAAATTGCACCGGTGAGACCAGGTGATGCCTTAGAAATTTTTTCATACCTCCCACCCAATCCAATTTGTTCAGTTTCTCGTCGAAAGTAGCATAGATCACAAGAAAATGGTGCTCACTGAGAACATCAAAATGACTATTTAGCCACCCACCCCAATCCCCGAACGAAGTCGCTTGTCCGCATCTTGAAAGGATATCTGGGAATGCTCTAGTGCATGGATCACTGTTATAAGAAGCATGAGATTATGTTTTGCATTTTGATGAATTGTTAACAACGCATACTATAGCAGGTCATCCTAAGTCAGGTGTCAAAGCCATACTTTGAACAAGTATTCTCTTCACGGAAAAGCCTGTATTCTGTAATTTGCTTTGTCATTAAACTATATTTCTTCAAAATCCTTTAATATGATGAATCTGCTACTTTAAATATTAACGAAATATCATCATGAAGACTCGACATGAGAGGAGCTGGTATGCACTGGTTCCTGTCACACTCAACTGCCAAAACCTCACTTGCAATCTAACACCAAGATTTTATTTCCGATTTGCCCCCGCTGTCAGATACACCACTTCATTTCCGATTTACTTTTGCCATCACATACATCATTTCATATGCCACCTGCCTCCGCGGTCAGATAGATCACTTAATTGCACCGATTGCTCACTTAACTGCACCGATTGCATATCAAATTCCGCACCTTCCATCTTGCAACACTGAAATTATAAGTTTCTTGTTCTACAACGATCGTTAAATACCAGTTTGCTCCAATAAATGCTCCTCATATTGGATTATATCCTCTCCAATCTGATCTTCAAGTATTTCAGTTCCATTTCCAATCAGTCCGTATACGTACTTACTTCTGCACGTGTCAAAATTTAACCCACATTCAAGGCTTCTGATCTTGCACGGCTTTCCTTATTTGGTTGTACATTAAAATATTCTCAAAAAATCAGTTCCATTCACACTTAAAATCAGCTTGCAAACACGTTTAACTCTTTTATAAATTGACACAAGTAATGCTTAATTTCTCACCTACAAAACAAAACCACCTTCTGCACCTACATCTTGACATACATCTCTCTGCTTCACGTAACATGGAATCCATTAGCATAAGCCAACTTACTCAACTGGTAGAATTGTTTCTCTTAGCACTTGTTCTCATGACTCTTCTGATTATGGACATCGTAAAAGTCGAAGCACAAAGAAAAAAGAAACCAAGAAAACAATAACATCTCGAACGAGGAGCACAAGAATCTACAACAAGTACTTGGCTACTAGACTATGCATCTACTGCTTCTACCTCTACATCATCTTTGCCAAAGAATAGAAATAACTGCCTTTTGGGTTCAATTCTTTTCCTTCTTCTGTGTATGGTTTTGCACAATGATTATGGGGTATATTCGAGTTACAGCTCACATTGTTGAGCAGAGATTGTCAAAATTCTGAATCTCACGCATATTTTTGCATTATTTTACGCGTTGTCTTAATTCCCGTCTTCCCTCTTTCTTACAGGTCTATACACAAAGTCATGTCCTATATTCTTCTCGAAAGAAACCACCCTGGTTTCAATCCAAATACACGTCACTGCCTCTATGGATTAGTACGTGCTTTCATTTCTAAAAAGAATGCCGTTACGCGAACCTCACATGCTTTTCAATTTTAAGAGAGGTTGTTGACTTCTTCGCAGCATAAACACTGATATTTTGTATCCTCATATATCAAAGTTGGTTGATTGCTTGTTGTCTTCATGACATTTCCACCAAAGCCAATTCAAGTTTCTAGTTTTGCTCCTTCACCATCAACGCAGGTTCCAAACAGCACCCCTCATGTGGTTACATAAATTCCTAAGAAACAGAAAACAAGTACTTTAAGAACTACACTTGGGCCTTCTCTTGGAGGGTTTACACTACTAGGAATGGTGGGCTTTTCCTTGGTTGAATGACTTGTATATTTTTCTTAAAAGGCTATGAATGCTTGTAGAACTAATATTTTAAGTAATTTTATATTTTGAATGAGTAGTATATGTTCTAGCAAGAAAAGATGAACTTCTAAGATTTTGTAAAGGATGATGCAAATTCAGTTTTTAAGAATCGTATGGTTCAACAATATTTCTAGCCTCTTTTTTAAGTGCAGTTTGTTATTTCTCTCATCATATTTTGGTAGAAAGTTTAGATAATTATCTGGGAGGTCATGCAAGTTTTAAGGTAAATCCAAAGGTCCATATCTAGTTGGTGCCAATGCGTTAACCCTTTGGACATTAGCTCTTGGGTTCTTTTCGGCTATTAGGTGTTTCAAAATCAACTTCTTTATTTCAGGTGATACTGGAATACAAGGGCTTCTCATAATGTGAGCAAGGAAGGTTATGCAAGGTTGGTTGTTACCTTATAGCTAGGAAAAATACAGTGACCTTCTATCTCTGCTCTGAAAGTTGACTAGCTCCTTGTCTCACTAGGCCCTACCATGAATAGGTCGGATTGTCAGATTTGTCAATGCATAAGCCAAGCTTGGTGCTGGGCGAAGCAACTGTGAAAGTAGCTATCACTCAAACTCAAAAAGCCTTGATCAATGCCTTTGAACCCAGCGGTTGACATATCGTTTATTTGCTGGAGCGAGAGGGAATACAGTCTTAGTATTTTCCTCTGGCGTTGAAGGCCAAGGATGCAAGAGGATGGGGTCCCAAAGGGGCTCATACTTAGTAAAACAGGGGTACTGCCTAAAGCCTTCAAAGCATCCTCTCCCCCAAATAGATGAATCTGGAAACAAATTTGGGGAATAGATGTGCTTCCAAAAGTAAGCACTTTCCGTTGGACAATGATCCATGAAAAACTACTAACCGCAAAAAGCCTGATAATATAAAGACAAGGTCCATCCTATTACCTTATAGCTACGAAAAATACAGTGACCTCCTATCTCTGCTCTGAAAGTTGACTAGCTCCTTCTCTCACTAGGCCCTTCCGTGAATAGGTCAGATTGTCAGATTTGTCAATGCATAAGCCAAGCTTGGCATTGGGCGAAGCAACTGTGAAAGTAGCTATCACTCAAACTCAAAAAGCCTTGATCAAGGCCCTTGAACCCAGGGGCGGGTCCTGCTCAGACTTAGATGGCCATCAGAAATAAAGACTCTTACGTGAAAGCCTGATAATATAAATACAAGGTCCATCCTATTACCTTATAGCTAGGAATAATACAGTGACCTCCTATCTCTGCTCTGAAAGTTGACTAGCTCCTTCTCTCACTAGGCCCTTCTGTGAATAGGTCGGATTTTCAGATTTGTCAATGCATAATCCAAGCTTGGCGTTGGGCGAAGCAACTATGAAAGTTCGATCGCTTCATAATCCGTTTATTCCCAATTCTCAGGTAGGCTTAACTTGATGCAGGGACTTGCTACGTCGCAGCTTCCCTTGTTTAAATAGAAAACACTAAACTACATTTCTAAAAATATTCAACCTTATTAAAATTTAAACTTAGAAAATGGGATAATCATTCTATTTAAAATAAACCTAAATAAACCAATTAACTTTTTATTTATAAAACAGTAATTTTATTTAAGTAGTAAATACTAAACTACATTTCTAAAATATATTATATAACATTAAAATTAATATCAGCTATATCTATTATAAGTCCAAATATTTCAATCTCTTGCATATCAAATGATCTGATCCCTCTTAGCAATTGTCGAGCATATCAAATGATGTGATCCCTCTTAGCACTTGTAGATATGGAGTTAAGATGGATTTAGGTTGGTTTAATTCCCCGCTTTAAATAGGCTACATTCCACATGAATACCATGGGTCAATACTATGGACCATTTTTATTTTTAATATTATTTTATTCTTATAGGGTTCTTATTATTATTATTATTATTATTATTATTATTATTATTATTATTATGTGTTGACCAAGTTAAAATGTTAACATTATATTACATTAATCTTTTTAATTAATTTTAATTTTATTTTTATGTAATTTGACTTAGTCAAAAAATTAAACATTACATTACAACATTGTGTTGCCTCTCTATGCAATTAAACAAAATCTCAAAAAATCATAATTTCACTTTAAAGCATTTAGTATAAATTTTTGAATAATAAATTGTAATCATATTAAAAAAAAAATTATCACCAATAACCTATCTTGGAAAGACAAAAGCAATCATCTTATAAAGCCAAATTAGTGACTAACACAATAATGGGACTTTGATTATCATAAATTGATTCTAGGATATGGATGAAATAATGTATTATTAATTTTATTTAATCATGTTGATAATACTTGAATCTATTATAACTTTTTGAAAAAGAGTAAATGAACAAGTACATATAAACAAACAAGTGAGATTTTTATAGTACAGAAAGATGAGAATATCTTAAACAAGGGGCTTCATGAATTGAAATATATTATATATAAATCCATTATGTTGATCCATAAATAAATATAATCTAGAGTCTTATCTCTTGAGTCATTCAGTGATCAAATTTAAAGTTTTTTGTCGAACTTACAAGGTTTATAATCCTTATTTATTGAATTTATTGTAAATTTCAGCATTGTATCCAAATATTTGCATACATAAGTCAATGGTACATTTCGCCTTGGTCTTGTGTTCATGAGGATGACAAGAACACAATGTGTAGATATTCTCTTTAATTTTTATGATTTCACTAACATGATCTATTTATATTATGTAATTGGAGTAAGTTAATGTTGTTGTGACAAATTTAATATGAAATTCATATAAAGATTAGTAAAATGCCAACTTCAAATTGATATCTACATTTTATCTTCATAGGATGACAAGAACACAGTGGCTCAGATCTCTCTTAAATTTGTTATAGTTTTAGTGTTCAGAGTGTTATATATGTAATTGGAGTAAGTTGGTCTTGGTGTGACAAATTTAAAGTGAAAATAATATAAATATTATTCAATTCCAACTTCAAATTTGATACCTACATTTAGTAAAATGGCAAGAACAGAATGACCTGGATCTGCCTGTAATTTTTTTTTTATATTGTTGGTTTCAAGCACATGGTATTAGTGATACCTGGTATTGAATTCATGGACTAAATGTAATAAAGCCTTTAAATAGGCTTGAGATATTTCATTCTAATGTGCTTGGAGGTGAACAACTCAAATTTTTGGAGGAGAACAATAAAAGCTCACTTAACAAGATTTGATTAAGGTATATCATTGTAGGTTGTTGTCAAAATATGGTACTATTTCTTTTCACTTGTCAAATAAAAATTAACAATTTGTGCATGGAATCATATAACATATCACATATTTTTTACTCTATGTTATATCACACAAAATTATCATAGACATCTTGCAATATCAAAGATGTAGAAATTCGGGAAGTAGAATTCGATTCTATTTGATTTATGGAAAAATGATCACAATGCTTTCTATTACCTAGGATACTCTCTGTTGGGTGAACTAATTTTCACAGGAATAAGAAAGATAAATGTGAAAATTGGAAGAGGGAAAACCATCTTTGAAAATATTAGAAAAACTTGATTGAAGGTAGAACCATCTATGACAAAATACACACCAAAAAATTGGATACCGATCCCATAAATTCAAGTAAGCTGGCCCTTTTTTAACTCAAAAAAATCTTCAAATTGCAAATTTCTATCAAACAAATAGGTATGGAGGGAATATTTGTACCACTACTCAAAATGATTCTCTGCTCTGATGTAGCATAAAAAGACAAGGGAATGCATGACCCAAAAATCTATGGAAATTTTCTTTAAGACCTAGTTAGATATCTCATGCACATCAATGGGAGTTGATAGTGTTCAATATGGTGTGGCCAATTTAACAATACTGGGTTGAATATTTAGGTACACAAAATGCTGGGAACCAAAATCTCTATTAGACATAAAGTGCATAGTGCCTAAGATATTCCCAACTGTTTTTTGAGAACATCAAACACAAGAATTTGTAGATGGGCCCTAATTCATAGGGAGCAATGGTCTTTATCTAGGATTTTTAAGGTTGTCAACATTGAAGTGCTAGTACAAGAGATAGAACATTGATCGACAAACAACTCAAATTCATACCCCCATGATCTCATCTAGTCTCTAATTGAATGACATGGATCAACCTCCCATTCTCGGCTAGAGACTCGCTAAATCGAGAAGAGGATATATAACAAATCTCACTGAGGTTTAAAACATGTTTGAGAGATGAAGCTTTGTGGTGGTGATGACACATTGATTATTTAAAGACCCAAAGCTAGACACCAAAATATTTCCTAATGGACCTATCTATCAAGTGATGCAAATTGATATCCTCTATTCCATAATCACAGTCCAAATTGAATGGTAAGGAATGATCAATGACATGGCCTCAATAATGGTGACTCACATCAACATCCTACTCATCATAAAAAAAATTAATAAAATTGTGCACAAATTCTCAAATGCACATCTAAAAAATAGGGAAGGGAAAAATATCGTGCTTAGGGGAATGATATGTTTTATGAAGCTTGTTGGGGTTGCAAGTTGTGTTTAAGAAATATTCCTACACATGACTGAAAAGGAATTTTTGTGCAGAGGGCACCAAAAAATTGAGTGAAAAAACCACAAACGAGTCATTGACACTAAATTGGGTGCCATGCATCAAATATTGCCCACATTTTCATATATTAGCCTAAGGGTGGATGACCTTTGTTCTTCGATCTTCAATGCATATGGAGAAGCTACTAATGCAAAACTAAATATAGGAAAACTCTTCTAATCCTTTACAAATGGACTCTCGTCTATGATGTGAAGTTAGAGAAATCTTATCTCATGTCAGATTGGGTTAAGTTGCTAGGTCATTATTGTGGTCACCAAACGTACTTCAAGAAATTCATAATTCCATTGGCTCCTTTATGGAAGTGAATATGAGCTATGAGGAGAAGGGGCTTATGAAATGTAGCAGAATAGTTGAACATCGCATTACAACATTTTTACCATATTGGGCTAGAGACCGCTCTTTGTGCAATTAAACAAAATCTCAAAAAATCATAATTTCACTTTAAGGCATTTAATATAAATTTTTGAATAATAAACTGTAATCATATTAAAAATTTCATATCACCAATAAATTATCTTGGAAAGGCAAAAACAATCATCCTATAAAGCCATATAAATTAGTGACTAACACAATAATGACACTTTGATTATCATAAATTGATTTTGGGATAGGGATGAAATAATGTCCTATTAATTTTATTTATGCCTATTGATAATACCTGAATCTATTATAGTTTTTTGAAAAAGAGTAAATGAACAAGTACATATTTTATTTCTTATGACCTTTTGAAAGAGACTAAACAAACAACTGAGGTTTTTATAGTACGAAAGGGTGAGAATATCTTAAACGAGGAACTTCATGGATTGAAATATATTATATATAAATCCATTATGTTGATCCATAAATAACTATAATCTAGAGTCTTATCTCTTGAGTCATTCAATGATCAAATTTAAAGTTTGTTGTCGAACTTACAGGGCTTATAATCCTTATTTATTGAATTTATTGCAAATTTCAGCATCGTATCCAAATGTTTGAAGATATAAGTCAATGCTATATTTCGCCTTGGTCTTGTGTTCATGAGGATGACAAGAATACAATGTGTAGATATTCTCTTTAATTTTTACGATTTCACTAACATGATCTTTTTATATTATGTAATTGGAGTAAGTTAATCATTAGGGGAATTTTGAGGTCTAAAATGGGTTCCTAAGGAAATTATAAAATAATAGTGGAAATAATAAAACAATATTAGATTACATCATCAAATTTTAAAGGGGAAAAAAAGAAAAAAAAAACTATTTTTTCAATCATATTTTCAACTTATCTCCCTATGGGTTTACTCAAATTTCGAGCAGAAACACTTGTTGGACACAGAATTTGATTCCTCATCCAAGGAGTACCCATGTTGCATACTTTAGATGGACCCCACTACACCAAAAATGACGAATACATGAAAAACATTATTCCAATCACATTGTTTCATGTATTTCTCATTTTCTGTGTAGCTGGGTCCATCGAAAGTGTGCAACATGGGTACTCATTGGATGCGGAATTAAATTTTGCATCGAACGAGTAATCCCACTCGAAATTTGAGTAAAACCTTAGGGAGAAGTTTAAAATACGAGTTGAAAAAGTAGTTTTATTATTTTTTAATCTCTTTTCCTTTTTACTTCAAAAATGGTGAATCATTCTCCATGGTTGTACATTTTTCTTAGGAGGCCCATTTTAGACCTCAAAACTCCCCTAATGGTGTTTTTGAAAAATTTAATATGAAATCCATATAAATATTAGTAAAATGCCAACTTCAAATTGATATCTACATTTTATCTTCGTAGGATGACAAGAACAAAGTGGCTCGGATCTCTCTTAAATGTTTTATATTTTTATTGTTCATATATGTAATTGGAGTAAGTTGGTCTTGGTGTGAAAAATTTAAAGTGAAAATAACATAAAGATTATTCAATTCCAACTTCAACTTTGATGCCTACATTTAGTAAAATGGCAAGAGCAGAATGACCTAGATCTGCCTATAATTTTTTTAAAGTTTATATTGTTGGTTTCAAGCACATGGTATTAGCAATCCCTGGTATGGACTAAATGTAATAGATCCTTTAAATAGGCTTGAGATATTTCATTTTGATGTGCTTGGAGGTGAACAACTAAGAGTTTTTGGAGGAGAACAATAAAATCTCACTTAACAAGATTTGATTAAGGTATATCACTATAGGTTGTTGTCAAAATATGGTACTATTTATTTTCACTTGTCAAATAAAAATTAACAATTTGTGCATGGAATCATATAACATATCACTTTTTTTTCTTCTCTTTTATATCACACAAGATTATCATAGACATCTTGCAATATCAAAGATGTAGAAATTCAGGAAGTAGGATTGGTTTCTGTTTGATTTCTGGAAAAGCAATCACAATGTTTTCTATAGCTTAGAATACTCTCTATTGGGTGAACTAATTTTCAAAGGAATAAGAAAAATAAATGTGACAATTGGAAGAGGGACAACCATCTTTGAAGATATTAGAGAAACCTGATTGTAGGTAGAACCATCTATGAAAAAATACACACCAAAAAAGTGGATACCAATCCCATAAATTCCAATAAGATTGCCCTTTTTTAACTCAGAAAAATCTTCGAATTGCAAAGTTCTATCAAACAAATGGGTATGGAGGGACTTTTGGTACCACTACTTAAAATGATTCTCTACTCTAAAGTAGGAGAAAAAGAAAAGGGAATGACAGACCCAAAAATCTATGGAAAATTTCTTTAAGACCTATTCAGATATCTCATGCACACCAATGGGAGTTGATAGGTTCAAGATGGTGTGGCCAATTTAACAATACCGAGTTGAATATTTAGGTACACAAAATGCTCGGAACCAAAATCTCTATCAGACATAAAGTGCATAGTGCCTAAGATATTCCCCAACTTTTTTTTTAGAACAATGAACACAAACATTTGTAGATGGGCCCTAATTCATAGGGAGAAATTGACTTTATATAGGAATTTTAAGGTTGCAACTTGAAGTTCTAGTACAGGAGACATAACTCTGAGATCCAACACATACTCTTAGAAATTTAGTCTACATTAGATAGTTTTACAAACAACTCAAATTCGCCCCCCCATGATCTCATCTGGTCTCTAATTGAATGACCTAGAGTAACCTGCCATTCTCGGCTAGAGAGTTGAATCGAGAAGAGGATATACAACAAATGTCACTGAGGTTTAAAACCTATTTGAGACATGAAGTTTTGTGGTGGTGATGACTCATTGATTATTTAAGGACCCAATAATAGAGGCCCAAATATTTCCTAATGGACCTATCTATCAAGTGAGGCAATTGATATCCTTTATTCCATAATCATAGTCCAAATTGAATGGTAAGGAATGATCAATGACATGGCCTCAATAATCATGACTCACATCAACATACTACTCATGATAAAAAAAATAATACAATTGAGCAGAAATTCTCAAATGCACATCTAGAAATTGGGGAAGGGAAAAATCTCTTGGTTAGGTCAATGATATTTTTTATGAAGCTTGTTGGGGTTGCAAGATGTGTTTAAGAAACATTCCTGCACATGACTAAAAAGGAAGTTTGGTGTGGAGGGCACCAAAAAATTGAGTGCAAAAACCACAAACGAGTCATTGACACTAAATTGAGTGCCATGCATAGAATATTTCCCACATTTTCATGTATTAGCCTAAGGGTGGATGACCTTTTTTCTATTGTCTTAAATGCATATGGAGAAGCTACTACTGCAAAACTAAATATAGGAAAACTCTTCTAATCCTTTACAAATGGAATCTCGTCTATGATTTGAAGTTAGAGAAATCTTATCTCCTGTGAGATTGGGTTAAGTTTCTAGGTCATTATTATGGTCACCAAATGTACTTCAAGAAATTCATAATTCCATTGGCTCCTTTATGGAAGCGAATATGAGCTATGAGGAGAAGGGGTTTATGAAATGTAGCAGAATAGTTGTAGGGTTGGACCTTCATGAGGGGCTAGCAAAGGAGATGCTCATACATTTAGGCCCTATCACCCACATGCAAATGTTGGATAATGAGTATCCCATTCAAATGCAAAAAATGCCACATATATGAGCATTTGGTGGCAGTGAGTACCCTAAATCTTAATAAGAATCATGTGGGTAAAGAAGTTTAAGCATACAATATTAGATGAGGCTATAGATAATATTTTATTAATTTGTCAAAGGTTTTGAAAATGGAAATTAAGCATGATACCAAAATAGAGGAAGATACACAAAATTTGGCCTCCATGATGAAAGATGGAATTGTCATTAAGCTTGGTCTACATGGTCATGGGAAGGACAAGGATGCACCTTCACAATCCCAAGGTAAAGTACATATGCAAATGTATAGTTGCAATTCCCCTTTGTTTTCCTGTGAAAAATTGGACAAAGTAAGGCTTCCTTTCTCTTATTGTGTCACCTTTATAAATCCTTAAAACACAAAATCAAAATTTTTAATTCAAAATCATTTATTTTATTTAATACATATTTTTAAAATTATTTTAATGTCAAATGTGTATAATAATGACATAGTAGTTGTATAGTTTCAAGGAACATGGTTTCATGTGGTACGAAAAGTGTTTTAAAAATATTTCTTATACATTGGTGACTTACTCAACACCTAGAAGTGCTATGATTTTATTGAACTTTATAGATTTATAAAATGTATATGGATCATATTTTCAATCCTTCTAAGTGACAATATAACTCCTACTTGTTGAAGTAGTTCGATAAACTTGTTGAAGTAGTTCCATAAACATGAGGGAAGGAATAAACCATTGATGATTTGTCCTTATGTTTTTAAAAATAGAGTTGTGTTTGTAAATTAATATATGATTTTTTTTTGAATTCAAGTCTCAAGATTAATTTAACAATAACATACATTAACATTTGCACTTCCAATTTCCCATCATTCAAATATCTAATTTTTTTTCTTTATTTAAATGAAAGATATAGATCCCAATTATAAAAGGTTACACAGTGGCAACAACATTAACATTTATCTTTTACTCAAATTGGACTACATTTAGATCACATAACATATCATATATATCTTCATCTATGTTATTTTTTCATATGCTAATGATGCTTCCTTTGCAACATTTGATGCAATTGCTAGTTTAATTTCTATGGTAATATGTTTAGTAGTAGTGAGAATAGAGGGTTTAGATATATCTCAAATTGTAACATTTTCCCTTTTAGATTCAATTAAAAAAGTTTTATAAAATTAAATTAAAATAAAATATTTTTACCATGAAATAAGTTATGGTTTTTTGGCATGTGGCATTGATAAGCCATGGTATTGTAACAGAACCTATTTACAATTTAATATCCATGGTAAAGTGAGGCTAAATATCCATGGTTAACAATCTTGTCATACTGTTATAAAATATTTTGATTGTAAAAAAGTTATGATTTTTGGGCATGTGACATTGATAATCTATGACATTGTAACAAAGCCTATTCGCAAGCTCATAAGATCAATGGAAAAATAAAGTGGGGGTGAATATTCATGGTTAAGAATCTTGTCATATTGTTATAAAATATTTTGATTGTGAAATAATTTATGTCTTTTGGGCATGTGGTATTGATAATCCATGGTATTGTAACAAAACTGATTTTTTACAAGTTAATAAATAATTGAATTTTATTATTTTTATTAATTTAACTTTTTATTATTAATTGAGCCAATATTTAAATGTTTAAACTCATTTCCAATATCACTTTTAACTTCTTCTTCTTTTAAATTTAGCATTTAACACAAAAATAATTTTTTTATTAAAAATAAATCATTTAACCCAATTACAATTTATATATTTTAGTTTTGTATTATAAATAATTTTTTAACTTTTTCCATTTTAAATATTTCTTTTCCTTTTCATTTCAAGTTTAGCGTTGGGTTCAAATAAAATGTTCACAAGTTACAACATCACATTTGAGCACTGCATTTTTCTCTGCCTTGCTAATATATGTTGTGGAAATGCGAAATAAATATTTCTTTTCTTTTTCATTCCAAGTTTAGTGTTGCGTTGACAGGGTTCAAATGTTGACAAATTTTGGGAGCTACGAACAACTTTCCAATAATGGGGTAATTGGTGGAAGGCCACTAAATTCCAGACTATGTGGATATCTGGAGATAGATTTGCAGGGGTGGGATTTACGATAATGGGATAATTGGTGGAAGGCCACTAAAGTCCAGACTATGTGGATATCTAGAGATAGATCTACAAGGGTGGGATAAAGCCAGTCTAGATTAGACTTCGGTGAACTCCTTTCTTGGAGGCTTCCTCCCTACACTAGATCTCTCACTCAAAACCCTAGATCCATCACCATTCTGCAATTTTCTTGTTGTAGTGGGCTTGAACAATTTATGTGTGGAGAGATGGGTCTCAGTTAGTGTGAATATTCCCATTTTGACAGATCACACTTTTGTAGTCACAAATCTATGATTAACTCTATGCCTTTATAAAAGTTGGTCAACTCAACCAAAAGCAGTGGGCACTTAGCTTGATTTCAATGACGGTGGATTAAATAAGTGAAAATATGTGGACTTCTAGTAAGTTCTTTGGTTAAGGTTTCAAGTTCCTGTACATATGTTAATTGTATAACTTCAATATGGGTAATTTTTACATTTAAAATTGTCAAATATGTAAAAGTTACTTTACACATAGCTTAGATGAGAAAATTTCCATCTTAATATAACATGTAAACTTCATATTACTTACAGATGATGCTATTGTATCTCATTGTGCATATGTTAATTGTATAAGTTCAGTCTGGGTAATTATTTACATGTAAAATTGTAAAATATGTAGAAGTTACATAACATGTAGCCTAGATGAGAAAAAGTTTGTCTTAATATAACATGTAAAAAAGGTTTTCTTAATATAACATGTAAAAAAGGTTCTCTTAATATATGCATATTGTATCTTATAGAAAACATTTGTCTTAATATTACACGTAGCTTAGATGAGAAAATGTTTGTCTTTATATAACATGTAAACTTCATGCTACTTACATCCGATGCGTATTGTATCTTATTGTGCATATGTTAATCGTAAAACTTCACTGTGGGTAATTTTTTACATTTAAAATTGTCAAATATGTAGAAGATACTTTACACGTAGCTTAGATCCGCATACAAATAAAATATCATCAATATGGTAGGGGAATGAGTAAGCGTTTTCAAACTGGTTTAAAATTTCCCCTTGGTTGGTGAATAGAGCCAATTCAGAATTATTGTTATTTTTGGTGGAGTATTAATTTATTAACCCAGGATTAAATATATATATAGATATAGATATAGATATATATAGTCTATCAAATGATTGAAAAATTTTATTTGGAATGTTGAAGTTACATTTCAGGTAGTTATATCTACCCTGATGCAACTATAATATTCCAACTCCATTTTTCTCACACTTTTCAACATTTTAAAGGTTTGTCTAGTTTAGTGTGATTATGCAATTAAATAATCGATATTGTTTAAGATATCTCCTATTTGCAACATTTTGAATTCTTAAGTGGGATCTTGGGTAGGTTTTTGTTAGTACCATATATGATGTTTTAACTAGATGGTGTTTCATAATTCACGCAAGAGACTTTAGGAGCAACCTTGAATTGCATGCTTGTTTCCATTATGCATCTAATGTTTACAACTTTTTCCAGGTGAATAACCCAATAGCCCGTGTTGAACATGAAGCAAGTACTTCAAAAATTGGGGAATATCAGGTATTCTATTTCCATAGGGGGATAGATCTAGAGAAGACAATGACAACTATCATAAATGGATTTTATCGGGTTGCATTTAATGAGATGTCACTAGAATTTGCTACTGAAGTAAATAAATTAATGAGTTTGAAGCTTGAAGTTAGTTTTGAATTGGTGTTGCAAGTTCTCTCTATACCATTATCTATCTACAGGATTCTAATACCATGCTATGGTGTCTCAATAACACTATTATCCAATGTCTGGTGGTAGATGCAGATAGATTTCTCATGTCCTACAAGTTAATTGTATCATTATATTTTCTATGAAATCTCGGAATGTGTTCAAAGTTTGTCTCAGATAAGGAAATATGTATGTACTCTTGAATTTATCTATGTTGTAATAAGATCAAGAACAAAGTTTTCATTGAAAATAATTGGGATCTACCATGTAAGTTTTCTTTACTACTTTAAATTCTTGATTTGCTAGATCCCAACTAGTTATGGTTGAATTTGTTTTTGTTGTAATGAGATTAAGAATAAGGTTGTCATTTCAATCACTGTAATCTACCATGTAAGATTTATTCACTACATGAAATTGTTGATTTGTTAGAACACAACTTATTAGGATTATGAAGAGTCCTCTTTCATGAGAATATTTATGAACACTCTATTATTGCTCCAAGAATTATAGATTACATAAACGCTCAAGACTTCAGCTATAGGATTTTTGTTTTAAAATACGTGGAGGGAGTATAAATTTATTTTCAGTTGCCTTAAAATATTTTGGAGCACCCAGTAAAGTGCTTCATTTTCCTCCTAGTTAATTCCCTTTCTACTATCCCAATGCTTCTAGAAGCCCTTCTCCAAAGTGATCCCTTAACTATCTTGGAGGGAAAGTTATTACTTGATTGGAACCCATATATTACAATTTGATTAGGACCAAGCGATGAGAAAGTTTCATATTATTCGATCTCTTCCAAATGTTAAATTCATATCAAATGATTTCCTTTATGTTTAATTGATACGACAATCACTCCAATATTTGTTAGGATTTTGAGACTTTTTCAATGAAATTTTTTCTGAAGGTTGTGTTCTCAATTAAGGAAATTAAAGAAAAGGTGAAAATGATGCAATGGAAGAATTTTTTGTTTTAGTGTCTAAGAATACCTTGCTAATGTCAAGGGCTTGGTATTTTCTTGACTCAAGATTAGTCACATTTGACTTCCTAAAATTCATTTTAATTTCATTTTTGTCATGTTTATATTGTTATCTTTGAAGTTGGTAATCTATTGTGTGTGTAATAGGAAGTATTAACTATTAAGCACTCTCAAAGGTGATATTGATGGATGACTAACTTTAAATGTCCCTACTTGACACTCTAGTATTACATAATCATGCAAAAATATTATTAATCAATATTAAAGGGAAGATGATTAATGTGCATGTTTTCTTGGCTTGTCATACAGTTACTACATTTTGGCCCCCAATAATATATTTGAGGCTACTTATTGGTTGTTACTGATGGAGCTTCCCTTTGGCTTAGAAAAACATCCAGGATAAATGTCCATTGCATTGGCATTGGAAATCATCAAAGAGGACTTCACCAAAAGTAGTAGAGGACATGGGAGAAATTAGTACAATGAGAGGATAACCACTAGAGAAAATTAGAGGTACCATAATTTCTTTTGTATTTAAATTCACTCGAAATTAACTAGTCACAAAAAGTACCTTTTTTTCAAATATTTTCATGTATACATAAATACTCAAAACAAAATTTCAGACTAATTATTCAAACTAATAATTATCTGATAGTCATAATTTTATAATTAAATAGTATAATATGAAATATTAAAGGACACAACTATAGGGTCTGACTATGAGGGTAATTGTGACAATTTATGTACACTTCGCATTGTATTAGACAATAATCTCTTAGAGTGTGATATAAATCCGATGAAATGTATTGCTAGAGGCCATTGTGGGATTGAAGTTTTTTCTTTTAGCGGACCGTGGTGATATATTTTCTTGGGCCTTAGTGTTCTGCTTCCCAAAGGTTTTGACACTGCTCACAGCTAGCACCTTCATTCAACTAAGTGAGGTACTCATCTTCGAAAGTTGAATCATTTTGTCTCAAAAATCCAATATGATGGTGGATCAATCTCATGATCATAAAAACATAGGTCATAATAGCCAAGAACTTTTACTGTGGGCCAAAGAATATCCAAATTTAAGGAACATGACTCGTTTAGGACAAGTAATAAGGAGATTTCTTACACTCATCTTTTTTTTTCCATTTGTTTTCACAATTTATATAATGTCTGATATTCTTAGCATGTAACTTAGTTGGTATGATTGTGCCTAAGATTTTCTTGAAGGTATAATACTAAGTTCCTAAGGAGTTATTTTCTATGGTAAAATTTTATTTACTTTTTTTATACAGGTCATCTAGCCGCATAGTGGCCACTATCACCCAACTAAAAACTTTTTCCCAACTGAAGAAAACTTGTTTGAGTTTCTTACTTTTCTAGGGAAAAAATGGCATTAACACTATTGATCTTGAGGTATATGTTGTATAAATACTTTATAGTCTACTTTAGTTTATATTCTAATGTTCATCGTATTTGATGTATTATACTCTATATTGTATCTTGTTTCATTTTCAGAAGATGAACTCAATATTGACAGTAAGAAGCAGGAATTGAAGAAAGATAACACTAACACTAGAGTGAAAAAATAAGAAGGGAGAGAAGAGAACCAGTCTAGTGATGCCCTTAAAGCCAATATCTCGCATGAGACACACACATACAGACTGATGATCAAGTATTTAAAGTTGGTGAGTTCACCTACAATGCCATGGAAAAATAATGATAATGTTTTGAAGTGATGAAACACTATTTCATGTGTTAATTATAGTCCAACCAATATTAAGTTGAAAACGCCTATTGTAATACCTGAAATTTCATATAATATAATTTATGTGATTGATATTATTTATAGTTGTATTTGATATTATTTAGTATTGTAATAAACATATGTAGCTTTGTGTTTTCACATTAGATGATTATGTGCATTGTATGACATTTTTTATAATTTAGTCAAAAAGTCATACTAATTAATTTATGTTGACAAATAATGAAAACATAAAATCAATCTAAAACTACTAAATTAATAGTTCATATTGATTACTGATGAACACAAATAAAATGAATATACAACTAAATTAGTCGTTTATAATAATTATTAATGAAAGTAAATGAAATGAATATAAACTACTAAATTAGTCCTTTATATATTGAATATGAAACTACCAAAAAGAGATAAATGAATACTGCAAACGATAAATTTGTGATTACAAATGACGACTAAATTTTGCATATATACAACTATTAGTAGCTAATTTATAGTATATTATAACACGACCAAAAATTATTTATATTTTTTTGGTCATTAATTCAGTTTCAAACGATGACTAAAATTTGCATATATATGGCTATTAGTAGCTAATTTACAGTATCTTATAACATGAACAACATTTTGGTCATATTTCTTTGGTATTAATTGGTTTTCTCGAATGATCATATAGAAATGACTAAATAAATGACCAAATTTATGACTAAATATACTACTAGACGATAAAATTGAGATAACCAATTAATGACTAAGTTACAAACGACTAAAAGTTGGTCGCATTATAAGATACTGTAAATTAGCTACTATTGGTCACTGACTAAAAAATGGTCGTTTATATGAAAATTTTTGTCCTTTTTTTAGTAAATAATTAGCCATTTTGTACTAGTGAACTAATGTTATGTTTGATCAATCCAACCCTAAGGCAGAGAATGATAGGGTTGTTTACAAAGACGATAATGTAGCAATTACTAAAGGGAGCATACCAGATCAACCTTTAGATGAGGGCTTAATTCTACCTTGATATGTTGTAATGATGAAATTCTTACCTCTCCATTTGATGACAACTATGACAAGTGCCACCCCTAGGAAAGTGAATAATTACTTTATTATTTCACTCTTATTTAACTATTTATTTATGTTTGCAAACTAATACTTTTAAAAGGAAACAGAACTCGAGGACAAGTCAAGGGGTTATGAAATAATTCTGAAACTAGTTTTGTTATTTAATTAATAAAATGGAAAGTCTTGGAACTTCTCAAAAGACCCTAACGAATTCTAAATAACTCCTCAGACAGTTATGGAAATTGGTGCTTTCTTCTTCCGTGAAGGGATAAAAGGTCCCAGGAGGAAGGAGGGGGGGTTATTTTTCAAATTCTTTTGAAAAATGACACTAGGCGAGAGGAGAATATACCTAAACAGAGCGATGTACAGGTAGGGAAGGATGCTGCCATATGAATTGTCTTGAGTTGGACAAGGTCCAATGGAAAAATGTGATACAAATAGAGGTCTTTAAGTCTTAGGCTGGGGTTTGATGCCTGTAGATTGATCCAGTTAAGGCATTGCCAATATAACTGGTCTGAGGAGTTTAGAGCTCGGGGGAAAATCAGATGTAATTGTCATCGTCATTGGATGGGAGGATAGATCTTTCCTGTTTAAGTTTTGGGAAAGTCACACTAGATTTAAACCCAGTTTCCATTACAAATAAGTATTTTATTTAACATGGGAAGTTTGAATATGTAACTAGAATAGTAGCATTTCTGACATGCAAATATGCATTACTTGGAGTAAGTACATGTGTTAAGAATAAATAGCATTTCTAGCTTATGTATAAGAATTATTTGGAAATAACTGCCTATATTATGAATGAGAAGATGGATAATAATATTTATTTATTATAACTTATTTCCAGCAATGGAACAAGGTTAAAATAAACGAAAAAAAAAAAAGAAATTCATATTCGTTATATTAACTATTTTATATGGAAATAAAGAAAATATGTTGGAATTAAATAACAAATATTTTCACCTTTGGGTAAGGTCAATCTTATAACTCATTCTGAAATAACATTAAAATATCAGGTTAAGTTCCAACCTATAACCCTGAAGGTTTGGAAGGAACAATCCACGGTATGAGTCCAGAATTAAACTAAAGCACCTCACAAGCAGAGTAAGTGGAATCTCCAATGCTGGAGACTTCCATCTCTCATAGGCACTCAAACCCTAGAAGCAATTAACATAATCAAAATTATAACATTGTCCATTCTACAGAAAAGAAATACAGAGCTTTGTACCCATATAAGCATTAATGTAACACATAAGACATAAATTTCATGGTATAGTTTTCCAACCTGTACAAGAATTTTTATAATTAAACACAAAATTTAATAGTATCATTTCATTAAATGTAGAGGAGATGCATCCTTACATGAAACTAGAAATTTAATGATCACCAATTAATAACTTCACAATTCTCATACATAGGCGTAAGAGGAAAAAGGGAAAAAAATAAGTTACAAAGGTTAAACATGTACAAAACCATTCATGTAATGATAAATAGTGTTGATCATCCAATGGGGTCATGACAAAATAACACAACAGGGTCATGAAAAAATAACACAGAAGAGTAACTTAGCCAGACATTAAGACTTGGCTTGAGTATAAATTTAAAGAAATTATAGGGTATTAACCAAAGAATAATAATTCAAAACAGTTGAACTCAAAACCCTAATCTAATTATAGTATAGGAAAAGCCCTGTATTCTGCTATAATGATTTCACAGGGCAAGGAAGGTAATTATCACAGGCATGAAGGTCGTCGTATAGAACTAGCAGAGATAGATAAAAAAACTGGAAACAATGAAACAAGAACCCCATCTGAGTGAATAATGCAACCCCAAATAAGTTGCGATTACATATATGTGGAGGACCTGAGCCAAATTAATGTTGCCTGACAGATGCAATAGGTATAGGGTTAGATCTAAACAAGGGTTTCAACAAAAAAAAAAAGAGAATAAGAGATGACCAAGAAATTATAGGGCTTAGACCTCCAATTACCTTTTACGAGTGGCTTTCCCCAAATTTGCTTGACATCCTATACAATATGTAAAGATGTGAGTGTTTAAAAAAAAAAACTATTGTGCAAGGGGTCTGTAGTAAAACAAGGAATTGGGAAGGAAAATTGCCCACTTTGAGGAACTTTCCTTGCTGAAGACGAGATTAAGCACTATGTCCATCGCCATCATGAAACCCTCAACCAAGAACTACAAATTAAAAAATGACAACCCTATGAACGGGACCAATCTTCCATAAACGCCAGTGGAAGGTCAAAATGGTGAGATATCAGGTGGAATTTGACACACATGAGGCCAAAGGGTGACCTTGGTTTGTTGAGTAGTTGCAGACGGAAGGGAAGTTGAACGCATGATAAAATGAGCACTAGAACCAAGGTGGGGCAAGGTAGTTTCCCTAACTCCCCACCAGCGCATATTAACAATTGGATTAGGCAGTGTAACATCAAGGCGAGGATAAGTCCAAGTGTCCCCCAATCATATCATCAGTGGGTTTTATGTATCCAGAACCTTCAGTGTAGTGCCACCTTAGATGTATGAGAATAGTATCACGCAAACCTTATAACAATAATACAAACAACACAAAAAACTCCTATCTGTTTGCTTGAAATCTTTATTCATTTAGATAGGGGAGTGCTTTAATAATAACGAGAACATTCATATAGTAGGTACCTTACCATGTGTTAAATATATTAGGTTATGAGATCCAATGTTACCTTATGTATAATAAATAAGGGATGTAAGTAAATAAATTTGTGTGAAAAAAAAAAACGTTGATTATAATGATAATAATAAAAATGATTGATTATTATTTCATGTGATTGGAACATGTTATAGAAAAATATGAAGAAAATCCAGCTTCAGATACCTCAAGAGTCAAATGATATGCATCAGGGAAATTGTAGATGTACAAAGCACTCGAAAACATGTAATGATAGGATTTTTCTTGTTCTAGAAAGTGCGAGTAAGGTTTTATCACAGCAAATAGTAAGGTAAAAGGAGAGGGTGAATGGATGAATTTGTTTATGTTCAGTTATCATATATCATATATGGGTTGACAACAAAGACTACTAGAAATTTTAGTGAAGTGCAGACTATGTTTAATCAGATAGTCCACATAAATTGCTAAAAGAGACCTTGAAATCTTGGTTGTCATCTCTCTTCTCTGTGGAATAAATGGACATTCTCAAGATGTTGTTACATATGATGAAATTGTTGGGAATACGAGAGTTTAGTCCAAAGGTGATGGGAACCCCAACATATCTTCATTTGGATTTTAATGTGTCTCTATTTTTGACAATGATCAAACACAACAAAAATGGATATTGAAGTCCAGAGATGATGAATTGGTTACTTTCGATTATGGACTTCACTTTGGTAGTTTTATCTTGAGAGTTTGGGGTTCTCAAGTGATCCCAAGAAGGACGTGTGTTCCTAATAGGAGCAAGATGTTACCCCCTAGGTTGCATGAGGGTACCATAATAAATTTGTCCCTCAAAATTATCCCACAATTTATGGACAAGAGGAGATCGATGAAATGTTTGGATTCTATTACTATGATCAACCTCTACTAGCTCTAATGATAGATATGATAGTCTATGGGTTTTCTCATAAATTAGAGACAAGGATATGGTTTGACAGACACTTATGGGATCTTGGATTTCATATAGAAGAAGATAACTGAGATAATTAATCCCATGGCTAGAACATCACCTGGTATAAGTGATGATCCTAAAATTAAGTGTAACCTAGTGTTATGAGTATATATGGTATTGTATAGAGAGTCATTAGGGTGTTGTTTGAAATTTATAACCAAGATGTCACCCTACAACAATGTTGTCCATAGGGATGATGGAGATATTAGAAAATTGCATAAAGTAGGAAACATTTGAAGTAGATCTTCCATCACTTATAAGGCACTAGATGGCTACTAGTTTTGTACAATTATTGTGGGGTATGCATATCAAATCCTAGTCAAGGGCGAACGACAACTAACTTGAAACTAAGTTGTTAAAGAAACCAAAGCTTGTATATATTCATGAAAGTAAAAATCAGATATCAAATCAAAATGTTTAAAGTGGATGACCTCAATGGACGATGTGGTCCCTCACATGAGACCCACGTGCCTCACCACTCCCTCTCCATAACATATCATGCAAGCATTGTGCCATGAAACACAATGTTGTAACATGCTAATATGTTATTCATATATGGGAAGAAACTTCCTGTCTCACCCATAGCCATCATTTTCATTTCTTGGAGCACATTGTTCCACCCCGAACCAGAGAATCACCATACCATCCCAGTTGAAAACATAAAACGAAAAGATCCACAGGGATTTGTCAAAATCCCATGTTATATTTTAGGTCATGTGTAGTAGTGAGCTATACCATGTTACAAGGTCTCTAGTGAGTTTTAGTCAAGTGGTCAAACCAATGAGCTTTAACATGTCACCAAGGTCCCAAACCCTATAGACATAGTTGTGTCAATTTGTCCATCAGACAAAATTACGACATCCAAGAAGGTGTAATATATAAAAATATGCTATAAACTAAGAAGCCTTAGTGTAAACAAAACAAAATATTGATTTTAGAATAAATAATGACTCAAACAAACCAGTACATAAAGAAAAATTGGAAAAACACATGAAAGCCGACAAAATAGTGAATTTCATAATTTTATACAAGAAGAACTAACAAGGGAACCTTCAGAAAACCTTTCCTAAATACAAAAACTAAAATGAACCTAGAGGTTGTGTGAAACAAAAAACAAAAAAACAAAAAGCAAAAAAAGGTCCACCAACCTAGTATCTTGTGATTGATTTGAAGTGCATGGAGGAGCTCAAAAACATTTGAGTGAAAAAACATGTATCTTGTGACTGATTTGAAGTGCATGGCAGAGGTTGAAAAACTCTGAGTGACAAAAAATGTTAAAGACTAGCTCACAAAGGTTGTCATCCTTAAATTCCTTCGAAATTTCGCAAGAAACCAATAGCTACAGGAATGCACATTCCTCGACAATACTTATCCAGGATTCAACCTCAACTTCGAGTTTATATTTCCATTCAGTAGCAATATTCTACGTCTTTTTCCATCTCCAACAACACCTTTCCCACCAACAAAAAAAAATGAAGGGAGTTCAAGAGAAAATGGCAGGCATGTCTCAGCTCCAGAATGTATGTCTACCATTTCTTGGTAGTATCATCAACATAAATGGATCCTGGGGCCTGTAGAATCATTGTGGTCAGGTTCACTGTATATCTCAGCACTGCGAGGAATTTGTTATAGATTGTCTTCATGTCACCATGGAAATTGGCCAAGAAATTGTTCAAACCTCAACTGTCCATTTTCAGACCAACTGGATCCTTGAGTTTAGTATTCAGCTAAGTTTAACAACACTATAATTTTAATCAATAAAGAAAGGCATCACCCAAATCATTAGAAATACAAACCCCCTGAAGATGTAATCATTTTTAAGAATATATATCTTATTCATAGGGTCTCATTCTTAGGAACCATTATTAGTGTGACCATATTTGGTCTTCACGATAGTATAAAGCCTTTATAAGAAATTATGTGGTGAATGCAATGGTTATTAGATTTCGAAATCATGTAGTGGAGAAACCCAATAGGTCTTTCTTGGACTAAAGTCCTCTTCATTTTCATCATTCATTGCACTAAATCAACAAAAGAGGGTCACACTCCATGTCGGAAAATTTTCATCATCTATAGACTATGTATAACTTATGTCTAAGGAGGCTAAAGTAATGAAGGTAATGGCCTCCACCATATATAGGCTTATTGGGCAAGTATACCCATGCTGGAATTCCTATGATAGTGAGGACAATATGGTCCACCCATACATCTATAACATGTTTACACCACATACTATACAATCCAAATTTCATCCCTATAGTGACACTAGAGATCGTTAACTAGTACAAAGGCATTCGCTTAAGCTTTGTCACGATACAAGGAGAAACTTAAGAAAAATGCACAGTCAACCATGTTGAGCTATTTTGTAACTGTTACAGGAATCGAGCGCAACCCATATTGGAAGTTCTATATCTAGTATAAGGGAAGACCAAAATTGTTCATTAGCCACTTTCATAGTAGTAAGTGACTAGCATATGTGGAGACTATGGGTACAGGGGAGGTAGTAGCATCCCACGTCAAATTGTTATTACAATAGGAGTTCATCCATAGATTATATATAGAGACAATGTGACACAAGTGGATGGCTTCATAATCTTAAGGCTACAAGGTTCACTTGCTATCTTACTATACAAACAATTTCAAATTGTAAGCATAGAAGCCCATTTATCAAGAGCACAATTTAAACACATAATACAAGTGTTACCATATCACCCAAAGCAAAAGTTAAAATTTGTCAAGTTCCCATTATATGCAATGTGGGTGCAAATGGTCATTTTGGGGACTAGTTGTCCTTTGGAATCCAAGGGAAGCTACCCTTAAACATTTCTCTACCCTGGAAGGTATTATCATGGAAGGCCATTTCAAAGGATTTGATAATCCAGTAATCCCTGTAAGTTGTTATGGATTCTATCATGAAAGGGAATCCTTTTGGTACCACATGTTCAATAGTGGGATTTTAGTGGAACACCCCCTTATCCTTGTTGGTGATCTAAATTTTCCTTTTTTGTCCAAGAAATCTAGGATGAGAATGATCTACCTAATCCTTTTACACGGGTGATAATTAGGATTATCTATGAGTCTCACCTTATCGAGATATGTTTGTCTCCTCTTGGACTGGCCTGGAAAAATGAAAGATCATGGACTAAGGGGGTGGCAAGTCATCTTGATAGATTTCTAGTAGTTGATCCTTTGATCACAAAAGTGGGAAAATACTGATCATGTATCTTTTAGGAAGTCATTTCTAATCATTATCCTATTTTATTGCAGTTGGATTTCAATAAATCCTCTTCAAAGTATCCCTTCAAATTTAACAGAACTTAGCTCAATGAGAAATCCTTTGTGTCCCTTATGTATGAATATTGGAGTAATTATATGGTGGATCCTTCCTTATCTTCCATGGATTCATGGACCAATAAAATGAAAATTTAAAATCCATGTGAAATCATGGTCCCAGAATCTTTTCCATGAGCAACACCAAGAGCTGGAGTCCATTTAATCTAAAGTATACTTATGTCAAAATGATTTTATTCATATAAGGTTCCCAAATGATATGAAAAAAGGATGTGTATCTTAGCTGAAAGGAAATAAAGACTGCTCAAATTAGATGAGGAACTTTGGAGGCTCAAAAGTAGGGAAATATGGATAAAGGAGGGTGACCATAATGAAAAATTCTTCCATAAGTTTTCTTCCTACAAGAAGAATAAGAATGACATATGAGACATATTGGATTCTAAGAGTATTTCCTATGCCTCTCCATAAGATCTGGAAAAATTAGCAAGGACTCACTTTTACGATCTTTTTAGGGATCCTGGTGATTGTTTAATCCATAATCAACTTCAAGTCATTCAATATCTTCCTAGGTTATTTTGTTTGTCAATGATATCTTATTCTGGGCAATGGTTCTAAATATGAGTTGAAAATATTTAGAAGCATTTTCTTAGTCTATTGTTCAACCTTAGGTATGTTGATCAGTCAACATAAGCCTGGTTTCTTTTATAATAATGTCCCTGCACAAACTATCCAAAATATTGAATCAATGCTACCATATAAGATGACTCCCTGGGATCATTGTCTTCTATACTTGGACTTTTTTGTCAAGCCAAACTACTCATATTTTGTTTGTCGATGATATCGTTATTCTAAGTGATGGCTTCGAAGATGAGTGGAAAATATTTATAAGCATTTTCTTAGTCTATTATTCATCCTTGGGCATGTTGATCAGTCAACATAAGCCCACTTTCTTTTATAATAATATCCCTAAGAAGATTATCCCGAATCTTAAATCAATGCTACCATATAAGATGACTCCTTGGGATCATGGTCTTCTATACTTGTACTTTTTTCTCAAGCCAAACTATTATCATGTGGGGGATTGGAAGTAGTTAATAAAGAAGATTGAAGACAAAGTTAACAATTGGTGCTACTATGTGGTCAGATATATGAGCATGCATGTGCTCATTAACAATTTCAACTTCAACAAATTCATCATTTGTTGTTGGATTCATGAGAGATGTACTTTAAACTCTACAAACCATTACTTCATATGAAAAATTGTCTTTGTTATTCTCAAACTTAAATGCCTCAAACACTGATGCAAAGAGGTCATCATCAACTAGAATCATACCAACTAGATCACACATGTTATTCACTTCTTTATTGGAAGCTTCACCATCATCAAAAAGGTCTACTGTTGGATTCACCAATTCATAACCCACTTTGAATTCACCATCCACATGTGTCTCGTCATAGTGGGATTCACCATCATCTTCACCATCCATGTTACAATGGGGTTCTCGAGTATCTATATGTTCTTTCTCCACTTCACACGCAAAGGCTTAAAATTCTCACTCTGCAATATTTTTTGTGTCTTCTTCATCCAATGCATGTTTTCATGATGGGTTTCACTTTTATAGTGTCTATGGCCATCATCCACATTTGATTGGGCTTCACCAAGCTCTGTTTTCCTCCTAGAGTCTTCCTCACTTACTCTTAGAACCGCAACTGACTTTCTATTGATTCTTCAACAAAATGTAACATAATGTGTTACTTTATGTCACTTTCCTTTATACAAAATTCTACTTTCAAGGTCTTCCATGCTTCCCAGGAAGATGTAACTTTTTCTACCTTGCACAAGGACTTCTCATCCAATACATGTTTTTGAGCCAAGAGGCTCATTCTACAATCTAGTATGAGGGACATGTGTAAGTATGTGTTGGGATGGGGTCCCTTGGGTTAGTTTGGGTTAATATAACCCAATGTTTGGTACAATTTTGTAAATAATGTAAAGTCTCTGTGATTTGCGAATGCGGAGCGCATAGGTGAATAGGAGTCAAAGGGGCTTAGCCCTTTGTTTTAGATAAGTTTTGAATCGGTTTTGAGATTCACCCATGGTCCGCGGACCATGGCATTGTATGAAAAAGACTATAAATAGGTGTGTCTTAGTGAGTCAAAGGCAGTAGCAGAACTAGAGGGAACCAAGATAGAGACGAAAGGGAGAAGAAGGGGGTAAGATAGAAGAAGAGAAGCTTTGTAGCTGAGTGCACAGAGACCTCGGTTAGAGTTCACAGTTGAGTGTGTGAACCCTTGTAGTTGTGTGCGTAGGGTAGTTTAAGTTTGTAATCTTGAATTGAAGATCAATAAAGATAGTTTTCCGAAGAATTCCTAAGCATTTTGGTTTATCTCTACTATTGTTATATGTTGCTGATAAATGATCTGTTTTATGAGATATTGATTTAATGTTACACTATTATCTTCAATAAGTCTTAATAATGTATGTAATGTATGTTCAAGTACTTTCACGAAGACTCTAATGAGTTCTCTTATGTTTACTAATAACTTAAGTAAACATGCGCGAACACTAATGTAGGACTGCTCTTTGATGCATGTAAGTAGGAAAATTGACTATTGAATGTCTGCAAAGACTGATTGTAGACCTTCACGGAGGTCTGAAGGCTGTTTTAAGAGAGTTGTAGCAACATGCCCTAAGAATTTATCAAAGTACATGAAGGCAGATTTAAGGCATTGGAAGACATCACACTAGTCTCTGGATGAAAAAACTTGGTTCTTGCATCCCCCCATACTACTTCGGGTGAGACTGGGGCCTACACTATGCAGGTTGTTGTAGAAAGGGCTAGTAGTGTGGGGTTTTGGTGGCTAGCGCAGCTAACTCTAAACTTTGGTCAAGACATCCTAAGCAACAAATGGTTTCATTGCCAATACCAGGATATTCTTGAAAGAGATGTGTGATGTCGCATCATTGGAATCCAACCAAGAAAGAAATTGAAAATTGGTTGGATTGGAAGATTCACGAGTTCACAATGCAAGAAAACAGGAATCGGCACCTATCAAAGGAAGAGTGGTTGAACAATTATTTGTATATGGAAATACATGAAATATTCTTTTGCACCTTCCCCATTGAACTGTATGAGTGGTTAGCTAAATTGATAGATAGTTAAGGAAGGTGGAAGCTTGATAGTCCTATAGTGTGGACTTTGAAGTTAGTACGATGGTTAGAAGCCTCTGAAGACAAGATCACACGTGTTGTCGATCATTGGCTTGATCAAATTTTGGGAGGATTTGATACAGAATTTGCAATTGATACTTTAGTCAATTATAGTGGAGCAGAGTGAAGATTTTTCAAAGGACCACGAGGTAAGTATTTAAGATCATTGAATAATTGGATTAAAATGTTGTTATGTGAAAAATGGTTGAAGCATTACCTTGATGTTCGGAGCTATGCGAAGTGGACGACTCTTTAGAAATTGTGAAGGATCGGGACCACAGTATAGTTCATTGATTGGACCTCCTCCAAGTGATGATGAAGGGGTGCGATAGACTACACTGCAAAGCGCTGTTCAGCTAATCACTCAAGGATTCCTCTACAAAAATCATTCTTCAACTCCACCTCCACCCCGACCCCCACAACATACACCCTCACCCTCACATCCACCTCCACCACCACCATTCAACATGGCGAACGCAATGAAGATGTTGATCTTCAAGGGTATAGGAAGTGAAGATGCAGAGTAGTTCTAGTTTTTTGCTAACGTTTTATGGAAAACGCAACAGATTATTGATGAAAATATAAAGAAGGCATAGTTTGGCAATGCTAGCAAAAACTAAGGCAACTTTAAGCAAGGAGTTTAGTAAGCCTAAGTCTGATTCATAGTGAGTAATTAGATTTAAAGAGATCATGAAGAGGGTCGATGAGATGGCCTCAAAATTTAATCAAAGGTTGAAGTGTCAGATCAAAGAGGCTAAGACACAGATCACAGATAGCCAACATCACAAATGGTTTATCACATTTCTTTTTCCCCAACTGAGGATTTCTCTATCACAACAGAGGATAGAAACCCAATCAGAAGCCTTAGAGATCACAATGAGGCTGCAGGCATCACCTATTGAGGATACAAACCTAGGAGTACAAAAGATCCACTTGTAATTAGCAAGCTTACATCTAGAGTTATAGAGTTTGAATAAAGACAAGGAGACCAAACCAGAAGTGCACGCAGAAGTCTGGTGTTTGAAGTGTAAAGGCCATGGGCATGATAAAGACCATTTGTCCAGTATACGCAAATTATGTTATAGGATGGGGCTCAATTCTCCTAAATTCGGAAGCCCCAGCATGGCCGAGCCTGGGGGCCACAATATGGTGTGTTATTTTTCAAGTTGTTGGAAAACATGTCAAGAATAATTGCCATTTACTTCAAAATTTTGTCCAGACAGCCCAGTAGTTGTTCTATAACTTTTGTAAATCTGTGGGCCGCGATGAGTGCCATTGTTGAAGCTATGTGCTGATGATGGAAAGGACACCTACATACCTTATGTAAGCAGAAACGTGGCCTCTAGATCAGGGCATGTGAGTTAATGTTTAGATTAGTAAAATATTTCAATGCTCGAAAGGAAAAAGTAATTAAAGGTAAAATAATATAGTTATTTCTTAATAAGAGGAAAATATGTAATTGATTCAATTTTTAATATAAAATATTGATAATGATAAAATATTTAAAAATACAATTTAGACAATGAAAACATAATCCATCTTAATCACATATTTATCAGGCACTAAAAGAGAATAAATCCCTTGACATGTAAATCTTTTTTCAAGTTTGAGATTTCATCCCTCTGGGCTCTTGGTAGATCTGTGGTTAAAATGGATCTATACTGGTTCTACAATCCAGTATGAGGGACATGTGTAAGTATGTTACGTCCTCAAAAAAAATTAAAAATATTTTTGGAAATAACAAAATTTAAATAACCATATAAATAAACAGTTAAAAATGGCCAAGAGGTTCATTCTACAATCCAGTATGAGGGATGTGTAAACATCCTCAAAAAATAATAATAATATTTTTTGCAAAAAAACAAAAATTAAATAACCATATAAATAAACAATTAAATCAATTAACAAAACAATTAAATGAGTTGTTGATATTTCACTTTCATTCTGCTTAGTTATTTTATATTTCACTTTCACTCTTCAAGTAATAAATAAAATATTTGGATGCCTATCTTAAATAATATAATTTTATATAGCTTTACTGATATAAAGTAATTAAAAAAAAAATTATTTCTCTTATAAATATCTCAATATAAAACTTAAATAAAATGTTTGAATATCCATATTAACTAATATATTTCAGTATTATATGTGTGTGTGTGTGTGCGTATGTTAATGTTTACCTTAGTAAAATATAGTTAATGTATTTCAATATACCATATATAGATGTGTGTGTTAATGTTTAGATTAGTAAAATATTTCAATGCTCGAAAGGAAAAAGTAATTAAAGGTAAAATAACGTAGTCATTTCTTAATAAGAGGAAAATATGTAACTCATCCAATTTTTAATATAAAATATTTATAATGATAAAATATTTAAAAATACAATTTAAACAATGAATCACATATTTATCATGCACTAAAAAAGAATAAATCTCTTGACATGTAATTTTTTTTTCAAGTTTAAAATTTGATCCCTCTTGGCTCTTGGTAGATTTATGGTTAAAATGGATCTATACAGGTATAAGATCCAATACTAAGTCTTCATGTACTACATCATATGGGTTATTAGACTCATACTCAATCAACCCTTTACATCAAAAGAAAAGTTTTCATTTTGACAATTCCTAAAATTTAAAATTTTTACCAGTTTATTTTGGAAGTGTTACAATATCTATCCTGATCCATTCATCCTCGAATTATTCTACTTCATCTACTTTTTTTTAGATTCCCCAACCATGGAGAGAACCTCTATGAGCTCTTCAAAATACTTTGGCTCTTCCTATCAATTTCTTTTCTCAGATTGTTTCAGTGTTGCTTTGTGACCCATGATGGTCGTCTTTATTTTATCTTTCATCTTCTTTCCTTATTTTGTTAGCCTTCTAGAAATGAACATCGCATAAACTCGATTATTTTTAAAACTAAACATTTTAACCTTCACTTTAATGGTGGCTTCCTACAACTACTAGAAACTTTGACAAGCTCTTCTATGCAGATTCTTATGGAGGCTCATGGCTACAACTTATGGTGGAGACTCCTTCTTTGGTCAGTGGCGATGGCTCTTTCCTCTTGATATAATGGTGGATCTATAGGCTACTCATCCTAATCTTTTAGTAGTTGGGTTTACAAACTCTCAACAAGCTCTAGTTTCTACTTATGGGAAAACAGATGTAAACTTTGATTTGTGGGCTACTCACAATTGCCAAGCCTCTTAGTGGAAGTCACTCCTAACCTTATTAACTCCTTTGGTTCTTTGAAACCTTTATAAACCTTGATTTGATACCATTTGTTATTTAGAGGCAGAGATAAACTTGAAAACACAAGACAAATAAGTACAGAAGCTTCTGCTTTAATAAAGACATTCTATTCATTAATTATTCTCTCATATACATCCACCAATTTGTTGTTATTCTCTCTTATCACTTGATATTACAATGACCCAACCATGAGTATATAAGCCCTACACTTTCTAAATATGGGATCATGCAAACTCTAGCTTTCTTTTCCTCATGAAAACTATGACTTGACGCTTTAACTAAACTTTTCTAACTTCACTTTAACATAAATCGACATTTTAATTTTCCTTAACATACCTTTTCTTGACAAGGCATTAACTTTTAACTCTCACTCACTTGACTTTTAATATTAGATGTAGCTTTATTTCCTTCACTTAACTTAACTCTTCATACATTGTATGCATACAAGAGTACTTACTATTTCTATCAAGTGAAACAATTTTGATCTATGACAAAGTTGTGATCGATGGCAATAAATCAAATAGGAATTTTAGGGATAGGTTTTTATGAACCAAGGATTCTAGAGGTTTATGCTACCTCCACCCTGTAAAACTTTTTAGACCTTTATCGGGATTCCAAAGGCAATCTCCTCCACCCAATCATTGTTGAGGGGCTCCAAAGTTGTATACCCCCCACAAATTAATCAGTAAGGGACTCTAGAGATCAATGTCTCCACCATTTAAGCAAAAAGGGACTCCTGAGATTAATGTCTCCACCCTTTACGCAATAGGGATTTGAGAGATCAATCTTTCCACCCTTTAGGCATAAGTGATTCCAGAGATACTGTCTCTGCCCTAACTTTGCTTTTATAAAAATGGGTGATACACAAGGAGCTCATGCTTGTAGAATGAACAATAAAATAGATCTTGTGCACTACCCTTGAGAAGGAAGTGATGGGATTTTACTCTGCCTAGTCGGTTTAGATTCCTAATGATGGATGTTACAATATTAAATTCAAGAAATTTGTGAATGATGGTAGGGGACATATTTCTCTATTTGTTAGGTAAGTGTTGTAACATCTACAACACTTGGCAATGCACTAGTGTAATTCCAGCTTCTCTGTCTCGATTAATTTCTTTCGTGCAGGGCATTGGTTCTTCAAGGAGTATTGATTCATCGTGCAGATTAATTTGGTCTCCTAACTTACCCTATGAATAGACACAGTGCCTATCATGCCTTCTTAGTCAAGCTCAACATAAAATTTAGCATTATCACAATTTTTTGAGTTGGGAAGGGTAGTGAAGTTCACAAGCTTAAGATTTTCAAAGTATATTTTTTCATCTTTAGTGTTACTCCTATGCCAATAGGCCTGGATAGTACCCTGATGGAGTCACTATAGGAACAAAAACATTTCTCTATTTCAAGCAAGACTAAATGGTACCCAACAGAGTTGCTTGCTTCACCTCTCTGCACGGGAAGCCTTTCTCTTCTTTCGCCTTTTTTTTTTATAGGACTGTGCATTGGCAGTTATTCATTTTGGGTGGAAGAGGGATCCCAAATTACTGAGAGAAGGAGAAAATGTTCCTTCAAAGAAGCATGTAAATACTTTTGATTTAGGTTTTCTTGTTTAGATTTTTCCCTTTCTGCTTTTCTACTAATTGGATAATCATGAAAACACCAAAACATAAAGAACAAATATAGGTGCAAGGTTTCCTGAATAGACACGAGTTCATGGTTTGGCCAAAACTCTCCTTACGGACGAATTGTATTTTCCGTCAAAACTTCATCAACCAAAAGACTCTCATTGACCCCCTCACTCAAGTATTTACTAAGATGTCTAAGAAAATATCTTCCATATTGTGATGAATATGTCGATGATTCATATACATGCCAAGTTCCACTGTATTATTATGCCCCGGGTTGGAAAGGTTCTTCTCCACGAGTGAATGTCCATGTCCCTAATGAGAATGGCTATGCTCCAAATGAGAATGTGGTTGTCCATAATGAAAATTTCTATGCTCTGAATGAGAATACTTGTGTCTCGAATAAGAATGGCTACACTCCAAATGAGAATGTTCATGTCCAAAATGAGAATGGGTATGTAAATGGTTATTTTCACAATTTTGATGATTTTCACCGGTGTTGTCAATATGATGAGATGTACGCACAGATTTTGTTTCTTCACCTTTAAAGAAACATCGTTTTTCATTAAATAATTCTTCTACTACATAATTAACCTCACATTCATGTTCTGAATCCAAGCTTAATGCTATTATTTTTAATGTGAATGCCACCATTCTTTATCAACATCTAATCTCTAATTTTCTCTATGTCGCCTAGTGTCAACTATGTTTTTTATGAAACCAACTCACAAAAAGATAGAAAAGATAGATAAACGCCTTAGAATTCAGCTTCTTTGAGGGGGCAACCTCCTTTACATTACACAAATGAACGATTCTTCGATGATTCAAATGACAAAACCTCCTTTCTATATATAGGAGCCTAAGGAGTCACAATATAACCAAGTCGACCTAAGAATAATAATATAAAGGCACAAAAATAACAATAGAGGGTTTCTATGGGGCTCAGTAACAACAATATGGGACAATAGGGGCACAAAAATATTAATAAGGGATACAACTACAATAGTAATGGGGTAATCGCTAGTATTATAGGGACCTAACATGCCCCTCTCCTTCAATAAAGTGTTGCCCTCAATGCTTGAGTAGTTCTGGATGCTTCTGTATAAGATTCTCATCCTCCCATGTGGAATCTTCAGTGGATAAGTTCTTCCACTTGATGAGATACTCCGAAATTGATCTATTTCGTAGCTGTCGAGTTCTTGTTTCTGTGACTGCTTCCGGTTCCAATATAATTTTTCCTTCCTCGTCAAGTTTTGTCAATATTGTTTGAACTGGGAGCTTGTCGTCTATAACCTTATTTAAACATGAAACATGGAAAACTGGGTGCACTCGAGAAGCCGCAAGAAGCTCCAATTTGCATGCCATAGTACCAATCTTTTGCAACACCTTGTATGGACCATAATACTTTGGTGATAATGTATTATCCCTCTTAGCTTGCTTGAGGGACATTTTTTTATATGGTTGTAGCTGTAGGAATACCCAGTCACCTACATCAAAACTTCTTACGCTACGATGTTGATATGCCTATTGTTTCATTCTATTCTGCACCAACACGAGGTTATCCTTTAAGAGTTGGAGGACTTGTTGTTGATGCTCGATGTGATGTTCCACTGCTTGAACCTTAGAATTTTCTCTTAAATATGATGTGATGGATGGTGGCTGATATCCATAAAGTGCCATAAATGGGGTCATTTTTTTTGTTGAATGGAAGGAAGTGTTATACCACCATTCAACTAGAGGCAACCATTTGACCCATTGTGTTTGTTTATCAGATACAAAGCAATGAAGATATCCTTCCAAACATTTGTTTACTATCTCAGTTTTCCCATCAGATTGAGGATGATAGGATGAGCTATGAGCTAACCGAGTACCAAGACAAGAAAATAATTCTGTCCAAAAATTTACAGTGAAATTGGGATCTCTGTCACTTACAATAATCTTTGGGTTTCCATGTAGCTTTTGAAATATTTCCATAAATACAGTAGAAACTGTACTGGCTTTAAATGGATGTGATAATGCACAAAAGTGTGCATACTTGGTAAGTCTGTCAACTACCACCATGATGACAATCTTTCCCTCAGACTTGGGTAAACTTGTGATAAAATCCATTGAAGCCTCCTCCCAACATTGGATTGGAATGGATAAAGGTTGTAATAGACCCGGGGTCTTAATTGTTCCAACTTTATTTTGTTGGCAAACCAAACATTCTGCCACAAAATTTTGGATATCCGATTTAAGGCCATCCCAAAAAAATTCCTTCATAACCCTCTGGTAACATTTTAAAAATCCTGAGTGCCCTCCTAAGGGAGAAGTGTGCAATTCCATAAGAAGCTTTTGTTTGAGTTGGGAATTCTTACAAAGGTATAAGCGATCTTTGTACCATAATGAATCATTTTTCTAGCTAAATGTATCAGATGTACTGGAATCTTGTTGTAACTTTCGAATAAGTGCCCACACTTCTTCGTCATTCTTCCATTCCTCCCTTGCTTTGTTTATCCAATCTAGTTGGATAATAGAAATGGCGCACAACAATGCTTCCACATCCTCATCCTTTCTTGAGAGTGCATTTTCCACCACATTTTGCTTCCCTTTTTCCTAGATGATTTCAAAGTCATAACCCAACATCTTTGTGACCCACTTTTGTTGCTCTTCAGAGGATAATCTTTGTTCTAAAAATTATTTAAGTCTATCATGATCTGTTTTTACCTTGAAGTGTCTTCCCATTAGGTAGGGTCGCCATTTCTTAAGTGCATGTAGTATTTCCAACATTTCCTTCTCATAAATAGCTTTGTGTGAAAGCTTTCCCTTGATTAGACGAGTTTCAAAAGCAATGGGTCTTTCATCTTTCATTAAAACAGCACCAATTCCATTTCCTGAAGCATCACATTCCACAATAAAGGTTTTTGTGAAGTCTGGTGTAGCTAATACCGGTGCTTGGCACATTGACTCTTTAAGATGTTCGAAGGCCTTTATTGCTTCTGGAGTCCATGAGAATGCATATTTATTCAATAATGTTGTTAGAGGTGCTGCTATTCTCCCATAATTCTTAACAAACTTGCGATAATACCCTGTCAACCTGAGAAATCCTCGGAGATGCTTTATGGATGTGGGGATTTTCCATTCCTTAATGGCTTTAATTTTGCTAGCATCTACCTTAACTCCTTCATGAGATACAATATGACCCAGATATTCCACCTCTTGTACTCCAAAGAAACAATTGGATCTTTTGGCATATAATTGTTTCTCCTCCAATAGTTGTAGCACCTTGTCAACATGTTCAACATGATCCTTCCAAGACTTGCTATGGACTAGTATATGATCAAAAAATACTAAGACAAATTTTCTAAGGAAGGGTTTGAAAATGGAATTCATCAAACCTTGAAATGTAGAAGGTGCATTGGTAAGGCCAAAAGGCATGACAAAAAATTCATAATGACCCTATGAGTTCTAAATGTTGTTTTCAGAATGTCTACAGTCTTCATTCTGGTTTGATGATATCCTGAATGAAGATCCAACTTGGTGAAGTAAAATGATCCATGCAATTCATCCAGTAATTCATCAATGATAGGAA
Organism: Pinus tabuliformis; assembly: GCA_031772625.1. Classification (NCBI taxonomy): domain Eukaryota; kingdom Viridiplantae; phylum Streptophyta; class Pinopsida; order Pinales; family Pinaceae; genus Pinus; species Pinus tabuliformis. The sequence goes on along the minus strand of CM062805.1, from coordinate 700,701,255 downwards.
TGGGAAACATAACTTTAAAAGTGATCTTGTTGAGCTCCCTATAATCTGAACACATGCACCGTGATCCATCCTTCTTGTGCACCAATACTATTGGAGCAGAGAAAGAACTTTGACTAGGTTGAATTATATTAACCTCTAGCATTTCTGCAACCATACGTTCAATTCCACTCTTTTGGGCATAGGGATATCTGTACGGCCTGATGTTTGGAGGAACACTTCCTGGAATCAGATGAATAGCATGATCATGATCACAAATAGGTGGGAGACCTTTGGGAGTCTCAAATACCTTGGAATGGTTGTCCAAGACTTTTTGGAGATCTGGAGAAATAGATGATTTCGATGTGGAAACATCTAGTGAACATAATTGTGCAATTACACCTCGTTGTTCCTTTTTTAGAAGCTTTTCCATACCATTAGAGCTAATTATCTTTCCCGGTTTCCTTGCAATATCCCTTAATTCAATTTCCTTTCCTTCCGCAGAAAATTTCATGAAAAGTTCTTGAAAATTAAAAGCTATTGTACCCAAGGATTATAGCCATTGGACTCCTAGTACAACATCAGCACCTCCCATTGGAATGGAAAGCATTGGGCTATTCAATACATATTCTCCCATGGATAGCTTGATATTATGGCACTTTCCAGAGCAATTTATCGTTCCTCCACTTGCAACCATCACCTCACACTTTGGTGCTGGATATAGGAAGCAATTCAATTCTTTTTCTATCTTACAATGAATAAAATTGTGGCTACTTCCTGAATCAATCGACACTATTACCTTTTTCTTCTTGATATGTCCTTCTATCTTGATAGTTTGAAGAGTGGTAATTCCAGCCAATGCATTACAAGATATGGTTGGATTCATTACTTCTTTATCTAAGCTTTGTTCCTAGAGTATATCCTCTTCTTCTGACATTTCTTATTCCTTTTCTTCCTCCTCTTCACAATCTATGTAGAATAATTTCTTCTTAGCACATTTATGACCTTTAATGTATTTGCTATCACAACTGTAACAAAGCCCTTTTTCTCTTTTTTCACTTTGAAGGAGCTCGATATTGCATCTGATGTATCTCTGTAATTTCAAATCTTCCAGTTCTGAAATTGTGATCTGCAGTAGCCCTTTGCGTCCTCTTTCCAATGCCACCCGTCTAATCAAATTTAGATTCTCCAAGAAAGAGTTATGCACAATCTCCCAAGATGACCTAATTATATACCTTCTCAGAAGAGTGAACTTGTATGAAGTGCCACGTGTCACTATTTCGACTTTAGGATCTGAAAAATATACACAGGAAACTACAGTCCGTCCTCTTTCTGTAACTTCTTACGAAATTTCAATCTGATGCTCAAAACAAAAGTTATGACCATTTTCCCCAAGTCACCTATTTGAAATGTAATTCAAGAGTCTGCAAAAATGCTAAATTCCTCATATCATATCTCCGCAAATATAGCGTGAAAAGTTCTAAATTCAGACCTGCGGTTCAAAAAGATTTCGGCCCAAATGGGTATTTTTTTTAGCATCTGAAACATTGCAGAAAAAAAGTTATAGTGCAAATGCCACAATGACCTATTTGGAGCAGCGAAACCCTAGAATTCAAAGCTCTGATACCAAATGTTATGAAACCAACTCACAAAAATATATAAAAGATAGATCAACACCTTAGAATTCAGCCTCTTCGAGGGGTCAACCTCCTTTACATTACACAAATGAATGATTCTTCGATGATTCAAATGACAAAACCTCCTTTCTATATATAGGAGTCTAAGGAGTCACAATATAACCAATCCAACCTAACAATAATAATATAAAGGCACAAAAATAACAATAGAGGGATTCTATGGGACACAGTAATAACAATATGGGGATAATAAGGGCACAACAATATTAATAAGGGATACAACTACAATAGTAATGGGGTAATCACTAGTATTATAGGGACCTAATAATGTTTTTGGAATTCATGTCATCTGACTCACCTTTTCTTTCATTTAAGTTTTGTTGTGTTGCAAGAAGTACATGATCTTCTGCAGTAACCACACCCTCCTTTTTCCACAAGAAAGATGACCTGAATTGCCATTTTTTTTGGCTTAAAGGAACAGTGGTGGACTCAAAGGCAAAAGTATCTCGTGATCAACCAATTCCTCTTTCATATAACAACTCCCTGCCGTCTTAGGTTTGCCTGACTCGGCTTCTCAATTAAAAGGGATTATTCCCAATGTTGGAGCTCTGTAGTAAATGCAAGAGGAATACCTTGTCCGAAACTCTAAGAGGAATACCTTGTCTAAATCTCTATAGTAAATGCTAGAGGAATACCTTGTCTAGAGCTCTGTAGTAAACGAACGAGGAATAATTCCTTCCATTTTGCTCCACAAAAGCGACAAACCACGTTGTCTTGCTTTACATTTGAAGCAATACACATAAATGGAATGTGTGAGAACATTCTGCGGTGAATATTGCATGGAGTGAAAAGAAAAATAGAACAATGATCAGAAACTGATGTGAATGCAACAATCCAAGTTTAGCATGGATCAATAAAATTTAACCTCTTTGTGAATGTCATAAAACCCACTAAGGTTGAAGATTGGGGTTTGTGTAAATTTAAAAAAACATGCCTACTTTCATTTTAGGACCATTTTTGTGAAAAGAAAAATAAAACAATGATCTAAATTAAATGTGAACGTAACAATCCTAGTTTAACATGGATCAATAAAATTTAACCTCTATGTGTATGTCATAAAACCCATCAAGGTTAAATATTGGTCTATGTAAATTGAAAAAATGAAGTGATAAATTGCACTTGAAAGAAATCCACTGCTAAGAAATTAGGCCATCGGTTTCCTGCAGCCTGGTGACACATGCTCAAAATATTTAAGAGTGCATCAAAATTTTCTATGTAGCCTTTGGATACAATGGGTTGATCTGGGAATAATTTCTCAAAAACCAGTGACTAGGCTTTTGAGATCATGTTATTTGATTCAATGCAATTAGTATTGGATCTTGCTACAAAACCAACATCCCCATCTACCAAAATAGTTGCTCATAAAGCCCTCCCTATACATTGTTAAAGGCATGGGATAGGTTTGTAATACTTAGATTGATTTTCCATCACATAGCTCCATTGATAAGAAATTCCATCTAAGTCCTCTTTGGAATATATTGATGTGAATAATCTAAGGCAATAGTTTCTCACAGTGAGCCAATCACTGCCATATTTGGGCATGGAAGACAATGGGTACCAGTACTTCGTCAAATCAACTTCGGTGAAGACTTTGGTAAAACCTTTGGTAGCTTTGACATAACTCTTGATGAATATGGTGATGATTTCAAAGGGATTGGTTGCCAAAAATGCCTGAATCTCCTTCAACGTATTCACAACTGGCATTTGTAACACAACCATATTCCAAATAAACAAAATATTTAAATATTGGTTTAGTTAAATTTAAACAGGGTTGAAAAAATCTATAATCAATTGTAATCTATCAATGTATTTAATGCTTGACATGGCTAGGTTCAAATCTCTTAAATGAAATAGACCTCAATATGAGTCAGACTGGTTTAACTTTACATCCAAGGCTTTAGTTTCACTGATTACCATCAATATTATTGAGCATTTGGGTAAATTCAAATATCCTGAATAATGTGGACTTGGAGGTATGGTGCATTGATTTACAATGAAAAATAACACCCTAACAACCTGAATAGCACTTCAAATGTGGAAAATTATGCTCAAACATATTTAATTTAAACAATAAAAAAAATTGCAGTAGTTAATCAAGGGACTTGGGATTTTAACCTACAAAAGTTGTGAAATTGTAGCAATTGCCTCCGAAGGAATGACAGAGCCAAACATCATTCTCGTAATCATACATGTCCAACATTATCCCTTTAACACCATTCTACAAAAATTTCCCAAATTAAATACCCTAATTGCTTGAAGTCTTAACTAAATTCCCAACGATTCAAATACCCTAATTGCCTTGAAATATTTTACAAGCCATACATACATTTAACTGATCCATAACGTTAAATTATTGGTTATTGTAAGTGAATATTTAAAATCCCGTGTGAAATTCTTCTTCGACGATTACATAAGAATTGTGGGTCGTCAGCCATGAGTATTTATTGAAAGGTAGGTCGCCCACCTAAACAAAAATAAAATAAAATGTCAATGATTTGCAGAGAAATTAAATGAAAATCAATATGAATCTTTCAAAGTTGAGAATGATTCCTTTAATGTTGGATTTTTAGTATTAGTCCTGGTGAATCTATAACTTTAGTCACCCATTGAACTACACAATATGCATTAAAGACCCGTGACACTCTCACTGTCTTTTGTACAAATATCATGGACTTATTGGGAAAAAAAAGGGAGAAAAGAATGAGAGTACCCTCTTATTTCCATGATTGGTTCTAATAATATTACAAACCAAAATCGCAGACGTGGGCTATGTGATTTGATCCCACAACCTCACAACTCCCATTGGAACAAGTTGCTCCTATGCCACTTGTTGGTGCACTAAGACGACTGCTAAAAGCAATCTTAATACCTACATTAATCATCAACCCAGGGCAAGTCTATTTATTTCAAGAGTGTTCAACATTCTATATGCGAGTGAATTCAGAGGCTAATTCATAATGAAATGATTTAGAATCATTTCAATTATTAATATCTAATTCTCGAAGTTCAATCCAAAACAATTTTGAAGGAAATCTTTAAAGCATTTCCAAATATACTTTAATCTATTATGTAAAGAATTAAATCAGAATGCAAGTAAAAGTAATCACTCTTAGAAATGCAAACTGGTATTGACAAAAATCCGTTTAGCTTGAAGGAAATATACAACACTTGAGCAACAGGTAACTATGAAAACATCTCATGGAAAGCAATCAACTATAAGCTTGAGATCTCTAGTAACACTACTTCAGAATAAACAACAATCGAATACTTAAATCAATCTGATCAATTCAGTAAAGATTAACACGCAGATATAAAACATGGCAAGCTCTAGAATCTAGTTTGAATGACAAAAGTAAATCATGATCATCAATACTCACAACAGTCGAAATAATTCTAATTTCACAAACTAACAGTAATAAACAACTATAGGAATAAGCCGAAATAAATATGACACAATTAAAGCAGTAAACTTCCTATCAATCGGGGCCAAAGTTTCCAGAAGTCACTGTCAAAAGACACTCAGAATGTGATTATAGGTAAAACACAGTCTTCTTCACTAAACTTGATCATAGAGTTATAGCATCACAGTGATGAAAGTACTTTGTGTTCAAAATGAATAGCTACAACCTTAAAACTTCTAACTAGTTGTTCATTTCACCGGATGGCTTTACACAACCTTGAAAAGGTAAATGGATAAAAGTGAATCCTCAAGATCAGGAGATCCTGAGGATTTCGCTACTGACAATTTGATTTCATCGCAGAATAAAATTAACCCTCCTAGTCTTTCGTTGTCCTTTCTAATCGAGACGTTGTATTTTTCCTTTCTTGGTCGTTAATGTTCTGTCGTTTGAACAACAATTGTTCAATTCTTGTTCATGCATATAAAGATAGCGAAAGTTAGTTTTTATGTCCAGATTTACCCAATTCGTTAATTATCAGTTTTATCCAGCTTCTACCATTATTTCTTCAATATTTATTCCTAAAACAAAGACAAACACATAAAGACAAATGACTAATTTAAGTTATTATGAGGATAAAGCATACCTTTTGCACAGCCCAACATACTCCCCTGTTTACCTTTTTTCATATCCTCATGAAATACGATGATTGAGGTGTAGTTGTATCAAGGAATAAGCAGGATAAACTTCTTTCTTATATAGCATAAAATTGTTCTTCTGTTTAAGTACTGCAAAACCCTGGTTTACCCAGTAATATGAAAAAGTATAATAACTGTAATACCCATCAGCAGGGTACCAAATAATCAGACATCTATAACGGCAACCTATCCAGTCAGGGCCCATGCTTAAGACCATATTGTTGTATTTGTGTAGGCGAGTAGAGGGAGCTTTGAAACTTCTAAACCCAAATGGCTCCCTATTCTTGACATTGTTAGAGGAAGCTTCCCGTCTTTGTATTGTTGATGACAAAGCTTCCTCCTTAATTTCCTGAAATTATTCCTTTCTTCCCTGTATGATGTTTGTATGGAGTGCTCCTATTTCAGCCACGACTCTTGTTCATTTCATGAACTATTTATGTTGGACAGAAAGATGTAGGGGTTTTGTAGGTTCTCCCCTGACGCGTAAATCTAAACCATATTCCCTTTTTTGAAAAGTGTTATAGGCTTTAGCCCCTTTGATATTATTGGTGGAAAAAGAAAGAAAAGCTTGAAATTGAATATCCCCAATGAAGGGGTCAGGATTACTATCTAGGTCATCGTCCAAGAAAAAATTGTGCATTTATAACTCACATAAAAGGCGTTGTACCTGTTCATTTTGTTCCTTAAAACATTTGACAAAGTCTAGAGTGGTCTTGAAATCCACTGGCTTACCAGCCTTAACGGCTTTAACCTTCAGTAAGAGGTATATTTCTAACAAGAATAGTGCATAATTGGCAGTAGGTGATCAACAACAGAAAAGCATCAAAGTAGAGAGAGAAAATAGTTTCAATTTTCTCCTTGGCCTTCTGTAGCTTGGCTTGTGCTTTTTATACTTTCTTCTGCTCATATTTGAAATTGGTGAAAGTATCATCATTTGTTACAGTAAGTGCGTCAAATTTCTTCCGCAATTCCTAGTATACTTGTAACAACACTACTTCTTCCTTATGTTGAGCCAACTACTGTTGAGTCTTGGCTAGTTCATTTTGAAATTTTATGATAACAACTTCCCTTACCAAAGGAATGTAATAAGGTGTTTCCTCTCTCTAATTTTCATCATCATGTGTTCTCATTGAATCAGTTTGAACAACAGCCTCAACCGCTTCTCGGGACATCCAACAATATGCTTGGGCATTTCCTTCAAAATCAGTTTGAACAGCAACTTCAACTGTTCCTTAGGGCATTGAACAGTTTTCCTAAGTATTCTCTTTAGAATTGGTTTGGACAACAGCATCTATAGTGGGGAAGTCTTTTTGGGTTTCTATTGAGAAAACGCAAGGACCTTCATTTTGAATCTCACTATTCTTCAAAGGGCATTTCTCTATTTGGGTTCCTTTTGAACAAACAAAAGGACTCTCAGTCTCGGTTTCAATATCCTCCCAAGAACAATGTTATGTTTGGGTCCCTACGATCTCCAACTCTACTTTTAGTTTTTGGACCCTAACAGCTTCCTTCAACCATTCCCTAAGTTGCTTAACTATTTTCTTCTGCTTCCTATGCTTCTTAAGAAACTTCCTCAATATATCCTTATACATTTTCTTCATCATGGGGTTTTTAATTGGTGGTGGCATAACTTTGTTTATTTCAGGTTCAGGTGGAGTTGTGCCAATATCAGGATGAGGTTCTAATGGAACTGTGTCTCTCGATGGATTCTCATCTTCTAGGTATTTTTCTTCACGGGCTTCCCTCTAAGGGGACTCTAATGGAATAGTATCTCCTGAGTGATTATCATTTTGAAGGTATTCTTTTGTATGGGCCTCGTCCTCTAAGGACTTCATTAAGATAGTATCCCTGGGTTGATTTTCATCCTCCACGGTTTCTTTTGTAGGGTTTTCTTTAACTGGGGGTTCCAATGGAACAGTAACCTCTGTCTGTTTTCCATCCCCAAAGGTTTCCTTTGCATGGGCCTCTTTCTCAAGGGGCTCATTCATAGAGGGAACTAGTTCCCTCTGACCCTCCAAATTATCAGAAAATGGCAAAGTTTCAGCATCGTCGTAATTGCCGGTAGAGCATGATTTTTCCCTTCAGAGTTTCCTAACAGCTCCCTTTCCTCACAAAATGTCCCCATGTTCTCCAAAACTCCGGCCACCTCTTCCTCATATTCCTTGAAAAAGTCATCTTGTGGACTTGGAGAGGGCATGTGAGATGGCCTTGCTTCTTCTATTGGAATTGGGGTGTGTTGCTACAATTTGATCCTCGCAGAGTGCCTACGCTTTACCGAGCCCGAGGCCAAAGAAGGATTCCTTATTTTTCTTGTCCTTTTCGGACTTGTTACTCTTACCCCCTACTGTTCAGTCTCTATGTTTTCTTTAGGTGGGAAAAAATTAGGATTTACAAGGTTATCCAAGGTCGATTTTTGCTGGGCCAGTTCATGAATGATGATTAATTTAATCAGCCCATGATGGCTGATGACAAAATGTGGGTCCTTAGCCTTTCTGACCCAACTAGCAACGTCATGCAATAAATAATTTAAATAAAATGGCAAATTAATTATAATTTTCTGCTTCAGAATAGCTAACAGTTTGAGTTGTCGAGGTTTTACCATGTCCTGATGTCCGTCACAAGTCATATACCCTTGAACAATGGTTGCCAATTCCTGCCATAGCTTCCTTAAAGTTGTATGGTGAACCCCTTTTCCTTTGCATACCAATTGTTCATCTGGGTCTTGGAATACTGTCACTACATCCTGCAGAAGAACATGCTTATCCGTCCATCTCATGCCTTCTACTAGAAGTCCAAAGACTTCAGCTATAACTGCTTCAGAAACTGTTATGTTTCTGCCTATCACCATCGTATGTCCATTCTGTAGATTCTGCAGAAATTCAAGTGTTATTTCCTTGTGGAATCCCTGTAATTTGGTTAGGTATTGAAGCCAACCGATGCAATCAAGAATTTCACAAGCCTCTTTTGATACTCAGAGCACTATAGCTTCACTGCAGATGGATTTTCCTCCCATGGTTGTTGTTTCTCAGTAGCTGGTTCACTTGCACTTTTGCATGCACTGTTTTCACAATTTCACAATTTGGAATAGCATTGTAAAATGTTAAAGCTATTAATAGAGACGATCCAAAATGGATCCTAAAAACCTCTAAGTCTTTCAATACTTAAACAATATCGCAAAGGATAAACCTTCAAGAATGGTGGAAAGCACTATCGGATGGGAAAAACATGAAGAAATGGCGAAAGCAGAGTCTATCGAAGGCTTAAGCAACATCATACAAGAGCCATTGGATCTAGCTGATCAACGATCCAGATCTAATCGGCATATCGCAATTGGAGGTGGCAAGTGGAGTTAATCAGAATCGGCCTTATGGAAATCATGATAGCAATCAAGCGTGATTAAACAAGGACCGTCGATCAAGCGCACAGATCAACAATCCAAATCTACTTGCGCAATATCACATCGCTCATATGCATACACAGAAGGACTTAGCCCATGGTTTGAAACATTGGCGATATGCAATTGCAATATATCACATCACAATATCGAACCATAGCTTTGTAAGGGGTGATGCCAAGGAGGCCAACGACCAGGAAATAGTGATGCACTGATAGTCGATAAGGCCGATCAGTGATTGGAAGTCAAAAGGGATATGCAACATGTGATATAGCCAGATCCGAAAGGGTTTATGAATGTGATATGATGTATTTTGAAGTCCGATATGGAGAAATTTGTTAGGTTTTCGTGTGTATTTGGGGTTTTTCATTATAAACCCAAATACAAAGGAACCCACGACTAGTGACTTGCGATAGCGATGTAAAGGTGGACCCAATAGAGTTTAGGATGGATTCAATAATATTTCAAGTCCAATAAAAGGTGTTTTGGCTAATTTTTCAGTGTTTTTGTGTATTTCTCTATGTAAAACAAAGAAACGACTATTTTGGTATTTCAAACGCGCTGATGGTCCCACCCGTTTAAAAACAGGTGGCCACCATACCTGAAGACATTACCCCATGATTGGTTAACACTCAGAGGGGATTTGAGTGAACAGAGGCTGGGAGCCAGAGAGCCCGAAAGGGAAAACGAACAGACAAGCGTTGATAGGCTTAAAAGCCACTCAATGTCAGAGACAAAGGCAAGCAGTGTTGAGACAAAGATAAAACAGAGACAGGGAGCAAGAGGGAGAGTCTGTGTACTTAGAAAGACTTGAGGGATTCAAGTAAAACCCTGTTGTTTCTTCCTGTTGTGTTGAGACTCAATTTGAGCTCACATTTGTAAAAACTCTACTCTTGAAGACATAATAGAGAGGTCACCACTGAAAGCTGGACCAAGAGATGTAACCCAAGAGTTTTGGGTGAACTCCTTGATTATTTGTTGTGTTATGTGTGTGTGTATGTTATGTTTCTCTAATTGTTGATTGTCTATATTATTCACAATCTTTTCGATTCGTTGCACTAAGTAATATAGGAAAATCCTGCACATGAGTTTGTAATACCTTAATATTAATCTAATATCTCATTTTCAGATCAAGTGGTATCATAGCTTTTTGTTTTGGTTTTGTTAAGGTTAGACAAGCTTGTGCTGGATTTTTGAATGCTAACTAGGTCAAAGCTCAAACTAGGAGAAGGAAAACTTGTTGAGGCTAATCCAGAGATTGGAAGAGTCTATCCTAGGAGGATAATGGCAGAAGAAAATTCACTGTAATCAGAATCTCATTTCATGGACAATTTTATGGCCATGCGAGCCATGGTGGAAGAGATGTATCATAAATTTAAGAAGCATCAAGGCGAAAGCACTTCAACACCAAAACAAGACAAAGGAGTAGAGGAACCTTCTCCAGATGCCCCTCCAGAGGACAAGGAGAAAGGGAAAAAGCATCCTCCATCATCTCCTCCACCATCACCTTCATCATCCTCATCTCCTAGCCCTGATAAGAAAACGAAGAAAACTTCTTTGATTAAATTAGATGTAAAGTTTGATTTGCCAATTTATGATGGAGAACTAAATGCAGAAAAGATAGATAACTATATTAGACAGATTGATGTATATTGCAAGGTGTAGAACATTGATTCAGAAAGGAGAAAAATTCAGCTGGCTAGCCTTCACCTTGGAGGAACTACACTAGTGTGGTGGGAAGGCAAGACACAAGTTGATCTGAAGAGACATGGTAAAATTCTTTCTACCTGGAATGAATTTGCTTCTGCCATAAAAAAACAATTCTATCCTCTAGATTATATGTAGCAGGCAATGATGAGTTGGCAAACTCTTCGCCAATTAAAAGGTCAAAGTGTACAAGGTTATACCCACGAATTTAGAAAAAGAGCTTTAACTCTAGTCATATCTCTAGACTCACCTGAAACTTTGTTGAATTATATAGGTGGTCTGCATAACTATTTGAAGCACACCATTCTCATGTTTAATCCCACTAGCCCAGATGATGTATCATTTGAGGCTACACATCTAGAAGATAGAGGCAAGAATGTGAACCCAGAGGTTGGGGGAGCATCAAAACCCTCTTCAAGCAAGAACAAGGAAAAGAAGAAGCTAAAATGGAAGGAGAGGAAGAAAAACATTGTACAGAAGGACAAACCTTCATGCACTCATTACACGAAGGACAAACACGATGATGCACATTGATGTCTTTGCATCGATGGTAAGAAGAAGAAGACTGCTACTGCTATTTAGAAAGACTTGGGGTCAGACTCAAGTGATGAAACAACAGTCACAGCCACAGGTATAAAAGGTAAAAATTCTGAAGCATCTACAAGTAATTCTTCACAATCTATTGATAATGAAGATAATGAGAGGAAAAGACATGAGATTTTTCATATTAGAGTTATTTCCAAGCACCAAAAGATTGATACTTTATTTGATAGTTGATCACAAGTAAACTTGACTTCTGAAACAATTGTAAAGAAGTTGGGATTACTAACAACACCTCACAAGAAGCCATATCCATTAGGTTGGGTATGTGATAAAGAAAAGCTACAAGTGACAAGACAATGTAAACTTAGGTTTCCTATTGGGTCAACATTTGTAGATGAGGTTGAGCTAGATATACTTCCCTTGGATATATGTGGTATTGTTTTAGGAATTACTTACTTGTATGATAGAAAGGCCATTTTATATAGAGCTAAAAATAAGTATCAACTCACTAAAGATGGAATAGAATATATTGTAAGAGCTCATAAATTCAAAAAAAACTATTCTCTCATAAACTCAAGGCAGATGAAAAGAATTGTAAATTCATGCAAGTAATTTTTAGTAATGTTTGTAAAGGAAAAGAACCCTGATAAAACCAATGTATTTGAAGGTTTTGATGTTAAACAAAAAGTTGATTTAGTTAAAGTTGTTTCAAAATATGATATCCTATTTCAAGAACCCAAAGGTCTTCCACCCAAAAGGGAAATAGTACATGATATTCATTTGCAGCAAGATGCTCCATTACCTAACATCGGAATGCACAAGTTATCCACTTTAGAGAATGCAGAGATCAAGAAGCAGGTACATAAGCTGCTCGATAAAGGGTTCATAAGGCCAAGCACATCACCATGTGGATCTCCAATCGTATTGGTGAGAAAGAACGATGGTTCATGGAGGATGTGCATTGATTATAGAGCACTGAATAAAATAACAATCAAGAATCATTATACTCTTCCTCGCATTGATGATCTATTAGATCAGTTGAAAGAAGCCTTTTACTTTTCCAGGTTAGACTTACGTAGTGGCTATCATCAGGTTAGAGTTTCAAAACAAGATGCATGGAAGACTGCTTTCAAGAGAAAGCAAGGGTTGTATGAATGGCTGGTTATGCCTTTTGGCTTAACTAATGCTCCTACCACTTTCATGAGAGTTACGAATGATGTACTCAGACCTTTTATTTATGATTTTGTAATTGTATATTTAGATGACATTCTTGTTTTCAGTAAAACATGGGAACCATTTGAAGCATGTAAAGTAGACTTTAGATGCTTTTAAAAGAGAAAATCTCTATGTAAAGTTATCAAAATGTGAATTTTGCAAAACATCTTTAAATTATTTTGGTCATATTGTAAGGGGTGGTGAATTGAAGATAGATCCCTATAAGGTTGAAGTCATTGTGAACTGGCCTAAACCCAAATCTGCTACAGAAGTTAGGAGTTTCTTATGAGCAGCATAATATTGGAGAAAGTTTATTGCTAACTTTTATTTGATTGCAGCTCCATTACATGCTTTAACAGGATTGAACAAAGTGTTTCAGTGGGAAGGCAAATAGCAGAATTCCTTCGACACCTTAAAAGAAAAAATTAGTACAGCACTAATACTAGCACTGCCAACTCTTCAACGACCATTTGAGATTGAAACATATGCCAGTGACTATGCCATGGGAGCAGTGTTGATGCAACACGATAAACCCATATGCTATCATTCTGAGACATTTAATTATGAAGTAGTTAATTATCCCACATATGATGAAGAATTGTATGCATTAGTATAGAGTGTGAAAAAGTGGAAACATTGCCTAATGGGAAAAGAAACAATGATACATACAGATCATCAACCACTTCAATATTTGCACTCACAAACTAAACTGCAACAATCAAGACATTATAGGTGGATGGGTTTCCTACAGCAATTTCATCTTTTCATCAGATATAAGAAGGGCACAAACAATAAGGTTGTAGATATGCTATCAATACCAATCATAAATGCATCTACTATACCTAAGCATAACTTAGTAACGCATGAAAGTTACATTGAACAATATGCTCAAGATGTAGATTTTAAAGATGTATATGGAACTTTAAGTCATGGCAAGCACGTAGAAGAATTGGATTATTATGTTAAAGACCAACTCTTATATCATTTGGGAAAGTTATGCATTCCACAAATTAAAAGAGTTAACATAATCCAAGAAGCACATACTTCTCTCATATTAGGTCATTTTGGTGTAAGTAAAACAGTTGCACAGTTGCAAAGGTTCTATTATTGGCCAAGAATGCATGACACAGTTTCTAGATATATTAAAGGGTGTACTATGTGTGCTAAAAGCAAGCCCAGTAATAGAAAATTAGGTTTGTACACCCCACTTCTAGTTCCTTCTCATCCTTGGGAAAGTGTTTCCATGGACTTTGTTGGGGGATTGCCAAAATCTAGAAAAGGTCATGATTATTTGTATGTTACTGTGGGTAGGTTCAGCAAAATGTGTATTTTGATACCTTGTAACAAGTAGGTTACAACTGAACAAACAACCAAGCTATTCTTTTAGCATGTATGGGTTCATTTTTGGTTACCCTCTTCTATTATATCTAATCGAGATTCCTGATTTGTTGGGAAGTTTTGGTCAAGTCTATGGGAATTGATGGACACCAGATTGAAGAAGAGCACAACATTTCATCCACAAACAGATGGTCAAATAGAGGAGATCAATAGGACAGTGACCCAGTTTCTCAGAGGCCATTGCAGCAAGCATACCAAGCTTTGGGATGAAAATTTGTGTTATGTGCAACATGCTTACAACCGTGCCAAGCACTTTTCTACTCAGAGATCTCCTTTTGAGACTTGTTTTGGTTGTATCAACTCACTAAATATGGAATAGAATATATTGTAAGAGCTCGTAAACTCAAAAATAACTATTCTCTCATAAACACATGGCAGATTAAAATAATTGTAAATTCATGCAAGAAATTTTTACTAATGGTTTTAGAGGAAAAGAACCCTGATAAAACCAATGTATTTGAAGGTTGTGATGCTAAACAGAAAGTTGATTTAGTTAAAGTTGTTTTAGAATATGATATCCTATTTCAAGAACCTAAAGGTCTGCCACCCAAAAGGGAAATAGTACATGATATTCATTTGAACCAAGACATTCCATTACCTAACATCGGAATGTACAAGTTATCTGCTTTAGAGAATGCAGAGATCAAGAAGCAGGTACAGGAACTGCTCGATAAAGGGTTCATAAGGCCAAGCACATCACCAAGCAGATCTCCAATCGTACTGGTGAGAAAGAAAGATGGTTCATGGAGGATGTGCATTTATTATAGAGCACTGAATAAAATAACAATCAAGAATCCTTATCCTCTTCCTCACATTGATGATCTATTAGATCAGTTGAAAGAAGCAGTTTACTTTTCCAAGTTAGACTTGAGTAGTGGCTATCATCATGTCAGAGTTGCAGAAAAAGATGCATGGAAAACTACTTTCAAGACAAAGCAAGGGCTGTATGAATGGCTGGTTATTCCTTTTGGCTTAACTAATGCTCTTACAACTTTCATGAGAGTTATGAATGATGAACCCAGACCTTTTATTGATGATTTTGTAATTGTATATTTAGATGACATTCTTGTTTTCAGTAAAACATGGGAAGACCATTTGAAGCATGTAAAGCAGAGTTCAGATGTTTTGAAAAGAGAAAATCTCTATGTAAATTTATCAAAATGTGAATTTGGCAAAACATCTTTAAATTATTTTGGTCATACTGTAGGAGGTGGTGAATTGAAGATAGATCCCTCTAAGGTTGAAGTCATTGTGAACTAGCCTAAACCCAAATTTGCTACAGAGGTTAGGAGTTTCCTAGGAGCAGCACAATATTGGAGAAAGTTTATTGCTAACTTTTCTTTGATTGCAGCTCCATTACATGCTTTAACAGGATTGAAAAAGGTGTTTCAGTGGGGAGGCAAATAGCAGAAAGCCTTCGACACCTTAAAATAAAAAATTAGTAAAGCACTAGTACTAGCACTGCCATATCTTCAACGACCATTTGAGATTGAAACAGATGCCAGTGACTATGCCATGGGAGCAGTGTTGATGCAACACAGTAAACCCATATGCTATCATTCTGAGACATTTAATTTTGCAGTAGTTAATTATCCCACATATGATAAAGAATTGTATGCATTAGTACAGAGTGTGAAAAAGTGGAAACATTACCTAATGGGCAAAGAAACAATCATACATACAGATCATCAACCACTTCAATATTTGCACTCATAAACTAAACCATAGCAATCAAGACATTATAGGTGGATGGGTTTCCTACAACAATTTCATCTTGTCATCAGATATAAGAAGGGCGTACACAATAAGGTTGCAGATATGCTACCAAGACCAATCATAAATCCATCTACTATACTTAAGCATAACCCAGTAATGCATGAAAGTTACATTGAATAATATGCTCAAGATGTAGATTTTAAAGATGTATATGCGACTTTAAGTCATGGCAAGCAAGTAGAAGAATTGGACTATTATGTTAAGGACCAACAATTATTTCATTTGAGAAAGTTATGCATTCCACAAACTGAAAGAGTTAACATAATCCAAGAAGCACATACTTCGCTCATATTAGGTCATTTTGGTGTAAGTAAAATAGTTGCATAGTTGCAAAGGTTCTATTATTGGCCAAGAATGCATGAAACAATTTCTAGATATATTAAAGGGTGTGCTAAAAGCAAGCCAGTAATAGAAAATTAGCCTTGTGCACCCCACTTCCAGTTCCTTCTTGTCCTTGGGAAAGTGTTTCCATGGACCTTTTTGGGGGATTGCCAAAAGCTAGAAAAGGTCATGATTATTTGTATGTTATTGTGGATAGGTTCGACAAAATGTGTATTTTGATACCTTGTAACAAGTAGGTTACAGCTAAACAAAAGCGAAGTTTTTCTTTCAGCATATATGGGTTACCCACTTCTATTGTATCTGATCAAGATTCCCAATTTGTTGAGAAGTTTTGGTCAAGTCTATGGGAATTGATGGACACCATATTGAAGAAGAGCACAACATTTCATCCACAAACAAATGCTGAAATAGAGGTGGTCAACAGGACAGTGATCCATTCACTCAGAGGGTATTGTAGGAAACATACCAAGCTTTGGGATGAACATTTGTGTTATGTGCAACATGCTTACAACCATGCCAAGCACTCTTCTACTCAGAGATCTCCTTTTGAGACTTGTTTCGGTTTTATACCAAAGTCTCCCTTGGATTTTTTCTTTGGTAAAGACATAGCAGTTGATGGACACAGTGATGTGGACAAAGAAACCAAGTTCATTGAACAGATCCAAGAAATTCACCAGGTAATGCAGGAACAACTGGAAGGAAGCCAGGCCAAGTACAAGGCAAGGAATAACAAGCATCGAATTGAGCATAGTTTCCAAGTTGGTGATCAAGTCTGGTTGTACATCAACAAAGACAAAATGCAAGGTGAAGGTAAGAAGCTGAGACCAATAAGGTATGGAACTTTCAAGATACTTGGGAAAATTGGTGAAAACGACTTTCACCTTGATTTTCCAGCGTATATGCATATCTATTCAGTTGTTAATGCAAAAAGTTGAGACTGTATGAACCTTCATTGATTGAAGATACCGAAGAGCAAAGTCAGTTGCCTTCTATTGATGATCTTTTGCCTGAATAACTCAATGAGTTGCAAGAAGACACAGTTCTAGATAGGAAGGTGAGAACTACGCGCAGAGGGGATGTTGAGTACTTGAGGATCGGACTCAAAGGTTCAAAACCAAGCAATGCATGATGGATAGAAATTAGGCAAGTGAGGAAGTTGTATCCTCACTTGATTGATGCTGAAAACGCAACCTTTGGTGGTCCAAAATCTTTTCAGTGGGAAGGTGTGATCCAAAATGGATCCTAAAAACCTCTATGTCTTTCAATACTTAAACACTATCGCAAAGGATAAACCTTCAAGAATGCTGGAAACCACTATTGGACGGGAAAAACATGAAGAAATGGCGAAAACATAGTCTATCGGTGGCTTAAGCAACATCGCACAGGAGCTGTCGAGTCTAGTCGATCAACGGTCCAGATCTTATTGGCATATCATAGTTGGAGGTGGCAAGTGGAGTTAATCAGAAGCAGCATTATGGAAATTGGGATAGCGATCAAGCGTGATTAAAGAAGGACCGTCAATCAAGCGCGTAGATCAACGGTCTAGATCTACTCACACAATATTGCATCGCTCATATGCATACACAAAAGGACTTAGCCCATGGTTTGAAGGATTGGAGATATGCAATTGCGATATATCGCATCGCAATATCGCATCATAGCTTTGTAAGGGGTGATGCCAAGAAGGCCAACGACCATGCGATAGCGATGCACTGATAGACGATAAGGCTGATCGGCGCAATCAATGATCGGAAGTGAAAAGGGATATGCAACATGCGATATAGCCGGACCCAAAAGGGTTTATGAATGTGATATGATATATTTTGAAGTCTAATATGGAGCAATTTGTCGGGTTTTCCTGTGTATTTGGGGTTTTTCGATATAACCCAAATACAAAGGAAGCCATGACTAGTGACTTGCAATAGTGATATAAAGGCAGACCCAATGGAGTTTATGGCAGATTCAATAATTTTTCAAGTCTGATAAAAGGTGTTTTGGCAAATTTTTCAATGTCTCTGTCTATTTCTCTATGTAAACAGAGAAACAACTATTTTTGGATTTCAAACATGCCGATGGTCCCTTCCATTTAAAAACAGGTGGCCACCATACCTGAAGATGTTACCCCATGATTGGTTAACACTCAGAGGGGATTTGAGCGGACAGAGGCTAGGAGCTAGAGAGCCCAAAAGGGAAAACAAACAAACAACTTCCGATACACTTAAAAGCCACTCAGTGTCAGAGAGAGAGGCAGGCAGTGCTAAAAGAGAGAGAAAACAGAGACAGAGAGTGAAAGGGAGAGTCTATGTACTCAGAAAGACTTGAGGGATTCAAGCAAAACCCTGTTGTTTGTTCCTGTTGTTTTGAGACTCAATTTGAGCTCGCATTTGTAAAAACTCTGCTCTGGAAGACATAATAGAGAGGTCACCACTGAAAGCTAGGCCAGGAGATGTAGCCCAAGAGTTTTGGGTGAACTCCTTGATTATTCGCTATGTTATGTGTGTGTGTTTGTTATGTTTGTCTAGCTGTTTATTGTCTATATTATTCACAATATTTTCAATCTGCTGCACTAAGTAATATAGGAAAATCTTGCACATGAGTCTATAATACCTTAATATTAATCTAAGATCTCATTTTCAGATCAAGAGCAATGACGTTCTTTTAGAGAATATCAAATGAATTTATGTTATTTATCTCATTGGCAGTATTTGGTGTAACTTCATAATTAATGTGCATGCTGTCCATAATGCTTGCCTTTCCCCCTCCAATCATAAAAAATTTAATAATTATTACACACGTGCATTCATAATGTATTCCTTCCCTCCTCCAACCAAAAATCATTTTAATAATCATCACACATGCTATCCATAACATAGACCATCCCCCCTCTAATCAGAAAATGGCATCCACGCCCACAAAGCATGGGAAAAAGGGAGGAGGCGTTGGGAAGTCATAAATGCAGTTGGACAATCAATCAAAGCAATGCAAATACGACAAAAATAGTCAGAGCAATACAGATCAAAATATTTGAAATTCTCGTAAAAGGAATAAAACAGAGATTAGATCATTATGTGAAGAGGTATTTACCTTAGGTGGAAAAGGTGATGAACGCATGACTGACGATAAATGGTAATGGTTGTTGGTATCAGTTGATCGAACAGTAATGATATAATGCATATAAAGATATAGTTTACCATGCATGTTGGTTAATTTAGTTAGAAATTTTGTTCAAATGGTAAATTCTCCTTTAGAAATGAACCAATAGGGGTTAATAGGATAAAGAATATTTGGAAATGTAACATAGCAACTCAATACCACAAGCAGAGCCACTACTTCCAGCAGGCATTCATAGTCTCGACATGGTTTCCTTTTAACCCCAAAACTGAGCCAGAGTCCTCCTTTTAGTATTTATATGATTTTTCTTTTCCTTGTTATAAACAAACCACTATGTTGGCATGGTAACCAGATAATCATAGTGCCATTCACCAGGATATAACAAAGTGATCATATCGGCTTGTGATGAGACCTCATTTCCCTCTGATAGTTTTAACCATAAAAAACTCATTACCCTGGTGTGGTGGCCATAATGGAATGTCACTTGTTACATCCTTATGATCATGGTGGCTCGTGATGAGACCCCCTATCCTCTTTAAGAAGATGTATGTTACATTTTCATATTTCATATTTTCATATCTTCATATTTTTATTGTAAATGAAGGGAGGCTCATTTACTCCTTAAGAGTCAGGGATGGTGTGAGAAGCAGAAAAAAAATGCTGATGAAAGTTATGCTTTTATCCCCATATCATCATACCGAAGGGAATTATCAATTGAAAGTGTGAAAGATAAACCAACATGATATTAGGATAGTAAATCATTTTATGATGTGTCCAAAGAGAAGATATTCAACCAGTCATTATATAGATCAACCAAGTCAATTTCGGAATAAAGATGACCATCAAAGGTTTTTCAAGTCATAATGGTATTAATATTACTATTTTTTCTTTTATCTCAGGTACAAACTCCAAATCCAAATAGATGGTTTCACTAAAAACATGTAAGAGAAAGAAAATGGAAAAAGAATGATCGCCGATGGAACAGCAAAAAGAAATCACAGTTTTTCATTGTACCGAACAGTAGTTGTTCAATTGATTGAACAACAAACACACAAAAAGAAACCAGTGTTCTTTAATTGATTAAACAACAAACACACAAAAAGAAATCGGTGATGTTCAATTGATTGAATAGCAAAACACACAAAAAGAAATCAATGATGTTCAAATGATTGAACAACAAAACACACAAAAGAAATTGGTGTTGTTCAATTTATTGAACAACAAACACACAAAAAGAAATCGGTGTTGTTCAATTGTTTGAACAACAGTTATTCACTTGATTGAACAGCAAAACACACAAAAAGAAAACGGTGTTTTTCAATCGATTTAACAACAAAACACACAAAAAGAAATCAGTGTTGTTTAATTGATTGAAAAACGGTTGTTCAATTGATTGAACAACAACTGTTCAATTGATTGAACAACAAAACTGACAAAAGGAAAAAAAATCAAACTGTTCGATTGAATGAACAACAAAATATACAAAAAAAATAATTGAAGTTGTTCAATGGATTGAACAGGAGTTGTTCAATTGATTGAACAACAACTATTAAACACACCCAAAAATAATACAAATCCTCGTATTTACATAGTGATGCCTAAAATAAATTGCAACCAACCGTAAAGAAAATATATACATTATTTCCAGCTAAAGAAAGATGTTTTTTTATGAAAGTAAATCTATCGGGTCATCACTCCTTGCAGCTAAAATTTGCATAGTGGGATCATCACGTACTTGTTGGAAAAAGGACTCTTTGGTGAGTGGTTTATGATAAAGACGCACATGAAGTTCATTCACCTTGAAAGAATGGCCAGACTCATCAATGGTAGTCAAAGTGAGAGTGCCGTTGTTGTGTACCTCCTGAATTTCATAAGGGTCAAGCCACCTTGTCTATAACTTGCCCAGAAAGTCTTAGAATCTGTAATCATAGAGGAGTGTCGATTCTCCTTTTCGAAACATCTTCTTTTTAATAGGACTGTCGTGCCACTTTTCACTTTGTTATTGAATAATTATGGTGCATTTTAGAGAAAGTAGTCGAGCCTCATCCAATTCATTTATTTGTTGAAGTCTTTTAGTTTGGGCTTCCGTTAGATCCAATCCCACTTCCGGGCTATTCTAAAAGTCCTTATTTCAAATTCAATAGGAAAAATAGATTCTTTGCCAAATACAAGTTGGTACGGAGAATACCCACTAGCACTTCGCCAAGTTGTACGACAACCCCACAAGGCCTCTAGCAGTCTAGCAACCCAGTCCCTCCAATGTGTCGAAACTGTCTTGGTCAGAATTGCTTCAATGACCTTGTTAGTGCTTTCAACCTGCCCATTCGCCTGCAGGTGATACGGGAAAGTGACTCTATGTGTGATGTGTTGGTTCCGTAGAGTGGTTGTAATATTATTTCCTACAAATTTCCCCCTCCATCTATTATCACTTCCCTAGGTAAACCATACCGCACAAATAACCCAAAAAGGAAATTGATTATAACTTCTTTTGTAGCTCTTGGAAAATAGATTGTTTCTACCCACTTTGTTACATATTCTGTAGAAACCAATATGTAGGCCTTATGGTTTGATGGCAAATGAAATGGGCTAACAAAATCCAGTGCCCATCGTTTGAAAGGTTCTATTACCAATTGGGGTGTAGCAGCATTTCATCAGATTGACCACGACGACCCATCCTTTGGTAGCTATCACAAGCCTGGATATATTTCTTAGCATCTTTAAAAATAGTGGTCCAATAATAGCCCATCTGCAGTACCTTATGCCTAGTTTTTTGATCTACGAAATGTCCTCCGCAGGGCTCGTCATGGCAAGCCTTTAGGATAAAGACGCACCTGAAGTTCATTCACCTTGAAAGAATGGCCAGACTCATCAATGGTAGTCAAAGTGAGAGTGCCATTGTTGTGTACCTCCTGAATTTCATAAGGGTCAAGCCACCTTGTCTATAACTTGCCCAAAAAGTCTTAGAATCTGTAATCATAGAGGAGTGCCGATTCTCCTTTCCGAAACATCTTCTTTTTAATAGGACTGTCGTGCCACTTTTCACATTGTTGTTGAATAATTATGGTGCATTGTAGAGAAAGTAGTCGAGCCTCATCCAATTCATTTATTTGTTGAAGTCTTTTAGTTTGGGCTTCCGTTAGATCCAATCCCACTTCCCGGGCTATTCTAAAAGTCCTTATTTCAAATTCAATAGGAAAAATAGATTCTTTGCCAAATACAAGTTGGTACGGAGAATACCCACTAGCACTTCGCCAAGTTGTACGATAACCCCACAAGGCCTCTAGCAGTCTAGCAACCCAGTCCCTCCAATGTGTCGAAACTGTCTTGGTCAGAATTGCTTCAATGACCTTGTTAGTGCTTTCAACCTGCCCATTCGCCTGCAGGTGATACGGGAAAGTGACTCTATGTGTGATGTGTTGGTTCCGTAGAGTGGTTGTAATATTATTTCCTACAAATTTCCCCCCTCCATCTATTATCACTTCCCTTAGGTAAACCATACCGCACAAATAACCCAAAAAGGAAATTGATTATAACTTCTTTTGTAGCTCTTGGAAAATAGATTGTTTCTACCCACTTTGTTACATATTCTGTAGAAACCAATATGTAGGCCTTATGGTTTGATGGCAAATGAAACGGGCTAACAAAATCCAGTGCCCATCGTTTGAAAGGTTCTATTACCAATTGGGGTGTAGCAGCATTTCATCAGATTGACCACGACGACCCATCCTTTGGTAGCTATCACAAGCCTGGATATATTTCTTAGCATCTTTAAAAATAGTGGGCCAATAATAGCCCATCTGTAGTACCTTATGCCTAGTTTTTTGATCTACGAAATGTCCTCCGCAGGGCTCGTCATGGCAAGCCTTTAGGATGTCGTAGATTTCATCTTCACGAATGCATCTGCATATGCACATATCAGACTCTATATGAAAAAGGTATCCGCCAATCCAAGAAAATCGGGCATTGCATTCGACAATCTATTTCCTTTCCCTTGCTATCAAGTGTCTCGGCAGCTTTCCTACCGCCAGATAGTTTGTCACATCTGCATACCATGGCAGTTTAGCTGCTACGATAAACAGATGTTTGTCTAGAAACTAGTCATCTACTGCTAATGGATCATTTATCTTTGGAACCTGAGATAGAAAATTTTCTACTGGGTTTTCCTTCCCTGGCCGGTCTCTAATGGTGATATCAAACTCCTACAAAAGTAACAACCAACGAGTCACTCGACCCTTTGTAATGGGTTTGTTAGATAAGTATGTAATGGTGGAATGATCAATATACTGAAAAGCTTGATAGCGAGTTATATAATTTCTAAATTTGTTTATAGCATAAATTACATCTAAGAATTCCTTTTCTGTTACTATATAATTATGTTCACCAGCAGTAAGATTTTTGCTGATATAATAAATAACATAAGGCCTTTTGTCCTCCTCTTGGCTAAGGAAAATGCTTATTGCTACATCTGACGCGTTCGTAGAGATTTGAAAGGGCAGCTCCTAGTTGGGTCCACACAATACTGGTGCTATCGAAACTAATTTCTTCAAATCTATAAAAGTTGTGTCACATTTATCAGACCATTTAAAATCAACATTTACTGTTAAAGCATACAAAGATGTAGAGATTTGTGATTTTTTTTTTATAAACCTGCACTATTAACCTGCATATCCAAGGAAGCTATGTACCTCTTTCTGAGTATAGGATGTAGGTAGTAGGAGAATTACCTGTATCTTTGTTGGATCTAGATGTATCCCATCTGCAGAAATGTAGTGTCCTAGGATTACGCCTTTTATCATCATCATGTGACACTTGAAATTTCTTAAACATAGCCTAGTGGCGATGCATCGTTCCAAGACCTTCTATAATTCATGTAGCACTTGATCAAAGTGGTCCCCATACGAGGTAAAGTCATCCATGTAAACTTCAAGTCCTTCATTTATCAGATTAGCGAAAATACTGAGTATGGCCCTCTGAAACGTAGTTGAGGCATTGCATAAGCCAAAAGGTAACACTCTGTAAGTGAACGTAACCCATGGGCAGGAAAAAGTGGTTTTGTCTTGGTCTTCAGGGGTGATTTGGATTTGATTGTAGCCGCTGAAGCCATGCAGAAAGGAAAAAATTTGTTTTCTTGCCAATGTTTCAAGGAATTGATCAATAAATAGAAGAGGGAAGCGATCTTTCTATTTGGCCTTGTTCAATTCCTGATAATCCACACAGATGCGGCACTTCCCGTTTTTCTTGGGAACAACTACCAGCGGAGAGACTCACTTGCTATCCGAAATGGGATAAATGAAATTCACAACTAATAACTTCTGGAGCTCTTCTTTTACAA
This sequence comes from Pinus tabuliformis, assembly GCA_031772625.1. NCBI lineage: Eukaryota > Viridiplantae > Streptophyta > Pinopsida > Pinales > Pinaceae > Pinus > Pinus tabuliformis. The sequence goes on along the minus strand of CM062805.1, from coordinate 700,676,668 downwards.
CACCTTTGAGATGTGGATTCAATCTCCGTTGAGGTTGGCAGATAGGATGAGCATCCTTTTCGATGTAGATATGATGTGTACATAACGATGGGTCTATTCCCTTCATGTCTGGATAATCCCAAGGAAAAACCCCTTTATATTTTTGTAGAACATGTATGAGCTTTTGTTGTTGGTCACTGTCCAGACTATCATTAATGTTTAAAATCTTGCCTAGTTCAATTTCAATAGCCTTGTTGTTATGAACGACAGTTGTCTGGATATGTTGATCATTAGTATCTTTCGAAGGGTATTCCAAGGCTTCATTGTCAAGAATTTCTTTTAACATTTGACATTTTACATTATTCGTAGTGGCTAGGTGATTGATAAACATATTGATTACATCATCTTCAGTCTGATTCTTGAACTAAAGCGCCTCTGCTATTGTAAGTGGTGAACGAATCCTTTCTTCCAGATATGAGGGTGGTTGTTTATGTATTTTTACAATGGGCGCACTCGGTTTGGCAAGAGGATATAAAACAAGATTTTTTACAGCGTCCCCCTTAGCAATGGTCATGCTGCCCTCTCGGCAACCTATGTAAGCATTTGCTATTGCTAGCCAAGCTCAGCCCAAAATTAAAGGGTGCCCATCTAATCAAATTTTTGGGTTTATGAAGAGAAAATCTACTGGGTATTCTCATGAATCAACAGAAACCATAATATCTTGTAAAGTTCCCTCTGGTCTTACCACCAAATGATCAGCAAGTTCTAGCAGGGTGGTCATTGGTTCCAGGGCTATGATACCAAGTGTCTTACAGGTTTCTGTTGTTAAGATGTTAATGGTTGCACCCAAGTCAACTAATGTGTTTGGAAAGGAGTGGCCATATATTTGGACTATAACTATGGGATTCCCAGGATCTTCATATTTTATCGGTGTTTCCCCGCCCAAGAGAAAATCAGACAAGGTCCCCATGACATGAATAGTGGATGAAGCTTTTACTTTCCTCACAGGATTTTTCACGCATAGTTGTTTAATTGTTTTAGCATAAATAGGAATATCTTGGATGGCCTGGACCAGAGGAATTTTAATACAAATATTTTTCAGTTCCCCTACGAGATCAAAGTCTGGATAAACAACTGGTTTAGGTATTATTAATCTTTCAGGGAACGGGGGAGAGGTAACTATGAGTTTTTCAGGATCTTTATGCTCAACTATATCTCCTCCTTGTTTTATTTTTGTGTCAGCCACAGTCAATGGTGTATGTACATGTGGGGTTTATAACTTGATTTGTGGTTGGTCTCTATCTTCCTCAAGAGTGATAATGCATCCTGACCTCACTCTAAGTTCACAACATTCTTTTTTTTCAGTCTCATAATCTAAGTTTTCAACAATTTGTATCAGCTGAACCGGTCTATTATTGGGGTTTGGATTTGGTTGAGTTGGTAGTTGGGGACGCAAAAGGGGCTGTGGATTTTGCTGTAATGGATATGGGGTTGATAATGTAGGTTGAGGTTGAGGACATGTCTGCATAGGAGGATTAGTTATTCCTAGAGGTCACTCCCAATTTGGAGACCAGTTCAAATTTTGTGAAGTAGAGGTAGGCCACTGGGATGGGTATGGATTACTTTGCCAAAAAGGAGTAAAAGGAGAATTTGGCCAACCATTACCCAGAAAGAACTAAGTTGGCCAAGGTGACATATGAAATGGTTGGGACTACCAATTTGAGAAAGGTGATTGACCTTGCCACACTGCTCTGGAATTCTGCTATTGATTAAATGACGAATAAGGAAAGAACTAAGATGTGTCTTGTGACATACCTGTGGGTCGGCCTTGCCACTGTTGATGTTGATTCATTAGGTATACAGGTTTTGTCTCTTCTTCTACTTCTTTAAAAACTACTCTCAGCCCTGGAAGTGATGGACACTGCTCAGTGGCATGGTCCCTGGTGCAGATACCGTATGTTTGGACCATGTCCAATGGACACTCTCATTGGTTGTGCTTCTTCCGGCAGCGTGGGAAAAAAATGGCCAAGTTCTATTCTGCTAAGGCTTGCTTCTGTTTGGCCTGCAGGACGTCCAACTGCGTTGTAAGGGTGCCCAGGATGTCTGTCTTGAAGTTCTCCAGGACGTTACCGATTTCCATTCTTGTTACACCTCCACTATGCAGTTTTCTTCCTCTAGTGGTAAGATCTCAGCTTCCTAACCTGGTGCGTGTACTAACTCGCAAACACCTTATACACAAGTGAACGATTTCATCATAATCCTCTTGAGAAATGTCTCCCCTCCCCATCAAATTTATAGTTTCTATCCACTCCTCTTTCATTCCTTTAATTAAGAAGGCTTCCAGGACTTCTTTTGATAATGTAGAGTAAGGGGATCTCTGAAAATTGTAGTGAAACCATTTGACATATTCTTCTAAAGTTTCATTATCCTTTGCAGACATCTTAAAGATTTCATCTTTTAATTCCCTAGTCCTATAACAGTCCTGATATTTTGTGAGAAAAGAAGTTTTCATTTCATCCCAAGAGTTAATAGTGCGTCCACATAAACCCATGAACCACCTCAAAGCTGCTCCTTTTAGGGCAGAAGGGAACAACTTCAGTTTTTGAGGGTCAATGGTATAATCGCATCCTCTTGATAGGACATCAAACTCGAATAAGAAGGCATCCAAATCCTCTGTTTTCATCCCATGAAAGGTTGGAAGGTTTTTCAAGGGAATAGCTTTCATCGAGGCATTGGCTACTGGATCGACTATGGGGTATTCCAATGTCGAGGTCTATCCTTGAGGTTGATTTGCCATTTAGTCAAAAATGTGCCAATATCCTTCTGGGACTTCAGGGGGTGCTATTTGAGTATGCGGAGTATTCTTAATCCGATATGGTTTTGCAACACTGCCCAGATCTAGGATCACATGAGATCCTAATTCAAACAAATGTGGCTCTGCCTTAGCAGTTCCACTAGTTTCTCCCTCTCCTTCTCTTAAATTGCATGATTTTCCCTCCTGTAAAGGATCAGAATGTAAATTTTCTGTAACTTGAAGGCTCTATTATGATCCTCCAATTTGGCTATGAATCTCAACGTAGGTTGTAGATGGTGAGCCTGTTGCCTGAGGGATTATAGTAGGGTTTTTTTCCAAATATAGTGTGGGGTCCTACTGATGCTTAAGACTCTTCTTTACTTATGATTTTGTCTGTAAAAGTTGATATGCCAAGGCTCACTGATCCCTTGGGTTTTGTGGATTTAGGTAGGGGGTTATGATCTTTTTCTATCTTTTTATTCCTAGCCATTCATTAAAAAAAAAAAAAAAAACCTACTCCTATTTAACCTCTATGCATTTGCTGAAAAGCGGGCTGATGAGCAAGCACTTTACTTGTTGGTGGCGCAGGTTCTTACCACCCGTTTTTAAAACCCAATTCTTATACAACAAAATAAAAAGAAATCACTTTGAAACATTCTCCCTGGCAATGGCGCCAAAATGTTGGTGCACTAAGATGATTGTTACAAGCAATCTTAATACCTACATTAATCATCAACCCAGGGTAAGTTTGTTTATTTCAAGAGAGTTCAACACTGTCTATGCAAGTGAATTCAAAGGCTAATTCATAATGAAATGATTTAGAATCATTGCAATGATTAATATCTCATTCTCGAAGTTCAATCCAAAACAATTCTAAAATAAATATTTAAAGCATTTCCAAATCTACTTTTATCTGTTATGGAAAGAACTGAATCGGAATGCAAGTAAAAGGAATCACTCTTAGCAAATCAAACTCGTATTGACAATAATTCATTTAGCATGAAGGAAAGCTACAGCAATTGAACATAAAGTAACTATGCAAACATCACTTCGAAAGAAATCAACTATAAGCTTGAGATCTCTAGTAATACTACTTCAAAATGAACAACAATCGAATAATGAAATCAATATGATCAATTCGATAAAGATAAACGCGCAAATATAAAACACGGAAAACTCTAGAATCTAGTTTGAACAACAAAATCAAATCATGATCATCAATACTCATAATAATCAGAATAATTCTAATTTCACAAACTAACAGTAATAAATGATTATAGGAATAATCCTAAATAAATATGACACAATTAAAGCAATAAAACTCCTATCAACTGGGCCCAAAGTCTTCAGGAGTCACTACCAAAAGACACTCAGAATGTGATTATAGGTAAAACATAGTCTTCTTCATTAAACTTGATAATAGAGTTACAGCGTCACAGTAATGAAAGTACTCTTTGTCCAAAATGAATAGTTACAATCTTAAAACTTATAACTAGTTGTTCATTTCGCCTGATGGCTTTATATAACCTTGGAAAGATAAATGGATAAAAGCGAATACATGGGATCAGGTGATCTTGAGGATTTCGCAACCGACAATCTAATTTCATTGCACAATAGAATTAACCCTCATGATCTTCCGTTGCCATTTTTATCTTTTTCCTTTCTTGGTCGTTGTTGTTCCTGTCATTTGAACAACAATCGTTCAATTCATGTTCTTGCATATAAAGATAGTGAAAGTTAGTTTTTCACGTCTAGATTTACCCAATTCATTAATGATCAGTTTATCCAGCTTCTACCATTGTTTCCTCAATATTTATTCCTAAAACGAAGATAAACACATCAAGACAGATTATTAATTTAAGCTATTATGAGGATAAAACATACCTTTTCCACAGCCCAACACCACTCGTGGGCAAGAGCAAAATTGCACCCATGAACAAGATGATGCATCATCTACAAACAAATTGCACACCTAATTCTTGAAATCCTAATACCATACCTCAACGTGCCTAATAGATGATGGAACCAAACCTTCAATCAAGGTATCATTTTCAATATTCCTCACCCTTGGGCTCGCACTAGTGTTGCATTGCAACTGCGGGTTGCACTGAGACTGAAAACACATCCTGAGACTCGAACTTGAGACAACCGATGAAAGAGAAGACTGAAGTCGGAGATGAAATCCAGGAGTTGCGAGATCCTGCCATGTGGTAAAAAATGATTTCATAGAGTAAGATGAAAATTAAATGCTCTGATTGACAAAATCTGCCCAGCCAAAGCCCATAGAGAAACACGTTCGATGTAGTTCTATTTTTATAATGTGGTATGTATATTTTAATTGTTTTGAAATCAAATTATCTTTAATTTATTACTTTTATGTAATTTTTTATATAATTTTCAAATAAATATACATTAAATTATATACTTAAAAATTAGTTAAAAATATTCTAACTTTTCAAAATGTTGTATTTTAATCTTATAATTAATTAGAAAAATAATATAATTAGCATATTTTAATTTATATTTAATTAAAAATGATTAATAAAAGGGGAAAATATAATATAAAATAACGAAATTGATATGATTAAATTTCATGTGGTTTTAATATCTCTTTTCAAAAATTAAAAATATAATTATCCCCTATCCACTCATGGAATAATTTTGCAAACTTCCTAAATGCAACGATAGACAAGTTGCAGAGATCAAAGGGACAAAAGAGGAATTAATGTCCAATAAATATTGCCAAGAAAAGTTGTCACATTCTTCAGAGTCGGCTACCTCCACAAAACTAAGAACCCAACAATTTGTTGTATTTATATAAGATAACGTGAATGGTAAGTGAAATAGAAACCTTGGTATAGGCATGAGACAGTAGTAGCCCACAAGCTGACAAACTTAGGGCGCACTGCGAGAGTCAATTTTGCAAGTGTTAGATAATATTGTCTTAAATCGATATAGTTTTTTCTTAATTGCTAATTTTCTAAAATATAAAGTTTTGTCTTAAAATATTTTCGTTTCAAACTATTTTTGTGTTAAATAAAAAAATTGTCTTCAAATATTTTTGTCCCAAATTGTTTTTGTATTAAATATGAAGTTTTGTCTTAAATATAAAGTTTTGTCTCAAATTGCTTGTCTTAACTATAAAGTTTTGTCTTAAAATATTTTTGTCTTAAATTTTGTATTTAAGACAATTCGATTGATATTAAATTTTAATGTAAAATAACTAAAATAAAGAGCGACTTTTTAAGACAAAAGATTTATTTTGTCTTAAAAAAATGTCTTAAAAGTGCCCTTTGTGTAATAGTGTGAGTCAATCTCTATTTTAAGTCTAGTAGACATAGTTGGGTCATTTTGATTTATGTTAAGTCATATGGCCGCAATTAAGGGGGAGTGTTGGAAATTGTAATTACCCATGTATGCAAGAATTAGCTAAATTTGGAGAGTTAGTTAACTCATTCAAGTTGAGTAACTTCCAGTTAAATCATGTTTTGGGTAAAGTGGAATTTAGAGTGTGTTTGTAGATTAAGTTAGCTTAGGAAAGTCACTAGACGACAAATTTTAAATACCCTTCACCAGGTTCATTGTAATGAAGTCAAATAAACTTTTTTTATCGATAGAAGATCCACGACTCCTGTTATTGTGTGTGTGAAATTTTGTGCCTTTACTCCTTTGTCTTTTCAATAGAAAGTCAAATAAAGAAACATACTGGTAGTTGGGTCGTCAGCCATGGGTACAACAATTTATAGACAAACCTACAGTATAATGGTTTGGAAATGAAGGAAACATTAAACTGCAATTGATAAATCCTATCTTGAAACAAAAAGAATGACTTCAAATTTTGAGATAATTAATCATTGAATGGGCATAAGTTGATCATTTGGGGTAAAGCATGGTTAGGATTTTTTATTTTGGAAATACTCCAGAAATGGATGGACATGACTAAAGTGAAAAAAAAAAAAATGACCTCACTAGTATGAGTAGGATTTGGGAATATTTTCTGAGTAGGTTGAACATTAGGGAAAATCATGGATTGAATTTTCTTGCAATGCTTTAATCCGGGTGTGTATTATGTTAAGTAACCAATTTCTAATAGCAAGTGAAACTTGGGATAGAGATTTCCCATGAGCTTCTCAGTAGGGTTTATGATTTTTGGATAGAGATTTTTATGTGGGTTTTTTGGGATTTCGGATTTGGGATTTCTGGTTTCAGTGATAAGTTATTGATATATTTAATTAATTAACTTAACATTGCATATATTTTTGATATAATGGAAATCTAATTTATCCTTAAATTTAATAGTACACCTTACCTAAATTACTTTAACAAATTACCAATTCACCAAAAGTTACCAACAAAAATTTATAAAAAACTAAATCCCATATTCATTGTTGGACATTTAATGCATTCCATACCACGTGGTGATTATGGTATTGTAAGCATTTTTCAAAAGAAATAATAATAACCTCTTAAAATTATGTTGGAAATATTAATCCCAACCACTGCATTAAACACTTTGACAACATCCATACTTGTCAAAAGTATTTTTGCAGGTTGTGATTTTGTTTGCAAACAAAAGGACTAAAGTCTGAGCAGAAGTACATCGGTGACCATTCTGCAAAACAGCGGAGAGTTTAAGGTACTTAATAAATTTTGGTAAATAGGTATGGGCAAACATTTATTCCGTGGCTGTTACACACACTTCACAACACCTACAAGTTCATAAAACCATTTATTATGTAAAATTGCCCATGCTGTTTATTAATTATTTTCTTTGTCATGTATTAATGTCAAATTTGTATGTTGAGATAAATATCAATGTAAAAGTAATTTGCATGGTTGAGAAAGTAGAGAGAAGTCGAGTGTGTAAGTCTAAGACCATTATGCAACCAAGCAGAGAGTTTAAGGTACTTAATGAATTTTGGTAAATAGTCATCGGAAAACATTTACTCTGCGACTGTTACCCACACTCCACAACACCTGCAAGTTCATAAAACCATTTATTATGTAAAATCGCCCATGTTGTCTATTAATTATTTTCTATGTCATGTATTAATGTCAAATTTGTATGCTGAGAGAAATATGAATGTAAAATTCATTTGCATGGTTGAGCAAGTAGAGAGGAGTCGAGTGTCTAAGTTTAAGAGGTAGTGAGGATAAAATCATGGAGGAAATATTGGTGCGCGCATGAAAACCAGTTTTACAGAGTTTTACAAACAGTTACTCTGTAACCCCAGTGAAGCATAAATCGCAGTAAGTTTTTGTTTTTTGCTTAGAGTTGTAGCCTTCATTTATCACGTGAATGTATTTTCCTATGTTTTGAAATATAATCTAAAGCATAGTTTTTTGTGATATGGTTTTAAACCTTCATGAGTAGATTTACCGCAACCTTTTTGGTTTTACTCTGTTTTGTTGTGTGTTAAATTTTTATTTCAATTAAGCCTTTGTGTAGTTGCGATATCCTTGCCGCAACTAAAGTTGACTTTGCCACAACCGATTTCTTAGATAGACTCCTCTCCTCTACCCCTATGAAATTTTCTAACATGGTATCAGAGCATGTTAAACTTTGTTAGTGTAAAAAAAATTGTTTTTGCTAGAAATTAAAAATTGTTTTTAGGGCATATTGTTTTGAGCATATTTACCAGCAGGTAGAAAGTTTCTTTTTATGCTCAGAAATGGAAACATCAAGCACAAGCTTGAATAATCCTCAGATACCCCACTTTAATGGAAAAAATTATGATTATTGGGCTATTACAATGAAGGCCCTGTTTTCTTCTCAAGACATTTGGGATTTGGTGGAGAATGGTTTTCAAGAACCAGCAAATGCAATAGCATACAATGCCTTGTCTCAAGAAGAAAGGGATTTGTTGAGGGACAACAGGAAGAAGGATGCAAAAGCCTCTTCTACATTTTTTAAGAAGTGGATGAAAGTCTTTTCCCAAGGGTTGCAGTAGAAATGAAGTCAAAGAAAGCATGGGACACCCTCCAGACAACCTACCAAGGAATGGAAAAAGTCAAGACAACAAAAATGCAAATGTTGAGAAGAGATTCTGAAACACTTTGTATGAAAGAGTCTGAGAATGTAGACTCATTTTTCACACATGTAATAAGGTTAGTTACTCAAATCATGTCTCGTGGTGAGACACTTGAGGAAAGGGGAATAGTTGAGAAAGTTTTGAGAAGTTTGCCAACAAGGTTTGATGGCATTGTTGTGGCCATAGAAGAGACAAAGGATCTCTCATAGTTCTTAGTGGTTGAGCTTCATGTATCAATGGTTTCTCATGAACATAGACTGAATAGAGAAGCAAGCTCCTCTTTGGAGCACGCCTTCAAGACACAAGTTTCATTTGGTCAAGGTCAAGGCAGAGGAAGATCATATGCTAGAGGAAGATGAAGAAGCCCACACAGAGGTGGAAGAAGCAGCCCTTCAAGCACAAGTGGAAGGGACAACATTAAAAATCCAAGTCAAGGCCTAAGCAAAAATCAAGCACGATGTTAGAGGTATGATAAATCTCATGTTCAATGTCATTACTGTAAGAAGCATGGTCATTATGTAAATCAATGTAGAAATAAGCAATATGACATTAGTAAAAAACCAAGTGTAAATTTCACAAAAGAAAATTAGAACCATGATAGCATGTTTTTAGCTTGTAATGTAGCACAAGAAAAACAAAGTGATATATGGCATCTAGATTCAGGGTGTAGCAACCACGTGTTAGGGAACATAGAAATGTTTTCCAATCTAGATGAAAGTGTGAAATCTGAAGTGACATTAGGGACTGATAGCAAAGTTTCTGTCATTGGTAAAGGAAGAGTTTATATCTTAACAAAGAAGGGGAAGAAGAGGTACATCTTAGATGTTTACTTTGTCACTAGTCTGAAGCACAACCTCATAAGCATTGGACAGCTCATGCAAAATGGCTACAATGTCTTCTTCAAAAATGATGTGTGCACAATTTTGGAAAAGCCTCCAAGCAGACAACTGATTGCAAAGTTTCAGATGACAAACAATAGAATGTTTCCCCTAAATATAAGATTAGATTTGAAGGAAGAAGGTGCACAAGCAAAAATGTCAATGAATTCAGAAGAGAATGAAATAAATGTCGCAATTGTCACACAAGTAAACTATCAAGAAAAGGTCAAAGATGAAAATCGGTTATGGCATTTTAGATTTGGACATCTCAACTTTGGAGGTTTGACTTTGCTGCATAGGAAAAGCATGGTGAAGGGATTTCCACTCATAGAAAAACCGCACAGCCTATGTGAAGGATGTATCTCAGGCAAGCCACATAAAGAGATATTTCCAGCAGGAAATTCAATAAGGGCGAAGGCACCTTTGGAGATTGTCCATTCAGATTTATGTGGACCAATGCAAACACCATCAATTGGTGGCAGCCATTATTTATTTACTTTCATAGATGACTACACAAGGAAGACATGGGTCTATCACCTAAAATAGAAAAGTGAAGTGTTTGAGTGATCTAGGTGGATATTGGTGGCGACCCGCCAATTCCACTTCGACCCCCACCATTACTTCTTTCAGTTTTTCAATTTCCTTAATTGTAGCACAGTGTACTATTTTTAGCCGTTTTTTGGGTCCTAAACTTCCGGAGCCGTTTTGAAGCCCTAAATGACGTTTTTTTGGAAATCTACCGTGAGCGATATTTTTGTCTAAAATCGTCTTTTTCGTCATAGTCCTTGAAGGGATCTTTCCAACAGGCTATCATGCACGTCAAATGGAGATAATATGACCAAGTCATGACCCCGAGAAGTTGGTTGTCCAACTCACCCCAACGGGACCCATAAACTCTTGGTGTTACATCTCCTCGGGTTATGGTTTTGGTTGTTTAGGGTTTCCTCTTATTGTTCAATAATAAAAAGGCCCTTGAGCCTCATTGTAAGACAGTTCAGAGGCATGTAGCTGCCACATCTCTTCTCAGAGGTAAACTACCATCGCCCTAGTTGGTTTGTTTCCATTTCTGTTTGTAAGCATATTTCAGTATTTTACATTAATGAAATGAAGTATTATTTCTGTTGCATCTCTGTGTTTATGGTTATCTCTATAATATTTTGTGTTCTTGTTTAAATCTGGATCATTAAGCGCTTTTGCTAATACAAGGCTCTTGTTGAGAAACAAAGTGGACACTACATCAAAGTCTTAAGGAATGACAGAGGTGGTGAATACATCTCAAATGACTTCCTTCAACTTTGCAAGGAGCATGGAATTCACAAGAAATTTACAACAAGGTATACACCTCAACAAAATGGTGTGGTTGAAAGGAAGACTAGGACCTTTTGAATTATTGACCGGAGAATCCACAGTAAGAATATTTTTACACCAATGTTTCGAATCCCAAATGGGATCCATCATCAGGGTATGAGAATGATGATAAAAGAAGAGCAGAATGGAAAGGATAAATACTCATGAGGGTAACATTTTTAAGGAGCAGCACAGGTAGGCTGAATCTAAAATTATTATAATTTTATTTTTATTTTTTTTCAATTTTTAATAAAATTATTTTTATTTATTTAATAGAAATTTTATTAAAATTTTTAATTTTAATAACAAGGTTCATAACCTATAGAATAAGAAGGAAAAAGAACTAATACTAAAATTTTTTATAAAAGATTGACTGAACCAAAATATATTAATTTCTATATAAATTAATTTAATATATTAATTCATATTAATAATTATAAATAATAAATATTTATAATTGATCGATATAATAATTAATATATTAATTAATAATTATATAGAAATTATTATATTAAAGTCTTAAAAAGGAAATAATTAGGTTAAAGGAGCAGCTATAATAAAGGAAGGGATCATAAATTAATTCTTGAAGAAATACTAAGGAAATATATCAATTTCTATATATAAATTAAATTAATATATGAACCAAATTATATTAATAATTATAAATAATTAATATTTATAATTAATTAATATAATAATTAATATATTAATTAATCGTTATGTAGAAATTAATGTATTAAAATGAGTATGTTGAATGCAAAGCGTTTGCCAAATTATTATTGGGTTGAAGTTGTCACTTTCACAGTGTATATCATGAATAGATGTCCAACCAAAAGCATCTAGAATGTGGTTCCTAAAGAGACATGGAGTGGAAGAAATCATAGTGTCACTCACATGAGATTTTTTGGATGTGTGGCATGTGCACATATCCCAAATGCGTTGAGGAAGAAGTTGGACAGCAAGGGGGAGAAATGCATATTTGTTCGATATCGGGATGAATCCAAGGCATACAAGCTCTACAAGCCATCAACCAAGAAGATCATAATCAACAAAGATGTGCAGCTCATAGAAGAGGAAGCATGGGATGGAACAGTCAATGTGAAAGCATGTATACTACATGAGGACAAAGAGGAATTGACAACAACAAGCAATTCCTCGGCAGTGACTCCCTCTTCTCCTATTCAAGCACAACAACGTAAGCAACAAGTAACACTGTTAACAAATAATATGATAGTGTCGCGCAGTGAAGAAAGTGCTTCTCCAAGCACACTGTAAAGCGCAATACCAAGTCACATGTCAAGCCCATCTTCAACAAGCACAAGAAGACGAAAATTCATAAATTTAAATGAAATTTATGAGCAAGATGAAGTTGATAGTAATGCTAGTCTGAATTCCTTATTTGCATTATTTTGTCATGTAGATGACCCAATCCATTTTTTGGATGCATTCAAAGAAGAAAAATGGGTTGTAGAAATGGAGGAATAAATAGGAGCAATAGAAAAGAATGACACATGAGATTTAGTGAACCCTCCGCAAGGAAAATAAGTCATTGGAGAGAAGTGGGTCTATAGGACCAAGAGCAATGTCAATAATAAGATTGAAAGGCATAAATCAAGGCTACTTTTCAAAGGATACAAGCAAAAACATAGAAGAGATTATGCGAATACATTTGCGCCAGTTGTGAGGATGGAGACAATGTGTACAGTTGTGGCGACTGTTGCGCACCATAAATGGAAAGTGTATCAAATGGATGTAAAATCAACGTTTTTTAATGGAGTGCTGAAAGAGGAAGTGTATGTTGTGCAACCACCTAGTTATGAGGTTGAAGGCAAAGAAGACAAAGTGCATCGATTGAGGAAAGCTCTTTATGGGCTTAAGCAAGCACCATGTGCATGGTATAACAGGATAGATGCTTACTTGTTGGACAGTGGTTTCGACAAATTTGACGGTGAGCCTACTCTCTACATCAAAGAGAGTGACGGTAAGATACTTATCATTGTCTTATATGTAAATGATTTTATTTTTAAAGGCAATGATGATTTTCTCATCGCTGATTTCAAAGAAGTCATGAAAAGTGAACTTGTAATGACTGACTTGGGGTTGTTAAGATTTTTTGGGCATAGAAGTGAAGCAAACATAAAATGGAATTTTTATTTCTCAAGCAAAGTATGTGGCAGACATTTTGGAGAGGTTTAATCTACAGAACATCAAGCCTGCACCATCTCCAACTGTCATGGGGTTGAAGTTGAGCAAAGAATATTGCATCAACGATGTCAATCCGACATTATACAAAAGCATGATAGGCAGCTTGATGTATTTGACCACCACTAGGCTGAATATAACGTATGCAGCGAGTGTGGTGTCGAGGTTCATGGAGACACCCAAGGAAACACATAGGGAAGCAACAAAAAGTATCCTAAGGTATGTGAATGGGAAAAAATAGTATGGTATTTTGTACGTCACAACAGATGATTTCAAGCTGGTTGGTTACACTAACAGTGATTGGGCAGAAGTGTCGATGACAGAAAAAGCATGTCAGGATATGTTTTTCATTTAGGTTCTGAAGCCATTTCATGGACCTCCAAGAAGCAGCCAATAGTGTCATTGTGGACAGCAGAAGTTGAATACTTCGCCACAACAACAGCAGCGTGTTAGGCAGTTTCGATGAGAAGGATGTTGAGGGATATTCACCACAACCAAGAGGAAATGGCAACTATTTTCTGTGACAACACTTCTGCAATTGAATTGTCAAAGAATTATGTCTTTCACAAGAGGACCAATCATATTGATGCTAAATATCATTTTATCAGAGAGTTGATTAACAATGATGAAATTGTGTTGCAACATTGTAGGTCACAGGAACAATTTGTTGATATCTTCACAAATTCATTGGCACGTGAAAGTTTTGTTTATGTCAGAGATTGTTTGGTAATTGTCAATGGCGGCAGTTGTGATTAGGGGGGAGTGTTCGAAATGTTAATCCCAACCATCGCGTTAAACACTCTGACAGCAACCATACTTGTCAAAAGTATTTTTGTAGGTTGCAATTTTGTTTGCAGGTGGAAGGTCTAAAGTCTGAGCAGAAGTACATGGTTGACCATTCCGCAACACAACAAAGAGTTTAAGGTACTTATTGGTAAATAGGTATGGGCAAACATTTACTCTACCACTGTTACCCACACTCCATAGCAACTGCAAGTTCAAAAAAGCATTTATTATGTAAAATCGCTCATGTTGTCTATTAATTATTTGCTATGTCATGTATTAATGTCAAATTTGTATGTTTTCATAAATATGAATGTAAAAGTCATTTGCATGATTGAGCAAGTAGAGAGGAGTGAGTGTGTATGTCTGAGAGGTAGCGACGAGAAAATCGTGGAGGAAATATTGGTGGCCACATGAGAACATGAAAACCAGTGTTAGGGAGTTTTACAAATAGTTACTCTGCAACCCTAATGAAGCTTAAATCGCAGTATGTTTTTGTGTTTTTACTATGTTTTCAAATATAATCTAAAGCATGGTTTGTTGTGATATGGTTTTAAACCTTCATGAGTAGATTTTCCACAACCTTTTTGGTTTTACTCTGTTTTGATGTGCGTTAAATTTCTGTTTCAATTAAATTGTGATATCCTTGCCACAACTAAATTTGACTTTTCCGCAATCGATTTCTAAGCCAGACTCCTCTCCTCTTGCCCTGTAAAATTTTCTAACACATTATTCAACGTGAAATTGGTAACCATCAACCTGAAATTGGTAGTCATCATCTCCATGAGCATCACCCCTGAGTTGCGGATCCCCAGAATATTCAAGGATCAGTGAGACATGGGTCAAATCAATTAATTGATTTCGCTCATGTCTGTGGCATCCCAAAATCCACAATCAACACGAGGTTAAAAAAACTACTTCCCTAGTGTAACTATAAGAAACGTTTACCGCATTGTATAATTGACTTAAGAGGGCTATACTGCGAGAGGGATTATTTATAGCCTTGCAAGTCTGTGGTTACATGGGACAACAAAGTAATATAAATAAATTATAATCACTTAGCCGCTATTTATGAATTATGCTAATACAAATTAACAAAGATGTTGTTTAAGTTTTAGTTGGAATTGGCAAAAAAAATTGATGAAATAATGTTTGTTTAAAATTTATTTTTTAATACATAAATGGATTTAGTGATTTCAATAATTCTCAAACACTCAAATTGTACACTATTCAAATTCCTGCAAACTTCTTTAAAAAACAAAACGAATACAGTATTTATGTAAAAGGGGTGTTGCATTCACTTGCTCCATGAGATACGCTAGCAAATGCTGAACAAAGTTGGTCGGAAATGGATAATTTGTCATGGATTTAGTGTAGTAAGCATCATAGAACCACCCGTCCACATTCTTAACAGTATCATTATCGCAATTTGATCTTTAACAAGGAAGGTCTCTTATGTTAAAACATACATCAGACTACATGTAATTTCATGGTCCTACCAGTCACATGTATTGTGATACATGGAACTATGGCATGAATTTAATAAAGAGTCAATGTTGTTACCTGCAAATCTGAGCACATTTCTCAGAGATTTTAGGCCGTCCGGAGTATGTCAAGTTATCTATAACATTCCAGGAACCTTTGATCACTTTAAAGAAATTTTCACTTTCACTCTCCCATGCAAAATTAAGAATGTGTAACAAGAAACCTAAAATGGATTAAAAAATCCTCTCAAAAGTGTGACTTTTTCATAATAAGGAAATTTATACCTTGAAGTCTTGAAAACATACTATTGTTGAAACTCTATGGTGGCGTGATATTATCGAAATGCAAACTCAATGCTGAGGACGAGGCTGCACTGATTGTAATGTGTGGGTATTTTAATCGAAACCAAGAAACTAACGCTACAAATTGCATTTGTCATTAAATTTCCTTTTGTAAGTGTGATTACATCATTAGTACTTGAAGGTATAAAGATTAGGATCACAGCCCAACAAAATATTTCAACTTACTCCCGCCGTAAGATCCTCTGAATACAACTACATGTGAATCCTCTACTGACAAACTTTTCTCGAGATTTGTAATCAATGTCGAAAAATCGGCGAAAGCTTGTGGGGAACATAGAAACCTGCGGGTACTCGAATTGTTGTAGTCAGTTGTTTGGCTTCCAAATGGCATTGAATGACCATAAATGCGATGCTCGAAAGAAAAATTAGAAAACCATATGAGCAAAATTACAACTAATCAAAATTTCCCAATTCCCATGCTTATATTTTCAAATCAAGAAGCCTCCAAAAGTTTAGGTCATAATAGATCTATCCCATAATATACCTCAATAAAACAAGCAGGGCCTTAAACTGTGGCACAATGTCGAACATGAAGCTTGTCATTTCTGTAAACCATTCAATGAATCCTTCGTTTCTAATATATACAAATATCAGAGATTTGGTGGAAGCTCCACCCCATTGGTAGGAATTGATGAGATACCTCTGTTGAAATGTCTGATAACTCTTGGGACAAAGGTGTAATGGTCGAGAATTTGTGTGAAGTTCCTCACATGGTATTTCACAACTGGGGAAGAGGTCGGTACCATGGCAACACTGGTGTTCCATTTTCATGTTGGAGAAAAATGGAAAAGGGAACATTTCGGTGTCGCAGAATCGGAGTTCCTCACAAGCGAAACCGATATCAAAACAACAATGAAGACTATTCGATATCAAATCATTTCACTCACAAATTCTGAGGATGGTTGCTACTAAATGGACAACCACAACATAGTTAGAATAGTTACCGGTGGAAGCCTTCGCAGGTGAATGGACACACACTAAAGGTGTAGATATCAAACTGCAACAACAATTACCGCCATGTTACCTCAATTAGCTACACTACCACTTACCATTGGCAGGCGCGATTGGGTGACGCTTGAAATTTCTTAATTCAAATATTTTTTAAAGTTGTAACGCCGAAGTCGCAGTTGTAGATCCAATTATAAGACTAATAAAAACAAAAAGAGAATCAACAAATCGTTCCTCCTCCTGAGGTTGAAATTATATCTTAAAAAAAAAAAGTAACCTCCTTTCACAATGATATCACTCCCACATGTGTAGTTACCTAAAATTAGAGAACCAGTTTAGTGAGTGTTGAGTGTTGAGCATTGAGTCAAGTTCAGTGATGGATGAAGAGTTAAATGCAGTCCATATTTAGAGTGTGAGTTAACTAAGTTAAGTGTGTGTGCATATCAAAATATTTTAGACAAGTGGCTAGTCGAAAAGGTTAAATACCCTTCATCAGATTCATTGTAAGAATCAAGTTTTTGTGTGATCAATAAAAGTGACCGTGTGTTTTGTGTGAATTTATGTTTTGTCCCCTCCACCCTTCCAACAAATTTGTATGAGAGCAAAGTATTTCAAAGTGTTTTTTTTTTTCCTTGTGGTTAATGCTATAACGCACCTTGTAGGGTATATACAGTGTGTTAAAATTCACAAGCTTACGCATTTCCGGAAGCACACGGGTCAAACTTATTTTTGTTGCGTTAAAAAACTAAAGTTGGAGCTTGTCGTGGTGCAGTGCGTTAGTCGCATGCCCTCATCCCGATAGACGCGTTAACGTGTTAAAAAGTCAATAAGTGAAAAGAGCGTTAAGGTATGAGGATGCTTTATATGGTGAAACTCTTTTATTAAAAAGGGAGCATATTAAAAAGGGCCTTCAAAATAAAAGGTTTGGTTTATATATATTAAAGGTTAGAAAAACAAAAGTTTTTTGAAAGGATATATTTTTTTAAATTATTCTTAAATAAGAAAACAAAATTGGGTTCCAAAGGAAAGGACTTTATAGAACGTTTTTGTTTTTAACAAAAAATAAAAGAAGATATTATAAAGGAAATTTTTGTAAATAGAAGAGAATTAAAAGAAAATGCTTATATTCAACAAGAGAGTTTAACGCTTTGCAAAACCCTGTTTATTTGCAAGTTTTTTTTGTCATGCATGACAGTGTTTTGGGTGAAGATTGTGCCTTATGAGAGCGCATATTGAAAATCATTTTTTTTTCAGGGGCGATATGGAAGATAACCTCATGCAATAAGGAAAGAATCTATAAAACAGAGGAAAGACTGTAGTCATGGGTCGTAAAGCGTGACTAAAGCATATTAAGAAAATAAATAAAAAAGGAGAGGTAAAGACCATTGCCATGGTCAGAGAGGTTCAAGCCGCAGCCGAGGAACTGAGAGAAGTATAGCATAAGACAAAGAAGAAATCGAGGGTGATTGGTGTAGCTTTGATTTTCTACCACCTCCTATGTTCACAAGTGAATATTTTGATCATTGGGTTATCAAAATGTTAACTTTTCTTCGAGCTAGAGAGTTAATTGAGTACGAATCTAATAACCCATATGATGTAGCATGTGATATTTTAGCATTGAATTTTATAAAACAAGCATTGTACGAGAAGTGTTTGTGTAAGATAGCAAAAGCTACAACTTCCAAGCAAGCATGGAAATTCCTGGAAGAAGAATTTGGTGCAAAGGGGAGTGACATGCAACATCAGGTTATGTCACAAGAAAAGAAGTGAATTGTAGATATGAGAGTAGAAGAGCAAGACCCTGAGAGGAAAACAGAGCTTGGAGAACTCCACTCAAAAGTGGATGATGGTTGTCAAGACCATAAAATTGAAACCTATTATGCAAGCATGGATATGGATGAACAAGATGCAACAAAGATTGTAGAGAGAGAAGCAGAAGCCTTTGTGTGTAAAACAAAGCAAGAGCATATAAATGCTCAAAGAATCCATTGTAACGTGGATGATGCAGATGATTGTGAATCCCACTGTGATGAGACATATGTAATGATGACTGCAAAATTATATGTGAATTGATGAATCCAACTGTAGTTGATGGATTTGGTGAAGTTGAAATTGTCAATGAAATTGACAATGAGCACATGCATGCTTGGATATCCCATCATAGTGTAGATGAATTATGTTAATGATATGTGGTTTCTTTTTTGAACAGGGATTAATTGTGGCAATATGATAAGCGCCATGTGTGGTGAAACATTGAAAGTTAAAGATGCCACTGTAGCAGCAATTTTTGAAGCTGTTGGAACTGCTCATGAAGCAGTGTGTCATCTAGCAGTAGTTGATGATCAAGAACATGATAAATTGATTGAAGAGTTTTTGAAGAGAATATTCACTAACAACATAACAGTGGAAGACAACCTCCATGCAGTTGAAAAGAAGGCAGATGTAGAGAAGGAAGCTCTAATTGAAGAGAGTCATATTAAAGATTTTTTTAACATTGTTTTTTAATATGCAGGTGTTCAGAATAGCATGGGCAAAGAAGTTGAAAGCAAGGTTGTTAATAAGTTTGATGCAAATTTGAAGCTCATTAAAGAATGGATTTAGAAACCAATAGAACAAATTGAAGCGAGTCTTAAAGTAGCAACTAGAATAAAATAATTGAATGAAATGGTGAATAATGACCTTCAGTGTGCAGATTACAGAAAAAAAAACAGCGCTACCTGATGATGAAAGTGAAAAGAATGATATGGATGTTTCTAAAAACAAAGAAGAATGCATTGAAACCAAGAAGAGATAAGATTTTGCTATCAAGAAATATGGCAGAAAGAAAGTCACAAATATGAAGCGCAATAAGAAAAGAAAAGAAGACAATTTGAAGATGCAATGTTATGGCAACAGTCCATAGTTGAACGAATATTTGAAGAGGAAGATGCAGTAGACAAGATCAAATTGTTTTTCCGAACAAGTTCAAAACAAGTCAAAGAAAAATTGCAGCGACAACAAGTGAATAAAGCCTAAAACAAGAAAGTTCAATG
Organism: Pinus tabuliformis; assembly: GCA_031772625.1. Lineage (NCBI taxonomy): Eukaryota > Viridiplantae > Streptophyta > Pinopsida > Pinales > Pinaceae > Pinus > Pinus tabuliformis. Next base: position 700,656,826 of record CM062805.1, on the reverse strand, counting down.
GAGAATGAAGCCATTTCAAGGATATAAAATCTAGAAGCAGAGAAAAAGAAAATGCAAAATTGTAAAATTCTTGAGTCATTGTAAGCCTAGTTGAGACGTAGACCAACATGCATGTTTGTGTGATAGTTAGGTCATGTTAAGTCATACGGTCGTAATTAAGGGGAAGTGTTAAAAATTGTAATTACTCCCGCATGTGGAGTTCCCTAAAATTATAGAACCAGTTAACTGAGTGTTGAGTGTTGAGCGTTGAGTCAAGTCGAGTGATGGAGGAAGAGTTAAATGCAGTGCATATTTAGAGTGTGAGTTAACTAAGTTAAGTGTGTATGCATGTCAAGATATTTTAGGTGAGTCGTTAGTCGAAAATAACCTTCACCAAAATCATTGTAAGAATCAAATTTTATGGGATCAATAAAAGAGCAGCGACTCATATGTTTTTGGTGAATTTATGTTTTGTCTCCTCCACCTTTCCAACCACAACCTTCAACGGTACCACTTTAATGTCCTTTTAAGAGTTTCATTCAACATAGGTAAGTTGAGAAATCTTCGACGAAAAAATCCCTTTCTAAGAACAATTCTTCCACCTCCACGTTACATCAACGGTACCACTTTAATGTCCTTTAAGAGTTCATTCAACGTACGTAAGTTGATAAATCTTCGACGAATTATTACTGATTGAAAATGTTACTTGAAAAGTCTCCTACTCTCACCTAAACGAAATAAATCATAAAAAAACGTGAACCAGAAGATATTACACTGAAACTTAAATTGTAATGACGAGGCCTGCACTAAATCATGTTAACCTGAATTCACATAGCATCCCATGATTCCATTTAGGTATGGATGCCGGGAAGAGCAAATCCGGCAGATTGGAAAGTGCTTGAAATATTTATGTGGCGCAAAGTCCTTTCCACGATACAACTGATATTGATATTGAGGACTTGAAAGCTCTACCAACTTGGTATTTCCTTCTCGAAACTGTATTTCTTTTGTCCTGTCCTTAGCAGAGCGAGACGACCCAGTCATGTACGAATGTTGCAGGAAATTCTATTATTTTTGTTATTTTTCACACCGAATCGCATTCCACGCCAGCGCGTTCTTCTACCAAACTAAGAAATAAATAGCAGGCAAGGCAATTGGGGAAGCCAACAGACTACCAGGTAAGCTTCAGTGTCTGGCTTTTATGTTATTTCGTTTTCTTTATTTTGCTTCTCTTTACCCAAAATCCTTCTTCTGTCCCGCCCATTATTTGTTTCGCTTCCTTACTATGGCGCGACCTGTAATATCAAAATTCGTTGCATTTGCCCTGATTCTCTTCATCGCCAGGGTTCGAACTCAAGAAGTTGGTAATTTGTCTCATATCCTTTACAACTCTGTTTTTTAAATCTTCATATAGAATTTTGCAGAGATTAGTCTGAAACTCGATTTTGTTGCTTTGCACGAACAGAGGATGAGAGTGAGTTCGAGTACAAAGAGGGTCCCAAGGGGCCTGAGCACTGGGGGGAGCTCAAGGAGGATTGGAAGGCCTGCGGGAACGGCACGCATCAGTCTCCCATCGATGTGGTGAAGAGACATGCCTTAATCTCTCCGGACCTGGGCAGGCTCCGCAGATTCTATTACCCTGCAAAAGCAACCCTTATGAACAGGGGTCACGACATCATGGTCAGCAAGCGAAACCTTCTTTTAACGCTTTTCCCATGTAAAGGTTTCGGGGTTCGATTCCCTCTTCTTTTAACGCTTTTTCGATTTAAAGGTTTCGGGTTCGATTCTCTCTTCTTTTAACGATTTTTCCATCTAAACGTTTCGGTTTCGATTCTCTCTTACACCTATGGCTATATTGCATCAGGTGAACTGGTCGGAAGGCGCCGGCGATGTTGAGATAGAAGGGAAAAGATTCACACTGCGTCAAAGCCATTGGCACACCCCGGCCGAGCACACTATTGATGGACAAAAGTAGAATCTCAAAATCCTCTTTTCAATCTTTGCTGCACTAAATTATACTCTGCTATTTAGGCGTTTCTAAAGGGTTTTGCATTGAAACAGGCATCCTTTAGAAATCCATATGGTCCACAAAGCGCAGGACGTCGGTGAAATTGCCGTGATTGGAATCATTTACAAGTTTGGCAGGCCTGACACTTTCTTGGCAGAGGTATATTTGTATACAAACCTCATTAGCAGATTATGAGGCGATTATGTTTTAATGCTCACTATGTTTGGGTATATGAACAGTTAATGGATGAAATCAAAGCCATTGCGGATATGGAGCCGCCGGAGGAGCCCCTGGGCCTGGTGAATCCGATGCACATAAAATTTGGTAGCAGGAAATATTACCGCTATACGGGATCCCTAACCACTCCTCCTTGCACGGAGGGAGTCATCTGGACCGTGATTCACAAGGTATTTTATTGGCCCGTCACGTTACTTGCCTAACCACAAATCTGTACCCGTGGGTATCGACCCTGTGACCTGATGGTTTTTCACTAAACCCTGTGCAGGTAAGGACAGTATCGAAAGACCAAGTGAAGGCTCTCCAAGAAGCTGTGAATGATGTACGTACTGGGTCTTCTCTCTCTTGCTTGCTTACAGTTTGTGATATACTTAACCTGGGATTCCTTATTTGATTTTGGATCTTTATTTTGGATTTTGGATAGTATGGGATATCGGGAAGGCAAATAAATAATGTTTAAAATCATTTCTGAATATTGGCTTTGAAAAAAAAAGTTGAGACAAATAAATGATTTTTCTGGTTTATGTGTTTTTGTAAAATTAACATGTAATAATTATTAATTTAGGAAATTTAAATTATTGATTGGCGGCGGATTTCTTGTCTTACAAATCGAGTATTTGTAATTTGGATAATCAGACTTATTTTAATTATCTTAATTTGATATGTAACTTGAATGATAATATTTAATTTTTAATGTTACTTTTGAGAATAATTTTTTTTTAAGTTTCATTAATTAAAATCTAGATCTTTAGAATTTCAAAATATAAATTTATAAAATTATAAGGAGATGTTTAAAGGAATGTTTGACGTTACTTTGGATATTATAATCTTTAATTTCAAATTAATAAAAACTCATGATTCATATATGAATTAATAGTATTGTGATAAATACGAATCATTAATATTCTGATGTTCAATTAATTGTATTTTGCAGGGTTTCGAAAAGAATGCAAGACCTACGCAACCAATTAATGGACGAATTGTTAGCAAGTACACTCCAAAACGACGTTAGGGTTGAGTTCGTTAAATCTTAGGAAACATCTTTGGACGTATGCTCCATTCCATTATTTTTATGGATTCACCTATTCTCGTTATAATGTATCCGTTCTTTTCTTTCGACATATACTCCTTCCATTATTTTATGGATTCTCCTATTTTGATTATAATGTATCGATTATTTTATGAGATTCATAAAAATTCATGAGAATGTATGTGTATTTTGTAGGCTGAAATGCTAATTCCCTGGTGTGATATGATAATGTATTTTAATTTATATAGAAATATGATTTATTGATGGATTATATTGAAATTTTGTGAATGGATTATGTTGTTATATATTTGAATGATAGGGTAGAGTTATAAATATATTAATTATTTATAAATTTATAGGTTTATAGTTTTCTATTTTGCCAGAATTTTTTTTAATTGATATTGTATTTTTCCTAAATCATTTTCAAATGGTTAAATATGAATCTATTTGTATGAATGAATATTATTTTTTAAAATTTTATTTTAACGATAGTTTGTTATTTTTAAATGTAAAAATGTTTATTATTTTATTGAGTTTATTAATTCTTTAATTATGTACATTAAATTATTATGGTTTTAATTTTCATTTTTTGTTAGATCATCTATCATTTGTTTATATAAGCATCTACTTATTTGTATTGTTTCTCAAGCTTATTTAACGTAGAATTAATTTTTTGCGTTGCCTAACAATTTCTTAGAATTTTTTTTGATTAATTTTGATTAGCTTAAATCATTGTTGTATGATCAAATTATCTTGAAATTCTCAAAACTACGTGGATTTTAATTTGGTGATATATATGACTTGATGATTACTATATATGATAATATAGTGTCTAATATATAAGTTGTGTTTTTGTGATGATGAAAGGATATGAATGCCTCATAGTTTTATAAAAGTTTAACTAATAATGAAGTTGTAGTGGTACAGATTGTTCACAATGTACAATAAAGAAATAGTTCTATGGTGGAAGCTATACAAATAAATAATGGAAAACTAACATGAAGTTTCAATATTCAATGGTGTGGTTAGGGTATATTACATTGACTTCACTCAAAAAAATTGAAATGTAGATAGCATATTAAAAAATATACAAATGATGAATAATAATTTAATAAATTTTACAAGAAAGCACCCTTGCATAAATAAATTTAAATATGTATTTAATACCTTTCCAAGAATGGATATGATTCTATATTTGAGTGGGCCAAGGCATTGAAGGTAGGATCAAACGCTGGAGTGGAAGAAGTAGACAAACGCATCCATGGGCATTATGTGGAATAGCCAGTCTGTTGGAAATAATACTGAGAGGGGCGGTGAATCAATATTTACAAATCAATAACTTTTTCATTTCCATAATCAGATTTATATATGCTACTTCAGTGAAGAGAACTTGCGTGTGCACGCAACTGTTCTTGAGGCAACTAGCATATATCCAGTGAACTTATGATTCAGCTAATTCATCATATGTTGATCTTTAATCAGTGCATCAGTTCTTTATTAAAAATTAAACAATAACCATGTGCAGTAATAATAGAATAAACCATCACACAAGCAACACATGAACACCAAGATTTAAGGTGGAAACCCAATGTGGGTGAAAACCACCCACTGCTGTCGTCTTTGTCATTTTTTAATAATAAGAAAATTTGTTTACAATCTTGTACTAGTGTAGGCTCATACCAGTACGCAGACACCCACTTGCAGAAGGCTACAACCTTCTCTCGTTCTCCAGCTTCTTCTAGAAGGGAGCTACAACCCCCTAGTTCTTGTACTAGCCGATATATTTACTAGTACGTAGGCTCCGACCTACAGAAGGCGACAACCTTCACTCGTTCTTCAGCTGCTACTGGAATGGAGCTCCAACCCTCTGATCAAATCACCAGCCACTACTGGCAGGAAGCTTCAACTTCCTCACTGAAGTCTCCAACCCTTAGTGTCCTCCAGGGACCACGTTTCATAAATTTTCACACTGGATACTCCTAGTAGACAATACTGCAATATGAAGGCCACATTAGTAACATTGAAGCTCAAAATCAATCACCACTGCAATACAACCATCAAATACATCTGCATCAACCAATCACTAAAACCCAATCAATCTCTGATATAATTGAAACCCAATCATCAATCTCTGATATAACTGAAACCCAATCATCAATCTCTAATATAACTTAAACAATCAATCATGGAAACCCCTGAACCTCTGACACAACTGAAGCAACCAATCATTCAAACTTGATCAAATTCAACCAATCAACTAGAACAGACATATCACTGTAACCAATACACAGATATGAGCCCAGAGCAATGCATCAACAACCAGAACTAACTATAACCTCAAAAGACGTGTCAGAATGTATACGCTCCTTTAATGAAGCAAACCTGCGTGTATACGCTACTTCCTTTTGCCCAACCTGCGTATACCTCTAAAGACACTTAATCATAAAACATCTGAACCACAAATTGTACCAATCAATGACATTCTGAAGATCTATTGTCATATTACAGAGTTCTAAACAAATAGCAACAAGGATCACCCTTCTTTTTCAATCAATTAATCAATGAGACACAAACTCTTTATGCATTCAGTTTTACTTTCAGATCTAAGAAGACTTCATTGACAGATAGCAGTAAAACATCAGCATTGATCTGATAGATCAATCATCCTTGAACATCAAGCTTTTCTTTTGCATACGCTACTTAGAAGAGTCAAACCAGCGTGTATACGCACCTTCACCAAAGTGAACCAGTGTATAGATCTGCAAATACTTATAACTTCGCTGCAATTCCCGACTTTAGACATACCAAAATTATTACATATAAAGGATAAACCATGTGTTAGCAATCAAATCTAGCCCATCCATTATCAGAGCACATAATGATAAGTCATTATGATCTCGATCCATCATTAGATCTCATCCATCATCAAATGCTCAGGTGTATATTTTGTTTAGATCAAGCAAAGCATCAGAAACTCATTACATGCATATTTGTTTTGATCTAACACTTCATAAGATATTCATTACTTATCCACTTATCCCTTTGATCTTCTCATCCTTATATAGTTTTAGGTCTTTTTCAATACCTTGGACCAAAACCACTTAGGACCAAATACCTCAGACCAATACCTTGGACTAAATACCTGAGACCAAATACCTTGGACCAAAACTTTGGTTTTCCAACATGTACGCTCTTTTCCTTCTGTGGGAGTGCGTGTATACGTATAAGTTCATTTTGTTCTGTGAACCAGCGTCTATATGTTGTTTTGACTAAGTGGACCTGCGTATACTTCTTAAACTACTTTACATTAACCTTTTCCTTTACTTTTTTTATTATGATTAGTAGACCTAAGTTCCATCTTCATGTTCTTCTATACCAATGTCTTGTTACTTCTGAATAGACTTGTTACAGTGTAATTTTCCATATTACTTTTGAAATGATTCCTTTGAACTCCCATGCATTCTGTCACATCTGATATCTCTCCTGTAGATTCATCTAGTTACCATATACAAGTGAGTTGTTCTGCTACAAGTGGGTTGCCATCAAATACAACACATGTATCATAATGCCAACAATCTCCCCCTTTGGACTTGATGGCAACCATGTTGGTGTTGATTATTGCAAGTTGTATAAACTGTTTAGAGATAACAAGAAACACCAAAATACTCTTCCCCTTTGACATCAAGGGAAAATAGCTGACCAAAATGAAGACTTTCATATCTGAACATCTGAATATGAACATTGATCATGCTCCCCCTAGGCACATGTTGAATTCTCTGATTAAACTCCCCCTTTGTACATGCTGGGATGCACTATACCATCCATGCTCCCTCTGAGCACATGCAAAATCTGCAAATATATTTTTAAAAAGAATAACATGACTCTATAACTCAACTATGTGAGTATAACATTCCTATCACCAATGACTTATACATACATCAATCTCCCAACCAAGCTGGGATATACCAAATTTGACTCATCTACCCAACCAAGTGGGGATATACCAATTGCTTATACATGACTGAAATAGAGCAATTATTACATCATCCTTCCCATGCATAGTGGGGGTACAAATTACATCATATGACCAAAAATGACTCATTAAAAGAGTATGACAGACAGGGACATTATGGGCCTTTATATGACCTTTTCATAAAATGATATACATGAAATTTATAACAAAGACCAAAGATCTAAATAAGACCATAATAGTCATCAACAACTATCATACACCATATATGATCTGCTCCATAAGCATCTGTCAACAACATCGAGTCCATCAACCTATATATGTCCATCATTTGTTCCCAATATATGACAATGTAAATATCGTCAACCTGTCACAAAGTATGCCACATATAGATATCAACTCATCCTCTTGATCTCATCAAGATCAAATTTCTTTGTTTCCTTAATATAAAGAGCCTTATCATAACCTTCCATGAATCAACTAAGCATATGTCATATCTTCAAGCAGTAACACAAAATCATATCATATGTATGTGAAAACACCATAGTCATCATCTATGATCATAACATCATCATCAAGAACTGCATGATCTTTCCACAAGAACCTTCAATATATCAACCATGTATCATCACTAGGGAACATCCCACATCTAATAAGCCTCAACCATGATAATCAACATATGTGATTATCAAACCTATCATCATAAAGTAAGAAGTCATCATGCTTATGTGACTAAGTAAGCCATGTCTCTGAATATCCATGTCTTCAAATAGCTATGTCTTCATGAGGCCTATAATAACACCATTCTCTTGGCCAACTAACAATATTTATCAATATGCAACTTAAGTAATCATCCATGTATCCAACATAATGTGTATCTATCTGTTGGGTCCCTATAATACTAGTGATTACCCCATTACTATTGTAGTTATACCCCTCATTTATATTGTTGTGCCCCTATTACCCCCATATTGTTATTTCTGTGCCCCATAGAATCCCTCTATTGTTATTTTTGTGGCTTTATATTATTATTGTTAGGTCGGCTGGATTATATTGTGATTCCCTAGACTCCTATATATAGAAAGGAGGTTTTGTCATTTGTATCATCCAAGAATTGTTCATTTATGTAATGTAAAGGAGGTTTCCCCCTCGAAGATGCTGAATTCTAAGGCGTTGATCTATCTTTTCTATCTTTTCTTGAGCTGGTTTCATAACATTTGGTATCAGAGCTTTGGATTCTAGGGTTTCGCTGCTCCAAACAGGTCATCATGGCATTTTCGCTATAACGTTTTTCTGTGACGTTTCAGAAGTCGCAAAAAAAACCCATTTGAGAAGAAATCGCGTTGAACCTTGGGTCCGAATTTTAGAGCTTTTCGCGCGATATTTGCGGAGATATGATCTGAGGAAGTTGGCCTTTTTGCAGACTCCTGAATTACATTCAAAACAGGTGACCTAGGGAAAATCGTCATAACTTTCTCTCTGGGGATCGGATTGAAATTTAGTAAGAAGGTACAGAAAGAAGATGGATTGTAGTTTCTTGTGTGTGTGTTTCAGATTCAAAGGTTGAAACAGTGACTCGTGGCACGTCGTACAAGTTTGCTCTACTAAACCAGTCTAAAAACAAGTCACTATGGGAGATTTTACATAACTCTTCCTTGGAGAATCCAATTTGGCTCAGACTTGTGGCATCGGAAAGAGGACGTAGAAGGCTACTACAGGTAGCAATTTCAGAATTGGATGATCCGAAATTACAGAGATACATCAGATTCAATATCAGGCTTCTATAAAGTGAAAAAAGGTGTGTAGTTTTTTTTAAAATTTTTGTGTAAGCTTGGTTTAACGGAATTCAAAGGACATAGTAAAGCATTATTATCGGTAACTGATGCCCCGAGGAAAGAAAATGCAAACACCTAGTAAGGAACCTAAAAACTCTAGCATGACCCATGAAGAAGAGGAAGAAATGCTACATGATCTATCAAAATTACAAGAACAAGTGCAACAAATGTCACGCTCACAAAAGCTAACGGAAGCTAAGGTAAGTGGCGTGGAATCTAAGATAAATGGCGTGGAATCTAAGATAAAGGGCATGGAAGCTAAGATGGATGATTCGAAGACAGATTTGAAGAGAGACATGGCAGATTTGAAGATAGATATGAAGACAGACATGGAAGAATTGAAGAAGTTGCTACAAGAAAGGGTCACTAATGGTGAAAAGGTAGTAAAGGAAACTCATGATGAGAACAAAAGAAATGTTAATCATGATTCCATAGACGCTAATGTTGGATCAAAGAATCACCATATTCCAAAAATCGATATGAGGAAGTTTGATGGCAAGGATCCCGCCACATGGATATTACAGATGGAGCAATTCTTCGATCTCAATAATGTGCAAAACGCACAAAAGGTACGTATGGCAACTGTATATTTGGAACCAAATCAGTTTGTATGGTATCAATGGCTTTGCTCTCGTAAACAATTTATCACTTGGGCAATTTTTACGGAAGAATTGGTAGCACATTATGAAGATACAAAAAGCAACACTTTTTTTAGCCAATTGATAAGTCTCAAACAAAAGGGTTCAGTAATGGAGCACATTGAGGAGTTCCAAAAATTGAACATAAGGGTAAAAGATATTCCATAGGAGCATAAGATTGATGTGTTCATAGGGTCTTTAAAGGATAATATCCAACATGATGTTCGCCTTTGGGAACCTGATTCATTAGAGAAGGCATTCAGGTTAGCAAGAAAAATGGAAAGCAAAATTATGGCAACCAGGAAGCATACCACTCACAACTATAAAGACGGAAGTGTTGTTGCCCCTAGTCTTCCACAACCTATAAGGTTGACACCACAACAATTGGAAGAAAAAAGAGCAAAAGGGCTTTGTTACAGTTGTGATAGCAAATACACAAAAGGTCATAAGTGTGCTGAGAAGAAATTATTCTACATAGATTGTGAAGAGGAAGAAGAAAAGGAGCAAGAATGGTCAAAAGAAGAAGATATACTTCAGGAACAAAGCCTAGATGAAGAACAAATAAATCCGACCATATCTTGTAATGCATTAGCAGGAATTACCACTCCTCAAACCATCAAGATAGAAGGACAAATCAAGAAGAAAAAGGTAATAGTGTTGATTGATTCAGGAAGCACCCACAATTTTATTCATTTTAGGGTAGCAAAAGAATTGAATTGCTTCCTATATCCAGCACCAGAGTGTCAAGTGATGATTGCAAATGGAGGAACAATAAATTGCTCTGGAAAGTGCCATAATATCAAGCTATCCATGGGAGAATATGTATTGAGTAGCCCAATGCTTTCCATTCCAATGGGTGGTGCGGATGTTGTACTAGGAGTCCAATGGCTACAATCCTTGGGTACAATAGCTTTTAATTTTCAAGAACTTTTCATCAAATTTTCTACGGAAGGAAAGGAAGTTGAATTAAGGGGTATTGCAGGGAAACCAGGAAAGATAATCAGCTCTCATGGTATGACAAAGCTTCTAAAAAAGGAGCAAAGAGGTGTAATTGCACAATTATGCTCGCTAGATTTTTCCACATTGGAATCATCTATTTCTCCAGATCTCCAAAAAGTCTTGGACAATCATTCCAAGGTATTTGAGACTCCCAAGGGTCTCCCACCTATGCGTGATCATGATCATGCTATTCATCTGATTCCAGGAAGTGTTCCTCCAAACATCAGGCCGTACAGATATCCCTATGTCCAAAAAAGCGAAATTGAACGTATGGTTGAAGAAATGCTAGAGGATGGTATAATTCAACCGAGTCAAAGTTCTTTCTCAGCTCCAGTAGTATTGGTGCACAAGAAGGATGGATCATGGCGCATGTGTCCAGATTATAGGGAGCTCAACAAGCTCACTATTAAAGATAAGTTCCCCATTCCTGTTATTGATGAATTACTGGATGAATTGCATGGATCAATTTACTTCACCAAGTTGGATCTTCGTTCGGGATATCATCAAATCAGAATGAAGGTTGAAGACATTCCGAAAATGGCATTTAGAACTGATGAGGGTCATTATGAATTTTTGGTCATGCCTTTTGGCCTTACCAATGCACCTTCAACATTTCAAGGTTTGATGAATTCAATTTTCAAACCATTCCTTAGAAAATTTGTGTTAGTAGTTTTTGATGATATACTAATCTACAACAAGTCTTGGAAGGATCATGTTGAACATGTTGACAGGGTGCTACAACTATTGGAGGAGAAACAATTATATGCAAAAAGATCCAAATGTTCCTTTGGAGTCCAGGAGGTGGAATATTTGGGTCATATTGTATCTCATGAAGGAGTTAAGGTAGACCCTAGCAAAATTAAAGCCATTAAGGAATGGAAAATCCCCACATCCATAAAGCATCTGCGAGGATTTCTTGGGTTGACAGGGTATTATCGCAAGTTTGTTAAGAATTATGGGAGAATAGCAGCACCTTTAACAACATTATTGAAGAAAGATTCATTTTCATGGACTCCGGAAGCAACAAAGGCCTTTGAACATCTTAAAGAGGCAATGTGCCAAGCACCGGTCTTAGCTACACCAGAATTCACAAAAACCTTTATTGTGGAATGTGATGCTTCAGGAAATGGAATTGGTGCTGTTCTAATGCAAGATGAAAGACCCATTCCTTTTGAAAGTCGTCTAATCAAGGGAATGTTTTTAAGCAAAGCTATTTATGAGAAGGAAATGTTGGCAATACTCCATGCACTTAAGAAATGGCGACCCTACCTAATGGGAAGACACTTCAAGGTAAAAAACAGATCATGATAGCCTTAAATACTTTTTAGAACAAAGATTGTTCTCTGAAGAGCAACAAAAGTGGGTCACAAAGATGTTGGGTTATGACTTTGAAATCATCTACAAAAAAGGGAAGCAAAATGTGGTGGTAGATGCACTCTCGAGAAAGGATGAGGATGTGGAAGCATTGTTGTGTGCCATTTCTATTATCCAACCAGATTGGATAAAAGAAGCAAGGGAGGAATGGAAGAATGACGAAGAAGTGTGGGCACTTATTCGAAAGCTACAACAAGATTCCAGTACTTCTGATACATTTAGCTAGAAAAATGATTCGTTATGGTACAAAGATCGCTTATACCTCTGTAAGAATTCCCAGCTAAAACAAAAGATTCTTATGGAATTGCACACTTCTCCCTTAGAAGGGCACTCGGGATTTTTAAAAACTTACCACAGGGTTAAGAAGGAATTTTTTTGGGATGGCCTTAAATCAGATATTCAAAATTTTGTGGCGGAATGTTTGGTTTGCCAGCAAAATAAAGTTGAAACAATTAAGACACCGGGTCTATTACAACCTTTATCCATTCCAAGCCAACGTTGGGAGGAGGTTTCAATGGATTTTATCACAGGTTTACCCAAGTGTGAGGGAAAGAGTGTCATCATGGTGGTAGTTGACAGACTTACCAAGTATGCACACTTTTGTGCATTATCACATCCATTTAAAGCCAGTACAGTTTCTACTGCATTTATGGAAACAGTTCAAAAGTTACATGGAAACCCAAAGATTATTGTAAGTGACAGAGATCCCATTTTCACTGGAAATTTTTGGACAGAATTATTTTCTTGTCTTGGTACTCAGTTAGCTCATAGCTCATCTTATCATCCTTCAATCTGATGGGCAGACTGAGATAGTAAACAAATGTTTGGAAGGATATCTTTGTTGCTTTGTATATGATAAGCAGACACAATGGGTCAAATGGTTGCCTCTAGCTGAATGGTGGTATAACACTTCCTTCCATACAGCAACAAAAATGACCCCATTTATGGCACTTTATGGGTATCAACCACCATCCATCACATCATATTTAAGAGAAAATTCTAAGGTTCAAGCAGTGGAACATCACATCGAACATCAACAACTAGTCCTCCAACTCTTAAAGGATAACCTCGTATTGGCACAAAATAGAATGAAGCAACAAGCAGATCAACATCGCAGTGAAAGAAGTTTTGATGTAGGTGATTGGGTATTCCTACGGCTACAACCATATAAGCAAATGTCCCTAAAGCAAGCTAAGAAGGATAATAAATTATCACCAAAGTATTATGGTCCGTACAAGGTGTTGCAAAAGATTGGTACTATGGCATACAAATTGGAGCTTCCTGCAGCTTCTCGATTGCACCCAGTTTTCCATGTTTCATGTTTAAAGAAGGTTATAGGTGACAAGCTCCCAATTCAAACAATATTGCCAGAACTTGACGAGCAAGGAAAAATTATATTGGAACCGGAAGCAGTCACGAAACAAGAACTCGACAGCTACGAAATCGATCAATTTCAGAGTCTCTTATCAAGTGGAAGTACTTATCCGCTGAAGATTCCACATGGGAGGATGAGAATTTTATGCAGAAGTATCCAGAACTACTCAAGAGTTGAGGACAACACTTTTTTGAAGGAGAGGGGCATGTTGGGTCCCTATAATACTAGTGATTACCCCATTACTATTGTAGTTATACCCCTTATTTATATTGTTGTGCCCCTATTACCCCCATATTGTTATTTCTGTGCCCCATAGAATCCCTCTATTGTTATTTTTGTGGATTTATATTATTATTGTTAGGTCGGTTGGATTATATTGTGATTCCCTAGACTCCTATATATAGAAAGGAGGTTTTGTCATTTGTATCATCCAAGAATTGTTCATTTGTGTAATGTAAAGGAGGTTGCCCCCTCGAAGAGGCTGAATTCTAAGGCGTTGATCTATCTTTTCTATCTTTTCTTGAGCTGGTTTCATAACACTATCAAAGAGATAGCAATATTTATCTAGAAAACCATGAGATCATAGTCATTTGTCAAGCTTTCTTCATACCATCAACAACAGCAATCCTTAACCATGTGAGAGCCAATAACTATAGGAATCTTGCATCATATCTGCACCATATGAACTTTATGAATCTTTGAAGGCATGATGACATCAGCATAAAATAAATGAGTGACTCATCATCAAATAATGAAGTTGTGTACTCAAGCTTTGTACTTCTCCTTGTCCTGTAAGCAACATATCATATGTACTATATGCATCATCAAAAAGGTTATCCAAAATCATCCATAAAACTGATTTGAATAACAGCTAGGTGGCTCGAGTAATGTAAGTATCATCTGATATTTCATCATATGCAACTCATGACTGCAGCATAGTAGGATGTATCATTTAAACACTTCAGCAACATAAGTACCAAAGACTTCTAAACATAATGCCAACAATGCATTATTAGAAGCATAGCATATTCTCCCCCTGAACTTGTGCCAACTGTTCATTGTCAGATATGATCATTGCATATATCAGTAAGGATCATCAAGGCATCATCATCAACTAGTTATACATCAAGTCATCAATAACTTATGAGGGTCAAAATCACTTCTACATATCATCAATAGATTATAATCATCATCAATCAGAACAAAAAAGATAATTGATAATTGACTGAACCATATCAGACCCCTTTTCCTGAGTTTGTCCCACTGCTTCTTCATCAAACCAACATATATGTGACTGTGCAACTTCTAACTAGCGTATATACGCGACTTGTCTTCATTATAACTGCGTATGAGAATTAGAGCATTGAAATTTCATACTTTCAGTTCTTCCTGAGTCTGTTCTGTCTATGTACTGAGCTATGCCAGATATTTATGACTGCACTTCCTTCTTTTTCCATACCTTGGAGTGTGATGAAGTTTGCTCCTTTTGGTATGTTGGCCGAAATTTTCTCCTGCATTCTTTTGCTATATGCCCAAACTTATTACAAGCATAACATCTTATATGTTTCGTATTCCCTCTATAACATTCAATGGTCAAATTGCTTTGTGACCAAACATATTTCAAGAAAAACAATATCCCTTGAAGTACCTGGAAGCTGATGATGTTTCTGTGTGATGGTCATTAGCTTGAACCATTCTACTTCTGCATCTTGCTGTAACATGTTCAAAATTATGACATATAAAACATTCAACATTATTCATAAGAGGAAAGAACTGATTATCACTTCCATAATTAGGAGTAAATGATTTTCTTTGAAGACTTTCTTTCCTTGGTTGTTGATGGGGTTGACCTCTTATCTCCTTATTGAGCATTTTAGATTTTGCACTAGAGTTCTTTGGTTCAGTTTGTGAGCTAGATTCTCGTTTAATAGTTTCATGAAAACCAAGACCATATTTGATGGTAGGAGACCTTTGACTACTAAGAATATCATCAAAAATCTTAGTACTATCTTGAAATCGTAAAAGTTTATCCTTTTCTTCTAATTTACCTTTTAGGATATTTACCTCAACCTGATATTGCTCTTCCTTTTCAAGATACTACTTCTTCATGATTTCTTCAACTTTTATTCCTTCTTCCACTTGTTGCCTTAATTCGATAACTTCGTTCTCTTGTTATTCAAATGCTTGGAGTAGTTATTTATTATGCTTATTTGAATTTTTGAGATCTTCCTTTAGAGAAATGACCATAGCTTCAAGACGTTCACAGTAGCTGGTTCTTTCTATAAGTTCCTTGGTTGTTGTGTCCTTTTCATTCATTTCATTTTTCAATGATGTCACTTCATCCTGCAACCTTTGACTTTGATCTTCCTTTTCTTTGTACTGCTTCTTTATTTTGTTTCCTTCCTCCAACTAGGCTTTTAACTTAGTAACTTCTTTTTTGTAGGCACTTTCCATTTTATCAATTAGATCATTTTGATCTCTAATTTTATCTGAGAGCTTTTTAAATTCTGCCTCTATTTGATTTCTTTCCCTTTCACCCATAAGAAAAAATTCAGTTGTTTCGTTGTCATTTTCGTTATCTTCAAATGAACAAAGAAATGTATCACTAGAGGAAAACAAATTCATACCTGATATTTCTTTTGCTTGTTCATATTCATTCTGAGGTGATTCTAAATTTGAAGAGTTGCTTCCACATAAAGGCCAATTGCCTCTCCCACTATCATAGTTCCTTTGATATGTCTTATTCTTTTGAGGTGCTTTCTTCTTTAGCTTCTTTCCCATTGTTTACTACAGATCTCCTTCAAGCGATGAAGCTTTTGCCAAAGGACCTGCTCTGATACCAATTGTTGGAAATAACACTGAGAGGGAGGGTGAATCAGTATATACAAATCAATAACTTTTTCATTTCCATAATCAGATTTATATACGCTACTTCAGTGAAAGGAACTCGTGTGTGAATGCAACTGTTCTTGAGGCAACCAACATATATCCATTGAAATTATGATTCGGTTAATTCATCATATGTTGATCTTTAATCAGTGCATCAGTACTTTATTAAACATTAAATGGTAACTATGTGCAGTAATAACAGAATAAACCATCACACATAAGCAACACACATGAAAACCAAGATTTAAGGTGGAAACCCAATGTGGGTGAAAACCACCTCCTACTGTCGTCTCTGTCTTCTTTTAATAATAATAAAACCTGTTTACAATCTTGTACTGGCGCAAACTCATACTAATACGCTGGCACCCACCTGAAGAAGGCTACAACCTTCTCTCGTTCTCCAGCTTTTTCTAGAAGGGAGCTACAACCCCCTAGTTCTTGTACTAGCCAATATAATTACTAGTACATAGGCTCCAACCTACAAAAGGCTACAACCTTGTCTCCTTCTCCAGCTGCTACTGGAAGGGAGCTCCAACCCCATGATCAAATCACCAGCCACTACTGGCGGGAAGCTTCAACTTCCTCACTGAAGGCTCCAAACCTCAATATCCTCCAGGGATCACGTTTCATAAATTTTCACTCTCGATACTCCTGGTACACAATACTACAATATGAAGGCCACGTTTCATCAAATTTTCATACTGGACCCATTAGTAATATTGAAGCTCAAAATCAATCACCATTGCAATACAACCATAAAATACATCTGCATCAACCAATCACTAAAACCCAATCAATCTCTGATATATTTAAAACCCAATCATCAATCTCTGATATAACTGAAACAATCAATAATGGAAACCTATGAACCTATGACACAACTGAATCAAACAATCATTGAACCTTTGACACAACTGAATCAACCATTCGTTCAAACTTAATCAAATTCAACCAATCAACTGGAACAGACAGATCGCTATAACCAGTACACAAATTTCAGCCCATAACACTGCATCAACAACTAGAACTAACTGTAACCTCAAAAGACATGTGTCGGAATGTATACACTCCTTTAATGAAGTAAACTTGCGCGTATACGCTACTTCCTTTGGCCCAACCTGCGTATACCTCTAAAGATACTGAATCATAAAACCTCTGAACCACAAATTGTACCAATCAGTGATATTCTGAAGATCTATTGTTGTATTACAGAGTTCTAAATAGATAGCAAAAAGAATCACCCTTCTTTCTCAATCAATTACTCAATGAGACACAAACTCTTTATGCATTCAGTTTTACTTTTAGATCTAATAAGACTTCATTGACAGATAGCGGTAAAACAACGACACTAATTTGATAGATAAATCATCCTTGAACATCCATCTTTTATTTTGCATACATTACTTGGAAGAACCGAATCAGCATGTATACGCACCATCACCAAAGTGAACCAGCGTATAGATATGTAAATACTTACTTATAGATTCGCTGCAATTCCGGAATTTAGACATACCTAAATCATTACATATAAAGTATAAACCATGTGTTAGCAATCAGATCCAGCCCATCCATTATCGGATCACAGAATGATAAGTCATTATGATCCTAATCCATCATTAGATCTCATCCATCATCAAATGCTCATGTGTATATTTAGTCTAGATCAAGAAAATCATCAGAAACCCATTACATGCATTATTTTTTTTTATTTAACACTTCATAAGATATTCATTACTTATCCACTTATCCCTTTGATCTTCTCCTCCATATATAGTTTTAGGTCTTTCTCAATACCTTGGAGCAAAACCACTTAGGACCAAATACCTCGAACCACTACTTTGGACCAAAAACCTCAGACCAATACCTTGGACTAAATACCTTGGACCAAAACCTTTGTTTTCCAACATGTACACTCTTTTCCTTCTGTGGGAGTGTGTGTATACGTATACGCTCCTTTTGTTCTATGGACCATTGTGTAGATAATGTTTTGACTAAGTGGACTTGCATATACTTCTTAAACTGCTTTACATCAACCTTTTCCTTTACTTTCTTTATTCTGATCAGTAGACCTAAGTTCCATCTTCCTGTTCTTCTATACCAATGTCTTGTTACTTCTGAATATACATGTTACACTATAATTTGCCATATTACTTCTGAAATGATTCCTTTGAACTACCATGCATTCTGTCACATCTGATATCTCTCCTATAGATTCATCTAGTTACCATATACAAGTGAGTTGTTCTGCTACAAGTGGGTTGCCATCAAGTACAACACATGTATCATAATGCCAGCACAGTGTTGAAAAGTTAGGAATGGGTAAGATATAGTGAAAGAGAGGTGGTATGGACAAGAAAAATAAAATAACAAAGATGGAGTAAATGGTGTTGATGTTTAATAAAGGAGTTGGTGTGTGTGATGTGTGAACACCCTAAGGGTTTTGGTACAAGGAATTTACATAGGAAATTGTAAAACTTGATGTTGAGGTAGACATGTGTGAGCATGCATAGTTGTAAGGGCTTAAGAGCTTGCTCATGCATACATGTAGTGCAGTGGCACATGGGGTCAACAAGTTGTAAAATGGACCACTTGGAGAGTACCAGGGTGGCAAGTGTATTGGTATTCTAGCCTGAGCGGGGAAAAGTGAAAACTCAGATGAGATGGTTAATGATTAGGACTAGGTCAATCTCCCAAGTCAAGTTCAAGTTACTGGTAGTTTTCCAACTCCAAGTATATGGGCACCCATGGTTTTTCCTTTGGTATTAGTGTTTGATGGCCAAAAAAATCCATAATTATTTTTCCTATGGAATCAAATAATGATATCTTTAAACATCACCATATCTCGATGCTTTGTGATCCTATAACATCACCTTATCTCGATGCTTTGTGATCCTATCAATTTGTTCTATTATTTCCTGTTTTTTACTCTTATTTTTTAATATTCTAATATATATATTAGATGTTTCTAAATACTATTATTTATATATGATTTTTTGGATTGTATTATTTTAATTTATTCTTCATTTCCTTTATATTTCTAAATGTAATACTAAAATCATCCTTCTCAATAACCTTAAACTATAACTACTTTAAAGGATACAGGAATATCAATATCCTTACAATGTCTTAGCACCATTACATTTGGAACCAAGACATCCTTATAAGGTTTGGTAAGCTTAAAACCTATACAAATATGTCTATATTTTATTTAGTTGTCCACTTCTGTCTTGTTTTTCTTTATTACTAAAGTTACTAAATTTTGTTACATGATAATTTATTTTAATTTGTAATATATATGTTCTTTTACCTGAAAATTTTAATCTTTTAATGTATTCTTTTATATTTTAAATTTATATATTTTTTAATTATTTAATTTAACATATATTTTCTAATGCCATAGTCTAATTTACAGACAAAATCATATTTTTCGCTACATTTGTTTTAGTTAATTGTAACCAAAATATGCGGAAGATTTTAAAAACTAGAGTTTAAGTTTTTTAAGTACCCTAAGAGGTTTTTCGGGGTACCCAATCCATTTATGGATTGAAACATGCATTTTAAACAACAACAAAAATCACATTCTTTCTTGAAATTGTTTTATGGATTTCAGTGAAAAAGTCTATTTTGTCTATAAGTCAGACTGCACCCTTTTTAATTACTCATCTCAACTCTTTATTATCATACGTTACTTATTTTAAAAATCTTCGATAAAAATACATTTACATACATCCCTTTTATCTATTATCGACCTATTTTTTTTCTAACTATTTATTCAATTTAACAAATAAATCTTTATTATCATGTCTTACTTATTTTAAAAAAATTCGATAAAACTACATTCTACATACATCCCTTTTATCTATTATGGATCTATTTGTTCTTTCTAATGATTTATTCAATTTAACAAATGTCATTTAGATTTGAAAAAAAACACTGACATCTTTCAATAAAATAAAATATATTAAAAATAAAAACAACCATTATATACATAATAAAATGTGCTTATATAAAAACATTTTCATATATGACAGACATAGAGGAAAAGTTAAACTTCACAAATCTTAACCATGATTAAAAGACATGCAAAAGTTAAAAACTATCGTAAAAAAATAACCTCCTTTCAAAATGGGCAACAAAAAGAAACAACCTCAACGTTAAAATTCCTTCCCAAAGAAGGTGTTGTCACCTTCTGAAAGGAGAGTTCCAGTTGTACAAAGAGGACAAAGGAACAAAGATGTTTCGATCTAGCCTCCAAGCCATATGTTATCCATGATAACCCTAGAAATAATTTTTATTTTGATTAATCATTTGCATCTATCTGCTATTTTTCTGAAAGAGGTTGATCAGAAAATGATCCTAGATGGCTTTTTACTCAAAAATAAAAGTCAAAGGATGCTTTTGAAAATAGTCCCATTGCATATATCCTTTTAATTCGAATCTAATGCAATTTGAATGGGCTAAAATTGACTTCAGATGAAGAAGTTATCATAGAAAGAAGGTTGCCTTTGTCTTTTGAAAAGGAGGCAAATTCTTATGAAAATGGCCTAAAAGGCTCATTGAAAAAATGGCATCGGAAAAAGCCAAAGGAAGGACTTAACGCAAGGGCGAAAGGACCACCGATCAGCGATATCCGATATATCGGGTCGGAGGTAGGTTGCACCCGATATCGGGACCCCAGGCAGAGCGATATGCGATTGAATCGGCGATCAGATGTGTAGAGGCATAGACCCCGTCAATGCGATACGCGAGGTGCGATATCAGTGATCGACAGATCGACGGATCAATGATTGGAATAACCAAAGGGAAGACCCCTGAGCCCTTGCAACAATGATATCGCGACATGCAATAAAGCGATGGGACGATGTGCGATTGCGCATGGACCATTAGATCGAGTGCACAGATCAATGGTCAGGATTCGATCAGGGTGATTGGTGATCGGGCGATCAACGGATCCCCGATACAAAGGGCCATTACATGCACCATGCGACTTGCGATAACGATATGCCATTAAGGGACGAACCAGATGGGTTTATAAACCCGATTTCATAAGTTTTGATGTTCGGGTTTTCAGATTTTCTATATATTCCTTTGTATTTGGGTTTTTTGACCTCCCGCCTGTGCAATCTCTATTTGCAATGACAGGATGGACTCGAGAGGGATACAGATGCGATTGAATGCATTTTGAGATCCGGTTAAATGCTCCAATCATGTGCTTTCTACAGTTTTCCTGTGTATTGCATTATTTGGCTATTTCTGTAGGAGGAAGGTTGAACAATTGGGTTTTATGTGCCCGCCGCTTCATTGCAATGAGAAACTGATTATTTTATGGAAACATGTGGTTTTTCCATGATGGAGGACTGTAACCGATGTTTTACAAATACACAGAGAGCACCATTGACCAAAGGTCGCTTAAGAGAGCATTGGAAGGTTACCGAGAGTTGCTTGGAGGTCAAGCGAACTACAGAGGCACGTAGAGGTCGAGAGAAGCTCAGAGAGAGCCAGAGCCAGTGCCAGAGAGCCAGAGCCAAGAGCCAGAGCTAGAGCCAGAGCCAAGAGCACTAGAGCCATAGAGCTAGAGTGCTTGATAGAGGCATAGCCACCAGAGGTTGGAGGTAGAGCCTCAGAGCCAAAGAGCTCAAAGCAGACCTCAAAGAGCCATGATGCTGCAGTGAAGTTGCAGAACAGCAAAGAGATCAAAATGATCAAGCTGTTGCCGATGTCCAGAGTGTGTTGAAGACAGAAGAAGGAGTTCCAGAGACAATACAGAATTCTGAAGGAGTCAGAGAAGCCAGAAGCTCAAGAAGCTCAGAGCACTGACTGAAGAAGTCAAGTCCAGATAAGCCTAGATCTGTCTGCAGAGTGAGGACAGCCAACGGGATGAGATGGTATTTCTAAACCCATACGTTCTGTGTAAACCAATGGAGTTGAGCGTCGAGCTTATAAAAGAATTTGAACCATAATCCCAAAGAGCCTCATCGAGTTGATTAGAGATCAAGGAGACGTAGCCCAAGATATCAGGGTGAACTCCATATTATATTGTTGTCATGTGTGATTTCTTATTGCTGTATTATATTTGCTGCTTTATTTATTGTTATATGTTTTTCATATCATTTTAAGCAAATGAACATAAGAACTTGAACAGTCCAAAAACAAGTACAAGCATACACCTATTTTCAAGCACTTTTTAATTAAGCAATTAGTTAATCATAAAGTCTTAGAAATATTTAAGCTTTGGAAGTGAGAGAGGTTCTTGTAAGCTGACAAAAAGCCTTTAGTGCCCCATTTTCAAATCAGAGGTTGATGTGCTTTGCAAATTGGATATTAAAGGAGGAAGAACAGGTCTAGTTTAATTTTTTTTGGAGAAATTTCCATATTCTCTTAAAACCATTTCTTTTACAAACCCCATTTTTCCTTTGTTTTTTAAACTCTAGCCCCAGTGACCCATTTTTAACTCTAGCAAAAATCCCTTTGTATATCCAACTCTAGCCATGTTTCCCATTCCCCTTTGAAATGTTTTAAAACATTTAGAAATTATGTCGAAACCCTTTTTAAGCGCCAGGACCCACAAACCATAATCACTATTGGCCCCTTCCCTTTTTGAGATACATATCCGCTCGTGTCCCTTTTTTAACTTTTGCGATATCACATATCGCAAAGCTCCTCGCCAATTTCCATATCCAAGTCCCGCCACCACTCCTTCTCGTCGATTGCGATAAAGTATTTTTCGCCAATTTCAATAATTCCTTTCCCCGCCAACTTCGATATCGCAATCGGGGACTGCACAAGTCAAAGTCCCTCCTCCACCGAATTCCCTTCCAACTTGCGATTACGATGTGCGAGAACCATCCCGAATGTGATATTTTATGTGATACATTCTATAAATCGTCACGTCCGGAACATCAAAAATCACCATAAATTAGTGATAAAGCCCCTTTTCCCTTTTCAATGGTGATATGCGAGTCTTGGTTCCATATGCGATATTTTATGTATCATGCTTTATTGAAGTTTTGTGTCCAGACAATCGGCAAGCACTATTACATATGGGAAAAAACCGCTCTCCTGTATTGCGATCGTAATATCAACAAGCCAGGATCAACGACCCAAATTGAATCGGCCCAGATCAACGACCTAGATCAATGAAAATTAAAACGTCTACTTCGCTTCCGCTTAGAGGGATAACGAGGGTATTTTTTGGCCTATATCCAGCAACGCCATCATCAAATAGAATACAGAGTAAATGAAGACATGGAAGCTCAAGAAGACTTGATGATCTAGCATGGTGCACCATGTAGAGGGAAGACAAAGTACTGCCCAGGCATCCTCTTCTTCTATACTGTGGCATTAAACTGATAGTTGACCACTCCCAGTTTTGAAGAACAAATGATCCAAGCACTAAAGGTAGAAGTGACAAGAATTGACTGAGTGACACAGGTGGCCAGACCATGGAAAAGAAACAACCTGAAGCAAAGGCGATCCCATGGATGGGAATAGAGATATTTTGTTGGTGTTTTCATCTTATTGTTGACTTGTTTTGTTATCCTGCAATTTATCATCTTTGAATGAAGCAATTAATCTTTTATAGTCATTTTTGGGCCAAAAAGCCATCCTAGGTTGAGATAGCTAGTCGATCTAACAGCTGAGGCTTGGCTGAAGATATTTTGTTGTAATTATTGTTTAATGCTCCCCTCTCTGAATAAATAGTGGCAAGAAACACTCTACAAAGGTTCATAATCGTAAATAAAGAACTACATGTTAGTTTCAACACTATATGACTTTATGATATGCATCTTTTAGAATATTAAGGAAATGGTGGTGATTCCTCCTTCAAGTACTATAGTATGTTATCCCTCTATTAAATTCCATTATGTTCATGTTTCCTCTTTGAATTCATGTAATCGTAGCTACTATAAATGTTTCATATGTTCTTACAAATTCATTTGTATTGACTTTTTAATGCATGTGCCTATATGGATCTTTGATACTATATCTTTAAAATTTTGCTTCATGAATCATTGCACCCATCCTCTTTCATTGATTATGTCTACCTTTAACTCAGATAAGTGCAAAATTATTGAGGCTTCAAGTTCTATGTGATGAGTTATTATATCTCCTTATCCTCTCTCATTGCTCTTTCAAAGCTTATTAAACTGTATGTCCTTGAACTACTTGGCCTCCACTAGTTTATACATATATTTTTGTGAGTTGTATATGTGAAGAAGTACCAAAAATACATTAGGCCTTTAGATGAATGAACCAACCCATGATGTTTATATATGTGTGTGTGTGTGTGTGTGTGTGTGTGTGATGTCTACAGTTTCCTGAGAATCATATGAGAGACAAAATCTAGATGTTCCAGACCATGGCCTTGTAAGCAATCTGAGGCTATCTCTGGAAGTGACAACATCTTTTGGCACCATTGCGGGGAACGTATTGAAGGATTTTTCCACTGGGATACGAAAATTTAAGCACTCTTTGTATAGGTGAGCAAAGTCGGTCTAGTTGCATCCTCATCACCTTGGTGACTCCACAAATCCCATTACCATTTATCATCGTGGAAGGAGAAAAATCCTACTACCTATGCTACTATCTCATCATTCTTTGAAGCCTCCTCATCCAGATCCCAACCCATTGTCATTCACTGCTCAAAATTTACTCCTAAGATCCTTACATACCCTTCTCTCAGTCTAGCCACTCCAACCACTGTGGTTTTGTCCCAAGTTCCTCCGCAAATATCAACCCCCCTCGGTTAATTCAAATGGTTGTTTTGGGTTTCTTACTGAATAAATATGCCCCTTTTGATTTACCTCAACCTCTAAGTGCTATTTCTCAATACTACCTAAAGCTTTTGCTTAGGTTCAATGGGGAGGATGAAAACACTTCACAAAGACACATTGAAACCTTATGTGCTTTTGCTAAGAATCTAAATGTATAACAACTGGATGTGGTCCTGAGACTCTTTGTACAATCCCTTGATGGAGAAGCCAAAAAATGGTTTAAAGCCCTACCAAATTCCTCCATCACTACCTAGGAGGAACTCAAAAAATCTTTCACACAAAAGTGGGGTGAAAAGAGAAATAATGAGTATGTCCTCAGAGAGTTCAATGCTATAAGGAAGAAGCCAGAAGAGGATATTTCATAATTCATAAAAAGCTTCAATAAGCTGTATAATAACCTGCCTCGTGAGGTAAAGCCCCCTCAAGGTGTTGCTCACGTAGTATTTGTGGGGGCATTTGAATTTGACTTTGGTTTTACCCTAAGAGAAAGGAAGTCTCGCACTTTGGATCAAATCAAAGTTGATTCTCTTGAGGTAGAAGAAAATTTCACCTTGGCAGGGAAGTCAAGAGGTAAGGATGAACCTACCAAGAAGAAAAGGGGGAAGGAGGAAACATCCTCCTCTTGTCAAGCTAAAGAATCACCAAATCCGAAGTGGGAAGAAATGGATAAACTCATCAGTAGTTTATCATATAAGGTGGTGAAACTTGAGTTGGAGAACAAGAGCCTCCCAAAATAGAATGCTCAAGATAACAACCAAGGTTATAACTCACAGTACAGAAGGCCTCCATTACAGATACTTCAAAGGGAAAGAAAAGATCAACTTGATCAAATCCCTCCTCTATATTTAGAAGATGATCCTGATGAACAACCATCAGATACACATGAGATGAAGGGAAACTTGTATTCCTCTTTCTCTAATGAAGAACATGAAAACATGGCTCACCAAGAGACAAGTCAGGATAGAGAAGCAACCAAAAATAAGGAGGAAATAGGTGATTATTGTAAATATTTTTTGGATTTCATGCAAGCAAAACTACACCAAAGGTATGATCTAAGATCTTCAAGAAATAGGTCGAGGGAACCTGAACAAGAAGAGGGAACTGCTCCCCAAGATATTCCCCTAGTGCCCGATAAATGGAAAGGTAAGCTGAATATTGACTCACCCAAGGTAAAAGTATCCTCAAATAAGGAATGCAATAGCTCTTGGGTACACACAAAAGAGAAGGCATCTGTTCTGATAAAAACTACCAGTGATAAGGAAAGAGAAGCAGAGCTAGGAGGTGTAGAAAAAAGCCAACCTGCATTCAATCTTCAAAAGGAACTAGAAAAGGTCAAGATACTTGTTCCTCTAATTAAACTTCTAAAACATCCCACTTATAAAGCCCAAGTCTCTCAGTTCATGCTTCCATCCACCTCAGTACTAACCCATGACTGTTTAAACCTTCAAGAAGAAAGACCTATGGTTGCTTTTGGGCCTCATGTTGAAGAACTTGATCCTTCCACTGCACCCCTCTATGTGAACCTGGTAATTCATTACCTCTTATTGCATAACTACATGTTGGACTTTGGAGACTTGCATAACCTCATGCCCTTAGCCATGATGGAACAACTTGGCTTGCCGATAATTAGGCTCTAAAAGGACCTATACTCCTTTGACTCTAAGAGGGTCAAATAATTGGGAATGATAAAAGATCTGGTGGTAAACCTGGCCCAGATCCTTGTGAAGAGCGTAGTGATGGACATCATAGTGGAAAATATTCCCCCTCGATTGAGCATGCTCTTATCTAGGTATTAGTGTTCCAAGGTGGGGGGCTCTATCAAATTAGATCTAACTTATGCCATTATTCCCACTTTTGGAGGTGAAGAAAGGATGTTGTACAGAGAGTCCATATTTTTAAAAACTGTGACCCTAGCTAAAGGTTCCAAAAACACTCCAATGTATGGAAAAGAAAGAAACCTCTCCTACCTGTTCTGTTGGGTCCCTATAATACTAGTGATCACCCCATTACTATTGTAGTTATACCCCTTATTTATATTGTTGTGCCCCTATTACCCCCATATTGTTATTTCTGTGCCCCATAGAATCCCTCTATTTTTATTTTTGTGGCTTTATATTATTATTGTTAGGTCGGCTGGATTATATTGTGACTCCTTAGACTCCTATATATAGAAAGGAGGTTTTGTCATTTGTATCATCCAAGAATTGTTCATTTATGTAATTTAAAGGAGGTTTCCCCCTCGAAGAGGCTGAATTCTAAGGCGTTGATCTTTCTTTTCTATCTTTTCTTGAGCTGGTTTCATAACATTTGGTATCAGAGCTTTGGATTCTAGGGTTTCGCGGCTCCAAACAGGTCATCGTGGAATTTTCGCTATAACTTTTTTTCTGTGACGTTTCAGAAGTCGCAAAAAAAACCCATTTGAGAAGAAATCGCGCTGAACTTTGAATCCGAATTTAAGATCTTTTCGCGCGATATTGGCGGAGATATGCTCTGAGGAAGTTGGTCTTTTTGCATACTCCTGAATTACATTCAAAACAGGTGACCTAGGGAAAATCGTCATAACTTTCTCTCTGGGGATCGGATTGAAATGTTGTAAGAAGGTACAGAAAGAGGACGGATTGTAGTTTCGTGTATATCATTTTCAGAACCAAAGGTCGAAAATTGTACATGTGGCACTTCATACAAGTTCACTCTTCGGGAAAGGTCTATAATCAGGTCATCTTGGGAGATTGTGCATAACTCTTTCTTGGAGAATCCAATTTGGATCAGACTGGTGGCATTGGAAAGAGGACACAGAGAGCTGCTATAGGTCACAATTTCAGAACTAGATGATTGGAAAGTACATAGATACATCAGAGGCAATATCAAGCTCCTACAAAGTGAAAAAAAAGTGTGTAGATTTTTTTAAATTTTTGCTTAAGCTTGGTTTAAAAATTTATTTTGAAGGAATTCAAAGGGCATAGTAGAGCATTATTATTGGTAACTAATGCCCCGAGGAAAGAAAATGCAAACACCTAGTAAGGAACCTGAAAGCTCTAGCATGACTCATGAAGAGGAGGAAGAAATGCAACATGATATATCAAAATTACAAGACCAAGTGCAACAACTGTCCCTTGCACAAAAAGGAACAGAATCTAAGATGGATGGTTTAAAGAAAGATGTAGAAGCTAAGATGGATGGTTTAAAGAAAGGTGTAGAAGCTAAGATGGACTGTTTAAAGAAAGGCGTAGAAGCTAAGATGGATAGCATGGAAGCTAAGGTGAATGGCATGGACGCTAAAATTGATGGCATGGATGATAAGATGGAAGAATTGAAGATAAATATGAATAGGTTGCTACAAGAAATGGTCACTAAGGGTGAAAGAGTACTAAAGGAAACTCATGATGAGAACAAAAGAAATGTTAATCATGATTCCATAGACTCTAATGTTGGATCGAAGACTCACCATGTTCCAAAAATCGATATGAGGAAGTTTGATGGCAAGGATCCCACCACATGGATATTAAAGATGGAGCAATTCTTCGATCTCAATAATGTGCAAAACACACAAAAGGTACGTATGGCAACTTTATATTTGGAACCAAATCAGTTTGTATGGTATCAATGGCTTTGTTCTCGTAAACAATTTATCACTTGGGCAATTTTTACGGAAGAATTGATAGCACATTATGAGGTGGAATATTTTGGTCATATTGTATCTCATGAAGGAGTTAAGGTAGACCCTAGCAAAATTAAAGCCATTAAGGAATGGAAAATCCCCACATCCATAAAGCATCTGCGAGGATTTCTTGGGTTGACAGGGTATTATCGCAAGTTCGTTAAGAATTATGGGAGAATAGCAGCACCTCTAACAACATTATTGAAGAAAGATTCATTTTCTTGGACTCCGGAAGCAACAAAGGCCTTTAAACATCTTAAAGAGGCAATGCGCCAAGCACCGGTCTTAGCTACACCGGACTTCAAAAAAACCTTTATTGTGGAATGTGATGCTTCAGGAAATGGAATTGGTGTTGTTCTAATGCAAGATGAAAGACCCATTGCTTTTGAAAGTCGTCCAATCAAGGGAAAGTTTTTAAGCAAAGCTATTTATGAGAAGGAAATGTTGGCAATACTCCATGCACTTAAGAAATGGCGACCCTACCTAATGGGAAGACACTTCAAGGTAAAAATGGATCATGATAGCCTTAAATACTTTTTAGAACAAAGATTATCCCCTGAAGAGCAACAAAAGTGGGTCACAAAGTTGTTGGGTTATGACTTTGAAATCATCTACAAAAAAGGGAAGCAAAATGTGGTGGCAGATGCACTCTCAAGAAAGGATGAGGATATGGAAGCATTGTTGTGTGCCATTTCTATTATCCAACCAGATTGGATAAACGAAGCAAAGGAGGAATGGAAGAATGACGAAGAAGTGTGGGCACTTATTCGAAAGCTACAACAAGATTCCAGTACTTCTGATACATTTAGCTAGAAAAATGATTCGTTATGGTACAAAGATCGCTTATACCTCTGTAAGAATTCCCAGCTAAAACAAAAGATTCTTATGGAATTGCATACTTCTCCCTTAGGAGGGCACTCAGGATTTTTAAAAACTTACCACAGGGTTAAGAAGGAATTTTTTTGGGATGGCCTTAAATCAGATATTCAAAAGTTTGTGGCAGAATGTTTGGTTTGCCAGCAAAATAAAGTTGAAATAATTAAGACACCGGGTCTATTACAACCTTTATCCATTCCAAGCCAACGTTGGGAGGAGGTTTCAATGGATTTTATCACAGGTTTACCCAAGTGTGAGGGAAAGAGTGTCATCATGGTGGTAGTTGACAGACTTACCAAGTATGCACACTTTTGTGCATTATCACATCCATTTAAAGCCAGTACAGTTTCTACTACATTTATGGAAATAGTTCAAAAGCTACATGGAAACCCAAAGATTATTGTAAGTGACAGAGATCCCATTTTCACTGGAAATTTTTGGACAGGATTATTTTCTTGTCTTGGTACTCAGTTAGCTCATAGCTCATCTTATCATCCTCAATCTGATGGGCAAACTGAGATAGTAAACAAATGTTTGGAAGGATATCTTCGTTGCTTTGTATCTGATAAACAGACACAATGGGTCAAATGGTTGCCTCTGGCTTAATGGTGGTATAACACTTCCTTCCATACAGCAACAAAAATGACCCCATTTATGGCACTTTATGGGTACCAACCACCATCAATCACATCATATTTAAGAGAAAATTATAAGGTTCAGGCAGTGGAACATCACATCGAACATCAACAACAAGTCCTCCAACTCTTAAAGGATAACCTCGTGTTGGCACAAAATAGAATGAAACAACAGGCAGATCAACATCGCAGTGAAAGAAGTTTTGATGTAGGTGATTGGGTATTCCTACAGCTACAACCATATAAGCAAATGTCCTTAAAGCAAGCTAAGAAGGATAATAAATTATCACCAAAGTATTATGGTCCATACAAGGTGTTGCAAAAGATTGGTACTATGGCATACAAATTGGAGCTTCCTGCAGCTTCTCGATTGCACCCAGTTTTCCATGTTTCATGTTTAAAGAAGGTTATAGGCGAAAAGCTCCCAGTTCAAACAATATTGCCAGAACTTGACGAGAAAGGAAAAATTATATTGGAACCGGAAGTAGTGACAGAAACAAGAACTTGACAGCTACGAAATCGATCAATTTCAGAGTATCTTATCAAGTGGAAGAACTTATCCGTTGAAGATTCCACATGGGAGGATGAGAATTTTATGCAGAAGTATCCAGAACTGCTCAAGCGTTGAGGACAACACTTTTTTGAAGGAGAGGGGCATGTTGGGTCCCTATAATACTAGTGATTACCCCATTACTATTGTAGTTATACCCCTTATTTATATTGTTGTGCCCCTATTACCCCCATATTGTTATTTATGTGCCCCATAGAATCCCTCTATTGTTATTTTTGTGGCTTTATATTATTATTGTTAGGTCGGCTGGATTATATTGTGACTCCTTAGACTCCTATATATAGAAAGGAGGTTTTGTCATTTGTATCATCCAAGAATTGTTCATTTATGTAATGTAAAGGAGGTTGCCCCCTCGAAGAGGCTGAATTCTAAGGCGTTGATCTTTCTTTTCTATCTTTTCTTGAGCTGGTTTCATAACATGTTCCTAGAAGAAGATGAGACCATGTTAGAAGAAAAACCAATACACCTAATGATGTAGTTAGAACACCAGCACACAGATGAAAAAAACTGTGGAAATTATACTTTGACAGTGCGAATTCCAAAGAGGGAAATGGAGCAGGAATATTGTTGGTATCTCCTGAGGGCAGCTTGATACCCCTCTCATTCAAGCTAGACTTTGAGGCAACCAACAACGTCACAAAGTATGAATCATTGCTCCTTGGGCTGCAAAAAAAAAGGAATATGAATATTGAATGCTTAACTATGCATGGAGACTCCGAGCGGATTGTAAAGCAGATCAGAAATCAGTGCCAGGCTAAACACCCCAGATTGAGGACTTACTGGAATGGAGTATGGGATTTAATTGATAACTTATTCCAAGCCTTTAATATCCAATTTCTACCCAGAAAAGGAAACAGAATGGTTGATTCCCTTGTTGTAGCACCAAGCAATTTCAAACCCCCTTAAAATCCACTTCTCAGGTATGAGGTGGAGGTCACATACAAACCCTCTATACTTGATAATGTCAAGCATTGGAAAGTATTCGAGGACGATGAGAAGATCAAACGATTTATAAAAGTAGTTGGGGAGTTCGCTAACTCAAGCGTTGATCAAGGAGAGGAAAATAAGGAAGATCAAAAACCCACTACGTGGGAAGGCATAGTGGTTGGACATAAAATTCTACAAATGAAAGGGAATACCATTCCTCATGGGCTAGCCCCACTATCAATATTATTTACCAAGTATGATGTAGCCTCCAAACCAATGGCTCCAGAGATGGAAGAACAAGTAGAAGGTTGCAATATCGGCTGAGAGGATGAACCCGAGATGGTCAGACTATCAAAAGGAATCCCCTCGGAATATAAACAAAGGTATTTAAATCTCTTCAAAACCTATAAGGATGTTTTTGCTTGCTCTTATGAGGACTTAAAAGCATTTTATGCTAACATCATATAATAGAAGATTCCCTTAAAGGGTGGAATAAAACCATGCAAGCAGAAGCTCAGGAAAATTAATCCACTCTTACTCCCCTCCATTGAAAAATAAGTGAGGAAACTTCTACAAGATAAAATCATTGTGCCTTTAAGGTACTCGGAGTGGGTGACCAACTTAGTCCCAGTTCGAAAAAAAATGGAGAAACTCGGGAAATTGCATGTATGCTCGCATGCCTTTCAGTCTTATTAATGTAGGGGTCACATTTCAATGAGTTATGGATATAGATTTTGTAGGGGAGCAATACAAGCTCATAGTGATATATTTGGATGATATCACAATCTTCTCTAAGACCGATGAAGAACACATCCTCCACTTGAAGCTCACCTTTGAGAAATGCAAGAGGTATGGTCTTTCTTTGAATCCCAAGAAATCTCAATTCGCCCTGAGTGAGGGGAAGCTACTAGGACACATAGTAGCGCAAGAAGGAGTGAAAATTGATCCTAAGCAAGTCAAAGCTATCAGTCATATTCCTCTACCC
Source organism: Pinus tabuliformis (assembly GCA_031772625.1). Classification (NCBI taxonomy): domain Eukaryota; kingdom Viridiplantae; phylum Streptophyta; class Pinopsida; order Pinales; family Pinaceae; genus Pinus; species Pinus tabuliformis. The sequence continues at coordinate 700,624,066 of CM062805.1, read as the reverse complement.
AAAAAGAAGAAAGAGGTCCAAGTTGTTTTGGGGAGAATCAATTTCTTGAGGAGGTTCATACCAAACTATGTAGAAATAGTGAAGTGTATTAGAGATATGATAAAAAGGGAAAATTAAGTCAAGTGGAGCCCTTCCCCCTGAGATTATTTTACTAGAATTAAAGAAGCATTGGCTGAAGCACCGGTACTAGTCAGCCATGACTAGTAAATGCATTTCTATATATTTTATTTTGCTTCTCCGCATACTATTTTTGCAATTCTGCCACAGAATAATAAAAATGGTTATGAACATCCCATCACCCTCTTCAGCCAAGCCTTGAGGGATACTGAGCTGAATTTTAATATCTAGTAGAAACAAGCCTATGCACTAGTTAAGGCTTTGAAGGAATTTCGAATGTATGTGCTACAATCAGAAATCATAGAATTTGCCCCAACGATAGTGGTCAAGGAAATCCTTTTGCAAGGAGAAAATGAAGGAAAAAGGGGTAGGTGGGTAGCAAAGATACAAGAAGATGAGTTAGACATAAAGCCTACTAAGCTCATAAAAGGCTAGGGGTTGGCCAAGATTTTATCAGAATCTAATTGCCTAGCTTTGGGGATAAATCTGATAACATAAGAAGGCAGAACAAAATTTCAACTGAATGGGATTAAAACATCAGAGCAAAATATTTATGCTAAATATGAGGGATCACCCTGGTATAAGAATATCATCCATTATCTTTTATTCCTGAGGTGTCCACTAGGGCTGGATAAATCTAACTACAAAACCATGAGACTCCAAACTCATAAGTATATCATATCCAATCGTAAACTCTACTGGATGGACCTGGTGGGTGTTGTCTGATAAAAGGTGCCTTTTAAAACTCTTAATTATCCCACATTAATTATCAACCCAAGCATGTCCTCTTATTTCAATAGTGTACACAGTATGTGGCTGCTATTAATTTAGAGAGTAATGTTTCCTAAATTGCAGTATAGATCTTTAAATACAAGAGTAAACGGATGCATCTAATAAATTCCAATTGCAATCATTAAAGGGAATATAACATCTAAACTTCAAGGCTCAAACTTCTATCGAAATTGTAATTAATCCTTACTCAAGGAATTCGACTAGCAACGGCTTCAGCTGAGAGTACAGTAGTAATAACTCGTCTCTTCCTAACTGATTTAATCTAAATCAAACCCAATCTTTAGTAAATAATCTAAACAGCAATGATATCAATCTGAGAGTCCAACAACAATAGTTAATACTCTTTACAGTTGATTAAATCAAGTGGAATATTTATCTAAGTAACTCAATCTGAAATGAAAGTGAACTGAATCAACGACAATACTGTAAGTCATATAAAGCAAAGATATTTTGTCAACACAAGAAAACAATAAACAACAAAGGAGATAAAATCACAGAAAGCAAGAATACTATCAAACCATCACACTTGCGAGAATTGGAAATGTATGACATAAAGAAAGCAGCTGAAACCACTAGAGTTCTGGCCCTTAGCTGCCAGCAAACACTGCTAAGTTACTTCAAATAGCTCGAAGGAACAACAACTTCACTTATGTATTAATCATCAAATATAAGTAGCATACAATATAACCGTGTTCTCTCAACAGCGAGAGTCTGTAATTAAAATTACAAATTCAATAATAACAGAGCTTCCCCGTTCTTCTTAAAATTGTCTCCTTTTATAATCAGAAACAGTAAAAGATAAATGGTAAATGCAATCCCTCAGGATCTCCCGATTCTGAGGGATTCGCAACTGATTTCCAACTTCAGACATCCTTTCCTTTCTCATGCTAATCCCCCTAATTCATCTTTACCCTTGTCCACAATCGCCGCGTTCCTTCCTTAGCTTGTTGATTTTTGTTGTTCCTTTGTCAAGGAACAACAATTGTCCCTTTTGTTGTTTTCCTGCATAAAGAAGGGTAATAATTAGCTAAATCATAACTGCAGATAATTCCTTCATTTTTTACCATAAATCCTCAATATATTACCGCATTAGGATATAGAAAAGATAAGAATAAAGGAAAAGGATGATGAGATTAATAGTAACTACATACCCATTTCATGACTCAATAGTGGGGGTTTTGCTATTATATTTGGTAGAAGGTGAAACTCATAAAGTGATTGAGGAATTTCATGGAGGAGTTTGTGGAGGTCATTACAGCTGGAAGACCACATTTGACAAAATCCTCCAGTTAGGATTTTGCTGGCCTACACTTTTTGGAAATGTTAATTCCAAAGTCGGGTCATGTCAAAAGTGCCAAGTCTTCTCTAAGAGACGAAAACTTTCTCCTCTTCCCCTGATCCTAGTGCATGTGGAAGAACCCTTCAGGCAATGGAGACTAGACTTCATAGGAGAGATAAACCCACCTTCCAGTGATCAACATAAGTGGATACTAACAGCAACAGATTATTTCACAAAGTGGGTAGAGGCCATCCCAGCCATAAAAGCTATTGACTCAATAGTAATTAAGTTTATGGAGGAAAACATATTATCGCGTTTTTGTTTCCCTATCAAAATCATCACTAACAATGCTCAAGTTTTCAAATCTGCAAAATTCATCAACGTCTGTTAGAAATTCAATATCATCATCAGGCACTCCACTACCTATTATCCTCAAGGCAACGACTTAGCTGAGTCCTTAAACAAAACTGTGGTGAGAGTGCTTAAGAATAACATAATCGGGAATCAGAGGAACTAGGACACCCAATTGAAGTTTTCCCTCTAGGCTAACCAAGTGACTCCTAAACGATCCATTGGAAAATTGCCTTTCAAGATAGTGTATGGAAAGGATGTAATCTTCCTAATCCAATTAGCAATTTCAGTGGACAATTTACTACAAGAAGCTGAGGAAGCATCAAGTGCCTTGAAACGAAGGATAAACCAACTGATCAAACTTTGTGAAAATAGAGAACAAGTGGGGGCTAAATTGGCAAATTACCAACATAAGATGAAATCCCTGTTTGACAAGAAGGCCAAGGATTGACATCTTCAACCAGGAGATTTAGTTCTCTGATGGGATGTCCGATGGGAAGAAAAAGGTAAACACGGAAAATTTGATCCACTTCGGTTTGGCCCTTCCAAAATTTCAGAAGAGAAAGGAAATAATATGTACTACTTGAAAATTAGGACAGTGAATCGTTGCGCTGCCAATAAATGGTTAGTTCCTCAAACTCTTTTTTCTAGAATTAGAGGTACCTGTCTTTCACCCATTGTAAATACCGGAGTGTGAATTGTAATTATTATATGAAATTTCTGGTTTCTATTGAAAATTCCACATTTACAAAATTATCATTTGTTAAGAAAATACTCCATGCCCGAAAGAGAAGTTCACAGTCTGCAGGTTCTTGACGCTTTGCAATCCAATGCCCTATCCCCAGGTGGAGCAAATGTTGTCACTTTCTGAAAAGAGAGTTCCAGTTGTACAAAGAGGGCAAAAGAACAAAGATGTTTGGAGCTAGCATCCAAGCCATATGTTATCCATGATAACCCCTAGAATTAATTTTTAGTTTGATTAATCATTTGCATCTATCTGCTACTTTTCTGAAAGAGGTTGTTTTGTTTTGCAAATTGGAGATTAAAGCAGGAAGAAAAAGTCTAGTTTAAATTTTTTGGGAGAAATTTCGATATTCTCTTAAAACCATTTCTTTCACAAACCCCATTTTTCCCTCTCTTTTTTAAACTATAACCGCAGTGACCCTTTTTTAACTATAGTCGAGATCCCTTTGTATATCCAACTCTAGTCATGTTTCCTATTCCCCTTTGAAACATTTTAAAACATTCAAAAATCATGTCGAAACCCTTTTAAAGCATCAGGGCCCAAAAACCATAATCGCTATCGGCCCCTTCCCTTTTTGTGACACATATCCGCCCATCTCGCTTTTTTAACTTTTTCGATTACAATATCACATATCGGAAACTTCCTACCAATTTCCATATCTAAGTCCCGTCACCACTCCTTCTCACCAATTTCCATACCCAAGTCCCATCACCACTCCTTCTCGCTGATTTCCATATCCAAGTCCCATCACCACTCCCCACCGATTGCAATAAATTCTTTTTCGGCGATTACGATAATTCCTTCCCCCTTGATTGCGATATCGCAATTGGGGATCACATAAGTCAAAGTCCCTCCTCCGCCGAAGTCCCTTCCAACTTGCGATTGTGATGTGTGAGAATCCTCCTAGATGTGATATTTTATGTGATACATTCTATAAACCATCACATCCGGAACATCGAAAATCACCATAAATCAGTGTTAAAGCCCCTTTTCCCTTTCCGATGGTGATATGTGAGTCCTCGTTCCAGATGCGATATTTTATGTATCATTCTTTATTGAAGTTTCATGTCCTGAAAATTGACAAGAACTATGAAATATGGTAAAAATACCCTCTCCTATATTGCAATTGCGATACCAACATGCCCAGATCAATGTTCTATATTGAATCAACCCAGATCAACAAACATTAAAACGTTTATTTCGCTTCCGCTCAGTGGGACGACGAGGGTATTTTCGGTATATATCCAGTAGCATGGTCACCATATAGAATACAAAGTAAATGAAGACATGGAAGCTCGGGAGGACTTGATGATCCAACATGGTGCTCCATGCAGAGGGAAGACAGAGTACCTCCCAGGCGTCCTCTACCTCTGGACTATGGAATTAAACTGATAGTTGACCACTCCCAGTTTTGAAGAACGAATGAGCCGAGCAGTAGAGGTGATGGGAATCGGCTGAGTGAAATAGGTGGCCAGACTGTGGACAAGCAATAACCTTAAGCAAAGGTGATCCCATGGATGGGCATGGAGATATTTTGTTGGCGTTTAAATCTAATTATTGACTTGTTTTGTTATCCTGTAATGTGTCGCCATTTAATGAAGAAATTAATATTTTGTAGTCAGTTTTGGGCCACAGAGCCATCCCAGGCTAAGACAGCTAGTCGATCTAACAACTGAGGCTTGACTGAAGATATTTTTTTGTAATTACTGTTCAATTCTCCCCTCTCGAGATAAATAGTGGGAAGAAACACTTCAAAAAGGTTCAAAATCCTAAAAAAAAAACTACATGTTAGTTTTAAGACTGTATGACTTTATGATATGCATCTTTCAGAATATTAAGGAAATGGTGGTGATTCCTCCTTCAAGTACTACAATATGTTATCCCTCTATTAAATTCCATTATGTTCATGTTTCCTCTCTGAATTCATGTAATCGTAATTGCTAGAAATGTTTCATATGTTCTTACAAATTCATTTGTATTGGCTCGTTAATGCATGTGCCTGTATGGATCTTTGATATTATATATTTGAAATTGTGCTCCATGAATCATCGCACCCATCCTCTTTCATCCATTATGTCTACCTTTAACTCAGATAAGTGTATAATTCTGGAGGCTTCAAGATCTATGTGATAAGTGTAGAATTCCTAATGATTCAAGCTCTATGTGATGAGTTAATCTATCTCCTTATACTCTCGCATTGCTTTGCCAAAGCTTATTAAATTGTAGGTCCTTGAACTACTTGGCCTCCACTAGTTTATACATATATTTCTGTGAGTTGTATATGTGAAGAAGTACCAGAAATACATGGCTTATGCCTTTAGATGAATGAACCAACCCATGTTGTTTATTATATATTTTGAATATATATATACAAAAATATATGTGATGTCTCCAGTTTCCCAAGAATCATATGAGACACACAAAATCTAGATGTTCCAAGCACTGGCCTTGTAAGCAATCTGAGGTTGTGTCTAGAAGCGACAACAGAAGGTAACCCAGACAATTACAAATTTTGTTGAGGATGATATAATTATTACCAATATTAAAATGTGAACAATCCTCCAACCTCCACATTACATCAATTACCATTTTATAGGTGACAATCGAGTTGACAATTTTGCTCTGACAATTTTGCTCAGAGACTATTTTCCATCGGAATCTAATGATTTTTTTGTAACATGTAGCTTAATTTTCCATCTATATTCATAACTATGAAAAATAAAATAAATAAAATAGAAAAAAAAAATTGAAAACCCCTTTTAAATTAATTACATTGACCCCTATGTAAGATCACCTTCTCTGTCAATCGTTTTACTTTCGAATTAAATAGTGATAAATTTTTATGGTACCGAGAGGCATACTACCACATTAAACTTTGCAGTTGAATTTAATGAGGAAATTACTCGTTAAGTAACCATGGCTTAACTAAACCTAGATCATTTATTCGAAGGGTCGAGAAAGGTTTAAGCCTTATAGCTGGCACACATCTCGGCTGACAGCTGGGCGCTTGATGGTCGTCAATTCCTCTTAGTTTAATCCAATGGCAATGGTACGTTTCCAGTTGGTTAGGGTTCTGGTCGCAGTGCATGAGGTTTTAGTTGGTTATTTCTCCTCCACTTCTCCACCCAGACCCTGCTCTGCAACTCAATTTTGTTTCTGCCTCAAATAGGGGTCACACCACTGCAAACCAGATGAATTATTCTGCCTACCTTCAACCTTAATGATTTTGTTGACTCATCTACTGCTCAATGTATTATTCTGTCAACTTGTAGTATTCATGATGTTGTTTGTTCCTCTGCTATTGGGTTTTGCTAAGAATTTTGGTTATGTCGCCCCTTTAAACCTCTACAAGATTTTGATTGGTCAACTGCTCAGGTAATCCATTAGGGTCCTTGTTTCCTATAGTTTATAGTTCAATCTAGTTCTTTCGAATCTATAAGCTCTTAATCATCTTAGGATGTCATGTTGCAGGTGTTCCTCCTCTCACGAACTACATTTCTCTGATGAAGCAGTGTCCCCTGGCTCAAGATTTGGGAAGCAGTGTCCCCGGTTAAATTAGTTCCAAATTGTTTAAGGAACTAATAGAGAGTTAATAGTCAGTTGATGCATGCATGCACTCAACTAGTGTACTCTAGTTAACAGAAGATTCCCTTATCATAAACTCATGCATGTCTATTATGAGAAAGACCCAGTTGAGATTAAAGTCAAGGATAGTGTACTATCAGTTTCATGTGTTTTCTTATAAAGGAAACTCATGCATGCAGTCAAGGCATCATTCCTTGAGGATTGTGTTGTTCTGACAGTGTGTGAGATCAGAAGTGTTCCACTTGGTGAGGTGAGAATCATCCCAGAGGAACAATGCAAGGAAATAGGAGCTTGAAGGGCAGAAAGGAAGGCTTGAGAGAAGCCAAGATTTCCTGTGAGCATCTTTGAGGATTGTACTGAGAGCTGGCTAGCTGTGAGAGCTAAGGCTTTGTATAATTCCTATGTATTTCCACCTTGTATGATAATACAAATAGTGGGGTTTTTAGCTGAGGCTTGTTTAGTCAATTTAATGTCTTAAATTGCTCTACATAAATTATCAATCCGGGTATCGTAAACTGATGAAGTTTGGTGCACTATATGTGCTTAGTTAACCTTTCTCTTACTTCGTTGTTTTATAGTTTATGTTCAACTCTTCCTAAAACTCTACTTCAAACACATGTGCTGTGTAAAGCACGATTAAGAAGTAGTCAGAAATAAGTCCAAAAAGTAGTCAAGCTCTAAGGTGACAAGTAAGAAAAACCACTTTAAAGACCAGTTATAATGTTCAACTCTTCCTAAAACTCTGCTTCAAACACATGTGCTGTGTAAAGCACGATTAGGAAGTAGTTAGAAATAAGTCTAGAAAGTAATCAAACTTTTAAACTTGCAAAGAAAGAGCTTGAAAGAAATAACTTGAAATGAAACTGAAAGCAAAGAACTTGAAATGACTTGAAAGTAAATGACCACTTCCAATGGCACTAGACACCATTCATGCTGCTGCAAATAAAAGAAAAGAAAGTCACTTTTAAAAACAAAGATAAAGATTATCTCTCTCTAACTCGATGCTTCTAAGCACATGTACTGTGTAAAGCACGGATAGAAAGTAGCTTAAGTTGAATTAGAAAAGTGAGAAAAATCTGCTTTAAAGACTAATGATAATATTTTGCTCTTTCTAATTCTCTACTTCAGCCATATGTACTATGCAAAGTATGATTAGAAAGTAGTGAAAGATTAGTCTAAGAAGCACTTAAAACCAAAAATCTACTTTAAAGACTAGTAATAATATTTTGCTCTTTCTAACTCTCTACTTCAGCCATATGTACTATGCAAAGTATGGTTAGAAAGTAGTGAAAGAACAGTCTGAAAAGCACTCAAAGCCAGCTGCAAGTTAGTGATATTTTGATCTTAAAATATAACAATTTATGATGAAGATCATTTATGTGTTAGCAGCTCTTTGAGAAATAAAATTAAAAATCAGCTATAAAAACAAAGGCAGCAGCTTGAACCTGTCAACTTCAAATACCATTAGTTTGTAAAGCAAATACATAAACATAAAAACAAATCCCGGGAGAAAATAAAATGCAATAATTCAAACTGTACAAGGCAGGGGCCCCCTTCTACCTATGAAATCAAAGCATACTTAAAATTGCATGAATGAAAATCTAATCTACCTTACATTCTACAAAGCAATATTTACAAAATGAAATCTAATCTACTTACATCCTAATATGCTCCATGACATCTACTTCACATCTCCTTCCATGTTGAGAACATCAAAGCTTTATTCAATTTCTTCAAAAGTGCAAAGTACAACAAAGCTCTCCAAAGAGAGACTAAAAAGAGACTAAAAAGACTAAAAGAGACTAAAAAGACTAACTAATGAAGGAGAGAGACCTCCTATTTATACAAAAAGATGAGAGCCATCTCATTAATGATAATCCATGAATCTCTCCCTCTACCTCTAGAGTCCTAATCAAAATAGGAACTGATAAGACACATGTCTTTTAGAGTTACAATACAATTAGGAGATGTGACACATATCCTCATGATCCCATGATTCTTTCCAACCAAATTCGAATTTGGCCTTAGAGTGCCACATAAGGGTCTTCTAGAAGTCTCCTTTCAACCTACACATGTCAACAAACTCAACCCATTGGTTAGGTATAAGCATATGCACATTATTTTCTAATGTTTAACCACAAATTCACTTAAAAGGCTTAGAAATAATAAATATTGGAAAAACATAAAGGTAGCCCAATGACAATGAAAGTGGGATGAATGTGGTGACATAGTAGTGAAATGGAGGTGAAATGGAGGTGATATAATGGACATAATAGTGAAAGTGTAATGCAAATGAATGACATTTTCAAGACTCAACAAGGCTTTCCCCAAAGTATTTTCATGTGTATTATGCATTGATTCTTCTTCTTTTGGTTATATTGTTCATCTCGATATTTAAGCTTCCGCAAATTGATAGTAGAAGTAGGTTATATTATTTTGCTTTGATTTATATTGCATTATCGGGTTAACCTACATTCAGATTTTTTACATGGTATCGGAGCTGCATTTCTAGAAATTTTTGGGTTTGTAGGTGCAAATTGAATCCATATCATACTTCAAGGTTGGCCAATGGCGTTCTCTGGCTTGAGACTCGAGTATGCCTTGGAAGGAAGCTCGAATTACATAGCATGGAAAGATAGAATGGAGGCTGTATTAGAAGACAATGGCCTGAAGGATTTCATTGATCAAGAAATCCAAAAGCCAGCTTCAACTAATGCACAAGGGTTGGTTGAGTGGAAGAAGTGTGTGGCGAAGGCAAGATAGATCATCCTTGAGGGATTTGGAGACCATATTATCTCGAGTCTCCATGGGAAGGATACTCCATTTTCAATGTGGAAGACATTGAAGGACCTCTACCAGAACAGTAGCGACCACAGGAAATTGGTGCACAAGGATAAGCTTTGAAGAATCAAGATGGAGAATGGTGATACTATTTCCACATATCTAAACAAGCTCACCACTTGTAGAGATGAGCTTGGCAATGTGGGAGTAACTACTATCGATGATGATATGGTGAACCTCGCTCTCCTTGGCCTTCCAAAGAGTTGTAATAGCTACTAGGACTTTGTGAATGGGAGGGAGAAACTTCCGGATTGGGAACAACTATGGTTAGGTCTGATGCAAGAAGAGATTAGGAGGAGCACACGAGATGGTTCTTCATCCAAGGATGATGATGAAGAAAATCTGGCCTTAGCAAGTAAGGCAAGGAAAGGGAAGGGGAAGGCTTCTCATTCCAAATCGAATTCTTCTCATGGAGGGAAGAAGGGTGACAAGTCTAAAGTGAGATGCTTTAATTGTCACGAGATGGGACATTATGTGACTAATTTCCCATTGAGGAAGTCCAAGAAGGGATCCTTGGAAGGATCGGAAGGTGAGGCATTAGCCTCTCAGTTTGAAATGGACTTTACCCTCATCTCATGCATGGTGTCATCAATGATGGGTTGTGTCTGGTATCTTGACAGTGGAGCCTCATTCCACATGACCGATGATAAATATTATTCAGTACCTTGGAGGAGAAAGACCTCAAGACGCACATAGAGATGGGTGACGACGGCAGGTATAGTGTTTCAGGAGTAGGCATGATTGCTTTTCAGAGGGAGCATGGAGATGCTATCACTTGATAGATGTGAAATATGTGCCTAGACTGAAGAATAACTTGGTATCAATCACGATGTTGGAGGACAAAGGCTACGGTGTTGTCTTTAGTAAAGGAAAGGTGTTCCTAAGACACATAGCCACAGTCAGACCAAGGGGATAGGGATTCGAGTGAAGAATCTCTATAAACTAGAGGTAGATGATTGTGTAGCATTGAGTACTAAAGTAGAATTGGTGCAAAGCCAAGACATTAGCAAGTTGTGGCACAGGCAGTTGGGCCATTTGCATCATGGGGCTTTGAATATAATGCAACAGATATCTACAGGACTTCCCAAAGGTAAACTTGAGCAAGTTGACACATGCAAAGGTTGTACCTTGGTAAAGTACACCAAATCTTCCTTTCATGATCGAGACAGTCGAGCAAAGGCTATCTTAGAGTGAGTTCATACTGATGTGTGTGGACCATTCTCGATGGCATCCACAATGAAGCAAAGGTATTATTTGATTTTCATTGATGATTATTCTCATAAATTCTGGAAAGAGTCAAGGAAGAAGATCAAGGCCTTGAGAAACAACAATGGTGGAGAATATGTCTGCTGGAAATACTTGGGGGGGGGGGGGGGGGGGGGGGGGGGGTGAATCAGTATTCCTTTTCAATTGTTATTTTTACCAGTTAAATCATTTATATTTAGAACACAAAATGAACAATAGGAATAAATGCTTTTATTAATATAATCTTTACAATAAATCAGGTATAATATATATAAGGCTTCAACCTATTGCCAAGCACCAAATTGGTCTTTTGTGAGGCTCCAACCTCTACGGCACCAACCCTATCTTGTCAAAGGCACCAATCTTGGATTTAGGAGCACCAACTCCAAGGACACCAATCCTTCCAATTCTGAGGCACCAACCCTAAGAGCTCCAACCCTAAGTTGTCAAGGCACCAACCTTGGATTTAGGAGCATCAACTCCAAGGACACCAATCCTTCCAATTCTGAGGCACCAACCCCAAGGGCTCCAACCATATAGTTTTGCTTTGTCAAGAAATGTTTTGATCGTATTACACTTCTCTCAAAATCTTTTTCATTGTGTTCTGTCAAACTACAACTTCACTGCTACATCAATGACAACTTGTCTTAATATGAAGGAGTCTTCACAATTCTTCATATTTCCCAAACAAAGTCTGCAAAGTTACCTCATGATGATTTCAAATAGCCATAGTCTTCACACAACTTCAATGCATCTACAATGAACTGCACTAAGCTCTGCACAAAAACAACTCTCTATTTCAAGCCTCTATTCTCACTGTCATGGTAAATGCTTCAGGAGTGACTTCTTCAGGAGTAACTTCTTCAAGAGTGACTTCTTTAGAGGAGTGACTGTCGTGGTTTCATATTGTGTGTTCAATTAAAAACCAACCCTGTTCATACTCAAATAATCTTCTTAGATCTGTAGAGCGTCCTTTTGAATTGTTACCTAAATCACTGTCAAACACTGGTCCGAGCTTTTCAATCAATAAGCCAGTCAACAAAATGTTCGACCTTCGGCTTCCTTCTTCTTCCACTAGACCTTTCAGCTTCCTTCTTCGCTCGCTTAACCTTCGGCTTCCACTTTCACTTGCTCGACCTTTGGCTTCCTTTTTCGCTTGCTCGACCTTTGGCTTCCTGATCTTTGGCTTCCTCTGTATTTTCAAGTTCACGAGTTGTGAACTTCTTTTTGATTTATTTTTATGCCTAAGATAAATGCTTAGAACTAAAGCGTTTTAACTCGTTTTTATACGATGTTCACCAATACTCAAAAGACATGTTCATTGGGAGGAGAGGCCGACTTATGAGTTCGCATATTAAAATATATATCAGAGAGTCTTTTATCCATAGACTTGATTATTCACGGAAACCATATAAGAGCTGCTATACCTGCATGGAGGTCCCACATGCCATGTCATCACCGTTTATCCCGCAATCGCAATTTCATGAGAATCAAAGTCATTCCTTTAATCCTGCAATCGCAACTTAATTTTTTTAATGAATCCATCGGGTCCATAATATTATCACAATCGGCAGTTTGACATTCGTTTGAACTTTGCAATTACAACAGATGCAATACTTAATTAATCCATGCTATAATGGTGCAGCGGGTCTGGAATGCTATCGCAATCAGTGGTTCGGGGTGACAACCCTTTATGATTTATGTAACTTCCAATACCCAGATACGATACTACATAAAGGTGTATTTTAATGGCACTGTCGAGTCCATAGTAATATCGCAATCGGTGTTTTAACGTGACATCCTCGAAGAATTTGAGATATGAAAATTCCGATAAGCATATGTGATTTTTCTTTAAGGTGAATTGTAATGGTCCCGTGGGTCCGTATATATATCGCAATCGCAGATTTTGAGTGTGACATTCCTTTGCATAACATAACTTCTGATGCGGTAGTTCTGGTATGGCGGATGCGATATAACAATAGAACATATTGTTATGGAACCATTGGGTTCGTAATACATATCACTGTCGAGGGATTCAATGTGACACATAATAAAATGATAAGGTACCGATATTGACTTCTCTAATGCACTATGACCTTTAAAGAGTTTTCACTCCTCCGTTATGGCTCTTACTCTTGGGTATATAAGATAAACTGCTTCTCTTGCTTCGATAACCTGCTTCTTTGATGGGTTCCAATGAACTCTTCCTCTTACTCTTTGACTTCACGATGGCTTCTCCTCTTTGGATTCTTATTCCTGATTCTTCACAAATCTACTGCTTCTATTCTGTTTGTATATATATATTCAATCCACTTGGGTCCTCCATCTCATCATATCATCATATATCAAACTTTCATCACTATGAGCATTATGATCAATGGGCATCAATGGGCAATCATGTATCAAAGAATTTTCCATCACTAACACTTCCATATTGACATCAAAGACAACCTAGATTAACAATCTCCCCCTTTGTCATTGATGGCAATATTATTTCCCTTTCAACAGTCTCTCCCCCTTTGACATCAATGGAAAATGGGGTGCTCAGGGACTCCCCCTATCGAACTGCTCCCCCTATCAAACTGCTTCTGTTCATTATGCATAGTAGATCTTCATGTGTATGTTACTCCCCCTGTCGTGGTGCTCTTCTTTTTAATCAAGATAGAAGGATTGTTTTCTGATAACTTATTGAGCTATATTGAATTGTGAAACATTCTTCTTTCTATAGTCCTTTTGATGAGCCATTTTTCCTTGTGTTCTAGTAAAAGTTTCTGGAAGTTATCTCTACTGATTGACAACTTTTTGCAAAGATTCAATTATGTTTGATGCTGCCAACTGCTCTTGCTTCAAGCTTCATTCCCAAATGTATCTGTTTGTTTGAAATTTTCCTCTGTTTGTGTCCATAATTTACCTGTTCTCACATTAAATCCCTGATTCGAGACATAAACTTCTGTAATAATAGCTACATAGTTATTTTCCCTATTTCTCTAGTATTAGATGACCTTCTTTGCTGCTCCAATTTCTACTTAGTGATCAAGTGGAAGACATCTTCAACAACAATCCAAAGAATAGTTAAGAGATAATGTTCTTCAATGGAGTGCTCTTGAGAAATGATCTTTATCAAAGAATGATTGTTAATATAGCTCGTCAAGGATTTCATAAGGACCCTTCCACGGATAGCTTCTGCAATAATGATCAAGAATAACAAGCTCCCCCTGACTATATGCACGGTCTCCTTTTGGCAGAATCCCATCATCAAATACTCAGAATATCAAGGATATCTTCATCAAGTCAACAACATGTGTTGTTGGCTAGAGAGTTCAAGAGATTTTCGGATTGTATTTGCTTCCTTCTCCATACTTGTGTAACTTTCTTCTTTTGCATGGTTCTAGCTTGTGTAGGTGCCCAATTCAAGTTACACGCACATGCCATATGTCTAATGTTATGACACTTGAAGCACTCTGTGTTGTTCATGAATAAGAATTCATGATTCTTCTTGCAAAATTGCTTCTTGAAGATTGTCGGGGACCATAATATTTATCTTTGTGATATGCCCTATAATCTTTTTCCATGTGTCCAAAGTTTGTACAAGCATAACAATAACCAAGAAATATACTTTGGTACATGGGAGAAGAATTTTTCCTTGATGTACTTCTGAAGTCTTTCTACCTTGAGATCCTTTGATTATAACCATTGCTTCTTGCATCCTTGACCTCATCTGCATTTCTTCTTGGAATAGGATTTCCTTCATTGTTGCCTTGATTCTTATCCTTGCCTTTGCTGGAACTGGGAGCATCAACATTTATTTCTGGCTTTCTCACATCCTTTTTGTTTGAAGCATTATCATTCTTGCTTTAGGATTCTCCTTCATAGCCAAGACCTGATTTATCTAATGGGAATCTTTGATGGCTGAGCATGTCATCCAAGGCTTGAGAGCTTTTCAAGGATTTGTCCATCCCTTCAACCTTTTTCTGAGGGAGACAATCTCTTCTTCCAATCTTTCACAATCACTATTCTTCTTAGCAAGTTGTTTCTCAAACTCTTCCTTGATACGTATTGCTTCATTTGATTCTATTTTAAGGGAGATGATTTCTGATTTCATTCTGAATATTTCTTCATTCTCCTTAGCTAGACTGCTCTTCATTTCTTCCATGATCCTTGTAGCTTTACATGTTTCGGCCTTGAGAAGGTTGAGGTCATATTTTAGTTTGAATATTTCTTCATCCTTTGCTTTTAGTTGGCATATCATGGTGTTTTTCTCATTTTCTGCTTCATCAACCTGTCCTTCTATTATTACCAATGCTTCCATTGTCTTCTCAGTTCCTTGTGCTTGTTTCGTTGCTTCTTCTAGTTGTGATCTAAGGGAGGAGACCTATTCCTTGTATTGACCAATCTCTACTTCAAGTTTGTTCAAGCTTTGGTGCCTTTTTTCAAGGTGGCTTGACAAGTTATCTTCTTGTTTCTTTGCTTTATCCAATTGATTTGTCTTGGATATGACTTCTTCAGGATGCTTTATTTTGCTTTTATGAAATTCCTTCTTAATCTTGGCAAGCTCTTCATCCCTTTCTTGTACTTTAAGCTTGACAAGGTCAACTTTCTTCCTTGTTTGGTCTTGGTCACCATTTAGTGCTTTCTTATTAAGTTCCCCGTTTTCCTTTTTCAAATTGATAATCTCTTCTGTGGAAGCCATAATTTTAGTGAGGAGATCTTCCTCAAATCTTTTTCATTATTTTCATATTCTAGGTATTATTTAGCCTTGATGTTATCACTCTTATCTTCACCTTCCTTGATGGGCTCTGGATTTCCTTCTTGTTTTCCATCATTTTCTTGACTAGAGATCATTTTCAACGCTCATTTTGAGTGAAGATCATGAAGTTTATCCCATATGCCTTTTGCTGACAAACATTTTTTAAAATTGGCCTTCATAGAATCAGGTAGCCCATTCAAGATTTCTTTCATTGCTCTTGTATTATGTTCCTTGGATTATCAATAATCACCGATTTCCAAACTTCGATGCCTTGAGTCTTTAATAAATTCCTCATTCTTGCCTCCCATATATCAAAGTTTTCATTGAACAATGGAGCCTTCACAAATTGATTGACTTCAATTTCGGTGGTTGAGGGAGACAGATCTTTAGGAGGATTGGAGACTTTCTTCCTTGGCTTCACCATTTTTGTTCTAATGATCAACCATCAAGTTGTTAGGCTTTGAGTGAAGTTACTGGCTCTAATACCAATTGTTTGAAATACTAAGAGGGGGGGTGAATCAGTATTCCTTTTCAATTGTTATTTTTACCAATTAAATCATTTATATTTAGAACACAAAATGAACAATAGGAATAAATTCTTTTATTAATATAATCTTTACAATAAATTAGGTACAATATATGTAAGGCTTCAACTTGTTACCAAGCACCAACTTGGTCTTTTGAGAGGCTCCAACCTCTACGGCACCAACCCTATCTTCTCAAGGCACCAACCTTGTATTGAGGAGCACCAACTCCAAGGACACCATTCCTTCCAATTCTGAGGCACCAACCCCAAGGGATCTGAACCTATCTTGTCAAGGCACCAACCTTGGATTTAGGAGCACCAACTCCAAGGACACCAATCCTTCCAATTCTGAGGCACCAACCCCAAGGGCTCCAACCCTATATTTTGGCTTTGTCAATAAATGTTTTGATTGTATTACACTGCTCTCAAAATATTTTTCACTGTGTTTTGTCAATCTACAGCTTCACTGCTACATAAATGAACCTTGAAATGTTGAAGGTGCATTGGTAAGGCCAAAAGGCATGACCAAAAATTCATAATGACCCTCATGAGTTCTAAACGTTGTTTTCAGAATGTCTTCAGTCTTCATTCTGATTTTATGATATCCTAAACGAAGATCCAACTTGGTGAAGTAAGTTGATCCATGCAATTCATCCAGTAATTCATCAATGACAGGAATGGGAAACTTATATTTAATAGTGAGCTTGTTGAGCTCCCTATAATCCGGACACATGCACCATGATCCATCCTTCTTGTGCACTAATACTACTAGAGCAGAGAAAGAACTTTGACTCGGTTGAATTATACCAGCCTCTAGCATTTCTGCAACCATTCGTTCAATTTCACTCTTTTGGGCATAGGGATATCTGTACGGCCTGATGTTTGGAGGAACACTTCCTGGAATCAGATGAATAGCATGATCATGATCACGAATAGGTGGGAGACCTTTGGGAGTCTCAAATACCTTGGAATGATTGTCCAAGACTTTTTGGAGATCTGGAGAAATAGATGATTGCAATGTGGAAACATCTAGCGAACATAATTGTGCAATTACACCCATTTGTTCCTTTTTTAGAAGCTTTGTCATACCGTTAGAGCTGATTATCTTTCCCGGTTTCCCCGCAATACCCCTTAATTCAACTTCCTTTCCTTCCACAGAAAATTTCATGAAAAGTCTTGAAAATTAAAAGCTATTGTACCCAAGGATTGTAGCCATTGGACTCCTAGTACAACATCAGCACCTCCAATTGGAATGGAAAGCATTGGGCTAGTCAATACATATTCTCCCATCGATAGCTTTATATTATGGCACTTTCCAGAGTAATTTATTGTTCCTCCATTTGAAACCATCACTTGACACTCTGGTGTTGGATATAAGAAGCAATTCAATTCTTTTGCTACCTTACAATGAATAAAATTGTGGGTACTTCCTGAATCAATCAACACTATTACCTTTTTCTTCTTGATTTGTCCTTCCATCTTGATGGTTTGAGGAGTGGTAATTCCCGCCAATGCATTACAAGATATGGTTAGATTCATTTCTTCTTTATCTAGGCTTTGTTCCTGGAGTATATCCTCTTCTTTTGACCTTTTTTGCTCCTTTTCTTCTTACTCTTCACAATCTAAGTAGAATAATTTCTTCTCAGCACACTTATGACCATTAGTGTATTTTCTATCACAATTGTAACAAAGCCCTTTTACTCTTTTTTCTTCCAATTGTTATGGTGTCAACCTTATAGGTTGTTGAAGACTAGGGGCAACAACACTTCCATCTTTATAGTTGTGAATGGTATGCTTCCTGGTTGCCATAATTTTGCTTTCCATTTTTCTTGCTAACTTGAATGCCTTCTCTAATGAATCAGGTTCCCAAAGGCGAACATCATGTTGGATATTATTCTTTAAATTCCCTATGAACACATCAATCCTATGCTCCTCTGGAATATTTTTTACCCTTATGTTCAATTTTTGGAACTCTTCAATGTGCTCCATAATTGAACCCTTTTGTTTGAGACTTATCAATTGGCTAAAAAAAGTGTTGCTTTTTGTATCCTCATAATGTGCTGTCAATTCTTCTGTAAAAATTGCCCAAGTGATAATTTGTTTACGAGAGCAAAGCCATTGATACCATACAAATTGATTTGGTTCCAAATATAAAGTTGCAATACGTACCTTTTGTGTGTTGTGCACATTATTGAGATTGAAAAATTGCTCCATCTGTAATATCCATGTTGCGGGATCCTTGCCATCAAACTTCCTCATATCTATTTTTGGAATATGGTGGGTCTTCGATCCCACATTAGAGTCTAAGAAATCATGATTAACATTTCTTTTGTTCGCATCATGATTTTCCTTTACTACCTTTTCACCATTAGTAAGTATTTCTTGTAGAAAATTTGTCAAATCTGTCTTCAAATCTGCCATGTCTGTCTTCAAATCTGCCATGTATCTCTTCAAATATGTATTCAAATCTATCTTCAAATCATCCATCTTAGCTTCCACGCCCTTTATCTTAGATTCCACGCCATTTATATTAGCTTCTGTTAGCTTTTGTGAGAGTGACATTTGTTGCACTTGTTCTTGTAATTTTGATATATCATGTAGCATTTCTTCCTCTTCTTCATGAGTCATGCTAGAGATTTCAGGTTGCTTACTAGATGTTTGCATTTTCTTTCCTCAGGGAATCAGTTACCGATAATAATGCTCTACTATGCCCTTTGGATTCCTTCAAAATTAATTTTCAAACCAAGCTTAAGCAAAAATTTAAAAAAATCTACACACATTTTTTCACTTTGTAGGAGCTCGATATTTCCTCTGATGTATCTCTGTAATTTCTGATCATCCAGTTCTGAAATTGTGACCTGCAGTAGCCCTCTGTGTCCTCTTTCCAATGCCACCAGTCTGACCCAAATTAGATTCTCCAAGGAAGAGTTACGTGAAATCTCCCACAGTGACTTGATAATAGACTAGTTCATTAGAGCGAAATTGTACGACATGCCACGATTCACTGTTTCGAAATTTGGCTCTGAAAAATATCTACAAGAAACTGCAGTCCGTCCTCTTTCTGTAACTTCTTACGAAATTTCAATCCGATGCTCAGAGAGAAAGTTATGACGATTTTCCCCAGGTCACCTGTTTGGAATGTAATTCAGGAGTCTGCAAAAAAGACCAACTTCCTCAAATCATATCTCTGCAAATATAGCGCAAAAAGCTCTGAAATTGGGACCCGAGGTTTAGCGCGATGTCTTCTCAATTGGGGTTTTTTTAGCTTTTGAAACATCGCAGAAAAAAAGTTACAGCGAAAATGCCACGATGACCTATTTGGAGCAGCGAAATCCTAGAATTCAAATCTCTAATACCAAATGTTATGAAACTAGCTCAAGAAAAGATAGAAAAGATAGATCAACGCCTTAGAATTCAGCCTCTTCGAGGGGGCAACCTCCTTTACATTACATAAATGAACGATTCTTGGATGATTCAAATGACAAAACCTCCTTTCTATATATAAAAGTCTAAGGAGTCAGAATATAACCCAGCCGACCTAACAATAATAATATAAAGTCACAAAAATAACAATAGAGGGATTCTATGGGGCACAGTAATAATAATATGGGGATAATAGGGGCACAACAATATTAATAAGGGATGCAACTACAATAGTAATGGGGTAATCACTAGTATTATAGGGACCCAACAACCTGTCTTCATAGTTCTTCATATTTCCCAAACAGAATCTGTAAAGTTACCTCATGATGATTTCAAATATCCATCATGATCTATAATAGTCTTCACACAACTTCAATGTGTCTATAATGAACTGCACTAAGCTCTGCACAAAAACAACTCTTTGTTTCAAGCCTCTATTCTCACTATCACGGTAAATGCTTCAAGAGTGACTGCTTCAAGAGTAACTGCTTTAGGAGTGACTTCTTTAGAGGAGTGACTATCGCAGTTTCATATTGTGCGTTTAATTAAAAACCAACCCTGTTCATACTCAGATAATATTCTTAGATCTACAGAGCGTCCTTTTGAACTATTATCTAAATCACTGTCAAACACAGGTCCGGGCTTTTCAATAAATAAGCCAGTCAACATAATGTTCGACCTTCGGCTTCCTTCTTCTTCCACTGGACCTTTCGGCTTCCTTCATCGCTCACTTGACCTTCAGCTTCCACTTTCGTTCACTCGACCTTTGGCTTCCTTTTTTCTCGCTTGACCTTCGACTCCCTGATCTTTAGCTTCCTCTGTCTCTTCAAGTTCACGAGTTGTGAACTTCTTTATGCGTTGTTTTTATGCCCAAGATAGATGCATAGAATTGAAGCGTTTTAACTCGTTTTTCTACAATGTTCACCAATACTCAAAAGAAATGTTCATTGGGAGGAGAGGCCGCCTTATGAGTTCGCATATTAAAATATATGTCAATGAGATTTTTATCCATAGACTTGATTATTCACAGAAACCATAAAAGAGCTGCTATACCCACATGGAGGTCCCACATGCCACGTCATCACCTTTAATCCCGCAATCACAATTTCATGAGAATCAGAGTCATTCCTTTAATCCCACAATCGCAACTTCATAAAAATCGGAGGTTTTACAAGTGTGCACATGCTTTGTCTTCTGATGGAGCAGATGTGATATTCAATTAACTGTTTTTAATGAATCCATCGGGTCCACAATATTATCACAAACGGCAGTTTGAAATTCCATTGAACTTTGCGATTATTGCGGATGCGATATTTAATTAAGCAATGTTATTTTGGTGCAGTGGGTCCGCAATGCTATCGCAATTGGTGGTTCGGGGTGACAACCCTTTATTATTTGTGTAACTTCCGATACTCAGACGTGATACTGCATGATGGTGTATTTTAATGGAGCTGTCGGGTCCGCAGTAATATTGCAGTTGGTGTTTTAATGTGACATCCTTTAAGACTTTGCGATATGAAAATTCCGATAAGTGGATGCGATGTTTCTTTAAGTTGAATCATAATGGTGCCATGGGTACGTATATATATCGCAATCACAAATTTTGAGTGTGACATTCCTTTGGATTACATAACTTTCGATGTGGCAGTTCCAGTATGGCCGATGCGATATAACAATATAGCATATTGTTATGGAACCATTGGGTCCATAATACATATCGTAGTAGAGGGATTCAATGTGACACATAATAAATTGATAAAGCTGCCGATATTGATTTCTCTGAAGCACTATGATCCTTAAAGAGTTTTCACTCCTCCGTTATGGCTCTTACTCTTGGGTATATGCGATAACCTTCTTCTCTTGCTTCGATAACCTGCTTCTTTGATGGTTTCCAATGAACTCTTCCTCTGACTCTTTGACTTGAAGATGGCCTCTCCTCTTTGGCTTCTTGCTCTTATTGCTTCACAGATCTACTGCTTATATTCTTTCTGTATATATATATTCAATCCACTTGGGTCCTCCATCTCATCATATCATCATAGAAAAAACTTTCATCACTATGAGCATTATGATCAATGGGCATCAATGGGAAATCATGTATCAAAGAATTTTCCATCACCAACACTTCCATATTTACATCAATGAAAACCTAGATTAACAATGTCTCTCAAGAGTTTAAGGACTTCTGTGCGGCAGAAGGAATTAAACGAGAGTTGACGGAACCTCATAACCCACAGCAGAATGGGGTGGCCGAGAGGAAGAACATAACTATTGTAGGGGCAGCACAAGCGATGCTACATGACCAAGGCCTACCACTTCACTTGTGGGTTGAGGCATGCAACACAACGATCTATTTGTAAAATAGAAGCCCACATCACATACTTCGGATGAAGACACCAGAGGAAGCTTTCTCTGGTAAGAGACCAAATGTGGATCACTTCAGGATATTTGGCTCATCGATATATTGCCATGTGACAAAGGATGCATGGAAGAAGCTTGAGCCAACAGCAACATTGGGGATACTTGTGGGGTACACTGATACACCTCACAACTATCAGGTGTACTTGCCTATCAGTCGGAGGACAGTGGTTCTCAAAGATCTCAAGTTTGATGAGTGGAAGGCCATGCGAGTTTCCATTAAGAGGGAGCTCCAACTACAAGCTATTGAGGAACTGTTGGTTCCTAAGGAGGAGGAGCCTCAGACTGATGCGAAGCAGCCGTATGTAGAGGTTCTAGGAGTGGAGACATCAACTCAAGTAGAGTCTTCCAGAGATGGACGAAAGTGCACAAGAGAAGCTAACAGATTGTTTGAGGATGTGAGAGAGAATGTGGGAGCACCATTTTCTCATCGCAGATAGAGGAGGTCACCTGAGAGGTACACTGGATACATGGCCCTTGTTGGGGAATGTGTTAAGACCGAGCCATCTTGCCTTGAGGAAGCAGTACAACAGCCGATTTGGGTTGATGCTATGGTGAAGGAGTATGACTCCATAGTTCGTAATAGTGTTTAGGACGTGGTTCCGAGATTGGAGAACAAGTCAGTTGTGAGTTCCCGTTGGCTTTACAAGGTAAAGCAAGCTGATGATCATGGGAGGATCATGTTGCTGTAGTATATTTCGACAGAGGAGCAAGATGCTGACATTTTGACAAAGGCATTTTCAAAGTGTAAATTTGAGTTCCATAGAGACATGATCGGGGTGGCAGATAATCCCTTTCTTGTTGAGAGGGAGTGTTGAAATATGGCAACAAGAATATTCCAATTTAATTTGTCCTTGAATTAAATTGTGAGTTAAAATCAAATTTAGTCTTAACAACTACTTGGAAATAATTAATTAAGTTATATTGATTTAATTAGTTGGAGAAATTCAAGTTAGAAGTCTTTATGAAGTCATGCAAGAGTTATCCCTTGAATTAAGGAGATAAGCCTTAAATTAAGGAGATGCGATTGAGTTATATTTGAGTTGTAATTAGTTAACTCATTTTACTGAGTTAAGTCCAGTTAAATTAGTTCCAAACTGTTTGAGGAACTAATAGAGAGTTAATAGTCAGTTGATGCATGCATGCACTCAACTAGTGTACTCCAGTTAACTGAAGATTCCCTCATCATAAACTCATGCATGTCTATTCTGAGAAAGACCCTGTTGAGATTAAATTCAAGGATAGTGTACTATCAGTTGCATGTGTTTTCTTATAAAGGAAACTCATGCATGCAGTCAAGGCATCATTCCTTGAGGATTGCGCAGTTCTGATAGTGTGTGAGATCAGAAGTGTCCACTTGGTGAGGTGAGAATCATTCCAGAGGAACAACGCAAGGAAATAGGAGCTTGGAGGGCAGAAACGAAGGCTTGAGAGAAGCCAAGATTACCTGTGAGCATCTATGAGAATTGTACTGAGAGCTAGCTAGCTATGAGAGCGAAGGCTTTGTATAATTCCTATGTATTTCCACCTTGTATGATAATACAGATAGTGGGGTTTTTAGCTGAGGCTTTCCCCAAAGTATTTTCATATGTATAGTGCATTGATTCTTCTTTTTCTAGTTATATTGTTCAGCTCGATCTTTAAGCTTCCGCAAATTGATAGTAGAAGTAGGTTATAGTATTCTGCTTTGATTTATATTGCATTATCGGGTTAACCTACATTCAAATTTTCTACATTGAGCTCCCTTCAGGTTTTGTCGAACTTTCTTCACTTCCTGCTCTATTTCAGCTAACATTTCGGGTCCTAAGATCATTTTATCCTCTAGGTTATGCCATCCAGTGGGATTCCTACCCCTTCTTCCATATAAGACTTTGTAAGGGCTCATCTTTAATGATTTTTGGTAGCTATTGTTATAAGAGAACTTGAACAAATGGAGGTAATGCTCCCATTTCGTTGGCTACCACGTCACATACATTCACAACATGTCTTCCAATACTTGATTGACCTGTTCTATTTTCCATCCATTTGAGGATGGTAGGCAGCGCTAAATTGGATATGAGTACCCAACCTTGTAAAAAGAGCTTTCTAGAATGCAGATGTAAATTTTACATCTCTATCCAATATTACTACTTTTGGCATATCGTGAAACCAAAAGATCTCCCTCATAAATATGTCTGCTATTTCCACAGTATTGTAAGTGGACTTTACAGGTATAAAATGGGAAACTTTCCTCAGTTTGTCGACCACAACCATGATGGAGTCATGTTGCTTTCAGGTTTTCAAAAGTCCAGTTATGAAGTCCAATGTAATATTTTCCCATTTCCAATCAGGTATAGGGAGTGCTTAAAGTAATCCAGTAGGGTGATGATGCTCAGCTTAAACCCATTGGCATTCCAAACACTAAGCTAAATATAACATGATATCCTTCCTCATTCCAGGGAAAAATTACTTTCTTTTTTTTTATTGCAGAAAATAGATTTTAATAACCTGGATTTGCAACATAAGGACTGCGGTGAAATTCATCCAACAAAATTTTCTTGAAACTTAGCTGATTGGGAACATACACTCTTCCTTTTAAGTTCAACAGTTTCCAATCATCAATGGTATACTCAGTCATTTTTCCTAAGTTTTGCATCTGCATAGTTTGCTACCATAAAAAATTATATTCAGGATCCTTAAGAGCGACCTCCTTAAGCTACTCCATTACATCAAAATCCACACGGTGGTATCGAATTTCGTATAGACACAAAAATTTTATGCTTAAAGCATCTGCTACTCAATTTTCCTTACCTTTAAGGCGCTTTATATCGAAGTCAAATTCACTTAAAAATGTTGCCCACCGAGCTTGGCGCGCATTTAAATTGGGTTTCTTAGAGAAATTAGTTAAACTACTATGGTCCATCATAACCACAAATTTCTCCCCAATAGGTAATGGCGTCATAACTTCAAGGCATGTATTACTGCAGTAAGCTCTAGGTCATAAGCTGAAATTCGTTGCTTATGCTCCTTGAGCTTCCTCGATTTGTAAGCCACCACCTTACTGTCTTGCACTAGAACTCCCCCAACTCCTTGCCAGCAAGCATCCGTGCAAATGATGAAGTCCTTCTCTGGATCAACTACTTTAAGAATTGGGGTAGATGTTAACAATTTATTTAATCTTTCAAAACTGAGTTGACATTCTGTTGTCCACTTAAAAACTTTCCCCTTTTTCTGTAGTGATTTCATAGGGTACACAATCCTAGAGAACCCTTCAATAAATCGGCAATAGTAGCCTGCCAAACCCATAAAGGACTGGATGTTTGCTATGTTTTTTGGAACAGACAATTTAAAATGGTTCTTATCTTTTCAGGGTCCACAACAATACCTTCGGAGGATATCTCGTGCCCCAAATATTGTATCTATTCCTTAAAAAAATCACATTTTCTAAATTTATCGTAGACTTCGTTCTCTCTTAAAGTTTGGAGAACCATCCTCAGATGCTCCTTATGTTCTATTGCATTCTTAGAATAAATCGGAATATTTTCAATAAAAATTAGGACAAACTTATCCAAGTAGGGATGGAAAATTCCATTCATCAAACTCATAAAGGTTGTCAGAGTGTTAGCTAACCCAAAAGGTAATACAATAAACTCATAGTGGCCATAACATGTTCTAAACGTTTTTTTACATATGTCCTCATCTTTAATGAAGATTTGATTATAACTTGATCGCAGATCAATTTTAGAGAACACGGTGGCGCCTTTGACCTGGTCAAACAAGTCATCTATTCGAGGTAATGGATATTTGTTTTTATTGGTTAACTTATTTAATTATCTATAGTCAATACAAAGTCCTAGCATTTCCATCTTTCTTCTTGACAAATAATACACTTGGTCAAATTTCCCCTTAATCAAGTAATTTCCGTAACTGCATTTTGAGTTTAGTTGACTCAGGAATACTCATATGATAGGGTTCCTTCAACATTGGGGCAGCTCTAGGAATAAGTTCTATGGTGAATTCAATACTTTTCTTTGGAGGTAATCTGGGTATGTCTTCCAAAAATACATCAATAAAATCTCGGGCAATCTATATCTCTTCCAAAGCTGCCAATTTATCCTTTGAGTTAGTGTATCCAACCTGTACTGCGTATATTTGACAACCCTTCTGAATAGACTTATTTAACTGGTTAGCAGTGATTGACCACAACTTAATATTTCTTTTGATACCTTGTAGCTTCTATCTATTTCCTTCCTCAGTGAGGAAACTGATGGTTTTATCTTTACAATACACTAAGGACCAATGTCCTTCCAACCAATCCATTTTAATTAATACATCATAAGAACCCAAAGGAAATATGTTTAGATTTTATTTTGTATGTTGCTCTGCAATTTCCACAGGGAAATTCTCTACCTTGGTTGTTACTCTACGTTTTTCCCTTGTGGCCAATTGTACCAGCCACGAGGTTTTAAATTTCATACTTGATAACTAAAATTTTTCAACTATTTTTGGACTAACATAACTAAGACTCCTTCCAGGGTCAATCAAAATAGACACAGTCTGGTTAGCTATCTTACCTCCGAATTCTATCATGGCAGGTTGATACTCTACCTGATGAACCTCCAAGGCAGCATTGATCTTGGGTATGTTTTTGGCCACATCTCCAGTCGTGGAAGCCTCCTAAACTCTTGTTGTAATTCCATTTTTTGGAGCGATGAGGGCAGTTCTTGTAGTAGTGAGACTCGCCACACCCCCAACACTATAGCGGTGGTTTTGGTGGTTGTCTGACTTCTATCTTATTATGAGTTTTTGTTGTTTTGGCTTCATCGAGGTTTCGATTCTACTACTTAAACTTTCCAAAGGTTCCACCCCCTATTTTCCTGGGCACAGGTTTCATTCCCCCTATTTTGTTGTTCTTAAAATTTCTTGAGAACCCTTTCTATCCTCTTTTTGCCGACCAATTGTTACTCCCTTCACCTTTCTACTGCATTTGTTGATAACAGATACGAGCCTTTCAAATAGTTTCGTCCATTCTTTTGGGATTATCGAACTCTATTTGTTCCTTCATATGGATAGGTAAACTACTTAAGAAGCATTGTATTTTCGCCTTCTCTTCTCATATATACGGAACGTAACGCAGTAAGGAGGTAAATTTCACTATAAACTCATCCATAGATTGTTGTCCTAACTGCAATTCATGGAATTCTTTCACTTTCTCACCATAGAACGCTTTATTTAAATATTATTCTTGAAATATTTTTGAAAAGTATCCCAAGTTACACCCTCCTCATCTACATTTCGCGCTGTCTTTGTCTCTTCCCACCACAGGGTGGCTTTCCCTTGCAACTGATAAACGACTAGTTGCGCCCTTAAATCATCATCATATTCATATATATATGAAAATACAAGTTCATGTTAATTAACCAAGATTCAGCCACCTCTTCCGCTTCGTTGTCAAATAATGGAGGTTTTATTTTCTTAAATTCTCCTTGTAACTCAATTTTTGGCTTTAGGCCCTCTACCCCAAGAGGTATTCCCGAATTCTGCCTCATTATTATTCATTAGAGTTTCCTCTACTTCTGGAGGACCTCTTTGTTGTTGTCGTATCTCCTCTCTGTGTCCATTTTCTGCACTAGGATTTGTATCCCTCATATTATGTGGATCCGAGAGACTTTTCAGGATTTTCTCTTGCTTCAACCTTAGTGTCTCATTGTCAGCACGCAAGTTCATCGTTTCTATTCGTAGCTGTTGAACAGTCTCCAACAACACAATATTTTCATTCGTCCTATTTTCCCCCAATTGTACCCACATTTCTGGGTTAGGTAGGGTGGCTTCTTGTCCTCTTTGCATATTATTCATTTTTTCTACACTCTCTGTGCATTTAAACATTTGGTTATTAACACTTTCTTACCCAAGGCCATGGTGCCTAAGGTTTCAGTTGGTCATTTCTCCTCCACTTCTCTCTCGGAACCTACTCTGCAACTCAATATTATTGTCACCTCAAATGGGGGCTATGCCATTGTAAACCAGATGAATTCTTCTGCCTACCTGCAACCTTCATGATGTTGTCCATTCCTCCACTGTTGGATTTATTCTTCTGTCGACTTGCAGTATTCATGACATGGTTCACTCCTCTGTTGTTGGGTTTTGCTAAGAATTTTGGTTCTGTCGCCCCTTTAAACCTCTGCAAGATTTTGAATGATCAGTTGCTCAGGTAATCCAATAGGGTCCTTGTTACCTCTAGTTTACAATTCAATATAGTTCTTTCAAATCTATAATCTCTTAATCATCTTAGGATGTCATGTTGTAGGTTCTCCTCCTCTGGTGAACTGCAGTGCTTCGATGAAGAAGTGTCTCCAGGCTCAGGATTTGGGAATGGAGTCTCAGGTTTTAGAAAACCCGAATCTAGGTAAAAGAAATAAAATTTTCTACGTGTCGTATTATACTACTGTCATGGTTTTAACCTCTAAATTTAATTAAAGTTTTACCCTTGGTGTGGTTGCTAATCGCAAGAATCTTCTCGTCAGGGTCTCAGTTGACATTTCCTAGGCTACGATATCCTATTTTCTCCAGGTTTTAACTACATCTTGCAACGTTTCATCATGTAGGCTAGACTGCATATTTTTTAAGGGTATTACTTATGATATGGAAAGAATTAGTTATATCAGTTGTTTCTTTTTTTATATTAACTCTTCTTGCATCTAGATGAACACAGAGTTTCTGCAGTAGAGTTTCTTTATACGTTTATATATATTTATGTCACCTAGTTTTCGAGCTTTTGGACTGATACTTAATTTAACTGTTATGTATGAGGTTCCTGTTTTACTCTTTCCAAGGTAATTGCTTTGTGTAGTTTCATTCTTATATAGCCCTGTGGATATGGTCTTTAAGCTCTTTTTCAGTTGATTCAGAAATTCGTTCAGATTATGATGTTATAGTTTTCTTTAAGTGGGCTTTATTCTGGGTAATGATACTTATACCAAGAGATTTTCTCTATCTATTACTGTAGCATATGTGTTGAGCATATTTTGTTGAATATCAAGGTTTATTTGCCCCACTTAAAATGTAGTATGAAACCTTCATGTTTATTTATGTTGACATGCAGGTTCTTAAATGATATTTTATACATAATGGGTTTCTTTTAAGCAGTTCCAGTTCTAGTTTTGATCATTTATAACTTCCTTGTTGCCTACACTTAATACCCAGTCAGGATTTAAGATTTAAATCTTTTGAATACCTGTAGGGTGTATGAACTCTCAGGTCTCCAAATATGCATAACCAGGTAGGGGACTGGTGTGAGTTGCTTCCAAGGCAGCGACTCGGTCCTAACCTCTAACTATGGTCGTGTGTATCCAGAACTCACTCTGAATTTCACTGTAACTTAATAACATCTCAGTTTCTTTAACACTGCATTCCTAATGTTTGTTTTCCTTCACAAAATTATTTACTATGCAACCCCATTACAAACTTACAAGCATTTCTCTTGTTCGATTTCCTTGCTCTGCTATTTTCTGGGTTACGGTTTTCTATATTCCAAGGTTAAACAATTTTTCCAATCATGGTTCTAATTGGGTTCAGGGTTTAACAATTTTCCCTCCCTATCTCTTTCCTCCACTTTTAATTGTCAAGTTTACATAAATGCTAAACTTACTCACTTCATAAATGTTAAAACTGGCAACCAGGGCAAAACTTCATGTGGGTCATCTTATTCATGGCTAATAATATTTTTATTAGATTCCTCTTGTCGAGAGGTGTAGGATTGATATAAATATCATCCAATTCCGATAAGTATTCATGGAGATATGAATTTATTTTGATTATGGGATTATTATCAAGCCGACCTACAACTCATGTAGGCTCAGAAGCCCAACAGTCGCATCTATTCACCCACCAACGTTGTGTATAAATATAAGAGGACTTTTCCTCATTTAGACTCACTCATCTCATCACATCTCTCTCTCTCTCTACTGCGCAGATATGAGTCTCTTCTCTACTGCGCTGAAATGGGTCTCTCTCTCTCACACATGTGAAGCCGGAAGCTGTTGAAACTGAAGTTGCAACTGCAGAAGTAAAGATTGACTTGCGTGGCCTAGAATATCTCCTCTTTGGAACTACGTTGTAGGTTCATCTGAACCTCCTTTGAAAGCCGCAACTTTTGGTGGTGGAATGAAGTCAATCCGACGAACGGTTTGCAAGATATCGACTGCCCTAGTTTGAAGCCGGAAACTGCTGAAACTGAAGCTGCAACTACAGAAGTAAAGATTGACTTGCGTGGCCTAGAAGATCTCCTCATCTGAACTACGTTGTAGGTTCATCTGAACCTCCTTTGGAAGCCGCAACTTTTGGTGGTGGAATGAAGTCAATCCGATGAACGGTTTGCAAGATATCGACTGCCCTAGTTTGAAGCCGGAAACTGTTGAAACTGAAGCTGCAACTGCAGAAGTAAAGATTGACTTGCGTGGCCTAGAAGATCTCATCATCTAAACTGTGTTGTAGGTTCATCTGAACCTCCTCTGGAAGCCGAAACTCTTGGTGGTGGAATGAAGTCAATCCGACTGTCGGTTTGTGAGATATGGTCTGCCCTAGTTTGATAATGAAGCCGTTAATGTTGATGCTACTGATCTAGGGTTTGCTACTGTTGATATGAATCAGATTTATTGTACTATTTCTCTCTGCTGAATTATTGAAGATAAAAGAAGATTTGATCAAAGGGTTTCCCCACACATTGTGGGGTTTGTCCCTGGCTAGCCGCCACATCTTGTGTCTCTTGTCTTGGCTTGTTTTCTGTCGATCGTTTAATGTTCTATCTGCACTTTACTTTATGTACATGTGATTGCTAATCGGTGGAATATTATAAGAAAAAGAAGTAAACTGTTATAAGCATAGAACATACCATAACTTAACAATTAAAAAAATGCAACAATAGGATATAAACATAAACCCTAAGTATATGCCAAATCATTCCAGCTTATGAACATAAACACACACAGGTTATAGATTTTATTGGTACGACTTCAACTTGGAACTTTCATAAGTATTCTTTCATGCAAAAACTAAATATTAAAGACCAAGCATAAATACTTATCCGTTCTATGAAATTTCCTCGAATTCAAGAGGGTGAGACCTTATCCTCCCAGCAGTAAGAAGGGAAATAATGTCATCTTATAATCCCTAGTTTTCACTCCAGAATAATAGGGAACAATTCTTATTGATGGTCGAGTCAAGCTACAAACCTGAGGACTACAGTCCAATTTTCTAGCTTTTGATTCCTTTCTGTAACAGTTAATCCACTGGATCGAGTCTAGCTCTGGATACTCCTTCGTTACTTTTCTTCTACTTCCTTTTTCTAATACAGACTGAACCCCTTTTCTTCCACTGAGATTTCCTTTTATTTTCAGGAAGAAAGGTGTAACTGTTTTAACTGTCCTTTACTGCCTAGAGGTTGGAATTTGTTACACAATTTTGTTGAGAGACTATTTTTCATGGGAATCTAATGGTTATTTTTTAATTATAAGAATGTTTGAACTGTACCTGTATATTTCGGCCAATTTATGATGGAGAACTAAATGCAGAAAAGCTAGATAACTGGATTAGACAGATTGATGTACATTGATTCAGAAAGGAGAAAGATTCAGCTGGCCAGCCTTCGCCTTGGAGGAACTACACTAGTGTGGTCGGAAGGCAAGACACAAGCTAATATGAAGAGACATGGTAAAATTCTTTCTACTTGGAATGAATTTGTTTCTGCCATAAAAAAACAATTCTATCCTCTAGCTTATATGCAACAAGAAATGACGAGTTGGCAAACTCTTTGCCAATTAAAGGGTCAAAGTTTACAAATTTGTACCCAAGAATTTAGAAAAAGAGCTTTAACTCTAGGCATATCTCTAGACTCACTTGATACTTTGTTGAAGTATATAGGTGGCCTGCATAGCTACTTGAAGCACACCATTCTCATGTTTAATCCCACTAGCCTAGATGATGTATCAGTTCAGGCTACACATCTAGAAGCTAGAGGAAAAAATTTGAACCCAGAGATTGGGGGATCATCAAAACCCTCTGTAAGCAAGAACAAGGAAAAGAAGAAGCTCAAATGGAAGGAGAGGAAGACAAACACTGTACATAAGGACAAACCATCATGTACTCATTGCAAAAAGGACAGACATGATGATGCTCACTATTGGTCTTTGCATCCAGAGCTAAAACCTAAGAAGCTCGGTGGTAATAAGAAAAAGACTGCTACTGCTATTCAGAAAGACTTGGGGTCAGACTCAAGTGATGAAACAACAGCCACAGCCACAGGTATAAAAAGGTGAAAATTCTTAAGCATCTACAAGTAATTCTTCCCAATCTATTGATAATGAAGATAATGAGAGGAAAAGACATAAGCTTTTTCATATTAGAGTTATTTCCAAGCACCAAAAGATTGATACTTTATTTGATAGTGGATCACAAGTAAACTTGATTTTTGAAACAATTGTAAAGAAGTTGGGATTACTAACAACACCTAACAAGAAGCCATATCCATTAGGTTGGGTATGTGATAAAGCAAAGCTACAAGTGACAAGACAATGTAAACTTAGGTTTGCTATTAGGCCAACATTTGTAGATGAGGTTGAGTTAGATATAGTTCCCTGGATATATGTGGTATTTTTTTAGAAGTCCTTACTTGTATGATAGAAAAGCCATTTTCTATAGCGATGAAAATAAGTATCAACTCACTAAATATGGAATAGAATATATTGTAAGAGCTCATAAACTCAAAATTAAATATTCTCTCATAAACTCATGGCAGATTAAAAGAATTGTAAATTCATGCAAGAAATTTTTACTAATGGTTGTAAAGGAAAAGAACCCTGATAAAACCAATGTATTTGAACGCTGTGATGCTAAACAAAAAGTTGATTTAGTTAAAGTTGTTTCATAATATGATATCCTATTTCAAGAACCTAAAGGTCTACCACCCAAAAGGGAAATAGTACATGCTATTCATTTGAAGAAAGACACTCCATTACCTAACATCAGAATGTACATGTTATCTGATTTAGAGAATGCAAAGATCAAGAAGCAAGTACAGGAGCTGCTCGATAAAGGGTTCATAAGTCCAAGCACATCACCATGTGGATCTCCAATCGTACTGGTGAGAAAGAAAGATGGTTCGTGGAGGATGTGCATTGATTATAGAGCACTGAATACAATAACAATCAAGAATTGTTATCCTCTACCCCACATTGATGATCTATTAGATCAGTTGAAAGAAGCAGTTTACTTTTCCAAGTTAGACTTGAGTAGTGGCTATCATCAGGTCAGAGTTGTAGAACAAGATGCATGGAAGACTGCATTCAAGACAAAGCAAGGGTTGTATGAATGGCGGGTTATGCCTTTTGGCTTAACTAATGCTCCTACAAATTTCATGAGAGTTATGAATGATGTACTCAGACATTTTATTGATGATTTTGCAATTGTATATTTAGATGACATTCTTTGTTTCGGTAAAACATGGGAAGACCATTTCAAGCATGTAAAGCAGACTTCAGATGTTTTGAAAAGAGAAAATCTCTATGTAAATTTATCAAAATATGAATTTGGCAAAACATATTTAAATTATTTTGGTCATATTGTAGGGAGTGGTGAATTGAAGATAGATCCCTCTAAGGTTGAAGTCATTGTGAACTGGCCTAAACCCAAATCTGCTATAGAAGTTAGGAGTTTCCTAGGAGCAACACAATATTGGAGAAAGTTTATTGCTAACTTTTCTTTGATTGTAGCTCCATTACATGCTTTAACAAGATTGAAAAACGTGTTTCAGTGGGGAGGCAAACAGTAGAAAGCCTTCGACACCTTAAAATAAAAAATTAGTACAGCACTAGTACTAGCACTGGCATATCTTCAACGACCATTTGAGATTGAAATAGATGCCAGTGACTATGCCATGGGAGCAGTGTTGATGCAACACTGTAAACCCATATTCTATCATTCAGAGACATTTAATTTTGCGGTAGTTAATTA
Source organism: Pinus tabuliformis (assembly GCA_031772625.1). NCBI lineage: Eukaryota > Viridiplantae > Streptophyta > Pinopsida > Pinales > Pinaceae > Pinus > Pinus tabuliformis. The sequence goes on along the minus strand of CM062805.1, from coordinate 700,590,012 downwards.
TCCCACATATGATAAAGAATTGTATGCATTAGTACAGAGTGTGAAAAAGTGGAAACATTACCTAATGGGCAAAGAAACAATCATACATACAGATCATCAACCACTTCAATATTTGCACTCATAAACTAAACCATAGCAATCAAGACATTATAGGTGGATGGGTTTCCTATAACAATTTCATCTTGTCATCAGATATAAGAAGGGCATACACATTAAGGTTGCAGATATGCTACCAAGACCAATCATAAATGCATCTAATATACTTAAGCATAACTCAATAATGCATGAAAGTTACATTGAACAATATGCTCAAGATGTAGATTTTAAAGATGTATATGCAACTTTAAGTCATGGCAAGTAGAAGAATTGGATTATTATGTTAAGGACCAACAATTATTTCATTTGGGAAAGTTATGCATTCCACAAACTGAAAGAGTTAACATAATCCGAGAAGCACATACTTCTCTCATATCAGGTCATTTTGGTGTAAGTAAAACAGTTGCACAGTTGCAAAGGTTCTATTATTGGCCAAGAATGCATGAAACAGTTTCTAGATATATTAAAGGGTGTATTATGTGTGCTAAAAGCAAGCCCAGTAATAGAAAATTAGGCTTGTACACCCCACTTCCAGTTCCTTCTTGTACTTGGAAAGTGTTTCCATGGAATTTGTTGGGGGATTGCCAAAATCTAGAAAAGGTCATGATTATTTGTATGTTATTGTGGATAGGTTCAACAAAATATGTATTTTGATACCTTGTAACAAGTACATTATAGCTAAAAAAAAGCAAAGTTGTTCTTTCAGCATATATGGGTTCATTTTGGGTTACCCACTTCTATTGTATCTAATCAAGATTCCCTATTTGTTGGGAATTTTTGGTCAAGTCTATGGGAATTGATGAACACCATATTGAAGAAGAGCACAGTATTTCATCCACAAACAAATGCTGAAACAGATGTGGTCAACAGGATAGTGATCCATTTGCTTAGAGGCTATTAGAGGAAGCATACCAAGCTTTGGGATGAACATTTGTGTTATATGCAACATGCTTACAACCATGCCAAGCATTGTTCTACTCAGAGATCTCCTTTTAAGACTTGTTTCGGTTTTATACCAAAGTCTCCCTTGGATTTTGTCTTTGGTAAAGACATAGCAGTTGATGGACACAGTGATGTGGACAAAGCAACCAATTTCATTGAACAAATCCAAGAAATTAACCAGGAAATGCAAGAACAACTGGAAGGAAGCTAGGCCAAGTACAAGGCAAGGAATGACAAGCATCGAATTGAGCATAGTTTCCAAGTTGGTAATCAAGTCTGGTTGTACATCAGCAAAGACAAAATGCAAGGTGAAGGTAAGAAGCTGAAACCAATAAGGTATGGGCCTTTCAAGATACTTGAGAAAATTGGTGAAAACGCTTTTCACCTTGATTTTCTAGCTTATATGCATATCTATTCAGTCATTAATGTAGAGAAGTTGAGACTGTATGAACCTTCATTGATTTAAGATCCTGAAGAGCAAAGTCAGTTGCCTTCTATTGATGATCTGTTGCCTGAATAACTCAATGAGTTGCAAGAAGACACAGTTCTGGACAGGAAGGTGAGAACTACACGTAGAGGGGATGTTGAGTACCTGAGGATCGGACTCAAAGGTTCAAAACCAAGCAGTGCACGATGGATAGAAATTGGGCAAGTGAGGAAGCTGTATCCTCACTTGATTGATGCTTAAAACCCAACTTTTGATGGTCCAAAATATTTTCAGTGGGAAGACGTGATCCAAAATGGATCCTAAAAACCTCTACGTCTTTCAATACTTAAACACTATCACTAAGGATAAACCTTCAAGAATAGTGGAAAACACTATCGGATGGGAAAAACATGAAGAATTTTCGAAAACATAGTCTATTGGTGGCTTAAGAAACATCGCACAGGAGCCCGTCGGGTCTGGCTGATCAACGGTCCAGATCTAATCGGCATATCCCAATTAGAGGTGGCAAATGGAGTTAATCAGAAGCGTCCTTATGGAAATCAGGATAGCGATCAAGCGTGATTTAACAAGGACCATCAATAAAGCGCGTAGATCAATGGTCCAGATCTACTCGTGCAATATCGCATCGCTCATATGCATACACAGAAGGACTTAGCCCGCGGTTTGAAGGATTGGCGATATGCAATTGCGATATATCGCATCGCAATATTGCATCGTAGCTTTGTAAGGGGTGATGCCAAGGAGGCCAGCGACCATGTGATAGCGATGCGCCGATAGCCGATAAGGCCGATCGGCGCAATCAACGATTGGAAGTCAAAAGGGATATGCAACATGTGATATAGCCAGACCCGAAAGGGTTTATGAATGTGATATGATATATTTTGAAGTCCGATATGGAGCAATTTGTCGGGTTTTCCTGTGTATTTGGGGTTTTTCATTATAAACCCAAATACAAAGGAACCCATGACTAGCGACTTGCGATAGTGATATAAAGGCAGACCCGACAGAGTTTAGGGAAGATTCAATAATATTTCAAGTCCGATAAAAGGTGTTTTGGAAAAAAATTCAGCGTTTCTATGTATCTCTGTATGTAAACAGAGAAACTACTATTTTGGGATTTCAAACACGCCGATGGTCCCTTCCATTTAAAAATAGGTGGCCACCATACCTGAAGACGTTACCCCATGATTGGTTAATGCTCAGAGGGGATTTGAGCGGACAGAGGCCGGAAGCCAGAGAGCCCGAAAGGGAAAATGAACAAACAAGTGCCGATACGCTTAAAAGCCACTCAGTGTCAGAGACAGAGGCAAGTAGTGCTGAGACAGAGAGAAAACAGAGACAGAGAGTGAGAGGGAGAGTCTATGTACTCAGAAAGACTTGAGGGATTCAAGAAAAACCCTGTTGTTTGTTCCTATTGTGTTGAGACTCAATTTGAGCTCACATTTGTAAAAACTCTGCTCTTGAAGACATAATAGAGAGGTCACCACTGAAAGCTAGACCAAGAGACGTAGCCCAAGAGTTTTGGATGAACGCCTTGATTATTTTTTGTGTTATGCGTGTGTGTTTGTTATGTTTCTCTAACTGCTTATTGTCTATATTATTCACAATCTTTTGGATCCGTTGCACTAAGTAATATAGGAAAATCTTGCACATGAGTCTGTGATACCTTAATATTAATCTAAGATCTCATTTTCAGATCAAGACCAGTGACGTTATTTTAGAGAATATCAAATGAAATTATGTTATTTATCTCATCGGCAGTATTTGGTGTAACTTCATAATTAATGTGCATGCTATCCATAATGCTTGCCTTTCCCCCTCCAATCAGAAAACAATTTAATAATTATTACACACGCGCATTCATAATGTATTCCTTCCCTCCTCCAACCAGAAAGCAGTTTAATAATCATCACACATGCTATCCATAACACAAACCATCCCCCCTCCAATCAAAAAAGGGCATCCACGCCCACAAAGCATGGGAAAGAGGGAGGAGGCATTGGGAAGTCATAAATGCAGTCGGAAAATCAATCAAAGCGATGTAAATATGACAAAAACAGTTAGAGCAATACAAGTCAAAATATTTGAAATTCCCGTAAAAGGAATAAAACAGAGATTAGATCATTATGTGAAGAGGTATTTACCTTAGGTGGAAAAGGTGTCGAACGCATGATCGATGATAAATGGTAATGGCTATTGGTATCGGTTGATCGAACAATAATGATATAATGCATATAAAGATATAGTTTACCATGCATGTTGTTTAATTTAGTTAGAAATTTTGTTCAAATGGTAAATTCTCCTTTAGAAATGAATCAATACAGGGTAATAGCATAAAGAATATTTGGCAATGTAACATAGTAATTCAATACCACAAGCAGAGCCACTGCTTCCAGCAGGCGTTCATTGTCTCGACATGGTTTTTTTTAACCCCAAAAATGTGCCAGAGTCCTCCTTTTAGTATTTATATGATTTTCCTTTTCCTTGTTATAAAGAGACCACTATGTTGGCATGGTAACCAGATAATCATATTGCTATTCACCGCGATATAACAAAGTGATCAGATCGGCTTGTGATCAGACCTCATTTCCCTCTGATAGTTTTAACCATCAAAAAACTCATTACCCTTGTGTGGTGGCCATAATGGAATGTCACTTGTTACATCCTTATGATCATGGTAGGCTAGCTCATGATGAGACCCCCTATCCTCTTTAAGAAGATGTATGTTACATTTTCATATTTTCATATTTTCATATTTTCATATTTTTATTGTAAAGGGAGGGAGGCTCATTTACTCCTTAAGAGTCAGGGATGGTGTGAGAAGTAGAAAAAAAATGTTGATGAAAGTTATGCTTTTATCCCCATATCATCATACCGAAGGGAATTATCAATTGAAAGTGTGAAAGATAAACCAGCATGATATTAGGATAGTAATCATTTTATGATGTGTCCAAAGAGAAGATATTCAACCAGACATTATATAGATCAACCAGGTCAATTTCGGAATAAATATGACCATCAAAGGTTTTTCAAGTCATAATGGTAATATTATTGTTTTTTATTTTATCTCAGGTACAAACTCCAAATCCAAATAGATGGTTTCACTAAAAACATGTAAGAGAAAGAAAATGGAAAAAAGAATGATCACTGATGGAACAGTAAAAATAAATCACAGTTTTTCATTGTACTGAATAGCAGTTGTTCAATTGATTGAACAACAAACACAAAAAGAAACCAGTGTTATTCAATTGATTAAACAACAAACACACAAAAAGAAATCAATGATGTTCAATTGATTGAATAGCAAAACACACAAAAATAAATCAATGATGTTCAATTGATTGAACAACAAAACACACAAAAGAAATCGGTGTTGTTCAATTTATTGAAAAACAAACACACAAAAAGAAATCGGTGTTGTTCAATTGTTTGAACAACAGTTGTTCACTTGATTGAACAGCAAAACACACAAAAAGAAATCGGTGTTTTTCAATTGATTGAACAAAAAAACACACAAAAAGAAATCAATGTTATTCAATTGATTGAACAACAACTGTTCAATTGATTGAACAACAAAATAGACAAAAGGAAAAAAAAATCGAACTGTCCGATTGATTAAACAACAAAATATACAAAAAGAATAATTGAAGTTGTTCAATCGATTGAACAGGATTTGTTCAATCGATTGAACAACAATTATTAAACACACCCAAAAACAAGAGAAATCCTCGTATTTACATAGTGATGCCTAAACTAAATTGCAACCAACCGTAAAGAGAATATATACATTATTTCCAACTCAAGAAAGATTTTTTTATGAAATTAAAGCTATCGGGTCTTCACTCCTTGCAGCTAAAATTTGCATAGTGCGATCATCACGTACTTGTTGGAAAAAGGACTCTTTGGTGAGTCGTTTATGATAAAAACACACCCGAAGCTCATTCACCTTGAAATAATGGTCAGACTCATCAATGGTAGTCAAAGTGAGAATGCCATTGTTGTGTACCTCTTGAATTTCATAAGGGTCAAGCCACCTTGTCTGTAACTTGCCCAGAAAGTCTTAGAATCTGGAATCATAGAGGAGTGCCAATTCTCCTTTTTGAAATGTCTTCTTTTTAATAAGACTGTCATGCAACTTTTCACTTTGTTGTTGAATAATTATGGTGCATTGTAGAGAAAGTAGTCGAGCCTCATCCAATTCATTTATTTGTTGAAGTATTTTAGTTTGGGCTTCCGTTAGATCCAATCCCACTTCCCGGGCTATTCTGAAAGTCTTTATTTCAAATTCAATAGGAAAAATAGATTCTTTGCCAAATACAAGTTGGTACAGAGAATATCCGGTAGTATTTCGCCAAGTTGTACGATAAGCCCACAACGCCTCTGGCAGTCTAGCAACCCAGTCCCTCCAATGTGTCGAAACTGTCTTGGTTAGAATTGCTTCAATGACCTTGTTGGTGCTTTCAACATGCCCATTCGCGTGCAAGTGATACGGGAAAGTGACTCTATGTGTGATGTGGTGGTTCCGTAGAGTGGCTGTAATATTATTTCCTACAAATTTCCCTCCTCCATCTGTTATCACTTCTCTAGGTAAACCATACCGCACAAATAACCCAAAAAGGAAATTGATTATGGCTTCTTTTGTAGCTCTTGGAAAATCGATTGTTTCTACCCACTTTGTTACATATTCTGTAGAAACCAATATGTAGGCCTTTTGGTTTGATGGCAGATGAAATGGGCTAACAAAATCCAATGCCCATCATTTGAAAGGTTCTATTACCAATTGGGGCTGCAACGGAATTTCATCAGATTGACCAGGACGACCCATCCTTTGGTAGCTATCACAAGCCTGGACATATTTCTTAGCGTATTTAAAAATAGTGGGCCAATAATAACCCATCTGTAGTACCTTATGCCCAGTTTTGTGATCTGCGAAATGTCCTCTGCAGGGATCGTCATGGAAAGCCTTCAAGATGTCGTAGATTTCATCTTCATGAATGCATCTGCATATGCACATATCAGACTCTGTATGAAAAAGGTATCCGCCAATCCAAGAAAATCAGGCGTTGTGTTGGACAATCTATTTCCCTTCCCTTGCTGTCAAGTGTCTCGGCAACTTTCCTACCACCAAATAGTTTGTCACATCTGCATACCATGGCATTTTAGCTACTACGATAAACAAATGTTTGTCTATAAACTATTCATCTACTCCTAATGGATCATTTATCTTTGGAACCTGAGACAGAAAATTTGCAATTGGGTTTTCCGTCCCTAGCCGATCTTTAATGGTGATATCAAACTCCTACAAAAGTAACAACCAACGAGTCACTCGACCATTTGTAATGGGTTTGTTAGATAAGTATGTAATGGCGGAATGATCAGTATACAGAAAAACTTGATAGCGAGTTATATAATGTATAAATTTGTTTATAGCATAAATTACATCTAAGAATTCCTTTTTTGTTACTATATAATTAAGTTCACCAGCAGTAAGATTTTTGCTGATATAATAAATAACATAAGGTTTTTTGTCCTCCTCTTGGCCAAGGACAACACCTATTGCTACATCTGACGCGTTCGTAGAGATGTGAAAGGGCAGCTCCTAGTTGGGTCCACACAATACTGGTGTTGTCGAAACTAATTTCTTCAAATCTGTAAAAGTTGTGTCACATTTATCAGACCATTTAAAGTCAACATTTACTGTTAAAGCATACAAAGGTGTAGAAATTTGTGATTTTTTTTTATAAACCTGTGATATCAACCTGCGTATCCAAGGAAGCTACGTACCTCTTTCTGAGTACAAGATGTAGGTAGTAGGAGAATTACCTGTATCTTTGTTGGATCTAGATGTATCACGGCTGCAGAAATGTGGTGTCCTAGGATTATGCATTCTATCATCATCATGTGACACTTGAAATTTCTTAAACAAAGCATGGTGGCGATGCATCATTCCAAGACCTTCTCTAATGTATGTAGCACTTGATCAAAGTGGTCCCCATACGAGGTAAAGTCATCCATGTAAACTTCAAGTCCTTCATTTATCATATCAGCGAAAATACTGAGTATGGCCCTTTGAAACGTAGTTGGGGCATTGCATAAGCCAAACAGTAACACTCTGTAAGTGAATGTACCCCATGGGTAGGTAAAAGTGGTTTTGTCTTCGTCTTCAGGGATGATTTGGATTTGATTGTAGCCGCTGAAGCCATCCAGAAAGGAAAAAAAAAATTTCCTACCAGTGTTTCAAGGACTTGATCAATAAATAGAAGAGGGAAGCGATCTTTTTATTTGGCCTTCTTCAATTCCCAATAATCGACACAGATGCAGCACTTCTTGTTTTTCTTGGGAACAACTACCAGCAGAGAGAATCACTTGCTATTTGAAATGGGATAAATGAAATTCACATCTAGTAACTTCTGTAGCTCTTCTTTTACAACACCTTTGAGATGCGGATTCAATCTCCGTTGAGGTTGGCAGATAAGACGAGCATCCTTTTCAATGTAGATATGTTGTGTACATAACTATGGGTCTATGCCCTTCATGTTTGGATAACCCCAAGGAAAAGCCCCTTTACATGTTTGCAGAACCTGTATGAGCTTTTGTTGTTGGTCACTGTCCAGACTATCATTAATGTTTAAAATCTTTCCTGGTTCAATTTCAACAGCCTTATTGTTATGAACGACAGTTGTTGGATATGTTGATCATTAGTATCTTTCGAAGGGTCTTCCAAGGCTTCATTGTCAAGAATTTATTTTAACATTTGAAATTTTACATTGTTCGTAGTGGCTGGGTGATTCATAAACATATTGATTACATCATCTTCAGTCTGATTCTTGAACTAAAGTGCCTCTGCTATTGTATGCGATGAATGAATCCTTTCTTCCAAATATGAGGGTGGTTGTTTATGTATTTTTACAATGGGCGCACTTGGTTTGGCAAGAGGATATAAAACAAGATTTTTTACAATGTCCCCCTTAGCAATGGTCATGTTGTCCTCTTGGAAACCTATGTAAGCATCTGCTATTGCCAGCCAAGCTCAACCCAAAATTAAAGGGTGCCCATCTAATCAATTTTTTGGGTTTATGAAGAGAAAATCTACCTGGGTATTCCCATGAATCAACAGAAACCGTAATATCCTATAAAGTTCCCTCTAGTCTTACCACCAAATGATTGGCAAGTTCTATCATGGTGGTCATTGGTTCCAGGGCTATGATACCAAGTGCCTTACAGGTTTCTGTTGTTATGATGTTAATGGTTGCACCCAAGTCAACTAATGTGTTTGGAGAGGAGTGGCCATATATTTGGACTGTAACTATGGGATTCCCAGGATCTTCATATTTTATCAGCGTTTCCCCGCTCAAGAGAAAATCAGACAAGGTCCCTATGACATGAATAGTGGGTGAAGCTTTTACTTTCCTCACAGGATTTTTCACGCATAGTTCTTTAACTGTTTTAGCATAAATAGGAATATCTTGGATGGCCTAGAGGAGAGGAATTTTAATACAAAGATTTTTTAGTTCCCCTGCGAGATCAAAGTCTGGATAAACAACTGGTTTAGGTATTTTTAATCTTTCAGGGAACGGGGGAGAGGTAACTATAAGTTTTTCAAGATCTTTATGCTCAGCTGTATCTCCTACTTGTTTTATTTTTGTGTCAGTCACAGTCAATGGTGTATGTACATTTTGGGTTTATAACTCGATTGGTGGTTGGTCTCTGTCTTCCTCAAGAGTGATAATGCATCCTGACCTCACTCTAAGTTCACAGCATTCTTTTTTTTCAGTCTCATAATCTAAGTTTTCAACAATTTGTATCTGCTGAACCGGTCTGTTATTGGGGTTTGGATTTGGTTGAGTTGGTAGTTGGGGACGCAAAAGGGGCTGTGGATTTTTCTGTAATGGATATGGGGTTGATAATGTAGGTTGAGGTTGAGGACATGTCCCCACAGGAGGACTAGTGATCCCTAGATGTCACTCCCAATTTGGAGACCAGTTCAAATTTTGTGAAGTAGAGGCAGGCCACTGGGATGGGTATGGATTACGTTGATTAATTAGGTATACAGGTTTTGTCTCTTCTTCTGCTTCTTTAAAAACTACTTTTAGCCCTAGAAGTGATGGACACTGCTTAGTGGCATGGTCCTTGGTGCAGATAGCGCATGTTTGGACCATGTCCAATGGACACTCTCATTGGTTGTGCTTCTTCTGGTAGCGTGGGAAAAAAATGGCCAAGTTATGTTCTGCTAAGGCTTGTTTCTGTTTGGCCTGCAGGACGTCCAACTGCGTTGTAAGGGTGCCCAGGATGTCTGTCTTGAAGTCCTCCAGGAGGTTACCGATTTCCATTCTTGTTACACCTCCACTATGCAGTTTGCTTCCTCTAGTGATAAGATCTCAGCTTCGTAACCCAGTGTGTGTACTAACTCGCGAACACCTTATACACAAGTGAATGATTTCATCATAATCCTCTTGAGAAATTTCTCCCTTCCCCATCAAATTTATAGTTTCTATCCACTCCTCTTTCATTCCTTTAATTAAGAAGTCTTCCAGGACTTCTTTTGCTAATGTAGAGTGAGGGGATCTCTGAAAATTGTAGTGAAACCGTTCGACATATTCTTCTAAAGTTTCATTATCCTTTGTAGACATCTTAAAGATTTCATCTTTTAATTCCCTAATCCTATAATAGTCATGATATTTTGTGAGAAAATAAGTTTTCATGTCATCCCAAGAGTTAATAGTGCATCCACATAAACCCATGAACCACCTCAAAGTTGCTCCTTTTAGGGTAGAAGGGAACAACTTCAGTTTTTGAGGGTCGATGGTACAATCGCATCCTCTAGAGAGGATGTCAAACTCGAATACGAAGGCATCTGGATCCTCTGTGTTTGTCCCATGAAAGGTTGGAAGGTTTTTCAAGGGAATAGCTTTCATCGAGGCATTAGCTACTGGGTCAACTATGGGGTATTCCAATGTCGAGGTCTGTCCTTGAGGTTGATTCGCCATTTAGTAAAAAATGTGCCAATATCCTTGCGGGACTTCAGGGGGTGCTATTTGAGTATGCAGAGTATTCTAAATCCGAGATGGTTTTGCAGCACTGCCCAAACCTAGGATCACAGGAGGTCCTAATTCAGACAAATGTGGCTCTGCCTTAGCAGTTCCACTAGTTTCTCCCTCTCCTTCTCTTAAATTGCACGATTTTCCCTCCTATAAAGGATCAGAATGTAAATTTTTTGTAACTTGAAGGCTCTATTATGATCCTCCAATTTAGCTATAAATCTCAATGTAGGTTGCAGATGGTGAGCCTGTTGCTTGAGGGATTACAGTAGGGTTTTTTCGAGATATAGTGTGGGGTCCTACTGATGCCTAAGACTCTGCTTTACTTATGATTTCATCTATAAAATTTGATATGCCAAGGCTCACCGATCCCTTGGGATTGTGGATTTAGGTAGGGGGTTATGATCTTTTTCTATCTTTTTATTCCTAGCCATTCATAAAAAATAAAAAAAAAACTACTCCTATTTAACCTCTATGCATTTGCTGAAAAGCGGGCTGATGAGCAAGCACATTACTTGTTGGTTGTGTAGGTTCTTACCACCCGTTTTTAAAACCCAATTCTTTTACAGCAAAATAAAAATAAATCACTTTCAAACACTCTCCCCAGCAATGGTGCCAAAATGTTGGTGCACTAAGATGATTGTTACAAGCAATCTTAATACCTACATTAATCATCAACCCATGTTAAGTCTGTTTATTTCAAGAGAGTTCAACATTGTCTATGCAAGTGAATTCAAAGGCTAATTCATAATGAAATGATTTAGAATCATTTCAATGATTAATATCTCATTCTCGAAGTTCAATCCAAAACAATTCTAAAAGAAATATTTAAAGCATTTCCAAATCTACTTTAATCTATTATGGAAAGAACTGAATCGGAATGCAAGTAAAACAAATCAGTCTTAGAAAATCAAACTGGTATTGACAATAATTCGTTTAGCGTGAAGGAAGATATAGAAATTGAACAACAAGTAACTATGCAAACATCTCATCGAAAGAAATCAACTATAAGCTTGAGATATCTAGTAATACTACTTCAAAATTAATAACAATCGAATACTGAAATCAATATGATAAATTCAGTAAAGATTAACACGAAAATATAAAACATGACAAACTCTGGAATCTAGTTTGAACGACAAAATCAAATCATGATCATCAATACTCATAGTAATCAGAATAATTCTAATTTCACAAACTAACAGTAATAAACGATTATAGGAATAATCCTAAATAAATATGACACAATTAAAGTAGAAAATATCCTATCGACTAGGCCCAAAGTCTCCAGGAGTCACTACCATAAGACACTCAGAATACGATTATAGGTAAAACACAGTCTTCTTCATTAAACTTGATAATAGAGTTACAGCGTCACAGTAATGAAAGTACTCTTTGTCCAAAATGAATAGTTAAATCTTAAAATTTATAACTAGTTGTTCATTTCGCCTGATGGCTTTATATAACCTTGGAAAGATAAATGGATAAAAGCGAATAAACAGGATCAGGTGATCCTGAGGATTTCACAACCAACAATCTGATTTCATTGCACAATAGAATTAACCCTCCTGATCTTCCATTGTCATTTTTATCTTTTTCCTTTCTTGGTCGTTGTTGTTCTTGTCGTTTGGACAACAATGGTTCAATTCATGTTCTTGCTTATAAAGATAGTGAAAGTTAGTTTTTCATGTTTTGATTTACCCAATTCGTTAATGATCAGTTTTATCCAGCTTCCACCATTGTTTCTTTAATATTTATTCCTAAAATGAAGATAAACACATCAAGACAGATTATTAATTTAAGCTATTATGAGGATAAAAGATACCTTTTCCATGGCCCAACACCACTCGTGCACAAGAGTAAAATTTCACCCATGAACGAGATGATGCATCGTCTGCAAACAAATTGCACACGTACTTCTTGAAATCCTAATACCATTCCTCAGCGTGCTTAATCTAGAGCGGGGAGATGATGGAACCAAACCTTTAGTCAAGGTATCATTTTCAATATTCCTCACCCTTGGGCTCGCACTAGTGTTGCATTGCAACTGCAGGTTGCACTGAGACTGAAAACACATCCTGAGACTTGAACTTGAGACAACCGAAAATTAAATGCTCTGATTTACAAAATCTGCCCAGCCAAAGCCCATCGAGAAACACGTTCAATGTAGTTCTATTTTTATAATGTGGTATGTATATTTTAATTGTTTTAAAATCAAATTATCTTTAATTTATTACTTTTATGTAATTTTTTATATAATTTTCAAATAAATATACGTTAAATTAAATACTTGAAAATTAGTTAAAAATATTCTATCTTTTCAAAATGTTGTATTTTAATTTTATAATTAATTAGAAAATTAATATAATTAGCATATTTTAATTTATATTTAATTAAAAATGATTAATAAAAAGGGAAAATATAATATAAAAGAAAGAAATTGATATGATTAAATTTCATGTGGTTTTAATATCTCTTTTCAAAAATTAAAAATATAATTATCCCCTATCCACTCATGGAATAATTTTACAAACTTCCTGAATGCAACGATAGACAAGTTGCAGAGATCAAAGGGACAAAAGAGGAATTAATGTCTAGTAAATATTGCTAGGAAACGTTTTTGCATTCTTCAGAGTCGGCTACCTCCACAAAACTAAGAACCCAACAATTTGTTGTATTTATATAAGATAACGTGAATGGTAAGTGAAATAGAAACCTTGGTATAGGCATGAGACAGTAGTAGCCCACAAGATGACAGACTTAGGGCACACTGCGAGAGTCAATTTTGCAAGTGTTAGATAATATTGTCTTAAATTGATATAGTTTTTTCTTAATTGCTAATTTTCTGACATGTAAAGTTGTCTTAAAATATTTTCGTCTCAAACTATTTTTGTGTTAAATAAAAAAAAAATTGTCTTAAAATATTTTTGTCTTAAATATGAAGTTTTGTCTTAAAATATTTTTGTCTTAAAACTTTTTTTGTCTTAAAGATAAAGTTTTGTCTCAAATTGTTTGTCTTAACTATAAAGTTTTGTCTTAAAATATTTTTTCTCAAACTATTTTTGTCTTAAATTTTGTATTTAAGACAATTCAATTGATATTAAATTTTAATGTAAAATAACTAAAATAAAAAGTGACTTTTTAAGACAAAAGATTTATTTTGTCTTAAAAAAATGTCTTAAAAGTGCCCTTCGTGTAATAGTGTGATTGAGTCAATTTCTATTGTAAGTCTAGTAGACATAGTTGAGTCATTTTGAGTTATGTTAAGTCATATGGCCGCAATTAAGGGGGAGTGTTGGAAATTGTAATTACCCATGTATGCAATAATTAGCTAAATTTGGAGAGTTAGTTAACTCATTCAAGTTGAGTAACTTCCAGTTAAATCATGCTTTGGGTAAAGTGGAATTTAGAGTGTGTTTGCAGATTAAGTTATTTTAGGAAAGTCACTAGACGACAAATTTTAAATACCCTTCACCAGGTTCATTGTAATGAAGTCAAATAAAGTTTTTTTATCAATAGAAGATCCATGACTCTCGTTATTGTGTGTGTGAAATTTTGTGCCTTTACTCCTTTGTCTTTTCAATAGAAAGTCGAATAAAGAAACATACTGGTAGTTGGGTCGTCAGCCATGGGTACAACAATTTATAGACAAACCTACAGTATAATGGTTTGGAAATGTAAGGAAACATTAAACTGCAATTGATAAATCCTATCTTGAAACAAAATGAATGACTTCAAATTTTGATATAATTAATCATTGAATGTGCATGACTTGATCATTTGGGGTAAAGCATGGTGAGGATTTTTAATTTTGGAAATACTCCAGAAATGGATGGACATGACTAAAGTGAAAAAAAAAAAAAATTGACCTCACTAGTATGAGTAGGATTTGGGAATATTTTCTGAGTAGGTTGAACATTAGGGGAAATCATGGATTGAATTTTCTTGCAATGCTTTAATCCGGGTTTCTATTATGTTATGTAACCAATTTCTAATAGTAAGTGAAACTTGGGATAGAGATTTCCCATGAGCTTCTTAGTAGGGTTTATGATTTTTGGATAGAGATTTTTATGTGGGTTTTCTGGAATTTGGGATTTGGGATTTTTGGTTTCAGTTATAAGTTATTGATATATTTAATTAATTAACTTAACATTGCATATATCTTTGATATAATGGAAATCTAATTTATCCTTAAATTTAATAGTACACCTTACCTAAATTACTTTAACAAATTACCAATTCACCAAAAGTTACCAACAAAAATTTATAAAAAAACTAAATCCCATATTCATTGTTGGACATTTAATGCATTCCATATCACGTGCTGATTATGGTATTGTAAGCATTTTTCAAAAGAAATAATAATAACCCCTTAACATTATGTTGGAAATATTAATCCCAACCACGACGTTAAACACTTTGAAAACATCCATACTTGTCAAAGTATTTTTGTAGGTTGTCATTTTGTTTGCAGACAGAAGGACTGAAGTTTGAGCAGAAGTACATCGGTGACCATTCTGCAACACAGCAGAGAGTTTAAGGTACTTAATAAATTTTGGTAAATAGGTATAGGCAAACATTTACTCCATGGGTGTTACACACACTCCACAACACTTGCAAGTTCATAAAACCATTTATTATGTAAAATCGCCCATGTTGTTTATTAATTATTTTCTTTGTCATGTATTAATGTCAAATTTGTATGTTGGGATAAATATCAATGTAAAATTAATTTGCATGGTTGAGCAAGTAGAGAGGAGTCGAGTGTGTAAGTCTGAGACCATTATGCAACACAGCATAGAGTTTAAGGTACTTATTGAATTTTGATAAATAGTCATCGAAAAACATTTACTCTGCGACTGTTACCCATACTCCACAACACCTGCAAGTTCATAAAACCATTTATTATGTAAAATCGCCCATGTTGTCTATTAATTATTTTCTATGTCATGTATTAATGTCAAATTTGTATGTTGAGATAAATACGAATGTAAAATTCATTTGCATGGTTGAGCAAGTAGAGAGGAGTCTAGTGTGTAAGTCTGAGAGGTAGTGAGCATAAAATCATGGAGGAAATATTGGTGGGCGCATGAAAACTAGTTTTACGGAGTTTTACAGACAGTTACTCTGCAACCCCAGTGAAGCATAAATCACAGTAAGTTTTTGTTTTTTACTTGGAGTTGTGGCCTTCATTTATCACGTGAATGTATTTTCCTATGTTTTGAAATATAATCTAAAGCATAGTTTGTTGTGATATGGTTTTAAACCTTCATGAGTAGATTTTCCGCAACCTTTTTGGTTTTACTCTGTTTTGTTATGTGTCAAAATTTTTGTTTCAATTAAGCCTCTGTGTAGTTGCGATATCCTTGCCGCAACTAAAGTTGACTTTGCCACAACCGATTTATTAGATGAACTCCTCTCCTCTACCCCTGTGAAATTTTCTAACATGGTATCGGAGTGGGTTAAACTTTGTTAGTGTAAAAACAAGTGTTTTTACTAGCAATTAAAAATTGTTTTCAGGGCATAATGTTTTGAGCATATTTACCAGCAGATAGAAAGTTTTTTTTTATTCTCAGAAATGGCAACATCAAGCACAAGCTTGAATAATCCTCAAATACCTCACTTTAATGGAAGAAATTATGATTATTGGGCTATTACAATGAAGGCCCTATTTTCTTCTCAAGACATTTGGATTTGGTGGAAAATGGTTTTCAAGAACCAGCTAATGCAACAGCATACAATGCCTTTTCTCAAGAAGAAAGGGATTTGTTGAGGGACAATAGGAAGAAGGATGAAAAATCCTCTTCTACATTTTTGAAGAAGTGGATGAAAGTCTTTTCCCAAGGGTTGCAGCAGAAATGAAGTCCAAGCAAGCATGGGACACCCTCCATACAACCTACCAAGGAATGGAAAAAGTCAAGACAACAAAAATGCAAATGTTGAGAAGAGATTCTGAAACACTTTGTATGAAAGAGTCTGAGGATGTAGACTCATTTTTCACACATGTAATAGGGTTGGTTACTCAAATCATGTCTCATGGTGAGACACTTGAGGAAAGGAGAATAGTTGAGAAATTTTTGAGAAGTTTGCCAACAAGGTTTGATGGCATTGTTATGGCCGTAGAAGAGACAAAGGATCTCTCACAGTTCTTAGTGGATGAGCTTCATGCATCAATGGTTTCTCATGAACATAGACTGAATAGAGAAGCAAGCTCCTCATTGGAGCATACCTTCAAGACACAAGTTTCATTTGGTCAAGGTCGAGGCAGAGGAAGATCATATGCTAGAGGAAGATGAAGAAGCCCACATAGAGGTGGAAGAAGTAGCCCTTCAAGCACAAGTGGAAGGGACAACAATCAAAATCCAAGTCAAGGCCTAACCAAAAATCAAGCACAAGGTTATAGGTATGATAAATCTCAAGTTCAATGTCATTACTGTAAGAAGCATGGTCATTATGTAAATCAATGTAGAAAGAAGCAATATGGCATTAGTAAAAACCCAAGTGTAAATTTCACAAAAGAAAATCAGAACCATGATAGCATGTTTTTAGCTTGTAACGTAGCACAAGAAAAACAAAGTGATATATGGTATGTAGATTCAGGGTGTAGCAACCACATGTTAGGGTACATAGAAATGTTTTCCAATATAGATGAAAGTGTGAAATCTGAAGTGACATTAGGGACTGATAGCAAAGTTTCTGTCATTGGTAAAGGAAGAGTTAATATCCTAACAAAGAAGGGGGAGAAGAAGTTGCGGCAAGGATATCACAATTTAATTGAAACAGAAATTTAACGCACATCAAAACAGAGTAAAACCAAAAAGGTTGTGGAAAATCTACTCATGAAGGTTTAAAACGATATCGCAACAAACCATGCTTTAGATTATATTTGAAAACATAGTTAAAACACAAAAACATACTGCGATTTAAGCTTCATTAGGGTTGCAGAGTAACTATTTGTAAAAATCCCTAACACTGGTTTTCATGTTCTCATGTGGCCACCAATATTTCCTCCACGATTTTCTCGTCGCTACCTCTCAGACATACACACTCACTCCTCTATACTTGCTCAATCATGCAAATGACTTTTACATTCATATTTATGAAAACATACAAATTTGACATTAATACATGACATAGCAAATAATTAATAGACAACATGAGCGATTTTACACAATAAATGGTTTTTTGAACTTGCAGTTGCTATGGAGTGTGGGTAACAGTGGCAGAGTAAATGTTTGCCCATACCTATTTACCAATAAGTACCTTAAACTATTTGTTGTTTTGCAGAATGGTCAACCATGTACTTCTGCTCAGACTTTAGTCCTATCACCTGTAAACAAAATTGCAACCTGAAAAAATACTTTTGACAAGTATGGTTGCTGTCAGAGTGTTTAACGCGATGGTTGGGATTAACATTTCCAACACTCCCCCCTAATCACAACTGCCGCCATTGACAATTACCAAACAATCTCTGACATAAACAAAACTTTCACGTTCCAATGACTTTGTGAAGATATCAACAAATTGTTCCTGTGACCTGCAATGTTGCAACACAATTTCATCATTGTTAATCAACTCTCTGATAAAATGATATTTAGCATCAATATAATTGGTCCTCTTGTGAAAGACATAATTCTTTGACAATTCAATTGCAGAAGTGTTGTCACAGAAGATAGTTGCCATTTCCTCTTGGTTGTGGTGAAGATCCCTCAACATCCTTCTCATCGAAACTGCCTCACACGCTGCTGTTGTTGTGGCGAACTATTCAACTTCTGCTGTCCACAATGACACTATTGGCTGCTTCTTGGAGGTCCATGACATGGCTTCAGAACCTAAATGAAAAACATATCCTGACATGCTTTCCTGTCATCGACACTTCTGCCCAATCACTGTTAGTGTAACCAACCAACCTGAAATCATCTGTTGCGACGTACAAAATACCATACTGTTTTTTCCCATTCACATACCTTAGGATACTTTTTGTTGCTTCCCTATGTGTTTCCTTGGGTGTCTCCATGAACCTCGACACCACACTCGCTGCATACGTTATATCCGGCCTAGTTGTGGTCAAATACATCAAGCTGCCTATCATGCTTTTGTATAATGTTGGATTGAAATTGTTGATGCAATATTCTTTGCTCAACTTCAACCCCATGACAGTTGGAGTTGGTACAGGCTTGATGTTTTGTAGATTAAACCTCTCCAAAATGTCTGCCACATACTTTGCTTGAGAAATAAAAATGCCATTTTATTTTTTTTGAACCATTGACCGGAGAATCCACAGTATGAACATTTTTATACCAACGTTTCAAATCCCAAATGGGATCCATCATCAGGGTTTGAGAATGATGATAAAAGAAGAGCAGAATGGATAGAATAAATACCCATGAGGATAAAATTTTTAAGGAAAAGCACAGGTCGGCTTGAATCTAGATTTATTTCAATTTTAATTTTATTTTTATTTTTAATTTATTTTTCTATTTTTATTTTTAATTTATTTTTCCTTTTAATAAATTTTCTTATGCTTTATTGAAATTTTATTAAAAATTTTTATTAAAATTTTTTAATTAATATATAATAATTAATATTTTAAAAGTTTTTTATTTTTCATTTTAATAAATTTTAAAAATTTTTAATCAATATATAATAATTCATATATAATATTAATATATATAAAAAAAATTTAATTTTTTTTTTAATTAATATATAATAATTAATATTTTTACAAATTTTTATTTAATATATAATAATTAATATTTTTTTTTAAAAAAAATTATTTTTCATTTTAATAAATTTTTAAATTTTTTTATTAATATATAATATTAATATACATAATATTTTTAAAAAGTTTTATATATTAATTTATCTTTAATTTATTTTTCTATTTTATTTTAATTAATTTTTCATTTTAATAAATCTTCTTATGCTTTATTGAAATTAAAAAAAAAAAAAAAATTAATAAATAGGTTTATAACCTAAAGATAGAATTGATATTAAAAAAAAATTATTTAGATAATATATTAAACTAAAATATATTAATTTCTATAAATTAATTTAATATATTAAATCAATCCATATTAATAATTATAAATAATATTTATAATTGATCAATATAGTAATTAATATATTAATTTAGTTATATAGAAATTATTATATTCTAGCATTAGAAAGATAATTATTAAGATAAAGGAGCAAATAATTGAACCAAATTATATTAATTAATTATAAATAAATAATATTTATAATTAATTATTATAATAATTATAAATTAATTAATAGTTATGAAAATTTTAATATATTAAAGTATTTTAATGTTAATAATTCTAATTATGATAAAAATAAAAAGCACTCACCAATAGAATAGGATAGGATAGGGATAACTTACCTATTGAAGGCTTACCTGGGGATGGGTTGACGCTTTTTGATTTCCCTGATCAGGGGAAGCCAACTCCCGCTAATCTCCATACCATTGTCTCTGTTCAGATTACAAGGATGCTTAATAATTTCAAGTGCTTCTCTGATCTTTCATCTTTGATGCTGCTCTTCCCTTGCGATAATTGATGCGTTCTCTAGGCAGATGTGGTGCTTAGTTTTCGAGGAGTGTTCTGCCAATGCTGAGGTACGAGATCTTCCATTCCTGATGTCAGCGCCATGTTCCTTGAGTCTTGTCTGGAGGGAGCGACTTGTTTCACCTATGTAGCTTTTTCCACAAGAACAGTCTATTTTATAGACACCTTTAAGCTGATGCTTGTCAATATCATCTTTTACAGACTTCAAACTTTGTCTGATAGTACCAGGAGCTGAGAATTGAGTAATAATGTTTTTCTTTCTTAGGATTTTAGCGATTTTGTCTGTAACCCCATGGATATAAGGTAGAAAAACCTTACCACATTGAGGTTGGTCCTGATCCTTAGGCTTGGGAGATGACAACCTTCTTTCAGCTTTCTCCATGGCTTTTTTAATCTCATGATCATTGTATTTGGCCATGGGATTACTGCTCAGCTTCTTATAACTGCCACAATTTAGGTGATCATTCATTTTTCGTACATAGTCTTCTTTATCCAAGATGACTGCTGCTCCACCTTTATCTGCTTTAAGAACTACTACCTTGTCATTATTTCGCAAGGACTTGAAAGCTTTTTGTTCTTCTTTACTCAAAAAATCTTAACAACCCCAAGTCAGTCATTTCAAGTTCACTTTTCATGACTTCTTTGAAATCAGCGATGAGAAAATCATCATTGCCTTTAAAAATAAAATCATCTACATATAAGACAAGGATAAGTATCTTACCATCACTCTCTTTGATGTAGAGAGTAGGCTCACCGTCAAATTTGTCGAAACCAGTGTACAACAAGTAAGCATCTATCCTGTTATACCATGCACATGGTGTTTGCTTAAGCCCATAGAGAGCTTTCCTCAACTGATGCACTTTGTCTTCTTTGCCTTCAACCTCATAACTAGGTGGTTGCACAACATACACTTCCTCTTTCAGCACTCCATTAAAAAACGTTGATTTTACATCCATTTGATACACTTTCCATTTATGGTGCGTGGCAGTCGCCACAACTGTACACACTGTCTCCATCCTCAAAATTGTCGCAAATGTATTCGCATAATCTCTTCTATGTTGTTGCTTGTAGCCTTTGACAAGTAACCTTGAGTTATGCCTTTCAATCTTATTATCGACATTGCTCTTGGTCCTATAGACCCACTTCTTGCCAATGACTTATTTTCCTTGTGGAGGGTTCACTAACTCTCATGTGTCATTCTTTTCTATTGCTCCTATTTATTCCTCCATTTCCGCAACCCATTTTTCTTCTTTGAATGCATCCACAAAATGGATTGGGTCATCTACATGACAAAATAATGCAAATAAGGAATTCAGACTAGCATTACTATCAACTTCATCTTGCTCATAAATTTCATTTAAATTTCTAAATTTTGGTCTTCTTGTGCTTGCTAAAGATGGGCTTGACATGTCACTTGGTGTTGCGCTTTACAGTGTGCTTGGAGAAGCACTTTCTTCACTGCGTGACACTATCATATTATTTGTTAACAATGTTGCTTGTTGCCTACGTTGTTGTGCTTGAATAGGAGAAGAGGGAGTCACTGCCGAGGAATTGCTTGTTGTTGTCAATTCCTCTTTGTCCTCATGTGGTATACATGCTTTCACATTGACTGTTCCATCCCATGCTTCCTCTTCTATGAACTGCACATCTTTGTTGATTATGATCTTCTTGATCGATGGCTTGTAGAGCTTGTATGCCTTGGATTCATCCCGGTATCCAACAAATATGCATTTCTCCCTCTTGCTGTCCAATTTCTTCCTCAACTCATTCGGGATATGTGCACATGCCACACATCCAAAAAATCTCATGTGAGTGACACTATGATTTCTTCCACTCCATGTCTCTTTAGGAATCACATTCTAGATGCTTTTGGTTGGACATCTATTCATGATATACGCTATGAAAGTGACAACTTCAACCCAATAATCAGTTGGCAAATGCTTTGCGTTCAACATACTCCTTGTCATTTCGATAATGGTCCTAGTCTTCCTTTCTGCCACACCATTTTGTTGAGGTGTATACCTTGTTTTAAATTGCTTGTGAATTCCATGCTCCCTGCAAAGTCGACGGAAGTCATTTGAGATGTATTCACCACCTCTGTCATTCCTTAAGACTTTGATGTAGTGTCCACTTTGTTTCTCAACAAGAGCCTTGTATTGGCAAAAGCGCTTAATGATCTAGATTTAAACAGGAACGCAAAAGATTACAGAGATAACCATAAACACAGAGATGCAATGGAAATAATACTTCATTTCATTAATGTAAAATACTGAAATATGATTACAAATAGAAATGGAAACAAACTAGCTAGGGCGATGGTAGCTTACCTCTGAGAAGAGATGTGGCAGCTACATGCCTCTAAACTGTCTTACAATGAGGCTCAAGGGCCTTTTTATTATTGAACAATAAGAGAAAACCCTAAACAACCAAAACCCTAACCGGAGGAGATGTAACACCAAGAATTTATGGGCCCCGTTGGGGTGAGTTGGACAACCAACTTCTCGGGGTTGTGACTTGGTCATATTATCACTGTTTGACATGCATGATAACTCATTGGAAAGATCCCTTCAAGGACTATGATGGAAAGGACAATTTTAGACAAAAATATCGCTCATGGTAGATTTCCAAAAAAAACGTTGTTTAGGGCTTCAAAATGGCTCCGGAAGTTTAGGACCCGAAAAACTGCTAAAAATAGTAAAGTGTGCTACAATTAAGGAAATTGAAAAACTGAAAGAAGCAATGGTGGGGGTCCAATTGGAATTGGCGGGTGGCCACCAATATTCACCTGGATCACTCAAACACTTCACTTTTCTATTTTAGGTGATAGACCCATGTCTTCCTTGTGTAGTCATCTATGAAAGTCAATAAACAATGGCTGCCACCAATTGATGGTGTTTGCATTGGTCCACATAAATTTGAATAGACAATCTCCAAAGGTGCCTTCGCCCTTATTGAATTTCCCGCTAGAAATATCTCTTTATGTGGCTTTCTTGAGATACATCCTTCACATAGGTTGTGTGGTTTTTCTATGAGTGGAAATCCCTTCACCATGCTTTTCCTATGCAGCAAAGTCAAACCTCCAAAGTTGAGATGTCCAAATCTAAAATGCCATAACCAATTTTCATCTTTGACCTTTTCTTGATAGTTTACTTGTGTGACAATTGCGACATTTCTTTCATTCTCTTCTAAATTCATTGATATTTGTGCTTGTGCACCTTCTTCCTTCAATTCTAATCTTATCTTTAGGGGAAACATTCTATTATTTGTCATCTGAAACTTTGCAATCAGTTGTCTGCTTGGAGGCTTATCCAAAATTGTGCACACATCATTTTTGAAGAAGACATTGTAACCATTTTGCATGAGCTGTCCAATGCTTATGAGGTTATGCTTCAGACCAGCAAAAAAGTAAACATCTGAGATGTACTTCTTCTCCCCCTTCTTTGTTAGGATATTAACTCTTCCTTTACCAATGACAGAAACTTTGCTATCAGTCCCTAATGTCACTTCAGATTTCACACTTTCATCTATATTGGAAAACATTTCTATGTACCCTAACATGTGGTTGCTACACCCTGAATCTACATACCATATATCACTTTGTTTTTCTTGTGCTACATTACAAGCTAAAAACATGCTATCATGGTTCTGATTTTCTTTTGTGAAATTTACACTTGGATTTTTACTAATGTCATATTGCTTCTTTCTACATTGATTTACATAATGACCATGCTTCTTACAGTAATGACATTGAACTTGAGATTTATCATACCTATAACCTTGTGCTTGATTTTTGGTTAGGCCTTGACTTGGATTTTGATTTTTGTCCCTTCCACTTGTGCTTGAAGGGCTACTTCTTCCACCTCTATGTGGGCTTCTTCATCTTCCTCTAGCATACGATCTTCCTCTGCCTCGACCTTGACCAAATGAAACTTGTGTCTTGAAGGTATGCTCCAATGAGGAGCTTGCTTCTCTATTCATTCTATGTTCATGAGAAACCATTGATGCATGAAGCTCATCCACTAAGAACTGTGAGAGATCCTTTGTCTCTTCTATGGCCACAACAATGCCATCAAACCTTGTTGGCAAACTTCTCAAAACTTTCTCAACTATTCTCCTTTCCTCAAGTGTCTCACCATGAGACCTGATTTGAGTAACCAACCCTATTACATGTGTGAAAAATGAGTCTACATTCTCAGACTCTTTCATACAAAGTGTTTCAGAATCTCTTCTCAACATTTGCATTTTTGTTGTCTTGACTTTTTCCATTCCTTGGTAGGTTGTATGGAGGGTGTCCCATGCTTGCTTGGACTTCATTTCTGCTGCAACCCTTGGGAAAAGACTTTCATCCACTTCTTGAAAAATGTAGAAGAGGCTTTTGCATCCTTCTTCCTGTTGTCCCTCAACAAATCCCTTTCTTCTTGAGACAAGGCATTGTCTGCTGTTGCATTAGCTGGTTCTTGAAAACCATTTTCCACCAAATCCAAATGTCTTGAGAAGAAAATAGGGCCTTCATTGTAATAGCCCAATAATCATAATTTCTTCCATTAAAGTGAGGTATTTGAGGATTATTCAAGCTTGTGCTTGATGTTGCCATTTCTGAGAATAAAAAAAAACTTTCTATCTGCTGGTAAATACGCTCAAAACATTATGCCCTGAAAACAGTTTTTAATTGCTAGTAAAAACACTTGTTTTTACACTAACAAAGTTTAACCCACTCCGATACCATGTTAGAAAATTTCACAGGGGTATAGGAGAGGAGTCTATCTAATAAATCGGTTGTGGCAAAGTCAACTTTAGTTGCGGCAAGGATATCGCAACTACACAGAAGCTTAATTGAAACAAAAATTTTGATGCACAACAAAACAGAGTAAAACCAAAAAGGTTGCGGAAAATCTACTCATGAAGGTTTAAAACCATATCACAACAAACTATGCTTTAGATTATATTTCAAAACATAGGAAAATACATTCACGTGATAAATGAAGGCCACAACTCCAAGTAAAAAACAAAAACTTACTGCGATTTATGCTTCACTGGGCTTGCAGAGTAACTGTTTGTAAAACTCCGTAAAACTAGTTTTCATGCGCCCACCAATATTTCCTCCATGATTTTATTCTCACTACCTCTCAGGCTTACACACTCGACTCCTCTCTACTTGCTCAACCATGCAAATGAATTTTACATTTGTATTTATCTCAACATACAAATTTGACATTAATACATGACATAGAAAATAATTAATAGACAACATGGGCGATTTTACATAATAAATGGTTTTATGAACTTGCAGGTGTTGTGGAGTATGGGTAACAGTCGCAGAGTTAATATTTTTCGATGACTATTTACCAAAATTCAGTAAGTACCTTAAACTCTATGATGTGTTGCATAATGGTCTCAGACTTACACACTCGACTCCTCTCTACTTGCTCAACCATGCAAATTAATTTTACATTGATATTTATCTCAACATACAAATTTGACATTAATACATGACAAAGAAAATAATTAATAAACGACATGGGCGATTTTACATAATAAATGGTTTTATGAACTTGCATGTGTTGTGGAGTGTGTGTAACACCCATGAAGAAAGTGCTTCTCCAAGCACATTGTAAAGCGCAACACCAAGTGACATGTCAAGCCCATCTTCAGCAAGCACAAGAAGACCAAAATTTAGAAATTTAAATGAAATTTATGAGAAAGATGAAGTTGATAGTAATGCTAGTCTGAATTCCTTATTTGCATTATTTTGTCATGTAGATGACCCAATCCATTTTGTGGATGCATTCAAAGAAGAAAAATGGGTTGCGGAAATGGAGGAATAAATAGGAGCAATAGAAAAGAATGACACATGAGAGTTAGTGAACCCTCTGCAAGGAAAATAAGTCATTGGAGAGAAGTGGGTCTATAGGACCAAGAGCAATGTCGATAATAAGATTGAAAGGCATAAATCAAGGCTACTTGTCAAAGGCTACAAGCAACAACATAGAAGAGATTATGCGAATACATTTGCGCCAATTTTGAGGATGGAGACAATGTGTACAGTTGTGGCGACTGCCGCACACCATAAATGGAAAGTGTATCAAATGGATGTAAAATCAACGTTTTTTAATGGAGTGCTGAAAGAAGAAGTGTATGTTGTGCAACCACCTAGTTATGAGGTTGAAGGCAAAGAAGACAAAGTGCATCGGTTGAGGAAAGCTCTTTATGGGCTTAAGCAAACACCATGTGCATGGTATAACAGGATAGATGCTTACTTGTTGGACAGTGGTTTCGACAAATTTGACGGTGAGCCTACTCTCTACATCAAAGAGAGTGACGGTAAGATACTTATCGTTGTCTTATATGTATATGATTTTATTTTTAAAGGCAATGATGATTTTCTCATCGCTGATTTCAAAGAAGTCATGAAAAGTGAACTTGAAATCACTGACTTGCGGTTGTTAAGATTTTTTGGGCATAGAAGTGAAGCAAACATAAAATGGAATTTTTATTTCTCAAGCAAAGTATGTGGCAGACATTTTAGAGAGGTTTAATCTACAGAACATCAAGCTTGCACCAACTCCAACTGTCATGGGTTTGAAGTTGAGCAAAGAATATTGCATCAACAATGTCAATCCGACATTATACAAAAGCATGATAGGCAGCGTGATGTATTTGACCACCACTAGGCCGGATATAACGTATGCAGTGAGTGTGGTGTCGAGGTTTATGGAGACACCCAAGGAAACACATAGGGAAGCAACAAAAAGTATCCTAAGGTATGTGAATGGGAAAAAACAATATGGTATTTTGTACGTCGCAACAGATGATTTCAGGCTGGTTGGTTACACTAACAGTGATTGGGCAGAAGTGTCGATGACAGAAAAAGCATGTCAGGATATGTTTTTCATTTAGGTTCTGAAGCCATTCATGGACCTCCAAGAAGTAGCCAATAGTGTCATTGTGGACAGCAGAAGTTTAATATTTCGCCACAACAACAGCAGCGTGTCAGGCAGTTTCGATGAGAAGGATGTTGAGGGATCTTCACCACAACCAAGAGGAAATGGCAACTATTTTCTGTGACAACACTTCTGCAATTGAATTGTCAAAGAATTATGTCTTTCACAAGAGGACCAATCATATTGATGCTAAATATCATTTTATCATAGAGTTGATTAACAATGATGAAATTGTGTTGCAACATTGCAGGTCACACGAACAATTTGTTGATATCTTCACAAAGTCATTGGCACGTGAAGTTTTGTTTATGTCAGAGATTGTTTGGTAATTGTCAATGGCGGCAGTTGTGATTAGGGGGGAGTGTTGGAAATGTTAATCCTAACCATCGCGTTAAACACTATGACAGCAACCATACTTGTCAAAAGTATTTTTGCAGGTTGCAATTTTGTTTGCAGGTGGAAGGACTAAAGTTTGAGCAGAAGTACATGGTTTACCATTCCGCAACACAGCAAAGAGTTTAAGGTACTTATTGGTAAATAGGTATGGGCAAACATTTACTCTGCCATTGTTAACCACACTCCATAGAAACTGCAAGTTCAAAAAACCATTTATTATGTAAAATCGCTCATGTTGTCTATTAATTATTTGCTATGTCATGTATTAATGTCAAATTTGTATGTTTTCATAAATATGAATGTAAAAGTCATTTGCATGATTGAGCAAGTAGAGAGGAGTGAGTGTGTATGTCTGAGAGGTAGCGACGAGAAAATCGTGGAGGAAATATTGGTGGCCACATGAGAACATGAAAACCAGTGTTAGGGAGTTTTACAAATAGTTACTCTGCAACCCTAATGAAGCTTAAATCACAGTATGTTTTTGTGTTTTTACTATGTTTTCAAATATAATCTAAAGCATGGTTTGTTGCGATATGGTTTTAAACCTTCATGAGTAGATTTTCCACAACCTTTTTGGTTTTACTCTGTTTTGATGTGCGTTAAATTTCTATTTCAATTAAATTGTGATATCCTTGCCGCAACTAAATTTGAATTTGCCGCAATCGATTTTTAAGCCAGACTCCTCTCCTCTTGCCTTGTAAAATTTTCTAACGCATTATTCAATGTGAAATTGGTAACCATCAACCTGAAATTGGTAGTCATCATCTCCATGAGCATCACCCCTGAGTTGCGGATCCCCAGAATATTCAAGGATCAGTGAGACATGGGTCAAATCAATTAATTGATTTCGCTCATGTCTGTGGCATCCCAAAATCCACAATCAACACGAGGTTAAAAAAACTACTTCCGTAGTGTAACTATAAGAAACGTTTACCGCATTGTATAATTGACTTAAGAGGGCTATACTGCGAGAGGGATTATTTATAGCCTTGCAGGTCTGTGGTTACAGGGGACAACAAAGTAATATAAATAAATTATAATCACTTAGCCGCTATTTATGAATTATGTTAATACAAATTAACAAAGATGGTGTTTAAGTTTTAGTTGGAATTGGCAAAAAAAAAATTGATGAAATAATGTTTGTTTAAAATTTATTTTTTAATACATACATGGATTTAGTGATTTCAATAATTCTCAAACACTCAAATTGTACACTATTCAAATTCCTGCAAACTTCTTTAAAAAACAAAACGAATACAGTATTTATGTAAAAGGGGTGTTGCATTCACTTGCTCCATGAGATACGCTAGCAAATGCTGAACAAAGTTGGTCGGAAATGGATAATTTGTCATGGATTTAGTGTAGTAAGCATCATAGAACCACCCATCCACATTCTTAACAGTATCATTATCGCAATTTGATCTTTAACAAGGAAGGTCTCTTATGTTAAAACATACATCAGACTACATGTAATTTCATGGTCCTACCAGTCACATGTATTGTGATACATGGAACTATGGCATGAATTTAATAAAGAGTCAATGTTGTTACCTGCAAATCTGAGCACATTTCTCAGAGATTTTAGGCCGTCCGGAGTATGTCAAGTTATCTATAACATTCCAGGAACCTTTGATCACTTTGAAGAAATTTTCACTTTCACTCTCCCATGCAAAATTAAGAATGTGTAACAAGAAACCTAAAATGGATTTAAAAATCCTCTCAAAAGTGTGACTTTTTCATAATAAGGAAATTTATACCTTGAAGTCTTGAAAACATACTGTTGTTGAAACTCTATGGTGGTGTGATATTATCGAAATACAAACTCAATGCTAAGGACGAGGCTGCACTGATTGTAATGTGTGGGTATTTCAATCGAAACCAAGAAACTAACACTACAAATTGAATTTGTCATTAAATTTCCTTTTGTAAGTGTGATTACATCATTAGTACTTGAAGTTATAAATATTAGGATCACAGTTCAACAAAATATTTCAACTTACTCCCGTCGTAAGATCCTCTGAATACAACTACATGTGAATCCTCTACTGACAAACTTTTCTCGAGATTTGTAATCAATGTGGAAAAATCGGCGAAAGCTTGTGGGGAACATAGAAACCTGCGGGTACTCGAATTGTTGTAGTCAGTTGTTTGGCTTCCAAATGGCATTGAATGACCATCAATGCGATGCTCGAAAGAAAAATTAGAAAACCATATGAGCAAGATTACAACTAATCAAAATTTCCCAATTCCCATGCTTATATTTTCAAAACAAGAAGCCTCCAAAAGTTTAGGTCATAATAGATCGATCCCATAATATAACTCAATAATGTTAGATGATCCAAAAATACATAATATAACTCAATAATGTTAGATGATCCAAAAATACAATTTTTATCATAGGTTATAAAATTAGAATAAAATAATTATTAATTTAAGATATTAAATTAATAATTATTATTCTAGAATGTTTAATTATTTAATGGAGATTTTTAGAATTAGCATTAAATAAAACAAGCAGGGCCTTAAACTGTGCCTTCGTTTCTAATATATACAAATATCAGAGATTTGGTGGAAGCTCCACCCGATTGGTAGGAATTGATGAGATACCTCTGTTGAAATGTTTGATAACTCTTGGGACAAAGGTGTAATGGTCGAGAATTTGTATGAAGTTCCTCACATGGTATTTCACAACTGGGGAAGAGGTCGGTACCGTGGCAACACTGGTGTTCCATTTTCATGTTGGAGAAAAATGGAAAAGGGAACATTTCGGTGTCGCAGAATCAGAGTTCCTCACAAGCGAAACCGATATCAAAACAACAATGAAGACTATTCGATATCAAATCATTTCGCTCACAAATTCTGAGGATGGTTGCTACTAAATGGACAACCACAACATAGTTAGAATAGTTACCGGTGGAAGCCTTCGCAGGTGAATGGACACACACTAAAGGTGTAGATATGAAACTGCAACAACAATTACCGCCATGTTACCTCAATTAGCTACACTACCACTTACCATTGGCAGGCGCGATTGGGTGACGCTTGAAATTTCTTAATTCAAATAGTTTTTTAAAGTTGTAACGCCGAACTCGCAGTTGTAGATCCAATTATAAGACTAATAAAAACAAAAAGAGAATCAACAATCATTCCTCCTCCTGAGGTTGAAATTATATCTTAAAAAAAAAAGTAACCTCCTTTCACAATAATATCACTCCCACATGTGTAGTTACCTAAAATTAGAGAACCAATTTAGTGAGTGTTGAGTGTTGAGCATTGAGTCAAGTTGAGTGATGGATGAAGAGTTAAATGCAGTCCATATTTAGAGTGTGAGTTAACTAAGTTAAGTTAAGTGTGTGTGCATATCAAAATATTTTAGACGAGTGGCTAGTGGAAAAGGTTAAATAACCTTCATCGGATTCATTGTAAAAATCAAGTTTTTGTGTGATCAATAGAAGTGTCGGTGTATTTTGTGTGAATTTATGTTTTGTCTCCTCCACCCTTCCAACAAATTGGTATCAGAACAAGGTATTTCAAGGTATTTTTTTTCCTTGTGGTTAATGCTATAACGCACCTTGTAGGGTATATACAGTGTGTTAAAAGTCACAAGCTTACGCATTTCCGGAAGCACACGGGTTAAACTTATTTTTGTTGCGTTAAAAAACTAAAGTTGGAGCTTGTCGTGGTGCAGTGCGTTAGTCGCATGCCCTCATCCCGATAGACGCGTTAACGTGTTAAAAAGTCAACAAGTAAAAAGAGCGTTAAGGTACGAGGATGCTTTACATGGTGAAACTCTTTTATTAAAAAGGGCCTTCAAAATAAAAGGTTTGGTTTATATATATTAAAGGTTAAAAAAAACAAAAGTTTTTTGAAAGGATATATTTTTTTAAATTATTCTTAAATAAGAAAACAAAATTGGGTTCCAAAGGAAAAGACTTTATAGAACGTTTTTGTTTTTAACAAAAAAAAATTAAAGAAGATATTATAAAGGAAATTTTTGTAAATGGAAGAGAATTAAAAGAAAATGATTTTATTTAACAAGAGAGTTTAGCGCTTTGCAAAATCCTGTTATCTGCAAGTTTTTTTTGTCATGCATGACAGTGTTTTGGGTGAAGAT
Organism: Pinus tabuliformis; assembly: GCA_031772625.1. Classification (NCBI taxonomy): domain Eukaryota; kingdom Viridiplantae; phylum Streptophyta; class Pinopsida; order Pinales; family Pinaceae; genus Pinus; species Pinus tabuliformis. Next base: position 700,558,468 of record CM062805.1, on the reverse strand, counting down.
TGTGTCTTATGAGAGTGCATATTGAAAATCATTTTTTTTTCAGGGGCGATATGGAAGATAACCTCATGCAATAAGGAAAGAATCTATAAAACAGAGGAAAGACTGTAGTCATGGGTCGTAAAGCGTGACTAAAGCATATTAAGAAAATAAATAAAAAAGAAGAGGTAAAGACCATTGCCATGGTCAGAGAGGTTCACGTTGCAGTAGAGGAACTGAGAGAAGTATAGCATAAGACAAAGAAAAAATCGAGGGTGATTGGTGTAGCTTTGATTTTCTACCACCTCCTATGTTCACAAGTGAATATTGGGTTATCAATATGTTAACTTTTCTTCGAGCTAGAAAGTTAATTGAGTACGAATCTAATAACCCATATGATGCAGCATGTGATATTTTAGCATTGAATTTTATAAAACAAGCATTGGACGAGAAGTGTTTGTGTAAGATAGCAAAAGCTGCAACTTCCAAGCAAGCATGGAAATTCCTGGAAGAAGAATTTGGTGCAAAGGGGAGTGACATGCAACATCAGGTTATGTCACAAGAAAAGAAGTCAATTGCAGATATGAGAGTAGATGAGCAAGACCCTGAGAGGAAAACAGAGCTTGGAGAACTCCACTCAAAAGTGGATGATGGTTGTCAAGACCATAAAATTGAAACCTATTATGCAAGCATGGATATGGATGAACAAGATGCAACAAAGATTGTAGAGAGAGAAGCAGAAGCCTTTGTGTGTAAAACAAAGCAAGAGCATATAAATGCTCAAAGAATCCATTGTAACATGGATGATGCAGATGATTGTGAATCCCACTGTGATGAGACATATGTAATGATGACTGCAAAATTATATGTGAATTGGTGAATCCAACTATAGTTGATGGATTTGGTGAAGTTGAAATTGTCAATGAAATTGACAATAAGCACATGCATGTTTAGATATCCCATCATAGTGTAGATGAACATTATGTTAATGATATGTGGTTTCTTTTTTGAAACAGGGATTGATTGTGGCAATATGATAAGCGCCACGTGTGATGAAACATTGAAGGTTAAAGATGCCACTGTAGCAACAAGATTTGAAGCTGTTGGAACTGCTCATGAAGCAGTGTGTCATCTAGGAGTAGTTGATGATCAAGAACACGATAAAGTGATTGAAGAGTTTTTGAAGAGAATATTCACTAACAACATAATAGTGGAAGACAACCTCCATGCAGTTGAAAAGAAGGCAGATGTAGAGAAGGAAGCTCTCATTGAAGAGAGTCATATTAAAGATTTTTTTAACATTGGTTTTTAATATGTAGGTGTTCAGAATAGCACGGGCAAAGAAGTTGAAAGCAAGGTTGTTAATAAGTTTGATGCAAATTTGAAGCTCATTAAAGAATGGATTTAGAAACCAATAGAACAAATTGAAGCGAGTCTTAAAGTAGTAACTAGAATAAAAGAATTGAATGAAATGGTGAATAATGATCTTGAATGTGCAGATTACAGAAAAAAACATCTCTACCTGATGACGAAAGTGAAAAGAGTGATATGGATGTTTCTAAAAACAAAGATGAATACATTGAAACCAAGAAGAGATAAGGTTTTGCTATCAAGAAATATGGCAGAAAGAAAGTCACAAATATGAAGCGCAATAAGAAAAGAAAAGAAGACAATTTGAAGATGCAATGTTATGGCAACAATCCATAGTTGAACGAATATTTGAAGAGGAAGATGCAGTAGACAAGATCAAATTGTTTTTCCGAACAAGTTCAAAACAAGTCAAAGAAAAATTGCAGCAACAACAAGTGAATAAAGCCTAAAACAAGAAAGTTCAACGGAGAATGAAGCAATTTCAAGGATATAAAATCTAGAAGCAGAGAAAAAGAAAATGCAAAATTGTAAAACTCTTGAGTCATTGTAAGCCTAGTTGAGACGTAGACCAACATGCATGTTTGTGTGATAGTTAGGTCATGTTGAGTCATACAATGGTAATTAAGGGGAAGTGTTAAAAATTGTAATTACTCCCACATGTGGAGTTCCCTAAAATTATAGAACTAGTTAACTGAGTGTTGAGTGTTGAGCGTTGAGCGTTGAGTCAAGTCGAGTGATGGAAGAAGAGTTAAATGCAGTCCATATTTAGAGTGTGAGTTAACTAAGTTAAGTGCGTATGCATGTCAAGATATTTTAGGCGAGTCGTTAGTCGAAAATAACCTTCACCAGAATCATTGTAAGAATAAAATTTTATGGGATCAATAAAAGAGCCGCAACTCATGTGTTTTGGGTGAATTTATGTTTTGTCTCCTCCACCTTTCCAACAACAACCTCCACATTAATGTTGGAGATCAAATGCACAACGGAAATTAAACAAAAATATACAGCTGATATATCAAGCACATAAGACACAAAAAATTTAACGTGGTTCACCCAACCAATAGCGGAAATTAAACAAAAATATACAACTGATATATCAAGCAAATAAGACACAAAAAATTTAACGTGGTTCACCCAACCAATCTGGGCTACGTCCACACAACATAGGCATCGGCAATTTATTAATCAAACAGGTGATTACAAAAATGAAATCCTCACAAAACTCTCACCCTCATAGCAAACAATCCGAATGGTTGCCTGTTATATAGCAAAGAGAATCTAACCTCCTCATTAACTCACTCACATCAAATATAGGAGGCATTAATCATCTCCCAACAACATGGAGCTAATCTAGGAACTAAATTTCTATTGTTGTCACCTACAGAGATTTTTGCCTATTTTACTCCAAATAGAAAATCTCAACAATTAAAAATCTCTCTCAAAGAACAATTCTTCAACCTCCACGTTACATCAACGGTACCACTTTAATGTCCTTTTGAGAGTTCATTCAACATAGGTAAGTTGAGAAATCTTCGACGAAAAAATTCCTCTCAAAGAACAATTCTTCAACCTCCACGTTACATCAACGATACCACTTTAATGTCCTTTTAAGAGTTCATTCAACATGCGTAAGTTGAGAAATCTTCGACGAAAAATTACTGATTGAAAATGTTACTTGAAAAGGCTCCTACTCTCACCTCAACGAAATAAATCATAAAAAACGTGAACCAGAAGATATTACACTGAAACTTAAATTGTAATGACGAGGCCTGCACTAAATCATGTTAACCTGAATTCACATACCATCCCATGATTCCATTTAGGTATGGGTGCCGGGAAGAACAAATCCGGCAGATTGGAAAGTGCCTGAAATATTTATGTGGCGCAAAGTCCTTTCCACGATACAACTGATATTGATATTGAGGACTTGAAAGCTCTACCAACTTTGTATTTCCTTCTCGAAACTGTATTTCTTTTGTCCTCTCCTTAGCAGAGCGAGACGACCCAGTCACTGACGAATGTTGCAGGAAATTCTATTATTTTTATTATTTTTCACACCGAATCGCATTCCACGCCAGCGCGTTCTGCTGCCAAACTAAGAAATAAATAGCAGGCAAGGCAATTGGGGAAGCCAACAGACTACCAGGTAAGCTTCAGTGTATAGCTTTTATGTTATTTCGTTTTCTTTATTTTGCTTCTGTTTACCCAAACCTTCTACTGTCCCGCCCATTATTTGTTTCGCTTCCTTACTATGGCGCGACATGTAATATCAAAATTCGTTGCATTTGCCCTGATCCTCTTCATCGCCAGGGTTCGAACTCAAGAAGTTGGTAATTTGTCACATATCCTTCATAACTGTGTTTTTTTAAATCTTCATATAGAATTTTGCAGAGATTAATCTGAAACTCGATTTTGTTGCATTGACGAACAGAGGATGAGAGTGAGTTCGAGTATAAAGAGGGTCCCAATGGGCCTGAGCACTGGGGGGAGCTCAAGGAGGAATGGAAGGCCTGCGGGAACGGCACGCATCAGTCTCCCATCGATGTGGTGAAGAGACATGCCTTAATCTCTCCGGACCGGGCAGGCTCCGCAGATTCTATTACCCTGGAAAAACAACCCTTATGAACAGGGGTCACGACATCATGGTCAGTAAGCGAAACCTTCTTTTAACGCTTTTCCCATGTAAAGGTTTCGGGGTTCGATTCCCTCTTCTTTTAACGCTTTTCCCATCTAAATGTTTCTGACTCGATTCCCTCTTCTCTTAACGCTTTTTCGATTTAAAGGATTCGGGTTCGATTCTCTCTTCTTTTAACGATTTTTCCATCTAAACGTTTCGGTTTCGATTCTCTCTTACACCTATGGCTATATTGCATCAGGTGAACTGGTCGGAAGGCGCCGGCGGTGTTGAGATAGAAGGGAAAAGATTCACACTGCGTCAAAGCCATTGGCACACCCCGGCCGAGCACACTATTGATGGACAAAAGTAGAATCTCAAAATCCTCTTTTCAATCTTTGCTTCACTAAATTATACTCTACTATTTGGGCATTTCTAAAGGTTTTTGCATTGAAACAGGCATCCCTTAGAAATCCATATCGTGCACCAAGCGCAGGACGGTGAAATTGCCGTGATTGGAATCCTCTACAAGTTTGGCGGGCCTGACACTTTCTTGGCAGAGGTATATTTGTATACAAATGTCATTTTGCCTCATTAGCAGATTAGGAGGCGATTATGTTTTAATGCTCACAATGTTTGGGTATAATGAACAGTTAATGGATGAAATCAAGTCGATTGCGGATATGAAACCGCCGCAGGAACCCCTGGGCCTGGTGAATCCAAATGACATAAAATTCGATAGCAGGAAATATTACCGGTATACGGGATCTTTGACGACTCCTCCTTGCACGGAGGGAGTCATTTGGAGCGTGATTGACGAGGTATTTTCATCGCCTGTCTCCTTATCGCCTAAACACACATCTGCGTCCATGAGTATCGACCCCCTAAACACACATCTGCGTCCATGAGTATCGACCCTGTGACCTGATGCTTTTTCACTAAACCCTGTGCAGGTAAGGACAGTCTCGAAAGACCAAGTGAAGGCTCTGCAAGACGCTGTGAATGATGTACGTACTGGGTTTTCTCTCTCATGCTTGCTATTAACTGAATAATGTTACAATGTTAACAGTTTGTGATATACTTAACCCGGGATTTCTCATTTGATTTTGGATCTTTATGTTTGAAAAAATATTACGAAGGCAAATAAATTAGTTTAAAATTTGTGTGAAGATTGGTTTTGAAAAAAAGTTAAGACAGATGAATTCTTTCGCTGGCTGCATGTGTTTTTGTAAAATTAACATTTAATAATTATTAATTTAGGATTAGGAAATGTATATAGTAGTCAAATAATTTATGATTAGGAAATGTATTTAGTAGTCAAATAACTGTCGGGAATTGGTTTTATTGTTTTCTCATAAATAAAGGAGTTGTATATATCAATTTAGTGTATGGTTTAATTTTGACTTTAAAATTAGATAATAATATAATAATTAAAAAAATGATTGATTATTGATTTATTTTAATGTTTATTTTTTAATATGATTTTTGGGGTATAATTTTCTTTCCATTTGTCTTTAGTGTGGTTTTTTGAAATTTTTCCTGTGGATTTTTTTAGCTTAATTTTTCTAAAATCTGGCAAGAATTCATTGAAATCACAAGTTTGATGTGTAACCCTTGTACAATAAGTACCCTAGGAGTTTTTAGAGTGCCAAATCTATATATACAATAAAAGAACTAGTTTAAATAATATAAATCAAAATTTCACCTAGATTTAAGAAAAAAAGAAAAAAAAAACTATTAATTTTAACGTGAAGCTTTAGAATTTCAAAATATAAAGTTATAAAAAAATGTTTAAATGATTGTTTGACGTTCCTTTGGATATTATAATTTTTAATTTAGAAAAATCTTTAATTCCAACTTAATAAAAACTTATGATTCATATATGAATTGATATTGTGATAAATACGAATCATTAATATTCTGATCTTCAATTAATTGTATTTTGCAGGGTTTCGAAAAGAATGCAAGACCTACGCAACCAATAAACGGACGAATTGTTAGCAAGTACACTCCAAAACGACGTTAGGGTTGAGTTCGTTAAATCTTAGGAAACATCTTTGGACATATGCTCCATTCCATTATTTTATGGATTCACCTATTCTCATTATAATGTATACATTCTTTTATTTCGACATATACTACTTTCCATTATTTTATGGATTCTCCTATTTTGATTATGATGTATCGATTATTTTATGAGATTCATAAAAATTCACGACAATGTATGTGTATTTTGTCGGCTGAAATGCATGTATTTTAATTTATATAGAAATATGATTTATTGATGGATTATATTGAATTTTTATGAATGGATTAAGTTGTTATACATTTGAATGATAGGGTAGAGTTATAAATATATTAATGCTAGATTTTTTTAATTGATATTGTATTTTTCCTAAATCATTTTCCAAGCATCTAGCTTAGTTTTGTTAAATATGACTCTATTTCTATGAATGAGTATTATTTTTTTAAATTTTATTTTAACGATAGTTTGTTATTTTTAAATGTAAAAATGTTTTTTGATTTTACTTATTACTATTTTATTGAGTTTATTAATTCTTTAATTATGTACATTAAATTATTATGGTTTTAATTTTCTTGTTTTTTTTGTTAGATCATCTATCATTTGTTTATATAAGTATCTACTTATTTGTATTGTTTTTCAAGCTTATTTAATGTAGAATTAATCTTTGTGTTGCCTAATAATTTCTTAGAATTTTTTGATCAATTTTGTTTAGTTTAAATCATTGTTGTATGGAACTAGACAGAAGCCGAGCTCTGCATTGTGTCTCGCGCCCACTCCACCTAATGGACGCCTTTGGGAATGGTCGGGTCGATGGGTTGCTTTCCGGTTACCACCTCCAACAGAACCACGTCGAATCTGTACACAACGATTTTCTGCGTTATTTTCATGGTGTATCCGTATTCTGGTCACGATGCAATGAGATTTTTGAGGGTGTGGAAATGGCAGACGGTGTTTTCCTAGACTCCAACAGCTATGCTTTTATGCTAAAGAGATGCACCGCCGCCAAAGCCCTGGCTCGGGGTAAACAGATCCATGCCCACATTATCAAGACTGGACTTCAGGGGCACGCTAGCGAGGCCCTCAAACATTTTTGCCAAATGCAGTGGGGGGGCCCGATGCCGAACGAGTCCACGTTCGGAAATGTTCTGATAGCCTCTGTCGGCATAGCAGTGGTTGAAGAAGGAAAGCCGATCCACGCCCATGTCTTTAAAGCTGGATTGGAGCGTGAGGTTTTGGCCGGGAGTGCGCCAGTTGACATATATGCAAAATGCCAGAATATGGCGGATGCACAGCAAGTGTTTGACAAAATGCGGAAGCGAGACGAGGTTTCATGGGGTGCGATGATCTGTGGGTATGCACAGAATGGGTGCTCCGAAGAGGCTGTCAGGATATTTTACGACATGAAGGGCGTAGGGTTGAGCCCAGACGTGCGAGATTTGGTGCAGTGGATAAGAGACGAGGGAGGATTCGTCGACGAGGGTTTGAAGCTAGAAAGTGAAGGCTCTTCAGGGTCAGGCCTGATGTCTTCAAAGGCGATATCCGCAGGTACAAAGACAAAATCGTTGTCGTGCCATATTCCCTTGGCTCTGCCGCCTCTCGTCGCAGGTCCAAATCAAACCGATGCTATTCTTCTCCGTCTAGCAGAGGTTGTGCCCAGAATTGTGACAGCCCCTTTTTCTATGGAGAATATATGCAGTGGAAAGCAGCAGTCTGATCACTCTGCCTCGTTCCAGATCCAGATCGTGCTCCTTTCTGGCAAAACTCTGCTACAATGGGTAAGCTCTTCGGATCTAGTGCAGGACCTCAAGCGAATCTTGGAATTTAGGCTGGGGATTCCCTTTGCTTCTCAATGTCTCCTCCACGAAGGTAAACAACTTGACGATCTTTATCCCCTTTCTTTTTACAGCATTAAGAGAAATGCCTCCATCATTTTTACCCTTCGTTTGAGAGGGGGAGCTGTTGGACAGTCATCTTCAGCTGCGGCTTTTTCATACAAAGATGTTGTCCATGCTCAGAGGCCCAAGAAAACAGCTCCACCAGCTCAGGCTCCCAAACCTTTTTTGGTGGAAAAACTGGAAGAAACCCCCTCCATTGAAATAATGCATCCTACGTTGGATGAGCAAATCCAAAAGTATGCAGAGCATGCCATTATATGTAGGTTCAATGGGCTATGGCCACGCACAGCGGATCTCTACCAATGGATTCACTCTAACTGGACCAACAACTGCAAGGTTTTTCTCTGCTCAAAGGGTTTTTTCATTGTAGTATTTGCTTTCAGTGAAGACTACCAAAAAACATTAACTGAAGGCCCATGGTTTTCGGGCTCAGCAGGTTTATTCCTCACCCCTTGGTTCCCATATTTTGATCCTTCTACAGAAATCATCACTAAGCTCCCCATCTGGGTCAGACTTCCTAATCTCCAGGCGCATCTATGGCACTTTGCTGTATTCCAAGGAATCAGCGATACTCTAGGACGCTTTCTAACCACAGACACCTCCAGAGGGGAAAAAGATATATACACCTTCGCCAGAATTTGTGCAGAAATAGATATGAGCAAAGGCCTACCTGATCAGATTATTCTCAAAATTGGAGACTTCCATTGCACTCAGACCCTAGATTACGAGAACACAGCCTTTCGCTGCCGAAATTGCCATCACACAGGGCACCTTCAGAGCTCTTGTCCCTCGATCCCTGCCCAAAAGAAGAAAGCCAATCCTAGGCCGAAATCCAAAAGCTGGAAACCTCATGATCCTCCTCCCATGGATGATATTGATTCCAGCTCAGATGAAGAGGAAGGCGATGCGGAAGGAATGGAAGCAATGTCAGCACAGGATCCGCCCTCGACTGGTCCTGAGGAATCTACTGTCCCACCAAACTCACAGAAAAGAATTCATGAGTCCTCTCCCTCGGATTCAGACAAGGAGTCCTCTCCGTCAGCCCAGCTCAGTTTGTAAATCATGCCAGCTCAGCAGATTCATCTTGATTGGGTCAAAGTTGGCAAAAAGAAAGGAAAAAAATACCGAATAGTTGATTCTACCCACGTTGGGTAGAATCCTCTGTTCTGTTCTTGTTACTTCTTGCTTAGCACTGTTCTCTTCTTGTTTTCTCCAAGGGGCCGAGGTGGATAGTCAATCCTTTCTGGCTGCCTGTTTTCTTGCTTCTCTTGGTTGTATCTTCATATTGTACCATACTTCCTCTTAATAGAATTAGTTTTTACCAAGAAGAAAAAAAAAAATCATTGTTGTATGATCAAATTATCTTGAAATTCTCAAAACTACATGGATTTTAATTTGGTGATATATATGACTTTGATGATTACTATATATGATAATATAGTGTCTAATATATAAGTTGTGCTGTTGTGATGATGAAAGGATATGAATACCTCATAGTTTTATAAAAGTGTAACTAATAGTGAAGTTGTAGTGGTACAGATAGTTCACAATGTACAATAAAGAAATAGTTCTATGGTGGAAGCTATACAAATAAATAATGGAAAACTAACATGAAGTTTCAATATTCAATGGTGTGGTTAGGGTATATTACATCGACTTCACTCAAAAAAATTAAAATGTAGATAACATATTAAAAAATATACAAATGATGAATAATAATTTAATAAATTTTACAAGAAAGCACCCTTGCATAAATAAATCTAAATATGTATTTAATACCTTTCCAAGAATGGATATGATTCTATATTTGAGTGGGCCAAGGCATTGAAGGTGGGATCAAGCGCTGGAGTGGAAGAAGTAGACAAATGCATCCATGGGCATTATGTGGAATAGGCAGTGCGTTGGAAATAATACTGAGAGGGGCGGTGAATCAATATTTACAAATCAATAACTTTTTCATTTCCATAATCAGATTTATATACGCTACTTCAGTGAAGAGAACTCGCATGTGCACACAACTGTTCTTGAGGCAACTAGCGTATATCCAGTGAACTTATGATTCAGCTAATTCATCATATGTTGATCTTTAATCAGTGCATCAGTACTTTATTAAACATTAAACAATAACCATGTGCAGTAATAATAGAATAAACCATCACACAAGCAACACATGAACACCAAGATTTAAGGTGGAAACCCAATGTGGGTGAAAACCACCCGGTGTTGTCGTCTGTCTTTTTTAATAATAAGAAAATTTGTTTACAATCTTGTACTAGTGTAGGCTCATACCAGTACGCAGACACCCACTTGCAGAAGGCTACAACCTTCTCTCGTTCTCTAGCTTCTTCTAGAAGGGAGCTACAACCCCCTAGTTCTTGTACTAGCCGATATATTTACTAATACGTAGGCTTCGAGCTACAAAAGGCTACAACCTTCACTCATTCTCCAGCTGCGACTAGAAGGGAGCTGCAACCCTCTGATCAAATCACCATCCACTACTGGCAGGAAGCTTCGACTTCTTCACTGAAGGCTCCAACCTTTAGTATCCTTCAGGGACCACGTTTCATAAATTTTCACACTAGATACTCCTAGTAGACAATACTACAATATGAAGGCCACATTTCATTAACTTTTTATGCTTGACCCATTAGTAACATTGAAGTTCAAAATGAATCACCACTGCAATACAACCATCAAATACATCTGCATCAACCAATCACTAAAACCCAATCAATCTCTAATATAACTGAAACCCAATCATCAATCTCTGATATAACTGAAACAATCAATCATGGAAACCTCTGAACCTCTGACACAACTGAATCAAACAATCACTGAACCTCTGACACAACTGAATCAACCATTCATTCAAACTTAATCAAATTCAACCAATCAACTGGAACAGACAGATCACTGTAACCAATACACAAATATGAACCCAGAACAATGCATCAACAACTAGAACTAACTGTAACCTCAAAAGACGTGTCAGAATGTATATGCTCCTTTAATGAAGCAAACATGCATGTATACGCTACTTCCTTTTGCCCAACCTGCGTATACCTCTAAAGATACTGAATCATAAAACATCTGAACCACAAATTGTACCAATCAATGACATTCTGAAGATCTACTGTCATATTACCGAGTTCTAAACAGATAGCAACAAGGATCACCCTTATTTTTCAATCAGTTAATCAATGAGACACAAACTCTTTATGCATTCAGTTTTACTTTCAGATCTAAGAAGATTTCATTGATAGATAGCAGTAAAACATCAGCATTGATCTAATCGATCAATCATCCTTGAACATCAGGTTTTCTTTTGCATACGCTACTTGGAAGAGTCGAACCAGCGTGTATGCGCACCTTCACCAAAGTGAAACAGTGTATAGATCTGCAAATACTTATAACTTCGCTGCAATTCCCGACTTTAGACATAGACAAATCATTACATATAAAGGATAAACCATGTGTTAGCAATCAGATCTAGCCCATCCATTATTAGAGCACATAATGATAAGTCATTATGATCCTGATCGATCATTAGATCTCATCCATCATCAAATGCTCAGGTGTATATTTTGTCTAGATCAAGCAAAGCATTAGAAACCCATTACATGCATATTTGTTTTGATCTAACACTTCATAAGATATTCATTACTTATCCACTTATCCCTTTGATCTTCTCATCCTTATATAGTTTTAGGTCTTTTTCAATACCTTGGACCAAAACCACTTAGGATCAAATACCTCAAATCAAATACCTTGGACCAAAACCTTGGTTTTCCAACATGTACGCTATTTTCCTTCTGTGGGAGTGCGTGTATACATATAAGTTCATTTTGTTCTATGGACCAGCGTGCATACATTGTTTTGACTAAGTGGACCTGCGTATACTTCTTAAACTGCTTTACATTAACCTTTTCCTTTACTTTCTTTATTATGATTAGTAGACCTAAGTTCCATCTTCATGTTCTTCTATACCAATGTCTTGTTACTTTTGAATAGACTTGTTACAGTGTAATTTTCCATATTAATTCTGAAATGATTCCTTTGAACTCCCATGCATTCTGTCACATCTGATATCTCTCCTGTAGATTCATCTAGTTACCATATACAAGTGAGTTGTTCTGCTACAAGTGGGTTGCCATCAAGTACAACACATCTATCAGAATGCCAACAATCTCCCCCTTTGGACTTGATGGCAACCATGTTGGTGTTGATTACTGCAAGCTGTAGAAACTGTTTATAGATAATAAGAAACACCAAAATACTCTTCCCCTTTGACATCAAGGGCAAAGGGCGGACCAAGATAATCTCCCCCTTTGATATCAAGGGCAAAGGGCTAACCAAAATGAAGACTTTCATATCTGAACAACTGAATATAAACATTGATCATGCTCCCCCTAGGCACATGTTGAATTCTCTGATTAAAATCCCCCTTTGTACACACTGAGATGCACTATACCATCCATGCTCCCTCTGAGCACATGCAGAGTCTGCAAATATATTTTCAAAAAGAATAACATGACTCTATAACTCAACTATGTGAGTATGAAATTCCTATCACCAATGACTTATACATACATCAATCTCCCAACCAAGTGGGGATATACCAAATTTGACTCATCTACCCAACCAAGTGGGGATATACCAATTGTTTATACATGACTGAAATATAGCAATTATTACATCATCCTTCCCATGCATAGTGGGGGTACAAATTACATCATATGACCAAAAAGGACTCATTAAAAGAGTATGACAGACAAAGACATATTATGGGCCTTTATATGACCTTTTCATTAAATGATATACATGAAATTTATAACAAAGACCAAAGATCTAAACAAGACCATGATAGTCATCAGCAACTATCATACACCATATATGATCTGCTCCATAAGCATCTGTCAGCAACATCCAGTCCAGCAACCTGTATATGTCCATCATTAGTTCCCAATATATGACAATGTAAATATCGTCAACCTATGACAAAGTATGCCGCATATAGATATCAACTCATCCTCTTGATCTCATCAAGATCAAATTTCTCTGTTTCCTTAGTATAAAGAGCCTTATCATAACCTTCCATGAATCAACTAAGCATATGTCATATCTTCAAGCAGTAACACAAAATCATATCATATGTATGTGAAAACACCATAGTCATCATCTATGATCATAACATCATCATCAAGAACTGCATGATATTTCCACAAGAACCTTCAATATATCAACCATGTATCATCACTAGGGAACATCCCACATCTGATAAGCCTCAACCATGATAATCAACCTATGTGATTATCAAACCTATCATCATAAAGTAAGAAGTCATCATGGTTATTGTTATAGACAATTTTGTGCCTTACAGCAACAAGCATGAATTGTCAATAATCCAAGGGATCCAAAGTTCCCTAAACATGATGTTCCTACCCCTAGAGGAACAAGGTCAGCAAACCAACAGTGCTCAGATCATTTCTCCACCTGAAAACACTCAAAAACAAGCAATCCTGAAATCAAAGCAGGTGCTCCACTAGGTTTCTGCGCTGAAACTCAGTTGCTCCATGGTGTACCTGCGTTGCAAAGCAAGTGGGACAAAGGCCACCTGCGCTGAGCGAGAAGGGACAAGTGGCACAGTGAGTCATTGCTTTGGAATCTTCCAAAAATGACACTTGGATCAGGTATTTCGCCTTGTGATGAGTCAGAGGCTCTGTTTCTCCAAGTGGAAGCAAAGTTCTCCAAGTGGACTCAAGAACTGAAGATCAACTAAAGATTAACTGAAGAGAGAGAGGACACAAGGCAGCTACACATCAGTTGCAAGCTGACTCATCCTTTCTCAATTCATCTATATATTGAGCTCTCTCCTATGAGCTCAGGAGGCTGGAATTTTGTGCAAAGTAATGATATGCTGTTGGTTTCACTATTGAGTTATTGGGTGATTGTTTGAGAGAGGTGAAGAAGAGCAATTCTTTCTGCTGGGAGGTGTTGCTGGGTTGGAGCCTTCAATGGTTGTAATACTCTCAGAACCTTTATTTCTTCATTAATAAAAGCTATTGAGGTTCTTCTATGTGCTCTTGTTTCAATTATATATTGTGATGATTGCATGTTTGGTTTACACTAATCCATGAACCAGTTATGATTGCATGCCTCTTGTAGTTTCCTTCTTTGTTATTTTGCAGGATCTCATCGTAGCTGGGCGAGCAGAAGAACAAAGAGCTAGGAGCAAGCGGCCAAAGAGAAGAGTTTGGATTCGACATTAAGCGCAAGGCAACGGTTAGTGCTTTCTCCATTCTCTTTTGCTTTCATAAAGAAGTAAACCTTAAGTAGTTTGTTTTGCAGTTGTTGCTAAGGAACTGTCACCCTTAGAGTGGGATAGGGTCATCCGAGTCGGATACTTTTCCCTACAACAGTTATGTGACTAAGTAAGCCATGTCTCTGAATATCCATGTCTTCAAATAGCTATGTCTTCATGAGACCTGTAATAACACCGTTCTCTTGGCCAACTAACAATATTTATCAATATGCAACTTAAGTAATCATCCATGTATCCAACATAATGTGTATCCATCAAAGGGATAGCAATATGTATCTAGCAAACCATGAGATCATAGTCATTTGTCAAGCTTTTTTGATACCATCAACAACAACAATCCTTAACCATGTGAGAGCCAAGAACTATAGGAATCCTGCATCATAACTGCACCATATGAACTTTATGCATCTTTGAAGGCATGATGACATCAGCATAAAATAAATGAGTGACTCATCATCAAATAATGAAGTTGTGTACTCAAGCTTTGTACTTCTCCTTGTCCTGTAAGCAACATATCATATGTACTGTATGCATCATAAAGAAGGTTATCCACAATCATCCATAAATCTGATCTAAATAACAGCTAGGTGGCTCAAGTAATGTAAGTATCATCTGAGATTTCATCATATGCAACTCATGGCTGCAACATAGCATGATGTATCATTTAAACACTTCAGCAACATAAGTACCAAAGACTTCTAAACATAATGCCAACAATGCATTATTAGAAGCATAGCATATTCTCCCCCTAAACTTGTGCCAACTGTTCATTACCAGATATGATCATTGCATATATCAGTAAGGATCATCAAGGCATCATCATCAACTAGTTATACATCAAGTCATCAACAACTTATGAGGGTGTTATAGACATATTTGGGCACTGCAACCCCAATCACATATGTCCATAAACCAAGGGCTTCTAAGTCCCTAAAAGTGTTGTTTCATACCCTAAAGGAGCAAGGTCAGCTGATTACATCACCTCCCAGAAGTTTTCCATGAAAATCTACTCAGAACTAGTCAAAGCAGGACCATACAGACTGCCTAGTGCTAAGGGTGCGATGCATCTCACCTGCCACATGAAAAAAGTGCGATGCATATTGGAAAGCCCTTCCATAGGGTGCGATGAGCGAGAGCAGACAAATGGCACAAGCAGTTTGCTAGGTGGAAACCCAGAGAATCTTCTAGAAACTGCTCATTTGACACTTGCCTCTTTGAGTTCGCCCAGGGATGAGTAAGAGATCTAAAATCTCCATGTGGAACTAAGAACTATCATAGAGATGACACTAATCAAAATCCCAGAAGCTAACTCACCCCCTGCAAATATCTATAAATGGATCCCTCATCCAAGAGATCCAAGGGTTGGAATTTGGTAATTTGCAAAGAGGTGGTGCTGGTTTCTCTTTGAAGAAATTGTTGGGTGATCTTGCTTTGTGTGAGGTGAAGAGGGCTTTCAATCTTGGAGGATGGCGTTGGGTCAAACCAAGTGGTTGTAATCCTCTCTTCTATGACTTTTACTAATAAAGTTATTTGAGTTTTCTTCCATATTCTTGTGTATCTCTGAATATTATGTTTGTTATATGCACTTGTATGGCCAATATATATATGCTCCTATATTGTTTACAGTGAAAGATCTCTATGCTTTGATGGTAATATGCTACTGTAAATCTACAGGTGCTCTGTGAAGCTGGACAAGTAAGGAAGCAGTGGTGAGATTCTGTCAAAGGGGAAAGGAAACAAGCAAGGAGCCAAGCGAAAGATTGAGGTTGGTACTCTCTGCTTCTTTCCCTTCTCTCTCTCGTAAAGGAAAAACAAGTGACTTTAATCTATTTGTTTCTAAGATAGCTACCCGTCTAAGTGGGACTAGCAGCTCTGAATAGACATTAGATTTCCCGATAACAAAATGGCGACTCCGTTGGGGAGCGATTAGTTTGATTTCTTGTCTCTATTTGTTTGATTCATAAACCACAGACGGAGCCTGAAGTCAAGCCAGCTAGCCTTCAAACTACATTTTCTATGCAAGTGCGAAGTAGATCAATGCTGCTTTAGTCAATCTTCGAGTTTGTTTGTGAAATGAACAATTGATTTGCAAACATCCTAAGTGCCCTAGAGGTAGCTTGAGTAACCTCATTAGATCAGCCCTATACTTTGTAGTCACTGACTATCATTTGCTCGGCCTAAATCCCTGGACTAAACTGCAAACTGTGACCGAAAACTAAGTTAAAGTCTCGTTCCTTGACCATCGCACCCTCTCCTTTAGGAAATCTGGATGCATCGCACCTCCCGTGTGCAGTAGGTGGGATGCATCCCTGTTTCCCTGTGTTGCAGGTGCGATGAACAGACAAGACAAGATCTGCCTCCAGATTTTGGTTTTTTCTTCACTGTCTTCAGTTTTATTCAGGAGTTTTGCTGTCTGTGATCAGTAGACCACTATTGAAACCCCCTTCTTTGCATCATCCAACCTCTATTGTACAAATAATTGTGAATGTTTTTATGTATTGTGCGCCATTTACAATTCTCTTTTACAAAGAATTAGCTTAATCGAACTGTCGTCTTTTGATTTGGAAGTGTCGCAAGTGTCATTTTCAGTAAAAGAAAAGAATCCCATTGTTCTTGATAGTCGATTATACTGTTACTCTTGTATTTGATCTGAATTAGTAGTATTTCAAGTGTCGAAAGCAGTTTTCAATTCAAAATCGTAAAAGTGTCGTCTTGTCTCCTTTTCGTTTTTTGAAAAGAAAATCGTTAGTATTGTCGCTTTGAAAGAAGGAATAGTTTAGATTTGTATTTAGCATTATTTTTGTCATTCACACATTAAGAAAGCGGAAAACAAATACATGCACGTGCATTTGCATTTAGACTGCTTGTTGATTTTGATTCAGGACAGTGCATCTAGTGTGTGCTCTCTGCTCTATGTCGAAAGGATTTCATTTCTATTTCCTTAGTTGCTAGGATTTTCATTGCAAAAAGAAGTTTAAACGATAGTTTATCATCTTAGATTTTTCATTTTAGGAATTGTATATCTACATCACGCGATGAACCTGAAAGGAAAATTTCTTAAGAAAGATCAACTGTAAAATAAATTTAATGAACATAAAAATGCTTTGGAACCTAATGCACAACATCTAGAAGTCTAGGCTAGAGACGTATTCTGGCGTCGTAAAGCCTGGTAACTGTCACTTTCATCGTAGGTTGGGTGATTCCTCCTCTTTGATACAATAAGTGTCAGTATGGACTTGTGCTCCCACGTACCGTCGAGTATATATTGGGATACCACAATAGGCTATATCCTTTATCCTTAGGAAGCCATGTCTGCCGCCCTATCGATTGCAATGCACTGAACACGACATTCAAGAAGATTGATTGCCGTACCATAAAAAGTATTCTACAGTTTTGCGATTGGTTTGGTAAATCTCTGTCTAGATTTCCAGAGTAGTCTCTTTCATTCCATTCAGACTCCTTAAAGGAAAAGGTCCATCTAAGCACTTGTCACTTCAGGCTCATTAAAAATCGAAGGCGACTAGAGTCATCTTTAGCTTTTTCTCGACTCTTAAAAATTGAAAAAACAAGTTGTGTCAAAGCGTCTGAAATTTATTTCAATTGGAATAACTTCACTATTCCCTTGTTAGTCTTAGGTTGAGAAAATGGAGTCCACCAACCAAGGATTTCCCCTTGGGGGAAGTCCTAGTACTTTCTCCTCTTGGGGAGATGTTGGTGCACCTCATATGGCCACATTGTCCCTTCCAGGACTGACAATTGGCCTGTCGGTATGGCTTTTCTTGACCTCTGTCATTCAAAACACTGTGATTCCTGAACAATCGAATCAGCAACTAGATGATACCAGAGTTCCCCCAAAACCTTCTACTTCGTTTGTCTCTCCCTCTCCTTCTTTCTCTTCGCTTGGTAAAGATAGTAAAACTAAAAACCAAGTAACTGAGAAGAAGAAGAAGGAGCCAATGGAAAAAAGGAGCAACCATGCATCGTCTAGCGAAAATCCACACACTGCACCATCCAAACCTAAATCTCCATGTGTCATCTACAAAGGAGACCATTATCACCAAGATTGTCCTTGCATCCCACAGATCCTAAGGGACTGGTCTCCCCGCTTGCACAATCCGGTGTCGTCAACCTCTGATGATCATGTTGAAAGTACACTGTCAACTAGTGAAAGCGAAGTCACCAGACAAAAAGGAAAATCTAAATTTCCCTGCAGACTGTGTGAAGGAAACCATGCCCTCCATCATTGTCCCTTCCTGGATGAAGCTAAAAGAGTCTTGGATAATCGTCCTGTATCACCATAGCGACTCCCTCCTGGGTACAAGAAACTCTTGCCGAATCCATTGCTAGTTGAAAATCTGACTGACCCACCTTTGGAGTCGGTCGAAGCACCTATCATTGAAGATAAACCCTCTGAGTCCACATTGGACCAAAGTCAACAAGTCGAGATGGTAGTCGACCCCATCTTGACTTCAGAAGATTTACCTTTAGATGATACAGTCACCGAAGAGAATGAGAACGACACCGTTCAAATTCTTTTCGTAAACACAGACTCCGATGAACATGGGGGCAATCTGCCCATTCCTTTACCGCAGGAAGGAAATTCGTCGGAGTTGTATCTGGCCGTTTATTCGGTCCCACCTCCAAGCAACCTAGTCATTTCCTTCGATTGGAATCTACTAGGCAGACCTCGTTTACCATCTAATGTACCATTTCAAATCATAGTGCAAACTTACAAAATGGTCATGGTTGGTACCATCATAGATGAAGGGGCTTCTGTGAGTATCCTTTCCTCAACTACTTGGAAAGCACTTGGTTCGCCATCGCTTTTGCCTGAGATGCGATATCTGACAGGCTTCGATAAAGGAACTAGTCGGCCGTTAGGGATCCTTCCAAATTTGCCTATAACTTTGAGAAGGAAAATCGTTTATCTAAACGTAATGGTAGTCCAAGGACCTTTAGATTATAATCTACTCCTTGGGCGCGACTACATTTATAGCATGGGAGCCATCGTCTCCTCACTCTTTCGAGTAATGTGTTTTCCACATGAAGGCAGAGTGGTCCAACTCGTAGACCAGCTTTCATTCCCCAGTTCACACATAGCTAATAGTCAAATGCCATCCCTAACAGGTCTTTTTGCACAAGGAATGTCTCGTCAATCTCTAGTCTGTCCACCTAATGAGCGCGAGTGATTGGTGGTTAAGACTGAAACCCAGGGGGCATGCACCCTAGCCTGCTTCGGCAGGAAAACTTCAGGTATAGGGTAGGTTTCCACAGAGGATATATGACTGGTCTGACACACCCGTCTGTCTCGGAAAATGGGATTAGACTGGAATAAGATACCTTTGTTAGAAGGTAGGCCTTTCCCGATAGAACAAATGCTTTGTCTGCAAATTGAAGGGTAACCTGGAAAGGTAGGCCTTTCCCGATAAAACAAATGTTTTGTCTGCAATTTAAGGGTAACCTTGAAAGGTAGGCCTCTCACAATAAAACAAGTGTTTTGTCTGCAAATTGAGGGGTTATCTGGGGAAACTCTAATTCGCTATACCTGGGGGCATGCAAACTTTTTGCGTGAAAGTGAAGAGCGACCATTTATTTTCTTAGTTTGTAGTTCTTAACCCTTTAAACTCGTAGGATTGGTCGTTCCTAGCTTACATAATGAAAGGAGTCGGAGCATAATTTCGAATGGTGCAAGCTCCCTAAAAAATGAACCTATCGATGAGACATCCTTATTATACGACTGGCACGAGCAGTTTTAAGCGAAGTTCAAGCTCATTAAAAATTAAACCTAGCAATGAGCATATGTTCCACCAAAGTTTAAGCTCATTAAAAAATAAACCCACCTCTGGTAAATAACCTTTGTGAATGTATTATCATCAGCTTTTGAGCCTTGGTCGTGTTCTTACCATCACCTCCACTTTGTTGTTGTCGATTATTCACCTCCATTTGATTGTTTACCCCTTTTGAGGAACAGCTACGATGAGTGATCCTATTAGCCACATTTTTTACACTGCCATGATTGGAAAGTTCCAAACCTTATCTGGAACTAGCTGCTATCTGAAAACATCACTCGTTCCTCAAAAAACGAGTCTCCTTAAGCTATTTTCATCTGACTCGTAAAATATGAAAAGATTGCCGAGCGATTGGCCTCTCCAGCTCGTTAAAGTGATTGGAAGTGCTATCCCTCCTCTAGATTTTAATCTTTTTTGGACCTAAGGGATTATTACACAAAAAGATCGAGCATTTGTCTTGTTCGGCTCGTTAAAACTATCATAAAGTCATCCCTTTCGCATTGTTTTATACTTTTTCTAACTTAAGGGATTATGTTACGAAAAAGGAATATTGGAGTCTTCTTTCCGTCTCTTTTCAGACTCTCTAAAATTGAAAAGGGCCGAGTTATCCTTGTCGTTAAACTCGTTAAAACAATAGCGACAAACTTGTCCATTCAGACAAGAGCGAGTTTCACTATCGCTAGGCTCGTTAAAACATAGCGAGGGGTTTGCCCGAAGGGCAAATTATAGAACAAGCATATGTTATCCTCCTCAAGCTTGACAAAAATAAAAAGGTACTGGTCAGAAATGACTGGGGAAAATTGGGAAGAAAACTTGAAGAAACTTCATTGGTAGCAGGTCGCTCTTGAACATGACACCTTCACTCCATCACCATGATTGAGTCGGGTTGGGTTATTCCATTCACCGATCATATCGCCATTTTTCCACCGTACCATCCACTTTTGGGGTTAACGCTACCAATCCATTTCAGTGTCGCCGATATGTTCAAGAGAAGTCACTCAGAGAATTCACCTACCCAGCTTGTGTCTCATCCGCTACAATACCTTCACGCTTCATTCTTTCATGATCGCTACCTTGAACCTTGTATCATCAGATCATTTTCACTTCTACGAAATCATTTGCTCCATTCCGTGTCGTAGATGTGGGATCCATTAATGCCCTCCTACGACAGGTCACTTCTTGTCGACATCAACTCATTATCCAAGAAGCCAACCTAGGGACATCCCTTCCAGTACTTTGAAGCTTGCATGCCTCAATGGCAAGTTTCTCACTTCCGGCGACAGGTTTACACTAATGGTCTTTGACCAAAAGATTTTGCATGGTGTTTGACATCAACTCATGTATTCACACCACGTGAATTGTACTGCGGTACCTTGAGGGTCATCATCATTATCGGTGATTCCTCTCGCGTCTGTTAATAGCTTACATCATTGGCTGGTAATCAGGCAATGTATTTCCATGTTCGACATCAAGACACCTATTCACATGGATCGACTTGTACTTCGGGCGAAGATTGAACGAGTTTTGAAGATCCCGGATCTAGTTTCATCCATCCGAGCTGCGATATATTCAGGAAAATAAAGACATCAAATGTACATCATTGCTGCATAGATAATCATCCAAGCTAAGGGATGATGGCTCTACCAGATTCATCAGTCTGCACACAGACGATTGTCTGTCCTATGTACATGAAAATGAATTTATCAAGCTGAGCATGGGAATGCTCGCCTCAGCCAGATCATGAAAATATTATGAAGATAATGTATTGTATTGTATCTTATTACAGGTCACTTTCCAGTGCGAAAAACCTCAGATCCTCATTATAAAGCATTTCACCTGACATCAAAGGATTTAAGACCTCATGCTTTAGGGGGCAACTATTATAGACATATTTGGGCACTGCAACCCAATCACATATGTCCATAAACCAAGGGCTTCTAAGTCCCTAAAAGTGTTGTTTCATACCCTAAAGGAGCAAGGTCAGCTGATTAAATCACCTCCCAGAATTTTTCCATGAAAATCTACTTAGAACTGGTCAAAGCAGGACCATACAGACTGCCCAGTGCTAAGGGTGCGATGCATCTCACCTGCCACATGCCAAAAGTGCGATGCATACTGGAAATCCCTTTCATAGGGTGCAATGAGCGAGAGCAGACAAATGGCACAAGCAGTTTGCTAGGTGGAAACCTAGAGAATATTTTAGAAACTGCTCATTTGACACTTGCCTCTTTGAGTTCGCCCAGGGATGAGTAAGAGATCTAAAATCTCCATGTGGAACTAAGAACTATCAGAGAGATGACACTAATCAAAATCCCAGAAGCTGACTCACCCCCCTGCAAATATCTATAAATGGATCCCTCATCCAAGAGATCCAAGGGTTGGAATTTGGTAATTTGCAAAGAGGTGGTGCTGGTTTCTCTTTGAAGACATTGTTGGGTGATCTTGCTTTGTGTGAAGTGAAGAGGGCTTTCAAGCTGGGAGAATGGCGTTGGGTCAGACCAAGTGGTTGTAATCCTCTCTTCTATGACTTTTACTAATAAATCTATTTGAGTTTTCCTCCATATTCTTGTGTATCTCTGAATATTATGTTTGTTATATGAATTTGTATGGCCAATATATATCTGATCCTATATTTTTTACAGTGAAAGATCTCTATGCTTTGATAGTATTATGCTACTGTGAATCTACAGGTGCTTTGTGAAGCTGGACAAGTAAGGAAGCAGTGGCGAGATTCTGTCAAAGGGGAAAGGAAACAAGCAAGGAGCCAAGCGGAAGACTAAGGTTGGTACTCTCTGCTTCTTTCCCATCTCTCTTTCGTAAAGGAAAAACAAGTGACTTTAATCTGTTTGTTTCTAAGATAGCTACCCGTCTTAGTGGGACTAGCAACTCTGAATAGACACTAGATTTCTCGATAACAGAGGGTCAAAATCACTTCTGCATATCATCAACAGATTATAATCATCATCAATTAGAACAAAAAAGATAATTGATAATTGACTGAACCATATCAGACCCCTTTTCATGAGTTTGTCCCACTGCTTCTTCATCAAACCAACATATACGTGATTGTGCAGCTTCTAACTAGCGTATATACGTGACTTGTCTTCATTATAACTGTGTATGAGAATTAGAGCACTGAAATTTCATACTTTTAGTTCTTCTTGAGTCTGTTTTGTCTGTATACTGAGCTATGCCACATATTTTTTACTGTACTTCCTTCTTCTTCCATACCTTGGAGTGTGATGAAGTTTGCTCCTTTTGGTATGTTGGCCGAAATTTTCTCCTGCATTCTTTTGTTATATGCCCAAACTTGTTACAAGCATAACATCTTATATGTTTCATATTCCCTCTATAACAGTCAATGGCTTTGTGACCAAACATATTGCAAGAAAAATAATATCCCTTGAAGTACCTGGAAGCTGATGATGTTTTTGTGTGATGGTCATTAGCTTGAACCATTCTACTTCTGCATCTTGCTGCAGCATGTCAAAAATTATGACATATAAAACATTCAACATTATTCATGAGAGTAAAGAACCAATTATCACTTCCATAGTTAGGAGTAAATGATTTTCTTTGAAGACTTCCTTTCCTTGGTTGTTGATGGGGTTGACCTCTTATCTCCTTGTTGAGAATTTCAGATTTTGCACTATAGTTCTTTGCTTCAGTTTGTGAGCTAGATTCTCCTTTAATAGTTTCATGAAATCCAAGACCATATTTGATGGTAGGATACCTTTGACTACTAAGAATATCATCAAAAATCTTAGTACTATCTTGAAATCGTAAAAGTTTATCCTTTTCTTCTAATTTACCTTTTAGGATATTTACCTCAACCTGGTATTGCTCTTCCTTTTCAAGATACTACTTCTTCATGATTGCTTCATCTTTTCTTCCTTCTTCCACTTGTTTCCTTAATTCGAGAACTTCGTTCTCTTGTTCTTCAAATGCTTGGAGTAGTTCTTCATTATGCTTATTTGAATTTTTGAGATATTCCTTTAGAGAAATGACCATAGCTTCAAGACCTTTACAATAGCTGGTTCTTTCTATAAGTTCCTTGGTTTTTGTGTCCTTTTCATTCATTTCATTTCTCAATGATGTCACTTCATCCTGCAGCCTTTGACTTTGATCTTCCTTTTCTTTGTACTGCTTCTTTATTTTGTTTCCTTCCTCCAACTGGGCTTTTAACCTAGTAACTTCTTCTTTGTAGGGACATTCCATTTTATCAATTAGATCATTTTGATCTCTAATTTTGTCTGAGATCTTTTTAAATTCTGCCTCTATTTGATTTCTTTCTCTTTCACCCATAAGAAAAAATTCAGTTGTTTCGTTGTCACTTTCATTATCTTCAAATGAACAGAGAAATGTATCACTAGAGGACAACAAATTCATACCTGATATTTCTTTTGCTTGTTCATAGTCATTCTAAGGTGATTCTAAATTTGAAGAGTTGCTTCCACATAAAGGCCAATCGCCTCTCCCACTGTCACAGTTCCTTTGATATGTCTTCTTCTTTTGAGGTGCTTTCTTCTTTAGCTTCTTTCCCATTGTTTACTACATATCTCCTTCAAGCGAGTAAGCTTCTCCCAAAGGACCTGCTCTGATACCAATTGTTGGAAATAATACTGAGAGGGGGAGGGGGGGGGGTGGTGAATCAATATTCACAAATCAATAACTTTTTCATTTCCATAATCAGATTTATATACGCTACTTTAGTGAAGGGAACTCTTGTGTGCATGCAACTGTTCTTGAGGCAACCAGCATATATCCAGTGAACTTATGATTCAGTTAATTCATCATATGTTGATATTTAATCAGTGCAACAATACTTTATTAAACATTAAATAGTAACCATGTGCAGTAATAACAAAATAAACCATCACACATAAGCAACACACATGAACACCAAGATTTAAGGTGGAAACCCAATGTGGGTGAAAACCACCTACTGCTGTCATCTCTGTCTTCTTTTAATAATAATAAAATCTGTTTACAATCTTGTACTGGTGCAGACTCATACCAGTACACAGGTACCCACCTGCAGAAGGCTACAACCTTCTCTCGTTCTTCAGCTTCTTATAGAAGGGAGTTACAACCCCCTAGTTCTTGTACTAGCCAATATATTTACTAGTACGTAGGCTCCAACCTACAGAAGGCTACAAGCTTGACTCGTTCTCCAGTTGCTACTGGAAGGGAGGTCCAACCCCATGATCAAATCACCAGCCACTACTGGCAGGAAGCTTTGACTTCCTCACTGAAGGCTCCAACCCTCAATATCCTCCAGGGATCACGTTTCATAAAGTTTCAGTCTAGATACTCCTGGTACACAATACTACAATATGAAGGCCACGTTTCATCAAATTTTCATACTGGACCCATTAGTAATATTGAAGCTCAAAATCAATCACCACTGCAATACAACCATCAAATACATCTGCATCAACCAATCACTGAAACCCAATCAATCTTTGATATAGCTAAAACCCAATCATCAATCTTTGATATAACTGAAACCCAATCATCAATCTCTGATATAACTGAAACAATCAATCATGGAAACCTCTGAACCTCTGACACAACTGAATCAACCATTCATTCAAGCTTAATCAAATTCAACCAATCAACTGGAATAGACAGATCGCTATAACCATTACACAAGTTTGAGCCCATAACACTACATCAACAACCAGAACTAACTGTAACCTCAAAAGATGTGTGTCAGAATGTATACGCTCCTTTAATGAAGTAAACCTGCATGTATGCGTTACTTCCTTTTGCCCAACCTACGTATACCTCTAAAGATATTGAATCATAAAACCTCTGAACCAAAAATTGTACCAATCAGTGACATTCTGAAGATCTATTGTCGTATTACAGAGTTCTAAACAGATAGCAACAAGAATCACCCTTCTTTCTCAATCAATTAATCAATGAGACACAAACTCTTTATGCATTCAGTTTTACTTTCAGATCTAAGAAGACTTCATTGACAGATAGTAGTAAAACAACAACACTGATTTGATAGATCAATCATCCTTGAACATCAAGCTTTTATTTTGCATACACTACTTGGAAAAGCCAAACCAGCATCTATACGCACCTTCAC
Organism: Pinus tabuliformis; assembly: GCA_031772625.1. Lineage (NCBI taxonomy): Eukaryota > Viridiplantae > Streptophyta > Pinopsida > Pinales > Pinaceae > Pinus > Pinus tabuliformis. Next base: position 700,532,372 of record CM062805.1, on the reverse strand, counting down.
CAAAGTGAATCAGCGTATAGATATGTAAATACTTATAACTTCGCTGCAATTCCCGAATTTAGACATACCCAGATCATTACATATAAAGTATAAACCATGAGTTAGCAAACATATCTAGCCCATCCATTATCAGATCACATAATGATAAGTCATTATGATCCTGATCCATCATTAGATCTCATCCATCATCAAACACTCATGTGTATATTTAGTCTAGATCAAGAAAAGCATCAGAAACCCATTACATGCATATTTTTTTTTTATCTAACACTTCATAAGATATTCATTACTTATCCCTTTGATTTTCTCCTCTGTATATAGTTTTAGGTCTTTCTCAATACGTTGGACCAAAACCACTTAGGACCAATACCTCAGACCAATACTTTGGACCAAATACCTCAGACCAATACCTTGGACCAAAACCTTTGTTTTCCAACATGTACGCTCTTTTCCTTCTGTGGGAGTGCATGTATACGTATACGCTCCTTTTGTTCTGTGGACCATTGTGTAGACGATGTTTTGACTAAGTGCACTTGCGTATACTTCTTAAACTGCTTTACATCAACCTTTTCCTTTACTTTCTTTATTCTGATCAGTAGACCTAAGTTCCATCTTCCTGTTCTTCTATACCAATGTCTTGTTACTTCTGAATATACCTGTTACACTATAATTTGCCATATTACTTCTGAAATGATTCCTTGAACTGCCATGCATTTTGTCACATTTGATATCTCTCCTATAGATTCATATAGTTACCATATACAAGTGAGTTGTTTTGCTACAAGTGGGTTGCCATAAAGTACAACACGTGTATCATAATGCCAGCACGGTGTTGAAAAGTCAGGAACGGGTAAGATATAGTGAAAGAGAGGTGGTATGGACAAGAAAAAGAAAAGAACAAAGATGGAGTAAATGGTGTTGATGTTTAATAAAGGAGTTGGTTTGTGTGAAGTGTGAACACCCTAAGGGTTTTGGTACAAGGAATTTACCTAGGAAATTGTAAAACTTGATGTTGAGGTAGACGTGTGTGAGCAATCGTAGTTGTAAGGCCTTAAGAGCTTGCTCATGCATACATGCAGTGCAGTGGCACATGGGGTCATCAAGTTGTAAAATGGACCACTTGGAGAGGACCAGGGTGGCAAGTGTATTGGTATTCTAGCTTGAGCGGGGGAAAGTGAAAACTCAGATGAGATGGTTAATGATTAGGACTAGGTTAATCTCCTAAGTCAAGTTCAAGTTACTGGTAGTTTTCCAACTCCAAGTATATGGGCACCCATGGTTTTGCCTTTGGTATTAGTGTTTGATGACCAAAAAAATCCATAATTATTTGTCCTATGGAATCAAACAATGATATCTTTAAACATCACCATATATCGATGCTTTGTGATCCTATAAAATCACCTTATCTCGATGCTTTGTGATCCTATCAATTTGTTCTATTATTTCCTATTTTTTATTTCTTATTTTTAATATTCTAATATATATATTAGATGTTTATAACTACTATTATTTATATATGATTTTTTGGATTGTATTATTTTAATTTATTCTTCATTTTCTTTATATTTCTAAATTTAATACTAAAATCATCCTTCTTAATAACCTTAAACTATAACTACTTTAAAGGATACAGGAATATCAATATCCTTACAATGCCTTAGCACCATTACATTTGGAACCAAGACATCCTTATAACGTTTGGTAAGCTTAAAACCTATACAACTATGTCTATATTTTATTTAGTTGTCCACTTCTATCTTGTTTTTCTTTATTACTAAAGTTACTAAATTTTGTTACATGATAATTTATTTTAATTTGTAATATATATGTTCTTTTACCTCAAAATTTTAATCTTTATTATATTCTTTTATATTTTAAATTTATATATTTTTTAATTATTTAATTTGACATATATTTTCTAATGCCATAGTCTAATTTACAGACAAAATCATATTTTTCGCTACATTTTTTTTAGTTAATTGTAACCAAAATATGAGGGAGATTTTAAAAACTAGAGTTTAAGTTTTTTAAGTACCCTAAGAGGTTTTTCGGGGTACCCAATCCATTTATGCATTGAAACATGCATTTTAAACAACAACAAAAATCACATTCTTTCTTGAAATTGTTTTATGGATTTCAGTGAAAAGGTCTATTTTGTCTATATGTTAGACTGCACCTTTTTTAATTACTCGTCTCAACTCTTTATTATCATATGTTACTTATTTTAAAAATCTTCGATAAAAATAAATTTACATACATCCATTTAACCATTATCGACCTATTTTTTCCTAACTATTTATTCAATTTAACAAATAAATCTTTATTATCATGTCTTACTTATTTTAAAAAAAAATCGATAAAACTGCATTCTACATACATCCCTTTTATCTATTATGGATCTATTTGTTCTTTCTAACTATTTATTCAATTTAAAAAATGCCATTTAGATTTGAAAAAAAAAAAACACTCACATCTTTCAATAAAATAAAATATATTAAAAAGAAAAACAACCATTATATACATAATAAAATGTGCTTACATAAAAACATTTTCATATATGAAATACATCGAGGAAAAGTTAAACTTCACAAATCTTAACAATGATTAAAAGACATGCAAAAGTTCAAAACTATCATAAAAAAATAACCTCCTTTCAAAATGGGCAACAAAAAGAAACAACCTCAACGTTAAAATTCCCTCCCAAAGAAGGTGTTGTCACCTTCTGAAAGGAGAGTTCTAGTTGTACAAAGAGGACAAAGGAACAAAGATGTTTGGAGCTAGCCTCCAAGCCATATGTTATCCATGACCCCTAAAAATAATTTTTATTTTGATTAATCATTTGCATCTATCTGTTATTTTCCTGAAAGAGGTTGATCAAAAAATGATCCTAGATGACTTTTTACTCAAGAATGAAAGTCAAAGGATGCTTTTGAAAATAGTCCCATTGCATATATCCTTTCAATCTGAATCTAATTCAATTTTAATGAGCTAAAATGGACTTCGGATGAAGAAGTTATCACAGAAAGAAGGTTGCATTTATCTTTTGAAGAGGCAAATTCTTATGAAAATGGCCTAAAAGGCTCATTGAACAAATCACATCGAAAAAAGCCAAGGGAAGGACTTAACGCAAGGGCGGAAAGACCCTCGATCAGTGATCTCCGATATATCGGGTTAGAGGTAGGCTGCACCCAATATCGGGACCCTAGGCAAAGCAATATGCGATTGAATCGGCAATCGGGGCGATCGTCGATCGAAGGAGCAGAGGCATAGACCCCGCCGATGCGATACGCGAGGTGCGATATCATTGATCGGCGCATCGACAGATCGGAGATTGGAATCACCAAAGGGAAGACCCCCGGGCCATTGCGACAACGATATCGCGACATGCAATAAAGCGATGGGCAATGTGCGCTTGCACGTGGTCTGTTGGATTGGGTGCACAGATCAACGGTCAGGATTTGATTGGGGTGATCGGCGATTGGGCGACCAGTGGATCCCCGATACAAAGGACCGTTACATGCACCATGCGACTTGCGATAACAATATGCCGATAAGGGCCGGACCCGATGGGTTTATAGACCCGATTTCATAAGTTTTGATGTCCGGGTTTTCGGATTTTCTATGAATTCCTTTGTATTTGGGTTTTTTGACCTCCCGCCTATGCAATCTCGATTTATGATGACAGGACAGACCCGAGAGGGATATAGATGCGATTGAATGAATTTTGAGATCCGGTTAAATGCTCCAATCATGTGTTTTCGACAGTTTTCCTGTGTATTGCATTATTTGGCTATTTCTGCAGGGGGAAGGCCGAACAGTTAGGTTTCCTGTGCCCGCCGATTCATTACAATGAGAAACTGATTCTTTTATGGAAACGCGTGGTTTTTCCATGATGGAGGACTGTAACCAATGTGTTACAAATACACTGAGAGCACCATTGACCAAAGGTCGCTTAAGAGAGCATTGGAAGGTTGCAGAGAGTCGCTTGGAGGTCGAGTGAACTACAGAGGCACGCAAAGGCCGAGAGAAGCTCAGAGAGAGCCAGAGCCAGAGCCAGAGAGCAGAGCCAAGAGACAGAGCCAAAGCCAGAGCCAAGAACCAGAGCACCAGAGCCGTAGAGCCAGAGTGCTTGACAGAGGCATAGCCACCAGAAGTTGGATGCAGAGCCTCAAAGCCAAAGATCTCAAAGCAGACATCAAAGAGCCATGATGATGTAGTGAAGCTGTAGAACAACAAAGAGATCAAAATGATCAAGCTGTTGCTGGTGTCTAGAGTGTGTCGAAGACAGAAGGAGTTCCAGAGACAATACAGAGTTCTGAGGGAGTCAGAGAAGCCAAAAGCTCAAGAAGCTCAGAGCACTGATTGAAGGAGTCAAGTCCAGAGAAGCCTAGATCTGTCTACAGAGTAAGGACAGCCAGCGGGATGAGATGGTATTTCTAAACCCATAGGTTCTGTGTAAACCAATGGAGTTGAGCGTGGAGCTTATAAAACATTTTTAACCGTAATCCCAAAGAGCCTAATCGAGTTGATTAGAGCTCAAGAAGACGTAGCCCAAGATATCAGGGTGAACTCCATATTATATTGTTATCATGTGTGATTGCTTATTGCTGCATTGTATTTGCTACTTTATTTGCTTTTAAATGTTTTTCATATCAGTTTAAGCAAATGAACATAAGAACTTGAACAGTCCAAAAATAAAGACAAGCATACACCTATTTTCAAGCACTTTTTAATTAAGCAATTGGTTAATCATAAAGTCTTGGGAATATTTAAGCTTTGGAAGTGGGAGAGGTTCTTGTAAGTTGACAAGAAACCTTTAGTGCCCCATTTTCAGATCAGAGGTTGATGTGCTTTGCAAATTGGAGATTAAAGGAGGAAGAATAGGTCTAGTTTAAATTGTTTTGGAGAAATTTCCATATTCTCTTAAAACCATTTCTTTCACAAACCCCATTTTTCCTTTGTTTTTTAAACTCTAGCCGCAGTGACCCATTTTTAACTCTAGCCAAAATCCCTTTGTATATCCAACTCTAGCCATGTTTCCCATTCCCCTTTGAAATGTTTTAAAACATTTAGAAATCATGCTGAAACCCTTTTTAAGCGTCAGGACCCACAAACCATAATCACTATTGGCCCCTTCCCTTTTTGAGATACATATCCGCTCATCTCCCTTTTTTTAACTTTTGAGATATCACAAATTGCAAAGCTCCCCGCCAATTTCCATATCCAAGTCTCGTCACCACTCCTTCTCGCCGATTGTGATAAAGTATTTTTTGCCAATTGCAATAATTCATTTCCCCGCCAATTTTGATATTGCAATCGGGGACCGCACAAGTCAAAGTCCCTCCTCCACCGAAGTCCCTTCCAACTTGCGATTGCGATGTGCGAGAACCCTCCTGAATGTGATATTTTATGTGATACATTCTATAAACCGTCATGTCCGGAACATCAAAAGTCACCATAAATTAGTGTTAAAGCCCCTTTTCCCTTTTCGATGGTGATATGCAAGTCTTGGTTCCATATGCGATATTCTATGTATCATGCTTTATTGAAGTTTTGCGTCCGGACAATCGGCAAGCACTATTAAATATGGTAAAAAAGCCCTCCCCTATATTGCGATTGCAATATCAACAAGCCAGGATCAACGACCCAGATTGAATCACCCGAATCAACGACCTAGATCAACGAAAATTAAAATGTCTATTTCGCTTCCACTTAGAGGGACAACGAGGGTATTTTTCTGCATATATCCAGCAACGCCATTATCAAATAGAATACAGAGTAAATGAATACATGGAAGCTGGAGAAGACTTGATGATCTAGCATGGTGTACCATGTAGAGGGAAGACAAAGTACTACCCAGGCGTCCTCTTCTTTTGTACTGTGGCATTAAACTAATAGTTGACCACTCCCAGTTTTGAAGAATGAATGATCCGAGCACTAAAGGTAGAAGCGAAAGGAATCGACTGAGTGACACAAGTGGCCAGACCGTAGAAAAGAAACAACCTGAAGCATAGGCGATCCCATGGATGGGAATGGAGATATTTTGTTGGTGTTTTCATCTTATTGTTGACTTGCTTTGTTATCTTGCAATTTGTCATCATTGAATGAAGCAATTAATCTTTTATAGTCATTTTTGGGCCACAGAGCCATCCTAGGTCGAGATAGCTAGTAGATCTAATAACTGAGGCTTGGCTGAAGATATTTTTTTGTAATTACTGTTCAATTCTCCCCTCTCGAGATAAATAGTGGGAAGAAACACTTCAAAAAGGTTCAAAATCCTAAATAAAGAACTACATGTTAGTTTGAAGACTGTATGACTTTATGATATGCATCTTTCAGAATATTAAGGAAATGGTGGTGATTCCTCCTTCAAGTACTATAGTATGTTATCCCTCTATTAAGTTCCATTATGTTCATGTTTCCTCTTTGAATTCATGCAATCGTAGCTGCTAGAAATCTTTCATATGTTCTTACAAATTCATTTGTATTAAATCTTTAATGCATGTGCCTATATGGATCTTTGATATTATATCTTTAAAATTGTGCTCCATGAATCATCGCAGCCATCCTCTTTCATCGATTATGTCTACCTTTAACTCAGATAAGTGAAAAATTATGGAGGCTTCAAGTTCTATGTGATGAGTTATTATATCTCCTTATCCTCTCTCATTGCTCTTTCAAAGCTTATTAAATTGTATATCCTTGAACTACTTGGCCTCCACTAGTTTATACATATATTTTTGTGAATTGTATATGTGAAGAAGTACCAAAAATACATTACGTCTTTAGATGAATGAACCAACCCATGATGTTTATATATAAATATATATATATATGTGTGTGTGTGTGTGTGTGTGTGTGATGTCTCTAGTTTCCTGAGAATCATATGAGAGACAAAATCTAGATGTTCTAGACAATGGTCTTGTAAGTAATCTGAGGCTATCTCTGGAAGCGACAACATATTTTGGCACCGTTGCGGGGAATGTATTGAAGGATTTTTCCCCGGGGATACGAAAAGTTAAGCACTCTTTGTATAGGTGAGAAAAGACATTTTCGTTGCATCCTCATCACCTTGGCAACTCCACAAATCCCATTACCATTTATCATCCTATATTTTAGAAAGCTTCACACTCACTCAGATACCTCTTAGCAGAAAACCCCAACTGTATCTAACCCAAAGAGATTTATTTTCAGGAGATTTTGGAAGGAGAAAACTCCTACTACCTATGCTACTATCTCATCATTCTTTGAAGCCTCCTCATCTAGCTCCCAACCCATTGTCATAACCCATTGTCATTCACTACTCAGAATTTACTCCTAAGATCCTTACATACCCTTCTCTCAGTCTAGCCGCTCCAACCACTGTGGTTTTGTCCCAAGTTCCTCCGCAAATATCAACTCCCCTCTGTTAATTCAGATGGTTGTTTTGGGTTTCTTACTGAATAGATATGCCCCTCTTGATTTACCTCAACCTCTAAGTGCTATGCCTCAAGACTACCTAAAGATTTTGCCTAGGTTCAATGGGGAGGATGAAAACATTGCACAGAGACACATTGAAACCTTATATGCTTTTGCTAAGAATCTAAATGTAGAACAATTGTATGTGGTCCTAAGACTCTTTGTACAATCCCTTGATGGAGAAGCCAAAAAATGGTTTAAAGCCCTACCAAATGCCTCCATCACTAACTAGGAGGAACTCGAAAACTCTTTCACACAAAAGGTGGGGTGAAAAGAGAAATCATGAGTATGTCCTCAGAGAGTTCAATGCTATAAGGAAGAAGCCAGAAGAGGACATTTCAGAATTCATAAAATGTTTCAATAAGTTGTATAATAACCTGTCTCGTGAGGTAAATCCCCCTCAAGTTGTTACTCGCGTAGTATTTGTGGGGGCCTTTGAATTTGACTTTGGTTTTACCCTAAGAGAAAGGAAGTCTCACACTTTGGATCAAATCGAAGTTGATGCTCTTGAGGTAGAAGAAAATTTTACCTTGGTAGGGAAGTCAAGAGGTAAGGATGAAGCTACCAAGAAGAAAAGGGGGAAAGAGGAAACATCCTCCTTTGGTCAAGCTAAAGAATCACCAAATCTGAAGTGGGAAGAAATGGAAAAACTCATCAGTAGTTTATCATATAAGGTGGTGAAACTTGAGCTGGAGAACAAGAGCCTCTCGAAATAGAATGCTCAAGATAATAACCAAGGTTATAACTCACAGTACAGAAGGCCTCCATTGCAGATACTTCAAAGGGAAAGAAAAGATCGACTCGATCAAATCCCTCCTCTATAATTAGAAGATGATCCTGATGAACAACCATCAGATACACATGAGATGCAGGGAAACTTGTATTCCTCTTTCTCTAATGAAGAACTTGAAAACATGGCTCACCAAGAGACAAGTCAGGATAGAGAAGCAACCAAAAATAAGGAGGAAATAGGTGATTATTGTAAATAGTTTGCGGATTTCATGCAAGCACAACTACACCGAAGGTATGATCTAAGATCTTCAAGAAATAGGTCGAGGGAACCTGAACAAGAAGAGGGAACAGCTCCCCAAGATATTCCCCTAGTGCCCGATAAATGGAAAGGTAAGCTGAATATTGACTCACCCAAGGTAAAAGTCCCCTCAAATAAGGAATGCAATAGCTCTCAGGTAAAAGTGAAGGCATCTGTTCTGATGAAAACTACCAGTGATAAGGAAAGAGAAGCATAGCTAGGAGGTGTAGAAAAAAGCCAACCTGCATTCAATCTTCAAAAGGAACTAGAAAAGGTAAAGATACTTGTTCCTCTAATTAAACTTCTAAAACATACCACTTATAAAGCCCAAGTCTCTCATTTCATGCTTCCATCCACCTCAGTACTGACCCATGATTATTTAAACCTTCAAGAAGAAATACCTATGGTTGTTTTTGGGCCTCATGTTGAGGAACTTGATCCTTCCAGTGCACCCTTCTATGTGAACCTGGTAATTCATTACCTCTTATTGCATAACTACATGTTGGACTTTGGAGCCTTGCATAACCTCATGCCCTTAGCCATGATGGAACAACTTGGCTTGCTGATCATCAGGCTCTAAAAGGACCTATACTCCTTTGACTCTAAGAGGGTCAAATACTTGGGAATGATAAAAGATCTAGTGGTAAACCTGGCCCAGATCCCTGTGAAGAGCGTAGTGATGGACATCATAGTGGAAAATATTCCCCCTCGATTCCGCATGCTCTTATCTAGGTATTAGGGTTCCAAGGTGGGGGGCTCTATCAAATTAGATCTAACTTATGCCAATATTCCCACTTTTGGAGGTGAAGAAAGGATGTTGTACAGGGAGTCCAGATTTGTAAAAATTGTGACCCCAGCTAAAGGCTCCAAAAACACTCCAGTGTATGGAAAAGAAAGAAACCTCTCCTACCTGTTCCTAGAAGAACATGAGACCATCTTAGAAGAAAAACTAGTACACCTAATGATTTAGTTAGAACACCAGCACACAGACGAAAAAAACTGTGGAAATTATACTTTGACAAAGTGAATTCCAAAGAGGGAAATGGAGCAGGAGTATTGTTGGTATCTCCTAAGGGAAGCTTGATACCCCTCTCATTCAAGCTATACTTTGAGGCAACCAACAATGTCACAGAGTATGAATCATTGCTCCTTGGGATGCAAACAAAAAGGAACATGAATATTGAATGCTTAACTACGCATGGAGACTCCGAGCGGATTGTAAAGCAGATCAAAAATCAGTGCCAAGCTAAATACCCCAGATTGAGGACTTACTGGAATGGAGTATGGGATTTAATTGATAACTTCTTCCAAGCCTTTAATATCCAATTTCTACCCAAAAAAGGAAACAGAATGGTTGATTCCCTTGTTGTAGCACCAAGCAATTTCAAACCCCCTCAAAATCTGCTTCTCAAGTATGAGGTGGAGGTCACATACAAACCCTCTATACCTGATAATGTCAAGCACTAGCAAGTATTCGAGGACGATGAGAAGATCAAACGATTTATTAAAGTAGTTGGGGTGTTCGCTAACTCAAGCATTAATCAAGGAGAGGAAAATGAGGAAGATCAAGAACCCACTACATGGGAAGGCATAGTGGCTGGACATAAAATTCTACAACTGAAAGGGAATACCATTCCTCATGGACTAGCGCCACTAGCAATATTATTTACCAAGGATGATGTAGCCTCCAAACCAATGGCTCCGAAGATGGAATAACAAGTAGAAGGTTGCAATATCGGCTCAAATGATGAACCCCAGATGGTTAGACTATCAAAAGGAATCCCTCGCAATATAAACAAAGGTATTTAAATCTCTTCAAAACCTATAAATATGTTTTCGCTTGCTCTTATGAGGACTTAAAAGCATTTTATGCTAACAACATATAGCAGAAGATTCCTTTAAAGAGTGGAATAAAACCATGCAAGCAAGAGCTCAGGAATATTAATCCACTCTTACTCCCCTCCATTGAAAAATAAGTGAGGAAACTTCTACAAGATAAAATCAGTGTGCCTTTAAGGTACTCGGAGTGGATGACCAACTTAGTCCCAGTTTGAAAAAATTTGGAGAAATTCGGGAAATTGCATGTATGCTTGCATGCCTTTCGGTCTTATTAATGTAGGGGCCACATTTCAATGAGATATGGATATAGATTTTGTAGGGGAGCAATACAAGTTCGTAGTGGTATATTTGGACGATATCATAATCTTCTCTAAGATCGATGAAGAACACATCCTCCACTTGAAGCTCACCTTTGAGAAATGCAGGAGGTATGGTCTTTCTTTGAATCCCAAGAAATCTCAATTCGCCCTAAGTGAGGGGAAGCTACTAGGACACATAGTAGCACAAGAAGGAGTGAAAATTGATCCTAAGCGAGTCGGAGCTATCAGTCATATTCCTGTACCCAAAAAGAAGAAAGAGGTCCAAGCTGTTTTGGGGAGAATCAATTTCTTGAGGAGGTTCATACCAAACTATGCAGAAATAGTGAAGTGTATTAGAGATATGATAAAAAGGGAAAATTAAGTCAAGTGGGGCCCTTCCCCCTGAGATTCTTTTACTAGAATTAAAGAAGCATTGGCTGAAGCACCGGTACTGGTCAACCATGACTAGTCAATGCATTTATATATCTTTTATTTTGCTTCTCCACATACTATTTCCGCAGTTTTGCTACAGAATAATAAAAATGGTTATGAACATCCCATCACCCTCTTTAGCCAAGTCTTGAGGGATACTGAGCTGAAATTTAATATCTTGTAGAAACAAGCCTATGCACTAGTTAAGGCTTTGAAGGAATTTCAAATGTATGTGCTACAATTAGAAATCATAGAATTTTCCCCAACGAGAGTGGTCAAGGAAATCCTTTTGCAAGGAGACAATGAAGGAAAAGGGGTAGGTGGATAGAAAAGATACAGGGAGATGAGTTAGACATAAAGCATACTAAGCTCATAAAAAGCCAGGGGTTGGCCAAGATTTTATCAGAATCTAATTGCCTAGCTTTGGGGATAAACCTGATAACAGAAGAAGGCAGAACAAAAGTTCAACAGAATGGAATTAAAACATCAGAGAAAAATATCTATGCTAAATATGAGGGATCACCCTGGTATAAGAATATCATCCATTATCTCTTATTCTTGAGGTGTCCACTAGGGTTGGATAAATCTAACTAGAAAACCATGAGACTCCAAACTCATAAGTATATCATATCCAATCATAAAGTCTATTGGATGGACCTGGTGGGTGTTGGCTGATAAAAGGTGCCTTTTAAAACTCCTAATTATCCTACATTAATTGTCAACCCGGGCATGTCCTCTTATTTCAAGAGTGTACACAGTATGTGGCTGCTATTAATTCGGAGTAATGTTTCCTAAATTGCAGTATAGATATATAAATACAAGAGGAAACGGATGCATCTAATAAATTCCAATTGCAATCATTAAAGGGAATATAACATCTACACTTCAAGGCTCAAACTTCTACTGAAATTGTAATTAATCCTTACTCAAGAAATTCGACTAGCAATGGCATCAGCTGAGAGTACAGTAGCAATAACTCGTCTCTTCCTAACTGATTTAATCTAAATCAAACCCAATATTTAGTAAATAATCTAAACAACAATGATATCAATCTGAGAGTCCAACAACGATAGTTAATACTCTTTAAAGTTCATTAAATCAAGTGGAATATTTATCTAAGTAACTCAATCTGAAATGGAAGTGAACTGAATCAACGACAATACTGTAAGTCATATAAAGCAAAGATATTATGTGAACACAAGAAAACAATAAACAGCAAAGGAGATAAAAATCACAGAAAGCAAGAATACTACCAAACCATCACACTTGCAAGAATTGGAAATGTATGACACAAAGAAAGCAGTTGAATCCACCAGAGGTCAGGCCCTTAGCCGCCAGCGAACACTGCTAAGTTACTTCAGATAGCTCGAGGGAACATCAACTTCACTTATGTATTAATCATCAAATATAAGTAGCATTACAATATAACCGTGTTCTCTCAATAGGGAGAGTCTGTAATTAAAATTACAAATTCAATAATAACAGAGCTTCGCCCTTCTTCTTAAAATAGTCTCCTTTTATAATCAGAAAGGGTAAAAGATAAATGGTAAATGTGATCCCTCGGGATCGGGAGATCCCGAGGGATTTGTAACCAATTTCCAACTTCAGACATCTAGTCCTTTCTCACGCTGATCCCCCTAATTTGTCTTTAGCCTTGTCCACAACCGCCGCGTTCCTTCCTTAGCTTGTTGATTTTTTTTGTTCCTTCATTAGGGAACAACAATTGTCCCTTTTGTTGTTTTCCTGCATAAAGAAGGGTAATAATTAGCTAAATCGTAACTACAGATAATTCCTTCATTTTTTACCATAAATCCTCAATATATTACCGCATTAGGATATAGAAAAGATAAGAATAAAGGAAAAGGATGATGAGATTAATAGTAACTACATACCCATTTCATGACTCAACAGTGGGGGTTTTACTATTATGTTTGGTAGAAGGTGAAACTCACAAAGTGATTGAGGAATTTCATGGAGGAGTTTGTGGAGGTCATTACAGCTAGAAGACCACAGTTGACAAAATCCTCAAGGTAGGATTCTACTGGCCTACACTATTTGGAAATGTTAATTCCCAAGTCGGGTCATGTCAAAAGTGCCAAGTCTTTACTAAGAGACAAAAACTTTCTGCTCTTCCCCTAATCCCAGTGCATGTGGAAGAACCCTTTAGACAATGGGGACTAGACATCATAGGAGAGATAAACCCACCTTCCAGTGACCAACATAAGTGGATGCTAACAACCACAGATTATTTCACAAAGTGGGTAGAGGCCATCCCAGCTATAAAAGCTATTGACTCAGTAGTAATTAAGTTTATGGAGGAAAACATATTATCACATTTTGGTTTCCCTATCAAAATCATCATTAACAATGCTCAAGTTTTCAAATCTGCAAAATTCATCAGCTTCTGTTAGAAATTCAATATCATCATCAGGCACTCCACTACCTATTATCCTCAAGGTAACGACTTAGCTGAGTCCTTAAACAAAACTGTGGTGAGAGTGCTTAAGAATAACATTGCTGGGAATTAGAGGAACTGGGACACCCAATTGAAGTTTTCCCTCTAGGTTAACCGAGTGACTCCTAAATGATCCACTAGAAAATTGACTTTCGAGCTAGTGTATGGAAAGGATGTAATCTTCCTAATCCAATTGGCAATGCCAGTGGAAAATTTACTGCAGGAATCTGAGGAAGCACCAAGTTCCTTGAAACGAAGGATAAACCAACTGGTCGAACTTCGTGAAAATAGAGAACAAGTGGGGGCTAAATTGGAAAATTACCAACATAAGATGAAATCCCTGTTTGGCAAGAAACCCAAGGATTGACATCTTCAACCAGGAGATTTAGTTCTCTAATGGGACGTCCGATGGGAAGAAAAAGGTAAACACGGAAAATTTGATCCACTTTGGTTCAGCCCTTCCAAAATTTCAGAAGAGAAAGGAAATAATATGTACTACTCGAAAATCTGGACGGTGAATCGTTGGAGCTGCCAATAAATGGTCAGTTCCTCAAACTCTTTTTTCTAGAATCAGAGGTACCTGTCTTGCACCCATTGTAAATACCAGAGTGTGAATTGTAATTATTATATGAAATTTCTAGTTTCTATTAAAAATTCCACATTTACAAAATTATCATTTGTTTAGAAAATACTCCATGCCCAAAAGAGAAGTTCACAGTCTGCAGGTTCTCGATGCATTGCAATCCAATGCCCCATCCCCAGGTGGAGAAAATGTTGTCACCTTCTGAAAAGAGAGTTCCAGTTGTACAAAGAGGAAAAAGAACAAAGATGTTTGGAGCTAGCATCCAAGCCATATGTTATCCATGTAACCCCTAGAATTAATTTTTAGTTTGATTAATCATTTGCATCTATCTGCTACTTTTCTAAAAGATGTTGTTGTCCTTTGCAAATTGGAGATTAAAGGAGGAAGAAAAAGTCCAGTTTAAATTGTTTAGGAGAAATTTTGATATTCTCTTAAAACCATTTCTTTCACAAACCCCATTTTTCCCTTTTTTTTAAACTATAGCCGTAGTGACCCATTTTTAACTATAGTCGAGATCCCTTTGTATATCCAACTCTAGTCATGTTTCCTATTCCCCTTTGAAACGTTTTAAAACATTCAAAAATCATGTCAAAACCCTTTTTAAGCATCGGGACCCAAAAACCATAATAGTTGTCGGCCGCTTCCTTTTTGTGACACATATCTGCCCATCTCCCTTTTTTAACTTTTGCGATTACGATATCACATATCGAAAACTTCCCACCAATTTCCATATCTAAGTCCCGCCACCACTCCTTCTCACCAATTTCCATATCCAAGTCCCATCTCCACTCCTTCTCGCTGATTTCCATATCCAAGTCCCATCAACACTCCCCGCTGATTGTAATAAATTTTTTTTTGGCGATTGCAATAATTCCTTCCCCCTTGATTGCAATATCGAAATTGGGGATCACATAAGTCAAGGTCCCTCCTCTGCCGAAGTCCCTTCCAACTTGCGATTGTGATGTGTGAGAATCCTCCCAGATGTGATACTTTATGTGATACATTCTATAAACCGTCACGTCTGGAACATTGTAAATCACCATAAATCAATGTCAAAGAGCCTTTTCCCTTTCCGATGGTGATATGTGAGTCTTGGTTCCGGATGCAATATTTTATGTATCATGCTTTATTGAAGTTTCACGTCCAGACAATCGATAAGAACTATGAAATATGGTAAAAATACACTCTCCTATATTGCGATTGCGATACCAACATGCTCAGATCAATGTTCTAGATTGAATCAACCCAGATCAACAAACATTAAAATGTCTATTTCGCTTCCGCTCAGTGGGATGACGAGGGTATTTTCGGCATATATCCAGTAGCACAGTCACCAAATAGAATACAAAGTAAATGAAGACATGGAAGCTCGGAAGGACTTGTTGATCCAACAAGGTGCTCCATGCAGAGGGAAGACGAAGTACCTCCCAGGCGTCCTCTACCTCTGGATTGTGGAATTAAACTGATAGTTGACCACTCCCAGTTTTGAAGAACGAACGAGCCAAGCAATAAAGGTAGAAGCGATGGGAATCGGCTGAGTGAAACAGGTGGACAAACTATGGATAAGCAATAACCTTAAGCAAAGGTGATCCCATGGATGGGCATGGAGATATTTTTTTGGTGTTTTCATCTAATTGTTGACTTGTTTTGTTATCCTGTAATGTCTCGCCATTTAATGAAGCAATTAATACTTTGTAGTTAGTTTTGGGCCACAGAGCCATCCCAGGCTAAGACAGCTAGTCAATCTAACAGCTTAGGCTTGACTGAAGATATTTTGTTGTAATTACTGTTCAATTCTCCCCTCTCGAGATAAATAGTGGGAAGAAACTCTTCAAAAAGGTTCAAAATCCTAAATAAAGAACTAAATTTTAGTTTTAAGACTGTATGACTTTATGATATGCATCTTTCAGAATATTAAGGAAATGGTGGTGATTCCTCCTTCGAGTACTACAATATGTTATCCCTCTATTAAATTCCATTATGTTCATGTTTCTTCTCTGAATTCATGTAATCATAATTGCTAGAAATGTTTCATATGTTCTTACAAATTCATTTGTATTGGCTTGTTAATGCATGTGCCTGTATGGATCTTTGATATTATATATTTGAAATTGTGCTCCATGAATCATCACACCCATCCTCTTTCATCCATTATGTCTACCTTTAACTCAGATAAGTGTATAATTTTGGAGGCTTCAAGATCTATGTGATAAGTGTAGAATTCTTGACGCTTCAAGCTCTATGTGATGAGTTAATCTATCTCCTTATCCTCTCTCATTGCTCTGCCAAAGCTTATTAAACTGTAGGTCCTTGAACTACTTGGCCTCCACTAGTTTATACATATATTTCTGTGAGTTGTATATGTGAAGAAGTACAAGAAATACATGGCTTACGCCTTTAGATGAGTGAACCAACCCATGTTGTTTATTATATATTTTGAATATATATATATACAAAAATATATGTGATGTCTCCAGTTTCTCGAGAATCATATGAGACACACAAAATCTAGATGTTCCAAGCACTGGCCTTGTAAGCAATCTGAGGTTGTGTCTGGAAGCGACAACAGACGGTAACCCAAAAAATTACAAATTTTGTTGAGGATGATATAATTATTACTAATATTAAAATGTGAACAATTCTCCAAACTCCACATTACATCAATTACCATTTTATAGGTGACAATCGAGTTGACAATTTTGCTCTGACAAATTTGCTCACAGACTATTTTCCATGGGAATCTAACGATTTTTTTGTAACATGTAGCTTAAATTTCCATCTATATTCATAACTATGTAAAATAAATTAAATAAAATAGAAAAGAAATATATTTATAACCCCTTTTAAATTAATTACATTGACCCCTATGTAAGATCACCTTATCTGTCAATTGTTTTACTTTCAAATTAAATAGTGATAAATGTTTATGGTACCGAGAGGCATACTACCACATTAAACTTTTCAGTTGAATTTAATGAGGCAATTACTCGTTAAGTAACCATGGCTTAACTAAACCCAGATCATTTATCCGAAGGGTCGAGAAAGGTTTAAGCCTTATAGCTGGCACCCATCTCGGCTGATATCTGGGTGCTTGATGGTCGTCGATTCCTCTTAGTTTAATCCAATGTCAAGGGTACGTTTCAAGTTGGTTATGGTTCTAGTCGCGGTGCATGAGGTTTTAGTTGGTTATTTCTCCTCCACTTCTCCACTGAGACCCTGTTCTGCAACTCAATGTTGTTTCCACCTCAAATAGGGGTCACACCATGGTAGACCAGATGAATTATTTTGCCTACCTTCAACCTTCATGATTTTGTTGACTCATCTACTGCTCGATGTATTATTCTGTCGACTTTAGTATTCATGATGTGGTTCGTTCTTCTGCTATTGGGTTTTGCTAAGAATTTCGGTTATGTCACCCCTTTAAACCTCTACAAGATTTTGATTGATCAACTGCTCAGGTAATCCATTAGGATCCTTGTTTCCTATAGTTTATAGTTCAATCTAGTTCTTTCGAATCTATAAGCTCTCAATCATCTTAGGATGTCATGTTGCAGGTGCTCCTCCTCTAGCGAACTACATTGCTTTGATGAAGCAGTGTCCCCAGGCTAAGGATTTGGGAACGGAGTCTCACGCTCTAGAAAACTTGAAACTATGTAAATTTTTTGTGTTTTGTCTACATGTCGTATTATACTGTTGTCACGGATTTAACCTCTAAATTTAATTAAAGTTTTACCGTTGGCATGGTTGCTAATTGCAGGAATCTTCTTGTTGGGGTCTCGGTTGACATTTCCCAGGCTACGATATCCAATTTTCTCCAGACGTTAACTACATCTTGCATCCTTTCATCACGTAGGCCAGACTGCATATTTTCTTAGGGTATTACTTCTGATATGGAAAGAATTAGTTATATGAATTTTTGCTTTGTTTAAATTAAGTCTTCTTTCCTCTCGATGAATGCAGAGTTTCTGCGATAGAGTTGCTTTATATGTTTATATATATTTATGTCACCCAGTTTTCGAGATTTTGGACCGATACTTAATTTAACTGTTATGTATGAGGTTCCCATTTTACTCATTCCAAATTAATTACTATGTGTAGTTTCATTCTTACACAGTCCTGTGGATATGATGTTTAAGTTATTTTTAAGTTGATTCAGAAATTCATTCAGATTATGATGTTATAGTTTTCTTTGAGTGGGCGTTATTCTGGGCTATGATGTTTATACCAAGAGCTTCACTCTGTCTATTACTGTAGCATATGTATTGAGCATTCTTTGTTGATTATCATGGTTTATTTTCCCCACTTAAAATGCGGTATGCAACCTTCAAGCTTATTTATGTTGACATGCAGGTTCTTAAATGATCTTTTATACATAACATGTTTCTTTTGAACAGTTCTAGTTCTCGTTTTATCATTTATAACTTTCTTGTTAGATACAGTTAATACCCAGTTAACATTTAAGATTTAAATCTCTTGAATACATGTAGGATGTATGAACTCTCAGGTCTCCAAATATGCATGCCCGAGTAGGGGACTAGACTGAGTTGTTGCCAAGGCGGCGTCTCGGTCCTAACCCCTGACTATGGTCATGCGTATCCATAACTCACTCTAAATTTCACTATAACTTAATAACATCTTAGTTTCTTTAACACTGAATTCCTAATGTTTATTTTCCTTCACAAGATTATTTATTTTGCAGTGCCATTACAAAGTTACAAGAATTTCTCTTGTTCAATTTCTTTGGTCTGCTATTTTCTGGGTTACTGTTTTCTATATTCCAACGTTAAACAATTTTTCCAATCATAGTTCTGATTGGGTTCATGGTTTAACAATTTTCCCTTCCCTATCTCTTTCCTCCACTTTTAATTCCCCAGTTTACATAAATGCTAAAATTACTCGCTTCATAACAAACTGCAACAACAGGATATAAACATAAACCCTAGGTAGATGCCAAATCATTTTAGCTTGTGAACATTAGCATGCACAGGTTATAGAGTTTATTGATACAAATTCAACTCGGAATTTTAATAAGTATTCTTTCATAAAAAAACTACAAATTAAATATCAAGCATAAATACTTATTTGTTCTATGAAATTTCCTTGAATTCAACAGGGTGACACCTTCTCCTCCCAACCATAAGAAGGGAAATAATGTCCTCTTCGCTTCTGCTCCAGATCAACATACAACAGTTCTTATTGATGCCAGATTCAAGCTACAAAGCTCAGGACTACAGTCCAATCTTCTAGCTTATGATTCCTTTCTGTAACAAGGCAATCCACTGGATCGAGTCCAGGTCTAGATACTCCTTATGTTACTTTTCTTATACTTCCTTTTTCTAATACAGACTGAAGCCCTTTTCTTCCACTGAGATTTCCTTTTATCTTCAGGAAGAAATGTGTAATTGTTTTAACTCTCATTAACTGCCTGGAGGTTGGAATTCATTTTCAGTCTCCCTTCTTGAATTCTGAAATTTCATAATATAATATAAAAAGAATCAATATTATTACTACTGAAGTTATTCATTCAGAATGTCGTTGGGCTTCCAGGTTCCCATTTATCAACAAAATAAAAATAGTTCTGATTGCTAACCGAAAGATTTTACATCTCCCCCCCTAAGAAGAACACCATCCTCAGTATTTTGCTATAGCTCATGAAATAGAAAAGGATAAGCTTGTCTTAGTAGACTTCGTCTTCCCAAGTAGCTTCATCCAGGCTAAAGTTCTCCCATTTCACTTTAGCTTCAGTGATAAGCTGCTTCCACAACATTGTTTCTCTATACACAAGGGTTCTACCAAACACTCCCCATCCGGTTTGACCTGCCAAAACACCATTATCACCATTAAGTACTTTTTTTTTTAACAAGCTATATTATAACTTCAAATTCACACATACTTACTTGAAAATATTTCCAATTAATAATATGTCTTGCATCATACACATATTTCTCTAAGAGGGATATGTGAAACACATCATGTACTATTATGTCATGGGAAAGAGCAAGTTGATAAGCTACTCGCCCTACCCTTCCCAAAATTTAAAAAGGGCCACAGTAGCGGGGTGCCAATTTAGCACAAGTACCCCACTATAAAGTGATCTTCTTCGGTTTTATCTGGACATAAACATGATCCCTGACTTGGGATTATTTTAAACTTCACTTTTTATTTGCATATATTATTTGTCTATCTTGAGTGTTGAAATATGGCAACAAGAATATTCCAATTTAATTTTTTCTAGAATTAAATTGTGAATTAAAATCGAATTTAGTCTTAACAGCTATTTGGAAACAATTAATTAAGTTATTTTGACTTAATTAGTTGGAGAAATTCAAGTTAGAAGTCTTTTTGAAGTCATGCAAGAGTTATCCCTTAAATTAAGGAGATAACACTGAGTTATATTTGAGTTGTAATTAGTTAACTCAGTTTACTGAGTTAAGTCCAGTTAAATTAGTTCCAAATTGTTTAAGGAACTCATAGAGAGTTAACAATCAGTTGATGCATGCATGCACTCAACTAGTGTACTCCAATTAACTGAAGATTCCCTCATTAGAAACTCATGCATGTCTATTATGAGAAAGACCCAGTTGAGATTAAAGTCAAGGATAGTGTACTATCAGTTTCATGTGTTTTCTTATAAAGGAAACTCATGCATGCAGTCAAGGCATCATTCCTTGAGGATTGCGCTGTTCTGACAGTGTGTGAGATCAGAAGTGTTCCACTTGGTGAGGTGAGAATCATCCCAGAGGAACAACGCAAGGAAATAGGAGCTTGAAGGGTAGAGAGGAAGGCTTGAGAGAAGCCAAGATTTCCTGTGAGAATCTGTGAGGATTGTACTGAGAACTGGCTAGCTCTGAGAGCTAAGGCTTTGTATAATTCCTATGTATTTCCACCTTGTATGATAATACAGATAGTGTGGTTTTTAGCTGAGGCTTTCCCCAAAGTATTTTCATGTGTATTATGCATTGATTCTTCTTCTTTTGGTTATATTGTTCAGCTCGATCTTTAAGCTTCCGTAAATTGATAGTAGAAGTAGGTTATAGTATTTTGCTTTGATTTATATTGCATTATCGGGTTAACCTACATTCAGATTTTCTACATGGTATCGGAGCTAGATTTGTAGAAATTTTATACATAGTAGAAATTTTCAGGTTTGCAGGTGCAAATCGAATCCATATCATACTTCAAGGTTGGCCAATGGCGTTCTCTGGCTTGAGACTCGAGTATGCCTTGGAAGGAAGCTCGAATTACATAGCATGGAAAGATAGAATGGAGGTTGTATTAGAAGACAATGGCTTGAAGGAATTCATTGATCAAGAAATTCAAAAGCCAGCTTCAACTAATGCATAAGGGTTGGTTGAGTGGAAGAAGTGTATGGCGAAGGAAAGGCAGATCATCCTTGAGGGAGTTCGAGACCATATTCTCTCGAGTCTCCGTGGGAAGGATACTCCATTTTCAATGTGGAAGACATTGAAGGACCTCTACTAGAACAGTAGCGACCAGAGGATATTGGTGCTTAAGGATAAGCTTCAAAGAATCAAGATGGAGAATGGTGATCTATTTCCACATATCTGAACAAGCTCACTACTTGCAGAGATGAGCTTGGCAGTGTGGGAGTAACTACTACCGATGATGATATGGTGAGCCTCGCTCTCCTTGGCCTTCCAAAGAGTTGGAATAGCTACCAGGACTCTGTGAATGGAAGGGAGAAACTTCCGGATTGGGAACAACTATGGTCAGATCTGATGCAAGAAGAGATTAGGAGGAGCACACGAGATGGTTCTTCATCCAAGGATGGTGATGAAGAAAATTTGGCCTTAGCAAGTAAGGTAAGGAAAGGGAAGGGGAAGGATTCCCATTCCAAATTGAATTCTTCTCATGGAGGGAAGAAGGGTGACAAGTCTAAAGTGAGATTCTTTAATTGTCACAATATGGGACATTATACGACTAATTTCCCAGCAAATAAGTCCAAGAAGGGATCCTTGGAAGGATCATAAGGTGAGGTATTAGCCTCTCAGTTCGAAATGGACTTTACCCTCATCGCATGCATGGTGTCATCAATGATGGGTTGTGTCTGGTATCTTGACAATGGAGCCTCATTTCACATGACCGGTGATAAAAGTTTATTCAGTACCTTGGAGGAGAAAGACCTCAAGATGCACATAGAGATGGGTGACGATGTAAGGTATAGTGTTTCAGGAGTAGGCACGATTGCTTTTCAGAGGGAGCATGGAGATTCTATCACTTAACAGATGTGAAATATGTGCCTAGACTAGAGAATAACTTGGTATCAGTCACAATGTTGAAGGACAAAGGCTACGGTGTTGTCTTCAGTAAAGGAAAGGTGTTCCTAAGACACATAGCCACGGTCAGACCAAGAGGATAAGGATTCGAGTGAAGAATCTCTATAAACTAGAGGTAGATGATTGTGCAACATTGAGTACAAAAGCATAATTGGTGAAAAGAAAAGACATTGGCGAGTTGTGGCACAGGAGATTGGGCCATTTGCATCATGGGGCTTTGAATATAATGCAACAGATATCTACAGGACTTCCCAAAGGTAAACTTGAGCAAGTTGACACATGCAAAGGTTGTACCTTGGTAAAGTACACCAAGTCTTCCTTTCATGATCGAGACAGTCGAGCAAAGGCTATCTTAGAGCGAGTTCATACTGATGTGTGTGGACCATTCTCGATGGCATCCACAATGAAGCAAATGTATTATTTGATTTTCATTGATGATTATTCTCATAAATGCTTTATTTATTTCATGCAGAAGAAGGACCAAACCTTCTCAAAGTTTTGTGAGCTCAAAGCTTTGGTCGATAAAGAGTCAGGGAAGAAGATCAAGGCCTTGAGAAGCGACAACGGTGGAGAATATGTCTGTTGGAAATACTGAGAGGGGGGGTGAATCAGTATTCCTTTTCAATTGTTTTTTTACCAATTAAATCATTTATATTTAGAACACAAAATGAACAATAGGAATAAATGATTTTATTAATATAATCTTTACAATAAATCAGGTACAAGATATATAAGGTTTCAACCTGCTCCCAAGACCTAACTTGGTCTTTTGTGAGGCTCCAACCTCTAGGGCACCAACCCTGTCTTCTCAAGGCACCAACCTTGGATTTAGGAGAACAAACTCCAAGGACACCAATCCTTCCAATTCTGAGGCACCAACCCCAAGTGCTCCAACCCTATGTTGTCAAGGCACCAACCTTGGATTTAGGAACACCAACTCCAAGGACACCAATCCTTCCAATTCTGAGGCACCAACCCCAAGGGCTCCAACCCTATAGTTTTTCTTTGTCAATAAATTTTTTGATTGTATTACACTTCTCTCAAAATCTTTTTCACTGTGTTCTGTCAAACTACAGCTTCACTGCTACATCAATGACAACTTGTCTTCATATGAAGGAGTCTTCAGAATTCTTCATATTTCCCAAACATAGTCTGCAAAGTTACCTCATGATGATTTCAAATAGCCATAGTCTTCACACAACTTCAATGTGTCTAGAATAAATTGCACTAAGCTCTGCACAAAAACAACTCTCTGTTTCAAGCCTCTATTCTCACTTTCATGGTAAATGCTTCAGGAGTGACTTCTTCAGGAGTAACTGCTTCAAGAGTGACTTCTTTAGAGGAGTGACTGTCACGGTTTCATATTGTGCGTTCAATTAAAAACCAACCTTGTTCATACTTAGATAATCTTCTTAGATCTGTAGAGCATCCTTTTGAACTATTACCTGAATCACTGTCAAACACAGGTCCGAGCTTTTCAATAAATAACCCAGTCAACAGAATGTTCGACCTTCGGCTTCCTTCTTCTTCCACTGGACCTTTCGGCTTCCTTCTTCGCTCGCTTGACCTTCAGCTTCCACTTTCGTTCGCTCGACCTTTGGCTTCTTTTTCACTCGCTTGACCTTTGGCTTCCCGATCTTTGGCTTCCTCTGTCTCTTCAAGTTCACGAGTTGTGAACTTCTTTATGCTTTATTTTTATGCCTGAGATAGATGCTTAGAACTGAAGCGTTTTAACTCGTTTTTATACGATGTTCACCAATACTCAAAAGACACATTCATTGGAGGAGAGGCTGACTTATGAGTTCGCATATTATAATATATATCAAAGAGTCTTTTATCCATAGACTTGATTATTCACAGAAACCATATCAGAGCTACTATACCCACATGGAGGTCCCACATGCCACGTCATCACCTTTAATCCTGAAATCACTATTTCATGAGAGTCAGAGTCATTCCATTAATCCTGCAATTGCAACTTCATAACAATCAGAGTTTTTACAAGTGTACACATGCTCTGTCTTCCGTTAGAGCAAATGCGATATTCAATTAACTGTTTTTAATGAATCCATTGGGTCGACAATATTATCACAATCGGAAGTTTGACATTCCTTTGAACTTTGCAATTACTACGGATGCAATATTTAATTAAGCCATGCTATAATGGTGCAGCGGGTTCGCAATGCTATTGCAATTGGTGGTTCGGGTGACAACCCTTTATGATTTATGTAACTTGCAATACCCGGACGCGATACTACATAAAGATGTATTTTAATGGCACTGTCGGGTCCGCATTAATATCGCAATCGGTGTTTTAACGTGACATCCTTTAAGACTTTGAGATATGACAATTCCGATAAGCGGATGCGATGTTTCTTTAAGGTGAATTGTAATGGTCCCGTGGGTCCGTATATATATCGCAATCGCAGATTTTGAGTGTGACATTCCTTTGCATTACATAACTTCTGACACGGCATTTCTGGTATGGCGGATGTGATATAACAATAGAACATATTGTTATGGAACCATTGGGTCCGTAATACATATCACAGTCGAGGGATTCAATGTGACACATAATAAAGCGATAAAGCTGCCGATATTGATTTCTCTGATGCACTATGACCTTTAAAGAGTTTTCACTCCTCCGTTATGGCTCTTACTCTTGGGTATATGTGATAAACTGCTTCTCTTGCTCCGATAACCTGCTTCTTTGATGGTTTCCATTGAACTCTTCCTCTTACTTTTTGACTTCACGATGGCTTCTCCTCTTTGGATTCGTGCTCCTGTTTCTTCATAGATCTACTGCTTCTATTTTGTTTGTATATATATATTCAATCCAATTTGGTCCTCCATCTCATCATATCATCATATATCAAACTTTCATCACTATGAGCATTATGATCAATGGGCATCAATGGGTAATCATGTATCAAAGAATTTTCCATCACTAACACTTCCATATTGACATCAATGACAACCTAGATTAACAATCTCCCCCTTTGTCATTGATGGAAATATTCTTTCCCTTTCAACAGTCTCTCCCCCTTTGACATCAATGGCAAATGGGGTGCTCAGGGACTCCCCCTGTCGAACTGCTCCCCCTATCAAACTGCTTCTGTTCTTTATGAATAGTAGATCTTCATGGGTATGTTACTCCCCCTGTCATGGTGCTCTTCTTTTTACTCAAGATAGAAGGATTGTTGTCTAATAACTTATTGAGCTATATTCAATTGTGCAACATTCTTCTTTCTATAGTCCTTTTGATGAGCCATTTTTCCTTGTGTTCTAGTAAAAGTTTCTGGAAGTTATCTCTACTGATTGACAACTTTTTGCAAAGCTTCAATTATGTTTGATGCTGCCAACTGCTCTTGCTTCAAGCTTCATTCCCAGATGTATCTGTTTGTTTGAAGGTTTCCTCTATTTGTGTCCATAATTTACCTGTTCTCACATTAAATCCCTGAGTCGAGACATAAAATTCTGTAATAACAGCAAAATAGTTATTTTCCCTATTTCTCGAGTATTAGATGACCTTCATTGTTGCTCCAATTTCTACTTAGTGATCAAGTGGAAGACATCTTCAACAACAGTCCAAAGAATAGTTAAGAGATCATGTTCTTCAATGGAGTGCTCTTGAGAAATGATCTTTATCAAAGAATGATTGTTAATATAGCTCATCAAGGATTTCATAAGGACCCTTCCACGGATAGCTTCTGCAATAATGATCAAGAATAACAAGCTCCCCCTAACTGTATGCACAGTCTCCTTTTGGTAGAATCCCATCATCAAATACTTAGAATATCAAGGATATCTTCATCAACTCAACAACATGTGTTGTTGGCTGGAGAGTTCAAGAGATTTTCGGATTGTATTTGCTTCCTTCTCCATACTTGTGTAACTTTCTTCTTTTGCATGGTTCTAGCTTGTGTAGGTGCTCAAGTCAATTTACACCCACATGCCATATGTCCAATGTTATGACACTCGAAGCACTCTGTGTTGTTCATGAATAAGAATTCTTGACTTCTTCTCGAAGATTGTCAAGGACCATAATAGTTATCTTTGTGATATGCCCTATAATATTTTGCCATGTGTCCAAAGTTTTTACAAGCATAACAATAACCAAGAAATATACTTTGGTACCTAGGAGAAGAAGGTTTCCTTGATGTACTTCTGAAGTCTTTCTGCCTTGGGATCCTTTGATTATAACCATTGCTTCTTGCGTCCTTGACCTCATCTGCATTTCTTCTTGGAATAGGATTTCCTTCGTTGTTGCCTTGATTCTTATCCTTGCCTTTGCTGGAACTGGGAGCATCAACATTTATTTCTGGCTTTCTCACATCCTTTTTGTTTGAAGCATTATCATTCTTGCTTGAGGATTCTCCTTCATAGCCAAGACCTAATTTATCCAATGGGAATCTTTGATGGCTGAGCATGTCATCCAAGGCTTGAGATGTTTTCGAGGATTTGTCCATCCCTTCAACCTTTTTTCTCAGGGAGACAATCTCTTCTTCCAATCTTTCACAATCTCTATTCTTCTTAGCAAGTTGTTTCTCAAACTCTTCCTTGATACCTATTGCTTCATTTGATTCTATTTTAAGGGAGATGATTTTTTATTTCATTCTGAAGATTTCTTCATTTTCCTTAGCTAGATTGCTCTCCATTTCTTCCATTATCCTTGTAGCTTTACATGTTTCGGCCTTGAGAAGGTTGAGGTCAGATTTTAGTTTGAATATTTCTTCATCCTTTTCTTTTAGTTGGCATATCATGGTGTTTTTCTCATTTTCTGCTTCATCAACCTGTCCTTCTATGATTACCAATGCTTCCATTTTCTTCTCAGTTCCTTGTGCTGGATTCCTTGCTTCTTCTAGTTGTGATCTAAGGGAGGAGACCTCTTCCTTGTATTGACCAATCTCTACTTCAAGTTTGTTCAAGCTTTGGTGCCTTTTTTCAAGGTGGCTTGACAAGTTATCTTCCCGTTTCTTTGCTCTATCCAATTGATTTGTCATGGATATGACTTCTTCAGGATGCTTTCTTTTGCTTTGATGAAATTACTTCTTAAGCTTGGCAAGCTCTTCATCCCTTTCTTGTACTTTAAGCTTGACAAGGTCAACTTTCTTCCTTGTTTGGTCTTGGTCACCAGCTAGTGCTTTCTTATTAAGTTCCTCATTTTCCTTTTTCCAATTGATAATCTCTTCCATGGCAGCCATAAGTTCAGTGAGGAGATCTTCCTCAAAATATTTTTCATTCTCTTCATCTTCTAGGTGTTATTTAGCCTTGAAGTTATCACTCTTATCTTCACCTTCCTTGATGGGCTATGGATTTCCTTCTTGTTTTACATCATTTTCTTGACTAGAGATCATTGTCAACACTCCTTTTGAGTGAAGATCATGAAGTTTATCCCATATGCATTTTGCTGACGAACATTTTTTAAAATTGGCCTTCATAGAATCAGGTAGCCCATTCAAGATTTCTTTCATTGCTCTTGTATTATGTTCCTTGGATTCTCCATCGATCATGCAATCAATAATCATCGATTTCCAAACTTCGATGCTTTGAATCTTTAAGGAATTCCTCATTCTTGCCTCCCATATATCAAAGTTTCCATTGAACAATGGAGCCTTCACAAATTGATTGACTTCGATTTCGGTGGTTGAGGGAGACACATCTTTAGCAGGATTGGAGACTTTCTTCCATGGCTTCGCCATTTGTGTTCTAATGATCAACCATCAAGTTGTTAGGCTTTGAGTGAAGTTACTAACTCTGATACCAATTGTTGGAAATACTAGGGGGGGGTGAATAAGTATTCCTTTTCAATTGTTATTTTTACCAGTTAAATCATTTATATTTATAACACAAAATGAACAATAGGAATAAATGCTTTTATTAATATAATCTTTACAATAAATCAGGTACAATATATAAGGCTTCAACCTATTTCTAAGCACCAACTTGGTCTTTTGTGAGGCTCCAACCTCTAGGGCACCAACCCTGTCTTCTCAAGGCACCAACCTTGTATTTAGGAGCACCAACTCCAAGGACACCAATCCTTCCAATTCCGAGGCACCAACCCCAAGGGCTCTAAGCCTATCTTGTCAAGGCACCAACCTTGGATTTAGGAGCACCAACTCCAAGGACACCAATCCTTCCAATTCTGAGGCACCAACCCCAAGGCCTCCGACCCTATACTTTGGCTTTGTCAATAAATGTTTTGATTGTATTACACTGCTCTCAAAATATTTTTCACTATGTTCTGTCAATCTACAGCTTCACTGCTACGTAAATGAAAACCTGTCTTCATATGAAGGAGTATTCACAATTCTTCATATTGCGCAAATAAAATCTGCAAAAGTTACCTCATAATGATTTGAAATAGCCATCATGATCTACAATAGTCTTCACACAACTTCAATGTGTCTACAATGAACTGCACTAAGCTCTACACAAAAACAACTCTCTGTTTCAGGCCTCTGTTCTCATTGTCACGGTAAATGCTTCAGGAGTGACTTCTTCAGGAGTAACTACTTCAAGAGTGACTTCTTTAGAGGAGTGACTGTCGCGGTTTCATATTGTGCATTCAATTAAAAACCAACCCTGTTCATACTAAGATAATCTTCTTAGATCTACAGAGCGTCCTTTTGAACTGTTATCTAAATCACTGTCAAACATAGGTCCGAGATTTTCAATAAATAACCTAGTCAACAGAATGTTCGACCTTCGGCTTCCTTCTTCTTCCATTGGACCTTTCGGCTTCCTTCTTCGCTCGCTTGACCTTCGGCTTTCACTTTCGTTCGCTCGAATTTTGGCTTCCTTTTTTGCTCGCTTGACCTTCGACTTCCCAATCTTTGGCTTTCTCTATCTCTTCAAGTTCACAAGTTGTGAACTTCTTTATGCTTTATTTTTATGCCCGAGATAGATGCTTAGAACTAAAGTTTTTTAACTTGTTTTTATACGATGTTCACCAATACTCAAAAGACATATTCATTGGGAGGAGAGACCACCTTATGAGTTCGCATATTAAAATATATATCGAAGATATTTTTATCCATAGACTTGATTATTCACGAAAACCATATAAGAGCTACTATACCCACATGGAGGTCCCACATGCCATGTCATCACCTTTAATCCCGCAATCGCAATTTCATGAGAGTCAGAGTCATTCCTTTAATCTCGCAATCACATCTTCATAAAAATCAGAGGTTTTACAAGTGTGCACATGCTCTGTCTTTTGATGGAGTGGATGTGATGTTCAATTAAATGTTTTTAATGAATCCATCGGGTCCTCAATATTATCACAATCGGCAGTTTGAAATTCCTTTTAACTTTGTGATTATTTCGAATGCGATATTTAATTAAGCAATGCTATAATGGTGCAATGGGTCCACAATGCTATTGCAATCAGTGGTTCAGGGTGACAACCCTTTATGATTTGTGTAACTTCTGATACTTGGACGTGATACTACATAAAGGTGTATTTTAATGGAGCTGTCGGGTCTGCAGTAATATCGCAATCAGTGTTTTAACGTGACATCCTTTAAGACTTTGCGATATGACAATTCCGATAAGTGGATGCGATGTTTCTTTAAGGTGAATTGTAATGGTGCTGTGGGTACGTATATATATCGCAATCGCAGATTTTGAGTGTGACATTCCTTTGCATTACATAACTTCTGATGTGGCAGTTCCGGTATGGCAGATGTGATATAACAATAGAGCATATTGTTATGGAACCATTGGGTCCATAATACATATCACAGTCGAGGAATTCAATGTGACACATAATAAAGCGATAAAGCTGCCGATATTGATTTCTCTGATGCACTATGATATTTAAAGAGTTTTCACTCCTTTGTTATGGCTCTTACTCTTGGGTATATGCGATAAACTTCTTCTCTTGCTTCGATAACCTACTTCTTTGATGGCTTCCAATGAACTCTTCCTCTTACTATTTGACTTCAAGATGGCTTCTCCTCTTTGGCTTCTTGCTCCTGTTGCTTCATAGATATACTACTTCTATTATATATATATATATATATATATATTATATATATATATATATATATATATATATATATATATATATATTCAATCCACTTGGGTCCTCCATCTCATCATATCATCATATATAAAACTTTCATCACTATGAGCATTATGATCAATGGGCATCAATGGGAAATCATGTATCAAAGAATTTTCCATCACCAACACTTCCATATTTACATCAATGAAAACCTAGATTAACAATGTCTCTCAAGAGTTTAAGGACTTCTGTCCAGCAGAAGGAATTAAACGAGAGTTGACGGCACCTCATAACCCACAACAGAATGGGGTGGCCAAGAGGAAGAACATAACTATTGTAGGGGCAGCACGAGCGATGTTGCTTGACCAAGACCTACCACTTCACTTATGGGCTGAGGCATGCAACACAACGATCTATTTGTAGAATAGAAGCCTGCACTGCATACTTGGGATGAAGACACCAGAGGAAGCTTTCTATGGTAAGAGACCAAATGTGGATCACTTCAGGATCTTTGGCTCATCGATATATTGCCATGTGACAAATGATGCATGGAAGAATCTTGAGCCGACAACAGAGTTGGGGATACTTGTGGGGTACACTGATACACCTCACAACTATCGGGTGTACTTGCCTACCAGTCGGAGGATAGTGGTTCAGATCTCAAGTTTTATGAGTAGAAGTCCATGAGAATTTCCCTTGAGAGGGAGCTCCAACTACAGGTTATTGAGGAACTGTTGGTTCCTAAGGAGGAGGAGCCTCATACTGATGCGAAGCAGCCACATGTAGAGGTTCTAGGAGTGGAGACATCCACTCAAGCATAGTTTTCCATAGATGGATGGAAGTGCAGAAGAGAAGCTAACAGATTGTTTGAGGATGTGAGAGAGAATGTGGGAGCACCATTTTCTCACCGCAAATAGAGGAGGTCACCTGAGAGGTACACTGGATACCTAGCCCTTGTTGGGGAATGTTTTGAGACCGAGCCATCTTGCCTTGAGGAAGCAGTGCAACAACTAATTTGGGTTGATGCTATGGTGGAGGAGTATGACTCCATAGTTCGTAACAGTGTTTAGGACATGGATCCGAGATCGAAGAACAAGTTAGTTGTGAGCTCCCATTGGCTTTACAAGGTAAAGCAAGCTGATGATGATGGGAGGATGATGTTGCTGCAACATATTTCGACAAAGGAGAAAGATGCTGACATTTTAACAAAGGCATTTTCAAAGTGTAAATTTGAGTTCCATAGAGACAGGATCGGGGTTGCAGAGAATCCCTTTCTTGTTGAGAGGGAGTGTTGAAATATGGCAACAAGAATATTCCAATTTAATTTGTCCTTGAATTAAATTGTGAGTTAAAATCGAATTTAGTCTTAACAGCTACTTGGAAATAATTAATTAAGTTATATTGATTTAATTAGTTGGAGAAATTCAAGTTAGAAGTCTTTTTGAAGTCATGCAAGACTTATCCCTTAAATTAAGGAGATAAGCCTTAAATTAAGGAGATACGATTGAGTTATATTTGAGTTGTAATTAGTTAACTCATTTTACTGAGTTAAGTCCAATTAAATTAGTTCCAAACTATTTGAGGAACTAATAGAGAGTTAACAGTCAGTTGATGCATGCATGCACTCAACTAGTGTACTCTAGTTAACTGAAGATTCCCTCATCAGAAACTCATGCATGTCTATTCTGAGAAAGACCCAGTTGAGATTAAAGTCAAGGACAGTGTACTATCAGTTGCATGTGTTTTCTTATAAAGGAAACTCATGCATGCAATCAAGGCATCATTCCTTGAGGATTGCGCAGTTCTGACAGTGTGTGAGATCAGAAGTGTCCACTTGGTGAGGTGAGAATCATCCCAGAGGAACAATGCAAGGAAATAGGAGCTTGTAGGGCAGAGAGGAAGGCTTGAGAGAAGCCAAGATTACCTGTGAGCATCTATGAGGATTCTACTGAGAGTTGGCTAGTTATGAGAGCTAAGGCTTTGCATAATTCCTATGTATTTCCACCTTGTATGATAATACAGATAGTGGGGTTTTTGGTTGAGGCTTTCCCCAAAGTATTTTCATGTGTATTGTGCATTGATTCTTCTTCTTCTTCTTGTGGTTATATTGTTCAGCTCGATATTTAAGCTTCCACAAATTGATAGTAGAAGTAGGTTATAGTATTATGCTTTGATTTATATTGCATTATCGGGTTAACCTACATTCAGATTTTCTACATTGAGATCCCTTCAAGTTTTGTCGAACTTTCTTCACTTTCTGATCTATTTCAGCTAACATTTCGGGTCCTAAGATCATTTTATCCTCTGGGTTATGCCATCCAGCGGGATTCATACCCCTTCTCCCGTATAACACTTTGTAAGGGCTTATCTTTAACGATTCGTGGTAGCTATTGTTATAAGCGAACTCAAACAAATGGAGGTAATGCTCCCATTTGGTTGGCTACCACGTCACATACATTCGCAACATGTCTTCCAACACTTGATTGACCTCTTCTGTTTTCCATCCATTTGAGGATGGTAGGCAATGCTAAATTGGATATGAGTACCCAACCTTGTAAAAAGAGCTTTCCAAAATGCAAATGTAAATTTTACATCTCTATCTGATATTACTACTTTTGGCATATCGTGAAACCGAAAGATCTCCCTCATAAATATGTCTGCTATTTCCATAGTCTTGTAAGTGGACTTTATAGGTATAAAATGAGCAACTTTGCTCAGTTTGTCGACCACAACCATGATGGAGTCATGCTGCTTTCGGGTTTTCAGAAGTCCAGTTATGAAGTCCAAGGTAATATTTTCCCATTTAAATTTAGGTATAGGGAGTGCTTGAAGTAATCCAGTAGGGTGATGATGCTCAGCTTAAATCCATTGGCATTACAAACACTAAGCCAAATATAACATGATATCCTTCCTCATTCCAGGGCAAAAATACTTTCTTTCTTTTTTATTGCAAAAAATAGCTTTTGATAACTTGGATTTGCAACATAAGGACTGCGGTGAAATTCATCCAGCAAAATTTTATTGAAATTTAGCTGATTGGTAACATACACTCTTCCTTTTAAGTTCAACAGTTCCCGATCATCAATGGTATACTCATTCATTTTTCCTAAGTTTTGCATCTACATAGTTTACTACCATAAAAAATTATATTCAAGATCCTTAAGAGCGACCTCCTTAAGCTACTCCATTACATCAAAATCCACATGGTGGTATCGAATTTCGTATAGACACAAACATTTTCTACTTAAAGCATCTACTACTCGATTTTCCTTGCCTTTAAGGTGCTTTATATCGAAGTCAAATTCACTTAGAAATGTTGTCCACCGAGCTTGGAGCGCATTTAAATTGGGTTTCTTAGAGAAATTAGTTAAACTACTATAGTCCATCATAATCACAAATTTGCCCACGGGGCTTTGGATTGACGGTGAATGGGTTCCTTGTTAAGGCACTCCTTGCGATAGGTCACCGGTTCAAATCCCCCGTGGGTACATAGGTTAGTCTTAACAAGCAAAAAAAAAAATTCATAATCACAAATTTCTTCCCAATAGGTAATGGTGTCCTTCAAGGCATGTATTACTGCAGTAAACTCTAGGTCATAGGCAGAAAGTCGTTGCTCATGCTCCTTGAGCTTCCTCGATTTGTAAGCCACCACCTTACTATCCTGCATCAGAACTCCCCCAACTCCTTGCTGGCAAGCATCCGTGAAAATGATGAAGTCCTTCTCTGGATCAACTACTTTAAGAATTGGGGCAGATGTTAACAATTTCTTTAATCTTTCAAAACTGAGTTGACATTCTGCTGTCCACTTAAAAACTTTCCCCTTCTTTTGTAGTGATGTCATAGGGTACACAATCCTAGAGAACCCTTCAATAAATTGGCAATAGTAGCCTGCCAAACCCATAAAGGACTGGATGTTTGCTATGTTTTTTGGAACAGACAATTTAAAATGGGTTTTATCTTTTCAGGGTCCACAACAATACCTTCAGAGGATATCACGTGCCCCAAATATTGTATCTATTCCTTAAAAAAAACACATTTGCTAAATTTATCGTAGAGTTGGTTCTCTCTTAAAGTTTGGAGAACCATCCTCAGATGCTCCTTATGTTCTGTTGCATTCTTAGAATAAGTCGGAATATTTTCAATAAAAATTAGGACAAACTTATCCAAGTAGGGATGGAAAATTCCATTCATCAAACTCATAAAGGTTGTTAGAGTGTTAGTTAACCCAAATGGTAATACAATAAACTCATAGTGGCCATAACATGTTCTAAACATTGTTTTACATAGGTCCTCATCTTTAATGAAGATTTGATTATAACTTGATCGCAGATCAATTTTAGAGAACACGGTGGCGCCTTTGACCTGGTCAAACAAGTCATCTATTCGAGGTAATGGATATTTGTTTTTAGTGGTTAACTTATTTAATTATCTATAGTCAATACAAAGTCCTAGCATTCCATATTTCTTCTTGACAAATAATACACTTGGTCAAATTTACCCTTTATCAAGTAATTCCTGTAACTGCATTTTGAGTTCAGTTGACTCAGGAATACTCATATGATAGGGTTCCTTGGACATTGGGGCAGCTCCAGGAATAAGTTCTATGGTGAATTCAATACTTCTCTTTGGAGGTAATACGGGTATGTCTTCCATAAATACATCAATAAACTCTCAGGCAATCGATATCTCTTCCAAAGCTGCCAATTTATCCTTTGAGTTAGTGTATTCAACTTGTACTACGTATATTTGAAAACCCTTCTGAATAGACTTCTTTAACTGGTTAGCAGTGATTGACCGCAACTTAACATTTCTTTTGATACCTTGTAGCTTCTATCTATTTCCTTCCTCAGTGAGGAAACTGATGGTTTTATCTTTATAATACACTAAGGACTAATGTCCTTCCAGCCAATCCATTTCAACTAATACATCATAGGAACCCAAAGGAAATATGTTTAGATTTTATTTTGTAGGTTGCTCTACGATTTCCACATGGAAATTATCTACCTTGGTTGTTACTCTACTTTTTTCCCCTGTGGCCAATTGTACCAACCACGAGGTTTTAAATTCCATACGTGATAACTAAATTTTTCGACTATTTTTGGACTAACATAACTAAGACTCCTTCCAGGGTCAATCAAAATAGACATAGTCTGGTTAGCTATCTTACCTACGAATTCTATCATGGCAGGTTGATACTCTGCCTGATGATCCTCCAAGGTAGCATTGATCTTGGGTATGTTTTTGGCCACATCTCGAATTGTAGAAGCCTCCTAAACACTTGTTGTAATTCCATTTTTTGGCGCGGTGAGGGCAGTTCTTGTAGTAGTGAGACTCGCCACACCCCCAACACTATAACAGTGGTTTTGGTGGTTGTCTGACTTCTATCCTATTATGAGTTTTTGTTGTTTTGGCTTCATCCAGGTTTCGATTCTACTACTTAAACTTTCCAAAGGTTCCACCCCCTATTTTCCTGGGTACAGGCTTCATTCCCCTATTTTGTTGTTCTTAAGAAGCATTATATTTTCACCTTCTCTTCTCGTATATACGGAATGTAAGGCAATAAGGAGGTAAATTTCACTATAAACTCATCCATAGATTGTTGTCCCAACCGCAAGTCATGGAATTTTTTCACTTTCTCATCATAGAACATTTTAGTTAAATATTTATTCTTGAAATATTTTTGAAAAGTATCCCAAGTAACACCCTCCTCATCTACGTTTCGCACCGTCTTTGTCTCTTCCCACCACAGGGTGGCTTTCCCTTGCAACTGATAAACAACTAGTTGGGCTCTTAAATCATCATCATACTCATATCTATGAGAATACGAGTTCATGTTAATTAACCAAGCTTCGGCCACCTCTTCCGCTTCGTTGTAAAATAATGGAGGTTTTATTTTTTTAAATTCTCCTTGTAACTCAATTTTTGGCTTTAGGCTCTCTACCCCAAGAAGTATTCCCGAATTCTGCCTCATTATTATTCATTAGAGTTTCCTCTACTTCCAGAGGACCTCTTTGTTGTTGTCGTGTCTCTTCTCTGTGTCCATTGTCTACACTAGGATTTGGATCCCTCATATTATGTCGATCCGAGAGACGTTTTAGGATTTTCCCTGCTTCAACCTCAGTCTCTCATTGTCAGCACGCAAGTTCATCATTTCTGTTCGTAGCTGTTGAGCAGTCTCCAACAACACAATATTTTCATTTGTCCTATTTTCCCCCAACTGTACCCACATTTCTGGGTTAGGTAGGGTGGCTTCTTGTCCTCTTTGCATATTATTCCTTTTTGCTACACTCTCTATGCATTTAAACATTTGGTTATTAACACTTTCTTACCCCAAGGCCACATAGTTTGCAACCTCGCTCTGTTACCACTTGTAACATGTAACCTAACTTGCCATCTATATTCATAACTATGTAAAATATAATAAATAAAATAGAAAAAAAAAAAATTGATAACCCCTTTTAAATTAATTACATTGACCCCTATGCAAGGTCACCTTAGCTGTGAATTGTTTTTGCATTCGAATTAAATAGTGTTAAATGTTTATGGTACCGAGAGGCACACTACCACATTAAACTTTATGGTTTAATTTAATGAGGCAATTACTCATTAAGTAACCACACCTTCACTAAACCTAGATCATTTATCCAAAGGGTGAAGAAAGGTTTATGCCTTACAACTAGCTCCCATCTCAGCTGACAGCTGGGTGCTTGATGATCGTCGATTCCTCAGAGTTTAATCCAACGACAAGGGTATGTTTGAGGTTGGTTAGGGTTTTGGTCACGGTGCCTGAGGTTTCAGTTGGTCATTTCTCCTCCGCTTCTCTACTTGGATCCTGCTCTACAACTCAATGTTATTGTCACCTCAAATGGGGGCCACACCATTGCAAACCAAATGAATTCTTCTACCTACCTACAACCTTCATGATGTTGTCCACTCCTCCACTGTTGGATTTATTCTTCTGTCGACTTGCAGTATTCATGACATGGTTCACTCCTGTATTGTTGGGTTTTGCTAAGAATTTTGGTTCTGTTGCCCCTTTAAACCTCTGCAAGATTTTGAATGATCAGTTGCTTAGGTAATCCAATAGGGTCCTTGTTACCTCTAGTTTATAGTTCAATCTAGTTCTTTAGAATCTATAATTTCTTAATCATCTTAGGATGTCGTGTTGTAGGTGCTCCTCCTTTGGTGAACTGCAGTGCTTCGATGAAGCAGTGTCCCCAGGCTCAAGATTTGGGAATGGAGTCTCAGGTTCTAGAAAACCCGAATCCAGGTAAAAGAAATAAAATTTTCTACACGTCGTATTATACTGTTGTCATGGTTTTAACCTCTAAATGTAATTAAAGTTTTACCCTTGGTGTGGTTGCTAATCGTAGGAATCTTCTTGTTGGGGTCTCGGTTGACATTTCCTAGGCTACAATATCATATTTTCTCTAGGTTTTAACTACATCTTGCAACGTTTCATCATGTAGGCTAAACTGCATATTTTTTTAGGGTATTACTTATGATATGGAAAGAATTAGTTATATGAGTTGTTTCTTTGTTTAAATTAAGTCTTCTTGCATCTAGATGAACACATAGTTTCTGCAGTAGAGTTTCTTCATACGTTTATATATATTTATGTCACCTAGTTTTCAAGCTTTTGGACCGATACTTAATTTAACTGTTATGTATGAGGCTCTTGTTTTACTCTTTCCAAGGTAATTACTGTGTGTAGTTTCATTCTTATATAGCCCTGTGGATATGGTCTTTAAGCTCTTTTTCAGTTGATTCAGAAATTCGTTCAGATTATGATGTTATAGTTTTCTTTGAGTGGGCTTTATTCTAGGTTATGATGCTTATACCAAGAGCTTCGCTCTATCTATTACTATAGCATATGTGTTGAGCATTGTTTGTTGAATATCATGGTTTATTTGCCCCACTTAAAATGCAGTATGAAACCTTCATGTTTATTTATGTTGACATGCAGGTTCTTAAATGATATTTTATACATAATGGGTTTCTTTTAAACAATTCCAGTTCTAGTTTTATCATTTATAACTTTCTTGTTGCCTACACTTAATACCCAGTTAGGATTTAAGATTTAAATCTCTTGAATACCTGTAGGGTGTATGAACTCTCAGGTCTCCAAATACGCATAGCCAAGTAGGGGACTAGTCTGAGTTGCTTCCAAGGCAGCGACTCGGTCCTAACCTCTGACTATGGTCGTGTGTATCCAGAACTCACTCTGAATTTCACTATAACTTAATAACATCTCAGTTTCTTTAACACTACACTCCTAATGTTTATTTTCCTTCACATAATTATTTAGTATGAAACCCCATTACAAACCTACAAGCATTTATCTTGTTCGATTTCCTTGGTCTGTTATTTTCTGGGTTACTGTTTTTTATATTCCAAGGTTAAACAATTTTTCCAATCATGGTTCTGATTGGGTTCAGGGTTTAACAGTTTTCCCTTCCCTGTCTCTTTCCTCCACTTTTAATTGTCAAGTTTACATAAATGCTAAACTTACTCGCTTCATAACAAAATGCAACAATAGGATATAAACATAAACCCTAAGTATATGCCAAATCATTCTAGCTTATGAACATAAACAGGCACAGGTTATAGATTTTATTGATACGACTTCAACTTGGAACTTTCATAAGTATTCTTTCATGCAAAAACTAAATATTAAAGATCAAGCATAAATACTTATCTGTTCTATGAAATTTCCTTGAATTCGAGAGGGTGAGACCTTATCCTCCCAACGGTAAGAAGTGAAATAACGTCATCTTCTAACCCCGAGGTTTTACTCCAGAACAACAGGCAACAATTCTTATTGATGGTGGAATCAAGCTACAAACCTGAGGACTACAGTCCAGTTTTCTAGCTTTTGATTCCTTTCTGTAACAGGTAATCCACTGGATCGAGTCTAACTCTGGATACTCCTTCGTTACTTTTCTTCTACTTCCTTTTTCTAATACAGACTGAACCCATTTTCTTCCACTAAGATTTCCTTTTATTTTCAGGAATAAAGGTGTAACTGTTTTACCTGTCCTTTACTGCCTAGAGGTTGGAATTTGTTTCAGGACTACCTTCTTGAGTTCTGAAATTTCATAATATAATATAGAAAGAAACAATATTATTACTACTTAAGTTATTCATTCAGAATGTCATTGGGCTTTTAGAGTCCCATTTATCAACAAAATAAAAATAGTTCTGACTACTAACTCGAAGATGTTACAAAATTCATCTATCAACAAAATAAAAAAATATTCGAATGATAACGGGAAGATGTTACACAATTTTGTTGAGAGACTATTTTTCATGGGAATCTAATGGTTATTTTTTTAATTATAAGAATGTTTGAATTGTACCTGCATCTTTAGGCAAAAATCACATAAGAAAAATTCTCGTTGACGTGTTTCGAACCAGCCAATGTGGTTCATCTTCAGGGCAAGATGAGGAACGAGATCCACACAATGTAATAAATAGATGTAGAGGGCTAACTCTAATGGCTAGTTGGGAGCCCTCTACATCTATTTATTGCATTGCATGGATCTGGTTCCTCATCTTGTCCTAAAGATGAACCACATTGGCTGGTTCGAAACGCTTCGACGAGAATTTTTCTTATGTGATTTTTGCCAAAAAATATAGATACAATTATTATGGATCATAGAAGTCTTAATTCAAAAATGTTTAAATTGTTTTTTGATAATAGAAATAGATTGTTTAAATTGTTTTTTGATAATAGAAATAGATTGGACCCATCAAAACCGCTAGACACTAAAAACACCTTGAACCTTAAATGTTATAACTTGAATTTCTAAAAATTCTCACCAACTTTTATCAAAATCCTACTTGAAATTTCATTATTTCCAAACTAA
The DNA here is from genome assembly GCA_031772625.1 of Pinus tabuliformis. NCBI lineage: Eukaryota > Viridiplantae > Streptophyta > Pinopsida > Pinales > Pinaceae > Pinus > Pinus tabuliformis. The sequence goes on along the minus strand of CM062805.1, from coordinate 700,492,093 downwards.
AAACTCACTCTGACTAAACATTACCACTTCATTGAACATGGAGAATTCTCGATCAACTTGGATATTCAAAATATGTTAATTGAAAAGTCTTGTACTCTCACCTAAGCGAAAAAAATCAAACAACACGTGAACCAAAAAGTATTACGTACTAAAACCAACTTCATTGAACATGGAGAATTCTCGATCAACTTGGATATTCAAAATATGTTAATTGAAAAGTCTTGTACTCTCACGTGAACCAAAAAGTATTACGTACTAAAACCATGTTAGATTGAATTGACGCGGTCTGCACAGCAGAATCCTCCGGCCAAAGATTCCATTCACGTTTGAGTGCTGAGAAGAATGTAGGAATTTCGAATCTGAAATACCTATGATGGTTTCTGTAAAAAAAATTACGATTAAAAAAAATAGTGACGAGATAAGGAATTGTTTTTTACTGTATTTCAGAGAAAATCACCTGCCCAGGGGCACTTTTCTCATCAAATTCCGTTCCTGAAGAAGAAATCTGTCCGAAAGTGGAAAGAATCCATGTCTTTTCTACGGTACAACTGACTGGAAAGCTCTACCAATCTTGTATTTCCTTCACCAACCTGTATTTAGTCTGTTCTTTCCTTAGCAGAATGAGGACTACCTAGTCATTCATGCCAACAAATATACAATTTGTTAAGAAGTATTAAATTAGTGGGGGTTAAGATTGTATAGGTCTATTTTTCGACCAAAATCCAATAGTAGATATATGCAACCTCTTATTTAATGTATATTAACAAACTAGGGGTCATTCATGAACTAGTGTACCCAACACTACTCACACTCATTCTCATTTGTGAGAATGTCAACAACTTGCTCATTTGTATAAATGTATTGGAGTCTCACTACTGCTTTTTTATCATGGCTAGGATGTAATGGTGCTTGATATCAATGTGTTTCAACCTGTTGTGGTAAAACATATTTTCCAAAAACTTCACACAACTTTGATATTTTCCATAAATTGCATAAATGTTTTGAAACACTCTCTGCAATTTTTTTATTTCATGTTATGCTCCAATTTTTTTTGTTAATTTGAAAATTTAATTTTTCTACTCATTCACAAGAATTGTTAACTTGAAAATTTAATTGTTCTTTTAGTTCAAAAGAAATGTCACTTATCAATGGATTAAATAGATTTATAAGTACTGAATTTTACTTTTTCAGAGTATTGTGATCTGTTAGATTATGTTTCTTCATTGTCTTTAACATATTACATTCTGACTTAAGTGTATATGTTATCAAGTTTTTTTCCGAACACCTCCAAAGCAAATTTCTACTATATTCTAAATTTTGTATTCTAATTAGGCTCTTGCTTTAATCACTAAGTTATGTTTAATAGACTCTTCCTTTAAACACTAAATAAATTCTATTTAGTCAGAGTATCAAAATGTCTATTGTGATCAGTAAATTAAAAAAAAAAACCCTCATGCGTTGATGTGAATTCCTCAAGAAATCTTTATTCTAAAATTATTGGTCTTTGTATATATCCCTTAACAGTGTGTCCACGGACTACAGGATTTGACTTATTTCGATGTGGCTTGAATTATTGGTCTCTGTATATATCCCTTAACAGTGTGTCCACGAACTATAGGATTTGACTTATTTCGCTGTGACTTGAATTATTGGTCTCTGTATATATCCCTTAACAGTGTGTCCATGGACTACAGGATTTGACTTATTTCGATGTGACTTGAATTTGCAGAAAGTGAATTACCCAAGAAAAAAAACCAGGAAAATACCTTTGCACCTGGTCTTTTGGATTCGGGCAAATCTAGGGAAAAGAAAAAAAGCTTTTGCTAGGAATCTTCAATAATTGAAATACATCCGTTCTGGCGCAATTGGGAATAAAAATTGTACTCTCATGTCTTATCTTTCAGATTCCTTTGTTGCCCATGTGTGTTTAACATGGTATCAGAGCCATGATGTGTGGCCTGTGTAGTTTTCTTCCTCGCGGTTTATCCCTTAGTTAAAAATGACATGTTGTTATTCTCTGAGCAGCTGGTCTGAATTGCCTTGAATAGCGTTGGCCTGGTCTTCATTACCTGTAACTTTCCTGACTACCTAACGCCCTTGACAACCTAAAACATTGAAGCTGAGCACATCAGACTGCATGCATTGCTACGAAAATGGCATGATTGTGTGTTTGGTTAATGCCCGACCTATACCGCCTCCTCGGCCTACATTCGGTTGAACGTTGGACTGTCCTCTGGCAGCTTTTCCATTATGAAATTCTTTGTTAGTTGAACATGGGACTATCCTCTGGCAGGTTTTCCATTATGAGATTCTTTGTTAGTTGAACGTTGGGTTGTCCTCTGGCAGGATTTCCATTATGAAATTCTTTGTCTTACCTAACATTCGCGGCTACTTCTCTACGAAAACAAATTGGGAATGATGGAGCTAAAGCAAGGGAGAGCGGTTTGAGGTGGGATGGAATGTCATCCGCTAGCCTAGCCAGAGAGAATTAGAAGACGGGAATCCAAAGTACTCTTTTGCTTTATGAAATTGTTTTGACTCGTACAAAAACTGAGCGTAGTTCCTAAGAACAAGAGAATTTTCAGGATTCTTCTCGAGCATTCTCTGATAATGCTCCTCAATAATATCAGGCCCAGCTCCAAGAAGAGTTTCCGCCACTACCTCCTATATCGGTTTGAGTATTTATGACATTTGGTATATGATGTGGATGTTGGATATTGATGCGTAAACATTGGAAACTGCAACATCGCTCCTCCATTCACTTTCGCTCTGCTTCACACCGCTGCCACTGCCTACGACCTCCTCCATACACACTTGCTCTTCGGCTCTCCACTCCCATATGCTGTCATTGATGTGGCATCGAACTACGCTTCCTCTGCTACACCTTCTGTTTGCAATCCCATTACAATTATCTACGGCCCTCTACACAAACAAGATCTGTTAAGATAGTAAGATCTTCATCTTCAAAAATTTATGTTTGGTTGTGGATTCGAATCCGTGGTGTCATTCTCGGCGAATTCAAGCCAGGCATCGTGGAGATTGTTTCAGCGAGGGACAGAAGGGCAACTGCGGAGTAAAGAGTTCCTGGGTTCAAGTCGATGTCCACCAGTTGCCTGTGCAGGGTTGCGTGGTGAGCAAGGCATTCAATTTCTCATAATTATGTGTCCTCCTTTTGAAGGTTTCAACTATCGCATAATTGGTTCTGAAACAAACAAACAAATAAAAATCGATCACGGTAATCTTGATTTTCTACCGAGCTTTGAGTATCTGCCTAGCAGACCAGTATCTGAGAGCTTGCTCCTCTTCAATCATGATTGAGGTGAGAAATGGCATTCGGTGGTATCGCTCGCTTACAAAGGTTGCATTTTCATGTCCTGGTAAAGTACTCCCTTGCATTATTAAGCCTACACAATGGGAAGGCCAATGATATGACTGTGAGAATGCCTCATTGATGTTGCTGCGACTCCGTGATTTTTGAAAACCTAGATGTATTTAATAATCTATGTTCTATGCATTGTAATTGAAGCATTTATTAGAAGGTTTTCGAGTTCAATTGTTTGAATTAAATCTGAATTCCATATCAGACTTCTGTCACTTACTTTGACATCACCAAAAGCTCTTCCAAGTTTCATCGATTAGGGTACATCCCTCCTCCAAAGTTTCTTGAGTACGGAAGACAGCCGCATTGTTCTGCATCACTCTCTGCATGTTAGGACATATATTTGATGTAGGCAAGCTACCATTTACATAACTTAATTTATCCATCCAAGAAATTTTCCTTTCTCCAGCATTGCCAGACAACAGTTTTTGTTTTTCACCGGGTCTGTATAGGTCAGCAACCCTGTTGGCGTAAGCTCGACCAAATACTACAATATCAAGAAGGGAGTTCGCACCAGGTCGATTAGTACCATGAACGGATGCATATGATGCCTCTCCAGCAGCTAATAATCCATGTATAACGACATCAGGGTTATCACCTATGATATTCACAAATCATTAGGCTGAGTTGATACGTATTTGCATTCAGAATTTGGAGACGGATTTATAAAGAGTTTTCAGCGGATTTCCTATGTGAAATTAGAGGGACGAATTCTCCATTAATTCCAGGTTCAAATCTTCTACAAATCAAGAGGGTGGAGCTAGTTTATTCAAGGCCAAAATATTTTGTCAACAAACAGAGGCCAAGTTGTTCATCTACTCTCATTCACTCAGGTTGAAGACTGAACTATTCGTGCATTTCAGAGATTAATGTGACTAGGGAAGAGGCTGAATTTTTCAGATTTAGTAGCAGAGTTTTATCAGTGAAAAAAAAAGGGGCCAAATTCTTAAGAACCAAATTTCTTTCAAAAATTCTCCAACAATTGAAGTCCATTTCTTTGAGCCAAATGCTACAAATTAAAGACTGTAGGGGGTGCGAATTGGGTTTAGCACAGGTGCCTCTTCAATTTGTGCACTGTATTTCTTGAATAGATGACTGTCTAAAGATTGCGTCCTTTCTGATATATATTTTAGAGTATTCATAATGGAGAAACAAGTATTTTATTTGTTGTAGCCTTTCAGTCTCATCATTTGGTAATGCGATTTGGAAAATAATTATAGAGTTAAAATCTTGCTTTTGGTTCATTCCTCAAGAAATAATATCACTTGATTGTTGTCATTTTCTAGGAGAACAAATTTTTAGAATACCTTGCAGTGACATTGGTTCATAGCTGTGAACAAACTTTGAAGTATAAGTTTAACATTGGATAAAATGGCCAGAATCAATGAAGTATTAGAGTTCCTCAGAACTCTAATATTGTTACTACTCATGATACATTAAAAGTCAGCAAAGTTTCTCTCACAGACATTCGGGTCTATCTACAAAATGCACAAGAGAAAATTGATATTTTGCAGCTCGAATCTCAGCTACAGCAAGAAGAATTAAAACAGAGGAGTCATTCTGAAACTGTTGTTGTTCAGAAGATTGAAACAAACTCCCATAAAGCAGCAGTTGTACATGTATATGTAGAAACTCAGTCTTCACTTCCCAAGCCCATCATCAGACCTTGGGAACAGCTTGTCCACAACAAGCACATAACTGGTCTTGGATATGACAAGGACTTGTCCTTTCATATTCCAAACTACTCAAAGACCATTCAGTTTTAAAGTGTTGGATTCATTCATGACAGTTCACCTGCTCCTCATGACAACTCACATCCAGCTATTCCAGATTCTGCCCCTCTTCCACAGCAACAACAACAACAACAGATTATGAAATTCCAAAATTGTGACCGAGTTGGCCATCTGAAAGATCACTGTTTTAATCTTCATCCATGTAAGCATTGTCATAAAACCAGTCATTCTTCAAACAGATGCTTCAAAAACAAACATCCTGCAAGAACAAAGATTCATCTTGGATGGATCGCTTCTTGGCAATGGGAATCAATAGCCAAGAAGATATTCCAATCACATGTCAGAACTTGTTCCAGAATATTGAACAGTTTTGCAGTTGAGTTTTCTCCATCATCTCACCTTGTATCAGGGGGGGAAATGATGGTCATCTACAAGCTTCATAGTCACATCAAGCGAGCCTGAGCCACAACCTACCACACCGGTTTCAGAGTTGTAGCCAGAGACAAAGATGCCCGTGAACATGACTTCAGTTGGTAATATGGTACACTTCCTCTAGCAGAAGACTTCAGCTTCTTGCCAGTTTTGGAAGAATTCCAGGAACAAAATTGAGAACACTTCCTCTAGCAGAAGACTCCAGCTTCTTGCCAGTTTTGGAAGAGTTCCAGGAATTTCATTAAGCATTCCAGAGTTGTTGGTCATTCTTAAACCTTCACAGGATGAGACTTCCATTTTCAGGTTGAAGTTCTCCCTTTTATGCGAGGTGAGACCTCCCTTTCATGGTTGAAGGTTTCCCTCTTCAAAACAATAGGAGCACTTCCTCTAGCAGAAGACTTCAGCTTCTTGCCAGTTTTGGAAGAGTTCTGGGAACTGCACTAAGCGTTCCAGTGTTAGTGGTCATCCTTGAACCATCGCCCTTTATACCAACATTTCAGAGAGCACATTCAGCCTAGTGCTGCCATGCATTTTTGCACATTTTGTATTACAACTCTCTTCTTGGACTCATACATAACCCTTCGGATTAAGGGGGGGAATGTTGGACACCTAATCCTCAATGGGTTAGTGTGGAAGCCGAATAGACAAAGTAGTCCAAGAGACCTTGGGATGTGGAACCCAACGGTCACATAATGTACTATAAATGTATATCTTTTGTTAATAAAAATTGTACTCTCATGTTCTATCCTTCAGATTCCTTTGTTGGCCATGTGTGTTTAACAGAAAATGAAAAACAGAAGATAAATACCCTTTGCTTCGCCCCACTAAAACTTAAAATAGGACTATTTACCCATTGTAAGAAGCATTGGACAACCCGATGAAAACTCTAAAGCTATAATGCCAACAATTGGTAGTTAATATTTTTATATAATAATTATAATGCTTTGGTGTGCCAACATATATTATAGGATCATCATCTCAACTTTAATTAACTTCATAGATTTTTAACCAAATAAATTTAAAAAAAAACACATGATTTTAGTGAGAAGTTTCCAGCACAGTTAATTCATAAAAGAAAATTTATATAATAATTAGAATCCAGTTTATTATCACCATTTCAAGATGTCAAGATTCTTCTTCATAGTTTATTTGTTAAACAAATAGTTTTTACCTTACTGAATTATGAATTGAATCTAAAATTTAATGGAAATTAAGTTCTCCTTAAATTAATTAATTTATAGATTTTATAAATATTTAATAATTTAATAAAATATGTCAAGTTTCACTATCACCACTGGTTGATGATGGGCCTCATTAGCAAGGTGACTCATGATCAAACCTCACGTGGGTAGTTGTGCCTCTGCTAGGGGAGGAGACACCCAAATTGGATGCAATCCCCGAGTGAATTTAACAAATTAAATACCTTTATGACTTTGACAAATTAAATGCTCTTGAGCAACTTCAGAAGAAAAAAAATAAATTCAATAAAATATAAAATTAAAATAAATAAAAATATAAACCTATATTTAAATTTATTTTTATAAATTACATATAATTAATTACTATGAAATACTTGACTTCCTCTATGCAATACTTAACTTCTTGGATACATTTTATTTCTATCATCTGCGAAATAAACTATTTTTTATCCCAGATTTCATTTTGAAAGAGTCTCTCGGAAGTCAGGGTCACTAATTTAGTCATAATTGTAAGAGGATTTGTTATCTTGGTCTGTTTCCTAATTCAATGTGCAAAATTTGAGCATGGTTTGAAAGTATTATATTGATTTTTATTGGTTCTTGGAAATGTAAATTCGTTTAATTATATATATATGAATAAAATTTTATTTTATTTTATTTTTTATTAAATATTATTATGGTTTATGCTTTATTTATAATATTAGGTGTTGTCTATCATGTATTTTGACTTGTACATCTCTAATGAATCGCATTCTGTCGGTATTTATTCTATAAAGTCAATTGACCATATATATTATCTATCATATCTGCAGCCATTATTGAATCGGGCATGGAATACTGTTTTATTTATTATATTATTTATTTATTTAATGTAATTTTAATAAAAAAAATTAATGAACTCCTATTTTTCAATTATATAAAATATATTTAAAAAAGTAATTATACTAACAGTAAAAATATGCTTATACAAAAACATTTTTCATATAATCTAAATTTAGAAAAAGCTAAACTTCACAAATCTGAACCATGATAAAATTAATACAACCACATTAAAAATATTAATGTGGTTAATATAGTCAAAGGTTTCATTTGTATTACTATTATTAAATGTATATTAATAAAAATATTATTATTACAGTAAAAATATTATTATTATTCTTATTATTATTATTCACTTAAAATTAAATATTATTTTATAAAATAATATTTATTTTTGAGTTATCTAATATAAATTAAAATTTTAATAATAATAGTAATTAATAATATTAATAATATTAATAAAAATAATAGTATTAATAGTACTAATCTTAATAACAATAATTATTTAGTAATAACAATAATTATTTTAGTAAATGTGGTCCATACACATCCAAGACTTCATTTATATCTATAAATGAAAACATTGAAAAATATATAATAACAATAATATTTATTATTATTTCCCCTACTACTTATAATATCATTGTTAACAATAATTTACTAATAATAATTGATAAATAATAATTAATTAATTAATTATTATTAAACGATAATAATAATAATATGAATAATTAATTCAATTTTATTTCAAAATAATTAAATAATAAAGTAAATATTATTATTATTTATTAAAAATAAATAAATATTATTTATTTATAAATGTAAAAAACAACCACATTAGTAAATGTGGTTGATATACGCCGTAAGAGTCAACTTAATATATGTTATATTATAAACCCAATATTATAAACTATAATATCAAACCCTCTATTAAAAATCGTAATTATAAAACCTATATTATAAACTCTAATATTAAATACTAATATATTAGTAATGTTAAGAAAACATTTTATTAATAAATATAAATATAAATATTAATATATATTAATTAATAGCAAACCATGTAGGAATTTACAGGGTAAGTTCCTCAGACAGAACACCAAAGGACATCGTTCACAACCAGATCGCAGATCAATACACGAGTATTTTTGACGTGGTTAAAACCCTCAAAGAGGGAAACAGTCCACGGCCTGAGCCAACACGGCCACTTCAGGCAATTTATTAATAAAAGAATGAAAATTTACATATGCTTCTCTCATAGACGGATTACCCTACAAATGGCCCTCCATGCGCTTTAAATAGAAATCATGGACCAATCGGGTGTCAAGCCACGGATCAAGTGTCGGTAATACCGAGGAGAGAATGAACCGTCGGATCACTACATATCGTGACCGTCGGATTGTAAGTTACAAAATGTACAAGGTAAAGAAACACACTTTACCTAACTCTATACTAGACCAAGTTGTACTTAACTATTTCCTATGTGTCGGAATATCCTAACATCCCCCCTTAAGAACAACTTGGGATAGGATTGAAGGATTTACAAATATGACACAATAGGAGAAGGAAGGAGGCACTAGAGCCTATCCCCCCTTAGTGACAACTTCCTGAACTCCAACCATAAATCGAATTTTAGTGAACTTCGCCTCTGTGAGAGCCTTTGTGAAAATGTTTGCAACTTGATCATCTGTTGAACAATATTGCACTTCAAGAACATGGTCGTGAATGAGCTTTCTGATGAAGTGGATGTGCAGTTCACTGTGTTTGCTACGCTGATGTTGGACTGGATCTTTGAATAGTTGAATGGCACTTTGATTATCACACCAAAGTGTAGTCGGATGCTGCTGCTGAAAGCCAAACTCTGACAGGATCTGACAAAGCCACAAGGCTTCCTTACTAGCTTCTACGACACCACGATACTTTGCTTCTGCTAATGAAAGAGAAATGGCACCTTGTTTCTTGCAAGCCCATGTAATAGGTCCTGAACCAAGAGTGAACACATAACCGACAGTAGACTTCCGATCATCAGGGTCACCAGCCCAATCGGAATCAGTGAAACCAACCAATAGAGGAGATGCTTCGGCACTGTAATGAATCCCAAATTGAACTGTACCTCGAACATAACGAAGTATTTTTTTAGCTGCTTTCTAATGAGTTTCACGTGGGTTTTGCATAAACCGAGAAACAAGGCCAACGGTAAAGGAAAGGTCAAGTCGAGTATGGGTTAGATACAAAAGTTTTCCTACAAGTTGACGGTATAAGGTAGCATCAACTTCAGGAGAAGTACAAGTGACTGAAAGTTTGACTCCAGACTGAAAGGGAGAAGGGGCTGACTTACAATCTTCCATGTGAAAGTGGCGTAGAATATCACAGGCATACTTGGACTGAGAAAGGGAAATACCTTCCTTGGATTGCAAGACTTGAAGACCGAGAAAATAATGTAAGTGTCCTAAGTCTGTCATTTCAAACTTCCTTTTAAGGCTAGACTTCACATGGTTTATAAGGTTGGGATCACTACCAGCCAGGATAAGATCATCAACATAAAGAACAAGAATGATAAGAGACTTGCCCACTTTCTTGGTGTAGACAGTATTGTCAGAATGACACCTAGAGAAGCCAGATTCTAAAAGAAAGCTATCCATTTTGGCATACCAAGCTCGAGGAGCTTGCTTGAGACCATAAAGGGATTTCTTAAGCCGACATACAAGGCTGGAGTCTATTTTTATGAAGCCAATGGGTTGTTCCATGTAGATTTCTTCATGCAAGTCCCCATGCAAGAAGGCAGATTTAACATCCATCTTATGGACTTCCCATTTGAACGAGGCAACAAGGGAAAGAACAAGGCAGATAGAGTTCATTTTGGCAACAGGGGAGAAGGTTTCAGTGTAGTCAATGCCTTCAACCTGTGAAAAACCTTTAGCAACAAGACGAGCTTTATGTTTATCAACTTTCCCATCTGGTCCATACTTGGTTCTGTGAACCCATTTTCATCTAACAAGTTTTCGTCCCTTTGGTAGAGGAACAAGATCCCATGTATCATTTGCCAATAATGAATGATATTCTTCATTCATAGCTGCTTCCCAATCTGGATGGCCTGAAGCTTCTGCAAAGGTGTCAGGATCATAATTTACTGGAGCTTGAGCCAGTAAAGAAGAGGCTCTGTCAAACTGAGAATGTGTGCATCGCTGATCTGTAGGATCACCGACAAGATCACCTGCTGCATCTCGAGTAGCACGAACCCATTTTGGAAGCTAAGGAGCTGAAGGAGGATCCTGAGATGGTGGGGGAGGATTTTCATCCTCACTTTCATCATCTGAAGAAGAAATGTTTTCAAAATTAGAAGAGATAGGGAGAGGTGGCACATCCGCCGGACTAGGCTCACAAGCCGACATATTTTCATAAAATTTTACATCTCTTTTAATGATAACATTTTTGGACTTAAATGGAATAAGTCTATAGCCTTTGACATCTTCAAAATATCCAACAAAAGTACATTTTTCACTCTTAGGTTATAAAGCTTTATGCTTTTCATCTGGAATATGGGCCCACGCTTCACTTCCAAAAACACGAAAGTGACTTACATCTGGTTTGATTGAGCTCCATGCTTCTTCTGGAGTGATATTCTTTAAAGCCTTAGTAGGAGTGCGATTTATTATGTAATTTGCATAGTTAATTGCTTCTGCCCAAAAACTAAGACCAAGTCCTTTAGATTGTAGCATACAATTAGCCATTTCCTTTAAGGTGCGATTCTTCCTTTCAGCTACACCATTTTGTTGTGGAGTATATGGAACAGTATGTTGCATTTGAATTCCATTCTCAGTGCAAAAGTTGATGAATGCGTTTTTAACATATTCTCTGCCATTATCAGATCTTAGCTTAAGAATTTGATGTCCAAATTGTTTTTCAACAAAGGGCTTGAAGGCCAAAAATGTGTTAAATACTTCACTCTTGAGTTTTAAGAAGTATACCCAAGTGCGTCTGGAGAAATCATCAATGAAAGTTAAGAAATACTTGCAGCCAGAGAATGACACAACTGGAAGTGGACCACATAAATCACTATGCACAAGATGTAAAGGGGCTGAGGCGTTCCAAGAGGCACGTTTTTCAAAACTGTCCCGATGATGTTTTCCGAGTACACATCCGGAACAAACACCATCTCTGCAAGATACCATAGGAAGACCTGTCACCATATTTTCTTTACATAGATGCTGAAGGGAGCGATAGTTTAAGTGACCAAATCGCTCATGCCAAAGTTTGCTCACTTCATTGTTATGAGCAACAAATACTGAGGGAAGATTTGATGACCCAAAGTTGTGAAACTTATACAACCTTGTAGAATCATCAACAATGCCAGTAGCTAAAATATTTTTAGGATCTCTTAGGTCCTTGATTACAACATCATGAGGTGAAAATTCAACGATTTTACCTTCACCTGAATGAGTTATCTGATATACAGATAGAAGGTTGCAGGATAAGGTTGGAACACATAATACATCATTAAACTGACCATTTTCTAGATGAACAGTTCCAGTCCCTACAACACTAAGAGATCTATCATCACCAACATATATATTTTTGGTGTTACAATCATTTAAATAAGAAAACATGGCTTTGCTTTTGGCCATATGATAAGAAGCTCCAGAATCAATAAGCCACTCATGAGAATGAGAAGAAGAAGATACATGTAGTGCATAGCCAGACCGAGATGCTTGACAACCACATGCAAAAAGTGTCATTCCTGAAGATGAAGTTGAAGTTGAAGATTGCTCCAAATGGATGTTATGTTTCTTCATCGCTGCTTCCAAGGCTTCCATCTTCTTAAAGCATTTGGATTCTAAGTGGCCATCTCGATTACAAAAGTTGCAATGTCTATCAGTCGTCTTCCATTTGTTTTTATTTGTCTTATCATTTTGTTGAAATGATTTTTCATTTTGAGGCTGAGATTGCTTAGGACCCTTATTTGGTTTAGGACCATTCTTTTTAGGATATGACTTCTTAGGATTCTTTGAATTTGGTTGCTGCTGGGCGGCTAACGCTTTCTTGGAAGAGTTTCCAAGATTAAGAAGACCAAGGTGTAAGAGTTTTTCTTGTTCTCTTATTAAAGAATCACAAAAAGAGTCAAAGGAAGGGGACTTTTAGTCTGTTCCTTGAGAAATGAAGGCTTCTCTTGTAGAATGGAAGGTGGAAACAAACACAGAGTAGGCTGGTCCCAACTTAGTAAGAATGGAATAGATAAGGTTACTATCTTATTTCTTAACTTTAACACCTTCCAAGAGATATCTAAGGGTCTTGAACTTGGACAAGGAATCTTCAATGCAAGAAAAATTATTAGGGTCCAATGTAAGCAACTCATTTTCAAGTTGATGGGCTCTAAGTTCATTTTTAATCCCAAATTATTGATTTGTTTCATTGCTTCATCAGGAGTATCAAGTTCTGTAATATGGAATCTAAGATCTGGAGAAATAGACATCCCTATCAATCCACGTGCTTGATCTTGCCTATTTTCCCATTTAGCAGCCTTATCTTCATCCTTCGGTTTCTTTTCTTGGCCTGAGGCTATTCTGTAGAGACCTTTACTTCTAAGTAAATCCTCAATGTACGATAACCATTGGAAGTAGTTGGTGTTGTCAAGGGTAACTTGGTATTGAATTTCCATTTCAATAGAAACTGAAGCTAAAGATGCTGAAACTAAGTGTTCCAATGGATAGATCTCGAAAAAGTAGGCTGGTTTAAAAAAACAGCTCTGAAAACGGCTTCTGGATGAAGAAGTTATGGCTTTTTTTTAAAAGTTGATGAAATTGCTGACGAAGTGCGGGAATGTGCAGAAATCAAAAAGTCCGCCACCACAAAATGGAGACTTGAACCCAAGACCTCTACTCTCTTAAAATAGCTTTGAACCAACTGAGCTATACAAAAAATTTGAGAGAGAGAGAGAGAGGGGGGGGGGGGGGGGGGGGGGGGGTTGGGGTGCTTTGGGTTGCGTGCTTGCTTTGAGAAAGCTCTTTTTCCCTACAAAACAAAAAACACAAAACCCAACACGGACATGCAAAGAAAACGAACCTTACGGCTCGAAGTTAGCTTTAGCCGAAAAACTAAATATTTTCAAAAATGAACCTTGCAGCTCAAAGTTAGCTTTAGCCGGAAACTAAATATTTTTCTTAATGTTTCTGATTTTCCAAGATCACACTAAGGCGCAGCGGAAAAGAGCATACGCATGAGAAAATTCCTTCCTTTCTGTTTCTTATTTGCCCAGATCGCACAGAGTCGCAGGGAAAAGAGCATACACAGAAATGAAAGGTATAGATCCGGTAATGAAAAAGGCTAAATAAACCGAAAACCGAAATAAACAGAGAGAAAATAACTGTAAACTGCAAATAAACACTGTATACCTCCAGATCTTAAAAATGACGCAGCTAGGGCTACCGGAAACCTTTTCGCGTGAAACGAAAGGGGTTCCTTACTGGAACAAATGCTCCCAACACAACAGAGCAGTCCTCTCGGCCCGAAAGTAGTTAGAAAAAGTAGATCTAGAAAACGACAGTCGGATGCAGTTCTACCGACTTCAGATTTGGATCACCAATGGACGCGGCCCTCAAATAGCTCTGATACCATGTAGGAATTTACAGGGTAAGTTCCTCAGACAGAACACCAAAGGACACCACTCACAACCAGATCACAGATCAATACACCAGTATTTTTGACGTGGTTAAAACCCTCAAAGAGGGAAACAGTCCATGGCCTGAGCCAACGCGGCCACTTCAGGCAATTTAATAATAAAATAATGAAAATTTACATATGCTTCTCTCATAGACGGATTACCCTACAAATGACCCTCCATGCGCTTTAAATAGAAATCATGGACCAATCGGGTGTCAAGCCACGGATCAAGTGTCGGTAATACCGAGGAGAGAATGAACCGTCAGATCACTACATATCATGACCATAGGATTGTAAGTTACAAAATGTACAAGGTAAAGAAACACACTTTACCTAACTCTATACCTAACTCTATACTAGACCAAGTTGTACTTAACTATTTCCTATGTGTCGGAATATCCTAACAAACCAAGGGATTTACACTATAAACCTTAGGGGGTAATATTATAAACCCAAGGGACTAATATTACAAACTCAAAGTATATAACCCTAAGATAAATATTATAAAACATTAAAATAAGCATGGTTGAATATGAACCTTTAGATCAATAAACCCAAGGGATTGATGTTATAAACACAAGGGAATAATAAACCCGTAGGATAAAAATTATAAAGCCAATGTACATAAACCCTAGGATTTATGTTATAAAACCCTAAAATAAACATCACTGACCATGGTTGATTTCCTTATTGAGACGATCATTGTCACAATGTGATGTTGGACCATGCTTGACCATGATTGATTTTCATATCAACACAATCTTTGTCACAAATCGATTTTGGACCACAAATCACCATGGTATTTTCATATTGAGACAAACTTTGTCACAATACGACTTTTGACCATGGTTGACCATGGTTGGCTCTGATTCACCATGGCTGACCATGATTGATATTATAAACTCAACGGAATAAAAAACCTAAGGAATTTATATTATAAACCCAAGGGATAAAAATTATAAACCCAAGGAATAAAAATTATAAACGAAAAGTATATAAACCCAAACATAAATATTATAAACCCTAAAATAAACATGGTTGACCATGGTTGATTTCTATATTGAGACAATGCTTCTCACAATGTGATGTTGTACTATGCTTGACCATGATTGATTTTCATGTCAAGAAAATCTTTGTCACAATGTGACATTGGACTTTGGATGACCATGGTTGATTTTCATATTGAGACGATCTTTGTCACAATACGACATTTGACCATGGTTGACCATGATTGATATAATAAACCTAAGGGAATAATAAACCCAAGGGATTAATACTAAAACCCCAAGGGATTATACTAAAACATGTTTGACCATGGTTGACCAAGGCTAACCATGATTAACCGTGGTTTACCATGTTTGAGTTTATAAAACATGGTTGACCATGATTGACCATGGTTGTAATCATATTGAGACAATCTTTGTCATAATGTGACATTGGACCATGGTTGAGACAGTGATCGATTTTCATATTGAGACAATCTTTGTCACAATGCAACGTTGGACCATTGTTGACCATGATTAACTATGGTTGAATAACATTAAACCCAAGGGACTAATATTATAAAGCTAAGGTATATAAACCCTAAGATAAATATTATAAACACTAAAATAAACATGGTTGACCATAATTTATTCTCATATTGAGACAATCCTTGTCATAATGTGACATTGGACCATGGTTAACCATGCTTGACCATGATTTCAAATTGAGAGAATCTTTATCACGATGCAACATTGGACAATGGTTGATCATGTTTGATTTCATATTGAGACAATATTTGTCACAGTGCAATGTTGGACCATGGTTGACCATGTTTGATTTTATAAAACATGGTTGACCATGATTGACCATGATTGTCCATGGTTGACCATCATTGTTAATCATTATCAAAGAGACTTTAATCAAGGTTGATCATGGTTGATGAAATTCAACCATGGTTCACTATTGTTGATCATGGTTGACCATGGTTGATTGTGGTTGACCATAAAGACATTGACCATGGTTGGCCATATTCAAGCATCATTAACCATCGTTGATCATGGTTCACTGTAAAGACATTAATTAAACATTATGACCATGGTTGATGATGGTGGAGCATGCTTGACCATGGAAGATCATTGTTGAACGTTGTTGATCATGGTAGTCAATGGTTGATATTGATTGACCATGGTTGAGCATGTTTGACTCGATTTAACCATGGTTGATCATATTCTATTTTATTAATTTATAAAGTAGTATTAATTAATTAATAATTCTTTTAAGGTCATTTATTTATAACAATTAATATTAATATATTAATCTAAACATGGTTAAATTAATGTTCAATGTTATCCAATATTTGTCACAGTGCGACGTTGGACAATGGTTGACCATGATTGGATTTATAAAACATGGTAAACAATGAATGAACATGGTTGAGACAATCCTTGTCACAAAGGGATGTTGGACCATGGTTGACTTTCATACCGAGAAAATCTTTGTCACAATGCGACATTTAACCATGATTGACCATGTTTGATTTTATAAAACATGGTTGACCATGACTGACCATGGTTGTCCATGGTTGACCATGATTTTCCATGGTTGACCATCATCGTTGATCATGATCAAATAGACTTTAATCAAGGTTGATCATGGTTAATGAAATTCAACCATGGTTATTCATGGTTGACCATCGATCACCATGGTTGATCATGGTTGACCATGGTTGACAGTGGTTGACCATAAAGACATTGAATATGGTCGACCATATTCAAGCATGATTAACCATCGTTTATCATCATTCACTATAGAGACATTGATTGACCATTATGACGATGGTTGATAATGGTGGAGCATGCTTAACCATAGAAGATCATTATTCTGTTCGAAATACTGAGGGGGGGAGGGGGTGAATCTGTATTTCTTTTTCAACTATTACTTTACCAGTTAAAACATTTACATTCAGAACACAAGATGAACAACAAGAATAAATGATTTTATTAATATCATCTTTGCATTAAAATAGATACAATATATATATATATATATATATATATATATATATATATATAGTTCCAAGTTGTTTCCAAGAACCAACTTGGACTTTTGTGAGGCTTCAACCTCCAGAGCACCAACTCTGTTTTGTCAAGGCACCAACCTTGGACTTAGGAGCACAAACTCCTAGGACACCAATCCTTCTAGTTCCCGAGGCACCAATCTCAAGGACTTAGGAGCACCAACTCCCAAGGACTCCAATCCTTCCAACTTCTAAGGCACCAACCCCAAGGGCTCCGACCCAATCTTGTCAAGGCATGTTTGATAGTAATGTTCTACTCTCAGAACTCTTCTTTACTGAGTTTTGTCTGTTTACAGCTTCACTGTAGTCTCCATGCTACAGCATCAATGGCAACCAGTCTTCTTATGAAGGAGTCTTTATAAATATTCATACTGTCCACATAGAGTCTGCAATAGCCTTCATGATCTCTGATAATGTCTCCACACAGCTTTAGTGAGTCTACTATTAGCTGCACTAAGCTTTGCACAAGAACCAACTTTTGTTCAAGCATATGTTCTAACTATCACAGTAAATTCTTCAGCATGACTGCTTCTCTACTAGCTACTTCTCCCTTCAAACAATGTGAGATAAAACTTTATTTACTACATCACAAAATAGTTCTTCAGACTGCATTGTGTACCTGATTAAATCATCACAGGTCCGAGTATTTCACAGGGTAACATGATCAACAAAGATGCTCGTCCTTCGAATGCCTCCTATCCTGTTGGACCTTCTGCCCTGTTCTGTTCTGTTGGACCTACGACTGCCTCTGTTTCTTCCAGTTTTTCAACAACCTTAAACTTTCCTTGTTCTCTATTTTTATATGCCTGATGCACCTGACCTTTTGGCTTCCTCCTTGCTCGCTTGAGTTTCTGTTTCCTCAATGCTCGTTCGACCTTTTGGCTTCCCTTCTTAGTTGCTATAGTTTCCTCTGTGCTCGCTTGCTTCTTCAACTTTCCCGATCCTTCAGCCACTTTAGCTTCCTCTGTGCTTGCTTGTCCTTCGGCTTCCCAGCTTTCATATTCCTATGTCTCTTCAAGTTTACCAATACTCCAAGGACACATTAATTCATAAGAGAGGGTTGAAATACAAAGAAAAAATGTTGCATATTAAAACTATAACAGAGAGGTCCTTTTTTCAATAATAATATTCATACACTGGACTTTATTGTTTATGGAGAGACTGTACCAATCAAGGAGGCCCCACATGCCACATCACAATCACAATCGCAATCGCAATCGTTCAGGCCCACTGAACTATCGGAAGCATTTATTTATGCATTTGGCCTTAAGAACCCCGGGTAATACATTTATTGGAATACACAAGAATACATGGAAAAACCTGACCGAACGCTTAAGGCTAGACTTCAAATGCATTACGCCCGCATCTATAACTTCATCGGGTCTGCTCCTCCACAACATTATCGCAATCGGAAGATTGTAGTGCCATTCCTTTATAGCTTGCAATGGATAACTTCCGACATGGCAGACGCGAAATAGCATTCAGGTGTGTTACAATAGGACCATCGGGTCCGCAACATATATCGCAATCGGCGCTTTCGGGGGTGATAGCCCTTTATAACTTGTGATTACTGTGGATGCAATATATCAATAAGGCATTTTATAATGTTGCAGCGGGTCCGCCTACGTATCGTAATTATATAAATATATATATATATATATATATATATATATATATATTATATATATTGCAATCGTATATTTTAATGTGGCAAGGCTTAGAGCCAGAATACAAGGATACATATGAAATATACTGAAAATCTCGCTTCGAAACACTTAGCCGGACTTCAACTATTTATACACCCAGACATATATATCGTCAGGTTCGCACATGTATATCACGGTCGAGGTTTTCGGGTAGTGGCACATAATAGAACCCGTTGATGTGATTTCTTCGATATATTATATATATATATATATACTCTGCCTCCAATAGTATATATTGCTCCGCTACTTTAACTCTGTTTATATTATATACTGCTCCGCCTTTGCCTCTATGTCCTCCACTCTTTGTACCCTTCCACTCTTCCTCTATGCTCCTCTGATCAATCTTCCTTTGGATTCCTATAGTTATTCTTTGGCATATATTACTCCCGATACTCTCGATATGGCTCCTCCAATGTTACTCCTCCTCAATCTTCTACTCCAATAGCTCTTTTTATGCTCCTTCGATAGCTCTGTTTATGCTTCTCCGATAGCTCTATTCTGCTTTGATATTTTGCAATAGTCCTCTGATGCGTTAACTCCTCTTTTGATGAATTCCTTTGCCTCCGATAGTCTCTCCAATAGCTTGACTGTCTTGGCTTTCCTCTGGTTTCTCCTCTAGTTTCTTTGCTCCTAGAATATTGCCATATTGACATACTCCTGTTGCTTCATGGATCTGCTCTACTTGGCTTCATATCATCATTTACTTGTCCAGAATATTTCCATATTGACATCAATGACAACCTAGGTTAACAATCTCCCCCTTTGTTATTGATGGCAATATTCTTCTTCTCTCCCCCTTTGACATCAATGGCAAAGGAGTGCACAAGGACTCCCCCTGTCGAACTGTTACTCTTCTTCATGAATAGTAGATCTTCATGGGTCTGTTACTCCCCCTGTCATAGTGCTCTTCTTTTTACTCAAGATAGAAGGATTGATGCTTTATCATCAATTAGCACATTATCCCCTCTTCATGTCTCAGAACTACTTTATCATGGCTTCAACAATGCTTAAAGATGCTCTACTTCAATGCTTTCAAACAGATTGCAAATAGCCACACACCAAGTGTCCAAGTCCAGGTTTTTATGCTTCAATCCATATTCTGTTGTCTCCACAGTCAGAATTGAGAGGCCTTCATAGTTTGAATAAAGAGAAAATGCCACTGGAATTGTCTTTCTTGCTATCTTTCTTCAGATCCAAGTTCCTTTGTGTCTCTGTGCTTCTCCTTAAGTCATTTCCATCTAGTATTCAACATCATTTCATTTGGATGAAATGGTGATAGGTTGTGCCTCACTGTTGCTATATTTTCTACGTGAACAATATCAGTTTAAGTTATATTTGACTGCACAACATTCTCCTTTCTATAGTATTTTTGTTGAGCCATCTTTTCCTTGTGTTCTTGTAAAGATTTCTGCAAGTTATCTCTACTAGTTGATTTTTATATCCAATCTGTGACAGTGTTCCAAATTATTTTTGCTGATTTCCATCTTTTTGCAATGCTTCAGTTTTGGTTAGATGCTACCAATTGATCTTTCTTCATACTTGATTTCATATGTATCTGTTTGTTTGAAGGTTGCCTCTATTTGTGTCCATAATCTTCCTGTTCTCACATCAAATCCTTGAGTCGAGACATTTAACATCTATAATATCAGCACCATAGTTATTTGCCCTATTTCTTTAGTATTAGATGACCTTCTCTGTTGCTCCAAATACTACCTAGTGATTAAGTGGAAAGCATCTTCAACAACAGTCCAAAGAATGGTTACAGGATCATGTTCTTCAATGGACTACTCTTGAGAAATGATCATTATCAAAGAATGATTGTTAATATAGCTCAACAAGGATTTCATAAGGACCCTTTCACTAATAGCTTCTGCAATAATGATCACAAATTACAGGCTCCCCCTAACTGTATGCATCATCTCTTTTGGCAGAGTCTTCCCATCAAATGCTCAGATTGTCAAAGGTCAGGTCAACAACATGTGTTGTTAACTGGAGAGTTCAAGAGACTTTCATATTGTATTTGCTTCCTTCTCCATACTTGTGTAACTTTCTTCTTTTGCATGGTTCTAGTTTGTGTAAGAGCCCAAGTTAAGTTACAATCACGTGCCATATGACCAATGTTATGACACTTGAAGCATTCTACATTATTCATGAATAAGAATTTATGATTTCTTCCTACAAAAGTGTTCCTTGGAGATTGTTGGGGACCATAATATCTATCTTTATGATGTGCTTTACAATCTTTTGCCATGTGACCAAAGTTTGTACAAGAATAACAATAACCAAGAAATAAACTTTGGTACCTGGGAGATGGATATTTCCTTGATGTACTTCTGAATTCTTTTTGTCTTGAGTTCCTTTGATGATAAGCATTGCTTCTAGCATCCTTGACATTATCTACATTTCTTCTTGGAGCAGGATTTCTTCCATTGTTGCCTTGATTTTTCTCCTTGCCTTTGCTGGAACTGGGAGCATCACCATTTATTTCTGACTTCTTCACATCCCTTTTGTTTGAAGCATTAACATTCTTGTTTGAGGATTCACCTGCATACCCGAGACCTGATTTATCAAATGGACATATTTGATGGCTAAGCATGTCATCCAAGGCTTGAGAGATCTTCAATATTTTGCTCATCCCTTAAACCTTTTTTCTAAGGAAGACAATCTCTTCTTCCAATATTTCACACTCATTGTTCTTCTTAGCAAGTTGTTTCTTAGATTCTTCCTTGATACGAGTAGCTTCATTTGTTTCTATTTTAAGGGAGATGATATCTAACTTCATTTTGAAGATTTCTTCATTTTCCTTTGCTAGACTGCTCTCCATTTCTTCCTTGATCCTTGTAGCTTTACATGTTTCGGCCTTGAGAAGTTTGATGTTAGATTTTATTTTGAAGATTTCTTCATCCTTTGCTTTTAGTTGACATATCATGATGTTTCTTTCCTTTTATGCTTCATCAACCTGTCCTTTTATGATTTCCAATGCTTCCATTGTCTTCTCAGCTCCTTGTGCTTGTTTCCTTACATCTTGTAGTTGAGATTTAAGAGAGGAGACCTCTACCTTGTACTGACCAATCTCTTCTTCAAGTTTGTTCAAGCTCTTGTGCCTTTGTTCAAGTTGACTTGACAAGGTATCTTCCAATTTCTTTGCTTTATCCAATTGATTTGTCATGGATATGACTTCTTCATGATGCTTTCTTTTTCTTTGATGAAATTCCTTCTTAAGATTGGCAAGCTCTTCATCCCTTTCTTATACTTGAAGCTTGACAAGGTCAACTTTCTCCTTTGTTTGATCTTGGTCACCAACGAGTGCTATCTTCTTAAGTTCCTCATTTTCATTTTTCAAATTGTTAATCTCTTCCATGGCAACCATAAGTTGATCGAGGAGATATTCTACAAAATCTTTTTCATTCTCTTGATCTTCTAAGTTTGCTTTAGCCTTGATTTCATCATTCTCATTTTCAGCTCCAATGATGGGTTCTGGATTTCCTTCTTGATTTCCATCATCTTTTTGACTGATGATCATGATCAATGCTCCTTTTGAGTGAAGTTCATGAAGTTTGTCCCATATACCCTTTGCTAATGAATATTTTCCTAGATTATTCTTTATGGAATCAGGTAGCCCATTCAATATTGCCTTCATTGCTTTTGCATTGTACTCCTTGGATTCTCCATCCATCCTGCTATCAACATTCACTGATTTCCAAATTTCAATGCCTTGAGTCTATAAGAAATTCCTCATTCTTGTTTCCAGTATATTAAAGTTCCCATTGAACCATGGAGCCTCCTCAAATTGATTGTGTTCTATTTTAGTGGTAGAGGGAGATACATCCTTCGGAGGATTGGAGACTTTCTTCCTTGAATTTGCCACTTGTGTTCTAAAGATCAACCTTCAAGTTGTTAGGCTTTGAATGAAGGTACTGGCTCTGATACCAATTGTTGGAAATACTGAGACGGGGGGTGAATCAGTATTTCTTTTTCAACTATTATTTTACCAGTTAAAACATTTACATTCAGAACACAAGATGAACAACAAGAATAAATGCTTTTATTAATATCATCTTTGCAGTAAAATAGATACAATATATATATAGTTCCAATCTGTTGCCAAGCACCAACTTGGACTTTTGTGAGGCTCCAACCTCCAGAGCACCAACTCTATTTTGTCAAGGCACCAACCTTGGACTTAGGAGCACCAACTCCCAGGACACCAATCCTTCCAGTTCCTGAGGCACCAATCCCAAGGACTTAGGAGCACCAACTCCCAAGGACTCCAATCCTTCCAACTTCTAAGGCACCAACCCCAAGGGCTCCGACCCAATCTTGTCAAGGCATGTTTGATAGTAATGTTCTACTCTCAGAACTCTTCTTTACTGAGTTCTGTCTGTTTACAGCTTCACTATAGTCTCCATGCTACAACATCAATGGCAACCAATCTTCTTATGAAGGAGTCTTTACAACTCTTCATACTGTCCACACAGAGTCTGCAATAGCCTTCATGATCTCTGATAATGTCTCCACACAGCTTTAGTGAGTCTACTATTAGCTGCACTAAGCTCTGCACAAGAACCAACTTTTTGTTCAAGCATCTGTTCTAATTGTCACAATAAATGCTTCAGCATGACTACTTCTCTGTTGGCTACTTCTCCCTTCAAACAATGTCAGATAAAACTTTATTTATTACATCACAGAATAGTTCTTTAGACTGCATTGTGTACCTTATTAATTCATCACAGGTCTGAGCCTTTCATAGGGTAATATGATCAACAGAGATGCTCGTCCTTCGAATGCCTCCTATCCTATTGGACCTTTGGCCCTATTCTGTTTTGTTCGACCTATGGCTACCTTTGTTTCTTCCAGTTTTTCAACAACCTTAAACTTTCCCTGTTCTCTATTTTTATATGCCTAATGCGCCTGACCTTTTGGCTTCCTCCTTTCTCGCTTGAGTTTACGTTTCCACAACGCTCGTTCGACCTTTTGGCTTCCCTCCTCGGTCGTTGTAGTTTCCTCTACGCTCGCTTGCCTCTTCATCTTTCTTGATCCTTCGATCGCTTTAGCTTCCTCTGCGCTCTCTTGTCCTTCGGCTTCCCGGCTTTTGGATTCCTCTGTCTCTTCGAGTTCACCAATACTCCAAGGACACGTTAATTCAGAAGAGGGCCGAAATACAAAGAAAAAATGTTGTATGTTAAAACTATAACAGAGAGGCCCTTTTTTCAATAATAATATTCATACACTGGACTTTATTGTTTATGGAGAGACTGTACCAATCAGGGAGGCCCCACATGCCACATCACAATCGCAATCATTCAGGCCCACTGAACTATCAGAAGCGTTTATTTATGCATTTGGCCTTAAGAACCCCAGGAAATACATTTATTGGAATACACAGGAATACATGTAAAAACCCAACCGAATGCTCAAGGCCGGACTTCAAATGCATTACGCCCGCATCTATAACTTCATCGGGTCTGCTCCTCCACAACGTTATCGCAATTGGCAGATTGTAGCGCCATCCCTTTAAGACTTGTGATTGCTGCGGATGCGATATGATATTAAGTTGTAGTTGATAAACCCTTCGGGTCCATGTGTAATCACAATCGCAGTTTATAGCGCCATCCCTTTATAACTTGCAATGGATAACTTCCGACATGGCGGATGCGATATAGCATTAGGGTGTGTTACAATAGGACCATCGAGTCCGCAACATATATCGCAATCAGCGCTTCATGGGTGATAGCCCTTTATAACTTGTGATTACCGCGGATGCGATATATCAATAGGCATTATTAATGCATTTTATATGTTGCAACGGGTTCGCATAAATTTCGCAATATATATTTATATATATATATTATATTGCAATCGTATATTTTAATGCGGCAAGGCTTAGAGCCAAAATACAAGGATACATATGAAATACACTAAAAATCCCACTTCGAAACACTTATCCGGACTTCAACTATTTATACACCTGGACATATATATCGTTGGGTCCGCACATGTATATCGCAGTCGGGGGTTTCGAGTAGTGGCACATAATAGAACCCGCCGATATGATTTCTCTGATATATATATATATATATATATATATATATATATATATATATATATATATATATACTCCACCTCCGATAGTATATATTGCTCCGCTCCTTTAACTCTGTTTATATTATATACTGCTCCGCCTCTGCCTCTATGTCCTCTGCTCTTTGTACTCTTCCGCTCTTCCTCTATGCTCCTCTGATCGGTCTTCCTTTGGATTCCGATAGTTCTTCTTTGGCATATATTACTCCTGATACTCCCGATATGGCTCCTCCAACATTACTCCTCCTCAATCTTCCACTCTGATAGCTCTGTTTATGCTCCTCCGATAGCTCTGTTTATGCTCCTCCGATAGCTCTGTTCTGCTTTGATATTCTGCAATACTCCTCTGATGCGTTAACTCCTCTTTTGATGAATTCCTCCGCCTCTGATAGTCTCTCCAATAGCTTGACTGTCTTGGCTTTCCTCCAGTTTCTCCTCTGGTTTCTTTGCTCCTAGAACATTGCCATATTGACATACTCCTGTTGCTTCATGGATCTGCTCTACTTGGCTTCATATCATCATTTACTTGTCCAGAATATTGCCATATTGACATCAATGACAACTTAGATTAACGTATTGAACATTGTTGATCATGGTAGATGATGGTTGATATTGATTGACCATGATTGAATATGGTTGAGCATGTTTGACCGTATTCAACCATGGTTGACCATATTCTATTTTATTAATTTATTAAGTATTAATTAATTAATAATTTATTTAAAATCAATTATTTATAATATTTAATATTAATATATTAATTAATCTAAACATGGTTAAATTAATGTTCATTGTTATCAAATATTTTCAATTATAAATTATTTATAATTAAATTATAAAAACATTATTGTTATTAATGTTCTTTAAAATTATTAATATTATAATTAATAAATAATTTTATCTATTTATAATATTATTAATTATTTTTAATAATATTTTTGTTTATTAATATTTAATATTGTTATGGTTTACTAATAGTTATGAATTTCTTAATTTAAATAATAATAATAATAATAAATTAAAATTAATATCAACTTAATTGATAAATAAATTTAAATTTAATAATATTTATTTTAAAATAAAGGGACATCTATATATAAAATATTTTATTAAATTAAAAATAATAATAATTTATGAAAAATAAGTTAAACCTTTTTAATTGAATTTTCAAAAATAGATATCATAATTAATAAGGTAAAATAATTTAATATTAGTAAATTAAATTTCAAACAATGAAATTAATAAAATTAACCATTTAAAAATTTAATTTATAATTTTCAAAATCTCATATAATTAAATATATAAATATAAATTTACTTAAATTTAATATTTTAGTATAAATCTTTGTTAATATAATTCGTTAATTTAATAGATTATAATTTACTAATTCAATAATTT
Source organism: Pinus tabuliformis (assembly GCA_031772625.1). Lineage (NCBI taxonomy): Eukaryota > Viridiplantae > Streptophyta > Pinopsida > Pinales > Pinaceae > Pinus > Pinus tabuliformis. Next base: position 700,465,628 of record CM062805.1, on the reverse strand, counting down.
ATAATGTAAATATTTTTATTCATATATGCTGTTGATGATGATGATTAACGTCCAATAAGACTAATATGGTTTATTGGACCTTAAGAAAGAAGTGATTAATTGAGATTATTTAAGATTTTAATCCTGTGATAAAAAAGGAGGGATAGATACATTCCAAGGTTACTGTAGTTTTCCTGACTTAACAAGTGAAGGAGATCGGTAGTGGGGCAAATGTTATGGAAATAAGAACGAATGTGAGTAAGAGCCAAACACTCCAAGAGAAATTGTTTTTCATCTTTTACTCTCTTAGTATCGCAAAGGAGGCATATTATTTCATCCCAAGGAATCTTGGGATAGACTAACACCTAGTTTCACTCCAGAGCTAATGAGAATTAGTTCTAATCATTGCAATATTCATTCGCTACTTAGCATTGGTTAATATAAAAAGGTAATTGATCTAATTAAGAATATTAGATTGATGTGCTAAGATCCTCCTCAGATTAGAAACAAAATACTTTTCATGTGCTTAAGGATTCATGAGTTTTGCAAGTGTAAAATGAGTTTTTATGTTAATTTTATGATCAATTTTAACATAAATAAGAGACTGAACAACAACATAAAAATGTACAGAACATCACCAAAACCACATCACAACAGGAACATGATGAATGAATTCACCCCTCTTGGTCTATGTCTCCTTGGTCCAGCTTCCAATGGCTTGAGCCTCTCTATTATGCTCAAAAGTGTAAAAATATGTGTTTACAATGCTCAAATGCTTTTGAAACCTACTCCAATGAGTTCAAAATGTCCAAAAATGGCTACTGCATCTTTCTGTATCCAATTCGGTTGAAAACTGGAGAAGTTATGACCTCTCCTAGTTTTCCCACTATTCGCTCTACATTTTCACTAAAAACTAGCACCATCCTACAATTTTGCCCGCCAAGCGCTCTAACGAAGCGACATTTTCACTGATTTTCGATTAGATTTGTAGGACCATTAAGTTTACTGTCGAGACCTAAGAACCAAAATAATGGTCATGTGGTGGGGGGGGGCATGTGCCCAGGGGCTAGCCCACGACACTGGCCCCCTCCTTCTGGTGGTCACATTAAATTTTTGTAGGAGTGTTCACATGCGATTCCATTGGCAGTCATCATTAGTGGTTAGCGTTGGTAGTGACCATTAGTGGTCACATTAAATGGTGCCCAAGTGTTCACATGGGGGTTGTTAAGTCTGCCTGCCCCACATACCATGCGGCATTAAACCATAACAAGAACCTACCCCCATTACATGTTAAGTAACACAGTGTGGGCGTAATGGTAAAGTGGTTGGCTTGTGCGATAGGAGGTCATGGGGTCAAGCCTGGCCTCCACCCTGTTCGCCATAAAAAAAATTTACCAGGCCACAAGGAGGACATGTGGCGGCCTCTGGCTTAGCCACGTGTCACTTCCTTATTGGCCCAAAACAAAACACATGAACCAATAGAGTGATGCCACCGAGCCTAAAGAATATTCCAAAGAATATGCCAAAGGAATATACCACAAGAATAGAACAAGAATATTCATTTTGATGACTAGGCTATATGGATGCCAAGTCAACATCCCTGTCAGCACCTGCAAAATCTTTACCTATTTGACAAACTTAACAAAATGCGTTTCTGGGAGCATAGGGTGTCTATTTCACACGAAACGGGTTGTGCCAGATTCAGAATGATGAGAACTATGTGGTCGTTTAGGTTCCACACCATTCTGATGACTTTGATTTTTGAGCACCTAATTATTCCTGCCCACTGGAAGCCTTTTGGACCCCAAAAGATCACTTCTAGTTGTCCAGTGGGTGAGGGTACAGTTCCCTCACCTTTCCAATCTCTATCCATTTTGCTTTTTAAGGATTTGTTTCCCCTTATCCCCACTCAAAGATAATCAACACTTCCCCTTTTCGATGTCCTTGGTCTTCTGTCAAGTATAGTGTCTCACTGAAGCTCATCAAATAATTCTATAGAAAATTCTTCAATAGATGGAATTTGAACATTCTCTCCTTCATCTTCAATCAAATAAGGCTCACACAACCTTAAATTCTCAACATTAACAACAACATAAATATTCATATATGAAGGCAAATCCAACCTAAAGTCACTGTTACCAATCTTTTCCAAAATTCTGAATGGATCATATCTAATTGGTTTTATCTTTTTACCTTCTCCTTGGAGCCTCTCTTTGTTAATTTGAAACCAAACTTCATCACCGACTTGGAATTTGTGATCTACACGATGCTTGTTGGGCCCTGCTTTGTACTTGCCTTGGCCCGTTTCAAGCCGTTCTTGAACTTTTTAGTGTACCAACTGGATTTTTTCAATGAACTTTCTTTCTTTTTCTATGTCGCTATGACCATTAACAAAAAAATCTTTGCCAAAAATGAAATCCAAAGGAGATTTAGGCAAATATCCTAAACATGCCTAAAATGACAATGTTTGAGTTGAAGAATTCTTGGCCCAATTGTAAGCATGTTGAATATAGTGCAAATGTTCATCCCACAACTTAGGATGCTTGCTGCAATACCCACGAAGAAGATGTATCAGTGTTATGTTCACCACCTCTGTTTGACCATCCGTTTGTGGATGAAAAGTTGTACTCTTTTTCAGTTTGGTGTCTATGAATTGCCACAAGCTTGACCAAAAATTCCCAACAAAGCGAGAATCTCAATCACTAACAATGGATGTGGGAAATAAAAAACTCACCCATACATTTTGAAAGAATAACTGAGTAGTCTGTTCAATTGTAACTTGCTTTTTACATGGCATCAAAATACACATTTTGCTGAACCTATCCACAACTACATACAAATAATCATGACCTTTTTTTGACAATGGAAGACCCCCTAAAAAATCCATAGAAACACTCTCCCATGGTCGTGAAGGGATCAAAAGTGGTGTGTACAATCCTAAATTCCTATTGCTAGGCTTACTGATTGCACATAATGAACATCCTTTAATAAAATGTGACACATTTTCAAGCATACTAGGCCAATACCAATACCTCTATAGATGTGCCACCATCTTACTTACACTGAAATCACCAACAATAAGAGAAGTATGTGCCTCTCTTATGATGTTAACTCTTTCTCCCTACGAAATACAAAGCTTGCCAAGATGGTACAACAAGTTATCATGCAAATGATAATCTAATTCCTATACTTGGTTACCTTGACTCAAGCTTGCATAAACATCTTGAAAGTCATTGTCTAATGCATATTTCTCAATATAACTTTCATGCAAAACAAAATTATGCTTGATTAAAGTAGTTGTACTAACAATAGACCTAGAAACAATATCAACAACTTTACTGTAGATACCATTCTTATACCTAATTACCAAGTGGAATTGTTGAAAAAAACCCATCCATCAGAAGTGCCTTGATTGTTGCAAATTTGATTGAGATTGAAAGTATTTCAATAGTTGATGATCAATGTCAATGATTGTTTCCTTACCCATCAAGTAGTGTTTCCACTTTTTCACAATTTGCACCAACGCATACAATACCTTGTCATATGTAGGATAGTTAATCAATGAACCATTAAAAGTGTTCGAATGAAAACAGATAGGCTTACCATGTTGCATGAGGACTGCACCCATGGCATAATTGTCACTAGCATAAGTCTGAATCTCAAATGAATGTCTCAAGTCTGGAAGTGCAAGTACTCGAGCTAAATTGATATTTTCCTTCAATGCATCAAAGGCCTTTTATTGTTTGGCTCCCCATTGAAACGCCTTTTTCACACTTGCCAATGCATGCAAATGAGATGCTGTAGAAGAAAATTAGCAATGAATTTCCTCCAATATTAGGATGCTCCAAAAAAACTTCTTACTTCAGTAATTGTCTTGGGCCTTAGCCAATTCAAAATGACATCAACCTTGGAGGGATCTATTTTCAACTCACCTTCTCCAACAATATGACCCAAGTAAACTAAAGAATTTTTTCGAAACTCACACTTTGACATCTTAAGATACGATTGTTCTTTCTTCAAGACATCGAGTACTTTTCTTACATGCATGACATGTTCATCACGAGATTTACTGAAAATTAAGATGTCATCTAAGTATACTATAAAAAACTCATCAAGAAACAACCTCAACACATCATTCATCACACACATGAATGTAGCAGGAGCATTACATAAACCAAAAGGCATAAATAGCCATTCCAACAAACCTTGTTTTGTTTTGAATGATGTCTTCCAAATGTCTCCTTCATCTATTCTAATTTTATGGTAGCCACTCCTTAATTCCAACTTGGTAAAATACTTTGCATCTTTCAATTCATCAAGTAAATCATCTATTCTAGGCAGTGCGTAACAATTCTTTACAGTAATTTTGTTCAATTCACGGAAGTCCACATGCATGTGCCATGTTCCATCCTTCTTTGGCAACAAGAAAATAGGTGAATCACATGGCGAGGAAGATGGCCTGATAATCCCTTTATCCAAAAACTCTTGAATTTGCTTCTTAATTTTTTCACTCTCCATCACTGACATCATGTACATGCCAATGTTAGGAAGAGGACAACCTTGATGCAACTGCATCTCATGTTGGATTCCTCTCTTGGGAGGTAATCCATTTGGTTCCTAAAACATCTCATCATATTGGTTAACTACATCAACCAATTTATATTTCAATTTTGAATCACAACCTTTAAAAGCTTCATTTTCAACATCATTCTTGGGTTTGATCATTAGAAGCACAAAATTCTTGCTTTTCATCTTCCCTGCATTAACAAGTGAAAGATTTAGTTTCTTGCTATGAGCTCTCACAATATATTCTACTCCATATTTGAACAAATGGTATTTGTTTTCATGTCTATGGAAGATAACTTTTCTGTCATAGAGTTATGGGCTGCCCAAAACTATGCCACATATATCTAATGGGACAACATCAAGCTCCACTTCATCCATGAAATTTGCAATAATGCCAAATTTCAGCTTACACTTTCTAGTAACCTGGAATTGTGCATTGTCACACACCCACCCAAGTGGATATGGTTTATGATGTGGAATGGTTTCCAAGTTTAAACTTTTGACAAAGTTTTCAAAGATAGGATCGGCTTGAGAGCCACTGTCAAAAAGCGTATCAATCTTACTATGTTTTGAGATCACCCTTATGTGAAAAAGTTCTATCCTCCTCTTTTCATTTGGAGTTTTATTTTGTGAATTTGAAGAACTAGTGCTAGAAATGCATTCTTTTCATTTTGTACCCATGACTATAATTTTAGTTTCATCACCCAAATCAGATCCAAAATCCTGTTGAGTGGTTGCAGTTGTTTTTTGTTTTCCCTTGTTGTTAATTTTTTTTGGTTTCATTTCGATATGAAGCTTCCAACAATGAGCTTCATCATGACCCTATTTGGAACAATATTTGCATGTTAATTTCTCTCCTTCTTTTTTGATAGATGCATTTTTCTTTCCCTTCTCTTTGAAACGCTTTTCTTTTCATTCACTCTTAAATGCATTTTTACTACCTTCTTCTATAGTGTTTTTCCCTCTTGCCTCAAGATGAGTGGCTTGGACACACACATCATCTAGATTATTGGGATTAAGCATTAAGATACTATGCCTAAGGTAACTGTGTAAACCCCCTATGTACTTGAGCAACATGTCTTGTAATTGCAAATCTACACCTAACATTAAATACCTTTTTTTCTGATTCAATTCTTGGGTGTAATCTTTAACATTTTGACCTTTAAGTTGTCTAAAGTTCTGCCAATTCATGATAGATTTTTCATATAAGCTATAGGTTAGAATTGTCTTTTGATTGCAGCAATGAAATCAATCCAAGAAATTGAGATCTTACCATGTATTTTTATCTCCTCTTGTGTCTTTCATTCCCACCATACTAGTGATGAACCCTCCATTCTCAAGGAAGCTAACTGAATCTTTATGTCATCCTCTTGAAGGTTTTGAATTCTGCAATAGACCTCCAACTAACGATTTGAATTATCAAGCTTCTCTGCATTCACTTCACCATTAGACATGGGCAGCTCAAATTTAACATCAAGTTTTGAAAATGGTGATTTACTAGTTCCTTTTGAAGTATGTTGATGAGTATGAGTAAGGCTTGTGTTAGTGGAAGAGGGTGAAGATGCTTATGAAGAAGAAGATGAAGAAGATGATGGAGAGGGTGGAGGTTTGTCTCCATTTCCATTACCTACACCTAAATAACCTTTTCCTTTGGGATGTTTGTAACTTTCACCTTGCAGCCTGGTATTCCTCTCTTCACAGAGGACATTCACCATCTCTATCATATCAAGGAAAGCCTTTCTGACGACCTTCTCATATTCTGTCATGTTTGTAGGTTCTCCTTCATGACACATGCTCTCTAGAGTCTCAACTGCAACATGAGAATGAACTGGTGTTGGATATTGTGGCAACCTTGCCCTCATTCCCCTTGATTCAACTTTAGGGCTTCCAACCAGCTTCCCTTCTCCTCTTTTGAGTTTTAACCTTGTAAGCATGACATAAACTTGCAAACAGTTAAATCATTCTTACACAAAGCAAACATAGTTCTCTGATACCAAAATGATCTGATTAAGAGTATTAGATTTATTTGCTAAGATCCTCCTCAAATTAGAACAAAATGATTTTCATGTGCTTAAGGATTCATGAGTTTTGTATGTAAAATGAGCTATTATGTTAATTTTATGAGCAATTTTAACATAAATAAGAGACTGAATAGAAACATAAAAATGTACATAACATCACCAAAAAAACATCACAACAGGAACATGATGAAGGAGTTCACGCCTCTGGGCTACGTCTTCTTGGTCCAACTTCCAATGGCTTGGGCCTCTCTATTATGCTCAAAAGTGTAAAAATATGTTTTTATAATGCTCAAATGCTTCTAAAACCTGCTCCAGTGAGTAGATAACGTCCAAAAAGGCTACCTAGCCTATTTCTGCATCTAATTGGTCGAAAAAATGAAGAAGTTGTGACCTCTCCTAGTTTTCCCACTATTCGCTCTACATTTTCCCCAAAATCCAACATCATCCTACAATTTATCTCACCAAGCGCTCTAACAGAGTGACATTTTCACCAACTTTCAGATGGATTTGTAGGACCATTAATTTTTCCGCTGAGGCCTAAAAACCAAAATAATGGTCATGTGGGGGGCCATGCGCCGAGGGGCTAGCCCTCGTGATGCCCCCCTCCCTCTGGCGGTCACATTAAATTTTTGGAGGAGTGTTCACATGTGGATCCATTGGCGGTCATCATTAGTGGTCAGCGTTGGTAGTGATCATTGGTGGTCACATTAAATGATGCCCAAATGTTCACATGAGGGATAGTTAAGTCCGCTCGCCCCCCCATACCATGCGACATTAAACTATAACAAGAACCCACCCCCATTACATGTTAAGTAACACAGTGTGGGCGCAATGGTAAAGTGGTTAGTTTGTGCGATGGGAGGTCGCGGGGTCGAGCCTGGCCTCTGCCCTGTGTGGCCATAACAAATTTTACCATGTCAGGAGGAGGACATGTGGCGACATTAGGCTTCACCACGTCTCACCTCCTCATTGGCCCCAAACAAAACATGTGGACCAATAGAGTGATGCCACCGAGCCTGAAGAATATTCCAAAGAATATGTTAAAGGAATATACCATAGGAATATACCAAGAATATTCCTTTTTTTCACTAGGTTGTATGGATGCCCAATCAACACCTGGTTCAAAACGCGTCGACAAAATGAAATATCATGTGATTTACGCCAAAAATTATCTCATAAAATTGATATGGATCACAGAAGCCTCAATTCAACAAAAAAATTCCATGTTTGACAAAGTGAACAGAACGCGTTTCTAGGAGCATATGGTGTGTGTTTCGCGCAAAACGATTTGCACCGTATTCAGGATGATGAGCACTATGCGGTCATTAAAGTTCCATGCCATTCTGATGAATTTGATTTTTGAGCATAATTTTGAGCACCTGATCATTAATTTTGGTTAGAAAGTGTGGGGTTGATTACCTCCTTATAGGATCTTAAATTTCTTTTCCCTCTAACTCCTTACCACTCCACAACTTATCCTTAAATTTGGAAGTAATGATATTTAAATTATTATATTTTTCCCTAAGAGGAACTCCTTCCTTATCTCTCAATGATTGAGCCAAGACTTGGCATCCTTATGCCACCCCTCGCTTGAGGCGAAGGTGGTTTTGACTAGAGTTAGAAGTGATTTTTGGGAGCCTCTTGGGTTCCATGTTGTACAACTTCTTCTTATATATCAAATTCCTAAACATAGCCATGAATTCAATGGGGAAAGGCTAGCTTCAATCAGAAAAATAGGGTAGGGAGTATTACCTTTAATCTTGAGGTTGTAGGTTATGAATTTCTTTTGGGATCATTTCAATCTTTCTCCAAATGTCAATAGATAGACTAGATCCCCACACATCACATTTGTATAAAATAAAAGGGGTGACGAGAGTCTCAAAGAGGAACTTTTTTTACTCCAAACCCAAATATTAGTTGTCTTACAATTGTTTTCAAGCTCGTAGTAAGCTTTCCAACCTCTAAAATCCTTTTCTCAATGTTATAGTTTGAGTTGAGATGATGGTGAATGTCAATACTTAAATATTTGTAAGAAGAAACACTATCAAAGTAATTGTTATCATAAATGAAATTGTCATAAGTGATCTTTTTGGATTTAATAGGCATAGCTTTATCTTGTCATTATTAACAATCATACCCATCTTGATACAGTAATCATGGAGGGTTTTAAGCTACTTATCGAGATCATTGGAACACCTGGCAAGAAGAACGATATCATCAGCATAAAGGAGAAGGGTAATGACTATACTAGCAAGCTTGGGTCCTTCACAACCAATATATTTGAAATAATTCCTCAATATATCATCTTACCCTCCACCACTCCATGGATCTCGCAGCCCATTGAAAAATATAATGTTGCTTGCAAAATTCTTAAGAACCCTCCTAATGCACTGCATAAAAAAATTATTTTAATCTATATGTAATTAGAGGAGGATTCACTTTATGTCATTGTTTTCTTTGAAAGAAAGGTTCTAGGAAGTTACCTATCCACCATATTAATTGGTTATCCAATGGCATCTAGATTGAACTCCTTATGTCAATTAGGAATAACCGACCAACACCTTGTAGTTGATTAAAAAAAGAGAGGTTTTGTTAGAATTTTTTTGGAAAGAGGTTAAGGCTTTGAAAAAGTCCATTCATCTGTAAAAAGTTTTGGTGTTTTTTCAAGCATGAAAATTTTTTGGGTGTAGATTGTACCTTATGAGGGCACATATTAAAAATCATATTTTTTTCAAGGGCAATATGGAAGATAGATTCATGCAGTCAGGGAAGCAACTATAAGACAAAGGAAAGACAACAATCATGGGTCGTAAAGAGCGACTAAAGAATATTAAGAAAGTGAATTAAAAAGAAGAGCCAGAGATCATGTTTAGAGAGGTTTAGGGCACAATCGAGGAACTAAGAAGTCTAGTAGACGACAAATAAGAAATCGAGGGTGATTGGTGTAGCTTTGATATTCTACCACCTCCTACGTTTACTGGTAAATATTTTGAGCATTGGGTTATCAAGATGCTAAATTTTCTTCGAGCTAAAGAGTTAATTGAGTACGAGTCTAATAACCCATGTGATGAAGTATGTGATGCTTTAGTATTGAATTTTATAAAACAGGCATTAGATGAGACATGTTTGTGCAAGGTAGAAAAAGCTACAACTTCCAAGGAAGCATGGAAGATCTTGGAAGAAGAGTTTGGTGCAAGGGGGAGTGACATGCAACAACAAGATGTGTTATATTCTATTAAGTCGGCCGCAGATCTAAGAGTAGATGAGAAAAACTTTGAGAATACAACAGATCTTGGAGAATCCCACTCAAAAGTGGATGATGGTCATCAAGACCATAAAATTGAAATCCATTATATAGACATGTATATAGATGAAGAATATGCAACAAAGATTGTAAAGAGAGAAGTTGAAGCCGTTATTTGTGAAGAAGCACAAGAGCATATAAATTCTCAAGGACTCCACTGTAACGTGGATGGTACAGATGATGGTGAATCCCATTGTGACAAAACACATATGGATGATGACTGCAAAGTGATGTGAATTGTTGAATCCAATCGCAGTTGAATGGTTTGGAATTGTAAATCAGCACATGCATGCTCGGATAACCCACCATAGGGTAGATGAACATTATCATAATTAAATTTTTGAAATCGGGATTGATTGTGACAATATGGTAAGTGCCAAGTTTGTTGAAGAATTTAAGGTTGAAGTTGTCACTGTAGCAGCAAGTTATAAAGTAGTTGGAACTTCTCATGAAGTAGTGTGTTAATAAGAAACAACTAATTTTGGCATAGATAAAACTATCAATAGAGTAGCAAGTGGTTTGGTGGATCCAACAATTGGAATTGTTGATGTTAAATTTGATGAAGATAATTTAACTGGTGATTATTGGTTGCACATGATGGAACAGAAAGAACATATTGATACATTGTTATTTGGAGAGAGAAACCCACTTGTGTTTGGAAGCCAAGTGGAAGACAACATGTTTGTAGTAGAGGAGGTTGGTAAAAGGGAAGAAAATGGAAATTATGATGAAATGAAATAAAACAAAGAAAGCATAGAAGGAAGAGGTAGACCAAGAATTTCTCACTAACAAATATGTTCTTAAGATTGTTTTTTAATATGAGGTTTTCGTAATAGCATGGAAGCAAAAGTTGAAAACAAAGTTGCTAATAATTTTGATGCAAATTTGAAGCTCATTGAAGAATGAATTCAAAAGCCAATTGAACAAAACGATGAAAGCCTTAAAGTATCAGTTGGAATAAAAGAATTGGATGAAATGGTGAATAATGATCCTGAGTAGAGGTTAAGCCCCAGCCCTGGAAAATAGCCTTAAATATTGTAGTCACTAACATAACATTAGTAGAAAAAGGCTACAATTGCACTCAAGCAGGCTCATGTGAGCGACTTGGGAATCTTAGTTGCTTGGAGGACTTGGCAAGGGAGCAAGTGGGGCTCTAGTTCTATAAAAAGGTGACTTGTCTCAAGCTTAGAGGTCCATGAAGGGTGGGTCAACCCTTGGTGGCCCTGTGACATCAAGAAGAGGTAAATAAGGTCTAGTGGTGTCGAATCCATTTCCTTAAGGTAATCTAGGAGGTTAAGTCTTATCATAGTAGCCCCTAAGCTCATGTTTACCCCAGGTAAGATGGTGAAAGTGGGTAGATATGACAGGAGGCAGTTACAGGGTGGTATGAAAGTAGGTTGTTCTCTCTTTGGGTAAAGTCTGATGTTGTCAAGGTTATTGTTGTCATGTGTGGGGATATGGTATACATTTTGTATGGTCATGCATGATATTGTTATATTGTTATGTTGATGTGTTGATATGATTATATGGATATGCTTTTGATTATACATGCACATGTTAATGTGGACTGATCTAGCAGATGAGATAAGCCTCCCCTAAACATCACTAAGGTATGGATTTGGTTTTGGTATGTATTTATTTTATCTGACATGGTACACTTTCAGGAAGAAGAGAATTAAAGATGACGAGCAAAATGGTAGACTACAGTTCATGTGACTCTCCCTAGATATCAGTTGGGTATCAAGCAGAAGAGTATTCTCCTGGTATAGAAGATACATTTAGGAGCTTGATGGCAGATATTAGAAAAAGAAGACAATAACAAGTCGGTTGAGGCTCATGGAAGACTTGCAAAGGCTCATAAGAAGCTGGTAGATGTTAATGCAATGATTCTTCAGAGCTTGTCAGAGTTATAGAGACAGGGACAGTTGAGGACCAGTCAAGAGAAGGAAGAGAAATATAATGGAGCCTATGGTAGCAGGTCTAGGTCTGGATACAAGTTGGATAGAGGGGACACATTTAGAGGTGGAAAATCATTGGATACATCTGATATTAGGAATTGTATGTATGGGCATCATTCTAGTTCCTCATCCAGGAGACATTATCACAGTCATCACTGTCATCATCCTTTTTAGAGGGGTGAGTATTTACTTGAAGATTTCAAGAAAGTGAAGCCTCTTAAATTTGATGGAGAGATGAAGAAGGAAAAAGGTGTAGAGGCATGGTTGCTTCGGATGATGAAATTCTTCAGATTTCATAGCTACTCAGAGAACGTGAAAGTCAAGATAGCCATATTTAGTCTTAAAGGGGAAGCATATATTTCATGGGAATATTTGAAGAATGTCAAGATAATTCAGGAAGAAGAGTTGATTTGAGAGGAGTTTGAGAGTCTCTTCAAGAAGAAGTACTTTTCAGAGAGGTACTATTATGACATAGATAAGCAGTTTTATGAGCTGCAGATGAGTTCTATGATAGAAGATGAGTATATTAGCAAGTTCTTGAAGCTATTGAGGTATGTTCCTCATCTCAAGTATGAGATGGCTAAGATTTATAGGTTCATCAGTGGGTTCCTAACAACATATAGAGACTAGATTAAGTTTGATGAACCTAGATCGCTAGAGGAAGCCATTCAGAAATTGAAGTGCAAAGTTGAGCCTAAATGTTACTTGAAGGGAAATGAGAAAGTTAAAGGGAAGTGGCCATCGAAGCGGGAAAGACCTCAGGATGTAGGTGAGAAAGAAAATGTTGTTCGTTATCAGGTTCAATACAATTGAGAAGGGGCATGGGTCATAGCCTAGAGAGCAGCCCACTAGAGGTGATGCTAGAGGACCATTGTAGTGTTGGATATGTGGAAAAGATCATTGCAAGAAGGATTTTCCATTATGCCAGGGAGGTAGGACTTAGATATATAATTCTCAGGAGGTGCAAAATAGTTGGGGATGTTGGTCATAGTATTCCTCAAATCTATGTAGTTGTGGACACTGTTAGTTCCAGTCTTCGCAGCCTGTCACCAGGGATCAAAATGGGCTCTTACTATGTCTGGCTTTCAGAGATGTTTTGCACATGATTTTCAATGAAAATCATATCCTAACTATGTTCATCAGAATCAACTTGGAAAGAGATTTCCGATGGTATATTGCATGCCCGAAACCAGTTCTTGGATCAAAGATATGATCGAAATGAATGATTGATTCGTGGTTATGCATGATGCATGTTTTCTTATAATTTTACATTGTGAAAACTTCCTTCACCTTTTTCATGGTTTATAGCTGATGATCTAGTGAACGATGGTCGATTATGTGAGCTATAATATGTGGAAGAATTAGTTTCAATATTATTGATTTATGAAGGAGGTGATTGGCATGGTTTTTTGGGGTTTTGAGGTCATTTGCTACACACAGGGACAAGTTTACTGCAAAATCAGTTTTTGAAGTAATGGACATGAATTTTACAAAAGTGAAAGAGGTTTTTGTCAATGACACACCAAATAACAAAAACCACCTTAATTTTATGCACGAGTATTGCTATGTGGGAGATATGCAGTGAGATTTGAAGCCTGCATCAAAACAAAACAAATTTTGCATTTGTTTTACTGTTTTAGCCATTGTGTTTTGGTGCCATTTTATAACATATGGAAAGTAATTTTGAGAAAACCAAGAGGTTTTTGTCAAAAATAAGGAATAAAACAAAAAAAGCTTTCATTTTATTCACAGGTTGCGTGAATTGGAATATTTGACTAGATCTTTACAACCTATTTTTACAGATTTAAATATTCAATGATTTCCTGTTTTAGAGATTATTTTATGGCACAGATTTCGAGCAACTGGAACTGAATTTCCAAAATTTGAGAAAGGTTTTTCTCAAAAATAACATTATCTACAAAAACCTCTTTCAGTTTTGTAACAGGTGTTATGGTTCAAGAGATACGAGTTCATTTTTGACCCCTATTTTCAATCCCTATTTTTAGCAGGGAATGCCAAATTTAATGTAACTGTTTCTATCTTTAGGGATATGGTTGAGCTCGACTCCCTTAGTCTAGGGATGAAATAATTGTATATATTTTATGAATTTCATAGTGTAAAGGGTTCGAATTTTTCAACAGAGGAAAGCTACTATTCGACTTTGTAAAGCTTAAATTTTTTTGAATGGTATTCTATTGGAGCAATCTATACCCTTTAAACTTAGGATCCATCATAGTGTTTAATCTGCAGGATGTTTTTCTTGTAAATTCATTTCCATTCTTTTTTTTTTTCTTGCTAATTTTGTTACAACATTCTCTAATGGAAGTGTTAGGAATCCATCCGCGCACGATGCTCCTTTCACAATGATTATGTTGTTTAATGTAGTGGTTATCTTTTCAGAATCCATCCTCTGTTAGATGCTCTGTTGAGTAACCCCGTGCTTCTATTTCTTGTAAAGTTGCCACTATAGATCCGTCCCCTGATTGATGCCTGCAGGGCAACAGTCTTTTTCCTCTTTTCTTCTCTCATTATATCTTTAATCTGGCTGAACATTGCACTTACTTCTCCCTAAGTTTGCCAGTAGAAGCTAGCCTCAATTCCATAGCCCAATCGTCCCTTCTCTTGCTGCTTTCGACCCACAATTTTCAACCAAATCCTCATTCTCCATAGCTAGACTAAGATTCATTAATTTCAGCCACCCTCAGTTGGCAAAGAGAGCCCTCTCTTGTCTGGCAGGGCTAGATGCCAGATCAAAATATTGGTCTATGGTTACATCAGAATTACCTCTTCTCAGCCTTGAGGTTCATTCTAAGTGCTAACGGACAAAAAGCAGGAAAATCACCAGGTATCCATTATTGAGATGGAAGGTAAGCTCTGTGGTAGAGTTATTTCTATTTTGATTTATCCTAGATCTAGTTATAGCTATGTTAATCCTGACCTGGTGGATAAGTGTGGCTTGAGAAAAGAAGTGCATGTAGAGTCTTGGTTGGTGCAGTTGGATACATGTACTAAGAAGTGAGTGCATCACTGGGTAAATTTGAATGTACTTCCATTGGTATCATATAGTATGATTTTGGGTATGGATTGGTTGTATCTTCACAGTACCAAAGTAAATTGTTATGACAAGGCTATTGAGTGCCTGGATGATAATGGGGAAAAGAGAATCTTGCAAGGAAAGAAGAAGCCTACATCAATGAGGATGGTCACAACTATGCAGGCTAAGCACAGTTGCAGGAAAGGGTGTGTAATGTTTGTAGTTCATATTTCTAGTGACAAGGGTAAGGATGTTGAGGATGCATAAATATTCAAGAGGTACCATGTACTATAGCAGTTTCAGGATGTGTTTCCAGCAGAGATGCCATAGTTGGCTCCCCACGGGGAAGTGGATTTTTCTATTGAGTTGGTACTAGGGGCAGCACCAACATCAAAAGAAACTTACAAGATCACCACGTCAGATTTAGTAGAGTTGAAGTTGCAGTTGAAGGAAATTCTTTATAATGGATACATTAGGACAAGTGTATTTCCTTGGAGTGCACTAATATTGTTTGTGAAGATGAAGGATAGTACCCTCAGGTTATTCATTGATTATAGGAAATTAAACAAGGTTTACGATCAACAACAAATACCTATTTCTGTACACTGATGACTTGTTTGATCAGTTGAAGGAAGCAACAATGTTATCAAAGATTGACTTGAGATCAGGATACCATTAGGTACACATCAAAGAAGAGGACATCTATAAGACTTCCTTCAGGACCAGATATGGGAATTATGAGTTTGTTGTAGCTCCATTTGGTTTGCCTAATGCTCCAACTACTTTTATGTGATTGATGAATAGTGTGTTGCATCCTTATCTTGACAAGTTTATTATTGTATTCGTTAATGAAATCCTGATATATTCTAAGAATGAGGAAGAGCATGTTGATCATTTAGCAACAATGTTGAGGTTGCTAAGAGAACATCATTTGTATGTCAATCTTAGAAAGTGCAGTTTGTTTTAGATAGAGGTGCACTACTTGGGACATGTTTTCCCCAAGGAAGGCATTGAAGTAGATCTAGAAAAGGTAAGAGTTATTATGGAGTGGGCCACTCCTAGCAATGTGGATGAATTCAGATCATTCATGGGGTTAGTAAGTCACCATAGGAGGTTCATGAGGAACATCTCAAAATTTCCCACCCTATTACATCATTACAAAGGAAAGGTAAGAAGTTCGAATCGAAATAGGAGTGCGTAGCCAATTTTGAATAGTTAAAGCAGTTGTTGATGAATTTTCTAGTGTTAAATATCTCATATCCAGATAAAGAGTTCATAGTGTGCACAAATTATTGTAAGAGAGGGCTTGGTGGAATGCTTATCCAGGAGGGACAAGTGATATGCTAGGAGTCCAGGAAACTGAATGGGCATGAGAATAATTATCTCACTCACGATCTTGAGTTTGTGGTTATTATTCATGCCTTGAAGATGTGGAGACACTATCTTCTTTGGAGGAGGTTTGTGTTGATGAGTGATCACGGTGGATTGAGATATCTATTTGACCAACCAAATCTGAATTCCAGGAAAGCTAGATGGTTGGACATAATCAATGAGTTTGAATTCAAGATCAGATACATCAAAGGTAAGGAGAACAATGTCGTGGATGCTCTCAGCAGGAAAGTGCAGTTGAACCATGTTGCAGTAGTGAGCTCATATGGGGAAAATTTATAGGATCAGATCTTACAGGTAGGACAGCAAGATGACAAGTACATGGAACTTATGCACAAGTTACAATAGGGTACAAGTGATCGGGATGTGGACTATCATCTCATGACAGATGGCTTGGTGAGATGCAGGGACAAGATTTATGTGCTAGATGATAATGAACTCAAGAATCTTATCTTGAGGGAATTTCATGTAAAGCCATATTCAAGTCACCCATGATACTAGAAGACATTGACAATAATGAAGAAGTTCTACTATTGGTCGAATATGAGGAAGGGAGTGGATGAATTCGTGGCTAGATGTTTGGATTTTCATGAGGTGAAAGCAAAATGTAAGCATCCAGGTGGATTTCTTTAGCCTATTCCAATTCCTGAATGGAAATGGGAGGTCATTTCCATATATTTCATTACAAGCCTTCCAAGGACATCGAGGCGCCATGATTCTATCATGGATGTGGTAGAAAGAGTGAGCAAGGTAGCTCCCTTCTTTCTAGTAAAGACTACCCTTCAGCTAGTAAGGTAGCATAGGTCTTCATTAGGGTGAAAGTGCGATTACATGGTGTTCCGAAGAAGATTGTGTCTGACAAGGATGCCAAGTTCACTTCCAAGTTTTATAAGGATTTGTTTGCAGGTTTGGGGATAGATTTGGCCTTTCGTAGAGATTATCATCCATAGATAGATGGACAGACAAAGAGGGCCAACAGGATAATTGAGGATATGGTGAGGATATGGGAGGACTGTACCTTCCATTGGTTAGTTTTTCTTATAATAACGGTTATCAGGATTCATTGAGAATGAGTCCATTTGAGGCATTGTATGGGTGGAATTGTAACATTCCCATCAGTTGGAGTGATCCAATGAATAGGGTATTACTTTGACCGGACATGTTGGCAGGCATGGAACAAGATTATAAGGAAGAATATAAAGGTAGCGAGGGATAAGAAAAAGAGTTATGCAAACTGGAACAGGGCATTTAAGAAGCTTCAGGTTGGGGAGCATGTGTATTTGTGCATCAAGCCCAAGAATAGCTCCTTGAGGATTCGATCATGTGCCAAGTTGGCACCACGATATTGAAGGCCTTTTGATATCCTTAAGAGGATTGGAACAATGGCCTACAGACTTGCACTAGCTCTGATAGTGAAATTCCACGATGCTTTTCGTGTTTCATTTCTTAAAAGATATGTAAAGGATGTTGATCACATTATTGATTGGTCTATATTGCAGGTGGAGCAAGAGGATAATTCCATCTGGAACCTCAATGCATATTGCAGTGGAAACATCTCATGCTCCAGAACAGAGTAATCGAGCAAGTTCAAGTGCAATGGAAGCACTTTGGGCCCGATGAAGCTACATGGGAGATGGATGATTAGATGCGAGTTATGTATCCTTAATTATTTTTCGGTGGAGGAAAATGAGTTATTGGTATTGTACATATTTATATATGGTTTTTATTGTAATTACCACCATGAGTTGTGTTATAAGCTCCAATAAGCATTATGGTTGTCATGTTGTCATGTTTTTCATGATGGTTTTTCTTTGAGAAAGTTGTTATTGTAAATACTGCAATGAGTTGGGTTATAAAGCTCCATGGGTAGTATGTTTTTCTTTTCAATGGTTTCGCTGGTTGTAGGTGTCATAAAACACTGAGGATGGTGTTCCCCTAAGGGGGAGGGTTCTGTAACAGACCTAGGTGAAAAGTTCATGTAATAAAAGTTAATAAAGGAAAAATCAGACCACGGTTAAGGGAGACTTATTCCAATCTGGATGTTGGAAAAAATATCCTAGGGGCATCACTTGATGTGTTTATGGCTAAAGGAAAATTTGGAAAATTCAATGGTTAAGGATTTGAAAAGGAAAAAATGTATCTTTGGCATTTTATTCACGAAAATAAAGAAAATTAGGAGAAAAAGGAGGTGAAAGGTCACAGGGTGCATGTGTGGAGGAAAATGAAGGAAAATAAGGGAAAATTGAATAAATTAAAGCCATCATTAATAAAAATACATCAGAGAATAATTTGGTAGATTTTTGGTCAGTTCAATTTTGGAATTAGTCTCAGAGCAGAGTCGAGCACCAAGAGGAGAAAGAAA
This sequence comes from Pinus tabuliformis, assembly GCA_031772625.1. Taxonomy (NCBI): domain Eukaryota; kingdom Viridiplantae; phylum Streptophyta; class Pinopsida; order Pinales; family Pinaceae; genus Pinus; species Pinus tabuliformis. Next base: position 700,447,015 of record CM062805.1, on the reverse strand, counting down.
AAAGGCAAGAAAATGAAGGACAAGAAAAGAAAAGGAAGGATAAGGAAAGCAAGGATCAAGGAAAATTTGGATCAAGCAACTTCAACAGGAATAATTGCAAGTAACGGGTTGCATGTATGATTTCCTAGCTGGTTTTGACATGCATGGTATGTGCATGTTGGTATTTAGTTCTTTTTCTATCATTGGCATGAATTTTGCTGGGTTTTGACAATGGATTTTAGCCTAGCCTTGCCATTTTAGGATAGTCATGGTGTCATGGGAATTTTATCAGTTGGAGCTTTGGATTATCAGAAGACATTGGATTTGGGTGAGGCGGTCTCAAGAAATTCCCAAAGGCCCAAAAGTACATTTACCGCTAATGGCGAGATACATGGTAAATCCTGAGGGCGGGGACGGGAAAATTCCTCAAGGTATTGGAGAAGAAATTTTGAGGCATCCAAGCTCGGTTTTGTTTTGTGATCTCAATACCAATTTAGGTGAGGTCACAGTATGCTTAGGGTGGAGGTATTTTAACCTCTAGATTCCCTTGGTTGTTTATGGATTGGTTTATCCCATGAGATTCCACATTCATTCTTGGAATATGACACAAGAGTGATTGGATGAAAGAAAGAGTTGATTCAACCAATCTATGGTCATGTGGTTTTTGGAAGTCCCAAAACTGGTTGGATTTTTCCTATGTTTAATAAGAGTTAATTCTCCCATGCTTTTGATGAGTAAATGCACTTGTTATTATGTGGCTTTAATGGCTATTCTCTCAATGTTATTTATCTAGTTATATGTTGGTTATAAGGATGGTTATATGACCGTTCTCACTTGTGAACCTTTTCATGTTTTGATTTGGAACTGAATGAATAATGAATGCAAGACCTAATTGGTGTTATAACAACTAATGTGAGAAGGTAGTGACCCTTCTTGTTAAACCTCATGCATACTTACCAAGTGTTTGACATAATATCAGTCATTATTGGACCACGGTAGGTCAATTCTTTGAGTTTTGAAAGTTTCACAGAGTTATGGGAAGAGGTTAAGCCCCATCCCTCGAAAATAACCTTAAATCTCGCTGTCACTGGCATAACACTTGTAGAAAAAGGATACAGTCAAACTTAGGCAGTCTCATGTGAGCGACTGGGGAATCATAGCCGCTTAGAGGGCTTGGCAAGGGAGCGACTAGGGCTCTAGTTTACGAAAAAGGTGAGTTGTGTCAAGGATAAAGATCTAGGAAGGGTGGGTCAGCCCTTGGGGGTCTGCTGGCATCAAGAAGGGGTCAATAAGGTCTAGTTGTCTCGACTCCATTTACTTAAGGTCATCTAGGAGATTGAACCTTATCATAGTAGCCCTTGAGCTCATTTTTACCCCGGGTAAGGCAGTTAAAGAGGGTAGATATGAGAGGAGGCAGTTACATTACATTACTTATATAAAAATCATCACCTTGATTCCTAAACAGTTGCTCGGAGAAATATAAAGAAAATACATGGATATCCAAACTATCAGAGCGAACCACCACCATCACTAACAGAAAGAGTAATAGAGAAAAATAGAGAGTGTCAAAGAGAGCCATGGACTTCTAAAACAACAGTCATAATCATGCCCATAATTCCTATACCTAAATAACATAAAGACCAACAAAAGAGGAAACAACCATCACCATCCGAGAAATCCCCATAACATCCATAAGATCAAACCATAAAGAAAAAGGAAACATGCCATATAAACTATGAAACTGACTAAACAAAGGCCAACCTGTGTGCCCAAAAATCCGGCACCAAACACCAAGAAGACAACCAACCACGGAGAAAAGGGTTTTCACCTTAAACCATCATCAAGAGCAACATTCATAGAAAAACCTGCACACAGTGTCGTGCATAACCACAAGATGCCACTTATTTCCATAGGAGAATCAAAAAACATTCAATGCCATAAACACTTGTCACTAAAAAAATCAAAACTAGAAAAATGTACAGCATGCTTAGTCCACCATGAAAATCATAAGATATGGAGATGGATAACTAGAAAATGGTGTATCAGTTGGGTATGCAGGTAGGTGAAAGAGAGACCCTAAGGACGAATCTGACACCAGATTCTTCTCCACCCAACTAAGGCGAGCATCAATATCATTGATTTTAAATCTGATGTTCCTTAGAATTCTCTTGATGTCCTCCAAACCAGAAAAAATATTGTAACTGTGAACTTGTTTGTCCTTAAAAACTAATCATAGTAGAGTATCCAATTGTTGATGCATAAAGAGATAATGTAATAAAGACAATTGCCTTTTGCAGAATTTTCTAGGGTTAGCAACCCATTTTAAGCCATCACCCACAACATTTGAATCAGAGAAGTATGGACACTCCCCCAAGTCTTTACATTCCAACAATAATATTTCTTTGTGCACCTCTAAAGGTACCAAATCAAAATATGAGGCAACTAAATCACCATCAAAACTACAACCACATTTAAGTCCCACGTACCCAACTCCATCCCTATGACTCACCATAGGCTGATAGGGAGGCATGGTTTCCAAGATCAAAGTGCAAGATATGTGACTAGTTAACGAGCCACGACTGAAAAAACAAAACAAAGGATGATCTAATGCCCCAATTAAGCCCAACCGGAACATAATAAGGTCATCCCCCATTGTAACAAGGGACCAAATTAAAGGGTCAAGTGTAACTCACTATACCAAAGGGGCATACAATCCAATAAAACAAACCACCAATATAATACCACGAGATAATTTAAACAGCACCAAAGACTAATTGTGTATACTCAAGTCAAAAAACCCCAAACCATAGAGAAGAGAAGACACCCAACTGAAGAACTGAAAATTTGATAAATTGGTAAACAACACCCCAATTCACCTACACGGACGCAACAAAGGAGTAGTATCCCAATTCACCAACGCCATATGAAATAAAGGAGTAGCACCTTGATTCACAGACACCAAATGCAATAAAGGAGTAGCACCCCAATTCACCAACACCAGGCACAACAATGGAGTATATAAGAAATGACAACTCAGAAACCGGATAGAATAATAAACTTTTACCCAACCTTGGGCAGTCCAGACTTCAAAGCCTCGGTGAAAAAGTACCAAGATACCAATACCCATATACCAAGTCTAGGCATGAGTATGAAATACCTAAAAAAGAAGTGTTCGAAAATGGTGAATTTGAAAGAACGACAACGAACCCAAAAACAGGGCCTTACGCCATGGTATGCAGGAACAATACAAAATACATGGACATGCCTGTTGCACCACCATTAAAAAAAATTGAGAAGGGAAAACCTCTATACCGCTAGGAACCAACACCATGACCAACAAGCTAAGACAATTATACCAAAAAGCATAACCAATGCAACTCATGAAAACACCATAAAACCAAAGACGAGAGGGTGAGGGTTGCAGCTCACCTCCACTGCAGCAAACATCATAATTCATCTGCCACCCCACACGCATGCATTTAAAACAAAAAAATGTCAAGTGTAAAGCCCAAATCCACCCTCCTCCATTGTGCTACACCATTCCAAACAGAGGCATATGTACACATCCATTTCACTTTCCAAGGGAATACTAAATGCCACCCCATGAGAGAGTCATGGTATATCATGACACTTCTTATCTATACAACACATTACACTTTCTCAAACATTAAAATTCCTAAAATTTACTCATTAACCTATAATTATTGATTATTAATCTTATTAATTTTTATTAATTTTGCTAAAATGTAACCATTCTTCAACCTCCACGTGACGTCCAGTACCATTTTACACATGCACCACGTTAATATCATTCTAGTGTTCATTCAACATACGTAAGTTGAAAATTCTTAATGAACATGGTGATTAAGATATGGTAATAAAAAATTATCCTATTATAGGGTGTACTACATGATGTGGAGTTATGTAGATATCGTTTGATTTAAATATATATATATCTAATATTTAAGATACATGTATATTTATTGATTTTTATTAAAAGAAAATTAATTGAAAATACTTTAAATGAAGAAAAATTAATAAAAAATGTGCAATTGAAAAAGTATAAAATTAAAAATATGTTAAATTGAATTGACATGGACGGTTGTATATGGAATTGTTTTTAGTGTGATTTTTTGGACTTTCTGGTGATGGAATGCGGCATGGATGCGGAAAAATCTGAAGTTAAATCTTGATTTGTGTTATTTAAGCTGGTTTTTTAACCCTAGGACACTTTGATTGTGCAGGGATTACCCATCAAACTTGTGATTTCAATAAATTGCTGCCAAATTTTAGAGAAATTTAACTAGAAAAACCCACGAAAAAAAATTCCAAAAAGTCGCACTAAAGACAACTCTGTTCTATATAAACGTAGGACTAAATCCTAATAATGTGATTAATGCTAAAGACATCATCTACATTATGGATCACAAAAGTCTCAAATCTAACATGACTAAAATCATGTTACACGCATTAATATTTTATTATTATTATTCAAAAATGATAGGGTTGTTAGGTCATGGAGGAGAGGTTTGTTTTAAGTTGAGTATAAATGACTCTTTCTATATTTTTTGGGCACAATATATAAAGTAATTATACAAATTAAGTATCCATTTATAATAAATATTAAAATATTTATTATATAATATAATATGACGTATATTAAAACATTTTTAATTATATAGATTTATTTTTATTTTAATATAGACATTTTAACTTGTAAATATGTTTCGTTATAATATTATGATTAATATCATAATTTATTAATAACATATATTTAAAAAAAACCACTTGAGACTTATTCATATGGCATTTTTTCAAATTAATTAATTTAATTTATAAAGTTTAAATAAATCCTTATATATTATTATAAATATTCTAACATATTAAGTAAAAATTGAACTTCTATCGTCTACTACTAATTATTAATAATTCAATTAATTTTTTCAAAATAATATTCTAAAATTATTAGCCACTAAAATTTATACGATAACAAAAATATAAATATAAATATTTACCAAAATTAATATCCATCCAAATTTTTATACAAAATTTAATTACTGATTGAAATACAAGGCATGCGTTAGATCAAATTTAAAACCTCAACAAGAACCCCACATTTAACAAAAAAAGATTTTCCAACGGTAAGCGGCCACTTCAACATAGCCCACATTGCCCGATACACTAATTCACACGCCATTTCTTGATTCCAATTACCTCTCATTGCCAAACACAACATCTATTTTCCACTTCCGAGTCCGACGTCCTTTCCACTTCCCGGGTACCCCTGAGAAGGACTTGAAGCTCTACCGACACCCTATTTCCTTCACCAACTTGTATTTCGTGAATCTCACAATAAGACAACCGAATCACGGGTGAAAGTTGCGGGGAATTCTATCATTTTTTCCACTAAATCCCATTCCACACCCACCAAACGAAGAAATAAATAGCAGGCGAGGCAATTGAGAAAGCCATCCAGGTCTTATGTTATTTCATTTTCTATATTCCCTATCCTCACCCGGACCTCTACTATCCCACTCCTTTCTCTTGCTTCCTCTTCGCTATGGCGCGATCTGTAATATCATGATTCATTGTATATGTCCTCATCTTCTTCATTGCTACCTTGCTACGGGCTTCGAATTGAGGAAGGACGAGAGAAAGTTTGAGTACAAAGAAGTTCCCAAGGGGCCTCATAACTAGTGAAGCTCAATGAGAAACGTTGGGCGTGCGGGCACGGGATGCAATATTCTCCTATCGATGTGGTGAAGAGCAACGTCACATTTTGTCAGGAGTTTGGTCCGCTACAGAGAAGCTATCATCATGTTTTTGTAGACCTCGTCAATAATGGGTGTTTTTTTCCGCTTAGTTCAATTATTGAATTTTGAAATGTATGAACTAACTATTATATTTGAACAATGGCTACTTTGTAGATATTTTTGATTAGTTTTTGTATCCTTAAATTAAAGTAAGAAACAAATAAGACATAAATGAATGAATAAAGTGTTTTTTAGTAACCATAAAATATTGCTAATGACCTTAGACTTAGTACTTGAATATTGAAACCAAAATTCTAGAACCATACTTCCAAACAAAAAAATTGTTTTTACCAAAAGCCCTAAAAAAAATATTGATACCGAACATTGAAACCAAAATTCTAGAACCATACTTCCAAACCAAAAAATGTTTATACCAAAAATAGTAAAAAAAACATCTTTATCTTGCATTGGAAATATCTAACTAAAACTGCTAACATATACATATATAAAACCTCTCATCAAATTCTATTTTTACACTATATTACATTTGTATGAATACATATGAATATGATCAAGATAAACATCACAAATATAAACTGATAACATATACATATATATAACCTCTCGTGAAATTATATTTTTACACTATATTACATTTGTACGAATACATATGAATATGCTAACATCACAATATATGAATATACTAAATATGAACGAAAAGTATATGTTCTACACAAGTGAGAGATGAACACTCAAGTAGAGATTTTTGTCAAACACAATAAACAAACTAATAAATTAAGAAAATATTGAGGTTGTAATGTTTTATGTAATAAAGACACAATTTCATTATTAATTTAAGTGGTATAATTTTTAACAAAATTATGATATATATTTTTTTAATAATGTGTTTTTGAATGCATAATAATTTAAATATATTTCAATTAATTTTTTATTTTATTTTAGGCAAAATTCACTAGCAACAATTTGACCATGAGTTACATAACTAAATTCTTATGTATTGTAAAAAATATAAGAAATTTACATTTGCATTAATTACCTATGACATTTCAAACTGAATAAAGTATTTGGAAAAACTGATACTAAAAATGTCATTTAAACAATATAAAATTATAATTTAACTAACCATTATATCAAAGACTTTGAAAATAAATATGATTAAAATCTTTCTCGGTGAAAAATGGTATTTCAAGGTGTATTTCAAGAACCAATAGATTAAAAGTTATGTAATCTAAATACTATAAAATAATAATTTAGCGAACTATTACATTTTTTAATAATTTTTATATTTCTCAAAATGAAATGTAATTTATTTTTATATGATGTAATTTGTTATTTTATATGATGCGATATGTTATTTGATAGTATATATGACAATTTTATAATTGTATCATTCTATGAAATTTATAATTTAAATTAAATGAAATAAAAATTAAAATGAAGATTCAAATATACAAAATAATTAAATACAACAAAATTAAAAATATAGGGAATTTTATAATTTTGAGTTAAAAAAAAGTTCCAAAATATTTCACATGAATTTGGGGAGACACTTAAGCCCATTGCACCTTACTTTTATTTTTAGTTGGAAACTTGCTTGACAATAGACAAAATTCACCAAATCCACCATTTAAAAAAAGCTGTATTGCTAGCTTGAAAAATTATTGAAACCATTTGTAACATCACCAATACAAAACATTTTATTGTGACTTCCCTGTCTAACCAGATTTGTGATATTTGATATTTATTAAAAAACTAGATTACTTTAAACATTAATTTCTTCACTTTATTTCACAAACAGATAATCATATATAGTATTTTACTTCTTCCTAATATAAATTATACACAATAATATAAACTATACGCAATAAAGAGTGAATATAATATAATTTAATTTTACTCCCCATTAAGTTTAGGCAATTCCTATTTCCAACCCCATAGAAAAGTTATTGCGCCTTGACATGCGCCCTGGATAGCCAGATATAACACGTGTGCGGTGATGACTAGAGAAAAAATAACGACTTGTTATATAAGACTATCAAAAATGCATATCAAACCCAATAACTTTTCTCTAAGGTTGAAAATAAAAATCCCTTACGTTCACACATTCTTCCATTATTATCATTCGTGTTTTGTACCACGAGCGAGCATGTTGCTTTGGGATTGTCATAACAGGGTGGATTTGATAGGGCCTGTGGGAATTTTCACAAATCGAGGTTCAAATGCAGCGCGCCCTAATATTTTTCACTCAGGCACAATAGGGATTTAAATGCCAGTTATGAGGTTTGAATCGTGGGCAACACCTATTGGTCATAATACGTTATTTGATTCAACTTGTTTTAGAAATGACGGCGGCCGTATTCGCAAAAGAATATATTTATCGCCAAGGTATTCCATGATGAGTTGGAGTATTCCAAAGATTTTCATAATTTTTCATAAAGATTAAGTACATGGTCAAATTATAAGTCATAATATGACTTTTCTCTCTTTTTAAAAGCTTAAAATAATGAAGTTATTCTAATAATTTTTTTATTTGTTTGGATTAAATTACATTTTTTTATTTAAATTTTACTTTTTATTTTTTATTTATTTTTAAATATATTAATATTTTAAATATTTCCTAAATTTATAAATTAAAATGATGATTTTTATGAATTGTTATCTTGATAAAAAATATATGTCCAAAAAACTTTTGGATTTAAAAATAATTAAAGTACAACCAAAATAACTTTCAAAACTAATTTTTTCCGTATTTTCCAAAAATACATATAATACTTAATCAAAATAATCAAAATTTGATTACTCAAGGTAAACTCAAAAAACACTTTTCTATATTTCCAATAAAATCTAAAACATGGTTGAGAGATAATGTTTCTCTTTATTAAATTTTATTATTTAAATTAACCCCAAAAACCAGTGAGTTCCAAAGTACTTGTTAACGCTTCTTAAGAAAGATTTAATACATGGTCAAATTATGAGAGAAATTGGATAATCTCTCTTTATCAAGTTTGTTCATTCGTGATAAGTTCCAAAATCACTTTTTCATATTTTTTTATATGGATTTAATATATGGTTGAAATATGAGACGTTAGTTGTTTTTTTTTTCGTATCAAGTTTGGTTATTCAAGATATGTCTAGAAATATTTTATCCAATTTTTTTTTTCGTTTCAAAGGCATAATTCATTTAATCTTTTCACAAGGAAGACATAATAATAACCTTTCAACGGATACATTTAATAAAAATACTTGAAACGATACAAACGAAGACGAGAGTGAAAACAACATAATCTAATAGGACGCGACCGTGATACACGTGGAGCCTGTGTTTCAAAGGGTAATATTTGTGCTAATAAGTTGTATTCGCCATGTAAACATGTATCACACTCATTTCCAAAGTTTTAAGCATTTTCACATAAGTGTCAATTTAGTCGTCGTAAAGTGTATATTTGGTGTTGCACTTGTCATCGCAAAGTTGACACACTGAGGGAAGTTTGTTGTTCATATATTCTAAATGATCTATGTTGTGTTGTCAAGTGTTCTAAGTGTGTGATCACAGTCAAGTCCTATCATTTTTCACATCAACTTCATCAATCCCACACTTAGAAAAAATCGAAAAAAACTTCCAACCAAGCAACTTAGCCTCATCCGACCCTCTTGAACTGCGCATTACGCAGTCTCAGCCCTCAAGCTGCAACCTTGCATCTTGACACTGCACAATGCGCAGTTTCTTCATCCCATGACTATGAACTACACAATCTTAGTGCTCAAGCCCAAACCTTGACCTCCAAAGCTATGCAATCATGCCTTATAAGCAGGCCTAAATTGTGCATTGCACAGTCTTAGTCGTTAAGCCTCAACCTTAAGCTCATGAATTGTGCAATTGCATAATCACATGGCCTCCCTGCCTCCTAGAATTATGCAATGGTCAAAATCAAGGCTCAAGCCTCTACCCTGAGTCCTTGAGTCCCTCAACTGCGCAGTTTCTCTACCCAGGCCTCCGAAATTGAACATTACGTGGTCTCAAGGCTCAAGCCTCCAGATTAGTCCTTGAGTCCCTCAATTTCATAATGCATTGGCCTCTGTTCTCCCAGAACTATGCAATGAGCATCTTCAAGCCTCAAGCCCTAGCCTTGAACTCTTAATCCCCTCATCTGTGCAATCTCTTGAACCTGGCCATCCTGAACTATGCATTGTGCAGTCTCAAGCCTCAATCTTGAACCTTGGCCTCTGGAGTTGTGCAATCCCTTAGCCAGTTACTCAACTAGTCACCATTTCCAGGCCTAACATGTGAGTTCATGGAACATGTTAGATTAGGGTTTTTTCGGAATGATGTCAGCTTGTCATGAGTGGTTTTCAGTTGCAGGTACTCTATCTAATCATGACAGGATTATGAGGGAGGAAAAGGAGAAGGGGACCATTCTAGAAGTCACATATGGAGCTGAAGTGATAAGATGATAATCATGCGAGAAGACGAAGGAACACTAGATTAGAGCAAAAGATCAAAGATCAGGACTTATGCGTGCCTACCAACCCTACCTATGCTTACTGCCAATAGCCAGCAGGTGAGTCAGAATGAGAGTGAGACTGTCAGGTCATGAGCGGGCCACATGTGATAGGGGCAGCAGGGCATGGTCCACTGCAAAGAAGGCGGACCCTCCCTTATCCAATGGAGTGTGACCCTGCTTCTTAAGGGAACTTTCCTTTATCTATGGATGCATGTCTAGGAGCTCATGCCATGTCATGTCATGAGTCATCATATGCCACATCATTCTTGTGGATTATGTAATTTCTTATTCAAAAATGCATTGTAAAGTGGAAGTCTAAAGGACATGTACAGAAGATGAAGACTCATGTAAGTTGAAAAGTCAAAGGAATTCAAACAGTCATGAGGATCCCAAGGGGCCTTAGAACTGGTGGAAGCTCAACGAGAAATGTTGGGATTACAAGTACAATGCAACAATCTCCCATCGATGTGGTGAAGAGCAACACCACATTTTCTCTGGAGCTCGGCTCGCTACACAGAAGTTATCACCATGCACTTACAACCCTGGTCAACAGGGGCCACAACATCATGGTTAGTAATGCAACCTTCATTATAGGAATATATTATAAATATTTCTTAAATTAACCAAGCATGACAACATATACTTAATATGTAGTAAATGTAATAGTTTTATTAAATAAGGTATATTGGGTATATGGGAGGTTGTTATGATGATCGTTTTCATATTGCTTATAAATATAGATGAAGTTTTTTTTATTACGTGTGAAAAATTATTATATTTGAAACTCGGTTTATTGAGTGGTCACTTAAGAGGCCACTGAAGTGCATTCTTTATAAGAAAATAGTATTGTATGGTATGAGAGATTTTATTTTATTTTATTTTGGTGAGAGAATCTTTTAATTTAATTTAATTCTTGTTTTTCAAGTTTTTAAGACAACACTCAAGCCAATATTGTCAATATTTGAAGAGATGAATTGAAAATATGAGTTTCTCTCAAAGAAAATTATCCATGTAAAAAAACATTAAAATTCAAGTTTAGAAAGTGAAGATATCGTTGATTTACAATCATCGATTTTATGGTTTTTAATGATAGTCATGTAGTGTATGTATCTTTTGGTAGAGTTCCAACATTTCTACCTATAATTCCTATAGATGCCATGGCCATGGAGTTTCAAAATTGTAGTTATAATCAAAGTTTCAATAAATATTAAAGGAGTTTTTGTTATTCCAATTCTCTTCTCTCAAAACCCTATCTCTAATAATTAGAATAACTTATATTTTCTTACATGGATATAATAGCCTTTATTGGTGAGCACTATCTAGTGTTATATGTAGATTATGTGGAAGACACAAATTCTTTTTTCACATTTTCTTGACCTTCCTATGGATTATCAAAAGTATATCAAAAAATGGTTACTTAAAGTACAAGAATTTCAATCCCCTAAAGGAGTTCGTATAGTACAATTCAATAGGGAGCACCAAATACACAAAATGCATGAAGCCCATGAACCAATCCAAACGATACAAATTTGGAGTGATTTTGAATATGGCTATACAAGTGACATATTTCATGGTTGGTGTGATTTAAACGAGGATCGTGAAGAATGCCATATGGACAATTGTTATTTTTAAGAAGACAATTGCTTCCACTTTCTCTTTGATGACTCTACTCCATCATATGAAAAGAATGTCACCGAGGAAAGACATGAGTTGGTTATAACCATCAATTTTTAGCTTTCATATTTTCCAATTTAGTAGTGTTCCTTTTCAATCCATAAACAACCTTATATAATTGTGTGGATGGTTTTCTTGTGAACTCTGTTTGTTCAAATTCACAAGATGATATTAAGTGTTTGGAGCACCATTCTTAGCTATGTATTGAGATTAGGTATCTTCTATGGGGATTCAACATGAGCACTTGGACATGGGACATAGGGTTATGTATAATCCCCTTAGATTACTCCAACATTGTAATTAGTAATTAAGTGCAGTAGCCAACACTTGTACATGGACGCTAGTTTATGATGGAGCTCCTTAGACCACTTCAACATGACAACTAACCACTATACATGGGACCCTAGTTCCTCGGCTTACCTCAAAATCATGATCAACATGTATTCATGGGACTTTGATTTATCGTGGTACTTCATAATAAATACTGAGGAAAATTCAAGGTGTGATTTATGGGTGTGATGGGGCATTGAAGGGTACACTAGATTAATAATAGTGAATATCATTCAATGTAAGATGGACTAAGTATACTTTGCTTATTATTAACAAATAAGGCCCAACATGGTAATTGATATTGAATAATGTAATAAGACCTTATTAAAAATAGTCCACTAAGTAATTTTAAGGCTTTTATGATTATGATGTTCACATCAATCCATGAATGAAATGGTTGGATGGTCCTCTCTGAGACCTTTCCTGCAGTATACCGCACATGCTCAAATTCTCCCTGAATGAGAAGTTGTGATTTTTTGAAGTTCATGATTGGGAAAAAGGACTAATCAGGGGGTCGAGACCCATAAACCCCAAACTCATTGAACCTCATGCAAGTTTCTGAGAGGATCAAGGTTCTTTGGTAGATCAACAACGAATAATGCTCCAACATGAACAATGTTTATATTGTTAAATGTTATGAACCTTTGTGTAGATCTAATGGATCGCATGGCCATAAGAAGGAATGAATGGAAATTAGCGTTTCAACATGCATGAATTTTAATTAAGGGGGTTCCCTACCACATACGCCTACTCCAGCCAATTAGAATTTGACACATCAATAGGGTGACATGGAAATGTCACAAGGATCACATGTGGAAATATATAATTGGTTGTCGATGACACGTGGTAACAAAATATTTGTGATGATATGGAAGATACCATGTGGCATTTTGACTGGGAATTTTGGTTCTCCAATTGGATAGATTTTAAGGGAACATGACCCACTTAGGGAACGCCATGTGTTAAGGATGACATCAACATTATTTTTTCAATGGACCCTAGGATCGAGTCACATGGCGAGGGCACATGAGCTTCTTTATTGATGTCGACCACCAAAGTTCAAAGTTAGGTCAACCCTGATCAATTTCATGCATGCTCATACTTATATATACGTATCTTGCTAGTTTGTTTAGAGAGTGTGTTCATTCATCGAAACATCTATATGGTTTATAGACATTGATAGGTGGCTTGTTTTCTTAAAGGAATTATCTCCGTTGTTTTAGAATGCTAAATCATTCCTAGTGTTAGTATGCAGATGCAAGAGCTTTGTATGCATTGACCCAAGTCAATGTGAGCTTTGTTGTGTTCTGTTGCATTGAACCAAGGACACAAGTTATGAGCTTTGGTATATTATGGTGGCCCAAAAATGCATATCGTGAGCTTTTGTGTCTTACGTTGGATCAAAGGAACAAGTGGTGAACTATGTTCTGTTGGCCCAAAGGTGCAGGTCATGAACTTTGTGTGTTGTATTGATCCTCCTGTTGTATTGATCCGGGAGGATCCAACAAGGCCTAAAAATAAAAGTTCTCAAAAGTTGATGGAAATAGTGCCATGTAGAAGAGCTTGAAGCACTACAACAAAACCAACGATTAGCGTCCCTTTTTACTTCTTTTTTTGCATCTAGAGCCCATTTTTGGTGCTATTTGCATCCATTTTGCACCAAATCTTACACCAAGTTTAGCACCAGGTATTGCAATAGGTTTTGCACCAAATTTTATGCCAAGTCTTGTGTCATCCTTTGCACCAGGTTTTGTTCCAGGTTTTGCATCAATTTTGGCATCTATTTTTGTTTGACATACTTTTGCATCCTCATTTGCATCCACTTTTTGCACCTACACTTGCATCAACTTTTGCATCGACTTTTGCATCCTTTTTTGCATCCTTTTTAAAATCATTTTTTGCATCCATTTTTTCATCCATTTGTGCATCACTTTTGCGCCACGTTTTACATCGAGTTTTGTGTCTAGTTTTGCATATAATTTTGCATCTACTTTTGTTGCATCCACTTTTCCATCTTGTTTGGAATCCATATTTACATCCTCTTTTGCATCTATTATTGTACCCACTATTGCATCTAATATTTTTGTGCCACAATTGGCGCCTAGTTTGGCACCTCCTTTTGCACCCACTTTTGATTATAATTTTGCATCCACGTTTGCATCCTCATTTGCATCTAGGTTTTCATCAACTACTACATCTATTTTTGCATCCCTTTTTGTATCCAATTTTGGACCAGGATTTGCATCGGGTTTTGTGTCTCGTTTTGCATCTACTTTTGCATCGACTTCTATTGCATCCACTTTTGCATACAATTTTGCATCCACTGTTACACCCATTTTAAATTTCACTTTTTGCATCCCTTTTTACATCTTCATTTGCATCATACTTTGATTCTTTTTTTTCATCTATCATTACATCCACTTTTGTTATGCCATAATTTGCACCATGTTTTGCACTCACTATTGTATCCACGTTTGCTTCCAATTTTGCATCCATGTTCACATCCTCTTTTGCATCAAATATTGCATCTATTTTTGCATCCACTTTTGTGTCAGGTTTATGCATTGGGTTTTGCATCTCGTTTTGTATCTACTTTTTCATCTACTTCCATTGTATCCATTTTTTTCATCCAATTTTGTTTTTCCTATTGCATCAATGTTTGCTTCCACTTTTACATCCATTTTTGCATCTTATTTTGCATATTTTTTGTCTATTGTTACATCCACTTTTGTTGCACCATATCTTGCACCTACCATTGCAACCACATTTGCTTCCACGTTTGCATCCACATTTGCATCCTCTTTTGTGTTCAAGTTTGCATCAGATATTGTGTATGTTTTTGCATCCCCTATTGTATCCACTTTTGTTTCATCCATTTTTGCATATACTTTTGTGTCCGTTGTTGCATCCACATTTGTTTCACCACAGTTTGTGCTAAGTTTTACACCTACCATTGGACCCATGTTTGCTTCCACTTTTGCCTTCATGTTTGCATCCAAGTTTGCATTGACAACTGCATCTACTTTTGCATCCACTTTTGTGTTAGGTCTTTCATGTTGTTGTGCATCTACTTATGTTGTATCCACTTTTCATCCAATTTTACTTCTATTGTTGCCCCCATTTCTATGTTTGCTTTTGCATCCCTTTTCCAACGCTCATCATATTTTCTGCATTGATGATATTCCTTATGGCATTGACAATTATGAACAATTGATGACAATGTCAATAATATTGACAATGATGAAAATGAAGATGATGGTGATGACATGAATTGTGATTATGATGATAAAGACGATAGTGGTTACAATGACATTAATGATGATGATGACAATGATTATGATGATGACGACGCTAATGACCTTGGCGAATCTTCCCAATTTTAGATGTTGTCATTGTCATAATCATAAGCACTATCTTTGGTGTCATCATCATCATTTTCATCTAGGTCATCATCAAAAACAATAATGGCATGAATGATGATGATGATTACAACAATGTTGATAGAAATTACATTAATGATGATGATGGGGATGATAAAAATGACAATGACGATGATAATGGTGGTGATGATGATGATCATCGATCATCTCTCAAAAATAGAGTTGTTATTTCTCTTACGTATATCAATGTGTCCTAAACAACCATTTTCTAGCACTGATCACATTTTTTGGGTTGATGATATTTCTTACAACGTCTATAATTATAAACAATTGCAAACAATGTCCATAATGATGATGATGATGGAGCTGATGATGATGGCATGAATCGTGATTATGATGATAATGTAATGATGGCAATAACGATGACAAGGATGATGGTGATGATGATGACAATGATTATGATAATGAGAATGAACAATTACTAGTTTCACTACCATCTTCTGGATACATATTACTATCATACTTTTTAAATTTTCTGTCTCTCTTGAGGTATCTTACTATAATGGTGTTGTCAACACTAGAAAGATATCTCGTTGTAATGGTGGTTCTAATGTTAGCACTAGCAAAGTTTTTGTTAAATTTTGGTTTAAAAAAATCGATTTATGCAATTATTTTGACAATCTATGTAAAAAAGTAAATAACATCCAATTATTTTGACTGTAGTCCCATTGATTATCATGAATTCACCAGTCTGAAGACCATCTTCTACATACATATTATTATTAAACTTTTTGCATTATATCCCTCTTATATCTTGTTGTAATGGCAGTATTAGCACTAAAAAAATATCTTGTTGTAATGGTGATGTTAGTATTAGCACTAAAAAAATCACTAAATTTTGTTAAAAAAAGTTTATCATTTATTTATTTTTAATTTGGGAAATTTTTGTTTTTATTTTTTTTGTTTTTAATTCTATTTTTATGCAGTAATATTTTTTTTGGTTGAATTTTGGTAGTAACTAGTTTTTGGTCGAATCATATGTATTAACCATGTTCTTTATGCTACAAGTCTAATTGTTGGGACAAAATTGCTCTTTCAAATGTTGCAAAAGCTATTTTACATCCATTGTTGCACCCATGTTTACACCCACTTTTACATCCCTTTTTGCATCCTATTTTTCATCTTCATTTGCTTCTTTTTTTGCATCTATCATTACATCTACTTTTGTTGTGACAAAATTTGTTCCATGTTTTGCACATATTGTTGTACCCACGTTTGCTTCCAATTTTGCATCCATCTTCACATCCTCTTTTGCATAAAATATTTCATCTATTTTTGCATCCACTTTTGTGTTGGGTTTTGCATCTCATTTTGTATCTTCTTTTGCATGTACTTCCATTTCATCCATATTTTGCATCCAATTTTGTTTCTCATGTTGCACCCGTGTTTGCATCCACTTTTACATCCCTTATAGCATCTTGTCTTGCATCTAAGTTTGCATATTTTTTTGTGTCTATTATTACATCCACCTTTTTTGTGCTATTATTTGTGCCATATCTTATGCCTATCATTGCAACCCACATTTTCTTCCACTATTGCATCCATATTTGCTTCCTCTTTTGTGTCCAAGTTTGCATCAAATATTGTTTATGTTTTTTGCATCCCATTTCGAATTTACTTTTACATCCACTTTTGATTTGTCTAGTTTTGCAACTAATTTTGTGTTCACTATTGCACCCATGTTTGGCCCATGTTTACATCCCTTTTTTCATCCAAGTTTTCCTCCTTTTTGCATTCAAGTTTGTGTCCCTTTTTTTTTACATTCATTGGAGTATCCACATTTGTTTCACTTCATGCTAAGTTTTATGCCTACTATTGTGCCCATGTTTTCTTACACTTTTTCATCCATGTTTGAGTCCTATTTTGTGTTCAAGTTTGTATGAACTATTGCATCTACTTTTTCATCCACTTTTGTTCAATTTTTCTGTCTTGTTCTGCATCTACTTATGTTGTGTCACACTCTGCATCCAAATTTACGTCTATTTTTACCCCATTTTTTTTGTTTACTTTTGCATCCATTTTCCAACACACATCATATCTTTTGCATTGATTATATTTCTTATGAAATTGAAAATTATGAACAACTGATGACAATGTCAATAATTATAACGATGATGATAATGAAGATGATGACGATGACATGAATTGCGATTGTTATGATAATGACAATGATGATAAAGACGATGGGAGTTACAATGACAATGATGATGATGCTAATGAACTTGGCCATTCCTCCCAATTTTTAAATGCTATCATGGTAAAAATCATAATAATTATCTTTGGCGTCATCTTCCAAGTCATCATCATCTGATCATCATTATCATTATTTTCATCTTGGTCATAATCAAGAACAATAATGGCATGAGTGATGATTATGATGTTCATGATGAAGATGACAAAAATTATGATAAAACTTATATTAGTTATGATGATGGGGATGATGACAATTATAATGACGATGATAATGGTAGTGATGTTGATGATCATCAATCATTTCTAAAAAATAAAGTGGTTATTTTTCTTTCATATATCATGTGTCCTAAGGTTGGTGATATTTCTTATGATACCTATAATTATGAACAATTGACGACAATATACAAAATCATGATGATGATGATGATCATGAAGAAGACATGAATGGTGATTATGATGATAATGAAATGATGACAATAATGATCACATTGATGGTGGTGATGATGGCAATAATGAAGATGATGACCCTCCCTCTAAACTAGCGAGGTACTCATAATGAGACAAAATGTACTCTCAAGTTGAAATATTCATATAAGAAGGGATCTAGATTGATAAGCATCAATGATGATTTACATCATCATAGCCAAAATTTTCAAAATAGTAAGGCCTTGACTAACAAGTTTATCTCTCCATTAGATCAGAGCACAATGTTGGGGGGCATAAATTTGGACACCACTGCCTTTCAAGGCACTTACCCCACCAAGATGTTTACCAGGTATGTCCTCACATGATCATTTCCTAATCCACTATCATAATATTTGACACCAGAAAATGTCAATCCTCATGACTATTCTTATCTTGGATTAATGTACTTGACTTATGGCGATTAGTCCTAGTCAATGTCCAAATTCTCAAATAATATTGGTCCCAAATGTTTATCCAATCCACCATTATCCCTATTAGTGCCTTTACTAGGCTTACGATTGTTAATCCTAGCCATAGTACATGACACATGGATAACATGGTGTCTACCCTCACTCCCTCTCAACCAGGGAGGAAACATCCACAAGCATAAGATTTTCTCAAGAATACCCATCATTTTCGTAGAGAATAACATCATTAATTTGTTTTCATCACATGACGACTTTACGATTAAGCATTCATAGATTTGTGGCAAAATATTTCCCCTTTTGTATTTGTGATGAAATACAATAAAAAAGTGAAAGCCAAAATCATTAAACATACACTATATTGATTTATCTAAGTCTAAAACTAAGGTTGAAGTGAAAATTCATGTAAATCTTATATCTATGAGTTGTGCCAAACTTATGAAAACCTTATTCCCTAAGTCCTATATATAAGAAAATGAAAAAGAAAGAAAAATAAGGGCCAATAAATGGTAACTCATGTATTCACTCCCTCTTTGGAAAATATATGAATATATATACTCCTAGTCACACTTGATCACATGTATGTGATGGTTAAACCATGAATTTTTCTTTTCTCCTTGCATTTTCACTTCATCATTTAAGCACCTAATTGAGGATCTAAGGAATGTTTGTTTCCTAAGGCTTTCATGTCTACTCTTGGTTTACTTATGTCACACTACTGTCAATTTATGTGACAGAGTGAAATACATAAGTTTGTGGAGTTATTATAGAGGTGTATTGAGTTCGTAACCACACACACATGTATTACATCTCATTGATCCACATGTGTGGGTTGGAGACTCATTTCTTGACAACTTTAATGGAGACTACTTTGTGGCTTTAATGGTATAGCTTACAAAATATCTTGTTAAACATTTCGATTCATTCTTTCTTTCACTCGAGACACTTATAATATTGAAGTCACTCCCAACAATCCATGGAGATGGGGAGTATAAATTACTTGTGCTAGAAATAGAATTGAGAAATAGAGGTTTTCCATTTGCGATATTGGAGTCATAGACATTGGATACATGGTAGTAGTCCTCAATGTCAATTAACTAAAATTGTATTGTCATAATGCGAAAAGAGGTAAACATATTGGTAACCTTGATGTCTTAATCATTTCAAATAATAACCATTCCACCCAAGTATCTCTAAGCATCAATCACTACTACTTGGAAATTCCTCCCCCATTTTCTAATTATATGAGGTTGAACCTCACTTAATATTTTTGGTTCTTATATCAACATTATTTATGGGTGCTTTGCATACCATTTTTCTTTTAGGAGTTTGTTTTCGCTTACTATTGACGCCCCTCATGTTCCAAGACTATTTTCATCAAAAATTTACATAGAAAGAAAGTATAAAGTGACTAAAAAGAAACATGTCTCAAGATTTAAGTGCTTGGACAATTCCACTTCATGACTCCTATATTTCCTTAACCTGGGACCAAATGGTGAACTTGATGGCCTTAAGGGAAATTGATTCAATGAAAATCTAAAAAAGAGGTGATTTTTGACCTTTATCACATACAATTTAATATACTAAAAAAAAAATATCCATAACAATTTCATCAATCAAATGAATCATTTAAAAAAATATCCAAAACAATTTCATTAAGCAAAGAATCATTGCATTATAAAATACAATCTATAACATTTTGGGAAAGTTTTGCTAAAACATGCTAATAAATCAACATAATTAATATTAATATTTAACAATAATATGGACAATAACACATTTTGATAAATTAAATAAATATTATCAAGCCTAAAAAAATGTCACTAACTAAAAACTACAAAGCATGCAACTAATGGAGTGACCACTGAAGGCCACCACAAGACAATTAATCTATTAAGACCAAGATTAATGGGGACAAAGATCTATAAAGGACAAAGCAAAACCTATTTTAACTTTATTGTTTTATTAGCCTGGTTCAAGATGAACAATTTCAAGATATCATGAAGAACATAATTAGTTTTATTGCATTAAGAAAACCCAAGCACATTCTATAACTTAGCAAGAAAGAGATGTATAACACCCATCTCAGCAACACGACACATGACATTAATGTTACTTTACTATATATAATTTAAACTCCTATCATAAAAATCACAAATTTAGCATGAATGGAATGTTTAAAATCCATTTTTTTATAAAACAAAATATAATTTTTCTTATAGAAAAATATACCAAAAACTAATATATTTTTCTAGGAAAAAAAAATACTAAAACTAAATATATTATTTAAAAAAAAATAAAACATAAGCAAAACTAGAATTTGAATTTGACATTCTTGGTCACTTTCGTAAACATATGGTGGAATGTATCTCTTTATCATCATCTTTAGCTTTTTCCTAAAAAATAAAAGCATACAAAAGTGGGAAAGAGCCATTAAAGCATGGGGAAGCTTTTTCCTAAGCACAAAAGCATCTAAAAAGTGGAAAATTTCCTTTTTTATATGAGGAAACATTATTTCACCCAAAAGTTTTTCCCAAATTGAACTAATGAGGAATTTTGGAAATCTTCATAGCTCCACTTTCCTATATATTAGAGGCTTGGCCATTGAAAAAATGATGGGAATTTTGTATTGTCACGCTCTTGAGATCTGTCTTGAGAGGGAGAGTTTTGGAGCTATGAGTTTGGGGAGGTGATGTTGCAACTATATCTGATTGTTGTAACTTTCCTCCAACTCCTTTATTCATATAGATCAGTTGTTCTTCCTTCCATATGTTTCTATTCATTCTTTACTTCTTTTATTTAACTAATGTATGCATGGGTTTTTGGTTTATATTTATTTTTCAATAATATTTTATGTTTTTTATAGTTTTGATTATTAAGATATTATGTTGTGAAGGTTGCTTTATTCTCTCTCTTATGTGTAGGACCAAGCTTTGGAGCTAGCTAGGAGCGCTTCTTGGCTATACGAAAAACTCCAAGAAGACCTGCATGCGAGGACTCACAAGAATTATTCTCTTTTTCTTAATCTATACTCTACATCTTGATCTACTAAGAATCCTAAGACTTAGAACAACCTTTCTCTTAATTGGTTTGTCTAGGTTTCTGAGATAAACTGAGAGGGTTTTGTTTTCATCTAAACCATGCATTAAATCCTACAGCAAAATGATATTTAGAAAATTTAATATATTTCACTATGTAATTGAACTTAGTAAATGAACCATAGAGGTGGTCATAAATGGAAATAAAAGTAAAACTCTAAACAAGAAGCCAAAAGTGGATTTAACCATGGATGAAAAATTGGGAGTAGAATTGGATGTTAAACTAGCCATCAAAACAATATGCAAACAATGACACAAAAGGTTTTTAAAGTAAAATTAAAAAAGGGTGCAACATTAGACACAAAGAAGGGAACAAAAGGGCATATGAAAGGATACCGAATTGGGTGCAAACAAGGATGCAAAAATGGACACCAAAATGAGGATGCAAAGAATGGTGTAAAATTGGATGCAAAAAAGGATGTAAGAAAAGACACAAAACAAATGCAAAATGGGACTAAAAAATGGTGTAACCAAGGATGTCAAAGATGATGCATACTAGATGAAAATTCCAACTAAAATCTAGGTGCAAAATGAGATGCAAATGTGGACACAAAATGTGGCAGGAAAAAAAGGATGCAAATTTGGAAGCCAAAAAGGATGAAAAACTAGATACCAAAAAGGATGCAAATTTGGACATAAAAAATGGTGCAAAATTGGACACAAAAGAAGAAAAAATGGTGCAAAAATGGCATAAAATCGTTCAATTTTGGATGCAAATTGAGATGCAACATTGGATGTAAAATGATGCAACAAATCATTCAAAACTTGGTGCAAAAACAAATGCAAAAGTAGACGAAAAAATGGCTCAAAAGTGAATGTAACAATAGACACAAAATGGGCATGCAAGGTGGATGCAAAATATATGGTTCAACATAGGATGCAAATTTAGATGCTCAAAAGCATGAAAATTGGATGCAAGAATGTTGGAAATAATACTGAGAGGGGGGGGTGAATCAGTATTATCAGATCATTAAAACTTTTTCAATGCTCCAAAAAATATACGCTACTTCAGTTAAGTGAACCGCGTGTACACGCTGCTGTGTCTAAAGCAACTAGCATATATCTAGAAATCTTATGATTCTGTTAGCTTATCTTCAGTATATGAATCAGAACATTATTAACCATATTAACAGTATAACAGGTTGCAGTATAACAGAACAGATCATCACACAAAAGCCACACACATGAACACAAAGATATAAGGTGGCAAACCCAAATGTGGGTGAAAAACCACCTGCTGCAAGTCATCTCAATCTTCTTCTTAATATGAAAATCCTTTTACAATATTTGTACTGGTGCAGTCTTATACCAGTACGGGAGCTACACCCCCTTTGCTCTTGTACTAGCGATCCATTTAATATTACACAGGCTGCTGCCTGCTACAATGCTCCAAAGATCTCCCTTAGCTTTTGTACTAGCTTAGATACTAGTACGTAGGTGCTTGCCTACAATCTTCTCTTCTCCAGGTACCACGTTTCATCAATTTTCAGACTGGATACACTGAAGCACAACATATAATCTGAAAGGCCACTTTTCATCCAATTTTCATACAGGACCCATAAACTATCATTGAAGCTCAAAACAATCATCAAACTCTGAATCACTGAAATCCTGTTAACAACACCGTCACCAGAAACACAGAGCAGACAAAGAACTCTGTAATAACCATCAGACCCATCTGTAACTTCAAATATCAAGCTTTACAATGTATACGCTACTTCGATGAATCAAACCCGCGTGTATACGCGCTTTTGCCAAAGACAACCTGCGTACAGATCTAAAAATAATTTCTCATAACTTGCTGCTGTACCAGACATCAGTGATACTCATAAACTTATAGAACAATACATGCGTCAGTATGTAGATCTAGAATAAGCATCATTAAAGATAGTTCATTTCAAACCATTTGATCCGATCTCTCCTTAGATCTTGTTCTCAATCAGCGGTGAGATCCATCCTTAGCCAAATCAAGCAATGCATCATCAACCCATAACCTGCATACTGGATCTCATACTTATTCAGATATTCAAGACATTTCAGATCCCCTTGCCTAATGATTTCCTTCTCCTTATATAGCCTTAGGCCTGTTCAATACCAAGGGCCAAAACCATAGAAATCCAATACCATCACTTCAAAACTAGGGATCAACACGTCGTCGAGACACCAAGGTCCAAAACCATAGGCACAACTTCCAAGGAATAACCGCCGTGGACCAAAGATAAGTTTTCCACATACACGCGCTTTTACTGAAGCCAACCTGCGTGTACACACGTTGGTATATTGCGAACCTGCGTATACGCGACTTGGTATATAGTGAACTAGGTGTATACGCGACTTGGGCTTAATGAACATGCGTGTATGAACTTTCTCTTTTCTTATAGTCTGATCATCAATTCCTTGCTGCTGTCCTTTGCACTATGATTTCTATCAGTGTGGTTTGCCATCAAGGACAATACTTATCTCATAATGCCAACAATCTCCCCTTTGGACTTGATGGCAAAGCTATTGTTGTCACACTTAGAACTATCATCTGATTCCTTTGAGCTGTCCTCCATCAGTCACATCTAATATCTCTTTTGAAGATTCATCCAGTTATACATAAGTGAAATATACTTCTATGAGAGGGTTGCCATCAAGTACAACACATGCATCATGATGCCAACAATCTCCCCCTTTGGACTTGATGGCAACAACACCAAATCACTCTCCCCTTTGGCATCAAGGGCAAAGGGTGGACCAAGATGTTCTCTTCCTTTGCTGAACATTTTGCTATCCATACTCCCCCTGAGTATCTGTTAAAATCTCTGAATGATCTCCCCCTTTGTATATGCCAAAGTGTACCAATCTGTCAAGCTCCCCCTGAGTACATGCCGAGTTCTGTACTGCTGAAGTGTGCGTTCATGCTCTTCCTGACTGTAGGCAATATCTACAAAAGATGTTCTTCAAGAAGAACATGACTCTATACTATCATAAAAGACCTTCCTATCACCAAAGACTCATACATACATCCATCTCTCAACTAAGTGAGGATATATAAAAATTGACTCATCCACCTAACCAAGTGGGGATACATCAAATGTTTACATATGACAGCCAATCACATTGCATCAATCATCCCAGGCATAGTGGGGAAACCAAAATAGGCCGTTACATGACCTTGACACCATGAAAGAGATATATGACATAGAGACGAAATATCTAGAGTAAGACTTATGAATGTCTCCAATAACTGATTTTGGCAGCATCTGTCAATCACCATTCAGATCAGCAACCAGAGATCCTTCTGTTCTCCTTTCGCCCTTTGTTCCACCTGAAACCAACAATGAATGTGAAACTAGAACCAAAAGCTTCTAAGATAATTCCAACAATGCATCATTGGAAGATTATCTGTTCCCCATGAACCTGTGCCAGATGGTCTCTGTCAGACCCATATCAGACTCTATGCAACCAACATCTGTCCTGCTGATTTCCTTCAAAAATTCCAGATACGCATCTGCATCCATATAAACAAGCGTATATACGCGGATAGGCCTTGCAAAACTCGCGTACAACAATTTCCATATCAGCAACCTGTAAATGTCTAGTAGAGAGTAAGTCATCAACCTATAACAAGGTATGTCTGCTATCAATTCATCCCTTTGACCAGAATTCAGAGTCATTCACATTATATCATGTGTGAAACCACCATAGCCATTTCATCAAGCTCTACATGATCCAAGTATCATTACTTGGGAACATCTGCATCAACCAACATATGTAAGTATCAACCTATCATCATATAGATATGAACTCATCATCATGTCTCCAACAAAGCAACTTTGAGTAGTTATCCATGTATCAGCACTATGTATCTTGAGCTCATTTGACAAAGATTCTTGATATCATCAAACAGCAACAATCCTTATCACAAGAGTGCCTGCATCATAACTGTATGATCTTTATGCATATGACGACAACAGTATATGAGTGACTCATCATCAAGTGAGGAAGATGTGTATTCAAGCTTTATACTTCTCCTTATCCTTATGAAGATCACCATGTAAGCATCATCAAAGGATCAACCATAAATCTGATCTGAACATCAACTATGTAACTTCAAGAATCATATGAGAGTTTATCATAGACAACTCACAACATCATATCATAGCAAGATATATCATTTAGCCATATGAGAATCATCACCAAGGATTATTAACCATAATGCCAACAATGAATTACTAAAGGCATATGCTCCCCCTCAACCAGTGCCATCTATTAGATCTGATCATGCATATATCAGCAATAAGCATCAAAACATCATCATCCTCAAGTTAGGATCAAAACACTTCTAGACATCATACAAGTAACAAAACATTTCCACACATCCTCAGTAGACTAACCAATAGAGCAAATAATAGACTGAATCATATCAGATCCTTTTCTGATCCTGACCCCACTGCTTTTCTTCGGACTGACATATACGCGACTTTGCAGTGTCTAACTCGCGTATGTACGCGACTTCCCTTTAAGGAACTTGCGTATTAGATTCATAACACTGATGTTTTACACTTTCAGCTCCCCCTGAGTCTAATATGTCTGTGCTGTGCTGTGTCTCAGTACATTGTGCTGACTGTACTTCCTTCTTCCTCCATATCTTCAAGTGTGATGAGGTTTTCTCCTTTTGGTGTGTGATGTCCATCCTTTGTTCCTGCATTCCTTTGCTATATGTCCAAGCTTGTTACATGCATAACATCTTACATGTTTCATATTCCTCCTGTAGCAATCAGCAGCTTTGTGACCAAACATATTGCAAGCAAAGCAATATCCATTAAAGTACCTCGAGTGTGATGATCTTTCTGCATGATGGTCTTGAACCCTTCTTCTTCTACATCTAGCTGCAACATGTCCAAGATTATGACATACATAACATTCAACATTATTCATAGGAGGAGTAAAAGATCTTCTTTGAGAGTCTCTTTCCTTGAATGTTGATGGGGTTGACCTCTCATCTCCTTGATGATCATTTTAGATTTTTTTCTTTAGAGTTCCTTGCTCAACTTGTGAACTAGATTCACCTTCAATAGATTCATGAAAACCAAGACCAGTCTTGATAGCAAGAGACCCTTGACTACTAAGAATATCATCCAAGGCTTTAGTACTATCTTGAAATCTCAACAGTTTATCCTTTTCTTCTAATTTACCTTTCAAGATATTTACCTCAACTTGAAGTTGTTCCTCCTTTTCTATACATTGCTTCTTCATGTCTTCTTCAGCTTTCCTTCCTTCTTCCAACTGATGTCTTAGTTTGAGAATCTCCTTTTCTTGTTCTTCATTCAGATCCTGCTGCATTTGACGAATTATGAAGGCACATTCCAGTTGAGATTTTAAGCTGATATCTTTGTTTACCTGTTTTTCAATAGCTTGGAGTAGATCTTTATTCTGCTTCTTTGATTCTTCAAGATCTTCCTTTAGCGAGCGGATCGTGGCTTCAAGACCTTCATAGTAACTGGATCTATCTCTGAGTTTCTTGATGGTTGTGCTTCTCTCATTGACTTCATCTCTTAATGATGTCACTTCACCCTGCAACTTTTGACATTGATTTTCCTTGTCCTTGAGTAGTTTTCTTACCTTGTTTCCTTCCTCTGATTGGGCTTTTAGTTTGGTAACTTCTTCTTTGAAAGCACATTCCCTTTTGTTCAATAGATCTTGTTGATCTTTAATTTTGTCTGTAAGCCTTCTAAATACTGCCTCTATTTGATACTTTCTTGCTCACCCATAAAAGCAAATTCAGTTGCTTCACTATCACTTTCATCTCTTTCACAAGGAAATATAGCTGGAACATCAGAGGATAACACATTCATACCTGATAATGATTCTGAATCTGATTCTGAATCTGAAGAGCTTCTTATACCTAATCCCCAATCGATTCTCCCACTGTCATAGTCCTTCTGAGATGTCTTCTTCTTCTTATGAGCTTTCTTCTTAAGCTTCTTCCCATTGTTCCACGGATCTCCTTCAAGCGATCAAGCTTCTATTAAAGGACCTGCTCTGATACCAATTGTTGGAAATAATACTGAGAGGGGGGGTGAATCAGTATTATCAGATCATTAAAATTTTTCAATGCTCAAAAACATATACGCTACTTCAGTTAAGTGAACCCGCGTGTACACGCTGCTGTGTCTAAAGCAACTAGCATATATCTAGAAATCTTAAAATCTTATGATTCAGTTAGCTTATCTTCAGTAAATGCATCAGAACATTATTAACCATATTAACAGTAAACAGGTGCAGTATAACAGAACAGATCATCACACAAAAGCCACACACATGAACACAAAGATATAAGGTGGAAACCCAATGTGGGTGAAAACCACCTGCTGCAAGTCATCTCAATCTTCTTCTTAATAAGAAAATCCTTTTACAATATTTGTACTGGTGCAGTCTTATACCAGTACGGGAGCTACAACCCCCTTTGCTCTTGTACTAGCCGATCCATTTACTAGTACACAGGCTGCTGCCTGCTACAATGCTCCAAAGATCTCCCTTAGCTTTTGTACTAGCTTAGATACTAGTACGTAGGTGCTTGCCTACAATCTTCTCTCCTCCAGGTACCACGTTTCATCAATTTTCAGACTGGATACACTGAAGCACAACATATAATCTGAAAGGCCACTTTTCATCCAATTTTCATACAGGACCCATAACTATCATTGAAGCTCAAAACAATCATCAAACTCTGAATCACTGAAATCCTGTTAACAACACCGTCACCAGAACACAGAGCAGACACAGAACTCTGTAATAACCATCAGACCCATCTGTAACTTCAAATATCAAGCTTTACAATGTATACGCTACTTCGATGAATCAACCCGCGTGTATACGCGCTTTTGCCAAAGACAACCTGCGTACAGATCTAAAAATAATTTCTCATAACTTGCAGCTGTACCAGACATCAGTGATACTCATAACACTTATAGAACAATACATGCGTCAGTATGTAGATCTAGAATAAGCATCATAAAGATAGTTCATTTCAAACCATTTGATCCCGATCTCTCCTTAGATCTTGTTCTCAATCAGCGGTGAGATCCCTCCTTAGCTCAAATCAAGCAATGCATCATCAACCCATAACCTGCATACTGGATCTCATACTTCTTCAGATATTCAAGACATTTCAGATCCCCTTGCCTAATGATTTCCTTCTCCTTATATAGCCTTAGGCCTTGTTCAATACCAAGGGCCAAAACCATAGAAATCCAATACCATCACTTCAAAACTAGGGATCAACACGTCCGTCGAGACACCAAGGTCCAAAACCATAGGCACAACTTCCAAGGAATAACCGCCGTGGACCAAAGATAAGTTTTCCACATACACGCGCTTTTACTGAAGCCAACCTGCGTGTACACGCGACTTGGTATATAGCGAACCTGCGTATACGCGACTTGGTATATAGTGAACTAGCGTGTATACGCGACTTGGGCTTAATGAACCTGCGTGTATGAACTTTCTCTTCTTCTTATAGTCTGATCATCAATTCCTTGCTGCTGT
Source organism: Pinus tabuliformis (assembly GCA_031772625.1). Taxonomy (NCBI): domain Eukaryota; kingdom Viridiplantae; phylum Streptophyta; class Pinopsida; order Pinales; family Pinaceae; genus Pinus; species Pinus tabuliformis. The sequence goes on along the minus strand of CM062805.1, from coordinate 700,417,602 downwards.
CCTTTTGCACTATGATTTCTCATCAGTGTGGTTTGCCATCAAGGACAATACTTATCTCATAATGCCAACAATCTCCCCCTTTGGACTTGATGGCAAAGCTAACTTGTCACACTTAGAACTATCATCTGATTCCTTTGAGCTGTCCTCCATCAGTCACATCTAATATCTCTTTTGAAGATTCATCCAGTTATACATAAGTGAAATATACTTCTATGAGAGGGTTGCCATCAAGTACAACACATGCATCATGATGCCAACAATCTCCCCCTTTGGACTTGATGGCAACAACACCAAATCACTCTCCCCCTTTGGCATCAAGGGCAAAGGGTGGACCAAGATGTTCTCTTCCTTTGCTGAACATTTTGCTATCCATACTCCCCCTGAGTATCTGTTAAAATCTCTGAATGATCTCCCCTTTGTATATGCCAAAGTGTACCAATCTGTCAAAGCTCCCCCTGAGTACATGCCGAGTCTCTGTACTGCTGAAGTGTGCTGTTCATGCTCTTCCTGACTGTAGGCAATATCTACAAAAGATGTTCTTCAAGAAGAACATGACTCTATACATCATAAAAGACCTTCCTATCACCAAAGACTCATACATACATCCATCTCTCAACTAAGTGAGGATATATAAAAATTGACTCATCCACCTAACCAAGTGGGGATACATCAAAAGTTTACATATGACAGCCAATCACATTGCATCAATCATCCCAGGCATAGTGGGGGAACCAAAATAGGCCGTTACATGACCTTGACACCATGAAAGAGATATATGACATAGAGACGAAATATCTAGAGTAAGACTTATGAATGTCACCAATAACTGATATTGGCAGCATCTGTCAATCACCATTCAGATCAGCAACCAAGAGATCCTTCTGTTCTCCTTTCGCCCTTTGTTCCACCTGAAACCAACAATGAATGTGAACTAGAACCAAAAGCTTCTAAGATAATGCCAACAATGCATCATTGGAAGATTATCTGTTCCCCTGAACCTGTGCCAGATGGTCTCTGTCAGACCCATATCAGACTTATGCAACCAACATCTGTCCCTGCTGATTTCCTTCAAAAATTCCAGATACGCATCTGCATCCATATAAACAAGCGTATATACGCGGATAGGCCTTGCAAAACTCGCGTACAACAATTTCCATATCAGCAACCTGTAAATGTCTAGTAGAGAGTAAGTCATCAACCTATAACAAGGTATGTCTGCATCAATTCATCCCTTTGACCAGAATTCAGAGTCATTCACATTATATCATGTGTGAAACCACCATAGCCATTTCATCAAGCTCTACATGATCCAAGTATCATTACTTGGGAACATCTGCATCAACCAACATATGTAAGTATCAACCTATCATCATATAGATATGAACTCATCATCATGTCTCCAACAAAGCAACTTTGAGTAGTTATCCATGTATCAGCACTATGTATCTTGAGCTCATTTGACAAAGATTCTTGATATCATCAACAGCAACAATCCTTATCCACAAGAGTGCCTGCATCATAACTGTATGATCTTTATGCATATGACGACAACAGTATATGAGTGACTCATCATCAAGTGAGGAAGATGTGTATTCAAGCTTTATACTTCTCCTTATCCTTATGAAGATCACCATGTAAGCATCATCAAAGGATCAACCATAAATCTGATCTGAACATCAACTATGTAACTTCAAGAATCATATGGGAGTTTATCATAGACAACTCACAACATCATATCATAGCAAGATATATCATTTAGCCATATAAGAATCATCACCAAGGATTATTAACCATAATGCCAACAATGAATTACTAAAGGCATATGCTCCCCCTCAACCAGTGCCATCTGTTAGATCTGATCATGCATATATCAGCAATAAGCATCAAAACATCATCATCCTCAAGTTAGGATCAAAACACTTCTAGACATCATACAAGTAACAAAACATTTCCACACATCCTCAGCAGACAGTAACCAATAGAGCAAATAATAGACTGAATCATATCAGATCCTTTTTCTGATCCTGTCCCCACTGCTTTTCCTCAGACTGACATATACGCGACTTTGCAGTGTCTAACTCGCGTATGTACGCGACTTCCCTTTAAGGAACTTGCGTATGAGATTCAGAACGCTGAAGTTTTACACTTTCAGCTCCCCCTGAGTCTAATATGTCTGTGCTGTGCTGTGTCTCAGTACATTGTGCTGACTGTACTTCCTTCTTCCTCCATATCTTCAAGTGTGATGAGGTTTTCTCCTTTTGGTGTGATGTCCATCCTTTGTTCCTGCATTCCTTTGCTATATGTCCAAGCTTGTTACATGCATAACATCTTACATGTTTCATATTCCTCCTGTAGCAATCAGCAGCTTTGTGACCAAACATATTGCAAGCAAAGCAATATCCATTAAAGTACCTCGAGTGTGATGATCTTTCTGCATGATGGTCTTGAACCCTTCTTCTTCTACATCTAGCTGCAACATGTCCAAGATTATGACATACATAACATTCAACATTATTCATAGGAGGAGTAAAAGATCTTCTTTGAGGAGTCTCTTTCCTTGAATGTTGATGGGGTTGACCTCTCATCTCCTTGATGATCATTTTAGATTTTTCTTTAGAGTTCCTTGCCTCAACTTGTGAACTAGATTCACCTTCAATAGATTCATGAAAACCAAGACCAGTCTTGATAGCAAGAGACCCTTGACTACTAAGAATATCATCCAAGGCTTTAGTACTATCTTGAAATCTCAACAGTTTATCCTTTTCTTCTAATTTACCTTTCAAGATATTTACCTCAACTTGAAGTTGTTCCTCCTTTTCTATACATTGCTTCTTCATGTCTTCTTCAGCTTTCCTTCCTTCTTCCAACTGATGTCTTAGTTTGAGAATCTCCTTTTCTTGTTCTTCATTCAGATCCTGCTGCATTTGACGAATTATGAAGGCACATTCCAGTTGAGATTTTAAGCTGATATCTTTGTTTACCTGTTTTTCAATAGCTTGGAGTAGATCTTTATTCTGCTTCTTTGATTCTTCAAGATCTTCCTTTAGCGAGCGGATCGTGGCTTCAGACCTTCATAGTAACTGGATCTATCTCTGAGTTTCTTGATGGTTGTGCTTCTTCATTGACTTCATCTCTTAATGATGTCACTTCACCCTGCAACTTTTGACATTGATTTTCCTTGTCCTTGAGTAGTTTTCTTACCTTGTTTCCTTCCTCTGATTGGGCTTTTAGTTTGGTAACTTCTTCTTTGAAAGCACATTCCTTTTGTTCAATAGATCTTGTTGATCTTTAATTTTGTCTGTAAGCCTTCTAAATACTGCCTCTATTTGATACTTTTCTTGCTCACCCATAAAAGCAAATTCAGTTGCTTCACTATCACTTTCATCTCTTTCACAAGGAATATAGCTGGAACATCAGAGGATAACACATTCATACCTGATAATGATTCTGAATCTGATTCTGAATCTGAAGAGCTTCTTATACCTAATCCCCAATCGATTCTCCCACTGTCATAGTCCTTCTGAGATGTCTTCTTCTTCTTATGAGCTTTCTTCTTAAGCTTCTTTCCCATTGTTCCACGGATCTCCTTCAAGCGATCAAGCTTCTATTAAAGGACCTGCTCTGATACCAATTGTTGGAAATAATACTGAGAGGGGGGGTGAATCAGTATTATCAGATCATTAAAACTTTTTCAATGCTCAAAAACATATACGCTACTTCAGTTAAGTGAACCCGCGTGTACACGCTGCTGTGTCTAAAGCAACTAGCATATATCTAGAAATCTTATGATTCAGTTAGCTTATCTTCAGTAAATGCATCAGAACATTATTAACCATATTAACAGTAAACAGGTGCAGTATAACAGAACAGATCATCACACAAAAGCCACACACATGAACACAAAGATATAAGGTGGAAACCCAATGTGGGTGAAAACCACCTGCTGCAAGTCATCTCAATCTTCTTCTTAATAAGAAAATCCTTTTACAATATTTGTACTGGTGCAGTCTTATACAGTACGGGAGCTACAAACCCCTTTGCTCTTGTATGCCCCCCATTTACTTGTACTAGCTGTTCATACTGCTACTAGTCTGCTTGCTTTGTCCTACACTCTTCTACTCTTAGATCAAGGTAGCTACAACCTTCTTTCTCCTCCAGGTACCACGATCATCAATTTTCAGACTGGATACACTGAAGCACAACATATAATCTGAAAGGCCACTTTTCATCCAATTTTCATACAGGACCCATAACTATCATTGAAGCTCAAAACAATCATCAAACTCTGAATCACTGAAATCCTGTTAACAACACCGTCACCAGAACACAGAGCAGACACAGAACTCTGTAATAACCATCAGACCCATCTGTAACTTCAAATATCAAGCTTTACAATGTATACGCTACTTCGATGAATCAAACCCGCGTGTATACGCGCTTTTGCCAAAGACAACCTGCGTACAGATCTAAAAATAATTTCTCATAACTTGCAGCTGTACCAGACATCAGTGATACTCATAACACTTATAGAACAATACATGCGTCAGTATGTAGATCTAGAATAAGCATCATAAAGATAGTTCATTTCAAACCATTTGATCCCGATCTCTCCTTAGATCTTGTTCTCAATCAGCCGGTGAGATCCCTCCTTAGCTCAAATCAAGCAATGCATCATCAACCCATAACCTGCATACTGGATCTCATACTTCTTCAGATATTCAAGACATTTCAGATCCCCTTGCCTAATGATTTCCTTCTCCTTATATAGCCTTAGGCCTTGTTCAATACCAAGGGCCAAAACCATAGAAATCCAATACCATCACTTCAAAACTGGGATCAACACGTCCGTCGAGACACCAAGGTCCAAAACCATAGGCACAACTTCCAAGGAATAACCGCCGTGGACCAAAGATAAGTTTTCCACATACACGCGCTTTTACTGAAGCCAACCTGCGTGTACACGCGACTTGGTATATAGCGAACCTGCGTATACGCGACTTGGTATATAGTGAACTAGCGTGTATACGCGACTTGGGCTTAATGAACCTGCGTGTATGAACTTTCTCTTCTTCTTATAGTCTGATCATCAATTCCTTGCTGCTGTCCTTCTGCACTATGATTTCTCATCAGTGTGGTTTGCCATCAAGGACAACACTTATCTCATAATGCCAACAATCTCCCCCTTTGGACTTGATGGCAAAGCTAACTTGTCACACTTAGAACTATCATCTGATTCCTTTGAGCTGTCCTCCATCAGTCACATCTGATATCTCTTCTGAAGATTCATCCAGTTATACATAAGTGAAATATACTTCTATGAGAGGGTTGCCATCAAGTACAACACATGCATCATGATGCCAACAATCTCCCCCTTTGGACTTGATGGCAACAACACCAAATCACTCTCCCCCTTTGGCATCAAGGGCAAAGGGTGGACCAAGATGTTCTCTTCCTTTGCTGAACATTTTGCTATCCATACTCCCCCTGAGTATCTGTTAAAATCTCTGAATGATCTCCCCTTTGTATATGCCAAAGTGTACCAATCTGTCAAAGCCCCCTGAGTACATGCCGAGTCTCTGTACTGCTGAAGTGTGCTGTTCATGCTCTTCCTGACTGTAGGCAATATCTACAAAAGATGTTCTTCAAGAAGAACATGACTCTATACATCATAAAGACCTTCCTATCACCAAAGACTCATACATACATCCATCTCTCAACTAAGTGAGGATATATAAAATTGACTCATCCACCTAACCAAGTGGGGATACATCAAAAGTTTACATATGACAGCCAATCACATTGCATCAATCATCCCAGGCATAGTGGGGAAACCAAAATAGGCCGTTACATGACCTTGACACCATGAAAGAGATATATGACATAGAGACGAAATATCTAGAGTAAGACTTATGAATGTCACCAATAATGATATTGGCAGCATCTGTCAATCACCATTCAGATCAGCAACCAAGAGATCCTTCTGTTCTCCTTTCGCCCTTTGTTCCACCTGAAACCAACAATGAATGTGAACTAGAACCAAAAGCTTCTAAGATAATTCCAACAATGCATCATTGGAAGATTATCTGTTCCCCCTGAACCTGGCCAGATGGTCTCTGTCAGACCCATATCAGACTCTATGCAACCAACATCTGTCCCTGCTGATTTCCTTCAAAAATTCCAGATACGCATCTGCATCCATATAAACAAGCGTATATACGCGGATAGGCCTTGCAAAACTCGCGTACAACAATTTCCATATCAGCAACCTGTAAATGTCTAGTAGAGAGTAAGTCATCAACCTATAACAAGGTATGTCTGCATCAATTCATCCCTTTGACCAGAATTCAGAGTCATTCACATTATATCATGTGTGAAACCACCATAGCCATTTCATCAAGCTCTACATGATCCAAGTATCATTACTTGGGAACATCTGCATCAACCAACATATGTAAGTATCAACCTATCATCATATAGATATGAACTCATCATCATGTCTCCAACAAAGCAACTTTGAGTAGTTATCCATGTATCAGCACTATGTATCTTGAGCTCATTTGACAAAGATTCTTGATATCATCAACAGCAACAATCCTTATCCACAAGAGTGCCTGCATCATAACTGTATGATCTTTATGCATATGACGACAACAGTATATGAGTGACTCATCATCAAGTGAGGAAGATGTGTATTCAAGCTTTATACTTCTCCTTATCCTTATGAAGATCACCATGTAAGCATCATCAAAGGATCAACCATAAATCTGATCTGAACATCAACTATGTAACTTCAAGAATCATATGGGAGTTTATCATAGACAACTCACAACATCATATCATAGCAAGATATATCATTTAGCCATATAAGAATCATCACCAAGGATTATTAACCATAATGCCAACAATGAATTACTAAAGGCATATGCTCCCCCTCAACCAGTGCCATCTGTTAGATCTGATCATGCATATATCAGCAATAAGCATCAAAACATCATCATCCTCAAGTTAGGATCAAAACACTTCTAGACATCATACAAGTAACAAAACATTTCCACACATCCTCAGCAGACAGTAACCAATAGAGCAAATAATAGACTGAATCATATCAGATCCTTTTTCTGATCCTGTCCCACTGCTTTTCCTCAGACTGACATATACGCGACTTTGCAGTGTCTAACTCGCGTATGTACGCGACTTCCCTTTAAGGAACTTGCGTATGAGATTCAGAACGCTGAAGTTTTACACTTTCAGCTCCCCCTGAGTCTAATATGTCTGTGCTGTGCTGTGTCTCAGTACATTGTGCTGACTGTACTTCCTTCTTCCTCCATATCTTCAAGTGTGATGAGGTTTTCTCCTTTTGGTGTGATGTCCATCCTTTGTTCCTGCATTCCTTTGCTATATGTCCAAGCTTGTTACATGCATAACATCTTACATGTTTCATATTCCTCCTGTAGCAATCAGCAGCTTTGTGACCAAACATATTGCAAGCAAAGCAATATCCATTAAAGTACCTCGAGTGTGATGATCTTTCTGCATGATGGTCTTGAACCCTTCTTCTTCTACATCTAGCTGCAACATGTCCAAGATTATGACATACATAACATTCAACATTATTCATAGGAGGAGTAAAAGATCTTCTTTGAGGAGTCTCTTTCCTTGAATGTTGATGGGGTTGACCTCTCATCTCCTTGATGATCATTTTAGATTTTTCTTTAGAGTTCCTTGCCTCAACTTGTGAACTAGATTCACCTTCAATAGATTCATGAAAACCAAGACCAGTCTTGATAGCAAGAGACCCTTGACTACTAAGAATATCATCCAAGGCTTTAGTACTATCTTGAAATCTCAACAGTTTATCCTTTTCTTCTAATTTACCTTTCAAGATATTTACCTCAACTTGAAGTTGTTCCTCCTTTTCTATACATTGCTTCTTCATGTCTTCTTCAGCTTTCCTTCCTTCTTCCAACTGATGTCTTAGTTTGAGAATCTCCTTTTCTTGTTCTTCATTCAGATCCTGCTGCATTTGACGAATTATGAAGGCACATTCCAGTTGAGATTTTAAGCTGATATCTTTGTTTACCTGTTTTTCAATAGCTTGGAGTAGATCTTTATTCTGCTTCTTTGATTCTTCAAGATCTTCCTTTAGCGAGCGGATCGTGGCTTCAAGACCTTCATAGTAACTGGATCTATCTCTGAGTTTCTTGATGGTTGTGCTTCTCTCATTGACTTCATCTCTTAATGATGTCACTTCACCCTGCAACTTTTGACATTGATTTTCCTTGTCCTTGAGTAGTTTTCTTACCTTGTTTCCTTCCTCTGATTGGGCTTTTAGTTTGGTAACTTCTTCTTTGAAAGCACATTCCCTTTTGTTCAATAGATCTTGTTGATCTTTAATTTTGTCTGTAAGCCTTCTAAATACTGCCTCTATTTGATACTTTTCTTGCTCACCCATAAAAGCAAATTCAGTTGCTTCACTATCACTTTCATCTCTTTCACAAGGAAATATAGCTGGAACATCAGAGGATAACACATTCATACCTGATAATGATTCTGAATCTGATTCTGAATCTGAAGAGCTTCTTATACCTAATCCCCAATCGATTCTCCCACTGTCATAGTCCTTCTGAGATGTCTTCTTCTTCTTATGAGCTTTCTTCTTAAGCTTCTTTCCCATTGTTCCACGGATCTCCTTCAAGCGATCAAGCTTCTATCAAAGGACCTGCTCTGATACCAATTGTTGGAAATAATACTGAGAGGGGGGGTGAATCAGTATTATCAGATCATTAAAACTTTTTCAATGCTCAAAAACATATACGCTACTTCAGTTAAGTGAACCGCGTGTACACGCTGCTGTGTCTAAAGCAACTAGCATATATCTAGAAATCTTATGATTCAGTTAGCTTATCTTCAGTAAATGCATCAGAACATTATTAACCATATTAACAGTAAACAGGTGCAGTATAACAGAACAGATCATCACACAAAAGCCACACACATGAACACAAAGATATAAGGTGGAAACCCAATGTGGGTGAAAACCACCTGCTGCAAGTCATCTCAATCTTCTTCTTAATAAGAAAATCCTTTTACAATATTTGTACTGGTGCAGTCTTATACCAGTACGGGAGCTACAACCCCCTTTGCTCTTGTACTAGCCGATCCATTTACTAGTACACAGGCTGCTGCCTGCTACAATGCTCCAAAGATCTCCCTTAGCTTTTGTACTAGCTTAGATACTAGTACGTAGGTGCTTGCCTACAATCTTCTCTCCTCCAGGTACCACGTTTCATCAATTTTCAGACTGGATACACTGAAGCACAACATATAATCTGAAAGGCCACTTTTCATCCAATTTTCATACAGGACCCATAACTATCATTGAAGCTCAAAACAATCATCAAACTCTGAATCACTGAAATCCTGTTAACAACACCGTCACCAGAACACAGAGCAGACACAGAACTCTGTAAATAACCATCAGACCCATCTGTAACTTCAAATATCAAGCTTTACAATGTATACGCTACTTCGATGAATCAAACCCGCGTGTATACGCGCTTTTGCCAAAGACAACCTGCGTACAGATCTAAAAATAATTTCTCATAACTTGCAGCTGTACCAGACATCAGTCATACTCATAACACTTATAGAACAATACATGCGTCAGTATGTAGATCTAGAATAAGCATCATAAAGATAGTTCATTTCAAACCATTTGATCCCGATCTCTCCTTAGATCTTGTTCTCAATCAGCCGGTGAGTGAGATCCCTCCTTAGCTCAAATCAAGCAATGCATCATCAACCCATAACCTGCATACTGGATCTCATACTTCTTCAGATATTCAAGACATTTCAGATGCCCTTGCCTAATGATTTCCTTCTCCTTATATAGCCTTAGGCCTTGTTCAATACCAAGGGCCAAAACCATAGAAATCCAATACCATCATCTTCAAAACTAGGGATCAACACGTCCGTCGAGACACCAAGGTCCAAAACCATAGGCACAACTTCCAAGGAATAACCGCCGTGGACCAAAGATAAGTTTTCCACATACACGCGCTTTTACTGAAGCCAACCAGCGTGTACACGCGACTTGGTATATAGCGAACCTGCGTATACGCGACTTGGTATATAGTGAACTAGCGTGTATACGCGACTTGGGCTTAATGAACCTGCGTGTATGAACTTTCTCTTCTTCTTATAGTCTGATCATCAATTCCTTGCTGCTGTCCTTCTGCACTATGATTCTCATCAGTGTGGTTTGCCATCAAGGACAATACTTATCTCATAATGCCAACAATCTCCCCCTTTGGACTTGATGGCAAAGCTAACTTGTCACACTTAGAACTATCATCTGATTCCTTTGAGCTGTCCTCCATCAGTCACATCTAATATCTCTTTTGAAGATTCATCCAGTTATACATAAGTGAAATATACTTCTATGAGAGGGTTGCCATCAAGTACAACACATGCATCATGATGCCAACAATCTCCCCCTTTGGACTTGATGGCAACAACACCAAATCACTCTCCCCTTTGGCATCAAGGGCAAAGGGTGGACCAAGATGTTCTCTTCCTTTGCTGAACATTTTGCTATCCATACTCCCCCTGAGTATCTGTTAAAATCTCTGAATGATCTCCCCCTTTGTATATGCCAAAGTGTACCAATCTGTCAAAGCTCCCCCTGAGTACATGCTGAGTCTCTGTACTGCTGAAGTGTGCTGTTCATGCTCTTCCTGACTGTAGGCAATATCTACAAAAGATGTTCTTCAAGAAGAACATGACTCTATACATCATAAAAGACCTTCCTATCACCAAAGACTCATACATACATCCATCTCTCAACTAAGTGAGGATATATAAAAATTGACTCATCCACCTAACCAAGTGGGGATACATCAAAAGTTTACATATGACAGCCAATCACATTGCATCAATCATCCCAGGCATAGTGGGGAAACCAAAATAGGCCGTTACATGACCTTGACACCATGAAAGAGATATATGACATAGAGACGAAATATCTAGAGTAAGACTTATGAATGTCACCAATAACTGATATTGGCAGCATCTGTCAATCACCATTCAGATCAGCAACCAAGAGATCCTTCTGTTCTCCTTTCGCCCTTTGTTCCACCTGAAACCAACAATGAATGTGAACTAGAACCAAAAGCTTCTAAGATAATTCCAACAATGCATCATTGGAAGATTATCTGTTCCCCCTGAACCTGTGCCAGATGGTCTCTGTCAGACCCATATCAGACTCTATGCAACCAACATCTGTCCCTGCTGATTTCCTTCAAAAATTCCAGATACGCATCTGCATCCATATAAACAAGCGTATATACGCGGATAGGCCTTGCAAAACTCGCGTACAACAATTTCCATATCAGCAACCTGTAAATGTCTAGTAGAGAGTAAGTCATCAACCTATAACAGGTATGTCTGCATCAATTCATCCCTTTGACCAGAATTCAGAGTCATTCACATTATATCATGTGTGAAACCACCATAGCCATTTCATCAAGCTCTACATGATCCAAGTATCATTACTTGGGAACATCTGCATCAACCAACATATGTAAGTATCAACCTATCATCATATAGATATGAACTCATCATCATGTCTCCAACAAAGCAACTTTGAGTAGTTATCCATGTATCAGCACTATGTATCTTGAGCTCATTTGACAAAGATTCTTGATATCATCAACAGCAACAATCCTTATCCACAAGAGTGCCTGCATCATAACTGTATGATCTTTATGCATATGACGAACAGTATATGAGTGACTCATCATCAAGTGAGGAAGATGTGTATTCAAGCTTTATACTTCTCCTTATCCTTATGAAGATCACCATGTAAGCATCATCAAAGGATCAACCATAAATCTGATCTGAACATCAACTATGTAACTTCAAGAATCATATGGGAGTTTATCATAGACAACTCACAACATCATATCATAGCAAGATATATCATTTAGCCATATAAGAATCATCACCAAGGATTATTAACCATAATGCCAACAATGAATTACTAAAGGCATATGCTCCCCCTCAACCAGTGCCATCTGTTAGATCTGATCATGCATATATCAGCAATAAGCATCAAAACATCATCATCCTCAAGTTAGGATCAAAACACTTCTAGACATCATACAAGTAACAAAACATTTCCACACATCCTCAGCAGACAGTAACCAATAGAGCAAATAATAGACTGAATCATATCAGATCCTTTTTCTGATCCTGTCCCACTGCTTTTCCTCAGACTGACATATACGCGACTTTGCAGTGTCTAACTCGCGTATGTACGCGACTTCCCTTTAAGGAACTTGCGTATGAGATTCAGAACGCTGAAGTTTTACACTTTCAGCTCCCCCTGAGTCTAATATGTCTGTGCTGTGCTGTGTCTCAGTACATTGTGCTGACTGTACTTCCTTCTTCCTCCATATCTTCAAGTGTGATGAGGTTTTCTCCTTTTGGTGTGATGTCCATCCTTTGTTCCTGCATTCCTTTGCTATATGTCCAAGCTTGTTACATGCATAACATCTTACATGTTTCATATTCCTCCTGTAGCAATCAGCAGCTTTGTGACCAAACATATTGCAAGCAAAGCAATATCCATTAAAGTACCTCGAGTGTGATGATCTTTCTGCATGATGGTCTTGAACCCTTCTTCTTCTACATCTAGCTGCAACATGTCCAAGATTATGACATACATAACATTCAACATTATTCATAGGAGGAGTAAAAGATCTTCTTTGAGGAGTCTCTTTCCTTGAATGTTGATGGGGTTGACCTCTCATCTCCTTAATGATCATTTTAGATTTTTCTTTAGAGTTCCTTGCCTCAACTTGTGAACTAGATTCACCTTCAATAGATTCATGAAAACCAAGACCAGTCTTGATAGCAAGAGACCCTTGACTACTAAGAATATCATCCAAGGCTTTAGTACTATCTTGAAATCTCAACAGTTTATCCTTTTCTTCTAATTTACCTTTCAAGATATTTACCTCAACTTGAAGTTGTTCCTCCTTTTCTATACATTGCTTCTTCATGTCTTCTTCAGCTTTCCTTCCTTCTTCCAACTGATGTCTTAGTTTGAGAATCTCCTTTTCTTGTTCTTCATTCAGATCCTGCTGCATTTGACGAATTATGAAGGCACATTCCAGTTGAGATTTTAAGCTGATATCTTTGTTTACCTGTTTTTCAATAGCTTGGAGTAGATCTTTATTCTGCTTCTTTGATTCTTCAAGATCTTCCTTTAGCGAGCGGATCGTGGCTTCAAGACCTTCATAGTAACTGGATCTATCTCTGAGTTTCTTGATGGTTGTGCTTCTCTCATTGACTTCATCTCTTAATGATGTCACTTCACCCTGCAACTTTTGACATTGATTTTCCTTGTCCTTGAGTAGTTTTCTTACCTTGTTTCCTTCCTCTGATTGGGCTTTTAGTTTGGTAACTTCTTCTTTGAAAGCACATTCCCTTTTGTTCAATAGATCTTGTTGATCTTTAATTTTGTCTGTAAGCCTTCTAAATACTGCCTCTATTTGATACTTTTCTTGCTCACCCATAAAAGCAAATTCAGTTGCTTCACTATCACTTTCATCTCTTTCACAAGGAAATATAGCTGGAACATCAGAGGATAACACATTCATACCTGATAATGATTCTGAATCTGATTCTGAATCTGAAGAGCTTCTTATACCTAATCCCCAATCGATTCTCCACTGTCATAGTCCTTCTGAGATGTCTTCTTCTTCTTATGAGCTTTCTTCTTAAGCTTCTTTCCCATTGTTCCACGGATCTCCTTCAAGCGATCAAGCTTCTATTAAAGGACCTGCTCTGATACCAATTGTTGGAAATAATACTGAGAGGGGGGGTGAATCAGTATTATCAGATCATTAAAACTTTTTCAATGCTCAAAAACATATACGCTACTTCAGTTAAGTGAACCCGCGTGTACACGCTGCTGTGTCTAAAGCAACTAGCATATATCTAGAAATCTTATGATTCAGTTAGCTTATCTTCAGTAAATGCATCAGAACATTATTAACCATATTAACAGTAAACAGGTGCAGTATAACAGAACAGATCATCACACAAAAGCCACACACATGAACACAAAGATATAAGGTGGAAACCCAATGTGGGTGAAAACCACCTGCTGCAAGTCATCTCAATCTTCTTCTTAATAAGAAAATCCTTTTACAATATTTGTACTGGTGCAGTCTTATACCAGTACGGGAGCTACAACCCCCTTTGCTCTTGTACTAGCCGATCCATTTACTAGTACACAGGCTGCTGCCTGCTACAATGCTCCAAAGATCTCCCTTAGCTTTTGTACTAGCTTAGATACTAGTACGTAGGTGCTTGCCTACAATCTTCTCTCCTCCAGGTACCACGTTTCATCAATTTTCAGACTGGATACACTGAAGCACAACATATAATCTGAAAGGCCACTTTTCATCCAATTTTCATACAGGACCCATAACTATCATTGAAGCTCAAAACAATCATCAAACTCTGAATCACTGAAATCTGTTAACAACACCGTCACCAGAACACAGAGCAGACACAGAACTCTGTAATAACCATCAGACCCATCTGTAACTTCAAATATCAAGCTTTACAATGTATACGCTACTTCGATGAATCAAACCCGCGTGTATACGCGCTTTTGCCAAAGACAACCTGCGTACAGATCTAAAAATAATTTCTCATAACTTGCAGCTGTACCAGACATCAGTGATACTCATAACACTTATAGAACAATACATGCGTCAGTATGTAGATCTAGAATAAGCATCATAAAGATAGTTCATTTCAAACCATTTGATCCCGATCTCTCCTTAGATCTTGTTCTCAATCAGCCGGTGAGATCCCTCCTTAGCTCAAATCAAGCAATGCATCATCAACCCATAACCTGCATACTGGATCTCATACTTCTTCAGATATTCAAGACATTTCAGATCCCCTTGCCTAATGATTTCCTTCTCCTTATATAGCCTTAGGCCTTGTTCAATACCAAGGGCCAAAACCATAGAAATCCAATACCATCACTTCAAAACTAGGGATCAACACGTCCGTCGAGACACCAAGGTCCAAAACCATAGGCACAACTTCCAAGGAATAACCGCCGTGGACCAAAGATAAGTTTTCCACATACACGCGCTTTTACTGAAGCCAACCTGCGTGTACACGCGACTTGGTATATAGCGAACCTGCGTATACGCGACTTGGTATATAGTGAACTAGCGTGTATACGCGACTTGGGCTTAATGAACCTGCGTGTATGAACTTTCTCTTCTTCTTATAGTCTGATCATCAATTCCTTGCTGCTGTCCTTTTGCACTATGATTTCTCATCAGTGTGGTTTGCCATCAAGGACAATACTTATCTCATAATGCCAACAATCTCCCCCTTTGGACTTGATGGCAAAGCTAACTTGTCACACTTAGAACTATCATCTGATTCCTTTGAGCTGTCCTCCATCAGTCACATCTAATATCTCTTTTGAAGATTCATCCAGTTATACATAAGTGAAATATACTTCTATGAGAGGGTTGCCATCAAGTACAACACATGCATCATGATGCCAACAATCTCCCCTTTGGACTTGATGGCAACAACACCAAATCACTCTCCCCCTTTGGCATCAAGGGCAAAGGGTGGACCAAGATGTTCTCTTCCTTTGCTGAACATTTTGCTATCCATACTCCCCCTGAGTATCTGTTAAAATCTCTGAATGATCTCCCCCTTTGTATATGCCAAAGTGTACCAATCTGTCAAAGCTCCCCCTGAGTACATGCCGAGTCTCTGTACTGCTGAAGTGTGCTGTTCATGCTCTTCCTGACTGTAGGCAATATCTACAAAAGATGTTCTTCAAGAAGAACATGACTCTATACATCATAAAAGACCTTCCTATCACCAAAGACTCATACATACATCCATCTCTCAACTAAGTGAGGATATATAAAAATTGACTCATCCACCTAACCAAGTGGGGATACATCAAAAGTTTACATATGACAGCCAATCACATTGCATCAATCATCCCAGGCATAGTGGGGAAACCAAAATAGGCCGTTACATGACCTTGAACCATGAAAGAGATATATGACATAGAGACGAAATATCTAGAGTAAGACTTATGAATGTCACAATAACTGATATTGCAGCAGCATCTGTCAATCACCATTCAGATCAGCAACCAAGAGATCCTTCTGTTCTCCTTTCGCCCTTTGTTCCACCTGAAACCAACAATGAATGTGAACTAGAACCAAAAGCTTCTAAGATAATTCCAACAATGCATCATTGGAAGATTATCTGTTCCCCCTGACCTGTGCCAGATGGTCTCTGTCAGACCCATATCAGACTCTATGCAACCAACATCTGTCCCTGCTGATTTCCTTCAAAAATTCCAGATACGCATCTGCATCCATATAAACAAGCGTATATACGCGGATAGGCCTTGCAAAACTCGCGTACAACAATTTCCATATCAGCAACCTGTAAATGTCTAGTAGAGAGTAAGTCATCAACCTATAACAAGGTATGTCTGCATCAATTCATCCCTTTGACCAGAATTCAGAGTCATTCACATTATATCATGTGTGAAACCACCATAGCCATTTCATCAAGCTCTACATGATCCAAGTATCATTACTTGGGAACATCTGCATCAACCAACATATGTAAGTATCAACCTTCATCATATAGATATGAACTCATCATCATGTCTCCAACAAAGCAACTTTGAGTAGTTATCCATGTATCAGCACTATGTATCTTGAGCTCATTTGACAAAGATTCTTGATATCATCAACAGCAACAATCCTTATCCACAAGAGTGCCTGCATCATAACTGTATGATCTTTATGCATATGACGACAACAGTATATGAGTGACTCATCATCAAGTGAGGAAGATGTGTATTCAAGCTTTATACTTCTCCTTATCCTTATGAAGATCACCATGTAAGCATCATCAAAGGATCAACCATAAATCTGATCTGAACATCAACTATGTAACTTCAAGAATCATATGGGAGTTTATCATAGACAACTCACAACATCATATCATAGCAAGATATATCATTTAGCCATATAAGAATCATCACCAGGATTATTAACCATAATGCCAACAATGAATTACTAAAGGCATATGCTCCCCCTCAACCAGTGCCATCTGTTAGATCTGATCATGCATATATCAGCAATAAGCATCAAAACATCATCATCCTCAAGTTAGGATCAAAACACTTCTAGACATCATACAAGTAACAAAACATTTCCACACATCCTCAGCAGACAGTAACAATAGAGCAAATAATAGACTGAATCATATCAGATCCTTTTTCTGATCCTGTCCCCACTGCTTTTCCTCAGACTGACATATACGCGACTTTGCAGTGTCTAACTCGCGTATGTACGCGACTTCCCTTTAAGGAACTTGCGTATGAGATTCAGAACGCTGAAGTTTTACACTTTCAGCTCCCCCTGAGTCTAATATGTCTGTGCTGTGCTGTGTCTCAGTACATTGTGCTGACTGTACTTCCTTCTTCCTCCATATCTTCAAGTGTGATGAGGTTTTCTCCTTTTGGTGTGATGTCCATCCTTTGTTCCTGCATTCCTTTGCTATATGTCCAAGCTTGTTACATGCATAACATCTTACATGTTTCATATTCCTCCTGTAGCAATCAGCAGCTTTGTGACCAAACATATTGCAAGCAAAGCAATATCCATTAAAGTACCTCGAGTGTGATGATCTTTCTGCATGATGGTCTTGAACCCTTCTTCTTCTACATCTAGCTGCAACATGTCCAAGATTATGACATACATAACATTCAACATTATTCATAGGAGGAGTAAAAGATCTTCTTTGAGGAGTCTCTTTCCTTGAATGTTGATGGGGTTGACCTCTCATCTCCTTGATGATCATTTTAGATTTTTCTTTAGAGTTCCTTGCCTCAACTTGTGAACTAGATTCACCTTCAATAGATTCATGAAAACCAAGACCAGTCTTGATAGCAAGAGACCCTTGACTACTAAGAATATCATCCAAGGCTTTAGTACTATCTTGAAATCTCAACAGTTTATCCTTTTCTTCTAATTTACCTTTCAAGATATTTACCTCAACTTGAAGTTGTTCCTCCTTTTCTATACATTGCTTCTTCATGTCTTCTTCAGCTTTCCTTCCTTCTTCCAACTGATGTCTTAGTTTGAGAATCTCCTTTTCTTGTTCTTCATTCAGATCCTGCTGCATTTGACGAATTATGAAGGCACATTCCAGTTGAGATTTTAAGCTGATATCTTTGTTTACCTGTTTTTCAATAGCTTGGAGTAGATCTTTATTCTGCTTCTTTGATTCTTCAAGATCTTCCTTTAGCGAGCGGATCGTGGCTTCAAGACCTTCATAGTAACTGGATCTATCTCTGAGTTTCTTGATGGTTGTGCTTCTCTCATTGACTTCATCTCTTAATGATGTCACTTCACCCTGCAACTTTTGACATTGATTTTCCTTGTCCTTGAGTAGTTTTCTTACCTTGTTTCCTTCCTCTGATTGGGCTTTTAGTTTGGTAACTTCTTCTTTGAAAGCACATTCCCTTTTGTTCAAAGATCTTGTTGATCTTTAATTTTGTCTGTAAGCCTTCTAAATACTGCCTCTATTTGATACTTTTCTTGCTCACCCATAAAAGCAAATTCAGTTGCTTCACTATCACTTTCATCTCTTTCACAAGGAAATATAGCTGGAACATCAGAGGATAACACATTCATACCTGATAATGATTCTGAATCTGATTCTGAATCTGAAGAGCTTCTTATACCTAATCCCCAATCGATTCTCCCACTGTCATAGTCCTTCTGAGATGTCTGAGTTCTTCTTCTTATGAGCTTTCTTCTTAAGCTTCTTTCCCATTGTTCCACGGATCTCCTTCAAGCGATCAAGCTTCTATTAAAGGACCTGCTCTGATACCAATTGTTGGAAATAATACTATGAGAGGGGGGGGAGTGAATCAGTATTATCAGATCATTAAAACTTTTTCAATGCTCAAAAACATATACGCTACTTCAGTTAAGTGAACCCGCGTGTACACGCTGCTGTGTCTAAAGCAACTAGCATATATCTAGAAATCTTATGATTCAGTTAGCTTATCTTCAGTAAATGCATCAGAACATTATTAACCATATTAACAGTAAACAGGTGCAGTATAACAGAACAGATCATCACACAAAAGCCACACACATGAACACAAAGATATAAGGTGGAAACCCAATGGGTGTGAAAACCACCTGCTGCAAGTCATCTCAATCTTCTTCTTAATAAGAAAATCCTTTTACAATATTTGTACTGGTGCAGTCTTATACCAGTACGGGAGCTACAACCCCCTTTGCTCTTGTACTAGCCGATCCATTTACTAGTACACAGGCTGCTGCCTGCTACAATGCTCCAAAGATCTCCCTTAGCTTTTGTACTAGCTTAGATACTAGTACGTAGGTGCTTGCCTACAATCTTCTCTCCTCCAGGTACCACGTTTCATCAATTTTCAGACTGGATACACTGAAGCACAACATATAATCTGAAAGGCCACTTTTCATCCAATTTTCATACAGGACCCATAACTATCATTGATTGAAGCTCAAAACAATCATCAAACTCTGAATCACTGAAATCCTGTTAACAACACGTCACCAGAACACAGAGCAGACACAGAACTCTGTAATAACCATCAGACCCATCTGTAACTTCAAATATCAAGCTTTACAATGTATACGCTACTTCGATGAATCAAACCCGCGTGTATACGCGCTTTTGCCAAAGACAACCTGCGTACAGATCTAAAAATAATTTCTCATAACTTGCAGCTGTACCAGACATCAGTGATACTCATAACACTTATAGAACAATACATGCGTCAGTATGTAGATCTAGAATAAGATCATAAAGATAGTTCATTTCAAACCATTTGATCCCGATCTCTCCTTAGATCTTGTTCTCAATCAAGCCGGTGAGATCCCTCCTTAGCTCAAATCAAGCAATGCATCATCAACCCATAACCTGCATACTGGATCTCATACTTCTTCAGATATTCAAGACATTTCAGATCCCCTTGCCTAATGATTTCCTTCTCCTTATATAGCCTTAGGCCTTGTTCAATACCAAGGGCCAAAACCATAGAAATCCAATACCATCACTTCAAAACTAGGGATCAACACGTCCGTCGAGACACAAGGTCCAAAACCATAGGCACAACTTCCAAGGAATAACCCGCCGTGGACCAAAGATAAGTTTTCCACATACACGCGCTTTTACTGAAGCCAACCTGCGTGTACACGCGACTTGGTATATAGCGAACCTGCGTATACGCGACTTGGTATATAGTGAACTAGCGTGTTATACGCGACTTGGGCTTAATGAACCTGCGTGTATGAACTTTCTCTTCTTCTTATAGTCTGATCATCAATTCCTTGCTGCTGTCCTTTTGCACTATGATTTCTCATCACAGTGTGGTTTGCCATCAAGGACAATACTTATCTCATAATGCCAACAATCTCCCCTTTGGACTTGATGGCAAAGCTAACTTGTCACACTTAGAACTATCATCTGATTCCTTTGAGCTGTCCTCCATCAGTCACATCTAATATCTCTTTTGAAGATTCATCCAGTTATACATAAGTGAAATATACTTCTATGAGAGGGTTGCCATCAAGTACAACACATGCATCATGATGCCAACAATCTCCCCCTTTGGACTTGATGGCAACAACACCAAATCACTCTCCCCCTTTGGCATCAAGGGCAAAGGGTGGACCAAGATGTTCTCTTCCTTTGCTGAACATTTTGCTATCCATACTCCCCCTGAGTATCTGTTAAAATCTCTGAATGATCTCCCCCTTTGTATATGCCAAAGTGTACCAATCTGTCAAAGCTCCCCCTGAGTACATGCCGAGTCTCTGTACTGCTGAAGTGTGTTGTTCATGCTCTTCCTGACTGTAGGCAATATCTACAAAAGATGTTCTTCAAGAAGAACATGACTCTATACATCATAAAAGACCTTCCTATCACCAAAGACTCATACATACATCCATCTCTCAACTAAGTGAGGATAATATAAAAATTGACTCATCCACCTAACCAAGTGGGGATACATCAAAAGTTTACATATGACAGCCAATCACATTGCATCAATCATCCCAGGCATAGTGGGGAAACCAAAATAGGCCGTTACATGACCTTGACACCATGAAAGAGTTATATGACATAGAGACGAAATATCTAGAGTAAGACTTATGAATGTCACCAATAACTGATATTGGCAGCATCTGTCAATCACCATTAGATCAGCAACCAAGAGATCCTTCTGTCTCCTTTCGCCCTTTGTTCCACCTGAAACCAACAATGAATGTGAACTAGAACCAAAAGCTTCTAAGATAATTCCAACAATGCATCATTGGAAGATTATCTGTTCCCCCTGAACCTGTGCCAGATGGTCTCTGTCAGACCCATATCAGACTCTATGCAACCAACATCTGTCCCTGCTGATTTCCTTCAAAAATTCCAGATACGCATCTGCATCCATATAAACAAGCGTATATACGCGGATAGGCCTTGCAAAACTCGCGACAACAATTTCCATATCAGCAACCTGTAAATGTCTAGTAGAGAGTAAGATCATCAACCTATAACAAGGTATGTCTGCATCAATTCATCCCTTTGACCAGAATTCAGAGTCATTCACATTATATCATGTGTGAAACCACCAAGCCATTTCATCAAGCTCTACATGATCCAAGTATCATTACTTGGGAACATCTGCATCAACCAACATAGTAAGTATCAACCTATCATCATATAGATATGAACTCATTCATCATGTCTCCAACAAAGCAACTTTGAGTAGTTATCCATGTATCAGCACTATGTATCTTGAGCTCATTGACAAAGATTCTTGATATCATCAACAGCAACAATCCTTATCCACAAGAGTGCCTGCATCATAACTGTATGATCTTTATGCATATGACGACAACAGTATATGAGTGACTCATCATCAGTGAGGAAGATGTGTATTCAAGCTTTATACTTCTCCTTATCCTTATGAAGATCACCATGTAAGCATCATCAAAGGATCAACCATAAATCTGATCTGAACATCAACTATGTAACTTCAAGAATCATATGGGAGTTTATCATAGACAATCACAACATCATATCATAGCAAGATATATCATTTAGCCATATAAGAATCATCACCAAGGATTATTAACCATAATGCCAACAATGAATTACTAAAGGCATATGCTCCCCCTCAACCAGTGCCATCTGTTAGATCTGATCATGCATATACAGCAATAAGCATCAAAACATCATCATCCTCAAGTTAGGATCAAAACACTTCTAGACATCATACAAGTAACAAAACATTTCCACACATCCTCAGCAGACAGAGTAACCAATAGAGCAAATAATAGACTGAATCATATCAGATCCTTTTTCTGATCCTGTCCCCACTGCTTTTCCTCAGACTGACATATACGCGACTTTGCAGTGTCTAACTCGCGTATGTACGCGACTTCCCTTTAAGGAACTTGCGTATGAGATTTGAACGCTGAAGTTTTTCACTTTCAGCTCCCCTGAGTCTAATATGTCTGTGCTGTGCTGTGTCTCAGTACATTGTGCTGACTGTACTTCCTTCTTCCTCCATATCTTCAAGTGTGATGAGGTTTTCTCCTTTTGGTGTGATGTCCATCCTTTGTTCCTGCATTCCTTTGCTATATGTCCAAGCTTGTTACATGCATAACATCTTACATGTTTCATATTCCTCCTGTAGCAATCAGCAGCTTTGTGACCAAACATATTGCAAGCAAAGCAATATCCATTAAAGTACCTCGAGTGTGATTGATCTTTCTGCATGATGGTCTTGAACCCTTCTTCTTCTACATCTAGCTGCAACATGTCCAAGATTATGACATACATAACATTCAACATTATTCATAGGAGGAGTAAAAGATCTTCTTTGAGGAGTCTCTTTCCTTGAATGTTGATGGGGTTGACCTCTCATCTCCTTGATGATCATTTTAGATTTTTCTTTAGAGTTCCTTGCCTCAACTTGTGAACTAGATTCACCTTCAATAGATTCATGAAAACCAAGACCAGTCTTGATAGCAAGAGACCCTTGACTACTAAGAATATCATCCAAGGCTTTAGTACTATCTTGAAATCTCAACAGTTTATCCTTTTCTTCTAATTTACCTTTCAAGATATTTACCTCAACTTGAAGGTTGTTCCTCCTTTTCTATACATTGCTTCTTCATGTCTTCTTCAGCTTTCCTCCTTCTTCCAACTGATGTCTTAGTTTGAGAATCTCCTTTTCTTGTTCTTCATTCAGATTGCTGCATTTGACGAATTATGAAGGCACATTCCAGTGAGATTTTTAAGCTGATATCTTTGTTTACCTGTTTTTCAATAGCTTGGAGTAGATCTTTATTCTGCTTCTTTGATTCTTCAAGATCTTCCTTTAGCGAGCGGATCGTGGCTTCAAGACCTTCATAGTAACTGGATCTATCTCTGAGTTTCTTGATGGTTGTGCTTCTCTCATTGACTTCATCTCTTAATGATGTCACTTCACCTGCAACTTTTGACATTGATTTTCCTTGTCCTTGAGTAGTTTTCTTACCTTGTTTCCTTCCTCTGATTGGGCTTTTAGTTTGGTAACTTCTTCTTTGAAAGCACATTCCCTTTTGTTCAATAGATCTTGTTGATCTTTAATTTTGTCTGTAAGCCTTCTAAATACTGCCTCTATTTGATACTTTTCTTGCTCACCCATAAAGCAAATTCAGTTGCTTCACTATCACTTTCATCTCTTTCACAAGGAAATATAGCTGGTGGAACTTCAGAGGATAACACATTCATACTGATAATGGATTCTGAATCTGATTCTGAATCTGAAGAGCTTCTTATACCTAATCCCAATCGATTCTCCCACTGTCATAGTCCTTCTGAGATGTCTTCTTCTTCTTATGAGCTTTCTTCTTAAGCTTCTTTCCCATTGTTCCACGGATCTCCTTCAAGCGATCAAGCTTCTATATTAAAGGACCTGCTCTGATACCAATTGTTGGAAATAATACTGAGAGGGGGGGGTGAATCAGTATTATCAGATCATTAAAACTTTTCAATGCTCAAAAACATATACGCTACTTCAGTTAAGTGAACCCGCGTGTACACGCTGCTGTGTCTAAAGCAACTAGCATATATCTAGAAATCTTATGATTCAGTTAGCTTATCTTCAGTAATGCATCATCAGAACATTATTAAACCATATTAACAGTAAACAGGTGCAGTATAACAGAACAGATCATCACACAAAAGCCACACACATGAACACAAAGATATAAGGTGGAAACCAATGTGGGTGAAAACCACCTGCTGCAAGTCATCTCAATCTTCTTCTTAATAAGAAAATCCTTTTACAATATTTGTATGGTGTGCAGTCTCTATACCAGTACGGGAGCTACAACCCCCTTTGCTCTTGTACTAGCTGATCCATTTACTAGTACACAGGCTGCTGCCTGCTACAATGCTCCAAAGATCTCCTTGCTTTTGTACTAGCTTAGATATAGTACGTAGGTGCTTGCCTACAATCTTCTCTCCTCCAGGTACCACGTTCATCAATTTTCAGACTGGATACACTGAAGCACAACATATAATCTGAAAGGCCACTTTTCATCCAATTTTCATACAGGGACCATTAACTATCATTGAAGCTCAAAACAATCATCAAACTTCTGAATCACTGAAAATCCTGTTAACAACACCGTCACCAGAACACAGAGCAGACACAGAACTCTGTAATAACCATCAGACCCATCTGTAACTTCAAATATCAAGCTTTACAATGTATACGCTACTTCGATGAATCAAACCCGCGTGTATACGCGCTTTTGCCAAGACAACCTGCGTACAGATCTAAAAATAATTTCTCATAACTTACAGCTGTACCAGACATCAGTCATACTCATAACACTTATAGAACAATACATGCGTCAGTATGTAGATCTAGAATAAGCATCATAAAGATAGTCATTTCAAACCATTTGATCCCGATCTCTCCTTAGATCTTGTTTCTCAATCAGCCGGTGAGATCCCTCCTTAGCTCAAATCAAGCAATGCATCATCAACCATAACCTGCATACTGGATCTCATAACTTCTTCAGATATTCAAGACATTTCAGATCCCCTTGCCTAATGATTTCCTTCTCCTAATATAGCCTTAGGCCTTGTTCAATACCAAGGGCCAAAACCATAGAAATCCAATACCATCACTTCAAAACTAGGGAACAACACGTCCGTCGAGACACCAAGGTCCAAAACCATAGGCACAACTTCCAAGGAATAACCGCCGTGGACCAAAGATAAGTTTTCCACATACACGCGCCTTTTACTGAAGCCAACCTGCGTGTACACGCGACTTGGTATATAGCGAACCTGCGTATACGCGACTTGGTATATAGTGAACTAGCGTGTATACGCGACTTGGGCTTAATGAACCGAGTGCTGGGTATGGGGCTATACTCTCCCATATCTATAACAGATGGTGTTGATGCTGATGCTCCCGCAGTGTCCTCCTCCTCCTCCTCCTCCTCGTGCTGCTGCTCCTTCGACTCCGATTCCTCCTCTTACTGCCCCTGTTCTATTAGTTCATCATCTGCCACTGGCTCTAACCATGAAGGTGAATCCTCCAAGATGGGCTCCTTAGACTCCACCCTCCACGGAGACAATACATCAATGTTGTCTAAGGAAATGGCATCTGGATCCATTGGTGATTCTATTTGCCTCACTCGAAGTCGGATGTTGTAATGCACATACACCAAATCGTTGAGGCGTGCGAACTCCAACCTGTAAGAGTGTCAAAAAAAGTAATGTGTCTTGACTCTTGACTCTTAACACTTGAAGGTCATAAATTAAAAATTAAAAACTGCAAGTGTAATTGCTCAACTGAAGGCCTGAGCTCAAAGTTATACCTGTTGCGCTTTTTGGCATGTATTTTCTCAAATACACTCCAATTGTGCTCACACTCTGAAGAGCTACATGTTTGACTCAATATTTGTATGGCCAATTTCTGCAAATTTGGTACCCTTGCCCCATAGCTTCACCACCAAATATCTACAACGAAATAATGAAATAAAAAATTCAAAAACTTAAAACATAATTAAACTTTCAAATAAAAGTTACATAATTGAATTTAAAAAAAATAGAATTATAAGTAACGAAATTCTAAATTGAAAATTCTAATTTCTAATGAGTGATGACTTGTCACTTACGTGGCATGAAGAGGATCCTTTCCCTAATAGCATCATCAAAGCCAAATAGGCCAACACAATCTCGATAAGACTATATCTTGTGATTGATTTTGCTACGAAGCTCAGGATCAGGTACCATCCTCTGAATACAGGAATGGAGCCCTTCCATCACCTTGCCATCAAAATCAAAGTTGCATTTGTATGAAAATGCGGGGTTGAGGAAGAGTGTGGCTGCATGAATGGGTCGATGAAGCATCCCTGTCCACCGACTATCAATCACATCCCATAACATCATCTGCCTATCAAGGCCAACAGAACCCTTGCCTGCATAATAGAAACAAATGGCCTCCTTGGCCCTATCCATGCCCTCATACAAATAAGCCATTGTAGGCTTCTCCCCATCCACCAATCTAAGAACCTTTACTATAGGTTCACTAACTGCACATGCTTCTTCTACTCCATGCCAAAATGTCTCAGATTACATCATTTTTGCAATGGCTTTCCCGTCATGTCTCTTGTTGTATCTACAATTACGCCAATCATCAGACACAAACATTTGCTTCAACTCGAACTGACATCGAAGCAAAGACTGAAGAGTAATAAAGTTTGTGGCAAAACGTGTGATGGCAGGACGCCGCAACTCCTTGTTTCTAGTGAACTTCCTCATGAGGCTAAGAACAAAATCATGGTTATAAATAAACTTGGGGATGCTCCTAGCCATATCAACCGCCTCCTTGATGAAGGAGAGTTTCCCCATATCCTCAAGCAACAAATCGAGACAATGTGCTGCACACAGAGTCCAGAACAATGTGGTATGGCTCTCCATAAGCATTTTGTTTGCAGACACATAATTAGCTGCATTGTCTGTTATGACTTGCACCACATTCTGCACACTAATCTCCCAAATGAACCCATCTAACAACTCACATATCATTGCTGCATCTTTGATATGTTCTGATGCATCCAACGATTTAATAAACATGGTACCTTTAGGACAATGTACCAAGAAATTTAGAAGGGTCCTACCCTTCCTATCTGTCCAACCATTAGACATCATTGTGCATCCAGTAATTTCCCATGTCTTTTTCAACTCTGCCAATCTAGAGTTGATGTCCTACTTTTCTGCTTGAAGAATTGGCCCCTGCAACTCCTCATATGTGGCACTTTTGTACCCTGGGCCCACAATAGCAATAGCATCACACATTGGCTGCCAAAATGGATTGGTTTTGGTGATGTTGAGAGGTAAGTCGCTCCAGAAAATACACCTCCCCATGACTCTATCTGCTTCTTGCTTCTCCTTCTTTTTAACAAGCGATTTTATGCCAGGTTGTGCTCCAGGTCCTGTTCGTGGAACAAAAAATGATGACCTCGCAGTCGCACTAGCAGTAGCAGGTGATGGTGTGCAACTGTGGAGCCCCTCCCACTAGGGCCACTACCCTCAACATCAAAATCAGGAGAAGATATCCCGAAAGATCTACCTGCACGTTCAACTTTGTTTCTTTCTGCCTCTTCCTTCTTTCTGTCCTTTTCATCAATTGCCTTAAGAGCTTTTTGTATAAGCTCCGGACTAAAAACTGTACAAACCCCAACATCATGTCCACTGAGTCTAGCAAGATGGTATTTCAATCGTGTAACCCCACCTGTCATCCTGGTCCCACACAATTTGCATGTAAGATATGCATGATTTGTCCCACCATCAGGGTTCCCATACTCCCAAAATGGGTCCAAGGCTTTTGGCATATTTGTATTTTGTAGTGGGCTAACTCAAACCTAGGGCACCAAAAAAAATTGGAATTAGTAACTTAATAAGTAATACTAATAACCACATCATTTTACAAAACAATTTTTTTGCTACATTATTTGCAAATTTGCAATTTTGCAATGTGAATTGAAAATTGAAAATTCATAAATTCATTTGAAATTTCATAAATTCATACATAGAATTTACTTTTAGAAATAGGCAAACGGTAAACCTACCTCACTGTTCACAACTTCACATTGCACAATAAGAAACTAATTTCTAAGGTGAAGAAATTTTATAGAGATGAACCCCTAATATATAATAAAATTAATAAATAGCCTCTGCAGCTATGAACTCAAAAAAATTGGAGTTTTCTCTCCAAATATAGAGAAAACTTAAAAACTTAAAACCCTTGCATTTGCTCATGGGCATGAAAATCTTTTCAAATGGAAAAAAAATCAAGCAAAATGATTGTAGGCAAATAGGCAAGCAAGAACAATCCTAAAACTAACAAAAAATTCATTAAAATAGGGG
Organism: Pinus tabuliformis; assembly: GCA_031772625.1. NCBI lineage: Eukaryota > Viridiplantae > Streptophyta > Pinopsida > Pinales > Pinaceae > Pinus > Pinus tabuliformis. The sequence continues at coordinate 700,389,018 of CM062805.1, read as the reverse complement.
TTTATTTGAACATACTTGTTAATGTAAGAAATGAAATTGTCTCGTTGTTCTTGAAGCTTAGATCAATGAAATCTTCGTTGTTGGTGGCGATAATAGCTATGGAATGCTCAAACCCTCCTTGGCAACAAGCACATAGCTCTCCCCTTCCTTCTCTAGCAATCAGAAATGAAAATGATTGAAAAAAACACCAAAATCGGACTTTTATAACCCGCGCGGAAATTTTTGACTGTCGTTGGGCGATATTTTGGATCGTCACGTGATATTTTGCCGAAATATCGGCGATATTTCGAAAATATTGCGATATTTTCTCGGCGATATTTCGGCTTGCCGAAAATATCGTGATATTTACGAATATCGCCGATATTTCGGCGATATTATCAACACTGGCCAAAAACTCGTAACTCATTTCACATGACACTTATTTATATGCCATTTTTAAATAATGAATTTAATTAAAATGACAAAAAAGCATAAGTACTTTGGGAATAAATCTATATCGTTGATTTGAATATACTACTAAAAATATTCTAGAATAATTTATGGAAGTTAAATCCCTACCATCCACCTAATAATTATAAATAAAATCTTGTAAATTTATTTAAAAAATATTACATTAAAATTATTTTTCTAAAAATTAAAATTGTTTTTAATTTTTTGGAAATTCCAAAAAGCTCTATTTTTGAATGATTGAAACCATTGATTAAACTATTTTAAATTTGAAATCTGAATTGTTAGTATAAAAATCATATATAAAATATAAATTTTTAAAAATATATGAGCTCTATTTTTTGAATGATTGAAACCATTGATTAAACTATTTTAAATTTGAAATCTGAATTGTTAGGTATAAAAATCAAATATAAAATATAAATTTTTAAAAATATATGACACGACACTTGTACCAACCCTCTTAATGCAATGTACCATCAAATCATCTTTATGTAATGCTCGATGTACCTGGACATTAACTTCATTAATTCAATCAAGAAATAAAACAATTAATTTCTGATTAAAGTTTTTTATTGACTTGAGGACTACTTGTTTCAAAGCATGTTAAATTTAGAGGGTTATGATCACATTAAATTTGGCATTTCCCACGCATGCAATTCGACATAAGTTAAGTCATTTCAAATGCATGGAAACACGTGGTAAATATAAAAACTTGAGAATCACAGTTACAAATAATTTAGCGTGTTGAAATTGGATATAGTCTAACATATTTAGAAAATGTGTTATACCTTATACCTAATATAAAGTAGGTTTAACATATAAAGGAACTTTAATATATATATATATATATATATATATAATCGATCATAATTTTTATCTTAATACGTTTTAATTATAATTTTAATGGTCTCAATAATTGAACATTCTAATTATTCTTTTGATCTGTTTTAATAGTTGTTTGTATTCATCTTTAATGGTAGTTTTGAATTTTAATAACATTTAGTTGAGTCTTTGGGAATATGAGCTTCTATTCTAAAATTAATAATATAGAAACACTTTATTATAAAAAAAAAATTGTAACATAACGGAATTTGGAATATATATATATATATAACTAAAATTGTTATAAAAAGAAATCAATTTAATAGTTAGTATTTTTAATTAACAATGTGTTTTTGTTTTGTTGTAGCAGCTATAACCACTCTCCAAAATTTTGGCCTGCACCTAATTTCAGAGCCTCCCTTGAGAGTTTCACATGATGACTGCACATACTCAGGTTCACCCTGTGAGCTTGCGTGTGTGTTTGCATCCACCTTTCTTGTTCATTTCACTCAAGTTTTGCATGTTGATGTCAAATTCATGCTTGTGACCATGTTTTGGTAATGCTCAAAGTCTTCGCTTCGTGTGTGCATGTTGTGTTTTCTATGAAAACATCTATCACACTCACAGGCGGAGTCACATTCACTGTTGCACAAGCGTCGTCACGGTCGACCAATGATCAATCACAAGTGTCGCGCTTGTCGCTTGCTCCATTGGTCAGTCACGTTGAACATGTGTGTCTGGATGGTTTGAGTCGTCTTGTCGTCGAGTCATATAAGTGTGTATTTGCATGATTACACATGCATCTTTCACTCGCTCACACACTTAGTCATTTTGTTGAAGCTTTGACGACTAGACTCCCCTCTGATAGTCGGACCATCACCCCACTATCGACTCGATCGATTGTCACCTAGAACAGCGCAGAAGCACCAAACAAGTCATTTCAAGCTACGCTACCCGCAAGCAAATCAATCAGCCCTCATGCTGGTTAAATAGAGAGTTTGAACCGACAGCCACCCTAGGACTGACTCCCCTAAAAAATTGCACTGAGGCTGCAGACCTTGCCCGCTATGCTGGGTGAGAAAATTGTGTAGACAGACCAAACAGACACCTAGTACCCATCCCTATCTCCCTCATAAAATTGTGCACTTTTCCCAGCCAGGCCTCCTGACAGCCGACTGACTGCTCACCAAGGAAATTGTGCAGTTTTCATGAGAAAACTCTCTATTACCCAGTAGTCTACTCAGTTCAAAAAATGTGCAAAGGTGACCAGTAGGCCAGCCTCCCAACCTTAGTGTACTTTCTCTCGGCAACAGCTCCCGACAACAAATTGTCAATTCCCTCCAGGGATTGCGCAGATTGTACTACCAAACTCTAGGAGCTGACTGCTAGTTCCCCTCAGGAATTGCACAGTTTTTGCTTGCAATGATCCAGTAGCAAACTGCCAGTTCCCTCTAGGAATTGCATAGTTTTGGCTGCCAAGCTCCCACTGCCTGCTTGTTCTGAAAATTGCGCAGATTTTTCCTGCCCATCCTTCCTGCAACCTGGATTGTTCCTCCCAAAAACTGCGCAATTTTGTCCTCCAACTGAGCCAGATCCCGCGGAAAGTCACTATCGATCTGGATTGCCCATCTTTATCACCCAGCGACTCTTGCGTAGTTTTTGTCAGTAGTGCCTAAAGCCTCCATCCCGCCTCACAACCTTGTAGCCTCTCCCGATCACCTGCATCCAAAATGATCATGTATCATGGTAGACTAGGAGGTTTTTGTATTTGATTTTGTCTCGTCATGAGTGACTTCAGGTATAGGTACACAAATAAACATGGTGCGACGATGAATGGGATGAACGAAGGGAGCACATGCAGAAGGACAAGTTCACCAACGGACGAACAAACGATGCATGCGAAGGGATGTGTTCGCGAACGGATGATCATGAAAATATGTGTTCGCGGATGGATAGACACGCAAACATGTAATATGTGCTCACGGACAGATGAACGGACGAACATGCACCTTTCGCAAACAGACGAACCTGTCAAGCCTTCCAACATACTAGTAAGGAGCAACATGCAAAAGCAACATCAAGCAAACCAACGACCATTGAAGACTTCGCGCACATTCCCATGCAGAGGTGAAGCTATGACACACCATGAGGACATCCATCACCCACTAGCACTGCAGTTTGACATGCACACCAGTAGCAGCACAAATGTACCAGAACTGTCATGTCGTCCACATCTCTATTGTGGGCCATACTATCTATTAATGTAATGTAACGTGGAATTCCAAGAGAACCACTTGTTGTACAAAGAGTCATGTAAAGTCGAAGAGTCATGGAAGTCAAATAGTTGTGAGGGTAGTCGAATAGCCACAAGGTTCAGTTTCACCCTTGGCTGTAAATACCCCCTCATTTGTACATGCAAAGGACTTTTCACCTCAACTCCTCCCACATAGCCAAGAGACTCTGTTATCTTTTCTTTGAGGAGTAAGTAGTGGCTCCAACGCCTCGCCCATGGGGTTAGTGATGTATGGTGTAACAATGTGTCTTGGAACTTTCTCTTAATTCAAAAGCCTGCTAACAGGCCAACGCATTTTCACGCATGTATGGTATCTGTTGTAAGACTAAACTTGAATGATTGTAATGCATGTTCCTTTAACTTGTGTTGAACACTTGAGCTCATTTTACTTGTTGTAATTATTAATGAAAATGTGTTGTATATGATGTTAATGTTGTCTCGCCCGTGGTGGCTCCCTCCCTGGACATCAGACAAACCTTTCACATAAAAATTTCTGTAACAAGCATTGCACTCTTGCGAACTCATCCGCCGAGTGTTGTATGTGTTATCTTCCCTTGTGTGCTGTGATTGCCGCATCCGTGTGGAATGTTCCTCCGGAAGATGTGCAAGTCTTGTTGTGTTGTGTGTTCCTATAAGCGTTGGGGCTTCCTGCCAACTGAATTGGGACTCACTCCCACCCTCTCCCTCTATAGTGAAAGAACCATTGACACAAGTGACACTTACAATCACCAAGCACACGAACCTCACTTCTCGAAGACGAAGCAGACCACTCTCCTGTGCTGACAAACAAGAGTTGAGGTAAATCCTTTAGATAATGGCAACCAGGCCATCATACTGGATGGGAATCCCACACCAAACGGTGTGAGGTCTAGTTGGGACTTCATACCGAGGTGATCCCCTGAATGTTGGTGGGTCCAACATCGTCAACGTGTCTATAAGTTGTATAAATACTTTATGTTTGACAAAACAAAAACTACGATATATCTATATCTATATATATATAAAGAAAATATCTAATAATTAGTATTTTTAATTAGGAATGTTTTTTTTGTCTACAAGTTGTATAAGCAATTTATGATTTACAAAAAAAAGCACTAGGAGAAATAACTTCATTATCTGGAAACACATTTGCAATGGATATTCAAAAATATATATAAATTATAAACTCTTAAACAATGTTAAATGCTAACAAAAAGTCCCTAATCATTAATCTAGAATAATCCAATAACACTACCACACCCATTCACAATATTTTTGTGCATAGGACTAATATAATAGTTTATTTTCTTCTCATTCCATTTAAGATAGAAGTTATAAAAGAAACTTTGCTACCCAACATATTAATCTACCTAGAAAATTATGTTAAAAAGTCATTATAAATATAGACATTTTTTAAGCCGATAAGCGTACCTATTTAAACCTTTTGATGTGGCCTTGATTTTATTTTTTAAATGAATGGGTGGGATTTCATCTACGCTAAATATTCTTCGTTGTATAAGTGGTTCAATGGTTGTGATTTAACACTCTCATTTCATATTTTGCGTTACAAACCAATAAATATTTTAATAATATATTTGGCGATGTGTGTTAGGTGGTAGGTGAATCAGTTGTGTTTGCCATCATTTCTGTGCTTGGATTCTAAAATGATTCAAGATTACACCACTGGAATGTTATCGACTGGTTGGTTGGAATGATAGAATGTTGTGTTAATGAGTTCCTTGAGAGGTAAACCACCATCCATATTCATTCTCATGCTCGATTCATTCACCCAAATCCTGAAGTTCAAATCTTGAGGGTTAATTTATGAGACCTGGATACCTACCTTGGAACACTAGTTTGGGAATACTGTGAGAGTATTTGTTGATTACTCTCATCTTCTAATTTTTCCTAGTGGAATTGGAAACCTAAACAATAAGCTCCTCTTTGGTGGAAAGAAAACTAACTTTTGTATACTTATAAGTGCTTCAATTGAGAAACACCCCATAAGTGATAGAGGCAATACAGTAGGTGGATTTTTTGCCACAAATAACCATAGGATTGAAAGGACTTCAATATACTTGAATGTCAATTTCATCAATGCAACTTAGAATTAGAAATATATAATAACAACATCCATTCTTCCTGAGTAGAGAATCTAGCCATGGAAAATCCATAACTCCAGTGGTAAGAAAATAAATTATCTTCTATTTGTTTGTATAATCAAGTATGTTACAAGTTACAAAGCCCTAATGTTGTCCAAGGAGAACTTGTTTTTCTTTAATTTTCTATTATGCTTGAGTTCTTTATAAGTTTATATTTTTCTTGAGTTCTTTGATGAAGAAGTGTTTTTCAACATGTGGACAATCTCACCCTCAGAATGGACATGGAGAAAGAATTCTTCCAGGTGGTTATTGACGAAATTGAAGTTGGTGATGATGTTGATGTGAATTTCTCTTGATCGCCTTGTATCAAATGAGTACCTAGAATGTTCTTGTATGAGATGGCATTGAGTCTGCTACGCATTTGTTCCAATCCCCCCAGATCCACATTTTCATATAACTTATTTTCCATCAAAACTCCTAAATCAGTTCTTGTGGTGAGATTTTTCTCGTATTTAGCTCAGAATGAATCAAATTTGGCCCTGAGACATCTAAATATTCTTGGTTTGGGTGGCATTGTAACATCCCCATATAATTACTATTCATTAATACATTTAGATGCTAGAGGAAACGATTTTGTTTATTTTTATAAGAACAATTTCACAATACAAACTACTTCTGCTTGAGAAGACGAAAAATGTACCCATCATAATCCTATAAACTTGGTGGCTTAAGGTAAAATAGACCACAAGTTTACTTTGATCTCATTAGATACTCACTGTTCATTTTTCACTAACTATAATTTAACTTGATTCGTATACTTATATACATATATGTATATGCCTTTTTTTTTCCTTTCAATTATATTCTTCTCTTACATAAGTACATGTGCATAGCCCTTCTTACATACATCCTTTATATGGACAATACTATAATCATATAATGGATATAATTTTCATTAAAAAAAATTATTACCTTCCTAGCAACATATGATACGATCCCCATCCTTTACATTTCACCCATTCATAACTTAGGCAATAATAATATGACCATGCTACGAATGGATTTTTTTCTTGCTTTTATATTTAGATCCGTCATTCATAATACGGCTATGAATCCATAGAAAAGTTCATGTTATTGTGACCTTTATTATATGGTATAAAAATTACCATTCATCCGACAAATGATAAGGTGGATGTATGTGTTTATATTGATATTATCACCGCGTAGGAAACTAGTAACTATTATGTTTTAATGCTAGAATAGTCTAGACCTTCGCAAGATGTAAACCACATGTATTTCACATGGCAAATTATGGAGACCATGACATAGTTTATGGTACACCCAACATGTACGAATATCAACGATACATGCACTCTATGGTTTGAATCGACGACAGGAAGGGATAAAGATCATTTTTGGTGTAACTACCCACAACCATTCCGCCATTATGGTCTCATTTTCTCCTCCACCCACTTGAGAGCGAGCTCTGCAACTACAAGGCTTATTGTTACCCTTATTCTTCTAGTTTGACCTCTATGGCTTTGCTTTTTCCTCTACTCAGGCTTCCAGGCTTATAGACTCTCGATGAAAGGTTTTCATTCATGGTAAAGAGTCACAGATATTCTCCTGGTTAGGTTTTTGTTTCTCCCCTTTTACAAGATTCGAGTCATGTCTATTTTTCCATTAATTTCCATTCTCCTTGATGCATATACTCTGATATGAAATTTTGGTACTTACATATTTGTGCAATTACTCGTATTCACAGCCGTAGTGCTTCGAAGGCTTGCATTGAATTGAGGGTTCATCTGGCTAGTTGTTCTTGATTCTAAGGGTTACCATGGCTCTTTTTATTCTTCTAAACCCCTTTCTAGGTAAAAAATAATGTCAAAGCCTAAAATGGTTTTACTTCCATTGTAAATACTTTAATGTTTGTTCTTATATTGATGTTCCTCTATGTGATTACAGTTACAAGATGATGAGTTCGAGATCCCTTAAAACTTAAGGTATGATTAATACTTAGAATAAATTTGAGCCAAAATTTCTTATGGGTGTTTTGTGTTTATTCTTTTTCTCAATGACTTCATTTATCTGAGTATTCTCATTTGAAATTCCTCTTGTCACTTACAGGTTCAACGCTCTCTCTGGAAAGGAATAAACTCTCTTTTTTGACGATATTAATAAATATTCTTTCTTATCGAGCTATTCTTTGACCTCCCACTCTCCAGGTTCTTACAAAGTCTTTATCTTTGTCTAGGGTTATTTGGCTGTGTACCCAAGACCCTTTCTTGGGTTTTCTTATAGTCACTAGGGTTTGAATGACTAGAGTTCTTTTAACTTGTTATTTCGAGCCTCCCTCTCAGTAGGTTGTTTAACAAGTTTTTCAAATACTTTTTAACTATAGTTATTTATACATTGTATTTTTAAGTGATTATGGTTGGTCAAATGAATGATTTTTCTTTCCAAGAAACCTTGAATCTTGTCTTGACTTTTGAATTTAGGTTTCTCTTACAATCGAAACTCTGACACTTCTTATAAACTGTCTCTTTAGACTTTAATTTTGGTTCTATTTAAGGACTACCAACACACAATATTTCCTTTATGGTATGAAGATGACATTTTATTCCTTTATTTTTATATAAATTATTACATAGCCATTTCTTTCCTTAGAGTAATTTTCTTTCTACAATTAATATTTGAAGTTGCATGCTGAGGTTGATGTATATATTCTACAAATTAAGGAAAAGCACTTTTTCATTTCTTCTTATAGTTCCTTCAGTTTTATGCATAACAACATACCTATTTCTTTTAATTTTTAAGCATATTAGCCTACTTTTAAAATTTTCTTGCTAGAAATAGAGATAGCTAATGTATATGAGTTTATTTATTTTCAAAAGGATTTGTACTCTTTCTTTCACTGTACTTTTGTTTAAACTAGTATCTATTCTTTCTCTATACATTGCAAATGTTAATTATCCAGATAAATAACTTATACATGTATAAGATATGTACATATGTATGGCTATAAGATATAGTATAGGATATTTAGAGGGACCTCTAATGGGCCCTACCTTTTTTTCATGTGAGCTATTTATTTATAACCTAGGACTATTACCCATTTAAAAAAATAGGTCTTTAACTTATCCACCACCTTTTATGGTAACTAACTTGGTTCACTTGCAAGTATTTAATACTATATATATATATATATATATATATATATATATATAGATATTAAATACTATGAAACCCTAACTGATATTTTAATTAAGAGAACTATTTGATTACCCTTTTGTAACTAGAAACTTTCCTTGTGCATACACACAGTTCAAGAATTCTCTGTAGCTATTTACCTTATTCATACAATAGTATTTAGGCTCACTAATGTAGCCTCACTTGTTACAAGTTAGAACTATAAAATTCTATGGATTATTAAAAGACTGTAATTTACCATAATCATACAAATTGCTACTCATTAAACTACTCTTTCTGTCAAAATCATTCAATAATAATTGGAGTCTAAAACATACTTATTTATTCCCCTCCTGGGAATGTATAAATAGCTACCATTTTCCTCCCAACCATAAGATGGGTTTTCTCAACGAGCTACCCCTTAGCTCTACTCCTTTCTGTAAGAGAAACAATCTCGGGAATTTTTGTTTTATTTTCAAAAAATTATTTCTCCTAAGCCCTAAAGCAACGTCCTTATTTCTTTCTTAGGTTCCAAACTAGTCTTTCTCTCCCACTAGTTACAATTAGGATTCACTATATTTCTCTCCCATAGGGTTCCTGAATAGAGCCAACTTCATGGAATTTATCTCCAGCCATGACATTATTTTATCTCTCTCTAGTCTATCTTGCTTATTCTTCTGAAGAATGCCAAAATAGCAAAAATTTTCTTCTTTTGTTTATATCATGTTCTCAGGCTATAACTAATTCCAACTATTTCCCTAATAGTTAGGAGTTAACTTCCACTTAGAAACCCTTAACACATTCTCAAGAGTGTTAAAAACACACATAACATTTTTGTTTATATACAACAAAATGTAAATATTTATATCGAAAATATGAGTATTTACATCAATATACTTTCCTATACTTTTTTTTAACTTCTCATTCATAATAAAAGAAATAAAAGTCATAAGTAATTAATGAGGGGTGTTACATCTCCCCTCCCTTCAAAGGGACACCAACCTCGATATTTCCATACTCCATTAGTCCTTGGAATAACATAGGAAAATCTTCTCTCATGTATTTTTCAATTCCAAAGTGGCCTCTTCAAGCCCAAAGTGCTTCCATTGCACTTGAACTTGAAAAGTGGTTATGTTTCGGAGAGTGGTTTCCCTATGATCCAAAATTTGTACTGGTTCAACTTGGAATTCTCCTTTCAGTTCGACCTCTACAACAATTAATTATATTATTAGGATCGGATATATATTTCTTCAATAAAGATATATGAAATACATTATGAGTCTTAATATGAGATGGTCAAGCTAATTGATAAGCTACTAGCTCCACTCTAGCTAGGATTTGGAATGACTTGCAATACCGAGGAGCAAGTTTAAAACAACACCCTAACTTCAAGGAAATTTTCTTTGGTATCATTTTCAAATAGACATGCTCCCCTACTTGGAACTCTTTAGGGGTTCTTTTCATATCAGCATAGGGTTTTTGTCTATCGTTTTCCTCTTTCATATTCTACTTGATTTTCTTTACAATTTTCTCCATTTCTTGTACTAGGTCTGGTCCCAACACCAACCTATCTTCTATCTACCTCCAACTTAAGTGTACTTGACACTACCTCCCATATAATGCTTCAAAGGGACTCATTTTCAATGAGGCCTGATAGCCATTGTTATATGAAAATTCCACTAGGTGTAGGTAATCCTCCCATTTTGTAAGTTGGTTCATGACATACATTTGAAACATGTCCTCAAGAATCTGATTAAATATCTCGGTCTTCCCATTCGTCTGTGGTTGATATGCAGCACTGAAATTTAACTATGTACCCAATCTAGTCAACAAGGACTTCCAAAATTTCAAGGTGAATTTTGGATACTTGTTCGATATGAATACATTGGGTATGCCATGCAGCTTAAGAATTTATCTCATAAAATTATCATCCACTTGTGTAATCTTATATGTGGACTACACAGGAGCAACTTTTGTTAGTTTTTCAACCACTACCATTATGACATCATATTGTTTCCATGTTCGAGGAAATCCTGTAATAAAGTCCACGGATATCACTTCAAACTTCCTCTTTGGTATGGATAAGGGGTTTAATAGTTCATTTGGGTGTTGATGTTCTATTTTCACTTTCTGATGTTCTTGGCACATGGTCAAATATTCATCCACTTACTTCTTAATTATCGACCAAAATAACTATTTTTTTAGGGTTTTAACCATTTTTTGGTATCCCAAGTGGCCTGAAAAACATTTCTTATTGTGTTTATCCAGGATTAATTGCTTGATTTTCTCCTGATTTGGTATACAAAGTCTATTTTTATAAATTAATAGCCTATTATTTATGATTTCATAATCAACCCATTTATCTAAATCCAATTTAGTTTCCATTTTTTTATGTATTTGAATATATTTCTAATTTTTTAATGCTGCCTCTTTGACCTTTTCCAACAAGTCTGTTTCACTTTGATGGATAGAAACCTCATATATCCATTTAGGCTTCAGCTTAAGGCATATGCCATCTTATTCTCTTTTCCTTTTATGTGTCTAATGTCAAAGTCTTGCTCGCTTAAGAAAGCCATCCACTTGGCTTGCTTAGCATTCATTTAAAATTGGCTAAAGAAGTAATTCAGACTTATGTGATCCTCAATTAGAGTGAATTTCCTTCCAATCAAATAATTCCTCCACATTTTAAGAGCGTGAATTAAAATTACTAACTCTAGGTCATATATTGCATATTGTTTTCGCGTTATTTTAATTTTCGTGACTTATAGGCCACAACATGCCCCTCCTCCATAATCACACCTCCTAGAACTTCTAGGCATGCATCTGTACACACTTCAAAATCCTTTTTTGGATCTATTATTTTTAGCACCGAAGGAATAATAAGTAGGCAATTCAATTTTTCAAATCTTTCTTGACACTGTTGTGTCCATAAAAAAATTACTCCCTTTTTCTAGAGGGAAGTTATAAGATGTGCCAATTTCGAAGATCCTTTTATAAACTTGCAATAATAACTAGTTATTCCCCTAAAGGATCTTATATCAACGATCTCCTTCAGTACTGGCCATTCAAGGATGGCCTTCACTTTCTCATGACGTACTTAAATCGCTTATTTTGAAATTGAATGGCCTAAATATTGTAATAACTTATCCTGAAAAACTCACATTTTTTGAATTTCGCATATAATGGTTTTTCCCACAAGGTTTGTAGCACTATTTCTAAATTTTGTTTGTGTTATTCCATTGTTTTAAAGTATACTAACATGTCATCGATAAAAAATAATACAAATTTGTCTAAAAATGCACTATTCATTAAGCACATGAGAGTGGCAGTGCATTCTTGAGCTCGAAAGGTAACACTGTGAATTCATAGTGTCCATATTTGGTTTTAAACATTGTTTTTAGTATGTCTTCTTCTCTGTTCCTTAATTGATGGTACCAATCTTGAGTGAAGGTCTATCTTAGAAAATGTGACTGCCCCCTTAACTTGATAAAAAAAGATCATCGATTCAGGGAAAAGAATAATTATTCTTTATTGCTAACTTATTTAGTTGTTGATAATTAATGCAAATTCTGAATGCTCCATCCTTCTTCTTAATGAAAAGGACTGGTTCACCCCATGGGGATAAGATGTGCTTAATATATCCTTTACTCAAAAAATCTTGAAGTTAAATTTTTAACTCCATGAGTTTTGGTACCGTCACTCGATAAGGGGATTTGGATATTAGTGAAGCTTCAGGTATCAACTCTATAGAGAAATATATATCCCTCATGGGAGGAAGTCCCAAAATCTCATCCAAAAATACATCTTTGAAATCTATCACCACCTCCATTTTTTCTAACAAATTTTCTGACTTGTTTACTGATTGATTTTATTTTTTAATGGAAAACAATTGACATCCTTTCCTAGCTACTTTCATCAACTACAATGTTGATATTTCAAAAATCAAAACTGGTCTAGGTATGCATCTTATAACTTGTGCTCCACCATTTTCTATGATGCAAGTGATTGTTTTCTCAAGGCATCTAACAAGTGATTTATGACTTTTTAGCCAATCTATGCCTATCTGAGAACATAAGAGCCTAACGGAAATACATTTAAATTGGTTTTATTATGTTTTCCATCCAAAAATATCAGGGAAGCTTTAAGTGAGCTAGTGACTCTTTTTTTTGCACCCGTACCTAGTTGAACAAACCGTGGATTTTTATATTTTCAGCCACTAAGTTACAAGTTTCTATAATTTTAGGGCTAACATAACTTATATTAGCACCAGGATCAATTACTATCGAAACACATTGGTCAAGAATAGTACCTTCTACTTCCACCATAATGGATTGGTGCTTTTCCTGTCACTCCTCCAAAGTTGCACTAATGCGTGAAGTATTCTTAGCTATGTCATTGATGCTGAAGGCCTCTCGGATATTTTGAAGGTGCTAAACCAATTTTGTGTTGTAGGGGCATTTTCATAAAAGGTTGGGTTCGCCACAACCCCAAAATTTAAATGGTTTCCATTCCTTCCCATTAGGTCCCTTACTGGGTTCATTCCTCTTAGACCTAATCTGGGTCTACACTTGTGATTTTTGGGATTGACCATTACTCTTGTTGAAGATGTAATTTTGCACCCCTTTATCACCTTGCATAAATTGTTTGCGTTTTCCCCCTTTACTATTTCATATAGCTCATTCTTTATTTTTATTAATGATTTGGAGTTATCATTCTTCTGGTTACCTTACTGATAGCAAATCCTTCCCTTAAAAATAACCTCTTTGATGGAGGGTAGCAGACAACATATCAAGAATTGAATTTTTACTTTTTCTTCTTTAATGTAAGTTACATAACACGACAAATGTGTAAATAAGGTTATCAATTCGTCCATGGACATCTTTCCTAACATTAAGTCATGAAATTACTTCGCTTGGCCATCAAAATATCATTATGAGAGGTACTTTTCCTTGAACAATCACTGTAATTCCTCCCAATTAACTTCTTTTCCGTCCAAATTTTAAATTATTCAAACTCCCTTCCACCATAAGGATGCTTTCCCCTGCAATTGGTAAGATTCTAACTTAGCTTTCAATTCAGTAGTATAATCATAAACTTGGAAATACTGGTTTATGTTCAGCAACCATGCTTCTGTTGCCTACTTAGATTCCCCATCATATGTTGGGGGTCTAATTTGTATGAATTCTACATACAACTCTACATTGGGTTTCCTTTCTTGTCTACTTTGATCCGTGGACAAACAATGTTCTTCTCCTTCAACTTTTCTCCCTTGAATTTCATCTTATTCTTCCACTGTTTTACGTTTATAGGTTTCTGACTTATTTTCTCCTCATTTTTTTTCCTCCAGAGAGTTAGAATTAGATATATCTATCAAATTTTTAATTATTTGCTCTTGTTCCATAGTAGCTTTTAGCTTTCATGATCAACACATAGGTTTAATATTTCATTTGCAATTCCTTCATCATGTTTAACAATTCCCTAGTGGGAACATGGGCCTTCTAGCCCAAATGCACGTAAATTTCATCTTCACCAATGTGGGTTCCCTCAGTAGGTTGCGCCATAAGGTCCTTCTTTATGATATTCTTCTCCTCTGTACTGACTCTAAAATCTGAACAAAAAATTATGTTAAACTAAAATGGAATTCATGATTGGCCTAAGGCCTTAGTTTTTTAACTTGGGCTCCCACTCCCACTTCTAACATCCCCCATAGAATTATTTTTCATTAATACATTGAAATGTTGAAGGAACTTTTTTCTTTTTATATAAGAGCAATTAACGCACAATACATACTACTTCTGCTTAGAAGTCCAAAACTATCCTGCCATAATCATATAAATTTTGTGGCTTAAGTTCATATAGACCACAAGTTTATCTTGATCTCATTAGGTACTCATTGTTCATTTTTTAGTAACTTCAATTTAAATTTATTTATATACTTATTTACATATATTTATAGGCCTCTTTTTTCCCCTTTAAATTTTATTCTTCTGTTACATAAGTATATGTGCATAGTCCTTCTTACATAGCTCCTTTGTATGGATAATATTATAATCATGTAATAGATATATTTTTCTTTGAAACAAAGTGTTACCTTCCTAGAAACATATGATATGATCCCCGGCCTTAACACTCCACCCATTTATAGCTTAGGTAATAACAATATGACCATGTTATAGATGGATTTTTGGCTTTTTTTTATATTTAGATCTATCATTCGTAATATAATTATGAATCCATAGCGAAGTTCATGATATTGTGACCTTTATTGTATGGCATAAACATTATCATTCGTCCAACATATGACAAGGCGTATGTATGTGTTTATAGTGATATTATCACTATGCTGGAAACTGGTAACTATTACTTTTTAATGCTAGAAGAGTCTAAACCTTCACAAGTTGTAACCCACATGTATTTCATGTGGAAACATGTGGAGATCATGAAATAGTTTATGGTACACTTGACATGTTTAATATCAATGGTACATGTAGTATAGGGCTTGAATCGATGACTGGAACGGATATGGATAGTTTTTGGTGTAACTACCCACACCCATTCCATAGTTCTAGTCTCATTTGCACCTCCACTCGCTCCAATGTGAGCTATGCAATTACAAGACTTTTTATAACCCTTATTCTTCTGGTTTGGCCTCTAGAGCTTCTATCTTTCCTCTTTTCAATTTTATATGTTTGTAGACTCTCGATAAAAGGTTCTCATTGGTAGAAAAAAATCATGGACATTCGCCGGGTTAGATTTTCGTTTCTCCCCATTTTCAAGATTTGAGTTGTGGCTCTTTTTCCATTAATTTTAAGTCTCCTTCATGCTTATACTCTTTTCTACAATTGTGGCACTTATATATTTGTGAAATTACTTATATTGATAGTCGTAGTACTTTGAATTCTCGCACTTAACCAGGGGTTCATCCATCTAGTTGTTCTCAATTATAAGTGTCAATAAGGCTCTTATTATTATGCCAAACCCCCTTCCAGGTAAACCCTAGTGTCAAACCCTGAAATGGTTTTATTTCCATTGTCAATACTTTAGCTTTTATTCTTATATTAATGTTCCTCTTTGTGATTATAGGTATAATATGGTGAGTTTGAGAACCCCTCTAACTTAAGGTATGCTTAAAACTTAGAACTAAAACTATGCCAAAAATTATTATGGGTGTTTTTTGTTTCTTATTTTGTTGAATGGCTTCATTTATCTGAGTATTAAAATTTAAATTATTGTTGCCCCTTACAGGTTTGGCCCTCTCCTTGTTAGGGAATCAACTCTTTGTTTCGACCATATTAACAAAGATTCTTTCTTATGGAGCTATTCTTGGACCTACCACTCTTCCAGTTCTTAAGAAGTCTTTATCTTTATCTAGGGTTCTTTGACCACAAGGCAAGACCCTTTATTGGGGTTTTTTATATAGTCATTAGGGTTTGAATAATTGGAGTTCCTTTAACTTGTTATTTTTAGCCTCCCTCTCAGTATGTTTAATACGCTTTTCGAACAAATTTGACTATAGTTATTTATACATTGTATTATTAAGTGAGTATGCTCGATTAGCCAAATGAATTTTATTTCCAAGAAACACTAAATATTTTCTGCAAATAGATGTAAATGATGAGCTCGCGTTTTAGACACTTATTTGTAGGCAAGCATTCAAAGATAGACTTAAGATGTTAAAAAAATAATATATGAATATTGGATGAAAAATTCACGTGTTCCACCAAAAGCAAGGGAAGTGATGTGGCAAAGAATAACATGAAATCAATATGAATAACATACAAAACATATATTGGACAATACTCAGATAGAGTTTTTCAATAAGTTCATAGAATATAATCATGGAATCAATGTCTCAATCGGTACTTTTGTGCAACAAAAACCCTGCTATGTTAAACCTATCATTGTATGTGACACTTTTTGTTGTCGTTATCATGTGTAATTTCAATTATATTATGACACCTTCCTTAATTTTGGTAAAACATTTTGGAAAATATTCACCTCCTCCTTCCACTATCCATGGTTTCATATCCGAAATTCTATGTGCAAGAGAAAGTCATAAATTATTTTACCAAAAGAAATGTGTTGGTGGTAAAAAAATGTGATCATTGTGGAAATTTGACTTTATTTCACAACAAATATTCTATTGATATAAATGATCAATCATTGTCTAACCTAAAAGTGAAATGGAAGAGATATGTATATATCCATACATTTATTAGTTTAAATAATAGTACAAGTGCTAAAAGGATTGATTTACAAGAAGAAGAAATTTCTGTGATAGAGTTTTTGAAGAAATTTGAGATAGAAATTTATAAGTACACCAAGCATTCCAATAGAGCTCGATGGTAGGACTTCCAATTCAAAAAATCCCTTGAAATTATTCCATTAGGGATCGTTTTTTCAATAGTTGATTTTGCAGAGAATTACACATTTGTTGCACAAAATGAAATACATAGTGAATATTGTCATTTTGACCAAGTCTCTATGCTTATCCATATTATATATAGACATGTTGAAAAAAATGTTGATCATATAGAAAGAACCAGTGAGAATCGACATGTTATTAAAGAATATCACTTTTATATCAACGATGATCGTACCCATGATACACATTTTGTACAACATTATTTTGATAATATTTATGACTCATTGAAAGGTCGTGGAATAAAATTCAATGAACATTTGATATGGTCAGATGGATGCAACGGTCAATTCAAATATTCATGATCATTCTTTTGGTATTGTCGTCTTCATAAGAAAACCCACATTAAACATTGTTGGAATTTCTTTGAGACTCGTCATGGGAATGGAGAACATGATGGTGGAGGGGCATGTACAAAATGACCACTTTGAAGATATCAAATAGACCACTCTGCAAACTGACTTCATTCAACTGAAGAAGTTGTTCAATGGTGTGATGTTGCATTGAGCCACTAGACTAACCCATCAATGTAGGTATAGAGGTATGTACATCTATACAAATTAACTTGTATATAGTTTTAATATATGATCATTTTTATTAATTTTCAAATTTTAAACATTTATAAATTATATAGTTTAAATAATATCCCGATGATTATTTTTGACATATAAATTATATTTTAAATAACATATTTAAATTCTTGTTTGAATTTACTATTGGTTTTTTTGGCATATTGGAGTCCAAGATGTAGATAGATAGATTACATATGAAGCCCAAACAGTAAAAGGGACTCGAAAATTGAATTCAATTAACACAAAAGATTACTGAAATGTGTTTGCATTTGATAAAAGAAAATATTCTTGTTTTTGTCTTGTTTGCATAGAGGACACACAATCTAATGATGTTTGTGAGAACAATATGTATGTAAAAGCTTGTGATGCAGGGTTACCCCTGCTTTACCCATAGTATGCATATAGACCTATGCATAAACCATTTTCTGCCCAGGAATTTATATGACCATCCGGTCAAAGATTCATTATAACTGAACAATGGGTTAAGGCCCCCTTAATTATAATTCATGTGGAATGATTTATTTATTAACCACATAGTCTAGCTCTTCAAATCCTTTCTATCGGGACTTAATACATCCTCATAAACCTTTATTAATTCCTATGGCCGCACATATATCCAAACCCCACTTTATAACTTTGGGTTATAATTGGAAAACCATTAAAACCCTTCTATCGACGCTTTAATCCATTATAATTCTCCTATAAGAGAATACACGTAAAAACATGCATAACATACCTTTTTCCGCCTTTCCTCAACCTTTGCACATTTCCCAAGAATTGCCTTTATCGCAATCTCTCATTGCAGTTTACCATGGTCATACCACATATATGCTCTTATCACCCCTCCGACTCCGATATGCGACTATTGGAAGCGTTTAAATAATTCTTAAGCCTTAAAAGACTCGGGCACCACACTTTAACAAAATACAAAGGAAATACACGAAATCTCGCTCTGAAACGCATTAGCGGATCTCAAAATCTATACACCCGCATTCATATTTATCATCAGGTCCGTCTCCATCTCAAACCTTCTGCTGCGCTACTCCTCCTCTGATCTCTGATCGGTTTCATCGACTTATCGGCGATATCACAATATCGCTATCGGCACATCGCCATTCCACTGCTCGCTGTTATTTGACTTTGTCAAAATGTGATCGTCGATCAAATCTTGACCATCGATCTAGATCCCAATCTGATGGTTGTTGATTCAACCGATCAACAAACTTGCTCGACAGATCCTCCGTCGTTGATCTACACTTCGTGGATCCAATGGTCCACGATGATTTCGGGTGGACAAGTAGCACAGAGAATAACCGCTCGAAAAAGCGGTTTTCTCTCTCCACCTGAGTGCTACGTGTCAACCAATAAGTGGGATTGGGTGAACTCCTCTAAATACCACTTACCACTTTTGCTCCACCCGATATACCACTTTTGTGTATAAATCTGCTGATGCGATATTCCTCTGTCTCCTCTACGATTGGATCCTGTTCGTTGATCTATTAGATCCAACGGTTGTTGTTAAACGATACTTCATTATTTTGGCTGCCCCTTTACTTTCGTTTTTTGTTGTTTCTTCAATGCTTACCGTGGTTCTTGGGTTTTCTTCAGGTTCTGGTCCTTCAGTTGTTTCACTGTGCACTCCCTCCTAAGCTTGACTTTGATCCTTCTAATGGATTCAACGATCCATCAAGATCCTCTTCATCATGCTTCTCTCTGTGTGTTTGCTGAACCCCACCTACAACTTTGTTATGCAGAATACACGAACTCACTCATCACTTTCCATTGATACTTAACAACACACTTATACAAAGGGAAATTGAATCTATGTACATATATATATCAACAAACAATTACATAATGGGACTCTTTATCTCTCCTCGGCCTGATCTTCTAATTAATGGCCTCTGATCATCATCTGCCCATAGGCTTACAAACACAACTAAATATCTAACTCTCTCTCTCTCTGTCTAACCTCTCTCACCTCTGATCATGCCTTTTAGGCTTACATTTATACAAAGGGATTCTAAAACCAATTTCTGGTTTAGATCCATAAACTCCTCAACAAAATTCCTAAATCTCTTCCTCATTCCTAAGGATTCTCTTTAATCCACAAAATCATGAACTGACTCCTAATTTAAGATTTACAATCAATTCTCAATCCTCTCATCACTCAACTATCCTAAATCTCTCATGTTCTCCTACATTCGAGAACATTTACAATTATGCCTCACCATATTCAATTAAATCCTATTCTAGCTTCTCTCATTAAAATCACTCAAAACTCTTAGTAATTACATTAATTCCATACTTAGGAAACCAACTTCCTTGAAACACAAGACCCCCTATGTCTACTAAAATACAATGATTTTTCCTTGAGCTGAATGCTCCTGCATTAGACTCCCCAAGTAAGAAAATTTATGACCTCCTCGTCATAAGTCTAGATAATTGATTCCTCCTGGATCCTAGACTTTATTTTGTAACTTGTCTTTGCTTGTCCATTGTTCTATTACTGTGTTGTCTGTTCTCCAGGTCTCCATACCTTATGCTGCAATGCTCCACTTGCCTTGCTTTCATAGTCTGCTACTGTCTTCCTCTTGTTGTCTCTCCTCTCTTTCCTTGTTGTTGTCTTCTTCTGAGACACTTTCATCATTAGCCTTCTTATTAGTTCAATTTCTCTGTGCAGTATATCCTCAGTTTGCTGACTGTTTTCATCTCTTGATTGATGAACTCTCCTTTATTCTTGTTCTTTACTTATCCTGATCGCTTCCTTTTCATCCTTACCCTCTTCTTTACTGTTATTTTTCACCTTTTAAGTTGTTGCTATATTGTCTTTCAGAACAATTTCCTACACTTGTCAACTTCTTCTTGATTACTATTTATGACAACTTCTTTGTCATCCTTCTTCAACAATTTATCCTAAACACTTATCCTCTGCTCTTCTAACTTCCTCCTTTGAAAGTCTAACTCTATATATAACTCAATGATTTTACTTGGAGTAAACTTTGGAAATTTTACACAATCTCCCATTTCTTCATTTGCTATTGACCCATCATCACATGGTCCTTCTTCCTCTGCTAAATCTTTCCTAACATCCTTCAGTAGATTTCCTTCCTCTTCTTCTTTCATTTGGCTGTCCACCTGTGCCAAATATGTTCCAGTTTCCGCAACAAAATCTTCAATTATAAGATAATCATCATTATAAAAAATATAAGGCTTCTGTACCTCTTCTTCCTTTGGCAACACTGCAGTATGTATCTCGGATATCTTTTCTTCTGTCAGCATATCTGTATGCTAATTCAAACTCAAATAACTCTTGGGATTGTAAGCTAGTCTCTCCTTCTCATCATCTCTTTCAGTGATGTCTTTTAGCACTTGTCCACTGTAGTGAACTGATTCTTTTCCAGTCTCCTTGTCATATTCTGCTTCAAAACTTTCATCTTCTGGAAGGTTTTCTTCCACATTTTTGACAGCTTTAAAAGACTACCTATCTTCTTCCAAACCTGCAATCATACACAAATCATTAATTTTAAAAATAAAATAGCTTCTGGTCTCATTTGATGCTTCAGTCATCAAGTCTTCTGGCTGCTTTGAATCATTCATATGATTCAACTCCTCTGGCTCTTCATCACTTTCAAAAAGTAATGGTCCATGTTTTGGTTCACATATCAAAACTTCAACATCTTCTTCAACATCTTCCTTTTGCTATAGCTCAACTCTTTCGAGCTTCTCTGTCTTCAATTTGACATCTATAATCTGTTCAAGTTCCCTTAGCTCCTTTATTATCTGCATATTCACCTGTTGATTCCTCTTCTCTTGTAGCCTCTACCACTTCACTTTCTTTCTCATGACATAACCATATTTCTGGTCCATCTCATTTCTCTGCAACATTTCCATTAATACTTCAAGCTGAACTGTTATCTCAGCCTTCTCCCTCTCATATTCTTCTTTACTTAACTGTCTTTGTATGCCATTTGCCTTGGCATCTCTTTTCTTCTGTCATTGGCTGTGGTTTCTTCAAGAACTTTTGTTATGACTATCACTAGTCATCATCCTCTCCATCTTTATGAGTTCCTCACTCACTCACTATGAGCTGCACTAAAGCCTCTACAACAGTAAGTCTGTCCCGCTTCCACTTACCTCACCAAGCTCTCCTCTGTACTTGGTCTTTTGGTAAGAAATTGGTTCTCTATCTCTGCAACCTCCTTTGAGAAATTCTCTTTGCTCCTTCTAGGCTTCAACTCATCTATATTTTCCAAGAACACAATTGTCCTCTCTATCCAATCTCTGTTGGAATTCCTCAAGGTTCTGCCACATTTCTACTTTCACTTAGAAACTCATACCAGCTTCCTTTATCTCTTATCAATTCTACCCACATCCTTTGTGGAATCACCTTTGTGATATGTAACAATACCTTTGCAGTAACAAGTCTCCTTCTTGCTACATATGCCTCACTAAACTTCTCTCCTCTGAGCTCAGTCTGCTGGCATTTCTCTGGTTCTTTCCTTTGGAACCAATTGAGCACTCCTCGCTCTAGGTTGCTGCAATCTTCTCACCTCCCTCTGTTGCTACTTGTGCATCAATATAATGTCCACAACTCTCCAATATTCAATTCAAATTAAAATAAGAACATATCACCTCACCTTTAAGATCTCTGTCTGATGTTGGTCTCCCATTCACCTACACTTTTGAATGGGTTGTTATTTCCACTAGCCTTCAGTTGTATCTTCAAACTCTGTTACTTCAAGAGCTTACAAAGTCCTCCTTACAATTTAACTACTGTAATCCTACTCTAAATTTAATTCATTCAATATTTGCTAATCATTAGACAAATTTGCATACCTTCATCTACCTTCAGGATCTCACCATTTCTGCTAAGTTAAATTTGACATCCTATTAACATTTGAACAATGTCTTATGCTAAATGATTGAAATTGACTAATAATATTTTTGTTTTTCCATGCAGTTGTTTTAACCTCTCCTTTTTAACTTGGTACACACATTTCATCTGGTTGTACACAAGTTCGGAATTGGTGAAGACTACAATTCCATATGATCCATACTCCCTAGCTGTTCCTAAGCCTTCTATCAATGCAATATAATATGCTTCATTGTTTGTTGTTCTTCCAAGTACATTCCTTTTCCTTTGGAGGAATTTTTTCATCACAATATTTCATAGCACATAAGTAATCATTGTTTTCCCTGGATTGGGATAGCAAGAAACTTCTATGCATAATGTCAAATTTTCAACCATGTTTAATGAGTTTTTTGATCCCTATAAAAAACAAATTTACTATATTTATACTTATTGTGATTGAATAATGGAATGATATTAAATAAATGTCTTAGTTTATGGGAGAATGATAATAAATAAATACCTATTGTGATTGAATAATGGAATACTACAAGGATTTAGCCTAGTTTCAGGATCATCTTTTATGTTCTCCTTCGTAATTTATACATGTGATTAATAGTTTTATCGAGCAATTATAAATTATGATGTTAGAAATTTATTGATTTTAGAAACTGGGTCTATATAAAATCATTGCTTAAATGCATGGCCAAGCATTTGTCCATTATCCAACCAATGGTCACATCCACGATCCCTATCACTATCACATCACTCAAATAATGATATCAAGGTTTAATTCATGATGCATTGACTCAAAATCAAAAGAGACAAATGAAGAGATTTTAAAAGCAATGCATACCTTGGATGAATTGAGAAAAAAAAGGGCATAGGAGATTACCTCATGATAAGTTAGGAAAATCTTTGACCTAGTATTATAAATAGGTATAGGAAATTACCTTATGATTAATTTGAGAAGGTTCATGGATATTGGATCAACTTAATTTGGATGTTTAAATATTTTGATTTAATGTATAAATATCAGGTGATTTTCTATTTTTCTTGGAATTTACATCATTATATTTTTTTATAAGATGTTGATGTTTTGTCATTTAAATTATATTTTTCAATGTAGAAATATATTAAGTGTATTGAAGAACTCTACGACATAGATTTAACAACTTAAAATTATAATTATCCCAATTTCTATCTTGACTTAACCCAATATTCACTTAAAAATGTGTTAGGAAAAGCCTAAAGAAGTCACCTGGTTAAAGTACTACAAACATAAATATGATATTGTATCATCACAAAATGGAAGAAATTTAATGTGTGAACAGAACATTTAGTGAAGGGTTAGGTTGTGCAAAAGATCATTGTTTAGACAAATCTATCGGAAGGCTAGGTAGCAGGAAAGGTTGTTTCTACTTGGTTGGATGGTTGGAGAATTGCAAGAGGAAAACAACTAGAGATCTATAATTCAACTCAACTACAAATATCTAATTCATTCAACTTAGCTTCAACTCAACTGAAGGTTGAAAGTATTTACTAATTTATTTTTATGTTCATTCCACATATACAAATCTTTCTAATTCAACTTAGCTTCAAATCACCCAAGTTTGAAAGTATTTCTTAATTTATTTTTATTTTCATTCTTGGAAATTTAACACTTATCTGCCTTGTTATAAATTTGATTATTAAAGCTATAATACATGTTTATTTATATGCCATACATGGGTCTATTTATATGCTTCTTTAAAAATAGAGTTAACAAAAGAATTTTTTTTTTTGAAAAATGATAAACCAATTTTATTCTAGTAAATTTAACACTTATATTTCCTTGTTATAAATCTTGCTTACTAAAACTATAACACATGTTGTTTATTTATAAGCCCTAAATGGGTCTATTTATATGCTTCTTTAAAAACATAGTTAATAAAGAGGGAAAAAAAATTTAAATGTAAAATGATAGACCCAATTTTATTCTAGTAAGTTTAATATCTATGTTGCCTTCTTAAAATTTACATATTAAAATTGTAATACATTCTGTTAGATTATCTATTTATATGCTTGTTTAAAAATGAGAGCTAACAAAAGAAAAAAAATTAACTTGAAAATGGTAGACCCGCTTTTATTTAGTGTAGTTGATTACAGTCATAAGGCTTTGGGTAAGGGACAAAACATACCATGAGGGACTATATTATACAAAAAAAAAATTGTAACGAAACTGTTAGGCCTTGGGTAAGGGTCAAAATATACGGTGAGGGGCTATATTGTACAGAAAATTACTGTGTAACAAAATTGTTAGGTTTTGTAGATAATTTAAAAATAATGTAAACAATATACGGTGAGGGGCTATATTGTACAAAAAATTACTGTGTAACAATATTGTTAGGTTTTGTAGAGAATTTAAAATTAATGTAAACAAAATAGTTGGTGAGGGTTTACATTGTACAACAATTGGGTCTTTTTTATGTTAATCTAAAAGAAACAACAGTTGGTGAGGGGTTATATTCTACAGAAATAGGAAGAACAAAAGAAAAATTGTTGTAAAGTTTGTGGGATAAAATTTCTCAATGCAATAGAATTTGTTTTGCTCTACAGCTAGGGTCATTCATTTCATTTCATTTTTTTTTTGATCTTGTGTTTCTACTTCTCTACTTAGTTTATGCCCTGGTTTATAAATAGTTGTAATAGATTTGAAAACGAAATGCCATGGAGGTTATTCAAAGATGAGTGTAGAGAAAATATACATTAAAAAGAACATCTCAACATTGCAAGTAATCAATTACAAATGTTGAAGACATGAGAAAAATGAAAACCTTTTGAAGCTGATGCAGAGCATAGGTTTGGAACATTTGCTTGGCTTTGGACCTCTCAGTTGATTGCATGTATCAATAATGTTAGCAACATCAAAGAGCTTATAATGGTTGGTCCCTTGCAAATATAACTTATGGAAGGGATAGAATAACATCACATAAGCAGATTGTAGAGGCTTCTAAAGCTTCCAATGCTCATAAGTTCATCTCAAGACTTCCCCAAGGATATGATACATATGTGGGGGAGAATGGGCTGAAGTTATCTAGAGGTCAAAATCAATGCATAGCAATTGCAAGAGAAATTGTAAAAAACCTTAGGATACCGCTACTAGATGAAGCTACAAGTGCCTTGGACGCTGAATCCGAACACATAGTTGAGGAGGCATTGGATCATGTAATGGTAAACAAGTCCACCATTGTTGTTGCACATCGTCTTTCAACAATTAAAGATGCAGATCTCATAGATGTGGTGAAGAATGGAGTTATTAACATGGAAAATATAATGAACTGCTTAGATGGATATTATGCATCCTTGATGAAACTGCATAAAGCTTCCTATTAGTGTATTTAACTTGATAAACATGATGTTTCTTTGGGTGAATTTCATCCACATGGCTATCTTACATCCCAACTGTGTCACTCCAGTTGTTGTAATTTTTATTGATTTCCTTTTCTAAAACAACACATGTATGGCAAAGGAATTTGCAATAATACATGAGAAAGAAGGAAGGAAGTATAATATTAATGTAAATATTTCATGTGAAGTATTGTTGATGCTTTGCTTCATTAGTTTAGATGAGAATGGATCCAAATGAATATTATGCCCAATGCAACATGATCATACTATGCCTGGATCTCATAAACCACAAGAACATGATACCGACCATCATCAGATATCAGCAATGGTAATTTTAGACAAGTATTTTGAGCAAATGCTAATTTTAGACAAGTTTTTTTGGAGGACAGAAAAAACGAACATTTTATGTGAGTGGGTGGAGACTAGTATTGGAGATATAGTTTTGTTGTATGGCATTTGTAGCCAAGGTCTTGTTCAGATATTGTATTAACATTCAATTATTGATCACCCTATAAATCTTAGTCGATTTGTTTGAAGGTTAACATATCAGAAAATAACTGACATATCAAAATTTAATATTTTTACATATTAGAAGAGAACTGACACATCAAACTTTTATATTTTTATATGAATTTACATATAGATTGGACTGCAAATTTTCTAATACTTTCATTCTTCAAGTAGGGAATTTCAATCTATAGGTAGGGACTTGCTGCCTCTAAAACCCGCCTTGTTATAGACAATAACCATAGACATTTTACATCATAAGGTGGTTAATATTTTTACATCATAACCATAGACATTTTTTGTCGTAACTCCATTTTATTTAATTTATAAAATTTTATTCTTTATTATCAACCAACCATTCAAGACATTCAAAAAAACATTTAAACAGGCAAAGGAGGACATACCATGTCCGGAAAAGGAGGCTAAGGAAGCTCACATAATTCCTCCAACAACGAGATGCAACCAACCTTGGCGCCAAGCAACCAACCTCGCTAAAAATCTTGCAAAAATTCCCCTGGCACCAACCAACCATACAAAAAACCAACAAAAAATTACTAAAACCGCAAAAAACAATAAATTATTTTGAAAAAAAACAATTCATCCACATACGTGATCATTTCCTCCATCGAACCGATGGGCCAGTCGAAATAGCAGCGCTCAACACAATGATAATAACACACTAGCAACGCAGAAAATTCGGCAACAACGTCAGGGCCCTCATATATAGAGACGTTTTTTCAGCTGAAAAACTAGTTTGGCCGAATATATAGTTCGACCAAATTATGTGTTCCACTGAAATAAATAGTTCAACCAAACTATTTTTTTTCCAAATTTTCAAGTCCATCAAAAATCTGTTTAACAATCGAAGTTAATCTAAATGACCACTAGTTTAGTTGAATGTTAGTATAATAGTTCAACTAAATAAATATAGAAAATTCAGCCGAAGAAAATTTTGGTTCGGCCGAAAAATTGAGATTGTGAATTTTTCGGGAGCATTTCTCACAAAAGTGTAACCCAACTTCACATTTTCACCAAAGAGTTATGCAGACCAGCACATGGAATTTAAGTAGTTTCAGGTTGGGGAGCATGTGTATTTGTGTATTAAGCTCAAGAAGAGCTCCCTGAGGATTGGATCACGTAACAAGTTGGCACCACGATATTGCGGTCCTTTTGAGATCCTTGAGAGGATTGGACCAATGGCCTACAAACTTGCAGTGCCTATGACAATGAAATTCCATGATGTTTTTCATGTTTCATTGCTTAAAATATATGTAAAGGATGTTGATAAGGTTATTAATTGGTCTATATTGCAGGTGGAGCAAGAAGGATAATTCTAGACAGAACCTCAATGCATATTACAACGGAAACATTTCATGGCCCGAAATAAAGCAATCGAGCAAGTTAAAGTGTAGTGGAAGCACTTTGGGCCCGATGAAGCTACATGAGAGATGGTTGATTAGATGTGGGTTATGTGTCCTTCATTATTTTCCAATGGAGGCAAATGAATTTTTGATATTGTACATATTTATATATGGTTTCTATTGTAAGTACCACCATGAGTTTTGTAATAAAGATCTAATAAGCAGTATGGTTGTCATTTTGTCATGTTTGTCATGATGGTTTTCTTTGAGCAAGTTGTTATTATAAATACTGCAACAAGTTAGGCTATAGAGCTCCATGGGAAGTATGATTTTATTTTTAGCGATTTTTCTGGTTGCAAGTGTCATAGAACATCGAGGATGGTGTTACCCTAAGGGGGAGAGTTATGTAACAAACCAAGGTTAAAATTTCATGTAATAAAAGTTAATAAAGGAAAAATAAGACCACAATTAAGGGACATTTATTCCAAGATGGATGTTGGGAAAAATATCCTAGTGGGCATCACTTGATGTGTTTATGGCTAAAGGGAAAATTGGCAAAGGCAATGGCTAAGGCTTTGAAAATGAAAAATGGTATTTTTGGCATTTTATTTATGAAAATAAAGGAAACTAGGAAAAAAGGGTTTTGAAATGTCATAAGTTACATGTGAGGATGAAAGTGAAGGAAAATAATGGAAAATTGAAGAAATTAGAGGCATCATTAAGAAAAAGACATCAGAGCATCAATTGGTAACCTTTTGGACAGTTCAGTTTTGGAATTAGTCTTAGAGAGGAGAAGAGCACCAAGAGGAGAAGTAAAGCAAGAAAGCAAAGGAAGGACAAGGAAAGCAAGGATCACACAAGGAAAAGTTGGATCAAGTAGCTTCAACAGGAATACTTGCAACTAACATGTTGCATTTATGATTTCCTAGCTGGTTTTGACATGCATGGTATGTGCGTGTTGCTATTTCGTTGTTTTGTTGTCATTGGCATCGATTTTGTCGGGTTTTGACAGTGGATTTTAGCCTAGCCTTGTCATTTCCGGGTAGCCATGGTATGATGCAACTTTTCTCGGTTGGAGCTTTGTATTTCCAGAATATTTTGGATCTCGGTGAAGTGGTCTCAGGAAAATTAACAAAGGCCTATGAATCCCTTTACCAGTAATGGTGGGATACATGGTAAAGCCTGAGGGTGGAGACAGGAAAATTCCTCAAGGTGTTAATTATGCGGCATCCAAGATCAATTTAGTTTTATGATCTCGACACCAGTTTAGGTGAGATCACATTATGGTGAGGGTGGAGGTGGTTTAACCTCTAGATTCTGTGGTTTATGGATTGGTTTATCCCATCAGATCCCAATTCATGCTTGGAATATGGCACGACGGTGATTGGCTGAAAGAAATATCTAGTTCAGCCAATCTATGGTGGGGTGGTTGGTGGATGTCCTGAACCTGGTTGGCTTGTTCCTATGTTTAATAAGGGTTAAGTTTCACTTGCTTTTGATGAGTAAATGAACTTGTTATTATGTGGCTTTAATCACTATTCTCTCATTGTTATTTATCTTGTTATATGCTAGTTATAACCATGGTTATATGACAATTCTCAGTCATGGCTCTTTCATGTTTTTATTTGAAGTTGAATGAGTAATGAATGCAAGACCTAATTTGTGTTATAACAACTAATGTGAGAAGGCAATGACCCTTCTTGTTAAACCTCAGATGAATTTTCAATCCTTTTATTAAGACTTACATTCATGACCTATATGTTGCATATTTACGAAGTTTTTGATGGAATGTCAGTCATGATTGGACCAAGGTAGGCCAACTCTTTGATCAAGTTTGTTATCAAAATCATTGTCTTCATATCTATTATGTGTAATGAAAGTTTCATAGAGTTCTAGGTAGAGGTTAATCCCCGACACTGGAAAATAGCCTTAAATCTCGTAGTCATTGGCATAGCACTGGCAGAAAAAGGCTACAGTAGAAATCAGGCAGGGTCATGCAAGTGACTAGGGAATATTAATTTCTTGGAGGGCTTAGCAAGTGAGCGACTCGAGCTCCAGTTCAAAAAAAGAGTGAGTTGTCTCAAGGACAGAGGTCCAGGAAGGGTGGGTCAGCCCTTGGGGGCCATGTGGCATTAGGAAGAGGTTAGTGAGGTCTAGTTGTGTCGACTCCATTTCCTTAAGCTCATCTAGGAGGTTAAGTCTTATCAAAGTAGCCCCTCAGCTCATGTTTACCCTAGGAAAGGCGATGAAAATGGGTAGATATGAGAGGAGGCGGTTATAGTACATAAGTTATAGCAAAATCATCACCCTGATTTCTAAACAATTGCTACGAGAAACATAAAGAAAATATAGTGATATCTAAGCTATCAGAGTGAATCGCCACCATCACTAATAGAGAGAGTCCTAGAGCAAAACAAAGACCACTAAAGAGAGCCATAAACTTCCAAAACAACTATCATACTCATGCCCATAATTCTGGTACTTAAATAAAATAATGACCAACAAAGTAGGAAACAATCATCGCTAGTCAAGAAATCCCTAGAACATCCGTAGCATCAAACTATAAAGCAAAAGGAAATGTGTCATATAAACTATGAAATTGACTAAACAAAGGCCAACATGTGCGCCCAAAAATTCAGCACCAAACACCAAGAACACGACCAACCATAGAGGAAAGGGTTGTCACCTTCGACCATCGTCAAAGAGCAACAATCATAGAACAACTTGCACATCGTTGTGCGTAACCACCAGATGCCACTTATTGCCATCAATAGGGATTTTTGAGGTCTAAAATAGGCCTCCTAAGAAAAATGTAAAAACCAAAATAAACTTTATAGGAACCAATAGGATTCAAGATGATTATTTTAACCATGGGGGATGATTCACCATTTTTGGAGTAAAAAAGTAAAAATATTAAAAAATAATAAAACTACTCTTTCAACTCATATTTTCAACTTATATCCCTAAGGTTGTATTCAAATTTCAAGCAGAAGTACTCATTGGATGCAAAATTTAATTCCTCATCCAAAGACTACCCATGTTGCATACTTTCCATGGACCTTACTATAAGAAAAATGAGAAATACATGAAAAAACATTATTGCAATAATGTTTTTCATGTATTTGTAATTTTTTGTGTAGAAGGTTCCATCAAAAATATGCAGCATGGGTACTTCTTGGATGAGGAATCAAAATTTTCATCCAAGGAGTGTTTTCGCTTGAAATTTGAGTAAACCCATAGGGAGATAAGTTGAAAATACGAATTGGAAAAATAGTTTTTTCTTTTTCCCTCTAAAATTTGATAATTTAATCTAATCTTATTTATTATTTCCACTATTATTTTATAATTTCCTTAGGAGGCCCATTTTAGACCTCAAAACTCCCCTAATGAGGAGAATCACAAAACATTCAATACCATAAACACTTGTCAATGCAAAAATTAAAACTATAAAAATGTATGACAAGCTTAGTCCACCATGAAAAGCATAGGATATGGAGATCAAGAACTAGTAAACGATGTATCATTTGGGTCTCCAAGTAGGTCATAGAGATCCCGGAGATTGAATCTGACACCAGATTATTCTCCACCTAACTAAGGAGAACATCAATATCATTGAATTTAAATTTGATGTTCCTTAGAATTTTCTTGATGTCCTCTAGACCAGAAAAAATATTGTAACTGTGAACATCTTTTTCCTTAAAAAACAGGCGTAATAGAGTATCCAATTGTTAATGCATAGAGAAAGAATGTAAGAAACACAATCGCATTTTGCAGAATTTTCCAGTCTTAGCAACCCATTTCACGCCATCACCCACAACATATAAATCAGAGAAGTATGGACACCCGCCCAACTCTTTACATTCCAACAATAATATTTCTCTTCATACCTCTAAAGGTACCAAATCAAAATACGAGGCAACTAAATCTTCAGAAAAATTACAACCACATTAAGTGCTACGTACCCAACTCCACCCCTCTGATTCACCATAGGCTAACAGGGATGCATGATTTCTAAGATCAGAGTGTAAGATGGATGGTTAGTTAACGAGCCACAATCAGAAAAACAAACTAAAGGATGAGCCACCACCCCAATTAAGCCCGACCGAAACATAATAAGGTCATCCCCCATTGTCCATAACAAGGGACCAAATTCAAGGGTTGAGTGCAACACACCACACCGGAGGGGCATACAATCCAACAAAACACACCACCAATAGAATACTACAGGACAATTTAAAAAACACCAAAGACCTAATTGTGTATACTCAAGTTGACAAACCCCAAACCATAGAGAAGAGAAGATTCTCAACTGAAGAATAATCGAAAAAATTGACAAACTGGTAAACAACACCCCAATTCACCTACACCAGACACAACAAAGGAGTAGCATCCCAATTCACCAACGCCAGATGTAATAAAGGAGTAACACCTTGATTTATAGACACGAAATGCAATAAGGAGTAGCAACCCATTCACCAACACTAGGCACAACAAAGGATTATATAAGTGATAACAACTCAGAAACCAGATAAAATAACAAACTTTTACTCGAACCTCAGAAGTCCAGACTTCAAAACCATAGTGAAAAATTACTAGGATACCAATAACTATACCAACACTGAGCATGAGTATGAAATAACTGAAAAACGAGTGTCTCAAAATGGCAAATTTGAAAGAATAACGACCAAGTCAAAAGCAAGCCATTGTACCATGGTATGCAGGAACAATACAAAATACATAGACATACCATCACACCACCGTTAAAAGAAACTTAAAAGGGAAAACCTCTATACCACTAGGAACCAACACCACGAATAACGAGCTAGACGACTATACCAAAAAGCATAACCAACACAACTCACGAAAGCACCATAAAACCAGAGAGAAAGGGGGTGAGGGTTGCACCTCACTTCCATTGCAACAAACATCATAATTCCTTCCTCACCCCAAGCACATGCATTTAAAACGCACATGCATTTAAAACGAAAAGATGTCAGGTATAAAGCCCAAGTCCACCCTTCTCCGTTGTGCCACACCATTCCAAGCAACTGACATATGTACACCTCCATCCGACTTTCCAAAAGAATACTAAATGCTACTCCATCAGGAAATCATGATATATCATGTCACTTCTTATCTGTACAACACATTACACTTTTTCAAACATTACTTCGTCGGGAAAAGATGAAATTCCTAAACTTTTACACATTAAAAAATAATATAATTATTGATTATTGATCGTATTAATTTTTAATAAAAATTATGTAATGGTTAATTTGATTAAAATTTAACAATTCTTGAACCTCCATGTGACGCACAGTACCATTTTACACATGCAGCACGTTAAAATCCTTCTAGTGTTCATACAACATACGTAAGTTGAAAATTCTTAATGAACATGGGGATTAAGATCTGGTAATAAAAACTTATCCTATTACAGGGTGTACTACATGATGTGGAGTCATGTAGATAATGTGGAGTCATCGTTTGATTTAAATATATGTATATTTATTGATTGTCATTAAAAGAAAATTAATTGAAAATACTCTAAGCGAAGAAAAACAATAGAAAACGTGCAACTGCAAAAAGTACCATATAAAAAACATGTTAAATTGAATTTACGTGGCCTGTCCTACACAGACTTAGGACAAAAATCATGGCAGTAGTCTATAACCAGACTTTTGAAATCATGTTACACTGATTATTATTTTATTATTTTTTTTTAAGAAATAGTAGACTTGGTAGGGCGAGGAGAGGTTAGTTTTAAGTTGAATGTAGAAGATTCTTTCTCTGTGGGCATAATATAATATAATATATAAAGTTATTATATATATCTATTATATTATAAATATTAAAATTTTTATAATATAATATAAGATATATTAAAACGTTTTTAATTAGGTAGTTTTATTTTTATTTTATTATAAAAAATTTTAATTTGCAAATATGTTTGGTTATAATACTATGATTAATATAATAGTTTATTAATAATACATGTTAAAAAAACTATAATTCATTTTGGGTGACACTTATTTATATGGCATTTTTTCAAATTAATTAATTTAATTTATAAAATAAAAGAGCATAACTGCTTAAATAAATCTTAACCTTTTATTTGTATATATTATCATGAATATATTAAAATATTCCATAAAAATTAAACTCCATTATCTACTTATAATTATCAATAATTAAATTACTTTTCAAAATAATATTTTAAATATATTTTTCCACAATTACCATCCACTCTAATTTATAGAATAATAAAAATATAAATATAAAAATTTACCAAAATTAATATCCAACCAAATTTATATACAAAATTTAAATACAAGGAATGCGTTAGAAGATAAATCAAATTTAAACCCTCAACAAGAGCCACACACTTATCAAAAAAATATTTTCCCATGGTAAACGTCCACTTCAACATAGCCCACATGGCCCGATACACTAATTCACATGCCATTTCTTGATTCCAATCACCTCTAATTGCCAAACACAATCCACTTCCTTTCCACTTCCAGGGTACAGTTGATATGGACTTGAAGCTCTACCAATGCTCTATTTCCTTCACCAACGTGTATTTCGTGAATAATAAGACAACGGAGTCACAGATGAAAGTTGCAGGAAATTTTATCATTTCTTTTGTTTTCACAGATGAAAGAGGCAATAAATAGGGGGCGAGGCAATTGAGAAACCCATCTCGGTACTAGTACGCACCTCACTTTCTGAGTTTTTGTTATTTCATTTTCTATATTGCCTCTCTTCCCCAGACCTACTACTATCCCACTCGTTCTTTCTTTCGCTTCCCAACTATGGCGCCACCTGTAATATCAGCGTTCATTACATTTGCCCTGATCCTCTTCATCGCCGGGGTTCGAACTCAGGAAGTTGGTAATTCATCTAGTGCCCTTTATAACTATGTTTTCTAAAATCTTCATATTGAAATTTGCAGAGACTAATCTGAAACTCCATTTTGCTGATGTGAACGAACAGAGGACGAGAAGGAGTTCGAGTACAAAGAGGGTCCCAAGGGGCCTGAGAACTGGTGGAAGCTCAACGACGAATGGTGGGCCTGCGGGAACGGGACGGAAGCAGTCTCCCATCGATGTGGTGAAGAGCAACGCCATATTATCTCCGGACCTCGGCACGCTCCACAGAAACTATTACCCTGAAAATGCAATCCTTGTGAACAGGGGTCACGACATCATGGTCAGTAATGCAACCTTTTTTTTAAATCTTTGCAGAAAGGTTTCGGGTTCGATTCCCTCTTACTCCTGTGGCTGTGTTTGCATCAGGTGAACTGGGCTGAAGGCGCCGGTAGTCTTGAGATACAAGGGAAAAGTTTCACACTGAATCAATGCCATTGGCACCACCCGGCGGAGCACACCATAAATGGAGAGCAGTACAATTTCAAAACCCTCTTTTCCATCTTTGCTACACTAAATTATACTCTGCTATTTAGGCGTTGCTCACAGTTTTGCATTGAAATTACAGGCATCCACTAGAAATCCATCTGGTGCACCAAGCGGAGGACAGCGAAATTGCCGTGATTGGAATCATTTACAGGGATGGCCCGTCTGACCCTTTCCTGTCGCAGGTATATTTGTGAAATCTCATTTCACTCTCTATATATATATATAATTATGAAGCGATTATATTGTGCTCACTATGTTGGGGGTATAACGAACAGTTAATGGATGCGATCCACGCCATTGCGCATATGGAACCGCCAATGGAACCCCTGGGTCCGGTGAATCCGAATGACATAAAATTCGATGGCAGTAGATATTACAGGTACATGGGATCTCTCACCACCCCTGCTTGCACGGAGGGAGTCATTTGGACCGTGATTGACGAGGTATTTCTATGATCCCTTTCTCGTTATCGCGGAAACACAAATGTGCGTCCATGGGTATCGACCCTGTGACCTGAGACTTTTTGACTAATCTATGTGCAGATAAAAACAGTGTCGGAAGACCAAGTGAGGGCCCTGCAAGCAGCTGTCCATGATGTAAGTACTGGGTACTAGCTTCTGGTTAATTTATGGCGAAAAACAAAACTGTATAAATAGTTTGCGTTATCACTCAAGCTCAGATTTATTAATGTTTAACAGATTTATTATTTCATATATTTATTGTTTTAGAATAGTAAGTTTAAAGTTATTTATTTATATTATTTTAGATAAATATATTATGATGTTTTATATATATTCTATAAATTTAAGTGAATTAATATTCAATTTATTGTATTTTGCAGGGTTATGATCAAAATGCTAGACCTATCCAATCCTTAAATGGAAGAGTGGTTGGCATTTACAGTGAAGAATGGACTTCTGCTTGAAGTGGAAAAAAGCTGTACCTTTATAGCAATAATGTTGTGCTTATATAGCATAACTATTTTTAATTAAGAAAGCATGACAAAGTATAGTTAATATATAGTACATGTAATAGTTTTATTAAATAAGGTAGATTTGGTATTTGGCAGGTTGTTATGATTATCATTTCATTTTACTTATAAATAAAGATGAAGTTTTAAGAGAAGTCCTTTTTATGACGTGTGAAAGAGTATTATATTTGAAACTTGGGTTATTGAGTGGTCACTCATCTTTAAACGCCCAGTAAGTGTATTATCTTTATAGGTGAAGTGTATTTTATATGAAAATAGCATTGCATGGTGTTTTACTATAAATATTTTTATATAATCTAGTAAACCTAAATTATTTTGTAAATAGCAACATTTTAAATTCTAAAATACTTAACCATTAGTAACATTTTAAATTCTAAAATACTTAACAATTAGTATGAGAGTTATTTTATTTTATTTTATTTCGTAAGAGAATAATTTAATTTAATTTTTATTTTGCAAGTTATTAAAGGAAAAAAAAAAATGGCAATATTCAACCCAATGTTTGAAAAAATGAATTGAAAATATGAGTTTCTCTTAAAGAAAAGTACCTATGTTAAAAATAATAACATTAAAGTTCAAGTTTAAAAGTGATGATATCATTGATTTATAGTCATCGATTTTATGGTTTTCAATGATAGTCATGTTGTGCATCTATCTTTTGGTAGAGTGCCAAGATTTACATAGTGCCATGGAATTTCATAATTGTAGTTATAATCAAAGATTCAATCAATATTAAATGAGATTTTTGTTATTTCAAATTTAAAATAATTTATATTTTTTACATGGATAATTAGTTTTTATTAGTGAGGACTATTTAGTGTTACATGTAGATTATGTGGAAGATACAAATTCTTTTTGCACATTTTCTCAAGCTGGCTATGGATTATCAAAATTATATCAAATAATGATTATTTAAAGTAGAAGAATTTCAACCCCCTAAAAGAGTTTATATAGTACAATTCAATACAGAGCACCAAATACACAAAATGCATGAAGCTTATGAATCACTCCAAACAATGCAAATTTGGAGTGGGGTTGAAGATGGTTTATGAAGGAGCTCCTTAGAACACTTCAACATGAAAACTAACCACTATACACGTGACCTTAATTCCCTAGGCTTACTTCAACATTATGCTCAACATGTATTCATGGGACTTTGATTTATGGTGGTACTTCATAATAAACATTGAGGACAATTGAAGGTGTGATTTAGGGGTGTGATGGGGCATTGAAGGGCACACTAGATTAATAATAGTGAATATCATTCAATGTAAGATGGACTAAGTATACTTTGCTTATTATTAATACATAAGGCCCAACATGGTAATTGATATTGAATAATGTAATAAGACCTTATTAAAAATAGTCCACTAAGTAATTTTTTGAGACCTTTCCAATGGTATATCATACATGCTCAAACTCTTCCTAAATGAGAAGTGATTTTTTAAAGTTCATGATTGGAAAAAAGGCCTAATCAGGGGGTCGAGACCCACAAACCCCGAATTCATTGAACCTCATGCAAGTTTCTGAGCGGATCAAGGTTCTTTGGTAGAAAAGCAACAAACAATGCTCCAACATGCACAATGTTTATTTTGTTAAATTTCATGAAACTTTGTGTATATCTAATGGATCGCATGGCCATACGAGGAATGAGTGGCAAATAGTATTTCAACATGCATGATTGTTAATTAAGGGAGTGCCTTACCACATAGGTCTAGTCGAGCCAATCAAATTTCGACACATCAATAGGGTGACATGGCAGTGTCACAAGGATAACAAGTCTTTATGGAGCTATTCTTCGACCTACCACTCTTCAAGTTCTTACAAAGTATTTATTTTTGTCTAGGGTTCTTTGGCCGTGAGGCCAAGACTCTTTCTTAGGTTTCTTACAGTCAGTAGGGTTTGAATGACTTGAGTTCCTTTAACTTGTTATTTCAAGCCTCCCTCTCGATAGGTTGTTTAAAAAAAATTTGAATAGTTTTTAACTATAGTTATTTATACATTGTATTATTAAGTGAGTATGGTTAGTCGACCGAATGAATTTTCTTTTCAAGAAACCTTGAAGCATGTCTCAACTTTTGAATTGGGGATTCTCTTATTATCGAAACCCTGACACTTATTATAAAATGTCTCTTTAGACTTTAATTTTGGTCCTATTTAAGGACTATCAACACACAATATTTCCTCCATGGTGCGATGATGACATCACTGTTTATTCCCTTATGTCTATATAAATTATTACATAAGCATTTAATTTCTTAGAGGAATTTTCTTTCTACATTTAATATTTCATTTTGCATGCTGAGGTCGTTGTATATATTTTGTAAATTAAAGAAAAACACTTTTGCATTTATTCTTATAGTTATTTCAATCTTATGCATAACAACATACCTATTTTTTTCATTTTTAAGCATATCAACCTACTTTTAAAGCTTTCTTGCTAGTAATAGAGATAACTAATGTGTATCAATTTATTTATTTTCAAAAGGATTTGTACTCTTTCTTTCACTGTACTTTCGTCTAAACTAGTATATATTCTCTTTGTACATTATAAAATTTAATTATATAGAAAAATAGCTTATACATGTATAAGATATCTACATATTTATGAATATAAGATATAGTCTAGGGGATTTAGAGAGACCTGTAATGGGAACTGACTTTTCTTCCTATGAGCTATTTATTTCGAACTTAAGACTATTACCCATTTAAAAAAATGGTTGTGTAACTAACCTTGTTAACTTGCTAGTCTTTAATACTTTATATTCTAATATCTATATATATATATATAATATATATATATATATATATATATATATATATATATAACGTAATCATGATAACTAGAAAACCCTAACTAATATTTTAATTAAGACAACTATTTGATGACCCTTCTATAACCAAAACCATTACTTGTATTGACACACATTTCTAGAATTCTCTGTAGCTGTTTATCTTGTTCATATTGTAGTATTCAGGCTCATTAATGTAGCCTCACTTGTTACAAGTTAGAACTATACAGTTCTATGGATTATTAAAAGACTATAATTTACCATAATGACGCAAATTTCTACTCATTAACTCTTCTACTCTTTCTTTCAAAATCATTCAATAATAACTGGAGTCTACAAGATACTTATTTATTCTCCTCTTCGAAATGTATAAAGAGCTACCACGGTCCTCCCAACCATAAGCTGATTTTTCTCAACCAACTACCCTCAAGCTCTAATACTTTCTGTAAGAGAAACAATCTCAGGATTTTTTATTTTTTTATTTTTATTTTTATTTTTTTTTCATTAAATTATTTCTCCTATACCCTTAAAACAACGTCCTTATTTCTTTCTTAGGTTCCAACTAGTCTTTTTATCCCACTAATTACAATTAGGATTCACTATCTTTCTCTCCCATAGGGTTCCTGAATAGAGCCAAATTCATGGCATTTATTTCCAGTCATGACATTCTTTTCTCTCTCTCTAGTTTGTCTTACTTATTCTTCTGAATAATGCCAAAATAGAGAAGATTTTCTTCCTTTGTTTCTGTACTCTTCTCAGGAAATAGCTTATTCCAACTATTTCCCTAATAGTTAGGAGTTAAGTTCCACCTATCAACCCTCAACACATTCTCAAGAGTGTTAACACATAACGTTATTTTCTATCTACAACAAAATGTGAATATTTGTATAGAAAATATGAGTATTTACATCAATATATTTTGCTATATTTTTTTTAACTTTTCATTCATAATAAAAGAAATAAAAGTCATAAGTAATTAACGAGGGGTGTTACATCTCCCATCCCCTCAAGGGGACACCATCCTCAGTGTTTTCATATTCCATTCTTCCTTGAAATAACATAAGGAAAATATTCTCTCATGTATTTTTCCAATTCCAAAGTGGCCCCTCCAAGCCCAAAGTTCTTCCATTACACTTGGACTTGAAATGATTCTCTTTCAGAGAGTGGTCTCCCTATGATCTAAAATTTGTACCCGTTCAACTTGGAATTCTCCTCCCAGATCGACCTGTACAACATTCCAATTATTACATGATTAGGGTCAAATATATATAACTTCAATAAGGATATGTGAGATACATTGTGAGTCTTAATATGAGCGGTCAAGCTAATTGATAAGCTATTGGCCCCACTCTAGCCAGTATTTTGAATGGCATACAATACCGAGGAGCCATTTTAGAACAACTCCCTAGCTTCAGGGAACCTTTCTTTCGTCGCATTTTGAAATAGACATGTTTCCCTACTTGGAACCATTTAGGGGTTCTTTTCATATTAGCATAGATTTCTTGTCTATCATGTGCCTCTTTCAAATTATACTTGATTTTCTTTACAATTTGCTCCATTTCTTGTAGTAGGTCTAGTCCCAACACCAACCTATATTATATCTAGCTCCAACTTAAGGGTACTTGACACTACCTCCCATATAATGCTTCAAAGGGGCTCATTTTCAATAAGGTCTGATAGCCATTGTTATATGCAAATTCCACCAGGTGAAGGTAATCCTCCCATTTTGTAAGTTGGTTCATGATGTACATTTGCAACATATCCTCAAGAATTTGATTAACTCTAATAGTGTGCCCATCCATCTGTGGTTGATATGCAGTACTTAAATTTAACTGTATACCCAATCTGGTAAATAAGGACTTCTAAAATTTCGAGGTGAATTTTGGATACTTGTCCGATATGAATACCTTGGGTATGCCATGCAACTTAAAAATTTCTCTCATAAAAATATCAGGGACTTGTGCAGTCTTATATGTGGACTGCACGTGAGCAACTTTTGTTAGTTTTTCAACCACTACCATTATGACATCATATTATTTTCGTGTTTGAGGAAATCCTGTAATAAAGTCTAGGGATATCACTTCCAACTTCCTCTCTAGTATTGTAAGCGGTTTAATAATCTAGCTGGGTGTTGATTTTCTATTTTTACTTTTTGATCTTCTTGGCACTTGTTCATATATTGATCCACTTCCTTGTTCATTATGGGCCAAAAGAACTCTTTTTTTAGGATTGTAACCATTTCTTTGGTATCTCAGGTGGCCTACAAAACGTTTCTTATTGTGTTCATCCAAGATTAATTGCTTGATTTTCTCCTGATCTCGCATACAAAGTTTGTTTTTATAAATTAACAAACCGATTTCATAATCAACACATTTATCTAAATCAGATTTAGTTTCCATTTTTTTATTATGTATTTGACTATATTTATGATTTGTGAGTTTTGCCTCTTTGAACTTTTCCAAAAATTATGTTTCATTTTGATGGATAGAAACCTCATATACATGTTTAGACTTCAACTTAAGGCATATGCCACCTTATTCTAATTTTGTTTTATGTGTCTAATGTCAAAGTCATACTTGCTCAAGAAAGCCATCCACTTGGCTTTCTTAGCATTCATATTAGGTTGGCTAAAGAAGTAACTCAAGCTTATGACTAATGTAATTATAGTTAATTTCCTTCCAATAAAATAATTCCTCCACATTTTAAGAGTATGAATGGCAACCTCTAACCCAGGTCATAGACTGCATATTTTTTTCGTCTTCTTTTAATTTTCATGACTTATATGCCACAACATGCCCCTCCTTCATAAGCAAGCCTCCTAGAAATTATAAGCATGCATCTATACACACTTTAAAATCATTTTCTAGATCTATTATTTTGAGCACCGAAGCAATGGTAAGTAGGTACTTTATCTTTTGAAAGCTTTCTTGACACTATTATGTGCATAAAAAATTTACTCCCTTTTTTTGTAGGGAAGTTATAAGATGTGCAACTTGGAAAATCCTTCTATAAACCTAGAGTAATAACTCGTTATTCCATAAAGGATCTTATATCAGCCACATCCTTAAGTATTGGCCTTTCAAGGATGGCCTTCACTTTCTCAAGATGTACTGAAATCCCTTGTTTTGAAATTAAGTGGCCTAAATATTGTAATATCTTATCCTGAAAAAATCACATTTATTGAATTTCGCATACAACTGGTTTTCACGCAAGGTTTGTAGCACTGTTTCTAAATGTTGTTTGTATTCTTCTAGTGTTTTAAATTATACTAACATGTCATCGTTAATGAATAATACAAATTTCTCTAAATATCTATTAAACACACTATTCATTAAGCACATGAAAGTGGAAGGTGCATTCATGAGCCCAAAAGGTAACATTGTGAATTCATTGTATCCATATTGGGTTTTAAACATTGTTTATAGTATGTCTTCTTCTCTAATTGTTAGTTGATGGTACCCAGACCGAAGGTCTATCTTGGAAATCATGATTTCCCCCTTAACTTGATAAAAGAGATCATCGATTCAGGATAAAGAATATTTATTCTCTATGCTAACTTATTTAGCTATCGATAATTAATGCAAAGTATAAATGCCCCATCCTTCTTCTTAATGAAAAGGACAAGTGCACCCCATGGGGATAAGATGGGCATAATACATCCTTTACCAAATAACTGTTGCAGTTGTATTTTTAATTCCATGAGTTTTCGTACTGTCACTCGGTAAGGGGCTTTGGATACTGGTGAAGCTTTGGGTAGCAACTCTATAGAGAAATATATTTACCTCATGGGAGGAAATCCCAAATCTCATCCAAAAATACATCTTTGAAATCTATCACCACCTCTAATTTTTCTGGCAAATTTCCTGACTTGTCCAATGATTGATTTTATTTTTTAATGGAGAAGAGTTGACATCCTTTCCTATCTACTTTCATCAACTGTAATGTTGATATTTTACAAATCAAAACTGGTCTAGGTATGCCCCTTATAGCTTGTGTTCCACCACTGTCTATTATGCAAGTGACTATTTTCTCAAGGCAGTTAACAAGTGATTTATGACTTTCTAGCCAATCTATGCCTATCATGACATCATAAGAGCCTAATGGAAATACATTTAAATTGAATGTATTATTTTTTCCATCCAACAAAATCAGGAAAGATTTAATCCAGGTAGTGACTCTTTTTTTTTTGCACCCGTAGCTAGTTAAACCAGCCAAGGATTTTTATATTTTCATCCACTAGTTTACACTTTTCACCATAGTGGATTGGTGTTCTTCCTGTCACTCGTCCAAATGCATAAAATATTGCTAGCTACATCATTAACGTTGAATGCCTCTTAGATATTTTGAAGGTGCTAAATTGATTTCATGTCATAGGGGCATTTTCATAAAAGGTTGGGTTCGTCGCAAACCCAACATTTTAATGGCTCCCATTCCTTCCCATTAGATCTCTCACTGGATTTATTCCACTTAGACCCAATCTGGGTCTACACTTGTGATTTTTGGGATTGACCATTACTCTTGTTGAAGTTGACATTTTGCCCCTCTTTACCACCCTGCTTAAATTGTTTGATTTCCCCCCATTTACTATTTCATATGGCGCATTCTTTCTTTTTATTAATTATTTGGATTTATCATTATTCTATTTATCTTACTGGTATCATATCCTTTCCATTCAAATAAGCTCATTCATAGCCTTGGGGTTATCATACTCGATTCACTCTTTGAAGGAGGGCAGGAGACAACATATGAACAATTAATTTTTTTTTTCTTTTATTCTTTAATGTAAGGTACATAACACAACAAATGTGTAAATAAGGATATTAGTTCATCCATGGACATCTGTCCTAACATTAAGTCATGAAATTCCTTCGCTCGATCATGAAAATATCATTATGAGGGGTAATTTTCCTTAAATAATAACTAGAATTCCTCCCAATTAACTTCCTTTCCATCCAAATTGTAAATTGTTCAAACTTTCTCTCACCATAGGGATGCTTTCCCCTGTAATTGATAAGTGTCTAACTTAGATTTCAATTCAACAGTATAATCATAAACTTGGAAATACTAGTTTATGTTCAGCAACCATGCAAC
This sequence comes from Pinus tabuliformis, assembly GCA_031772625.1. Taxonomy (NCBI): domain Eukaryota; kingdom Viridiplantae; phylum Streptophyta; class Pinopsida; order Pinales; family Pinaceae; genus Pinus; species Pinus tabuliformis. The sequence goes on along the minus strand of CM062805.1, from coordinate 700,344,787 downwards.
TCTAAGTTAGGTTTCCTTTCTCGTCTTTGTTGATCCTTGACGAACTATATTATTCTCCTTCATAATTTCTCCCTTGGGTTTCATATTATTCTTCCACTGTTTAATGTTTATAGGTTTCTCCCTTATTTTCTCCTCATTTAATTTTCTCTAGATAATTAGAATTAGTATATCTGTCAAATTTTTAATTATTTTCTCTTGTTCCACAATAGATTTTATCTTTCATGATCGACAGAGAGGTTTAATATTTCATTTTGCAATTCCTTCATCATGTTTAATAGTTCCCTAATGGGAACTTGAGCCTACTGGCCCAAATGCATGTAAATATCATCTTCACCAATGTGGGTTCCCTTAGTAGGTTTTTCCATAAGCCCATTCTTTATCATATTTTCCTCCTCTGTATTGACTCTGTAAAATTTGAAAAAAATAATAATGTTAAACTAAAATGGAATTCATGATTGGCCCAAGTCCTCAGTTTTTTAACTTGGCTCTAACTCCCACTTGTAACATCCCCCATAGAATTATTATTCATTAATACTTCAGATGTTGAAGGAAACAATTTTTCTTTTATAATAACAATTAATGCACAATACAAACTACTTCTGCTTGAGATGTCCCAAATTGTACTTGCCATAATCATATAAAATTAATGGATTAAGTTCAAATATACCACAAGTTTATCTTGATGTCATCATATACTCATTGTTCATTTTTCACTAATTCCATTTTAAATTGATTCATATAACTATTTAGATATATTTATAGGCGTCTTTTTTTCTTTTCTTTTTTTTCCCTTTAAATTTTGTTCTTCTATTACATAAGTATATGTGCATAGTCATTCTTACATACCTACTTGGTATGGGAAATATTGATAATAATGTAATGGATATATTTTTATTTAAAACAAGTTGTTACCTTCCTAGCAACATATGATACGGTCCTCAACCTTAACATTCCACCCATTTATAACTTAGGTAATAACAATATGACCATGTTATAGATGGATTTTTGGCTTGTTTTTATATTTAGATCTGTCATTCTTAATATAACTATGAATCCATAATGGTGTTCATGATATTGTGACCTTTATTGTATGGCATAAACATTATCATTTGTCCCACATATGACAAAGTGGATCTATATGTTGATATTGATATTATCACAATGTTGGAAATTGGTAACTTCTATGTTTTAATGTTGGAAGGTCCTAGACCTTCGCAAGTTGTAACGCACATGTATTTCATGTGGAAACCTGTGGAGACCATCAAATATTTTATGGTACACCCGACATGTCTTAATATTAATGGTACATGTAGTATAGTGTTTGAATTGATGACTGGAAGGGATATCGAAAGTTTTTGGTCTAACTACCCACACCAATTACCATCATTCTAGTCTCCTTTTGACCTCCACTTTCTCCAAAGTGAGCTCTACAAATAGAAGGCTTATTCTAACCTTTATTCTTCTTGTTCACCCTATAAGGCTTTGATTTTTCCTCTCCTCAAGTTTCTTTGCTTGTAGACTCTTGATAAAAGGTTCCCATTGGTAGTACAGAGTCATAAACATTCTCCAAGTTAGGTTTTCATTTCTCCCATTTTTCAAGCTTCAGGTTGTGGCTCTCTTTCCATTAAGTTTCAGTCTCCTTGATGCTTATACTCTCGTTTGTAGTTGTGGTAGTTATATATTCTTTCAAGTACTTGTATTCATAGTCGTAGTACTTTGAATGCTCACACTTAACTGAGGGTTCATCCATCTAGTTGTTCTTGATTACAAGGGTCACTAGGGCTCTTATTATTATGCCAAAGCCCCTTCCACGTAAAACCTAATGTCAAACCCTGAAATGGTTTTAATTCCATTGTTAATACTTTAGATTTCATTCTTATATTAATGTTCCTATTTGTGATTACATGGACAGGATGGTGAGCTCGGGGTCCCTTCTAACTTAAGGTATGCTTAAATCTTAGAACTAAAACTGTGCCGAAATTTATTATGGGTGTTCTGCTGTTTCTAATTTTTCTCAATGGCTTCATTTATCTGAGTATTCTCATTTTAAATTCCTCTTGTCCCTTACAGGTTTGGCCCTCTCCCTGGAAGGGAATCAACTCTCTTTTTCTACCATATTAATAAAGATTCTTTCCTTTTGAGCTATTCTTCGACCCAGCACACTTTAGGTTCTTATGAAAAAATTATCTTTGTCTAGGATTCTTTAACCACAAGGCCAAGACCCTTTCTTGGGTTTTTTTTATAGTTGTTAGGTTTTGAATAATTGGAGTTCCTTTAACTTGTTATTTTTAGCCTCCCTCTTGGCATGTTGTTTAATAAGTTTTTTGAACAATTTTAATTGTATTTATTTATATATTTAATTATTAACTGAGTATGGTCGATCGACCGAATGAATTTGCTTTCCAAGAAACACTAAAGCTTTTCTTGACTTTTGGCTTGTGGTTTCTTTTATAGTCGGAACTCTGGCACTTATTGTAAATTGTCTCTTTAGACTTTAATTGTGGTTCTATGTAAGGATTATCAGCACACCATCTTTACTCTGTGGTGTGAAGATGAAATTACTGTTTATTCCCTTCTGTCTATATAAATTATTTGATGATTGTTTCTTTCCTTAGAGGAATTTTCTTTCTACAATAAATATTTTATGTTTTGTGCTGAATTCATTGTATATATTATACAAATCAAAGCAAAACACTTTTAAGTTTTTTCCTACAGTTCTTTAAATTTTGTGCATAAAAACATACCTGATTTCTTTCATTTGTAAGAATATTGACCCTTTTTTAAAGTTTTGTTTCCAGTAATAGAGATATCTCATTTATAGAAATTTATTTCTTTTCAAAAATATCTGCACTCTTTGTTTCACAGTACTTTAATTTAAACTAGCATCTATTATTTCTCTATACATTTTAATATATAATTATCCAAAGAATTGCCTTATACATATATAAGATATTTACATATTTATGGATATAATATATAGTCAAGGAGATTTGGATGGACCTGTAATGGGATTTGCCTTTTCTTCCTACGACCTCTTTATTTAGAACCTAGGACTATTACCGAGTTGAAAAAGAAAAGGGTGTTTAACTTATCCACCCACTTATGTGGTAACTAACCAAGTTCGCTTGCTAGTATTTAGCCTTTTGGATACACACACACACACACATATACACATATATTTTATTTGCATATTTCCCTTGAACTACTTCACTTCTTTTCTAACTTAATCATGATAACCAAGAAATACTGGTTGATATTTTAATTAAGAGAACTAATTTATTACCCTTATGTAACGAGAACCTTTACGTGTATAGGCACAAATTTATAGAATTCTTTGTAACTATTTACCTTGTTCATATTGTAGTCTTTAGGCTCACTGATGCAACCCATGGGGGCTTCACTCAATGAACCTCTAACATAGCAGATGTATTCTTGGCATACTAAACAATACCCTTAATATGACCACATATTAGAAAATACCTCTAAAAATCACTTTATTTAACCCCCTAACAATACAAACGCAATACACCTTCCCAATTTAAAAATCCCCTACTTCAGTAGATATTGTAGGTAACCATTTTTCATAAACATTTGTAATAACCCTTTACATTTAGATCCCTTTATTTTCATTAACAATGTTAAGCAGATTCTACACCTAGAAAGAATAAGCTAAGTATTGGTAGCTCAAAACTTGAAAGTTTCAATAAAAAAGAGGCAGATATAAGTTGTTTGATTTGCAAATAATACTGTGGAAAATTTGAATGGAAAATACAAAGATTTGAACTCTCAAATGATCATATCTTCTATTGAATACTAAAAAAGGTACACTAAAATAGTTCAAAATAAAATCACGATAACCAACACAATGGCACACCTTTCATTTTGCTTATAGAATAGGAAGAAGAGAGAAAGTACAATGAATATGAACACATGAAAAATCCTATCTGGTTGGACCTTGTCAAGTCATAGCCCTAATCTGATCACATAGTGCACCATAGTTGCATTGTACAAGTGCCAAGTAAGTGTGTCTCCATCAAAAGATGATTTGGAGCATGCAAGCACACATCCCTTCCTTGAGATTTGTGTCCTTTACCTAATATGGGAATTTCTCATGCATAAGTATTCTAATTAACTAAGGATATGCACCCTCTTAGTAAGAATAGATCATGCATGCTAAAATAACAAAACAAAACCTCTAATAATAGAAAAAAAAAATTCCAAAACTGAAATTGCTAAATTGGAAACAACATTTAAACTTGAATTAACTAAAGGTGTGACATGCGAGCCCTTAGCAGGCATGCACCCTCTTCTAAACACTAGTTTATTTCACTATCTCATGCAGCATGCATGTGCCCTCTACCAAGTAATAGTTAGTATCATTGTCTCCTTCATTTTCATTCAACCTGTTCATCACTAATGTAAGGAAAGGGTGAAGGTTCCGTAGATATTGTCTTCTCTATGCCCCATCATTGGAAGGATCACTAGCTGAGAAACATGTAAAAAATATCAACATATGCATTAGACATAGATCATAGAGGTATTAGTAATGTGATGCATGTATGTTCTAGAGAAAGATTGCTTGGGAGTGGGAGTGGAAGCGATAAGTGGGAAGTGGGAGTGGAAGTAGGAGTGAAGAGTGATATTTTAAAAATCTCCCAGGTTGGGAGCGATTTTGGGAGTGAATTTTATATAATATATATTTTAATATATTTTGATGGATACATGTCAAGAAAATCATGTAGAATGATGAATTTGTGATGAAAAAAACAAAAACGTGGATAAACCATATAACATCATTCACCTAGTTGTTATAATCTTCATCAATGACAGGTCCACAAATTATGAGTTCTCACTTATATAACATGTAAGGGTGCACATAACCAAAATAACATCAAGTGAAATTCATCTTTGAACCGAAAATACATCAACAAATAGGGTCTGGATTCCCTCTAGTATAAAAAAAAAAATCATGCTACCACAAATACCTACATATCACCCTCTAAGTATTAACATAATATAAAAAAACGTAGCATGTCAAGTCAAGATTTTGTTTGAGTGATGTGTACATTTTTAGTGGGGTCATGATAGAGGAGCTTGACAACCAATGTCACTAACATAAAGGTACATAAAGGGTTCGACTCTCTTAATTAAATATGAGTTTCATACCGTGTACATAAAAAAATCCAACGGAAACATTAAAATCCCCCCAATACTGAAATCTTGAAAAACTAATAAGTCTACTAGATTTTGAGTGAGATCTAAAATTCTACTTTCTCCATATGAAACATAATGAGGTTGTAACCAATCTCAAACATCCTGAGTCATTTCATGGTAATTTTAAAAATTTAAGTAAAAGGATGAAAATGAAAGATAAAGGAGAATGTCAATACTAGGGCCATAGGTTTGAATATTAGTTTATTATGGACCTAATGTTACCATAGTGTCTTATCTCTCCCTCCCACTCTTAATACTCCCGCAATACTCGTGAACCTCTATTTCTCCAGCCCACTTGTTTTCTGCCTCCATGTGGCCAATGTCTTGTATAAACAATACCTTATAATACACATATTTCTATATAACATAAAAAAACACTTTAGCCCCCTATTATATGCTCAATATATTATTTCATTTTTCCCTCATTTTTTATGCCCCAATATGAATGCACTTGATATGGTATTTCTTGTCGGTGAAGCCCCCATGATGCAGCCTCACCTGTTACAAGTTAGAACTATACAATTCTATGGCTCATTAAAATACTGTAATTCAACATAATCACAGAGATTTCTACTCATTAACTCTTTTACTATTTCTATCAAAATCATTCAATAATAACTAGATTCTACAAGATACTTATCGATTCTCCTCTTGGGAATGTGTAAAGAGTTCTACTCTTTTCTGTTAGAGAAACAATATCAGGTATTTTTCTTTTCTTTTAGAAAATCATTCCTCCCGAACCCTTAAAGCAACGTATTTTTTTCTTTATTGCCCTCATGATTCCTCAATAGAGTCAAATTCATGGCATTTATATCCATCCATGAAATTATTTTCTCTCTCTCTCTGGTCTATCTTTCTTATTGTTATGAATAATGCCAAAATGGAGAAAATTTTCTTCTTGATTCTACCCTCTTCTTGGAAATAACTAATTCCAACTATTTCCATGAAACCTAGGAATTAAGTTCCATCTGATAACCCTTAACACATTCTCAAGAGTGTTAACAACACACATAATTTTTACTTGTATTTTTATCTAAAAAAATGTGAATATTTATATTGAAAATATGTGTATTTACGTCAATAGCCTTTCATAGACTTTTTTAACTTTTCACTCATAATAAAAGAAATAAAAGTCATAAGCAATTAAATCGGGGTTTTACATGTATAACTTTATGTTAAGCCAACTTTAAAATCAATTGATAAAATAATACTGTGATTTACTTTATGCACTCAACCCGAACTTCACTTAAGACCATCTTTACCATCCACTGCACCACACAACTTCTCCATGTGTTGTGTTTTCCTTCATTTACAAACATGTATTCAAAAGGGTTTATAATATTAATCCAAAAGTTTATAATATTAATCTTAGAATTTATAATCCTAGTGTTTAATATATTATTTTTAGGATTTAGAATATTGAGTTTTATAATGTAAGAGTTTATAATATTTAGTTTGATATTAAGGTTTAATATTGCAACGTTGGAATGATATAGAAATCTATGCAACGTCACATTGTGGCAAACATTGTCTTAATGTGACAATCGATCCAACAATCATTATTGCAATGTTACATTACAATTTATTCCACATTGCATTATGAAATTATAAAAATTGGGTTTAATATTAGGTTTATAATATTTGGGTTTAATGTTATGTTTATAATAATATAGTTAAATATTAAAGTTTATATTAAACTAAGGGTTTAATGTATTAAACTTAGGGTTTATAATATTAATCTTAGGATTTATAATCTTTGGGTTTAATATATTAACTTAGGGTTTAAAATATTCATCTTAGAGTTTATAATCGAAAATTTTATTATATTAATCCTATGGTTTATAAAATTAATCCTATATATGGCAATTATAATATAATGATATTAATTATAATAATAATTGTTGTAGTTATATCATAGTAATACTAAATCCTAGGGATTTATATTATTGTTATATTAAAAATAATATTATAAACCCTAATATGTATAATAATATATTATTGTTTATAATATTAATATTAGGATTTAATATAATAATAATAATAATAGTAATAATAATAACAAAAGAAGGTTTACTATACATATAGGTTTAAATTTACTAATGTGGTTGTGCATCTACTTATATCAACCATATTTATTAATATGATTGTGCTAGTTTAGATAATAATAGTATTCTTTTTACCCTAGTTACAATAACTCATGCTATTAATTACTCTTTGCATAAAAATACTAAACAACAATACTGCACATTACACTTAATTTACTTAACCAATTAAAAAAATATCAAAATAATTAATAATTACTAATCCTATTATTTTTATTAAAAATTATAATCTTATTCAAATTTTACCATTCTTCAACCTCCACGTGACGTCCAGTACCATTTTACACATGCACCCCGTTAGTATCCTTGAAATGTTCTTTCAACTGACTCAAGTGGAAGATTCTTGATGAACTTGGTGATTAACAAGTGTTAATTAAAAATTATCCTAAATACTTGATGTGGAGTCATGTAGATATCGTTGGATTTAAATATATGTATCTAACATTTAACGTATATGTATACTTATTGTTTATTATTAAAAAAATTAATTGAAAATACTCCAAATGTAAGAAAACCCATAGAAAGCGTGCAACTCCAAAAGATACGAGATTAAAACCATGTTAAATTGAATTGACGTGGCTGCATTACACAGAGCTTCATGTTAAACTGAATTCACCTTTTTTATTTATTTAATTATTATTATTATTCAAAAATAATAATTTTTTTTCAAAAATAATAACCTTGTTTTTTTCAAAAATAATAACCTTGTTATGTTATAGAGGAGAGGTTGGTTTTAGGTTGAATATAAAAGACATTTTCCATACTTATTGAGTCAAGTATCCTAATCATATAAATTAAGTATTAATTTATACGAAACGTTGGTTTTAAGTTGAATATAAAGGGCTTTTCTTCCTCTTCTTTTCTTTATATATATATATATATATATATATATTTTATTTATATATATTTATATTTATAGAGTGTATATTTATAAAATTTATAAATATAAATGAGGTATTAATTTATATTAAAAATTAAAATATTTATTGTATTTTTAATTATTTAGATTTATTTTTATTTTGTTAAAGAAATTTTTAATTTTTAAATACGTTTTGTTACAATATCATAAATCATAATATGGTTTATTAATAATACATATTTAAAAATCGTAATTCATTTTATCTTACATTTTTTTATATGATATATTTTTTAATTAATCAATCTAATTTATAGGGTAATACTATTATGCATATTCTAGAATATTCCATGAAAATTAAATCTCTATTATCACTAATAATTATTGATAATTAAATTATTATGAAAAATAATAAAACTTTCGGTTAAAATAACATCATCAGAGTTTTGTAGACGCGTTTCGAATCATCCCGTGTGAACCATCGTTAGGAGAAGATGAATAACAAGATCTTGACATCAAGTTAAATAGATGAAGAGAAATTTTTAACTAAATAAATAATATTATTAATGAATAATATTTTCATATAAGAAAACAGTTAGATTTAACTAAATAAATAAATCAATAATGAAAAAAAATAAATCATTTATGAGTAGTCAATACAAACATACAAATAAATAATAAAAATTATGAAATTGGACTAAAAAATAGCAAAACTAAATCTTCGACACTTGCATAACATTCAACAAGGCATGTCACCACATATGCCTTGAGTCTCTAAAATAATAGCTAAAGAGAAGCATCAATACAAGCTAAAAATTCAGAAAGCTCTTGAAATTATAAAGCATTCTCAAAATTTGAATAGAGATGGTGGTTTGGAAGTAAGTAGAAACTGGATTCTGGTACTTACTCAAATACCTGAATTCTCACCCATAACTAAAACCTTATACAATTTCACCCTTTCCCTTTCATATCCATCTTCCTCATTCTTATCTTCCTCTTATTCATCTTCCCCTCATACATCTCTTCCTATCCTCCTTTCCCATCCTTCCATTCCTCCTTTAATTAATTTTCCTAACTTATATTAAGAACAATTCAACCCATTAATTTTAATATACTAATATCTTATTTTAAGTTAATTCTTTAAATATAACTACTAACTTTATTCCTTACTATAATAATAACTTTCATCAATTATTATTAAAGCCTAACATTTAATCTCCATTGCTAATTATTTCTTAATAATTAAAAAAAATATCTTTGTTCATTTTCGATTTCACTAAATTAGAGTTTTATGGTCGGCCATTTTTCCTTTGCTTAACCTTCCTTACGCTATATATTCCATTCTTCCTCTCTCTTCTTTGTGGATTTGTCCCACGATGACTTTGATTGTAGAATCAACATAAAAATAATGTAGTGAATATTCCGAATAATTATTCTCAAAATTATCAGCACGAAATTTTTAAATCACTCAATAACAAAATTAAGAAAAAATTAGGAAAATATTATATTAAAAAATTAACATTTAAAAATAATAAATGTGATATTCTAGAATGGTAAGAAAGAAGATAACAGATTTAAAAAACAAGAAGTTTCAAATTATATGTTTTAGATTATAACATTGTGAAGAAGACGAGTAAGTTTTATATTTTAAAAGTTAAAAAAAAATTAAAACACCTTTTTCTTACTATTTACAGTGTTTTGGTGACAATGATTACCAACATTGTAGTTTATTGGAAAATGAAGATTATTGTTATTTACAGTGTTTTGGTGACAATGATTACCAACATTGTAGTTTATTGGAAAATGAAGATTATTGCTATGAAATTTGATGTGAGGAATTTATTTTATGTCTTTCATCACAAAGATTAATCTACACACATTTATTAGTGAATTATTATTGGGAGAAATAAACTATTTGGTATATAAATATCAATTGATGCCTATTATTAATATTTAATATCTTATTCTTTGCATTGGACTCCAATGTTGAGTTTTGTAACTTATATTATTAGATTTTATTAACAATTTTTCCTAATTTATGATACAAATAAATTTTATGCATTTCTTCTCTTATTATTTCTAGATCATCTTAAATAGACAGGAAAAAACTAATATTAAGCATAAGAAAACAAAAATTGTGAGAAGAATATTTAATGAAATTTCTTTATAATTTTGAATATAGTCTTAGTTCATTTCAATTTTTTTAATTTTGAAAAAAAAATGTTCGTATTTTTAAGATTTATATTTTAGAATTGTTTGAGTATTAAATTTTACACTGTATAACTTTTTCCGTATCAAATCGAATTTACCCAACAGTTATATTACAGGTACATGGTATTTCTCACCACCCCTGCATGCATGGAGGGAGTCATTTGGACCATGATTAGGGTATCGACCTTGTGATCTAAAACGTTTTGACTAATCCATGTGCAGATAAAGACATTTTACTCCCCTCCAGCCTAATCGGTCCCCTCTTCCTGATGCTGGTCCCAGGATTAACTATCCGGTCTATTTTTTTGATGGGGCGGCACAAGGTGGCAGATGTGGATGTGGTTTTTGGATTTTTTTCTCTTTGGAACAACAATTTTGAGTATACTGGGGAGCCTTCTCTCGTTTTCTTATTTCATGAGCATTCCCTCCATTCACATATACAAACATGAAGGCGGATGCCATGGCTCCATGGGGCATTCTTTGGTTTTCTTATTTCCTGAGCATTCCCTCCATTCACATATATGGGGATTCTCAGTCTATCATCAACCACGTTCGAGGCATCACGTGCATTCGTCATCCGCATCTACAAGGATGACTTAGGAAAATTAAGCTCTTATGGCGGTCCTTCAGGGACATTTCCATACAACACATTGGTAAGGAGTACAACCGCAACGAGGACAAGATGTCCAAACTTGGAATACATGCTTAGCAAGATGGGATGCATAGAAAAAGAAAAAAGACGGCAACACTCAAGCCAATATTTGAAGAGGCCAATTGAAAATATAAGTTTCTCTTAGAAAAGTACACAAATAAAAAAGAAGAAGAAGAAGAAGAGAGGGATGGCAACACTCAAGCCAATATTTGAAGAAGTCAATTGAAAATATGACTCTTAGAAAAAGTACTCAAATTATTAACAAAAAAAACTTTAAAATTGAAATTTAGAAAGTGAAATCCTTCATTTACAATCATCGATTTTATTGTTTTCAATGATAGTCATGTAGCTTAGTGCATGTATCTTTTGGTAGAGTGCCAAGATTTCTACCTAGATTTGTGCCTATAGATGCAATGGCCATGGAGTTTCACAATTGTGTTTATAATCAAAGTTTCAATAAACATTAAAGGAGTTTTGGGAGTTTTGGTTATTTCAAATTTGTTGTCTCAAAACTCTATCTCTATACTTATAATAACTTATATATTCTTACATGGATATATTAGCCCTTATTAGTGAGGACTATCTATTGTTATATGTAGATTATGTGGAAGATAAAAACTATTTTTGCACATTTTCTTCAGCTTGCTATGTATTATTAAAATCATATCAAATAATAGTTACTCAAAGTAGAAGAATTTAAACCCCCTAAAGGAGACATGGACATTTGTTACTTTTAAGAAGACAATTACTTCCACTTTGTCTTTGATGACTCTAATCCATTATATGAAAATAATTTCATTGAGGAAAGACATGAACTAATTATAACCATCAATTTTTATCTTTCATATTCTCCAATAGTAGCATTCCTTTTTAGTCCATAAACAACCTTATATAGTTGTGTGGATGGTTTTGTTGTGAACTCTATTTATTCAAATTCACATGATGATATTAAGCATTTGGAGCAACATTCTTAGCTATGTATTAAGATTAGGTATCTTCTATGGGGATTCATATGAACAATTGTACATATGACTCTAGTTTATGGTGGATCTCCTTAGACCACTTGAACATGAAAACTAACAATTGCACCCTAGTTCATATGCTTACTTCAACATTAATATCAACATGTATCATGAGACTATGATCTATGGTTGTACTTCTTCATAATAAGCTTTGAGGATAATGTTTTTCCAAAGGGGGTCAAATGTTGGGATTCTCTCTAGGGATGTGATGGGGAATGGAAGGGAACATTAAACTAATAATAGTGGATACAATTCAATATAAGATGGAATAAGTATACTTCACTTATTATTAGAAAGTAAGGTCTAACATGGTAACTAATATTGAGTAATGTAATAGCACCATATTAAAAATGGTCCACCAAGTAATTAGAAGGATTTTATGATGATAGTTTTTTTTGTTACTTATAAGGTCAGAGTCGTCCTTATGAGGTTTATCAAAGATTTTAAATCAATATTGAGAGGTTGTTTAACCTTAAGAGGAAACTGAAGGTGAGTTGATTACTGTTGGACATAGTGTTGCCATTGATGTCGAAGGGGAAGTCTAAGAAAGCAATAATTGTCAGTTAGAGGAAGCAACATGATAGTCGGATGTCTTTCTCGATCACAACGAAAGGTGCCAAAGTGGTTCATATATATATATATATATATATATATATATATATATATTATATATATATATTATATATATATATATATATATTTATATATATATATATATATATATATATATATATATATATATATATATATATATTATATATATTATATATATAGAGAGAGAGAGAGAGAGAGAGAGAGAGAGAGAGAGAGATATATATATATATATATATATATAGATATATATTATATATATATATTTATATATATATATTATATATATATATTAATTTTTATTTATTAAAGTTATGATTTTTTAATGAAGCTATAGATGACATGGTTGGATAGTCCTTGACGAGAAATTTCCAACGATATATCACACATGGTCAAACTATTCTTGGATGAGAATTTATGACTGTTTAAAATTCATGATTAGGAAAATTTCCTAATCAAAGGGTCAAGACCCACATACTCCAAATTCATTAAACCTCATGCATGTTTATGAGCGAATCAAGGTTCTTTGGCAGATCAACAACGAATAATGCTCCAACATGCACAATGTTTATTTTGTTAAATGTAATGTACCTTTTTGTAGATCCAATGGATCACATGCCATATGAAGGAACACACGACAAACAATGTTTCAACATGAATGATTTTTAATTAAGGGACTGCCCTACCACATAGGCGTACTCCAGCCAATCAAAATTTAACACATCAGTAGGGTGACGTGACAATCTGACTAGGAGCACACGTGGTAAGATATAATTAGTTTTCAATGACATGTGGTAGCAACAAATTTGTGATGACATGGTAGATGCTATGTGGCATTGTGACTTGTCAATTTGGTTGACTAATTAGATAGATTCTAAGTGACACACGACCCACTTAGGGCACACCATCTGTGAAGGGTGACATCAACATTATTTTTTCAATGGACCCTAGGACCAAGTCACATGGCGAGGGCACATGAGTCTCTTTAATTCATGCAAGTCGCCAAAATTCAAATTCCTTTCAGCCCTCAAGTTTCAAATTCATGTTAGCATTGATCAATTTAATGCCTGCTCACACTTATATATGCATATGTGGCCAATTTTTTTGGAGAGTGTGTATGTTCATCAAAATATATGTCTAGTCAAAGGGTGGATTATTTTCTTGAAGGCGCTATCTCTATTGTTCTAGCACATGGGATCATTCACAATGTTGTCTCATAGGTGTAGGGGATTTGTGTGTATTGGTCGAGGTCGTGAACTTTGTTGTGTTATGTTGCATTGAACCAAAGGAACATGTCATGAGTTTTGGTATATTATGTTGGCATGAAGGCATTGATCATGAGCTTTGGTGTGTTATGTTGGCTCGAAGGAACAACCCATGAACTTTGTTATTTGGCCCAAAGGTGAAGGTCATGAACTCGATGTGTTGTATTGGCTTGAATCTCAGGGTGTGAGCTCTGAGTGTTGATTTCCATAGAGGCTTAGGTCATGAGAACTTATGTGTTGTATTAATTAGCTTAAAGGCACAAGTCATGAGCATGGTTGTGTGTACTAAGCTAAAGGTGCAGGTCATAAGTTCTGTTATGGTGTATTGGCCCGAAGGCACAGGTCGTGAGCATGGTTGTGTGTACTAACCTAAAGGTGCAGGTCATAAGTTCTGTTATGGTGTATTGGCCCAAAGGCACAGGTCGTGAGCATGGTTGTGTGTACTAACCTGAAGGTGTAGTTCATAAGTTTTATTATGGTGTATTGGCCCGAAGGCATAGGTTGATATCTACTATGTTGTATGGTTATATGTTTGAATCACATATTATATGTATGGCTAAACCCAAAGGCTTATCATTTACTTTGAAAAACATAGATCCATATCATCAATATGTATTTTTAGGTAACATAAATGATTATCTTGAATTAATTTTGACAGTGTTTGATTTGGGAGAGGTTGTAAGTTCAATTTGGTGGAAATTGCTGGAGTCTATTTTTGCTTACCTAAATTTCATTTTGTCAAACAAATAGTCAGGCCATAAAAGGGAATTCTATATAACATACGCTATAAAAAGTTCATTTTGTATGCAACAAACCAAAAAGGTGAAAATTGTAGAATAATTAATCGTTTATAATGTTTTTGGGTTAAATTGAGGGCAATATGAATTTAAAAAAAGGTGGGGGGGAATGGATTGTTGTATTATGATCAACATAAGGGACATGAATAGCCATGAGAACATATTTTGAAGGACAATATGTCATTTCAAAGTATTTTGATCCATATTATAAGGTTTTATGGTGATGCAAGAAATGAAGCATAAGCTAATGTTAACGTAAGAAGAGCATGTTGACAGAATGAAAATATTTGAAGGAAGTATTTTGTGAAGAACTTGTGGATCCAGTTAAAAAGATTTTGAAAGCTGGTCCATATTAGGTTGAAGAAGGAAGTGGATATGTCCATCAAGGTTGGTTCCTCAATCAGGTTGTAGCCTACTACAATTTGATGCTTGTATATGATCGAGGTTGGTGCCTCAATTAGGTTATAGCCTAATTCAAGTTGGTTCTTGCATATCATCGAGGTTGGTGCCTTAATCATGTTGTAGCCTACAACAGGTTGGTGCTTGTAAAATTTTTTTGGGGTGGGTCCCTCCAACAAGTTGGTACCTATAAATCTATGTAATCAGATTGAAGAAGATAAGAATAATTTGCAGTTTTTTCCCACAAGGGTTTCAATGTACATCTAGTTTCTTATTATGATGATGTACTAATGTTTTCTAATGATGCATGCTTGTGCCTATAATTTTGATTAATTGGTAATTTTTTAAATTAACGAAATTTGTCGTTACATTGATTCAACCATTCGCTCAATTTATTTTTTAGTTTAATAATTGGAATCATAGAAGGTTCCTTCAGGAACACTTACTCAATGGAAGGTTGATCTCATGGAAGATGAACTCTATTAGATCATCAAGAAAGACTCCTAAATTTGATGGAACCAATTATGATTTCTGGAAGATAAGAATGGAAACGTACATCATATCCTTAGGAGTTGATTCTTAGGTAGGCACAGAGAATGATTATCAATTTCCTAAGACTCTACAGACTGATATGGGTGGTAAGGCTTTCTATACATCCAATGCAATAGCTAAACATGTTATCTCAAGTGGCTTATCTGATACAAAATTCGTTGAAGTAATTCATTGCAAGTCAGCCCATGATCTATGAAACAAGGTCAAAATTTACTATGAAGGTGACAATAAAGTGAAGGAATCAGAGGTACAAACTTACGAGGGTCAGTTTGAAAGTTTGAAAATGGAAGAGGATGAGAATATTGCTTCATACTTTCTTTGAGTAGACAATATTATCAACTCTATCATAGGTCGCCATGAAGAAGTCAAAGAAGGTGATATTTTTCAAAAAATATTGAGATCACTTCCTTCAAGACTTAATCCTAAGGTATTAGCCCTTGAAGGGTTATCACACGTGGATAATTTGAGCATGGAGGTGCTTCATGGAACACTCACAAAATATGAGCTAAGGAAAAAAGAGACAAATTAGGAATTAAAGAAGTCGCATTTGAAGTAGCCAAGGATGAAGGAAAGCAAGGGAATCAAGAAGACTCTAGTCATGAATTTGATGAAGAAGAAACCAAGTTCATTAGAAAGCTAAAGAAGGGAATTAAAAAGTTTAAAGGTAAGCTTCCTCTTAAATGTTTTGAATATGGAATAATAATAAATTATGCTTCTAAATGTCCTTATGCAAAAATAAATGATAGTGACGATGAAATAAAATTCAACTCTAAGGATCACCAGAAAAGATGAAATTCCAAAAATAAAATCTTCTACTCAAAGTAAGAGAGTGATTCCACTACAACAAATTCCTATGATTAACATCCTCTTTAGCTCCATTTTTTGCTTCCACTAACATTTTTAGTGTATTTTTCTCCATGTTTTTGAAAAAAATAGTGCTATTTATTAGGATGGCGCTAATTTTGGCATTTTTTACACTAATCACATACAAACGACGATAAATAACGTTGAATTTAGCACCAAATTTAGCGTGCATTTTAGCTTCCTTTGTAACATCATATTTTTCTCTGCATTATGGAATTGAATATGACTTTTTCTATTACACATGGTGAGGAAGACTTTTGTAATTAAGTTGGGGGGATGCGTGTATGGTATGTATGGTACAATACACCATGACAATAGCCAGATTAGGTAATTACCATCTAGCGGACGCACAATACAGTTATCCTAAATCAATAATTTCCCATTGTCATCGTTACTCCTATTGTCATTTCTGAAAAATCAATGTGACTACTTGGAAATCATTCTTGGTAGTTATCATTTATTATTGAAATATTGAATTCATTATAAGGGTAACCTTAATTATTCCCTACCCATTACCAAATTTCATTCGATTGATATTCTCTACCCAAGTGTTTGTATTAACCAAGTCTCACCCTATAACAACCTTTGAGAAGTTCTGAGCAATAACTATCTTTGAAACAACCATGGAAGGAGAAACAATCCATCATGAACTAGACTCCATTGATGTGTTGCTACACCATCCAAAAGCCCTAGAAATATTTAGGAATGTAGGGTGGTTAGTCTACTTTGAGAAGCTGTAGGGTTTCAATGAACAAATTGATATGGAATTCACATAGGCTCTACAAGAGTGATGTTCAGAGGTTAGAGAATTCAAAATGTTTCTTATAGAGGACATAATTTCCAGGGTGAAAGGTTTAGCTCAGACAAGGGCTCACTGGTTTTGTAGGAAAATAAGAGTTCCAAAAATTAGGGCAACATTTTTACAGTGAGGAGAGGAAATGCTTCCTCACCCTTAGGATGATGTCACTTTATTTATTTAGAAGTTAATTACTTGTGAGGGACATTTTGGGATAGTATTTAATTATCATTTTCAGTTATTGTCACATCTTCATAATGGACAACTAATAAATTTTCATTATTATTTGTTAAAATATTTACAACATATGGCAGAGGCGACGCATATGGAAAAACACCCAAATAGGTTTTTAAACAACCATCCACTCATTAAGTTAATCATAATTCATTCATTACAACAATAGGGAATCACAAGGACTGGTTTATTGGCAAAGTGACATGCAACAACCACTAAAACAAAGGAAAGTGAAAGTGAATAACAAGAGGTAAGTGTTGAAACAACAACAAAAGATAGAACAATTACACCTCCCAGAAAAAAGTAGAGGAACTACACTTCCTAGACAAAGAAGAGTGGTTACACCTCCTAGACCTTATTGTGGAAACAATAAGAGATGGAGTTCCATAAGAACATATGTCGGTACATCCGTCGAAGGAAAAATAGCATGCACTAAAGAATATGTGGATATATCTAGTGGAAAATATAATGATAGTTATCATGGATTTCCTAATGATGAAGAAGGGTCTGAGTTATACCATGTTAAAACAAGGGCACCTAGAACACTATAAGCTAAAGTAGGGGTTCCTAAAATGAAAATGCCGAGGGAATCTAAAGAAGTATATGAAAAATATACTTGTGTAAAAACTGCGGTGAAAAAGAGGAAATTGTAAAAGCAAAAATGTGAATCGACACCAGGAGATAGAGTAGTTACACCTCCCAGAAAAAGTAGATTAGCTACACTTCCTAGAAAAAAAGAGAAGTTACACCTCCTAGACCCCATCACAGAAGCCTTAAAAGATGGAGTTCCATAAGAACATTTTCTAGTACATCTGTCAAAGGAAAAAGAGCATGCACTAAAGATATTATGTATATATCTAGTGGAAAATCTTGGGATAGTTATCATGGATGTCCTATTAAGGAAGAAGGGCCTGAGGCAGAGATTTGTCTAAATTTGCATTAAAATGCATTGAAAAATGAAGTTTTTTGTTCCTCCTCATGTCCTACCAATAAGGAGGCCTATTTCTTCTTCCTCGGCCTCTGCCTTTCCGTTTAGATGCAGAGCTCGTCGTGGCATGTAAATAAAATATTAAAAGAAAAATAAAGTAAGCCAACTCATTAGCTCAATTCCCTTTCAAAGTGCTACAATTAACATGTACTAACAATAGTTAAAGTTCTTTCAGGCAAACTGAGTGGGCTATGGAATGGGAATATATATATATATATATATATATATATATATATATATATATATATATATATATATATATATATATTATGAGGAGAAGATATATAGAAGTTATGGAGCTTTGGAGACTGTGAGATGTATGGAAAAAATGATATGAAGCTGTTAGGAAACCAACTCACAAAAAGATAGAAAAGATATATCAACGCCTTAGAATTCAGCCTCTTCGAGGGGGAAACCTCCTTTACATTACACAAATGAAAAATTCTTGGATGATACAAATGACTAAACCTCATCTCTATATATAGGAGTCTAAGGGGTCACAATGTAATCAAGCCAACATAACAGTAATAACATAAGGGCACAAAAATAACAATAATGGGTTTTTATGGGGCATACTAATAACAATATGGGGAAAATAGGGGCACAATAATAACAATAAGGGATACAATGACAATAGTAATGGGGGAATCACTAGTATTATAGGGGCCTAACATGCCCCTCTCCTTCCGAAAAGCGTTGTCCTCAATGCTTGAGTAGTTCTGGATGCTTCTGTATAAAATTCTCATCCTCCCATGTGGAATCTTCAACGGATAAGTTCTTCCACTTGATGAGATGCTCCGAAATTGATCAATTTTGTAGCTGTCGAGTTCTTGTTTCTGTGACTGCTTCTGGTTCCATCATGATTTTTCCTTCCCTTCAAGTTATGGCAATATTGTTTAAACTGAGAGCTTGTCACCTATAATCTTCTTTAAACATGAAACATGGAAAACTGGGTGCACTCGGGAAGCTGCAGGAAGCTCCAATTTGTATGCCATAGTACCAATCTTTTGAAACACCTTGTATGGACCATAATACTTTGGTGATAATTTATTACCCTTCTTATCTTGCTTGAGGGACATTTTTTTATATGGTTGTAGTCGTAGGAACACCCAGTCACCTACATCAAAACTTCTTTTGTTGTGATGTTGATCTACCTATTGTTTTATTCTATTCTGTGCCAACATGAGGTTATCCTTTAAGAGTTGCAGAACTTGTTGTTGATGCTCGATGTGATGTTCCACTGCTTGAACCTTACAATTTTCTCTTCAATATGATGTGATGGATGGTGGATGATATCCATAAAGTGCCATAAATGGGGTCATTTTTGTTGCAGTATGGAAGGAAGTGTTATACCATCATTCAGCCAAAGGCAACCATTTGACCCATTGTGTTTGTTTATTAGATACAAAGAAATGAAGATATACTTCCAAATATTTGTTTACTATCTCAGTTTTCCCATCAGATTGAGGATGATAAGATGAGCTATGAGCTAGCTGAGTACTGAGACAAGAAAATAATTATGTCAAATAATTTCCAGTGAAAATGGGATCTCTGTCGCTTACAATAATCTTTGGGTTTCCATGTAGCTTTTGAATTATTTCCATAAATGCAGTAGAAACTGTACTGGCTTTAAATGAACGTGATAATGCAGAAAAGTGTGCATACTTGGTAAGTCTGTCAACTACCACCATGATGACACTCTTTCCTTCGGACTTGGGTAAACCTGTGATAAAATCCATTAGAACCTCATCCCAACGTGGGCTTGGAATGGATAAAGGTTGTAATAGACCTGGGGTCTTAACTGTTTCAACTTTATTTTGTTGGCAAACCAAACATTACGCCACAAACTTTTGAATATCCGATTTAAGGCCATCCCAAAAAAATTCCTTCTTAACCCTGTGGTAAGTTTTTAAAAATCCTGAGTGCCCTCCTGAGGGAGAAGTGTGCAATTCCATAAGAATATTTTGTTTTAGGTGGGAATTCTTACATAGGTATAAGCGATCTTTGTACCATAACGAATCATTTTTCCAGCTAAATGTATCAGATGTACTAGGATCTTTTTGTAACTTTCGAATGAGTGCCCACACTTCTTCATCATTCCTCCATTCTTTCCTTGCTTCATTTATCCAATCTAGTTGGATAATAGAAATGGTGCACAACAATGCTTCCACCTCCTCATCCTTTCTTGAGAGTGCATCTGCCACAACATTTTGATTCCATTTTTTGTAAATGATTTCAAAGTCATAACCCAACATATTTGTGACACATTTTGTTTCTATTTAGAGGATAATCTTTGTTCTAAAAAGTATTTAAGACTATCATGATCATTTTTTACCTTGAAGTGTCTTCCCATTAGGTAGGGTCACCATTTCTTAAGTGCATGTAATATTGCCAACATTTCCTTCTCATAAATAGCTTTTTGTAAATACTTTCCCTTGATTGGATGACCTTCGAAAGCAATGGGTCTTTCATCTTTCATTAAAACAACACCAATTCCATTTCCTAAAGCATCACATTCCACAATAAAGGTTTTTGTGAAGTCCGGCGTAGCTAAGACCGGTACTTGGCACATTGTCTCTTTAAGTTGTTCGAAGGCCTTTGTTGCTTCTGGAGTCCATGAAAATGCATCTTTCTTCAATAATGTTGTTAGAGGTGCTGTTATTCTCCCATAATACTTAAGAAACTTGCGATAATACCCTGTCAACCCGAGAAATCCTCGTAGATGCTTTATGGATGTGGGGATTTTCCATTCCTTAATGGATTTAATTTTGCTACGGTCTACCTGAACACCTTCATGAGATACAATATGACCCATATATTCCACCTCTTGTACTCTAAAGAAACATTTGGAGTTTTTTGCATATAATTGTTTCTCCTTCAATAGTTTGAGCACCATGTCAACATGCTCAACGTGATCCTTCCAAGAATTGTTGTAGATTAGTATATCATCAAAAAATACTAACACAAATTTTCTAAGGAAGGGTTTGAAAATGGAATTCATCAAACCTTGAAATGTAGAAGGTGCATTGGTAAGGCCAAAAGGCATGACGAAAAATTCATAATGACCCTCATGAGTTCTAAATGTTGTTTTTAGAATGTATTCAGTCTTCATTCTGATTTGATGATATCTTGAACGAAGATCCAACTTGGTGAAGTAAATTGATCCATGCAATTCAACCAATAATTCATCAATGACAGGAATGTGAAATTTATCTTTAATAGTGAGCTTGTTAAGCTCCCTATAATCTGGACACATGCCCCATGATCCATCATTCTTGTGCACCAATACTATTGGAGTAGAGAAAGAACTTTGACCAGGTTGAATTATACCATCCTCTAGCATTTCTGCAACCATATGTTAAATTTCACTCTTTTGGGCATAGGGATATATGTACGGCCTACTGTTTGGAGGAACACTTCCTGGAATCAAATGAATAGCATGATCATGATCACGAATAGGTGGGAGACCTTTGGGAATCTCAAATACCTTGGAATGATTGTCCAAGACTTTTTGGATATCTGGAGAAATACATGATTTCGATGTGGGAACCTCTAGCGAACATAATTGTGCAATTACACCTCGTTGTTCCTTCTTTAGAAGCTTTTTCATATTGTTAGAGATGACTATCTTTCTCGGTTTCCCTGCAATAACCTTTAATTCAACTTGCTTTCCTTCCGCACAAAATTTCATGAAAAGTTCTTGAAAATTAAAAGCTATTGTACCCAAGGATTGTAGCCATTAGACTCCTTGTACAACATCAGCACCACCCATTGGAATGGAAATAATTGGGATATTCAATACATATTCTCCCATGGATAGCTTGATATTATGGCACTTTGCAGAGAAATTTATGGTTCCTCCACTTGCAACCATCACTTCACACTCTGGTGTTGGATATAGGAAGCAATTCAATTCCTTTGCTATCTTACAATGAATGAAATTATGGGTACTTCCCGAATCAATCAACACTATGACCTTTTTCTTCTTGATATGTCCTTCTATCTTGATAATTTGAGGAGTGGTAATTCAAGCCAATGCATTACAAGATATGGTCGGATTCATTTCTTCTTTATCTAGGGTTTGTTCCTGGAGTATATCCTCTTCTTTTGACGTTTCTTGTTCATTTTCTTCCTCCTCTTCACAATCTATGTAGAATAATTTCTTCTCAGGACACTTATGACCTTTAGTGTATTTGCTATCACAACTATAACAAATCCCTTTTGCTCTTTTTTCTTCCAATTGTTGTGGTGTCAACCTTGTAGGTTGTGGAAGGCTAGGGGCAACAACACTTCCATATTTATAGTTGTGAGTGGTAGGCTTCCTCGTTGCCATAATTTTTCTTTCCATTTTTCTTACTAACCTGAATGCCTTCTTCAATGAATCAGGTTCCCAAAGGCGAACCTCGTGTTGGATATTATCCTTTAAAGTCCCTATGAACACATCAATTTTATGCTCCTCTGGAATATCTTTTACCCTTATGTTCAATTTTTGGAAGTCCTCAATGTTCTCCATCATTGAACCCTTTTGTTTGAGATTTATCAATTGGCTAAAAAAGGTGTTGCTTTTTGTATCCTCATAATGTGCTATCATTTCTTCTGTAAAAATTTCCCAAGTGACAATTTGTTTACAAGATCAAAGCCATCGATACCATAAAAACTGATTTGGTTCCAAATATAAAGTTTCAATACGTACCTTTTGTGTGTTTTGCACATTATGGAGATCGAAAAATTGCTCCATCTGTTGTATCCATGTTCGGGATCCTTGCCATCAAACTTCCTCATATTAAATTTTGGAACATAGTGGGTCTTCAATCCAACATTAGAGTCTATGAAGTCATGATTAACATTTCGTTTGTTCTCATCATGAGTTTCCTTTACTACCCTTTCACCATTATGACCATTTTTTGTAGCAACTTATTCAAATTTATCTTCAATTCTTCCATCTTATCGTCCATGCCATTCATCTTAGCTTCTACGCATTTCTTTAAACCATCCATTTTAGCTTCCTCACCATCCATCTTAACTTGCACCCATTCATATTAGCTTCCACGCCATTCATCTTGGCTTCATTTACCTTTAGTGAGAGTGAAATTTGTTGTGCTTGGTATTGTAATTTTGATATATCATGTTGCATTTCTTCCTCTTCTTCACGAGTCATGCTAGAGCTTTCAGGTTGCTTACTAGGTGTTTCCATTTTATTTCTTAGGGGCATTAATTAATGCTAATAATTCTTCACTATTCCCTTTGAATTCCTTCAAACTGATTTTTCAAACCAATCTTATGCAAAATTAAAAAAAACTACACACCTTTTTTTCACTTTGTAAGAGCTCGATATTGAATTTGTTGTATCTCTGTAACTGCGGATCTCTAATATCTGAAATCCCGTCCTACATTAGCCCTTTGAGTCCTCTTTTTAAACCTCATGTCTTATCAAGATTGGATTCTCCAAGGAAGAGTTATGCCAAATCTCCCACGGTGATGATAGTTCAGTAGAGCGAACTTGTACAATATTCCACGTGTCACTGTTTCGACCTTAGTACCTGAAACTGATACACAAAAAACTACAGGCCGTCCTCTTTTTGAAACTTCTTACGAAATTTCAATCTGATGCTCAAAACAAAAGTTATGACGATTTTCCCCAGGTCACCTGTTTGGAATGTAATTCGAGAATCTGCAAAAATGCCAACTTCCTCAGATCATATCTCCATAAATATAGCAAGACAAGCTCTGAAATTCAGACCCAAAGTTCAAAACGATTTCGGCACAAATGGGTTTTTCTTTTAGCTTCTGAAATGTCGCAGGAAAAAAGTTATAGTGAAAATGCCACAATGACCTATTTGGAGCAGTGAAACCCTAGAATCCAAAGCTTTGATACTAAATGTTAGGAAACCAGCTCACAAAAAGATAGAAAAGATAGATCAATGCCTTAGAATTCATCCTCTTCGAGGGGGAACCTCCTTTACATTACAAAAATGAACAATTCTTGGATGATACAAATGACTAAACCTCCCTTCTATATATAGGAGTCTAAGGGGTCACAATGTAATCAAGTCGACATAACAGTAATAGCATAAGGGCACAAAAATAACAATAGTGGGTTTCCATGGGGCATACTACTAATAATATGGGGACAATAGGAGCACAATGATAACAATAAGGGATACAATGACAATAGTCATGGGGGAATCACTAGTATTATAGGGGCCTAACAGAAGCCTTTGTATATATTTTGAAAAGGTTCATCCATAGAAATAATTTATTTCTCCCTTTTTTACAAATAAATATTCAGAACAATCAAGAGACCTTTAATTTGGCTTTTACAGTGGCTTCAAAGGGTTTTACTCTTTGAATTTCTCTTCTCTCTTTTGTATATTTCCTATAATTTCCTTTTTTACAATATTTTTTTTATTCCATTTCCTTTGAAGGAATGCATACAATTTCTTTGAAAATGATTCACAGAACATAGTTCGAATTGTGGAACAAGAGGATAAATGAAGGGAATTAGAATGAGTGGATATGGAATGTTAGGGATGAGCATAGATTATAAAAAAAATGGGTACATGCATGATGATACTTTCCATGAAATAACACATGCAAATTCATCAATTTCAAGGCTGATGAGGATTTCAAAATAGTGAGGATGAGTGTTCAAAACAATTTCATTAACAAGTGTAAGAAAGATTGGAAGAGTGATGCATGGCTAGTTCAACCATAATATAGGGTTTGTAGAATTCATGAGGTCATTACACATCTAAGCCCATTTGTAATTTGAAAATTTATATAAACTTTTGGAAATTAAATGGAATTCAAACTAGGGTCTAGAATCAGAGCTTAAGAGGGAGATCAGAGACATGAAAAGCCAGTTAAATAATGGGAGAAAGGAAGTATACCAATTATGCAAACATAATTGACGGGGAATGTAACACCCTCCTCACATATCTACCTAAGTAACCAGCCAACTGGTGTAAACATGATACGAGAAGCTACTATGATTGGATTCGACCTCTTACGTGACCTTAAGGAAGTGGAATCGATAGAACACATCAACCAACCTATACACATCAATAACAGAAACCTTAGGAGACATGTTAGTCACTCAGACATCCTGTCCCTGGTTCCCACCGATGTTATGTACATCTTAGTCCTCAGTCGCTCTCATGTTATAGGCAAGAGAGTGTCCAAAAACCCAAAGTCGCTCTCACAGGCTTGCCTACCAGTGACCAAAGACTAAATTTGTCAGTGCTATGCCAGAAACCTTAGGATTTGAGCCACCTTTTCAGGCCCAAAGCCCAGGTCACTACCCAGAATGGAATGATAACTTAGGAACAATAAAATAACAAGGAAATAATGGTGCAAAATAAATAAGTTGAACAAGATCTTAATCATACCCTTACTAGCCATGCTAGGAATTTCGTCAAACATATCATCAACATGTAAACTGTAGGTATAAACAACAGAATTAAGAGTAGGGATCTCATACTTCTCTGAGAATCGCTACGAACCATTGTTCCCCCATGTCATTTTCTACATTATCATTTATTATGCCATAGATATGTTATCCATTCATTAACAAGCAAAAAAATGCTGAGAGACATACATAGTTGTTGTCATAAAACACACATATAGCCATCGTAATAGGGAAAGAAATATCATAAGCATATTAGCCGTAAAATCCACATATACATCAATAAATTTACACATGAAAATCAAGGGATTGAAAAACCAACTAGATATGGAAATACCACATTCCACCCGATCATAGAATGGCTGATACAAATATCTCTTCAGTCATTCACCCCTGTGCCATATTCCAAGCATGAATGTGGGACTCAAACTAAAGGAACCAACCAGAGCATACCAAGGCTAAACTAGCTCACCATCATCAATAGAAACCAAGCTTTACCATAATCCATCCCGGATCACTAGGACAACACAATGAACACATCATAATAGGATTTACCATGATGTACACCCGATCACTTGGCGAAACAAGTATGGATTCCAGTAGATTTCTCCACCTACACTGTGAGGAATTTTCTGATCTCCTAATCTCTCTAGATTTACCGCAATCCAAACCTAGATCACTAGGCCCTAAACCAATACCCACTCTTGAGGCTTTACTGCATATCCCAAACCTGAGATTACTAGGCCCAATGGAGAGAAAACCACCTCTTGGCTTTACCATATATCTTGTCATTCACTGGCAAGGATTCCTAGGCCCATTGAGGCAACACAATCCTGGCTTTACCGAAACCCACAGTCTAGCTCAGGGGTCACTAGGGTAATGGATTAGGCGTGATCCACTGTCTGATTCAAGGACCACTAGGCCATGTGCTCTATCATTTGGAGATCCATCCCACTCAGCTTCAAATCCATTCGACAATCCATCTCAACCAAAACATGAGAACCCCATCACGCCATGGTTATCCGAAAATGGCAAGGCTAGGTTGAAAACACTGTTACACTTGTCAAAGCCCATGCCACAACAGAAAAAGAACCACATGCAATATCATGCATTCCAAATCTAGCATGGAAATACACATGTAAATTGATACTTGCAATGAATCCTATTGTAGCTGCTTGATCCTACCTTTCGATGCTTGATGTTTTCTTCCTCTTGCCTTCTTTCCCTTTCTTGCTCTAACGCCAAAATTGCTCCAAGAAAACTCTAAGTGTCCAAGAGTGAGTGAGAGAGAGATAATAATGAGAGAGCTCCAAAACTTAACTGACCAAAGGTTACCAACTGATCCTCAGAAGCCCTTTTATCAATGAGGCCTTTATTTTCTTCATTGTCCATCATTTTCATTCATTTTCCTCCTCACATGCAACCTATGACCTTTCACCTCCCTTTTCTCCTAATTTCCATTATTTTCATAAATAAATGTGCCAAAAATGCCATTTTGACATTCCAAAGCCTTAGACATTTCCTTTTCCAATTTCCTTAGCCATAAACAACCAAATGAACACCCCCTAGGATGTCTTCCCAACATTCAGCTTGGAATAAGTGTCCCATCAACCGCGGCTATTATTTTTGCCTTTATTTACTTTTATTACATGGAATTTTCAACATGGATGTTACAGAACCCTCCCCCTTGGGTAACACCATCCTTGGTGTTAGACCACACCAAGGCCTTAGAAAAATTGCTAAAAATCAAACATACTACCCATGGAGATTTATAACATAGCTCGATGTAGTATTTACAATGATCACCCTACTGAAAGCAAACCAACATCATAACAACATAATAACATGAAATCATAATGAAATGACACTCATACCACTTACTGGAGCTTTATAACATAGCTGATGGCGGTAATTACATCCATATACATATGTACATATAGAAACATCACCAAAACATATACCCAAAACACCATACCAAAACTGCTTTGCCTCAACCGGAAAACAAGGAAGGATACATAGCCCACATCCGATCTGTCATTTCCCATGTAGCTTCATCGGACCCAAAGTGCATCCATTGCACTTTAACTTGCTCGATTTTTCGGTTCCAGAGCATGAGCACCTTTTTTCTGCAATATACACTGAGGCGTTGATTAGAATTCTCCATCTGGTTCCACTAGCAATACAGACCATGCAATCACATGATCAACATCCTTAACATAATTCTTAAGCAATGATACATGTAAAACATCATGGACATTCACTATCAAAGACAGTTCAAGTCAATAAACTATTGGACCAATCCTCTCAATGATACTGAAGGGTCCACAAAACTGTGGTGCTAGCTTGGCACATGATCCAATTTGCAATGAAATTTTCTTCGGTTTGATGCGCAAGTATACCTATTCCTCAACATGGAACTCCTTGAAAAACCTGTTCGGATCTGCATAGCTTTTTTTCCTATCCTGTGCTGCTTTTAGATTTTCTTTATAACCTGCATTCCATGTTCCATATCTGCCAACATCTTTGGTCCAATAAATACCCTATTAACCAAATCACTCCAACTAATGGGAGTATTGCAACTTGGCCCATACAATGCCTCAAAAGGACTCATCCTCAATGACTCCTTATAACTATAGTTTTATGTGAACTCTACCAGTGGAAGGTACTCTTCCCACTTTTACTACGAATGCATCACATACATCCTCAACATGTCCTCCAATATCCTATTGAACCTCTATGTTTGTCCATATGTCTGTGGATGATAAGTCGTACTGAAGGCCAAATCTGTGCCCAAACCTACAAATAAATCCTTCCAAAACTTAGAAGTTAACTTCACATCCTTGTCTAACACAATCTTCTTTAGAAAACCATGCAATCTGACCACATCTCGGATGAATACCTATGCTAAATCACTAGCTAAGAATATAGACTTCACTGGGATGAAGTATGCAACCTTTGTTAACCTATCCACAACAACCATGATGGAATAATATTGTCTCACTGTCTTAGGCAACCCTGTGATGAAGTCCATGGAAATGACCTCCCATTTTCACTCTAGAATCGCGATCGGTTGTAGCAATCCACTGGATGATTGTACTCTGCCTTCACTCGTTGACAATAAAAACACCTAGCCAAAAACTCTGCTACATCCCCATTCACATTTTCCCAATAATAATATATCTTCACTACAATCAATGTCTTTTGATAACCTAGGTGACCTGAATAAGTTTTTGCATGAAACTCCCTCAAGATTACCTTCTTGAGCTCACTTCTATCCAGCACATAAATCTTGTCTCTGAATCTGACCAATCCATCCAATGTAAGACAATAATCCATAAGATGTGCACCTACACCTATACATGTACCATTATTTGTACCTATACCTACACCTGTACTTGTACTACCACCTGTACCTATACCAACACCCTTCTACAACCTGTGCACAATCTCCATATACATGAAATCTCACTGACTTGCCTGCAAGATCCTATCCCATAAGTCTATCCCATAGGAGCTCAGAGCTGCCAAGTGATTTACCTGTACCTGCCTGCTAAGAGCATCTGCCACCATGTACCCTTTACCTATGATGTACCTAATATCGAAATCAAACTCACTCATCATGGCCAACCATCCAGCCTTCTTGGCATTCAGATTCGCCTGGTCAAACAAATATTTGAACCTAATATGATCACTCATCAGTACAAACCTCCTGTGAAGAAGATAGTGCCTCCACATCTTTAATGCATGTATGACCATTGCTAACTCCAAATCATGTGTCGGGTAGTTCTGCTTGTGCTCATTCAACTTTAGCATACCATCTACCCATCCTGCATAAGGACTCCACCAAGTCCTCTCCTGCAAGCATCTATGCATACTACAAACTATTTGTCTGGATCTGCAATCTATAGCACTGGTGCATGTGTCAACCACTACGTAAGCTGCTCAAAGCTAGCCTCACACTCTTCTATCCATTCGAACTTCTTACCATTTCTCTGCAATGATGTGATAGGATAAGAACTTTGTGAGAAGTTCCTAATGAACCTCCTATAGTAGCCTGCCAAACCCATGAAGGATCTCACCTCATCCACGCTACCCACTCCATGGTGGCTCTTATCTTCTTTGGATATACTGGAATGTCCTCCTTGGAGACAACATGCCCCAAGTAATTTACCTCACTCTAAAAGAAACTATACTTGCTGAGCTTAGCATACAACTGATTCTCTCTCAACAACCTCAACACTGTTTCGAAATGTTTGACATGCTCTTCCTAATTTTTTGAAGATACCAGTATATCATCAATGAACACAATAACAAAATTATCCAAATATTGACACAACACACTATGCATGAAGCACATAAATGTAGTTGGAGCATTATTTAAGCGAAATGGGACTACAACAAACTCATGCTGCCCATACTTGGTTCTCAACACAGTCTTGTAAATGTCCTTTGATTTGATGTGTACCTGATGGTATCCCAATCTCAAGTCAATCTTGGAGAACGTTGTTGCTCCCTTCATCTGATAAAAAAAGTCATCAATCCTCGATAAAGGGTATCTGTTCTTGATAGTCACTTTATTCAATTTCCAATAGTTAATGCATAATATGAGAGTACCATATTTCTTCTTCACAAACAATATCGGTGTGCCCCAAGTTGATACACTTGGCCTAATGTATCCCTTGTCCAACATCTCCTTCAAATGAAACTTTAACTCAACCAACTTAGGTGTTCTCATCCTGTAAGGTGATTTTGATGTTGGAGCTACCCTTCGTACTAACTCAACAGAAAATTTTACCTCCCTATGAGGTGGCAAGTTTGTAATGTCCTCAAGAAATACATCCTGAAACTGCTGCAAAACTGGGTACCTGTTCAACACATTTGCATACTCAACCTCCTTGCCTTATCACTAGAAATGTGTACTATAAATAACATACACCCTTTCCTGCTTCTATTCTTTTCTTTCATAGTTGTCACCATCCTAACTAATGTGGCTTTCTTCTTACCCTGTAAGACTCTTGGTTCTCCATTGTCATCAACACACTTAATGGATTTGTCATAACAGTCTACCTTGGTTTTATGAAGATACAACCAATCCATGCCCAATAACATACTGTGTTATTCCAACGGTAATACATTCAAATGTGTTGTGGTGGGCATACAACTCAAATCAAATGCACAAGCTCTTACCCAATTATGAACTCACTTCTTTGTACCTGTAGCCAACTGCACTAACCAAGACTCTGCATGCAATTCCTTACTCAAACCACACTTACCCACCAAGTCAGGACTAACATAGCTATAATTGTATCCAGGGTCAATCAAAATAGAAATAACTTGATCAAAAATCTTACTATCCATCTCAATGTTAGATTCCTAGCATTCTTCCTGTTTGTTCTCCACTGTTACATAGATACGAGAAACACTCTGCCTATTGTCCCCAATAGTATGTGCCTCCTATGAACTATATATTTGAGGCCTACCACCCTGATTTTGTGGAAAATCTCTCTTAAGGTGTTACTTGCCACATTTCCAACACTCCGACTGACCAAATTCAACACCTCTATGTTTCTGTTGTGACTCATGTCCCTGTCTAGTTTCATTAAATCTCTTTTGCAGTGCCACGTTCTCTTTCTCATCTACATTCTGAGGCCTTGTCCTCTTAGTCTGTCATTTACCTTTACCTTTTTCTTTTCCCTTCCATCCTTGCTGAGATTCATTCTTACTCCTTGATTGTTCATAGCAATGCTTTAATTTCCCAATAACTTCCTCAAGTGATTGAGTCTCGTCATACCCAATCTGATCTCTAAATTCTAATGGAAAACCACTAACAAATCGATGAACTTTAGCCTTCTCATCAATAAGATATGGTACATAACTCAATAGCTCCAGAAACTTGGTCATGTACTCTTCATCTGTCAGTGATCCCATCTTTACCTCATAGAATTCCTTGGCCTTACTGTCGCAGTACCTCTCTAGCAAGTACCTTTTCCAGAAAATCCTCTTGAACTCATGCCAACTCAAATCATTCGTCTTGATGTCTCTGACCCACTTGACATCTTCCCACCAAATGTTTTCCTTACATTTCAAGATGAAGATCGCTACTCAATCCTTCATGTTATCTGTGTACTCATGCAACTCAAATAATTTTTTCATCCCAAGTATCCAAGCCTCTGCGTCTTCTAGCTTCTTCACATATCCATCAAAAGTAGGTGGCTTCTCTTTCTTAAATTCATCTCTCAAGCATCCCCTGTAATTCCTCCTATAACGATGATAGTGATGATGATCATGATGTCTATCAGAACCAAAACTAGAATAGTACATGTGCTCATCACCCGTTCTATCTGGAGTATCCAACAACCTACCATATCTCACCCTATCAGATCTATTCGACCTGTGTCTACCAGGATACCTATTTCCATATGCCCCATCAGTTCTATCCTCATGTCCCTGTCTGACCTGAAGTGGCCCTTGTCATTGCAAGCTTGACAAACTTTGAAGGAGTATAGCATTAACCTCTGCATGTTTCTCTTGTGCCTGTATCATCCAGTTATTATCTTCCTTACAACTCCTTATCTCTTCCTTCAATCTTCTCAATCTATCTGCCAAATCAGAAGAGTGCCCCACAACGCACTACCCATTTGATTCATGGGGAGATTTTATGTAGTCTACCACCTTGCTAGCCATTTGATCTCTTTCCTAGAATGCATAATATTCCATATAAACAAAATCACAATAAATCAACGTACCTTAGCATAATTCGGGTTGCATACCTTGTTTGAAAGATCAACAATCAATGTGATACATGTATAACATAAGCATTATCATATAGACATACACAATCAAATGCATCAACACGTAAACATAACTCTATTTAGGGTCCAGTCATCAATGCAAGGCCATATCATTAATGCATGCTATGACCTCATGCATGACAACAACCATTACTCCATTGTACACATTTCCACATGCAACCATCATCATGCATAAGAAATTCCTAATCAACTAAAAATATCCATAAACACATAAACACATAAGCGCATAAGAAATCCATATGCATAAATGCATAATAAATACATTAGAAATCCATCTGGTGTTGTGGGATAAAATAGATTTTAGTCAAATTCACCTCATCTTCTCCATGTTAATTTATTTCACTGTGTTACTGGTCATTTCATACATGTATGTGGCTATCTACAGGGACTGAGCTGATCTATAGAGGTGGGCATAACTTCCCACATTCACCTGGAATTCTCCATCCTCCTCCTGGGCACCTCGTGGTTCTTCCAACCTCTATCTCCATAATCACTATGTCAAGGAAAATAAGAGGCAATGTGGGCATCAACTTTGGTGCAAGATAGACCTTCGAGGGGTGCTAGGCTTGGCCAAGTGGCTCCCACCATCTTCATTTATTACCTTCTACCTCTATCCACCTTCCTTGATCCCTAAGATACCATTTCCATCCTCAAAACACCCTTGGACACCCTCCTGCAGCAAAACATGGCCTCCTGTAGAAATACAAAACCTCTTGTAGCAGTATTATTTTTAACGATTTTTGCTTCCCACTTTGATCCTAGCCTAGTTAAGATGAATAATGGACCCCAACTTGTGATTTGATGATTAAGGAAGAATCTAAGACCACTCCAACTTCCTCCTTTCCTCACAACAACCATCAGATAACAAAACAAAGTTATAATTGGTATCTTCATCCATATGCATGTTAAAAATTAGATTCCTTATTTTTAAGCAATTGTAAAGTAGAAAAATGATGCATATAAATAGGTTACTGATGTGATTGAATGTGGAAATTAGAGTAGCACGATTTACTTTTACAAGTATATTATCTATTTTTTCTTTCATGCAATGTCAATTAGCATTTACATTTGAATTAATGGCATTTCCACTTTTGTAGCTAGAATCAAGTTCAATTATGATTTCATAGAAGGTTTTCATTGTATTTAGTTGGACAAATGGTATCTGAACACCTTGATCTGATCTCATGATTGAGGGTGGCATCAGTAGAACCTAACCTATTGTGCATATAGCACTATCACCTTTAAGTTTGTACGAACCCTGGGTTGATAATTTGAGTTGAGAAAGTTTATAGTGATGCAAAATGTCATGATAAGAGAAAGTTTATTTTCATGAGCAACATGTTGCATGAAATCTTTGGATTCATAAAGGAAAATAACACAAAGTTTCATGGTGTACATATGAAGAGATCCTATTGAATCAACATATAACACCCAAATCCTAAAAGCGGTGTGATACAAATGAAGCCAAAGGTCCTTTTAGTGTGATGTGTGTAAGTGGAAAAGTTCTTTAAAAAAAACTACATCAAATACAAAAATTCTTTTAAGTAATCGACATAAGATAAATATTTAATATTTAACACAAAACCTTTTTAAAAATTCAACACATAATGTATTTCACTAAAAGTTATTTTGGTCATGACACAATGTTTCACATTTAATATTAATTTGGTCATGATATATCATGTATTTTTTTATTATATAAAAGAATTCTATGTCATTACCAAAAAACAATGATACATCAGGACCACATGCCTAAAGATGGTTGTGAACAAAGTACATAACTTATAGCAAAATCATCACCCTGATTCCTAAATAGTTTCTACGAGAAACATAAAGACAATGCAGTGATATCCAAACTATTAGAGTGAATCGCCACCATAATTAATAGAGAGAGTCCTAGAGAAAAATGAATACTATCAAAGAGAGCCATAGACTTCCAAAACAATTGTCATACTCATGCCCATAATTCTTGTACCTAAATAACATAATGACCAACAAAAGAGGAAACAACCATCGCCAGCAGAAAAATCCCCAGAACGTCCATTGCATCGAACCACAGAGAAAAATGAAACATTCCATATAAACTATGAAACTAACAAAACAAAGGCCAACCTATGCACTCGAAAATCCGGCACCAAACACCAAGAAGACAACCAACCACAGAGGAAAGGGTTGTCACCTTCAACCATCGTCAAAGAGAAATAGTCATAGAACAACATGCACACAACGTTGTGCGTAACCACCAAACATCAATTATTTCCATAGGAGAATAACAAAAAATTAAATTCTATAAACACTTTTCACTGTAGAAATCAAAACTAGAAAAATGTATGACAGGCTTAGTCTGCCATGAAAATCATAGGATTTGGAGATGGAGAACTAGAAAACAGTGTATTGGTTGGATCTCTAGGCAGGTTAGAGAGAGCCCTTGAGGCAAAATTTGACACCAGATTATTCTCCACCCAACTAAGGCGAGCATCAATATCATTGATTTTAAATTTGATGTTCCTTAGCATTCCTGTGATGTCCTGTGAACAGGGAAAAATATTGTAATTGTGAGCTTGTTTGTCCTTAAAAACAGACGTAATAGAGTATCCAATTGTTGATTCATAGAGAGAGAATGTAAGAAATACAATCTTCTTTTTAATAATTTTCTAGGGTTAGCAACCCATTTCAGGCCATCACCCCCAAGCTCTGGATCTGAGAAGTATGGACACTCCCCAAACTCTTTACATTCCAACAATAATATTTCTCTAAGTACCTCTAAAGGTACCAAATAAAAATACGAGGAAACTAAATCACTAGTAAAAGTGTGACTACATTTAAGTCCTTCGTACCCATCTCCACCCCTTTCACTCACCATAGGCTAACGGGGAGGCATGGTTGCCAAGACAAGAGTGCATGATAGAAAACTAGTTAACAAGCTATGACCAGAAAAACAAACAAAAGGATGAGTCACCGCCCTAATTAAGACCAACCGAAACATAATAAGGTCATCCCCCATTGTCCACAACAAGGGACCAAATTCAAGGGTCGAGTGCAATTCACCACACGGGAGGGGCATACAATCCAACAAAACATACGACCAATAGAATACCACATGACAATTTAACCAACCCCAAAGACCTAGTTGCATTTACTCAAGTCGAAAAACCCCAAAACATAGAGAAGAGAAGATGCCCAACTGAAGAAAAACCGAAAAATTGACAAATTGGTAAAAAACAAAGGAGTAGCATCACAATTCACCAACACGAGATGCAATAAAGGACTATCACCTTGATTCATAGACACCAAATGCAATAAAGGAGTAGCACCCCAATTCACCAACATTAGGCACAACAATGGAGTATATAAGCGATAACGACTCAGAAACCAAATAGAATAACAAATACCAAGCCCTGGGAAGTCTAGACTTCAAATCCACAGTGAAAAATTACCAGGATACCAATAACCATATACCAACACTGGGCATGAGTATGAAATACCTAAAAAATTAGTGTCCGAAAATGGTGAATTTGAAAGAAAAATGACCAACTCAAAAATAGTCCCTTGTGCCATGGTATGTAGGAACAATAAAAAATACATGGACATGCCCGTTGCACCATGTAACATGTCACCATAACAAAAAAATAAAAAATAAAAAATAATTATACCTTAATACTGTGTAAATTTCTTTACAATCACGTAATCATTAAGAGAGTGAGGTCATAAGTATTTATTATATTGTACTATCTCCCTTATACCTAGATTCAGAACATCAATTAAATAATTTTGTAGTGTACTTATCAATGGTTAATTGTTTAGTCACATGGTGTTGTTTGGCATCAATATTCAATACCTTTAACAATTCCTTGTATTTATCACATCGGATATTTACTATACTTCTCTTGCATGGATTGGTATGAATACATAGTACATTGGTTGTTTGTATGGTAGTTATGTATTAAGTTATCATATATTTTAACAAGGCATGGAGGCATTCAAGATGGGTTGGAATGTGGCTCTCCACCTTGGCACTTTGAATTGATTATCCTATCTAGTTATACATTGTATCTAGACTTATGCCACTGCTGCCTCGTACGCGGTGTTAAGCCTCTAGTTGTCTTTGTGCTCTAGCAACAGATCTTGGAGCCTGTGCTAAGAGGAATGTACACTATTCATATTCTAACCTCACATCGGATGGTTTTGAGCTCATCTGGATCCATTATGGTAACTAGACCTACCCTGACCTTTGCCATTTTGCTCATTTCCCTCGTCGCCTGGACCAGATGTGCTCTGCAACTTCTGGTTATTTGGTTTGAGTTTTGATTGTTTTGTTGGCACCCTTATGCTGCAGGATTGTTTTTGTTTATGGTCCACATGGTTGGTTAAGTTTTGAACTCCCAACTAGAGTTGGCCGCCAACGACGTGCCTTCTAGGGTTGCTTTAAATTTGTCAGGTAAGATAATGAAACATCATGCTACACTACAATTCTATCGTTCCAGTTTCTTCTTTCTTCTTTTCATGGTTAATTAATCAATTATTTCATTGATGCAGAGGTAGCTCTGCTAGCACAACTTATAGTGGGGTCTAGAGAGGTTGGAACCTCCACTGCTCGACCGACTTTTTTCTAGTTTACTATTCTGCATTTTCTTAAAGAATGACCTGTTTGCGATTTTATATTCTTTAGCAAAAACTCATATCTCCTAGTTGAGACACATGGGTTGTCTTGTTTATCAATTTCCCTACTCTAATTTAAGGGTTTGTCATCGATTTAATGTAAAGACTATTTTTGTTGGGTTGTGTTATATTCTTTCCATGACGAGCCCACGTAGTTAATCAGGAGTTAGAGGGGGGGAGGTCATAGGGGGTTTGAGGGGTACCCGTAACGCCACTTTATGGGGTCCGGGGCAGCGCCCCATAAAATTTTGGTTTTGGACCCTATGTTAGGTTGGGCGGACCCACCTATTGTTTTGTGCATGATTTTCGCACATGGTTTTGGACGCGATGGTTTTTGTTCCATGGTATTGGATGCTTTGGCATGTATAAATATGTATTGTAACATTGAAAGGAAAATAATGAAAAATCAAGCTGGTAGTCTCGGTTTTGGGATCGAGGCGAAAATCTCTATGTATATGTGTTTTATGTGTTCTGCTCTCGCATTATTTATCTTCTGGGTTTTAGAATTTGTATGCAGGTAATTTCTGTATGGGGTTAAGAACTACATTTGGTATCAGAGCTATTTTGGCTTCAAGGGGACGCCTGTGTTGTTGAGGGGTTTCGCTCGGGCCTGTGGTAGACCCTGTTCAGTGGGGGATCTGCGAGATCGATTCTGGTGGTGAAAGAAGATGGCGAGCAGTAGAAAGATAGAGATCGAGAAATTTAATGCTCAGAGTTTTGAGTTGTGGAAACTCAAGATGGAGGATCTATTGGTGGATAAAGATTAGTGGATCGCGGTAGATCTAGGTACTAAACCAACGGGAGCGTCCAATGAAGAATGGAAGAAGTTGGATCAGAAGGCAAAGAGCACAATACAATTGTGTGTCTCAGATTCAGTATTGTTGAATGTATCAAGGGAAGCTACGGTAAAGGCTTTGTGGGACAAGTTAGGGACTTTGTACCAATCTAAGTCTCTGGTGAATAAACTGTTCCTGCAGAAAAAGCTGTATAACTTGAGGATGAAAGATGGAGACTCGGTGACAGAGCATCTGAATGCATTTAATACTATGGTAAGTTAGTTAGCATATGTTGATATTAAAATTTCAGATGAAGATAAGTGCATTAGTTTGTTGTGTTCTCTACCAGATTCGTGGGATAGTCTGGTTATTGCAATAGGTAGCAATGCAACTACCTTGCATTTTGATGAAATAGTCTCATCCTTGCTGACAGAGGAAATGAGACAGAAAAATATGGAGAGCCAGAATGGTGATGCCTTATCTGTACGAGGACGGTCCCAGAACAGGAAAAAAAAAAAAAAAGTCATCGAGTGGGAGATCTAAATCTAGAGGGAGATCTAAATCTTCAGGAAAACCTGTAAAGGTGGTGTGATGGAAATGCGGAAAGGAAAGCCACTTTAAAAGGGATTGTAAATCTAAAGCTCTTGACAAAGGAAAGGGATCTGATGAGGCTCCTTCTGGAGAGGCGAAAACCACCTCAAATGAAGGTGGGGATGTGTACTTGGCTTCTTCAAGTACACATGTAGATCATGAGGCATGGTTGATTGACTCAAGTGCATCCTTTCACTTCACTCCACATAGAGAGTGGTTCTGCGAGTATGAGAAATATGATCGTGGTGATGTCTTCTTGGGGGATGACAGGAAGGCTAGAATCATTGGTCGTGGAAAAGTAAAGTTGAAGTTGCAAGGTGGAAGGGTTAGAACACTTTCGGGTGTTCTACATATTCCTGCATTGGCCAGAAATATGATTTCTGTAAGTAAGCTGGATGATGCAGGTGTAAAAACAGTGTTTGAGAAGGATACCTGCAAGATGGTTTAGGGAGCACTGGTATTGATGCGGGGACTTCAAATTGGAACTATGTACAAGTTGCAAGGTAGAACTATTGTTGATGGGTGCAACAATTATGTGGTTCTTGAAAATGGAGCAGAAAATCTAGTGGTCTCTAGAGAAAAGACCATGTTGTGGCATCAAAGGCTCGGACATATTGGAGAGAAGGGCCTTCGAATACTTCATGGTAAAGGTATGGTAGAAGGTATGAGTAATAGCTCTCTGGATTTTGATTTCTGTGAAAATTGTGTATACGGGAAGCAGAATCGAGTGAGCTTCCCCTTTGGTGGTAAGAGGGTGAAACATATATTAGAGCTTGTGCACAATGATGTGTTTGGACCTGTGAAGGTTCCATCACTGGGTAAGTCTGTGTACTATGTATCATTTATAGATGACTTCTCAAGGAATACATGGATATATTTCCTTAAGAACAAATCTAAAGTCTTTGATAGGTTTAAGGAATTTAAGGCTCTAGTGGAAAACGAGACAGAGAAGAAGATAAAGGTGCTGAGGATAGATAATGGTGAATTGTTTTGAAGTAAGGAATTTGAAGAATTCTGCAAGAAGTGTGGTATAGCACGACAGAAGACTACTCCATATACACCTCAGCAAAATGGAGTTGTAGAAATAATGAACAAGACGTTGATGGAAAGGGCAAGAAGCATGCTCAGTGGTGCTGGGTTAGGACAAGAATTTTGGGCAGAGGCAGTGCATACTGCATGTTACCTGGTCAACAGGTCACCTTCATCAGCATTGGAGGATAAGACTCCACAAGAGGTATGGACTGGTAAGAAACCCTCTCTTTCACATCTGAGGGTATTTGGATGTGATGCACATGTACATGTTCCAAAGGAGAAAAGAACAAAGTTGGATAGTAAATCTAAAAAGTGCATCTTTATTGGGTATAAGGATGGTTTAAAGGGTTATAAGCTTTGGAACCCACTAACAAGGAAGGTTATGTACAGCCAAGATGTGGTGTTCAGAGAGGTGAAAGATGTTATTAAACATGAAGTCCAACCAAAGGAACCTGAGAAGATAGAGTTTGAGCTAAAGGAGGAAGAATCAAACTCTACAACAGAGGAGGAATCAGAAGATGAAGAGCCACAAACTCCGGCTATGAGAAGATTAGTTCGAGAAAGAAGGCAGCTAGAAAGGTATATTCCATCTGCTTTTTGTTCAAATTTTGCTTTATCTATTACTGACGATGATCCCAAAACTGTGAAGGAAGTAGTAGATTCAGAGGATGGAAAACTCTGGAAAGAGGCCATGGTTGATGAAATGGCATCTTTGCACAAAAATGAGGCTTGGGATCTGGTGGAGTTGCTGGCTGGAAGGAAACCCATTGGAAGTAAATGGGTGTTTAAAAAGAAGACAAATGTAGAAGGAAAAGTGGAGAAATACAAAGCTCGGTTGGTAGCAAAAGGTTATTCCCAGGTGTCGGGAATTGATTATGGTGATATTTTTTCTCCTGTTTCCAAGGTAACTTCTATTAGATTACTTTTATTTGTTGCTGCTGCTTTTGATTTTGAGGTAGAACATATGTATGTGAAGACAACATTTCTTCACGGGGATCTGGAAGAGGAGATCTACATGAAGCAACCTGAAGGCTTTGCAGTGAAGGGTAAGAAAGAACTGGTATGTAAGTTAAAGAAGTCTCTATATGGGTTAAAACAGTCACCAAGGATGTGGTATCAGAAATTTGATACATTCATACGGGGACTTGGCTTCACCAGAAGCAAAGCAGATTACTGTGTGTATTTTAAATTAATTGGTGACCGTGTTATTTATCTGGTCTTGTATGTGGATGATATGTTGTTGGTTGGAAATGACAAAGAAGTTATCCAGGATTTGAAGACCCAATTGTACTCCAAATTCGAAATGAAAGATCTTTGTGCTGCAAACTATATTTTGGGCATGGAAATTAAACGAGATCGGGAAAAGAGGAAGCTCTGGTTAAACCAGAGGAAGTTTGTCGAGACAATATTGCAGAGGTTTAATATGCAGGATAGTAAACCGATGAAGGTTCCTATTCCTGTAGGTGTGAGGTTATCTGCTGAACAGTGCCCCAAGACACAAGAAGAGGAAGAGAACATGTCTCGTGTTCCATATGCAAGTGTAGTGAGTAGCCTGATGTATGCAATGGTCTATACTACACCAGACATTGCACATGCAGTGGGAGTATTGAGCAGGTTTATGTCAAAACCAAGGAAGGAGCACTCGACAGCAGTGAAGCATGTTTTCAAGTATTTGCGTGGCACTAGTGATTATGGTTTGTGCTACCAAGGAAGACCAGGATTGGACAGAGTGTTGGATATTCATGGCTTTGTGGATGTAGACTGGGCTGGAGATCTGGATCAGAGAAGATATACAAGTGGGTATGTGTTTAACCTATTTGGAGGTGCAGTCAGTTGGATGAGTAAGAAACAATCTGTCGTGGCACTATCAACTACAGAGGCAGAATACATGGTAGCCACTCATGTAAGCAAGGAAGCAGTTTGGTTGTAGAGGTTGTGTTCAAGTATGAGGTTAGTATAGGAAGCTATAAGGATAGATAGTGATAGCCAAAGTGCAATTTTCTTGGCAAAGAACCCTGCATATCATTCAAAGACAAAGCACATTGATTGTCAGTATCACTTTGTTAGGGATATGATAGAAGACAAAAAGGTGTTGCTGGTAAAGGTGGACACTTTGAAGAATACTGCAGATGCATTGAAAAAAATCTGTGAGCTCTGAGAATTTCTCTTGGTGTAGAGAAACAATGGGCGTTGCAGGGGTGGATAAATGACTAAGATCTCTTGTGGCCCCCTGTGGAAAGAAAACAACAAGTGGGAGAATGTTGGGTTGTGTTATATTCTTTCCACGACTAGCCCATGTAGTTTACTGGGGGTTAGAGGGGGGGAGGTCACGGGGGGTTTGAGGGGTACCCGTAACCCCACTTTATGGGGTCCGGGGTAGCGCCTCAGAAAATTTTGGTTTTGGACGCTATGTTAGGTTGGGCGGACTCACCTATGGTTTTGTGCAAGATTTTCGCACATGGTTTTGGACGTGATGGTTTTCGGTCCATGGTATTGGATGCTTCGGCATGTATAAATATGTATTGTAACATTGAAAGGAAAATAATGAAAAATCAAGCTAGTAGTCCCGATTTTGGGATCTAGGGGAAAATCTCTGTGTATATGTGTTTAATGTGTTCTGCTCTCGCATTATTTATTTTCTGGGTTTTAGAATTTGTATGCAGGTAATTTCTGTACAGGGTTAAAACCTACAATTTTTAAAGTTCGATAATTACTCTGGTTGAATATGACAGTCCTTTTGTTTAAATTTGTGGGTCTGTGATATACTATTAGCGCCATTTACTTTCGAGCTAGGATATTTTGCTTCAAGGAAGTCGTTTCGTGTATATTGTCTCTATAGACTAAGGAAGTTTCTTCAAGAGAGATGATAATTCTTTTTGCATTGTTAAACATTTTGTATTGATGGTTAAGAATTTTACTTAATTCGCATGTGAAATTTGAAGATTTTTCTTCCTAAAATGGGTAACAAAGTATTTTCCGGATTCAATTTAGATGTTATTCTTTCTGGCTTTTTAAGAGAGACTAATAGGTTCTATTATTTTATGAGAGATTCTTCAGCGTAAATCACATAGAATATCATTTGTCGACGCGTTTCGAACCAACTAGTGTGGTTGCCATAAGCTCATTGAGAGCAGTCCCATGACTCCTAGGATTTATGGACTTCCTAAGATCCACAAAGAAGGAGCTCCCCTTAGGCCCATTGTCAACACCATTGGTGGGCCTACCTATCTTCTTGCTAAGTTCCTTGCCTTCAAGCTTAAGCCCTTAGTTGGCCATACAGAGTCCTTCGTCAAAGACTCTGCTTCCTTTATTAAGGAGCTCAAGGACGTTAAGCTTGACCCTGAGGACATCCTTGTTAGTTTTGATGTTGTTTCCCTGTACACCTGCATCCCTATAAATGAGGCTATGGAGGTGGTCAACCGCCTAACTGATCCTGATACTGCTCGTTTAGTGGAGATCTGCCTAACCTCCACCTTCTTTAGTTTTGAAGGAGAGTTCTTCGAGCAAACCTGTGGTGTTGCCATGGGCTCCCCCCTTTCCCCTGTGGTTGCTAATATTTTTATGGAAGATTTTGAATCCAAGGCGCTTAGCTCGGCACGCTTCCTGCCAAAGCTTTGGAAGAGATATTTAGATGACACTAATGTCATCTGGTCTCATGGCCAAGAGGAATTGGATCTCTTCTTTGATCATCTCAACTGTCAATCGTCAGCCATTAAGTTCACCAAAGAACAGGAAGTCAATGGTTGCCTCCCGTTCCTTGATATTCTTATTTCTAAGAATAGTGATGGTTCCCTCTCCCACCAAGTGTTTCGAAAGAAAACACATACGGAGCAGTATCTTCATGCCAATTCCCACCATTTCCCGGCCCAGAAGTTGGGTGTTCTTAACACCCTAGCTACTCGGGCCCTTAGGATCTCTGATGAAAAAAGCTTTGAGAAAGAGAAATCCCACCTCCTTGATGTTTTTGTTGAGAATGGTTACAGCAAATACCTGGGTCGGAAAGCTTTCCTCAAAGCTGCCAAAAATTCATTGGCTAAAAGAGAACCGAAAGAGCGGGTCCCAAGTGCCCATCTTCCTTATGTACAGGGGACCATGGATAAGATTGCTAGG
This sequence comes from Pinus tabuliformis, assembly GCA_031772625.1. Lineage (NCBI taxonomy): Eukaryota > Viridiplantae > Streptophyta > Pinopsida > Pinales > Pinaceae > Pinus > Pinus tabuliformis. The sequence goes on along the minus strand of CM062805.1, from coordinate 700,300,859 downwards.
ATTCTTAAGAGGCATAATGCCCCCTCGACCTTTAGACCCCTCAACACCATCCATAAATCCCTCAGATCTGTGAATGATCCTATCGACCCTAAGGACATGAAATGGGTTTATATTATTCCTTGTTCCTATGGGGCACCCTATATTGGTGAGACTGGTCGCTCCATTAGTCAAAGGATTAGTGAGCATGCAGCTGACCTCAGGCATAGGAGAACCAAGTCTTCCGCTTTAGCTGAGCATGCAGAGAGTACCAATCATCATGTTTGCATAGAGGAGGCGAGTGTTATCGCTAGGGTTTCACAATTCCATCACCGAAAATTTAAGGAAGCCCTTGAAATTGAGAAAAGACCGAACAATCTCAATAGAGAGGATGGATGGAAGATAAGCAGCTGTTGGATCCCAGCCCTCTCTTCCTAATTGAAGGATTATGATTTTTATTTTTTATTTTTTATTTTTTTAATTAACTTTTTTAACTTGATAATATTTTCTTGTTACTTATTATTATTATTATTATTATTTATTTATTTATTTTATTTTTATTTTTATTTTTTTAAATTTATGGTTATTTTTTATTAATTAACTAATTTATTTTATTATTTTATTTATTTATTTTAGTACCTTTTATAACCAGCTTCTTTAATTTACATACATTAATATTTATTTATTTATTTATGTATTTTTATTTTTATTACCTCGTTCCTAAATTTTTATTAATTCTAACTAACTTTTATTAACATCCTATTATTATAATCTTTATAATTATTAATTATTAAATTAATTAATTAATTAATTTTTTAACTAACCATTAACACCAATTAGATTTATTTTATTTATTAAAAATGAATAATAATAATAATAATAAATAAATAAATAATAGTAATAATAATATTAATATTTGACCCTGGTCCCAAAGTCAAAATTAGCCGTTGGTCGAATTAGCTGTTGGAGACTCTGCTCAGACTATTTAACATGCTAAGCTGGATCTGTTTCTTCAACTTGTCCTGACGATGAACCACACTAGTTGGTTCGAAACGCGTCGACAAATGATATTCTATGTGATTTACGCTGAAGAATCTCTCATAAATTGATATGGATCACAAAAGCCTCAATTCAACAAGGTTCTATTATTGTTCCGACAATGAGCCCTTTCTCCGTGTTGGAACTAACCCACTCCTGAGATGGCAGTTCTCTCGACTTACTATAGCAATTCCTATTATCTCAACTATTGCACGTGTTTATTTAAAAGAGTCATCTCTATTATTTGATTGTGCACAGTGCTTTGCTTCCTGCTACACAATCTCCTTTAAAGATTATTGATTTATTATGGGTTACCTAAGATTCCTGTTATTTATTTTGATGCACATAATTTTTACATTACTTCTTTTATTCATTCCCTTAAATTCCTATTCCAGTAAGAAGTACTTCAAACTTCTAGTTTGGCTCATTTCATTATTTCAAAAGGTACCCTACTGTTGTATTGTATTTAAGATTTCTATTCCTTGCGAATATAATTTCCATAACGATGGTGAAAGACTGTTTTTATTTCTTCTTTCAAACATGGTTAACAACAGGGTTATCGACAGTGTTTAGTTTCCTTTTGGAATCATATTACTTTAGTCCACTATTTGTAATTTTTCTATCACTAGAAGGAAATGTTGTACATGAACCTATGAAAAATAGATACTATATTTGAGTTTTCATAATAAAGAATACAATGCATGAACTTGTTTAGACATTGCATTTAAATTTTAGAATAAATAATACAATGCACAAAATTGTATTGATACTGCATTTAGATTTTCATATTAAAGAATTCCTGCTCATAATAAGCCTTTCCTTTTTCATAATTACCAGTCTAAGAAGATTAATAACTCACAACATTATACTCTATGTTTAGAAATCAATACTTTAAAATCTATAATTCTAACAGTTCGATTACTTATCTCCATTTTGTAAATCCGTTGGGGAAAAAAATCCTTGGAAACGACCACATATCCCTTCCAACAAGAATGGCCTTTGCAACCAGTTCTCCCCCTGATCTCTCCTTACTTCCAAGCAATAGGTACGGTGGATAGGTTTTCTTTTCAGATTGTTTAATGGCATCAAGGTCTCACTTGACCCAGCCTAAACTCAAAATCGTGATAGAGATCAAGCCTTCCGTTGGTCCTTACCAGCTCAGGAACTTGGCTGATGGGTAGTGTATTGCCTCAACCCATGTCCCTGCTCTTACTTCTATCTTTGAAAAACTTGCTAACCCCCTCCTCCTGGATTTTTCTTTTTAAAAGAAATCCTTTGGGTAAATTATAAATGTTATCACCAACTACCTAGAAGTTAGGAAATCTTGTGGTCATCCAAGAGTTTTTCGTCTTCAGATAAGAAAAGCATTCTTTTAAATCATAACCATTTATTTTAAATAAAAAGTCTTTCCAACTCAATTAGGTCTTTAACTAACCTAAAAATATGTCAACCTCTACATGAGGTAATTAATTAACAATTCTAACTTGTTTGTAAAAAGAAATAAAACCAAAGTAACTGGGGGTGTTACATCTCCCCCTTCCCTTATGTGCAACATTGTCCTCGGTGTTCTCCCAGTCTTGAAGCAAGGCAAGATAATCTTGTTGCATAAAGCTTTCATCTTCCCAAGTAGCTTCCTCTAGGTTAAGGTGCTTCCATTGCACTTTAACTTGGATGATAGCTCGCTTCTAGAGCATTATTTCTCTCCATTCTATAATGCACAGATGCTCTGCTAGGAATTCTCCGTCTGGCTCTACCTACACATCCATCATGTACTTATTACTAATCATATAAATTAAATGATCTAAAAGTTAAATAGAAACAAATACTACTAATGTTGTCTTTACCTGCACATCCTGCCAATTAATGATATTCCTGGGGTCATAAATATATATTTTTAACAGTGACACATGAAACACATTATGAATTCATAGGTGGCCTGACAGAGCAAGCTGGTAATCTACTGGCCCTATCCTTTCCAAAATCTAGAAAGGTCCACAATAGCGAGGAGCTAGCTTTGCACAACCCCCCACTTTAAGGAAATTTTCCTAGGTTTTACTCTCACATACACATGATCACCCACACAAAACTCTCTATAGGTTCTATTTTTATCAGCATAAGCTTTCTTCCTATCTTGGGAAACTTTTAAATTATGTCATACTTTCTTTACTGCTTGCTCCATTTCTACCAGCATATTAGGCCCTAGAATTAGTTTATCTTCAGGACTACTCCAGTTCACTGGTGTTCTACACTTCTTCCCATACAACACCTCGAATGGACTCATTTTGAGGGATTCATGATAGTTTTTGTTGTATGAAAATTCCACTAAGTGGAGATACTCTTCCCATTTTGTAGGTTTCTGCATTGCATACATCCTCAACATGTCTTCCAAGACTTGGTTTACTCATTCAGTCTGCCCATCAGTCTGTGGGTGATATGCTGTGCTAAACTGAATTTGAGTTCCCAAACTAGAAACAAAGCTTTCCAAAAAGTAGAGGTCAATTTAACATTTCTATCAGATACCACTACCTTAGGCAATCCATGCAATCTAAAAATCTCTTTCATAAATATGTCACTGATTTCTATAGTTTTATAAGTAGATTTGACAGGAATAAAGTGGGTTGTTTTACTTAGTTTATCCACCACCACCATGATGGAGTCGTTCTACTTCCTGGATCTAGGTAGGCCTGTTATGAAATCTAATGTAATTGTATCCCATTTCCATTCAGGAATGGGAAGTGGGTGAAGCAGTCCAGCTGGGTGCTAGTGTTCTCCTTTAACCTACTGACATTCCAATTATTTGGCTAAGTATTCCACAATATCTTTTCTCATTCCTGGCCAAAAATAGCCCTTTTTAATCATAGAGAACAAATTTTGATAGCCTGCATGTGCCATATATGGACTTCTGTGAAATTCATCCAACATATATTGCTTGATGGATTTTTGATTTGGCACATAAATTCTTCCTCTGAAAGTCAACAACTAGTCTAGATTTATACTATAGTCACTTGTTTTTCCTAAGTCCATAATTTGTTTAGCTTGCTGCCAAAGGAATTCGTATTCTGGGTCTTTTATAGCAGCTTCCCAGATTTGATTTACAAAGTTTCTTTCTATTTTACTAAACGATACTTCATACATGTGATGTAACTTCCTACTCAAAGCATCAACTACCTGATTTTCCTTTCCCTTTAGATGTTTGATGTTAAAATCAAATTCACTTAGGAAGGTTGTCCACCTTGCTTGTCAAGCATTTAGATTAGGCTTCTTGAAGAAACTCGTCAAGCTACTATGATCTGTCATTAGGATAAATATTTTCCCTAACAAGTAATGTCGCCACATTTTCAAGGCGTGCACCACCGCTGTCAATTCCAGGTCATAAGCATAATATCTCTGCTCATGATCCTTTAGCTTGTGTGATTTGTAAGCTATCACCCTCCCCTCTTGCATTAATATGCCACCAACCCCCTCTTGACAAGCATCTGTGCAAACACTAAATTCTTACTCGGGATTAGCTACCTTGAGTATGGGGTGGTGGTTAACAATTGTTTCAGGAGTTCAAATCTACACTGACATTCAACTTTCCAATGGAAATTTCTTCCTTTATTCTTCAAGGAGGTGATAGGGTATGCAATTTTCGAGAATCCCTAAATGAACCTTCGATAATAACTAGCCAAACCCATAAAGGATCTGATATCCGTCACACTTTTTGGTACTGACCAATCCATGATAGTTTTAATTTTTTCAGGATCCATAGTTATACCTTCAGTAGAGATAATGTGCCCCAAATACTGAATCTTATCTTTATAAAAATTTCATTTACTCTATTTAACGTATAACTGATTCTTTGGCAAGACTTGTAGCACTATTCAAAGGTGTTCTTTGTGTTCCTCCAAACTTCTAGAATAAATCAATATATCATCAATAAAAATTAAAACAAATTTATCCAAATACGGATGAAAAATACCATTCATTAGACTCATAAAAGTTGTTGGAGCATTGGTGAGTCTGAATGGTAGCACAATAAACTCATAATTCCCATAACATGTTCTAAATGTTGTTTTACAAATATCTTCATCTTTTATCCTAATCTGATGGTACCTAGATCGCAAATCAATTTTAGAAAATATGGTGGCTCCTTTAACTTGATCAAACAAATCATAAATTCTTGGTAAAGGGTACTTATTCTTAATAGTTAACCTGTTAAGCTATAGTAATCAATGCATAATCACAATGTACCATCCTTTTTCCTCACGAACAACATAGGTGCCCCCCAAGGTGACACACTTGGGCGAATATAGCCCTTATCCAACAGCTCTTGCAGTTGCATTTTGAGTTCAGTTAACTCAGGTACACTCATTTGGTAAGGGGATTTTGATACAGGGGTGGCCCCTAGTATTAATTCTATAGTGAAATCAATATCCCTTTTGGGTGGTAAGCCTGGTATCTCTTCAGGAAACACATCTCCAAATTCCTGGATAATAGGTATGTCCCTTAAAGTAGCTATTTTATCCTTGGAGTTTGTATAACCTACTTGGACAACATACACCTGATAGCCTTTCCAAATACATTTACTTAACTGATTGGTAGTAATTGGATGCAGCTTAACAACTCTTCGAATTCCCTGAATTTCTTGTCTAACACCCTCTTCAGAGAGGTAACTAATAGTCTTGTCTTTGTAATTAACCACTGACCAATGTTTTTCTAACCAATCCATTCTGATGAGTACATCATATGATCCTAAAGGTAACATGTTTAAATTTACCCTTACTGGTTGTCTAACTATTTCTAATAGGCAATTTTCTACCTTAGATAATACCCTACACTTGGCCCCAGTGGCTAGCTGCACTAACTAGGGAGTTTTAAATTTGGCAGAGTTCAAATGACATAACTCAACTATCTTAGGGCTAACATAACTTAAACTTTCTCCTGGGTCAATCAGAATGGATGCACGATGACTAACAATTTTACCTTCAAATTCCACCATGGAAGGCTGAGATTCAGCTTGGTTATCCTCTAAAGCTGCATTTATTCAGGGAATGCTTCTGGCCAAATCTCCAACCATGGAGGCCTTTTGAACATTTTCTACTTGCCTTGCTCTAGTATGGTGGGGAGATATTTATTAATAATAGGGTTCCCCACAACCCCAACATTGCAATGGTAGCTTTTGTTACTGATTTCCCTCTCGTTTGCTGGATGCTTCGGTGGATTGACTCTCACTAGGTTGCCTCGGCTTCATTTGATTTTTTCCTAAAACTCCATTCTGTTATTTTCTGAACATATTCCTGGAACTGACAGGTTTTGTATTCTTAAAATTAGATGCATTTTTCTGTCCTTTATTAGCTATACAACCTTTGTTACCTTCTCCTTTCTTCTTCATTTGTTGATAGTAGATTTTGGCCTTTCGTATAGCTTCATCCATGGTTTTTGGATTGTGAAACTCTATTCTCTCCTTCATAAAATATGGGAAGATGCTAACAAAGTGTTGCACCTTAGATTTTTCCTCCCGTATATAGGGTACATATCTTAGTAGCGACATGAATTTAGTCACGAACTCATCCATGGTTTGTTGCCCCAATCTCAGATCGTGGAATTCGTTTGCCTTTTCATCATAAAATCATTCAGTTAGATATCTATCTTTGAATTTTTTTTGAAAATTCTCCCACGAAACTTCTTGTTCGTCTACTCCCCGTACCATTTTGACTTCCTCCCACCACAAGGTGGCTTTTCCCTATAATTGGAAAATTGCTAGTCTAGCCTTTAAATTGTCTTCGTATTCATAAATCTGGAAGTACTTGTTCATGTTTATTAGCTAGGCTTCCACATCTTCCTCCTTTTCTTCGTCGAACATAAGTGGTTTAATATTTTTAAACTCCCCCTGTAGCTCAGTTTTTTGTCTTTTATTCCCTTTTCCACCTGTGACGTTTTCTAATCCTTCCTCCTTATCCATTTGGCTTCCATCCAATCCAAAATTTTCTGCTCTTTGTTGATGTTCCTCATTTATGTTTTCATCTTCAGGACTAGGAGTGGGATGCCTTTGATTTTGTTTATCAGAAAGGCTCTTCAAGATCCTTTCTTGTTCAAGTCTCAATCTTTCATTATTGGCTCGTAAATTTTCCATTTCAGTTCGAAGATGTTGTACAGTTTCTAATAACATTGCATCAATGTTGTTGTGATGGCCTTCTCCCAGTTGTATCCATAATTCTGGAGTGGTTCCTGTGCGACATGTAAACTCTGTTCTCAGGGTCATCCTTCTTAATGGTGTTAATGATGTCCCTCCATGCATGTTCAGCTCCCCTCTTCAACAAAAATGTTGTGTTATTCTGTATTTTCCATTCATGCCTCAATGTAGAAACCTATGGCTTTGATACCACTTGTAACATGTCACCATATATATATATATACCTTAATACTGTGTAAATTTATTTACAATCACGTAATCACTACGAGAGTAAGGTCAAAAGTATTTGTTCTATTGTATTATCTCCCTTCTACTTAGATTCAGAACATCAATTAAATAATTATGTAGTGTACTTATCAATGGTTAATTGTTTAGTCACATGGCATTGTTTGGCATCGATATTCAATACCTTTATCAATTCCTTGTATTTATCACAATGGATATTTACTATACTTCTCTTGCGTGGGTTGGTATGAATACATAATACAATGGTTGTTTGTATGGTAGTTATGTATTAAGTTATCATATATTTTAACGAGGCATGGAGGTATTCAAGACGGGTTGGAATGTGGCTCTCCACCTTGGCACTTTGAATTGATTATCCTAGCTAGATGTACATTGTATCCAGACTTCTTGTCAGTGTGTCACTGCCGCCTCGTGCGCGGTGTTAAACCTCAAGCCAGGGGTTAAATTTGACGCCCGTACGCCCGTTTTTAGGTTTTTTACACGTAAAATACGTTCTAATTTCAAATATGCGCGTCAGGTGTAACTTGCTATTAATTTTTAATAACGTCAATATGACGAGCATGTTTGAAAATGAAAAGTTTCAAGTTTTTTTTAATAATTGTTTGATATATATATATATCCGCATCCAGGCATCTGCATTGTTGTACGTTGAAAATATGGCTATCGATGAAGTACAAATTCGTCGGCACTGCGAATCTGCGACAGTGCGATGACATAGTTTAATGCCATAAAGCCACAGTGGTTTATTCCCACCTACTTCCCGTTCCCACCATCGAACGCACTTCGTTGTCGGTTCTAAAACGTGGTTGAGAGCAAATATTGGTTGCCATCGAACGCACCTCGTTGCCGGTTCTAAAACGTGGTTCAGACCAAATATTTGTTGCCATCGAACGCACCTCGTTGCCGGTTCTAAAACGTGGTTCAGAGCTTCTGCAAAGAGTTGTTTCGGCTTCTCTACAAGCGATTGGGAAACAAGGGATCACCAATTCTCTCGTGACGAAAAACTGTTGACTGGTAAGTCGTCTCATATTTTAAACATGCATTATTCCTGAGTTTTCCCTTCTTTTGTATTTGAAATGATGAGTGAAACTAGTAAAAACTTTACCTGTATTATAAATGGAAATCCAGTGAAAATTTTTGTGGGAAGAAAAGTGGCTACCATATTTGCACCTGTAAAGTTTTCACCCTTTCGAAAAGCTAATGTAATAGCCCATTTTCGAACATCTTTCCTCTACTCAACTCGATACACATTTTCCATGGGAAACCATAAATGCATTGTCTCGTCTAATATTGATCTTCTTTTGCTAACAAATGCAGAACGAAGGATTCGCTGTCATTTTCCCAGCTCGTAGAAACATCATTTTATGCTCCTCGCTTTGCTTTCAGCTGCCAATAAAGATTTTGCTTGCTTGTTGTTTGTCTTTTCTTCCCGTATCGAAATACAATATAATGACAAGTGTTATGCATTTACAGACGACCTTTTCACTTCACAGTTTAAAGCTTTGATATGTGCCTTCTGAGTGCTAAGGTGTTCAAAGTAAACTGCCAAACAGATTTCCTTAAGCTTAGTTTGTCATTGAGCTCTCTTTGTCCTAGTATTCTTGCACAGGCATGCTTTTCCGTAATGAAATATCTCAATATTTTTTCTCTGATTCGAACCTTTGACCTGAACCGTATCAAGACGTCAAGTTTCCTTTGAAATTTCGCATATTATAAAAGTTTATGATTTGCAATGCAAAATCCCTGTAAATTTGACAATGTTGTAAGGCATTTATTAATTCGCGTGAAAAGACGAAGAAATACCACTGTTCGTCAGATTCCACTTCCAATCTTCTCCTCTCCACTGGTCTGCCTCTTGGAAATTTACTAAGTTTATCTTTTATAACTAATCCTTTACCCACACCAACAGAAGTTCCCTTTACGGTGACCGTCTGTTTACTTAAAATACAGAAAGTTATCAGAAGTCTACTCCACATCATTAATCTAGAGTGAGTGAGTATATATATATGACTTGTTTATTCAGTCTTTCAAGGAACACGTTTTGCAAAGGCGGCACTGGTATTTTCTTCATATACAATGAAAGAGTATTGCCAGACTGGATAAAGTACTAGTCTGTGAGCTACTACTTTGGCCTCAAAGAAAGATTCTGAAAACCTGCAATCATCAGAGATGGACTGAAAATAGCTTCATGCTCAACTGGAGTATTCTTTAACAGTATTCGATTTGTCTAGGTGGATGGATTTCTCCCCCACCCACAGTTGATCCTTTGATCGGCAAGGAACCATGTTCTCTTCTGTGTGCCTGATTTGAGAAAGTATCAACTTCCTGGTTATACTCTGTAGATGTGGTGAAAGGATATAGAAATGAAGGTGTTCTTTAGTTCTTCTGTAAACTCGAGGCACCCCTGTAATTGAACACCTGATTTTTGGAGCTCTGCATCCAGTCAATAACCTGTTTGGAATCCCCATATATGTTTAGGTTTCTGAGACCTCCTCCTCTTGCTAGGTTCATTAGCCTTTACTTCTGCAAAAGTATTTGTGGCAGCACCTAATCCACATTCAAAGGAGATTGGCTTTGTGTTCAGATTCTCTGGAAGAATCAGAATCCCCCCACCTCCACTTTGCTTGCTACACCATCGAAGAATCCATGAGGAGTATTAAAGTTTAGGAGAGCTGTCTGGGGCTGCTAGATTTCTTTAGTTTTTCTTGCTTTGAGACTTTTTGGTAGCAAAGGTAGGCTGTCTTAAATTTAGGGAAGGTTCCCAGCAGAGATTACTTTGTCTTGGAAGTTGGAACAAGGCCTCATTCCTTGTCAGCGAGATTTCCCATAGGACAAAAGCTGGCAGGGACTGGTGGTTCTTTCTGGCCCCATTGTGTTTGAACCAGGTTTCCAGGGTTGCTTCAATTGATTCTCCTTCCCAGCTTCTTTTTCCACAACTGTGACATTGTGAGGCTGTCCAGACTCCAGAGTCACTCCAGATTCCACACTTCCTTGGTAAAGTGACAGTTCAAGAAGAGATGCATGACACTTTTGGAGCTTTTCTTACATAAACAGTAAATACCAGGTCCTTGCCAAGACCCCTTTTGTAGGTAATCCCAGATAATTTTAGGATCAACCAGAGGAAAATTCTGTATTTGGGAGGAGCCTAAAGTTTCACTTCCAACATCATGAGAATGGCAAATATTCTGATTTATAGCCCATATTTACTTTGTAATGTCCTCCCATCTTGTCTGCTGCACATGCTAAACAGTCAGGCTACTCTTTCAACCTATCAGAGGCTGCTTTGAGGACTCCTGTAAATTCTTCTCCGCTAGGGTCAGATGTTGATTTACTTCATGCATTGTATCTTTGATTTACTTTATGCATTGTATCTTTTAGAGTGCAATCATTGCGGAAATAGCAAAAAATTGAAGGAATTACAGGTGCAATTTTAAAATTTTGGACAAATTATTGATCAAGTAATGAAAAAAATTCTTCAAAATTCACCGATGAAGCATTTCGAGAATTTGCAAAAGTTAAAATACATATTTAAGTTTTTAACAGTGTTTTCATGTTACTCAGCCAAACTGTCCTTATAGAGCCGAATCTGTATATAAGATAAAAATGGTTTCAATGCAGTTTGATTTGCTCACCTATAAGCCTGTAAACAGCCATAAATGGATTTGTTTGCTTCTGAGATTTCGCTGAACATCCACTACTGGAAATTGTGGATTTACCGTCCACAATCTTTACATTCGGTGTTGTCGGCCTTCTCAATGTCCACTCATTCCTTCCATGATTAAAAAAACACACCAGTATTTTTATTTTGCATGCAAATTTATCAGTATCATGTACATGTGTGGTCAGGGTTTATTGATTTCTGTGTGTCCAGAAGCTGACATGAATTTCTGTCACTGTAAATTGGTAGTGACTCAAATGGAAAACATGATAGCTGTGAGTGAATTATTTTTGTCAAATTTATTGCAACAATATTAACATTCATTATTTTCATGTGAAAGTAATTATGAATATATATTTTTTCACTTCATAATATTATTTTTTGTTGTTTCTATATATATTTCCCATCTATTTTATCAGTATTTCCATTTTAAACAAAAAAAACTCAGAACATTTGAACAATCTGGAAAATTTGCAGAAAAATTTGATCAGCAGGTCTCAAAACAAAGTGTAGCAATGAGATTTGAGCCGAATTGTACAACAAAAAATGAAAATTTTGAACAATTATGAGTACAATTTGAAATTAGATGAAACTTGTACAAATAAATTTTAAAAGTCATATGATGGGCAGTTTAAAAATAAAAACGTCATAAAAAAATTCCTTGACGGGTAGGGTCACCCGTCAAATTTAACCCCTGCCTCAATCTGTCTTTATGCTCCGACAACAGATCTTGGAACCTATGCTAAGAGGAGTGTACATCGTTGACCTTCGGAACTCGCATAAGACGGTTCTGAGATCATTTGGATCCATTAGGGTAACGAGACCTATCTCCACTATTGGAATTTCACTCAGTTCCCTCATCGCCTCGCCCAGATGTGCTCTGTAACTTCTGGTTATTTGGTTTAGATTTTCGATTGTTTCATTGGCACCCTTATGCTGCAGAATTGTTGTTCCTTATGGTCCACATGGATGGTTGCGTTTTTCACTCCCAGAAAGAGCTGGTCGCCAACGTTGTGCCTTCCAGTGTTGCTTTAATTTTTTTACGTAAGATAATGAAACAACATGCTACAGTACATTTCTATCGTTCCATTTTATTATTTCTTATTTTCATGGTTAATTAATCAATTCTACCGTTGATTCAGAGGTAGCTCTGCTAGCACGGCTTATAGCGGGGTCTGGAGAGGTTGGAACCTCCACTGCTCGGTCGACTTTGTTCTAGGTTACTATTCTGCATTTTCTTGAAGAATGATCTGTCTGCGGTTTTATTTTCTTTAGCAAAAGTTCGTATCACCTGGTTGAGACACACACGGTGTCTTGTTTATCAATTTCCCTACTTTAATTTAAGGGTTTTTCATCGATTTAATGTAAATATTGTTTTTAAAGCTCGATAATTGCTTTGGTTGAATATTACAGTCCTTTTGTTTAAATTTGTGGGTCTGTACTGGACTATTAGCACCATTTACTTCTGAGCTAGGACATTTTGCTTCAACGAAGTCATTTCTTGTATATTGTCTCTATAGACTAAAGTAGTTTCATCAAGAGAGTAAATAATTTGTTTTGCATTGTTAAACATTTAGTATTGATGGTTAAGAATTTTACTTCATTCGCATTTGAAATTTTGAAGAGGTTTGTTCATGAATTGGGTAACGAAGTATTCTCCGAATTTAGTCTAGATGTTCTTCTTTCTATCTTTTTAAAACAGACTTATAGGTTTTGGGACTGTTCCTACAACGAGCCCTTTCTCGACGTTGAAATAAACCATTCCTAAGATGGCGGTCCTCTCGACTTACTATAGCAATTCCTATTATCTTAACTACTACACATATTTATTTAAAAGAGTAAGCTCTGTTATTTGATTTCTTAGAGTGATTTGCTTACTCTTACACAACCTCCTTTAAACGTTACTGATTTATTATGGTTTACCTAAGATTCCTGTTATTTCTTTTGATGCACACAATTTGTACATTACTTCTTTTATTCATTCCCTTATTATTCATTCCCTTAAATTCCTATTCCAGTGAGAAGTACTTCAAATTTCTAGTTTGGCTCATTTTGTTATTTCAAAAGGAACCCTACTGTTGTAATGTTTTCAAGATTACTATTCCTTGCGAATATAATTTCCATAACGATGGTGAAAGACTATTTTTATTTCTTCTTTCAAACTGGTTAACAGCAAGGTTATCGACAATGTTTAGTTTCCTTTTGGAATCATATTACTTTAGTCCATTATCTGTAATTTTTCTATCACTAGAAGGAAATGTTGTACATGAACCCATAAAAAATAGATACTGCATTTGAGTTTTCAAAATAAAGAACACAGTGCATGAACTTGTATAGATATTGCATTTAAATTTCAAAATAAAGAATATATTACATGAACTTGTATAGATACTACATTTGGATTTTTAGAATAAAGAATTCCTGCTCATAATGAGCCTTTCCCGTTTCATAATTACCAATCTAAGGAGATTAATAACTCACAACATTATACTCTATGTTAAAAATCAATACTGTAAAATCTATAATTCTAATAGTTCCAGTACTTATCTACATTTTGTATATCTACTGGGAAAAACTCCTCAGAAACTACCACACCTCCCTTCCAACAAGAATGGCCTTTGCATCCAATTCTCCCGCTTAGCTCTCCCAACTTCCAGACAACAGGGACAATGGAGAGGTTTTCTTTCTAGATTGTTTAATGGCATCAGGGTCTCACTTGATCGAGCCTGAACTCACAATCATGATAGGGATTGAGCCTTCCACTAGTCCTTACCAACTCAGGAACTTGGCTCTTGGGTAGCGTATTGCCTCAGCCCATGTCTCTGTTCTTACTTCTGTCTTTGCAAAAATTGCTAACCCCCTCCTTCTCCCAGATTTTCCTTTTTAAAAGAAATCCTTTGGGTAAGGAATAACTGTTTTCTCCAACTGCCTGGAAGTTAGGAAATCTTGTGGTCATCCATGAGTTTTTCCTCTTCAGATAACAAAAGCATTATTTTAAATCATAACCATTTCTTTTAAATAAAAAATCTTTCCAACTCAATTAGGTCTTTAACTAACCTAAAAATTTGTCAACCTCTACATGAGGTAATTAATTAACAATTCTAACTTGTTTGTAGAAAGGAATAAAACCAAAGTAACTAGGGGTGTTACACACCATCATTAAAAGATACTGATAAGGGAAAACCTCTATACCGCTAAGAACCAACACCATGACCAATAAGCTAAGATGACTCTACCAAAAAACATAACCAATGCAACTCACGAAAGCACCATAAAACCAGAGATAGGGGTGAGGTGCAACACCTCACCTCCACTGCAACAAATATGATAATTCCTCCACCACGCCATACGCATACGTTTAAAACGAAAGGATATCGGGTATAAAGCCCATGACCACCCTCCTCCATTGTGCCACACCATTCCAAACAATACATATATGTACACCTCCATCTTGCTTTCCAAGAGAATACTAAATACCACCCCATCATGATATATCATGTCACTTCTTATCTATTCAACACATTACACTTTCTCAAACATTAATTCATAGTCACAAAAGACAGAATTTCTAAACTTTTACACATTAAAAAAATAATTATTAATCCTAAATTATATAATTATTATTTTACTAAAATTTAACCATTCTTCAACGTCCGCGTGAAGTCTAGTACCATTTTACACGTGCAGCACATTCATAACCTTCTAGTGTTCATTCAAAATACGTAAGTTGAAAATTCATTATGAACATGGTGATTAAGATATGGTAACAAAAAAATTATCCTATTAAGGTAATACATGATGTGGAGTCATATATATATATATAGAGGTTGTCATTATTTTTTTTTTGAAAATACTCTAAACGGAAAAAAAACCCATAGAAAACGTGCAACTGCAGAAAGTACGAGATTAAAAACCTGTTAAATTGAATTGACGTGGCCTGTCCTACACAGACATAGGACTAGGACTAAAATCATGTTACCCTTACTATTATTTTTCAAAAATAGTAGACTTGTTAGGTCACGGACGAGAGGTTAGTTTTAACTGGAATAGAAGAGATTTTCTATATATATTTTTTGGCATAATATAAATTAATTATATAAATTAGTTATTAATTTATAATAAATATTAAAATATTTAGTGTATATAAATTTGGTAGATTTATTTTTATTCTATTATGGAAATTATTTTATTAAATAATTATAATTATAATAATTTATTTTTATTATTATTATTATTAATATTAATATTAATATTATCATTAATATAATGTTTTTATCATGAATGTTTATTTTTATTTTCTAACTATATTTTTTAATATAGTTGTATATGTGATTGATATATGTGTATGGGTATATATCAACCATATTTATTAATATGGTTGTATTAGTATATAAAGTAATTATACAAATTAGGTATCAGTTTATAATAAACATTAAAGTACTTATAGTATAATATATAAGATACATTAAAACACTTACTATATAATATAAGATCGTGAACTATGTAGATTTATTCTTATTTTGTTATAGAAATTGTTAATTTGTAAATATGTTTTACTACAATATTATGACAAATACCCTAGTTTATTAATAAGATATGTACAAAAAACCATAACTCATTTCACGTGACACTCATTTCAGGTGACTCAGCTGTGTGACACTAAGAGAATTGAAGATGAAAAACACTTTCTCTTGGATTGTATGAGCCTCACTCACATGTGTTCTCATTTCCAAAACATTTGCCAGACTTCCAAATTTCTTGACATGTTCAACCAAGATAACTATAAGGATCACGAAAGGATCTTCCCTTTTATTTGATTATAGAAATAATATTTTAAAAATCTCAACTAATTTCTTTTCTTAATGTCCTATAGACCTCATCGTTCTCATGTTAATCATCATCATCATATATATGAAAATATTATTAAAAATATTTTTACAAAATATATGTATGTGTGTGTATGTACAATCATTCTATAATATGCTTTGGATTTTATATGACATTTTTTCAAATTAATCAATTTAATTTATAAGGCAAAAAGAGCATAATTATTTAAATAAATCCTAATATTTTATTTGTATATGTTATTATGAATATTCTAAAATATTCCATAAAAATTAAATTTCTATCATCTACTAATAACTATTAATAATTTATTTTTTTCAAAAGAGTATTTTAAAATATATTTTTCTAAAATTACCATCCACTATAATATAATTTATAGTGGATATGCCCATGGGGCTTTGGATTGACGGTGAATGGGTGCGATGAAAGGCGGATGCGGTATTATATTAAAGATGTTTTGATAAAATAAACCGGGTCCGGAGATAGACGAGATCGCAAGTTTTTCTAAGACAACTATCTTATTTTTCCGATAAAAATATTCGGTAAAGTTGACGCGTATAGTAAGACATATCGCAATAGGAGATTAGCAGTTCTAAGTAAAAGTTTCATTCGATAAGTTGTGATAAAGGATGAATGCGATTTTATATTAAATATATTCTCATAAAAGTAATCATCCCCGAAGATAGAGGAAATCGTAAGTTTTAGTAGGACAACGATGTGATTTCTCCGATAAAAATGTTCGTTAAAGTTGATGTATGTCGAAGGCCACGTGGATGCATGATAAACAGAATTCACGAGAAATTTCTCGACCAGCTAAACCCAGAAGGAAAATTCTCATTCAACAATAGCCAGTTGGTCCTCCTCCTGAGGTCATAGAAATCCCTAGGCTATTTTCTGACATGACATGCACCCCTGATGTTGGGGTCTCTGGGAGGCCATGTATAAACTTTTTGAAGATGAAGGGCCAAAATTCAACTTGTTGAACTCACCTCTTCTGGTGCTTTGACCGTGCTTGCAATCAAAGGGGCTCGCATAGTCGAATTTAATGGAAGAACTGTTGGGACTATCTCGACCACCAGCTTTGTGCTAGTTCCCATCATTCTAGAGACTGAACAACTCCGATAATGGTTTCATAAAAAAGACCACTTAGTTGTGAATTGTTCCAAATCCTCCAAGAGTAGAATTCCTCCGAGATCTAAACCCTAAGTGTTTTGATGTATAACAATTCATTTTCAACACACTTGTCAATTAAATTGTCTCCAAAAAAATAAATAATGTTAATATCATTATTTTTTAGTAAAAATATTAATTATGCATTTAATTTGATACATATATTATTGAATTTCATTTTGATTAAAAAATTAAGTCATTTTAATTTTATTTGTTTGTATTAATTTTTTTATAAATATAATAAAGTTGAAAATAAAAAATAAAATTATATAATAAAATTTAAATTATATTTATTAAAAATAAAATTGCTCCACAAAATTGCACATACAAATCACAACTAAATCAAATTTTTCATAAAGTATATATATGATAATTGAATATGTATCTCTGCATATTTGATGAAATTTCATATAATGTAATATATATATATATATATATATATATATATATATATATATATATATATATATATATATATATATTTCAATGTAATTCAAATTTATTTTAAATTTTTTTAAAATTAAAACATTTTAAATGCTACACAACCCTATTAGTTCTTAGTCTTTCTCTTTATTAGTTTTTTTTTATCAGGTATGAGTAGGACCTGCTATTGATCTAGTGAATAATACATAATTTACAACTAGCCGCACCAGCCCTGTGAGAGTTCCACAGGCAGCTGTGCAGACTAAGAACCGAACCACGCATCCAAAACCATGCAAAGCCCTAACAACAAATGCAAGCAGTAGACCATCTGGTCATGCTCTCTAGCACCGAAAGAACCCAGGCTCTCAAAAAAACAGTTACAAGTGGGGGTCCACAAGACTACTAAAAAGACCAACTAGAAATTCCAGTAAGCTTGTAGAGCCGCAAACTGTATGTTCCGACCAGCCAGGATCCAATGAACACGCACGGATTATGGGCCCACATCAGACCCACACCTAAACCTTTCTTATGGACCCGACGAAAACTTTATGCCAACCCTCTACACTTTTTTCGGGTCCGAAACACCAAGCCAATTTTCACGATTAAACCTACATTATTGATCTCCCAACGAGGATCCAACGGTTTACAGCGATATCGGGTGGACAAGTTGAACAAGGGATAACCACCCGATGAGAGCGGTATTCTCTCACTTCTCTCTGCTACATGTCGATCGAAGAGTGGCATCGGAGCCTCCCTAAAAAAACCAGATACCACTTAGCCCCCGTCCGATAAACCACTTGTGGTTTAAGAAAACAACGCCTTGCGGAATAACTAGTGCACTCTTTCTCCCAGCGGTAGCCGTTGATCTCGTGCATCGGACGGTTCTTGTGCCATCCTCCCAAAATCTCTGTCAAACCCAAAACACCATCAAAATTTCCACATAATGTTTTGTTCCATGGACGATCAAACCTGTGATACTTCCATCGTTGGTCCTCTCGCCACACATTCGAAGGAATATTGAGCTGTGGATTGCGGCCCATACCCAAAGAGGGCAGACAATTTAGGATGCCCTATCTACCCGCCTATCTCCTGAACCTCCTCAGTCCTTCCTGTGAATCCATAGCTCTATATCTTTGTCTGCCTGATAGAGACAGTCCTCCACCAGTTTTCCTGGGGGTACCAGATCCCAATCATACCGGGAATCCCTATCCAAACTGGTGACTCCTTCATTCGCCAAGCGATCCGCTAACATGTTAGCTTTCCTCTTCACATGGACAAAGCTGACAGTTTTTAAGGTTTGCAGGTGGGAGTGGATACGGTGAAAGACCTGCAAAAGCCTCCAATTCTTCGATACTTTATCTGGAGAAGTACCATTACATATTTTCTTGGCCGCTCTAATTATCAGTTCAGAGTCTGCTTCAATGATGACATTATGCGAATTTGAATCTAACAAAATTTCCAAGCATTGTTCTAGTGCCATGAGCTCCACCATGTTGTTAGTGGCCTTACCCAAGTGGCCATGGAAGATCTTCTTTATTTGACCCTTTTCATCTCTTATATCACCTCCAAAGCTGGCTAACCCTGGATTGCCTTTAGAAGCTCCATCTATATTAACCTTTAGAAAGCCATGAGGAGGAGGTTTCCAAATATTAATATTTGCATTTATTTGGCTTACTCCCTTGATTAAGCCCTGTGGGTTTATAGACTGGAGACCCAAATGCAGAATAATGCTCACCTCTTGGGGTAGAGGCGGATCCTTAGGAAGATTTCTCAACAAAATTCCTATTGTGTCTTTGAGGTGCCTCAAAATTTGGGCGATTATGTGTTAGGGATCGCTTGCTTTGTTTTTGAAGATCCGATTGTTGCCCTCTTTCCAGACATTCCAGATAACAAAGCCTGGAACCAAAATCTAGTGTTTGTTAATAATTTCATTCCCTGAGAAGTTTACCCACCAATTCTTCAAAGTATTGGAAATGCTTAGACTATCCCTATCTGTTTGCCTGAAGATTGAGGCCACCCAGTCCCAAACATTTGATGTGAAAGGATAGAGGTTGAGAAGGTGCTCCATCGTCTCCTCTTGAGAACCACAAAGGTAACATTGGGAGGGACCAATAAATCCTTTCTTTTTGATATTCTCCTAGGTTAATATTTTCCTTTGATGCACTAGCCAGATGAATAACTTTATTTTCATCCAGTGGGGGCTTTGCCATAGTTTCTTCCAGACTTGATCAGGATTTGGATAGTTAAAACCTGTTACTTCCTGTTTAGCTTCTTTGAGGTTAAAGTTGCCTTCGGTGTTCTTTCCCCATCTTAATTGGTCAGATAAGGAGGATACCAGAATCCTTCTATGCTCTAGCTCCTAGGTGAGGGCTCTTGCCAGGACCTTCAAAGGGCTCTCATCACTGTAGCCTAGATCCTTCCAATTCCTCCATTTTCCAATATTCCTATCCTGGTCCCAAAAGTCTTTAACCATAATCAGCCCTTTGTTATCTGTGTCTCTCTTGAGAGCTGCTAATTCATCCCTATATAGGTTGGGTTCTTGTTGCCAGTTGTCCTCCCAAAATCTTGCTAGATTCCCTGCTTGAATTTCCCAGAAGCTATGTTGTTGAACAATACTTTTATTCTCCCAGGCCAGATTCCAAATATGGGAGCCCCTGATTTGCCCTGACATTCTAATGTGGTCCTTCTCCTGCCAATACTTGGCATATTTTTGTTTCCAAAGCTTAGCCCAGGGAGCAACCGACTCCTTAATCCATCTCCACCAAAGTTTGGCTCCCAAAACTCTACTGAGGGTTTCAGGGTCATGAAGCCCCAAGCCACCATGGCTTTTGGGCTTGCAAATATTGTCCCAAGCTACTAAAGCCCACTTTTTTTTCTCTTCACCTCTACCCCACAGAAAATCCCTTTGTATACTTCTAATCTATTGCATAATACCTTTAGGAGCAGGAAGAGCTGAGAGCATGAAAATGGGAATTGCCTGCAAGACCGCTTGTGTGAGCACAAGGTGCCCTGCCGACCTTGTCATGAAGTTTGTTAATTATTGTCTCCCACACCCCCTTGCTCAAAGGTTTGTCAGTAAGCAGTATGCCTCGATACTGGAAGGTAGCTGATCCCTTTGAAACCCAAGAATTTTGGTAATATTTCTCTGAATAGCAATGTTGGTGTTAAAGAATTTTTTTTTTGATTTGTTGAGGCTTACCTCTGTGCCTGCTGCCATAGCAAAGTCATTCAAGATGTGTTTGATCTCTCTGGTTTCCCTGACTGTGGATATGCACTGTAGCATAGTATCATCCACAAATTTTTGATGTGCGTTTACTGCTCCATTTAAGGTGAGTTTGATACCCTGGAATCGTCCTTCTGCATTTTCCATTTTAAACGCTCTACCTAGCCCTTCCATCATGAGAGAGAAGAGGAAAGGTGAGAACGGATCTCCCTGTCTAAGACCTCTAGAAGGTGTGAAGGTTCTTGATGGAACCCCATTGAGCAGTATAGAAAAACTAGTCGTGGTGACGAGTGCCATAACCCATCTTATCCAATTTTGGTCGAAGCCATAGGCCCTTAGAATTGCTCTTATATAAGACCAACTTAGCTTGTCATAGGCTTTCGCTAGGTCCAACTAAATGATCATACCCAATTGTTTGTTGCTTTTGAGAGAGTGTACCACCTCATGTGCTTGGATGATGTTGTTGAGGATTTGTCTTCCTTCCACATAGCCCGTTTGCTCCTCCAAGATGAGAGAAGGTAGAAGGGGCTTGAGTCTATTGACTATCACTTTGGAAATGATTTTGTACACCACATTACATAAGGCTATAGTTCTGAAACCATTCGGATTCATGGCATTTTACTGTTTTGGGATCAGAGTTATGAAGGAAGTATTAAGAGCCTTCAAAACCTTTTTAGATTTTCTTGAGTCTTCCACAACCTCAAGAATATCCCATTTGACTGTTTCCCAGCATGCTTTGAAAAATTCTACATTGAATCCATTCGAGCCTGGGGCTTTTCCATTTTGCATTTCATTGATCACTCCACTGACCTCCTCTTCTGATACTGGCCTGTTAAGATTGTGGTTATCCTGTCTGGTGACCAGCTGAGGGATATATTGAGTGAATTGTTCAATGAACCTAGATCTATCCTCCAGATGTTCCTCTACTATATTGAGGAAATGTTGTACAAGGATTGATTCCATATCGTTGTGAGAGACAAGCTCTATCCCTTGAGAATATTTGAGCTTGGTGATTCTGTTGTGTGCCCTGTGAGCCATGGTGGATTTATGAAAAAAAATTGTATTCCTTTCTCCCTCCCTAATCCATTGTATCCTTGATTTTTGCCGCCAGAAAATTTCCTCTTACAAGCATCGCTCTTCCCATTCTTCCTGTAAAGAGTCAGTAAGCTTTCGCTGCTCCTCGGTAAAGCCCTCTATGATGTTTATCTGGTTGATCTCTTGGAGCTTCTACTCAACTTTCTTTTGGCCTTGAAGATATCCCCAAATTCATTTTAATTCCATTCTTTAAGTTTGGATTTGAGGTATTTAAGTCTCTGATTAAGCATGAACATTTTAGTGCCTTGAATGTTCAAATCCTCTCTCCACCATTTTCCAATATTACTGGTGAATTCAGGATGAGATAGCCATGCATTTTCAAACCTGAAAGGCCTGTTTCTTGGTGTGCCCATAAAGGTGGCTTCCAGTTGTATAGGCCAGTGATCCGATCCTCCAAAGGTCAGAATAGAAGCTGTCATGCCTGGGCCTGTGAGAAGTAGGTCCTCTGAAATAATAAATCTATCAAGTTTGGAGGAAACTTGAAAAGCCCCTCCCCTCTTGTTGTTCCAAGTGAAGGTTCCATTTATTGTTTCAGTGTCCACTAGCCCCATGTTCATTATAAAATTCTGGAAGGCAAAGGAATCTCTTCCTAACTGTCTAATACCCCCTTTTTTCTCTGAGAGGGATCTTATCATATTGAAGTCTCCTGCAACAATCCAGGGCATATTGGGGTGTCTTGCTCTAAGATTCTCAAGGGAGATGAGAAGCTTGAGTTTGTCTGCTTACTTTTGTGGTCCATAAACATTTGTGATCATGTATACTTCCTTGTCACCTATAGGTTGACAAACCACAGAAAGATAGTTTCTGGATGCTTCAGCATCCAGGATCCCAAATTTTTGTGGATCCCACATCGTGAGAATCCCCCCTGCCGAGTTGTTTTCCTTAACCTCTAGATACTCATATCTGATTAGCCACTTCTTATGAATTTCTCTAATCTTCTCCATCGAACATTTTGTCTCCTGAATAAAAATCATGTCTGGTTTTTCTTCTTTGATTCTATTACTGAGAGTCCTTTGTTTCCTTTTATTTCCTATGCCTCTAATATTCCAGGTTGTGAGCTTCATTAAGAAAGGTTAGTAAAGGAGTAACTGGTAAGATCTTTCATCTTACCTGAGTTAATTAGTAGTTTCCCACATTCGTTGAGCAACTCATTCTGTTTTTTCCTTCCTCTTTTCCTTCCTGAGTTCTTTGAAGATTGTGACTGTACATTTTCCATCATTACAACCCCACTATTCTCTTGACTTTCATGATTTCTTTTGACCCCAACTCCTTCGTTTGTGATCTCCATAGAAAGAGCTGCTGTACCCTATCATAATCTTCTTTTCGCAGGGAGTCCACTCCTATGGTTGTCCCTTGTTTCAGAAACTTTTCTAGATCCAGATTTTCTTTATCCAGAATCTCCTGTAGTTCATAGTCCTCCGTTCCCACTTCACTTGGAGTCATCTCTTGGTCCCTTCTTATCTCCAAACAGGTTGGTGGCTCATCCTTTTGTTGGTTGTCTACCGTGATGCCCTTCATGTCAGCTTCCTTTTCCTTTTCATTGATTAAGTTTTCCTTATCCTGGATTGTTTCCTTGTTCCCTCTTCTTCCTCTAAGATTTTGAACCGATTGTGTCTTGACTATCTATCCTCATTCATCTTCTTTTGTGGACGTTTACCACCTTTCCCTTTGCTCCCAACCTTGGTGAAACCCTCCTGATTCTTATCCTCAACAGTTTTCGCCTTTCCTTCCATAATGTTTTCTGGGAAGTCTCTGAATAAATTCCCATGTTCATGGCATTTTCAGCACCTAAATGGGATGTGCTCATAGTCCACAGTCTGAACCCATTCTTCATCATATACCTCTAAAATTATCGCTTCCGGAAGGGCTCCAGATAAGTCCATTTCCACACAGATTCGGGCGAAGGAGGTATATTTTCCTTTCAGAGTTGCCTCTGATATCTTTAGAAAATGCCCCAGCTTGTTTCCTATTATTTTCAGAGATTCTAGTAGCCAATAATCTAGAGGAAGGGAGTAAAGTCTAATCCATACCAGTATCAATGTGAAAGTTTTATGCTTCGGGACAAAGTTCATTTTCCATGGCCGCATGTAGAGTCCTGCCACCGCATAGAAATATGGACCTCCTTCGAACACTCTATCCTTATCCTCTAGGCTCGTGAACACCACTGTGAAGAAGCCCTTAGAGCCCAGATGTAGGTGTATTTCCCCCTTTGGCTTCCAATGACTCCTTATCCAGATGTGTAGCGCCCTCTCCGTCGGCCATAACTCCATAAATTTGCATATGATCACATGTTCCGTCATATGATCCTTATGAGCTTGAAGCGCAGGATCTCTTAATATGACCTGGGGAATGGTGCTTGACTTGGGTTTGCAGACCCCCGTTGTCCTTGTGGAAGTATGTTTTCCATAGCTGCCCTCATTCTCCTCCTTATTTGTTTTTGACTGATCCCCTTCTTGTTCCTGAAGTCTGTATCCTTCCAATGTTCCTTTGCCTCTTGCCTCTACTACCTTCTCCAGAGGTTTTTTAAAATGTTTCTTTCCTACTTCCTTATTTTTTCTTGTAACTGCCTGACTATAGGAGGGAGAAACACTCCCCCCTGCGCGTCCCACCATGGTTCCCAACGTCAAAACCCTAGCGTCAACTTCAACCCTAGCTCCAGTTGCAAACTGCTTTCTCTTTATTAGTTATTCATCGCTTTTTTATTTTTTATTTCCCCTATTAGTTCTTAATCTTTCCCTTTATTAGTTATTGATTGCTTTTTTATTTTTTATTTCTTATTTTAGTAAAATTTAAGTCAATTCGGTGAAGTTACCCATTTTTTATCCATTTTACACTATTTTGTAGTAGATGTTTGACCAATTTTATTATGTCTTTTTATTCATTGTTTATCTTTAAAATGAATCTTTCATGTTACAAATTTATAAGTTTATTTATTTCCAGCATAGATGGACATGGGTAGGTAATTCTGGAAAAACATTTTTATATCCATGAGGAGACGGATAAAGGTATGTAATGAAAGTATTAGGAAATTGGGCAAAATAATATCTTTGTTCTGCTTTGTAATGGAAGAGTTTAAAAGTTTTGTTTTAGTTTTTGATTTCTTTTATGGCTTGATATAATATGTATTTTTTTGCTTTTTACTAGAATGGGCCAGTACAATATTTGGTTAAGATTAAATTTTAGTTCAACTTGATTGT
Source organism: Pinus tabuliformis (assembly GCA_031772625.1). NCBI lineage: Eukaryota > Viridiplantae > Streptophyta > Pinopsida > Pinales > Pinaceae > Pinus > Pinus tabuliformis. The sequence goes on along the minus strand of CM062805.1, from coordinate 700,275,813 downwards.
TTCCACTCGATTGTTGATTTTTGAAACACAAATCCTTAACTCTTGGAAAAGGTTTTCGTTCATTAAATATTATAGTGCATATCAACACCATTTCAGTCACCATTTTGTTTCTGGCAGTATCCAAAACTTACGATGTTGCTCGAGTCTCATCTAAAAGCCACGTGTCATTTCATATCAACTATAGGTGATCGAGGTGGAGGTTGGTGGCCACCCACCTATCCCACTTGGACCCCCACAACTGTCTCTTTCAGTTTTTCAGTTTCCTTAATTGTAGCACAATTCACTATTTTTAGCAATTTTTCGGGTCCTGAACTTCCGGAGCCATTTTGAGGCCCTAAACGATGCTTTTTTGGGAAAAATAGGAGTAACATGGGGCCATGGACCGATGTTTCTCATCCCAAATTTGTAGTCATCGGATAGATATTTCTAATGAGGTATTGTGCGCGTCAAACATAGATCATATGCCAAAGTTACGACCCCGGGAAGTTGATGTACCAATTTACCCAAAACGAGGCCCATACTTTGGCATTTCATCTCCTAGAGTTAGCGTTTTGGATGTTTAGGGTTTTCCATTGTTTCTCGACAATAAATAGGCCTTTGAGCCTCATTGTAAGATGCTCCAGAGGCATGTAGCCGCCACATATCTCCTCAGAGATAAGCTACCATCACCCGAGCTAGTTTATTTCCATTTCTGTTTGTAAGCATATTTCAGTATTTTAGATTAATGAAGTGAAGTATTATTTCTACTGCATCTCTGTATTTATGGTTATCTCTATAATTTGTTTCGTTCCTATTTAAATTCAGATCAGTGGTATTAGAGCGGTCTGCTCTTTCTCTATTTTCTTTGCATGTCTCCAACAAGGTCGGGATATAAGGAGTTAGGGCTTGAACTGGTCGAACCTTTGCAAGACTAGCCTCGCAAATCCCGATAGCCTCCCATGGCAGATGAAAAGAAAGATGAGGGGGCAGGAGATCCTATCAAAATCTTGCACGAAGAATACCTCGAGCGACAAAGGAATGCGATGATGGAAAACTTTGCCCAAATCCTTCAGCGGCTACCCAGGGGCGATGCATCTACTTCCAACAACTACTCTGGAAACGCCACACCCTTTAAGGTACAAGTTAACTTTGAAATCCCCGTATTCGAGGGTTAGATAGACATAGATGCTATAGATAAATGGTTAAATATGCTAGATGGTTAGTTTTCTATTCATAATTTTTCCAACCGTGAAAAGATCACTTTTACAATTCTCAAAATAGCCCCCCATGTCAAAGTTTGGTGGGAAACCTACTACGAGTAGAAGGATGAAAGTACAGGCTCACTATTTTCAGCTGCACCTACTTGGAATTCATTCTGGGATTCCATCAAGGAGCAGTACTACCCTATCAAGAGATATGAGGAAAAATACATAAAGTGGACAACTTTGCAGCAGGGAAGGGACCCAGATGTGTTAGAGTTCACAAATATTTTTCATACCCTTCGCACAAAGTTGGGTATCAAGGATTTTGAGCTGCATTTGGTACTCAAATACTGCAGCTGCCTACACAGGTACCTTGAGGACGAGATGGAGTTTCTGAACATCTCCTCGCTCAGCACGGCATACTGATATGCTATCAAGATCAAGCAGAAGTTTAAACAAAAGAAGTGAGATTTTGGATTTGCGAATTTGAAGAACAAAGGACAAAGCCAAGGCGGGGTGACCCAAGACAACTCGTCGAAGCTGCAAGAAAAGAAAAACACCATGAAGTCAAAGAAGGACACAGAAAAGTGGTGTGAGTTCCATAAGAGCCCCACTCACAACACAAGTGAGTGTCAGACCAAGAAGTACCTGGTGTATAAGTTGAAGGCTTTAGAATCATATGCATGTTCCGACCCTGAGTCAGAACCCGACAAGGGGAATGAAAAAGGAAAGAAAATCATTAATGCGGAGCCCACCACCATTGTTTCCACCACCAAGGTCCAGAAGAATGAGATCAAAGATCGAGAGGAGGGGGAGCATCTATTCCACTCACAGATGTGGCTGAAGGGTTCGCCGCTGCAATTCATTGTTGACAGTGCCAGCGAAAAGAAACTCATTTCAGCAGAGGTTGTGAAGCAACTGGGACTTCCAACCATACCAAATCCGGAATCGTACAACATCAGGTGGCTTCACCAAGGACGAGATCTCCGAGTTCGCCAGCAATGCCGCCTTCCCTACAACATCAAGCCCTTCACAGATCAGGTATTGTTTTGATATTGCACCTCTTGATGTTTGTGATGTATTATTAGGCCAACCATACTTGTGGAAGTGACATGCTGTGTATGAGTCAAGGCCTCGCACTATTATTATTTCTTTGTGTAATACATTATACAGGATACCGGAGGTAGCCCCACCTACCACCACTTCTTTGATCTCTGCTAAGAAAGGTAGTAAGATCATCTCCTAAACTAGGAAATTTATTTTCTGTCTGGTTCGCTCTCAAAGTAAGGGGAAGATCGTAGCCACATCCATGGCCCCCGAGAAGGGTTCCTCCATGCAACAGAAGCAGGTGGATACGGTCATGAAATAAGACAAGGACATCTTCTCCTCACCCACAGGGGTACTGTTGCACTGTCAGGTCAAGCATTCGTCTGATCTGACTTCCGGAGCACCTCTACCCAATGGGCCGATCTATCGCCACTCCATTTTGGAAAATGCCAAGTACAAGCAGCGACATGATCAACATCAGGTACCACACAAGTTTCAAGTGGGCGACAAAGTCTGGTTGCATCTGTAGAAAGAACGCCTTACAAGATCCCATCAGAAGCTCAAACCACTCTAATATGGTCCTTACACCATTACCAAGGCTGTGGGAAACAATTCTTTGGAGCACAACATTCCCCCATTCCTTCGCTTGCACCGAGTGTTCAATGTGGACCACCGTCGACCATGCTTCCCACCATTACTGGACACAACAGAGGTTGCAGAACGGCTAACCAGGGACCAAGTTCTGCAGAAGTTTCCTCATCTCGTGGAGGAACTCAACGCAATGGGCAGCATTGCTTCCTAAGGGGAGAGGAATGATCCAGGTGGATGTTGGTGGCCATCCACCTATCCCACTTGGACCCCCACAACTGTCTCTTTTAGTTTTTCAGTTTCCTTAATTGTAGCGCAATTTACTATTTTTAGCAGTTTTTCGGGTCCAGAAAATTTGAAGCAACATAGGTTCCTTAGCTGATATTTCTCACCCCAAAGTTGTAGTCCTCAGATAGATCTTTCTAATGAGGTATTGTGCGCATCAAACGGAGATCGTATGCCAAAGTTACAACCTCGGGAAATTGATGTACCAATTTACCCAAAACAGGGCCCATAGTTTGGCGTTTCATCTCCTAGGGTTAGGGTTTTGGATGTTTAGGGTTTTCCATTGTTTCTCAACAATAAATAGGCCTTCGAGCCTCATTGTAAGATGGTCCAGAGGCATGTAGCCGCCACATCTGTACTCAAAGATAAGCTACCATTGCTTGAGCTTGTTTGTAATTTGTTGTGTTCCTATTTAAATCCGGATCAATGGGAGTTTTTAAACGTATTGTTATGCCAAAATCCCGATAACCCGATATCGCTGGTCCCGATATGTCATACATTCCAATTAATACTAATATCGGATCCATTCAACTATCAAGATTTTTGTAAAAAATACAATTCCGATAAGGTCCACACCTGATTTGTTTCAAAGGTCTTATACATACAAATCACAATGTAATGATATTTCTCTTAATTGTTTATTCTTCTTGTTCTCCCTATAATGTCAAACCTCACACTATAAATACAAGTGATTCGATTATATTTTGTTTTTCCTAAAGCATTATATCATTTGATATCAATAAATAAAAATACTAATCGGTATCCAACAATTTTCCATAAAATATATATCCAATTTTTTTATAAAATATATATATGATAGTTGAATATACATCCATGCATATTAAATAGAATTTCATATAAAGTAATATATATATATATATATATATATATATTCTACAATTCCATATTTGTTTTCAAGTCTTTCTCTTTATTAGTTATTGATTGCTTTTTTTATTTTTCATTTCTTACATCATTAAAATTTAAGTCAATTCCGATTACTGTGATTAATTTTATCTTTTAGATTTTAACATGCGTCCCTTTCTAAAAAGTAATATTTTAAATTCTTATTAATTATTAATTTAAATTTAAAATGATTCTAAATTTTAATAATAAACTTTACACCAGCAAGAATATCTTATACGCAAATAAGAAAATCTCATATAATGCAATATATACGTTAAAGGCTGTGAAGTGAAATCGATTCTTCCAACAAAATTGTCACTACTTAAATTTCTATTTAATTTATTAAAATAAAAACATGCGACATTATTACAAATCCGATTTATTGTACCACGTGCATAGTTTAATGGTAGACTTGTTATATCAGATTTGAAGAAATCACAACAGAGCATTATCGAATGCTACATGGCATGTTTGAATTATGCCCTTTATTCGAAGTCCAAAAATAAAGGAACGGAAGCCATCACTTCTCTAGAAAGCAAAACTACACCAGAAGATAACCACTGGAAATCCACCTTGCTTCTACCATATATGAATCAATATAATCCTCCCACTGGATAGGCACATGAATATTGAAATTGTAATTTTAACTACCGCTACAGTTGAACAGTGGCACGCATTTAATTCCGGAAACCAGGCAAACTTCCCCGCACTACTTTTACGGATCAGCATTATTTTTCGAGGGGGCAACGATCACACCGATGAGCTGACGCGTGTCCTCAGTTGACTTTCCAAAACCGCCATTCCCCGGAAGGTAAAGGTCGGTAAGAAGACGCCTTGCGATATTCACCACATCCGTCCGATCAATGATGGGGAGATCAATGGTTAAGATAGCGGGAGCATGTTTTTTGTTTTAATGCAATGTACATTGCAGTTCGCAGATTGTGCACTCATTCCAAAAATTAATTTCTATCCATACCGAAGTAATTAAGGAAGTGTACTTCAGTCAGTAAAAGTAGGCAAAAGTTTAATTTTGTTTTTATTCACGGATATGTAATATGTAATGTTTTATGTTTTTTTTGTTGTTGTTCGTTGACTCTGCAATGAAGTAGAAGCAGCAGCGCGAAAGGGAAAAACGCACAACAGTGCGAATGCATGTTTTTTGTTGTTGAAATGCAATCTCCAGCAGTGTGAATTTTTTTTGGGTTGAATATGCAATGTAATGTAATGGGAGCAGCAGCAGCTCGCAAATGAAAGTTTTTATTTACATAGCAGTGTCAAAATTTGCAGCTGAAACAGAGTAATTTTTTTTGAGAGACAGTGAAAGTTTTTTTTTTGGGAATTGCATTTGAAGCAGTCTCTGGTTAATCCCTCTGTTAAGAGGAAGATACTTTTGTAACAGGTTGTTTTTATTAAATGAATACAAAGCTTTTATTGTGGATGTGAAACTCTGTTCTTCAGCAAACATATTTTAGCTTCCCTGTGCAAAACAGAGCATTGTTCTCTGTTTCAGAATTTTGTTTGAAATTACCAGAAATTTCCAACAGTGGTATCAGAGCTTGTCCAGGCTCTTTGAAGGTGTCAAAGAAGCTGAAGGAAGGATTTCTTGCTGCAGCAGCTTCTCCAGCAAAGTGAAGACTCAGTAAAAAATCCAAGGTATTTCTCAAGATTTTTTTTTTGTGTTGAAGACAGTCAGTGATTTTAAACATACCGTCAAGTATTTTTGAAGAGTGCAAGAATCGCTGGAGCCAGCACTAGCATGGGTATATTTAATACTTAGCTCCCATAGTTTAATGGGAAAAACTATGACTATTGGGAAATAACCATGAGAGCTTTGCTTGCCTCACAAGATTTATGGGAATTTGTTGAGGATGGATTTGAAGAACCAGCAGATGAAGATGAGTTTAATAACTTAACACAGGCAGAGAAAGATATGTTGAAGAGCTATAAGAAGAAGGATTCAAAAGCCCTCTTATTTTTGTATCAAGCAGTGCATGAGAGTGTGTTTCCAAGGATAGCAGCAGCCAAGACATCCAAAGAAGCATGGCAAACTCTCAAGATAGCCTATCAAGGCATGGAGAAAGTGAAGACAACAAAACTACAGTTGTTGAGGAGAGATTTTGAGAATCTATGCATGAAGGAGTCAGATAATATTGACTCATTCTTCACACATGTGATTGGTCTGGTCACACAGATAAGGTCTCATGGAGAGATTCTTGAAGAAAGGAGGATTGTGAAGAAACTATTGAGGGTCCTACTCTCAATGTTCGATGTGATTGTCACCACCATAGAAGAGACAAAGGATCTCAGAAACTTTTTAGCTGATGAACTACATGCATCACTGATAACACATGAGCAGAGATTGAGTAGGAATGAAAATTCATCTCTAGAGCATGCCTTCAAGACCAGGATGTCCTTTGGAAGAGGAAGAGGTCAAGGCAGAGGAAACAAGAGAGGAAGAGGAAGAAGCCAAAACAGAGGTGGAAGAAACAGTCCAGCGATTGCTCAATGAAGAGGCAGCAATCCAAATCATAACTAAGGCCAAGGCAGCAACCAACAAAGTGGACAACATCATGCTCAAGGACAAAGGTATGAAAAATCCAATGTCCAATGTTACTACTGTAAAAAATATGGGCATTATGCGAATGAATGTAGGAAGAAGCAACATGATATGAGTAATAGAACTAGTGCAAATTTCACTAGAGAAAACATCAGCCAAAACAATTTGTTTTCAACCTGTAATATTGCTAAAGAAAAAAGTGAAGATGTATGGTTTTTAGACTCCGGTTGCAACAACCATATGACAGGAAACATAGCCCTGTTTTCTATGTTAGATCAAAACGTGAAGTCACAAGTCACACTAGGGACTGATAATAAAGTTTCTGTTATGGGAAAATGAGAAGTAAAAGTTTTAACAAAGAAAGGTGAAAAGAAAATCATAGGAGAAGTTTATTATGTTTTTGGAATGAAATGTAACCTCTTAAGTATTGAACAACTTGTTCAAAAAGAGTACAATGTTTTCTTTGTGAATGATGTATGCACCATCATGGATAGAGCACCCAGCAAACGATGTATTGCTGAAGTGAAGATGACAAGGAACAAGATGTTCCTTCTCAGAATGAAGGCAGATTTAAAAAATAAAGAAGTAATTACAGCAGTGACTCAAGAGGCTTTCCAAAGCGAACCGAAAGATGAAAATTGGTTGTGGCACTTGAGATTTGGACATCTCAACTTTGGAGGTCTTAACTTGTTGAATAGAAAAGGAATGGTAAGAGGATTACCATTGATAGAGAAACCAGATAGCCTTTGTGAAGGTTGTATCCTGGGGAAACAACATAGAGAAAGTTTTCCATATGGGAAAAGCATAAGGGCAAAAGCACCCTTAGAGATTGTCCACTCAGATTTATGTGGACCGATGCAAACTCCATCACTTACAGACAGCCACTATATACTAACATTCATTGATGATTTTACTAGAAAAACTTGGGTTTATTTCTTTAAGAACAAAAGTGAAGTGTTTGAAATATTTTGTGATTTCAAGGCACTTGTAGAAAACCAAAGCGGGCTGCATATCAAAGTTCTAAGAACTGATAGAGGAGGTGAGTATATCTCCAAGGAATTTCTACGTTTTTGTAGAGAAAATGGAATTCATAAGCAGTTTACAGCTAGGTACACCCCGCAGCAAAATGGAGTTGCTGAAAGGAAGAACATGACAATCATGGATATGGCAAGGAGTATGTTAAAGGCAAAGCATTTGCCAAATGATTATTGGGCTGAAGCTGTACATTGTGCAGCGTACATTTTGAATAGATGCCCTACAAAAGCAGTCATGAACAGAGTGCTGGAAGAAGCATGGAGTGGGACAAAGCAAGGAGTCACCCACATGAAAGTTTTTGGATGTGTGGCTTATGCACACATTCCAGATCAGCTAAGGAAAAAGTTGGACAGAAAAGGGGAGAAATGTATTTTCATTGGATACAGTGAGGAATCCAAAGCTTACAGGTTGTATAACCCATCCACCAAGAATCTCATTGTGAGTAGAGATGTTCAGTTCATTGAGGAGGAAGCTTGGGATGGAAGCATAGAGAAAACAATGAATGTTAAAAGTTCTTTGTCACATGATGAAAATGATGAAGAGATGGCTAAAATACATCCCCAAACAGCAGCACCAACACAAGGACAGCAAGGGACACCCTTGAGGAGAAATGAAAGTGCTTCTCCAAGCACACCACAAGGAGGAAATTCAAGTGCTTCTTCAAGCACTTGTACACCAAATGAAAGAGGTAAAAAGTTCAGAAATTTAAGTGATATTTATGAACAAGAGGTAGCAAATGAAGGTATGAATTCTTTGTTTGCATTATATTGTCATGTTGATGACCCTATTCATTTCGAAGAAGCAATTAAGGATAGGAAATGGATAGAAGCTATGGATGAGGAGATCAATGCCATAGAAAGAAACAAGACATGGGATTTAGTTGAACTACCAAAAGGAAAGAAAGTCATTGGAGTTAAATGGGTCTACAAGACCAAGAGTAATGCTGAAGGCAAAATAGAAAGACACAAGGCAAGACTTGTTGTCAAAGGATACAAGCAGCAGTATGGGAGAGACTATGAGGAAACTTTTGCACCGGTTGCTAGAATGGAAACAGTGAGAGCAGTGTTGTCCATAGTAGCACAAAACAAGTGGAAAGTTTACCAAATGGACGTGAAGTCAGCATTCCTAAATGGAGTGTTAATGGAAGAGGTTTACATTGAACAACCTCCAGGCTATGAAAAGAAAGGGCAAGAGCACAAAGTGTGCAGATTGAAGAAAGCTCTTTATGGGCTGAAGCAAGCACCAAGAGCATAGCACAGTAGGATAGATTCCTATCTACTGGAAATGGATTTGAAAAATGTGAGGGAGAACCCACTCTCTACATCAAAGAAAAGGATGGTAAAATACTAATTGTTGTGTTATATGTTGATGATGTTATTTTCACTGGTAATGATGATTATCTCATTGGAAATTTCAAAACAGTCATGAAAGAAGAATTTGAAATGATTGACATGGGTTTGCTGAGATACTTCTTAGGAATAGAAGTAGAACAAAATGGAAATGAGATTTTTATCTCACAAGAAAAATATGTTAAGGAAGTGTTGGAAAGATTCCATATGCAAGAGAGCAAGGCAGCAATCACTCCCACAGTGATGGGATTAAAACTCAGGAAAGAGGACAGCAACAAGGATTTTGATCCTAGTTTGTACAAAAGCATAGTTGGCAGCCTCATGTATTTGATTGCAACTAGGCTGGATATAATGTTTGCTATTAGTTTAATTTCCAGATTCATGGAGAGGCCAAAAGAAGCACATTGGCAGGCAGCAAAAAGAATTCTGAGGTATGTTAAAGGTACTAAAAGGTTTGGCATTTTATATACTACTTCAGAATGTTCAGATTTAATTGGATACACTGATAGTCATTGGGCTGGAAGTGTAGATGATCGGAAAATCACATCTAGTTATGTTTTTCACATGGATTCAGGAGCCATTTCACGGGCTTCTAAAAAACAGTCTATTGTAGCGTTGTCTACAGCAGAGGCAGAATATGTGGCAGCTACAGCAGTAGCATGTCAAGTAGTTTGGATGAGAAGGATGTTAAGGAGTTTATGCCAAGAGCAAACAAAAGGAACTGTGATCTTTTGTGACAATAGCTCAGCTATTGCATTATCCAAGAATGTTGTGTTTCATAAGAGAACGAAACACATTGACACAAAGTTTCATTATATCAGGGAATTGGTAAACAATGGAGAAATTGTCTTAAAACATTGCAGGACTCAGGAGCAGGTTGCAGACATTCTGACCAAACCATTGGGACAGAAAAGTTTTGAATTTTTGAGGAAATGTTTGGGTGTGACTGATAATCCAGCAGTTGAAATTAAAGGGGAGTGTTGAAATTGTAATTTCAACTGCCGCTACAGTTGAACAGTGGCGCGCATTTAATTCCGGAAACCAGGCAGACTTCCCCGCACTGCCTTTACGGATCAGTGGTATTTTTCGAGGGGGCAGCGATCACACCGATCAGCTGACGCGTGTCCTCAGTTGACTTTCCAAAACCGCCATTCCCTGGAAGGTAAAGGTCGGTAAGAAGAGGCCTTGCGATATTCACCACAGGTGTCCGATCAATGATGGGGAGATCAACGGTTAAGATAGCAGGAGCATGTTTTTTGTTTTAATGCAACGTACATTGCAGTTCATAGATTGTGCACTCGTTCCAGAAATTAATTTATATCCATACCGAAGTAATTAAGGAAGTGTACTTCAGTCAGTAAAAGTAGGCAAAAGTTTAATTTTGTTTTTATTCACGGATATGTAATATGTAATGTAGTATGTTTTTTTTGTTGTTGTTCGTTGACTCTACAATGAAGTAGAAGCAGTAGCGCGAAAGGGAAAAACGCACAGCAGTGCGAATGTATGTTTTTTGTTGTTGAAATGCAATCTCCAGTAGTGTGAATGTTTTTTTGGGTTGAATATGCAATGTAATGTAATGGGAGTAGCAGCAGCTCGCGAATGAAAGTTTTTATTTACACAGCAGTGTCAAAATTTGCAGCTGAAACAGAGTAATTTTTTTTAGAGACAGTGAAAGTTTTTTTTTGGGAACTGCATTTGAAGCAGTCTCTGGTTAATCCCTCTGTTAAGAGGAAGATCCTTTTGTAACAGGTTGTTTTTATTAAATGAATACAAAGCTTTTATTATGGATGTGAAACTCTGTTTTTCAGCAAACATATTTTAGTTTCCCTGTGCAAAACAAAGCATTGTTCTCTGTTTCAGAATTTTGTTTGAAATTACCAGAAATTTCCAGCAATGAGCAAGCGAAACAAAATTCAGTGATCATACTTGGTGAACTATTTCCCCAGGTTAAGATTCTCACAAAAAAATATTTATTTGTATGACGTGTATGATTTATCATACAGATTGTCGAACATAGCTTACTATGTCCCAGCCTTGTATCTTTTGTGCCACTCGTTCCATTTCGTTTATGTTGTCATAAACTGCCATGTACACTCCTCTCATATAATCTAGAAGACACTCTGTTGATGATGGGTCCCATTTGATCATTATACACACAATTTATGCAAATGTAATATTTGTTGACTCACTCAATTAGTAGAATGGATATTATTAATTTGAAAGTAAAGTTATTTATTTAAAATCGAGAAGGATTACCATACTTTTTCTTAATTTGAAGGTAAAGTTATTAAAAATCCAGAAGAATTATATATATATATATATATATATATATATATATATATATATATATATATATATATATATATATATATATGATAGGTCTCTCCAGGTACACGCAATTATTAGCTCTTAAACGTTGTGGTTAAGAGTTCGAGCTCCTCCATTGTTCCGAAGGTGTCGTAGATATCGTCGAGAACCGTGATCATATGACATATTTTGGCAAATCCGAGTCGGAACGCAGAATGTTTAGGATCATTTGCAATGCAAGCTGCTAAAGTGTAGTATTCCACGTGACGATGCCGTGCGAATGTTACTTGAGGGAACCCATAATCTTTCCACCATCTACACATATAAACTTCACATTTTTACTTTCTTGAATTTTTCAGGACTCAAATTCAATTAATTTGGAGACGATATGCAATGACAACTCATCACCTCACCTCGAGAGAGATTGTAACTCTCTCTCTTGTATAGAGTGAAAGATGTTGAATTCCACCTTTGAAAATTCTAACGGTTTCGCTCTCATCAAATATGGCGTACTAAACCAAAAACTGCGGTAGAATTAATCAATTCCAAATTTTACATAGATACTAATTTATGAAAAGAAAGATTTCCATGAAGAAAAACAAACTTCATATGGCCTGGACCATCTTTGTTTGTTGATGTATGTTATAAAATATTAACATATATTCACATCCATCCATTCTTAGTTCGGGCCTTATAATAAGATTTGAATTTCTCTCAACATATTCGAGTAGTATTTGTGCATTCAACTACATATAAATTAAAAAAAAAAAAATAGTGTCCTCTCTGAATACGTAGATGTACATTCTTGTTTCCATTCTTGGCATATTTATGTGCCAACCATATTCGAGAAGATACTCTAGCTATGATACACAAATTTTCACTTCTAAAACACAGATCGTGACAAATAATGAAATAAAATTCTAATTAGCAGATTTGGTATTTGTATTACTGCCTTACCTCTTGTGGAAGACCAGAGACGGGAATTTTTTTTAAGGTGACCTTTAAATCCGTTGTAGAGAAAATTTGAGCCCCCTCCATAACTTTTTTGTTCAGAAAGGTAATGAGACATGCCCAAAATAAATTTAGCATGCCTCTTATCTCTCCGTCTATTTGTTTGAATGGAAGAGCATATAAACTGCCCCTTCTCGTTTTTGAAGTTTTCCAAAACATCTGGTATCAATGTATCAAGTAGTGTCAGCCAATGTATTATGGGATGTTTCCATTGAGTTTGTTGCTAAAGAGGTACAAGAGGGACACATTGGTTAACATACCAACTGAATCTGGTATGCTTCCTGTGAGCCTATTGTCAGACATATCCAACATTTACAAAAAAACACAATTCTCCTAGAGACAGAGGAATGGAGCCACTGCGCAGGTTCCATGGAGATCGAGAGTAGTGAGGTTGCGAAGACCAGTTATGGAGGTGGGAATCTGGCTCGTGAACTAGTTGGTGAAGAGATCCAATATTCGAATTTTTTTGAGACCTCTTAAAATGTTGGGAATGCTTCCGTTGAGCCCATTCTGCAACAACTACAATTCTTCCAGATTGTGGAGGTTTCCGAGAGACCGGGGAATAGAACCATTGAGCCCTTTGGTGTCGATAATTGGCTTCTTCAACTGGTGGAGCTTCCCGAGTGACGAGGGAATGGAACCAGTGATTTCTTTCAAGTCTTCTAGGTTCAAAATTTCCAGAAACTGCAGATCTCCCAACGACTCCGAGATTGTGCCCTTCATCTAGGTATCCAATATGAAATCATCACCGAATATGAGCCCCGACAGCAGAAGCCCCACAACTCGTCCTGCTCCATGTCAAGTATGTTTTGAAAGAATGATCGAATATCACACAGCCTCATCTAAGTAAAACACATAATGCATGAAATTTCTTACATAAACTACCCTTGCATGCCAAATGAAGTGTTGTGCATGTTTCTACGTGGTTGTGAAAAATTTTAATTACCTCTGAAAAGCTTTGAAAGGTTCGTTTCATGTAATTTGAGTATATCCTCTCTCTGAAATATATCCCAAAGAGCACCTCCAAAGTCAGAGCTTTCATTTCCCATCTCCCCTGAAACCTGTGGCAACCCCTCTTTTCTTCTATATTAGCTTTCAATTTCTCCATTTGCTTTTGTTGGATTTCTGAGAAGTTCCTAGAAGTGTTGGAAGGTGTGTTGATATTTTTCTGTTTTAGACGAAAAAGGCAAAAATCCCAGTGTGTGACAACAATAGAAAATCTGTTGCTGGATTATCTCCAGGTTGTTGGGAGAAAATTAATGCATCCTAAATTTGATGTGAGAGGCAGTTAGATTCTCCTTGCTATAAAATAGGTAGTCATACGGATAGCTGGGTGTAATGTGAGAGTTTATGTAATCTCCTGTTTGAATAATAAAATATTGCTGATGCCTTAGTTTGGTGGACGTAGCCCAGATTGGTTGGGTGAACCACGTTAAAAGCTGTGTCCCTGTGCATGATTTTAATAGCTGTGTATATGTTTTATGTTTGCTGTGCATCTGATCTCCAACAAGTGGTATCAGAGCATGTTGGAGGCAAGATTGGACTTGCATACTGGAGGTGGAGCTGAGGTTGTTTATTTGCTGCCTGGAGGCGCTGCGTGCGTGTAAGTGATCTAATACGTTGCTACCTGGTGCGCTGTGGAGCTGTTCAAACAAGCGTGGAGCTTGTTTTGAGCAACTGTTAGTGCGTTAATGCGTGAAGACAAGTCATATGCGTGGATATATATGTGACTATCAACGTGGATCTGTTATACAAAACGGCGTGGAAACTGCGTGGAGCGCTGGAGCAGAAACGTATTACCTGATTGCTGGAGCCGTCCATTGCCCTGCGCGCTGGTAAAACACTTTTTTGCTGTGAGTTTACAGCATGGGTATGTATTTAATAAATGGCGTGGTTATGTTAGATACCTGCATTGATATATGTTAAAACAACGTGGGTATGTGTATTGCAACCGCGTGGATTTATTTAAAAAAAACAACGTGGTTATGTTATAGCGTGGAACCAATAATTGGTAAAAACAAAAACGGCATGGTTTTCTTAGATCTGCATTCATATATATATATATATATATATATATATATATATATATATTAAAAACGGCGTGGATTCTTTAGTTTGCTGCGTTGACCATTGCTAGAGCCATGTGAACCCTGCGTGGAGTTTTGTTTTTTGGTGTACAGCGTGCGCAGAACCGACAGTGATATTTTTTTTTTAATTGGCGCGGATTATCCAAAAACAGTAGCACCAATCTCCTGAATTAGCGCGAATATTACATTAATTAAGTGCGCCAATGCGCTAATGAGCCGATTGGCGCACATTTGAGTGGGATTCTCGCGCCAATTTGTCATCCCTTAAAGCGTTTTTTAATAGGCGCGGTTGAGGTGCTGATTAGCCAGCACCATTTGTTTTTTACATGGAAATCTGAGTTTTATACAGCAAAGCACAGAGGTTTGTTTTTTTTTTTTTTTAAAGGGCGAAGGTTATCTGAGGCATATATGAGGCATAGGCATTTATTGACATTCAATTTTGTTTTTTAAATTGAAATTGGAGATTCTTTGTTTTTTTTTTTACGAGATGGCCAAAACTCAGAGTGCCCATTTTGAAATAGAGAAATTTAATGGGAAAAATAATTTCGAGATCTGGAAGGTAAAGATGCACGATCTGCTGGTTCAACAAGGTGTGGCGAAAGCACTGTTGGGGAAAAACAAAAGGCCTCCTTCCATGGCGGAGAATGAATGGGATGAGATGGACGATAGAGCTCTGAGCGCAATTCAGTTATGTCTGGCGGACGATGTTCTGTTCAACATTGTGTCAGAGAAAACCGCCGCAAGCTTGTGGTCGAAGCTTGAGAAGCTCTATATGACGAAATCTTTGACAAATCGGATTCTCCTGAAACGGCAGCTTTATGGTTTGCGGATGAAAGAAGGTACCTCAATTACTGATCACCTGAATGTTTTTAATACCTTACTGGTGCAATTAGACAGTCTAGATGTGAAATTTGATTCAGAGGATAAGGCAATAACTCTATTGTGTTCATTGCCCGAATCCTGGGATCACTTTGTTACTTCCATAAGCTTTAGTACAACAGACATCCTTGAGTTTGACGATGTTGTTGGAGCCTTGTTGGCTGAGGAGACGAGGAAGAGGTCGAATGCAGACACCTCTACATCAGAGGTAATGATGGCCAGAGGTCGCTCAAGAGAGAGACACTCCGGGGGCAAGCATAGCGACTCTCGTTCAAAGTCCAAAGGAAAGAAGACAAAGGTGAAGTGCTGGCATTGTGGCAAGGCTGGACATCTGAAAAAGGATTGCTGGAAGCATAAGCAGGCTGCTAAAGAAGGCTCGTCGACAGAAAAGAAGGAAGCCAACACCACAGATACAGGTTCAGTATCTGGTTCAGGTATGAGTGATGAGGTATTGTCTGTTAATATGTCAAAACATGATCAACATTGGTTGTTAGATTCCGGGGCATCTAACCACATGTGTATTCATAAAGATTGGTTTAAAACATATAGATCAGTTGATGATGGAGTCGTGTACATGGGTAATGATGTCACTTGCAGTATTATTGGAATAGGAAGTGTACAACTACAAATGTTTGATGGCACAACCAAAATGTTAACTGATGTGAGACATGTACCAGATCTAAGAAAAAATCTAATTTCATTAGGAGCATTGGATACGAATGGATATAAAACTGTAATTCAAGGTGGAGTTATGAAAATCTATAAAGGTATCTTACTAGTGATGAAGGCTAAGAAGGTAGGAAATCTTTTTCAATTAGAAGGTAGAACTGGGTCAGATCATGTGTTGGTGTCTAAACATGACAGTAGTTCCATTCCCCTATGGCATCAAAGGTTGGGCCATATGAGCGAACGAGGGTTGAAAATTTTGGCTGACCGCAAGTTACTTCCTAATCTAAGATCTCGAAAGTTAGATTTCTGTAAACATTGCTTGTTTGGAAAACAAAGTAAACAAAAGTTTAAAACAGGCAAACATACTAGTAAAGGGATACTTGATTATATTCATTCAGATGTTTGGGGTCCAGCCCCTACAGCGTCGTATGGTGGCTCGTCGTATTTTGTGTCATTTATTGATGACTTTTCTTGGAAAGTATGGGTCTACATGTTGAAAAAGAAGTCTAATGTTTTTACAGTTTTCAAGCAGTTTAGAGCATTGGTAGAAAAAAGCACTGGTAGAACTATAAAATGTTTAAGAACTGACAATGGTGGTGAATTTACTTCCAAGGAGTTTGACAGCTATTGCAAGGATGCAGGGATCGAGAGACATAAGACCACGGTTTATACTCCTCAGCAGAATGGAGTTGCTGAACGCATGAACAGGACTCTTCTAGAGAGAGCAAGGTGTATGCTGAGTAACGCCGGGTTGCAGAAGGAGTTGTGGACGGAAGCAGTGGCAACAGCTTGTTATGTGATAAACCGATCTCCATCGACGGCGATAGGCTGCAAGATTCTGCAAGAGGTATGGAAAGGACACCCTTGTGACTATTCTAAACTCAGAGTGTTTGGTTGTGATGCATATGCTCTAGTGCCTAAACATCAGTGAACTAAATTAGATCCGAAATCGAAAAAGTATGTCTTTGTTGGGTATGGTGATGGAACAAAGGGATTTAGATTGTGGGATCCTACTACCCGCAAAATCATCATCAACAGAGATGTAAATTTTGATGAATCCTCTCTCGTACAGTTAGATGTAAAGAGTAGATTGAAACAGGATGATGTATCTGATTTCCAGAATATTCAGTTTGACAGCACTTCTCATGATAGTCATGATGATCATCGTTCAGATTCTAGTCATGAACAGGTTTCAGAATCAGATTATGAACAGGGTTCAGATGGAGGACATGAACAGGTCTCAGATGGCGATCATGAAGAAGTTCCTACAGATAGTAGACAACCAATTGTGGAAGCACCAGAAACGTCCTTAAGGAGGTCTACAAGGATCAAACGTCCTCCGAGAAGGTATGATGATTATGTTACTTCAGTTGCTTTGACCGCTAATGATGATGAACCTTTGTGTTATCAGGAAGCCGTAGAAGGTTCAAATAGTGACAAATGGAAAGCAGCCATGAAGGAAGAAATGATGGCCTTAGGTAAGAATGGCACATGGTATCTGGTTGAACTTCCCAAAGGCAGGAAAACTGTGGGATGTAAATGGGTTTTCAAGCTGAAACGGGGTGTGAATGATACGGAAGACAGGTACAAAGCGAGACTGGTTGCAAAAGGTTTTTCTCAGAAAGCCGGTGTTGATTTTCATGAGATTTTTTCACCAGTGGTTAAAATTGTTTCAATTATAATTGTGTTAGCATTAGTGGCTTTGCTTGATTTAGAGTTGCAGCAGTTAGATGTTAAAACTGCATTTCTACATGGTGACTTAGATGAGGAAATATATATGGAACAACCGGAAGGATTTGTTCAGCGTCGCAATGAGAAATTTGTCTGCAGGCTCAAGAAGTCATTATATGGCCTGAAGCAGTCGCCTCGGCAGTGGTATAAGAAGTTTGATTCTTTCATGATGAGTCAGAAATATGTAAGAAGTGAATATGATCATTGTGTTTACTTTAAGCAGTTAAATAATGGCATGTTCATTATCTTAGTGTTGTATGTTGATGATATGCTTTTAGCAAGCAAAAGCATTGAAGAAATCAACAGGTTGAAGACTCAGATGGCAAGGACGTTTGATATGAAAGATCTAGGAGCGGCAAGACAGATTTTGGGCATGGAGATTTTCAGAGACAGGAGTAATGGTAAGCTGTGGCTATCACAACAGAAGTATGTTGAGAAAATACTTTTGAGGTTTGGTATGAATAATGTGAAGCCTGTGTCAGTCCCTTTAGCTTCCCATTTCAAACTTTCTTCCAGTTTATGTCCTAATACAGATGAAGAAAAGGATTATATGTCTCGAATTCCGTATGCCAATGTAGTAGGATGTTTGATGTATGCGATGGTGTGTACGCGACCAGATATTTCACATGCAGTTGGGGTTGTCAGCAGGTACATGGCAAATCCGGGTAAAGAGCACTGGTCAGCAGTGAAATGGGTGCTTCGGTATATGAGAGGCACAAGTAGTTATTGTATTACTTACAATAAGAGTAGTGAATCTGTTTGCGGATATGTTGATTCTGATTTTGCAGGTGATTTGGATAAGAGAAGGTCAACTTCAGGATATGTCTTTACCCTTGCAGGTGGAGCTATTAGTTGGATGTCAAAGCTACAAAATATTGTTGCTTTATCCACTACTGAAGCAAAATACATTGCTGCTTCGCATGCTTGCAAAGAGGCAGTTTGGTTAAAAGGATTGCTTGGTGAGTTTGGTAGGTTACAGGACAACATCAGGTTACTTTGTGATAATCAAAGTGCAATACATTTGGCTAAGAATCCGGCCTATCATAGTAAATCAAAGCATATTCCAATTAAGTACCATTTTGTAAGACAGGTTATCACTGAAAGGGGCGTTTCTCTTGAAAAGGTGCATACAAAGGAAAACTGTGCAGACATGTTCACGAAACCAGTTTTGTTAGAGAAGCTACGTTGGTGTTTGGCTTCTCTTGGCTTGCAGAAAAGATAAAAATAATAAACAAACAGGGCATCAGGCTAATTGTTGTCAAGGTGGAGATTGTTGAGATTTTTCTGTTTTAGATGAAAAAGGCAAAAATCCCAGTGTGTGACAACAATAGATAATCTGTTGCTGGATTATCTCCAGGTCGTTGGGAGAAAATTAATGCATCCTAAATTTGATGTGAGAGGCAGTTAGATTCTCCTTGCTATAAAATAGGTTGTCATACGGATAGCTGGGTGTAATGTGAGAGTTTATGTAATCTCCTGTTTGAATAATAAAATATTGTCGATGCCTTAGTTTGGTGGACGTAGCCAAGATTGGTTGGGTGAACAACGTTAAAAGCTGTGTCCCTGTGCATGATTTTAATAGCTGTGTATATGTTTTATGTTTGTTGTGCATCTGATCTCCAACAAGGTGCAAAGGCAATACATATCATAGATTTCGAAATCGGCTTGGGGGGTCAGTGGGCATCGTTTCTTCAAGAAATCATTGTCATCGTAAGACAATCTATGCAATTTCGTGAAGCAACTCAATGTAATCATTGTCATCGTACCAGAGACAATCTATGTAATTTCGTGAAGCAACTCAATGTCCCCTTTGAATTCGAGCTCCTAAATATCGACCATGTAGAGTCCCTAACACTCCGCGAGCGCGAGGGTGTGGCAGTTAATATTTCATTGTTGCCTTCTGGTTTCACTTCGCCGGACTCAACCTCGTGACTTCTATGCCTCGTCAAGAACCTCACACTTAGGGACATGGTGGTAGTGGATGTTGAAACCACAGCCACCACCACCTCCACTGCAACCACTTCTGCTGCCTCTTTCGTTCACCATTTCCTGGAAGCATTGCAGATCAACCATTCAACGATGAGGTTCGCTTCGAGCTGGCCTTCTGGAGCCATACACTTCAAGGGAAATACACGCTTGGCCATCAAGAACATGACAAATGGATAGCCGATCCACAATAAAATCACAACATTTGACATGCGACATTATTACAAATCCAATTTACTGTACCAAGTGCATAGTTTAATGGTAGATTCGTATATCAAATTTGAAGAAAGCACAACAGAGAATTATCAAATGCTACATGGCATGCTTGAATTATTCCCTTTATTCGAAGTCCAAAAATAAAGGAACGAAAGGAACAACCATCACTTCTCTAAAAAGAAAAAATACACCAGCAACCTGGCATCATTTTTGAGTATCGAATTGTTGAAGAATATTCATAGATCAAGAAGCAGGAAGAGGATCTCCACAGAGCCCACTATTACCAACTGTACATATCCATTTTCATTTAAAATAAAATCCAAATTACTGGTTTGTGGATGGATCCAAGCAGGTGGAAGGCGGAGTAGTATATCGTAGAATCAGAAGAACCAGAGATTTATACATCCAATCATTTAAAAGTCCTGATATTAAGCTATGGACCCAATATTTTTTAAAAGTCCTGATATTAAGCTATGGACCCGATATTTTTTATAAACCATAATTAAGTTACATATCGGATCCGGGCTATGGGAGATTGATAAACAAGAAACATCGCAAGTACCTAGGTCAGGTGCGGACCCAATGTCTTAATACATGGTAGTTAAATTTATGCCCGGTAAGAACACACAGTAAAATAAATTAAATATAATATTCGCGCGATAAAGTAAGAAAACTAAATTTTCATGTGAGCACAACAAACTATTTTTGTTTATACTTCATAAAGAAAATGACACATTTACCAATTAAAAACTTGAGACTTCAACTCCATTAAAAACTTGAGACTTCAACTCCATTCTCGATTGTAAAATTCGATTTTTACTAAAAGTTTCTCCTCACAGTTTTTTGTGCAGTCATTGACTATTTTATGCACCCACCACTTTTTCCTCCACAATTTTCTTGAGGCTCGGGACCTTCTTAGCTATAAGAAAAACTCAAAACCTTTTCAACCTCTTTCCTCTAATGAAGAACACAAACAAAAATTCCGTAAATGTCAAACGCAGGCTTCATGTAAGAGATGGGAACACTGCCGTCAGGTGTAAGTAACTCCCAATTCAGTGCCTTGGTTAACTCATTGACCATAGCATTGATGTGATAGAAAGAAACTTCCTCTGTTATTCCAGGATTGTCTTTCATATAACACGATACAGAGGAAGCTTCCTCTCCACGCGCCCTATCCGCGTGCATTCACAATGCCAATGTCACTATCATATGCATTCCAAGTTTAAATTGGAATAAAGAATGAATAAATCCGCAACATATTCCATTTGATTTGCTTTTCTATAAAAGGTTATGAGGAATACCTTGTAGCATTGAGTGTCACTCTTGAGTTGAACGATGAACATATCAAGTCATTGAACTTCAAGGGAATTTTTATTTTCTGTAGGATGTGACGCAAAAGTGTTAGAAATTTATATATTACAGAGCAATGGAACACAAAAAATATATTGCAGAAATATAAACACAGAAAACACATAAAACAAGAGAGACACATATATATGTGGTTCACCAAATTTGGGCTACATCCACGGAGAAACAGTGAGTTCTTCCTTTTATATTATCCAACACATTGAAGAGATACAAACTACAACAAATCCATTGTAATTCCTTCTTCGCTATCACACAATCTCCTCTCTCTTTCTCGCTCAGAATACATATCTACATACATGCAATACAATTCCCTCATATATAGCGAGGGGTTGTTTTCTAACTCAAAAAACCATAAATTAAACATAACTTCTACCGTCAGATCTCCGCCTAATGAACGGCCCAGATTGACTATGAAATAACAAATATTACAGCGCAAATATTACGAGCAGCATTGCCGCCACATCACGAACTGGGCTCGAATGCAGTGATACCTATGAATAAAGAAGATAATTAGGCTCCACACCCAACAGAAAGAGGAAACCCCAACGTGAGCATGGGTCGCAGTGTCATTATGCTAGAACTGACACTGATTTTCCCATTCTCCAGGTACGTCGAACGTAGGAAGATAACCACTAGAAATCGACCGCTTCTACCATATACGAATCAATATAATCCTCCCACTAGACAGGCACATGAACAAGTGAAACCAAGTTAACTGATCATACTTGGTGAAATATTTCCCCAAGTTAAGGTTCTCACAAAGAAATATTTATTTGTATGACTTGTATGCTTAATCATAATTGTTCATACAAATTTTCGAACATAGGTGACTGTGTCTCGGCCTTGAATCTTTTGTGCCTCTCGTGCCATTTCGTTTATGTTGTTGTAAACCGCCATTTACACTCCTCTCATATAATCTGGAAGACGCTCTATTGACGCTGGGTCCCATCTGGTCATTATATACACAATTTATGCAAAGGTAATATTCGCTGACTCACTCGATTAGTAGAATGCATATTATTAATTTAAAAGTAAAGCTATTTATTTAAAATGGAGAAGGATTAGCATACTTTTTATTGATTTGAAGGTAAATTTATATATATATATAACAGCTCTCTCCTCGTACATGCAATTATCTCCTCTTAAATGTTGTGGTTAAGAGTTCTAACTCCTCGATTGTTCCGAATGTGTCGTACATATCGCCGAAAATCATGATCATATAACATATTTTGGCCAATCCAACTCGGAACGCAGAATGTTTAAGATCATTTTCAATGCAAGATGCTAAAGTGCAGTATTCCACGTGACAATGCCGTGTGAATGTTACTTGAGGTAACCCATAATCTTTCCACCATCTACACATAAACCTCACACTTTTACGTTCTTGAAATTTTCAGGATTCAAATTCAATTAATTTGGAGATGATATGCAATGACAACTCATCACCTCACCTCGAGAGAGATTGTAACTCTCTCTTGTATAGAGTGAAACATGTTGAATTCCACTTTTCACCTCACCTCGAGAGAGATTGTAACCCTCTCTGGTATAGAGTGAAAAATGTTGAATTCCACTTTTGAAAGTTCTAATAGTTTCTCTCTCATCAAATATGGTGTACTAAACCAAAAATTATGGCAGGATTAATCAATTCAATATTCTACATAGGTACTAACTTATGAAAAGAAATATTTCCGGGAAGACAAACAAACGTCACATGGCTTAGCACAGCTTTGTTTGTTCATGTATGTAATAAAATATTAACATATATTAGGATCCATCAATTCTCAGTTCGACCCTTATAATAAGATTTTGAATTTCTCTCAACAAATTCGAGTAGTATTTGTGCATGCAACTACACATAAATTAAAAAAGAAAACATTGTAATATTCAAGATATGGAAATAAAATTGACAAGCCTACTCAAATATAGTGTCCTCTATGAATACATTGATGTACATTCTTGTTTCCATTCTTTGAAGATTTGTGTGTTAACCATATTCCAAAATATACTCTACCTGCAATACACAAATATAAACTTATAAAACAAAGATCGCGACAAATAATGAAATAAAATGCTAATTAGCAGATCTAGTATTTGTATTACTTCCTTACCTCTTGTGAAAGACCAGAGACCATAATCTTTTGTAGGGTGACCTTTAAATACGTTATAGAGAAGATTTCAGCCCCCTCCATAGCTTTTTCCCTGAGAAAGGCAAGGAGACATGCCTGAAATAAATTTAGTATGCCTCTTATCTCTCCCTCTGTTTGAGTGGCAGAGTAGGTAAATTGCCCCTCATAATTTTTGAAGTTTTCCAAAACATCTCGTATCAATGTATCAAGTACCGTCAGCCAATGTATTATGGGATGTTTCCGCTGAGTTTGTTGCTAAAGAGGTATAAGAGGGACAGATTGGTTAACATACCAATAGAATCTAGTATGCTTCTCATAAGCCTATTGTCAGACATATCCAACGTCTAAAGAAAACACAATTATCCCATAGACAGAGGAATGGAGCCACTGAGCAGGTTGCCATGGAGATTGAGAGTAGTGAGGCTGCGGAGACTGGTTATAGAGGTGGGAATCTGACCTGTTAAATGGTTGTTGAAGAGATCCAAAATGCAAAGTTTCCTGAGACCTCTAAAAATGTTGGGAATGGTTCCGTTGAGCCTGTTCTGCAATAGGTACAATTCTTCTTGATTGTGGAGGTTTCCGAGAGATTGAGGAATAGAACCATTGAGCCCATTAGTTTTGAGAATCAACTTCTTCAACTAGTGGATCTTCCGGAGTGACGAGGGAATGGAACCAGTGATTTCTTTCAAGTCCTCCACGTTCAAAATTTCCAGAAACTGTAGATCTCCCAAGGACTCCGAGATTATGCCCTTCATCTGGGTATTCGATATGAAATCATCGCCGGATATGACCCCAAACTCATCCTGCTCCATGTCGAGTATGTTTTGAAAGAATGATCAAATATCACACTGTCTCATCTAAATAAAATGCATAATGCATGAATTTTCTTACATAAACTACCCTTGTGTGCCAAATGAAGTGTCGTGCATGTTTCTACATGGTTGTGCAAAATTTTAATTGCCTCTGAAAAGATTTGAAAGGTTCGTTTCATGTAATTTGGGTATATGCTCTCTCCGAAATATATCCCAAAGAGTGCCTCCAAATTCGGAACTTTCGGTTCCCATCTCCCCTAAAACCTATGGCAGCCCATCTTTTCTTTTGTATTCTTCTCTCAATTTCTCCATTTGCTTTTGTTGGAAATCTTAGAAGTTACTGGAAGCGCTGTAAGGTGCAGAGCCAATACATATCATAGATTTCGAAATCGTCTTGGGGGGTTAGTGGGTATCGTTTCTTCAAGAAATCGTTGTCAAACTCGGCGGCGCTCTTCCTATCCGTATCACTGCGCTTGGATCCTCAGCCTCCTTGTCCCTGGAGCTCCATCTTACGAGAGACAATGTATGCAATTTTTCCAAGCAGCTCAATGTCCCCTTTGAATTCGAGCTCCTACATATCGACCACATCAAGTCCCTGACGCTCCATGAGCGGGAGGCCGTGGTGGTTAATATTTCACTGTTGCCTTCTGCTTTCACTTCCCCGGACTCGATCTCATGACTTCTCTGCCTCATCAAGAACCTCGCGCCTAGGGTCATGTCGGTGGTGGACGCTGAAACCACTGCCACCGCCGATGCATCCTCCCCTGCAACCACTTCGTCTACCTCTTTTGTTCACCATTTCTTGGAAGTGCTGCAGATCAACCATTCGACGACCAGGTTCGCTTCGAGCTGGCCTTCTGGAGCCATGGGCTTCAAGGGAAATACACGCTTGGATGTCAAGAATAAGCCAAATGCATATCTGGTCCGTAATAAACTCACAATATTTGACACGTGTCTGGAAAAAGCATATTCATTGGACCGACGAATCTACTAGAGTGTCGTGAGGAGGACCTCATCATAAAAAGGCCATCGGTTTAATTATGTTGTTTAATTTTTCTTTATATAAATTGAAGTGAATTAATATTCATTTTATTGTATTTTGCAGGGTTATGATCAAAATGATAGACCTATCCAATCCTTAAATGGAAGAGTTGTTAGCATTTACAGTCAAGAATGAATTTTTTCTTCAATTGGAAAAATGTTGCATCTTTATAGGAATATATTATAGATATTTCCTAAATTAACAAAGCATGACAAAGTATAGTTAGTTACAGTAAATGTAATAGTTTTATTAAATAAGGTATATCAAGTATATGGGGTTGTATGAAGTCTTTTTTATGACGTGTGGAAGAGTATTATATTTGAAACTTGGTTTATTGAGTGGGCACTCAATTTTAAGAGGCAAGTGAAATGTATTTTTTATATGAAAATAGCATTGTATGGTATAAGAGCTTTTTATTTTATTTTATTTTATTATGGTGAGATAATGTTTTAATTTACTTTAATTTTTATTCTCTAAGTTTTCAAAGGAAAAAAAAATATGGCAAGTTAATATTTCAAGAGATCAATTGAAAATATGAGTTTCTATCATAGAAAAATATCCATATTAAAAAAAAAAAACATTAAAATTCAAATTTATAAAGTGAAAATATTGTTTATTTATGATCATTGATTTCATGATTTTTAATGAAAGTCATGTCGTGCATGTATCTTGGGGTAGAGTGCCAAGATTTATACCTAGTTTAGTGCCTATAGATGCCATGGCCATGGAGTTTCATAATTGTAGTTATAATCAAAATTTCAATAGATATTAAAGGAGTTTTTGTTATTTCAAATTTTTTGTCTCAAAACCCTATCTCTAATAATTAGAATTTCTTATATTTTCTTCCATGGATATATTAGCCATTATTAGTGAGGACTATATAGTGTTATATGTAGACTATGTGGAAGAAACAAATTCTTTTTACACATTTTCTTTAGCTTGTACATGATGAAATTAAGCGTTTGGAGCACCATTCTTAGCTATGTATTGAGATTAGGTATCTTCTATGGGGATTCAACATGAGCACTTTGACATGAGACATAGGGTTATGCATAATCTCCGTAGATTACTCCAACATTGTAATTAGTACTTAAGTGTAGTAGTCAACATGATCCAGGTGGATATTTGTGGCCACTCGCCAAGTCCACTTGGACCCCCACCATTGTTCCTTTCAGCTTTTCAGTTTTCTTAATTGTAGCACAATTTACTATTTTTAGCAGTTTTTCGGGTCCTGAACTTCCATAGCCGTTTTTAGGCCCTAAACGATGTTTTTTGGGAAAACTTGGAGCAACATGGGTCCATGGACCTATGTTTCTCTTCCCAAAGTTGTAGTTCTCAGATAGATCTTTCTAACGAGATATTGTGTGCGTCAAACGGAGAGCATATGCCAAAGTTACGACCCGAGGAAGTTAATGTACCAATTTACCCAAACGGGGTCCACAGTTTGGCGTTTCATCTTCTGGGGTTAGGTTTTTGGATTTTTAGGGTTTTCCATTGTTTCTCAATAATAACTAGGCCTTCGAGCCTCATTGTAACACAGTTCATAGGCATGTAGCCGCCACATCTCTTCTCAGAGATAAGCTACCATCGCCCTAGCTACCATATTTCCATTTCTGTTTGTAAGCATATTTCAGTAATGAAATGAAGTACTATTTCCGCTGCATCTCTATGTTTATGGTTATCTCTATAATTTGTTGTGTTCTTGTTTAAATCCAGATCAGTGGTATGAGAGCGGTATGCTTTTTCTCTGTTTTTCTTTGCACGTCTATAACGAGGTCGGGATATAAGGAGTTAGACCTTTAACTGGTCGAACCTTTGCCTCCCATGGCAGATGAAAGTAAAGAAGCCCTCGACCGACAAAGGAACGCGATGATGGACAACTTTTTCCAGATCCTACCTAGGGGCAACACATCGACTTCCAACAGCTACTCTGGAAACGCCACATCGTTTAAGGTACAAGTTAATTTTGAAATCCCCATATTCGAGGGTCAGATAGATGCAGATGTCATCGATAAATGGTTAAATATGCTAGAGGGTTATTTTTCTGTTCATGATTTTTCCAGTCCAGAAAAGATTGTTTTCGCTCTTCTCAAAGCAGCCCCCCATGTCAAGGATTGGTGGGAAACCTACTGCGAGCAGAAGGATGAAAGTACAGGCTCACTATTTTTATCTGCACCCACTTGGAGTTCATTCTGGGATGCCATCAAGGAGCAGTACTACCCTGTCGGAAGCTATGAGGATCAATACATAAAGTGGACCACGCTGCTGTAGGGAAGGGACCACGACATGCCGGAGTTTACCAATATTTTCCATACCCTTCGCACAAAGTTGGGTATCAAGGATTCAGAGTAGCATTTGGTACTCAAATACCACGGTTGTCTGTACAAGTACATCCAAGAAGAAATAGAATTCCTGAACATCTCCTCGCTCGGCACGGAATACTGATATGCCGTCAAGGTCGATCAAAAGTTTAAACAGAAGAAGCGAGACTTTGAATCGACGATGGGTTAGAACGTGGCTCTCCACCTTGGCACTTTGAATTGATTATCCTAGCTAGATGTACACTATATCAAGACTTCTTGTCAGTGTGCCACCATTGCCTCGTATGTGGTGTTAAACCTCCAGCTATCTTTGTGCTCTGACAACAGATCTTGGAGCCTATGTTAAGAGGAGTGTACATTGTTGATCTTCTGACCTCGCATCAGACGGTACTGAGATCATTTGGATCCATTAGGGTAACGAGACCTATCCCCACTATCGGAATTTCACTCATTTCCCTCGTTGTCTGGCCCAGATGTGCTCTGCAACATCTGCTTATTTGGTTTGGATTTTTTATTATTTCATTGGCACCCTTATGCTGTAAAATTGTTGTTCCTTATGGTCCACACGGTTGGCTACGTTTTGCACTCCCGGAAAGAGTTGGTTGGCAACGTTGTGCCTTCGAGAGTTGCTTTAAATTTTTTAGGTAAGATAATGAAACAACATGCTAGACTACAATTCTATTGTTCCAGTTTATTCTTTCTTATTTTCATGGTTAATTAATCAATTCTACCATTGATGTAGAGGTAGCTCTGCTAACACGACTTATAACGGGGTCTGGAGAGGTTGGAACCTCCACTGCTCGGTCAACTTTTTTCTAGGTTACTATTCTGCATTTTCTTGAAGAATGACTTGTCTGCGGTTTTATTTGCTTTAGCAAAAGTTCGTATCACCTGGTTGAGACACATGGGGTGTCTTGTTTATCAATTTCCCTACTTTAATTTATGGGATTTTCATCAATTTAATGTAAAGATTGTTTTTAAAGCTCGATAATTACTCTGGTTGAATATTACAGTCCTTTTGTTTAAATTTGTCGATTTGTACTGGACTATTAGCACCATTTACTTCCGAGCTAGGATATTTTGCTTCAAGGAAGTCGTTTCCTGTATATTGTCTCTATAGACTAAGGAAGTTTCGTCAAGAGAGTAAATAATCCTTTTTGCATTGTTAAACATTTTGTATTGATGGTTAAGAATTTTACTTAATTCGCATGTGAAATTTTGAAGAGGTTTCTTCCTAAAATAGGTAACGGGGTATTCTCTGAATTTAGTTTAGATGTCCTTCTTTTTAGCTTTTTAAGAGAGACTTATAGGTTTTGGGACTGTTCCGACAACGAGCCCTTGATCGACGTTGAAATTAACCCATTCCTAAGATGGTGGTCCTCTCGACTTACTATATCAATTCCTATTATCTTAACTACTACACGTATTTATTTAAAAGAGCCATCTTTGTTATTTTATTGCTGAGAGTGATTTTCGTACTGTTACACAACCTCCTTTAAACGTTATTGATTTATTATGGTTTACCTAAGATTCCTGTTATTTCTTTTAATGCACATAATTTGTACATTACTTCTTTTATTCATTCTCTTAAATTCCTATTCTAGTGAGAAGTTCTTCAAATTTCTACGTTGGCTCATTTCATTATTTTGAAAGGAACCTTACTATTGTAATGTGTTCAAGATTACTATTGCTTGTGAATAGAATTTCCATAACGATGGTGAAACACTGTTTTTATTTCTTCTTTGTAACGTGGTTAACAACAGGGTTATTGACAATGTTTAGTTTTCTTTTGGAATCATATTACTTTAGTCCATCATCTATATCACTACAAGGAAATGTTGTACATGAACCTATCAAAAATAGATTTCGCATTTGAGTTTTCATAATAAAGAATACAGTGCATGAACTTGTATAGATATTGCATTTAAATTTCAGAATAAAGAATACATTGCATAAACTTGTATAGATACTACATTTGGATTTTTAGAATAAAGAATTCTTGCTCATAATGAGCCTTTCCTGTTTCATAATTACCAGTTTAAACATATTAATAACTCACAACATTATACTCTATGTTAAAAATCAATACTGTAAAATCTATAATTCTAATCGTTCCAGTACTTATCTGCATTTTGTATATCTGTTGGGAAAAACTCCTCAGAAACTACCACACCTCCCTTCCAATGAGAATGGCCTTTGCATCCAGTTCTCCCGCCGAGCTCTCCCAACTTCTAGACAACAGGTACAATAGAGAGGTTTTCTTTCCATATTTTCTAATAGCATCAGGGTCTCACTTGACCTAGCCTGAACTCACAATAGTGATAGGGATCGAGCCTTCCACTAGTCCTTACCAACTTAGGAACTTGGCTCTTGGGTAGCATATTACCTTAGACCATGTCTCTGTTCTTACTTCTGTCTTTGTAAAAATTGCTAACTCCCTCCTTCTCCCAGATTTTCCGTTTTAAAATAAATCCTTTGGTTAAGGAATAACTGCTTTCTCCAGCTGCATGGAAGTTAAGAAATCTTTTGGTCATCCATGAGTTTTTCCTCTTCAGATAACAAAAGCATTATTTTAAATCATAACCATTTCTTTTAAATAAAAAGTCTTTCCAGCTCAATTAGCTTTTTAACTAACCTAAAAATTTGTCAACCTCTACCTAATGTAATTAATTAACAATTCTAACTTTTTTTACAATAAAACCAAAATAACTGGGCGTGTTACACACCATCATTAAAAGAAATTGATAAGAGAAAACCTCTATACCGCTAAGAAACAACACCACGACTATCAACCTAAGTTGACTCTACCAAAAAGCATAACCAACACAACTCACGAAAACACCGTAAAACCAAAAACGGGGTGAGGTGCAACTCCTCACCTCCACTGCAACAAATATCATAATTCCTCCACCACCCCACGCGCATGCATTTAAAACAAAAAGATATCAGGTATAAAACCCAATACCAACCTTCTCCATTGTGCCACACCATTCCAAACAATGGACATATGTACACCTCCATCTTACTCTCCAAGGGAATACTAAATATCACCAAATAAAGGAGTCATGATATATCAGGTCACTTCTTATTTATTGAACACATTACACTTTCTCAAACATTAGATCATGGTCACAAAAGACGAAATTCCTAAACTTTTACACATTAAAAAATAATTACTGATTATTAATCCTATTATTTTTTATGGAAAATTATATATTATTAATTTTAGTAAAATTTAACCATTCTTCATTCTTCAACCTACACGTGAAGTCTAGTGTCATTTTACACGTGCAGCACGTTCATAACCCTCTAGTGTTCATTCAACATACGTAAGTTGAAAATTCTTGATGAACATGGTGATTAAGATATGGTAATAAAAAATTATCCTATTAACGTAATACATGATGTGGAGTCATGTAGATAACGTTTGATATATATATATATGTATATTTATTTTTATTGGTTGTCTTTGAAAAAAATGGAAAATACCCTAAACGAAGAAAAACCCATAGAAAACTTGCAACCACAAAAAGTACGAGATTAAAAACATGTTAAATTGAATTGATGTGGCCTGTTCTACGTAGACGTAGGACTAAAATCATGTACAACTTATTATTATTTTATTGTTATTTTTCAAAAATAGTAGACTAGGTCACGGAGGAGAGGTTAATTTTAAATTGAATATAAGAGATTTTCTATACATTTTTTTGTGGTACATAATATAAAGTAATTATATAAATTAGTTGTCAATTTATAATAAATATTAAAATATTTAATAGATTTGGTAGATTTATTTTATTATAGAAATTATTTATCATGAATGTTTATATGTATTTTTTAACCCTATTTCTTAATATAGTTATTATGTTTTTATCATGAATGTTTATAAGTAATTTTTAATCATACTTTTTAGTGTAGTTGTACATTTGATTGATATATGTGTATGGGCGTATATCAACCATATTTATTAATATGGTTGTGTTAGTATATAAAGTAATTATACAAATTAGATATCAATATATAATAAACATTAAAATACTTAGTGTATAATATATGATACATTAAAACACTTACTATATAATATAAGATTCTTTTTTTTTTAACAAAAGCGATTAAGTTTTATTCATAAGAAGAGGTTGGCTGTGGCCAAACAACCTTGATGACATTCAGTTGTAAGATTTCTGTCTTTATAGAGGCTTCATATTCTGGCATTAGTGTCAGAGAAGAGCTGTTTCTTTTGACGCTTTTATCATGGCTTAGAGTTCCTTGGTTTGTTGATGGCATCTGAGTGGACTATCTTGCAGTCCATTTTCCTTCCTTTCTATGAAAATTTCCTGACTTAAGTTAATTCCATATTTACTTTAAGTTAAAACCCGCATATATTGCGCTGTTTTAATATATACCCTGTCCCCACCTTCGATATTGAGCTTCTCATCTGAACCCGACCCCACAACAAGGTTAAGACCCTGCCTTAATCAATGCGCGATGACTGTCAGATCTTTCTCTGCCCAGATCCGACGCATTTCATGTCCAACATTGACCGACCGATAATTCATCAGGGGTGCGCGATATGGGCGATTTTGACCTGCCATGCGTTAGCCCCTGAGTGGAGTCGCATTCATTTCATTCAAAACAGCCCAAGAGCCAGGAGTGGTGCGACGGATACCTCTTACCACTCCCAACATAATTAAATCCCCTCCACTTGCAATGCCTGCCCCTACCCGGATCCGACGCATATCGCGACCCTCCCTGTCTAGCCCTTAACTTGACCCCACCTCCGAAATTCCAAGCCTCCTCCATGCCCGACCCCTCATCAATGTTAAGACCCCTCAATAACCACTGCGTGATAGCCAACAGATCAAGCCCCACCCAGATCCTACGCTTATTGTGACCTTCTCTGACCAACCCTTAACTCCTCAAGAGCATGCAATAAGAGCAGTTTTTCCTTGCCACGCTTCTGACCCTGAGGTACATCGCATCCAATTCATGAAATATTACACAGGGACCTGAAGCGATTCGATGTATATCGGTTACCTCTCCCCATGTCATTAACTCCCCTCCTTTTCAAGCGTGCGATGACTGTCGGATCATCTCCCGCCTAGATCCTACACATCACATCTTTCATAACCTTCCTCCGAATGAAATCAGTTCTGCTCCATGCTAAACAACCCAAAACTGTTGTCCCATGCTTAAGACCAATTACCTGGCTACTCTGCACGAAGAAAGGCCAGTGAGGAGTTTCCCATTCTCTCGTCAGTGAAAGTCAACTTGTGCCAGCCTATGTTCTACAGAGTTTTTCCCTTGACCAGTTCTCCTTTACTGTTAAGGAATTGGTTGCCTTTTAGCTTCTTTGTCATTCTTTACCAACATACCTTGAACTAGAAGACATCCTTTGTTAGCCATTCTATCAGCTTCCTTATTGTGAGATCACATGACATGCTAGTATGAGCAGGATGTGAAGCTTTGAATAACCTTTCTTACTATTTCAAGGGTCTTGTTTAGAGCCGAGTTTTGAGTTGATTACTTGCATTGAGAGTTTTAATCAGGATTGCAGAATCCCCAATGATTTGAAGATTTTCCCCTCTGTTCCTTTGAGCTAGCTAACACGCTTTGAGCATTCCGAGGATCGTTGTCTGGTTGTTGGTGCTCTGACCTAGGCCCCAACTAAAGTTGTCCTGTTTTAGTCCATTTGTGCAGTAAATTATTCCTCCTGCCCTTGATGTCCCCGGGTTTCCTTTGGAGGCTCCGTCAAAGAAAATTGTGACTTTTCCCTAACTTTTCCACCATTTTTTAAAGTCCTCCTTAGAGATCCGCAGGTGCCACTCTGGATTGTGGCTGGACGAGGAAGTTTTCTTTTTTATACTAGCCCGTCTCTGGGAAACCCCTAACCAACTAAGCTCTTCAGGGAGGAAGGTATTGTCTGAGTTGTGAGGTCTATTCTCAAAAGTTTCCAACAATAGAGCTTTGGCCTTGGCATCCACTGTGTTGGAGGATTTTAGTCTGTTGTTGAAGATGGCTTCATTCCTAGCCAACCAGATTCCCAAACAGATATATTTTGGGATTGCATTCCAGATTTTAATCCATATTGATTTTCTTTTCAAAGAGTGAGGATAGAGTTCTTTCCAAGTTGCAAAAATACTAACAACTAATGTTTGCTGATGGATTTGGGCATTGAGTCCCATGATTGCTTTATTTCAGACCTCTTGAGAAAAGGGGCAGTCTATGAATAGATGAGCGATCATTTCCTGGTCCTTGCAGCAGAGAGGGCATTTATGTGGTCCAATGGTTCCTCTTTTCTCTAAGTTTTCCCCTGTGAGGGTCCTTTTGTTTATTAGAATCCAACAAAAGAAGTTGATTTTTGGGAGTCCAAATGGGTCCCAAACCTGTTGCCAAAGCTTTGTAGTATGGATTTGTTGTTGTTGTTCTTGAAGAGTTGCAAAGCCTAGTCGAGCTGAGTAAGCTCCGGTCTTCCCCTAGCCCCACTTGTCCCTCGAATGGATATGCATTGGGGTAAGACTAGTGAGTTTAGCTAATAGTTGATGGAGTTGAGGGAGCATCCAATCAGGGGGGTGATGGAGGGCCCAATTACTCCAATTCCCTTCTAAGTCCCATATGCATATGTCAGCAAGTTTGTGGATACCTTTTTGGATGAGCCAATTTCGCAAGTCTGCTATTTCCGGAGCAAGATTTAGGGGATTAAGACCCATGATCTTGTCCTCCCACAACCTAATTATTTTCCCATTTCTTGGAATTCTGTAGAGTTGAAATTTGAAGAAATTCCAGCCTTGGCTTCACAACTTCCACAGTGTGGTTCCTTTATGGGAGACTCCTTCTTCCATATTCTTTATTGTGAGTCTATGCATATATTTTTTAATTATAACTTGACTTATATGGTGTCTTTGGTTTGAGAATATTTTCCAGAGGATCTTCCCTCCCATTGCCAAATTGGCCAACTCAGGATCTCTCACCTGAAGACCACCTTCAGATATTGGTCTTTTCATTATGTCACAACTTAGTATATAATATTTTTTTGGTTCCCCTTTCCTCCTTGCCATAGAAAATTTTGAATCAACTTTGCTAACTGTTTAGTGATCATTTTTGGAGCTAAAAGGAATGAAGCCTGGTAGATAAGTAGGGATGAGAGAACTGACTTGACCAGAGTGAGCTTTCCGGCTGTGGTAAGCCACTGGCTGCCCCAAGCAGTCATTTTTGCCTTGATTTTGCTGATGATTTCCATCCAATGAGGGGCCTTTGTGGTACCCAAGGTTAAAGGCAAACCAAGATACTTGAATTTATCCCATGAGACATGACCGGTGAAACCCAAGGCTTGGGCTATCCTGAGTATAAATTGCTGGTCTGCCAACCAGCCACACATTACACTTTTTTTCTTGTTGAGCATAGCTCCCGAGACTCTGCAGAAGCTTTGCATAACTCCATTGAAGGCTCCTGAAATATTAACAGAGGCTCCTCCTATAAGAATAGAGTCATTGGCAAATAGGGCATGATTGATTGGGTTTGTTCCGGGTATCACCCTAATGTTAGGAAGTGTCCCATTGAGATTCTCATCTGAGAGCTTTCGGCTTAGAGACTTCGGCATCAGAATATACAGAAAGGGGGATAGAGGGCAACCTTTCTTGATTCCCCTCGAAGCTTTGAAGTAGTTTTTCAACCTACCATTTACTAGAGGGGGAATCCACGGTTCTCCAATGCATGTCTTAATCAATTTTACAAATTTAGAACTGAAACCAAATGCAAAAGGTACGTGGAGGAGGAAGAAGTGACTTACTCTATCGAAGGCGTTCGCCATATCCAGTTTGATGAGCATACCTTGCTCTTTGCGTTGATGGCTGGAATGGATGATTTCCTGCACCAATATCACATTGTCCAGGATATGCCTGCCTTTGACAAACCCTCCTTGATTGGGAGAGATGAGTTTGTCCAGCAGAGACTTTATTCTGTTTGCAAGTAACTTGGAGAGTATTTTGTAGGATGCATTGCAAAGCGATATTGGTCTGAATCTGTCAAGAGTCTCCGAGTTGGCTACTTTGGGAATTAGGGCTAGGAAGGTGGAGTTTATGCTTCCTCCCACTTTGGCTTTTCGAACGAAAACTTTGATCATTCGGAACAAGTCAGCCTTGACGATGTCCCAGCAGAGTTTATAGAAGTGTATTGAGAATCTGTCAGGTCCGGGGGCTTTGTCTGGTTCCATCTTCCATATGAAATTGTTATTTTCTTCTTCAGTGGATGGAATCAGGAGTGTTAAATTGTCCTCCCCGTTGTCCATCCTTGGAACATGCTTGAGGAAGTCATGTGCTTCCTCGTCATTGTCCTCCCCTTCTTCTCTGAATAGCTGCTGAAAATGAGAGGTTGCATCCTCTTTTATCAGAGTTAAGTCTTTGAGAACAGATCTATCAGGCAGGGTGATTTCAGCTATGTGGTTTCTAGAGAGGCGGGTTTGAATTTTCTTATGGCAGAAGGTTGTATTTTTGTCTCCAGACACAAACCAGAGGTTGCATGACTTGAGCCTCAAATATTCTTCCTCTTCTCTAAAATTCTGGAGGGTATTGATTTGGTGTTCTTCCTCTCTATGAATTTCTGCTCTGGTTATGTCTTGTATCTCCAGGCCCATTTGGAGATCCAACAGCTACTTTGTGCTCTATTTTCGAAGGGAAGTGGGAGTGGCTGTGGGATTTTTTATCCATTGCTTCAGGGTTGTTTTGGTGGCTTTTATCTTTTGCTCCCAAACATAGTTGGGTGATCCAAGAACGTGGTTGGACTAAGCTTTGTTCATTGTTTCCAAACACCCTTCTCTATTTTCCCATAATGGGCAGAACTGGAAGGGGATCGGTCCCAGGTTTTCTTTTTCTTCCAGCAAAAGGAGGATGGGTTTATGGTCAGAGTTCCACTTAGGCAGAATTTTTGTGGAGATAATGATCTTCTCGGAGAGGAATGAACTCTAGAGAAGGAATCTATCCAGCCTGTCTTAAATATGCTCCTCCCCTATTCTGTTGTTTGTCCATGTGTATAGCCCTTTTTTTGGCTTGAAATCCATTAAATCCCATTGTTGAATCAGATTTTCCACTAAGGGAAGGGAGCAATCCCTACTGCTGGTTCCTCCTCTTTTTTCCTTTGGTTCTAGGATTAGGTTGAAGTCTCTAGCAATAATTATGTTATTGAGGGAGTATGCGTCCAAAAAATCAGTTAGAGTTTACCGACATTGTTCCTTTTCTACATAGAGGACAGGTACATAGAGATTAAAGAGTGCAATGTTTATCTTACTTGGTAGGTGTCGAAGTTCCATGTAAATCTAGTGTTGCGTCGGAAAGGAGCTCTCTAGCTGGAATTTATCTGTCTCCCAAATAGTGGCTAATCCGCCACTTGTACCTCTTGCACTAAAAACTTTCCCAGTTTTTGTTTTCCATTTTTCTTTACTGAGTTCCAAAAGGGCTTCGCCTTCTATTTTAGTCTCTTGGAGCATGAGGATCTCATGCAGTTCTGATTTTATTAGGCTCTTGATTGCTTCAGCTTTTGACAAGTTCCCCAGTCCTCTGCAATTCCAAGATATTAATCGCATTATTTACTAGTGGGGGTTGGGGCAACACCTTCTTTTGGAGACCTGGTTCTATTATTTCTGTCGATAGGCATCTTTATAGTGGCCTGGATGGCCTATATTTTTTGTCTTTCTTCTTCTTCTTCCCTGGCCTATCTATGAGATTTCCTCCCCACTCTTTTCAAGGGCCTCTTAGATGTTTCATCTTCCGAGGATCTTGATATCTCAGTGGTCTTCTTTCTTATCATTTCTGCATAGGAAGGGGCCAGAGCCACCTTTTGGGGTTGATTTCTCTTGCCTTTTGACTTCTTCCATGTTTTTAGCTTGCTCTGCGTCCTCGTTATCTGTTGTATCTTGGAATTTTCCTCGTGTGATGAGAACTTCAAAGGGATTTGTTGATATGTCTACTATTGGTGGGACTGAGCTTCCTTCTGCTTGGGTTTCTCTAGGAGGAACCTTCCCAGTGGAGATGGCTTTCCCTTTGTTCCTGTTGCTCTGCTTAGTTGGTCCTGATTTCTATACCTGAGTCCATTGATCTCCTTTCTCCTTCTCTATTCCTTCCTCTGCTTTCTTTCTACAATGCTTGTCAAAATGCCCATAGCCATGGTAGTTCTAGCATTTAAATGGGAGTTTCTCATAGTCTAGTACTTGTATGTGTGTCCAATCAGCCACCATGAGTTTAATAGCTTCAGGGAGGCCTTCCTCTAGGTCTGATTCTACACAAATTCTCGCACAAGAGTATTGGTCTCTTATTTCTGCTCGATCGATGTATTTGCCTAGCTTGTTGCCTATGGTTTCTAAGGATTTAGGGTTCCAAAAGTGCAAAGGTAGATGGGGCAGTCGCACCCAGACCGGAATAGCCGAGGGCACATCTAGGGTCGGGTCGAAATCTGGAGTCCATTGATTCAGATAGAGACCGTCAGACCCCATGAAATACGGGCCATTTCTGAAAATGAGAATCCTATCTTCTGTTGCTTCAAATCCGAATACGAAGAAGCCTTTGCCGACGAAATGGCTTTTTATTCCTTCTTTGACCAGGGATCGCCAGTTCCTTTGCACTCAGGCTTCTACCGCTTTAGGTGAGGGCCATAAGCCTGTGAACTAGCCACTAAGCCCATGTAAGATTCTTAACTATGTACATTTATTCTTATTTTATTATAGAAATTCTTAATTTGTAAATATGTTTTGCTACAATATTAGGATTAATAGCATAGTTTATTAATAACATATGTACAAAATTCATAACTCATCTCAAGTGACACCATTTCACGTAACTCAGCTGTGTGACACTAAGAGAATTGAAGATGAAAAACACTTTCTCTTAGATTGTACGAGCTTGAGAATTGAAGATGAAAATCATTTTCTTGGATTGTATGAGCCTCACTCACATGTGTTCTCATTTCAAAAACATTTTCCAGACTTCCAACCTTCTTGACGTGTTCAACCAAGATAACTATAGTGATCATAGAAGGATCTTCCCTTCTATTTGATTATAGAAATAATATTTTAAAAGTATCGACTAATTTCTTTTCTTAATGTCTGATAGACCTCATCGGTCTCATGTTAATCATCATCATCATCATTATATATATGAAAATATTATTAAAAATATTTCTACATAATATAATAAAATATAATAAAATATATATATATATATATATATATATATATATATATTTTTAATCTAAACCTCATTCAAGTTAAAATTAAATAAACTTAAAAATATGTAAAAGGAATATATATATATATATATATATATATACACAAGCTTTCGGTTTTGTATGACATTTTTTCAAATTAATCAATTTAATTTATAAGGTAAAAAGAGCATAACTATTTAAATAAATCCTAACATTTTATTGATATATTATTGTGAATATTCTAAAATATTCCATAAAAAATAATTTTCTATTATCAACTAATAATTATTAATATTTTTTTTTTTCAAAAGAGTATTCTAAAATATTTTTTTTTTAAATTACTATCCACTATAATATAATTTATAGTGGATAATAAAAATATAAATATAAAAATTTAACAAAATTAATATCCACCCAAATTTATCCAAATTTTTATACAAAATTTAAAAACCAATTAAAATTCAAGGAATGCGTTAAAAGATGAATCAAATTTAAAACCTCAACAAGACCCCCACATTTATCAAAAAAGATTTTCCAATGGTCTCCCATAGACTAATTCACATGCCATTTATGGATTCCAATCACCTATAATTTCCAAACAAAACCCACTCCTTTCCTCTTCCTAGACCTATGTCCTTTCCACTTTCACGGTACAACTGATAATGACTTGAAGCTCTACCAATGCTCTCTTTCCTTCACAAACGTGTATTTCGTGAATCACCCATTTCACAATAAGACAACCGAGTCACAGATGAAAGTTGTAGGAAATTCTATAATTTTTTCCACTAAATCCCATTCCACACCCTACCAAATGAAGAAATAAATAGGGGGCGAGGCAATTGAGAAAGCCATCCCGGTACTAGGTAGGCCTCACTGTCTGAGTTTATATTACTTCATTTTGTATATCTCATCTCTTCCCCCAGACCTACTATTATCCCACTCCTTTCTTTCGTTTCCCAACTATGGTGCGAAATGTAATATAAGTATTCATTGCATTTGCCTTGATCTTCTTCATCGCCGGGGTTCGAATTCAGTAAGTTGGTAATTCATCTAGTGCCCTTTATAACTATGTTTTTTAAAATCTTCATATTGAAATTTGCAGAGATTAATCTGAAACTTCATTTTGTTTATGTGAACGAACAGAGGACGAGAAGGAGTTCAAGTACAAAGAGGGTCCCAAGGGGCCTGAGAATTGGTGGAAGCTCAAGAAATGGTGGGCCTGCGGGAACGAGATGCAGTAGTCTTCCATCGATATGGTGAAGAGCAACGCCATACTATCTCTAGATAAGGGCACACTCGACACAATCTATTACCGTGAAAATGCAATCCTTGTCAACAGGGGTCACGACATCATGGTGAGTAATGCAACCTTCTTTTAAAGCTTCTGCAGAAAGGTTTCAGGTTCGATTCCCTATTACTCCTATGGCTGCGTTGCATCAGGTGAACTGGGGTGAAGGCGTTGGCAGTCTTGAGATAGAAGGGAAAATATTCACACTGTATCAATGCCATTGGCATCACCCGGCCGAGCACACCATAAATCGAGAGCAGTAAAATCTCAAAACCCACTTTTCCGTTTTTGCTACACTAAATTATAGTGTGCTATTTTGCATTGAAATTACAGGCATCCATTAGAAATCCAGCT
This sequence comes from Pinus tabuliformis, assembly GCA_031772625.1. NCBI lineage: Eukaryota > Viridiplantae > Streptophyta > Pinopsida > Pinales > Pinaceae > Pinus > Pinus tabuliformis. Next base: position 700,235,481 of record CM062805.1, on the reverse strand, counting down.
AGTCCACCAAGCGGAGGACAACGAAATTACCATGATTGGAATCATTTACAACGATGGCCCGTCTGACCCTTTCCTGGCAGAAATATATTTGTGAAATCTCATTTCACACACTCTCTTTATATATATAATTATGAAGCGATTATATTCTATTGACTATGTTGGAGTATAACGAACAGTTAATGGATGCAATCCATGCCATTGCGCATATTGAACCGCCAATGGAACCCCTGGGCCCTGTGAATCCGAATGACATAAAGGTCGATAACAGTAAATATTACAGGTACATGGGATCTCTCACCACCCCTGCTTGCACACAGGGAGTCATTTGGACCACGATTGACGAGGTATTTCTATGATCGCCCTTCTCATTATCGCCAAAACACAAATGTGCGTCCATGGCTATCGACCCTGTCACCTGAGATTTTTTGACTAATCGATGTTAAATTTGTAATTTTACAGCGCGCGGTGGTTTTTGGAAAACCGCCCAGTCTCCCCGCACCGCCATTCTCCAAACACTGTACGAACAGGAGGGGCTCCGAACACAGTCACTTGCCGCCACGCGTCCCCTGTACGAACGCCCCAAAACCACTTTCCCCGGACGGTAAAAGTCGTTTGGTTTACCGGAGGAGGGTGTGCGAACCACGTTGGATCGGCTCAGCGATTTGATCGCGTGATCTCCGCCGTTGACTTCCAGAATGTGCTGTCCACCCACGTCACATCAAATTTTTTCATTTTCTTGTTGACCGCCGTAGGTGAAAACTTATGATTTTAATGTGTTTGTCGTAGTTTTTGGTGAGGCTTTTAATATGTTATGGGCATACGTCCAATGCCTTTAATATTGTTGTGGGCATGTATTTAAAATAGTTATGGGCATACGTTTTTTTATATTTTTTTTATATAACACGTTGTCATATGTTGAATATAGTCTACGTGCTGTAGTAGTGGAGTTTAGTTTTTTTTGGTGAGTGGAGAGGCTACGCACGAGTGTGTGCATTTTCTTTTGGAGGCACAGCAGTGCTGTAATGTTTATCTGCAAATGAAAAACATAGGAATGTTTTGAAAAACTGTTTATGTAATATCCACAGCAGTGGAAAATCTGTGAGAGTAGCAGAGTTTTTTTTGTGATTCCCTCTTTGCACAGAGGAAGAAATATGTAACAGAATGTTTGTTTTAATTAATAGAAATGCTTTGTGACTGTGTAATGCTGTGTTCTGAGTGAGTTTTTTTTTTTAAGAGGTTGTCTGCAAAAGATCCTGGACAGAGTAAACAGAGCATTGTCTCTGTGGTGAATTTTTATTTGCTGGTTTTGGTATTTCTCCATTCAAAAATACCCAACAGTGGTATCGGAGCAAGGCTTAGGCTCTTTGTAGGAGACAAAGAAGCTGAAGGGAGAAGGTTGTTGCTGCAGCAAAACTTCTCAGGCAGACAGAAGACTCAGACAGCGAAGGATTCAGGTATTCCCCAAAAGCATTTCTCTTGTTATTGCTGAAGACAGTCAGTTTTTAAAAAAATCACAGTCAAGGATTTAAAACCATAGTTCAAGATGCAAGGAATGGCAAGCACAAGCATGGGTATGTTCAACACCCAGCTCCCACACTTTAATGGGAAGAACTATGACTACTGGTCTATAACCATGAGAGCTTTGTTCATCGCTCAAGATATATGGGAACTAGTAGAATATGGGTTTGAGGAACCAGCAGATGAAACTGAGTTCAATGCATTAACTCAGGGAGAGAAGGATCAGCTGAAGCTCAATAGGAAGAAGGATGCAAAGGCCATTGTCTTGTTGTATCAAGCAGTGGACCAGAGTATATTCCCAAGGATAGCAGCAGCTACAACATCACATGAAGCATGGCAAACTCTCAAGACAGCCTATCAAGGCATGGAGAGAGTGAAGACAGCAAAATTGCAAATGCTGAGAAAGGATTTTGAAAACTTGAACATGAAGGAGTCAGACAACATTGACTCATTCTTCACTCATGTGATTGGTGTAATCACACAAATGAGAACTCATGGAGAAACAATTGAAGATAGAAGAATAGTGGAGAAAATATTGAGGGTCTTACCCTCAAGGTTCGATGCCATAGTCACCACCATTGAAGAGACAAAGGATCTCTCAAAATATTCAGTTGATGAGCTACATGCATCACTGATAACTCATGAGCAGAGGTTGAGTAGGAATGAAAACTCATCCCTTGAGCAAGCCTTCAAGACCCAGATGTCCTTTGGAAGAGGAAGAGGTCAAGGAAGAGGAAACCGAAGAGGAAGAGGCAGAAGTCAGAACAGAGGTGGAAGGAACAGCCCATCAAATGCACAAGGAAGAGGCAGCAATCCAAATCAGAACCAAGGTCAAGGCAGCAGCCAACAAAGAGATCAGTATCATGCTCAAGGACAAAGGTATGATAAATCTAATGTTCAATACTATTATTGCAAAAAGTATGGACATTATGCTAGTGATTGTAGAAAGAAACAGCATGATATGAACAGCAGACAAAATGCAAATGTTACAAGAGAAAACAGCAGTCAAGAAAATGTCCTGTTAGCTTGTAACATGGCTGAAACACATAGTGAGGACATATGGTTTTTAGACTCAGGTTGCAGCAACCATATGACAGGGAATGTAGCCCTCTTTTCAGCCTTAAATCAGAATTTGAAATCAGAGGTCACACTAGGAACTGATTGTAAAGTGTCTGTTATGGGAAAAGGGGAGGTAAAAATATTTACAAAACAAGGAGAAAGGAAAACCATAGCAGATGTATACTATGTCCCCGGAATGAGATGTAACCTATTGAGTGTTGGACAGCTTATCCAAAAGGGCTACAATGTTTACTTTGTAAATGATGTGTGCACCATCATGGACATACCACCCAGCAAAAGATGCATTGCTGAAGTGAAGATGACAAGGAACAGGATGTTCCCTCTCCGGATCCGGGCAGACATGAAAAACAAAAGGGAAATGGCAGCAGTCACCCAAGAGGCCTTCCAAAGCGTGCCAAAGGATGAGAACTGGTTATGGCACTTGAGATTCGGGCATCTAAATTTTGGAGGTCTAAACTTATTGAGCAGAAAAGGAATGGTAAGAGGATTACCATTAATAGAGAAACCGGACAGCCTATGTGAAGGCTGCATTTTGGGAAAACAACACAGAGAAAGTTTTCCATCAGGGAAAAGTATAAGGGCAAAGGCACCCTTAGAGATTATCCACCCAGATTTGTGTGGACCAATGCAAGCTCCATCATTAGCTGGCAGCCTATATTTCTTGACATTCATTGATGATTTTACAAGAAAGACTTGGATATATTTCCTCAAGAACAAAAGTGAAGTCTTTGAGAAATTCCAAAACTTCAAAGCACTTGTGGAGAACCAAAGCGGGCTGCACATAAAAGTATTGAGAACTGATAGAGGAGGTGAGTACATCTCAAATGAATTCCTAAAGTTTTGTAGAGAAAATGGAATACATAAACAGTTCACAACTCGGTACACCCCACAACAAAATGGAGTTGCTGAAAGGAAGAACAGAACCATCATGGAGATGGCAAGGAGCATGTTGAAGGCAAAGCATTTGCCAAATGAGTATTGGGCTGAAGCTGTACATTGTGCAGTTTATATTTTGAACAGGTGTCCTACAAAGGCAGTCATGAACAAAGTGCCAGAAGAGGCATGGAGTGGGAGAAAGCAAGTAGTCACCCACATGAGAGTTTTTGGGTGTGTGGCCTATGCACACATTCCAGATAAACTAAGGAGGAAGTTGGACAGCAAAGGGGAGAAATGCATCTTCATTGGATACAGTGATGAATCCAAAGCCTACAGGCTGTACATTCCATCTACCAAGAAGTTCTTTGTAAGCAGGGATGTTCAATTCATTGAAGAGGAAGCTTGGGATGGAAGCATAGAGAAAAAAGTGAACATTAAAAGCTGTTTGCCTCATGATGAAGATGAAGAAGAGGTGGCTGAAATGAATCCCCAAACAGCAGCACCAACACAAGGACAGCAAGGGACACCATTGAGGATCAATGAGAGTGCTTCTCCAAGCACACCACAAGGAGGAAATTCAAGTGCATCTTCAAGCACTTGCACACCAAGTGAAAGAGGTAAAAAGTTTAGAAATCTAAGTGACATTTATGATGAAGGAATGAATTCCTTATTTGCCTTGTATTGTCATGTTGATGATCCTATTCATTTTGAAGAAGCTATTAAAGATAGGAAATGGATAGAAGCTATGGATGAAGAGATGAATGCCATAGAGAGAAACAAAACATGGGATTTGGTTGAGCTACCGAAAGGCAAAGAAGTCATTGGTGTGAAATGGGTCTACAAGACCAAGAGCAATGCTGAAGGCAAGATTGAAAGGCATAAAGCAAGGTTGGTTGTCAAAGGCTACAAGCAGCAGTATGGGAGAGATTATGTGGAGACTTTCGCCCCGGTTGCAAGAATGGAAACCGTGAGAGCAGTGCTGTCCATAGCAGCTCAAAACAAATGGAAAGTCTACCAAATGGATGTGAAATCAGCATTCCTAAATGGAGTGTTAATGGAAGAGGTCTATGTGGAACAGCCTCTCGGATATGAGAAGAAAGGAGAAGAGCACAAAGTGTGCAAATTGAAGAAAGCTCTTTATGGGCTGAAGCAAGCGCCAAGAGCATGGTACAGCAGGATAGATTCATATCTATTGGAGAATGAATTTGACAAATGTGAAGGAGAACCCACAGTCTACATCAAGGAAAATGATGGTAAAATTTTAATTGTTGTCTTGTATGTAGATGATGTTATTTTCACTGGAAATGATATTTATCTTATTGAGAATTTTAAATCAGTCATGAAGAATGAATTTGAAATGACTGACTTGGGTTTCTTGAGATACTTCTTAGGCATAGAAGTAGATCAAAATGAAAAAGGAATTTTTATATCTCAAGCAAGATATGTAAATCAAGTTTTGGGCAGATTTAAGATGCAAGAATGCAAGGCAGCCATCACTCCCACAGTGATGGGATTAAAACTCAGCAGAGAGGACAGCAGCAAGGATTTTGATCCTAGCCTGTACAAAAGCATTGTGGGCAGCCTTATGTATTTAACAGCAACTAGGCCTGATATTATGTATGCTGTTAGTTTGATTTCCAGGTTCATGGAGAGGCCAAAGGAGGCACATTGGCAGGCAGCAAAGAGAATTTTGAGGTATGTCCACTAAAATGTTTGGAATTTTATATCATGCCTCAGAACATTCAGATTTGATTGGGTACACAGATAGCGATTGGGCTGGAAGTGTAGATGATCGGAAAAACACTTCCGGTTATGTTTTCAATATGGGTTCAGGAGCCATTTCATGGGCTTCTAAGAAGCAGTCCATTGTAGCATTGTCTACAGCAGAGGCTGAATATGTGGCAGCGACAGCAACAGCTTGTCAGGCAGTTTGGATGAGAAGGATGTTGAGAAGCTTAGGCCAAGAGCAGGCAAAAGCAACAGTGGTCTTTTGTGACAATAGCTCAGCTATTGCCTTGTCAAAGAATTCAGTGTTTCATAAGAGAACGAAACACATCGACACAAGGTTTCACTACATCAGAGAGCTAGTGAACAATGGAGAAATTGTCCTAGAACATTGCAGGACCCAAGAACAGGTTGCGGACATCTTGACAAAGCCACTGGTTCAGAAGAGTTTCGAATTTTTGAGAAAGTGTTTGGGAATGACTGAACGCGCGGCTGTTAAAATTAAAGGGGAGTGTTAAATTTGTAATTTTACAGCGCGCGGTGGTTTTTGGAAAACCGCCCGGTCTCCCCGCACCGCCATTCTCCAAACACTGTACGAACAGGAGGGGCTCCGAACACAGTCACTTGCCGCCACGCGTCCCCTGTACGAATGCCCCAAAACCACTTTCCCCGGACGGTAAAAGTCGTTTGGTTTGCCGGAGGAGGGTGTGCGAACCACGTTGGATCGGCTCAGCGATTTGATCGCGTGATCTCCGCCGTTGACTTCCAGAATGTGCTGTCCGCCCACGTCACATCAAATTTTTTCATTTTCTTGTTGACCGCCGTAGGTGAAAACTTATGATTTTAATGTGTTTGTCGTAGTTTTTGGTGAGGCTTTTAATATGTTATGGGCATACGTCCAATGCCTTTAATATTGTTGTGGGCATGTATTTAAAATAGTTATGGGCATACGTTTTTTTATATTTTTTTATATAACACGTTGTCATATGTTGAATATAGTCTACGTGCTGTAGTAGTGGAGTTTAGTTTTTTTTGGTGAGTGGAGAGGCTACGCACGAGTGTGTGCATTTTCTTTTGGAGGCACAACAGTGCTGTAATGTTTATCTGCAAATGAAAAACATAGGAATGTTTTGAAAAACTGTTTATGTAATATCCACAGCAGTGGAAAATCTGTGAGAGTAGCAGAGTTTTTTTTGTGATTCCCTCTTTGCACAGAGGAAGAAATATGTAACAGAATGTTTGTTTTAATTAATAGAAATGCTTTGTGACTGTGTAATGCTGTGTTCTGAGTGAGTTTTTTTTTTAAGAGGTTGTCTGCAAAAGATCCTGGACAGAGTAAACAGAGCATTGTCTCTGTGGTGAATTTTTATTTGCTGGTTTTGGTATTTCTCCATTCAAAAATACCCAACAATCGATGTGCAGATAAAGACAGTGTCGGAAGACCAAGTGAAGGCCCTGCAAGCAGCTGTCCATGGTGTAAGTACTCGGTACTGGCTTCTTTTTAATTTATGGCCAAATACAATTAACTGTATAATATTATTGTTTGTGTTATCACTGCCGCTCAGATTTATTAATGTTTACACAGATTTAATATTTGACATATTTATTGTTTAAAAATAGTAAGTTTAAAATCATGCATTTATGAGATAAATATATTAGCATGTGTACTAAGACGCCCATGCGGACTATGAATTCATCACTGTTTTGATATCAGTGGTTTTAACCCGACATGCGTCCAATATGCGTCACAAATATGTGATATTAGGTAAAGTTAAATTGTTGGGAATGGCCCGCTAGTGTTAATGTGTTGGGATGGGCGATAACAAATTAACAAAAGATTTGTGTGTAAACCGAAAGAAGATAGGGTATTTTCTTTCTCCTCCCAAAGAGAGGCGAGGTAGTAAAACATTGTATCCAATAAGAGACACTGCCAATGGCATGTCAACAAGGTTGATATATGGAAGATGGATTCGGTAGTTTCAAACTTCACAATAAGCCAAAAACCGGTAACACATGGCATTACTCAGAAGGTGACAGGTGGCAGATACTTGGAAACAATGGCTTCATGTATGGGATATCAGAGATCAGAGGTTGAGGCATATTGTGCATCGAAGTGAAACCTCCGATTGATAACCTCCAATTGAAGGGTTCCGATATGGGAGCTAGACTGTAGTCACGTGAAGATCTATAAGACCAAGGGCCAAATGCAGAAGGTGATCGGCAATCAACATATTGACATGTTGTCCACGAAGGTTACACCTCCGAATGGAAATGCGAGATGGAGAGGGGTCCAATTTGGGGGCTAGCACAATGATCACAAAGAGTTTAAAGGATGCAAGGGCTATTGGCATATCACAATCTGAGATCGGTAAATGAAGCGAAGGATTCATTCCAAAAGTTGCGATGAACGACGGATGCGATATTATATTAAAGATGATTTGATAATATAAATCGGTTCTAGAGATAGACGAGATCGCAAGTTTTTCTAAGACAACCATCTTATGTTTCCAATAAAAATATTTAGTAAAGTTGACGCGTACAGTTAGACATATCACAATAGGAGGTCGGCGGTTCTAAGCAAATGTTTGATTCGATAAGTTGTGATGAAGGGCGAATGCGATTTTATATTAAAGATGTTCTCATAAAAGTAATCATCCCTAGAGACAGAGGAAATTGTAAGTTTTGCTAGGACAACAATGTGATTTCTCTGATAAAAGTGTTCGTTAAAGTTGACGTGTGTCGAAGGCCACGTGGATTCATGATAAACAGAATTCGCGAGAAATGTCTCGACTGGATAAACTCAGAAGGAAAATTCTCGTTCAACAATAGCCAATTGGTCCTCCTCCTAAGGTCATAGAAATCCCTGGGCTATTTTTCAACATGACATGCATGACATGCACCCCTGATGCAGGGGTCTGTCTTTGGGAGGCCATGTATAAGCTTTTTGAAGATGAAGGGCCAAAAGTCAAGTTGTTGAACTCACCTCTTCTGGTGTTTTGACCGTGCTTGCAATTAAAGTGACTCACATAGTCGAATTTAATGGAAGAACTATTGGGACTATCTCGACCATCAGCTTTGTGCTAGTTCCCGCCATTTTAGACACTGGAACAATTCCAATAATGGTTTCATCAAAAAGACCGCTTGGTTGCAAAGTGTTCCAAATCCTTGAAGAGTAAAATTCTTCCGAGATCTGAACCCTAAATATTTTGATGTATAAAAATTCATTTTCAACACACTTGTTAATTAAATTGTCTCAAAAGAAAATAATAATGTTAATATTATTATTTTTTTAGTAAAAATATTAATTATGCATTTAATTTGATACAGAGATTATTGAATTTCATTTTGATTAAAAAAATTTAAATCATTTTAATTTTAATTTTTTTTATTAAATTTTTTATAAATATAATAAAGTCAAAAATTAAAAATAAAATTATGTAATATAATTTTAATTATATTTATTAAAAATAAAATTGCTCCGCAAAATTATACATACAAATCAGAGAGAAATCAAAATTTTCGTAAAGTATATATCCAACAATTTTTCATAAGACATATATATGATGGTCGAATATGTATCATTGCATACTGGACGGAATTTCATTCATATATATATATATTTCAATGTAATTCAAATTTATTTTAAATTTTTTTAAAATTAAAACATTTTAAATGCTAGACATCCTTATTTTTTTAAATGTACACATCTTTATTAGTTTTTAATTTTTCTCTTTATTAATTATTGATTGCTTATTTATTTTCTATTTCCCCTATTAGTTCTTAATCTTTCTCTTTATTAGTTATTGATTGTTTTTTTATTTTTTATTTTTTATTTTTTATTTCAATAAAATTTACATCAATGGGGTAAAGTTACCCATTTTTTATCCATTTTACACTATTTTGTAGTAGATGTTTGACCAATTTTACTATGTCCTTTTATTCATTGATTATCTTTAAAATGGATCTTTCTTGTTACAAATTTATAAGTTTATTTATTTCCAGCGTATACGGACATGAGTAGGTAATTTTGGAAAAACATTTTTATATCCATGAGGAGAGGGATAAAGGTATGTAATGATAGTGTTAGGAAATTGGGCAAAATAATATTTCTCTTCTGCTCTGTAATGGAAGACTTTAAAAGTTTTGTTTTAGTTTTTTTTTTCGCTTGATATAATATGTATTTTTTTCCTTTTTACTAGAATGGGCCAATATAATATTTGGTTAAGATTAAATTTTAGTTCAATTTGATTGTTTCCACTGGATTGTTTATTTTTGAAACACAAATCCTTACTTTTTGGAAAAGGTTTTCGTTCACTAAATATTATAGTGCATTTCAACACCATTTCAGTGACTATTTTGTTTTTGTACTATCCAAAACTTATGAGGTTGGTCAACTCTCATCCAAAAGCCACGTGTCATTTCATATCAACTATCAGAATTTTTAAATATATTGTCATGCCAAAATCCCGATAACCCGATATCATCCAACCCGATATATCATACAATCCAATTAATACTAATATTAGATCCATTCAACTATCGGGATTTTTGTAACAAATACAATTCCGATAAGGTCCACACCCGATTTGTTTCAAAAGTCTTATACACACAAATCACAATGTAATGATATTTCTCTTAATTATTTATTTCTTCTTGTTATCCCTATAATGCCAAACCTCACATTATAAATACAAGTAATTTCATTATATTTTGTTTTTCCTAAAACATTGTATCATTTGATATTAATAAATATAATTTAATCGGTATCCAACAAATTTTCATAAAATATATATCTATTTTTTTTTATAAAGTATATATATGATGGTTGAATATATCTATGCATATGTAGCGCCCCAAAAATAGCATTTAAAATTACTCAGAATTATTAAGTAAATCTTTACTAGATGTGTAAATGAAGTGTTAATTCATTTTGATATTTAACATTAAATGATTGAGGTTGAAAGATCAGGAAACATCTATTATGGTTATTTGGTGATTACTTAAATTATTGGTAACATTATTTTAACATAATAAAATTGTTTTGATTTAGTTAAAAGAAATGGTTACCAAGAAACAATTAACCCTCTACTTAAAAAAAAGGGAAATATAGAGGGAAAAAAAGGGAAAATCTCTCTTAGAGTTGGATGAAATAAACCAGTAGCAAGATTACCTAAGACAGTGAACACAGAGTACTGAGATGGACGCTGACCAGTAATCCCGAGGCCCTTAGTAATGACTGTAACTGAATATAATCTAGCCTGAAAAAGAGAAAGTGCTCAGGGGAAGTATTGCCAGATTCGTGGATGGGAGGAGAGACTTTTTGAAAAGTATTATTTTTATCATTATTATTTGCAGGATAATAGGTAAGTAATATAAGGAACCTCTAAGATCTAGTGCTAGCATGTATATTTTATTTTAGACATGCAAGGTCATAAATGTGTAGTATGCAATTTTGTCAAGAATGTTAGATGGCAGACGGTATAATTAACTTATCGGTTAGATAAATTAATCAAACAATAAAATGTTATTAGAGATGATAGATCTCATATTTATAGCTAGCTTATAGGTTAGGCAATTAAATAAAAAACATAAGATTCACCTCTGTGTCAAAATCCTAAGTTATATGATGAACATAAGGGAAGTCATTACGAGCCTGAAAATAGGAGATGAGTTCTACGTAGCATTACTGAATATAGCCTAAAAGGTAAACAAGAGATATGCAAACATATTTCTTAACATATTCCGGAATAAGGATAGATGTTATCGAAACAGTGGTTTGAAAAACTGAATACATGTCAGGATTTTCCTTTACACTGAGTCAAATAAGAGCAAATCAATATATATATATATACCTTCACTGTAAAAACCCTCGAGATAAGATTTCCCGATAAAACTCTATTTAATGAATGAAATGCATGTTTACGCAGCAAACTTCCAAGAAACTTAGCTGGAACATTGCATCCTGATATGATGTATCTATTCACAATCAAATGAATATACTATATATTGTGCATATAGGAATAAGGTCGCAAGACCTCAAATTTGGTAATAATAAAACGAAATGCATGTATCCCAATAACCAGTGCGTAAATAACAATCCATATGAATTACCAATTTAGAGTAATTTTAACAAGTATCAAATGCTAACCATTGCATATAGCAGCTTTCCATAAAAATTATCAGTTCAGAATAACTTAGCAATGTATTAAAGGCTACCCAGAGGCACTGTTTAATCTTGTGCGCCATTAAGAAGAAAACCTCATAACCAATCATACCTTGATACATTTAAAATTGATAAACAAAATAAGAGTAGAGTATTCGACAGTCGAACTTGTGGAGGGATTAACTTAAAATCAACATCAGGCATGCATGACTTAACCTAAAAACCCTAAGGAGTAAAACCCTCCATGCAACTCTGTAAAGACAGGTCAAAACAGTCTATCAAGATCGTGGCACCAACCTGTGAAATGACCGAGAGATTGTAACCCCTTATGAACTCAAAGGCCGCAGACCCAAACTTTAGATTTCTCAAAAGATGGCTTACTTGTAAAAGAAGGCCATGACTTTAGTAATAGTCAGCTCAGGGGAAAACACTTCTGGCATAACAATAAATAATCAGTTAATGCATTAGAGTTTCTTACTTGGTATAGCAGCGTCCCCACGCTAAAGAGAAAACCTGGAAGAACGAAAATGGTTTATTGACAATCTGGAGGCGAGGTGATAAATCATAAACCAATAGAAAATCATAATAAACAGAGATTGTAACAGGTAATATGGCCGTGGCAAGCAATCTACCTTTTCTCAGTATGTCAAAGAGCTGGCTATCGTCTGCTATCTCTTCCTCCTCCAAGTTCATACCTGTGAAACAGTGTTAAACTTCAGAACAATTTTATAATTGAAAACTCTGCGGTAATGCTAAAACCCTAAGGGTCGAGCCATTAAACATTCAAAACTTAATATTTTTGTCATACCTGTGCTCGAAAGCGCCCCTTTCAGCCTCTTTCAAGCCAGGGCACACCTTGTGTCGGAATGAATACATAAAAGAACCTTAGCCACCATAGATTAGTGCAAAAGGTCCAAGCACCAGCGACAATGAGCCACCCGAGGTTTGAAGGCGCGAAATCGATTAGAGGATCAGACCCTAGAATTTTCTCCCCGTCAGATCGATGGCAGAAACAAGAATCATTGCAAAAGTCCCGAGGTCATGTGCGGACACGATGTCTTAATACAAGGCAGTTAAATTTATGCACACTAAGAACAAATAGTAAAATAGAGTAAATATAGTATATAGTAAAATAGAGTAAATATAGTATTTGCGTGATAAGGTAAGCAAACTAAATTTTCGTGTGAGCGCAGGAAAATATTTTGGATTATACTCCATACATTTACCAATCCTACTCAAATAAAATTGACAATCCTACTCAAATATTGTGTCCTCTCTGGAGTCCGAATACGTCGATGTACATTCTTGTTTCCATTCTTGGCATATTTGTGTGCCAACCATATTCGAGAAGATACTCTACCTGTGATATACAAATTTGGACTTATAAAACACAGATCGCGACAAATAATGAAATAAAATTCTAATTAGCAGATCTGGTATTTGTATTACTGCCTTACGTCTTGTGAAAGACCAGAGACGGGAATGTTTTGTAGGGTGGCCTTTAAATCCATTATAGAGAACATTTTAGTCCCCTCCATTCCATAACTTTTTTGTTGGGAAAGGTAATGGGACATGCCCCCTCCATTCCATCTGTTTGTTTGGATGGCAGAGCATCTAAACTTCCCCTTATCGTTTTTGAAGTTTTCCAAAACATCTCGTATCAATGTATCAAGTACTGCCAGCCAATGTATTATGGGATGTTTCCATTAAGTTTGTTGCTAAAGAGGTACAAAAGGGACACATTGGTTAACATACAAACTGAATGGTATGCTTCCTGCGAGCCTATTGTCGGACATATCCAACATTTACTAAAAAAACACAATTCTCCCAGAGACAGAGGAATGGCGCCACTGAGCAGGTTGCCATGGAGATCGAGAGTAGTGAGGTTGCAGAGACCAGTTATGGAGGTGGGAATCTGGCCCGTGAACTAGTTGGTGAAGTGATCCAATATTCGAAATTTTTGAGACCTCTAAAAATGTCGGGAATGCTTCCATTGAGCCCATTCTGCGACAGCTACAATTCTTCCAGATTGTGGAGGTTTCTGAGAGACCAAGGAATAGAACCATTGAGCTCTTTAGTGTCGATAATTGGCTTCTTCAACCGGTGGAGCTTCCCGAGTGACGAGGGAATGGAACCAGTGATTTCTTTCAAGTCCTCCAGGTTCAAAATTTCCGGAAACTGCAAATCTCCCAAGGACTCCGAGATTGTGCCCTTCATCTAGGTATCTGATATGAAATCATCACCAAATATGAGCCCCGACAACAGAAGCCCCACAACTTGTCCTGCTCCATGTCGAGTATGTTTTGAAAGAATGATCGAATATCACTCTGTCTCATCTAAGTAAAACACATAATGCATGAAATTTCTTACATAAACTACCCTTGTGTGCCAAATGAAGTGTTGTGCATGTTTCTACATGGTTGTGCAAAATTTTAGTTGCCTCTGAAAATCTTTGAAAGGTTCGTTTCATGTAATTTGAGTATATCCTCTCTCTAAAATATATTCCAAAGAGCGCCTCCAAAGTCAGAGCTTTCGTTTCCCATCTCCCCTGAAACCTGTGGTAGCCCATCTTTTCTTCTGTATTCTGGTTTCAATTTCTCCATTTGCTTTTGTTGGATTTCGGACAAGTTCCTAGAAGCGTTGGAAGGTGCAGAGGCAATACATATCATAGATTCCGAAATCGGCTTGGGGGGTCAGTGGGCATCGTTTCTTCAAGAAATCACTGTCATCTTACCAGAGACAATATATGTAATTTCGCGAAGCAACTCAATGCCCCAATGTATTATGGGATGTTTCCGCTAAGTTTGTTGCTAAAGAGCTATAAGAGGGACAGATTGTTTAACATACCAAAAGAATATAGTATGCTTCTCGTGAGCCTATTGTCAGACATATCCAACGTCTAAAGAAAACACAATTCTCCCAGAGACAGAGGAATGGAGCCACTGAGCAGGTTTCCCTGGAGATTGAGAGTAGTGAGGCTGCGGAAACCGGTTATAGAGGTGGGAATCTGACCTCTTAAATGGTTGTTGAAGAAATCCAAAATGCGAAGTTTCCTGAGACCTCTAAAAATGTCGGGAATGCTTCCGTTGAACCTGTTCTGCAATAGGTACAATTCTTCTAGATTGTGGAGGTTTTCGAGAGACTGAGGAATAGAACCATTGAGTCCATTAGTTTCGAGAATCAACTTCTTCAACTAGTGGAGCTTCCAGAGTGACGAGGGAATGGAACCAGTGATTTCTTTCAAGCCCTCCAGGTTCAAAATTTCCAGAAACTGTAAATCTCCCAAGGACTCCGAGATTGTGCCCTTCGTCTGGGTATCCGATATGAAATCATCACCGGATATGAGCCCGAGCAGTTGAAGTTCCACAACTCATCCTGCTCCATGTCGAGTATTTTTTGAAATAATGATCGAATATCACACTGTCTCATCTAAGTAAAATTCATAATGCATGAATTTTCTTACATAAACTACCCTTGTTAGCATTTACAGTCAAGAATGGATTTCTTCTTGAATTGGATAAATGTTGCATCTTTAGAGGAATATAGTATAAATATTTTCTTAAATTAGCAAAGCTTAAGAAAGTATAGTTAGTTATAGTAAATGTAATAGTAGTTATAGTAAATGTAATAGTTTTATTAAATAAGGTATATTAGGTATATGGGAGGTTGTTATGATTATCGTTTTCATATTACTTTGAAAGATGAAGTCTTTTTTATGACGTGCGGAAGAGTATTATATTTGAAACTTGGTTTATTGAGTGGGCACTCAATTTTAAGAGGCAAGTGAAGTGTATTTTTTATATGAAAATAACATTGTATGGTATGAGAGCTTTTTATTTTATTTTATTTTGGTGAGAGAATGTTTAATTTTTTTTTTTTTTTATTCTCTAAACTTTCAAAGGAAAAAAAAAAGGATGACAACACTCAAACTAGTATTTCAAGAGATCAATTGAAAATATGACTTTTTCTCAAAGAAAAGTATCCATATTGAAAAAAAAAATATTAAAATTCAAATTTAGAAAGTGAAGATATCGTTTATTTACAGTCATTGATTTGATGGTTTTCAATGAAAGTCATGTTGTGCATGTATCTTGTTGTAGAGTGCCAAGATTTATACCTAGTTTAGTGCCTATAGCTGCCATGGCCATGGAGTTTCATAATTGTAGTTATAATCAAAATTTCAATAGATATTGAAGGAATTTTTCTTATTTCAAATTTCTTGTCTCAAAACTCTATCTCTAATAATTAGAATTTCTTATATTTTCTTACATGGATATATTAGCCCTTATTAGTGAGGACTATATAGTGTTGTATGTATACTATGTGGAAGAAACAAATACTTTTTACACATTTTCTTGAGCTTCACATGATGAAATTAAGCATTTGGAGAACCATTCTTAGCTATATATTGAGATTAGGTATCTTCTATGGGGATTCAACATGAACACTTTGACATGGGACATAGGGTTATGCATAATCTCCTTAGATTACTCCAACATTGTAATTAGTACTTAAGTGTAGTAGTCAACACTTGTACATGGAATCTAGTTTATGATGGAGCTCCTTAGACCACTTCAACATGACAACTAACCACTGTACATGGGACACTAGTTCCTAGGATTGCTTCAACATTATGATCAACATGTATTCATTTGACTTTGATTTTTGGTGGTATTTCATAATGAACATTGAGGACAATTGAAGGTGTGATTTAGGGGTGTGATACGGCATTGCAGGGAATTTTTAGATTAATAATAGTGAATATCATTCAATGTAATATTAACTAAGTATAATTTTCTTATTAGTAAGAGATAAGGACCAACATGATAATTGATATTGAATAATGTAATAAGACCTTATTAAAAATATTCCATTAAGTAATTTTAAGGCTTTTGTGATTATGATATTCAAATCAATCCATGGACGACATGGTTTGGTAGTCCTCTATGAGACCTTTCCATCTCTATATCATACATGCTCAAACTCTTCTCGAATAAGAATTTATGATTTTTTAAAGTTCATGGTGGGCAAAAAGGCCTAATCAGGAGGTCAAGACCCTCAAACCCCAAATTAGTTGAACCTCGTGCAATTTTCTGACTAGATCAAGGTTCTTTGGTAGATAAAAAAAGTAATGCTCCAACATGCACAATGTTTCTTTTGTTGAATGTCATGAATATTTGTGTAGATCTAATGTATCGCATGGCCATATGAAGGAATGGGTGGAAAATAGTGTTTCAACATGCATGATTGTTAATTAAGGGAGTGCCCTACCACACAGGCATACTCTAGCCAATCAGAATTCAACACATCAATAGAGTGACATGGTAGTGTCACAAGGAGCACATGTGGCAATATAAAATTGGTTGTCGATGATACATTGAAATGAGACTTTTGGGATAATGTGGCAGATGCCATGTGGCATGTTTACTGTGAAGTTTGGTTCGCAAATTGGATAGATTCTAAGGGACATGTGGCCCACTTAGGGCACACTATGTGTCAAGGATGACATCAAAATTATTTTTTCAATGTACCCTAGGATCGGGTCACATGGAGAGGGTACATGAGATTCTTTAATTCGTGTCGACCACCAAATTTCAAAGTTAGGGAAACCCTAATCAATTTCATGCCCACTCACATTTATGTATACGTATGTGGCTAGTTTGTTTAGAGAGTGTGTTCATTCATCAAAACATCTGCCTGGTTCATAGACATCAAAGGGTGGATCATTTTCTTGAAGGAATTAGGTTTGTTGTTTTAGAATGCTAAATCATTCATAGTGTTGGAATGCAGATGCAAGAGCTTTGTGTGTATTGGCCCACGTCATGAGCTTTGTTGTGTTTTGTTGCATTGAACCAAAGACGAGGGTTATGAGATTTGGTATTTTATGTTGGCCCGAAAGCACAGGTCATGAGATTTGGTGTGTTATGTTGGATCGAAGGAACATGTCATGAACTATGTTGTGTTGGCCCAAAGGTGCAGGTCATGAACTCTGTGTGTTGTATTGATCTGAGGGGATTCAACAAGTCCTAAAAATCAAAGTTCTCAAACTTTTATGGAAATAGTGCCATGTAGAAGAGGTTGATGAGATGATTACAACACAACTTGAATCACGTCGACTAGATTTTATATGCAAAAGTTATGGCAGTTTGAAGTTCGTGTTAAAAAAAATAGCTTGCAAGTTTGCCATGTGGTAGCACTAGGAGGTGACATGTTGCTGTATAGACAAGGTGACGTGGCATTCATGCAAATGACATGGAAAATGTGGACATGGACATGTGACACTTATATGGCATGTGATAAGTATTGATGCTGTGAATAGGTGGTTGTTGAGTGGTCACAACCTGGACCAATGGTAGCATGCCACATGGCACCTTGAAATGCCAAAATTTGGGTTGGTTCAATAAACTGACACTAGCAGGGTTCAAACATGTGACCTAGAGGTTGCAAGGTGGGTACCCAACCAATGGGCTACATGAGGCAGTTATTATTTCAATGGTAGGGACATATATCATTTTGGTTTGTTATATGGTTAGAACAAGCCAATGCTAACTAAATCACAATGCATCAATCAAATGTGCACGTGGTTCGTTATGGTCACACCATGTCATGTGGACCAAGTATGTTGATTGGATCACTTGTATATGTTTTTGGGGATAGTTCATATCAATTTAATTATTAATAATTACTGCCACAACCATATCATTTAAATTACTAGTAAATACTGATAGACATCATTTCATAATAAGCATCAAAACACTTACTTCATCATACATCTCAAGTTGCTAAAATTAAACTAATTAAATTAAAAACTTATTTAATAGAAGCATGGAGCTTCGACCCCACTTTATCATACAGATTCTTAATTTGTAGATATGCTTTGTTACAATACCATAGCTTATCAATACTACATGCCCAAAAACCAATAACTCATTTCATATGGCACATATTTATATGATATTTTTTTAAGTAATGAATTTAATTAAAAAGACAAAAAGACATAAGTACTTTGGGAATAAATCTCAATCGAGTTGATTTCTGGATAATACTAAAAATATTATAAAATAATTTATGGTGCTTAAATCCCTACCATCCACCTAATAATTACAAATAAAGTTTTGTAAAAAAATTAATACATTAAAATTAGTTTTCTAAAAATTAAAATTAAAATTGTTTTTAATTTTTTAGAAATTCCAAAAAAGCTCTATTTTTTGATTAGTTGAAACCATTAAACTATTTTTATGGACGTAGTCTTTAACGCGACTTTTTGAAAGCCTTTCCGGCGATTTTTTCCGGTGAAAATCCGGCAGTGATTTATTGGAATCCAAGTTTGATAGCTAATTTTTGCACAATGAAACCGTCCCAGGGGTTTTTCAGGGTGCTGAATCCGAATATGCAGTTAAAAAACTATTTTAACTGCAACAAATCATGATTCCATCTCAATTTCTTCCGCCGGATTCCGTCACCGGAATCTCAAAAAGTCGCATTATAGACAACTCCATTTTTATGTGATTTAATTTTGAATAATAAATTATAAGGTATAAAAATCATATAAAAAATATATATTTTAAAAAAATATCGAATTGAAACTTGTACCAACCCTCTTCATGCAATGTACCATCAAAACTTTACGTAATGCTCAATGTACCTCGACATTAACTTCATTAATTCAATAATGAAATAAAGCAATTAATTTCTGATTAAAATCTTTTATTGGCTTGACGAATAGTTGTTTCAAAGGATGTTAAATTTAGAGGGTTATGATCTCCTTAAATTTGTCATTTTCCACCCATGCAATTGGACATAAGTTAAGTCTTTTCATATGCATGGAAACACTTACACTCTAATATATTTAGAAAATATGTTATACCTTATATCTAATATAAAGCAGATTTAATATATAAAAGCAATTAAATATATATAAAAAAATATCATAATTTTCATCTAATACGTTTTAATTATACTTTTAATGGTGTTAATAATTGAACATTCCAATTATTCTTTTCATCTATTTTAATAGTTGTTTGAATTCATCTTTAATGGTAGTTTTGATTTTTAATAACCTTTAGTTGAGGCTTTGGGAATATGAGCTTCTACACTAAAATTAATATATATAAACATCTTATTACATTAAAAAAAATTATAAAACATTTTAATATATATATCTATATATATATATATATATAATTTGTTATAAAATTAAAAGAAGTAGATTTAATAGTTAGTATTTTTAATTAACAATGTTTTCTTTCACAAGTTGTATTATGAGTAATTTATGTTTGACAAAAAATAACACAGAGAAATAAATTTATATATAGTTAAAATTTTTAAAAAAATTGAAGGAAAAGATATAATAGTTAGTATTTTTAATTACCAATATTTTTTTCTTCACATATTACAAGTACTTTATGATGGATAAAAAAAACACCAGGAGAAATAACTTCATTGTCTATTAACACATTTGCAATAGATCTTCAAAGAAATATATAAAGTATAAAATCTTAAACAATGCTAAATGCTAACAAGAAGCCCCTAATCATTAATCTAGAATCATCTAATAACACTATCATACTCATTCACAATATTTTTGTGCATAGAATTGATATAAAATTTTATTTCTTCTCATTCCATTTAAGGTAGCATGCATTGAAGTAAGTTTGTTACTCAACATAGTAATCTACCTAGAAAAACATGTTAAAAAGTCACTCTAAATATAGAAAAATTTTAAGTCGATAGGCATACCTATTTAAACCTATGGATGTGGCCTTGGGGATACCTATTTATTTAAGTCATCTATGCTGGATATTCTTCATCTTATAAGTGGTTCGATAGTTGTGATTTAGCACTTTCATTTCCTCTTTTATGTTACAAACTAATACATATTTTAATAATAAATTTGGCAATGTGTGTTAGGTGGTAGGCGAGTTAGTTGTGTTCACCATCATCTGTATGCTTGAATTCTAAAATGATTCAATATTACAACACTAGAATTCTATCGACTGGTTTGTTGGAACGCTAGAATGTCATGTTAATGAGTTCCTACAGAGGAAACCATCATCCATATTCATTCTCATGCTTGATTCATTCACCCAAATTACGCAACTCATATCTTGAGTGTTGATTATGAGATCTGGATCCCTTCCTAGACACACTAGTTTGGAAATACGTGAGATTATTTTGTGATTACTCTTATGTTTTGATTTTTCCTAGTGGAATTGGAAATCGAAGCAATAAGCTCCTCTTCGGTGGAAAAAAAAAAACTTATGTATCCCTATAGGTGCTTCAATCTAGAAACACCCCATATGTGTTAGAGACAATGTAGTTGCTGGATCTATTGGCACATATAACCATAGGAACTAGAGGAATGAAACATACATGGATTTCGATTTCTTTAATGCAACATAAAAGAAGAAAGATATAATAACCACATCCATGTTGCCTGAGTAGAGAATCCAACCATTGAAAATCCATAACTCCAACGGTAAGAAAACAAATTATATTTTATTGGTTTGTATAATCAGCTATGTTGCAGGTTACAAAGCCCTAATTGTTGTCCAAGGAGAAATTGTTCTGCTTTGAGCTGTGATTCTCCTTGAGATCTTCATAAGTTTATTTTTTTCTTGAGTTCTTCGATGAATAAGTGTTTTTCAATATGTGGATGATCTCACCCTTAGAATGGCCATGGAGAAAGAATGCTTCCAGGTGGTTGTTGACGAAAGTTAAGTTTGTGATGGTGTCAATGTGAAGTTCTCTTGATCGCCCTGTGCCGAACGAGTACCAGAAATGTTCTCGTATGAGATGGCGTTGAGTCTGCTACCCATTTGTTCCATTCCTGCCACATCCACATTTTCATATAACTTATTTTGCATCAAAACTTCTAAATCAATTCTTGTGGTGAGATTTTGCTTGTATTTAGCTCAAAATGACTCAAATTTGGCTCTGAAACATTGAAATGTGCTTGGTTTGGGTGGTATTGTAACATCCCCCAAAGAATTACTCTTCATAAATACATTCAGATGCTAGAGGAAATGATTTTTTTTTTTCACAAGAGAAATTTCACAATACAAACTACTTCTGGTTGAGAAGACCAAAATTGTACCTGTCGTAATCATACAACTTTGCAGATTAAGGTAAAATAAACCACAAGTTTACCTTGATCTCATTAGATACTCACTGTTCATTTTTCACTAACTATAATTTAACCTGATTTTTATACTTATTTACATATATGTATAGGCATCTCTTTTCTTTCCCTTTCAATTATATTGTTCCATTACATAAGTATATGTTCATAGTCCTTCTTACGTACCTCCTTTGTATGGAAAATATTATAATCATGTAATGGATAAATTTTTATTTAAAATAAAGTGTTACCTTCCTAGAAACATATGATACGATCCTCAACCTTTATTCCACCCATTGATAACTTAGGCAATACCAATATAACGATGTTACAGATGGATTTTTAGCTTGTTTTTATATTTAGATTTGTCATTCGTAATATCGCTATGAATCCACAGCGGAGTTCATTTTCTTGTGACCTTTATCTTATGGCATAAACATTACCATTCATCTAGCATATGACAAGGTGGATGTGTGTGTTTACATTGATATTATCACCACGTTGGAAACTAGTAATTATTATGTTTTAATGCTAGAAGAGTCTAGACCTTCGCAAGATGTAAACCACACGTATTTCACATGGAAACCTATGAATACCATGACATAATTTATGGTACACACAACATATTCGAATATCAATGATACATGCACTCTAAGGTTTGAATTGATGAGTGGAAGGGATCAAGATCATTTTTGGTGTAACTACCCACACCCATTCTGCCATTTTGGTCTCATTTTCTCCTCCACTTTCTCAAGAGTGATATCTGCAACTACAAGACTTATTTTAACCCTTATTCTTCTTGTTTGACCTCTACAGGTTTGATTTTTCCTTTGCTCGGGCTTTCAGGCTTGTAGACTCTCGATGAAAGGTTATTGTTAGCAGTAAAGAGTCACAAATATTCTCCTAGTTAGGTTTTCATTTCTCCCCTTTTATAACCTTCGAGTCGTGGCTCTTTTTCCATTTAGTTTCATTTTCTTTTATGCTTATACTCTCATATATAATTTTGGTACTTACATATTTGGGCAATTACCTGTATTCGCAGTTGCAGTGCTTCGAAGTTTCGCACTAACCTGAGGTTTCATCCAGCTAGTTGTTCTTGATTCTAAGTGCAACATGGGCTCTTGTTATTCTTCCAAACCCCTTTCTAGGTAAACACTAATGTCAAAACCTAAAACAGTTTTAATTCCATTGTAAATACTTTAACCTTTTTTCTTATATTGATGTTCCTCTATTTCATTATTGTTACAAGATGACGAGTTCAAGATCCCTTCTAACTTAAGGTATGCTTAATACTTAGAATAAAATCAATCCAAAATTTCTTATGGGTGTTCTGTGTTTCTTATTTTTTTCAATGGCTTCATTTATCCGAGTATTCTCATTTAAAATTCCTCTTGTCCCTTATAGGTTCGTCCCTCTCCCTCGAAAATCAACTCTCTTTTTTCACCATATTAATAAATATTATTTCTTATCGAGCTATTCTTCAACTTACCACTCTTCATGTTCTTACAAAGTATTTATCTTTATCTAGGGTTCTTTGACCATGAGGCCAATACCCTTTCTTGGGTTTTCTTATAGTCATTATGGTTCGAATGACTGGAGTTCCTTTAACTTGTTATTTCGAGCCTCCCTCTCAGTAGGTTGTTTAACAAGTTTTTTGAATATTTTTTAAATATATTTATTTATACATTGTATTATTACGTGAGTATGGTTAGTTAAACAAATGAATTTTCTTTCCAAGAAACCCTGAAGCTTGTCTCGACTTTTGAATTGGAGTTTCTCTTACAGTCGGAACTCTTACACTTATTATAAACTGTCTCTTTAGACTTTGATTATGGTTCTATTTAAGGGCTATCAACACACAACCTTTCCTCTATGGTGTGAAGATGACATTATTGTTTATTCCCTTATGTTTATATAAATTATTACATAACCATTTCTTTCCTTAGAGGAATTTTCTTTCTACAATTAATATTTGATGTTGCATGTTGAGGTCAATGTATATGTTATGCAAATTAAAGAAAAACACTTTTGTATTTCTACTTATAGTTCTTCCAATTTATCCATAACAATATAATTATTTTTATTTCATTTTAAGCATATCAACCTACTTTTAAAGATTTCTTTCTAGTAAGAGAGATAGCTAATGTATATCCATTTATTTATTTTCAAAAGGATCTATACTCTTTCTTTCACTGTACTTTTGTGTAAACTAGTATCTATTCTTTCTATGTACATTGTAAAATTTAATTATCTAGAGAAATAGCTTATACATGTATAAGATATGTACATATTTATGGCTATAAGATATAGGCTAGGATATTTAGAAGGACCTATAAAGGGACCTGTGTTTTCCTCCTTTGAGCTATTTATTTAGAACCTAGGACTATTACCCAATTAAAAAAATGGGTGTTTAACGTATCCACCCACCTTTATGGTAACTACCCTATTTCATTTTCTAGTCTTTATAATATATATATATATATATATATATATATATATATATATATATATATATATATATATATATATATATATATATATATATATATATATATGTATATATATATATATATATGTATATATATGTATATATATATGTATATACATATATATGAAACCCTAATTGATATCTTAATTAAGAGAACTATTTTATTACCCTTCTTTAACCAGAACCTTTACCTATATAGACACACATTTCTAGAATTCTCTGTGGCTATTTACCTTTTTCATATTGTAGTATTCAAGCTCACTAATCTAGCCTCACCTATTACAAGTTAGAACTATATAATTCTATGGCTTATTAAAAGACCTTAATTTACCATAGTCACCCACATTTCTACTCATTAACTCTTCTACTCTTTTTGTCAAAATCATTCAATAATAAATAGAGTCTATAATATACTTATTTATTCTCCTCTTGGGAATGTATAAAGAGCTACCATGGTCCTCCCAACTATAAGCTATTTTTTCTCAACCAGCTACCCCCGAGCTCTACTCCTTTCTGTAAGAGAAAAAATATCGGGAATTCTTATTTTATTTTCAGAAAATTATTTATTCTAAACCCTTAAAGAAAGTCATCCTTCTTTCTTTCTTAGGTTTCAACTAATCTTTCTCGCCCACTAGTTACAATTAGGATTCACTATCTTTCTCTCCTACATAGTTCTTGAACATATCCAACTTCGTGGCATTTATCTCTAGTCATGACATTCTTTTCTCTCTCTCTCTAGTTTGTCTTGCTTATTCTTCTGAATAATTCCAAAATAGAGAAAATTTTCTTCTTTTGTTTCTATCCTCTTCTCGTAAAATAAATAATTCCAACTATTTCCCTAATAGTTAGTAGTTAAGTTCCATCTAGCGACCCTTAATACTTTCTCAAGTGTGTTAAAAATGCACATAACATTTTGTTTTCTCTACAACAAATGTGAATATTTATATCGAAAATATGAGTATTTACATCAATATACTTCCCTATACTTTTTTAAACTTTTCATTCATAATAAAAGAAATAAAGTTCTGAGTAATTAATGAGGGGTGTTACATCTCCCCTCCCCTAAAAGGGACACCATCCTTGGTGTTTTCATATTCCATTATTCCTTGGAATAACATAGCAAAACCTTCTCTCATGTATTTTTCCAATTCCAAAGTGGTCGCTTCAGGCCCAAAGTGATTTCATTACACTTGTACTTGAGAAATGGTTATGTTTAGGAGAGTGTTTTCCCTATGATCCAAAATTTGTATCGGTCCAACTTGGAAATCTCCTTCTGGTTCGACTTGTATAAGATTCCAATTAATTACATGATTATGATCAAATATATATTTATTCAATAAGGATATTTGAAATACACTGTGAGTCTTAATATGAGCTGGTTAAGCTAATTGATAAGCTACTAGCCCCACTCTAGCCAGTATTTTGAATGGACCACAATACCGAGGAGCCAATTTAGAACAACTCCCTAACTTTAGTGAACTTTTATTTAGTTGCATTTTAAAATAGACATGCTCCCCTGGTTGGAAATCTTTAGGTGTTGTTTTCATACCAACATAGATATTTTGTCTATCATGTGCCTCTTTCAAATTCTACTTGTTTTTATTTACAATTTTCTCCATTTCTTAAAGTAGGCCTAGTCCCAACACCAACCTATCTTCTATCCATATGCAACTTAAGGTTACTTGACACTACCTCCCATATAATGCTTCAAAGGGACTCTTTTTAAATGAGGCCTGATATCCATTGTTATATGCAAATTTCACCAGGTTTAGGTAACCCTCTCATTTTTTAAGTTGGTTCATAACGTACATTTACAACATGTGGACCTCACGAATTTGATTAATTCTCTCATTCTTCCCATCCGTCCGTGGTTGATATGTAGTACTTAAATTTATTTGTGTACCTAATCTGGTAAATAAGGATTTCCAAAATTTCAAGATGAATTTTGGATACTTGTTCGATATGAATACCTGGGTATGCCATGCAACTTAAAATTTTCTCTCATAAAAATATCAGCCACTTGTGCAGTCTTATATGTGGACTACACGGTAGCATCTTTTGTTAGTTTGTCAACCACTACCATTATGACATCATATTGTTTCCGTGTTCGAGGAAATCTGGTAATAAATTCTATGGATATCAGTGCCAACTTCCTCTGTGCTATGGTTAAGGGGTTTAATAGTCCATCTGGGTGCTAATGTTCTATTTTTACTTTTTGGTATTCTTGGAACCTGGCCAAATATTTATCCACTTCCTTCTTCATTCTGGGCAAAAGAACTCGTTTTTTAGGGTTGCAACCATATTTTGGTATCTCGGGTGGTTCAAAAAAGGTTTCTTATTGTGTTCATCCAGGATTAATTGCTTGATTTTCTCCTGATCTGATATACAAAGTCTGTTTTTATGAATTAACAACATATTATTTCCGATTTCATAATGAAACCATTTATCTAAATCAGATTTAGTTTCAATTTTTTATTTATTTGATTATATTTTTGATTTGTTAATGCTTCCTCTTTGACCTTTTCCAACAAGTATGTTTCACTTTGATAGATAGAAACCTCATATATCTATTTAGGCTTTGGATTAATGCATATTCCACCTTATTCTCTTTTCCTTTAATGTGTCTAATGTCAAAGTCGTACTCGCTCAAGAAAGCCATCCACTTGGATTTCTTAGCATTCATATTAGGTTGGTTAAAGAAGTAATTCAGAATTACATGATCCTTAATTAGAGTGAATTTCCTTCGAATCAAATAATTCCTCCACATTTTAAGAGCGTTAATTACAAGTGCTAACTCCAGGTCATAGTCTGCATATTTTTTCGCGTTATTTTAATTTTCGTGACTTATAGACCACAACATGCCCCTCCTACAAAAGCACACCTCCTAAAGCTTCTAGGCATGCATCTCTACACAATTCAAAATCCTTTTCTGGATATGTTACTTTGAGCACCAGAGCAACAATAAGTAGTTATTTTAGCTTTTCAAAGTTTTCTTGACACTGTTTTGTCCATAAAAAAATTACCCCCTTTTTCTACACGGAGGTTATAAGATGTGACAACTTGGAAAATACTTCTTTAAACTTGTAGTAGTAATTGGTTATTCCCATAAAGGATCTTATATCATCCATGTCCTTCGGTATTGGCCATTCAAGGATGGCCTTCATTTCTCACGACGTACTGAAATCCCTTGTTTTGAAATTAAGTTGCCTAAATATTGTAATATCTTAACTTGAAAAAGTCACATTTATTGAATTTTTCATATAACTGGTTTTCCTGCAAGGTTTGTAGCACTATTTCTAAATTTTGTTTGTGTTCTTCCAGTGTTTTAAAGTATACTAACATGTCATCAATAAAAAATAATACAAATTTCTCTAAATATTTGTTGAACACACTATTCATTAAGAACATGAAAGTGGCAGGTGCATTTGTGAGCCCGAAAGGTAACACTGTGAATTCATAGTGTCCATATTGGGTTTTAAACATTTTTTTAGTATGTCTTCTTCTTTGATCATTAATTGATGGTAACTAGACCAAAGTTCTATCTTGGAAAACATGACTCCCCCCTTAACTTGATAAAAAAGATCATCGATTCAGGGAAAATAATGTTTATTCTTTACTGCTAACTTATTTAGCTGTCGATAATTAATGCAAAGTCTGAAAGTTCCATTCTTCTCCTTAATGAAAAGGACTAGTGCACCCCATGGGGATGAGATGGGCCTAATATATTCTTTACTCAACATCTCCTGTAGTTCAATTTTTAATTCCATGAGTTTTGGTACCGTCACTCGGTAAAGGGATGTGGATATTGGTGAAGCTCGGGGTATCAACTCTATAGAGAAATATATTTCCCTCATGGGAGGAAATCCTAGAATCTCATCCAAAATATATCTTTCAAATCTATCACCACCTCTAATTTTTCTAACAATTTTTTTGACTTGTCAGATGATTGATTTTCTTTTTTAATGGCAAAGAGTTGTCATCCTTTACTAGCTACTATCCTCAACTATAATGTTGATAATTCACAAATCAGAACTTGCCTAGGTATGCCCCTTATAACTTGTGTTCCACCACTGTCTATTATGCAAGTGAATGTTTTCTCAAGGCAGTTAACATGTGATTTATGACTTTCTATCCAATCTATCCCCATCATGACATCATAAGAGCCTAATGGAAATATGTTTAAATTTACTGTATTATGTTTTCCATCCAAAAAAATCAAGAAAGCTTTAACCCATCTAGTGACTCATTTTTTTTCCACCCGTAGATAGTTGATCCATCCAGGGATTTTTATATTTTCATCCACTAATTTACAATTTTCTATGATTTTAAGGCTAACATAGCTAATATTAGCACCAGGATCAGTCAGTATCGAAAATATTGGTGAAGAATAATACTTTCTACTTCCACTATAGTGGATTGGTGCTCTTCTTGTCATTCCTCCAAAGAGGCGCTAATGCGTGAAATATTCCTAGCTATGTCATTGACATTGAAGGCCTCTTAGATATTTTGAAAGTGTTAAATTGATTTCGTGTTGTAGTAGAAATTTCATAAAAGGTTGGGTTCCCTGCAGCCCCAATGTTTTAATGGCTCCTATTCCTTCCCATTAGGTCCCATATTGAGTTCAGACCTCTTAGACCCAAGCTGGGTCTACACTTGTGATTTTTTGGATTGACCATTACTCTTGTTGAAGTTGTCATTCTGCCCTGCTTTACCACCTTGCCTAGATTTTCCACCTTTTCCCCCTTTATTGTTTCATATGACTCATTCTTTCTTTTTATTAATGATTTGGAGTTATCATTATTATGTTTCTCTTACTGGTAGCAGATCCTTACATTTCAAATAACCTCATTCATATTCTTGAGGTTATCATACTCGATTTGTTCTTTAAAGGAGGGTAGGAGGTAACATGTGAACACTTGATTTTTTTCTTTTTCTTCTTTAATGAAAGGTACATAATGCAACAAATGTGTAAATAAGGTTATCAATTCATCCATGGACATCTCTCCTAAGATTAAGTCATGAAATTCCTTTGCTCGGTCATCAAAATATCATTCTGAGGGGTATGTTTCCTTGAACAATCACTGGAATTCATCCCAATTAACTTCCTTTCCGTCCAAATTGTGAAATTGTTCAAACTTCCTCCCACAACAGGCATGTTTTCCATTGAAATTGGTAAGTGTCTAACTTAGCTTTCAGTTCACTAGTATAATTATAAACTTTCAAATACTGGTTTATGTTCAACAACCATGTTTCTACCACCTCCTTAGATTCCCCATCATATGTTGGGGGTCTAATTTTTATTAATTATCCATGCAACTCTACGTTGGGTTTCTTTTCTAGTCTACTTTGATCCTTGGACAAACTATGTTCTACTCCTTTAGCTTTTCTCCCTTGACTTTCATCTTATTCTTCCATTGTTTTACGTTTTTATATTTCTCCCTTATTTTCTCCCCATTTCATTGCCTCGAGAGAGTTACAATTAGGTATATATGTCAAATTATTAATTATTTGCTCTTGTTCCATAGTAGCTTTTAGCTTTCATGATCAAGATAGAGGTTTAATATTTCGTTTTTCAATTCCTTCATCATGTTTAACAGTTCCCTAGTTGGAACTTGGGCCTGCTTGCCCAAATGCATGTAAATTTCATCTTCACCAATGTGGGTTCCCTCAGTAGGTTCCACCATAAGGTCCTTCTTTATTATATTCTCCTCCTCTGTATTAACTCTATAAAATCTGATTTTATTTTTATTTTTTATGTTAAACTAAAATGGAATTCATGATTGGTCCAATGCCTCATTTTTTAAACTTGGGATCTAATGACCACTTGTAAGATACGCCATATAATTATTGTTCATTAATACATTCATATGTTGAAGGAAACATTTTTGTTTATGAACCCAATTAATGCACAATAAAAACAAGTTATGCTTGAGAAGTCCAAAATTGTACCCATCATAATCATATAAACTTAGTGGTTTAAGTTCAAATAGGCCACAATTTTATCTTGATCTCATTAGATACTCACTGTTCATTTTTCACTAACTGCAGTTTAAATTGATTTATATAACTATTTACATATATTTATAGGCCTCTCCATTTTTTTTATTTGACCTTTAAATTTTATTCTTCTCTTACATAAGTATATGTTCATAGTCCTTCTTACATACCTCCTTTGTATGGAAAATATTATAATCATGTAATGGATATATTTTTGTTTAAAAGAAAGTGTTACCTTCCTAACAACAAATGATACGATCCTTGACCTTAACATTCCACCCATTTATAACTTAGGTAATAACAATACGACCATGTTAGGGATGGGTTTTGGGTTTGTTTCTATATTTAGATATGTCATTTGTAATATAGCTATGAATCCATAGCGAAGTTTATGATATTGTGACCTTTATTGTATGGAATAAACATTAACATTCATCCAACATGTGACAAGGCGTATTTATATGTTTATATTGATATTATCACCGTGTTGGAAACTGGTAACTATTATGTTTTAATGTTGGGAGTCTAGACCATCGCAAGCTATAACCCACATGTATTTCATGTGGCAACCTGTGGAGACCATGAAATATTTTATGATACACCCAACATGTCTGAATATCAATGGTACATGGAATCTAGGGCTTGGATCGATGACTAGAAGGGATATGGATTATTTTTGGTGTAACTACCCACACCCATTCCATCATTCTGGTATTAATTGCACCTTGACTTGCTCCAAAGTGAGCTTTGCAACTAGAAGACTTATTCTAACCCTCTACGGATTTTTCCTCTACTCAAGTTTCTATGCTTGTAGACTCTCGATAAAAGGTTCTCATTGGTAGTAAAGATTCATGGAAATTCTATAGGTTAGGTTTTTGTTTCTCCCCTTTTTCAAGTTTCTAGTTATGGCTCTTTTTCCA
The DNA here is from genome assembly GCA_031772625.1 of Pinus tabuliformis. Classification (NCBI taxonomy): domain Eukaryota; kingdom Viridiplantae; phylum Streptophyta; class Pinopsida; order Pinales; family Pinaceae; genus Pinus; species Pinus tabuliformis. The sequence continues at coordinate 700,204,594 of CM062805.1, read as the reverse complement.
TTAAGTTTCAGTCTCCTTGATGCTTCTACTCTCGTCGGTAGTTGCAGTATTTATATATTTGTGCAATTACTTGTATTCATAGTCGTAGTACTTTGAATGCTCGCATTTAACCGAGGGTTCATCGATCTATTTGTTCTTGATTATAAGGGTCACCAAGGTTCCTATTATTATGCCAATCTCCCTTCAAGGTAAACCCTAATGTCAAATCCTGAAATGGTTTTACTTCCATTGTCAATACTTTAGATTTCATTCTTATATTAATGTTCCTCTTTGTGATTACAGGTATAGGATGGTGAGTTCGGGATCCCTTCTAACTTAAGGTATGCTTAAAACTTAGAACTAATATTGTGCTGAAATTTCTTAGGGTTGTTTTGTGTTTCTTCTTTTGTTCAATGGCTTCATTTATCAGAGTATTCTCATTTGAATTTCCTCATGCACCTTACAAGTTTGGGCCTCTCCCGTGAAGGGAATCAACTCTCTTTTTCAACCATATTAATAAAGATTCTTTCTTATGGAGATATTCTTTGACCTACCACTCTTCAGGTTCTTACGAAGTCTTTATATTTTTCTAGGGTTCTTTGACCACAAGGCCAAGACCCTTTCTTGGATTTTTTTTATAGTCATTAGGATCTGAATGATTGGAGTCACTTTAAATTATTATTTTTAGCCTCCCTCTCGCATGTTGATTAATAAGTTTTTCGAACAATTTTTACTATAGTTATTTATACAATGTATTAGAAGTGAGTATGGCTAGTTGTCCGAATGACTTTGCTTTCTAAGAAACACTGAAGCTTTTCTAAACTTTTGGCTTGGGGTTTCTCTTACAGTCGGAACTCTCACACTTATTGTAAATTGTCTCTTTAGATTTTGGCTCTATTTAAGGACTATCATCACACAATAGTTCCTCTATGGTGTGAAGATGACATTATCGTTTATTCCCTTATGTCTATATAAATTATTTCATAATTGTTCCTTTCCTCCGAGGAATTTTCTTTCTATAGTAAATATTTGATGTTGCATGTGGAATTCATTGTATATATTATACAAATCAAAGAAAAATGCTTTTGCGTTTTTTGTTACAGTTCTTTAAATTTTATGCATAAAAACATATTGATGTTTCCTTCATTTGTAACCATATTGGCTTTCTTTTAAAGTTTTCTTTCCAATAATAGAGATAGTTAATTTATAACAAGTTATTTCTTTTCAAAAAGATCTACACTCTTTGTTTCATTGTACTTTAATTTAAACTGACATTTATTATTTCTCTGTACATTGTAATATTTAATTACCTAGAGAAACAACTTATACATGTATAAGATATGTATATATTTATGGCTATAAGATATAGTCAAGGAGATTTGGCAAGACATGTAATGGGACTTTCTTTTCTTCATGTGACCTATTTATTTAGAACCTAGGTTATCAAGTTGAACAAAAAAAGTGTTTAACTTATCCACCCACTTATGCAGTAACTAACCCACTTGCTATTTTTTAACATTTTGGACACACACACAGACACACACACACACATTTTTATTTATTTATTTTTATTTGCATGTTTCCCTTGAAATACTTCACGTCTTTGCTAACTTAAGCATGATAACCAAGAAACGCTGACTGGAATTTTAATTAAGAGAACTAATTGATTACCCTTTTGTAACCAAAAAATTTACCTATATAGGCATGCATTTCTAGAATTCTCTATAACTATTTACCTTGTTCATATTGTAGTCTTTAGGCTCACTAATGCAGCCACACCTGTTACAAGTTAGAATTATACAATTCTATGGCTCATTAAAATACTCTAATTTAACATAATCACACAGATTCCTACTCATTAACTCTTATACTATTTCTATAAAAATCATTCAATAATATCTAGAGTCTACAAGAAACTTATCCATTCTCCACTTGGGAATGCATAAAGAGATCTACTCCTTTGTGTTAGAGAAACAATATCAAGATTTTTTCTTTTCTTTGCAGAAAAGCATTTCTCCTAAACCCTTAAAGCAACGTCCTGGTTTCTTTCTCAGTTCCAACCCATCTTTCTCTCCCACTAGTTACAACTAGGAATCATTGTCTTTCTCTTCCACATGATTCCTGAATAGAGCCAATTTCATGGCATTTATCTCCAACCATGACATTATTTTCTCTCTTTGGTTTGTCTTGCTTATTCTTATGAAGAATGCCAAAATGGAGAAATTTTGCTTTTGATCTTCTTGGGCATAACTAATTCCAATTATTTGTATGACGCTTAGGAGTTAAGTTCCACTTGACAACCCTTAACGCATTCTAAAGAGCAACACATAACTTTTTTTATTCTTTTATCTACAACAAAATGTGAATATTTATATCGAAAATATGTATATTTATATCAATAACCTTTCCTAGACCTTTTTAACTTTTCAATCATAATAAAATAAATAAAATTCATAAGTAATTAACTCGGAGTTTTACATGCATAATTTGATGTTAAACCAATTTTAAAATCAATTGATAAAATAATACCATGATTTACTTTATGCAATCAGTCGAAACTTCACTGAAGACTAACTTTACCATCCACTGCACCACACAACTTCTCCATGTGTTGTGTTTTCCTTCATTTACAAACATGTATTCCAAAGGGTTTATAATATTAATATGAGGGTTTATAATATTAATATTAGGATTTATAATTCTAGGGTTTAATATATGATTTTTAGGATTTAGAATATTGATTTTTATAATGTTTGTGTTTATAATATTTGGTTTGATATTAGGGTTTAGTATTGTGACGTTGGAATGATATAGAAATCTTTGCAACTTCACATTATTACAAACATTCTCTCAATCCAATAATGTATCCAATAATCATTGTTGCAATGTTACATTGCAATTTATTCGACATTGCATTGTGAAATTACAAAATTGGGGTTTAATATTATGTTTATAGTAGTTGGTTTTATAATATCATGGTTTAATATTGGGTTTATAGTAATATAGTTAAATATAAATGTTTATATCAAACTTAGAGTTTAATGTATTAAAATTAAGGTTTATAATATTAATCGTAGGGTTTATAATCTTTGGGTTTAAGATATTAACTTAGGATTTATAATATTAATCCTAGGATTTATAATTGAAAATTTTAATATATTAATCTTCTGGTTTATAACATTAATCTTATATATGACAATTATAATATAATGATATTAATTATTATAATAATTGTTGTAGTTATATTATAATAATAACAAATCCTAGGGGTTTATATTATTGTTATATTGAAATTAATAGTATAAACCGTAATATGTATAATAATATATTAGCGTTAATAATATTAGTATTAGGATTAATATTATCATAATATTATAATATGATTATAATAATTATTAAGCTAAGAGCATATGTTTCCTCCTAAAAGGTCACAAGTTTAAAACTAGAGCGGGGTAGAGCATGTATGCCTTGGTAGACTTAGCAATGAAATCGTTGCATGGAGGTGGGTCCCTTGTCCCACAAACAAGGGAGTCTCATACACCAATTTTGTGTCTTGCTTGACTGTGACCTTAAAATTGGATAATAGTAATAATAATTAGATTTTAATAATAATAATAATATTATTATTATTATTATTAAAAGTTTACCATACAAGTTGACTTAAATTTACCAATTTGGTTGTGCATGTGATTGACATACTCCATATACATCAACCACATTTATTAATATAATTATGCTAATTTAGATAATAATAGTATTTTTTTTATTCTAATTACAATAACTATGGCTATCAATTACTTTTCACATACTCATATTAAACAACAACATTATATATTACACTTATTTTCATAATATCATTACTAATTAACCAATTAATAAAAAAATCTAATAATTACTAATCCTATTATTTTTATTAAAAATTATATAGTTATTAATCTTATTCAAATTTAACCATTCTTCAACCTCCACGTGACGTTGTGTACCATTTTACACATGCACCACGTTAATTCGTTGTGTACCATTTTACACATGCACCACGTTAATTCTTTCAACTTAACTAAGTTGAAAATTCTTGGTGATCAACATATGGTAATAAAGAATTATCCTATTACATCGTGTATAATATATATATATATAGTGATTAAAAAAATAATTAAAAATACTTTAAAATAAAAAATAAAAAACATAAAAAGCGTGCAAGTCCAAAAGGTACCAGATTAAAAACATTAAAAACAAAATTGAATTGACGTGGCTGCACTCGACAGACCTTCATGGTAATTTGAATTCACATTCTTTATTTGTTTATTTATTTAATATTTTTTTAAATAGTAGATATTGATATACTTAATTATTATTATTTTTCCAAAATAGTAGACTTGTTAAGTTATAGAGGAGAGGTTCATTTTAGGTTGAATATAAGAGACATTTCCATATACTTATTGGGTCTAGTATCCTAATCATATAAATTAGGTATTAATTTATACTACATATTAAAATATTTATTTGATGTTGGTTTTAGAATAAATATAAGAATTTTTTTTGTTTATATTTACAGGTTAATATAAATCGTAAATATTTTATTTTATTTTTTTTATTTTTTATTTTATTAGACTTTAATATAAATTGGGTATTAATTTATATTAAATATTAAAATATTTATAGGAATTACATAATGATTGAGTCATTGGCTTGCCTACAAGGGATGACTTCTATTCATTTGGTGAAGTAATCTGTGGCAGTTAAAATCCACTTATGTTGGCTACAAGAGGAAGGGTGAATTTCTCTAATAAAATCTAAACCTCATTGTTGAAATGGGTTTTAGGGGTAAATGTAACAATTTTCTCTTGCCTTCAAAGATTTGACATTTATGACAAGAAATTACAAATTTCTTTACATCAGCAAACAGGGAGGGCCAATAAAAACCAGCTCTTAGGATTTTATCAGCTGTTGACTTCCAATACAAATGTCCACCACAGTCCCCTGCATGAAATTCCTTGAGTACTTTGTCAGTTTCATCCTGTGTTAGGCAATTCAGCAAAATACCTTCATGATTTTTCCAAAATAAAACATTGTCTATAATACAAAACTTTGAAGCTTTCATTTTCAAGAATCTCTTTTTAGTTCTGGATAACCCTGGAGGAGCTTGCAGGTTTAACAATACATAAATTATATCAGCATACCAAGGTGATTGTAAGAAGGCTTGATTGATCTGTGGAGTCGCCATCTCCTGTTCGTTATCCAGTTCATTGATGTGAAGGGCTTGAAAATTGGTTTCAGTCATCAATTTGGCTAATCCTTGTCCTTTTATCAGTTTTGTTTGCTTGATTTCAAGGTCATATTCCAAAATATTAGCTATCCATTTGCCTCTTTTTCCTTCAATTCCTTCTTGAGTGAGAATGTCTTTGACCACGACATTTGGGACATAAGCTATCACATGAGAGTACAAGATATAAACTATGAAATCCTTGATGGCTTTTACAAGGGCATAAGCTTGTTTTTCCATGATTTGATATTTGAGTGGAGCATCTCTAAGTGCTTTGCTGAAAAAAGCAATGGGCTTCTCACATCCTTGGTCATCCTTTTGTAATAGGACAACAGCGATAGTATGCTCAGATGCAAAGGAAAAGACTATGAAGTCTCTATCAAACTTTGGGCTTGTGAGGACAGGTGTTTTGGTTAAAGCTATTTTGATTTCCTTAAAGGCTTGTTTAGCTTCTATTGTCCATTTGACTTTGGAATCTTTTTTTAGCATGTTATTCAACAATCTTATTAGTTTAGCCAAGTTGGGTATGAATCTTCTTAGGAAATTGATCTTTCCTAGAAAAACTTGCAATTCTTTGATGTTTCTTGGGTGAGGCACTTGGAGAATAGCTTGTATTCTGTCCAGGTCAATTCTAATGCCATCTTTCGAGATTATGTGACCTAAGAGTTTGCCTTCTTCTAGGCCAAACAATGATTTCTTTGGGTTCAATGATATGCCATATTTTCTGCAAATTAGGAACACTTGTCTGAGATGTTCTAAATGTTCTTGATCTGATTTGGAAAAAGCAGTGAGGTCATCAAGATATATGACTAAAAAATCATGAATCTCTTTTGCAAAGGCTATATCCATTGCTCGTTGAAATGTGGCCCCTGCATTTTTAAGTCCAAAAGGAATTTTTACATACTTGAAGGTTCCCCAAGGTGTTGTAAAGGTAGTTTTATCTTGATCATCCGGGTGAACTAAGATCTGATTAAATCCTGAGAATATATCTAACAGTGAGATCCTAGAAGCTCCTACTAGCCTTTGCAAAATGTGATCCATCTTGGGTAAGGGGTAGTGGTCTTTGAGAGAAACTTTATTCAGGTTTCTTAAGTCAACACACAGTCTTATTTCTCCTGTTTTCTTCCTAGTAGGTACTAGATTTGAAATCCATTTTGAAAATCTAATAGGAGCGATTATTCCAGCTTGGTACATTCTTTTGACTTCCTTTTCAATGAGAGGAAGGAGGACTGGATTAACCCTTCTAAGTTTTTGTTTAAAAGGCTTTTGATTTTCTTTTAAAGGTATTGTGTGTTGGATGACCGAAGTATCATAGGACTTGAGGTCCTCATAGCTCCATGCAAAGACATCTTGAAACTCTTTAAACAGCTCAATGTATTTCAGTTTTTGGTTGGGAGGCAAGGCTTTGGACAATTTTATCATTTTAGGGTCATCTGCAGTTCCTATATTACAGTCCTCAATTTCTGCATTTAAAGGCTGCATTTTTGGCTTTCTTGGTATATCATTTGAATAAAAAATATCCTCCAAAGGAGTCAAGCCTGTGGGCAGAAAATTATCCTTCAACTCAATTACTTCAGATTCTTCCGCAGCAATTTCATCAAGGTCCATTTGCTTAAGATCTTGTAAATTTTGCTAGTAAAGATTGTTGGATGCAAAATGTGATTTGTTGGTTTAGCTGATATATTTTTCTCAATTTTATCTATTTGTTGTTCATCACAAATGGTGCTAGTGTCTCTGTTTGTGCTTGAGAATTCCTCTTTCAAAGTCAAGAAATTATTGATTTGTGTATCATTTTCAAACTCTTGCCAGTTTTTGACATTGTCTGGGACAACAGGTCTATGTTTAATCTCTGCATTAAAGTGATGGTTGGGCTCAAATGGCAGCTTGCAAGTGCTGGCAAAAGTTGCCAAACTATGCGCATGTAGATTATGGTTTCTTGGAATTTTGGTGAGCTGAAACTCTAAGAAGGTGTTAAGTATTTCAATTGTTGTCCCTCTATAAACCCTTAGCCTGAGATCATTTGTAACAAAGTTTCCCTTTATCTGTTGGATAATCAAATCTGAGTCCCCTAGAATTGAAACTTTAGTTGCCCCTAGATTTCTAATCAGTTTGAGACCTAGCAACAGGGCCTCATATTCGGCCATATTGTTTGTACATCTAAAATTCAGCCTATATGCATGTCCTTCAGCATGGTCATTTTGTATATTGTGTATCCAAATCCCTGCCCTTGCTCCTAACTTATTCACTGATGCATCAAACTCTAAGTACCATAAGTTTTCTTGATTGTAACTAGCCTTAGGAGTTTTGGAAACTATCTTAATGGGCAGATTTGGATTTTGTAACTCATATGGTATGTCTTGTTTGTTTATTGCATCAATCACTTCAACGATTTTTTGATCCTGAGCAGTAGATTCTTCATTTATGTCTCTTGCTTGTGAAAATTCTAGAAATTTGTCATAAGTTTTGGGGCTCATTTTAGCATTGAATAAGATAAACGAATCCATATCTGAATGCATGGAGTAAATGGGAAAGTTTTGAGGTTTCTCTTGACTGCTGATCACATAATTCATCAATGTTTCCCGGTACAATCTCTTTGGCTGGCCAAAGACTGAAATGGTGGCATCGGACATGTCTAGCTGCAAAGATCCTTGGAGTTTTGCACCCCAAGATCTGGAGAAAATCATTCCATACTTTGGTGGGATATCAGCTACCACTACATCCATTAAAATAGTCTTGGTAGGGTATTGCACTAGAGATACACAATTTTTTTTGATTAGGCCTAGACACCTGACTTGGTTGGAATCAAATGAAAACAGGTCTTTATATGGTCGTGTGATATCTAGGTCCAATCTTTCCATCACAGATTTAGGCATCAGATTATGGGAAGCTCCCGAATCAAACATTGCATTATGTAGCACTTTATCATGAATGTTTAAGCTTACATAGAATGGAGGGACTCCTCCATCTACTCTTTTTCCATTTACCTCAGGACCAAAAATCAACTCTGGTTGGTCATCTAAAACATTCACTGCATCTCTATTCTCTGATATTTGAAGTGACCTGCTGATTTGTTCCCTATAAACCTCATGTTTAGCCAATTCGGATAGTGGAATGGCTATTTTCAGTTTGCCTATTTCAGTTTCTAGGTTGAAAGGTTTTTCCACTTGAATTTTTGTATTCCGGGCAGCAAGGTTTTCCTTTTCTGCTGTGTTTTCAGTGATCTTTTCTTCATCATGAGTGTTGTTATGAACTAAATCTTCTTTGAAATTGTTTTTAGGAGAGCTGTTTACATTTTCTTTTGGAGGAAAGGAGGTGGATGGCTGATTTTTTGAGGGCTGCAAGTCTGTTATGTCCTCAACCGTGGGTTCTTTTGGATTGAGGTCTGTTTTAGCAGGGAGTTCTGTCAGGGCAGTTTTATCCTTTGCTTTCTTAGGCTGCTTGGTATCTTTCAGCTTGCTAGGTTCAGGCACATCTACCATTCTGCTTCTTAATTTGTATTGTTTATGGACTTCATAGACAGCTGCATCATACCCCTCTCTAAAATCAAATGATTCTCTGGATTTGGTTTGAAATTGGTTGAAATTATGAGCTTCTTGGTCATCTTGGGTTAAAAAGATTTGTTGTTCATTGTTCAAACCCATTAGGTTGATTTGAGTATCCTCTGTTGGCTCACTAGAGGTTGAAGCTTTGGCATAGTTCTTTTGAAATGTAGGTCTGATATTTTGATTAGGGCCAGCCTTCCCGGTATTAGGATTTTGATTTTTTCTAAAGTTTGGATTTCTAGTGGTGTTACTTAGTTGACCTTCCCACGAAGATTTTCTTTCAATGGTTTCCACTCTATCACCCAATCTATCCATTCCTTTAATGATTGCATCTAGTTTTTGCTTAAATGCAGAAGGCTCTTCTTTGAAGGGAGTTCTTCTTTCAGCTCTAGCTCGGGCTCTTTTAGAGATCAGATTGGCCTCTACACTAACAGCTATGCTCTGCATGTCTTCTAAGCTTGGAGGAGCTCTTTCCCTTAGCTGATATGCCATGTCAGAGTCAAATCCATCAGGGAATTTGGTTAAGGCTAAGTCAAGTGGAGGTCTAAGATTCTGAGCGATAGAATTGTATACATTGTTGAATCTAGTGCAGTAATCTTGAACACTCTCTTGTGGACCCCTTTTCAAATTTTCATACTCTGTTAAGATGTGTAAAGGGTCCTTCTTCTTTTCCCATTTGTTAAAAAAGGTTTGAAAAGGGCATTCGGATCAACAATTGTATTTGCAGTAAGTGCCCTAAACCAGGTCCTTACATCACCGGTTAAGCTTTGAACAAAAATTTTCATTCTGACATCATTATCATCAATTTCATAGTTCTCAAAATAGTCCATCATTTTCTTAGTGTGTTGTTGGGCTTTGTAGGAGCCAGTACCATCAAAATATGTAATTTTGCTCTGATAATCTTGAGGCATGGCGCCTGGGTTTGCAGGCAACTGCAAAGGAGCATATCGGTTTGCAATATTTATAGGTATAAATGGGACAGTTGGAAGCACAGGGATAACAACTGAGATAAACAGAGTGGATGGAGGAGTGGAAGAGGTTCTTTGAAGTGATGATGGTGAACTAGAAGAAGCTACAGCAACAGTAGAAAAGACTGCTGCTTTTGTGGGAGTAAGCTCAGATTTGGTAAAGTTTTGCTGATGTGTACCAAGGTTTAAGTCAGCGGAATCTTCTAGACTTTCTTGTCTTTTGAGATTTTTAGGGATTAAGTTGGGATTTTCAAAAATAACTGGAGGATTGGGATCTAGATTTGATCTAGTATAACGAGTTTTCTTCTTTGGAGCCAGCTTCTAAGTCTGTTTTTAGTATTTTCTAGAGATATTTGAAGAATGATGCTTTTGAAAATATCTTCCTAGGAAAATATAAATTATGAGGGTCTTGAATTTTCCTAAAGATCTGTTGAAAATAAGAGGAATTTGATCAAATTTTTGAGACAGCTGTATAAAGCCTAATGCTAGGTTGGAGATTGACTGAAGCATCTTTTATTTACTCCTGTAAATGCACAACAAAAATAGTTTCAAAGGCTATCTGGCTAACTTCAGGCTCCATCTGTAGCTTTAGAAAATAGACAGCAGTAACAAATACAATCATTCAGTATCCCCAGTGGATTCGCCAATGATGTTATCACTCAGGTTGTTCCCCAAAAGCAGTGGAAAAGGGAATACAGCTGAGGTAACCACTAACCAATCTTTTAGCTGCAGATTCTAGCCAATCTGCAACCAGAGAGGGCTCTCTCTTTATGTTTTAGCTTTTTTTGCTATATGTTAGGCTAGTTATGAAGCACAAGTATTTGTTTGGTGTTTGGATGGTGACATTCAATAAAACAGGGCTGCAAAGTATGAGAAGTTCGGGCCATTGGGTTAATGGAGTCAAATGAAAATAAACTTCTGGGCGTGGTTTCTTTGGCAAAGGAGGAACTACAGAGCAAGATAATTAGACATGGAACAATGTTCAAGCTAGAATAAGATGAAATGGAGTCAGGGAATGAAAGGCAGTTAAGAATCTTTCATTATGCTAACAGTGAGAATGTGTATGAATATTACCAAGGAGCAGTTAAGAATTCCTTAATTGTATTCAGGGTGTAAGAACCAGGGAGATAGAAGTAGTCAAGAATTCCTGCCTATGCTAGTCCTGCAGAAAACATGAAAAATGACAGGAATTGAACACAAAGTACAACAAAGTAAATTATGGGCTATTCTTTTTTCCTGCAATTTAGAACATGGTATCTAGATGATATATAAACATAGGAACAATAAAAATGAGTTAGAAAAGACTTATTGATCCATGAGGTAATATGAGAATTCTGTAACATATTATTCTGCCATTGATTCCACAACCAGTAAGTTCATCAGCAAAGCATTCAAACAATCTTTATTCAAAAGAGTTCTCAAAATTTACAGCGCAGGTCCAGAATGATACTCACCAACCAACCCCCAATACATCTCTAGGGGAGGTATTTATACAAAAAGAGTTACAAAATATCTCATAGAGAAAATATCAAGCAATAAATTTATCCATCTACTTCTTCAAAGGAAGTAAATGACATTGAAAACATAGTGTAATTAATGTAGGAGTAACTACGCTGTACTGGTTGCCTTAGGTGGTCTGATATATTTGACTTTTTAAACTCAACAAGTCGGCTGGTAGCTATCTCTTTAATTTGCGTTCCTGCGTTGCTGTCCCGGCCCTGTCATCTGTGCCTGATTCTGCTTTAACGCATTTTAGCGTGAATTCCTTCCTTTGTTATTTTGATTTTTCTAATATGTGACACGTGCATTTGAATTTGATTATATGCAGATGATCAAAAAGAAAAAAGAACCAAAAACTACCTTGGTAGGACCTCCAACATGCTCTGCCACCATTGGTCTGTTGGCAATTGGTGTCCTTGTAGTTTTATCAATATTTCATTAGCTTCAGTATACCTGTAGAAAGTGGGTTATACCTCAAAAAGATGTGTTATTTCATGCTCAATATAGAACATATTTTCTAACTTGTCATATAAGCTTTGTCCAGAGGGAGGCACTGTGTCTTCTGAAGTGCTTGATGATGCTGTGATCTGATTTGCAACATATGTATTCACCCTGTGAACATATTGTTCATGTGTCAACAGCCTCTGATTGCTGGTTAACAAACTGGGTAGACCCTTTTGCTGCAGGACTGTAAACTTTTTTGTAAAATCATTTATTTCTACCTGCATTTCTTAACATTTTCTCTCCAGATTTTGTACAAAATTCTTCATAGTCAGCACCTTTTTAATTGTCAAAATTGTACCTTTCCTGTCTCCGATATCTAGAGATGCTAGTTTCTCTCTGGTATGAGTATTCAAAAAATGAATTAGCCTGCTCAGGCATGTTTCTCAATAATGCTCTGGCCTTTTGAATCTCCACTCGAGCTATTTCTATCAGTTCGATTTGCTCATGGATAGTCTGTATTGATCTCCATTGATCAGTGATGGACTGGCCAATCTTAGTCCACAAAATCGTTTTGATTTCTGACAGAGTTTTATGAAGAGTCATATCTTTCTCCAAAGATTTTACCTTATTTTCCAAGGCCTTTACCTCTCTTGTTTTCTCAGCCACAGTTATTTTTGATTTATCATAGCTCACCTCCAACTTGGCTAGTTTTTCTTTGGCTTCCTTTAGATTTGCCATTTGGAGTTCTAAGGCCTTTATTTCCTCCATCATCTTTTCCATGCTCATGCTGGTATCTGGCACTATTGTTGTTGCTACTGATGAATTATTTGTGGTTGATGTACTTGTTGTTGATGCTGGGGCAGTGGGAGGGACTGATGTTGTTGTTGTAGGAGGAGTAGTTGTAGCTATTGGGGTTGTTTGAGCTGGCTGAGAGGCCAACTCTCCCTGTTTTTCCTGCAATGCTTTCTCCAAATCATGCTCTGTTTCACTTAGCCTTTGATTCGTTTTTATTAACAGCTCCATCATATCTTCTTCTTCTTTTTCTTTCACCATCTCTGTGGCCTGCGGATGCATAGTAACTGGCAGTTTTAACTGTTTCTTGAGGGCAACTATGTCATCCTCCTTTTTCTTTATCAGTGCTTTTATTGCCTTGGGATCTTTGGGATTATTTCCTAGCTCAATGATGATTTCTTCTAATGACTTTATCCTGTTGTCCTTGGCTAGAGAGGATACCTTTTCCAACTCTAATTGAGGAGATGTATTGTTTAGTGAATTCTGCAATTGCCGAGTTAGTATGGCTTTATCTACTAAAGTAGAATAAACCATTTCACCGGTTTGTTTGTGCAGCTCAACCTGGTCCAAAGGGTGAATGTCTTTGGCCAGAGCCTCTAGATTTGTTCTAATATAATCGGCAGCTGACTGTGGCTGCTGCACTGTGGGCTTGAAATGACTCAAGATCAATTTTCCTTCCTTAATATCATATGCAGACATCAATCTCTGCTTCTTGGCCGGAGTCATTTTGATGAACTAATCGTAAAGCTGCATTATTATTGGCTCATTTTGTGCCTTGATCTCCATGAATGGCCTCTTAATATCAGAGCTTTGTTTGCTTTGTGGCCGTGCTGATGAAATTTCCATAATATGATGTTTTCCAAATTGCTGTCCATAAGAATTGGTAGGTGATTCTGTCACTGGGGAAGTCAGTGGGCTGGCTGCCCTTTCACTCCTTGGACTTTCAATGATCTCCTCAATAACTTCCTCTTCAAGTAGAGGATCCACTCTCTGCCTTTTTGCTTCTGGCTGTTTTGTTGGCCCACTTATGGGTGTGGCCTCTTCCCAGTCCCTTTTTCTGCCCTTCTCCTCATTGAGAGGAGTCTGTAATGCTGGTATCTCTGGTGCATTGGTCTGGGCAGGAGGAATTTGCCCTTGGCCTTGCTGCTGTGATGATGTAGGCTGATTTGTGACTTCTTGTTGTTCTGAATGCAGCACTTCTTTGCCTTTGGATGTGCCTGCAGGAGGAGTATCTTCTTGTGCAGGTTGTTGTGAAGTTGTAGCAGATGATGTGCCCACTCCAATGTGTTGAGGCAATTTGAAAGAGACTTGTCCAAAAGAGTCTAGGTCAAGAGTTTTTTCAAGGTATTTCATTACCTACTCCATTTTCTCTTCCTCAGTAATCTGTTCTACCAATGTGCCCTCTACCCATTCATCTTGATTAGCATACCGTTCTATATCAGGGATTCTACAATGTTCATAGCCTGATAGCCTATATTTTGTCTTTCTATCACTGATAAATCCTTTTGGGTCATAGGGTACCCACCAAAAGCTTCTTTTTAGCTTGAGCTTCTCACTTAATATCTTTTCAGCATCTTTCCACCCTTCCTTTTTGTTAATGATGAGGGGGCCTAGTTGGTTTCTTAGCTTCAGCTGAGCCTTTTTCTTGGCTTCATAAAAATGAGTCAAATCTGAGCTAATAAACTAACTAAAGTATTCAAGGGCAAACAATCTCATAGGCACATATCTTGGAAGCTTGTAGGGGCACAATTCACAGCCATAAATCCTGATCTCTGTGTGATTTTGGTAAAAGTACCAATCACCTATTTTATAGCTTTTGGACAGCTGCAAGATTTTCTGCATTTCAGCTGAGAGTCTGGGAGGGAGACTTCTCATCAGTAAAGATGAGACTGGATATATGAATAGGTCAATGAAATCACAATAAGTATAAGGAGAATTATGGACTATATGGAAGATTGGGGTCCAAAATATGACATATCTACTTTCTCCTTTTGCATCCAATTTCTTGACAGGGAACTGAAAACTATCTATTTGATAGTATAAGAACAAATGATATATATAGGTTGTATACTTGAAAACTCCTTCCCTATTTAGGCTCATGAATTATTCATGGATTTTGTTGCCAATGAAGGTAGCAAAGTCAAACTTGATGGTAGGAGGATGTCCTGGAACAAATATAGACATCAGAGCTAGAATGGTTTCTTCAACATACTCACTTGTTCTAAAACCCAGGACATAGGATATCATGTCAATAACAGTTCTCCCAACTTCATTGAAATAGACCTGATGAAAAGGAGGTGAGTCTCTGGGCTGTGAATCGGGGTTCATGAATAACCTGTCAATTTGGCCTATTTCTACAGAGGATAGTTTGGAGCCTTGGTCCAGTAAATGTTTCATAGACAGAGGAGCCAGAGGCTGATTATGCTTGAAATGCAACATCTCATTGATTGAGTCAGGAGTGATATGGAATAGGATAGTTCCATTTGGAGACATGACTGCTCTTTGAGTGGGCTCATAGTTAGCACAGCACAAGCGGATTATATCTGGAAATACATTGACTGATGGAAGATAATATATGGGCAGGTTGGACTCCCATATGCCATAGAGATCAGTCTTGTTTAGGTAGTTGTTTCTAATTTCACAAAAGGTTTGTAGATGGTTTTTGATACCCATTAGGTCTTGTATTTGGAAGTCCCTATCAGCTAAGGGCAACCATTCCAGCTCCTTATGTGGTGCATTCAAAGGGGCAACATTGAGGGCTACTAGAGGTTCCATTCTTCAACCCTCTGTGATTTTTTAACTTGAAATTTTGAGTTTTCACAGCAACAGCAGGTAAAATATCAGTTTCTGGGGCTTTCTGTGGAAATTGTAGGCGAAAATAAGCTTAATTTCAGCTCGATGGGCGAATTTGTAGAGGGAAACACAGTCCACAGGTTTTGTTTGGAAAAAATGGGCTGAACAGAGGTTTAAATGCAGAGGTTCGGGGCAGCACTGTGTTTTTAATTCAAAATTTGGTTCTACGGGCAATTTTTGGAGAAAAACTCGGAAAAACAGGGTTTGGGAGAAGAATTTGGGTAAATACCTGTTTTATGGATGCCTGTTGCACAATCTGGGTGGCAGACCGAGTTGAGGGACCGAGTAGCGGAGTTGATTTCCCTGGGTGGTGGAATGTGCAGCGAAAATGGCGTTTTGGACATTGAAAATCATGCAAACATCGCGTAGAAGAAACAAGGTGAAATGGACAAAAAACAACGTTTAACGGCTTTTTGACAAAAATTTTGATTTTGGCGCGCTTTGGTCAGGTGACGTCAGCATGACGTCATGATTTTGTCGTATAGCAGGGGTACGGAGGCTGACTTGGCAGTGACGTGGCAGACACGGCAGATGATACAGAGGCGTGGTGGTGAATGACGTGTCTGATGACGTGAGGGTGACGAGCGGGTGATGTCAGCAGGGCTGGGGAATAGGCGGTAAGCAGTTTGGCCCCCGCACTGCCTTTGGGCCATAGTGGTTTTGTCAGAGGGGGCAGCGATCACGCCGGGCACCTGACACCTGTCCTCTGTACGGCGGCAATACCACCCATCCCCCGGACGCTATCGTTCGGCGTATAAGGGCTAGCGATATGCATGAGGGCCGTCCGATCTGGGGGATCGGATCCAACGGCTGGCAGCATGTTAAACAGGCGGAGGTGTAATATATGGGACCCGCCATAACATTTTATTGTTTTGTAAGGTTTTGCGGAGTATCACAATGTATTTCAATTTTGGGTTTGCGGGTTGGTTATTTAATCAACCAAGTGTTAATTAAATCCCAAGGTTATACGTGCGCGGGGGGGTTATTATAAGGTTCCAAGTGAACCTATAATTCCTGAAATGCCATGTTTTATGGCTATAATTGCCGGGGGTTGGGATATTTAGATTTTTAGGGACTTTTATGTTATTTTATGTATAATAGGGGCGGGGAAAACTTTAAATAGGAGCTATATAATAGAGTTAAAGCGTTAATATGGTTTTGTGAATAGAAAACTCTAAGTTTATAAGGTAAAGACTTAGGTTTTTAGGGAAATGAAAGGGAAATGGAAGGATCATTTTACACAAGAAATGTGGCTTGTTTTGGCTAAGTAAACACAGAGTTCCACTTAGTATTTTTCATGAAATGAAGCGAGCTAGGACCCCTGAGCAGATCTCACTGTCCTTAAAGGGATGTTAGTAAGTATTCTTGGGGAAATGAGAGGGGAAATTAGTCATGCTCCACCTGAACTGCAACCACCTTGCTTATGGTATTTGTGATATTCATGAGATAAAACATATTCAACAAGACAAAACTGATCAGAAACCTGCTTTTGCAACATCCAACTGCCTACCCAGCCTAATACACCTAACATTTGTTCTTCCTTTTGATTGGGTGCATTTGGACTAGCACACTTTTCTGGTCTTTTCTTTGGGGTTCATTTTCTTTCTTTCTTGACCAATTCATTCTTTTGCCCTTTGATTTTTCTTTTAGGGCATACCCTCTTTACATTTTTTAAACTTTTTGGTTTTCTAAAAATATGGAACCTTTGTAGCATGGAGAGGATGATCATATTTGGCATTTCCACAGTCAATCATGAAATATGACAACTATTGGTATAGGAACCTAACAGTAACAGAACCTCTGCTTGGAGTTGCAAAGCTTGAAAAATGAAAATGTGGCTGGACTGAAGGTGCGTGAAGAAGTTTGGTGCCTGAAGTGTAAAAGTCAGGGGCATGATAAGGACCATTGCCATGTCTTTTCGAATTATACCACAGGTGGAGGGCCAATGCCTCTGAGGCAAGAAGTTCTCGCAGGACCAAGTATAGGGCTTGGGCTATGGTGTGTTATCTGTGAGGTAGATGGAAAACATGTAACACACAATTGTCACTTGCTGAAAAAATTTGTACAGATGTCACAACAGTTATTATGAAATTTCTATAAATCAATAGGCCACAATGAGCGTAACTGTCATAGCTATGAATTGATGATGGAAAGAACGCCCGAGTATCTTATGCAAATAGAGACTCAGCCTCTGGATCAGGGCCCTGAGGGAGCACGTGGAGGATATCAGGGACGCAGACGAGGCTAAGGAGGAGGAGGCCCCAGAAGAGGCCAATGACAAGTTATTTTCTATAATTACGGAGTACCAGGACACTATGCGCGAAAGTGTACAAGCTAGACATGCCCATCATGTCGGTATTGTACTCAGTTTGACCATGCAAAAGAAGAATGCGCTATCTTAATAACTAAAATGTAGGAGAAGAAGATGCAGCCTCAAAAACCTACCCAAAACCTATAGATGATGAGAGTCGATCCTTGCGAAGAGGATCCCAATGTGAATATTGTGTTGCGAAGCGATATGACGATTGGTGTCAATAAGGGAACACAACCTCAAGAAGGTGGATGGGTCTCCAAGGCTCCAGAAAAATAAGTTGGCTTTGATCTCAATCACGCGAAGGAAATTTTCATGGAAGCAAAGAAAAGCTTCGATGAAGCCTCTACCTCAGGAAGCTAGGATAGGTTATTTGAAGAGGTTGACCCCTCCATGCTTGCTACTTTCTTGGAAACTTGTATGAAGCTATTGCATGATAGTAGGGATGTGAAAGGACTACAGGAGTTGATAAAAAATTGTGTTGGTAGGGATAATTCTTCTGATGGGCACTGCGTGGTCAGAAAGATCGACATACATAAGATGAGAACAGGGCTCGAGATGAGGCTCACCGCACAAATAGGAGAGTATGAGATGGATCAAGTTATTTTGGATCTAGGGCTAGATGCAAATGTTTTTCCTAAACAAACTTGGGAAAAATGGGGAGGTTGCACTACAGTGGTCTTCGATTCAATTGAGAATGGAAAATCAACAGAAGATTATCCCTATGGGGAGATTACATGGGGTGACCATAGATATAGGAGGTGTGAGCGCGTTGGCTGATTTTGAAGTGATAGAGATTGTTGATGACAACAATACATATCGCACACTCTTGGGAATTGATTGGGCTATCGAATTGAATGGGGTCATCAACCTGAAGAAGTGAACAATGTCGTTTGAAAGGAAAATGCTCTGCATTGTAGTCCCATTGGACCCTATAGAGGGACTGAGGAAAGCGATGATGATTTGGATCAGATCTATAAGATAATAGCACGAGAACAAGATTGGGTAAATCCAATGGCTTATGGATGAATTACATGGGACCGCAAAAGTTCCTATACATCAGATTTAGATGAAGAATTGGAGTACTGGTAGAATAGGTTGCATGAAGTATCTACGTTACGTTGTAATATGATGACTAAATCGTTGCACTGTGTATCATCCGAGGTAAGACGTTTTCCTTATTATGATGGTGTAACTGATGTAGATAAATTTATGGATGCATTTGAAACAGAAGTGCCTGAGAAGCATCGCATCCAAGCGTTATATTTGGTGCTATGTGCAACACCCGCATAATGGTGAGGTACACATAAAGATAGCTTTGAAGAATGGCGCGACTATAGGAGGATGATGAGGATGTGATTTACTTGCCCCAAGGTACGGTTGGCTAAGAAGTACGATGGGAGAAATGATCCGCACGATCATTTGGCAAAGTGGACTAAGGTTTATGGAACGAAGCCACAATGAGAGTGGTTGCATTTATTTTGTCACACTCTGGATATAATCCCTATGAACTGTATTTAGAAAGGGAGCTCCGCCATGACACTATGGAATGGGAGATTTTAAGACAAGGGTTTGTGAGGACATTCATCTTTGAAGACGAATTTGAAAGTATTGATGAAGCATTGCAGGAGGTTAAGGCAACAATCTTTAGAGTTTTGTAGGATCCCTTGGAATTGATTCAACCGAATTGGAGCACCTAGCTGCACCTTGCGCTAGAATTCTATAATATGATTGCTAAAGGAGAGGATGAGGATCCAAGGAATATTAACATCCCTGAAGTAGAAGGTCACCACGAAGTAGAGGGAACACACATAGAGAACCCCAACATCACCGCACCACTGAAAACTAAGCAAGTGAACATTGGTACAGAAGCGGTGCCAAAGTTTGCGAAGATTGGGGATTACTGGGATGATGATACAGTAGGTAAAGTTGCTGAGTTTCTCTGCAAATATCAGGATTTATTTCCTACCAAATTTTCAAACTTGAAAGGCGTCATAGGCGATTTGAAAGTAATAAAAATAGCTTTGAAACTGGAAGCAAAGCCCGTTAAGTAGAGACCATATCGCCTTAATCCCAAATATAAGGAAAAGGTTCACCTAGAGTTGGACAAGATGCTTGCAATAGGTATTATTGAACCAGTGGAGGAATCTGATTGGGTGAGTCCAGTGGTAGTTTAGGAAAAGAAGTAGAAAGATGAAATAAGGATTTGTGTAGATCTCAGAAAGCTTAATGATGCATGTGTCCATGATCCCTTTTCGACACCATTTACTGACGAAGTCCTGGACAATGTTGTAGGGAAGGAGGCCTATTCATTCACTGATGGGTTCACTGGGGTGCCAGAAGATAGGAGTAAGATCACCTTCAGGATAGAATGGGGATGTTTCCAGTATATAGTGATGCCTTTCGGACTTAATAATGCTCTAACGATATTCTCGCGCGTAGTAATCACGATGTTCAAAGAGTTTATTCACAAATTATTGGAGGTCTATTTCGATGACTGGACAGTGTTTAGGCTAGTCAAGCGCCATGTAGACAGTCTGTTCTTAATGTTGGATAAGTGCCGAAGGTATCAGATTGCGCTAAACTTGAAGAAATGCTTATTTTGTGTCCCTTTTGGGATCTTTCTAGGTCATGTGGTATGCAAGTAAGGACTTATGGTGGACCCTGCTAAGATCGCAGTAATAATCAATTTTGAAGCCCCAAGGAGTGTTAAATAGCTATGCGTGATGCTGGGCCATACTGGATACTACAAGAAGTTAATCAAAAGTTATTCTCAGATTATCGTGCCCATGGAAAAGCTACTGAAAGGGGATGCTACATTCTGTTGGTATGAATAATGTCAGCGCAACCTAGATGTACTAAAGGAGAAAATGGTCACTGCACCAATCCTAGTCTTCCCTAATTGGAAGAAGGAATTTCATGTGCATGTGGATGCCTCATGTATTGTGCTAGGATCAGTGCTGACAAAGGTTGGTGAAGGAGAACTAGGTCATGCTATAGCTTTTGTGAGCAGGAAGTTGTCAAAGGCTGAAAAGTATTATTCGACGATAGAGCGTGCAGGTTTGGCTATGGTGTATGAGCTCTAGAAGTTCAGATATTACCTGCTAGGCGGACATTTCAAGATGTACACAGACCATTTTGCATTGAAATATATAGTTAATAAGCCTGCGCTGGGGGGAGAAATATGCAGATCATTGTTGCTATTTCAAGAATATGATTTTAAGGTGATTGTGAAACTAGGGAGGTTGAATGCAGGGCTATACCATCTGTCGTGCATTTAAATAGCAGAGGAGCCTACCAATTTGGAGGAAGGGCTACATGACGCGCAACTCTTCACAGTGAACATAGCGGATAATCACTTTGCGGACATTATCCAATTTCTGACAATAGGGACAGCTCCAGAGGGATACACTAATCAACAGAAGAAAGAATTGGTGGTGCGCGCGACAGACATTTTAGTTATTATAGGCCATTTGTATAATATGGGATTAGACGAAATACTTCGATGTTATGTGCTCGAGTTTGAAAGAAACATTATCCTTGTTGAAGCTTATGGAGGAGCTACGAGAGGGCATTATGTAGGAAAAGAAACAACACAGAATATTTTGTGCGCTGAGTTGTGGTGGCCAACGTTGCATAAGGATTCTAAAGCATATTGTAGGGCATGCGATGCATGTCAGCGAATGGGCAGGCCATCACAGAGGATGAGCCTCTTTTGAATCCACAGATGTCATTGCAACCATTTGAGAAATGAGAAATTTATTTGTAGGACCGATTCAGCCTCTAGGCAAGAAAATAGGTGCACGATATATCATCACCGCGACCAAATATTTTACCAGATGGGCGGAGGCATAGCCTGTGAAGGTCTGTATAGGGGCACAACAACAAAGTTTCTATTCAAATATGTGTTGACCAGGTTTAGTTTCATGAAGGTTTTGATGACTGATCGCGGTACACGTTTTCTCAATGAAATGATTAGCGTGCTGATAGAAGAGTTCTAGGTTTACCATCACAAGAGTACGCACTATCATCCTCAGGCCAATGGAATGGTTGAGGCTTTTAATAAGATATTGGAGAATGCACTGGCAAAGGTTTGCAAAATGTAGTAGAATGATTAGGATGTGCATGTACCAGCAGTGTTATGGGCTTACAGAACTACTTGCAAAAATTTTACTGGTCAAACACCTTTTAGGTTGGTCTATTATGTGGAAGTTGTCATGACTTGGAGTATATCATGCCTAGTCTACGCATCACAACTTTTACAGGAATGGCAGACTGCAAATCCTTAGAAGAAAGGCTCACGCAGCTAATGGAGCTTGAGGAAGATATGTTTTTGGCTAGATTCCATCAGCAGGTTCAGAAGGAAGGTGAAAAAGATTGGCATGATCGACACATCAAACTACACACCTTCAAGGTAAGTGATTTGGTTTTATTATATGATAGTAAGTTTGATAATTTTCCAAGAAAAATTAAGATGCACTGGCTAGGGCCATATGTTATAAAAAAGATTACAGATGGTGGAACAGTTTAGCTCACAAAGTTGAATGAAGACCCATTTTCGAGAAGGATAAATGGAAGCCGATTGAAGCCATACATCGGGGATCCGGCCCAATGACTACATGACAGTAGCACAATATTAGCACAACAGGTAGCTGCAAGGAGGCGTAGGACTATAAAGTAAACTACCTGGTTGGTAGAGCTACGTGACAAGGGGGTTGTCCAAAACAGGATGGTATCACAATACCGGAAGAAGCGCGAAGGGATCTGTGCTATAGGGGGAGAGACCGTGCAACACAACCAGAAAGTGATTGTTACATAGGTGGAAGAAACGCACAAGAAAGAGGTCATACTTAAGGCCATATTAGGAACCTGGTTGGATGAGGCATACATTTTCTCTGCCAATATTTAGGGGAAATTGGCCAACTTGCAGAGTACGCAGCAAAAAGTCAAGTAGGACAGTGCAGGACCAGCCAAAGAGTAGCTGTTGGAACAGATCAAGCAGTAATCCAGGCAGAGCATGGCTGAGGTAGAAGTTTCACAAGTGGAGCTGGGGGATATTCGTAGTAATATCTCTGCGCCATCCAAGTGACTCGAGGGCGAGTCATGATCTTTTTTTTGGGCACCTATTGGGATGGGGTCCCCTAGCATCAATTTTGTGGCAAAAGGCCAAGTTTTTTTGTATAAAGATGTAAAGTCTCTACAAGTTGTGGTTGTAGAGCGCGCATATAATTAAAGAGTCGTAAATGGTTTTACCCTTCTTTATGCAAGTTAAGTTGGCTTTTTGAGGATTTTATAAATAAGTGTGTCTTAAGATGCCTAAGAAAAGTAATGAAGTTTGGTCTATGGGACAAGTATAGAGTGTTAGCAAAGAAGAGTAAGAAGAAAGGCTCTGCAGCAGTGTGCACAGAGGCCTAGAGTAGAGTTCACAACTGAGTGCGCAAAGGCCTAGAGTAGAGTCCACAGCTGAGTGCGCAGACCCCTGTAGTTGAGTGTGCAGGGAAGTGTTGAGTCTGTAAGCTGAACTGAATATTAATAAAGAATATTGTTGCAGAAATACTCGTGTTTATCTCTTTACTTCTATTTATGTGAATGTGTTTTATGTTGTGATGGGTTTATGAAACAATGATGTACTCATGCGCAAATTTACACGATTTATAATGTTATATGAACACAATTGATGTTAACTGTTTATGCAAAGATTATCTTGTTGTATGTTAAAGTTATCGAAAACCTAGGCTGATATGAGTAATTACTGGGTTAAGAGTAATCTTTGAGGCGCGTAAGTAATTGACTTGCCTATTCAAGGTCCACGAAAGGCAGATGTAGACCTTCGCGAAGGTATAGAGGCTAATGAAAGGAAGTTATATCGATAAGCCATAAGGGCTTATCGATCGCCGTGAAGGTAGATTTAGGGTACAAAACAAAATCACGCTGATCTTTGGGTGTGGAAACTTGGTTCCAGCATTCCCCCATACTGCTTTGGGTGAGACTTTAGTCTGCGCTCTATGGATTGATGCTGAAAGGGCCAGTAGTGTAGGGATTTGTTTGACGCAACTAAATATGAACTTGGCTCAGGAGCCACTAAGCCAAATACGAATTGCGGTGCCTCTATGCGTTAATGCTAAAGTTGGAAAATCTAAAAATTAGATTACTAATCCATCTCTTGAACCTTTATCCACTTATCATGATCCATATCTAATGGAGGAAACCTTGGAATAGTTCATGGAGATTTAGGGTGAAGGATAATCATTTCATTCCTCAAGATGACATTAGTGCTCTTAACCTCAATCTTGAATTTGGTTCCACTGAAATGGTTACTTCTTAAAAGGAAATTTTTTATTCCCTACCATCTACATGCCATGACTCTTTCTACCATGATTCACTTGATCAATCTTCTCCACCAACTAGTTCTTCACACTCTCCCAATTTTTAATTTGTTGCTTCATGTTACGATCAGGTACAAGGCAGTCACATTACAGAGGTAGAGGAGAAAAAAAGTGAAGAGAATTTTGATCTCTCTTCCCTCTTTCAAATTCCCCTATGTTAAGATGATTATCTTCCACTCTTGGTTGATTTTCCATCGACTAATCTTGGTATTCAATCAAATGGAGTTGATTTTCTTAATCAATCTATAGTCATGGGCATCAATCATTCTGATGACAATGACTCTGTTGATGTATGTGATGAAGAATTCCCATGTGAATCAATGGATATTTCAATTTCTCAATAATATTTTAATTTTAAAGATTTAGATCTAGAATCTAATTTGGTCAAAGAAGATGTTCTTATTGAAACTTCCTCTTCATCTAACTACCCCTTGTGCTCTATTATTTGTGATGCATCTACTTGAAATAAAAACACTCCATGCTCTTCAAGTTCTTCATCTGATGAGATAACTTCTCAACTGACACAAGGTAGTGAGATTATCTATGATGAAAAAGGAAAAAATCAAAGCATTCAATATTATTTCCATCCCTCATCATCTCTTAGTTTGCATGAAGGCAACTATTCAAATCAGCTTGCTCGCGAAATGTTTCCAATTCATACATCTCTAGATTTGCGATTAGAATAATCTTTCAACGTGACTAATCTAGTTGTTGAAATTGTAAAATATTATCAAATCAGTGACATAGATGGTTTCCATCCAGTTAATAGTGGTCTCATTGAAATCAGTGGAAGAAACTATCCTCACAACATACATGATCTGATTCAATCTTCAGAATTCAATTTCAAATTCCTTGAAATTTTGGGGACTTGTCAAGAAGTCAAGGCTTTTCAACTTTCATTGATGGTTATGCTAGGATTTGATGACTCTGGTAAGATCTCTATACTAAGTCAAATCTGGTTTTTCTCATAAAATTATTTTCTTCGCATGGTTTCACTGGATATAAATTCCTTCTTGAAAGATGTGTGGTATTTCAGATACAGTCTTTCAAACTCTCATGATTTGGTTTCTAATTGGATTCAAGATTCTATTTTAGTTTATTCTTATCCATGAAAGGATCTTGTACTTAACTTGGGTTTGGAGTGTGTATTTCCCATAGAAGTATGGAACTATGAAGCTTATCATTTCAAAGACTAACTTTGGCCTAAGGAATCATGCCTGTCAGATGAATTTCGAAATATTCAACTCTTGGTTTTTCTTATAATGTTATATGGTTAATTTTTTTCTTCATCACACTTGAACTCATCTTTAGTGCTAGTGAATGCATGAGTTATTGTGCAAATCAAATTCTTCTTCATTCATTATATCCTGACTAGTTTCATGTTTTTCTATACTGGAATTACTTTTCACTTCTTTTGATGATTATGTTACTAGTGAAGTATGTAACTGATTACAAGGAAATGGTTTGTTATATTTATCATGCGAGGGAGATGATTATTGTGTTCAAGGAATTTCAAAAATTGTTCATACTAACTTATCTTTGTTTTCCTGTAACCTAGAATCTAATGCCAAAAATGATCCATTTGATGATAATATTAATTGTCCTTCATTTTATCATTTTCCCACAAATATATCTGATGATAGTTGTTTCATATTAATTAATCTTTATGCTTTATCTCACTATTCATATAATTGTGAAGTAGTTTAGGCACCTCATCCTTTGCTGATGGTTATGCCAGTTTCTCATTATCTTGATGAGCCTTCTGAACATGATTAGACTCATTTTCCGTCACAATATTCTCATCCTCATCCCATGCTTTTAATTAAAAATTCAACTTTTCAGATATTTAAGGGTTCTAAAGAGGAAAGTTTCAAATTTCATGATCTAATCACTGAGTGGTTGGAGAAATTTTACCTGGCAAGCTCCACCGCAAATAGCAAGTTTCGATCTTTTCTCATGCTTGATAAAGAGGATAGTACAAATGAAGATACATTCACAAGAAGCTTCTAAGGTTTGATTAATTATGGTCTTCACCGAAAAGGTAAGAGTGCAAGATGGTTAGAAGTAGTGGCTATGCCATTTCATTTTGTTGACAGGAAAGACCTTTAATTTGTTGTGCAAGATATTAAAGCTCTTATCTTTTCTATTGGACATTGTTTCATATCTTTTTTAATCGTTGGTATCTTTGTGTATGCAGATGAGGAGCAGTTATAGTGGTTACATTGGGTATTTCATTACACTTGGCCCCAACCTTATAACTAGTTAGGTTATGAGTGGGTCTAGTTGCATATTTGTATTCCCTTACACACTCATATTGCATTTTCTCTTTGAACGTTTTCTTGTTTTTTCTTACTCTTATCTTGCATCCTATTTTCAGTTCGCCTCTATTTTTTTGTTCTTTTTATTATGTTTTCATGTTGTGTCTTATCTCTTCATTTTGTTTAATAATACTTCACATGAAAGATGTTCCTTTAAGCTCAAAAGATAATGTGGAAAAATAGAAGAGGGTCTAATGACATTGAAACATTTGGCTAACCTTTAGTCCTTCTTCCTCATCTTGGTTCATACCTTTTGGATGATGATGTTTTGATGGACAATATGATCCTTGCGTAAGGAGAGCTTTGTGTGAAACCATGCTACCCACATCCATTTTAGGAGCCTTGTCTCTATGCTCGGTTCTTTATGTTTCAGTGTTTTTCACACTGATCCAATCAAGTAGAGAAGGACACGGGGACGATATAAAATAGAAAACCAATATCAAAGGTTTTATATATGCTTCTATAAAAGAAAAACCTCTTCTTCTATCAATAAGTCGAGATCCCTCTTTCACCCCATGAAATGAATAATTTTTGATGGATAGTCCTATATAAATAAATAAAGAAAGGGTGAAAAAGAGAAAGGATTCCTACGTAGGAGGGGAAGCAAGAAAATTTGTCAGGGTACTCTCTAGGCTCGCTGGCAACATAGCAATGTTTTTGTTCCTGAAGTGACTCTATCGGAGTATTGTCCATGCTTATTGGCAATAAAGGAACATTGGAGATGAAAAAATATACTTTGAAAGTCTAAAGCTCATTAATAACATTATCCTTCTCCAGATTTGAAACATTGCAATATTGTTGCCTTTATGATTGTGTTCAACCTAGAAAGAGATGAATGGGACTATATCTATAACTGGGTTAAGTGGGGAATCCATAGTAATATGTAAAATGAATCAATACTTCATGAAAAATTAGGCCCTGCACAATATATTATACCAAGGCAAAGAAGCTGGAGTTATACCATGTGTCACCAAGTGTTATTGTTGTGAAAAAACTATGAAATTAGTCTACACTTGAATTTTGGAGTCTACAATGGATCTTGTGATCTCTCATTCCATAGTCACTTTATGTTCGATTGATAAGTGAAAAGGAACCTACTCACACATTCTCAGTCTACAACGAGTTCATGAGCATGCTTAATTATTAAATCTTGAATAGGCATGGCATAAGCCCATCAAGAAAATACTTGTTCAATTTTCAACCTATATCGATAATCAATGTGAACTTTCATCAATAGTCTCTCACATTTCATTACAATTCATCTTTTATTTCGATGATTTTCCCAACTATCATTCTTGCACACCTTCTCTTTCACAAGTGTCACTTTCATGTTTATGAATGTCTCTTTTAATTTTTTTTCAGTGCCATAAGTGTCATTTTCATGCTTTCTTCATTCTGGCATTTGTCGGTTTCAATGTTATTCGCATTTTGCAAGTGTCATTTGCACTTTCCTCCTACTATTGCAAATGTCGTATTTTGGCATGACAACCATCGTACATCGCAAAAATGCAGGTTTAGTTTATTTCAGGTGCTAAACCTAGTGCTAATGATTCATTCTTATAATGTACACATGTATCTCATTCACTCTCAAAGTTTCTAGCATTGTCGCACAATTGTTCTCATTGTCGTCTCAAAGTGTACCTTTAGTGTCACATTTGGGGATAGCTATCGCAATGTCGTCACACTAGGGGAATTATGTTGTTCATCTATTATGAGTGATCAATTTTACGTTGTAAAATATTCTAAGTTTTTGACACTATTCTAAGTGTGTGGCCATGTTTATGTTTTATCACTGTACACTTTGATTTCACTGATCCCACACTTAGCCAAATTTGGAAAAGTTCTTTCCCAAGAAACATGGCCTCACTTAGCCTTCCTAAACTATGTACTGTGTAGTATGAGTCCTCAAGCTTCAACCTTTCCACTTGGGACAACGTAATGCATAGACCCTGCCTTCTATAACTATGGACTACACAACCTTAGGGATCAGTCCTGACCCTTGAGCTCCATAACTACGCAATCCATGCCTTTAGCCAGTCTTCTCTATGCTTTGCCCACTCGTAAGCATCAAGTTTCAACCTTAATACCTTTAATTTTTCAGCTACACAATCCCTTAGAATTCATCCATCCATCACTGTGTAGTGTGAAACCTTAAGGCTCAAGCCTCAAGCCTGACCCCTTGAGCCCCTAAACTTCGCAATCATCTTGCCCTGACCTATCTAAGTTGCACATTGCGCAGTCTCAAGGATCATTCTATTAAAAATGTGTTGTCATTGATGTTAAAATTTTGCAATAGGTAGCAGAAGGTGGTAGTAGATGGTAGTAGGAGGCATAGGTGTCACATAAGGGCTAAGGGATCAAACTGATGGAGCACCATGGCAGAAAAAAGGTGTAAAGGATTTCAATCCTATTTTCGAATCATCTCAGGTGCTAGTGTAATCCACCTAGATGGATAGAGATCTAAAAGATATTTCCAATGGTATATGAAAGTTTTGAAAAGGACTCCTGGATTACAATTTAGATAAATTCAAAGTTCGATGACCCTAAGGCCTTCATAGAAGAGTTATAGGTGGTTGGATCCTTTGGCACGTTGTCAAAGTTGGTTTGAATTCCAAACTCAGTGCTAAGTTAGGTAGAGCCTCTAATAGAGATCTCGGGGTAGATGTGGGAGTAGCAGAATGGGCCAGAGGATCGCACATTATAGGTTGGCTTGATGAGCTTAACCTAGATGGTTCACCTTGAAGTTTATAGTTGCAGCTCAAAGTGTAAAGTGTCGAGAAGCACCGAGCGGGTGGAGCCTACCCAACGAGGATAGCCTGATGGCATTATCCAAACATAAAACCCTTTGGAACTCAAAGGGATAGATTCGGAGGAAAGTATTGGGCCACGGTAGTGAAGAGAAACCAATGAAGAATAAGTGGGGAGGTCCACTCCTCTAGCTCAGTCTGCCGAGGGTGAGTCTAGAAGGCAAACCTTAGAGATAAACAAAGAGGTAGCAAAAAGAAGAGTCGGCCCGATAAAATAGCACAGGGTTCACACGACTAAGTGCCAGGCTATGTCACGGTGAGCCAATGGCACTGGAGATAGCCCTTCAGATGGGATTTGTGGTCACAGGGTGTGGTTTTCCAGACCTTTGATCACGTAGATCAATGGCGCAGATTCACCCTTGGGGCACCCCTTCAAAAACCACAATCTGCTAAGGAGTGGTGTCATAGAAAAAGAACGTTAAGGAAAAAATAAAAATGGAAAAGGAATGGGATACAAAATAAGTCCTCAAAACACCTTTTGTCTCTCCTCTAGGAAGATAAGTGGGGGCTCATGATGGCTGAGACAACATACAAGGTGACGTCAAGATTGACACGTGGTAGGAAGATTCAGGGTTTTTGGGCACTCAAATGGGATTTCTATTGGTGACAAGTTTCACCACTCAAACGTTGACACAAGTCAGGAGTGACATCATCCTAGAGGTATGACCTCATTAGTTTATAAAAGGTGAAAATAAAAATAATCGGGTTGTACGGTCCCAAGATATGGTGGGATGTTTTTAGATTGGGAAATCGATGAAAAGATGGCTGGGTGGGCACTACTGGCCAACTCATCCTAGTGGATGGACCACAAAAGTTAGTAATATGTTGAAGATGAGTTTTTTTGGGACATAGAGTGTTATGGGATACATGCCCACACAGAATCTCATGTACCCATTGGAAGACAAAGGGCATCAAAGTTTATAATAGAAAATAGGCAGAGAGGCTCTTAGGAGGTGTGAGGATAAATTCTTGGACCTATCCCTTGATTGTTTCATATTGAAACAAAGGGGCATCTAAGCGCTGGCCTTTGATTTAGTAATTGGTCACCTTGCATAGGGGTGTGACCAATGACGCAGAGCCGATATGATAGGGAAAAAGGCTCCCCAAAGAAGTTATAAGGGTTGAGCGTGTATAAATTCCCACTATAGATCAACAGATTATGCAATATACTAAAGAAAAATACAAGATCTACTTCTACAACAAACTTTTTGGAAGCTTAATCGAATATAAGCAAGATCAATTAGAACACATATAACTAAGAATGAGAAATCAACCACACATGCACACAGAAGAATAACCTGGAGAAAGCCTCAACCTAAAACCCCAATCTCTGTATTATCATACAAGTGGAAATATGTTCAAGTTACAAAAAGAATCAGCGCACAAGCTATCATGCTCTCTCTGCAATCAAATAATACTGCTCATATACAGTCAAAGGCTCTCAAAACCTTCTCCTCTACCCTCCATGCCTTCTATTTCCTTACCCAGTTTTTCCTAGGGTCTAGTGCTTCCACTTGTGTGAATTCCCACCTCACACTGCTCACTTGGCTTAGAAATAACTGCACAAACCTGAAGGAGATGATTCCTTCTGCATGGATGAGTTTCCTATATAGGAAAAATCCTCCAGCTAATAGTACATTGTCCCTTCCTCTAATCTCAACTAGGTCTCTGACTGAACTGACATGCATGAGTTATTTATGAGAGAATATTCAGTTATCTGAAGTGCAGTAGTTACATGCATGCATGCATTAACTAACTGAACTCACAATTAATTCAACAAACTGATTGAACTAATATAACTGGACTCGACTCAGTTAACTGAGCCAACTAATTACAACTCATCCTTATCTCTTTAACTGATGGATAAATTCCTCAATCAATGGAGAAACTATTGCATGTCCCCACATAGACTTGATGTTTGATTTTCTAGAACTAATTAACTCAAGATGAATTAATTAATTATTTTACAAATAGATGCTAAGATCAAATTCGAATTTTACTTCTCAATTTTAGTTAAGGGACTAACTAAAATTGAAATCCATCCCGAAATGCTATTTATAGCATTACTAAATTTAGCACTTCTATATTTAGCATTTCTTGTTGCTAATTTCAACAGAGCACAAAATGAGTCAGACAAAGGTCATGGAGACTAGTGTTATGCACGGAAAGGAAGGTAAGGAGTTGAGCAAACATGTAATTAAAAATATAGAGGCAAAGTTTGCTATTAAGAGCCAGTGTTGGAAGTTGAATCCAAATTAAACTATAGATAAAAATAGTAGACATACAGTTAAATTTTGTAAAAAGCTAGAATACATAAGAATAGCAGAAAAACTCAGTACCAATGATAAAAAAGGAAGAGAAGGTTGGTTTAACTTGGATATTAAGCTGAGAACGGTAAACATAGTCAAGAAGATAGAGATAAGTAGGGCAAAGACAAAAATAAGGCTTCATAAATAAAATTTAAAGAAAAAGATAGCAAAAAGGAAAATCTATAAAAGCAAGCTTAAGGAAGTAGAATTTGCATACAAAGTTTTGAGATAGTGCTCTTGGTGTAGCAAGTTGTTCGTATGTTGTTTTCAGTGATCAGGGATTGTTCAAAGTGTTGGTGGTTGAGAGCTTCATGTTTGTGAGTATGAAAATGGATGAAATATTGAAACATTGAGTGTCTAGCAAATTGTATCTTGCAGATTATAAGTTGGTGCTCCTTGTAGTGGGTGTTGGAGAATATATGGGTTGTCAATCCATTCAATTGCAACTGATAAATTACAATTTTTTTGCTTCCTACTAGTTGTACTTAGAACATTATATTTTCATGTTGTAGATGTCACTTTAATAAAATGGAGAAGCAGTTTTAAAGTTACCTATTCTTTGCATCATTCCATTGAATAGTGAAATTGTTGCTTATTGCTAAAAGTGGGTTTTATTGTCTTATTATGGAAATATTTTTAATTGGTAAATTGTACAATATTGATTCACCCCCCCTCAGTATTGTCTTGGTTTCCAATAATTGGTATTTGAGTAGCTTACTTCTGATCATTCTAACAGCTGGAAGAAAGATCAAGGACCATGGGAAACCAAGAAGGAGGTCATTAGGGGATTTTCGAGGTCTAAAACGGGCCTCCTAAGAAAAATGTACAACTAGAATAAACTTTATAAGAACTAATAGGATTCAAGGTGATGATTTCAACCATGGGGGATGATTCACCATTTTTGGAGTAAAAAAGTAGAAAGATTAAAATATAATAAAATAATAAAACTACTTTTTCAACTCGTATTTTCAACTTATATCCTTAAGTTTTTACTCAAATTTTGAGAGTGAATACTCGCTGGATGAAAATTTTAATTCCTCATCCAAGGAGTACCCATGTTGCATACTTTTGATGGACTCTGCTACACAAAAAATTAGAAATACGTGAAAAAACATGTTTGTAATCACATTTTTCATGTATTTCTCAATTTTCATATAGAAGGGTCCATCGAAAGTATGAAACATGGGTACTCCTTAGATGGGGAATCAAATTCTGCATCCAACGAGTGTTTCTACTCTAAATTTGAGTAAACCCATAAGGAGATAGTTGAAAATACAAGTTGAAAAAATAGTTTTTTTCTTTTTTCTCTCTAAAATTTGATGATGTCATCTCATCTTAATTTATTATTTCCCCTCAAAATTCCCCTAATTTTTATCAGTAAGGCACCTATGTTGAATGGAACTAACTATGTGTTTTGGAAAGTGATGTTGATGTTATACAATAGTTTTTCTCACTCCCAGTCTCATATCCTAAGTGTCACACTTTGTGTCATCAATGTCGCAAGTGTCGCAAAGTGATGAAAGTTGTAAAAATTAATGTATCCACCATGAAACATGTTTAGAAGCATCCCCGAAGGAAGAAGAAGACTTGCCTTGAAGAAATTTTGAAGAACTTGTCCAAAACCTTGTTTTGCAAGTCCAACGCTACTTTTAGCAGACAAACCCACGTTGGTAACCTTTTGTCTAACTAGTGACTAGCTCTGGAAGCATGCCTTTTTATAGGAAAGTTTGCATTGGCCCTCTTCAGGTTGTTTTTCCTAAAATGGAGGAGAATCTTCTCCTACTAGAAGTCTTGAGAATGACGATTTGGTTGCATTTGAATGAGGATTAGAGTGAGACTTCCCATTCCTGGTTCTTGATCCTACTTTTATGGATCTTCCCCTTGAAATGTGGAACCTCTCCCTCCTTTTATGGATCCTCAAATATCTCTCCTTCCCTATAAATCAAACCCCTACCATATAATTTTGGTTAACTACTAGTTGGCTATTTCTTGGTTTCCCTCCTACGCTGAAACTATGCCTAAATGCTTCCCATTTTGCTAAGGAGAAAGGAGTGTTTGAAGGTTTTGGTTAGGACTTGGAAACCCATCCAAAGGAGGCTTCCAACATCAAGTCTTAAGTGGTTGCATGATTCCATTACTTTCTATTAATAATACATTGTGTTAACTTTCCATAAACGTGTCTATCATTTTTCATTCAATGTGATACTCCTTGATTTGTCACATAGTTTATGTTATAATGAATTATGCTATGTATGTTTTTTCGTCTTTGTTTGATCTTCCTTGTAGGCATTCATCCACAATGGTGTAGAGAGGATTGAGATTGAAAAATATAAGATCAAGAACGAAATCAATGGATGTTAGCATCCGAGTGAGGTAGGTCATCTATCCTATTTTGTGTTTTTTGGGTAGAAGCTAGGAAAGTTTACACATATTTGTGTGGTTTGTTACTAGATCCTCCCATAGGACTAGAGGGATCATTTCACTTTACAAAAAGGATTTCCTGCACAACTACGCTTGAGTATAATTGAAAATGGTTTCATTTTGTCGCAACTTGAAACATGGGAAAAAAACTATGCTTGGATTTGGTTTCATTTTTACAGAAGCTTGAAACAAAGATAAATTATGCTTGAGATAATTTTGCATGCCCCCACATTAATAACTAAATTCAAGGTACATTCTCCCCAAGCTTGAGATTGAAAATAAAGAGGTACTCACTATAAATAGTGGGGGGAAAATGGAAGTAAACATATTAATCCTGCATTTTGTATAAAGGCAACATGCCACTCTTGGACATGACACTTATATGTATCTCGTGTCAGGTTTGGGTTATCCTCACTTTGTCACTTGTATTATTCATTTTGGGAAATCCAATTGCCTATCATCTATCCTATTATCACCATGACCTATGATCCTATTTTGAGTCATATGCTTCCAAATTCTAGAGTCATGTCACCGATATGTTCAAGAGAAGTCCCATCTACAATTCAAACCACTTATACCCAGTTTTACTTTTCTGCAACAATCCTGAATCACTGTTGCCAACTTTGCAAAATCCTACATTTCATATTGATGATGTGGGAAACATTATGGCCCTCATTCAACGGATCACTACTTGTCGACTCCAGCTCATTATCTAGGAAAATGATATATAAACTCCCTTTTAGTACCTTCTAGCTTACATGCCTCAATGGTAGTTTCTTCACATTCGATGATAGGTTCAAACCACTAGCCTTTGATCGAATGATTCAGCAAGTGCTCGACTTCAGCTTCATTTTTCACACTCGTAGATTGTGTTGTTGTACCTTGAGAGCCATTTTCATCATTGGTGGTTTCTCTCATGCCTGTTAATAGTTTACATCATTTACCAATAATTAGGTAGTTTCTATGATGTTCGAATTCAACCCATTTATTCACATGGTTAGATTCGTTTGGATCATGATGGAGATGAAGACCCTAGGTTTCATCTCATAAATCCAGGCTATGTGGAGTTATTAAGTATTCATGATTGTACACATGATCGATTCTAGTTGGATGGTTATGTTCATGATGTGGATCTATGTAGTGTTAGATGCTTACACTTTGAGCATACTTACATCAAAGATGTCAACTATATTGTATTATGTTTGATTTGCAGGTCTCTTGATGGTGGTTCTCCAAATTCCTTGCCTTGATTTATAAATCATTTCAGCCATCACTTCCCATTCTCAATTAATGCTTTAGGGGGCATCTATTATACAGTATTTTGTCGCAATCTCAATATCATATCCTAAGTGTCGCACTTTGTGTCGTCAATGTCATAGGTGTTGAAAAGTGACGAAAGATGCCAAAAAGAATGTATTCAACATGAAACATGTTTAGAAGCATCCCTAAAGAAAGAAGAAGACTTTCCTTGAAGAAATTCTAAAGAACTTGTCCAAAACCTTGTTTTGCAAGCCCAATGCTACTTTTAGCATACAAAGCCATGTTGGTAACCTTTTTTCTAACTAGTGCACTTTTGATAGGAAAATTCGCAGCTGCACTCTTCAAGTAATTTTTCCTAAAATGGAGGAGAGGCTTCTCCTACTATAATTCTCGAGAATGACAAGCTAGTTGTAGTTGAATAAGGATTAGAGCAAGACCTCCCATTCCTGTTTCTTGATCCTAATTTCATGGATCTTCCCTTTGAAATGTGGAACATCTCCCTCCTTTTATGGATCCTCAACTCCCTCTCCTTCCATATAAATCAAACCCCTTCCATCTACTTTTGGTTAGTTGTTGGTTGGCTATTTAGTTGGTTGCCCTCCTATGCTGAAACTATGCCTAAATGCTGCCCATTTTTCTAAGGAGAGAGGAGTGCTTGAAGGTCTTGACTAGGACTTGGAAACTCATCCAAAGGAGGCTTCCAACATCAAGGATTAAGTATCTGTATGCTTCCCTTACTTTCTATTAATAATACATTATGTGTTTACTTTCGATAAATGTGTCTATCATTGTTTGATTTAGTTTGATACTCCTTGATTTGTCACATAGTTTATGTTAGAATGAATTATGATATGTATGTTTTTGTTGTCTTCGTTTGATCTTCCTTGTAGGGATTCATCCACAATGATGTAGATAGGATTGAGCTTGGAAGCGAGAAGATCGAGAACGACATCAACAGATGTTAACATTAGAGTGAGGTAGGTCCTCTATCCTCGTTTGTTTAGCTAGGAAAGTTTTCACATATTTGTCTAGCTTTCTGCTAGATCCTCCCATAGGACTAGAGGGATCGTTTCGGTCTGCATATATAGTTTCCTAAACAACAGATGAAGACCTACATTAAATCACTTTAAGACGATGTGTGGGATGTTGTGGAAGAATAATATCAATGACCTCCAAGATTGGTTACCAAAGATTAAAAAAATTGGACTTCACATGCAATGCTAAAGAAATGCATGCTTTGCTTGTTGGCCTACCTGAATCAGAACTTGTCTAGGTGATGGATTGAAAATATGCCAAAGAAATATGGGATGTGATTAACAGCTACTATGAAGGGGATAGAAAGGTAAAGAAAGATAAACTCCAAGGTTCTAGGATCAAATTTGAATCATTGAGCATGCATGATGATGAAGATATTGCAAAGTATTTTCAAAGAGTTGATGAAGTTGTGAACACCATTGGAGGGCTTGATGAGAAACTAGATGAAGATGTGGTAGCTCAAAAAGTGTTGAGATTTCTTCCTAAGAGGTTTAATCATGTTGGCTTGTAGGGGCGTGACCCAGTTTCAGATTTAATTAGCAAAACAAATCCCTATACTACTGGCCCTTTTGGTAATAGTCCACGGAGTGCGGACTGAGGTCTCACCCGAAGTAGTATGGGGGGGTGTGGAACCAGGTTTCTTCACTATTGAGATGTTGGAGGGGTTGATTCGATCCAAG
Source organism: Pinus tabuliformis (assembly GCA_031772625.1). Lineage (NCBI taxonomy): Eukaryota > Viridiplantae > Streptophyta > Pinopsida > Pinales > Pinaceae > Pinus > Pinus tabuliformis. The sequence continues at coordinate 700,167,726 of CM062805.1, read as the reverse complement.
TGTTTGTCCCTACGCATAGGTTACTTTGCACCCTTCCCTGCCCTTCGCGCCCTGATATATTTGCCTTCACGCAGTCCTACCCAGGGGCTGTGGGATTTCCACGTTGTTGGAGCTGTGATTTGCACTATTCCCCTAAGTCACACCCAAGATCTTACTTATCTTCTTACACCAGTTATTTATCTTCGTGTAAATGGATGCATTATGTTATATTTATTTATACAACACATTCATATGAGTTCTTCACACAACAAATAAATAGTAAGCTTGTAATTCATACCCAATAATACATAAAATAGGAAAAGATACACAGAAATATGATAAAACTTCTCTTTATTGGTGCTTCCAATGGTTACAAACTCAACCTACCTTGCGCACTCAGGTGCAAGGGTTTGCGCACTTAGCTACGGACTACTAGGCCTCTGTGCACTCAACTGCAGAGCCTTCTCCTACTTTATGACCTAAAGACACACATTACATTTGACTCAATGCTTCATCAATCCCTTAGACTCATAATGCTTCTATAGATGTTCTTTCTACACTTAGAGCCTTGCTCTATTTATATAATCCCATGGTTCGCGGACTATGGGTAGATGTTTCAAACCGACATTACATTACAAAACCAAGGGCAGACAACCCTGTGACTCTATTATGACTTCACGCTCCGCACCCACATATTGTGGAGTCTTTGCAATGGACTTAATCAAAACTTGGGATTTAAGCCCCAAAACATGCCTTGGGGGGATTCCATGCCCAACAGGCCCCCAACACAAACACTGCGACTCGCCCTCGAGTCACTTTGTCGGTGCAGAGATCTTCACGTGGAGACCCTCTAACTTTGCTTGAATAGTTGCAAGGTCGGCATTGCACTGAGAGATTACCTGCTGAATCTCCTGTACATATTGTTCCGAGACCGCGATGTCGGAACTGCTTCCTTGGATCTGTTCCTGCGTCCCCTACATTTCCATGAGCTTGCCTTCAATAGTTGTTATAATGACGCAGGCATCATCGATCCAAGGTTGAACGCGTGCCTTCAAGACTGCTTCTCTATGCCATGCTGCATCCACTTGCTCTTTAAGTGCTTTTTCCTGCTACATCTATGCGAGCCTCTCGGTAAGGGCCACTATCTACGCGATCCCTTTGACGTTTTCATAGCGTTGCTGGAGATCAAGGACCTCTGTCTCTAAGCGCTGGATGTTAGGGTCGTCCTGAAGATTGGTGAGGACCTCGAATGACTCTTCCAACATCCTGCTACAGTCCCTTACTGCACTACTGATCTCTTCCATCCCTGATGTAATAGCACTGGCGTGTTGTTCTCTTACTTTCAGTGGGGTGGACGGTTGCACCTTCAACCATAGCTCTGCTACCTGAAGGTTAAGCTCCAACTGAACCTTGGTCATTTCTTCTTGCGCCTCGCACACCCTTGCTGCTAGTCTGTGGATGCGCGCCTCTACTGGTGCATCTGCTGGGATGGCCAGCTCAGGGACCATCTGACAGGCTTCTTCCAGTACCTGTACCATCTACCTATTCTACAATACCACTTTATTGCACTACAAGCTCAACTGATCCATGTTGATCTTGTGCTCGCTCATCACTTGAAACACACGACTCTCCCTGGCCCGCAGTTCTGTAGCAATCCCATCCTGCAGAACATAGAGCCTCCCCTGGGAGTGTAGCCATGTTGATCCCTATCCCTTTTACTGCACTAAATGTAGGCATTTCGGCCTCATTTGTTGTAACCAATGCCCCCTTTGGCAGCACTATGGTGTTGGTTGTTCGAGCGCGTAGCATTTGCTCAGCTGCAGCTATCCCTACTATGAGGCTGGTCGAAAGGGTACCAGCCTGAGGAGTGCACACCTGCAACTCCTAAATCTGCCCTCTAAGGGCCCCCAACACAATCTTATTCTCCTCCATGAAATTCTAGAGGGCCTTTGTGGTGACATCGCGCACTATTTTGCCTATTTCATGCAGAACACCCTCAGTAAGGGTGATTGGGTTGATTGATAGCTTGGATGCTTTAACCTTTTTGTGCAGCCTCGTCCACTTTCTTGGGCGCTGGCACTTCAGTAGTGTTGATGCTATTTGTGGGTCTGCACCATCCTGTTCTTCCTCTGTCTCCATCTCTTTCTGCTGCCCATGCGAAGGTGACTTTTGGCCCTCGCTCACCTTCTCGGCTGCTTCCTATGTTGCTGCTGCTGTGGCCTTTTTCTTCTCTGCTATTGTCTGTGTAGCATCCCATGCCTCCTACTCTTTTCCTGCCGCTGCTTCTTGCCTTCTCTTCTTTGCCAACTGTGCCATGTGCAGTTTGCTCCCCTCTTTCTTATTTTGTGCAGCAGACTTCTTCACCACCATGATGTCTGGGGCGCACCACTCTGGTGGCCATGTCTCCAATACATCAAAAATTACATCATCTGTTGCTATGAAGGGTAGATCGATCCATTTCTTGGCCGGGTCCTTGCACACTCTGATATATGTTTTGTGGAAGTCCGCTTTAAATTCTGCAAAACTTTGTAGGTTGTTCTAAATAGTGGGTGATAATGCAACTTGCGGTTAATCCCCATTCTAATGTTCATATCCATGAACACCCAGAATATCTTACTGTCGTGGATCTGTTTCGCATCTTTTGTGGCCCACAATGAAGCATACTTCGGGGCCTCCAGCAGATCCCTGTCAATTGTGGGGAACTAGCTATCCTCCGGTAATTCTCCTGCCACCAGCACTATGGACAACAAAAGGCATGAATAGTGGAATGGGTTTTCTTGTTCCTTGGGCTCACGGCAATTTTCCAGGAACTCTTTATATAAGAACTCGGACTAGTTAAACTAGACCCCCTCCACGCATTGCTTAGCAAGTGCAACCACTAGCACGACCACCTCGTCCCCGCGAAACTTCCGCATGAGCTTGCCTGTCAGTATCTAGCTCGCCACTTTAACTACTTGGTTGTTGATGCTGGATATGGCATAGCCCCTTTTCTTCTTTTCTAGCTTGCGTTTCTTCTTCATGGCCTTTGCGATGGCCAAATCACTACTCTTCCCCTCCGAGATGTCTGCGGGGTCCTCGCCTTTACACAGAAGCCAGGTAATCCGATGGATTAAGTAGTTCATGATGGTGATGGGCTCCTCTAGCCACAAACACCCACCATGCACCAGGCAGAGCAGCTGCCTGATGACGAAGATCGTCACTGGGGTGCAGTGGAAATGTGACACCTAGAGCAAGTATAATTATCTTGCCTTTTCCACTCCACATAACCACTTTCATGGCTCTAATTCGATAACCCCTGCCGCGGTGTTCTGCTTGGGCTTCATGAGCTGCGTAGTCTCTAGATAAGAGAACTTCTCGTGGTCAGCGAGATCCCAATATTCAAATTTCAAGCTCAGCACATGTCACAGGTGCGTGCCCTCAAAGATGATGTCATCCGGGAGGAGCGGAGTCTGGAGAGAGCTCTTTCTCTCGTCGAGGTCCTTGGGCACTTTCTCCTTCCCCTTCCATGGGGGGATATAAGCGGGCAGCTTGGTTGGAGGATGTGCAGGCTCAATTTCTTCCTCCATGCCCTCGTCCTCATCTTCTTTAATTATGAGGTCCTCTAGGTCTTCCTCTTCCTCGTTGGTTTCCAAGTTAACTTATTTCCCCTTCTCCTCCATCATTAATCTAGTGCATAGTAAGTTTTGCAGGGATACACGCACCGGAATCATCGGCTGTTTGTCCTTCTTCAGCCTTGTTGTGCACAATGATTTAGGGATTTTTGCTACAATCCCACATCTTTAGGGGCATCTTCCACAACCAGGGCTTGTGCGGCCTCATTAGTGGTCATCTCTACAATTTCCCTAACTTCCTTAGATGCTACCATCTTGCTCGTCCAAAAATCTATCAATCATTCAATCAGGGGCTCAATCAATGCTCGGCACAGGGAAAATAGATCTCGACTTAGAATAAGTGGGGCATACAACAACTCAATTCACAAATGACAGAGTTTTGTTTACTGGGCATCCCTTTGTAATTTATAGCATCTTTTGAATTTGAATTCGATCGTTCCCCCCAAATTCGTTCCATTAATGTGCCCTTGGTGGCAGATTTTCCCAAATCTTTCCCATAAAGCGTGTCTTAAATGCCTGTCACCCTCTCCATTTGGTGTCAAGTTGAGCATCACATCGTGAATAGTGACTCCAACGGTCACTTTTCGGCCAACCCGCACGGCAGCACAACCCCCCTTTGTGCGGACGAGGACCTTGTGACACTTTACTCCTCCATGTAGCTCCAACATTGCACAGCTCCTGGGCAGAGTAGTTTATAGTCCCACGCCTCCTTTCAAATGCCTGGAGCACTAAGATTGTACTTCCTACGGCTAGTCAGGTGGCCGCACCACCTGTATAGGGTTTCATCCAGTCATCCATCACTTTTCCTGGAAAATACCCACATTTTATTATTACTAGATGCGTCGCGCATTTCATCATCTGTAGTGCACCACCATGGTTTATCCATTTAGTAATGTGTGGTCCAATCCAAGGCATCGGGCTGATCAACTCTCGGTGATAGTCCCCAAATTTGTCAATGTTATCGTGCACAACCTGTTTTATCACCCTGGGCTTCTTATCGAGAAAATCTTCCTTTATCTTGTCCTTAAGCTTCTTGACTTTCACTTCCACCAGAGTGCTTTTCTCCCTTATTTGCACTCGTTCTTTCATAAGTTCTTGGAGCCTAAGATCCTGCTGTTGGATTTCTTCCTCAGGTCCCAAATGTTCTACTTTGTTTGGCTGCGCGATCCCTTCTTCTAGGGCTCCGTGAGCCGTCCTATCTACCGGTGCTAATATCCGCAGACTAGGCATTTTATATTATATGGGGATTACAGGGTTTGCTCCATACTCCAACCTCGGAGGTACCTATGCCGTTAGTTTCTTGTACATGGTCCTATAAGCCCATAGAACCACTGGTACGCGCAGGCCCCAATCAGTCCACTGAGCACCATATACCTTGTTCAGTGCTTTGTGTACATTGTTAAAAGCTTCCACGTGATAACCTTCTGCACACTCATTCTTTCCATACTCTGTTTTTCCAACCAGGGCGGTCGTTCAAACAATTGCCTCGACCACACATGCTTATTGGCCATGTCTCCTAACGTGAAGTTTGTGTGCATCCATGTAGGTTTTTTAAAATATGCCTGTATTCAGTTGGACAGGTGCACGCACATATCATTCCATCCGACAATCTTGTCTATTAATCACATCTGAGGATTCCCAAACATCGTGCGTATCATTTCACTACATTCGCGCCAGCCCTCAAAGTTCCTTAGTGCATACCCCACAACCTCACGGGCGTAGCGCGTAGTACCCATTTCAAAGCCTCAAAGTGTTGCTGTTCTGGCACCTCCATTTCGAATCTGTTAAGGAATTCACCTACATCGCTTAACCCATCATACATAGGTATATCCCTTACCTCTGTTGATATGCAACACAGTGATCTCGTCATCATGTTACAGTTCAATGTGGTTACCTCTTGTAACAGGTTCTGCCATCGTTCTATCTCCTCATCAGAATCCGATGTGCTGGAGCTTTCACGCTCCCATGAGATTCATCCATCTATGGTTAGATTTACCCAGTCTTGCTCTCACGCAGTTATCTTGTAGATGTAGTCCAATTCGTTGTTGCTTTCATAGTTGCACACTCACTCTGTGTAGCGCAATCCTTCTACAGGGTCCAAGGGAACAACTACATGCAGAGACTTTTTCTCAAAAATCATCTTGCGCTTCTTCAGATTTATCACCCCATTCATGTCAGTGGCCTAATCTATCCCTAATAGCGCAGGGTAGGGATTTCTCCCATCAACAATCTCTATCACTTCGGAATCTGCTAGCATGCTTTCTCCTTCGATATCCACTGTGATTCCCTACAATCTTCCCATAGGTAGGATCTTTTGTTGGTTCGCCATTCGCAGTTGGATAGGAGACCATTGCAGCATAGGCCTTCCCATGCGCTCCCATGTTTGCTTCGGTAGAACATTTGTGTTTTATACTAGGTCCAGAATCACTTGGTCCATCTCATATTTTCTAATCTGTGCTGTCAATCTCATCTCCCTTCCTGTCCCCATTGCGTGCTTTCCGATCTTCCGGTCTACGCGCGGTTCTTCTAGCGTGGTCCCAACACATCTATTTATAAGTTCCTGGAGTCCTTTTATAGCCTTGCTATCACGCAGTAGCTTCATGCAGTTTCCAGGAACGTTCTGAGCAGTGATGGGTCCATTTCTGGCTTCGGTTTATCTTTGCTTCCTGAAGTGGAGGCATCAACAAAGATCTTCCTAGCTTCGATGAAGGTTTCCTTAGTGCACTCCAAATAAAACTCTGGTTCTTTTCTCGAAGCCTTGTTAACCCAAGTACTCTCTTCAGGCTGCTTGCCTTTTTCATCCCCTATCGTAATTCCACTTTGGAGCACAATATTCACATTAGGGTCCTCCTCATGTGGCTCAAACCTCATCATTTGTAGGTTCACAGTCAGGGGAGGTTGGAGCACTCCTTTATCGTGCAACCTCTCTATTAGTGTGGGATAATCCTCCGTCTCATGATCAAACAATGTATAATACAAGCATGAGGGACGCGTTAGATTCATACAATCGAAAGAATAATGTCCTGACCATTCGCAATTGTAACATATCATCTATTCGCGACCTCTTCTAGGTCCTCCTTGACCTCGGCCTCGTTTGCGCCCCTGAAATTCGGCTCGCACTATCCCTACGTTTTGGTCAAGGGGTCGTGTTTCAGCCTAAAATCTGTAGGTAGGAGTCCTATCCATCATCAGCTCATAACTTCTATAGGTTCACTCATCATGTCCCATTGACCTAAAGAAATTACAGAACAACTCGTGCGAATTTTTCATGTACTTCTGCAATAAATGGTAGTTATCCATAGCATGCTTTCCTCCTATTTGACAAATCACACACCACAAAGCAGGTGCCGCGCTAGATGCTACTTGTGCCTCTAGTCGCAATGGCATTGGTCCTCCTCCTGCGAGGTAATTCGCGAACACTGGGCAGTGGTCCTTGTCATGACCCTGACCCTTACATTTAACACACCATACTTCGTCGTGCACCTCTGGGCAAGTTGTCCTGTCCTATTTCAGACTCTACATCTCAAGGCACAAGTTTTTGAACTGCGCATGAATTTGTTGAACTCCCAGGTTAGGATCCTATATTGGGGTCTTATGTAGCCTCATCGCGATCTCCAAGGCTTCGACCTAAGTTGTTAGTCTCTGTTGTGACTATTAGCTCTGCTACATAATCCAACATCTGACGATCAAATGTAGTTCTGTTTGGGTTGTTTGCGCATAGAAGGATGCCCAAAAGCGGATACAAAGTGCCCCTAAAGCCTTCAAAATCCTCTGAATTTTTCCATCGATCGAAAAAATTGCAAAAGGAGAAGCCCTGGGGAGGGCGGAAATACATTATCGGGAGGCAAAAACACCCCAAAAAACCATGCAAAAATCAAAAGCGCAGGCTTAAAAGTCCGAATTCATCTCAGCCGTTGGATCTGGCCGATCAGCGATCCAGATCACCTCGACATATCACAAGTGAGGGGAGGCAGTGGCAGTGACATGATACATCGCCGATGAGCGATCGCCGATATCACATCGGCGTATCGCAATGGAGGACTTACAAAAGAGTTGGGATTTATTATGCGCCGATGAGCGATCACTGATATCGCATCGGCGTATCACTATTGGCATTGTCAAAGGGGCAGGTGCAATTGTGATGAGCCGGACTCGACGGTGATGTTAATTCCTTTTGATAGATTATCGGGTCTGCAGCCATGCCTTCACATATGATATGCTTCCGACCTGATGAGCTGGACCTAATGGCGTTATAAGTTATTTTTGATAGATTATCGGGTCCGCGGCAATATCGGCGATCGGCGCATCGGAGCATCGGCGGTATCGGCAGTGGCATTGCGATTGTGATATAGCGATTCGATCAGGGCCATTAATCGCGTGCACAGATCAACGGTTCAGATCGCGTCGGCTTTTCGCTATCGGCAAAACCAAAGGGGCGGGGCTTTCATTGAAGGCATGCTTGCGACCCGATGGGTCGGACCCGATGGCGATTATAAATGATTTTTGATATATTTTCAGGTCCGCGCACAAGCCATTTTCAGGGTATTTGGCGCATTTTTGTGTATAAATGAAATATAAAGGAGGCCTTAGGCGAGCGCCGATAGCGATGAAGCCCGGACCCGAAAGGGTCCGGGAAGTGGAATATATATGTTTTCAAGTCCGCCAACAGCCATTTTCTCATGATTCCAATGTTTTTAAAGCATAAGTCAATATATAAAGAAAAGCAGAGAAGCCGGCTCTGATATGCAATTGCGACCCGAAAGGCGGACCCGATAGAAAAGTTATGCACGCCTCTGCCATGTTGCCTGTACCACTCCCGACTGTCCACTGCCGCCGAAGGAAAATGACAGCCAGCTACCTGCACCCGGCTCAATGATTCTCCAGCAACCGCATTTAACTAACAGAGTGGCCGAAGATTGAAAAGGATAGCCTCGAGCAGATCACTGCATTTATCAGTTATGGGGCGTCTTTCAGTTAATACTCCAGCTGCCAGAGAAGGACAACAAAATATCAGAGAAGATCAATTTTGTCTACTGACACAGTCACGCTATAGCAGAGACCCATACCAAGCAGTTAGAGCGGTTGGTGATCCATTATGATCCCTCCACGCATAAGTTAGCAGAGATATTTTGTAAATGAAACACCATATATACCCAGAACAGAGATGTAACAGGATGATGAGTGTTAGATGAAGAGAACCCTGTTGTAAGGTTCAACTTCTGGAGACTGTAACTACTTTGTAACCTGCAGCGTCTGGTCTTCATTTCTAGCTAATACAAGCTTCTTTTGCTGTTTATTGCTCACTTTCCACTTCTCTTTCTTGTTCCAGGCCGTGCCTGTTTGCATTTGTTCTATTGCTGTGAATGTTTAGCATCAGAGGGGCTGTCATCCCACCTCTGTGTTAGGATTTAGCATGTATCATAGAACATGTGTGCAGGTTTCTGTTGTTTAATGCATAGAGAGCTGTCATCCTATCTTTGCATTAGAAACTAGATTTACAGACCTCTTAACTGGTTGCAGCTGGCCATCACAGGGTCCTGTGCATCTATTGGTGTGGTCAGTCTTCTCCATTATCACCTTATCCTCAAACTGTGAGTAATAGGTGGTTAAAAGCCTTGTAGTCTGGGGGTGTTCACCCATGTTTGGGGTCAATCATAGTAGAAGCGGTTATCTGGCTTGAATATGCAGCATTTGTTCCATTCATCCACCATTTATCCAACTATATTTGGTTGAATTTGTAATGTTCCCGAGCATCACCGATATGCAACCTAGGTGAGTTTCTTGGGGTGATACTAGTGACAACGCGTTCCTTAAATGCGGTGTTAACGATGCTACAAACCATTCACAGTGTTGTCCATCCGTCAAAGTCATGTTAGCTTCGTGAATTGTGCACTTCAGTCTTTGATCCAACTCCCAAGGGGTCTTGCCTGGTATCATCATGATTTCCTTTAACCCAATGATTGACTGCACCTTGATTTCGGTCCGCTAAATTCCCTATTCAGCGCAATTTGGATGTCTATGATCCTCGCATTTGGATTGTCATTAGAATTCATAATGTATCAGGTCAGCGCGTGATCCTACAGAGTGCTGACCAATGTTTCCTTCCTTATATTGTCATCTGTAACTCCTTGCGCTTCACATACAACTTTTATCATGAACCAAAACTGGTTCGGATCTTCATTTCATACTCCCTTGAACACTAGAAACTTTATCGTGCTTGCCATATTGACTCATGGTGGTGGTGGAGGTGGTATGGGCGAACATGGGTGTGAAGACGATGAAATTGGTGGTGGTGTGGGTGGGGGTGGTATGCGCTGAATCCTCTTCCTTATCAAATTGATTGTACTTCTTGGCGAGACCTTCGTGAGTTCTTCCTCGTCCCCTCGTGGAAGTGAAATCGAGGGGCTAGTTTCTAGTTCTGCACTGCCTTCGTTTCTATAAATTCTCCCACTTCACGTAGGTCTAAACATCAATTCATTCGCATAACCCACTTTTCACATAGTAGCATTTTAATCCAAGTGTTCAAAGAGTTAACGTACATACCTCATGGTCCTTTAAGGAAGCATCATTCTGCCTCGCTATAGCTGACTGAAGTATCTACCGCAAACTTAGTGATGAATCCTCCTATAATTCAATTAAGCCAGTGATCAATAGTGTGCATGATCTTATCCTCTAATGCTTCCAATCTGCGCACAAATTCTGGGGTCCAAGCAATAGGTCTGTCAAGCTTGCACCTTCCTTGGCTACCTGCTAGCTTCGCGATCCACTCGTATAACTAAGTAGGGAAGATGCGAAGAAAATTTTGTGGATTTCTCTATACAGGTAGGAGTCTAGCCACTCTTCTTTTGATAGTCACGGATTCCTGTTCTCCTGTGCCATGAATATATGAATCTTCCTATCCAACCAATCTTTAATTCCTTTCTTTATTGGATTTCAGTGATACAACATTGGACATCTCTATGCAGATCCTGGTCCTAGCAATGGAACCACTTGTTGGCTTATAGGGGCCTAACCTAGGTTCAGAGTTAATTAGCCGAACAAATCCCTATATTACTGGCCCTTTCGGCAACAGTCCACAGAGCGCAGACTGAGGTCTCACCCGAAGTAGTATGGGAGGGGTGCTGGAACCAGGTTTTGCACCCTTGAGATGTTTGAGGGGTTGATTCGGTCCAACTATTAGTCCCTATGTGCAGGTCACTTCGTGCCCTTCCCTGGCCATCGTGCCATGATATAGTTGCCTTCGCGTAGCCCTAACCAGGGGCTATGGGACTTCTGCACTGATGGAGCTGCGTTCTGCACTATTCCCCTAAGTCACACCCGAGATCTTACTTATCTTCTTACACCAGTTAGTTATCTTGACGTAAATGGATGCCTTATGTTATATTTATTTATACAACACATTCGTATGAGTTCGTGCAACAAATAAATAGTAAACTTGCAATTCATACCCAATAATACATAAAACAAGAAAAGATACACAGAAATATGATAAAACTTCTTTTTATTGGTGCTTCCAATGGTTACAGACTTGACCTGCCCTGCACACTCAGTTGCAGGGGTTCACGCACTTCAGTTGTGGACTACTAGGCCTCTGTGCACTCAACTGCAGAGCCTTCTCCTACTCTACGACCCAAAGACACAACTTACACTTGACTCAATGCTTCATCAATCCCTTAGACTCATCATGCTTCGATAGATGTTCTTTCTACACTTAGAGCCTCGCTCTATTTATACAATCCCATGGTCTGCAGACCATGGGTAGATCTTTCAAACCGACATTACATTACAAAACCAAGGGCGGACAACCCTGTGACTCTATTATTACTTCGCGCTCCGCACCCACACATTGCGGAGTCTTTACAATGGACTTAATCAAAACTTGGGCTTTAAGCCTCAAACATGCCTTGGGGGGATTCCACACCCAACAAATCCCAAGATGCCAGCCAATGAAGAAATGGAAAATTCAAACACTCTCACACTAGATAAACTCCATGAAATACTCACTACCTGTGAGATGAGGAGTTCTAAAGGAAAGTTTGCAGCCAAAGAATCAAACTTCAAAGCATGATGACACACGTTATGAATCATATGAAGAAGACATTAACTTTGTGAGGAGGCTAAAGAAAGGATCAAGAGAGTATAAAGGTAATTTTCCCTTTAAATGTTTTAATTGTGGCCAAGATGGTCATTATGCATCAAAGTGTCCTAAAAAGAAGAAAATAGATTATGTTCCAAAAGAAAAATTAAGGAAGGTTCAGAAGGACAGAAAGAAGGCTAATAAGAAAAGTTTATATGCTCAAGATGAGAGCTCCTTTGAAAGTGAGCCCTACCAATCCTCAAATGATGATAGAGATGATGAGAGCCCTGGGGAATTATTGTTGATGGCCATTGAAAATCTACAAGCCGAGGTTATTAATTTTGACAGTGAAGAAGGAGTAGTTAACCTTGAGGGAGAGCTGGTAAGTGCACATGAGGAAATAGACAGGTTGAGAAAGAAAAATAAAACCTAGAAGGAGTCTTTCATAAAATAAAAGTTTTAGGTTGTTGAGCCATTAGTTTTGCAGTTAGAATAAGGTAAGAAAATCCAAGAAAACGTGAACCATTAGTTGATTGAAAAGGATCAAAAATATGAGAAGATGGAAGGTAAATTTGTGTTGTTAAGGAAGAATATTGAAAAGGATAAAACATAGATTAGATTCAATCGAAAATTCAACAAAGGGACATACAATTTAAATGAAATTTTGGAGGTTCAACGCATCTCCAAAGATCGAATTAGTATTGGTTTTGATGTTGATTCCAATGTAGTAGCTGAATTGAAAAGTATAAAGGAAATCACCTTTTTCCCCCAGTGAAACAAGGGTCCACGTTGTAGCGAGAAGACAAAAAGAAGTTTGAGAAAATTCAACAATAACATGCTATCCATGCTATTCGAATTTCCAAAATTTTTGTTCAGTGTAGAAGACAATCATCAAGGAACAAGGATATCTTAGTAGGGTATTATTTTACATGTACTAATTATGGCCACAAAGATGGAAAATGTAGAGTTAATCTATCATACAGACAACCCATATCCTAGAGAAGATTTCAGTAGAGAAGAAGTAGAACCAGATATAATAACTCTTTTACTCCATTGAATTATCAAGTACAATGCTTTAGGTGACAAAATTTTGGGCATATAGCAGTTAATTGCAATCTTACAAAAAAGAAGACAGAGCCAGTTATTGAGAAAATCTACCAAAATCACAATGTTTGTAAAGAGAAATAGAAATTAGAGCAATGCAACATTTCCTTGTATGCTCACTGATGAGCGCCAATATTGGAGCAAGGATGTTGCAATTCCTGGGCTACCAACTTTACTTATCAACCCAGGGTTCGTACAAACTTGGAGGTGACAATGCTATATGCATGAGTAAAAGTGATGGTTCTGCCTATTGTTAATGTTCCGCTGGTGAGAGACCACTAGGGTTCCAAGCCAGACTTCTATAGAGTCAGAAGAAGCTTGATTATTTGATGGAAGAAGGGCAGTCTACTCTAAGAGAGTTACTCCACTACAGTAATGGAAAAGGCCAACATGTAATACCTAGTTAACCATTTAAGAAGCTATGTTAAGAAGAATTTCTAAATAAAAAATAAGCAAATGCTACTATCTAGCAACAGAAGTAAAAAGCATCAAAGCATACTAATGTGCAAGCAAAGAAACTAAACTAAATTTGTTTTCATTTTTTTGGTTTCTCAGGAAAAATAAAGTATGCAAACTAATTGTTTTGTGGATGTGACAGGTGGATGGAAGGTGTTTGAGGATGGCTAGAAGGTTTATGGAGTGGTTGGATGGTGTGGAGGGGTCCTAGGAGGATTTTTGTAACTTCCTAGAGGTTTCCCATCAATCCAGCCTCAAAACAGGCTGTTTCAGGAAAACCTACAGGATGTATTAGAAACCTACAGGATGATCCTATAGGAATTACAAGAAACATATAGGATACAGCCAAGAGCTAAGTGTGAGGTGTTGGAGGTGTTGACAAGCTTAGGAAAGGTGTGTGATTGGTGGAATGGAGTATTATAAGGTCTAGGAGCACTCAGGAGTCAATATCCAATATAAGAGATGGCTAGATTCAATTAATGTGTTTAGGGAAATTTCAATGAAAAATGATGAAAAACTATTAAGGGTGATGGTGAAAGAAGGGATGGCTAAGGTGGATGAAGTGGAAGGTGGATGTTGGTTATGGAGTCTTGGTCAACTCCTGAAGTACCTTCTTTGCATAAAACATGTGTGTCTTCCAAAAAGAACTATGCAACAAGATACATTTTTCATAAACTAGAAAAGCATGAATCAACTACCTATATTATGCATGAAGAAAGTTGTTGAAGGGAATGAAAGCATGAGTGAGATCTTATTGTAGAAATGGAGATGGAAAAGGATGAAAATGAAATCAGCCTTTCAACTTTATCCAACTACTGAATTAAAGACAATAAATCCAAAGCTCATGAAAAAACTAGAAATCTATGTTTTTGGGGATGTTGAAGGTTCCCTTCCTCAAGTCATGGTCCTAGAGGGAGGAAGTGAGGCTAAGACACCTGCTGAAAACCTTGTGGTGATACTTTTTCTTATGGCTAACCTGCTACTTGAAATAAGGCACAAATGGAAGCAAACTATCACACAACCAATATGATCTACACTACTTGTTATGGAATTGCAACTACTAAGCAAACCAACAACTAAGCTATGAATCTACACTAAGCATACATGTACAATAAAGCGAATCCTTGGCTGCTAGGGTTTGTCCCTAACCCAAGAGAATAAACCCTCTGAGTTAACTTAGTGCTGGTTGAAAACAAAACTCATTCTTATTACCAAAACAATAGGTTACATCAAAATAACTGCCACAAGTCTTGCAACTCGAAAAATATTGTAGAATTTTACAATTAAAATCCGAATCCTACTGAGGTCCTAGGCCTCTCTACTTATACATTTGAAGTCTCCAATGAATTCCTTAAAATTAGGGAGGCTCGGCTCCCAAACTCGAGATAAACTGGTGCTTTGTCTTTCACTTGCTCGACTGCCTTCTAGTCCTCATGATTTGGTTGTTTGCACTCCGAGATGATGGAGGAATATTTGAATGGAGGGGTAGTAAATGAGGAGGATTTACCTCCTATAATCCCTCTCCCTTGTCCCATTCGATTTTTGACCTTGATCTTTGCCAAAATTCCTTGCTTTTCTCCTTTAATCCTACATTAAATGAAGATTAGACCACAAAGCAAAATATCCAACTCTAACTCATCTCATAAACAAAATATAATCAAAAGTATGCAATAAGTTATGAGAATAGTTTGTTTGACTAAGCTAGGAGTTTAATTAAGGACCATATAATTACCCAATGATGAGGCTCATCATCACCCCCCTACTGAAAGTGTTGCTCATCCTCTGAGCAACTTAGTCAATATCCATATCCTTCATGGCTATCGTAGCCTCTATGACATCCCATGCATTTGCTATGGTCTCCTCTTCTTGTTCATAGATGCCTACTTTCTTTTCTACCTTTTCCCACTAACTCTTTTCTTCTTCTTCTTTTCTTCCTTCTAGCATCCCTAAGATTAGTGGTGGACTGAGTTTTAGGCCTATCATTTGACCTTCAACCTTTGCATAGATTTCTTATACATAGGTGTCCTGTTGAGTGCCTCTCTTAACCTTTGATGGGAGTGATATTCTATTATCTTTAGGGTGTATGGCAGTGTGTTCCATCTTCTTAGGAAAGCATGTATACTATCATCTCCTAGCAGCCTAAACATGTCCTCAAAATGTGAAATTGCTTGCTTTTGGGCAGCAAGATATCTAGGTGCTAGCTGAGGGTCATTTGAAATCAAATTATGGGTATTGATGAGGGCCATGGGATTTGATTTTTCATCTCTGATCAAAAGAGGTTCAATTTGCTCTCTTGCCAATATCTGTTTCATCTCTGCAGTCCTTGACTCCTCATGGTTCATCCACATTGCCAAAGCCATTAATTGTAGATCTCCTAGCTTGGAATTAGGGTCCCATACATTCATGTCTATGAGGGCCATGTTGTGTAAATAAACTCAACCATTTTGGCCCTATACCCTAGTGTACTTTGATCACAAAGATAAATAAACTACCTGTAGTCCTGAAATGGCATGGTTCCCCTCTGTGCTAGTGTCTTAATCTGAAACTGCAACCATTGTTCTTTGAGGTAGAGAGCATAGGATTTAGCTGGAATCCTACACTGGATTTCCTCCAAGGAGAGGCTGGCCATACATGCTAGTTGGTTCTCTCTTTCTTGTAGCTGTCCCCTCAGCCATGCATTTTTTTTCTCTAGTTGATTTCTCATTATAGTTTCTTTGTCCCTTAAGCCACTTAGTTCTCTACAAATTTCTTTGAGTTTCTCCTCCATGTGCCCAATGTCTTCTACCCCCTTTGATTTGGAAATCTGCATCCATCGGTGAGTTTTGGACCTCTCCTTCTCAAGCTCGAAGAATGGTAGGATGGAAAATTTTTGAAGTATGACCCTGCCTCCTTCAATAAACTGGTAATAGGAGTCCAGGTTAGGTTGGGGGCTGGGTTCTTTTGTCTCTGGGTCATCCTCTTTAGCTTCTTGTTGCTCCCCTACCTTTCATTCCAATTTCTGTGCCTCCTATAGATTCAACAAAGTATCCTATAGGACTATTTTTTCTTCCTGTAGATTTTGCTGTGGATCCCATAGGATTGCCTTACCCTTTCAGGAAGTTGATCTAGTAGTAGGGCTCCTTACATAGGTGATAGGGGACTTAGGGGAAGGAATTTTGTCTTTTTGTGTAGGGGAATCTTCAATCTCAATAGGTATTTTGGTTGATGTTTGTGGCTTCCCTGTCTTATTCTTGTTCTCTTTCTTGTCCTGAAATATAGTGGGGTCTGCCTCTGCCTTTTTCCTTTTTTCTTGATTGGGGTGCTGAGAGTAGTGAGGGTAGCTGCTGCCTCTCTTAGTGGCCTCTAGAGACACCCTAGGTGACTCCTCCTTGTGTTATGTCCCCTCTATTTTATTTCCTTCTTCCTCTCTATCTTTCCTGTCTTATTCTTCTTGTAGATATTCATCATCTCTATCAGTTTCCTCCTTAATTTCCTCCTTTGTTTCTTCATGATCCTCCTTCTCTTCTCCCTCTTCTTCGTCATCCTCATCCTATTCCTATGTGTCAGTTCCTTCTTCATCCATCTTATCCTCATCTCCTTCTATATCTTCCTCTTCCTATTTTACTTCCTATTCACTTATAGTAGGACTAACATCATAAGTGAGACCTTTGATGTCATCCTATGGTGGCATGTCTCTAAAAATTGACCATGTTATAGGGGTTTTGAGGTTTTGGAGGGACTCTTCAATGAGGATCCTAATCTACCCATGGTGAGCTAATTGTTGGGAATTCCCCTCCTTCACTTTGATGCTTGATTCCATGAGTGATTGAAGCAAGAAATATGGTATGCTGAGCCTTTGGTGAGGGGATGTTTCTACTCCAAATATTAATTCTTCAAGGATCCTGAAATGATAGCCATATACAACATTATATCTACTCTCACATGAGATGTATTTAATTAGTTTGTAGCCTACCTCACTCCATGGATATGGCAGACTTTCCCTCCTTACTCCATTTTTGTCCTCAGTGGGTTCCTGACCTTCTAAAAAGAATTTTCTTTTGGCAGCCTGGCTATCTCCTTTGTCTCCTTTTCTCCATGGGAATCCTAGGGGAAGTGTGGTGACCCTGCTAATAAGCTCAGGGGTGAGATCTATAGTGAGGCCCCTTATTACAATAGTGGCATGTATTCTGGTGTGTGAAGTGAGAGAGAGACCAAATTCTTGAGCCACCTCATCATCATACCCTCTAATTTTTTTGAAAAACCCCATCCAATTATGTCTTGTGAAGATTTCAAGCACTTGGGGGTGTTGTTTGATTCTCACAGTGTTTTTGGGCTATCTCCTATTTAACTCTCCTGTCATATTGCTGGTGAAGCTTGAGGAGAAAATGAGAGGGTTGAAACAACTTTTCAAACGTAGGAGCAAAACAAAGATGACTGTGTATTTAATTCCTTTTACACAATTGCTAAATTCACTCAAATTTAGAGTATCCTTGGTTCATTTACTTGAAAAGAGGAATGTAATTTTAGAGCCTACCTCTTTAGACTAGTTGCAGTGGTGAACTCCCATGATATCCCTTCTGAACTCACCTCTGCCAATGTTGTAGATAGTCTTTGTGTATCCTATAGACTATATCATGTAGGAATTCCTATGCATGCTCCTGTAGGAATTCCTGTGCAGTGAAGAATGGATCTTTGTTTCTGATGGGTGGCCTTGGTTATAAGAGCAACTTGACTGAGGGATTTTTAGGGAGGTGAAATGCATGAATGCATGGGAATGATGTTTTATTTCCTCTTATGGTGATTCAGGATGAGGTGGTGTGTTGGAAGCAAAGGTACATTGCCATTTTTGGACCATTGGTCCCCACTACCACCTCATCATTTCCCACTACTCGTAATCATCTCCCACCTCATAGATCCATAGTTTAACCACTTTTTTCCCTACTGCTTCTCTGTCTTTGAGTTGATTGCAGCAACGTGTGAGAGGACACCTAGTTATGCATGTGCTGACTGAACAAAGGTGGCCAAGTTAACTGGTCACCTTTTCACTTATAAACCAAATATCTCGTAACCCTTACAATTTTTTATTACATGATGCATATGAGAGAGCGAGCGAGATACTTACTTGTGGTTTCAATGCTATGTTGCAGTTGTTGAAGACCAGATGTGCTGCTGTGTATATTTGTTGCATGCCATTCTTCTTCCTCCTCTTGTTGTCTGCTAATGGTTTCTCTATTTTTGTAGGTATTTGTGGTTGAAGATATGATGCTGCTACTTTGGAGATCCTAGATCATCCCGGTGAAGACTTGTTGCTGGTGTGATTGGCATTCTGTGGGATAGGCTACTAGAGGATTTCCTACAAGATATCCTGTAGCTGCCTCTCCCTCAAAATTCTTTAATCATTTTGCTTGCTGGGGCTATGAGGATGGTGACATGGATGGTAAGAAGTAGTGGGAGAGTGGAGAGTAAAGGATACTTAGGTGATGCTCTTTACTCCTCTTTGTTTCCTTTTTTTATTTTAAGATTGAAAAAACTGTTGAAACTAATATTTTTTTTGAATGATGAGTGCATGGATAATGATGATGGATGAGGTGAGGTGCTAGATCATGGAGAGGGTGTATTTTAGGGACCTAAAAAGTCCTTCATTTGCCTTCGTATTGCTTCCTATAGGATTTCTGGGTCACTGTAATTCCTACAAGATCATCCTATAGGTTTTCAGGGGATCCTGTAGAAAACACAGTCTTTGTATAAATCGAAGAAATGGAGTGGAAAAATGACAAAAATGATGGAGGGATGCATGGTAAGGAGTGAAAAAATTAATATGTGAGTGGCAGGGGTCACCTTGGGATCCTCTTTGGCTCCTTAACTGTCCTTCTCGCCCACCTGCAAATGGAATTTTCATGAAAAAAATATATTTATTTTTTTGAAAAACAACTAGGCTGCCTCAGCGAGGTTTTCACCCTAGCTGTTTGCCCTGGGCATCTCAAGGAAGCTTTCACCCTTGGATATTCTTATTCTCTCTTCTTATTTTTATTTATTTATTATTTTTTTTTTCTTTTTATTTTTTTGTCATCACTTGGCCACCTCAAGAGGTTTTCAGCCCAAGGATGGGACTCAGGTGCCTCATGGAGGTTTTCACCTGAGTCGTTATTCTTTTTTATTTTTCCTTAGTGATTTTATGAGGGAGGAGATGGAACTTGCTCCATTATCATCACTGTTTTATTGATATCATCAACGAACTCTTGTTTTGATAAAGGTCTCTTGTACATTTTCAATCGGTGTCCATTAACAAGCAAAGGAATGGATTCTTCATCTATGGTTCTGATTTGCACTGAAGCATTATCATGGCATCTCTCCTCAACATAAGGTCTGAGCCATATTGTCCTTAACTTTCCCTTGAAGGGCTTATACCTAGAATCATATAAAAATGCCCAATAGCCTTCCTGAAATTTCTTCTCCTTGATATTTTTATCATGCCAGATCTTCCTCTGAAGTTGAACTGCCTCTGTATGTAGGAGGGATTGCACTCTAAATTCATCCAAACCATTCAATTGGAAGAATCTCTCCTTTTGTGCATTGCTAAGATCCAAATCTAGTTTGGTTTTCATCCTTAATGTGTTATATTCAAATTCAATGGATAGCAGGGCATTTTTCCCATAGACTAGCTCATAGGGTGTGAATCTAGTGGTGGTCTTCCATGTGGTATTGTAGGCCTAGGTGCCCTCAACTAGCCTTTCTTCCTAATCCTTCCTGCTGCTGCTCACCACCTTGGTTAAGATGCCCTCCAGTGCTCTGTTGGTCACCTCCACTTGCCCATTAGCTTGTGGATGATAGGGAGTGGAGGTCCTATGCTTAATCATGTGATGGCTGAGAAAGTCTTCAATCATGTTGGAGGTAAAGTAGTTGCCTTGGTTTATGACCAACTCTCTAGGGTACCCAAATTTGTGGAATACATTCTCCCTTAGGAACTCAGCCACCTTCTCTTTTGTTGCTACCTTAATTGCCTTGGTTTCAACCCACTTAGTCAAATAATCAGTGCATACAATAATGTATTGTTTTTGCTTTGAAGGAGGGTCAATAGGCCCAATGAAGTCCATGCCCCACTTGTCAAATGGCTCGAAAGTCACTTGAGGCTGTAGAGGCATTTCATCTCTTGGAGTAGGCCTTCCCGTCCTCTGGCACCGATCACACTGACTAGTGTGTTTTTTCACATCCTGATGAAGAGGGTCAATAATAGCCTGCTTGTAACACTTTGAATGTTATCCTCTTTGTTGCAAAATGACCTCCACAAGGCCCATCATGACAGGTTAGAAGGATGTCAAATATTTCCTCTTCCCTAACACACCTTCTCAAGATTTGATATGGGCCAAGTTTTAAAAGATTGCCCCCAATCCAAGTGAAGGGGGCGCATTTCCTGACTATCTTGCTCTTTTCTTTGGAGGACAAGTTTGGTGGGAATTGTGCTAATACCAAATACTTTGCTATATCAAAAAACCATGGAGAGAGAACTGAAATAGCAAACAAGTTCTCATTCGGTAACTCCAACATTCCTTCTTCACCTGTAGGCAAATTTACCCTAGATAAAAAGTCTGCAACAACATTTTCCTTATCAGGATTATCAACAATTGTTAGATCAAACTACTGTAATAAAAGTAACCATCTTATAATTCGATCATTCATATCTGGTTTGTTCATTAAATATTTGATTGCAGCATGGTCAATATGCACAAGTGTTTGATAGCCTGTAATGTAATGCCTTAATTTGTTTAATGAATGCACAACAACCAAGAGTTCCTTTTCGGTCACTGTATAATTTAGTTCAGCCTTTGATAAATTCTTACTGACCAAATGGATAACATAAGGCAATTTCTCATATATCTTACCTAGGGTTGCTCCTATGGATTTGTGTGAGGCATCAACATGAATATGAAAGGGGATGGCCCAGTTTGGGCCTCAGAGAAGTGGTGTAGTGGTTAACTTATCCTTTAGAATGTCTAAGGCCTCTTGACAGAACTTTGACCATATAAACTCAGAATATTTGGCCAACAAACAAAATAAAGGAGAGGCCAACTTGTTGAAGTCCTTTATGAACCTTCGGTTGTATCCAAATAACCCTAGAAAACTTTTGACATCTCTCTGCGTTTGAGGAGGTGGTACCCTTTGGATGATGGATATTTTGTTTGGGTCCACCTGTAGTCCTTGATGAGATATTTAATGACCTAGCATGGTCCTCGTAGTCATTAAGAATTCAAATTTTTCAGGACTAAGATACAGGTTCATTTCAATGGAATTGTGCAGTACTTTGCCTAGGTTGGACAGAGCTTCTTGAAAATCATAGCCATAAGGTGTAAAATCATCCATATAAATCTCCACTGCATCATGGACTAATTCAGTGAAAATACTCAAGACTGCTCTATGGAAAGTGGCAGGAGCATTGGATAGGCCAAAAGGAAGGACCTATAGGAAAAAGTACCCCAAGGATAGGTGAATGTGGTCTTATCTTGATTTTCTAGGTAGATCTAGATTTGGTTGTACCCATTGATTCCATCTAGGAAAGAGAAAAAACGTTTTCCTGCTAGGCCATCTAGCACTTGGTCAATGGAGGGTAGAGGAAAATGATCCTTCTTTGTGACTTTTTTCAACTCCCTGTAATCAACACAAATCCTCCACTTACCATTTTTCTTGGGAACTAACACCAGAGGAGAGACCCACTCACTGTCGGAGATAGGGTAAATGAAACCTGCATCTAGCAGTTTTTGCAGTTCTTCTTTGACTACATCTTTAAGAGTTGGATTCATCCTCCTTTGTGGTTGCCAGATTGGCTTGCAACCTTCTTTGATGTATATGTGGGGAGTACACACTAAGGGGTGTACTCCCTTCATTTCCTTGTAACTCCAGGTGAAGGCTTCTAGATTTTCCTTTAACATGTTGCATAGCTTCTCCTCCTTGAGCACAGAAAGAGATGGATTGATTTTGAAGGTTCTCTCTGGGCCAAATTCTATTGTTTTGACACAGAGTGGGTTGGAATCGGCCAAGCATAAGTCAATTGGATGATTGTTTTTGGCTTCCTTTATTGTTTCTTCTAAAGATAATGAACTGGGAGTTGGACATTGGAGCAGGTGTTCAATCAAGTCATCCTCATCTTGTTGTCCTCCTCCCATGGTTGCTTCCAAAGCATAAAGTTGGGCGAAATAAACTTCATCTTATTCCTCCTCCTCCAACCATAAAGGTAAGTCATTCTCTAGAGATGGTTGAGCAGGAGGGTATATGACTAACTGCTTGGACATATGCCCATTCTTGATGGTCATATTCCCAACTTTCCAGCTAATGTAAGCATCGACAGTGGCCAACCATGGCCTCCCAAGGATGAGAGGATAACTAGTAAGCTTAGCCTTAGGCAGTCAGTGGAGACAATCACATCCTCCACAATTCCCTCAGGGGTTATTGTGGAATGATCTACAAGTTGCAGAACTGTTGTGGTATTCCTCAATGAACCTTGGAGGTTGAGCTTGAGCATGGTGTCCTTGGTCATCACATTAATGGCAGCCCCAAGATTGATTAGAGTGTGTGGGAAAATGGTGCCCTTTATGTGCACATCTACTACAGGGCTTCCAGGGTCCAGATATTTTGGACATATTACTTGCCCCAACATTAAGTCAGCTAGCTACCCATTGAAATTAATGGTAGGGGCATCCCTTTTTCGCCTCCCTGGATGCTTGAAGCACTTCTCCTTAATCAAATTATTGTAAATGGGAACATATTTTATTTCTTGGAGAAGGGGGATCTTTACACATAGATTTTTCAATTCTCCCAAAAGTTCAGTCTCTTTTGGGGTAGGTTGGAGTGGTTGGGCTAATCTCTCAGGAAAGGGTGGATTTACTTTAAGGTTGCTTTTCTCTCTTTCTTCCTCAACCTCCCTAGGTGGAGGGGGAGGTTGGTTATTCGGGAGAACTCTTCCCGATATCAGTTTAATCTCCTGGATTTCCACAACATAAGCTAGATATGATGTCTCTCCACTGTATACTTGCTAATCCTGCCTATTGTTTGGGTTCGGATTTGGATGGCCAGGCATTTGGGGTTTCTTGGGTGGAGCAGAGTGTAGGAGCTGTGGTTGGGAAGGTGGTGGAGGCAATAGAGTTGAAGCATTGTTGTATTGGGGCCTCCACCCCTGGAGTGGTGTATTCCACTGAGGTTGTGGCGGAGCATAAGGTTGAAATGACTGGCTGGCTAGATGGGAATGATACTGAGATGCATAGGACCAAGGAGGTGGTGTATACCAGGAAGGATAAGCAAGGGGTCCCTAAGAAGGTATAGCTGTGGTTTGGTTGGGGTTGTAATATGCATGGGATGATCTTTGAATGCCCTATTGGTATGGTCTGGGCCCAAGAGGTCTCCTTTGGTTAATGTAGCAAAGCTTCTCACTGACCCCTTCGACTCCTTGATATACAAATTTGAGTCCAGGTAAAGATGGGCACTTGTATGTGGAGTGGTTTTCCTCACAGACCGAGCAAACTTCAATAGATTTCAACGAACATTCATTCCTAGGATGCCTCCTGGTGCATCTAGGACAAGAGATGGCCAAGGCTCTCTCTGCTTCCTCCTGCTTCCTTTTAATTTTCATGGTGTCCAACTGCAAGGTAAGGGTTTGCAAAATCTCACTTTTGAAATCTTCCAACATATTTCCAATTTCACCCTTTATGGATGAGTTGGAAGATGATGTTCTGGCCATAGGTTGACTACCCCTACCCTTTTTCCTGGCTGCCCTAGAATGGTTTTTGAAGGCAGTATTGATATCCTCATATGTTAATTGGTAGATATCTCCTCCTACTAAAAAATGTAAGGTATTCAGAAGATCTTCTCTTACTCCCCTAAGCGGGACCAACTTTAGTGACTGAGGGTCAAGTGTGCACCTGACCCTTTTGTAATTGAGCTAGAATCTTTCTTCGCAGTCTTCTAAGGATTCATCATAGCTATGGTCATCCTAAAAATTTCTTCTTTAGTATCCTTTGACTGACAGTAGTCCTGATATTTGTTGTTAAAGGTTTGCTGCATTTGAGCCCAAGTTGTGATGCTATCTCTAGGTAAACCCATGAACCAACACAATGATGCATCCTTGAGGGTAGATGGAAATAGTTTTAACTTTTTCTCACCATTTGTATAGTCATAGGTTTGGCATATAATAGCATACTCAAATAGGAAAGTGTCTAGGTCCTCTGTGGTCAGGCCATGGAAATGAGGTAGGGAAGAGGGGCTTATATTTTTCATCTTAGTGTCCCCATTGGTTTCCTTGATGGGGAAGGCACCCTCAACTCTCTTTCTATTCCCCCTGTCATTTCGATTTTCAGCCATTGTCTCAGTAGGAATGAGTTCCTCTTCTTCCTCTTTCCCTGTAGGTTCTTCAAATATGTTAGGTTGCTCACATAAGGGATCCCCCAGTTCACAACCATCGAAGAAGAGAGAAGGTTGGATGTTGGATGTAGTGGGGGTATTTGGCAAAACATTTCCTAAGTTGTCCCTATTCCTACAAGGCATGAAAGGAAATATTTTTGCGTTGGTTTTGTATTCTTTTTAAAAATTGGAAAGTACTTATAGAATTGAAATTGCTGATTGAATGAAAATTACTGGCAGAATGAAAAAAACTACTTGCTGAATTGAAATCCTACTTGCAGAATGGAAAGGAAAGCATATAATGCAAATTGAAAGAAATGAAACAACTAGATTACTTTTGTAGAAATATAAGAAAAGAAAGCAATAATCACAATATACTCAGACACCTCCCCGACAACGGTGCCAAAAAGTAATGAGCACCAGTATTGCAACAAGGATGTTGCAACTCCTCGGATACCAACTTTACTTATCAACTCGGGCTTCGTACAAACTTGGAGGTGATAGTGTTGTATGCACAAGTAAAAGTGATGGTTCTGCCTGTTGTCATTGTTCAGCTGGCGAGAGACCATTGGGGCTCCAAGCAAAACTTCTATAGAGTCAGAAGAAGATTGATTATTTGATGGAAGAAAGGCAAATCTACTCTAAGAGAGTTACTCTACTGCAGTAATGGAAAAGGCCAACATGTAATGCTAAACCACACCATACCCTAGTTAACCATTTAAGAAGCTATGCTAAGAAGAATTTCTAAATCAACAATAAAAAAATGCTACTATCTAAGTTGCAGAAGTAAAAAGCATCAAACCATACTAATGTGCAAGCAAAGAAACTAAACTAAATTTGTTTTCATTTTTTTGATTTCTCAGGCAAAATTAACTATGCAAACTAATTGTTCTGTGGATGTGACAGGTGGATGGAAGGTGTTTGAGGATGGCTAGAATGTTTATGGAGTGGTTGGATGGTGTGGAGGTGTCCTAGGAGGATTTTTGTGACTTCCTAGAGGTCTCCCATCAATTCAGCCTCAAAACAGGCCGTTTCAAGAAAACCTACATGATGTACTAGAAACCTATAGGATGATCCTATAGGAATTATAGGAAACCTACAAGATACAACTAAGAGCTAATTTTGAGGTGTTTGAGGTGTTGGGAAGCTTAGGAAAGGTGTGTGATGGGTTGAATGGAGTGTTAGAAGGTCTAGGAGCACTCAGGAGTCAATATCCAAGATAAGAGATAGCTAGATTCACTCAATGTGTTTAGGGAAATTTCAATGAAAAATGATGAAAAACTAGTGAGGGTGATGGGGAAATAAGGGATGGCTAAGGTGGATGAAGTGGAAGGTGGCTATTGGTTATGAAGTCTTGATCTCCTCTTGAGGGACCTGCTCTCCAGAAAACATGTGTGTCTTCGAAAAAGAACTATGCAACAAGACACATTTTTCATAAACTTGAAAAGCATGAATCAACTGCCTATATTATGAATGAAGAAAGATATTGAAGGGAATGAAAGCATGAGTGAGATCTTATTGCAAAAATGGATATGGAAAGGATGAAAATAAAATATGCCTTGCAACATTAACCAACTACTGAATTAAAGACAACAAACTCCAAAGCTCATAAAAGAACTAGAAATCTGTATTTTTTGGGTTGCTAAAGGGTCCCTTCCTCAAGTCACGGTCCTAGAGGGAGGAAGTGAGGCCAAGACACCTACTGACAACCTTATGGTGATACTTTTTCTTACTGCTAACCTGCTACTTGAAAGAAGGCACAAATGGAAGCAAACTATCACACAACCAATTTGATCTACACTACTTGTAATGGAAATGCATCTACTAAGAAAACTAACAACTAAGCTATGAATCTACACTAAGCATACATGTAAAATAAAGAGGAGCCTTGGCTGCTAGGGCTGGGCCCTAACCCAAGAGCTTCAGCTCTTTGAGTTAGCTTTGTGCTGGCTCAAAACAAAACTCATTCTTATTACCAAAACAACAGAGTACATCAAAAGAATTTTCACAAGTGTTGCAGCTCGAAAAATAGAGTAGATTTTTATAGTAAAAAATCCAAATCCTACTAAGGTCCTAGGCGTCTCTACTTATACATCTGAAGTCTCCAACGACTTCCTTAAAATTAGGGAGGCTCGACTCCCAAACTCGAGATAAACTGGTGCTTTTTCTTCCACTTTCTCGACTACCTTCTAGTCCTCATGATTTGGTTGTTTGCACTACGAGCTGATGGAGGAATATTCGAATGGAGGGGTAGTAAATGAGGAGGATTTACCTCCTATAATCCCTCTCCCTTGTCCCATTTGAGTTTTGACCTTGGTCTTTGCCAAAATTCCTTTCTTTTCTCCTTTAATCCTACATTAAATGCACATTAGACCACAAAGCAAAATATCCAACTCTAACTCATCTCATAAACAAAATATAATCAAAAGTATGTAATAAGTTATGAGAATAGTTGGTTTTACTAAGCTAGTAGGTGAATTAAGGCCCCATATAGTTACCCAATGAGGAGGCTCATCACTCACAATGGTGGGAGCCATTGATATGTGGACAATGGTTGTTCCAGGCACATGGTAGGAGATAGAAGCATGTTTCTCACTTGGAAACCTATTGAAAAAGATAAGGTGACCTTTGGTAACAATGCTCCAGGAAAAATAATTGCAAAAAGAGTGGTCAGTCTCCGTTGATGTGATAAAACATAATTTGTTGAGTGTGCCTCAGATGTGTGATCAAGGCTATGATGTGGTTTTCAAAGCTAAAAGTTGTTAAATCAAGTCCACAAACGTAAGAGAAATAGTTTTTGAGGTTGTAAGAATAGACAACAATGTCATGTGTGAAAGAAAGGATCGAAAGGTGTTACTTATCAAGATATATGAGAGCTGTCTGTGGCACAAACGCTTGGACATCTAAAATTTGACCAGATTGTTAAGATTAGCAAGAAAAATGTAGTGAAGGACTTGCCCAAACTTTCAAAACCAAAGAAGATTATATGTAAATATTCTTAGCTAGGAAATGAAGTTCGAGTTCCTTTGAAGGAAAAGGAAAACTCTTCAGCAAAGTGATTGTAGCTGGTAAACATGGACTTGTCTGGACCATCCAGAATGTAGTCAACCATAGGTAAGTTATACTTCATGTTAATAATTGATTATGACAACATAATGATATGGGTTTCTTTCCTTAGGGAAAAATATGAAGCTTTTGATAAGTCCAAGTAGTTCAAATCCATGGTTGAGAACGAAACATATTTCAAAATCAAAAGCATCGATTTAGAAAATGGAGGTGAGTTCACTTCAAAGGAATTTGATGAATTTTATATGATAAATGGAATCTAGATACAATTTACCATAATAGAGACTCCCCAACAAAATGGTGTTGTAGAGAGAGAAAACAGGCCAGTACAATAGTGAGTTAGAGCTATGATGATAAAAAAGAATGTTCATCAAAGGTTTTGGGTAGAGGCAATTCATACAACAATGGTTATTCTCAACAAGGCTCATTTTCGACCCAATAGTAACAAAACACCTTATGATTTGTGGTGTGGAAAATCAACAACAATCAAACAATTCAACATTTTTTGCAGCAGATGCTACATCAAAAGAAATGATGAGAAATTTGGGAAATTCGATGCTAGAGAAAATGAAAGAATTTTGCTGGGTTATTCACACAACAATAAAGGATACATATGCTACAATAAAGTCAGAAAAAAATGATTTACTATATTGATGTGAAGGTGGATGAGCACTATGATCAAGAAGTAAAACAACTCAAAAAAGCCAACGCTGAAGACCTAGTAAGAATTGATGAGAATGATGAAGCAACTGCATAAGAAAGCGAGGAAGATCCCTCTAGTCCTCAAGCCATAGATCCACTGAGGTATGTACAAAAACACCACTGAGCTGAGAAAATTGTTGGTGAATTAAATTCTTGAGTGTGGACAAGAAGGAAGTTCCTCAATGCCCTTGCACAAGCACATGTTGCACTATTTTACATGGAAGAACAAAAAAAATGTTGTTCAATCCACCCAAGATCAACATTGGTTGAAGACCATGAATGAATAATTGGACCAAATAGAGAAAACTCAGATTTGGGAGCTTGTTCCAAGACCTTCCAATAATAATTTTGTTGGCACGAAGTGGGTATTAAAAAATAATGTGAATGATCGTGGAGAAGTGGTAAGAAACAAGGCCAAGTTGGTGTGCAAAGGCTATGATCAAATAGAGGGATTAGACTAAGATGAAACTTTTTCTCCTATTACCGGATTAGAAGCAATCATATTTTTTTTGTTGCATTTGTATGTTTTAAAAAATTTAAAATTTATCAAATGGATGTCAAATCTGGTTTCCTCAATGGAGAGCCACAAGAGGGAGTTTATATAGAGCAACCAAAAGGTTTTCAACTAACAGGAAAACCCAACTATGTTTTCAGACTTAAGAAGGTATTGTATGGCCTCAAGCAAGCTCCTAGGGCTTGGTATTCCAAGCTATACAACTACCTACTCAAGTGTGGATTTAAAATCAGAGCAACGGATGACAATATTTTTGTCAAACAAAAGGATGGAAAACTCATTGTAGTGGTGGTATATATTGATGATATCATCTTTCCAAAGCTATTGGAGGGAGCAAAAGTAAGTGATAATAGGGTCACTGACTAAACAAACCATGCTTGAATTTTCATCGACCAACCTTGCTTTATTACACCTACCTTAGGAACGAGCCTTAGCAAGCATATGCCCCAACCCCAGGGGGCAAGGGTAGCATGGCAGGGAGAGGCAAGGGCAACATTGTTGGGAGAGGCAAAGGCAGCATTGTAGGGATAGTGTGCTTTGAACAATCCACATTCTATATTGAATCAATCTCTGCATCTCAACAACACATCACTGCAACACAGCTCCGCATCTCTGAATCAGAGCAAAGTTGGAAAATCGATCGACAAGGAAGGAAGGGTCGATAGCTTGCAAAAGGGTATAGGGTAAGGGCCCTAAAATAGAGTGACATCCTTCCTGGGAATACCACTTCCTTAAAGAGTACCTCTTATATCTCCCTACCAGAATAAATTTGAATTTTATGAATAGTGAATTTGAAGCTAGTATGAAGGGAGAATTTGAGATGAACATAGTTACTGATCAAACAAGAAAATTATCGATTACCCATTTTTTTGAGGTAGCAAAAAAATCACCCAATTTTGAAAAGTGGTTATTCAAAATACACCTTTTTTGGAGCATATTTTTGGCACTTTAAATTTTCTTATGTATCAAGTATGAACATTTTTTTAAAATGTGAGTGATTTTCATGCTGATTTTGAAAAGTGTTGATGCAGCATCAACCACTTTTTTTAGAGGGTTTATTTTTGACACTTTAAATTTTCTAATGTCTTATTCTTCCCTAAGATATTTGTTTTTAAGTGTATTTATGTATTTGTGTTTTTTTATTTTTCTTTTCAATTTTTTTTGTAATGAAATCTTCATTTTTTTGCATAGTTAAAAAAAAATCTCAATATTTTAAAGTTAGTATTTTCTATATGTTTATGTAATGTTAATTAATATTTCAATGCACATCAAATAATTTTCAGTAAAAAAACAATAATTTTAAACATTTGACAAAAAAATACACATTTTCAATATAAATATAATGAAAAAATACACATTTTGAGACTTTTTGTTAAAAATGACATGACAAATAAACGTTTTTTTTGGGAAAATCATAACAAAAAAACTAAAAACAAATAGCATTTTTATGAATTTTATGTTAAAAATTAATAGTAGTCACATTTTTTTACAAAAAATAATGATTCACATAAAAATTAAAGTTAAAATCAGAGAATACAAATATTAAACATATAACAACAATAAGCAAATACTCATTCTTCTCATAGAATCTCAAAGTCAAAACATTGCAAGTAAAACTAATGGATAGCTCTCAAAATTGAACTTCATTTGCAAGAATAACATAATGTTCATAAACAATATGATATAATCCATTTTCATCATCTTCTAAAGCTTCATTATTTTCTTCTTCCACAATATTTTTTGCTTCAGTTTTGTCATTTTCCTCTTCTAATGGATCTTTCATGTCTACAAATCTCCCAAAGTGTGTTTTTCCAATGTTTCAATGTAACGGTGGTTGAGGTTCTTGGTTGAGGTTCCTTTGTCTTTTTTTCCAAACATGATTTAGTAAAATCTCCTTTTCTCATACCAACTTCTTACATTTTATCTGGAAGAAATTGAAGAGAATTAATTCCTTGTTGAATAAAATTGTATTGTAGTGGGTCTTTTTCAATGGAAATGCAATTTCTTCCTTTTTGTAGGCAACATGCTAGTGTTGTACCTAATCATCAAGCACAAAATAAATAAGTAATTAAATTAGTATAAGCACATAAAAACTAAAAAATAAAATATTAAAATTCAATTTTATATAATAAAACTTTCCTGAACTTGAAAAAT
The DNA here is from genome assembly GCA_031772625.1 of Pinus tabuliformis. Lineage (NCBI taxonomy): Eukaryota > Viridiplantae > Streptophyta > Pinopsida > Pinales > Pinaceae > Pinus > Pinus tabuliformis. Next base: position 700,136,699 of record CM062805.1, on the reverse strand, counting down.
AAATCCAATACCCAATCTCCATTTAAAAATCTATAAGATAGTTAATTAATTCTTATGATTTTTTATAAATGTTAATTATCTCTTATTTTTCATCTTTATCCACATATGTTTATTTTTCTTATGACAGTATCATGAACCAATACTTGGCTATGACTCTTTCAATCTACTCTATTAATAAGAATAGACTTATAGACATCATCTTTTGTTCAACATTCAACATTGATGAACTCACAATCACTTATAATTGGTTGATCTCTAAAAGAAATAAGATTTGAATTTTTCCTATAACATGAGATAGTAAAAGTTAAATTAACTTGTATATAAATAAAAAAGTTAAACATTAATCAAACATACAATTTTAATGTCTTACCATGTAAGCTGCATCCTTGAGTTTGCTTTTCCCTTGAAGCTTGTTAATAACATTGCAAATCATGTGTCTGAATGAAATGTCACAAATCTCCAAAGTGGTGATGTTTTGACTTCTTGAAATCCCGTAACCACTTTGTTAAGATTTTTGTAAGTATGACACTCACTATCATATCCAATGTCTAGGAACTTGAAACCATTACGAATGCCTACAATAACTAGGGCATATTACCTTTTAGGTGTGAGTTTTGCAATGTCTTAAAAATCACCTTATATTATTTGATATAAGATAGTGTCGAGCCCATTCCAAATGAAATGAGTAAGAGTAAGATCAAGTTCAACATTCCTAAGGAGTTTCTTTCTCATCCTTTCCATCTTAATTTTTTTAATAGAGCTTTTGAAAGTTTTTGGTACTCCATCTACATCCTTCCTCGACATCTTTAATGAAATAAACATATATATGTATAAGTAATAAAATAAAAAAAGTTTACATATGAATAAAATGAATGTAAAAATAAACATGCATTTTTGAATGCAACATAAAAATATTTAAGTGTTGTTGTAGAACTTGATTCTGGGTAGTTGCATACAACATCATCCCAACTCTCTTTGTTCAACATTTTAACCATATGTTCTTTTATTTTCATATAAATCTTAACACTGAATAATAAAGTAAAAATTGTTAATATAGTGATATGTATAACAAACACTACCAACAACAAGTTATATTTGAAATAAAATTGTAATCCAAGAAAAAATAAAAATAATTCAACAAACTTACTTTTGAAATTCCGAGCACATTTTGTCCAATTACAAATCACCTGTCTTCACATGACATAGTATTAATTTGACTACATTTTCATCCTTCAATCCTTATAATGTTCTACAAGGTGTGATAGTCATATCATCTGGAAGTTTCTTCATTTCAGGACTTGTCTTATTGATGGTACATATAATGGGTTTAGACTTTTTAACCTTCTGATTGTTTATGGAAATATTCTCCCACATGTCAAAAATATCATCAATCAATTCCCATATCTCCCCAGTTCTAAATGCCATCTATAAAATGTTATCCATGTCCCTTAATAAATTTGAATTTAATTTGTCATCTTTTGAATTGATTTTATCTTTAATTTGAGAACCTATTTCCATACAACATTCCCTCTGAAAGCTTAGACTGAATTTTGTCTTATCCTCACCACATTTTTCTACAAATTCATTATGAATAAATACGATCCTTTGGATGAAGTTCATATACATTATATACTCATTATCTGCATTATGATCCCATGCCAATAAATTTGCTTTCATTTCTGTTAAACCAGCATAAATGATGCATTTGACTGTTTCAAAAGGAGGGTTATTGGGATATTCCTTGATCAATTATCTTTTGACCCTTGCTAGATGGTTCCCTCCTATTCCATAATATTTGTATTCAAAACATTATGTCCTATCAAATTCATCCTTGTTTGGAACTTAGTTTAGATCAATAAGAACAACATAATGCACCACATGTGCATATGGATTTTACCTGAACAATGTTTTCAAATTATGGACATGTAGGTGATGTGCCTTTATAATTTAATATTAAGATTGTCTTTCATTTGGCCTATAGAATTAGCTGAAATTAAGCTAAATTTTTTTTCCACCATTAATTAATTTATTCTTCATCAAGTGATCTCGAATGACATTTTGTTTTGTTTTAATAATGGCATCCTCTAAATCATCTCCTAGTGTTGTGATTTATCTACTTGATCCAGGTGGATATTGGTGGCCACCAGCCTATTCCACTTGGACCCCCACTATTGTTTCTTTAATTTTTTCAGTTTCCTTATTTGTAGCACAATTTACTATTTTCGGCAATTTTGCAGGTCTTGAATGTCCGGAGCCGTTTTGAGGCCCTAAATGACTTTTTTTTGGTAAAATTGGGAACAACATGGGTCATTAATTGATGTTGGTCATTCAAAAGTTGTATTCCTGCCATAGACATTTCTAACGAGGTATTGTGTGTGTTGAACACAGATCCTATGCCAAAGTTACGACCCCGAGAAGTTGTATCGATTTACCCAAACGGGGCCCATAGTTTGGCGCCTCATCTCCTAGGGTTAGGTTTTTGGATGTTAGTGTTTTCCATTGTTTCTCAATAATAAATAGGGCTTTGAGACTCATTGTAACAAAGTTCATAGGCATGTAGATGCCACATTTCTTCTCAAAGATAAGCTACCATCACCCGAGCTAGTTTTATTTCCATTCCATTTGTAAGCATATTTCAGTATTGGAGATTAATGAAATGAAGTGTTATTTCTACTGCATCTTTGTATTTATGGTTATATCTGAAATTTTTTTTGTTCTTGTTTAAATCCAGATTAGTGGTATCAGAGGCAGCCTACTCTTTCTTTGTCTTTCTTTTCATGTCCCCAACGAGGTCGAGATATAAGAAGTTGGGGCTCAATCTGGTTGAACCTTTGCAAGATCAACCTTGCAAACCCCAACGGCTGCCCATGGGGGAACAAAATAAATATGAGGGGCAGGAGATCCTATCAAAATATTGCTTGAGGAGGCCCTCGAGAAACAAAGGAACATGATGATGGATAGCTTTGTCGAGATCCTTCAACGGTTTCCTATCGGTGGTGCATCCACATCCAAAAACCACTCTAAAGGCTCCACTCCTTTTTAAGGTAAAAGTAAACTTTAACATTCCCGTATTTGAGGTCCAAATAGATGCAAACGTCATAGATAAATTGTTAAATTTGATAGAAAGATATTTTTCTGTTCATCATTTTTCCAATTGAGAAAAGATTACTTTTTCTCTTTTCTAAGTCGCCCCCCACATCAAGGACTGGTGGGAAACCTACAGTGAGTAGAAGGATGAAAGTACGACCTCACTTCTTTCATCTGCACCCACTTGGAATTTTTTTCGGGCTGTCATCAAGGAGCAATACTATGCTGTCGAGAGCTATCAAGATAAATACATAAAGTGGAAAATGCTATGGCAGAGAAGGGACCAATATGTGTTGAAGTTTACCAATGTTTTTCATACCCTTTGCAGGAAGTTTGGTATTAAGGATTCTCAGAAGCATTTGGTACTCAAGTACCATGGCTACCTACACAGGTACATCCAGGAAGAGATGGAGTTCCTGGACATCTCCTCACTCGACACGGTGTACTGATACACCATTAAGACCAACCAGAAGTTTAAAAAGAAGAAGAAAAACTTTGGATCTGCGAATTCGAAGCAAGGGAAAGGTGCCCCAAAACTGTAGAAAAAAGGACAAAACCAAGGCGGGGTGGCCCAGAAGAACCTGCCAAAGTTGCAAGCAAACAACAACACCGAGAAGGTAAATAAGGACACGAGAAAGTGGTGTGAGTTCCATAAGAGCTCCACTCACAACACAAGTGAGTTTTGGGCCAAGCAGGCACTGGTGGTCAAGCTGAAGGCTTCAGAATCAGATGCATGTTTTGACTCTGAGTCAGAACCTGACAAGGGGAATGACAAAGGGTAGTAGATTATTAATGCAGAGCCCAACACCACCATTTCCGCCATGAAGATCTAGAAGGAGGAACCTGAATATCTAGAGGAGGAGGAGCACCTCTTCCACTCCTAGATATGGGTCAAGGGTTCCCCGCTATAGTTCATTGTCGATAGTGGGAGCCAAAAGAACCTCATTTTGGTAGAGGTCAAGTGGATGGGCTTACCAACCAAAACACACCCTTAGCCGTACACCATTGGGTGGATTTACCAAGGAAGGGATCTTCGCGTGAGCTAACAGCGCTGCCTTCCATACAACATCAAGCCCTTCAGGGATGAGGTATTATGTGACGTTGCTCCCCTTAATGTTTGTGATGTATTATTAGGCCAACCATACTTGTGGAAGAAACATGATGTGTATGAGTCAAGGCTTCACGCTATTCTTGTTACTTTGGAAAATAAGTTGTAAGGATACCGGAGGTAGCACCGCCTACCGCCATCTCTTTGGTTACTGCAAAACATTGTAGTAAGATCATTTCCAAAATCGGGAAATTTGTTTTCTTGATGACATGTCCTCAGGGAAAGAAGAAGATGGTGGCCAAAACCTCCATACAAGGCTCCTCTACATGACAACAACAGATGGACAAGGTCATGGATGAGTACGAGGACATCTTCACTTCCCCTACAGGGGTGCCTCTTCACTGTCAGGTCAAGCACTCCATCGATCTAAACCCAGGTGCGTCATTGCCTAATGGACCAATTTGTCCGCGCTTCGTTTTGAAGAACAACAAAATTAAGAGTCAGATTCAGGATCTACTGCAAAAATGTCACATCCAGCTGAGCTCATCAAAGGCGGGTACCCGATCGTGTTGGTACAAAAGAAGGATGGGACTTGGAGATTCTTTATTGACTATCGGTGCTAATCAAGATCACTTTCTGGAATAGGTACCTGATAGCACAAATTCATGACTTTCTGGACCAACTCAAGGGGGAAAAATACTTAAGCAAGATTGACTTGAAATCCAGATATTAGCAGTTACTAATCAAACCCTCCAATGTGTGGAAGAATGCCTTCAAATCCAAGGAGGGCCTTTTGAAATGGTTGGTTATACCTTTCAGGTTGACGAATCATCCTGCAACCTTCATGAGGTTGATGGATGACATCTTGTGGCCATTCACCAAATTGTTTTTAGTGGTATACTTTGTAGGTTTTAACCTTGTATAGAAATTACCTGCATACAAATTCTAAAACACAGAAAATAAACAATGCGAGAGCATAACACATAAAACACATATTCACAAAGATTTTCCCTTGGATCCCAAAACTAGGACTGTCAGCTTGATTTTTCATTATGTTCCTTTCAATGTTACAATACATATTTATACATGCCAAAGCATCCAATACCATGGACTAAAAACCATCGCATCCAAAACCATGGACCGAAAAACCATCATGTCTAAAACCATGTGTGAAAAACATGCACAAAATCATAGGTAGGTCCACCCAACCTAATATAGGGTCCAAAAAACAAATAGAGGGGGGCTACCTACACCCCTCAAACCCCCTGTGACCCCCCCCCCCCCCCACTTCAAAATCAATGCAACAAGGAGGGAGCTCCACCCCGCCTCCTACCCCCCGATTAACTACATGGGCTAGTCATGGAAGAATATAACACAACCCAACATTCTCCCATTTGTTGTTTTCTTTCCGCAGGGGGCCACAAGAGAGCTTAGTCATTGATCCAACCCTACAACACCCATTGTTTCTCTACACCAAGGGAACTTCTCAGAGCTCACAGATTTTGTCAATGCATCTGCAGTATTCTTCAAAGTGTCCACCTTTACCAACAACACCTTTTTGTCTTCTAGCATATCCCTCACAAAGTGATACTGAACAATTATATGCTTTGTCTTTGAATGATATGCAGGGTTCTTTGCCAAGAAAATTTCACTTTGGATGTCATAGTCTATCCTTATAGCTCCCTGTACTAACCCCATACTTGAACACAATCTCTACAACCAAACTGCGTCCTTGCTTGCATGAGTGGCTGCCATGTATTCTTCCTCTGTAGTTGACGGTGCCACTACAGATTGTTTCTTACTCATCCAACTGACTGCACCTCCAAATAGGTTAAACACATACCCACTTGTAGATCTTCTCTGATCTAGATCTCCAGCCCAGTCTACATTAACAAATCCATGAATATCCAACACTTTGTCCAATCTTGGTCATTCTTGGTAGCACAAACCATAATCACTAGTGCCATGAAAATACCTGAAAATCCGCTTCACTGCTGTCTAGTGCTCCTTCCTTGGTTTTGACATAAACCTAATCAATACTCCCACTGCCTGTGCAATGTCTGTTCTAGTACAGACCATTGCATACATCAGGCTACCAACTGCACTTGCATACGGAACATGGGACATGTCCTCTTCCTCTTCTTGTGTCTTAGGACATTGTTTAGCAGATAACCTCACACCTACAAGAATATGAACCTTCACTAGTTTACTATCATGCATATCAAATCTCTGCAATATTGTCTCGACATACTTCCTCTGGTTTAACCAGAGCTTCCTCTTTGCCTAATCTCTTTTAATTTCCATGGCCAAAATATAGTTTGCAACACCAAGATCTTTCATGTCGATTTTGGAGGACAATTGGGTCTTCAAATCCTGGATAATTTCTTTGTCATTTCCAACCAGCAAAATATCATCCACATAGAATACCAGATAAATAACACGGTCACCAATTAATTTAAAATACACACAGTGATCTGCTTTGCTTCTGGGGAAGCCAAGTCCCTGTATAAATGTATCAAATTTCTAATGCCACATCCTTGGTGACTGTTTTAACCCATATAGAGAGTTCTTTAACTTTCATACTAGTTCTTTCTTACTCTTCACCACAAAGTCTTCAGGTTGCTTAACGTATATTTCCTTTTCCAGATACCCGTGAAGAAATGTTGTCTTCACATCCATCTGTTCTACCTCAAAATCAAAAGTAGCAGCAACAAATAAGAGTAATCTAATAGAAGTTACCTTGGCAACAAGAGAAGAAATATAACCAAAATCAATTCCCTACACTTGGGAATAACCTTTTGCTACCAATCGAGCTTTGTATTTCTCCACCTTTCCTTCTACATTTTTCTTCTTCTTGAACATCCATTTGCTACCAATGGGTTTCCTTCTAGCTGTCAACTCCACCAGATGCCAAGCATCATTTTTACGCAAAGATGCCATTTCATCAACCATGGCCTCTTTCTAGAGTTTTCCGTCCTTTGAATCTACTGCTTCCTTCACAGTTCTGGGATCATTGTCAGTAATAGATAAAGCAAAATTTGAACAGAAAGCAGATGGACTATACCTTTCTGGCTGCCTTCTTTCTCGATCTGATCTTCTCACACCCGGAGTTTGTGGCTCTTCATTTTCTGACTCCTCCTCTGTTGTAGAGTCTGATTCATCCTCCTTAAGCTCAAACTCTATCTTCTCAAGTTCCTTTGGTTGGACTTCATGTTTAATAACATATTTCATCTCTTCAAACACCACATCTTGGCTGTACAAAACCTTCCTTGTTACTGGGTTCTGTTGACGCGACGAATGTTTGCTATGCCAACAAGGGGAACTAACCCGATCACAGGCCCCAATTAGATCTGCTTTCATTTGGAGTGGCTAGTTCCAACGGGTTTTAAAGGGTCCTGTAAACTGTTAATCGTGCTGAAAGATTACTTCTTGGAGGAAGAATTCAATTAAATCAACAAAAGTAATAGCTAACCTATATGTATCAAATCCTATCTATGCTAATTCTAACTACTTATGCTAGTCCTAGCTATTCTAATCTATCCTACAGGAGCATAAAAAAAGAGATCAGACATCATATCTAGATTCCAAGTCCAGATGAATTAATTACTGGTTCACAGTTGAACAACGATGCATTAAACCTTAATTGCAATATGATTACTCATACAGGAATACACATTCCTTTCCATACAAATAAAACTTGCAACTGATGTCTAATATAGTTTCAAATCAGGGACTGCTCATGAGTTAAATATGATGAAGAATCACATTCAAATAACCAAGGCTAATCATAAGTTGTAGCAATATCAATAGGCACATAACAAAACATATTTATATTGATGCCAGCAACAACACCCTGATTCCAAACACATGAAAGGAGAGGCAAATGAATATGAAAAAGTCTCTTTCTTGACCAAACAATCTTCTTTATTCACAATAAATCAAAAGATGTTCCCTCAAAAAAAGTCCTCCCTTCATCTCTAGAGGTAATATTTATGCCTAAGAAACTGACCCTTGGTCTCCCCCTTAACCTTTCACCTCCCTTCCCTTTTCAATATACAAATCTGAATATACAATCGTAGAAAATCTGGTGTAGCTGCTGACATGTAGAGGACATATTTGCTGGAGCGCTTTGTTTCCTGTGGAGATGAATAGATGTTGATTCAAAGAGGATGGTTGTGTCATCCCTTCGTGCCTGTATTGAGCGAACATTATTCCCTATCATTTCCTGAAGGAAATTGAAGACATTGCACTCATCATCCCACATTTGGCATGATTGAAGGTGAGTTTGGAGGTAACAGCATCTCGATGTATCAATGATGTGCTTCATCTTGACATGGCGCGTGCCTCCATTATGCACTATGGCGGTTCATATCTCTTTCTGTAGAATATGCCTGTGCAATATCGACATCGGTGGTGTAGAGGTGTCACCTTGATATAAACCGCCTTTATCAGCTACCAGGTCCACTCGAACTCACCTATAGAAATAATTCATATTAGCTATGATTATGAGAAATATGATAAACATGATCACAAACAAACCTTGAATTCAGCCACAGTTTCTATTTAATCTTGCAACACAAAGCAGCTATAATTATCACACCACCGAACATGTTGTGACATGTATTCTTGTTGCCCACAATATTCATTTTTACTCAAGGATTGATTTAACAATGCTTCAAAAGCAGACCATCTACTTTACAGGATTTTCCTTTGATTACCCAGACGGGAGCCTTTTATCGCAAAACATAGGGAAAACATGGGAAAACCCGCGGCCGGGCCATAAGGCTGGACTTGAAATATTATGCACCCAGGCGTATAATTATCACTGGGTCCGCTCATTGCCCCTTCGCATATCGCATGGGCTTCACTTTTATCGATTGTCGATTATGATTATTGATAGGGGAGAGCAGACCCGAAATATATATGTGCCATGGTTCATAATCGCTTCGGATCCACCACATAATATTTCCCTTTTAAAACCTCGACCACAACGTATTATCGCAATACATGGGAATACACGAGAAAACCCGTGGTCGACCATAAGGCCAGAATTGAAATATTATGCACTTGGGTCTAAAGTTATCGTCGGGTCTACCACATCGCATTGTGCTTTATGTATATGCCATGGACTCTGCCGATTGAGATTGTAATAGGGGAAAGCAGACCCAAAATATATATATTATGTTTAATGATCCCGGTGGGTCTGGCAGATTGCAGTGTGCCTTATATACAAACCCTGGGCTCTGCCAATTGCGATATGCGATGGGCTCCGGGCCCAAAATATATATATTATGGTTAATAATGCCATTGGGCCCGGTGCCTCATGGTATGCGTTGTTTGTCAATGTTGATTGCGATAAGTGAAAAAGGGTAAGTTATGCATGTTTTGCGAAGCATTCCTATTATATAGAGTTATAATGGGAATAAAGATGCGATAGAAGGTTTTGTGGGTTGAATCCAAATACAACCATAATAGAGAGTGGGGGTTGGTTCTATGTGTGGGCATAGAGCACCATGAAGGTGTATGGGGATTGAGAAGTCCCGATGAAGGAAATGAATGAAGGGCTAGACTGGGTCATGAATGAACCATGTAGTAGAGATTTATTCAAGGGGGGTCTTGAACATTAAGAATTGAAGATTTGACTCGGCATAGAGTTAAAATCCCAGAGATAGAAGCAGATCATTTAGAGAAGTGAAAGATCAAACTTCTAGGGGACCCATTCAAATTTTCTATCAGAGCATGTTTTAATAGGGTGGTGGTTGTGGCCACAATAGGTTCCAAAGCTTATAATCCTTTAAACCATCCTTATACCCAATAAAGATGCACTTTTCAGATTTACTATCCAACTTGGTTTCTTCTCCTTTGGAACATGTACATATGCATCACATCCAAATACCCTCAGATGTGAAAGAGAGGGTTTCTTACTAGTCCATACCTCTTATGGAGTCTTATCCTCCAATGATGATGAAGGTGATCTGTTGACCAAGTAACATGTTGTCTCCACCGCCTCTGCCAAGAATTCTTGTCCTAACTTGGCACCATTAAGCATGCTTCTTACCCTTTCCATCAACGTCTTGTTCATTCTTTCCGCAACTCCATTTTTCTCAGGGGTGTATGGAGTAGTCTTCTGCCGTGCTATACCACACTTTTTACAGAATTCGTCAAATTCCTTGCTGCAAAGATCTCCACTATTATCTGTCCTCAACACCTTTATCTTCTTCTCTATCTTGCTTTCCACCAGAGCCTTAAATTCTTTAAACATGTCAAAGACTTAAGATTTCTTCTTGAGGAAATATATCCATGTATTCCTTGAGAAGTCATCTATAAATGATACATAGTACACAAACTTACCTAGTGATGGAATCATCACAGGTCCAAACACATCATTGTGCACAAGTTCTAATATATGTTTCTCCCTTTTACTACCAGAGGGGAAAGTCACCCGATTCTGCTTCCCATATACACAATTTTCACAGAAATCAAAATCCAGAGAGCTATTACTCATACCTTCTACCATACCTTTACCATGAAGTATTTGAAGGCCCTTCTCTCCAATATGTCCAAGTCTTTGATGGCATAACATGGTCTTCTCTCTAGAGATCACTAGATTTTCTGCCCCACTTTCAGGAACCACAAAACAGTTGTACCCATCAACAAAAGTGCTACCTTACAGCTTGTACAGAGTTCCAATTTGAACTCCACACATCAATATCAGTTCTCCCTAAACCATCTTGCAGGTATCTTTCTCGAACACTATTTTTACACCTGCATCATCCAGCTTGCTTACAGAAATAAGATTTCTGGCTAATGCAGGAATATGTAGAAAACCCAGAAGTGTTCTAACCCTTCCACCTTGCAACTTCAACTTTACCTTTTCGTCACCAATGATTCTAGCCTTCCTGTCATTCCCCAAGAAGACATCATCACCATCATATTTCTCATACTTGCAGAACCACTCTATATGGGGAGTGAGTTGAAAGGATGCACTTGAGTCAATCAACCATGCCTCATGATCTACATGTGTACTTGAAGAAGCCAAGTACACATCCCCACCTTCATCTGAGGTGGTTTTTGCCTCTATAGAAGGAGCATCATTAGATCCCTTTCCTTTATTAGGAGCTTTAGATTTACAGTCCCTTTTGTAGTGCCCTTCCTTTCCGAATTTCCAGCACACCACCTTTACAGGTTTTCTTGGAGATTTAGATCTCCCTCTAAATTTAGACCTCCCACTCGATGACTTATTTTTGTTTCTATTCTGGGACCATCCTCGTACAGACAAGGCATCAACATTCTGGCTCTCCATATTTTTCCGTCTCATTTCCTCCGTCAGCAAGGATGAGACTATTTCATCAAAATGCAAGGCAGTTGCATTACTTCCTATTGCAATAACCAGACTATCCCATGAATCTGGTAGAGAACACAAAAAATGGATGCACTTATTTTCATCTGAAATTTTAATATCAAAAGATAATAACTGACTTACCACAGTATTAAATGCATTCAGATGCTCTGTCACCGAGTCTTCATCTTTCATCCACAGGTTATACAAATTTTTCCGTAGGAAAGGTTTATTCACTAGAGACTTATATTGGTACAAAGTCCCTAACTTGTCCCACAAAACCTTTGTCGTAGCTTCCCCTGATAGATTCAGCAATACAGAATCTAAGACACACAATCGTATTGTGCTCTTTGCCTTCCGATCCAACTTCTTCGATTCTTCATCGGACACTCTCGTTGGTTTAGTACCTGGATCTACCACGATCCACTGATCTTTATCCACTAACAGATCCTCCATCTTGAGTTTCCTCAACTCAAAACTGTGACCATTAAATTTCTCGATCTCTATCTTTCAATTGCTTGCCATCTTCTTTCACCACCAGAATCGATCTCACAGATCTCCCACTGAACAGGGTCTACCACAGGCTCAAGCAAAACCCCTCAGCAATAAAGGCGTCCCCTTGAAGCCAAAACAACTCTGATATGAAATGTAGGTTTTAACCATGTACAGAAATTACCTGCATATGAATTCTAAAACATAGAAAATAAACAATGCGAGAGCATAACACATAAAAAACATATACACAGATATTTTCCCTTGGATCCCAAAATTGGGACTTCTAGCTTGATTTTTCATTATGTTCGTTTCAATGTTACAATACATATTTATACATGCCGAAGCATCCAATACCATGGATCGAAAACCATCGCGTCAAAAACCATGGACCGAAAAACCATTGTGTCCAAAACTATGTGTGAAAAACATGCACAAAACCATAGGTAGGTCCACCCAACCTAATATAGGGTCCAAAAAACAAATAGAGGGCGGTTACCTGCACCCTTCAAACCCCATGTGACCCCCCCACTACCCAATCGGCGCAACGAAGGGGGGGCTCTACCCCCCCTCTAACCCATCGGTTAACTACGTGGGCTAGTCGTGGAAAGAATATAACACAACCCAACATATGACATCCTAATATTCAATCATAGTTAGGAAGAGCACCTCCAACACATCCGATGGGTTCTCCAAACACTATGGCAACACAAGCTATGTTCCAATTTGGAGAAATGCACTTTTGGCATGACCCAGGTTCAGTATCAGGGATACATTATTGATGAATGAGGGGTGCATGTGGATCTAGCCAAGATCCAAGTCACTTGAGATTGGCCAGCCTCAACCACTTTGACATAGCTCCACAACTTTTTGGGTCTTGCAAATTTCTACCACAGGCTAGTGTTTGGATTCTCTCATATCACTTGGCCCTTCAGTTAAGTCACCAAGGGATGAGTGAAAGAAAATTTCTTTTGGTCTGAATCTCATCAGAAGGCATTCGCAGAGTTGAAAAATGGCCTTTTCTTTGCACCGGTGCTCACTTTACCAGAGTTGCAACAACCATTTGAGATCGAGACAGATGCCTCTGACTATGCTATTGGGGCAGTCCTTACTCAACATGGGCATCCAATGGCATATCACAATGAGACACTTTCAAACAAAGTTTGGAAGTTTCCCACTTATGAAAAAGAGATGTGTTCCATTATGTAGGCATTCCGACAATGGAAGAATTACATTTTGGGGAAGGAAACGGTCATCTGCACATACCACCGACCCCTGCAGTTCATACAAACACAATGGAAGTTGCAGAATGATTTCCATCATAGGTGGTCCACATACCTGCAATAGTTCCATTTGAATATCAAGTATAAGAAGGGAATCACCAATAATGTTGCAGACTGCCTTAGCCAACCACCGATCATGGTGTTAACCATTTTTCTTAACTCTTGTGGGCACATGACTTCTAATTGGCCACTTCTCTACAAAAGTGACCTAGAATTCGGCCACACATACCAGACTCTCTTGAAGGGTCAGAAAGTTCCATATTTTCACCTCCAGGATGCCCTGCTATGCCACTTGGGACACATTTGTGTTCCTTCAAGAGAGCATGCCAAGATGATTTGGAAAGCACACTACAGTCAGACCGCTGGGCATTTCGAGGTCGAGAAAACGATGGTAGTACTGCAAAAGTATTTCTATTGGTTGAATCTTCGATAGGATGTTGAGAAGTACATCAAATCTTGCACTGCGTGTGCCATTGTGAAACTAACCATCAAGAAGCAAGGCCTCTATACTTCGCTGCCTAACCCTAGTCGACCTTGGGAATCCATCTCCATGGATTACATGTTGGGCCTTCCTTCTACTAAGCATGGCAAAAATTGGGTTTTTGTGGTCATCGACAAATTCTAGAAGATGGCCATTATGGTGATCTATTAGAAGAATATCACAGCAGAAGCCACTCCTAAAATCTTCTTTGAATGAGTGTGGGTACACTCTGGGATCATAAAATGTATCATCTCAGATCGAGATAGTAGGTTTCTTAGTACATTTTGGTCCAGTATTTGGTTGATGCTGGACACCAAGCTCACTAAGGCCACAACTTTCGATCCCCAAACTGATGGCCAGACAGAGCTCGTCAACATGATGATCATACACATCTTCACATGTACAACTCAAAGCATCCACACAGATGGGATGAGAGACTCCCCTATATCCAGCATAGCTATAACCGGACTCTCGACATCTCGACTGGCCATAACCCTTTTCAGGTGGGCTTGGGATTTAAGCTACTATGACCCATTGATGTGGCCATACCATTTGTAGCTACTCAGGTAGATTCGGCTTATGTCCAGTCAGAAGCCGATAAGAAAAAAATATTCATTAAGCATATCCAACATATCTGCCAGACGGTCCATGAAATTATGGAAAAATCAAATGCCAAGTACAAGCAACGACATGATCAACATCAAGTTCCACACAAGTTTTAGGTGGGTGACAAAGTTTGGTTGCATTTGCAGAAGGAATGCCTTACCAGAGCCTATTGGAAACTCAGACCCCTACGATATGGTCCTTACACCATTACCAAGGCTGTGGGAGATAATGAATTTGAGCTTAGCACTCTCCCATTCCTTGGTCTATACTGAGTTTTCAATGTGGACTGCCTTCGACCATACTTCCCACTATTGTTGGACACATCAGACATTGCAGAACAACTCACACCTACACAATTAAATCTAGATTGCATGGAACATGCCACAACTGATCAGATCATCGAAACACAGATCAATAACGCCTGACAGAAAAGGATCCAAATATATCGAGTTGTCAAAGCAGACCAACTCCATCACTAGGGCAAGTGGCTCACTAGGGACCAAGTTCAACAGAAGTTTCCTCATCTCATTGAGGAACTCAACGCAACGGGGACCATTGCTTCCTAAGTGGGGAGGAATGATCCAGGTGGATATTGGTGGCCACCCGCCTATTCCACTTGGTCCCCCACTATTGTTTCTTTCAGTTTTTCAGTTCCTTATTTGTAGCACAATTTACTATTTTTGACAGTTTTTCAGGTCCTGAACTTCCAGAGCCATTTCGACGCTCCAAATGACATTGTTTTGGGAAAACTAGGACCAGGATGGGTCCTCAACCGATGTATTCCTTTAGATAGATCTGTCTAATGAGGTATTGTGCGTGACAAACAGATATCATATTCCAAAGTTACGACCCCAGGAAGTTGTTGTACCAATTTACCCAAACAGAGCCCATAGTTTAGCGCTTCATCTCCTAGGGTTAGGTTTTTGGATGTTTAATTTTTTCCATTGTTTCTCAATAATAAATAGGCCTTTGGGCCTCATTGTAACACAGTTTAGAGGCATGTGGCTGCCACATCTCTTCTCAGAGAGAAGCTACCATCGCCTGCGCTAGTCTTATTTCCATTATGTTTGTAAGCATATTTCAGTATTTGAGATTAATGATTTGAAGTGTTATTTCTACTGCATATTTGTATTTAAGGTTATATTTGTAATTTTTTGTGTTCCTTTTTAAATCTGGATCAGTGGTATCAAAGGTGGTTTGCTCTTTCTCTATTTTTCTTTGCATGTCCCCAATGAGGTCTGGATATAAGGAGTTAGGGATCGATCTGGTTGAACCTTTGCAAGATCAACCTCGCAAATCCCGACATCTGCCCATGGGGGAAGAAAGGAAAGACTGGGGATCAGGAGATCGTATCAAAATATTTCTCGAGGAGGCCCTCCAGAAACAAAGGAATGCGACGATGGATAACTTTGTCGAGATCCTTCAACGGTTGCCCACCAATGACGCATCCACATCCAGCAACCACTCTGGAGGCTCCACCCCTTTTAAGGTACAAGTAAACTTTGACATTCCCATATTTGAGGGCCAAATAGATGGAGGCACCTTAGATAAATAGTTAAATATGCTAGAAGCATATTTTTATGTTCATAATTTTTCCAATCGAAAAAAGATTACTTTTTCTCTTCTAAAAGCTACCCCCCACATCAAGGACTTGTGGGAAACCTACTGGAGAAGAAGGACGAAAGTATGACCTCACTTTTTTCAACCGCACCCACTTGGAATTCATTCTGGGATGCCATCAAGGAGAAGTACTACCCTGTCGGGAGCTATGAGGGTAAGTACATAAAGTGGAAAATGTTGTGGTGGGGAAGGGACCAAGATGTGCCAGAGTTTACCAATGTTTTTCATACCCTTTGCATGAACTTTGGTATCAAGGATTCTGAGAAGCATTTGGTACTCAAGTACTGTGGGTGCCTACACAAGTACATCCACAATGAGATGGAATTCTTGGACATCACCTCGCTTGGTACAACGTACTGATATGCCGTCAAGATCAAGCAGAAGTTTAAACAGAAGAAGCGAGACTTGAGATTTGCAAATATGAAGCAAGGGAAAGGTTTCCCCAAACCGCAGAACAAAAGACAAAGCCAAGGCGGGGTGGCCCAGGACAACTCGCCAAAGCCGCAGGCAAAGAAAAACACCGCGAAGCCAAAGAAGGACACGGGAAAGTGGTGTTAGTTACATAAAAGCTCCACTCACAAAACAAGTAAGTGTCAAGCCAAGCAGTCACTGGTGGCTGAGCTAAAGGCTTTCGAATCAGCTGCATGTTCCAACTCTGAGTCAGAACCCAACAAGGGGAATGAAAAAGGGAAGTAGATTATTCATGTGGAGCCCAACGCCATCGCTGCCACCATGAAGATCCAGAAGGAGGAGCCCAAAGATCAAGAGGAGGAGGAGCACATCTTCCACTCCCATATGTGGGTACACGGTTCCCTGCTACAGTTCATTGTCGATAGTGGGAGACAAAAGAACCTCATTTCGGCAGAGGCCATGAAGCGACTAGGCCTAACGACCACAACACACCCATAACTCTACACCATCGGGTGGCTTTACAAAGTACGACATCTTCATGTGAGCCACAAGTCTCGCCTTCCATACAACATCAAGCCCTTCACGGATGAGGTATGATGTGACGTTCCTCCCCTTGATGTTTGCGATGTATTATTAGGCCAACCATACTTGTGGAAGTGACACATTGTGTATGAGTCAAGGCCTCTCACTGTTATTGTTAGTTTGGGAAATAAGTTATACAGAATACCAGAGGTAGCACCGCGTACCTCCATCTCTTTGGTTACTGCAAAAAAATGTAGTAAGCTCATTTCCAAAACCGGGAAATTTGTTTCCCTGATGATACGTCCTCAGGGAAAGAAGAAGATGGTGGCCATGACCTCCGTGTAAGGCCCCTCCACAAGACAACAATATATGGACAAGGTTGTGTAGGAGTACGAGGACATCTTCACCTCCACCATAGGGGTGCCTCTGCACTGTCAGGTCAAGAACTCCATCGAGCTGACCCCAGGTGCGTCATTTCCTAATGGACCAATATATCGGTGCTCCATTATGTAGAACGAAGAAATCAAGAGGCGGATTCAGCTACTACAGAAAGGTCACATCTGGTCGAGTTCATCGCCCTACATGAGATAGATCATGTTGGTATAGAAGAAGGATGGGACTTGGAGACTCTGTATTGACTATCCGGCACTGAACAAGATCATTGTCTAGAATAGGTACTTGATCCCATGGATTGATGACCTTCTGGATCAACTCAAGGGGGGAAATACTTCAGTAAGATTCAATTGAAGTCTAGATATTAACAGGTACTAGTCGAACCCATAGATGTGTGGAAGACTGCCTTCAAAGCCAAGGAGGGCCTTTTTGAATGGTTGCTTACACCTTTTGGGTTGACGAATGCTCCTATAACATTCATGAGTCTAATGGATGACATCTTATGGCAATTCACCAACTCATTTGTAGTGGTATACTTGCAAGATATCCTGATCTTCGGCGAAAGTTGGGAAGAGAACCTCTGCCACATTTGACAGGTTCTCTAGACATTGTGGCAACACAAGGTGTGTGCCAATTTGGAGAACTGCACTTTTGGCATGACCAATGTTCAGTATCTAGGATACATTATTGATGAACGGGGAGTGCATGTCGATCTAACCAAGATCCAAGTCATTTGGGATTGGCCAACCCCAACCACTCTAACAGAGCTCTTCAGCTTTCTCGGTATTGCCAATTTCTACCACAGGTTTGTGTTGGGATTCTCTCATATCACTTGGCCCTTGAGTCAAATCACCAACGGAGGAGTGAAAGAAAAATTATTTTGGTGTGAATCTCAATAGAAGGCATTCGTAGAGTTGAAACATCGCCTCTCCTCTGCACCAGTGTTCACTTTACCAGACTTGTAACAACCATTTGAGATTGAGACAGATGCCTCTGACTATGCTATTGGGGTAGTCCTTACTCAACAGGGGCATGTAGTGGCATATCACAGTGGGACACTTTCAAACACAATCTGAAAGTATCCCACTTATGACAAAGAGATGTATTCCATTATGTAGGCCTGTCGACAATGGAAGAATTACATTTTGGGGAAGGAAATAGTCATCCACACAGACCACCGACCCCTGCAGTTCATACAAACACAAGGGAAGCTGCAGAACGATCGCCATCAGAAGTGGTCCACATACCTGCAACAATTCCATTTTAATATCAGGTATAATAAGGGCAACACCAGTAATGTTGTAGACTTCCTGAGTCAACCACCGATCATGGAATTAACCATCATGCTCAACTCTTGTGGGAATGAGACTTATGATTGGTTGCTTCTCTACAAAAGTGACCTAGAATTCGGCCACACATACCAAATGCTCTTGGAGGGTCAACAAGTTCCTGATTTTTACCTCCATGATTCCCTGCTATTCCACCTAGGACACCTTTGTGTTCCTTTAAGAGAACGTGCCAAGATTGTTTGGCAAGCGCAATACAGTGAGGTCGCTGGTCATTTCATGGTCGAGAAAACAATGGTAGTACTACAACTATTTATGTTCGCTTGTTGGGGCATGACCCAGGTTCAGAGTTAATTAGCCAAACAAATCCCTGTATTACTGGCCCTTTCGGCAACAATCTACAGACCGTGGACTGAGGTCTCACCCAAAGTAGTATGGGGGGGTGTTGGAACCAGGTTTCCACACCCTTGAGATGTATGAGGGGTTGATTTTGTCCAACTATGAGTCCCTTTGTGTAGGTTAGTTCATGCACTTCCCTGGCCTTTGCACAACCCTAACCAAGGGTTGTGGGGCTTTCATGCTGCTGGAGCAACAATCTACACTATTTCCCTAAATTACACCTGAGATCTTTACTTATCTTCTTATAACAGTTAGTTATCTTCGCATAAACAGAGGCCTTGTATTATATTTACTTATCTATCACATTCATATGAGTTCATGCAATGAATAAACAATAAACTTGCAATTCATACCCAATAATACATAAAACAGGAAAAGACAAACAAAAATATGGTAAAATTTCTTTTTTATTAATTCTCCCATGGTTACAGACTTGCCTTGCCCTGCGCACTCAGCTGCGGACTACTAGGCCTCTGCACACTTAGTTGCAAAGCCTTCTCCTACTCCACCACCCAAAGACATGACTTACACTTCGACTTAATGCTTCTATTCCTTCTTTTCCATCAATAGATGTCCCTCTTACACTTAGATCCTCGCTCTATTTATACAATCCCATGGTCCGATCTTTCAAGATGAAATTACTACAAAAACAATGGCGAACAACCCGATGACTCTATTACGACTTCGTGCTTTGCACCCACAATTCACAGAGTCTTTACAATTGACTTAGTGAAAAATTGGGCTTTAAGCTCCAATACATGCCTTGCGGGGATTCCATGCCCAATAGGCCCCCAACACAACATCGTGACTCGCCCTCGAGTCACTCAGTTGGTGCGGAGATCTTTGCACGAAGACCGTCCAACTCTGATCGAATGACTGCATGGTCGATAACGCACTGAACAGCTGCCTACTGAATCTCTTGTACTTGTTGTTTTGAGACCGCAGTGTCAGAATTTCTCCCCTATATCTATTCCTGCATCCCCTGCATTTGTTTATAGTCCTGCACCTTCTTTCGGCTACTTGGAGTGTGAAGATTGTGCTTTTGTTGGTTAGTCAAATAGCCAGGGCACCTCCGTATGTCTTCAAGTGACTGCCATTCACTTTGCCTAGGAAAGGTTCACCATTTAGCTTTACCAACTACATTGCACCTCCGTTTCTGACCTCCTTAACAACATATGGTCCCAACCAGTGAATTCTGAAATTTCCCGGTAATTTATCAAACTTACTGTCATACAGTAACACTAAGTCATTGACCTTGAAGGTGCACAACTTAATATGTTGATCGTGCCAGACATTTTCGCGTTTCTTTTGTACTTGCTGATCAAAGCCAGCCAGAAACCACTCCTCTTCAATTTCCTCCAACTGCACAAGCCTCTCCTCTAGGGATTACAACGTTCACTCCATAATCTAGCCTCAGAGGCATTTTCTTTTTCAGTCTCTTTCACATTGTCCTATAAGCCCACAGAACCACTGGTACGTGCAGGTCCTAATCAGTCCGCTGCACATCATATACCTTGTTCAGTAATTCATACACTTTGTTAAAGGCTGCTACGTGGATAAGCTTCTGCACACTCATTCTTTCCATACTCCGTTGTTCCAACCTAAGGGGTTGTTCGTGCCATTGCCTTGCCTTGACCACGTCTCCTAACGTGAAGTCTGTGTGCATCCGCATAGGTTTTGTAACATATGCTTGTATCCATCTGGACGAGTGTGCGCGTGGATCGTTTCGTTCGACAATCTTGTCTGCTAATTGCATCTAGGGCTTTCCAAACCATATGCGCATCAGCATCCTACATTCGTGCCAGTCCTCAAAGCTTCCTTGGTGCGCACCCCAGCACCTTGCGACCGTAGCGCGTAGTACCCATTTCAAAGCCTTGAAACGTTGTTGTTCCGACACCTCTCTTTCAAATCTGTTAAGGAAGGCATCTACCTTGCTTAACCCATCATATGTAGGCAGATCCCTTACCTCTGTCAATACACAGCGCAAAAATATCATCACCATGTTGCAGTTCAGCGTGGTTACCTCGTGGAACTGGTTATGCTAGTGCTCTATCTCCTCGTCAGAATCTGATGTACAAGAGCTTTCACTCTCCCATAAGATCCGTCCATCCGCGGTGGGATTGACCCAGTCTTGCTCTCGCGCGGTTAACTTGTAAATGAAGTCGAAGTTGTCATCGCTTTCATAGTCATGCACTGGCTCCGTGTAGCACGATCCTTCTACAGGGTCCAAAGGTACAACTACGCGCAGAGACTTTTTCTCAAAAATCATCTTGCGCTTCTTCAGATTTATCACCTTGTTCATGTTAGTGGGCCAATCTATTCCTAATAGCACAAGGTAGGGATTGCTATCATCAACAATCTCTATCACTTCAAAATCGACCAGTGCACTTGCTCCTTCAATATCCATGGTGATTCCCTACAATCTTCCCATAGGTAGGATCTTTTGCTGGTTCACCATTCGTAGTTGGATAGGAGACCATTGTAGTGTAGACCTCACCATGCGCTCCCATGTTTGCTTTGGCAGAATGTTTGCATCTGATCCTAGGTCCATAATCACTTGGTCCATCTCATATTCTCCAATTTTCGTGGTCAACCTCATTTCTCTTCCCCTCCTTGTTGCGTGCTTTCCAATATTCCAGACTACGCACAGTTCTCTTGGCGCGATCCTAGCACATCGATTAATGAGTTCCTGTAGTCCCTTTACAGCCTTGTTTTCACGTAGTATCTTCATGCATGTTTGCAGGAACATCGTGAGCATCGATGGGTCCATTTCTGGCTCTGGTATATCTTTGCTTACTAAAGTGGAGGCATCAGCGAAAAACTCTGCTTCTTTTGTCAGAGCCTTGCGAACCCAAGTAACATCTTTAGGCTGCTTGTCTTTATCATCACCTATCATAATTCCACTTCTGAGCACAATGTTTACATTAGGGTCTTCCTCACATGACTTAGACCTCATCATTTGTAGGTTCTGAGTCAGGGGAGTTTGGAGTGCTCCCTTGTCGCGCAGCCGCGCTATCAGTGTGGGAAAATCCTCCGTCTCATGATCAAAAAATGTACAATAAAAGCATGATGGATTCATCAGATTCATACAATCATGGGCATAATGTCCTGGCCCCATGCAATTGTAACATATCAGCTGTCTGTGAACTCTTTGAGGCCCTCCTCCACCTCGGCCTTGTCTGCTCCCTTGAAATCTGGTTCGTGCCACTCATGAGTTCTGGTCAAGGGTCCGCGTTTCGGCCTGAACTTTGTATGTGGGAGTCCTATCCATAATTAGTTCATAGCTTCTATAGGTGTGCTCATCATGTCCCACTGATCTAGAGAAATTACAGAACAACTGTTGTGAATTATGCGTGTACTTTTGCAATAAATGGTAGTTATCCATAGCATGATTTCCTTGTATTTGACAAATCGCGCACCACAATGCAAGCGCTGCGATAGGTCCTACTTGTGCCTCTGGTCTTTACGGAATCGGTCCTTCTCCCGTAAGGCAATTCATGAACATTGGGCAGTGGTCCTTGTCATGACCCTGACCCTTACATTTAACACACCATACCTCATTGTGCAATTCTGGGTGAGTTGTCCTGTCTTGTTTCAGACTGCATCTCAAGGCACAAGTTTTTCAACTATGCATGGATCTGCTAAACTCTGAGGTTAGGATCCTATATCAGGGTTTCATGCAGCCTCATCGCAATCTCCAAGGCCTTGTCCCGAGTTTGTAGCCTCTATTGTGACAATGTGTTCCTTGAATGCGGTGTTAGCGATGCTACAAACCATTCACGGTGTTGTCCATCCGTTAAAGTCATGTTATCTTCACGAATTGTGCACTTTAGTCTCTGATCCAACTCCCAAGGAGTCTCACCTGGTAGCATCATGATCTCCATGAACCCAATTTTCAAGTGTGCCTTTGACTTCAGCCTGCTAAATTCTCTCTTCAACGCAGTTTGGATATCTGCGATCCCTAGAGTCAGGTTGTCATTAGAATGCTTAATATACCAGGTCAGCACAGGATCCTCCAGAGCGCTGACCAACGTTGCTTTCTTCATATTGTCATCTGTAACTCCCTACACTTATCGCGAACCAAAACTGGTTCGGATCTTCATTTCTTACTCCCTTGAACACCGACAACTTTATCGTGCTCGCCATATTGACTCGTGGTGGTGGCGGAGGTGGTATGGGCAAAGATGGGGGTGAAGGTGGTGAAACTGGTGGTGGTGTGGGTGGGGGTGGTATGCGAATAATCCTCTGCCTTATCAAATTGATCACACCTCTTGGTGAGACCTTCACGAGCTCTTCCTCGTTCCCTCGCAGAGGTGAAATCAAGGGGCTAGTTTCTAGTTCTGCATCACCTTCGTTTCTATAAATTCTCCCACTTTGCATAGCCTCGAACATCAATGTATTTACATAACCCACTTTTCACATAGTAGCATTTTAATCCAAGTGTTTAGAGACTTAACGTACTTACCTCGTGGTCCTTTGAGAAAGCGTCATTTTTCCTTGCTATAGCTGACTGAAGTATCTATCACGAATTTAGTGATGAATCCTCCTATAATTCGATCGATCTAGTGATCAACAATCCACACTAACTTATCCTCTAATGCTTCCAATCTAAACACCAACTCAGGGGTCCACACAATTGGTCTATCGAGCTTGCACCTTCCCCGACTATCTATTAGCTTTGCGATCCACTCATATAACTCGGTAGGGAAGATGCAAAGAAAATTTCATGGATTTCTATGTACAGGTAGTAGTCTAACTACTCTTTTTTTGATAGTCATGGATTCCTGTTCTCCTGCGTCGTGAACTCGTGAATCTTCCTATCCAACCAATCTTCAATTTCTTTCTTAGTTGGATTCCATTGATACGACATCAAACATCTCTATGCAGATTTCGATCCTAGCAATAGAACCATTTGTTGGCTTGTTGGGGCCTGACCCAAGTTCAGAGTTAATTAGACAAACAAATCCCTGTACTACTCGACCTTTCGGTAAAAATCCGCGGAGTGCGGACTGACGTCTCACCTGAAGTAGTATGGGGGGGTGTTGGAACCAGGTTTCCACACCCTTGAGATGTCTGAGGGGTTGATTTGGTCCAATTGTGAGTCCCTTTGTGCACTTCCCTAGCTTTCGCACATCCCTAACTAGGGGTTATGGGGTTTTCACGCTGCTGGAGCAGCAATCTGCACTATTTCCCTAAGTCACACCCAAGATCTTTACTTATATTCTTAGAACAGTTCATTATCTTTGCGTAAACAAATGCCTTATATTATACTTACTTATCCAACACATTCATATGAGTTCCTGCAATGAATAAATAGTAAACTTGCAATTCATACCCAATAATACATAAAATAGGAAAACACACACAGAAATATGGTAAAACTTCTCTTTTATTAATTCACCCACCGTTACAGACTCAACCTGCCCTGCACACTCAGCTACAAGGGTCCATGCACTCATATGTGGACTCCTAGGCCTCTGCGCACTTAGCTGCAGAGCCTTCTCGTACTCCACGACCCAAAGACATGACTTACACTCTGACTCAATGATTCTTTTCCTTCTTTTCCATCGATAGATGTCCCTCTTACACTTAGAGCCTTGCTCTATTTATACAATCCCATGGTTTGCGTACCATGGGAATATATTTCAACCCGACATTACATTACAAAAGCAAGGGCGGACCACCCTATGACTCTATTACGACTTCACGCTCCGTGCCCATAAGTCATGGAGTCTTTACAATGGACTTGGTCAAAACATGGGCTTTAAGCCCCAAAACATGCCTTGTGGGGCTTCCACGACCAACACCATCATGCTCAACTCTTGTGGTCACGAGATTTCTGATTGGCCACTTCTCTACAAAAGTGACCCAGAATTTGGCCACACATACCAGATGCTCTTGGAGGGTCAGCAAGTTCCTGATTTTCACCTCTAGGATTCCCTACTATGCCACCTGGACACATTTGTGTTCCTTTAAGCGAGCGTGCCAAGATTGTTTGACAAGCGCACTATAGTTAGGCTGTTGGGCATTTCATGGTCGAGAAAATGGTGGCAGTAGTGCAAAACTATTTCTATTGGCTGAATCTTCGATAGGATGTTGGGAAGTACATCAGATCCTGCACTGCCTGTGTCATTACCAAACCAACCATCAAGATGCAAGGCCTCTATACTCCGCTTCCTATAAACCTTGGGAATCCATTTCTGTGGATTACATGTTGGGCCTTCCTTCTACTAAGCATGGAAACAACTATGTTTTTGTGTTCCTCCACAGATTCACGAAGATGGCCATTATGGTGGCATGCAAGAAGAATATCACAATAGAAATCACTGTTAAACTCTTCTTTGAATGAGTGTGGTTACACTTTTGGATCCCACAGTATATCATCTTAGATCAGGACAACAGGTTCCTCACTACATTTTGGTCTAGTCTCTAGTCGATGTTGGACACCAAGCTCACTAAGTCCACAAATTTCCATCCCCAAACCGATGGCCAGACGGAGGTCGTCAACAGAATGATCGTATGCATTCTGCACATGTACAACTCAAAGAATCTACGCACATGGGATGAGAGCCTCCCCTATGTCCAAGATAGCTATAACCGGCTTCTCCACAGCTCGACTGGGCACAACCCTTTTCAGGTGGGCTTGGGATTCCAGCCACTATGCCCCATTGATGTGGCCATAACATTTGCAACTACTCAGGCAGATTCGACTCATTTCTAGTCGGAAGCTGATAAAGCAAACAAATTCATTGAGCATATCCAACAAATCTGCCAACAGGTCCATGACATTCTAGAGAAATCAAATGCCAAGCACAAGCAACGACATGATCGACATTGAGTCCCACACAAGTTTTAGGTGGGCGACAAAGTCATGTTGTATTTGCAGAAGGAATGCCTTACCAGAGCCTATCGAAAACTTAGACCCCTCTGATATGGTCCTTGCACCATTATCAAGGCTATGGGAGACAATGAATTTGAGCTCAGTATTCCCCCATTCCTTGGCCTGCACCCAGTGTTCAATGTGGACTGCCTTCGACCATACTTCCCACCATTACTGGACACATCGGACATTGCAGAACAGCTCACACCTACATAGTTAAATCCAGATAGCATGGAAAAAGCCACAACTAATTGAATCATGGACACGTAAATCAAGAACACTTGAAAACAAAGGATTCAACTATATCGAGTTTTCAAAGTAGGCCAACTCCTTCACCAGGGCAAGTGGCTCACTAAGGACCAATCTCAGCAGAAGTTTCCTCATCTCATGGAGGAACTCAATGCAATGGGGACCATTTCTTCCTGAGGGGGGAGGAATGATCCAGGTGAATATTGGTGGCCATCCAACTATTCCACTTGGACCCCCACCATTGTTTATTTAAGTTTTTGTCTTTGTAGCAAAATTTTCTATTTTTGACATTTTTTCGGCTCCTGAACTTCCAAAGGCGTTTTGAGGCCCTAAACGATGTTTTTTTGGGAAAATTGGGACCAACGTGGGTCCTTACCAATGTTGGTCACTTGAAAGTGTATTCCTCAAATAGATCATTCTAACGAGGTATTATGTGCAACAAACAAAGATCGTATTCCAAAGTTATGACCTGAGGAAGTTGTTGTACCAATTCACCCAAACGAAGCCTATAGTTTGGTGCTTCATCTCCTAGGGTTAGGTTTTGGGATGTTTACGGTTTTCCATTGTTTCTCAATAATAAATATGGCTTTGAGCCTTATTGTAACACATTTCAAAGGCATGTATCTGCCACATCTCTTCTCAGAGATAAGCTACCATCACCCGCGCTAATCTTATTTCCATTATATTTGTAAGAATATTTTAGTATTGGAGATTAATGAAATGAAGTATTATTTCTATTGCATATATTTATTTATGGTTATATCTTTAATTTGTTGTGTTCCTGTTTATATCTGGATCAGTGGTATCAAATTCGGGCTTCTCTTTCTCTATTTTTCTTTGCAAGTCCTCAACAAGGTCAGAATATAAGGAGTTAGGGCTCAATCTGGTTGAACCTTTCCAAGATTAGCCTCACAAACCCCAACAAGCGCCATGGGGGAAGAAAAGAAAGATGAGGGGGCAGGAGATCTTATCAAAATATTTCTCAAGGAGGCCCTCGACAAACAAAGGAATGCAATGATGGATAACTTTTCCAAGATCCTTCAATGGTTGCCCACCAGATGCACATCTGCATCCAACAGCCACTTTGGAGGCTCCACTCCTTTTAAGGTACAAGTAAACTTTAACATTCCCATATTTGA
The DNA here is from genome assembly GCA_031772625.1 of Pinus tabuliformis. NCBI lineage: Eukaryota > Viridiplantae > Streptophyta > Pinopsida > Pinales > Pinaceae > Pinus > Pinus tabuliformis. The sequence continues at coordinate 700,109,464 of CM062805.1, read as the reverse complement.
GGGCTAAAGAGATGCAAACATTGTAGATAAATGGTGAAATTTGCTAGAAGGATATTTTTCTGTTCATCATTTTTCTAGCCGATAAAATATTAGTTGTTCTCTTCTCAAAGCCACCCCCCACGTCAAGGACTAGTGGGAAACCTAATGTGAGTAAAAGGATGAAAGTATGGCCTCACTTTTTTCAGCCACAACCACTTGGAATTCATTCGAGATGCCATCAAGGAGTAGTACTACCCTCTCGAGAGCTATGAGGATAAATACATAAAGTGGACAACGCTACGGCAAGGAAGGGATCAAGATGTGCCATAGTTTACCAATGTTTTTCATGCCCTTCACACGAAGTTGGGTATCAAGGATTATGAGAAACATTTTATACTCAAGTACCATGGTTGCCTACACAAGTACATCCAAGACGAGATGGATTTCCTGGAAATATCCTCGCTTGGCATGGCATACCAATACGCCATCAAGATCAAGTGGAAGTTTAAATAGAAGAAGAAAGACTTGGATCGGTGAATCCGAAGCAAGGGAAAGGTTCCCCCAAACCATAGAACAAAGCATAAAGCCAAGGCGGGGTAGCCGAGGACAACTCGCTAAAGCTGCAAGCAAATAAAAACACCATGAAGTGGAGTAAGGACATGGGAAAATGGTGTGAGTTCTGTAAGAGATCCACTCACAACACAAGTGAGTGTCAGGCCAAGCAGTCACTAGTGGCCGAGCTGAAGGCTTTAGAATCATATGCATGTCCCAACTCTGAATCAGAACCTGAAAAGCAGAATGAAAAAGGGAAGTAGATTTTCGATGCAGAGCCCAACACCACCGTTGCCACCATGAATATCCAGAAGGAGGAACCCGAAGGTCCAGTGGAGGTGGAGCGCCTCTTCCACTCCTAGATGTGGGTAAAGGGTTCTGCATTACAGTTCATTGTCGACAACGGGAACCAAAAGAACCTCATTTTGGTAGAGATTGTGAAGTGGCTAGGGCTACCGACCAAAACACACCCATAACCATACACCATTGCGTGGCTTCACCAAGGACAGGATACCGGAGGTAGGACTGCCTACCACCATCTCTTTGGTTATTGCAAAAAAAATGTAATAAGATCATTTCAAAAATAGGGAAATTTGTTTTCATGATAATACGTCGTCAGGGAAAGAAAAAGACTGTGGCCACGACCTCGAGATAGGGCCCCTCTGCGCGACAATAACATATGGAAAAAGTTGTGGAGGAGTACAAGGACATATTCGCCTGCCCCGCAGGGGTGCCTCTACACTGCTAGGTCAAGCACGCCATCGATATGACCCCAGGTGCATCATTGCCTATTGGACTAATCTATCGGCACTTCGTTCTGGAGAACGACAAATTCAATAGGAAGATTTAGGAGCTACTGCAGAAAGGTCATATCCGGTTGAGTTCATCGCCCTATGGGAGCTCGATCATGTTGGTACAAAAGAAGGATGGGACTTAGAGAATTTGTATTGACTATCGGATGCTGAACAAGATGACTATCACAAATAGGTACCTGATCCCATCAATTGAAGACCTTATTGACCAACTCAAGGGGGGGAATACTTCAGCAAGATCAAATCAAAGTTTGGATATCCGCAGGTACTAATCGAACCCTCTGATATGTGGAAGGATGCCTTCAAAGCCAAGGAGGGCCTTTTTGAATGGTTGGTTATGCCTTTCAAGTTGATGAATGCTCCTACAATCTTCATGAGTCTGATGGATGACACCTTGCGGCTAGTAACCAAGTAATTTGTAGTGGTATACTTGGATTACATCATGATCTTCAGCCAAAGTTGGGAAGAGCACCTCCACCACATCCAACAAGCTCTCCAAATACTGTGGCAACACAAGCTATGTGCCGATTTGGAGAAATGCACTTTTGGCATGACCCAGGTTTAGTACATGGGATACATTATTGAAGAACGGGGGTGCATGTGGATCCAACCAAGATCCAAGCCATTCATGATTGGCCAGCCCCAACCACTCTAATAGAGCTTCGCAACTTTTTGGGTCCTGCCAATTTATACTGCAGGTTTGTGTTGGGATTCTCTCATATCACTTGGCCCTTGAGTCAAGTTACCAAGGGAGGAGAGAAAGAAAAATTATTATCTTCTGAATCGCAACAGAAGGCATTCACAGAGTTGAAACATAACCTCTACTCTGCACCAGTGCTCACTTTACTAGACTTGCAACAACAATTCGAGATCAAGAGAGACGCCTGTGACTATACTATTGGGGTAGTCCTTACTCAATAGGGGCATCCAGTGGCATATCATAGTGAGACACTTTCAGACACAGTTCGAAAGAATCCCACTTATGAAAAAGATATGTATTCCATTGTGCAGGCCTACTGACAATGGAAGTATTACATTTTGGGGAAGGAAACGGTGATCCACAAAGACCACCAACCACTATAGTTTATATAGATGCAAGGGAAGTTGCATAATGATTGCCATCAGAAGTGGTCCACATACCTACAACAATTCCATTTAAATATCAAGTATAAGAAGGAACACCAATAATGTTGCAGACTGCCACAACTGACCACCGATCATGGTGTTAACCACCGTGCTCAACTCTTGTGGGCATGAGACTTTTGATTGGCCACTTCTCTACAAAAGCGATCCAAAATTAGGCCACACATACCAAACGTTATTAGAGGGACAACAAGTTCTATATTTTCACCTCCAGGATGCCCTGCTATGCCACCTAGGACACCTTTGTGTTCCTTCAAGCAAGCTTGCCAAGATGATTTGGGAAGCGCACTACAGTTAGGTTGGTCGACATTTCAGGGTTGAGAAAATGGTGGCAGTACTGTAGAAGTATTTCTATTGGCTGAATATTTGACAAGATGTCGGGAAGTACATCAAATCCCGCACTGCCTGTGCCAATTCTAAACTGGCCATCAAGAAGTAAGGCCTCTATACTCTGCTTCCTACCACTAGTCAACCTTGGGAATCCATATACATGGATTACATGTCAGGCCTTCCTTCTACTAAGCATGGCAACGACTGTGTTTTTTTGGTCATCAAAAGATTCTCAAAGATGGCCATTATGGTGGCCTACAAGAAGAATATCACAACAAAACCACTGCTAAAATCTTCTTTGAAGGAGTGTGGGTAAACTTTGGGGTCCCACAGTCTAGCATCTCAGATTGGGATCGCAAATTCCTCAGTACATTTTGGTCCAGTCTCTGGTCGATGTTGGACACTAAGCTCACTAAGTCCACAACTTTCCATCCCCAAACTGATGACCAGACAAAGGTCATCAACAAGATGATTATACACATTCTCCGCATGTACAAATCCAAGAGTCCAAGCACATGGGATGAGAGCCTCCCCTATGTCTAACATATTTATAATGGGCTCTCCATAGCTCAACTAGCCATAGGCCTTTTCAGGTGGGCTTGGGATTCCATCCACTATGCCCCCTTGATGTGGCCATACCATTTGCAGCTACTCAGGCAGATTCGACTCATGTCCAGTTAGAAGCCAATAAGGCAAACAAATTCATTGAGCATATCCAACATATCTGCCAGTAGGTCCATTGCTTTTTGGAGAAATCAAATACCAAGTACAAGCAACGGCATGATCAACGTCGAGTTCCGAACAAGTTTCAGGTGGGCGAGAAATTCTGGTTTCATTTGCAGAAGGAACGCTTTACCGGATCCTATCGGAAACTCGGACCCCTCCGAGAAGGTCCGTACACCATTACCAAGGCTATGGGAGACAATACATTTTAGCTCAGCATTCCCCCATTCCTTGGCCTGCACCCAATGTTTAATGTGGACCGCCTTTGAACATACTTCCCACCATTGCTGGACACATTATACATTGCAGAAAAACTCACACCTATAGAGTTAAATCTAGATTGCATGGAACAAGAAAAAACTGATCGGATCATGGAAATGTAGATTAGGAACACACGAAAACAAAGGATCCAACTATATCGAGTTGTCAAAGCAGGCCAACTCCTTCACCAGGGCAAGTGGATGACCAGGGACCAAGTTCATCAGAAGTTTCCTCATCTCATGGAGGAACTCAACGTAATGGGGACCATTACTTCCTAAGGGGGGTGGAATGATCCAGGTGGATATTGGTGGCCACCTGCTTATTCCACTTGGACCACCAACATTGTTTCTTTCAGTTTTTCAGTTTCCTTATTTGTAGCACAATTTACTATTTGTGGCAGTTTTTCGGGTCCTGAACTTCCAGAGACGTTTTGAGGCCCTAAACGATGTTTTTTTGGAAAAACTGGGACCAACATGGGTTGTTGCCTAATGTTGGTAATTGAAAAGATGTAGTCCTTGGATAGATATTTCTAATGAGGTATTGTGGGTGTCAAACAATGATCATATGCCAAAATTACGACCCCGGGAAGTTGTTGTACCAATTTACCCAAACGAGGTCCATAGTTTGGTGCTTCATCTCCTAGTATTAGATTTTTGGGTGTTTAGGGTTTTCCATTATTTCTCAATAATAAATAGTTCTTTGAGCTTCATTGTAACACAGTTGTGCAGCATGTAGCCGCCACATCTCTTCTCAGAGATAAGCTACCATAGCCTGACCTCGTCTTATTTCAATTCTATTTGTAAGCATATTTCAATATTTGAGATTAATGAAATGAATTGTTATTTCTACTGCATCTTTGTATTTATGGTTATATTTGTAATTTGTTGTGTTCGTGTTTAAATCCGGATCACTTCTTCCTTTAGAGATTTCACTTTGATCTTCATTGTTTCTCATGATTTTTATAGATTGACCAAATTTTGATTTTTTCTTCTTACTTGTTAACACATCTTCTTCCAGATAAACAATCTCCTTGTCATTAACTGGAAGAGGGACATTTGTGGTCATTTTTCTTTTTGGGGTTTTATTTCTTTTCTCCTTTTGAACAACAGTTCTAATCTCCTCCTCACGAACGATAGCATATTTTCAGCTTCAACTTCAATTTGCACATCTTCAAAAGAAACATGTTTAGATTTACTTCCTTCTCCTTTCTTCTTCTGTCTCTGTATGGAAACTGTTGATCACATTCATAATATTTGGCTCTAGATAATAAATAACCTCCAACATGATTGAAAAACTCTTAGAAAAATCCTATCAAACAAAATATAATATGCCAGCGGTCAATAATTTATAAAACATTTAATGATCCTTATAATACTTCATAACACATAAATATAAATAAGCATACTTACAATGTTATTGTATAAATTTTGTCTACAAATACAGCTCTGTAGATCTGCTTCAGGTTAACCCGATAATGCAATATAACCAAAGAAAAATACTTTAACCTACTTCTACAATCAATTTGCGGAAGCTTAAAATATTTGAGCAAGATCAAGCTGAACACATATAACCAGAATAAGAATCAATGCACATGAAACATAGAAGATACTCAGGGGAAAGCCTCAGCTAAAAACCCCACTATCTGTATTATCATACAAGTTGGAAATATCTCATAATTACATAAAGCCTTATCTCTCACAGCTAGCCAGCTTTGATTACAATCCTCACAGATGCTCACAGACAAAATTGACTTCTCATAAGGCTTCTCCTCTGCCCTCCAAGCTCCTATTTCCTTGCGCAGTTTTTCCTGGGTGATCCTCCTGTTACCAAGTGTAACACTAATCTCACACACTTCTCTAACACACTGTCAAAACTGCGCAATCCTCAAGGAATGATTCCTTCTGAATGCATGTGTTTTCCTTATAGGAAAACACATGAAACTGATAGTACATTGTCCTTGACATTTAGTTCAACTGGGTCTTTCTCAGAATAGACAAGCATGAGTTACTGATGAGGGAATCTTCAGTTATCTGGAGTACACTGGTTGAGTGCATGCATGCATCAACTGACTGATAACTCACAATTAGTTCCTTAATTGAAGGGATAACTGTTGCATGACTTCAGAAAGACTTCTAACTTGAATTTATCCAACTAATTAACTCAAGATGAATTAATTAATTATTTTTCAAGCAGCTGGTGGGACTAAATTCGAATTTTAATTCAATGACAAATTAAAATTGGAATATTCTTGTTGCCACATTTCAACACTCCCTCTCAACAAGAAAGGGATTGTTTGCAACCCCAATCCTCTCTTTATGGAACTCAAATTTACACTTTGACAATTCCTTTGTCAAAATGTCAGCATCTTTCTCCTCTGTCGAAATATACTGCAGCGACATGATCCTCCTCGCTACACAATCTCTAAGATGATGATACCGGATATCAATGTGCTTGGAGCTATCGTGAAATACTGGATTCTTAGAGAGCTTGATACAACTCTGATTATCACAATAGATCACAGTTGGATCCATCTTCTAATAAAACAAACCAACTAGGATTTTCTGCATCCAGATGGCCTCACATGCTGCCTAACTTGCAGCCATGTATTCAGCGTCTGCTGAGCTGAGTGCAACTGACCTCTGTTTCCTGCTGTACCAAGAAACTGCAGCTAACCAAAGGTTGAAAATCCCTCCTGATGTGCACTTCTGATCTGATGGACTCCCTGCCCAATCTACATTAGTGAAGCCCCATAGCTTCACTCCCTCTGTCTGTCTGTACCATAATCCATACTGAGCTGTGCCTCTAAGGTATCTGAATACATGCTTTGCTACCTTCCAAGAAATCTTGGTAGGTTGAACCATCGCTTGACTCAGCTGGTTCACCGCATAACACAAATCTGGTCATGTGCTCACTAAGTTCATCTGTGAACCCACAAGCTTCCTGTACATAGTAGCCTCTACTACTTCTCCTGAAGTAGCATCCTCCTTCCTCCAGTTACCAGCTAGAGGAGTCTGCATGGGCTTGCACTTCTCCATGTGGAATCTCCTGAGTATCTCATTGGCATACTTTCCCTGAGACACAAACAACTCCCCATCCTTCTGCCACACTTCCATGCAAAGGAAGTAATGCATGAGACCCATGTCCTTCATCTTGAATTCTCTTGCAAGGTCCTCCTTGCAAGACATGATCAACTAATATGAGATCATCAACATAAAGTACAATGATCAATGCCTTGCACCATGATGTGGTATAGGTTCGCATCCTCTTCACTCTTTGTGAAGCCCAACTCGGTGAAGTAGTTGTTTATCCTGGTTTACCAAGCATGAGGTGCTTGCTTCTGCCTGTACAAAGCTCTCTTGAGTTGGCACACATGTGACTCATGATCGAAGGTCTCAAAACCTTCCGGCTACTCTATGTACACCTCTTCCTCGATCTTGCCATTGAGGAATGCAGTCTTCACATCCATCTGATGGATCTTTTGACCCTTCTATGTTGATAGTGCCAACATCGATGTGATAGATGAGTACCTTGCGACAAGAGAAAAATTATCATCATAGTCAATCCCCTCGACCTGTGAAAAGTCGTAGGCAACAAATCTTGCCTTATGCTTATCCACACTACCATCAACAACTTGCTTTATGTTCTAAAACCAATGGGAACTCACAACTGATTTGTTCTTCGGTCTCGGAACCACGTCCCAAACATTGTTACGAACTAGGAAGTCATACTCCTCCACCATAGCATCAACGAAAATCGGCTGCTACATCGCTTCCTCAAAGGAAGATGGGTCGCTCTCAACACATTCCCCAACAAAGTCCATGTATCTAATGTACCTCTCAGTTGACCTCCTCTGTCTGCACTGAGAATATGGTTCTCCCGCATTCTCTCTTGCATCCGTCAACAATCTGCCAGCTTCTCTTGTGCTCTTCCGTCCATCTCTGGAAGACTCTGCTTGAGTGGATGTCTCCACTCCTGGAACCTATACATGTGGCTGCTTCACATTAGTCTGAGGCTTCTTCTCCTTGGGAACAAACAGTTCCTCCACAACTTGTAGTTGGAGCTCCCGCTCAATGGGAACTCGCACAACGTTCTGCTCATCAAACTTGAGATCTCTACGAACCACTGTCCTCTGACTAGTAGGCAAGTACACCCGATAGTTATGAGGTGTATCAGTGTACCCCACAAGTATCCCCAACTCTACTATTGGCTCAAGCTTCTTCCATGTGTCTTTTGTCACATGGAAATATACCGATGAGCCAAATATCCTGAAGTGACCCACATCTGGTCTCTTACCGGAGAAAGCTTCCTCTGGTTTCTTCATCCCAAGTATGCGATGTGGAATTCTATTATGCAAATAGACCATTGTGTTGCATGCCTCGGCCCGTAAGTGAAGTGGTAGGCCTTGGTCATGCAACATCGCCCATGCTGCCCCTATCATAGTTATGTTCTTCCTCACGGCCACCCCATTCTGCTGTGGGTTATGAAGTGCCGTCAACTCTTGTTTAATTCCTTCCACTGCACAAAAGTCCTTAAACTCTTGAAAGACATATTCTCCACCATTGTCACTTCTCAAGGCCTTGATCTTCTTCCCTAACTCTTTCTCGACCAAAACTTTGAACTCACAAAACTTTGTGAAGGTTTGGTCCTTCTTCTACAGAAAATAAATCCATCATTTACGAGAAAAATCATCAGTGAATATCACATAATACCTTTGCTTCGTTGTGGATGTCATTGAGAATTGTCCACACAAATCAGTATGAACTCGCTCTAAGATAACCTCTGCTCGACTGTCTCGATCATGAAAGGAAGACTTTGTGTACTTTCCCAAGGTACAACCTTTTCATGTGTCAACTTGCTGAAGTTTTCCTTTGGTAAGTCCTGTAGATATCTGTTGCATTATCTTCAAAGCCCCATGATGCAAATGGCCCAACCGCCTATGCCACAACTCGCTAATATCTTGGCTTTGCTCCAATTATGCTTTCGTACTCAATGTTGCACAATCATCTACCTCTAGTTTATAGAGATTCTTCACTTGAATCCCAATCCTCTTGGTCTGACCCATGGCTATGTGTCTTAGGAATGCCTTTCCTTTACTAAAGACAACAACGTAGCCTTTGTCCTCCAACATCGTGACCGATACCAAGTTCTTCTTCAGTCTAGGCACATACTTCACATCTGTCAAGGTGAGAGGAGCTCCATGCTCCCTCTAAAAAGCAACTGTGCCCACTCTTGAAACACTATACTTTCCATTGTCACCCATCTCTATGCGCATCTTGAGGTCTTTCTCCTCCAAGGTACTGAATAAACATTTATTCCCGGTAATGTGAAATGAGGCTCCACTGTCAAGATACCAAACACAACCCACCATCGATGACACCATGCATGAGATGATGGTGATGTCCATTTTGAACTAAGAGGCTAATTCGTCACCTTTCGATCCTTTTGTGGATCCCTTCTTGGACTTCTTCAATGGGAAATGAGTTGCATAATGTTTGATCTCATGACAATTAAAGCATCTTACTTTAGACTTGTCACCCTTCTTCCCTCCATGAGAAGAATTCGATTTGGAATGGGAAGCCCTTCCCTTTCCTTTCCTTGCCTTACTTGCTAAGGCCATATTTTCTTCATCATCATTCTTTGATGAAGAACCATCTCGTGTGCTCCTCCTGATCTCCTCCTGCATCATATCTGACCACAGTTGTTCCTAATCCAGTAGTTTCTCCCTTCCATTCACAAAGTCCTGGTAGCTATTCCAACTCTTTGGAAGGCTGAGGAGAGCGAGGCTCACTATATAATCATCAACAGTAGTTATTCCCACACTGCCAAGCTCATCTCTACAGGTTGTGAACTTGTTTAAATATGTGGAAATAGTATCGCCCTTCTCCATATTGATTTTTCAAAGCTTATCCTTGAGCGCCAATTTCCTCTGGTCGCTACTGTTCTAGTAGAGGTCTTTCAATGTCTTCCACATTGAAAAGGGAGTATCATTCCCATGGAAACTCGAGACAATATGGTCTCGAACTCCCTCAAGGATGATCTGTCTCGCCTTCGCTACACACTTCTTCCACTCAGCCAACTCTTGTGCATTAACTATAGCTGGCTTTGGGATTTCTTGATCAATGAATTCCTTCAAGCCATTGTCTTCTAATACAACCTCCATTCTATCTTTCAAGATATGTAATTCGAGCTGCCTTCTGAGGCATACTCGAGTCTCAAGCCATTGAACGCCATTGACCAACTTGAAGTATGATATGAATTCGATTTTCACCTGCAACCTTGAACTTCAAACTTCGAATTCTCTTCTTAGGATACTGTTCACAACTCCGAAAATCTTTGCTCTGATACCATGTAGAAATTCTGTCTACAAATCCAGCTCTGTAGATTTTCTACAGGTTAACCTGATAATGGAATATAACCAAAGAAAAATACTTTAACCTACTTCTACAATCAATTTGTGGAAGATTAAAATATTTGAGCAAGATCAAGCTGAACTCATATAACCAGAAGAAGAATCAATGCATATGAAAGACAAAAATACTTAGGGGAAAGCCTCAGCGAAAAACCCCACTATCTGTATTATGATACAAGTTGGAAATATCTTAGAATTACACAAAGACTTAGCTCTCACAGCTAGCCAGCTCTTAGTACAATCCTCATAGATGCTCATAGACAAAATTGACTTCTCATAAGCCTTATCCTCTGCCCTCCAAGCTCCTATTTCCTTGCGTAGTTTTTTCTTGGTGATCTTCCTGTTACCAAGTGTAACACTGATCTCACACATTGCTCTAACACACTGTCAGAACTGTGCAATCATCAAAGTGTGATTCCTTTTGCATGCATGAGTTTTCCTTATAGGAAAACACATGCAACTGATAGTACACTGTCCTTGACATTTAGTTCAACTAGGCCTTTCTCAGAAGAGACATGCATGAGTTACTGATGAGGGAATATTTAGTTATCTGGAGTACATTGGTTGAGTGCATGCATGCATCAACTGACTGATAACTAACAATTAGTTCCTCAAACAATTTGGAACTAATTTAACTAGACTTAATTCAGTAAACTGAGCTAACTAATTACAACTCAAATATAACTCAATCTTATCTCCTTAATTAAGGGATAATCTCCTTAATTTAAGGGATAACTGTTGCATGACTTCAGAAATACTTCTAACTTGAATTTCTCCAACTAATTAACTCAAGATGAATTAATTAATTATTAATATGGTTCACCAACTTTGATCATACCACAATATAGATAGATATGTGTACTATCATCGCTTTCAATATCTTTAAGATGCCATGTAAAATATGTTTTATTTATTTCTCGTGATTTACTCCATTCATAAATAATCTTGAATATAATTGAAGGGCCAGTTGCTTAATTCTTACGATGTTTCTCAGTCTATGTATGTTCAACAGTATTCATAGAGCATCCAACTACAACTTTAGATGACGTAATTGTTGTCCCTGTTCCAGAAACATTCACAGAGACCTTCTTTGATGCCATCTTCCTCATATATATATATATATATATATATATATATATATATATATATATATATATATATATATATATATTATTAATTAAAAAACACACTTATTAATTAAATAATTTAAAAAAATTAAGAATATAAATTTTATTTAAAAATAATATAAATGTAACAATAATATAATTTATTTATTTTTCTAAGAATATAAATTAAAACATTTGTAAATAAAAAAAATATTTTCTTTCAAACAATACAAACAAAAAGTTTTATATTTAAAAAATTTAAATATATAATATATATATATATATATATATCTTTTAACAATTTTTTTTTTTCAAAAATGGGAGGCCGAAGGCCCAGTGGGCATGCCTTCTCGAGCCTGTCACGCCTTCCTGCGGGCCTTTGTCACCCCACTTGGTTAGGGGGTTGATTCTAGGAATTGACCCCTTGGCCTTTAGGGGGGCCAAAGGCCGATGGGCATGTCTTCCCATGGGTCTTCGAGCGCCATTTAAAAAAAAACTATTTTTTTAAAAAACAATACTTATATTGTTTAGAAAAAAATGTTTTTCATTTTTGACAAAAAAACAATAAAAAGAACTGTTTTTTTTTTAACAGAATAGTTTTGGTTTTTTTTTTTTTGTTTTGTGCAGGAATTGAAATGCCCCCTAAGACAAATTAAAAATAAAAAATAAAAGAATTAACACTTGTTTTTTAATTTCAAAGCCCTAAAAATACATTTTTTTTCTTATTTTTCCCCTAAAAATCCTACAAATTTGAGATTTCTTTTTCATCTTCTTCACTATAAAAATATGAAAAAAGTAGTGTTTTTTATGTGTTTTTTTTGGTAAAATATGATAGTGAAAAAACAACTTCGAAAAAAAAAATAGTAAAAGAAAATTAATTTTGGAGCATAAAGGCCATTAAAACAACAGATTCCTCTTTAAATGGTCAAAATAGAAGTAAAACTAACGTTTCAAATGTGAAAAATTCCTGTTGAATGTGTTATTGATGACAATGCAACTCCTCCACAAAGTTGCTCCAAATTTTTAAACAAAACCGAGAAGACTTGATGTGATGAATAGAAACAATGAATGTTATTATATAGCGAAGATTGTGGGATTGCATTAGTGTTTTTTGAATGTGGGATTAAAACTAAAATTAAAAAAATTAATATATAGTTAATATTATAGGTTTAGATTAACTTTTATTCATTGTGGGATAAACAATAAAATATTAACTATAAAAAATAATTTAGTTACATAGCCTATATTAAATAATTTAAATAAAAAAATTATTTTAATTTCAAAGGAATGCATTAAATGAAAAATTTTGTGGATATTTTCAATAGAAAGTAAGGAGAAAATTTTCAAGACCAAAAGTTTAGTAATATGTTTTCAAGAAAAATTTAGCGGAAAATTTTGGAGGGAAATATTTCAAAGAAAATTTTCGGCAAAAGTTTTTGCGAGGATCTTTGGAGGGTAAATTTTAGACGAAAAAAATTGGGGAGAAACTTTAGAGGGAAATTTTCAATCTCTAAGCTATAGATTGTCATTGGAAGAGAGTGAATTTGTGTCCTTCGACATCTTCTAGTTGAAGGTCATGGATTTTTCTGATAGTGAAGTTTTTCTTTTTGCAACATCAACATGTTGATCATGCAACAAATCTATTCATATTGATGAATATAGCAAGAATTCTTTCACTAAGAATAGAGATTCAAATTTTCCACTTGGTCTTAATCCTAAGGATGATGAGAGAAGCATTGATGAAGGGCATCAAAAATAATTTCATGTGAATAGAGAGTCAATTTTTCCACTTAGTCCTAATCCTAAGGATTATGATAGCACCACTAAGGAAGGGTAGAATGAAGAATTTATAATAAATAGAGAGTCAAAGTTTCCACTTAGTCCTAATACTAAGGATTATGAGAACACCACTAGTGAAGGTGGGGATGAAAAATTTTTAAAGTCAAAATTTTCATTTAGTCATAATCCTAAGGATTATGATAACACCACTGAAGAAGGGGGGGATGAAGAATTTCCAAAGTCAAATTTTCCACATAGTCCTAATCTTAAGGATTATGAGAGCACCATTGAGGAGGGGGGGTGGGGGGGGGGGAATGAATAATTTCCAGTAAATAGAGAATAGAATTTCTTTCCCACTTAGTCCTAATCCTAAGGATAATGAGAGCGCCACTAATGACGGGGAGGATGAAGAATTTACATTAAATAGAAATTCAAAGTTTTCACTTAGTCCTTATCCTAGGGATTATGAGACCACCACTCATGAAGGGGAGGATGAATATTTTTTTGCAAATGATAATTTGACAATGAATAGAGAGTCATATTTTACACTTATTCCTAATCCTAAGGATTATGAGAGCACCAATTATGAAGGGGAGGATGAATATTTTCTTGCAAATGATAATTTTAGAGGTACGGATGTGAATAATGCACTTTCTTTAAGTGAGTGTTTCAAAGGCACTCATGGTGATGAAAAATTGAAACCTCCAATGGAGGATTTTAAAATCACGGATGAAGATGGCGAATAATTTCATCTAAGTCTGGATTTCAAAAGCACATATGTTGGTAGTCAAGCATTTCCTTCAAGTGAGGATGGTCATGAATTTCGTAACTATGTTCAAAATGATCATAGTGAGGATAATATTCCTCCTAATGATGATGAAAATGCTACTACAGAGGATAATGAAACGGTGGAGATGTTGTAAGCAAATATTGTATCTAGGAGTAGGAGTAGAGTTTTTCATATCAATCCAAAAAAGTCCAATTATATAAGGCTTAGGAGATAATATCTCACAAGTAGAATTTCTATCAATGATATGATTTCAAGTGAATGTTGTTGAAAGGATTGCTTCAAACATATGGATTTCAAGTTTTCTTTGGAGAAAAGGAAGAGATATTTGTCAATGAATAAAAGCATGAAAAATTCATATTTAGTGGGACGAATGCAATATACACTACCACTTTATGATTATCATATTGGGAAGGTATTGCTTTGTAGAAAGGCTTTCGAAATCTTTCATTCAATTGGTAATTTTCATTTGTCAAGAATCCAAGAAAGACTAGAAAATGATCCTACATTTTATTCAGAAGTACATTATAAACAAGAGGTTGGTCCATTAGCAAATACTGTAATTTCATGGGTCAGAGAATTATTTTCAAAGCATGGAGAGTGTATGCCAAATAAATGCACAATACATATTCCAAATAATAGTTGAAGATGACAATATACAACTTATATAAAGAATATGCAAAAGGTGTTGAAGGAGGTGGTTATTTTATAACATATTCATATTTTACTATGGAAGAGTGAATTCAACAATGTTTGTATTCGTAAGAAGACAAGGATAAGGGTTTGTAGTACATGTGCTTCTCTTAAATAAAAAAGGGATAAATGTCAAGGGGAAATAAGAGGTATGTATTCATAATATTATTTTTAAAAATTGGATAGTTATTAACTATGAAATTATATTTATTAATAGGTTTTTTTTTCATTTATGTATAGATTCCATTGTCAAAGAACTTCAAGAGAATCACAATCAACAAACAAGTGAAAGGAGAAAAATGTATAAGCATCAAAATAAGTGTTATGATAATCCAAATAAATATTTGGGTTTGATAATTGATTGTATGGACTAAAAGAAAACACTTCTGCAACATTTTGACAGCACACCAAAAAATTTACACGAGGAAAATTTTATTAAGTTTCACTTGGTTGATTGTATGGAATTTAATGGGAAGATGTTACCAAGTCTTTACTTCACAGCTCCAAATATTCATAATTGTGCAAATCTAACCATAACTATAATCCATGACGTGTTTTTTCATTGGTCTGGTATTCTTCCTAAAGTTTTGTATCTTCAATGAGAAAACGCAAGCCACGAAAACAAAAATCAAGTTGTTTTTGGATATCTAAACATAGTTGTTGAATTGGGAATTTTTAAAATGGTAAAGGCTGGATCCTTTCTTGTTGGGCACACTCATGACCATATTGATCATATGTTCAGTCGATTTTCGGTAACATTGAGGAGGAAGGATGTTGGGAGCCTGTAATGTTTAATTGAATATATTAAGAAATCATACATTCTAGAGCTTGTTTTTCATGTGTTGGAAGAAATTATTGACATGTGAAGGTTTACTATGGGATCGCATGGTGAGGAGAAATTCATTGAACAACTTAATTACATTAGCATTCAACATCAATTTCGTATAAAAAAAAATGGGAAAACACTTATATAGGGCAAGAAGTATTCAACTATTGCAGAATGGGGCCCGTCATCAGGTTTAGAAGTTTTGAAGTTCATTCTAGATCATCCAATATTTGCATCAAATATATTATTATTACAATCAGTTGTTTAACTCCATAATGCACGAAGGAATAAGAGAGATATAAATTATTTTGAATGCCTAGAATAAATTAAAATGTATATTTGATGTTGCTTATTCAGTTTGGTGGGAGAATCTTTTCAATAATCAAAGTGATATCATTTCAAGGTCAAGAAATGAAGATGAAATTTTAAAGTATCCATCTATTTGGCCACAAAATGTGCCAAATGAACAAGAGGAAAGACACATTGTTGAACATCAACAATCTCAAGGTATTATCAATTCTCCACAGGTAGAGGAAAGAGAAATCTATATTGGTTCTAGAAGATCGCGTGCACAATTTGAAGCCATGGAAGACCTTTATAAGGGTTATGTGCAGGACTTTAAACAAGGTTACATGATAACAATGTTAGCAAATGGAGATCCACTTGGCTATCCATTATTGGTTGCCAAGGTTATATATGTCATTAAAGAAAATGAAGATATTATAGTTGTTGAAGTACATTGGTATGCCACAAATACCCACCCATTCAATGGTGTGTACAAGTTATACACGATAGTTAATAAAAAAATTGGTTGAATGAGAAAAAGAAAGGGTACAAATATAAATCTTCGCCGCCCAAACCTCCTAAAATTTGAGGATGCTGACATACTTGTTTATCACTTCAATTTAACAAAGAGAGGAACTCTTCGCATTAGGACAATAGGTATTTTGAATATTTTTCTACCACATGAAACAATGTTGAGAAGGGAGTCTATTCTACCTAGTCGAATATCTAGAAGACTTTTGAAACCTGAAATGGTGGGCATGCATGTTGACTCAGATGGGCACTAGTTGATGAAAAAGAAGAATATGGGTCATCTTCATTTGGAAATAGTCATTGATGTGAAGATGTTGATTTTGATCGTGTACCAGAACCTATGAGTGATTTTGAATAAATGTCTAAGACATTTTATGTAAATGATGTTTGCATGGTAACTTGAAATAAATATTTTGACTTCCATATGATACTAAATGAAGTTATGAGTCATTTCTATGTTTTTTAGATCATATGTTTTAATTATGAAGAATTCATCTCTTTAGAATATGGACAATGCAATCATGGGGGCTTCACTAAGGGAGAAATATCATACCACGTGGGTTCATATTGGGGGGTATAGATTGAGGAAGTAACGACATAATATATTGGGGGATATATAGGGGGTAAAGGGTTTTTATACTGGAAAATATAAAAAATGCAAACCAAAGGTAATGAAAAAATATAAAGGGGTATAAAAACTTAATGAAAATATGGATACCTACAATATGTAGTGAAAGTAGGGGTTTTTTAAATTGGGAAGCTGTCTTCGGTTCATATTGGTAGGGGGTTAATTAATGTAATTTTTAGAGGGATTTTCCAATATATAGTCAATTTAAGGGTATTTCTTAATATGTCATGAATGCACATGATAGGTCAGAGGTTCTCTGAGTATTAAATGTAAAGAAATATTAGAAATTAATGTTGATTTTTTAAATTATACAGTTATGGTGCCATGATATTATTTATTGTTATCATTTAGTATAATATAGTTTTAAAAATGTTGAAATTTCAATGCCTCATTAAAAGGGGACACTTCATTTTAATGGTTGATTTTTAGGTTTTTGTTGTAATAGGATAAGTTGTCTTAGGCTAAGATTTGAAAAGAGATATACTTTTAGCCTTTAAAATAAAAATTACTTTTGGAATAATGAATATTTCATTTACTTGTTCATTTTTAAAAATTGCTTTAGTCATATAATTTATCCATAATTCAATGGTGGAAATATGTTAAAAACTTAAGTTTTTTAATTCCATGGTTGAAACATTGTCAAAATATTAAGGTTTTTTCTGAGTTATGATATTTTATCTTTAATGCTATGGTTGAAAACAATTACAATTTTAGGGTTTTTTAAACTCAATATATTTTATCTTTAACATGGATCGAAATTGTTGGAATTATAAGGCTTTGAGAGGTGATACTTTATGTTTAACATCACGTCTAAGAATTGTTGGAATTTTATGGTTTTTCAAAGTCCTAGTATTTTATCCTTAATTATATTGCTAAAAAGTGCCAAAATTGCAACCTGATTCTTTTTTTGTTGTTCCGGCATCGACACTTATTGTTTTGACAATGTTTTTTTCATCCTTTAAAAAAAATGGTTTTTATTGCCATCTAAAAAAACATTGAAAATTTACGCTAAAAAAAACATCCTTCTGGCATACACAATTTTCTTTTTTGGGTTGTTTTTCATGTTTTTTGGAGTTTCTGGGCTAGAGTACTCATTTTGAGGTAATAGTTCTCATTTGATCGGTAACTTTGTTGATGTTGAGATATCGTATTTCCTTGGACTGTAGATAGTGCAGACCCCTAAAGGCCATTTTATTTCTCAAGGCAAGTATATCAAGAAAGTGCTGAAGGAATTTGGCATGGAAGAATGCTCTTTAGTGAGCACTCCAATGCTGACAGGTTGTAAGCTTAGTAATATGGATGAATCTCAAATGATGATATGTTGCAAGCTTAGTAAGATGGATGAATCTCGAGAAGTGGACCAAACCTTATACAAATCCATCATTGGCAGCCTTTTGTATTTGATAGCTTCAAGGCTAGACATCATGCAAGTTGTTGCAATAGTTGGAATATTTCAAGCAGCTCCTAGACAAAGTCGTATCCTTGCATCCAAAATAATTCTCAGATATCTTAGAGAAACAATGGACTATTGACTATGGTACTTAGGAGATGAAGATTTTTCATTTACTATTTTTACTAATGTTGATTGGGCAGGTGATGTGGATGATAGAAAGAGCACAAGTGGTGGTTCTTCTTTCTTGGAGACTATCTAGTCTCATGGTTGAGCAAGAAGCAAGCTTCTATTTCTGCATACTAAATTTCTCTGGAAGAAGCAAATTTTGCAAGATGTACACCTGTTTTATGATCAGCCGATCCCCATCATTTGTGACAGCACAAGTGGAAACAACATGTCAAAGAATCCATTATTTTACTCTAAGACCAAGAATATCCCCATGAAGTATCATTTATTGAGGGAGAAGGTTGAAGCCCAAATTTTGAAGCTTGAATATGTTCCGATAAAAGAGCAAGTTTTTGATACCTTTACAAAGACACTCCTAAGGTAACAATTCAAATACTTGAGGAAAATATTGGGGGTCATTTCTTATTCCTCCCTTCACTAGATCCTCCTCTAGATGAAGAAGGCAAATGTTATATATTTAAACATATATTGGTGAAGCTACCAGGTCCATAAGTATCAACATGACAGATGGAGTTTGGTGACAAGGAGAGCATGATGGTGTCTCTAAAATTGATGTCAAAGGGTGAGAGATCTAAAGAAAAATAAAAAAGAGTGGGGATTGATCTAAGTGATCATACCCAAAAAAAAATTGCAACAAGAACACCAACATCACAACAACAGTAACCAGTAAAGAGGTGTGCATTTAACGGGGGCTAGGACTTAAAAGACTTAAAATATCAGTGGCATTTTTGGTGTTTCCATCAATGTAAAAGTGAAAGAATGTTGAAAATAGGCTATCATTGATGTTAACAAGTGGAAACAGGTAGCAAAAGGTGGTAGCAGGAGGAACAGGTGTCCCAAAAGGTCTAAGGGAGTAGACTGATGGAGTAGCTTGGTAGCAAAAAGGTACAGATGATTTGAATCCAGTTTTAGAACACTAGATAATATCAAGTGTAGTTGTAAGCCACCCATATGGGTAGAGAGCTGAAATATCTTTCCAACGGTATATGGAAGTTCTGAAAAGGCCTCTTGTATAAAAAGTTAGAGAAAGTCAAATTTTGGTGACCCAAAAGCCTTCATCGCAGAGTTATAGGTGGTTGGAGCCTTTAGAGTGTATCCAAAGTTGTCATGAATGATAATCACAACGCCAATTATGGTGGAGCCTCTAAGACAGAGCTCTGGGTAGATGTGGAATAAATGGATTCGGTTGGAGGAGCCCACATTACAAGATGGTCCGGTGGGATTACCCCAGAGGGTTCACCCTATATATTACAGTTGTGGTGCAAAGTGTAAAGTGTCGGGAAGTATCAAGCAGGTGGAACCCAGTGGATGAGGATAGCCTGGCAGCATTACTTTAGCATAAAAATCTTTGGCACATAAAGGGATGGATCAGGAGGAAAGCACTGGTCCACGACAATGAAGAGAAACTAATGAAGAATAAGCAAGGAGGCTCACTCCGCTAGTTTATCTCGCGTTGGGTGAGTCCAAAAGGAAAAAACCTGAGAAAACAAAGAGGCAACATAGAGGAGAGATGACTCGAAATAAGAGAACATGGTGCACACAACTAAGTGTGAAGCTACATTCCAGCCATGTGATGGCACTAGATGCATCCCTTTAGATGGGCTTTATGGTCACGAGAAGTGGTTTCCCACACCGCCGATCGCATAGATCAAGAACAGAGATTCACCCTGGGGGAACCCCTCTAGAGACCACAACCTTCTAAGGAGTGGTGCCATAGAAAAAGGCCAGTCAGGCCAAAAGTAAAATAACAAAAGAATGGACTGCAAAATGATGTCTCGGAGCACCTTTTCTCTCTCCTTTAGGAGGATAGGTGGCGGCTTGTGATTGGTACAAAAAACACAGTAGATGACGTTAGCGTGGACATGTGGTAGGCCGATTTGGGGTTTTTGGTGACCCGAATGGATCTTTTCTGGGTGACAAGTGTCACCACTCAGAGGTTGATATGTGGAAGAAGTGACATCATCCCAAAGTTATGACCGTAATGATTAGTAAAAGGTGAAAAGAAAAAGAATCAAGTTTTAGGGTGTCACGACATAGTGGCATGTTGTCAGAGAGGAAACCAATGAAAAGAGGGTTAGGTGGACCCTACTTGCCAGCACATCCTAGCAGATGGAGCACGAAAGTTAGCAATATGGTGCAGAGGAGTTTTTTTGGGATATAGAGTGTTTCAGGATACACGTACACATAGAGTGTCATGTAGTCATATGAAGACCAAGGGTATGAGAGTTTAAAATAGAAAAGAGTCATAAAGGCTCTTGTGAGGTGCCAAGTTAAGTGCTTAGACATATCCCTTGATTGTTTCATGTAGAAAGAAAGGGGTAACTAAGCACTGGCCTTTGGGTTAGTAGTTGGTCACCTCGCATAGAGGTGTGACCAATGATGTAGAGACATTATCATTAGGAAAACGACTCTCGAAAGAAGTTAGAAGGGATAACTACCAAATGAGTTAGCCAAACGTCACAGAGACGTGTTTTATGAGTGGAAAAGAAGGTATGCAGCTAAGCGAATAGGTGCTTAAAAATAAAAAAGGCAGAACTTCTTGTTAAGAACTAGTTTTTGTAGTTAAAGCCAATTTAAACTACAGATAAAAATAGCAAGCATAATTCTAAATTCTGTAAAAAGGAAAAATACATAAAAATAGTAGAGAAAATCAGTTCAAGTGGTAGAAAAGGTAAATAAGTTTAGTTTAACTTGGAGATGAATCCCAAAACAACAAACATAGTCCAAAATACAGAGATAAACAGGACAAAGGAAAAAATAAGGCTTCATGCACAAAATTCAAAGGAAAAGATAACAAAAATGAGAATCTATAAAAGAAAGTATAAGCAAGTAGAATTTGCATATGATTTTTTGAGAGAAGGCTCTTGGTGCAACAAGGTGTTGGCATGGTGTTTTCAATGATCGAGGATTCCTCAAAGTGTTGGTGGTTGAGAGATTCACTTGTTTTGTAAGAAAAGAAGGAATTCATGTTTCTGAGTATGAAAATGGATGAGATATTGAAACAGTGAGTGTCTAGCAAGTTGTAGCTTGTTGATTAGGGGTTGGTGCTCCTTCTAGTGGGTGCTAGAGAATAATTGGGGTTGTATCTCTATTCAGTTGGAGTTGATAAATTAGGAAGTTTTTTTCTTCCTACTGGTTGTACCCATAACATTATATTTGCAAGTTACTGCTCACCCTATTAATAAAATGAAGAAGAAGTTCTTAAGTTATATATTCTTTGCATGACTCCATTGATTACTGAAATTTTTTCTTATTGTTGAAAGTGGCTTTTACTATCATATTGTGAAAATAAATTTTAATTGGTAAATTGTTACAATACTAATTCACTCTCACTCAGTATTCTCTTCGTTTCCAATAGGGTGTTGGCCCTTGACCTATTGAGTTGCATAATTTCACAATCCCTTGGCCTTTTTCCCTCTAGAAT
Organism: Pinus tabuliformis; assembly: GCA_031772625.1. Classification (NCBI taxonomy): domain Eukaryota; kingdom Viridiplantae; phylum Streptophyta; class Pinopsida; order Pinales; family Pinaceae; genus Pinus; species Pinus tabuliformis. Next base: position 700,087,617 of record CM062805.1, on the reverse strand, counting down.
TGCATATTTGGCAACCTCAAGCCTCAATCCCTCAACTTGAAACCTTAAGCTCATAAACTGCGTAGATGACTAGCCCTTGCCTACTTGAACTGCACATTGCACAGTCTCAAGGATCAGTCCCAGCCCTTGACCTCCTGATCTACAGAAATGCGCAATTCCTGAGCCCATATCCCATCCTATCACCCAGTTATAACTCAATCAATGGTCATCATGAAGCGTGTTAGACTAGGGGTTTTATCAGATTGATTTCATCTTTTCATGAGAGGATTTCAATTGCTAGTAGTTTATCATGTTATGATAGGGTGATGATGAAGGAAATGAATAAAGAGACCCTACTAGAAGGCACCTTTGTAGCTGCAAATACAAGTTGAACAATAAAGACAAAACAAAAGGTCACCAGATTGCAACAACAACTATAAATCAAGGCCACATTCAAGACTCCTTACTTTAAAGCTATATGTAGGAGGAATAAGAAGAGCATGCACTATCTCTCAAGAAGACTCAAATATAGCAGCAAGAAGAATGGCTTAACATTTCCATGTCATCAATGTATTGTCATATCTTGTCAAAGTGACATGTCATCATTTGCCACATCATTTGTGGATTATGTAAATTCAATATTTGAGAAATGTAATGTAAAGTCGAAGTCCAAGAGTCACAAGGGAGGTGAATGATCACCCCATTTGTTATATATACACTCTCATCACTCATATAAAATAATTTTCACCTTTTCTCCTCCCACTAGGCATTAGAGATGAAAATAGTTCTTTTGGAGCAAGTGGTTGCTCTAATTCTCCATTATTGGGGCTAGTGGTGGCTTGTTGAGCCAACATATTTTGATGTGTTTGTCATAAATATTGTAAGAATATTCTTTGAATGTTTGCGATGTATGTTGTTTTCATCTATGCTAAGGAAATTGAAGTATTTTAGTGGTTTTGGTACTTATCATGTTGAAGGTGTGTTCTATGTGTTTTAACAATCATTGCTTCTATGTGAACTATTTTCTAGTTGTCCAATGATTAGTTTATATGTACATGATTGTGTGTGTTTTATAGATTAGTACTAATACTTGCCTTTAAAAGGCTCACTTTTCTCTCTCCTTTCGATAATAGAACCCTAATACATTCCACAGTTAAAAATTCCACAAGGTATACTAAATTTCTAATCTGAAAGTACCCATGCTTTACCCTCTTGTGCTAAACATTGTAGCCACGACATATCTTTAAGAACATACGGTAGCCGAGCCTTATTTCCACAAGGGCTCCCACAACAAATGGTGCGAAGTCTAATTGGGACTTTTCATGGAGGAGACCCCCTTGGTTGAAGGATTTCCAGCATGTTCAATGGGTTCCTAATGCTTCCAAGGGAAAGCTCGACCTAAGCCTTCTTCAATATTTCATGGAAATCTCTTTTTCCATGCGATCCCTTGCATCATATTGCTATAAACACATAACTGTGAGTGCATAAATACATGTAATAATTTATTGGGTACCTTACCATGTTGTACCCAACATGATGACCTATAACTAAACATGTACATACATCATCTCTCATGGGACTCCAATACCCTGATGATTCCAACCATAACTATAAATTAGTTGTTATACCTTTTTCCTTGCTGCAATTGAGTCTTATTATGTGATATCACATCAACCAACTATTAGTTATATAAACAAATCAATCTCCACCTTGTCACACTAATGCCAAACATGTTTCCCTGCAATTGTTCACACATGTTAGTCACATGTTCCAAATATCAAGACATCATGTCAATTAATTTGAAATCAACCTTTACGAAGGCTAACAACCATATCATAAGAAACAATCAACTCACATTCATTAGTCATAATACTACAACTAGAACCCAATTGCACTCAAGTGCATATCAGTTGTCTTAGCATATATTTTGTTGGTACAACCATCTTAAAACAAGATCAATCCTTCATGCAATCTTATAGACACATACACATATCATGTAATTAATCAAACATTCATAAAAATTGTAAACATACCATCTTAGATAAACCAAATAGACAACATAATCAAATTGATATCCCAATGTCTCTCAGGGGAGGCTATCACATCCACAAAAGTCATCCTAGATTATTATGACATAATATCACAAGCATATTGACTCATACCTGAATATCATAACCATCTGCATAGGCTAATCCAAATTAACACGATACATAATAGAATCAAGATCTTAGCTGCAATGACCATAATCATCATGCGTATGACCACAATGCATATAACAACAATTTACTATCATTCATGACTATTTGATACATGTGCATATGGTTGCACTAATCAACTAGCGTCTATCATGCATCTACCACAACCACAATAGAATGATCGGCATGCATATAGCCACAATGCGTATAACAACCAGTAATCATCATATATGCATAACCAACATACAAACCTATATGAAAATGTGCTTTTATCCCAAGGTCAAGTGTTGTGACCTTGCTGTAATAATTTTCATCTCCTTCTCCATATCAACCAACATTTCAGCATAATAACATACCAACAACATCATGATGAAATAAACTACATACAATGACCTCATGCATGAAAACCTTAACCATAAAAATGCACGCATAAAAACATGTATCTAGCACATCCAGTCCAAGTTTTTGAACCTAGAAGCTTTGATACCAATCTATAACCCTCCCTACCACATTTACCTACTTTTACAAGCCCTCAAGGTAAATTTGAAACAAAGTGCCTCTATGACATGAACCAACCCCCTAGCTCTAGTTAAGGAAGTGGAGCCTACAACTAAGACTTACCAACCATAAACTGACATTCTACAAGGACTACAGATCACCCAAGAGTTGAATAAACACGCGAGGTGGTAAATCCTTGAGTTGGAACTTTATTTAGTGACCTAGACTCCTAGCTGCACCCTTAACACTTCTTGCATGTAGTTGAATCCATCCAACAACACTCACAAGCCTTGCTCCATGAAGTTGTGACCCAAATTTCTCAATTCAATGCCTATAGCCCCAAGATCTGAGCCACAATTCTTGGTGTTACATGTATTTTCTCAGATATTGTCAATAGGCCTTCAAATAGGATCATTCACATCCTTTGAAACCTTTATCATCCTCCCTACACAAATCCCTAAGTGTGACTCTTTCTAATCCTTGAGTTTTTTCCTGAAAGTGCCTTATTTCAGTCATTTTAAGGACCAATGCACCCTGGCCCTCCATTGGCTAGCATTGACTACCAGGTTTACTTACTCTACACAAATTTTGATCCCCAGCAGGTTGCTCAGTGTTGGGGTCGCATTGATTCTAGAAATTCCAGAAAACAATAAAGAATCTCATAGCTTCCTCTTCCAGAAGCTTCTAGGATCTGTTGTAACTATTTACCTTAGAAAAAAATCTTGAATCCTATCTCATCCTACCTTGGATTTTTCGTCCCTTATACCTTGAGCTCATCCTCCCATCAAGAGTGGATCTGAAGCCCAGATTGGTAAAAGGATAAGAATTCATGAACTACCTCCTTCACCTATATATTTATTGCCATCCATAGGAAAGGGGTTGGATTTTGGAGAGTGATTATACCCTTATGTTGATGATGTGAGAGATATCTTTCCATGCATTGGGGTGTTTAGCGGTGCACTTTCTAACAAGGAAAGGAAAAGTCAATTTGGAGGAGCTCTTCTACAAGATCAACACCTATTTTTGGTTGTAACTCACCCCATTTCTATTAATGCAAAGAGTTCTTTGTTTTCCTATATATGATGTTATAGTTTCATGTATTTCAATACCATGTTGATCTATTGAATAATGTGATTATATGATGCTACATAGATTTTGTAGATCATTGGCTTACGTTGTCTGAGTGTACATGTTCTAATTATAGCGATCAGAGTTAGGATTGGAGCATACAAGCAAAGGAAAGAGAGAATCATATGACAAATTCCAAGCAAGCTTCATCCCATTATCTATTTAATTTATGGAAAAAATTAGTCTCCTTATCTTTTTGTTGTTCTAAGTCAGTGCACCTGCAAGTTTTAACCCTTTATAGAAATTACCTACAAACGAATTCTTAAAAGACAAAAAGTATACAATGGCAAGAATATAAAACATAAAATAGATATACACAAATATTTTCCCCTAGATCCCAAAACGGGGACTACCAGATTGATTTTTCGTTATATTCCTTTCAATGCTACAACACATATATATACATGCCAAAGCATTCATTCGTAAACCCCAATCCATTAACCATGGATTAGAACATAACCATAGTTCCCTTGACCAGATCTATAAGATATCATGAGAAGAAAACCATCATGCTGAAAAACAAGTGCAAAACCCATGCAAAAAACCATAGGTAGTTAGTCGTGGAAATAATATAACACACACCCAACACCACCTGACCTAGGGAAGATACTTTTGTCTAAAGTCGTAGATTCTTCATAACAAATTGGCGACCATACTGGGGATTGGTGTATTCCCTTGGTGGTTTCTTTATCTATTGTTCTTCTCTTACCTATTCTTTAGGAATTTACTGTCTTATTTAGTCAAGGAAATACCTAGGAATACCTTTCACTAAATCTCAATTGCAATCCTTGTGTCGAAAATTTGCATCCCTGGATCAACGCACCCTATGGTCTTGTGACAGGGAATTCCACCCTAGTTAAGCCTTCTTTGTGCCTATGTTGCATATCACTGGTTCCTCCTTTTCGCCTGAGTTGGCCCATGTTCATGCAAACAATTTCTTTTGTCTTGATTTTATCTCTGATCAACCTTGTTCCAGCTTCTCTTCCTTGAGGCTTTGAGTGTCTTGTGGTCTCTCTGAAGCCTCCATTTGGTTTTCTTTCATTTTTAGTGCCTTTGGTAAGGATTTGTTTATATTTTCCATTTTTCTTATCATTAGGGTGTTTGCAAACTAATTTTGTTTGAACATTGAGTACTTAGATGAATTGGTGTTCTAGTCATCATTCAAAAATTTTTGTTTGAATCAATGATTAAAATTTGCATCCTAGTTTTCTTCATTTTCAAAAACTAAGAGGTTTGAAAAGAAAAATATTTTCATTGGAATTTAGGGTGTTTTATGTGCATCAACATTGGAACTATTTCATTTAAAAGGGAATTATACTTTGCACATTGTTTTTTTCATATTGTTTGTTGCATACTCTTTTTCCCTTGCCTTCCTTAGAAATATTTTCATTGAATTATAAAGATTTCATTTCCTCATGCGAGTTTGCATTTTAGGATATTCTAGTGACATTCGCGGTGAACCCCAAAACTAAAACTTAATTGAAGATAAATATTAAAATTTACTAAATCAACCTAAGGAGCATTTGTAACATCAAAGAAAACATTTAGAGGTCTAGGTTAGAGACATGTTCCAGTGTTTTTGAATGTAGGAGTTGTCGTTATTCTCCAATGTTGTATCTCGGGGGTGAAATCTCGTTCCACGTATGTGAGTGTATAGGATAATTCTCTATGTACCTTTGGGTATATTGGACGATGCTCCAGAAATGTAAAGTATATGGTAATGTTATCATCGAACGGTTATGCATTAGATAGCACTACTACAAACTGCACTTCCACATACTGTCGAGTATAGTTTGGAAGTCCCCTATAGGTTGCTATCCTTGGCATAGGTAACTCAGTTGGTGGAATTATGTATCGTGATACACCAAACATAAAATTTGGGGAGATTTCCTGAACATACATTAAAACCTTGTTTACCAAGGTGTATATTGTAGTTCATGGTTTCTTGGTAATCGTTTATGCCTATATTACCCTATTTTTGATTTATTTTTGTGTTAATTTCTAAAATTTACTATCCAACACGGAAAAAAAAAATCCCCCACTCTGTCTTTTGTGTAGAATGAAAAATAAGCCTCCTCTTCCATAAGAGGTTACTCCTGGCTGTCGTCAGAAGCATAAGAAGACACAAGCTACCGAATCAGGAAATTTGGGAACTACGTCTGGTCCTCCTCCTGAATCTGATCAACGAAAATCATCTTTCCCTTTGAGTACTGAGCCCGAGATCGCCTCTACTCTTGTTGGTGAATCTGACACAATAGAAAAAATTACCTGAAAACTTATTTCTTGAGGTTATTGAACCTGACTTTCTTGAGTGAGAAAATTTATTTCCTAAGGTTGTTGAACCTCAGGAACCTCACCAATCTTCACTTGTTACTTCAATACCTTACTTCAATACATGACTGTGAACCTCTTCCATAAGGTCTTGTGAGTAATGAAGAGATCCCACAAGAAGACCCTCATCCTTATACTCCTATTCATTTGAGTGAACTCCATTTTTATTAGACTGGTCCTCTTCCTCCTCTTCAAAAAGTAACACAAACTCCTTTAACTGACCCTTTTGAATCACCCACAGATTTCTCACGGAAATCTTCATTGGGTTTGTTAACCATGACTCGATCTGATATGACTTCCCAAACCGTGTCTACCACTATGGTTGAGACATCAAACATTTGCTTCCTCATCCATGTTTTCAACATCACAAAATGAACATCTGTATGGTGGCCCGTCCGTCCAACCTGGCTATCAGTATTTATCTGGTACCTTCTCTGGTGCAACTTCTAGTCCTTAAACCTCTCCCATGTCATCCATTTCAAGAATTTCATCCGACACTTCACTTATGAATGCTACTCAGCCTACTCCTTCTCCTCCACCTATACCTACAATTGAGCAGCATGCTAGCCCTTATGTTAGTGGGTAAGGTTATCTCCAACAACCTGACTCTCCTTATGTTGCGTGCCCTCCATCTAGTTTGTAGTTTCCTTCATCACCCCGTCCTCCTATGGCAGGGGAAAAATTGTTGTTTGTATACCCAAAATCGATAATCAACCTTATTATAATCCTATTTAACATGGGATGGATGCCATTGTTTCGAAACCTACTTTTCCTGTCCAACCTGGTTCGATTTGGGACCAATTGTTGAACCCTAAACCTATGTCATCTTCATATCAAATTTATACCCTTCAATATGTACCTCAACAAACTCAAACACATGTAATTCAACCTTTACAAGATGTTATTGCATCTCAACCTATTCCATCGGTATCCACTACCCCTCAGATTCCACTTACCATGCCTTTACAAGGTATCTTCAGTATCAATCACTTGGGAAAGGTATTCCTTGAATTCCAACATGACAAACTATGTATATGTAACAACCCCTCCTCCTAGGTCCACCCAAGCAATCAACCAGCCGGGGTAAACATGAGATGAGAGAGGTTAATATAAGGGATTCAACTTCCTTGGTTACCATACGAAAATAAAATTGATAGAACATATCAAACAAACCCATCCACATTAGCAACACCCTCAGGAGACATGTCAGCCACTCAGATATCCTTTCCCTAAGTCCCACTGATGTTTTAAGCCTTTTAACCCATGGTCGCTCTCATGCTATAGGCATGACAATGTCCATAAGAAAAACTCTCTCTCACAGGCCTATGTGCCAGCATCTCGGGACTCTTTTCAGCAGACCTGTGCCAGCGTCCCTGATATTTGAGCCACTTTTCTAGCCCAGAATCCCAGCCTTTGCACAGAACTTGTTATAACCTCCAGAATCCATAAAAGACATGATGACAAGATAAAAACATGAAAATGCAACCTCAGGACTAGGCCCGAGCATCCCCAATTGGGATTTACATTTTGTCAAACACTTGGCATAAATGCAACCTACAAGCCTAGGATACAAGACGGAGAATAAATGATTGAAATCACTTATTAAGTATAACAAGAAGGATCACCACCTTCTCCTTTCAACTATTATGTCATCAATTAGGTCTTGCATCCATCCATTTAACAATTACAAGTAAATACATGAAATAACCATGACATGAACCAATCATATAACCATGCTTATAACCATCATAAACCATATAAATATTCGAGATATGACAACAATTAAATCCACATATAAATAAGTGAAAAAGTAAGAGAACTTAGATTTTATTAATCATAGGAAAATCTAACCAGGTACGAGACTTCCACATAACACTCAACCATAGACATGGCTAAACCAAATCTCTCTTTTAGCCTGTCACTCTTGTGCCATATTCCAAGCATGAATGTGGGATCTCATAGAAAAAAAAATACGAGAACAACCAAGGGAATCTAGAGGTTAAACCACCTCCACCCTCATCAAACTGTAATCACTCCAAACCCGGTGCTATAATCACTACTGAACCAAACTTGGAATGCCATCTGGAATCCATCATTGTCTTTAAGGAATTATCATCTCCTTGTCTCTAAGGCTTTACTGCAATCCAATCCTAGATCACTAGGCCCTAAAATGAGACCAGACTGTCAGGATTTATCTCAATCCAAACGTAGATCACTAGGTCGTAAATCGATACTCCTCCCTCACGCTTTACCGTGTATCCTTCCAAAATTGGTCAAGGGATTCATAGGCCTTTGGGAATGAAGCTTGAGACCACCTCCACTTGGGATTTTTAAATCCATCTGACAAACCAAAGCTCAAAACTGAGATACACATCCCAAGATACCATGGCATCCAGAAAAAGGCAAGGCTAGTATGAGAGCCACTATCATAATCCAGTAAACCCATGCGACCAACAACAAGAGAACCATACACAAACATGCAATTATTGTCCAATCCAACTAGGAAATCACACATGAAAAAGGTTACCTACAAGTATTCATGTTGAAGCCGCTTAGTCCTTCTTTTCCTTCCTCAATCCTTACTTTCATTCCTTTCCCTTATTTTCTTTTCCTTCCTTTCTCCAAAGCTATAGTGCTCCAAGAAAACTCTATGATCAAGAGTGAGAGAGAGAGAGAATAATGAGAGAGCTCCAAACTTGAACTAACCAAGAGATTCACACTTACTAATCTTAAGCTAAGAGCTTACACTGACTAAGCCTGAGCCAAGAGCTTACATTGACTAAGAGCCTTTTGATTGATCCTCATAAGTTGTTTTACCAATGAGGCGTCTATTTTCTTCATTTTATATTATTTCCTTCATTTTCCTCCTCACATGCAACCTATAACCTTTTACCTTCCTTTTCTCCTAATTTCCTTTATTTTCATAAATAAATGTGCCAAAAATTCCTTTTCCTTAACCTTTGCCAATTTTCCTTAGCCAAAGCACACATCTAGTGATGCCCACTAGGATATCTTTGCCCAACATTCATCTTGGAATAAGTGTCCCTTAATTGTGGTCTTATTTTTTCTTTATTAACCTTAATTACATGGAATTTTTACCAAGGTTGTTGTAGAACACCCCCCTTACGGAATGCCATCCTCGATGTTAAACCCCACCATGACCTCAACAAAACAGTTGAAAATAATACATACTCCCCATAGAGATTTATAATTTAGCTCGTTGCATTATTTACAATGAAATACCTACTCAAAAGAAAAACATCATGAAAACATGACAATATAATAACCATACCGCATATTGGAGCTTTATAGCACAACTCATTATGGTATTTACAATAACCACATATACACATACGCACATTTGCTAAACCAAAAAATAAAAGGATACGATGCCTGTATCAATCAACAAGGGAATCCATAGGATCACACCTCCACCCTCAAAGTAATACTAGGATTCACCTCCTTGTGAGGAAGTCCAGAATCCACTGTCACAATCAAAGATGCATCCAATGTCCAGCGCTACAATCTTGTGCCACTTGTCCTCCTAGTGAACAATTACTAGCTCATTATTCCAGGGTGCAAACCCAATGTGCATCTAATTCCATCTGGTAATTATATGTAGAATTTCCCACTATAAATCAACAGATTATGCAATATACTAAAGCAAAATACAAGATCTACTTCTACAAAAAACTTTGTGGAAGCTTAATCGAATATGAGAAAGATCAATAGTACACATATAACTGATAATGAGCAAGCAATCACACATGAACACAGAAGAATACTCTGGGGAAAGCCTCAACCTAAAACCCCGATCTCTAAAATATCATACAAGTGGAAATATGTCTGGATTACACAAACCCTTAGCTCAGAAGCTATCTAGCTCTTAGTACAATCCTTTTGTTGCTCATAGACAGTCAAAGGCTTCTCAAAAACCTTCTCCTATGCTGTCCGAGCCTCCTATTTCCTTGCGCAGGTTTTCCTGGGGTCTAGTGCTTCCACTTGTGTGAATTCCCACCTCAAATTTCTCACTTGGCTCAGTAGTAACTACGCAATCCTGAAGGAGATAATTCCTTCTCCATGAATGAGTTTCCTATATAGGAAAATCCTCCAACTGATAGTACACTATCCCTTCCTCTAATCTCAATTGGGTCTCTGACTGAAATGACATGCATGAGTTATTTATGAGAGAATATTCAGTTATCTGGAGAGCAACAGTTACATGCATGCAAGCATTAACTAACTGAACTCAGAATTAGTTCAACAAACTATTGGACTAATCTAACTAGACTTAACTCAATTAAGTGAGCTAACTAATTACAACTCAAAGTACAACTCATCCTAATCTCCTTTAATCAAGGGATAACTTCCTCAATCAATGGAGAAAATGTTAAATGTCTTCACATAGACTTCATGTTTGATTTCCTACAACTAATTAACTCAAGATGAATTAATTAATTATTAATCAAACAACTGCTAAGAACAAATTTGATTTTTACCTTTCAATTTTAGTTTAGGGACTAACTAAAATTGGAATCTATCCCAAAATGTTATTTATAGCAATGCTATTTTTAGCACTTCCATTTTTCATTCCTTGTTGGTATGTCCAACACTGGTACCCAAACTGTTATTTATAACAATGCTATTTTTAGCATTTCATGTTGCCATTTTCAACACTCCCTCTCAATAGGAAAGGCATTCAACTCGAACCCAATCCTGAACCTTTGGAATGTTCTGCATGCAACACTTCTCCCAAGTGTTCTTACTCCAACAACTCTAGAAACAAAAAAAAAAAAAAACTCCCAATTGACCTCCATGTTGGGCTAGAAACATCCTTTGATGCTGAAGCTCCAGCTGTCGCTGATAAGTGATCCCTATCTAACCTCTGAGATACTACAACACTCCATGCATCTCGCATCATTGCACACCTCTCTGTGCCATCCTGCACTGGTCCAACAATCATGTGCCTCTCGCATTGTTGCAGCTTGCTAGCTCTACACAGCCTTGGGACTCTTGCACTGTAGCTCTCTCTTTCGCTCCATCTGCATCCGTCTCTACCCACTTAACCAGTCCTGCTACTCCTCGTCGGGGCTCCTGTAGCAAGGTATAATCAAAGAGGTTGGGTACCTCAAAGATCCTGCCCCTATTTCAGCCTTCTTGGGACAATCACTTCACATCACCCCACCTCCAAGGAAAATTTTAAGGATGGAAATTTATCTTAAAATTTAGAAACCTTAGCTAATCTCACTAGTCCATAATATGAAATATATAAAATATTTGGAGATATTTTGTAAAAATATTCAAATTTATAATATTTTTATATAGTCTATATATAATTTTTTGGAGAATTTTAGGGTAAAATAATTTCATTCTATAAAATTTGGGCTAATCATTTTTACAAAAAATTGGAAATTAGAGAATCTTTTTTTGGAAAAAGTATAGAAAATTAGCCCATGGGCAAATATTAGCCCCTAAAATTTTCTGTGCCCACCTCCTACCTGGAGGTATGCATGCATGTGATCCCTCTGCCCACTTGGCTCGAAATTTTCCCCTATTGGAGGTCTCTACATGAGTAGATGCCTCCACTCGATCTCCTCTCGGCTTCCCCAGTTGTGGTTGCTCAACAACCTCCTGAAGCTGCTTCACCAATTGTGGCTCCTCCACAATTGTGAGAGACTTCTTCTGGCGCTGCACGTTGAGAGGTAATGTACTCTCCCTCTCAACCACTAAGTCTCCATCAATTTCCTTGCTCCTCAAGGCTTTGCATGCTTCTTGAAGCTCAAGAGCATACAGGTTCTTTACTTGTGAACCGATCTGCTTCACCTGTCTAGTGGTGATGTGTCGAAGGAAAACCTTTCCCTTACTGAATACTACATCATAGCCTTTGTCTTCCAGCATTGCGATCGACACCAAATTTTTTCTCAGTCCTAGTACATACTTGACATCGGTCAAGGTAATGTGAGCTCCATGCTCCCTCTCAAAAAACTGTGCCTACACTTGAGACACTATACTTTTCATATGTACTGATCGCTACGAGTATTTAGAGATTTTTCTCCTCCAAGGTACTGAAAAAACTCTTGTCGCCAGTCATGTGGAAAGAAGCTCCACTGTCAAGAAACCAACCACATCCCACCATGGATGAAACCATGCATGCGATGAGTGTGAAATCCAACTCGAACTATGAGGCCAGTGGCTCACCTTCTGATCCTTCCAAGGATCCCTTCTTAGATTTCTTCAGTGGACAATTTGTAGCAAAATGGCCCACCTCATGACAATGAAAGCGTCACACTTTTGATTTGTCAAACTTCTTCCCACCATGGAAAGAATTGGATTTGGGATGAGAATCCTTCTCCTTCCCTTTCTTTGCCTTAATCACTAAGGTGCAATTTTCTTCATCCTCCTGCATTAGATTCGACCAAAGTCATTCCTAGTCTGGCAGTTTCTCTCTTTCATTTACCGAGTCTTGGTAGCTATGCCAGCACTTAGGAAGACCGAGGAGCACAAGGCTCACCATGTCATCATCGGCTGTCATGATCCCTACACTTGTAAGCTAATCCTTGCAAGTGGTGAGCATGTTTAGATATGTAGAGATCATGTTGCCCTTTTCACACTTGATTTTCCGAAGCTTTTCCTTTAGCGCTAGGTTCCTCTGATCGCTGCTATTTTGATATAGATCTTTCATTGTTTTCCACATCGAAAATGGTGTCTCCTTCCCATGGAGACTCGAGACTATGTGGTCTCGAACTCCCTCCAGAAGGATTCTCCTTGCTATAGCCACACATTTCTTCCATTCTGCCAGTTCTGTAGCATTAGCCGCTGCTGGCTTGGGGACTTCTTCATCAATGATGTCCTTTAGACCGTTATCCTCTAATACTGCTTCCATGTGATCCTTGCAGGCTATATAATTCAAGCTGCCATCAAGAGCATATTCGAGTCTTAAACCCTTGAATGCCATTGGTGAAATTGAAATGTGATAAGAACTCAATTTCTATATTTAGGAACCTCAAACTTTGAACTTCTCCCTTCTTGTATACTGTTCTCTCCTTTGGTATCCTAGCTCTAATACCATGTAGAATTTCCCACTGTAGATCAACAGATTATTCAATATACTAAAGAAAAATACAAGATCTACTTCTACAACAAACTTTGCAGAAGCTTAATCGAATATGAGCAAGATCAATAGAACACATATAACTGAGAATGAGAAAGCAATCACACATGAACACAAAATAATACTTTGGGGAAAGCCTTAGCCTAAAACCCCGATCTCTGTAATATCAAACAAGTGGAAATATGTCCTGATTACATAAATCCTTAGCTCAGAAGCTATCTAGCTCTCAGTACAATCCTTCTACTACTCATAGATAGTTAAAGGCTTCTCACAAACCTTCTCCTCTGCCGTCCAGGCCTCCTATTTCCTTGCGCAGTTTTTCCTGGGGTCTAGTGCTTCCACTTGTGTGAATTACCACCTCACACTACTCACTTGGCTCAGTAGTAACTGCGCAATCCTGAAGGAGATAATTCCTTCTGCATGGATGAGTTTCCTATATAGGAAAAATCCTCCAACTGATAGTACATTGTCCCTTCTTCTGATCTCAGCTGGGTCTCTGACTGAACTGACATGCATGAGTTATTTATGAGAGAATATTCAGTTGTCTAGAGAGTAGCAGTTACATGCATGCAAGCATTAACTAGCTGAACTCACAATTAGTTCAACAAACTGTTGGAACTAATCTAACTGGACTTAACTTTAGTTAACTGAGCTAACTAATTACAACTCAAAGTACAACTCATCCCGATCTCCTTTAATCAAGGGATAACTTCCTCAATCAATGGAGAAACTGTTGCATGTCTTCACATAAACTTCATGTTTGATTTCCTACAACTAATTAACTCAAGATGAATTAATTAATTATGAATCAAACAACTGCTAAGAACAAATTCAAATTTTACTTCTCAATTTTAGTTCAGGGACTAACTAAAATTGGAATCTATCCCGAAATGCTATTTATAGAAATGTTATTTTTAGCACTTCCATTTTTCATTCCTTGTTGGTATGTCCAACAATGGTACCCGAACTGCTATTTATAGCAATGCTATTTTTAGCATTTATTGTAGCCTTTTTCAACATTAGCATGACCAAAACAAATATATCTACGACCTTCCCTTCTCTATTACACAGTCCCTCAAGAAATCCAGTCACCCCCTTTTGTGCAATCACTCATCTTGCAAGTTCCTCAGAATCCCCCATCCTTGTGATCCATCGCTTAGGAACGATTCCTCACATCAGAAGATACAAAACCAAGGCATATACTTGCCTCAAAACCATCATACCAGTCATAGCATTCTAATGGAAATCAATGGACACTATTGGGTGCCAGTGTCCCACAATACCCTGCTCTTGAAGTGCTTTACGAGCATATTGTTGAATGTTCTAATTTGTTTTGTTGTTTCTTCCAATTTTTGTAGTCGATTTCAACCACTCAACTGGGCATGTTCATGCACTCCTATTCCAAGAACATAATTTCCATTAGATTCAAATAAATTGAAATAACCTCAACTCATATCACATTGGTAGTTCATTAATAAGGTACACCTGCAATCTTGTTTACTTCTTGTCACAACAAGTCAAACCAATTGTTTGATCAAAACATCATGCATAAACATATCACATCTGGTTAGTTCAAAGCACAACCATCATAGATCAACATCATAAGTCACATGTAACCATCATAAACCAATATCAAAGATCACATATAATCATCATAGACTGGATTCATAAATCACATGCATAATAAAACTAGAATAAACTACTTATATTGATCCTTTAGTAAATACTTAGCTTCTACCTTTGTCTTTATTATGTACGCACTCTGGATCAGTTGCCACACCAGACAAACAACCACTACCTTCTCCTCAACCATGTTGACATACATATAGTGTGCATCACACACATACAACTACACACGTCATACAACACCATGCAATACATGCATCTACACCAGTACCATATGTACCACATGTACATAGTACCACCTGTAAACTACAACCACCTTCACAATGTGCGCATAACATCACATGTACATGGCACCACCTTCTCAACGTGTACACAATGCCACATGTACACTGCACCACTGTACAACGTGTACACAATACCACACACACGACATGTACATGACACGATATGTACACAGTGCCACATGCATGACATGCACACATCACCATCTGCACAGAGTGCCACTTGTACAACGTGTACACAACACCACATGCACTCAACACCACTTGTACATCGCACTACATATCCAGCATTTACATAGAATCATTTTTACACAGCACCACATATCCAACATCTAAAAAGCACCATATGCACAACAATAGTACCACACATTCCCAAAACCACACTATCTCTACCAGGCAACCTTTCTTCCAATGTCTTACCCATGCTTGTCCCAACATATTTCAGACCACATTGCTTTCATTTTGCTATTGTATCCCTCGGTATAACTTGTCTATAACATAAACATAATATAATCACATAATATCAAATCATAACCATATGATACTGACCTTGTATATTTTTCAGGACTACTCTTCTCAATTGATTCCTCATAAGACCGGGAACCTCTTCATGCCATTCACCTGCGTAAGAAATCATTCCTCAACAAGGACGATTCCTGATGACCCTATCAGACAGTGACATATATATATATATATATATATATATATATATATATATATATATATATATATATATATATATATACATACATACATATATACTCATTAACAGAAAAAAATCATCATTCTATCATACAACAACATACATACCTACATATATACATATATAAACATCAACATAATCATGATCATAACATAATTACCAGATAACATAAGGTCTAGGTTAAGAGTACCTCATTTATTCATGCACAACATGCATAACATTGATAACAATCCTTTCCAACATAGCCAAGGCATCTGACACCTCGAATCCATTTAATTTACCTTTTTTAGTTACCTTTCGCATATATGTACTGCCATCATCTGTGTACCACTATGGACCCAACCAGTCCAACCGACTATTATAGTCTTACCTTCCATTGTGTTTACTCATGCATCAAGCTTCATACGAGTCTTACATCACCTATCGGGTACCACACAACTTTCCCTGAGCTCCATCAACTCATTCTCTTCCCCAAACCGATTCCCGAGAATCAAAACATAAAAGGCGATCTAAGAAAAAAACAAGAAGAAAACCATGAATACCAATAGCGTTGTGACACTACAACAAAGTGGCAAATCTATACACCAGACACACGTAAAATTCCAAATTAGGTGCAACAATTGCAAAAGAGCAAAAGAACCAGACTAAAAATAGACACCATGACTCAATCCCCATGGTTCCCAAGGGAAAATCGACTTGATCCTTTTTCAAGATTTCATGGAAACCTCTCTTGCAATGCAACTCCCTACATCATGTTGTCATTAACACATAAATATTAGCACATAACAAACATAACAATACACTGATTACCTCATCTTGTTATGCCAAACACATTTCTTGCAACTGAACACATCCACACCATCTCTCAAGGGACTCTAATACTTTGACAGATCCACTTGTAACTAGAGACTAGATATTATACCTGTTAAGTACATGTTCATGAATCTAGCACACATCCACATAATTTCAAAAAAGGTTAAGGTTAAGAAGAATTCTTGTATGAAAAGCACTCATTCGTTTCGAAATAGTGTTCCCAAACATAGCCAAAGGAATTTTATTCCAATTCCTTCCTTTTACCTTTTTACCTTGTTGCAATCAATGCTTACTATGTAATGTCACAGCACCCAACTATTAGTTTTAGAACACATCAAGTGTTACCTTGTCACGCTAGTAATAAGCATGTTTCTCGCAACTATTCACACATGCCATCCACATGTTCTGACCATCAAGACAATCATATGTATCAATTTGAAATCAACTTTTACAAAGAATCATGTCATAACCCATAGTCAACTCATAGTCATTAGACATAATGCTACAACTTTCAACTACATTCAAGTACATATGAATTTTGTTAACACATATATGCTATTACTATTATATTAAAACAATGTCACGCTAGTAATAAGCATGTTTCTTGCAACTATTCACACATGCCATCCACATGTTCTGACCATCAAGGCAATCATATGTATCAATTTGAAATCAACTTTTACAAAGAATCATGTCATAACCCATAGTCAACTCATAGTCATTAGACATAATGCTACAGCTTTCAACTACATTCAAGTACATATGAATTTTGTCAACACATATATGCTATTACTATTATATTAAAACAAGATCATTGGAACACATACTCATATTATGAAATTCATCAAACATTCAACCAACTTGCAAACATACCGTGTTAAATCAATCAACTAGTCACCGAACACTCAAACACCAAATAGATGTCATAGTCAAACAATCAAGCACAAGGTAGATGACATAAACAATTTCATACCTTAATGTATCTCAAGGGAGGTGATCTTGTCTGCACAATAGATCTAGTTAGCACGATATAACTTCTCAACACATCAACTCAAACATAAATAAGATCATGATATCCAAAATAATAACTAGCTAACATGTTTACACCATAAATCATACACAATTATCATTCGTGCATAGGCAAAGTCAATCTAGATTAGTACAACACCATATTACAATTATGTGGGCTGATAGCTGACTATCGTAACCATAACCATCTACATAGGCCAATCACACTTAGTGTGATACATATAACATCAAAATTTTAATGTAATAACCCCAATCATCAAGTTACTAGCATATAACAACCATAACTTAACCTATAACATACTCATCAACAACATATAAATAATCATCAAGTTATCTAATATAAAACAACAATAGAAACGCATACAACTACAGGTTACTATCATTCTTGACTATCCAACACATGTGCATATAGCTACACTAATCAACTAACATATATCATGAATGTATCATTAACATCAAAGGCATGTACATAAACATAATGTATATAAAGCGAATGCATATAACAATCCCTGACTTTCATACCTGCATGCCAAACATACAATCTACTCTTACCCCAAAGTCCAATGTTGCAACTTCATTATGATGATCTGCATCTCGTGCTCTATCTCAGCCAACACATTAGCATCATAACAACCAATAGAACCATGATTATGTAAATTGCATAGCATGACTTCAAAAGTCATGTCTGACCTACTATTCATACATAACTATAACCAAGACCATGCATGCATGACAACTTCATATAGACATATAACACATGAGTACCAAACCATATTGACAATATTCTAGCTAGAGTCCAGTCATCAATGCATGACCATATCAACTTCACAAACCATGACCTCATGCATGACAACAACCATTACTCCATTGTACATATTGCCACGTGCAACCATCTAGATGCATAAGCAATTCCTAATCAACTACACATATGCATGAATGCATGTAGTCGAGCATAAGCAATCAATCCTTGCAACCAACCTACAAGACTAATACATGTAATCAAACATAACAAGAATGAAACCTAATGTACAAGGATGTAATCAAGTTTCATATAATCATGTAACAAGTCATATACTCCTAACAATACATTCAAAAAAATCAACATCAAGCTCCTCATGATAACCTGACTACAACCATGATTAACATGATGCAATGCAACAAGCACATGGAATGCATGTGTAAGAGACACACATAAAATGACAATCATGCATGACCAAGCACCGTCACCTAAGGAGAGAGAAACTACACTCTGATAGCAATCTGTAACACCCCCTCCTCCCAGGTCCACCCAAGAAACTAACTAGCCAGGGTAGACATGTGAAGATAGAGGTCACTATAAGGGATTCAACCTACTTGATGACCTTAAGGAAATGGAATGGATGGAACATATCAAACAAACCCATCCACTTCAACAACCACACCCTTAGGAGACATGTCAACCACTTAGATATCATGTCCCTGAGTCCCGTTGGTGTTTAAGCCTTTTAAGCCTTGGTCTCTCTCATGCTATAGGCATGACAACATACAAAAGCCAAAGTCACTTTCACAGGCCTATGTGACAGCGTCCCTAGACTATTTTGAGTAGATCTATGCCAACGTCCCCAATATTTGAGCCAATTTTCTAGCTCAGAATCCCGGCCTCTGCCCATAACTTGTTACAAGCTCCAGAATCCCTCAAAGACATGATGTCAAGATAAATAAATCAAACTTCAACCTCAATACTACGCTTGAGCATCCCTAACTGGGACCGACATTTTGTCAAACACTTGGCAGGAATGCAACCTACAGGCCTAGGACACAAGAAATAACATAAATGACTAAAATAACTTATTAATAATAACCAGAAGGATCACTAGCTTCTCCATTGAACTATTACATCAGCAATTAGGTCTTGGATCTATCCATTTAACAATTACAAGTAAATACATGAAATAACCATGACATGAACTAGTCATATAACCATTCTCATAACCAACATAAAGCCATATAAATATCAAAGATATGAGAGCCATTAAATTTACGTATAAAAAAGTTCAAAAGCAAGAGAAATTAGCTTTTATTAATCATAGGAAAATCTGACTAGGTTTGGGACATCCATGTACCACCCAACCATAGACATGGCTGAACCAAATCTCTCTTTCAGCTAATAACCCTCGTGCCATATTCCAAGAATGAATATGGGATCTCATTGAACAACCAATATGAGAACAATCAAGGGAATCCAAAGGTGAAACCACCTCCACCCTCATCAAACCATAATCAAACCAAACCCGGTGCTTCGATCACAACTAAAACGAACTTAGAATGCAATCCAGAATCCATCACTATCCTTGAAAAATTTCCATATCCTTGTCTCTCAGGCTTTACCACAATCCAATCCTGGATTACTAGGTCCTAAACTGAGACTCCTTCCTCAGACTTTACTATGTATCCCACCAAAACTGGTCAAGGGATTCCTAGGCCTCTTGGAATGGAATTTGAGACCACCTCTTCTCTAGATTCCAAAATCCATATAGAAAACCAAAGCTCAAAACCAAGATAAACATCCCAACATCCATGGCATCCATAAAAAGGAAAAGATAGGCTAAAAACCATTGTCATAACTCGGAAAAACCATGACACCAATAGTAAGAGAACCATACACCAACATGCAAAACCATGCATGTCCAAACCAACTAGGAAATCACACATGCAAAAGGTTACCTACAAGTATTCCTATTGAAATTGCTTGATCCTACTTTTCCTTCCTTGATCCTTGCTTTCCTTCCTTTCCCTGTGCTTGATTTTCCTCCCTTTCTCCAAAGCTAGAGTTCTCCAAGTAAACTTGATGTGACCACGAGTGAGAGAGTGAGAGAATAATGAGAGAGCTCCAAACTTGAACTAACCAAGAGCTTCACACTTACTAAGATTTAGCTAAGAGGTTACACTGACTAAGCTTGAGCCAAGAGCTTACACTAACTAAGAGCCTGCCAACTAATCCTCAGAAGCATTTTTATTAGTGAGGCCTCTATTTTTGTTGGACACCTAATCCTCTAAGGGTTGGTGTGGAAGCTAAACAACTAAAGGGAGTCCAAGAGACCACTTGGAATATGAATCCAAGGGTCACACCATGTACTATAAATGTATATCATTGTCAATAATAGATGTACTCTCATGCTTATCATTCACACTTTGTTTCTTCAATGTATGTGTTTAACATGGTATCAGAGTGGGCGATATCTTGCCTTGCTCATATTTGAGCCACTTGTTTTATGGCCTTTCTTTGAAGGTTAGTTCTGCCATAAATTCTACATTTCATGAATGTTTTCTCAGATAAATTCTAGCTACAATCTCTGCTCACATTTGCGTTTAGGAATCTTCTACACGTAGTAACAATCATCCCAACTTGGCTCAGCGTTTTTGCAGTCAGTTAGTACTCTTCTCAACTCTATGACCCCAATTTTGTGGCTTTTCTCTACTGCCAGTCATGCCTCCCTGAGCGCTCTGCTAGAGCTACCTGTCTAGTTGCACTAAGCATTGCTGCTTCTCTCTCACCGAAATCGGGTCTGACACTATTTCTAACATTTCTGCCATACTACTATTCATCTGGCCTCTGCCATTATTCTCTCCTTTCTGCATCGAATAGTTCTGAATTGAATACCATTATGGATTTCTCCAAGTGGATGTTCTTCTAGGAGGCATTCTTGTTTTGTTTGAAGGAATCGTACCAGGTGAAGGTCATAGTGTGCACATGTTCCTTCTCATTAGAGATGGGGAACCTCGATTCCATGACGCATAGGGCCTTGTATTAATTTTTTAAGAGATCACGATGGGATTCTAGCAAGTTTGAGGCCTTCTCCACATCATTGCGCATCTATTTCATGGTCTCAAGGTCGTCTTCCATGTTTTGTGCCTCATGGTCGGAGTAGTGGATGACACTGTACTGCCCCAAGGGTGGTACATGTAGGTCACACAAAGCCATAATATCATCATGTAGAAAGGGGCCCTTCAACAACATCCATCATTATCATTATATTCATAAGGCCTAAAATCAAATTATCCTTCATAATGTCATCCTCCACCATGAAATTCTCTCGGATATTTTTCAAAATAGCAGTTTACTACGCAAAAACATCAAGAAAACCAAAAGTAGCTTTTCAATTTGAAATCATAGTGTGATAAGTCAGTTTAAAATACCAAAAGCTAAAACACCCATAGGACTTCGTAAGCCAGATCTTCTTGTGGATCGTAACCTATAAAGATATTGATCTAGTTTAAAACCTTTCCACTCTTTGTCAGCACAGGACCGATGGTGTCCCTTGGCTAGAGACTAATTATAGGCTTTGAAGTGAATTTTTGTGGCTCATTTTTATTTAAACTCTCTGAACTAGCCAATGCAGTCGACGAGGACGTTGCTAAGCCAAACCCTAGCCCAACTGTTGCTAAGATTAGCTTGAGCATTCTATGGTTTGGAGCCACAGACTGTGAGCATGAATATCTATAGGTATGGAAGTGCACACAGAACTTCGGTCTACTGGAATTTGAAAAACTTAAAGCTGAGACAAATTTAGGCAAAATCCTTTTGATACTGTGGCGAAAAATGGCCATATATGGCAAGCAAACTTAAGGAACCATCAAGATCATAATCAGAAGAAGTGAAGGGGCATCTCTCCCTATTTTTATATCCGAGGTAGTGATCTCTAGTGAATATTGGCTCTTCTTTTTCATAGTGTGAGTAGTTTGAATAATTTGAGAAGTAAGTGCATTGAAGCAGTGAGTCATTTTCTACATTGAAATCAGTATTGCGTTGTCTTCTATAGTTGCTTGGTGATATTGGTATCGTGCTACTCATCTAATAGTTGCAGTTATTTATCGTTTTATAGGTCAATTTGTAGTTCAAGATAACATAATTTCTCTGATTATATTGGTTTGAAATGGATCAAATGGATGATGTATTGAAACTATTGAATAATTTAATACATTCCACTGTTGATGAGATGGTTAAGATCAACAAAACCTCTCTTTCCAATATTAAAATTTGTCTCCAAAATGCACAGGAGAATATTGAGTTGTTGCAGCTTGAGACAAAACTACAACAAGAAGAGCTACAACATCGTAAGCATCATTTTGTTTAGTACATTGAGATAAACTCCCATAAGAAGCAAGTCAATATTGTTGAAGTTCATTCAAATTTAGTACCCAATGAGGTAGCAGTTATACATGCAAATGAAGAAATTTAATCTGCACTTCCCAAGTCAGTCACCTGACCTTGGGAAGAGCTTGTCCACAACAAGTACAAAATTGGTCTTGGATATGAAAAGGACGTGTTCTTTCATATTCTAGATTACTCAAAGCCGATCCAGTTTTAGAGCGTCGGATTTCTTCATGACATTTCACCTTCAACTGTTCCAGATTCTGCTACTCTTCCACAACAACCACAACAAATTGTTAAATGCCAACACTGTGACCGAGTTGGACATATGAAAGATCACTGTTTTGATCTTCATCCATGTAAGCACTATCATAAAACCAATCATTCTTCAAACATATGCTTCACAAACAAGCCTCCTGCAAGAACAAAGATTCATCTTAGATGGATCGCTTCTTGGCAATGGGCTTCAACAACCAAGAAGATATTTCATACATATGTCAGGACTTGTTCTATATTATTGAACAATTTTGTAGTTGAGTTTCCTCCATCATCTCACCTTGTATCTGACAGGGCAGGAATGATGGTAAACTACATCTACAAGCTTCAAAGCCAGATCAAGCGAGCCTGAGCCACAACCTGCCATACCGGATTCAGAGTTGTAGCCAGGGACAAAGATGCCCTTGATCATGCCTTCATTTGGTGATGCCTCTTCAAAGAATTGGGGACACTTCCTCTAGTAGAAGACTTCAACTTCTTGCAAGTTTTGGAAGAGTTCAAGGAATTGCATTAAGCATTCCAGAGTTGGTGGTAATCATTAAACCATCACAAGTTGAGATGCCCTTTTTCAGGTGAAGGTTATTCCTTTTATGCAGGGTGAGACTTCCCATTCATGGTTGAAGGTTTCCCTTTTCAAACATCATGAGAACTTCCTCTAGCAAAAGACCTTAGCTTCATGCCAGATTTGGAAGAGTTCTCGAAACTGCACTGAGAATTCGAGTGTTGGTGGTCATCCTTAAGACACCTCTCTTATACCAACATTTCAGAGAGCACATTCAGCCTAGTGTTTCCATGCATTTTTTCACGTTTTGTATTAAAAATCTCTTCTTGGACTCATACATAACCCTTCGGATTAAGGGGGGGAATGTTGGACACCTAATCCTCTAAGGGTTGGTGTGGAAGCTGAACAACCAAAGGGACTCCAAGAGACCACTTGGAATATGAATCCAAGGGTCACACCATGTACTATAAATGTATATCATTGTCAATAATAGACGTACTCTCATGCTTATTATTCACACTTTGTGTCTGCCATGTATTTCTTTAATAATTTTCTTCATTTTCCATTATTTTCCTTCATTTTCCTCTTCACATGCAAAGTGTGACCTCTTACCTTCCTTTTCTCCTAATTTCATTTATTTCATAAATAAATGTGCCAAAAATGCCCTTTTTCCTTTTAATTCCTTTGCATTAGCCTTTTCCAATTTTTCTTAACCAAAACATACATCGAATGATGCCCACTAGGATATCTTTATCTAACATTCAACTTAGAATAATTGCCCCTTAACCGAGGTCTTATTTCTCCTTAATTAACTTTTATTACATGGAATTTTCACCAGCGTTGTTATAGTATAGCAGGGCACAACTTAAATCAAATCCACCATATTGCAGGATGATGCAAAATCCCATGGGGCAACAGTATAGACCTTATTAGGGTATTCCTCAACTGTATTTTCAAGGTTAACACATCCAAACCTAGTCGTTCTAGCATTTAGAGGGTTATCCTAGGGCTGGTCAACAAGATTACATGTATGCTAGTTATGAGAATCATCCTTATTTGGGTGCTCAGGTTCCTCTTTATCAGAACTCTCATTATCGGGAACGCAAGTACTTGTTGCTCAGGCTATTCCTTCTTATACATGCTATCCTCCACCAAATTTCAACTGACAATTACCTTTTTTGCTGACTCTCGAATTGCCCGACTTAACTCATCTCACCGACAATCCTATCACTCATTTGCCTTGGTCGCTGATAATTCCTACCAACTTTCCTTCTGATATCCCTAAATTCAATGGGAATCCTCGAGATGACCCATCGACCCATGTCATGATGTATCATCTATGGTTTTCTACGAACTCCCTTAATGATGATTCCATATGAGTACGTATTTTCTAACGTACTCTTATAGGTACCACAACTGAATGGTACATTGAGTTACCAGAGCTTCATTTCACAATTTTATTTCCTTAGCTATCACCTTCCTCACACATTTGAAATTTACCATCCAATATGAAACTAGAAAACAAAATTTGACCAAATTTAAACAAATTAAAGCTACTCACATCTTAGATCATATTCATGATTGGAGGCATCATCAGCTATTGGTTAATACCTATGTTCTGAATCAATTGTTAGCGGAATGGTTCATTAAATCCCAATTGTCATCTATCATAGAGGATGTAGCTAAAGGCAAGGTCGTGACTGAAGAGAAAGTGATTTCTCTTTCTCAGTATTTATACCTCATATATACCTAATTTGGCATGCTCTATGAAAAGATACCAGATGCTCTGAGACCTTCGAATGTTGTTCCTTAAATGCCTGGTAATGAATATCATGTTACTGATGGCATCATTGGTTTTTCTAGTTCATAGGCAATGAGTAAACCATTTGGTGTTTCTCTCACTGCTTCTACCCAAAACCCTTCATCCAATCCTCCTATGCATTATTCTTCTGAGATAAATGTTGTTTGATCTAATAAAGGAAAACCTCAATAGCAACCAGGAAGCAAGAAAAAAGGAAAATGAAAAAAGAAGAAAGATTCTTCATGGCAGGATAAACAAAAAAAACAATCCTCTGATGAGAATGAAAGGCTTGCCACCCATTCTTTATTTTCAACGAGGAGCACTTTACTCATCATTGTACTCAATACGCGGAAGTGAACTAGTTTTTGAAATCCTCCACTTATCCCTCTATGTTGATTGCCCATTTTCCAATCAGGAGACCCACATGGTTGCTCGGGACCCTACTTCCTCTAACATGCTTTTAATTCTTTCCTACATTAAGGTTAAATCTGATGTTAAGGTGGCTACTCAGAATAAGGAATATGGTAATGTGAATCCTCTGAACGATCAGGCTACTGATCAACCTACCAGTTCAACATCACCTTCATCCAATCCCACTCTTCCCATGATTCCTATGGAGTTAGATATTAAGCCTCCGAAGAGCGTTATTCATAAATCTACTTTCAACCCTCGTACGAGGGCTTCTCAAAATTATAATGGAGTTGAAGACTTGGCTTATTCTCCATTAGCTATGTCAATCCTCGAGGTGTTGAAAACCTGTCTTGCCCAGAAGAAGGATTTTTCTTTGGCTATTGGATATGTGGATCCTTTGGAATCCAACCCACTTGTTTTCAGTCATGAAAACTATACCCCTCACCTTCCAGCTCAATTAGCCTTTATGATCCAGGTCATTATCTATGGTAAGAAATTTCATCGTTCCATTGTGGATGAGGGACCCTTAACCTATATCATGTCTATGTCTTACTGGAAAGTGATTGGTCCTCCTCAATTGAGTCAATCACCTACCACATTAAAATATTTTTATGGGAGAATGTATAAAACTTGTGGTATTCGGAACTCCTTACAAGTTGAACTTGGGGGAAACAATGTGTCCATAGAAGTTGAATTTATTAACAAAAATATTTATTATAATATTCTATTGAGCTGCACGTGGGTTTACGCCACGGCTGCAGTCATTTAGACTTATTTCCGTATGGTCACCTTTCCTCATAAGGGAAATATTGTGGTCATTGACCAACTCACCTTCTTTGCCTCTCATTCTCATGTTACTGGAAGTGTCCCACTTGTAGGCGAAACTCTACATTCTCATCAACATGTCGAGGCTAGAATGTTGAAGGATTCCTCGCTCATGAGAATTTTTTCACTCCCTCCTCTTTTTGGGAATGGGTACACTGGGGTTAAAAACCCAAGTTTTGGGGCAGATATCTTGAATTTTGTATAAAGAAATGTAAAGTCTTTTCATTTTGTGACTGCGAAGCGCGAAGATATCAAGAGTAAAAAAGGGTTTC
Organism: Pinus tabuliformis; assembly: GCA_031772625.1. NCBI lineage: Eukaryota > Viridiplantae > Streptophyta > Pinopsida > Pinales > Pinaceae > Pinus > Pinus tabuliformis. Next base: position 700,060,705 of record CM062805.1, on the reverse strand, counting down.
CACTCTTAGTTTAGATAGGTTGTGTCAGATTGATGAGATCTTCCCTTGGTCTACAAACCATGGGATTGTATAAAAAGGAGGTCTTAGAGGAGTCTAAGAGAGTCAGTTCAGTTCGGTGGAGTAATGGAGACAGAGACATTGATGAGTCTGCAAAGAGCTAAGAGAGAGAGTATTAGCATTGGAAAGAGGCTCTACAGTTGAGTGTGCAGAGGCCTAGGGTAGAAGTCTACAGTTGAGTGTGGAGACCCCTTGCGGCTGTGTGCGCTAGGTAGTTAGAGTCTGTAATGAAAATCTAGATCATCAATAAAGAAGATTATTCTGAAATTACTTTGTATTTTAGTTCTGTCAATTGCATGCGATTATGTTATGTTAAGCACTAGGTTTATGTTTTATTTCTAAATTGATGCGCGAATCTATATGTTTTCCTCTGTTATATGAACGTAAGTAGAGATATATGTTTACGCAAAGATAATCTTAATTACATGATAGAATTGGCAAACACTTAAGATAATTAGGGGAACTATATAAACAAAGTAGTTACAGAGGTGCGTAAGTCAAGATATCACTTTTTAGGGTTACACGAAGGACAATCGTAGGCCTTCATGAGGGTTCTAAAAGACTAATATAGAAGTACATCGATAAGACCTAAAGGCTTATCAATCTGTGCGAAGGTAGAGCTAAGCTATAAAATTGACATCACAAACATCTTAGGGTGTAGAAACTTGGTTCCTGTATCCCCCCATACTGCTTCGGGTGAGACTTCAGTCCGTGCTCCATGGATTGATGCTGAAAGGGTGAGTAGTGTAGGGATTTTCTTCGCTGACTAACGCTGAACTTAGGTCAGGTCCCATTAAGACAACACCTCTTCCATTTCTTGACCGCCCATCATTAGTTTCCTATATCAATATGATATCTTCTTCTACTATCCCCATTGATCCATGGATTGTACCAGATGAAACTAGCATCCATAGTTTTGGCGACTGAGTGCTGCTTAGCCCCATTCAGCTTGATTACGAAGTCATCCATTTGGCTCATGCGGTTCATACCTTCTCCTCGATAAATTGGGTCGATTGATCATTGGATTATGACACGTCTTCTGATATGTAATGTCATATATTATCTACCAATGAGAGCATCACGGAAATCATGATGCTAGACGATGTGCCATGGGACGATCGTCAGCATCATTCCTCCTTACCAAATTCCATTGCGGATAATCTTAGTGATGTGTATCTACCCAATATCGTCGATTCTTCTACGAAACTGTTTTCCATTCATGAAGTTGGTTCCGAAAATAATCTCTCGAGTATCGAAGAGATGATACCCCTTGATATCTCTATTAAACTAGGTATTTTCAAAAATATACACATTGGTGCGTCATGCTCTCCGCTTGAGATTGAGACCTATAAATCCCTATTTCAAGGGTTTCATGATGTCTTTATCTAGACCTATGAGGAAATGCCAGGTATCGACCCAAATAGTGGTGCATGAGATTAAAGTGTATCTTGATGCTAAATAGTTTGATAGTGCCTCTGTCCGGTCCATCCAAAGAAGTTTTCCATGATAAAGAGTGAAGTTGAAAAACATCTTCATGTTGGTTTCATCTACCTCGTTCCTTTGACTGATTGGGTGTCAAATATTGTCCTTGACATGAAGAAACAAGGAACAATCCATTTATGCATCGATTATTGGGATGTAAATCATGCTTATCCAAAGGAAAATTACCCAACCCTATTCATCAACCATATTGTTGATGACTGTGCCGACTTCGAAATCTATTCATTCATGGATGGTTTGTATGGATATAATCAAATCAACATTCTCCCAGAGGATCAACCTAAAACTACATTTATTTGTCCCTGGGGTACATTTTCCTACTAGAAACTCCGATTTGGTTTAAAAAATGTTAAGGCCACGTTTTAATAGGAAATGGATTACACTTTTAATGACAATAAACACATTGTACAACCTTATTTGGACGATTTCCATGCCCATTCTAAATATCAGACTGATCACTCGATGCATCTTAGGGCCATTTTCTTACCATGTAGACACTATAATATTCGAGTAAATCAAATGTGGGTTCTGTGTTATTTTGGTCGACTTATTGGTTTTTTTTATTTCAAAATATGGAATTCATATTCATCATATGAAAGTACATGAAATGATTGATTTTCCTACAACTTATTTTCTTGTTCGACTTCAATGACTCTAAGGGAAAGCTAACTTCCTACGAAGGTTCATCCCTAATTACACTGAGTTGACCAAAGAATTCACACGCCTACCTAAGGAAGAGGTTCCCTTCCATTAGGAAAACGCTGCTCAAAAAACACTTGATGCCCTGAAAGATGTACTTATTCAGGCATCTCTCTTATATCCCCCCAATTGCCAGTGGGACTATTTCCTATATATCATTTCTTCCATTTCTACTATAGCAATGGTATTGGCCCAGGAAGATGATGTATGTAATGAACATCCCATATATTATGTAAGTTGTAATTTCAATTATACAGAAGTTAGGTATACGCATGTAGAAAAGTTGGCTTTGGCAGTCCTTCAAGCCATTCAAAGGTTCCGCCATTACATCTTGCTCCAAAAATCTACGGTTGTTTCAGATTACAACCCTATGAAATATATTTTTTCACATCCATCATTGGGGGAAAAATACTCTAAATGGATCGTCATCCTGTAAAAGTTTGAATTGGAATTCATCAAATCCATGTCAAACAAATCCCTGGTTTTTGCTGAGATTATGTGCGACCTTCCTTACCCTAATTCTAAATCGACATCTGACGATTCCATCCCTAACGAGTTGTTGTTTCTTGTTTTTTCATATTACCCATGGCATGGAGACATTTTGATATATCTCCAGACACAAACTTTCCGGTCTAATACCTCTCGCTCTCAACAACGATGTATTTGATACAAAGCCAAAAATCACAACATTATTAGTGACAACCTTTATCGACGTGGTATTGATATGATTTTATGAAGGTGCCTCATGCATGAGGAGGCCGATAAATTCCTTAATGAATGCCTCTTGGGGGCATGTGGCAATGATTTGAATAGTTATGCTACCACATAGAAGATCCTACGTGCTGGTTACTTTTTGCCTACCGTTTTTCAAGACTGTATTCTCACTGTCTAGATGTCATGCATGCCAAAGTTATGATCATAAGACCCATGATCCTCCTACTCCATTGCATCCCTTTATCTTCGTATCACCTTTTACAAAATGGGATATCAAATTCATGACATTTAACCCTAATTCGGTCGAGGGACATGGTTATATCATTGTTGTAGTAGATTATTTTACTAAATGGGCCGAGGTAATGCCTACATTTAACAACACTGGAAAAATGACTCAATATTTATTTTCCAATCATGTTATCACTCGGTTTGGTGTTCCACAAGCCAAGTTACATATCATGGAAAGAATTTCCAGAATCATATGATGTCTGAACTAACTGCTAAGTTGTGACTTTCCCATGAAAGTTTCACTCCCTACTATCCTAAAGCTAATGGATAGGTTAAGGCTTTCAATAAAGTTATTAAGACTATGCTTCAATGTATGGTAGGGGTCCATAAATCACACTGGAATTTTCTTTTTTATGCTTCCTTATGGGCATACCAAAACAATGTAAACTTTGAAACAGGAACTATAAACTCAAAATGGGAACTCTGGCCAAAAAACCCCGCAAAAACATAAAAAACAATGCTAGAAATGAAAAATGTGTATATTGGAACGATGGTTTTTTTTTAGGTTCAATTTTGAGCATGTTTTAAAAATGGCAATGAAATGAATTTTTTGTGCAAAAATTGTGCAAAAAAGACCCTGAAAATGAAAAGCGTTGATACTGGAACAATGTTTTTTTTTAGGGTCAATTTTAAACATTTTGGAAAAATGCCAAAAAAATTGAATTTTTATGTGCAAAAAAACAATTGTTTTTGACAAAAAAACACACTAATGTTTTTCGTAGAATAAAATTTTTCTTTCCTAAGTATAAATTCAACATGTTTTAGTAATGTCAATAAAGATAAAATAATGGGATCTAAAACATATTAAAATTCTATTAGTTTTCATCCATGTTGTTAAACGTATAATAACATCACACTAGAGATCGCTAAAGTTCTAATTATTTTCAACCATAACATTAAAGATACAAAAAATTTTGGAAAATTTTCAGCCATAAAATTAAAAAAACATGACATTATGAACACATTACATGAATAAATTAATCAAAATGTCATTATTTGTACATTGAATGAAACATACATTATATCTCTAATTTATTGTTGCATTGTAGATATTCTAAACAATAAAAATCATCATAATTAAAACATATAATCCAACAACATAAAAATGGCTCATAACTTCTGATTTAACACCATATGGAAATAAAAAAAATGATTTCAAGATACGATGCAAACATTAGTTATATAAACTGTCTTAGACAATTATTCAAAATCACTCATATTTTATTGCACACCATCAGAATTCACATCTACAGATGAATGATTGGATGCAAACGAACATGTTCCATATTCTTATCTTTTATCAACTAGTGCCCCATCTGAGTCCACATGCATGCCCACCATTTTAGGTTTCAAAATTCTTTTGGATCTACGACCGGTTTCTGCAGACTCCCATCTCAACATTGTTCCTTCTGGTAGCAACCTTTTCAGAATCTCTATAGTCTTGAAGCAAAGAGTTCCTCTCTTAGTTAAAATGAAGTCATAAACAAGTATGTCAACATCCTCCAATTTTAAGAGGTCTGGGTGGCGACGATTTATATTTGTACCCTTTCTTTTTCTCTTTTCGCCAATTTTTTTATCAACTACCATCTCTGGCTTATACACACCATTGAATGAGTGTGTATTTGTGGCATACCAATGTACTTCAACACCTGTAACATCTTCATTTTCTATAAATATCTTTATAACCTTAGCAACCCATAATGGATAGCCATTGGGATCTCCTCCTTAATATCCTGTACTGAACCCCTGTAAAGGTCTTCCATGGCTTCACATTGTGCATGGGTTCTTCTGGATCCAATATACATCTCTCTTTCCTCTTCCTGTGAAGAATTAATAATACCTTGAGATTGTTGTTCAATAATGTTTCTTTCCTCATGTTCATTTGACACATTTTGTGGCCAAATAAATGTATTTTTCAAAGGTATATCTTCATTTTTTCTTGAAATGATATAACTTTTCTTATTGAAAAATAATTCCCACCAAACTGTATCAGCGATGTCAAAGTACTCATATGTATATCTAATACATTTTTTCATTTCTTCCAAGCAATGAGAATAATTTATATCTCTATTATGTCTGCGTGCATTATGAACTTCAGCGACTGATTATAATAAAAATATTTTTGATGCAAATATTGGATGATCTGGAGTGAACTTCAAAAATTCCAAACCTAATGACGGTGCCCATTCAGCAGTAGTTGAATACTTCTTGTCCCATATTAGTGTTTTCCCATATATTTTTTTGATACGAAATTGATGTTGGAAGCCAATGTAATTAAGTTGTTCAATGCATTTCTCCTCACCACGTGATCCCAAGATAAACCTTCGCATGTCAACAATTTCTTCCAACACATCAAAAGTAGGCTCTGGCATGTATGATTTCTTAATACATTCAATTAATGATGGCAAGCTCCCAACTTCCTTCCTCCTCAATGCGACTGAAAAATGACAAACATCTGATCAATACGGTCATGAGTGTGCCAAACAAAAAGGAAACCAACCTTTAGCTTCTGAAAAATTCTCAATTCAACAATCATGTTTAGATATCCAAAAACAACTTGATTTTTGTTTTCACGGAAAGTGTTGTCCAATTGTAGATACAAAACTTCAGGAACATTACCAGACCAATGAGAAAGCACATCATGAATTATGGTTATTGTCATATTTTCATCATTATGAATATTTGGAGTTGTGAAGTACACCCTTGGCAACATTTTCCCATTGAATACCATACTACCGACCAAGTGACACTGAATAAAAATTTCCTCCTGTAAATTTTTGGGTGTGCGAACAAAATGTGGTAAAAGTGTTTTCTTTTGGTCCATACCATCAATTATCAAACCCAAATATTTGTTCAAATTATCATAACACTTCTTTCGATGCTTGTACAACTCTTTCCTTTCACTTGTTTGTTGTTCGTGATGCTCTTGAATTTCTTTCACAATGGAATATACACAACATAAAATAATCATTAAGAAATAAGTTTTTATAGTTGATGACTATACAATTTTAAAAGATAAAGTTATGAATTCTTACTCTTTCTGACCCTTCACATTTATCCCTTTTTTATTTAAGAGAAGCACATGTACTGAAAATCACCATCCTTGTCTTCTTAGGAATACAGACATTGTTGAATTCTTTCTTCCATACGTTCACAAAATATTGATATGTAATAAATCGACCATGTCCCTCAGAACCTTCTGCATATTCTTTGTACGACTTGTAGATTTCTCGTCTTGAAAAATTATCTGGAATATGTATTGTCTCTCTATTTGGCATACACTCTCCATGCTTTGAAAATAAATCTTCATCCATGACATTGCAGTATTTGATAATGGCCCAAACTGTCATTTATGACGTACTTCTGAATAAAATTTGGGATCCTTTTCCAAATTTTCTTGCATTCTTAAGAGACTAAAATTACCCATCGAATGAAACATTTTGAAAGCCTTTCTATAGATAAATAAAAACCCAATATGATAATCATAACCTGACAATGTAGATTGCATGCACACAACTAAATATGAATTTCGCATGCTTTTAGTCATTGACAAATATCTATTCCTTTTCTCTAATGCAAATTTGAAATCCATGTTTCAAGCAATCATTTTGACAACATTCACTTGAAATGAGAGAACTGATAGAACTTCTTCTCATCAGATATTCTGCTCTACACCTTGTATAACTAGAACATCTTGGATTGATATGCGAAAGTTTCCTCCTTCTCCTCGATACAATATTTCCTGGAAACATCTCCATCATTGGATCATCATTTGTATAAGAATTTTCATCATCATTCTAAGGAATGTTATCCTCACTATGATCATCTATGCTTTTGAAATACTAACTTGGAGGATATTCTTCATCTTCCCCTTCTTCAGTGCTATCATAGTCCTTAGAATTAGGGCTAAATGGAAAATTTGACTCGATGTTTATTGTAAATTCTTCCTCATCTGCATTGTCAGTGCTACTCTCATAGTCCATAGAATTAGGACTACGTCGAAAATGTGACTTTTTACTTACTGAAAACTCTACATCCTGTTCTTTGTCACTGCTACTCTCACAATCCTTAGGGTTAGGACTAAGTGCTTAATCATGTCCTTCGTCACTACTGGTCTCATAGTCGTTAGGATTAGGACTAAGTGGAAACTGTGACTCTTTATTTATTTGAAAATCTTCATCATGTTCTTCATCACTGTTGCTCTCATAGTCCATAGGATTATGCCTAAGTCGACACTGTGACACTCTAATCATTTGAAATTCTTCATCATGTTCTTCATCACCACTACTTTCATAGTCCATAGGATTAGGACTAAGTGGACACTGTGACACTCTATTCATTTGAAATTCTTCATCATGATCTTCATCATTGTTGCTCACATAGTCCATAGGATTAGGACTAAGTGGACACCATGACAATTCATTCTTTTGAAATTATTCATCATGTTCTTCATCACTACTGCTTTCATAGTCCATAGGATTAGGACTAAGTGGACTCTGTGACACTTTATTCAGTTGAAATTCTTCATCATGTTCCTCAACACAATTGCTCTCATAGTCCATAGGATTAGGACTAAGTGGACTCCTTGACACTCCATTCTTTTGAAATTATTCATCATGTTGTTCATCATTGCTACTCTCATATTCCATAGGATTATGACTAAGTGGACGTTGTGACACTCCATTCTTTTGAAATTCATCATCATGCTCTTCATCACTGTTGCTCTCATTGTACATAGGATTAGGAGTAAGTGGACACTGTGACACTCCATTCTTTTGAAATTCATCATCATGCTCTTCATCACTATTGCTCTCATAGTCCATAGGATTAGGACTAAGTGGACACCTCGACACTCCATTCTTTTGAAATTCTTCATCATGCTCTTCATCACTGTTTCTCTCATAATCCATAGGATTAGGACTAAGTGGAAACCATGACTCTTTGCTCATTTGAAATTCTTCATCCCTCATTTCATCATTACTGCTCTCATAGTCCTTAGGATTAGGACTAAGTGGAAGAATTGACACTCTATTCATAGTGGAAGAATTTCTTTTATATTCATCAATATGAATAGATTTGTTACACGATGAAGATGTTGATGCTTCACAAAGTGAAACTTCACTATCAGAAGAATCTATGCCTCTCACATAGAAGAGGTTGAATGATAAAAATGCAAAGTCTCCTAAGGAAAATATATAGCTTAAAGAATGAAACTTTCCCTCCAAAAATTTTTGCCAAAATTTTTCCCTCCAAAAATTTCATTTCATGTATTTCCCTCCATTATTTTCTTCTACAATTTTGTTGGACACCTAATCCTAGGGTTGGTGTGGAAGTTGAATAGTCTAAGGAAGTCCAAGAAACCTTGGAATGTGAAACCAAAGGTCATATGAATGTACTATAAATATATATTCTTGTCAATAATAGATACACACTCATGTTTATCATTTACACTTTGTGTTTGCCATGTATGTGTCTAACATGGTACCGGAGCACAAGTCCTTTTTAGACTTGTAACTTCTGTATAGTGTCGGTTTTCTGCTCCCATTTAGAGTTTGCTGCCTGGAGATTTGGAATAAATGAGGGTGTCGAAGCTTTTCTTCCTGGAGGAGTTCTCGTAGGGTGAGATTTGAACATAGTTGCATTAAAGCTCTCATGCACGAATGGTATGTCGATATTTAATGATTGTGTCTGTGTTATGAATATGCTAGAGTGTTGGACTATAAGTATATATAAACAATTTTTATATACGATGTTATGACTCTGATATTGCATTGAATGGTGGTGACTGTTATCCACCCTCTCGCCTCCTCCCATACTATGTCCATATGTTGGTTAATACCATAGTTAATAATGCTCCCACTATAAACGTTGTTCGTTTGACTCCTTTCCTGAATTTTGTTGCCTTGTCTGCAAGTATCATGATATACCGCCATACCAGAGGTGCCATCCAGTTGTATCACATTAATCTTCTCACAAAATAATATATCACTTCGTCTACGTTGGTGTACCGCCTACGCCCACCAATCTTGTCTGTTATATAACACAACGCTATCACAGTTAACGTTGAACAACTACGACCAATCATACCGCCTCCCTTATCGCTATCTGTGTCATTCTCCATCTGGCCATTTCTGCCATTATTTTTTAGGCTTCTAGCCTTCTTTAGACATTTTCTGGCCCGCTCAGACCTATCTCCTATTTGTCTGCATGCACATATAACACCTAGTTGGGAAGTTGATTGTGTTTTCAAGGTAATTCATATTCTTCACTGACTGTAACACTTTGTGCTCCAAATCCTTTGCTAACTGTAACACTCTTACATTTAAATGTTGCATGAATGAAGACACTCCCAACATTTACATTGTAATGCTCTTATGTTTAAACCCTTCTTGAGCAGTATTGGAGAACCTGGGAGTCACATTATATGGCATATTGTTTAACAGAATAGAATGCGCTCAAAACCTTATCTTTTGATAGACGCTGATGAGAAGCCTTCGTACTTATGACCTCATTGCTTAAACCAAAGTCAAAACAATGTAGAACCGCAGCCACAACTGCAGCTTCGTCATCTCCAAAAGGCGATCCGATAGGAACACCTTCACCAGGGACAACTAGCGCAAGTAGCATAGGATACTAGGACCGCATATCTTTTGATGTGGTCACACCAAGACCTCGTAAAAGCACGGCCAGGGGCGCAGGGATCAACAATCCTTTGAACGTCTAGGGTTCGAGTCTGCTTTGAAGATCACCTCCTTATCAATTATATTTTGTGTTTCGATGGAAAGTCAAGCAAATGCATGAAGAATGCAATGGAGACATGGAGATCGCCTCTGATGATTTAAGAGCTAATGCTGGGAAAATGTGTTGATCTTCATCATAAGCATCATTTATATAGATAATCATACACAATAAAGGAGTAACCTACCAAAGACCAGAAGTAGTGTGGGAATGCCTCTATCTCTGTGTGAGCTTGAGATGCATCGAAAGGGTCGTTGATGACTTGTGGTCATTCATATACCCAATGCTTAGTGCAGCATGCAACCACCATATTAGCTAGCTCTTGTTATGTTGTTTCCTTCGACTGGTTCATTTCAGTGATAGTGTGTTGGAATGTAATGAGGTTGATCTGGTGAGAATATAACAATGCATTGATATGTTTTCTGTTCTCGGCAAGTCGTGAAGGCTTTGTGCTTTGAATAATTCTGAATGTCGTATGCTGGTGTGCGCTCTGTTGGATTCTGCGTTGAATTGAAGGCCTGAGTTGGTATGCAAGTGGTTTGTGGTATGTGTTGAGTTCTTTCCTTGAAGACCATGCTGGTGTTCTTTAAAGTTTTCAATGACATATATTTTGACATATATGGATTATGAACCTGTGTGATCCACAACGGGATGGTCAATAGAAGAGAAATGGTAATGAATGAAGATGACGTGTGTATACCATGTTTACTTTTCCAATACTAAAGTTTATCTCTCAGATTTGAATTGATATCAATAAAGAAGCATCAGAAAAAGAATTCGATAAAGATTATGATAACAATAAGTTGTGGAACATGATCAAGGATACGAGCTCTGCCAATGCTATTCCACTTACAAACATTTCTAGAAAGATACTCTCGAAGCTCTCGGAGGTGTTGGAAGCTTTTGAACAAAATTTTCTGCACCATTGATGTTGCTCGGCCCTTTAGCTTTAACAAGGGAATCAATCCTTATATGTCATTAGCCTATCACTTTGAGTTGATATTTTTTAAAGGAAGGAGGCCAAAACCAAAGTAGTAGAATATACCAAGTTTATACATTGCATTCCCTTTCTAGGCCTGATATTCAATAATTTGGAAATCATCATCTTCCTCACCACGTGACTTCCTTAATGCTTCTTTGTTCTCTTCAGTTCCATCATTGATCCGTACTGGTTCAACCAATGGTGATTCATTGAAACTAAGAAAGCTATCTGCTGCTACATATGCAATTTCTGCATACAACATAACATATTTCTCATACATCTATTGTCGATAATAGGTATAGGCCAGTGCCATCTTAGACTGAAAGTTTCCACCTTCTACTCAGAAAAATTTTAGAAAGAAATAAGGCAGACACCCTCCATTAGCTACATTGTATTTCCTATTCTACTGCCATTGGATTATATGCTTAGGTTGAAGTATTGAGATAGTATATTGAAGCTAGTATTGGAGTTTATTTAATCAGTTTTTTATCTAATCATGAAGGTAGAAAGTTTAAAATTAAAAGCAATATTTTCTAGAGGATAGTTCAATCATTTCTTTCTATTATAACTATCACGCTTTGATTTTAATAGTGGTGCACTTGTTATGGCTCTAATTGGTGGTGTATTAGAGTTTCTCAAAACTTTGATACAATCTACTATTGAAGACACAGTTTAAATCAACAAGAACACTCTTTGTGATATTAAAACATGTCAGCAGAATACACAGGAAAAAATAGTCTTTTTGGAGCTTGAATCTCAACTTCAGCAAGCATAATTACAACAGTGGAGTCATCATTCTCAACTTGCCTATGTTCAGAACATTGAAATAGACACCGTTAAGCAACAAATCAATCATGTTGTAGTTGATTCAAATCCATTTTCCAATGAAGCAACAGAATTTTGTTTGGTAAAATTTTGTTGAAAGTTGTTTAATTATGTTGGGAGGCATTCATTTTATAGAGCATGATATTATGAAAGTTGTCAGCAATTTCTACTCAGTGTCAGAAGAAGATATGGAAAGAAAGCAAAATGTAGTAATTCATGATGCTACAAAACTACATCCAAGGGATTAGAAAAAAATGCCTCTAGTGGATAAATCTAGAAAAGGTAGGTAGGTTACTTTTGAAGATGAGGAAGTTGAAACTGAGACTAAAGAATATGTTGTCGTTACTGAGGATGACATTGGAACTAATGTTAGAAAGGAGAAGAGTCGTAAAAGACCAAATGTAACAATGCCCAAGAATAAATTTGTTCTAGTTAATGATAAGAATGTTATGAGGAAGAAAAGTAAAGTTGAACATTCTGAAGTAGTCATTACCAATAGTGAATATCCTAGTGAAACTTCAAGAGAAAGAAGAGAAATCATTACACCAGGAGCTAATTTAGAGGATGACATTATTAAAACAAAACAAAATGCCATTTGACAGAACTTGATAAAGAGAAACTTAATTGAGGGTGGTCGTACATTTTAGCTTAATGTGAGACAAATTTATAAGGCAAGTGAAGGACAATGTAAATATCAAATCAGAAAGACACACCACTTGCATGTTCACAACTTGAAGACATTGATGAGGTACAATCCATATGCTCATGTGGTTAATTATGTCCTTCTTGTTGATCCAAATCAAGTTCCCAACAAAGAAGCATTTGTTAAGTCAAAGTGTTTTGAATACAATTATTATGTGCATGGGGGGAACCATTCTATAGAAGCTCAAAGACAATTGATGGAGGAATATCCCAATAACCCACGTTTTGAGACAATGAAATGTATCATTTATGCCAGTTTAACATAATCAAGGTTAGTTGGATGGGATCATAATTCGGATAATGAATATAAGATGTCTATGACTTTCATCCAAGGGGTTAAATTTATTCATAGTGAATTTGAAGAAAAAAGTGGTGGGGATAAGCTAAATGTTACTGTAGATTTCCGAAATAAATGTTGTATGGAAATAGGCTATAAAATTGAGGAGAAAATCAATTCAAAAGGTGGCAGAGTAAATACTGATTTATTCATAAGTATTGATAACATTTTCCAGTTGGTACTTAGAATTGGAGAGATATGGGAATTGATTAATGAGATTTTTAGCATGTGGGAGAACATTGCCATTAAAAACCAAAAGGTCAAAAGGTCTAAACCATTGATATGTAGCAATAGTAAATTAGGTCCTGAAATGAAGCAGCTTCTAGAAGATATGACTATCACACCTTGGAGAGCATTGCATGGAGTGAAGGATGAAAAAATTGTCAAAGAAATATTATCTCGTGTGAGGTTAGGGGAATTATCATTGGAGGAAATGTCTGAGGAATTTCAACAGTAAGTTTGTTGAATTATTTTTACTTATTTCTAGATTATAATTTTCTTTTAAATATAAAATATTGTTCTTGGTAGTATTTGTTATGCATGTCATTATATTAACTTTTTTTACTTTATCTATGCAGCCACAAGGTTTACATGAAAATACAAGAACAAATGGTTAAATTGTTGAATGAATATAGTTGGGATGATGTTGTACGCAACTATCCAGATTCAAGTTCTACATCAACATTAATTTTTGTTTATCTTGCATTTAAAAGGGTATGTTGATTTATACATTCATTTTTATTCATGTGTATACTATTTTTATTTTATTACTTACAGATATATTTGTTTATTTTAATAAATATGAGGAAGGAAGCACATGGAGCACCAAATAGTTTTAGAACCTTTATTGAAAAAAATTAAGATCGAAAGACTGAAGAAGCAATGTCTTAAGAATGTTGAACTTGATCCAACTCTTACTCATTTCACATGGAATGGACTTGACACTATTCAATATCAAGTAATACAAGGCGACTGTGAAGACATTGCTAAACTCATGCCTAAAAGGGATTATCCCTATTTATTGCAGATATTCCCCATGGTTTCAATATTCCAAACATTGACTATGATAGTGACCCTTATACTTATCAAGTTCTTAGTAAAGTGGTTGTGGTATTTCTAGAAGTCACATCATCACCATTATGGAGATTTGTGACATTTCATTCAGACACACAATTGGAAATGTTATTGTCGAGCTTCAAGGGGAAAACAATCTCAAGGATGCAGCTTATATGGTAAGATGTTGAAAATGTATATTTGATTAATGTTAAAAAATTCATTTATGTACAAGTTAATTGAACTTTTACTATTTCATATTACAGGCAAAAGACAAATCTTCTTAACCGTGAAGATCAACCATTTATAAATGATTGTGAGTTCATCCAAATTGATAGTTGGGAAAAATATGATAACTATATGTCTATGATTTTTAATCGGGTATATGGAAAGATTCATAGCCAAGTACTGGCTTATGATGCTGCTATGAGAAAACTGACATATGAAGACAAAAAAGCAAAAGGAGAGATAGTTAACATTTATCAAAAACCACAGTTATTGATTAACTATCTTATAGACATATGTTCAAATGAAGGAGATTGGGTTCTAGATTTATTTTTTGGCTTAGGTAAGTCTTATTATATGGAATTGAATTTCAATATATTATCTCTTAATTTATATGTCATTGTACTAATTTACTTCATTATTTCTTTTGTGCTTGATAATTATGTACAACACTAGCATGTTTCCTTAAAAAAGAAAGAAATTGCATTGTCATTGAAAAAGATCCAATACAATGCAATTTTATTCAGCAAAGAATTAATGCTCTTCAATTTCTTCTGGATGCAATGCAAGAAATTGGGTTGAAGAAAGGGGATTTAATGAATCACGTGTGGCAAAAAAGGCAAAGGAACCCCAACCACCATTACATGGAATTATTGGAAAGGCATACATTGGGAGATTCGCAGACATCAAAGATCCATTAGAAGAGGAGAATGAGAAAAATGAAGTAGAAAATATTGTGGAAGAAGACAATGATGAAACTCTAGATGATGAAGAGTTTGGATTACGTGATATTGTTGATTAAATTTAAGTTATCCTTGGAAATCAAGCTCATTTTTTGTAACTATTAATTAGTTATATATGTAATGTTTGACTTTGACATTTTATGATAAGAATAAGCATTCAATTAATGTTGTTATGTGTTCAATATTTGTATTATGTGATTTTCGCATTAATTTTTATGTTAGTCATTATTTTTTGAAAAGAAAAAAAGAAAAGATTATTGTTATTATTTTTACATGAAATTCATAAAAAAAACTATTATTTAACAATTTTTAGTTAAAATTTTCCTATGAAAATTGTGATTTTGACACATCATTTCTAGCAAAAAATTACAAAAAATGATCAAAATGTGTAATTTTTTAGTTATATTTATGTTGAAAATGGTTATTTTTATGTCAATTGCTAAAAATTACTATTTTTTAGAGACAATTATTTCATGTGCATTGAAAAATTATTTAACGATGTATAAATATGTAGAATATCGAAACTTCAAAATATCGACCTTCTTCTTTAAATATGAAAAACAATAGAAACCTCACTCCAAAAAAAAAAACAAGAAAATATGAAGAAGACGAACACTTCAAAAATTGTTAAATTTAGAAAATAATTATTTACATTTCATACATTAGAAAATTTAAACTCAAAAAATAGGGTTTTTGAAAAAAGGGCCTCAAGCAGAATCACCACTTTTTTAAATCGGCATGAAAATCACTAATGTTCTAAAACGTAATATACATAAAAATATTTAAAGTGCCAAAAACTATGCTCTAAAAAAATATGTGTGTTTTGCATCACCCCTTTTCAAAATCAGGTCACTTTTTTGCTATCTCTATGAAACAAGTAATAGTATCACTTCCCGTTTCAAAGTTTACATTGTTGCAAACCTCAGTAACGACTACTACCGGATTTACACCCTTTCTATTGGTTTATGGTCTGGAAGAAATCCTTCCAATCAAATGTGAGATTTTGTCACTAAAACAAGTTGTAGAACTTCTTCCTACCACTTTTGTAGAAGTGGAACGTCTTTTACATCTTACTCATTTAGATGAGACACAACGTGATGCCTCTATAGGTAATGAATCTCATAAAAGATGTATGAAGGCGGAATATGAAAAAGTTGTCAAGCCTCGTGTCTTCTCAGAAGGAGACCTTCTTCTTTTGAATGAGCAATAATACGATAAGTTAGGATCATGAAAGTTCCAACCTATGTGGTCAGGTCCATATATTGTCAAGCGTGTTCTTGCAAAAGGGGCCTATGAGTTAGTCGATTTTCATGGAATTCCACTCGAGAAGCCTAGAAATGGGTTGTACCTAAAGAAATATTATTTCTGTTCTCATGAGTAGTAACACTATGTACATATTGTGTATAGATGTATTGAGTGTGTTTGTGCTGTGTCTCTTCAGAGTTTGCTATAGTTTCTATTGATCCCTTTTACGTTTGGTTTGCAGATGTTGACATCCCTTAAACCATATTTTGGTTATGCTGATGGTGCTAGTCGTAGGACTCATAAAATATCCTCTGCAACATAGGCTATATTTTCTCCAAATGGCGGGTTAGTGAGTCTACAAGGGATTTGTATTGGTTGCTCTACCGACAACATTGCTGAGTATAGCATAATGGTCAAGCCACTACCTTATGCTATTTCACAAGGTATCCATCATTTAGTAATCAGACTTGACTCACAGCTTGTTGTACTACAACTCGCTAATGTTTATTCAGTTAGAATTCCTACCATCCTTTCCATGTTCTTAAGGGTTTGCCTTCTAGAAATAAATTTTTATTTCATACAATATGATCACATTTTTAGAAATCTAAACACATTGAGAGACGTGCTTGCTAGTCATGATTTAGATAGACATTTGCAACGAATGTAAATAAGTTTCAATACACATCACATCTATTGAAAGCCTAATAAGAAAACAGAAACACTCAGGATATATATATATATATATATATATATATATATATATATATAGTTTGGTTTTACAAAATTTGTGCCCAAGACACATATGGCCACACAACCCATATAAAACACTACACACAATTATCTAATTAGACTAATCAAAGTGCTCATCATAACATGCCACTACGTGAGCTATCTTGCACAGTAGCCAAAAAATACGGCCAGGAATGTCGATAGTGTTTTTCTAAATTCACATCGGAATCTGGTCAATCACTGTCTAATCTATCTTGTGTGTCAACCCCTCCATGTGGCGCTCCACCTATATTAGGGTCTTGGATACATTAATATCTCATAGTGCATCCCATCCTACTGCAGCAACTTGTACTAGTTCTACTTCCACCTGTGGATGTTCTCCTGCACAATGGAGATATGAAGCACATATAGGTTGAAAAAACCCAATTTCTGCATGAATGAATCAATATATTAGTCTCAGAAACATCAAAAACAAAAAAAAAAAAGATTGTAAAATTTTCAAAAATTCAAATGGTCGTAATATCTTACCTGTGACACCTAGTCTCTCACCCTCAGGAAGCATAAGGTCAGGGTCATCACGAAAATCCCTCCATGTGTACGGATAACCATTGACCATAATGAATTGTCTACACAACCATCCAAATAAGGTTGGTGAGAAACTAATCACCGATGGACCTGCATTTTAGGACATATGATCTATCCACCTCCTCATCCATGGAACCCTCATATCAAAGGGCTCTAGTGTAATTTGATGAGGCTCTAGTAATGGAACCAATTCTAGAGCAAAAGAGACCAAGATGGAACTATAGCCAATGTTTTTCAATTTTCCCTCTCTTTCTTTAGACATTTGTTCCTTCATATTTACCAACACTCCCTCACTCCAGTTGAAGACTTTTGGCTCCAACCACTCCACACCATACTACATGTATGATCTTATATCTACATGAAGTATTGAGCTACCCACAAATCTGGAAATGATGAATACAATCATTCTTAAGGGAAAATGGGTTAAATATTTTATGCTAATATTTGCATCTCTAGTTGGCTTGGATTGAGGTATGCAATAAGTGGTATCTTTCATAATTTCTGCACCTCTTCTCCCACCGAGGAGAGAGATGGGGGCACCTCTCATGGACAAACCTGTCAGAAAATATATGCCCTCTACCGTTATATTGAGTAGATGTTCCCCAAATATAAATACCTATGCTTGCACATCCCATGAATGAAAAAGATACGCTAGTAATTCCATCTAGTGACCCATACCATGAATCCACGATAATTTCAACAATCCATAGCTTTTCAGTGCCTGGATGGTAGCAAGATCATTAGCTGTATTCAAATATTGTTCTTCATGTTCTCTTTCTCTCCAGATAAATGCCATTTTGTGCTAATGAAGACTTGAAACATCAAGAAGAGACTCATTAGGATCCATTCCATGCAAAGAAACTAGAAAATTGTGAAGGCAAATTGTCAAATATGCCCAACACACCCTTACCTTGCAATCTATTCTCACTTAGGTGCAATGCACCTTTCGACCATATGGATTTGAATTGGTCCTAGGGCGAGTTCTTTAAATCCCAGGGCCTTAAAAAAATCCTAAAACTTACATGAAAACACAAAATGAGACCATGAATTGAAAGAGAAAGGTCTTAGATCTTACCTGGAAGTGACGGAGCTTGAAATAATCCAGTGGATGGAGTGTAATTAGATGCAGAAGATCAAGGGAAAAAACTACTCAGAACTCTTATTGTTGAAGGTAAATATGAAATGGTAAAGATGAATAGTCATTTTGAATATTTATGGTTTTTTCTTCCATTATTTTATTCATATTTAATGTTTTTAGCTAGTTACAACCCATTTTTAGCATGGAACAGGTATTTTTAATCCTTTTTGTGATGTTTTCAACAGGCCAACAATTGTTTAACGGATTTTATTGTGTTTTTAACACATCATTCTAACCAAGGAGCACACTTTTATTTCTTTTTCGAGATATATAAACTTACAAAAAAGGAACCCTCCAGAGTCCTCTTTCAGCTCTTTTCGGTTTCCCAAAATATGAAAAGATTGTTGAGAACTTTTCTTTTTGAACTCATTAAAGTATATGAAAAGACATATACTCGGTATAAGTTTAACCCTTTTCCAAACTGAGATAGAATACTTACGAAAAAGGAATACCTTAGTCGAACAAGGCTAAGAGGTTCTCTTGGGTACTATTTTATGCCTTTTTTACCTAAGAGACTATATATGAAAAGGAACATCTAGAGTCTTCTTTTTTCCCTCTTCTTCAAACTCTCTTAAAATGAAAAATATGTTGAGTTATACCTTTGTTAGACTTGTTAAAAAATAAAACATTGATGGAATCGTCATCCATGAAGGGACAAAACCACTTCTTCTCTAGGTTCATTAAATATTATTAGAGTGATTCATCTGAAGGATGAACTTACAGATAAGGAGTATGTTCTCCTCCTCAAGCTTGTTAAAAAATAAAGAGGTACTGACCAGTATGGTTGGGGAAATTGGGAAAACAGGGTACTCCATTTGTTAATGGTCACGAGTTGCTCTTAAACATGACACTCTTCCATTTCATGTTCGTGGCTATTTGGTTGTGAAATCTACTTGTCTTCTGGTTTATCATACCGTTTCAAACCCTATGTTTTGGTTTTAGGCCAAAGCTACTAACTCTATTCAATGTCGTCATTGTGTTCAAGAGGAGTCATTTAGTTAGTATTTTCTACAATACTCTTAAACCTTCATTCCATGTATGCCTTTCCTGATCCAATTTCGTATAAACATAATTCTGATCATTCTATCTAAAATCATCATACCCGTTTCGTGTTGTTGATGAGGGATACACAAAGGCCCTCCTGCAACGGTTCGCTTCCTGTCGACATCAACTCATTATCCATAAAATTGACTTAGGAAAATCCCTTGGTACTTTCATTCTTGCATATATCAATGTCGAGTTTCCTCTCTCTTGGCGATAGGTTTACATCATTGGCCTTCAACAGAAATATTCTATGTGGTGTTCGACATCAACTCAGTTATTCACACCATGTGGCTTGTACTAGAGTACCTTGAGATCCATTCATAGGTGGTTTCTCTCGTGTCTGTTAATGGCTTACATCATTGGCCAATAATCATATGGTGTCTACCATGTTCGACCTCATCTCATTGATTCACGTGGTTAGACTCATAGATTAGTTGGTCGTGTGAATGAGATAGAAGACCTTGGATATAGTTTCATACATTGGGTTTGCAATTTCAAGAGTAATACAAGATTAAAATGTATGATGGCTATGATCATACAAACATTTGTCCAATCATTGGTCCACCATTTGTCATTAGTGAACATGTCTTTTGATCATTGCACATGTAATGTTACCTTATGTGTCGAGTATGGGTGTGTCTCCCTCGGTAAAGATGTCATGATGTAAATGTATTGTAACAGATGATGATCTCGTCTATTGTTCTTGATCCCGACTTGTCACAACGTAAAACACTGCATTAATCAACTATCATTTCTGACTTTGTGCTTTAGGGAGAAATCAGTTATAGGCCATCTTATCACATCTAGTAAAAAGGCCTTCAGACAAGATCATTCACATCCTTTGAACACTTTATAATCCTACCTACATAAAGCCCTAAGAATGGCTCTTTCTAATCCATAAGCATATAAGTACCTTATTTTAGTCATTTTAAGGACGAACACACCCTGGCCCTTGATTGGCCAGCGTTTACTACTAGGTTTTCCTTCTCTGCACTTGTGTTGATCACTAGCAGGTTTCTCAACATTGGGGGTGCGTTAATTCTAGAAATTCAAGAAAATAAAAAAGAATTCCGAAGCTTCCTCTTAAAAATCTTCCAGGATTTGTTGTAACTATTTAACTCAAATAAAAATATTGAATCCTATCCTATCCAACCTTGGATTTTTCATCCCTTCTCCCTTGAGATCATCCACCCATCAAGAGTGGATCTCAATCCCAGATTGGTAAAAGGATAAGAATTCATGAACTACCTCCTTCACCTATATATTTACTGACATCCATAGGCAAGGAGTTAGCTTTTGGAAACTCGATTCTACCCTTATGCTGCTAATGTGAGATATATCTTTCCATGAATTATGGTGATTAGAGGTGCACATTTTAACAATGAAGGACAAGACAACTTGGAGGAGCTCTTATACAAGTTCAACACTTATTTTTGGTTGTAACTCACTGATCCAGATTTAAACAGGAAAGCAATAAAATATAGAGATAACCATAAAGACAAATATGCAGCGGAAATAATACTTCATTTCATTGATGTAAAATACTGAAATATGCTTACAAATAGAAATGGAAATAACCCAGCTAGGGCGATGGTAGCTTATCTCTGAGAAGAGATGTGTCAGCTACATGCCTTTGAATTGTTATCCAAAAATTGTGTTACAATGAGGCTCAAGGGCCTATTTATTGTTGAGAAATAATGGAAAACCCTTCACATTCCAAAACCTAACCCTAGAAGATGAAACGCCAAATTGTGGGCCCCGTTTTTTGGGTAAGTTGGTACATCAACTTCCCGGGGTCGCGAATTGGTCGTACTATCTCCGTTTGACGCGCATGATAGCCCGTTGGAAAGATCTCTGAGGACTACGACGAAAAAGATGATTTTTAGATAGAAAAATCACTGGTGGTGGATTTCCCAAAAAACATTGTTTAGGGCCTCAAAACGGCTCCGGAAGTTTAGGACCCGAAAACTGCTAAAAATAGTAAACTGTGCTATAATTAAGGAAATAGAAAAACTGAAAGAGACAGTTATGGGGGTCCAAATGGGATAGGTGGGTGGCCACCAACATCCACCTGGATCATTCCTCCCCCCTTAGGAAGCAATGGTCCCCATTGCGTTGAGTTCCTCCTTGAGATGAGGAAGCTTCTGCTGAGCTGGGTCTCTGGTGAGTTGTTCTGCAATCTCTGATGTGTCCAGAAATGGTGGGGAGCATGGTCGGCAATGGTCCACATTGAACACTCGGTGCAAGCGAAGGAATGGAGGAATGCTGTGCTTCAAAACATTGTTTCCTGTAGCCTTGTTACTGGTGTAAGGACCATGTCGAAGTGGTCTGAGTTTCTGATGGGTTCTGGTAAGGCGCAACCTCTGCAAATGTAACCAAACTTTGTCGCCCACCTGAAACTTTTGTGGTACCCCTCTACGTAAGGAGAAGTTGTTCCTGTGTTCTGTCACGACTGTATCCCTCTGTTGCTGCTGCTGTGTGGAAGAACCCTTCGCGGGGGTCATGGATGTAGCAACGATCTTCCCCTTACTTTGGGAGCGAACCGGACAAAAAATAAATTTCCTAGTCTGTGAGATGAGCTTGCTGCTTTTCTTAGCAGTGATCAAAGAGGTGGTGGTAGGTGGGGCTACCTCCGGTTTCCTGTATAATGAATTATCTAAAGAAATGATGACAACGCGAGGCCTTGACTCATGCACAGCATGTTGCCTCCACAAGTATGGATGGCCTAATAGTACATCACAAACATCCAGAGGTGTAACATCACACAATACCTCGTCTATGAAGGACTTGATGTTGTAGGGAAGGCGGCACTGCTGGCGAACTTTGAGATCTCGTCCTTCGTGAAGCCAACTGATACTGTATGGCTGCAGGTGTGGTGTAGTTGGTAGGCCCAACCGCTTCACGACCTCTACTGAAATGAGGTTCTTTTGGCTGCCACTGTCGACAATGAATTGCAGCGGCGAACCCTTCACCCACATCTGTGAGTGGAAAAGACGTTCCCCCTCCTCTGGATATTCGGGCTCATTTTTCTGGATCTTGGCAGTAGCAACAGTGGCACTGGGATCCGCATCAATGATCTGCTTCCCTTTGTCATTCCCCTTGTCGGGTTCTGACTCAGAGTCGAAACATGCATTTGATTCGGAAGCCTTCAACTCGGCCACCAGCGACTGCTTGGTCCGACACTCACTTGTGTTATGAGTGGGACTCTTGTGGAATTCACACCACTTTCCTGTGTCCTTCTTCAACTTCGTGGTGTTGTTCTTTTCTTGCGGCTTCGACGGGTTGTCTTGGGTCACCCCGCCTTGGCTTTTTCCTTTGGGCTATGGATTTGCAGATCCAAAGTCTCGCTTCTTCTGTTTGAACTTTTGCTCGATTTTGACAACGTATCGGTATGTTGTGCCGAGTGAGGAGATGTTCAAGAACTCCATCTCTTCCTGGATGTATCTGTGTAGGCAGCCACGGTATTTGAGTACCAGATGCAGCTCAGAATCTTTGATACCCAATTGTGTGCGAAGGGTATGAAAAATGTTTGTGAACTCCAACACATCTTGGTCTCATCCCTGCCGCAGTGTGGTCCATTTGATGTATTTGTCCTCATAGATTCCGACAGGGTAGTACTGCTCCTTGATGGCATCTCGGAAGTCATTCCAAGTGGGTGTGGCTGAAAATATTGAGCCTGTACTTTCATCCTTCTGCTCGCAGTAGGTTTCCCACCAGTCCTTGACGTGGGGGGCTGCTTTGAGAAGAGAAAAACAATCTTTTCCTGACTTGAAAATTCGTGAACAGAAAAATACCAATCTAGCAGATTTAACCATTTCTCTACAGCATTTGCATCTATTTGACCCTCGAAGATGGGGATTTCAAAATTAACTTGTACCTTAAACGGTGTGGCGTTTCCAGAGTAGCTATTGGAAGCCGATGCATTGCCTCTGGGTAGTCGCTGAAGGATCTGCGCAAAAGCTATCCATCATCGCGTTCCTTTGCCACTCGAGCGCTTCTTCGAGCAAGATTTTGATAGGATCTCCTGCCCCCTCGTCATTCTTCACATTCGCCATGGGAGACCGTTGGGATTTGTGAGGCTGGTCTTGCAAAGGTTCTACTAGTTCAAGCCCTAACTCCTTATATCCCGACCTCGTTGGGGACATGCAAAGAAAAACAGAGAAAAAGCAGACCGCTCTGATACCACTGATCCAGATTTAAACAGGAACGCAATAAAATATAGAGATAACCATAAAGACAAATATGCAGCAGAAATAATACTTCATTTCATTGATGTAAAATACTGAAATATGCTTAGAAATAGAAATGGAAATAACCCATCTAGGGCGATGGTAGCTTATCTCTGAGAAGAGATGTGTCGGCTACATGCCTCTGAACTATTCTCCAAAAACTGTGTTATAATGAGGCTAAAGGGCCTATTTATTGTTGAGAAATAATGGAAAACCCTTCACATTCCAAAACCTAACCCTAGAAGATGAAACGCCAAATTGTGGGCCCGTTTTTTGGGTAAGTTGGTACATCAACTTCCCGGGGTCGCGAATTGGTCGTACTATCTCCGTTTGACGCGCATGATAGCCCGTTGGAAATATCTCTCCAAGTAATACGACGGAAAAAAACAAATTTTAGACCAAAAAATCATTGGTGGTGGATTTCCCAAAAAACATCGTTTAGGGCCTCAAAACGGCTCCGGAAGTTTAGGACCCGAAAAACTGCTAAAAATAGTAAACTGTGCTATAATTAAGGAAACAGAAAAACTGAAAGAGACAGTTGTGGGGGTCCAAATGGGATAGGTGGGTGGCCACCAACATCCACCGGGATCATTCCTCCCCCCTTAGGAAGCAATGGTCCCCATTGCGTTGAGTTCCTCCTTGAGATGAGGAAGCTTCTGCTGAGCTGGGTCTCTGGTGAGTTGTTCTGCAATCTCTGATGTGTCCAGAAATGGTGGGGAGCATGGTTGGCAATGGTCCACATTGAACACTCGGTGCAAGCGAAGGAATGGAGGAATGTTGTGCTTCAAAGAATTGTTTCCTGTAGCCTTGTTACTGGTGTAAGGACCATGTCGAAGTGGTCTGAGTTTCTGATGGGTTCTGGTAAGGCGCTCCCTCTGCAAATGTAACCAAACTTTGTCGCCCACCTGAAACTTTTGTGGTACCCCTCTGGGTAAGGAGAAGTTGTTCCTGTGTTCTGTCACGACTGTATCCCTCTGTTGCTGCTGCTGTGTGGAGGAACCCTTCGCGGGGGTCATGGATGTAGCAACGATCTTGCCCTTACTTTGGGAGCGAACCAGACAGAAAATAAATTTCCTAGTCTGTGAGATGAGCTTGCTGCTTTTCTTAGCAGTGATCAAAAAGGTGGTGGTAGGTGGAGCTACCTCCGGTATCCTGTATAATGAATTATCCAAAGAAATGATGACAATGCGAGGCCTTGACTCATGCACAGCATGTCGCCTCCACAAGTATGGCTGGCCTAATAGTACATCACAAACATCCAGAGGTGTAACATCACACAATACCTCGTCTGTGAAGGGCTTGATGTTGTAGGGAAGGCGTCACTGCTGGCGAACTTTGAGATCTCGTCCTTCGTGAAGCCAACCGATACTGTACAGTTGTGGGTGTGGTGTAGGTTGTAGGCCCAATCGCTTCACGACCTCTGCTGAAATGAGGTTCTTTTGGCTGCCACTGTCGACAATGAATTGCAGCGGCGAACCCTTCACCCACATCTGTGAGTGGAAAAGACGTTCCCCCTCCTCTGGATATTCGGGCTCATTTTTCTGGATCTTGGCAGTAGCAACAGTGGCGCTGGGATCCGCATCAATGATCTGATTCCCTTTGTCATTCCCCTTGTCAGGTTCTGACTCAGAGTCGGAACATGCATTTGATTCGGAAGCCTTCAACTCGGCCACCAGCGACTGCTTGGTCCGACACTCACTTGTGTTATGAGTGGGACTCTTGTGGAATTCACACCACTTTCCTGTGTCCTTCTTCGGCTTCGTGGTGTTGTTATTTTCTTGCGGCTTCGACGGGTTGTCTTGGGTCACCCCGCCTTGGCTTTGTCCTTTGGGTTTTGGATTTGTAGATCCAAAGTCTCGCTTCTTCTGTTTGAACTTTTGCTCAATTTTGACAACGTATCGGTATGCTGTGCCGAGTGAGGAGATGTTCAAGAACTCCATCTCTTCCTGGATGTATCTATGTAGGCAGCCGCGGTATTTGAGTACCAGATGCAGCTCAGAATCTTTGATACCCAATTATGTGCGAAGGGTATGAAAAATGTTTGTGAACTCTGGCACATCTTGGTCTCATCCCTGCCGCAATGTGGTCCATTTGATGTATTTGTCCTCATAGATTCTGACAGGGTATTACTGCTCCTTGATGGCATCCCGGAAGTCATTCCAAGTGGGTGTGGCTGAAAATAGTGAGCCTGTACTTTCATCCTTCTGCTCGCAGTAGGTTTCCCACCAGTCCTTGACGTGGGGGGCTGCTTTAAGAAGAGCAAAAACAATCTTTTCCTGACTTGAAAATTCGTGAACAGAAAAATACCCATCTAATAGATTTAACCATTTCTCTACAGCATCTGCATCTATTTGACCCTCGAAGATGGGGATTTCAAAATTAACTTGTACCTTAAACGGTGTGGCGTTTCCAGAGTAGCTGTTGGAAGTCGATGCATCACCTCTGGGTAGCCGCTGAAGGATCTGCGCAAAGCTATCCATCATCGCGTTCCTTTGCCACTCGAGCGCTTCTTCGAGCAAGATTTTGATAGGATTTCCTGGCCCCTCTGTAGAGCTGTAACTAGGGTCTCTCACACCGCTAATTATCCTACATTAATAAGTCAATCCAGGAATGTTTTGTTATTGCAAGGAGTAACTCAATCCGAGGCTGTTTGTCCGAGTAATTCTCGGTAGTATAGTGTCCTAATGGTCTGAAAGGAAACAGATGCTAAGCTGTAACGAAACTAACCCAAAAGATAAAATCACGCAAGGCAGTTAATCAGTCAAGGGTATGGAAACAATAACCTATCCCTTTAGAAACTGATAAAGAAACGAAATCAGAGCATGGACTTATAGGTCTGGGGCTAAGCAGCGTCTTGCTGAGGCTCACGACAGCCTTAGACCTGCTCTCACACTAAAACAACAAAGGCAGGTAAATCAAGCAGCGAAAAGTAAAATGGAACAGCAATCTGGAAATGGAACAACAGTAAAGAAAATGGAACAACAATAATAAATGGAACAGCAATAATAAATGGAACAACAATGATAAATGGAACAGCAATGATAAATGGAACAGCAATAATGGAACAACAATAATGGAACAACAATCCTCAACCATATGTACACGTTCTCTACAACAATCTGAGAATAATGGATGATACGACTATGTTCCTGAATGAAGTAATATTGCTTTCAAGTCTTACAAATACTATTTCACATGGATCTGATAGCAATACATTCATACCAACATTCCGCTACAGAAATAGCTGAAAGATATAATTTGAATAGATCCACTTATACAATGCAGAGACATGAGATAAAAGAACTCATTCAGATGTCAGTTATAACGAAACATAGCATATCATATAGAAGATGTATCAAATTACTGAAATAATGGAAATAAACAAACCACACAGTATGATAGTACAAAAGCAAGTGTCCGTCGGAGCTGGGCCCTTGGCTACCAATGGAACACCGCCTGAAGTTACTCCAGATGCAGAGACGAAATGAACACCAAGTATTTTATATTAATTGCATCAACAAAAGTATAACAAAGTCAGGTCTCAGAGAGACTCAATAATTACAGTTGGTTCTGAAATTGAAAATTACAAAAGACAGTCCTCCTCCGTCCAATGGCGTGGTGCCTTTATATAACAGAAATGACGGAGGTATCTAGATAATCAAAAGATAACTTAAAGCAGCGATCCCTCAGGATCAAAGATCCTGAGGGATTCGCTAATCGTTCGATTCTTCTCTTTCCCTTCTTGCGTTCTCCGTCTCAGTATCCCGCCTTCTTTCTTTGGGCTATTCGGCTCTAATTTTACTTGATCTTGTCCGCATCCGGTTCCCTGTTGGCGGGACAGTAGTTATTTTCCCTTTGCTTCTTGCTTTCAATCGCCGATCCTTTGTTTTCGCGTCTTCCTGCATAGAAAACGTCAATCATTAGCACTTAAGCTTCCTTTATCGATTGTTGCACATTTTATCAAAACCCTTTATCTTCTTTGAACTCATAATGCAGAAAAGGTTACAACTATTATTGAAAAACCACTAGATTGCTAGTCAAAAGCATACCTTCCAGGTGCTCCACACACCCCCCTACTTACCCTGTTTCATGGCCTCATGAAAACATTGTAGTTGAGATGCAAGGCGGTGAGAGAATAGGCCGGAGAAGGGATCTCGTGAGGAGGTCGGCAACCGTGATGAGCAACTAGATGGTCAAAGAACTGGTCTATTTGATCTGCAGGCATCTCATATAAGGCCTGATATCCGGGTGCAGGGTGCCAAATAATTGGACTGCGAAATCGATACCCTAACCAGGATGGCCCTGCTTGCAGAATCCGTTCCCCATAAAGGTTCAACCGGCTGGCAGCCAGCTCAAAATTCTCATATTTGAATGGTTCCCTGAGCTGGATGCTTGGACTAGAAGTCCGGTATTGAAATTTTGCAGCATCGAGGGCAAGATCCTTAATAGTCAGGAAATATTCCAGACCGTTTCGGATCAAGTCTTCGTGCATGGGCCCTATTATCTCAATGACTCCTGGGGTCCTTATGAGACTCCTATGCTTTCTCCATAGCGTCACTGGGTCTCTAGGTTCAGCTCGTATCCACAAGTCTAGGCTATTTTCTTGTCTCTGAAAGGTGTTATAAGCTCTGAGCCATTTCACCTGATTAACCCCAAATGAGATGAAGGCTTGGAATTGTACATCACCAACAAAAAGGCCAGGATTTAAATCAGTTTCCTGGTCTAGCACAAGATTGTGCAGGTAAAACTCGCATAATAACCTCTGAACTCTAACTCCATAGTGCTTGCAACAGTCTATAAAATCGTTAACAGTGTTGATGTGGATAGGTGCTCCTGCCCTAACGGCTTTTATTTTTAATCTCAGATATCGTTCAAGCAAAAATAAAGCATAATTTTTAGCAGGGGCCCTACAAGTCAAAACATCATTATATAAGGAACACATGGTGCCCATCTGCTTAACAACACTATCTAATCGACGAGTTACCTTAGCAACCTTTTCCTGCTCCTTCTGCCATCCTTCAAAGGCCTAGCTCTCAGACTGACTGATGTCTCGAAGTTGCTGTTGGAGCTCTTCGTATCTTTCCTTGGGGACTGTCTGTTCTCGCAATTGCTCGGCTTCCTGCTGGGCTTCCTTCATCATTTTATGCAAGGTTCTGGTTTTTGGGTCCTTCTTCCACACAGCCGTAGAGGCTGGGGGTTTAACCTGGACCTTCTTATTACGTTGCTTTGAGTTTCGGACCCGAATTACGCCCGAGGGTGGTGCTTCTGTTTGGACCTCTTTGTTTTCTGTTTCCTTCTTAATGCGAACAAAGGGTTGCTGTGGTCTTCTTGCCATGAGAGCCTCTTGCTGTTCCATTGGGATATCCATTCGTTCTTCAAGGCCAGATGGAACAGCAGTCTGTCCCTCCGCGCTATTTGGAACAGTAGTTTGTCCCTCCATGTCATTTGGAACAGCACCCTGTTCCTCATTATTATTTGGAACATCAGACTGTTCCTCGGCAGTAGGTCTCCTGATGGGGTTTCGTCCATCAAAGCGAATTCTTGTCCTTGGGGTTCTTGCTACCGTGGTCCTCTTCCTTTTCCCTGCAGTCTTTTGTATCCTCAGACTGGCTTTCAGCATCCGAATTTGCCGCCGGAGTCTGGCTATAGTGCCCAGCAACCTCTGCTGCTTCTTTCTTAATTTCGCAATTTCCCTTGTTTCGGCAGAGGGTTTGGTTCTCAGGCTTGCGTCTTCTGTGATATCTTCCGGCATCCAGGGGACAGATTGTCCCAGACTGTTATCTTCCATTTCATTATCATGGCCAGGCAGGTTTTCTCCCCCTGCCTCTTCTACATGCATTTCCTCGGGTAATTCTCTTTCTGTGGGACCGTCGGGGACACCTCCTGTGCTGGAGTCCTGGCCATATTCTCCCATATTGGCCAGAACTGCTGCCAATTCCTCCTCACTTGGAGGGTCTTGCAACGGGTTACCCCCTGGCTGTGCAATTTCTTCTTCCCGATTGCCCTGTTTAGTGGCCTCTTCTTCCTCCGAGGGCTCATGTCCTTTTTCAATTTCTCCTTCCGGCTGGTCAGTCTCGGCCTCCGATTGCTCAGCATTTCCTTCGGAGGGTCTTCCCTCTGATTCTGGAGGTTCATCCGCAATTTCAATTGGCTGGGCCGTTGTTCCCTGAATTCTTTCCAACCTTCCTCGTATCCGGGCCAGCCGAGCTGACTTCCTTGGCCTCTCAAGTTGGTCGGGAGTATCAGTAGGTTCTACGGGTTTCTCTGGTTGCTCTGGCGTATCGGGAGGTTGCTTCCGTTTTGAAGCGGCATGTCTCTCTGCTGCTGACTTCTTGCGTTTCTCTAATCGTTCCGGCGTGCCAGAGGATTGTTCAGGTTTTGGGGGTGGTACAGCCGATCCCCCTTCGACTATTGCGACCAATTCCTCCCAAGTGCTCTACTGTTGAGTGAGACCATGGCTCACTATCAACCGAATCAGCCCATGGTGGCTAACGACTGTGTCTATGTGCTGGGCTTTTTTCAGGCTTTGGGCCGATCCATGCAGTAATGAATTTAAAAGCGCAGGAAGATTTACAGAACATTTTCCTTTTAAAACAGCTAAGAGTTTCAGGTGACGAGGTCTTACCACGTCTTTTCTCCCTTCGCAGGTGATATAGCTTTGTATTGTCTTTGCTAGCTCGGTCCAGGGTTCCCCTAGTGCTGCCGGCAGAACTCCTTTCCCTTTGACTGTCAAGCTTTGGCCTTCGTCCTGGAAAGTTTCCATAGCTTTTTGTAATCTCTCCTTCTTCGGCCCCCATTTGGGTCCAACAGCTGGTAATCCTGAGACTTCCGCGATGATATCCTCTGTAACCTCTATCCGCTTTCCTCCTACTACGGAGTAGTTTTCCTGCAAATTCTGCAGGAATTCCAATGCTACTGCTTCGTTTGATTCTTGTAGGCGGTTGAAGTAATTCAACCATCCTGCATTTTCCAGGATTTTGCGAGCAGCATCGGAGACTGTCAGCTTGTGAGGTTCGCTCCGGACCGTCCTTCCGCCCATGATTCAACTCAGAAATGGAACAGCAACTGTTTGCGGTATTTACGACGCAAAAAGGATGATCGATGCCAATTTAGGAAAGGACTACACAGGGCATGCAACAAAAAGAAGAGATCGTGGACGGCAGTCTCCGTGAGATGGAAGCATCATACCGTTAAATCATGCCATTTCCTTGTACATTATTTTGCCCGAATGGTATGCAGCCACGTAATCCATGGAGTAATGAGGTTACTTCCCCCCCCCGCGATCTGATAGGCTGCCCACAGCCGTCAAAGAGAGGAGCAGCAGCCAGTCGGGAGTGCAATCATCAAGTCCATCATATGAAAGTATGCCATGTTGTAAAAGAACAATGAAATGACGAAACCGAGGCAAAAAGGTGGATCGCATTTTATATAAGCCTGCGTGATATAATGAGGAACCGGGGGATTGGACGTCTGTCAACTGTACGAAGTCTCCAGTAGTCATTGTCAGTTACGTTGCCATGATTGGTGGTAATGTTCATGCGATAAATATATCGGGGTGTGACATATGATACATGCAAAGGATATAAGAGACAGAAAGGTTTTAATATCATACCTGTTGGTGTAAATATTACGACTTCGATGCCATTAACAGAGCTCTGCTGCCAACAGGTGTTCATAACCTTGGCAGAGTTGTTTATCTAACCCTCCGGAACCATGATCCTTTGTGTATATTTTGAAGAGTGCTTTGTCAAAATGCAGGCCATTATGCTGGCTTGGTGACCAGATAGTCATAATGCCATTCACAAGGTAGGTGCGAAACGTGGTCAGGCCGGCTCACGATGAGACCTCCTGTTCCAAGATTTGCTTGTTAATTTATTTTTGGACCATATCCCTGGTGTGGTGGCCATTATGGGAATGCCACTTCGCTTTCACCCTTATGATCATGGTAGGCCGGCTCTGAATGAGACCTCCTATCCTGCATTTGACAACTTTCATATTTTGTTTTTGTTTTCTTTTGCAGAGCATCTCTCTTGTTTATTTTCACATCAGGGTGGTTCCACACTCCTTAAGAGCAGGGAATGGTGGAAGAAGTCTTACGATCCCAACAGATAGATATAAATCATTCGTTCTTACTCCCAAGTAGTGATCAAAAAATATTTTAGGGAAATAAAGATCACCAATAACAATGGTACCGGTAAATGACAATGACAGTGAAGATTAAAAGTTCACGTCCCTCCTCCTGTTCTTTTATACATACTGGCCTCATAGTGATAGCGATTTATGATGTGCTGATTTCGGTATCTCATGGTTTATGTTCACGGCATAAGTTCATTGTTGTATCTAAAAGATTGAGGAAACCATGGTCACAAAGCATCCTCCATAAGGACGAAAACATGACAATGGCATTCATAGGATACCATTTCTTTGAGAGGAGGCACTGAAAATCGCAAATGCTGTTCCTTTTGAGAAAGGAACAGCAAAGTCACTCAAATGCTGTTCCTTTTGACAAGGAACAGCAGACACGCTCAAGTGTTGTTCCTTTTCGCAAAGGAACAGCAAAACATCCAAGTGCTGTTCCTTTTCGCAAAGGAACAGTGAAACACATAGGTGCTGTTCCTTTTCGCAAAGGAACAGCAAGACACACAGGTGCTGTTCCTTTTCGCAAAGGAACAGCAAGACACACAAGTGCTGTTCCTTTTCGCAAAGGAACAGCAAAACACACAAGTGTTGTTCCTTTTCGCAAAGGAACAGCAAGACACACAAGTGCTGTTCCTTTTCGCAAAGGAACAGCAAGACACGCAAGTGCTGTTCCTTTTCGCAAAGGAACAGCAAAACACGCAAGTGCTGTTCCTTTTCGCAAAGGAACAACAAGACACACAAGTTCTGTTCCTTTTCGCAAAGGAACAGCAAAACACACAAGTGTTGTTCCTTTTCGCAAAGGAACAACAAAACACGCAAGTGCTGTTCCTTTTCGCAAAGGAACAGCAAAACACGCAAGTGCTGTTCCTTTTCGCAAAGGAACAGCAAAACACACAAGTTCTGTTCCTTTTTGCAAAGGAACAGCAAAACACACAAGTGCTGTTCCTTTAAACACACAAGTGCTGTTCCTTTTCGCAAAGGAACAGCAAAACACACCAGTGGTGTTCCTTTTCGCAAAGGAACAACAAAACACACAAATGCTGTTCCTTTTCGCAAAGGAACAACAAGACACACAAATGCTGTTCCTTTTCGCAAAGGAACAACAAGAACACGCAAGTGCTGTTCCTTTTCGCAAAGGAACAGCAAAACACACCAGTGTTGTTCCTTTTCGCAAAGGAACAGCAAAAACACTCCAATGCTGTTCCTTTTCGCAAAGGAACAGCAAGAACACACCAGTGCTGTTTCTTTTCGCAAAGGAACAGCAAGAACACTTGGGAAAAAAAATCAAGGAAACATATATACAAGATGTTATGTACAAGTTATAAAATGAATTTCTTAAGCTATAGGTGAGGAAGATTGCGCTTCCTCTCCTAAAATTTTCATATCAGTATCTTGTCGCAGCTGTTGACAGAAGGATTCCCGAGTGAGTGGCTTTCGATAAAGGCGAACTCGGTGGCCATTTACTTTGAATGCATATCCAGAACCGTCAATTGTGACCAAGGTAAGGGTCCCATTCTCGTGTACCTTCTGGATTTCGTATGGTCCTAGCCATCGAGTCTGGAGTTTCCCCGGGAAATCCTGAAACCGAGAGTCGTATAACAGAGCCCAGTCTCCTTCATGAAAGACTTTATTCTTGATCAGTGCATCGTGCCATTTAGCCCGCTGCTGTTGAATCAATGCTGTATTCTGTAATGCAGAGAGCCTGATCTCGTCTAATTCATTAATCTGTTGTAATCGATTGATTTGTGCCTCACTCAGATCTAGGCCGACTTCCTGTGCAGTTCGTAGCGTTCGGATTTTGAATTCTATGGGGAAAATTGGCTGCTTTCCAAACACTAATTGATAGGGTGAATAGCCTGTAGTGCTTCTCCATGTGGTTCTGTAGGCCCACAGCGCCTCAGGTAGTCGAGCGGCCCATTCTCGCCGATGCGATGCAATGGTTTTTGTTAAAATTGATTCTATTACCTTATTACTACTTTCTACTTGCCCATTTGCCTGCGGATGGTATGGGGTAGTAATCTTATGTTGGACATGGTAATTTTTAAGTGTTGCAGCTAATTTATTTCCAACAAATTGTGGTCCACCATCAGTGATTAATTCTCTCGGAAGTCCATAACGTACAAACAAATGGAACAAGAATTGTATCACAGAGTCTTCTGTAGCCCTAGGTAACGATTCGGCCTCGACCCATTTAGTAACATAGTCTGTTGCCACCAGAATGTATGTCCTCTGATTTGATGATGGATTGATGGGCCCAACGAAGTCCAGAGCCCATCGTTCGAATGGCTCAATGACCAATTGTGGTCTCAGAGGCATTTCATCAGCTTGGCCAGGTTTTCCTGCTCGCTGGCAGCTGTCACAAGCTTGTGCAAACTTTTTCGCATCCTTGAAGATTGTAGGCCAATAGTATCCGGTCTGCAATACTTTATGTGCTGTTCTTTTTTCAGCGAAATGTCCCCCGCATGGCCCGTCATGGCAAGCTTTTAGAATGTCGAAGATTTCGTCTTCTCGAATACACCTTCTGATTTGCATGTCTGCCCCTGTATGGAACAAATGGCCTCCAATCCATGAAAAGCGAGTGCTTTTCTGAACAATCTGCTTGCGTTCCTGAGGGGTTAAGTGTTTTGGTAACTTACCGACTGCGAGGTAATTGGCGACATCGGCATACCAGGGTGTTCGAACAGCAACAGCAAAAAGGTGCTCGTCAGGGAATTGATCGTCTACTGCTGCTGTTTCGACTGCTTTCGGCATCCGTGAGAGGAAATCAGCTACAGGGTTCTCCTTGCCAGGTCGATCCTTAATTGTGATGTCGAACTCCTGCAATAAGATCAACCACTTGGTTATTCTAGCATTCGTAACAGGTTTATTTGCCAAATATTTGATAGCAGAATGATCTGTATATAACACAACAGGATAGCCTGTAATATAATGTCTAAATTTGTTAACAACATGTATTACAGCCAGGAATTCCTTTTCAGTAACAGTATAATTAAGTTCGGCAGAGGATAAATTTTTGCTGATATAGTAAATAGCATATGGCTTCTTATCCTCTTCTTGTCCCAGGACTGCACCGATTGCTGTGTCCGAGGCATCAGTTGAGATTTGAAATGGAAAATTCCAGTTAGGTCCTCGAAGGACTGGAGCTGTTGATAACAGGTTCTTCAATTCCTTAAAAGCCTGGTCGCATTTTTCTGTCCACAAGAAATCAACATTGCCAGTTAAAGCATATAGAGGTGCAGCAATACGTGAGTAATGTTCTATAAATCGTCTGTAATACCCAGAAAATCCAAGGAAACTGCGTACCTCTGTTTGAGTAGTGGGAGTAGGGATGAGCAAAAGAATCTGAATTTTAGCCGGGTCTACCTGGATGCCAGCTGCTGAGATGTAGTGCCCTAGAATGAGCCCTTCTGTCATCATCATGTAACACTTTTCGTGACTCAGGCAAAGTCTGGTAGTGATACAACGTTGTAGGACTTTCTCCAGGGTATCCAGAGCTGGGTCAAAATCATCTCCATACGGTGTAAAGTCATCCATATACACCTCAAGTCCGTCATTTATCAGGTCTGCGAAGATGCTGAGAACAGCCCTTTGGAATGTAGCAGGGGCATTGCATAGGCCGAAAGGTAGTACTCAATAGGCGAACGTTCCCCAAGGGCAAGTAAAGGTATTTTTATCCTGATCTTCAGGGGCGATTTGGATTTGGTTATATCCGCTGAAGCCATCCAGGAAAGAGAAAAATTTCTTCCCTGCTAAAGTGTCCAGTACTTGATCTATAAATGGGAGGGGAAAGTGATCCTTCTGTGTGGCCTTATTTAACTCCCTGTAATCCACGCAGATCCTCCATTTCCCATTTTTCTTGGGTACCACCACTAAGGGAGAGACCCACTTACTATCGGAGATGGGGTAAATAAAATTAACATCTAAAAGTTTCTGAAGTTCGGCTTTTACTATTTCTTTTAGATGGGGGTTGAGTCTTCTTTGTGGCTGGCGAACAAGTCTTGCATCCTTCTCTATATAGATGTGGTGGGTGCATAATTGAGGATCAATCCCCTTCATGTCAAGGCAATCCCATGCAAATGCTCCCTTATATTTTTGTAACAGACTGACAAGCTTCATTTATTGATCTGGTGTCAGGTTGACGTTAATATTTAGAGTCTTACCAGGTTCGATTTCCACTACTTTACTATTGGCAACAACAGTTACTGGTATTGTTTGGTCATGTGGATCTTTTAAGGGGTCTTCTTCTAGCTCACTATCAAATGCTGCCTCTATCATAAAACACTGTGTGTGAGAGCTAGATTCGGTTTGACTGATGAAGTTATTGATAGCATCATCTTCTATCTGATCTTTAAAATCTAAATCCTTCTGTACAGTTAATGGGGCTCTGATATTGTTAGTAAGGTATGACACAGGATACTGATTGGTTTTGATCATTGGCAGGCTTGGCTGTGCTGGAGGATATAGAACGAGATTTTTAACATCTGGTCCTTTAGTTATAGTCATGTTTCCCTGCCGACAACCAATGTAGGCATCGACAGTAGCAAGCCAAGGTCTTCCTAATATTAGCGGATGTCCATCTAGTCGGGTTTTTGGATTAATTACCAGGAAATCGGTTGGATACTCCCAGGAATCTACGGAAACAATGACATCATATAGAGTACCTTCGGGTCGAACTACAGATCGATCTGCTAATTCTAACAAGGTAGAAGTAGGTTCTACCGATGTGATGCCAAGCTTTTGGCAGGTGGAAGTTGTCAAAATATTGATTGCAACTCCCAAGTCGACTAAAGCATTAGGCAGGGTTTGACCATAGATTTGGACAGTTACAATTGGGTTCCCGGGATCTTCGTATTTGATAGGTGTCTCTTTTCCTGATAACAGGTCGGATAAAGTTCCAACTACTTGGACTCTAGGGTTAGTAGTTATATTCCTCCTTGATTTTTTTATGCACAGTTCCTTTATAGTCTTTGCGTATATGGGAATATCTTGAATGGCCTGGAGGAATGGAATTTTTATATACATATTTTGTAACTCTCCCAGAATGTCAAAGTCTGGATGTTGCACTGGTCGCGGTATGACTAATCGTTCCGGGAAAGGAGGAGAGGATGTATTTGTTTGTTGAGGGGTCTGTTCCTTATTTACATCCTTTTGTTGTAGCGGTTGTTCTATTGGTAACTGATCTTCAATGTGACCTATTTTGTCTCCCTCTGTTTCTATGATACGTCTAGATCGTAACTAAAGGTCATTACACTCCCTTAAGTCAAGTCCAGTTTCTGATGTGTCTATGATTTGGATGGATTGGACTGGTCGATTATTAGGATTAGGGTTGGGTTGGGCTGGGAGTTGTGGCCTTAAATTAGACTGGGGGCTTTGTTGTAAGGCTGGCAGAGTTGGTTGAGGGAGTGGAATAGTTCCTGTTGACTGGTATGTCGATCTTGGCCAATTGGTCTGCCAGGGTGAACCTTGTGATGTGGGGGGAATCCATTGCGGAGGGTATGAATTATTCTGCCAATATGGTGGGGTGTAGGGAAAATTTGGCCATCCGAATTGGTTTGTCTGATTCATCCATGGATTTGGAGAAGGAAATGGCTGTGATGACCAATTCGGGACTGGGGGTGTAGGTTGATTTTGCCACATACCCTATTGCTGAGCATTGTATTGTGGAGGTTGAAAAGAAGAAGCTGGATCTGAAAACATACCTGATTGCCTCGGTTGCCATTGGCGACGTTGGTTAACAAAGTATGCTGGTTCTGATTCTTCTTCTGCTTCTTTGTATACAGCCTTCAATCCAGGAAGTGAGGGGCAACTTTCAGTAAGGTGGTCTTTCGTACAAATAGCACATGCTTGAACTGTATCTAGCAGACATTCTTTGTGGCTGTGTTTTTTTCTGCATCGGGGGCAAAAAATTGCCAGATTTTGCTCTGCCTCCATTTTCTTTTGTTTAGCCTGCACAATATCAAGCTGAGTAGTTAATGTCCCTAGGATATCAGTTTTAAAATTTTCTAGTAAATTCCCAAGTTCTACCCGTGTTACCCCTTCTGTTGATATTTTGTTATCTCTAACAAACCTATCATATTCTGTTGGTTTTATCCTTGTGCTACCCCTTGAACTCCTAATACATAAATTAATGATATCGGCAAAATTCTCTTGGTAAATATCTCCTTTTCCCATGATATTCAACGTTTCGATCCATTGTTCTTTCATACCTCTAATTAATGCAGTTTTCAACACATTGTCAGGCAGAGGTAATGATGCATAAGGGGATCTCTGTAAGTTATACTGGAAGCATTCTACATATTCCTCTAGAGTTTCATTTGGTCTGGCCGTCATTTGGAAGATTTCATCTTTCAGTTCCCTTGACCTACAGTAATCCTGATATTTCTTGAGAAAGGACTCTTTCATTTGCTCCCAATTGTTTATGACTCCACCGCCTAGACCCATAAACCATCTCAGAGCTGCTCCCTTCAAGGTAGAGGGAAACAACTTTAATTTCTGAGGATCAGTGGTGTAATCATACCCTCTACATAACACATCGAATTCAAATAAGAACGCATCAGGGTCCTCTGATGTCAGTCCGTGAAACGTTGGGATGTGCTGAAGAGGAATTGCCTTCATGTGGGCATTTGCAGCAGAATCTACTATCGGATATTGCAATGTGGAAGTTTGGGTATTTGGCTGATTCTGCGCCATGGGATCGAAGATGTGTCAGTAACCTTCCGGGATTTCTAGGAGGGTGTTCCTAGGTTGAGAAGGGGCGGCCTTGGCAGGGGCTGTCTTGATGACACTTCCCTTATCAGGGATTTCTATCTGAAGGAATGGGGTGCTTTCAGTATTAATTCTGGCTGCGCTTCCCTTATCTGGGTTGTTTAACAGCTGGATTATCCTGGAGGGAGATTTCGGTTCCTCTATTTCCCCTGTTTCCCCCTCTCCTTCACAAAGGTTGCTTAATTTCCCTTCTTGCAGCCGTTCAGACACAGGATTTTCAATTTCTTGGAAGTCCTGTTCAACAGCCTGACTCTGCACCTCAGCGTAGGCTCCAGATGGTGACGCTGTAGCCTGAAGGGAATTGGTAGGCTGCTTAGAATAAGTCTTTCTGAGGCCTACTGACGGCTGAGATTCAGTTTTCTTGTAGATTTCGTCTATGAAGGTCGTTCGGCCAAGGGTCACCGGTCCTTTGGCTTTCTCAGGTTTGGCTGGGGTTTTGGTATTCTTTTCTAACTTTTTCTGCTTAGTCATGCACTCTAAGAACTACTAAATCCTATCAACCAGCAATTCTACTAAGAAAGCGGACGGTGGAGCAGGGCTTTTACGTTCTCCGTACGCAGGTTCTTACCTTCCGTTTTTAAAATCCAACTCCCCCCTAGCAGATTTGCGCACTACTCTGTAAAGGGCAAATGGCTATTACTCCTCCCCGGCAACGACGCCAAAATGTAGAGCTGTAACTAGGGTCTCTCACACCGCTAATTATCCTACATTAATAAGTCAATCCGGGAAAGTTTTGTTATTGCAAGGAGTAACTCAATCCGAGGCTGTTTTTCTGAGTAATGCTTGGTAGTATAGTGTCCTAATGGTCTGAAAGGAAACAGATGCTAAGTTGTAACAAAACTAACCCAAAAGATAAAATCACGCAAGGCAGTTAATCAGTCAAGGGTATGGAAACAATAACCTATCCCTTTAGAAACTGATAAAGAAACGAAATCAGAGCATGGACTTATAGGTCTGGGGCTAAGCAGCGTCTTGCTGAGGCTCACGACAGCCTTAGGCCTGCTCTCACACTAAAACAACAAAGGCAGGTAAATCAAGCAGCGAAAAGTAAAATGGAACAGCAATCTGAAAATGGAACAGCAGTAAAGAAAATGGAACAGCAATAATAAATGGAACAGCAATAATAAATGGAACAACAATGATAAATGGAACAACAATGATAAATGGAACAGCAATAATGGAACAACAATAATGGAACAACAATCCTCAACCATATGTACACGTTCTCTACAGCATTCTGAGAATAATGGATGATACGACTATGTTCCTGAACGAAGTAATATTGCTTTCAAGTCTTACAAATACTATTTCACATGGATCTGATAGCAATACATTCATACCAACATTCCGCTACAGAAATAGCTAAAAGATGTAATTCGAATAGATCCACTTATACAATGCAGAGACATGAGATAAAAGAACTCATTCAGATGTCAGTTATAACGAAACATAGCATATCATATAGAAGATGTATCAGATTACTGAAATAATGGAAATAAACAAACCACACAGTATAATAGTACAAAAGCAAGTGTCCGTCGGAGCTGGGCCCTTGGCTACCAATGGAACACCGCCTGAAGTTACTCCAGATGCAGAGATGAAATGAACACCAAGTCTTTTATATTAATTGCATCAACAAAAGTATAACAAAGTCAGGTCTCAGAGAGACTCAGTAATTACAGTTGGTTCTGAAATTGAAAATTACAAAAGACAGTCCTCCTCCGTCCAATGGCGTGGTGCCTTTATATAACAAAAATGACGGAGGTATCTAGATAATCAAAAGATAACTTAAAGCAGCGATCCCACAGGATCAAAGATCCTGAGGGATTCGCTAATCGTTCGATTCTTCTCTTTCCCTTCTTGCGTTCTCCGTCTCAGTATCCCGCCTTCTTTCTTTGGGCTATTCGGCTCTAATTTTACTTGATCTTGTCCGCATCCGGTTCCCTGTTGGCGGGACAGTAGTTATTTTCCCTTTGCTTCTTGCTTTCAATTGCCGATCCTTTGTTTTCGCGTCTTCCTGCATAGAAAACGTCAATCATTAGCACTTAAGCTTCCTTTATCGATTGTTGCACATTTTATCAAAACCCTTTATCTTCTTTGAACTCATAATGCAGAAAAGGTTACAACTATTATTGAAAAACCACTAGATTGCTAGTCAAAAGCATACCTTCCAGGTGCTCCACACCCTCGTCTTTCTTCTCATCCGCCATGGGAGGCCGTCGGGATTTGCGAGGCTGGTCTTGTAAAGGTTCTACTAGTTCAAGCCCTAACTCCATATATCCCGACCTTGTTGGGGACATGCAAAGAAAAACAGAGAAAAAGCAGACCGCTTTGATACCACTGCTCCAGATTTAAACAAGAACGCAATAAAATATAGAGATAACCATAAAGACAAATATGCAGCAGAAATAATACTTCATTTCATTGATGTAAAATACTGAAATATGCTTACAAATAGAAATGGAAATATCCCAGCTAGGGCGATGGTAGCTTATCTCTGAGAAGAGATGTGTCGGCTACATGCCTCTGAACTGTTCTCCAAAAACTGTGTTAGAATGAGGCTAAAGGGCCTATTTATTGTTGAGAAATAATGGAAAACCCTTCACATTCCAAAACCTAACCCTAGAAGATGAAATGCCAAATTGTGGGCCCCGTTTTTTGGGTAAGTTGGTACATCAACTTCCCGGGGTCGCAAATTGGTCGTACTATCTCCGTTTGACGCGCATGATAGCCCGTTGGAAAGATCTCTCCGAGGAATACGACGGAAAAGATGATTTT
Source organism: Pinus tabuliformis (assembly GCA_031772625.1). Lineage (NCBI taxonomy): Eukaryota > Viridiplantae > Streptophyta > Pinopsida > Pinales > Pinaceae > Pinus > Pinus tabuliformis. Next base: position 700,019,190 of record CM062805.1, on the reverse strand, counting down.
TAGACAGAAAAATCACTGGTGGTGGATTTCCCTAAAAACATCGTTTAGGGCCTCAAAACAGCTCCGGAAGTTTAGGACCCGAAAAACTGCTAAAAATAGTAAACTGTGCTATAATTAAGGAAACAGAAAAATTGAAAGAGACAGTTGTGGGGGTCCAAATGGGATAGATGGGTGGCCACCAACATCCACCTGGATCATTCCTCCCCCCTTAGGAAGCAATGGTCCCCATTGCGTTGAGTTCCTCCCTGAGATGAGGAAGCTTCTGCTGAGCTGGCTCTTTGGTGAGTTGTTCTGCAATCTCTGATGTGTCCAGAAATGGTGGGGAGCATGGTTGGCTATGGTCCACATTGAACACTCGGTGCAAGCGAAGGAATGGAGGAATGCTGTGCTTCAAAGCATTGTTTCCCGTAGCCTTGTTACTGGTGTAAGGACCATGTCGAAGTGGTTTGAGTTTCTGATGGGTTCTGGTAAGGCGCTCCCTCTGCAAATGTAACCAAACTTTGTCGCCCACCTGAAACTTTTTTGGTACCCCTCTGGGTAAGGAGATGTTGTTCCTGTGTTTTGTCATGACTGTATCCCTCTGTTGCTGTTGCTGTGTGGAGGAATCCTTCGCGGGGGTCATGGATGTAGCAACGGTCTTCCCCTTACTTTGGGAGTGAACCAGACAGAAAATAAATTTCCTAGTCTGTGAGATGAGCTTGCTGCTTTTGTTAGCAGTGATCAAAGAGGTGGTGGTAGGTGGGGCTACCTCCGGTATCCTGTATAATGAATTATCCAAACAAATGATGACAGCGCGAGGCCTTGACTCATGCACAGCATGTCGCCTCCACAAGTATGGCTGGCCTAATAGTACATCACAAACATCCAGAGGTGTAACATCACACAATACCTCGTCTGTGAAGGGCTTGATGCTGTAGGGAAGGCGGCACTGTTGGCGAACTTTGAGATCTTGTCCTTCGTGAAGTCAACCGATACTGTACGGCTGTGGGTGTGGTGTAGTTGGTAGGCCCAACCGTTTCACGACCTCTCCTGAAATGAGGTTCTTTTAGTTGCCACTGTCGACAATGAATTGCAGCGGCGAACCCTTCACCCACATCTGTGAGTGGAAAAGACGTTCCCCCTCCTCTGGATATTCGGGCTCATTTTTCTGGATCTTGGCAGTAGCAACAGTGGCGCTGGGATCCGCATCAATGATCTGCTTCCCTTTGTCATTCCCCTTGTCGGGTTTTGACTCAGAGTCGGAACATGCATTTGATTCGGAAGCCTTCAACTTGGCCACCAGCGACTGCTTGGTCCGACACTCACTTGTGTTATGAGTGGGACTCTTGTGGAATTCACACCACTTTCCTGTGTCCTTCTTCGGCTTCGTGGTGTTTTTCTTTTCTTGCGGCTTCGACGGGTTGTCTTGGGTCACCCTGCCTTGGCTTTGTCCTTTGGGCTTTGGATTTGCAGATCCAAAGTCTCACTTCTTCTGTTTGAACTTTTGCTCGATTTTGACAGCGTATCAGTATTCTGTGCCGAGTGAGGAGATGTTCAAGAACTCCATCTCTTCCTGGATGTATCTGTGTAGGCAGACACAGTATTTGAGTACCAGATGCAGCTCAGAATCTTTGATACCCAAATGTGTGTGAAGGGTATGAAAAATGTTTGTGAACTCCGCACATCTTAGTCTCGTCCCTGCCGCAGTGTGGTCCATTTGATGTATTTGTCCTCATAGATTCCGACAGGGTAGTACTGCTCCTTGATGGCATCCCGGAAGTCATTCCAAGTGGGTGTGGCTGAAAATAGTGAGCCTGTACTTTCATCCTTCTGCTCGTAGTAGGTTTCCCACCAGTTCTTGACGTGGGGGGCTGCTTTGAGAAGAGCAAAAACAATCGTTTCCTGACTTGAAAATTCGTGAACAGAAAAATACCCATCTAGCAGATTTAACCATTTCTCTACAGCATTTGCATCTATTTGACCCTCGAAGATGGGGATTTCAAAATTAACTTGTACCTTATACGGTGTGTCGTTTCTAGAGTAGCTGTTGGAAGCCGAAGCATCGCCTCTGGGTAGCCACTAAAGGATCTGCGCAAAGCTATCCATCATCGCGTTCCTTTGCCACTCGAGCGCTTCTTCGAGCAAGATTTTGATAGGATCTCCTGCCCCCTCGTCTTTCTTCTCATCCGCCATGGGAGGTCGTCGGGATTTGTGAGGCTAGTCTTGCAAAGGTTATACTAGTTCAAGCCCTAACTCCTTATATCCCGACCTCGTTGGGGACATGCAAAGAAAAACAGAGAAAAAGCAGACCGCTCTGATACCACTGATCCGGATTTAAACAGGAACGCAATAACATATAGAGATAACCATAAAGACAAATATGCATCGGAAATAATACTTCATTTCATTGATGTAAAATACTGAAATATGCTTACAAATAGAAATGGAAATAACCCAGCTAGGGCGATGGTAGCTTATCTCTGAGAAGAGATTTGTCGGCTACATGCCTCTGAACTGTTCTCCAAAAACTATGTTACAATGAGGCTCAATGGCCTATTTATTGTTGAGAAATAATGGAAAACCCTTCACATTCCAAAACCTAACCCTAGAAGATGAAACGCCAAATTGTGGGCCCCGTTTTTTGGTTAAGTTGGTACATCAACTTCCCGGGGTCGCGAATTGGTCGTACTATCTCCGTTTGACGCGCATGATAGCCCGTTGGAAATATCTCTCCGAGGAATACGACGGAAAAGACGATTTTTAGACAAAAAAATAATTGGTGGTGGATTTCCCAAAAAACATCGTTTAGGGCCTCAAAACGGCTCCGGAAGTTTAGGACTCGAAAAAACTGCTAAAAATAGTAAACTATGCTATAATTAAGGAAACAGAAAAACTAAGAGAGAGAGTTGTGGGGGTCCAAATGGGATAGGTGGGTGGCCACCAACATCCACCTTGATCACTCACTCCATTATTATTAATGCAAAGAGTTCCTTGTTTTCCTATATATGATGTTATATTTTCATGTATTTCAATACCATTTTGATCTATTGAATAAAGTGATTAGATGATGCTACATGGATTTCATAGATCATTGACTTGTGTTGTCTTACTGTGAAAGTTCTAATTATAGCGATCAGAGCATACAAGCCAAGGAAGGAGAAAAGAATATGGCAGATTCTAGGTAGCCTTCATCCCATTATATATTTGCTTTAAGGAAAATATTAGTCTCCTTCTCTTTTTGTTGTTCTAGGTCAATCCATCAGGCCTACCGAATATGCTTCTTTCCACAGTCATAGATTTTTCATAACACCAGGTTATCGTCTATACCCCTTCCCAGAACTTCTTGAGACTTATCAGAATGATAAACGACATAAGGACAATGCTAAACATACAAAACTTGAGCAAGAACTTGAGATAACGATACCTAATCATGATATTCATTTCGTCAATCATATAATGAACATGTAAGCTACAGGTCATGAATGCATATATGATCATAGGAGTCCAAAAATTATTCTAGAATCACCAATAAGGCCTAATGCCTTCTCATAATATCTATAAAAGCACTTTTTATCCCATGCATTCATTAACCATCATATACTTATCAAATCCTAAAAAAATCCATAGTTAGAGCACATTACATATCCAGGCTTATAACCAACATATAACTAGATTATTAACCACGACATAACAACCATCAGACAATTATAATATCAAGTATAAGTGTTCACAGAATATAATAGGAAAATAACTCTTATTAACATATGAAAAATCCAACCAAGTCAGGGACTTCCACGTATCACCTGACCATAGATTGGGTTGAACCAAAAGTTTTTTTCAGCCAGTCAATCCTATGCCATATTCCAAGCATGTTTGTGGGATCTCAAGACATAAAAACCCATAGCCTCATGAATATTAAATCACCTACACCCTTAGACTACCGTGATCTCGCCAAAACTGCTCAAGAGATCACAAATCCCAAAACAAGCTTGGATGCCTCAGAGTTTCTTCACCATTATCTTGAGGATTTTTCCTGTCTTCACCCACTTGTTGAGGGATTTTTGGAAATTAAACCACCTTTACCCGAAACCCTTGGGAATTTTCCTGAGACTACCTCACCTGGATCCAAAACCTTATGGCAATCCAAAGCTCAACTGAGAAAATAATCCCATCGCACCATGGTTATCCACAAAATGGAAAGACAAGGCTGAAACCACTATCAAACTAGGAAAAACCCATGCTAATGACAACAAATGAACCAAATGGAAAAACACATGTACCATGCATTCACACTTCAGCTAGGAAATCACACATGCAACCTGTTACTTGCAAAATCTTACTACTGACGTTGTGGATCCAACCTTTTTCTTTCTTTCCTTTCTTTCCCTTATTTCCATCCTTGTCCTTTTCCTTCATTTTTTTTCGTTGGCTTTGCTTGCCTTTCGTTTGCTTGCTTGATTTCTCCTCTTGGTGCTCTTCTCTCTATCTCTCTCAAACTAATTGCAAAGAAAAAATTACAAAATTTGTGAATTGATCCAATTTCCTTAGCCATAAATAAACCGAAGTGACGCCCACTAGGATGTTTTTCCCAACATTTAGCTTGGAATATGTGTCCCATGACCTTGGTCTCATTATTTTTCCTTTATTAGCTTTATTACATGAAATTTTAACTTGGGGTTGTTACAAATTTTATGTGAGGTTTATTCCTCATTAGGTCTTAGGTTCAAATATCACGAGGAGGGGTTTATGTTTGGAGAAAACTATTAGGTATAAAGATAAAAGTTATCCCAATTGGCATCTAGGCTTGCTTTTTCTCTACAAAATCCTACTAAGAATGTCCCATAGTTGTGGAAATTGTTCTTTCATCCAACATTAAAATTAGACATGGCTTAAGCATAACCTACCTATATAAATATTTAACAAAACATATACTCTTTTGAATTTTTAATATTTATATGTCTCATCATATTTCAACTATATATATCTTTATAGAGAGAGGGAGAGAGAGAGATTTATTTATTGTGATCATCTTATGTATATATATCTTCCTTCACATAAAAATATTTAACAAAACATACATATTTTTCAATTTGTAATATATATAACCCATCAAGTAATTGGCATAGTATCTATATATTTCTTATCATCTAGTTTGACATACACTTTACAATTATTCTTCTGAACTCCCTCTTACTATAATAGTTATCAAATTTATTTATATATATTTATTCTTCAAAGAAAATCTTCTTTCTTCTGATCCTTGTGAGAAGAATTGTTAGATTTGGTATTTAAAATTCTTTCCATCAAAAAATATATATTAATATTCCACATATTGAAACAAAAATACCCTTTAGAAAAATAAAGAGATACTTTCTTGTTCCCATAATATTTTTTTTCTCAATGTTGATCTCTTTTCGCTCTAGAAGAAAGAAAAAAAAATCAATGACCTCAGTCTTCACAATATCTACATTTTCCCTCCATTCATCGCTGGGCTTCCAAACTATAGTTCCTCTCTTTTGAATGCGGTTAAGGATATTTTCAACTTTTAGTATCTATGGCTTAGGGTAGCTTCCATATTGAATAAACCTTGCCAAAATTTTGGAATGATATTTTTAGTTTAACATTTATATTTATCTTCACATGCCTTGTTGTTTTCGAACGTGTGATATTATGCAATTTTAATCCTTTTGGTATGTTTGACTTTAGAATTGGATTACTTGTTCTTTTGAATTAGAAGTCATGTAGTTAATTCTTCCTATTTATGCATGAATTTATCCATATTACCTTTTTTAGGATTAGTTTTGTAAACAAAGTATCTTCTTAAAAGCCTTGGAACCAAGAGATTTTTTAATATAACCTAATCATATGAATAAATTGACTACTTCCGTCACATGCCATGTGTTGCTTCGCAATGCATGGAGTGGTGTTTCATTTTTTCATTTTCAATTCCAATATTTTATATGTCAAAATATTCTTGTACTTTATTAAGCTAGGTTACACTTTGTTATTCATTCCCATCAAATTTCGATCACTAGTTTTATCATTATTAAGTATCCATATATTGATGGACTTGTTTAGGGAATTGATAAGTTCATGAACCCTTGTGAATGATTTGTATTTAGTGAAATTAGTTGTAGATTAACTATATTCAATTATTTAACATTGGGTAAAAATGCTTTGAAGAATGCTTTTTAGTTACCTTTTTCTTTGGTTTATTATTCTTATATCTTTTCGTTCACTACCTCTTCGATTATTTTAGTTATCAGCCTTATTGCGTCTATCAACTATTTAATTCCTTACTTTATACAATCAAAGTTATGGTCTTTTCCTTGATTTTTTTTCTTTGGATCCTGCATATCTTGGTTGCATTAAACATCTACTTGTTTGTGTTCGTTCTTAAGCTTATCCAATATAGAATTGATATAAACATCTACTTATTTGTATTCGTTCTTAAGCTTATCCCATATAGAATTGATATTGGTGTTATTTAACATTTTCCTAATTGTTCGAGGAGAATTTTGGTGATGAATTTAGATTGACTTACGTCATTGGTGTACAATCTCATGCTTTCCCTAAAATCTTTTAAAACCATATGGATTTTAATTAGTCAATATAGATGCCTATTATATAAGATAATATGTTGGATGATGTATAAATTGTATTTTTGTGACAATGTAAGGGTATGAATGGACAAAGAATCTATAGAAGTAGAGAAGTGTAACAATGGTGAAGTCATGGTGATATCAATGAGTCATATTGTATGATAAAGAAGTAGTTATACAATCATAAATATATAGATAAAGTACCATTAACCAGTATGAGGTTTTGATACTAAATGGTATAGTTATGTTTTAAGATATTGATTTTTTATTTTTTTTGTAAGTGGAGGTAGTACCATTTTTTTTTATTTATGTTAAACAAAGAGACCATATACAACGTTTTGGTGGCCTCAACCTGTCCCGAAAGGAAACCAAGTCTGTTGGCCACCTTAGTTTGCTATAAGCATTCCAAAAACAAAATTTGACAAGTCTTTCCATACTGGCTATATGCACTATACAACTGAAGCTACCTATTAAACTACTAATTTGCATAAAACAGTAAAAAGGAGATATTCAAAAACCACATGAGAGCCTCAAGCAAATCATTGCTTTCTAGTTCCTGTATTCTGGTTCATATCCATGGGGATATCCATCTGTTCCTCCTGACTAGGGTGAGTGCCAGCCAACCGAGACAGCAACTGAGACATCTCCTCCAATTTGTTGTTCTGTTTGATCATGATGACCTGGAAGTTTTTCATTTCCTTCTGCAAATTTGGCATACCGTTGGCGATTTCCACCATTTCCTTCGCTACCTGTTCCAGTGCCTTTGCCAGGAGGCATTTTAGGACCCAGTAAATATGTAGAGATTGCATGTACAGGGTCAGCCTTCCCCTAGTATTTCCTAGATCTCTAACCATTTCTGCCCATTCTTCTGTCTCTGATCCCGACTGTTCCTCCAACACATTGGATTCCATATTTTGGATGATACGGCGGATATCCTCATCCATGCCTGCCTGGTAAGCTCTTGCCGCTTCCTGAACCACTGTCAGGGTGGACCTTCTTCCTCTGCGCTGATTACCTGGGGCTTCTGTTGGCCTGCCTCCCGGGTTCCCTTGCCTTGGACGGCCTCTGCCTCCTCGTCCTCTTCCACGACCCGGGCGCACCATCCTTTCTTCTACCCTCTCCTGTAGACATTCATCAATCACAGGTGTCAGTTTTTTGAGTTTCTTATCGTCATCTTCCCTTACCAGTTTCCCGTTGGTTGTTCCTCTGCTTCTACTGCAATCACCTTCATTTTTTTGAATCTGATATTGATTTCTATTCTCTATGTACCAAAGATGTATTAGGCCCGCTGTCATGCGAATCAGGTGGTGGAGTAAGGGCATAATCTTCGAGTCCTCACTATCAGGCCTCCCCTCTGCTCTTATAACGAAATTCTTAACATGGTTTTCCATATTGTTCTCCAGACTGTGCTCTCGGCTACATTACCGTTTTCATCAGGATTTCCCACCCTAGATGGTCCTAGTTTACCCTCACAATGTATGGCGGAGGGGCGGCCGAGCTCCCTCAGGCCCTCTTCATCCTCAGGGACTTCATAATAATTAAACATATCCATTCTGCCTATAGTGATAGATAATAAGGAAACAGAGGTCGCAGGTTGCACATACCCGAGAACGCAGACCTCCCTGATGGTTCCTCCTGGCTGCACCGCGTTCAGCTCCTCCTTCGTCCCGCCTGAAATACCCTTTCCTTTACCCTCCGCCACCTTCATATAATGCCCCTTCACCACCTTCCTTACTCTGCCATCACTGCCGCCACTATAGTTAATCATCTGCATTCCACCTTCCCCACTCCGGTTTCTTGAAACTTGTGCTGGCCGATTACTCATTGTTTTGGCTAGAAGGGCGGCCTCATTCCTATGTTCACATCCGGTTGTCCTTCCCTTATAATGATCACTCCTGCCACCCTCACCTACCTTGTTCCTCATCCCGATCGGGAGCCATCTATCTCTACTACCTTTGAGTCGTGTCTTCATGATTATCTTGATTGAGAATCATACTTAGCTGTTCAAATCCTAGGTCTTTTGAATGCATCGTCCATATACTATCCATTTTCCTTCCTTGTTCCTGGCCTCCCCAGTTCGCAAGGAAATCTGCTGCTCTGTTGGCTTCTCTTCTAACATGCTTGATGATCATGTATTCAAATCTTCTTAGAATAATTTCCAATTCTTGGATTAGGCTGGCCATTCTCCAACTCTGCGTAACTTTGTCCCATGAGGTCCCATTGTTTAGTTTTTTGAGTACTTGAATAACCATTAGGGAATCTCCTTCTACTTCCAGATTATTATACCCATTCCTGATAGCTATCTTTAAACCTTGACGAACTGCCATCAGTTCTACCTCATTATTTCTCATAATGCCTCCATTGTCTGCATAGATCCACTTCATTCTTCCTTGATCGTCCCTAAAAAGACCTCCAATTCCTGCTGGGCTTGAGTTTCCTTTAGAGGCTCCGTCGAAGTTTAGCTTTATGAATCCTGCCAAAGGATGGGAGAATTGCAGGGGGCCGTTATATCCCGTTCTGGGCTCTTTCCACAACTGAGGGGCCACCATCCCTTGATTCAGGTTTAGTTTCTTTAGAATCTGCTCTTCTTCCTGCGTCACTTCCCAATCTTCACCATTCCAGGTATCCGCAAGTATAGTTTCACGAATATGGCTCAAGGTTTTTTCCCAGATTTGGTCTTTTGTCATCTCTTTGTTTTGGAAGATTCTTCTGTTTCTTTCTTTCCAGATCATCCACATGTTCATCCCTACTGCCAGGCTCCAAGCTCGTCTTACCACCAGACTCGTAAATTGTCCGCCTCCCCAAATTTTAATAGTGTTTTTAATACTCTGTTGATCTCTATGGGTTTTTCCAAAGAGCCTCCTAACCTCTTCCCACTGTTGCTGAGCTTCTGTGCATGAGTTAAGGAGGTGTTCTTGCGTTTCATGTTCTTGTTTACAGAGAGAACATCTGGGGGGGCCATGTATGCCTCTCTTTTGGAGTTGGTCCTAGGTCAGAATATAGCCTTTGGTAACCAACCATGTGAAATGGGCCACTTTCGGCCACCAATTGCTATTCCATATTTGTTTCCAGGTACCTGTCATATCCTCTGGTTCTCTGGTGTTTAAAAGATGATAAGCTTCTTTAATTGAAAAATTTCCTTTTATTGTGTGTCCCCATCTTAGAATGTCCAGTCCAGATCTTATGGGTATTCTCCTTGTCTGCATTTCCTTTTGATATAACTCTTTTTGCTCTCCAGCTATTTGATCCATCCATTCTTCTGGACTCTTCCAGATTCTCCATACTTCATCTTGTCTCTCCATCTTCCAGAAGTCCCTGACTAAATTCATTCCTTTCTCAGCTGCTTTTTGGCCTATGTCTATTAGGGCTTGCAGTCCACTCATTCTTTCTCTTTGCTGCCAAGCCTCGTCCCAGAATCTTGCTGAGCTGCCATCCCTGATTTCCCAGAAAGCATGTCTAGTTATCATTTCTTTATTGAGACTGGCTAGATTCCATATTGTCGACCCTTTCGGTGTATCCCTTATCCTTAATATTTCCTCTGGTTTTGTAGGCATATTATATTTTTTTGTCCATATTCTTTTCCATAGGTCGTTTCCTCCATTCAACCAGCGCCACCACAACTTAGCACCCATTGCCTGGTTCAGAACATAGGGATCTCTAAGGCCTAATCCTCCTTCCATCTTGCTTTTCACTAAATCCTTCCAAGATACCAAGGACCATTTCCTTTGATCCTTCTGACCTCCCCATATAAATTTTTTGAAGATCTCTGTCATCTTTGCGCATGCTCCTTTTGGGGCTGCCATAGCCGATAATTGATATATTGGTATTGATTGGAGTACTGCCTTAACTAAAACTGCTCGACCCGTGAAATTTAGAGTTCTGAAAGACCAATTTGCTAGTTTTCTAGCTATTTTCTCTAGGTTTTGTTGCCAATTTGACATCCTCAGGGGCTTTAGGGCTAACGGTGTTCCAAGATACCTGGTTGGGAGTTCTCCAGAGCGAAATCCCAGGGTTCTAGTTAGGAAATTTCTGATATTTCCAGCAGTGTTGAAAAAATATGTGTAGGATTTGTCATTGTTAATTTGGGTACCTGACGCTGACATAAAAAGGTCTAAAATTTCTTTAATTCTGCGAGCTTCTCTGAGGGACACATTGCCAAACAACATGATGTCGTCAACAAATTGCTGATGGGTAATAGGAAGGTTATTACCCCAAATTTGGATTCCTTTGAGATTCTTTTCTCTAACTTCTTTTTTGATGTATCTTCCTAGGCCTTCTACAGCTATGATGAACATGAAAGGAGACAGAGGGTCCCCCTGTCGGAGGCCTCTGGATGCTTTAAAAGGCTGGGAGGGGGTTCCATTCACCAGGATAGAGAAATTGGTTGACGATATCATGGTTGAGATCCAATCAATCCATCTATTACAGAAGCCAAAAGCTCTTAAAACTTCTTTCAGGTACTTCCAATTCAAACGGTCATAGGCTTTTGAGAGATCAAGTTTGATCATCATACCAGCTTCCTTTTTTACTTTTAGAGAGTGCACTACTTCTTGGGAGACCACCAGCCCGTCCAAGATTTGCCGACCTTCAACAAAGCCTGTTTGCTCCGGGGAGATAATGCTAGATAAGAGAGGCTTGAGTCTTTTAGCTATAATCTTATATATCACATTACAGAGGGCAATAGGTCTAAAGCCCTGAGGGACTTCTGACTTAGTTTCTTTAGGAATTAGAGATAAGAGGGTTGAGTTTAGGCTTGTACTTACCTTTTGGTTCCTTCTTGATTCTTCCACTACGTCCAGTATGTCTTGGCCCAGGAAATCCCATCCTGCTTGGTAGAATTCCGCCATGAATCCATCAGGGCCTGGGGCTTTATTCTTTTTCATTCCTTTCACTATCTCTTCTACTTCTTCCAGAGTGGCTGCCCTCATCAAGGCTAGGTTTTGTTCTCTAGTGATCCTGCTCGGAATCTCATTACAGATTCTTTCAATAGCTTCACCTCGGTCAACATTGGGTTCCGTGAGGAGATCCTTGAAATGCTTCACCAGGGCTTGTTCTATTTCCTCATGCTGCGTAACTCTTGTCCCTGCTTCGTTTTTAATAGAGAAAATTCTATTTCTTTGCCTTCTTTGGATCATTGCTTGGTGGAAGAACTTTGTATTCCGCTCCCCTTCTCTTAGCCAATTTACCCTAGATTTTTTCCTCCACAAGATTTCTTCCTGTTTTCGCCTCTCTTCTAGTTGCCCTATCAAGATCCCTTCTTCTTTAGCCAGGTCATCACTTCTACCCGTATTTATTATTTCTTGTTGGATTTGCTTCATCTTCTATTCTAGCATCTGCTGGTCTTTGAGTATATGTCTGAATTCTTCCTTATTCCATTTTTTAATGTTTCCTTTCAGTTCTTTTAGTTTCATCTGAAATGTTTTCATTTTGTTTCTTCCTCTCTGACTGCTTTGTTTCCACCATTCTTCTACTTTCTTCATAAAAATTTTATCCCTGAGCCAAAAGGCTTCGAATCTGAAGGGCTTTCTCTTAGGGCTGGCTTTTATATCCAGTTCAGCTTTAATCGGCCAGTGATCCGATCCCATTCCAGGAAGAATCGCAGCTTCAATGAAAATGTCCCAATTTATGATCTGTTCTGACAGTAGGAATCAGTCTAGTCTGGAGGCGATCTGGTGTCTGCCTCCCCTCCTATTATTCCATGTATATATTCCATTTGTTGTCTGTATGTCTACTAGCGTTTGAGCTACAAATCCAATCTCCAAAGGCTTCCATGTCTATCTTTGTTCTCCTGAGCCCGCCCTTTTTTTCGTTTAAAGATTTTATCATATTGAAGTCTCCTCCCACTATCCATGGTGAAGCTGGATACAGGGATCGCATGACTGCCAGGTTCTGAAGGAAAACCCTACGCTCACTCTGTATATGGGGCCCATATACGTTTGATAAGAGAATCCATTCTTGAGAACCTAAAATTCTAAATCTCCCTAAGAGGATTCGTGGTATGCTGGTCCAATCTTCAAATTGGACTTCCTCTGGGTTCCAAAGGATTGCTACTCCTCCTGCACTACCTGTCGCATCTTGACCAATGATCTCATAATGCGGCTTGAAATTGTTCATCACTTCTTTTAGTTTTCTTTCCCGTAATTTTGTTTCTTGGATTAGCATTATATTTGGCTTATCCCTTTTGAGTCTCTCTTTCAAATATCTTTGTTTTCCCTTACTGTTCAGCCCTCTGATATTCCAGGTTGTAATAATCATTTCAATAGTTTTAGGGGTTGTTGGAATACCTCCGACAATGGTACAACTTTCCCTGAATTCACCAGCATATCTCCTACCATTTGAATGGTCTCACTCATAGGTCTCCTTCCTCTTTTCCTTCCACCTTTCCCTGTGGTTCCCGTTTCTGTGTTCTGATCTCCTTGTGATCCAAGTTGCTCTGGTTGCTTTGCTGTCCATCTTCCTCGTTTTTCCTTGTATCTTTGGAACATGTCTTTATAGAGTTGTTTATGGTCATCTGGTATAAACCGTTCATCCAGATGATTCCATTCCTATAGAAGTTTCCTCATGGTATGTTCTTCCTCTCCTTCTTGTTCCTGCTGCGGATCTATTTCCATTTGGATCTATTCTTGAACCTGCTCTCACTTTTCTCCCTATTTTTCCAATTCTATGTTATTCATTTCCTTGTTTTCCTTCCTGTTTTCTTTCTGGACTTCTCTTATTTCTTCTTCCTCGTCTTCTCCTTCTGCTTCCATTTCTAGATCTCACAGGACCTCAAACTGGTTCTGAATTTTCTGGTTGCCTTCTGGGTAAGAAGGGTTTAGTTTGGTCTTTCCTTTTTGGGGTCTCTTTCTTCTCTTTACTTTTGTAAACCCTCCTCTGTTTCCTTCATTCATCTTCCTCTCCTGCTCTATATTTCTCTTTTCATCCCCCTGGCTTGTTGAGGTGTTGCTTTCGTTCATTGGACAGTTTTTAAACAGATGACCATACTCATGGCATCGTCTGCACCTAAATGGGATTTTCTCATAATCAACTGGCTGTTGCCAGACTTCATTGTGATATTCTATTTCAATGTGGTCTGGCAAAGGTTCTGTGATGTTCATATAGACACAGATCCTAGTGTATGATGTATATATGCCTCTCTTGGTGGTTTCTGCTACCTTTACAAAAGTCCCGATTGAGTTCCCAATTCCTTCTAAAATCTCTGGGTCCCAAAACTCTATCGGGAGTCCAAATAGTTGGACCCAAACTGGTGCCGCTAACATCCTTTCTTTTTCCAGATTGTAACACTCTTCCCATTGCCTCATGAACAGTCCTACGTTATTGAAGAAATATGGTCCTTCTTCAAATATCCTCTCCTTATCTTCTAGATTTGTGAATATTATTGTGAGAAAACCCTTTTCCCCTAATTTGAGGTCTATATGCCCTTTGGGTTTCCACTTTTGTTGTATCCATTTCATCAAATCTTTCTCAGACGACCATGTTCCTACAAACTTGCAAATAAGTGCATGGTCTTTCATATATCCTCTGTACTCTTCTAATTTATTATTCGGAATTACGAACCTGGGTTTTTTGGTTGCCCGCGGTAGACATTTGTTACCTGTCCTCGCCTGCCATACTTCTCCCAACACCGGCACGTTCTTGCCATGATTTCCAGGTCCACCGTTTTCCCCGATTTGACTTGATTCCCCTGCTGTAATCTCCTTGTAGGAGGGGATCTCTTCCCCCCGCTTGCTTCAGTCATTCTCCACAGTCTGGCTTAATCTCAGTGACCTCTGCCCTTATTTTAATTGGCAATGTTCTGTTGTGTGGTTCCGCAGGTGGCACGGGGTCCCCTGCACCTGGCCAGGAGCAGGTCCACCTGGGGATGCCTGTTCCCAAACCCTAACCCTAGTTTTCCATCGTTCTTCTCAGCTCCGTTCTCCCATTCAATGTCAACCCTAGCATAGTAGCCATATTGTACAAGGAGAAAAAAGCCTGTGGGGAGTCTTATCTATATTACTACTACCGAACCTTTAAGATATTGATTTTACTAAAAAAAATGAGATATATATATATATATATATATATATATATATATATATTGATAATTTTTATATATATATTGATAATTTTTTTAAGAGAGAGCCTTTTATAAATACAAATTGGTGTCTAAATCTTGTCAAGAAAGCTTGTGATTCTTTATTTGTTATTTTCTATTTAATTTATTACATAATTTGATATTCCATTACTTTTTCTCAACGAGAAATATCCTTATATTCCATTTAAGGAAATATATGTTTTGGTACTCAAGGGACTTCTCAAACAACAAGGTTCGAAGCCAATAAAATAAGTCCTTGGTCTACTTACTCTACTATTTTCCATTTAATTTATTACGTAATTTTATATTCCATTATTTCTTTCCATGAGAAAAATCTTAATATTCAAAGTCCTTAGAATACTCACTCTTTATTTAATATGTTATCTTCTAGTTAAATTTTTTAATTAATTTTATATTTTATTATTTTTTCCATGAGAAATATCTTTGCGTTTCAAGTCCTCGACGATTTTTTTTCTTAAATATCAATGCTCAAAGCCAATAAATTAAATACTCATCATGAGCTCAACATGTCACATGCTAAGGAGTTGAACTCTAGTGGGAGGATATCAACATTTCCTTGTACAACCCAACCTAAACTCAATTGACAATTTTATATTTCATTATATATATTAGGTGTTCTTGGTTACGCTTATTTACATACATAATAATTGTGTTTTCTTATGTGGTGGTTTTTTTGTTTGCCCTATCTCAGTTTCTTCTTTTTCCTTGTAAGAATCCTATTTCCAAATGCATGAAATCCTAGATATATATTTGCAATATAGTATTATAATCATGCTCTATGACCTTCCATGGCTACTATAAGGTTCTATGGGGTGGTCGTGTACTTGAAAAGTCTTTGCAACACTACATGTGGGTTTAAGAGGTAGTTCCCCTACAAGGTTTGGGGAAGAACTGTAAAATTTATACAATTGTCTTTATGTCTTGTCCAAATTTTCATTTCTTTCTTGGTTTTTGCTATTATTACTATAGGAATTATAAAATTTGTTTCACATGAAAATATTTAGTAGAGATGCAGCATTCTTTTCAATTTTTTATTTTGTGTGTTTGTGTGCGCGGTGTGTGTTTTTTTTTTGTTCATATCCATGAGGTATAAGTAGGTTGGTTTGTGTGGGGTTTATTCCTCGTCGGGTCCTAGGTTCAAATCTCATGAGGAGGGGTTTAGGTTAGGAGAAAATTGTAGGATATAAAGATAAAAACTATACCAAGGGACATCTAGGCTTGATTGAGTCTTTCAAAATCTCACTGAGAATGTTTCATAATTGTTCTTGCATCCACATTGAAATTATCCTTGACCTAAAGACAACCTACCTATATAAATATTTAACAAAAGATATATTCTTTTGAATTTTAATATATTTCAATCACATATTTAACTTTTTATCTATATTTTTTGACCATAATATGTATATATCATCCTATATATATCTTCCTCGACATAAAAATCTTTAACAAAGCATATATATTATATATATATCTTCCTCGGCATAAAAATCTTTAACAAAGCATATATATTTTATTACATATTTAATTTTTTATCTACATATTTCTCATCATTTCCCCCTTCAGCTCCTCTCTTTATATATATCCATTCACATGGAAATATATAAATACTTTCATAAAAATATTTTGCATATAAAAATATTTGGCAAAAGTTTACTTTTAGTTAATTTATCTCGTCACATTTTTTTATCCATACAATTCTCATCATTCTAACCTCTCTATACAAAATAGAACATAAATCCTTTTGAATTAATTATATAAAATAGAACATAAATCCTTTTGAATAAATTATATATATAGATAGATATTCGTGTCTATATATTTTTTTATTCCTGTTTTTCTTTTTAACATTACACACCCTTTTTCTGAAATTTAATATATATAAGGCATCAAAAAATTGAATGAGAATTATTATCTACATATTACTTATCATCCAGTTTGACACACACTTTACAATTATACTTTTGAACTCTCTCTTACTATTATCATATTTTAGAAGATACTCTCTATAAATAAATAATTCTTTAATGAAATTTACTGCTTTCAAATTATCTATATATGTGTCGTGGTTTTATCACATATTTTTCTTTTTTCTTTTTTTATTCTTTATTAAAAAAAACATAACTTACACCGTTTCTACATTCTTTTGAAGTTTTAATGGATAAAACCCATTAATTAATTGACTTATTGTCTATATATTTCTTATCATCAAATTTGACATATACTTTATAAATATTATTCTGAACTCTCTCTTATTATAATAATTGTTATATTTTAGAAAATCGCATATATTTCTTTATATATGACTTGTTAACAAAAGCTATATGTAGATAAATACCTTTTCGATTAATCACATCATTAAGATTTGGTCGACGTTTCAAACTAACTAATGTTGTTCATTCACAAGACAAGGTGGGAAAAGATCATACAATCTTCATAAATAAATAGCATGGATGCATCATTGCTCAAGGTTAGCCGTTGGAGATTAGTTAAACATATAAAAAAAATAAATAAAAATTCTAAAAAAAGGTAGGAATTATTTAATATTCTAAACTTAGTTCTAAATTATTTAGTATTCTAAAATAAGTTAAAAATTATTTAATATTTTGAATTTAGTTATAAATTAGTGTTAGGATGTTAAGAATAAGCTAAAAGTATTAATAAAATTAGTTATTTGGATATTATATATAATAATAAATAATTAAATGTTATAAGCGGGTTATAAATATTAATAAAAAGAGTTGTTTTATAATATCAATTAATAAAAAGGTTAACATATTATAACTAATATGGTTAAGAGAAGTTAAGAGCAGGATAAAAAAGGGAAGAAACTATTTAATATTATAAATTTAGTTATAAACTAGTAGATAGGAGTATGAATAATAGTAATGTATCATTAAGAATAGTTTAAAAATTAAAAAGGGGTTAAGGCTAAGTTATAAATTGGTGGCCTGGGTGCAGGCGATATGGACAAACAACCAAAACTTGATATAATTTCTTCTAACTCTGGCTGAATTTTTCCTACTATTGTAACTAGTGTATCAGTCATCTATTGTTAGACTGACAAATTCATGAGTTTTTCCTTTGATCACCCCAACCCTTGTTATCGGGCACAAATAATACCATAGGCCTGTTTTTCTCTTTTGGGACTATAATTCCATAGGAATTATAAAAACGCACTATCATTGCTTTAAAATAAGGAAACTGCGTTTTAAAGGAAAAATACACAGTTGGTAGCTTTTTGTTCCAATGGAACAGAATAACAATGTCAGCACCTTTAAAACACTATGGCGACTTATAAATAGTCTTAGTGTTAATTCCAAAGAATTATACTATCGCACAAATAACACTATCGGTGGTTAACTATCGACCCTTCCAGTGTTCCTTGACGCAATAACACGCAGTGTTATCGGAGATCGCAATCGGTGACTCCAATGTTCCCAATGCTAGGTTCCTCATGCTCGAGTCTTACGATGCGATAACACGTGAGCTCTTGGTAATCACTATTGGCAATTTCAATACACCAATTCTTGGTTCCTTCCACTCTGGCTTGCGATGCGATAAGCCTCGCGGACTCAACAAGCTTTCCCCTCTTCTCTATAGTGTTTTGGGTTCGAGCTGTCGGAGTTTCGGACTTAGGCAGTTCCAAAGGTCCTTCCCACTCCATAGTGGTTCTAAGACGCGATAGAATCACCATTAACAAGGTTCAGAAGTAAAGAACTGCAACCAAATATACATACAAATTCCAGTTGACAGAGAACCATCAGTTCAGATGCACAGAGAGAGGTTTTGAAGATGACAATGTCTCCAAGATCGACTCCATACATAGAGGTGTCTCATTCTTTCCTTTATAAAATAATAGATAAATACCACTCAGTCCTTATCCCTTAGGAAAGCATGCCTATTACATAAAGTGATTAAAGCAATTATCCATAAAGCTTACTACAGCTTATCCATAAAGCGATTATTACATCATGATCTTATTCTTAAATTCTATCCTTATCCTAAACTAGAAAAGCATGGAAATTGATGGCTAAAGGACCCCACTCCTTTGCCTGTAGAATTCTTTTTTCTTTTTTTTGGAATAAGTTTGAAGATTTTTTTCCTCCCAGACACATGCTCCTGCATCAGACTCATGAGGACAAAATTCTTCATGGGCTCCTATCCATGAGCTCATCTACAGAACTGCCTAGTTTCTGTAGCATGTTTTTTGTAACCCAGGTAGCTTTAGTGGTTAGTTGATCCTTCCATTTTACCAAATACTAGTAGCACTCTTGTCCCCTTGTTTTCTTAAACACCTTCTTGTCCAGAATTCGTTCTGGCTGATATTCCTTTGCTGTGGATAACTATTTTACCCAGTCAATCTTTTGGTTCTCTTGATCCTTTTCTGTATCATTTGTAGTTTCACCTTCATACTTATACAGGCCAGCAACATTAAAAATTGGTGATATTCCAACATCAGGGGGTAACTCAATCTCATAGGCATCTACAGAAAATTTCCTTAATACTCTGCACGGTCCAATTTTCTTGAACTTCAATTTGTTATACTCCCTCTTTGGAAACCTCTCCTTTCTAAGCTGTGCTAAAACAAGATCTTCAACTTCAAATTTTACCTCTCTTCTTCTCAGGTCTAACCTGGTTTTGTACTTAATGTTACTATTCTGCAGCTGTTGTTTCAATTGTTCGTGTATGGCTTGCATTTCTGAAGCAAAATCTTCTCCCTCTGCACTTATCATCTCATCTTTTCCTAAGTTTCTTAACTCAGTTGCTCCTCCTGGATGCATTCCATAAACAATATGGAATGGAATCTGTCCTGTACTCCTATTAGGGGAGTCATTATATGCATATTCAGCTTGTGCCAACACTTGATCCCATTGCTTTGGATTTTCTGCAGTAAGACTCCTTAAAAGATTTCCCAAACTCCTGTTCACAACTTAAGTCTGTCCATCAGTTTGTGGATGATAGGAAGAGCTGAAACTGTTGGAAATAATACTAAGAGGGGGCGGGGGGTGAATCAATATTATTAAATCAATAAAAAATTTTCATTTCCATATTAAGATTCATATACACTACTTCAGTTAAGGAAAACCACATGTATACGCAACTGTGTGTAATGCAACAAGCGTATATCTAGTAAAATTATGATTCAGTTAGTTGATCCTTAATGAGCGCATCAAAACATTATTAACCATATGAACAGTAAACAGGAGCAGTAAAATAGAACAGATCATCACACACAAGAAGCACAAATGAAAACCATGATGTAAGGTGGAAACCCAATGTGGGTGAAAACCACGTGCTGCAAGTCGTCTCAATCTTATTTTTAATAAGAAACTTCCTTTTACAATAGTTCTATACTGGTGCAGTCTTATACCAGTACACAGGCTTCTACCTGCAGAAGGCTACAACCTTCTCTCATTCTCCAAAGTCTCCTGGAAGGGAGCTACAACCCCCTTAGCTCTTGTACTAGCCGATCCATTTACTAGTACGTAGGTGCCGGCCTACTGAATGCTCCAACCTTCACTTGTTTTCCAGCTGCTACTGGAAGGGAGCTGCCACCCCCTTAGCTCTTGTACTAGCTGAGGTACTAGTGCGTAGGTCCCGACCTACAGAAGGCTACAACCTTCTCTTTCTTCATCCGGGTACCACGTTTCATAAATTTTCAGACTGGATACTCCTAAAGCACAACACCATAATCTGAAGGCCACATTTCATCCTATTTTCATACTAGACCCATCAACAACATTGAAGCATAAACTTAATCACCACTCCAAAACACCCATCAACTACACCTGCATCATCAATCTCTGAATCACCCAATACTAAAACACTGAAACCCTGTCAACAACACAATCACCCGAACACAGAACAGACAACAGAACTTTGCAACAATAACCAGATCCAACTGCAACCTCAAATATCATGTCTCATAATGTATACGCTACTATGATGAATCAAGCTAATGTACATACGTGCTCTCACCAAAGCTAACCCGCGTACAGATGTGCAAATATTTACTCATAACTTTGCAGCTGTTCTAGACATCAGTCATACCCAGATCATAACATTCATACAATAAAACATGCGTCAATAATTCAGATCTAGTCTATCCATAATCAAACCATATAATGATAAAACATTGCAAGCCTTAAGATCTCGATCCATCGTTCATCATCATTCACATGGGTGCATCCTTGGTTGAGATCAACCATAGCATCACAAACCCATAAGCAGCATACTAGATCTCACACTTCATCAGATATTCATCACTTCTCAAAAAATTGCCTTTGCCTAGTTATCTTCTTCTCCTTTTATAGTCTTAGGCCTTACTCAATACCATGGTCCACAACCATTTAGAACCAATACTAGGGACCCAATACTTGGGTTCAACACTTTGGACATAATACCAAGGACCAAAACCATAGGTATAAATACCACGGACCCAAAAATAAGCTTTCCCACATGTACACGCTTTTCCATGCATGAAAGTGCGTGTATACGCATACACGACTTTTGATCAGCAATCCCGCGTGTATACACGTCTTTGTATATTGTGAACCTGCGTGTGTACCCTACTTGGGATATATCGAACTGGCATATATACACGACTTGGTACATAGTGAACCTCCGTATAACCTGCATATGTACGCGACTTGGTATATAGTGAACCTGCATATATACTCTTCTTTCTTCATTCTTTGTAGTCTGAACATCAACTCTTTGCTACTGACCTGTTACACTATGATCTGTCATCTATGTGAGTTGCCATCAAGGACAACACGTGTATCATAATGCCAACAATCTCCCCATTTGGACTTGGTGGCAAAGCTAACTTGTCGTACTTAGAACTGTCATATGATTCCATTGAGTTGTCCTGTATCCAATGTATTCTGTCACATCTGATATCTCTTCTATAAATTCATCTAGTTATATATAAGTGAGTTGTTCTTCTACGAGTAGGTTTCCATCAAGTACAACACATGCATCATAATGCCAACAATCTCCCCCTTTGGACTTGATGGCTACAACAAATCACTCCCCCCCTTTGACATCAAGGGCAAGGGGCAAACCAAGATTTCTCTTTCCTTGATAAACATTCCGCTGTCCATACTCCCCCTGAGTACCTACTGAAATCTCTGAATGATCTCTCCCTTTCTATATACCAAGGTGTACCAATATGAACATGCTCCCTCTAAGTACATGCTGAAGTATCTGCTCTGTTGAAGTGTTCCGTTCATGCTCCCCCTGACTGTAAGCAAGGTCTGCAAAAAGATGTTCTACAAGAAGAACATGACCCTATCATAAATGACCTTCCTATCACCAAGGACTCAAACATACATCCATCACCCAACCCAGTGGGGATATACCAATATTGACTCATCCACCCAACCAAGTGGGGAAATGCCAGATACCAAATGTTTATACATGACTGAACTATTACATCATCCTTCCCATGCATAGTGGGGGTACAAATTACATCATATGACCAAAAGGGATTCATCAAATGACTACAATAGATAGAGACAAACTATTACATCATGAGTCCTGATATCACCTTTACATGACATTTATAACATAGACCAAACATCTAGATAAGATCATGATAGTCATCAGTAACTATCATACACAATGTATGATCTGTTCCATAATCAACTGAAAATAGCATCTAGACCAGCAACAACACCATAGCCGTCTCATCAAGATCTGCATGATCCAAGTATCATCACTCTAGGAACATCTACATCAATCAACATATGTAAGTATCAACCTATAATCATATCTCCAACAATGCAACTTTGAGTACTTATCCATGTATCCAGCACTATGTATCTTGAGCTGAAGATCATTTGTCAAGACTTCTTGATATCATCAATAGCAACAATCCTCATCCATATGAGCACCAAGAACTATAGGAATCCTACATCATAATTGTATTATATGATCTTTATGCATATGACGACAACATCATATGAGTGACACATCATTAAGTGTATTCAATCTTTGTACTTCTCCTTATCCTTATGAAGATCACCATGTAAACACCATATATGCATCCACAAATCTGATCAGAACACCAACTATGTAAACCCAAGAATCATATGAGATTTTTTCATGGACAACTCATAACCATATCATAGCAAAATGTATCATTTAGCCATATAAGCATCATCACTAAGGACTACTACCAATAATGCCAACAATGTATTATCAAAAGCATATGCTCCCCCTGAACCTGTGCCATCTTGCTTACTGTCAGATCTGATCATGCATATATCAGTATCATCATCCACAAGTTAATATCAAATCATTCCTAAACATCTTACGAGTATCAAGACATTTCCACACAATATCAACAGATTGTAACCATTATGAAACAGAGCAAATAATGTACTAAATCATATCAGATCCCTTTTCCTGAGCCTGTCCCACGGCTTTTCCTCAAACTAACATATACGCGACTGTGAAGTAATCAACTCGTGTATATACGCGACTTCCCTTTATGAAACTTGTGTATGAGATTTAGGACACTGAAGTTTTGCACTTTCAGGTCCCTCTGAGTCTGTTATGTCTGTATATTGTGTTGTGCCACATCTTTCTGACTGTACTTCCTTCTTCTTCCATATCTTTAGGTTTGATGATGTTTTCTCCTTTTGGTATGGTTCCCGTACTTTCTTCCTGCATTCCTTTGTTGTATGTCCAAGCTTGTTACATGCATAACATATTACATGTTTCATATTCCTTCTATAGCAATCAATAGCTCTGTGACCAAACATATTCCAAGCAAAGCAATATCCCTTAAAGTACCTGGAACGTGATGATCTTTTTGAGTGATAGTCTTGAACCATTCCTCTTCTGCATCTGGTTGCAACATGTCCAAGATTATGACCTACATAACATTCAACATTATTCATTTGAGGAATTTACAGACTATTATTTCCATAGTTAGGAATAAAATATTTTCTTTGAAGAATTTCATTCCTTGGTTGTTGATGGGATTGACCTCTCATCTCCTTGTTGAGCATTTCAGATTCTACATTAGAGTCACTAGATTCTCCTTTAATAGATTCATGAAAACCAAGACCCGTTTTGATAGCAGGAGACGTTTGACTACTAAGAATATCATCCAAGATCTTAGTACTATCTTGAAATCGTAAGAGCTTATCCTTTTCTTGTAATTTTTCTTTAGCTTTTATTCCTTCTTCCAACTAATGTCTTAGTTCAAGAACTCCATTTTCTTGTTTTTAAAGAGCTTGGAGTAGTTATTTATTCTGCCTTTTTTATTCTTCAAGATCTTCTTTTAGCGAGAGGATCATAGCTTCAAGACTTTCATAGTAACTGGATCTATCTCTGAGTTTCTTGATTGTTGTGCTCCTTTCATTGACTTCATTTTTTAATGATGTCACTTCATCCTGCAACTTTTGGCATTGATCTTCCTTTTCCTTGAATAACTTCCTTACCTTGTTTCCTTCCTCTAGTTGATCTTTTAGTTTGGTAGCTTCTTCTTTGAAGGCACATTCCCTTTTGTTCAATAGATCTTGTTGGTCTCTAATTTTGTCTGTAAGTCTTTTAAATTATGCCTCTATTTGATATCTTTCTTTCTCACCCATAAGAGCAAATTCAATTGTTTCACTATCACTTTCATCATCCTCAAATGGATAGATAAGTGTATCACCAGAGGATAACAAATTCATACCTGATAGTTCATCTTCATTATGAAGTGCTTCTTCCACATATTCCCCAATCGATTCTCCCACTGTCATAGTTCTTATGAGATGTCTTCTTCTTCTTAGGTGCTTTCTTCTTAAGTTCTTTTCCCATTGTTCTACGGATCTCCTTCAAGCGATCAAGCTTCTACCAAAGGACCTGCTCTTATCCCAATTGTTGGAAACAATACTTGGGCGGGGGGGTGAATCAATATTATTAAATCAATAAAACTTTTTCATTTCCATATTAAGATTCATATACGCTACTTCAGTTAAGGCAAAACGTCTGTATACACAACTGTGTGTAATGCAACAAGCATATATCCAGTAAACTCATGATTCAGTTAGTTGATCCTTAATGAGTGCATCAGAACATTATTAACCATATGAATAGTAAACAGGAGCAGTAAAATAGAACAAATAATCACACACAAGAAGCACACATGAACACCATGATGTAAGGTGGAAACCCAATGTGGGTGAAAACCACCTACTGGAAGTCGTCTCAATCTTCTTTTTAATAAGAAACTTCTTTTTACAATAGTTCTGTATTGGTGCAGTCTTATAATAGTACACAGGCTTCTACCTGCAGAAGGCTACAACCTTCTCTCATTCTCCAGACTCTCCTGGAAGGGAGCTACAACACCCTTAGCTCTTGTACTAGTCGATCCATTTACTACTACGTAGGTGCCGACCTATTGAATGCTCCAACCTTCACTCGTTTTGCAGCTGCTACTTGAAGGGAGTTGCCACTCTCTTAGCTCTTGTACTAGCTGATGTACTAGTACGTAGGTGCCAACCTACAGAACGCTACAACCGTGTCTTTCTTCCTCCAGGTACCATGTTTCATAAATTTTCAGACTGGATACTCCTGAAGCACAACACCATAATTTGAAGGCCACGTTTCATCCAATTTTCATACTGTACCCATCAACAACATTGAAGCACAAAATAAATCACCACTGCAAAACACCCATCAACTACACCTGCATCATCAATCTCTGAATCACCCAATACTGAAACACTGAAACCCAGTCAACAACACAATCACCAGAACACAGAACAGACAACAGAACTCTGCAACAATAACCAGATCCAACTGCAACTTCAAATATCATGTCTCATAATGTATACGATACTATGATGAATCAAACTAGCATACATACATGCTTTCACCAAATCCAACCCACGTACAGATCTGCAAATATTTACTCATAACTTTGCAGCTATTCTAGACATCACCCATACCCAGATCATAACATTCATACAATAAAACATGCGTCAATAATTCAGATTTAGTCTATCCATAATCAAACCATATAATGATAAAACATTCCAAGCGTTAAGATCTCGATCCATCGTTCATCATCATTCACATGGGTGCATCCTTGGTTCAGATCAATCACAACATCACAAACCCATAACTAGCATACTAGATCTCACACTTCATCAGATATTCATCACTTCTCAAAAAATTGCCTTTGCCTAGTGGTCTTCTTCTCCTTTTATAGTCTTAGGCCATACTCAATACCATGGTCCAAAAACATTTAGAACCAATACTAGGGACCCAAAACTTGGGTTCAACACTTCGGACACAATACCAAGGACCAAAACCATAGGTCTAAATACCATGGACCCAAAAATAAGCTTTCCCACATGTACGCACTTTTCCGTGCATGAAAGTGCATGCATACACATACGCGACTTTTGATCAGCAATCCTGCGTGTATACGTGTCTTTGTATATAGTGAACCTGCGTGTATACCCTACTTGGTATATATCGAACCTACATATATACACGACTTGGTACATAGTGAACCTCCGTATAACCTGCATATGTACACGACTTGGTATATAGTGAACCTGCGTATATACTCTTCTTTCTTCATTCTTTGTAGTCTAATCATCAACTCTTTGCTACTAACCTGCTGCACTATGATCTGTCATTTGTGTGAGTTGCCATCAAGGACAACACTTGTATCATAATGCCAACAATCTCCCCATTTGGAATTGATGGCAAAGCTAACTTGTCGTACTGAGAACTGTCATCTGATTCCTTTGAGTTGTCCCATGTCCCATGTGTTTTGTCACATCTGATATCTCTTCTGTAGATTCATCTAGTTATATATAAGTGAGTTGTTCTTCTACGAGTGGGTTGCCATCAAGTACAACACATGCATCATAATGCCAACAATCTCCCCCTTTGGACTTGATGGCAACAACACCAAATCACTCTCCCCCTTTGACATCAAGTTCAAAGGGCGGACCAAGATATTCTCTTTCCTTGATAAACATTCTGCTGTCCATACTCCCCCTGAGTACCTGCTAAAATCACTGAATGAGCTCCCCCTTTGTATATACCAAAGTGTACCAATCTGACCATGCTCCCTCTGAGTACATGGTGAAGTCTCTGCTCTGCTGAAGTGTGCCTTTCATGCTCCCCCTGACTGCAAGCAAGGTCTGCAAAAAGATTTTCTACAAGAAGAACATGACTATCATAAATGACCTTCCTATCACCAGGTCTCATACATACATCCATCACCCAACCCAGTGGGGATATACCAATATTGACTCATCAACCCAACCAAGTGGGGATATGCCAGATACCAAATGTTTATACATTACTGAACTATTACACCATCCTTCCCATGCATAGTGGGGATACAAATTACATCATATGACCAAAAGGGTTTCATCAAATGACTACAATAGATAGAGACAAACTATTACATCATAAGTCTTGATATGAACTTTATATGACATTTATAATAGAGACTAAACATCTAAATAAGATCATGATAGTCATCAGCAGCTATCATACACAATGTATGATCTATTCCATAATCATCTGACAACAGCATCTAGACCAGCAACAACACCATAGTCGTCTCATCAAGATCTGCATGATCCAAGTATCATCACTCTGGGAACATCTACATCAATCAACATATGTAAGTATCAACCTATCATCATATCGCCAACAATGCAACTTTGAGTACTCATCCATGTATCCAGCACTATGTATCTTGAGCTCAAGATCATTTGTCAAGACTTCTTGATATCATCAAAAGCAACAATCCTCATCCATATGAGCACCAAGAACTATAGGAATCCTGCATCATAATTGTAT
The DNA here is from genome assembly GCA_031772625.1 of Pinus tabuliformis. Taxonomy (NCBI): domain Eukaryota; kingdom Viridiplantae; phylum Streptophyta; class Pinopsida; order Pinales; family Pinaceae; genus Pinus; species Pinus tabuliformis. The sequence goes on along the minus strand of CM062805.1, from coordinate 699,991,680 downwards.
TATATGATCTTTATGCATATGACGACAGCAGCATATGAGTGACACATCATCAAGTGTATTCAAGCTTTATACTTCTCCTTATCCTTATGAAGATCACCATATAAACACCATATATGCATCCACAAATCTGATCAGAACACCAACTATGTAAACCCAAGAATCATATGAGATTTTTTCATGGACAACTCATAACCATATCATAGCAAGATGTATCATTTAGCCATATAAGCATCATCACTAAGGACTACTAACCATAATTCCAATAATGTATTATCAAAAGCATATGCTCCCCCTGAACCTGTGCCATCTTGCTTATTGTCAGATGTGATCATGCATATATCAGTATCATCATCCACAAGTTAAGATCAAATCATTCCTAAGCATCTTACAAGTGTCAAGACATTTCCACACAACATCAATAAATTGTAACCATTATGAAACAGAGAAAATAATGTACTGAATCATATCAGACCCCTTTTCCTGAACCTGTCCCACTGCTTTTCCTCAAACTAACATATACGCGACTGTGCAGTAATCAACTCGTGTATATATGCGACTTCCCTTTATGAAACGTGTGTATGAGATTTAGGACACTGAAGTTTTGCACTTTTAGGTCCCTCTGAGTCTATTGTGTCTATATGTTATGCTGTGCCACATCTTTCTGACTGTACTTCCTTCTTCTTCGATATCTTCAAGTGTGATGATGATTTCTCCTTTTGGTATGGTACCCGCACTTTGTTCCTGCATTCCTTTGCTGTATGTCCAAGCTTGTTACATGCATAACATCTTACATGTTTCATATTCCTTCTATAGCAATCAACAACTCTGTGACCAAACATATTGCAAGCAAAGCAATATCCCTTAAAGTACTTGGAACATGATGATCTTTCTGAGTGATAGTCTTGAACCATTCTTCTTCTGCATCTGGCTGCAACATGTCCAAGATTATGACATACATAAATTTCAACATTATTCATTTGAGGAATTGACCGACTATTATTTCCATAGTTAGGAATAAAAGGTTTTCTTTGAAGAATTTCTTTCCTTGGTTGTTGATGGGATTGACCTCTCATCTCCTTGTTGAGAATTTCAAATTTTACATTAGAGTCCCTTGTCTTACTAGATTCTCCTTCAACAGATTCATGAAAACCAAGACCTGTTTTGATAGCAGGAGACCTTTGACTACTAAGAATATCATCGAAGATCTTAGTACTATCTTGAAATCGTAAGAGCTTATCCTTTTCTTCTAAGTTATCTTTAAGAATACTTACCTCAACTTGATGTTGCTCCTCCTTTTCATGATACTACTTCTTCATGTTTTCTTCAGCTTTTCTTCATTCTTCCAACTGATGTCTTAGTTCAAGAACTTCGTTTTCTTGTTGTTCAAGAGCTTGGAGTAGTTCTTTATTCTGCCTTTTTGATTCTTCAAGATCTTCTTTTGGTGAGAGGATCGTAGCTTTAAGACTTTCATAGTAACTGGATCTATCTCTGAGCTTCTTGATTGTTGTGCTCCTTTCATTGACTTCATTTCTTAATGATGTCACTTCATCCTGCAACTTTTCACATTGATCTTCCTTGTCCTTGAATAACTTCCTTACCTTGTTTCCTTCCTCTAGTTGATCTTTTAGTTTGGTAGCTTCTTCTTTGAAGGCACATTCCCTTTTGTTCAATAGAACTTGTTGATCTCTATTTTTTTCTGTAAGCCTTTTAAATTCTACCTCTATTTGATATCTTTCTTTCTCACCCATAAGAGCAAATTCAATTGTTTCATTATCAATTTCATCATCTTCAAATGGAAATATAAGTGTATCACCAGAGTATAAAAAATTCATATCTGATAGTTCATCTTCATTCTGAAGTGATTCTGAATCTGAAGTGCTTCTTCCACATATTCCCTAATCGATTCTCCCACTATCATAGTTCTTCTGAGATGTCTTCTTCTTCTTAGGCGCTTTCTTCCTAAGTTTCTTTCCCATTATTCTACGGATCTCCTTCAAGCGATCAAGCTTCTACCAAACGACCTGCTCTGATCCCAATTGTTGGAAATAATAATGGGGGGGGGGGGGTGAATTAGTATTATTAAATCAATAAATATTTTTCATTTCCATATTACGATTCATATATGCTAATTCAGTTAAGGGAAACCATGTGTATACGCAACTGTGTGTAATGCAACAAGCATATATCTAGTAAACTTATGATTCAGTTAGTTGATCCTTAATGAGTGCATCAGAACATTATTAACCATATGAACAGTAAATAGGAGTAGTAAAATAGAACAGATCATCACACACAAGAAGCACACATGAACACCATGATGTAAGGTGGAAACCCAATGTGGGTGAAAACCACCTGCTGCAAGTCATCTTAGTCTTCTTTTTAATAAGAAACTTCTTTTTACAATATTTTTGTATTGGTGCAGTCTTATACCAGTACACAAGTTTCTACTTGCAGAAGGCTACAACCTTCTCTCATTCTCCAGACTCTCCTGGAAGGGAGCTACAACCCCCTTAGCTCTTGTGCTAGCCGATCCATTTACTAGTACGTAGGTGTCGGCCTATTGAATGCTCCAACCTTCACTCGTTTTCCAGTTGCTACTGGAAGGGAGCTGCCACCCCCTTGGCTCTTGTACTAGCTAATGTACTAGTACGTAGGTGCCGACCTACAGAAGGCTACAACAGTCTCTTTCTTCCTCCAGGTACCACAATTCATAAATTTTCAGACTGGATACTCCTGAAGCACAACACCATAATCTGAAGGCCACGTTTCATCCAATTTTCATACTGGACCCATCAACAACATTGAAGTACAAAATCAATCACCACTGCAAAACACCCATCAACTACACTTGCATCATCAATCTCTAAATCACCCAATACTGAAACACTGAAACCCTGTCAACAACACAATCACTAGAACACAGAACAGACAACAGAACTCTGCAACAATAACCAGATCCAACTACAACTTCAAATATCATGTCTCATAATGTATACGCTACTATGATGAATCAAACTAGTGTACATACGTGCTTTCACCAAAGCCAACCTGCGTGTAGATGTGCAAATATTTAATCATAAATTTCTAGCTGTTCTAGACATCAATCATACCCAGATCATAACATTCATACAATAAAACATGCGGCAATAATTCAGATCTAGTCTATCCATAATCAAACCATACAATGATAAAACATTCCAAGCTTTAAGATCTCGATCCATTGTTCATCATCATTCACATGTGTGCATCCTTGGTTCAGATCAATCACAGCATCACAAACCCATAACCAGCATACTAGATCTCACACTTCATGAGATATTCATCACTTCTCAAAAAATTTCCTTTGCCTAGTGATCTTGTTCTCCTTTTAGAGTCTTAGGCCTTACTCAATACCATGGTCCAAAACCATTTAGAACAAATACTAGGGACCCAATACTTGGGTTCAACACTTCAGACACAATACCAAGGACCAAAACCATAGGTCTAAATACCACGGACCCAAAAATAAGCTTTCCCACATGTACGCGCTTTTCCGTGCATGAAAGTGCGTGCATACGCATACGCGACTTTTGATCAGCAATCCCGCGTGTATACATGTCTTTCTATATAGTGAACCTGCGTTTATACCCTACTTGGTATATAGCGAACCTTGCGTATATACGTGACTTGGTACATAGTGAACCTGCATATAACTTGCATATGTACGCGACTTGGTATATAGTGAACCTGCGTATATACTCTTCTTTCTTCATTCTTTGTAGTCTAATCATCAACTCTTTGCTACTGACCTACTGCACTATGATCTGTCATCTGTGTGAGTTGCCATCGAGGACAACACTTGTATCATAATGCCAACAATCTCCCCATTTGGACTTGATGGCAAAGCTAGCTTGTCGTACTGAGAACTGTCATTTGATTCCTTTGAGCTGTCCTGTATCCCATGTATTCTGTCATGTCTGATATCTCTTCTGTAGATTCATCTAGTTATATATAAGTGAGTTGTTCTTCTACGAGTGGGTTGCCATCAAGTACAACACATGCACCATAATGCCAACAATCTCCCCCTTTGGACTTGATGGCTACAACACCAAATCACTCTCCCCCTTTGACATCAAGGGCAAAGGGCGGACCAATATATTCTCTTTCCTTAGTAAACATTTTGCTGTCCATACTCCCCCTGAGTACCTGCTGAAATCTCTGAATGAGCTCCCCCTTTGTATATACCAAGGTGTACTAACCTGATCATGCTCCCTCTGAGTACATGCTGAAGTCTCTGCTCTGTTCAAGTGTGCCGTTCATTCTCCCCGTGACTGTAAGCAAGGTTTGCACAAAGATGTTCTACAAGAAGAACATGACTCTATCATAAATGACCTTCCTATCACCAAGGACTCATACATACATCCATCACCCAACCCAGTGGGGATATACCAATATTGACTCATCCACCCAACCAAGTGGGGATATGCCAGATACCAAATGTTTATACATGACTGAACTATTACATCATCCTTCCCATGCATCGTGGGGGTACAAATTACATCATATGACCAAAAGGGATTCATCAAATGACTACAATAGATAGAGACAAACTATTACATCATGAGTCTTGATATGACCTTTACATGACATTTATAGCAGAGACCAAACATCTAAATAAGATCATGATAGTCATCAGCAACTATCGTACACAATGTATGATCTGTTCCATAATCATCTGACAACAGCATCTAGACCAGCAATAACACCATAGCCGTCTCATCAAGATCTGCATGATCCAAGTATCATCACTCTGGGAACATCTACATCAATCAACATATGTAAGTATCAACCTATCATCATATCTCCAACAATGAAACTTTGAGTACTCATCCATGTATCCAGCACTATGTATACTGAGCTCAAGATCATTTGTCAAGACTTCTTGATATCATCAACAGCAACAATCCTCATCCATATGAGCGCTAAGAACTATAGGAATCCTAGATCATAATTGTATTATATGATCTTTATGGATACGACGACAGCAGCATATGAGTTACACATCATCAAGTGTATTCAAGCTTTATACTTCTCCTTATCCTTATGAAGATCACCATGTAAACACCATATATGCATCCACAAATCTTATCAGAACACCAACTATGTAAACCCAAGAATCATATGAGATTTTGTCATGGGCAACTCATAACCATATCATAGCAAGATGTATCATTTGGCCATATAAGCATCATCACTAAGGACTACTAACCATAATGCCAACAATGTACTATCAAAAGCATATGCTCCCCCTGAACCTGTGCCATCTTGCTTATTGTCAGATGTGATCATGCATATATCAGTATCATCATCCACAAGTTAAGATCAAATCATTCCTAAACATCTTACAAGTATCAAGACATTTCCACACAACATCAACAGATTGTCACCTTTATGAAACATAGCAAATAATGTAATGAATCATATCAGAGCCCTTTTCCTAAGCATGTCTCACTGCTTTTCCTCAAACTAACATATAGGCTACTGTGCAGTAATCAACTCACGTATATATGCGACTTACCTTTATGAAACTTGCATATGAGATTTAGGACACTGAAGTTTTGCACTTTCAGGTCCTTCTGAGTCTGTTATGTCTATATATTGTGTCGTGCCACATCTTTCTGACTGTACTTCCTTCTTCTTCCATATCTTCAAGTGTGATGATGTTTTCTCCTTTTGGTATGATGCCCGTACTTTGTCACTGCATTCCTTTGCTGTATGTCCAAGCTTGTTACATGCATAACATCTTACATGTTTCATATTCCTTCTATAGCAATCAACAACTCTGTGACCAAACATATTGCAAGAAAAGCAATATCCCTTAAAGTACCTGGAATGTGATGATCTTTTTGAGTGATAGTCATGAGCCATTCTTCTTATTCATCTGGCTGCAACATGCCCAATATTATGACATACATAACATTCAACATTATTCATTTGAGGAATTAACCAACTATTATTTCCATAGTTAGGAATAAAAGATTTTCTTTAAAGAATTTCTTTCCTCGGTTGTTGATGGGATTGACCTCTCATCTCCTTGTTGAGCATTTCAGATTTTACATTAGAGTCCCTTGTCTTACTAGATTCTCCTTCAACAAATTCATGAAAACCAAGACCCGTTTTTATAGCAGGATACCTTTGACTACTAAGAATATCATCCAATATTTTAGTATTATCTTGAAATCGTAAGAGATTATCCTCTTCTTCTAAGTTATCTTTAAGAATATTTACCTCAACCTGATGTTGCTCCTCCTTTTCATGATACTGCTTCTTCATGTTTTCTTCAGCTTTTCTTCCTTCTTCCAACTGATGTCTTAGTTCAAGAACTTCGTTTTCTTGTTTTTCAAGAGCTTGGAGTAGTTCTTTATTCTGCCTTTTTGATTCTTCAAGATCTTCTTTTAGCGAGAGATCGTAGCTTCAAGACTTTCATAGTAACTGGATATATCTCTGATTTTCTTGATTGTTGTGCTCCTTTCATTGACTTCATTTCTTAATGATGTCACTTCATCCTGCAGCTTTTGATATTGATCTTTATTGTCCTTGAATAACTTCTTGCCTTGTTTCCTTCCTCTAGTTGATCTTTTAGTTTGGTAGCTTCTTCTTTGAAGGCACATTCCCTTTTTTTTAATAGATCTTGTTGATCTCTAATTTTTTCTATAAGCCTTTTAAATTATGCCTCTATTTGATATCTTTCTTTCTCACCCATAAGAGCAAATTCAATTGTTTCACTATCACTTTTATCATCTTCAAATGGATAGATAAGTGTATCACCAGAGGATAACAAATTCATACTTGATTGTTCATCTTCATTCTGAAGTGATTCTGAATCTGAAGTGCTTCTTCCACATATTCCCCAATCGATTCTCCCACTGTCATAGTTCTTCTGAGATGTCTTCTTCTTCTTAGGCGCTTTCTTCTTAAGTTTCTTTCCCATTGTTCTACGAATCTCCTTCAAGCGATCAAGCTTCTACCAAAGGACCTGCTCTGATCCCAATTGTTGGAAATAATACTGAGAGGGGGGGGGTGAATCATTATTATTAAATCAATAAAAAAAATTCATTTCCATATTAAGATTCATATATGCTACTTCAGTTAAGTCAAACCACGTGTATACGAAACTGTGTGTAATGCAACAAGCGTATATCCAGTAAGCTTATGATTCAGTTAGTTGATCCTTAATGAGTGCATCAGAACAATATTAACCATATGAACAGTAAACATCAGCAGTAAAATAGAACAGATCATCACACACAAGAAGCACACATGAACAACATGATGTAAGGTGGAAACCCAATGTGGGTGAAAACCACCTACTGCAAGTCGTCTCAATCTTCTTTTTAATAAGAAACTTCTTTTTACAATAGTTTTATACTGGTGCACTCTTATACCAGTACACAGGCTTCTACCTACAGAAGGCTACAACCTTCTCTTGTTCTCCAGACTCTCCTGGAAGGGAGCTACAACCCCCTGAGCTCTTGTACTAGCCAATCCATTTACTAGTACGTAGGTGCCGGCCTACTGAATTCTCCAACCTTCACTCATTTTCCAGCTACTACTCGAAGGGAGCTGCCACCACCTTAGCTCTTGTACTAGATGATGTACTAGTACGTAGGTGCCGACCTACAAAAGGCTACAACCTTCTCTTTCTTCCTCCAAGTACCATGTTTCATAAATTTTCAGACTAGATACTCATGAAGCACAACACCATAATCTAAAGGGCATGTTTCATCCAATTTTCATACTGGACCCATCAACAACATTGAAGCACAAAATCAATCACCACTGCAAAACACCCATCAACTACACCTGCATCATCAATCTCTGAATCACCCAATACTGAAACACTGAAACCATGTCAACAACACAATCACCAAAACACAGAAGAGACAACAAAACTCTACAACAATAACCAGATCCAACTGCAACTTCAAATATCATGTCTCATAATGTATACGCTACTATGATGAATCAAACTAGCGTACATATGTGCTTTCACCAAAGCCAACCTGCGTACAGATGTGCAAATATTTACTCATAACTTTGCAGCTGTTCTAGACATCAGCCATACCCAGATCATAACATTCATACAATAAAACATGCGTCAATAATTCAGATCTAGTCTATCCATAATCAAACCATATAATGATAAAACATTCCAAGCCTTAAGATCTCAATCCATCGCTCATCATCATTCACATGGGTGCATCCTTGGTTCAGATCAATCACAGCATCACAAACCCATAACCAACATACTAGATCTCACACTTCATCAGATATTCATCACTTCTCAAAAAATTGCCTTTGCCTAGTGATCTTGTTCTCATTTTATAGTCTTAGGCCTTACTTAATACCATGGTCCAAAACCATTTAGAACCAATACTAGGGACCCAATACTTGGGTTCAACACTTCGGACACAATACCAAGGACCAAAGCCATAGGTCTAAATACCACGGACCCAAAAATAAGATTTCCCACATGTACGTGCTTTTTCGTGCATAAAAGTGCGTGCATACGCATTCGCGACTTTTGATCAGCAATCCCGCATGTATACGTGTCTTTTTTTATAGTGAACCTACGTGTATAACCTGCGTGTATACCCTACTTGGTATATAGTGAACCTGCGTATATACGTGACTTGGTACATAGTGAACCTCCGTATAACCTGCATATGTACGCGACTTGGTATATAGTGAACCTGCATATATACTCTTCTTTCTTCATTCTTTGTAGTCTGATCATCAACTCTTTGCTACTAACCTGCTGCACTATGATCTGTCATCTGTGTGAGTTGCCATCAAGGACAACACTTGTATCATAATGCCAACAATCTCCCCATTTGGACTTGATGGCAAAGCTAACTTGTTGTACTGAGAACTGTCATCTGATTCCTTTGAGTTGTCCTGTGTCCCATGTGTTCTGTCACATCCGATATCTCTTCTGTAGATTCATCTAGTTATATATAAGTGAGTTTTTCTTCTACAAGTGGGTTGCCATCAAGTACAACACATGCATCATAATGCCAACAATCTCCCCCTTTGGACTTGATGGAAACAACACCAAATCACTCCCCCCCTTTGACATCAAGGGCAAAGGGCGGACCGAAGATATTCTCCTTCATTGATAAACATTCCACTGTCCATACTCCCCCTGAGTACCTGCTGAAATCGCTGAATGAGCTCCCCTTTTGTATATACCAAGGTGTACCAATCTGTCCATGCTCCCTCTGAGTACATGCTGAAGTCTCTGCTCTGCTGAAGTGTGTCGTTCATGCTCCCCCTGACTGTAAGCAAGGTCTGCAAAAAGATGTTCTACAAGAAGAACGTGACTCTATCATAAATGACCTTCCTATCACCAATGAATCATACATACATCCATCACCCAACCCAGTGGGGATATACCAATATTGACTCATCCACCCAGCCAAGTGGGGATATGCCAGATACCAAATGTTTATACATGACTGAACTATTACATCATCCTTCCCATGCATAGTGGGGGTACAAATTACATCATATGACCAAAAGGGATTCATCAAATGAATACAATAGATAGGGACAAACTATTACATCATTAGTCTTGATATCACCTTTACATGACATTTATAACAAAGACCAAACATCTAAATAAGATCATGATAGTCATCAGTAACTATCATACAAAATATATGATCTGTTCCATAATCATGTGACAACAACATCTACACCAACAACAACACCATAGCCGTCTCATCAAGATCTGCATGATCCAAGTATCACCACTCTGGGAACATCTACATCAATCAACATATGTAAGTATCAACCTATCATCATATCTCCAACAATGCAACTTTGAGTACACATCCATGCATCTAGCACTATGTATCTTGAGCTCAAGACCATTTGTCAAGACTTCTTGATATCATCAACAGCAACAATCCTCATCCATATGAGTGCCAAGAACTATAGGAATCCTGCATCATAATTGTATTATATGATATTTATGCATATGACGACAGCAGCATATCAGTGACACATCATCAAGTGTATTCAAGCTTTGTACTTCTCCTTATCCTTATGGAGATCACCATGTAAACACCATATATACATCCACAAATCTGATCAGAACACCAACTATGTAAACCCAAGAATCATATGAGATTTTGTCATGGACAACTCATAACCATATCATAGCAAGATGTATCATTTAGCCATATAAGCATCATCACTAAGGACTACTAACCATAATGCCAACAATGTATTATCAAAAGCATATGCTCCCCCTGAACCTGTTCCATCTTGCTTACTGTCAGATCTGATCATGCATATATCAGTATCATCATCCACAAGTTAAGATCAAATCATTCCTAAACATCTTACAAGTATCAAGACATTTCCACACAACATCAACAGATTGTAACCATTATGAAACACAACAAATAATGTACTGAATCATATCAGACCCCTTTTCCTGAGCATGTCCCACTGCTTTTCCTCAAACGAACATATACACAATTGCGCATTAATCAACTCGCTTATATACACGACTGTGCAGTAATCAACTTGCGTATATACACGACTTCCCTTTATGAAACTTGTGTATGAGATTTAGGGCACTGAAGTTTTGCACTTTCAGGTCAATCTGAGTCTGTTATCTCTGTATATTGTGCTGTGCCACATATTTCTGACTGTACTTTCTTCCTCTTCCATATCTTCAAGTGTGATGATGTTTTCTCCTTTTGGTATGGTGCCCGTACTTTGTTCTTGCATTCCTTTGATGTATGTCCAAGCTTGTTACATGCATAACATCTTACATATTTCATATTCCTTCTATAGCAATCAACAACTCTGTGACCAAACATATTGCAAGCAAAGCAATATCCTTTAAAGTACCTAGAACGTGATGATCTTTCTGAGTGATAGTCTTGAACCATTCCTCTTCTACATCTGGCTGCAACATGTCCAAGATTATGAAAAACATAGCATTCAACATTATTCATTTGAGGAATTGACCGACTATTATTTCCATAGTTCGGAATAAAAGATTTTCTTCGAATAATTTCTTTCCTTGGTTGTTGATGGGATTGACCTCTCATCTCCTTGTTGAGCATTTCAGATTTTACATTAGAGTCCCCTGTCTTACTAGATTCTCCTTCAACATATTCATGAAAACCAAGACCCGTTTTGATATCAGGAGACCTTTGACTACTAAGAATATCATCCAAGATCTTAGTACTATCTTGAAATCGTAAGAGCTTATCCTTTTCTTCTATGTTATCTTTAAAAATATTTACCTCAACCTGATGTTGCTCCTCCTTTTCATGATACTGCTTCTTCATGTTTTCTTCCTTCGTCCAACTAATGTCTTAGTTCAAGAACTCCGTTTTCTTGTTTTTCAAGAGCTTGGAGTAGTTCTTTATTCTGCCTTTTTTATTCTTCAAGATCTTCTTTTAGCGAGAGGATCGTAGCTTCAAGACTTTCATAGTAACTGGATCTATCTCTGAGTTTCTTGATTGTTGTGCTCCATTCATTGACTTCATTTCTTAATGATGTCACTTCATCCTGCAACTTTTCACATTGATCTTCATTGTCCTTGAATAACCTCCTTACCTTGTGTCCTTCCTCTAGTTGATCTTTTATTTTGGTAGCTTCTTCTTTGAAGGCACATTCCATTTTGTTCAATAGATCTTGTTGATCTCTAATTTTGTTTGTAAGCCTTTTAAATTCTACCTCTATTTGATATCTTTCTTTCTCACCCATAAGAGAAAATTAAATTGTTTCACTATCACTTTCATGATCTTCAAATGGATAGATAAGTGTATCACCAGAGGATAAAAAATTCATTCCTGATAGTTCATCTTCATTCTAAAGTGATTCTGAATCTGAAGTGCTTCTTCCACATATTCCCCAATCGATTCTCCCACTGTCACATTTCTTCTGAGATGTCTTCTTCTTCTTAGACACTTTCTTCTTAAGTTTCTTTCCCATTGTTCTACAAATATCCTTCAAGCGATCAAGCTTCTACCAAAGGACCTGCTCTGATCCTAATTGTTGGAAATAATATTGAGGAGGGGGGGGGGGGGGGGGGTGGTGAATCAATATTATTAAACTAATAAAACTTTTTCATTTCCATATTAAGATTCATATACACTACTTCAGTTAAGGCAAACCGCCTGTATACGCAACTTTGTGTAATGCAACAGGAATATCTCTAGTAAACTTATGATTCAATTAGTTGATCCTTAATGAGTGCATCAGAACATTATTAACCATAGGAACAGTAAACAGGAGCAGTAAAATAGAACAGATTATCACACACAAGAAGCACACATAAACACCATGATGTAAGGTGGAAACCCAATGTGGGTGAAAACCACCTACTGCAAGTCATGTCAATCTTCTTTTTAATAAGAAACTTCTTTTTACAATCGTTCTGTACTGGTGCAGTCTTATACCAGTATAGAGGCTTCTACCTACAGAAGGCTACAACCTTCTCTCATTCTCCAGACTCTCCTAGAAGGGAGCTAGAACCCCCTTAGCTCTTATACTAGCTGATCCATTTACTAGTACGTAGGTGCCGGCCTACTGAATGCTCCAACCTTCACTCGTTTTCTAGCTGCTACTGGAAGGGCGCTGCCACCCCCTTAGCTCTTGTACTAGCTGATGTACTAGTACGTAGGTGCTGACCTACAGAAGGCTACAACCGTCTCTTTCTTCCTTCAGGTACCGCGTTTCATAAATTTTCAGACTCGATACTTCTGAAGCACAACACCATAATCTGATAGCCACGTTTCATCCAATTTTCATACTGGACCCATCAACAACATTGAAGCACAAAATCAATCACCACTAAAAAACACCCATCAACTACACCTGCATCATCAATCTCTGAATCACCCAATACTGAAACACTGAAACCATGTCAACAAAACAATCACCAGAACATAGAACAGACAATAGAACTCTGCAACAATAACCAGATCCAACTGCAACTTCAAATATCATGTCTCATCATGTATACGCTACTATGATGAATCAAACTAGCGTACATATGTGCTTTCACCAAAGCCAACCCGCGTACAGATCGACAAATATTTACTCATAACTTTGCAGCTGTTCTAGACATCTGTCATACCAAGATCATAACATTCATACAATGAAACATGTGTCAATAATTCAAATCTAGTCTATCCATAATCAAACCATATAATGATAAAAAATTCCAAGCCTTAATATCTCGATCCATCGTTCATCATCATTCACATGGGTGCATCCTTGGTTCAGATCAATCACAACATCACAAACCCATAACCAGCATACTAGATCTCACACTTCATCAGATATTCATCACTTCTCAAAAAATTGCCTTTGCCTAGTGATCTTCTTCTCCTTTTATAGTCTTAGGCCTTACTCAATACCATGGTCCAAAACCATTTAGAACCAATACTAGGGACCAAATACTTGGGTTCAACACTTCGAACACAATACCAAGGACCAAAACCATAGGTCTAAATACCACGAACCCAAAAATAAGCTTTCCCACATGTACGCACTTTTCTGTGCATGAAAGTGCGTGCATACGCATACACGACTTTTGATTAGCAATCCTGCATGTATACTCGTCTTTGTATATAGTGAACCTACGTGTATACCCTACTTGGTATATAGCAAATCTGCGTATATACGTGACTTGGTACATAGTGAACCTGCGTATAACCTGCATATGTACGCGACTTGGTATATAGTGAACCTGCGTATATACTCTTCTTTCTTCATCCTTTGTAGTCTAATCATAAACTCTTTGCTACTAACCTGTTGCACTATGATCTATCATCTTTGTGAGTTTCCATCAAGGACAACACTTGTATCATAATGCCAATAGAAACTTAGTTTAGTTCCCAACTTCTTCCATAATGTCCTCCAGAAATGTCCAACAAATTTGGAATCCCTGTTTGAGACAATACTTTTAGGCTACCCACGCAATCTGACAACCTCCTTAAAAAACAAATTAGCAATGTGAGAAGCATCACTAGTTTTATAACATGGAATAAAGTGTGTCATTTTTGGAAATCTATTTACTACAACAAAAATTGAATAATTACCTCTTTGAGTCTTTGGTAAGCCCAAAACAAAATCCATACTTTCCATATCCCAAGGCATATCTGGAATTGGTAATGGAACATAAAAACTTGTGTTTTGGCTTCTTCCCTTTGCATATTGATAGACTTTGCAAGTTTTCACATACTTCTCCACTTTAGGTTTCATTTTTTGCCATAAATAAAATCTATTTAACTGCTCATAAGTTTTCTCTATACCAAAATGTCCTGCAAGTCCTCCACTAATGTTTCTCTTTGATTAAGTTCTCCATCATAGAATAGTTTGGTATGCACAACTGATTTCTCTTAAACAACTGTCCATCTTGTAAGAAGTAATCCAACCATTTACTCCTATCCACCGAAATAGGATTTTTACAAGCTTCAAATGCCTCTTTAAAATCTGAATCTGTTTCATACAATTCTTTAAAAGAATCAAAACCCAACACTTGGATTTGGCTCTCTTGAAATAATACACTTCTCCTACTTAAGGCATTTGTAACTTTGTTTGATTAGCCATTTATATGCTTCAAGACAAAATGGAAACCTTGAAGATACTCTACCCATTTAGCATGTTTCTGGCTAAGTTTTGGTTGCTGCATAATATACTGTAGTGCATGGTTATCTGAATAAAGTATGAACTCCTTTGACATTAGATAATGCCTCCAATTCTTCAATGACTGCACAACTGCATAGAACTCCTTATCATAAGAAGAATCCTTCTTATTTGAATCATTCATCTTTTCACTAAAATAAGCTATAGGTTTGTCTTCCTGACTTAAAACACCTCCAATTGCTTCTCCACTGGCATCACACTTCACTTGGAAAGGTTTACTAAAATCAGGTAGAACCAAAATAGGATTTTCAATGATCTTCTTCTTTAATAACTGAATTTTTCTTCTGCTTCAGCAGTCCATTTAAAAGGTTGTTTATCTTTCTTCATGGTCTCAATAATAGGGGCATTTATCTTCCTAAAATTCCTTATAAATTTCCTATAAAAACTAGCAAGACCATGAAAACTTCTTACCTCAAAAACACTTTTACGTGAAGGCCACTCCATGATTGCCTTGATCTTCTCTGGATCCATCTTCAGTCCTTCAGCAGAAATAACAAAACCCATGTACACTAGCTCTTCTTTCATGAATGAACAATTCTTCAAATTCAACAATAATTTTTCCTATTGTTGCCTTTGTAAGACATAATTCAGATGTCTCATGTGCTCCTCCTTGGACCTACTATAAACTAATATATCATCCATATATACTATTAGAAATTTACAAATAAAATCTTTAAAACTTCATTCATGAGTCTCATAAACGTACTTGGTGCATTTGAAAACCCAAAAGGCATTACTCTCCACTCATACAATCCCTCATTTGTCTTAAAGGTAGTTTTCCATTCTTCCCTTTCTCTTATCCTTATCTGATGATATCCACTTTTAGGATCTGGTTTTTGAAAAATACTTTGCTCCACTCAAGAAATCCATTAAATCTTCAAGTCTAGGTAAAGGAAATCTGTAACTGGTTGTGACTTTATTGATGTCTCTTGAATCTGTACACATTCTCCAGCCTCCATCTTTATTTGGACTCAATACTGTTGGTACTGCACAAGGACTCAAGCTTTCTCTGATCAGCCGTTTTTCAAGCAATTCTTGCACCTGCTTCCTAACCTCTTCATTTTCTATAGGAGTCATTATGTAAGCTCCTTTTTTAGGTAGATTTGCTCCAGGAATCAAATCTATATGATGGCCAATTCTTCTAATGGGTGGTAACTCATTGGGCAAATCATCAACAATAATATCACAATAGTTCTCCAACATTTCTTGAATTTCAATGGGTAAATTAGAAATTTTAGTAGAAGTCATTATTACCTTGGGCTTACAAATTATAGCAAAATTTACCTCATTCTCTTCAATCTGCTTCGAGTATTCCTTTCCTCCTAGTAACAGAGTTTTTGGATCAGTCTTCTTTCCTGATGCATCTGCTTCTTGGAGAGGCATCAACGTATGATTGGCACCATCCTTTCTAAACTTGTAGGTGTTGCTTTTCCCATCATGCATAGCTCCTCTGTCATATTGCCAAGGTCTTCTAAGCAATATGTGACACACATCCATTGGCATCACATCACATACAATTTTATCTTTATACTTACCCAACTAAAACTCCACTTCACACTATTCATTCACTAATAGTTAATGTTCCTTTTGTAACCATGACACCTTGTAAGGTGTTGGATGTTTCATTGTCTTCAGCTTCAATTTCTCCACCACTTCTGTAGAGACCAAATTATCAGTGCTGCCACTATCAATGATCATCTGACAACATTTCCCTTGAACCTTACACACTGTTCTCAACAAAGTCTTTCTTTGTGATGGTTCAACTATCTCCTTAACTACCAAAGATTCTCCTCTCTCTGGTATATTTTCTTCTTTTGTCACTGCTTTTGTTGTTGCTTCTCCCTTAGCTTGAGCAATAATGGCATTCCTCTGATTTGTTTATTCTTTCTCTTGGCACTTAAAAGCTCTGTGTCCCAGTTTGTTACTACTGTAACATCTTATTTCTCTTCCTCTTCCTTTGCCTCCTCTTCCTCTAGAAAAACTCCCTCTGCCTCTTGCATCACCTCTTGTGGGTGCATGTTGGGTTGAGCTACTACTAGCTCCATCTTTAGGTGCTGTAGATCTTCTTCTACCACCTTGACTTCCCCTTCCTTAGAAAGTTCCTCTCCCTTTGGCAGACTGCTTCCTCATGAGTTTTTCTTCAACTCTTAGCGCCATCTGATAAGCTTCTTCTACTGTTTTAGGAGATAGTATACTTATCTCATCTTGAATGTCTATCCTAAGACCATTTACATATATAGCCACCTTCTCATATGTATCCTGAGTTTCTCCAGCTCTTATGCTTACCTTATAGAATTCCTTTATGTATTCTTTCACTGTCATAGATCTCTGTCTAAGATTTTGCATTTGTCTAAACAACGTTTGCTTATAATTACTTGGTAGAAACTTACCTCTTAGCTTTGGTATGATTCTGCTCCAATTCTTGATAGGTTGCTTGCCAAGTCTCTTTCTTTCTGCCTGCACACCATCCCAACAAAGCGCTGCATGGCCTTTTAGCTTGGTGACAACAAACTTTACTTTCTTCTCATCTTTTGTTTCTTCATAGTCGAAGAATTTCTCCATGCCATTAATCTAGTCTATCAATTCTTCTGGATTCAGTCCTCCTTCATATATTGAAACCTTGGTCTTTGGCCTAGCTGTGGATATCAACACTGACTGGAAGAATCTCATCTCTGGAGTAACTGCTATAGCTTCAACCTCAAGCTCACTAGCATCATCTATATTTCTTCTTGTTGTTATTGCGTCCAATCTAGCTTGCATCTGTTGCCCAACTTCCATCACTTCATCATTGGCAACAGGTCAACCTCTTCCAGCACGTCCTCGTCCTCTTCCAACTTTGAAAGCCATATTAACTTTCATTCTCTTGCTTTTGAGATTCAATTAAGTGTCAACAGGTTTCTCTGATACCACTAATGGTGGCATAGGCGCAGGCGATATGGACAAATGGCCAAAACCTAATATAATTTCTTCTAACTCTAGCTAAATTTTTCCTTCTGTTGCTACTAGTGTATCAGTCATCTATTGTTAGACTGACAGCTTCATGAGTTTTTCCTTTAATCACCCCAACCGTTGTTTTTGGGCACAAATCATACCATAGGCTTGTTTTTCTCTTTCGGGACTATAATTCCATAGGAATTATGAAAACACACTATCGTTGCTTTAAAATAAGGAAACTGCATTTTAAATGCAAAATACAGAGTTGGCAACTTTTTGTTCCAATGGAACAGAATAATACTATCGACGCTTTTAAAACACTATGGCGACTTATAAATAGTCTTAGTGTTAATTCCAAAGAATTATACTATCGCACAAATAACACTATCACTGGTTAACTATCGGCCCTTCCTGTGTTCCTTTCTTTGACACGATAACACGTAGTGTTATCGGAGATCACAATCAATGACTCCAATGTTCCCAATGCTAGGCTCCTCCCGCTGGGGTCTTGTGATTCGATAACACGTGAGCTCTCGGCAATCGCTATTGGCGATTTCAATACACCAATTCTTGGTTCCTTCCGCTCCAGCTTGCGATGTGATAAGCCTTGCCGACCCGAAAATCTTTCCACTCTTCTCTATAGTGTTTCGGGTCCGAGTTGTCGGAGTTTCGGACTTCGGCGGTTCCAAAGGTCCTTCCCACTCTACAGTGGTTCTGCGATGTGATAATGGTTCGGACCCGATATGGGTATGAACCAAATTTAATAACATATCAGGTCCAAAACTTCATTCAATTAAGTAATTTCACGGTTTTCCTGTGTAAAATAGAGTTTCTGCTTAGAAGCTCAACAATGCTTATAATGGAAACAAGGCATGCCAATATAAGGGAAAAAACATGTTAACAAGCTTAAAGCAAATATTAATAGGAAGAACTGAGCCGAATCACCATTAACAAGGTTCAGAAGTAAAGAACCGCAACCAAATATACATACAAATTCCAGTTGACAGAGAACCATCAATTCAGATGCACAAAGAGAGGTTTTGAAGATGACAGTGTCTTCGGGATAGATTCAATCCATAGAGGTGTCTCGTTCTTTCCTTTATAAAATAATAGATAAAGCCCACTCGGTCCTTATCCCTTACAAAAGCATGCCAATTACATAAAACGATTAAAGAAATTATCCATAAAGCTTACTACTGCTTATCCATAAAGCGATTATTACATCATGATCTTATTCTTAAATTCTATCCTTATCCTAAACTAGAAAAGCATGGAAATTGATGGCTAAAGGACCCCACTCCTTTGCCTGTAGATTTTTTTTTATTTTTATTTTTGGAATAAGTTTGAAGATTTTTTTCCTCTAAGTCACATGCTTCTGCATCATAAATAGTTTATATTTAAATATGATTAAGGTTTAATACCAAATTATTATAAAGAATAAGGTAAAGAGATGTTAAGAGTATATATTAATGAAGAATTACGAGTTCATTAATTTATTAAGAAAAATAGGTTCAAAGAGAGAATCAAAGTAGAGATAAATGGATAATATAAGTTATAAATAAAAAGAAAATTTTATGAGAGAATTTTACTATAATATCAATTTTGTTTTTGTAATTATGTTAAATAAATAATATGATATAAATCTATAAAGAAAATGGGTTGCGGGGAAATTATAAAAAGGGGGGAGAAGACAGGAGGATCATAAGGAGAGCGCCTGAATTCAACTCTTACTCAATTTCCTTCCATCGTCTCTGTTGAGATTTCTAGCATGCCTCTCAATCTCAATAGCCTCACTAAGTTTCCTATGGTGGAAATGATCAATCCTAGCAAGGACGTTGGATTCCTCAATACAAACATGGTACTTGGATTTCTCCACATACTCAGTGATAATTGATGAGCAAGAACGATTATACCTTATATCTACAACGTGTTCATAAATCCTCTCATTAATTCAAAAACTACATACTTTCCAGTTCTATATATAATTCTATATATATAATATTTTTTTATATGTATATATTCATCATTCTCACTTCTCCATTATTTATATATTTATTTGTATGTATGTTTTTTATTTCTCTATTTATTAAAAAAAACATATACTCTTTTAAGCCTTTAAAATATATATTCTATTTAATATATACAACCTATCAATTAATTAATTTATTATTTATATATTACTTTATCATCCACTCACACTTACTATAACAATATCATATTATTATCCGTTTTAAAAAATCTTGAGTGCACATACATCCTTGTTTAAACAATACATTCCTAACAAACAAATAAAATCCTTTTTCAAAATCTCACTTTTATTTTTTTATTTAAAATTTTAATAAAATAAAATAAAAATAAAACATTAATCGCTATTCATATTAAAAAATCAAATACGGATATCCAAATTTTATTAAAATAAAAATAAAACATTAATCACCTTTCATATTAAAAAATCAAATCCCGATATCAAAATTTCTTTAGAAAATTGAATTATCAATCTTATTAAAACTCTAACCATTCTTCAATCCACCAATGCATTACTTTAATGTACTTCGTGTGTTCATTTACGCAGAATTCAATGTCCTGCTACCTAAAAATAAAATTCTTATTAAAGTTATTAAAATATGATAGTCAATTATTATCCATGTGAATTCGAATTATTAAAATACGATAATGAATAATTATCCTTGTGAATACAGAGTTTAGTATTGTACGAGCAAATGTTATTGGTTGTAATTAAAATAAGTGACCGGGAACAACATTAAACGACGAAATTGATTGTCCATGCGCAACTATAAAAAGATTCCATACCGAAATTGACGTGCCCTGCACTACCAGGACCTCCATACTAGAATCAGTGAAACAAAGTGAGGTACTCCGTCAGATTCAAAGACCAGAATAGTTCTAATAGTTATAACCCTACACTCTTTCCAAGTTTTAATATTTATAACCCATCAATTAACTAACTTATTATCTACATATTTCTTATCATCAAATTCCACATATGCTTTATAATTATTATTATGAACCCTCTCTTACAATAATAATTATCATATTTTAGAAACTCACACATCTCTCCCTTTACGATTTATATGTGTTTTCATCATTCTCATTTCTCTCTATTCCCATTTCTCTCTATATATATTTGGAGTTAATGCTTACATATCTGAGATGTGGGTTTGATATTTGAAAAATTCTTTCAATCTCTCCTCCTAAATTAAAAATCAATTAGATCTCAAAAACTCTATATATTAGTGTAATTTTTTAATGCAAAAATATGTGTATGTTGACGCATGCACCTTTGTGTGAAATATATGAGTGACTTCAATCCGTATTCACTCGGTATGAGTGACTTCAATCCGTATTTACTCGGTATCAGAGTGTCAGGCTGGTGCTGGGATTGTGGGAGAGGTTGTGCGAGTAATGGACTCTGCATATTTTGAACACTGATGTTTGTAATGTTGTATCAGCGAGGAGCATGACGGTAATTAGAGAGGTGCAAGTGCGAGCTAGACACATAGGTCCCAAAATTGGAGGTGCTATATAAAATTCAGAAGTTTACCCTGCACCGGGTACTGTGTCTCCTTGGTGGTTGTGAAATTTAGGAGACTGGAGGTGTAGCGCAATGACAAGAACCTACTCTATACAGTGGTGCATACTATGTTTTGGAGCATAGAATAGTGAATTGGAGAGAGACGTTGTGCTAGGATGAAATGACTACGAGTTTAAAGGATTTGAAGAGTCGGTTTCTGCCTGTACGAAGGAGCAATGAAATAGGTCTGCATAGTGATGTGTGTGCCATAACAGTTGTTAAAGGATGCATGGACCAGTTGATGCAGAAACTCTACAGGTGGAAAGAGCATGGATCAAGCATGCAAATTTTCTGTGGTTGTTCGAATTTCGAGGTTTATCTGATGTGTGCGATTTTCACAAAGCAGGCGAAGGTTTTTTTTTAATTGCAAAAAGGTACATCGGTGCTGAATTTTAAAAATGTATTTCGTTTTCTTTCATCATCGAGTTCATGGTTTTAGAAAAATGGAGTGGTCTAAATTTCCCAAATTCAAATGTAATTAATGTAAAAAAAATATTTGTGGGGCATGGTGAATGGTTTAGATGTGGCACTAATAGATGACAAACAATTAATTGAATGGAAAAATAGAGATGAGAAAGCTAAGTCTATTATTGGACTTTCTATTTAGAGTCACAATTACATAGTGTAGATTTCACTAAACCATCTAAGGAAATATGAAAACATTTGACTCAGCGATTTGGTGTAAAAGCGACAAATAATTTTTTTTCCATAAAATTGCAATTATTTAGACTTAAAATGAATGAGGAGACATCTATGTCCAGTCATGTAAATAATTTAATGTCTCTTTTAAGACAATTAGATGAAGCAGGTGCCAAGGTGGAGGATGAAGGTGCTAAAGCAGTATTACTAAATAGTCTTCCTTCAAGTTTTAGTAATGTTGTCTTCACTTTGAGTCAAATGTATTCCTAAAAATTGGATGAGACAATTGCAACACTTTTGGCAGAGGAAAAGAGCCTAAAACCGGAGCATACAAAAGAAAACTCTCAAATACAAAATGCATTGTTTACAAAGACGTGGATGAGAAAAAAAATGAAAATAAAAGTGAAGTTGAATGCTACTATGGCAGGAAAATTGGGCATACATCATGGAATTGTAGAAGTAGTTCCAATGATTTGTTAAAATGGAAAGAATCAACAAATATAGCCATAAATGAATATTCATTGAATTCTCGTGATGAGTCCAATGAAAAATTTGAACCTCTCAAACTCTTTCAGAACAAGTACAGTTCAGTGAAAAGGCTCAACATGGATGGTTGTCGAGATGGTATGGCAGAACTGCAGATCTAGGGAAGGATCCCTCATTGGTTGAAGAGGTGGGAGTGATCTTTTATTGAGGTTATGTGATGGCTTGGGACATTGTTCAGTATTTGACTTTGGGAGTTCCTTAATTCAGAAGTTCAGGAGTCCGGGAATCCATCTTGCCAACTACACCTTTACGACGGTTATGAGGCAACTTGATGGAGCCTATATTGATAAGTTGTAAACCATTTAAATAATGATTGTGTATTTTGTTGTTTATGGGTAGTTTCAATAAATTTATGTAATGTAAGCACTAAGTCACATTAAGAGGGAAACTTGGAGTTAATGCTTACATCCTATATTTGAGATGTTGGTTTGTGATGGTTAAGAAATTCCCTCAACCCCTCCTCCTAAACTAAGAATCAGTTAGATATGAAAAACTCTATATATTAGAGTAATCTTTGAATGTATAACTGTGTGTGCTAAGGTATACACCTTTGTGTGAAATATATGAATGCTGTCAACTATTCTTTACTTGTTTTTTTATTTCTTTCTTATTTAAAAAACATATATTCTTTTAAATTTTATTATATATATAAGTTATCAAGTAATTAACTTATTATCTATATATTAAGTATCATCTGGTTTCTCTTACTCTAATTGTTATCATATTCTAAAAATATATAATAAATATACATCTTCTTAGTTGGATATATTTTTTTGTCATATATATATATATATAAATAACATATATTTTTAACTAATAAATTCATTTAAATTATATTTATTTTTAATATTTTAAAAACAATTATTTCCAAATATATATATATTTCAAAATCTCGTTTCTTATTTTTTTATTTGAAATTTTAATAAAATAAAATTAAAATAAAACATTAATCAGTATTCGTATTAAAAATTAAATCCCCGATATCAAAATTTTGTGAAGAAATTTGTTAGAAATATAAAATTATGGATCCTATTAAAACTCTAACCATTCTTACCTTAATGTCCTTCACTTGTTCATGTACACAAAATTCAATGCCGTGCTACTCAAATTGAAAATTCTCATTATTAAAATATGATAATCAAGTATTATCCTTGTGAATTTAAATTATTAAAAGACGATAATGAATAATGATACTTGAATGTCCTTTACTTGTTCATGTACACAAAATTCAATGCCGTGCTACTCAAATTGAAAATTCTCATTATTAAAATATGATAATCAAGTATTATCCTTGTGAATTTAAATTATTAAAAGACGATAATGAATAATGATACTTGTGAATACAAGGTTTTGTTTGCATAGTAAAATTTGTGAATACAGCGTTTAGTATTGCATGGAAAAATGTTATTGGCTGTAATTAAAATAAGTGAGTGGGAACAACATTAAACGACAAAATTCATTGCCCATGCTCAACTATAAAAAGATTCCCATGCTCAACTATAAAAAGATTCCATAATGAAATTTACGTAGCCTGCACTACCAGGAGCTCCATACTAGAATCATGTTAAACAGAGTGAAGTACTCCGTCAGAGTCCGAGACCGGAAAGAGTCCGACATCCTTAGCAATTGAGAGCTCCACCAATTTTCGTGAATTTGAGTGGCTGAGAATAAACAATTTACTTAAACTTAATTAACAATTTTATATTCCATTACATATATTAGGTGTTTCTTGTTACTCTTATTTACATATATAATAGTTGCTTTTTGTTTGCTTTATCTTAGTTTCTTCTTTTTTCCTGGTAAGAATACCATTTCCAAATGCATGAATTCCTACAATTATCTATGTTTTATAGTACTATAATCATGTTCTTAATGATTTTGCAGAGCTATTATAGGGGTGCATGGGTGGTAGTGTTTTTGAAAAGTCTATGCAATATTATAGGTGGGTTATACAATTGTTTTTATGTTTTATTTTTTATTTTCTCTTTCTTGATTTTTGCTAGGATTTTTTTTTTATTATTATTATTATAGGAATTATCAAATTTTGTTCACATGCAAATCTTAGAGATGTATTATTTTATTTTTTATGGGCGTGTATTTTTTCATATTAATGAGCTGTAGAGATGTTGGTTTGTGTAGGGTTTATTTTTTATTAGGTCTTAGGTTTAAATCTCATGACAAGGGGTTCACATTAGGAGAAAATTTTAGGATATAATGATCACTGGGCTTCACTCAATGAACTGTGACATATGACCTATGGTTTGTGTGGGGTTTATTCCACATTAGGTCTTAGGTTTAAATCTTGTGACGAGGGGTTCACATTAGGAGAAAATTTTGGGATATAATGATTACAGGGCTTCACTCAATGAACCTCTGACATATCACATGTGGTTTGTGTGGGGTTTATTCCTCATTAGGTCTTAGGTTTAAATCTCATGACGAGGGGCTCACATCAGGAGAAAATTTTGGGATATGCTGATCACAGGGCTTCACTCAATGAAACTCTAACATATCATGTGTGTTCGTGGCATACTAAACAATACTCCTAATTTGACTACATATTGGAAAATCCCTCTAAAAATCACATTATTTAACCCTTTATCAATAAGAACCCAACATACCTTCCAAATTAAAAAGAAAACCCCTAATTTCACTAGATATTTTACATATCCAATTTTTCATTAACATTTTTTTATACCCCTTTATATTTTTCCATTAACTTTGAGCTCCATTTTTTATGCTTTCCAATATAAAAGTCTTTTACCCCCTAATATATGATCAATATATTATGGAGGTACAAATGCAGTTTTTGGCTATATCAATCACATTAATATTTTTAATGTAGTTACGTTAGTGTATGTCCAATCACATGTTTAACTTTTTATCTATATGCTTGTGATCATCCTATGTATACATCTTCCTCCACATGGAGATATTTAACAAAACATACATCCTTTCACAGGAAATCTTTAACAAAGCACGTATGTTTTATTGCTTATTTAATGTTTTATTTATATATTTCTCATCATTTTCCCTTCACCTTCTCTCTTTATATATATCCCTTCACATTGAAATGTTTAACAAAACATACATCTCTCTCTCCTTACATATGGAAATATATAACAAAATCTATTTTAGTCCATTTAAATCATCACATTTTTTTATCTTTAGATTTTTCATCATTTTAACCTCTCCCTATATAAAATATAGACCCCCCACACACATATCCTATTACATTTTTTATTTATTTATATGTTTTTTATTTATTTTTATAAAACATAATACACCATTTTTGTCAATTTCTAAGGCATCAAAGAATTGAATTATTATCTCCATATTTCTTATCATCAAGTTTGAGATACCTTTTACAATTTTTCTTTTTAACTCTCTTACTATTATCCTCTATATATGTATAAATTTTTTTTTAATAAAATATACATGCTTTTAAAAATTATATATATATATATATATATATATATATATATAAAAAATATAACTACCCTCTTTGGAAGTTTTAATGGATATAACCCATCAATTAATTAATTTACTTATTATCTATATATTCCTTATTATTAAATTTGACATATGCTTTATAATTATTGTTATGAACCTTCTTTTACTATAATAGTTATCATAATTTAGAAAATCACATATCTTTATCTATACTAAGCCTAGATCCATTTTAATCTCAAATCTATCAAGCCCGAGAGGTATAAAAATATCTCAAGGTGAAAACCTCTTTTTTGAATGCAAAAATTGAGGAAAGGTTTGCACCTCGAGATATTTGATCCCTCTCCACATTTGATAGGTCGAATCTAGGCTGGTTTCAGAAGTGTGCGGTCATACAAAATTTGTTGAACATCTAATAATTTTGAGAATTTTGAATATGATAAATATGTCTAAGATTAATTTGGTCAATTTAATTTTAAATTTGCTTAGTTACCTGAGGTTGTTGAAATGAGAGAGATTGTTAGTAGCTTGAATGATGAAAAATGATGATTTTTTTTAGTGAAAAGTGGCAATGTAACAATAGATAGATAGATATGGAGGGAGTGTGTGTTTGTTTAGGGGTGAGATAGAAAGATAAAGAAGGAGAAACAATGGGAGATATAGATATAGATGGAGGGGGTAGAGATGTGCTTACACTGAAATTAATGCATACTATTAATCTAATTACTTTGAAATTAATGTACATCATCCATCTATTGCATCAAATCAGAAATCAACATCTACACGGAAATCAATGCATCTCATGAAAACAATGAGATAGGATTAGAAATCAACATCTACACTAAAATCAATGCATCTAGTGTAAGCAATTAAATAGGATTAGAGATAAATATCTACACTGAAACCAATGTATCCAGTGCAAGCAATCAAATAGGAGTAGAAATCAACATCTACACTAAAATCAATGCATCTAGTGCAAGGTATTAAATAGGATTAGAAATTGACATCTACATTGAAATAAGTGCATCCAGTGCAAGTGATGAAATAGGATTATAAATCAATATCTACATTAAAACCAATGCATCCAATGAAAGCAATCAAGTAGGAGTAGAAATCAACATCTACAATGAAATAAATGCATCTAGTGTAAGGATTAAATAGGATTAGAAATCGACATCTACACTGAAATCAATATATCTATTTTAGTGGAAAACCAAAATATTCATGACTTTCTATATCTAACTTATATGTCTATATTTGTCTTTGTGTGTCTCTTTCTTCTTCCCTCTCTCTCCACCTTCCATTATGTGTCTATCTCCCTCCATCTCTCCTATCTTTCCCTCTCCCTCCCTTTCTCTATCTTTCTCTTCTTCTGTCTTTCTCCCTGCCATCCATCTCTATACCTCCCTCTATCTCTCCTTATTTGTCCCTCTATCTCATCCCCCTAAACACATCTCTCTCTCTCGCTTTCTATATATATATATATATATATATATATATCCCTACATCTCTATTTCTTTATCTCTCTATATCAGCCCACAAACATACACACACTCTCTCTCCATATCTATCTCTCCATCTATATCTCCATCTCCCATTGTCTCTATCTACCATTGTCTCTATATCTCAACCCCCAAACAAGCACACTCTCTCTCCACATTTATCTATCTCTCTGTCTCTCTCCCCCATTCCTCTCCCTCTCTACTCTCTCTCTCTCTCTCTCTCTCTCTCTCTCTCTTCTACTTCTCTCTCCATATCTATATCTCTTCCTCCCTCCCTCTCTTTGCCTCTCTCTTCTGCGCTCTCTCCCCCCTCCATCTATATCTTTATCTCCCATTGGCTCTCCTTTTCACCCTCAAAACATATCTATCCACCTCTCTCTTCCTCCTTCTTCCTCTCCCTCTCTCTCTTCCACTTCTCTCTTTCTCTCTTCCCCTTGTCTCCCTCTCCCTCTCCCTCTCTCTCCTTCTCCCTTTCTCTTTTCCCTCTCGTTCTCCTCTCTCGCTCACCATCTCTCCATCTCTCCCTTGTCACTCCCTCTCCCTTTCCACCTTTCTCTATCTATGTCTTTCTTCCCCTTCCAACTCCATCTCTCTCTCCCCCTCTCTCTCCTATCTCTACTTTCCTCTCTCTCCCTTTCTCTCCCACCTCCCTCTGTCTCTCCCCCCCATCGTACTCTCTCTTTCTCTCTACCCTCCAACTATGTTACTATCTCCCTCCCTCTCTCCTTCTTGCTCTGCCCTTCTTTCCCCCTTACATATATCTTTGTCTCCCTATCTCTATCTTCCCCTTCGTTCCCTATCTCTATACTCTCCTTTTCTCTCTCTTCCCTCATCTTCTCTCTCTCATTCCATCCTCATCCCTCCCTTGTCACTCCCTCTCTCTATCTCCACCTCTATTTCTGAATTTCTTTTTTCTTCCCTATCTCTCTTTCCCCCTCCAAATCCATCTCTTTCTCTCTCCCTCCCTCTCTCTTCCTCTCTCCCCCTTCCTCCCTCTCTTCTTTCCTCTCTCTCCCTGTCTCTCACACCTCTATTCCCCCTCCATCTCACTCTCTATTAAGAAAGTATTTAAATTAAAAAAAAAAAAAAAAAACATAATTGGTTGTAATATGTTAAACCTATATTTTCGATCAAACATGTCAAAGAAAATATAATAATAAAAAACTTAAAAGAACCATGCACTATCTTTCCTCGATCATTTTTAATTACTTTGTGTTCTCTCTTCATTTGGAGCTTTGGATAAGATGCATCTATCATCGTTCTTTAAAAAATTATTTATATTATATAAATTTAACATATGCATATATAAAAACATTCTCATTTTTAATTTATTAAAACAACGATTTAATCTCTATGGAAATATTTTTAGTAGTCATGAGGATGGCTAGTTTAGATATACCTCAAAAGTAATTATAAATTTTTTGCTTTTAGATTTAATTAAGAAATGTTATAAAATAAAATTAAAATAAATTACTTGTAAAATATTTTGATTTTGAAATAAGTTTTGGTTTTTGGGCATGTGGTATTGATAAGCCTTGGTATTGGCTCTTGGTATTCTAATAGAATAATTAAAAGCCTAGATGGTCCATGGTATTGGTAAACCATGGTATTAGCCCATGGTATTATGATTTTCTTCCCTCCTCTCCCTCTCTCCATCTCTCTCTATTTTTCTCTTCTAGGTATTGGCCCATATGATTAAAAATATTATCATATTATAAATATTAAATTTATTTGTAGATAGTTATTTGTAAATAGTTATGGAATCATTAATATTTTAATTTATAATATTATTTATGTGTCATATATTTTAATGTGATATATATATATATATATATATATATATATATATATTCTTTATCTAAAAAATTGTTTCTAATTTTATTAATAAAAAAACAAAATTACACTACACCAAAATTTGAATTTAAAAAATATTTATCATTTAACCTCTCAAAATTAAATATTGATTACCTTCATGAATACCAAATATTGATTATCTTTAAGAATGCCATGTTTTGTATTGCATAGTGAAGTTGTGAATACAGCGTTTAGAATAGCATGGTAAAATGTTATTCGTTGTACTTAAAATAAATAAGTGGAACAACATTAAACAACAAAATTCATGACTGGGCTGCATTACCAGGACCTACTAGAATCATGTTAAACAAAGTGAAGTACTCCGTGAGAGACTAGTAAGAGTCCGACGTCCTCAACGATTGAGTGCTCCACCAATTTTCTATTTCCTTCAACTAAATAAACGTGTGTTTCGTGAATCGTTAAACAATAAGATAAACTAGTCACTGACAAACGTTGCAGGAAATTCTATTAACCTAGTCACTGACAAACGTTGCAGGAAATTCTATTATTTTTAATGTTTTCCTATTGCACGCGAGCACCTTTTCCTACCAAACAAAGAGATAAATAGCGGGCGAGGCGATTGAGTAAGCCATCTTGAGTGAGGTAGACGTCAATGTCTGTAAGTTAGTTCGTTTTCTATATTTAGCCTTCTACTATCCTTCGCACTCTTTGTTTCGTCTTCCTCACAGCGATGGCGCGATGTGTAATATCGGTATTCATTGCATTTGCCCTCGTCCTCTACATCGCCGGCGTTCGAACTCAGGAAGTTGGTAATTCGTCTTGCTCCCTTTTATTCTTTTAAATCTTCGTATAGAAACTTGCAGAGGTTCATCTGAAACTGGATTTTGTTGGCGTGAACGAACAGACGACGAGACTGAGTTCGACTACGGAGACGGTCCGAATGGGCCTGCGCATTGGGGCGAGCACGATGGCTGGTGGGCTTGCGGGAACGGAACGGAGCAGTCTCCCGTCGATGTGAAGAGCAACGCCGCACATTCTCCGGAGCTGGGCCCTCTCGGCAGAAATTATAAAATTGCAGATGCGAGTCAGCGACCCTCGTCAACAGGGGCCACGACATCATGGTGAGAAATGCAACCTTTCTTTGAAGCTTTTGCCATCTACAAAGATTTCATGTTCGATTTGCTCTTTACACCTATAGTTGTGCTACATCAGGTGAACTGGACGGAAGACGCCGGAAGTCTGGAGATAGAAGTAGAAAGATGCAGTACAGTGAATCAATGCGATTGGTATACCAAAAGCTTTACACTGTATCAATGCCATTGGCACCACCCGGCGGAGCACACTCTTGATGGAGTGCAGTACAATCTCAAAACCCTTTTTTCAATCTTTGCTGTGCTAAATTATGTTTCGCTATTAGGCGTTGCTCAAGGGTTTTGCATTGAAAAAGTAGGTATCCGTTGGAAATCCATCTGGTGCACAAAGCGGACGACGGCGAGATTGCCGTGATTGGAATACTTTACAAGAGTGGCGCGCGTGACCCATTCCTAGACAAGGTATATCTGTGAAATCTCATTTTTCTTTGTTACCATTAAGTCTATATATGTGCAGATTAATTATGAAGCGATTATATATATTGTGCTCACTATGTTGGGGTACAACGAACAGTTAACGGATGCAATCCACGCTCTGGCCGATAATCCGAATGAAACGGTGGAACTCCTCGGCCCGGTGGATCCATTCGACATAAAATTCGATAGCAGTAAATATTACCGGTACATGGGATCTCTCACTACTCCTGCATGCACGGAAGGAGTCATTTGGACCGTGATTGATGAGGTATTCTCATCGTCCCTCTCGTTATCGCTTAAACACAAATCTACCGCCTCTATGGGTATGGACCATGTGACCTGATGCGTTTTCACTCTGCAGATAAAGACCGTCTTAGATGACCAACTGAGCGCTCTGCAAGCAGCTGTCCATGATGTAAGTGTTGGATAAGGTCTTTGCTTGTTATTAATTTACGGAGGAATTCGGTTAACTGAATAATGTTATACTTTGCATTTATCATTTGAGTTGCGCTATCTATTTTTCAAGAATGCATTATGGATACCAATCAAATAATTTTGAATAAATATATTATAATCTTTATTGATATATTTACTATATTATTATATTTTTTTGATATATTATTTTGAATAAATATTCTATAGTCTTTAACTAAAACATGCATGTTTTTTTTTTTTTAAGAGTTAATTGAAATATAAGATTTATTAATGTTCTATTCATTGTATTTTGCAGGGTTATGTTGAAAATGCAAGACCACTGCAACTCCTAAATGAAAGAAAAGTTAGCATGTATAGCGAAGAAGCCAAATGGAGTTCAACTTGAATTCGTTAAACCCTGTAGGGTTTATGTTTTACATCAAACATTTTCTAAGATTATTAGTAAGTTGTGATAGAATATAAAATCGTGTAGGGTTTATCTTTAACATCGAACATTTTCTAAAATTATTGGTAAGTTGTGAGAGATTAGAGTTGATATTTAATAAATGTGACTCGGTTTTAGTAAATAAGAAAAGTTAGCATGTATAGTGAAGAAGCTCAACGGAGTTCAACTTGAACTTGAATTTGTTAAACCTGGTAGGGTTTATATTTTACATCAAATATTTTCTAAGATTATTAGTAAGTTGTGCTAGATTGATATTAAATAAATGTGACTCAGTTTTAGTAAATCAGGTTTAGTAGTGAGATGAAAAGTTATTATGTTTGCATGGTAGGTATATAGGAGTGAAGAAATGGATGGAAAAATATTGTATGTGAAGTTTTTATTTTGATTGATAAATGAATGGCAGTCTATTTTTCAGTGAAATGATTTTTATTTTTATATATATATTTTTAAGATTAGTAAATTATGGTAGATTATAGTTTATATTAAATAAATGTGATTGAGTTTTAGTAGTTAGATAAAAAGTTATTATGTTTGCACAATAGGTATATAGATGGCGTTTGGGAATGAATGGAAAAATATTATATGTGATGTTTTTAGAGATGAATGGGAGTATATTTTTAAGTGAAATGATTTTTATTTTTATATGGCGCTTTTTAAAGATTATTAGTAAGTTATGGTAGATTATAGTTGATATTAAATAAATGTGATTGACTTTTAGTAAATAAGGTTTAGTAGCTAGATAAAAAGTTATTGTGTTTGCATAGTAGGTATATATATGGAGTTAGGAAATGGATGGAAAAATATTGTATGTGAAGTTTTTTTTAGAGACAAGTAAATGGGAGTATATTTTTAAGTGAAAATATTTTTATTTTTATAGGGTGTTGTTATATTTTAAGGATATTTTTTATATATTCAAGTAAAAGAAATTTTCCATCTTATTCACACACACACACACACACACATATATATCTATATATATATATATATATATATATATATATATATATATATATAATTTTACACGTTTTTCAAACGAAAAAAGAGGCTAACAACATTATTGTACATTATTGAGTTTGAAGAAATTAATTGAGAAAATGAGTTTCCCTTATTTAAAAAAATAAAAAAATCAAACACCCAAATTCAAAACAAAAATGGTTAAAATTGACATTTAATTAGAAACTAAAAATATTATTTGGTTTTCTTAGTTTTCAAGTAAGATCATATATCATATATCTTTTGATAGAGTGTAAAAGTACCATACTTTTTAAATATAGAGTGTAAAATATAATTTTAATGCTTATTTATCTTTACTTCAATACACAATAAATAATTTTCACTAAAAAATGATTTTCAAAATTTAACATAAGTATATAACACTTTATATTTCAAATAAAATTCCAAATAAAATAGTTTTATGGGGATATTTGAATCAAAAAATAAAAATAAAATAAAATAAAATAAAATATTTTTTTTTTTGAATTTTTATAGATTTTATGTTAAAAGATGATAATATTTAAAGTTATTTCCATACAGTAACCAATGACATAAAAATTAGAGTAAAAATAACATAATAAAATACAAATCATTAAACAACAATAAATGAGTATTTATTGTTAACTCAAAATAAGTCAAAACATTAGAACTTATTAACAATTTGTAAAATTGGTCTTGTCTTTGAAGAACAACTTCTAATTAATCAACAACATCATATATGCCAATTCATTATTCTCAAGCGCCTCATCATCATTTCCTTCCATGGTATTCCTTGCCTCCATTGGTTCATTTTTCTCTTCCATTGGACCTTTGATGTCCAAAACTTCCCCAACTTGTTCATTTTCAAGCAATCTTTGTAATGATGGCTCAAGTTCCTTTGATATTTTCATCACATGTGATTCACTAAAATATCCTTCCCAAAACCAACTTCTTGGATCTATATTCCTATCCTACTTATATATTTGGGGTTTAATGTTCCTACTGTAAATTGGATCATGAGTTGCATAACCTCCATTTCTTTCATTATTCTTATAAATGGATAAACTCACATTTATTTCAAGCTCAAACAGATATTTGGCAAGGATTTCCATTATCGCCTTACTCTTTTTATCGGTAACTGAAGGGTGAATCAGAATTCTTAGGGAAGCTAAAAGGAGGGGTTCACTTAAACTGCTAGGATTTTCATTTCAAATTTATTATTTGTAGACAACATTCTCATCTTTTGTGATGGTATAGGAAGAGATGCTACAACCATCAAAGATGCACTTTCTCTCTTTGAAGCTACTACACGTATGATGAATAACACATAAAATTCTACTTTATCTCTTTGCGGAATGAATGTTGAAGATATGACATTTTTTCAACCTACTTCTCCCTTTGTTGTATTATAGATTGATCTAGGACTTAAATATTTGGGATTGAAGTTAAAGCCTAACTCATATAAAGTTGCAGATTAGGTTTTGTTAATAGAAAAAATTGAAAAAAGGCAAACATTGAACTTAAGATGGCTTTCTAGAGGTGGAAAATACTTTCTTATTAAATCAATCCTTAAGTAAATACCAATTTATTGGATGTCGCTTTCCTGGTTTCCAAAGGGTATATTAAACAAGATAGAAAAAATTGTAGGAAATTTTTATGGTTAGTTTAATTAGATTTCTATGTTCTTCCATGTGTAATCTAGGAAAGAATGACTACTCCTAAATCTTTTGGAGGTTGAGGTTTAAAGAAATTACATTTGTTTCCAGAAGCCTTAGCAGCTAAAGTTGGCCATACATTATTAAAAACTCACTCTCTTTGGAAGTAAGTGGTGTATATGAAATAAATACACCTTATGAAGTTTGAATATTAGATAAGTTTACCCAATAAATTGAAAACAAATATTTTTATCACTTTCAAAGTTTATCTCTACTCATTCTCATTGATTGAATTGCGACCATCCTGGAAAGTGGGTGATGTATCACTGTTAAATGTTGCATAGATCCTTGGATAGGAAGTCATATTGATCATAGACTTTTGAAACATTTCATTGAATACCTAATTGGAAATGGCCTCACTTTTTTGAGTCAATTTGTAGATCCATCATAAATTAATTTATAGACACAGGGTTGGGTTTGAGAAGATCAATTAGGCACTCCCAAACATGTTCATCATTTCTGGATCAAATATATTGATAGTTTATGTTCATCACATATGAGATTAATTTAGGAGGATGGTTTTGTTTGGTCCCATGATCACTAAGGGGTTTATACACCAAAATATAGATATACTTTCCTTATATTTGATATATTGCATGATATTCATGAGGATTGGTGGAATATTTTATTGAAGATCAAAGGTCGGGTAAAATC
Organism: Pinus tabuliformis; assembly: GCA_031772625.1. Classification (NCBI taxonomy): domain Eukaryota; kingdom Viridiplantae; phylum Streptophyta; class Pinopsida; order Pinales; family Pinaceae; genus Pinus; species Pinus tabuliformis. The sequence goes on along the minus strand of CM062805.1, from coordinate 699,956,692 downwards.
AAGACTTTTTATTTGGTGTGCACTAGCTAACAAAATACCATCTTAGAAAAATTTAACAAAGAGATATTTTCAAGGTCTAAATAGATGTTCCCTATGTAGAGATGATGATGATTTTTTTGGTAATTTATTCTTATTCTATCGTTATTTTAAAAGTGTTTGACAATATACTATGACAAAGATCAGATTTGCAGGTATTTGTTTGGGTGAAGAGATAACTGAGGCCTGAGGATTCCATTCAGGGAGAACAAACCATATCGAGTATTTCCTGTCTTAATAGTTTGGGAGTTTGGCTTGCAATAAATAGATCTATCTTTGAATATCTCCTCATTCCTATTGAGGTTTCTGCAACATAGATTTTATTTGTATATAACCTTCTGCCAAAGAACAAACGAGATAATAATAATAATAATAGAATACTCAATTCAATGGTCATTGATAAATCTTATCCTTGGAAATTCTTTGAGTGGGCTTCACAAAGAGACCATCTTAGATGTGGTGGAGGAGTTGTTCTACATCTTTAAGTGACTCATGTATTCTCTCTAGAAATGGGCTTGGGAGTAGGTTCCAAAAAACTATGCAGAGATATTATCTTTCAAATTGTTTCTAATGTTTGCAATAGTGAAATGAGTGGATAATTTACAGGTCCTTGAAGGCTCTATGCTGGTTATAAAATGGGTCAAAGGGTCTTATAGATGTCACAATATGAGATTGTTACCTTTGTTGGAAGAAGTATAAAGACTAAAAGAAATCATTACTCATTTGTCAGTGCTTCATGTTCACATGGAACTCAACTATCAAGGGGATGGTCTTTATAAGAAAGGCTTACTACTGGATTTTTGGACCCCGTTGATCAATGAACAACAAAATGATAAATTCTATGAATTTTATCATAAACCTTTCTTTGATAGAGTTGATGAGATATGGTAGTTTTCTTTTGATTCACATGCTTTAGTAACATTTTGTTGGAATTTTCATTATATATCCATGCATACATACTTATCTCATATCTTGATTTCATGTATATATATTGTGATGATGTTTGCACTCAGTCTTGCTATTGTTATTTTGGAGGACATATGTTGTATTAATTTTTGTATGGCTATATGATGTCTCCTTTTGGATAGATTCTCATGCATCCTCATATTTGAATACATGCTTGTGATGTATGTGTAGAATACAATTTTATATATTAAATAAAATTATGTATTTTTCTCAAGAAAAATTAAACTTTGTCACTAAATAAATAAAATAAAGAATCTTATATATATATATATATATATATATATATATATGCTTCACCCAACCTTTCATGTGATAATATTTATTTCATACGTATTTCATCAATTACTCTTGGTGTTGTTCTCTAAGGAGTAATAGTCATATCTTTCAAAATATTCTTGACTTCATTACTCGTCATATAGTGTTACATGTAAGGATTTAGACCCTTTAAACTTGTGATTCTTTATACCAATATCTTTTCACATGTTAAACATGTCATATATCAAATCCAATGTATCACCACTTTTCAATCCAAATTGAAACAAGTTGTCCATAGATCTTAATATACCAATTGCCTTGGATTTTTTCCATTCATTTTTTCCTCCCCTATTTCCATACAACATTGCTTCTAAAATTTTTCATTAAGCCTTCATTTATTCCCATCACACGCTTCCTGAAATTAGTTATGAACAAATCAGACTCTTTGAATGAAACCTATAAACATCCTATACTCATTATCTATGTCATGACCTCCTTCCAATTTTTTTTGTTCCACATCCATTAATCCAGCACAAATGGTACATTTCACTATTTCAGAAAAAAGGTTAGTGAAATAATATTGCATCGATTCTTTTGTAAAATATGTGGAGTTATTTCTCCCAATCACATGAAATATATAGTCAAATTTTTTTTATCTACCAAATACATCCTTGTTGTAAACCCTTATTGTATCAACAAGAAACAAGTGGTCAACCACAAGTTCATATAGTTTGTACCTAATCATGTTCATCTCAATTCACAATTTATTTATCAATTCACGTTCAAGGATCATGTGCCAAAGAAAAGCACTTGGGGAAAGACCACAAAGAGTTAGATATCCTCAAGACTTGAAATCTCTACCAACTTTGTATTTCCTTCAACTAAACAATGTGTATTTCATGAATCATTACAAAATAATATAACTGAATCAGTAAGGAACATTGCAAGAAAATTAATTTTGTTTTCTTCCTAATGTATCTGATTACATGTTAGTGTATTTTCCTACAAATAAATAGTGGACAAGGCGATTGAGGAAGCTAACTTGTTACTATGTAGATTTAAGTGTTTGTGTCTATGTTATTTCATTTTCTATATCACATGTCTTCACCCAAACCTTCTACTATCCCACAAAATTGTTTGTCTCACTTCCTCTCTATGACACATTTTGTAATATTGATATTCATTGTGTTTTCCATTATCCTCTTCATCTTCATGGTTTAAACTCGAGAATTATTAATTCATTAGGTATCCTTTATAATTGTGTTCTTTGAAATCATCATATCGATTTTTTTAAAGATTAATTTGAAACCCAATTTTATTAGTGTGAACGAACAAATGACGATAGTGATTTCAAGTACAAAGAGGGATCAAAGGAGCCTGAGCACCGGGGGATCTCAAGGAGGAATTTTGGGGTTGTGGGAATGGTACTGATCAGTCTCCAATCGACATGGTGAAGAAAAATACCATATATTCTCTAGAGGTTATGACGCTTGACATAAACTATAAAATTGCAGATGTAACCCTCATGAATAGGGGATATCATGGTCAACAATGCAACCTTCTTTTAGATCTTCATCCATATAAAAACGCTAGAGATTCATTTCACACTTACACCTATAGTTGGTTGCATCAGATGAAGTGGATGAAAGGAATCAGAAGTATTGAGATAGTGAATCGTTGTGTCGATTGTAAATTTTGGGAATATCCCAAAATTTTATGGTTGGGAGGGGTAAAAAATTTGACCCCTCTCTTGATTGTCTGATTTTGATATATTCATATAATATTTAATCGACATAATTTCAATACTCCAAAGGTTCATGTGTTCCATTCTTATAAAGTATTGCAATCATGGTAATATCATCATTGTCTTTCACTCTATGCACTAGATGGATTTCAAATGGATGCCTATTTTAATTCAAAATTATTGAGAAATTCCCAAATATCACACTATAATTTAGTGTATCAAAGATTGAAAATAGGGTATTGAGATTGTATGAAACTCCATCTATAGTGTACTCCAACAGTTGGTTCCAATGGATTGTAGAGTAGATTAGATGGAGAAGGCACATTTGTGAATATATTTTTTCTTTGTTATATGTATAATCTCACTTTTATTACACACAAGATAATTACGAAGTGGTTATATTTTTCTAATTATGTTTGGATATAACAAATAGTTATTGGCCTTTGCAGATGGGGAATTATCTGTAAACACGGGTTTGGTGAATCGAATGTACATGAAACTCATTAGAAATGAATATTACTAGTACGTGGGATCTCCCACCACAATAGACAAGGTATTTTGATCTCCCATCTAGTTATGGAAAATATTAAGTATCATGTAGTAAGGAAATGAATGACTTACTGCTTTTTCATCTTGTCTATTGCATATCACTTTATTTTCATCTAATGTAAAATATGAAAGCCAATGAGCCAATGGTTGGCTTATTGCATGGTGCTTTATACTATTTTTTTTTTATTCAAAAGAGAAAACATACTTATGATATTTCTAGAATATAATTCAAAAAGTACAATATCTTTGATGCATAACAACTCACTTGATTTATTAAAAAACATGTTATCTTAGTATCCAATATATGATTCATTCATACATCATTAATAAAGACTAACTTGTAGCATCCAAAATATGCTTCATTCATACATAAAGAAGAAAGACTAACTTTCCATTAGAAAACAATGATTAAAGAGATTAAAGGAAAATATTGACAATAAAACATCATTGTAGAATTATGAATAAGTAAAAATTCCAACATCCAAAAGTAAATATTCCTTTCAGATTAGGTCTATTATAATATTATTCTCCATGTAATAGTGAAGGATTTAAAGATTATCAAACTATTTTGTAATTGTTGAATCTTCCTTTTCCAAGATTCCAATTGAAGGATTCTAATATCCACATTTCCATTGAGCCAGTCCACTATTGTTTTCCAATCACTAATAAGTTTAAAAACCTTCATCTTCTTTAATAAATCTAACCTCAAAGAACACCATAGAGTAATCAAATTGACAACAAAGACTATACAATATTCAATTCCCAACATACATTTTAGAACCATATCTAAGGGAATATAATGCTAACACTAGCCCCACAATTCTCCCTATGAATGCCACCATCAAAGAAATGCTAGAATTGTGTTTTCATTGATGGAAACAAATGGAAAATAAAGGAAAAAAATGTTTAGGAGCGGGCACAAGAAGGCTAAAGATCAAAGAAGGAGAAATGGTGGAGAGACATTGAAGGCATTTCTAATTCAGTGGATAATTTGAAGAGAAAATGACACCCAAGTATATGGATAGAGGTCTAAAAGAGCTTTCCAGTGGTATATGGAATATTCAAATTGGACTCCTCGATCAAAATATATTTCTACGCAAAACCAAGGACCCCAAAAGTCAAAACACACAGAGTTAGATTGGTGGAAGTGATCCTAGCAATAGTTAGTTTGGTTTTTCTCCAAATGTGGTAGAGTAGTTGGAGGGAACCAATAGGTTAAAAGGAGAGTAGGTTTATGGTCAGATCTACCACCATGAGTCCCCATCGACACATCGGTGTACTTGAAATAACGTCTACCACTTGATAGTAAAAGCGCAAAGGGGTGGCACACTGTTGTCTGGTAAAGCTATTGATCATCACATAGATGGGATGTTAATTGCACCACCCCTCATCCTCAAAGTCACAAACAGCCTGCAAGGGTGGGGGGGCAAAATCATAAGCTATTTTCATTGAGGACCATGTAAACATGGCCTAACAACATAATACGATAAGCAGTTTTATTGGCTGGATAATGGAGCCCAGTGATTAATAATCCCACATGGCCAATCCGAGAGGCTCCATGGTGCCAAGGGAATTTAAAGGAAAAGATGAAATACGTGTGCTATGTGACAACATATTATTCGTCACATATGATGTTAACACTAGTGAAATGGGACCTATGATAAGGGGACACGTGTCATGCAATTTTGGGGTTTTCATGAACCCTAGTGGGTCGTTTTTGGGTGACAAGTGTCACTGCTCTGGAGGTGTCATGTGGCATTCATGACAAAAACATGAAATCACCTTGTAAGTAGGATTCCAAAAGCACTGAGCACGGCATGCGAAGAAATATTGGGCTGACTGGGCGTCGGATTGACTTGGCAGCAAGAAACGTGGCAGTTTCTCATTGGCCTTGAGATAGAGCCAACAGATCCACCGAGGCACCACATCTTGACTCCAAGACCCTAGAAGAATGCTTAAGGTGAAAAGGGGAATAATCAAGATGATAGCATTAGGAAACATCGACATGAAAAACTAGGAAGAAAGTGAGCAATGGGAAGAGGTGCAAGGTGGCCCCATGGGATGCGTCATCCCATAAGGCTAACCCCAGAGGATTATAAACATGCACAGGTTAATAAAGCCAGGATAAAATCAATGGGAAACTATATTGCCATCAATTTTGATAATTTTCGATATTTAGCAGATAGCTAGTGTTGGAACTATAGCTAAAGTCCTTGCTAACCCTTTAAAATCCCATAATAGAAAAAATTAACAGAGAAACCCAAAGGTTAAGCTTAGAATAATAGATTTGTGAATGATAAGTTGAAGATCAATTCAAAATACATATTTTGAACAAGAGAGATCTAGAAATAATTGATTGATGTAAGAATTAAAGTGAAGCTAACTAAAGTATCATGCTAAAGGTAAACATTCAAAAATATTTTTAAACATAATTGATTGAGAAAGTTTGGTGAGATTGAGCAACGAATTATGGTGGAAGGGTGTGAGTAGAGGTGAATTGATGTTGCTGGCGTAGGTGGTGGATTTATTAGTAATCAAGATTGTTGAATATGTTTTGGTGAGTGTGTGAAGAGACAAAATGTTTTATTTTTTAAAAGGATTTGGCATTCATGCTTCTAGTGTGAAAATGAATGAAGCATTAATCATTGATGTCAAGGAAGTTTTAGCATGCAGATCAAGGGTTGTATCTCCTTCTAGAAGGTGTTGGTAAATCTTAGTTGCAGCCCCATTTAGTTGCAACTGATAAATCAGGGAGTTATAACTTATTGTTGGTTGTAGCAAGAGAAATTTATAAAAGAAATTTGTAGCCTTTTTTGTGAAGGAATTGAAGTAAAATTTGAAGAATATTTATATTTTGTTTGTGCTATTCACATTGTTTCATCTCACACTTATATGAATTAATTTTTGAAGTTTTTTTTTATGGTGTCCTGATATCGTTACAAGTGAAGGAAAGGTTTTAAAATTCCTACAATACCGATTCACCCCCCATCTCAATATTGTCCTAGTTTCTAACAAGAAAACCCATACATTTCATTCAAATAACACTAGATCCCTTATAAATCTTGTCTTCTTCGATTTTAAGGGCTTGACTTATTCCCAAAAACCAATTCTTGGGTTATGTGCATTTATTGTTGAGCACATAACATCATTCTGAAAAAGAACTCCATTTCTCCCTAACCAAATGCCCCACATCACAAACACTAAGAGAAATTTAAAACAAGACAAACTAAATATCTCAACCTAAAGCCACAAAATTTCTTGAACAAAGTTCCTAACAGACCAACTTTTATTTTTAAGACTGTTTTTTTTTTTTCCAAATACTCTTTTCATAAAGGAAAACAACAAAACAAAAATGTTAAAAGATTCATTGATGTAATCTTCTAAACCAAAAAATCTAGGACCTTCCCATTCTTTTTTTTCTAAAACATTGGAAGTAAGGATTTCCCTTTCAAGGGGAAACCATAAATGAAGACAACATTTTAAGGGGTCCTTTACCCTTGCAAACTAAATTAAACCACAATTTTGATTCACAGGTCATATTTTTGTTGAATCAAAGCATTGTATCCCCACATTTCTAAGACAACCACACACTGTTTACTTTTAGACCAAGAAAGACTATCCTCTTCATCCCTATTTAAAAAAATATGTGCTTTCAACAAATTCATAAAAAAAAAAAGTTCCATTCACCTATAAAAATTGGGCACTTTTTTAAGTTTTCAGCAAAATCCCATACTTAATTATCAAAATCCCTGGGATCAGTTCTAGCCACATCCACTATATGATTAACACCATGATAATTTAGAAGTTATACTAGATCCACAAACAATTAGTGCCTACTATCAAACAAAATCCATGGATCTTGTCGAATTAATGCATTCCTGCCATTACCAATTTTCCATGTGACCCATTTTTCCATAACCTATATCCCCCATACCACATTTCTCCAAATCATTGACCCACCCCTAGCCGATTTTAATAATAATTACTAATATTTGACTTTTTACTATAACATAAAATAATAAAAGACTTAATATTAAGTGTACATAAATAAAATTTATTTTTAATGTTAATCACTAAACATATAATGTAATTAACTTACCTAAAGAGATGATTCCTTGTGTTCACTTTTCCCTTGGATCATGATAATGGTAATCCTAATTGTTTGTTTGAATAAAATGTAGAAACTATCTAAAGTGGTTATGTTGTGAATTCTATAAATCTTGTAACCACTTTATTGAAAGCCTGGTTAGTATAAGGCTAGCTATCATATCCAATGCTTTGGATATTGAAAGCATGGGGAATATCTAGAATAACTAGGAAGTATTATTTTTTAGGGACAATAATTTCAATATTTTAACAATCACATAATATTACTTGATAATAGATAGTTTCAAGCCCATTCCAAATGCATATATCAATAGTGGAATCAAGTTCAACATTTTGAGGACATTACTTTCTTTCTCTTTCACGCATACCTTTCTGAATGAACTTTTGAAGCTCTTTTGTACTACATCTATATTCCTCGTCGACATATTTAATGAAGTATAAAAATATATTGGCGAGTACAAAAATAAAAATAATCTAGAAATGAATAAAAGGAATATAGTAAATCAACATACATTTCTAAATGAAACAAAACTTTGTCTTTGTGCTATAATAAGGCTTGAATTGTGATAATTATGTCTGAAGACATCCTATCTCTCTTCTTTCAAAATTTTAACCATTTTCTCTTATGTTCTCATATCAAACTTTGTTGATGTATTTTTGCACTCCTATTATAAATTTTCCCATCTCTAAAATATTTCTTGACTTAGTCAATTTTCAAGTCAAATTTGTGGAAATACTCTTGATTCAACACCTCACACATTTATGCACTATGGACATCTCTACATCCACACAATGGTTTCCACATTCCCAATACTTAGTCATTATTATTTATGTCTAGAATGATTTATCAACCGTTTTCCCTACCATATAGTCTCCCACGCATCCACTACTCTCGCACATTCAATCCTTTACATAAAAACATTTCAAGAGACTTTTGTTTCTACACAACATACCATAAACTTAGCATTATTCTTTCCTTCCATACTTAGTGAAAATCAACCATTTTATAATTTTGTAGTTAATTGAAAGTTCATTTAAAAAGTCTGATCCTCAAGGTGGAAAACATTCTATGTAAAACACATGTTTGTCTCATACTACCATTACATTATCAGAATTTATTAACTTGTCACCTTGGTATCATGACACACAGATTAATTGTCATATCATCTCTTTGGCATTGGTCATAAGTTATCAACTTCCATTATCACCCTCACATAGCCTAATAAGGTTGATATTTGAAAAGGAGATATGCTGTTGAAAACTATCATAATTTGATCATGTAATAGGCAAGATTCCTACTAAGGCATCATTGGTCTACCACACATATCCAAAGTACATTAAAAAATTGATAAATATGGCAACTAAAATAAGGAAGGAGTTAGTTTGTGAAGACACAACCAACTCATTAGCTAGACAAGGAAAAAGTTTCGACTACTCCACTACATAAAAATGGTACTTAATCTTAGCTCTAGAAGAAAGAGAAATAAATAAAGTATGGAATAGAAATTTGAAATATGTTGCATGCATTCTAAAAATTTTCAACTTTAAGGAAATAGTTCACTAGTGTGCAAAAGAGTTTGATTAAAAAATTAGAACAATCAAGATCAATTTACAAAAGAATCGAGTGCTTCTTACTCTTAATATTTCCAGAATAACTTGAAGCTTCTCGATCCTAAAAATAAGTTCAAACTCATTGAAACTAATTGTTTCCTACACTCACAAGGTGACAACATGAATAATCTACAAAAATTTGTACTACCCTCTGCATCAATTCTATGTAATATTTCTTTTATAGATATGTCTATTTTTGTTGAGTAATATAGAGATTCTTTACTTGTTACTTTCCTCAGTTATGGGGCATGAATCAAATGCAATGTTTTTGAGGTAAATATTATATATTTTACTTTTCTTCCAAAAAATATGCCTTGTTTTATTAGGGAGAAGTCATTTCCAATGATATTTCATATTAGTTTGTCATTTTCTCAAATATGCAAAAAATTATATATGATGGCTTACTTAGTGATGGCAATAGTTTCATGTAATATATTTCACTGATTACCCTAGAAATATAACAGGAACCTATATATGGAGCCAAATCAGTTCTAAAATCCTACCTTATGGAAGCACAAAGCCCCATTTCATCCATCATTTCAACCATATGTTGATAGGGAAAGGTCTTAAAGGAACTTGTGATGAAGCATCACACTTTCTTATAGGAAAAAGTGAAGACAAGGAATAAAAGGATAATACTTTCATTAGGATATATGGATATCAAGTCAAACCCATACTACTCCCTAATTTTTTTCTTGACAAACACTTTGTTGCTGAAATATTTAGACGATACATCCCATGGATGAATTTACTTGATAAGAAAAAGGAAAGGTGATTTATTATGCTTCCTTTTATTATAGGTGAGATTATAGTAAGAAATTCTACCCATTTCACATAATTTGTTGAGTTATTGGAACCTCTTAATATATTTGATGTTGAATTCATCTAAGTATTCAATCAAAAATGCAATTTTTGTAATTACTTGGCATCCATGAGATATGCCAACATATTCACAAGAATTTCAGAAGATAGTGTAGAAAATCAAGTCTTTATAACACTTACCCTAATATACAATATTACGATAAAAGCAAGACTTACAATGAAGAAAAATGAATAAAAGAGGGAAAATGAACACGATATCTTATCCTACTTAGGAACCATACATTGGTCTAAGTTCATCTTATACACAAAGGAAAAATGAAACAATTGCTATAATAGGAGACAACAAAAACTAACACTCTAGTGACAGTGATTGAAAAGAGCCACCCCCTCATAATTAACTTGAAAAATCAATCGTACTTTCATCATCGAAAAATATAGTTTCAAGTAAAAATGGTTAGCAAATGCATAAGGACCGTGGATATGGAAGTAGGCAATACTATAGTTCCAAAATGGGTACTAACATGAGTGGTTGAAGGAAGAAAACTTGTTGAAGAATTAACTATTTAACAACCTATCTCATTTGAAGATAAAATTCTAGCCATGCAAGATGCCCATTGTGATAAATATTCTAAGAACTTTCATTTTGAAAAGGTGCAAATAAAAGAGAAGAAAGTATTGAAACAAATGAGGAGAGAAAAAATGTTTCAAGATTTAGAATTTTTGGACTACTTAAACGACATCATACAACAGGGGATGTTCTTGCTCATTCTCTAACATAGAAAGAAATTGAAAATTCAAGATTGAGGAAAAGAATATGTGATCTTGAAAAATCTCTTGGTCCAACACCTTTGTTCATGACTCCATTATATATTCATGTGCCTAAAGTAGTAGTAATTCCTTACACACCCTAGAGAATCAGAAAAGAGGAAAAACTATTGAAAGGCATTAGGACATATGTCACTATGAATATTAACAAGCAACTTGAAATTAAAGAGGAAGCATGAAAAATTTCTCTACACTTGAGAAATTTATCTCAAATAATTAAATACTTTTCTGAATATCTATGAAGAGAACATGAAAATGATCAACAATTTACCGAAAATGATTTAAATACAATTATAAAAAACATTAATTCTATTAGTGAAATTCAAATACATAAGCAAGGATTTCCTACCCCAAGAAGACTTAAACAAATCAAAATAGGATGGTCCACTAGAATTAAGATTTTTGAAGATTCTCTTGATCAACTTTTAATCATCAATGATTGCAAAAGTAGTAGTTACTTCAAATCTCTTAAATATTTGAAGATCTTAGAGCCCCCTCAACTATTAGGAAATCCATGATGATCCATAAAAATAATTTAATATATTAATTTGATTCCATCAAAGTATCATTGGTGCCTAAATTCAACAAATTGGCCAATTTTCTAAAAGCTCACACGAAGAAGTGTCTAGTCATGTCCGTCGATGACAATAAGTGTCTAGTCATGTCTGTGAATGACAATAATGACCAAATGGCTAATTTTGTGAAACCAAATTAATATGCTATAAAAATAGAAGATGGAATACTTTCTTGGAAATTGAAGAAAGACATAATTTTTATGCTCATGAACGACTAAATTGAAGAAAGGGTCAAGAAGTTATTGTATGAGTTCATTAACCCACATTAGTTGTTTGAATAGTTAGGATAATAAACAATCAAAGAGCCAATTTAATATAACTTCTTATACAAAAATTGTGCATGAGAGAATTCATTCCACTCGTGATCCTTCTATAATTTTGTGTGTTTATTTCTTTTTGAAATCAATTCTTTACCATCTTCTTAGTCTGCGATTAATCCAATTGTTTTGAACCGTTGCATATTCTCTAAAGCCAATCTATGATTGTATTTTCTCTCTATTTTTTAGCTACCTTTATCATTATTATTTGGTCCATTAAATCCCCTTCCTAGTTCTTCCAAGATAAATGCATTTTATTTTACATTTAAATACAAGATTTTGTGATTTTACTTTAAACAATTCCCTTTATTTTGAAATTTTAAATCCATGAATTTATTTATTTTTAAAATTAAAAAAAATCACTATATATTTAAAATCCTAATTTAAAAAGTAAAAACAATTCTTAAAAACTCCCACTTTCAAAATCCCTCGGAAAGTAATTCCCTCTTTAAAATTCCAATAAAATAAAATTAAAATAAATCATTAATCACTATTCATATTAAAAAGTAAAAACTAATATTTTTAATATTATATATGTGAGAGAAAACTAAAAACTAATATTTTTAATATTATATGTGTGAGAGTGCTTGCATTTTATTAATCTATGATATGCTTTGTTTTTCATTCCCGTCAAATTACTAGGTACCCATATATTGATGGACTTGTGTAAATTATTAGGTACCCATATATTGATGGACTTGTGTAGGCAAATGATAAATTCATGAAATCTTGTGAACATGCTTGGTTGTGGATTATTTGTATTCGGTGAAATCAGTTGTGAATTGACTATATTTGGATATTTAACATTGAGTAAAAACCCTGTCAAGAATGCTTTCCATTCTTTTGTTTTCTTTGGTGTGTTTTTTCTTGATTATTTTGGTTTTCATCCGTACTGCGTCTATTTATATTTAATGCATTAGATTATCATAGTTTTAATATTCTCCTTGATTTTGTTCTTGATCCTTGATGACATGGTTTTGTTAAACATCTACCTATTTTTGTTGTATCTCAAGCTTGTCTAATATATTAATAGACTTTGCATTTCTTTACATTTTCTTAATTATTAGAAGAAAAATGTTGTAATCAATTTAGTTTGACTTAGGTCACTATTTTACAATCTCATGTTTTTCATGAAATCTCTTAGAATATATAGAAGTTAATTTGTCTAGATGACTATGACTATAGGACAATAGGACACTATGGTAGATGATGTACAAGTTGTGTTATTGTAATAATGGAAGAGTATGAATGGAAAATATTTGTATACAAGGGTAGAAATGATGAATTCATCGTCATATAAATGGGTCATATTGTATTAAAAAGTAGTAATTATATAATGATAATTAGATGGATAAAGTACAATTAACCACTAAATATTTAACATTAGTATTCATGGTGTTCGAATGTTTTAACATATTGACTTTATTTAAAAAAGAAAAGTAAAAAAAGAAATTATATATATATGTGTGTGTGAGATGAATATTAGATTTAAATTTTTTACCAAGTGAGAACTCATATATGAATAAGCTTAAATTAGTGATTGAATTTTTTCAAGAAAGTTTTTAACTCTTCATTAGTTTCTAATACTCCAGGGACTATAACATCCACCTCGCGGTCAAATTGCATTGACCATGCTTTTTCTATTTTATTGCAATTTGAACCAAAGTTTCATGAAAATGTTGAATATTTCTATTTTCCATCAGTTAAAAAATATTTATCTAATTTTTCGAAATCTTATTTCTAAGTTTTTATTAGACTAGCAACTTTCGATGGGATATAATTCCCTTGGTGGAGAGAATTTTATGTTGGATAATTGTCAGTGCCTAATAATTGATTTAAAATAAAATAAAATAAAAAATTAATTATCTGAGTGGCCATGCCATTGGTGAGTGCACTAACACTAACGCTAACATTGACACTGTTATGGTACTTCTCTTCCCAATGATGGCATAACTAATGTGGTTACAGGTCCTTTTCGTAGATGAGGAGTGCTATACAAATCTCCACTTAATATTTCATTGTATGGAGGTACTTTTACAAATTTATAGATCTTATATCATATATCGTATGAATGTTTACGGAGGATGCAGTATGTGTGAGAGAACAGGGAATATTATTATGTTTCTTTTTGTCGAGATTTTACTATGTGTAGGTCAGGGTATGTGTGAGAGAACGATGGTGCATAGGGAAACACACTAGGCAAGGAAAAATTTAATTTTAAAATCTTTCCTTTCACGAAGAGACGAGGTATGTACAGGAGAACGAGGGTGCATAAGGAACTTTATTCGGTAAGGATGAAATTAATGTTAAAACATTTCCTTGTGTAGAGCTTTTATTGTGCGAAGGACAAAGTATGTGCAGGATATAAGTTGTGTAGAGATCGGATTTTAGAGCTATGAATATTTGCGGAGGACTAGATATGTGTAGGAGAACACAATAATTAATATTGTTAATTTTCATTGTGTGGAGCTTTTACTATGCGAAGGACGGGGTTTGCGCAGGAGAACAAGTGTTGCATAGGGAAATTAATGTTAAACACAATGGAGTTGTGAAATGTCGCACATATGCATTTGTGTTACATTGGAAGTATATGAGTTTTTTATTTATCACAGGACAAACATCATGACGATAAAAAATATATAAAATGGGGTATGTGTGAGATAATGGGGGGTTTTGCGAGTGATCTAATAGTGTGTTATTGCTATGAGCGTTGATGTTAGAATTGAATCATTACGGATGATGAAGAATGTGTAGGAGAAAATAATAATTAATAGTAGCATGTTTCATTTCTTGGAGCTTTTACTATATTGAGCTTTTATATTAGGAACTTTATTCGGCATGGGCAAAATTAGGATAGGGTATTTTTGGGAGAATGGGGGGTGCATAGTGAAGTTAATGCTAAATTTAATATGTTTGTGATTATGTTTCATTATGTGGAGCTTTAACAATGCAGAAGATGGGGTATGCATGTCGATTTCCCGAATAAATTCTTACACTAGCCAGTAAGAGAAAACTTACAACTGTGCAAATTAAGTTGCAAAAAAATTTGAAATTAAGTTACCAAGAGAAAAAACAGCTAAATCAGCAACGATTTACTTTGACGTAGGGTATAGAAAAATGAATTAAATAAATAAATATAGATAAATTTCATGCATGGAAATGAATTTTATTATTTTAGAAATCAACCAAAATTTCTTGTTCTAATGTTAAAAAAAGCAAAGAGGGATTGACATAGTTCACAATTGGGCTATAGAAGCTATTCTAAACTGATTTTCTTAATTAATTAAAAAAATCTAACAGCTATATAAATTACTACATATCCTCGATATCAGAAGTGACATGAGATTCATTAAATTCTAGCTCAATCTAAGAAGGGGGGGAAACCTTGGTCAATCGCCATGATACCATCATCTCTCTCATTGGTGTTCTCCTCAACATTGACATCCTCGGCATGAGACAAATTATCCAGATGAATGCTCAATGTTTCATTTTCCAATTGCAATCACTCCATCTTCAATTCTAGTATTTCCATTTTATGATTTAGAAGGTTGAAATGGATTCATACTTCAGATTTAATCATTTCAACTTTTTTTAAGACCAAATTGATGAGAAATTATAGAGCACTAACTATTCTAGACCATTCTAGCTAAATAAGTACTAATCTCTTACTTTACAACTCCAAAATCACGCTCCATAAACTTTTATTTGTGTTACACTTACTAATAAGCTTGTTGAATTATGGTTCTAATACCTAACTCTATGTCTATAGCATTGCTCTAGCAACGTAAATATATCATTGATCTAATGTTCCTTAATTTTAAGCCCTTGACTTTATTGTTAATGTCATCTTTGATTCTGCAGAATGTGAACTTTCATTGTTAGAAGAATGAGTGGAGGATGACGTATGGGCAAGAAAACGAGGGTGCAAAAAGAAAACTAATGTCGTCTATGCATAATGAATTTAAACATGACCGAATTTCATATCAGTATTACTATGTTTCCCTTTTTGAATCTTTCCTTGCGTGAAGCTTTTACTATGCATAGGATGGGTGATTTGCACAAGAAAAGGAGTGTTTTCTAGTTTGCATTTTCTATAATAAAAGATTCAATTTGGATTTCATGCTTTGAACAATATCATTTTGCAGAGTTTTCTCCACACTTGGTAAAACGTTTAGTAAATTATTTAGAAATATTTAAAATTAAAATATTACCAATAATAATAATAATGATGTTGAAGAACTATGCGGAAAGAAAAAGCTTACGAAAGTGGACAACTTTCATTATGACAACACAACCTTTAATCAGTTAACTAGAAAAGTCTTTAGTGCAAAAGAAGTTGATTACCCGGGGATATGGAAATATCACTATTGTTCACACTTCTACAGTTCCTCCTAAAGTGAGCTAATAACATAGTAGTGGGGACGAAGATAGTTTATAGGTGTTGACATGAACACAAGTTGTTTTCATAAATATTGTTATTGAAAAAGTCGTTTAGAAATGCAAGTGTGCACAAATCATGCAGATGGTTTGTGATTATCCAGAGTGTGGAGATTTTCATGAAGAAAGATTGAAAGCTTCCTCTGAAAATGAATTTCCTCTAGAGTTCCGCACATATGCCTATTTGCACAAAGATAACCATAAACAAATCTTTCACTGTGCAAATAGCACAACCTTTAATCAATTGATCATCAAAGTATTTACAGTAGAATAAGTTGATTCTTATAGAGTGCGGAAACCATAATTGCTATGCAAGAGGTGTTCATTAACATTTGTGCTTAGGCGGAAAGTTTCCTATAGATAGATTTCAGTGTGCAGAGAGGTTTCATTGGGATACAAAAATTCTAATAAGCATTAAATAAGAAACATTACTATTTTCTTTTAAATAAACGACATTAATTTATTGCAATAAGGACATTAATAAATATTAAATAAGAAACATCATTATTTCATTTTAAATAACATAAATACTATTCATCATTAATAATGTTCAATTTTGTAAAACTTGCTTCCATTTAATCAATACGATGGATAATTGACCAAACTTTTCATTTTTTTAATATAATGTTATGTGTTGAGGGGTCATTGACAAAATTGTTCACTTTCTTGATTATAATGTTATGTGCTGACAATATGGACATATTGTTAAAATTAAGTAGAGACAGAATATGGGATAAAATCAAGAGGCTCTCGAGGTGAGCCAACCTTCACTTGGAGAATGCCTAAGCACTCAACACACTTCATTCAACCAAAGTATTGTACATATAAACTCACACATTAGTTTGGTGGTTTGAACAACTCCCTAAATAATAGGACATTGGACCTAAATAGAGGATCTCAATCCTATATTACAACAACATACAACCAAATACATTAATATAGAAAAGACTAGATTTATCCATAATCCAACTCTCCCATTAATATAGAAAAGATTAGATTTTACCATTTCAACCTAACTATCAGTACACTGCTGAGGTTAGGCATAGACTTGCTATCCCTGACAACTTGAAAAACTAGAAAGTATTCACTAATCACCAACAAATAAACAATTTTCCAACTTTAGAGGAAGAATTTGTAAATAGCAACATAGATACTGACATAACATTAGATCTTGATTTTACCGATAAACTAGAAATTAACAAGTTAGAAGATGAAGAGATAGATAGATTCCATCCCACAAAGTTTACAAAATCAGATATTGAAAACCTAAAACAAGTGGAAATTGATGAGATAATTGACAAAGACTCTGAAATCATCAATCTCAAAGATAACGTCTTGCCCAAAGGATTAACTCCTCTAGAAGACTTGTTTGATTCAAATGATGTCCCTAGAAAACTGAAAATGGAACCCTTAAAATCTGACATAGAGGCGTGTAACATAGGCTCTGAGGAAGATCCTAAATTGATAAAACTTTCAAAGCCTTTACCTCCTACTAAAAAAGTGAAATACATAGAACTGCTAAAGGAATTCCAATATGTCTTTGTTTGGAGTTATGAGGACCTCAAGTCCTATGACACCAGCATAATACAACATACCATCCCCTTAAAAGAAAACCAGAAACCTTTTAGATAGAAGCTTAGAAGGATTAATCCCATTCTATTTCCCTCTATTGAAAAGGAAATCAAAAGAATGTATGAAGCCAAGATCATAACACCAATTAGATTCTCTGATTGGGTTTCAAATTTGGTGCCAACAAGAAAGAAAACTGATGAAATTAGATTGCGCGTTGACCTTAGGAATCTCAATAAAGTTTCGCTCAAGGACAACTACCCTCTCCATAAAATGGATCACATATTACAGAGGGTAGTAGGTTCGACCAAGATCTCATTACTAGATGGGTTTTCTTGTTACAACTAGATTTTAGTCCACCCAGATGACCAGGCTAAAACTGCATTCACTACTCCTTGGGCACTTTCATGTATGTGAAGATGCCTTTTTGGTTTAAGAATGCAGGGGCCACCTCTCAAGGAGCTATGAATATAGCTTTTGCTAAGGAAATCCATGAATTCCTAGTAATATACTTACATGATATCACTATATTCTCTAAATCTGACGAACAACACCTAGATCATCTAAGGCAGGTCTTCATCAAGTGTAGAAAGTATGGAAATTCTTTGAATCCTAAAAAATCTTTATTTTGGTTGGAAGAGGGAAAATTGTTAGGCCACATAATCTCTAAATAGGGTATCCAAATAGATCCTACAAGAATTGAAGTCATCTTACAGATACAACATCCTGGGAGCATCAGAGAACAACAAGCCTTTTTAGGTAAAATAAACTTTCTTAGAATATTTATTTCTAACTTAGCAGAACTAATTAGATTATTAAATAACATGTTGAACAAAGATTTGACTATTAAGTGGAAAATTTAGGCTAAAAGGTATTTTGAAGATATTAAGCTAGCCTTAACACAAACACCAGTTTTGATCAGTCCAAAGTTTGATAGGGATTTCATTATATTTTCTTTTGCCTCAGAACACACAATTGTTGTAATCCTACCGCAGATGAATGATGTGGGTTTTGAAAAACCTATTGCCTTCTTTAGCAAAGCCCTGAGGGATGCCCCTTTAAAGTATGATATAATTGAAAAGCAATCTTTTGCTTTAGTCAAAGCTATCAAAGATTTCAGAGTTTACATTCTATATTCTCATGTAATAGCCTATGTTCCCAATGTTGTGGTCAAAGACATCCTAACTCAGGATGGTCCAGATGGAAAGAGAGGGAAGTGGATAGCTACTATATTAGAATATGACCTAGAAATCAAACCTACAAAGTTGATCAAAGGCTAAGGTTTAGCCAAGCTTATGGATGAATCAAACTGTCAGGCCTTAGACATAAATTTTATTGCTGAAATGGATAATGAAGTGGAGATGGCGACTCCACCAATCAGCCAGGCCTTTATTGAATCACCATGGTATGCTGACAATATATATGTTTTACAAAATCTACAAGCTCCTCCTGAATTATCCAGGACTAAAACTAGGTTCTTAAAAGTGAAATCTTTAAAATTCTGCATAATTGACAATGCTCTGTTTTGGAGGAATCATGAAGGCATACTTCTTAACTGTTTATTAAAAGAAGAATATAACAAGGTATTATAGGAGTTTCATGCAGGTGACTATGGGGGACATAAATACTAGAAAACCACAGCTGACAAGATTCTAAGAGGCGGTTTTTATTGGACCACTCTCTTTTCTGATGTAAAGAAATTTGTAACCTCATGTCATAAACGTCAGATTTTTGAAGGAAAGAAAAAACTTTTACCCTTACCTTCGAAGCCAATATCTGCTGAAGCACCATTTCAATAGGGGGGTCTTGAATTCATTGGTGAAATCCATCCACCTTCCTCTGCCCAACACAAATGGATCCTGACTGCTACAAATTATTTCACAAAGTGGATAGAAACCATACCCTCATGACAAGCCATTGATACTGTTATAATAACCTTCCTTGAATCAAACATCCTATATAGATTTGGGTGCCCAACCAAGATCATCACTGATAATGCAAAAACCTTCAAATCTAAGGGAATGATTGATTTTTGTAATAAGTATCATATAACTCTGGGTCACTCAACTTATTATCCACAAGGAAATGTTGTGTGTGGAGCATGATTGTTCAGAGGTCTTTGTTTCAGCCGGATGTATACCCCAGGAAGTTTGTACACCCCTCCACGCGGGGGGGTGCGGGGGGGACTTGTCCCCCCCGCGGGGGTCCGGGAGGGCTGATCCCCCCCGGCTAGGGGGTCCGGGGGCCAGCTGTCCCCCGGAGGGACTCGGGGGCAGTGCCCCCGAAGCTAAAAACAAATGTAAAATTGCCTTGTAAAAGGTATAGTAATTTCTAGTCAATCTGGGCCGTTCATTAGGCGAATGATCTGACTGTAGAACTTATGTTTAGTTTAGGGTTTTTTGCCCTAGAAGGCAACCGCTCTCTTTGTATGAGGGTATTGTATTTGAGGCTGTGAAATAGATGTGTATTCTGTGAGTGAGAAAGAGAGAGGTGAGACTGTGAGAAAAAACAGAGGATATTACAGCGGATTTGCTGTAGGTTGTGTCTTTTCATTTTGCTGGATAATAGAAAGGAAGGACTGGCTGTTCGGGGTGGACGTAGCCCAAACTGGGTGAACCACGTATATCTGTGTCTCTCTTGTTTTTTGTGTTTATATTTCTACAATATTTTATGTGTTCCATTGCTCCGTAATATATAATTTTCTAACAACTGGTATCAGAGCCGAAGGTCTATTTTGCTGATAAACTCGTAGGAAAGAAGGGTTCCTGGTTCGAGCGGGAGCAATGGCGGAAGATGGTAAGTTTAGGGTCGAGAAATTTAATGGCCAAAACTTCTCGCTGTGGAAGATGCAGATGGAAGACTATCTGTATCAAAAAGATCTATACCTACCATTGGGCGGAAAAACAAAGATGTCGACGGGTATGAAAGATGAAGAATGGAACCTTCTCGATAGAAAGGCACTCGGAACAATACGGTTGTGCCTTGCTGCGTCAGTTGCCTTCAACATTTCGAAGGAAACCACGACAGAGGGTTTGATGCAGACGTTGTCGAAACTATATGAAAAACCCTCAGCCTCAAACAAGGTATTTCTTATGAAACGATTATTTAATATGAATATGTCGGAAGGTGGATCTGTTGCAAACCATTTAAATGATTTTAATATAGTTACAAGTCAGTTAAGTTCTGTAGGGGTAAACTTTGATGATGAAGTTAGAGCTCTGTTATTCTTGTGCTCATTTCTAGAAAGTTGGAATGGTTTGGTAATGGCAATTAGTAACTCCATTTCTGGATCTAGTACTTTAAAGTTTTATGATGTTGTCGGTGCTATCCTTAGCGAGGAAATGTGACGGAAAAGCTCTGGTGAGACATCAGGAAATGCTTTGAGTGCAGAGTCTAGAGGAAGAAAAATGGAAAGAGGAAAGAGCTCAGGATATCGCAGTAAATCAAGGAAAGGCAGATCCAAGTCCAGATCGGGGATAGTGTGCTGGAAATGTGGAAAGAAAGGACACCTAACGAAAGACTGTAGATCTCGAAAGGGAAAAGAAGGAGATGCACAACAAGAAAAATCATGAAGCAAATGTGACAGGTGAGGTGTTACAAGATGCTTTGATTCTTTCTTTCGAAAATATTACTGATTCATGGGTGGTAGATTCAGGGGCTTCATTCCATGCCAAACCTGATAAGAAATACTTTCATGACTATGTTCAAGGAGATTTTGGAAAAGTTCGTCTAGGTGATGATAAACCCTGTAAAATCGTTGGAATGGGTAAGGTTCTTGTAAAACAGCAGAATGGAAACCAATGGCTATTAAAGGAGGTAAGGCGTGTTCCAGATCTAAAGAAAAATCTGATTTCAACAGGGCAGTTAGGTGGTGAAGGTTGTGTGACAACTTTCACAGATAAAGCTTGGAAGGTCACCAAAGGAGCCCTGGTAATCGCAAAAGGCGAAAAGGTTGGTACATTGTATTTATGCAATGGTATTTCTAACTCTATTAATGCTTTAACTTCCAAAGGAGCAGATGCAGCATTATGGCATCATAGGCTCGGACACATGAGTGAAAAGGGAATGAAGATTCTTCACTCAAGGAATTTGTTGCCGGGTTTGAAGAATGTTGATTTGGACTTCTGTGAGAATTGCATTTATGGAAAACAGAAGAGAGTCAGATTTTTCAGAGTTGGGAAAGAAAAGAAGAATGAAAAATTAAAGCCTGTGCATACAGATGTATGGGGACCTGCTCAAGTATCATCCCTCGGTGGCTCTCGTTATTATGTTACTTTTATTGATGATGCAACTAGAAAAACTTGGATCTATTGTATTAAGAATAAATCTGATGTATTTGATACTTTCAAGAAATGGAAAGCTTTGGTTGAGATTGAGATAGGAAAGAAATTGAAGTGTCTTAGATCAGACAATGGAGGTGAATATTGCAGCAAAGAGTTTGATAGGTACTGTTCAGAGCATGGAATTCGCAGAGAGAAGACAGTTCCAAGAACACCACAAGAAAATGGTGTATCAGAAAGGATGAATAGAACAATCATGGAGCGTGCAAGGTGCATGAGATTGCATGTAGGATTGCCTTTACAGTTTTGGGCAGATGCTGTAGATACTCTTGTTTATCTAATAAACAGAGGGCCTTCAAGTTCCTTGGATGTTGGTGTTCCGGAGGAAGCATGGACAGGTAAAAAGGTAAACTACTCCTTTTTAAAGCCTTTTGGTTGTGAGGCCTTTGTCCATATTGATAAAGAAAATAGAACAAAGCTTGAGGCAAAGTCAAAGAAATGTACTTCTATTGGATATGGTGTTAATGATTTTGGTTATCGCTTATATGATTACAAAAATCACAAAATCATTAGGAGTAGAGATGTAATATTCAATGAAAAGGTCTTGTATAAGAATCAGTTGCAGGAAAAGAAACAGGAAAAGGAAAACAAGGAATACACAGTTCTTGATGAAATCACTGAAAAAGGAAAGGTGCCTGAAAATAATAATAATCAACAACCACAACAACAGCAACCACCACAACAACAACAGGCACCCCAAACACCTGAAAGTGGTGTTAGAAGATCTACCAGGATAAGTAGACCCCCTGAATGATACTCTCCTTCATTATATTATTTATTGTTGATTGATTTCGGTGAAACCGAATGTTATGAAGAAGCAATGCAGGTTGAAAGCAAGAAGAAGTGGGAGGTAGCCATGGAAGAAGAGATGGACTCCTTAATGCATAACCAGACTTGGGATTTAGTCAGGTTGCCTGTAGGAAAAACTACATTGAAGAATAAATGGGTTTACAGGCTGAAGGAAGAAGATGGAGGAAAACAGAGGTATAAAGCTAGACTTGTGGTGAAGGGGTTTGTACAGAAGAAAGGTATTGATTTTGGTGAAATATTTTCTCCTGTTGTTAAAATGACTTCAATCAGAACTATTTTAAGTCTTGTAGCAGCTGAAGATTTGCATCTTGAGTAGTTAGATGTAAAGACAGCCTTTCTCCATGGGGATTTGGAGGAAGAGATATATATGCAGCAGCCACAAGGATATGAGGTGAAAGGGAAGGAGAAACTAGTGTGCAGGTTGAAGAAGAGCTTGTACGGCTTAAAACAGGCTCCAAGGCAGTGGTATCTAAAATTTGACAAGTTTATGTCTGAACAAGGTTATACTAGATGTCACTCTGATCATTGTGTTTATTTGAAAAAGAAAAATGATGGCAGCTATATTATATTGTTATTGTATGTAGATGACATGCTTGTTGCAGGATCTAACATGCAGGAAATAAATGTGCTCAAAAGAAAAATGGCAAATTCATTTGCAATGAAGGATTTGGGAGTTGCAAAACAAATCCTTGGTTTGAGAATAACTAAAGACAGGAAAAATCGTAAATTAACATTGTCTCAGAATGAGTACATACAAAAGGTGTTGAAAAGATTTAACATGCACAATGCAAAACCAGTTAGCACACCTTTTCCTAGGCATTTCAAACTTAGCAAGGAAATGTGCCCAAAGACCCAAGAAGACATGGATTATATGTCTAAAGTTCCATATGCATCAGCAGTTGAAAGCTTAATGTATGCAATGGTCTG
Source organism: Pinus tabuliformis (assembly GCA_031772625.1). Classification (NCBI taxonomy): domain Eukaryota; kingdom Viridiplantae; phylum Streptophyta; class Pinopsida; order Pinales; family Pinaceae; genus Pinus; species Pinus tabuliformis. Next base: position 699,932,802 of record CM062805.1, on the reverse strand, counting down.
CACAAGGCCTGATATTGCACATGCAGTGGGAGTTGTAAGCAGGTACATGAACAATCTGGGAAAGGAACATTGTGTTAGGCCCCTATACTACTAGTGTAACCCCTTATTGTTATTAGTATAACCCACTTATTATATTGATGTACCCATGTATTGCCCATATTGTTACTATTGCGCCCCATAGAAGCCCACTATTGTTATTATTGTGCCTTACATTATTATTGTTATGTAGGCTCTAATTATGTTATGACCCCTTAGACTCCTATATATAGAAAGGAGGTCTTTTCATTTGTATCATCGAAGAATTGTTCATTTATGTAATGTAAAGGAGGTTGCCCCCTCGAAGAGGCTGAATTCTAAGGCGTTGATCTATCTTTTCCATCTTTTCTTGAGCTGGTTTCATAACATTTGGTATCAGAGCTTTGGATTCTAGGGTTTCGCTGCTCCAAACAGGTCATTGTGGAATTTTCGCTATAACTTTTCTTCTGTGATGTTTCAAAAGTCACAAAAAAAACCCATTTGCGAAGAAAGCATGCTGAACCTTGGGTCCAAAGTTTAGAACTTGTCGCGTGATATGTGCGGAGATATGATCTGAGGAAGTTGGTCTTTTTGGAGACTCCTGAATTACATTCAAAACAAGTGACCTGGGGAAAATTGTCATAACGTTCTCTCTGAGGATCAGATTGAAATTTTGTAAGAAGGTACAGAAAGAGGACGGACTGTAGTTTTTTGTATAGCGTTTTCAGATCCAAAGGTCAAACCAGTGACACGTGGCACTTCATACAAGTTCGCTCTTACGGAAAGGTATATAATCAGGTCATCTTGGGAGATTGTGCATAACTCTTTCTTAGAGAATCCAATTTGGATCAGACTGGTGCCATTGGAAAGAGGACACAGAGGGCTACTATAGGTCTCAACTTAAAAACTTAAAGATCTGAAAGTACAGAGTTACAATCTTTTCAAGGTCGAGCTCCTAAAATCAAGAAAAAGCAAGATGAGGAAGTTTGATGGCAAGGATCCGGTAAATTGGATACTTCAGATGGAGCAGTATTTTGATCTACATGGTGTACAACTGTTACAAAAGGTATGTATTGCATCTTCATATTTAGAACCAGATCAATTTTTATGGTACAAAGGGCTTTGTTCTCGTAAACAACTTGTTACGTGGTCAATTTTCACGAAGAAAATGATAGCACATTATAAGGATACAAAGAGCAACACCTTCTTTAGAGCAACACCACAACAATTGGAAAGAGTAAAAGGGCTTTGTGACATAGTGGAAAGAAACATTATGGGAACTAGGAAGCGTAACCCTCACAACTATAAAGATGGAACTGTTGTTTCTCCTAGCCTTCCTCAACCTACAAGGGTTACACCACAACAATTGGAACAAAAAAGAGAAAAAGGGCTTTGTTATAATTGTGATAGCAAATGCACTAAAGGTCATAAGTGTGCTGAGAAAAAATTATTTTACATAGAATATGAAGAGGAGGAAGAAAAGGATCAAGAAACATCAAAAGAAGAAGATATACGCCAGGACCCCACCCCAGAGAAACAAGAAATGAATCAGACCATATCTTGTAAAGCATTGACAAGAATTACCACTCCTCAAACTCTCAAGATAGAAGGACATATCAAGAAGAAAAATGTGCAAGTAGTGAAAGATCACATCGAGAAAGAAGAAATGAATCCAACCATATCTTGTAATTCATTGTTCGAAATTACCACTCCTCAAACTATCAAGATAGAAGGACATATCAAGAAGAAAAATGTTCAAGAAGTGAAAGATCACATCGAGCATCAAGAAATGAATCCGACCATATCTTGTAAAGGATTGGAAAAAATTACCACTCCTCAAACTCTAGAGACAGAAGGACATATCAAGAAGAAAAAGGTTCAAGCAATGAAAGATCACATCGAGCATCAACAACAAGTTCTCCAACTTTTAAAGGATAACACCACTTCGGTGCAAAATCAAACGAAACAACAGGTAGATAAACATCGTAGTGAAAAATGTTTTGATGTAGGTGATTGGGTATTTTTACTGCTACATCTCAAGCAAGCTATTTATGAGAAGGAAATGTTGGCAATACTACATGCACTTAAAAAATGGCGACCTTACCAAATGGGAAGACTCTTCAAGGATGAGGATGTGGAAGCATTGTTTTGTGCTATTTATATTATCCAATCAGATTGGATAAACGAAGCAAGGGATGAATGGAAGAAGGATGAAGAAGTATGGCCACTTATTCAAAAGTTGCAAAAGATCCCAATTCAAACAATATTTCCAGAAATTGAAGAGGAAGGAAAAATCATATTGGAACCTGGAGCAGTCACAGAAACAAGAACCCGACAGCTACAAAATCGATCAATTTCAGAGTATCTCATCAAGTGGAAGAACTTACCAGCTGAAGATTCCACATGGGAGGACAATAATTTTATACAGAAGCATCAAAAACTACTCAAGCGTTGAGGACAACGCTTTTTGAAGGAGAGGGGCATGTTAAGCCCCTATACTACTAGTGTAACCCCTTATTGTTATTAGTATAACCCACTTATTATATTGATGTACCCATGTATTGTCCATATTGTTACTATTGTGCCCCATAGAAGCCCACTATTGTTATTATTGTGCCCTTACATTATTATTGTTATGTAGGCTTTGATTATGTTATGACCCCTTAGACTCCTATATATAGAAAGGAGGTCTTTTCATTTGTATCATCGAAGAATTGTTCATTTATGTAATGTAAAGGAGGTTGCCCCCTTGAAGAGGCTGAATTCTAAGGCATTGATCTATCTTCTCTATCTTTTCTTGAGCTGTTTTCATAACACATTGGATGGCGGTGAAATCGATTCTCAGATATTTGAAAGGTACCACAAATCAAGCATTATGCTTTGGTGGTTCAAACATCTCCCTACAAGGATATGTTGATGCAGATATGGTAGGTGACAGAGATAATAGGAGGAGCACTACAGGATATGTATTTACTGTTGGAGGAACAATTGTTAGTTGGGTTTCAAAAATCCAAAGTGTTGTTGCACTTTCAACAACAGAAGCAGAGTATGTTGCTGCTAGAGAGGCTAGTAAAGAAATGATTTGGTTACAAAGGTTTATGGGTGAATTGGGTAAGGAGCATGATATGGGCACGTTATATAGTGATAGTCAAAGTGCCATTCATCTTGCAAAGAACTCAGCATTTCTTCCAGGACTAAACACATACAGCTCAAGTACCATTTCATACGATCAGTGTTGGAAGATGGAGAGTTGAAGCTGGAAAAGATACACACTAGACAGAATCCTGCAGATATGCTAACAAAAGTTGTAACCAGGGAGAAACTGAGAATATGATCAGTTTCAATTGGTCTTCAAGGATGACGATGGAGATGAGAAACAACCAGGTCCAAAGAGGAGTCATTGTCCAGCAAATGAAGCAGCGGTGGAGTTTCAACAATCATTCTCCAAGTGGGAGATTGTTGTGTGTGGAGCATGATTGTTCAGAGGTCTTTGTTTCAGCCGGATGTATACCCTAGGAAGTTTGTACACCCCTCCACGCGGGGGGTGCGGGGGGGACTTGTCCCCTCGGCGGGGGCCCGGGGGGCGATCCCCCCCAGCTAGGGGGTTCGGGGGGGCTGATCCCCCCCGACTGGGGGGTCCGGGGGCCAGCGGTCCCCCGGAGGGGCTCGGGGGAAGTGCCCCCGAAGCTAAAAACAAATGTAAAATTGCCTTGTAAAAAGTACAGTAATTTCTAGTCAATCTGGGCCGTTCATTAGGCGGATGATCTGACGGTATAACTTATGCTTAGTTTAGGGTTTTTTGCCCTAGAAGGAAACCCCTCTCTTTGTATGAGGGTATTGTATTTGAGGCTGTGAAATAGATGTGTATTCTGTGAGCGAGAAAGAGAGAGGTGAGACTGTGAGAAAAAACAGAGGATATTACCGCGGATTTGCTGTAGGTTGTGTCTCTTCATTTTGGTGGATAATAGAAAGGAAGGACTGGCTGTTCAGGGTGGATGTAGCCCAAACTGGGTGAACCATGTATATCTGTGTCTCTATTGTTTTGTGCGTTTTATGTGTTTATATTTCTGCAATAATTTATGTGTTCCATTGCTCCGTAATATATAATTTTCTAACAGGAAATGGACTAGCAGAGTCTTCCAACAAGAGTTTAGTGAATATCATCAAAAAATTGTTGGAGGATAACAAGAAAACCTAGAACAAGAAGCTAGTAAATGCCTTGTGGGCAGATAGGCTAACCACAAAGAAATCCATTGGTACCAGTCCTTATCAATTAGTTTATGGAATGGAGGTTGTTTTCCCATCTTCCTTGGGAACACCAGTGATGAAATTACTCCAAGAGGTGTAGGTTGAGCCAAATGATATTCAAAGGAGAATCAACCAGACAATTCACTTACAGCAGACTAGGGAAGAAGTGTACATCAGATCCCAAGTTGTGCAGGAAAGGATCAAAAAAGCTTTTGACAAAAGGACTAAGGCAGAAGATTTTTACCTAGGAGACAAAGTTTTGAAATGGGACTCAAGAAGAGAGGATAAAGGTAAACATGGGAAGTTTGAATTCCTATGGAAATGCCCATATATCATTCATGCTTTTAGGGGTAATAATTCTTTTTTCCTCAAAGAATTTGATGGAACAAAAGCAGAAGGAGGACCAATTAATGGCCGAATGCTTAAACACTACATAGAACCTAGTTACTGATTTCATTAATTACTTGTACACATTCTACTTTTCAAAAGTTTAGAGTTGATTGGATGGTAATTTTTGGAGTTGAAGCCCGAAGAGAAGGCCCTAAGTTTAAAAAGTTTTACTATCATAAATAACAATAATGCAGAAAAGTGAAAGGAAAAAGTTGCAGGCTAAAGTCGCAGAAATACAGAATGGCCATTGATCTACAAGTTCTTGACATTTCACTAGGAAATGCCATCCCCAAGTGGAGCCACTATTAGGTTCCTTTACCAATAGGAGTCATGATTTTTGAATGGCCGAGATTAAACCTGTAATATGTACATAGCTTTGCTTTCTGCAAATGTTTTCCATATTCAAAAAATAAAAAAAAGTAAAGAGGGTATGTCCTAAAAGAAAAATCATAGGACAAAAAGAATAAAAAAAGGTCAAAAAAGATGAAAATATGAACCCCAAGAAAGAAAAGACCATGAAAGTGTGCAAGTCAAAATGCCACAACTATTTACTTTTTGTACAGAATAAATGATTGTGTGCAATTTTTTATCTTTGCCATAATCCAAGATAGTCAAAATGTTTAAACTTGGCTATTTCATGTTTTCAATTTCATGCTTATAGGTAGAGAATGAAAATCTGACCAAATAGTGTAATCTTGGCATATAATTAGATTAGGTAGAGTGAATAAAAAGAGTTGAACTATTTAATCTGAGCCCTTGGATGTAATAAGGTTAGACTTAGTTAGATTACCATTGTAAAAGAAAAGAAAATGTTTTGATAAGGGTTTTCTAGCTTAAGTGCACCCTAATAAAAAGAGGTAAAAATGGTAGGATGAGTAGATGGGTAAGTAGTAGAAAGGTTGTAGAACTGTGATGATTGTTAAACAAAAGCATATTTATCACCCTCATCATGAAAATTCTAAGTATGGATGAGAAATTGGACTGCCATAAAGTTCAGAAAGTCAATTGATTAATTTCCCTCACTCATTACACCTTTCACTTAACTAATTTCCAAGGAAAAGTTTTAAGTACCCAAAATCTTAAGTCAAAGGGGCTCAGAGAATTTTTGAGACTTCTGGAGGGACCAGACCCTCGGCCCAATGACTTATAGGTCCTAAGTACCAAAATTCCCCCCCACAAACATTACCCCCCTTCACTCTCCCTCATTTTCCCTAACAAATCCCTTTTCCTAAGATAAAACACCATTTTTCCTGAGGAAAATCAATTACCCCTAAGTAAACCTCTTATCTGAAAAACCCATAATAAATAACACTTAGCCTAAGTTATAATGTTTTTGTGTGAAAAGAAAATAAGTTTCAAATACACATTATACTTAGTGCTAATCCATTTTCTGCAATGTTCACATTAACTTCTAATTTTAATTATATTTATCAATTCCCGAAATTTCCTTTTCCCGTATATATTTCAATCCCTTTAATATTTAATATCCCTAACCTAGTTTGAAATATAAACTATGCTATACCTAAACCCTGATGACTCATGTAATAAATCGATATGCGATTAATTCAAGGTTAACCCCTCCATTACCCCCTGTACAACTCCTACGCCCGATCACCATGCGATCACCTCCCATTTGATCCAACGACTTTTAACCATTTCAAGTGGGCCCGAAACTCGAACTTTACCCACCCAAAATGGGTTGTTTTCCCTTGGGCCCTCGATGCGACATGGCACCCGATGAGTGGAATCAGGCGGCCTTTATTGGCTAGATAAATTGATCTTGCAGACAAGGCCGATCTCCCTAGTATCAAACGATATCTAGCAACAAGCAGACAAACAAATCTATCTTTCTCTAAACATATGCGATTGATAAATAAAAACTATAGAGGTGTTTAGACCCTACCTTAAGTCCAACGCTAGTTTGTAGCAGTGATCCTTCAACCGTTCGAAAGAGTTTCCTTTTGAGAACCTGCATTCACAAACAAGCAAACATCAAATAACACCTGCATAGCTAATATCATAAATCATGTTCATTATGGTGATCAAGGAATCCATAAAATAAACCATAAAGCAACAGCGTATTGAGAAAAACAAACTTATTTGTATTAACTTTGAAGTAGAAGAACCTTACAACCTTTTCAGCCTTGATGTTGAACAAGCTCTTCCCAGAGTCTGAAACAAGAATCTCCTTTACTTTGACAAGCCTTACACTCTTCCAAATGAGATCAAAGAGGTATTTAATCTCTCCTCATAAAAGCTCAATTAAGAAGACTAAGTTCAAGCAGCATTTCAACTCAAATATATTCAGCTTTCATCCTCTCAAGTAACCAACCCAATGCTTCATTTTATAGTGCAGAGGAAGGAGGTTACAGGTCCACCTATGAAGGGATAGAGTCCTCCTTCAAAGGGATAAGCTCCTCACATCAAGGGGTTAGCTCCTTAAGGTATGGGATGCATGAACCTTAAGGGAGCGAACTTGCCACCTCAATATTCCTTCTAGAAGCTTCTAGAAATGACTCAAAGTGAGTCTTTAAGAATATACTTGCACCTTTTTAACTTTTACAGGGGTTCGCACCCATAACACAGAGACAGAGAGGTCAGGTGCACAGGAGACATGACCTTTAGGTGCGGGACTGCAAGTAATGCTAAGAGAAAGTGTGGAACCAGAGTTTTAGAGACTTTTGAGGAATTTCTCTTATTTTCAATGCTTGATATGAAGAACTGAGGCTTAAGACTTGCAAAGGAGGAAAGTATGAGTGGTAATGGACTCACACAGATTGTAGAATGTCAAAGTGACAATTTTTTGTGCAACAAATTGCCCTCTAAAGTGTGAAGTCTGTAATAGATGAAGATAGAGTTTGTCATCTATGAAGAGTGAAGTACTTTATCATTTCAAGAATCATCCTGTGGACACCCCAGTCGGAACTTGTAAAAACATTCAATGCAAAATATATATATCTATGAACATATCATCGTTGAGGTAGGCATTCCCATACTTAGATTAAAACTGACTAGAAAATTGACTAAACTGTTCTGAAACAGGAATGATTTTGTAATACATCAAGAGTATAGACATATGTAAACACAATATAGGTGCAACCATCTATTTATGCATAGTCCACTGTATAATGAATAACAAAATTCTTCGCAGCCTGGATGATAAAAACTAGATCCAGGGTCTTGCTTTCTGCTTCCTGAACTAGTACGATTCTATCCATGTGAATGAATGTGTCGAAGTCGAACATGGTAGAAACCACTTGATTACCAGACAATGATGTGAACTATTAACAAGTGTGAGAGAAACCACCAGTAATGTCAATGGATCTCAAAGTACTCAGTACAATCCATGAAATGTGAATAAATGAGCTGATGTCGAACATGTCATAGAATCCTTTAATCGAAGGTCAATGATGCAACCTATCATCGAAGGCAAGAAACCTGCCATTAGGGCATGCAGATTCCAAGGTACTGACGATTTCTAGATCATCTTTCTAGATAATGAGTTGAAGTTGATAGAAAGCGATCTGTCGTAGGCAAGCCCACAACACGAAACCATAGATCAAGTTTTGAAGAAATATATTTGGCAAGGACTAAATCAGGGATGGTCAAAATGGATGACAGATACTTTGCAGATGAATGGTTTGTTTGAACTGACCTCTTGAACACATAATGACAGTGCAGATGGTTTGGTGAGAATTGACCCAAAGCTAATATCTAGAAATCGGCTGAAGACTTTCAATATGGTTTGATTTACAGTTAGGCAAAGGATTTGCCAACCCAGGTGAACAAAAAGTGTCGTGTTCAAGAGTGGTTAACTGCTTTTCTAAAACACAAAGTGTAACAAACAATTTCATTTTTCTCTCTTTTCCCCCACCATTTCTGGCAGGTACATATTTATTTTTGACAAGCTTGAGGAGGATAACATTTGCTTGTTTATAAGCTCATCATTCAGATGAGTCCAACTTAGTATAAATTTGAACCCTAAGAAGGAGTGGTTCGTTCCTGTTTAAAATTGAACAGTTCCTTTATTGTTAAATTTTAACGAGACCAGTATAGGAAAAACTTGGTGTTTTTCAATTTTACGAAGTCAGAAGAAAAACTTAAGAAAACTCCATGGGTGTCCTTTTTCGTAAATTTGTGTCCCCCAAGCCCGAAAAGGTATAAAGTAATATTTGAGAGAACCGCTGGACCATTATGATCAAGGAGTACTTTTCATAATTAGTGGCTCCAATCTGAAAAAGTAAAAAAGCGATCGAAGACACCTCGTTTTAGAACCAGTATCGAACTTGAAACGACAAAAGTCCAGCAATCTTTTCATGTTTATACGGTCAGAAAAGAGCTGTAAGTGGACCTCCTTTTAATTCTGTTTAATGAGTTTAAAAAGGAAAAACTCGACAGTCTTTTCATATTTTACAAGTCAGAAAAGAGCTTAAAGAGGACTCCAATGTTTCGCTTTTTCGTAAATTTTGGAAGAGTCCGAGAAAGTGAGAAAAGTATGCTCTTTGTTGAAAATGATCAATTTTCTTGGAAAATCCAATATTCTGCACAAAAACTCAAAACATTACTCATCCCTGTTTTAAGATAAATAAAAAGGTATCAAAATGTTATGTTTTTAAAGTGAAAAATAAATAAATTAAAAATTCATTTATTCAAAAAATCTTATAAAAAGAGATTTTGTAAATTAGTTTTTACCATTTGATTTCAGAGTGAGAAGTGAGAGCTTCTGGGTAAAAAACTTCTTGTGAATATTGCGGAAAATCCATCCGTTGGAATCAAAAAACATCAGCTCCAGGTAATCCACATCATCCTTATCTTGCATTTCAACCGTTTACATTTCAGTTTAGGGCTTTAAAATATATTTTTAAAGGAGAATTTGGTTTAGAAAATCGCTCGCGGGGGTCCGCAGGTGCAACATGCAGCCCCTACGGACCCCAACATTTTTCTACAAAGAAAAAAGAGGTGGGTCCGCACCTATTGCTTACGACGAGTGCGGACCTACGCACTGTCTGTAACCAGTAGGTGCGGACCCCGAAAAATGGATTTAAAAAATTCAAATTTCTCCATTTCTGCCCAAAAATTTTTGAACTAAATTTTTCTAATACATCCTTTTTTCATTGTAGGACATACAAAATTCTTATTTGGCAGGAAAGCGAGCATGAGGATGTGGATATTACCGCAATAAATCATCCACCCACATTGGATGTATTGAGAGTATGCAGATTGTTTAAGTTCTGGGCCATACCAGGCATGAGGTCTCAAGTAGAATTTTTACAATCACTGGTAGACAGGTGGAACATATAGGACTAGTGTTTCATGATTGGTGGCCACCGACTCGAAATTGAGCTAGAGGACATATATTTTTTAACTGGTTTTCCCAAGAGAGGCAAATGATTATCACTTTTCGGCACTAGGGCAGGTGGCCATTCTGTCACTAGTCTCCGATTAGAGTTTTGCAATGATCAAACAAAGGACAAATAGATCAATATTGAAACTATCGACCATCCTGAACTTAAGGTTATTGCATTCACTGTCACCAGATTATGCGGGAGTGTAGCATTGCATGTAGCTACTGGATCCCTGATGCAAATGGCTATAGACTGTTATCGAGGTACCATATTCAATTGGTGCGAGGCGGCGAATGTAAAAGGCCAACTAACCAGAGCAAAGAACGGACAACTAAAAAACTTTGGATACGGTTTCCTGGTTGTGAGCTTTGGTCTAGAGGGGGTCTCTATGCTGGTCCCACAACAGCTTCTGTTGAGGCTGGTCTTCCTCGAGAGCCTAGGATAATGCATTGGGTTGCAGTGATGGCCCGTCACCCTGAGGAGGGTTCAGATGTTGTTCGATTTCCGCCTGAGTATTTTTGTTGGTTGAGGAACCAACTTTTTGTTATTCAGGATTTTCCATATGCCGGGATAGATTATCGCGGTGACCTAGACATGATTCTTCCACCAGGAGAGTAGTGGGATGATTCAAGTAAAATCATTTTCAACACTTTCTAAGTTTTAACTAATTTTTTTTTTTTTGTTTAAATCATCCAAAACTGAAAATAATTTTTTTTAAATGCAGATGTGGGTCCACGACGACTAGCCACTCTCCAACCTTATGAGAGGAGACACCTAGCTGCAACAGTACTAGCCCCACATGACCAATCTACAGAGATCCTGATTGATTTGGAGAATCATCTAAAGTGTTTGACAATAGATATTCCAGAGACTGGCATAGATGATATTCCACTTAGGTTACAACAATATGTGATTGGGGTCCCAGGACCTTTTAGGAGGTTCCTTTGTAGGGTGGCCCGAGCAGTGGTTTCTTATCGTGATCATCACCAGGGATAGGATGATCGCTTTTGTAGACTCACATGACATTTTTGCCTTTTTTTACTATCATTTTTGCCGATCATAAGGTGTTTTTCAACCTATGATCGAAGACGATGTATATTTGACACACTTCTTCTATGCTATGATATATCATTATTACCGGCTATATTGTGTAACATGTTATTGAATGTTTTAAATTTACTGATTTGATTATTGCAAGTGTCTATTTATCATACGAGAAGCAACTGCATCTGCTAATGTATTTAAATATCTTGGAATATGCTGATATTCAATGTAATAAAATTCACGTTCCAAGAGATGAACGCTCAAAAATAATCTTAATAACACTGGATTTCTAATGGCATAAACCCTGTTCAACTGTAATACAATGAGTTCAAAATCTAACCTAACAATCAAACTCTGAATCCCAAATGAGATGGATTCAGATAATAACTCAATCATTACACTATATTCTGCAATGTTATTCGTTGTTTGACCGAGGCTTACCCCATGCATAGATACTAACTCATCAGAGGGTGAATAGATAACCAAAGCTATGGAAGAAATGTTCTGTGTACTACGACAAGCACCATCATCAAAACCAATGTATGTTTGAAGAGACGTCAACATCTGCAATATAAAGAGTAAAATCAAGATAAGAAGGAATAATGATAAACACACTCTCTAAACTAGGCACAATTTTCTAATCTAAAACACACCAGCTATAAAGAAACTAATCTAACAAAAATCTCCACACCGAAATTTAAGCATAATATCTCTTCAGATAAAGCCCATTTTTGGGTTTAGCCAAAGAGACACCGTCAAAATCTACCAATTCATAGGCCCCTTTTGCCAGATTTCACTTAACAATATAAGGAACATGCCGCATAGGTACAAATTTTCCAGCCCCTAGCTTATCGTTTGCTTGATCATATAGTAAAACTACGTCTCCTTCTGAAAAATTACGAGGTGTAACATTTCAGTCGTACTGAGCTTTTATCTGTTTCGCATGAGTTTCGATTGCTAATGTAGCATTGTGTTGATTCTCATCTAGCTAAGCTAAGTACAAAAAATGTTTCTCCTCTTCAGAAGTTGCTAGGAGTAATTCTATGGCTATTTGCAATGACAAAATTTCGCATTCAATAGGAAACACTACTTCCAAACCGTAAACCATTTGAAAAGGAGTGAAACCAGTTGATGTTTTCACTGAGGTTCGATATACCCAAAGTGCTAAAAATAACATGTTATGCCAATTCGACCTATGAATACCAATGATTCGTTGGATCATAGTGACTAGAACTTTATTGATAGCTTCAACTTGACCATTAGCCTATTGGTAATATGGAGTAGAACTATCGTGACACAGGCCAATTTGATCTGTCAGTTCAGTCATCATGATGTTTCAGAAATGACTTCCATGATTAGTAATAATAGCTTGAGGAACACTGAATCTAGCAATTATATGATTGAATACGAAAGTTGCAGCAGTTTTGTCGTTTGCCGAAAATGTAGGCATCGCCTCAGCCCACTTAGTAAAATAATCTACTGCTAGGATGATATACGCATGCCCCTTGGTCGAGTGAGGGTTACATGTAATAAATTCAATACCCCACTTTGTGAAAGGACCGAAAACAATTATAGGGTGGAGAGGAGCGAGTGGAGCACGCATCTTACGATGAAAAATTTGACAATTGTGGCATTTCCGTACTGCATAGATACAATCTTTGAATAAGGATGGCCAGAAATAACCAGCACGCAATATCTTTTGGGTTATGGCATACCTAGAGATATGACCACCACATGCTCTAGAGTGATAGTCATTCAGAACCTTTTCAGCTTCTTCATGAGTTAGACAATGTTGAAAAACAGAATCCGCCCCACGATGATAGAATGTATCTCCAATAATATTATATTGTTGGGATTGGAAACATATTTTACATCGCTGAGATCATGAGATTTTAGGCCGAAAAGATTGGGTTTGGAGATAAACAATAATATCTGCATACCATGGATCAAGAGTACTGATAAGAAGCAAGGATTCGTCCGCAATGGGCTCTTCTGCCACAGTTTCAGTATCAGCACGCGGGAAATCACACATCAGTTTGGTAAAACCAAAGATTTCTTTGCCTTGGATTTTTCAAATTCCAAGTCAAATTCCTACAGGATAACTATCCATTTGGAATCCTTTCACCCTAGAAATTGTTTGGTCAAGATATACATCAGAGGGTTACAGTTAGAAATTACCATGGTTTTGCGTAATAAGATGTAGTGACGAAATCTTTGGACATCTTGAACAACTACCAAGGTCAATTTCTCCACATGTGAATATTTAAGATCAGTCCGATTCAGAGTTCGACTAAGATAGTAAATCACATGTTCATTGTTGAATTCATCTTCCTAAACTAAAACCATCCGAATGGTGGAATGAGAAGCGATGAGGTACAAAAAGTAATCCTGGTTGTAATTGGGAGGATGTAGTAACGGTGCATGGTTTAACGCGTGTTTAAGTGCATCAAAAGATTTGTCAGTGATCTCATCCCAAAAGAATGGAGTATTCTGTTTCAACAACCTGGTAAAACCTTTCGTTATCTCAGCATAGTTAGGAATGAAACGACGTAAAAAGTTTGCTTTCCCTTGCAAACTTTGGAGTTGGCGAAGAGTCGAAGGAGGATGCACTTTGATGATAGCTTCAACCTTCGAGGGATCAATACAAATGCCAGCGTTTGAAATAACAAATCTTAGTAAATGACCCGCTTCTACACAGAAAACACATTTTTGTGGATTCAGCCTAATTCGATAATGCCTACATCTCATAAAGATAGCTCGTAAATGAGTGAGATGATAGGCTCTATGTAATGAACGATCAGGTAAATCATCGAGATAAGGCTGCACAATGTGCTTGATGTCATGAAATGTGTAAGACATAGCCGTTTGAAAAGTTGCTCCAGCGTTCTTCAATCCAAAAGGTAATTTGCAATATGCAAATGTCCCCCATGGACATATGAAAGCCGTTTTAGGTCGAGAAGTAGGGAGTATGTTGATTTGATTGCAGCCAAAAAAACCATCCATAAAGGAGAACATTTCACTACCGGCACAATCATCAATAACATGATTGATATAGGGGGTTGGATAATTGTCTTTAGGACAAGCTTGATTAATATCCCTATAATTGATAGATATTCTTATCGTTCCTTGTTTTTTGTTAACAGGAACAATATTCGATACCCACTCCGTTAAAGGAATTGGATAAATGAAACTTGCTCGAAGTAATTTCTCAACTTTAGCTTTAATAGCAGTAGCTTTTCTTGGATGTATCTGACACAAACGTTGCCAGACAGGTTTAGCATCCAGGTAAGTTTTAATTTCATGGACAATAAATGATGGATCGATTCCTGGCATTTCTTCATATTACCAGGCAAACACGTCGTGGAATTCTTGAAATAGGGCTTTATAAGTTTGGATTTCATCGTCCATACAGGAAGCAACTATATGAATGTTTTCAATAATTCGAGGTTTAACTGAAATGTCAATAGGAACCATTCAAGAGATATTTCCCAAATTTAACTCAAAATTAAGATGTTGCATGGATTTTGTGGTTCTTTTACATAGTCAGTAGCAAAAATAGATGAAAAATCATTTTCAATATGATCAAGATCAGGTAAAAATGAAAATCGATGATGAAGATCTTCCCATGGTAAATCATCAACAAACAAAAGTTCACGAATCTGCTTATCAGTATGAACAGGCTTAGAAAAATGCTTTTGAAGGTGAGGTTGATATCAAAAGTGAATCTCCATGGACCACATTCATTGAATCATTTTCGGTTGAACAAGAGTCAGAAAATGACTGTATGGCCTGATATGAAATTTCAAAGGGGCTCAAAGGCATCGCACCATTAAATGAATCCACCTCAGAATCGGAAGGTACGATCCAAGGATCATCAAAAGCAATAGTGTTCGATGAAATCATATGAATAGTTACAATAGAAGGCAATACGTTAGGAGGAGGGAAGGAAAAAGTTCTTAGTAAACCAGAATCTTTAATCAAACCTACCCCAACATCCTTGTAAGGGATAGTTGTTTTACCAACATGCTGAATAATATCTAAAGAGGCTGGGTCGAATGAGAAATAAGTCAGCTAGTCTATCGTAACGATCTTTCCGTTATGAGGAAACTTGATAAGCCGAAAGAGCGATGAAACGATAACAGTCATAGCGTAAGAACAACTGTAGCCCAAGAGAAGGTTGTAATCTAAAGGGGCATCAACCACTTCCACATCTAGATTTACAGTTTTGCCTTTGACCTCTATAGGCAAATCCTGCAAAATACCAAAAGGATGGAACCCTTGGCCATCAAAAGCCTTTAGAATGGACAGAGACTAATTGACTGTAGGAGAATCAAGTGATCTCCAACACTGGATCGACATAATACACGTGGACTCTCCCTCATCAATCAAAGTCCGAAAGCAAGATTTGTTTTTGACTAACACTGGAATCTGGAAAGCCATTTGATGAGGTAGGCAGGGTGTACTATTCTCTAAATCGAATATTATTAGGTTCAAATCCTAAATATCAACAGCTCCTATAGCAGACAACAGTAATTTTACACTGTGCTGGGCATGATTGTAGCACTTCCAAAGCTGTCATTGCTAAGGGGGAAATAGCTAAGTCTTCAACAATGTTATAATTTTGAGCAGTTCTCGCATGTGGATTGAAAGCTGATTTCCAAAGTATACCTTTAGCAGGCGGTTTGATTACTAAGTCAGGGTTAGGTTTCTCGATCTGTAGCGGATTAGAACTAGGAGGAGTTGTAGTTGATGGGTTTGACTTAGAAGATTATGCTTCTTTGCCACCAACAGGATTTTTACTACCATAATCTTGCAATCACGTTGCAATCCTCACATGAGACATCATCATAATGGGTTCTTCTGGGGCATTTGAGGAAGAACCGATCATCTTACTGTCTTGATTAGGAAAAGGATCCTTCAAAACAGCAGGCGTTTGAGAACCTTTGACGATTTTCAAAACCTCTGCTCGATGTGGGCAGTCTTTGGTAAAATGATCCTCGTCACAAATGAGACAAGGATAACGAGGTTTATGTTTCTCATCAGTAGATTCATTTTTATCTGTTTTCTCTTTTGAGTTTTGTTTGTTTTTCTTCCTCCCCTTCTTTTTACCACTGGATTTTGATTTGGCCGTAGATGATTCTACGACATGGATATCGGTAGGAATTTAAGTGGAAGAGTCTCCTGTCGAGGAATCTGGTAAAGTTATAATAGGAGAAGATTTCTTTGAAGATTTCTTCTTGCTTTTAGTACTAACTGAACCGATCATACCATCAGCAGCATGATACCCTGAAGGAGCTGCAGTTATTTGATTGTGTTTCAGAAAATCGGGGATTTTTTCATGTAAAGTACCTGACTGCGTATAAATGAGGTCAAGGTATTGAGCTTGAGAAATGACTTGCTCTTCAGTAACAACTCCTGCCTTAACTACATCTTTAGTGATTTTAGGTAACAATGATTTAACAAACCATTCCACTAAAATTTGATCCCAAATAAAAACTTTCACTAAACGCCTTCTACGTCACCATTCATGAATATGATCAGAAATATATGTGGACGTGGATTGTTTTAGTGAAGTTAACAATTTTGTGCCATTGTCGTATTTGACAGGCAACTAAAAATGAGTTAAGAAAGAAGTAGCTAACTGACTAAAATTATAAAAAGAGCCTCATGGTAACTCAATGTACCATTTGGCAGCAAGACCAATCAGAGTTCGTTGAAAAAGATGTAAGTAAATTGAATCATCAATAATGGAATTAGATGCACACCAGAGGTGATAAGTCATCCCATGATTTGACGGATCCTCTCCTGACTTACCCTCGAACTTTGGGATATCATTGGGCAACTTATTAGGCATTGGTGGCCACTACAGAAGACAGTAAATTGGATCGTTCATAAGGCGCGAGAAATCAGGTAAATCCAAAGTTGCAATAAATGGTAATTAACGGTTAGGGTCATGAAAACCTTGGGTAACAAGACCAGCCCTATGAGGAGGATATCCAAGATAACATGGAATTGGATTTGCATTAGGAATATTATAACCTCCTGGAAAACCAGGATTAATCAAACCAAACTGGGGTTGTTGAGGTTGTTGATAAGTATAGCCAGCTTACGGTTGATACTGATAAACTGGGTTTTGTACAGTAGGACCGAATTGATATTGTCCCTGGTACTGTTGATAAGTGAACTGCGGTTGACTTGTGACAGCCGTACTTGGACCAGCTTGTCTTGTAGGCATCTGGACCGAAGTCTGAACTTTAGGTCCTGACTGTGGTAAAGAGGCTTGAGGAGTTTGCACTGATGTAAGAACAGTAAAAATTGGAGCTACCGATACTCCAGAAACAGGTGTGGTAGGTTGAACACAAACTGCAGTAGTTGCAACAACAGTTTGAGGCGGAGTTCGAGGTGAACTAGGCCCAGGTTGCTGAACTAAACCAGGTGCAGAGGTTTGAATAGTAGGTTGGATAGGTTGCTGGGTTGGACCAGAAACCAAAGGTTGTCCAGGTTGACTTGATAACTACACATTAGGTTGCATAGTCTATTGAGTTTGAGATGGATCCCACACCATATTCATTCCGGGGTGTGGACCCATAAAAGGTTGTGCATATGGAGGACCATAACCGGGTTGAACGTACGGCTGATAATTAAGTGGTACATTTCCAGCTCCTTGTACAAATGGTTGACTAGAAGGTGGTTGGAAACCTTGAGTTGGGTACTGACCTTGAGGTTGATAACCTTGAGGCGCGTACTGAAACTAGGGTTGATCTTGAGGTATGTACTAAGTCTGGGGTTGACCTTGAGGTATGTATTATCCTGACAGTATGTACTGTCCTTGAGGTTGCCCCACAGGTGGTAACTGACTACCTTGAGGTTCCCCCCAGGTGATAATTGACTACCTTGAGGTTGCCCCCCAGGTGATAATTGACTACCTTGAGGTTTCCCCCCAGGCGGTAACTGACTACCTTGAGGTTGCCCTCCAGACGATAACTGACTACCTTGAGGTTGAGGATTTGGAATACTGCCAGACATCATTAGGATTTCTTCTACGCTCAACGCTTGAGTTCCATTATTACCAGTTGATAGCTCATGTTCAATTGGTTGAGGAGATGCTCCTGAAAAAGTACCAGTTAGTGACTGGTACCCCGAAGGAACAGAAGGACCGCCATATAAAAATGTTTTCGGTGTTTGGGAAAACATAGATGATTGTCTCGACATATTCAACGGAGGATAATAACCTCTGGGTGTTGGATTAAAAGGAATTCGAGGTGGTGAAATCTAAGACCCAGGTTTTCTAAAAAAATTGTCAATGATACGTACCAAGCATCATTCCTAAAAGTACTGTAGAATATTGATTCACGCTCCCTAAGCTCTAAAGTTGGTTTATTTTCAGGAAGAATTATATCTTCACCTGAACTAACAAGTTCTTCAATAGAAATGAGGCTAGAAGGAAGATTTTTGGTAATGATATTTCCTACCCTGGGTGAACTAGGACCACTAGAAGTTGGAGAAGAAAATCCTATAGATGGAGTAGCAACAAGTTCAGTTTCAGGCTCAGAAATTTTAGGTTCTTCAGCTAATTCACTAGTAGTAGAAATACTACCAGTAACTTTGGAAAATGAAATTGATTTAGAAATATACTATGTTGTTTGTACTTGATAATCAGGATGAACAATTAAAGATGACTCTCCGGCTTCTAGTGACCCAACTCTACTATCACTAGGTGATACAAGAGCTCGTAGCCCTTCAAGCTGACTTGGTGTTTACTCAGGAGGTTTCCCCTGAAGTCTATGAGACTGTCTCGGTAATTCAAGCACGATTAAATATTTAATTACTCACACGCAATCAAAGAAAAATTTCAATAAAACCACATAAAGTCTCTAAAGAAACAAATAATTGAATCACACGCCTAAAAAACCTAAGAGTTCAAACCACACACAAACAATAACTTCCCATACTAAAAACACTAGTTGGTGATGAAATCCAACGTCGTAGAATTCTAATACAGAAAGGGCGGTTGGAACAGTTACCCCGACAACCTGCTTAGTGAAACATACTGGCACAAATTTCTTCACAAAACCATCTTGAGTGAAGAGAACCCCCCAGAGAGTCCAAGTGAGTCTAGTCGATGTTTGCTCCAGGTACATTGAGACCCATCCTTCACCGTCACCTTAGGAAATAATCCTAAGTTTATGGACACTAAGGTTACCAACAACAACAAATACAACTGGGGGAACAATCTACGATCCGATCTATGCACAAGGGCAGAGTAACAAAGCTCAATCCCCTTGAAGGCTCCTCAACATGATCAATCTGAGGTTTACCAACAAGTGACCCCAGGCTCCTCAACAATTGTTAATCCAAGGCTTACTATTTATAATACGCACAAATCTTCTATCTTTCCCAATGAAACAGACTTGATTGTCTCAAAGGTTTGGACATGATCTTGTCATTGACTCCTTTAAGAGAAGCTTCCCAGAATGTATCAATTACAATTGGATTCATTTCCTACTGCAAGATATAGCTACTTGTTTGTTTTAACTATCCTGAGAGTTAATTACTCCCTACTCCAAGATACTAGCCTAAGCTATATTGGTGATAAGAGCCCTAGAAATAAAAAAGATTACTATATCAACTTTAATTAAGCATCGCTTTTATAGGTTTTCTTTAAGTCAATAGGTATGGAAATGAAACTTTGATGGTGTGAAAAATCAACTCCAAAAACACTAAAAAATGCACCTAAAATGATAAACCATTTCTTTTTTCTTTTAATGAATTTCTAGCTAAAATAAAGAGTTCGGGAATGCAATTCTTTGAGAAACAAATCTTTCTTTCAACATGTAAATGAAAAGAAAAACTTTTTTGTCTTTTTCAATAAGGACTCAAAATGAGACTACTAATTATGCTCACAATAAATCCCTTTCTTTTTCAAAACACAAAACTACAAAAAACAATTTCTTTCAAAAGAGAACTACAAGTTCTAGAAAACACTCAAAACTACAAAACTAATCTTGAGATCTAAAAACTTCTAAAAACCTAATTGTATAAAAGCTTCAATTCTTTTTTAGGACGTTTTACTTAGTTTTTCAGTAAACTAAGGATTCATTCGTTTAGAATAACAAATCAATCAAAAAACATCCAGATATGTTTTCTTTTATAAAAATGAAATTCAAAACTTATGACAAAGCTTGTTCAAAGATTTGCAAAGAGAAAAGTAAATCTATTTCTCACAAAGGACACATTTCACAAACAGGTCAGACTCATTAAGAATATGAAAAGACACCAAGGTAATCTAAGGTTTCTCAGGCTTCTAATCTTTGAGTCACTACAGAGACCAAGTGAAAACCACTCCAGGCATGCAAAACTTCTAGAAAATCATCTAAAACAAAAATACCAATGGAACTCACTCACAAGAGATTTTTGACAGAACACATGCAGATCTGGGTAGACACTAAAAGCCGTAAATAAAACCTAAACTTAACTGGAAGAAAACATTTTTTGGTTTTTCAAAAAAATTTATAGGGCCCGCAGGCTTCTAGAAGAACCAGATGTAGTACCGCTCTATGCACTAAAGGAAAAGTGCGGAGATGCCCACACTGTTTGTAAAGAGAAAGTGCGGTCCCCTGAAAACTTCGAAAAAACAAAAAACAATCTAGATTCTAAAACTACCCAATCCAACACACATCAAGCAAAAACCGGAAATGAGAACAAGTTTCTCAAGTCAAAGACAAAGGAAAACCAAAAACCAAATTCAGTTCCCCAGTGGAGTCGCCAATTGTTTGGCCTGATAAATTGCTCTTGTGGACAAGGTCGATCTCCATATTATCAAAATATATCTAGCAACAAGTAGAAAAACAAATCTATCTTTCTCTAAACATATGCGATTCATAAATAAAAACTATAGAGGTGCTTAGACCCTACCTTAAGTCCAACGCTAGTTTGTAGCAGCGATCCTTCAATCATCCAAAAGAGTTTCCTTTTGATAACCAGCAATCACAAACAAGCAAACATCAAATAACACCTGCATAGCTAATATCATAAATCATGTTCATTATGGTGATCAAGGAATCCATAAAATAAACCATAAAACAACAGCTTATTGAGAAAAACAAACTTATTTGTATTAACTTTGAAGTAGAAGAACCTTACAACCTTTTCAGCCTTGATGTTGAACAAGCTCTTCCCAAGGTCTAAAATAGGAGTCTCCTTCACTTTGACAAGCCTTACACTCTTCCAAATGAGATCAAAGAGGTATGTAATCTCTCCTCATAAAAGCTCAATTAAGAAGACTAAGTTCCAGCAACATTTCACCTCAAAAATATTCAGCTTTCAACCTCTCAAGTAACCAGCCCAATGCTTCATTTTATAGTGTAGAGGAAGGAGGTTACAGGTCCACCTATGAAGGGATAGAGTCCTCCTTCAAAGGGATAATCTCCTCACATCAAGGGGTTAGCTCCTTAAGCTATGGGATGCATGAACCTTAAGGGAGCAAACTTGCCACCTCAAGATTCCTTCTAGAAGCTTCTAGAAATGACTCAAAGTGAGTTTTTAAGAATATACTTGCGCCTTTTTAACTTTTACAGGGGTCTGCACCCATAACACAGAGACAGAGCGGTCAAGTACGCAAGACTTTAGGTGCGGGACTGCAGGTAATGCTAAGAGAAAGTGTGGAACCAAAGTTTTAGAGACATTTGAGGACTTTCTCTTATTTTCAAGGCTTGATATGAAGAACTGAGGCTTAAGACTTGCAAAGGAGGAAAGTATGAGTGGTAATGGACTCACACAGATTGCAGAATTTCAAAGTGACAATTTTTTGTGCAACAACCTCCCCTGAAAACCACCCAGTGCTCATAAGTGGTGCGAAAAAACCCGCTTACTACCCCTCTGCTAAAAGCCAAAACTATCACATCACTCCTCTAAATGCTAAAAGTAACAATATTCCCCAAACACCCACCAAATGTTGACTTTGTTAATAAAGCCAAAAACCCCGAAATCATTTCTTTATCGTGATTTCAACTAAATCTGCCATGCACGCACCTGTACGATGATGAACCTGTCAACCTACATCTAGTCGCCAACTTGAAGAAGCCATTGAACACTCAGTTCACCTTCCAACCCACGCAGAACTTTTTGACCGTGCACAGTTGCCTGTCAACCTGTTCAAAACCAATTTTCCCCAAATTACAGGTATTTAACCCAATATTCACTGGAAACCTTGTCTAAATTTGAACCATTTACTTAATTTCTAAAACTAAAGTAAAAATTAATTGAAAGAACTTCAAAGTAACCCGAAACTACTCTGCACTAAAACCATGTTACACTCAAGTACTGAAAAACCCTTTTTCCCCATTCTTAGATCCACAAGAACTAAGAATGTTTGCCCCTATCACCATGGATGTCAGGCTAATTACTACTCCTCACTTGGACCTAGACCACCTTCCCCTTGCTAATAAAGATTCTGAAATCAAGGACACCTATGTCCTTAAATCCCCTATTAAACTGTACTGTCGATACAGGGACCAATACCTAAACCAAGCTGATAAAATAGGTCTATGGGAATCTAATTTACCCAAGTATCAATTCCCTAAGGTGCACATTTTCCCTAAAATCATTCATTATTGCCATGCAAACTACATTCCCAGTCAAAGGGCAGTGATGTCCCCTAACCAACCATACTTTTCACCATCACTGCCAAGTCAATCAATGAAATGTTGCAACTCCAACTAGGGCAGGGCTTAACCCCTATTTCAATTGGAGACCTACTAGACCAATTTCCCAAACTTACCACTACCAAGATTGCTGAAATGCTTTAGACCTTCATCAGGGAGGGAAAGCATGTCCCAATAGAACCTCCTCCATATGTGGCTACCATATTTTCCCCATTTGGTCAAGATATAGTAGCAATGATCTCTTGTGTTTTAGGCTATACCACTAGTGAGTATATAGATGAAATCATTTTAGCCTTCATGTCCATTTTTACTCTAGGACAGCTCCCTGTTGTCATGTATGATTATTCCAAGTACATAGTTGATAGGATGCATGAACAATTTTTGAGAATGAGTAATGAAAGAGTGTTTAAGTATTCTTCAATTTTGTACCACCTTTTCTTATACTATCAACCTGACAAGTTCCCATTAACTCTACAAAATCTTCACACTAAAGGTCATCCTAGGTCAGTAATTTTTTGGACTCCTTTTATACATAAGCATGATTCCCCATATCCATACACATACTTCATAAATCTTTTTGTATATTCAGTAGTGACCATGATGCTAGAAAGTCCTCCTCCAAGAATCAATTTAGACATCAAGAGGATCCTGCAGCTGTCAAAAAAGTACAAAGTGGGGGATTGGTACTTATACCAAAATCACATAGAAATTAGGATCTATGGTTGTGATTTGGCCCCATATAAACTACCCAGATACCTCCTAATGAGGTTATTTTCTCTGGAGTACTACAGGTAGATAATCAACTCAGATGAGGTACATTTTGTTAAAGCCAAGAAGAAGGCTCAGCTCAGAATCAAAGATAAACTAGGCCCCTTTGTATGAAATAGTAGAGAAGCTGGAGGAGAAGCAGAAGAAATCCTTCAAAGACTCAAACTAAAACAAAGCTTCATATGGAGATATGATCCTTGTGACTTCATTTGCAACAGAAGACAGAAAAATAAGATGACTCCCTACATTCACCACCGAATCCCTGAAATAGAGAAAGATGAAAATCAGTTGGAATGGGTGGAGAATACTCTAGTGGATAGAGATAGCACTGAAGTTGCTGTTGAAAATGCACTAATTGATCTAGAGAAAAAGCTTTATGAAGGTTCTTTC
Organism: Pinus tabuliformis; assembly: GCA_031772625.1. Classification (NCBI taxonomy): domain Eukaryota; kingdom Viridiplantae; phylum Streptophyta; class Pinopsida; order Pinales; family Pinaceae; genus Pinus; species Pinus tabuliformis. The sequence continues at coordinate 699,908,939 of CM062805.1, read as the reverse complement.
CTACAGGTTCCAGGAGAATCTCAACCACAAGGAGAATCACAAGCACACAATGAACAACATATAGAAGAAGAGTCCCAGGTACAAGAAGAACTAGAGAAGCCAGACCTATCAGAGGAATTAGGTCAAACAGGTACACAACAACCCAATATGAGTACTCTCCTTAACTTGAAAACTCCTCTAAATGAGGAAATAAACCTTAAAAGGAATAGGGAGAAGGCCACTACTTCAAGCAGAGCAACCATTCAAACATATGCAGAAACTAGCCAAGTCAAAAGGCAGAGGTTAAATCCTGTCTCAGAGCAGGAATTCACAGAAGAGACAGTAAGGGCCACCAACACAAAGAAAGAAAGAAGTAGGCCTACTCCTTTTGGGGGCACACCAGAACCTTCCACATCTCATATTGAGATGTTGGAAAGGCAAAAGAGTGTTGAAGTGTCCTCATTTGGGATGCTAGTGGAAAACGATCAAGACATTAAAGAAAGGTACAAAGACATCAAAGCCAGGAATGAGAGGCTAAAGGCCCAGACTTATGCACAGTACCTCAAGGTGGCACCTACCAACCAAACAAGACTGATGTCAGCCTATGATGTGAAAGAAGGCAAAACGCAAATGGCATTCATGAAACCCACTACTCAACAACCAAGGATAGTAGTTGACTTCCAGGAGACAGATTTTGAAGTACTGGCAAAGGAAATACATGCTATTGACCAAATTGAGTTGCACAAACAAACAGGGGAGATGATTTACTCCACCTTGACAGGGAGAGCCATTGCAGCCCACCAATTGTAGAACTCTCTGAATAATATATCAGCTCAGTTCCAATTGGAGAAGGCCTCTTCATAGGCAAAAGACACCAGAACTAAGTCCTTAGAGGACTTAATCATTGAGTTGGGACACGATTCCAAAGATGTAAAGGCCACTCAAAAGTTTATAAAGAAGAAGAATGATGAGATAGCTGCTTTGAAGAAGCAAATCGGAATTCCACCATTGCATCATCCACAAAAAAAGGAAGTCTTCGAAACATAAAGGGAAAAGAAGAGCTTATGTACTTGGTCCTCAATCTAAATGACCAGTTGGAAGAAACAGAGAAAGAATTGGACACATTGATTCAGTCCAAACAGAGTGAATTGGCCACTACCTCCATAGTTGTCGTTCCCATAGTAACAACTGCAATCCCTTCAAAATTGGTAGCCTATTTAGCACCAACAGCTCCACCTACTACATCACTTCTAGTCATAACAGAATCTACAACAACAAATACTTCAACATAGAAAACAACAGAGTTAGTGAAATCCATGGAAGAAATGTTCATCCAGGCAATGGAGCTTAAGAGGCTTAAGAAGAAAGTGAGAATCTTAGAAACTGATTATAAGCTTGCCCAAATACAGCAGAAAGAAGAAGCACAGAAATCCCTAAGGATGGGTGAGAAGATTAAGATCCTAAAGAAGGATCTAACATTACAAAAGCCACTAGGATAGACTAAGGAAATGCTTTGGGCCAATATCATTGACTCTGTCAATGATATTTGGCCATCAATTCAAGTAATATTCGAGCAAACAGAACTGGTGAAAGTGGCCACCAAAGCAATACAAAAGGTAAAGGAAGACTTAGGAGAACAACTTGAGGTTGCGAATCAACTCATCCATTTCTTGAACAGCAAGAACAGGCATGAACTAAATGAGCTTGATGTGGAGGATAGAACAAAAGCCATCATTAAAATAAAAAAGGTTCTCTCTAAAAGAAACCTTATGCTTAACTTAGAGGAAAAATGCCATAACATGCAGGTTGGCATTGACAGATTCATGGCAAAGCTTCAAATTCTGAGGGATAAAGGCCTTCCCAGTCCCATGGTAATTAATGACAAACTTATGACCCAATTGGAATATGTTGACAGATTAGAGAAATTGTCCAAGGAACAGACAAGCACTTCAGGAGTCAAAGCACAACCAATAGGGAAAGTATTATATGATACTTTAGAAAATATATTCTTCCTAGAGCATGAGGTGAAACATCTATTTCTCACCAAGCCAAATTTTTCCAAATACACTGAGGCAGATGAGATATATAGAAGGATGCTCAAGGTAAGGTTACCGAAAGATGAATGGTGGGAAAAAATAACAGATTTACTATAAGTTACCACAGTAAACTGAAAGCAGGTAAAAGGACAGATAAACAAGGTCAAAGAGTATTAGTAAAAGATTAAAGACAAATGTGATTCCAGCGTACAAATATCAGCCAATTTAAAGAGCTAAAATTTGAATTGACAACACTATCACAATAAAAGGGACAACATGATACAGTTTTCCATCTATCTCTATCTTCATGCTTGAAGATATTTTGATTTCCTAGATTAATTCTTAGACTGTTATGAGATATTTTGTAAATACATTTTGTATAAATACTTCACCTTTCAAAGTATTTAGTGTGGATTCAAAGACATTTCTATAGACTTTTTTCTCTCAAGTTAAAGTGCTATTGTATCAAGATTGGATTGGCTTGCTAGATCAAGGAATAAAGTAAAGACATTCCATAGGATTCTTGTGTAAAGTGGAAATCAAATAAGTATTCTATCTCTCATGTGTATTATCATTTTTCTTTATGTTTATTAATAATCGTATGTGTCTCTATGAAATGTAAATGGTAAACTAGGAATGATATTTCAGAATTGGCTTTAATGCTCTCTGTCTTGACTATTTACATTCTTAATGTTTTCTGCTAAAATATCTTAGTTAGGGAATTATTAAATGCTCCCTTACTTCTGTAGTTTCCCCCTCGGTCTATGGTAAAGGATTCTCAGTTGCCCTTTGCTCATGATCACCCCTTGCTCTTCATCTTGATCCTGGTCTAAGGATTCTTCATTTCCCTTTCACCCTGGTTAAGACTACCTCATCCATTGAACCTAAGATTTGTTTTTTGTTTTGCTAGCCTGCCCTGTGAACACTCCCTTTAGTGATCTAGTCTAGTTAAGCCATTCTTTGATTGACTTCATAGCCCAATGTTTTGAAGATCTTGCTCCACATATCTATTCTTAGAATTCCACCACCCAACCAAATTCAACACCTTATGAACACTAAGAACTAGCCTAAAATCCCAACCAAAACAAAGTTAAATTATAAAGAGGGAGTCCCCTCTAGACTTAGGTTGGCTAGAACTTGAGTCTAAAAGATTAGATTTGTAGTTACCTCAGATTATTCCTTCTTTTGATAACTTCTAGGGAAGACTTTTGAGTGATAACATGGTCAATTCATTTTAATATTGTTTTGGATTGATGTTTAAAAAGCTTGGCTCTATGAATATATAATACTATGGTAGGGGTTTCTCTATTCTTACTTTTTAGTTACAAGAAAATAAACTAGTTTTTCTAGAATTCAGACCATGTTAATTGTGGAAGGAAAAGCTCGGCTGAAAGATGAAACCATGGCATACAAATTTCAAATTTCAATCCTTTCATAGAAAAATTCGAAACTATGTCATTTAGAGTTTGACTCCTAAATTTCTTAACACAATTTTGGTATGAATCAACCTTGTAGAGTATTGGAAATTTTCTAAGAAAGTACCTGACAACGCAGCCTCCCATAGTTGGTCACATGTCTTGTACTATTATTTTTGGAAATGGATCTTCGTATAAGGCTTCCTTTGAAATTCAATGTTTTTACCTAGAAACTGGTTTTAGACAATGGAAGGTTACCCTTCATGGTTAGTCTTGCCATGAATATGGCATATAGCCCTATTATTTCCCTCTCGATAGCCTAACTGCTAAAGGAAATAAGGGTTTTGAGATGCAACGAGAAGGGAGAAAGGAGAATGGGTTATGCGAGCAAACCAAAGAAAGTGAAGGATCGAAGGAAACCCCCATCAAATACTAAAGTGAACTTGGAAGACAACTCTGATTGGAATAAAAATAAATGTAAAGAAAGAAAGTCGCAAAACAAGAGAGAAGAAACCATAATCAACTGTGAGTTCAAGAAGGAAGAAATCCAGCTAAGGAACTGCAAGGTAAGAGGTACAACAAAATAACGTTTTAGTTAGGAAAAAGAGATAGGAAAAGGAAATGAATGTTGAGAAGAGATGAAAAAATAGTTGAAATTGTGCACAAACAAAATGTAAAGTCAATTTTAAAACTTCTATACAAGTATTAAGGGATTTCATTGCAAAAACTACATCTCTAGTAAAATTATTTTGCTTCAATTAAAGAGACAGAGATCCTAGATCTAAGTGATTTCTGACAAAATTGGTGAGAACTAGAGTTCAATCTAATATACCTATTTATTCTTAATGAGGGAAAGAAATATAAGAAAAAAAATCATGTTTGATGAATCAATGAATCATTACTTAACAACAAACAAGTCTATTATACCTCTGAAGTGACTGTTTTCAAGTCAAATATTGTTTCTGTTACTTTTGACTACTATTTCTTTCATCTGGTTATCTTGCAATAAATTAAGTTTAGCGTACTAAGAACAACTAGTCATATGAGTCCTTTGAAATCAAAACTTCTAATGGGTACAAGTTTCTTCTTTTCAATATACATTTGTCCTTGGTTTGTACCTATTGCAGTCTCACATTTATATGGCAAGAGGAGCCTTCCCATGTTTTGGCTCTTATAATTACAAAAATTAGCTCTGTGAAAACTTGGCTGAGATGAGAGAGTAGGTCATCGGCTCAAACAAAGGAAAAATTCACACAAACTAGGCTATGTTTTTTTGACAACAACGACAATTTTGTACTGACCAAGAAGCAAGTTTGACTTACTAGTAGGTTAGTTTGGCTTGTTTTCTCTATTATCCTAAGTTTGACTAGGAAACTATAACAAATTTTGTAACAATTATCTTGATAACGTTATCAAGTTATAAATACATATTTTTAATGTAGTGGAATACTAAAAGAGGAAGATGGAGATGCAAGTAAATATGATAGTAGGGATAGTATTTACACCATGCCAGAAAGTTTTGGCATCTCCCCAAGAATGGATGACAGGGAAGAGGACTTCCTGGATCCAATTGTGCCAAAAATTTCCACCAAAGGTCCACTTTGAACCTCAAGGTTGATATTCTGAAGAGTGGACTTGGATTTCTCTTCATCCCAAAAGAAAGTACTATTTTCAACTACAACAACAATCTCTTTGCTTGGTGATAAATATTTGACTCCCTCAGGAACAAGATCCTTGTTGGTCATATACTTGTCAAGTTTATCCAAGAACACCATTGCTTGTGAGATAGATATTGAATCTTGAGGAAATTTCTTAATGGGTTCTTGAAGAATTTTGAAAATAGATGTTGCAATGAACACCTTCCTTGCTATAAGTTTTGCTCCTACAAAAATGCATGTAGCGAATGTCACTACTGAAACAAGTGAAGGCATGCTCCATGTAGTGAATGTCACTAGTGAAACAAGTGAAGGCATGCTCCATGTAGTGAATGTAACTACTGAAACAAGTGAAGGTGTGCTCCATAGAGTAATTTACTCACCAAAATAGAATACATAGTTTTACAAAGCCATTCATATTCGAAATTCCTAAAAGAATCTACACTTGTTTGGAAATGGTCTTCCCATGCTTGAAGTTTGATAGCCCTCATATAATTCAAAAAATCATTAGTTGTATGAAGATCAGACATTTTCATTAATTGGAACTGATATCTCCTATTTCTTTTGGATCCCCAAGCTACATTGCCCATTATCAGTGCCATGTAAACAAAACCAGACAACATAGAAATTCCCAAAATCCCAAAACCCCAAAACCCCAAACAGGATTGATAAAGCATCCCCAATCTGTAGAGCTATCATCCAGATGTAATGAAGCTAAAACATCTTATTTAAAAGTTGTTGAGCATCCATAACCATGTAATTTACAATTTTTCCAACACCATGAGCTTGCCTAGCAGAGCTTGACAATCTTAAACCCTTTTTGTATAAAGTTTTGATAAGAGTAGACCTTATCAGCATGCCCAACCTCTGACATTGAAAGTTATATTGATGGGAACAAAGAACCTCAATGGATTTTTCTAAAAATATAATCAATACAAGGACGAAGTCTTCATAAGGAAAGCTCTAATCTCCAGATGTAAAATAAAAAAATCATTGTATCAAAAATGGGCCAATATACATCACACATAGTTTTGCAATGGCCATGGATGGAGTAAGTGCAATATTTGTCCAAAAGCATCGAAGAAATGTAAGGCGTATAGGGTGTTGGTGTTCCATTATGTCATTAGACTAGTCTGATTTAAAAAGTTCAAACATATTTTTAGATCTATCACCAGGTATCAGTGTAGGAAAATTTGTCAATTGCAAAGAATTTATGTAGCCTTTGTTCAATACAAGATTCAACCATCACCATGTAGCCCTTGATAGAATTCTTTTTGTAGCATAAGGGGTTATTAATTCTTCCTTAGTTCCAGGATTTAGATTGCTACCATCTAGAAGAGGTTTGTGTAATTTTTTTTTGTTTCTTCAATAATAGTGATTCTTGTAGTCCCTTTAAGGGTAATGCTAGCAGAAATCTATGAGTAGGAAAAATTTTCAATGCAAAAAGGTCATAAAGAGGGTGAATACTATATGGACTAGGAGCTGTGGACATTAACCTTAAGATTGCAGATATCAAGAATATTGTATTCAGAATGAAATTCATAAGCCACCAGAGATATAGAGACTATGGACGTGTTGTAGATTTGAATTTCTTCTCACGTCCAAATTACTACCCCAAATACAATCCATGAAAGTGCTTGGAATAGTGTGTATATTACCTCATAGATAACCCATTTATTTCTAAGGCCTAGTCTTCCAAATCTCAAAATGTAGAGACCAACATGCAATAAAATTACAATTCCTGTGACAACTAAAGTTGCTCTGAATTTGAGACTAAATTTGAGGCTCTAGCTCTAGCTCTTGCCCTAGAGATTGTTGTTTTGAGGGAGTGAATTTTCCTCTGATGATATCATTCATGAACATGGTAATTTCTTCTCCAAGAATTCTAGATAAAGCAATAAGAAACTAATGTTGACAAGGATGACAATTTTGCATTGGGAATATGGATGTGAATATCTATTATCTTGATGATAGGTCACTCTATGTGTCCTGGGCAATAATACTTGTGATATTTAGTTTTTTTTGTTTGTAATTTCCTACTCCTCCTTTGGATTCTCGGTTTGTGATTTCATCCATACCTTGCATATCTTGCTGAGATGTATGTCTATATTCACCAGATCGATATGATTTGTTCTAAAAAATCGCACTCTCCTGGTTATTAACACCGCCCTTCTCGACTTCTTTTCCTTCTGGGGTCTCAAACCTTTGTACATCATGAAAAAATGGATTATACAACCCAATCTAGAACCCAAGTCAAGATCGATAGGTTCCTCCTGAATTCTACAGAATAATCTAAGATATTATGCGCAGAGGGAGAGCATTGAACCCTCTCCCAACCTGGTAAGGAAGAAGAGTAGTGGGTAAGAGATTATGCGCAAAGGAAGAGCATAGAATCCTCTCCCAACCTGGTAAGGAAGAAGAGTAGCGGGTAAGAGATTATGTGTAGAGGAAGAGCATCAAACCCTCTCCCAACCTAGTAAGGAAGAAGAGTAGTGGGTAAGAGATTATGCTTAGAGGAAGAGCATCAAACAAGAGACCTAAAATCAATACGTCAATATTTGATATTGCATATAGACATGTAACGATTCTACTTTGATATAAAATCCCTGGGGCCAGCAATAAGTTGAGTGGAAAAGAGACAAAATCTCCTAAGTGATATTGGGTAGAGGGCGTACATGGGAGAAAATAGTGTTGCATACATTTAGAGGATGTATCTCCCTTACCAACTAGTCTTCTCCTATAAATAGCATCGAGTTACTTATCTCAGGGATACAGGGGTGCAAAAGAAAATCAAATTTAGCAAGTATTGGGTTGTTAATTATTTATGGGATCATTCCCTAGTGGTATGTAGTAGAGAAAGGCAAAAGATCTACTTCTGAGAGGTCCAAATTAATTGGGCATTATTCCTCATGTTGATTTTCATACCCAAGATGAGCGAACTAGCTTACTGAGGTAGGAGCAAAAGTAGAGAGACGTTCTCTCATAAAAATTGGCACGTACTCTATGTCAAATCGTCTAAGCTATAATAAATTGAAAAAAAGGAGAGTAGTATTGCTACTTATAGGCAAAGGATCTAGTTGGGAGGTTATTTCATGTTTTCTCATGATACGCTCTTGACCTGGGCAACATTCTACATCTCCATAATTGTATAACTATTGTAGAGGATGCAATTGAGGCATTTGGCACTACAAACCAGGAAGGGACTACAATACTAAGTCTGCCTGGAAGCCTAGTACGAAATAGAGTTTATTTAAAATGAGTGTTATTGGCTTTAAGCCCTCTCCCAACCTGGTAAGGAAGAAGTGTAATAGGGAAGGAATAATGAAATGAAATGATATTTTAACTTTTACAAGCTAACTAAAAATAGTCTATGGAACCATATTTTTTTTTTTGATGGAAGTTTCATCAAAATAACCAAATAGTTCAACTTATACAATATAAATATAGTGCATTGGCTAATTAAAGGTAAAAATACACCCAAAATTACTCTTCAAAATTCATTTAAGCATTGTGAAAGGATTTACTAATGTAAATATGCAACCAGTTATCTGTGCCTATACTTGTAAGTCAGAAAACGTTAAGAATACCCCACTACATATCCATCATATCAAATGATCTAAGATGTTATACTTCAGAGGAATAAACCTAGAGGAGTGTGTAGCACCAATACCAGGTCTCCCATTCTTGAATGGCTTATACGAAATAGAAAACCCTGCCATATAATGGCCAATCATCTCAGGCTTGATTTTGACCTGATTGAATGTCTTCCCATTGTAAACACCAATAATTCTACCAATCATCTCAAGAAGAATTATCATGTTACGGAGGTAGGTTATAACTAGCTGTGGTTTCTCACTTGCAGGAGCTTCTTGTTTCCCCTTACGAAGCTTCTTGATCAAGACCATTGGTTTCCTCTTCAAACCTCGATGAAACCTTCTTCAAGCATGAGCATGGAAGAGCTTGATGATCTCTTCAAAGGTCATGTCCAAAAGGTCATCCAGATCAACATCCCTATAGGAGAACTTCTTGAACGTTCTCTTCTTCGTTTGCATTGTGCCAACATCCACATCCGCGTCCCCCATGGCTTCAATTGAATCAACAGACAACACACCCTACTCTACTCCAACAAACACACTCAACGAACACCTTACCTCAAGAGGTCATTTCCAAAAGGGCATCCAAATCGACATCCCTATAGGATAAATTCTTGAATGTTCTCTTCTTCGACTGCACCGTGTCAACATCCACATCCGTGTCTTCCATGGTTGCAATTGAATCAATAAAAAATGCTTCTTCTCTAATCCCGCAAACACACTCATGGAACACCTTACCTCAAGAGTAGCAGGAAATTAATTTATTAGATTTTAATAATTTGTCAATAGAATGGTGAGAAATTAAATTTTAATGGGTGATTTTAGATTTTAGAGTAGCCGAAGTTTAGATTATCACAATTTGCTAAATTTTTATGTTGTTACTATTGAGTAGGATGTTATATATTTAATATTGTTCAAGGTCGAGAGAGTGATAATTTTGGTTGAGAGTGTCAATAAAAATATAAAAAAAAAATTATTTTGAAAAATGTTTGTACCATATGAGAGTAAAAAAACCTTCTCTAAGCAAGTATGTTCATATAAAGAGGGAAAGAGAACATGAGGTTTACACATAAGGGCAACATCAACTAACCCTTAAGGAGGTGGAAAATATACTTAATTCTATGAATAATGTTATTAATAAACTCAAATATTCCTAAGCAGTCCATTATTTTTGGGGAATAATGTTATTAATAAGCCTCAAGTAGTTGTAAGTAGCTCAAAAATACCTTATTAGAAGTTAGTCATAGTTTACTCTACATTAGTTATTCACATTAGTCATTTTTAGTTTACTAATTAGCTAGTCATATATTTTAACCTGCAACTAAATTAGTCAATTATGTTAGTTGTTTTTAGTTGGGTCACTTAAAATTGCTCATTTTTGATAGTATTTCACTTAAAAAAGTTGTGGTGACTAAATTTTTTAGTCACCTAGTCACTAATTTCTCATTTTCTACTAGTGCTTTAACTTCCCTATACATTAGGGTTTGGTTAGAACACCTCATGGAACAATTCCTAGAGTCATGGATTCGACCCCTCGAAGTGGGGATATGTTGTTTTTGTCTTTATGTATCAGTTTCTCAAGGGTGGTGTTTTCGCCTTAAAGATCTCTGACCAGCTGCCCTATCCATTCATCTCTATTGAATTGATTCACGAGCAGGCACAGCACAGAATGGAGGCAGAGTCATATGCAGCACCTACTTATATCGGTGGCATTCGTCATCCTTACCATTCAAAGGTTCAAGTTGTGGGCACTTTCATGTAGTAGCATTGGTGGGTTGCGTTCCTTTCAATTCACCTAAAAAGCATGATAGCAAGAATAAGTTGCTTAGCTTCTCTTTGTATAATCACATATATAATACAATCAGCTAATTAATTATTACTGCTTTCATGTCTCACCCATAGGTTAGTGGCATTATGGCATTCTTACTCTCACTGTTTAGGTTACTCATGATTTTTTAGTCAAGTTTCAATTATTACCATGAAATTCATTGTTGAAATGCACCCTAAAATTTTATATGGGTCTAACCATTCTCTAGTCCTAGTTATTGGGAAAATACTAGAGATATATGAATCACATGTAGTCTCCAAGCGATCAAAAAAGTAATGTAAGATCATCTATCTCGTCATACTCGTCAAGGAGAGTAAGGCCGAATGAGTTTGACCTTTCTCACAAACTCACTTTTTGGGGACACGATAGATCCACAAGGGGGCACAGGGGTTGGAAGTGATGGTTTTATTAATTAATATTGTTAGTTCACTAATTTTTATCCATATTTGGCAGGTGGGAGAGATAGCACAGGTTGGATTTTAGAGGAGAGAACTATTGGAGCTTGTACTTGGACATTTTCTGGAAATCAAAGGACACAATTTGCAACTTTTATCTAGGAATTTATGTGCAGTAAGTTTGTGATGTTATTTTTTCTTTGTTATAGCTTTATATGAAAGATATTCATCTTCTCTTTCCATTCATCAATTCTTCAATGGTTTTCCTTACAGTTTATAAACAAAATTCTTTGCATAAAGCTCTGTTTTGATGGAAAAATCATTATTTTTTACTTTCTTTCTTGCTTAATCAATTCATGTTTCATGCTCATTAAGACCTTTTGCTTCTTATAAACACTACACTACACCGACAAACCCTAAGATCCATCACAAAATTAATGCTACCTTGCTTATTTATATCTTTGTTGTTGTAACCATTTGATCTACTAACCTAGCTACCTGATTTTTCTCCCTTATCCAAGAACAAAACCCTAAAATTTCCAAAACCCACCTAAGCCTAGCTATCTAGCCTAAAATCATTTACATTCTAGTCATCTCTTGGTTGTGATATCATAGAGAGAGCACTCTCTGGTTTGGTACGGCTAGCTACCAAACTAAAAGGATGGTTTGTGGTTACTTCTGTCAATCTCCTCATCAGACTGTGACATTGTTGAGGGTAACAGAGGGAATGACAACTAGGGACTGCCAAGGTGTTCTAGTGAATGTAAGGTTCCCAATTCATGGAAAAATGTAATGCTAGTTGTTAGGTCATGACTGCCAAGGTGTGTTAGGGAATGTTAGGGCATGCTAACATGTGCTAGATAGTATGAAGACATTTCAAACAAGATAAGATGTGCCAAGTGATAAGGCATGCCAAGATGTTGGCATGAAAAGGCATGCCAAGGATTGTCAAGGAAACAAAATGGATGAATTTAAGGTTAAACTACAAAGAAATGAGCACATAATAGGGTTAATAAGTCATCAATTTACCTTTTCCATGAGGGGCATGCTAGGAACACCAACACTAGGTGCCAATAGGTGCCAAGTACCAAGTGTCAATGAATTCTAAGTGCCAAATCTTCCTCCATTTCTTTTCATCTAGTTTCCAATAATTTATCTCAAATAACTTTAAAATTAAACCATGACAAAGCATACCAAGTCATCTCAACACATTCCAAACATGCTAAGACTTGCCAAGTTCCAACACATTCCAAGTGCTAATGTGCGCCGGGGAGTGTGATGCATGCTATGAAGTGGAAAAGCATATAGAATAGTGCTAAGGTGTGCTAGAGAGTTCCAATGCATGCTGAGGAGTGTTAGGGACTACTAGGACAACACAAGGGAGCACTAGGTAAAAATGCATTGAATTGAATGAATATGAGGGTGTGTTGGGGAGTGTCAATGAGTGCTAGCTATGATGCCAAGGAGGGAGTGACAAGGTATTGTAAGCAGGGGTAAGGCATTCCAAGGAATATCATGGAATGTCAAGAAGTGCTAGAGTGTGCTAGGTAGTTCTAGGGTGTGCTAACATGTGCCAAATAGTGCCAAGGCATGCCAGGTGCTAAGACATGCTAGGATGTGCATGGTGCCAGAGTATGGCAATATGCATCAAGGAGTTTCAAGGAAAAAAAGCAATAACCAAGCTAAAATGCAAGGAAATGAACACATAAGAGGGTTAATAAGTCAAGACTTTATCTTTTTCAAAAGGGGCATGCTATGCCCACTAATAATATGTTCCAATACATGCTAAGTGCCAATGTGTGCCAAGTGCTAATGTTTGACAATGAAATATTATGCCAAGGTGTTCCAAGGCATTCTAGGGACTACAGGGCATGCCAACACATGATAGGGAGTGCTATGCTATGCTAGGGCATGCCAACATGTGCTTGGGCGTCCTACTCATGGAAAGATGTTCTAGGTACAAATATGTTCCAGGTACAAAGATGTTCCAAGACATGTGAGGTGCCAAGGAATGTTAATGTATTCTTCCAAATCATGTTAAGGTGTTCCATGAGTGTTGAGGAGTGCTAGGTTTCTCTCATTAATAGAATTGACAGAGCTTGATTATGTATTAAACAATATAGTTCCTACACACATTAGTAGAACTTTATTTAAAGGAAATTTGCTAGATAATAGACCTAATAGAGATGAATGATGTGTTGAATCATAGGAAAACTATATTCTTATGACTTGAGGGAGATGATACACACTAATTACTTCTTAACAAATTTACTCTCTATTATGACCACTATGACCTTGGACACATAATGAAAAAGAATCCACAACAATGGTCTTCAAATCATTATCTTTTGACAAGAAATATAGTAACAGGTACATAGCATCATCAAAAACTCATTGGAATGATCAATGATGACGAACATTTTTTAACTGTCACCAAAAGTAACCAAAAATAGAATTGGTGATGGTCAATAAAAGATCATCACTAGAAGTGTAACCAAAAAGAGAATTAGTGATGGTCCTTTAACAAACCTCGCCAAAAGTGTCACCAAAGAGAGAATTAGTGACGACCTTTAACAACCCTCACCAAAAGTGTCAATTAAAATGGCTTTGGTGATAAACCTTAAAGGACCATCAGTATATACATTTACAACAACAATTTTTTAAAGACCGTCACCATATGGGACATTGGTGATGGACTTTAAAGGTCCGTCATAGGCATGAAGCGTCATAAAAAACTCATTGTAATGATCAATGATGATGAACATTTATTGACCGCCACCAAAAGTAACCAAAAAGATCATTGGTGATGGTCAATAAAATATCGTCACTAGAAGTGTCACCAAAGAGAGAATTAATGATAGGCCTTTAATGACCCTCACCAAAATTGTCACCAAAGAGAGAATTAGTGATGGTCATTTAACGACCCTCACCAAAAGTGTCATTGAAAATGAATTTGGTGACAAATCTTAAAGGACCATCATTATATACACTTAAAACAATGCCTTTTTAAAGACCGTCACCATATGCGACATTGGTGATGGACCTTAAAGGTTCATCATAGGCATGACCCTCACCAATGGCTATTTTTCTTGTAGTGCCACTATGGACCCAACGAGTCCAACTGACTGTCATAGTCTTACCTTCCATTGTGGTTACTCATGCATCGAGCTTCATATGAGTCTTACATCACCTGTCAGGTACCACACAACTTTCCCTAAGCTCCATCAACTCATCCTCTTCCCAAAACCAATTCCCAAGAATCAAAACATAAAAGGCAAGCCAAGAAACAAACAAGAAGAAAACCATGAAAACCAATAATGATGCGACACTACAACAAAGTGGCATATCTATGCACCAAACACACGTAAAATTTCAAATCAGGTGCAACAATCGCAAAATACCAAAAGAACCAGACTAAAAATAGACACCATGACTCAATCCCCATGGTTCCCAAGGAAAAATCGACTTGATCCTTTCTCGAGATTTCATGGAAACCTCTCTTGCCATGCAACTCCCTGCATCATGTTGTCATTAACACATAATTGTTAGCACATAATAAACATAACAATACACCGGTTACCTCATCTTGTTGTGCCAAGCACATTTATTACAATTGAACACCTCCACATCATCTCTCAAGGGACTCCAATCCTTTGATAGATCCACCTATAACTCGAGACTAGATAATATACCTGTTAAGTACATGTTCATGAATCTAGCACATATCCACAAAATTTCAAAAAAGGTTAAGGTTAAGAAGACTTCTTGTATGCAAAGCACTCATTTGTTTTGAAATAGTGTTTCCAAGCATAGCCAAAGGAATTTTGTCCCAATTCCTTCCTTTTACCCTTTTACTTTGTTGCAATCGAGGCTTACTATGTACTGTCACATCACCCAACTGTTACTTTTAAAAGACATCGAGTGTTACCTTGTCACTCTAGTACCAAGCATGTTTCTTGCAACTGTTCACACATGCCATCCACATGTTCCAACCATCACGACAATCATATCTATCAATTTGAAATCAACTTTTACAAATAATCATGTCATAACCCATAGTCAACTCATAGTCATTAGACATAATGCTACAACTGTCAACTACATTCAAGTAGATATCTATTTTCTCAACACATATATAATAGTACTATCATCTTAAATCAAGATCATTGGAACACATACTCATATTATGAAATTCATCAAACATTCAACCAACTTGCAAACATACCATGTTAAATAAATCAACTAGACATCGAACACTCAAACACTAAATAGATGTCATAATCAAACAGTCAAGCACAAGGTAGATGACATAAACAAGTTCATACCTTAATGTATCTCAAGGGAGGGGATCTTGTCTGCACAATCGATCTAGTTAGCATGATATAACTTCTCAACACATCAACTCAAACATAAATAAGATCATGATATCCAAAATAATCACTAGCTAACATGTTTACATCATAAATCATACACAATTATCATTCGCACATATGCAAAGTCAATCTAGATTAGTACAACACCATATTACAATTATGTCGGCTCATACCTGACTATCGTAACCATAACCATCTACATAGTCCAACCACACTTAGTGTGATACATATAACATCAAAATATTAATGTAATAACCCCAATCATTAAGTTACTAGCATATAATAACCATAAGTTAACCTATAACATACTCATAAACTACATATAAATAATCATCAAGTTATCTAATATAAAATAACAATAGAAACACATAGAACTACAGGTTACTATCATTCTTGACTATCCAACACATGTGCATATAGATACACTAATCAAATAACATATATCATGAATGTATCAATAACATCAAAAGACATGTACATAAACCTAATGTGTATAAACCTAATGCATATAACAGTCCTTGACTTTCATACCTGCATAACAAACATACGATCTGCTCTTACCCCAAAGTCCAATGTTGCAACTTCATTATGATGATCTGCATCTCCCACTCTATCTCAGCCAACACATTAGCATCATAACAACCAATAGAACCATGATGACCTAAATTTCATAGCATGACTTCACAAGTCATGTCTGACCTACTATTCATGCATATTATAGCCAAGGCCATGCATGCATGACAACTACATATAGACATATAACACATGAGTACCAAACCATATTGACAATATTCTAGCTAGAGTCTAGTCATCAATGCATGACCCTATCAACTTCACAAACCATGACCTCATGCATGACAACAACCATTACTCCATTGTACACATTTCCATATGCAACCATCTACATGCATAAGCAATTCCTAATCAACTACACATATGCATGAACGCATGTAGTCGAGCATAAGAAATCAATTACTGCAACTAACCTACAAGACTAATAAATGTAATCAAACATACCAAGAATGAAACCTAACATACAAGGATGTAAACTAGTTGCATATAATCATGTAACTAGTCATATACTCCTAACGATACATTCGACAAAATCAACATCAATATCCTCATGATAACCTTACTACAACCATGATAAACATGTTGTAATGCAACAAGAACATGGAATGAATGTGTAAGAGACACACATGAAAACGACATGCATGCATGACCATGAACCTTCACCTAAGGAGAGAGAAACTACACTCTGATATGAATCTAGAACACCCCTTCCTCCCAGGTCCACCCAAGAAACCAACTAGCCAGGGTAGACATGTGAAGAGAGAGGTCACTATAAGGGATTCAACCTCCTTGATGACCTTAAGGCAACGGAATGGATGGAAAATATCAAACAAACCCATCCACATTAACAAAAACACTCTCATGAGACATGTCAACCACTTAGATATCATGTCCCTGAGTCCCATTGATGTCTTAAGCCTTTTAAGCCTTGGTCTCTCTCATGATATAGGCATGAAAGCGTACAGAACCCAAAGTCGCTCTCACAGGCCTATGTGACAGCATCCCTGGACTCTTTTGAGTAGACCTGTGCCAGCATCCCCAATATTTTAGCCAATTTTCTAGCCCATAATCCCGGCCTTTGCCTAGAACTTGTTACAACCTCCAGAATCCCTCGAAGACATGATGACAAGATAAACAAATCAAAATTCAACCTCAATACTAGGCCTAGGCATCCCTAATTAGGACTGACATTCTGTCAAACACTTGGCATGAATGTAACCTACAGGTCTAAGATACAAGAAATAGCATAAATGACTAAAATAACTTATTAAGCATAACCAGAAGGATCACTACCTTCTCCATTGAAGTATTATATCATCAATTAGGTCTTGCATCCATCGATTTAACAATTACAAGTAAATACATGAAATAACCATGACATGAACTAGTCATACAACCATGCTCATAACCAACATAAAACCATATAAATAAAATAGATATAACAGCCACTAAATTTACATATAAACAAGTTCAAAAGTAAGAGAACTTAGCTTTTATTAATCATAGGAAAATCTGACTAGGTTTGGGACTTCCATGTACCACCCAACTGTGGACATGGCTGAACCAAATATCGCTTTTAGCTAATCACTCATGTGCCATATTCCAGGAATGAATATGGGATCTCATAGAACAATCAATCTGAGAAAAATCAAGGGAATCCAAAGGTTCAACCACCTCCATCCTCATCAAACCATGATCACACCAAACCCGGTGCTCTGATCACAACTGAATGGAACTTGGAATGCCATCTAAAATCCATTAGTACCCTTGAAGAATTTCCATCTCCTTGTCTCTGAGGCTTTACCGCAATCCAATCCTGGATCACTAGGCCCTAAACTGGGACTCCTTCCTCAGACTTTATCATGTATCCCACCAAAACTGGTCAAGGGATTCCTAGGCCTTTGGGGATGAAACTTGAGACCACCTTCACCCCAGATTCCAAAATCCATCTGGAAAACCGAAGCTGAAAACCAAGATAAACATCCCAACATACCATGACATTCATAAAAAGGCAAGGCTAGGTTAAAAACCATTTTCATAACTCGGAAAAACTATGCCACCGACAGTAAGAGAACCATACACCAACATGCAAAACCATGCATGTCCAAACTAGCTAGGAAATCACACATGCAAAAGGTTGCTTGCAAGTGTTCCTGTTGAAATTGCTTGATCCTACTTTTCCTTCCTTGATCCTTGCTTTCATTCATTTCCCCATGCTTGATTTTCCTTCCTTGCTCTGAATCTAGAGTGATCCAAGTAAACTTGAAGTGACCAAGAGTGAGAGAGTGAGAGAATAATGAAATAGCTCCAAACTTGAACTAACCAAGAGCTTCACACTTACTAAGATTGAGCTAAGAGTTTACACTGACTAAGCTTGAGCCAAGAGCTTACACTAACTAAGAGCCTGCCAACTAATCCATAGAAGAATTTTTATTAGTGAGGCTTCTATTTTTGTTGGACACTTAATCCTCTAAGGGTTGGTGTGGACACTGAAAAACTAAAGGGAGTCCAAGAGACCACTTGGAATATGAATCCAAGGGTCACACCATGTACTATAAATGTATATCATTGTCAATAATTGATTTACTCTCATGCTTATCATTCACACTTTGTGTCTTCGATGTATGTGTTTAACATGGTATCAGAGCAGGCGATATCTTTCCTTGCTCATATTTGAGTCACTTATTTTATGGCCTCTCTGTGCAGGTCAGTTCTGCCATCAATTCTACATTTCATGAATGTTTTCTCAGCTAAATTCTACTTGCAATCTCTACTCACATGTGCATTTAGGAATCTTCTACACGTAGTAACGCTCCTCCCAACTTGGCTCAGCATTTTTGCAGTCAGTCAATACTCTGCTCAATTTTGTGACCACTAATTTTGTGGCTTTTCTCTACTGTCAGTCATGCCTCCCTAAGTGCTCTGCTAGCACTACCTCTCTAACTGCACTAAGCATTGTTACTTCTCTCTCACTGAAATCGGGTCTGACACTATTTCTAACGTCTCTTCCATAATCCTATTCACCTGGCCTCTGCCATTATCCTCTGCTTTCTGCATCAAATAGTTCTGAATTGAAGACCACAATGGATTTCTCCAAGTGGATGTTCTTTTGCGAGGACTTCTTGTTTTGTTTGAAGGCATCAAACCAGGTGAAGGTCATAATGTGCACATGTTCCTTCTCACTAGAGATGGGGAACCTTAATTCCATGACGCATAGGGCCTTGTAGTAATTTTGTAAGAGATTGTGACGAGATTCCAGTAAGTCTGAGGCCTTCTCCACATCATTGCACATCTGTTTTACAGTCTCGAGGTTGTCTTTCATGTTCTGTGCCTCACGCTCGGAGTAGTGGATGACGATGTACTACCCTAGGGGTGGCACATGCAGGTCACACAAAGCCATAATATCATCACGTAGAAAGGGGCCCTTCAACAATGTCCATCATTATCATTATCTTCATAAGGCCTAAACTCGAATTCTCCTTCATAATGTCATCCTCCGCCATGAAATTCTCTTGGATATTTTTCAAAATAGCAATTTACAATGCAAAAAAATCAAGAAAACCAAAAGTAGCTTTTCAATTCAAAATCAGAGTGTGATAAGTCGATTTAAAATACCAAAATCTAAGCCACCCATAGGACTTCATAAGCCAAATCTTCTTGCAGATCATAACCTATAAAGATATTGATCTAGTTTAAAACCTTTTCGCTCTTTGTCACCACGGGACTGATGGTGTCCCTTGGCCAGGGACTACTTACAAGCTTTCAAGTGAATTTCTACGTCCCATTTTTCTTTAAACTCTTTAAACTAGCCAATGCAATCGACGAGGATGTTGCTAAGCCAAACCCTAGATCAACTACTAATAAGATTAGCTTGAGCATTTTATGGTTTGGAGCGGTGGGCTGTGAGCATGAATTTCTATAGGTATGGAAGCGCACACACAGCATCGGTCTGCTGGAATTTGAAAAACTTAAATCCGAGACAAATTTAGGCAAAATCCTTCTGATACGGTGGAGAAAATGGCCATAGCTAGTAGGCGAACTTAAGGAACCGTCAAGATCATACTCAGAAGAAGTCAAGATAGTTATCTCTAGTGAATATTGTCTCTTCTTTTTCATAGTGTGATTAGTTTGAATAATTTTAGAAGTAAGTGCATTGAAGAGTGAGTTGTTTGCTACATTGAAATCAGTATTGCGATGTCTGCTATAGTGACTTGGTGATATTGGTATCATGCTACTCTTCTAATAGTTGCAGTTATTTATCATTCCATAGGTCAATTTGTAGTTCAAGATAACATAATTTCTCTAATTATATTGGTTTGAAATGGATCGGATGGATGATGTATTGAAACTACTGAATAATTTAATACATTCTAGTGTTGATGAGATGGTTAAGATCAACAAAACCTCTCTTTCTAATATTAAAATTTGTCTCCAAAATGCATAGGAGAACATTGATTTTTTGCAGCTTGAGATGAAATTACAACAAGAAGAGATACAACATCGTAAAAATCGTTTTGTTCAGTACATTGAGATAAACTCCCATCAGCAGCAAGTCAATATTGTTGAAGTTCATTCAGATTTAATAGCTAATGAAGCAATAGTTGTACATGCAGATGCAGAAATTCAGTCTGCACTTCCCAAGTCGGTCATCGAACCTTGGGAAGAGCTTGTCCACAACAAGCACAAAAATATTCTTGGATATGACAGGGGCATGTCCTTTCATATTCCATATTACTCAAAGCTCATCCAGTTACAGAGTGTTAGATTTCTTCATGGCATTTCACCTTCAGTTGTTCCAAATTCTGCTCCTCTTCCACAGCAGCCATAATAAGTTGTTAAATGATAACACTGTGACCGAGTTGGCCATATGAAAGACCACTATTTAGATCTTTATCCATGTAATCACTATCATAAAACCAGTCATTCTTCAAACAGATGATTCAAAAACAATCCTCCTGCAAGAACAAAGATTCATCTTAGATGGATCGCTTCTTGGCAATGGGCTTCAACAACCAAGAAAATATTTCAGTCATACGTCAGAACTTGTTCTAGAGTATTGAGCAATCTTCTAGTTCAGTTTCCTCCATCATATCACCTCGTATCTGATAGGGGGGAATGATGGTCATCTACATCTATGAGCTTCAAAGCCACATCAAGCGAGCCTGAGCCACAACCTTCCATACCAGATTCAGATTTGTAGCCAGAGATAGAGATTCCCTTGAGCATGCCTTCAATTGGTGATGCCTCTTCAAAGAATTGGGGACACTTCCTCTAGCTAAAGACTTCAACTTCTTTCCAGTTGTTGGTGTCCGAGTATGAACAAATTATTCAATCATGTTTCCTGCGTTAATTCATCAATCCAGGTGCATACACTTTTCAAGGTAATGTGCAAAGTATATGCAGGGCAAGGTTACAATCTACATCAATCAAGGGTTTGCGATTAAGAAATCAAAGCATCACTGTAATAGTAATGGAAATTAAATTGCAGAAAGAAAAGAATTCACAACAATCTATGGAAATCTGTAACAACAATAAAGAAAACACAACAAGTAAAAATAATATACATAAAAAGGACACACGCACAACACCTAATCACAAGAGTGGGTCGAAATCCTTGGTTAGGGCTGTGCTTAACTCACATATTGAGAAAAATATCAAAAGGCTGGAAATTTCATTAACAAGAGTTCCACTGTTACAAGGCTCAATTCTTACATCAGCTAGCATTGCTCTCTCTTTAAATTGTATCTTTTAAATATACAAAAATCCAAAGGAAACTTGCAACAAACTGATCTCAATATTCAAGATGAGATCTGAGAGATCTGTCCATCATGATTCAGCTGGAACAAGTCGAATTTTGTTATTACAATTGGGAAATTCTGGAAAACGGTCGCAACAACAAATCTGCAAATATGTCCTTCAAAGAACCTTGATTTTCTCCCAATGCAAACCAAATTTCTGAAAAATTTTCATTGGGAAACTGACTTGGTCTGTTCTGAACAAAACCCATGTCTCGGATTTTCCAGATTCACTTTCATTTGGAGGCTAAGATCATGAGTGAGGTTATAACAAATGAATAAACCAAAATCATGCATAATAATCATTAATTATTAAAAATAAATGAGATCAGATATTATTTATCCACAAGAGCATACATGATTATGAAATGAAATTATATAATAAATTATGGTAAATAATGTGATAAAAGAATAGTGGAAATAGATGAAATGGTAATAATAATGACAAATTAAGAGCCCAACATTCCCCCAAACTGAATATGTTGCATGCCCACATGCAACCCAATGCCTCTGTATAAAGTAGGGGAAATAATGGTGTAAGAAATATGAGTTAATAATGCTTAGTGGTTTTTTTTATGACATTCTCCTAAAATTTTAATAAATCAAACACTCATGTTATTTCACCTCGATTGTTGCTTTCAACAAAATAACGTGGAATGACATCTATGGATTAACATTTGTTGAAGCTAATGTAGGTTGAGCTTGTGTAAGTGATGCAGAAGGTGGAAGCCATTCAAGCTCAAAGAAAGTAATCAAAAACTGTAGCATGATTTCCTTCCCCCAAACTGATTAGTTTCCCTGTCATCAAGATTTCTATAGCACATCTCATGAGTATCCTCAATCAGTAATTCATCTGGATTCAAAATTAGAATTAGGCCTCTTCATCCTTCCTCAAAATAATAGTAGTGTTGTTAAGCTAGGATTAAATAGAGATTGATTGGGTAAAGAAACTATCTTTGGCTAAAGATATGAAACTTGTAGAATAAAGGAATGATAGATTAGATGATAAAAAATGTCAAATATCAAATATCCTAAACGTTTCATCCCTAACATGTAAAGTAAATACTTATAACTCAATAATAGATGTAAACCATAACCACCAGTATCTAAGAACTGATTAAACATTACCCATGAACCATGAGTTCTAGCAAACCTTATATATGCAACAATGGCTTTATTGGCAGTTAGTTTTGAGAAAACAAGGTAACCAAGTAGATCAATGTATTAAGTTAACTTCTATACCATAGGCATGGCCACTGCTGCCAGCAGGCATCCATAGCCTCGACAAGGATGCCTTTTTAACCCATTGAGATGCCTGTGTCCCATCTATTAGAAATAAGTACATAGTTACAAAAGAATTTCAATTTACTTAGATGTCTACTGAAGATCATTTTTCTATCTTGGTAACCAGTTAATAACAATGCCATTCACAAGAACTAACAAGAGTGAACAAGTCAGCTCGTGATGAGACCTCTTGTCCTTCAGTTTTATGATTGAAGGCCATTAGCCCGGCTTGGTGACTAGTAGTGGTAATGTCACTCTATTAGGACCTATGATCATGGTAGGTCGGCTCGCGATGAGACCTCCTATCCTCCAGTTGACTATTTATGTTTAAAATTTAACTATGGTTATTGTTAATCAACAAAATATCACTTAATAGATGGGGTGGCAAGCCAGCTCCTTAAGAGCTAGGGATGGCGTAAAATTTTTTGTAGTAAATATTTTCAACTCGGGTAATTTTACTTCTCAAATACTAATAACCTTCAAATGTCTGTTGATAAATATATTTCGCTTTGTTAAAATTGGGGTTTGAGGAATAATTCATTAGATAGTGATGGAAAGATTTAAGTACAATTTTGTGGTCATCATCATAAATTTTACAAAATAAGGGACTTGATAAATTAGGAAAGTTGAAAGTTGCCATGATGAAATCATCTTTTCATAATTATTGCTTAAAAAATAAAATTATGTTTATAGATAAACAAAGATAAATTGACTACCCAATCATTATGTCAAAGAGGACCTATAAAATTAAATGTATTTTCCCATTCACCAAGTTAATGTCATCGTGCATGATTCAAGTTCCAATGTGTGTGGATAAGTGGGGGTTACGGATTGTTATGGATTATGGTGGTAATAATCGTGAGATGTATGAGTTGACATGAAATTTTAATAACAATGATGACATGACATCATTGATATTAAATATAATACATTTTATATCAAATGCAACACCTCCCCCCAACTAAGATATGACCATCCTCGGTCATAATTGAAACATCAATCAAATACATGGAGTTGATTAGGGACGTACCTAAAGACTTACCTTGGTAGAGTATCAACATGTGTAGAGTAATAGCACTGGGTACTTAGAAAATATTTCACCACGGAGTAGCAGCACCGGAGGAGTAACATCACTGAAAGAGTAACAACACTGAAGGAATAACAACACCGGGTACTCAGAAAAATTTCAGGAGTAACAACATTGGTGGAGTAGTAGCAGTGGCGGAGTAACAGCGTCAGTTGAGTAACAACACCGGTGGAGTAACAACAGCGGTGGAGTAACAACACCAACGAAGTAACAACATTGGCAGGGTAACAACATCGGCAGAGTAACAACACTGGCTAAGTAATAGAACCGGTGGAGTAACAACACTGGTGAGTAACAACACTGGTGGAGTAACAACAGTGATGGAGTAAGAGCACCGACAGAGTAACATCACTGGCGGAGTAACAACACCGGTGGAGTAACAACACCGGTGGAGTAATAGAACCAGCGGAGTAACAACACTGGAAAAGTAACAACATCGGCGGAGTAACCTCAGTGATGGAGTAACAACGTCGACGGAGTAACTGCAGTGACGAAGTAACATCAGTGATGGAGTAATAGCACTGGCGGAGTAACAGCTCTGGCAGAGTAACAACAGTGATGGAGTAATAACACCGATGGAGTAACAGCACTGGCGGAGTAACAACACCAACGGAGTAACAGCATCGACAGAGTAACAACATTAGCAAAGTAATAGCACCGGCGGAGTAACAACACTGGCAGAGTAACAACAGTGATGGAGTAACAGCACTGACGAAGTAACAACATCGACAGAGTAACAACACTGGAGGAGTAACAACGCTCGCGGAGTAACAGCACCGATGGAATAACAACACCAGCGGAGTAACAATGTTATGAAACCAACTAACAAAAAGATAGAAAAGATAGTTGAACGCCTTAGAATTCAGCCTCTTCAAGGAGCCAACCTCCTTTACATTACACAAATGAACAATTCTTCGATGATACAAATGACAAGACCTCCTTTCTATATATAGGAGTCTAAGGGGTTATAATATAATCAAAGTTGACATAACAATAATAATGTAAGGGCACAATAATCACAATAGTGGGTTTCTATGGGGCACAATAGTAACAATATGGGGACTACATGGGTACAAAAAACAATAAGGGGCTTGTACTAATAACAATAAGGGGTTACACTAGCAGTATAGGGGCCTAACATGCCCCTCTCCTTCAAAAAGTGTTGTCCTCAACCCTTGAGTAGTTCTCAATGCTTCTATATAAAATTCTTGTCCTCCCATGTGGAATCTTCAATGGGTAAGTTCTTCCACTTGATGAGATAGTCTAAAATTGATTGATTTCATAGCTGTTGGGTTCTTGATTTGATGACTTCTCTAGGTTCCAATATGATTTTTCCTTCCTCTTTATGTTGTGGCAATATTGTTTGAATTGGGATCTTCTGTAACTTTTGAATGAGTGGCCATACTTCTTTTCCCTTCTTCCATTCATCCCTTTCTTCGTTTGTCCAATCTGGTTGGATAATAGAAATAACACAAAACAATGCTTCCACATCCTCATCCCTTGTTGAGAGTGCATCTGCAACCAAATTTTGCTTCCCTTTTCTATAGATGATGTCAAAGTCATAACCCAACATATTTGTGATCCATTTTTTCTATTCTTCTAAAGATAATAGTTTTTTTAAAAAGTATTTAAGACTATCATGATCCATTTTTACCTTGAAGTGTCTTCCCCTTCGGTAAGGTCATCATTTCTTAAGTGCATGTAGTATTGCCAACATTTCCTTCTCATAAATAGCTTGCTTGAGATGTAGCAGTAAAAATACTCAATCACCTACATCAAAACATTTTTCACTACGATGTTGATCTACCTGTTGTTTCATTCGATTTTGCATTAAAGTGGCATTATCCTTTAAAAGTTGGAGAACTTGTTGTTGATGCTCGATGTGATCTTTCACTCCTTGAACCTTTTTCTTCTTGATATGTCCTTCTATATTGAGAGTTTGAGGAGTGGTAATTTTTTCCAATGCTTTACAGGATATGGCTGGATTCATTTCTTAATGCTCGATGTGACCTTTCACTTCTTGAATATTTTTTTCTTTATATGTCCTTCTATCTGGATAGTTTGAGGAGTGGTAATTCCAGCCAATGCATTACAAGATATGGTTGGATTCATTTCTTCTTTCTTGATGTGATCTTTCACTTCTTGAATCTTTTTCTTCTTTATATGTCCTTCTATATTGAGAGTTTTAGGAGTGGTAATTCTTGCCAACGCTTTACAAGATATGGTTGGATTCATTTCTTCTTTCTCCAGGGTTGCTTCCTGGTGTATATCCTCTTCTTTTGATGTTTCTTGATCCTTTTCTTCCTCCTCTTCATAATCTATGTAAAATAATTTCTTCTCAACACACTTATGGCCTTTAGTGCATTTGCTATCACAATTGTAACAAATCCCTTTTTCTCTTTTTTCTTCCAATTGTCGTGGTGTCACCCTTGTAGGTTGTGGAAGGCTAGGAGAAACAACACTTCCATGTTTACAATTGTGAAGGTTATAATTCATTGTTTCCATAATTTTGCTTTCCACTTTTCTTGCCAACCTGAATGTCTTCTCCAATGAATCAGTTTCCCAAAGACGAACCTCTTGTTGAATGCTATCCTTTAAAGTCCCTATGGAGACATCAATCCTCTGCTTCTCTGGAATATCATTTTCTCTTATATTCAATTTTTGAAAGTTCTCAATGTGCTCTTCCATTGAAAACTTTTGTTTGAGATTTATCAATTGGCTAAAGAAGGTGTTTCTCTTTGTATCCTCATAATGTGCTATCATTTCCTTCGTGAAAATTGACCACGTGACAAGTGGTTTACAAGAACAAAGCCATTTATACCATAAAAATTGATTCAGTTCTAAATAATTAGATGCAATACATACCTTTTGTAACAATGTTACACCACGTAGATCAAAATATTTCTCCATCTGTAGTATCCAATTTACCAGATCCTTGCCATCAAACTTCCTCATCTCGCTTTCTCTTGATTTTAGGAGCTCGATCTTGAAACTACTGTAACTTTGTAATTTCAGATCTTCTAGTTCTGAAATTGTGATATGTAGTAGCCCTATGTTTCCTCTTTCCAATGCAGCTAGTCTGATCCAAATTGATTTCTCCAAGGAAGAGTTATCCCAAATCTCCCACGGTGACTTGATTCTAGACTAGTTCAGTAGAGTGAAATTGTACGATGTGCCACGTGTCACTCTTTCGACCTTTGGCTCTAAAAAATATATAAAAGAAACTACTGTCCATCCCCTTTCTATTACTTCTCACGAAATTTCAATCTGATGTACAGAGTGACAATTATGACGATTTTCCCCAGGTCAGCTGGTTGGAATGAAATTTGGGAGTCTGCAAAAAGGCCAATCTCCTCAGATCATATCTCCGCAAATATAGTGCGAAAAGATCTGAAATTTGGACCCGAGGTTCATAAGAATTTCGGCCCAAATGGGTTTTGTTTTTATTGTCTGAAACATCGCAGAAAAAATTTATAGTGCAAATGCCACGATGACCTGTTTGGAGCAGCGAAACCCTAAAATCCAAAGCTCTAATACCAAATGTTATGAAAGCAACTCACAAAAAGATAGAAAAGATAGTTGAACGCCTTAGAATTCAACCTCTTCGAGGGGGAAACCTCCTTTACATTACACAAATGAACAATTCTTCGATGATACAAATGACAAGACTTCCTTTCTATATATACTAGTCTAAGGGGTCATAATATAATCAGAGCCGACATAACAATAATAATGTAAAGGCACAATAATAACAATAGTGGGCTTCTATGGGGCACAATTGTAACAATATGGGGACTACATGGGTACAACAATATAATAAGGGGGTTGTACTAATAAAAATAATTGGTTACACTAGTAGTATAGGGGCGTAACAAACAACATTGGTGGAGTAACAACACCAGTGGAGTAACAGCACTGGCGGAGTAACAACACTGACGGAGTAAAACCACCAGCATAGTAACAACATCCGACACTTAGAAAATTTTCAGGAGTAACAGTACCCAAGGAGTAACAACATCAAAGGCGTAATAGCATCTGACACTTAGAAAAAGTTTTATAAGCAACAACAATGACAGAGTAACAACACCCAAGGAGTAACATCATCCAACACTTAGAAAATTTTCAGGAGTAACAGTAGTGGCAGAGTAACAACACCCAATGGATCTGAGGAAACCATATACTGATAAGACTCAGGAACAAATGGATAAATATGGAGAGACATCATGAAACTTTAGAACTTCCTTCATTTATTTTGAGAAAAAAACAACATCATAAAATAAATCAAAAAAGAAACAAAATTTTTATTGAAAAATAGTAAATAAATAAATAGTTCAAGTTGCAATGGCTATGATTTTAATTACAGCAATGTTGTTTCTAAGAGAATATCAATCTATCTCAAGAAACAACAATCTATTAATGTTAAATGAATGGAAAAAATGTTTTGGCAGAAATGACTTGGATCTTCAAATGGAAATCAATTCTCTATTTCTCCTGTTATGAATCCGTTAGGTAATGAAAAAGTCTTCATGTTGTTGGTGAGAAATAACAGGAATAATTTGTAACAAACTCTTATGATCAATTTCCATGGCACCTCAAAAGAATCAAAATTACATGATATTAGATTTCTTAATAGATGTTGGGATGAAAATCTATTATTTCATTATCATTGCCTTCAATAATCACTTGTTCAAAAACAAATTGACCTCCTTTATTCTCCTCGGAATTGCAAAAAAATGAGCATCTACCTGTAAAAAAACATGTAATAATGGAAGAAGAGAAGTGATCAAGCTCTCTAAATCCAATAAATATGAAAAAATTTAACAAGTAGTTACTCTGTAAAACAAATCGATGTAAAACAAATAACAAAGTAGAGTTAATTAATTACCTGCAGGACAGCGGTGACCAACCATACTAACCAACAGTATTTTAATCATAACTTCTGTGTTTTTCATCCGATTTGCGTGATTCCAAAGCCAAATAAAAGTGAATTAATAGGGATATCTCTGATTGAAACATGTTTTAAAATTTTCATGATATGATATGTCAAATTTACTTAGAACAACCTGCATAACAAAGTCATTTTCGATTTCCCAACTTAGACGAACAGTTGATATTTTAAGCATAACTTTTTTTTTATGACGGATTGAACCGATTAAAATTGAGATTAAATTAAATTCATGTAAATATATCCAATAGAGACAGTTTTTGAAATCATGAAGAATTGATGGGTCAAATGTGCGAATGAATAGTCAGAAAAACAAAGTTTTAAAGGTGCTAATTTACGATAGGCAGCCAGTGTTTTGGTCATAACTTTCTCATACGATATCGAAATTGGGTGATTCAAATTGAATTGTAAACAAAATTAATAGGGTGATATACCATAGAAACAAGTTTTAAAAATCTAGTCACTTAGGCCTCCAAAAACGGACTGTGCCAACTCTATTCCTGAGTTGCCTACTCGACATACTGTCAATGTTTTGGTCATAATTTTTTCATTTCAAATCTAAATTGAGTGATTCAAATTGGATTATAAATTTGAAATAAAGGGCCACTTAGGATAGAAACAGGTTTAAAAAATATTCCCATTTTATTCCTCTAAATATGGTTGTACTGACTATGATTTCAGTGGTTTTATCAACCCCCACCCTAATAAACGATAATTTTTTATTTTTTATTCAAAATGATGATGAGTGTTTGTAGAAATCTATTTTTCAATATAACACATCTACATACACAATTAAATTCAAATATTTACCATTTATAGTAATATAATCAGGAAGTTGCAACAAACACAACTCGTTCTACATATAACAAAAAATATTTATATACTTATTTATTCTAATTTCTACACTAACCTATTCTACCTTGAAAAGTAAAGCATACTTACGTATAAGAGTACTTCCAATGGAGCCATTTTAGAAATAAGGCCTGAAGAGTATACACACTCGAATTTGAGAAATGTCTGTCAATAAATACTGGGGTATGAGAGACCAACTTCCCTTGAAAATATGGTGTCAAAAATCGCTAAAGTATGGGGTGACGTTGCAAACAAATGATGGAGTGAAACCAATCTTCAATATATCCTTTACTTTCTTGATTTCCCATAGTTTTCATATCATGAAGTTCTTGAGTTTCTAAAACAACTTGTTGACGCAGACTAGAAGAAACCTCCTTTTCTTCCATAACTTTTACAATTTTTGGATTTGGAACATTTCCAATCTCGATATAAGTTTTCTGCAATTGCGTATGCGAGATAGGTTGGGTGGGAAGGGTAGGTAAATTTTGTAATTCAACACTGTAAGCATGTTGTACTGGTTTATTATGGTGAGGGTGTGGAATGAGTTGAGCAGGATATTGTGTAGGGCATGGAGGATTTTGATGATGTAGTTGATTGGGATGTGTGGATGATTTTGATATGAAAGCAATATGTCGTGGAAGAGTTCGTGAAGAATATGGATGATGTGTTTGTGCTACAAGATGAGGGAGAATAGTCATGCAATCATAAGATGAAACATGTCAAACTTGTATACAAGATGGGTGCAAGTTATATTGAGATTGACATGGCTACCCTAACATAGGATTATTCCATAATGGATTATGCAAGTAAGAAAATGGAGAGGAAGTATTTTGAACCACACATGTAGGCCATGATTTCCATGGTTGTGAAATTGTTGCAACTTCTCCATCTCTTGGAAATGTTGTTTTCATCCCAGGTAAGAAAGAGAAACTATCCATGGGATGCTCCCTTTGGCATTGAGGAAAAATCACTTCTTCAAATTCTGCTTGACTTTCCTTAACCTGAAAAACATGCAATTTTGAATTTAGAGAGCTAATAAAATCAACTTTAAAATGTTCAAATAAATCACTAATTTCATCTCTTATATATTTCGTTCTTGTAGTAGATTTGGAAAGGAAAGAAGAAAATTATCTAGAATTCTTACCAGCCTTGGATACTCCTCTTGAATACCTTATGCATAAATCACAAACATCATCATATGATAGTTGAAAAATGTCACATTTTCCTATCAGATTTAAGATTTCTAAAATTTCATCTTTGATTCCTTTAAAAATGAGTGGTTTTAAGGTCTCTTTTTCCAAATTCTTATGCTTTTGATTTTTGAAGACGCGGAGTAGGCTGTCAAAAGACTCTTCCCTCCCCACGACAAGAAACCAAACAAGAAAATAATGCACACAAGGAAATCTAAAGCTTGGGACTTGGAGCAGGGCGTCAAAGGACCATTCCCTCACCAAGATGAGAGATTAGATTTTCCAAAATAAAAATAAAAGTAAAAACAAAAATGCAGGAAAAATTTAAGCTCAGGACCTAGAGCAGGGTGACAAAACTCTTTCCCTCCCCAAGACGAGAGAGTGGATCCTATAAAATAAAAACAGAAAAAAAACTAAAGAGAAACAACAAAACAAAGAAATGACTATGCTAAGGAGCTGGAGCAGAGTGAGAAAACTCCTTCTCTCCCCATGACAAGAGATTGACCCTTTGGTCGATACAAATCATGTCTTGCACCTTGTTAGCCTTCCTCGACAATAGCACCAAAGTGTTTGTGTCCAAGTATGAACAAATTATTCAATCCTGTTTCCTACATTAATTCATCAATCCAGGTGCATACACTTTTCAAGATAACATGCAATGTATATGCAGGGGAAAGGTTACAATCTACATCAATCAAGGGTTCACGATTAAGAAATCAAAGCATCGTTGTGACAGTAATGGAAATTAAATTGCAGAAAGAAAAGAATTCACAACAATCTATGGAAATTTGTAACATCAATAAACAAAATACAATAAGTAAAACAATATACATAAAAAGGACACACACACAGCACCTGATCAAAAGAGTGGGCCCAACTCCCTGGTCAAGGTTGTGCTTAACTCACATATTGAGAAAAATATCATAAGGCTTGAAATTTCATTAACAAGAGTTTGGTTGTTACAAGGCTCAATTCTTACATCAGCTAGCTTTCATCTCTCTCTAAATTGTGTCTTTTAAATATACAAAAATCCAAAGGAAACTTGCAACAAACTGATCTCAATATTCAAGACGAGATTTGAGAGATCTATCCATCATGCTTCAGATGGAACAAGTCGAATTTGGTTTTTACAATTGGGCAAGTCTGGAAAACTGCCACAACAACAAATTTGCAAATATGTCCTTCGACGAACCTTTATTTTCTCCCAACCGAATTTTTCAAAACTACTCCTTAGAAAATTGATTTGGTCCATTCTGAATAAAACCCATGTCTCAGATTTTCCATATTCACTTTCATTTGCCAAAAACGTCCAACGCAAAATGGTCGCTTCTTATGCCAATGAATTCCTGAGTTGGAATATCTAATTATTTGTTGAAGACCAAATCTACAATCTGGAAGAGATCTTGGAGGTTAAAATCATGAGTGAGGTTATAATGAATGAATAAACCAAAATCATGCAAAATAATCATTAATTATTAAAACTAAATGAGATCAGAGATTATTTATCCACAAGAGCATAAATGATTATGAAATGGAATTATATAATAATTATGGTAAATAATGTGATAAAAGAATAGTGGAAATAGATGAAATGAATGTTAAGAAGTGGTAATAATAATGACAAATTAAGAGCCAAACACCAGCTTTGGAGGAGTTCCAGGAATTGCATTAAGCATTCCAGAGTTGGTGGTAATCTTTAAACCATCATACATTAGGACCTCCGTTTTCAGGTTGAGGTCCTCCACCAGATTTCAACTGACAATTACCTTTTTTGGTGACTCTCGAATTGCCAGACTTAACTCGTCTTCCCAATGATCCTATCACTCATTTGCCTTGGTGGGAGATAATTCCTACCAACTTTCCTTCTGATATCCCAAAATTCAATGGGAATCCTGGATATGACCCATTGACCCATGTAATGACGTATCATCTATGGTTTTCTACGAACTCCCTTAATGATGATTCCATACGATTACGTCTTTTCCAACGTACTCTTATAAGTACCACAACTAAATGGTGCATTTAGTTACATAGAGCTTCATTTCACGATTTTATTTCCTTAGCTATCACCTTCCTCACACATTTGAAATTTCCCATCCAATATGAAACTGGAAAAATAAAATTGACCAACTTTAAACAAATTAAAGCTACTTGCATATTAGATCATATTGATGAGTGGAGGCATCATCACCTGTTGGTTAATACCTATGTTCTAGATCAATTTTTAGCGGAATGGTTCATTAAAGCCCAATTGTCATCTATCATAGAGGATGTAGCTAAAGGCAAGGTCTTGACTAAAGAGAAAGTGATTTCTCTTACTTGGCATTTGGACCTCATATATACCTAATCTGGCATGCTCTATGAAAATATACCAGATTCTCTGAGACCTTTGAATGTTGTTCCTCAAATGCCTAGTAATGAATATCATGTTACTGATGGAATCATTGGTTTTTCCAGTTCATATACAGTGAGTATACCATTTGGTGTTTCTCTCACTGCTTCTACCCAAAACCATTCATCCGATCCTCTTGTGGCTTATTCTTTCGAGATAAATGTCGTTTCATCTAATAAAGGAAAATATCAAAAACAACCAGGAAGCAAGAAGAAAGGAAAAGGAAAAAAGAAGAAAGATTCTTCACTGCAGGATAAACAAAGAAATCAGTCCTCTGATGAGAAACGAAAGCCTCGCTACCCATTCTTAATTTTCAATGAGGAGCAATTTACTTGTCACTGTACTCATTGCGTGCAAGTGAACTAGTTTTTAAAATCCTCCACTTCTCCCACTATGTTGACTGGCCCATTTCCCAATCAGGAGACCCACATGGTTGCTCGACACCCTACTTCCTCTAACATGTTTTTAATGCTTTCCTCCATGAAGCCTAAATCTGATGTTATGGTGGCTACTCGGAACAAGGACTATGGTAATGTGAATCCTCTGAACGATCACGCTACTAATCAACCTACTAGTTCGACATCACCTTCATCCAATCTCACTCTTCCCATGATTCCTATGGAGTTAGCTATTAAGCCTTCAAAGAGTGTTATTCATAAATCTACTTTCAACCCTCATGCGAGGGCTTCTCAAAATTATAATGTAGTTGAAGACTTGGCTTAGTCTCCATTATCTATGTCAACCCTTGAGGTGTTGAAAAACTGTCCTGCCCAAAAGAAGGCTTTTATTTTGGCTATCGGATGTGTGGATCCTTTGGATTCAAACCTACTCGTTTTCAGTCATGAAAAATATACCCCTCACCTTCTAGCTCAATTAGCCTTTATCATTCAGGTCATCGTCTGTGGTAAGAAATTTCATCGTTCCAATTTGGATGAGGGAGACTTAACCCGTTTCATGTCTATGTCTTTCTGGAAAGTGATTGGTCCTCCTCAATTGAGTCAATCACCTAGCAAAATAAAATATTTTGATGGGAGAACATATAAACCTTGTCGTATTCTCAACTCCTTACAAGTTGAATTAGGGGGAAAGAATGTGTCCATAGAAGTTGGTTTAATTAATGAAAATATTTATTATAATATTCTATTGAGCCGCACATGGGTTTACCCCATGGCCGCAGTCACTTAGACTTATTTCCGTATGATCACCTTTCCTCATAAGGGAAATATTGTGGCCATTGACCAACTCACCTTCTTTGCCTTTGATTCTCATGTTACTAGAAGTGTCCCGCCTGTAGGGGAAACTCTACATTATTATCAACATGTCGAGGTTGGACTGTTGAAGGATTCCTCGCTCATGGGAACCTTTTCACTCCCTCCGTTTGTTGGGAACGGGTCCCTTGGGGTCAATCTTGCAGTTAAAAACCCATGTTTTCGGGTAGAAAGCCCGAATTTTGTATAAATAAATGTAAAGTCTCTACATTTTGTGATTGCGGAGTGTGAAGATATCAAGAGTCAAAAAGGGTTTCCACCCTTAGTTTAGATAGGTTGTGTCGACTTGATGAGATCTGCCCTTGGTCTGCGAACCATGGGATTGTATAAAAAGGAGGCCTTAGAGGAGTCTAAGAGAGTTAGTTCAGTTCAGTGGAGTGATGGAGATAGAGTCATTGATGAGTCTGTAAAGAGATAAGAACAAGAGTATTAGTGTAGGAAAGAGGCTCTGCAGCTAAGTGCGTAGAGGCCTAGGGTAGAAGTTCGGAGCTGAGTGCGCAGACCCCTGCAGTTATGTGCGCAGGGTAGTCAGAGTTTGTACTAAAAATATGGATCATCAATAAAGAAGAGTATTATGAAATTACTGTGTATTTTACTTCTATCAATTGCATGCGATTATGTTATGTTAACCATTGGGTTTATGTTTTATTGCTAAATTGATGAACGAATCTATATGTTTTCCTCTCTTATATGAACACAAGTAGAGATATATGTTTACACAAAGATAATCTTAATTACATGATAGAATTGGCAAACACCTAAGATAATTTGGGGAATTATACAAAAAAGTAGTTACAGAGGAGCATAAGTGACAAGATCACTTGTTAGGGTTACACGAAGGATGATCGCAGACCTTCACGGGGTTCTAAAAGACTAATAGAGAAGTACATCGATAAGCCCTAAAGTTTTATCGATTTGCACGAAGGCAGAGCTAAGGTATAAAACCGACATCACAAACATCTGAGGGTGCAAAAACTTGGTTCCTGCATCCCCCCATACTGCTTTGGGTGAGGATTCAGTCCGCTCTCCACGGATTGATGCCGAAAGGGATAGTAGTGTAGGGATTTGTTTGGCTGACTAATGGTGAACCTGGGTCAAGTCCCATCAAGCCAACACCTCTTCCATTTCTCAACCGCTCATCATCAGTTTCCTATATCAATATGATACCATCTTCTACTATCCCCATTGATCCATGGGTGTACCATATGAAACTAACATCCATAGTTTTGGCGACTGAATTCTGCTTAGCCCCATTAAACTTGATTACGATGTCATCCATTCGGCTTGTGTGGCTCATACCTTCACCTTGATAAATTGGGTCGATTGATCATTGGATTATGGCATGCCTTCTGATATGTTATCTCATATATTATCTACCAATGACAGCATCATGGAGATCATGATGCCAGATGATGTGCTATGGGATGATCATCACCATCATTCATCCTTACCAAATTCCATTGCTAATAATCTTAGTGATGTGTATCTACCCAATATCGTCGAGTCTTTTAGGATTTTTTTTTCCATTCATGAAGTCGATTCTGAAAATAATCTCTTGAGTATCGAAGAGATGATACCTCTTGATATCTTTGTTAAACTGGGTATTGTCGAAAATATAAACATTAGTGTGTCTTTCTCTCCACCTGAGATTGAGACCTATAAATCCCTATTTCAGGGGTTTCATTATGTCTTTGTCTGGACGTATGAGGAAATGCTAGGTATCGACCCAAATTTAGTGGTGCATGAGATTAAAGTGTATCTTGATGCTAAATAGTCTGATAGTGCCTTTGTTGGTCCATCCAAAGAAGGTTTCCATGATAAAGAGTGAAGTTGAAAAACATCTTCATGTTGGCTTCATCTACCCCGTTCCTTCGACTGATTGGGTGTCAAATATTGTCCTTGTCTTGAAGAAACAAGGAACAATCCATTTATGCATCGATTATTGGGATGTAAATCACACTTGTCCAAAAGACAATTACCCAACCATGTTCATCAACCCTATTGTTCATGATTGTGCCGACTGTGAAGTCTATTCATTCATGGATGGTTTGTACGGATATAATCAAATCAACATTCTCCCAGAGGATCAACCTAAAAGTACATTTATCTGTCCCTGGGGTACATTTTCCTACTAGAAACTCCCATTTGGTTTAAAGAATGTTAGGGTCACATTTTAGCAGGAAATGGATTACACTTTTAACGACATTAAACACATTGTACATCCTTATTTGGACAATCTCCATGCCCATTCTAAATATCGGAATGATCACCCGATGCATCTTAGGGAAATTTTCTTATAGTGTAGACACTATAATATTCGAGTAAATCCACACAAATGTGAGTTTTGTGATATTTTGGTCGACTTATTGGTTTTTTTTTATTTGAAAAAATGGAATTCATATTCATCCTTTGAAAGTACATGCAATCATCGATCTACCTACACCTTCTTCGCTCGTTCAACTTCGATGACTCCAAGGGAAAGCCAACTTCCTATGAAGGTTCATCCCTAATTACACTGAGTTGACCAAAGAATTCACTCGCCTACTTAAGAAATAGGTTCCATTCCATTAGGACAATGCTTCTCAAAAAACATTTGATGCCCTAAAATATGTACTTGTTCGAGAATCTCTCTTATATCCCCCTAATTACTAGTGAAACTATTTCCTATATCTCATTACTTCCATTTCTACTATAGCAATGGTATTGGTCTAGGAAGATGATGTATGGAATTAACATCCCATATATTATCTAAGTCATAATTTCAATTATATATAATTTAGGTATACCCACGTAGAAAAGTTGGCTTTGACAATCCTTCAAGCCATTCAAAGGTTCCGCCATTACATCTTGCTCCAGAAAACTATGGTAGTTTCAGATTACAACCCTATGAAATATATTTTTTCACGTCAATCATTGGGGGGAAAATACTCTAAATAGATCATCATCCTATAAAAGTTTGACTTGGAATTCATCAAATCCAAGTCAAATAAATCCTTGGTTTTTGCTGAGATTATGTGTGACCTTCTTACCTTGATTCTGAATCGACATCTGATGATTTCATCCCTTACGAGTTGTTGTTTTTGATTTTTTCATATGACCCATGGCATGTAGATATTTTGATATATGTCTAGACACAAACTTTATGGTCTAATACCTCTCACTTTCAACAACGATGTATTTGATACCAAGCCAAAAATTACATCATTATTAGCAACAACCTTTATTGACGTGGTATTGATATGATTTTATGAAGGTGCCTCATGCATGAGGAGGCTGAGAAATTCCTTAATGAATGCCACTTGGGGGCATGTGGCAGTCATTTGTCTAGTTATGCTACCGCGTAGAATATCCTACATGCTGGTTACTTTTGGCCTACCATTTTTCGAGACTATATTCTTGTTGTCTAGATGTCATGGATGCCAAATTTATGATTGTAAGACCCATGATCCTCCTGCTCCATTGAATCCCTTTATCATTGTATGACCTTTTACGAAATCGGGTATCGACTTCAGAACATGTAACCCTAACTCGATCAAGGGGCATGGTTATATCATTGTCATAGTATATTATTCTAATAAATGGACAGAGGCAATGCCTACATTTAACAACACTACCAAAATGACTACATATTTATTTTTCAATCATGTTATCACTCGTTTTGGTGTTCAGCAAGCCAAGTTACATATCACGTAAAGCATTTACAAAATCATATGATGTCTGAACTAACTGCTAAACTATGACTTTCCCATGAAAGTTCCACTCCCTACTATCCTCAAGCTAATGGATAGGTTGAGGCTATCAATAAAGTTCTTAAGACTATGCTTCAATGTATGGTAGGGGTCCATAGATCAGACTGGCATTTTCTTATTTATTTGGCCTTATGGGCATACCAAAACAATGTAAACTTTGAAATGGGAACTCTAAACTCAAAACGGGAACTCTGGTCAAAAAACCCCATAAAAACATAAAAAAAAATGCTAAAACGAAAAGTCTGTATACTGGAACGATGGTTTTTTTTAGGCTCAATTTTGAACATGTTTTAAAAATGGCAGTGAAAACAAATTTTTTGTGCAAAAATTGTGCCAAAAACACCTTGAAAATGGAAAGCGTTGATACTAGAATGATGGTTTTTTTAGGGTCAATTTTAAACATTTTTAAAAATTGCCAGTAAAACCAAATTTTTTTGTGCAAAAAAACAGTTGTTTTTGACGAAAAAAACACACTAATGTTTTTGGTAGAATAACATTTTTCTTTCCTAAGTATAAAATCAACATGTTTTAGTAACACTGATAAAGATAAAATAATGGGATTTGAAACACATTAAAATTCTATTAGTTTTCATCGATGTTGTTAAACATATAATAACATCACACTAGAGATCACTAAAATTTTAATTGTTTTCAACCATAACATTAAAGATACAAAAAAAATTTAGAAAATTTTCAATCATAAAATTAAAAAACCATGACATTATGAACAAATTACATGAATAAATTAATCAAAATGTCATTATTTGTACATTGAATGAAACATACATTAGATCTCTAATTTATTGTTGCATTGTAGATATTCTAAACAATAAAAATCATCATAATTAAAACATATAATCCAACAACATAAAAATGACTCATAACTTCTGATTTAACACCATATAAATATCAAAAATTTTATATAAATTGTCTTAGATAATTATTCAAAATCACTTATATTTTCTTGCACACGAGAATTCGCATCTTTAGATGAATGATTGGATGCAGACGAAGATGTTCCATATTCTTATCTTTCATCACCTAGTGCCCCATCTAAGTCCACATGCATGCCCACCATTTCAGGTTTCAAAATTCTTCTAGATCTACGACTGGTTTGAGCAGACTCCCATATCAACACTATTCATTCTGGTAACAACCTTTGCAAAGACTCTATCGTCTTGAAGTGAAGAGTTCCTCTCTTAGTTAAATTGAATTCATAAACAAGTATGTCAACATCCTCCAATTTTAAGAGGTCAATGCAGTGACAATTTATATTTGTACCCTTTTTTTTCTCTTTCGGCCAATTTTTTTATCAACTACCATCTTTGGCTTATACATACCAATGTACTTCAACACCTGTAACATCTTCATTTTTTATAAAAACCTTTATAACCTTAGCAACCCATAATGGATAGCCATTGGGAAGTCTATCTGCTAGCACTACGATCACGCAACCCTCCTTAACATCATGTATTGAACACCTGTAAGGTCTTCCATGGCTTCATGTTGTGCACGAGATCTTCTGGATCCAATATACATCTCTCTTTCCTCTTCTTATGAAGAATTAATAATACCTTGAGATTGTTGTTGTTCAACAATGTTTTTTTCCTAATGTTCATTTGACACATTTTGTGGCCAAATAAATGGATTTTTCAAAGGTATATATTCATTTGTTGTTCTTGAAATGATATCACTTTGATTATTGAAAAATGACTCCCACCAAATTATATCAGCAATGTCAAAGTACTCATATGTATATCTAATACATTTTTTAATTTTTTCTAAGCAATCAGAATAATTTATATCTCTATTCTGTCTGTGTGCATTATGAACTTCACCAACTGATTGTAATAACAATATTTTTGATGCAAATATTGGATGATATGGAATGAACCTCAAAAATTCCAAACCCAATAATGGTTCCCATTTTGTAGTAGTTGAATACTTGTTGCCCCATATTAGTGTTTTCCCATCTAGTTTTTTGATACGAAATTGATGATGGAAGCCAATGTCATTAAGTTGTTCAATGCATTTCTCCTCACCACATGATCCCAGAATAAACCTTCACATGTCAATAGTTTCTTCCAACACATCAAAAGTAGGCTCTGGCATGTATTATTTCTTAATACATTCAATTAATTATGGCAAGCTCCCAACTTCCTTCCTCCTCAATGTAACTGAAAAATGACTGAACATCTGATCAATATGGTCATGAGTGTGCCCAACAAGAAGGAAACCAACCTTTACCTTCTAAAAAATTCTCAATTCAACAAGCATGTTTAGATATCCAAAAACAACCTAATTTTTGTTTTCATGGAAAGTGTTGTCCAATTGTAGATACAAAACTTCAATAAGATTACCAGACCAATGAGAAAGTACATCATGAATTATGGTTATTTTCAGATTTGCACCATTATGAATATTTGGAGCTGTGAAGTACACCCTTGGCAACAATTTCCCATTGAATACCATACAACTGACCAAGTGATACTGAATAAAAGTTTCCTCCTGTAAATTTTTGGGTGTGCGAACAAAATGTGGTAAAAGTGTTTTCTTCTGGTCCATACCATCAATTATCAAACCCAAATATTTATTTGGATTATCATAACACTTCTTTCGATGCTTGTGCAACTTTTTCCTTTCACTTGTTTGTTGTTTGTGATGCTCTAGAAGTTCTTTCACAATGGAATCTACACAACACAAAAGAATCATTAAGAAATACATTTTCATAGTTAATGACTATACAATTTTAAAACTTAAAGTTATGAATGCTTTCCTCTTTTTGACCCTTCACATTTATTCCTTTTTTATTTAAGAGAAGCACATGTACTAAAAATCCCCATCCTTGTCTTCTTAGGAATACATACATTGTTGAATTCTTAAAATATTGATATGTAATAAAATGACCATGTCCCTCAGAACCTTCTGCATTTTATTTGTACAAGTTGTAGATTTCTCGTCCTGAAAAATTATCTGGAATATGTATTGTCTCTCTATTTGGCATACACTCTCCATGCTTTGAAAATAAATATTTCATCCATGACATTACAATATTTGCTAATGGTGCAAACTGTCATTTATGACGTACTTCTGAACAAAATGTGGGATCCTTTTCCAAATTTTCTTGGATTCTTGAGAGATGAAAATTACCCATCGAATGAAAAATTTTGAAAGCCTTTCTACAGATAAATAAAGACCCAATATGATAATCATAACCTGACAATGTAGATTGCATGCACCCAACTAAATATGAATTTTGCATGCTTTTATTCATTGACAAATATTTCTTCCTTTTCTCTAATGCAAATTTGAAATACATATGTTTCAAGCAATCTTTTTGAAAACATTCACTTGAAATGAAAGCACTAATAGAACTTCTTCTCGTCAGATATTCTCCTTTACGCCTTGTATAATTAGAACATCTTGGATTGATACAAAAAGATCTGCTCCTACTCCTCGATGCAATATTTCCTAACAACATCTCCATCATTGGATCATCATTTGTATAAGCATTTCCATGATCATTCTGAGGAATGTTATCCTCACTATGATCAGCTGTACTTTTGAAATACTGACTTAGAGGATATTCTTCATCTTCCTCTTCTTCAGTGTTGCTGTCATAGTCCTTATAATTAGTGCTAAATGGAAGATTTGACTCGATGTTTATTGGATATTCTTCCTCATGTGCATTGTTAGTGCTACTCTCATAGTCCATAGAATTAGGATTACATCGAAAATGTGACTGTTTACTTACTGAAAATTCTACATCCTCTTCTTTGTAATTGATACTCTCATAATCCCGAGGATTAGGACTAAGTGCTTCATCCTATCCTTCATCACTACTGCTCTCATAGTCCTTATGATTAGGACTAAGTGGAAATTGTGATACTTTATTTATTTGAAAATCTTCATCATGTTTTTCATCACTGTTGCTCTCATATTCCATAGGATTATGATTAAGTGGACATCATGACACTCTAATCATTTGAAATTCTTCATCATGTTCTTCATCACTATTGCTTTCATAGTCCATAGGATTAGGACTAAGTGGACAATGTGACACTCTATTCATTAGAAATTTTTCATCACTGCCACTCTCATAGTCCATAGGATTAGGACTAAGTGGACATCATGACACTTCATTCTTTTGAAATTCTTCATCATGTTTTCATCACTGTTGCTTTCATATTCCATAGGATTAGGACTAAGTGGACACTGTGACACTCTATTTAGTTGAAATTCTTCATCATGTTATTCATCACTATTGCTCTCATAGTCCATAGGATTAGGACTAAGTGGACTCCGTGACACTCCATTCCTTTGAAATTCTTCATCATTTTGTTCATCACTGATGCTCTCATATTCGATAGGATTATGACTAAGTGGACGTTGCGACAATCCATTCTTTTGAAATTCATCATCATGCTCTTCATCATTGTGCTCTCATAGTCCATAGGATTAGGACTAAGTGGACACTGTGACACTCCATTCTTTTGAAATTCATCATCATGCTCTTCATCACTGTTTCTCTCATAGTCCACGGGATTAGGACTAAGTGGATACCGTGACATTCCATTCTTTTGAAATTCATCATCATTCTCTTCATCGCTGCTGCTCTCATAGTCCATAGGATTAGGAATAAGTGGACACCATGACACTCCATTCTTTTGAAATTCTTCATCATGCTCTTCATCACTATTGCTCTCATAATCCATAGGATTAGGAGTAAGTGGAAACCATGACTCTTTATTCATTTGAAAGTCTTCATCCTGTCTTTCATCAATGCTACTCTCATAGTCCTTAGGATTAGGAATAAGAGGAAGAATTGAATCTCTATCCATAGTGGAAGAATTTATGTTATATTCATCAATATGAATAGAGTTATTACCCGACGAAGATGTTGATGCTTCACAAAGCGAAACTTCACTATCAGAAGAATCCATGCCTCTCAAATAGGAGAGGTTGAATGATACAAATGAAAACTCTCCTAATGACAATATATAGCTTAAATAATGTAAATTTCCCTCCAAAAATTTCGTTTCATGTATTTCGCTCCATTATTTCCTTCTATTGAAAAAATTTAACTAATTTTTTTATGAAATAAATCTTTAAAATTAAAACTGTAAACTAAATATTTTACCTAAATTAATTTATTACTTAAAATATATAATATTTACTAAACAATTGAATGTTTTTTTTTAATTATTATACTTTCTAAAACAAATTAATCCCACATTCACTGTGATATAAAACAATTCCATAATATTCGCTTTATCATAGTTTCCTATATCGCCATAACAAAATTAGCATGTTAAAATTTATGAAAACAAATTAATCCCACATTAACCATACGATAAAATAATTTCATAATTTCCCCTATATAACAAATTTCATTATCACTATTCCTCACATCATATCAAAGTTTTCCAAAGTTTGTTAAAGGACTTGGAGTGAATTTGTGGAGCAACTACATTGCTATCAACAACATATTCAACATAGGATTATCGCATTTGAAAGGCCAATTAATTTTTCTGCTATGAAAATTTTAAAATTTAATAAGTTTAATGATTTTTATTTTTTTAATAGTTAAAAAATTTTGTGGGATTGATTTAACCACTACGTCGGCAGTGGGCGTGGTGGGCCTGATAATGTTGTTGGTGGCCCAACGGGCTCGTGAGTCAGGGGCGGGGGGGTTGGCTGCCCAGCACCCCGCCCCACCCCGGTGGCCCAACGACTGTCGGGGCGGCAGGCCGGTGGGACACTGGCGTGGGGCGGGGGGAGCACGCCAGCCCCTCTGCTCAACCCTTGCAGCCCAACGGACTGCCGGAATCGGCCCGCCACCCCGGCGGGCCATTGGGCGACCCGGGTGAGGCGGAGGTTGGCCAAGCCCTCCACCCCACCTTGGTGGGATGTTGGGCCACCGGGGTGGGGTGAGGGGCTTGGCACCCAACCCCCGCCCCACCCCAGTAGCCCAATGGCCCACCTAGGTGGGGCAGAGGGGTTGGAACCGTCGAGGTTGGGTGGGGTAGCGCTGGAGTGGGGAGGGGGGGCGGTTGTTGGGTCGCCAGGGTGGGGTAAGGGGGATGGGCCTAACAACTGGTTGATTTTCAGGGTGGGGCGCCAGGGTGCTGTAATTTTAAATTTCTTGTATGTTTTTTTTTAAATTGTTTTGTTTCA
This sequence comes from Pinus tabuliformis, assembly GCA_031772625.1. Taxonomy (NCBI): domain Eukaryota; kingdom Viridiplantae; phylum Streptophyta; class Pinopsida; order Pinales; family Pinaceae; genus Pinus; species Pinus tabuliformis. The sequence continues at coordinate 699,864,353 of CM062805.1, read as the reverse complement.
AAAAATCAATTATCAATTATCATTTTGTTTGTTAATTTAAGCTATTATTTTTTTGTAATTTAATAATTTATGTGTTTTTTTTCTTCAGGAAAATGGCATCAAACAAGATTTTTGTGAATATTTCTTAAGCAAAGACTGTTAAAGGTGGATCTTCAAAAGACACTGTTGAATGAACCAAACCTAAGCTGATAACTACAAATCTTTGAAATGCCTCAACCGATAAGAAGATGATTTCATATTTGAAGAAATAAAAACAATTGAAACTTCCAGCAAATTTCTTGTATGTGAAAGAAATAGAAAGCCAAGGTGTGCAGATATATCTATATGTTTATATACCTAACAATACCAGAATTTATGAGGTGTTGGGAAAGGTCATAGACATGTGTTTGGTACCAATCAATGAAGTTGTTTACATACTTACAAAACCGCCCAAGTCACATGAAAGGATTAAATACCAGTTATCATATTCATTGTATGACACGAGAGAGGTATCTACAAAGTTGGGTAAACAAATAGTAAATGAGATGAAACAAAATATCTTAAGTACATTGTTATTTATATTTTTGTTTGCGTTCTTGTAACTGTCTCATTATATTTTTATAACTTTGTTTTTATTGACATATGATATTTTATTTGGCAGAATTTTGTTGAAAGTTGTTCAATTATGTTGGGAGGAATTCATTTCATAGAACATGATATTATGAAAGTTGTCATCAGTTTCTACTCAGTGTTAGAAGAAGATATGGAAAGCAAGCAAAATGTAGTGATTCATGATGCTACAGAACTACATCCAAGGGATCAGAAAAAAAGGCCTCTAGTGGATAAATCTAGCAAAGGTAGACATGTTACTTTTGAATATGAGGAATTTGAAACCGATACTGAAGAATATGTTGTCGTTACTGAGGATGACATTGGAAATGATGTTAGAAAGGAGAAGAGCTGTAAAAGACCAAAAGTAACAATGCCCAAGAATAAATCTATTCTAGTTAATGATGAGAATGTTATGAGGAAGAAAAGTAAAGTTGAACATTCTAAATTATTCATTACCAAGAGTCAAGATCCTAGTGAAACTTCAAGAGAAAGTAGAGAAAACATTACACCAGGAGCTGATTTAGAGGATGGCATTATTAAAACAAAACAAAATGTCATTCGAAAGAACTTGACAAAGAGAAACTTAATTGAGGGTGGTCATACATTTCAACTTAATGTGAGACAAATATATAAGGCAAATGAAGGACAATGTAAATATAAAATCAGAAAGCCACACCACCTGCATGTTCACAACTTGAAAACATTGATGAGGTACAATCCATATGCTCATGTGGTTAATTATGTGCTTCTTGTTGATCAGAATCAAGTTTCCAACAAAGAAGCATTTGATAAGTCAAAATGTTTTGAATACAATTATTATGTTTCTGGGGGGAACCATTCTGTAGAAGCTCAAAGATAATTGATGGAGGAATATCCTAATAACCCACATTTTGAAACAATGAAATGTATCATTTATGCTAGTTTATCAGATATAGAATCAAAGTTAGTGGCATGGGATCATAATTCAGATAATGAATATAGGATGTCTATGACTTTCATCCAAAGGGTTAGATTTATTCATAGCGAATTTGAAGAAAAATGTGGTGGGGATAAGCTAAATGTTACTGTAGATTTCTAAAAAGAATGTTGTATGGAAATAGGCAATCAAATTGAGGAGAAAATCAATTCAAAATGCGGCAGATTAAATACTGATTTATTCAGAGGTATTGATAGCATTTTCCAGTTGGCATTTAGAACTAGAGAGATATAGGAATTGATTAATGAGATTTTTAGCATGTGGGAGAACATTGGCATTAAAAACTAGAAGGTCAAAAGTTCTAAACCATTAATATGTAGCAATAGTAAATTACATCCTAAAATGAAGCAACTTCCAGAAGATATGACTATCACACCTTGGAGAGCATTGCAAGGAGTGAAGGATGAAAAACTTGTCAAGGCAATATTATCTTGTGTGAGGTTAGGGAAATTATCATTGGAGGAAATGTCTGAGGAATTTCAAAAGTAATTTTGTTGAATTATTTTTACTTATTTCTAGATTTTAATTTTCTTTTAAATATAACATATTGTTGTTGGTAGCATTTTTTATACATATCATTATATTAACATTTTTTACTTTATCTATGTAACCACAAAGTTTACATTAAAATACAAGAACAAATGGTTAAATTGTTGAATGAATATAGTTGGGATGATGTTGTACGCAACTATCTAAATTCAAGTTCTACATCAACATTAATTTTTTTATCTTGCATTTAGAAAGGTACGTTGATTTATACATTCATTTTTATTCATTTGTATAGTATTTTTATTTTATAACTTATACATATATTTGTTTGTTTTACTAAAGATGAGGAAGGATGCAAATGGAGCACCAAATAGTTTTAGAACCTTTATTGAAAAAATTAAGATCGAGAGACTGAAGAAGCAACGTCTTAAGAATGTTGAACTTTATCCAGCTCTTACTCGTTTCATTTGGAATGGGCTTGACACTATTCAATATCAAGTAATACAAGGTGATTATGAAGACATTGCTAAACTCATACTTAAAAGGGAGTATGCCCTAGTTATTGTAGATATTCCCCATGGTTTCAATATTCCAAACATTGACTATGATAGTGACCCTTATACTTATAAAGATTTTAGTAAAGTGGTTGTGGGATTTCCAGAAGTCACATCATCACCATTATGGAGATTTGTGACATTTCATTCAGACACACAATTGGCAACGTTATTGTCAAGCTTCAAGGGGAAAACAAACTCAAGGATGCAGCTTACATGGTAAGATGTTGAAAATGTATATTTGATTAATGTTAAAAAAATATTTATGTACAACTTAATCAAATTTTTACTATTTCATGTTATAGGCAAAAGACAAATCTCCTTAACCGTGAAGATAAACCATCTATAAATAATTGTGAGTTCATCCATATTGATAGTTGGGCAAAAGATGATAGCTATATGTCTATGATTTTTAATTGAGTAGATGGAAAGAGTCATAGCAAAGTACTGGCTTATGATGTTGCTGTGAGAAAAATAACATATGAAGACAAAGAAGCAAAAGGAGAGATAGTTAACATTTATCAAAAACTGTAGTTACTGATTAAATATCTTATAGACATATGTTCAAATGAAGGAGATTGGGTTCTGGATTTATTTTTTGGCTCAGGTAAGTTTTATTATATGGAATTGAATTTCCATATCTTATTTCTTAATTTATATGTCATTGTACTAATTTACTTCATTATTTCTTCTGTGCTTGATAATTAGGTACAACACTAGCATGTTTCCCTCAAAAAGAAAGAATTTGCAATTGAAAAAGATCCAATACATTGCAATTGTATTCAACAAAGAATTAATGCTCTTTAATTTCTTCCAGATGCAATGCAAGAATTGGGTTGAAGAAAAGGGACTTTAGTGAATCACGTGTGGCAAAAAAGGCAAAGGAACCCCAACCACCATTACATGGAATGGTTGGAAAGGCATACATTGGTAGATTCGCAGACATCAAAGATCCATTAGAGGAGGAGAATGAGAAAAATGAAGCAGAAAAGATTGTGGAAGAAGACAATGATGAAACTCTAGAGGATGAAGATCTTGGATTACGTGATATTGTTGATTAAATTTAAGTTATGCTTGGAAATCAAGCTCATTTTTTGTAACCATTAATTAATTATACATGTAATGTTTTGACTTTGACATTTTATGATAAGAATAAGAATTCAATTAATGTTGTTATGTGTTGATTATTTGTATTATGTGATTTTCGCATTAATTTCTATGTTAGTCATTTTTTTTGAAAAAAACAATGATTATTATTATTTTTTTGACATGAAATTCATAAAAAACTATTATTTAACCATTTTTAGTTAAACTTTTCCTATGAAAATTGTGATTTTGACATGTCATTTCTAGCAAAAAATTACAAGAAATTATCAAATTTTTTAGTTATATTTATGTTGAAAATGGTTATTTTTATGTCAATTGTTAAAAATCATTGTTTTTTAGAGACAATTATTTCATGTGCATTGAAAAATTAGTTAAGGATGTATAAATATGTACAATATCGAAACTTTAAAATATCGACCTTCTTCTTTAAATATGCAAACCAATAAAAACCTCACTCCAAAAAAAAGAAAATAGATAAATAAAAACAAGAAAATATTAAGAATACGACCACTTCAAAAATTGTTAAAATTAGAAAATAATTATTTACATTTCATACATTATAAAATTTAAACTCAAAAAATAGGTCTTCTAAAAAAAGGGCTTGATGCAGAATCACCACTTTTTTAAATCATCATGCAAATGACTAATATTATAAAACGTAATATACATTAAAAATAAAAGATAAAGTGCCAAAAACTATGTTCTAAAAACAATATGTGTGTTTTGCTTCGCCCCTTTTCAAAATCAGATCACTTTTTTGCTATCTTTACGAAACAGGTAATGGTAGCACTTCCCATTTCAAAATTTACATTGTTCCAAACCTCAGTAAGGACTACTACCATATTTACACCCTTTCAGTTGGTTTATGGTCTAGAAGAAATCCCTCCAATCAAATGTGAGATTTTGTCACTAAAACAAGTTTTAGAACTTCTTCCTACCAGTTTTGTAGAAGTGGAATGTCTTTTACTTCTTACCCATTTAGATGAGACACAACACGATGCCTCTATAGCTAACGAATCTCACAAAAGACGTATCAAGTCGCAATATGAAAAAAGTGTCAAGCCTCATATCTTCTCGGAAGGATACAATGTTCTTTTAGATGACCAAGAATATGATAAGTTAGGATCATGAAAGTTCCAACCTATGTGGTCAGGTCCATATATCGTCAAGCGTGTTTTTGATAAAGGGGCCTATGAGTTAGTCGATTTTCATGGAATTCCACTAGAGAAGCCTAGAAATGGGTTGTGCCTAAAGAAATACTATGTCTGTTCTCATGAGTAGTAACAATGTGTACATATTGTGTATAGATGCATTGAGTGTGTTTGTACTGTGTATCTTCAGAGTTTGCTATAGTTTCTATTGATCCCTTTTATGTTTGATTTGCATATGTCGACATCCCTTAAACCATATTTTGGTTATGCTAATGGTGCTAGTCGTAGGACTCTGAAACTATCCTCCACAATGTGGGCTATATTTGCTCCAAATGGCGGGTTAGTGAGTCTACAAGGGATTTGTATTGGTTTCTCTACCAACAACATTGTTGAGTATAGTGCAATGGTCGAGCCATTGCCTTATGCTATTTCACAAGGTATCCATCATTTAGTAATCATACTTCACTCACATCTCGTTGTACTACAACTCGCTAATGTTTATTCGGTTAGAAGTCCTACCATCCTTCACATGTTCTTAAGGTTTCGCCTTCTAGAAATAAATTTGTATTTCATACAATATGATCACATTTCTAGAAATCTAAACACATTGAGAGATGTGTTTGCTAGTCATAATTTAGATAGACATTTGCAACGAATGTAAATAAGTTTTAATACACATCACATCTATTGAAAGCACAATAGGAACACAAAAAAACTCAAGATATATATATATATATATATATATATATATATATATATATATATATATATATATATATATAGATATAGATATAGATATATATATAGATATAGATATATATATATATAGATATAGATATAGATATAGATATAGATATAGATAGTTTGGTTTTACAATATTTGTGCCCGAGACACATATGGCCACGAGACCCATATAAAAAACTACACACGATTATCTAAGTAGACTAATCAAAGTGCTCATGATAACATGCCACTACATGAGCTATCTTGCGCAGTAGCAAAAAAATATTTCTAGGAACGCCGATAGTGTTTTGCTAAAGTCGCATCGGAATCTGGTCAACCGCGGTCTAATCTATCTTGTGTGTCAACCCCTCCATGTGGTGCTCCACATCTATTAGGGTCTCGATACATTAATATCCTGTAGTGCATTCCACCCTACTGCAACAACATGTAGTAGTTCTACATCCGTCTGTGGATGTTCTCCTGCACGACAGAGATATGAAGCACCTATAGGTCGAACAAACCCAATTTATGCATGAATGAATCAATAGATTAGTCTCAGAAACATCAAAAACAAAAAAAGATTGTAAGAATTTAAAAAATTCAAATGGTCGAAATATCTTACCTGTGACACCTCGTTGCTCACCCTCAGGAAGCATCAGGTCAAGGTCATCATGAAAATCCAGCCATGTGTATGGATAATCATTAACCATAATGAACTGTCTACACAACCATCCAAATAAGGTTTGTGAGAAACTAATCATCGATGGACTTTCATTTCAGGACATATGATCTATCCACCTCCTCATCTGTGGAACCCTCATATCAATGGGATCGAGTGTAATCTATTGAGGCTATAGTAATGGAACCAATTCTAGACAAAAAGAGACCAAGATGGAACTATAGCCAAAGTTTTTCAATTTTCCCTCTCTTTCTTTAGACATTTGCTCCTTCATATTGACCAACACTCCCTCACTCCAGTTGAAAACTATTGGCTCCAAGCACTCCACACCATACTACATGTATGATGTTCTAGCTACATGAAGTATTGAGCTACCCACAAATCTGGCAATGATGAATACGATCACTCTTAAGGGAAAATGGGTTATAGATTTTATTCTAATCTTTCCATCTCTAGCTGGCTTGGATCGAGGTATGAAATAAGTCGCAATATAGTCTTTCATCATTTCTCCACCCCTTCTCTGGCCTAGGAGAGAGATGGGGGCACCTCTCATGGATAAACCTGTCAGAAAATATATGTCCTTTACCGTTATCTTGAGTAGAATTTCCTCAAATCTAAGTGCATATGCTTGCACATCCCATAAATGAACAAGATACGCTAGTAATTCCATCTACTACCTCATACCAGGAATCCATGATAATTTAAAAAATCCACAACATTTTAGTGCCTGGATGGTAGCAGGATCATTCGCTGTATTCAAATATTGTTCTTCATGTTCTCTTTCTCTCCAGATAAAGGCCATTTTGTGCTAATGCAGACATGAAACATCAAGAAGAGACTCATTAGGATCCATTCCATGCAAACAAACTAGAAAACACATTTTATATTTACGCCCAACACACCCCTACCCTGCAGTGCATTCTCACTTAGGTGAAACACACCTTTCGACCATATGGATCTGGATTGGTCCTAGGGCAAGTTATTTAAACCCCAGGGCCTTAAAAATACCTAAAACTTACATGAAAACACAAAATGAGACCATGAATTGAAAGAGAAAGGCCTTAGATCTTACCTGGAAGTGACAAAGCTTGAAATAATCCAGCGGATGGAGTGTAATAAGATACAGAAGATCAAAGGAAAAAACTACTCAGAACTCTCACTGTTGAAGGTAAATATGAAATGGTAAAGATGAATAGTCATTTTGAATATTTATGGTTTTTTCTTCCATTATTTTATTCGTATTAAAGTTTTTACCTAGTTACAACCCATTTTTACTATGGAACATGTATTTTTAATCCTTTTTGTGATGTTTTCAATAGGCCAACAACTGTTTGACTGTTTTTATCATTTTCTGAAAAGCTTATTCTAACCAAGGAGCACACTTTTATTGATTTTTCGGGATCTATAAAATTACAAAAATAGGAACCCCCTAGAGTCCTCTTTCACCTCTTTTCAGTTTTCCAAAATATGAAAAGATTGTCGAGCACTTGTATTTTTGAACTCATTAAAGTAAATGAAAAGATTTCTACTTGGTATAAGTTTAACCCTTTTCCAAACTGAGATAGACTACTTACAAAAAAGGAATACCTTAGTCGAACAAGGCTAATAGGTTCTCTTGTGTACTATTTTATGCCTTTTTGGACCTAAGAGACTATCTATGAAAAGGAACATCTAGAGTCTTTTTTTTTCCTCTTCTTCAAACTCTCTAAAAATGAAAAAGATGTTGAGTTATACCTTTGTTGGACTTGTTAAAAAATCAAACATCGATGGAATCATCATCCATGAAGGGATAAAACCACTTCTTCTTTGGGTTCATTAAATAATATTAGAGGGATTCATCTAAAGGATGAACTTACAGATCAAGCGTATGTTCTCCTCCTCAAGCTTGTTAAAAATTAAAGAGGTACTGACTAGTATGGTTGGGAAAATTGGGAAAACAGGATACTCCATTTGTTAATGGTAGCGAGTTTCTCTTAAGCACGACACTCTTCCATTTCATCTCTGTGGCTATTGGGTTGGGAAATCTACTTGTCTTTTGGTTTATAATACTGTTTCAAAGCCTCTATTTTGGTTTTAGGCCAATGCTACCAACTCTATTCAATGTCGTCATTGTATTCAAGAGAAGTCATTTAGTTAGCATATGCTACAATACTCTTAAGCATTCATTCCATGTATGCCTTTCCTGATCCAATTTTGTATCAACATAATTCTGATCATTCTATCTAAAATCATCATACCCATTTCGTGTCATTGATGAGGGATACACAAAGACCCTCCTGCAACACTTCCTGTTGACGTCAACTCATTATCCATAAAATTGACTTAGAAAAATCCTTTGGTACTTTCGTTCTTGCATATATCAATGTCGAATTTCCTTCGTCTTGGCGACAGGTTTACATCATTGGCCTTCAACCGAAAGATTCTATGTGGTGTTCGACGTCAACTCATTTATTCACACCATGTGGCTTGCACTAGAGTACCTTGAGAGCCATTAACATCATCAGTGGTTTCTCTCACATTTGTTAATGACTTACATCATTGGCCAATAATCATATCTTGTCTGCCATGTTCGACGTCATCTCGTTGATTCACATGGTTAGAATCATACATTAGTTAGTCATGTGAATGAGATAGAATACCTTGGATATAGTTTCATCCATTGAGGCTGCGATTTCAAGAGTAATACAAGATTAAAATGTATGATGGCTATGATCATACAGACATTTGTCCAATCATTGGTCCACCATTTGTCATCAGTGGACATTTCTTCTAATCATTGTACATGTAATGTTACCTTATGTGCCAAGTATCGGTATGTCTCCCTCAGTAAATATGTCATGATATAAATGTATTGTAACATATGATGATCTCGCCGATTGTTCTTGATCCTGACTTGTCACAACATAAAGAACTGCATTCATCAACTATCATTTCTGACTTTGCTCTTTAGGGGGAAATCTGTTATAGGCCATTTTGTCACATCTAGTAAATAGGCCTTCATACAAGATCATTCACATCCTTTGAACACTTTATAATCCTACCTACATAAAGCCCTAAACATGGCTCTTTCTAATCCATGAGCTTATGCCTATTAATCCATGAGTTTATGCCTATAAGTACCTTATTTTAGTCAATTTAAGGACCAACACACCCTGACCCTTGATTGGCCAACGTTGACTACTAGGTTTCCCTTCTCTGCACCTGTGTTGATCACTAGTAGGTTGCTCAACATTGGGGTGCATTGATTCTAGAAATTCAGGAAAATAAAAAAGAATCCTGAAGCTTCCTCTTACAAAATATTCCAGGATTTGTTGTAACTATTTAACTCAGATGAAAATATTGAATCATATCCTATCCAAGCTTGGATTTTTCATCCCTTCTCCCTCGAGCTCATCCACCCACCAAGAGTGCATCTCAAGACGCGATTGGTAAAAGGATAAGAATTCATGAACTACCTCCTTCACCTATATATTTACTGACATCCATAGGAAAGGGGTTAGCTTTTCGAGACTCGATTCTACCCTTATGATGTTGATTTGAGATATATCTTTCTATGCATTATGGTGATTAGACTGTAGTTTTTGACAAGGAAAGGACAAGTCAAATTGGAGGAGCTCTTCTACAAGATAAACACTTATTTTTGGTTGTAACTCACTCTATTATTATTAATGCAAAGAGTTCCTTGTTTTCCTATATATGATGTTATATTTTCATGTATTTCAATACCATTTTGATCTATTGAATAAAGTGATTATATGATGCTACATAAATTTCGTAGATCATTGACTTGTGTTGTCTTACTGTGCAAGTTCTAATTATAGCGATCAGAGCTAATATTATAGAATACAAGCTAAGGAAGGAGAAAAGAATATGGCAGATTCCAGGTAGACTTTATCCCATTATCTATTTACTTTAAGGAAAATATTAGTCTCCTTCTCTTTCTATTGTTCTAGGTGAGTCCACCAAGCCTACAGAAGATGCTTCTTTCCATAGTAATAGATTTTTCATAACACTAGGTCATCCTTTAGACCCCTACCCAGAACTTCTTGAGACTTCTCAAAATGATAAATGACATAAGGACAATGCTAAACATACAAAACTTGAGCAAGAACTTGAGATAACCATACCTAATCATCATATTCATTTCATCAATAATATAATGAACATGTAACATATAGACCATGAATGCATATATGATCATAGGAGTCCAGAACTTATTTTAGAATCACCAATAAGGCCTAATGCCTTCTCATAATAGCTATAAAAACACTTTTTATCCCATGCATTCATTAACCATCATATACTTATCAAATCCTGAAAAAATCCATAGTTAGAGCACACATTACATATCCATGCTTAGAACCAACATATAACTAGATTATTAACCATGACATAACAACCATCAAACAATTATAATATCAAGTGTAAGTGTTCATAGAATATAATAGGAAAATAACTCTTATTAACATATGAAAAATCCAACCAAGTCAGTGACTTCCACGTACCACCTGACCATAGATTGGGTTGAACCAAATATTTTTTTTTTTCAGCTAGTCAACCCTATGCCATATTCCAACCATGAATGCGGGATCTCAAGACATAAAAAATCACAGCCTCACGAAGATGAAATCACCTCCACCCTCAGACTACCGTGATCTCGCCAAAACTTGTCAATAAATCACAAAGCCCAAAACAAGCTTGGATGCCTCAAAGTTTCTTTACCATTATGTTGAGGAATTTTTCTGTCTTCACCCACTTTCTGAGGTCTTTTTGGAAATTAAACCACCTTTACCCCCAACCCTTGGGAATTTTCCTGAGACTGTTAGGCCCCTATACTACTAGTGTAACCCCTTATTGTTATTATTGCAACCCCCTTATTATATTGTTGTACCTATGTAGTCCCCATATTTTTATTATTGTGCCCCATAGAAGCCCACTATTGTTATTATTGTGCCCTTACATTATTATTGTTATTTCGACTCTAATTATATAATGACCCCTTAGACTCCTATATATAGAAAGGAGGTCTTGTCATTTGTATCATCCAAGAATTGTTCATTTGTGTAATGTAAAGGAGGTTTCCCCCTCAAAGAGGCTTATTTCTAAGGCTTACATGTATCTTTTCTATCTTTTGGTGATTTGGTTTCATAACATTTTGTATCAGAGCTTCACATTCTAGGGTTTCAATGTTCCAAACAGGTCATCATGCCATTTTCACTATAAATTTTTTCTACAACGTTTCAAAAGCTAAAAACAAAACCCATTTGAGACGAACTCGCGCTGAACCTCAGGTCCACATTTCAAATCTTTTCATGCTACATTTTCAGAGATATGATCTGAGGAAGTTAGGGTTTTTGCAAGCTCCAAAATTTCAACTAAAATAGGTCATCGTGGGATTTTCGCTATAAGTCTTTCGCTACAAAGTTTCAGAAGCTCAAACAAAAACTATTTTAGAAGAAATCAGTCTGAACCTCATCTCTGAATTTCAGATCCTGTCTCGCTATAATTTTGGAGATATAATCTGCAGAAGTTAGGGTTTTTGCAAACCCCTAAATTACATTCCAAACAGGTCACCTTGGGAAAATTGTCATAATGTTCGCTCTGAACATCAGATTGAATTTTCGTAAGAAGTTATAGAAAGAGGAAAGACTGTAGTTTCTTGTGTATATTTTTCACATCCAAAAGTCAAAACAATGACACTTGGCACTTCATACAAGTTCGCTCTTCTGAAAAGGTATATAATCAGGTCATCTTCGGAGATTGTGCATAACTCTTTCATGGAGAATCCAATTTTGATCAGACTGGTGGCATTAGAAATAGGACATAGAGGGTTACTCTACTTCGCAATTTCAGAATTAGAAGAGCCGAAATTACATAGTTATAGTCATTTCATGATCGAGCTCCTAAAATCAAGAAAAGGCGATATGAGGAAGTTTGATGGCAAGGATCCGGTAAATTGGATACTACAGATGGAGCAATGTTTTTATCTACATGAGGTGCAATTGTTACAAAAGGTATGTATTGCATCTTCATATTTAGAACTGGATCAATTTTTATGGTATAAATGGATTTGTTCTCATAAACCACTTGTTACGTGGTCAATTTTCATGGAGGAAATGATAGCACATTATGAGGATACAAAGAGAAACACCTTCTTTAGCCAATTGATAAATCTCAGACAAAAGTGTTCAATGGCATAGCACATTGAGGACTTTCAAAAACTGAATATAAGGGTAAATGGTATTCCAGAGAAGCAAATGATTGATGTCTTCATAGGTACTTTAAAGGATAACATTCAACATGAGGTTTGTCTTTGGGAACCTGGTTCATTGGAGAAGGCATTCAGGTGGGGAAGAAAAATTGAAAGCGAAATTATGGAAACAAGGAATCCCACCACTCACGGCTATAATTATGGAAGTGTTTCTTCTCCTAACCTTCCACAACCTACAAGGTTTACACCACAACAATTGGAAGGAAAAAGAGAAAAAGGGCTTTGTTACAATTGTGATAGCAAATGCACTAAAGGTCATAAGTGTGCTGAGAAGAAATTATTTTACATAGCGTATGAAGAGGAGGAAGAAAAGGATCAAGAAACATCAAAAGAAGAGGATATGCGCTAGGACCCAACCCCAGAGAAAGAAGAAATGAATCCGACCATATCTTGTAAAGCATTGGCAAGAATTACCACTCCTTAAACTCTCAAGATAGAAGGACATATCAAGAAGAAAAAGGTTAAAGAAGTTAAATATCACATCGAGAAAGAAGAAATGAATCCAACCATATCTTGTAATGCATTGGCTGGTATTACCACTCCTCAAACTATCAATATAGAATGACATATCAAGAAGAAAAATGTTCAAGAAGTGAAAGATCACATCGAGCATCAAGAAATTAATCTGACCATATCTTGTAAAGCATTGGAAGAAATTACCACTCCTCAAACTCTCAAGATAGAAGGACATATCAAGAAGAAAAAGCTTCAAGCAATGAAAGATCACATCAAGCATCAACAACAAGTTCTCCAACTTTTAAAGGATAACACCACTTTGGTGCAAAATCGAATGAAAAAATAGGTATATCAACATTGCAATGAAAAAAGTTTTGATGTAGGTGATTTGGTATTTTTATGGCTACATCTCAAGTAAGCCATTTATGAGAAGGAAATGTTGGTAATACTACATGCACTTAAGAAATGGCGACCTTACCCAATGGGAAGACACTTCAAGGTAAAAATCGATCATGATAGTCTTAAATACTTTTTAGAACAAATATTATATTTAGAAGAACAAAAAAAATGGGTCACAAATACATTGGGTTATGACTTTGACATCATCTACAGAAAATGGAAGAAAATTTTTGTTGCAGATGCACTCTTAGGAAAGGATGAGGATGTGGAAGCATTGTTTTGTTTTATTTCTATTATCCAACCAGATTGGATAAATGAAGCAAGGGATTAATGGAAGAAGGACAAAGAAGTGTGGCCACTCATTCAAAAGTTGCAGATTATCCCAATTCAAACAATATTGCCAGAACTTGAAGAGGAAGGAAAAATCATATTGGAACCTGGAGCAATCATAGAAACAAGAACCCGACAGCTATGAAATTGATCAATTTGAGAGTATCTCATCAAGTGGAAGAACTTACTTGCTGAAGATTCCACAGGGGAGGACAAGAATTTTATACAGAAGCATCAAGAACTACTCAAGTGTTGAGGACAACACTTTTTGAAGGAGAGGGGCATGTTAGGTCCCTATACTACTAGTGTAACCCCTTACTTTTATTAGTACAACCCCCTTATTATATTGTTGTGCCCATGTAGTCCCCATATTGTTATTATCGTGCCCCATAGAAGCCCACTATTGTTATTAGTGTGCCCTTAGATTATTATTATTATGTTAGCTCTGAGTATATTATGACCCCTTAGACTCCTATATAAAGAAAGGAGGTCTTGTCATTTGTATCATCCAAGAATCATTCATTTGTGTAATGTAAAGGAGGTTTCCCCCTCGAAGAGGCTTATTTCTAAGGCGTTCATCTATATTTTCTATCTCTTTGTGAGTTGATTTCCTAACGAAGACTACCTCACCTGAATCCAAAACCTTATGGAAATCCAAAGCTCAACTGAGAAAATAATCCCATCACACCATGTTTATCCACAAAATGGAAAGACAAGGCTGAAACCACTGTCAATCCAGGAAAAATCCATGCTAATGACAACAAATGAACCAAATCAAAAGACACATGTACCATGCATTCACACCTCAGCTAGGAAATCGCACATACAACCTATTACCTGCAAAATCTTACAACTGAAGGTGTTGATCCAACCTTTTTCTTTCTTGGCTTTCTTTCCCTTCTTTCCATGCTTGTCCTTTTCCTTCATTTATTTTTTGTTGTATTTGCTTGCCTTTCCTTTGCTTTCTTGCTTTTTCCTCTTGGTGCTCTTCTCTCTATCTCTCTGAAACTAATTCCAAAGCAAAAATTACAAAATTTGTGAATTGATCCCATTTCCTCGGCCATAAATAAACCATAGTGACACCCACTAGGATGTTTTTCCCAAAATTTAGCTTGGAATATGTGTCCCATGACCTTGTTCTTATTATCCTTCCTTTATTAGGTTTATTACATGAAATCTTAACTTGGGGTTGTTACAAAGTTTATGTGAGTTTTATTCCTCATTAGGTCTTAGGTTCAAATATCATGAGGAGGGGTTTATGTTTGGAGAAAACTATTGGGTATAAAGATAAAAATTATCCCAATGGGTGTCTAGGCTTGATTTTTCTCTGCAAAATCTTACTAAGAATGTCCCATAGTTGTGGAAATTGTTTTTCCATCCAACATTAAAATTAGATGTGGCCTAAACATAACCTACCTATATAAATATTTAACAAAACATATACTCTTTTGAATTTTTACTATATATATGTCTCATCATATTTCAAATTTCTTTATATATATATATATATATATATATAGAGAGAGAGAGAGAGAGAGAGAGAGAGATTTATTTATTGTGATCATCCTATGTATATATATCTTCCTTCACATTACAAATATTTAATAAAACATACATACTTTTCAATCCTTAATATATATAACCCATCAAGTAATTGACATAGTATCTACATATTTCTTATCATCTAGTTTGACATACACTTTACTATTATTCTTCTGAACTCTCTCTTACTATAATATTTATCAAATTTATTTATCTATATTTATTCTTCAAAGAAAATCTTCTTTTTTCAGATCCTTGTTGGAAGAATTGTTAGGTTTGGTATTTAAAATTCTCACATTAGATTCATAATTAATATATATATATATATATATTCATATTCCACACATTGAAACAAAAAAACACCTTTAGAAAAATAAGGGGAGACTTTCTTGTTCCCACAATATTTATTCTCCATTTTTCACTCCACAAGAAAAAAAATCAACAATATTTTGATGCCCTGGGTCTTCACAATATCTACATTTTCCCTCCATTCATCACTAGACTTCCAAACTATAGTTCCTGTGTTTTGAATGTGGTTAAGGATATTTTCAACTTTTAGTATCTATGGCTTAGGGTAGCTTCCATATTGAATAAACCTTGCCAAACTTTTCGAATGATATTTTTAGTTTAACATTTATATTTTTTTTCACATGCCTTCTTGTTTTCAAACGTGTGATATTATGCATTTTTAATCCATTTGGTATGTTTGACTTTAGAATTGGATTACTTCTTGTTTTGAATTAGAAATCATGTAGTTAATTCTTCCTATATATGCATGAATTTATCCACATTACCTTTTTTAGGATTAGTTTTGTAAACAAATTATCTTCTTAAAAGCCTTGGAACCAAGTCATTTTTAATATAACGTAATCATATGAATAAATTGACTACTTCCGTCACATACCATGTGTTGCTTCGCAATGCATGGAGTTGTGTTTCATTTTTTCATTTTCATTTCCAATATTTTATCTATCAAAATATTCTTGTACTTTATTAAGCTAGGTTACACTTTGTTATTCATTCCCATCAAATTTCGATCACTAGTTTTATCATTATTAAGTACCCATATATTGATGGACTTGTTTAGGGAATTGATAAGTTCATGAACCCTTGTGAACATGCTTGGTTGTGGATTATTTGTATTTAGTGAAATTAGTTGTAGATTAACTATATTCAATTATTTAACATTCGGTAAAAATGCTTTGAGGAATGCTTTTTGGTTACTTTTTTATGTGGTTTATTCTTCTTATATCTTTTCTTTCACTACCTCTTTGATTATTTTAGTTATCATCCTTATTGCGTCTATCAATTATTTAATTCCTTACTTTATACTATCAAAGTTATGTTCTTTTCCTTGATTTTTTTCTTTGGATCTTTTATAACTTGGTTGCATTAAACATCTACTTATTTGCATTCGTTCTTAACCTTATCCAATATAGAATTGATATAAACATCTACTTATTTATTTATATTCGTTCTTAAGCTTATCCCATAGAGAATTGATATGGGTGTTATTTAACATTTTCCTAATTGTTAGAGGAGAATTCTAGTGATGAATTTAGATTGACTTACGTCACTATTGTACAATCTCATGCTTTCCATAAAATCTTTTAAAACTATATGGATTTTAATTAGTCAATATAGATGGATGATGTATAAGTTGTGACAATGTAAGGGTATGAATGGACAATGAATCTATAGAAGTGTAACAATGTTGAAGTCATGACGATATAAATGAGTCATATTGTATGATAAAGAAGTAGTTATATAATAACAAATATATAGATAACGTACAATCACTGAGGTTTTGATACTAAATGGGGTATTTATGTTCTAATATATTGATTTTACTTAAAAAAAAATGAGAATAATATATATATAGATTGATAATTTCTACAAGAGAGAGTTTTCTATAAAAATACAAATGGGTGCCTAAATCATGTCAAGAAAGTTTGTGATTTTTTATTTGTTATTTTCTATTTAATTTATTACATAATTTGATATTCCATTATTTTTTCTCAATGAGAGATATATTTATATTCCATTTAAGGAAATATATGTTTTGGTACTCAAAGGACTAATCAAACAACAAGATTTGAAGCCAATAAAATATGCCCTTGTCTCTACTTACTCTATTATTTTCCATTTAATTTATTATGTAATTTTATATTCCATTATTTCTTTCTATGAGAATTATTTTAATATTCGAAGTCCCTAGAATACTCACTCTTTATTTAATATGTTATCTTCCAATTAATTTTTTTACTTAATTTTATATTTTATTATTTTTCTGTGAGAAATATCTTTGTATTTCAAGTCCTCAGCGATTTTTTTCTTCAATATCAATGCTCAAAGACAATAAATTAAATACTCATTATGAGCTCAACATGTCACATGCTAAGGAGATGAACTCTAGTGGGAGGATATCAACATTTCCTTGTACAACCGAACCTAAACTCAATTGACAATTTTATATTCCATTATATATATTAAGTGTTCCTGGTTACTCTTATTTACATACATAATAGTTGTGTTTTCTTATGTGGTGTTTTTTTTTGTTTGTCCTATCTCAATTTCTTCTTTTTCCTGGTAAGAATCCTATTTCCAAATGCATGAAATCCTAGATATATATTTTCAATGTAGTATTATAATCATGCTCTTAGTGACCTTCCATGGCTACTATAAGGTTCTATGGGGTCTAAAATGTAACTCTCCGTTTTAATTAATAGAAATTTGCAACCTTTTTCTTTGGATAAAAAAGGTTCTATGGGGTGGCTGTGTCCTTGAAAAGTCTTTGCAACACTACATGTGGGGTTAAGAGGTAGTTCCCCTACAAGGTTTGGGGAAGCACTGTAAAATTTATACAATTGTCTTTATGTCTTGTCCAAATTTTCATTTCTTTCTTGGTTTTTGCTACTATTACTATAGGAATTATCAAATTTGTTTCACATGGAAATCTTTAGTAGAGATGCATAATTCTTTTCAATTTTTTATTTTGTGTGTGTGTGCACACACACGTGTGTGTTTTTTTGTTCATATCCATGAGGTATAAATAGGTTGGTTTGTGTGGAGTTTATTCCTCGTCGGGTCTTAGGTTCAAATCTCATGAGGAGAGGTTTAGATTAGGAGAAAATTGTGGGATATAAAGATAAAAAATAACCAAGGGACATCTAGGCTTGATTGAGTCTTTCAAAATCCTACTAAGAATATTTCATAATTGTCCTTGCATCCCACATTGAAATTAGCCTTGACCTAAACACAACCTACCTATATAAATATTTAACAAAACATATATTCTTTTGAATTTTGATATATGTCCAGTAACGTATTTAACTTTTTATCTATATGTTTGTGACCATCATATGCAAATATCATCCTATGTATATATCTTCCTCGACATACAAATCTTTAACAAAGCATGTATATTTTATTGCATATTTAAATTTTTATCTATATATTGCTCATCATTTCCCCTTCACCTCCTCTATTTATATATATCCATTCACACACACATATATATATATATATATATATATATATATATACACTTTCAAATAAAAATATTTAGCAAAAATTATATACTTTTAGTCGATTTATCTTATCACATTTTTTTTATCTGTACAATTCTCATCATTCTAACCCCTCTATACAAAATATAACATAAATCTTTTTGAATTATATATATATAATCTATATATTTTTTTTCTCTTTTTATTTTTAACATAACACACCATTTTTCTGAAAGTTAATATATATAAGCATCATCAAGAAATTGAATTAGAATTATTATCTACGTATTACTTATCATCAAGTTTGACATACACTTTACAATTCTACTTTTGAACTCTCTTACTATTATCATATTTTAGGAGATCCTCTCTCTATATAAATAATTCTTTAATAAAATTTACATGTTTTTAAATTATCTCTATACATGCCCTTGTTTTTATAACATATTTTTCTTTATTCTTTATAAAAAAAACACTCTTTTTACATTCTTTCGAAGTTTTAACAAATAAAACCCATCAGTTAATTGACTTATTGTCCATATATTACTTATCATCAAATTTGACATATACTTTATAATTATTATTTTGAACTCTTTCTTATTATAATAATTGTTATATTTTAGAAAATCGCATATATCTCTTTATATATGACTCTTTAACAAAAACTACATGTAGATAAATATCTTTTGAACCAATTAATGTGGTTCATCCGCAACAATTAATGTGGTTCATCCCCAAGACAAGGTGGGAAAAAATCATACAATCTTCATAAATAAATTATTTAATATTCTAAACTTAGTTCTAAATTATTTAATTTTCTAAAATAAGTTAAAAATTATTTAATATTTTGAATTTAGTGATAAATTTTTTGTTAGGATGTTAAAAATAAGTTAAAAGTATTAATAAAATTAGTTATTAAGATATTATACATAATAATTATTAATAAAAAGTTACAATGGATTATAAATAATAATAAAAAGAGTTTTTTTTATAATATCAAGTAATAAAAAGGTTAACATATTATAACTAATATGGTTAAGAGAAGTTAAGAGTGGGATAAAAAGGGGAAGGAACTATTTAATATTATAAATTTAGTTAAAACTAGTAGATATGAGTATGAATAATAGTAATGTATCATTAAGAATAATTTAAAAATTAAAAAGGGGCTAAGACTAAGTTATAAATAGTTTATATTTAAATATTAATAAGGTTTAATACTAGATTATTATAAAGAATAAGGTAAAGAGATGTTAGGAGTATATATTAACGAAGAATTAGGAATTCATTAATTTATTAAGAAAAATAAGTTCAAAGAGAGAAGCAAAGTAAAGATAAATGGGTAATATAGTTATAGAGGGAATTTTACTGTAATATCAATTTTTTTGTAATTATGTTAAATAAATAATATAATATAAATCCATAAAGAAAAAGGGGGATTTTTTAATTATGTTAAATAAATAATATGATATAAATCTATAAAGAAAAAGGGGGACGAGGGAAAATTATAAAAATGGGGGAGAAGACAGGAAGATCATAAGGAGAGGGCCGGAATCCAACACTTACTCAATTTCCATCCATAGTCTCTGTTGAGATTTCTAGCATGCCTCTCAATCTCAATAGCCTCCCTAACTTTCCTATGGTGGAAATGATCAATCCCAGCAAGGACTCTGGATTCCTCAATACAAACATGGTGTTTAGATTTCTCTGCATGCTCAATAAGAGCTAATGAAAAAATGATTATGCCTTATATCTGCAAAGTGCTCATAAATCCTCTAGTTAATTTAAAAGCTACATACTTTTAAATTCTATATATATATATAATATTTTTTATATATACAGTTTCATCATTCTCACTTTTCTATTATATATATAGATAGTTATTTATATATTTTTTATTTCTCTATTTATTAAAAAAAACATATATTCTTTTAAACCTTTAAAATATATATTCTATTTAATATATATAACCTATCAATTAATTAATTTATTATTTATATATTAATTATCATCCACTCACACTTCCTATAATAATATCATATTATTATCAGTTTTAAAAAAACTTGAGTGCACCTACATCTTTGTTTAAAAAATAAATTCTTAACAAACAAACAAAATCTTTTTTCAAAATCTCACTTTTATTTTGTTATTTAAAATTTTAATAAAATAAAATAGAAAATAAAACATTAATCACTGTTCATATTAAAAAATCAAATCCGGATATCCAAATTTTATTAAAATAAAAATAAAACATTAATCACCGTTCACATTAAAAAAATCAAATCCCGATATCAAAATTTCTTTATTTATCAATCTTATTAAAACTCTAACCAATCTTCAATCCACCAATGCATTACTTTAATTTACTTCGTGTGTTCATCTACGCAGAATTCATTGTCCTGCTCCTTAAAATGAAAATTCTTATATAAGTTATTAAAATATGATAGTCAAGTATTATCCCTGTGAATTCAAATTATTAAAATACGGTAATGAATAATTATCCTTGTATTTTGTATTGCATAGTAAAATTGTGAATACAGAGTTTAGTATTGTACGATAAAATGTTATTGCTTGTAATTAAAATAAGTGAGCGGGAACAACATTAAACGACAAAATTCATTGTCCTTGCGCAACTATAAAGAGATTCCATACTGAAATTGACGTGCCCTGCACTACCAGGTGTTAACATCCAGGTTGTTCCCTATGACTCCCAAGGGAATACGGCCGGGGTAATCACTAACCAATCTTTGGATCACAGTTCCTACCCAAACTGTAATCAGAGAGGGCTCTCTCTTTATGATTTGTCTCTGTTTTGATGGTGTTTTAGGCTAGCTATTATGCTCAGGTTTTGGTTTATGTTTTGGTTGAAGGACTTCTTTCAGGGCTTAAGATGTAGTGTTCAGAGAGTAGTATATCATTGGGAAATGTAGTCTAGAGCTGTGAAATGCTTTGAAATGCTGGAGTGATGATGTTCTGACTGCAGGGCCTACTGTGTATCTCAAACAAACAAATTTAAACTTAAGTGGTGATGCATGGTCAGCCAACAGAAAGCAATTAAGAATTCTCTATTAGGTTGGTGATGTGAAAGTGAAACATGTTGCACAGGAGCAAACTTGATTTCCTGAAGCAAAGGTCACTGTGAAAGATATATTCTGAAAGTGCAGCAATTAAGAATTACACTTATCAAGATTATAGCTGAAGAAAAAACATTCATTAACAACATAGATTGAACTCAGGGTATTGCATGAATAAGTCCTGAAGGTTATTCTTTTTCTTTGTTGTCAAACACTTAGAAATTAGAAACATATATGGATTTTAATAGATTGAAAATACATAACAAAGAGAGTTACAGAAACTTATTGTATTGTGAAATACACAGGAATCCTGCAGTTTTCAACAGACACCAGAACGCATTCAACACTTCAGAACTCCGAGAAATTCCATCACTTTCTTTATTAAACTCTGAAAGGATTACAGCATAAGAACTTCTTCAAGGGGGATCAACAACAACCCCTGCAAGCTTGTGCGAGGGGCAAATATATACAAACAGTATTACAAAATATCTCAGGCGTTGAGTCATCTGAGAAATGAAATATCTTCACCAACTTTTCAAGATATTTAGATAAGAAAGTTATTACATCATTGAATACAAAGTAAATGCATCTTTATGCTTGTCAGAAGATATTTTGGCCTTTGGAGGCCACTGAGTCGGTTGGAGTGATCTGCATTAATGCTGAGAAATGCGCTTCTGGAGCTGTCCTGCTGTAGCTTCTCGGCTTGGACACCTGTAGCTTCCTACCTTGCTTTGTTGGTCGAAATTTCTGCTGAGTTTGCTCAGCGTTTATCTTTAATGTATGCTGATTCTTTTTAAACTGTCCTGTGTATGACAATTTGCATTTTCCATGAACAAAATTTGTTGAATGGCATCCTGTTTATAAAATCGTCTGTATGGCCTTGGTCCACCATTCTAGTGTAGGTAGTTGATGCCTGAGAATTGCATCCATTGTCTCCTCTGCCTCTGTATATTTGTAAAAATTGGGAGGCACCTCAAACAGGTGTTTGATTTCATTCATTATAAAAAATAAACTTTCTATTCTATTGTAGAGAGTCTGTCCTGTGGCTGGCCCTGTTTCCTCTGAGGTGCTGGGCTTCTCGTTGATCTGACTAGTGGCAAATGTATTAACCCTTTTGGCATACTGGTCATGTGTGAACAATCTCCCTGCGCTGTTCAGTAAGCTAGGGAGCCCTCTGTTTTCTAACACCTGAAATTTCTCCATAAACCTGTTCACCTCAGTCTGCATGTCCTGGGTTCTTCTCTCCAATGTCTGCACTAAGTTTCTCAGTGTGAGAACACTCTTGATTAACTGAATGTGCTCAGTTCTGTTTGAAATTCCCATGGCAGCCAACTGAGTGCTTGTCCCATTGTTAAGCACATTAATCATCCTGGTGGCTATCTCAGGCATGTTGCTTAGAGCAGCTCTTGATCTCTGAATTTCAGTCTGTGCTTTTGGAATGAGCTCTAACTGCTCATGGATTGTTTCAATATATTGCCATTGCTCATTAATAGATTGGCCAATGTTAGCCCACAACACTATTTTGAGCTCAGCCACAACCTTATCTAATTTGAGCTCATTCTCTAGCTCTTTGATCCTGTCTTTGAGGGCTTTTATCTCCCTGCCCTTTTCTGCCACAGACTGCTTGGATTTGTCATACCTTTCATTTACCTTGGCTAGTTTCTCCTTGGCCTCATTCAATTCTGTCATTTGTGCTTCCAAGGCCTGGATCTCATTCCTCAGCTTTTGCATGTCCAGGATTGGGCCTGCTCTGTTGTTGGTGGTGCTGCTGAGGTGGATGTTGCTGCTTTTTCTGTTTGTTGGGGAGGAGGAATAGTGATTGGAGCAGTTTCCTCAAGGTTTATTACTTCAGGAGGAGGCTGGGAGGTCTGACCTTCTTCTCTTGGCTTCAAAGCTGCCTGTAATGCTGCCTGTGCAGCCTCTGATTCTCCCAGCTTTTCTTGTGCCTGGATAAGCTATTTATAGAGAGACACCAGCAAAGTTGTGGCATATTTATCATGCCTTTGTTGAGCTACTTCATCTGTTTGAGGGTGAATTGTGGCTGGGAGTTTGATCTTTCTCCTCAAAGCTGCCATATCTGCATCCCTCAACTTTTATATTTCTTGTATGCCCTTGATATCTTTGGGATCATGCCCAATCTCAATAATTATGTCTTCTAAGGACCTTATTCTGTTGTCCTTTGCTTGAGATGATGCCCTTTCCAACTCAAGTTGGCCAGCTGTATTATTAAGGCTATTTTCTAGCATGTAGTTATCTAATGTTTTGTCTGCCAAGGAAGCATAGACCATCTCACCTGTTTGTTTATGCAATTCAATTTTATCCATTGGGTGGATGTCCTTGGCCAGGACCTCAAGATTGGTCCTTAGGTAATCTGAAGGGGACTTTGGCTGCAAAGTAGTTGGCATGAAGTGACTCATGATCATCTTGCCCTCCTGGACATCATATGCAGACATTAGACGCTGCTGGTTGGTGGGAGCCATATTTAACAGATGGTTATACAGCTGTATTTTTATGGGTTCATTCCTTTTCTTGATTTCAATGAACTGCTGCTTAATGCTTAGTTCACCCCCTCTCTGCTGGCTTGAGGAGCTGACTTCTCCTCCCACTGTTCTCTCTTGTTCCTGTTGGAAGGAACTTGCAGATGCCTCCAAACTGGGCGGGCCCATACCCAAAGATTGCCCTATAGGCATCTCTTCCTCTGAAAGGGGATTCATCCTGTGCCTCTTCTCACCATGACTTGTTGATGTAGTCAAGGGAGTTTCTCTATCCCTTTTCCTGCTTACATCCTCCTTTTGTGGAGTTTGGAGGACTGAGGTTTCATTAACTGCTTCTTGCCTTGGAGGTACTATGTTTTGAGCCTGCTGCTCAGTGAGAATTGGGGCCTCAACTGCCCCTTCTTGATGTGTGGGCTGCTCTATGTCATGCTGCCCTACTCCTTGCTGTGATTCCTGTTGTTGCTGTTGCTCTACCTGTTGCTGCACTTATTCTTGCTGTTCCATCTCTTTATCTGTTTGGTCTTCAGTGATGGGAGGTGGTTTCTCTTGTTCCACCTGCTTTCCTTTGCCTTTGCTGCCTGCCTGTTGAGTGTCCATGGCAGTTTGCTGATGTGTTGTTGAAGAAGAGGCAGCTGCTCCAAGTTGCCTTTGATATGATAAGGAGACCTGTCCACAAGTTTCCAAGTCAGCCTCTTTTTGCAAATTCCTAGCCTCTCTCTCTAGTATCTGCTCTCTAGAGATTGGCTCTTCTAGAGTGCCCTCTTTCCAGCCTAAAGAATTTGCATACTTTTCAATATGAGGCAGCCTAACATGTGAATAGTTACCCAATTTGTGTTTTATCCTCCTGAGGGAGATAAAATGATTACGGTCATAGGGTGACCATTTGAAACTGGTTTGCAATTTGAAACCCTCTAAGATCATATCTGCCTCCTTCCATCCCTCCTCTCTTTTGTTGTACAAAAAAGGGCCTAGCTGGCTCCTTACCTTCAATTGTACCTTCTTGTTTTTGCTTTGGAAATGGAAGTAGTCAGTATATCCAAACTGCCTGAAGTATTCTAGGGCAAACAGTCTCATAGGGACATATCTTGGCATCCTGTAAGGGTCCAATTCACAGCCATATACTCTGATCACTGTGTGGTGTTGGTAAAAGTACCAATCACCGATGCTGTAGGATTTGGAGAGATGTAGAATTCTCTGCATGTCATCGGTTAACCTTGGAGGAGGGACACCATACAGCAATGTCATAGATGGGTGAATGAACAGGTCTATAAATTCATAGTATGTGTATGGTGATTGAGACACATCATGGAAAACTGAAGTCCAAAACACAACTGATCTTGGATTTCCCTGGGCATTAAGTTTCTTGAGAGGAATTGAGAAACTGTCTGGCTGGTAAAACAAGAACAGGTGGTAGATGTATGAGGTGTATCTGAACACCCTTTCCCTTGGTAGATTCATCAGTTGTTCATGGATCTTTTCTGCAATATAGGTGGCATAGTCATAGTGTATAGCTGGAGGCTTTCCAGGAGAAAATATGGACAACATTGCCATTATAGTGCCATCCACATCCTCAATTCCCTTGTATCCCAGGACATAGCTGATCAAATCTACTAGCATTCTTCCCAGGTCATTCAGGTAGTGGTATCCAATAGGAGGAGTCCTTATAGTTTCAGAGCTTGGCTGCACAAATAACTGGTTAATTTTGGTAATCTGGGCACTTGACAGATTATTTCCCTTCTTTATTAAATCCGACATGGAAAGAGGGGTTAATGGCCTTGCAGTATGGAAATGCAACATCTCATTTATGGTTTCTGGGGTGATAAAGAACAAAACAGAGCCTGTAGGGCTGAGAACAGCTCTCTGGCAAGGATCATAGCATTCCTGGCATTTGTGGATCAACTCTGGGAGGGCATTGACTTGAGGGAGGTTGTAAATGGGCAAATTTGAGTCCCAAATCCCTAAAATATCAGCTCCATTAAGGTGTTGAGCTTTTAATTCATTTAGCATATGGATATTGAACTTAGAACCCATGGGAAACCAATCTAACATCTGATAGTCTACATCTCCCAGGGCTTTCCATGTTATCTCCCTATGAGGGGCATTCAGAGGCTGGACATTCAAGGCTATTGGTGTCTCCATGGCTACTGAAGCTTTTGAACTGTAGGTGAACCGGTTTCAATTGAGCAGAACAACAGAGAGGAATGTTTTCTTGCAACGGAAGTGAATTGTAAGAAACTGAAGGCAAATTGAGTAAACAGCAGTTGAAATACTGTCTAAAGGATTGATAGAACAGCAGCAGTAC
Organism: Pinus tabuliformis; assembly: GCA_031772625.1. Taxonomy (NCBI): domain Eukaryota; kingdom Viridiplantae; phylum Streptophyta; class Pinopsida; order Pinales; family Pinaceae; genus Pinus; species Pinus tabuliformis. The sequence goes on along the minus strand of CM062805.1, from coordinate 699,837,708 downwards.
TGACCAGGAGTATTTTCTGTGGTGAATCTGGTCAATTGAGATTTCTAGTTCACGACTGCGCGAACTAGCTGTGAATTCAGCTTAATTTGTCAAATGTGGCTCTGCAGGAGGTTTATGGCTTCACTGGTTGAAAAATGGGTGCAAGTCACCGTGTATTTGATGGTGAAAACAGAGTTTTACAGTCTCTTAACAGTTTGCTTGAGGAAATACGGACAAAACCAGGCTCTTGGGATGATTTTGAGGAATACCTGGTAATTTCGCCGGTAAGAGTTGCAAATGCAAGTGCAATGGAGGCGCCGGCGGTCTTGGAATCAGCTTTAGCAGGTTGGCGCTGGTTTGAACGTGAGCATCATGCAGAAATAGCTAAAGTCTCTTTTGCCAAAAGTGGAAAAAACACGACATTTTGGCCTAAATATGGACTTTTGGCAATATTGACGCGTTTTTGGGATGACGTCAGCATGACGTCATCGGGTGGGGTCGGAGTCAGATGACATCAGCATGACGTCATCGGGTGAGGTGGCAAGCTGTGATTGGTCCACGGGGATAGTGAGGTGGCGACCACATCAGCGTGGGGGCGGACGAAGGAGTTGATGCGACGACGAGGTGGCAGTGACGTGGCTCTGACGTGGGGGTGACGCAAGACCGGCAAAACAGGTGGTAAGCGGAACAACGGTAATGGTTTTCTCGGACCGCTTACAATATGGCGTCGGTTTTGTCAGAGGCCGACCCGAGAAGCTGTGAGGGCAACGCGTGGCAGAGGCCTGACGTCACCCTCTGACAGTTTCTCGGGTGCTAAACGTCGGACCTCGGGCCCAACCCGATATTCGTAATAGCCGTCCGATCAAAAGTGCCCGATCGGACGGTTGACGGGCTGATGAGTTGATCGGTCAATACGGAAGCGGAGAAGGGTTAAAATAATGTATTTTTTGGGGGGCGCGCTCAGCGGGAAACCTTCGGACTATAGTGTTTGTAATGTTTTTCCAATGTAAAAATAATGCGGCCCCGACACTTTGGATAATTGGCAAAAAGTGGGTTTTGATACTATTTTGCGATTTAAAGCGGGTATGGGTAAAATGGGTCTTTTTATAAGGTTTTCTTGGTAAATGAAGGTTTTTAAGGGCAAAATGGATTCAGAAAAGGGGAGGGGGGTTAGACTTAGGTTTATCAAAGTGACCAGATGTCATTTTGATCCCTGACAGAGAACATATGGCTATAATGCCAAGGGGAGGGATATTTATAAAATGTTTGGGGTTTATACACCTTGGTGTTATAATACTAGGGAAAGGGTAATATAAGGGAATTATACAATAAAGTTAGGGGTTAATATGGATGAAGGGAGTGGATGAGGGGAGATAATACTAAGTTTATTTGAGAATAACTTAGCTTAGGGAGTAGAGCAAAATGAAAAGAGTTTTTAGACAAGAAATGTGGCTTTTGAAGGAACAAGGAACACCATGAAACCACCAAGTCTTCCATGAATCTCAACTGATGAGGGGATATTAGTAATGAATGGGAAAGGAGATAAGTGGGAAGTTAGACATGCTTCTTTGCTTGCTGCAACCTGATAGAGAAGAAAGACTTCCCAATCCATTGACTTTGCTTTGTGAAATAGGCTAGCACACCTTCAATTGTAAGGAATGACACTTCTGCAACCCCATCTACCTACCCATCTACTTGCCTAGCATTTTTTATCTCTTCTTGGAGGGTGCAATTAGGCTTGCAGACCTTTACCTGCCTTTTCTTTTCTTTGGCTTTTTTCTTTTGATGGTCTATCTACTTCTACCCTTATTTCTTCCAAGGTCCCAGATTAAGCTGTTGGGAGCCTTTCTTCTCTACCTAAACTACTTGTCTGCCAAGATTAAACAGTTTGGACAGACTTTTTTCTCTATTCTACAACTGAAAATTTAAAACATGGTATGATCCAGATTAGGCTGTTGGACCATCCATCAAAAGTTGAGTCCACATCAAGCTATAAGCCCAGATTGTATTCTCTTGGAAATATGTGATCTTTGCATCATCAAAGTAGAGCATATTTGGACCTTTTCATTGCCAATCATGAAATATGAAACCTATTGGTATAGGTAGCTAACAGTGGCTCCACATGGGGATGGTTTTTCATTTGAAAGACCAAGAACAACAGGTCAGAATGCCTTGGCCCCTTGACTGCCTTTATCAAAATTTTGATATTTGCTGCTTTGAAATGCCAAAATTGTGTACTTCCCTTCTTGGTAGACCTTTTGACCCTATTTACCTTTTGCTGGTATTTAAGAAAACTTTGAGAAATTGCATTTTTACATGTTGACAGAAAATAATATATACATCTGGATATGTACAAGGGAAAACTCAGGCTGCACTTTATGGATGGTAGTCAAAATAGTGCTTCAGCATCCTGCCATTCACAGGACCTTCATCCAAATCAGTTTCATTGAGACTTTTAAGGAAATAAGTGTTGTTTCCTTGTACTGCTTGGACAACAAATGGTCCTCTCCAGAGGGAATCAAATTTTCCATGTTTTCCCTTATCCTCTCTTCTTGAATCCCACTTGAGGACTTTGTCACCAATGTTGAAATCCTCTGCCTTAGTTCTCCTATCAAAGGCCTTCTTTAATTTTTCTTGTAGAACTTGAACTCTGCTGAAAACTTGGTCTCTGGTTTGCTGTAAACATATGATTTGATTGATTCTTCTTTGCATATCATTTGGTTCAGCTTGGCTTTCTTGAAGGAGTTTCATAACAGGTACTCCTAGTGATGAAGGAAATTTGGCTTCTAATCCATAAACGAACTCATATGGGCTGGTCCCAATTGACCTTTTGGTTGTTAGTCTATCTGCCCATAGAGAATTCACAAGCTTCTTATGCCAATTCTTTTTGTTCTCTTCTAGCACTTTCTTTATAATGTTTACCAGGCTTTTATTTGATGACTCAGCAAGGCCATTTCCTTGGGGATAGTATGCAGTAGAATGGCCCAAGGTAATGTGAAATTTATGGCAGAAATTTACCATCTTTTTAGATCTGAAGGCAGCAGCATTGTCTGTTATTATTTTGTCAGGACAACCAAATCTAGCCAATATGTTGTTCTCCAAGAACTGAATGATTGTTGAATCATTTGCCTGTCTGCATGGAGCAGCTTCAATCCACTTGGTGAAGTAATCTGTGGCTGTTAAGATCCATCTATGTTGGCCTGAAGATGAGGGATGAATTTCCCCAATGAAATCCAAGCCCCATTGTTGAAAAGGTCTCTCTGTTGCAATAGGCCTCAAGGGAAGTGGCAGCAGCTGTCTCTTTCCCTCAAACACTTGACATTTATGACATGAGGTGGTGAATTTATTGACATCAGAGAACATGGTGGGCCAGTAGTAACCAGCCCTTCGTATTTTATCCACAGTGGACTTCCAGTACAAGTGTCCACCACAGTCACCTGTATGAAATTCTTTTATGATGTTGTCAGTTTCATTCTCAATTAGGCAGTTTAGAAATATCCCCTCATGGTTTTTCCAAAATAAATTCCCATCCATAACACAGAATTTAGAAGCTTTCATCTTTAAGAACCTACATTTAGTTCTGGACAATCCTGGGGGAGCACACAGGTTTTGTAATACATAACATATATCAGAGTACCAAGGGGATTGTTCAAAGGCTACATTGATCTTTGGAGTCGCCAGCTCCGGTTCACTGTCCAGCTGGTTGATGTCTAAGGCTTGGAAATTTGCTTCTGTCATTAGTTTGGCCAAACCTTGCCCTTTTATTAGTTTTGTAGGTTTTATCTCAATATCAAATTCCAAAATGTTGGCAATCCACTTTCCTCTTCTACCCTCTAAATTCTCTTGGGTGAGAATGTCTTTAACAATAGGACTTGGTACATAGGCTATAACATGTGAATAAAGGATGTAAATCCTAAAGTCTTTGATAGCTTTGACCAAAGCATAAGCTTGTTTTTCCATGATTTGATATTTTAAAGGTGCATCTCTAAGAGCTCTGCTAAAGAAAGCAATTGGCTTCTCATTTCCTTGGTCATCTTTCTGTAACAAAACAGCAGCAATAGTGTGTTGGGAGGCAAAGGAGAAAATGATAAATTCTCTGTCAAATTGAGGATTGGTCAAAACTGGGGTTTGGGTAAGGGCCAGCTTTATGCCTTCAAAGGCTTGATTGGCTTCAATAGTCCATTTTACTTTTGAATTCTTCTTCAGCATGTTATTTAGCAATCTGATCAACTCTGCTAAGTTGGGGATAAACCTTCTCAAGAAATTGATTTTTCCCAAGAATCCTTGCAATTCTTTGATATTTCTTGGGTGGGGCATTTGTAGGATAGCTTGTATCCTATCTGGATCAATTCTAATGCCATCTTTAGAAATGATGTGGCCCAAGAGTTTACCTTCCTCTAAACCAAACAGGGATTTCTTGGGATTCAAGGAAATTCCATATTTCCTGCATGTTAGGAAAATCTGCCTTAAGTGTTTTAAATGTTCTTGGTCAGATTTTGAAAAAGGTGTGAGGTCATCTAAGTAAATAACTAAAAAGTCATGAATCTCCTTAGCAAAAGCAATATCCATTGCTCTTTGAAATGTTGCCCCTGCATTTTTCAATCCAAAAGGCATTTTTACATACTTGAAAGTTCCCCATGGGGTTGTAAATGTTGTTTTGTCTTGGTCATCAGGGTGCACCAGGATTTGATTGAAGCCTGAGAATCCATCAAGTAATGAGATCGTTGAGGCCCCTACCACTCTTTGGAGAATGTGATCCATCTTGGGTAAGGGATAGTTGTCTTTGAGGGATACTTGGTTCAGATTTCTTAGGTCCACACACAGCCTTATTTCACTAGTTTTCTTTCTTGTAGGGACTAAGTTTGAGATCCATTCAGAGAATCTGATTGGTGCTATGATGCCTGCCTTGAACATTTTCTGTACCTCTTGTTCCATTGCTGGGAGAAGCATTGGATTGATTCTCCTCAGTTTTTGTTTAAAGGGTTTTTGATCAGGCTTGAGAGGGATAGTATGCTGGATAACAGAGGTGTCATAGGACTTTAGGTCCTCATAACTCCATGCAAAAACATCCTGGAACTCTTTAAAGAGGTCAATGTATTTAGGCTTTTGATCAGGAGGTAGAGATGCAGATAATTTTACTATTTTGGGTTTGTCAATGGTACCAATGTTGCATTCTTCAATGGCTGCATTTAAGGGCTGCATTTTTGGTTTTCTGGTAATATCATTTGAGTCAAAGATGTCCTCTAGTGGAGTTAGGCCTGTTGGTAGAAAGTTGTCTTTCAGCTCTATGATGTCAGTTTCAGCATTGGCCACTTCTTCACAACTGATTGGTTGAATTTGCTGAATGTTTTCCTTGCTGAAAATTGTTGGATTTAGCATTTGTTTTGCTGTTCTAGGTGATATTGGGTGAGTAATCTGTTGAAACTGTATTTGTGATGGACTTGCTCTTTCAGGTATTTGTGATTGACTTGCTGTATCAAGTATTTGTGACTGACTTGCTGTATCAGTGTCAATATTTAATCCTGCAAACTCTTTTTGCAGCATTAAAAAATTGTTTATTTGCATATCATCCTCAAACACTTGCCAATCTTTAACATTGTTAGGAATGGAGGGTCTGTGTTTTATCTCAGCTGTGAAACAATTGTTAGGTTCCAATGGTAATTTGCAAGTACTAGCAAATGTGGCCAAACTATGAGCATGTAGATTATGGGTTCTAGGAATTTTAGTGATTTGGAATTCAGAGAAAAAATTTAGTACCTCAGCAACAGCAGACCTATAAGACCTTAGTCTTCTGTCATTTGTGACAAAATTTCCTTTCACTTGTTGGATAACTAAATCTGAATCACCCATGATTGAAACCCTAGCAGCTTGCAAGAATTTTACTAGCTTGAGGCCTAGTAGAAGGGCTTCATATTCTGCCATGTTATTAGTACATCTGAAGTTTAATCTATAGGCTCTGCCTTCTGCATGACTGTTTTCTTTATTGTGTACCCAAACTCCAGCTCCTGCCCCTAATTTGTTGACTGAGCCATCAAATTCAAGGAACCATAGAATATCTTGTTGTGAAGGAGATTTAATGATCTGTTCATGGGCTGGCAATGTAAGTTGAAGTTGTGGTTTTTCATCTGGCTTGTCTTTTAGGACAGTCTCATCATTTGATTGGATATTCTTGACAACTGGGGTAGCAGCAGTATCTAGTGTTTGATTGACTGTTGTTTCATGGGTGGTAATTCTTTCATTGGAGTCTTCCTCCTGTATGAGTATCTTGGCTTCAACCTCACCTTTTGAGGGAGTTGTGCTGTCATTGAAGAGAATGTATGAGTCTATGTCTGAATGGACAGCATATATGGGAAAGTTTTGGGGCTTTTCTTCACTGCTGACCATGTATTTCATGAGTGTTTCTCTGTATAATCTTTTTGGTTTCCCAAAAACAGAGATGGTGGCATATGACATGTCTAATTGTAAGGAACCTTGGAGTTTAGCTCCCCATGATCTTGATAACAGCATCCCATACGTAGGTGGGATATCAGCAACTACAACATCCATCAGAATTGTTTTGTTTGGGTATTGAACCGGAGACACACATAAGTCTTTTATGAGACCTAAACACTTGACTTGGCTGGAGTCAAAGGAAAATAGGTCCTTGTAAGGTCTTGTTATATCTAGATTCAATCTCTCCATGACCGCTTTTGGCATGAGATTGTGAGAGGCACCTGAGTCAAACATTGCATTATGTAGTATTTTATCATGAATATGTAAGCTGACATAAAAAGGTAATACCCCTGTGACTACTGTTTTTCCATTCACTTCTCGGCCAAACAGTAGTTCTGGGGTGTCATCCAACACATTGACATCATCTTTGTTGCTAGTGAGTTGAAGGGACTTCTTGATCTGTAGTTTATAGATGTCACGCTTGGCTAGTTCTGAGAGAGGAATTGCTATCTTTAGTTTGCCAATTTCAGTTTCTAGGTCAAAGGGTTTTTCAGATTGGGTCTTGGGGTTATGGATAGCAGTCCTTTCCTTGTTCACTAGATCTTCTTCTTGATTTTTATCTTGATTTTGGGACTTGTCTCTTTTACCCATCTCTTGATGAGTAACACTTAAATTAGGTTGAGAGGATGGAGTGGCCAAAGGCTGCTGTTTTAAGGGCAGTGGTTCAGTGATCTCTTCAACCATTACTTCTTCTGCAGGTGAATTTGTTTTGTCATTAGGCTCTGTGACTATGACTCTTTTAGGCTGCTGATTATCCTTTATCTTTTCAGGCTGATTTACATTCACAGTTCTGCTCCTTAGCTTGTATTGTTTATGGACTTCATAAACAGCAGTGTCATAGCCTTGTTTGAAGTCAAAGGATTCACCTGATTTAGTTTGGAACAGTTTGATTTCATCATCCTCATGATCTTGTTGTGTTAAGAAGACTTGACTTTCACCATCTAGACCCATTAAATTAATCTCAGGATCTTCATTGGGTTCAGTTGATGTGGAAGTTTCTGCATAATTTTCTTGGAAAGGGGGTCTAATGTCTTGGTCAGCACTGGCCTTGCCAATGCCTGGGTTTTGAGTTCTCCTAAAATTTGGATTCCTAGGAGGGTTGTTTTGTGGTGCTTCCCATGACGATTTCCTCTCAACTGATTCCACTCTATCACCCAATCTTTTCATTCCATTGAGTATTGCATCCAGTTTTTGGTCAAAAGCAAAGGGTTCCTCTTTGAAAACAGACTTCTTTTCCAACCTTGCTCTGTTTCTTTTGGCAATCAGGTTAGCTTCCACTGTGACAGCAACCCTTTGGGCCTCTGCAAGGGATTGAGGATCTCTTTCCTTCAACTGATAGGCCATGTCAGGGTCAAAACCGTCAGGGAATTTGTACAAAGCTAAATCAGGAGGGGGTCTTAAATTTTGTGGGATTGCGTTATATACATTGTTAAATCTTGCACAATACTCCAAAACAGTCTCTTGGGGACCTCTTTTGATAGTGTCATATTCCCCAAGTATGTGCAGAGGATCCTTCTTCTTCTCCCATCTGCTAGTAAAGGCTTGATACAGTTCATCAGGAGTTGTGATGGAATTTGCATTCAGGGATCTAAACCAAGTTCTTACATCCCCAGTTAGGCTTTGAACAAACATCCTCATTCTGACACTGTCATCATCTATTTCATAGGTCTCAAAATGGTCTTGCATCCTTTTGGCATGCTGGACAGCTGTCAGAGGGCCATTAGAGTCAAAATATGAGATTTTGGTTTGGTAATCTTGGGGTAGAGCTGCAGCATTAGCTGGTATTTGCAAGGGTGCATATCTGTTTGCCATGTTTACAGGGTTTAGAGGATTAACAGGGGCAACTGGGATAAGAGGAACGGTGTGTACTACAAGGGTAACAGGTGTAGCAGTACCTAGGCTGTTGTTCAAGGGGATATGTGCAGTAGATGAAGATGTGAGAGGAGGACTTTGAGATGTGGATGGTGAACTAGGGGAACTAGGGGTAGACCGGAAAAGGACCTTGCATGGAGTAGAGATAAGGCTGGGATGATCTGAATCTGAGGTTAAATCAGCAGGCTGCTCCTGCCTCCTAATGTTTCTAGGGATGGTATTTGGATTATCAACAATGATGGGTGGATTAGGGTCAGGATTTGCCCTAGTATGCCGTGGATTTTTCTTGGGAGCCAGCTTCTAACTGTTTTTTAGGATTTTATAGGAAGTTTTTATATCTGCAAGGACTGGATAAAGATTTTGGAATGGCTATATATATCTCAAAGCTGAGATGAAGATTCACTGAAAAAGCTCTTCCCTAAAGCTGTCACTGTGACACGGAAACAGTTTTGAGGGCCTCCTGACTGATTTCAGGCTTGATTTGTAACTTTGAGAGATGTATAGAAATTGGAAAATCCTAAGAAGTCCCCAATGGAGTCGCCAATTATGTTAACACCCAGGTTGTTCCCTATGACTCCCAAGGGAATACGGCCGGGGTAACCACTAACCAATCTTTGGATCACAGTTCCTAGCCAAACTATAATCAGAGAGGGCTCTCTCTTTATGATTTGTCTCTGTTTTGATGGTGTTTTAGGCTAGCTATTATGCTCAGGTTTTGGTTTATGTTTTGGTTGAAGGACTTCTTTCAGGGCTTAAGATGTAGTGTTCAGAGAGTAGTATATCATTGGGCAATGGAGTCTAGAGCTGTGAAATGCTTTGAAACGCTGGAGTGATGATGTTCTGACTGCAGGGCCTATTGTGTATCTCAAACAAACAAATTTAAACTTAAGTGGTGATGCATGGTCAGCCAACAGAAAGCAATTAAGAATTCTCTATTAGGCTGGTGATGTGAAAGTGAAACATGTTGCACAGGAGCAAACTTGATTTCCTGAAGCAAAAGTCACTGTGAAAGATATATTCTGAAAGTGCAGCAATTAAGAATTACACTTATCAAGATTATAGCTGAAGAAAAAACATTCATTAACAACATAGATTGAACTCAGGGTATTGCATGAATAAGTCCTGAAGGTTATTCTTTTTCTTTGTTGTCAAACAATTAGAAATTAGAAACATATATGGATTTTAATAGATTGAAAATACATAACAAAGAGAGTTACATAAACTTATTGTATTGTGAAATACACAGGAATCCTGCAGTTTTCAACAGACACCAGAACGCATTCAACACTTCAGAACTCCGAGAAATTCCATCACTTTCTTTATTAAACTCTGAAAGGATTACAACATAAGAACTTCTTTAAGGGGGATCAACAACAACCCCTGCAAGCTTGTGCGAGGGGCAAATATATACAAACCGTATTACAAAATATCTCAGGTGTTGAGTCATCTGAGAAATGAAATATCTTCACCAACTTTTCAAGATATTTAGATAAGAAAGTTATTACATCATTGAATACAAAGTAAATGCATCTTTATGCTTGTCAGAAGATATTTTGGCCTTTGGAGGCCACTGAGTCGGTTGGAGTGATCTGCATTAATGCTGAGAAATGCGCTTTTGGAGTTGTCCTGCTGTAGCTTCTCGGCTTGGACACCTGTAGCTTCCTACCTTGCTTTGTTGGCCGAAATTTCTGCTGAGTTTGCTCAGCCTTTATCTTTAATGTATGCTGATTCTTTTTAAACTGTCCTGTGTATGACAGTTTGCATTTTCCATGAACAAAATTTGTTGAATGGCATCCTGTTTATAAAATCGTCTGTATGGCCTTGGTCCACCATTCTAGTGTAGGTAGTTGATGCCTGAGAATTGCATCCATGGTCTCCTCTGCCTCTGTATATTTGTAAAAATTGGGAGGCACCTCAAACAGGTGTTTGATTTCATTCATTATAAAAAATAAACTTTCTATTCTATTGTAGAGAGTCTGTCCTGTGGTTGGCCCTGTTTCCTCTGAGGTGCTGGGCTTCTCGTTGATCTGACTAGTGGCAAATGTATTAACCCTTTTGGCATACTGGTCATGTGTGAACAATCTCCCTGCGCTGTTCAGTAAGCTAGGGAGCCCTCTGTTTTCTAACACCTGAAATTTCTCCATAAACCTGTTCACCTCAGTCTGCATGTCTTGGGTTCTTCTCTCCAATGTCTGCACTAAGTTTCTCAGTGTGAGAACCCTCTTGATTAACTGAATGTGCTCAGTTCTGTTTGAAATTCCCATGGCAGCCAACTGAGTGCTTGTCCTATTGTTAAGCACATTAATCATCCCGGTGGCTATCTCAGGCATGTTGCTTAGAGCAGCTCTTGATGTCTGAATTTCAGTCTATGCTTTTGGAATGAGCTCTAACTGCTCATGGATTGTTTCAATATATTGCCATTGCTCATTAATAGATTGGCCAATGTTAGCCCACAGCACTATTTTGAGCTCAGCCACAACCTTATCTATTTTGAGCTCATGATCCTGTCTCTGAGGGCTTTTATCTCCCTGCCCTTTTCTGCCACAGACTGCTTGGATTTGTCATAACTTTCATTTACCTTGGCTAGTTTCTCCTTGGCCTCATTCAATTCTGTCATTTGTGCTTCCAAGGCCTGGATCTCATTCCTCAGCTTTTGCATGTCCAGGCTTGGGGCCTGCTCTGTTGTTGGTGGTGCTGATGAGGTGGATGTTGCTGCTTTTTCTGTTTGTTGGGGAGGAGGAATAGTGATTGGAGCAGTTTCCTCAAGGTTTATTACTTCAGGAGGAGGCTGGGAGGTCTGACCTTCTTCTCTTGGCTTCAAATCTGCCTGTAATGCTGCCTGTGCAGCCTCTGATTCTCCCAGCTTTTCTTGTGCCTGGATAAGTTGTTTATAGAGAGACACCAGCAAAGCTGTGGCATCTTTATCATGCCTTTGTTAAGCTACTTCATCTGTTTGAGGGTGAATTGTGGCTGGGAGTTTGATCTTTCTCCTCAAAGCTGCCATATCTGCATCCCTCAACTTTAATATTTCTTGTATGCCCTTGATATCTTTGGGATCATGCCCAATCTCAATAATTATGTCTTCTAAGGACCTTATTCTGTTGTCCTTTGCTTGAGATGATGCCCTTTCCAACTCAAGTTGGGCAGCTGTATTATTAAGGCTATTTTCTAGCCTGTAGTTATCTAATGTTTTGTCTGCCAAGGAAGCATAGACCATCTCACCTGTTTGTTTATGCAATTCAATTTTATCCATTGGGTGGATGTCCTTGGCCAGGACCTCAAGATTGGTCCTTAGGTAATCTGAAGGGGACTTTGGCTGCAAAGTAGTTGGCATGAAGTGACTCATGATCATCTTGCCCTCCTAGACATCATATGCAGACATTAGACGCTGCTGGTTGGTGGGAACCATATTTAACAGATGGTTATACAGCTGTATTTTTATGGGTTCATTCCTTTTCTTGATTTCAATCAACTGCTGCTTAATGCTTAGTTCACCCCCTCTCTGCTGGCTTGAGGAGCTGACTTCTCCTCCCACTGTTCTCTCTTGTTCCTGTTGGAAGGAACTTGCAGATGCCTCCAAACTGGGCGGGCCCATACCCAAAGATTGCCCTATAGGCATCTCTTCCTCTGAAAGGGGATTCATCCTGTGCCTCTTCTCACCATGACTTGTTGATGTAGTCAAGGGAGTTTCTCTATCCCTTTTCCTGCTTACATCCTCCTTTTGTGGAGTTTGGAGGACTGAGGTTTCATTAACTGCTTCTTGCCTTGGAGGTACTATGTTTTGAGCCTGCTGCTCAGTGAGAATTGGGGCCTCAACTGCCCCTTCTTGATGTGTGGGCTGCTCTATGTCATGCTGCCCTACTCCTTGCTGTGATTCCTGTTGTTGCTGTTGCTCTACCTGTTGCTGCACTTCTTCTTGCTGTTCCATCTCTTTATCTGTTTGGTCTTCAGTGATGGGAGGTGGTTGCTCTTGTTCCACCTGCTTTCCTTTGCCTTTGCTGCCTGCCTGTTGAGTGTCCATGGCAGTTTGCTGATGTGTTGTTGAAGAAGATGCAGCTGCTCCAAGTTTCCTTTGATATGATAAGGAGACTTGTCCACAAGTTTCCAAGTCAGCCTCTTTTTGCAAATTCCTAGCCTCTCTCTCTAGTATCTGCTCTCTAGAGATTGGCTCTTCTAGAGTGCCCTCTTTCCAGCCTAAAGAATTTGCATACTTTTCAATATGAGGCAGCCTAACATGTGAATAGTTACCCAATTTGTGTTTTATCCTCCTGAGGGAGATAAAATGATTACGGTCATAGGGTGACCATTTGAAACTGGTTTGCAATTTGAAACCCTCTAAGATCATATCTGCCTCCTTCCATCCCTCCTCTCTTTTGTTGTACAAAAAAGGGCCTAGCTGGCTCCTTACCTTCAATTGTACCTTCTTGTTTTTGCTTTGGAAATGGAAGTAGTCAGTATATCCAAACTGCCTGAAGTATTCTAGGGCAAACAGTCTCATAGGGACATATCTTGGCAGCCTGTAAGGGTCCAATTCACAGCCATATACTCTGATCACTGTGTGGTGTTGGTAAAAGTACCAATCACCGATGCTGTAGGATTTGGAGAGATGTAGAATTCTCTGCATGTCATCGGTTAACCTTGGAGGAGGGACACCATACAGCAATGTCATAGCTGGGTGAATGAACAGGTCTATAAATTCACAGTATGTGTATGGTGATTGAGACACATCATGGAAAACTGAAGTCCAAAACACAACTGATCTTGGATTTCCCTGGGAATTAAGTTTCTTGAGAGGAATTGAGAAACTGTCTGGCTGGTAAAACAAGAACAGGTGGTAGATGTATGAGGTGTATCTGAACACCCTTTCCCTTGGTAGATTCATTAGCTGTTCATGGATCTTTTCTGCAATATAGGTGGCATAGTCATAGTGTACAGCTAGAGGCTTTCCAGGAGAAAATATGGACAGCATTGCCATTATAGTGCCATCCACATCCTCAATTCCCTTGTATCCCAGGACATAGCTGATCAAATCTACTAGCATTCTGCCCAGGTCATTCAGGTAGTGATATCCAATAGGAGGAGTCCTTATAGTTTCAGAGCTTGGCTGCACAAATAACTGGTTAATTTTGGTAATCTGGGCACTTGACAGATTATTTCCCTTCTTTATTAAATCCGACATGGAAAGAGGGGTTAATGGCCTTGCAGTATGGAAATGCAGCATCTCATTTATGGTTTCTGGGGTGATAAAGAACAAAACAGAGCCTGTAGGGCTGAGAACAGCTCTCTGGCAAGGATCATAGCATTCCTAGCATTTGTGGATCAACTCTGGGAGGGAATTGACTTGAGGGAGGTTGTAAATGGGCAAATTTGAGTCCCAAATCCCTAAAATATCAGCTCCATTAAGGTGTTGAGCTTTTAATTCATTTAGCATATGGATATTGAACTTAGAACCCATGGGAAACCAATCTAACATCTGATAGTCTACATCTCCCAGGGCTTTCCATGTTATCTCCCTATGAGGGGCATTCAGAGGCTGGACATTCAAGGCTATTGGTGTCTCCATGGCTACTGAAGCTTTTGAACTATAGGTGAACCGGTTTCAATTGAGCAGAACAACAGAGAGGAATGTTTTCTTGCAACAGAAGTGAATTGTAAGAAACTGAAGGCAAATTGAGTAAACAACAGTTGAAATACTGTCTAAAGGATTGATAGAACAGCAGCAGTACTGACCAGGAGTATTTTCTGTGGTGAATCTGGTCAATTGAGATTTGTAGTTCACGACTGCGCGAACTAGCTGTGAATTCAGCTTAATTTGTCAAATGTGGCTCTGCAGGAGGTTTATGGCTTCACTGGTTGAAAAATGGGTGCTAGTCACTGTGTATTTGATGGTGAAAACAGAGTTTTACAGTCTCTTAACAGTTTGCTTGAGGAAATACGGACAAAACCAGGCTCTTGGGATGATTCTGAGGAATACCTGGTAATTTCGCCGGTAAGAGTTGCAAATGCAGGTGCAATGGAGGCGCCGGCGGTCTTGGAATCAGCTTTAGCAGGTTGGCGTTGGTTTGAACGTGAGCAGCATGCAGAAATAGCTAAAGTCTCTTTTGCCAAAAGTGGAAAAAACACGACATTTTGGCCTAAATATGGATTTTTGGCAATATTGGCGCGTTTTTGGGATGACGTCAGCATGACGTCATCGGGTGGGGTCGGAGTCAGATGACGTCAGCATGACGTCATCGGGTGAGGTGGCAGGCTGTGATTGGTCCACGGGGATAGTGAGGTGGCGGCCACATCAGCGCGGGGGCGGACGAAGGAGTTGATGCGACGGCGAGGTGGCAGTGACGTGGCTCTGACGTGGGGGTGACGCAAGACCGGCAAAACAGGTGGTAAGCGGAACAATGGTAATGGTTTTCTCGGACCGCTTACAATACGGCGCCGGTTTTGTCAGAGGCCGACCCGAGAAGCTGTGAGGGCGACGCGTGGCAGAGGCCTGACGTCACCCTCTGACAGTTTCTCGGGTGCTAAACGTCGGACCTCGGGCCCAACCCGATATTCGTAATAGTCGTCCGATCAAAAGTGCCCGATCGGACGGTTGACGGGCTGATGAGTTGATCGGTCAATAGGGAAGCGGAGAAGGGTTAAAATAATGTATTTTTGGGGGGCGCACTCAGCGGGAAACCTTCGGACTATAGTGTTTGCAATGTTTTTCCAATGTAAAAATAATGCGGCCCCGATACTTTGGATAATTGGCAAAAAGTGGGTTTTGATACTATTTTGCGATTTAAAGCGGGTATGGGTAAAATGGGTCTTTTTATAAGGTTTTCTTGGCAAATGAAGGTTTTTAAGGGCAAAATGGATTCGGAAAAGGGGAGGGGGGTTAGACTTAGGTTTATC
Organism: Pinus tabuliformis; assembly: GCA_031772625.1. Lineage (NCBI taxonomy): Eukaryota > Viridiplantae > Streptophyta > Pinopsida > Pinales > Pinaceae > Pinus > Pinus tabuliformis. The sequence goes on along the minus strand of CM062805.1, from coordinate 699,822,474 downwards.
AAAGTGACCAGATGTCATTTTGATCCCTGACAGAGAACATATGGCTATAATGCCAAGGGGAGGGATATTTATAAAATGTTTTGGGTTTATACACCTTGGTGTTATAATACTAGGGAAAGGGTAATATAAGGGAATTATACAATAAAGTTAGGGGTTAATAAGGATGAAGGGAGTGGATGAGGGGAGATAATACTAAGTTTATTTGAGAATAACTTAGCTTAGGGAGTAGAGCAAAATGAAAAGAGTTTTTAGACAAGAAATGTGGTTTTTGAAGGAACAAGGAACACCATGAAACCACCAAGTCTTCCATGAATCTCAACTGATGAGGGGATATTAGTAATGAATGGGAAAGGAGATAAGTGGGAAGTTAGACATGCTTCTTTGCTTGCTGCAACCTGATAGAGAAGAAATACTTCCCAATCCATTGACTTTGCTTTGTGAAATAGGCTAGCACACCTTCAATTGTAAGGAATGACACTTCTGCAACCCCATCTACCTACCCATCTACTTGCCTAGCATTTTTTATCTCTTCTTGGAGGGTGCACTTAGGCTTGCAGACCCTTACCTGCCTTTTCTTTTCTTTGGCTTTTTTCTTTTGATGGTCTATCTACTTCTACCCTTATTTCTTCCAAGGTCCCAGATTAAGCTGTTGGGAGCCTTTCTTCTCTACCTAAACTACTTGTCTGCCAAGATTAAACAGTTTGGACAAACTTTTTTCTCTATTCTACAACTGAAAATTTAAAATATGGTATGATCCAGATTAGGCTGTTGGAACATCCATCAAAAGTTGAGTCCACATCAAGCTATAAGCCCAGATTGTATTCTCTTGGAAATATGTGATCTTTGCATCATCAAAGTAGAGCATATTTGGACCTTTTCATTGCCAATCATGAAATATGAAACCTATTGGTATAGGTAGCTAACACCAGGAACTCCATACTAGAATCAGTTAAACAAAGTGAAGTACTCCATCAGATTCAAAGACCGGAAAAAGTTCGACGTCATTAGCGATTGAGGGTTCAACCAATTTTCGTTTTCTTTCTTTTTCCAGCGGGAAAAAACTGTCTGTGTTATATTATGATTAAAACAGTGCATATATATGATGGACAGAGCATCGTCATTAATCATATTGTATCCCAGCTATATTATGATCAAAACAGTGCATATATATGATGGACAGAGCATCATCATCATAAATCAGATTGTATCCACGCTATGATTACAGGGAGTTCTAAATTCTCGGCATACAACATCTAAACCTATATTCTAATATATAACGGGGACTTTGAATCTATAATTGCTGTGTCCCTTCCAAATAATTCTCATTCACACAATGGGGATCTAGAAGACTAAAATGCATATTTGATCTTTAACATGTTCTACATATACCTACAATGAAGTAATCTTTCTTCCGTCTTTTCATTGTTGATGTTCTTCTTCTTTGTGTTGATCTTCAATACTCTATCCACTTGACTTTACCAACTTCTGTCACATCTGATCCCATTTTTATCTGGATACGCATACCTTCTTATGTGGCTAGTAATCTTTTCTTTGACATTTCATCCATGTTCTTGTTGTGTACCTGGCTAATGTGCAGAATGGAAGGTTGATGAAGAGTACTCCATAGGCTTTGTATACATCTTAGCCAGCCTTGTAGAGAATTTTGTTGGATGTTATTCTTCTCCATAATGTGATCAATAATACATCTGGAATCCCCATATATTTGCATTTGTGGGATATCCAAAAATTTGATAAACCATAGTAATTCCCATAAAGCTATTGCTTCTGCTTTCATACTTGTTCGCTCTCTCGCATTCCACTTAATCCAGTACTCTTGTTCTTCTCATACCTTTATCCAAATTCTGCACCCACATCTCCCTCCTTGTGTTGCCCCATCAAAAAACCCCACCGGGTAATTGGTAACCTCTACCCTCCCCTTTTCTGCCTTCCCTTTTTGCTTGGTGCCGTCTCTTTGATCTGATATAACCCATTGTTCTATGAATTCGCAGATTGCATTTTCTCCCCATCTATTGGATCCAAAAATCATTTGATTTCAACCTTTCCAAATCTCCCAGAAAACGACCAAAGTGAGCATTGCCAACTTTTGCTTTGTGTACTCCACCATTTTAAACATTCCTCAATTGTATTAAACTGTATGTATGGAATCTGCATCTTGGTGGTGAAGTGCTTCTAGATGCTTATAGATCTTGGACAATGTAAGAATAAGTGGCAATTATCCTCACCATTTTTTCTACACAGATAACAAATCCTAGGTCAATGATGATTTTTCTTTTGTAAGTTTACCGATGTAAGATTCTTATTATGCCAAGTTAACCAAAGGAAAATGATAATTTTTATGGGAATATTAATTTGCCAGAACTTGTAAAACCAACAATATTCCTCATTCTGTAGCTCCTTCAAACATAATTTGAGATAGCAGTTTGCCACCTCGATCTCTCCTGATTTCTTCTTTTTACCAGCTCATGTGATGCAATCCCCTTTGTTTTCATAACATATACCTGTGTCTTTTAGTGATTTTACAAGCTGTAACCAATCCAATTTATATTGTCCAATAAGGTTCAGTTGGATGGAGTCAAGCCAAATTGGAATGTTACCATTCCAATCACTGATCATCTGGCTCAGGATGAAAATGCCCTTTCTATTCAAATGGTTTATAAGTTCCACTGTACCAAGTGGATATTCACTGGATCCTATAATGTTGTCTTTACCCAACATAATACTATTACCAGATCCAAAAATCCACGAGATGTTTTGGAGGAGGATGTTCTTGACCCTGTTAAAACTGTTCCATATCTCTGAACCACATTTTTTCCCAATTGCTCATTGTCTCATCCAAAAGGAAAAATCCTTATTCTTCATGTACTTAAACCGAATCAACTTTCCCCATATGCCACTACGCTTGATGCCCCACCATAAAGATTTTAAAATCAGCGCCCATCCAAAAATTTTAAGATTTAAAACACCCCATCCACCCAATTTTTTGGTCTAGTAACCCTCTCCAACTTGACCAAGTCATATTTACAACTCCTTCTTGCACTTGACCAAATATAGTTTTCCATAATATGGTTCAATAGTTTTATAATCATCTGCGAAATGCGGAATAGGTGTCCCCAATATATCCTCAGCTACGTAAGAACTGACTGTGTGAGGACAATATGCCCTCCCATTAATAAACATCTATATTCCCACCCCTTAATCTTGGAGTAGAATCTTTCCACCAACCGCATCCAATCACCATTTTTGTAGTTTCCTTGTTTTAGGCGATACCCCAGATATTTCATTCCATTATCTAAATTTACTGTATTTACCCAAAAGCACCTCTGGATATAGTTGATATCGTCATGGTTATATGATCCATATAAGATGATGGATTTTTGTTCATTTTGAACAAGACCAGTGGCTTTCCCAAACTTTTTTAGAATTAATGAAAGTGTATACCATTTAAGTATGTTTAACATACCCATCAGCAAGATATCATCAACAAAGAAACTGTGAGAGACAGAGACATGACTGTTGATTTTTAGCGCTTCAAATTCACCATTGTTCACAACTTTTTTCAAACTTAGTCCATCAATTCCCAGTATAAAAAGTAGGGGCGATAAATCACATCCTTTTTTTAGTCCCCTGCCAGCAAAAAAAACTTGGATGGGTATCCATTAATTATCACAGCATAGCGTACTGTAGTTACACATCCTATGATCCATTCAACCATATTTGTGTTTATGCCAACTTAATGCAGGATGAGTCTCAGATAACCCCAATCTAAGCAGTCATAAGTTTTTTTAGATCTACCTTCATTACTGTTGCATTCATCTTTTTTGACTTTATACTGTGCATGCATTCTTATGAAAAAACCACTACATCATGGATTATTCTGTGATTTAGAAAATCACATTGCTTTGGTGAAATGAATTTTGATGAAGATGCTTTTAATCTGTTGGAAATTATCTTAGAGATAATCTTGTATGTTAGGTTGCACAATGATATTGGACGAAAATCAACAAAGGTTTCCGCCTCTGATTTCGTTGGAATAAGGGATATATAGGTTGAGTTTAGATGAGGATTTATGAAACCCTTCATCCTCGTTTCTTCAATAATATGTATAAGGTCCTCCTGAAAGATGTCTATGAAGTGGACAAAAAATTCTATAGTCCATCCATCTGGACCCGGGCTTTTATCTCCTTTCATTGATTTAATAACCTGGATCAGTTCTTCCACCTTGACCTCCTTATACAACTCCACATTGTCCTCCTCATTAAACATTATAGGGTATTCATTTACTCCCCATATTTGTGATTTTTCTTCCTACACTTCCAGTTTATTATCTGCTTTTTTGAAATATGATACCGCCAAGGTTGTAATTTTTTATTGCTTCTTATAACATTTTCCTTCACCTTCATTCATCTTCCATATTTTATTTTGTTTCCTTCAGCAATTGGCAAAGCGATGAAAGAACTTGGTATTTTTATCCCCTTCTCTAATCCATATGGCTCTGCTTTTCAATCTCCATGTCGTCTCTCTAACTTGAAGGATCTTCTTTTTTCCATTTCGAGAGCATGGATTCTCTCCCTTGGATCGGCAAGAAGGGAATGCATGGCCATTTGACTATGCAAGGACTTCAAGGCCTCGTCAATATCTGTCAGCTCCCTTCTCAGACTTTCCTTCTTCTTTTGTTCCCATGTTTTTACCTCTTTTTTAAGAATTTGAAGCCTACTCATAAAGCTTTCAGTATAAGAGAGGCATTCCTCAGTATTTCTTCTTTCTTGCCAGAATTCTCGGATAATAGAATGGAAATCTATATCTTTAAGACAAACTCTATTAAACGTGAAAGGCAAGCCAACTCTTGTATTAGTGTTGCACCAGAAAAGAGTGATTGGGTGATGATCTGATACATAGTTTTCAATAATAAGAAATCTTACATCCCCATATTTTCCACCATATTTTCTTGTAAAAGGAATCTATCTAGTCCGTTTGCTATATAATTTTTTCCACTTCTTCCATTATCCTAGGTGGGAGCATTTTTAGGCAGGAAACATCTATTAAGTTGTGGGAGAAAATAATGTCCCTTAGCTTTTGTGCCATCTCATCTACCACCCTAGATTGTCCCCATAACTCCTCGATGCCTAGGGTACAGTTAAGATCCCCATCTAAAATCATAGAGGGTGAATGAAGGATTCGATTTTCCTCCATTGTTTCCCAAAAACCTTCCCGCTCTTTGTAAGGAGCATACACATTGAGGATGTACGATCTTCCTGGGATACCTATGATGTTACCAGCTAGAAAAATTCCTACAGAGCTAGAAAATGCCTTAAGTTTTTCCCACCTTGGTTCCCAGAAAAATGCTAAACCCTAAGATCTGCGTGTGGCATGAGTTGTCATAATATAACACGTCGGAAACATCCTCCTAAAATAATCGACAGTTTGAGATGCAGAGTGCATTTATTCTGGGATGAGAATAATGTTGGACTTAGATGAAATCAATAGGTCTCTTAATGCGAGTAATTTTGGAAGGGCCCCCAAACCCCTAATATTCAGTGAAAGGATGGAGTTAATTTGAGCCTATTAGAGGGCATACATGCTCTAAGTGCCCATGGAGAGATGGGTGAGGAAATGGGTATATCAATGAGAGACGACGAATTTGTTAGGGTTGCATGGGTTTGGCGTGGGTGGCCTCTAAAGTGTTTGTTTCCTCTGTTATTTGTACGTCTCATAGTAGTATTCCCTGTAGAGGATGGACTTATTATAGAGAACCAGATCCCTTTGGCTTATGAATAGTGAGCGAATTACAATCAAGGGTTTTCCTTTGTAGAAGGAAGTCGAGATCATTGTCGACAGAGTTATTTGGAGATGAGACCGGAGATATTTGTGTATACGTGGCATATGAGGTAGATGGAATATTTGCCATAGTGTGTTGTGATAGTACCGATGGTGGAGGCAAGATTGGAGAGGAAAGACGCTGGTAATGCTCCCGATATGGAAAGTCTAAAATGATATGAGAGCCAGACTGTTCTGACATCAGGGATGAGGAGTGAACATGAATAGGAATAGGAGCAGAGACCTTTTTATAAAGTGAGGAGATGGTTTAGAAAAAACTTGATTAGTGTGAATATAGTTACCTGAGCCCAAAGTGTTGTTATTGTGTTTCGTGACATATCCATGACATGGAGAGAGGCATTCCGACATGTTCTCCTTCTGTATCGTTTGATGAATCCATTTTCGTTCCCACGAAGGCTGCCACCCTCCTCTTGCTTTGGGCAATAAGAAATTAGATGTCTAGTGTGGTGACAGTTGAGGCACCGGAATGGAATCACCCATAAATCCAAGCATTGTGTCAGATTTATGTGTTCCCACTTTAATTCAGTGTGATCCAAAAAAGCCTCACCAAAATATTTTTCTATAAGGACCCAAGCTATCCTTTTATCCCTAACTCCCAAGCATCGAGGATCTACGTATATGAATTTTCCAATGGCGTTGGTGATATTAGTAAATACTTCCTTCATCCAAAATTCTAAGGGTAATCCAGGAAATTTAACCCATATAAGCTTGTTCTTAGGCGTTTTCTTCAAAGGATTAAAGCCTACGTACCATGCATACATTGCCAAAATACCTTGGTCCTTCAACCATCGCATTGCAAAGATTTCTTGGAGATCCTCTTCACTCAGAAAATGAAAGTTGTACCAGCCTCCCATAAGCCTCACCAATGTGGGGAAATAACTTAGCAAGATTTTCCATTCTTTTGCCAGCCACTGCCTCATCTCAACTTCTTTTATCTCTGTAAAATACCACCTTCCTACTAATTCCCTCTTCTGGAGACTCATTACTCGATTAAGGAGAACATTGTGGCCAAAAGAAAGGATAGGTGCGAGTGCTGTAATCTTAATAGGATGTTGTTTTTTACCACCCCGCCTTCCGCCACCTCTTTTACCCTCAAAATTATTCTGAGGCTGGTAACCAGAAACTACCCACATGTCACTTCCATCACCCAAGGTTGTGAGCCGAGGGGAGCATTCCACATTCCACTTCATGTCCAAGTTTGCATGACATTGTGACTCAGTGGCCAGTGTGGCTTGGATGAAAGCTTCATGTAAAGATGTGTTAGGCTCAAAAGGGTCCATTAGTATAAATGGAAATATATGTACTCCCTTCAGGACTTAATGATGTCCCACCTACCAAGATAAAAAATAGCAGTTAGGACAATTCCCACGTCCTGACCCACTTGGATACCACCTCCCAAGATAATTTTAACATCGCCAGGTAGGATAAGTGTAAGGACAGGTACATCCCCTTGGAATTTTTATCATCCCAACTATAAGACAGGCTGTGACATACAATAAATATCACCTGACCACATGCAGACTCGGAATTTCCCAGGCAAAAACCCTCCTGGAACTTGCCACCCAAGAGAATGTCAACGTCCCCGAATCGACAACCTGATTTGGAAAGATATCACCTCGGTAACGCAGACTGTCCGAAAATAGTAATGTTACATGTACGATGGATAGGGGTAGATGTCAGGAAGAGCATGCTATGTGTATAGGTAGGGACACCTATCACCTCCCATGGGTGCCAGCAATTAGATTCAGTTAATTTTAAAATTAATAGGATTTGAAAACCACCCGAAATTTCGCAGACTCGGAATCTGGTAACAACACTTCCCAGAAAAACTAGTAAGCATTGAAACCACCTTTCGAGCCTGATCACGACACAAGACTCTCACAACAGTAGATGGAATACCACCCCTAGCAAAGCCACCGTGTATAACTTATTCTAATGGCTACGCTTTTGCAGGGACGTGATATAGAGAAGATGTTACTCTACTTATACCACAATTTGTCCAGGGGGCGAGACTGTAAGCATGAGGAATCTATTTGTAGAAAATAAGCGCATGATGGAGCTATAAGATAATTGCAGGCTATCATTTGGACAATGAGAGGAGTGAAAGTAGTATATCTAGTAAAAGCCTTTCAAAAAACCATTAACTGAGAGAAATAGAAGGGGTATGCCTTATATAACCATTCTAACCAGAGACAGACAAGAAATAACTGGAGATGAGGGGTTTCCGAATAGATTCTACAGGATTTTTACTTCATTTAAATGTTTACCACCCTCAGGAAATACATACAGACTAGAACTACAATTTGTCCTGATTTTTTCCTACGAAACAAGATTTAATTCCTAATTAACAGGAAAAAAACTGCCAATTTAAATAGTTCAGCCTAGACCCTTTTCTACCACAAAAACCAGTGCTTTACTCACTAGAATACATACCTTATTCCTTATTGCATGGCATTAAGGTTTCTCCTAGTCCATTCCAGGTTCACGCCAACAACAATCCCTTGTGTTTTTTAGAACAAAGTAGTATTATGTTCCACCACAACCTTTAAATCTTATTTACCACCGTTATGAAATCTAAACTCTGAAAACATATACCAGTTCTTGAATTCACCATCAGGTGAGAAGAAGGAGTGGTCTAGTTTGGAGGGAATTACCATCAATCCTCACCGAGGACACTGATAAGCTTTGTGGCAAGCTTAAACAATGTTCAACACCTACAGATAACAAAATTTAGGATTTTATCAATCTATCCTGGGTGAGCCTTTTTCACAACTTGTTCCTTCAGGACCGTCCCTCTCTTAACTTGAAGAAATGATCCATTTTTCTATTTCTTTCTATTAAATAAAACGTGTGTTTCATTGAATCTCAGTGAATCTCAATGAGGAGGATAACAATATTCCTGTCTATAGTCCAACCTAAGTCTAATTGATAATTTTATGTTCCATTATATATGTTATGTGTTTTTAATTACTCTTATTTTTATATAATAGTTGTTTTTTTTGTATCTCCTAGTTTTTTTTGTTTACATTATCTTAGTTTCTTCTTTTTCCTGGTAAGAATCCAATTTCCAAATGTATGAAATTCTAGATATATCTTTGTAATATAGTACTATAATCATGCTCTTAATGACCTTCTAGCAATATTATAGGGGTGTAGGGGCTGGTAGTGTTCTTTAAAAGTCTTTGTGTTCTTCAAAAGTCTTTGCAACACTACATGTGGTGTTAAGAGGTAGTTACCCTACAAGGTTTGGGGAAGCACTGTAAAACTTATACAATTGTGTTTATGTTTTGCCCAATTTTTTATTTCTCTCTTGGTTTTTCCTATTATTACTCTAGTAATTATCAAATTTTCCTCAAATTTTGTTCACATGCAAATCTTTAGTAGAGATGCATCATTTTTTCCAAATTTTTAGTTTATATGTGTGTATCTTTTCATATTCATAAGGTGTAAACATTTTGGTTTGTGTGGGGTTTATTTCTCATTAGGTCTTAGGTTCAAATCTCATGTCAAAGGATTTAGGTTAGGATGACATTTTGAGGTATAAAGATAAAGATTTATGTTAGGATAAAATTTTGGGAATTGATTGAGACTGATTGATGTTTTGATTGAATCCATTGAGATTGATTGAGTAACCTACTTATATAAATCTTATAAAAACATATATTCTTTTGAATTTTAATATATGTCCACTCACATGTTTAAATTTTTATCTATATGTTTGTAATCATCCTATGTATTTAACAAAAAATATATTCTTTTGAATTTTAATATATGTTTACTCACATGTCTAAATTTTTATCTATATGTTTGTAATCATCCTATGTATTTAACAAACATATATTCTTTTTAATTTTAACATATGTTCAGTCACATGTTTAACTTTTTATCTATATGTTTGTAATCATCCTATGTATATATCTTCTTCCATGGAGAAATATTTAAGAAAACATACATCTTTTTGAATTCTTAATATATATGTCTCCTCAGAGATTTAACTTTTCATGGATATGCTTTCAGAGGTAAATCTTTAACAAAGTATGTATGTTTTATTGCGTATTTAACCTTTTATCTATATATTTCTCATCATTTGCGCATCATTTTACCCTTCACCTTCTCTCTTTATATATATCCATTCACATCAAAATTTATAAAAAAAACATATATACATATATATATTGAAGTATTTCACAAAAGTTATATGCTTTTAGAGGTTTTTCATCATTCTGACCTTTATCTATATAAATAGAACATAAACGCTTTTGAATTATATATATATATATATGACTTTTATAGATTTTTCATCATATGAGCTTATCTATATAAAATAGAACATAAACACTTTTGAATAATTAGATATATATATATATATATATATATTATATATATATATATATATATATATATATATATATCCTTATTTATGTGTTTTTTTATTTATTTCTAATATAATATACAAATTTTCTCAATTTTAATATATAAACCATCAAGGAATTGTATTATTGTCTACATATTTATTATCATCAAGTTTGACATAATCTTTACAATTCTTTTTTGAACTCTCTCTTACCATTATGATTATCATATTTTACAAAATCGTATATATAATTTTTTAATAAAATCTACATGTTTTTCAATTATATATTTATTATCTTTCTTTATACCAAACATAACCTACACTCTTTCCAAGTTTTAATAGTTATAACCTATCAATTAATTAACTTATTATCTATATATTTCTTATCATCAAATTCGACATATGCTTTATAATTATTATTATGAACCCTCTTTAGAATTATTATTATGAACCCTCTCTTACTATAATAGTTATGATATTTTAGAAAATCACATATCTCTCCTTTTATAACTTATATATGTGTTTTTTATCATTCTCACTTTTATATATATATAAATTTGGAGTTAATGCGTACATCTTATATTTGAGTTGTTGGTTTGTGATGTTTGGGAAATTCCCTCAATCTCTCTTCAATCCCTCCTCCTAAACTAAGAATCAATTAAATCTCAGAAACTCTAATATATAGAGTAATCTCTTAATGTAAAAATATGTGTGTTGACGCATACACCTTTGTGTGAAATATATGAGTGCTTTCCATCATTCTTTACTTGGTATCAGAGTGCCAGGCTCATGCCGGGATTGTGGGAGAGATTGTTCGAATAGTGGACTGTGCATATTTTGAACACTGATGTTTGTAATGGTGTATCAGCGAGAAGCACGACGGTAATTAGAGAGGTGCAAGTGCGCGCTGGACACATAGGTCCCAAGATCGGAGGAGCTTTATAAAATTCAGAAGTCGACCCTGCACTGGGTACTCCATCTCTGCGGTGGTTGTGAAATTTGAGGCCAATGTTGTCAGTTGTAGGAGACCGGATGTAAGGCCTTCGTGCAACAAGGCGACGGCGGACTATCGTGCACGGGTGCGGGCAAGAGCGCGGGTGGGCGCGTTGAACCACAATGTGCAATGGGCGCGACGAAGTGTGGAGGAAATGCGACAAACTTACATCACAATGCGACATAAAATGCGACGATCGGCGAACACTTAATTTGACTAAGTGTTGGAGCACGCACATATATACGAAGGTTAAAGAGTATGAAGCCGACTTATGTAATGAAGACATGTGTGGGCGTATGTGCATATTTGTGGGGTCTGCCATGGGGCTGCACACCCCGTTAAAACATACGTATGATGCATATAAGTATATGAGCATGAAGCTCATTTCAAACAAGCATTCGCTCACAAGACCTTCGCATAAGGAAGAGGAAGTGCACAGTTTGGTGAAGATAATGCGCACATCTCATGCGCATTAGACTTGGAGATTGCGCAGGTTGTCTTAGCTGAAGGTTGGTAAAGAGTGCCATGTGTTGGGTGAATTCTGAAGGATGGTTTTGTGCAGAACTTAAGGTGGAGTTCTAGGTGTCTCGGGTGAGCACCCTCCTACCGTGTGAAGTTGGCACAAGTATTGTAAAGGCTGTTCTATGCCTTGGTTGTAAAATATTCTAAGTATAGACTTGGAGTTTTGCCAAGTATACTTGATGATTGTATTATCGAAGAAATACTGATTATAATATATTGTTGGGGAGACTTGTTCGGGAGTTGCCCCTCCCCTTTATACTTGTTTGCAATTGTTGATGTTCTTGGTTAATTGCATGATGATAATGAATGAGTATGGGCTTCATTAAGTATAAAGGATAATTGCATTTTACTTGGTTGCAAAAAACAAACTAAGGACAAGTGAATTAGGCGTAGTCCACGAAGGTGAGTATTGGTGAAAAGAAAGCGTTCGGTGGTGCCGCACCTCGCTATAAGCGGTTGAAAGAATACCGCAGGTGTAGGGGCGTGACAGTTGGTATCAGAGTAAGCTTTGCTCGTGAAGGTTTGAAGCTATTAAGCAGGGTTGCTCGTGACAGTGAAAGGGTACTTGCAGGTGAAGGAAACCGTTTCACATGAAGTGGAACAAGGGTTGGTTCTAATTGTAGGTGACTTGGTGAAGCTGTTGGATGGTCAAAACTAGATTGCAAAGGAGAAAGAAGCTGTTAGAAATGGCAGTCGAATCTCAGGCTGGGTCTAGTCACGTTGTGAAAGATACTACTATTGGGTTCATTGAAAAGGTGTTGGAAAAGATGGAGAGTATGGAGACTTATTGGGATAAGAAGATGGACTTGTTTGCTAAAGAACAAGAGGCCAACTTGAAGACAAAAGAAGAGCTCGAGGAACTCCGAACACAACATGATGAACTCCGAACACAGTATGAGTACACTGATCTTATGTGTACACAACTTGAAGTAATTGTCAAAGAGGTTGAAGAAGCAAGGGATGAAGGTCTTGCAGAGATCGTGAACTTGAAGAAAACTCTTGACGAAGCCAAGGATGAGATAGCGATATTGAAGAAGGCCGTGAGGCATAACTCAGGTGGAGGAGTGCCTCATGTGAAGGTCAAGGAACCAGAATCTTATGATGCTACAAGGAATGTGAAGACTCTTGGAAACTTTCTATGGGACATGGAGCAATACTTGGAACGGTTGGGTCTATCTGATGATGAGACAAAGGTCAAGGTAGCTGCTCAGTTCTTAACAAAGGATGCTAAGATGTGGTGGCGAAGGAGGTTGGATCAGATTGCCAATGGTAGTGCTGATGACATCACTTCGTGGGATGATATGAAGAAGGCTTTGTAGACCCATTTTAGTCCTCAGGATGAAACATGGGAAGCAAGGACGAAGATTAAGTACATAAAGCAGACCGAAAGCCTACAAGCATATCAGCGGGAGTTTGCAAGTTCAGCTCTGGAAATTCCTGACATGGCGGAGAGGGACAAGGTGTTCAACTTCATTATTGGGTTGAAGCCTTGGGCACACAATGAAGTGAAGAGGCAGAATATTAGGACACTTGAAGAAGCTTTTGCTGCTATTGACAGGTTGGTGGAGCATTATGATGAGACTTCTGATGGTAGGAAGAAGAAGTCCGATAAACCGAAAGATAAGAAGAAGGAAGATGCTTCGAAATCAGATGATAGTTCGAAGACGAAGAAACCCTTGAAGTGTTGGATATGTGCTGGATCACATACGGTGAAGAATTGTCCTTCCAAACCAAAGGTGGCTGCTATTGCACAATCTGATGCGAAGAATGAAGGTGCTTCTGTAGGGATGATGCAGATACTTGGTGCTTCTGCTACTACAAAGGTGGTCTCTAGGAGTAATCCTGAGAGGAACAGATTGGAGTATGTTCAGATGAAGGTTGGAGGTGCTGATATACTCACTATGGTGGATAGTGGGGCTTCTCACAACTTCATGAGTGAAGATACTGCGAGAAGAGTTGGGCTGAAATTTGTAGCGGCAAAGGCACAAATGAAGACAGTGAATTCTCCTCCTATTGAGATTCTTGGTATAGCTGAGAAGGTGGACACTACACTTGGTGAATGGACTGGGAAGGTGGACTTCACTATAGTGCGGATTGATGACTATGAAGCTGTATTAGGGATGGAGTTTATGAAACAATTTGAGGCTATGGTTGTTCCACATTTGAGGAAGCTCTACATTTACGATGGAAGGGAAGATGTACCCATTGGTGTGCCAACCATTGGTGTGACAAAACCTGATTTTAAATTAGGAGTGATGCAAATGGAGGATAAGGAGAAGGTGAATAAGCGATTGTCTACTATTGAGGCAAAGCTTACCGAGCAGTCATTGGTCATTAGATCACTTTCAGATAGCATCTTGGATTTGTCAAGAAGGCTAGAGTTGGTAGAGGATGATGATGATGATGACGAGGTGTATGTGAGACCGGATGTCCAGAAGGAAGACCGGGATGCATATACAAAGGATGGAAATTGAGGATCCTGATAGATGGATTGAGTTGATTAGTGAGGAAGAGCCTTCAGGCTCTACTCCCTCTACATCTTCTTAGATGGATGGAGAAGATGGGGCTCATTGTTAGCTACTCATGGCAGTGAGTCCTTAAACATGTTTGAGCAGGTATGATTGATGGTGCAGGGATGGCTTGGCATCAAGCATCATGACATGTTGCAGATGGATGGAGTTCCATGGACCTGAGCATGGATTATGGTGATAGATTCTTGATGAGTCGAGGATGTGGCAGATCTTTGAGGAACAACTGATGATGGCATGAGGATGTTCACTCTCATGGATTGAGCGTGATGGTTGGATTAGCTTCCCAACTAGTTCAAACATGGGGTCGCGAAGTGTGCAGAGATGTGTTAGCATTTTGTTGGAGTATCATGATAGAGGTTCACATGGTGACACATGATGGGGTCGACACAAGATGTTGCAGTGGAGATTGTGACAAAAGAGTCGATGATCATGGATCGAGATGATGTCTTGTGGGGAAACATATCGTAGAGGTACATACCTTGGTATGGGTATCTTGGTGGCAGTTAGTCACTAAGATGAGACATGATGGAGATGGAGTTCTATATATGTTGCAAGGATGTTTGCCTTATATGGAGGAGTCGACATCATGGATGATGATGATCTTGGTGGATGGCTACCGAGATGATATGTTGTCAAGGACGACAACGATTTCAGGTGGAGGAGGATGTAAGGCCTTTGTGCAGCAAGGCGACGACAGACGATCGTGCACGGGTGCGGGCAAGAGTGCGGGCGGGCGCATTCAACCACGATGTGCGACGGGCGCGACGGAGTGCGGAGGAAATGCGACAAACTTACATCACAATGCGACATAAAATGCAATGATGGGCGAACACTTAATTTGACTAAGTGTTGGAGCACGCACATATATATGAAGGTTAAAGAGTATGAAGCCGACTTATGTAATGAAGACATGTGTGGGCGTATGTTCATATTTGTGGGGTCGGCCATGGGGCTGCACACCCCCTTAAAACATACGTATGATGCATATAAGTATATGAGCATGAAGCTCATTTCAAACAAGCATTCGCTCACAAGACCTTCGCATAAGGAAGAGGAACTGCGCAGTTTGGTGAAGGTAATGCACACATCTCATGCGCATTAGACTTGGAGATTGCACAGGTTGTCTTAGCTGAAGGTTGGTAAAGAGTGCCATGTGTTGGGTGAATTCTGAAGGACGGTTTTGTGTAGAACTTAAGGTGGAGTTATAGGTGTCTCAGGTGAGCACCCTCCTACCGTGTGAAGTTGGCACAAGTATTGTAAAGGTTGTTCGATGCCTTGGTTGTAAAATATTCTAAGTATAGACTTGGAGTTTTGCCAAGTATACTTGATGATTGTATTATCGAAGAAATACTGATTATAATATATTGTTGGGGAGACTTGTTCGGGAGTTTCCCCTCCCCTTTATACTTGTTTGCAATTGTTGATGTTCTTGGTTAATTGCATGATGATAATGAATGAGTATGCGCTTCATTAAGTATAAAGGATAATTTCATTTTACTTGGTTGCGAAAAACAAACTAAGTAAGGACAAGTGAATTAGGCGTAGTCCACGAAGGTGAGTATTGGTGAAAAGAAAGCGTTCGGTGGTGCCGCACCTCGCTATAAGCGGTTGAAAGACTACCGCAGGTGTAGGGGTGTGACAGTTGGTATCAGAGTAAGGTTTGCTCGTGAAGGTTTGAAGCTATTAAGCAGGGCTGCTCGTGACAGTGAAAGGGTACTTGCAGGTGAAGGAAATCGTTTCACATGAAGTGGAACAAGGGTTGGTTCTAATTGCAGGTGACTTGGTGAAGTTGTTGGATGGTCGAAACTAGATTGCAAAGGAGAAAGAAGCTGTTAGAAATGGCAGTTGAATCTCAGCTGGGTCTAGTCACGTTGTGAAAGATACTACTATTGGGTTCATTGAAAAGGTGTTGGAAAAGATGGAGAGTATGGAGACTTATTGGGATAAGAAGATGGACTTGTTTGCTAAAGAACAAGAGGCCAACTTGAAGACAAAAGAAGAGCTCGAGGAACTCCGAACACAACATGATGAACTCCGAACACAGTATGAGTACACTGATCTTATGTGTACACAACTTGAAGTAATTGTCAAAGAGGTTGAAGAAGCAAGGGATGAAGGTCTTGCAGAGATCGTGAACTTGAAGAAAACTCTTGACGAAGCCAAGGATGAGATAGCGATATTGAAGAAGGCCGTGAGGCATAACTCAGGTGGAGGAGTGCCTCATGTGAAGGTCAAGGAACCAGAATCTTATGATGGTACAAGGAATGCGAAGACTCTTAGAAACTTTCTATGGGACATGGAGCAATACTTGGAATGGTTGGGTATATCTGATGATGAGACAAAGGTCAAGGTAGCTGCTCAGTTCTTAACAAAGGATGCTAAGATGTGGTGGCGAAGGAGGTTGGATCAGATTGCCAATGGTAGTGCTGATGACATCACTTCATGGGATGATATGAAGAAGGCTTTGCAGACTCATTTTAGTCCTCAGGATGAAACATGGGAAGCAAGGACGAAGATTAAGTACATAAAGCAGACCAGAAGCCTACAAGCATATCAACGGGAGTTTGCAAGTGCAGCTCTGGAAATTCCTGACATGGCGGAAAGGGACAAGGTGTTCAACTTCATTATTGGTTTGAAGCCTTGGGCACGCAATGAAGTGAAGAGGCAGAAGATTAGGACACTTGAAGAAGCTTTTGCTTCTATTGACAGGTTGGTGGAGCATTATGATGAGACTTCTGATGATAGGAAGAAGAAGTCCGATAAACCGAAAGATAAGAAGAAGGAAGATGCTTCGAAATCAGATGATAGTTCGAAGACGAAGAAACCCTTGAAGTGTTGGATATGTGCTGGACCACATATGGTGAAGAATTGTCCTTCCAAACCAAAGGTGGCTGCTATTGCACAATCTGATGCGAAGAATGAAGGTGCTTCTGTAGGGATGATGCAGATACTTGTTGCTTCTGCTACTACGGAGGTGGTCTCTAGGAGGGATCCTGAGAGGAACAGATTGGAGTATGTTCAGATGAAGGTTGTAGGTGCTGATATAATCACTATGGTGGATAGTGGGGCTTCTCACAACTTCATGAGTGAAGATACTGCGAGAAGAGTTGGGCTGAAATTTGTAGCGGCAAAGGCACAAATGAAGACAGTGAATTCTCCACCTATTGAGATTCTTGGTATAGCTGAGAAGGTGGTAACTACACTTGGTGAATGGACTGGGAAGGTGGATTTCACTATAGTGCGGATTGATGACTATGAAGCTGTATTAGGGATGGAGTTTATGAAACAATTTGAGGCTATGGTTGTTCCACATTTGAGGAAGCTCTACATTTACGATGGAAGGGAAGATGTACCCATTGGTGTGCCAACCATTGGCGTGACAAAACCTGATTGTAAATTAGGAGTGATGCAAATGGAGGATAAGGAGAAGGTGAATAAGCGATTGTCTACTATTGAGGCAAAGCTTACCGAGCAGTCATTGGTCATTAGATCACTTTTAGATAGCATCTTGGATTTGTCAAGAAGGCTAGAGTTGGTAGAGGATGATGATGATGATGATGAGGTGTATGTGAGACCGGATGTCCAGAAGGAACACCGGGATGCATATCTACAAAGGATGGAAATTGAGGATCCTGATAGATGGATTGAGTTGATTAGTGAGGGAGAGCCTTCAGGCTCTACTCCCTCTACATCTTCTTAGATGGATGGAGAAGATGGGGCTCATTGTTAGCTGCTCATGGCAGTGAGTCCTTAAACATGTTTTAGCAGGTATGATTGATGGTGCAGGGATGGCTTGGCATCAAGCATCATGACATGTTGCAGATGGATGGAGTTCCATGGACCTGAGCATGGATTATGGTGATAGATTCTTGATGAGTCGAGGATGTGGCAGATGTTTGAGGAACAACTGATGATGGCATGAGGATGTTCACTCTCATGGATTGAGCGTGATGGTTGGATTAGCTTCCCAACTAGTTCAAACATGGGGTCGCGAAGTGTGCAGAGATGTGTTAGCATTTTGTTGGAGTATCATGATAGAGGTTCACATGGTGACACATGATGGGGTCGACACAAGATGTTGCAGTGGAGATTGTGACAAAAGAGTCGATGATCATGGATTGAGATGATGTCTGGTGGGGAAACATATCGTAGAGGTACATACCTTGGTATGGGTATCTTGGTGGCAGTTAGTCACTAAGATGAGACATGATGGAGATGGAGTTCTATATATGTTGCAGGGATGTTTGCCTTATATGGAGGAGTCGACATCATGGATGATGATGATCTTGGTGGATGGCTACCGAGATGATATGTTGTCAAGGGCGACAACGATTTCAGGTGGAGGAGGATGTAAGGCCTTTGTGCAGCAAGGCGACGACAGACGATCGTGCACGGGTGCGGGCAAGAGTGCGGGCGGGCGCGTTCAACCACGATGTGCGACGGGCGCGACGGAGTGCGGAGGAAATGCGACAAACTTACATCACAATGCGACATAAAATGCGACGATGGGCGAACACTTAATTCGACTAAGTGTTGGAGCACGCACATATATATGAAGGTTAAAGAGTATGAAGCCGACTTATGTAATGAAGACATGTGTGGGCGTATGTGCATATTTGTGGGGTCGGCCATGGGGCTGCACACCCCCTTAAAACATACATATGATTCATATAAGTATATGAGCATGAAACTCATTTCAAACAAGCATTCGCTCACAAGACCTTTGCATAAGGAAGAGGAAGTGCGCAGTTTGGTGAAGGTAATGCGCACATCTCATGCGCATTAGACTTGGAGATTGCGCAGGTTGTCTTAGCTGAAGGTTGGTAAAGAGTGTCATGTGTTGGGTGAATTCTGAAGGACGGTTTTGTGCAGAACTTAAGGTGGAGTTCTAGGTGTCTCAGGTGAGCACCCTCCTACCGTGTGAAGATGGCACAAGTATTGTAAAGGTTGTTCTATGCCTTGGTTGTAAAATATTCTAAGTATAGACTTGGAGTTTTGCCAAGTATACTTGATGATTGTATTATCGAAGAAATACTGATTATAATATATTGTTGGGGAGACTTTTTCTGGAGTTTCCCCTCCCCTTTATACTTGTTTGCAATTGTTGATGTTCTTGGTTAATTGCATGATGATAATGAATGAGTATGGGCTTCATTAAGTATAAAGGATAATTGCATTTTACTTGGTTGCGAAAAACAATGTAAGTAAGGACAAGTGAATTAGGCGTAGTCCACGAAGGTGAGTATTGGTGAAAAGAAAGCGTTCGGTGGTGCCGCACCTCGCTATAAGCGGTTGAAAGACTACCGCAGGTGTAGGGGCGTGACACCGGAGGTGTAGCGCAACAACGAGAACCTACTCTCTACGGTGGTGGATACTATGTTTTGGAGCATAGAATAGTGAATTGGAGAGAGTCGTTGTGCTATGGTGAAATGACTGCGAGTTTAAAGGATTTAAAGAGTCGTTTTATGCATGTCGGAAGGAGCAACGAAATAGGTCTGCATAGTGATGTGTGTGCCATAATGGTTGTTAAGGGATGCATGGATCAGTTGGTGCAAAAACTCTGCAAGTGGAAAGAGCATGGATCAAGCACGCAAATTTTTTTGTGGTTGTTCGAATTTTGGGGTCTATCTGATGCATGCGATTTTCACAAAGCACGTGAAGTTTTGTTTTTTTTAATTGCAAAAAGGTACGTCAGTGAAGTTTAAAAATGTATTTTGTTTTCTTCTTTCATCATGGAGTTCATGGTTTTAGAAAAATTTAGTGGTCTAAATTTCTCCTAATGGAAAGTAAAATTTCAAATGCAATTAATGAAGAAATATTTGTGGGGGTATGGTGAATGGTTCAAATGTGGTATTTATAGATGACAAACAATTAATTGAATGGAAAAATAGAGATGAGAAAGATAAGTCTATTATTGGACTTTCTCTTTTATAGCCACAACTACATCTTGTAGATCTCAGTAAACCATTTAAGGAAATATGGGAACAATTGACTCAACTATTTGGTGTAAATGCTACAAATGAAAAAATTTCCATAAAGTTGCAATTATTTAGACTTAAAATGAATGAGGAGACATCTATGTCCAGTCATGTAAATAATTTAATGTCTCTTTTAAGACAATTAGACGAAGTCATGTAAATAATTTAATGTCTCTTTTAAGACAATTAGACGAAGCAGGTGCCAAGGTGGAGGATGAATATGCTAAAGCAATATTACTAAATAGTCTTCCTTGAAGTTATAGTAATGTTGTCTTCACTTTGAGTCAAATGTCTTCACAAAAATTGGATGAGACAATTGCAACACTTTTGGCAAAGGAAAAGAGACTAAAACCGGAGGATATAGAAGAAAACTCTCAAATATAAAATGCATTGTTTACAAAGAATGAGGATGAGAAAGAAAAATGAAAATAAAAGTGAAGTTGAATGCTACTATTGCAGGAAAATTGGGCATACATGACGGAATTGCAGAAGTAGTGGCAATGATTTGTTAAAAGGGAAAGAATCAGAAAATATAGCCATAGATGAATATTCATTGAATTCTCATGATGAGTTGAATGAAGAATTTGAACCTCTCAAACTCTTTTAGAACAACTACAATTCAGTGAAAAGGCTCAACATGGATGGTTGTCGAGATGGTATGGTAGTTATGGATCTAGGGAAGGATCCATCATTCGTTGAAGAGGTAGGAGTGGTCTTTTACTGAGGTTATGCCACGGCTTGGGACGTTGTTCAGTAATTGACTTCGGGAGTTCCTTGATGTGGGAGTTTAGGACGGGAGTTCCTTGTTGTGGGAGTTTAGGAGTTGAACTCGGGAATCCATCTTGCCGACTACACCTTTACGACGGTTATGAGGCAACTTGATGGAGCCTATACTGATAAGTTGTAAACCATTTAAAGAATGATTGTGTATTTTGTTGTTTATGGGTAGTTTCAATAAATTTATGTAATGTAAGCATTAAGAGGGAAACTTGGAGTTAATTATTACATCCTATATTTGAGATGTTGGTTTGTGATGGTTGAGAAATTCCCTCAACCCCTCCTCCTAAACTAAGAATCAGTTAGATCTGAAAAACTCTATATATTAGAGTAATCTTTGAATGTATAACTGTGTGCTAAGGCATACACCTTTGTGTGAAATATATGATTGCTTTCAACTATTCTTTACTTATATATATATATATATGTTTTTTATTTATTTCTTATTAAAAAACATATATTCTTTTAAATTTTATTATATATATAAGTTATCAAGTAATTAACTTATTATCTATATATTAAGCATCATCTAGTTTCTCTTACTCTAATTGTTATCATATTCTAAAAATATATAATAAACATACATCTTCTTAGTTAGATATATTTTTTTGTCTCATATATTTTTAACTAATAAATTTATTCAATTATATTTACTTTTAATATTTAAAAACAATTATTTCTAAAATATATTATATATATATATATTTCAAAATCTCGTTTTTATTTTTTATTTAAAATTTAAATAAAATTAAATTAAAATAAAACATAATAATATAAAAACAATTATTTCTAAAAATATATATATATATTTTTCAAAATCTCGTTTTTATTTTTTTTATTTAAAATTTAAATAAAATTAAATTAAAATAAAACCTCCAATATCAAAATTTTGTGAAGAAATTTGTTAGAAATATAAAATTATGGATCTTATTAAAACTCTAACCATCCTTACTTTAATGTCCTTCGCTTGTTCATGTACACAAAATTCAATGCCGTGATACTCAAATTGAAAATTCTCATTAAAGTTATTAAAATATGATAATCAAGTATTATCCTTGTGAATTCAAATTATTTTAAAACGATAATGAATAATGATACTTGTGAATTCAAGGTTTTGTATTGTATATTAAATTGTGAATACAGTGTTTAGTATTGCATGGAAAAATGTTATTGGCTGTAATTAAAATAAGTGAGTGGGAACAACACTAAACGACAAAATTCATTGCCCATGCTCAACTATAAAAGATTCCATACTAAAATTGACGTAGCCTGCACTACCAGGAGCTCCATACTAGAATCATGTTAAACAGAGTGAAGTACTCCGTCAGAGTCCGAGACCGGAAAGAGTCCGACATCTTTAGCAATTGAGAGCTCCACCATCTTTCGTGAATTTGAGTGGCCGAGAATAAACAATTTACTTAAATTTAATTAACAATTTTATATTCCATTAGATATATTAGGTGTTTCCTGTTAATTACACATATAAGAGTTGCTTTTTGTTTGCTTTATCTTAGTTTCTCCTTTTTTCCTCATAAGAATACCATTTCCAAATGCATGAATTCCTACAATTATCTATGTAATATAATACTATAATCATGTTCTTAATTATTATGTAGAGCTATTATAGGGGTGCAGGGCCGGTAGTATTTTTGAAAAGTCTATGCAATATTATAGGTGGGTTATACAATTGTCTTTATGCTTTATTTATTTTTTTCATTTCTTTCTTGATTTTTGCTATTACTTTTTCGGATTTTGTTATCGGATTTTGAGAGTTATCAAATTTTGTTCACATGCAAATTTCTTGTAGAGATGTATTATTTTATTTTTTATGAGTGTGTATTGGTCTTCTTGTTTGCTTGCTTGATCGTTGGTCTTCTTGCTTGATCGTTGGTTGCTTGATCGTTGGTGCCCACTGACTTGTTGGTTGTTGGTCTTCTTGCTTGCTTGATCGTTGGTGCGGCTTGGCCCGATTGTTTGTTTTGTTTGTTTGTTTGTTTGGCAACTATCTTCTAAAGGGAGGGCTGTGGACTGGTGTACTTTTTTATTTTTTTATATTGATGAGTTGTAGAGATGTTGGTTTGTGTGGGGTTTATTCCTCATTAGGTCTTAGGTTTAAATCTCATGGCGAGGGGTTCACATTAGGGGAAAATTTTGGGATATAATGATCATTGGGCTTCACTCAATGAACGTGTGACATATGACCTATGGTTTGTGTGGGGTTTATTCCTCATTAGGTCTTAGGTTTAAATCTCATGATGAGGGGTTCACATTAGGAGAAAATTTTGGGATATAATGATTATAGGGCTTCACTCAATGAACTTCTAACATATCACGTGTGGTTTGTGTGGAGTTTATTCCTCACTAGGTCTTATGTTTAAATCTCATGACGAGGGGTTCACATCAGGAGAAAATTTTGGGATATAATGATCACAAGGCTTCACTCAATGAACCTCTGACATATCACGTGTGTTTGTGGCATACTAAACAATACCCCTAATTTGACTACATATTGGAAAATCCCTCTAAAAATCACATTATTTAACCCTTTATCAATACGAACCCAACATATCTTCCGTTAAAAAAAAAACCCTACTTTCACTAGATATTTTATGTATCCAATTTTTCATTAACATTTTTTATACCCCTTTATATTTTTCCATTAACTTTGAGCTCCATTTTTTATGCTTTCCAATATAAAAGTCTTTTACCCCCTAATATATGCTCAATATATTATGGAGGTACAAATGAATTTTTTCGTTATATCAATCACATTAATATTTTTAATGTGGTTGTGTTAGTGTATGTCCAATCACATGTTTAACTTTTTATCTATATGTTTGTGATCATCCTATGTATATATCTTCCTCCGCATAGAGATATTTAACAAAACATACATCCTTTCACAGGAAATCTTTAACAAAGCATGTATGTTTTACTGCCTATTTAACGCTCTATTTATATATTTCTCATCATTTTCCCTTCACCTTCGCTCTTTATATATATCCCTTCACATTGAAATGTTTAACAAAACATACATCTCTCTCTCCTTTCATATGGAAATGCATAAAAAAAACTATATGTTTTTAGTCCATTTAAATCATCACATTTTTTTATCTTTAGATTTTTCATCATTTTAACCTCTCCCTATATGAAATAGAACATACATACACACACAGACACACACACATATATTCTATCACATTTTTTTTTCATCTATATGTTTTTTATTTATTTTTATAAAACATAATACACCACTTTTGTCAATTTCTAAGGCATCAAAGAATTGAATTATTATCTCCATATTTCTTATCATCAAGTTTGAGATACCTTTCACCATTTTTCTTTTGAACTCTCTTACTATTATCCTCTATATATGTATAAATAATTCTTTAATAAAATATACACGCTTTTAAAATTATATATATATATATATATTATCTTTCCCTATAAAAAATATAGCCTACACTCTTTCGAAGTTTTAATGGATATAACCCATCAATTAATTAACTCACTTATTATCTATATATTCGTTATTATTAAATTTGACATATGCTTTATAATTATTGTTATGAACCTTCTTTTACTATAATAGTTATCATAATTTAGAAAATCACATATTATTATCTATACTAGCCTAGATTCATTTCGGATCTAGGCTCGTTTCAGTAGTGTGTGGTCATAAAAATTTGTTGAACATCTAATTATTTTGATAATTTTGAATATGCTAAATATGTCTAAGATTAATTTGGTCAGTTTAATTTTAAATTTGCTTAGTTACCTGAGGTTGTTGAAATGAGAGAGACTGTTAGTAGCTTGAATGATGAAAAATGATCATTTTTTTTGAGTGAAAAGTGGCAATGTAACAATAGATAGATAGATATGGAGAGAGTGTGTGTATGTTTAGGGGTGAGATAGAAAGATAAAGGAGGAGAAACAATGAGAGATAGATATATAGATGGAGGGGGCGGCGATGTGCTTACACTGAAATTAATGCATACTATTAATCTAATTACTTTGAAATTAATGTACATCATCCATCTATTGCATCAAATTAGAAATCAACATCTACACGGAAATCAATGTATCTAGTGAAAACAATGAGATAGGATTAGAAATCAACATCTACACTGAAATCAATGCATCTAGTGTAAGCAATTAAATAGGATTAGATATCAATATCTACACTGAAACTAATGTATCCAATGCAAGCAATAAAATAGGAGTGGAAATCAACATCTACACTAAAATCAATGCATCTAGTGCAAGGTATTAAATAGGATTAGAAATTGACATCTACATTGAAATAAGTGCATCCAGTGCAAGTGATGAAATATGATTATAAATCAATATCTACATTAAAACCAATGCATCCAATGAAAGCAATCAAGTAGGAGTAGAAATCAACATCTACAATGAAATAAATGCATCTAGTGTAAGGATTAAATAGGATTAGAAATCAACATCTACATTGAAATCAATATATTTATTTTAGTGGGAAACCAAAATATTCATAACTTTCTATATCTAACTTATATGTCTATAATTGTCTTTGTGTGTCTCTTTCTTCTTCCCCCTCTCTCCACCTTCCATTATGTGTTTATCTCCCTCCATCTCTCCTATCTCTGCCTCTCCCTCCCCTTTTCTATCTTTCTCTTCTTCCGTCTTTCTCCCTGCCATCTATATCTATACCTCCCTCTATCTCTCCTTATTTGTCCCTTTATCTCATCCCCCTAAACACATTTCTCTCTCTCTTTCTTTATCTCTCTATATCAGCCCACAAACACACACACACTCTCTCTCCATATCTATCTACATGTCTATCTCTCCACATTTATCTATCTCTCTCTCTCTCCCCCCTCTTCCTTTCCCTCTCTTACTCCCTTCCTCTTCTCTCTCTCTCTCTCTCTCTCTCTCTCTCTCTCTCTCTCTCTCTCTCTTCTACTTCTCTCTCCATATCTATATCTCTTCCTCCCTCCCTCTCTTAGCCTCTCTCTTTTGCGCTCTCTCCCCCCTCCACCTATATCTTTATCTCCCATTGGCTCTCCTTTTCACCCTCAAAACATACGCACTCTCTCTCCATATCTATCTACCTCTCTCTTCCTCCTTCTTCCTCTCCCTCTCTCTCTTCCACTTCTCTCTTTCTCTCGTCCCCTTGTCTCCCTCTCCTTCTCTCTCCTTCTCTCTCCTTCTCCCTTTCTCTCTTCCCTCTTGTTCTCGTCTCTCGCTCACCATCTCTCCATCTCTCCCTTGTCACTCCCTCTCCCTCTCCACCTTTCTCTCTCTATGTCTTTATTCCCCTTCCAACTCCATGTCTCTCTCCCCCTCTCTCTCCTCTCTTTACTTTCCTCTCTCTCCCTTTCTCTCCCACCTCCCTCTGTCTCCCCTCCCCATTGCACTCTCTCTTTCTCTCTACCCTCCAACTATGTTACTATCTCCCTCCCTCTCTCCTTCTTACTCTAGCCCTCTTTCCCCCTTACATATATCTTTGTCTCCCTATCTCTCTCTTCCCCTTCATTCCCTATCTCTATCCTCTCCTTTTCTCTCTCTTCCCTCATCTCTTCTCTCTCTCATTCCATCTTCATCTCTCCCTTGTCACTCCCTCTCTCTATCTCCACCTCTATTTCTCAATGTCTTTTTTCCTCCCTATCTCTCTTTCCCCCTCCAAATCCATCTCTCTCTCCCTCCCTCTCTCCCTCCCTCTCTCTTCCTCTGTCCCCCCTCCTCCCTCTCTTCTTTCCTCTCTCTCCCTGTCTCTCACACCTCTATTCCCCCTCCATCTCACTCTCTCTGTTAAGAAAGTATCTAAATTAAAAAAAAAAAAGAAAAAAAAAAGAAAAAAACATAATTGGTTGTAATATATTAAACCTATATTTTTTATCAAACATGTCAAAGAAAATAGAATAATAAAAAACTTAAAAGAACCATGCACTATCTTTCCTCTCATTTTTAATTACTTTACATTCTCTCTTCACTTGGATCTTTGGTTAAGATGCATCTATCATCATTCTTTAAAAAATTATTTATATTATATAAATTTAACATATGTATATATAAAAGCATTCTCATTTTTAATTTATTAAAACATCGATTTAATCTCTATGGAAATATTTTTAGTAGTCATGAGGATGGCTAGTTTAGATATACCTCAAAAGTAATTATAAATTTTTTGCTTTTAGATTTAATTAAGAAATGTTATAAAATTAAATTAAAATAAAGTACTTGTACAAATATTTTGATTTTGAAATAAGTTTTGGTTTTTGGGCATGTGGTATTGATAAAGTTTGGTATTGGCTCCTGGTATTCTAACAGAATAATTAAAAGCATAGATCCATAACATAATAATCAAAAGGCTAGATGGTCCATGGTATTGGTAAACCATGATATTAGCCCATGGTATTATGATTTTCTTCCCTCCTCTCCCTCTCCATCTCTCTCTATTTTTCTCTTCTAGATATTGGCCCATGTGATTAAAAATATTATCATATTAAAAATATTAAATTTATTTTCGATAATTATGAAATCATTAATATTTTAATTTATATGATAAAATATATATTAATTTATAAATATTATTTATGTGTCATATATTTTAATGTGATATATATATATATATATATATAGATATATATATATTCTTCTATCTAAAAAATTGTTTCTAATTTTATTAATAAAAAACAAAATTAGAATACAACAAAAATTTGAATTTAAAAAATATTTATCATTTAACCTCTCAAAATTAAATATGGATTACCTTCATGAATACCCTGTTAAATATTGATTATCTTTAAGAATGCCATGTTTTGTATTGCATGGTGAAATTGTGAATACAGCGTTTAGTATTGCATGGAAAAATGTTATTGGTTGTAGTTAAAATAAATAAGTGGAACAACATTAAACAACAAAATTCATGACTGGGCTGCACTACCAGGACCTCCATACTAGAATCATGTCAAACAAAGTGAAGTACTCCGGGAGAGACTAGTAAGAGTCCGACGTCCTTAGCGATTGAGTGCTCCACCAATTTTCTATTTCCTTCAACTAAATAAACGTGTGTTTCGTGAATCGTTGCACAATAAGATAACCTAGTCACTGACAAAAGTTGCAGGAAATTCTATTAACCTAGTCACTGACAAACGTTGCAGGAAATTCTATTATTTTTAATGTTTTCCTATTGCACGCGAGCACCTTTTCCTACCAAACAAAGAGATAAATAGCGGGCGAGGCGATTGAGTAAGCCATCTTGAGTGAGGTAGACATTCAATGTCTGTAAGTTAGTTCGTTTTCTATATTTAGCCTTCTACTATCCCTCGCATTCTTTGTTTCGTCTTCCTCACAGTGATGGCGCGATGTGTAATATCGGTATTCATTGCATTTGCCCTCGTCCTCTGCATCGCCGGCGTTCGAACTCAGGAAGTTGGTAATTCGTCTTGCTCCCTTTTATTCTTTTAAATCTTCGTATAGAAACTTGCAGAGGTTCATCTGAAACTGGATTTTGTTGGCGTGAACGAACAGACGACGAGACTGAGTTCGACTACGGAGACGGTCCGAATGGGCCTGCGCGTTGGGGCGAGCACGATGGCTGGTGGGCTTGCGGGAACGGAACAGAGCAGTCTCCCATCGATGTGAAGAGCAACGCCGCACATTCTCCGGAGCTGGGCCCTCTCGGCAGAAATTATAAAATTGCAGATGCGACCCTCGTCAACAGGGGCCACGACATCATGGTGAGAAATGCAACCTTTCTTTGAAGCTTTTGTCATCTACAAAGATTTCATGTTCTATTTGCTCTTTACAACTATAGTTGTGCTACATCAGGTGAACTGGACGGAAGACGCCGGCAGTCTGGAGATAGGAGTAGAAAGATGCAGTACAGTGAATCAATGCGATTGGTATACCAAAAGCTTTACACTGTATCAATGCCATTGGCACCACCCGGCGGAGCACACTCTTGATGGAGTGCAGTACAATCTCAAAACCCTTTTTTCAATATTTGCTGTGCTAAATTATGTTTCGCTGTCAGGCGTTGCTCAAGGGTTTTGCATTAAAAAACTAGGTATCCGTTGGAAATCCATCTGGTGCACAAAGCGGACGACGGCGAGATTGCCGTGATTGGAATACTTTACAAGAGTGGCGCGCGTGACCCATTCCTGGACAAGGTATATCTGTGAAATCTCATTTTGCTTTGTTACTATTAAGTCTATATATGTGCAGATTAATTATGAAGCGATTATACATATTGTGCTCACTATGTTGGGGTACAACGAACAGTTAACGGATGCAATCCACGCTCTTGCCGATAATCCGAACGAAACGGTGGAACTCCTTGGCCCGGTGGATCCATTCGACATAAAATTCGATAGCAGTAAATATTACCGGTACATGGGATCTCTCACTACTCCTGCATGCACGGAAGGAGTCATTTGGACCGTGATTGATGAGGTATTCTCATCGTCCCTCTCGTTATCGCTTAAACACAAATCTACCGCCTCTATGGGTATGGACCATGTGACTTGATACGTTTTCACTCTGCAGATAAAGACCGTCTTAGATGACCAAGTGAGCTCTCTGCAAGCAGCTGTCCACGATGTAAGTGCTGGATAAGGTCGGATAAGGTCTTGCTTGTTATTAATTTACGGAGGAATTCGGTTAACTGAATAATGTTATACTTTGCATTTATTATTTGAGTTGCGCTATCTATTTTTCAAAAATGCATTATGGATACCAATCAAATAATTTTGAATAAATATATTATAATCTTTATTGATATATTTACTATATTATTATATTTTTTTGATATATTATTTTGAATAAATATTCTATAATCTTTAACTAAAACATACATGATTTTTTTTTAAATAGTTAATTGAAATATAAGATTTATTAATGTTCTATTTATTGTATTTTGCAGGGTTATGGTGAAAATGCAAGACCACTGCAACTCCTAAATGAAAGAAAAGTTAGCATGTATAGCGAAGAAGCCAAATGGAGTTCAACTTGAATTCGTTAAACCTTGTAGGGTTTGTGTTTTACATCAAACATTTTCTAAGATTATTAGTAAGTTGTGATAGAATATAAAACCGTGTAGGGTTTATCTTTAACATCGAACATTTTCTAAAATTATTGGTAAGTTGTGAGAGATTAGAGTTGATATCAAATAAATGTGACTCGGTTTTAGTAAATAAGAAAAGTTAGCATGTATAGTGAAGAAGCTCAATGGAGTTCAACTTGAACTTGAATTTAAACCTTGTAGGGTTTATATTTTACATCAAATATTTTCTAAGATTATTAGTAAGTAGGGTTTATATTTTACATCAAATATTTTCTAAGATTATTGGTAAGTTGTGCTAGATTATAGTTGATATTAAATAAATGTGACTCAGTTTTAGTAAATCGGGTTTAGTAGTGAGATGAAAAGTTATTATGTTTGCATAGTAGGTATATAGAAGGAGTGACGAAATGGATGGAAAAATATTGTATATGAAGTTTTTATTTTGATTGATAAATGAATGACAGTCTATTTTCCAGTGAAATGATTTTTATTTTTATATATATATTTTTTAAGATTATTAGTAAATTATGGTAGATTATAGTTGATATTAAATAAATGTGATTGAGTTTTAGTCAATAAGGTTTAGTAGTTAGATAAAAAGTTATTATGTTTGCATAGTAGGTATATAGATGGAGTTAGGGAATGGATGGAAAAATATTATATGTGATGTTGTTTTTAGAGATGAATGGGAGTATATTTTTAAGTGAAATGATTTTTATTTTTATATGGTGCTTTTTAAAGATTATTAGTAAGTTATGGTAGATTATAGTTGATATTAAATTAATGTGATTGGCTTTTAGTAAATAAGGTTTAGTAGCTAGATAAAAAGTTATTGTGTTTGCATAGTAGGTATATATATGGAGTTAGGAAATGGATGGAAAAATATTGTATGTGAAGTTTTTTCTAGAGACAAGTAAATGGGAGTATATTTTAAGTGAAAATATTTTTATTTTTATAAGGTGGTTTTATATTTTAAGGATATTTTTTATATATTCAAGTAAAAGAAATTTTCCATCTTATTTTGAAATATCTTGTATGTAGAGGTTTTTAATTCTAAATAATTACAAATTGGTATCAAAGTTTTTTTTAATATATATATATATATATATATATATATATATATATATATATATATATATAATTATAATTATAATTATAATTTTACATGTTTTTCAAACGGAAAAAGAGGCTAACAACATTATTGTACATTATTCTAAATGGAGTTTGAAGAGATTAATTGAGAAAATGAGTTTCCCTTATTTAAAAAAATAAAAAAATCAAACACCCAAATTCAAAACAAAAATGGTTAAAATTGACATTTAATTAGAAAGTAAAAATATTATTTGGTTTTCTTAGTTTTCAAGTAAGATCATATATCATATATCTTTTGATAGAGTGTAAAAGTACCATACTTTTTAAATATAGAGTGTAAAATATAATTTTAATGCTTATTTATCTTTACTTCAATACACAATAAATAATTTTCATTAAAAAATGATTTTTAAAATTTAACATAAGTATATAACACTTTATATTTCAAATAAAATTCCAAATAAAATATTTTTATGGGGATATTTGAATCAAAAAATAAAAATAAAAGTAAAATAAAATAAAATATTTTTTTTTGAATTTTTATAGATTTTATGTTAAAAGATGATAATATTTAAAGTTATTTCCATACAGTAACCAATGACATAAAAATTAGAGTAAAAATAACATAATAAAATACAAATCATTAAACAACAATAAATGAGTATTTATTGTTAACTCAAAATAAGTCAAAACATTAGAACTTATTAACAATTTGTAAAATTGGTCTTGTCTTTTAAGAACAACTTCTAATTAATCAACAACATCATATATGCCAATTCATTATTCTCAAGCGCCTCATCATCATTTCCTTCCATGGTATTCCTTGCCTCCATTTGTTCATTTTGCTCTTCGATTGGACCTTTGATGTCCAAAACTTCCCCAACTTGTTCATTTTCAAGCAATCTTTGTAATGATGGCTCAAGTTCCTTTGATATTTTCATCACATGTGATTCACTAAAATATCCTTCCCAAAACCAACTTCTTGGATCTATATTCCTATCCTACTTATATATTTGGGGTTTAATGTTCCTACTGTAAAATGGATCATGAGTTGCATAACCTCCATTTCTTTCATTATTCTTATAAATGGATAAACTCACATTTCTTTCAAGCTCAAACAGATATTTGGCAAGGATTTCCATTATCGCCTTACTCTTTTTATCGGTAGCTGAAGGGTGAATCAGAATTCTTTGGGAAGCTAAAAGGAGGGGTTCACTTAAAATGCTAGGATTTTCACTTCAAATTTATTATTTGTAGACAACATTCTCATCTTTTGTGATGGTACAGGAAGAGATGATACAACCATCAAAGATGCACTTTCTCTCTTTGAAGCTACTACACGTATGATGAATAACAAAAAAAATTCTACTTTATCTCTTTGTGGAATGAATGTTGAAGATATGACATTTTTTCAAGCTACTTCTCCTTTTGTTGTATTATAGATTGATCTAGGACTTAAATATTTGGGATTGAAGTTAAAGCCTAACTCATATAAAGTTGCAGATTAGGTTTTGTTAATAGCAAAAATTGAAAAAAGGAAAACATTGAACTTAAGATGGCTTTATAGAGGTGGAAAATAGTTTCTTATTAAATCAATCCTTAAGTAAATACCAATTTATTGGATGTCGCTTTCCTGGATTCCAAAGGGTATATTAAACAAGATAGAAAAAAATTGTTGGAAATTTTTATGGTTAGTTTCATTAGATTTCTATGTTATTCCATGTGTAATCTAGGAAAGAATAACTACTCCTAAATCTTTTGGAGGTTGAGGTTTAAAGAAATTACATTTGTTTCCAGAAGCCTTAGCAGCTAAAGTTGGCCATACATTACTAAAAACTCACTCTCTTTGGAAGTAAGTGGTGTATATGAAATAAATACACCTTATGAAGTTTGAAGATTAGATAAGTTTACCCAATAAATTGAAAAAAAATATTATTATCATTTTCAAAGTTTATCTCTACTCATTCTCATTGATTGAATTGCGACCAACCTGGAAAGTGGGTGATGTATCGTTGTTAAATGTTGCATAGATCCTTGGATAGGAAGTCATATTTATCATAGACTTTTGAAACATTTCATTTAATACATAACTGGAAATGGCCTCAATTTTTTGAGTCAATTTGTAGATCCATCGTAAATTAATTTATAGACACAGGGTTGGGTTTGAGAAGATCAATTAGGCACTCCCAAACATGTTCATCATTTATGGATCAAATATATTGATAGTTTATGTTCATCACATATGAGATTAATTTAGGAGGAGGATGGTTTTGTTTGGTCCCATGATCGCTAAGGGGTTTATACACCAAAATATAGAAATAATTTCCTTATATTTGATATATTGCATGATATTCATGAGGATTGGTGGAATATTTTATTGAAGATCAAAGGTCGGGTAAAATCAAGACTTTTTATTTGGTGTGCACTAGCTAACAAAATACCATCTTAGAAAAATTTAACAAAGAGATATTTTCAAGGTCCAAATAGATGTTCCATATGTAGAGATGATGATGAATTTTTTGGTAATTTATTCTTATTCTATCGTTATTTAAAAGTGTTTGACAATATGCTATGACAAAGATCATATTTGCAGGTATTTGTTTGGGTGAAGAGATATCTGAGGCCTGAGGATTTCATTCAGGGAGAACAAACCATATCGAGTATTTCCTATCTTAATAGTTTGGGAGTTTGGCTTGCAATAAATAGATCTATCTTTGAATATCTCATCATTCCTATTGAGGTTTCTGCAACATAGATTTTATTTCTATATAACCTTCTGTCAAAGAACAAACGAGATAATAATAATAATAATAGAATACTCAATTCAATAGTCATTGATAAATCTTATCGTTGGAAATTCTTTGAGTGGGCTTCACAAAGAGACCATCTTAGATGTGGTGGAGGAGCTGTTCTACATCTTTAAGTGACTCATGTATTCTCTCTAGAAATGGGCTTGGGAGCAGGTTCCAAAAAACTATGTAGAGATATTATCTTTCAAATTGTTTCTAATGTTTGCAATAGTGAAATGAGTGGATAATTTACAGGTCCTTTAAGGCTCTATGTTGGTTATAAAATGGGTCAAAGAGTCTTATAAATGTCACAATATAAGATTGTTACCTTTTCTGGAAGAAGTATAAAGACTAAAGGAAATCGTTACTCATTTGTCAGTGCTTCATGTTCACATGGAACTCAACTATCAAGGGGATGGTCTTTATAAGAAAGGCTTACTATTGGATTTTTGGACCCCGTTGATCAATGAACAACAAAATGATAAATTCTATGAATTTTATCATAAACCTTTCTTTGATAGAGTTGATGAGATATGGTAGTTTTCTTTTGATTCACATGCTTTAGTAACATTTTGTTGGAATTTTCATTATATATCCATGCATACATACTTATCTCATATCTTGATTTCATGTATATATATTGTGATGATGTTTGCACTCAGTCTTGCTATTGTTATTTTGGAGGACATATGTTGTATTAATTTTTGTATGGCTATACGATGTCTCCTTTTGGATAGATTCTCATGCATCCTCATATTTGAATACATGCTTGTGATGTATGTGTAGAATACAATTTTATATATTAAATAAAATTATGTATTTTTCTCAAGAAAAATTAAACTTTGTCACTAAATAAATAAAATAAAGAATCTTATATATATATATATATATATATATATATATACTTCACCCAACCTTTCATGTGATAATATTTATTTCATACATATTTCATCTATTACTCTTGGTGTTGTTCTCTAAGGAGTGATAGTCATATCTTTCAAAATATTCTTGATTTCATTACTCGTCATATAGTGTTACATGTAAGGATTTAGACCCTTTAAACTTATGATTCTTTATACCAATATCTTTGCACATGTTAAACATGTCATATATCAAATCCAATGTATCATCACTTTTCAATCCAAATTGAAACAAGTTTTCCATAGATCTTAATATACCAATTGCCTTGGATTTTTTCCATTCATTTTTTCCTCCCCTATTTCCATACAACATTGCTTCTAAAATTTTTCATTAACCTTTCATTTATTCCCATCACACGCTTCCTGAAATTAGTTATGAACAAATCAGACTCTTTGAATGAAACCTATAAACATCCTATACTCATTATCTATGTCATGACCTCCTTCCAATTTTTTTTCTTCCACATCCATTAAACCAGCACAAATGGTACATTTCACTATTTCAGAAAAAAGGTTAGTGAAATAATCTTGCATCAATTCTTTTGTAAAATATGTGGAGTTATTTCTCCCAATCACATGAAATATATAGTCAAAAAATTTTGATCTACCAAATACATCATTGTTGTAAACCCTTATTGTATCAACAAGAAACAAGTGGTCAACCACAAGTTCATATAGTTTGTACCTAATCATGTTCATCTCAATTCACAATTTATCTATCAATTCACGTTCAAGGATCATGTGCCAAAGAAAAGAACTTGGGGAAAGACCACAAAGAGTTAGATATCCTCAAGACTTGAAATCTCTACCAACTTTGTATTTCCTTCAACTAAACAATGTGTATTTCATGAATCATTACAAAATAAGATAACTGAATCAGTAAGGAACATTGCAAGAAAATTAATTTTGTTTTCTTCCTAATGTATCTGATTACATGTTAGTGTATTTTCCTCCAAATAAATAGTGGACAAGGCGATTGAGGAAGCTAACTTGTTACTATGTAGATTTAAGTGTTTGTGTCTATGTTATTTCATTTTCTATATCACATGTCTTCACCCAAACCTTCTACTATCCCACAAAATTGTTTGTCTCACTTCCTCTCTATGACACATTTTGTAATATTGATATTCATTGTGTTTTCCTTTATCCTCTTCATCGTCATGGTTTAAACTCAGGAATTATTAATTCATTAGGTATCCTTTATAATTGTGTTCTTTGAAATCATCATATCGATTTTTTTAAAGATTAGTTTGAAACCCAATTTTATTAGTGTGAACGAACAAATGACGAGAGTTATTTCGAGTACAAAGAGGGATCAAAGGAGCCTGAGCACTGGGGGATCTCAAGGAGGAATTTTGGGGTTGTGGGAATGGGACTGATCAGTCTCCAATCGACATGGTGAAGAAAAATACCACATATTCTCTAGAGGTTATGACGCTTGACATAAACTATAAAATTGCAGATGTAACCCTCATGAATAGGGGATATCATGGTCAACAATGCAACCTTCTTTTAAATCTTCATCCATATAAAAATGCTAGAGATTCATTTCACCCTTACACCTATAGTTGTGTTGCATCAAATGAAGTGGATGAAAGGAATCAGAAGTATTGAGATAGTGAATCGTTGTGTCGATTGTAAATTTTGGGAATATCCCAAAATTTGATGGTTGGGAGAGGTAAAAAATTTGACCCCTCTCTTGATTGTCTGATTTTGATATATTCGTATAATATTTAATCGACGTAATTTTAGTACTCCAAAGGTTCATGTGTTCCATTCTTATAAAGTATTGCAATCATGGTAATATCATCGTTGTCTTTCACTCTATGCACCAGATGGATTTCAAATGGATGCCTATTTTAATTCAAAATTATTGATAAATTCCCAAATATCACACTATAATTTAGTGTATCAAAGATTGAAAATAGGGTATTGAGATTGTATGAAACTCCATCTATACTGTACTCCAACAGTTGATTCCAATGGATTGTAGAGTAGATTATATGGAGAAGGCACATTTGTGAATATATTTTTTCTTTGTTATATGTATAATCTCACTTTTATTACACACAAGCTAATTACGAAGTGGTTATATTTTTCTAATTATGTTTGGATATAACAAATAGTTATTGGCCTTTGCAAATGGGGAATTATCTGTAAACACGGGTCTAGCGAATCAAATGTACATGAAACTCATTAGAAATGAATATTACTAGTACATGGGATCTCCCACCACAATAGACAAGGTATTTTGATCTCCCATCTAGTTATGGAAAATATTAAGTATCATGTAGTAAGGAAATGAATGACTTACTACTTTTTCATCTTGTCTATTGCATATCACTTTATTTTCATCTAATGTAAAATATGAAATCCAATGAGCCAATGGTTGGCTTATTGCATGGTGCTTAATACTATTTTTTTTTTTATTCAAAAGAGAAAACACACTTATGATATTTCTAGAATATAATTCAAAAAGTACAATATCTTTGATGCATAACAACTCACTTGATTTATTAAAAAACATGTTATCTTAGTATCCAATATATTATTCATTCATAAATAAATAATAAAGACTAAGTTGTAGCATCCAAAGTATGCTTCATTCATACATAAAGAAGAAAAGACTAACTTTCCATTAGAAAACAATGATTAAAGAGATTAGAGGAAAATATTGACAATAAAACATCATTGTAGAATTATGAATAAGTAAAAATTCCAACATCCAAAAGTAAATATTCCTTTGAGATTAGGTCTATTATAATATTATTCTCCATGTAATAGTGAAGGATTTAAAGATTATCAAACTATTTTGTAATTGTTGAATCTTCCTTTTCCAAGATTCCAATTGAAGGATTCTAATATCCACATTTCCATTGAGCCAGTCTACTATTGTTTTCCAATCACTAATAAGTTTAAAAACCTTTATCTTCTTTAATAAATATAACCTCAAAGAATACCATATAGTAATCAAATTGACAACAAAGACTATACAATATTCAATTCCCAACGTACATTTTAGAACCATATTCTAAGGGAATATAATGCTAACACTAGCCCCACAATTCTCCCTATGAATGCCACCATCAAAGAAATGCTAGAATTGTGTTTTCATTGATGGAAACAAATGGAAAATAAAGGAAAAAAATGTTCAGGAGCGGGCACAAGAAGGCTGAAGATCAAAGAAGGAGAAATGGTGTAGAGACATTGAAGGCATTTCTAATTCAGTAGATAAATTGAAGAGAAAATGACACCCAAGTATATGGATAGAGGTCTAAAAGAGCTTTCCAGTGGTATATGGAATATTGAAATTGGACTCCTCGATCAAAATATATTTCTACGCAAAACCAAGGACCCCAAAAGTCAAAACACACAGAGTTAGATTGGTGGAAGTGGTCCTAGCAATAGTTAGTTTGGTTTTTCTCCAAATGTGGCAGAGTAGTTGGAGGGAACCAATAGGTTAAAAGGAGAGTAGGTTCATGGTTAGATCTACCACCATGAGTCCCCATCGACACATCTGTCTACTTGAAATAACGTCTACCACTTGATAGTAAAAGCGCAAAGGGGTGGCACACTGTTGTCTGGTCATAGTATTGATCATCACATAGATGGGATGTTAATTGCACCACCCCTCATCCTCAAAGTCACAAAAAGCCTGCAAGGGCGGGGGGGGGGGTCAAAATCATAAGCTATTTTCATTGAGGTCTGTGTAAACATGGCCTAACAACATAATATGATAAGAAGTTTTATTGGGTGGATAATGGAGCCCAGTGATAAATAATCCCACATGGCCAATCCGAGAGGTTCCATGGCGCCAAGGGAATTTAAAGGAAAGGATGAAATAGGTGGGCTATGTGACAACATATTATTCGTCACATATGATGTTAACACTGGTGAAATGGGACCTATGAGAAGGGGACACGTGTCATGCAATTTTGGGGTTTTCATGAACCCTCGTGGGTCGTTTTTGGGTGACATGTGTTACTGCTCTGGAGGTGTCATGTGGCATTGATGGCGAAAACATGAAATCACCCTGTAAGTAGGATTCTAAAAGCATTGAGCACTGCATGCGAAGAACTACTGGGCTGACTGGGTGTCGGATTGACTTGGCAGCAAGAAACGTGGCAGTTTCTCATTGGCCTTGAGATAGAGCCAACAGATCCACCGACGCACCACATCTTGACTCTAAGACCCTAGAAGAATGCTTAAGGTGAAAAGGGGAATAGTCAAGATGATAGCATTAGGACACATCGACATGAAAAACCAAGAAGAAAGCGAGCAATGGGAAGAGGTGCAAGGTGGCCCCATGGGACGCGTCATCCCGTAAGGCTAACCCCAGAGGATTATAAACATGCACAGGTTAATAAAGCCAGGATAAAATCAATGGGGAACTATATTGGCATCAATTTTGATATTTTCGATATTTAGTAGATAGCTAGTGTTGGAACTATAGCTAAAGTCCTTGCTAACCCTTTAAAATCCCATAATAGAAAAAATTAACAGAGAAACCCAAAGGTTAAGCTTAGAATAATAAATTGGTGAATGATAAGTTGAAGATCAATTCAAAATACATATTTTGAACAAGAGAGATCTAGAGATAATTGATTGATGTAAGAATTAAAGTGAAGCTAACTAAAGTATCATGCTAAAGGTAAACAGTCAAAAATATTTTTAAACATAATTGATTGAGAAAGTTTGGTGAGATTGAGCAGCGAATTATGGTGGAAGTGTGTGAGTAGAGGTGAATTGATGTTGCTGGCATAGGTGGTGGATTTATTAGTAATCAGCGATTGTTGAATATGTTTTGGTGAGTGTGTGAAGAGACAAAATGTTTTATTTTTTAAAAGGATTTGGCATTCATGGTTCTAGTGTGAAAATGAATGAAACATTAATCATTGATGTCAAGGAAGTTTTAGCATGCAGATCTAGGGTTGTATCTCCTTCTAGTAGGTGTTGGTAAATCTTAGTTGCAGCACCATTTAGTTGCAACTGATAAATCAGGGAGTTATATCTTATTGTTGGTTGTAGCAAGAGAAATTTATAAAAGAAAGTTGTAGCTTTTTTTGTGAAGGAATTGAAGTAAAATTTGAAGAATATTTATATTTTGTTTGTGCTATTCACATTGTTTCATCTCACACTTATATGAATTAATTTTTGAAGTTTTTTTTATGGTGTCCTAATATCGTTACAAGTGAAGGAAAGGTTTTAAAATTCCTACAATACCGATTCACCCCCCATCTCAATATTGTCCTAGTTTCTAACAAGAAAACCCATACATTTCATTCAAATAACACTAGATCCCTTATAATTCTTGTCTTCTTCGATTTCAAGGGCTTGACTTATTCCCAAAAACCAATTCTTGGGTTATGTGCATTTATTGTTGAGCACATAACATCATTCTGAAAAGGAACTCCAATTCTCCCTAACCAAATGCCCCACATCACAAACACTAAGAGAAATTTAAAACAAGACAAACTAAATATCTCAACCCAAAGCCAAAAAATTTCTTGAACAAAGTTCCTAACAAACCAACTTTTATTTTTAAGACTGTTTTTTTTTTTTTTCCAAATACTGTTTTCATAAAGGAAAACAACAAAACAAAAATGTTAAAAGATTCATTGATGTAATGTTCTAAACCAAAAAATCTAGGACCTTTCCATTATTTTTTTTCTAAAACATTGGAAGTAAGGATTTCCCTTTCAAGGGGAAACCATAAATGAAGACAACATTTTAGGGGTCCTTTACCCTTGCAAACTAAATTAAACCACAATTTTGATTCACAAGTCATATTTTTGTTGAATCCAAGCATTGTATCCCCACATTTCTAAGACAACCACACACTGTTTACTTTTAGACCAAGAAAGACTATCCTC
Source organism: Pinus tabuliformis (assembly GCA_031772625.1). Lineage (NCBI taxonomy): Eukaryota > Viridiplantae > Streptophyta > Pinopsida > Pinales > Pinaceae > Pinus > Pinus tabuliformis. Next base: position 699,781,742 of record CM062805.1, on the reverse strand, counting down.
TTCATCCCTATTTAAAAAAAATGTGCTTTCCACAAATTCATAAGAAAAAGTTCCATTCACCTATAAAAACTGGGCATTTTTTTAAATTTTCAGTAAAATCCCATACTTAATTATCAAAATCCTTGGGATCAGTTCTAGCCACATCCAATATATGATTAACACCATGATAATTTAGAAGTTCTACTAGATCCACAAACAATTTGTGCCTACTATCAAACCAAATCCATGGATCTTGTCGAATTAATACATTCCTTCCATTACCAATTTTCCATGTGACCCATTTTTCCATAACCTATATTCCCCCATACCACATTTCTCCAAATCATTGACTGACCCCTAGCCGATTTTAATAATTACTAATATTTGACTTTTTACTATAACATAAAATAATAAAAGACTTAATATTAAGTGTACATAAATAAAATTTATTTTTAATTTTAATCACTAAACATATAATGTAATTAACTTACCTAAAGAGATGATTCCTTGGGTTCACTTTTCCCTTGGATCATGATAATGGTAATCCTAATTGTTTTTTTGAATAAAATGTAGAAACTATCTAAAGTGGTTATGTTGTGAATTCTATAAATCTTGTAACCACTTTATTGAAAGCCTGGTTAGTATAGGGATAGCTATCATATCCAATGCTTTGGATATTGAAAGCATGGGAATATCTAGAATAACTAGGAAGTATTATTTTTTAGGGACAATATTTTCAATATTTTAACAATCACATAATATTACTTGATAATAGATAGTTTCAAGCCCATTCCTAATGCATATATCAATAGTGGAATCAAGTTCAACATTTTGAGCACATTACCTTCTTTCTCTTTCACGCATACCTTTCTGAATGAACTTTTGAAGCTCTTTTGTACTCCATCTATATTCCTCTTCGACATATTTAATGAAGTATAAAAATATATTGGCGAGTACAAAAATAAAAATAATCTGGAAATGAATAAAAGGAATATAGTAAATCAACATACATTTCTAAATGAAACAAAAATTTGTCTTTGTGCTATAATAAGGCTTGAATGGGATAATTATGTCTGAAGACATCCTATCTCTCTTCTTTCAACATTTTAACCATTTTCTCTTATGTTCTCATATCAAACTTTGTTGATGTATTTTTGCACTCCTATTATAAATTTTCCTATCTCTAAAATATTTCTTGACTTAGTCATTTTTCAAGTCAAATTTGTGGAAATACTCTTGATTCAACACCTCACACATTTATGCACTATGGACATCTCTACATCCACACTATGGTTTCCACATTCCCAATACTTAGTCATTATTATTTATGTCTACAATGATTTATCAACCATTTTCCTTACCATATAGTCTCCCATGCATGCACTACTCTCGCACATTCAATCATTTACATAAAAAAATTTCCAAAGACTTTTGTTTCTGCACAACATACCATAAACTTAGCATTATTCTTTCCTTCCATACTTAGTGAAAATCAACCATTTTATAATTTTGTAGTTAATTGAAAGTTCATTTAAAAAGTCTAATCCTCAAGGTGGAAAACATTCTATGTAAAACACATGTTTGTCTCATACTACCATTACATTATCAGAATTTATTAACTTGTCACCTTGGTATCATGACACACAGATTAATTGTGATATCATCTCTTTGACATTGGTCATAAGTTATCAACTTCCATTATCACTCTCACATAACCTAATGAGTTTGATATTTGAAAAGGAGATATGGTATTGAAAACTATCATAATTTGATAATTTAATAGGTAAGATTCCTACTAAGGCAACATTGGTCTACCACACATATCCAAAGTACATTAAAAAATTGATAAATATGGCAACTAAAATAAGGAAGGAGTTAGTTTGTGCAGACACAACCAACTCATTAGCTAGACAAGCAAAAAGTTTCGACTACTCCACTACATAAAAATGGTACTTAATCTTAGATCTAGAAGAAAGAGAAAGAAATAAAGTATGGAATAGAGATTTGAAATATGTTGCATGCATTCTGAAAATTTTCAACTTTAAGGAAATAGTGCACTAGTGTGCAAAAGAATTTGATTAAAAAATTAGAACAATCAAGATCAATTTACAAAAGAATCGAGTGCTTCTTACTCTTAATATTTCCAGAATAATTTGAAGCTTCCCGATCCTAAAAATAAGTTCAAACTCATTGAAACTAATTGTTTCCTACACTCACAAGGTGACAACATGAATAATCTACGAAAATTTATACTACCCTCTGCATCAATTCTATGCAATATTTCTTTTATAGATATGTCTATTTTTGTTCAGTAATATAGAGATTCTTTACTTGTTACTTTCCTCAGTTATGGGGCATGAATCAAATGCAATGGTTTTGAGGTAAATATTATATATTTTACTTTTCTTCCAAAAAATATGCCTTGTTTTATTGGGGAGAAGTCATTTGCAATGATATTTCATATTAGTTTGTCATTTTCTCAAATATGCAAAAAATTATATATGATGGCTTACTTAGTGATGGCAATAGTTTCATGTAATATATTTCACTGATTACCCTAGAAATATAACATGAACCTATATATGGAGCCAAATCAGTTCTAAAATCCTACCTTATGGAAGCACAAAGCCCCATTTCATCCATCATTTCAACCATATGTTGATAGGGAAAGGTCTTAAAGGAATTTGTGATGAAGCATCACACTTTCTTATAGGAAAAGGTGAAGACAAGGAATAAAAGGATAATACTTTCATTAGGATATATGGATATCAAGTCAAACCCATACTACTCCCTAATTTTTTTCTTGACAAACACTTTGTTGCTGAAATATTCAGACGATACATCCCATGGATGAATTTACTTGATAAGAAAAAGGAAAGGTGATTTATTATGCTTCCTTTTATTATAGGTGAGATTATAGTAAGAAATTCTACCCATTTCACATAATTTGTTGAATTATTGGAACCTCTTAATATATTTGATGTTGAATTCATCTAAGGATTCAATCAAAAATTCAATTTTTGTAATTACTTGGCATCCATGAGATATGTCAACATATTCACAAGAATTTCAGAAGATAGTGTAGAAAATCAAGTCTTTATAACACTTACCCTAATATACAATATTACGATAAAATCAAGACTTACAATGAAGAAAAATGAATAAAAGAGGGAAAATGAACTCGATATCTCATCCTACTTAGGAACCATAAATTGGTCTAAGTTCATCTTCTACACAAAGGAAAAATGAAACAATTGCTATAATAGGAGACAACAAAAACTAACACTCTAGTGACAGTGATTGAAAAGAGCCACTCCCTCATAATTATCTTGAAAATCAATCGTACTTTCATCATCGAAAAATATAGTTTCAAGTAAAAATGGTTAGCAAATGCATAAGGACCCATGGATATGGAAGTAGGCAATACTATAGTTCCGAAATGGGTACTAACATGAGTGGTTGAAGGAAGAAAACTTGTTGAAGAATTAACTATTTAACAACCTATCTCATTTGAATATAAAATTCTAGCCATGCAAGATGCCCATTGTGATAAATATTCTAAGAAGTTTCATTTTGAAAAGGTGCAAATAAAAGAGAAGAAAGTATTGAAACAAATGAGGAGAGAAAAAATGTTTCAAGATTTAGAATTTTTGGACTACTTAAACGACATCATACAACAAGGGATGTTCTTGCTCATTCTCTATCATAGAAAGAAATTGAAAATTCAAGATTCAGGAAAAGAATATGTGATCTTGAAAAATCTCTTGGTCCAACACCTATGTTCATGACTCCATTATATATTCATGTGCGTAAAGTAGTAGTAATTCCTTACACACCCTAGAGAATCAGAAAAGAGGAAAAACTATTGAAAGGCATCAGGACATATGTCACTATGAAGATTAAAAAGCAACTTGAAATTAAAGAGGAAGCATGAAAAATTTCTCTACACTTGAGAAATTTATCTCAAATAATTAAATACTTTTCTGAATATCTATGAAGAGAACATGAAAATGATCAACAATTTACCGAAAATGATTTAAATACAATTATAAAAAACATTAATTCTATTAGTGAAATTCAAATACATAAGCAAGGATTTCCTACCCCAAGAAGACTTAAACAAATCAAAATAGGATGGTCCACTAGAATTAAGATTTTCGAAGATTCTCTTGATGAACTTTTAATCATCAATGATTGCAAAAGTAGTAGTTACTTCAAATGTCTTAAATATTTGAGGATCTTAGAGCCCTCTCAACTGTTAGGAAATCCATGATGATCCATAAAAATAATTTAATATATTAATTTGATTCCATCAAAGTATCATTGGTGCCTAAATTCAACAAATTGGCCAATTTTCTAAAAGCTCACATGAAGAAGTGTCTAGTCATGTCCGTCCATGACAATAAGTGTCTAGTCATGTCTGTGAATGACAATAATGACCAAATGGCTAATTTTGTGAAACCAAATTAATATGCTATAAGAATAGAAGATGGAATACTTTCTTGGAAATTGAAGAAAAACGTAATTTTTATGCTCATGAACGACTAAATTGAAGAAAGGGTCAAGAAGTTATTGGATGAGTTCATTAACCCACATTAGTTGTTTGAATAGTTAGGATAATAAACAATCAGAGAGCCAATTTAATATAACTTCTTATACAACAATTGTTCATGAGAGAATTCATTCCACTCGTGATCCTTCTATAATTTTGTGTGTGTTTATTTCTTTTTGAAATCAATTCTTTACCATCTTCTTAATCTGAGATTAATCCAATTGTTTGAACCGTTTCATATTCTCTAAAGCCAATCTATGATTGTATTTTCTCTCTATTTTTTAGCTACCTTTATCATTATTATTTGGTCCATTAAATCCCATTCCTAGTTCTTCCGAGATAAATGCATTTTATTTTATATTTAAATACAAGATTTTGTGATTTTACTTTAACCAGTTCCATTTATTTTGAAATTTTAAATCCATGAATATATTTATTTTTAAAATTAAAAAAAAAAAATCACTATATATTTAAAATCCTAACCATTTAAAAATAAAAACCATTCTTAAAAACTCCCACTTTCAAAATCCCTCGGAAAGTAATTCCCTCTTTAAAATTCCAATAAAATAAAATTAAAATAAATCATTAATCACTATTCATATTAAAAAGTAAAAACTAATATTTTTAATATTATATATGTGAGAGAAAACTAAAAACTAATATTTTTAATATTATATGTGTGAGAGTGCTTGCATTTTATTAATCTATGATATGCTTTGTTTTTCATTCCCGTCAAATTATTAGGTACCCATATATTGATGGACTTGTGTAAATTATTAGGTACCCATATATTGATGGACTTGTGTAGGCAAATGATAAATACATGAAATCTTGTGAACATGCTTGGTTGTGGATTATTTGTATTCGGTGAAATCAGTTGTGAATCGACTATATTTGGATATTTAACATTGAGTAAAAACCCTGTCAAGAATGCTTTGAGTTCTTTTTTCTCTTTGGTGTGTTTTTTCTTGATTATTTTGGTTGTCATCCGTACTGCGTCTATTTATATTTAATGCATTAGAGTATCATAGTTTTAATATTCTCCTTGATTTTGTTCTTGATCCTTGATGACATGGTTTTGTTAAACATCTACCTATTTTTTTTTGTATCTCAAGCTTGTCTAATATATTAATAGACTTTGCATTTCCTTACATTTTCTTAATTATTAGAAGAAAAATGTTTTAATCAATTTAGTTTGACTTAGGTCACTATTTTACAATCTCATGTTTTTCATGAAATCTCTTAGGATATACGGAAGTTAATTTGTCAATATAGATGACTATGACTATAGGATAGTATGGTGGATGATGTACAAGTTGTGTTATTGTAATAATGGAAGAGTATGAACGGAAAATATTTGTATACAAGGGTAGAAATGATGAATTCATCGTCATATAAATGAGTCATATTGTATTAAAAAGTAGTAGTTATATAATGATAATTAGATGGGTAAAGTATAATTAACCATTGAATATTTAACATTAGTATCTATGGTGTGTGGTGTTCGTATGTTCTAATATATTGACTTTATTTAAAAAAGAAAAGTAAAAAAAGAAATTATATATATATATATGTGTGAGATGAATATTAGATTGAAATTTTTTACCAAGTGAGAACTCATATATGAATAAGCTTAAATTAGTGATTGAATTTTTTCAAGAAAGTTTTTAACTCTTCATTAGATTCTAATACTCCAGGGACTATAACATCCACCTCGTGGTCAAATTGCATTGACCATGCTTTATTTTTCTATTTTATTGCAATTTTAACCAAAGTCGTGGTCAAATTGCATTGACCATGCTTTATTTTTCTATTTTATTGCAATTTTAACCAAAGTTTCATGAAAATGCTTAATATTTCTATTTTCCATCAATTAAAAAATATTTTTCTAATTTTTCGAAATCTTGTTTCTCATTTTCGATTAGACTAGCAACTTTCGATGGGATATAATTCCCTTGGTGGAGAAAATTTTATGTTGGATAATTGTCAGTGCCTAACAATTGATTTAAAATAAAATAAAATAAAAAATTAATTTTCTGAGTTGCCATGCCATTGGTGAGTGCTCTGACACTAACGCTAACACTGACACTATTATGGTACTTCTCTTCCCAATGATGGCATAACTAATGTGGTTACAGGTCCTTTTCGTAGATGAGGAGTGCTATACAAATCTCCACTTAATATTTCATTGTATGGAGGTACTTTTACAAATTTCTAGATCTTATATCATATATCGTATGCATGTTTACGGAGGATGAAGTATGTGTGAGAGAACAGGGAATATTATTATGTTTCTTTTTGTTGAGATTTTACTATGTGTAGGTCATGGTATGTGCGAGAGAATGATGGTGCATAGGGAAACACACTAGGCAAGGAAAAATTTAATTTTAAAATCTTTCCTTTCACGGAGAGACGAGGTATGTATAGGAGAACGAGGGTGCATAAGGAACTTTATTCGCTAAAGATGAAATTAATGTTAAAACATTTCCTTGTGTAGAGCTTTTATTGTGCGAAGGATAAAGTATGTGCAGGAGATAAGTTGTGTAGAGATCGGATTTTAGAGCTATGAATATTTGCGGAGGACTAGATATGTGCAGGAGAACATAATAATTAATATTGTTAATTTTCATTGTGTGGAGCTTTTACTATGCGAAGGACGGGGTTTGTGCAGGAGAATGAGTGTTGCATAGGGAAATTAATGTTAATCTATGAGATTTTTGCACACAATGGAGTTGTGAAATGTCACACATATGCATTTGTGTTACATTGGAAGTATACGAGTTTTCTATTTATCATAGGACAAACATCAGGACGATAAAAAATATATAAAATGGGGTATGTGTGAGATAATGGGGGGTTTCGCGAGTGATCTACTAGTGTGTTATTGCTATGAGCATTGGTGTTAGAATTGAATCATTACGGATGATGAAGAATGTGCAGGAGAAAATAATAATTAATAGTACTATGTTTCATTGCTTGGAGCTTTTACTATATTGAGATTTTATATTGGGAACTTTATTCGGCATGGGCAAAATTAGGACAGGGTATTTTTGGGAGAATGGGGGGTGCATAGTGAAGTTAATGCTAAAGTTAATATGTTTATGATTATGTTTCATTATGTGGAGCTTTAACAATGCAGAAGATGGGGTATGCATGTTGATTTCCCGAATAAATTCTTACACTATCCAATAAGAAAAAACTTACAGCTATGCAAATTAAGTTGCAAAAAAAAATTGAAATTAAGTTATCGAGAGAAAAAACAACTAAATCAGAAACGATTTACTTTGACGTAGGGTATAGAAAAATGAATTAAAAAAATAAATATAGATAAATTTCATGCATGGAAATTAACTTTATTATTTTAGAAATCAACCAAAATTTCTTGTTCTAATGTTAAAAAAAGTAAAGAAGGATTGACACAGTTCACAATTGGGCTATAGAAGCTATTCTAAACTGATTTTCTTAATTAATTAAAAAATCTAACAACTATATAAATTACTACATATCCTGGATATCAGAAGTGACACGAGATTCATTAAATTCTAGCTCAATCTAAGAAGGGGGGGAAACCTTGGTCAATTGCCATGATACCATCATCTCTCTCATTGGTGTTCTCCTCAACATTGACATCCTCAGCATGAGACAAATTATCCAGATGAATGCTCAATGTTTCATTTTCCAGTTGCAATTACTCCCTCTTCAATTCTAGTATTTCCATTTTATGATTTAGAAGGTTGAAATGGATCCATACTTCAGATTTAATCATTTCAACTTTTTTTAAGACCAAATTGATGAGAAATTATAGAGCACTAACTATTATATGCCATTCTAGCTAAATAAGTACTAATCTCTTACTTTACAACTCCAAAATCACCCTCCATAAACTTTAATTTGTGTTACACTTACTAATAAGCTTGTTGAATTATGGTTCTAATACCTAACTCTATGTCTATAGCATTGCTCTAGCAACGTAAATATATCATTGATCTAATGTTCCTTAATTTTGAGCCCTTGACTTTGTTGTTAATGTCATCTTTGATTTTGCAGAATGTGAACTTTCATTGTCAGAAGAATGAGTGGAGGATGACGTATGGGCAAGAAAATGAGGGTGCAAAAGAAAATTAATGTCGTCGATTAATAATGAATTTAAACATGACCGAATTTCATATCAGTATTACTATGTTTCCCTTTTTGAATCTTTCATTGTGTGAAGCTTTTACTATGCATAGGATGGGTGATTTGCACAAGAAAAGGGGTGTTTTCTAGTTTTCATTTTCTATAATAAAAGATTCAATTTGGATTTCATGCTTTGAACAATATCATTTTGCAGAGTTTTCTCCACACTCGGTACAACGTTTAGTAAATTATTTAGAAATATTTAAAATTAAAATATTACCAATAATAATAATAATAATGTTGAAGAACTATGTGGAAAGAAAAAGCTTACGAAAGTGGAGAGCTTTCATTATGACAACACAACCTTTAATGAGTTAACTAGAAAAGTATTTAGTGCAAAAGAAGTTGATTACCCGGGGATGTGGAAATATCACTATTGTTCACACTTCTACAGTTCCTCCTAAAGTGAGCTAATAACATAGTAGTGGGGACCAACATAGTTTATAGGTGTTGACATGAACACAAGTTGTTTTCATAAATATTGTTATTGAAAAAGTCGTTTACAAATGCAAGTGTGCACAAATCATGCAGATGGTTTGTGATTATCCAGAGTGTGGAGATTTGCATGAAGAAAGATTGAAAGCTTCCTCCGAAAATGAATTTCCTCTGGATTTCTGCACATATGCCTATTTGCACAAAGATAACCATAAACAAATCTTTCACTGTGCAAATAACACAACCTTTAATCAATTGATCGTCAAAGTATTTACAGTAGAATAAGTTGATTCTTCTAGAGTGCGGAAACCATAATTTCTATGCAAGAGGTGTTCATTAACATTTGTGCATAGGCGGAAAGTTTCCTATAGATAGATTCAGTGTGCAGAGAGGTTTCATTGGGATACAAAAATTCTAATAAACATTAAATAAGAAACATTACTATTTTCTTTTAAATAAACGACATTAATTTATTGCAATAAGGACTTTAATAAATATTAAATAAGAAACATCATTATTTCATTTTAAATAACATAAATACTATTCATCATTAATAATGTTCAATTTTGTAAAACTTACTTCCATTTAATCAATACGATGGATAATTGACCAAACTTTTCATTTTTTTAATATAATGTTATGTGTTGAGGGGTCATTGACAAAATTGTTCACTTTCTTGATTATAATGTTATGTGCTGAGAATATGGACATATTGTTAAAATTAAGTAGAGACAGAATATGGGATAAAATCAAGAGGCTCTCGAGGTGAGCCAACCTTCACTTGGAGAATGCCTAAGCACTCAACACACTTCATTCAACCATAAACTCACACATTAGTTTGGTGGTTTGCACCACTCCCAAAATAATAGGACATTGGACCTAAATAGAGGATCTCAATCCTATCTTACAACAACATACAACCAAATACATTAATATAGAAAAGACTAGATTTATCCATAATCCAACTATCCCATTAATATAGAAAAGATTAGATTTTACCATTTCAACCTAACCATCAGTACACTGCTGAGTTAGGCATAGACCTGCTATCCCTGACAACTTGAAAAACTAGAAAGTATTCACTAATCACCAACAAATAAACAATTTTCTAACTTTAGAGGAAGAATTTGTAAACAGAAACATAGATACTGACATAACATTAGATCTTGATTTTACAGATAAACTAGAAATTAACAAGTTAGAAGATGAAGAGATAAATAGATTCCATCCCACAAAGTTTACAAAATCAGATATTGAAAACCTAAAACAAGTGGAAATTGATGAGATAATTGACGAAGACTCTGAAATCATCAATCTCAAAGATAACTCCTTGGCCAAAGGATTAACTCCTCTGGAAGACTTGTTTGATTCAAATGATGTCCCTAGAAAACTGAAAATGGAACCCTTAAAATTTGCCATAGAGGTGTGTAACATAGGCTCTGAGGAGGATCCTAAATTGATAAAACTTTCAAAGTCTTTACCTCCTACTAAAAAAGTGAAATACATAGAACTGCTAAAGGAATTCCAATATGTCTTTGTTTGGAGTTATGAGGACCTCAAGTCCTATGACACCAGCATAATACAACATACCATCCCCTTAAAAGAAAACCAAAAACATTTTAGATAGAAGCTTAGAAGGATTAATCCCATTCTATTTCCCTGTATTGTAAAGGAAATCAAAAGAATGTATGAAGCCAAGATCATAACGCCAATTAGATTCTCTGATTGGGTTTCAAATTTGGTGCCAACAAGAAAGAAAACTGGTGAAATTAGACTGTGTGTTGACCTTAGGAATCTCAATAAATTTTCGCTCAAGGACAACTACCCTCTCCCTAAAATGGATCACATATTACAGAGGGTATTAAGTTCAACCAAGATCTCATTACTAGATGGGTTTTCTTGTTACAACTAGATTTTAGTCCACCCAGATGACCAGGCTAAAACCGCATTCACTACTCCTTGGGCACTTTCATGTATGTGAAGATGCCTTTTGGGTTAAAGAATGCAGGGGCCACCTCTCAAAGAGCTATGGATATAGATTTTGCTAAGGAAATCCATGAATTCCTAGTAATATACTTAGATGATATCATTGTATTCTCTAAATCTGACGAACAACACCTAGATCATCTAAGGTAGGTCTTCATCAAGTGTAGAAAGTATGGAATTTCTTTGAATCCTAAAATATCTTTATTTTAGTTGGAAGAGGGAAAATTTTTAGGCCACATAATCTCTAAATAGGGTATCCAAATAGATCCTGCAAGAATTGAAGTCATCTTACAGATACAACATCCTAGGAGCATCAGAGAACAACAAGCCTTTTTAGGTAAAATAAACTTTCTTAGAATATTTATTTCTAACTTAGCAGAACTAATTAGATTATTAAATAACATGTTGAACAAAGATTCGACTATTAAGTGGAAAATTGAGGTTAAAAGGTATTTTGAAGATATTAAGCTAGCCTTAAGACAAACACCAATTTTGATCAGTCCAAAGTTTGATAGGGATTTCATTATATTTTATTTTGCCTCAGAACACACAATTGTTGTAATCCTACTGCAGAGGAATGATGTGGGTTTTTAAAAACCTATTTCGTTCTTTAGAAAAGCCCTGAGGGATGCCCCTTTAAAGTATGATATAATAGAAAAGCAATCTTTTGCTTTAGTCAAAGCTATCAAAGATTTCAGAGTTTACATTCTATATTCTCATGTAATAGCCTATGTTCCCAATGTTGTGGTCAAAGACATCCTAACTCAGGATGGTCCAGATGGAAAGAGAAGGAAGTGGATAGCTACTATATTAGAATATGAAATAGAAATCAAACCTACAAAGTTGATCAAAGGCTAAGGTTTAGCCAAGCTTATGGATGAATCAAACTGTCAGGCCTTAGACATAAATTTTATTGCAGAAATGGATAATGAAGTGGAGATGGCGACTCCACCAATCAGCCAGACATTTATTGAATCACCGTGGTATGCTCACATTATATATTTTTTACAAAATCTACAAGCTCCTCCTGAATTATCCAGGACTAAAACTAGGTTCTTAAAAATGAAATCTTTAAAATTCTGCATAATTGACAATGCTCTGTTTTGGAGGAATCATGAAGGCATCCTTCTTAACTGTTTATTAAAAGAAGAATCTGACAAGGTATTACAGGAGTTTCATGCAAGTGACTATGGGGGACATATTTACTAGAAAACCACAGCTGACAAGATTCTAAGAGCCGGTTTTTATTGGCCCACTCTGTTTTCTGATGTAAAGAAATTTGTAACCTCATGTCATAAATGTCAGATTTTTGAAGGAAAGAAAAAACTTTTACCCTTACCTTTGAAGCCAATATCTGCTGAAGCACCATTTCAATAGGGGGGTCTTGAATTCATTGGTGAAATCCATCCACCTTCCTCTGCCCAACACAAATGGATCCTGACTGCTACAAATTATTTCACAAAGTGGATAGAAGCCATACCCTCACACAAGCCATTTATACTGTTATAATAACCTTCCTTGAATCCAACATCCTATATACATTTGGGTGCCCAACCAAGATCATCACTGATAATGCAGAAACCTTCAAATCTAAGGGAATCATTGATTTCTGTAATAAGTATCATATAACTCTGGGTCACTCCACAGCTTATTATCCCCAAGGAAATGGACTAGTAGAGTCTTCGAACAAGAGTTTAGTGAATATCATCAAAAAATTGTTGGAGGATAACAATAAAACCTAGAACAAGATGCTAGTAAATGCCTTGTGGGCAGATAGGCTAACTACAAAGAAATCCAATGGTACTAGTCCTTATCAATTAGTTTATGGAATGGAGGTTGTTTTCTCGTCTTCCTTGGGAACACCAACGATGAAATTACTCCAAGAGGTGTAGGTTGAGCCAAATGATATTCAAAGGAGAATCATCCAGACAATTCACTTACAACAGACCAGGGAAGAAGTGTACATCAGATCAAAAGTTGTGCAGGAAAAGACCAAAAAAGCTTTTGACAAAAGGACTAAGGCAGAAGATTTTTACCTAGGGGACAAAGTTTTGAAATGGGACTCAAGAAGAGAGGATAAAGGTAAACATGGGAAGTTTTGATTCCTATGGAAAGGCCCATATATCATTTATGCTTTTAGGGGTAATAATGCTTTTTTCCTCTAAGAATTCAATGGCACAGAAGCAGAAGGAGGACCAGTTAATGGTTGAATGCTTAAACACTACATAGAACCTAGTTATTGATTTCACTAATCACTTGTACATATTCTACTTTTCAAAAGTTTAGAGTTGATTGGATGGTAATTTTTGGAGTTGAAGCCCGAAGAGAAGGCCCTAAGTTTAAAAATTTTTACTATCATAAATAACAATAATGTAGAAAAGTGAAAGGGAAAAGTTGCAGGCTAAAGTCATAGCAATACAGAATGGCCATTGATCTACAAGTTCTTGACATTTCACTAGGAAATTCCATCCCCAAGTGGAGCCACTATTAGGTTCCTATACCAATAGGAGTCATGATTTTTGAATGGTCGAGATTAAACCTGTAATATGTACATACTTTTGCTTTCTGCAAATGTTTTCCATATTCAAAAAATAAAAAAATGTAAAGAGGGTATGTCCTAAAAGAAAAATTAGAGGACAAAAAGAATAAAAAAATGTCAAAAAAGATGAAAATATGAACCCCAAGAAAGAAAAGACCATGAAAGTGTGCAAGTCAAAATGCCACAACTATTTACTTTTTGTACAGAATAAATGATTGTGTGCAATTTTTTATCTTTGCCATAATCCATGATAGTCGAAATGTTTAAACTTGGCTATTTCATGTTTTCAATTTCATGCTTATAGGTAGAGAATGAAAAATTGACCAAATAGTGTAATCCTGGCAGATAATTAGATTAGGTAGAGTGGATAAAAGGAGCTCAACTGTTTAATCTGAGCCCTTGGATGTAATAAGGTTAGACTTAGTTAGATTACCATTGTAAAAGAAAAGAAAATGTTTTGATAAGGGTTTTCCAGCTTAAGTGCACCCTAATAAAAAGAGGTAAAAATGGTAGGATGAGTAGATAGGTAAGTAGTAGAAAGTTTGCAGAACTGTGATGATTGTTAGACAAAAGCATATTTATCACCCTCATCATGAAAATTCTAAGTATGGATGAGAAATTGGACTGCCATAAAGTTTAGAAAGCCAATTGATTAATTTCCTTCACTCATTACACCTTTCACTTAACTAATTTCCAAGGAAAAGTTTTAAGTACCCAAAATCTTAAGTCAAAGGGGCTCAGAGAATTTCTGAGACTTCTAGAGGGACCAGACCCTCGGCCCAATGACTTATAGGTCCTAAGTACTAAAATTCCCCCCCACAAACATTACCCCTCTTCACTCTCCCTCATTTTCCCTAACAAATCCCTTTTCCTAAAATAAAACACCATTTTTCTTGAGGAAATTCAATTACCCCTAAGTAAACCTCTTATCTTAAAAACCCACAATAAATAACACTTAGCCTAAGTTATAATGTTTTTGTGTGAAAAGAAAATAAGTTCCAAATACACATTATACTTAGTGCTAATCCATTTTCCGCAATGTTCACATTAACTTCTAATTTTAATTATATTTATCAATTCCCGAAATTTCCTTTTCCCGTATATATTTCAATCCCTTTAATATTTAATATCCCTAACCTAGTTTGAAATATAAACTATGCTATACCTAAACCCCGACGACTCATGTAATTAGTCGATATGTGATTAATTCAAGGTTAACCCCTCCATTACCCCCTGTACAACTCCTACGCCCGATCACCATGTGATTGCCTCCCATTTGATCCAACGACTTTTAACCATTTCGTGCCGGCCCGAAACCCGAACTTTACCCGCCCAAAATCGGTTGTTTTCCCTTGGGCCCTTGATGTGACATGGCGCCCGATGAGTGGAATCAGGCAGCCTCTGTTGGCTGGATAAATTGATCTTGCGGACAAGGCCGATCTCCCTAGTATCAAAAGATATCTAGCAACAAGCAGACAAACAAATATATCTTTCTCTAAACATATGCGATTCATAAATAAAAACTATAGAGGTGTTTAGACCCTACCTTAAGTCAAACGCTAGTTTGTAGCAGCCATCCTTCAACCGTCTGAAAGAGTTTCCTTTTGAGAACCTGCAATCATAAACAAGAAAACATCAAATAACACCCGCATAGCTAATATCATAAATCATGTTCATTATGGTGATCAAGGAATCCATAAAATAAACCATAAAGCAACAGCGTATTGAGAAAAACAAACTTATTTGTATTAACTTCGAAGTAGAAGAACCTTACAACCTTTTCAGCCTTGATGTTGAACAAGCTCTTCCGAGGGTCTGAAACAATAATCTCCTTTACTTCGACAAGCCTTACACTCTTCCAAATGAGATCAAAGAGGTATGTAATCTCTCCTCATAAAAGCTCAATTAAGAAGACTAAGTTCAAGTAGCATTTCAACTCAAATATATTCAGCTTTCAACCTCTCAAGTAACCAACCCAATGCTTCATTTTATAGTGCAGAGGATGGAGATTACAGGTCCACCTATGAAGGGATAGAGTCCTCCTTCAAAGGGATAAGATCCTCACATCAAAGGGTTAGCTCCTTGAGGTATGGGATGCATGAACCTTAAGGGAGCGAACTTTCCACCTCAAGGTTCCTTCTAGAAGCTTCTAGAAATGACTCAAAGTGAGTTTTTAAGAATATACTTGCACCTTTTTAACTTTTACAGGGGTCCGCACCCATAACACAGAGACAAAGAGGTCAGGTGCACAGGAGACATGACCTTTAGGTGCGGGACTGCAGGTAATGCTAAGAGAAAGTGTGGAACCGAAGTTTTAGAGACTTTTGAGGAATTTCTCTTATTTTCAAAGCTTGATATGAAGAACTGAGGCTTAAGACTTGCAAAGGAGGAAAGTATGAGTGGTAATGGACTCACACAGATTGTAGAATGTCAAAGTGACAATTTTTTGTGCAACAAATTGCCCCCTAAAGTGTGAAGTCTGTAATAGATGAAGATAGAGTTTGTCATCTATGAAGAGTGAAGTACTTTATCATTTCAAGGATCATCTTGTGGACACCCCATTCAGAACCAGTAAAAACATTCAATGCAAAATATATATATCTCTGAACATATCATCACTGAGGTAGGCATTCCCATACTCAGATTAAAACTGACTAGAAAATTGACTAAACTGTTTTGATACAAGAACGATTTTATAATACATCAAGAGTATAGACATATGTAAACACAATATGGGCGCAACCATCTATTTATGCATAGTCCACTGTATAATGAATAACTAAATTCCTCGCAGCTTGGATGGTAAAACTAGATCCAGGGTCTTGATTTCTGCTTCCTGAACTAGTACGATTCTATCCATGTGAATGAATGTGTCGAAGTAGAACATGGTAGAAACCACTTGATTACCAGTCAATGATGTGAACTGTTAACAAGTGTGAGAGAAACCACTAGTAATGTCAATGGCTCTCAAAGTACTCAGTACAATCCATGAAACATGAATAAATGAGCTGATGTTGAACATGTCATAGAATCCTTTGATCAAAGGTCAATGATGCAACCTATCGTCGAAGGCAAGAAACCTACCATTAGGGCATGAAGATTCCAATGTACTGATGATTTCTAGATCATATTTCTAGATAATGAGCTGAAGTTGATAGAAAGCGATCTGCCGTAGGCAAGCCCACAACACGAAATCATAGATCAAGTTTTGAAGAAATATATTTGGTAAGGACTAACTTAGGGATGGTCAAAATGGATGACAGATATTTTGCAGATGAATGGTTTGTTTGAACTGACCTCTTGAACACATAACGACACTGCAAATGGTTTGGTGACAATTGACCCAAAGCTAATATCTAGAAATTGGCTGAAGATTTTCAATATGGTTTGATTAACAATTAGGCAAAGGATTTCCCAACCCAGGTGAACAAAAAGTGTCGTGTTCAAGAGTGGTTAACTGCTTTTCTAAAACACAAAGTGTAACAAACAAGTTCATTTTTCTCTCTTTTCCCCCACCATTTCTGGCAAGTACATATTTATTTTTGACAAGCTTGAGGAGAATAACATTTGCTTGTTTATAAGCTCATCCTTCAGATGAGTCCAACTTAGTTTAAAATTTGAACCCTAAGAAGGAGTGGTTTGTTCCTGTTTAAAATTGAACAGGTCCTTTATTGTTAAATTTTAACGAGTCCAGTATAGGAAAAACTTGGTGTTTTTCAATTTTACGAAGTCAGAAGAAAAACTTAAGAAAACTCCATGGGTGTCCTTTTTCGTAAACTTGTGTCCCCCAAGCCTGAAAAAGTATAAAGTAACATTTAAGAGAACCGCTTGACCATTACGATCAAGGAGTACTTTTCATAATTAGTGGCTTTGATCTGAAAAAGTAAAAAAGCGATCGAAGACACCTCATTTTAGAACCAGTATCGAACTTGAAACGACAAAAGTCCAGCGATCTTTTCATGTTTATACAGTCAGAAAAGAGTTGTAAGTGGACCGCCTTTTTAATTCTGTTTAATGAGTTTAAAAAGGAAAAACTCGATAATCTTTTCATATTTTACGAGTTAGAAAAGAGCTTAAAGAGGACTCCAATGTTTTGCTTTTTCGTAAATTTTGGAAGAGTCCGAGAAAGTGAGAAAAGTATGCTCTTTGTTGAAAATGATCAATTTTTTCGGAAAATCCAATATTCTGCACAAAAACTCAAAACATTACTCATACCTGTTTTAAGATAAATAAAAACGTATCAAAAAGTTATGTTTTTAAAGTGAAAAATAAATAAATTAAAAAATCATTTATTCAAAAAATCTTATAAAAATAGATTTTGTAAATTAGTTTTTACCATTTGATTTCAGAGTGAGAAGTGAGAGCTTTTGGGTAAAAAACTTCTTGTGAAGATTGCGGAAAATCCGTCTGTTGGAATAAAAAAACATCAGCTCCAGGTAATCCACATCATCCTTATCTTGCATTTCAATCGTTTACATTTCATTTTAGGGCTTTGAAATTGATTTTTAAAGGAGAATTTGGTTTAGAAAATCACTCGCAGGGGTCCGCTGGTGCAACATGCGGCCCCTACGGACCCCAACATTTTTCTACAAATAAAAAAGTGGTGGGTCCACACCTATTGCTTACGACGAGTGCGGACCTATGCACTGTCTGTAACCAGCGGGTACGGACCCCACGAAATGCATTTTAAAAATTCAAATTTCTCCATTTCCGCCCAAAATGTTTTGAACTAAATTGTTCTAATACGTCCTTTTTGCATTGTAGTACATACAAAATTCTTATTTGGCAAGAACACGAGCATGAGGATTTGGATATTGCCGCAATAAATCATCCACCCACATTGGATGCATTGAGAGTATGCGGATTGTTTAAGTTCTGGGCCATACCAGGCATGAGGGCTCAAGTAGACTTTTTGCAATGGCTGGTAGACAGGTGGATCATACAGGACTAGTGTTTCATGATTGGTGGCGACCGACTCGAAATTGAGCTAGGGGACATATATTTTTTTACTGGTTTTCCCAAGAGAGGTGAATGATTATCTCTTTTCGGCACTAGGCCAGGTGGCCAATCTGTCACTAGTCTCCGATTAGAGTTTTGCAATGATCAAACAAAGGACAAACGGATCGATATTAAAACTATTGACCGTCCTGAACTTAAGGTTATTGCATTCACTATCACCAGATTATGCGGGAGTGCAACATTGCATGTAGCTAGTGGATCCCAGATGCAAATGGCTATAGACTGTTATCGAGGTACCATAATCAATTGGTGCGAGGCGGCAAATGTAAAAGGCCAACTAACCAGAGCAAAGAACGGAAAACTAAAAAAATTTGGATACGGTTTCCTGGTTGTGACCTTTGGTCTAGAGGGGGTCCCTATGCTGGTCCCACAACAGCTTTCTGTTGAGGCTGGTCTTCCTCGAGAGCCTAGGATAATGCATTGGGTTGCAATGATGGCCCGTCACCCTGAGGAGGGTTCAGAGGTTGTTCGATTTCTGCCTGAGTATTTTTGTTGGTTGAG
This sequence comes from Pinus tabuliformis, assembly GCA_031772625.1. Lineage (NCBI taxonomy): Eukaryota > Viridiplantae > Streptophyta > Pinopsida > Pinales > Pinaceae > Pinus > Pinus tabuliformis. The sequence goes on along the minus strand of CM062805.1, from coordinate 699,762,555 downwards.
GAACCAAATTTTTGTGAGTCAGGATTTTCCATATGCCGGGATAGATTATCACGATGACCCAGACATGAATCTTCCACCAGGAGAGTAGTGGGATGATTAAGGTAAAATCATTTTCAACACTTTCTAAGTTTTAACTAATTTTTTTTGTTTTTGTTTAAATCATCCAAAGCTGACAATAAATTTTCCTAAATGTAGATGTGGGTCCATGACGATCAGCCACTCTCCAGCCTTATGAGAGGAGACACCTAGCTGCAACAGTACTGGCCCCACAGGACCAATCTACAGAAATCCTGACTGATTTGGAGAATCATCTAAAGTGTTTGACAATAGATATTCCAGATACTGGCATAGATGATATTCCACTTAGGTTACAACGATATGTGAATGGGGTCCCAGGACCTTTTAGGAGGTTCCTTTCTAGGGTGGCCCGAGCAGTGGTTTCTTATCGTGATCATCACCAGGGATAGGATGATCGCTTTTGTAGACTCACATGACATTTTTGCCTTTTTGTACTATCATTTTTGCCGATCATAAGGTGTTTTTCAACCTATGATCGAAGACGATGTATACTTGACACAATTCTTCTATGCTATGATATATCATTATTACCGGCTATCTTGTGTAACATGTTACTGAATGTTTTAAATTTACTGTTTTGATTATTGCAAATGTCTATTTATCATACGAGAAGCAACTACATCTGCTAATGTATTTAAATATCTTGGAATATGTTGATATTCAATGTAATAAAATTCACGTTCCAAGAGATGAACTCTCAAAAATAATCTTAATAACATTGGATTTCTAATGGCATAAACCCTGTTAAGCTGTAATACAACGAGTTCAGAATCTAACCTAAAAATCAAACTCTGAATCCTAAATGAGATGGATTCAGATAATAACTCAATCACTGCACTATAATCTGCAATGTTATTCGTTGTTTGACCGAGGCTTACCCCATGCATAGATATTAACTCATCAGAGGGTGAATAGATAACCCAAGCTATGGAAGAAATGTTCCGTATACTACGACAAGCACCATTAGCAAAACCAATGTATGTTTGAAGAGACGTCAACATCTGCAATATCAAGAGTAAAATCAAGATAAGCAGGAAAAATGATAAAAGCACTCGCTAAACTAGGCACACTTTTCTAATCTAAAACACACCAGCTATAAAGAAACTAATCTAACAAAAATCTCCACACTGAAATTTAAGCATAATATCTCTTCAAATAAATCCCAGTTTTGGGTTTACCCAAAGAGACACCATCAAAATCTAGCAATTCGTAGCCCCTTTTGCCAGCTTTCGCTTAACAATATAAGGAACATGCCACATAGGTACAAATTTTCCAGCCCCTAGCTTATCGTTTGCTTGATCATATAGTAAAACTAGGTCTACTTCTGAAAAATTACGAGGTGTAACATTTCAATCGTACTGAGCTTTTATCCTTTTTTCATGAGTTTCGATTTCTAATGCAGCATTGCGTCGATTCTCATCTAGCTAAGCTAAGTACAAAAAATATTTCTCCTCTTCAGAAGTGGCTGGGAGTAATTCTATGGCTATTTGCAATGACAGAATTTCGCATTCAATAGGAAACACTACTTCCAAACCGTAAACCAGTTGAAAAGGAGTGAAACCAGTTGATGTTTTCGCTAAGGTTCGATATGCCCAAAGTGCTAAAAATAACATGTTATGCCAATTCGACCTATGAATACCAATGATTCGTTGGATCATAGTGACTAGAACTTTATTGATAGCTTCAACCAAACCATTAGCATATGGGTAATATGGAGTAGAACTATCATGACACAGGCCAAGCCGATCTGTCAGTTCAGTCATCATGATGTTTCAGAAATGACTTCCATGATCAATAATAATAGCTTGAGGAACACTGAATCTAGCAATTTTATGATTGAATACGAAAGTTGCAGCAGTTTTGCCGTCTGCCGAAAATGTAGGCATCGCCTCGGCCCACTTAGTAAAATAGTGTACCACTAGGAGTATATACGCATGCCCCTCAGTCGAGTGAGGGTTACATGTAATAAAGTCAATACCCCACTTTGTGAAAGGACCGAAAACAATTATAGGGTGGAGAGGAGTGAGTGGAGCATGCATCTTACGATAAATTTTTTTACAATTGTGGCATTTCTGTACTGCATAGATACAATCTTTGAATAAGGATGGCCAAAAATAACCAGCACACAATATATTTTGGGTTGTGGCATATCCAGAGATATGATCGCCACATGCTCTAGAGTGATAGTCATTCAGAACCTTTTCAGCTTCTTCATGAGTTAGACAATGTCGAAAAACAGAATCCGCCCCATGATGATAGAGTGTATCTCCAATAATATTGTATTGTTGGGATTGGAAACATATTTTCCATCGCTGAGATCATGAGATTTCAGGCCGAAAAGATTGGGTTTGGAGATAAACAATAATATCTCCATACCATGGATCAAGAGTACTGATACGAAGCAAGGATTAATCCACAATGGGCTTTTCCGCCACAGTTTCAGTATCAGTACGCGGGAAATCACACATCAGTTCGGCAAAAACCAAATATTTCTTTGCCTTGGATTTTTCAAATTCCAAGTCAAATTCCTACAGGATAACTATTCATTTGGAATCTTTGCCCCCTAGAAATCGTTTGGTCAAGATATACATCAGAGGGTTACAGTTAGAAATTACCATGGTTTTGCGTAATAAGATGTAGTGACGAAATCTTTGGACAACTTGAACAGCTACCAAGGCCAATTTCTCCACATGTGAATATTTAAGCTCAGTCGGATTCAGAGTTCAACTAAGATAGTAAATCACATGTTCATTGTTGAATTCATCTTCCTAAACCAAAACCATCCCAATGGTGGAATGAGAAGTGACGAGGTACAAAAAGTAATCCTGGTTGTAATTGGGAGGATGTAGTAACGGTGCATGGTTTAACGCGTGTTTAAGTGCATCAAAAGATTTGTCAGCGATCTCATCCCAAAAGAATGGAGTATTCTGTTTCAAAAACATGATAAAACCTTTCGTTATCTCAGCATAGTTAGGAATGAAATGACGTAAAAAGTTTGCTTTCCCTTGCAAACTTTGGAGTTGGTGAAGAGTCGAAGGAGGATGCAATTTGACGATAGCTTCAACCTTCGAGGGATCAACACAAATGCCAGCGTTTGAAATGACAAATCTTAGTAAACGACCCGTTTCTACACAGAAAACACATTTTTGTGGATTCAGCCTAAGTCGATAATGCCTACATCTCATAAAGATGGCTCGTAAATGAGTGAGATGATAGGCTCTATGTAATGAAAAAGCAAGTAAATCATCGAGATAAGGCTGCACAATGTGCTTGATGTCATGAAATGTGTAAGACATAGCCGTTTGAAAAGTTTCTCCAGCGTTCTTCAATCCAAAAGGTAATTTGCAATATGCAAATGTCCCCCATGGACATATGAAAGCCGTTTTAGGTTGAACAGTAGGGAGTATGTTGATTTGATTGCAGCCAAAAAAACCATCCATAAAGGAGAACATTTCACTGCTAGCACAATCATCAATAATTTGATTGATATAGGGGGTTGGATAATTATCTTTAGGACAAGCTCGATTAATATCCCTATAATCGATACATATTCTTATCGTTCCTTGTTTTTTGTTAACATGAAAAATATTCGATACCCACTCCGTTAAAGGAATTGGATAAATGAAACCTGCTCGAAGTAATTTCTCAACTTTAGCTTTAATAGCAGTAGCTTTTCTCGTATGTATCTAACGCAAACGTTGCCGGACAGGTTTAACATCGAGGTAAGTTTTAATTTCATGGACAATAAATGATGGATCGATTCCTGGAATTTCTTCATATGACCAGGAAAACACATCGTGGAATTCTTGAAATAGGGCTTTATAAGTTTGGATTTCATCGTTCATACAGGAAGCACCTATATGAATGTTTTCGATAATTCCAGGTTTAACTGAAATGTCAATAGGAACCATTCGAGAGATATTTCCCAAATTTAACTCAGAACTAGGATGTTGCAATGGATTCTGTGGTTCTTTTACATAGTCATTAGTAAAAATAGATGAAAAATCATTTTCAATATGATCAAGATCAGGTAAAAATGAAGATCGATGATGAATATCTTCCCATGGTAAATCATCAACAGACAAAAGTTCACGAATCTGCTCATCAGTACGAACAAGCTCAGAAAATGTTGTTGAACCTGAGGTTGATATCGAAATTGAATCTCCATGGACAACATTCATTGGATCATTTTTGGTTGAACAAGAGTCAGAAAATGACTGTATGGCCTGATATGCAATTTCAAAGGGGTTTAAAGGCATCGCGCCATTAAATGAATCCACCTCAGAATCGGAGGATACGATCCAAGGATCATCAAAAGCAATAGTGTTCGATGAAATCATATGAATAGTTGCAATAGAAGGCAATACGTTAGGAGGAGGGAAGGAAAAAGTTCTTAGTAAACTAGAATCTTTAATCAAACCTACCCCAACATCCTTGTAAGGGATATTTGTTTTACCGACGTGCTGAATACTATCTGAAGAGGCTGGGTCGAATGAGAAATAAGTTAGTTGTTCTATTGTAACGATCTTTCCGTTATGAGGAAACTTGATAAGCCGAAAGACCGATGAAACAATAGCAGTCATAGCATAAGACCAACTGTAACCCAAGAGAAGGTTGTAATCTAGAGGGGCATCAACCACTTCCACATCTAGATTTACAATTTTGCCTTCGACCCCTATAGGTAAATCCTGCAAAATACCAAAAGGATGGAACCCTTGGCCATCAAAAGCCTTTAGAATGGTCGGAGACTGATTGACTGTAGGAGAACCAAGTGATCTCCAACACTGGATCGACATAATACACGTAGAAGCTCCTTCATCAATCACAGTCTGAAAGCAAGGTTTGTTTTGACTAACACTGGAATCTGGAAAGCCATTTGATGAGGTAGGTGGGGTGTACTGTTCTCTAAATCGAAGATTATTAGGTTTGAATCTTGAATATCAACAGCTCCTATAGCAGACAATAGTAATTTTACACTGTGCTGGGCATGATTGCAGCACTTCCAAAGACGAAATTGCTGAAGGGGAAATAGCTAAATCTTCAACAATGTTATAATTCTGAGTAGCTCTCGCATGTGGATTGAAAGCTGATTTCTGAAGTATACCTTTAGCAGACGGTTTGATTACTAAGTCAGGGTTAGGTTTCTCGATCTGTAGTGGATTAGAACTAGGAGGAGTTGTAGTTGATGGGTTTGAATTAGAATATTCTGCTTCTTTACCACCAACAGGATTTTTACTACCATAATCTTGTGATCGCGTTGCAATCCTAACATGAGATATCATCATAATGGGTTCTTCTAAGGCATTTGAGGAAGAACCGATCATCTTACTGTCTTGATTAGGAAAAGGATCCTTCAAGACAGCAGGCGTTTGAGAACCTTTGACGATTTTTGAAACCTCTGCTCGATGTGGGCAATCTTTGGTAAAATGATCCTCGTCACAAATGAGACAAGGATAGCGAGGTTTACATTTCTCGTCAGTAGATTCATTTTTATCTGTTTTCTCTTTTGAGTTTTGTTTGTTTTTCTTCTTCCCCTTCTTTTTACCACTGGATTTTGATTTGGCCGTAGATGATTCTACGACATGGATATCGGCAGGAATTTCAGTGGAAGAGTCTCCTGTCGAGGAATCTAGTAAAGTTATAATAGGAGAAGAATTCTTTGAAGATTTCTTCTTGCTTTTAATACTAACTGAACCAATCATACCATTAGCAGCATGAGACCCTGAAGGAGCTACAATTATTTGATTGTGTTTCGGAAGATTGGGGATTTTTTCATGTAAAGTACCCGACTGCGTATAAATGAGGTCAAGGTATTGAGCTTGAGAAATGACTTGCTCTTCAGTAACAACTCCTGCCTTAGCTACATCTTTAGTGATTTTAGGTAACAATGATTTAACAAACCATTCCGCTAAAATTTGATCCCGAATAAAAACTTTCACTAAACGCCTTCTACGTCGCCATTCATGAATATGATCAGAAATATATGTGGACATGGATTGTTTTAGTGAAGTTAACAATTTTGTGCCATTGTCATATCTGACAGGCAACTAAAAATGTGTTAAGAAAGAAGTAGCTAACTGACTAAAATTATAAAAAGAGCCTCATGGTAACTCAATGTACCATTTGGCAGCAAGACCAATCAGAGTTCGCTAAAAAAGACGTAAGAGAATTGAATCATCAATAATGGAATTAGATGCACACCAGAGGTGATAAGTCATCGCATGATTTGACAGATCCTCTCCTAACTTATCCTCGAACTTTGGGATATCACTGGTCAACTTATTAGGCATTGGCGGCCACTATAGAAGACAGTAAATCAGATCGTTCGTAAGGCGCGACAAATCAGGTAAATCCAAAGTTGCAATAAATGGTAATTGACGGTTAGGGTCGTGAAAAACTTGGGTAACAAGACCAGCCCCAGGAGGAGGATATCCAGGATAACCTGGAATTGGATTTGCATTAGGAATATTATAACCTCCTAGAAAACCAGGATTAATCGAACCAAACTAGGGTTGTTGAGGCTGTTGATAAGTATAGCCAGGGTATGGTTGATACTGATAAACTGGGTTTTGTACAGTAGGACCGAATTGATACTGTCCCTGGTACAGTTGATAAGTGAATTGCGGTTGACTTGTGACAACCGTACTTGGACCAGCTTGTCCTGTAGGCATCTGGACCGAAGTCTGAACTGTAGGTCCTGATTGTGGTAAAGAGGCTTGAGGAGTTTGCACTGATGTAAGAATAGTAGAAACCGGAGCTAATGATACTCCAGAAACACGTGTGGTAGGTTGAACAAAAGTTGCAGTAGTTGCAACAATAGTTTGAGGCGGAGTTCGAGGTGAACTAGGCCCAGGCTGCTGAACTAAACCAGGTGCAGAGGTTTGAATAGTAGGCTGGATAGGTTGCTAGGTTGGACCAGAAACCAAAGGTTGTCCAGGTTGACTTGATAACTACACATTAGGTTGCATAGTCTGTTGAGTTTGAGATGGATCCCACACCATATTCATTCAGGGGTATGGACCCATAAAAGGTTGTGCATATGGAGGACCATAACCGGGTTGAATGTAGGGCTGATAATTAAGTGGTACATTTCAAACTCCTTGTATAAATGGTTGACCAGAAGGTGGTTGGAAACCTTGAGTTGGGTACTGACCTTGAGGTTGATAACCTTGAGGTATGTATTGTCCTGATGATATGTACTGTCCTTAAGATTGCCCCCCAGGTGGTAACTGACTACCTTGAGGCTTCCCCCCAAGTGATAATTGACTACCTTGAGGTTGCCCCCCAGGTGACAATTGACTACCTTGAGGTTTCCCCCAAGGCGGTAACTGACTACCTTGAGGTTGCCCTCCAGACGATAACTGACTACCTTGAGGTTGAGGATTTGGAATACTGCCAGACATCATAAGGATTTCTTCTACGCTCAAAGCTTGAGTTCCATTATTACCAGTTGATAGCTCATGCTCAATTGGTTGAGGAGATGCTCCTGAAAAAGTACCAGTGAGTGACTGGTACCCTGAAGGAACAGAAGGACCGACATATAAAAAATTTTCCGGTGTTTGGGAAAACATAGATGATTGTCTTGACATATTCAACGGAGGATAATAACCTCTGCGTGTTGGATGAAAAGGAATTCGAGGTGGTGAGAAACTACGACCCAGGTTTTCTAAAAAAATTGTCAATGATACGTACCAAGCATCACTCCTAAAAGTACTGTAGAATATTGATTCACACTCCCTAAGCTCTAAAGTTGGTTGATTTTCAGGAAGAATTATATCTTCGTCCGAACTAACAAGTTCTTCAATAGAAATGAGGCCCGAAGGAAGATTTTGGGTAATGATATTTCCTACCCTGGGTGAACCAGGACCACTAGAAGTTGGAGAAGAAAATCCTAAATATGGAGTAGCAACAGGTTTAGTTTCAAGCTCAGAAATTTCAGGTTCTTCAGCTAATTCAACAGTAGGAGAAATGCTACCAGTAACTTCGGAAAATGAAATTGGTTCAGAAATATACTCTGTTGTTTGTACTTGATAATCAGGATGAACAATTAAAGATGACTCTCCGGCTTCTAGTGACCCAACTCTACTGTCACTAGGTGATACAAGAGCTCGTAGCCCTTAAAGCTGACTTGGTGTGTACTCAGGAGGTTTCCCCTGAATTCTACGAGACTGTCTCGGTAATTCAAGCACGATTAAATATTTAATTACTCACACACAATCAAAGAAAAATTTCAATAAAACCACATAAAGTCTCTAAAGAAACAAACAATTGAATCACATGCCTAAAAAACCTAAGAGTTCAAACCACACACAAACAGTAACTTCCCGTACTAAAAACACTAGTTGGTGATGAAATCCAATGTCGTAGAATTCTAATACAGAAAGGGCGGTTGGAACAATTACCCTGGCAACCTGCTTAATGAAACAGACTGGCACAAGTTTCTTCACAAAACCATCTTTAGTGAAAAGAACCCCCCAGAGAGTCCAAGTGATTCTAGTCGAAGTTTGCTCTAGGTACATTGAGACTCGTCCTTCACCGTCACCTTGGGAAATAATCCTAAGTTTATGGAAACTAAGGTTACCAACAACAACAAATACAACTGGGGAACAGTCTACAATCCGATCTATGCGCAAGGGCAGAGTAACAAAGCTCAATCCCCTTGAAGGCTCCTCAACATGATCAATCTGAGGTTTACCAACAAGTGACCCTAGGCTCCTCAACAATTGTTAATCCAAGGCTTACTGTTTATAATACGCGAAAATCTTCTATCTTTCCCAATGAAACAGACTTGATTGTCTCAAAGGTTTGGACATGATCTCGTGATTGACTCCTTTAAGAGAAGCTTCCTAGAATGTATCAATTACAATTGGATTTATTTCCTACTGCAAGATATAGCTACTTGTTTGGTTTAACTATCTTGGAGAGTTAATTACTCCCTACTCGAAGATACTAGCCTAAGCTATATTGGTGATAAGAGCCCTAGAAATAAAAAAGATTACTAGATCAACTTTAATTAAGCATCGTTTTTATAGGTTTTTCTTTAAGTCAATAGGTATGGAAATGAAACTTTGATGGCATGAAGAATCAACTCCAAAAACACTAAAAAATGCACCTAAAATGATAAACCATTTCTTTTTTCTTTTAATGAATTTCTAGCTAAAAGAAAGAGTTCGAGAATGCAATTCTTCGAGAAACAAATCTTTCTTTCAACATGTAAATGAAAAGAAAACAAATTTTGTCTTTTTCAATAAGGACTCAAAACGAGACTACTAATTATGCTCACAATAAATCCCTTTCTTTTTCAAAACTCAAAACTACAAAAAACAATTTCTTTCAAAAGAGAACTACAAGTTCTAGAAAACACTCAAAACTACAAAACTAATCTTGAGATCTAAAAACTTCTAAAAACCTAATTGTATAAAAGCTTCAATTCTTTTTGAGGATGTTTTACTTAGTTGTTCAATAAACTAAGGATTCATTCGTTCAGAATAACAAATCAATCAAAAAACATCCAGATATGTTTTCTTTTATAAAAATGAAATTCAAAACTTATGACAAAGCTTGTTCAAAGATTTGCAAAGAGAAAAGTAAATCTATTTCTCACAAAGGACAGATTTCACAAACAGGTCAGGCTCATCAAGAAGACAAAAATACACCAAGGTAATCTAAGGTTTCTCAGGCTTCTAATCTTTGAGTCACTACAGAGACCAAGTGAAAACCACTCCAGGCATGCAAAACTTCTAGAAAATCATCTAAAACAAAAATACCAATGGAACTCACTCACAAGAGATTTTTGACAGAACACATGTAGATCTGGGTAGACACTAAAAGCCGTAAATAAAACCTAAACTTAACTGGAAGAAAACATTTTTAGGTTTTTCAAAAAAATTTATAGGGCCCGCAGGCTTCTAGAAGAACCAGATGCAGTACCACTCTATGCACTAAAGGAAAAGTGTGGAGGTGCCCGCACTGTCTGTAAAGAGAAAGTGCGGTCCCCTGAAAACTTCGAAAAAACAAAAAACAATCGAGATGCTAAAACTACCCAATACAACACACATCAAGAAAACACCAGAAATGAGAACAAGTTTCTCAAGTCAAAGACAAAGGAAAACCAAAAACCAAATTCAATTCCCCAGTGGAGTCGCCAATTTTTTGGCCGGATAAATTGATCTTGTGGACAAGGCCGATATCCCTAGTATCAAAAGATATCTAGCAACAAGTAGAAAACAAATCTATCTTTCTCTAAACATATGTGATTCATAAATAAAAACTATAGAGGTGTTTAGACCCTACCTTAAGTCCAACGCTAGTTTGTAGCAGCCATCCTTCAATCATCCAAAAGAGTTTCCTTTTGAGAACCTGCAATCACAAACAAGCAAACATCAAATAACACCTGCATAGCTAATATCATAAATCATGTTCATTATGATGATCAAGGAATCCATAAAATAAACCATAAAACAACAGCTTATTGAGAAAAATAAACTTATGTGTTTTAACTTTGAAGTAGAAGAACCTTACAACCTTTTTAGGCTTGATGTTGAACAAGCTCTTCCCAAGGTCTGAAACAGGAATCTCCTTCACTTTGACAAGCCTTACACTCTTCCAAATGAGATCAAAGAGGTATGTAATCTCTCCTCATAAAATCTCAATTAAGAAGACTAAGTCCCAGCAACATTTCACCTCAAAAATATTTAGCTTTCAACCTCTCAAGTAACCAGCCCAATGCTTCATTTTATAGTGTAGAGGAAGGAGGTTATAGGTCCACCTATGAACAGATAGAGTCCTCCTTCAAAGGGATAATCTCCTCACATCAAGGTGTTAGCTCCTTAAGGTATGGGATGCATGAACCTTAAGGGAGCAAACTTGCCACCTCAAGATTCCTTCCAGAAGCTTCTAGAAATGACTCAAAGTGAGTTTTTAAGAATACACTTGCGCCTTTTTAACTTTTACAGGGGTCCGCACCCATAACATAGAGACAGAGTGGTCAGGTGCGTAAGACTTTAGGTGCGGGACCGCAGGTAATGCTAAGAGAAAGTGCGGAACCAAAGTTTTAGAGACTTTTGAGGACTTTCTGTTATTTTCAAGGCTTGATATGAAGAACTGAGGCTTAAGACTTGCAAAGGAGGAAAGTGTGAGTGGTAATGGACTCACACAGATTGCAGAATGTCAAAGTGATAATTTTTTGTGCAACAACCTCCCCCAAAAACCACCCAGCGCTCATAAGCGGTGCGAAAAAACCCGCTTACTGCCCCACCGCTAAAAGCCAAAACTATCACATCACTCCTCTAAACACTAAAAGTAACAATATTCACCAAACACCCACCAATTGTTGACTTTGTTAATAAAGCCAAAAACCCCGAAATCATTTCTTTATCGTGATTTTAACTAAATCTGCCATGCACGCACCTGCACGATGATGAACCTGTCAACCTACATCCAGTCACCAACTTGAAGAAGCCATTGAACACTCAGTTCACCTTCCAACCCACGCAGAACTTTTTGACCATGCATAGTTGCTCGTCAACCTGTTTAGAACCAATTTTCCTCAAATTCCATGTATTTAACCCAATATTCACTAGAAACCTTGTCTAAATTTGAACCATTCACTTAATTTATAAAATTAAAGTAAAAATTAATTGAAAGAATTTCAAAGTAACCTGAAACTACTCTGCACTAAAACCCTGTTACACTCAAGTACTGAAAAACCCTTTTTCCCCATTATTTGATCCACAAGAACTAAGAATGTCTACCCCTATCGCCATGGATGTCAGGCCAATTACTACTCCTCACTTGGACCTAGACCACCTTCCCCTTGCTGATAAATATTTCCAAATCAAGGACACCTCTGTCCTTAAATCCCCTATTAAACTGTACTGTCGATACAGGGACGAATACCTAAACCAAGCTTATAAAATAGGTCTATGGGAATCTAATTTACCAAAGTATCAATTCCCTAAGGTGCACATTTTCCTTGAAATCATTCATTATTGCCATGCAAACTACATTCCCAGTCAAAGGGCAGTGATGTCCCCTAACCAAACCATACATTTCACCATCACTGCCAAGTCAATCAATGAAATGTTGCAACTCCAACTAGGGTAGGGCTTAACCCCTATTTCAATTGGAGACCTACTAGACCAATTTCCCAAACATACCACTACCAAGATTGTTGAAATTCTTTAGACCTTCATCAGGGAGGGCAAGCATGTCCCAACAGAACCTCCTCCATATGTGGCTACCATATTTTCCCCATTTGGTCAAGATATAGTAGCAATGATCTCTTGTGTTTTAGGCTATACCACCAGTGAGTATATAGATGAAATCATTTTAGCCTTCATGTCCATTTTTACTCCAGGACATCCCCTTGTTGTCATGTATGATTATGCCAAGTACATAGATGATATGATGCATGAACAATTTTTGAGAATGAGTAATGAAAGAGTGTTCAAGTATTCTTCAGTTTTGTACCACCTTTTCTTATACTATCAACATGACAAGTTCCCATTAACTCTACAAAAGCTTGACACTAAAGGTCATCCTAGGTCAGTAATGTTTTGGAATCCTTTGATACGTAAGCATGATTCCCCATATCCATACACATACTTCATAAATATTTTTGTATATTCAGTAGTGACCATGCTGCTAGAAAGTCCTCCTCCAAGAATCAGTTCAGACATCAGGAGGATCCTGTAGCTGTCAAAACAACACAAAGTGGGATATTGGTACTTATACTAGAATCACGCAGAAATTAGGATCTATGGTTGTGATTTGGCCCCATATAAACTGCCCAGATACCTCCTAATGAGGTTATTTGCTCTGGAGTACTACAGGTAGATAATCAAATCAGATGAGGTACATTTTGTTAAAGCCAAGAAGAAGGCTCAGCTCAGAATCAAAGATAAAATAGACCCCTTCGTATGAAATAGTAGAGAAGCTGGAAGAGAAGCAGAAGAGATCCTTCAAAGACTCAAACTAAGACAAAGCTTCATATGGAGAAATGATCCTTGTGACTTCATTTGCAATAGAAGATAGAAAAATAAGATGACTCCCTACATTCACCAGTGAATCCCTGAAATAGAGAAAGATGCAAATCAGTTGGAATGGGTGGAGAATACTCTAGTGGACAGAGATAACACTGAAGTTGCTATTGAAAATGCACTAATTGATCTAGAGAAAAAGCTTTATGAAGGTTCTTTCCTGCAGGTTCCAGAAGAATCTCAACCACAAGGAGAATCACAAGCACACAGTGAACAACATATAGAAGAAAAGTCCGAGGTACAAGTAGAACTAGAGAAGCCAGACCTATCAGAGGAATTAGGTCAAACAGGTACACAACAACCCAATATGAGTACTCTCCTTAACTTGAAAACTCCTCTAAATGTGGAAAGAAGCCTTAAAAGGAATAGGGAGAAGGCCACTACTTCAGGCAGAGAAACCATTCAAACTTATGCAGAAACTAGCCAAGTCAAAAGGCAGAGGTTAAATCCTGTCTCAAAGCAGGAATTCACAGAAGAGACAGTAAGGGCCACCAACACAAAGAAAGAAAGAAGTAGGCCTACTACTCCTTCTGGGGGCACACCAGAACCTTCCACATCTCATATTGAGATGTTGGAAAGGCAAAAGAGTGTTGAAGTGTCCTCATTTGGGATTCCAATGGACAAAGATCAAGACATTAAAGAAAGGTACAAATACATCAAAGCCAGGAATGAGAGGCTAAAGGCCCAGACTTATGCACAGTACCTCAAGGTGGCACCTACCAACCAAACAAGACTGATGTCAGCCTATGATGTGAAAGAAGGAAAAATGAAAATGGCATTCATGAAACCCACTACTCAACAACCAAGGACAGTAGTTGACTTCCACAAGATAGATTTTGAAGTACTGGCAAAGGAAATACATGCTATTGACCAAATTGAGTTGCACAAACAAACAAGGGAGATGATTTACTCCACCTTGACAGGGAAAGCCATTGTAGACCACCAATTGTAGAACTCTCTGAATAGTATATCAACTCAGTTCCAATTGGAGAAGGCCTCTTCATAGGCAAAAGACACCAGAATTAAGTCCTTAGAGGACTTAATCATTGAGTTGGGACACGATCCCAAAGATGTAAAGGCTACTCAAAAGTTTATAAAGAAGAAGAATGGTGACATAGCTGCTTTGAAGAAGCAAATCGGAATTCCACCATTGGATCATCCACAAAAAAAGGAAGTATTGGAAACATAAAAGGAAAAGAAGAGCTTATGTACTTGGTCCTTAATCTAAATGACCAGTTGAAAGAAACAGAGAAAGAATTGGACACATTGATTCCGTCTAAACAGAGTGAATTGGCCACTACCTCCATAGCTGTCGTTCCCATAGTAACAACTGCAATCCCTTCAAAATCGGTAGCCTATTTGGCACCAACAGCTCCACCTACTACATCACTTCTAGTCATAACAGAATTTACAACAACAGATACTTCAACAGAGAAAACAACAGAGTTAGTGAAATCCATGGAAGAAATGTTCATCCAGGCAATGGAGCTTAAGAGGCTAAAGAAGAAAGTGACAATATTAGAAACTAATTGTAAGCTTGCCCAAATACAACAGAAAGAAGAAGCATAGAAAGCCCTAAGGATGGGTGAGAAGATTTAGGTCCTAAAGAAGGATCTAACATTACAAAAGCCACTAGGATAGACTAAGGAAATGCTTTGGGCCAATATCATTCACTTTGTCAATGATATCTAGCCATCAATTCAAGTAATATTCGAGCAAACAGAACTGGTGAAAATGGCCACCGAAGCAATACAAAAGGTAAAGGAAGACTTAGGAGAACAACTTGAGGTTGTGAATCTACTCATCCATTTCTTGAAGAGCAAGAACAGGCATGAACTAAATGAGCTTGATGTGGAGGACAGAACAAAAGCCATCATTAAAATAAAAAAGGTTCTCTCTAAAAGAAACATTATGCTTAACTTAGAGGAAAAATGCCATAACATGCAGGTTGGCATTGACAGATTCATGGAAAAGCTTCAAATTCTGATGGATAAAGGCCTTCCCAGTCCCATGGTAATTAATGACAAACTTATGACCCAATTGGACTATGTTGACATATTAGAGAAATTGTCCAAGGAACAGACAAGCACTTCAGGAGTCAAGGCACAGCCAATAGGGAAAGTATTATATGTTACTTTAGAAAATATATTCTTCCTAGAGCATGAGGTGAAAAATCTATTTCTCACCAAGCCAAATTTTTCCAAATACACTGAGGCAGATGAGATATATAGAAGGATGCTCAAGGTAAGGTTACCTAAAGATGAATGGTGGGAAAAAATAATAGATTTACTATAAGTTACCACAGTAAATCTGAAAGAAGGTAAAAGGAGAGATAAACAGGGTCAAAGAGTAACAGGTTAAAGAGTATCAGTAAAAGATTAAAGAAAAATGTGATTCTAGCGTACAAATATCAACCAGTTTAAAGAGCTAAAATTTGAACTGAAAATAGCTAGCACTATCACAATAAAAGGGACAACATGATACAGTTTTCCATCTATCTCTATCTTCATGCTTGAAGATATTTTGATTTCCTAGGTTAATTCTTAGACTGTTATGAGATATTTTGTAAATACATTTTGTATAAATACTTCACCTTTCGAAGAATTTAGTGTGGATTCAAAGACATTTCTATAGACTTTTTTCTCTCAAGTTAAAGTGCTATTGTATCAAGATTGGATTGGCTTGTTGGATCAAGGAATAAAGTAAAGACATTCCACAGGATTCTTGTGTAAAGTGGAAATCAAATAAGTATTCTATCTCTCATGTGTATTATCATTTTTCTTTATGTTTATTAATAATCGTATGTGTCTCTATGAAATCTAAATGGTAAAGTAGGAATGATATTTCAGAATTGGCTTTAATTCTCTCTGTCTTGACTATTTACATTCTTAATGTTTTCTACTAAAATATCTTAGTTAGGGAATTATTAAATGCTCCCTTACTTCTGTAGTTTCCCCCTCGGTCTATAGTAAAGGATTCTCAGTTGCCCTTTGCTCATGATCACCCCTTGCTCTTCATCTTGATCCTGGTCTAAGGATTCTTCATTTCCATTTCACCCTGGTTAAGACTACCTCATCCATTGAACCTAAGATTTGTTTTTTGTTTTGCTAGCCTGCCCTGTGAACACTCCCTTTAGTGATCTAGTCTAGTTAAGCCATTCTTTGATTGACTCCATAGTCCAATGGTTTGAAGATCTTGCTCCATCCATCTATTCCTAGAATTCCACCACCCAACCAAATTCAACACCTTATGAACACTAAGAACTAGCCTAAAATCCCAACCAAAACAAAGTTAAATTATAAAGAGAGAGCCCCCTCTGGACTTAGGTTGGCTAGAAATTGAGTCTAAAAGATTAGATTTGTGGTTACCTTAGATTATTCCTTCTTTTGATAACTTCTAGGAAAGACTTTTGAGTGATATCATGGTCAATTCATTTTAATATTGTTTTGATTGATGTTTAAAAAGCTTGGCTCTATGAATATATAATACTATGGTAGGGGTTTCTCTATTCTTATTTTTTAGTTGCAAGAAAATAAACTAGTTGTTCTAGAAGTCAGACCATGTTAATTGTGGAAGGAAAAACTCGGCTGAAAGATGAAACCATGGCATACAAATTTCAAATTTCAATCCTTTCATAGAAAAATTTGAAACTATGTCATTTAGAGTTTGACTCCTAAATTTGTTAACACAATTTTGGTATGAATCGACCTTGTAGAGTATTGGAAATTTTCTAAGAAAGTACTTGACAACGCAGCCTCCCATAGTTGGTCACATGTCTTGTACAAGGGAAATAAGGGTTTTGAGATGCAAGGAGAAGGGAAAAAGGAGAATGGGTTATGCGAGCAAACCAAAGAAAGTGAAGGATTGAAGGAAACCCCCATCAAATGCTAAAGTGAACTTGGAAGACAACTCTGATTGGAATAAAAATAAATGTAAAGAAATAAAGTCGCAAAGCAAGAGAGAAGAAACCATAATCAACTGTGAGTTCAAGAAGGAAGAAATCCAGCTAAGGAACTGCAAGGTAAGAGGTACAACAAAATAAAGTTTTAGATAGGAAAAAGAGATAGGAAAAGGAAATGAATGTTGAGAAGAGATGAAAAAATAGTTGAAATTGTGAACAAACAAAATGTAAAGTCAGTTTTAAAACTTCTATACAAGTATTAAGGGATTTCATTGCAAAACCTGCATCTCTAGTAAAATTATTTTGCTTCAATTAAAGAGACAAAGAACCTAGATCTAAGTGATTTCTAACAAAATTGGTGAGAACTAGAGTTCAATCTAATATACCTATTTATTCTTAATGAGGGAAAGAAATATAAGAGAAAAAATCATGTTTGATGAATCAATGAATCATTAATTAACAACAAACAAGTCTATTATACCTCTGAAGTGACAGTTTTCAAGTCAACTACTATTTCTGTTACTTTTGACTATTGTTTCTTTCATCTGGTTATCTTGCAATAAATTAAGTTTAGCGTACTAAGAACAACTAGTCATATGAGTCCTTTGAAATCAAAACTTCTAATGGGTACAAGTTTCTTCTTTTCAATATACATTTGTCCTTGGTTTGTACCTATTGCAGTCTCACATTTATATGGCAGGAGGAGCCTTCCCATGTTTTGGCTCTTATAATTACAAAAATTAGCTTTGTGAAAACTTGGCTGAGATGAGAGAGTAAGTCATCGGCTCAAACAAAGGAAAACTTCACACAAACTAGGCTATGTTTTTTTGACAACAACGACAATTTTGTACTGACCAAGAAGCAAGTTTGACTTGCTAGCAGGTTAGTTTGGCTTGTTTTCTCTATTATCCTAAGTTTGACTAGGAAACTATAACAAATTTTGTAACAATTATCTTGATAATGTTATCAAGTTATAAATACATATTTTTAATGTAGTGGAAGACTAAAAGAGGAAGATGGAGATGCAACTAAATATGATAGTAGGGATAGTATTTACACCATGTCAAAAAGTTTTGGCATCTCCCCAAGAATGGATGACAGGGAAGAGGACTTCCTAGATCCAACTGTGCCAAAAATTTCCACCAAAGATCCACTTTGAACCTCAAGGTTGATATTCTGAAGAGTGGATTTGGATTTCTCTTCATCCCAAAAGAAATTACTATTTTCAACTACAACAACAATCTCTTTGCTTGGTGATAAATTTTTGACTCCCTCAGGAACAAGATCCTTGTTGGTCATATACTTGTCAAGTTTATCCAAGGACACCATTGCTTGTAAGATAGATATTGAATCTTGAGGAAATTTCCTAATGGGTTCTTGAAGAATTTTGAAAATAGATGTTGCAATGAACACCTTCCTTGCTATAAGTTTTGCTCCTACAAAAATGCATGTAGCAAATGTCACTACTGAAACAAGTGAAGGCATGCTCCATGTAGTGAATGTCACTACTGAAACAAGTGAAGGCATGCTCCATGTAGTGAATGTAACTACTGAAACAAGTGAAGGTGTGCTCCATAGAGTAATTTATTCACCAAAATAGAATACATAGTTTTACAAAGCCATTCATATTCAAAATTCCTAAAAGACTCTACACGTGTTTGGAAATGGTCTTCCCATGCTTGAAGTTTGATAACCCTCATATAATTCAAAAAGTCATTAGTTGTATGAAGATCACACATTTTCATTAATTGGAACTGATATCTCCTATTTCTTTTGGATCCCCAAGCTACATTGCCCATTATCAGTGCCATGTAAACAAAACCAGACAACATAGAAATGCCCAAAACCCCAAAACCCCAAACATGATTGATAAAGCATCTCCAATCTGTAGAGCTATCATCCAGATGTAATGAAGCTAAAACATCTTATTTAAAATTTGTTGAGCATCCATAACCATGTAATTTACAATTTTTCCAACACCACGAGCTTGCCTAGTAGAGCTTGACAATCTTAAACCCCTTTTGTATAAAATTTTGATAAGAGTAGACCTTATCAACATGCCCAACCTCTGACATTGAAAGCTATACTGATCGGAACAAAGACCCTCAATGGATTTTGCTAAAAATAGTATCAATACAAGGACAGAGCCTTCATAAGGAAAGCTCTGATCTCCAGATGTAAAATAAAAAAATCATTGTATCAAAAATGGGCCAATATACATCACACACAGTGTTGCAATGGCCATGGATGGAGTAAGTGCAAGATTTGGCCAAAAGCATCGAAGAAATGTAAGGTGTATAGGGTGTTGGTGTTCCATTATGTCATTAGACTAGTCTGATTTAAAAAGTTCAAACATATTTTTATATCTATCACCAGGTGTCCGTGTAGGAACATTTTTCAATTGCAAATAATTTCTGTAGCCTTTGTTCAATACAAGATTCAACCATCACCATGTAGCCCTTGATAGAATTCTTTTTGTAGCATAAGGGGTTATTAATTCTTTCTTAGTTCCAGGATTCAGATTGCTACCATCTAGAAGAGGTTTGTGTAATTTTTTTTGTTTCTTCAATAATAGTGATTCCTGTAGTCCCTTTGAGGGTAATGCTAGCAAACATCCGTGGGTAGGGAAAATTTTCAATGCAAAAAGGTCATAAAGAGGGTGAATACTATATGGATTAGGAGTTGTGGAAATTAACCTTAAGATTGCAGATATCAAGAATATTGTATTCAGAATGAAATTCATAAGCCACCAGAGATATAGAGACTATGGACGTGTTGTAGATTTGAATTTCTTCTCACGTCCAAATTACTGCCCCAAATACAATCCATGAAAGTGCTTGAAATAGTGTGTATATTACCTCATAGATAACCCATTTATTTCTAAGGCCTAGTCCTCCAAATCTCAAAATGTAGAGACCAACATGCAATAAACTTACAATTCATGTGACAACTAAAGTTGCTCTGAATTTGAGACTAAATTTGAGGCTCTAGTTCTAGCTCTGGCCCTAGAGATTGTTGTTTTGAGGGAGTGAATTTTCCTTTGATGATATCTTTCATGAACATGGTAATTTCTTCTCCAAGAATTCTAGATAAAGCAATAAGAAACTAATGTTGATGAGGATGACAATTTTGCATTGGGAATATGGATGTGAATATCTATTATCTTGATGATAGGGCACTCTATGTGTCCTGGGCAATAATACTTGTGATATTTAGTTTTTTTTGTTTCTAATTTCCTACTCCTCCTTTGGATTCTCGGTTTGTGATTTCATCCATACCTTGCATATCTTGCTGAGATGTATGTCTATATTCACCAGATCGATATGATTTGTTCTAAAAAATTGCACTCTCCTGGTTATTAACACTGCCCTTCTCGACTTATTTTCCTTCTGGGGTCTCAAACCTTTGTACATCATGAACAAATGGATTCTACAACCCAATCTAGAACCCAAGTCAAGATCGATAAGTTCCTCCTGAATTCTATAGAAGAATCTAAGATATTATGCGCAGAGGGAGAGCATTGAACCCTCTCCCAACCTTGTAAGGAAGAAGAGTAGTGGGTAAGAGATTATGCGCAAAGGAAGAGCATAGAATCCTCTCCCAACCTGGTAAGGAAGAAAAGTAGCGGGTAAGAGATTATGCGTAGAGGAAGAGCATCAAACCCTCTCCCAACCTGCTAAGGAAGAAGAGTAGTGGGTAACAAATTATGCTCAGAGGAAGAGCATTAAACAAGAGACCTAAAATCAATACGTCAATATTTGATATTGCATATAGACATGTAACGTTTCTATTTTCATATAGAATCCCTCGGGCCAGCAATAAGTTGAGTGGGAAAGAGACAAAATCTCCTAAGTGATATTGGGTGGAGGGCGTACATGGGAGAAAATATTGTTGCATACATTTAGAGGATGTATCTCCCTTACCAACTAGTCTTCTCCTGTAAATAGCATCGAGTTACTCATCTTAGGGATACAGGGGTGCAAAAGAAAATCAAATTTAGCAAGTATTGGGTTGTTAATTATTTATGGGATCATTCCCTAGTGGTACGTAGTAGAGAAAGGCCCAAGATCTACTTCTGAGAGGTCCAAATTAATTGGGAATTATTCCTCATGTTGATTTTCATACCCAAGATGAGCGAACTAGCTTACTGAGGCAGGAGCAAAAGTAGAGAGATGTTCTCTCATAAAAATTGGCACGTGCTCTATGTCAAATCGTCTAAGCTATAATAAATTGAAAAGGAGGAGAGTAGTATTGCTACTTATAGGCAAAGGATCTAGTTGGGAGGTTATTTCTTGTTTTCTTATGATACGCTCTTGACCTGGGCAACATTCTACATCTCCATAATTGTATAACTATTGTAGAGGATGCAATTGAGGCATTTGGCACTACAAACCAGGAAGGGACTACAATATTAAGTCTGCCCGGAAGCCTAGTACGAAATAGAGTTTATTTACAGTGAGTGTTATTGGATTTAAGCCCTCTCCCAACCTGGTAAGGAAGAAGTTTAATAAGGAAGGAATAAGGAAATGAAATGATATTTTAACGTTTACAAGCTAACTAAAAATAGTCTATGGAACCATAATTTTTTTTTTGTTGACGGAAGTTTCATAAAAATAACCAAATAGTTCAACTTATACAATATAAATATAGTGCATTATCTAATTAAACATAAAAGTACACCCAAAATTACTCTTCAAAAATTCATTTAAGCATTGTGAAAGGATTTACTAATGTAAATATGCAACCAGTTATCTGTGCCTATACTTGTAAGTCAGAAAAAGTTAAGAATACCCCACTACATATCCATCATATCAAATGACCTAAGATGGTCTACTTCAGAGGAATAAACCTAGAGGAGTGTGTAGCACCAATACCAGGTCTCCCATTCTTGAATGGCTTATACGAAATAGAAAACCCTTCCATATAATGGCCAATCATCTCAGGCTTGATTTTGACCTGATTGAATGTCTTCCCATTGTAAACACCAATAATTCTACCAATCATCTCAAGAACAATTATCATGTTACGGAGGTGGGTTATAACTAGCTGTGGTTTCTCACCTGCAGGAGCTTCTCGTTTCCCCTTACGAAGCTTCTTGATCAAGGCCATTGGTTTCCTCTTCAAACCTCGATGAAACCTTCTTCAAGCATGAGCGTGGAAGAGATTGATGATCTCTTCAAGGGTCATGTCCAAAAGGTCATCCAGATCAACATCCCTATAGGAGAACTTCTTGAACGTTCTCTTCTTCGTCTGCATTGTGCCAACATCCACATCTGCGTCCCCCATGGCTGCAATTGAATCAACAGACAACACACCCTACTCTACTCCAACAAACACACTCAACGAACACCTTACCTCAAGAGGTCATTTCCAAAAGGGAATCCAAATCGACATCCCTATAGGATAAATTCTTGAATGTTCTCTTCTTCGACTGCACCGTGTCAACATCCAAATCCGTGTCTTCCATGGTTGCAATTGAATCAATAAAAAATGCTTCTTATCTACTCCCGCAAACACACTCATGGAACACCTTACCTCAAGAGTAGCAGGAAATTAATTTATTAGATTTTAATAATTTGTCAATAGAATAGTGAGAAATTAAATTTTAATGGGTGATTTTAGATTTTAGAGTAGCCAAAGTTTATATTTTCACAATTTGCTAAATTTTTATGTTGTTACTATTGAGTAGGATGTTATATATTTAATATTGTTCAAGGTCGAGAGAGTGATAATTTTGGTTGAGAGTGTCAATAAAAATATTAAAAAAAATTATTATGAAAAATGTTTGTACCATATGAGAGCAAAAAAAACTTCTCTAAGCAAGTATGTTCATATAAAGAGGGAAAGAGAACATGAGGTTTACAGATAAGGGCAATATCAACTAACCCTTAAGGAGGTGGAAAATATACTTAAATCTATGAATAATGTTATTAATAAACTCAAATAT
Source organism: Pinus tabuliformis (assembly GCA_031772625.1). Classification (NCBI taxonomy): domain Eukaryota; kingdom Viridiplantae; phylum Streptophyta; class Pinopsida; order Pinales; family Pinaceae; genus Pinus; species Pinus tabuliformis. The sequence continues at coordinate 699,739,589 of CM062805.1, read as the reverse complement.
TCCTAAGCAGTCCATTATTTTTGGGGAATAATGTTATTAATAAGCCTCAAGTAGTTGTAAGTAGCTCAAAAATACCTTATTAGAAGTTAGTCATAGTTTAGTTTACATTAGTTATTCATATTAGTCATTTTTAGTTTATGACTTGTTAGCTACTCATATATTTTAACCTGCGACTAAATTAGTCATTTATGTTAGTTGTTTTTAGTTGGGTCACTTAAAATTGCTCATTTTTGGTAGTATTTCACTTTAAAAAGTTGTGGTGACTAAATTTTTTAGTCACCTAGTCACTAATTTCTCATTTTCTACTAGTGTTTTAAATTCCATATATATTAGGGTTTGGTTAGAATACCTCATGGAAAAATTCCTAGAGTCATGGATTCGACCCCTCGAAGTGGGGATATGTTGTTTTTGTCTTTATGTATCAGTTTCTCAAGGGTGGTGTTTTCGCCTTAAAGATCTCTAACCAGCTGGCCTATCCATTCATCTCTATTGAATTGATTCATGAGCAGGCACAACATAGAATGGATGCAGAGTCATATGCAACACCTACTTATATCAGTGGCATTTTTCATCCTTACCATTCAAAGGTTCAAGTTGTGGGTTCTTTCGTGTAGTAGCATTGGTGGGTTGCGTTCCTTTCAATTCACCTAAAAAGCGTGATAGAAAGAATAAGTTGCTTAGCTTCTCTTTGTATAATCACATATATAATACAATCAGCTAATTAATTATTACTGCTTTCATGTCTCACCTATAGGTAAGTGCCGTTATGGCATTCTTACTCTCACTCTTTAGGTTACTCATGATTTTTTAGTCAAGTTTCAATTATTACCATGAAATTCACTGCTGAAATGCACCCTGAAAGTTGATATGGGTCTAACCATTCTCCAGTGCTAGTTATTGGGAAAATACTAGAGATATATGAATCACATGTAGGCTCCAAGTGATCAAAAAAGTAATGTAAGATCATATATCTCGTAATACTCGTCAAGGAGAGTAAGGCAGAATGAGTTTGACCTTTCTCACAAACTCACTTTTTGGGGACACGATAGATCCACAGGGGGGCACAGCGGTTGGAAGTGATGGTTTTATTAATTAATATTGTCATTTCACTAATTTTTATCCATATTTTGCAGGTGGGAGAGATAACACAGGTTGGATTTCAGAGGAGAGAACTATTGTAGATTGTACTTGGACATTTTCTAGAAATCAAAGGACACAATTTGCAACTATTATCTAGGAATTCATGTGCAGTAAGTTTGTGATGTTATTTTTTCTCTGTTATAGCTTTATATGAAAGATATTCATCTTCTCTTTCCATTCATCAATTCTTCAATGGTTTTCCTTACAGTTTATAAACAAAATTATTTGCATAAAGCTCTGTTTTGATGGAAAAACCATTATTTTTTACTTTCTTTCTTGCTTAATCAATTCATGTTTCATGCTCATTAAGACCTTTTGCTTCTTATAAACACTACACTACACCGACAAACCCTAAGATCCATCACAAAATTAATGCTACCTTGCTTCTTTATATCTTTGTTGTTGTAACCATTTGATCTACTAACCTAGCTACCTGATTTTTCTCCCTTATCCAAGAACAAAACCCTAAATTTTCCATAACCCACCTAAGCCTAGCTATCTAGCCTAAAATCCTTTACATTCTAGTCATCCCTTGGTTGTGATTTCATAGAGAGTGCCCTCTCTGGTTTGGTACGGCTAGCTACCAAACTAAAAGGTCGGTTTGTGGTTACTTCTGTCAATCTCCTCATCAGACTGTGACATTGTTGAGGATAACAGAGGGAATGACAACTAGGGACTGCCAAGGTGTTTTAGTAAATGTAAGGTTCCCAATTCATGGAAAAATGTAATGCTAGTTGTTAGGTCATGACTGCCAAGGTGTGTTAGGGAATGTTAGGGCATGCTAACATGTGCCAGATAGTACGAATACATGTCAAACAAGATAAGATGTGCCAAGTGATAAGGCATGCCAAGATGTTGGTGTGAAAAGGCATGCCAAGGACTGTCAAGGAAACAAAACAGATGAAAAAGTTAAACGACAAAGAAATGAGCACATAATAGGGTTAATAAGTCATCAATTTACCTTTTCCATGAGGGGAATGCTAGGCACACCAACACTAGGTGCCAATAGGTGCCAAGTACCAAGTGTCAATGCATTCTAAGTGCCAAATCTTCCTCCATTTCTTTTCATCTAGTTTCCAATAATTTATCTCAAATAACTTTAAAATTAAACCATGACAAAGCATACCAAGTCATCTCAACACATGCCAAACATGCTAAGACTTGCCAAGTTCCAACACATTCCAAGTGCTAATGTGCATCAGGGAGTGTGATGCATGCTATGAAGTGGAAAAGCATATAGAATAGTGCTAAGGTGTGCTAGAGAGTGCCAATGCATGCTGAGGAGTGTTAGGGACTACTAGGACAACACAGGGGAGCACTAGGTAAAAATGCATTGAATTGAATGAATATGAGGGTGTGTTGGGGAGTGTCAATGAGTGCTAGCTATGATGCCAAGGAGGGAGTGACAAGGTATTGTAAGCAAGGGTAAGGCATTCCAAGGAATATCATGGAATGTCAAGAAGTGCTAGAGTGTGCTAGGTAGTTCTGGGGTGTGCTAACATGTGCCAAATAGTGCCAAGGCATGCCAGGTGCTAAGACATGCTAGGATGTGCATGGTGCCAGAGTATGCCAATATGCGTCAAGGAGTTTCAAGGAAAAAAAGGAATAACCAAGCTAAAATGCAAGGAAATGAACACATAAGAGGGTTAATAAGTCAAGACTTTATCTTTTTCAAAAGGGGTATGCTATGCCCACTAATAATATGTTCCAATACATGCTAAGTGCCAATGTGTGCCAAGTGCTAATGTTTGACAATGAAATATTATGCCAAGGTGTTCCAAGGCATGCTAGGGACTACAGGGCATGCCAACACATGATAGGGAGTGCTATGCTATGCTAGGGCATGCCAACATGTGCTTGCGCGTCCTACTCATGGAAAGATGTTCTAGGTACAAATATGTTCCAGGTACAAAGATGTTCCAAGACATGTGAGGTGCCAAGGAATGTTAATGTATTGTTCAAAAGCATGTTAAGGTGTTCCATGAGTGTTGAGGAGTGATAGGTTTCTCTCGTTAATAGAATTGACAGAGCTTGATTATGTATTAAACAATATAGTTCCTACACACATAAGTAGAACTTTATTTAAAGGAAATTTGCTAGATAATAGACCTAATGGAGATGAATCATGTGTTGAATCATAGGAAAACTATATTCTTATGCCTTGAGGGAGATGATACACACCAATTACTTCTTAACAAATTGACTCTCTATTATGACCACTATGACCTTGGACACATAATGAAAAAGACTCCACAACAATGGTCTTCAAATCATTATCTTTTGACAAGAAATATAGTAACAGGTACATAGCATCATCAAAAACTCATTGGAATGATCAATGATGACGAACATTTTTTAACTGTCACCAAAAGTAACCAAAAATAGCATTGGTGATGGTCAATAAAAGATCATCACTAGAAGTGTAACCAAAAAGAGAATTAGTGATGGGCCTTTAACAACCCTCACCAAAAGTGTCACCAAAGAGAGAATTAGTGACGACCTTTAACAACCCTCACCAAAAGTGTGAATCAAAATGGCTTTGGTGATAAACCTTAAAGGACCATCAGTATATACATTTACAACAACGATTTTTTAAAGACCGTCACCATATGGGACATTGGTGATGGACTTTAAAGGTCCGTCATAGGCATGAAGCGTCATAAAAAACTCATTGGAATGATCAATGATGACGAACATTTATTGCCCGCCACCAAAAGTAACCAAAAATATCATTGGTGATGGTCAATAAAAGATCGTCACTAGAAGTGTCACCAAAGAGAGAATTAGTGATAGGCCTTTAATGACCCTCACCAAAATTGTCACCAAAGAGAGAATTAGTGATGGGCCTTTAACGACCCTCACCAAAAGTGTCATTGAAAATGACGTTGGTCACAAATCTTAAAGGACCATCATTATATACACTTAAAACAACGTCTTTTTAAAGACCGTCACCATATGCGACATTGGTGATGGACCTTAAAGGTTCATCACAGGCATGACCCTCACCAATGGCTATTTTTCTTGTAGTGCCACTATGGACCCAACCAATCCAACTGACTGTCATAGTCTTACCTTCCGTTGTGGTTACTCATGCATCGAGCTTCATATGAGTCTTACATCACCTGTCAGGTACCACACAACTTTCCCTAAGCTCCATCAACTCATCCTCTTCCCAAAACCAATTCCCAACAATCAAAACATAAAAGGCAAGCCAAGAAACAAACAAGAAGAAAACCATGAAAACCAATAATGATGCGACACTACAACAAAGTGGCATATCTATGCACCAAACACATGTAAAATTTCAAATCAGGTGCAACAATCGCAAAATACCAAAAGAACCAAACTAAAAATAGACACCATGACTCAATCCCCATGGTTCCCAAGGAAAAATAGACTTGATCCTTTCTCGAGATTTCATGGAAACCTCTCTTGCCATGAAACTCCCTGCATCATGTTGTCATTAACACATAATTGTTAGCACATAATAAACATAACAATACACCGATTACCTCATCTTGTTGTGCCAAGCACATTTATTACAACTGAACACATCCACATCATCTCTCAAGGGACTCCAATCCTTTGACAGATCCACCTGTAACTCGAGACTAGATAATATACCTTTTAAGTACATGTTCATGAATCTAGCACATATCCACAAAATTTCAAAAAAGGTTAAGGTTAAGAAGACTTCGTGTATGCAAAGCACTCATTTGTTTCGAAATAGTGTTTCCAAGCATAGCCAAAGGAATTTTGTCCCAATTCCTTCCTTTTACCTTTTTACTTTGTTGCAATCGAGGCTTACTATGTACTGTCACATCACCCAACTGTTAGTTTTAAAAGACATCAAGTGTTACCTTGTCACTCTAGTACCAAGCATGTTTCCTGCAACTGTTCACACATGCCATCCACATGTTCTAACCATCACGACAATCATATCTATCAATTTGAAATCAACTTTTACAAATAATCATGTCATAACCCATAGTCAACTCATAGTCATTAGACATAATGCTACAACTGTCAACTACATTCAAGTACATATCTATTTTCTCAACACATATATGTTAGTACTATCATCTTAAATCAAGATCATTGGAACACATACTCATATTATGAAATTCATCAAACATTCAACCAACTTTCAAACATACCATGTTAAATAAATCAACTAGACATCGAACACTCAAACACTAAATAGATGTCATAATGAAACAGTCAAGCACAAGGTAGATGACATAAACAACTTCATACCTTAATGTATCTCAAGGGAGGGTATATTGTCTGCACAATCGATCTAGTTATCATGATATAACTTCTCAACACGTCAACTCAAACATAAATAGGATCATGATATCCAAAATAATCACTAGCTAACATGTTTACACCATAAATCATACACAATTATCGTTCGCACATATGCAAAGTCAATCTAGATTAGTACAACACCATATTAAAATTATGTCGGCTCATACCTGACTATCATAACCATAACCATCTACATTGTCCAACCACACTTAGTGTGATACATATAACATCAAAATATTAATGTAATAACCCCAACCATTAAGTTACTAGCATATAATAACCATAAGTTAACCTATAACATACTCATAAACTACATATAAATAATCATCAAGTTATCTAATATAAAACAAAAATAGAAACGCATACAACTGAGGTTACTATCATTCTTGACTATCCAACACATGTGCATATAGATACACTAATCAACTAACATATATCATGAATGTATCAATAACATCAAAAGACATGTACATTAACCTAATGTATATAAACCTAATGCATATAACAGTCCCTGACTTTCATACCTGCACGCCAAACATACGATCTGTTCTTACCCCAAAGTCCAATGTTGCAACTTCATTATGATGATCTGCATCTCCTACTCTATCTCAACCAACACATTAGCATCATAACAACCAATAGAACCATGATGACCTAAATTTCATAGCATGACTTCACAAGTCATGTCTGACCTACTATTCATGCATACTATAGCCAAGGCCATGCATGCATGACAACTACATATAGACATATAACACATGAGTACCAAACCATAGTGACAATATTCTAGCTAGACTCTAGTCATCAATGCATGACCATATCAACTTCACAAACCATGACCTCATGCATGACAACAACCATTACTCCATTGTACACATTTCCACATGCAACCATCTACATGCATAAGCAATTCCTAATCAACTATACATATGCATGAACGCATGTAGTCGAGCATAAGCAATCAATTATTGCAACTAACCTACAAGACTAATAAATGTAATCAAACATACCAAGAATGAAACCTAACATACAAGGATGTAAACTAGTTGCATATAATCATGTAACTAGTCATATACTCCTAACGATACATTCGAAAAAATCAACATCAAGATCCTCATGATAACCTTACTACAACCATGATCAACATGATGTAATGCAACAAGAACGTGGAATGAATGTGTAAGAGACACACATGAAAATGACATGCATGCATGACCAAGAACCTTCACCTAAGGAGAGAGAAACTACACTCGGATATGAATCTAGAACACCCCTTCCTCCCAGGTCCACCCAAGAAACCGACTAGCCACGGTAGACATGCGAAGAGAGAGGTCACTATAAGGGATTCAACCTCCTTGATGACCTTAAGGCAATGGAATGGATGGAAAATATCAAACAAACCCATCCACATCAACAACAACACCCTCATGAGACATGTCAACCACTTATATATCATGTCCTTGAGTCCCATTGATGTTTTAAGCCTTTTAAGCCTTGGTATCTCTCATGCTATAGGCATGAAAGCATACAGAACCCAAAGTCACTTTCACAGGCCTATGTGACAGCATCCTTGGACTCTTTTGAGTAGACCTGTGCCAGCATCCCCAATATTTGAGCCAATTTTCTAGCCCATAATCCCGGCCTTTGCCTAGAACTTGTTACAACCTCCAGAATCCCTCGAAGACATGATGACAAGATAAACAAATCAAAAGTCAACCTTAATACTAGGCCTAAGCATCCCTATTTAGGACTAACATTCTGTCAAACACTTGGCATGAATGCAACCTACAGGTCTAAGATACAATAAATAGCATAAATGACTAAAATAACTTATTAAGCATAACCAAAAGGATCACTACCTTCTCCATTGAAGTATTATATCATCAATTAGGTCTTGCATCCATCAATTTAACAATTACAAGTAAATACATGAAATAACCATGACATGAACTAGTCATATAACCATGCTCATAACCAACATAAAACCATATAAATATCATAGATATGACAGCCACTAAATTTACATATAAACAAGTTCAAAAGTAAGAGAACTTAACTTTTATTAATCATAGGAAAATCTGACTCGGTTTGGGAATTCCATGTACCACCCAACTGTGGACATGGCTGAACCAAATATCGCTTTTAGCTAATCACTTGTGTGCCATATTCCAGGAATGAATATGGGGTATCATAGAACAATCAATCTGAGAACAATCAAGGGAATCCAAAGGTTCAACCACCTCCATCCTCATCAAACCATGATCACACCAAACCCGGTGCTCTGATCACAACTGAATGGAACTTGAAATGCCATCTAGAATCCATCACTATCCTTGAAGAAGTTCAATCTCCTTGTCTATGAGGCTTTACCGCAATCCAATCCTGGATCACTAGGCCCTAAACTGGGACTCCTTCCTCAGACTTTACCGTGTATCCCACCAAAACTGGTCAAGGGATTCCTAGGCCTTTGGGAATGAAACTTGAGACCACCTTCACCCCAGATTCCAAAATCCATCCAGAAAACCGAAGCTCAAAACCAAGATAAACATCCCAACATACCATGACATTCATAAAAAGGCAAGGCTAGGTTAAAAACCATTTTCATAACTCAGAAAAACTATGCCACCGACAGTAAGAGTACCATACCCCAACATGCAAAACCATGCATGTCCAAACTAGCTAGGAAATCACACATGCAAAAGGTTGCTTACAAGTGTTCCTATTGAAATTACTTGATCCTACTTTTCCTTCCTTGATCCTTGCTTTCCTTCATTCCCCATCCTTGATTTTCCTTCCTTGCTCCGAATCTAGAGCTCCAAGTAAACTTGAAGTGACCAAGAGTGAGAGAGTGAGAGAATAATGAAAGAGCTCCAAACTTGAACTAACCAAGAGCTTCACACTTACCAAGATTGAGCTAAGAGTTTACACTGACTAAGCTTGAGCCAAGAGCTTACACTAACTAAGAGCCTGCCAACTAATCCATAGAAGAATTTTTATTAGTGAGGCCTCCATTTTTTTTGGACACTTAATCCTCTAAGGGTTGGTGTGGACACTGAAAAAATAAAGGGAGTCCAAGAGACCACTTGGAATATGAATCCAAGGGTCACACTATAAATGTATATCATTGTCAATAATAGATGTTCTCTCATGCTTATCACTCACACTTTGTGTCTTCGATGTATGTGTTTAACATAGTATCAGAGCGGGCGATATCCTACCTTGCTCATATTTGAGTCACTTATTTTATGGCCTATCTGTGCAGGTCAGTTCTGCCATCAATTCTACATTTCATGAATGTTTTCTCAGCTAAATTCTACTTGCAATCTCTACTCACATGTGCGTTTAGGAATCTTCTACACGTAGTAACGCTCTTCCCAACTTGGCTCAGCATTTTTGCAGTCAGCCAATACTCTGCTCAATTCTGTGACCACTAATTTTGTGGCTTTTCTCTACTGTCAGTCATGCCTCCCTAAGTGCTATGCTAGCACTACCTCTCTAACTACACTAAGCATTGTTACTTCTCTCTCGCTAAAATCGGGTCTGACACTATTTCTAACGTCTCTTCCATAATCCTATTCACCTGGCCTCTTCCATTATTCTCTGCTTTCTGCATCGAATAGTTCTGAATTGAAGACCACAATGGATTTATCCAAGTGGATGTTCTTTTGCGAGGACTTCTTCTTTTGTTTGAAGGCGTCATACCAGGTGAAGGTCATAATGTGCACATGTTCCTTCTCACTAGAGATGGGGAACCTTAATTCCATGACGCATAGGGCCTTGTAGTAATTTTGTAAGAGATTGTGACGGGATTCCAGTAAGTCTGTGGCTTTCTCCACATCATTACGCATCTGTTTCACAGTCTCGAGGTTGTCTTTCATGTTCTGTGCCTCACGCTCAGAGTAGTGGATGACGATGTACTACCATAGGGGTGGCACATGCAGGTCACACAAAGCCATAATATGATCACGTAGAAAGGGGCCCTTCAACAACGTCCATCGTTATCATTATCTTCATAAGGCCTAAACTCGAATTCTCCTTCATAATGCCATTCTCCACCATGAAATTCTCTTGGATATTTTTCAAAATAGCAATTTACAATGCAAAAAAATGAAGAAAACCAAAAGTAGCTTTTCAATTCAAAATCAGAGTGTGATAAGTCAGTTTAAAATACCAAAAGCTAAGCCACCCATAGGACTTCATAAGCCAGATCTTCTTGCAGATCGTAACCTATAAAGATCTTGATCTAGTTTAAAGCCTTTTCGCTCTTTGTCACCACGGGACTGATGGTGTCCCTTGGCTAGGGACTAATTACAAGCTTTCAAGTGAATGTCTATGTCCCATTTTTCTTTAAACTCTTTAAACTAGCCAACGTAATCGACGAGGATGTTGCTAAGCCAAACCCTAGCTCGACTGCTACTAAGATTAGCTTGAGCATTCTATGGTTTGGAGCCGTGGACTGTGAGCATGAATTTATATAGGTATGGAAGCACACACATAGCTTCGGTCTGCTGGAATTTGAAAAACTTAAAGCCGAGACAAATTTAGACAAAATCCTTTTGATACTGTGGAGGAAATGGCCATAGCTAGCAGGCGAACTTAAGGAACCATCAAGATCATACTCAGAAGAAGTCAAGATAGTTATCTCTATTGAATATTGGCTCTTGTTTTTCACAGTGTGATTAGTTTGAATAATTTGAGAAGTAAGTGCATTGAAGCAGTGAGTTGTTTGCTACATTGAAATCAGTATTGCGTTGTCTGCTACAATGACTTGGTGATATTGGTATCGTGCTACTCATCTAATAGTTGCAGTTATTTATCATTCCATAGGTCAATTTGTAGTTCAAGATAACATAATTTCTCTAATTATATTGGTTTGAAATGGATCGAATGGATGATGTATTGAAACTACTGAATAATTTAATACATTCCAGTGTTGATGAGATGGTTAAGGTCAACAAAACCTCTCTTTCTAATATTAAAATTTGTCTCCAAAACGCATAGGAGAATATTGATTTTTTGCAGCTTGAGATGAAATTACAAAAAGAAGAGATACAAAATCATAAAAATCGTTTTGTTTAGTACATTGAGATAAACTCCCATCAGCAGCAAGTCAATATTGTTGAAGTTCATTCAGATTTAATAGTTGATGAAGCAACAGTTGTACATGCATATGTAGAAATTCAGTCTGCACTTCCCAAGTCGGTCATCGGACCTTGGGAAGAGCTTGTCCACAACAAGCACAAAAATAGTCTTGGATATGACAGGGGCATGTCCTTTCATATTCCATATTACTCAAAGCTCATCCAGATACATAGTGTTAGATTTCTTCATGACATTTCACCTTCAGCTGTTCCAAATTCTCCTCCTCTTCCACAGCAACCATAATAAGTTGTTAAATGATAACACTGTGACCGAGTTGGCCATATGAAAGACCACTATTTTGATCTTTATCCATGTAAGAACTATCATAAAACCAGTCATTCTTCAAACAGATGCTTCAAAAACAAGCCTCCTGCAAGAACAAAGATTCATCTTAGATGGATCGCTTCTTGGCAATGGGCTTCAACAACCAAGAAAATATTTCAGTCATATGTCAAAACTTGTTCTAGAGTATTGAGCAATCTTCTAGTTCAGTTTCCTCCATCATATCACCTTGTATCTGATAGGGGGGGAATGATGGTCATCTACATCTACAAGCTTCAAAGCCACATCAAGCGAGCCTGAGCCACAACCTTCCATACCAGATTCAGAGTTGTAGCCAGAGACAGAGATGCCCTTGAGCATGCCTTCAGTTGGTGATGCCTCTTCAAAGAATTGGGGACACTTCCTCTAGCTAAAGACTTCAACTTCTTGCCAGTTGTTGGTGTCCAAGTATGAACAAATTATTCAATCTTGTTTCCTACATTAATTCATCAATCTGGGTGCGTACACTTTTCAAGGTAACATGTAAAGTATATGCAGGGCAAGGTTACAATCTACATCAATCAAGGGTTCGCGATTAAGAAATAAAAGCATCACTGTAATAGTAATGGAAATTAAATTGCAGAAAGAAAAGAATTCACAACAATCTATGGAAATCTGTAACAGCAATAAAGGAAACACAACAAGTAAAATAATATACATAAAAAGGACACACGCACAACACCTCATGAGAAGAGTGGGCCAAACTCCTTGGTCAGGGCTGTGCTTAACTCACATATTGAGAAAAATATCAAAAGGCTGGAAATTTCATTAACAAGAGTTCCACTGTTATAAGGCTCAATTCTTACATCAGCTAGCATTGCTCTCTCTCTGAATTGTGTCTTTTAAATATACAAAAAACCAAAGGAAACTTGCAACAAACTGATCTCAATATTCAATATGAGATCTAAGAGATCTGTCCATCATGATTCAGCTAGAACAAGTCGAATTTTGTTATTACAATTGGGCAATTTTGGAAAACGGTTGCAACAGCAAATCTGCAAATATGTCCTTCAAAGAACCTTGATTTTCTCCCAATGCAAATCAAATTTCTGAAAAATTCTCATTGGGAAACTGACTTGGTCCGTTTTGAACAAAACCCATGTCTCGAATTTTCCAGATTCACTTTCATTTGGAGGCTAAAATCATGAGTGAGGTTATAACAAATTAATAAACCAAAATCATGCATAATAATCATTAATTATTAAAAATAAATGAGATCAGATATTATTTATCCACAAGAGCATACATGATTATGAAACGGAATTATATAATAAATTATGGTAAATAATGTGATAAAAGAATAGTGGAAATAGATGAAATGAATGTTAAGAAATGGTAATAATAATGACAAATTAAGAGCCCAACATTCCCCCAAACTGAATATGTTGCATGCCCACATGCAACCCAATGCCTCTGTATAAAGTAGGGGAAATAATGGTTTAAGAAATATGAGTGAATAATGCTTAGTGGTTTTTTTATGACATTCTCCTAAACTTTTAATAAATCAAACACTCATGTTATTTCACCTCAATTGTTTCTTTCAACAAAATAATGTGGAATGACATCTATGGATTAAAATTTGTTGAAGCTAATGTAGGTTGAGCTTGTGTAAGTGATGCAGAAGGTGGAAGCCATGCAAGGTCAAAGAAAGTAATCAAAAAGTGTAGCATGATTTCCTTCCCCCAAACTGATTAGTTTCCCTATCATCAAGATTTCTATAGCACATCTCATGAGTATCCTCAATCAGTAATTCATCTGGATTCAAAATTAGAATTAGGCCTCTTCATCCTTCCCCAAAATAATAGTAGTGTTGTTAAGCTAGGATTAAATAGAGATTGATTGGGTAAAGCAACTATCTTTGGCTAAAGATATGAAACTTGTAGAATAAAGGAATGATAGACTAGATGATACAAAATGTCAAATATCAAATATCCTAAACGTTTCATCCCTAACATGTAAAGTAAATATTTATAACTCAATAATAGATGTAAACCATAACCACCATTATCTAAGAACTGATTAAATATTACCCATGAACCATGAGTTCTAGCAAACCTTATATATGCAACAATGGCTTTATCGGCAATTAGTTTTGAGAAAACAAGGTAACCAAGTAGATAAAAGTATTAAATTAACTTCTATACCATAGGCATGGCCACTGCTAGCAACAGGCATCCATAGCCTCGACAAGGATGCCCTTTTAACCCATTGAGATGCCTGTGTCCCATCTATTAGAAATAAGTACATAGTTACAAAAGAATTTCAATTTACTTAGATGTATACTGAAGATCATTTTTCTATCTTGGTAACCAGTTAATAACAATGCCATTCACGGGAACTAACAAAAGTGAACAATTCGGCTCGTGATGAGACCTCTTGTCCTTCAGTTTTATGACTGAAGGCCATTACCCTGGCTTGGTGACTAGTAGTGGTAATGTCACTCTATTAGGACCTATGATCATGGTAGGTCGGCTTGTGATGAGACCTCCTATCCTCCAGTTGACTATTTATGTTTAAAATTTAACTATGGTTATTGTTAATCAACAAAAGATCACTTAATAGATGGGGTGGCAAGCCAGCTCCTTAAGAGCTAGGGATGGCGTAAAATGTTTTGTAGTAACTATTTTCAACTCGGGTAATTTTGCTTCTCAAATACTAATAACCTTCAAATGATTGTTGATAAATATATTTTGCTTTGTTAAGATTGGGGTTTGAGGAATAATTCATTAGATAGTGATGGAAAGATTTAAGTACAATTTTGTGGTCATCATCATAAATTTTACAAAATCAGGGACTTGACAAATTAGGAAAGTTGAAAGTTGCCATGATGAAATCATCTTTTCATAATTATTCCTTAAAAAATAAAATTATGTTTATAGATAAACAAAGATAAATTGACTACCCAATCATTATGTCAAAGAGGACATATAAAATTAAATGTATTTTCCCATTCACCAAGTTAATGTCATCATGCATGATTCAAGTTCCAATGTGTGTGGATAAGTGGGGGTTACGGATTGTTATGGATTATGGTGGTAATAATCGTGAGATGTATGAGTTGACATGAAATTTTAATAACAATGATGACATGACATCATTGATATTAAATATAATACATTTTACATCAAATGCAACACCTCCCCCAACTAAGATATGACCGTCCTCGGTCATAATTGAAACATCAATCAAATACACAGAGTTGATTAGGGACGTACCTAAAGACTTACCTTGGTAGAGTATCAACATGTGTAGAGTAATAGCACTCGGTACTTAGAAAATATTTCACCACCGAGTAGCAGCACCGGAGGAGTAACATCATTGAAAGAGTAACAACACTGAAGGAATAAAAACACCGGGTACTCAGAAAAGTTTTAGGAGTAACAACATTGGTGGAGTAGCAGTAGTGGCGGAGTAATAGCACCAGTTTAGTAACATCATTGGTGGAGTAACAACAGCAGTTGAGTAACAGCACCGGCGGAGTAACAACATTGGCGGGGTAATAGCACTGGTGGAGTAACAACACTGGCTGAGTAACAGCACCAACGGAGTAACAACACTGGCGTGTAACAACATTGGTGGAGTAACAACAGTGATGGAGTAAGAGCACCGACTGAGTAACATCACTGGCGGAGTAACAACACTGGTGGAGTAATAGCACCAGTGGAGTAACAGCACTGGAAAAGTAACAACATCAGTGGAGTAACCATAGTGATGGAGTAACAGCACCGATAGAGTAACTGCAGTGACAGAGTAACAACAGTGATGGAGTAATAGCACTGGTGGAGTAACAGCTCTGGCGGAGTAACAACAGTGATGGAGTAACAACACCGATGGAGTAACAACACTGGCGAAGTAACAACACTAATGGAGTAACAGCATCGACAGAGTAATAGCATTAGCAGAGTAACAGCATCGGCGGAGTAATAACACAGGCAGAGTAACAACGGTGATGGAGTAACAACACCGACGAAGTAACAGCACCGACAAAGTAACAACACTGGAGGAGTAACAGCACTCGCGGAGTAACAGCACCGATGGAATAACAACAACAACAGAGTAACAATGTTATGAAACCAACTAACAAAAAGATAGAAAAGATAGTTGAACGCCTTAGAATCTAGCCTCTTCAAGGGGCCAACCTCAATTCAGCCTCTTCAAGGGGCCAACCTCCTTTACATTACACAAATGAACAATTCTTCGATGATACAAATGACAAGACCTCCTTTCTATATATAGGAGTCTAAGGGGTCATAATATAATCAAAGCTGACATAACAATAATAATGTAAGGGCACAATAATAACAATAGTGGGTTTCTATGGGGCACAATAGTAACAATATGGGGACTACATGAGCACAACAAAATAATAAGGGGCTTGTACTAATAACAATAAGGGCTTACAATAGTAGTATAGGGGCCTAACATGCCCCTCTCCTTCAAAAAGTGTTGTCCTCAACCCTTGAGTAGTTTTCGATGCTTCTGTATAAAATTCTTGTCCTCCCATGTGGAATCTTCAGCGGGTAAGTTCTTCCACTTGATGAGATAGTCTGAAATTGATTGATTTCATAGCTGTTGGGTTCTTGATTTTATGACTACTCCAGGTTCCAATATGATTTTTCCTTCCTCTTTACATTGTGGTAATATTGTTTGAATTGGGATATTCTGTAACTTTTTAATGAGTGGCCATACTTCTTTGTCCTTCTTCCATTCATCCCTTTCTTCGTTTATCTAATCTGGTTGGATAATAGAAATAGCACAAAACAATGCTTCCACATCCTCATCATTTCTTGAGAGTGCATCTGCAACCAAATTTTGCTTCCCTTTTCTATAGATGATGTCAAAGTCATAACCCAACATATTTGTGACCCATTTTTTCTATTTTTCTAAAGATAATAGTTGTTCTAAAAAGTATTTAATACTATCATGATCCATTTTTGCCTTGAATTATCTTCCCCTTCGGTAAGGTCGTCATTTCTTAAGTGCATGTAGTATTGCCAACATTTCCTTCTCATAAATAGCTTGCTTGAGATGTAGCAGTAAAAATACCCAATCACCTACATCAAAACATTTTTCACTACGATGTTGATCTACATGTTGTTTCATTCGATTTTGCATTAAAGTGGCATTATCCTTTAAAAGTTGGAGAACTTGTTGTTGATGCTCGATGTGATCTTTCACTCCTTGAACCTTTTTCTTCTTGATATGTCCTTCTATCTTGAGAGTTTGAGGAGTGGTAATTTCTTCCAATGCTTTACAGGATATGGCCGAATTCATTTCTTGATGCTTGATGTGATCTTTCACTTCTCGAATATTTTTTTCTTTATATGTCCTTCTATCTGGATAGTTTGAGGAGTGGTAATTCCAGCCAATGCATTACAAGATATGGTTGGATTCATTTCTTCTTTCTTGATGTGATCTTTCACTTCTTGAATCTTTTTCTTCTTTATATGTCCTTCTATATTGAGAGTTTTAGGAGTGGTAATTCTTGCCAATGCTTTACAAGATATGGTTAGATTCATTTCTTCTTTATCTGGGGTTGGTTCCTGGTGTATATCCTCTTCTTTTGATGTTTCTTGATCCTTTTCTTCCTCCTCTTCATAATCTATGTAAAATAATTTCTTCTCAGCACACTTATGGCCTTTAGTGCATTTGCTATCACAATTGTAACAAATCCCTTTTTCTCTTTTTTCTTCCAATTGTCGTGGTGTCACCCTTGTAGGTTGTGGAAGGCTAGGAGAAACAACACTTCCATGTTTACAATTGTGAAGGTTAGAATTCATTGTTTCCATAATTTTGCTTTCCACTTTTCTTGCCAACCTAAATGTCTTCTCCAATGAATCAAGTTCCCAAAGACGAACCTCTTGTTGAATGTTATCCTTTAAAGTCCCCATGGAGACATCAATCCTCTGCTTCTCTGGAATATCATTTTCTCTTATATTCAATTTTTGAAAGTTTTCAATGTGCTCTTCCATTGAAAACTTTTGTTTGAGATTTATCAATTGGCTAAAGAAGGTGTTTCTCTTTGTATCCTCATAATGTGCTATCATTTCCTCCGTGCAAATTGACCACGTGACAAGTGGTTTACAAGAAAAAAGCCATTTATACCATAAAAATTGATTCAGTTCTAAATAATCAGATGCAATACATACCTTTTGTAATAGTGTTACACCACGTAGATCAAAATATTTCTCCATCTGTAGTATCCAATTTACTAGATCCTTGCCATCAAACTTCCTCATCTCGCTTTCTCTTGATTTTAGGAGCTCGATCTTGAAACTACTATAACTCTATAATTTCAGATCTTCCAGTTCTGAAATTGTGATATGTAGTAGCCCTATGTTTCCTCTTTCCAATTCCACTTGTCTAATCCAAATTGGTTTCTCCAAGGAAGAGTTATGCCAAATCTCCCACGGTGACCTCATTGTAGACTAGTTCAGTAGAGTGAAATTTTACGATGTGCCACGTGTCACTCTTTCGACCTTTGGCTCTAAAAAATATATAAAAGAAACTATAGTTCATTGTCTTTCTGTTACTTCTCACGAAATTTCAATCTGATGTACAGAGAGACAATTATGACGATTTTCCCCAGGTCAGCTATTTGGAATGAAATTTGGGAGTTTGCAAAAAGGCCAATCTCCTCAGATCATATCTCCGCAAATATAGTGCGAAAAGATCTGAAATTTGGACCCGAGGTTCATAAGAATTTCAGCCCAAATGGGTTATGTTTTTATTGTCTGAAACATCGCAGAAAAAAGTTATAGTGCAAATGCCACGATGACCTGTTTGGAGAAGCGAAACCCTAAAATCCAAACCTCTAATACCAAATGTTATGAAAGCAACTCAGAAAAAGATAGAAAAGGTAGTTGAACGCCTTAGAATTCACCCTCTTCGAGGGGGAAACCTCCTTTACATTACACAAATGAACAATTCTTCGATGATACAAATGACAAGACTTCCTTTCTATATATAGGAGTCTAAGGGGTCATAATATAATCAGAGCCGACATAACAATAATAATGTAAAGGCACAATAATAACAATAGTGGGCTTCTATGGGACACAATTGTAACAATATGGGGACTACATGGGTACAACAGTATAATAAGGGGGTTGTACTAATAACAATAAGGGGTTACACTAGTAGTATAGGGGCGTAACAAACAACATTGGTGGAGTAACAACACTAGTGGAGTAACAGCACTGGCGGAGTAACAACACTGACGGAGTAACAGCATCAGTAGAGTAACAACATCCGACACATAGAAAATTTTCGGGAGTAACAACAACGACAGAGTAACAACACCCAAGGAGTAACAACATCCAAGGAGTAATAACATCCGACACTTTGAAAATTTTCGGGAGTAACAACATCCGACACTTAGAAAATTTTCGGGAGTAACAGTACCCAAGGAGTAACAACATCAAAGGCGTAATAGCATCCGACACTTAGAAAAAGTTTTATAAGAAACAACAACGACAAAGTAACAACACCCAAGGAGTAACAGCATCCAACACTTAGAAAATTTTCTGGAGTAACAGTAGTGGCAGAGTAACAACACCCAATGGATCTGAGGAAACCATATATTCATAAGACTCAAGAAAAAATGGATAAATATGGAGAGACATCATGAAACTTGAGAACTTCCTTCATTTATTTTGAGAAAAAAAACAACATCATAAAATAAATCAAAAAAGAAACAAAATTTTTATTGAAAAATAGTAAATAAATAAATAGTTCAAGTTGCAACGGCTATGATTTTAATTACAGCAATGTTGTTTCTAAGAGAATATCAATCTGTCTCAAGAAACAACAATCTATTAATGGTAAATGAATGGAAATTTTTTTTGGCGGAAATGACTTGGATCTTCAAATGGAAATCAATTCTCTATTTCTCCTGTTATGAATCCGTTAGGTAATGAAAAAGTCTTCATGTTTTTGGTGAGAAATAACAGGAATAATTTGTAACAAACTCTTATGATCAATTTCCATGGCACCTCGAAAGAATCAAAATTATATGATATTAGATTTCTTAATAGATGTTGGGATGAAAATCTATTATTTCATTATCATTGCCTTCAACAATCACTTGTTCAAAAACAAATTGACCTCCTTTATTCTCCTCGGAATTGCAAAAAGACGAGCATCTACTTGTAATAAAACATGTAATAATGGAAGAAGAGAAGTGATCGAGCTCTCTAAATCCAATAAATATGAAAAAAAATTAACAAGTAGTTACTCTGTAGAACAAATCCATGGAAAACAAATAACAAAGTAGAGTTAATTTATTACCTGCGGGACAGCGGTTATGTTATAGACATTTTTGTGCCTTGCAGCATTGAGCATGAAATGTCCATAATCTAAGGGATCCAAAGTCCCTAAACATGTTGTTCCTACCCCTAGAGGAACAAGGCTAACAAACCACAACAATTCACAAAAGTTCTCCACCTGAAACTGCTCAAAAACAAGTCAATTCAGGATCATGTCAACTGCTCCACTGACCATCTGCACTGAATGTCAATGGCTCCACTGGCTACCTGCGCTGAATGTCAACTCCAACACTGACTACATGCGCTGAGCGAGATTGGACAAGTGGCAGACTCATTCCTCAAGGTGTCAGAACCCAGGAAGCTTCCAAAATGACACTTGCCTCAGGGAATTCGACTGGTGATGAGTAAGAGGTTCCAAATCTCCAAGTGGAAGCAAGAACCTCCAAGTGGACTCAAGAACTGACAGAGGGAGAGGACACTAGTCAGATCTCAAGCTGACTCATCCTCTCTCCAAACATCTATATATGGATCTCTCCTCCATGAGATCTAGGGGCTGGAATTTTGTTATTGCAAAGAATTGCTGTTGGTTTGAGACTGGAATCATTGGGTGCTTAATGCTTTGAAGGGGCTGAAGATAGGAATTCCATTTGCTGGGAAGGAGATGCTGGATTGGAGCCCTCTGGGTTGTATCTCTTCCTGAACCTTGTTATTCATCAATAAAGCTATCTTGGTTTCTCCTATATGCTGATGTATTTTGATGTATGAATGTATTAGTGTATTTGGTTTATTTCTAATCCTAAACTAGTTATGAATGTGAACATCTGTCTTTGTGTAGTGTTCTTCTCTTGTTTCAAGTAGCTATTCTCTTGTCGCAAGTAGCTGTTCTCTTGTGATCTTGCAGGAAGTTGTAGCTGGATAAGCAAGAAGGCAAGTAGCTGTGAACACCCAAAGAGAAGGGAGATTGGATCGAGGGACAAACGGAAGACACCGGTAAATCTATTGATCTCTCTTCTTTCACATTTCATAAAGGAAGAAACCAGTGTAGCTGTACTCGTTTGTTGCTAAGGCACTGTCACACCTTAGGTGGATAGGATCGTCCTGCATAGGCATTTTTCCCCACAACAAATTGGCGACTCCGCTGGGGAGATTTGTTTAGTCATTTTATTTGTGTTTCTATCATTTGTTTACTTCATAGACTTGACAGCAAAAATCGAACTGCATCTTTCCCGGATGCAAAGTAGAAAGTTGCTGCTTTGATCCAGTTGCTGGACTTGTCTATGATCTGAACAATGGGTTCACAAATGATTTGATGATCCTTGTGATAGATCTTAGTAGCTTTCAAAGCATCCCTTTGATTATACCTTGCTTTTGTTTCTGATTTGGCCTGAAACTGTTGATTTTTGAGCAATTTGTGACCCAGAACCCAAGAGAAACGAGAGTTTCTCCTTCAGCGCAACTGTTGTGAAGGCAGTCTGCATTTCAACGCAGGTCCCGTGAAGGCTACCTGCGCTGAATGTCAAGTCCTCAGTGTTGAGGTTGCGCTGAACCAGTTTGGCCTTGTGCATCTGGGGTTCTCTGCTTTCTGTTGCCCTGTTTTGATCTCTGTTTTTTGCAGCCTTTAACCAGCATAGGTACTAGTCAGATAACTCCTTTTCTTTGCTTAGATTCCGCCTCCTTTTGTACAAAAATACTGTGAGTGTTTTTATGTGTTTGTGGCGTCATTTACAGTTTTCCTTTGCATGAGTAAAATAGTCATCCTGTAGCCTTTGATTCAGATCTGATTGATTGTGATCTTAGAAGAGAGTTCATTGGCTGTTTGCAGATTGATTATAGATTTACTTTTGCTTATTGGTTTGAATTTGTCTCTTTTAAGTGTCAAAACAAGTCTTTATTTCGAAAATCGTTAAGTAGTGTAATCTCTTCTACCCTCTCTGATTTCGAAAAAGTGAACTTGTTTGTATTGATCATTTAAAAGCAAATTCAAAGTTGTACAAAAAGCTTTCTTTGTAGGCATCAATACTAAGAAAGCGGAAAACAAACACCTGCATTGTGCATTTTGCATTTGATAGTTTGCATGTTGGATTTAGGAAAAGTGCATTAGAGTGTGCTGATTTCTCTTTGAGAAAAGATGGTGTCTTTCTTTTCCCTTAGTAGCTAGGATTTTCAAAGTTGAAAAGATATAAAGCTTGCTTATCATCTTTGGACTGCATTTAGGAATTTGTATCATACATCTCGTGGTGAACCTTGAAAGGCAAACTTTAAAAAGATCAACCTAAAATAAATTGAATGAACTTAACAACGCTTTGTAACATAACGCACAACATAGAGGTCTAGGCTAGAGACGTGTTCCGGCGTCGTTAAGCCTAGTGATTGTCGATCTCGTGGAAGGTGGGTGATTCCTCCTGAGGGACGATAGCGCTAGTACGGATTGTACTCCCACGTACCGTCGCGTATATATTGGGAGACCCCTATAGGCATATATCCTTCATCATTAGGAAGCCGTGTCGGCCGCCCTACTGATTGCAATGCAGTGAACACAGCATTCACGAAGATCGACCGCCCGTACCTTAAAAAGTATTCTGCGGTTTTGCGAAAAGTTTGGCACACCCTCTGCCTAGAACTCCAGAGCAGTTTCTTTTGGCCTTTTTCAAACTCTATAACAGAAAAAGTCCATCCAAGCATTTGTCACTTCGGGCTCGTTAAAACATTGAAGGAGACTAGAGTCATCTTTAGCTTTTTCTTGACTCTTTAAAACTGAAAAAGCAAGTTGTGTCTAAAGCGTCGTTAAAATTTATTTTAAACGGAACAATCACCCTTTAATTCCTGCGTTGATCTTTAGGTTGAAAAAATGGAGCACACCAACCAGGGAATTCCCCTTGGTGGAAATCCTAGTCCCTTCTCCTCTCGGGGAGATGTTGGTGCGCCCCACATGGCCACATTGTCGCTTCCAGGACTGACAATTGGCCTGCCAGTCTGGCTCTTTTCAACCAATGTCGTTCAGAACACCACCATTCCTGAACAGTCGAGTCAACAGTTAGACCAGACCAGAGTTGCCAACCAGCCTTCTACTTCATCTTCCTCTCCTCCTTCCTCTTCGCTTGACGGAACTGGTAAAACCAAAAACCAAGTTCCTAAGGAGAAGAAGGAAAAGAAGAAGAAAGAAAAGAAGAAGAAGGAGCCAAAGGCAACTAGGGGCAAACAAGCGTCGTCTGACAAAAATCCACACACAGCACTGACCAGGCCTAAATCGCCATGTGTCATATGCAAGGGAGACCATTTCCACAGAGATTGTCCCTGTATCCCTCGAATACTAAGGGACTGGTCTCCCCGTTTGCACAATTCGGTAGCATCAACCTCTGATAGCCATGTTGACTGTTCACCGTCAACTAGTGAAAGTGAAGTCACAGGACAGAGAGGGAAATCTAGATTTCCCTGCAAACTGTGTGAAGGCGATCACGCCATCCACCGTTGTCCCTTCTTAGACGAGGCTAAAAGAGTTCTGGAAGATCGCCCGATTTTACGAGCGCAATTTCCTCCTAGATATCAAAAACTTCTGCCAAGTCCTTTACTAGTTGAGAACCCGGCTGACCCGCCCAGATGGTCAGCCGAAGCACCTATCATTGAAGATGAACCGTCTGGATCCATGCCTGATGAAAGTCAACAGGTTGATACGGCAGTTGACCCGGTTTTTCCTTCAGAGGCTCTATCTTCGAATGATACCATCACAGAGGAGAATAAAGACGACACCGTCCAAGTTCTCTTCATCAACACTGACTTCGATGAACAAGGGGGCAATGCCCCCATTCCTTTATCACAGGAAAGAAGTTCGTCAGAGCGATATCCAGCCGTTTATTCGGTCCCACCACCAAGCAACCTGGTTGTGTCCTTTGACTGGAACCAACTAGGCAGACCCCGGTTGCCAGCAAGCATACCGTTCAGAATTATCGTTCAAATATACAGAATGGTGATGGCTGGAACTATCATTGATGAGGGGGCATCTGTGAGTATCCTTTCCTCTATTGCTTGGAAAGCGCTTGGTTCGCCAGCGCTTTTACCTGAAATGAGAAATCTATCAGGTTTTGATAAAGGAACTAGTCGACCTTTAGGGATCCTCCCCAATGTGCCCATAACATTGAAAGGGAAGACCGTTCAAATGAGCGTGATGGTCGTTCAAGGACCCTTGGATTATAACCTACTCCTTGGACAAGACTATATATATTGCATGGGAGCTATAGTCTCCTCACTCTTTAGAGTAATGTGTTTTCCGCATGGAGGAAGAGTGGTCAAGCTCGTGGACCAACTTTCATTTCCCGGATCACACATCGCAAATACTCATGTACCATCCCTAAATGGTCTATTCACGCAAGAACTGTCTCAACCCACGGTCCGTCCTCCTGATGAGCGCGAGTAATCCGGGAGGATATGACTGGAACCCAGGGGGCATGCGTCCTGGTCTGCTTCGGCAGGGAAACTTTGGGTATAGGGTAGGTTTTCGCGGGAGAATATGACTAGTTTGTACCCCGTCTGTAGAGGAAGAGGGGTTATTCTAGAATAATATTCTTTTGTCAAAGTTATGTGAGAGGACGGGACCCGTCACTCACCTTTGTCTATTTCGGTAGATATTTCCGAGGAAATGTTTTGTTTGAAAGATTAACGAGACAATCTTTGGGTAACCTGAAAGAGGTAAGCCTCTCTCGTTAAAACAAATGTTTTGGCGGAAGAGAAGTAGAGGTAACCTTGAAACTCTGTTTTATACCTGGGGGCATGCAAACCTTTTCGAGTGCAAGCAAGGGGCGGCTATTTATTTTTTTAAATTTTTAGGACCTCTAACCCTTTAAACTCGTAGGATTAGCCGTTTCCAAACTTGCATAAAGAAAGGATCCGGAGCAAAGCTTAGTGAGATGAAGCTCCATAAAAAATAGAATCTTGATGAGACACTCTTATCATATGACTGGGTAATCGAGTAGTTTTAGCATAAAGTTCATGCTCATTAAAAAATAAACGCAAGATCCGAGCAGTTTTAGCGCATAGTTCATGCTCGTTAAAAAATAAACATAAAATCGAGCAAATGTTTCCACCCGCGTTTAAGCTCGTTAAAAAATGAACTATCCCGGTAAATAAACAATGTGAATGTAATATCATCAGCCATTAAAGCCTTGGTCGTGTTTGCACCATCACCTCCACTTTTCATTTGGCCGATCGTTCACCTCCATATGATTGTTTACCCATTTTGAGGAACAGCTGCGAAGAGTGATTTCACCTAGCCATCCTTGTGACACTGCCGTGATTGGAAAATTCCAACCTGTACCTGGAATCTGCTGCTAACCCTATTTAAGCTCTTTTCAATTGACGAGTCTTCTTTAAGCTCTTTTCAATTGACTCGTAAAATATGAAAAGATTGCCGAGTCCTTGGCCTTCCAACTCGTTAAAGGACAGGAAGAGCTATCCCTCCTCTAGATTTTAATCTTTTTGGACCTGAGGGATTATTGCACAAAAAGATCGAGCGCTTGTTTTGTTCGGCTCGTTAAAACTATCGAAAACCCATCCCTTTTGTATTGTTTTATAATTTTTCGGACTTAAGGGATTAGATTACGAAAAAGGAATTTTGGAGTTGACTTTATGTACCTTTTTAGACTCTCTAAAAATGAAAAGGACCGAGTTATCCTTGTCGTTAGACTCGTTAAAATCATTAAATAGCGACAAACTTGTCTTTAGACGAGAACAAGTTTCACTATCGCTAGGCTCGTTAAAACATAGCGATGGGCTTGCCCGAAGGGCAGGTTATAGAAAAAGCATATGTTATCCTCCTCAAGCTTGACAAAAATAAAGAGGTACTGGTCAGCAATGACTGGGGAAAAATTGGGAGAAACTAAAGAAAACTTTGATGGTAGCAAGTCGCTCTTGAACATGACACTTTTCCTCCGTACCACAATCGGGTTGGGTTGTTTCATTCACCGGTCACATCACCATGGTCTCGCCATACCATCCATATTTGGGGTAATGCTACCGATCCATCGCATCAGTGTCGCCATATGTTCAAGAGAAGTCGTTTAGAAAGAGTCAACCATGTCCCATCCACTACCATACATTATCCTTCATCCATTCATGACCGCCACCCTGAATCATATGTTACAGATCGTTTTCACCTCCATTAAAATCATTATCTCCGTTCCGTGTCACTGATGTGGGATTCATTAACGCCCTCCTGTGATGGATCGCTTCTTGTCGACATCAGCTCATTATCCAAGAAGTTGATCTAGGAACAACCCCTCCAGTACTTTGAAGCTTGCATGCCACAATGGCAAGTTTCTCACTTCCGACGACAGGTATACATCAATGACCTTCGACCGAAAGATTTCGCGTGGTGTTCGATGCCAAGTCCTTTATTCACACCACGCAAATTTTACTGCAGTACCTTGAGGGTCATTATCATTATCGGTGATTCCTCTCGCGCTTGTTAACGGTTTACATCATTGACCGGTAATCAAGCGATGTCTCTCCATGTTCGACTTCAGAACAATTCTCACATGGATCGACTTGTACTTAGAGTGAAGATCGAACGAGTTTGAAGACCCCGAATCTAGTTTCATCCATCCGGGCTGCGATATATATTCAGGAAATATAAAGACATTGACATGTACATCATTGCAGCAGATAATCATCCTACTCAAAGGATGATAATTTCATCAAAATTATCAGTCTATCATCAGACGATTGTCTGTTCTATGTACAGAAAAATGAATTTATAAAAGCTGAGCATGGGAATGCCCGCCTCAGCTAGATCATGAAAGCAGTATGAAAAATAATGTATTGTATTGTATTGTATTACAGGTCTCCTCCCAGCATTGGATGAACTTCGGATCCCCCTGATAAAGCATT
Source organism: Pinus tabuliformis (assembly GCA_031772625.1). Taxonomy (NCBI): domain Eukaryota; kingdom Viridiplantae; phylum Streptophyta; class Pinopsida; order Pinales; family Pinaceae; genus Pinus; species Pinus tabuliformis. Next base: position 699,713,529 of record CM062805.1, on the reverse strand, counting down.
TCCCCCGATAAACAGCCTCATACTTTAGGGGGCAACTGTTATAGACATTTTTGTGCCTTGCAGCATTGAGCATGAAATGTCCATAATCTAAGGGATCCAAAGTCCCTAAACATGTTGTTCCTACCCCTAGAGGAACAAGGCTAACAAACCACAGCAATTCACAAAAGTTCTCCACCTGAAACTGCTCAAAAACAAGTCAATTCAGGATCATGTCAACTGCTCCACTGACCATCTGCGCTGAATCTCAATGGCTCCACTGGCTACCTGTGCCGAATGTCAACTCCAACACTGACTACCTGCGCTGAGCGAGATTGGACAAGTGGCAGACTCATTCCTCGAGGTGTCAGAACCCAGGAAGCTTCCAAAATGACACTTGCCTCAGGGAATTCGACTGGTGATGAGTAAGAGGTTCCAAATCTCCAAGTGGAAGCAAGAACCTCCAAGTGGACTCAAGAACTGACAGAGGGAGAGGACACTAGTCAGATCTCAAGCTGACTCATCCTCTCTCCAAACATCTATATATGGATCTCTCCTCCATGAGATCTAGGGGCTGGAATTTTGTTATTGCAAAGAATTGCTGTTGGTTTGAGACTGGAATCATTGGGTGCTTAATGCTTTGAAGGGGCTGAAGATAGGAATTCCATTTGCTGGGAAGGAGATGCTGGATTGGAGCCCTCTGGGTTGTATCTCTTCCTGAACCTTGTTATTCATCAATAAAGCTATCTTGGTTTCTCCTATATGCTGATGTATTTTGATGTATGAATGTATTAGTGTATTTTCTTTATTTCTAATCCTAAACTAGTTATGAATGTGAACATCTGTCTTTGTGTAGTGTTCTTCTCTTGTTTCAAGTAGCTGTTCTCTTGTCGCAAGTAGTTGTTCTCTTGTGATCTTGCAGGAAGTTGTAGCTGGATAAGCAAGAAGGCAAGTAGCTGTGAACACCCAAAGAGAAGGGAGATTGGATCGAGGGACAAACGGAAGACACCGGTAAGTCTATTTATCTCTCTTCTTTCACATTTCATAAAGGAAGAAACCAGTGTAGCTGTACTCGTTTGTTGCTAAGGCACTGTCACACCTTAGGTGGATAGGATCGTCCTGCATAGGCATTTTTCCCCACAACAGGTGACCAACCATACTAACCAACAGTATTTTAATCATAACTTCTTTGTTTTTCATCCGATTTTCTCCAATTGAAACATGTTTTAAAATTTTCATGATATGATATGTAAAATTTACTTAGAACAACCTGCATAACAGAGTCATTTTCGATTTCCCAACTTAGACGAACAGTTGATATTTTAAGCATAAATTTTTTTTGATGACGGATTGAATCAATTAAAATTGAGATTAAATTAAATTCATGTAAATATATCCAATAGAGATAGTTTTTGAAATCATGAAGAATTGATGGGTCAAATGTGCGAATGAATAGTCAGAAAAACAAAGTTTTAAAGGTGCTAATTTACGATAGGCAGCTAGTATTTTGGTCATAACTTTCTCATATGATATCGAAATTGGGTGATTCAAATTGCATTGTAAACTAAATTAATAGGGTGATATACCATAGAAAAAAGTTTTAAAAATCTAGTCATTTAGGCCTCCAAAAACGGACTATCCCAACTCTGTTCCTGAGTTGCCTACTCGACATACTGTCAATGTTTTGGTCATAATTTTTTGATTTCAAATCTAATTTGAGTGATTCAAATTGGATTATAAATTTGAAATAAAGGGCTACTTGGGATATAAACATGTTTCAAAAATATTCCCATTTTATTCCTCAAAATATGACTGTACTCACTATGATTTCAGTGGTTTTATCAAGCCCACACACCCTAATAAATGAAATTTTTTTTATTTTTTATTCAAAATGATGATGAGTGTTTGTAGAAATCTATTTTTCAATATAATACGTCTACATACATAATTAATTTCAAATATTTACCATTGATATTGATATAATCAGCAAGTTGCAACAAACACAACTCGTTCTACATATAACAAAAATTATTTATATACTTATTTATTCTATTTTCTACACTAACCTATTCTACCTTGAAAAGTAAAGCATACTTACGTATAAGAGTACCTCCAATGGAGCCATTTTAGAAATAAGGCCTGAAGAGTATACACACTCGAATTTGAGAAATGTCTGTCAATAAATACTAGGGTATGAGAGACCAACTTCCCTTAAAAATATGGTGTCAAAAATCGCTAAAGTATGGGGTGACGCTGCAAACAACTGATGGAGTGAAACCAATCTTCAATATATCCTTTACTTTCTTGATTTCCCATACTTTTCATATCATGAAGTTCTTGAGTTTCTAAAACAACTTGTTGACGCAGACTAGAAGAAACCTCCTTTTCTTCCATAACTTTTACAATTTTTGGATTTGGAACATTTCCAATCTTGATATAAGTTTTTTGCAATTGCATATGCGAGATAGGTTGGGTGGGAAGGGTAGGTAAATTTTATAATTCAACACTGTAAGCATGTTGTACTGGTTTATTATGGTGATGGTGTGGAATGAGTTGAGCAGGATATTGTGTAGCGCATGGAGGATTTTGATGATGTAGTTGATTGGGATGTGTGGATGATTTTGATATGAAAGCAATATGTCATGGAAGAGTTCGTGAAGAATATGGATGATGTATTTGTGCTACAAGATGAGGGAGAATATTCATGAAATCATAAGATGAAACATGTCAAACTTGTAGACAAGATGGGTGCAAGTTATATTGAGATTGACATGGCTACCCTAACATAGGAGTATTCCATAATGGATTATGCAAGTAAGAAAATGGAGAGGAAGTGTTTTTAACCACACATGTAGGCCATGATTTCCATGGTTTTGAAATTGTTGCAGCTTCTCCATCTCTTGGAAATGTTGTTTTCATCCCAGGTAAGAAGGAGAAACTATCCATGGGTGCTCCCTTTGGCATTGAGGAAAAATCACTTCTTCAAATTCTGCTTGACTTTCCTTAACCTGCAAAACATGCAATTGTGAATTTAGAGAGCTAATAAAATCAACTTTAAAATGTTAAAATAAATCACTAATTTCATCTCTTATATGTTTTGTTCTTGTAGCAGATTTGGAAAGGAAAGAAGAAAATTATCTAGAATTCTTACCAGCCTTGGATATTCCTCTTGAATACCTTATGCATAAATCACAAACATCATCATATGATAGTTGAAAAATGTCACATTTTTCTATCAGATTTAAGATTTCTAAAATTTCATCTTTGATTCCTTTAACAATGAGTGGTTTTAAGGTCTCTTTTTCCAAATTCTTATGCTTTGATTTTTGAAGACCTGGAGCAAGGTGTCAAAAGACTCTTCCCTCCCCAGGACAAGAAACCAAACAAGAAAAGAATGCACACAAGGAAATCTAAAGCTTGGGACTTGGAGCAGGGCGTTAAAGGACCATTCCCTCACCAAGATGAGAGATTAGCTTTTCCAAAATAAAAATTAAAAAAACAAAAATGCAGGAAAAATTTAAGCTCAAGACCTGAAGTAGGGTGACAAAACTCTTTCCCTCCCCAGGATGAGAGAGTGGATACTATAAAAAAACAGAAAAAAACTAAAGAGAAACAACAAAACAAAGAACTGACAATGCTAAGGACCTAGAGCAGAGTGAGAAAACTCCTTCCCTCCCCATGACGAGAGATTGACCCTTTGGTCGATACAAATCATGTCTTGCACCTTGTTATCCTTCCTCGACAATGGCGCCAAAGTGTTCGTGTCCAAGTATGAACAAATTATTCAATCCTATTTCCTACATTAATTCATTAATCCAGGTGCGTACACTTTTCAAGGTAACATGCAAAGTATATGCAGGGGAAAGGTTACAATCTACATCAATTAAGGGTTCGCGATTAAGAAATCAAAGCATCGTTGTAACAATAATGGAAATTGAATTGCAGAAAGAAAAGAATTCACAACAATCTATGGAAATTTGTAACATCAATCAACAAAATACAATAAGTAAAACAATATACATAAAAATGACACACACACAACACCTGATCAAAAGAGCGGGCCCAACTCCCTGGTCAGGGTTGTGCTTAACTCACGTATTGAGAAAAATATCAGAAGGCTTGAAATTTCATTAACAAGAGTTTGACTGTTACAAGGCTCAATTCTTACATCGGCTAGCTTTCCTCTCTCTCTGAATTGTGTCTTTTAAATATACAAAAATCCAAAGGAAACTTGCAACAAACTGATCTCAATATTCAAGACGAGATCTGAGAGATCTATCCATCATGATTTAGATGGAACAAGTCGAATTTCGTTTTTACAATTGGGCAAGTCTGGAAAACTGTCGCAACAACAAATCTGCAAATATGTCCTTCGACGAACCTTTATTTTCACCCAATACAAACCGAATTTTTGAAAACCGCTTATTATAAAACTGATTTGGTCCATTCTAAATAAAACCCATGTCTCTGATTTTCCATATTCACTTTCATTTGCCAAAAACGTCCAACGCAAAACTATTGCTTCTTACGACAGTGAATTCCTGAGTTGGAATATCTAATTATTTGTTGAAGACCAAATCTGCAATCTGGAAGAGATCCTGGAGGCTAAAATCATGAGTGAGGTTATAATGAATGAATAAACCAAAATCATGCAAAATAGTCATTAATTATTAAAACTAAATGAGATCAGATATTATTTATCCACAAGAGCATAAATGATTATGAAATGGAATAATATAATAAATTATGGTAAATAATGTGATAAAAGAATAGTGGAAATAGATGAAATGAATGCTAATAAGTGGTAATAATAATGACAAATTAAGAGCCGAACACCAGTTTTGGAAGAGTTCCAAGAATTGCATTAAGAATTCCAGAGTTGGTGGTAATCCTAAAACCATCATACGTTAGGACCTCCGTTTTCAGGTTGAGGTTCTCCCTTCTATGCAGAGTGAGACCTCCCATTCACGGTTGAAGGTTTCCCTTTTCAAACATCAGGAGCACTTCCTTTAGCAAAATACCTCAACTTCATGCCATATTTGGAAGAGTTCCCGAAATTGCACTAAGCATTCGAGTATTGTCGGCCATCCTTAAACCACCTCTCCTATACCAACATTTCAGAGAGCGCATTTAGCCTAGTGCTGCCATGAATTTTTGCGCGTTTTGTATTACAACTCTCTTCTTGGACACATACATAACCCTTCAGATAAAGGGGGGAATGTTGGACACCTAATCCTCTAAGGGTTGGTGTGGAAGCTGAACAACCAAAGGGAGTCCAAGAGACCACTTGGAATATGAATCAAAGGGTCACACCATGTACTATAAATGTATATAATTGTCAATATAGACATATTCGCATGCTTATCATTCACGCTTTGTGTCTGCCATGTATTTGTTTAACAATTTTCTTCATTTTCCATTATTTTCCTTCATTTTCCTCCTCACATGCAACATGTGACCTTTTACCTTCCTTTTCTCCTAATTTCCTTTTTTCATAAATAAATGTGCCAAAAATGCCCTTTTTCCTTTTAATTCCTTTGCCTTAGCCTTTTCCAATTTTCCTTAGCCAAAACACACATCCAATGATTCCCACTAAGATATATTTACCTAATATTCAACTTAGAATAATTGTCCCTTAACCGAGGTCTTGTTTTTCCTTTATTAAATTTTATTACATGGAATTTTCATGAGGGTTTTTATAGCATAGCATGGCACAACCTCAATCAAATCCACTATATAGTGGGATGATGCAAAATGCCATGGGGCAACAATATAGACCTTATCAGGGTATTCCTCAACTGTCTTTTTAGGGCCAACACATCCAAACCTAGTCGTTCTAGCATTTAGAGGGTTATCCTAGGGTTGGTCAACAAGGTTACATGTATACTAGTTATGAGAATCCTCCTTATTTGGGTGCCCAGGTTCCTCTTTATTGGAACTCTTATTATTCAGGAATGCAAGTACTTGTTTCTCAGGTTATTCTTTCTTATCCATGCTATCCTCCACCAGATTTCAACTAATAGTTACCTTTTTTGGTGAATCTCGAATTGCTAGACTTAACTCATCTTACCAATGATCCTATCACTCATTTGCCTTGGTGGGAGATAATTCCTACCAACTTTCCCTCTGATATCCCAAAATTCAATGGGAATCCTGGAGATGACCCATTGACCCATGTAATGACGTATCATCTATGGTTTTCTACGAACTCCCTTAATGATGATTCCATACGATTACGTCTTTTCCAACGTACTCTTATAAGTACCCCAACTAAATGGTGAATTTAGTTACCTAGAGCTTCATTTCACGATTTTATTTCCTTAGCTATCACCTTCCTCACACATTTGAAATTTCCCATCCAATATGAAATTGGAAAAATAAAATTGACCAACTTTAAACAAATTAAAGCTACTTTCATATTAGATCATATTGATGAGTGGAGGCATCATCACCTGTTGGTTAATACCTATGTTCTGGATCAATTGTTAGCGAAATGGTTCATTAAATCCCAATTGTCATCTATCATAGAGGATGTAGCTAAAGGCAAGGTCTTGACTAAAGAGAAAGTGATTTCTCTTGCTTGGTATTTGGACCTCATATATACCTAATCTGGCATGCTCTATGAAAATATACCAGATTCTCTGAGACCTTCGAATATTGTTCCTCAAAGGCCTGGTAATGAATATCATGTTGCTGATGGCATCATTGGTTTTTCCAATTCATAGACAGTGAGTATACCATTTGGTGTTTCTCTCACTGCTTCTACCCAAAACCATTCATCCAATCCTCCTGTGGCTTATTCTTTCGAGATAAATGTCGTTTCATCTAATAAAGGAAAATCTCAAAAACAACCAGGAAGCAAGAAGAAAGGAAAAGGAAAAAAGAAGAAAGATTCTTCACTGCAGGATAAACAAAGAAATCAGTCCTCTGATCAGAAACGAAAGCATCGCTACCCATTCTTAATTTTCAATGAGGAGCACTTTACTTGTCACTGTACTCACTGCGTGGAAGTGAAATAGTTTTTAAAATCCTCCACTTCTCCCACTATGTTGACTGGCCCATTTCCCAATCAGGAGACCCACATGGTTGCTTGACACCCTACTTCCTCTAACATGCTTTTAATGCTTTCCTCCATGAAGCCTAAATATGATGTTATGGTGGCTACTCGGAACAAGGACTATGGTAATGTGAATCTTCTGAATGATCAGGCTACTGATCAACCTACTAGTTCGACATCACCTTCATCCAATCTCACTCTTCCCATGATTCCTATGGAGTTAGCTATGAAGCCTTCAAAGAGTGTTATTCATAAATCTACTTTCAACCCTCGTGTGAGGGCTTCTCAAAATTATAATGTAGTTGAAGACTTGGCTTAGTCTCCATTAGCTATGTCAACCCTCGAGGTGTTGAAAAACTGTCCTGCCCAAAAGAAGGCTTTTATTTTGGCTATCGGATGTGTGGATCCTTTGGATTCAAACCTACTTGTTTTCAGTCATGAAAACTATACCCCTCACCTTCCATCTCAATTAGCCTTTATCATTCAGGTCGTCGTCTGTGGTAAGAAATTTCATCGTTCCATTGTGGATGAGGGAGCCTTAACTTGTTTCATGGCTATGTCTTGCTGGAAAGTGATTGGTCCTCCTCCACAATTGAGTCAATCACCTACCAAAATAAAATATTTTGATGGGAGAACGTATAAACCTTGTGGTATTCTCAACTCCATACAAGTTGAATTAGGGGGGAAGAATGTGTCCATAGAAGTTGATTTTATTGATGAAAATATTTATTATAATATTCTATTGAGCTGCACATGGGTTTACCCCATGGCCGCAGTCATTTAGACTTATTTCCGTATGATCACCTTTCCTCATAAGGGAAATATTGTGGCCATTGACCAACTCACCTTCTTTGCCTCTAATTCTCATGTTACTAGAAGTGTCCCGCCTGTAAGGGAAACTCTACATTATTATCAACATGTTGAGGTTGGACTGTTGAAGGATTCCTCGCTCATGGGAACCTTTTCACTCCCTCCATTTGTTGGGAACGGGTCCCTTGGGGTCAATTTTGCAGTTAAAACCCAAGTTTTGGGGCAGAAAGCCAGAATTTTGTATAAAGAAATGTAAAGTCTCTGCATTTTGTGATCGCAAAGTGTGAAGGTATCAAGAGTAAAAAAGGGTTTCCACCCTTAGCTTAGATAGGTTGTGTCGGCTTGATGAGATCTGCCCTTGGTCTGCGAACCATGGGATTGTATAAAAAGGAGGCCTTAGAGGAGTCTAAGAGAGTTAGTTCAGTTCAGTGGAGTGATGGAGATAGAGTCATTGATGAGTCTGTAAAGAGATAAGAACAAGAGTATTAGCGTAGGAAAGAGGCTCTGTAGCTGAGTGCGCAGAGGCCTAGGGTAGAAGTTCGCAGCTGAGTGCGTAGACCCCTGCAACTATGTGCGCAGGGTAGTCAGAGTTTGTACTAAAAATCTGGATCATCAATAAAGAAGAGTATTATGAAATTACTGTGTATTTTACTTCTGTCAATTGCATGCGATTATGTTATGTTAAGCACTGGGTTTATGTTTTATTGCTAAATTGATGAACGAACCTATATGTTTTCCTCTCTTATATGAACACAAGTAGAGATATATGTTTACACAAAGATAATCTTAATTGCATGATAGAATTGGTAAACACCTAAGATAATTTGGGGAACTATACAAAAAAGTAGTTACAGAGGCGCATAAGTGCCAAGATCACTTGTTAGGGTTACACGAAGGATGATCGCAGACCTTCATGGGGGTTCTAAAAGACTAATAGAGAAGTACATTGATAAGCCCTAAAGGCTTATTGATTTGCACGAAGGCAGAGCTAAGGTATAAAACCGACATCACATACATCTGAGGGTGCAAAAACTTGGTAACTGCATCCCCCATACTACTTCCGGTGAGGCTTTAGTCCGCTCTCCATGGATTGATGCTCAAAGGGATAGTAGTGTAGGTATTTGTTTAGCTGACTAACGGTGAACCTGGGTCAAGTCCCATCAAGCCAACACCTCTTCCATTTCTCAACCGCTCATCATCAGTTTCCTATATCAATATGATACCATCTTCTACTATCCCCATTGATCCATGGTTGTACCAGATGAAAATAACATCCATAGTTTTGGCGACTGAATTCTGCTTAGCCCCATTCAACCTGATTACAATGTCATCCATTCGGCTTGTGCGGCTCATACTTCTCCTTGATAAATTGGGTCAATTGATCATTGGATTATGGCATGCCTTCTGATATGTTATCTCATATATTATCTACCAATGAGAGCATCATGGAGATCATGATGCCAGACGATGTGCTATGGGACGATAATCACCATCATTCATCCTTACCAAATTCCATTGCTAATAATCTCAGTGATGTGTATCTACCCAATATCCTCGAGTCTTTTAGGAATTTTTTTTTCCATTCATGAAGTCGATTCTGAAAATAATCTCTCGAGTATCGAAGAGATGATACCTCTTGATATCTCTGTTAAACTGGGTATTGTCGAAAATATAAACATTAGTGTGTCTTGCTCTCCACCTGAGATTGAGACCTATTAATCCCTGTTTCAGGGGTTTCATGATTTCTTTGTCTGGACGTATGAGGAAATGCTAGGTATCGACCCAAATATAGTGGTGCATGAGATTAAAGTGTATCTTGATGCTAAATAGTCTGATAGTGCATTTTTCGGTCCATCCAAATAAGGTTTCCATGATAAAGAGTGAAGTTGAAAAACACCTTCATGCTGGCTTCATCTACCCCGTTCCTTTCACCGATTGGGTGTCAAATATTGTCCTTGTCATGAAGAAACAAGGAACAATCCATTTATACATCGATTATTGGGATGTAAATCACACTTGTCCAAAGGACAATTACCCAACCATGTTCATCAACCTTATTTTTCATGATCGTACCGACTACGAAATCTATTCATTCATGGATGGTTTGTACGGATATAGTCAAATCAACATTCTCCCAGAGGATCAACCTAAAAGTACATTTATCTGTCCCTGGGGTACATTTTCCTACTAGAAACTCCCATTTGGTTTAAAGAATGTTAGGGTCACATTTTAACAGGAAACGAATTACACTTTTAACGACATTAAACGCATTGTACATCCTTATTTGGACAATCTCCATGCCCATTCTAAATATCAAAATGATCACCCGATGCATCTTAGGGCCATTTTCTTATAGTGTAGACACTATAATATTCGAGTAAATCCACACAAATGTGAGTTCTGTGATATTTTGGTCGACTTATTGGTTTTTTTTATTTAAAAAAATGGAATTCGTATTCATCCTCTGAAAGTACATGCAATCATCAATCTGCCTACACCTTCTTCGCTCGTTCGACTTCAATGACTCCAAGGGAAAGCTAACTTCCTATGAAGGTTCATGCCTAATTACACTGAGTTGACCAAAGAATTCACTCACCTACTTAAGAAAGAGGTTCCATTCCATTAGGACAACGCTTCTCAAAAAACATTTGATGCCCTAAAATATGTACTTGTTCGAGAATCTCTCTTATATCCCCCTAATTACTAGTGCAACTATTTCCTATATCTCATTGCTTCCATTTCTACTATATCAATGGTATTGGTCTAGGAAGATGATGTATGGAATGAACATCCCATATATTATCTAAGTCATAATTTCAATTATATAGAATTTAGGTATACCCACGTAGAAAAGTTGGCTTTGGCAATCCTTCAAGCCATTCAAATGTTCCGCCATTACATCTTGCTCCAGAAAACTATGGTAGTTACAGATTACAACCCTATGAAATATATTTTTTCACGTCAATAATTGGGGGGGGAATACTCTAAATAGATCATCATCCTATAAAATTTTGACTTGGAATTCATCAAATCCAAGTCAAATAAATCCCTGGTTTTTGCTGAGATTATGTGTGACCTGCTTACCTTGATTCTGAATCGACATTTGATGATTCCATCCCTTACGTGTTGTTGTTTCTGATTTTTTCATATTACCCATGGCATGGAGATATTTTGATATATCTCCAGACACAAACTTTCCAGTCTAATACCTCTCACTTTCAACAACGATGTATTTGATACCAAGCCAAAAATTACATCATTATTAGCAACAACCTTTATTGACGTGGTATTGATATGATTTTATGAAGGTGCCTCATGCAGGATGAGGCTGAGAAATTCCTTAATGAATGCCACTTGGGGGCATGTGGCAGTCATTTGTCTAGTTATGCTACCGTGTAGAAGATCCTACATGCTGGTTACTTTTGGCCTACCATTTTTCGAGACTATATTCTCGTTGTCTAGATGTCATGGATGCCAAATTTATGGTTGTAAGACCCATGATCCTCCTGCTCCATTGAATCCCTTTATCATCGTATGACCTTTTATGAAATCGGGTATCGACTTAAGAACATGTAACCCTAACTCGATCAGGGGGCATGGTTATATCATTGTCATAGTATATTATTCTACTAAATGGACCGAGGCAATGCCTACATTAACAACACTAGCAAAATGACTACATATTTATTTTTCAATCATGTTATCACTCGGTTTGGTGTTTAGCAAGCCAACTTACATATCACATAAAGCATTTCCAAAATCATATGATGTCTGAACTAACTGCTAAAATATGACTTTCCCATGAAAGTTCCACTCCCTACTATCCTCAAGCTAATGGATAGGTTGAGGCTATCAATAAAGTTCTTAAGACTATGCTTCAATGTATGGTAGGGGTCCATAGATCAGACTGGCATTTTCTTCTTTATGTTGCGTTATGGGCATACCAAAACAACATAAACTTTGAAACGGGAACTCTAAACTCGAAATGGGAACTCTAGCCAAAAAACCCCATAAAAACATCAAAAGCAATGCTAAAACGAAAAGTGTGCATACTGGAACGATGGTTTTTTTTTTAGGCTCAATTTTGAGCGTGTTTTAAAAATGGCAGTGAAAACAAATTTTTTGTGCAAAAATTGTGCCAAAAACACCTTGAAAATGGAAGCGTTGATACTGGAATGATGGTTTTTTTAGGGTCAATTTTAAACATTTTTAAAAATTTCCAGTAAAACCAAATTTTTATGTGCAAAAAAACCATTGTTTTTTACGAAAAAACACACTAATGTTTTTGGTAGAATAACATTTTTCTTTCCTAAGTATAAAATCAACTTGTTTTAGTAACATTGATAAAGATAAAATAATGGGATCTGAAACACATTAAAATTCTATTAGTTTTCATCGATGTTGTTAAACATATAATAACATCACACTAGAGATCGCTAAAATTTTAATTGTTTTCAACCATAACATTAAAGATAGAAAAAAATTTGGAAAATTTTCAATCATAAAATTAAAAAACCATGACATTATGAACAAATTACATGAATAAATTAATCAAAATGTCATTATTTGTACATTGAATGAAACATACATTAGATCTCTAATTTATTGTGCATTGTAGATATTCTAAACAATAAAAATCATAAAACATATAATCCAACAACATAAAAATGACTCATAACTTCTGATTTAACACCATATATATCAAAATTTTTATATAAACTGTCTTAGATAATTATTCAAAATTAGTTATATTTTCTTGCACACCAGAATTCGCATCTTCATATGAATGACTGGATGCAGAAGAAGATGTTCCATATTCTTCTCTTTCATCACCTAGTGCCCCATATAAGTCCACATGCATGCCCACCATTTCAGGTTTCAAAATTCTTCTAGATCTACGACTGGTTTGAGCAGACTCCCATCTCAACACTATTCATTCTGGTAAAAACCTTTGCAGAATCTCTATCGTCTTGAAGCGAAGAGTTCCTCTCCTAGTTAAATTGAATTCATAAACAAGTATGTCAACATCCTCCAATTTTAAGAGGTCTATGCGGTGACAATTTATATTTGTACCCTTTCTTTTTCTCTTTCAGCCAATTTTTTTATCAACTACCATCTTTGGCTTATACATACCAATGTACTTCAACACTGTAACATCTTCATTTTCTATAAACACCTTTATAACCTTAGCAACCCATAATAGATAGCCATTGGGAACTCTATCTGCTAGCACTATGATCACGCAACCCTCCTCAATATCATGTATTGAACCCCTGTAAGGTATTCCATGGCTTCATGTTGTGCACGAGATCTTCTGGATCCAATATACATCTCTCTTTCCTCTTCTTATGAAGAATTAATAATACCTTGAGATTGTTGTTGTTCAACAATGTTTCTTTCCTCATGTTCATTTGACAAATTTTGTGGCCAAATAAATGGATTTTTCAAAGGTACATATTCATTTGTTGTTCTTGAAATGATATCACTTTGATTATTGAAAAATGACTCCCACCAAATTGTATCAGCAATGTCAAAGTACTCATATGTATATCTAATACATTTTTTAATTTCTTCCAATCAATCAGAATAATTTATATCTCTATTCTATTTGTGTGCATTATGAACTTCATCAATTGATTGTAATAACAATATTTTTGATGCAAATATTGGATGATATGGAATGAACCTCAAAAATTCCAAACCCGATGATGGTTCCCATTTTGCAGTAGTTGAATACTTGTTGCCCCATATTAGTGTTTTCCCATCTATTTTTTTGATACAAAATTGATGATGGAAGCCAATGTCATTAAGTTGTTCAATGCATTTCTCCTCACCACATGATCCCAGAATAAACCTTCGCATGTCAATAGTTTCTTCCAACACATCAAAAGTAAGCTCTGGAATGTATTATTTCTTAATACATTCAATTAATTATGGAAAGCTCCCAACTTCCTTCCTCCTCAATGTGACTGAAAAACGACTGAACATCTGATCAATATGGTCATGAGTGTGCCCAACAAGAAGGAAACCAACCTTTACCTTCTAAAAAATTCTCAATTCAACAAGCATGTTTAGATATCCAAAAACAACCTGATTTTTGTTTTCATGGAAAGTGTTGTCCAATTGTAGATACAAAACATCAATAAGATTACCAAACCAATGAGAAAGTACATCATGAATTATGGTTATTGTCAGATTTGCATCATTATGAATATTTGGAGCTGTGAAGTACACCCTTGGCAACAATTTCCCATTGAAGACCATACAACTGACCAAGTGATACTGAATAAAATTTTCCTCCTGTAAATTTTTGGGTGTGCAAACAAAATGTGGTAAAAGTGTTTTCTTCTGCTCCATACCATCAATTATCAAACCCAAATATTTATTCGGATTATCATAACACTTCTTTTGATGCTCGTACAACTTTTTCCTTTCACTTGTTTGTTGTTTGTGATGCTCTTGAAGTTCTTTCACAATGGAATCTACACAACATAAAAGAATCATTAAGAAATACATTTTCATAGTTAATGACTATACAATTTTAAAACTTAAAGTTATGAATGCTTTCCTCTTTTTGACCCTTCACATTTATTCCTTTTTTATTTAAGAGAAGCACATTTACTGAAGATCCCCATCCTTGTCTTCTTAGGAATACATACATTGTTGAATTCTTAAAATATTGATATGTAATAAAACGACCATGTCCCTCAAAACCTTCTGCATTTTATTTGTACAAGTTGTAGATTTCTCGTCCTAAAAAATTATCTGAAATATGTATTGTCTCTCTATTTGGCATACACTCTCCATGCTTTGAAAAGAAATCTTTCATCCATGACATTACAGTATTTGCTAATGGTGCAAACTGTCATTTATGATGTACTTCTGAATAAAATGTGGGATCCTTTTCCAAATTTTCTTGGATTCTTGAGAGATGAAAATTACCCATCGAATGAAAAATTTTGAAAGCCTTTCTACAGATAAATAAAGACCCAATATGATAATCATAACCTAACAATGTAGATTGCATGCACCCAACTCAATATGAATTTTGCATGCTTTTATTCATTGACAAATATTTCTTCCTTTTCTCTAATGCAAATTTGAAATCCATATGTTTCAAGCAATCTTTTTGAAAATATTCACTTGAAATGAAAGCACTAATAGAACTTCTTCTCGTCAGATATTCTCCTTTACACCTTGTATAATTAGAACATCTTGGATTGATACGAAAAGATCTGCTCCTACTCCTCGATACAATATTTCCTAACAACATCTCCATCATTGGATCATCATTTGTATAAGCATTTCCATGATCATTCTGAGGAATGTTATCCTCACTATGATCAGTTGTGCTTTTGAAATAGTGACTTGGAGGATATTCTTCATCTTCCCCTTCTTCAGTGTTGCTGTCATAGTCCTTAGAATTAGTGCTAAATGGGAGATTTGACTCGATTTTTATTGGATATTCTTCCTCATGTGCATTGTTAGTGCTACTCTCATAGTCCATAGAATTAGGATTACATCGAAAATGTGACTGTTTACTTACTGAAAATTCTACATCCTCTTCTTTGTAATTGGTACTCTCATAGTCCTGAGGATTAGGACTAAGTGCTTCATCCTATCCTTCATCACTACTGCTCTCATAGTCCTTACGATTAGGACTAAGTGGAAATTGTGATACTTTATTTATTTGAAAATCTTCATCATGTTTTTCATCATTGTTGCTCTCATAGTCCATAGGATTATGATTAAGTGGACATCATGACACTCTAATCATTTGATATTCTTCATCATGTTCTTCATCACTGTTGCTTTCATAGTCCATAGGATTAGGACTAAGTGGACAAGGTGACACTCTATTCATTAGAAATTTTTCATCACTGCCACTCTCATAGTCCATAGGATTAGGACTAAGTGGACATCGTGACACTTCATTCTTTTGAAATTCTTCATCATGTTTTTCATCACTGTTGCTTTCATATTCCATAGGATTAGGACTAAGTGGACACTGTGACACTCGATTTAGTTGAAATTCTTCATCATGTTCTTCATCACTATTGCTCTCATAGTCCATAGGATTAGGACTAAGTGGACTCCGTGACACTCCATTCTTTTGAAATTTTTCATCATGTTGTTCATCACCGATGCTCTCATATTCGATAGGATTATGACTAAGTGGACGTTGCGACAATCCATTCTTTTGAAATTCATCATCATTCTCTTCATCATTGTGCTGTCATAGTCCATAGGATTAGGACTAAGTGGACACTGTGACACTCCATTCTTTTGAAATTCATCATCATGCTCTTCATCATTGTTGCTCTCATAGTCCACAGGATTAGGACTAAGTGGATACCATGACACTCCATTCTTTTGAAATTCATCATCATGCTCTTCATCACTGTTGCTCTCATAGTCTATAGGATTAGGAATAAGTGGACACCATGACACTCCATTCTTTTGAAATTCTTCATCATGCTCTTCATCATTGTTGCTCTCATAATCCATAGGATTAGGAGTAAGTGGAAACCATGACTCTTTATTCATTTGAAATTCTTCATCCTGTCTTTCATAAATGCTACTCTCATAGTCCTTAGGATTAGGAATAAGAGGAAGAATTGACTCTCTATTCATAGTGGAAGAATTTATGTTATATTCATCAATATGAATAGAGTTATTACCCGACGAAGATGTTGATGCTTCAAAAAGCGAAACTTCACTATCAGAAGAATCCATGCATTTCAAATAGGAGAGGTTGAATGAGACAAATGCAAACTCTCCCAATGACAATATATAGCTTAAATAATGGAAATTTCCCTCCAAAAATTTCGTTTCATGTATTTACCTCCATTATTTCCTTCTACAATTTATTGAAAAAATTTAACTAATTTTTTTTATGAAATAAATCTTTAAAATTAAAATTGTAAGCTAAATATTTTACCTAAATTAATTTATTACTTAAAATATATAATATTTACTAAACAATTGAATTTTTTTTTTAATTATTATATTTTCTAAAACAAATTAATCCCACATTCATTGTGCTGTAAAACAATTCTGTAATATTCGCTTTATCATAGTTTCCTATATCGCCATAACAAAATTAGCATGTTAAAATTTATAAAAGCAAATTAATCCCACATTAACCATACGATAAAATAATTTCATAATTTCCCCTATATAACAAATTTCATTATCACTATTCCTCACATCATATCAAAGTTTTCTGAAGTTTGTTAAAGGACTTGGAGTGAATTTGTGGAGCAACTACATTGCTATCAACAACATATTCAACATAGGATTATCGCATTTGAAAGGTGAGTTAATTTTTCTGCTATGCAAATTTTAAAATTAAATAAGTTTAATGATTTTTATTTTTTTTAATAGTTAAAAAAATTTGTGGGATTGATTTAAACACTACGTCTGCAGTGGGCGTGGTGGGCCTGATAATGCTTTTGGTGGCCCAACGGGCCCGTGAGTGAGGGGTGAGGGGGGTTGGCTGCCCAGCACCCCGCCCCACCCCGGTGGCCCAACGACTGTAAGGGCGGAAGGCTGCTGGGACGCTGGTGTGGGGTGGGGGGAGCACGCCAGCCCCTCTGCTCAACCCTTGCGGCCCAACGGCTGCCAATCGGCCTGCCACCCCGGCGGGCCATTGGGCGACCCGGGTGAGGCGGAGGTTGGCCAAGCCCTCCACCCCACCTTGGCGGGCCATTGGGCCACCGGGGTGGGCCGAGGGGCTTGGTGCCCAGCCCCCACCCCACCCGAGTAGCCCAATGGCCCACCTAAGTGGGGCAGAGGGGCTGGAACCATCGGGGTTGTGTGGGGTGGGGCTGGAGTGGGGGGGGGGGGGGGGGGGGGCGGTCGGGGTGGGCGTGAGGGTAGGATAAGGGGGATGGGATTTACTGGGTGATTTTTAGGGTGGGGCGCCAAGGTGCTATATTTTTAAATTTCTTGTATGTTTTTTTTTTTAAGTGTTTTGTTTCAAAAAATTAATTATAATTTATCACTTTGTTTGTTAATTTAAGCTATTTTTTTTTGTAATTTACTAATTTATGTGTTTTTTTCTTCAGGAAAATGGCATCAAACAAGATTTTTGTGAATCTTTCTTAACCAAACACTATTAAAGGTGGATCTTCAAAAGGCATTGTTGAATGAACCAAACCTAAGTTAATAACTACAAATCTTTGAAATGCCTCAACCGATAAGAGGATGATTTCATACTTGAAGAAATAAAAACAAGTGAAACTTCCAACAAATTTCTTGTATGTGAAAGAAAGAGAAAGCCAAGGTGTGCAGATATATCTATATTTTTATATGCCTAACAATACTGGAATTTATGAGGTGCTGGGAAAGGTCATAGACATGTGTTTGGTACCGATCAGTGAAGTTGTTTACATACTTACAAAACCGCCCAAGTCAAATGAAAGGATTAAATACCAGTTATCATATTCATTGTATGACACGAGAGAGGTATCTACAAAGTTTGGTAAACAAATCATAAATGAGATTAAACAAAATATCTTAAGTACTGTTATTTATATTTTTGTTTTGCGTTCTTGTAACTGTCTCATTATATTCTTATAACTTTGTTTTTATTGACATATGATATTTTGTTTGGCAGAATTTTGTTGAAATTTGTTCAATTATGTTGGGATGCATTCATTTCATAGAGCATGATATTATGAAAGTTGTCAGCAGTTTCTACTCAGTGTTAGAAGAATATATGGAAAGCAAGCAAAATGTAGTAATTCATGATGCTACAGAACTACATCCAAAGGATTAGAAAAAAATGCCTCTAGTGGATAAATCTAGCAAAGGTAGACATGTTACTTTTGAATATGAGGAAGTTGAAACCGATACTGAAGAATATGTTGTCGTTACTGAGGATGACATTGGAAATGATGTTAGAAAGGAGAAGAGTTGTAAAAGACCAAAAGTAACAATGCCCAAGAATAAATCTATTCTAGTTAATGATGAGAATGTTATGAGGAAGAAAAGTAAAGTTGAACATTCTGAATTATTCATTACCAAGAGTCAAGATCCTAGTGAAACTTCAAGAGAAAGTAGAGAAATCATTACACCAGGAGCTGATTTAGAGGATGGCATTATTAAAAGAAAACAAATTGTCATTCGAAAGAACTTGACAAAGAGAAACTTAATTGAGGGTGGTCATACATTTCAACTTAATGTGAGACAAATATATAAGGCAAGTGAAGGACAATGTAAATATCAAATCAGAAAGCCACACCACCTGCATGTTCACAACTTGAAAACATTGATGAAGTACAATCCATATGCTCATGTGGTTAATTATGTGCTTCTTGTTGATCAGAATCAATTTCCCAACAAAGAAGCATTTGATAAGTCAAAATGTTTTGAATACAATTATTACGTGTTTGGGGGGAACCATTCTGTAGAAGCTCAAAGATAATTGATGGAGGAATATCCCAATAACCCACGTTTTCAAACAATGAAATGTATCATTTATGCTAGTTTATCAGATATAGAATCAAATTTAGTGGCATGGGATCATAATTCAGATAATGAATATAGGATGTCTATGACTTTCATCCAAAGGGTTAGATTTATTCATAGTGAATTTGAAGAAAAATGTGGTGGGGATAAGCTAAATGTTACTGTAGATTTCTGAAAGGAATGTTGTATGGAAATAAGCTATCAAATTGAGGAGAAAATCAATTCAAAATGCGACATATTAAATACTGATTTATTCAGAGGTATTGATAACATTTTCCATTTGGCATTTAGAACTAGAGAGATATGTGAATTGATTAATGAGATTTTTAGCATGTAGGAGAACATTGGCATTAAAAACTAGAAGGTCAAAAGTTCTAAACCATTAATATGTAGCAACAGTAAGTTAGGTCCTAAAATGAAGCAACTTCCAAAAGATATGACTATCACACCTTGGAGAGCATTGCAAGGAGTGAAGGATGAAAAACTTGTCAAGGCAATATTATCTCGTGTGAGGTTAGGGGAATTATCATTGGAGGAAATGTCTAAGGAATTTCAAAAGTAATTTTGTTGAATTATTTTTACTTATTTCTAGATTATAATTTTCTTTTAAATATAACATATTGTTGTTGGTAGTATTTTTTATACATATCATTATATTAACTTTTTTTACTTTATCTATGTAGCCACAAAGTTTACATTAAAATACAAGAACAAATGGTTAAATAGTTGAATGAAGATAGTTGGGATGATGTTGTACGCAACTATCTAAATTCAAGTTCTACATCAACATTAATTTTTTTTTATCTTGCATTTAGAAAGGTATGTTGATTTATACATTCATTTTTATTCATCTATATAGTATTTTTATTTTATAACTTACACATATATTTGTTTGTTTTACTAAAGATGAGGAAGGATGCAAATGGAGCACCAAATAGTTTTAGAACCTTTATTGAAAAAATTAAGATCGAGAGACTGAAGAAGCAACGTCTTAAGAATGTTGAACTTTATCCAGCTCTTACTCGTTTCATTTGGAATGGGCTTGACACTATTCAATATCAAGTAATACAAGGTGATTGTGAATACATTGCTAAACTCATACTTAAAAGGGAGTATGCCCTAGTTATTGCAGATATTCCCCATGTTTTCAATATTCCAAACATTGACTATGATAGTGACCCTTATACTTATAAAGCTTTTAGTAAAGTGGTTGTGGGATTTCTAGAAGTCACATCATCACCATTATGGAGATTTGTGACAATTCATTCAGACACACAATTGGCAATGTTATTGTCAAGCTTCAAGGGGAAAACAAACTCAAGGATGCACCTTACATGGTAAGATGTTGAAAATGTATATTTGATTAATGTTAAAAAAATTTATTTATGTACAATTTAATCAAATTTTTACTATTTCATGTTATAGGCAAAAGACAAATCTCCTTAACCGTGAAGATCAACCATTTATAAATAATTGTGAGTTCATCCATATTGATAGTTGGGCAAAAGATGATAGCTATATGTCTATGATTTTTAATTGGGTAGATGGAAAGAGTCATAGCCAAGTACTGGCTTATGATGTTGTTGTGAGAAAAATAACATATGAAGACAAAGAAGCAAAAGGAGAGATAGTTAACATTTATCAAAAACCGCAGTTACTGATTAAATATCTTATAGACATATGTTCAAATGAAGGAGATTGGGTTCTGGATTTATTTTTTAGCTCAGGTAAGTTTTATTATATGGAATTGAATTTCCATATCTTATTTCTTAATTTAGATGTCATTGTAGTAATTTACTTCATTATTTCTTCTGTGCTTGATAATTAGGTACAACACTAGCATGTTTCCCTCAAAAAGAAAGAAATTGCATTACCATTGAAAAGATCCAATACATTGAAATTTTATTCAACAAAGAATTAATGCTCTTTAATTTCTTCCAGATGCAATGCAAGAATTGGGTTGAAGAAAAGGGACTTTAGTGAATCACGTGTGGCAAAAAAGGCAAAGGAACCCCAACCACCATTACATGGAATGGTTGGAAAGCATACATTGGAAGATTCGCAGACATCAAAGATCCATTAGAGGAGGAGAATGAGAAAAATGAAGCGGAAAATATTGTGGAAGAAGACAATGATGAAACTCTAGAGGATGAAGAGCTTGGATTATGTGATATTGTTGATTAAATTTAAGTTATGCTTGGAAATCAAGCTCATGTTTTGTAACCATTTTTTAATTATACATGTAATGTTTTGACTTTGACATTTTATGATAAGAATAAGCATTCAATTAATGTTGTTATGTGTTGATTATTCGTATTATGTGATTTTCGCATTAATTTCTATGTTAGTCATTTTTTTTTTTAAAACAGTGATTATTATTATTTTTTTGAAATGAAATTCATAAAAAAACTATTATTTAACCATTTTTAGTTAAACTTTTCCTATGAAAATTGTGATTTTGACATGTCATTTCTAGCAAAAATTACAAGAGATTATCAAAATTTTTAGTTATATTTATGTTGAAAATGGTTATTTTTATGTCAATTGTTAAAAATTATTGTTTTTTAAAGACAATTATTTCATGTGCATTGAAAAATTAGTTAAGGATGTATAAATATGTAGAATATCGAAACTTTAAAATATCGACCTTCTTCTTTAAATATGCAAACCAATAAAAACCTCACTCCAAAAAAAAGAAAATAGATAAATAAAAACAAGAAAATATTAAGAATACGACCACTTCAAAAATTGTTAAATTTAGAAAATAATTATTTACATTTCATACATTAGAAAATTTAAACTCAGAAAATAGGTATTCTAAAAAAAGGGCTTGATGCAGAATCACCACTTTTTTAAATCATCATGCAAATCACTAATATTCTAAAACATAATATACATAAAAAAAAAAAAAAGTGCCAAAAACTATGCTCTAAAAACAATATGTGTGTTTTGCTTCGCCCCTTTTCAAAATCAGGTCACTTTTTTGCTATCTTTACGAAACAGGTAATAGTATCACTTCCCATTTCAAAATTTACATTTTTCCAAACCTCAGTAAGGACTACTACCAGATTTACACCCTTTCAATTGGTTTATGGTCTAGAAGAAATCCTTCCAATCAAATGTGAGATTTTGTCACTAAAACAAGTTTTAGAACTTCTTCCTACCACTTTTGTAGAAGTGGAACGTCTTTTACTTCTTACCCATTTAGATGAGACACAACGTGATGCCTCTATAGCTAACGAATCTCATAAAAGACGTATCAAGGCGCAATATGAAAAAAGTGTCAAGCCTCATATCTTCTCGGAAGGAGACCTTGTTCTTTTAGATGACCAAGAATATGATAAGTTAGGATCATGAAAGTTCCAACCTATGTGGTTAGGTCCATATATCGTCAAGCATGTTCTTGATAAAGGGGCCTATGAGTTAGTCAATTTTCATGGAATTCCACTAGAGAAGCCTAGAAATGGGTTATACCTAAAGAAATACTATTTCTGTTCTCATGAGTAGTAACAATGTGTACATATTGTGTATAGATGCCTTTAGTGTGTTTGTACTGTGTCTCTTCAGAGTTTGCTATAGTTTCTATTGATCCCTTTTATGTTTGATTTGCAGATGTCGACATCCCTTAAACCGTATTTTGGTTATGCTA
Organism: Pinus tabuliformis; assembly: GCA_031772625.1. Lineage (NCBI taxonomy): Eukaryota > Viridiplantae > Streptophyta > Pinopsida > Pinales > Pinaceae > Pinus > Pinus tabuliformis. Next base: position 699,690,562 of record CM062805.1, on the reverse strand, counting down.
ATGGTGCTAGTTGTAGGACTCTGAAACTATCCTCCGCAACGTGGGCTATATTTGCTCCAAATGGTGGGTTAGTGAGTCTACAAGGGATTTGTATTGGTTTCTCTACCAACAACATTGTTGAGTATAGCACAATGGTCGAGCCACTGCCTTATGCTATTTCACAAGGTATCCATCATTTAGTAATCATACTTGACTCACATGCTAATGTTTATTCGGTTAGAAGTCCTACCATCCTTCACATGTTCTTAAGGTTTCGCCTTCTAGAAATGAATATTTATTTCATACAATATGATCACATTTCTAGAAATCTAAACACATTGAGAGATGTGTTTGCTAGTCATAATTTAGATAGACATTTGCAACGAATGTAAATAAGTTTCAATATACATCACATATATTGAAAGCACAATAAGAACACAGAAACACTCAAGATATATATATATATATATATATATATATATATATATATATATATATATATATATAGTATATATATATATATATATATATATAGTTTGGTTTTACAATATTTGTGCCCGAGACACATATGACCATGAGACCCATATAAAAAACTACACACAATTATCTAAGTAGACTAATGAAAGTGCTCATGATAACATGCCACTACATGAGCTATCTTGCGCAGTAGCCAAAAAATATCGCTAGGAACGCCGATAGTGTTTTGCTAAAGTCGCATTGAAATCTGGTCAACCACGGTCTAATCTATCTTGTGTGTCAACCCCTCCATGTGGCGCTCCACATCTATTAGGGTCTCGATACATTAATATCCTGTAGTGCATTCCACCCTACTGTAACAACCTGTAGTAGTTCTACATCCACCTGTGGATGTTCTCCTGCACGATAGAGATATGAAGCACCTATAGGTCGAACAAACCCAATTTCTGCATGAATGAATCAATAGATTAGTCTCAGAAACATCAAAAACAAAAAAAGATTGTAAGAATTTCAAAAATTCAAATGGTTGAAATATCTTACCTGTGACACCTCGTCGCTCACCCTCAGGAAGCATGAGGTCAAGGTCATCACGAAAATCGAGCCATGTGTATGGATAATCATTAACCATAATGAATTGTCTACACAACCATCCAAAGAAGGTTTGTGAGAAATTAATCACCGATGGAGCTGCATTTCAGGACATATGATCTATCCACCTCCTCATCTGTGGAACCCTCATATCAATGGGATCGAGTGTAATCTATTGAGGATATAGTAATGGAACCAATTCTAGAGTAAAAGAGACCAAGATGGAACTATAGCCAAAGTTTTTCAATTTTACCTCTCTTTCTTTAGACATTTTCTCCTTCATATTGACCAACACTCCCTCACTCCAGTTGAAGACTATTGGCTCCAAGCACTCCACACCATACTACATGTATGATCTTCTAGCTACATGAAGTATTGAGCTACCCACAAATCTGGCAATGATGAATACGATTATTCTTAAGGGAAATGGGTTATAGATTTTATTCTAATCTTTCCATCTCTAGTTGGCTTGGATCGAGGTATGAAATAAGTCGCAATATAGTCTTTCATCATTTCTCCACCCCTTCTCTGGACGAGGAGAGAGATGGGGCCACCTCTCATGGATAAACCTATCAGAAAATATATGTCCTCTACCATTATCTTGAGTAGAATTTCCTCAAATCTAAGTGCATATGCTTGCACATCCCATAAATGAACAAGATACGCTAGTAATTCCATCTACTGCCTCATACCAGGAATCCATGATAATTTAAAAAATCCACAGCTTTTTAGTGCCTGGATGGTAGCAGGATCATTCGATGTATTCAAATATTGTTCTTCATGTTCTCTTTCTCTCCAGATAAAGGCCATTTTGTGCTAATGCAGACATGAAACATCAAGAAGAGACTCATTAGGATCCATTCCATGCAAAGAAACTAGAAAACACATTTTAGATTTACGCCCAACACACCCCTACCCTACAGTGCATTCTCACTTAGGTGAAACACACCTTTCGACCATATGGATCTGAATTGGTCCTAGGGCAAGTTATTTAAACCCCAGAGCCTTAAAAATACCCAAAACTTACATGAAAACACAAAATGAGACCATGAATTGAAAGAGAAAGGTCTTAGATCTTACCTGGAAGTGACGAAGCTTGAAATAATCCAGCGGATGGAGTGTAATAAGATGCAGAAGATCAAAGGAAAAAACTACTCAGAACTCTCACTGTTGAAGGTAAATATGAAATGGTAAAGATGAATAGTCATTTTGAATATTTATGGTTTTTTCTTCCATTATTTTATTCGTATTTAAAGTTTCTACCTAGTTACAACCCATTTTTACTATGGAACATGTATTTTTAATCCTTTTTGTGATGTTTTCAATAGGCCAACAACTGTTTGACTGTTTTTATCACTTTCTGACAAGCTTATTCTAACCACGGAGCACACTTTTATTGATTTTTCGGGATCTATAAAGTTACAAAAAAAAGGAACCCCCTAGAGTCCTCTTCCACCTCTTTTCAGTTTTCCAAAATATGAAAATATTGTCGAGCACTTGTCTTTTTGAACTCGTTAAAGTAAATGAAAAGATGTCTACTTGGTATAAGTTTAACCCTTTTCCAAACTAAGATAGACTACTTACGAAAAAGGAATACCTTAGTCGAACAAGGCTAAGAGGTTCTCTTGTGTACTATTTTATGCCTTTTTGGACCTAAGAGACTATCTATGAAAAGGAACATCTAGAGTCTTTTTTTTTCCTCTTCTTCAAACTCTCTAAAAATGAAAAAGATGTTGAGTTATACCTTCGTTGGACTTGTTAAAAAATCAAACATCGATGGAATCATCATCCATGAAGGGATAAAACCACTTCTGCTTTGGGTTCATTAAATATTATTAGAGGGATTCATCTGAAGGATGAACTTACAGATCAAGCGTATGTTCTCCTCCTCAAGCTTGTTAAAAATTAAAGATATACTGACTAGTATGGTTGGGGAAATTGGGAAAACAGGGTACTCCATTTGTTAATGGTAGCGAGTTTCTCTTAAGCACGACACTCTTCCATTTCATCTCTGTGGCTATTGGGTTGGGAAATCTACTTGTCTTCTAGTTTATCATACTGTTTCAAAGCCTTTATTTTGGTTTTAGGCCAATGCTACCAACTCTATTCAATGTCGTCATTGTATTCAAGGGAAGTCATTTAGTTAGTATCTGCTACAATACTCTTAAGCCTTCATTCCATGTATGCCTTTCCTGATCCAATTTTGTATCAACATAATTATGATCATTCTGTCTAAAATCATCATACCCATTTCGTGTCGTTGATGAGGGATACACGAAGACCCTCCTCCGACACTTCTTGTCGACATCAACTCATTATTCATAAAACTGACTTAGAAAAATCCTTTGGTACTTTCATTCTTGCATATATCAATGTCGAGTTTCCTTCCTCTTTGTGACAAGTTTACATCATTGGCCTTCAACCGAAAGATTCTATGTGGTGTTCGACATCAACTCATTTATTCACACCATGTGGCTTGCACTAGAGTACCTTGAGAGCCATTAACATCATCAGTGGTTTCTCTCACATTTGTTAATGGCTTACATCATTGGCCAATAATCATATGGTGTCTACCATGTTCGACCTCATCTCGTTGATTCACATGGTTAGAATCATACATTAGTTGGTCATGTGAATGAGATAGAATACCTTGGATATATTTTCATCCATCAGGGCTGCGATTTCAAGAGTAATACAAGATTAAAATGTATGATGGCTATGATCATACAGACATTTGTCCAATCATTGGTCCACCATTTGTCATCAGTGGACATTTCTTCTAATCACTGTACATGTAATGGTACCTTATGTGCCAAGTATCGGTATGTCTCCCTCAGTAAATATGTCATGATGTAAATGTATTGTAACATATGATGATCTCGCCGGTTGTTCTTGATCCGACTTGTCACAACATAAAGAACTGCATTCATCAACTATCATTTCTGACTTTTCTCTTTAGGGGGAAATCTGTTATAGGCCATTTTGTCACATCTAGTAAATAGTCCTTCAAACAAGATCATTCACATCCTTTAAACACTTTATAATCCTACCTACATAAAGCCCTAAACATGGCTCTTTCTAATCCATGAGTTTATGCCTATTAATCCATGAGTTTAAGCCTATAAGTACCTTATTTTAGTCAATTTAAGGACCAACACACCCTGACCCTTGATTGGCCAACGTTGACTACTAGGTTTCCCTTCTCTGCACCTGTGTTGATCACTAGCAGTTTGCTCAACATTGGGGGTGCGTTGATTCTAGAAATTCAGGAAAATAAAAAAGAATCCCGAAGCTTCCTCTTACAAAATATTCTAGGATTTGTTGTAACTATTTAACTCAGATGAAAATATTGAATCCTATCCTATCGAACCTTGGATTTTTCATCCCTTCTCCCTCGAGCTCATCCACCCACCAAGAGTGCATCTCAAGACGAGATTGGTAAAAGGATAGGAATTCATGAACTACCTCCTTCACCTATATATTTACCTGACATCCATAGGAAAGGGGTTAGCTTTTGGAGACTCGATTCTACCCTTATGATGCTAATTTGAGATATATCTTTCTATGCATTATGGTGATTAGAGGTGTACTTTTTGAAAAGGAAAGGACAAGTCAAATTGGAGGAGCTCTTCTACAAGATAAACACTTATTTTTGGTTGTAACTCACTCTATTATTATTAATGCAAAGAGTTCCTTGTTTTCCTATATATGATGTTATATTTTCATGTATTTCAACACCATTTTGATCTATTGAATAAAGTGATTATATGATGCTACATAGATTTTGTAGATCATTGACTTGTGTTGTCTTACTGTGCAAGTTCTAATTATAGTGATCAGAGCTAATATTACATCATACAAGCCAAGGAAGGAGAAAAGAATATGGCAGATTCCAGGTAAACTTTATCCCATTATCTATTTACTTTAAGGAAAATATTAGTATCCTTCTCTTTCTATTGTTCTAGGTCAGTCCACCAAGCCTACGGAAGATGCTTCTTTCCATAGTAATAGATTTTTCATAACACGAGGTCATCCTTTAGACCCCTACCCAGAACTTCTTGAGACTTCTCAAAATGATAAATGACATAAGGACAATGCTAAACATACAAAACTTGAGCAAGAACTTGCGATAACCATACCTAATCATCATATTCATTTCATCAATAATATAATGAACATGTAAGATATAGATCATGAATGCATATATGATCATAGGAGTCTAGAACTTATTTGAGAATCACCAATAAGGCCTAATACCTTCTCATAATAGCTATAAAAACACTTTTTATCCCATGCATTCATTAACCATCATATACTTATCAAATCCTGAAAAAATCCATAGTTAGAGCACACATTACATATCCATGCTTAGAACCAACATATAACTAGATTATTAACCATGACATAACAACCATCAAACAATTATAATATAAAGTGTAAGTGTTCATAGAATATAATAGGAAAATAACTCTTATTAACATATGAAAAATCCAACCAAGTCAGGGACTTCCACGTACCAGTTGACCATAGATTGGGTTGAACCAAATATTTTTTTTCAGCTAATCAACCCTATGCCATATTCCAACCATGAATGTGAGATCTCAAGACATAAAAAACCACAGCCTTAGGAAGATGAAATCAACTCCACCCTCAGACTACCGTGATCTCACCAAAACTAGTCAATAAATCACAAAGCCCAAAAAAAGCTTGGATGCCTCAAAGTTTCTTCACCATTATCTTGAGGAATTTTTCTGTCTTCACCCACTTTTTGAGGTCTTTTTGGAAATTAAACCACCTTTACCCCCAACCCTTGGGAATTTTCCTAAGACTGTTAGGCCCCTATACTACTAGTGTAACCCCTTATTGTTATTATTACAACCCCCTTATTATATTGTTGTACCTATGTAGTCCCCATATTTTTATTATTGTGCCCCATAGAAGCCCACTATTGTTATTATTGTGCCCTTACATTATTATTGTTATTTCGACTCTAATTATATAATGACCCCTTAGACTCCTATATAGAAAGGAGGTCTTGTCATTTGTATCATCCAAGAATTGTTCATTTGTGTAATGTAGAGGAGGTTTCCCCCTCAAAGAGGCTTATTTCTAAGGCGTTCATGTATCTTTTCTATCTTTTTGTGATTTGGTTTCATAACATTTGGTATCAGAGCTTCGGATTCTAGGGTTTCGCTATTCCAAACAAGTCATCATGCCATTTTCACTATAATTTTTTTTCTACAACATTTCAAAAGCTAAAAACAAAACCCATTTGAGATGAACTCGCGCTGAACCTCGGGTCCACATTTCAGATATTTTCATGCTACATTTTCAAAGATATGATATGAGGAAGTTAGGGTTTTTGCAAGCACCAAAATTTCAACTAAAATAGGTCATCGTCGGATTTTCGCTATAACTCTTTCGCAACAAAGTTTCAGAAGCTCAAACAAAAACCATTTTAGAAGAAATCGGTTTGAACCTCATCTCCGAATTTCAGATCCTATCTCGCTATAATTTCGGAGATATAATTTGCAGAAGTTAGTGTTTTTGCAAAACCCTGAATTACATTCCAAACAGGTCACCTTGGGAAAATCGTCATAATGTTCGCTCTGAACATCGGAATGAATTTTTGTAAGTTATAGAAAGAGGACAGACTATAGTTTCTTGTGTATATTTTTCAGATCCAAAAGTCAAAACAGTGACACATGGAACTTCATACAAGTTCGCTCTTCTGAAAAGGTATATAATCAGGTCATCTTCGGAGATTGTGCATAACTCTTTCATGGAGAATCCAATTTTGATCAGACTGGTGGCATTGGAAATAGGACTTAGAGGTTTACTGCACTTCGCAATTTCAGAATTAGAAGAGACGAAATTACAGAGTTATAGTCATTTCAAGATCGAGCTCCTAAAATCAAGAAAAGGCGATATGAGGATGTTTGATGGCAAGGATCCAGTAAATTGGATACTACAGATGGAGCAATATTTTTATCTACATGAGGTGCAACTGTTACAAAAGGTACGTATTGCATCTTCATATTTAGAACTGGATCAATTTTTATGGTATCAATGGATTTGTTCTCGTAAACCACTTGTTACGTGGTCAATTTTCATGGAGGAAATGATAGCACATTATGAGGATACAAAGAGAAACACCTTCTTTAGCCAATTGAATCTCAAACAAAAGTGTTCAATGGCATAGCACATTGAGGACTTTCAAAAATTGAATATAAGGGTAAATGGTATTCCAGAGAAGCAAATGATTGATGTCTTCATAGGTACTTTAAAGGATAACATTCAACATGAGGTTCGTCTTTGGGAACCTAGTTCATTGGAGAAGGCATTCAGGTGGGGAAGAAAAATTGAAAGCGAAATTATGGAAACAAGGAATCCCACCACTCACGGCTATAATTATGGAAGTGTTTCTTCTCCTAACCTTCCACAACCTACAAGGTTTACACCACAACAATTGGAAGGAAAAATAGAAAAAGGGATTTGTTACAATTGTGATAGCAAATGCACTAAAGGTCATAAGTGTGCTGAGAAGAAATTATTTTACATAGAGTATGAAGAGGAGGAAGAAAAGGATCAAGAAACATCAAAAGAAGAGGATATACGCTAGGACCCAACCCTAGAGAAAGAAGAAATGAATCCGACCATATCTTGTAAAGCATTGGCAAGAATTACCACTCCTTAAACTCTCAAGATAGAAGGACATATCAAGAAGAAAAAGGTTCAAGAAGTAAAATATCACAGCGAGAAAGAAGAAATGAATCCAACCATATCTTGTAATGCATTGGCTGGTATTACCACTTCTCAAACTATCAATATAGAAGGACATATCAAGAAGAAAAATGTTCAAGAAGTGAAAGATCACATCGAGCATCAAGAAATTAATCCGACCATATCTTGTAAAGCATTGGAAGAAATTACCACTCCTCAAACTCTCAAGATAGAAGGACATATCAAGAAGAAAAAGGTTCAATCAATGAAAGATCACATCGGGCATCAACAACAAGTTATCCAACTTTTAAAGGATAACGCCACTTTGGTGCAAAATCGAATGAAAAAATAGGTAGATCAACATCGCAGTGAAAAAAGTTTTGATGTAGGTGATTTGGTATTTTTACGACTACATCTCAAGCAAGCCATTTATGAGAAGGAAATGTTGGCAATAGTACATGCACTTAAGAAATGGCGACCTTACCCAATGGGAAGACACTTCAAGGTAAAAATCGATCATGATAGTCTTAAATACTTTTTAGAACAAATATTATCTTTAGAAGAACAGAAAAAATGGGTCACAAATACATTGGGTTATGACTTTGACATCATCTACAGAAAATGGAAGAAAATTTTTGTTGCAGATGCACTCTCAGGAAAGGATGAGGATGTGGAAGCATTGTTTTGTGTTATTTCTATTATCCAACCAGATTGGATAAATGAAGCAAGGGATGAATGGAAGAAGGAAAAAGAAGTGTGGCCACTCATTCAAAAGTTGCAGAATATCCCAATTTAAACAATATTGCCAGAACTTGAAGAGGAAGGAAAAATCATATTGGAACCTGGAGCAGTCATAGAAACAAGAACCCGACAGCTATGAAATTGATCAATTTCAGAGTATCTCATCAAGTGGAAGAACTTACTTGCTAAAGATTCCATAGGGGAGGACAAGAATTTTATACAGAAGCATGAAGAACTACTCAAGCGTTGAGGACAACACTTTTTGAAGGAGAGGGGCATGTTAGGTCCCTATACTACTAGTGTAACCCCTTACTTTTATTAGTACAACCCCCTTATTATATTGTTGTGCCCATGTGGTCCCCATATTGTTATTATCGTGCCCCATAGAAGCCCACTATTGTTATTAGTGTGCCCTTAGATTATTATTATTATGTTAGCTCTGATTATATTATGACCCCTTAGACTCCTATATATAGAAAGGAGGTCTTGTCATTTGTATCATCCAAGAATTGTTCATTTGTGTAATGTAAAGGAGGTTTCCCCCTCGAAGAGGTTTATTTCTAAGGCGTTCATCTATCTTTTATATCTCTTTGTGAGCTGGCTTCCTAATGGAGACTACCTCACCTGGATCCAAAACCTTATGGAAATCCAAAGCTCAACTGAGAAAATAATCCCATCACACCATGGTTATCCAGAAAATGGAAAGCAAGGCTGAAACCACTGTCAATCCAGGAAAACCCCATGCTAATGACAACAAATGAACCAAATCAAAAGACACATGTACCATGCATTCACACCTGAGCTAGGAAATCACACATGCAACCTATTACCTGCAAAATCTTACGACTGAAGGTGTTGATCCAACCTTTTTCTTTCTTTGCTTTCTTTCCCTTCTTTCCATGCTTGTCCTTTTCCTTCATTTATTTTTTGTTGTATTTGCTTGCCTTTCCTTTGCTTTCTTGCTTTCTCCTCTTGGTGCTCTTCTCTCTATCTCTCTGAAACTAATTCCAAAGCAAAACTTACAAAATTTGTGAATTGATCCCATTTCCTCAGCCATAAATAAACCATAGTGACACCCACTAGGATGTTTTTCCCAACATTTAGCTTGGAATATGTGTCCCATGACCTTGTTCTTATTATCCTTCCTTTATTAGGTTTATTACATGAAATCTTAACCTGGGGTTGTTACAAATTTTATGTGAGTTTTATTCCTCATTAGGTCTTAGGTTCAAATATCATGAGGAGGGGTTTATGTTTGGAGAAAACTATTGGTAATAAAGATAAAAATTATCCCAATGGGTGTCTAGGCTTGATTTTTCTCTGCAAAATCCTACTAAGAATGTCCCATAGTTGTGGAAATTGTTCTTCCATCCAACATTAAAATTAGATGTGGCCTAAACATAACCTACCTATATAAATATTTAACAAAACATATACTCTTTTGAATTTTTACTCTATATATATCTCATCATGTTTCAACTTTCTTTATATATAAAGATTTATTTATTGTGATCATCCTATGTATATATATCTTCCTTCACATACAAATATTTAATAAAACATACATACTTTTCAATCCTTAATATATATAACCCATCAAGTAATTGACATAGTATCTACATATTTCTTATCATCTAGTTTGACATACACTTTACTATTATTCTTCCGAACTCTCTCTTACTATAATAGTTATCAAATTTATTTATATATATTTATTCTTCAAAGAAAATCTTCTTTTTTCAGATCCTTGTTGGAAGAATCGTTAGGTTTGGTATTTAAAATTCTCACACTAGATTCATAAAAAATATATATATAATAATATTCCACGTATTGAAACAAAAAACCACCTTTAGAAAAATAAGGGGATACTTTCTTGTTCCCACAATATTTTTTCTCCATGTTGATCTCTTTTCACTCCACAAGAAAAAAAAATCAACAATATTTTGATGACCTGGGTCTTCACAATATCTACATGTTCCCTCCATTCATCACTGGACTTCCCAACTATAGTTCCTGTGTTTTGAATGTGGTTAAGGATATTTTCCAACTTTTAGTATCTATGGCTTAGGGTAGCTTCCATATTGAATAAACCTTGCCAAACGTTTCGAATGATATTTTTAGTTTAACATTTATATTTTTTCACATGCCTTCTTGTTTTCAAACGTGTGATATTATGCATTTTTAATCCATTTGGTATGTTTGACTTTAGAATTGGATTACTTCTTGTTTTGAATTAGAAATCATGTAGTTAATTCTTCCTATATATGCATGAATTTATCCACATTACCTTTTTTAGGATTAGTTTTGTAATCATATTATCTTCTTGAAAGCCTTGGAACCAAGTCATTTTTTAATATAACGTGATCATATGAATAAATTGACTACTTCCGTACACATGGAGTTGTGTTTCATTTTTTCATTTTCATTTCCAATATTTTATCTATCAAAATATTCTTGTACTTTATTAAACTAGGTTACACTCTGTTATTCATTCCCATCAAATTTCGATCACTAGTTTTATCATTATTAAGTACCCATATATTGATGGATTTGTTTAGGGAATTGGTAAGTTCATGAACCCTTGTGAACATGCTTGGTTGTGGATTATTTGTATTTAGTGAAATTAGTTGTAGAGTAACTATATTCAATTATTTAACATTCGGTAAAAATGCTTTGAGGAATGCTTTTTAGTTACTTTTTTATGTGGTTTATTATTTTTATATCTTTTCTTTCACTACCTCTTTGATTATTTTAGTTATCATCCTTATTAGGTCTATCAATTATTTAATTCCTTACTTTATACTATCAAAGTTATGTTCTTTTCCTTGATTTTTTTCCTTTGGATCTTTTATAACTTGGTTGCATTAAACATCTACTTATTTGCATTCGTTCTTAACCTTATCCAATATAGAATTGATATAAACATCTACTTATTTATATTCGTTCTTAAGCTTATCCCATAGAGAATTGATATTGGTGTTATTTAACATTTTCCTAATTGTTAGAGGAGAATTCTAGTGATGAATTTAGATTGAATTACGTCACTATTGTACAATCTCATGCTTTCCATAAAATCTTTTAAAACTATATGGATTTTAATTAGTCAATATAGATGGATGATGTATAAGTTGTGACAATGTAAGGGTATGAATGGACAATGAATATATAGAAGTGTAACAATGTTGAAGTCATGACGATATAAATGAGTCATATTATCTGATAAAGAAGTAGTTATACAATAACAAATATATAGATAACGTATCATTACTGAGGTTTTGATACTAAATGGTGTATTTATGTTCTAATATATTGATTTTACTAAAAAAACTGAGAATAATATATATATATATATATATAGATTCATAATTTCTACAAGAGCAAGCTTTCTATAAAAATACAAATGGGTGCTTAAATCATGTCAAGAAAGTTTGTGATTCTTTATTTGTTATTTTCTATTTAATTTATTACATAATTTGATATTCCATTACTTTTTCTCAATGAGAAATATATTTATATTCCATTTAAGGAAATATATGTTTTGGTACTCAAGGGACTAATCAAACAACAAGATTTGAAGCCAATAAAATATGCCCTTGGTCTCTACTTTATTATTTTCCATTTAATTTATTATGTAATTTTATATTCCATTATTTCTTTCCATGAGAAGTATTTTAATATTCAAAGTCCCTAGAATACTCACTCTTTATTTAATATGTTATCTTCCAATTAATGTTTTTACTTAATTTTATATTTTATTATTTTTCTTTGAGAAATATCTTTGTATTTCAAGTCCTCAGCGAACTTTTTTCTTCAATATCAATTCTCAAAGCCAATAAATTAAATACTCATTATGAGCTCAACATGTCACATGCTAAGGAGATGAACTCTAGTGGGAGGATATCAACATTTCCTTGTACAACCGAACCTAAACTCGATTGACAATTATATATTCCATTATATATATTAGGTGTTCCTGGTTACTCTTATTTACATACATAATAGTTGTGTTTTCTTATGTGGTGTTTTTTTTGTTTGCCCTATCTCAATTTCTTCTTTTTCCTGGTAAGAATCCTATTTCCAAATGCATGAAATCCTAGATATATATTTTCAATATAGTACTATAATCATGCTCTTAATGACCTTCCATGGCTACTATAAGGTTCTATGGGGTCTAAAATGTAACTCTCTGTTTTAATTAATAGAAATTTGCAGCCTTTTTCTTGGGAAAAAAAGGTTCTATGGGGTGGTTGTGTCCTTGAAAAGTCTTTGCAACACTACATGTGGGGTTAAGAGGTAGTTCCCCTACAAGGTTTGGGGAAGCACTGTCAAATTTATACAATTGTCTTTATGTCTTGTCCAAATTTTCATTTCTTTCTTGGTTTTTGCTACTATTACTATAGGAATTATCAAATTTGTTTCACATGGAAATCTTTAGTAGAGATGCATCATTCTTTTCAATTTTTTATTTTGTGTGTGTGCACACGCACATGTGTGTTTGTTTGTTCATATCCATGAGGTATAAATAGGTTGGTTTGTGTGGAGTTTATTCCTCGTCGGGTCTTAGGTTCAAATCTCAGAGGAGAGGTTTAGGTTAGGAGAAAATTGTGGGATATAAAGATAAAAACTAACCAAGGACATCTAGGCTTGATTGAGTCTTTCAAAATCCTACTAAGAATGTTTCATAATTGTCCTTGCATCCAACATTGAAATTAGCCTTGACCTAAAGACAACCTACCTATATAAATCTTTAACAAAACATATATTCTTTTGAATTTTGATATATGTCCAATAACATATTTAACTTTTTATCTATATATTGCTCATCATTTCCCCTTCACCTCCTCTCTTTATATATATATATATATATATATATATATATATATATATATATACTTTCAAATAAAAATATTTAGCAAAAATTATATACTTTTAGTCAATTTATCTTATCACATTTTTTTTATCTGTACAATTCTCATCATTCTAACCCCTCTATACAAAATAAAACATAAATCCTTTTAAATATATATATATATATATATATATATATATATATTTCTCGTATCTATATATTTTTTATTTCTCTTTTTATTTTTAACATAACACACCATTTTTCTGAAAGTTAATATAAGCATCATCAATAAATTGAATTAGAATTATTATCTACGTATTACTTATCATCAAGTTTGACGCACACTTTACAATTCTACTTTTGAACTCTCTTACTATTATCATATTTTAGAAGATCCTCTCCATATATAAATAATTCTTTAATAAAATTTGCATGTTTTTAAATTATCTATATACATGTCCTTGTTTTATAACATATTTTTCTTTATTCTTTATAATAAAAAAACACTCTTTCTACATTCTTTCAAGTTTTAACAAATAAAACCCATCAATTAATTGACTTATTAGTCTAGATATTTCTTATCATCAAATTTGACATATACTTTATAATTATTATTTTGAACTTTCTCTTATTATAATAATTGTTATATTTTAGAAAATCACATATATCTTTTTATATATGATTCTTTAACAAAAACTACATGTAAAGAAATATCTTTCGAACCAACTAATGTGATTTATCCGCACCAATTAATGTGGTTCATCCCCAAAACAAAATGGGAAAAAATCATACAATCTTCATAAATGAATTATTTAATATTCTGAACTTAATTCTAAATTATTTAATTTTCTAAAATAAGTTAAAAATTATTTAATATTTTGAATTTAGTGATAAATTTTTTGTTAGAGGTTAAAAATAAGTTAAAAGTATTAATAAAATTAGTTATTAAGATATTATACATAATAATTATTAATAAAAAGTTACAATGAGGTTATAAATAATAGTAAAAAGAGTTTTTTTTTTATAATATCAAGTAATAAAAAGGTTAACATATTATAACTAATATGGTTAAGAGAAGTTAAGAGTGAGATAAAAAGGGGGAAGGAACTATTTAATATTATAAATTTAGTTATAAACTATTAGATAGGAGTATGAATAATAGTAATGTATCATTAAGAATACTTTAAAAATTAATAAGGGGTTAAGACTAAGTTATAAATAGTTTATATTTAAATACTAATAAGGTTTAATACCAAATTATTATAAAGAATAAGGTAAAGAGATGTCATGAGTATATATTAATGAAGAATTAGGAATTCATTAATTTATTAAGAAAAATAAGTTCAAAGAGAGAAGCAAAGTAAAGATAAATGGGTAATATAGTTATAGAGGGAATTTTACTATAATATCAATTTTTTTGTAATTATGTTAAATGAATAATATAATATAAATCCATAAAGAAAGAGGGGGATTTTTTAATTATGTTAAATAAATAATATGATATAAATCTATAAAGAAAAAGGGGGATGAGGGAAAATTATAAAAATGGGGGAGAAGACAAGAAGATCATAAGGAGAGGGCCCTAATCCAACTCTTACTCAATTTCCATCCATAGTCTCTCTTGAGATTTCTAGCATGCCTCTCAATCTCAATAGCCTCCCTAACTTTCCTATGGTGGAAATGATCAATCCCACAAGGACTCTGGATTTCTCAATACAAACATGGTGTTTAGATTTCTCTGCATGCTCAATAAGAGCTGATGAGCAAAAATGATTATGCCTTATATCTGCAAAGTGCTCATAATTAATTTAAAAGCTACATACTTTTAAATTCTATCTATATATATATATATATATATATATATATATATATATATATTCTTTTATATGTACAGTTTCATCATTCTCACTTTTCTATTATATATATAGATAGTTATTTACATGTTTTTTATTTCTCTACTTATTAAAAAAAACATATATTCTTTTAAACTTTTAAAATATATATACTATTTAATATATATAACCTATGAATTAATTAATTTATTATTTATATATTAATTATCTTCCACTCACACTTCCTATAATAATATCATATTATTATCAGTTTTAAAAAATCTTGAGTGCACCTACATCTTTGTTTAAAAAATAAATTCTTAACCAACAAACAAAATCCTTTTTCAAAATCTCACTTTTATTTTGTTATTTAAAATTTTAATAAAATAAAATAAAAAAATAAAACATTAATCACTATTCATATTAAAAAATCAAATCCGGATATCCAAATTTTATTAAAATAAAAATAAAACATTAATCACCGTTCGTATTAAAAAATCAAATCCCGATATCAAAATTTCTTTAGAAATATTGAATTATCAATCTGATTAAAACTCTAACCATTCTTCAATCCATTTATCAGTCTTATTAAAACTCTAACGAATCTTCAATCCACCAATGCATGACTTTAATGTACTTCGTGTGTTCATCTGCGCAGAATTCATTGTCCTGCTGCTTAAAATGAAAATTCTTATATAAGTTATTAAAATATGATAGTCAAGTATTATCCCTGTGAATTCAAATTATTAAAATACGGTAATGAATAATTATCCTTGTGAATACAGAGTTTAGTATTGTACGATAAAATGTTATTGGTTGTAATTAAAATAAGTGAGCGGGAACAACATTAAACGACAAAATTCATTGCCCTTGCGCAACTATAAAGAGATTCCATACTGAAATTGACGTGCCCTGCACTACCAGGACCTCCATACTAGAATCAGTTAAACAAAGTGAAGTACTCCGTCAGATTCAAAGACCGGAAAAAGTTCGACGTCGTTAGCGATTGAGGGTTCAACCAATTTTCGTTTTCTTTATTTTTCCTGCGGGAAAAAACTGTCTGTTTTATATTATGATTAAAACGGTGCATATATATGATGGACATAGCATCATTATAAATCAGATTGTATCTAAGCTATATTATGATTAAAACAGTGCATATATATGATGGACAGAGCATCATCATCATAAATCAGATTGTATCCACGCTATGATTACAGGGAGTTGTAAATTCTTGGCAAATAATTCTCATTTACACAATGGGGATCTAGAAAACTAAAATACATATCTGATCTTTAACATGTTCTACATATAGCTACAATGAAGTAATCTTTCTTCAGTCTTTTCAGTGTTGATGTTCTTCTTCTTTGTGTTGATCTTAAATACTCTATCCACTTGACGTTACCAACTTCTGTCACATCTGATCCCATTTTTATCTGGATATGCATACCTTCTTCTGTGGCTAGTAATCCTTTCTTTGACATTTCATCCATGTTCTTGTTGTGTACCTGGCTAATGTGCTGAATGGAAGGTTGATGAAGAGTACTCCATAGGCTTTGTATACATCTTAGCCAGCCTTGTAGAGAATTTTGTTGGATGTTATTCTTCTCCATAATGTGATCAATAATACATCTGGAATCCCCATATATTTGCATGTGTGGGATATCCAAAAATTTGATAAACCATAGTAATTCCCATAAAGCTATTGCTTCTACTTTCATACTTGTTCCCTCTCTCGCATTCCACTTAATCCAGTACTCTTGTTCTTCTCATATCTTTATCCAAATTCCACACCCACATCTCCCTCCTTGTGTTGCCCCATCAAAATACCCCACCGGGTAATTGGTAACCTCTACCCTCCCCTTTTTGCTTGGTGCCGTCTCTCTGATCTGATATAACCCATTGTTCTATGAATTCGCAGATTACATTTTCTCCCCATCTATTGGATCCAAAAATCATTTGATTTCAACCTTTCCAGATCTCCCAAAAAACGACCAAATTGAGCATTGCCAACTTTTGCTTTGTGTACTCCACCATTTAAACATTCCTAAATTGTATTAAACTGTATGTATGGAATCTGATCTTGGTGGTAAAGTGCTTCCAGATGCTTATAGATCTTGGACAATGTAAGAATAAGTGGCAATTATCCTCACCATTTTTTCTACATAGATAACAAATCCTAGGTCAATGATGATTTTTCTTTTGTAAGTTTACCGATGTAAGATTCTTATTCTGCCAAGTTAACCAAAGGAAAATGATAATTTTTATGGGAATATTAATTTGCTAGAACTTGTAAAACCAACAATATTCCTCATTCTGTAGCTCCTTCAAACATAATTTGAGATAGCAGTTCGCCACCTCGATCTCTCCTGATTTCTTCTTTTTACCAGCTCATGTGATGCAATCCCCTTTGCTGTCATAACATATACCTGTGTCTTTTAGTGATTTCACAAGATGTAACCAATCGAATTTATATTGTCCAATAAGGTTCAATTGGATGGAGTCAAGCCGAATTGGAATGCTACCATTCCAGTCACTGATCATCTGGCTCAAGACGAAAATGCCCTTTTTGTTCAAATGGTTTATAATTTCCACTGTACCAGGTGGATATTCACTGGATCATATAATGTTGTCTTTACCCAACATAATACTATTACCAGATCCAAAAATCCACGAGATGTTTTGGAGGAGGATGTTCTTGACCCTGTTAAAATTGTTCCATATCTCTGAACCACATTTTTTCCCAAGTGCTCATTGTCTCATCCAAAAGGAAAAATCCTTATTCTTCATGTACTTAAACCGAATCAACTTTCCCCATATGCCACTACTCTTGATGCCCCACCATAAAGATTTTAAAATCAACACCCATCCAAAAATTACAAGATTTAAAACACCCTATCCACCCAATTTTTTTGGTCTAGTAACCCTCTCCAACTTGACCAAGTCATACTTACAACTCCTTCTTGCACTTGACCAAATATAGTTTGCCATAATACGGTTCAATAGTTTTATAATCATCTGCGAAATGTGGAACAGGTGTGCCCAATATATCCTCAGCTACGTAAGAACTGACTGTGTGAGGATGATATGCCCTCCCATTAATAAACATCTATATTCCCACCCCTTAATCTTTGAGTAGAATCTTTCCACCAACCACATCCAATCACCAATTTTCTAGTTTCCTTGTTTTAGGCGATACCCCAGATATTTCATTCCATTATCTAAATTTATTGTATTTACCCAAAAGCACCTCTGGATATAGTTGATATCGTCATGGTTACATGATCCATATAAGATGATGGAATTTTGTTCATTTTTAACAAGACCAGTGGCTTTCCCAAACTTTTTTAGAATTAATGAAAGTGTATACCATTTAAGTATGTTTAACATACCCATCAGCAAGATATCATGAACAAAGAAACTGTGAGAGACAGAGACATGACTGTTGATTTTTAGCGCTTCAAATTCACCATTGTTCACAACTTTTTTAATTTTCAAACCTAGTCCATCAATTCCCAGTATAAAAAGTAGGGGGGATAAATCACATCCTTGTCTTAGTCCCTTGCCCGCAACAAAAAACTTAGATGGGTATCCATTAATTATCACAACATAGCGTACTGTAGTTACACATCCTATGATCCATTCAACCATATTTGTGTTTATGCCAACTTAATGCAGGACTAGTCTCAGATAACCCCAATCTAAGCAGTCATAAGTTTTTTTTAGATCTACCTTCATTACTGCTGCATTCATCTTTTTTGACTTAATACTGTGCATGCATTCTTGTGCAACAACCACTACATCATGGATTATTCTGTGATTTAGAAAACCATATTGCTCTGGTGAAATGAATTTTGATAAAGATGCTTTTAATCTATTGGAAATTATCTTAGAGATAATCTTGTATGTTAGGTCGCACAATGATATTGGACGAAAATCAACAAAGGTTTCCGCCTCTGATTTCTTTGGAATAAGGGATATATAGGTTGAGTTTAGATGAGGATTTATGAAACCCTTCATCCTCGTTTCTTCAATAATATGTATAAGGTCCTCCTGAAAGATGTCTATGAAGTGGACAAAAGATTCTACAGTCCATCAATCTGGACCCGGGCTTTTATCTCCTTTCATTGATTTAATAACTTGGATCAGTTCTTCCACCTTGACCTCCTTATACAACTCCACATTGTCCTCCTCATTAAACATTATAGGGTATTCATTTACTCCCCATATTTGTGATTTTTCTTCCTACACTTCCAGTTTATTATCTGCTTTTTTGAAATATGGTACCGCCATGGCTGTAATTTCTTATTGCTTCTTATAACATTTTCCTTCACCATCATTCATCTTCCATATTATATTTTGTTTCCTTCAGCAATTGGCAAAGCGATGAAAGAACTTGGTATTTTTATCCCCTTCTCTAATCCATATGGCTCTGCTTTTCAATCTCCATGTCGTCTCTCTAACTTGAAGGATCTTCTTTTTTTCCATTTCGAGAGCATGGATTCTCTCCCTTACATCGGCAAGAAGGGAATGCATGGCCATTTGACTATGCAAGGACTTCAAGGCCTCGTCAATATCTGTCAGCTCCCTTCTCAGACTTTCCTTCTTCTTTTGTTCCCATGTTTTTACCTCTGTTTTAAGAATTTGAAGCCTACTCATAAAGCTTTCAGTATACGAGAGGCATTCCTCAGTATTTCTTCTTTCTTGCCAGAATGCTCGGATAATAGAATCGAAATCTATATATTTAAGACAAACTTTATTAAACTTGAAAGGCAAGCCAACTCTTGTATCACTTTTGCACCAGAAAAGAGTGATTGGGTGATGATCTGACACAAAGTTTTCAATAATGAGAGATCTTACATCCCCCATCTTTTCCACCATATTTTCTTGTACGAGGAATCTATCTAGTCTGTTTTCTATATAATTGTTTCCACTTCTTCCATTATCCCAAGTGGGAGCATTTTTAGGCGGGCAAACATCTATTAAGTTGTGGGAGAAAATAATGTCCCTTAGCTTTTGTGCCATCTTATCTACCACCCTAGATTGTCCCCATAACTCCTCGATGCCTAGGGTACAGTTAAGATCCCCATCTAAAATCATAGAGGGTGAATGAAGGATCTGAATTTCCTCCATTGTTTCCCAAAAACCTTCCTGCTCTTTGTAAGGAGCATACACATTGAGGATGTATGCTCTTCCCGGGATTCCTATGATGTTACCAGCCAGAAAAATTCCTGCAGAGCTGGAAAATGCCTTCAGTTTTTCCCACCTTGGGTCCCAGAAAGTTGCTAAACCATGAGATCTGCTTGTGGCATGAGTTGCCACAATATAACACGTCGGAAACATCCTCCTAAAATAATTGACAGTTTGAGATGCAGAGTGCATTGATTCTGGGATGAGAATAATGTTGGACTTAAATGAAATAAATAGGTCTCTTAATGCGAGGAATTTTGGAAGGGCCCCCAAACCCCTAATATTCAGTGAAAGGATGGAGTTCATTTGAGCCTGTTAGAGGGCATACATGCTCTAAGTGCCCTGGGAGAGATGGGTGAGGAAATGGGTATATCAATGAGAGACGACGAATTTGTTAGGGTTGCATGGGTTTGGCGTGGGTGACCTCTAAAGTGTTTGTTGCCTCTGTTATTTGTACGTCTCACAGTAGTATTCCCTGTAGAGGATGGACTTATTATAGGAGAACTAGATCCCTTTGGCTTATTAATAGTGAGCGACTTACAATCAAGGGTTTTCCTTTGTAGAAGGAAGTCGAGATCACTGTCGACAGAGTTATTTGGAGATGAGACCAGAGATATTTGAGCGGGCGATTTAGAAATGGGAGAATTTGGTTGTGTAGCTGGAGAAAGGAGCCTGTAGGCTTGTGTATATGTGGCATATGAGGTAGATGGAATATTTGCCATAGTGTGTTGTGATAGTACCGATGGTGGAGGCAAGATTAGAGAGGAAAGAAGTTGGTAATGCTCCTGATATGGAGAGTCTAAAATGATATGAGAGCCATGCTGTTCTGACGTCAGGGATGAGGAGTGAACATGAATAGGAATAGGAGTAGAGACATTTTTTATAAAGTGAGGAAATGGCTTAGAAAAAACTTGATTAGTGTGAATATAGTTACCTGAGCCCAAAGTGTTGTTATTGTGTTTTGTGACATATCCATGACATGGAGAGAGGCATTCCGACTTGTTCTCCTTCTGTATCTTTTGATGAATCCCTTTGTGTTCCCACGAAGGCTGCCACCCTCCTCTTGCTTTGGGCAATTAGCAATTAGATGTCCAGTTTGGTGACAGTTGAGGCACCAGAATGGAATCACCCAGAAATCCAAGCATTGTGTCAGATTTATATCTTCCCACTTTAATTCAGTGTGATCCAGAAAGGCCTCACCAAAATATTTTTCTATAAGGACCCAAGCTATCCTTTTATCCCTAGCTCCCAAGCATCGAGGATCTACGTATATGAATTTTCCAATGGCGTTGCCGATATTAGTAAATACTTCCTTCGTCCAAAATTCTAAGGGTAATCCGAGAAATTTAACCCATATAAGCTTGTTCTTAGGCGTTTGCTTCAAAGGATTAAAGCCTACGTACCATGCATACATTGCCAAAAGACCTCGGTCCTTCACCCATCACATTGCAACAATTTTTCGGAGATCCTCTTCACTCAGAAAATGAAAGCTGTACCAGCCTCCCATAAGCCTCACCACCGTGGGGAAATAACTCAGCAATATTTTCCATTCTTTTGCCAGCCATTGCCTCATCTCAGCTTCTTTTATCTCTGTAAAATACCACCTTCCTACTAATTCCCTCTTCTGGAGACTCATTACTCGATCAAGGAGAACATTGTGGCCAAAAGAAAGGATAGGTGCGGGTGTTATAATCTTAATAAGATGTTGTTTTTTACCACCCCACCTTCCGCCACCTTTTTTACCCTCAAAATTATTCTGAGGCTGGTAACCAGAAACTACCCACATGTCACTTCCATCACCCAAGGTTGTGAGCCGAGGGGAGTGTTCCACATTCCACTTCATGTCCAAGTTTGCATGACATTGTGACTCAGTGGCCAGTGTGGCTTGGGAAAAGCTTTGTGTAAAGATGTGTCAGGCTCAAAAGGGTCCATTAGTATAAATGGAAATATATGTACTCCCTTCAGGACTTAATGATGTCCCACCTACCAAGATAAACAATAGCAGTCAGGACAGTTCCCACGTCCTGACCCACTTGGATACCAACTCCCAAGATAATTTTAACGTCACTAGGTAGGACAAGTGTAAGGACAGGTACATCCCCTTGGAATTTTTATCATCCCAACTACAAGACAGGCTGCGACATACAATAAATATCACCTGACCACATGCAGACTTGGAAGTTCCCAGGCGAAAACCCTCCTGGAACTTTCCACCCAAGAGAATGTCAACGTCCCCGGATCGACAACCTGATTTGGAAAGATATCATCTCGGTAACGCAAACTGTCCGAAAACAGTAATGTTACATGTACGAGGGATAGGGGTAGACGTCAGGTAGAGCATGTTATGTGTATAGGTAGGGACACCTATCAACTCCCATGGGTGCCAGCATAGATTCAGTTAATTTTAAAATTAATAGGATTTGAAAACCCCCCGAAATTTTGCAGAGTCGGAATCTGGTAACAACACTTCCTAGAAAAACTAGTAAGCATTGAAACCGCCTTTCAAGCTTGATCACGACACAAGACCCTCACAACAGTATATGGAATACCACCCCTAGCAAAGCCACCGTGTATAACTTATTCTAATGGCTATGCTTTTGCAGGGACTTGATACAGAGAAGATATTACTCTAATTATACCACAATTTGTCCAAGGGGCGAGACTGTAAGCATGAGGAATCTATTTGTAGAAAATAAGGGCATGATGGAGCTATAAGATAATTGCAGGCTATCATTTGGACAGTGAGAGGAGTGAAAGTAGTATATCTGGTAAAAGCCTTTAAAAAAACCATTAACTGAGAGAAATAGAAGGGGTATGCCTTATATAACCATTCTAACTAGAGACAGACAAGCAATAACTGGAGATGAGGGGTTTCCGAATAGATTCTATAGGATTTTTACTTCATTTAAATGTTTACCACCCTCAGGAAATACATACAGACTAGAACTACAATTTTTCCTGATTTTTTCCTACGAAACAAGATTTAATTCCTAATTAACAGGAAAAAAACTGCCAATTTAAATAGTTCAGCCTAGACCCTTTTCTACCACAAAAACCAGTGCTTTAATCACTAGAATACATACCTTATTCCTTATTTCATGGCATCAAAGTTTCTCCTAGTCCATTCCAGGTTCACGCCAACAACAATCCCTTGTGTTTTTTAGAACAAAGTAGTATTATGTTCCACCACAACCTTTAAATCTTATTTACCACCGTTATGAAATCTAAACTCTGAAAACATATACCAGTTCTTGAATTCACCATCAGGTGAGAAGAAGGGGTGGTCTGGTTTGGAGGGAATTACCATCAATCCTCACTGAGGACATTGATAAGCTCTGTGGCAAGCTTGAACAATGTTCAATGCCTACAGATAAAAAAACTTAGGATTTTATCAATCTATCCTGGGTGAGCCTCTTTCACAACTTGTTCCTTCAGGACCGTCCCTCTCTTACCTGGAAGAAATGATCCATTTTTCTATTTCTTTCTATTAAATAAAACGTGTGTTTCACTGAATCTCAATGAATCTCAATGAGGAGGATAACAATATTTCTGTCTATAGTCCAACCTAAGTCTAATTGATAGTTTTATATTCCATTATATATGTTATGTGTTTTTAATTACTCTTATTTTTATATATAATAGTTGTTTTTTTGTATCTCCTAGTTTTTTTTGTTTGCATTATCTTAGTTTCTTCTTTTTCCTGGTAAGAATCCAATTTCCAAATGTATGAAATTCTAGATATATCTTTGTAATGTAGTACTATAATCATGCTCTTAATGACCTTCTAGCAATATTACAGGGGTGTAGGGGGTGGTAGTGTTCTTTAAAAGTCTTTGTGTTCTTCAAAAGTCTTTGTAACACTACATGTAGTGTTAAGAGGTAGTTACCCTACAAGGTTTGGGGAAGCACTGTAAAACTTATACAATTGTGTTTATGTTTTGCCCAATTTTTTATTTCTCTCTTGGTTTTTCCTATTATTACTCTAGTAATTATCAAATTTTGTTCACATTCAAATCTTTAGTAGAGATGCATCATTTTTTCCAAATTTTTATTTTATATGTGTGTATCTTTTCATATTCGTGAGGTGTAAACATTTTGGTTTGTGTGGGGTTTATTTCTGATTAGGTCTTAGGTTCAAATCTCATGTCAAAGGATTTAGGTTAAGATGACATTTTGAGGTATAAAGATAAAGATTTATGTTAGGATAAAATTTTGGGGATTGATTGAGACTGATTGATTTTTTGATTGAATCCATTGAGATTGATTGAGTAACCTACTTATACAAATCTTTAAAAAAACATATATTCTTTTGAATTTTAATATATGTCCACTCACATGTTTAAATTTTTATCTATATGTTTGTAATCATCCTATGTATTTAACAAAACATATATTCTTTTGAATTTTAATATATGTTTACTCACATGTCTAAATTTTTATCTATATGTTTGTAATCATCCTATGTATTTAACAAACATATATTCTTTTGAATTTTAATATATGTTCAGTCACACGTTTAACTTTTTATCTATATGTTTGTAATCATCCTATGTATATATCTTCTTCCATGGAGAAATCTTTAACAAAACATACATCCTTTTGAATTCTTAATATATATGTCTCCTCACAGATTTAACTTTTCATAGATATGCCTTCAGATGTAAATCTTTAACAAAGTATGTATGTTTTATTGCATATTTAACCTTTTATCTATATATTTCTCATCATTTGCTCATCATTTTACCCTTCACCTTCTCTCTTTTTATATATCCATTCACATCAATATATATATATATTGTGAAGTATATCACAAAAGTTATATGCTTTGAGAGGTTTTTCATCATTCTGACTTTTATCTATATAAATAAAACATAAACCCTTTTGAATTATATATCTATATCTATATATATATATATATATAAGTATCTCACAAAAGCTATTTGCTTTTAGAGGTTTTTCATCATTCTGACCTTTATCTATATAAAATAGAACATAAACACTTTTGAATTAATTAATTTAATATATATATATATATATATATATATATATATATAGATAGATAGATATCACATATTTTTCTTATTTATGTGTTTTTTTTTTTTATTTCTAATATAATATACAAATTTTCTCAATTTTAATATATATAAGCCATCAAGGAATTGTATTATTGCCTACATATTTATTATCATCAAGTTTAACATAATCTTTACCATTCTTTTTTGAACTCTCTCTTACCATTATGATTATCATATTTTACAAAATCATATATATAATTTTTTAATAAAATCTACATGTTTTTCAATTATATATTTATCATCTTTCTTTATACAAAACATAACCTACACTCTTTCCCAGTTTTAATAGTTATAACCTATCAATTAATTAACTTATTATCTATATATTTGTTATCATCAAATTCGACATAGGCTTTATAATTATTATTATGAACCCTCTCTCTTACTATAATAGTTATGATATTTTAGAAAATCACATATCTCTTTTTTATAACTTATATGTGTTTTTTTATCATTCTCACTTCTATATATATATAAATTTGGAGTTAATGCTTACATCTTATATTTGAGTTGTTGGTTTGTGATGTTTGAGAAATTCCCTCAATCTCTTTTTCTAAATTGAAAATCAATTAGATCTCAAAAACTCTATATATTAGACTAATCTCTTAATGTAAAAATATGTGTGTTGACGTATACACTTTTGTGTAAAATATATGAATGCTTTCAATCATTCTTTACTTGGTATCAAAGGGCCAGGCTCGTGCCGCGATTGTGGGAGAGATTGTTCGAGTAGTGGACTGTGCATATTTTGAACACTGATGTTTGTAATGGTGTATCAGCGAGGAGCGCGACGGTAATTAGAGAGGTGCAAGTGTGCGCTGGACACATAGGTCCCAAGATCGAAGGAGCTTTATAAAATTCAGAAGTCGACCCTGCACTGGGTACTCCGTCTCTGCGGTGGTTGTGAAATTTGAGGCCAATAGACCGGAGGTGTAGCGCAACAACGAGAACCTACTCTCTACGGTGGTGGATACTATGTTTTGGAGCATAGAATAGTGAATTGGAGAGAGTCGTTGTGCTATGGTGAAATGACTGCGAGTTTAAAGGATTTGAAGAGTCGTTTTCTGCATGTCGGAAGGAGCAATGAAATAGGTCTGCATAGTGATGTGTGTGCCATAATGGTTGTTAAAGGATGCATGGATCAGTTGGTGCAAAAACTCTGCAGGTGGAAAGAGCATGGATCAAGCACGCAATTTTTTTTTGTGGTTGTTCGAATTTCGAGGTCTATCTGATGCGTGCGATTTTCACAAAGCACGTGAAGTTTTGTTTTTTTAATGGCAAAAAGGTACGTCGGTGAAGTTTAAAAATGTGTTTTGTTTTCTCCTTTCATCATGGAGTTCATGGTTTTAGAAAAATTTAGTGGTCTAAATTTTTTCGGATGGAAAGTAAAATTTCAAATGCAATTAATGAAGAAATATTTGTGGGGTATGGTGAATGGTTCAGATGTGGCACTTATAGATGACAAACAATTAATTGAATGGAGAAATAGAGATGAGAAAGATAAGTCCATTATTGGACTTTCCCTTTTAGAGTCACAACTACATCTTGTAGATCTCACTAAACCATCTAAGGAAATATGGGAACAATTGACTCAACTACTTGGTGTAAATGCTACAAATGAAAAAATTTCCATAAAGTTGCAATTATTTAGACTTAAAATGAATGAGGAGACATCTATGTCCAGTCATGTAAATAATTTAATGTCTCTTTTAAGACAATTAGAAGAAGCAGGTGCCAAGGTGGAGGATGAATATGCTAAAGCAATATTACTAAATAGTCTTCTTTAGGATTATAGTAATGTTGTCTTCACTTTGAGTCAAATGTCTTCATAAAAATTGGATGAGACAATTGCAGCACTTTTGGCAAAGGAAAAGAGACTAAAACCTGAGGATATAGAAGAAAACTCTCAAATATAAAATGCATTGTTTACAAAGAATGAGGATGAGAAAGAAAAATGAAAATAAAAGTGAAGTTGAATGTTACTATTGCAGGAAAATTGGGCATACATGACGGAATTGCAGAAGTAGTGGCAATGATTTATTAAAAGGGAAAGAATCATAGATGAATATTCATTGAATTCTCATGATGAGTTGAATGAAGAATTTGAACCTCTCAAACTCTTTTAGAACAACTACAATTCAGTGAAAAGGCTCAACATGGATGGTTGTCGAGATGGTATGGTAGTTATGGATCTAGGGAAGGATCCATCATTCGTTGAAGAGGTAGGAGTGGTCTTTTACTGAGGTTATGCCACGGCTTGGGACGTTGTTCAGTAATTGACTTCGGGAGTTCCTTGATGTGGGAGTTTAGGAGTTGAATTCGAGAATCCATCTTGCCGACTACACCTTTACGACGGTTATGAGGCAACTTGATGGAGCCTATACTGATAAGTTGTAAACCATTTAAAGAATGTTTGTGTATTTTGTTGTTTATGGGTAGTTTCAATAAATTTATGTAATGTAAGCATTAACTCGCATTATGAGGGAACTTGGAGTTAATTATTACATCCTATATTTGAGATGTTGGTTTGTGATGGTTGAGAAATTCCCTCAACCCCTCCTCCTAAACTAAGAATCAGTTAGATCTGAAAAACTCTATATATTAAAGTAATCTTTAAATGTATAACTGTGTGTGCTAAGGCATACACCTTTGTGTGAAATATATGATTGCTTTCAACTATTCTTTACTTATATATATATATATATGTTTTTTATTTATTTCTTATTAAAAAACATATATTCTTTTAAATTTTATTTTATATATAAGTTATCAAGTAATTAATTTATTATCTATATATTAAGTATCATCTGGTTTCTCTTACTCTAATTGTTATCATATTCTAAAAATATATAATAAACATACATCTTCTTAGTTGGATATATTTTTTTGTCTCATATATTTTTAACTAATAAATTTATTCAATTATATTTACTTTTAATATTTTAAAAACAATTATTTCCAAAATATATATATATATTTCAAAATCTCGTTTTTATTTTTTTTATTTAAAATTTAAATAAAATTAAATTAAAATAAAACATCCAATATCAAAATTTTGTGAAAAAATTTGTCAGAAATATAAAATTATGGATCTTATTAAAACTCTAACCATCCTTACTTTTATTAAAACTCTAACCATCCTTACTTTAATGTCCTTCACTTGTTCATGTACACAAAATTCAATGCCGTGCTACTCAAATTGAAAATTCTCATTAAAGTTATTAAATATGATAATCAAGTATTATCCTTGTGAATTCAAATTATTTTAAGACGATAATGAATAATGATACTTGTGAATACAAGGTTTTGTATTGCATATTAAATTGTGAATACAGCGTTTAGTATTGCATGGAGAAATGTTATTGGCTGTAATTAAAATAAGTGAGTGGGAACAACACTAGACGACAAAATTCATTGCCCATGCTCAACTATAAAAGATTCCATACTAAAATTGACGTAGCCTGCACTACCAGGAGCTCCATACTAGAATCATGTTAAGCAGAGTGAAGTACTCCGTCAGAGTCCGAGACCGGAAAGAGCCCGACATCTTTAGCAATTGAGAGCTCCACCAATTTTCGTGAATTTGAGTGGCCGAGAATAAACAATTTACTTAAATTTAATTAACAATTTTATATTCCATTAGATATATTAGGTGTTTCCTGTTACTCTTAATTACACATATAATAGTTGCTTTTTGTTTGCTTTATCTTAGTTTCTTCTTTTTTCCTGGTAAGAATACCATTTCCAAATGCATGAATTCCTACAATTATCTATGTAATATAGTACTATAATCATGTTCTTAATGATTTTGTAGAGCTATTATAGGGGTGCAGGGGTGGTAGTGTTTTTGAAAAGTCTATGCAATATTATAGGTGGGTTATACAATTGTCTTTATGCTTTATTTATTTTTTTCATTTCTTTCTTGATTTTTGCTATTACGTTTTCGGATATTACGTTTTCGGATTTTGCTATCGGATTTTGTGAATTATCAAATTTCGTTGACATGCAAATTTCTAGTAGAGATGTATCATTTTATTTTCTATGGGTGTGTATTTTTTCATATTGATGAGTTGTAGAGATGTTGGTTTTGTGTGGGGTTTATTTCTCATTAGGTCTTAGGTTTAAATCTCATGACGAGGGGTTCACATTAGGAGAAAATTTTGGGATATAATAATCATTGGGCTTCACTCAATGAACCTATGACATATGACCTATGGTTTGTATGGGGTTTATTCATCATTAGGTCTTAGGTTTAAATCTCATTATGAGGGGTTCACATTAGGAGAAAATTTTGGGATATAATGATTATAGGGCTTCACTCAATGAACTTCTGACATATCACGTGTGGTTTGTGTGGAGTTTATTCCTCAGTAGGTCTTAGGTTTAAATCTCATGACGAGGGGTTCACATCAGGAGAAAATTTTGGGATATAATGATCACAAGGCTTCACTCAATGAACCTCTGACATATCACGTGTGTGTTCGTGGCATACTAAATAATACCCCTAATTTGACTACATATTGGAAAATCCCTCTAAAAATCACATTATTTAACCCTTTATCAATATGAACCCAACATATCTTCCGTTAAAAAAAAAAACCCTACTTTCACTAGATATTTTATGTATCCAATTTTTCATTAACATTTTTTATACCCCTTTATATTTTTCCATTAACTTTGAGCTCCATTTTTTATGCTTTCCAATGTAAAAGTCTTTTACCCCCTAATATATGCTCAATATATTATGGAGGTACAAATGATTTTTTCGTTATATCAATCATATTAATATTTTTAATGTGGTTGCGTTAGTGTATGTCCAATCACATGTTTAACTTTTTATCTATATGTTTGTGATCATCCTATGTATACATCTTCCTCCGCATAGAGATATTTAACAAAACATACATCCTTTCACAAGAAATCTTTAACAAAGCATGTATGTTTTACTGCCTATTTAACGCTTTATTTATATATTTCTCATCATTTTCCCTTCACCTTCTCTCTTTATATATATCCCTTCACATTGAAATGTTTAACAAAACATACATCTCTCTCTCCTTTCATATGGAAATACATAACAAAAACTATATGTTTTTAGCCCATTTAAATCATCACATTTTTTTTATCTTTAGATTTTTCATCCTTTTAACCTCTCCCTATATGAAATAGAACATACATACACATATATTCTATCACATTTTTTCTTCATCTATATGTTTTTTATTTATTTTTATAAAACATAATACACCATTTTTATCAATTTCTAAGGCATCAAAGAATTGAATTATTATCTCCATATTTCTTATCATCAACTTTGAGATACCTTTTACAATTTTTCTTTTGAACTCTCTTACTATTATCCTCTATATATTTATAAATAATTCTTTAATAAAATATACATGCTTTTAACTTATATATATATATATATATATATATAATCTTTCCCTATAAAAAATATAGCCTACACTCTTTCAAAGTTTTAATGTATATAACCCATCAATTAATTAATTCACTTATGCTTTATAATTATTGTTATGAACCTTCTTTTACTATAATAGTTATCGTAATTTAGAAAATCACATACTATTATCTATACTAGCTTAGATCCATTTCGGATCTAGGCTAGTTTCAGTAGTGTATGGTCATACAAAATTTGTTGAACATCTAATTATTTTGATAATTTTGAATATGCTAAATATGTCTAAGATTAATTTGGTCAATTTAATTTTAAATTTGCTTAGTTACCTGAGGTTGTTGAAATGAGAGAGATTGTTAGTAGCTTGAATGATGAAAAATGATCATTTTTTTTAGTGAAAAGTGACAATGTAACAATACATAGATAGATATGGAGAGAGTGTGTGTATGTTTAGGGGTGAGATAGAAAGATAAAGGAGGAGAAACAATGAGAGATAGAGATATAGATGGAGCGGGCAGAGATGTGCTTACACTGAAATTAATGCATACTATTAATCTAATTACTTTGAAATTAATGTACATCATCCATCTATTGCATCAAATTAGAAATCAACATCTACATGGAAATCAATGCATCTAGTGAAAACAATGAGATAGGATTAGAAATCAACATCTACACTAAAATCAATGCATCTAGTGTAAGCAATTAAATAGGATTAGATATCAATCTCTACACTGAAACCAATGTATCCAATGCAAGCAATCAAATAGGAGTGGAAATCAACATCTACACTAAAATCAATGCATCTAGTGCAAGGTATTAAATAGGATTAGAAATTGACATCTACATTGAAATAAGTGCATCCAGTGCAAGTGATGAAATAGGATTATAAATCAATATCTACATTAAACCAATGCATCCAATGAAAGCAATCAAGTTGGAGCAGAAATCAACATCTACAATGAAATAAATGCATCTAGTGTAAGGATTGAATAGGATTAGAAATCAACATCTACACTGAAATCAATATATTTATTTTAGTCGGAAACCAAAATATTCATAACTTTCTATATCTAACTTATATGTATATATTTGTCTTTGTGTGTCTCTTTCTTCTTCCCTCTCTCTCCACCTTCCATTATGTGTCTATCTCCCTCCATCTCTCCTATCTCTGTCTCTCCCTCCCCTTTTCTATCTTTCTCTTCTTCCGTCTTTCTCCCTGCCATCTATATCTATACCTCCCTCTATCTCTCCTTATTTGTCCCTCTATCTCATCCCCCTAAACACATTTCTCTCTCTCTCTTTATATATATATATATATATATCTATATATATATATCCCTATGTCTCTCTTTCTTTATCTCTCTATATCAGCCCACAAACACACACACTGTCTCTCGATATCTGTCTACATGTCTATCTCTCCACATTTATCTATCTCTCTCTCTCTCCCCCCTCTTCCTCTCCCTCTTTTACTCCCTCCCTCTTCCTCTCTCTCTTCTCTCTCTCTCTCTCTCTCAATCTCTTCTACTTCTCTCTCCATATCTATATCTCTTCCTCCCTCCCTCTCTTTTGCGCTCTCTCCCCCTCCATCTATATCTTTATCTCCCATTGGATCTCCTTTTAACCCTCAAAACATACGCACTCTCTCTCCATATCTATCTACCTCTCTCTTCCTCCTTCTTCCTCTCCCTCTCTCTCTTCCACTTCTCTCTTTCTCTCTTCCCCTTGTCTCCCTCTCCTTCTCTCTCCTTCTCCCTTTCTCTCTTCCCTCTTGTTCTCGTCTCTCGCTCACCATCTCTCCATCTCTCCCTTGTCACTCCCTCTCCCTCTCCAGCTTTCTCTCTCTATGACTTTCTTCCCCTTCCAGCTCTATCTCTCCCTCCCCCTATCTCTACTTTCCTCTCTCTCCCTTTCTCTCTCACCTCCCTCTGTCTCCCGCCCCCCCCATTGCACTCTCTCTTTCTCTCTACCCTCCAACTATGTTACTATCTCCCTCCCTCTCTCCTTCTTACTCTCCCCCTCTTTCCCCTTACATATATCTGTGTCTCCCTATCTCTCTCTTCCCCTTCGTTCCCTATCTCTATCCTCTTCTTTTCTCTCTCTTCCCTCATCTCTTCTCTCTCTCATTCCATCGTCATCCCTCCCTTGTCACTCCCTCTCTCTATCTCCACCTCTATTTCTCAATGTCTTTTTTCTTCCCTATCTCTCTTTCCCCCTCCAAATCCATCTCTCTCTCTCTCCCTCCCTCTCTCTTCCTCTCTCCCCCCTCCTCCCTCTCTTCTTTCCCCTCTCTCCTTGTCTCTCACACCTATATTCCCCCTCCATCTCACTCTCTCTGTTAAGAAAGTATCTAAATTAAAAAAAACAACAACAACAACAAAACATAATTGGTTGTAATATATTAAACCTATATTTTTGATCAAACATGTCAAAGAAAATACAATAATAAAAAACTTAAAAGAACCATGCACTATCTTTCCTCTCATTTTTAATTACTTTACATTCTCTCTTCACTTGGATCTTTGGTTAAGATGCATCTATCATCATTCTTTAAAAAATTATTTATATTATATAAATTTAACATATGTATATATAAAAGCATTCTCATTTTTAATTTATTAAAACATTGATTTAATCTCTATGGAAATATTTTTAGTAGTCGTGAGGATGGCTAGTTTAGATATACCTCAAAACTAATTATAAATTTTTTGCTTTTAGATTTAATTAAGAAATGTTATAAAATTAAATTAAAATAAAGTACTTGTAAAATATTTTGATTTTGAAATAAGTTTTGGTTTTTGGGCATGTGGTATTGATAAGCTTTAGTATTGGCTCCTGGTATTCTAACAGAATAATTAAAAGTCTAGATCCATAACATAATAATCAAAAGCCTAGATGGTCCATGGTATTGGTAAACCATGGTATCAGCCCATGGTATTATGATTTTCTTCCCTCCTCTCCCTCTCCATCTCTCTCTCTATTTTTCTCTTCTAGGTATTGGCCCGTGTAATTAAAAATATTATCATATTATAAATATTAAATTTATTTTAGATAATTATGAAATCATTAATACTTTAATTTATATGGTAAAATATATATTAATTTATAAGTATTATTTATGTGTCATACATTTTAATGTGATATATATATATATATATATATATATATATATATATATATATATATTCTTCTATCTAAAAATGGTTTGTAATTTTATTAATAAAAAACAAAATTGCAATACAACAAAAATTTGAATTTAAAAAATATTTATCATTTACCCTCTCAAAATTAAATATTGATTACCTTCATGAATACCCTGTTAAATATTGATTATCTTTAAGAATGCCATGTTTTGTATTGCATAGTGAAATTGTGAATACATCGTTTAGTATTGCATGGTAAAATGTTATTGGTTGTACTTAAATTAAATAAGTGGAACAACATTAAACAACAAAATTCATGACTGGGTTGCACTACCAGGACCTCCATACTAGAATCATGTTAAACAAAGTGAAGTACTCCGTGAGAGACTAGTAAGAGTCCGACGACCTTAGCGATTGAGTGCTCCACCAATTTTCTACTTCCTTCAACTAAATAAACGTGTGTTTCGTGAATCATTACACAATAAGATAACCTGGTCACTGACAAACGTTGCAGGAAATTCTATTAACCTAGTCACTGACAAACGTTGCAGGGAATTCTATTATTTTTAATGTTTTCCTATTGCACGCGAGCACCTTTTCCTACCAAACAAAGAGATAAATAGCGGGCGAGGCGATTGAGTAAGCCATCTTGAGTGAGGTAGACTTCAATGTCTGTAAGTTAGTTCGTTTTCTATATTTAGCCTTCTACTATCCCTCGCATTCTTTGTTTCGTCTTCCTCACAGCGATGGCGCGATGTGTAATATCAGTATTCATTGCATTTGCCCTCGTTCTCTACATCGCCGGCGTTCGAACTCAGGAAGTTGGTAATTCGTCTTGCTCCCTTTTATTCTTTTAAATCTTCGTATAGAAATTTGCAGAGGTTCATCTGAAACTGGATTTTGTTGGCGTGAACGAACAGACGACGAGACTCAGTTCGACTACGGAGACGGTTCGAATGGGCCTGCGCAATGGGGCGAGCACGATGGCTGGTGGGCTTGCGGGAACGGAACAGAGCAGTCTCCCATCGATGTGAAGAGCAACGCCGCACATTCTCCGGAGCTGGGCCCTCTCGGCAGAAATTATAAAATTGCAGATGCGACCCTCGTCAACAGGGGCCACGACATCATGGTGAGAAATGCAACCTTTCTTTGAAGCTTTTGTCATCTACAAAGATTTCATGTTCTATTTGCTCTTTACAACTATAGTTGTGCTACATCAGGTGAACTGGACGGAAGACGCCGGCAGTCTGGAGATAGAGTAGAAAGATGCAGTACAGTGAATCAATGCGATTGGTATACCAAAAACTTTACACTGTATCAATGCCATTGGCACCACCCGGCGGAGCACACCCTTGATGGAGTGCAGTACAATCTCAAAACCCTTTTTTGAATCTTTGCTGTGCTAAATTATGTTTCGCTATTAGGCGTTGCTCAAGGGTTTTGCATTGAAAAACTAGGCATCCGTTGGAAATCCATCTGGTGCACAAAGCGGACGACGGCGAGATTGCCGTGATTGGAATACTTTACAAGAGTGGCGCGCGTGACCCATTCCTGGACAAGGTATATCTGTGAAATCTCATTTTGCTTTGTTACTATTAAGTCTATATATGTGCAGATTAATTATGAAGCGATTATACATATTGTGCTCACTATGTTGGGGTACAACGAACAGTTAACGGATGCAATCCACGATCTTGCCGATAATCCGAACGAAACGGTGGAACTCCTCGGCCCGGTGGATCCATTCGACATAAAATTCGATAGCAGTAAATATTACCGGTACATGGGATCTCTCACTACTCCTGCATGCACGGAAGGAGTCATTTGGACCGTGATTGATGAGGTATTCTCATCGTCCCTCTCGTTATCGCTTAAACACAAATCTACCGCCTCTATGGGTATGGACCATGTGACCTGACACGTTTTCACTCTGCAGATAAAGACCGTCTTAGATGACCAAGTGAGCGCTCTGCAAGCAGCTGTCCACGATGTAAGTGCTGGATAAGGTCTTGCTTGTTATTAATTTACGGAGGAATTCGGTTAACTGAATAATGTTATACTTTTATTATTTGAGTTGCGCTATCTATTTTTAACAAATGCACTATGGATACAAATCAAATAATTTTGAATAAATATATTAGTCTTTATTGATATATTTACTATATTATTATATTTTTGTGATATATTATTTTGAATAAATATTCTATAATCTTTAACTAAAACATACATGATTTTTTTTAAGTAGTTAATTGAAATATAAGATTTATTAATGTTCTATTTATTGTATTTTGCAGGGTTATGGTGAAAATGCAAGACCACTGCAACTCTTAAATGAAAGAAAAGTTAGCATGTACATCGAAGAAGCCCAATGGAGTTCAACTTGAATTTGTTAAACCTTGTAGGGTTTACATTTTACATCAAACATTTTCTAAGATAATTAGTAAGTTGCGATAGATTATAAAACCGTGTAGGGTTTATATTTTACATCAAACATTTTCTATGATTATTGGTAAGTTGTGATAGATTATAGTTGAATGTGACTCGGTTTTAGTAAATAAGTTAGCATGTATAGTGAAGAAGCCCAATGGAGTTCAACTTGAACTTGAATTTGTTAAACTTGGTAGGGTTTATATTTTGCATCAAATATTTTCTAAGATTATTAGTAAGTTGTGATAGATTATAGTTGATATTAAATAAATGTGACTTAGTTTTAGTAAATAAGGTTGAGTAGTTAGATAAAAAGTTATTATGTTTGCATAGTAGGTATATAGATAGAGTTAGGAAATGGATGGAAAAATATTGTATGTGAAGTTTTTATTTTGAGAAATAAATGAATGGGAGCATATTTTTCAGTGAAATGATTTTTATTTTTATATGATTTTTTTTTTACGATTATTAGTAAGTTATGGTAGATTATAGTTGATATTAAATAAATGTGATTGAGTTTTAGTCAATAAGGTTTAGTAGTTAGATAAAGAGTTATTATGTTTTCCTAGTAGGTATATAGATGGAGTTAGGAAATGGGTGGAAAAATATTGTATGTGAAGTTGTTTTTAGAGACAAATGAATGGGAGTATATTTTTAAGTGAAATGTTTTTTATTTTTATATGGTGCTTTTTAAAGATTATTAGTAAGTTATGGTAGATTATAGTTGATATTAAATAAATGTGATTGGTTTTTAGTAAATAAGGTTTAGTAGTTAGATAAAAAGTTATTATGTTTGTATAGTAGGTATATAGATGGAGTTAGGAAATAGATGGAAAAATATTGTATGTGAAGTGTTTTTAAACACAAATGAATGAGAGTATATTTTTTAGTGAAATGATTTTTATTTTTATATGGTGTTTTTATATTTTAAGGATATTTTTTATATATTCAAGTAAAAGAAATTTTCCATCTTATTTTCAAATATCTTGTATGTAGAGGTTTTTAATTCTAAATAATTATAAATTGGTATCAAATCTCTTTTTTTTAAACCCAAAATAATAATTATATATATATATATATATATATATATATATATATAATATATAATTACACGTTTTCAAAGGAAAAAAAAGGCTAACAACATTATTGTAGATTATTCTAAATGGAGTTTGGAGAGATTAATTGAGAAAATGAGTTTCCCTCTTTAGAAAAAACCAAATTCAAAACAAAAAATCGTTAAAATTGACATTTAATTAGAAAGTAAAGATATTATTTGGTTTTTGTAGTTTTCAAGTAAGATCATATATCTTATGATAGAGTTTCAAAGTACCATACATTTTAAATATATAGTGTAAAATATAATTTTAATACTTATTTATCTTTTATTTCAATACACAATAAATAATTATCACTAAAAATGATTTTCAAAATTTAACTTAAGTATATAACACTTTATATTTCAAATGAAATTCCAAATAAAAAAAATTATGGGGATATTTGAATAAAAAAAATAAAATAAAATAAAATATTTTTTTTTGAATTTTTATAGATTTTATGTTAAAAGATGATAATATTTAAAGTTATTTCCATACAGTAACCAATGACATAAAAATTAGAGCAAAAATAACATAATAAAATATAAATCATAAAACAACAATGAATTAGTATTTATTGCTAACTCAAAATATCAAAGTCAAAACATTATAACTTATTAACAATTTGTAAAATTGGTCTTCTCTTTTAAGAATAACTTCTAATTAATCAACAACATCATATAGGCCAATTCACTATTCTCAAGTGCCTCATCATCATTTCCTTCCATGGTGTGCCTTGCCTTGATTGATTCATTTTGCTCTTCCATTGGACCTTTTATGTCCAAAACTTCCCCAACTTGTTCATTTTCAAGCAATCCTTGTAATGATGGCTCAAGTTCCTTTGATATTTTCATCACATGTGATTCACTAAAATATCCTTCCCCAAACGGGCTTCTTGGATCTATATTCCTATACTACTTATATATCTGGGGTTTAATATTCCTACTGTAAAATAGATCATGAGTTGCATAACCTCCATTTCTTTCACTACTCTTATAAATGGATAAACTCACATTTCTTTCAAGCTCAAACAGATATTTGGCAAGG
This sequence comes from Pinus tabuliformis, assembly GCA_031772625.1. NCBI lineage: Eukaryota > Viridiplantae > Streptophyta > Pinopsida > Pinales > Pinaceae > Pinus > Pinus tabuliformis. The sequence goes on along the minus strand of CM062805.1, from coordinate 699,651,978 downwards.
ATTTCCATTATCACCTTAGCTCTTTCTATTCGTAGCTAAAGGGTGAATCAAAATTCTTAGGGAAGCTAAAAGGAGGGGTTCTCTTAAAATGCTAGGATTTCCATTTCAAATTTATTATTTATAGACAACATTCTCATCTTTTCTGATGGTACAAGAAGAGATGCTACAACCATCAAAGATGCACTTGCTCTCTTTGAAGCTACTACACGTATGATGAATAACACGTAAAATTCTACTTTATCTCTTTGTGGGATGAATGTTGAAGATATGGCATTTTTTTAAGCTACTTCTCCCTTTGTTGTATTATAGATTGATCTAGGACTTAAATATTTGGGATTGAAGTTAAAGCCTAACTCATATAAAGTTGCAGATTAGGTTTTGTTAATAGAAAAAATTGAAAAAAGGCTTAAACATTGGAGCTTAAGATGGCTTTCTAGAGGTGGAAAGCAGTTTCTTATTAAATCAATCCTTAAGTAAATACCAATTTATTGGATGTCGCTTTCCTGCATTCCAAAGGGTATATTAACAAGATAGAAAAAATTTGTAGCAAATTTTTATGGTTAGTTTAACTAGATCACTATGTTCTTCCATGTGTAATCTAGGAAAGAATAACTACTCCTAAAGCTTTTGGAGGTTGAGGTTTCAAGAATATACATTTGTTTCCGGAAGCCTTAGCAGCTAAAGTTGGCCATACATTATTAAAAACTCACTTTCTTTGGAAGTAAGTGGTGTAGATGAAATATATACACCTAATGAAGTTTGAGGATTAGATAAGTTTACCCAATAAATTTAAAACAAATATTTTTATCACTTTGAAATTTTCTCTCTACTCATTCTCATTGATTGAATTACGACCAACCTAGAAAGTGGGTGATGTATCACTGTTAAAGGTTGCATAGATCCTTGGATAGGAAGTCATATTGATCATAGACTTATGAAACATTTGATTGAATACCTAAATGGTGATGGCCTCACTTTTTTGAGTCAAATTGTAGATCCATCGTAAACTAATTTACAGACATAGGGTTGGGTTTGAGAAGATCAATTAGGCACTCTCAAACATATTCATCATTTTTGGATCAAATATATTGATAGTTTATGTTCATCACATATGAGACTAATTCAGGAGGAGGATGGTTTTGTTTGGTCCCATGATCTCTAAGGGATTTATACACCAAAATATAGATATACTTTCCTTATATTTGATATATTTCATGATATTCATGAGGATTGGTGGAATATTTTATTGAAGATCAAAGGTTGGGTAAAATCAAGACCTTTTATTTGGTGTGCACTAGGTAACAAAATACCATCTTAGAATAATTTAACAAAGAGATATTTTCAAGGTCCAAATAGATGTTCCCTATGTAGAGATGATGATGAATTTTTTGGTCATTTATTCTTATTATGTCCTTATTTTAAAAGTGTTTGACAATATGCTATGACAAAGATCAGATTTGCAGGTATTTGTTTGGGTGAAGAGGTAACTGAGGCATGAGGATTCCATTGAGGGAGAACAAACCATATCGAGTATTTCCTCTCTTAATAGTTTGGGGAGTTTGGCTTGTAATAAATAGAGCTATCTTTTAATATCTCCTCATTCCTATTGAGGTTTTTGCAACATATATTTTATTTGTATATAACCTTCTCCCAAAAAACAAACGAGATAATAATAATAATAGAATACTCAATTCAATAGTCATTGATAAATATTATCCTTGGAAATTCTTTGAGTGGGCTTCACAAAGAGACCATCTTAGATGTGGTGGAGGAGTTGTTATACATCTTTAAGTGATTCATTTATTCTCTCTAAAAATGGGCTTGGGAGCAGGTTCCAAAAAACTATGCAGAGATATTATCTTTCAAATTGTTTCTAATGTTTGCAATAGTGAAATGAGTGGATCATTTACAGGTCCTTGAAGGCTCTTTGTTGGTTATAAAATGGGTCAAAGGGTCTTATAGATGTCACAATATGAGAATGTTACTTTCGCTGGAAGAAGTATAAAGGCTAAAATAAATCGTTACTCTTTTGTGAGTGCTTCATGTTCACATGGAACTCAACTATCAAGGGGATGGTCTTTATAAGGAAGGCTTACTACTGGATTTTGGGACCTCATTGATCAATGAACAACAAGATGATAAATTCTATCAATTTGATGATAAACCTTTCTTTGATAGAGTTGATGAGATATGGTAGTTTTTTTCGATTCACGTGCTTTAGTAACATTTTGTTGGAATTTTCATTATATATCCATGCATACATACTTATCTTATATCACGATTTCATGTATATATATTGTGATGATGTTCGCACTCAAACTTGCTATTGTTATTTTGGAGGACATATGTTGTATTAATTTTTGTATGGATATATGATATCTCCTTTTGTATAGATTCTCGTGAATCCTCATATTTGAATACATGCTTGTGATGTATGTGTAGAATAAAATTTTATATATTAAATAAAGTTATGTATTTTTCTCAGGAAAAATTAAACTTTGTCAATAAATAAATAAAATAAAGAATCTTTTATATATATATATATATATATATATATATTACTTGTAATGAAAAATTATTTTTTTTAATTGAAGCATAAATAAAACTAACTCAACTAACTACTGAAATTAATTGGACATTTATTCTATTGATACTTCACCCAACCTTTCATGTGATAATATTTATTTCATATGTATTTCATCAATTACTCTTGGTGTTGTTCTCGAAGGAGTGATAGTCATATCTTTCAAAATATTATTGATTTCATTACTCGTCATATAGTGTTACATGTAAGGATTTAGACCCTTTAAACTTATGATTCTTTATACCAATATCTTGGCACATGTTGAAAATGTCATATATCAAATCCCATGTATCGCCACTTTTCAGTCCAAATTGAAACAAGCTATCCATAGATCTTAATATACCAATTACCTTGCATATTTTCCATTCATTTTTTTCTCCCCTATTTCCATACAACATTGCTTCTAAAATTTTGCATTAACCTTTCATTTATTCCCATCACATGCTTCTTGAAATTAGTTATGAACAAATCATACTCTTTGAATGAAACCTATAAACATCCTATACTCATTATCTATGTTATAACCTCCTTCCAATTTTTTTTCTTCCATGTCCATTAAACAAAGACAAATGGTACATTTCACTATTTCAGAATAAAGGTTAGTGAAATAATCTTGCATCAATTCTTTTGTAAAATATTTGGAGTGATTTCTCCCAATCACATGTAATATATAGTAAAAAAAAAATTGATCTACCAAATACATCCTTGTTGTAAACCCTTATTGGATCAACAAGAAACAAGTAGTCAACCACAAGTTCATATAGTTTGTACCTAATCATGTTCATCTCAATTCACAATTTATCTATCAATTCACGTTCAAGGATCATGTGCCAAAGTGAAGCACTTGGGGAAAGACCACAAAGAGTTAGATATCCACAGGACTTGAAATCTCTACCGACTTTGTATTTCCTTGAACTAAACAATGTGTATTTCATGAATCATTACAAAATAAGATAACTAAATCAGTAAGGAATGTTGCAAGAAAATTAATTTTATTTTCTTCCCACTGTATCTGATTACATGGTAGTGTATTTTCCTACAAATAAGTAGTGGACAAGGCAATTAAGGAAGCTAACTTGTTACTAGGTAGATTTAAGTGTTTATGTCTATGTTATTTCATTTTCTATATCACATGTCTTCACCCAAACCTTCTACTATCCGACACATTGTTTGTCTCGCTTCCTCGCTATGACACATTTTGTAATATTGATATTCATTGTGTTTTCCATCATCCTATTCATCATCATGGTTTAAACTTAGGAAGTATTAATTCATTAGGTATCCTTTATAATTGTGTTCTTTGAAATCATCATATCAATTTTTTTAAAGATTAATTTGAAAATCAATTTTATTAGTGTGAACAAACAAATGACGAGAGTGATTTCGAGTACAAAGAGGGATCAAAGGAGCCTGAGCACTGGGGGATCTCAAGGAGGAATTTTGGGGTTGTGGGAATGGGATTGATCAGTCTCCAATCGACATGGTGAAGAAAAATACCACATATTCTCTAGAGGTTATGACGCTTGACATAAACTATAAAATCGCAAATGTAACCCTCATGAATAGGGGATATCATGGTCAACAATGCAACCTTCTTTTAAATCTTCATCCATATAAAAATGTTAGAGATTCATTTCACCCTTGCACCTATAGTTGTGTTGCATCAGGTGAAGTGGATGAAAGGAATCAAAAGTATTGAGATAGTGAATCCTTGTGTCGATTGTAAATTTTTGGAATATCCCAAAATTTGATGGTTGGGAGAGGTAAAGAATTTGACCCTTCTTGTGACCGTCCTATTTTGATATATTCATATAATATTTAATTGATGTAAGTTCAATACTCCAAAGGTTCATGTGTGTCATTCTTATAAAGTATTGCAATCTTGGTAATATCGTTGTTGTCATTCACTCTATGCTCCAGATGGATTTCGAATGGATGCCTATTTTAATTCAATATTATTGAGAAATGCCCAAATATCACACTATAATTTAGTGTATCCAATATTGAAAAGAGGGTATTGAGATTGTATGGAACTCCATCTATAGTGTACTCCAACAATTGGTTCCAATGGATTGTAGAGTAGATTAGAAGGAGAAGGCACATTTGTGAATATATTTTTCTTTATTATATGTATAATCTCACTTTTATTACACACAAGCTAATTACAAAGTGATTATATTTTTCTGATTATGTTTGGATATAACAAAGAGTTATTGGGCTTTGTAGATGGGGAATTATCTGTAAACATGGGTTTGGTGAATCTAATGTACATGAAACTCATTAGAAATGAATATTACTGGTACATGGGATCTCTCACCACTCCTCCTTCCGTGGAGGGTGTCATTTGGATCATTATTGACAAGGTATTTTTTATCTCCCATCTAGTTATGGAAAATATTAAGTATCATGTAGTAAGGAAATGAATGACTTACTAATTTTTCATCTTGTCTATTCAATATCACTTTATTTTCATATAATGTAAAATATGAAAGCCAATGAGCCAATGGTTGGCTTATTGCATGGTGCTTAATACTATTTTTTTTATTCAAAAGAGAAAACATACTTGTGATATTTCTAGAATATAATTCAAGAAGTACAATATCTTTGATGCATAACAACTCACTTGATTTATTAAAAACATGTTATCTTAGTATCAAATATATGATTCATTCATACATAAATAATAAAGACTAACTTGTAGCATCCAAAATATGCTTCATTCATACATATAGAAGAAAGACTGACTTTCCATTAGAAAACAAAAGATTAAAGAGATTAAAGGAAAATATTGACAATAAAACATCATTGTAGAATTATGAATAAGTAAAATTCCAACATACAAAAGTAAATATTACTTTGAGATTAGGACTATTATAATATTATTCTCCATGTAATAGTGAAGGATTTAAAGATTATCAAACTATTTTGTAATTGTTGAATCTTCCTTTTCCAAGATTCCAATTGAAGGATTCTAATATCCACATTTCCATTGATCGAGTCCACTATTTTTTTGCAATCACTAATAAGCTTAAAAACCTTCATCTTCTTTAATAAAGCTAACCTCAAAGCATACCATAGAGTAATCAAATTGACAACAAAGACTATACAATATTCAATTCCCAACTTACATTTTAGAACCATATTCTAAGGGAATATAATGCCAACACTAGCCCCATAATTCTCCCTATGAATGCCACCATCAAAGAAATGATAGAATTGTGTTTTCATTGAAGGAAACAAATGGAAAATAAAGGACAAAAATGTTTAGGATCAGGCACAAGAAGGCTGAAGATCAAAGAAGGAGAAATTGTGTAGAGACATTAAAGGCATTTCTAATTCAGTAGATAATTTGCAGAGAAAATGACACCCAAGTATATGGATAGAGGTCTAAAATAGATTTCCGGTGGTATATGGAAGATTGAAAATGGACTCCTCGATCAAAATATATTTCTACACAAAACCAAGGACCCCAAAAGTCAAAACACATAGAGTTAGATTGGTGCAAGTGATCCTAGCAATAGTTAGTTTGGTTTTTCTCCAAATGTGGTAGAGTAGTTGGAGTGAACCAATAGGTTAAAAGGAGAGTAGGTTCATGGTCGGATCTGCCACCATAAGTCCCCATCGAAACATCAGTGTACTTGCGATAACATCTACCACTTGATGGTAAAAGAGCAAAGGGGTGGCACACTATTGTTTGGTCAAACTATTGATCATCACATAGATGGGAGGTTAATTGCACCACCCCTCATCCTCAAAACCACAAACAACCTGCAGGGGGGCACAAAATCATAAGCTATTTTCATTGAGGACCGTGTAAACATGGCCTAACAACATAATACGATAAGCAGTTTTATTGGATAGATAATGGAGCCCGGTGACAAATAATCCCACAAGGCCAATCCGAGAGGTTCCATGGCGCCGAGGGAATTTAAAGGAAAAGATGAAATAGGTGGGCTATGTGACAACATATTATTCGTCACATATGAAATTAACACTAGTGAAATGGGACCTATGAGAAGGGGACATGTGTCATGCAGTTTTGGGGTTTTCATGAACCCTAGTGGGTCATTTTTGGGTGACATGTGTCACTGCTCTGGATGTGTCATGTGGCAGTGATGATGGAAACATGAAATTATTCCATAAGTAGGATTCCAAAAGCATTGAGCACTGCATGCGAAGAACTACTGGGTTGACTGGGTGTTGGGTTGACTTGGCAGTAAGAAACATGGCAATTTCTCATTGGCCTTGAGATAGAGCTAGAAAATCCACTGAGGCACCACATCCTGACTCTAAGACCCTAGAAGAATGCTTAAGGTGGAAAGGAGAATAGTCAAGGTGATAGCATTAGGACACATCGACATGAAAAACCAGGAAGCAAGCGAACAATGGGAAGAGGCGCAAGGTGGTCTCGTGGGACGCGTCATCCCGTAAGGCTGACCCTAGAGGATTATAAACATGCAAAGGTTAATAGAGCTAGGATAAAATCACTGGGGAACTATATTGGCATCAATTTTGATAGTTTGCGATATTTAGTAGATATGTAGTGTTGGAACTATAGCTAAAGTCCCCGCTAAACCCTTTAAAATCCCATAATATAAAACATTAACAGAGAAACTCAAAGGTTAAGCTTAGAATAACAGATTGGTGAATGATAAGTTGAAGATTAATTCAAAATACATATTTTCAACAAGAGAGATATAGAAATAATTGATTGATGCAAGAATTAAAGTGAACCTAACTAAAGTCTCATGCTAGAGCGAGACAGTCAAAAATATTTATAAACATAATTGATTGAGAAAGTTTGGTGAGATTGAGTAGTGAATTATGGTGGAAGGGTTTGAGTAGAGGTGAACTGATGTTGCTGGCGTATGTGGTGGATTTATTAGTAATCAGAGATTGTTGAATATGTTTTGGTGAGTCTGTGAAGAGACAAAATGTTTTATTTTGTAAAAGGATTTGGCATTCATGGTTCTAGTGTGAAATGAATGAAACATTAATCATTGATGTCAAGGAAGTTGTAGCATGTAGATCAAGGGTTGTATCTCCTTCTAGTAGGTGCTGGTAAATCTTGGTTGTAACCCCATTCAGTTGCAACTGATAAATCAGGGAGTTATAGCTTATTGTTGGCTGTAGCAAGAGAAATTAATAAAATAAAGTTGTAGCATTTTTTGTGAAGGAATTGAAGTAAACTTTGAAGAATATTTATATTTTGTTTGTGCTATTCACGTCGTTTCATCTCACACTTATATGAATTAATTTTTGAAGTTTTTTTATGGTGTCCTAATATCGTTACAAGTGAAGGAAAGGTTTTAAAATTCCTACAATACTGATTCACCCCCCATCTCAATATTGTCCTAGTTTCTAACAATCAAACCCATACATTTCATTCAAATAGCACTAGATCCCTTATAATTATTGTCTTCTTCGATTTCAAGGGCTTGACTTATTCCCAAAAACCAATTCTTGGGTTACGTGAATTTATTGTTGAGCACATAACATCATTCTGAAAAAGAAATCCATTTCTCCCTAACCAAATGCCCCACATCACAAACAATAAGAGAAATTTAGAACAAGACAAACTAAATATCTCAACCCAAAGCCACAAAATTTCTTGAACAAAGTTCCTAACAAACCAACATTTATTTTTAAGACTGATATTTTTCCAAATACTCTTTTCATAAAGGCAAACAACAAAACAAAAATGTTAAAAGATTCACTGATGTAATGTTCTAAACCAAAAAATCCTGGACCTTTCCATTCTTTTTTTTCTAAAACATTGGAAGTGAGGATTTCCCTTTCAAGGGGAAACCATAAAATATGACAACATTTTAGGGGTCCTTTACCCTTGCAAACTAAATTAAACCACAATTTTGATTCATAGGTCATATTTTTGTTGAATCAAAGCATTGTATCCCCACATTTCTAAGACAACCACACACTGTTTACTTTTAGACCAAGAAAGACTATCCTCTTCATCCCTATTTAAGAAAATATGTTCTTTCCACAAATTCATAAAAAAAGTTCCATTCACTTATAAAATCTGGGCACTTTTTTGAATTTTTAGCAAAAGCCCATAATTAATTATCAAAATCCTTGGGATCACTTCTAGCCACATCCACTATATGATTAACACCATGATAATTTAGAAGTTCTACTAGATCCACAAAAAATTTGTGGTTACTATCAAACCCAATCCATGGATCTTGTCAAATTAATACATTCCCGCCATTACCAATTTTCCATGTGACCCATTTTTCCATAACCTATATCCCCCATACCACATTTCTCCAAATCATTGACCCACCCCTAGCCGATTTAATAATAATTACTAATATTTGACTTTTTACTATAACATAAAATAATAAAAGACCTAATATTAAGTGTACATAAATTAAATTTATTTTTAATTTTAATCACTAAACATATAATGAAATTAAATTACCTAAAGAGATGATTCCTTGGGTTCAGTTTTCCCTTGGATCATGATAATGGTAATCTTAATTGTGTGTTTGAATAAAATGTAGAAAATATCTAAAGTGGTTATGTTGCGAATTCTATAAATCTTGTAACCACTTTATTGAAAGCATGGTTAGTGTTATGTTGTGAATTCTATAAATCTTGTAACCACTTTATTGAAAGCATGGTTAGTGTTATGTTGCGAATTCTATAAATCTTGTAACCACTTTATTGAAAGCATGGTTAGTATAAGGCTAGCTATCATATCCAATTTTTGGATATTGAAAGCATGGGGAATATCTAGAATAACGAGGAAGTATTACTTTTTAGGGACAATAATTTCAATATTTTAACAATCACATAATATTACTTGATAATATATAGTTTCAATCCCATTCCAAATGCATAGATCAATAGTGGAATCAAGTCCAACATTTTGAGGACATTACTTTCTTTCTCTTTCATAGATACCTTTCTGAATGAACTTTTGAAGCTCTTTGGTACTCCATCTATATTCCTCTTTGACGTATTTAACGAAATAGATAAATATATTGGCCAATACAAAAATAAAAATAATTTGGAAATGAATAAAAGGAATATGGTAAATCAACATACTTTTCTAAATGAAAGAAAAATTTGTCTTCGTGCTATAATAAGGCTTGAATTGGGATAATTATGTCTGAAGACATCCTATTTCTCTTCTTTCAACATTTTAACAATTTTCTATTATGTTCTCATGTCAAACTTTGTTGATGTATTTTTGCACTCCTATTATAAATTTTCTCGTCTCTAAAATATTTCTTGACTTAGTCAATTTTAAAGTCAAATTTGTGGAAATACTCTTGATTCAACACCTCACACATTTATGCACTATGGACATCTATACATCCACACTATAGTTTCCACATTCTCAATACTTAGTCATTATTATTTATTTCTAGAATGATTTATCAACCATTTTCCTTACCATACAGTCTCCCACACATCCACTACTCTCGCACATTCAATCCTTTACATAAACAATTTTCTAGAGACTTTTGTTTCTGCACAACATATCATAAACTTAGCATTATTCTTTCCTTCCAGACTTAGTGAAAATCAACCATTTTATAGTTTTGTAGTTAATTGAAAGTTCATTTAAAAAAGTCTGATCCTCAAGGTGGAAAATTTTTCTTGGTATTGTACTACGTGAACCATATATGTTTGCATCTCAATATCATTCTATGTAAAATACATGTTTGTCGCATACTACCATTACATTATCGGAATGTATTAAATTTTCACCTTGGTATCATGATACATGGATTAATTGCGATATCATCTCTTTGATATTGGTCATAAGTTATCAACTTCCATTATCACTCTCACATAGCCTAATGAGGTTGGTATTTGAAAAGGAGATATGCTATTGAAAACTATCATAATTTGATCATTTAGTAGGTAAGATTCCTACTAAGGCATCATTGATCTACCACACATATCAAAGTACATTAAAAATTTGATAAATATGGCAACTAAAATAAGGAAGGAGTTAGTTTGTGGAGACACAACCAACTCATTAGCTAGACAAGGAAAAAGTTTCGACTACTCCACTACATAAAAATGGTACTTAATCTTAGCTCTAGAAGAAAGAGAAAGAAATAAAGTATGGACTAGAGATTTGAAATATGTTGCATGCATTCTGAAAATTTTCAACTTTAAAGAAATAGTGCACTAGTGTGCAAAAGAGTTTGATTAAAAAATTAGAACAATCAAGATCAATTTACAAAAGAATCGAGTGCTTATTACTCTTAATATTTCTAGAATAATTTGAAGCTTCTCGATCCTAACAATAAGTTCAAACTCACTGAAACTAATTGTTTCCTACACTCACAAGATGAGAAAAGTGAATAATCTACAAAAGTTTATACTACCCTATGCATTGATTCTGTGCAATATTTCTTTTATAGATATGTCTATTTTTGTTGAGTCATATAGAGATTCTTTATTGGTTACTTTCCTCAGTTATGGGGCATGAATCAAACACAATGGTTCTGAGGTAAATATTATATATTTTACTTTTCTTCCAAAAAATAAGCCTTGTTTTATTGGGGAGAAGTCATTTGCAATGATATTTCATATTAGTTTGTCATTTTCTCAAATATGCAAAAAAATTACATATGATGGCTTACTTAGTGATGGCAATAGTTTCATTTAATATATTTCACCGATTACCTTAGAAATATAACATGAACCTATATATGGATCCAAATCAGTTCTAAAATCCTACCTCATGGAAGCACAAAGCCCCATTTCATCCATTATTTCAACAATATGTTGATAGGGAAAGGTCTTAAAGGAATTTGTGATGAAGCATCACACATTTTGACAGGAAAAAGTGAAGACAAGGAATGAGAGGATAATACTTTCATTAGGATATATGGATATCAAGTCAAACCCATAGTACTCCCTAATTTTTTTCTTGACAAACACTTGGTTGTTGAAATATTCATACAATACATCCCATGGATTAATTTACTTGATAAGAAAAAGGAAAGGTGATTTATTATGCTTCCTTTTAGTATAGGTGAGATTCTAGTAAGAAATTCTACCCATTTCACATAATTTGTTGAATTATTGGAACCTTTTAATATATTTGATGTTGAATCCATCTAAGGATTCAATCCAAAATGAACTTTTTGTAATTATTTGGCATCCATGAGATATGCCAACATATTCACAAGAATTTCAGAAGATAGTGTAGAAAATCAAGTCTTTATAACACTTACCCTAATATACAATATTACGATAGAAGAAAGAATTACAATGAAGAAAAATGACTAAAAGAGGGAAAATGAACACGATCTCTCATCCTACTTAGGAACAACAAATTGGTCTAAGTTCATTTTCTACAGAAAGGAAAAATGAAACAATTGCTATAATAGGAGACAACAAAAACTAACACTCTAGTAACAGTGATTGAAAAGAGCCACCCCCTCATAATTACCTTGAAAAATCAACTGTACATTCATCATCGAAAAATATAGTTTCAAGTAAAAATGGGTAGCAAAATGCATAAGGACCCATGGATATGGAAGTAAGCAATACTATATTTCCAAAATGGGTATGAACATGAGTGGTTGAAGAAAAAAACCTTGTTGAAGAATTAACTATTTAAGAACCTATCTCATTTGGAGATAAAATTTTAGCCATGCAAGATTCCCATTGTGATAAATATTCTAATAACTTTCATTTTGAAAAGGTGCAAATAAAAGAGAGGAAAGTATTGAAACAAATGAGTGAAAAAATGTTTCTAAGATTTAGAATTTTTGGACTACTTAAACTACATCATACAACAGGGGATGTTCTTGCTCATTCTGTAACATAGAAAGAAATTGAAAATTCAAGATTGAGGAAAATAATATGTGAGCTTGAAAAAGCTCTTGGTCCAACACCTCCATTCATGACTCCATTATATATTCATGTGCCTAAAGTAGTAGTAATTCCTTACACACCCTAGAGAATCAGAAAAGAGGAAAAACTATTGAAAGGCATCAGGACATATGTCACTATGAAGATTAACAAGAAACTTGAAATTAAAGAGGAAGCATGAAAAATTTCTCTACACTCAAGAAATTTATCTCAAATAATTAAATATTTTTCTGAATATCTATGAAGGGAACATGAAAATGATCAACAATTGACTGAAAATGATTTAAACACAATTATAAAAACATTAATTGTATTAGTGAAATTCAAATACATAAGCAAGGATTTCCTACCCCAAGAAGACTTAAACAAATCAAAATAGGATGGTCCACTAGATTTAAGATTTTGGAAGATTTTCTTAATGAACTTCTAATCATCAATGATTGCAAAAGTAGTAGTTACTTCAAATCTCTTAAATTTTTTGAAGATCTTAGAGCCCCCTCAATTGTTAGTAAATCCATGATGATCCTTAAAAATTACTTAATATATTAATTTGATTCCATCAAAGTATCATTGGTGCCTAAATTCAACAAATTGGCCAATTTTCTAAAAGCTCACATGAAGAAATGTCTAGTCATGTCCGTCGATGACAATAAGTGTCTAATCATGTATGTGAATGACAATAATGACCAAATGACTAATTTTGTAAAACCAAATTAATATGCTATAAAAGTAGAAGATGAAATACTTTCTTGGAAATTGAAGAAAGACAAAATTATTATGCCAATAAATGACTAAATTGAAGAAATGATCAAGAAGTTATTGAATGAGTTTATTAACCCACATTAATTGTTTGAATAGTTAAGATAATAAACAATCAAGGAGCCAGTTTAATATAACTTCTTATACAACAATTGTACATGAGAGAATTCAATCCACTCATAATCCTTCTGTAATTTTCTGTGTGTTTATTTCTTTTTGGAATCAATTCTTTACCATCTTCTTACTCTAAGATTAATCCAATTGTTTTGAACTATTTCATATTCTCTAAAGCCAATCTATAATTGTATTTTGTCTCTATTTTTTAACTACCTTTATCATTATTATTTGGTCCATTAAATCCCATTCCTAGTTGTTCCCAGACAAATGCATTTTATTTTATATTTAAATACAATATTTTGTGATTTTACTTTAAACAATTCCCTTTATTTTGAAATTTTAAATACATGAAATTATATTTATTTTTAAAATTAAAAAAAAAATCACTATATATTTAAAATCCTAACCATTTAAAAAGGAAAAACAATTCTTAAAAAATCCCACTTTCAAAATCCTAGGAAAGTAATTCCCTCTTTAAAATTCCAATAAAATAAAATTAAAATAAATCATTAATCACTATTCATATTAAACACTAAAAACTAATATTTTTAATATTATATATGTGAGATTGCTTGCATTTTATTAATCTATGATATGCTTTGTTTTTCATTCCCGTCAAATTATTAGGTACCCATATGTTGATGGACTAGCGTAGGCAAATGATAAATTCACGAAATCTTGTGAACTTTCCGTGAAATCAGTTGTGAATTGACCATATTTGGATATTTAACATTGAGTAAAAACCCTGTCAAGAATGCTTTCAGTGCTTTTTTTCTTTGGTGTATTTTTTCAACTTTTACTTCACTCCTCTTGATTATTTTGGTTGTCATCCGTACTGCGTCTATTTATATTCAATGCATTAAAGTATCATAGTTTTAATATTCTCGATTTTTTTCTTGATGCTTTATGACATGGTTTTGTTAAACATCTACCTATTTTTGTTGTATCTCAAGCTTGTCTAATATATTACTAGACTTTGTATTTCCTGACATTTTCTTAATTATCAGAGGAAAAATGTTGTAATCAATTTAGTTTGACTTAGGTTACTATTTTACAATCTCATGTTTTTCATGAAATCTCTTAGAATATATGCAAGTTAATTTGTCAATATAGATGAATATGACTATAGGATATTACGGTGGATGATGTACAAGTTGTGTTATTGTAACAATGAAAGAGTATGAATGGAAAATATTTGTATAGAAGGGTAGAAATGATGAATTCATTGTCATATAAATGAGTCATGTTGTATTAAAAAGTAGTAGTTATACAATGATAATTAGATGGATAAAGTACAATTAACCACCATGAATATTTAACATTAGTATCTAGGGTGTTCATATGTTCTAATATATTGACTTTATTTAAAAAAGAAAAGTAAACAAGAAAATATATATATATATATATATATATATGTGTGTGTGTGTGTGAGAGAGAGAGAGAGAGAGATGAATATTAGATTGAAAATATATATATGAATAAGCTTGAATTAGTGATGAAAATTTTCAAGAAAGTTTTTAACTCTTCATTAGTTTCTATCACTCCAGGGACTATAGCATTCACCTCGCGGTCAAATTGCATTGACCATGCTTTATTTTTCTATTTTTTTGCAATTTTAATCGAAGTTTCATGAAAATGCTGAATATTTCTATTTTCCATAAATTAAAAAATATTTTTCTAATTTTTGGAAATCTTGTTTCTAATTTTTTATTAGACTAGCAACTTTCGATGGGATATAATTCCCTTGCTGGAGAGAATTTTATGTTGGATAATTGTTATTGCCTAACAATTGATTTAAAATAAAAAACTGATTTTATGAGTGGCCATGCTATTGGTGAGTGCTCTGACACTAACGTTGACACTGACACTGCTATGGTACTTCTCTTCCCAATGATGGCATAACTAATGTGGTTACAGGTCCTTTTTGTAGATGATGAGTGCTACACAAATCTCCACCTAATATTTCATTGTATGGAGGTACTTTTACAAATTTCTAGATCTTATATCATATACCGTATCAATGTTTATGGAGGATGTGGTATGTGTGAGAGAACAGGGAATATTATTATGTTTCTTTTTGTCGAGATTTTACTATGTGTAGGTCAGGGTATGTGCAAGTGCATAGGGAAACACACTAGGTAAGGAAAAATTTAATGTTAAAAGCTTTCCTTTCACGGAGAGATGAGGTATGTACAGGAGAACAAGGTTGCATAGGGAACTTTATTCGGCAAGGATGAAATTAATGTAAAACATTTCCTTGTGTAGAGATTTTACTGTGCAAAGGATGAAGTATGTGCAGGAGAGAAGTTGTTTAGAGATCCGATTTTAGAGCTATGAATATTTGTGGAGGACTAGATATGTGCAAGAGAACATAATAATTAATATTGTTAATTTTCATTGTGTGGAGCTTTTACTATGCGAAGAACGGGGTTTGTGCGGGAGAACAAGTGTTGCATAGGAAAATTAATGTTAATCTATGAGATTTTTTCACACAATGGACTTGTGAAATGTCGCACATATGCATTTGTGTTACATTGGAAGTATACGAGTTTTCTATTTATCATAACACAAACATCAGGATGATAAAAAATCTAGAAAATGGGGTATGTGTGAGATGATGGGGGGTTTTCGCGAGTGATCTAATAGTGTGTTATTGCTATGAGCATTCATGTTAGAATTGAATCATTATGGATGATGAAGAATGTGCGGGAGAAAATAATAATTAATAGTACTATGTTTCATTTCTTGGAGCTTTTACTATATTGAGCTTTTATATTGGGAACTTTATTCGGCATGGGCGAAATTAGGACAGGGTATTTTCGGGAGAATGGGAGGTGCGTAGTGAAATTAATGCTAAACTATTAACATTAATATGTTATTATGATTATGTTTCATTATGTGGAGCTTTGACAATGCAGAAGATGGGGTATGCATGTCGATTTCCTGAATAAATTCTTACACTAGCCAGAAAGAAAAAGCATACAACCCTGCAAATTAAGTTGTGAAAAAAAAATTGAAATTAAGTTATCGAGAGAAAAAAACAGCTAAATCAGCAACGATTTACTTTGACATAGGGTATAAAAAATGAATTAACTAAATAAATATAGATAAATGTCATGCATGGAAATTAATTTTATTATTTTAGAAATCAACCAGAATTTCTTGTTCTAATGTTCAAAAACGCAAAGAAGGATTGACACAGTTCACAGTTGGGCTATAGAAGCCATTCTAAAGTAATTTTCTTTATTAATTAAAAAAATCTAACAACTATATAAATTACTACATATCCTCGATATCAGAAGTGACGCGAGATTCATTAAATTCTAGCTCAATCTAAGAGGGGGGGACACCTTGGTCAATCGCCATGACACCATCATATCTTTCATTGGTGTTCTCCTCAACATTGACATCCTCAGTGTTAGACAAATTATCCAAATGAATGCTCAATGTTTCATTTTCCAATTGCAATCACTCCATCTTCAATTCTAGTATTTCCATTTTATGGTTTAGAAGGTTGAAATGGATCCGTACTTCAGATTTAATCATTTCAACTTTTTTTAAGAAGAAACTGATGAGAAATTATAGAGTGCTAACTATTCTAGGCCATTCTAGCTAAATAAGTACTAAGCTCTTGTTCTGCAACTCCAAAATCATGCTCCATAAACT
The DNA here is from genome assembly GCA_031772625.1 of Pinus tabuliformis. Classification (NCBI taxonomy): domain Eukaryota; kingdom Viridiplantae; phylum Streptophyta; class Pinopsida; order Pinales; family Pinaceae; genus Pinus; species Pinus tabuliformis. The sequence continues at coordinate 699,634,985 of CM062805.1, read as the reverse complement.
TTAATTTGCGTTACACTTACTAATAAGCTTAGTGAATTATGGTTCTAATACCTAACTCTATGTCTAAAGAGTTGCTCTAGCAACGTAAATATATCATTGATCTAACGTTCCTTAATTTTAAGCCCTTGACTTTTTTGTTAATGTCAGCTTTGATTCTGCACAATGTGAACTTTCATTGTGATAAGAATGTGTGGAGGATGACATATGGGAAAGAAAACAAGGGTGCAAAAGAAAATTAATGTCGTCGACACATAATGAATTTAAATATGACCAAATTTCATATCAGTATTACTATGTTTCCCTTTTTGAATCTTTCCTTGTGTGAAGCTTTTACTATGCATAGGATGGGTGATTTGCACAAGAAAAGGGGTGTTTTCTAGTTTACATTTTCTACAATAAAATATTCAATTTGGCTTTCATGCTTCAAACAATATCATTTTGTAGAGTTTTCTCCACACTTGGTATAACGTTTAGTAAATTATTTATAAATATTTAAAATTAAAATATTACCAATAATAATAATAATAATGTTGAACAACTATGGGGAAAGAAAAAGCTTACGAAAGTGGAGAGCTTTCATTATGACAACACAACCTTTAATCAGTTAATTAGAAATGTCTTTAGTGTAAAAGAAGTTGATCACCCAAGGATGTGGAAATATCACTGCTGTTCACACTTCTACAGTTCCTCCTAAAGAGAGCTAATAACATAGTAGTGGGGACCAACATAGTTTATACGTGTTGACATGAACACAAGTTGTTTTTGTAAATATTGTTATAAAAAAGTCATTTACAAATGCAAGTGTGCACAAAGCATGCAGATGGTTTGTGATTATCCATAGGGCGGAGATCCGCATGAAGAAAGCTTGAAAGCTTCCTCCGAAAATGAATTTCCTCTACAGTTCTGCACATATGCCTATTTGCACAAAGATAACCATAAATAAATCTTTCACTATGCAGAGAGCACAACCTTTAATCAATTGATCATCAAAGTCTTTACTGTTGAATAAGTTGATTCTTCTAGAGTGCGGAAACCATACTTGCTATGCAAGAGGTGTTCAACAACATTTGTGCTTAGGCAGAAAGTTTCCTACAGATAGATTTCAGTGTGCAGAGAAGTTTCATTGGGATACAAAAATTCTAATAAACATTAAATAAGAAACATTACTATTTTCTTTTAAATAAGCGACATTAATTTATTGCAATAAGGAATTTAATAAATATTAAATAAGAAACATCATTATTTCGTTTTAAATAACATACATACTATTCATCATTAATAATGTTCAATTTTGTAAAACTTAATTCCATTTAATCAATACAATGGGTAATTGACCAAATTTTTCATTTTTTTGATATAATGTTATTTGTTGAAGGGTCATTGACCAAATTGTTCACTTTCTTGATTATAATGGTATGTGCTGACAATATGGACATATTGTTAAAATTAAGGAGAGACAGAATATGGGATAAAATCAAGAGGCTCTCGAGGTGAGCCAGCCTTCACGTGGAGAATGCCTAAGCACTCAACACACTTCATTCAACCAAAGTATCGTACACATAAACTCACACATTAGTTTGGTGGTTTGAACCACTCCCTAAATTATAGGACATTGGACCTAAATAGAGGATCTCGATCCTATCTTACAACAACATACAACCAAATACATTAATATGGAAAAGACTAGATTTATCCATAGTCCAACTCTCCCCCTTAATGGATAAATTTTCCCAAAGTCATGTTTTTCCTTCCTTGTCTTAACACACGGAGACTTCACTCAATGAACCTCTGACATATCACGTGCGTTTGTGGCATGTTAAACAATACCCTTAATTTGACTACACATTGGAAAATACCTCTTAAATCCACATTATTTAACCCCCTACCAATACAAACCCAATACACCTTCCCAATTTAAAAAACCCTTACTTTTACTAGATATTGTAGGTATCCATTTTTCATTAACAATTTTTTATACCCCTTTATATTTTTTCATTAACTTTGAGCTCCATTTTCTATACCTTCCAATATAAAAACCCTTTACGCCCTATACATACCCCAATATATTATGTCATGATTTCCTCAATATATATCCCCCAATATGAATGCACGTGATATGGTATTGCAACCCGAGTGAATCCCCCATGTCTTAACATAGGCCACTTGATGTGGTTTGTCTTTATCATTGGTGATAGATAATGCTCAATCGAGTGCAAACTCATGAGAATCTTTCCACCCAAACAAGTTTTTATCTGATTCCATGTGCTCCTCATGGGTCACCTCATTAAAGTACATTCCCCTTATTATTAAGGATGCATAATATGATTTATTTTTTCCTGTGTATATTACTTTCGAGCTTTGAGATGGCAAATCTTGAGATGATGATTGGCTTTGATAAGAATAGTTAATTCCATTGAAGACACTTTTGTTTCCTCTTTGTGTCTATTGTGCTCTTAGTTCTGTGTTCCCCTCGTTATCATCTAGATCTTGAACAATAGATTCATGATTCAAGTGTTTATGCCCTTCTTCATGAACCATTAGTAGCTCTTAAATTGCATAAACCTGTTGAGTAGATTGTTACCCATGATAATTTTGGTCATTAATAAAACCATATTGTTTGTCGGAGAATTATTTTGATTGAAAAATACTACCCAAGCCAAAAATTCCTCCAAATGACCACATGAAAAAGAAATCATCAAAAGGATCAATGTCAAATATATTAAAAATACAGGCATATTGATAACCCACCTATTTCACTCCAAATTTCTTTTGGAGAGCCCACACACTAGATATGACAATGATTCTGTGCCAATAAAACTACCTCAGAGCTCCAACGACTAATGTTCTATAGTACAACTCCTCGCCTCTTTCACAACAAAATAGTTGACCTAGTTCATCCTGGCCCCACACAACTCTTGGCACAACACAACTTTTCGTACATGCTGGCTATATATGGTGTATGCTCCAACCACTGCTGCATGCTCCAATGCTCCACAAATTTAGATCTATTGGCATGAAACACTGCCACACCACCGCTCAGATCCCTCCATGGAAACCTGGGCCAACAACCACACCACAACTATCACCACCACTACTACACCACTGATAGAGCAAAACAAATAGCACCATCTCGCCACCGATGTCAAATGGAGAGAGGCACAATCTAGAACCACCGCCGCTACATTTCTGTAGCCCTAGCACTCACTACTTCGATCATAGAATGCTCAGCAAATGAACTAGCTACCACCGATAAATAGGGAAATAATACCCACGCATTGTATATTACATCTCTATCCCCAAACCAGATCAAAATATCACCACTAAAACTATATTTGCCAATCGACCAAGCACCAACTCACCACAATAGCCACATCAAATTTTCCCTTGACCTACCATGATGGATCAACACACAACACTTCTAATCCGCTCTCGTTTGATTCAAATAGGTGCACATAGCCTCTTCATTTCTCTCTTCTATAGAGCCTCTACATGCTCATAATGTGTACTCTTCTACGAGTTGGTTCTTCTCCAACGCTATAGTTAAATCCAACTTGAATTTTGGCTCTACAATCACATGCTCAGACCATATACATTCTAACACACATTGTTCCACACTGCTCCAGGCAGCTCGATGTAATGTAATGATGAAGAATATTACCACAATTGTGCAATGAATACACCTCCATGCTATCAAAATTTCACCAACAGAAAACTCACAGTGAGCTCTGAAACACTAATCCACTGGCAGTGCACTCTGCAACAATCCCAGTCCGTGGCACTAATCCGGGATCAAGCACACAACAAATTCTTCAAACATCCTTCTAGAACAGTGACAAAGTGCAACAAGTTTCCAGGGTTAAGACCAGCAAGTTTCTAGAATAGTGACCACGTGCAACAACTATAAAACAAACATGTTCACTAGAAACAAGGAAACCAAACTAGAGAGCCATGAACCTCCACTAATAAGATAACCCTCTTTCGAATCCCAAGCAGTGGCTTACACTTTTCAGCAACTCCAATGATGAACAAATACACACAGCGCTTTCAGTATCGAGCAACTTTCCTCATGATCCACGCTCTCCTTATTCAATGAAAATAAACCAGAGCTCGATCTTCATAACTCTAGTCAATTGTCCTCAACACACAGGTCGATCCAACTCCAATACCATGTTAAAATTAAGGAGAGACAGAATATGAGATAAAATCAAAAGGCTCTCCAGTTGATCCAACCTTCACCTGGAGAATGCCTAAGCACTCAACACACTTCATTCAACCAAAGCATCATACATATAAGCTCACACATTAGTTTGGTGGTTTGAACCACTCCCTAAATAATAAGATCTTGGACCTAAATAGAGGATATCAATCCTATCTTACAACAACGTACAACCAAATACATTAATATAGAAAATACTAGATTTCTCCATAATCCAACTCATATGATATCATCTTTAATAACAAGTTGATCAATGTGTTCATTTTCTCATCCAACAATATTTATGGTGTGTCAATAGTGCATCATTTTCCCATATTGTCGATAGAGAACATTATGATCAAGTAGGGCGTCCTGGTAATTGTAGGGCTTCTCTCTGAAGTGTCATGGTGTAATTGAATCATAGCACATTGGTAAAAAATATAAGATCTTCTTTTTTGTATCCATTCCTTTAACTTTTCCGTGAATTACTAGCATGGATTTTTCTATTCCCGATATGATGGTTATGTTACTTTCCTTGTTGAAATTGTAGAATGCTCTTTTCTACTAATCTATTGGCTCTTTTTCTAGGTTCACATTCCATTGGCTGATGTTTTATAGCTCATGGAGATTCACAAGATTTTCCATTTTCAATAGATGATTATTACAGTGGCTTTATCATTAGTGTTTTTAGATCCAGATCGATACAGTTATGTGTGGAATGTGTGTCAAATATTTTTTAATTCCATTCAAAAAGGGAAGAATACAAGTGCCACCTCTGAAATTTATACTGATTCTTGCCAACAAAAGTATTTTCAGTTATATCATTCCAATACCCAATAAGCCATAATGTTTTTTGTCATGCTTTTTTTGTAGTCTAATGAGGTCACAATTTTGCTTGGAAAATAATAGAAAATATGGCAAGATTTTGATCAGAATTTGGAAGAAATTTTGAGAAATATGGGTTATAACTATCAAAATTTAAGATTTTGGGTGCCCTAGAGGTTTTTGATGGTGCTAAATTCATTTCTACCATCAAAAAATTATTTAAATAGTCTTATGGTTAGTTTTTATTTCAAAAAAATAGTTAGATTTCGACAAAAACTAACTTTCTAGCCAAAATTATGGTCTTGCTAGACAATGCCCTTTCTTTCCTATCAGCCCGTGATTCAAGAATAATGCTTACTATTTTCTCTCAATTCAATTTTGATTATTATAGTAATTATGAAAATTATTTTGTATTCAAGTACAGGTTGTGTCAGATTGCTTATTGTCACTTCCCATGGCTTTATGTCGCCAATATTGCATCGAAGGCATTAGGACAATTAAAAATCTACACTAGATAACCATGTATCTAGATAATGATAAGGACGATTAAAATGTGATTTGGGAATAACATCGGTTGTTTTCTTTCAATTCAATTGTCATTATTATAGAAATTATGGTAATTTCTTTGTATTTAGATACAGATTGCATCAAATTGCTTACTACCACTTCCCCTAGCTATATGCCATGAATATTGCATTAAAGGCATTGAGGAAATTAAAAATATAGATAACAACGAAGATGATTAAGAATTTAGATAAAATTTTATCTAGATAACGATTTATCTAGGGACATGCTGTAAATTTATCATTATGTTGCTTTGCCTAATAACATATTAGTTTGTCATCCTACATTTTAGAGACTCTGGTTATCCTTTTTACTTATGCTAGAATGTGCAAATGAAAAAATAAATGCATTGTGTAAAATTGTTTATTGTTTCTTTTTCACCTTCATTCTCCCTCACATACTTTGTGTTTGGCACATTCTTCATTGCGGATAATGAAAACTTTTTTCTCAACTCCGTATTAGCTGACAGTGTAATATTTCATCAATTAATTAGTTATATGCAAGTATTATTCTGTATAGTTATATTTCAAAAAGTTTGAAATGAGAAAGAGTTTAAAAATTAACAAAAGAAACTATTTTCCTAGCATGTAAAGGATACTTGTCTATGTATGCTATTAAAAAATGATTGTTCAGACAACTTTCACATTGCAAAGAGAAAAAACCATGGTCATTTGAGCATTAGTTGATTTCAAGACTTATGATATATTGCAACATACATCTTCGATTTTTAATTGATCCTGAATGACATTGCAATCTATACTAGATTTAATTTCTTTATGTTCAACATTTGGTGCTTCTCATGCGATATTTAGATATTCCATTTAGACACAATTTAAAGTTGAAGGTGTGCTCATCTATGCTTCGACGTCCTACACAGATCCTCTATATTGCGTAGATTGAAAGTTCTATGCAATTCCTTTTCTAGATGGTGTTGTAATGATGCTCTACTACTAAATAGAGAAAGCATGGCTCAAAGAGGCGAAAATTAGAGTGATTCGAAGGGGAACACTCATTCTATCTATATCTATTAGAGAGCTATGCAGAGGGAAGGGAATGCATAAGTACTAAACTTTTCCATAGAAAGTTTGCATTTGTTACTGTGAATACTTTTTCTCCAACATAAACTATAAATCAAACGGTCTATGTTTTATGAAGATTTTGTGACATAATTTTAATAACGAGTGATGTGTCTCTAAATTTTTCTCACTAGCCTAAGAATCATAAATTAAATGTTCTAAGTTTTATAATGCTGTTGTGGCATAATGTTAACAAGTAATATGTCAGTAGTTTCATTGGGTAGGTGTTATATTTCATAGTTCTAGTGGAGGGGGTGCTCATTATGAATGGTTTTCTTCATAGTTGTTGGAATCGATACTCTATTATGAGAATTGTGCATTTTTCTTGTTAGCGTAGTATTATGCACAATATCTCTTTTAGAAACAAATACTTATTTTATGATATCCATATCAGGTATGTTGTGGTTAATTTGTTTTGTGATTCTAAATCTTTTTCATAAACAAGAGTTCTACACAAATCAATTGTATCTGTATTGTTTTACTTGTTTTCCTGTAAATTGTTTATGTTGTTCTTATAGTTAATGAATAGTCCACAGTGAAATTAATTTTTTTAAACGTGATTGCTAAAGCATCAATGAACAATCGTGAAGCATGATTTCTAAAGCATCAATGGAGAAGAATTTGTTTAATATAGAAAGAAATGGTATCAATTCAATAGTAAGGAAACATAATCTAGTTTGTTTGAACAATTTTCATATGTCGTGGGAGATTACACGTTCGATGGTATGCAAATTCTATTGCATTTTAGATACACGTCAATAGAATTTTGTGAAGGAACAATATAAAATTCTAGGAATTCTTTATGTGAAGAGAAGGCCAAAGCCATATTATCTTATGATCATGAATTGAACATAGATGCATTAATACATATGCATGGTACAAATAGTTTAGATGTTTATTTTGAAAGGATGACAAAATTAGCTTCAAATGCTATCACTCAGGAAAAAATAGGACTCTAGGGGGACATATTTTTTATACATTAGTTATCAGAATGGCTAAAAATTCCCATAAGACTTTGGTCAAATAAAACAATGAAAACCTATTTGCATTTGAATTCAAATTTGTGCGAAGAAAGTTTTGACATATTGTTCCATGTTGAGAATTCAATTACTCGACATTTCGAATCACTCTTGGGAAAGAAAAAATGTTCAATAGGAACCTATTATGAACCTATAATAAATATAACAACATACAAACAAACATAACATGTATGAATGCAGATAGAAAAGAATGGTTGGACATATGTTTAAGAAATTTTCCGGGTTCAAGATTATTTACATTGAATGATGTTTTGAAACAATATGCTGACTGATGAAGAATGAGTATGATGTTCCCTATTTATGACGCATAATTCCATAGATTTTTTTCAATGCAATGATGCATAGTGATTCATTTGCATTAAACTGAACATAAAAATACATGAACTATTATGCAAATAGATCACAAAATAGAAGAAAAGATAGAACGATGACTTGGAAATTAACATCCTCAAGGGGGGAACCTCCTTTAAATCACATAAATGAACAATTCTTAGATGATACAAATGACAATACCTCCTTTCTATATATAGAAGTCTAAGGGGTCACAATATAATCAAAGCCTACATAACAATAATAATGTAAGTGCAAAACAATAACAATAGTGGGATTTTATGGGGCACAAAAATAATAATATGAGGGCTACATTAACAATAAAAATAAGGTGGGATACACTAACAATAACAATAAGGGGGATACACTAGTATTATAGTGACCTAACATGTCCCTCTACTTAAAAAAAAGTGTTTTCCTTGACACTTGAGTAGTTCTAGATGCTTCTATATAAAATTCTCATCCTCTCATGTGGAATCTTTAGCGGATAAGTTCTTCCACTTAATGAGATACTCTGAAATTGATCGATCCTATAGCTACCGAGGTCTTGTTTCCATGACTCCTTCAATGTCCAATGTGATTTTTCCTTTTTCATCATGTTTTGACAATATTATTTGAATTGGGAGCTTGTCACTGATAAGCTTATATAAGCATGAAACATGGAAAACTAGGTGTACTAAATAAGATTGAGGCAACTCCAATTTGCATTCCATAATGCCAATTGTTTGGAACACCTTGTAAGGACCATGGTACTTGGGTGATAATTTATTATCCTTCTTAGCTTGCTTGAGGGACATTTGTTTGTATAGTTGTAGCCATAAAAATAACCAGTCACCTACATCAAAACCTCTTTCACTGTGATGTTGATCTGCATGTTGTTTTATTCGATTTTGTACCAGATTGAGGTTGTCCTTTAAGAGTTGGAGAACTTGTTATTGATGCTCAATGTGATCTTCCAGTACTTGAAGCTTAGAATTTTCTCTTAAAGATGATGTGATGGAAGTTGAATGATATCCATAAAGTACCATAAATGGGGTCATTTTTGTTGCAGTACGGAAGGAAGTGTTATACCACCATTTAGCCATAGGTAACCTCTTGACCCATTGTGTTTGTTTATATGATACAAAGCAATGAAGATGTCCTTACAAAAATTTGTTCACTGTCTCAGTTTTCCTATAAGATTGGGGATGATAATATGAGCTATGACCTAATTGAGTACCAAGGCAAGAAAATAATTTTCTCTAAAAAATTCCAATGAAAATAGGATCTCACTCACTTACAATAATATTTTGGTTTTCATGTAGCTTGTAAATTTGTTAACATTAACACAGTAGAAACTATATTGGCTTTAAAAGCATGAGATAATCCAAAAAAGTGTGCATACTTTGTAAGTCTATCAACTACCACCATGATGACACTCTTTCCTTTGGACCTGCATGAACCTATGATACAATTCAGTGAGACCTCCTCTTAATGCTGACTTGGAATGGCTAAAGGTTGTAACAAACTGAGAGTCTTAATTGTCTCAACTTCATTTTGTTGGGAAAACAAACATTTTTCCACAAACTTTTGAATACTAGATTTAAGTCCATCCCAAAGAAATTCCTTCTTGACCCTGTGGTAAGTTTTTAAAAATCTTGAGTGCCCTCCTAAGGGGGAGGTGTGCAATTCCAAAAGAATATTTTGTTTGAGTTAAGAATTCTTCCATAGATATAAGCGATCTGTGTACCATAATGATTCATTTTTCTAGATAAATGTATAATATGTACTAGGATCTTGCTGCAACTTTTGAATGAGTGTCCACATCTCTTCATCTTTCTTCCATTCATTCCTTGCTTCAATTATCCAATCAGGTTGGGTAATAGAAATGACATAGAGCAATGCTTTCACATCCTCATCTTTTTTTGAGAGTGCATCTGCAACAACATTTTTCTTCCATTTTTTGTAGATGATTTGAAAGTCATAACCCAACATATTTGTGACTCATTTTTCTACTCTTCTGAAGATGATATTTGTTCCAAAATGTATTTAAGGCTATCATGATATGTTTTTACCTTTAAGTGTCTTCCCATTTGGTAAGGTCGCAATTTCTTTAATGCATGTAGCATTTCCAACATTTTCTTCTCATAAATAGCTTTCTATAAATACTTTCCCTTGATTGGACGTATTTCAGAAGCAATGAGTTTTCCTTCTTGCATTAAAACAACACCAATTCCATTTCCTGAGGCATCACATTCCATAATAAAGTTTTTTGTGAAGTCTGGTGTAACTAAGACCGGTGCTTCGCACATTTCTTGCTTAAGATGTTCAAAGGCCTTAGTTTCTTCTGGAGTCCAAGAAAATGCATATTTCTTTGGAAATGTTGTTAGAGATGTTGCTATTCTCCATAATTATTAATAAAATTGCAATAATGCCCTGTCAACCTGAGAAATCCTGGAAGATGCTTTAGGTCGGTGGAGATTTTCCATTCCTTAAAGAAGTTAAATTTGTTAGGGTCTATTTTAACACCCTCATGATATACGATATGATCCAAATATTCCACCTCTTGTACTCTAAAGAAACATTTGGAGGCTTTTGCATATAATCATTTCTCCTCCAATAGTTTGACCACCCTATCAACATGTTGAAGATGATCCTTCCAAGACTTGTAGATTAGTATATCATCAAAAATGACTAACACAAATTTTCTAAGGAAGGGTTTGAAAATGGAATGCATCAAGCCTTGAAATGTGGAAGGTACATTAGTAAGGCCAAAAGGCATGACCGAAAATTCATAATGACCTTCATGATTTCTGGATGTTGTTTTCAGAATGTCTTGAGTCTTCATTCTAATTTGATGATATCCTGACTGAATACCTATCTTGGTGAAGTAAATTTCTTCATGTAATTCATCCAACAATTCATCAATGACAATAATGGGAAATTTTTCTTTAATATTGAGCTTGTTGAGCTTCCTATAGTTCAGAAACATATGCCATTCTCCATCCTTTTTTTGCACCAATACTATTGGAGCAATGAAAGAACTTTAGCTAGGTTGAATTATATCGGACTCTAGCATTTAGGCAACCATACGTTCAGTTTCATCCTTTTGGGAATAGGGATATATGAAATGCCTGATGTTTGGAGGAATGCTTCCTGGAATAAATTGAATAACATGATAATAATCATGAATAGGTGGGAGGCCTTTGAGTGTCTTGAATACCTTTTAATGATTTTCCAAGAATCTTTAGAGATCTATAGAAATGGATGATTTTGATGTTTAAACATCTAGTGAGCATTATTGTGCAATTATGCCTCACTGTTTTTTCTTCAAAATATTTGTCATTCCATTAGAGCTTATTATATTCCCTATTTTCCTTGTGATTCCGCTTAATTCAATTTCCTTTCCTTCCTAGGAAAATTTCAAGAGAATTTATTGAAAATTAAAAACTATCATCCCCAATTATTGTAACCATTAGACTCCTAATACAACATCAACACCTGATCCAGGTGGCTCTAGAAATGCTCAGAAATTAAAAGGTGACTCCATAAAATCTCAAAAGGCAAAGGTGGCTCTAGAATGATTCAAACATCAAAGTCTTAAAAATGTATCCAAACTAATACCAAGTTGTAGTGCTCGTTATTATGATTCTGGTGGCACAAATGACACTCAAAATCCAAGTATGCATGGCCAACTTATGGCTGTTTAAAGTTTGACACAATAGGGAAAAAAAGGAGGCCATAGTGTGCCACATGGCATCCCAGTCAGTAGGTTTGACCACGGCGTAAATGGAAGCCCATCATATATTGACACTTGGTGCTCAATCATTGGCTCTTTTCTCCTACAAAAAGACAGAAAAAAATATATAATAATTCCATAAAAAGACAAAAGAAATAATATTAAAATATAACCATATAAGGAAAAAACCATAGAAAACAAAAAAATGTATTAAAATATTGTTATAACCATAAAAAAATTCATTTTATAGTTTGGATTGGTTATATTATAAAACAAAAATGGAATGTGGTTATAACCACAATTCCAACATATGTAATGAGAGTTTATACGGTTATAAGCATATATAATATGCTTTGATTTTTTTTAATTAACATATGACCAATGGTTTATTGGCAATGGTTATAACCAACCAAACACCAAAAATCATATATATATGCCAATACTTGACCTCCACGTTAAGGGGGGCTGGCGAGACTTGAACTTGTTTCGGTTGGATGGTCGGCCCGCCTCACATAGCGGCTCCATAAATAATCTTACCAATATACATGGCCCAAGGTTAATTAAAATTTGCCCATTTAAAATGAACCAAAAATATGAATTCCGCCAATTTTTTAAATACACCAAATGGTTGTGACGGAAGAGGCCCACGGGCTTGATCGTGGGACCACTAGTCAACCATTTTTAACCCCCACCATGGCGCCAATGCATGATCTTTGAAAGCTACGCCCACCAAATACTATATGAACCCATTTTTACAATTGGACCGAAGATCATGCATGGATACTGAAGGAATCCATCATGTAAATCGAGGTAGTGGAACCTTGATGTGGGGAATATGTAGGGAATCTGAAAGATTCTCTTGGAGGCTGATTTTTTACAGAGGTAGAAGTATATCAACTTTATACTCATTTTTCTCAAATTTCCACAAGGAATGTGATGGTGTAATCAATTTCCTCATCTAAAAAACAAATATTCAATGAACTTGTAGGGAGGAATCTTTGTGGAATCGTGAGGAATCTAAAGGATTCCCTTGGGGCCAACTTTTCACAGTGACATAATCATGCCAACTTTATACTCAAACAGACCATAATTTCGTCAGGGGTTTCATGGCGTGATTGGTTCTTGGAATTGAGAAATAGATATTAAGTGAAATTGCAGAGAGAAATCTTTGCAGAATTATGTGGAATCTAAAAAATTCCATAAGGGCCGATTTTTGACAGTTTCCGAACTAGACTGACTTTATACTCAAATTACTCAGTTTTTCACGAGTGCAGTGCTGAAGTCAGATTTGTCATCAAAGAAGTAAAACTCTAGTCAACCATCAAGAATGAATCTTTAGGGAATCTTTAAGATTCTCGAGGGTCCATATTTCTATGGTGCTAGAAAGGGGTCGAGTTTACAGTTATTTGACACGATTTCACGTTAGGAACTCAATGGCGCAGTCCATTTCTTTAGCATATGTGTGAATTTTCAGCCTAGCCCCTGAAATGGAGGTATAAGGTTCCTTTTATACATGCATGTAATTTTATTTTGTTGCTAAATATTAATGAAATAGGCCTTCCCGCTTTGAGCTGGGCCTGGGGACGTAACCCACACTGGGTGAACTCCATTATCAACCTATTGTGTTTTGTTTCTCATTATTGCCTTTTCATTTCTGCTTACGTATATGTATACATATTATGGTTACATGCTCTTTTATATGTGATTTGGAATGCATCAATGAAGTAAAAAGATCTACATCAAGTTTGGTATCAGAGCAGGTCTTCTGTTGATGTGAATTGCATGTGTATGATAACCAAGGGAAAGCTCAAAAGAGGTCAAGGAAAACTTAAGTCCTTTGGTTTAGAAGCAAAGCATGTAACACAATGAAGGAAAATGGCAGATGAAGATGCTTGGTTGGAGGAATAGTGAAATTATCGTAAGGCCTTCTATACCATGGTAGAGAAAGTGGAAAAATTGTTTGTAGAATATGAGAAGACAATGACACAAGAGAAGAAAGAACCAGATGATCATGACTGAGAAAATCATGAAGGTGGAGGAGAAGAACCCCCTCCCTCTCTATCCTCCAGTGAAAGTTCTTCTTCTTGCTCTTCTCGTCATTCTAACATGCATAATAGGAATGCATCTAAGAAGCCATTTTTTAAATTGGATGTCAGGTTTGATTTGTGTGTGTTTATTGGAGAATCTAATACAGAAAAGCTTGATAGCTAGATTAAACAGGTTAAAGTGTGTTGTCACATACAATGAATCAAAGAGGATTAAGCCAAGATCCAACTAGCGTCCCTTCGATTGAGTGGCATTGCTTTCATCTGGTGCGAAGGAAAACTACAAAAAGGTGGTAAGAGTAGTCATAAGCGTATTTCTTCTTGTTCTGAGTTCGTTTCTACTTTAAGAGGAAGGCTTTACCCAGTGGGCTATAGACATAAGGCCATGATTGAATGGAAAAATTTGAAACAAAGTAAAGGTCAAATATTTCAAAATTTTATAGAGGACTTTAGGGAAAAAAAATTAGCATTGAATGTTTCACTAGGGACTTCTGAGACATTGATGAAATATATTGGCTATTTTCATAGTTATTTGCATCATTCATTGTTATTATTTGAAACTAAAATGCTTGATGAAGATAGTGTGAAGGTTTTACATCTTTAAAGTAGGGAGAAGCATGAGCAGGATGACCACCCAAAGAGGACATAAATATCTCGGAGAAAGGAAGAACATCCGTCTTGTACTCATTATGGAAAGGAAGGGCATGATGGGGAACATTACTGGAAATTTCATCTAGAATTGAGGCCAGAGAGGAATGATAGAAAAGAGAAGAAAAAGACAGTTACAACAAGACCAAGAATCTAAATCAGAGGATGATGAGAAGATCACAATTTCTAGATTTGTGGGTGTTGGACTAATTGACATGGTATCAGACTCAGGTGATGAAATGAAGATTACAGCTCTTGGGATTGCAGAATATGAACCTATTAGCTTTGGTTCTAATTCGGGCGATGAGACAAATATTTCAATAGATATTGTTCCAAAAATGAGGAGGACACGAAATGTTGCATGGCTCCAATAACTCGAAGAGATCAACCAAAGAATTCAAGCAGAGAATGGTGAACTAAAGGGACTCCTACAAGAAGCAGAGGAGGAAAGAAAAGGTTGCAACATCAATTACAAGCCAAGAAGGAGTCCTTGGAAAAGTTGCAACATAACAACATTGAGGTAAAAAATGATTCTTCAATTTCATTTTCTTTTTATGATGATGATTTCACTACTTTTGAGAAACATACTAAAGGAATTGAATCAAATTTGTTGAAGAAAATGGGGTATCAAGGAAAGGGCCTCGGCATTAATGGCCAGGGAATTATGAATCCCATCAAAGTGGAGGAATATCCTCGTTGTGAAAGACTTGGATATGACATAAAAGAGGTTTGGGAAATCTCCAAGACAACCAATGAACAACCAACGATAGATAATGGAAGCACTTCATCACATTCTAGTGATAGTGAGGATTCTACGTGCGCTTATCAGAGGTGCACTAGGAATAAGGGTTCCAAGGCGATTCTAAAAGTTCGGAGGAGAAAGAATCATTGTAGTCAATACAAGGAGGATGAAAACATGAGATCCACGTGTTAGATAATCCATGCCCAAAAAGCACCTATAAAGGAACCAAGTGCTGAAAATGTTTAACAAGCAAATATGCCACAGGGAGATTGTTATGCAACCAACTCACAAAATAGAAGAAAATATAGATCAACAACTTCAAAATCAGCCTCTTCGAGGGGAAAACCTCCTTTACATTACACAAATGAATAATTCTTGGATGATTCAAATGAAAAAACATCCTTTCTATATATAGGATTCTAAGGGGTCACAATATAATCAAAGCCGACATAACAATAATAATAATAATAATAATAATTGTTATTATTATTCTCCAATTTTAAGGTCATGACCAAGCTAGACACCAAATTGGTGTATGAGACCCCCTTGTTTGTGGGGCAAGGGACCCACCTCAGCACAACTATTTGACTGCTAAGTCTATGGAGGCATACATACTCTAACCCCCTCTGGTTTTGAACTTGTGACCTCTTAGGGGGAATAGTGGGCTTCTATGGGACACAATAATAACAATATGGGGACAATAGGGCACAAAAATAATAATAAGTGCTACAATGATAGTATTAGTGGGGGAATCACTAGTATTATAGGGACCTAACATGCCCCTCTCCTTCAAAAAATTGTTGTCCTCAACACCTGAGTAGTTTTGGATGCTTCTGTATAAAATCCTTATCCTCCCATGTGGAATCTTCAGTGGGTAAGTTCTTCCACATGATGAGATACTCTGAAATTGATCGATTTCATAGCTGGCGAGTTCTTGTTTCTGTGACTACTTCGGGTTCCAATATGATTTTTCCTTGCTCGTCAAGTTCTGGCAATATTGTTTGAACTGGGATATTTTCACCTATAACCTTGTTTAAGCATGAAACATGGAAAACTGAGTGCACTCGGGAAGCCACACGAAGCTCCAATTTGTATGCCATAGTACCAATATTTTGCAACACCTTGTATCGACCATAATACTTTGGTGATAATTTATTATCCTTCTTAGCTTGATGGAGGTACATTTGTTTATATGGTTGTAGCCGTAGAAATACCCAGTCACCTATATCAAAACTTATTTTGATGTGATGTTGATATGCCTGTTGTTTCATTCTATTCTCCACCAAAGTGAGGTTATCCTTTAAGAGTTGGAGAACTTAGTTTTGATGCTCAATGTGATCTTCCATTTCTTGAACCTTATAATTTTCTCTTAAATATGATGTGATGGATGGTGGATGATATCCATATAGTGCCATAAATGGGGTCATTTTTGTTGCAGTATAGAAGGAACTCTTATACCAGCATTCAGCCAGAGGCAACCATTTGATCCATTGTATATGTTTATTAAATACAAAGAAATGAAGATATCCTTCCAAACATTTGTTTACTATCGCATTTTTCCCATCAGATTGAGGACGATAAGATGAGCTATGAGCTAACTGAGTACCTATACAAGAAAATATTTATGTCTAAAAATTTCTCGTGAAAATGGTATCTCTGTTGCTTAGAATAATCTTTGGGTTTCCATGTAGCTTTTGACTGTTTCCATAAATTTAGTAGCAAATTTAATGGCTTTAAATGGATGAGATAATGCACAAAAGTGTGTATACTTGGTAAGTTTGTCAACTACTACCATGATGACACTCTTCCCTTCGAACTTGGGTAAACTTGTGTTAAAATCCATTGACACCTCCTCCCAACATTGACTTGGAATGGATAAAGGTTGTAATAGACCTGGGGTCTTAATTGTTTCAACTTTATTTTGTCGGGAAACTAAAAATTCCACCACAAAATTTTAAATATCATATTTAAGTCCATCCCCAAAAATTCCTTCTTAACCTGTGGTAATTTTTTAAAAATCCTAAGTGCCCACCTGAGGGAGAGGTTTGCAATTCCATTAGAATCTTTTGTTTTCAGTTGGGAATTATTATAGAGGTATAAGCGATCTTTGTACCATAAAGAATCATTTTTCTAGCTAAATGTATTAGATGTACTAGGATCTTGCTGTAACTTTTGAATGAGCGCCCACACTTCTTCATCATTTTTCCATTCATCCCTTGCTTCATTTATCCAATTTAGTTGGATAATAGAAATGGTGCAAAGCAATGCTTCCACCTCCTCATCCTTTCTTGAGAGTGCATTTGCAAGAACATTTTTCTTCCCTTTTTTGTAGATGATTTCAAAATCATAACCCAACATCGTTGTGACCCATTTTTTCTGCTCTTCTCAAGATAATATTTGTTCTAAAAAGTATTTAAGACTATCATGATCCGTTTTTACCTTGAAATGTCTTCCCATTAGGTAGAGTCGTCATTTCTTAAATGCATGTAGTATTTCCAACATTTCCTTCTCATAAATAGCTTTGTGTAAATACTTTCCTTTGATTGGACGACTTTCAAAAGAAATGGGTCTTTCTTCCTACATTAAAACATCACCAACTCCATTTCTTGAGGCATCGCATTCCACAATAAAGGTTTTTGTGAAGTCCAGTGCAGATAAGACTAATGCTTGGCACATTGCCTCTTTAAGATGTTCAAAGGCCATTGTTGTTTCTGGAGTCCATGAAAATGCATCTTTTTTCAATAATGTTGTTAAAGGTGCTGCTATTATTGCATAATTCTTAACAAGATTGCGATAATACCCTATCAACCCGAGAAGTCCTCGCAGATGATTTATGGATGTGGGGATTTTCCATTCCTTAATGGTTTTAATTTTAATAGGGTCTACCTTAACACATTCATGAGATACAATATGACCCAGTTATTCCACCTCCTGTACTCCAAAGAAACATTTGGATCTTTTTTCATATAGTTGTTTCTCCTCCAATAGTTTGAGCACCCTTTCAACATGTTGAACATGATCCTTCCAACACTTGTTGTAGATTAGTATATCATAAAAAAATACTAACACAAATTTCCTAAGGAAGGGTTTGAAAATGGGATTCATCAAACCATGAAATGTATAAGGTGCATTGGTAAGGCCAAAAGGCATGACCAAAAATTCATAATTACCCTCATGAGTTCTAAATGTTGTTTTCGAAATGTCATCAGTCTTCATTCTGATTTGATGATATCCTGAACGAAGATCCAACTTGGTGAAGTAAATTGATCCATGCAATTCATCCAATAATTCATCAATGACAGGAATGGGAAATTTATCTTTAATAGTGAGCTTGATGAGCTCCCTATAATCCAAACACGTGCGCCATGATCCATCCTTTTTGTGCACTAATACTACTAGAGTAGAGAAAGAACTTTGACTAGGTTGAATTATACCAGTCTTTAGCATTTTTGCAGCCATAAGTTCAATTTCACTCTTTTGGGAATAGGGATATCCGTAAGTCCTGATGTTTGGAGGAAAAGTTTTTGGAATCAAATGAATAGCATGATCATGATGATGAATAGGTGGGAGGCCTTTGAGAGTCTCAAATACCTTGGAATTATTTTCCAAGACTTTCTGGAGATCTGGAGAAATATATGATTTCGATGTGGGAACGTCTAGTGAACATAATTGTGATATTACACCTCATTATTATTTCTTTTGAAGCTTTTTCATGTCATTATATGTGATTATCTTTCTTGGTTTCCCTGCTATACCCCTTAATTCAATTTCCTTTCCTTCCAAATTTTTTTTCAAGAAAAGTTCTTGAAAATTAAAGCTATCGTACCCAAATATTGTAGCCATTCGACTTTTAGTACAAAAGCAACACCACCCATTTGAATGGAAAGCATTGGGTGATTAAATACATATTCTCCCATGGATAGCTTGATATTATGTCACTTTCGAGAGCAATTTATGGTTCCTCCATTTTCAACCATCACTTGACAATCTCGTGCTCGATATAGGAAGCAATTCAATTCCTTGGCTATCTTACAATGAATAAAATTATGGGTACTTCTTGAATCAATCAACATTATTACCCTTTTCTTCTTCATATGTCCTTCTAGCTTGAGAGTTTGAGGAGTGGTAATTCCGCTAATGAATTACATGATATGGTAGGATTCATTTCTTCTTTCTCTAGGGTTTGTTCATGGTGTATATCCTCTTCTTTTGAAATTTGTTGTTCCCTTTCTTCCTCTGTTTCACAATCTATGTAAAATAATTTCTTCTCAGCACACTTATGACCTTTAGTGTATTTTCTATCGCAACTTTAACAAAGCTCTTTTGCTCTTTTTTCTTCCAACTGTTGTGGTGTCAAACTTGTAGGTTGTGGAAGGCTAGGGGCAACAACACTTCCATCTTTATAGTTGTGAGTGGTAGGCTTCCTTGTTTCTGTAATTTTGCTATCATTTTTTCTTGCCAACCTGAATTCCTTCTCCAATGAATCAGGTTCCCAAAGGCGAACCTCATGTTGGATGTTATCCTTTAAAGTCCCTATGAACACATCAATCCTATGCTCCTCTAGAATATCTTTTACCCTTATATTCAATTTTTGGAAGTCCTCAATGTGCTCCATCATTGAACCCTTTTGTTTGAGATTTATCAATTGGATAAAAAAGGTGTTTCTTTTTGTATCCTCATAATGTGCTATCATTTCTTCCATAAAAATTGCCCAAGTGAAAATTTGTTTACGAGAGAAAATCCATCAATACAATAAAAATTGATTTGGTTCCAAATATAAAGTTTCAATGTGTACCTTTTGTGTGTTTTGTACATTATGGAGATCGAAATATTGTTCCATTTGTAGTATCCATGTTACGGGATCCTTGCCATCAAACTTCCTCATATCGATATTTGGAACATGGTGGGTCTTCAACCCAAAGTTAGAGACTATGAAATCATGATTAACATTTCTTTTGTTCTCATCATGAGTTTCATTTATTACCCTTTGGCCATTAGTAATCATTTCTTGTAGCAACTTTGTCAAATCTATCTTCAAATATTCCATGTTGCCTTAAAGTTTTGCTTCTATACCATCCATATTAGCTTCCATGCCATCCATCTTAGCTTCCACACCATTCATATTAGCTTCCACGTTATGTATCTTAGCTTCCATCCCTTTCTTTAAACCATCCATCTTAGCTTCTGTTACTTTTTGTGAGAGTGAAAATTGTTGCACTTGGTCTCGTAATTTTGATATATCATGTTGCATTTCTTCCTCTTCTTCATAAGTAATGGTATAGCTTTCTAGTTGCTTACTAAGTGTTTCCATTTTCCTTCTTTGGGGAATCAATTAATGATAATTATGCCTCACTATGCCATTTGAATAAGTTCAAACTATTTTTTCAAACCAAACATATGCAATTAAAAAAAAACTACACACCTTTTTTTCACTTTGTAGGGGCTCGATACTGACTCTATTGTATCTCTGTAATTTCGAATCTCCAATGTCTAAAATTGCATCCTGTGATAGCACTTTGAGTCCTCTTTATAACCCCACCAGTCTGATCAATATTGGATTCTTCAAGAAAGAGTTATACCAAATCTCCCATGATGTCCTGATTATAGACTGGTTCAGTAGAGCGGACTTGTATGACCTACCACATGTCACTGTTTTGACCTTCAATCCTGAAAATGATACACAAATAACTACAGCCCATCCTATTTCTATAACTTCTTATGAAATTGCAATATGATGCTCATTGTTTGTGATGTAATTTAGCAGCCTGCAAAAACCCTAACCTCCTTGGATCATATCTCTAAAAATATAGCGATAAAGATCAGAAATTCGAAGCTGAGGTTCATCAAGATTTCGGCTCAAATGGGCTTTAATTTCAGCTTCAGAAACGTCATAGAAAAAAAATTATAGCTAAAATTCCACGATGATCTGTTTGGAGCATCGAAAACCTAGAATGCAAAGCTTTGATACCAAGTGTTATGCAACCATCTCACAAAATAGAAGAAAATATAGATCAACGAATTCAAGATCAACCCCTTTGAGGGAGAAGCCTCATTTACATTACACAAATGAATAATTCTTGGATGATTCAAATGACAAACCTCCTTTCTATATATAGGAGTCTAAGGGGTAACAATATAATCAAAGCTGACATAGCAATAATAATATAAGGGCACAACAATAACAATAGTGGGCTTCTATGGGGCACTATAATAACAGTATGAGGACAATAGGGGCACAACAATAAAAATAAGGGCTACAATGACAATAGTAATGGGGGAATCACTAGTATTATAGGGACCTAACACAGATGGGCCATTCACTTTTATGAGTGAGAGATGGTTTTACTAGATATAGTAGCTTGTCATGGCTTCATTTTGTAAATCATGTGTTGTGATATAATTGTAAAAGTGATGATGTGGTTTCCATTTCTTATTAAAGAAAAGATGATGTTTTTGGCCTCTCTTTTTATAGTTTGGGTATTGGTTTCCATTATGATGTACACTTGACTAAAGAGTTTATCTTATAAACTCTTGGCATGTATGGGGATGCTTGGTTCTTGATTAATCATGTAATTGAACATGTTTTTTGCAAAAATTGTACTACAGGTGTGGTGCAGGTAAATTCTCGGTGCAGACACAAACAATTCCTCTATCCTGAGAGAGCCGTTCTAGCCACAAACAAACAATCTATGGAAAATCTCCTTAAGCTAGAATCAATTAACACAACCTACCTCTTAGAACGCTATTCTGCTTGGTGATGATCCTGCTTCCTCACTCCAGCTATCTTCTGTTTCCTTTCTTCGAGTACCTGAAACGAGCAAAAAACAATGACAACAAACGTGATAGCATACAATATTGTATTTAGCCTACTTAATAGGTCAAGGAACATTAAGCCATAAGGATGTAAAATGACACTTCATGTCGGAAATCAATCAATAGTTTCATTTATATAAATCAGAAAGAGATTAAAACCAATGCCTTGATGTTGGTGGTCTCCTCCGACATATCCAGGTTCCCACATTTCTGTTATCACTTCATGGATAGCCCCAACAATGGAATTTTTAAGTCCTCTTTCCCTCTAGTCTCAAACCAAACCAAAAACACACTATTCTCCCTCAAACGCACATTAGAAAGCTACAAGCTATAAATGACTTGATGATCATTCAAACTCACTCAAAAACTAGTTTAGCTTGGGAAAATAGAGGTTTATATAGCTTGGATGGATGGGAGATGGTTCCTCTCATCATGGGAGAAGGTCTTATCTCTTGAGTTTGTTCCATCCTAATAGGGGAAATGAGCCCAAACTGACTTCCTCAGCTCCATCCATCCCAACAATCTACCAGACTTCTGTTACGAAGCTTCTAGAGCTGGAAGCTTCGATTCCATATTTAAAAAACTTGCCAAAAGAGGATCAACGTGACTGGAAAAGGGCTCAGTCGCTTCATACCACACTAGGGCTAGTTTTAATCTTTGCAAATTGATGCGAGGAGAAAACTGGTAAGTAGCGACGATCTTATAAACTGGGATAAAAGGAAGATTCTTGGGAAAATATGTAAATGGGAATTATTCTACTCATGAAGAGGGACATACTGGGAGTTTCTTCATGATGGGAAAGCATGTGGGGTTCACTATAGAGGTCCTCCAGGATCATGGATGGGGAGTACAAGAATAGTGACAAAATTATGTGTAACAGATGCCCCCTAAAGCATGAAGTCCGAACTAGAGTGAGGGGTGAAATTCTTTACAAGTGGATGCGTGGAACCAGAGTCCGTTGTTGGAAAACCTGTAAGCAAGCATAGATACATATACACTACTGAAAACTCTGACAAATAATACATGAATCGTGGTATGGATGCAGCCATCCAGAGAAAGATCATGCAAATGGATCCAAAGCATGGGCACAACCATCTAATAGAGAGGATCATAACGAAACCAAGGCATGGTCGCAACCATCCAATAATGAGAAGGATCACATATAACAACTCATGGTATGGTCGTAGCTATCCATATGAAAGAGACATGTATATCAACATGATCATGTCACATCGCCTCACAACATGGATTGGTGTAATCTAAGCCCAAGGTCTTGCGCTCCAAACGACCTAATCAAAGTACAAAGCCTAACATGTGAATAAATGTGTTGAAGTCGAACATGCTAGAAAATCGCTTGATTATCGGTCAATGATGTGAACCGTTAACAAGCGTGAGAGAAACCACCAATAATGAAAATGGATCTCAAGGTACCAACAACACAGTTCACAGAATGTGAATAAAGGAGTTGAAGTCGAACACCTGTGAAATCACCCAATCGAAAGCCAATGACTTGTCATCGAGTGCGAAGAACTTACCATTAGGGAATGCAAGATCTAAGGTACTGGAAGGGAGTCTCTTGGCCAGCTTCATGTTGGGTTGGGATGAAAGTTAACACTAATTGAGAGATAGATAACACACAATCAATGCAACAATCAAAGAATGAAATATTTCACTAATAAATCTCCTAAATGCACTAAATCTTCCTATCGAATGCACTTCAACTAGTCCTTTTAATAGTAAAGAGAATTCATTTCTTTTCGAATACAAATGATGATGTGACTCTAGTCTTCAATAATGCTAGCTAATGTAACATATTGATTCAGGTAACTAGAATTATGTATTTTTCAATGGAATGATAGCATGAATCTTTCAAAACGATCAACATCAATAAAATTGAAAGAATGAAAAGATAATTCCTTCCAAACCAATGATGCAACAATTCAGTCAAGAACAAGACAGGGAATGTAATCTATGCTCAAAAAGAGATGCTTAATCAATAGAATAACATACGAAACTTTTCAAACTTCTTTAATTGAAATCAAAGCAATAAGAGGACTAAAAACCGTAAATGCATGGAGCAGATAACCAACATCTTGACTTGCTGAGCACACAAACAGCTGAATGGATGACGACCTAGATTCTGTATGACCACGAACCATCCAAAGGCTCAAAAAAACAAGGAAAGAGAAGGAAAATAAAACAAGCACACAAACCAGGCTAATGAAGTTTTCCAGTTAGGGAGAAGATAGGAAAAATGAGCTAAGAGTCAGAAATTAAGAGGGTAAGACACAACAGTTATGATCCAGAAGAAACCTTGATTCTCACCTATAGGAATTAGTGCAACTGCCTAATTGACAATAAGCACTGATTAGCATGACCGGAGTGATTGCCTAACTGACAACAAGCACTGATCGACATGACTGGATTGACCGCCTAACTGACAACAAGCGCTGATAGGCCTGATCGGCGCGACTGTTTGGCCAAAAACAACGTTGATCAAGGGATTCAAGAAAAAAAATATTTCAAAGTCCAAAACCATACCTGCCACTGTAAATTTCAGACTCATAGTAGTAAACCAAGCAAAGCAGAGAAAACTAAAGGGAAATGGTGATACTAGAAAAGTTCAAACAAAACCATAAAATGACAATCAATCAAACATAAGGATTGGCTCCCCAGTGGAGTTGCCAATTTTTGGTGCAGGTAAATTCTCAATGCAGAGACAAACAATTCCTCTAACCTGAGAGAGTCGTTCTAGCCACAAACGAACAATCTATGGAAAATCTCCTTAAGCTAGAATCAATTAAGAGGGCCTACCTCTTAGAATGTTATTCCACTTGGTGGTGATCCTGCTTCATTACTCTAGCTGTCTTCCATTTCCTTCCTTTGAGTACCTAAAATAAGCAAACAACAATGATAACAAATGTGATAGCATACAATATTGTATTCAACCTACTTAACGGGTCAAGGAACATTAAGCCATAATGATGTAAAATGACACTTCATGTAGGAAATCAATAAATATTTTCATTTATATAAATCAAAAAGAGATTACAACCGGTGCCTTGATGTTTCTGGTCTCCTCCAATGTATCCGAGTTCCCACACTTCTACTAGCACTTAATGGATAGCCCCAACAATGGAAGTTTTAAGGCCTCTTTCCCTCTAGTCTCAAACCAAACCAAAAACACACTATTATCCCTCAAACATACACTAGAAAGCTACAAGCTATAGATGACTTGTTGATCATTCAAACTCACTCAAAAACTAGTTTAGCTTGGGATAAAAGAGGTTTATATAGCTTGTATGGATGGGAGATGGTCCCTTTGATCATGGTAGAAGGTATTATCTCTTGAGTTTGTTCCCTCCTAATAGGGGAAAGGGACCCAAATTTACTTCCTCAGCTCCATCCAGCCAAACCATATAACAGACTTTCGTTATGAAGCTTCTAGAGCTGGAAGCTTCAACTCCATCTTTAAAAAACTTATGAAATGAGGATCAACACGACTGGAAAAGGGCTCAGTTGCTCTGTATGGAACCAGGGCTTGTTAGTAGCGTCGGTCTTGTAAACTAGGATAAAAGTAAGATTCTTGGGAAATGATGCAAAGGGGAATTCTTATTCTCATGAAGAGGGACATGCTAGGAGTTTCTTCATGATGGGAATGCATGTCAGGTTCACTGTAGGGGTCCTCCATGATCATGGATGGGGAGTATAAGAACAATGACAAAATTTTGTGTAATAGATGCCCCCTAAAGAGTGAAGGCCAAACTATAGTGGGGTGAAATCGACACGAGGAGGAAACTGGTCAGTAGAGTCGGTCTTGTAAACTGGGATAAAAGGAAGATTCTTGTGAAATGATGTAAAGGGGCATTATTCTACTCATGAAGAGGGACATACTAGGAGTTTCTTCATGATGGGAAGGCATGTCAGGTTCACTATAGTGGTCCTCCAGGATCATGGATGGGGGGAGTACAAGAATAGTGACAAAATTTTGTCTAACAAATGCCCCCTAAAGAGTGAAGGCCGAACTAGAGTGAGGGGTGAAATTCTTTACAAGTGGATGTGGGGAACCAAAGTTCGTCGTTGGAAAAATTGCAAGCAAGCATAGATACATATACGCCACTGAAAAATCTGATAAATGGCACATGAATCATGGTATGGACATAGCCATCCATAGAAATATCATGTAAATAGATCCAAGGCATGGGCACAAACATCCAATAGAGAGGATCGTAATGAAACCAAGGTATGGTCATAGCCATCCAATAATGAGAAGGATCACATATAACAACTCATGGTATGGTCATAGCAATCCATCTAAAAGAGACATGTATATCAATAATGATCATGTCAAATCGCCTCACAACCTGGACTGGTGTAATCTATGCCCAGAGTCTTCCATTCCAAATGACTCGATCAAAGTACAAATCCTAACATGTGAATGAATGTGTTGAAGTCAAACATGCTAGAAAATCGCTTGATTACCAGTCAATGATGTGAACTGTTAACAAGTGCGAGAGAAACCACCAATAATGACAATGGATCTCAAGGTACCAGCAGCATAGTTCATGGAATGTGAATAAAGGAACTAAAGTTGAACATCTATGAAATCACCCAATCGAAAGCAAATGATGTGAATTTGTTGTCGAGTGCGAAGAACTTGTTGTTAGGGTATACAAGCTCTAAGGTAATGGAAGGGAGTCTCTTGCCCAGCTTCTTGATAATGAGCTGAAGTCGATACGAAGCAAACATGTCGAAGGAGGGCCATGATGTATCCCGAATCATCGACACGAGACAAAGGGATGCAAATGATTTCATATGATACATATAATCAGGACTAAGTGTAATTGTAGAGGGACTAACTCTTGAACATATCGGCAACACGATTCCAAAGTTTGGTAGCATTTGGATCTAGAGGATCGATGGTCATGACGACATGGAAGAGATAAAATGGGAGGCAAAAATGAGATGCCCAACCCAAGAAGGCCAAATGAAGAAAATGAGGATATCCCAACCCGACACGAAGCAGAAAGTGTCATGTTCAAGAGTGATAGAATTTCCAATTTCCTCCCACAATTTTTGGAAGGTACCCCAATTATTTTTTACCACAAGCTTGAAGGCAATAGCATGTGCTTGCACTGTAATTTCATCCTTCAGACGAATCCAACCAAGTTTAATGAGCCCTAGGAAGGAGAGGCTCACGTTCGTCATGGTGACGAATCCAATGTCATTTAATATTTTAACGAGTCCGACAAAGTTGTAACTTGATATCTTTTTCATGTTTAGAGAGTTTGAAAAGGACACAGAAAAGAAAACTTCACATGGTCCCTTTTCATACATTTGTGTCTCTCGATCTTGAAAAGATAGAAAATAATACTTGAGAGAATTGCTTGACCATTTCAGTCAAGGAGTACCTTTTTCGTAAATAGTTTATCCCAGCCCGAAAAAGGGGTAAACGTATACTGGGTAAATGACGTTTTGTGGCCTTTAACGAGTTCAAAACAACAATAGCTTTACAATATTTTCATGTTTATAGAGTCGGAAAAGAGCTGAAAGCAGACCCCCCATTTTATTCTCTTTAACGAGTCAAAAAAAGGGAAAAAATACTGGGCAACCTTTTCATCTTTTACGAGTAAGAAAAGAGCTTAAAAGTGATTCATCCTGGGGGAATAAGTGGTATAAAGTGTAGCAACTAGTTCCAGTTAAGGGGGGAACTAATCAAAACACTGAAAGGTCAAGAGGCTAGCTAGGAAAACAAATCATTGTTGCGGCTGCTCAAAACACTGAAAGTTCAAGAGGCTAGCTAGCAAAACCACTCATTGTTGCAGTTCCTCAGGAAAGGAAAAAACAATCAGGTGAAAGCATATGACCAGCCAAAGAGATGGCAAAGATGGAATAAAACAACCAAGGCTCATCTAGAATATATTAGTTGATAAAAATGACAATCGTAAGATGTAAATCGAGCATGGGTTCATTTTTACACAAGCTTGAACCATGGGTAACTCTGATTGAATTTGGTTTCATGTTTACACAAGCTTGAAATGAAAAAACTATTCTTCAGTTTGGTTTCATTTTTACACAAGCCTGAAACAAAGACAAACTATGCTTGAGTTAAGTTTGCATGCCCCTAGCATAATGACTCAATTCAAGGTACATGCCCCCCAAGCTTCATTTCATTCATCTAGGTGGATGGAATGAAGGTTCACTTTCGAGATCTTGGAAATACTCGATTGGGATTTTATGAGATCTTAGTCAAAGACTCGATTTGGAAAAGGGAGTTTCTTAGTTTTTTAATGAGTTTGACACAGTAAAAGGACTATCCTCGAGACCCTTGTTTCATTTTGTAACGAGCTTGACACAAGACAAATAATTATGCTCACACCCTTTGTTTCATTTTTTAACGAGTTTGACACAAGACCAGGAACTATCCTCATGACCCTTCTTCCATTTTTTAACTATCTTGACACAAGACAAGGAACTATGCTCACATGTCTATTCATGAACCATACGAGAACATGACTCCCAAAAGGTCTTCATTAGATGGAAGAACCACATTCCAGGAGGAATACATGTCTTTTGGTACCATAGAAAGATTGGGTTCCAAAGCCCCCAGTACATAATGTACTATATCATCTACGTGATCATCAATAGATGTGGAGATGGAATGGGTAGCCACATAATTGACCTATGGCAAGGAAGGTACTACTTGCAAACAAGAGCTGATAGGGGATGATGGTTGTAAAGGAGGTGCCTGGTGACCAATGAACGACAATTGACCAATAGTCACAATTCTCCCTTCATGCGGAAAGCAAACCACATGGAAAAGTTAAGAAACAAGAGCTCCCATGACATAAATATAGTCATGTCCAAGGAGAATATTGAAATCTAAGGGACCTTGGACTACAATCATGTCTATATAGGTGGTATTTCCTCCCAAAGTAATAGGGAACTTTGGAAGGACCCCCAAAGGTTGACTACTTCCTTTGTTGAAAGCCAACAGATTCTGAGTGATAGGCACAAGCTGTGGGGAGCCCAGATCTTGCCAAGTAGTAGAAGAGATGATGCTAACAGATGCGCCTTCATCTAATATAGTGCCATGTACTACCATATTATAGGCTTGTACTGTGATCTAGAAAGGCACATAAGATGGGAGGCAAAAACAAGTCAATTGACTCGAATCAAAAGACACGTTATAACTACTTGGTGGGGGTATCATATGATTTTCCCCTCGCTCTACAGGAATAGAAGAAAGACTCTCATGAACAACTAGGATGGTAGGGTCACTCTTTGATTCATGACAATCTGAGGAGATGATAAGAACATGAGCAGTATGATCACCACTCTCTTCGGGAATAGAGTGAACAACTGAAGGCGGAGCCAAGTCGACACTATTTTTAACCAATGGTTGGTCTGGAACAGACACAAGAGAGTCATCCTCAAGAAGAGAAGGATGGGTAAGAGATGAATTCAATTTGTTCTCTTTACCAACTAGGAGAGGGTTAGAAGAAATCCTATGATAACCAACAAGAACTTGGGGTTGAGGAGCTATAATGTTTTCGAAAAATTTGGAAGCATTATCCATAAGAGGACAAAGGTGAAAAAGATTCTTCCCCTCACATAACCTACAGGGGAATCTAATCTTTCCCTTCCTCTTACCATCATTAGCTAAAGGTGTAGCATCGACATGACCTCCAGAGGTCGATGGGGATGGTCGATTCAGGTCTTGAGACCATACCTTTAAGACTCTGGGAATGCCAGGACAGTCTCAAAGGAGATGGTCACCCTTACACAACTTGCAAGGGAATCTGACCTTCCGTGGAGGATGGGAAGGTTTGTCTACGGGAGGTGCATTTGGAGTAACTACTGCACAGTTGGCCTCTCGCTTATCTATCTTCTTCTTATTCATCTTCTTATTCTTCTTTTTAGCCTCCTGGTTACAGGATTTCAAACTTTCACCAGGCGAAGTATAAGAGGAAGGTGAAGAAACAAGGGAAGAAGGCGAGAGGTAAACCTTATATTCAATGTGATCTAATTCAAATGAAGGAGATGGTTGGGCAAGAGTCGGGACACTCGGGACCACTGAGGTCAAAAATAACCAGATAGGTAAACCAATGGTTAACCTAGGAAGGGACAACATTACCATATAAGGAACACCAACATTTCCAAATGAAGGAAAAGGAACAGGATTCCAATCTGAGGGGAATCCTTGACTGGTAGACTTTGGAAATGTTTCCATTTGAATCGACCCTAAATAATGACTAAGGAAGATAACTTTAACCAGGAATATTTCATGGGAAGTTAATTTTAAGACACTGAAACAAAACTTTTCCTTTTCATGTTTTAAGAGTTGAGAAAAGGATGAAAGGTGACTCTAGTCACTTTCAAAGTTAACAAGCTCGAAAGGACAATTGCTCGCTGATATTTTAGATTTAAAGAGTAAAAAAAACCAAAATGATTGCCCGGGATAATCTAGACAAAAGGATTACCGGGTAATCATGAACTACGGAATACCTCCTGGTGAACCGAGAAGTACAGGAAGGTAACCTCTCCGAATGCTGTGTTCGGTGTATCACATTTACGAGGCGGTACAGTCAACTTCCTATGGATAAAGGATTTCATACCTAGTGGGGTATCCTTTTATATACTCGACGGTATGGGGAGCACAAGTCCGTACTAACGTTGTCTAGTGCCGAAGTGAATGACAGCTGCTAGGTTTAAAGACGTTGGAACACATCTCTAGCCTAGACCTCTAAATATAAGTGTTAAGTTTCAATGTTGTCTTAGGTTAATTCAATATATTTTAACGATTGATCTTAAATTATGTTTCAATTACAAGGCCCTACTGCTATCAACTGAAAAAAATCCTTCATGCAACTATATGAGAAAAGAAATCTTTGTCTTTGATGAAAGTTAACACTAATTGAGAGATAGAGAACACACAATCAATGCAACAATCAAAGAGTGAAATATTTCACTAATAAATCTCCTAAATGCACTAAATCTTCCTATAGAATGCACTTCAACTAGTCCTTTTAATAGTAAAGATAATTCATTTCTTTTTTAATACAAATGATGATGCGACTCTAGTCTTCAATGATGCTGGCTAATGTAAAACATTGATTCAACAAACTAGAATTATGTATTTTTCAATGGAATGATAACATGAATATTTCACAAACACTTCAATGAAATTTTTTCAAAACAATCAATGTCAATCAAATGGAAAGCACGAAAACGGAATTCCTTCCAAACCAATGATGCAACAATTCAAACAAAGAACAAGATGAGCAATGTAATCTATGCCCAAAAAGAGATGCTTAATCAAGAGAAGAACAAATGAAACTTTTCAAACTTGTTTAATTGAAATCAAAGCGATAAAAGGACTAGAAAACAAAAATGCATGGAGCAACTAACCAACAACTTGACTTGCTGAGCACACAAAGAGTTGAATGGATGATTACCTAGATTCCCTAGGGCCACAAACCATCCAAAGGCTCAGAAAATCAAGTAAAGAGAAGGAAAATCAAACAAGCACAAAAACCAAGCTAATGAAGCTTTGTAGTTAGGGAGAATATAGGTAAAACGAGTTTAGAGGCAAAAATTAAGAGGGTAAGACACACTGGTTATGATCTAAGAGAAACCTTGATCTTCAACTACATGAATCGGTGCGACTACTTAACGACAACAAGCACTGATCGACACGACCAAAGAGACTGCCTATTTAACAACAAGTGCTGATCGACATGACCGAAGTGACTGCCTAACTAGAAACAAACACTAATAGGCCTGATCGGTGTGACTGTTTGGCCAAAAAGAGCATTGATCAAGGGATTCACGAAAAAAATAAAAAATTTCAAAGGCAACAAAGAGACCTACCACAGTAAATTTCAGACTCAGAGTAATAAACCAGGCCAATTTGAGAAAACTAAAGGGAAATGGTGATACTAGAAAAATCCACACAAAACCATAAAATGAGAATCAATCAAACAAAATGATTGGCTCCCCAGCAGAGTCGCCAATTTGTGGTGCAGGTAAATGCTTAGTGCAGACACAAACAATTCCTCTAGCTTGAGAGAGTGGGTATAGCCACACACAAACAATCTATGGAAAGTCTCCTTAAGCTAGAATCAATTAAGAGGGCCTAACTTTTAGAACACTATTCCGCTTGGTGAAGATCCTACTTCCTCACTCTAGCTATCTTCCATTTCCTTCCTTTGAGTACCTAAAACAAGCAAACAACAATGACAACAAACGTGATAGCATACAATATTGTATTCAGCCTACTTAATAGGTCAAGGAACATTAATCCATAAAGATGTAAAATGACACTTCATGTAGGAAATCGATCAATAGTGGCATTTATATAAATTAGAAAAAGATTACAACCAGTGCCTTGACATTGCTGGTCTCCTCCAACATATCCAGGTTCCCACACTTTTGCTACAACTTCATGGATAGCCCTAAGAATGGAAGTTTTAAGGCCTCTTTCCCTCTAGTCTCAAACCAAATGAAAAACACACTATTCTCCCCCAAACATACACTAGAAAGCTACAAGCTATAGATGACTTGTTGATCATTCAAACTCACTCAAAAACTAGTTTAGCTTGGGAAAAGAGAAGTTTATATAGCTTATGGATGGGAGATGGTTCCTCTGATCATAGGAGAAGGTCTTATCTCTTGAGTTTGTTCCATCCTAATAGGGGAAAGGAGCCCAAATTGACTTCCTCAGCTCCATCTAGCCCAACCATATACTCGACTTTCGTTACGAAGCTTCTAGAGTTGGAAGCTTTGACTCCATATTTAAAAAACTTGCCAAAAGAGGATCGGTGTGACTAAAAAAGGGCTTAGTCGCTCCATACAACACTAGGGATAGTTTTAATCTCTGCAAATCGACATAAGGAGAAAATTGGTCAATAGCGCCCTCTTGTAAATTGGGATAAAAGGAAGATTCTTGGCAAATGATGCAAAGGGAAATTATTCTTCTCATGAAGAGGGACATACTGGGAGTTTCTTCATGATGGGAAAACATGTCGAGTTCATTGTAGAGGTCCTCTAGGATCATCGACGGGGAGTACGGGAACAGTGACAAAATGTTGTGTAACAACAACTTTGCAGGAGATGTAGGTATCAGTTCTTCACTTATGGCTCCGAAGAACAAGGATGAAGGAGAAGGAAGTGGGGCATGTCAAAACACTTCTTGTGCAGATAATGTAACACAATAGTTGCAGATTATGTTCATGCTTTTGGAGGACCAAAAGCTTCTTAGGGGGGAAGAATGATCTAGGTGGCTCTAGAACTTTTCAGAAATTAAAAGGTGAACCTAGAAAGGCTCAGACGTCAAAGATGGCTCCATAAAGGCTAAAAAATAAAAGTCTTAAAAATGTATCTAAACTAATACCAAGTTGTATTTCTCGTCATTATGATTTCGGTGATGCGACGACGGTCAAATCTGAGTCCGTATGACCAACTTATGGCTCTTTTGACACGACAGGCAAAAAAAGGGGGGCCACATGACATCCTAGTCAGTAGGTGGGACCCATGACATACATGGAAGCCCATCATCCATTGATACTTGGTGCTCAATCATTGGCTCTTTGCTCCTACAAAAAGATAAAAATATATATATAATAATTCCATAAAAAGACAAAATCCATAAAAGACAAAATAAAATAATATTAAAATAAAATATAAAAATATAAGGAAAAGAACCATATGAAACAAAAATTATATTAAAATATTTTTATAACCATCGAGGAATTTGTTTTATGGTTTGGATTGGTTATATTATAAAACAAAAATGAAATGTGGTTATAACTATAACTCCGATGTATGTAATGAGAGGTTATATGGTTATAACCATATATAATAGGGTTTGATTTGTTTTAAAATTAACATATGACCAATGGTTTGTTGGAAATGGTTATAACCAACCAAACAACAAAGCTCATATATATGCCAATACTTGACCACCAAGTTAAGGGGGGTCGGCAGGACATCAACCCGCGTCGACCAGATGGTCGACCCACCCCATGCGGCATTCCCATAAACAACCTTACCAATATACATAGCCCACGGTTAATTAACCATTGCCCAATTCAAAACACAGAAAAAATATGCATGATGCCAATGTTTAAAACAAACCAAATAGTTGTGACGGGGGAGGCCCACGAGCTTGACCCTGGGACCACCGGTCAACCATTTTTAACCCCCACCCTAGCGCCAATGCGTGAGCTTTGAAATCTCCTCCCATGAAATACTATATGAACCCATTTTTACCATTCAACAGGGGAGCATGCATGCATACCAAAGGAGGAACCTTAATATAGTACATAAATCGAGGTAGCAGAACCCTAACATAGGGAATATGCAAGGAATATGAAAGATTCCCTTGGAGGCTTATTTTTTACAGAGGAAGAAGTATATCAACTTTATACTCATTTTTCTCAGATTTTCGCAAGGAATCTGATGGTGTAATTAGCTTCCTCATCTAAAAAAAGTATCTTCAGTTAAGTTGCAGGGAGTAATCTTTGTGGAATCATGAGGAATCTAAAGGATTACCGTAGGGCCAAATTTTCACAGTGACATAATCATGCCAACTTTATACTCCAACGAACCAGAATTTCACCACGATTATGATGGCATGATTGGTTTTTGGATCTTAGCAGTAGATATTCAGTCAGCATGCAGAGAGGAATCTTTGTGGAATCATGAGGAATCCAAAATATTCCCTAAGGGCCAATTTTTTATAGTTTCAAAACAAGGACGAATTTATGCCCAAATTACTCATTTTTTGCAAGGAGCGCAGTAGTGAAGTCAGATTTGTCATATGAGAAATAGAACTCTAGTAAACCAGTGAGAAGGAATATTTCTGGAATATTTGAGGTTCTCGACGGTCTAGATTTTGGCAGTGTCAAAAAGGGGTTGAATTTATAGTCATTTGACATGATTTCATGCTAGGAACTCAACGATGTAGTCTATTTCTTCAACAAAGGTATGCATTTTCAAGACAACCCCTAAAATGGAGGTATAAGGTGCCTTTTGTACATGCATGTAGTTTTATTTTGTTTTTGTAGATTAATGAAAGTGACCTCCCCACTTTGAATAGAGCCAGTGGACGTAGCCCACATTGGGTGAACTCCATTATCAATCTTTTGTGATTTGTTTCTCCTAATTTCCTTTTCATTTCCATATATATATATATATATATATATATATATATATATATATATATGCATGCATCTTATGGTTACATGCTCTTTTATATGATTCTAAATGCATCAATGAAGTAAAAAGATCTGGATCAACACCACCCATTGGAATGGAAAGCGTTGGACTATTCAATACATATTCCCCCATGATTAAATTGATATTATGAAAATTCCCTCACAAATTTACAGTTCCTCCATTTGCAACTTTCACTTGAAACTTTGGTGCTCGGTATAGAAAGCAATTCAATTCCTTCGATATCTTACAATTAACAATTTATGGGTACTAGCAGAATCGATCAACACTATTACATTTTTTTTACATAACCTTCTATCTTAAGAGTTTGAGGAGTTGTAATTCCTGCCAAAGCATTACATGATATGGTCAGATTCATTTATTGTTTCTCTGGGGTTGGTTCTTGGTGTATATACTCTTCTTTTGATGTTTCTTGTTCCTTATCTTCCTCGTCCTCACAATCTATGTAAAATAATTTCTTCTCAACACACTTATGACCCTTAGTGTATTTTCTATCACAACTGTAACAAAGCTCTTTTTCTCTTTTTTCCTCTGATTATTGTGGTGTGAACTTGGTTGATTTGGGGAGGCTGAGAGAAGCAACACTTCCATATTTATAGTTGTGAGTGGTAGACTTCCTTGTTGTCACAATTTTTCTTTCCATCTTGAATGCTTTCTCTAATGAATCAGGTTCCCAAAGGCGAACCTCATATTGGGTGTTATTCTTTAAATTCCCTATGAAGACATCAATCATATGCTCCTTTGGAATATCATTTACCATGTGCTTTTCCATTGACCCCTTTTGTTTGAGATTAATTAGTTAGCTAAATAAGGTATGAATCTTTGTATCCTCATAATGTGATACCAATTCTTCTGAAAAAATTGTCCAAATGACAATTGACTTATGGGAACAAAGCCTTCGACACAAATTGATTTTTTTCTAAATATAAATATTCAATGCGTACATTTTGTGTGTGTGACACATCATGTAGATCAAATAATTCCTCCATTTGTAGTATCCATGTTACTGGATCCTTTCGATGAAACTTCCTCATGTCAATATTTGGAATGTGGTGGGTTTTAAACCCAACATTTCAGTCTCTAAAATCATAATTCATATTTGTTTTTTCCTCATCATTATTTTCATAGATTACCTTGTCACGACCAGGAAGTCATTCTTACAACAACTTTGTCAACCCTTCCAATTTGACATTCATTGCGTCCATGTATACTTTAAAAACTCCAATATATTCTTTTAAACCATCCTTCAAGCCTTCAATGTTTCCTTGTATTTTTTTTCTAATCCATCCATCTTACCTTCTAGTTCATTTTTTGTTACTCTTTGCGAGACCAAAATTTGTTGCACTTGGTCTCGTAATTTTGATATATCATGTTTCATTTCTTCCTCTTCTTCATGTGTCATCGTAAATATTTTTTGGTTTCTTACTAGGTGTCTCCATTTTTTTTT
Organism: Pinus tabuliformis; assembly: GCA_031772625.1. Lineage (NCBI taxonomy): Eukaryota > Viridiplantae > Streptophyta > Pinopsida > Pinales > Pinaceae > Pinus > Pinus tabuliformis. The sequence goes on along the minus strand of CM062805.1, from coordinate 699,598,303 downwards.
AGGAATTTTAAAATCAAACAAAAATATCTATGCTTCACTATGCCCTTTGAAACACTTCAAACTGATTTTTCAAACATAAGTTATGCAAAAAAAAAAAAAAAAAAATACACATCTTTTTCTTCCTTTTTAGGAGCTCGATATCGAAACTATTGTATCTATGTAATTTCATATCTCCAAGATCTGAATTTCATCCTATAGTATATCTCTAAGTCTTCTTTACAATTCCACAAGTCAGATCAAAATTGGATTCTTAAAGAGAAAATTATGCCCAATCTCCCACAATGACCTGATTATAGACTAGTTTAGTAGGGCTAACTTGTACAGAATACCATGTGTCACTATTTAGATATTTGTTCTTGAAAATGACATAAAAAAACAACAGTCTATTCAATTTCATTCACTTTTCATGAAATTTAAATATGATGCTCATAGAGAAAGTTATGACGATTTTCCCTAGGTCACATGTTTAAGATTGAATTCTCGAGCGTGTAAAAACCCTAATTTCTTCAAACCATATCTCAAAAATTATGACGAACCGAGATATGAAATTTTTACATGAAGTTCACCATGATATAGGCTCTACATGGTTAAAATCTCAAATTATTAGGCCTTGTAAAAAATATGTTATAGCGAAGATGGCTTGTTTGAAGTAGCGTTACCCTAGAATCCAAAGCTCTGATACCAAATGTTATGCAACCAGATCACAAAATAGAAGAAAAGGTAAATCATTGACTTGAGAATTAGCCTCTTCAAGGGGGAAACCTCCTTTACATCCAATAAATTAACAATTCGTGGATGATACAAATGATAAGACCTCCTTTCTATATATAGGAGTCTAAGGGGTCACACTGTAATTAGAGCCTACATAACAATAATAATGTAAGGGCACAACGATAACAATATTTGGATTTTATGGGGCACAAAAATAATAACATGGGGGCTACATTATCAATAATAATGATGGGGGATACACTAACAATAACAATAAGGGGGCTACACTAGTATTATAGGGACCTAACATGAACAAACATGCAATTTAGCAATTTCATGGAATAGTAGATTGGTAAGGATACAGTATAGAATTAGCAATGCAATATGATAAAGGAAAGATAGACGGTGGCCTTTTTTTTATGAGTAGATACAATATATATTGAACATAACTACATTCATATGGTCTAATGACACCCTAGCTATTGTGTCTGAATTTCATGGGTTCGAGAAGGATGAAATGATATTCCATATTATGCAATTTGGTATGAGTGTAGGTCATTTTCATTATGAACCTCTCAAAGAGATAGTACAACAAAAAAATAAATCAATTCCTATTGTAGTAGTTAAATAAAAGTAATGTATAGAATAACAAAATAAAAAACATAATGGAATTAATATGTATGACATCACAAACATGAGCATTAATGAAAATGGCATAGAAATTGATACAGAGTTTATCAATGCAAACAAGAGATTGCAACTATCAATGCATCAAATAAAAAAACAGATAAGAAACAAGGATGTTTTCAAAAAAGGTATTCTTAGAAAACTATGCAAGCCATTAAATTCTAGCTCTAAGAACATGGACATTGATGAAGATACTATGGAACTTAATACAAAGCCTATCAATGTAAGAAAAATACCACGTTCTTTGTCGCATAAACTAAAAAAATACATAAGAAACAAAAATGTTATCAAAACAGGTTGGATTACAAGATGATCGAAATGGAGAAAGTTAATACATGATAACATATTTTCCAATTGACATAAGGAATCATTACAAATGTTTGATTATACATTTGAAACAATGGTTGAACAATAGTATTTTAAGAAAATACAAGATGTTCTTGTTCATGACTATGTAATTTGTAATCAAACATGGTTTGAAAGAGAAGTTGTAGAAAAAAAATCATCAATGTGTCCAAAATTAAGTGCATATAAAAAAATGCATAAAGGAACTAGGAAATTACAAAGTTATGAAGTTTGCAGTTTGAGGGAATTAGGCGTAATAAAAAAAATTTCATCGTGAAAGAACTCTATGAATTGGAAGAACGATTGATATCATTTCTATTACCATTTTTGAAAATATGGGAACATGGACAATGCTTTAGAAAACCATAATTTCTATTGATTGGTGGACTAATCACTGTATCTACTGACATATCTTGAATTCAAATTTCACTTCCTCATGACATAAATGAATCTAGCACTATGGCCATGGAAATTAAAATATGTTTAGTGTTTAAAACCATATCTTTTGTTTGGGAAATATGTGTTCATAAATCCATGAGGGAATTGAGACGGTTATGTAAAACTCCACTCTATAGACTAAAGAATGTCAGAATAAACGAAAATTGGAAACAAGTCTTTGGAAAAAAGATGCATATGCATGTGAGATAGAGGGAAATACAAGCATTAGTGATGATAATGATTATTGTGATTAAGATTTTGTAACAAAAAAATTATTACATGGATTTAGAGATTCATATATTATTTATGATCTTCATAATAATGAAATAAACCTTGCTCCGGATGAAGGTTATACGAATTTGGGCGTATTTAGAGATAAGTGTTCAAAAGAGATGAGCTTTCCCACAAAATTGTAGAGAAAAAAATAATTAGACAGTGTTACAAGAAACTTTTCATATAACGATAATTCTAACTGGGAAGTTTTGCATCAAGATCATGATTTTTTGTATCATATAATGAATTTGTTTTACAAAATAGTGCAAATTATTTGCAATTAAGTATTCTATTGTATCTGGATTAGCATAAGAAAAGGACATTTAAAGGAAAAATAACCAATAGCTAAATATGTTTAAATAACGACAAATTTTGAAACACATCCTTGCATTGAAAATTGCCTATATGGATCTTAGAAGAATACGAACATCACTGGACTATTTTATGCATTTGCACGAGAACTTATTTATAATGATTCGATAGTTAGGTTCACCCACTTTATTTGTTGCGTTTAGTAGTGCTAAACATATCTAGTTTAGTAAATGATTTTCAACAAATACATCGAGTAAAAAAATTGTCTACTAAAGATGAGGTAAATGAAAATGATATTGATAACTTGATAAGAAATGACCCCATTATTTGTGTATGATATTACAAAAGCATAATGAATCTTGTACACCAATTAATTTCACATTAGTCTAAGTACTTTGGTGATGTCACTGACTATTTATTTGTAACAAAATTCCCAAATCGAGGAAGATAGCATGAACATGGATTGATATGGATTAAAAATGCTCCCATCTATGAAACAAGTATGAATACTAAAATGGAAAACTTTGTTGACAAGTACTTGTCCTGCGTTTCAACGAAACTACCTACAAATCTGAAAATTGTTCAATGTCATCGTCACACAAGAACTTGTTGGAAAAGAAAACATATGCATTTCATGTTCAATTTTCCAATACCACTAATGCGAAGAACACAAATAATTGAGCCTATCGAATTTGACAATGAAAAAGAAAAGGAAAATGAAAGAGTGATATTTGATGCATTAGAGCATATGGAACATCATGTTACATATACATTTGATAGTTTTATGGAAAAAATATGTATAACCAAATCTGATTATATCCATGCAATTCAGTGTACTCTGAAATGAAGAACAATTTTGTTGAAAACATAACCAACAGAAATTTGGACTAATAGCTTTTCTTGACATATTTTGTTCATCTAGGGTGAAAATACTAATTCTCAATTTGTACTTGACTCATATGCTAAAACTACTTATTGTAGTTCATATATGACAAAGTTAGATAAAACAATGACATTAATGTTTAAACATGTGCGAAGTGAGTGTCAAAAAAATGTTGGTGATATTATAGAAATGATTTAAAGTCTTGGAAAATATTTATTGAACTTACAACAAATGCTTGGACAACAAGCTATATATATAGTGTTGTTAATGAGAGTAAATACTATTTCAAGGAAATGTTTATTTATTAATACTTCAACAATAGATGATTGAACATTTTTACTAAAGAAACCAAAATACCTAGAATATTCACCGGATAATTCAGAAAACATAACATGTTTATCCATTATTGATCCCTATGTGCAATGACCAAAAAAAAACAAACATATATGTTTAGCGAAATTTGCATCATGTTCTACACTACAAGGAAAAAAAGAGGAGTCACTAAGAGACTATATGTTATAAGGCACGTAAAGTATAACAAACATATTGATGCTAATAACTATTACAAAGAATGATTAATGTTGTAAGTAGCATATCGTATTGATGAGAATGTATTTAAAGAACAATATTTGAGTCGGGAGAATGCATATTTCTTATTTGATAAAATCATTAAATGTAAGGAGCAAAATTCACAAATGAAACAATGGCTTTGCAAATTGATATTGATAGCATAGTTGTTGAGCTTGGAAACAAAGAAAGCGAATTGTTTGAGACAAATTTACCTACATCTGAAGAAGTAAATAGTGAAAAGCATTATCAATAATACTATATCAAATCTAATATTGAATATTTGCAAAAGGCTAAACATGCAAAATCAATTGTTAAGAGACCTTATCAACTTGTAAAGTTGCCACAAATAATAGAAGAAACAAAATTCAATGAAATCATGATAATTCTTAACCCATAATAGGAAAAGATAGTGAAAGAAATAATAGATGAGAAGAAAAAAAATCCCAATGACCCGTTGTATCTACTTGTAACAGGTGGTGCGCACGTTGGAAAAACATTTACCATTATATCAATATTGCAATCTCTAACCTTCTTGTACAACATCTTCAGATATGACCCATCTCAATTAAAGGAATTATCACAACATATACATGGAAGTCATCATTCAATGTAGGTGTTATAACATTGCATTCTACATTCCACTTACCATTTAACAGATTGGAATGTCTTTCACTTAAAGGTGAAAAATTAGACATATTGACAAAACATCACAAACAACTTCATGTTATGCTAATTGATGAGGCATATTTGATAGGTTCAACATTATTATACCACGTTGACAAACACTTACGTGAAATTAAGCATACTCCATTGGATTATTTTGGAAATATTGATGTAATATCTTTAGGTGACTTGTTCTAAGAACAACAGATCAAAGATTCTTTGATTTTTGAGGAACCAATTTTAGTGACAAAAATACTAGTATATGATTTCTATAAAGAGAAAGTCAAATGATATTAATTGCATAAGAAAATGCATAAAAAATATAACAAGTTCATTGAAATCCTTAACAAAATGTGAGTGAATCAACAATCTGATGAAGGCATAGAATATATAAATGATAAGTTCTATAGGTCTACTCCAATGGATCCATTATTTCCATACCTATTTTACAGAAATATGGATGTACAAAAGCATAAAAAAAATTGTTGTCACATGTAAATGAAGAGATAATAGTTCTTGATGAAATTGGCAAATCTCATAGTAAGAAAATAACATTTGTTGCATATCAGAAGACAATGAGATCCATTGAGAATCCTTATGAAATGCAAGGATGTTGTTGAGATATATGTAGAGAAATATAATACAGAAGATGGCCTCGTTAATGGCGCCGATGAAATATGAAAAACATATATGGAAAAAACCAATAATTTTGATGTGTTATGGATAGATTTCATAAATCAAATATAAAAGAAATTCAAAGAAACAAGTATCATGAACTGTATGATGGAAATGTTTCATCTTATTGGACTCCAATATAGTGTGTTTCAAAATCATTGACATGTAATAGTAAGAGATTTACAACTATAGTGTGTAAACAATTTGCAATACAACTAGCTTGTGCTAGAACAAATCACCGATCATAGGGTTTAAGATTGAATGGAATTGTATTTGATCTAAGTGTCATATCGACACATGAACTACTTTAAATAAAATTATCATGTGTTATAAATATGGAATCATTGAGTCTTCTTCAAATACTAACACAGGAGATTTTTTTTGTAAATAAGAAAGTATTAGAAGAAATGAAACACTTAAGATCTAAAGCAACATGGAAATCAGGGTACATAGAGAAGCCAAAATAATGTGCAAATACTTTAATGGTTTAAAGTTTGAATATGAAAAGTATATATGATCATGTCAATGGCATGGTGTATGATGAAGATTTAATGAATGTTATGATTCTCTGTATCCAAGAAACACATTTAAAATTTCCACTGTCCAATAATAAATTTCGTAAATTCAATTTCAACATATCAAATTGTATTCATTGTGTACTTGTATACAATAAAACATAGAAATTGTATGAATCAAAAGCATTTTCAATAAAAAAAATTGAACTTTCTTTGTCGGAAGTATATTTTAAATGTTTCCCATGCATAATAAATGTATATGTTGCGTCACTTGTATTTGTTTCCACAACCATTGAAGAAATAACAATAGCAAGGGAACAATGCATATTTGGTGATTAATTTTTTATACTTATTGGAGATTTCAATGTTGACATTAATTCAAATAGCAAAACTAGTAAACAACTATTACAATACATGTGGTGTGAGGAGATACAGAAATAATGAGGAATTTTACTTCTAGGAATAAGACAATTATTGATCATATTTGGACAAATTTTTATCTTCAACAATGTCATGTTCATATTTCACATTCATGCTGGAGTGACCATGATGTAGTTCATGCTTCATTATAATTTTAGTGAATTAACACTGTAAAAGCTATACTTTTTTTTTTTTTTTTTGAAGCAATAAAGTTCATAGGCAATTATGAATGCAATAAAACACACTTTTAAAAAATCAATTAAAAGTTTCAACTAGACTTTATTTAGGTTAGTAAATAAGAGAACAAAACAATTTGAAATGATTGGTCAAACTACATGTGTTTCTGAGATTTTTCAAATCTATTTGTTAGGTTATTTGTTATTCAAAGATGATAATGAATAGGTAGTGGGCACCAACCATGCAACCTTGTAGTTTTGTAATATGCATAACTTGGCACAATTGTTTTGGAGTGATAATCATTATCGACAATCCGTGAGCTAAATACCATTATTGTAAAGAATTTTTAGTAACAAAGAAGCGTGATGCATAATAATTGGATGAAATAGTTTTGTAGCTTTGAGGAATATTTTCACTGGTTTGTGTGAACGTTAGCTTTGGTATCTTCAATTGTTTTTTATTGACAAATAATCTCCATAACATATTTCAGAGCTGCAATAGTTAGAGCCAATTTTACAATTGCAAAAGTAAGATCTAGTGAATATATACGTAATTGAAAGAAAAAAATGTGTATCTTAGTAGTGTTGAGAAAATTATTGATTTAGAAAGTGTTTTTAGCTACAAAACGAACATGGTTAGCAGACAAAGTCGAGAAGCTATTTGCATTGATACCATTAATTTACTTTGTGTTGTCAATGAGAACTTCCACTAGTCAATTGCAAACCTATTCTTCATTCTTCTATCACAGTAAAGCCATGAGGGTCATATGGGGCCCAACCAAAACTTTTTTGCAATCTAAGGTAATCTTCTAGAATTCTCTCTGCTGCATCCCCTACTTCTCTAGTGTTGTAGATGAAAGGGACTAATTGATGTTTGATCCTAAGTTGTGCTTTCTTTTTGGCTTTAGTAAAATGGATCAAATTTGAATTACACATCTGCCTATAGTATTTTAATGAAAACAGTCACATTGGAACATATTTTGGTAACTTGAAGGGGGCAAGTTCACACCCATACATCCTGATTTCTGTAAAGTTCTGGTATAGATACCAGTCACCCACTTTGTACTACTTGGAAAGTTGAAGGATATTTTTAATGTCACCACTGATCCTGGGAGGGGAAATCCCTGTCAATAAGGTGGTTGCTAGATGAACAAATTGATGAATGAACTCATTATAGGAGTAAGGGGTTTCAAAGGAATCATGGAAGACGACAGACCAGAAGATTACGGACCTTGGATTGCCTTTGGTATCAAGTTTCATGACAGGGAATGTGAAATTGTCTGACTGATAATAAAGCATGAGATGATATATAAAGGTGGTATACTTGAAAACTCCTTCATTCTCCAGTCTCATGAACTGGTCATGAATCTTATCATAAATGTAGGAGGCATAGTCGTATTTGACAGCAGGGGGTTGTCCAGGAGTAAAAATTGACAACAATATTAGGGTTAACTCATCAACGAACTCACTATTATTGAAACCCATTAGTAAAGATATCATATCAACTATGAGTCTTCCCATATCTGTGAAGAAAGTTTGCATATAAGGAGGTGGGCCCTTAGGCTAATATTTCTGTAGTATAAAAGTCTGACAGAGGCGATCAAGTTCTTCTTGGGACAATTTAGTTGATTTCTCAAGTAAATCTCCCATGGAGAGGGGAGTGAGAGTTTTACTGGACTGAAATTGTAACATTTCATTGATTGATTCGGCAGTTATTGGAAAAAGGACTGTTTGGCTTGGAGACATGACTGCTCGGTGATTAGGGTCATAATTGTCATGGCATTGATGAATTATATCTGGGAAAACATGGACTGAGAGTAGAAAGTGCATGGGAAGATTGGATTCCCGCAGTCCTAGGATATCAGAGCCATTCAGGTAGTCATCTCTACTTTGGCAAAAGACTTTAAGGTGATTTTTGTCAGTAGTCAGGCCTTTAATTTGGAAATCCTTATCGACCAAAGGCAGATAGTCTAAATCTCGGTGAGGGGCATTTAGGGGTGCAGCATTCAAAGCCAAAGGGGTTCCCATGTCTGGTTCTTGTGGATTCAAAAGGAAAACTGTGATTTTCTTTGTGAAATGGGCAACACAGAGGCTATAGGAGACTTAAATGATGAAAATATTGACTGAATTACTATGAATTCTGGACTTTTTGGTCAGTTAATAGTGGAGAAGAAGTATTTGTAGGGTTTTTGTTGGGATTTTGATAAATACTTCTTTTGGGGAATGAGCAATAAAATGCAAGTGCTGGCGTGGCTGGAGGGTTTTGGCCGGCGTCGGCTGCAAGGTTTTGGAGTAGGTTGGTGACTGGAAGCTTGAACTGGTTGACCTCGATGTTCTTTTGCATGTGTGCACATGTTTATAGTATGAAGTAGTGAAAGTGACCTATTTGTTTTATTTACAAAGTCAAAAGTTGGCGGAGTTTTGGATTTTAGGCGAGAAATGTCAGTGGCAAATGATATGACATTTTTGTCATATGTGGAAAGGCGGTAAGCGGTTTCATATCGCAGTGATTTTAGGGAAAGGCATTAATAAACCTCGAGCTAGTGATTCCATAGAGCTTTCGATGCATGGCGGAGGTGCTGTGAGAAAACCACTTTGTGATTGCGCGCTAACGTACAGTCACAAAGGGTCGCGCGATATTGATAATGGCCGTAAGATCTTGAGGATCTGATCAGATGGTTGACGGAGGATGTGATATGCAGAGTTTTAACGAAGGCAGGCCTGATGTAATTAAGAATTAATTTAATCATATCGGGAGTGGCAGGATTGGCTGGTAAGGTTATTAATTAACCATAAGTGTTAATTAATCCCGTTTTATGCAGCGGGGGGATTAAGGTTCTTAATGAATTATGGATTAACTCATTAATCCCATTTTAAACATTGATTATGGTTATATTCAACCGGGGGCGGGATATATAACATTTTGGGGATATTTAATATAATTATATAATACGGGAAAGGGTAAACATTATAAGGGAATTATACAATATAAGTTAAAAGTTAATATGATAATGAAATGAAAAAGCGCCAAGTATAAAAACATTTGATATGTGTAGTTAAACTTAGGCTTAAAGTGAAAAAGGGTTTATATGAGAAATATTTGTAATTTTCCTAAGTAAAATAGGATTTTACTTAGGAAAAGAATTATGAAGGTGAATGAGTGATCTATGAATGATTTTAAGTACTTTAGGCTTTATAAACTATTGGGCCAAGGGTCCGGTCCCTCCAGAAGTCAGAGAAATGCTCTGAGCCCCTCTAATTTAGCAAATGCCTTAGTACTTAGGGGAAATTAGTGAAAATTTAGGGAAAATGAGAAGGGGAGTTAATTATTTGACTTTGCTTTGCTTGAGATGCTTTCAATGTAATGCTTACCTTGTACTTGTGATGAAAGTAAAAGATTAACACATTTAGAGTCATTATTCATCACATGTAATTCTGCAACATTATCTGCCTACCCTACTTACTTTAACCTAGCATTTTTTCTTCTTTATTTGGGTGCACTTAGACTAGCAAACCCTTGTCAAAATTTTATTTCCTTTTACATGTAGATATCTATCTAAGTCTAGCCTTATTACATCCAAGGGCTCAGATTAAACTATTGAGCTCCTTTTATTCACTCTACCTAACTACTTATCTGCCAAGATTAAACAGTTTGGTCAGATCTTTATTCTCTATTTCTAAAACATGAAATTCAAATATGAACTAGCTAAGCTTAAGTTGTTTGACTATTCATCAATTATGGCATAAGCTAACAAGCTGCACACAATTTTTTATTATTCAAAAGTGAAAGAGTAGTGGCATTTAGACTTGCACACTTTCATGGTCTTTCTTTTGGTGGGGTTCATTTTCTTTTACTTTTTTGACCATCTTATTCTTTTTACCCTTTGATTTTTCTTTTAGGGTATACCCTCTTTACTTTTTTTTGAATTTTTTTTTTATTTTTTGAAAATATGGAAAACATTTGCAACAAGGAAGGTATGAACTTATTACATAGCTCATCAAGTCAATCATGATATATGACACCTATTGGTATAGGAGCATAACACGGCCAAGTATGGAGTGCGCCATTCTAGGGGCCATACTGCCATTGCCTAAAAAATGGCATCATCTGTTGCAATGAACGAAAGCGTTACCCATGCCCAGTAGGATCCTTTCACGGCCAAATATACAGGTTATGCATATCCACCTTGAAATCGGCCATACTTTGTAGTTGGTTGTATACTGTCGGAGATAACCGCGGCCTGCGATTGATCTGTGTCCATATACTTTCCTCCATGAATATCTAAAACACGTTGACCTCACGAATCCTCGTGGCATCTTTTGTAGCCCTTAGCGAATTATACCGCACAACTTCAGGTAGGTCTTTCGCAATGTCGAGAAACTGACTACCCTTCAGCAGATCTCCTATAACCAGTAAGATTGTTACGAGCAACCATGCATAATGGAAAGTTTTACCTTGCTCCTGGGCTTCTTGACAGTTTGTAAAAAATTCATCATAGAGAAACTGCGCCCAATTGAACTGAACTCCTTCTGCACATTACTCCATGAGCGTAATGATAGAGGTTGGTACCTCATCTGCGCGGCATTTCCTCATGAGTTTACTAGCTAGCAATTGGGTGGTGAGGTGCACCCCTCAATCCTTGATGCTTGCTATTACATACCCTCACTTTCACTTTTCCAGCTTGTATTTGACTTTCATGGCTTCGGTGAGGCCCACGTCGCTACTCGTTCCAGCTATATCTGCAAGATTGTTTCCCTTAGTAGGCAGCTGGGAGATTCGGTGTATAAGATCAGTCGTGATGGGAATTGGTTCCTCCAACTAGAGAAACCCATCATGTATGAGACATAGTAACTGTCGAATAACAAAAATTGTGATGGTCGCACGGTGATAGTGGGGTATCCATCTTAGATTGAGTAATCTAGCCTTCGCCACACCCCGTACCCACTTCTGCTGCAGTAATTTCTCCTTAGCCAGCTAGGGAAACTTCTCGCTATCGGAGAGATCCCAATATTCAAACTTAATATTCGGTATCCAACCCATCGGCAGACCATCAAACCTTATTTCATCCAGAAGAAGCGGGGTCTGAAGCGTACTCTTCATGGCTTCCAGGTCCTTCGGAATATTGGTCGTTCCTTTCCATGGAGAGATATATGGTGGTACTATTATCGCCGAAGGTACTTGGGGAACATTTTCCTCTTCCTCATCCTGTGCTTCAATCTGATCAATCAGAGCTAGAAGATCTTCCTTTTCCTCCTCGAGTTTCGTAGTGATGGCCTTACAATTTTCTACCATTGACAACTTATTGAGTCGCGGTGATGCCCAGACTGGCCCCATAGCTTGTTTTTCTTTATGGGGTCACGATGTATGTGGGGATATGGGAATCTCAGGGGTAGCAGCTGCCTCTCCCAGCTCTTCCTGGGTCAGATAGGGTTCTTCTGCGAACCTGGCTCTTCCGCAAACCTGGCTCTGGTTCTAGACATCTTTTTTATCCTGGCTTCTCTTGGATGCATGGGTGGCCGGTTATCATTTTTATAAGATTGTGTGAATTCAAAATTTACCCTTCCCACCACTTTTGATTCATTAACATCTTCTTGGTGGCAGATCTTTTCGTATCTAATTATGAATGCTTGTCTTAATGGCCCACCACCCACTCCTCTCAGTCGTAAATCAAACTTCTTGTCATGAATAATGTTGTCAACGGTCACCTCCCAGCCTCTCCACGTAGTAGCACAGCCCCTTATTCATGACCATGATCCAGATGATCTATTGGTTCTTCATAGAACGTCTCTTCCACACATCTCACGTGCAGACTTCTTTATAGTCCCGCCCCTTCTTCCAACTGTTTGAGGCGCTAAGACTGGGCCTCCTACAGATAGTCAGGTGGTCGCACCCCCTATTCGAGGCTTCCACTTCCCTACTAGCCTAGGCTATGGGCACCCTTCATGTACCATTGCATGTAGTAGCGTGTCACGTTATGTGCTTCTCCATTCAATAGCGTGCGGTTGCAACCATGATAGCAGGGTCGCAGTTCATTCTAGTATCATAGGAGAGCCAGCTAGGTCTGGTCCCCTTATTCTCAGATTCGCACAACTCGTTGGTGCTACTCCACTTTTTATTTTGCTAATTTCCTCATCCAGCCTCACATTTTTCCTCCTCAACCTTGCCCATTCCTTATCAAGTTCACAAAGTCTCAAGCTGCCGCACCAAATAACTTCATGCAATTATCGAATTTCTTCGCCCAGGTTAGTCTAAACTATAGGGGCAGTGCGCGGGGAAATTTTCTCCACCTTCCTGGTTTCATCCGATCTGGGCATGGATACGGTCATCTTCACATGCTTTGTCTTGTTTATGTTTCTATATGCCCACCAAACCCTTGGTACGCGTAGATTTAGTTGAGGCAGGAGTTGCGCAGCACACAGTTGCACCCTTCGTTGTAAGTGGGTGCCCAAATTGCTCCCTCTTGGCTGCCCATACCAAATTCGATGTCGTGGACCCCCAACCCATACATGTAGCCACCTTCTACATTCACGCCTGATCCACCTAATCTTCCAAGGTGCTTTCCATCCTTGTGTGGTTGTTGCGCGAATCACCCCTTCCTCCGCCTTGTCCTGCTTCCACTCCATAATCGTAGCTCCCCAGCGGTTTAAAAATTCCTCCTCATCTGTTGTGCCATCACTTGCTGGTAGCATCCTTACTTCAGTTGTCACATGCTGTAGTGATCTGATCATCATATTGCAATTTAGCGTCATTACCTCATGCAATCAGTTCTTGCAATGCTTTACTTCTTCACCTGAATCCGACATGCAGGAACTGTCGCTTTCCCGTGGGAGTCTTCCATCCGTCGTTGGATTCACTTGATCCTGGTCTTCTGTTATTTGGTAGATGCAGTCTATTTCATCATCACTGTCCTCATCGCCCATAGGTTTAGTGTAGCGCACTCCCTCAGCTGGATCTAGTGGCACAATTACACGTAGCGACTTTTTCTCGAAAATCATTTTTCGCTTCTTCAAGTTGATAATTCCATTCATATTTGTTGCCCAATATCTTCCAAGAAATGCAGGGTAAGGGTTACTATCATCCATGATTTCTATTACCTTGAAATCTGTCTGTGTTCTCGCGCCATAAATTTCCACTGTTACTCCTTGTAGTCTCCCCATGGAAATGATCTTTTACTGATTTTCCATCCTCGATTGAATAGGAGAACACTGTAACGCGGGTCAACCCATTTGTTTCCAGGTCTGCTTTGGTAACACATTTGCGTCGGAACCTAAGTCAAGGACTACCTGATCCATCTCATATTCACCAATTTGCGCTGTTAGCCGCATTTCCCTCCCTATACACAAAGTATGTTTTTCCATATTTCGGATTACGCACGGCTCCCCTGGTCCTCTGCACTTAGTGATCAATTCTTAGAGTCCTTGAATTGCCTCATTATCCTGCAGTAGCTTCATGCAAGTCTCCAAAAAGTTAGTAATTATAGACGGATCCACTCCCAGGTCTGATTTCTTCTTACTACCTGAGGTAGAGACCTCCCTAAAGCTCTTTGTAGCTTCCATATATATTTCCTTCGCGCGTCTCGAGTCAAGTTCAGGTGCCTTTACAGGGGTCTTGTGGACCCATACTTCATCCCTAGGTTGCTTTTCCTTATCCCCCTCTGTATTCATGCCACTTCTAAGCACAATATTCACATTGGGGTCTTCTTCGCATGGTTCTGATCTCATCATCTCGACATTTTCAGATGGAGCAGGCTGTAATACCCCCTTCTCATGCATCTGTATGATCATCGTCAAGCAATCTATAGCTTCATGATCAAACTGATAGCAGTATGGGAAACTTACTCTGGTTGCATTCATACAGTCATTCGCATAGTCCCTAGGTTCTCCACAGTTGTAGCAGATTAACTGTCCATGCCCTCGTCCCAATCCCATCCCTCCTCGTCCTCGACCTCGCCCTTGGAAGCCAGCCCACGCTATCGCTGCAGCCAGGTTGGGGCCTGGCGCTTCCATCTGCACTCGATAGGTTGGAGTCCTATCCATCATTAGTTCATAGCTTCGACATGTCCGCTCATCGTGGCCAACTAATCTACAAAAATTACAATACAGTTGTTGTGGCATCTCGGTATACTTTTGCAATAGGTGACAGTTGTCTGTCCGCGTGCTTCCCCCCTACTTGATAGACCGTGCATGAGAGAGCAGCGGATGCACTTGGACCTACTTGCACTTCTAGTCTCAACGGCATCGGTCCCCTCCTGCCAAATTCGCGAATACAGGACAGTGATCCTTATCTTGCCCCTAACCCTTACACTTTACACACCACACTTCTTCATGCATCTCTGACTGGGACGCCCTATATTTCTTTAGAATCTGCATCTCTAAACATAGATTTTGTAGTTGCACATGGATTTGTTGGACTCCCAACCCAGGATCTTGAATTAGCGTTTCATGCAACCTCATCGCTATCTCTAATGCTTCGGCCTGGGTTGAGATCTTCTATTGTTACAGTGCCATCCTTAGGTGTGGTGTCAGGGATTCCACAAACCAGGCATGGTGCTACGCATATGAAAGTATCATATTTTCCTCGCGGATCATACTTTTCAGGCGCTGGTCCAGATCCCATGGTGTCTCACCTAGAAGCATCACAATTTCCTTAAATCCAATGATCGACTGAGTTACTTATTTTGGTCAACTAAACTCTTTATTTAATGCATCCTGGATCTCCGCTATTCTGGCATTCAGATGATCACTGGAATTCTTAATGTACCACATCAACGTGTGATCCTGTAGCGCGCTCACCTAAGTAGCCTTTTTAATGTTATCATTTGTAACGCCTTGGGCTTCCCATACTGCCTTTACCACAAAACAGAACTGATCTGGTTCCTCATTTCCTACGCCTCTAAACACAGGAAACTTGATCACACTCGCCATTCCAACCCTTGGAGGTGGCAGAGGTGGGGTAGGTGAAGAAGGCGACGGTGTGGATGGGGATGAAAAATGTGGAATGTGCTGCTTTATCAATTGGATTTTACTTCTTGGAGAAAACCCAACAAGCTACTCATCACTTTCCCCCAAAACTGAAATCAGGGGACAATTCTCTAATCCTTCGATCCCTTGGTAGCCTCGTCTGCTCCACGTTACCCGAGACATCAATGGATTCGCATAACCCATTTTTCACCTGACATCATTTTAATCTAGGTATTCAATGATTTGATGTACTTACCTCACAGTCCTTTGAGTAAATGCCTTTCGGCTTTGTTGTAGCTGACATTTGTATCTATCGTGAATTCAATGATAAACCCTCCTATTATCCGATCCAACCAATGATATACAGCTCATGCAATCTTATCTTCAAAGGCCTCTAGCCTGCGCACTAACTCCGGCATCCACACTATTGGCTGATCAAGCTTACACCTTCCTGTGTTGTCTGTTAGTCTTGTGATCCACTCATACAGTTCTAACGAGAAAGATGCGAAGAAGATCTTGTGGATTTCTGTGTATATCTAGTGATCCAGCCACCTCTTCTCATATATCTGTGGGTTTTTGTTTTCCTGCACCACAAATTCATAGGATTCTAGCGTTCCAACATCAGACATCCCTTTAGGCAAATCTCGATCCTGGCAACAGAACCATTTGTTGGCTTATTAGGCCCTGACCCAGGTTCGGAAGATTTTTTAGCCAAAAAATCCCATACTATTGGCCCTTTTGGCAATAATCCATGGAGCGTGGACTGAAGTCTCACCCGAGGCAGTATGGGAGGGTGTTGGAACCAGGTTTCCTAACCCTAGGGATGTCTTGATGATGGCTGGGGAATTCGTAACTCGATCTACACACTTTTGTTATTTCGCGCAGTAGTCTGGACTTCACGAAGATCCTTGAAGGGGAGTTTCTTAGATCTTTAGTCTTATTACTATTATTATAGATCTCATCTATTCTTTAAGGTCTTTAAGTAGACATTTAACAATTAAACCCAGTGCATGCAGTCCTAAATCTTAAATGCTTCATAAAATCATAACATAAGCATAAACATTCAGATCGGCGATCAGATACACAATATTTTAGAAACACTTATCTCTAATGATATTCCGTTCAGTACATTCCACTTTCCACCTTGCGCACTCAACTGCAAGGGTCCACGCACATAGCTACAGACTCTACCAGGCCTCTGCACACACAGCTACAAAGCCTCTTCTACACTCTGCTACCCTCAACTCGGACTTACAGACTCAGAGCACTTTCGCTTTCATGAACCCATACACTTTAGATCTTCGATCAAGCCACCATCAAGAACTGCCTTCTAAACCTAGATCCTTGCTCTATTTATACATTTCCCTGGTCTGTGGACCATGGGCAAGCTGACACATCCTAGATTGATCTATAATATTTTAGGGCGGACTACCCTTAGACTTTACCCCTTACATTTCGCGCTCTGTGCACTTCGCGGAGCTTTCGCCATACTTTTACCCAACATTGCAGGCTTCAACCCCAAAACCCTTACGCGATGGATCCACTACCCAACAGGTCCAAATCGCCATCATTTGCTCAAATAATTAGCTGCAATCCTTGACTGCAACTTCCAAAGTAGTCATATCTTCTTTAATAGTATCCTCGTGCTACTCTTTGACTTCCAAATGAGTGGTTGGCTACAGCTTAAGTTGGAGCTTGGATATCTGATGTTGCAACTCAAAGAGGAATTTTCCAATTTCCTCCTTGGACTCCTTCACCGTAGTAGTTAACTTCATAATTTTCTCTGTCGAGGCCACGTTTGCTATACTTTGGAGCTTAGGCAGCTCACTGCATACTTGTGAAAGGGTAGTATCTAGCTACTGATTATGTTGTATCACCTTGTCGTGAGCCTAGAGGACCTGTGCTTTCTCTTCAAAATTATTTTTATTGTTAGTTTTTACCTCAGCAGTAATCAGTAGTGTTGGATTCTCCAGAATGTGGAGCTCATATGAAACTCCTTGATGCAGCTCATGCAAATTCTAGATTGGTAGTGTTGCAAGATTGATGCTCCAGTTCTTTCAAAACTGTGCGCACTCCTAATATTCGGTTGACTCAAACTGGAGAGAGACCCCTAATAGCGGTATTGGGCGAAGCCCATATGTGATTTCCACTGCACTTTCACTTGCTCCGTGCTCACTTGAATTACCCTCTGTCTATACCTACAACTCCTTTAGGACCTGTTGTGCCTTGTCCAATACCTGGTGGTACTAGTCCTTAATGTGTCCCAAAATAGTCTCAGTGGTGTTGTGGACAACATCCCCTAACTCATCAAGGGCCCCCTCCATGAGGACCAATGGTGTTGCACTTGTAGACTTGTCAGACTTCTGCTTCTTGCGAGGTCCACTGGAACTTCGCTTCTATATCTTTCTAACCCTAAAGGGGGACTCCAACTCTGCACCCCCTTCCTCTTCACCTTCAGTCTCGATCTCAACATCTATGTCCTTCATGTCTAGTTTGTCAAGGTCAATAGTGACTTGCGATGTGGTTGCAGTTTTCTCTTTTGGTGCTTCAGTGTATTTTGTCGAAACCTTCTATTTCGGTGCATCGTTCTCTTTGGTCGAGGCCTTGTCCTACTAGGTTTCCTACTCTTTATGTGTTTCCTTCTCTTTCTACGTGGCCTTTTCTTTTTACATGGCTTTTTCTTTCTATGTGGCCTTTTCATTCGCAAAAGCCTTCTTTTCTTCTTTTTCCTTATATTTTTCTATTGTTATCGTAGTTGGGGTTTTCCCTGTGTCACCTTCTACAGCCTTACCTTTTCCTGTGCCTACATGAAATGAGGTGAGCCATTCGCTTGACCATTTTCTAATGACCCCCATAATGTCATCTTCTGTGACTAAGTATGTTACCTTATGCCATGTTTCTGTAGCATCCTTCTTGGCGCAGATAGACAGATTATGAAAATATGACTTGAAATCTGCAATATTAGCATACTGCACATGTAAACATGGTGACAAACACGGCTGTTGGTTCATCACCATCCGCAACTCCAACTCAAACAAGACCTATAAGATTTTTATTTCCTTGACACATTCTGGATCCTTGGTTGCCCACAACGAGGTGAATTTCACAACCTCACACAAGTGTGGATCGGAACTAGCTCTCCTTAGGCATCCTCCATGCCACTAGTGCGATCAACAGAAGTAACCACAACATGTAGTGGAATGCATTTCCGCCCTCTTGAGATTTATGGAAATATTCCAAGAACTGATGACATAGATACTTGGCCCAATTGTATTGGACACCTTTTCTGCATTGTGTAGCGAAAAATACTATTGGTGTCAGCACTTCATCAGCATGACACTTCCTCATTATCCTTCCAACCAATATTTGTGCATAAAATTTCAAAGTGTCATCTGATATGGAACTAATGCAATAGCCACGTGACTTCTTCACCAACCCAAAGTCGATCTTCATCTAGTCTACCAGCATCTTCTCCTGCAATTTCCCCACAAAAGCATCAGTGGGGTTCAGGCCCTGATAAGGCAATAAAGTTATTGGTGTACCAATATGTCAGTAATTGGAATGGTCCCTCCCAATCAAAGCTACCCATCATGAACCAACATCAACAATTAACGCACACAGACAGTGTTAATGATATTGTGGCTAAAATATGGCACCCACAACATGTTAAGCAACCATGCGTGCTCAATTCTGGTTGTCCAGTTCATTGGCTCAAGCCTTGTACCATCTGATTCCTCATAGTAAACTCACTTCAAATATTTTTTTGGGTTCCAGCTGTGGGAACTTTATGTGATCACCCAGGTCCTAGTCTTCCATTTTCAAAAATGATACGAGAGCCAAAAAATTACCCTCAAAAGGTATGTCCTCTGGCAGCAATGGTGTGGAGACCAAGAATTTCCCCGAGTATGGGTCCTTAGTCACTTTGGCAGTGGGTTTTCTACGGGTTACATAGGGTGGTAGCCGAGTAATCGGCACTACTTCCTCTACATCAATATCTTCAACCCCCACATTCAACTCTTCCTCATCCATCTCCAAGGGTTTCATCAGATTCTTGCTCCTATCCATCTAACCCTTCTATCTAACTGTTATAGACATTTTTGGGCACTGCAACCCCAAGCATGAGAAGTCCATAAACCAAGGGCTCCTAAGTCCCTAAAATTGTTGTTCTAACCCCTAAAGGAACAAGGTCAACTAATTACAGCTTCTCCCAGAAGTTCTCCATGAAAAACTTCTCAGAATTGGTCAAAACAGGATCATTTCAGCTGCTCCACAAGCCAAGTGCATTGCATCTCACCTAAGTACACTGTGTGGGTGCATTGCATTTCAAAAATCCCTTCTATGGGGTGCGATGGGCGAGAAATGAAAAATGGCAGTGTCATTCCGCGAGGTGGAGAGGCAATGGAAGCTTCCAGAAACTTCTCCTGTGACACTTGCCTCTCTGAATTCGACCAAGGATGAGTAAGAGATCATAAATCTCCAAGTGGAAGCAAGAATTATAAGAGGGAAGACACTAATCAAATCATAAGCTGACTCATCTCCCTTATGGATATCTATATATGGATCCCTCATCCCAGAGATCCAAAGGCTGGAATTTTTCATATTGTAAGGAATTGTTGTTAGTTTCTTGAGACGAGCATCAGATTGTTTGGTGATCTACGCTTTGTATGAGGTGAAGAGGGGCTTCCTTGCTGAGAGGTTGATGCTGGGTCAGAACAACTGGTTGTAACTCCTCTTGGCGTTTTCTTGTTTATCAATAAAAGCTATTCAAGTTTTCCTCCATACTCTTGTGTCATTTATGTTTTCTACATTTGTATGGTCAATTTACATCTGATCCTAGATTGTTTATGATTATAGATCCATGTCTTTGTATAGTTCTATGCTACTGTGATCTTACAGGTACTCTGTGAAGCTGGGCGTGCAAGGGAACAAGTAGTGAAAGACTATCAAGAAAGAGAGGAATCAAACCAGGAGATTAGCGCAAGACAGAGGTTGGTCTTCTTTGTTCCTCTCTATCTATACTTTATAAAGGAAAAACGAAAGTAGCTTTACTTTGTTTGTTTCTAAGGTAGCTATCACACCTTAGTGGGATAAGCAGTTCTGAGTAGACACTTTTCCCTGTAACAAAATGGAGACTCTGCTGGGGACGAATTAGTTTGTTTGTTTATCTTCCTTGTTGTCTATTTCATAAACTTACAGACGGAGTCTGAAGTCGTGCCAGGTAGCATTCGAACTGCATTTGCCATAGCAAATGCAAAGTAGATAAATGCCACTTCAGTCCATCTCCGGGATCTGTTTATGATTTAAACAACTGATTCACAAACTCTCTGATTGCCCTTGTGATAGCTCTTAGATCCTCCTTAGATCTACCCCTGATTGTTGAATTACTGATTACCTTTTGCTCGGCCAAAACCCATGAACTGAACTGCAAACTGTGACCCGGAACCCAAGCAAAGTCTCGTTTCTGGCGCAGCGTAGGTATTGTTCTGAGAATCTAAAATTTAGCGCACTTCCCGAGTGTAGAAGGTGCGCTGCATTTCAAATTCCCTATGTTACAGGTGCGCTGATCAGGCTAGGCCTTGTTCAGTTTTGGTTTCTGTGATTCATTCTTTCCAGTTCTATTCATGAATTTTGCTACCTGTGATCAGTATATCTCTATTTGAAACCCCTTTTCCTTGCTGTTATTCCACCTCCTTTTACAAAAGAACTGTAAATGTTTTTGTGTGTTTGTTGAGTCATTTTTCAGTTCTCCTTTGCAAAAGTAGCATAATCGTACTGTCCTCCTTTGATTTGAAAGTGTTGCAAGTGTCGATTTCAATCATAGGAAAGAGTTTGATTGCTGTTGATAGTCGATTATCCTATTACTATTGTTTTTGGTCTGAATTTGTAATTTTTCTAGTGTCAAAAACAAGTATTCATTTCAAAATCGTAAGGTGTTGTGATCGTCTCCATTTTTTATTTCGAAAAGAAACTTGTTGATATTTGTCACTTGAAAAGAAATTCAGATTTGTGCATCAACTTTCTTCTTATCATTGATATACTAATAAAGTCGAAAACAAATACATGCATGTGCATTTGCATTTAGATAGTCTGATTGGTTTGATTTAGGAAAGTGCATTTAGAGTGTGCTCTTTGCTCTTTGTGAAAGAATTTTGTCTTTCTTTCCTTAGTAGCTAGGATTTTCATTACACAAAGAAGATAAAAAGATTGTTTATCATCTTAGATTGCATTTTAGGAATTACATCTACATCTCGCGGTGAACCTGAAAGGCAAACTTCATAAACAAGATCAACTATAAAATAAATTCAATGAATCTAACAACGCTTTGGAACCTAACGCACAACATTTAGAAGTCTAGGCTAGAGAAGTATTCTGGTGTCGTAAAGCCTCGTAACTGTTGTTCTCACTGATGGTTGGGTGATTCCTCCACTTTGAGACAATAAGTGCACGTACCATCAAGTATATTTTGGGAGACCACAATAGGCTTAATCCTTTATCCATAGGAAGCTGTGTCTGCCGCCCTATCAATCACAATGCACTGAACATAGCATTCGGGAAGATTGACTGCCGTACCGTAAAAAGTATTTGCAGTTTTGTGATTGGATTGGTAATCCCTCTACCTAGATTTCCAAAGCAATCCCTTTCGTTCCTTTTCAGACTCTTTAACAGAAAAGGTCCATCTGAGCACTTGTCACTTCAGGCTCATTAAAAATCGAAGGAGACTAGAGTCATCTTTTGTTTTTTCTCGACTCTTAAAAATTGAAAAAACAAGTTGTGTCAAAGCGTCTAAAATAATATTTTAAATGGAATATTCATTACCCTTTCCTACGTTGATCTTGGGTTGAGAAAATGGAATCCACCAACCAAGGAATTCCCCTTGGAGGAAATCCTAGTCCCTTCTCCTCTTGGGGAGATATTGGTGCACCCCATATGGCCACATTGTTACTTCTAGGACTGAAAATCGGCTTGCCTGTATGGCTCTTCTCAACCTCTGTCGTTCAAAACACCACAATTCTTGAACAATCAAGTCAACAACTAGATGATTCCAGAGTTACCCACCAACCTTCTACTTCCTCCAATTCTTCCTCTCCTCCTTCCTCTTCACTTGATGGGGCTAGTAAATCCAAAAGTCAAGTACCTGAGAAGAAGAAGGAAAAGAAGAAGGAGGAGAAGAAGAAGAAAGAGCCAAAAGCGAATGGGGGCAAACGAGCGTCGTCTAGCGAAAATCCACACACTGCACCGACCAGGCCTAAATTGCCATGTGTCATTTGCAAAGGAGACCACTATCATAGAGATTTTCCTTGCATCCCTTGGATCTTAAGGGACTGGTCTCCTTGTTTGCACAACCCGGTGTCGTCAACCTCTGATGATCATGTTGAAAACACACCGTCAACTAGTGAAAGTGAAGCCCTAGGACAAAAAGGAAAATATATATTTCCTTGTAAACTATGCGAAGGCGATCATGCCGTCCACCGTTGTCCCTTCTTAGACGAGGCTAAAAGAGTTTTGGACAGTCGTCCGGTTTCACCGTTACGACTTCCTCCTGGATATAAAAAACTCTTGCCGAGTCCGTCACTAGTTGAAAATCCAGCTGGCCCGCTCAGGTGGTCGGCTGAAGCATCTATCATTGAAGACAAACCATCTGAACCCATACCAGACGAAAGTGAAAAGGTCGAGGCAGCAGTTGACCCGGTCTTGCCTTCAGAGGTTCCATCTTTAGATGATACGGTCATCGAAGAGAACAAGGATGACATCATCCAAATTCTTTTCATAAGCATAGTCTCCAATGAACATGGGGGCAATTTACCCGTTCCTTTACCGTAGGAAGGAAGTTCGTCAGAGTCATCCCCCGACCGTCTATTTGGTCCCACCTCTAAGCAACCTAGTTGTCTCCTTTGATTGGAATCAACTAGGCAGACCCCGTTTACCAGCTAGTGTACCATTCCGAATCATTGTTCAAATATATAGAATGGTTATGGCTGGTACCATCATAGATGAAGGGGCTTCTGTGAGTATCCTTTCCTCGACTGCTTGGAAAGCGCTTGGTTCCATCGCTTTTGCCTAAGATGAGAAATCTAACAGGCTTTGATAAAGGAACCAGCCGACCGTTAGGGATCCTTCCTAATGTACCCATAACATTGAGAGGAAAAACTATTCAAATGAACGTAATGGTAGTTCAAGGACCCCTAGATTATAATCTACTCCTTGGACGAGACTATATTTATTGCATGGGAGCGATTGTCTCCTCACTCTTTAGAGTAATGTGTTTTCCGCACGAAGGAAGAGTGGTCAAGCTCGTAGACCAGCTTTCATTTTCTGGATCACACAAAGCAAATACTCATATACCATCCCTGAATGGTCTTTTCACGCAAGAAATGTCTCAACCTCCAGTCCGTCCGCCTGATAAGCGCGAGTGATTTGGGGGACATGACTGAATCCCAGGGGGCATGCACCCTGGCCTGCTTCGGCAGGAAAACTTCGGGTATAGGGTAGGTTTCCGTGAGAAAATATGACTAGTCTGTACTCCCATCCGTGATTGGAAGAGGGGGTTATTCTGGAATAAGATTCTCTTGTCAAAGTTATGTGGGTTGGCAAGCATCGCCACTCACCTTTGTTTATTTAGAGAAACATTGCCGAAGAAGTGTTTTGTTTATGCCGTAAATAGAACAATCTTTGGTAACCTGTAAGAGGTAGGCCTCTCCCGGTAAAACAAATGTTTTAACGGAAGGAAGAAGGGGTAACCTTGAAACTCTATTTTATACCTGGGGGCATGCAAACCTTTTGGCATGCAAGCGAAGAGCGACTATTTATTTTTTAAATTTGTAGGTCCTCTAACCCTTTAAACTCATAGGATTGGTCGTTTCCTAACTTGCATAAAGAAAGGATATGGGGCAAAACTCTAAAAGTTGTCGTTTTATATAATGAGACATTCTTATCACATGACTGGATTAATCGAGTAGTTTTAGCGTGGACTTCATGCTCGTTAAAAAATAAACATAAGCAATGAGCACATGTTCCCCCAGAGTTTAAGCTCATTAAAAAATGAACCAATTTCCGGTAAATAACCATCGTGAATGTAATACTTCAGCCTTTAAAGCCTTGGTCGTGTTTGCACCGTCACCTCCACTTTTGCATTGGCCAATCATTCACCTCCATTTGATTGTTTACCCATTTTGAGGAGCAGTTGCGAAGAGTGATCTCACTAGCCATCCTTGTAACATTGCCGTGATTGGAAAATTCCAAACCTTACCTGGAATCAGTTGCTACCCATTTTATCACTTGTTCCTCAAAAGACGAGCCTCCTTTAAGCTCTTTTCAATTGACTTGTAAAATATGAAAAGATTTCCGAGCCATTGGCCTCTCCAGCTCGTTAAAGGGACCGAAAGTGCTATCCCTCCTCTAAATTTTAATCTTTTTGGACCTGAGGGATTATTACACAAAAAGATCGAGCGCTTGTTTTATTCGGCTCGTTAGAAGTATCGAAAATTCATCCCTTCTGTATTGTTTTATACTTTTTCGGACTTAAGGGATTAGATGACGAAAAAGGAATTTTGGAGTCTCCTTTATGTTCCTTTTCAGACTCTCTAAAATTGAAAAGGACCGAGTTATCTTTGTCGTTAAACTCGTTAAAATTTTAATAGCGAAAAACTTGTCTATAGACGAGAACGAGTTTCACTATTGCTAGGCTCGTTAAAACATAGCAATCAGTTTTCCCGAAGGGAAAATTATAGAACAAGCATATGTTAACCTCCTCAAGCTTGATAAAAATAAAGAGGTACTGGTCAGCAATGACTGGGGAAAATTGGGAAGAAAACTTGAAGAAACTTTGTTGGTAGAAAGTCGCTCTTGAACATGACACTTTCACTCTGCAATCCAAGTCGGGTTGGGTTGTTTCATTCACCGGTCACATCACCATGGTCCCATCATACCATCCACATTCGGGGTTAATGCTACCAATCCATCACGTCAGTGTCGCCGATATGTTCAAGAGAAGTCATTCAGAGAATCGTTTTCACCTCCATTAAAATCATTTGCTCCATTCCGTATCATTGATGTGGGATTCATTAAGGCCCTCCTGTGATGGATCACTTCTTGTCGACATCAGCTCATTATCCAAGAAGTTGATCTAGGAACACCCCATTCATTACTTTGAAGCTTGCATGCCTCAATGGCAAGTTTCTCACTTCCGGCGACAAGTTTACATCAATGACCTTCGACCGAAAGATTTTGCGTGGTGTTCGACGCCAAGTCCTTTATTCACACCATGTGAATTGTACTGCAGTACCTTGAGGGTCATTATCGGTGATTCCTCTCGCGCTTGTTAACAACTTATATCATTGGCTGGTAATCAAGAGATGTCTTTCCATGTTCGACTCCAGAACATCTCTCACATGGATAGACTTGTACTTCGAGTGAAGATCGAACGAGATTGAAGACCTCGGATCTAGTTTCATCCATATGGACTGCGATATATATTCAGGAAAATAAACACATCAAATGTACATAATTGCTGCACAGATAATCATCCAATCAAAGGGATGATGTCTCTATCAGAATCATTAGTCTACACTCAGACGCTTGTCTGTCTTATGTACATAAAAATGAATTTATAAAGCTGAGCATGGGAATGCCTGCCTCAGCTATATCATGAAAAAATTATGAAGATAATGTATTGTATTGTATCTTATTACAGGTCTCCTCCCAGCTTGAAAGAACTTCAGATCCTCATAATAAAGCATTTCACCCGACATCAAAAGATTAACGACCTCATGCTTTAGGGGGCAACTGTTATAGACATTTTTGGGCACTGCAATCCCAAGCATGAAATATCCATAAACCAAGGGCTCGTAAGTCCCTAAAAGTGTTGTTCTAACCCCTAAAGGAACAAGGTCAACTGATTACAGCTTCTCCCAGAATTTCTCCATGAAAGACTGCTCAGAATTGGTCAAAACAGGATCATTTCAGCTACTCCACAGGCCAAGTGCGTTGCATCTCACCTAAGTACATTGTGTGGGTGCGTTGCATTTCAAAAATCCCTTCTATGGGGTGCGATGGGCAAGAAATGACAAATGGCAGTGTCATTCCGCGAGGTGGAGAGGCAATGGAAGCTTCCAGAAACATCTCCTGTGACACTTGCCTCTCTGAATTCGACCAAGGATGAGTAAGAGATCATCAATCTCCAAGTGGAAGCAATAACTATCAGAGGGAAGACACTAATCAAATCATAAGATGACTCATCTCCCTTACAGATATCTATATATGGATCCCTCATCCCAGAGATCCAGAGGCTAGAATTTTGCATATTGTAAGGAATTACTGTTAGTTTCTTGAGACAAGCATCAGATTGTTGGGTGATCTAAGCTTTGTATGAGGTGAAGAGGGGCTTCCTTGCTGAGAGGTTGATGCTGGGTCAGAACAACTGGTTGTAACTCCTCTTGGCCTTTTCTTGTTTATCAATAAAAGCTATTCAAGTTTTCCTCCATACTCTTGTGTCATTTATGTTTGCTGCATTTGTATGGTCAATTTACATCTGATCCTAGATTGTTTATGATTATAGATCCATGTCTTTGTATAGTGCTATGCTACTGTGATCTTACAGGTACTCTGTGAAGCTGGGCGTGCAAGGGAACAAGTAGCGAAAGAATATCAAGGAAGAGAGGAATCAAACCAGGAGATTAGCGCAAGACAGAGGTTGGTCTTCTTTGTTCCTCTCTATCTATACTTTATAAAGGAAAAACGAAAGTACCTTTACTTTGTTTGTTTTTAAGGTAGCTATCACACCTTAGTGGGATAAGCAGTTCTGAGTAGACACTTTTCCCTGTAACACTAACCTCCATTGGAATTTTGCGTGCTGATTTCCGCACCGACGCTTGTTGTGACTTCTTTTGCTTCTTCTCTCTTGTCATGGAAGCAAAGGGTTTAGGCCTCAACAACCTAGGCGCTGTGGTAGGTATGAGTTGTTTTGTAGTAATTCTCTCCCAGAATATCTCCTTTGTCCACTCTATCAAATCTGCCTCCCACCCAAATCCTTGTTGTGAAAACTACTCTCAAATATCTTTCCAATCCCCTCCAGACATGCAACAAACATTTTGGTGAAAACTAAAGCGCAAAATCTCAAGGAAATTTCTTTGGAATAAATGTGTTCGAATGTGGAGTGAGATGCTATATTGATAGAATATTTTGAATTTGAAACCATTTATTCGCTCCAGATCTCCGTCATTAATGCTCTTTTGGTGGCAGATTTCCAAAGATATGCTCCTTAAATGCTCTCCCCCCGCTCCTTTTAACGGAAAAATAACCATCCAATCATCTACAATACTTCCAATGGTTACTTTTTGGCTAGGCTATGTGGGACCCACCATACTAGCGCATCTCCTTCGTCATAGCTCCCCTCTGTGCCTTCCATCTATTTGTCGTGTAGCCCATTCACTTCGCCAAATTGTCCTTCTAGCAGCGTATTTTATAGTCTCGTACTTCCTTGCAACTACCTGAAGTGCTAGGATTGTCCTGCATCCATATAGTCACTGTGCAAGGGTGGGATCACCCCTATACATCTTTAACCAGCTCCCATTGATTTTTCCTAGAAAAAACTCCCCGTTTAGCTTCGCGAGATGAACTGCACCTCCATCTGTAATCTCCTTGACAATGTATGGCCCCAGCCAATGCATATGAAATTTTCCTAGAAAATTTGTAAACTTGCTATCATACAGTAGCACTAAATCTCCAATTTTAAAGGTGTGTTGCTTAATGTGGTGATCATTTGATGCCTTTTCGCAAGCCTTCTACATCTACTAATGAAACCGTGCAAAGAAACGATCTTCTTCCAACTCAACTATCTGTGCGAGGCGTTCCTCCATGATACCCCAATTGGCCATTTCTGTGACTACAACAATCCACAAACTTGGCATGATATACTCCATTGGCATCATGGCCTCTTGTCCATAAACCAGCCTAAATGGTGTATGTCCAATCAATTTCTTACAGGTAGTTCTATACGCCCAAAGAATTGCTGGTATGCACACATCCTAATCACTCCTATGTGCATTACAAATATTCGTCAAAGCATTCCCTAAGATTTTGTTAAAGGCTTCCACTGTACCATTTTCTTGATGATGATATGGCATGCTTTTCTGGTGATACATCAAGAATTCTTCTAGCAGAGTAGAAATTGTTTCATTTAAGAAGTTTGTGTTAGAGTAAGTCTTTGCAACCTTCCTCCAGTGATCAAACATGCTCTTACAAAGTGATTTTAGGGTGTCAAGGTCAAATTTTATCATTTTAGTGAGTCTTCAAGTAAAATTTGGTCACTAGCTATTAGGTCTAGGATTTGTTTTCATTCCTTTCAAAGTTGTCCAAGGTCCATGTCACCATTCAGATGAGTGTACCATCATTTAGAGAGTTTTCATCATCATTTCAAGTTCCAATGGGTCATTTTACACCTTGTTCATGCTTGAGTTGTACTTGGGTAAGGTTCATTTCCCTCTCCTAACATTTTGAAGGTAATTTCTCTTGGATGGTCAGATCATCAACAAAACTTGTATCCTAATGCTCATACATCTTCTCCTATCCTTACTGTACCTTCTTAAGCACTTCCCATCACTGATATCCCTCAAATTCATCATTTTTCCACAAACCCTAGCTTCTTGCTACAATTTGACAATTTTCTAGGCTAGGCCTATGTTTTTCCCTTTTTGACCCCTTCCCCTCACTCAATATTTAAAATTATACTTTCTCTTATTTCCTAACATACCTCCCTACTTCCCAAAATTTTCTCAAGAATTTAGAAGCCTCTTAGCCCCTTCATTTCCCTTCATTTCTACAAATCCCCTGTTCCACACATCGGGATAGGTTTTACTCAAATGATGTTTCTGAGCAAGAAAAAATGAATTTGGAAAAAGTGAGAGAGATTTTTGTTGATAATAGGCCAAGTACAAAAAACCTCCTTCAGTTTTTACACAAGTTTCATGGTTTGAGAGAAATGTCAAAAAAACAAGTTGCCTTAGGAGAGTTAATGCACCTCTAGAGTTACCTTGGGAAAATCAAGATTTCTCTGAGCTTGGTTGGCCAAATGACTTTCTTGATGAGTAAAATGATAACTATACTTAAATAGCTTTCCAAGGCGCTATCATGAGCTAAATTTGGAGTTGAGGAAGATCTTCAAAAGTTGACTGAAATAGCACTTTCCATTTAGGCAGCCTCATTTTGCACATTTTGACCAGTCTTAGGAGATTTGACTTTTGACAGGAAAAATGACCTCCAAATTGGAAAATTCAAGATTTTCTGGAAATTAGACTCGATAATATTTCCAACGAGCTATCCCTCACCCAATTTGGACACCAGAAAGGCCTCCAAAAGTGGTATGCAAAAATGCATTGCGCACCTGGCAGCCGGTGCTGCGCATAGAAAAGGCGTTGCGCACCTGGCAGCTTCTTGTAGTGTAAAATTACACTAGCGCTGCGCATACAAAATGCAATATGCACCTGTCAAACTCTTCCAAATCACTCCAGTTTGCCTCAATTCTCCAAATTTTCCTCTTGACAAGTAAGTAACACAATTATTCTTGTTGAAGAAGGGTCTTTTGCATCAGTCTATGGTAATCGTGTTTATAAAAAAAACAAACCCTCTCATATACTTTAAAGGTCATTCATAGATTGTTGTCATATATCATCAATTAGTTGTCCTCCTAAAGCCCTATTCCCTCATATAAATTTCCTTAGATCTCATCCCTTCATACAAATTTCCCAAACCCTACACTATCCCTAAACCCTACCCCCATAGAAACCCTATCCTACATATACCCTCTTCCCACACATAAAACTCGCAAACCCTACCTCACATACACAAACTTTACACTATCCCTGAAATCCTATTTCCTAAATTCCCAAAACCCTACTCACTCCCCTTATTCCCTAAATTCCCAAATTCTTCACTCCCTTAATCCTATTCATATTTCCATTCACCTCACTCATTTTCCTTCTTTTTAAAATCTCTTCATACTCATCATTCATCTACCCTACTCCTTCATTCCTCACTAGCAGCTACAGTCACCAAAACCCATGGAAAGTGACACTGATTATGAAAGGGAGGAAGAAGCCCTTAGTGACAGTTCTAGGGAAAAACATGTGCAGAAGAAGACCTCATAAGGGGGAAAACTAATCAGGGAGGAACCTATTAGTTTGAGACAATTGCTAGCTTTCCCACTTGCCATATCATGTTTCATACATCACTCTCGCTTTGATTTTTATGAAATGGTGGAGAGGGTCAAGTTTCACCATGACCTGACCAGGTTATTTGTGACTCATCTGGTCAACGGCCAGGTAAACCTTGTTGGTGTTTCATTCATGTTGTCACTTGCTATTATTTCAGAAGCAACAGGCATTCCAAATGTAAGTGAATAGTGGAACAAGATATGTAAAACAAGGGTAAAGAGACTAAAAGCCAAGCTAAAAAGAGCTTTGAGGAGAAAAAAAGAGCAAGATAAACTCAAGATCTTGGCTGAAGCATCATTGGCTTATCAAAGCACTTAACAAGGATCATTCATGCCAAATTTCAAGAAATTTGGAGAATATTTTTACATTTTTGAATTTTTGAAATTAAAAAACAGGGTTTTCCAATAGAAGGTAGCGTTGTGCTTTTGTTGGGGACAATTTTTTGCAAAAAATTTTATATGTTTGGAATCAGCATGGAAAAATATGGAAGCTCAAAAATGGCTGAGAATTTTTGACAAGTTATAGGTCTCCAAATGAGCAAAAAACACCCGGAAAGTGCCCTCTTTGCCACTTTTTTGCCACACAGGAAGCAGTCTTGGGAGAATCAATTTTTGGATGGGAAAATGGACTCCAAATTCAGAAATTCAAGTTGTTCCAAAAACTAGACTCATCAGGCTTTCCAACGTGCTATCCTTCACCTGATTTGGACTCTGGTAAGCCTTCCAAAATTGGCCTAGAAAAAGCATTGCACATAGGATCAGTGGCACTGTGCATAGGATGAATTTTGCCATTTTTGCCTGATTTTCCAGATTTCGCTTAGTTTTCTCTACATTTGACTTTTTGTTGCTCTCTTGGTGAAATTAGCATGGTAAATGATGTAATTTGATGTAATTATGGATGTAAAACACTTAATAGGGTAGATACATCAAGTCAAAGGTGGTTTTGCGCTGAATGAATTGGTTTCCTTGGTTTTAGAGGCAAGCTATTCCACTGCCTATATTCCTGTTCCTAGTTTAGATATGGTTGAAACCACCCCTCTTCTCACGGATTCGACCCCTGATAGCTAGCATGAGTTGTTTGATGCCTATATTATGTACTTTCTTAGTCATTTGTAAAGGTTGGACTTTGGCAAAAGTGTTGGACTCACTAAACATTTGTATCAGCAGTTTGGCAAGGAATAAAACCAGGTTTCACAGCTATTTTTATGGGATTCTTGTGACAGTGAGTTTATGTATTGTTTCTTCTTTGTAATGAGTTTTTCTGATGGTTTATATGTATCCACTTCTCTCTCTTTCTTTTAAACTAAATGAATCAAGGTGAATAAACAAAATACACTAGATTTACAGTGCTTTGTCTTGGGATTGCATTTAGTTTTCAATGTTTTTACTATTTGAAGAGGATTCATAGTTTCTTGTGCCCTCCTCAACTCCTCAGCAGTCTTACTCTACCATTTCAATCCTTTGCTAGTACATAAGCTCTTGTCTACCCTACCCCACAGGACATGACTGTATCCCTGATTTGATTTCCCGGATCCAATCTGCCTTCTCCAATTGATCCAACAACCA
The DNA here is from genome assembly GCA_031772625.1 of Pinus tabuliformis. Lineage (NCBI taxonomy): Eukaryota > Viridiplantae > Streptophyta > Pinopsida > Pinales > Pinaceae > Pinus > Pinus tabuliformis. The sequence continues at coordinate 699,565,903 of CM062805.1, read as the reverse complement.
AAACTTAAAATCAAAACCAGAAACTATAATCTACTATACCTAGCATAAAATTAGCACTCATTTCAGCCATCTCAAGCCCTAGTTGCCAATATTCTAATTGATATTGACAAGGAGAGAGCCCTCTCCCACCCTAGTAGGGCTAGCTACCAGGTTAAGCATGGTTTCATGTTACTCTAGACCTGCCTTCCTTCAGCCTGAGGTAGATTTAGGCACTAACAGTGTGAACCCGTATCTCTCATCAAAATATTATGGCAGCCAAAATTAAGACAAAAATGTATTCAAATATGAACTTCACATCTATAGCCACACTGCAATCCTTCATGGGTTGCGCCTTAGTCCACTCGATCAAGTATTCTATGGATGTGATGATGTATCTTGCTCCTATCTTCTTTCTTAATGGTTGAATCAGTCCCACAAAGTCTATTGCCCATTTATTGAATGCATGTAACGAAATTTGTAGGATCAGAGGCAATTCATCTCTTCATGATGGCCTCCTCGTTCTCTAACAGACATCGCACACCTGACGATATCCCTTGCAATCCTTGTGCACAGTTGGCCACCAAAGACCAACTCATAGGATCTTCTGCTACAGTCTCCCTTCCTGCATAATGTCCTCCAGTGACTCCTCGATGTGCTTCAATGAGGATAATTTGTCATTCATAATCTGGTACATACCTATGTAGAACTTCATCTGAGCCCATTTTATATAGGTGTCCTGCAATGACAAAAAAATCTTCCCTGACCACCAATTATTTCTTCTGCTGTGTCATATACCCTTAAGGAGCTATACCTGTAGACAATAATTGGTTTATTCTTGTAAAATGTTCATCTGCGATGCGCACAGCAAAAAGCTACACATCAAGCAATCCTTCATCAAGACTTGAAGGTTCCTCACCATTCTCAATCTGTGAAAGGTGATCTGGTCCAGCATTTAATCTCCCTAGCTTCACAACTACCTCAAAGTCATACTCTTGAAATAGAAGTAACCACCTGCAAATTCCCCCCCCAACACAATCTTGTTGACCAGGTACTTCAAAGCGGAGTGGTATGTGTGCATTTTGAATTTTACACCCAAAAAATAATGTCTGAACTTCTGAAGCACATATACCATTACCAATCCTTTGTGCTCTGTGGTTGAATAATTATTTTCTGCCTTAAACAACTTCCTACTCGCAAATGCAATCAGATGCTCGATATCACCTTTGCTTGGTTGGGTTAACACAACTCGTAATGCGATGTAGGATGCATCTACGTGTACATGGAATTCTTTCTTCCAATCGGGGAACACCAGAATAGGTGTCATAACCATCTTTTCCTTCAATACATCTATTTTTTTTGGAAATCATCAGCCAGCAAAATGTCACATCATTCTTCAATAATTTTTCCATGGGTGCAGTGATCTGTGCACATGCCTTGATCTACCTTATATGACCCAATATTGCACGCTGCTATTTTACAATTCTTGGAGGCTCCATATTAATAATCACTGCAATTTCAGTAGGGTCCACCATCAACCCCTACTTACAAACAACGTGGCTAAGAGTATCTCATATGGTATGCAAAAGATGCACTTCTTCAAATTAAGGGATATTTGATACTTCCACCAAGTATCTAACATTAGGAAAAGACTTGCAACATGTTTTTTCACTAACCCAAACACCGTCCAATCATCAAAGTAAACCTCCAAAAACTTATGAATAAATTCTTTAAAAGCTGCAACTACCACCCTAGAAAATATCGCAGGGGCATTCTTAAGTCAAAAGAGAATAACTGTATACTGAAAAGAGCCCCATTCTATCGTGAAGGTAGTCTTACTTCGGTCTTCTGTTGTGATCTTAATCTAGTGATACCCTGAGAACCCATCTGTAAATGAGTAGGCTTCTTGACCTCCAATGGTTTCCAAGACTTCATTTGTGAACGGCTTAGGGAAAGGATCATGTACACAAGCACCATTCAACTTTCTTAAATCTACGCAAATTCATATTTCACACTTCATCTTATTTTACTAAACCACCATAGGACTGACCTGGTTTGATTCCTCTACAATCTCAATAATCCCTGTTGCAAGCATCTTATCCAATTCTTCGCACACTTTTTCTTTGTACTTAGGATTTAACCGATATGGGCGCTACTTTACCGACTTCGCATCTAGCTTCAAATTGATCTTCATAAAACCTAGATCACCGACTATCCCCTTCATATCAGAGAAATTTGTCAGAAACAAGTCTAGATATTCCCATAGTAACTTCGTGACTTTGTCAACTATGTACTCATCCCAGTAATAGCTATATTTGTGAACTTCGGTTGCGCGTCCGACCCAATTTTCACGTGCTTAGTTTTCAATGGCTTTGAGATGTCAAGGACTTTTATCTTAGGCCTCGTCACTTCATGTTGTCCCTCTGACTTAGGTATAGTGATACTCCTTAGATCTCAGTCACCTTATTTTGCGGTAACATTGTAACATTCTAGCACATGGCGCAGCTGCGTACTCTAGTCTGGTTGTACCCATTTCACAGGTTCTATAGTCATTCTGAATATTGAAACCTTGATTTCTCGTAACGCTTCATCAATACACTCAAATCCATCCTCAAAACTGAATGTTAACAAAAAACTTTCCTTCAGAATATCCCACTCTGTGGTTCCGGGTCGCAACTCTATTTCTAGATACCAGATGATGGTAATACTATCCAAAGTGTGGTAGAATATGTGTACCCATTCCAACTATGGTTCCTCTCCCCATGCTTTTGTCCAACGAGCCAGATGCTCACACGGATCATCCTTTCCTATATATCTTTTTGTAATGTGGGTATTGGCATATCCAAACTGTAGCTTCATCATCCTTCGACACTCCTTCCAGTCTCCAAAATTGTTCTTATGCATAACCCACCATCTAGCAGGCATAGCTCTTAGCACGATGTCCAATTCTTAGAACCGATGCTCCTCCAGTACATCCCTTTCAAATTTATCCAGAAATAAATTTACATCTTCTAAGCCATCATAATATGGTAAATTGTGTAACTTAGTAGATATACACTGGAGTGACTTAGTAAGCCCATTCCATCATAGCGTTGATACTTCATGAAATATATTCTTCCAATGCTTGAGCTCCTCATCTGAATCGGAGTTGCAGGAGTTGTCCTTTCCCTAAGTAATTTGTCCATTTATCATAGGGTTGATCCAATCCTCATCTCGTGCAATAAGCTTATAGGTCTATTCAATATCATCCTCATCGTAGTAATCTCGGACTAGTTCAGTATATCACACACCCTCGGCTGGATCCAATCAAACAATGACCCTTAGTTCCTTCTTCTCAAATGTCATGTTGCGCTTCTTTGGGTTGATGATTGCATTCATATCAAACGCCCAATCAATTCCAATCAGTATCAAGTAGGGATTATTGTCATCCACTATTTTGATTACTTCAAAATTAGCTATAGCATGTGCCCTTTCAATATCGACAATTAATCCATGTAGGCACCCCATAGGAATAATATTCTGTCACTTTTTCATTCGCAACTACATTGGGGGCCACTATAGTGTGGGTTTTCCCATTCTTTCCCAGGTCTGTTTAGGCAAAACATTTGCATCAAATCCCAAATAAAGGATCACCTGGTCCATTTCAAGTTCCCGAATTTGTGCAGTTAAGCTCATCTCTCAACCAGTCCTTTTCTTACCCTTGTCTACCTTATGCAACAAAACCATTTGTTGGCTTAAGGGGTCTTGGACCTAGGTTCAGAGTTAGTTGTGCTAACCAACAAAACCCTACACTACCGACCCTTTCGGCAACAACCTACATAGCCCAGGCTGTAGTCTCACCCGAGGAAGCATTGGGGGATGCTACAACCAAGTTTCTGCATCCAAAGGACTATGTGATGTGTTTTTTTTAACTTAGGGCTTTATTTTGACTTTCGTGAACCCTAATCCTTAAAACCCAGAAATTACAACAACTAACAGTTAACATATTTAAACCCTTCACCAATTGCACTAAACATTCATAACATCATGTAAATAAACAGATCTACTTCTTCACGCATCTATTAAGTTATTTTCATTATTAATTTCATTTGTCAGATCAAAACATACAGTAAATTCAGAGGTAAACAATAATACACAGATACACAGATAATTCCTCAGCACAACCTTTATTATGCTTAGATCTTCAATTACAGACTCTTCCAACCCTGTACACAAAGCTTCAGGGGGCCATGCACTCAGTTGTGGACTTACTAAGGTCTCCATGCACACAGCTACAGGAGAATTCCCCATTTCCCAAGTACAGAGTAGACAAAATAGACCCAAAACTTGCCCTTCTCTGTTCTTCGTTCATATCCTATGACTCTTCTATGACTCCTTTTTATATGATTCTTCATTACAATACTATGTCCGTGAACCATGGGTAGGTCATAAAACAACTTGACTCTTAACAAATCAAGGGGCTTTGACCTTACTAAATCCCTTTTAACTCTTATCGACCTACGCTACTCATGCTCTGCTCCTCAAAATGTGGAGACTTTATACTAATTAACAAAACTTTACAAAATTTCACCCCAGGGGACCCCGTCCCAACACTTGTCCATTGGCCTAAGGATGATAGGATGTTGACTTCATGTGTTTGATCTTATGTTGCCTCAAAAAAATCTTAATTAGGTGTGATTTGAATTGAGCTTCCAGATCAGTAACGAGTTCGTTAGGGTACCTAATCTTGTAGAATACATTCTCCCTTAAGAACTCAATGACTTTATCTTTTGTTGCTACCTTGAAAGCCTTGGTCTGAACCCACTTTGTCAAATAATCAGTGCATACAATTATGTACCTTTTCTGCCCTGATGGTGGATCAATGGGCCCAATGAAATCCATGCCCCACTTGTGAAATGGCTCTAGAGTCACCTGAGGTCGCAAGGGAATTTCATCCTTGGGAGTAGGTCTTCCCATTCTCTGGCACTGCTCACATTGACTCGTGTATCTTCTTTCATCTTGGTGGAGAGTTGGCTAGTAGTCATTAGGGGAATTTTGAGGTCTAAAATGGGCCTCCTAAGAAAATTATAAAATATAGAGGAAATAATAAAATAAGACTAGATTACATTATCAAATTTTATAGGGAAAAATAAAAAACTATTTTTTCAACTTATCGTCCTATGGGTTTACTCAAGTTTTGAGTGAAAACACTTGTTGGATGAAAAATTTTGATTCCTCATCCAAGGAGTACCCATGTTGCATACTTTCGATGGACCCTACTATATGAAAACTGAAAAATACACGAAAAACGTAATTGCAATCATGTTTTTCAGGTATCTCTCATTTTTCGTGTAGCACGGTCCATCAAAAGTATGCAACATGGGTACTCCTTGGATGAGGAATTAAATTTTCCATACAATGATGATCCAAGTGGATTTTGGTGGCCACTGACCTATCCCACTTGGACCCCCACAACTGTCTCTTTCAGCTTTCTCAGTTTCCTTATTTGCAACACAATTTACTATTTTTAGCAATTTTTCGAGTCCTGAACTTCCAGAGCTGTTTTGAGGCCCTAAACGATGTTTCTTTGGAAATATGGGAGCAGCATGGGTCCATGGACTGATATTTCTCTTCCCAAAGTTATAGCTCTCGGATAGATATTTCTAACAAGCTATTGTACGCATCAAACGGAGATCGGGTGCCAAAGTTACGACCCCAGGAAATTGATGTACCAATTTACCCAAACGGGGCCCACAATTTGGCATTTCATCTTCTAGGGTTAGGTTTTGGAATGTTAAGGGTTTTCCATTTTTTCTCAACAAAAAATAGGCCTTTGAGCCTCATTGTAACACAGTTCAGGTAGGTAGCCACCACATCTCTTCTCAGAGATAAGCTACCATTGCCCTAGCTGTTTATTTCCATTTTCTGTTTGTAAGCATATCTCAGTGTTTTATAGCAATTAAATGAAGTATTATTTCCACTGCATCCCTATGTTTATGGTTATCTCTGTAATTTTTTGCATTCCTGTTTAAATCTAGATCAGTGGTATTAGAACGGTATGCTTTTTCTTTGTTTTTCTTTGCATGTCCCAAACGAGGTCGGGATATAAGGAGTTAGGGCTTGAACTAGGCGAACCTTTGTAAGACCAGCCTCACAAATCCTGAAGGCCTCTCATGGCGGATGAAAAGAAAGATGAGGGGGCAGGAGATCCTATCAAAATCTTGCTCGAGGAAGCCCTCGAGCGACAAAGGAATGCGATGATGGACAACTTTGCGCAGATCCTTCAACAGCTACCCAGAGGCAACACATCGGCTTCCAACAACTACTTTGGAAACGCCACACCATCTAAGGTACAAGTTAATTTTGAAATCCCCATATTTGAGGGTCAAATAGATGCAGATGCCGTAGATAAATGGTTAAATCTGCTAGATGGGTATTTTACTATTCATGAATTTTCAAGTCCGGAAAAGATTGTTTTCACTCTTCTCAAAGCAGACCCCCACATCAAGGATTGGTGGGAAACCAACTGCGAGCAGAAGGATGAAAGCACAGGCTCACTATTTTTAGCCGCACCCACTTTGGATTCATTTCAGCATGCCATCAAGGAGCAATACTACCCTGTCAAAGCCTATGAGGACAAATACATAAAGTGGACTATGTTGCGATAGAGAAGGGACTGAGATGTGCCAGAGTTCACAAACATTTCTCATACCCTTCACACATAGTTGGGTATCAAGGACTCTGAGCTACATTTGGTACTCAAATACCACGGTTGCCTACATAGATATATCCAGGAAGAGATGGAGTTCTTGAACATCTCCTTGCTCGGCACAGCATACCAACACGCCATCAAAATCGAGAAAAAGTTAAAATAGAAGAAGCGAGACTTTGGATCTGCAAATCCGAAGCCCAAAGGACAAAGCCAAGGTAGGGCAACCCAAGACAATCCGTCGAAGCTGCAAGAAAATAACAACACCCCAAAGCTGAAGAAGGACACAGGAAAGTGGTGTGAGTTCCACAAGAGTCCCACTCATAACACAAGTGCGTGTCGAACCAAGTAGTCGTTGGTGGCCGAGTTTAAGGCTTCAAAATCAGATGCATGTTCCGACCCTGAGTCAGAACTCGACAAGGGGAATGGCAAATGGAAGCAAATCATCGATGCGAAGCCCAGCGTCATTGTTGCAACTGCCAAGATCTAGAGGAATGAGCCCAAAGACCCAAAGGAGGGGGAGCGTCTTTTCCACTCACAGATGTGGGTGAAGGGTTCGCCGCTACAATTCATTGTCAACAGTGGCAACCAAAAGAACCTCATTTCAACAGATGTTGTGAAGCGGTTGGGCCTATCGACTACACCACGCTTATAGCCATACGGTATCGGGTGGCTTCATGAAGGATGAGATCTCAAAGTTCACCAACAATGCCACCTTCCCTACAACATCAAGCCCTTCACAGATGAGGTATTGTGCGATGTTACACCTCTAAATGTTTGTGACGTACTATTAGGCCAGCCATACTTGTGGAAGCGACATGTTGTGTATGAGTCAAGGCCTCGTGTTGTCATTATTTATTTGGGTAATTCATTATACAAGATACCAAAGGCAGCCCCACCTACTGCCACATCTTTGATCACTTGCCAAGAAAGGTAGCAAGCTCCTCTCCCAGACTAGGAAATTCATTTTTTTTTTGTTTTCTCCAAAAGTAAGGGGAAGATCGTAGCCACATACATGACCCCTGCGAAGAGTTCCTCCAAGTAGAAACAACAGCAGAGGGATATGGTCATGATAGAACACCAGAACATCTTCTCCTCACCCCCAGGGGTACCACACAAGCTTCAGGTGGGCAACAAAGTTTGGTTGCATCTGTAGAAAGAACACCTTACAAGAGCCCATCAGAAACTCAGACCACTCCGAAATGGTCCTTACACTAGTACCAAGGCTACAGGAAATAATTCTTTGAAGCATAACATTCCTCCATTCCTTTTCCTGCACCAAGTGTTCAATGCGTACCACCTTCGACCATGCATCCCAACATTACTAGACACATCTGAGATTGTAGAACATCTCACCAAGGACCAAGTTCAGTAGATGGAGGAACTCAACGCAATGGGGACCATTGCTTCCTATGGTGTTATAGACATTTTTGGGCACTGCAACCCTAATCATAAATGTCCATAAACCAAGGGCTCCTAAGTCCCTAAAGGTGTTGTTCCAACCCCTAAAAGAACAAGGTCAACTGATTACAGAATCTCCTAGAAGTTCTCCATGAAAAACTACTCAGAACTGGTCAAAACTGGACCATTTCACATGCTCCATGGTCAAAGTGCATTACATCCCACCTGAATGCACACACTAGGTGCGATGCATGTTGAAAAACCCTTCTATGGGGTGCAATGGGCGAGAGTGGACAAATGGCAGGGTTAATCCGCAAGGTGGAGGAGCATGGAATCTTCCAGAAACTTCTCCTGTGACACTTGCCTCTCTGCATTCGACCAAGGATGAGTAAGAGATCATCAATCTCCAAGTGGAATCAAGAACTATCAGAGAGAGGACACTAATCAAATCTCAAAAGCTGACTCATTCCCCTTGTAAACATCTATATATGGATCCCTCATCCCAAAGATCCATAGGCTGGAATTTTGTATCTTGTAAGGAAGTGTTGTTGGTTTCTTGGTGCAATATCATAGTGTTGGGTGATCTAAGCTTTTCATGAGGTGAAGAAGGGCTTTCTTGCTGAGAGGATGATGCTGGGTCAGAACAATTGGTTGTAATCCTCTTTGCTCTTTCTTGATTTTCAATAAAGTTATTCAAGTTTTCCTCCACATTCTTGTATGATTGATGATTTATGCATTTGTGTGGTCAATATACATCTGGTCCTATATTGTTTATGATAATAGATCTATGTTCTTGGATAGTGTTATGCTGCTTTGATTCTACAGGTACTCTTTGAAGCTGGGTAGACAAGGAAGCGAGTGGCGAAGACCTATCAGAAGAGAGAGGAATCGAGCAAGGAACCAAGCACAAGGCAGAGGTTGGTCTCCTTATTCTTCTCTTATCTATTTCTCATAAAGGAAAACGAAAGTAGTTTTTAGTTTGTTTGTTTCTAAGGTAGCTACCAGCCTTAGTGGGACTAGCAGCTCTGCATAGACACTAGTTTTCCCGATAACAAAATGGCGACTCCGCTGGGGAGCGAATAGATTATTTGTTTATCTACATTTGTTTACTTTATAAACTTACAGACGGAGCCTGAAGTCAAGCCAGCTAGCCTTCGAATTGCATTTGCTATGCAAGTGCAAAGTAGATCAATGCTGCTTCATTCTATCTCTGAGTTTTGTTTATGGATTAAACGATTGATTTACAAGCTCTCTAATTGCCCTCGTGGTGGCTCTAGTAACCTCTTTAGATCTACCCATGTGATTGATTTAGTGATTACCACTTACTCGGCCTAAATCCTTGAACTAAGCTGCAAACTGTGAACTCGAACCCCAGCTAAAGTCTCGTCCCTGGTCCATCACTCTGTGTCTTCTCTGAAACCTGAATGCATCGCACTTCCCAAGTGTAGTAGGTGCGTTGCATTTCAGTTTCCCTGTGCTACAGATGCGCTGATAAGACCTCCTCTGCTCTTAGATTTTGGCTTCTGTATTCATATTTTTCAGTGCTATTCAGGAGTTTTGCTGCCTGTAGTGAGTACATCTCTGTTTGAAACCCCTTTCCTTTCTGTTATTCTGCCTCCATTGTGCAAAGAACTATAAATGTTTTTATGTATTTTTAGTCATTTTCAGTTCTCTTTTACAAAGAAGTAGCTTAATTGTACTGTCGTTTCTTGATTTGAAAGTGTCGCAAGTGTTGTTTTCAGTCATAGAAGAGAATCTGATTGTTCTTGATAGTCGATTACACTGTTACTCTTGTACTTGATTTGAATTAGTAGTTTTTCAAGTGTCGAAAGCAAGTTTTCAATTCCAAATAACAAAGTGTCGTCATTGTCCTCATTTTGTTTTGAAAAGAAGCCTGTTAGTAATTGTCGCTTTGAAAAATAATTCAAATTTGCGCTTAGCTTTCTTTTTATCATTCACACATTAAGAAGGCTGAAAACAAATACATGCATGTGCATTTCCATTTAGACTGTTTGTTGGTTTGATTTAGGACAGTGCATATAGTGTGTGCTCTCTGCTCTTTGTTGAAAGAATGCCATCTCTCTTTCCTTAGTAGCTAGGATTTTCATTGCAAAAAGAAGATTAAACAACTATCTATCATCTTAGATTGCATTTTAGGAATTGTACATCTACATCACGCGGTGAACCTGAAAGGAAAATTTCTTAAGCAAGATCAACCATAAAATAAATTTAATGAATCTAAAAACTCTTTGGAACCTAACGCACAACATCTAGAAGTCTAGGCTAGAGACGTATTTCGGCGTCGTAAAGCCTGGTAACTGTTGTTTTCACTATTGGTTGGGTGATTCCTCCACTTTGAGATGATAAGTGCCAGTACGGACTTGTGCTCCCACGTACCATCGAGTATACTTTGGGAGACCACAATAGGCTTAATCCTTTATCCATAGGAAGCCGTGTCTGCCGCCCTATCGATCGCAATGCACTGAACACAGCATTCGGGAAGATTGACTACCGTACCGTAAAAAGTATTCTGCAGTTTTGCGATTGGTTTGGTAATCCCTCTGTCTAGATTTCCAGAGCAGTCCCTTTCGTTCCTTTTCAGACTCCTTAATGAAAAAGGTCCATCTGAGCACTTTTCACTTCAAGCTCATTAAAAATCGAAGGAGACTAGAGTCATCTTTTGTTTTTTCTCGACTCTTAAAAATTGAAAAAACAAGTTGTGTCAAAGCATCTAAAATTTATTTTAAATGGAATAAACATCACCTTTCCTACGTTGGTCTTAGGTTGAGAAAAATGGAGTCCACCAACCAAGGAGTTCTCCTTGGAGGAAATCCTAGTCCCTTATCCTCTTGGGGAGATGTTGGTGCACCCCATATGGCCACATTGTCTCTCCCAGGATTGACAATCGGCTTGCCCGTATGGCTCTTCTCAACTTCTGTCATTCAGAACACCGTGATTCCTGAACAATCAAGTCAGCAACTAAACGATACTAGATTTACCCCCCAACCCTCTATTTCATCCAATTCTTCCTCTCCTCCTTCCTCTTCGCTTGATGAAGTTGGTAAAGCCCAAGATCAAGTAACTGAGAAGAAGAAGGAGAAGAAGAAGAAGGAGCCAAAGGTGAAAAGGGGCTACCAAGCATCGTCTAGCGAAAATCCACACACTGCACCGACCAGGCCTAAATCGCCATGTGTCATTTGCAAAGGAGACCACTATCATCGAGATTGTCCTTGCATCCCTCGGATCTTAAGGGACTGGTCTCCTCATTTTCACAATCCAGTGTCATCAACCTATGATGATCATGTTGAGCATACACCATCAACTAGTGAAAGTGAAGCCTTTGGACAAAAAGGAAAATATAAATTTCCTTGTAAATTGTGTGAAGGCGATCATGTCGTCCACCATTGTCCCTTCTTAGACGAAGCTAAAAGAGTTTTGGACAACCGTCCGGTTTCACCGTTACGGCTTCCTCCTGGATATAAGAAACTCTTGCTGAGTCCGTCACTAGTTGAAAATCCGGCTGACATGCCCTTGTGGTTGGCCGAAGTGTCTATCATTGAAGATAAACCATCTGAATCCATACCAGATGAAAGTCAAAAGGTCAAGGCGGCAGTTGACCCGGTCTTGCCTTCAGAAGGTCCATCTGCAGATGATACAGTCATCGAAGAGAACAAGAACGACACTATTCAAATTCTCTTCGTAAGAACAGACTCCGATGAACATGAGGGCAGTCTACCCGTTCCTTTACCGCAGGAAGGAATTTTGTCAGAGTCATATTCAGCCGTCTATTCGGTCCCACCTCCAAGCAACCTGGTTGTTTCCTTTAACTGGAATCTACTAAGAAGACCCCATTTACCGGCTAGTGTACCATTTCGAATCATTGCTCAAATATATAGAATGGTCATGGCTAGTACCATCATAGATGAAGGGGCTTCTGTGAGTATCCTTTCCTCAACTGCTTGGAAAGCGCTTGGTTCGCCATCGCTTTTGCCTGAGATGAGAAATCTAACAGGCTTTGACAAAGGAACTAGTCGACCGTTAGGGATCCTTCCCGATGTGCCGATAACGTTGAGAAGGAAAACCGTTCACATGAATGTAATGGTAGTCCAAGGACCCCTGGATTATAATCTACTCCTTGGACGGGACTATATTTATTGCATGGAAGCCATCATCTCCTCACTCTTTAGAGTAATGTGTTTTCCGCACGAAGGAAGAGTGGTCAAGCTCGTAGACCAGCTTTCATTTCCTGATTCACACATAGAAAATAGTCATATACCAATCCTGAATGGTCTTTTCATGCAATGAATGTCTCATCAATCCCCAGTCCATCCTCCTGATGAGCGCGAGTGATTCGGAGGACATGACTGAAACCCAGGGGGTATGCACCCTGGCCTGTTTCGACAGGAAAACCTTGGGTATAGGGTAGGTTTTCGTGGAGGATATATGACTAGTCTGACACACCCGTCCGTTTAGGAAAATGGGGTTAGGCTGGAATAAGATTCCCTTGTCAAAGTTATGTGAGTGGAGGCATCTGCGCCACTCACCTTTGTCTATTTCAGTAGACATCGCCGAGGAAGTGTTTTGTCTATGACACAGATGGAACAATATTTGGTAACCTGGAAATTTTTCGCTATACCTGGGGGCATGCAAACCTTTTGGCATGCAAGCAAAGAGAGATCATTTATTTTTTAAATTTATAGGTCCTCTAACCCTTTAAACTCGTAGGATTTGTCGTTTCCTAACTTGCATAAAGAAAGGATGCGGAGCAAAGATTTGTAAGGTGCAAGCTTCTTAAAAATGGCATCTTATATGAGACATCCTGATTATATGACTGGCTCGAGCAGTTTTAACGCGGAATTCAAGCTCGTTAAAAAATAAACATAAGCAATGAGCAAGTGCTTCGCCCAGCGTTTAAGCTCATTAAAAAATGAACCATTTTTCTGTAAATAACCATCGTGAATGTATTATCATCAGCCTTTGAAGCCATGGTCGTGTTCTCATCATCACCTCCACTCTGTATTGGCCGATCATTCACCTCCACTTGATTGTTTACCCCTTTTGAGGAACAGCTGCGAAGATTGATCCTGTTAGCCATCCTTGTGACACTGCCGTGATTGGAAATTCCAACCCTTACTTGGAATCAGCTACTACCCGAATCTATCACTTGTTCCTCAAAGACGAGTCTCCTTTAAGCTCTTTTCAACTAACTCGTAAAATATGAAAACATTGCCGAGCCATTGGCCTCTCCAGCTCGTTAAAGGGACCGGAAGTGTTATCCCTCCTTTAGATTTTAATCTTTTTGGACCTGAGGGATTATTACACAAAAAGATCGAGCGCTTGTTTTGTTCGGCTCGTTAAAATTACCGAAAATTCATCCCTTTTGTATTATTTTATACTTTTTAGGACTCAAGGGATTAGATGACGAAAAAGGATTTTTGGAGTTTCCTTTACGTCTTTTTTCAGACTCTCTAAAATTGAAAAGGACCGAGTTATCTTTGTCGTTAAACTCGTTAAAACTAAATAGCGACAAACTTGTCCATAATATACAAGAACGAGTTTCACTATTGCTAAGCTCGTTAAAACATAGCAATGGGTTTGCCCGAAGGGAAAATTATAGAACAAGCATATGTTATCCTCCTCAAGCTTGACAAAAATAAAGAGGTACTGGTCAGCAATGACTGGGGAAAAATTGGGAAGAAAACTTGAAGAAACTTTGTTGGTAGCAAGTCGCTCTTGAACATGACACTTTCACTCCGCATCCAAGTCGGGTTGGGTTGTTCCATTCACTGGTCACATCACCATGGTTCCGTCACACCATCCATATTTGGGGTTAATGCTACCAATCCATCATGTCAGTGTCGCCGATATGTTCAAGAGAAGTCGCTAAGAGAATTCACTTGTGTCTCACCCATTGCAATACATTTACGCTCCATTCTTTCATGACCGCCATCCTGAACCTTATATCACCAGATCGTTTTCACCTCCATTAAAATCATCTGCTCCGTTCCGTGTCATTGATGTGGGATTCACTAAGGCCCTCCTATGACAGATTGCTTCTTGTCGACATCAGCTCATTATCCAAGAAGTCGATCTAGGAACAACCCTTTCAGTACTTTGAAGCTTGCATACCTCAATGGCAAGTTTCTCACTTCCGGCGACAGGTTTACATCAATGGCCTTTCGACCGAAAGATTTTGCGTGGTGTTCGATGCCAAGTCCCCTATTCACACCACGTGAATTGTACTATAGTACCTTGAGGGTCATCATCATTACCGGTGATTCCTCTCACGCCTATTAACAACTTACATCATTGGCTGGTAATCAGGTGATGTTTTTCCATGTTCGACTCTTGAACATCTCTCACATGGATTGACTTGTACTTTGAGTGAACATCGAACAAGATTGAAGACCCCAGATCTAGTTTCATCCATTCGGGCTGTGAAATATATTCAGGAAAATAAAGACATCAAATGTACATCACTACTGCACAGATAATCATCCAATCTAAGGGATGATGGCTCTACCAGAATCATCAGTCTACACTCAGACGATTGTCTGTCCTATGTACATGAAAATGAATTTATAAAGCTGAGCATGGGAAATGCCCACCTTAGCTAGATCATGAAAATATTATGAAGATAATGTATTGTATTGTATCTTATTACAGGTCGCCTTCCAGCTTGAAAAAACTTTGGATCCTCATGATAAAGCATTTCACCCGACATCAAAAGATTAATGACCTCATGCTTTAGGGGGCAACTATTATAGACATTTTTGGGCACTGCAACCCCAATCATAAATGTCCATAAACCAAGGGCTCCTAAGTCCCTAAAGGTGTTGTTCCAACCCCTAAAAGAACAAGGTCAACTGATTTACAGCGTCTCCCCAAAGTTCTCGATGAAAAACTACTCAGAACTGGTCAAAACTGGACCATTTCACCTGCTCCATGGTCAAAGTGCATTGCATCCTACCTGAATGCACAAAGTAGGTGCGATGCATGTTGAAAAACCCTTCTATGGGGTGCGATGGGCGAGAGTGGACAAATGGGAGGGTCAATCCGCAAGGTGGAGGAGCATGGAATCTTCCAGAAACTTCTCCTGTGACACTTGCCTCTCTGCATTTGACCAGGGATGAGTAAGAGATCATCAATCTCCAAGTGGAATCAAGAACTATCAGAGAGAGGACACTAATCAAATCTCAAAAGCTGACTCATTCACCTTGCAAACATCCATATATGGATCCCTCATCCTAGAGATCCATAGGCTGGAATTTTGTATCTTGTAAGGAAGTGCTATTGGTTTCTTGGTGCAATATCATAGTGTTGGGTGATCTAAGCTTTTCATGAGGTGAAGAAGTGCTTTCTTGCTGAGAGGATGATGTTGGGTCAGAACAATTGGTTGTAATCTCTTTGCTCTTTCTTGATTATCAATAAAGCTATTCAAGTTTTCCTCCACATTCTTGTATTATTGATGATTTATGCATTTGTGTGGTCAATATACATCTGGTCCTATATTGTTTATGATAATAGATCTATGTTCTTGGATAGTGTTATGCTGCTTTGATTCTACAGGTACTCTTTGAAGCTGGGTAGACAAGGAAGCGAGTGGCGAAGACCTATCAGAAGAGAGAGGAATCGAGCAAGGAACCAAGTGCAAGACAGAGGTTGGTCTCCTTATTCTTCTCTTATCTATTTCTCATAAAGGAAAACGAAAGTAGTTTTTAGTTTGTTTGTTTCTAAGGTAGCTACCAGCCTTAGTGGGACTAGCAGCTTTGCATAGACACTAGTTTTCCTGATAACATAAGGGGGGAGGAATGATCTAGGTGGATGTTGGTGGCCACCCACCTATCCCACTTAGACCCCCACAACTGTCTCTTTTAGCTTTCTTAGTTTCCTTATTTGCAACATAGTTTACTATTTTTAGCAGTTTTTCGGGTCTTAAACTTCCAGAGCCGTTTTGAGTCCCTAAACGATGTTTTTTTGGAAATTTGGGAGCAACATGGGTCCATGGAACGATTTTTCTCTTCCCAAGGTTATAATTCTTGGATATATCTTTCAAACGATATATTGTACGCATCAAACAGAGATCGGGTGCCAAAGTTACAACCCCGGGAAATTGATGTACCAATTTACCCAAATGGAGCCCACAATTTGGTGTTTCATCTTCAAGGGTTAGGTTTTGGGATGTTAAGGGTTTTCCATTGTTTATCAACAATAAATAGGCTTTCGAACCTCATTGTAACACAGTTCAGAGGCAGGTAGTCACCACATCTCTTCTCAGAGATAAGCTACCATCGCCTTAGTTGTTTATTTCCATTTTCTATTTGTAAGCATATCTCAGTGTTTTACAGTAATGGAATGAAGTATTATTTCCACTGCATCCTTGTGTTTATGGTTATCTCTGTGATTTGCTGCATTCCTATTTAAATCCGGATCAAACGAGTACTCCAACTTGAAATTTAAGTAAAACCTTAGGGAGATAAGTTGAAAATAAAAGTTGAAAAGTAGTTTTATTATTTTATTATTTTTTAATATTTTTACTTTTTTACCCCAAAAATGGTGAATCATCCCCACTGGTTGACATCATCATCTTGAATCCTATTCGTTCTTAGACCTAAAAAATTCCCCTAATGAGCCAACTTGCAGTACCTTGAAGGTTGTCCTCTTGGCTGCAAAGTGGCCTTCACAAGGCCCCTCTGTTCAACCTCAGAATTATCTTTCCCTTGACATTTGTTCTCACCTCTTTCTCTTGATTTATTACAAGACTACATATCCAATCAATGATCAATGCTAGATTTTGTCTTAGGAAAGAAATAAAATGATCACCATATTATATTTTCATGTTCTTGCTATTTTAATATATTTTTGCAAATTAGCTACAGAACGCAGCCTATTCTGCAGCTAACTGTGGGTTCCATAGCTACTCTCATGGTTTGGCAGGTTACAGGTGTCAAATGAAGAATTAGGCCACATGGGCATCTCCAGAATCATCTCTACATGGATTCTATCCTACTCACTTGATCCAGATCGACAGAAAAGCATGCCTAAAGTCTTGGTCAAAGATGGAGTCAAATATGTTATCTAGTAGCAGTAGGACTCTTGATATTTCGTAGTTGATCAGGAGTCTAACAGTTCTGTTGAAGAGTTAATGTGGAGTAAGCCACTTGTAGCTGATTAGGAGTTGAGGAGTTAATGCATATCAGGCCACCTGTAACTATTGAGATGTTTAAGAGTCTCATTACAATTCGAATTAAGCCATTTGTAGCATGTCTTTTTGTAAACAGTCATGATAGATTCAGATCAAGCCACTCGTAACAAGATTTTCTCTTAGACAGTTATGTTGTTTTTTCTATAAATATTGATTAGATGAGACTGAGAAGCAATTAGAAGTAAAGGGAGGATTACAGGTTTTTTGTTAAAATCTCTGTTCAGACTTCATTTTGTGGATAATAAAAAATATGTTTTGTCAATGATGGTTTAAAAGTGCATCTTTAATTAGCTGTTACCCAGCCACATCAGTTGCAGAGGCCCCCTACACTAAAGGAGGTTTTTCACTTGTTGTTTTCATTTTAATTTCTACTATTCTGTTTTTCTGCAAGTCCATTTTCTTTAGTTTTGTTTCATTTCAATTTGTAACCAAAAGTGTGAGGATAAAAATCACATTTGTGCAAGTCTTATTCTTCTGAGATATTGTATGAGAAATCACTGAATGAAAAATGGAGAAATGAGAATACATAGTTGCTTAGATTCTATGTTTTTTATTACTCATTTTAGCATAGAACTATCAATTAGTTGTATTAATAGATGTTCTAAAAACTATTTCAAAATGATGACAATCCTAACTTAATTGGTTGAATATCTAATGCATGCAGTGATTGAGCTTACTCAGCACATTGTTAGTTTTACAAACTATCATCTTTTGTTTTCTGTTTTCAGGTCATTACTTAGTTGCATCACTTGACATTCCAAAATATCGTTTCAAGGATATTGATTTTATCATGTTCCAAAATTGAATGGTAGAATGGCTAATGAATGTAATTATTGAATTACCTTTTGCGTCAGTATTACTTTTGGTTTTAAGAATTAGATCCATGGATTAGGACTAACTGATAGATTGGGACTAAATGGTAAATAAGCTAGATGCTCTGTTTTTCTTATTATGTACTAACTGGTTAAAAATTATTCTTAGTCCATTTTAGGAGTTTAGACTAACTTAGGAACCTATCCTTTCTTTAAAAACTCATTAGATCCATGTAAATCTCTCATAGACTGTACATTCTTAGACATAAAAGAACAGAAACCCCCCCAAAAAAACATAATATACAAAACAAGGACGTAAGAGAAAAGTTATCTAAGCACGTATAGTGCATCACACTTCATCAGTCTACAAACCTCGGTTGATAATTCATGCAAGAAATTTAGGACACTAAATTGACTAAACATTTTGGCGTCATTTTCAAGTGTAATTAGGTAACCTTATCTCTTACATTAAAAAAAAAATGATATGCGTAGAGAAAGAGACTCTAGGTGTAGATTTATAGCTAGAGGTAGGAGTTCAATTCCTACAACACCACCTACTCCACCAAGACTAAGAAGAGATACACCTCCATCTCAAGCTCATATTCCTAGCCATAGACCTCCTCAGGTTCTAAGGCCATAAATTCAATCAAGAGGATCTCCTACTTCATCTACTGAGGCAGTCCTAGAGGAGGAAAATCTTGGATCTCCAACAAAAGGAATAGCCTTTTTCACCTCCACGGGGGAACATATTTTAGTGGAGGAATTAAGAATACCTAGTGAAGAAGAAGAAGTAGAACCTCTCTCCCACATACCATTAATAGAGGAACCAAAGGAAGAGTAATTAACCTTGCAGGTTGAATCTTATATTGACTCTGAAGAAACTATAATGGTAGAAGAAGGAGAGGATGGAGAATTCACACTGTTTGGAGGAGGAGGAGGTAGAGGAAGAGGTAGAGGAAATAATGGAGAAGGAAGAGGAAATAATGGAGGAGGTAGAGGAAATAGGGAAGTTGATAATTCTTTTGGATTTCCTATAGTTGATGAAGAAACAGATGCCACAATGAAAAATATCTCCCCTTCTATCCTCCCAAACTTTCATGGATTAAAAAGTGAAGACCTTGAAACATTCTTATTTGAATTTGAAGTCTTGTGCAGAACTTATGTTTATTTATAAGACTCTCAAAAACTTAAATTGTTCCCTTCAACATTGAAAGGAGTTGCTTTAAAGTGGTTCATGGGGTTGGTCACTCAACCCATTAGAACATGGAATGACATGAAGAAAGTGTTTTTGCATTGATATTTGGATTATTGCATGCCTATCAATCACAAGGATGAAGTGTTCAAAATGATGCAAAAAGAGGATGAAAATTTAGAGGATTTAATTGAGAGATTCAACTATAACTTAAAAAGGGAAAAAATGGATAACCTAGATCAAGACACTTTAAGAGCTCTTCTATTAAAATCCATTAGAGATGAGTGGATACATATCCTTAACATGATGGGGAAGGGAGATATCTCTCAACTTCCATTAAGTGGCATAGGAGAATTATGTGTTCATCTCTCAAGAGGAAAATCCAAAACTGGGAAAGGTCCAAGAGATCCTTCTCTTGTTAGGGTGAATAAATCTGCAACTGGATTAGTGAGTAGGGCAAAAATTGGAAACATGCTTGATGAATTTAAAACAGATATTCTAGGGAGCCTTAGTGAACAGATAGACACCCTTAAGTTACAAAACAAGCAGAAAACCAAAACTGATGCTCTGGCTATTTTCTGTCCCAAATGTAGAAAGAAGCACACTCTAAGAGAATGCCCTTTAGATGCAAAAGTCATAGATACTTGTGTGATTTGTTAAGAAAACTATAAGACCAAGAGTTGTCCTTTAATCCCTGGTCTTAAAGTTGATTTTCAAGAAGAAACAATTTCAAATCCAGCATAGTCTCTTTTCTTTTTCTCTAGAAGACCTTCGCAAGGGCAGCAAAATCAGGGTTTTAACAACCAAATGTATATGCAGCGCCCTCCAAATTGGAATTCTTGGCAACAAACTTGGCCTCAATCTCAGTCTCAAACTCAACCTTGGGCTCAAGGAATGTAGAATCCTTATGGAAGATTCTCTCCATACTATCAATACCCTCCATCATATCCAAACTATCCTCCCCTACGAATTCCTCAACAAAATCAACACCACCAACTTCAAAACCAAAACCCTCAACTTTCAGTACCATTTCCACAGAGACCAAATCAGTTGCCTACCCAACCATTACCTAACCCCAACAATAAAAATCATTAGAATACCTATATGGTAGAAGGACAGTGATTTCCAACTTACATGATCACTCCATTAGATCTCAATGATGTCCAATTGAGATCTGGTAGGATATTAGAAAAGAAAAAACCTTTTGTGGTTATTCAAGAACAAGACAATTCTAAGGAAGATTCTCTATAGCAAAATAAAAGTTTTGAAGGAACATCTCCTCAAAACCAGAACACTGAAAATGAAAAACAGAAAGAACCAATAAACTCAACTCCTATCATAGAGCAACAACTAGTATCTACTTCTACACCTCCTTTTCTAGAAAGATTACAAGTTGATAGAGGGGTAGAAAAGCATATTATGTTGCCTAATTATGATTTTCTAGATGAATTGAAAATTTTCTATATCAAAATTCCTTTGTTACAAGCCATTAAGGAGATTACAATTCTAGCTAAAACAATAAAAGAGTTGAGCATGAAGAAACCAAGAAGTAAAACAAAAGAAGTAAAAAGAATTCACCTAGCAGGAAAAATAACAGAAATAATGATGGGAAAAATTGCCATACAAAAATATGTAGACCTAGGAAGTCCAGTTGTAAAAACACATATCAATGAAGTTGAAATCTCAAACACATTGATTGACTTAGGAGCAGCAATAAACATCATGAGCAAAGAAACCATGGAATAGCATGAACTTCCCAATCTTATTTACACACCTACATTAGTTCAATTGGTAGATAGATCTGTAATCAAACCATATGGTGTGTTAGAAGATATCTCAGTGTCCTTAGACTCTTGGGAGTACCCTGTTGATTTTATGATCCTAACCCCAAAGAGCAATCTAGAAGGACATCCACTTATATTAGGAAGACCTTGGCTAGCTACAGTTGATGCATTCATTAGCTCTATATCTAGTGATATGTATATCTTTGATGGTAATTCAACTAAGAAATTCACTTTATATCCTCCAGAAAGAAAAATCACAGAGATAGATGACAAAGAATGGATTGATGATGAAAATGATATTCAACCTCTCTTTACTATTTCAATCATTAGTGAAGATAGTCAAATCTTAATACAATGGAAAATTTTGAATCATCTCCAAAATATGAACATGATCAGTTTCAAGAAAAATCTAATATTGAATATTTTTCATCTAGGCAGATGTCTCTTTATTCTATGGAAGAATTTGGCAGCTCTAGAGTTGAAATCTTTCTAGGGAAAACATTGAACATCAACAATAACTTGGAAAAATTACAACAGGAAAAGCTAATCAAAACTTTACAACAACATTCTTCTGCATATGCATTGGAATACACTGACATGAAAGGAATTAGTCTTAAGACTTGTATACATCACATCGACATTGAGGAAAATTGTAAACCTATCAGACAACCTCAAAGAAGGATGAATCCAAATCCTAGGGAAATTGTGAAAGAAGAGTTGCAAAAATTGTTAAATGTAAATTTTATCGACCCAATTTCATATAGTCAGTGGGTTTCTCCTCTAGTGATTGTGCCTAAAAAGAATGGTAAATGGAGGGTATGTATTGATTATCAAGAATTGAAGAAAGCTACTATGAAAGATCATTTTCCTTTGCCCTTTATAGATCAAGTGTTAGATACATTAGCAGGTAAAAGGTACTTCTCATTCTTGGATGGTTTTAGTGGTTATGATCAGATTCAGGTAGCACCTGAAGATCAAGATAAAGCCACATTCACCTGCCCATGGGGAACTCATGCCTACCAAGTACTCCCTTTTGGATTATGCAATGCACCTGCAACATTTCAAAGAGAAGTACTAGGAGTTTTTCTGATCTGATACATGATTGTGTAGAGGTATATATGGATGACTTTACAGTTTATGGGAATACATTTTAGGAAGCATTGGAAAATTTGGAAAAAGTTCTTAAAAGATGTAAGGAAGCAAACCTTTCACTAAGCCATGAAAAAATGATGTTTACAGAAGGGATTGTTTTAGGACATCATATTTCAGGAGATGGAATTAAAGTTGGTAAATATAAAGTTGAAGTCATCTCTAAGTTATCAATTCCAAATTGTCAAAAGGATGTTAGAAATTTCTAGGATTCACAGGATATTATAGAAAATTTATAGAAAATTTCACTAAATTAGCATCACCACTCTTCAAATTTCTCACCAAGGATTGTGAATTCAAATGGAATCCTCATTTCTAGTTGGCATTCAAGACCTTGAAAGAAAAATTTCTAAGGCACCCATCTTAAGAGGTCCAAATTGGAAACTACATTTTCATATTTCGACAGATGCTTCAGATACAACTCTGGCAGTTGTATTAGGACAACAAGATTTGATCCCTTATGCCATCTACTACATAAGCAAGAATTTGACTCCCACTCAGTTAAATTACACTGTAACTGAAGAAGAATTCTTAGTTTTTGTTCATGCTATCAACAAGATCAGACATTATATAACAGGCTATGAAACATTTATTCATATAGATCACTTTGCAATTAGATACTTAATGAATAAACTGATTACTAATTGCAGAGTTATAAGATGGTTATTACCCCTGCAAGAGTTCAACATCACTGTGTTAGATAGACCTAGAAAAAAAAATACAATTGTTGATTTCTGTCTAGAATTCAAAATATCAAAGATAACACTCCAGATGAAGATAAATTTCCTGATGAATATCGTTTTGCAGTAACTACTCAAACTCCTTGGTTTGTAGATATTTCTAATACTTAGTCATAGGAAAATTGCCTTCACATTTGTTTCCTAAGGAGAAAAGAAAAATCATTCAAACAAGTGCAAATTACTCATGGATTACTAATGAATTGTATAAAACAGGTCCTTAAAATCCTTCATTTAGGATATTATTGGACCTCCATCTTCAGAGATGCCAAAGAGTATTTCAGAATGTGTGACAGTTGTCAAAGGTTGGGGAAACCTACTCCCTCAAATGAAATGCCACTACAAACTCAGGTACTTATTGAACCTTTTGAAAAATGGGCCTTGGATTTTGTTGCATCAATTAATCCTCCATCTAAACAAAAGAAGTATATTTTGGTATGCACTGATTATGTCACTAAATGGGTAGAAGCTAAAGAATTACATTTTGCTAATGAGAAATCTGTAGTTAATTTTCTTTTTGAGGACATCTTCACTCATTTTGGTGTTCCAAGAGAAATAGTGACAGATCAAGGATCTCAATTTACATCTAAAATGGTGGAAAGACTTGTAGAATAATACAAGATAAAACATAGGAAGTCTACTCCTTACCATCCATAAGAGAATGATCAAGTTGAATCTACCAATAAGGTGATTGAAGGAATTATCACTAAGACTATACATCTACACAGAAGAGATTGGGCAGAAATGCTTCCTGAAGCCTTATGGGCTTACAAAACTACATAGAGGAACACTATAGGACATACTCTCTATGAGCTTCTTTATGGGAAGCAATTCATGTTCCCTATATAGTTTCAAATCAAAACCTTCAAGATGGAAATCCAGTTGCGACTGGATTTATTAGAACCACAGAAACATAGATTGGAGCAACTCAATGAGCTTGATGAAATTAGGCATTATGCGGTTCAAAGAACCAGTTTAGTCCAACAAAAAAGGGATAAATTGCATGATAAGTATATCAAGGAGAAGAAGTTTCAAGTAGGAGATTGGGCACATTTGTTCGATTCAAAATTCAAAGAGTTTCAAGCGAATTTTCAGACTCATTGACTTGGGCCATATGAGATCGAAGAAGTCTTTAACAATGGAGCAGTGAGAATAAGGGCAATAGATGAGAAAAAGGTGAGTCTTCTTGTAAATGGTCATCGGTTAAAGATATAACATAAGCCAATTTCAAGGGAGGATTTTGTCAGAATTTTCCAAGATAACACTGAGATGAAGTTGGTGAAGGATAATTCTTCTTCTCCACTAACTTAGTTTTCTTGTATATATATATATATATATATATATATATATATATATATATATATATAAATAAATATATAAAAAAATATAAATAAAATGTATAAGTCTAAAAACCAATTGTTCATTGGCTTACTTATACAGGAAATACAGGGTGAAAATCAGAGATTTCTGACATCCTATATTTCCTATTTCTCTTTTTGTAATATGTAGTGACATAAAGCTACATTCATTTGCAGTGCCTAATCTGCAAATTCATTTCATTTCATTCCATCTCACTTCACTTTCATTCCATTTCACTGTTATATTCCATTTTCCTTTCACTACACTCCGTTTTCATTTTATTTCACAGATTCCATGTTCCATAGCCATATTTCATCTTTTTCATGTTCTGCAGTTAACTCCATTCCGTAGCCAGTTTGATTCTACAGCCATAACTCCATTCTGTAGCTCTATTCCAAATAAATGTTAATTGCAGGGAATTGAAGAATTTTTTTCAAGACTTATATGCTAATAAGGGGATCTGCGGATCAATATCAAAGAAAAACAACAAACAAGAAAGTTAAGTTCCAAGAGGTAAAAGCGCAAAAATTTATTTTAAAATAGCAAGGTTAGAACATAGAATATGTATAATAGGGGCATTCATATGTCTCCATGACAAATCATCATTTGATTTGATTCCCATCTCCATCATATTGCATATCCGCCACACCATCCGTCTTCTGTCACATAACGGTCCATAATTAACTCCCTCATTGTTTTTAACGGTCATACTACGACGTGACATATTTGTCCACGTCTCTCCAAAACCCTTACCATCTACTTATTTCACGCAAGCCCACAGTTCTTTTCACCATACTCACAGGCAATCCATTTCATAAACCAAGAGGGTAATTCTAAAGGTCAAGGAATTTTGTGAAACAGAAGACATGGGACTCATTGTCAGGTCAGAATGGATAGGAGAAAAATATATGGAAGGATACCCACAACTCAAGGAAATGTTGCAGAAGGCTGGATGGCTCAAATTCATTGAAAATTTTGATGGTTTTCATAAAGAGATCACAAAATCTTTTGCTAGATATTTTGATGGTACAGAGGTAGAAATTGGAGATATTAAGTTTGCAGTAACAAAATCCTTCATAACAGAGGCTACAAAACTTCCAAGACATGGTGAAAGATGGTTCAAAAACAAGGAATTCCACAGTGAATCATGGAAAGTAATCCTCAGGAACCTAGGTATGGATGTCTCTGTTTTTAGAAAAGGAATTCCCATTTCAGCTCTTAAAAGTAAATGGAGAAGCATGCTTTGGATATTACAGTAATTTATCACCTGTGAGGGGAGATTTGGGTGCATGTATGTCTACCATATGATTTTATTGATGAATTTTCTAGAAAATGGAGAATTAAATCTTCCTTTCTTCCTACTAAATAGTTTAAGAAGGATGGCTTCAAATGTGCAGAAGAAAATAGAATTCATAGACACAACCATGTACCATCATGGGTTGGTAAAGATACTGATTGAGTTTCATTTAAAAGGCATAGGAGATACCTGGGAGGATTTCCTCATTAGAAATCATTTTCAAGAAGCACCAGAGTCACCCAAAGAAGATAATGTTAGAAAAAAGCAGAAGAAAGAAGATTGGTATAGTCATTGAAGACAAACTTGAATCTTCATCAAAAAAAGATGATGAAAAATTAATATCTGAAGAAATAACAAAAATCAGGAAACAAATCAAAGCAAGAGGAAAGATAAGAAAAGACAAAAAGGTCACAGAGAAAGAGAATATAAGTCATCTACAACCTAGAAGAAGCTCTAGACTCCGAGGGTTGGCAAAGAAAACATCGTCAAAATGGACAGAGTTCGTAAACTTAGAATAGGAAACCCCAGAAACTTCTCCTGTTAACATCCCTTCTGCACACAGTCCTAAAAATTCTCCTGACCATCATTTTGAAGGTAGCCCAAGTAGACGATCTCTACGCATAGAGCCAGTACAACAACAAATATATGATTATATAGAATCAATGGAGAATAAAAGTTCCTTAATGAATCCAGAACCCTCTTTCAATCCACAAGAACCTCTAATTGACTCTCTCAAATAGGAAATTTATGAATTAGAGATATTGAACAGACATATCAAGAAGGAGAATGAAACCCTGAGGGAACAGAGTAAATTGGACAAGGCTATCCATGATAATACCATTCTGCATCTAGGACTGTGGTATAAGAAAAATAGGAAGTTGAAAAGGAAGAATAGAAGCCTGAATAGAACAGTCATCAACCTCAAATACAACCTTCTTATGATGAAACCCAGAATGACAATCACTTCAAAGAACAACAAAAGAAGAAAATTGGATGTACTAGCAGAAGTGTATGAGCAAATGCATTAGAGAAGAAAAATTCACATTTTTGGCAAATTGCATGATGACATGCAATGATTTTACAGTGGGGGTATGTTGAACCTCAAAATTACCTTTCCCTTGACATTTGTTCTCACCTCTTTCTCTTGATTTCTTACAAGACTACATATCCAATCAATTATAAATGCTAGATTTTTTCATAGGAAAGAACTAAAATGATCACCATATTATATTTTCATGTGCTTGCTATTTTAATAGATATTTGAAAATTAGCTATAGATTGCAACCTATTCTACAACTAATTGTGGGTGCCGTAGCTACTCTCATGGTTAGGCAAGTTACAGGCGTCAAATGAAGAACTGGGCCACAATGGGCATCTCCATAATCATCTCTACATGGATTCTATCCTACTCACTTGATCCAGATCGATAGAAAAGCATGCCTAAAGTCTTGGTCAAAGATGGAGTCAAATATGTTATCTAGTAGCAGTAGGGCTCTTGATATTTCGTAGTTGATTAGGAGTCTAACGGTTCTGTTGAAGAGTTAATGCGGAGTAAGCCACTTGTAGCTGATCAGGAGTTGAGGAGTTAATGCATATCAAGCCACCTGTAGCTGTTCAAAAGTTTAACAGCTCATTACAATTCGAATTGAGCCATTTATAGCATGTCTTTCTCTAAATTTTCATGATAGATTCGGATCAAGCCACCCGTAACAAGATTTTCTCTTAGACAGTTATGTTGTTTTTTCTATAAATATCGATGAGATGAGACCAAGAAGCAGTTATAAGTAAAGGGAGGATTACAGGTTTTTTTTTGAAAACTCTATTCAGACTTCGTTTTGTGGATAATACAAACTTTGCTTTTTCAATGGTGGTTTAAAAGTGCATCTTTAATTAGTTGTTATCTAGCCACATCAATTGCAGAGGGCCCCTGCACTGAAGGAGGTTTTTCACTTGTTGTTTTCATTTTAATTTCTACTACTATGTTTTTCTACAAGTCCATTTTCTTTAGTTTTGTTTCATTTCATTTTGTAACCACAAGTGTAAGGATAAAAATCACAACTATGCAAGTCTTATTATTTTGAGATATTGTATGATAAACGACTAAATGAAAAATGGAGATATGAGAATACATAATTGCTTAGCTTCTTGCTGTTTTTTATTACTCATTTTGGCATAGAACTATCAATTAGCTGATTAATAGATGTTCTCAAAACCATTTCGAAATGATGACAATCCTAACTTAATTGGTTGAATATCTAATGCATGCAGTGATTGAGCTTACTCATCACATTGTTCGTTTTACAAACTGTCATCTTTTCTTTTCTATTTTTAGGTCATTACTTAGTTGCATCACTTGACATTCCAAAAGATAATTTCAAGGAGATTGATTCTATCATGTTCCAAAATTGAATGCTTGAATGACTAATGAATGAAATTATTGAATTACCTTCTGCAACAGTATTACTTTTTGTTTTAAGAATTAGATCCATGGATTAGGACTAACTGATAGATTAGGACTAAATGGTAGATAAGCTAGATGCTCTATTTTTCTTATTATGTCCTAACCGGTTAAAAATGATTCTTAGTCCATTTTATGAGTTTAGACTAACTTAGGAACCTATCCTTTCTTTAAAAACTTATTAGATCCATGTAAATCTCTCATAGACTATACATTCTTAGACATCAAAGAATAGAAACCCCCCAAAATAAACATAAAATACAAAACAACGAAGTAAGAGAAAAGTTAACTAAGCACATATAGTGCATCACGCTTCATCAGTCTATAAACCTCGGTTGATAATTCATGCAAGCAATTTAGGACACTAAATTGACTAAACACCCTCATGACAGGCTTAAAGGATGTCAAATACTTCCTCCTCCCTGACATATCTCCTCAAAATTTGATGTGGGCCTAGATTGAAGCTATTTCCCCCCATCGAAGTGAATGGGGCGCTCTTCCTTACAATTCTTCTCTTTTCCTTGGATGACAAATTTGGAGGGAACTGTGCAGTAACTAGGTAGTTGGGTACATAAGTAGTCCATGGAGAGAGAACTGAAATAGAAATAAATTCTCATATGGAAGTTGATCATCAACAATCCCTTCCCCACCTGCAAGCAAATCAAGTCTAGACAAAAAGACTGCAACTACATTTTCCCTACCTGGCTTATCAATGATAGTTAAATCAAACTGTTGTAATAAAAGAAACCATCTAATAATTTTGGCATTCAATT
This sequence comes from Pinus tabuliformis, assembly GCA_031772625.1. Classification (NCBI taxonomy): domain Eukaryota; kingdom Viridiplantae; phylum Streptophyta; class Pinopsida; order Pinales; family Pinaceae; genus Pinus; species Pinus tabuliformis. The sequence continues at coordinate 699,537,072 of CM062805.1, read as the reverse complement.
CGGATTTTTCATCAAATATTTGATAGTAGAATGTTCAGTATGTACAAAGGTTTCATAACCAGTTATGTAGTGTATAAATTTTTTCAAGGAATGGACAATAGCTAGGAGCTATTTTTCAGTCACAATATAGTTCAATTTAGCATTGGACAATTTTTTGCTAATGAAGTAAATTGCATAAGGCAACTTGTCATCTATCTGGCCTGTATATGCTCCTATAGCTTTGTTAGAGGCATCAACATGGATGTGGAAAGGAAGATCCCAATTTCAGCCTCAAAGTATGGGTGCAGTAGTCAACTTGTCCTTCAAGATTTCTAGGGCCTCTTAACAACTTTCTAACCAGCAAAATTCAGAGTCCTTGGCTAGCAGTCCAAACAATGGTGAGGTTTTGCTGAAGTATTTGATAAACTTCCTATAGTAACTTGCTAAGCCCAAAAAACTTCTGACATCCCTCTGCTTATGAGGATTAGGGACCCTTTTTATGATAGCAATTTTATTTGGGTCGACTTGTAGTCCTTCCTGGGATATTGAGTGACCTAGAACAGTCCCTGCATTCATTAAGACCTCACACTTCTCAGTACTAAGGGATAGGTTCATTTTAATGCACTTATTTAATACTTTCCCCAAGTTAGAGAGAGCCTCTAGGAAATCACACCCATAGGGAGTGAAATCATCCATATAGATTTCTATAGAGTCATGGACTAGCACAGCAAAGATGCTCAAAACTTCCCTTTGAAAAGTGCTAGGGGCATTACATAATCCAAAAGGAAGGACACTATAAGAAAATTTACCCCAAGGAAAAGTGAATATAGTTTTATCTTGGTCCTCTGTGTTGATCTGGATCTAATTCTAACCACTAAATCTATCGAGGAAAGAGAAGAACTTCTTCCCTGTAAGACCATCCAAGAATTGATCAATGAAAGGTAGAGGGAAATGGTATTTTTTATTGGCTTTACTTAATTCTCTGTAATCCACATAGGCCCCCCATTTTATATTCTTCTTTGTGACCAAAAATAGAGGAGACACCCACTCACTATCTGATATGGGGTAAATGAACCCTGCATCCAACAACTTTTGCAATTCTTCTTTCACTATGTCTTTGAGGGCAGGGTTAATTCTCCTATGAGGTTCGCACACTAGTTTGTAGCCTTCCTTGATGTATATGTGGTGAGTACACACCGAAGGGTGCACTCCCTTCATTTCCTTATAGCTCCAGGGAAAATCATCCAAGTGCTCTCTCACCATGTTGCAGAACTTCTCTTTCTGATGGGCTCAGAGAGAGGGTTTGATTTTCAATGTTTTAGATGGACCAAATTCTACAATATTTATATGAGAAAGACTTGAATCAACTAGGCACAAGACAGACGAAGGATTATCTTCATATTTCCTCACCATCTAGTCAAGAGGCATGGTGTTGGAGGGCTGGTTATGGAGGATTTGATAGATTAGGTCATCCTCATCACGTTTCCCCCTCCTATAATAGTATATAGGGTACAAATTGGGTAGGATGTGGTATGGTACAGTTCATCTTCCTCTTCCTCTTCCAACCATAAGGGTAAGTCATGCTCTAAGGATGGTTGAACAGGAGGGTACAAGACCAACTATTTGCACAAATGCCCATTCTTAATGGTCATGTTCCCAACCTTGAAACTTATGTAAACATCTGCAGTGGCTAGCCATGGTTTTCCAAGGATGAGAGGATAACCATTGAATTTGGTCTTGGGCTGGAGAACTAAGAAGTCAACAGGGTACTCCCAGGAATCAATAGAGGCCATCACATCCTCAACAACTCTCTCATGAGCTATTGTGGATCTATCTACAAGCTACAATATTATTGTGGTCTTCCTCAATGATCCTTGGAAATTTAGTTTCAACATGGTCTCCTTAGTCATTAAATTTATGGCAGCCCCAAGATCAATCAAGGTGTGGGGGATGAAGATGATGTCATTGTGCAAATCTACCATAGGACTCCCAGGGTCTAGATACTTTGGGAAAATCACTCTCCCTGGAATTAAGTTAGACAATTGTTGAATGACATTAATGGTACGGGTGTCATTCTTTCTCCTCCCAGGGTATTTGAAGAATTTCTCCTTGATTAGCTTGTTATATGGGGACATATTGGTGGCTTGGAGGAGTGGGATTTTAACACACAAGTTTTTCAATTCTCAAAAAGTTTTGTCTCTCCTGGGGTGTGCTGACTAGAATGGATTAATATTGAAGGAAAAGGAGGTTGATTGGCTTTAGGAACACTCTCTTCATTTTCCTCTTCAAGTTCCTCTGGTGGAGATGGAGGTTGGTTATCTGGAAGCAATCTTCTAGACTTGAGGTTGATTTCTTGAATTTCCATAGCATAGGCACGGTAGGATGTCTCTCAACTACAAACTTGTTGTGCTTTCTTGTTGTTCAGGTTTGGATTTTATTGAGAAGGAATCTGAGGTTTCTTAGGTGGAGAAGGATGAAGGAGTTGTGGTTGAGATGGAGGTGGAGGTAGTATGTTGGAGATTGGTTGAATAGGGACCTCCACCCTTGTTATCGTGCATTCCATTGAGGCTGTGTGGGAGAATATGGCTGAAATGATTGATTGGAAAGTTGGGAACGATATTGAGGTGCATAGGACCAATAAGAAGGTGTGGACCATGAAAGATGAGCAGGAGGACACCACCTGAGAATGGATGAATTCTGATTGGGATTGTAATATGAATAGGATGCCCCTTGCATGCCCTGCTGGTATGGTTGAAGTCCTTGAGGCCTCCTTTGGTTGATATAATAGAGTTGTTCAGCAACACCTTCAGTTCCTTGATATACATCTTTCAATTCAAGCAGAGAAGGGCACTTATTTGTGGAATAGTTTTCCTCACAGAGCGAGTAGACTTCTATAACATTCAATGGACATTCATTTCTAGGGTCCCTTCTGGTGCATCTAGGGCAAAATACAGATAAGGGTTTCTCTTCTTCCTCCTACTTCCTCTTGATCTGTATGGTTTCCATTTTCAGAGCAAGGGCATGCAACATTTCACTCTTAAGTTCCTCCAACATGTTTCCAATTTCACTCTTGATAGATGTGCTGGAGGAGGACGAACTAGCCAAAGCTTGAATATCTCTACCCTTATTTTTTGCAGCCTTGGAATGATTTTTGAAAACTATCTTAATATCATCATAAGATAGTTGATAGATGTATTTTCCAGACATCATATTTAAGGTTTCTAGGATATCTTCCTTGATCCCTCTCAGGAGGACTAACTTGAGTGATTCAGGATCAAGGGTGCATCTAGCCCTTTTGTAGCTGATTGGAACATTTCCTCGTAATATTTCAAGGATTCATCATGTCCCGAGGTCATTATAAAGATTTTTTCTTTGGTGTCCTTGGACCTACGGTAGTCCCTATACTTGTCATTGAAGGATTGTTTTATTTGAGCCCAGGCAGTGATGTTGTCCCCTGGTAAACCCGTGAACCAGCACAAGGTTCCATCCTTAAGGGTGGATAAGAACAACTTCAAATTTTGATCTTCAAAGGTATAATCATAAGTTATTTTTATAGACATTTTTGGGTGCTGCAACCCCAAGCATAAATGTCCATAAACCAAGGGCTCCTAAGTCCCTAAAGGTGTTGTTCCAACCCCTAAAAGAACAAGGTCAACTGATTACAGCATCTCCCAGAATTTCTCCATGAAAAACTACTTAGAACTGGTCAAAACTAGACCATTTCACCTACTCCATAGGAAAAGTGCATTGAATCCCACATGAATACACACATTAGGTGCGATGCATGTCAAAAAGCCCATCTATGGGGTGCGATGGGCGAGAAGGGACAAATGGCAGGGTCAATCTGCAAGGTGGAGGAGCATGGAATCTTCCAGAAACCTCTCCTGTGACACTTGCCTCCCTGAATTCGACCAGGGATGAGTAAGAGATCATCAATCTCCAAGTGGAATCAAGAACTATCAGAGAGAAGACACTAATCAAATCTCAAAAGCTAACTCACCTCCCTTGCAGACATCTATATATGGATCCCTCATCCCAGAAATCCAGGGGCTGGAATTTTGTATCTTGTAAGGAAGTGCTGTTGGTTTCTTGGTGCAATATCATAGTGTTGGGTGATCTAAGCTTTTCATGAGGTGAAGAAGGGCTTTCTTGCTGAGAGGATGATGCTGGGTTAGAACAATTGGTTGTAATCCTCTTTTCTCTTTCTTGATTATCAATAAAGCTATTCAAGTTTTCCTCCACATTCTTGTATGATTGATGATTTATGCATTTCTGTGGTCAATGTACATCTGATCCTATATTGTTTATGATGATAGATCTATGTTCTTGGATAGTGTTATGCTGCTTTAATTCTACAGGTACTCGTTGAAGCTGGGTGGACAAGGAAGCGAGTGGCAAAGACCTACCAGAAGAGAGAGGAATCAAGCAAGGAACCAAGCGCAAGACAGAGATTGGTCTCCTTATTCTTCTCTTATCTATTTCTCATAAAGGAAAACAAAAGTAGTTTTTAGTGTGTTTGTTTCTAAGGTAGCTACCAGCCGTAGTGGGACTAGCAGCTCTGTATAGACACTAGTTTTCCCGATAACAAAATGGCGACTCCACTGAGGAGCGAGTAGATTTTTTGTTCATCTACATTTTTTACTTTATAAACTTACAGACGGAGCCTGAAGTCAAGCCAGCTAGCCTTCGAACTGCATTTGCTATGTAAGTGCAAAGTAGATCAACGCTGCTTCAGTCAATCTCCAGGTTTTGTTTATGAATTAAACGATTGATTTACAAGCTTTCTAATTGCCCTCGTGGTGGCTCTAGTAACCTCCTTAGATCTACCCCTGTGATTGATTTACTGATTACCACTTGCTCGGGTAAATACCTGAACTGAACTGCAAACTGTGACCCAAAACCCAATCAAAGTCTCATCCCTGGTCCAACGCACTATCTGTTCTGTGAACTTCAAATGCATCACACTTCCCGAGTGTAGTAGGTGCATTGCATTTCAGTTTCACTGTGTTACAGGTGCGCTGATCAGACAAGGCCTTGTTCCTAAATTTTGGTTTATGGGTTCACTCTTTTCAGCTCTATTCAGGAGTTTTGCTGCCTGTAGTCAGTACACCTCTGTTTGAAACCCATTTCCTTGCTATTATTCCGCCTCCATTGTGCAAAGAACTGTAAATGTTTTTATGTATTTTTGAGTCATTTTAAGTTCTCATTTACAAAGAAGTAGAGTAATTGTACTGTCGTTTCTTGATTTGAAAGTGTCACAAGTGTCGTTTTCAGTCATAGAAGAGAATCTAATTGTTCTTGATAGTCGATTACCCTGTTACTCTTGTATTTGATTTGAGTTAGTAGTTTTCCAAGTGTCAAAAGCAAGTTTTCAATTCCAAATAACAAAGTGTCGTCATTGTCCTCATTTTGTTTTGAAAAGAAACTTGTTAGTAATTGTCGCTTTGGAAAATAATTTAGATTTGCGCTTAGCTTTCTTTTTATTATTCACACATTAAGAAGGCTGAAAACAAATACATGCATGTGCATTTGCATTTATACTGTTTGTTGGCATGATTTGGGACAGTGCATATAGTGTTTGCTCTATGCTCTTTGTTGAAAGGACGCCATCTCTCTTTCCTTAGTAGCTAGGATTTTCATTGTAGAAAGAAGATTAAATGATTGTTTATCATCTTAGATTGCATTTTAGGAATTGTATATCTACATCATGCGGTGAACCTGAAAGGAAAATTTCTTAAGCAAGATCAACCATAAAATAAATTTAATGAATCTAAAAACACTTTGGAACCTAACGCACAACATCTAGAAGTCTAGGCTAGAGACGTATTCTGGCGTCGTAAAGCCTGGTAACTGTTGTTTTCACTGTTGGTTGGGTTATTCCTCCACTTTGAGACGATAAGTTTAAGTACAGACTTGTTCTCCCACGTACCGTCAAGTATATTTTGGAAGACCACAATAGGATTTATCCTTTATCCATAGGAAGCCGTGTATGCCGCCCTATTGATCGCAATGCACTGAACACAACATTCGGGAAGATTGACTGCCGTACTGTAAAAACTATTCTGCAGTTTTGCGATTGGTTTGGTAATCCATTTGTCTAGTTTTCCAGAGCAATCCCTTTCATTCCTTTTCAGACTCCTTAACGGAAAAGGTCCATCTAAGCACTTGTCACTTCAGGCTCATTAAAAATCGAAGGCGACTAGAGTCATCTTTTGTTTTTTCTCGACTCTTAAAAATTGAAAAAACAAGTTGTGTCAAAGCGTCTAAAATTTATTTTAAACGGAATAATCATCACCTTTCCTACGTTGATCTTAAGTTGAGAAAAATGGAGTCCACCAACCAAGGAGTTCCCCTTGGAGGAAATCCTAGTCCCTTCTCCTCTTGGGGAGATGTTGGTGCACCCCATATGGCCACATTGTCTCTCCCTGGATTGACAATCGGCTTTCCCGTATGGCTCTTCTCAACTTTTGTCGTTCAGAATACCGTGATTCCTGAACAGTCAAGTCAGAAACTAAACAATATTAGAGTTACCCCCCAACCCTCTACTTCGTCCAATTCTTCCTCTCCTCCTTCCTCTTCGTCTGATGAAGCTGGTAAAACCCAAAATCAAGTAACTGAGAAGAAGAAGGAGAAGAAGAAGAAGGAGCCAAAGGCGAAAAGGGGCAACCAAGCATCGTCTAGAGAAAATCCACACACTGCACCGACCATGCCTAAATTGCCATGTATCATTTTTAAAGGAGACCACTATCATCGAGATTGTCCTTGCATCCCTCGGATCTTAAGGGACTGGTCTCCTCGTTTGCACAATCTGGTGTCATCAACCTCTGATGATCATGTTGAGCATACACCGTCAACTAGTGAAAGTGAAGCCCCTGGACAAAAAGGAAAATATTAATTTCCTTGTAAATTGTGTGAAGGCGATCACATTGTCCACCGTTGTCCCTTCTTAGGCGAAGCTAAAAGAGTTTTGGACAACCGTTCGGTTTCACCGTTACGGCTTCCTCCTGGATACAAGAAACTCTGGCCGAGTCCGTCACTAGTTGAAAATCTGGCTGACACGCCCTTGTGGTCTGCCGAAGCATCTATCATTGAAGATAAACCATCTGAATCCATACCAGATAAAATTCAAAAGGTCGAGGTGGTAGTTGACCCAGTCTTGCCTTCAGAAGGTCCATCTTCAGATGATACAGTCACCGAAGAGAACAAGAACGACACCATTCAAATTCTCTTCGTAAGCACAGACTTCGATGAACATGGGGGCAGTCTACCCGTTCCTTTACTGCAGGAAGGAAGGTCTTCAAAGTCATATCCTACCATCTATTCAGTCCCACCTCCGAGCAACCTGGTTGTTTCCTTTGACTGGAATCTACTAGGCAGACCCCGTTTACCGACTAGTGTATCATTCTGAATCATTGCTCAAATATATAGAATGGTCATGGCTGGTACCATCATAGATGAAGGGGCTTCTGTGAGTATCCTTTCCTTAACTGCTTGGAAAGCGCTTGGTTCGCCCTCGCTTTTGCCTGAGATGAGAAATCTACCAGGCTTTGACAAAGGAACCAGTCGACCGTTAAGGATCCTTCCCGTTGTGCCGATAACATTGAGAAGGAAAACCATTCAGATGAACGTAATGGTAGTCCAAGGACCCCTGGATTATAATCTACTCCTTGGACGAGACTATATTTATTGCATGGGAGCCATTGTCTCCTCACTCTTTAGAGTAATGTGTTTTCTGCACGAAGGAAGAGTGGTCAAGCTCGTAGACTAGCTTTCATTTCCCAGTTCACACATAGCAAATAGTCATATACCAACCCTGAATGGTCTTTTCATGCAAGGAATGTCTCATCAATCCCCAGTCCGTTCTCCTGATGAGCACGAGTGATTCGAAGGGCATGACTGAAACCCAGGGGGCATGCACCCTGGTTTGCTTCGGCAGGAAAACTTCAGGTATAGGGTAGGTTTCTGTGAAGGATATACGACTAGTCTGACACACCCATCCATTTAGGAAAAGGGGATTAGGCTAGAATAAGATTCCCTCATCAAAGTTATGTGAGTGGAGGCATCTGCGCCACTCACCTTTGTCTATTTCGGTAGACATCGCCGAAGAAGTGTTTTGTTTGTGGTAAAAATAAAACAATCTTTGGTAACCTGAAACAGGTAGGCCTTTCCCGATAAAACAAATGTTTTGTTGCAAATTGAGGGGTAACCTTGAATCTGTATTTCACTATACCTAGGGGCATGCAAGCGAAGAGCGACCATTTATTTTTTTAAATTTATAGGCCCTCTAACCCTTTAAACTCGTAGGATTGGTCGTTTCCTAACTTGCATAAAGAAATGATGTGGGACAAAGCTTTGAAAAAATGTCGTTTTTAGATGAGACATTCTTATTATATGACTGGATCGAGCAGTTTTAATGTAGACTTCAAGCTCGTTAAAAAATAAACATAAGCAATGAGCAAGTGTTTCCCCTAGCTTTTAAGCTCATTTTAAAATAAAAAATGAACCAATTCCTAGTAAATAACCATCGTGAATGTATTACTTCAGCCTTTGAAGCCTTGGTCGTGTTCTCATCATCACGTCCACTCTGTATTGGCCAATCATTCACCTCCACTTGATTGTTTACCCCTTTTGAGGAACAGCTGCGAAGAGTGATCTTGTTAGCCATCCTTGTGACACTGCCGTGATTGGAAAATTCCAAACCTTACCTAGAATCAGCTGCTACCCGAATCTATCACTCGTTCCTCAAAAAAACGAGTCTCCTTTAGGCTCTTTTCAACTGACTCGTAAAATATGAAAAGATTTCCAAGCCATTAGCCTCTCCAGCTTGTTAAAGTGACCGGAAGTGCTACCCCTCCTTTAGATTTTAATATTTTTGGACCTGAGGGACTATTACACAAAAAGATCGAGCGCTTGTTTTGTTCGGCTCGTTAAAATTACCGAAAATTCATTCCTTTTGTATTATTTTATACTTTTTCGGACTTAAGGGTTTAGATGACGAAAAAGGATTTTTGGAGTTTCCTTTACGTCCCTTTTCAGACTCTCTAAAATTGAAAAGGACCGAGTTATCTTTGTCGTTAAACTCGTTAAAACCTAATAGTGACAAACTTGTCCATAACAGACAAGAACGAGTTTCACTATCGCTAGGCTCGTTAAAACATAGTGATAGGTTTTCCCGAAGGGAAAATTATAGAACAAGCATATGTTATCCTCCTCAAGCTTGACAAAAATAAATAGGTACTGGTTAGCAATGACTAGGGAAAAATTGGGAAGAAAACTTGAAGAAACTTTGTTAGTAGCAAGTCACTCTTGAACATGACACTTTCACTCTGCATCCGAGTCGGGTTGGGATGTTCCATTCACTGGTCACATCACCATGGTTCCATCACACCATCCACATTTGGGGTTAATGCTACCAATCCATCATGTTAGTGTCGCCGATATCTTCAAGAGAAGTTGCTCAGAGAATTCACCTGTGTCTCACCCACTATAATACATTTTCGCTCCATTCTTTCATGACCACCACCCTGAACCATATATCACCAGATTGTTTTCACCTCCATTAAAATCATTTGCTCTGTTCTGTGTCATTGATGTGGGATTCACTAAGGCCCTCCTATGACAGATCGCTTCTTGTCGACATCAGCTCATTATCCAAGAAGTCGATCTAGGAACAACCCTTTCAGTACTTTGAAGCTTGCATGCCTCAATGGCAAGTTTCTCACTTCCAGCAACAGGTTTACATCAATGGCCTTCGACCGAAAGATTTTGCGTGGTGTTCGACGCCAAGTCCCTTATTCACACCACGTGAATTGTACTGCAGTACCTTCAGGATCATTATCATTATCAGTGATTCCTCTTGCGCCTGTTAACGGCTTACATCATTGGCTGGTAATCAGGCGATGTCTTTCCATGTTCGACTCCAGAACATCTCTCACATGGATCGACTTGTACTTTGAGTGAAGATCGAATGAGATTGAAGACCCTGGATCTAGTTTCATCCATCCGGGCTGCGATATATATTCAGGAAAATAAAGACATCAAATGTACATCATTGCTACACAGATAATCATCCAATCTAAGGGACGATGGATCTACCAGAATCATCAGTCTACACTCAGACAATTGTCTGTCCTATGTACATGAAAATGAATTTATTAAGTTGAGCATGGGAATGCCTGCCTCAGCTAGATCATGAAAATAATATGAAGATAATGTATTGTATTGTATTTTATTACAGGTCACCTTCCAGCTCGAAAAAACTTCGGATCCTCATGATAAAGCATTTCACCCGACATCAAAAGATTAACGACCTCATGCTTTAGGGGGGAACTGTTATAAACATTTTTGGGTGCTGCAACCCCAAGCATAAATGTCCATAAACCAAGGGCTCCTAAGTCCCTGAAAGTGTTGTTCCAACCCCTAAAAGAACAAGGTCAACTGATTACAGCATCTCCCAGAAGTTCTCCATGAAAAACTACTCAGAATTGGTCAAAACTGGACCATTTCACCTGCTCCATAGGCAAAGTGCATTGCACCCCACCTGAATACACACAGTAGGTGCGATGCATGTCAAAAAGCCCTTCTATGGGGTGTGATGGGCAAGAAGGGACAAATGGCAGGGTCAATCCGCAAGGTGGAGGAGCATGGAATCTTCCAGAAACCTCTCCTGTGACACTTGCCTCCCTGAATTCGACCAGGGATGAGTAAGAGATCATCAATCTCCAAGTGGAATCAAGAACTATTAGAGAGAAGACACTAATCAAATCTCAAAAGCTGACTCACCTCCCTTGCAGACATCTACATATGGATCCCTCATCCCAGTGATCCAGGGGCTGGAATTTTATATCTTGTAAGGAAGTGATGTTGGTTTCTTGGTGCAATATCATAGTGTTGGGTGATCTAAGCTTTTCATGAGGTGAAGAAGGGCTTTCTTGCTGAGAGGATGATGCTAGGTCAGAACAATTGGTTGTAATCCTCTTTGCTCTTTCTTGATTATCAATAAAGTTATTCAAGTTTTCCTCCACATTCTTGTATGATTGATGATTTTTGCATTTGTGTGGTCAATGTACATCTGATCCTATATTGTTTATGATAATAGATCTATGTTCTTGGAAAGTGTTATGCTGCTTTAATTCTACAGGTACACCTTGAAGCTGGGTGGACAAGGAAGCGAGTGGCAAAGACCTACCAGAAGAGAGAGGAATCAAGCAAGGAACCAAGCGCAAGACAGAGGTTGGTCTCCTTATTCTTTTCTTATCTATTTCTCATAAAGGAAAACGGAAGTAGTTTTTAGTGTGTTTGTTTCTAAGGTAACTACTAGCCTTAGTGGGACTAGAAGCCCTATATAGACGCTAGTTTTCTCGATAACAGTTATGGAGATGACAACAAACTCAAACAAGAAGGTATTAGGGTCCTCTAAGGTTAAGCCATGGAAGTGAGGAAGGGTAGAGGGGCTTATGTTTTTCATCCTAGCATCTCCATTAGTCTCTCTAATGGGAAAAGCACCATCATTTATGTTTTCATCCATTTTGTAAGTGTGGAAGGGTTTCTTCTTCTTCTTCCCCAATAGGCTCTTGAAAGATCTCTAGTTGTTCACCTAATGGGTCCTCTAGCTCCCCTGCAGTCAGAGAGGGTAGCATAAAACCACCGAAGAGGAGGGAAGGTTGACTACCTGATGGTGTGGGGGTATTTGGCAAAAATTTCCCTAAATTGTCTCTACTCCTACGAGGCATGAAATACATTTTCTCTTTTTTTTAGGTCTTTTTTTTAGAATCACTAGCAAAACAGAAAGAAAGCATAAATTGCAACTATATACTGAATGCAAAATGGAAAGAAAGAAGAAATTGCAACTATCTACTGAATACAAAATAGAAATAAAAGCATAAATTACATTTACCTAGACACCTCCCCGGCAACAGTGTGAAAAATGTGATGAGCCTCACTATGGTAGCAAGGATGTTGCAACTCCTAGGGCTACCATATTTACTTTATCAACCCGGGGTTTCGTAAAAAATTGGAGGTGACAGTGCTATATGCGCAATATATGCAACATTCTACTCATGTCACTTCTCAACTAGGGTGATAGACCACTAGGATTTCAAACTAGGCTTCTATTGACAAGGAGTTTGACTACTAACAATGAATGTAAAGCTATTTATAATATAGGAAAGTAAATGCTTGTCTATTTAGTAAATGAAAGTTACTGAATGGAAAATTCCATGAATCATCTAGCTAGGAAATGACACAAATTACTTGCAAAAAATAATTAAGTTGACCTTGCATTTTATCATCTATCTATTTGGACTAATTGGACATGGGAAATTGTTCTATCATCTTATGATTCATATATTCATGCTATTGGCTTAGGGGGTCTGTTGTGCTTTACAACAACCCCCCATTTCTTATCATTATTTATTTTGAAAAACTATCATATGAAATGGGTCCCTTTTAGTTTTGATTGGTATCAATATTGTATTGTTCAAAAAGGTCCGAAAAAAAAATGAAAAACATTATGAAAACCTTTTTGATAAACCCATTTTTATCATAATAATACAAATAATCAATCTTTTATCATTGCGATAAAGTGATCGCAAGATCGCATATCGCAATGACATAGGGAGCATAAGTTAATGGCCCATTGGTTTTCCCCGATGCGATATCGCTATCGGCTATCGGAAATGTTCTATGCATGTTCTTAAAGCGCCCCAGGCCATTCACCCCGATGTGATGCGATTTCGCTATCGGCGATCAGCGGTATGCTATCCATATTTTCATAGAGCGTCCATACTCCCGATGCGATGCGATATCGCTATCGGCGATCGGGGATTTCAAAAGTGTCAACATAAGGAGTTAAGTTTTCCCCGATGCCCAATTGCGATAAAGCCAAAAGCGCAGATTTCAAAAAAGCCTTTAAGACAGAGGGATATTACGATCAATTCATATTAAAAGCTTGATCTGTCGAACAGTGATTTACCTGCGCTCAACTGCCAAAACATCCAAGGCACGCTTAAACGAATCATTCGGCCGATTAATGATATGATGGGCATTTAAAGGATTGGCAGGTTTTAACGGCCATTTAATGTAATAATAAGTCCTGAAATCTCCCCATAGATTGTATTCGTGGCCATTTTAAAAGCTAATCCCTCACCACGCATTGATCAATTTATCTTTCTCATATTGCGTTTTCATTGCCAATTCTCTGTGTTACGTTCGTTTTCACTTCTGTGCAGAATTCATCCAAAGAAGAAAACTCAAGCAGAATGGAGAAGAAATCTAAGAAAACCACAATCGCTTCCATTGCGCCATCCACAGGACAAGCTGTCGCTGATCCAAAAAACAAAAAGAAAGGATTGATATCTGATACTACATGTTCTGGTCTTGGCAGAACTACTTGGCAAAGTACCTACAATCTGATTGAAGTCGAAGAACCTAAAGTGACAACAGTACAAGCTTCTGCAGATTCAACTCGGAAATCTGATGGTACTTTAAAAGACCTGGCTGACTCCTTCCTTCATCGGATAGCAGCTCGGGAGCAAATTCTCCCATATATACATGTAGTGTGATGGGCAATTGAGGAAATCCCGATCATGGACAGAACCTTCAGCACCAGAGACGGGAGAATTTTCGGGTCATTCAAGGCTGATGATTTAAGGCAAATGTATCATTTGCCTGAGCCAGAGAAGAAGTACAGCAAGGCATTTTTGGAGAAATTCCGAAAAGAGAATGAAGTGGAATCCGAACCCATTCGAGATTGGAGACAAAGCCCAGCAAAACACAAACATGAATCTTCGGTAAGTACTCGGTTGATTCCCTATGTTCTCCTTATTGTTATGCTGGAATAATGATGTGTATATTGTGGGGGTTGCACGACTCTTCTAATTTCACTATATAAATGGTTCCCTTGATGGAAGCGGCATGCAAAAGTGAAATAATGGATTGGGCCACTATTCTCTCAGATAAACTAGCAACAGCCGTTCTTGAGTTTAGAAATAATACCTGCGTTACTGAAATGCTAATTCCCCCATTCTATTACAGTGCCTATATTTTAGATACCTTGTGTTTTAATTCTGAATTTCCTGTGCTCGGCTGGAGGTGGACGCCACAAGACCCCATGCCTATTCACATATACCATCAGAAATTATGGAAATCCTCTTATAAGCACCATTTATACCAAGTCTGCAATGGCTTTATGTTACCTATTCATTATTCTATTTTTGATAAACCTGCTCCCAAGATTTCCTACCAAGCTGGGATTGATTTAACATCTGTAGGAAGATGGTTCGGGGAGGAAAAGTTCACTTATATAAGAGTTTTCGGTAGCCAAACCGAACCTCACATCCTTCCTTTGTACATACCTGATAAACTGCTGGTGAGGGAAATAGCTTACCAGATCATTGCTGAGAGTGTCACATAGACTCTCAAGAAAAATAAGAAGCAAGGCTGGCCCTCTTTTCCTTCGAGATGCGGTGTTTATACCTTGCATGATCTCAAACATGCAGAGAAAGAAGCTACAAAGATGAAATCATTAACTCTAGCAACTCTCCCTAATAGGCAATTTGATCCCAACAAAGTCGCCTATAATGCACTCGAACAGGTCAAATTGTCAAAATTTGATCATAAAGAAGATATGTTTGATGACCTGTTCTCCTCAGCTGAGTCAATAATGGAGGTTAAGGCATTTTCTAGAATGAAATATCAAGATGAAGGGTTGGTTGAATTTAACAGACTTAGATAACAAAGGTTGCAAACTCTGCCTCTAGATCTATTAGCAACAACCCCAACAACATCGTCAAGCGAGCCTGAACGGCAATAGTCAAAGGAGCCTCCGGTTACAACAATAGAACCAGAAAAACCACAGGAGGAAACTCAGACTAAAGAGCAGGAGAAAGTGCAGGAGGAGACCCAGAGTAAAGAGCATAAACAGACCAACATTGATGTAAATGTGGATACTCATATTGACCCAAAATTGCTCCAGGAATGGCAGCAATTTGATTCTATTATCAGTGGTCTGGAATGTTCAAAGGACACCGAAACCTCAAAAGCAGTAGACACACAGGAAACCACTTCACAACAGGTTCTAAGTAGAAATAATACCAAAGGACCCCTCCGATCAAATCATTTTGCAGGTAGAAGAGATTCCTCCCTTAGATGTCTTCTACAGCCCAAGGCATAAAGCTATAGTAAAACAACAGAGGAAAAGAAGAAGGACTGATCAACCTTCCCTTTTCCCAGAACAGATGGTCACGGGCAATGTGGTTTGGAAGGAGGAATTTGACCCCTCTGATGACCTGAAAAAACTGTCACAATATGCTGGAGCCTATTCGGCAGCAACAATAGGTAAGGCATCAGAGGTGAGTCTTTTACTGAAAACAAAAGACCAGGAAATTTTCTTATTACAGGCACAGCTAACTGAAGCAAAGCAGAAAGCGGAGCAGGAAGAACAACAATTGTTGACACAACAGCAATTAAACAATCAACTAACTCAACAATTGCAGGCAGAAAAACAAAGGATTGACCACAGTGCAATCCAGAAGCAGAAAGAATTGTCAGAGGCCTTGGCGCAATTGAAGGTAGCAAATGAGAAAATGCTGAAATCAAAAGATGAGCAAATTGCTCAACTATCAGCACAGCTTGAGAAGACAAAGAGCATTCCACAAGTAACTGAATTCAGAGTAGAAGCACTACAGATAAATACTGCATTGATAGCCCAAATTAAGCTTCTATGTCAACAAATCACCCAGGCAGAGCCACTATGTGAATTAACGGCATCCATCAGTGATAAAGTAGAAAAGGTCAGGACAGAATTGGATCAAGCTGAAGAAATGATAGCTGCATTTCTTGACTGGCAAGATACTGATCAAGGACAAGCGGCGAATTTACCAAGAATTTTAGAGTCACATAAAGATATACTCTTTACAGAATGGCAGTCCCAGTTAATGAAAGCAGAGAGGGCAGTTTCAAGATGCAAATCAACTTCAAGAAATTTGGTTGAATTAGTTAATAACACTCTCTACTTGTAAAACATGATTTCCCAATGCACACCAGGAAAATTGATAGCGATGAAAACATTGGAGCAGTCATGTTATCCAGATCTAGAGGAAAAGGGAATATTAATTGCTGGAATTAACAGTTTAATGTGGGACACCTATTGGTTCTTCTTGGTAAAACCACACACTCAGAGAGCCGCCCTCAAGTGCCTTACAGATGCAATCGGGTATATTATCCCCGATATTTAGGATGCCACCTATGCCGCCTAGCTCAGCTCTCGCCTCAACAGACCACCCGAAGTGGAGCCGATGCTTGTGATAAGTCAGCTTAGATTTAAAGGCAAACAGCCTACTTAATGATTCATGTCGCCGACTGCTAGATTGCTGAGAAAAATATTATCAAAATCAATTGATACCAATTAAGTAGGATTTCAGTTTCGTAGATAGTTAGATTAATTAAGTATTTATAGACCCTTTCATTGTTTTGGAAAGGGTCGTAAAGTTTTGTACTTGACTTGTTACACTAAAAAATGTCACCATGACCATTTACAGTTAGGATGACTCTATCAACAGTCATGCTACCCTCTTAGGCAATTCTTATGCCTCTGCTTTCCATGTCAAACTCCAAAAAAGAGAGAAAGTCTTTCTAAATGTATTTATCTCTGGGGACGCAGGTTCTCTCAACCTTACCTGTGGGGACGCACCCAATGTTCACAAAAAATGCGTATTTGGACGCTCTGTATGTAAAGGTGCAGGTGTGTCCCCCTGAAAAGGTTAAAATGCACAAGTTTCATCTTTAAAAAGTCACTTGTGGTTATTTCTAGAGCATTCTAGAAGGTTGTTCGACGTGTATTGAGCGCCTCCAGATGGTTCATGCACTCCTACCAAAGAGGAACTTATCCCATCAATAAGGGAGCTATCCCATCCAAAGAGGGGATTATCCCATTGATGGTGGACCTGATTAACTTCCTCTTGAGCACTATAAGTACAGGCATTGGGCCAGAAGGAGGAGAGGTTGGAAGCTATACATTTCTAAGGGTAAATGCTGCAGGAATTAGGACTCCCATTTAGAAGCTTGTGAGGAGAGATTGCCATCTTTGCTTGTTCTATTTGGAAGTGGGTGAGCTTTGTCAAAGTAAAGGAGAACTCTTGATGGACCCTGGGAGGGACTTGCACAACACCAAGGCTCAGGTTGTATTTGTTCCTTTTGTTACCTATTAATGCAAATGAGTCCATTCTTCTCAATAACTTGTTATTTATGAGTTGTTTCATGTACTCCTTGGTCTATGTGTTAAATATGTTTTATTCTATGAGATTATCAAGTGCTATTTAATCGTTTGATTGTTAGTGTATGCAGGTTTCAAAGTGAAGGAGGAGCTCATCCGGATCAGCGGAACTGGACTGCTACAACAGCGTTGGATTACAGGTAGGATCTAAACACTTGATTTCCCGTATAGTAAATGCATGTTTAGAGAAGGATTGCTCTTGTTTGTCTTGTTTGTCACTAGAGAGTCTTAGGCTCCTAGGGAGGTTGGTTGTGTCCGCACAATCGACTCTTTCCGCCTGACAAATTGGCGACTCCACTGGGGATTCCATTGATGTGAAAAGTTTTTTCCTTTGTGTGAACTTTGCTCTGAGAAAATTGGTTTATTTTTTGGTTTTGGCTCTGTGACTTTGTCTGTGGGTGGGTTAGCTTAGGATTAGATTCATTTTGGTTTTTCTTGAGTTTTTCAGTAGGACGCACCCTCTGAGTGTTGCACAGTGCGTCCCTGGACGCACTGTCGCTGTGTGCAGAGAGCGGGCCCGCACCTGTGCTAACGAGTCGCCTGCGTCCCCTGCTAAAATTTGAGAAAATTCCATTTTTTGCATTTTTGCTCTTAGATTTTGTTTTTTCTTAGTTTTTACTGCCCAGATTCATTAGTCCCTTGTCAAAGATCTTCACCTGAACTTGTTTCGATAGCATTGAGTGTTTTAGTGGATTTCATCGAAGTTTAAAGCCCTAGGGTTTGATTTTTGAGTAGGTCTTGTAGTGACTTTGGCGGTAGAAGTTGTCAAGCCTTAGATCTCTCTGGTTTTGTCAGCATTCTAAGAAGTCAGACCTGTCGTAAAGTCTACCTGTGTGAGCAACTTACCATTGAGTTGTCTCTTTGGGCAAATTTCGAAGTGCTTGTTGTTTAAGTCTTGAATTCCATTTTACAAAAAGAACAAAAAGATTTGAGTTTTGTTTTGACTAGTCTTTTGATTCTGCATTAGCTGGTCCTTGATTTGATTTTGGTCAAGTAAAACAACCTAGAATCATCTTTGTGAGATTTTGCCTTGTTAGGATTGCTTAGATTAATTTCCCTTTTGATTTGCTTGTGAGTCAAGTTTTCATAGATTTTATAGCTTTTGAGATTGTTTTTTGTTAAGATAGGTTTATATGCTTAATTAAAAAGAGAAAATACAAAAACATCTCCTTTGAAAAGTTTTGTTTCAAGTAGCTTTGAAAAGTTTTGAAAGAAAAAGAGTTTTTTCGTGCACGTAAGGAGTGGTCATGTTTGTATGCTTGAAAAGATAAAGAGAATTGTTTCTTTGATTGTCTTTTCTAAGGAAGTGGTTTTCTATAAAATTTGCATCTCTCAACTCTCTTAGTTAAGAATTTCATTGAAAAAGGAAAGTAGCGTAAATCATCTTAGGTGCATCTTTGTAGTGGTTTGAGTCGAGTCTACACACCATTGGTTTCACTTCCGCTACCTTTTGTCTTTAAGAAAAACCATAAAATTAACGCTTAAAGTAAAATCGACGTAGTAATTTTTATTTACTAGGGCTCTGAAACACCAATTTAGATCAGGCTAGTGTCTTGGAGTAGGTGAGTAATTAACTCTCCAAGACAACAAAACCAAACAAGTAGCTTATCTTGTGATAGAATAAATCCAATTGTCTCACTTGTACTCTGGGAAAGCTCCTCTTAAAGGAGAAGCACGAGCTCGTGTCCGAACCAGTGAGGGGATCAATCCCCCCTCGTTGGGAACGACGCCAGACACGCACGTATTACAAACGGTAAACCTCGGATTAACCATTGTCGAGGAGCCAGGGGTCACTTGTCGGTAAACCTTGGATTATTGTCAAGGAACCGGCAAGGGGATTGAGCTTGCTACTCTGCCCTTGCGTGCTGTCGGAGTTTAGACTGTTCCCCCAGGTGCATTTGTTGCGGTTGGTAACCTTAGTGACCATTATCTTTAGGATTCTACCGAGGTGACGATGGAGGGAAGGTCCCACTATACCTGGAGCAGACGTCGGCTAGACTCACTTGGATTTTCTGGGGGGTTCGCTTCACTCGAGACGGTTAAAGTGGAGGAACTTGGTCCAGTCTATTCATTAAGCAGGTTGCCGGGGTAACTGTTCCACCCGCCACTTCTGTACTGAATCCAGCGATGTTGGGCTTCATCACCAACTAGCGCTTTCGGTCTAGAAGGCTACTGTTTGTGCTTGGTTTGACGCTCTAGATTCTTTAGGCGTGTGATTCACATTTGTTTGGTTCTTTAGAGACTTTAGGTGGTTTGATTTGAAATTTTATTTTGATTTCGTGTGTAGTAGTTAAAAGATTTTTAGCTGTGGCGGAATTACCGAGACAGTCCCATAGACTTCGGGGCCAGTCTCCTGAAGTTGTTTCTGTGGCCGAATTGTTGAGAAGATCCTGTAGGCTTAGGGGATCACCTCCTCGAGACGACCCAGGTAATCTAGAAGGTTTAAAGGTCCTTGTAACTCCTCCTAGTGGCAGTAGAGTAGGTTCACCTGAAGAAGGGGAATCTTCCTTGGTAGTCCATTCAGATTACCAAGGCTTAGAGACAGGTTATAATCCCGAAGCTGTTACAGTTTCTGAGCTTGTTGGTAGTTTTTCGTCTGCTAGTGATACAGGCGAAGAACCAGAAATATCTGAACCTGTTACTCCGACTTCTAGTGTTCCTGGTTCACCGAGAATAGAAAGAATTATCACCGAAAATCTTCCTACTGGTTTGATTGCTATCGAAGAACTTGCTCCAGAGGAAGAAATAGGCGTCTCTAATCCTGAAGATCAACTTACTATTGATCTAAGGGAGCATGAATCTATCTTTTACAGTCCTCCTAGAAGTACTACTTGGTACCTTTCGTTAACCAATTATTTAGACAACTTTGGGCTAGGTTTTTCTACACCTCGTACTCCTTTTCCACCTGGAGGTATTCACACTCCTGTAAATATGGCTGGTCCGTCGTCCGTGTTTTCTCAAAGTCCTGAATCTTTCTTACATGGCAGTCCTTCTGTCCCCACTGGGTATCAATCTCTTTCTGGTACCTTTGCGGGGGCATCTCCTCAACCCGTTGATCGTGGGTTATTAGTTGGAAACAGTGGTAATGTACCATTGGGTGTAGGAGACATTTACATGATGTCAGGTTCAGTTCTCGTTTCCCAACCTCAAGGTGGCCAATTACCGCCTGGGGGGCAGCCTCAGTTAATGCCTGGGGGGCAACCTCAAGGTACATCATTTGTGTCTGGGGGGCAACCTCAAGGTCAGTACGCGCCTATGGGGCAATACATACCTCAAGGTCAACCCCAGTCTCAATATGTACCCCAAGGTCAACCTCAGTATCAATATCAACCTCAAGGATGGCAACCTCAAGGATGGCAACCCCAAGGGTATCAACCCCAAGGGTATCAACCTCAAGGGTACCAACCTCAAGGTCAAGGTCAACCCCAGTATCCATATTTACCTCAAGGTTATCAACCTCAAGGTCAATACTCAGGTCAAGGTTATCAACCACCTCAAGGTCAATCATATGGTCAAGGTATGGGAACTGCACCTTACAATTATCAACCCTATCCTCAATCAGACTATGGATCTCAGTATCCTCAACCTGTTACGGGTCAATACCCTGGAATGTTAGTGTGGGATCCGTCACAGGGTCAACAGGTGTTGCAGCCAAGTATACAGTTGGTACCTCAAGCTGGACAACCCGTAGTTTCTGGTCCACCCCAGCAACCGCAACCTGTCCAGTCAAATGTTCAAACTTCTGTAACTTCGGTAGTTACTCAGCCGCCAATTGCACCTAGTACTCCATCTCAAACGGCTGCTGCAACTACCGCCACATCTACCATACTTACTTCTGGAGTATCGACGGCTCCGGTTTCTACTGTCTCTGTAACCACTCCTCAGACATCTTTACCGTTGTCTGGATCTACGATTCAAACCACGGTCCAGATGCCTGTAGGTCAGCCTGGTATAAGTACGGTTGTTACTACTCAACCTCAATTTGTTCACCAACCGTACCAGGGACAGTACCAACCTGGGCAAGCTGTCCAACAACCGGTTTACCAGTATCAACCGTATCCTGGGTACACTTATCAACAACCTCAACAACCCCAGTACGGTCCGGTTAATCCTGGTTTTCCAGGAGGATATAATATCCCAAATGCGACTCCTGTTCCTAGTTATCCTGGATATCCTCCTCCTGGGGCTGGTATTGTGACCCAGCGTTTTAGAGATCCTAACCGGCAGTTACCGTTTATCGCAACTTTGGATTTACCAGACTTGACGCGCCTAACGAATGATCCAATTCAATATCTTCAGTTCTGGCCGCCAATGCCAAATAAGTTGCCCAGTGATATACCCAAGTTCGAAGGTAAGTCTGGAGAGGATCCGTCCAATCACGTGATGACTTACCACCTCTGGTGTGCTTCAAATTCTATCTCGGATGATTCGATCCGCTTACGTCTTTTCCAGCGTACACTCATTGGTCTCGCGGCCAAGTGGTACATTGAGTTACCACGGGCCTCTTTTTACAATTTTAGCCAGTTATCTACCTCGTTCTTAACTCACTTTCAGTTGCCGGTCAGATACGATAACGGCACGGAGTTATTAACTTCACTAAAACAATCAACGTCCACGTATATTTCTGATCACATTCATGAGTGGAGACGTCGAAGAAGGCTAGTGAAAGTTTTTATCCCGGACCAAATCTTAGCTGAATGGTTTGTTAAATCATTATTACTGAAGATTACTGAAGATGTAGCTAAGGCCGGAGTAGTTACTGAGGAGCAAGTCATTGCTCAGGCGCAATACCTTGACTTAGTTTACACTCAGTCGGGTACGTTACACGAGAAGATTCCGGATCTTCCAAAGTCGAATCAAATCGCTGCTGCTCCTTCGGGATCTCATGCCGCTGATGGTATGATTGGTATCGTGAATACAAAGAGCAAGAAGAAGTCTTCCAAGGCTTCAAATACTCCTATTATCACTTTGCCTGATTCCCCGACAGGAGAGTCTTCTCCTGAACTTACCGCTGATATTCACGCTGTAGAGACATCTACGGCCAAATCAAAAAATGGTGGAAAGAAGAAAGGAAAGAAGAAGGCTAAAGCAGACAAGGCTCCGAAGGAGAAAACGGAAAAGTCGGAAACCAATGACGAAAAGCGCAAACCTCGATATCCTTGTCTTATTTGTGAAGAGGATCATTTTACGAGAGATTTCCCTCATCGGGCCGAGGTTGTGAAAATAGTCAAAGGTTCTCCCACTCCTGCTGTGTTAAAAAATCCATTTCCGGAGCAGGAGAATAAGATGATAGGTTCTTCCTCAAATGCCAGTGAAGAACCCATTTTGATGATGTCTCATGTGCGGATTGCGACTCGATCGCAAGATTATGGTAGTAAGGCTCCTGTTGATGGTAAGGAAGCAGAATCTAACCCATCAACCTCAGCTCCTGGTTTCGATCCACTACAGATCGAAAAACCTAACCCGGACTTAGTAATTAAACCGCCCGCCAAGGGTGTACTTCGAAGGTCTGCTTTCAATCCACATGCGAGAGCAGCCCAGAATTACAACATTGTTGAGGACTTAGCTGTTTCACCCTCAGCAATGTCGGCGTTAGAAGTGCTGCAATCATGCCCAGCACAACGAAAATTACTTTTGTCGGCTATCGGAGCTGTTGATGTTCAGGACCCGAACCTGATAATCTTCGATCTAGAAAATAGTACACCACGTCTCCCCCATCAAATGGCTTTCCAAATTCCAGTGATAGTCAAAAACAGGCCTATTCATCGGACTGTGATTGATGAGGGAGCCTCTACGTGTATTATGTCGATTCAATGTTGGAGATCTCTTGGTTCTCCTTCGTTGAACCAATCCCCCACCATCCTTAAGGCCTTTGATGGCCGTGGGTTCCGTCCGTTTGGTATTCTACAGGAATTGCCTATAGGGGTAGAAGGTAAAACCGTTAGTCTGGATGTGGAGGTGGTTGATGCCCCTCTAGACTATAACCTTCTTTTGGGTCGAAGTTGGTCATATGCTATGACAGCAGTCGTTTCATCGGTCTTCAGAGTAATTAAGTTTCCACATAACGGTAAGATCGTGACTATTGATCAGCTGACATACTTTTCATCCGACCCAGCCTCTTCAGAGAGTATCCAGCATGTCGGTAAGACGACAATCCCTTATAGGGACGTTGGTGTAGGTTTAGTTAAAGATTCCGGTTTACTGGGAACTTTTCCTCTCCCTCCACTCAGCGTATATCCTTCATTTGCAACAATTCATATGATTACATCAGAAAACATTATTTATGATGATCCTTGGATTGTCCCATCTGAATCTGAGATAGACTCATTCGGTGATGCTATGCCTTTGAGTCCATATGAAATTGCTTATGAAGCTGTCATGTCTTTTACCGACTCGCGTTCAACCGAAATCGACCAAATGAATGTGGTCAGTGAAGAATTACTTTTCACTTCAACCTTAGAACGGATAGCGTTTCCCGAAGTCGTGTCATTTGATGAGCAACTTCGCGAAATCCTAAGCGTAGACGATCTACCATGGGAAGATCTCCATCACAGATCTTCGTTTTTACCTAAGGATGATGCTTTTGAAAATGATTTTTCATCTATCTTTACCGCTGAATATGTCAAAGACGCTCAGGATCCAACGAAACATTCTGATTCAGAGTTGAATTTAGGGAATATTTCTCGTACTATTCCCATTGATATTTCAGTGAAGCCCGGAATTGAGGAGAACATTCATATAGGTGCCACATGTACAGAAGATGAAATCCAAACTTACAAGGCCCTATTCCAAGAATTCCGCAATGTGTTTGCCTGGTCTTACGAGGAAATGCCGAGAATCGATCCTGCCATTGTTGTTCATGAAATAAAGACCTACCCGGATGCTAAACCCGTCCGGCAACGGTTGCGTCAGATTCACCCTCGAAAAGCGGCTGCGATTAAAGCAGAAGTCGAAAAGCTGTTGAAAGCAGGTTTCATATATCCGATCTCGTTAACGGATTGGGTATCGAATATTGTTCCAGTCAATAAGAAACAAGGAACAATAAGAATCTGTATCGACTATAGGGATATAAATCGAGCTTGTCCAAAAGACAACTATCCTACGCCTTATATCGATCAAATTATTGATGATTGTGCCGGAAGTGAAATGTTTTCCTTTATGGATGGTTTTTCGGGCTATAATCAAATCAATATTCTACCTGCCGACCAACCAAAAACGGCATTCATTTGTCCATGGGGGACATTTCCTTATTGCAAATTACCTTTTGGGCTTAAGAATGCCGGGGCCACTTTTCAACGGGCGATGTCTTACGCATTTCATGACATCAAGCACATTGTGCAACCGTACCTCGATGATTTGCCTGCTCATTCTTTACATCGAGCTGATCACCTTGTCCACTTACGAGCAATCTTTATGAGGTGTAGGCATTATCGAATTCGGTTGAATCCCCACAAGTGTGTTTTCTGTATAGAAACAGGTCGATTGCTGGGATTTGTTGTTTCAAAAGCCGGCATTCGCGTCGATCCCTCGAAAGTCGAAGCTATCATCAAATTGCCTCCTCCTTCGAGTTTGCGCCAACTCCAAAGTTTGCAAGGGAAAGCGAACTTTTTACGCCGATTCATCCCAAACTACGCCGAGGTCACTAAAGGTTTTACACGGTTGTTGAAACAGAACGCTCAATTCTTTTGGGACGAGATTGCCCAACAATCTTTTGATGCACTTAAACACGCGTTGACCCATGCACCATTGTTGCATCCTCCCAACTACAACCAGGACTACTTCTTATACCTCGCGGCTTCGCATTCCACCATTGGAATGGTGTTAGTTCAAGAAGATGAATTCGGAGCAGAACATGTGATATATTATCTTAGTAGGACCTTAAATCCCACTGAGTTAAAATATTCGCATGTGGAGAAATTG
Source organism: Pinus tabuliformis (assembly GCA_031772625.1). Classification (NCBI taxonomy): domain Eukaryota; kingdom Viridiplantae; phylum Streptophyta; class Pinopsida; order Pinales; family Pinaceae; genus Pinus; species Pinus tabuliformis. Next base: position 699,511,901 of record CM062805.1, on the reverse strand, counting down.
GCCCTGGCAGCCGTTCAAGCTGTCCAGCGTTTTCGTCACTACATTCTTCTCCGTAAAACTACAGTTATTTCGGATTGCAACCCTATGATTTACATTTTGACAAAACAACTGCTAGGGGGCAAGTACTCTAAATGGATCGTTATCCTACAAGAGTTCGACTTGGAGTTCGAGAAGTCCAAGTCTAAGAAATCCTTAGTTTTTGCGGAATTGATGTGTGATTTCCCGCGTACTGACACAGAGACTGTGGCAGAGGAGTCCATTGCGGACGAATCTTTGTTTCTTATCAGTACTTAGATCCGTGGTACGGGGATATAATCATCTACCTCCAAACCCAAACCTTTTGGCCTGAAGCTTCAAAGGCGGAACGTCGAAAAATTCGGTTTCAATCCCAGCAATACAAAATTATTGGAGATACACTTTATCGCCGGGGGGCAGACTTAGTTTTTCGACGTTGTTTAACTCACGAAGAGGCTGAGAGGGTTTTGAATGATTGTCACTCTGGAGCATGTGGCGGTCATATGTCTGGGTATGCCACAGCTCAGAAGGTGTTGCGCGCTGGTTACTTCTGGCCATCTATGTTTAAAGATTGTATCATTGCAGTCCGGAAGTGCCACAACTGCCAAGTGTTTGATCGAAAGATGCGCGCACCACCTGCTCCTCTCCACCCTATAATTTCCGTTGGTCCATTCGCCAAATGGGGTATCGACTTTATTACTTGTAACCCTCACTCGGCCGGGGGCATGCGTATATCATCCTCGCGGTTGATTATTTCACTAAATGGGCCGAGGCGATGCCTACATTCGACGCAAGCGGCAAAACAGCTGCAGTTTTCGTATTCAATCATATTATAACTAGGTTTGGTGTCCCACAAGCAATCATTACTGACCATGGGAGCCATTTTCGAAACATCATGATGACTGAGCTTACAAGCCAGCTTGGTTTGCGCCACGATAGCTCTACTCCTTATTATCCGCAAGCCAACGGTTTGGTTGAGTCTATCAACAAAGTTCTAGTTATCATGATCCGACGAACCATTGGTATTCATCGGTCGAATTGGCACAACATGTTATTTTCGGCGCTATGGGCATACCGAACCTCAGTGAAAACTTCAACAGGGTTCACTCCTTTCCAGCTAGTTTATGGCTTGGAAGCTGTGTTACCCATTGAATGCGAAATCCCATCACTTCAAATGGCTGTCGAATTACTCCCAGCTACTTCCGAAGAGGAGAAACGTTTATTATACTTAGCTAAATTAGATGAGACTCGACGTGACGCTACATTGGCAATCGAGACTCACGCGAAGCGAATGAAAGCTCAGTATGATAGAAATGTGACCCCTCGAAGTTTTTCGGAGGGAGACCTAGTGCTATTATATGATCAAGCTAACGATAAGCTAGGTGCTGGAAAATTCGTTCCTATGTGGCATGGACCCTACATTGTAAAGCGAAAGCTAGCAAAAGGGGCTTATGAGCTGGTTGATTTTGATGGGGACTCTTTGGGTAAACCCAGAAATGGACTTTACCTAAAGAGGTATTATGCTTAAATGGTGGGTATGGAGAATTTTTTAGTTAGGTTAGGTTTTCTTTCTAGCTAGTATGCTTGTTAGTTAGTCAGTGTGCTTAGCTTAGAGAGTGTGTTTTTCGTCGTTATTCTGGCTTATCTTGGTTTTACTCTTGATATTGCAGATGTCGACGCCTCTCCAAACATACATTGGATTTGCTGATGGTGCTTGTCGTAGTACACGGAATATCTCTTCCGCAGCTTGGGTTATCTATTCACCCTCTGACGAGTTAGTTTCTATGCATGGGGTAAGCCTCGGTCAAACAACGAACAACATTGCAGAATACAGTGCAGTGGTTGAATTATTATCTGAATCTATTTCATTTGGAATTCGACGTTTGATAGTGAGGTTAGATTCTGAACTTGTTGTATTACAGCTTAATAGAGTTTATGCCATTAGAAATCCTGTGTTATTAAGGTTGTTTTTGAGAGTGCGTCTCTTGGAACGTGAATTTGATTACATTGAATATCAGCATATTCCAAGGTCTTTAAATACATTAGCAGATGCAATTGCTTCTCGAATGTTGGACAGACATTTACGATAATCATGCAAGTAAATTTAAAAACATTTCATCACATATGTTAAACAAGATAAGCCGGTAATAGTGATATATATAGATAGGAGTGTGTCAAAAAATATACATCGTCTTCGATCATAGGTTGAAAAACACCTTATGATCGGCAAAAATGATAAAGTACAAAAAGTCAAAAATGTCACATGTGTCTACAAAGTGACTAGCCAATCACTGGTGGTGCTCCCTATACGACACCACTGCACGGGCTACCTTACGCAAAAATCTCCTAAATGGTCCAGGGACTGCGACTACATAGCGCTGAAGCCTGATAGGAATATCATCCATAGTAGTCTCAAGCATATCCGCTGTCAGACGCTCTAGATCATGCTCCAACTCAGCTAGTACCTCTGCAGCCGCGTCCTGTGGGGCCTGTACCGGTGCAACTGGATGTCTCCTCTCAAAAGGCCGGAGGTTGGCTGGGCGCTGTGGACCAACATCTGCATTTTGAAAATTTTTACTGTCAGTTTTGAGACGATATATATAAAAAACAAAAAAATACATAATTTGAAAACTTGTGAAAAATAAAGTACCTCTGTCATCCCATTGTTCTCCCTGTGGAAGAACCATGTTCGGATCATGTCGAAAATCTACTCCGGCATACGGAAAGTCCTGGATCGAAAAAACCTGGTCCTCTAACCAGTGAAAATAACTATCAAAAAATCGAACAACTGCCGCGCCCTCGTCAGGATGTCGGGCCATCACCGCAACCCATCGTACCAGCTTTGGCTCCCGAGGACCCAAGATATCAACAGTGAGTTGCTGAGGGATCAGCATCGGAACTCTCTCTAAGGCAAAGCTCACGACTAAAGGCCCATATCCAAAAGTTTTCAGTCGTCCGTTCTTTGCCTTAGTCAGTTGGCTCTTCACATTAGCCGACACAGCATCACACCAGTTGAAAATGGTGCCTTGGTAACAGTCAATTTCCATCCGCATTTGGGACCTGGAAGCAATGTGTAAAGCAGCTGCGCCGCAAATTCTGGTAACCATGAACGCTATAACTTTGAGCTCACGCAGAGAGATGTCTTTGATCTCCACGCCTTTCGAATGGTGTGCACCAGGTGTGCACCAATCTTCCCGGAGACTAACAAGGGATTGGCCACCCGGCCTAGTCCCGGCTAGATTGAGTTGCTCGCCTCTATTTGGCAAGCCAGTGAGAAAGTATACATCAGAGGGCTCTATCTCGAGCTGGTGCCCTCCTATGTAAAAGCATTGCTCTTGAATGTTCCATCTCTCAACCAGCCATTCTAAGAATCTCACCTGAGCCCTCATGCCAGGTATGGCCCAGTATTTATATAGCCCGCATTCTTTTAGGGCATCAATGGAAGGTTGATGTTCAATTGCAGCTAAATAAACGTCCTCGTGCTCTCTTTCTCTCCAATCCAACATGGTGAGTGCCCTACACACCAAGAAACAATGATTAGAACTGATTTGGGGAAATTTGAATGGTTATTTGTGGAGATTGGGGTTTTAAAATCCGCCTTTCACGGAGGACGCACCCCGCGTTTACAACACAGGGCGTCCGGACGCAGCTGGCCTGAAGGTGGGCTGCGTCCCCCGACCATTTTCCTGTATAGGAAAAAGTCGGGGGACGCAGGTCACCCGAAGGGCACCTGCGTCCACCGAGGGGCGCATTTTGAAACCTAAACCCCCCCAAAAAACAAAACTAAAACCTAAAATACAATTTTAATCGGATGAAATTGAAGAGTAGGATGTTGTAAAATACCTGGAAGAGACGGCGTTCGATTCTGACGGTCGGATTTTCCGCAGCAACCACGGGAAGTTTCTTGCCAAAAGCCCTTTTTTCAACCTCAACAGTAAAATGGTAAAAATGATATTGTAAAAAGTCTTTTTATAGGTTTTTTGGATGAATTTGTTCATTTTTCACCATGGAAAGATGTTTTTCGATGTATTTTTGCCTATCTTAAACAGGTATGAGTAATGTGTTGCTTTTGTGCAGGACAAAGGGACTTAGAGGGAAAATTGTCATTTTTCACGAACCAAAATATCAGAGTCATCTTTTAAGCCCTTTTCTGACTCCTAAAAAATGAAAAGATTGCCGAGCGTTTCTTTTACACTCGTTAAAACGGAATTAAAAGACGGTCCCCTTATAGCTCTTTTCTGACCGTAGAATCAGGAAAAGATTGCCGGGTTTTTGTCGTTTCAAACTCGATACGGAAATAAAACGACGTGTCCTTGATCGCTTTTTACTTTTCAGGTCAATGGCACTACTTATGAAAGTACTCCTTGGTCGCGAGATCAAGCGGTTCCCCCAGGTATTATTTTATACTTTTTCGGGCTTGAGGGACACAAATCTACGAAAAAGTTCAACTTGGAGTCTTCTTAAGTTTTTCAAACTCTCTAAAATTGAAAAATGCCGAGTTTCTCCTATACTGGGCTCGTTAAACATTTCACAGTAAAGGACCTGTTCAATTACAAACAGGAACGAACCACTCCTTCCTAGGGTTCGAATCAAAACTAGGTTGGACTCATCCGAAGGATGAGCTTATAATCAAGCATATGTTATCCTCCTCAAGCTTGTTAAAAATAAAGAGGTACTTGCCAGAAATGGTGGGGGAAAAGAGAGAAGAATGAGCCTATTTGTTACCTTTTGTCTCAAAAGAAACTTTATTACCACTCTTGAACACGACACTTTTCATTCACCTGGGTTGGGAAATCCTTTACCTCACAGTTGATCAAACTACTTTGAAAGTCTTCAGCCAGGTTCCGGGGATTAACTTTGAGTTATTTAGCACCAAGCCATCTGTCGTGTCGTTATGTGTTCAAGAGGTCTGCAAACAAAACTTTCATCTGCAAAATACTTGTCATCCATTTGACCATCCCTGAGTCAGTCTTTACAGCAACATTTCTTCAACTTGAACAATGATTTCGTGTTGCGGGCTTGCCTGCAACGGGTCGCTTTCTATCGACATCAGCACATTATCTAGAGAGATGACTTAGAGATCGTCAGTACCTTGAAGTCTGCATGCATCAATGGCAGGTTTCTCGCCTTTGACGTCAGTTTACATCATTGACTTTCGATCAAAGGATTCCGTGAAATGTTCGACATCAACTCATTCATTCACATCTCATGGATTGTACTGGGTACTTTGAGAACCATTGACATTACTGGTGGTCTCTCTCACGCTTGTTAACAGTTTACATCATCGACTGGTAATCAAGTGGTTTCTACCATGTTCGACATCAACTCATTTATTCGCATGGCTAGAATCGTACCAATTTGAGAAGTAGAAATGAAGACCCTGGATCTAGTTTCCACCATCCAGGCTGCGAGGAGTTTTGTATTCATTATCTAAGTAGACTAATCATAAACAGATGGCTGCGCCCATACTGTGTCTACAAAAGTCTATGATTATGATGTACTGCAAGATCATTCCTGTATCAGAGTAGTTAGTCTGTTAGTTAAAGTTTTAATCTGAGTATGGGAATGCCTACCTCAGTGATGATATAATCTTATACATGTATTTTGTGTTGAAAATTGTAGGTTCTGACCAGGCTCTCCACGAGATAATCCTTGAAATGATAAAGCGCTTCACCCTTCCTAGATAATACAAAACCCTAATCTATTTCAGGCTTCGCACTTTAGGGGGCAATCTGTTACACTAAAAAATGTCACCATGACCATTTACAGTTAGGATGACTCTATCAACAGTCATGCTACCCTCTTAGGCAAGTCTTATGCCTCTGCTTTCCATGTCAAACTCCAAAAAAGAGAGAAAGTCTTTCTAAATGTATTTATCTCTGGGGACGCAGGTTCTCTCAACCTTACCTGCGGGGACGTACCCAATGTTCACAAAAACTGCGTCTTTGGACGCTCTGTATGTAAAGGTGCAGGTGCGTCCCCCTGAAAAGGTTAAAATGCGCAAGTTTCATCTTTAAAAAGTCACTTGTGGTTATTTCTAGAGCATTCTAGAAGGTTGTTCGACGTGTATTGAGCGCCTCCAGATGGTTCATGCACTCCTACCAAAGAGGAACTTATCCCATCAATAAGGGAGCTATCCCATCCAAAGAGGGGATTATCCCATTGATGGTGGACCTGATTAACTTCCTCTTGAGCACTATAAGTACAGGCATTGGGCCAGAAGGAGGAGAGGTTGGAAGCTATACATTTCTAAGGGTAAATGCTGCAGGAATTAGGACTCCCATTTAGAAGCTTGTGAGGAGAGATTGCCATCTTTGCTTGTTCTATTTGGAAGTGGGTGAGCTTTGTCAAAGTAAAGGAGAACTCTTGATGGACCCTGGGAGGGACTTGCACAACACCAAGGCTCAGGTTGTATTTGTTCCTTTTGTTACCTATTAATGCAAATGAGTCCATTCTTCTCAATAACTTGTTATTTATGAGTTGTTTCATGTACTCCTTGGTCTATGTGTTAAATATGTTTTATTCTATGAGATTATCAAGTGCTATTTAATCGTTTGATTTTTAGTGTATGCAGGTTTCAAAGTGAAGGAGGAGCTCATCCGGATCAGCGGAACTGGACTGCTACAACAGCGTTGGATTACAGGTAGGATCTAAACACTTGATTTCCCGTATAGTAAATGCATGTTTAGAGAAGGATTGCTCTTGTTTGTCTTGTTTGTCACTAGAGAGTCTTAGGCTCCTAGGGAGGTTGGTTGTGTCCGCACAATCGACTCTTTCCGCCTGACATGACTTAAAGACTGAAGTTGCACTATTGTGCTTCAGCCATATTCTTTTATGAAACTGGACCAGTTATTCTAATTTTGACAAGGAAGCTTTTATGCAAATGTGCACTACTGTCTTTGTTTGAAAGTATTTCTGCGTTGAAGGAAGAATCTCAGATAGCGATTGATATTGGGAGTGTCTAGCAGCTCATATGGTACTATTATCTATGTCTGAATTCATTCTTTTCATATGAATTGTTATTTTATTACCTTTGCTATTATCGCATATATGTATGTGTTTTAACAACATTTCTTTATTCTTTCCACTATTGGATGTTTATGGGATGCCTTTCCTTTGATCATATATGTATCGATGATATATAAAGTGTAGCAATATTGCGTTGATCCATTTGTTTAACGATTTAAGCAAAGTAATTCTTGAATGAATAAAAGTCCATGTTTATTGAATAGAGTCATCTACATGCCTGTTTATAAATATAGATCATCAAGCGCTACACTTTAAAAGTACAATAGTTCCCGGGATTAGTAGTAGTTCTTTTATTTCGCCAATAGATCAAGTTATTCGCCTATCATTAGATTAGTCAACCAATCATTCATTCATTCCGTTTATCCATTTCTAGGAAACTGGTCCCATTATCCCCAGTCGGAGCCACCATTCCAAACGGAAAAGGAGCTGTACTAAGGTCCGGACCGGGTGGTTATCCCCCAATGTTGATACAACGATTTTCGGGGCATCAACATTTTTGGCGCTAGAAGGAGGGCCTCAACTGTGAATGGCAAGCAAACCTAAATCTGCAGGCCATTCTAAGAGTAATTCTCCCTCCGTATCTCCTCGTACTTCCCAATTGCATGCTGGTTCTCCAGTATCCAAACAAGAAGAAGAGGAATCAACTACCACTGCTCAAATCCATCATACTCCAGAACAATTAAGTCTTGAATCCCCTGAAGTTCAGTCCCTTATCCACAAACTTCAGAGCTTCTTGATTTCACCACAGAAATCTGAGGTATCACAAAGCAGTGTGACTTCGCAGTTTAATCTACCTCATCCTCTCACCAGACTTCAGAGCGAAAAGCTCGGTATTGAACCTACTGAGTTCCCTTTACCCAAAAGGAAAAAGGCGAAAAAATATACTAAAGGATCTGACAGTGAAGAGCTTTCATCCACATCCTCCATCTCACCTTCCCCTGTGCGAAGTCAACTATCCACTCCCCCATTACATATTGTTGTCTATCAGGGATTAGGAGCTTTAACATCCCCATCTGCTCACTCTGCAACATTATTTCCTTCCCAGACATTTGGAATTTCAACAGTAGCATCATTTGCTACTGCTGTTATAATGGCAAATCCATGGACCAAGCCTGGTGCGGTCAACATGCCTGCACCATTGCATGCATTACCTGATGCTCCTGAAAAATGGTTACCCAAGTTTAACCCAGATGATGGGACCCAGGCTGAGGAACACATTAATAACTTCATGCTGGCAGTCAACTTGAAAGGAGTGACAGAACAAGATGTTGTTGTTAGACTTTTCACTTATACTTTGCAAGGATCAGCAGGATCCTGGTATTTTTCTTTACCCTCTGGTTCCATTACTAGTTGGAACACTTGCCAAGAACAGTTTCTTACCAAGTATGGAGATGATAGGTCTTTGGCTACACTAATAAACGATCTCTCCAATCTTAGGATAGAGCATAGGGAACCAATTAAGGAATTTAATGCCCGATTCAATAAACTCTTGAATAAAATCCCAACGGCCTCCAAACCAAGTGAGAAAATCCGAAGCGAATGGTACATAACCGCCCTACCTACCAATATAGCTATTTTTGTAGACAGGGCAGGCAAACCTACTTTAGCTAAAAACATGAAAGAAGCACTTGCTGTGGAGAAACGCATTAATGCTCTAGAAAAGAAAGCTACTCTGGAAGACAGAAAAGCCAAAAAAGTTTATTTTAAAGATGATTCAAGGAAGAAAACCCCAAAAGATCCATATGACATGGAGGGTTTGCAAAAGGTCCTCAAGACTTTGTCAAACGAAATGGTTGAAATAAAGAAACAAGTAGCTAAAACCTCAACCAAAAGACCCTTTAGAAATTATAAGAAAACTGAATCAAAACCACCAAATGTTATATCAAATGCAGATTCAGATCTTGAAGATGGAGAAGAAGAAACAGCTACACCTACTAGTGAAGAAGAAGAGATTGTTGAAAGTCACGGAATGTGGGATTTCATACTGCCTAACTCCGATACCAATAATGAAGAAGAAGCGTTCCCTGTCACTACTAGGAGTAAAAGTACCTCCGAACCTGTTCAGACAACATCAAAGAAAGGGAGTGCAGGTGCTGCTACAACAAAGGAAAAGGTATCTACAAAGAAGCTACCTGCAGCAGTTCCCCAAAACCAACCTTCAACCTCAAACACTCCTTCAACATCTAAAACTTTGGTAGTATCCGATTCAATGGATTACAATATTGTTGATGACATGAAGAAAACTAAGGCAAACATTACCATGTTTGAACTTAGCAAATTAAAACATCAGCAGAAATTGCTCCTCAAAGAATTAAATGATGTTCCCACTTCACCTCTTCCCAGTGCTAAAGCTGCTAACGATACAGGTCAACCAACTTCTGGTATGGTTGAAGCTACTGATGCAGTCCTAATTGGAGATAGATCAAACTCTCATACTCCACCTTTCCTTCTAACCTATGAGATCTACAATAGAAACCTGCACAACTGTTTGATTGACTCAGGGGCATCTTCTAACATAATGCCAGCTTCAGTTTGTTCCAAACTGAACATTGGACCCCAGAAGTCTGCTATTCATATTGTACAGTTGGACAAGACTAAAGTACAGGTTTTGGGAGAGATTAATTCCATAACTATCAGGTTATCTGCTAATCCCAGAATAGTACAAAGGATTGATATCCTAATAGCCGATATACCTGAATTTTATGGTTTGATCTTGAGCAGGGATTGGTCTGAAAAACTACATGGGTATATTTCTACTGATTGGTCACATATGTGGCTTCCCTATAAGGGTAAGCTAAATCAAATAAGGATTGATCGAGAAAAACATATGACCCATACAGTTACTGAGTTTGAGCAAGAAAACCAACCAATAGCATTTAATAACAACATTTTGGGGAATTATTCATCAGAGTCATTCTTTGGCAACTTCGCTGCCCAGCCATCCCCTTTCTCAGTAGACCATTTTGCATCTCAGATTGAGAATTTTTCACAAACAGATAGGTCTAGATGTTTCAATGATACTAAGAAAACTGTAAATAAAATTGTTAATACTTCTTTATTTTGGTCGTTATATTTCGATGGGTCCAAATCTAGTGAGGGCTCAGGAGCAGGATGTATTTTGATTAGCCCACAAGGGGAAAAAACAATGTTTTCCTGTAGATTAGAATTTGAATGCACAAATAACACAACAGAGTATGAAGCCTTAGTCCAAGGGCTATATAAAGCCATCGGCCTCAAGGTCCAATATTTGAAAGTGTTCGGAGATTCTGAAATTATTATCAAACAAGTAAGAATACAATTCATTGTCTTTCCACCCATCTCAAGCATTATCAATCGCTGACACAAGAACTTACCTCCCACTTTTTGGCATTCAATATTTCTCCTATTCCCAGATCTCAAAATTCGGCAGCTGACTTGCTAGCCAATGTTGCCTCCAAGCTCCTACCTTCCGAAGACTACAACCCAGATAGATTTTCAGTAGAATTTCTTTTTAGGCCATCAATTCCTGACAATGTCACAAATTGGAGAGTATTCAACCATGATGAAGACATTTTGCAGTTCTTAACTTCCGAAAAGTCCTATGATGATCAAATCATCGAGGAAAATGAGCATGACCTTCAAATGAGAGGTAAAACTGAGGAAAATTCAATCCCTAAGCCTGTGGTAAAGCTAGAGGATCTTTATGATATTAAAGACAGGTTTAAACCCGTGACTAATGCAAAGCTCCATAGTTCTACCCTAAGGTTTGAGTTGATAAACCTTGGCACTGAGAAAACTCCTCAAAACATTAATTTAGGATTAGGACTTTCCTTGGAAGAGAAGGAGGCATTCATTAGACTGTTAAGGAAAAATAAACAGGTTTTTGCTTGGAAATATGACAATTTAAAGACATATGATACATCCATCATCCAGCATACCATTCCAATGCTTCCCGATCAGAAACAATTCAGCAGAAGTTGAGAAAAATACATCCGAACTTAGAGAGTCAAATAAAATTTGAACTTAACAAACTCTTGAAAGCTAAGATTGTTTTTTCCGTTCGGCACTCCAACTGGGTCTCCAATATGGTGCCAGTCAGAAAGAAAAATGCCGACATTAGGATTTGTATTGATTTCAGAAATTTGAACAAGGCAAGCTTAAAAGACAATTTCCCATTACCTACCATGGAGCAAATACTCCAATCAGTAGCAGGCTCTGAGTTAGTGTCCTTTCTAGATGGTTTCTCAGGATATAACCACGTTCTGGTCCATCCTGATGACCAGCTTAAAACCACATTCAGAACAAAATGGGGAACATATGCGTATCAGAAAATGCCTTTCGGACTTATTAATGCAGGAGCGACATTCCAAAGAGCGATGGATATAGCTTTTAAAGGGTTGATTAATAGAACAGTAGTCGTCTATCTAGATGATATTACTGTATTTTCCAAAGAGAGGTCAAATCATTTGCATGATCTAAATCAAATATTTCAACGCTGCAAAAGATATGGTATTTCTCTTAACCCTAAAAAATCTTTCTTTGCTCTTGACCAAGGAAAGCTCTTAGGCTTCATTGTGTCTAAAGATGGCATTTATATTGATCCTGACTAGATCAAAGAAATCTCTGAAATCCATTTCCCTCATAATAAAAAATCCATATAGTCATTTTTAGGCCAAATCAATTTTGTCAAAAGATTTGTTCCAGATTTTTCTCAAATTATTTTGCCACTTCAAACTATGATTAAGAAAAATTCAGTCTTTAAGTGGGGATCAGTAGAAAAGGAAGTGTTTGATTTAATCAAGCAGTCAATAATCAATGCCCCAGCCTTAAATACTCCTAATTTTTCTAATCATTTTACATTGTATACTATCGCATCCACCTCGTCTTATGAAGCAGTACTCACGCAGCTCAATGATCACAATTTGGAAGCACCCATTTCATTCTATAGTTTAAATCTTCAGGGTGCTGAATTGAATTACTCCGAAGTAGAAAAAAAAGCCTTTGCTGTATATAAAGCTGTCAAACATTACAGACCCTTCCTTTTAAAAACCCACACAAAAGTAATAGTTCCCTTTCCTGCGGTAAGGCAACTATTGATCCAAAAGGAGCTAGGTGAAAAAACGGCAAATTGGGTTACAGCACTTCAAGAATATGACTTAGAAATTAAACCAGCAAAGATTGTTAGAGGTCAAGGTTTTTGCAGGTTATTGGCAGGAGCATCCAACATTCCAGAATCAAGTGATACAGATCAAACCGAAGAAATTAACCAGATAAGTATTACTGATTCTGAGTCACAATATGCTGACTTAATCTTTTATTTGAAAAATGGATATGCACCTCCTAACCTGTCTTACAAAAACAAAAGGGCCATTAGATTGAAAGCAAAAAATTTTACAATTATTGATGATGTGATTTTTAGGCAAAATTATGATTCAATCTTATTAAGATGCCTAGAAAAACCTAAAGCACAAAAGGTTTTGCAGGAATTACATGATGGACCAGCAGGAGGACATTTTGGAGCTGATACAATAGCCCATAAGATCATTCATGCTGGCTATTATTGGCCCACTCTATTTAGAGATGCTCATGAATATGTAATGAAATGCCAAAATTGTCAAACTTCTAATGGAAGACAAAGAAAATCAGCTTTTCCTTTGCAACCGGTCAACATTGAACAACCATTTGAGCAATGGGGATTGGATATCATTGGGGAAATTACTCTGCATTCTTCCAAACAGCATAATTATATCCTTACTGCTACCGATTATTTTACTAAGTGGGTTGAAGCAATTCCTTTGAAGACAACAAATTCTAAGGCAATCATTGAATTCATAGATCAATTCATCATTACCAGGTTTGGTGTCCCAAATGCTCTTGTTTTTGATAACGCATCTTACTTCTCAGGCAATGCCATGTTTGATTTCGCTATTAAAAGTGGATTTAAACTAAAATATTCTGCTAATTACTATCCTCAGGGTAATGGTTTAGCAGAGTCTACAAAGAAAAATCTGATTAAAATTATTAAGCGAACTATCGAGCAGAACCATAAAACATGGAACAAATCCTTAATATTCGCACTATGGGCTGATAGGATAACACAGAAGGCTTCTATAGGATCTTCTCCGTTTAACCTTGTGTATGGAAAAGAAGCAGTGATACCAACAAACCTTGTCCTTCCTTCCTTAGCCCTAGTTCATTTATTGAGGAAAGCCCTTCTTCTTCTATTCAACTTAGACATGACCAAATTCTAAAATTAGAAGAGGAAAGGGAAAAGGCCAAGGTTATTCATGCGAAACATCAGCAAATCATTAAGTCATCCTTTGATTCAGTCTCATCCGGTTCAAAACAATTTCAAGTCGGTGATTTAGTTCTAAAATGGGACAAAGCCCATGAGGACAAGGGAAAACACACCAAGTTCCAGAAGATGTGGCTTGGGCCATTTCAGATCTGTGAGAAGATAGGCCATTCGACCTTCATATTACAAGATTTATCAGGTTTGAGAGATTCTCTCCCTGTTAATGGCCTTATCTTAAAGAAATTCTTTAATTGAGAAGGTAACCCCTTCTCCTTTTTAGATTAATAGAGTTTTGTAATTTGTAGGACCATTAGAAAATAAAGTTGTAAGGTATCTTCCATTGACCTTTGCTGTATTTAAAAGTTTCTCAACAGAGGTAGTGTGGATATTTACTTTTAAATAATAGAAGTCTTACATAAAAGAGATAATTTCTAGGAAACTAGGTATAGTTGCATTCCAAAATCACAATTCAATTTTTGTGAACCCTTCTCGAAGTTTAGAAGTATTGTAAATCATTTTATGTTTTCAGATTGGCCAAAAAGGGTTATCAATATCAAAACAGAAACTAATCCAACTTCAGCATCTTTAACTCTTAACTTGTCATCCATTTACTCTTAAGGAGAAAATTGTCCATCCCATTCACCAAAGATTATGGTTACTCAGCGTGTAATTCTAAAATATCTGATATTAAAGATAAGAGGTCTTATTACAAGCCTGCTTACCATGTTCATAGGGAAATAGTTTAATCGACATTACCAATACTGAATACCAAAACAGGGTAATGGCTTAGAATTATAACACAAGGGGTCTCATCACGAGCCAGCTTGTTCGGTTAGATTACTACCAGTGAATGGCATTGTCAATAGCTGGCCACCAAACCAGGACAATGGCTTTTTATCTTAAGCAATAACAGAATGTAAAAGGAAATACAAAATATGAAAACATGTTTTGAATTCATTCTGTTAATCACACTCTTAAGTGGATGGGACCATGGACAGTAATATGGTTTAAAGGTATCCCTGTCGAAACTATGAACGTTTGCTAGCAGCAGAGGCTCTACCTATGACAAAGGAGTGAATTCTAAAAGATGATTTGGAAAGGTTCTCTGTTTTATCATTATAAACCAATAAACGCCAATTTAAAACTTAGAATGTATCTAATTTTAAACAAGAGAGGAAATTAACAAAGATAGTTTTATTTTATTTAGAATGCAAATATACCTAGTTATATTAGAATTTTTCTTTTAATGAGAACTCTATTTTGAAAAAGTTTAAGTATTTCCATACTTTTCAGAGATAACTGTTTCTTCCAGCGAATTGCCAATTGTTGTGCTTTACAACAACCCCCCATTTCTTATCATTATTTCTTTTGAAAAACTATCATATGAAATGGGTCCCTTTTAGTTTTGATTGGTATCAATATTGTATTGTTCAAAAAGGTCCGAAAACAAAATGAAAAACATTATGAAAACCTTTTTGATAAACCCATTTTTATCATAATAATACAAATAATCAATCTTTTATCATTGCGATAAAGCGATCGCAAGATTGCATATCGCAATGACATAGGGAGAATAAGTTAATGGCCCATTGGTTTTCGCCGATTCGATATCGCTATCGGCTATCGACAATGTTCTATGCATGTTCTTAAAGCGCCCCAGGCCATTCACCCCGATGCGATGCGATTTCACTATCGGTGATCGGCGGTATGCTATCCATATTTTCATAGAGCGCCCATACTCCCGATGCGATGCGATATCGCTATCGGCGATCGGGGATTTCAAAAGTGTCAACATAAGGAGATAAGTTTTCCCCGATGCCCGATTGCGATAAAGCCAAAAGCGCAGATTTCAAAAAAGCCGTTAAGACAGAGGGATATTATGATAAATTCATATTAAAAGCTTGATCTGTCGAACAGTGATTTACCTGCGCTCAACCGCCAAAACATCCAAGGCACGCTTAAACGAATCATTCGGCTGATTAATGATATGATGGGCATTTAAAGGATTGGCAGGTTTTAACGGCCATTTAATGTAATAATAAGTCCTGAAATCTCCCCATAGATTGTATTCGCGGCCATTTTAAAAGCTAATCCCTCACCACGCATTGATCAATTTATCTTTCTCATATTGGGTTTTCATTGCCAATTCTCTATGTTATGTTCATTTTCACTTCTGTGCAGAATTCATCCAAAGAAGAAAACTCAAGCAGAATGGGGAAGAAATCTAAGAAAACCACAGTCGCTTCCGTTGCGCCAGCCACTGGACAAGCTGTCGCTGATCCATCAAACAAAAAGAAAGGATTGATATCTGATACTACATGTTCTGGTCTCGGCAGAACTACTTGGCAAAGTACCTACAATCTGATTTAAGTCGAAGAACCTAAAGTGACAACAGTACAAGCTTCTGCAGATTCAACTCGGAAATCTGATGGTATTTTAAAAGACCTGGCTGACTCCTTCCTTCATCGGATAGCAGCTCGGGAGAAAATTCTCCCATATACAGATGTAGTGCGATGGGCAATTGAGGAAATCCCGATCATGGACAGAACCTTCTGCACCAGAGACGGGAGAATTTTTGGGTCATTCAAGGCTGATGATTTAAGGCAAATGTATCATTTGCCTGAGTCAGAAAGAAGTACAACAAGGCATTTTTGGAGAAATTCCGAAAAGAGAATGAAGTGGAATCCGAACACATCCGGGATTGGAGACAAAATCCAGCAAAACACAAACATGAATCTTCCGGTAAGTACTCGGTTGACTCCCTATGTTCTCCTTATTGTTATGCTAGAATAATGATGTGTAGATTGTGGGGGTTGCACGACTCTTCCAATTTCACTATAGAAATGGTTCCCTTGATGGAAGCGGCATGCAACAGTGAAATAATGGATTGGGCCACTATTCTCTCAGATAGACTAGCAACAGTCGTTCTTGAGTTTAGAAATAAGACCCGCGTTACTGAAAGGCTAATTCCCCCATTCTATTACAGTGCCTATATTTTAGATACCTTGTGTTTTAATTCTGAATTTCCTGTGCTCGTCTGGAGGTGGACGCCACAAGACCCCATGCCTATTCACATATACCATCAGAAATTATGGAAATCCTCTTATAAGCACCATTTATACCAAGTCTGCAATGGCTTTATGTTACCTATTCATTATTCTATTTTTGATAAACCTGCTCCCAAGATTTCCTACCAAGCTGGGATTGATTTAACATCAGTCGGAAGATGGTTCGGGGAGGAAAAGTTCACTTATATAAGAGTTTTCAGTAGCCAAGCTGAACCTCACGTCCTTCCTTTGTACATACCTAATAAACTGCTGGCGAGGGAAATAGCTTACCAGATCATTGCTGAGAGTGTCACACAGACTCTCAAGAAAAATAAGAAGCAGGGCTGGCCCTCTTTTCCTTTGAGATGTGGTGTCTATACCTTGCATGATCTCAAACATGTAGAGAAAGAAGCTACAAAGATGAAATCATTAACTCTAGCAACTCTCCCTAATAGGCAATTTGATCCCAACAAAGTCGCCTATAATGCACTCGAACAGGCCAAATTGTCAAAATTTGATCATAAAGAAGATATCTTTGATGACCTGTTCTCCTCAACTGAGTCAATAATGCAGGTTAAGGCATTTGCCAGAATGAAATATCAAGATGAAGGGTTGGTTGAATTTAACAGACTTAGAGAACAAAGGTTGCAAACTCTGCCTCTAGATCTATTAGCAACAACCCCAACAACATTGTCAAGCGAGCCTGAACGGCAACAGTCAAAGGAGCCTCCGGTTACAACAATAGAACCAGAAAAGCCACAGGAGGAAACTCAGACTAAAGAGCAGGAGAAAGTGCGGGAGGAGACCCAGAGTAAAGAGCATAAACAGACCAACATTGAAGTAAATGTGGATACTCATATTGACCCAAAATTGCTCCAGGAATGGCAGCAATTTGATTCTATTATCAGTGGTCTGGAATGTTCAAAGGACACCGAAACTTCAAAAGCAGCAGACACACAGGAAACCACTTCACAACAGGTTCTAAGTGGAACCAGCGGCCCACCCATTTCAAAAGAAGTAGAAATAATACCAAAGGACCCCTCCGATCAAATCATTTTGCAGGTAGAAGAGATTCCTCCCTTGGATGTCTTCTACAGCCCAAGGCATAAAGCTATAGTAAAACGACAGAGGAAAAGAAGAAGGACTAATCAACCTTCCCTTTTCCCAGAACAGACGGTCACGGGCAATGTGGTTTGGAAGGAGGAATTTGACCCCTCTGATGACCTGACAAAACTGTCACAATATGCTGGAGCCTATTCGGCAGCAACAATAGATAAGGCATCGGAGGTGAGTCTTTTACTGAAAACAAAAGACCAGGAAATTTTCTTATTACAGGCACAGCTGACTGAAGCAAAGCAGAAAGCGGAGCAGGCAGAACAGCAATTGTTGACACAACAGCAATTAAACAATCAACTAACTCAACAATTGCAGGCAGAAAAACAAAGGATTGACCACAGTGCAATCCAAAAGCTGAAAGAATTGTCAAAGGCCTTGGTGAAATTGAAGGCAGCAAATGAGAAAATGTTGAAATCAAAAGATGAGCAAATTGCTCAACTATCAGCACAGCTTGAGAAGACAAAGGGCGTTCCACAAGTAACTGAATTCAGAGTAGAAGCACTACAGATAAATACTGCATTGATAGCCAAATTAAGCTTCTATGTCAACAAATCGCCCAGGCAGAGCCACTATGTGAATTAACGGCATCCATCAGTGATAAAGTAGAAAAGGCCAGGACAGAATTGGATCAAGCTGAAGAAATGATAGCTGCATTTCTTGACTGGCAAGATACTGATCAAGGACAAGCGGCGAATTTACCAAGAATTTTAGAGTCACATAAAGATATACTCTTTACAGAATGGCAGTCCCAGTTAACGAAAGCAGAGAGGGAAGTTTCAAGATGCAAATCAACTTCAAGCAATTTGGTTGAATTAGTTAATAACACTCTCTACTTGTCAAACATGATTTCCCAATGCACACCAGGAAAATTGACAGCGATGAAAACATTGGAGCAGTCATGTTATCCAGATCTAGAGGAAAAGGGAAGATTAATTGCTGGAATTAACAGTTTAACGTGGGACACCTATTGGTTCTTCTTGGTAAAACCACACACTCAGAGAGCCGCCCTCAAGTTCCTTACAGATGCAATCGGGTATATTATCCCCGATATTCAGGATGCCACCTATGCCGCCCAGCTCAGCTCTCGCCTCAACAAACCACCCGAAGTGGAGCCGATGCTTGCGATAAGTCAGCTCAGATTTAAAGGCAAACAGCCTACTTAATGATTCATGCCGCCGACTGCCAGATTGCTGAGAAAAATCTTATCAAAATCAATTGATACCAATTAAGTAGGATTTCAGTTTCGTAGATAGTTAGATTAATTAAGTATTTATAGACCCTTTCATTGTTTTGGAAAGGGTCGTAAAGTTTTGTACTTGACTTAAAGACTGAAGTTGCACTATTGTGCTTCAACCATATTCTTTTATGAAACTAGACCAGTTATTCTAATTTTGACAAGGAAGCTTTTATGCAAATGTGCACTACTGTCTTTGTTTGAAAGTATTTCTACGTTGAAGGAAGAATCTCAGATAGCGATTGATATTGGGAGTGTCTAGCAGCTCATATGGTACTATTATCTATGTCTGAATTCATTCTTTTCATATGAATTGTTATTTGATTACCTTTGCTATTATCGCATATATGTATGTGTTTTAACAGCATTTCTTTATTCTTTCCACTATTGGATGTTTATGGGATTCCTTTCCTTTGATCATATATGTATCGATGATATATAAAGTGTAGCAATATTGCGCTGATCCCTTTGTTTAACGATTTAAGCAAAGTAATTCTTGAATGAATAAATGTCCATGTTTATTAAATAGAGTCATCTACATGCCTGTTTATAAATATAGATCATCAACCGCTACACTTTAAAAGTACAATAGTTCCCGGGATTAGTAGTAGTTCTTTTATTTCGCCAATAGATCAAGTTATTCGCCTATCATTAGATTAGTCAACCAATCATTCATTCATTCCGTTTATCCATTTCTGGGAAACTTGTCCCATTATCCCCAGTCGGAGCCACCATTCCAAACGGAAAAGGAGTTGTACTAAGGTCCAGACCGGGTGGTTATCCCCCAATGTTGATACAACGATTTTCGGGGCATCAACAGGGTCCTAACCCAGGTTCAAAGTTAATTGTGCCAAACAAAACCCTACACTACCCGCCTTCGGCATCAACCCACGTAGTGCAGGCTGAAGTCTCACCCGAAGCAGTATGGGGGGATGTTGGAACCAAGTTTCCACATCCAGAGATCAGTGTAATGTATTTTATTTCCCTTGAACTAAATTCGGGCAGATCTATAAGCCCCTAGGGCTCAATATTGTAACTCCCTTTAAATAGCCTCTAGACTTTCACGAAGGTCTACAATAGGTCTTTGTGGACTCTTAACAGTTGAATCATCAACTTATGCGTCAGAAAATAACCCTAGATCTGAGCTTGCGCGGATCTACTTAATTATTTAATAAACCTAACATAATGTATTATAATCTGTGCAGAAGTACTTAACATGCATCACGTACAGTTATTAAGACTTATCCCATAGAGTCGTGCATCAATAGATCAATATTTCATAAAGACATTATTCAATCACAACATATATTGCAAACATAAATAACAGAAGTAAATAGATAAACACAAGGATTATTCAACAGTCTTCTTTATTGATCTTCAATATGGTATTATAGACTCAAAACAACCCTGCGCACTCAGCTACAGGGGTCTACGCACTCAGACTCTACTTTAGGCCTCTGTGCACTCAGTTGCGGAGCCTTTCTTTCTCTATCTACTTGCTCCTTACTTACCCTTTTTCCTCTCTTAGACGTAGACATGCCTTAGACTCTCTAAGACATACCTAATTATAGCCTTTTACATACAATCCCATGGTTCGTGGACCAAGGGTGGTTCTCAAAACCGACTCAAATTTACATAGACAAGGGGCTAAAACCCCTTTTACTCCTAATTACGTATGCGCTCTCCATCCACAAATCACAGAGACTTTACATATTTTCACAAAAATTACATCAAAACTTGGATTTAACCTCAAGACTAACCCAGGGGACTCCATCCCAATAGGCCCCCAACACAAATATTGTGACTTGCCCTCGAGTCACTTGGATGGCACAGCGATTTTTCTATGAAGATCCCCCAGCTCCACCTGCACTACTGTAGCCTCGGCAGTGCTCTACGTAGCTGCCTACTTTACTTCTTCCACTAGCTACTCGGTATTTAGTCCTTCTGCGACCAGCTTCATTGTTTTTTAGGTCTACTACAAGCCCGTCAGCTTCTCCTAAATGTTGGTTGTGACTTGGTAAGTTTCTTCTAACCAAGGTCCCAACCTGGCCTTAAGCACGACCTCCTTCTAGGCTGCTTCTACCTGCACGAGGAGCTTCTTCCCCTCCTACAACTTGGCTAGGCACTACGCTGGATCAATTGAACATGTTGTTTCCCTGACCTCATCGTACTACTTCTGCAGCTCGCAAACCTCTGTATTCAATATCTGCAGGTTTTGGTATTCTTGCAGAGTTGTCACCAATTCCATCGCCTTCTCAAATAAGGTCGAGCAGTCAATGACTGCGGCATCCAAAGTGGTCATCCATTATTTTATGGTGGCTTGGCGTTTCTTCCTAACCTCAGGTAGAGTTGTAGGCTGTAATTTGAGCTATAGCTCTGTTAATTTCATGTTGAGTTTGAATTGAAATCCTCCAACTTCTTCCTTTACCTTGCACACTCCAATGGCTAACTTCCTGATCTTAGCTTCATGCTATGCGTCCTCTAAAATGTGAAGCTCCAACGTTATTCTGCAACTACAATCTCCAACCTAGAATTCTGTGCCTGCAGTTTCCTTTTCCTTCAAGGCCTGCATTTTCTCGATGAACATCTACTCATTGTTCACCCTATATTCACTGATTAAATTGAGAATGTGTTGCTCCCGAGCTCTCAATTCCTTTGCCACTCCTGCCAACAGCGCATGAAGAAGCTCATTCGGGAGCAATGCAAGTTTCAGCCCAATGTTCTTAAGGGTACTTAAGATGATGTGGTCATTGGTAGACTTTGCACATAGGGACCCTTATGGTAAAGCAATAATGTGAAGGTCCAGGGTCCTTACCAATTTCACAGCCTCACTCGTCCCCAGTGCCAGGCTCACTTATGTTGCACTCACTTCACCTGCGCCCACCTGTATCTTGTTAGCCTAGATCTGTAGCTCGCGCAGATCCTTCTAGAAGCTCCCCAATGTCTCGATATACTATTTCTCAAACTATTGCAGCACTTTAGTCATAGTGTCTCGTACTTTTTCACTGATTTCGTCGAGATCGCCCTCCGTCAATATCATGGGATAATCCTGTGACACGTTTGATTTCTGATTTTTCCGGGGACCTTCCCGCTGCTCCTGTCTGTGCTTCTTTAGTCGAAATAGGGTGCTCTACCCCTCATCTCCTCCGCCACCCTGTTTGGACTGTTCTTCGTCCTCGATCTCGGGCAAAGGGGATTTTCCACTTCACTTTGATTTTCACTGCTCTTGCTCAACCTACTCCTTAGCATCACACTCCTTTTCCATTACAGCCTTCTCCGTGGCTTCCTTTTTCCATTACACGACCAAATTTTGTGCAGCCTGCTTGGATACATCCTTTCTTTTCTTTGTTGTTGATCTTTCTACGCCCTTACTGGTTCCAGCATCCAAGTGTGAGGGGGCGCACCACTCTACTAGTCATCACTTGATTACCTCTTGTATGTTTGTATCTATGACCAAATCTGGCAAGACATGACGTTTCTACTGCTGGTCCTTCTGTGCCTGAATGTAGACTTGGTGGAAGTCATCCTTGAACGTGGCATAAGCCAACAACTGCTCGTACAAAGTCGAGGACAACCTTGGTGCTTGTTGATGGCCATGCGGAGAATTGATTCCATCAAAACCCAAAATATTTTTGTTTTTGTGACCCGCACAGGGTCCTTTGTGGCCCATAGCGAGGCAAACTACGCGACCTCGAGAAATCCTCCTTTCAACGAAGGAAATTGGCTATCCTACAGAAGCTCCCATGCAACCAACACAATCGAGTGCAGTAGCCAAGCATAATGGAATGGCTAGGTCTCATCTTGGACCTTGCAGAAATTCACAAGGAATTCACTGCATAGGTACCTTGACCAGTTGAACTGCACACCCTTCACACATTGTGTAGCTAGAGAAACCACGGGTGCCAGAACTTTGTCCGCACGAAACTTCCTCATTACCTTTCCTACTAAGATTCGTGTATAAATTCACACTGCGGGGTCATTTATGGAAGTGATTTAGTATCCACCCAGATTTTTCACAAGGGAAAACTCCTTCTTCATCTTGTTTGCCAAATCCGTTTCTCTTGTCTTTCCACCAAACTCCTTGGCCAGATTTAAACCCTCGTATGGCAGGTGCGTGATCCTGTGGATGAGAATGTCAATGATGGGTATAGGCCCTCCTAGCCATAAGCACCCATCATGCACCAGAGTAAGTAGTTGACGCACACAGGTTGTGTTGATAGTGGTGCGGTGATAATGGGGCACCCACAACAGGTTCAACAATCCCAAATTCTCCACTCCGCAGATCCATTCCACCATTTCTAGCTCGGTGACACCTGAGTCCGCGTAGTAGATGTGCTTCATATAGTTGGTTGTCGCTAGGTGAGGGAACCTATCATGATCTGCAAGGTCCCAATCTTCCATCTTTAGCAGGGGGATCCGCGCAAGGTGCAAACCTTTGAAGGGAACCTGCTCCGTAGCAGGGGCGTAGAAATGACAAATTTTTCGGAGTCCGAGTCCTTGGTGACCTTCGCCTTCCCCTTGCATGGAGGGATATGGTCAGGAAAATTTGTAATGGGCTCCATTCCCTCAGCATCTATGTCCTTGGTGCCCTGTCCTTCCTCAGTCTCCAAATCAAAAACCTTCTCA
The DNA here is from genome assembly GCA_031772625.1 of Pinus tabuliformis. Taxonomy (NCBI): domain Eukaryota; kingdom Viridiplantae; phylum Streptophyta; class Pinopsida; order Pinales; family Pinaceae; genus Pinus; species Pinus tabuliformis. The sequence goes on along the minus strand of CM062805.1, from coordinate 699,488,560 downwards.
AGTTGCTTGTCTTTCTTCTGTTCTTGAGTTGCAGTGTGTTTTCTAGGCGATTCGTGTACTAGAATCATCTTCTTTTGTTTATCCTTCTTCAGTTTTTGGGTTTCTATAACAAGGTAGGCTTCGGCCTAAGCGACCTCAGCGTAGTAGGTGGTGAGCTCCAGTATTGTAGCAATAATGCTACAACTCTTGGGGCTTCCTTCTCTAATTTTATCAACCCGGTAGTTCGTAACAAACTTGGAAGCGACGGTGCTGTATGCACAAGTACTAGCTCTTGTCGCAGCTGTCACTTGGTCAGCTGGCACAAGTCCGCTAGGGCTCAAGCCAACTTCTATATGTTCTCAGAAGAAGCTTTCTAAATGATGAACGAAAGCTATCTCAAAGGAAATTAACCTACTTTGCAAGAATGAACTGAAAGCCAACCAAACATGGAAACCCTAGTAAACCCTAATCTGACTAGCTTAATCCTTATGATGCAATGGTGGGAACGCAACTTCTGGAAATGATGCCATTACTCCTAGTGAGATGAGATGCATGAATTTAAACTACTTCCATTGAAGAGAACACGTTTTTGTATTTTTGCTCAAGTGGGTGGAGTTATTATGATTGTGCTTCTTACTGGGTCTTGACTGTGCAGGGGTAGTTCAAGGGGAGGAAGGCTTGGGAAAGGTCAGGAGGACTCTGAGAGGTTCCATGGGATCCCTCACATCATTCCACAGAAGTCCACAACGTTCAGGTGCTTGGCAACCACGTTTGCAGGCTTCTACAGGATGTCTGCAGGGGATCCTACAGGAAACTCGGGATTTCTACAGGAAGTCTGCTAACTTCTACAGGATGTTCTACAGTCAGAGTTTTGGGTGATGGAGGAGTGAAGGAGCTGTATGGATGGATGGGTAAGATGAAAGAGGAGCCTGAGATGGCCTATGGACAGAGAGATGAGATGGGGAGAGAGTGGATAGAGCTGGTTGGTCGATAGAAGGGTAGAGGCAATGGAAGGTCAAAAAGATTGAGCAACGTGGATAATAGAAGGGTTGGAAGGCAAATGAGCTGAACAGAGGATGAGTAGGTGGCTTGGGCACGGTTCAGAAGGATAAGAACACGATGAAGTGGTGCTGCGCAGTGTAAATGAAACAAATCACCCTTATCTTGCATGTAAACGAAAGTTCACCAACCTATTCTAACTGTTTTATTAGGACTCAAAGAGCAGCAATGTAAGTTGAAGGGAAACCGTGCATGATGCTGAACCAAAGAGTCATTACTCAAGATATAATCGCATGGACAATTCTTCAATCGAAAACATTACATCAATACTTGCATGCATATGTTAAAACAGTGTTTTTGGCAGTTGGCACGGTCTACACTTGCGGTCCCCAAACAGAGGTGAAAGTGAGCATGCATTCAACCCTTTTTTGAACTCAACGTAACTTCAATCTCCCTACGCTAATTCTGAACTACTGAAACAACTGTATTCATGAAACTAACCTACATAACCAAACCGAAACAGTCAACTCAGCAAACTGTATTTTTCAAGTGCATGTAAAGGAAAGAAATGCAATGATAAAAGAAAGACAAGTAACAATACAAAAAGAAGGAGGTCTATTGCTCTCAGGTTGGGCCCTAACCTGAGAGTTATAGCTCCCCTAAGAACTCAGAATCGAATCCAAATCTGCTTGCCTTTTATTAAAAGATCATAATCATGAGTCTAACAACATGCCAAAATTGGCTTACAAAGAGCAAAAAACAGAGCTACAGCTCGTAATCCAAAATCTACAACAAAAGTTCAAGAGTCTCATCGAAGGCTACAGCCTCAATATTTATACATGATGAGGGCCAAGCTGGCCTCCTCAATTAGTGGAGCTTGGCTGTCCAAATAAAAGTAAACTGTTGTTCCTGTAGAATCCGTTGGCTGCCTTCTAGCTCGGTGGTGATAGCTGTTGGAGCTCGGAGTTGGGGTGGAGATCACGAGGAAGGTCATTCAAGGTTGTGGACAACCTCCCTATAAACCCACAATGCCACCTTGGCTGTCTCCTTGTCTTCATCTGCGTGGTCTTTGCTCCATTTAATGTCAAAAAACCTGAAATCATCATGTATTAGCCACATAGGTATAATGACTGCCCTTCTTCCTACAAATAACATGAATATACTAAGAAATGATGCATAAGTGATAAGAAATGAAGGGTTGAGCAAGGTAAGTAGGCCAAACGAGCCCAAATTGTTACCAAAATTTGGGGCTCATCATCACCCCCCAGCTAAAATATTTGCTCATCCTTGAGCAACTAGTCCAACTCTCCATCATTCATTGCCTTTACTGCTACCCTTGCATCCCAAGCCTCTGTAGTAGTGTCCTCCTTGCTGATATGAAACCCAGCCCTTCTGTTTACCTCTTCCCACTGTTCATTATCATCTGTCTCTGTGCTACCTTCCATAAATCCTAGCAGCAGTGGTGGGCTGAGTTTAAGGCCAATCCAGCTGGCCTGGAGGTTTTGCATGGATTTCTTATAGAGGGCTACCCGTACCAGAGCTTCCCTCATCCGGGTTGGGGTATGGTACTCACGGATTTTCAGACTGTGTGCCAATGTATTCCATCTGTGTGTGCATGCTTGGACAGCGTTGTCACCTAACAGTCTCTCCATGTCCTCAAAATGAGCTATGGCTTGGGCCTGATGATCCATATATCTTAATGAAGCTTGAGGGTCAGCAGACAAATGTTGGTGTGCCGAGATTAGTGCAACTGGATCCCCTGGTTCTGGTCTGATGAGCAATGGCTCGTTCAGCTCTCGGTTCATGATTGCTTTGGCTTCTGCTGCTCTTTTGTCCTCATGGTTCAGCCATGAGGCAAATGCCAATAATTGCATATCTCCCAAGGCCGTATTGGGATCCCATGAAACTTCATTAGGCAGGGCCAGATTATGGAGGTAGAACTCCGCTAATTTGGCCCTATCCTCTGATGAGCTAGTACTGCAAACTTCAGTGAATTGCTGCGGGTCTTGGAGCTGAGAGATACCTCTTTGCGCTAAGGTATTGATCTGAAATTGCAGCCATTGGTCTTTCAAGTACAAGCCATAGGATTTGGCTGGCTGTCTGCATTGGATAGCATCCATCGCCCAGCTGGCCATGCAGGCCAATTGTGCTTCTTTCTGCTGCAGCTGTTCTCTGAGAGCTTGCACCTCAATTTGTGCTTGCTGTTCTGCTTCCTGTAGAAGTGTGGTTGGCTCCCCCAGACCGATGTTCATTTCCTTTTTACCTTGTTGTTCCTCTGTGGTGTCCTTGGAGGATGTACCTGTCCCTGCCCTCAGCTCCTGTAGCTATAATCTCAGTTTCTGGTTTTCTTCCTGTAGAAACACACGTTGGCAATTTGCCACGTGTTTGGCCATGGACAATTCACTTCTGGCCTCCTTGAGCCGCTCCTGTAAGGGACCTATGTCCGCCACCCCCTTTGACTTGGCTATTTTCATCCACGTGTGTGTACGGACTCTTTCTTCCTCTAATGCAAAAAACAGTGGCACAGTAAATTTCTGAGGTATAATTTTGCCAGCCTCTAAAAAGTTGTAATATGAACTCAGACTTGGCTGAGGGCTGGGCTCCGTTATGTGCTCTTTCTCCACTTCCTCTGGTGGCTCTACTTCACCCTCCCTTGGTGGTGATAAGGGTGCTTCTCCTTCCATTTTCTCAGTTTCTTTAAGCCTGGCTAAGGTATCCTGTAGAGCATTTTCAGCATCCTGTAGCCAAGCTTTTTCAGTCAATTGGTCTAACTTTCCTTGCCACATAGTTTTCTTCGGGCTTCCCCTCTCATAGGTGACTGATATCCTCGAGGGGGACCTTTCCTTGGGCGAAGTAGGGGCATCTTCAATGATGATCGGGCTGCTGGACGGAGGCTGTGGCTTGCCCGTCTTTATTCTCACACTTCTTCGAGCTTTAAAGTATAGAGGGGTCTCCCTCTTTCTCTTCTCCTTTGGCTTAGGAGGTGTGCTGAGGCCAGCCAGCACAGCTGCTGCCTCCCTTTCACGAATGTCAGCTTTCTTCTCCTTGGGTTTCACTTTTTCAGGGCTTCCTGTAGAAGACCCTGTTTTAGTCAATTTCGGGCTTCCTGTAGAAGACCCTTTTTCAATAATTTTCGGGCTTCCTGTAGAAGACCCTTTTTCAATAATTTTCGGGCTTCCTGTAGAAGTCGGTTTCGGCTTTCCTGTAGAAATAGGTGTCGCCGCCTTGGTTTGCTTTGCTGCATGGGTTTAGCTTTTTGACTTAGTTGCGGTCGCTGTCGAGGCACTCTTGTTGATGTGGACCTTCTCAGCCTTGTCCACTCTGCCTTGCAACCTTTTCTCTCTTGCTGTCAAGATGGGTGTGTCATCTTTCTCCTTGTCATCCTTTTTCTCTTTTTTCTTCTCTTGCTTTTTCTTCTGCTCTATGGTTGGGGTCTTTTGGCCTTTTTCTCTCTTTACTGCGGCCACTGACTCTTTCTCCTCACTGCTAGAAGAACCGAGCTCTTCGGTTAGCATCTTTATATCCCCATCCTTTGTCAAATTCCTGAAGGCTTCCCATGAGAGACAAACCTTGTATGTGTGGAGCGCATCCTCCATGAGGAGTTTGATCAGTCCATGGTGGGCTACCTGGTCTGGTATGCCTTCTTTCAGCTTGGTTGCACACTCAATCAGAGACTGTAGAAGAAAGTAAGGAAGACTGAGTTTGTTTTCTACAGGTAGATCCATCTGGTGCCGTAATTCAGTGAGTAACCGAAAGTGGTACCCGTATACAATGCTAAAACGGCATTCGCAGGTGATGTACTTCATAATTTGCAGGCTCACTTCATTCCATGGTGGCAGTAAACTGGTTCTACGAACCCCATTTTTGTCTTCTGAGAATTCCTCCTCTGGTGGAAAGAACTCTTTCTTAGCTTGTTGGCTCAATTTCCTTTCTTCTGTATCCCATGGTAATCCCATTGGGAGCTCCGTAACTCGGCTGATGAATTGTGGGGTGAGTTTGAGGCTCAGACCCCTGAAGGTAACGGTGCGAACGTTTTAGATTTCGGCCTCAGAGCTTGCAAAAACTCTTATGCCACTTCGTCGTCATAGCCCTGCAATTTGTCACAGAAGGATATCCATTGTGCTCGTGTGAAGAGCTCCACCACCTCAGGATTTTCTCTTAACTTCGCTGAATCAGTGGGCTCCCTTCTGATGAACCCACCCGGCATGGTGAAAAACTGCTGCGTTAGCTGGAGGTGGCAAATGGGGAAGAAATCCGGTCTACTGGGACAGAGCGTAGGATTACGCCTCTGTCATGCACATAATTCACAAAGCTTACCCCCTGAGAACCTTTAACACAGCCAACTACACTGACATCCTGTAGGACGATAGTTCATGCACGGCAGACAACAATTGCAACAATTTTCTACGACCAGACTGTAGACGACGATTCTGCCACCTTCAAAAACCAATTGCATGGAGAGTTCAGGCTTACCTTTTTAATCCGCCACCTTTTGACGTGAAGAACCCGACTTCCTGTAGAAACAGCTTTCCTGTAGAAGCAGCGCGCGATTTCCGGGGGATACTGCAGTGGGTCTGCGCTCTTGGTGTTGCTTTACAGGCGTTTTGATGGCCAAAGACTCGGAGTATCGAACTGCAGAGGGATCCGGATGATCACTCGAGTCTCAAATAGTGAGTGATAAATGCATGGGGTGGCAATCTAGCCGATTAGATTTGAATCGGCAGAATCTGTGGCGTGGGGGTGAGCTGTCCCTGCCGGACCGTTGGGCGACGTCACACCATCATTCTTCTGCAAGTTCCCTTACTGCCGCATCATTCCCCGCAGATCCGCCGCCGCCATTCTCGTTAGAACTCGTTTCTCCCCGAGTGGACGGTTCTCACGTGTCCACTGCCCGTTTTTTCCACGGCCACCATTCACACATCCGGCTCAACCAGCTGACTGGTCGACGTGGCCAATCGATTGACCATACAACCGCTCAACCCATTCACTTCACACTTGCAAACATTTTCAAAGTAAAATTCATGCAATTCGACGGAAGAAAGGGTCGAGACACTTACCTGTGCGGCCGCAACACGATTGTTCAGGCTCTTGGACGACGATGAGTGGATTTATTTGCTGCTGGTGGATTTGCACAGGCCCGGAGGTTCGTATTCACAGGTCGCTAACGATGGATTTGATGCTTCAACTGCATGCGCCCGCGTTTTCCTTGTATATGGTGTGCACTCTAGCGAGCTTAACTGTTACGGGACTCCTGCAGGATGTCCTGTAACAGTTTCTTCCTCCTCGGGTGCATGCTGCACGACGAAGGCAATGGCCCCACGATCACACTCACAGAGCTCATGGATGGCTGGGATGGATATGGTATGACATCTCAGCGTTTTTTTTCATCTCAAAAATTGCTTTTCTCTTGATAACTCAATGATCTGCTTTGATGGTGCAGGTAACTTCATTGCATGTCGACAGGGATGGTAGAAAGAGGTGACAACAATGTATAAGGGTGACAACAGTAGCTTGCATGCGTCCAAACCGATCCTTGGTCGTTAGATCTCCTCATAAAATGAATTCTGGGCCATCCCGAACTTCTACAGGAAGTTTCCTGTAGAAATGCAGAACTTCCTGTAGAAAGGTTGCGTTTCCTGTAGAAAGTCTGCACCTTCCTGTAGAAAGTCTGCATCTTCCTGTAGAAAGTCTGCATCTTCCTGTAGAAGACTCAAGCCGTGATGAAATTGTGCACATACCTTGGAGAAAATCAGTATTCTTGGAGGAGGGGCTGGTGAGGTCTCCTGGTAGCATGATAAGGATCTTTGGCTTTGCGTTAAAGGACCCCCTCTCCTTCATAGAACACCTGCAACCTGCATGCATTTTCACATTATAAACTTGCTGTCCCTATCTTTTTGCTTATTGTTTTTTCTTTTTTTTTTTCTTTTTTTTTTTTTTTGAAAGATAACAGGGGCGCCTCAATGAGGTTTTCACCCTTGCCATCTGCCTTAAGCGCCTCACAGAGGTTTTCACTCAAGGATCTTTTTTAAATCTCTTTTTTTTTTTTTTGAAAGACAACAGGGGCGCCTCAATGAGGTTTTCACCCCTACCACCTGCCTTGGGAGCCTCAGAAAGGTTTTCACCCAAGGATCTTTATTATTTTATTATTATTATTATTATTTTTTAGATCTTTCAGGGTATGCCCAAAGCAGAGGCAGAACCCTTCTCTATGACCAACACTTATTTCTCCATAGTTTTGATGAACTCTTGTCTTGAGAGAGGCTTCCTGTAGATCTTCAAGCGATGCCCATTGACAAGCATGGGGATGGCTTCCTCATCAATGGTTTGAATAAGAACAGATCCATTGTCATGGCATTTTTCCACTGCATATGATCCTAGCCATCTGGTTCTCAGCTTCCCCTTGAAATCTTTGTATCTGGAGTCATACAACAAGGCCCAATCTCCCTGTTGGAATTGCTTGTCATGGAGATGTTGGTCATGCCACACCTTTCTCTGAAGTTGAACCACTTCTGAGTGAAGGAGGACCTGCATCCGGTACTCGTCCAGTCCATTCAGCTGCAATAACCTTTCTTGTTGTGCATGGCTGAGATCTAGATCTAGCTGAGCTGCCATCCTCAAAGTGTTGTATTCAAACTCAATGGACAGCAAAGCTTTCTTCCCATAGACCAGCTCATAAGGTGTGAAGCCGGTGGTGGTCTTCCAAGTGGTGTTGTAAGCCCATGTGGCCTCAACCAGGCGATCTGCCCAATCTTTCCTACTACTGCTCACCACCTTAGTCAAAATCCCTTCCAATGCTCTGTTGGTGACTTCCACTTGCCCATTTTCCTGTGGATGATAGGGGGTGGAAGTCCTATGCTTGATTTTGTGGTGAGCTAGCAGGTCTTCAATCAAGTTGGATGTGAACTGGCTCCCTTGATCGGTGACCAGCTCTCTTGGGTAGCCAAATTTGTAGAAGATGTTCTCTCTTAAGAACTCGGCCACCTTCTCTTCTGTTGCTGCCTTGATTGCTTTAGTCTCTGCCCACTTTGTCAGGTAGTCAGTGCACACAATGATGTAAGACCTTTTCCTCGAAGGAGGGTTGATTAGACCCACAAAATCCATACTCCACTTCTCAAATGGCTCAAGAGTCACTTGAGGTTGGAGAGGCATCTCATCCCTTGGAGTCGGTTTCCCCATTCTTTGGCATCGGTCACATTGGCTGATATATCTTCTGACATCTTGATGAAGTGTGGGCCAATAGTAGCCTGCCTATAGGATTTTGAAGGCAGTCCTCTTTGCTGCAAAATGTCCTCCACAAGGCCCATCATGACAGGTGAGGAGGATATCAAAGACTTCCTCCTCCCTTACAAAACGCCTTAAGATCTGATCAGGGCCAAGCTTGAACAGATTGCCCCCGATCCAAGTAAATGAGGCACTTTTTCTGATGATTCTGCTCTTCTCTCTTGAAGATAGGTGCGGAGGGAACTGTGCTGAAACAAGGTAGTTTTCTATATCAGCAAACCATGGAGAGAGTACTGAGATAGCAAACAGATGTTCATCGGGCATCTGGTCATCCACTGTTCCATCCTCATCTGCAGACAAATCCAATCTAGATAAAAAGTCAGCAACAACATTTTCTTTACCTGGTTTGTCAACAATGGTCAAATCAAACTGCTGCAACAAAAGTAACCATCTAATAATACGAGCATTCACATCTGGTTTATTCATTAAATATCTAATTGCAGCATGATCCGTATGTACAAAGGTTTGATAGCCAGTAATATAATGTCGGAACTTGTTCAATGCATGGACCACAGCCAAGAATTCTTTCTCGGTTACAGTGTAATTCAGTTCGGGTTTGGACAAGTTTTTGCTAACAAAGTAAATGGCATATGGAAGTTTTTGTTCAACTTGTCCTAAAGCTGCCCCTATGGCTTTGTTTGAGGCATCAGTGTGGATGTGGAAAAGTAGGGCCCAGTTTGGACCTCTCAGGATTGGGGCTGACACCAACTTGTCCTTTAATTCATTCAAAGCCCTCTGACAATCATCTGTCCATTTAAACTCCACATCTTTTGCCAACAAACCAAACAATGGCGAGGCTAGCTTGCTGAAGTCTTTAATGAATCTCCGGTAATACCCTGCTAATCCTAAGAAACTCCGGACATCCCTTACCTTTTGGGGAGGTGGAACCTTCTTGATGAGAGCTATTTTGTTAGGATCCACTTGTAACCCTTGGCAAGAAATGGTATGGCCTAGCACAGTCCCTTCAGTCATCACGAATTCACATTTTTCAGGACTAAGGGACAGGTTCATCTCAATGCATTTGGTTAGGACCTTTCCTAGATTGGACAATGCTTCCTGGAAGTTGGACCCATAAGGAGTGAAGTCATCCATATAGATTTCCACCGCATCATGGACCAGCTCCGAGAAGATGCTCAAGACAGCTCTCTGGAAGGTAGCAGGAGCATTGCATAGCCCAAAGGGAAGAACTCGGTAGGCAAAGGTACCCCAAGGAAAAGTGAAGGTGGTCTTATCTTGGTCTTCCGGGCTGATTTGGATTTGGTTGTACCCGCTAAACCCATCCAGGAAAGAGAAGAACTTCTTTCCTGCCAGTCCATCCAACACTTGATCTATGAAAGGTAGAGGGAAATGGTCTTTCTTGGTAGCTTTGTTCAGTTCTCGGTAGTCCACACAGATTCTCCACTTCCCATTTTTCTTGGGAACCAACACCAGAGGGGACACGCATTCACTATCTGAGATGGGGTAAATGAATCCGGCATCCAACAGTTTTTGCAATTCTTCCTTGACAATGTCCTTAAGGGCTGGATTCATTCTCCTCTGAGGTTGCCTAACCGGTTTAAAATCCTCTTTGATGTATATGTGATGGGTACAGAATGAGGGATGGACTCCTTTCATCTCCTTATAGCTCCAAGCAAAAGCATCTAGATGGCTGGCCAACAGGCTACACAGCTCCTTTTCCTGGGAAGGAGATAGGGAGGAGCTGATCTTTAACGTTCTCTCAGGGCCTAACTCCACATTCTTGAATCTGGGAGTGACAGGGTTGGTGGCACAAAGGTCCACTAAGGTGCTGGCTTGGGCGTCCTCCACCAATTTCTCTAAGGATAGTGCACTGGAAGGTGGATTCTGGATCAAAGTCTCAATCAAGTCATCCTCGGTTGGGGGGTCTCTTCTAGTGGTATCTAGGGTGCACAAAGGTGCTTAGTACACCTCATCCTCTTCTCCTTCCTCCAACCACAGTGGTAAGTCATGCTCTAAGGAGGGTTGGGCAGGAGGATATAGGACTAGTTGCTTGGACATAGGACCGTTTTTGATGGTCATGTTTCCTGCACGGCAACTTATGTAAGCATCTGCAGTGGCTAACCAAGGCCTTCCCAAAATAAGAGGATATCCAGTAAGCTTTGCCTTGGGTTGCAGAACCAAGAAATCTGCAGGGTATTCCCAAGAGTCGACAGAGACCAAGACATCCTCCACAATCCCTTCGGGAGTCACAGTGGAGCAATCAGCTAGTTGCAGTACTGTCGAGGTCTTCCTCAAGGAACCCTGAAGATTGAGTTTGAGCATGGTATCCCTGGTCATCACATTAATGGCAGCCCCCAGATCAATCAAGGTGTGAGGTATGATGGTGCCTTTGATGTGGACATCTACTACAGGACTCCCAGGATCTAGGTACTTTGGGCAGATGACTTGTCCTAACATAAGGTCAGACAGTTGTCCTAAGACATTGATGGTTGAAGCATCTCTCTTTCGCCTACCTGGGTGTTTAAAACACTTTTCCTTAACCAGTTTGTTGTATATTGGCACATCCTTGATGGCTTGGAGAAGTGGTATTTTCACACACAACTGCTTGAGCTCTCCCAGAAGCTCATCCTCCTCTGGGTTGGGTTGTGTGGTGGCTGTTAGTCTCTCAGGAAAGGGTGGAATAGCCTTTGGTTCACTTTCCTGTTTGTCCTCCTCGTCCTCTAGGGGAGGAGTTTGGCGATCTAGAAGAGTCTTTCCAGATCGAAGATTGATCTCCTGGATCTCCACAGGTAGGACATGATGTTTCCCCAGTGTATACCTGCTGGGCCTGTCTATTGTTGGGGTTCGGGTTCGGTTGAGCAGGCATTTGAGGTTGCCTTGGAGGAGCAGGAGGTAATGGTTGAGGTTGAACTGGTGGTGGAGGAAAAATGGCGGGAGGAGTGTTGTACTGGGGCCTCCACCCTGACTGAGGTGCATTCCACTGAGGCTGTGGCTGGGCATGTGAATGATATGAATGAGTAGTGGGTTGAGTAGGGTACTGAGGTGGATAAGACCATGGAGGAGGCATAGACCAGGAAGGATGAGCAGGGGGACCCCAGGACGGCATAGGAGTCGACTGGTTGGGGCTGTAATAAGCTTGAGGTGCCCCTTGCATCCCCTGCTGGTAAGGTCTAGGTCCTTGTGGCCTCCTTTGGTTGAGGAAATAGAGAGGTTCAGTGGGAGCTTCTGTCCCTTGGTACATAGCTTTAAACCTAGGTAAGGTTGGACATTGATTTGTGGGATGGTCCTCCTCACAAACGAAGCACACTTCAACCGAATGCAATGGGCATTCGTTCTTAGGGTGTCTCCTTGTACATCTAGGGCAGAAGATAGCCAAGGCCCTCTCAGCTTCTTCCTTCTTCTGCTGGATTCTGAATGTGTCCAGTTGCATGGCGATGGTCTGTCTCACCTCACTCTTAAGATCTTCTAATTGATTTGCAAACTCATGCTTGGAGAAAGGAATACCAGCTGAGAGAGGGTTTCCTCTACCTCGTTTCCGGGTTGCCCTAGAGTGGTTTATGAACACAGTCCTGATGTCCTCATAAGGCAGCTGGTAAATATCTCCCCCAGCTAACATGTGAAGGGTATCTAAAAGGTCTTCAGGGACTCCTCGGAGCAGGACCAACTTGAGGGATTCAGGGTCAAGTGTGCACTTGGCCCGCTTATAGCTAAGTTGGAACCTCTCCTCATAATCCTCTAAGGACTCATCATTTCCCATGGTCATCCGAAAGATTTCTCCCTTGGTTTCCTTGGACCTATAGTAGTCCTGGTACTTGGTATTGAAAGCTTGCTGCATCTGAGCCCATGAACCAGCGTAATGCTGCATCCTTAAGAGTGGAAGGGAAGAGTTTCAGCTTCTGCTCATCTTCAGTATAGTCATAGGTTCTACAAAGGACAGCAAACTCAAACAGGAAGGTATCAGGATCTTCAGTAGTCAGTCCATGGAAGTGAGGTAGAGCGGAGGGACTAATGTTTTTCATTTTCATGTCTCCATTGGTTTCTCAGATCGGGAAGGCACCTTCTATTCTCTCATCTTCTCCTCTATTGTCAGCCATAGCTTTAGATGGGATGGTCTCTAATTCTTCTTCTGCTATAGAATCTTCGTAAATCTCAGGAGGTTCACCTATAGGTTCTTCTGGATCACTGTCACCGAAGAAGAGAGAAGGGTGACTCAGTGATGTGGTGGGGGTGTTGGGTAGGAATTTGCCTGTTTTATCTCGGTTCCTACGAGGCATGAAATGGAAAGACTTTTTGATTGCTTCTGTTTTTTTTCTTTGGTACCTGCAAAACTGAAACAGATTGATCTACAACTAACTATCTTGCTGGAATAAAGATGTAGAATTGAAATGAAAGCAGGAAAGGACTAATATACTTTGCTCAAATGGAATTGCAGGAATGGAAATGCTAGTCTACGCTTGCAGAATTGAAAGGCTAATCTATGCTTGCAAAATTGAAATTGCGGAATTGAAATGCTAATCTATGAAAGCAGGAAATGTCTATGCTACTTTTGCAGAATGGAAATGAAATAGACTACTTGGCAGAAGGCGAGAGTAAGAAAATAGAAGAAAAGCAACAATTACTAATACTCTGACGCTTCCCTGGAAATGGCGCCAAAAAGATGGTGAGCTCCAATATTGTAGCAATAATGATACAACTCTGGGGCTTCCTTCTCTAATTTTATCAACCCGGTAGTTCGTAACAAACTTGGAAGCGACGGTGCTGTATGCACAAGTACTAGCTCTTGTCGTAGCTGTCACTTGGTCAGCTGGCACAAGTCCGCTAGGGCTCAAGCCAACTTCTATATGTTCTCAGAAGAAGCTTTCTAAATGATGAACGAAGGCTATCTCAAAGGAAATTAACCTACTTTGCAAGAATGAACTGAAAGCCAACCAAACATGGAAACCCTAGTAAACCCTAATCTGACTAGCTTAATCCTTATGATGCAATGGTGGGAATGCAACTTCTGGAAATGATGCCATTACTCCTAGTGAGATGAGATGCATGAATTTAAACTACTTCCATTGAAGAGAACACGTTTTTGTATTTTTGCTCAAGTGGGTGGAGTTATTATGATTGTGCTTCTTACTGGGTCTTGACTGTGCAGGGGTAGTTCAAGGGGAGGAAGGCTTGGGAAAAGTCAGGAGGACTCTGATAGGTTCCAGGGGATCCCTCACATCATTCCACAGAAGTCCACAACGTTCAGGTGCTTGGCAACCGCGTTTGCAGGCTTCTACAGGATGTCTGCAGGGGATCCTACAGGAAACTCGGGATTTCTACAGGAAGTCTGCTAACTTCTACAGGATGTTCTACAGTCGGAGTTTTGGGTGATGGAGGAGTGAAGGAGCCTGAGATGGCCTATGGACAGAGAGATGAGATGGGGAGAGAGTGGATAGAGCTGGTTGGTCAATAGAAGGGTAGAGGCAATGGAAGGTCAAAAAGATTGAGCAACGTGGATAATAGAAGGGTTGGAAGGCAAATGAGCTGAACAGAGGATGAGTAGGTGGCTTGGGCATGGTTCAGAAGGATAAGAACACGATGAAGTGGTGCTGCGCAGTGTAAATGAAACAAATCACCCTTATCTTGCATGTAAACGAAAGTTCACCAACCTATTCTAACTGTTTTATTAGGACTCAAAGAGCAGCAATGTAAGTTGAAGGGAAACCGTGCATGATGCTGAACCAAAGAGTCATTACTCAAGATATAATCGCATGGACAATTCTTCAATCGAAAACATTACATCAATACTTGCATGCATATGTTAAAACAGTGTTTTTGGCAGTTGGCACGGTCTACACTTGCGGTCCCCAAACAGAGGTGAAAGTGAGCATGCATTCAACCCTTTTTTGAACTCAACGTAACTTCAATCTCCCTACGCTAATTTTGAACTACTGAAACAACTGCATTCATGAAACTAACCTACATAACCAAACCGAAACAGTCAACTTAGCAAACTGTATTTTTCAAGTGCATGTAAAGGAAAGAAATGCAATGATAAAATAAAGACAAGTAACAATACAAAAAGAAGGAGGTCTATTGCTCTCAAGTTGGGCCCTAACCTGAGAGCTATAGCTCCCCTAAGAACTCAGAATCGAATCCAAATCTGCCTGCCTTTTATTAAAAGATCATAATCATGAGTCTAACAACATGCCAAAATTGGCTTACAAAGAGCAAAAAACAGAGCTATAGCTCGTAATCCAAAATCTACAACAAAAGTTCAAGAGTCTCATCGAAGGCTACAGCCTCAATATTTATACATGATGAGGGCCAAGCTGGCCTCCTCAATTAGTGGAGCTTGGCTGTCCAACTAAAAGTAAACTGTTGTTCCTGTAGAATCCGTTGGCTTCCTTCTAGCTCGGTGGTGATAGCTGTTGGAGCTCGGAGTTGGGGTGGAGATCACGAGGAAGGTCATTCAAGGCTGTGGACAACCTCCCTATAAACCCGCAATGCCACCTTGGCTGTCTCCTTGTCTTCATTTGCGTGGTCTTTGCTCCATTTAATGTCAAAAAACCTGAAATCATCATCTATTAGCCACATAGGCATAATGACTGCCCTTCTTCCTACAAATAACACGAATATACTAAGAAATGATGCATAAGTGATAAGAAATGAAGGGTTGAGCAAGGTAAGTAGGCCAAATGAGCCCAAATTGTTACCAAAATTTGGGGCTCATCGGTAGGCACAAGAGCCATAGCTTCCATACTCACTACCTCTGGAGTAGCTCCTTCAGACACGACATCTCCCCCAGTACTCACAGTCTCGACAAGGCTTTATCCTAACATGGTTTCAGGGATGAATTTTTTATTCAACTCTGATAAATACGCAAATTCATGGCTCACAACTAAATCCTCAAAATATGAGAGGTTCATTCGAAACAAACAACACAACTCAATAAGAATTCTAAGGGTGCAAAGTGTTCTCTATTGGATTGGCATGCATAATTTATAGGGGTTTTTGAATTCAAATCTAACCTTTCCCCCAAAAATTCAACCATTAATGTTATTTTTGTGGCAGATATTCAAATATTTTGGCCTTAAATGCCACCAGCCCGCTCCTCTTAACCGCCTTCTGGATGTCAAATCATAAACAATGACACTAATGGTCACTTTCATGTTGTCTTGTACAACACCTCCCTCCATAGCGTAGCTTCCTGCACGTAGCTTCTTATACTGCAACTTCACCATTTTCCATGTAGCCCGTCTGTCGCATAGTCCTACAACCCTAACAGTGTAGTTTATAGTCCCACTCTCCGTTACAACTGCCTAGAGCACTAAGACTGTCCTTGTCGTCATATATTCATTGTACAAGATCCCCTGTATATGGCTTCAATCAGCTTCCATTCACCCTTCGCAGAAAAAGGTTCTCCATTCAACTTCACAAGTTGAACTGCACCTCCATCTGTAATTTCTTTGATAATATATGGGCCCAGCCAATGCATCTGAAATTTCCCTGAAAACTTGGTGAACTTACTATCATATAATAATACCAAATCATTTATCTTGAATGTGTGCAACTTGATGTGTTGATCGTGCCATGCTTTCTCATGTTCCTTTTGTACTTGTTGATGGAATCCAGCTAAGAATCTGTCTTCTTCAAGCTCCTTCAGCTACGTGAGCCATTCTTCCATGGCTTCGTGATCTTCCATTCCTGTGAAATATTCTATGAGTAGACTAGGCACGATATATTCCATAGGCATCACTACTTCTACACCATAGACCAATCTAAAAAGTGTATGGCCTGTCAATGTTTTACAAGTAATCCTATAATCACATAACACTTCAGGTACGTGCACATCCTAGTCATTCTTCTGTGTGTTGCAAATCTTCATCGGCCTGTTCTCCAAAATATTATTAAAGACCTCAACTGTTCTATTATCTTGAGGATGATATGGTGTGCTCTTCTGATGATAGACCTGGAACTCCTCAATCAACACACTGATTGTTTCATTTAGAAAGTGCGTACCTTGATCACTTATCAACACTTTCGGGCATCCAAATCTAGTTAACACATATTCAAACAAAAACTTCACTGCTATAGCCCCTGTGCAATCCTTAACTAGTTGTTCCTCTCCCCATTGAGTTAGATACTATGTCGTGGTGATGATATAGCATGCACCTGTCTTCTTCCCTGGGGGCTGAAGAGGCCCAATGAAATCAATTACCCATTTTTCAAATGGCTGCAACGATACTTGAGGATTAAGTGCCAACTCGTCCCTCTACGATGGTCTGCCCATTCATTGACATGCATCTCGTGCCCTACAGTATGCCTTGGAATCTTTGTGCAAAGTAGGCCAACATAAACATGCAAGCAAAATATTCTACATAGTCGACTTTTCTGCATAATGTCCTCCCGCAACCCCTCCATGAGCTTCAGCGAGGATGCTATTCCGCTCAAAATCTGGCACATATTGTCGCAATATCTCTTTTGCACCCATTTTATACAAATGTCCTACAATCACTAAGAAATCCACCGCCCACGATACTACTTCCTTCTTTTGCTGACTTTTATACCCTTTTGATGTCGTCCCTGTAGTAAAAAAGTGAATAATATCTGCAAAGTAGTTATTTTCTACATGCACCATGAAGAATTGCGCATCAGGCAACCCTTCCTCCAAATTAGGAGGTTCCTCTCCTATTTCGATCCATGATAGATGGTTAGGTCCTGCATTCAACCTACATGGATTCACAATAACATCAAATTCATATTCTTGTAATAGAAGCAACCACCGACAGATCTTTCCCCCCAACATAGGTTTATTGACCAGGTATTTCAAGGAAAAATGATCTGTGTACATTTTGAAATGTCCACCGAACAGATAGTGCCTAAAATTTTGAAGCGCGTACACCATAGCCAATTCTTCGTGCTCTGTCATTAATTAATTCTTCTCAACCTTCAATAATTTCCTTCTTGCGAAGGATGTAGGGTGGTCCATCTCTTCTTCACTGGCTTGTGTTAGCATTTCTCCCAATGCAACGCAAGAGGCATCGACATGTACATTGAATTCTATCTTCCAATTTCGGAAGACCAAAATCGTCGTGGTGACCATCTTCTCTTTTAATACATCCAAACTATGCTGACATTCTTCATCCCAACAGAATGTAGCATCCTTCTTCAACAGTTTCTCCATGGGCGCGGTAATCTGTGCATAAGTCTTGATGAACTTCCTGTAATATCTTGTATTTCTAAGCATTGCACAGTTGTTTGACACTTCTTGGGGCCTCCAAATTCACTGTCACCATGATCTTGGCAAGGTCCACCATCAGCCCTTGCTTGCACACCACATGACCCAGCAAGATCCCAAAGGGGACACAGAATAAACACTTCTTCAAATTCAACGCAATCTAGTATCTGCGGAAAGTATCCAGCATCAGGCGCAGAGTTTCTACATGGTGCTTCACTAAACCAAACACGATCCAGTAATCAAAATAAACCTTCAAGAACTTATGATTGAACTCCATAAATGTTGCTATAACTACGTGAAAGAATATTGCAAGCACATTCTTGAGTCCAAACGGCATTATAGTATACTGGAAACAACCCCATTCCATCGCTAAGGTTGTTTTGTTGCTATCCTCTAGTGTGATCTTGACCTGATGGTATCTCAAAAACTCATCAATGAATGAATAGGCCTCCTGCCCTCCAATTTTGTCCAATACGTCATCTGTAAATGGCATCGGGAATGGGTCATGGACGCAGACATCATTAAGCTTCCTCAAATCTACATAAATCCTTATTTCTCCCTTCTATTTCTTCTCCTGAACCACCATCGAGCTCACCCAATGAGACTCTTCCATAGGTTCGATGATGCCTGATTCTAGCACCTTATCCAACTCCAAGCAAACCTTTTCCTTGTATTTGGGATTTAGACGATACAGCCTCTTCTTAACAGACTTTACATCCAGTTTCAAAGTTATTTTCATCACACCCAAGTCGCCTATTATGCCCTTCAGGTCTGAAAACTTGGTAGGAAAAAGGTCTTGGTACTCGGGTAGTAGCTCAACAACTTTATCCACTATGGCATTGTCCTAGTAATCCCTGATCTTCGCAAATTTTGGCTTTGCTTCAGTACCAACGTTCACTTGCTTTGTTTTCAATAGCGCAGTGATGTCTGAGTTTTCTATTTGCAGACCCTCGACCTCATGATGGTCTCCTCCCTCTGGAATATTAATGTTTCTTGGATCTTCATCCTCCCCCTCAGCAGCCACATTATAGCATTCTAGCGCGTCACACAGTTGGGAGCTCCAATATAGTTGAACCCACTCCAAAGGCTCCTGCAGGATTCTGACGATCTTTGCCCTAATCTCTTGCAAGGCTTCATCAATGCTCTTGAACCCATATTCAAAACTAAAGGTCATTAAGAATCCTTCCCTTAATATATCTCACTCTGCAGTGTCATGGCGGAGCTCTGTTTCCATATACCAATTCATAGGAATTGTATCAAAGTATGACATAGTAAGTGCACCCATTCCGGCTGCGAATCTGTTCCATAAGATTTAGTCCACTTCACTAAATGGTCACATGGATCATTTCTCCCATCATATTTCTCAGTCAGTCGAACTTTAGGGCGACCAAATTGCAACCTCATCATCCTCCTATAATCTCACCGTTCATCAAATCTATCCTTGTGCATACCCCACCATTGTGCGGGCATAGCGCGCAACACCAAATCTAATGCTTAGAAGCGATGATCCTCAGGGAATTATCAACCAAAGGAATCCAAAAATTTGTCTACGTCCATTAAACCATCATAATAGGGTAAATTTCTTACCTTCGATAACACACATCACAGTGATTTAGTCATCATGTTACAATGTAGCATAGACACTTCATGGAGCCGATTATGCCAATGATCCAATTCCCCATCTGAATCCGAGGTACAAGAACTTTCCCGGTCCCATGCAATCCATCCATCAGCTTTTGGATTAATCCAGTCTTGATCTTGCATTGTCATTTTAGAGATTTGATCAAATTCATCATCACTTTCTTCATTGCCACGGACCAGTTCAATATATCGCGGTCCTTCTGCAGGGTCTAATGGTACTACAACTCGAAGTGATTTCCTCTCAAATGACATTGTCCTCTTCTTCAAGATGATCACAACATTCATATCTATCACCCCGTCAAGTCCAAAAAGGGTGGGGTATGGATTGTTGTCATTGGCGATCTCTATTACTTTGAAATTAGCCAGCACGCTCGCACCTTTTATATCCATCGTTACTCCATGCAGTCATCCCATAGGGATGATCTTCTGCTGGTTTTCCATTCTAAGCTAGAGTAGAGACCACTGCAGCGTAGGTCTCCCACTTCTTTCGCATGTCTGTTTAGGAAAAATGTTCACATCCGAGTCCAGATCCAAAATGACTTGGTCCATCTCATATTCTCCTATCTGCGTGGTGAGCTTCATCTCACGCCCTGTTCTTGCCTTATGTTTTCCAATTTTTCTAACCACCTAGTGTCCATCGAGGGCGTTTTCTTTACTAGCACACTTGTTTATCAATTCTTGCAGGCCTTTGACAACTTTTCTATCATGTAGAAGTTTCATGCACGTCTCTTAGAACGTGGTAAGTATAGAGGGATCAACATCTGTATTTGTGTTGGATTCAAGAAATTTGTTCTGACTTCCTGAGGTAGATGCCTCAACAAAGCTTTTCTTGGCCTCCATAAACGTTACCTTCACATGCTCCAGATCGAACCCAACTTCCTTATTTGGGTCCTTGCAGACCCATCCGTCCTCTTCAGGTTGTTTTTCCTTATCATCCCCAGTTGTAATCCCGCTTCTCAGCATGATATTCGCATTCGTATCTTCCTTGCAGGGCTCAGTTCTCATCATTTGTAAGTTATATGTAGGATGCCGAGGCTGCGCCATTTTCTCCTACATCTTCGCTATCAACATAAGTCATTCTTCTATAGTGTGGTCAAACTCATTGTAGTATTAACATGATGGGTGTGTCTGATTCTGACACTCCCGTGTGTAGTGCCCTGGTGTTCCACAATTGTAACAAATAACCTAACCCCTACCTCTACCAAGCCATCCTCCTCCATAGTCTCATCCTCATCCCTGATGTCCTCTGCACGCTCCTCCGGCGCCCTGATCCGGGGGCTGAGTTTCTACTTTTATTCGGTAGGTAGGAATTCTTTCCATCATCAACTTGTAGTTGCGACAGTGGTGCTCATCGTGGCCCGTTGATTTGTAGAAATCACAGAAAAACTGTTGTGGTGTTTGAACGAACTTTTGCAGCAAATGACCATTATCTATTACATGTTTTCGAGCCACCTAACATATAGCGCACCATAGCGTAGCCCCCGCACTCAGTCCTGTTGGAGCTTCTAGCCTCAGGAGAATCGGTCCCCTCCTCTAATATAATTTGTGAAGAGAGGGCAGTGGTCTTTATCATGCCCCTTGCTTTGACACTTTAGGCACCAAACTTCCTCACACACCACTGGTTTAGTCTCCTTCTCTTTCTTCAAGATCTATAATTCCAAGCAAAGGTTCTGCAACTAGGAGTGAATTTGTTGTACCTTTAAGGTTGCATCCTGCATGGGCGTCGCATGTAACCTCATTGTGATTTCCTTATCTTATACCTGAGTTCCTATGTTCTGCTGTGATAGATAAATCCTCAGGTGGGGCAGAAGCAAGGCTATAAACCACTCGCAGTGCTAACCATCTGTGAGATGCATATTAGCCTATCGGATCACACATTTCAACCTTTGATCTAGCACCCAAGGTGTTTCATCGACCCTCATCATGATTTCCTTAAATCCAACCACTGACTACAATTCATACTTAGCCTTACTAAACTATTTATTTAAAAAATTATTAGTCTCTTCTAGCATTGCTACAGGATGATCATCACAGTACTTAACATACCACGTCACTGCGTGATCCTGCGGTAATATGCACCTTATTTATGTTTTCATCGCTAATCTGCTACATTGTCTAAACATCATTCGCAACAAACCAAAACTGATATGTATCTTCGCTCCCTATACCCTTAAAAATTGGTAGCTTCATTGTGCTTGACATGTTGAATGGCAGTCGTGGCAGCGAAGCTGTGGGAGAAGGTGTATGATGTGGAGGTGAAGATAGAGGTGGAGTGGATGGAAGATGTATCAATGGAAAACCTTGTCTTATCAGCTGGAAAGCACATGATCCAGGTGGATATTGGTGGCCACCCGCTAATTCCACTTGGACCCTCACCATTATTTCTTTCATTTTTTCATTTTCCTTAATTGTAGCACAATTTACTATTTTTAGAAGTTTTTTGGGTCCTAAACTTCTAGAGCCATTTGGAGGCCCTAAACGATGCCTTTTTGGCAATCTACTACCAATGACTTTTTATAAGTCATTTTTTTTGTTGTAATCCTCGAAGATATCTTTCCAACAGGATATCATGCATGTCAAACGGAGATAATATGACCAAGTCACGACCTCGGGAAGTTGGCTGCCCAACTAACCCCAATGGGGCCCATAAACTATTGGTGTTACATCTCCTCGAGTTAGGGTTTTGGTTGTTTAGGTTTTATCTTATTGTTCAATAATAAAAAGGCCCTTGAGCTTCATTGTAACTCAGTTCAGAGGCATGTAGCCACCACATCTCTTTTCAGAGATAAGCTATCATCGTCGAGCTAGTCTCATTTCCATGTCGTTTGTAGCATATTTCATTATTTGATATTAATCAAAGAAAGTGTTATTTCTACTACATCTCTGTATTTATGGTTATATATGTAATTCGCTACATTCCTATTTAAATTCGAATCAGTGCTATCAGAGGGGTCTTCCCTTTCTCTATTTTTCTTTTCATGTCCCCAACGAGGTTGGGATATAAGGAGTTAGGGCTTGAACTGGTTGAACCATTGCACGACCAGCCTTGCGAAACTCGACGGCCTCCCATGGCGAATGAAAAGAAAGATGATGGGGCAGGAGATCCTATCAAAATATTACTTGAAGAAGCCCTCAAGTGACAAAGGAATGCGATGATGGACAACTTTTCCCAGATCCTTCAGCGGTTACCTAGGGGTGACACATCTTCTTCCAACAACTACTCTATAAATGCCACACCCTTTAAGGTACAAGTTAACTCTGAAATCCCCATATTCAAGGGTCAAATAGATGTAGACGTCGTAGATAAATGGTTGAATCTTCTAGAAGGATATTTTATATTCATGATTTTTCCTACTGAGAAAATATTACTTTTGCTCTTCTCAAAGTCAACCCCCACGTCAAGGACTAGTGGGAAACCTATTGTGAACAGAAGGATGAAAGTACGCACTCATTGTTTTCCTCCACTCCCACTTGGAATTCATTCTGGGACACCATCAAGGAGCAGTACTACCCTGTCGGGAGTTATGAGGACAAATACATAAAGTGGACCACGTTGAGGTAGGGAAGGGACCAAGATGTGTTAGAGTTTACCAATGTTTTTCATACCCGTCACACAAAGTTGGGTATCAATGATTCTGAGAAACATTTCATACTCAAGTACCACAGCTTCCTACATAAATACATCTAGGAAGAGATGGAGTTCATGGACATCTCCTTTCTTGGTACGGTGTACTGATACGTTGTCAAGATCGAGAACAAGTTTAAATAGAAGAAGCAATACTTTGGATCTGCGAATCCGAAGCAAGGAAAAGGCTTCCCCAAACCACAAAACCAAGGACAAAGCCAAGACGGTGTGACCTAATACAACCCATCGAAGCTGCAAGAGAAGAAAAGCACCATGAATTCAAAGAAGGACATAGAAAAGTGGTGTGAGTTCCATAAGAGCCCCACTCACAGTACAAGTGAGTGTCGGGCCAAGTAGTCATTGGTGGCTGAGTTGAAGGCTTCAGAATCATATGCATGTTCCGACCCTGAGTCAGAACTTGACAAGAGGAATGACAAAGGGAAGCAGATCATTGATGCGGATCCCAATGCCACTGTTATGACTGCCAAGATCCATAAGAATGAGCTTGAAGATCTAGAGGAGGGGGAGCGTCTTTTCCACTCACAAATGTGGGTTAAGGGTTCGTCACTGTAATTCATTGTTGACAATGGGAGCCAAAATAACCTCATTTTAGCAAAGGTTGTGAAGCAGCTGGGACTACCGACCATACCACACTCGCAACTGTACAACTCGGATGGATTCACCAAGGTCGAGATCTCCGAGTCCACCAACAGTGCCACCTTCCCTACATCATCAAGCCCTTCACAGATGATGTATTGT
The DNA here is from genome assembly GCA_031772625.1 of Pinus tabuliformis. Classification (NCBI taxonomy): domain Eukaryota; kingdom Viridiplantae; phylum Streptophyta; class Pinopsida; order Pinales; family Pinaceae; genus Pinus; species Pinus tabuliformis. The sequence goes on along the minus strand of CM062805.1, from coordinate 699,465,101 downwards.
GTGATGTTGCACCTCTAGATGTTTGTGATGTATTATTAGGCCAACCATACTTGTGGAAGTAACATGTCATGTATGAGTCAAGGCCTCATGTTGTTTTTATTTCTTTAGGTAATTCATTATATAGGATACCGAAGGTAGACCCACCTACTGCCACCTCTTTGATCTCTGCTAAGAAATGTAGTAAGATCATCTCCTAGACAAGGAAATTCATCTTCTTTATAGTTTGCTCTCAATGTAAGGGGAATATCGTAGCCACATCCATGGCCCCAAGGAAGGGTTCCTCCAAGTAGCAGAAGCAGGTGGATATGGTCATGAAATAATACAGGAACATCTTCTCCTCACCCACAAGGGTACCGTTGAACTGTCAGGTCAAGAATTCATTCGATATGACTCTCGGAGCACCTCTACCCAATGGGACGATATATCAACACTCCATTCTGGAAAATTCCAAGTACAAGCAGTGACATGATCAACATAGGGTGCCACACAAGTTTCAGGTGGACGACAAAGTTTGGTTTCATCTGCAGAAAGAACGCCTTACAAAAGCCCATCAGCAGTTCAGACCACTCTGATATGGTCCTTACACAATTACCAAGGTTGTGGGAAACAATGTTTTGGAGTACAGCATTCCCCCATTCCTTGTCTTGCACTAAGTGTTCAATGTGGACCGCCCTCGACCATGCTGCATGTTGCGAACGGGTTCCCCCAAGGACATTTTTGGGACTAAAAGCCCATGTTTTGGGATAAGTTTTGTAATAAAGTTGTAAAGTATTTGCGTTTTGTGGTCGCAGAGCATGAAGGTGTCAATAGTCATAAAGGTTTGTATGCCCTTATTTTGTAAAGTGTAAAGTTGGTTGTAAATATCTACCCGTGATCTGCGGACCATGGGACTGTATAAAAAGGAGCTAAGTAAGTAAGCTCTAAGTAGTTAAGTTTTGAGTAGCCAAGAATGAAATAAGGAGTTAAGCATTGGAGTTTAAGTGTTCTCAGGTCTTAGTGTAGGTAGAGACTCTATAGCTGAGTGCACAAAGGCCTAGGGATGAAGTTTGCATTTAAGTGCACGGACCCCTGCAGTTGTGTGCACAGGGCGGATAGAGTCTGTATTAGTTTGAAGATATCAATAAAGAGAAGTTTTCTGCAAATTCTATGTATTTATTTCTTGTCAATGCATCTGGTTATATTTCGTTTTGGATTCAATTTATAATGTTCATGTGATGCGTGAATGTATATGACTGTATCAGTTAATTAAACACAAGTAAGGATATCAGTTTACGCGGCGCTAACTTTGGTTGATTAGTAAGATAAGTAAAACACTTAAGATAACTTGGGAACCTATACAATATGTTGTCATAGCACCACGAAAGTACCTGGATCATGGGTCAAGGCTGTGCAAAGGTCAATCTTACACCTTCATGGAGGTACTGAAGGGCGAAATAAATGGTAAACTGACAAAGCCCTAAAGCTTAGTGGCCTGCGCGAAAGTAGGAACAAAGGGTATAAACCAACATCACAACCATCGTAGGGTGCGGAAACTTGGTTCTAGCATCCCCCCATACTGCTTTGGGTGAGACTTCAGTCTGTGCTCCACTGGCTGATGCCGAAAGGGCCAGTAGTCTAGGGATTTGTTTGGCTAACTAACGCTGAACCTGGGTCACGCCCCACAAAGCCAACAAATGGTTTCGTTTTCTGGACCAGAATTTTCATGAGAGATATGTGATGTCGTATCACTGGAATTCAAATAAGAAAGAGGTCAAAGACTAGTTGGATAGGAAGATCCATGAATTCGTGGCGCAGGAGAACAGAAATCCATGGCTGACAAATGAACAGTGGCTGGACAAGTACCTATATACGGAAATCCACAAGATATTTTTTTGTTCCTTTCTAGTTGATTTATACAAGTGGATCGTAAAGCTAGCAAATAGCCAAGGAAGGCAGAGACTTAACAGTCCTATTGTCTGGACCCCAGAGCTAGTACAGAGGTTGGAAGCCTCTGAGGATAAGATTGCCCGCGTTGTTGATCATTGGCTTGATCACATCATAGGAGGATTCATAACTAAATTCGTCGTCGATACCTTAGTTAGTTACAACAGGGCGAAGTGACACTTTTTCAAATGTCCACAAGGTAAGTACTTGAAGTCTTTAAATACCTAGATTAAGATGTTATTGTACGAAAAACGGGTTATGCAGCTACCTTGATGTTCGAAGCTACGCGAAGTGGAAAGACTTCCAGGAATGAAGGAAGAAAGGGTCCTGAATATAGCCCACTAATTTTATCGTCGTTGGGTGATGAAGAAGGAGTAGCACAGGCTTCTCTACGAAGTGCAGTTCAGTTAATAAAACAAGGATTCCCATGACTACCACCTCCACCTACACCACCTCCAACTTCACCACCATCACCTGCGACTTCACCCACACCACCGCCACCTCCACCACAGTTCGACATGGAAAATTCAGTGAAGCTGCCTTTGTTTAAAGGCTTGGGAAATGAGGACCTAGACCAGTTTTGGTTCATCATGAAAGATATATGTGAATCTCAGTGCGTCATAGATGATCACATGAAGAGGGCAACATTGGTTAGTTCTTTGTAGGATAGCGCGCTAACTTGGTACATCAAGTACTCTAATGATAACCCAAAAGTTGGGTTGGTAGAAATCCAGATTGTGCTGAATAAAGAGTTCAATAGGCCTAAATCTGAGACATAGTCGATTGTGGGGTTCAAGGAAATCATGATGAAACTAGGTGAGACACCTTGGGAATTGGATCAGATATTGAAGTGTAAAATTGGCGAAGCCAATATGAACCTAACAGACGGATAGCATTATGAGTGGTTCGTGGCTTCACTCCTGCCTCACCTAAGGGTTGCACTGTCACAACAGAAGATTACAACTCAAGAAGAAGCCTTGGAGATTTCCATAAGACCGCATGAAATGCCGATGCAAGATCCAAATCTGGGGGTTCAACAGATCCTTGTGCAGTTGCAAAATCTTTGCCTTGAAATAAAAAGTTTGAAGCAGGACAAAACAGTTCGACCAGAGGCGTGTGAAGAAATATGGTGCCTGACATGTAAAGGTTGAGGGCATGACAAAGACCACTGCCTAGTATTTGTGAACTATATTGTAGGAGGAGGACCGATGCCTTTGACGCCAGAAGCCCAAGCAGGACTGAGCATGGGGCATGCATTGTGGTGCGCTATATGTCAGGTAGCGGGAAACATACAACTAATAATTTCCATTTGCTGCAGAAGTTTGTACAAACTCCACAACAACTGTTCTGAAAATTCTGCAAGTCGGTACGGCATGATGAGCGCAACTGTAGAAGTTATGAATTCATGATGGACAAAACACGGTAGAAACGCAACCCCTTGACCAGATCGTTGGGATGGCATGAACAGGCTTTCAGGGGCGCGAACGAGGCCGAGGCAGAGGAGGAAATGGCAAAGGTCGAGGAAAACTAATCTGCTACAACTGTGGTGTACCAAGACACTATGACCATGAGTGCACTAACCTGACGTGTCTGTTGTACAAGTATTGTACTTAGTTTGACCATGAGACAAAGGACTGTCCTACACTGATAGGAAGAATACACGACAAAGGGGTGCTGCCACTGCAGCTGACTCAGAACTTGCAAATGATGAGGTTTGAGCCTCACGAGGAGGATTTAAATGTGAATATGGTGCTTCGAAGTGGAATTGTAGTGGGCGATGATAAGGGGGAACAGCCTGAAGACAACACATGGGTTCGCAAAGCTCCAGTGAGGGAGACTAAAATTGATTTGGAGCATGCACACAAAACTTTCATGGAATAAAAGAAGATCTTCGCTGACGCCTCTACCTTAGGGATCAAGGATAGGCTTAGTCTGGAAATGGACCCTTCTATGCTTATGACATTTCTAGAGACCTACATGAAGCTGTTGTGCGATAGCAAGGTTGTGAAAGGGTTGCAAGAACTTATAATAGATGTGTCAAAAACACTCCAGGTGAACCGCGCATGGTATGAAGATTGGTAAACATAAAGCAAGGACAGGACGAGAGATGAGACTGACCACATAAATAGGAGAATATGAAATGGATCATGTTATTCTGAATCTGGGTTCAAACACGAACGTTTTAGCAAAGCAGACTTGGGAGTGGATGGGAAGATCCACGCTGTAGTGGTCTCCGATTCAGTTAAGGATGGAAAATCAACAAAAGATCATCCCCATGGGATGGCTGCAAGGAGTAACTATAGATATTGAAGGTGTGAGCACATTAGCTGACTTTGAAGTGATAGAAATTGTGGACGATAGCAACCCCTACCCTATGCTCCTTGGCATTAATTGGGCTACTGACATGAATGGGGTAATCAACCTAAAGAAGCAAAAGACGATATTCAAAAAGAAATCTTGATTGGTATACTGACATGAACAGGGTAATCAACCTAAAGAAGTGAAAGATGATATTTGAAAATAAATCACTTAGTGTAATAGTCCCCCTTGATCTTGCTAAAGGATCTCACTATACTGAACCAGTCCTCGATTATGAGAGCAATGATGATTTGGACTGCATATATAAGATAACAATGCGATACCAAGATTGGGTGAATCCGATAGCAGATGGATGAATTACATGGGATCGAGAGAGTTCCTACACCTCAGACTCTGATGAAGAATTAGAGCACTAGCAGAATTAGCTACATGAAGTAACCACGCTGAGCTATAACATGATGACCTGGTCGTTGCATTGTGTATTGTCATAGATAAGAAATCTACCCACTTACGATGGCTTGAATGATGTGGATGTATTTCTGGATGCATTTGAGAGGGAAGTACCAGAGAAGCAATGCTTCCAGGCTTTGGACTGGGCACTGTGCGCTACGCCTGCGAGATGGTGGGGTATGCGCAAGCGTAGCTTTGACGATTGGCACGAGTAAAGGAGGATGATGTGAACATTCTTTGGGAATCCAAAGGTACAAATGACAAACAAATATGATAGGAATGATGATCCGCATGCACACATAGCCAAATGGGCTAAGGCTTATGGAGCGAAGCCCCAACCTGAATGGGTGCACTTGTTCTGTCACACCTTGGATGTCATCCCAATGAACTGGTACTTCGAAACAGAGCTCTTCGATGGTACAGGTGAATGGGATATTCTGTGCGAAGGATTCATAATGACGTTCAACTTTGAAGAATGGTTTGACTGTATTGACGAAGCGCTACAAGAAGTTAAAGCAGCAATATTTAGGATACCGCAGGATCCTTTGGATCTGATTCAACCTGATTGGACTACTCCGTTGAGCCGTGCACTAGAATTTTATAACATGACTACTGAAGAATAAGATGAGGATCCACAAAAGATTAATATCCCTGAAACTGAGGGTCACTGTGAGGTCGAGGGATTGCATATTGAGAATTTTAGTATAACCACGCCACTGAAAACGTAATAGGTAAATATTGGTATGGAGGCAGAGTCCAAACTTGTAAAGATTGGAGATTACTGGGATGACACGATGGTAGATAAGGTCACTGAATTGCTCTACAAATACCAAGATCTATTCCCTGCCAAGTTTATGGAGTTAAAGGGGATAATAGGAGACCTAGGCATTATGAAGATCACTTTAAAGCCCGGCATGAAGCCAGTTAAGCAAAGACCTTACCGTCTCAATTTGAAGTATAAGGAGAAGGTCCTCTTAGAGCTAGACAAGATGCCCACGACAAGCATCATTGAGCCCATAGAAGAATCTAATTGGGTAAGCCCAATGGTGGTACAGGAAAAGAAGCAGAAGGATGAAATAAGGATAGGCGTAGATCTCGGGAAGTTGAATGACGCTTGCATACATGATCCTTTCCCAACTTCGTTCACTGATGAGGTATTGGATAATGTAGGTGGCTAGGAAGCGTACTCCTTCACTGATGGGTTCTCTGGGTACCATCAGATCAAAATCGTGCTTGAGGATAGAAGCAATATGACCTTCGCGACTGAGTGGGGATGTTTTCAGTACAATGTAATTCCTTTCGGATTGAAGAATGCGCCTGTGATTTTTTCATGCATAGTCATTGTTGCATTCAAAGAATTCATTCATAAGTTTCTAGAGGTGTACTTTGATGACTGGACTGTGTTTAGGTTGGTAAAACACCATGTGGCAAGTTTGCACCTGATGCTAGATACTTGTCGAAGGTACCAGATTGCGTTCAATCTGAAGAAATGTTTGTTTTTTGTTCCTTTTGGGACTCTTCTAGGTCATGTGGTTTGTAGACAGAGGCTGATGGTAGATCCCATGAAGATCACAGTGATACTTAACTTAGAGGCACCAAGGAGTGTGAAACAGCTGCATGCAACCCTAGGACATATTGGGTATTACAGGAATTTTATCAAGGGCTATTCCCAGATCACCGCGCCTATGGAGAAGTTGTTGAAAAAGGATTTCACATTATGTTGGAATGAGGACTGTAAGAAAATATTGGATGTATTGAAATGAAAAATTATCATCGTGCCGATTTTAGTCTTCTCGGGTTGGAAGAAGGAGTTTCATGTACAAGTAGACACATCATGTATAGCACTGGGGGCAGTACTAACACAGGCTGGTGAAGGAGAACTAGAACATCCTATAGCATTCGCAAGCAGGAGGTTATCCAAGGTTGAAAATAACTATTCCACCACTGAGTGCAAAGGGTTAGCCATGGTATACCTGCTCCAATATTTTAGACATTATTTGCTGGGTGGACATTTTAAAATGTATATGGATCACTCTGCATTGAAATTCCTGGTCAGTAAGCCTATGTTGGGGGGGAGAATCTGTAGGTGGTCTTTATTGTTCCAGGAGTATGATTTTGAAGTTATTGTGAAGCCTGGACGACTGAACGCAGGACCAGACCATTTGTCGTGCATCAAAACAGGGGAAGAGCACACTAATCTGGAGCAGGGATTGCCTGACGCACAGTTATTTGCAGTGCACATCGCAGATGGTCACTTTGAAGACATCATACACTTCCTAACAACAGGAACTGCCCCAGAAGGTTACACGGGGTAGACTTTTCTGTCATTATTGGACACCTGAACAAAATGGGGTCTGACGAAGTATTACATGTATCGGACTTTGAAAGGAGCAGTGTCCTCACAGACGCTCATCGGGGTGCTGCAGGAGGCCATTATGCAGGAAGAGAGATCGTGCAGAAGATTCTACGCACAGGGTTGTGTTGGCCAACCCTCCATCAAGATTCAAAAGCTTACTATAGGGCATGTGATGTGTGTCAAAGTAATGGCAGGCTATCGCGGAGAGATGAGTTACCTATGAAACCACAAATGACGTTACAACTTTTTGATAAATGGGCAATAGATTTTGTAGGACCCATTCAGCCCCAAGGGAAGAAGACGGGAGTGTGGTACATTATCACCGTGATTGAGTATCTGACTCAATGGGAGGAGGCATAACTTGTAAAGGACTGCACAGGTGCAGTCGTTGTGAAATTTCTCTTTGAGTATGTACTGACACACTTTGGGTGTCCAGATATTTTGATGAGTGATCATGGTACACACTTTTTGAACAAAATGATCAGTGCACTGATGGAGGAATTTTAGGTATATCACTAGAAAATCATGCCTTATCATCCACAGGCTAATGGGATGGTGGAAGCATTTAATAAGGTGCTCGAAAATGCACTAACCAAGGTTTGCAACGCTCAGCGAAGTGATTGGGACCTATGCATACCTGAAGTCCTATGGGCCTATCGTACTTGTATATGGTGTTGAAGCAGTGATACCCATGGAGTACATGGTGCCTAGTCTATGCATAGTAGCACTCACAGGTATGACGGATCGTGGAGCCCTGGAAGAGAGGCTCGTGCAGTTGGCTGAGCTTGAGGAAGAGATATTTCTAGCTGGATTTCACCAATAGGTCCAAAAGCAGCGCCAAAAAGTGTGGCATGATTGGCACATTAAGCTGCCCACCCTTAAGGTAAATGATCTGGTTTTGTTATATGACAACAAGTTTGATAAATTTATAGGGAAGTTCAAAATGCACTAGCTAGGGCCTTATGTCATTAAGGAGAGTACCGACGATGGAGCAGTTCATTTGGTTGAATTGAATGGAGATCCCTTCCTAGGAAAGGTGAATGGCAGCCGATTGAAGCCATACACCAGTGATCCAGCCAAGTGACTATAAAATACACTGCCCAGGTTGGGGAACTACGCTACTAGAGGATTGTGTGGGACGAGGAAATGTCCTAGGCTTCATGACAGTGTGAAGGGAGTTGCACTACCCAGTGAAAAATCATTTAGGTTAGCCGGAAAGTGACCATTAAAGTCACTGTTCTTGATTTGAGAGTAGAAATGCTCCCAAATGGAGCGGGCGGCCAGCATTTAAGACAAACTTTATGGGTAAGATCCTTGGAGATCTGCCACCAATATGACATTAATGAACCGAATGTGGGGGGAACGATCAAATTTGAATTCAAAAGGCCTTATAAATTGTAGGTGGAGGCGCAACGAAAAATACTTGAAATTTTGAGAATTGAGTTGTTGAGCTCTTAGGCGCACATGAACCGCAAAAAATTTGAAGCTTTGCTATCAAGTTCAGTATTTGAGACGTTGCCAAAGGATACATAGGAGTTGTTGCATAGCATCATGCTGATGCCTGCAGAAGCTATGAGCACTAAAGCAGTGACAACCGAAAGCGTTGTGCCAGAAGTTGTTAGGGAGGCAGAGGGAGCTGGCCTAGAGGTTGCAAAGGTATTAGCTAAAGTTCCCAAATTAGCATGGACACCTAGACCAAAGCCGACCCCAACCAAGGAGAGTGCAAAGGATAAGAAGGGCAACCAGGCTACGATACCGGTGCGTGCCTCACCCAGAAGAAACCCTGCAAAAGGACAAGCCCCCCGCACAAGAAGGGAAAAGCCATTAACCTGGAGCTGGAGGAGGAAGAAATTGAGGACATCACAATGGATGATGAGGACTTGGGGGTAGAAGTGGAGGAAGTTGAAGTGCATGGTTCTGACCCTATCACAAAGTTTCTCGAGTATGTCCCTTCGTGCAAGGTGTTAACGGGAAAAGTGTCTACTCAGAACGACCCTATCCCACTAAGGTGTGACAATGACCTTAGAAAAAAACAGAGAAAACTACTTTCGTATTCTTCTTTATGAACTATAAACGAAGAGGAATAGGATGAACCAACCTGTGTCTTGCGCTAGTCCTTTGATCCAATCTCTCTCCTCTTTGACAGCTTCCAGCTACCTGCTCCTTACTTGCCCAGCTTCACCAAGTTCCTGTAAGAACAAAGAAGAAGAAAACTACACAAAGACATGGATTTATATTCATAAATAGCTTAGGATCAGATTTAAGCTAAACATACAAATGTAACAAACATCAATGATACACAAGCATGTAGGAGAAACTCAAATAGTTTTATTGATATAACAAGAAGATCCAGGAGGAGTTACAACCGATGATTCCTGATCCAGCATCAACCTCCCAGCATAGAATCCCCTCTCCACCTCCAACAAAGAATAAATCACCCAATACTCTGATATCTATCTCAAAACCAATAGCAATTCTCTGCAATGTACAAAATTCCAGCCCCTGGATCTCTGGGATGAGGGATCCATATATAGATGTATGCAAAGAGGATGAGTCAGCTTATGATTTGACTAGTGTCTTCTCTCTGTCAGTTCTTGCTTCGACTTGGAGACTGAGAGCCTCTTACTCATCCTTGGTCGAACTCAGTGAGGCAAGTGTCATTGGGGAAGATTCTGGAAGCTTCCATTGTCTGTCCACCTCGCGGAATGATACTGCCATTTGTCATTTCCCGCTCAACGCACCCTGGTAGTGCATATAGGTGCGTTGCAACGTACCTAGCTAGTGTACTTGGGTGCTATGCAACGCAGCTAGCTAGTGAAGCAGCTAAAATGATCCTGATTTGACTGATTCTGAGCAGTTTCTAGTAGAGAACTTCTGGGAGAAGCTGTAATTTGTTGACCTTGTTCCTTTAGGGGCCGGAACAACACTTTTAGGGACTTAGGATCCCTTGGTTTATGGACATTTCATGCTTAGAGCTGTAATGCACAAAAATGTCTATAACAGTTGCCCCCTAAAGTATGAGGTCGTTTATCGGGTGAAATGCTTTATTAGGAGGATCTGAAGTTCTTTCAATGCTGGGAGGAGACCTGTAATAAGATACAATACAATAAATTATCTTCATACTGTTTTCATGATCTAGCTGAGGCGGGCATTCCCATGCTCAGCTTTATAAATTCATTTTCATGTACATAGGACAGACAATCGTCTGATGGTAGACTGATGATTCTGATAGAGCCATCATCCTTTTGGTAGGATGATTATCTGTGCTGTAGTGCTGTACATTTCAATGTCTTTATTTTCCTGAATATATATCACAGCCCGGATGGATGGAACTAGATCCGGGGTCTTCAATCTCATCCGATCTTCACTCGAAGTACAAGTCGATCCATGTGAGAAATGTTTTGAAGTCGAACATGGAAAGACATCGCTTGATTACCAGTCAATGACGTAAACTGTTAACAAGCGCGAGAGGAATCACCAATAATGATGATGACCCTCAAGGTACTACAGTACAATTCACGTGGTGTGAATAAAGGACTTGGCGTTGAACACCACGCAAAATCTTTCGGTCAAAGGTCATTGATGTATACCTGTCGCCGGAAGTGAGAAACTTGCCATTGAGGCATGCAAGCTTCAAAGTACTGAAGGGGGTGTTCCTAGATCAACTTCTTGGATAATGAGATGATGTCGACAAGCAGCGATCCGTCAAAGGAGGGCCTTAATGAATCCCACATCAATGACACGGAACGGAGCAAATGATTTTGATGGAGGTGAAAACAGTCTGATGATATACGGTTCAGGATGGCGGTCATGAAAGAATGAAGTATAATGTATGGTAGTGGATGGGACACATGTGACTTCTCTGGATGACTTCTCTTGAACATGTCGGCGACACTTATGTGATGGATTGGTAGCATTTACCCCAAATGTGGATGGTATGGCATGACCATGGTGATGTGACCGGTGAATGAAACAACCCAACCCGACTCAGGCACGGAGTGGAAGTGTCATGTTCAAGAGCGACTTGCTACCAATAAAGATTCTTTGAGTTTTCTTCCCAATTTTTCCCAAGTCATTGCTGACCAGTACCTCTTTATTTTTTTCAAGCTTGAGGAGCATAACATATCCTTGTTCTATAATTTTCCCTTTGGGCAAACCCATTGCTATGTTTTAACGAGCCTAGCGATAGTGAAACTCGTTCTCGTCTAAAGACAAGTTTTTCGCTATTAATCTTTTTAATGAGTTTAACGACAAAGATAACTCAGTCCTTTTCATTTTTAGAGAGTCTGAAGAGGTACGTAAAGGTAACTCCAAAATTCCTTTTTCGTCATCTAATCCCTTAAGTCCGAAAAAGTATAAAACAATACAGAAGGGATGAATTTTCGATAGTTTTAACGAGCCGAACAAAACAAGCGCTCGATCTTTTTGTGCAATAATCCCTCAGGTCCAAAAAGATTAAAATCTAGAGGAGGGATAGCACTTCTGGTCGCTTTAACGAGCTGGAAGGCCAAAACTCAGCAATCTTTTCATATTTTATGAGTCAGTTGAAAAGAGCTTAAAGAAGACTCGTCTTTTGAGGAACGAGTGATAAAATGGGTAGCAGCTGATTCCAGGTAAGGCTTGGAATTTTCCAATCACGGCAGTGTCACAAGGATGGCTAGTGAAATCACTCTTCGCAGCTGTTCCTCAAAATGGGTAAACAATCAAATGGAGGTGAATGATCGGCCAATGGAAAAGTGGAGGTGACGGTGCAAACACAACCAAGGCTTTAATGGTTGAAATGTTACATTCACGGTGGTTATTTACCGGGGAATAGTTCATTTTTTAACGAGCTTAAACGCGGGTGGAAACATTTTCTCATGTCTTATGTTTATTTTTTAACGAGCTTGAACTATGTGCTAAAACTGCTCGATTAATCCAGTCATATGATAAGAATGTCTCATATAAAATTGGCAATTTTTAGAGTTTTTCCCCACATCCTTTCTTTATGCAAGTTAGGTGACGACTAATCCTATGAGTTTAAAGGGTTAGAGGTCCTAAAAATTTAAAAAATAAATAGCCGCCCCTCGCTTGCACTCCAAAAGGTTTGCATGGCCCCAGGTATAAAATATGGTTTCAAAGTTACCCCTCAATTTGTAGACAAAACATTTGTTCTATCAAGAAAGGCCTACCTCTTACAGGTTACCCAAAGATTGTTCTATTCGCGGTGCAAACAAAACACTTCTTCGGTGATGTTTACCAAGATAAAAAAAGGTGAGTGACGACGTCCGCCAACTCACATAACTTTTACAAGAGAATCTTATTCTAGAATAACCCCTCTTCCACCGACGGACGGGGTACAGACTAGTCATATTCTCCTGCGGAAACCTACCCTATACCCGAAGTTTTCCTGCCGAAGCAGACCAGGACGCATGCCCCATGGGTTTCAGTCATATCCCTCCGAATTACTCGCGCTCATCGGGAGGACGGACTGGGGATTGAGACATTTCTTGCATGAAGAGACCATTTAGGGATGGTATATGACTATTTGCTATGCGTGATCCGGGAAATGAAAGCTGGTCCACGAGCTTGACCACTCTTCCTTCGTGCAGAAAACACATTACTCTAAAGAGTGAGGAGATGATGGCTCCCATGCAATAAATATAGTCTCGTCCAAGGAGTAGATTATAATCCAAGGTTCCTTGAACTACCATTACGTTCATGCGAACTGTCTTCCTTCTCAATGTTATGGGCACATCGGGAAGGATCCCTAAAGGTCGACTGGTTCCTTTATCAAAGCCTGTCAGATTTCTCATCTCAGGCAACAGCGATGGCGAACCAAGCGCTTTCCAAGCAATAGAGGAAAGGATACTCACAGAAGCCCGCTCATCTATGATGGTACTAGCCATGACCATTCTATATATTTGAACGATAATTCGGAATGGTATGCTTGCTGGTAAATGGGGTCTGCCTAGTTGATTCCAGTCGAAGGAGACAACTAGGTTGCTTGGAAGTGGGACCGAGTAGACAGCTGGGTATGGCTCTGACGAACTTCCTTCCTGTAGTAAAGGAATGGGTAGATTGCCCCCATGTTCGTCGGAGTCTGTGTTGATGAAGAAAATTTGGACGGTGTCATCCTTGTTCTCTTCAGTGACTGTATCATCCGAAGATAAAACCTCTGAAGGCAAGACCGGGTCAACTACCGCCTCGACCTTTTGACTTTCGTCTGGTATGGATTCAGATGGTTTATCTTCAATGATAGGCACTTCAGCCGACCACTTGAGCGGGCCAGCTGGATTTTCAACTAGCGACGGACTCGGCAAGATTTTTTTATATCTAGGAGAAAGTCGTAACGGTGAAATCGGACGATCATCCAAAACTCTTTTAGCTTCATCTAAGAAGGGACAACAGTGGACGACATGATTTCCTTCGCACAGTTTACAAGGAAATCTAGCTTTCCCTTTTTGTCTTGGGGCTTCACTTTCACTAGTTGACGGTGTGCTTTCAACATGATCACTAGAGGTTGATGACACCGGATTGTGCAAACGAGGAGACCAGTCCCTTAGTATCCGAGGGATGCAAGGACAATCTCTGTGAAAGTGGTCTCCTTTGCAAATGACACATGGCGATTTAGGCCTGGTCGGTGCAGTGTGTGGATTTTCGGTAGACGACACTCGTTTTCCCCCATTCACCTTTGGCTCCTTCTTCTTCTTCTCTTTCTTCTTCTTCTCCTTCTTCTCCTTAGGAACTTGACTTTTGGCTTTGCCAGCCCCATCAAGCGAAGAGGAAGGAGGAGAGGAAGAGTTAGAGGAAGTAGAAGGTTGGTGGGAAACTCTGGACTCGTCTAATTGCTGATTCGATTGTTCAGGAATGGTGGTGTTCTGAATGACATTGGTTGAGAAGAGCCATAATGCCAAGCCAATTGTCAGTCCTGGAAGTGACAATGTGGCCATATGGGGTGCACCAACATCTTCCCAAGAGGAGAAGGGACTAGGATTTCCACCAAGGGGAATTCCTTGGTTGGTAGACTCCATTTTCTCAACCTAAGATCAAAGTAGGAAAAGGGTATGAATATTTCGTTTAAAATAAACTTTTAGACGCTTTGACACAACTTTTTTTTTCAATTTTTAAGAGTCGAGAAAAAACAAAAGATGACTCTAGTCTCCTTTGATTTTTAATGAGCCTGAAGTGACAAGTGCTCAGATGGACCTTTTCCGTTAAGGAGTCTGAAAAGGAAAGAAAGGGACTGCTCTGGAGCTCTAGGTAGAGGGAGTACCAAACCAATCGCAAAACTGCAGAATAATTTTTATGGTACGGCAGTCAATCTTCCCGAATGCTGTGTTCGGTGCATTGCGATCAGTAGGGCGGCCGACACGGCTTCCTATGGATAAAAGGTTTTAAGCCTATAGGGGTCTCCCAATATATACTCAACGGTACGTGGGAGCACAAGTCCGTACTGGCACTTATCGTCTCAAAGTGGAGGAATCACCCAACCATCAGTGAGGACAACAGCTACCAGGCTTTACGACGCCGAAATACGTCTCTAGCCTAGACCTCTAAATGTTGTGCGTTAAGTTCCAAAGCGTTGTTAGATTCATTCAATTTATTTTAAGTTGATCTTTCTTATGAAGTTTGCCTTTTGGGTTCACCACGAGATGTAGATGTAATTCCTAAAATGCAATCTAAATATGATAAGCAAACCTTTATCTCTTTTCAGCAATGAAAATCCTAGCTACAAGGGGAAAAGAAAGACACAATCTTTTCACAAAGAGCAAAGAGCACACTGTAAATGAACTTTCCTAAATCAAGCCAAAGAGACTGTCAATATGCAAATGCACATGTGCATGTATTTTTTTTCACTTTCTTAATATTGATGCCTAAAAAGAAAGTTGATGTACAAATTTGAATTTGCTTTCAAGTGACAAACACAAACAAGCTTCTTTTCGAAATCAAAAGGTAGAGATGATTACGACACTTTATGATTTTGAAATAAATACTCGTTTCGACACTGGAAAGTCACAAATTCAAACCAAAGGCAAAAGTAAAAGCATAATCGACTGTCAACAACAAATAAACTTTCTCCTAAGATCAAAATCGACAGTTACGACAGATCTAAATCAAAGGACGACAGTATGACTATTCTACTTTTGCAATGGAAAATTGTAAATGATGCCACAAACACACAAAAACATCTACAGTCTTTTTGTACAAAGGAGGTGGAATTAAGGCAAAGAAAAGGGGTTTTTAAACAGACACATACACTGATCACAGGCTGCAAAAATCAGAGACAAAACTGAAAAAATGAAGCAAAGAACCTCAACTGCACAAGGCTAGGCTGATCAGCGCACCTGTTACACAAAGAAACTGGATTGCAGTGCAGGTAGCCCTCTCGGGAACTGCGTTGAAATGCAGAATCTCTTCACAGAGCCTGCGCTAGGGCAGAAACGAGAATTCTATCCGGGTTCTCGGTCATGGTTTGCAGTTTAATCTATGGTTTTTGGCTGAGTAAAAGCAATCAGTAATGCACAATCAGAGGGTAGATTTAAAGGAGGTCTAAGAGCTATCACAAAGGGCAATCAGATCATTTGTGAATCAGTTGTTCAGATCATAAATAGATCCAGTGAATGGATTAAAGTAGCAGATGTCTACTTTGCATTTGTTAATGGCAAATGCAGTATGATTGCTACTTCTAAGTTTATGAAACAAACAACAAGAGAAACACAAACAAACTAACTAGACACGATCCCCAACGGAGTCGCCATTTTGTTAACAGGAAAAGTGTCTACTCAAAATGACCCTATCCCACTAAGGTGTGACAGTGACCTTAGAAACAAACAGAGAAAACTACTTTCGTATTCTTCTTTATGAACTATAAACGAAGAGGAATAGGATGAACCAACCTGTGTCTTGCGCTAGTCCTTTGATCCAATCTCTCTCCTCTTTGACAGCTTCCAGCTACCTGCTCCCTTACTTACCCAGCTTCACCAAGTTCCTGTAAGATCACAGAAGAAGAAAACTACACAAAGACATGGATTTATATTCATAAATAGCTTAGGATCAGATTTAAGCTAAACATACAAATGTAAAAAACATCAATGATACACAAGCATGTAGGAGAAACTCAAATAGTTTTATTGATATAACAAGAAGATCCAGGAGGAGTTACAACCGATGATTCCTGATCCAGCATCAACCTCCCAGCATAGAATCCCCTCTTCACCTCCAACAAAGCATAAATCACCCAATACTCTGATATCTATCTCAAAACCAACAGCAATTCTCTGCAATGTACAAAATTCCAGCCCCTAGATCTCTGGGATGAGGGATCCATATATAGATGTATGCAAAGAGGATGAGTCAGCTTATGATTTGACTAGTGTCTTCTCTCTGTCAGTTCTTGCTTCCACTTGGAGACTGAGAGCCTCTTACTCATCCTTGGTCGAACTCACTGAGGCAAGTGTCATTGGGGAAGATTCTGGAAGCTTCCATTGTCTGTCCACCTCGCGGAATGATACTGCCATTTGTCATTTCCCACTCAACGCACCCTGGTAGTGCATTTAGGTGCGTTGCAATGCACCTAGCTATTTTACTTGGGTGCTATGCAACGCAGCTAGCTAGTGGAGCAGCTGAAATGATCCTGATTTGACTGATTCTGAGCAGTTTCTGGTGGAGAACTTCTGGGAGAAGCTGTAATTTGTTGACCTTGTTCCTTTAGGGGCCGGAACAACACTTTTAGGGACTTAGGATCCCTTGGTTTATGGACATTTCATGCTTAGAGCTGTAAGGCACAAAAATTTCTATAACACAAGGGAAAGACCAAGGTGCCAAAGGACATTGACGAGAGCAAGGTCGCCTTGCACACCCCACTGTTTTCAAACGAGCTTGTCTTTGAAGGATGCTGGTTGGGGTGGGTTCCTCTGTTAAAACTAGAATATTGGGACTTAGCTGACCATGAGAAGTTCCCACACTTGGGGACAAAGCAGCTAATGTGCCGCGTTGTTGACACAACCACTGGGATTACTGCATTAGAACCACGTAAGTGGCTCAGGGGAGTAGACAAGGCAGGTATGCTTAGCCTGCTATGGGTGCCACACTACAATCACACCCCCATTACAATATTGGTCATCAAGAAGCTGTTATGCTTGGTACATGATGGGTGTTTGTGGTTGGAGGAGTCAGTACCCATCACTAACAGATTGATCCATAGGATCACATGGTTTCCCTACACAGGGGAAAATCCAGCCATGATGTTTGGCAGAAAAGCTAGTGAGCAGGCCCTCACGGAGGCCATGAAGGAGAAATTCAAGCTCATGAAGAAGCCGTGAGGGTATGCCATCTTGAGTATTTGCGACCCTATGATCAAGGTGGCCATGCAGATTTTGGTAAGAAAGGTTATGAGGAAGTGTTATGTAGATGAAGTGTCAGCACCAGTCATTGCTCTTGCATCCCAATGTTCCAAAGGAGTCTAGTTTAATTAGGCATGTTATCTCTATGGTGAGTTCCTTATGAACCGTCGCGAGGCACATGAGCTCGCAAGACCTTCCACTATGCATGGCTCTTGCTATCTATTGTGCTGGTAGCCTGGGAACTATCTGAAGATAGTCAATTCCCCTCGGTTGTGCCACACCTTCTAGAAGCAGCAAAGTACACCTCACTGTGGAAGACCAAAGATGCTCAATGCATTAAGGATAGAAATATCTTTTGGATCTTGATGGAAATGAACATTTGCATGGCTATCAATCACAAACCGCGATTATCGCCTACTATGTTTGACAAATTGCAAGGGTACGCAAGGTTCAAGGAAGAATTTCACCATGTATCAATCAGGGCATGGAAGGACCCTAAACAAACATGATATGACTTGCCTTACTTGGCAACGGATGATGCAATTGATGCAGTACTTGATCACTAACTGGTAGAGTGGCGCACTACCTCAGACTTAGTGGTGGAGTTGAGTAAGTCCACCGCGTAGCACAAAAAGGAGGAGGCCAAGCTCAAAATGGCATAGCTGACTAAGAAGAGGAAGAAGGAGGTCACTGACAAGGCCCAGGCGGAGTGCGATGTCACCCACCAGATGGAAAAGCAGATAGGCGAAACAGAGTGTGGCTCTAATAAAGGCACGAGGTCATCTTCGCCTGAAACAGAGGAAGAAATGGACAAGCAAACAGAGCAGCATGGCGTGGACCTGTAAACGACGTCAAATCACATCAAGCATCCAAGTGAACAAGAAAAAGTGGGGTCATGGAAGAAATCCAAGGCAAATAAGGCATCACTCGACCCAATCACCCTCACAGAAGGAGATTTGCATGACATTGGAGACACGGTTCAGGGTGTCACCGCAGAGACACTATAACAGTTTGAGCAGTAGCATCAGCTACTATTGGGGGCCATCCAGATAGGTCTGCAAGAGCTGCAAACCCGTGCATCATAGGCTGGCACGGTGTCCACCAGCCCTGCTATCGGTACTTTAGAAGTTGTTGAGATGTTGCGTGCGAAGGTCTCCCGTATGATAGTGCTACCGAATGGAGCACTGACCACAAAAAATGAAGTTGACAGGCCCATTATTAGTTCTCTCAAGGGAGTGGGGTTGGACTTGGCAACATTCCCTGGTGAGGCACTCCACCTACTGTAGGATGGAGTGATCACGGAGCTGAGGGCCCGTGAACACCACGCTTTACAGGTGATCAACGATAAGAAGATTAATAATGAACACATGGCCCTACAACGAGACTTTGCCATCACCATTGTGACCAAGGTAACCGACCAAAACAAGTGCATAGTTTAGGTCGCGGAGGAGGCATGCCGAATGGTCCCAGAGTTGGCCATTCTTGTGGAAGAACTGGTTGAGGTGTGTGTTCGCAAGCTTGCTACAGGGATGCACATTGCTTGCATAGAGTTGGATAAGTTTCAGCTGGAGCTGTATCTACATATTGTAGATTTATAGTTGAAGGCCCAACCTTCAACTCCGCCAGAAGTAAAGGAGTAATGTGCAACCATTGTCACAGAGGCAATAGCTGCGGTAGATAGTGCAGTAGTGGACTACACACAACTTTTTGAACAGTCGTTCGAGGTCTTGATGAGCCTACAAGAGGACCCCAATGTACAATGGCTGGAGACAGAAGCACAAGAACTGTAGTAGTGCTATGACAAAGTAAAAGGTATAGAAGAACCATCACTCTCATGCAGAGACTAGCGAAGTTGCAGGAGACCAAACAATTGAAAGAATAGGTAGATGCAATGCAGCACGAGGCAGTGTTGAAGCCGTGCTTGAAGCCCTAGTTGGATGAGTCTTATTTAGTCATGGTCTCCATTGAAGGCAAGCTTTCTAATCTGCAAGTGACTCAGCAGAAGCTTCAGGATGACAATTCAGAACAAGCGATCGAGCAGTTGGTTGACGAAGCAAAGCAGGCGGTCGCACAGTGCACTGTCGAGGTTTCCATCATACAAGCCGAGTTGGGAGGTCTTCGTGCCAAGATCTCCATTCCCACAGAGTGATTCGATGGCGAATCACCATATTGATGTTGGGGGCCTATTGGGAATGGGTTCCCCTAAGGATAGTTTTAGGGCTAAAAGCCGATGTTTTGGGACAAGTTTTGTAACAAAGTTGTAAAGTCTCCTCATTTTGTGGTCGGGGAGTGCGAAGGTGTCAAGAGTCATAAAGGGTTGCCCACCCTTATTTTGTAAAGTGTAAAGTCAGTTGTAAAGATCTACCCATGGTCCACGGACCATGGGACTTTATAAAAAGGAGCTAAGTAAGTAAGCTCTAAGTAGTTAAGTTTTGAGTAGCAAAGAATGAAGTAAGGAGTTAAGCATTGGAGTCTAAGTGTTCTCAGGTCTTAGCGTAGGTAGAGGCTCTCCAGCTGAGTGCGTAGAGACCTAGGGAGGATGTCCGCAGCTGAGTGTGCAAAGGCCTAGGGAGGAAGTCTGTAGCTGAGTGCACGGACCCCTATAACTATGTGCGTAGGGTGGATAGAGTCTGTAATAATCTAAAGATATCAATAAAGAGAAGTATTCTGAAAATTTTGTGTATTTATTTCTTGTTAATGCATCCAGCTATGTTGCATTTTGGGTTCAATTTACAATGTTCATGTGTTGCGTGAATGTATGTGACTGTATTGGTTAATTAAACACAAGTAAGGATATCAGTTTACATGGTGCTAACTGTGGTTGATTAGTAAGATAAGTAAAACACTTCAGATAAGTTGGGAACCTATACAATACGTTGTCATAGCAATACAGAAGTACCTAGATTATGTGTCAAGGTTGCGCGAAGGTCAATTGTACACCTTTGTGAAGGTACTAAAGGGCGGAATAAAGGGTAGACTGACTAAACCCTAAAGCTTAGTGGCATTCATGAAAGTAGGAATAGAGGGTATAAACTAGCATCACGACCATCTTAGGGTGCGGAAACGTGGTTCAAGCATCCCCCCATACTGCTTCAGGTGAGCTTTTGGTCCGAGCTCCGCAGGCTGATGCTAAAAGGGCTAGTACTATAGGGGTTTTCTTGGCTAACTAACGTTGAACCTGGGTCAGGCCCCACAAAGCCAATGCTTCCCACCATTACTGGACACATCAGAGATTGTAGAATAGTGTAGAATTTCCTGCAAATTCTCTACAAATCTACCTCTGATGTCAAGATGAATCAAAGCTGAACACATATAGCCATAAGAAGAAGAATCAATGCACATGAAACATAGAAAATACTCAGGGGAAGCCTCAGCTAAAAACCCCACTATCTGTATTATCATACAAGGTGGAAATACATCAATATTATACAAAGCCTAGCTCTCATAGCTAGCCAACTCTCAGTACAATCCTCCTGGATGCTCACAGGCAATCAAAGCTTCTCACAATCCTTCTCCTCTGCCCTCCAAGCCTCCTATTTCCTTGTGTTGTTTCTCCTGGGTGATCTTCCTATTACGAGGTGGAACACTGATAACTCATACTAATCTCACACCCTGTAAAATTGCACAATCCTCAAGGAACCTTACCTTGACTGCATGGATGATTTTCCTTTATAGGAAAACACATGCAAATGACAGTAATGCTTGACCTTTAGCTCAACTGGGTCTTTCTCATAATAGACATGCATGAGTTTCTGATGAGGGAATCTTCAGTTATTTGGAGTACACTAGTTGAGTGCATGCATGCATCAACTGACTGATAACTCACAATTAGTTCCTCAAACAGTTTGGAACTAATTTAACTGGACTTAACTCAGTAAACTGAGTTAACTAATTACAACTCAAATATAACTCAATCTTATCTCCTTAATTAAGGGATAATCTCCTTAATTTAAGGGATAACTGTTGCATGACTTCAGAAAGAATTCTAACTTGAATTTCTCCAACTAATTAATCCAGAATGAATTAATTAATTATTTTTCAAGTAGCTGGTGAGACTAAATTTGAATTTTAATTCACAATTTTGATTCAAGGACCAATTAAAAATTGGAATATATGGATTCTATTTTTATCATTTCTTGTTGTTATTTTCAACACTCCCTCTCAACAAGAAAGGAATCAACTCGATCCTAATCCTGAACCTTTGGAATGCTCTGCATGCAACACTTCTCTCTAGTGTTGTTTCTCCAACAACTCCAGAAACAAAAAACATCCAACCTGAATCAGAATGATGCCTTTGTCATCAAAGTCTCTAACTGTTATTGCCTCTATCAACTGAAAACTCTACCCTTCTGTTGACTCTGCCTTTCTACACCGTTGTCAATCCTTCTCTGTGCTCTTCAGTATCTGACTGTTCTAGCCTCTGTCACTTCCATCTCTAGCTGCATCAATCCCACTGATTCCTCCCACTACTATGTATTTTGGGCTCCTATAGCAAGGTACGATCCATGAGATAAAACCTCTCAATGGACCCTGCCCAATTTCAGCCTTCTTGGGACTATCACATCACATCGCCCCACCTCACACCTGGAGGTATGGCTGCATGTGATCCCTCTGCTGACTCTAATTGTGGCTCCTCCAAAATTTTCTAAGACTTCTTCTGGGACTACATGTTGAGAGGTAATTTACTCTCCCTCTCAACCACCAAGTCTCTAACATTTTCCTTGCTCCTCAAGGTTATGCAACCTCAAGAGCATACAGGTTCTTGACTCATGAACCGATCTGCTTCACCTGTTTCATGGTGATGTGTCTAAGGAAAGCCTTTCTCTTACTAAAAACAACATCATAGCCTTTGTCCTCCAACATCGTGACTGATACTAGGTTCTTCTTCAGTCCAAGCACATACTTCACATTAGTCATGGTGATAGTAGCTCCATGCTCCCTCTTAAAAGCAACAGTGCCCACACCTGAAACACTAAGCCTTTCCTCATCACCCATCTCTATGCGCATCTTGAGGTCTTTCTCCTCCAAGGTATTGAATAAACTTTTATCAACGGTCATGCGGAATGAGGCTCCACCGTCAAGATACGAACCACAACTCATCATCGATGACACCATGCATGCAATGAGAGTAAAGTCCATTTCGAACTAAGAGGATAATGCCTCACCTTCCGATCCTTCTAAGGATCCCTTCTTGGACTTCTTTGATGGGAAATTAGTCGCATAATGACCCATCTCATGACAATTAAAGCATCTCACTTTAGACTTTTCAACCTTCTTCCATCCATGAGAAGAATTCGATTTGGAATGGGATGCCTTCCCCTTCCCTTTCCTTGCCTTACTTGCTAAGGCTAGATTTTCTTCATCATCATCCTTGGATGAAGAACCATCTCGTGTGCTCCTCTTGATCTCCTCCTGCATTAGATCCAACCATAGTCGTTCCCAATCCAATAGTTTCTCCCTTCCATTCACAGAGTCTTGGTAGTTATTCTAGCTCTTTGAAAGGCCAAGGAGAGCAAGGCTCACCATATCATCATCGGCAGTAATTATTCCCACACTACCAAGATCATCTCTGCAAGTGGTTAGCTTGTTCAAATTCCTCAAAGCTTATCCTTGAGTGTCAATTTCCTATGGTCACTACTATTCTGGTAGAGGTCCTTCAATGTCTTCCACATTGAATATGGAATATCCTTCCCATGGAGACTCGCGACAATATGGTCTCGAACTCCCTCACAGATGATTCGTCTCACCCTCGCCACACACTTATTCCACTCAGCCAACTCTTGTGCATTAGTTGAACCTGGATTTGGGATTTCTTGATCAATGAAATCCTTCAAGTCATTGTCTTCTAATAAAGCCTCCATGTGATCTTTCCATGCTATGTAATTTCAGCTACCTTCCAAGGCATACTCGAGTCTCAAGCCATAGAACACCATTGGCCAACCTTGAACTATGATAAGAATTTGATTTTCACCTGCAACCCCAAACTTCAAACTTCGAATTATCTTCTCCGTATACTGTTCACAGCTACAATAAACTCAGCCTTTGATACCATGTAGAATTTTCTGCAAATTCTCTACAAATCTACCTCTATGATCTATGTCGAAAATCTCATTATAGATTAACTCGATAATGCAATATGCCAAAGCAAAATACTATGATCTACTTCTACTATCAAACTTGCGGAAGCTTAAAGATCAAGTTGAATCAGAGCTGAACACATATAACCATAAGAAGAAGAATCAATGCACATGAAACATAGAAAATACTCAAGGGAATGCCTCAACTAAAAACCCCACTATCTGTATTATCATACAAGGTGGAAATACATCAAGATTATACCAAGCCTTAGCTCTCATAGCGAGCCAGCTCTCAGTACAATCCCCCTGGATTATCACAGGCAATCAAAGCTTCTCACAAGCCTTCTCCTGTGCCCTCCAAGCCTCCTATTTTCCTGCATTGTTTCTCCTGGGTGATCCTTCTATTACCAAGCGGAACACTGATCACTCACACTGATCTCACACCTAGTAAAACTACGCAATCCTCAAGGAACCTTACCTTGATGCCATGGATGAGTTTCCTTTATAGAAAAACACATGCAACTAATAGTAACCTGTCCTTGACATTTAGCTCAACTGGGTCTTTCTCATAATAGACATGCATGAGTTTCTGATGATGGAATCTTCAGTTATCTAGAGTACACTAGTTGAGTGCGTGCATGCATCAACTGACTGATAACTCACAATTAGTTCCTCAAACAGTTTGGAACTAATTTAACTGGACTTAACTCAGTAAACTGAGCTAACTAATTACAACTCAAATATAACTCAATCTTATCTCCTTAATTAAGGGATAGTCTCCTTAATTTAAAGGATAAATGTTGCATGACTTTAAAAAGATTTCTAACTTGAATTTCTCCAACTAATTAATCCATAATGAATTAATTTATTATTTTTCAAGCAGCTGATGAGACTAAATTTGAATTTTAATTCACAAATTTAATTTAAGGACAAATTAAAAATTGGAATATCTGGATTCTATTTTTATCATTTCTTGTTGCTATTTTCAACAAATAGCTCACTAGGGACAAAGTTCAGTAGAAGTTTCCCCATCTCATGGAGGCACTCAACGCAATAGGGACCATTGCTTCCTAAGGGGGGAGGAATGATCTAGGTGGATATTAGTGGCCACCCACCAATTGCACTTGGACCCCTACCATTGTTTCTTTCAGCTTTTAGTTTCCTTAATTGTAGCACAATTTACTATCTTTAGCAATTTTTTGGGTCCTAAACTTCCGAAGCCACTTTGAGGCCCTAAACGACGCGCTTTTGGAAATCTACCACCAGTGAATTTTGATAAGTCATTTTTTTCGTCATAGTCCTCAAAGATATCTTTCCAATGGGATATCATGCACGTCAAATGGAGATAATATGACCAAGTCATGACCAGAAGAAGTTGGCTACCTAATTAACCCCAACGGGGCCCATAAACTCTTGGTGTTACATCTCCTCGAGTTAGGGTTTTTGTTGTTTAGGGTTTTCTCTTATCGTTCAATAATAAAAAGGCCCTTGAGCCTCATTGTAACGTAGTTCCAAGGCATGTAGCCACCACATTTCTCCTAAGAGATAAGCTATCATCGTCGAGCTAGTCCCATTTCCATATTGTTTGTAAGAATATCTCACTATTTGATATTAATCAAGGGAAGTGTTATTTCTATTGCATCTCTGTATTTATGGTTATATCTGTAATTTGCTACATTCATGTTTAAATTCAAATCACTTCAGTAATCTGCTATGATGTCCACACAACATTCGAAACAAACCAAAACTGATATGTATCTTCACTCCCTATACCCTTAAAAATTGGCAGCTTCATTGTGTTCGACATGTTGAACAGCGGTGGTGGAGAAGGGGTGGGAAAAGGTGTATTTTGTGCAGGTGAAGGTGGAGGTGGAGTGGATGGAAGATGTATCTGTGGAAAACCCTGTCTTATCAGCTAGACATCACTCCCCGATGAGGCTTGTATCGTTCCCTCGTCATTGCTCGAAGGAGGTCTAGTCAATGGGATATACTCAGGACCTTATTTATCTTGTTCTCTAAAGATTTTTCCACTTCGCGTAGCTCCAAACATCAAGGCAATGGAAGAACCCATTTTTTCACATAAAATCATCTTAATCTAGGTATTTAGAGATCTCAGATACTTACATTGTGGTCCCTTGAAGAAGCGATGCTCTACTTTGTTGTAGCTGAGTGAGGTATCAACTACAAACTCTATAACAAATCCTCCTAAAATTCGATCGAGCCAATGGTCTACTGTGCATGCAATCTTCCCTTCAGAGGCTTCTAATCATCGTACCAACTCTAGAGTCCACACTATTGGACTGTCAAGCTTCCACCTTCCTTGGTCGCCTACCAACTTAGCTATCCACTCATATAGTTTGATTGGGAAGGTGCAGAAGAAAATTTCATGTATTTCTATATACAAATATCTATCCAACCACTTCTCCTTTGATAAGCATGGATTCCTATTCTCCTACACCGCAAATTCATGAATTTTTCTATCCAACCACTTCTCAATTTCCTTCTTGGTTAGATTCCAGTGATGCGACATCACACGTCTCCTTAAGAAGATTCAAGTCCTAGAAATGGAACCATTTGTTGGCTTAGGGGGTCTTAGCCCAAGTTTAGAGTTAATTGCACCAAACAAAACCCTACACTACTAGCCCTTTAGGCATCAACCCGCGTAGCGCAAGCTGACGTCTCACCTGAAGTTGTATGGGGGGATGTTAGAGCCAAGTTTTCGCATCCAGAGATCATTGTGATGTCTTTTATTGCCCTATATCTACCTTCGCACATATGTATAAGCCCCTGGGGCTCAATACTACAACTCCCTTTAAACGGCCTCTAGACCTTCGCGAAGGTCTACGATAGGTCTTTGTGGACTCTTAACTATTGAATCGTCCACTTTTGCTATCAGAAAATAACCCTAGATCTGAGCTCGCGCGGAACTACTTAAGTATTTAATAAACATAACAGAATGTATTATAATCTTTGTGGAAGTACTTAACATGCATCACGTATAGTTATTGAGACTTATCCCATAGAGTCACACATCAATAGAACAATATTTCATAAAGACATTATTTAATCACAACATATATCGCAAACATAAATAACATACGTAAATAGATAAACATAGGGATTCTTAAACAGTCTTCTTTATTGATCTTCAATATGGTCTTATAGACTCAAAACGGCCCTGTGCACTCAACTGCAGGGGTCCTCTCATTCATCTGTAGACTCTACTTTAGGCCTCCACGCACTCAGCTGCAAAGCCTTTCTTCCTCTATCTACTTGCTCCTTACTTGCCCTTTTTCCTCTCCTAGACGTAGACATGCCTTAAACTCTCTAAGACATACCTATTTATAATTTTTACATACAATCCCATGGTTCGCGGACCAAGTGTGGATCTCAAAACCGACTCAACTTTACATAGACAAGGAGCTAAAAACCCTTTTACTCCTAAATAGCTATGCACTCCGCATCTAAAAATCGCAAAGACTTTACATCTTTTCAAAAAATTACAGCAAAACTTGGGTTTTTAACCCCAAAACTGACTTAGGGGACCCCATCCCAACACATGCACTAACTGTCTCATGTTGCATTTGCAGAAAAAGAGTATTTTAATTTCTAAATTCAGAAATGTAAATGCTATGTTATGTTATCTGATATTGCATGAGGGGAAAAGGCATGGGAGAGATGGTCTCAAGTGGCACTTATAGGCATGGAATCCAAGATGAGGACCTAACCTATAATCATACTAGCATTTCTAATCAAATCAGGGTCAAACATGCTACTACAGGAGATTTTGTAGCTGTGACAGGAACTGCTACAAGATGTCCTAGTTTGCTACAGGATGTCCTGGTTTTCTACAAGAAATTAGATTAAATCTTTAGGAGGGTTATAATAGTGGTATAAGGTTATTGAGACATGTATGATAGTGAGACAAGGTGTAAGGAAGGTGCAAATTACCCAAGGCTAAGCCCAGCACTCCAGGGAGGTTGGGTTTTCCCAAGGTGGCTATTCACGGTGGATGCAAAATATAGATTCGAACTATGGGCTAGTATGCCTTGACAGAAGGTGGAGAAGACTTAGGTGAGGCTAGTTGGATGAGTTCCTCCCTACAGATCAACAATCCCTATAACAAAACTTGTTTTCATCTTCATCTATGCATCACTATATGATGGGCCTCTAAATTAGACATAAATTATGGTCCATATGACCATCCTTCAACACATTAAACCTCTATTTTTGCATTAGATAATGTATTTTTAAATTTAATATATTCATTATGAAAGTTTATGGATAATTGCATATTTGTGCCTAATATTATTTATTTTTGTGGAATATTGTGAGAATATTGGGCAAATTATGAAAATTTGGAGGAGGAGAAAATTTAGGGACTTTCTCCCTACTACATGAGGATCAATATTAAATAATAAATCAAAAATATATTCTGAAATAATTGCACAGATTCTCGAGCTCGAATGATTGAGAAAATCTAGGAATGTGTCCCCTGTCATTTAATGCAGATTCCAGGTATTGTGAATGAGATCCACTAATTAAGGGATTTTGGTGGGGAAAGCTTCCTCCTTTCATGGGGAATGATTCCTAATCATTTTTTATAAGTAAAAAGTCAAATTTTCCTCTAGGGGTTTATTTTTATTAGTCTTCTTGTGGAGAGAACTCATATTTTTGCAACTCCACTTTCATTTTCTGTAGGGATGTAATTGTATTGATGGAAATAATGAAGATTGGTGACATTTTCAGCTTTTACATCATGGTCTCCTTCATAGGACTCCAAGTTTCCTTGGGCTTGGCCAT
The DNA here is from genome assembly GCA_031772625.1 of Pinus tabuliformis. Classification (NCBI taxonomy): domain Eukaryota; kingdom Viridiplantae; phylum Streptophyta; class Pinopsida; order Pinales; family Pinaceae; genus Pinus; species Pinus tabuliformis. The sequence continues at coordinate 699,436,848 of CM062805.1, read as the reverse complement.
TCTAGGAGCCTCAAATCCCTTTTGTATCATTTACTTTTCTTCTTTTCACTTCTTATTCATATGCATCTCTTGTTCTTGTCTTTTTGCTATTTCTGCATTTAGTATTAATGAGTTTTTGTTGTAGGATTGGATTAAATGGCTGTTTTCAAGATCAGAAAGTATCATTTCATCATTGTAACAGCTTTGGAAGGTCATAGTAATCATTTACTTGCATTAGTTTTCTTATTCCCAAATCTAGAATTCTAGAAGTCCCTTGTGGCAAATAACACTAAATTTCTACTATTTTTTATACCATGTTAATGAGTTTTAATCAAGTTGATTCAACTTGATTGAGATCACAAACAAAATCTAGTTAATAAAAAAAATTTCTCCATTGCATTTTCACTTAATTAGGTTAGGAACTTGATAGATTTACTAGCTCACTAGTTCTCGAATTTCTATATTTTAGACTAGCAATTTTTTGATATTTTTTAGCATGGGTTAACAGAGGTCTTTTCAAGTGATTCCACTTGGAATGGAGACCTAAGATATCCTAGTCAATAATAATAAAAATTCCCATCCAATTTGGATTTGATTTTCTTAGTCATTCAGTGAATTATAACTCCCTATAGCAAATCTACAGTTTCCTGTAGTAACTACAGGATCTCCTGTAGCAGCCTTCCAACATGTATATACTTTCCCAGATTCACTCAAGAAGATTTGTTATGGTCCATTAGGGTAAATAAAGAACACTAGGCTCTAAATAAATCATTAGGAAAAAACAAAGACCACTTAGGACATGCTTATTTACCCATGCAGAACTTTTCAGTGATTTTGCCTAATGGATAGATTTATGGATTGGATAATACAATGATGATTTTCTTGACTGCCACATCCAATGAACTCTATTAATGGATCTAAAATCTTTGAAATGTAATAGTTGAAATTTATTTCATGATCTTTAATTTATGAAATTAGAATAGGTTTCTTTCTTTGTACTTTCTTCTTGCAATATGGTAAGGTTTCAATTTCAAGCATTTCATTTTCTACAATTAGTTTAGGATTTGATTTCAGTACATGCACTCCATTATATCGTGATAGAAAAGGAAGGACACATTGTATATTGCACATATAGTGTTGATACCTCTTAAGTTTGTATGAACCCAGGGTTGATAATTAAATTTGGTAGCCTTGGGAGTTGCAGCATTCGTATTGCAATACCAAGGCTCATCACTTTTGGCATCGTTGCCAGGGAGGTGTCAAAGTATGCATCATTTTCTTCCCTAGTTGATTCATTTCTTTTAATTTCTACATAAACAAAAAAAATTCATTAGGCATATTTCATTTCAAAAACATAAAATTGCATTAAATTAGCACTCTTATTCAAAAAAAAAAAAAAAACTTATCCAACACCAACCCCCCCCCCCCCCCCATTTGATCACATGGTGCAGTAAGAGCTACATCACCATTCATTTTTACAAGTAGAGGAAGAAGAGGTGATAGATAAGGAAGAAGAAATGGATGGAAATGATGACAATGAGGAAGATCCTCTTGGATTTCCCATTCAAGATATTGATGTCAGTGTGCATATGAAGAACATCCCTCCATCTTTCCTTCAAAACTTCCATCGTATGAGGTCAGAGGATATAGAAACCTTTCTCTTTGAATTTGAAATCCTTTGTAGATCTTATGGTTACTTACTAAACACTAAAAATTTGAGATTGTTTCAGGCAACCTTGAAGATAGAGTTCTTAAATGGTTCATGAGTTTAGGGACTAATTATTAAACAATATCATGGAATGATATGTAAAAGATATTTCTAGAAAAATATAAAGATCATGATATTAAAGAAGTAATATTTAGAATGAATAAAAAATACGATGACAGTCTTGAGGATTTAAGAGAGAGGTTCATGTACAATGTTAAGAGGGGAAAATTACCTCATTTATGATCTAACACACTAAAAACCATCTTACTTAGAACAATTAGGGATGACTGGATTGATATTCTTGATCTCATGAGTAGAGGTGATGTATAACAATCATCATTTGAATAAGTATGTGAAACATGCAAAAATATATAAAGAGGAAGGGCAAGAGTAAGTAAATCAACATCAAGATTGGTAAGTCAAGCTAAACATGGAAATTTTTTTGATGACTTTAAAACAAAAATTCTTGGAAATGTAACCAAACAAGTAGAAATGTTAAGAATGCAATATCAGAAAAAAGAAGATGTTGATATTTGTGTTGTCCATGAAAAATCACATGCTATTTAATATTGCCCCTCATTACCAAAGTTGAAGGAAGTTTACCAAGAGGACAATGGAGGAATTCAATTCCCAATGAAACTATGTTATGTAGCTCCAAGGGGACCATGGCAGCTTATTCAACCTAATATGACGCGAGAGCATAATTCATAATTTCAAACTTATGCACATCCATATCAAAGTGATTGGAACACATCCTTTCCTTAGAACTCTTGGCCATCTCAACCCAAAAACCAATCTTGGCAACAAGGTTGGCAAGGAACTAATGGGAGCCATCCACAATATTCTCATTATCCTTCATACCCAACTCCATGTTATCCCTACCCTTCACCTCCACCACAACCACAACCCCAACCACATCCATCTCAAGTATCCACTCCCTCTCAACTACCTATACCTGCATTTCTGAACCCACACAATGAAGTAGCTCAACCCGCTTACAATGCTGAGGTACAACACTTCCAAATATATCCTCTTGATTTAAATGGTATTCATCTTAGCTAAGGAAGAGTATCACAAAAAAGAGATCATCTTGATATCATTGAAGGACAACATGTAGAAAAAGAAGATTCAAATGAGAAGACCAAAGAATCATTGGTTGTGAGAGATGAATAGAAAACATCAGAATCAAAGATTGGGAAAGTTCCCTCATGTTTACCATTAGATCCTATGTGTTCAACAGAATAATCAAAGAAAAGAAGAAGATCGAAATTTCATGGAAGAAGAAGACATCCAAGATGATCCAAATCAGCAAGTGGACCAGGGGCATCACAACTCTATTGAAATAAGGTTCCAGATAGTCACTAAGTTGTAGCAATACTCTCTTCTTCAATTGTGCTTGATATCATCAAAGTCAAAGCATTTGGTTTATTACATTTAAGTACATGTCAAAGAATTCATTTCAAGCCTACACATCAGTTTATTTGTCATCTTGATGTGCTCATGGCTCCATTGGAAGTATTCTTATACTTGAAAGAGATTTTGTTTTTCAAGTAGAGTAGGGAGAAAAAATAAAATAAAAATGAAAAATAAGAGAAAAAAATAAAATCTTAAGTGAAAACCTCATTTGAGGCACCTGAGATTGACTCATTGATTGAAAACCTTCATGAGGAAGTCAATGGGTTGGAAAAAAAGAGAAAAAATGAGAAAAATAAAAGATCCTAGGTGAAAACCTCCTTTGAAGCGTCTAAGTAGAATTACTAGTTGAAAACCTCATTGAGATGGCTAGTAGGCCTAGAAGAAAATATGTATATATATTCTCCAGGTATCTATCTCTCATGAATGCAAGTGCTCTACAATCTCTACAAGCAACAAAAAAAACTTAGCCACCAAAAGAATAGTTGATCACAAGCCTAGTCAAAAGAAGTCAAATTTTGACTTTCTCCTCCTTTGCTCAAATGTCCCAATAGGACCAAGGTTATGTCAATATATCACCCTCATCTATTTCCACCATCCACTCATCATTCCCAAACTTTTACAACTCATTTTCCTTGTTGTCTTGAAATACTACAGGAAATCCTATAGTTACTACAGGAAACAGAAATACATAGAGCAGAAAATTATTTTTGTCATGTCTTGAAAACCATGCATCCATTTGCCAAGTTGTTTTAGGGGGAGATGCATATGGATTATAGTAACATGCCCAAGAAATTTCATCAAATTTCAATACACAGTTTTTGAGGAATCGACCTCCATCACCTACAACCATTTTTAAATTTTCTTGATATTCATGCATAAATTTGAAAAGTTGTTTCATTGTGAGATGCATATGGATGATCATAACATTCCCAAGAAATTTCAGCAAATTCTAATGCACAGTTTTCGAGAAATCAACTTGCCTCACATACAACCATTTTAATTGTTTCTCTAGATTCATACATCCATTAGCCAGGATTTTTTTATGGGGAGCTACATAAGGATGATGGAAACATGCTCAAAACATTTTAGGTCAATCCATTCTACCATTTGGGAGATAAGGACAAAACAAGTCTGCTATAAGAGGTTGTCTTGCATTACTACAGGAAGATCTTGTAGTACTATAGGATGGCCAAGAAGAAGCTACAGGAGGAAATCAGATTGGATAAAGGGGTCAAAAGGTTGTTTATTCTTTAGCGAAGGTTGATATAGTACCCCGAACACCACTTTCATCACTCATCCACTCAATCTAACCAAAATCCATCTTCAAATTCCACTCTGACTTACATGAAAAAAAAAACAAACAAACACAAAAAAACCCAAAAAAAACAAAAAGCTTTGTCGTCAAATTTGCCACCACCTACACCACCTCTTGATGATTTTACCCTTGTCCTTATACCTCCTATGACTTTCCATAAATCCCACATGCATCAATGAGGTCTCGAAGAGGAATTAAATTACTACTACAGGAAGAGGATTCCTCCTGTAAGAAACCTACACAGTTACAACAAAACTTAGCATCAATTCTTTTTTCACTCACACAATAGAATATCTAACCACCTTGAGTAGCATGAATCCATTTCTGAAGATTGAAAAGGGGGCACACCCTCCTTAGGAAGAAGTCCATCCACTCCACCAGTGAATGATTGAACACTGGAAATAATATTGCACACAACAACCTTGTTAGTCAAAGAATCATCAAGCTATGAAGACCTGTGCAAAAGCAAGCAAAGAAAATTAGCGCCTTCAGGGAAGCATGGATTGATCATCAACTCAGGAGAAACATGCATGCCTCTCCAACAACCATCAAATAGGTACAGGTATGAAATATTATTGACCTCTTCTCTTGAGCATATTATAGTTAGAAATTTGTTGTCAATGCATGATAGGTGAGGTTTTATAAAGCTAAGGATGGGTCAGCAATCTCAGACACCCTCAACTAGTTAATTATGGCTAACTCCCTCATTCATGCAATGTGGAAAAGCCAAATTAGGAAGGGTGATGATTTTGAGGAGTGGGGACAACAGTTAAAAGAGGAAACTTTTTATAAGGCTAAGTCACCAAAGCACTCCAAGCCCTCCATCCACTTCATATCCACTATCTATCCATCATTCATCCATCCCATTTGATAAGAAAAAAAAAACGTTTTTCAAGAAAAAACCCTATACTTTGACTCACCCATAAAATTTCTTGAAAAAGCACACAAAGTATATCCTCTCCATTTTCGCAAACCTACACTACTCCCTCTGAGACCTAGAATCATCCTCCAAACCCTCTACATAATTTCTAATCATTCCCATACAGTTAGAAGACCCTGAAAGAGAAGGAATGACTGCTATAGGAGAGTAGAATGCTGCTACAGGAAGGAAGAAAGGAATAAATTGTGTTAAAACCAAAAATAGTAGTTCCTAAGAGAGACCTAATCAAAACAAAGAACCCCAAGGCCATTAGGCAATCATCTAGGCCATAAAAGAGAAGAAGAAGGCAACAAAAGGCAAGAAGGCATTCACCATCAAAATAGAACTCAAACTGTAGCGATGAAAAGAGGCTTTCCAAGAGGCCTCTACTCTGTTTCTAGTTTTTTTTCCAATGCATAAATGATTTTATAGAAAGGGGATAAAGGCATGGAAGTCAAGTTAAGGACCTACCCTAGGCTCAGACTATCATTTCTACTCAAAACAAGTTTAAATAGATTGTTACAGGGCTTAGTGTAGTTACTACAGGATGTCCTAGTTGTCATCTAAAGGCGTTTTTAAGGTTCCATATGTGTCCAAATGGTGGAAAAAGGTAACAGGAGGTTGGAAAAGGATGTGGAAGACCTTGCGATAATGAAAAATATTCAATAACCCATCTTGAATAAGGGGAAGAAGGAAAGCTAATGTCTCAAGAAACACTACTATTTTTCTATGCACAAACAGATTTGGAAAAAGGAGTGAAAATGGAATGAAGGTTTCAAGGGAGAGGATATGAATGAAATGGATCTACAAGCCAACAAAGTTCACTTGCAAAAAGGAAAGTTAAGTTTTTTGTTTGAAATACTGTTAAACAATCATGAAAATAACAATTACATTTTTGTGCTTGTCCTTGCAAAACTTACAGTCAAGATTCTTAAGAGAAATGATTGAGGAATGCATAAGAGAGAGGCCACCAGGGACATGAATGAGGCAACAATGAGGTCACTAAGTTTCTCAGAAGATGAGCAACACTTTCATCAGGGGGGTATGATGGGCCTCTAAATTAGACATAAAATAAGGCCCATATGACCATCCTGCAGCACATTAAACCTCTCTTTTTGCATTAGATAATGTATTTTGAACTTTAACATGTTCATTAGGAAGGCTTATGGATAATTGCATATTTGTGGCTAATATTATTTATTGTGGAATATTGTCAGAATGTTGGGCAGATTATGAAGATTTGGAGGAGGAAAAAAATTTAGGGACTTGCTCCCTACTACAGCAGGATCAATATTAAATAATAAATCAAGAAGATATTCTGAAATAATTGCACAAATTCTGGAGCTCCAGTGATTGAGAAAATCTATGGATGTGTTCCCTTTCATTTAATGCAGATTCCTAGTATTATGAACCAGATCCACTAATAAAGGGATTTTGGTGGGCAAAGATTCATCCTTTCATGGGGAATACTTCCTAATAATTTTGTATAAGTACCAAGTTGAATTTGCCTCTAGGGGTTGATTTTTATTAGTCTTCATGTGGAGAAAACTCATATTTTTGTAGCTCCACTTTCATTTTTTGTAGGGATGTAATTGTATTGATAAAAATAATGAATATTGGTGACATGTTCAGCTTCTAAATCTTGGCCTCATTAATAGGACTATGAGTTTCCTTGGCCTTGGCCATCCTAGGAGCCTCATATCCCTTTTGTATCATTTACTTTTCTTCTTTTCACTTCTTAATCACATGCATCTCTTGTTCTTGTCTTTTTTCTATTTTTTCATTTAGTATTAATGATTTCTTATTGTAGGATTGTGTTAAATGGTTGGAGTAAGTTATTTTGCAGGATCAAAAGCATAATTTCATCATTTTAATAGCTTTGGATGGTCATAGTAATCATTCAGCTACCTGGATTAGTTTTCTTATTCCCAAATCTAGATTTCTGGAAGTCCCTTGTGGCAAATAACACTAAATTTCTGCAATTTTTTAGAGAAATCTAACGAGCTTCAATCAATTTTATTCCACTTGCATTATATCACAAAAAAATTATAGATAATAACAAAATTTACCCCATTCCATTTTCACTTGATTAGGTTAGGCATTTGATAGATTTACCATCTCAATAGTTCTCGAATTTCTAGATTTTAGACTATTAATTTCTTGCTATTTTTTAGCATGGGTTAACAAAGGTATTTTCACGTGATTTCACTTGGAATGGAAACCTAAGACATCCTAATAAATAATAAAAATTTTCCCATCCAATTTGGATTTTATTTGCTTGGTCATTCGGTGAATTATAACTCTCTATAGAAAATCGGTAGTTTCCTGTAGTAACTACAGGATCTCCTGTAGTAGCCTTCCAACATGTATATATGTGCCAGATTCACTCAAGAAGCTTGGTTATTATCCCTAAGGGTTGAATCAAAACTCGTAGGCTCTAAATCAATGATTAGGGAAGAACAAATTCCACTTAGGACTTGCCTCTTTACACGTGCAAAACATTTCAGCGATTTGGGATAATGGATAGATTTATGGATTGGATAATACAATGATGATTTTCTTGATTGCCACATCCAATCAACTTTGTTAATGGACTTAAACTCTTTGAAATGTAATGGTTGAAATTTAGTTCATGATCTTTACTTTATGCAATTAGAATAGGTTTCTTTCCTTGTACTTTCGTTCTTGCAATAGGTTAAGGTTTCAATTTCAAGCATTTCATTTTCTACAATTAGTTTAGGATTTGATTTCAGTACATGCACTCCATTACATCATGACAGCAAAGGAAGGACACATTGTATTCTCCCAATATATTTTTCATACCTCTTAAGTTTGTACGAAACCCGAGTTGATAATTAAACTTGGTAGCCTTGGGAGTTGCAACATTCTTGTTGCAATACTGAGGCACATCACTTTTTGGCATTGTTGTCCGGGAAGTGTCAAAGTATGCATTGTTTTCTTCCCTAATTTATTCATTTATTTTACTTTATGCATAAACAAAATATTTTCATTAGGAATATTTCATTACAAAAATGGAAAATTACATTGCATTATTATTTTTAGTCAAACAAAAAATAATTAAAAATACTTCTCAAACAACAACCCCCCCCATTTGAACACGTGGTGTAGTAAGAGCGACATCACCATTCATTTTTGTAGGCAGAAGAAGAAGAGGTGGCAAAGAAGGAAGAATAAATGCATGGAAATGATAACGATTAGGAAGATCCTCTTGGATTTCTCATTCAAGATATTGATGTCAGTGTGCATATGAAGAACATCCTTCCATATTTCCTTCCAAATTTCCATGGAATGAGGTTAGAGGATCTAGAATCCTTTCTCTTTGAATTTGAAATCCTTTATAGATTTTATGGTTACTTACTAAACACTCAAAAGTTGAGATTGTTTCCAACAACATTAAAGGATAGAGCTCTTAAATGAATCATGAATTTAGAGACTAATTCAATAAGATCATGGTTGATATGCAAAAGATATTTCTAGAAAAATATAAATATCATGATCTTAAATAAATAATATTTAGAATGAATCAAAAAGAGGATGAGAGCCTTGAGTATTTAATAAAGAGGTTCATGTACAATATTAAGAGGGGAAAGTTACATCATTTAGGATCTGACACACTAAAAGCTCTCCTAATTAGAACAATTAGGGATAAGTGGATTGATATTATTGATCTCATGAGTAGAGGTGATGTATATCAATTATCATTTGAAGAAATTTTTTAAAGATGCAAACACATATCAAGAGGAAGGGCAAGAGTAAGTAAATTAGCATCAAGATCAGTAAGCCAAGCTAAACTTGGAAATTTGTTTGATGACATTAAAAGAGAAATTCTTAGTAATCTAACCAAACAAGTAGAAATGTTAAGAATGCAAGATGAGGAAAAAGAAGATGTTGATATTTGTGTTGTCCATGCAGAATCACATGCTATTAAATATTTCCCCTCATTACTAAGGTTAAATGAAGTTTACCATGATTATAGTGGAGAAAGTCAATTTCCAATGCAACTGTTATGTAGCTCCAAGAGGACCATGCCAACCTATTCAACTTGATATGATGCAAAAGTTTAATTCACAATTTCAAGATTATCCACATCCATCTCAAAGTAATTGGAACACACCCTTTCCTTGGCAACCTTGGCCATCTCAACCTTAAAACCAATCTTGGCAACAAGGTTGGCAAGGAACTTATGGGAGCCATCCACAATATCCTCAATATCTTCCATACCCAACTCCATGTTATCCCTACCATTCACCTCCACCACAACCACAACCCCAACAGAATCCATCTCAAATATCCACTCCCACTCAACTACCTGTAACACCATTTCCGAACCCACACAATGAAGTAGCTCAGCCCACTTACAATGATGAGGTACAACACTTCCAAAAATCTACTCTTGATCTAAATGGTATTCATCTTAGCTTGGAAAGAGTATAAAAAATATAGATTATCTTGATATCATTGATGGAAAACATGCAAAAAAAGAAGATTCAAATGAGAAGACCAAAGAACCATGGGTTGCACGTGACCAAGAGTAGGCATCAGAATGAGAGATTGGGAAAGTGCCCGCATGTTTACCATCAGATCCTCTATGTGTTCAAGAGAATAATCAGAAAAAAAGAAAAAGATCTGAATTTCATGGAAGAAGAAGACATCCAAAATTATCCAAATCAGTAAGTAGACCAGGGGAATCACAACTATATTGAAATATGGTTCCAGGAAGTCACTAAGTTACACCAATATTGTCTTCTTCAATTGTGCTTGATATCATCAAAGTCAAATCATTTCATCTCTTACATTCAGGTACATGTCAAAGAATTCATTTCAAGCCTACACATCAGTTTATTTGTCATCTTGATGTGCACATCCTTCATTGGAAGTATTCTTATTCTTGAAAGAAACTTTGTTTTTCGAGTAGAGTAGGGTAGAAAAAATAAAATAAAAAATGAAAAATAAGAGAAAAAAATAAAATTTCAGGCAAAAACCACCTTTGAGGCACCTTAGATTAGCTCATTGATTAAAAACCTCCATGAGACGTCAATGGGTTGGAAAAAAAAAAAAATGAGAAAAAGAAAAGATGGTAGGTCAAAACGTCCTTTGAGGCACCTAAGCAGACCTACTAGTTGAAAACCTCATTGAGGTGGCTAGTGGTCCTAAACATATATATATATATATATATATATATATATATATATATATATATATATATATATATATATCTCTATCATGAATCCAAATGCTCTCCAACCTCTGTAAGCAACAAAAAAAACTTAGTCACCAAAAGAAAAGTTGATCACAAGCCTAGTCAAAAGAAGTCAAATTTTAACTTTATCCTCCTTTGCTCAAATGCTCCAACTAGACCAAGGTCATGCAAATCCATCACCCTCATCTATTTCCACCATCCACTCATCATTCCCAAACTTTTACCACTCATTTTCCTTGTTGTCCTGAAATACTATAGGAAATCCTGTAGTCACTACAGGAAACATAAATACATAGAGCAGAAAATTATTTTTTTCATATCTTGAAAACCATGCATCCATTTGCCAAGTTGTTTTAGGGCGAGATGCGTATGTATGATAGTAACATTTCCAAGAAATTTTAGCAAATTTCAGTGCACAGTTTTCGAGAAATCGACCTCCATCACCTACAACCATTTTTACATTCTCTCTATATTCATGCATCCATTTGCAAAGTTGTTTGATGGGGAGATGCATGTTGATGATGGTAGCATGCTCAAGCAATTTCAGAAAAAAAAAAATTAGTGCATAATTTTTTAGATATAAACCTACATCACCTACAGTGATTTTAAATTTTCCTTGATATTCGTGCACATGCTCAGAAAATTTTAGGTGAATCAATTCTACTGTTTGGGAGATATGGACAAAACAAGTCTACTACAAGAGGTTGTCCTAAATTACTACAGGATGGACAAAAAAAAACTACAAGAAGCAATCTGATTGGAGAAAGGGGTCAAAAGGTCATGTACTCTTTAGGAAAGGTCGATATAGGTCCCCCAACACCACTTTCATCACTCATCCACTCCATCTAGCCAAGATTCATCTTCAAATTCCACTTTGCCTTACATGAAAAAAAAATCAGAAAAATAAAATAAAAATAAAAATAGATAAAAGTAAAATTTCATCAACATTTCCACCACCTACACCACCTCTTGATTATTTTAACCCTGTCCTTATACCTCCTATGACTTTCCATTACTCAAACATGCATCAATGAGGTCTCGAAGAGGAATTAAATGACTCCTATAGGAATAGGAGTCCTCATGTAAGTAGCCTGCACAGTTACAACATAACTCGGCATCAGTTCTTTTTTCACTCACACAGTAGCTGATATAGCCACCGTGAGGAGTATGAAGCCATTTCCGAATATTGAAAAGGGGGCACACCCTCCTTAGGAAGCAGTCCATCCAACCCACCAGCAAAAGATTGAACACTGGGAATAAAATTGCACACAACAACCTTATCAGTCAAAGAATCAGCAAGCTATGAATACCTATGCAAAAGCAAGAAAAGAAAATTAGCACCTCCAGGGAAGCATGGACCAATTATCAACTCAGCAACAACATGCATGCCCCTCCAACAACCATCAGGTAGGAACAGGTATGAAATATTCTTGGCATATTCTCTTGAGAATATTATAGTTATAAATTTGTTGTCAATGCATGAGAGGTGACGTTTTATAAAGCTAAGGATGGGTCAGCAGTCTCGACCACCCTCGACTAGTAAATTCCAACTAACTCCCTCCCTCATGCAATGTGGAAAAGCCAAATTAGGAAGGCTGATGATTTTCAGGAGGGGGACAACAGTTAAAAGAGGAAAGTTATGCAAAGGCCAAGTTACCAAATCACTCCAGTCCTTCTGTCCACTTCATATCCATTATCTATCCATCATTCATCCATCCAATTTCATAAGGAAAAATTAACATTTTTCAAGAAAAAACCCTACACTCTGTCTCACCCTACAAATTTCTTGAAAAAACACACAAAGCACATCCTCTCCATTTTCACAAACCTACACTACTCCCTCAGAGTCCTAGCATCATCCTCCAAACCCTCTACATAATTTCTCATCACTCCCATATAGATAGAAGACCCTGAAAGAGCAGGAATGACTACTATAGGAAGGTAGAATGCTGCGACAAGAAGGAAGAAAGGAACAAATTGTGATAAAACCCAAAATAGTAGTGTCTAAGAGAGAGCTAATCAAAACAGAGAAATCCAGGGCCATAAGGAAATCATCTAGGCCATAAAAGAGATGAAGAAGGCAACAAAAGGCAAGAAGGCATTCACCATTAAAACAAAACTCAAATTGCAATGATGAAAAGAGGCTTTCCAAAAGGTCTCTAATCTCTTTCTAGTTATTTTTCCAAGGCATAAAAGATGTTATAGAAAGGGGAGAAAGGCATGGAAGTCAAGTTGACGGCCTATCCTAGGCTCAGACTAGCATTTATGCTCAAAACAGGTTTAAACAGACTGCTACAAGGTTTCCTGTAGTTGCTTTAGGAGTTACTACAGGACGTCCTAGTTATCATCTAAAGGCATTTTGAAGGTTTTAGAGGTGTCCAAATGGTGGAAAAAGGTAGCAGGAGGTTGGAAAGGATGTGGATGACCTTTCCAAATTGAAAAATATTCAAGAACCCATCTTGAATAAGGGGAAGAAGGCAGGCTAATGGTCTCAAGAAACACTGTGATTTTTCTATGAACAAACAGTTTTGGGAAAAGGAGTGAAAATGGAATGAAGGTTTCAAGGGAGAGGATATGAATGAAATAGATCTACATGCCAACAAAGTTCACTTGCAGAGAGGAAAGTTAAGTTTTTTTCTTGAAAGAATGTTGAAAAATCATTAAAAGAACAACTATATTTTTGTGCTTATCCTTGCAAAACTTACAGCCAAATTCCTAAGATAAAGGACCAAGGATACACAAGAGAGAAGCAACCAAGGCCATGAATGAGGCACAATGAGGTCACTAAGTTTATCAGAGGTTGAGCAACACTTTTAGCAGGGGGGTATGATGGGCCTCTAAATTAGACATAAATTAAGGCCCATCTAACTATCCTTCAGCACATTAAACCTCTATTTCTGCATTACATAATGTATTTTTAAATTTAATATGTTCATTAGGAAGTTTTATGGATAATTGCATATTTGTGCCTAATATTATTTATTTTTGTGGAATATTGTGAGACTATTGGGCAGACTATGAAGATTTGGAGGAGGAGACAATTTAGGGACTTGCTCCATACTACAAGAGGATCGATATCAAATAATAAATCAAGAATATATTCTGAAATAATTGCACAGATTCTCGAGCTCCAATGATTGAGAAAATCTAGGAATGTGTTCTCTGTCATTTAATGGAGATTCCTAGTATTGTGAACCAAATCCACTAATTAAGGGATTTTGGTGGGCAAAGCTTATTTCTTTCATGGGGAATAATTCCTAATCATTTTTTTATAGTACCAAGTCGAATTTTCCTCTAGTGGTTGATTTTTATTAGTATTCTTGTGGAGAGAACACATATTTTTGCAACTCCACTTTCATTTTTTTACAGGGAGGCAATCGTATTGATGGAAATAATGAAGATTGGTGACATTTTCAGCTTCTAAATATTCATATCCTCCATAGGACTCTAAGTTTCCTTGGGCTTGGCCATTCCAGGAGCCTCAAATCCCTTTTGTATCATTTACTTTTCTTCTTTTCACTTCTTATTCGCATGCATCTCTTGTTCTTGTTTTTTCTCTATTTATGCATTTCGTATTAATGATTTCTTGTTGTAGGATTGGGTTAAATGGTTGAAGTAAGTTATTTTTCTGGATCAAAAGCATAATTTCATCATTGTAACAGCTTTGGAAGGTCATAGTAATCATTGAGCTACCTGGATTAGTTTTCTTATTCCCAAATTTAGATTTCTGGAAGTCCATTATGACAAATAACAATAAATTTCTACTATTTTTTAGAGCATGCTAAGGAGCTCCAATTGACATGCTTATACTTGCATTAGATCACAAAAAAATTCCATTTAATAAATAAATTTACCCCATTTCATTTGAACTTTATTAGGTTAGGCATTTGATAGATTTACGAGCTCACTAGTTCTCAAATTTCTAGATTTTATACTAGTAATTTTTGGTTATTTTTCAGCATGGGTTAACATAGTTCTTTTCACATGATTCCACTTGCAATGGAGATCTAAGACATCCTAGTCAATAAAAATTTGTCCCATCCAATTTGGATTTCATTTTCTTAGTCATTTGGTGAATTATAACTCCCTATAGCAAATCTGCAGTTTCCTATACTAACTACAGGATCCCTTGTAGCAGCCTTCCAACATGTATATATTTGCCCAGATTCAGTCAAGAAGCTTGGTTATTGTCCCTTAGGGTTGAATAAAAACCCCTACACTCTAAACCAATGATTAGGGAATATTAAATTCCACTTAGGACTTGCCTCTTTACCCATGCAAAACATTTCATCAATTTGGGCTAATGGATAGATTTATGTATTGGATAACTTTGTTAATGGATCTAAACTCTTTGAAATGTAATATTTGACATTTAGTTCTTGATATTTACTTTAAGAAATTAGAATATTTTTATTTCCTTGTACTTTCTTTCTTAGAATAGGTTAAGGTTTCCCTTTCGAGCATTTCATTTTCTGCAATTAGTTTAGGATTCGATTTCAGTACATCCACTCCATTACATCATGATAGCAAAGGAAAGACACATTGTATGTTTCAAATATAGTTTCGATACCTCTTAAGTTTGTACAAACCTTGGGTTGATAATTAAAGTTGGTAGCCTTTGGAGTTGGAACATTCTTGTTGTAATGCCGAGGCTCATCACTTTTTGGCACCATTGTCGAGGAGGTGTCAAAGTATGCATTTTTTTCTTTCTTAGTTGATTCATTTCTTTTACTTTCTACATAAACAAAAAAATTGCATTAGGCATATTTCATTTCAAAAATAGAAAATTGCATTGCTTTAGCATTCTTATTCAAACAAAAAATAAATAAAAATACTTCTCCAACACCAACCCCCCCCCCCCCCCCCCCCCCCCCATTTGATCATGTGGCATGATAAGAGCCACATCACCCTTCACTTTTGCACGTATAAGAAGATGTGGAAGATAAGGAAGAAGAAATGGATGGAAATGATGACAAGGAGGAAGATCCTCTTAGATTTCTCATTCAAGATACTGATGTCAATGTTCATATGAAGAACATCCCTCCATCTTTCCTTCCAAACTTCCATTGAAGTAGGTTAGAGGATGTAGAAACATTTCTCTTTGAATTTGAAATCTGTTATAGATTTTATGGTTACTTACTAAGCACTCAAAAGTTGATATTGTTTCAGGCAACATTGAAGGATAGAACTCTTAAATGGTTCATGAATTTAGGGACTAATTCGATAAGATCGTGGTTGATATGCAAAAGATATTTCTAGAAAATATAAAGATTGTGATCTTAAAGAAATAATATTTATAATGAATCAAAAAGAAGATGAGATGCTTGAGTATTTAATAAAGAGGTTCATGTACAATATTAAGAGGGGAAAGTTACATCATTTAGGATCTGACACACTAAAAACTCTCTTAATCAGAACAATTAGGGATAATCGGATTGATATTCTTGATCTCATGAGTAGAGGTGATGTATACCAATTATCATTTGAAGAAATTTTTTAGAGATGCAAACACATATCAAGAGGAAGGGCAAGAGTATTAAATCAGCATCAAGATCAGTAAGTCAAGGTAAACTTGGAAATTTGTTTGATGAATTTAAAAAATAAATTCCTAGTAATCTAACCAAACAAGTAGAAATGTTAAGAATGCAAGATGAGGAAAAAGAAGATGTTGATATTTGTGTTGTCCATGCAGAATCACATGCTATTAAATATTTCCCCTCATTACAAAGGTTGAAGGAAGTTTACCAAGAGGACAATGGAGTGAGTCAATTGCCAATGCAACTATGTTATGTAGCTCCAAGAGGACCATGTCAGCCTATTCAACTTGATATGATGCAAGAGCCTAATTCATAGTTTCAAGCTTATGCATTTCCATCTCAAAGTAATTTGAACACACCCTTTCCTTGGCAACCTTGGCCATCTCAACTCCAAAACCAATCTTTGCAACATGCTTGGCGAGGAACTTATGTGAGCCATCAACAATATCATCAATATTTTCCTCAATATCCTCCATACCTAACTCCATGTTATCCCTGCCATTCACCTCCACCACAACCACAACACCAACCACATCCATCTGAAATATCCACTCTCACTTAACTACCTATACCACCATTTCCGAACCCATACAATGAAGTAGCTCATCCCACTTACAATATTGAGGTACAAAACTTGCAAACATATCCTCTTGATCTAAATGGTATTCATCTTAGCTCAGGAAGAGTATCACAAAAAAGAGATTCTTTTGATATCATTGAAGGACAACATGCATAAAAATAATATTCAAATGAGAAGTCCAAAGAATTATGGGTCGCACGTGACGAAAAGCAGACATCAAAATCAGAGATTGGGAAAGTTCCCTCATGTTTACCTTCAGATCCTCTATGTGTTCAAGAGAATAATCAACAAAAAGAAGAGGATATGAATTTCATGGAAGAAGAGGGCATCCAAGATGATCCAAATCAGCAAGTAGACTAGGGGAATTACAACTATATTGAAATATGGTTCTAGGCAGTCACTAAGTTGCAGCAATACTCTCTTCTTCAACTTTGCTTGATATTATCAAAGTCAAATAATTTGGTCTCTTACATTCAAGTACATGTCAAAGAATTCATTTCAAGCCTACACATCAGTTTATTTGTCATCTTGATGTGCACATGGCTCCATTGGAAATATTCTTATACTTGAAAAAGATTTTTCTTTTCAAGTAGAGTAGGGTAGAAAAAAAAAAAAAAAAAAAAAAAAAAAAAAAGAGAAAAAAATAAAAAATCAGTTGAAAAACTCCTTTGAGGCACCTGAGATAGGCTCATTGATTGAAAACCTAAATGAGGTTGTCAATGGGTTGGAAAAAAGAGAAAAAATGAGAAAAATAGAAGATCCTAGGTGAAAACCTCCCTTGAGATGCCTAAGCAGACCTACTAGTTGAAAACCTCATTGAGGCGGCTAGTAGGCAAAGAAAAAAAAATGAGACATAATTAAAATATTTTCTCCATGTATCTCTTTCTCATGAATGCAGGTGCTCTCCAACCTCTGCAAGCAACAAAAACATGTTAGCCACCAAAAGAAAAGTTGATCACAAGCCTAGTCAAAAGAAGTCAACTTTTGACTTTCTCCTCCTTTGCTAAAATACTCCAACTAGACCAAGGCCATTCCAATCCATCACCCTCATCTATTTCCACCATCCACTCATCATTCCCAAACTTTTACCACTCATTTTCCTTGTTTCCTTGAAATACTACAGGAAATATTGTAGTTACTATAGGGAACATAAATACATAGAGCAGAAAATTATTTTTGTCATATCTTGAAAATCATGCATCCATTTGCGAAGTTGTTTTAGGGGGAGATGCATATGGATGATAGTAACATGCCCAAACAATTTCAGCAAATTTGAGTGCACAGTTTTTGAAAAATCGACTTCCATCACCTACAAGAATTTTTGAATTTTCACGATATTCAGGCATCCATTTGCAAATTTGTTTCATGGGGAGATGCATATGGATGATCGTAACACGCCCAAGAAATTTCAACAAATTCCAGTGTATAGTTTTGGAGCAATCAACCTCCATCACCTACAACCATTTTAATTTTTTTCTCAAGATTCGTGCATCCATTGGCCAAGATTGTTTTATGGGGAGGTGCATAATGATGATGGAAACATGCTCCTAAAATTTCAAGTCAATCCATTCTACTGTTTGGGAGATATGGACAAAACAAGTCTACTACAAGAGGTTGTCCTAAATTACTACAAGAAGATCCTGTAGTACTACAAGATGGCCAAGAAAAAGCTATAGTAGGCAACATGATTGGAAAAAAGGGTCAAAAGGTCATGTTTTCTTTAGGGAAGGTTGATATAGGTTTCCCAACACCACTTTCATCACTCATACACTCCATCTAACCAAAATTCGTCTTCAAATTCCACTCTGCGTTACAAGAAAAAAAATTTGAAAAAAAAAAACTTTGTCATCAACTTTTCCACCACCTACACCACCTCTTGATTATTTTAACCCTGTATATATACCTCCTATGATTTTCATTAATCACGCATGCATCAATGAGGTCTCGAAGAGGAATTAAATGACTGCTAGGGAAGAGGATTCCTCCTACAAGCATCCTACACAGTGAAAACATAACTTAGCATCAATTCTTTTTTCACTCACACAGCAAAATATCTAGCCACCTTGAGCAGCATGAAGCTATTTATGAAGATTTAAAATGGGACACACCCTCCTTAGGAAGCAATCCATCCACTCCACCAACACAATATTGAACAATGGAAAGAAAATTGCACACAACATCCTTATCAATCAAATAATCAACAAGCTATGAAGACCTATGCAAAAGCAAGCAAAGAATATTAACACCTCCAGGGAAGCATGGATCAATCATCAACTCAGCAGCAGCACGCATGCCTCTCCAACAACCATCAGGTAGGTACATGTATGCAATATTCTTGACCTCTTCTCTTGAGCATAGTATAGATATAAATTTATTGTCAATGCATGAGAGGTGAGGTTTTATAAAGATAACTATGGGTCAACAGTCTCAGCTACCCTCAACTAGTTAATTACAGATAACTCCCTCACTCACGCAATGTGGAATAGCCAAATTAGGAAGGGTGATGATTTTGAGGAGTGGGGACAACAGTTAAGAGAGGAAATTTTTGCAAAGACCAAGTCACCAAAGCACTCCAAGCCTTCCATCCACTTCATATCCATTATCTATCCATCATTCATCCATCCCATTTCATAAGAAAAAATTGACATTTTTCAAGAACAAACCCTACACTTTATCTCACCCTGAAAATTTCTTGAAAAAACACAGAAAGAACATCCTCTCCATTTTCACAAACCTACACTACTCCATTTGAGCCCTATCATTATCCCCGAAACCCTACACATCATTTCTCATCACTCCCATACAGTTAGAAAACCCTGAAAGAGAAGGAATGACTACTACATGAAGGCAAAATGCTACTACAAGAAGGAAGAAAGTAACCAATTGTGCTAAAACCCAAAATTGTAGTGCGCAAGAGAGACCTAATCAAAATAGAGAAATCCAAGGCCATTAGGTAATCATCTATGCCATAAAAGAGAAGAACAAGGCAACAAAAGGCAAGAAGGCATTCACCATCAAAATAGAACTCAAACTGTAGTGATGAAAAGAGGCTTTCCAAGTGGTATGTAATATCTTTTTAGGTTTTTTCCCAAGGCGTAAAAGATGTTATAGCAAGGGGAGAAAGGCATGGAATTCAAGTTGAGGGCCTACCCTAGGTTCAAACTATCCTTTCTGCTCAAAACAGGTTTAAACAGACTGCTACAGGGTTTCATGTAGTTACTATAAGAATTACTACAAGATGTCCTACTTCTCATATAAAGGCGTTTCCAAGGTTTTAGATGTGTCCAAATGGTAGTGAAAGGTATAAGGAGGTTGGAAAAGGATGTGGAAGACTTGCCAAACTGAAAAATATTCAAGAACCTATCTTGAATAAGGGGAATAAGGAAGGCTAATGGTCTCAAGAAATATTGTGATTTTTCTATGCACACTGCAGTTTTGGAAAACGAAGTGAAAATGGAATGAAGGTTTCAAGAGAGAGGATATCAATGAAATATACCTACAAGCCAACAGAGTTCACTTGCAAAGAGGAAAGTTAAGTTTTTTTCTTGAAATACTGTCAAACAATCATGAAAAGAACAACTACATTTTTTTGCTTGTCCTTGCAGAACCTACAGCCAAGATTCTTAAGAGAAAGGACTGAGGAATGCATAAGAGAGAGGCTACCAGGAATATGAATGAGGCACATTGAGGACACTAGGTTTCTCATATCAGTAGGGGAGTATGATGAGCCTATAAATTAGACATAAATTAAGGCCCATCTCACCATCCTTCATCACATTAAACCTCTCTTTTTGCAGTGGATAATGTATTTTTAACTTTAATTTGTTCATTAGGAAGGTTTATGGATAATTGCATATTTGTGGCTAATATTATTTATTTTTGTGGAATATTGTGAGAATATTGAGCAAATTATGAAGATTTGGAAGATGAGACGATTTAGGGTCTCTCTCCCTACTATAGGAGGATCAATATTACATAATAAATCCAGAAGATATTCTGAAATAATTGCACAGATTCAGGAGATCCAATGATTGAGAAAATCTAGGAGTGTGTTCCCTGTCATCTAATGTAGATTCCTAGTATTGTGAAATAGATCAACTAATTTAAGGATTTTGGTGCGGAAAACTTCCTTCTTTCATGGGGAATGCTTCCTAATAATTTTGAATAAGTACCAGGTCAAATTTTCCTCTAGGGGTTGATTTTTATTAGTCTTCTTTTGGAGAGAACTCATATTTTTGTAGCTCCACTTTCATTTTTTGTAGGGATGTAATTGTATTGATGAAAATAATGAGGATTGGTGACATGTTCAGCTTCTAAATATTGGTATCCTTCATAGGACTCTAATTTTCCTTGGGATTGGCCATCCCAAGAGCTTCAGAGCCATTTTTTATCATTTACTTTTCTTTTTTTCACTTCCTATTCACATGCATCTCTTCTTCTTGTCTTTTTTCTATTTATGCATTTAGTATTAATGATTTCTTACTGTAGGATTGGGTTAAATGGTTGGAGTAAGTTATTTTGTAGTATCAAAAGCATCATTTCATAATTTTAACATCTTTGGAAGGTCATATTAATCATTGAGCTACTTGGATTAGTTTTCGTATTCCCAAATCTAGATTTCTCGAAGTCCCTTGTGGCAAATAACAGTAAATTTATGCTATTTTTAGATTATGTTAACGAGCCTCTATTGAGTTGATTCCATTTTCATTAGATCACAAAATAATTCTAGTTAATATCCAAAATTTACCCCATTGGATTTTCACTTTATTAGGTTAGGCATTTGATAGATTTACTAGCTCACTAGTTCCTGAATTTCTAGATTTTAGACTAGTAATTTTATACTATTTTTTAGCATGGGTTAACAGAGGTATTTTCAAGTGATTCCACTTGGAATGGAGACCTAAGACATCCTATTCAATCAAAAAAAAATTCCCATCCAATTTGGATTTTATTTTCTTTATCATTTGGTGAATTATAACTCCCTATAGAAAATCTGCATTTTCCCGTAGTAACTAAAAGATCTCTTGTAGTAGTCTTCCAACATGTATATACTTGCCTAGATTCACTCAAAAAGCTTGGTTATTGTCCCTTAGGGTTGAATCAAGACCCCTAATATCTAAATCAATGATTAGGGAATAATAAAGACTACTTAGGACTTTTCTTTTTACCCATGCAAAACATTTCAGCGATCTGGGCTAATGGACAAATTTATGGATTGGATAATACAATGATGATTTTCTTGATTGCCATATCCAATGAACTCTATTAATGGAGATAAACTCTTTGAAATGTAATGGTTGAAATTTAGTTCATTATCTTTACTTTATGTAATTAGAATAGGTTTCTTTCCTTGTACTTTCTTTCTTTCAATGGGTTAAGGTTTTCATTTTGAGCATTTCATTTTCTGCAATTAATTTAGGATTTGATTTTAGTACATGCACTCTAGTACATCATGACATAAAAAGAAGAACACATTGTATGTTTCATATATAGTTCTGATACCTCTTAATTTTGTACAAACCTTGGTTTGATAATTAAAGTCAGAAGCCTTGGGAGTTTCAACATTCTTGTTGCAATACCGAGGCTCATCACTATATACCAACATGGAAAAGATGAGTTGAATTTTAAGAAAGTTGATCTATCTATTGTTGATGAATAGGTCTATGGAATTGAATGCCTTATAAGCTATGGAAAAATTATGAAACAAAATAACAATTGCAGGTGCTTCCAAGAAATCATAAACAGTGATCTATTTAAGCATGGAACCTAATCTATGTAATGACCAAAAGACAAACTCTGTTTTTGGGGTTGTTAGAGTGGAGCCCTATAACCATGATCTCACAAGGGAGATGACGAAGAGGTCACTGTGAAAATATTTTATGAAGTACTTTCCTTCACTATTTCACCACTAACCTACTTCTTCAAACTAATGGAAACAAGATTAGGCAATCATTCAAATGTTTGTTAAGCTAAACAAAACATAAATAATTTCATCAACTAACTATTATCTTAATATAAGAATAAAAATACAAAAACAAGAACTTTTGGTGCTAGGGTTGGGACCTAACCCAAGAGCTTCAGCGCTCTGAGTCAACTCAGTGTTGGATCAAGTTTTAATTTCCCATTATCATCAAAATGTAAAATACAACAAAGCAAATAACAATCACAATGTTTCATCTCAAATTACCTCTAGGCTACATCAAAAAATTGAATCCTAATGATTCCATTAGCTCTCTTATTTATACAAACTGAAGTACCAATAACTTCCTAAAAAGATAGGGAAACTTGGCTCCCTAACTCGAGAATAGCTTGTCTTTGACTGTCACTGTCTTGACTTCCCATGAACTCAGCTTGCTTGGTGGCTAGTAACTCCAAGCTGATGAGATATGGTTGAGGAATATACAAATGATTTGAGGAGTAAAGGAGGGAGACCAATCTCCTAAAATCTCTCTTTCTTTCCCACCTCGAGTTCATGCACTTAAATTAGCCCAAAACTGCTCCAATTGCTTCATTTAATACATATTATCCCACATTACATAGCAACTCACCTTTACCCTTATCATTAAGAAAAATATAAGAAAACATGTAAATAGATGTGACAAAAGTCAATTTTAATAAGTTGGAGAGTGGCATTGTGACCCATATAGTTTACCTATTGACGAGCCTCATCATCACCCCCCTACTGAAGGTGTTACTCATCCTCTAAGAAACCTAGTCTATATCCATATCCTTCATAGCTCTAGTGGCCTCTCTATAAGAAAACATGTAAATAAATGTGACAAAAGTCAATTTTAATAAGTTGGAGAGTGGCATTGTGACCCATATAGTTTACCTATTGATGAGCCTCATCATCACCCCCCTACTGAAGGTGTTACTCATCCTCTAAGAAACCTAGTCTATATCCATATCCTTCATAGCTCTGGTGGCCTCTTTGAAATCCTAGACCTATGTTGATGGAGTTTCCTCTTGAGGATATAACCCTGCATGTTTCTCAATCTCTTCCCACTACATTCTTTCCTCTTTTTCCTTCCTACCTTCTAATAGACCCAACAACAAGGGTAGACTAATTTTCAAACCAATCAAATTGATCCTTAGTCTTTGCATGGCATTCTTATATAGGGGGGTCCTTTCTAATGCATTTCTCAACCTCTCAGGGGAATGGTACTCTTTGATCCTTAGATAGTGTGGTAGGTTGCTCCATCTCCTCTGGCATGATTTTGTATTTCACTCCCAGCAATCTTAAAATGTTCTCAAAATGGGATATGGCATGTTCTTGTGTAGCCAGGTATCTTGGTGCAAGTTGGGCATCATTGGAAATGATGTTGTGGTTACTAATGACAGCCATGGAATTTATTTGTTCTGCTCTGATGTAGAGGGGCTCTCTTTCCTCTTTTTCTACTATTCTCTTTACTTCCTCAACCCTAGCCTTCTCATGACCCATCCATGATGCAAGGGCCATCAGCTGCAAGTCCCCCAACTTTTGCATTGGGGTCCCACACATTCAAATTTGTTAATGAAAAGTTGTTTAGGTAAAATTCATATATTTTGGCCTTGTCTTCCAGGGTGCTCTTGTCACATAGTTCTATGAATTGTCTATAGTCTTGGAATGGAAAGGTTCCCTGTTGTGCTAATGTCTTCATTTGAAAATGTATCCATTGATCCCTGAGGTATAGTTCATAAGATTTGGATGGCATCCTGCACTAAAGTGAATCCATGGAGAGGCTTGCATGGTGGCCAATTGGCTTTCCTTTTCCTACAACTGCCTCCTCATTCATGTGTTTTCTGCCTACGATTGAGATCTCATGATGTGTTCTATATCTCTCAAGTCACTAAACTCCCTTCCCAGCTCTAGGAGTTTTTCTTCCATATGGCCCACATCTATTACTTTATTTGACATGGAAATTTGCATCCAGCGATGTGTTATTTCCATTTCTTTTTCAAGCTCAAAGAAGAGAGGGATTGAAAATTTTAGTGGTATTACTCTGCCTCCCTCAATGAACTTGTAGTAAGAACTCAAATTTGGTTGTGGGCTAGGCTCCTACAACTCTAGAAAATATCCCTCATATGCTTTTTGAGAAGCTACCCCCTCCTGCACCTGTGGTGTTGATCCCCTTCCTTCTCTCTGCCCCTGTTTTCCTTCCTATATCTTTTTCAATGTTTCCTGTAGCATTGACAATGTTTCCTATAGCACTATCTGAGGATCATGTAGCAGGATTTTTCCTTTTAGTAAGAGGGTCGCAGGTGCCTTGGTTTGCTTTGTTGATTATGACCTGGTGACAGGCCTCCTAACATAGGTGTTGGGAGCCTTTAGGGTTGCTTGTTGTGATGTGCCTTCCTCACTCTTCATTCCCAAGGACCCTAGCTCTTCCTACTTACTTAGTGACTCTTCAATTATTATGGGAGTTCTTGTAGGTGTTTGTGGCTTGATCTTGGTGCTTCTTCTTGTTTCAAAATAGAGGGGAGTCTGCCTCTTCATTTTTCCCTTGGACTTGACGAGTGTTCTTAAGGCATCCAAGGCAGCAACTGCCTCCTTTTGAGTGTGCTTAGGAGACAATCTTTGATATTTCTCCCCTTCTCTGATATGTTCCTCATGGCTGGTCTCTACATTCTTCTCCTTCTCTTCTTCTTTCTCTTCTTCCTTTTCTTCTTCCTCTCCTTCTTCTTATTCTTCCTTCTCTATTCCTGCCTCCTCTTATTCTTCTACTTCTTCTTCTTCTGCTTCTTCTTCTTCCTCTTCTCTTGCTTCCTCTTCATCACTAGATGCTAGGGTCCCACCATATTCAAGGGCTTGGATTTCAAGGATAACCTCTCTTTCCATGTCTCTAAATGTGGACCAGAGAATAGGAATTCTCAATTGGCTCAAGGCATCCTCTAGTATTATTTTAATGAGTCCATGATGTGCCAATTGTTGGTGTTTCCCTTCCTATACCTTTTGGCTCATGTCTATCGTTTACTGCAATAGGAAATAAGGCACACTGAGCCTTTGGGTTATGGATAAATCCTCTCCAAATCTCAACTCATGGAGGAGTCTGAATTGGTAGCCATAGACTACACTAAGCCTCCCTTCACGAGAAATGTATTTGAGGATGTGGTAGCTCACCTCATCCCAAGGATAGGGAAGGCTCTCCCTCCTGACCACATTTTTGTCCTCAATTAGCTCTTCATCATCTAGGGATAATTGTTTCTTAGAAATGGTGTTGATAGCCTTGTCCTCCCTTCTC
Source organism: Pinus tabuliformis (assembly GCA_031772625.1). Classification (NCBI taxonomy): domain Eukaryota; kingdom Viridiplantae; phylum Streptophyta; class Pinopsida; order Pinales; family Pinaceae; genus Pinus; species Pinus tabuliformis. Next base: position 699,410,952 of record CM062805.1, on the reverse strand, counting down.
CATTCCACCCCTTGAGGAAGTGTGGTTACTATGTTGATCACATCAGGGTTGATTGTAGTTGATAGCCCTCTCACCATAGTAGTATCACTTGTGAGGGTTCAATGCCATGGAAAACTCATGGGCTATATCATCATCATACCCCCTGAGCAACTCAAAGAAGCGCAACCAATGATGCCTCCTAAAGATATCTACCACAAGGGGATGATGTTGAATCCTAGATGTATCTGTGGGTTCTCTTCTATTGAATCGTCCTCCCATTTCTCTTCTCTGGTTAGCTAAATGTAGGAAGTCTTGTAAGCTAGCTTTAGTATGAGTTCAGGGTGGCTGAGAGTTTAAAGTATTTTTGGGAGATGACTGCAATTTATATATTGTTCTATATGACACAATTCTCTTAAATTCCCATAAATTTTGTCTAAGTCTCAAGCCCATTGTAATTTCTAGGAGAAAAGAGAGTATTTTCTTGTTTCATTTTTTTTTTGTTATCAAACCATGAACACGAGAGAGATGGGCCACTTAATTTTAACTATGATGCTTGGGATGATGAGAATTTCTGAACTATTTCACATCAGGCACCCCCTTGCTGACTTCTTTTGGAATTCCAGTGCTTCCTGTAGCTTTCTGAGTTTCATGTATCTTTGTTTCCTGTAGGGTGGAAAAAACAAGATTTTCTTCTTTGATGGATTTCCAAGGTGGTCCCATTCTCTCTAATCATGAAATGAACAATTGGTGCATGAAAGTTTGGATCTTATGTTATTTATGGTCGATTTCTAGAGTGTTGTGTTTGCTGGAAATGATACGAGATTTCCTCATTGGGACTATTGGCCCACCATTTCTGATCATTCACTCTCCCTCGTAATAATCACCCACTCTCACATAATTGAATCGACCACATTTTTCACTGATGCTCATTGATTTGACACTCTAACATGGCATGCTGATAGGGATTTCATTTTTTTATCTACAGTGAGGGTGGCCAAGTTAACTGGCCACCTTCAGCTTATAAAAATTAGCTTTTTCAACATTCATACATTTTTATCATATCATTACTCAAGGAAGAGTTGGATGAGATACCATACATGTGCCTAACTTTCTTGATTGATGCATGCTAGAGGATGTCTTGTTATGTTTCTTACTCAGGTAGGTGTTCCTCTTTGGTCATTTTTTTATTGATTTCCTCCTGCTTATGTAGTTGTCTGCTTGTTATTTCATGTGTTCAAGTGCTTGGTGTGTCCCTGTTGATGTTGTTTTTGTGGAGCTCTAGAGAGGATAAATAAGGTCTTCAGAGATTTGGAGCTCCTTTTTTCTTTGCTTTTGAAGGAGGATGCAAGCTTAAGCTAGTTGCAGTGATGAAATTGGCTGTTATAGGAGATCCTGTAGCTGCTACATGAAACCCTGTAGCTATCTTTTCTTCATTTTTTTATTGATTTTTTCCTAGATGGAGGCTAGTTTGTGGTGTAGGGGTTGATGAACTTGATGAAGGCTCGAATGGAATGGTGGATGGTTGAGGCCAGTGAGGACATGTCCTTTGGCCCTCTTTTTTTCTCACATTTTCCAATGTTTTTTTTATGGACACAGAGGTAGGTATGGATATGACTTGATGGTGGGTGAGAGATGGTGAGGTGTAGGGTCCCAAATTAACCTAGAATAGGCCTGCATAATTTATTTCCTATTGGGATCCCTTTCCTATAGCATTTCAAGACATCTTGCAGCAAGCTAGAAGATGCTCAAAAATTGATTTTTGATGCCTGAATGTGGAACTGAGTGATGGGGACATGGTAGGCATGAATGAGATGAAGTGGATGGAGGAAGAAGTGAGGTGATTCTTGGCTTTCTATCCCTATAACTCTGAATCCTTTGTTTCCTTCAAAAAACCTGCAAAATCACAGAATTTATTAGTGGGCAGGTTTGAGGTCCTTCCCATGGCATTTTTAGTTTTTTTTTTTAAAATACACACAAGTTTCCCTAAAGGAGGTTTTTAGTTTGTCTTCCTACCCTAGGCGCCTCAAAGGAGGTTTTCACCCAGGGATATTTTTCTTTTTCTTTTTCACTCCTAGGCTGCCTCATAGAGGTTTTCACCTAGGTCCCTTATTGTTTTTTTTTATTTTTTCTTTTGTTTTTCCAAAAAATAAAAACAATATTCAAGAACTGGGTGATCTAGAAGCTAAGACACTTCCAATCACATTTACTTTCTTACTGATGGCACTCATGAACTCTTCCCTTGATAGAGGTCTTTTATAGGCTTTCAATCTGTATCCATTACCAAGCAAGGGGATACCTTCCTCATCAATGGTCCTGATTTGAACAGCCCCATTATCATGGGACTTAGATAAATGTGGGAGGAGGGTATTACAGAGTGGTATCAGAGCATGGTTCACCCCTTGGAGTGGATGGGAGGTGTGCTGGTAATGCATACATAGCAGTAGCATATGTGTTACTTATGCTTGTGGTTTGTGTACTTTTTGTGTATGCATGATGGTTGGTCATGGTAGCAGTTGTGTCGCCATGTGAAAGTTGATGGTGTTGTTGTTGGATGTGGTCTTCATGAGTGTATGTCGATCATGCATTGTTTATGCATGTTAGTACTTGGCATGATGATAGTTTTCGTGCATGAGGTCATGTATGTGGTCAGTATGGTCATGCATTGATAACTGGATAATGGTTGAAATTATAACTATATGTTGATATGATTATGTTTATGCATGTATTCTACTAATATGGTTTATCTTGCAGACGAGATATCCTCCCTTAAACTATACTGAGGTATGTTGATTATGCTATGGTTGATCTTTCACCTAAAATTGTATACTTGTAGGAAGAAGATCAAGTATGACTAGAAAGATGGTATACCACAGTTAACGAGACACTCCCTATGGATCATATGATCAGCGTGGTGTCAGGTAATCTTCTGAATTAGCAGGCACATTGAGAAGTTTGAAGGAAGAAATAAGAAGTTGGAAGGAAGACAATGACATAAATGTGCAAGCACAGGAGAGACAAGCAGAAGTCAATGTAGTAATCCTTCATATTTTGTCAGAATTGCAAAGACAGGGACCACTTCGGATCAGCCATGGGAAGGAGGATAGGACTAATTGGGCATATGGTAATATATCTCATGGTAGGCACCGGTCGGATAGAGATGACATGACTAGAGATGGAAATATATTGGATACACCGAATAGGAGAGTTGATGGACACGGGCTCTATTCTAGTTCTAGTTTTGACATGTACCATGATCGTCATCATTATCATCCTCACAAGAGGAGGGGCAGCAGTTATTTTCCAGATGATTTCAAGAAAGTGAAGCCACCTACCTTTAATGGAGATTTGAATAAGTTGTAGGATGTAGAGGCATGGCTACTTGGGATGAAGAAATTATTTGAACTGCATGAACACACAGAGAATATGAAGGCCAGAATAATTATCTTCAACCTCAAAGGGAAAGAAGGTATCTGGTGGGAATATGTGAAATGTGTCAGAGACATTAGGACAGAAGACTTGAGTTGGCATCAATTCAAGAGAATTTTCAAGAATAAATACTTGTCAAAGAGGTACTATGACAACCAAGCCAAGGATTTTTATGAGCTAAAGATGGGATCGATGACAAATGAGTAATATATGAACAAGTTTCTGGAAGTTATTGAGGTATGTATTGTACCTTAAAGATAAGAAGGAAAATTTTTAGAGATTTGTCAGTGGATTTCCATTAGCATTTAGAGATCAAATTGAGTAGGATGAGCCTCAGTCACTTAAGGAATTTATTATGAAATTAAAGCATTGTTATGAGCAGTCAAAACGTAATACAGAATCACAACAATGCTGGAAAGGGAAAGACAATGCTAAAGGTAAATGGAAGTCGAAAAGAACAAGACCTCATGATTCAGATGAGAAATAAAATGTTCCACCTTATAAGAAGTCCAACGTAGTTAGACAGGGACATGGTTCACAGCCTGGAGGGCAGTAGAATAAAGGTGATAATATGGAACCATTGTAATTTTGGATATGTGGCAAGGAGCATCTCAAGAGAGATTATCCAATAAGTTGAGATTATGCATAAGATAGAGGCCACCAGGAACATGAATGAGGCACATTGAGGACGCTAAGTCCACCTTTGAGGGGGCAAATGACCTCCAAATTAGAAAATTCAAAGTGTTCCAGAAACTAGAAAGGCAGGGATTTCCAACAAGCTATCTTGGGCTTGATTTGGATGAGTGGAAGGCCTCCAAAAGCAGCCTTGAAGTGGCATTGTGCATCAAGCTCAGAGCGCTGCGCATCATGAATAATTTTTGCCAATTTTGCCTAAAAGCTCAGAATTTCACCCAGTTTGACTGTCAATTGACTTTTTTTTTTTATTTGGTAAATTCATGATGTAATATGATGTAAATATGATGAAAAATGACTTGAGGGGGTAGATACATCAGTTAAAGGTGGTTTGAGGTTGAATGAATCAGTTTCCATAATTTTAGAGGCGAGTTGTTCCACTGCCTATTTTCTAGTTCCTAGTTTAGATGTTGTTGAAACAACTCCTTGACTCATGGATTTGACCCCTGATGGTTAGCATAGGTGGTTTGATGCCTATATTATGTACTTTCTTAGTCATTGGTAAAGGTTGGACTCTTGTGGATGCTTGGAGCATTATTATAAATCACTTCTGCAGTTTGGCAAGGAAATGAACGAGGGTTTTGCAGCATTTGTGAGACTCTTGTGGTAATGTGTCTTGGAATTGTTTCTTCCTCTGTTATTTAGTTTCTCTTATGTGTATATGTGCGAGCATCTATTTCTTTCTTCATAGCTAAATGAATCAAGATAAATAGTTGGAATCCATTGATATTGAGTGCTCTGCCTTAAGGATACATTTAGTTTTTAATGTGTTCTATTGTTTGAATAGGACTCACGAACCTTGCATGCCCTTTCCAACTCCTCACTAGTCTTAGACTTATCATCACATCCAATTCAAAGTGCCAAAACACTTGCCTACCTCGCCCCATAGAACCTCCTACAAATCAGAGTTGATTTCCTAAAACCAAAGCTGCCTTCTTCATTTGATCCAGAAACCAACCATCAAAATCAAACAAAATCCTCTGACCTAATATACCTAGCCTAAAATCAGCATTTATTTTCAGTCATCTCAAGCCCTAGTTGCCATATTCTAATTGAGATTGACAAGGAGAGAGCCCTCTCCCGACCTGGTAGGGTTAGCTACCAAGTTAAGCGTGGTTTGATGTTACCCTAGACTTGCCTTCCTTCAGCCTGAGGTAGATTTAGGCACTAACAGGTAGAGCATTCTCATATCTATGCAACATTGGATAACAAGCAGGCGAATCACCAAGAAATTATTATCGAGATGGACGGTAAGCTTTGTGATCAAGTTGCTTTTATTTTGATTGACCCTGAATCTAATTATAGTTATGTAAGTCATGGCTCGTGGATAAGTGTGGTTTGAATAAAGAAGTGTATGCAGAATCTTGGTTAGTGTAGTTAGCTATAGGTACAAAGAAGAGAGTGCATCATTGGGTAAGATATTTTTCATTCGAGTTGAATGGTATGCCTACCTCAGCACATTTGAATGTATTGTCATTGGGATCATACAATATTCTTTGGGAATGGTCTGGTTGTATCTTCATAGGACCAAAGTGGAATTTTATGACAAAGCCATTGAGTGCTTGGATGACATTGGAGAACAAAGACTCTTGCAGGGTAAGAAGAAGGAAACATTGGTTAGAATGGTGATAGCTATGCAGGAAAAGCACAGTCGCAAAAAAGGGTGTGTGTTGTTTGCAATGCATATGTCTAATGATAAATGTAAGGATTTTGAGGATGGTAAAGGTAAGGATGTAAGGATGTTGAGGGTGTGTGTTGTTTGCAGTGCATATGTCTAATGATAAAGGTAACTGATCTTGCAATAGTTTCAGGATGTGTTTCCAGCAAATATTTCAGAGTTTCTGCCTCACAAAGAACTGGACTTATCTATTGATTTGGTACTAGGGGCAACACCAACATCAAAGGCACCATACAGGATGAGCACGCCAGAGTTAGTAGAATTGAAGTTGAAGTTGAAGGAAAATATTGACAAGGGATACATTAGGCCAAGTATATCGTTGTAGGGTGCACCAGTGTTTTTTGTGAAGAATAATGATGGTACCATTAGGTTATGCATTAATTACAGGTAATTGAACAAGGTGACCATTAAGAGCAGGTATCTGTTGTCAAGGATTGATGATTTGTTTGACCAGTTGAATGGAGCAATAGTGTTCTTGAAGATTGATTTCTAACCAGGATATCATCAAGTACGCATTAAAAAAGAGGAAAATTACAAGACAACTTTCTGGACTAGGTATAGGCATTATGAGTTTGTTGTAGTTCCATTTGGTTTGACTAATGTTGCAATTATTGTTATGTGCTTGATTAATAGCGTATTGTGTCCTTATCTGGACAATTTTTTTATTCAAAACTTTGGCACAAAGAGGCACAATGCCTTTCTAGGATTACAGGAAGTTTATGGACCTGTCTGACCAAATCACATCAGAAGATAAGGCAAAGATGGAAAAATTCTATCTACATAACATGGCCCTCACAAACATGAATTTGTGGGACCCCAATGCTAGGCTAGGGGACCTGCAACTAATGGCCATGGCCTCAGGGATGAACCACACAGTCTAAAAATTAGGGAATATCATTCCCCAATGAGGATGAGGGAGGAATTAAGGAGAGTGCCCATGTATAAGCGCTCCATGCAGAGGCTGGAGGTCAATTGGATTGGCCTCAACTTGAGTCCCCCACTGCTGCTAGGAATGCTAGAAGGCAGAAAAGAAGAAGAAGAGCAACAACAATGGGAAGAGGTAGACAGAAAGGCAAGATTCTATGACAAAGAGGAGGAGACCACATCAGAAGCATGGGATGCTAGGGAGGCCACCAGGGCCATCAAAGATGAGGAGATGGACTAAGTTGCTCAGAGGATGAGCAACACTTTCAGTAGGGGGTGATGATGAGCCTCATAAATGGGTAATTATATGGGCTCATTTTACCTCCTAACCTAGTCAAATCAACCATTCTCTTAGCTTATTGCATGATTTTCTAATTTTATTTATGCCTATAGAGTGAGTTGAGTTAGTTATGATGCCATGAGGTCTAATATGTGTTTAATGCAGATTATTGATGATTTTTGTGGTCAAAGTCAAGGATCCAGTGGACAAATGGCAGAAATAACTTGAAGTGGACAAAGGAGAGGAATTATAGGAGGGAACCCCCCTCATTTATTACTCCTCACTTCAAATTTCCCTTCATTCAGCTCGGAGTACAAGCAGCCAAGTCATGCATTAGCAGGTAGCCAAGCAAAGTGGAGGATAACTAATATTTATCTCGAGTTTTGGGAGCCAAGACTCCTTGATTTTGAGGAAGCTATTGGGAGCTTCATTTTTATAAGTAGAGAGGCCTAGGGCCTCAACAAGGAGTTGGTAAAAAAAAATGTGAACTTTTGCTGTAGTTTTGCTTATGTAAACTCTGCTCAACTTCGAGCTTATTATCTTGTGACAGTTCATGTAATCTTATTATTGTTTTGAGAATAAATATGGAATCCTTTTTGAGTTAGCATTGATTCACCTTAGAGGGCTGAAGCTCTTGGGTTAGGGCCCAATCCAAGTAGCCAATCTCCTCTTTTCTTTTATTTGTATGTTTCATTTCAGTTTGTAGATTAGGTTGCTATTAGCCGTATTTCTTTTATGGTTAAGAATAGGCTGCTTTTGATCATTCAGTAGTTTGTTTCCATTTGTGTTTTCTATAGCAAGTTAAGTAGTGATAAAGAAAAGATCCAAAAGGCTAGTAGTAGTGCCTTGGCCTCTCTTCCTCTCTTTGGGACAATGATTTGAGGCAAAGACCCTCTTGCTGCCCCAAAAACACAGATTTTCCTCCTTCATAGGACTTCTAGTGTTTGCAGCTTTATAGTTGGTTCATAGTCTAGTTTTCTTTGCTTCAAAACTTCTTCATCATGCTCATTTCCTTATTTGCAATAGTATTCTTTCATGCTTTTCATTTCATGCAATGGTTATCAGCATTTCCTTTCAGAGATCATAGTTTATTTTGATGCAAAATCTTTGTTTTCTAGATGCACTTATTTCCTTGCTTGCTTAATCTCATTGGTTGACTGTCAGTTGTTTATGCAGTAGATATTTTATAGTAGTAGTCCAGCCTATCAGCCATTCCACCCTCCATATGATCCATGCCCTACAGGTCGCCCAAGTCTCCCCTCAATTCTGCCCTAGTTTCCTGCATTTTCCATAGACTTTCCTCTCTCTCCTTGAGCAAATCCAATCATCTTTCTCTCTCCTAATGATTCTTGGTAGACCCTAGGTGCCCTAAAAATTCATTCCCATCTTCATATACCTTCTCCACCCACTCTCACACCTTCAAAATAGTGAAAACTACTCTTGGCCTCCTCCTGTAGGCCTCTTGTAAAACGTTGTTTTTCCTCCTATAGATTTCCTGTGTCCTCCTGTAGATTTTCCTGTAGGCTTTCTTTTGAAGGCCGAGTTTGGGAAAAGCCTCTAGAAGGCCACCTGAGACCTCCTAGGACCCATCCACACCATTCTACATCCTCTCACATCCAAAAACCTCCCTCCATCACCACCTATTTGCTGCCACATTCACAAACAAATAAATTACATGCATGACAAATTCACATGAAAATACATAAAAATCCAAAAATATGCTTTTTTCTCATTTACTTCCAGAAATAGCTTAGTTAGATGTTGTTTACTTCCTTGAGTAGGTAATGGCATTCTTTTCATGATTTCCATGGTGCTTTCTGCAAAAGTAAGATTAGTGGTTAACTAGAATTTCCTTGGTTTGCCTTACATTTCAGTCTTCCTTTCTGCAAGTAGAATAGCATCAATAGAGTAATCTCTCTTTTTCCTTTCATCGCATATAGAGCTTCTTCTAGAATCCATAGAAGTTTTCTTGAGCTCCTAGTGATCTTGCGCTGGCTGACCAAGTGACAACCTGCAGTAAGAACTAGTACTTGTGCATAGAGCACCGTCGCTTCCAAGTTTGTTACAAACTACCAGGTTGATAAAAGTAAAGTAGGAAGCCCAAGAGTTGCAGCATTATTGCTACAATACTGGTGCTCACCAGTGAAGAAAGAATAAAGATGTCTCAAAGATCAAATGTTTCTTCTATGGTGAACTTGGTCACTACGCTACATAATTTTCTCTCAAGAAGAAGGAAAAGGATGAGCAACATGATCTACAGGCTATAGCCGCAAAGATCAAGGAAAAGGATTTTTCCATGATTTCCTAGATACCTCCAAGGGAGAGGTGAGGTGATCTAGTATTGTAGTTCGAAATAACTGTAGATGGGCAGGATCCTTGAGGAATCCACTTCTTGGATCAATACCTTGCTACAGGAGCCCATATCAAAAGTAGCATGATGGATCTGGTCGGTTGGACTACAGAGGAGTGTCAGGGTGATAGTTGCAATGGCTAGGATCTGAGTAGCACAAAGCTAGTGTTGGCAGTAGTGCAGTTGGCAAAGAGCAGAGTCAGTAGCAATGCAGTGGCTTCAGTGACAGTGTAGAGACTAGTAGCAGTCTAAACTCCAGTTATAGATGCATCATATTGAACATTTGTTCAGTAATTTTTGATGTTTTTCTATTGTTGAAGCAGTAGCAACAACAGTTGGAAAAGGTTGCAGTCCATATGCAGTGTTGGCAGTGGTAGGGTCAGCAACAATATAGATGCAGCATTTTTGAGGTAGTTGGTGGGAAATGATGTCAAACATCAGCAGCGCAGAGGGAGATGTTATAGAGAAGGGTGATGCTTCAGCAGGTTCCATTACTAGAGAAAATTCCTTGCTAAGAGGGAGTGTTGATTTCTGGTAGCATCAAATGTGCTCTAAACCTAAACTTTGCAGGGAGGCTTGAACACATGTATTCCAGAATACCCATAAATCATTTTGGGAAATTCCACCTAGAGAAAGTTTTATTAAAATAATTAATTATTTTTAAGGGTGCCTAAGCCTAAACTTGGGAAATTAAAATAATTAAAGGGTATTAATCAAACTGGGGGTGAAATTTCTAGAAGAAGATGAGGATCAAGAAAAAATGACCTAAGCCATTTATTAGAATCTAATTTGGGTCATTGGTTCTCAACTAGAAGATTATAAGAGGAGGCTTGATGGACATTTGGAAAATACATCGAGTAAGAGATCAAGAGATCGATTTCTTAAGAGAGCAGCACAGCAGTTGCGGGGAAGTGATCGAGGTGATTTCTTGCAGTGAGGGGAAGAGATAGTTTTGGTTGGATAGTTTCCTGATCCATAGATACATCGCAGAGAAGGTAGAGAGAGATACAGAAGAGGCAGCACAGAGCCACACTAGGCAGCATAGGGCCATGCATAGGCAGCGAAGTTCCTGAAAGGAGATCTGAAATTTGCTAGAGAATTGAGTTCCAGAGCCAGAAGCTGGGGTGTAAGACTGGGAGGGAAGAAAGTCAAAGTTTGAGAGGCAAATCAATCAGCCAAAGGAGTGATGCAGTCCCCAGAAGCTGTGATTCAGAGAAGCACAGTGATTGCATCTAAATTGCACATAGGAAGCTAGGGGCTAGCCATTCAGTGGTTGGATCATTATTGGATCACCAGTGGTAATGTGAGGCATATTTCACTCATCTCTCTATCATTCAGATTATCTATATTGGATAGTGAGCAAGGCATCCAAACGTTGTATTCAAAATTACTTCTTAATGATACTAACCCTCAGTTGTTGCACCGATTTTCCCACATTGGGTTTTTCCGAGGACATTTGTCCAAAAACAATAGTGTCACTTGTGTGTGTTATTTCTTTCTTTCTCAGTTCTTGCTTCCACATATTATTTAAGTTATGAAGTTTGAAGTTGTATTTATTTTGATGTTTACCATATAATATTATAAATAAATTGATTTAGTAGGAGAAATATAATTAGTTGTTGCAATAGTGATTCGGGGATTCTGAATTTTTACATCTTATTCATTTATGCATAAGCCAACCAATCCCAGGACTTCCACGAACCACCCGACCATAGATTGGGGTTGAACCAAATATTTCTTTTAGGCAATCACCCCCTTTACATACTCCAAGCATGAATGTGGTACTCATAATAGAACCAACCAATACTTCCTTAGGCTTTACTGTATATCCACCAAAGGATTCTTAGGCCCAAAATCCTCATCAATACAACCAAGTATTGTAGCAGCTACAACCGCCCTCCAAAATTTTTCCTTAGCTTCGTTCTGGAGCCTCGCTACCAACCATTCACAACAACATGTCTTGCTTTGTCAAGTACACAAGTTTCAATGATTTTCTTGCAGAATGATAGCCTGTCCATCAAAGCTTGTTGCATCCCCCTCACAAGTTATTTCTCCATACTTGGTCCAGCTATAAGCCGAGCAGCTCCCTCAAGAAATTACGCAATTCTGGAGGGAAACCAACCTTCCCTCCAGAAATCACGCAATTTTGTCTAGTAGCTTGCTAGGCTATGGAATTGCACAAATCTTCCAGTCAAGATTCACTGAGAAAATTGCACAATTCCTCCCAGTAGGGTTGCTCAGCCCAGGAATTGCGCAATCCTAAGAAGCAGTCAGCTGCTCTACCCAAAAATTACGCAAATCTCTTGGGCAGCCTACCCAAGTCCCTCCCAGAAATGCACATTTTTTCTTCCCAACTGAGCAGACTGTTGCATGTGCAGTTGAGTTGACCGGTTCTACCCGGGACCAAGAAAACTTGACTTGCATGCATGGGTTGTTTTTTCCTGGAATAGAAAAAGCAACATGCAAAAAGAATCCCAGATTTTAGGGATCTATTTTTAGCAGCTGGAGGTTACATGAAAAGATCATTTTAGAACCTTTCCTCTAAGTGTCGCATTTTTCTTGATTTGTGGCATGCATTTCATGAGCTTCAAACTTATTTATTAGACGCTTCAAACTCATTTCTTCACATCGATCTTGGAGCTCTGACATCCCACAACACACACAAGACTCTCCAACACATCCAACTCAGCTATTCATGGGTAAGTGGTCTTAACTTGTCTTTTGCGGAATTTCTGTCATTTTTTGTGTTTTCACTTATTTGAGTGTTGTTTGATTGATTTCTATGAACGCTTTTTGTCGTTTACATGCATACTAGCTTGTACTGGCATTGTTTCAGTTTTCGTTAGCATCTCATTGTTGTCGCATGCATGAAACTATTTTGCACAAATGGTTATCAATTCAGTGACTCACTCCACCCACATGCATGTTGTTCCATTTTCTGAATCTTTCATTCACTGTTTGCATGCACGATCATTCACTCCTTACACTGAGTATCACCATGCATTCACCTTCACATTTTCTTTTAGTTACCTGTTAGCGGGACTGGGCAACCCTAGCATGGACTCTGCTTCACCAAGACAGCATTGCACAATCCTGAGAGGGAAGGCTTTGTCTTCCCCTTAGGAAATGTGCATTTCTTCCCAAGACCTATCCTCTAGTCTTGCATTGCACAATTATGAGGGACAGTGACTGCTGGCCTAGAAAATTGTGCATTGCAATCACTGAGCATGCAACCACTGCCAGCTAATATTGTGCATTGCACAATTCTAGTTGCTAATCAGCCAACCTGGATTGCACATTGTGCAATTCCAATAGTCAGTCAGCCTCCCAGAGAGCCTAGACTACCTTTTACATAGTTCTGGCAGCTAGTCAGCCAGCCTCCCAAAAGAAATTATACAATCCTTGTCAGTCAATCCCCAGGTATGTTACATGTCATTCCTCAAGTTTGCTTTGGTTTTCGTTGATAGATTTATTTCCATGCATGTCACTTTGTCTCTAGATCTTGAAGGTTTTCATCTACCTCTTAGTAGTTCAGAATTAATGGCCTCCAAGAGAGCAAGATCAAAGGACACTGAAGGAAGTGCAATTAGAGCAGCAGTTGAGTGAGTGTCTACAATTTTGTCAATCTATGAAGATACCAAACTGATTGTAGACAAGGACATCAAGTTGAAAGGGAAAGAGGTTAATAATGCATTTGCAGGCACATTTGTGGAAGACGTCAAAGACCGCCAAGTCTATGTGAACATCCACAAGTCCAGCTTGTACCAGATTGCATGCAGGTATCTCGTGCTCCCATGCGCGGACATGATACATTGGATCATCTCGCACACTGGTCCTAAGACAATGACATTAAGTAGTGTCAGCGGGATGGAGATTGCTACCTTCAGGGCACAGGATTATGATGAGATGTATCAGATGTCAAAGCCTGTGACCATCATGGAGACACCTTCCATCTTACCCAGCTATAATGCCAACTCCAGAGACATTTTGAAGAAATGGGTGAAGGAGCCAGCTAAATTTAGGATGACACCCAACCAAATCTACAAGACGAATATACTGCAAAAGGCGTATAAATACTTGGTCATATTTTCATGTAGATTGTATGGCCAAGAAAGCATGGATACCTTCCTAAAGAGTTGGGTGATCATGTTGGACCAACTGGCTAGAGAAGGAAAGGCATGCAACAGGTCTAAAATGTTGGCTTATCAGCTAAAGGAACAAGTAACAAGGGCTCCACATCTATCCAAAGGTATGCATGAAGAGATCTACATGTCTACCTACATCTTGGATGAAATATGTGCTCGACAGGAGTTCTCGGGCTTGAAGTTGTCATTCACACTGGCGGAGACTGTTGTGAACACTTATTTTAAGATGTTCTCCAAATGCAGCTTCAGAAGAGTTATCACACAACTATCTGATCATTTTTTCACCCTGGTTTACAAGATGATATTCGAACAGGAGCCACCCTACATGTCAAAGGCAGCAATGGAGGCACTGACAGACATAGCTTATTGGTATGACTCACCATCTGGAACCTTCATATGGATGCACAGCGTGGAGAATCCTCCGCATGTGCTACTGAATTTTCCTTCGACATACTCGTCATGCAGGAAGTAGCATATCACATCTCGGCAGGATTGATATCTAGGTTGCACCGGAAGAAGAAGGAACCTTGGCCCACTCTTCCATTGCGCATTGGGTTATATGAGATCCAGATTTTCAAGCATGCGGATGTCGAAGCAAAGTAGATGAAGAAGTATCCATTCGACCTCCGAAGTTGCAATATATATGACCCACATTGTCTTGTGACAGATCACTATGCGAGATTACAATTCAACTAGATCCATGGGGCATGTCATTGGGCAAAGGAGGAGCCATGGAGATATTGTTACAACTCCTCCAGACTCAATGAACTAGTCAGCTTTTTTGTGGAATGGTTAGTGAAGAAATGTGAAGAAGCATCTCGGAGAGCACTAGAAGCAGCATCATTAGAGGTGAACATACAAGTGCATGACAACAGCAAGAGGAAGATTGTCGATCACATGGACGAAGAGCAAAGATTAAAGTTCCGAGCAGATCCACTTTTGGGAAAAGCAGATATGGCTATAGAGGAAAAGAGGAAACAGCATGACAAGCGAAATGCACAAAGGCAAAGAGAAATGGAGAACAGAGGAAATAGAGAAGGAGTTGCATGAGTTGAAGGAGCAACTCCGGAGGGAACAAGAGTTGCGCAAATAGGAGAAGGAAGAGTAGCAAGAACAGGTACAGCACGGGGTGCAAATTATGCATGTTATCACTCATAATTTTCTCTTGAAGTTATAAGAAGAAAGAAAATGATTGAGTTAACAAAAAACCAACTTTTAGGCTTAGGCTCTGGCGAACCTAAGTCCAGAGAGAGCTCTCTCTATATGATTTAGCTAGGTTTTTCTAGGATATTAGGCTAGTTCTGAAAGGATCAAGTAGTTTCTAATTTGTATTGAGAACTGGGTGGTGGGGACCTTTAAATAGATGGATAGAATGATGTCTCTAGACCATTGGGCATACAAAGTCAAAAGACAGGCAACAGAACTGGATTAACTCACTAAAGGGAATGTTCAAAGGGAAAGATAGTAGAGTAGAGTGCAGGACTTTAGGCTAGAGGGATGGAAAAGGTTTTAAGAAAGGGTGAGAGAGAAATTAAGAATTCTCATACCAGGATTGAAACAAAGAATAGGGGGCTAATCAGAAACAAAGGGCAATTAAGAGTCCTTTGCTATAGATTAAAAGAAACAACCTAAACTAAGGAGCATTTAAGAATTCCTTAACTTAGATTGTTTTTAGAAAACATAAATTTTCCTAACTGTTATAGCAGAGTGTAATTAAACAAATTTTGATATAATAGTTCCAGTTATGGCATCTAGATTTAGATTAACAATATGAAAACTTAAAGAGATAACATCAATGATAGAAAATACTTGTCTACACTTCGTTCTGCACATGAATCCTTTGAAATATCTTGTCTTTATTCACCAATCTAGCTTGCTGGCTTAGTCAATGCTCTAATAGATTTTACAATCTTTCAATCAATCAGTCTAAACAAATTTCTAATAATCCACACCACATACTTCAATTTTTGAAGTGTTTATACTAAATGTGGTTACAAATATCTCAAACTAAATTGAGATTTAATCTAGGAAATAGAAAATGTGTTCTCACAAGAATATAGAAGCAGCTAATGAACTGATTCATGTTGTCCCTTTCATTGTGGAGATCCTGGCTATTATGGTTTATTTCTAGCTCTTTATGCTATAGTTGTTTGAATCATCTCATTGGAGGCTTTAGTAACCTGTGTCTTTCATCTGATAACTCTCTGTCACTAATACTCTTTCACTCCTGATGACATGTCTTTATCCTTCACTATTTCTTCCTTTTACTGTTACAATTGACTTTTACTGTGTTTTTCAACAGTAAATTCTTATATTTTATAGGTGTATTTAGCAATTGGAAGTGGATATTGATCAAGTTTCAGTGTGTTTTGTTTGTTTGGCTTTTGACTACATCTCTGGTCTTACTCCTATGTTATGAACTATTACTGCTCTGTATAATTGTCTTCCTCTCGGCTCTGTGTATAAGGGTCTTTATCTTCTGTACATGAGTAACTAGTCTTCTTCATTTGAATTTTTTCTTTTAACAGGCTTCTGGTTGAGTCTTGGAGTAAATAGGTTCCTTTGACTAGTATCAGGAGTGTTTATCCAAGCTCTGATCTCGGTCTGATAAACTGAAAAAACCAATAATGATTAAGAAAGCTTTGGTCTGCATAGAAGGTGATGGATAGCTTCTTCAGCGTAGGGATGCTTGGGAAAGGTCGAGGCAATGCTTTTTTGGCATGAAAGGCACTGAACGGTTTGATAGGTCTGTGTTGTGAAACTAGCGAAATGGCGAGAAAAAAAGGGTTTTTCGGGGTTTGAATCTTTAACGGGTGGATTATTTGAAAAGGCACGAAATTCATAGTTTATAGAGGATGGGTAGTTTATCGAGATGGCTGGGAAGCGATTTTAGGATGCTTTCGCACCACTTTAGAGCATGGGCGGTATTCGAGAGGGGTCACCCAATCATTGGTAGAGCGCAACACGTAGCAGTCGAGGGTCGGTGGAATACCACCTTATTGGGTGGGTAAAGTCAAGTGATCGGGTTCGCCAATGTTGATGTAGGTCATTAGATCTACAGGACTGCAATCTAACAATGGTCGAGTGGGAGAGTTGCACGGGGGAAATAAACGGAGGTTGAGGGGGGCCCAGGGGTTTAAACCTTGGTAGTTTACGATTAGTTTAGGCTTAAGTCTTGGTTAAGTGATCGGGTCAGGCTTTAATATGGATTAGGGAGTCATCGGGAGTCAAGTGAAGCTCGATGTGGGATTAACTCAAGCTCTACCGGGGTTAAGTAAACTTAAGTGTAGTTGTAGCGGGATATGGGTTAATTTCTATAATATTTATTAAAACTAAGGGTCGGGGTATTTACAAAGGGATTTAATTATATTTACGAGAAAATGGTTATATGGGTTTTATATAATAAAGTTAGTTTATTAATATGAAATGTGATGGATGGGTTTTTTCTTAAGTAGATGGGGAAAAATGCATGCGATTGCGCATTTAGGCTTTGAACTTAGGAAAAAGGGAATTTTAGTTGGTTTTTTGTGCGAAAGGGTTTTACATGGGGTGGTATTATTTTCCTTAGGAAAAAAAGGTGTTTAAACCTTAGGAAAGGGGTTTATATGGGTGTTTTGTTACTTGTCCTAGGTAAATGGATTTTAACCTTAGGAAAAGGGGTGTTGGCTTAGTGGGGCCTGACCCAGGTTCAGAAGTGATTGAGCCAAGCAAATCTCGGTACTATTAGCCCTTTCGGCAACAGTCCATGGAGCGCAAACTGAGGTCTCACCTGAAGTAGTATGGGAGGGTGCTAGAACCAGGCTTCTGCACCCTGGGGATGTCTGATATGAGGTGATTGGTACGCGGTCCAACCTTCGTACTTACTGCGCTATGCACACCCATGGGCACCCCGCGTCCTACGATACTGTCTTCACGCAGTTCTAACCACAACACGACCTGTGTTATTTACCCAACTCTTCCTTAGTTAGGCTCTTCTAGCTGATTACTTACATTATTTTCATATATAAGCATTCATACAAGTATTTATCAATTGCGCGCTGTAAATAACAGAGTAAAAGTAATGCATAACATCAAAATACAGATGCAAGAACAGGTGCACAGAGTAAAATTCTCTTTATTAACTTTCAATCCCAATTACAGACCCAACTCCACCCTACGCACTCAGCTGCAGGGGTCTGTGCACTCAGCTATGGACTCTTCTAGGCCTCTACGCACTCAGCTGTAGAGCCTCTTCCTACTACTATGACCCAGTACACTTCAGATCCAACTCTAACCTCAAACCATGCCTTCGCTATTCTATCTATTATTCAATACCTTTACAACTTAAAGCCTCACTCTATTTATAAAATACATAACTTTATATTAAATTACAATATTTTACGGTGGACAACCCTATGACTCATCCTAGACTTCATGCTCCACACCTGCAATTTTCAGAGTTTTACAACATCAAAGACCAAAACATGGGTTTTGAGCCCCCAAACATGCTGCGGGGGATTCCATTCACAACAAGCCCCAACACAATCATCGTGACTCCTCCCGAATCACTCTGCTGGTGCAGCAATCTTGGCACGGAGCCCCTCCAACTATGCCTGTGTTGCGCAAAGGTCCGCAGTGCACTATTATGTCGTATGCTATACCTGCTCTACTCTTTCGGTCAAATCCTCATTATAAGGGGAAAATCCATGTCTTACAACATGCATCACCTTCATCTGTGCGAGCTTTCCTTCGATATCAGTAGTGATGAGGAAGGGCTCATAAAACCAAGGCTGGACGCGCGCTTTAAGTACTGCCTCTTTCTGTTGCGTGGCATCCACATGTTCCTTCAATGCATTCACATGTTGTAGCTTCTCCAATCGTTGGGTCAAGACAACTGTCTGTGTTGTTCCATGCACACTGTCATACTGTGCTTGAAGCTCCCGCGTCTCTATTTCTACGCGCTGTATGGTGGGGTCCTCCTGTAAGGACGTGAGGACCGTGAAGGATTCTTCCAACATAGTAGTATAGTTCTGCACTGCCTGTCCTATTTCCTCCAACCCTTTTTGGATAGTGCCACTGTGTTGTTCCCTAACTTTTAGGGGTGTGGATGACTGCACCTTTAACCCCAGTTCAGCAATCTGAAGGTTGAGGTCCAGTTGTATCCTCATTGCTTCCTCCTTTGCCTCGCAGAATCCACTGGAAAATTTGTGAATTTTCTCTCCTACTGGTAGATCTGTCGTAATTTCTAGCTCTAGAGCGCAGTGACATGCTTCCTTGAGGCAGAACTGGACCAAAATTCCACTCATCGTGATTGGTGATGCCATTTTTACCGTGCTTGACTGATGGCCTCCTAAGTGGCACACCCCAGATCTGGTGGCACGCGATAAGATAGCGATACAAAAATAGAAGGATTCCACCAAGTTGCTGGCTCAGCAAAAGTGCAACAAGCAGTTGGCCGTGGAGGTAAGGGCTTTCCGCGAGGTAGCGAAGGCCACCACAGAGCAGACCAAGGCTGCCAAAAAAGTAGCAACAACACAGGCAATAGGGGCCACCATGACATGGGAGGAGGGAGGCCCGGGCTTGACCATGAGACAGGGAACAGAGGACACAACGAAAGGCGCGGACCCAAGCACGACATCTACACAACTGAAATGACCGCGCGGTACAAAACGAGCAAGCCCACGGAAGAATACCAAGGCTTCCAAACTGGGCAGTGAACCTATTACACTGACAGAGGGTGACCTCTACGACATCAGTGACACAGTTCAGAAGGTCTCCATGGAAGCACTCCAGGAAGTGATGACAGAACATCAGAATGTGTTGGGGGCCCTCAGGGCCCAGCTCTAAGAACTTCAGGTGTGACCCCCATAGGAGGGAACGGTAGCCACCTATGGTGCCGCAGGTACATTCACAATGGAGCAGTTGCTGCGGGCCAAAATGGCTAACACCATCATCCTGCCAGAAGGAGAATTTGCAATGGAGCAGTTGCTGCGGGCCAAAATGGCTAACACCATCGTCCTGCCAGAAGGAGCACTAATAGAAAAAATCACAGAGGACAGAGCCGCGGTGGGCCAGATTAAGGGACTTGGCCTAAACTTAGTTGCCCTTCCTGTCACACGGAATTTGTCAAGGGTGCGGACACGACTGACCTTCCTAGAAGTCTAAGACGTTCTAATGACAAACAAGACAAAATGGAGTGATCTTTCTCTAAATACACCTTTTACAACATGAAAACTACAAGTGTTTAGGCTTACCTTATTCCAAAACGCTGTTGTTGAAGTCCGTTCTTGACGATCCGGATGAGCTCCTCCTTCAAGTCAATTCCTGCAACCACAAACAATCAAACAATTACCAAGCACTTGCATTTCATATAATAAAACATATATTCAACATGCAGACCAAGGAACACATGAAATAACTCATTAACACAAGCTATTGAGAAAAATAAACCAGTTTGTATTAATAACGAAACAAAGAAACTCTTACAACCTGGCCTTGGTGTTGTGCAAGTTCCTCCCAGGGTCCATCAAGGGTTTTCCTCTACTTTGACAAAGCTCACCCTCTCCCAAGTAGAATCAAGTGAAGACAATCTCTCCTCACAAAGGCTCTAATGGAAGACCTAAATCCTGCAGCATTTACCCAAAGAAAATGTATAGTTCCAACCTCTTCTCCTTCTGGCTCAATGCCTTTATTTATAGTGCTGTAAAGAGGTTATTCAGGTCCACTATCAATGGGATCATCCCCCTCTATGGGTGGGATAGCTCCCTTATTGATGGGATAAGTTCCCCCTTAATAGAGATACATGAACCAACTGGAGGCGCATCCATTTCATCAAACCGACCTCTAGAATGTTCTAGAAGTAACCACAAGTAACTTTTTCAAGATAAAACTCGCGCATTTTGCCTTTTACAGAGGGACGCACCTGTCCCTTAACATACAGAGCGTCCATGGACGCAGATTTTGTGAACATGGTCAGCGTCCCCGCAGGTAAGGCTAGAGAGAACCTGCGACCCCAGAGATAAACATAGTTTTTACAAGACTTTCTCTCTTCTTTGAGTTTGAGATGGATAACAGAGGCATGAGACTTGCCTAAGAGGGTAGCATGACTGTTGATTTGAGCCATACTAACTGTAAGTAGTCAAGGTGACATTTTTTAGTGTAACAGATTGCCCCCTAAAGTGCGAAGCCTGGAATAGAATAGGGTTTTGTAATTCTAGGAAGGGTGAAGCGCTTTATCATTTCAAGGATTGTCTTGTGGATGGCCTGGTTGGAACCTGCAATTTTCAACACAAAATACATGGATAAGATTATATCATCACTGAGGTAGGCATTCCCATACTCAGATTCAAAACTTTAACTAATGGACTAACTATTCTGATACAGGAATGATCTTGCAGTACATCATTTTAATAGACTTTTGTAGACACAGTATGGACGCAGCCATCTGTTTATGATTAGTCTACATAGATAATGAATACAAAACTCCTCGCAGCCTGGATGGTAGAAACTAGATCCAGGGTCTTCACTTCTACTTCCCGAATTGGTACGATTCTAGCCATGTGATTAAATGATTCGATGTCGAACATGGTAGAAACCACTTGATTACCAGTCAATGATGTAAACTGTTAACAAGCGTGAGAGAAACCACCAGTAATGTCAATGGTTCTCAAAGTACCAAGCACAACCCGTGAAATGTGAATAGATGTTTTGATGTCGAACACTTCACGGAATCCTTTGATCGAAAGTCAATGATGTAAACTGACGTCAAAGGCGAGAAACCTGCCATTGATGCATGCAGACTTCAAGGTACTGTCGATTCCTAAGTCATCTTTCTAGATAATGTGTCGATGTCGATAGAAAGCGACCCGTTGCAGGCAAGCCCGCAACACGAAATCATTGTTCAAGTTGAAGAAATGTTGCTGTAAGGACTGACTCAGGGATGGTCAAATGGATGACAAGTATTTTGCAGATGAAAGTTTTGCTTGCAGACCTCTTGAACACATAACGACACAACAGATGGCTTGGTGACGAATAACTCAAAGTTAATCCCCGAAACCCGGTTAAAGACTTTCAAAGTGATTGGTCAACTGTGAGGTAAAAGATTTCCCAACCCAGGTGAATGAAAAGTGTCGTGTTCAAGAGTGGTAATAAAGTTTCTTCTGAGACAAAAGGTGACAAACAGGTTCATTCTTCTCTCTTTTCCCCCACCATTTCTGGCAAGTACCTCTTTATTTTTAACAAGCTTGAGGAGGATAACATATGCTTGATTATAAGCTCATCCTTCGGACGAGTCCAACCTAGTTTAAATTCGAACCCTAGGAAGGAGTGGTTCGTTCCTGTTTGTAATTGAACAGGTCCTCTACTGTAAAAGTTTAACGAGCCCAGTATAGGAGAAACTCGGCGTTTTTCATTTTTAGAGAGTCTGAAAAAACTAAAGGAGACTCCACGTTGAACTTTTTCGTATATTTGTGTCCCTCAAGCCCGAAAAAGTATAAAATAATACCTGGGGGAACCGCTTGATCTTGCGACCAAGGAGTACTTTCATAATAGTGTCGTTAACCTGAAAAGTAAAAAGCGATCAAGGACACGTCGTTTTATTTCCTTATCGAGTTCGAAACGACAAAAACCCGGCAATCTTTTCCTGATTTTGCGGTCAGAAAAGAGCTAAAAGGGGACCGTCTTTTAATTCCGTTTTAACGAGTGAAAAAGAAACACTCGGCGATCTTTTCATGTTTTAGGAGTCAGAAAAGGGCTTAAAAGATGACTCTGATATTTTTGTTTGTGAAAAATTACAATTTCCCTCGAAATCCCTTTGTCCTGCACAAAAGCAACACATTACTCATACCTGTTTAAAATAGGCAAAAATACATTCAAAAACATCTTTTCATGGTAAAAAATGAACTAATTCATCCAAAAAACCTATAAAAAGACCTTTTACCATGTCATTTTTACCGTTTCACTGTTGAGGTTGAAAAAGGAGCTTTTGACAAGAAACTTCCCGTGGTCGCTGCGGAAAATCTGACCGTCGGAATCGAACGCCGTCTCATCCAGGTATTTTACACATCCTACTCTGCATTTCTATCCGTTTAGAATCAATTTTTAGGTTTTAGTTTCATTTTTTGGGGGGGTTTTGGTTTTGGAATGCGCCTCTCGGCGGACGCAGGTGCCCTTCGGGTGACCTGCGTCCCCCGACTTTTTCTCATACGGGAAAACGGTCGGAAGACGCAGTCCGCCTTCAGGCCAGCTGCGTCCGGGCGCCCTGTGCTACAAAGCCGGGGTGCGTCCTCCGAGAAACGCGCATTTCAAAACCCCAACTCTCTCAAAAAACCACCAAAAATTCCCAAATCAATTTCTAATTGCTATTTTTGATATGCAGGGCATTAATCATGTTAGACTGGAGAGAAAGAGAGCATGTAGAGGAAGATGAAGCTGCAATAAATCATCAACCTTCCCTGGATGCCCTAAGAGCATGCGGATTATACAAATATTGGACCATACCGGGCATGAGGGGCCAGGTAAGATTCTTGGAATGGCTGGTTGAGCGATGGAACGTACAAGAACAATGCTTTTACATAGGAGGGCACCAGCTCGAGATAGAGCCCTCGGATGTATACTTTCTCACTGGCTTGCCAAACAGAGGTGAGCAACTCAGTCTTGCGGGGACTAGGCCGGGTGGCCAATCCCTTGATAGTCTCCGCGAGGATTGGTGCACACGTGGGGCTCACCATTCAAAAGGCATAGAGATAAAACACATCACTCTACCGGAACTCAAAGTCATAGCGTTCACGGTTACCAGAATTTGCGGCGCGACCGCTTTACACATTGCTTCCGGATCCCAAATGCGGATGGCAATTGACTGTTACCAAGGCACCATTTTCAACTGGTGTGAAGCTGTGTCGGCTCATATGAAGAGCCAACTGACCAAGGCAAAGAACGGACGACTAAAGACTTTTGGATATGGGCCTATAGTCGTGAGCTTTGCCTTGGAGAGAATTCCAATGCTGATCCCTCAGCAACTCACTGTTGATATCTTGGGTCCTCGGCAGCCAAAGCTGATACGATGGGTTGCGGTGATGGCCCGGCATCCTGACGAGGGCGCGACAGTAGTTCGATTCTCAGATAGTTATTTTGACTGGTTAGAGGGCCAGCTTTTTGTGATACAGGACTTTCCGTATGCCGGAATGGATTTCAGAGGTGATCCGGACATGGTTCTTCCACAGGGAGAACAATGGGACGACAGAGGTACTTTTTATTTTCACAAGTTTTCTAGTTATGTATTTTTTGTATTTTTTATATATATCGTCTCAAAACTAATAGTAAATCTTTCAAAATGCAGATGTTGGTCCACAGCGTCCAGCCAACCTCCGGCCTTATGATAGACTACATCCAGCTGCACCGGTACCGGCCCCACAGGATGCGACAGCAGAAGTACTAGCTGAGTTGGAGCATGATCTAGAGCGTCTCACGGCAGATATACCTGAGACTACTATGGACGACATTCCTATCAGGCTTCAGCGCTTCGTAGTCGCGGTCCCTGGACCGTTTAGGAGATTTTTGCGTAAGGTAGCCCGCGCAGTGGTGTCGTACAGAGAGCACCACCAGTGATTGACTAGTCACTTTTGTAGTCACATGTGACATTTTTGACTTTTTGTACTATCATTTTGCCGATCATAAGGTGTTTTAAACCTATGATCGAAGACGATGTATATATTTTTTAACACACTTCTATCTATATATACCACTATTACCGGCTTATCTTGTTTAACATATGTGATGAAATGTTTTTAAATTTACTTGCATGATTATCGTAAATGTCTGTCCAACATTCGAGAAGCAATTGCATCTGCTAATGTATTCAAAGACCTTGGAATATGTTGATATTCAATGTAATCAAATTCACGTTCCAAGAGACGCACTCTCAAAAACAACCTTAATAACACAGGATTTCTAATGGCATAAACTCTATTAAGCTGTAATACAACAAGTTCAGAATCTAACCTCACTATCAAACGTCGAATTCCAAATGAAATAGATTCGGATAATAATTCAACCACTGCACTGTATTCTGCAATGTTATTCGTTGTTTGACCGAGGCTTACCCCATGCATAGAAACTAACTCGTCAGAGGGCGAATAGATAACCCAAGCTGCGGAAGAGATATTCCGTGTACTACGACAAGCACCATCAGCAAATCCAATGTATGTTTGGAGAGGCGTCGACATCTACAATATCAAGAGTAAAACCAAGATAAGCCAGAATAATGACGAAAAACCACACTCGCTAAGCTAAGCACACTGACTAAACTAACACACTTGCTAGCTAGAAAGGAAATCTAACCTATCTAAAAATTTCTCCATACCCATCATTTTAAGCATAATACCTCTTTAGGTAAAGTCCATTTCTGGGTTTACCCAAAGAGTCCCCATCAAAATCAACTAACTCATAAGCCCCTTTTGCTAGCTTTCGCTTTACAATGTAGGGCCCATGCCACATGGGAACGAATTTTCCGGCACCTAGCTTATCGTTAGCTTGATCATATAATAGTACTAGGTCTCCTTCCGAAAAACTTCGAGGGGTTACATTTTTATCGTACTGAGCTTTCATTCGTTTCGCGTGAGTCTCGATAGCTAAAGTAGCGTCACGTCGAGTCTCATCTAATTTAGCCAAGTATAATAACCGTTTCTCCTCTTCGGAAGTAGCTGGAAGTAATTCGACAGCCATTTGAAGTGATGGGATTTCGCATTCAATAGGTAACACAGCTTCTAAGCCATAAACTAGCTGGAAAGGGGTGAAACCTGTTGAATTTTTCACTGAAGTTCGATATGCCCATAGCGCCGAAAATAACATGTTATGCC
Source organism: Pinus tabuliformis (assembly GCA_031772625.1). Lineage (NCBI taxonomy): Eukaryota > Viridiplantae > Streptophyta > Pinopsida > Pinales > Pinaceae > Pinus > Pinus tabuliformis. The sequence continues at coordinate 699,385,643 of CM062805.1, read as the reverse complement.
AATTCGTTCGATGGATACCAATGATCCGTCGAATCATGATGACTAGAACTTTGTTGATTGACTCAACCAAACCGTTGGCTTGCGGATAATAAGGAGTAGAGCTATCGTGGCGCAAACCAAGCTGGCTTGTAAGCTCAGTCATCATGACGTTTCGAAAATGGCTCCCATGGTCAGTAATGATTGCTTGTGGGACACCAAACCTAGTTATGATATGATTGAATACGAAAACTGCAGCTGTCTTGCCGCTTGCGTCGAATGTAGGCATCGCCTCGGCCCATTTTGTAAAATAATCAACCGCGAGGATGATATACGCATGCCCCCCGGCCGAGTGAGGGTTACAAGTAATAAAGTCAATGCCCCATTTGGCGAATGGACCAGCGGCAATTATAGGGTGGAGAGGAGCAGGTGGAGCGCGCATCTTTCGATCAAACACTTGACAGTTGTGGCATGTTCTGACAGCAAGGATACAATCTTTAAACATAGACGGCCAGAAATAGCCAGCGCGCAACACCTTCTGAGCTGTGGCATACCCAGACATATGACCGCCACATGCTCCAGAGTGACAATCATTCAAAACTCTCTCAGCCTCTTCGTGAGTTAAACAACGTCGAAAAACTAAGTCTGCCCCCGGCGATAAAGTGTATCTCCAATAATTCTGTATTGCTGGGATCGAAACCGAATTTTTCGACGGTCTTCCTTGGAAGCTTCAGGCCGAAAGGTTTGGGTTTGGAGATAGATGATTATATCCCCATACCACGGATCTAAAGTGCTAATAAGAAACAAAGATTCGTCCGCAATGGACTCCTCTGCCACAGTCTCTGTGTCAGCACTCGGGAAATCACACATCAATTCCGCAAAAACTAAAGATTTCTTAGACTTGGACTTCTCGAACTCCAAGTCGAACTCTTGCAGGATAACAATCCATTTAGAGTACTTGCCCCCTAGCAGTTGTTTTGTCAAAATATAAATCATAGGGTTGCAATCCGAAATAACTGTAGTTTTGCGGAGAAGAATGTAGTGACGAAAACGCTGGACAGCTTGAACGGCTGCCAGGGCCAATTTCTCCACATGCGAATATTTTAACTCAGTGGGATTTAAGGTTCTACTAAGATAATATATCACATGCTCTGCTTTGAATTCATCTTCTTGAACTAACACCATTCCAATGGTGGAATGCGAAGCTGCGAGGTATAAGAAGTAGTCCTGGTTGTAGTTGGGAGGATGCAATAACGGTGCATGGGTCAACGCGTGTTTTAATGCATCAAAAGATTGTTGGGCAATCTCGTCCCAAAAGAATTGTGCGTTCTGTTTCAACAACCGTGTAAAACCTTTAGTGACCTCGGCGTAGTTTGGGATGAATCGGCGTAAAAAGTTCGCTTTCCCTTGCAAACTTTGGAGTTGGCGCAAACTCGAAGGAGGAGGCAATTTGATGATAGCCTCGACTTTCGAGGGATCGACGCGAATGCCGGCTTTTGAAACAACAAATCCCAGCAATCGACCTGTTTCTATACAGAAAACACACTTGTGGGGATTCAACCGAATCCGATAATGCCTACACCTCATAAAGATTGCTCGTAGGTGGACAAGGTGATCAGCTCGTTGTAAAGAATGAGCAGGCAAATCATCGAGATAGGGTTGCACAATGTGCTTGATGTCATGAAATGCATAAGACATCGCCCGTTGAAAAGTGGCCCCGGCATTCTTAAGTCCAAAAGGTAACTTGCAATAAGCAAATGTCCCCCATGGACAAATGAATGCCGTTTTTGGTTGATCGGCAGGTAGAATATTGATTTGATTATAGCCTGAGAAACCATCCATGAAGGAAAACATCTCACTTCCGGCACAATCATCAATAATTTGATCGATATAAGGCGTAGGATAGTTGTCTTTTGGACAAGCTCGATTGATATCCCTATAGTCGATACAGATTCTTATTGTTCCTTGTTTTTTATTGACGGGAACAATATTCGATACCCAATCCGTTAACGGGATCGGATAAATGAAACCTGCTTTCAACAGCTTTTCGACTTCTGCTTTAATCGCAGCCGCTTTTCGAGGGTGAATCTGACGCAACCGTTGCCGAATGGGTTTAGCATCCGGGTAGGTTTTGATTTCATGAACAACAATGGCAGGATCAATTCCGGCATTTCCTCGTAAGACCAGGCAAACACGTCGCGGAATTCTTGGAATAGGGCCTTGTAAGTTTGGATTTCTTCTTCAGTACATGCGGCACCTATATGAATGTTCTCCTCGATTCCGGGCTTCACTGAAATATCAATGGGAACAGTACGAGAAATATTCCCTAAATTCAGCTCTGAATCAGAATGTTTCGTTGGATCCTGAGCGTCTTTGACATATTCAGCGGTAAAGATAGATGAAAAATCGTTTTCAAATGCATCATCCTTAGGTAAAAACGAAGATCTGTGATGGAGATCTTCCCATGGTAGATCATCTACACTTAGGATTTCGCGAAGTTGTTCGTCAGATGACACTTCTTCGGGAAACGTTATCCGTTCTAAGGGTGAGGTGAAAAGTGACTCTTCACTGACCACATTCATTTGGTCGGTTTCGGTTGAATGGAAATCGGTAAAAGACATAAGAGCTTCATAAGCAATCTCATACGGACTCAACGGCATAACATCACCGAGTGAGTCTAGCTCAGAGTCAGAGGGAACATACCAAGGATCATCATAAATAATGTTTTCTGACGTGATCATATGAATCGTTGCAAACGAAGGGTCTGCATTGAGTGGAGGGAGAGGAAAAGTTCCCAGTAAACCGGAATCCTTAACTAAACCTACACCAATGTCCCTATAAGGGATTGTCGTTTTACCAACATGCTGGATAGTTTCTGAAGAGGTTGGGTCGGATGAAAAGTATGTCAGCTGATCAATAGTCACGATCTTACCGTTATGTGGAAACTTAATGACTCTGAAGACCGATGAAACGACCGCTGTCATAGCATATGACCAACTTCGACCCAAAAGAAGGTTGTAGTCTAGAGGGGCATCAACCACTTCCACATCCAGACTAACGGTTTTACCTTCGACCCCTATAGGCAATTCTTGTAGAATACCAAACGGACGGAACCCACGGCCATCAAAGGCCTTAAGGATGGTGGGGGATTGGTTCAACGAAGGAGAACCAAGCGATCTCCAACATTGAATCGACATAATACACGTAGAAGCTCCCTCATCAATCACAGTCCGATGAATAGGCCTGTTTTTGACTATCACTGGAATTTGGAAAGCCATTTGATGGGGGAGACGCGGTGTACTACTTTCTAGATCAAAGATCATTAGGTTCGGGTCCTGAACATCGACAGCTCCAATAGCCGACAAAAGCAATTTTCGTTGCGCTGGACATGATTGCAGCACTTCGAGTGCCGACATTGCTGAAGGTGAAACAGCTAAGTCTTCAACAATGTTGTAATTCTGGGCTGCTCTCGCATGTGGATTGAAAGCAGACCTTCGAAGTACACCCTTGGCGGGCGGCTTAATCACTAAGTCTGGGTTAGGTTTTTCGATCTGTAGTGGATCGGAACCAGGAGCTGAGGTTGATGGGTTAGAGTGAGAAGATTCTGCTTCCTTACCATCAACAGGAGCCTTACTACCATAATCTTGCGATCGAGTCGCAATCCTGACATGAGACATCATCAAAATGGGTTCTTCACTGGCATTCGAAGAAGAACCTATCATCTTATTCTCCTGCTCTGGAAATGGATTTTTTAACACAGCAGGAGTGGGAGAACCTTTGACTATTTTCACTACCTCGGCCCGATGAGGGCAGTCTCTCGTAAAATGATCTTCTTCACAAATAAGACAAGGATATCGAGGTTTGCGTTTTTCGTCATTGGTTTCCGACTTTTCCGTTTTCTCCTTTGGAGCCTTGTCTGCTTTAGCCTTCTTCTTTCCTTTCTTCTTTCCACCGTTTTTTGATTTGGCCGTAGATGACTCTACAGCGTGAATGTCGGCGGTAATTTCAGGAGGAGAAGACTCTCCTGTCGGAGAATCATGCAAAGTGATAATTGGAGTATTGGAGGCCTTGGAAGACTTCTTCTTACTCTTCGTAGTCACGATACCAATCATACCATCAGCGGCATGAGATCCCGAAGGAGCAGCAGCGATTTGGTTTGACTTTGGAAGATCCGGAATTTTCTCATGTAACGTACCCGACTGAGTGTAAACTAAGTCAAGGTATTGTGCCTGAGCAATGACTTGCTCCTCAGTAACTACCCCGGCCTTAGCTACATCTTCAGTAATTCTTGGTAATAATGATTTGACAAACCATTCAGCTAAGATTTGGTCCGGGATAAAAACTTTCACTAATCTTCTTCGACGTCTCCACTCATGAATGTGATCAGAAATGTACGTGGACGTCGATTGTTTTAGCGAAGTTAATAATTCTGTACCATTATCATATCTGACTGGTAACTGAAAATGAGTTAAGAACGAGGTAGCTAACTGGCTAAAGTTGTAAAAAGAGGCCCGTGGTAACTCAATGTACCACTTGGCTGCGAGACCAATGAGTGTACGCTGGAAAAGACGTAAGCAGATGGAATCATCTGAGATGGAATTTGATGCACACCAGAGGTGATAAGTCATCACGTGATTAGACGGATCCTCTCCAGACTTACCTTCGAACTTGGGTATATCGCTGGGCAACTTATTTGGCATTGGCGGCCAGAACTGAAGATATTGAATTGGATCGTTCGTTAGGCGCGTCAAGTCGGGTAAATCTAAAGTCGCAATAAACGGTAACTGCCGGTTAGGATCTCTAAAATTCTGAGTCACAATACCAGCCCCAGGAGGAGGATATCCAGGATAACTAGGAACAGGAGTCGCATTTGGGATATTATATCCTCCTGGAAAACCAGGATTAACCGGACCGTACTGGGGTTGCTGAGGTTGTTGATAAGTGTACCCAGGATACGGTTGATACTGGTAAACCGGTTGTTGGGCAGCTTGCCCAGGTTGATACTGTCCCTGGTACGGAGGTTGAACAAATTGAGGTTGAGTAGTAACAACCGTACTTGTACCAGGTTGGCCTGCAGGCATCTGGACTGTGGTTTGAACCGTAGGTCCAGACAACGGTACAGATGTCTGAGGGGTGGTTACAGGGACAGTAGAAACCGGAGCTGCCGATACTCCAGAAGTAAGCATGGTAGATGAAGCGGTAGTTGCTGCAGCCGTGTGAGGTGGAGTACCAGGTGCAATTGGCGGCTGAGTAACTACAGAAGTTACAGGGGTCTGAACACTTGACTGGACAGGTTGCGGTTGCTGGGGTGGACCAGGAACTGCAGGTTGTCCTGCTTGAGGAACCGACTGTATACTTGGTTGCGACATCTGTTGACCCTGTGACGGATCCCATGTTAACATTCCAGGGTATTGACTCGTAACAGGTTGAGGATACTGAGATCCATAGCCGTATTGAGGATAGGGTTGATAACTGTAAGGTGCAGTCCCATATGATTGCCCTTGAGGTGGTTGATAACCTTGACCCGGGTATTGACCCGTAGGTTGATAACCTTGAGGTAAATACGAATACTGGGGTTGACCTTGACCTTGAGGTTGGTATCCTTGAGGTTGATACCCTTGGGGTTGATACCCTTGGGGTTGCCATCCTTGAGGTTGCCATCCTTGAGGTTGATATTGATACTGAGGTTGACTTTGGGGTACATATTGAGGCTAGGGTTGATACCCTTGAGGTTGCCCCCCAGTCACGAATGAAGTACCTTGAGGTTGCCCCCCAGGCATTAACGAAGGTTGCCCCCCAGGCGGCAATTGGCCACCTTGAGGTTGGTTAATGGGAGTTGAACCTGACATCATATAAACGTCACCTATACTCAATGGTACATTACCACTGTTTCCAACTAATAACCCATGATCAATGGGTTGAGGAGATGCTCCCGCAAAGGTACCAGAAAGTGATTGATACCCAGTAGGAACAGAAGGACCACCATGTAAAAATGATTCAGGACTTTGTGAAAACACAGATGACTGACCAGACATATTTACAGGAGAATGAATTCCTCTAGGTGGAACTGGAGTACGAGGTGTAGAAAAACCTACTGAGTTGTCTAAAAAATTGGTTAATGCAAGGTACCAAGATTCACTTCTAGGAGGACTGTAAAAGATGGATTCACGCTCCCTTAGATCAAGGGTAATTAGATCTTCAGAATCAGAAACGCCTATTTCTTCCTCTGGAACAAGTTCTTCTATAGAAATTAATCCAACAGGAAGATTTTCGGTGATAATTCTTTCTATTCTTGGTGAATCAGGAACACTAGGAGTTGGAGTAACAGGTTCGGAAATTTCAGGTTCTTCGCCTGTTTCACTGGCAGATGAAAAACTACCAGCAAGCTCGGAAACTGTAACAGCTTCGGGATTGTAACCTGTTTCTAAACTTTGGTAATCTGGATGGACTACCAAGGAAAACTCTCCTTCTTCAGGTGATCCTACTCTACTGCCACTAGGAGGAGTTACAAGGACCTTTAACCCTTCTAAATGACCCGGAATGTCTTCAGGAGATTCACCCCGCGATTTACGGAGTTTTCTTAACAAATCTATTCCGGTAACAATCTCAGGAGACTTGCCCCGAAGTCTACGGGACTGTCTCGGTAATTCCGCCACAATTAAAGATTTTAACTACAACACACGAAAACAAAGTAAAAAATTTCAAATCAAACCACCTAAAGTCTTCTAAAGAACCAAACAAATTTGAAGCACACGCCTAAATAATCTAGAGCGTCAAACCACACACAAACAGTAGTCTTCCGGACCAAAAGCGCTAGTTGGTGATTAGGCCCAACCTCGCAGGATTCAGTACAGAAATGGTGGGTGGAACAGTTACCCCGGCAACCTGCTTAATGAATAGACTGGACCAAGTTCCTCCACTTTAACCGTCTCGAAGTGAAGCGAACCCCCCAGAAAATCCAAGTGAGTATAACCGACGTCTGCTCCAGGTACAGTGGGACCTTCCCTCCACCGTCACCTTGGGTAGAATCCTAGATATTATGGCCACTAAGGTTACCAATCAGAACAATTACACCTGGGGGAACAGTCTAAACTCCGACAGCACGCAAGGGCAGAGTAGCAAGCTCCAATCCCCTTACCGGCTCCTTGACAACAATCCAAGGTTTACCGATAAGTGACCCCTGGCTCCTCGACAATGGTTAATCCGAGGTTTACCGTTTGTAATACGTACTGCCTGGCGTCGTTCCCAACGAGGGAGGAATGATCCCCTCACTGGTTCGGACACGAGCTCGTGCTTCTCCTTTAAGAGGAGCTTTCCCAGAATGTAACTGAAACAATTGGATTTGTTCTACTCAAGATAGACTATCTGTTTGGTTTTGTAGTCTTGGAGAGTTAAGTACTCACCTACTCCAAGACCCTAGCCTAAGCTATGTTGGTGCTTCAGAGCCCTAGAAAAATAAAGATTACTAGATTGATTTTAATTTAAGCGTTACTTTTAAGGTTGTTTCTTAAGTCAAAAGGTGATGGAAGTGAAACCAAGTGGTGTGTTGACTCGACTCGAAACCACTACAAAATGCACCTAGAATGATTTATCCACTACTTTACTTTTTCGATGAATTGCTTAACTAAAAAGTTGAGAGAATGCAATCTTTATAAAAGCAACTTCTTAATTGAAGACAATCAAAGAAACAATTCGTTTGTCTTTTCCAAGCATAAAAACATAACCTCTCTTTACATGCACGAAAAAACTCTTTTCTTCTTTCAAAAACAAAAAGCTACTTGAAACAAGACTTTTTAAGAAGATGTTTTTGTATTTTTCTTTTAATAAAGCAAATAAATCTAATATAACCAAAAATCAATCTTAACAACTCTTAAAATCTATGAAAATGCACTCATAAGCAAACTAAAGGCAAATTTATTCTAAGCAATCTTAACGAGGCCAAAACTAACAATGATTATTTCTAAGGTGTTTTACTTGATCACAATCAAATCAAGGACTAGCTTATTGCAGAACCAAAAACTAGTCAAAACAAAATTCTAATCTTTTTGTTCTTTTTGTAAAATGGAAATCAATACTTTATAAACAAGCAAATCGAAATTTGACCCAAAACAACTCAAATGGCAAGTTGCTCACAAAAGGAGACTTTACGACAGGCCCGACTTCTAAGAAGGTTGACTAACCAGAGAATCTAAGGCTGGACAACTTTCTACTATCAAAGTCACTACAAAGCCTTTCCAAAAATCAAACCCTAGATCTAAACTTCGTTGAAAACCACTAAAACACTCAAAGCTCACAAAACTAGTTCAGGTGAAAATTCTTGACAGGGTACTAAAGGATCCGGGCAGAAAACACTAAGGAAAAACAAAATCTAAAAGCAATTTAAAGCAAAAATGGAATTTTCTTAAGTTTTACAGGAAGACGCAGGTAACCCGTTGTCACAGGTGCGGCCCCGCTCTGTGCGGACGGCAACAGCGCGTCCAAAGACGCACTGTGCAGTACTCAGAGGGTGCGTCCTTCTGGAAAAATGAAGAAAAACCAAATCTAACTAAATCTAAAGCTAAGCCACCCAAATACTAATTCTCACAGTCAAAAACCAGAAAATAAAAATGATTTTCTCAAAGCAAAGTTCATATAAAGGAAAAGGCTCTCTCATTAATGGATTCCCCAGCGGAGTCGCCAATTTGTCACACGGAATTTGTCAAGGGTGCGGACACGACTGACCTTCCTAGAAGTCTAAGACGTTCTAATGACAAACAAGACAAAATGGAGTGATCTTTCTCTAAATACACCTTTTACAACATGAAAACTACAAGTGTTTAGGCTTACCTTATTCCAAAACGCTGTGTGGTTGAAGTCCGTTCTTGACGATCCGGATGAGCTCCTCCTTCAAGTCAATTCCTGCAACCACAAACAATCAAACAATTACCAAGCACTTGCATTTCATATAATAAAACATATATTCAACATGCAAACCAAGGAACACATGAAATAACTCATTAACACAAGCTATTGAGAAAAATAAACCAGTTTGTATTAATAACGAAACAAAGAAACTCTTACAACCTGGCCTTGGTGTTGTGCAAGTTCCTCCCAGGGTCCATCAAGGGTTTTCCTCTACTTTGACAAAGCTCACCCTCTCCCAAGTAGAATCAAGTGAAGACAATCTCTCCTCACAAAGGCTCTAATGGAAGACCTAAATCCTGCAGCATTTACCCAAAGAAAATGTATAGTTCCAACCTCTTCTCCTTCTGGCTCAATGCCTTTATTTATAGTGCTATAAAGAGGTTATTCAGGTCCACTATCAATGGGATCATCCCCCTCTATGGGTGGGATAGCTCCCTTATTGATGGGATAAGTTCCCCCTTAATAGAGATACATGAACCAACTGGAGGCGCATCCATTTCATCAAACCGACCTCTAGAATGTTCTAGAAGTAACCACAAGTAACTTTTTCAAGATAAAACTCGCGCATTTTGCCTTTTACAGAGGGACGCACCTGTCCCTTAACATACAGAGCGTCCATGGATGCAGATTTTGTGAACATGGTCAGCGTCCCCGCAGGTAAGGCTAGAGAGAACCTGCGACCCCAGAGATAAACATAGTTTTTACAAGACTTTCTCTCTTCTTTGAGTTTGAGATGGATAACAGAGGCATGAGACTTGCCTAAGAGGGTAGCATGACTGTTGATTTGAGCCATACTAACTGTAAGTAGTCAAGGTGACATTTTTTAGTGTAACACTTCCACAGGATACATTAAGCCAGTTCCAAGACGGAGTGAAAACAGAACTCCGCGCTAGGGAAGGATGCGCAGTACAGATGCTCAGTGAACAATGAATCAACATTGAGAAGCTTAGTCTACAATGCGATGAAGTGCTTGCGCAGAATGCCAACACTTCATCGCATTGTTGACTAAGCTTCTCAATGTTGATTCGTTGTTCACTGAGCATCTGTACTACGCGTCCTTCCCTAGCGCGGAGTTCTGTTGTCCCTCTGTCCTGGAACTGGTATAATGTATCCTATGGAAGGGCAACTAAGTTTAGGCCAAGTCCCTTGATCCGGCCCACCGCGGCTCTGTCCTCCGTGATTTTTTCTATTAGTGCTCCTTCTGGCAGGACGATAGTGTTATCCATTTTGGCCTGCCACAACTACTCCATTGCGAATGCTCCTTCTGGTAGGATGACGGTGTTAGCCATTTTGGCCCACAACAACTGCTCCATTGTGAATGTACCTGTGGCACTGTAGGTGGCTACGGTTCCCTCCTATGGGGGTCGCACCTGAAGTTCTTGCAGCTGGGCCCTGAGGGCCCCCAACACATTCTGATGTTCCATCATCACCTCATGGAGTGCTTCCCTAGAGACCTCTTGAACTGCGTCACTAATGTCGTAGAGGTCACCCTCTGTCAGTGTAATAGTTTCACTGCCCAGTTTGGAAACCTTGGTCTTCTTTCGTGGGCTTGCTCATCCTGTACCGCGCGGTCATTTCAGTTGTGTAGATGTAGTGCTTGGGTCTGCACCTTTCGTTGTGTCCTCTATTCCTTGTCCCGTGGTCAAGCCCGGGCCTCCCTCCTCCCGTGTCATGGTGGCCCCTATTTCCTGTGTTGTTGCTACTTTTTTGGCGGCCTTGGTCTGCTCTGCGGCGGCCTTTACTGCCTCGCAGAAAGCCCTTACCTCCGTGGCCAATTGCTCGTTGCACTTCTGTTGAGCCAGAAGCTTGGTGGCATCCTTCTGTTTTTGTATCGCTATCTTATCGCGCGCCACAAGATCTGGGGTGTGCCACTCATGAGGCCATCAGTCAAGCACAGCGAAAATGGCATCATCAATCACGATGAATGGAATTTTGGTCCAGTTCTGCCTCGAATCATTACGTGCCCTAATATACACATTGTGCATATCTGCCTTGAAGTCTGCAAAGATCCGCAAACTGTTGTAGACTGTGGGGGATAGGCATGGCCTCTTGTTGATCCACATCCAAATGCTCACCTCCATGAGCACCCAGAGGAGCTTGGTCTCGCAGATCCTCGTGGCATCCTTCGTAGCCCAAAGCAATGCATATTTTTCTGCCTCTGGCAAGTCCTGTTCAAGAGGAAGGAATTGACTATCCTCAGGCAGTTCCCCGGTCACCAATAAGATAAACAAGAGCAACAATGCATAGTGGAAGGTCTTGCCCTGCTCTTGAGCTTCTTTCCAATTAGTTAGGAATTCCTCACAGAGGAATTCGGCCAAGTTGAATTGGACCCCCTCCGCGCATTTTTCAGCCAGTGTGATGACTATCGCTGATACCTCATTGCCACGGAATTTTCTCATCACCTTCCCAGCCAGCAACTGGGTGGCTACATGCACACCTTTGTCTTGAATGCTACTAATTATGTAGCCTCTCTACTTCTTTTCCAGCTTGTATTTAATCTTCATGGCCTCTGTGTTATAGACATTTTTGGGCACTGCAACCCCAATCATAAATATCCATAAACCAAGGGCTCCTAAGTCCCTAAAGGTGTTGTTCCAACCCCTAAAAGGACAAGGTCAACTGATTACAGCATCTCCCAGAAGTTCTCCATGAAAAATTACTCAGAACTAGTCAAAACTGGACCATTTCACCTGCTCCATGGTCAAAGTGCGTTGCATCCCACCTAAATACACACAGTAGGTGCGATGCATGTTGAAAAGCCCTTCTATGGGGTGCGATGGGCAAGAGTGGACAAATGGCAGGGTCAATCCACAAGGTGGAGGATCATGGAATCTTCCAGAAACTTCTCCTGTGACACTTTCCTATCTGCATTCGCCCAGGGATGAGTAAGAGATCATCAATCTCCAAGTGGAATCAAGAACTATCAGAGAGAGGACACTAATCAAATCTCAAAAGCTGACTCACCCTCCTTGCAAACATCTATATATGGATCCCTCATCCCAGAGATCCAGAGGCTGGAATTTTGTATCTTGTAAGGAAGTGTTGTTGGTTTCTTGGTGCAATATCATATTGTTGGGTTATCTAAGCTTTTCATGAGGTGAAGAAGGGCTTTCTTGCTGAGAGGATGATGTTGGGTCAGAACAATTGGTTGTAATCCTCTTTGCTCTTTCTTGATTATCAATAAAGCTATTCAAGTTTTCCTCCACATTCTTGTATAATTGATGTTATATGCATTTGTGTGGTCAATATATATCTGGTCCCATATTGTTTATGATAATAGATCTATGTTCTTGGATAGTGTTATGCTGCTTTGATTCTACAGGTGCTCTTTGAAGGTGGGTAGACGAGGAAGCGAGTGGCAAAGACCTCTCAGAAGGGAGAGGAATCGAGCAAGGAACCAAGCGCAAGACAGAGGTTGGTCTCCTTATTCCCCTCTTATCTATTTCTCATAAAGGAAAACGAAAGTAGTTTTAATTTGTTTGTTTCTAAGGTAGCTACCAGCCTTAGTGGGACTAGCAACTCTGCATAGACACTAGATTTCTCGATAACAAAATGGCGACTCCACTGGGGAGCGAATAGATTGTTTGTTTATCTACATTTGTTTACTTTATAAACTTACAGCGGAGCCTGAAGTCAAGCCAGCTAGCCTTCGAACTGCATTTTCTATGCAAGTGAAAAGTAGATCAATGCTGCTTCAGTCTATCTCCGGGTTTTGTTTATGAATTAAACAATTGATTTACAAGCTCTCTAATTGCCCTTGTGGTGGCTCTAGTAACCCCCTTAGATCTACCCCTGTGATTCATTTACTGATTACCACTTGCTCGGCCTAAATCCCTGAACTGAGCTACAAACTGTGACTCGGACCCTAGTTAAAGTCTCATCCCTGGTCCATCGCATTGTCTCTTCTTTGAAACCTGAATGCATCGCACTTCCCGAGTGTAGTAGGTGCGTTGCATTTCAGTTTCCCTGTGCTATAGGTGCGCTGATCAGACCTCTTCTGCTCTTAGATTTTAGCTTCTATGTTCACTCTTTTCAGCTCTATTCAGGAGTTTTGCTGCCTGTAGTCAGTACACCTCTGTTGAAACCCGCTTCCTTGCCACTATTCTGCCTCCATTTTGAAAAGAACTGTAAATGTTTTTATGTATTTTGAGCCATTTTCCGTTCTCCTTTACATAGAACTAGCGTAATTATACTGTCGTTTCTTGATTTGAAAGTGTCGCAAGTGTCGTTTTCAGTCATAGAAGAGAATCTGATTGTTCTTGATAGGCGATTACACTGTTACTCTTGTATTTGATTTGAATTAGTAGTTTTTCAAGTGTCGAAAGCAAGTTTTCAATTCCAAATAACAAAGTGTCGTCATTGTCTTCATTTTTGTTTTGAAAAAAAGCTTGTTAGTAATTGTCGCTTTGAAAAAATAATTTAGATTTGCGCTTAGCTTTCTTTTATCATTCACACATTAAGAAGGCTGAAAACAAATACATGCATGTGCATTTGCATTTAGATTGTTTGTTGGTTTGATTTAGGACAGTTCATATAGTGTGTGCTCTCTGCTCTTTGTTGACAGAACGCCATCTCTCTTTCCTTAGTAGCTAGGATTTTCATTGCAAAAAGAAGATTAAACGATTGTTTGTCATCTTAGATTGCATTTTAGGAATTGTACATCTACATCACGCGGTGAACCTGAAACGCAAATTTCTTAAGCAAGATCAACTGTAAAATAAATTTAATGAATCTAAAAACGCTTTGGAACCTAACGCACAACATCTAGAAGTCTAGGCTAGAGACGTATTCCGGCGCCTGGTAACTGTTGTTTTCACTGTTGGTTGGGTGATTCCTCCACTTTGAGACGATAAGTGCCAGTACAGACTTGTGCTCCCATGTACCGTCGAGTATATTTTGGGAGACCACAATAGGCTATATCCTTTATCCATAGGAAGCTGTGTCTGCCTCCCTATCGATCGCAATGCACTGAACACAGCATTCGGGAAGATTGACTACCGTACCGTAAAAAGTATTCTACAGTTTTGCGATTGGTTTGGTAATCCCTCTGTCTAGATTTCCAGAGTAGTCCCTTTCGTTCCTTTTCAGACCCCGTAAAGGAAAAGGTCCATCTGAGCACTTGTCACTTCAAGCTCATTAAAAATCGAAGGTGACTAGAGTCATCTTTTGTTTTTTCTCGACTCTTAAAAATTGAAAAAACAAGTTGTGTCAAAGCGTCTAAAATTCATTTAATTCAGAAACATTCTTCCCCTTTATTTTTAGTTGATCGAGTAATCCGCAATCGTGGAAGAAAGTCAATTTGAAACCCCGTCATTCGCGGAGGCTTACGAGTCAACCGTCTTTTTCTCCAGAGTCGAAATTATTATGGACAAAGCGAACTCGTTTAACCGGTTCCAAATCCCCTGGTAAAGTTCGAACAAGTGTTCCAACACCATCGGAGACTCTGGTTGCTCCAAAATTTTCTAGTATCCCTGCCTTTACAGAAGAAGTTCAGCAGCCACCAAAGGATAGTATAACTGATCCTAGTGTGAAGGTAAACACTTGTATTACTGAACCAGCTCCATCAACAGCTAATTCGGAAGGTGTTATTCCCCAAACATCTATCGCTGTAGATTCTATACCTTCTTCAGCACCAGAAATATTTTACGGACCTGGCGGACTACCTCTTCCACTTGGTCTGATTGCTATAGAAGAGATTGTGGAGGATCCTCCATCTAGTACTCTGTTATCACCCTAAAATCTTTGTCTCTAAGCTTTGGAAAGTTGCCTTGTTTCTAGTCATAGTCTTATAATTTTTGAGTCATCTCATCACAATTAGTGTCATTCTCATTTACAAACCCTTCTTCTAGTCATGGTGTTAAAGGGTCTCTAGGTCATTTCATGCTTTAAGGGTTAGGTCATAAGGTTAGAAGTCTTTTAAGATCATATCTCTTTTCCAAATAATGTTTGACAGCCTCATTCCATGTTTTAGAAGTCTTACCAGGTGTTTATAAGTCATATATCACATCATTTTGGAGAAATTTTGAAAGTAGCTACGAAATCACTGAACTAGGAGTTTTCGTAGCGCGCTACGAAACCCCTGTAGCAGCCTGTTTTAGCAGAAAAACTGTTTTTACTAGTTAACTTCCAAAAGCTTTCCTGAGCAGCCGAGAACTTAATTTTGCAAAATGAAAGAGGCTTTTCTTCCTAACGTGCTGCACTACATAAACCTCTTTCAGTTTCTTCAATTCCATTCTTAGGTGGGAGAAATTTATGGTTAAACTTGCGCTACGAAACTGCTGAAAGTCAAGCTTTGTCTTCTAGTTTTAGCAGTCTTTTTCAAGATCCGTTTCTGGTTACAAGAAGATGTATTTTGGAATTCTGATGGAGGTTTCTCTTCATAAACTCTCTAGATACAATAACCTATCTCACTTTATTCATAAGTGTTTTCAGTTGGGAGATACTAAGCTTTCATTGAGACCCTACTTTCAGAAAACGGATTTTTCCTGTTTGCCACGTGTTTTTCAAGGACAGTTTCTGGACAGCTGGAGAAATGTTTTAAAAAACCAGGAGAGGTTTTTGTTCTGGACAACATGGGCTACAAAAACGTCCTTCAGTTTCATAAAATGTGTCATGGATGAAGAGATAAAGGCTCTGTCCCAAGTGCCAATTTTCAGGGATCCTAAACCTAAAAACAAGGAAACATGTTCCCTAATTTCTAGGGTTTGTCTTCAGCAGTCAGATGACCACGTGGGAGGCTTCACCAAATTCGACTTCTTGAGGTTGCAAGTTGTCAAATAATGCTTTAAATGCTTAGATAAGGTTGTTGAATCATGATAAGGAGTTACACTCCTAGTTGTATTAGGTCTCTAGGACTGCTAGTTAGGTGCCATTTGCATTTAATAATTAGTTTTATGTATCAATAGGTGTCATAGTAGGATGAATTCGAATTCCCCTCATGCTGGAGGAGGAATCTCAGTTATGTAAAGAGCTCTATATATAGAAGAACATCTAATGTACAAAGGGTTGGAAATTTTATGCAAAAGCTTGTATTTGGCCTATGTAAGACTCATTTTCAGTAATACATGCTTGAATTTACTTCTCAGGATTCATGAAGGATTTTTTATGTTCAGAATATGTGATGTTGTCCTTTTCTTAATTATTACAGTGGTATGGATGTATAATCACTCAGAATTCACTGAATGTGCTCTGACTTCCTGTATACATTTATAAACTGTGTGGTCCCCTATGAGTTTATGTTCTGAATGTTTAAATGCTAAATGCCCTGACTTCCATGTAAGGTTGAGTTCATTGTTATATTGAATGTGTCACTCTTTCATTGAAGTATATACAAGCCTCAGTTTTATAAGAAGAGCTATTTGTTGTCCTTATCTCTGTCACTGACTCCATAGCCCAATGGTAGCAAGTCTCCATCTTCCAATCTACAAACATATAAAATCCAAACCATAGAGTTAGCCATCTATCCATATCTTTAATCAATATCATTAACCCTTTGAGAGAGCCCTCTTACGCTAAGGAGGCTAAGCCTCAGCCTAAAGTAGGTTTGAAATAGTTACTTGAAGTCAACCTAACCAGCAGCCTATCAGGGCTTGATTTTGAGATAACATACTCCATCCCGATTTGGAGTCGGGATAACTCTATATCCTTCTTCATCAGAAATTAGTCTACCATCATCGGAAGCTCCTGTAGAATCGCTAGGCAATCTTTTGAATAGACTAGAAATGTCTGAACAACCCTCGACATCTAGGACTATGTCATCCGACACAGCAACGACAGAACTTCCTGTTGTCACTCCAACACTGTTTGCCGGCATACCATCTGCCCCAACTAGCTCTCAAACGCTAGAAGGGGCCCACTCAGGAGCTATTTCGACAGTATGTTCTGTTCCTGTTTGTTCATCCGGAATAGTATCCGGGAACTCTTATGTTGAGTCTCAGCAAATTGATCCTTCAAGGTGTCAATTTGGGCAATCCGGTCCTCAAGGACAAACAATTCCTTTAAGTACCAGATTACCGCCGTATGGGGGGCAATATACCCTTTCATTGTCTCCTTCAGGAGGACAACCATACGAGAGTTCACAACAAAATTCAGGTTATGCTGGAATTACATCTAGCAGTTGGGTGCCAATACTGCCTCAACAACCAAGAGTTGTATATTCGATGCAACAATGCTTACCTATGTCAAATATACCAACTACACTGGCTATCGTGACGGTGTCGTAAGTACAAGCGTTTCCTATTGTATGCCAACCTCATATTTCTCAGGTTGTAATGCAACAGCCTCTTGTCCCTGCGACTCAACCACAATCTCCAACTAGTGGAATGACACAGGCCCAAACGGGTATAATTACCCCTCATCTTGGTCAAACAGTTAGTATTGGACAACAGCACATGGCTTCACAACCATGGATGGTGCAATACCAACAACCACAATTCCAACAAGTATACCAAGGATCTGAGCAACAAATTTTTGCAAATAGTGGGCAGCCGTATATTCAAAATGGTCAAAATCAACCATTCTATAATGGTTATGCCCATCAACCTTACCAAAGTTACCAGCATCAAATGCATTATGTTGGTATGCAAAGACCAACTGCTCAGGCAATTCCATCATATCCTGGATATGCTTCGCCAAACCTGAATCAACAGTTACCCTTCATGGCAACTTTAGAGTTACCAGATCTAAATCGGCTAACAAAAGATCCAATTGCCTACGCCACTTGGTGGCCAGCGATTCCGCATAAACTTCCGTCAAATATTCCTAAATTTAATGGAAATCCGGGTGAAGACCCGTCGAATCATGTGATGACATTTCATCTGTGGTGTTCATCAAACACCCTAAACGATGATTCGATTAGGCTTCGCCTTTTTCAGAGGACGTTAACTGGTACGGCAGCAAAATGGTATATCGAGTTACCCAGAGCTTCGTTTGACAACTTCAGTACCCTAGCCACAACCTTTTTAACCCATTTTCAATTACTGATAAGGTACGAAACGGGAACAGAACTTCTTACCAATTTCAAGCAAACAACGGCCACTCACATATCCGATCATATTCATGAGTGGCGACGTCGTCGTAGAATGGTAAAAACATATGTTCCTGATCAGCTCTTAGCTGAATGGTTTATTAAGTCATTATTACCTTCCATTACAGAAGATGTGGCAAAAGGGGTAGTCATCACTGAAGAGCAAGTAATTGCTCGTGCACAATATTTAGACTTGATTTGTACTCAGTCTGGCACGCTCTACAATAAAATCCCTGACACTCCAACACCGGAATTTTCCGTCCCTCTTCCTCCTAAATCAAACAATGACTCTCATGCCGGCGATGGCGTGATTGGTACGACAGACACGAAATCGACAAAGGCTACATCTAAAAAGGCCCGTAAGATTTCCAGTCAAAATGAAAAAGAAGAACTTCTTGCCTCGGAAGCAAATGTCGTCTCGATTGATAAAGGCAAGGAAACCAAGCAACCAGGAGGCAATAAGGAAAACAAAGGGAAGAAGAAGAAACAGGAGGAATCGACAAACCCTCCTAAAAATTCTTCTGCAAACCCTCCTGGAGATAGGAAACCAAAAATCCATGCTCAATATGTGATGAGGATAAGTGGACAAGAGATTGTCCACATAAAGCTGAGCTTAAAAAATTCTTCAAGAATTCAAAAACCTCGGCGGTATTGACTGATTCGCTTCCAAATCCAGGGACAAATCTGGTTGCTAGTGAAAATGCTTCCCCGTCCCAAGTACTGATGTTGTCGGTTTTGAAACAGCAAAATGATGCTTTGATATCGACAAGGAATAAAGATTACGGGAATCCACAGCTGTCAAACAACAAGGATAAAGATAAACCTAGTAGTTCGACAACAACTTCAACAGAAGTTGCGCCGCCCATCATTCCAGAGCTAACAATAAGACTGCCAAAGGGAGTAGTACACAAGTCGACATTTAATCCTCGTGCCAGAGTAGCACAGCATTATAATATAGTGGAAGATCTGGCCCAATCGCCATCCGCTATGTCGACAGTTGAGGTACTGCAAAATTTCCCATCCCAAAAGCAGGCTTTATTATCAGCTATAGGTGGGATAGACCCAAAGGATTCTAATCTTGTTCCCTTTAATCATAAAGGATATGATCCTCAGTTACCAGCTCAACTAGCTTTCCTCATTTAGGTGAAAGCCCTCAACAAAACTGTTCATAGAACAATTATTGATGAGGGGGAATCTACATGTATTATGTCAATGAGTTGCTGGAAAACTTTAGGATCTCCAACCTTGTCACGATCTTTGACGACATTAAAAGCATTTGACGGACAAACATATACCCCATATGGTATTCTAAGTAACTTGCAACTTGAACTAGGGGGGAAAAAGTAGAAATAGATGTCGAAGTAATCGACGGAAACCTCGATTACAACATCCTACTGGGAAGACCATGGATATATGCTATGGCTGCGGTTATGTCAACCTACTTTAGGAAAATTGCATTTCCTTTTCAAGGAGGAATTACAATCATCGACCAACAAACATTTCTCCCCAATAGTTCCCAAGTTATGGGAAGCGTTCCGATGATCCATGGAAGCCCCCATACGCTTCAAAATATCAGAATAGGCCTACTAAAAGACCCTATATTAATGGGGACTTTTGCCCTCCTGCCTCCAATCAATCTGGTGGAAGTGGCGACGGTAGGAACCTGCAATATGATATCTTCGATTCAAAAGATCTCCGAAAACGATATTAACATGGATCATCCGCAGGTATTGCCTCCAAGCCCAATAGAAATATTGTAGAAATCAATGTTTTCGGCATGGGAGGCAGACCCAAATCAACGCTCATCAAGCGTTTGGATAGATAGGTCTAAGGAATATGGCACCCCTTCAAATCCTTAGTCGCAAGTGCATTACACCGACGAAGGAATTGTTCAGTCAATGGTAATTGAAGGGGTGCCATGGGAAGATTTCCACCATCGTTCCCATCTTCCAGATTATCAAGAAGATACTCCTGATGACCTTCATCATCCTTCAGTTTTTGATTTCCTATCAAATACTATAAACGCGGTGGATTCTGAGTGAAACTTGTCCAATATTGAAGAGACTATCGCCATAAATATCTCGACCAAAACGGATGTTGTAGAGAATATTTATGTTGGCAAATGTTGTTCTCCTTCAGAACTGGAAATATATAATGCTCTTTTTCGCGAATTCAGAGATGTCTTTGCTTGGTCATATGATGAAATGCTAGGCATTGACTCGAGTATAGTTGAACACGAAATCAAGATGTATCCAGATGTCAAACCAGTATGACAACAGCTACGGCAGGTGCACCCCAAGAAAGCCGCTGCCATCAAGGTAGAAGTTGAAAAGCTTCTCCATGTTGGTTTCATTTACCCGATTCCTCTAACCGATTGGGTATCGAACATTGTTCCTGTGATGAAAAAACAAGGAACGATTAGAGTGTGTGTCGATTATAGGGATGTAAATCAAGCTTGTCCAAAAGACAACTACCCTACACCCTTTATTGACCAGATAATTGATGAATGTGCCGCATGTGAAATCTTTTCATTTATGGATGGATTCTCCGGGTATAATCAAATAAATATCTGCCCACAGGACCAGTCAAAGACTGCATTTATTTGTCTGCGGGGCACATTTGCTTATCGCAAATTACCCTTTGTGTTGTGGGGAAAAATGCCTATGCAGGACGATCCTATCCACCTAAGGTGTGACAGTGCCTTAGCAACAAACGGAGACAGCTATTCTGGTTTCTTCCTTTATGAAATGTGAAAGAAGAGAGATAAATGGACTTACCGGTGTCTTCCGTTTGTCCCTCGATCCGGTCCCTCTTCTCTTTGGGAGTTCACAGCTACTTGCCTTCTCACTCGCCCAGCTTCAACAGGTTCATGCAAGATCACAAGAGAACAGCTACTTTATTTCTTGCTTGTCCAGCTTCAACGGGTTCCTGCAAGATCACAAGAGAACAGCTACTTGCGACAAGAGAACAACTACTTGCGACAAGAGAAGAACACTACACAAAGACAGATATTCACATTCATAACTAGTTTAGGATTAGAAATAAACTAAACATACTAATGCATTCATACATCAAAAATACATCAGCATATAGGAGAAACCAAGATAGCTTTATTAATGAATAACAAGGTTCAGGAAGAGATACAACCCAGAGGGCTCCAATCCAGCATCTCCTTCCCAGCAAATGGAATTCCTATCTTCACCCCCTTCAAAGCATTAAGCACCCAATGATTCCAATCTCAAACCAACAGCAATTCTTTGCAATAACAAAATTCCAGCCTCTAGATCTCATGGAGGAGAGATCCATATATAGATGTTTGGAGAGAGGATGAGTCAGCTTGAGATCTGACTAGTGTCCTCTCCCTCTGTCAGTTCTTGATTCCTCTTGGAGGTTCTTGCTTCCACTTGGAGATTTGGAACCTCTTACTCATCACCAGTCGAATTCCCTGAGGCAAGTGTCATTTTGGAAGCTTCTTGGGTTTTGACACCTTTAGAAATGAGCCTGCCACATGTCCATTCTCGTTCAGCGCAGGTAGCCAGTGTTGGCTTTGACATTCAGCGCAAACAGCTAGTGTAGCCACTGAAATGATCCTGAATTGACTTGTTTTTGAGCAGTTTCTGGTGGAGAACTTCTGTGAATTGCTATGGTTTGTTAGACTTGTTCCTCTAGGGGTAGGAACAACATGTTTAGGGACTTTGGATCCCTTAGATTATGGACATTTCATGCTCAATGCTGTAAGGCACAAAAATGTCTATAACAGTTGCCCCCTAAAGTATGAGGTTGTTTATCGGGTGAAATGCTTTATCAGGGGGATCCGAAGTTCATCCAGTGCTGAGAGGAGACCTGTAATAAGATACAATACAATACATTATTTTTCATACTGCTTTCATGATCTAGCTGAGGCGGGCATTCCCATGCTCAGCTTTATAAATTCATTTTTCTGTACATAGAACAGACAATCATCTGGTGGTAGACTGATAATTTTGATGAAATTATCATCCTTTGAGTAGGATGATTATCTGTTGCAATGATGTACATGTCAATGTCTTTATCTTTCCTGAATATATATCGCAGCCCAGATGGATGCAACTAGATCCGGGGTCTTCAAACTCGTTCGATCTTCACTCTAAGTACAAGTCGATCCATGTGAGAAATGTTCTGAAGTCGAACATGGAAAGACATCGCTTGATTACCGGTCAATGATGTAAACCGTTAACAAGCGCGAGAGGAATCACCGATAATGATAATGACCCTCAAGGTACTGCAGTACAATTCACGTGGTGTGAATAAAGGACTTGGCGTCGAACACCACGCAAAATCTTTCAGTCGAAGGTCATTCATGTATACCTGTCGCCGGAAGTGAGAAACTTTCCATTGAGGCATGCAAGCTTCAAAGTACTGAAGGGTTTGTTCCTAGATCAACTTCTTGGATAATGAGCTGATGTCGACAAGAAGCGATCCGTCAAAGGAGGGCCTTAATTAATCCCACATCAGTGACACGGAACGGAGCTAATGATTTTAATGGAGGTGAAAACGATCTGTGACATATGATTCAGGGTGGCGGTCATGAAAGGATGAAGGATAATGTATGGCAGTGGATGGGACACGGTTGACTTTTATGAATGACTTCTCTTGAAAATATGGCGACACTGATACGATGGATCGGTAGCATTACCCCAAATATGGATGGTATGGTGAGACCATGGATGTGACCGGTGAATGAAACAACCCAACCCGAATGTGGTACGGAGGAAAAGTGTCATGTTCAAGAGCAACTTGCTACCATCAAAGTTTTCTTTAGTTTCTCCCAATTTTTCCCCAGTCATTGCTGACCAGTACCTCTTTATTTTTGTCAAGCTTGAGGAGGATAACATATGCTTGTTCTATAACCCACCCTTCGGGCAAGCCCATCGCTATGTTTTAACGAGCCTAGCGATAGTGAAACTCATTCTCGTCTAAAGACAAGTTTGTCGCTATTTAATGATTTTAACGAGTCTAACGACAAGGATAACTCAGTCCTTTTCATTTTTAGAGAGTCTGAAAAGGTACATAAAGTTAACTCCAAAAGTCCTTTTTCGTCATCTAATCCCTTAAGTCCGAAAAAGTATAAAACAATATAGAAGGGATGAGTTTTCGATAGCTTTAACGAGCCGAATAAAACAAGCGCTCGATCTTTTTGTGCAATAATCCCTCAAGTCCAAAAAGATTAAAATCTAGAGGAGGGATAGCTCTTCATGTCCCTTTAACGAGCTGGAAGGCCAAGGACTCGACAATCTTTTCATATTTTACGAGTCAGTTGGAAAGAGCTTAAAGAAGACTCGTCTTTTGAGGAACGAGTGATAAACATGGTTAGCAGCTGATTCCAGGTACAGGTTGGAATTTTCCAATCACGGCAGTGTCACAAGGATGGCTAGGTGAAATCACTCTTCGCAGCTGTTCCTCAAAATGGGTAAACAATCATATGGAGGTGAACGATCGGCCAAATGAAAAGTGGAGGTGATGGTGCAAACACGACCAAGGCTTTAATGGCTGATGATATTACATTCACTATGGTTATTTACCGGGATAGTTCATTTTTTAACGAGCTTAAACGCAGGTGGAAACATTTGCTCGATCTTATGTTTATTTTTTAACGAGCATGAACTATGTGCTAAAACTGCTCGGATCTTGCGTTTATTTTTTAACGAGCATGAACTTTGTGCTAAAACTGCTCGATTACCCAGTCATATGACAAGAGTGTCTCATTAAGATTCTATTTTTTATGGAGCTTCATCTTACAAAGCTATGCCCCGCATCCTTTCGTTATGCAAGTTCGGAAACGACTAATCCTACGAGTTTAAAGGGTTAGACCTACAAGTTTAAAGGGAAGACCTAAAAATTTAAAAAATAAATAGCCACCCCTTGCTTGCACTCCAAAAGGTTTGCATGCCCCCAGGCATAAAGTACGATTTCAAAGTTACCCCTCAATTTGCAGATAAAACATTTGTTTTACCGGGAGAGGCCTACCTCTTTCAGGCTACCCAAAGATTGTTCTGTTATTCTTTCAACAAAACACTTCTTCGGCGATGTCTACCGAGATAAACAAAGGTGAGTGACGAGACCCGCCCTCTCACATAACTTTGACAAGAGAATATTATTCTAGAACAACACCTCTTCCAGCCACGGACGGGGTACGGACTAGTCATATTCTCTCGCAGAAATCTACCCTATACCCAAAGTTTTCCTGCCGAAGCAGACCAGGACGCATGCCCCCTGGGTTCCGGTCATATCCTCCCGGATTACTCGCGCTCATCAGGAGGACGGACCGTGGGTTGAGACATTTCTTGAGTGAAGAGACCATTTAGGGATGGTATATGACTATTTGCGATGCGTGATCCGGGAAATGAAAGTTGGTCCACGAGCTTGACCACTCTTCCTTCATGCGGAAAACACATTACTCTAAAGAGTGAGGAGACAATAGCTCCTATGCAATATATATAGTCTCGTCCAAGGAGTAGGTTATAATCCAAGGGTCCTTGAACGGCCATCACGTTCATTTGAACGGTCTTCCCTTTCAATGTTATGGGCACATTGGGGAGGATCCCTAAAGGTCAACTGGTTCCTTTATCAAAGCCTGATACATTTCTCATTTCAGGAAAAAGCGTTGGCGAACCAAGCGCTTTCCAAGCAATAGAGGAAAGGATACTCACAGATGCCCCCTCATCAATGATAGTGCCAGCCATTACCATTCTGTATATTTGAATGATAATTCTGAATGGTATGCTTGCTGGCAACCAGGGTCTACCTAGTTGGTTCCAGTCAAAGGACACAACCAGGTTGCTTGGTGGTGGGACCGAATAGACGGCCGGGTATGACTCTGACGAAGTTCCTTCCTGCGACAAAGGAATGGGAAAATTGCCCCCTTGTTCGTCGAAGTCTGTGTTGATGAAGAGAATTTGGATTGTGTCGTCTTTATTCTCCTCTGTGATGGTATCATTCGAAGATAGAGCCTCTGAAGGCAAAACCGGGTCAACTGCCATCTCAACCTTTTGACTTTCATCAGGCATGGGTCCAGACGGTTCATCTTCAATGATAGGTGCTTCGGCTGACCACCTAGGCGGGCCAGCCGGGTTCTCAACTAGTGAAGGACTTGGCAGGAGTTTTTGATATCCAGGAGGAAGTTGCGCTCGTAAAATCGGGAGATCTTCCAGAACTCTTTTAGCCTCGTCTAAGAAGGGACAACGGTGGATGGCATGGTCGCCTTCACACAGTTTGCAGGGAAATCTAGCTTTCCCTCTCTGTCCTAGGACTTCACTTTCACTAGTCGACGGTGAGCTGTCAACATGGCTCTTAGAGGTCGATGCTACCGAATTGTGCAAACGGGGAGACCAGTCCCTTAGTATCCGAGGGATGCAGGGACAATCTCTGTGGAAGTGGTCTCCCTTGCATATGACACATGGCGATTTAGGCCTGGTCAGTGCTGTGTGTGGATTTTTGTCAGACGACACTTGTTTGCCCCCGGTCGCTTTTGGCTCCTTCTTCTTCTTCTCTTTCTTCTTCTTTTCCTTCTTCTCCTTAGGAACTTGGTTTTTTGTTTTACCAGTTTCGTCAAGCGAAGAGGAAGGAGGAGAGGAAGAGTTAGATGAGGTAGAAGGCTGGTTGGCAACTCTGGTCTGGTCTAACTGTTGACTCGACTGTTCAGGAATGGTGGTGTTTTGAACGACATTGGTTGAAAAGAGCCAGACTGGCAGGCCAATTGCCAGTCCTAGAAGCGACAATGTGGCCATATGGGGTGCACCAACATCTCCCCAAGAGGAGAAGGGACTAGGATTTCCACCAAGGGGAATTCCTTGGTTGGTGTGCTCCATTTTTTCAACCTAAAGATCAACGCAGGAATAAGGGTGATTGTTCCATTTAAAATAAATTTTTAACGACGCTTAGACACAACTTGCTTTTTCAGTTTTAAAGAGTCGAGAAAAAGCTAAAGATGACTCTAGTCTCCTTCGATGTTTTAACGAGCCCGAAGTGACAAATGCTCGGATGGACTTTTTCCGTTATAGAGTCTGAAAAAGGCCAAAAGGAACTGCTCTGGAGTTCTAGGCAGAGGGTGTGCCAAACTTTTCGCAAAACCGCATAATACTTTTTAGGGTACGGGCGGTCGATCTTCCTGAATGCTGTGTTCAGTGCATTGTGATCAGTAGGGCGACCGACACAGCTTCCTAAGGATAAAGGTTTTATGCCTATAGGGGTCTCCCAATATATACGCGACGGTACGTGGGAGCACAATCCGTACTGGCGCTATCGTCCCTCAGGAGGAATCACCCACCATCCACGAGATCGACAGTCACCAGGCTTAATGACGCCGGAACACGTCTCTAGCCTAGACCTCTATGTTGTGCGTTATGTTGCAAAGCATTGTTAAGTTCATTCAATTTATTTTAGGTTGATCGTTTTAGAAGTTTGCCTTTCAAGGTTCACCACGAGATGTATGATACAATTCCTAAATGCAGTCTAAAGATGATAAGCAAGCTTTATATCTTTTCAACTTTGAAAATCCTAGCTACTAAGGGAAAAGAAAGACACCATCTTTTCTCAAAGAGCAATCAGCACACTCTAATGCACTTTTCCTAAATCAGTCATGCAAACTATCAAAATGCAAATGCACAATGCAGGTGTTTGTTTTCCGCTTTCTTAGTATTGATGCCTACAGAGAAAGCTTTTTGTACAACTTTGAATTTGCTTTTAAATGACAAATACAAACAAGTTTACTTTTTCGAAATCAGAGAGGGTAGAAGAGATTACAACACTTAACGATTTTCGAAATGAAGACTTGTTTTGACACTTAAAAGAGACAAACTCAAACCAATAAGCAAAAGCAAATGTATAATCAACTGTAAACAGCCAATGAACTCTCTCCTAAGATCACAATCAACAGATCTGAATCAAGGGCTACAGGATGATTATTTCACTCATGCAAAGGAAAACTGTAAATGACGCAAAAACACATAAAAACACTCACAGTCTTTTTGTACAAAAGGAGGCGGAATCTAAGCAGAGAAAAGGAGTTATTAGACTGGTACCTATGCTGGTTATAGGCTGCAAAAAATCAGAGATCAAAACAAGGCAAAACAGAGCAGAGAACCCCAGCTGCACAAGGGCAAACTGGTTCAGCGCAACCTCAACAAAGGGGTTTTGAAATTCAGCGCAGGTAACCTTCACGGGACCTGCGTTGAAATGCAGAATCCCTTCACTGGGTCTGCACTGAAGGAGAAACTCTCGTTTCCCACAGGTTCGGGGTCACAGATTGCTATTTAATTCACTGTTTTAGGCCAAATAAAAGCAACAAGCAAGGTGTAATCAAAGGGATGCTTTGAGGGGGGTACTAAGATCTATCACAAAGGATCATCAAATCATTTGTGAGTCCATTGTTCAGATCATAGACAAGTCCAGTGATTGGATCAAAGCAGCAACTGTCTACTTTGCATCCGGGAAAAGCAGATGCAGTTCGATTGTTGCTGTCGAGTCTATGAAACAAACAATGATAGAAACACAAATAAAATGACTAAACAAATCTACCCAGCGGAGTCGCCAATTTGTTGTGGGGAAAAATGCCTATGCAGGATGATCCTATCCACCTAAGGTGTGACAGTGCCTTAGCAACAAACAGAGACAGCTATTCTGGTTTCTTCCTTTATGAAATGTGAAAGAAGAGAGATAAATGGACTTACCGGTGTCTTCCATTTGTCCCTCGATCCGGTCCCTCTTCTCTTTGGGAGTTCACAGCTACTTGCCTTCTCACTTGCCCAGCTTCAACAGGTTCATGCAAGATCACAAGAGAACAGCTACTTGATTTCTTGCTTGTCCAGCTTCAACGGGTTCCTGCGAGATCACAAGAGAACAGCTACTTGCGACAAGAGAAGAACACTACACAAAGACAGATATTCACATTCATAACTAGTTTAGGATTAGAAATAAACTAAACATACTAATGCATTCATACATCAAAAATACATCAGCATATAGGAGAAACCAAGATAGCTTTATTAATGAATAACAAGGTTCAGGAAGAGATACAACCCAGAGGGCTCTAATCCAACATCTCCTTCCCAGCAAATGGAATTCCTATCTTCACCCCCTTCAAATTATTAAGCACCCAATGATTCCAATCTCAAACCAACAGCAATTCTTTGCAATAACAAAATTCCAGCCTCTAGATCTCATGGAGGAGAGATCCATATATAGATGTTTGGAGAGAGGATGAGTCAGCTTGAGATCTGACTAGTGTCCTCTCCCTCTGTCAGTTCTTGATTCCACTTGGAGGTTCTTGCTTCCACTTGGAGATTTGGAACCTCTTACTCATCACCAGTCGAATTCCCTGAGGCAAGTGTCATTTTGGAAGCTTCCTGGTCTTGACACCTTGAGAAATGAGCCTGCCACATGTCCATTCTCGTTCAACGCAGGTAGCCAGTGTTCCCTTTGACATTCAACGCAGGTAGCCAGTGTTGGCTTTGACATTCAGCGCAAATAGCTAGTGTAGCCACTGAAATGATCCTGAATTGACTTGTTTTTGAGCAGTTTCTGGTGGAGAACTTCTGTGAATTGCTGTGGTTTGTTAGCCTTGTTCCTCTAGGGGTAGGAACAACATGTTTAGGGACTTTGGATCCCTTAGATTATGGACATTTCATGCTCAATGTTGTAAGGCACAAAAATGTCTATAACACTTTGGTTTAAAGAATGCAGGGGCAACGTTTCAGAGGGCAACAAATTATGCCTTCCATGACATCAAAAACATCGTTCAACCATATCTCAACGACCTTACGGCTCATTCGCAAAAGTGGACCAATCATCCGCAACATTTGAGAGCGATATTTCTACGTTGCTGACACTACAAGATATGACTCAATCCACACAAGTGTGTGTTCTGTGTTAGTTCTGGTCGTTTGCTTGGCTTTGTAGTCTCAAAGGACGGGATTCGTCTCGACCCATGTAAGGTTCAGGCAATCATAAATTTGCCTCCACCTTCAAATTTGCTTCAGATTCAGAAACTCCAAGGGAAAGCAAAATTTCTGAGGAGGTTCATTCCAAATTACACCGAACTTGCTAAAGGTTATACACGTCTATTGAAAAAGGAAGTGCCCTTCGTCTGGGATCAGGTCGCTCAAGCTTCCTTTGATGCTTTAAAAGAATCCTAATGAAAGCATCATTAATGTACGCTCCTGATTATCAAAAAGACTTTAACTTGTATCTAACTGCAGCGGATACAATCATCGCAATGGTTTTAGTTCAAGAAGACAACGGAATTGAACATCCTATATATTATTTAAGTAGGAACTTAAATGATATAGAAAGCAAGTATTCCTATGTTGAAAAGCTTGCTCTCGCAGCTGTTCAAGTGATACAAAGATTTCGGCACTATATCCTCTTTCGAAAAACTATCGTTCTGTCAGATTGCAACCCCATGACTTATATATTGTCGCGATAGTTGCTGGGGGGCAAATATTCAAAATGGATAGCAATTCTTCAAGAGTTCGATCTGGAATTTTTAAAATACAAATCGAAGAAATCCTTGGTATTCGCAGAATTACTATGCAATCTCCCATCGTCGTCCAACGATGAAACATCCGAAGAAACCATCGTGGATGAATCTTTGTTTCTGATATCTTCAAGCAATCCGTGGTATGGAGATATAATCATCTATCTCCAAACCAAAAAATATAGGCCTAATACCTCCCGCTTGGAACAAAAACATATTCGATACCAATCAAAAGACTACATATTGTTGGAAATAATACTGAGAGGGGGGGTGAATCAGTATTATTTACTCAAATATTTCCTTTTTCAAATTCAGATAATATACGCTATTTCAATTAATTAGACCCACGTATATACGCAACTATGTTGAAAGAAAACCGCGTATACAATGCAAACTTATAATTTACTTTATCTGTCAGATGTTGATTGTTAATCTGTGTTTCAGAATCAAATAACCAGTAAGCAGGAACAGTAAAACAGAACAGAAGACAATCACACACAAGAACACAAGATATAAGGTGGAAACCCAATGTGGGTGAAAACCACCTGCTAAAATTCGTCTCTATCTTCTTTTAATTAGAAACTTCTTTTTACAATGTACTGGTGCAGTCCTTTACCAGTACGCAGGTTGCAACCTGCAGAAAGCTACAACCCTCTCTCGTTCTCCAGCTTCTCCTGGAAGGGAGCTACAACCCCCTTAACTCTTGCACTAGCCAAGATACTAGTACGTAGGTGCTGGCCTACAGAAGGCTACAACCTTCTCTTTCTTCCAGGGACCACGTTTCATAAATTTTCGGACTGGATCCATAGATAACATCAATCAAACATCAAGAATTTTTGCATCAACCAATCACCTCTTCACCAATCAAAACTGAATCAAAGTAAACACTTCTCTGATGAGTGTACCCAAATCACAGTAACAGTAACCACACACCAAATCTGAACCCAAAACACTGCAGCAATAAACAGAAGCAGCAAGATCACAACTCAAAATATATACGCTACTTTAATAGCCCGAAACCTACGTGCATATGCTTCTGCGTATGGAACAACCTACGTATACGCTATTTGCCTTCACTGAACCAGCGTATATACGTGCCTTCGCTTCACTGAACCTGTGTACAGATCTATAAAGGATAATTCACTCTTTCAGATATTCAAACTTTAATTAACCCATATTATCAGTTTTATAGATCAAGCAAGCGCCACATATAACAGATCAAAATCATACAAAGATACTATCATTCAAGCTTAAAGATTATGATCCATCAATAGAACTTAGCCTTCTTTTTGCACTAAGGTTCCTCCTTCATTCAGATCCAGATCTACACCATAACCCAATTACCAGTATTTCAGATCTAGCACTTTATCAGATATTCAACAATAATTCCAATGATCCTTTGCCAAATGATCTCCTTCCTCTTTTATAGTCTTAGGCCTTCCACAATACCATGGTCCAAAACCATAATAAACCAATACCGCGGACCCAATACTTGGGAACAACACTTCTGACGAGGTACCACGGTCCAAAACCATAGGTTCAAATATCAAAGACGAACTACCACGGACCAAAGGTAAGTTCTCCAACATATACGCGCTTTTCCTTGCATGAAAGTGCGTGTATACACATACGCGCCTTTGAAACGTCTAACCCGTGTGTATACGCGTCTTCGTTTAGATGAACCTGCGTATATGTCTTTTCCTTCATTTTAAAGCCTGAACTGAGATCTGTTACCAAAGAGAGTTGCCATCAAGGACAACACCTGTGCCATAATGCCAACAACATGATCGTTGGTAATACGCTTTACCGTCGTGGTGTCAATACAGTTCTAAGGAGGTGCCTCACCCATGAGGAGGCCAAAAAAGTCCTGAATGATTGCCATTCAGGCCCGTGTGGGGGGCATCAATCTGGTTACGCTACAACGCAAAAAAATTTACGAGCAGGATACTTCTGGCCAACAATGTTTAAATATTGCATAACCGCAGTCAGAAGTTGCCATGCATGTCAAATTTTCGATAGCAAAACCAGAAGACCACCCGCACCTCTGCAGCCAATAGTTGTTGTTGGACCATTCGCCAAATGGGGCATTGGTTTAATGACATGTAACCCCACCTCAACTGGGGGGCATGGGTATATCATAGTCGTTGTAGACTATTTTACCAAATGGGCCGAGGCGATGCCTACATTAGATAACACTGGTGAAACAGCTGCCCTTTTCTTTTTCAATCATGTAGTCGCCAGATTCGGCGTTCCATAGGCTATATTCATAGATCATGGATCGCATTTTCGCAATCACATGATGGTTGAATTGGCTTCCAAATTAGGGTTGTCCCATGATAGCTCTACTCCATATTACCCGTAGGCCAACGGACAAGTTGAAGCAATCAACAAGGTCCTAAAGCGGATGCTGCAAAGGATGATTGGAGTCCATAAAAGGAGTTGGTACCTGATCTTGTACTCGGCCTTGTGGGCATACCGAACATCGGTAAGGAATGCAACTGGGTTTACACCCTTCCAATTGGTGTATGGCCTAGAAGAAATCTTACCAGTTCAGTGTGAAATATCGTCCCTCAAACTCGCAGTCGACCTTCTCCCCGGAACTTCAAAAGAGGATGCTCGTTTCTTGGAACTAATCCAATTGGATGTAACCCATCGTGATGCCGCTTTGGCTAATGAAGCCCATAAGAAACGAGTCAAGGTACAGTTCGACAAGAATGTCAAACCCCGTGTCTTCTCAGAAGGTGACTTGGTCTTACTTTATGACCAAGAATCCGATAAATTGGGAGCAGATAAATTCAAGTCTTTATGGATGGGCCCCTATATTGTTAAGCGAGTGTTAGCAAAAGGAGCCTACAAGTTAATGGATTATGACGGGATTCCACTGGCGCAACCTCGTAACAGGTTGTACCTTAAGCGTTACTACGCATGATGCAATGTAGTAACCTATATGCTTTTGTTTCATTTTTTGTTTTCGCTAAGGGTAATCGTTTTGGTCAAGTAATCCACTTTTTACATTTGTTGCAGATGTCGAACCTATTGCAATCATTTGTTGGATATGCCGACGGAGCGAGTCATAGTTTGTGGAACCTATCTTCTGCGGCCTGAGCCATTTTTGATCCAAGCGGCGAGTTAGTAAGTTTCAGAGGGGTACGTATTGGTCGGTCAACAAATAACATCGTTGAATATAGCGCGTTGATAGAACTTCTCTCTGATGCCATCACCCATGGCATACGCCGACTTATCGTCAGGCTAGACTCACAACTCGTCATACTACAACTCACTGGTATCTACTCCGTCCGAAATCCAGCTATCTATCGCATGTTCCTAAGGGTTAAGATTTTGGAAAGGCAATTTGATTTTATTCAATATCAGCATATTTCCAGAAACTTAAACACATTAAAAGACTCATTGGCAAATTATGTGTTAGATAGACATTTGCAACATTTATAAAAAGAAGCATTTCATCAATATTTGCATCAGGATCATGTAACTTAACCAAAATAAAACTCCGAAAATCTAAAATATATATATCACTGTTTATGGTTTACACATAATGTTCTGTAACCAAGAAAAAATTGGTCAAATGACCCAAAACTCAAAACGCTAAGGGGCACCCTAGTCTAATGATGCTGGTGATAACAAGTCATCGCCTGTGCAATCATGCGTAAAAGCCTAGTCCATCGACTCGGAATGCGGGTAGTATGTCGATGCAACCTCAGAGGCAGCTCGTCAGTCCTCACATTTGGAATACCAAGAGTGAGGCCCTCAACCTTATCCTGTAATGCTGAAAGAGTCTCAGCCACATCGAGGTCGCGAAGGATAGCCCTTCCCACAGCCTCTCCTGCTGGAGCGGCAGCTGGCACTCTCAGGCGTACTACTGGCCGAACTAGTCCAACATCTGCATGAGCACATGAGTTCTGATTATTCTTGATAGAAGAAAGCACAAGAACATTATAAAGAGAAACGATAAATAGATATATGGTCAAAAATTTACCAATGGTGCCCCACTACTCGCCAGCCGGCAGTACCAAATCCGGGTCACCCCAGAAATCCATACCAGCATATGGATACTCGGAAAAAACCATCTGCTCACGTTCTTGCCATGTAATAGGAATTTTTCTCCAGTGAATCTCTAAAAACAAACAAGAGAAGAGTCAAATCCTGATTTGGTGACAAACAGGCAAAAAATTCAATGAAAAAACTGTGCACAATTTTCCCTCCTTGCACCCATCGCACCCCCAGCAGTGTTCTGGGTGTGTTGCATGCTAACTAGCCAATGGCCAGGCCAACATACAATGCACCTTTTGATATAGAAAGGGTGTGATGGATCCAGGGCGAGTTTTTCAAACCCCAGAGGCTCAGAAAAACCAGAAAACATGCTCAGAATTCAAAACAGAAAGAATGAAACTGAAGAGCTCAGGTTTAGCTCCTACCTGGTTCAGAGGGCGCCAAGAATCATCCACAGAATCTCCCAGAATCAGCTAGTGAAAATCAATGGGGAAAGCACCTCCAAAGCTCCAACAAACCAAAGTTCAAATGAAATGGTAAAATGAGAGGTAAAAAATCACTTTTAAATTACTTTCCACGTAATTCAAGTAAAATATTAGTGTTTTGACTCATTTTTCAAACATATATTGGTCATTTCTAACTAGTTTGATGAAGCAATTGAGCAGGTAGTACAACCTTTGAAGGAACAAAGTTATTAATGGTAAAAGCAAGAAAATCAATGACCACTATATCGAGCAGTTTTAACGCGGAATTCAAGCTCATTAAAATATAAACATAAGCAATGAGCAAATGTTCCTCCAAAGTTTAAGCTCATTAAAAAATGAACCAATTTCTAGTAAATAACCATTGTGAATGCATTATCATTAGTCTTTGAAGCCTTGGTCGTGTTTTCATCATCACCTACACTCTTTATTGGCCGATCATTCACCCCCATTTGATTGTTTACCCTTTTTGAGGAACAGCTGCGAAGAGTGATCATGTTAGCCATCCTTGTGACACTGCCATGATTGGAAAATTCCAAACCTTACCTGGATTCAGCTTCTACCCGAATTTATCACTCGTTCCTCAAAAAACGAGTCTCCTTTAAGCTCTTTTCAACTGACTTGTAAAATTATGAAAAGATTTCCGAGCAATTGGCCTCTCCAGCTCGTTAAAGTGACTGGAAGTGCTATCCCTCCTTTAGATTTTAATCTTTTTTGGACTTGAGGGATTATTACAAAAAAGATCGAGCGCTTGTTTTTTGGCTCATTAAAAATACCGAAAATTCATCCCTTTTGTATTGTTTTATACTTTTTCGGACTCAAGGGATTATGTGACGAAAAATTATTTTTGGAGTTTTCTTTACGTCCCTTTTCAGACTCTCTAAAATTGAAAAGGACCAAGTTATCTTTGTCGTTAAACTCATTAAAACCGAATAGCGACAAACTTGTCCATAATAGACAAGAACGAGTTTCACTATCGCTAGGCTCGTTAAAACATAGCGATGGGTTTGCCCGAAGGGAAAATTATAGAACGAGCATATGTTATCCTCCTCAAGCTTGACAAAAATAAAGAGGTACTGGTCAGCAATGACTGGGGAAAAAATTGGGAAGAAAACTTGAAGAAACTTTGTTGGTAACAAGTCGCTCTTGAACATGACACTTTCGCTCCGCATCCGAGTTAGGTTGGGTTGCTCCATTCACTGGTCACATCACCATGGTTCTGTCACACCATCCATATTTGGGGTTAATGCTACCAATCCATCATGTCAGTGTCGCCGATATATTCGAAAGAAGTCGCTCAGAGAATTCACCTGTGTCTCATCCGCTGCAATACATTCACACTCCATTCTTTCATGACCGCCACCCTGAACCTTATATCACCAGATCTTTTTCACCTCCATTAAAATTATTTGCTCCGTTCCATGTCATTGATGTGGGATTCACTAAGGCCCTCCTATGACAGATCACTTCTTGTCGACATCAGCTCATTATCCAAGAAGTCGATCTAGGAACAACCCTTTCAGTACTTTGAAGCTTGCATGCCTCAATGGCAAGTTTCTCACTTCCGGCGACAAGTTTACATCAACAGCCTTCGACCAAAAGATTTTGCGTGGTGTTCGACGCCAAGTCCCTTATTCACACCACGTGAATTGTACTGTAATAACTTGAGGGTCATCATCATTATCGGTGATTCTTCTCGCACCTGTTAACAGCTTACATCATTGGCTGGTAATCAGGCGATGTCTTTCCATGTTCGACTCCAGAACATCTCTCACATTGATCGACTTGTACTTAGAGTGAAGGTCGAACGAGATTGAAGACCCCGGATCTAGTTTCATCCATCCGGGCTGCGATATATATTCAGGAAAACAAAGACATCAAATGTACATCATTTCTGCGTAGATAATCATCTAATCTAAGGGATGATGGCTCTACTAGAATCATCAGTCTACGCTTAGACGATTGTCTGTCTCATGTACATGAAAATGAATTTATAAAGCTGAGAATGGAAATGCCTGCCTCAGCTAGATCATGAAAATATTATGAAGATAATGTATTGTATTGTATCTTATTACAGGTCACCTTCCAGCTTGAAAAAAACTTCGGATCCTCATGATAAAGCATTTCACCCGACATCAAAGGATTAACAACCTCATGCTTTAGGGGGCAACTATTATAGACATTTTTGGGCACTGCAACCCCAATCATAAATGTCCATAAACCAAGGGCTCCTAAGTCCGTAAAGGTGTTGTTCCAACCCCTAAAAGAACAAGGTCAACTGATTACAGCATCTCCCAGAAGTTCTCCATGAAAAACTACTCAGAACTGGTCAAAACTGGACCATTTCACCTGCTCCATGGTCAAAGTGCGTTGCGTCCCACCTAAATACACACAGTAGGTGCGATGCATGTTGAAAATCCCTTCGATGGGGTGCGATGGGCGAGAGTGTACAAATGGCAGGGTCAATCCGCAAGGTGGAGGATCATTGAATCTTCCAGAAACTTCTCCTGTGACACTTGCCTCTATGCATTCGCCCAGGGATGAGTAAGAGATCATCAATCTCCAAGTGGAATCAATAACTATCAGAGAGAGGACACTAATCAAATCTCAAAAGCTGACTCACCCCCCTTGCAAACATCTATATATGGATCCCTCATCCCAGAGATCCAGAGGCTGGAATTTTGTATCTTGTAAGGAAGTGTTGTTGGTTTCTTGGTGCAATATCATAGTGTTGGGTGATCTAAGCTTTTCATGAGGTGAAGAAGGGCTTTCTTGCTAAGAGGATGATGCTGGGTTAGAACAATTGGTTGTAATCCTCTTTGCTCTTTCTTGATTATCAATAAAGCTATTCAAGTTTTCCTCCACATTCTTGTATAATTGATGTTATATGCATTTTTGTGGTCAATATATATCTGGTCCTATATTGTTTATGATAATAGATCTATGTTCTTGGATAGTGTTATGCTTCTTTGATTCTACAGATGCTATTTGAAGTTGGGTAGACGAGGAAGCGAGTGGCAAAGACCTGTCAGAAGGGAGAGGAATCGAGCAAGGAACCAAGCGCAAGACGGAGGTTGGTCTCCTTATTCCCTTATCTATTTCTCATAAAGGAAAACGAAAGTAGTTTTAATTTTTTTGTTTCTAAGGTAGCTACCAGCCTTAGTGGGACTAGTAGCTCTGCATAGACACTAGATTTCCCGATAACACTCTGTGAGCGCCAAATATCCACTTTTTCCAGCGATTTCCACAGGGTCCCTTCCCTTACAAGAAAGCCGAGAAATCCTATGAATAAGCTCCACCATGATGGGAATAGGCTCCTCCAGCCACAAGTACCCATCATGCACCAGGCAAAGCAGTTGCCTAATGACAAAGATCAGGATCGGTTCTCAGTGAAAGTGTGGAATCCATAGTAGGTGGAGTAGCCCAGCTTCCTCCACACCGCGCAACCATTTCCATGGCTCTAGCATTGTAACTGACCCTTCCTTGCTCTGTTTCATGAGGTTGCTAGTCTCCAAATGTGGGAACTTTTCATTGTTCGCGAGGTCCTAATCTTTAAATTTCATCATGGGCACGTGGCCCAGGACTAAGACTTTCAATAGAATTCCATCTTGGAGGAGCGGGGATTGGAGTGCGCTCTTAATGGCATCCAAATCCTTAGGTACTTGCTCTTTCCCTTTCCGCGGAGGGAAATACTTGAGCAATTTTGCTGCAATTCGCACCGACTGGATGTCTTCTTCCATTTCTTCATCCGCCTCTATCTCCTCTATGAAAGCTTGTAGTTCCTCCTCCTCATCATCTGTCTTAAGGTTAACAGTCTTCGACAAAGTACCACACCTCACTTGGTAGTTGTCATCTTGTTCGAGTTGGTTGTAGTTGTTCATGACTTTGGAGACTCAAACACCGCTTGGTGCTCAACACCGTGTGCTCTCTGTAACAGCTCAAATCTCAAACAAACAAGTGTTATCTCGTGGCCAACCTTGGTAGTTTTATAGCATCTTTCGAATTTGAATTTGACCGTTCCCCCCATTTCTGAGTCATTAATGAATTCTTGGCAGAAGATCGTCCCAAATATAGTTCTCACTTCATGTCTAAATTTCCCACCCCCTGCTCCTCTTTGTCTTAAATTGGACATCTTGTC
The DNA here is from genome assembly GCA_031772625.1 of Pinus tabuliformis. Lineage (NCBI taxonomy): Eukaryota > Viridiplantae > Streptophyta > Pinopsida > Pinales > Pinaceae > Pinus > Pinus tabuliformis. The sequence continues at coordinate 699,347,598 of CM062805.1, read as the reverse complement.
ATGAACAGTGACACCAATAGTCACTTCCAAACCTACCCACGTGGCAGCACAGCCCCCTTTCTGTGGGCACGACCCTTGTGACATGTCAATCCTGCATGCAACCTCCTTATCGCGCAGCTGCCTCACAGACTCTTTTATAGTCCCATGCTCTCTTTCCACTACTTGGAGCACTGAGACTATGCTCCCTACGGTTAGTTAGGTGATCACATCACCTGTGCGAGACTTGAATTCTCCTTCCAGCCTAGTCCACGGGCACTCCTCAATTACCCTCGTGACAGTCAGCGCCATGCGTTCTTCCTTATGCGGTGCACTCCCTCAACTAGTTTGTTTGGTAAGGTGAGGTTGCAACCATGGTAGCAGAGTCACAAATTCTCAGCGACAATCTTCTAATGCAGTAGTATGGCTGTCCATATCTTGTCTTGTCATTCTTAGGTTGTCAACGAGACATTCTTGCGTGATTTTTTTTTCCAGTTTTTTTATCTCTGCATCCATTAACATACTTTTCTTCCTCAGTCGTACCCAATCTTCTTTGAGTTCATGAAGCTTAAGGTTCCCTTGTCAAATGGCTTCATAAATCTACATATGTTCGCCCTCGCGTAGGTGCATAATTCCTTCATCTGGTCCTCGCATACTGTTCCACCTATGGGATCTATTGCATGAGGGTTCCTTTCCTCCAAAATTATGGCCTCAACTCTATCCCTCAGTTTTGGAATCATCTTAGCGCTCAGGTTTTTACACATGGCCCTATAGGCCCATCGAACCACTGGCACACGCAGGTCCCAATAATTTCATCTCGCCTGGTGAACCCTATTCAGGACTTCGCATACCTTATTGAATGCTTCTACGTGGATTGTTTGTGGTGCGCGCCGTCTTTCCTGCTGCTGCATCCTGTTCCTATTTTCAATCCTAACATTGGGGTGTTCTTGTGTGGGTGGCATAGCACATGTCTGTACCCATCGAGACAAATGGACCCGCAAGTTGCTCCGTCCTTGCTGACCAACTCTTGTTTGAAGCTGGGGACTTCCAAACCATAAGTGCATCATCCTTCTACATCTGCGCCAGTCCTCAAAGTTTCATTGATGTGTACCCCACCATCATGCAAGTGTTGCACGCAGTGCCCTCTTCAATGGATCAAACCACTACTATTCCAGTACTACGCTTTCAAATTTTCTCAGGAATTCATCCACCACTATCAATCCATCATATGTCGATAGCTCTCTTGCCCCTGTTGTCACGCAACACAGTGATCTAATCATCATGTTGCAATTTAGCGTTGTCACTTTGTGCAACCGATTCTGCCATCGCTCTACTTCTTCGTCTGAATCCGAAGTGCAGGAGCTTTCACGCTCCCACGAGATCCTCCCATCTACTGTCGGATTCACCCAATCCTAGTCTCATGCAATTATCTTGTAAATACAATCAAAATCATCATCATTTTCATCATTGCGCACTGGTTCAGTGTAGCGCGCTCCTTCGGCTGGGTCCAATGGGACTACTACGCATAGTGACTTTTTCTCGAAGATCATTTTGCACTTCTTCAAGTTGATGACTCTGTTCATATCGATGGCCCAGTCTATTCCTAACAATGCGGGATAGGGATTGTTGCCATCGACAATCTCTATTACTTCAAAATTTTCCTGTGTGTTCGCGCCTTCAATATCAACTGTTACTCCTTGCAGCCTCCCCATGGGAAAAATCTTTTGTTCGTTCGCCATTCGTAATTGAATAGGGGAACATTGTAACGTGGGCCTACCCATGCAATCCGATGTCTGCTTCGGTAATACATTCGCATCCGAACCTAGATCTAGGATTACTTGATCCATTTCATACTCACCAATCTATGCAGTTAACCTCATTTCCCTTCCAGTGCACAATGCATGCTTCCCCAACTTCCGGACTACATGCCGTTCTCCTAACCCTGCGCCACCTGGTGATCAGCTCCTGTAGTCCCTTAACTGCCTTGCTGTTAATGTATGGTATGTTCTATGCTTATAACATTTTACTTCTTTTCCTTATTATATTCCATAGATTAGCAATCACATGTACATAAAGTAAAATGCAAATAGAACATTAAACAATTGATAGAAAACAAGCCAAGACAAGAGACACAAGATGTGGCGGCTAGCCAGGGACAAACCCCACAATGTGTGGGGAAACCCTTTGATAAAATCTTCTTTTATCTTCAATAATTCAGTAGAGAGAAATAGTACAATAAATCTAATCCATATCAGCAGTAGCAAACCCTAGATCAGCAACATCAGCATTAGCGACTTCATCATCAAACTAGGGTAGACGATATCTCACAAACCGACCATCGAATCGGCTTGATTCCACCACCAAAATTTGCAGCTTCCAGAGGAGTTAAATATGAACCTACAACGTAGTTCATGTGAGGAGATCTTCTAGTCCACGTAGGTCAAAATTTACTTCTGCAATTGCAGCTTCAGTTTAAGCAGCTTCCGACTGTTGGGTGTGGAGCCTGATTATCTTCTGTATTCAAAGGTTTCAGCCGGATGTATACCCCAGGAAGACTGTACACCCCTCCACATGGGGGAGTGCGGGGGGGATAATCCCCCCCCCCCGGATAGAAGGCAACCCCTCACTATATATGACGGAATTGTATTGCGTCTATGTAGATCTATATTCTGAGTGAGGAAGAGAGAGGAGATTGAGAGCAAAGAGGGTGTTACAGCGGATCTGCCGTAGGTTGTATCTCTTCTGTTTGCTGGATAATATAAAAAGAAGGACTGGCTATTTCTCTATGGATGTAGCCCAAACTGGGTGAACCATGTATATTTGTGTCTCTCTTGTTTTATGCGTTTTCTGTGTTTATATTTCTGCAATATTTTATGTGTTCCATTGCTCTGTAATATATAATTTTCTAACACCGGCTTCAAACTAGGGCAGTCGATATCTGGCAAACCGTCTGTCAGATTGGCTTGATTCCACCACCAAAATTTGTGTCTTTCAGAGGAGGTTTAGATGAACCTATAGTGCAGTTCAGAAGAGGATATCTTCTAGTCCACGTAGGTCAACCTTTACTTCTGCAGTTGCAGCTTCAATTTCAACAGCTTCCGATTTCACATGTGTGAGGGAGAGACCCTTTTCTGTGCAATAGAGAAGAGACTCTTTTCTACCAATAGAGAGAGAGAGATGTGATGAGATGAGTGAGTCCAAATGAGGAAAATTCCTCCTGTATTTATACACAACGTTGGTGTTTTAATATATGCGACTGTTGGGCTTCTAAGCCTACATGAGTTGTAGGTGGGCCTGATAATAATTCCATAATCAAAATAAATTCATATCTCCATGAATACTTATCAGAATCAGATGATCTTTATATCAATCCTACACCTCTTGACGAGAGGAATCTAATAAAAATATTATCAGCCATGAATAAGATGATCCACATGAAGTTTTTCGCTGCTTGCCAATTTTAACACTCCCTCTCAACTAGGGAGAACTTCATCTGCAATCTATCTACCGATCGTTACTATTCATCCATCAAATGCACTTCCCTGTATAGCCTGACCCTTGCCCTACTCTACTCTATTCAGCCTATTATGCTTTGTCATGATCTGCCCTGTACTGATCTGTATGGCTCTGCTCTGTTATGCGCTGCTCCACTTTGTTCTGTTCTACTCTGCTTTTGTCCGAATTATGAAGAAGAAGAAATGATCGAGGATGTATCATACTAACTCAAAGTCAATCTCAAAGTATGTACCACTAGTCCTAGACCAGTGTCAACCAACCCGAAGTCAGCGTCATAGTGAGTACAACTCCACTGGTCCCAGACCAGTATCATCCTCCACTGACTCAAAGTTAGTCTCAAAGTGCGTACCACTGGTCCCAGACCAGTCTCAACCGACCCGAAGTCAGCTTCATAGTAAGTACCACTCATACCACTGGTCCCAGACCAATATCGCAGTCTCAGAGAGTGTACCACTGGTCCCAGACCAATCTCAATCGACCCAAAGTCAGCGTCATAGTATGTACCACTCTCACTGGTCCCAAACCAGTACTTCACTGACATGAAGTCAGTATCAGAGTATGTACCACTGGTCCCAGACCAGTCTCAACCGACCCAAAGTCAGTGTCATAGTACGGTACAACTCCTACCACTGGTCCCAAACCAGTACCATTGATCCTAGATCAATGGAGGTTATCCTAGAGTAGGGAGTATGGTAGATACAATGATGCGTCCATCAGTACTACTATGGTCCCTAACTTCATTTCCCTGCTCATTGATCAGATGAGAGGTACTTCCCATGAGTCCCAGACTGCATGGGTAGGATGCCTGAACAGGAGAACTTAATCAATCCCGTCCTCATAGGAGAACACATCAATCCTGCTACAATCGCCATGGAGAACACATCAATCCAAGCCACCATGGAGAACACATCAATCCAGGCCTCACAAGAGAACACATCAATCCTACTACAGTCGCCATGGAGAACACATCAATCCAGGCCCCACAGGAGAACACATCAATCCTGCTACAGTCGCCATGGAGAACACATCAATCCACGCCTCATAGGAGATCACATCAATCCTGCTACAGTTGCCATGGAGAACACATCATCCAGGCCTCACAGGAGAACTAATCATCCTGCTACACAGGAGAGCGAATCATCCTATTCCTCAAGAGAGTGAATCATCTTGTCCCACAAGAAAGCAAATCATCTTGTTCCAGTGCACACCACTAGGGGAGGGTGAGTCACCCTGTGGTCGTATGTTTCTCCAGTAAGGACCATAAGCCCTCAGAGCTCCCATTGCTCAATGTATGCAACATGCAGGACCCTTGTACAAGGGTTTCTTGACGACTCCAAGTCGTTTGGGAAAATCACAAATTAGATCTTTCCTCGGGGTTTTGACAAGGTGTATTGACCTGTACATCATCTTAATGCGATGGAGCCTCCTTGCTCATTGACTTACCATATCCCAAATGATGTCTATCTACTGGAGCAATTGACAAATACAGGATTCCTCAATAATCGAATCCCACCTCTGGTTGTTACAAAGAATCACAATGGTATGTGTTCAAACAGCTCACTGAAGAGCTTCCCCAACTAGCCAACTTCATACGAGATCATACTTGTAGATATGTATCCTGTCTCGGCGGTGCTTATGGAAACCGACTTCTACTTCCTGCTCATCCATTATATCGAAGGAGAATCTAAAGAGAAACAACACTAAAACGTGCTCTAGTGATCCTCCACACTACTTGCCTAATCAGCATTCAAATAATCATGCAGTTTCATATTTCTGGCAGTGTATCTCAATCCATGATAGATTGTGTCCTGAAGACATCTCAGAAGATTCTTGGCACCAATCTAGTGAGGCTCAACCAAATATGAGCTCACAATGCTAACTGCAAAACATATGTTCGGATGAAGGTCCACCAAGAACATCAACGCGAATGAGTTTTTGAAACTCAGAGGCATTTCCCAAATCTGGTCTGACATCACTACCATATAACTTCTAAAAGTTAAGATCCTCGTGGTAGACATAGGCTTGCAGTCCACCATACCAAATCTTTTCAGAATCTTCACCACATATTTTCCTTGAGATAGGAAAATTTCTCTTGCCTTCTACCACACTTCAAGTCCTTGGTTCTTCATTTCAAATTCAGAAGCCAACACCCTCTTACATTTGTGAATTAGAGGGTCTACACCTGTTAGAAAGAGGTCATCCACATACAGTACCAGTATGAGAGGCTTGTCATCTTCAACCTTAAAGTAACGGTTAGGATCGGCTTCACTCCTAGTGAATCCCAGCTTCATCAAGTAGTTATCGATCCTCTCATACCATGCTCGGAGCGCTCGCTCAGCCCATAGAGAGCCTTCTTCAACCTGCATATATGATATTTTTTATCATAAATCTCAAATCCTTCGAGTTGCTCCACGTAGACCTCTTCTTTGATCGAACCGTGCAAGAATGTGGTCTTGACATCCATCCGATGTAGGTTCGATCCTTGTGAAGTGACAAGGGCTATGATCGAGTGGATGGTCGTGTATCTGGCAACAGGTGCAAATATCTCATCATAGTCTATACCTTCCTTCTGGGAGAAACCACGAGCAACAAAACAAGCCTTATACTTTTCCGTACTTCCATCTACTGCATGCTTTATCTTGTAAAGCCATTTGGAAGTAACAATTGTCTTGTCCTGGGGTCTAGGAACTACTTCCTAGACATCATTCTTCATAATAGACTCATATTCTTCAGCCATAGAATCCTTCCATACTTCATGCTTGATGGCATCTGAGAATGATGAAGGCTCATTTTGTATGATTGTGCTCATGATGGTCAGATATCCGTGATACCTATTAGGTTTCTTACTTTCACGAAAGGTTCCTCGAGGTGCAGCATGTCCTTTAGCATCATCAAGTATCCCCCTAAGCCATGAAGGCCTCTTCCTAGAAGAGGGAGGCTCATGTGGATAAATAAGATCCATCGGTTCCTCCACAACATGCATCATCTATCCATAGAGACAGCTTCCACAATTGTATGGTTCTTCCTTTCTACAACACCATTATGCTCAGGAGTATATGGTGTAGTAGTCTCCCTCTTAATGCCAGCCTCAGATATGCCTGAGTGAACCAACGGTAATATAACGGAGGTCTTGCTTTGGCTTGAGGGGGATGGTCCCCTTTTGAGCTTTCCTTCGGCACATCATGGACATACACCTTCTTTCTCTACTCAGAATTCGGGCATCCCTGTCACCATTTGTCTTACACCGGGTAGATCTTTATAATGAAGGTGGGCAAACCTCCGATGCCAATGTTGGGACTGAAGAGATGTGTCATAATATATGACACCTAGCAGACTTCCATCGACTTGATATAATGAATCAACACAAAACCCAAGAGTAAAGGCATCCTTAACATTGTTTTTCCATATACGTACCTTGCCATCACTAAAGGTTACCTTGTAGCCTTTGTCTTCCATTGCGGAGATGGACACTAGGTTCTTTTTGAGGTCAGGTGCATTTAATACATCCTGGAATTTCTAGCCTTCTTGAATGGTTGTCCTCTTCCTTGATTTCCATTATTCCTTTTACCTTTGCTATTGAATTTTCGATCCCTTCGATTACCATGAGAGGGATTTTGATCATCGTCACAGTGAGAGTCCTTTCTATCAAAACGTTCCCTTGCATAGTGACCTGCTTTATTGCAAATGTAACATCGTCCTTTTCTTCCACCCTTAGGTATAGCCTTTCTTTTTGATTTCGATCCAGAATGATTTATTTTCTTCGCATGAGAAGAAAAAGCAGCAGGAGGACCTTTAGGCAAGGGCATTTCTTGCTCTTCTACCCTTGTTTCTTCTTGAATGCATCTAGCCATTAATTCCTCAAAATTGGGAATTACGTTATTGTTTAGAAGAGTAGTCCTGAACACGTACCATTCAGATAGTAATCCTCCAAGAGTTGTGAGTGCCATTTCTCTATCAGTAATAGTCTTCCCAATAGATAGGAGATTGTTTTTGATCTCGGTGATTCTTAAGAAGTATGCTTGCATACTCTCATCTTTACCCTTCTTGATTTCCCTCATCTTATTTCTAAGAAACAAAACTTGGTTTGCATCATTAACTTTAAATAAACTCACCAGTCTATTGTAGATTTCCTTGGAGGTATCTAGTTCAAATATGTAGGCCACCAAGCGCTTGTCAATAGAGTCCCGAATGATCTTCTTCGCTTTAATTTCTTCATTCTTCCATTTGTTCCAGGCAGCAGCAGATGCATTTGATTGAGGCTCAACAATATTGCCTCTCACGTGATCCAACACTCCTTGATCCTCAAGGATTAGATCGATAGACATCTTCCATTCGTGATAGTCATCTTTCTCACGGAGTTTGTCTTCGGTAGGAAAGAGTGTTGAGGACCCCATCATTCTTTTAAGATAGCCTTGCCAATCTTCTCTTCGGTGATTTCTCTTGCTCTTGCTCAGGCTTTGTCTTCACCTCACCTCTGATACCATGTTAATGTATGGTATGTTCTATGTTTATAACAGTTTACTTCTTTTCCTTATTATATTCCACAGATTAGCAATCACATGTACATAAAGTAAAGTGCAGATAGAACATTAAACGATCGACAGAAAACAAGCCAAGACAAGAGACACAAGATGTGGCGGCTAGCCAGGGACAAACCCCAAAATGTGTGGGGAAACCCTTTGATCAAATCTTCTTTTATATTCAATAATTCATCAGAGAGAAATAGTACAATAAATCTAATTCATATCAGCAGTAGCAAACCCTAGATTAGCAGCATCAGCATTAGTGGCTTCATCATCAAACTAGGGCAGACGATATCTCACAAACCGACCGTCGGATCGGCTTGATTCCACCACCAAAAGTTGCAGCTTCCAGAGGAGGTTCAGATGAACCTATAGTGTAGTTCAGATGAGGAGATATTCTAGTCCACGTAGGTCAAACTTTACTTCTGCAGTTGCAGCTTCAGTTTCAGCAACTTCCGGCTTCAAACTAGGGCAATCGATATCTTGCAAACTGTCCGTCGGATTGACTTAATTCCACCACCAAAATTTGCGTCTTTCAGAGGAGGTTCAGATGAAGCTACATTACAGTTCAGATGAGGAGATCTTCTAGTCCATGCAGGTCAATCTTTACTTCTGCAGTTGCAGCTTTAGTTTCAGCAGCTTTCGGCTTCACATGTGTGAGGGAGAGACCCTTTTCTGCGCAGTAGAGAGAGAGAGAGATGTGATGAGATGAGTGAATCCAAATGAGGAAAAGTCCTCCTATATTTATACACAATGTTGGTGTTTGAATAGATGCCACTGTTGGGCTTCTGAGCCTACATGAGTTGTAGGTCGGCTTGATAATAATTCCATAATGAAAATAAATTCATATCTCCATGAATACTTATCTGAATTGGATGATCTTCATATCAATCCTACACCTCTCGACGAGAGGAATCTAACAAAAATATTATTAGCCATGAATAAGATGACCCACATGAATTTTTTCCCCGGTTTCCAATTTTAACACTTGTTGTCGCGTAATAGTCTCATGCATGTCTCCAGAAAGGTGGTGAGCATTGAAGGATCCATTCCTGGCTCTGGTTGATCCTTACTACCTGAAGTGGAGGCCTCTGCAAATCTCTTCTTAGCTTCCACGAATGTCTCCTTTGCGTGTTCTAAGTCAAACTCAGGTTCCTTTGCAGGAGCCTTGCGAACCCATGTACTTTCCTCTGGCTACTTCCCTGTATCCTCTCCCATGGCCGTACTACTTCTAAGCATCATGTTTACATTCAAGTCCTCTTTGCGCGGTTCAAACCTCATCATTTTTATATTCTGAGTCGGGGGAGGCTGGAATACCCCTTTTTCGCGCATCCTTGTGATCAACGTAGGATAGTATATTATTTCACGATCAAACTGAGCACAATACGTACAGGATATCCTTGTCGGGTTGGTACAATCGCGGGCATAGTGCCCTGGTCCTCCACAATTGTAACAAATTAATTGTCCACGGCCCCTTCCTGGTCCCATTCCACCTCGTCTTCGACCTCACCCCTGAAATCCAGCACGCGCCATCCCCGCATCTGGGTAGAGGGCTCACATTTCAGTCTACATCCTATAGGCAGGGGTCTGATCCATCATTAGCTCGTAACTGTGGCAAGTGTGCTCATCATGGCCTACCGATCTACAGAAATTACAAAAAAATTGTTGGGGTGTCTGTGTATATTTCTACAACAAATGCTAATTATTCATCATGTGTTTCCCTCCTATCTGATGGATCACACACCATAAAGTGGGTGTCACGCTCGGCCCTTCCTGTGCCTCCAGTCTCAACGGCATTGGCCCTCCTCCTGCCAAGTAGTTCGTGAATACTGGACAGTGATCCTTGTCATGCCCCTGGCCTTTCCATTTTATGCACCATACTTCCTCGTGCGCCTCTAGCTGCGGTGTCCTATCCTGCTTCAAGCTTTTCATTTCCAAGCACAGATTCTGTAGTTGCGCATGGATTTGTTGAACTCCCAACCTAGGGTCTTGTATCAGGGTCTCATGTAATCTCATCACCATTTCCAATGCTTCGGCCTAGGTAGAAAGTTTCTGATGTGACAGTGTCGTCCTCATGTGCGATGTCAGAGATGCTACAAACCATCCGCGATGTTTTCCATCTTTCAACATCATATTGGCTTCACGGATCGTACTCTTTAGCCATTGATCCAGATCCCAGGGAGTCTCACCCGGGAGCATCGTGATTTCTTTAAACCCAATGATTGATTGTATTTCTGACTTTGGCGTGCCAAATTCCCTATTCAACGCGTTCTCGATCTCAGCTATCCCTACATTTGAGTGGTCGTTAGAGTGCTTGATATACCATGTTAATGCGCGACCCTACAGCACACTCACCAATGTAGCCTTCTTAATATTGTCATCTGTGACACCTTGTGCTTCCTATACTGCTCTTACCACGAACCAGAATTGGTCCGGGTCTTCATTCCCTACCCCTATGAATACTGGTAGTTTGATTGTGCTCGCCTTACTGAACTATGGAGGTGGTGGAGATGGAGCTGAGGGAGGTGAAGAGGGTGGTGGTGTCGGTGGAGGTGGTAACCACGGAATGCGCTGCCTTATCAAACTGACCGCGCTTCTCAGAGAAACCTTAGCAAACTCTTCATCACTCTTTCGCAAGGGTGAAATTAAGGGATTGTTTTCTAATTCTTCGCTATTGTTGTAGATCCTTTCGCTCTGCATAGTCCCACACATTAATGTATTCGCATGACCCTTTTTTCACGCAATAGCATCTTAATCCAAGTATTCAAAAATTTAATTTACCTCGCCGTCTGTTGAGAAAGCGTCGTTCTACCTCGCTGTAGCTCATCATCGTGTCTACAACAAACTCAGTGATAAATCCCCCTATTATTCAATCGAGCCAATGGTCCACAGCTCACGCGATATTATCTTCTGATGCTTCTAGTCTACATACTAATTCCGGACTCCACACTATTGATTGGTTAAGCTTACACCTTCCCTAGCTATTGGATAACTTCGTGATCCACTCATACAGCTCAAAAGGAAAGGATGCAAAGAAAATCTCGTTGATTTCTATATACACGTAGCTCTCCAACCACTTTTTCTCAGATACTTGCAGAGTTCTATTTTCATGTGTCGCAAACTCGTGGATCTTCTTGTCCAACCACTCTTCAATTTCCTTCTTTGTTGGGTTCTAGTGGCACGACATCAGACATTCCTTATGCAAATCCCAGTCCCGGCAATGGAACCATTTGTTGGCTTAGTGGGGCCTGACCCAGGTTCATAAGTGATTTAGCCAAGAAAATCCCGATACTACTGGCCCTTTCGGCAACCGTCTGCGGAGCGTGGACTGAGGTCTCACCCGAAGTAGTATGCGAGGGTGATAGAACCAAGTTTATGCACCCTGGGGATGTCTGATATGAGATGATTGGTACGTAGTCCAACCTTCGCACTTGCTGCACTACGTGAACCTGCGAGCACCCCTCACCCTGTGATACAGTCTTCACGCAGTTTTAGCCATAACGCGACTCTTGTTATTTACCCAAGTCTTCCTTAGTTAGGCTCTGTTAGCTGATTACTTAGATTATTTTCATATATAAGCATTCGTACAAGTACTTATCAATTGCACGCAAAAAATAACAGAGTAAAAGTAATTCATAACATCAAAATACGGATGCAAGAACAGGTGCACAAAGTAAACTTCTCTTTATTAACATTCAATCCCAATTACAGACCCGACTCTGCCCTGTGCACTCAGCTGTAGGGGTCCACGCACACATCTGCGGACTCTTCTGGGCCTCTGTGCACTCAGCTACAAAGCCTCTTCCTACTACTATGTCCCAGTACACTTCAAATCCAATTCTAACCTCAGACCATGCCTTCGTTATTCTATATATTATTCACTACCTTTACAACTTAGAGCCTCGCTCTATTTATACATTCCCATGGTCCGCAGACCATGGGTAGGCTGACACAAATTTACATTAAATTACAATTTTTTAGGGTGGACAGCCCTATGACTCATCCTAGACTTCGTGCTCCGCGCTCGCAATTCACGGATGTTTACAACGTCTTTGACCAAAACTTGGGCTTTGAGCCCCAAAACATGTTGCGGGGGATCCCATGCCCAAAAAGGGGTTCTGTTAGGGTAATGAAGGGAAAAGGATTTCATGAAGGGGGAATATGTTTATGAAGGGGATTCTAGTACTTGCATCCATAAGTCATTAAGCCGAGGGTCCGGTCCCTCCAAAAGTCAGAGAAATGCTCTGAGCCCCTTTGACTTGTAGGGTTAAAAGTACTTAGAACATAATTGTTGATAGGAAATTAGTAAGTAAAGGGGAAAAGTGAATGAGGGGAAGTTAATTACATGAACTTGTAAATATTTGCCTTTGCCTTCATAGTTGACCATAAATGTTGAAAGATGTGTATAAACATGATGTATGTTCTTTGATCCAAGTAACTTTGTAATTTAGCAACCTTTCTTTTACTTGCCCTTTCTTACCTCTAACATATTTTCTTCATTTCTTAGGGTGCATTTATGCTAGAAAACCCTTATTCATCTATTTTCCTTTTGGAAAATAAATCTATCTAACTCTAACCTTATATCATCCAAGGGCTCATATTAAGCTTATGAGCTCCTTTTATTTTTTCTACCTAACTATGATCTACCAAGATTGAACTGTTTGGTCAAATTTTATTCTCTAATCTATAAACATCAAATTCAAAGCATGGAATAACCAAGATTAACTAGTTTTATTACCATGGATTGTGGCATGAGTAACAAGTTGCACACAATCATTATTATGCATAAAAGTAAATAGTAGTGGCATTTGGACTTGCACACTTTCATGGTCTTTTTGTTTTGGGTTCATATTCTTTCATTTTTTTACTTTCTCTTATTCTTTTTGTCCTTTGATTTATCTTTTAGGACATACCCTCTTTACATTTTTTAATTTTCTTAATATGGAAAACATTTGCAGAAAGAAAACGTATGTATAATATTACAAGGCTTAACCTTAGTCATTCAAAATTATGACTCCTATTGGTATAGGAACCTAATAGTGCAGATGGATGAAACAGTGTCCGTACAGGTAGTGGACTCATCAGAATAGATGGAATCATGAAAATAGGGTGAACCATCGCCAGGAGCAGGACTTTGCTCAAGAGATAGAGTGAGCACTTGAACAAATGGATACAGATATGGAGCGGCAGGAGTTAGAACAAGACATCTACCTCATGCCTCACCACCAAGAGGTCGACCCACCATCTTCACCGCATCCAAAAGAAGAGAAAGTCCCAAGCGACCTAGGAGACACTGAGATCCTTGGAGATCAGCTAGACGGAGAGATGCACAACATCTCATTCGACGAGTCTTAACATAGATTTGTGCAATCTTGCAAAGTGTCAACTCTGAAAGATCATACATCTCCTACACAATATGAAGAATGAGTGATCATGCCTGACATACAAAAACATCTAGTAGCATTGGCTAATGCTACCAGAGCATATGCTGAAACCACTAGCTCAAGTGTTCAATTTCTAATAGCTGAGAATGAATGAATGGCAAAGGAGCTACAGATGGCCAAGAAAGAAGGAGAATTGGTTATAGCGTTTGCCCGAGAAGAATTAAAGAAGGTAATACTGGATGAAGTATTGTCCCTTGACACACTCATGCGAGTGTAGTAATCCAAGTTTGGTACCATGCATAAGGCAGTCATCCATCTCAACAGATGGTAGCAACGATGTGCTAGAAGAGCACGTATCTTGTCGAACGTGCATGTTGTTGTTAATTACATGAAAACATGGACGATGACATAAAAGGGATCCCCGCTTCACTTGCCTAAGATGATGAAGCCCAGAGCGGTCAGGATGAAGGCACGCATACAGAGTCAAATCCAATGAAGAGCTCTCGTACCTCATCACTAGTCTACAGGCTTCCCATGCACGTGTATTCAAGAGTATGGATGTTGTGGTGCGTGCACATGCGATCCCATCTATTGGGACTCTCACCCAGGCGAAGACAAAGGCACAAGTTTGACTAGAGCTTGACTCGTACTTTGATGAGTTGATGTGCATAGCCACCAATCCAAACTTGTCAATTAGTGCAGACATCATGCACAAGTATGTTGTTGGTCCAGCCACGTTGAAGAAAATGATGTGAATGCTATCAGATGAATTGGACAGAGGAGCCCGAGCAATGTACCCGGATGCTATGGAGGCAAGAGTCAGGTTCCAGAAAGATGTCACCTTGGAGTACACGGACACCATCGCAGACTACCGATCTTGGCATTAGTTCGCTACTATTGATCATCACGAGGATGTCGAAGAGTTGGACTTCCCACGGTTGTTTAAGTCATAGTGATGTCTTGCATGGCTTGCTCAAGCCATTTTATCTCACATGGGTACATGTGCATTGTAATGTAACGTCTTGTCAAGTGTAAGTTCAAGTGTCGATAGTTGGATGTAACAGTCATAGAGTAGATGAAGAGTCATGAGGGTAGATGAACTGTCACAAAGGGGAATGTCAAGGGCCACCCCAACTTTTGCTAGAAATAGTCCCTCGTAACTCATTATAAAGGATTTTAGTCAGCCAAGCTTTGATAGGAGTATCTTAGAGAAAGCTTGGATAGTATTGTAATGCACCTTGGCTTCTCCACTGCGCAGAGCTAGTATATCTCCTTGGAGGAGTAGGCGGTTGTGGTTGTAACGTTTCACTATCAAACTAGTGGTTGGACATGGATGTATTGTATGACTGGAACATACACTTCTTAATATAACAGAGCCAGCATGTTTCATGCATATGTTTTATTGTATTCTTTGCTATCTGGTTTACTCTAAATGATATATGTATTTTTTTGCTTATGCATGCATGTATGGACTATTCTGTATATGTATGAATCTTTCTGAAATGTGTTGTTGGTTCAACCATCACTTTGGACTGCTCACTATCTTGATTTCCAGCTTATGATGCATCTTCGCTCATGTGTTCCCTTCCAAGCCGTATACTATTATAGGTTTCCAAGGGGTGCACTCACCTCACTCTCTGTGTGTTAGAACTTCTCATGCACCTTCCTTGACTAGCTATAGTTGTCACACCCTTACTACCAATAGGGGCATCTTACATGCCTCTGTGTCAAGGCATTACTGTACGACCCACTGCTAGGACTCCTACACCAACCGATCTGAGGTCTAATCGGGACTTCTTACCAGGGAGATCCCCTAACATGTTGGTGGGTCCAGCACCATCAAATTTTTGGCACTAGAAGGAGGGCCATATGACAAGTTGTGTCCTCTCTTCCTGTTTTGAACCTTTTCATATCTATCATGGAGCCTTGCACTCTTCTCCCTCCGCAGTGTTTTTCGCATGTCGATTATGTTACCATCACGAGGTAGTTTTTTGATCTGTTGTCCACATACACGTATGATGGTGAAGGCGAAGTGACCTAGCCTAAGTTCTTACATGACTTCCTTTCCATGCTTCATGAGGAAGATGGATGTTCTGATGAACAGGCAAGTTTGTTGCTTGCATACACACTTCACAACTCTCCACATCAATGGCTATGAAGCCTACTGGTTGACAGCATGCACTCACTTGAGAGCTTCTGTGATCTCATTGAAGACACTTTCTATCATTTTGATTGAGAACATCTTGACAAAAAATTGTTACAACAACGGAAGGCTCTGCATGAATCACCTATGAATTTTTGGCAGCCTTTCGTGATTTGTAATTTCAAGCTTCGAAGAGCCACATGAAATTTTTCTATCTTTGGTACCAATTCAAGTATTGTCTTAATAAATTTTCCCATCCCAAGAAGAATTTTGAACTCAAGCCTTGCTTAGTATTCTTAAGTCATGGAGTTGCGCAATCACAGACAGATGTGGTCACTATCACAAGTTACTGTCCACCATCCCCTCATCAAATATCTCCACCACTACAGAGTGATGTCGGAGATCATGCTCACACATATGTTCAGTTGTTACATCCTCCCAACATCACTTTGATTAATTTTCTTATAGATTTGGTTGTGAGTCCATTGAATTTTCATATGCATTTTGTACCACAACCTCCGTCTTCATACTCTATTGTTCCTCTGGATGATACGATCTTGTGTTCCTCCATTCCTAACTCTATACTTGTTATGAACGAGGATCAAGCCACTGATGGAGTTGATGTTGCACAACCAACATGCGATGTCATTCATGAAGAGTATGACTAGGAGCTTGAGCATCAACACTCGACGAAGGATGACTCCCTTCCATCCAAGCCTCCTACGTTCTTTCCTGACATCTTTGGTGAACATGTCGTCCATGATTTCGTAGGTGTATCTTCATCTACAGATGCACCCATTTTTTATCACTCATGGGACACACCAGATTTCAGTCCATCATTCGACAATGGAGAGGACAAATTATTCATTGGAAATCCACTTGATTTTTCATCTGCCTTTCTGGAAACATAGAGGATGAATTTGTTCACTTTTCATCTACCCCCCAGTTTGATTCATCAAATCATGAGGATGCTAATGAAATCATTGATTTTTCTGATTGTGGTTGTCATGATCCATTTACTCCCATATTCAATCACAATCATGATTCTATTGCAGTTGATTTTTCAAAGCCACCAGTTTATGATGATCTGTTTGACGATGAAGTCGAAACTCCCCATATTGTCGAGGCACTTTAACCCGAGCTGATGGTTATGTTAGGCCCTCACTATCCTGAGGTTGGTTTCACTTCCAATCAGGAAATTTTTCGATCACCTGAGGCTCCTTGTCACTCATCTTTATGCATTGAAGATCAATCTCACACACAGATCGTGCTTCCTCCACTTGAACTACACGATCCCATCGCTCATGCATTGGAGGAATCTTACAGTGCAGCACACGTGCACGATGCAAGTTGTCTTTGTTTCTTTCGTTTGCTTGCATGTCACAGTCAAGAGTATGGGTATGCTTCAAAGCTACACGCAGTGTTGCACATCACCGTGATAAGTCCACGAACCACATGTCATGTACTTGCACTCACTTATGTCCTGTCGACACTTCGAAACATTAAGTGTGTTTTTCTTCATTGTTATATCTTTCTTGTTTGTTGGTACGCACAACCAGGTTGCTAGCGGACCAAGCCTTCACCAACATGGTTCAACCAATGCACTGGTGGCTACATTGGAAATATCACTTCGCGTGATAAGGCCCATGCACCGTTAACTTAGGAGTAGGAGTAGTGTTTTCTTTCAGTTTGTTTGTTTGTTTGCTTGCTTGCTTGCTTACTTTCTTTGCATGTTTGTTCGTTTTCTTGCTTGTTGGCTTACTCACTTTGCTTTCGCATTTGCTTTTGCTTCTACTTTTCTTTTTTGTTTGTTTGCATCTTTTGTTCGTAGGTTAGTTTCGCATGAAACCATGTATAACTATTAGAACAAGCTAGGTAAAGTAAAAGAGGACTTTTGCAGCTATCACTACTTGGTTATCTGCCATCCTACCTCTATATGAATAACTTGTTACTTTTATTCCATGATACGTCATTGGAAAATATGTAATGTTCGAAGTGAACCTTGGTGAAAACACAATTCTTGCACGCTAACTAGTGTCACCTACTCTAGTCAAGTGTTTTGGGTTCACCCTTGTTAGCTCAGTCAAGTAGAGTAAGGTGAGGGGGAAAACCTTAACAAGCACGTCAGAGGTATATAATAAACTACTTCTCTAAAGGAAGAACCTCTTCTGCTCTCAATAAGTTGGGATCCCTCTTCCACCTCTAAAATGAATAAGTGATATGCACAGTTATGAAAAAAATGAAAAGTAAAAAATTTGAAAAAATGAAAAATGAAGAAGAGAAAGGCTTCATGCGCAGAGAGGTGATCCAAGTAACTCTACCGAGGTACTAATGAGGATCGTTGGCAATGGAGTGATGCTTGTGTTCCTGCATGACTCCGTCAGGGTACTGTCCAGGCCTGCTGGAAACAGAGCAACAACAGAGATGAAACTAAGACTTTGACGACTATACTACTTGTGCACCAATATACCCCTCAACCCCAATCAAAACAACTATGTTGCCTTGGCTTGGAATGTGTGTCAATCGACCAAGAGCTTGGAAAATGCTGCATCTTAAAATCAAGCAAGTGTGGAAACGAAGATGAACTGAGAAATGAACAATACTTCCAGAGGTGTTAGACTTGCTTTTCATGAACAAGGTCCATTCAGAGAGCTGGAGTTCTAATAGTGTGTAGCCAAGTGTTTTAGTGGCTACAACCACCCTTCAAAAATTTTCCTTAGCTTCGTTTTGGAGCCCCCTTACCAACCTTTCGTAGCAGCATGTCTTTCTTCTTCAAATACACAAGTTTTAGTGATTTTCTTGCAAAATGACAACCTATCCATAAAATCTTGTTGCATCCCCCTCACAAGTTGTTTCTCTAGACTTGGTCTAGCTGCAGGATGAGTAGCTCCCTCAAGAAATTATGCAATTCTGGAGGGAAACTAGCCTTCCCTCCATAAATTGTGCAATTCTATCTAGAAGCCTGTTGGGCTCCAGAATTGTGCAAATCTGCCAGTCAAGCTTCACTAAGAAAATCGTGCAATTCCTCTCAACAGGGCTACTCAGCCTAGGAATTGTGCAATCATGGGAAGCAATCAGCTGCTCTTCCCAAAGATTGTGTAAATCTCCTGGGCAACCAGCCCAGCTACCTCCCAGAAATGCACATTTTTTCCTCCCAGTTGAGCAGACTGTTGCATGTGCAGTTGAGTTGACCGATTCCACTCGGGACCAAAAAAATATGACTTGCATGAATTAGCTACTTTTTCCTGAAATAGAAAAAGAAACATGCAAAAAGAATCCCTAGATTTTAGGGAGCTATTTTTAGCAGCTGGAGGCTACATGCAAAGATCGTTTTAGAACCTTTCCTCCACGTGTTGCTTTTTCCTATATTTGTGGCATGCGCATCATGAGCTTCAAAATTATTTATCGACGCTTCAAAGCTCATTTCTTCACATCAATCTTGGAGCTCTGACATCCTCTAGCACATCCAGGACTCTCTAACACATCCAGCTCAGATATTCATGGGTAAGTGGTCTTAACTTGTCTTTTGCAACATTTTTGTCACTTTTTTTGTTTTCGCTTGTGTGAGTGTTGTTTTCTTGAATTCTATGAACGATTGCTATCATTTACATGCATACTAGCTTGTACTAGCACCGTTTCATTTTTCGTTAGCATCTCACTGTTGTCGCATGCATGACACAGTTTTGCACGAACGGTCGTCGAATCAGCGACTCGCTCCACCCACATGCATGTTGTTCCATTTTCTAAATCCTTAACTCATTTTTTGCATGCACGATCATTCACTCCTACTTACACTGAGTATCACCATGCATTCACCTTCACATTTGTTTAAGTTGCCCATCGGCAAGATTGGGCAGCTGTGGCCCAAACTTTGCCTCACCAAGACATCATTGCACGATCCTGAGAGGGAAGGCTCTGTCTTCCCCTCAGGAAATGTGCATTTATGCCAAAGAGCTATTCTCATGTCTTGGATTGCATAATTTTTATGGACAGTGACTACTGGCCCAGAAAATTGCACAATGCAGTCTCTGAGCCTACAACCATTGCCAGCTGAGATTGTGCATTGCACAATTCCAGCAGCCAGACAACCAACCTGGATTACGCATTGCACAATTCCAGAAGTTAGTCAGCCTCCCAGAAAGCCAAAACTTCCTTTTGCGTAGGTTTGGCAGCCAGTCAGCCAACCTCCCAGAAGAAATTGTGCAATCCTTGCCAGTCAATCCCCAGGTATGTTGCATTTCGTTCTTCAAGTTTGCTTTGGTTTTCTCTGACAAATTTCTTTCCATGCATGTCGCTTTGTCTCCAGATATTGCAAGTGTTCATCTGCCTCTTATCATTTTAGGACCAATGGCCTCTAAGATCGCAGGATCAAAGGACACTGACGGAAGTGCAACTGGAGCATCAGTTGAGTGAGTGTCTACAAGTTTTCCAATCTATGAAGATACCAAACTAATTGTAGACAAGGACATCAAGTTGAAATGGAAAGAGGTCAATGATGCATTTGCAGGCACATTTGAGGAAGACCTAGAAGACCACCAAGTCTATGTGAATATCCACAAGTTCGGCTTGTACCGGATTGCTTGCAGGTATCCCTTGCTCCCATGTGCGGACATGATACATTGGATCATCTCACACATTGATCCCAAGACGATGACTTTGAGAAGTGTCAGTGGGATGGAGATTGCTACCTTTAGGTCACACGATTATGATGAGATGTATCAGATGTCAGAGCTCATGACTGTGGAGTAGGAGTATCCTCTTTGCAGACAGAGACAATCCCTCTAGCCCAAGAGAGTGGGTCTAGCCACAAACAAGACAATCTAATGTAAATTTCCTTATATTAGAATCGAATAAGAGGGCCTACCTCTTATAACACTAATCCACTTGATGGTGATCTTGCTTCCTTGCTCCAGCTTCCTTTTGTTCCTTTCGTTCAAATACCTAAAACAAACATGCAAGAAACAACAAAAAACGTGATATCATAAAATCAAATTCAATCTACTTAAAAGTTCAAGGATTTCTAAGCTATCAAATGTAATATTACACACGATATAGGAAATAAACCATTAGTTGTATTAAAATAAACTTCAAAGAGAAATACAACCGGAGCCTTGACGTTGCAGGTTCCCTTCGACGTGTCTGGGTTCTAGCACCACTATAAGCATCTCATGATTCACCCTCAAAACAATGGAAGTTCAAGGCTTCTTCCTCTTTACTCCAAACCAAACACTACAAGCTTATTCTCCCTTCACACACAAACTAGAAGGCTAAGGTTCTTAAGATGGCTATCAATGTTTGCAGATTATTCCAGCCCTTTCATTAGCTAGCTGAGGTTGTAAAATGAGGAGTTTATATAGCTTTCATAGAGGGGAAATGGATCCTCTTATGGTGGGATAGGCCTTATCCATTTTGGTTTCTTCCATTTTAATAGGGGAAAGGAGCCCAAATAGACTCTCTCGGCTCTATCTTGCTCAAACATTTACTAGACTTCCATTCATGAAGCTTCTAGACCTGGAAGCTTCGACTCCATTTTTAAAAACTTGCTAAAAGAGGGTCAGTGCGGGTCATGAATGGCTTACCAGTGTCGCTCGGTGCTAGGCTTAGTGTTAGACTGTACAAAACGGCACAGGGAGGAAACTGAGTGCTTGCATCGGTCTTGAAAATTGAGTCTGAAGGAATATTCTTGGGAAATTATGTAAGAGGGAAATGTTATGCAGATGAAGGGGGATGTAGGGACATGTTCTTCATGGTAGGAAAGCACATGAGGGTCACTATAGAGGTCCTCTAGGATCGAGGAATGGGGAGTACAAGGATAGTGAATAAGGAACTAAAGTTGAAAACCTATGAAGTCACTTGATCGAAAGCCAATAATTAGAACTTGTCATCGAGTGCGAAGAACTTGCCATTAGGGCATGCAAGATCTAAGGTACTGGAAAGGAGTCCCTTGTCCAACTTCCCAGATAATGAGTTGAAGATGACAGGAAGTAACCTTGTCGAAGGTGGGCCATGATATATCCCAAATCATCAAAACGAGACAATGGATGCAATTATTATGGATGATATAGAGAATTAGGAATGAGTGTAAACTATAGAAGGATTAACTCTTAAACATATCAGAGACAGGACTCCGGAGTTTGGCAGCTTTTGGATCCATAAGATCAAAGGTCATGATGATGTGGTAGAGATTAGATGGAAAGGAAAAAAATGGTTGCCCAAACCTAGGAAGGTCAATGATTAAGTGGGGATATCCCAACCTGACATAAAGCAGAAGAGTGTCATGTTCAAGATTAACAAGTTGCCCAAACAACTGGTAAAAGTTTCCCATTTTCCCCCACCATTTCTGGCAGGTACCCAAACTATTTTTTATCACAAGCTTTAAGGGGATAGCATATGCTTATAATGTAAGTCCATCTTTCGCATAGATCTGACCTATTAAGATTAACAAGCCCTAGGAAGGAGAAGCTCATGCCCGTCATGGTGACGAATCTGATGTCATTAAAAGTTTAACGATTTCGACAAAGGAAAAATTTGGTATCTTTTTCATGTTTAGAGAGTTTGAAAAAAACACGGAAAATAAAACTCCAAAATGTCCCTTTTCATAAAGATGTCTCTCGAGCCCGAAAAGGTAGAAAACAATACTCGAAAGAACTGCTTGACTATGTTAGCCAAGGAGTACCTTTTTCATAAATAGTTTATCCCAGCCCAAAAAAGGGGTAAACGTAGACTGGGTAAACGACGTTTCAAAACCATTTACAAGGTCAAACGACAAGAACTCAACAATATTTTCATTTTATCTTTTTACGAGTCGAGAAAAGATTTTAAATATGACTCTAGTTTCGCATCACCATTGGCAAATCATCACCTGTCACTACACCAGCAACAAATGCATTATTCGTTTCTAGCAAAAAAGGCGAAAAAATGCTTTTAAAACCCTAAAACGTGGTGAAAAGTTTATAAAAAGGGATAAAGTAAAACATTTTTTTACCATTTACCTCTTTTACCTCATTTGGAGCAATTTTTACCCACTTATGCCCTAAATCTTCAGGAGCAGATTGCTACGAATCCAGGAGGCCGATCATCGAACCGTTAGTTGGAGGTAAGAGCCGAGGCCCTAATCTTTGCATTAATACCTGTTTTTCATGCATTTAACCATCTTTTTTTGGGGTTTTAAGGGACTTTTGGCAAAAAAAAAATGCCCTCAGTTGACGTGGGATCCAGGCACAGGACCACACTGATCAGGGGATTTTAGCACGGGCTCTTGCACCTTCGGCCCACCTTGTTGGGTAGTGCAAGCCCTGCGGAACGAGTATGGGGTGTGAAGCCCAGAATTTTGGGTAATATTAGGGTAAAAGACTCCGCGGAAAGCGCGGAGTGCGAACTATAGTAGGTTGCGGCAAAAGGTATTCTGCCCAAAAATAATGTAAAGAAATAGTAATAGAGTCAACCGTGGAGGGATTGCGAGCCAAGGGAAAGTATAAATAGAGCAGGGCTCTATGACGGAAAGTAGTTATGGAAAAAGATGGAATGTAATGGGCTCTGAAAGGAAATAGTTTGAAAGTGTCTGTAAGTCCGAGTTGAGGGAGTAGGGTAGAAGGTAGAGGCTCTGCGCACAAAATTCTATAGCTATGTGCGCAGACCCCTGTAGCTGAGTGTGTAGGGTGGATCTAGATGTATTGTGGAAGATTGATAATAAAGATAAATTTCTTCTGAATTCTGTGTTGATTGCGACTATATTATTTTATGATAGATGAACTATTATGATTTCTTCATTTGCTACGGTTGAATTCATGTGAACTAGATTAATCTTGATGCGCGAAGTAACCAAAAGTAATAAATCTCTGCTTAAAAACCATTTTAACTAGATCAAACTAGTAATAAGTGATTCCATCTATAATAAGCGCAATAAGGGTATTTTGATCTATGTGGATCTAGCATAGTGCTAGGTTGCAGAATGTCATGTGAGCCCCAAACCACATCCAAGATATCCCCAAGGTGCAGAAACCTAGTTCCATCACCCTCCCCTGCTACCTCGGTTGAGACCTCAGTCTGCGCTTTGCAGGTTGTTGCCGAAAGGGCCGGTAGTTGCAGGATTTGTTTGGCTAAATAATTCTTCCGAACCTGGGTCAAACCCCTGTAAGCCAACAAATGGTTCCACTGCTAGGACTGGGATCTACCTAACAGGTGTCTGATGTGAAAGGCAGGGATGCCAGAGGAAAGACCAATGAAGGAACAGGACAGTACTAATGGCGAGCGCCATCCACTTACAAATATTCAAGGGAGCAACAAGTGAAGATCCAGAAAAGTTTTGGTTTGTATTGAATTCAGTATGGGATCCACAGTAGATCATGAATGATGATATCAAGAAAGTCATCTTAGTCAGCACACTGCAGGACCGAGCGCTAACATGGTATATGAAGCATTTGGGCATTAACCCAACGGTGGGGATAGCAGACATATACACAGAGTTAAAAAGGGAGTTCGGCTGGCCAAAATCAGAGTTGCATTCAGTCGTAGGATTCAAAGAAATCATGATGATGCCTGTAGAGACCCCGTGGGATCTGGGTCAGAGGATAAAAAGCATTATTCGTGAAGCCAACATGAACCCGATAGATGCACAGCACCGCGCTTGGTTTATCGCATCGTTAACGCCATATTTGAAATCAGCTTTGTCACAACAGAAGATCTCAACCCAAGCAGAAGCACTGGAGGCAGCAATGTAGCTACACGAAACCCAGTACAGGACCCAGGGTTGGGAGTTTAGCAAATCCAAGCGTAGGTCCAAAATTTCTATTTGAAAATACAAAATTTAAAACAGGACCAGGCACCAGAAGTTCGAGAAGAAGTTTGGTGCATCAAGTGTAGCGGCCAGTGTTATAGGGAAAAGTGTCTACTCAGAACTGCTTATCCCACTAAGGTGTGATAGCTGCCTTAGAAACAAACAAAGTAAAGCTACTTTCATTTCCCCTTTATGAAGTATAGATAGAGAAGAACAAAGAAGACCAACCTCTGTCTTGCGCTAATCTCCTGGTTCGATTCCTCTCTTTCTTGATAGTCCTTCGTTACTTGTTCCCTTGCACGCCCAGCTTCACAAAGTACCTGTAAGATCACAGTAGCATAGCACTATACAAGAACATGGATCTATAATCATAAACAATCTAGGATCAGATGTAAATTGACCATACAAATGTAGCAAACATAAATTACACAAGAGTATGGAGGAAAACTTGAATAGCTTTTATTGATAAACAAGAAAGAGCCAAGGGGAGTTACAACTAGTTGTTCTGACCCAGTATCATCCTCTCAGCAAGGAAGCCCCTCTTCACCTCATACAAAGCTTAGATCACCCAAAAATCCGATGTTCTGTCTCAAGAAACCAACAGTAATTCCTTACAATATGCAAAATTCCAGCCTCTGGATCTCTGGGATGAGGGATCCATATATAAATATCTATAAGGGAGATGAGTCAGCTTGTGATTTGATTAGTGTCTTCCCTCTGATAGTTCTTGCTTCCACTTGGAGATTGATGATCTCTTACTCATCCTTGGTCGAATTCAGAGAGGCAAGTGTCACAGGAGAAGTTTCTGGAAGCTTCCATTGCCTCTCCACCTCGCGGAATGACACTGCCATTTGTCATTTCTCACCCATCGCACCACATAGAAGGGATTTTTGAAATGCAATGCACCCACACAGTGTATTTAGGTGAGATGCAACGCACTTTGCCTATGGATCAGCTGAAATGATCCTGTTTTGACCAATTCTGAGTAGTTTTTCATGGAGAATTTCTGGGAGAAGCTGTAATCAGCTGACCTTGTTCCTTTAGGGGTTAGAACAACACTTTTAGGGACTTAGGAGCCCTTGGTTTATGGATATTTCATGCTTGGGGTTGTAGTGCCCAAAAATGTCTATAACAGTTGCCCCCTAAAGCATGAGGTCGTTAATCTTTTGATGTCGGGTGAAATGCTTTATTATGAGGATCTGAAGTTCTTTCAAGCTGGGAGGAGACCTGTAATAAGACACAATACAATACATTATCTTCATAATATTTTCATGATCTAGCTGAGGCGGGCATTCCCATGCTCAGCTTTATAAATTCATTTTCATGTACATAGGACAGACAATCGTCTGAGTGTAGATTGATGATTCTGGTAGAGCCATCATCCCTTTGATTGGATGATTATCTGTGCAGCAATGATGTACATTTGATGTCTTTATTTCCCTAAATATATATCGCAGCCCAGATGGATGAAACTAGATCTGGGGTCTTCAATCTCGTTCGATATTCACTCGAAGTACAAGTCGATCCATGTGAGAGATGTTCTGGAGTCGAACATGGAAAGACATCGCCTGATTACCAGCCAATGATGTAAGCTGTTAACAGGCGCGAGAGGAATCACCGATAATGATAATGACCCTCAAGGTACTGCAGTACAATTCACGTGGTGTGAATAAAGGACTTGGCGTCGAACACCACGCAAAATATTTCGGTCGAAGGTCATTGATGTAAACTTGTCGCCGGAAGTGAGAAACTTGCCATTGAGGCATGCAAGCTTCAAAGTACCGAATGGGGTGTTCCTAGATCAACTTCTTGGATAATGAGCTGATGTCGACAAGAATCGATTCGTCATAGGAGGGCCTTAATGAATCCCACATCAATGACACGGAACAGAGCAAATGATTTTAATGGAGGTGAAAACGATCTGGTGATATAAGGTTTAGGGTGGCGGTCATGAAAGAATGGAGTGTAAATGTATTGTAGCGGGTGAGACACAGGTGAATTCTCTGAATGACTTCTCTTGAACATATCGGTGACACTGACATGATGGATTGGTAGCATTAACCCCAAATGTGGATGGTGTGATGGGACCATGGCGATGTGACCAGTGAATGAAACAACCCAACCCGACATGGATGTGGAGTGAAAGTGTCATGTTCAAGAGCGACTTGCTACCAACAAAGTTTCTTCAAGTTTTCTTCCCAATTTTTCCCCAGTCATTGCTGACCAGTACCTCTTTATTTTTGTCAAGCTTGAGGAGGATAACATATTTTTGTTCTATAATTTTCCCTTTGGGCAAACCCATCGCTATGTTTGTCACTATTAAAATTTTAACGAGTTTAATGACAAAGATAACTCGGTCCTTTTCAATTTTAGAGAGTCTGAAAAGGAACGTAAAGGAAACTCCAAAATTCCTTTTTCGTCATCTAATCCCTTAAGTCTGAAAAAGTATAAAACAATACAGAAGGGATGAATTTTCGATACTTTTAACGAACCGAACAAAACAAGCGCTCGATCTTTTTGTGTAATAATCCCTCAGGTCCAAAAAGATTAAAATTTAGAGGAGGGATAGCACTTCCGGTCCCTTTAGCGAGTTGGAAAGGCCAATGGCTCGGCAATCTTTTCATATTTTACTAGTCAATTGAAAAGAGCTTAAAGGAGACTCGTCTTTTGAGGAACGAGTGATAAAAATGGGTAGCAGTTGATTCCAAGTAAGGTTTGGAATTTTCCAATCACGGCAGTGTTACAAGGATGGCTAGTGAGATCACTCTTCGCAGCTGTTCCTCAAAAAGGGGTAAACAATCAAATGGAGGTGAATGATCGGCCAATACAGAGTGGAGGTGATGATGAGAACATGACCAAGGCTTTTAAAAGGCTGAAATACTACATTCATGATGGTTATTTAACGGGAAATCGGTTCATTTTTTTTTATTGAGCTTAAACACTGGGAATGACTCTAGTTACTAGGAATCCCTTGACCAGTTTTGGCCCCCTTCCGCTCCTGACTTCAGGTGTACTCGAGGGGGTAGCTGCACTTGTAACCTCTCCCTTTGGAGCCTTCTTCTTCTTCGTCTTCTTCTTCTTCTTAGCCACCTGGTTACTCGAATCGAGACTTTCACCAGGTGAAGTAGAAGATGAGGATGTAGAAGTGGGCGTAGAAGGGGAGAGATCCACCTTAGAATCAACATGATGTTGTTCAGGTGGAGGGACGTATTGACTAGATGGTGAGACGGCAGGGACCAAAGAGGTTGAAAACAACCAAACCGGCAACCCAATAGTTAACCCTGGGAGGGACAACGTTGCCATATAAGGAGCACCAACATTTCCGAAAGGAGCGAATGACCAGGGTTCCCGTCAAAGGGGATCCCTAGGTTGGTGAACCCCGGAAAAGTTGCCATCGAGAATGAAAAGGAAACCTACTCAAGCTAACACGAACGAGATCTAACCAGGTAAATGTGAACGCGGCCGAAAAAATTTTAAGATGCAAGGACATAACTTGACCTTTTCATGTTTTAAGAGTCCAGAAAAGGACAAAAAGATGACTCTAGTCTCCTTTGAATGTTTAGTGAGCCCGAAGTGACAAATTCTCAGATGAGCCTTTTCGTTTAAGGAGTCTAAAAAGGATCAAAAGTGACTACTCTGGAGAGCTAGGAAAAAAGGTTTACCAAACAAATCCGTAAAACTGCATATACACCTTGGCAGTCATATGAAAACCAAGGACTTTCCGTACAGCAGTCAATCTTCCCAAATGTTGTGTTCGGTGCGTTACATCTTGTAAGGCGGCAGACACAGCTTCCTGTGGATAAAGGATGATAACCTAGTGGGGTCTCCCCGTATACTTGATGGTACGTGGGAGCTCAAGTCCGTGCTAGACCACTTGTTGCGTCATGGAAGGAGGAATCACCCAACCTTAAGTGAAACAAAAGTGACTAGGTTTAACGACACCGGAGCACGTCTCTAGCCTAGACCTCTAAATGTGAGCGTTATGTTCCAATGCATTTTTAAGTTCATTCAGTTCATTTTACGGTTGATCTTTGATTAGGTTTCGATTTCCAGGTCCTACCTTATGTAATCTCTCACAATTCCCTAAATGCAAGCTATATGCCAAAAAGTATCATTTCGTTCGATGAACACTAACTACGAGAGAGTTGAGAACTTTTCAATCAAACAAAATGACCATAAACAATCAAGAATAAATCTAATGCAGCTAATGGCAATTAAAAAAACTTTTCTCTAAAGTTATTAATCGTTAATAACAACGAAAAGATTTATTTTCCATTAACTAATTCAACGCAAAAGAGACTGTTCGTTTTCTTTTCAATGGCAAAGTGCACTAAACAAATTTTGAGAGATAATAACACCGAGTAAAAGAGACAAATTTCACTCAATGAGAATGCAATGAAGTCTGTAAATACCAAGGCAGTCCTTCAGAACCAAGAGAAGATCTCAAAGACCTCAATGGGCCATGTAATCTAAGCCCAAAACGAAGCCAAGCGAAATCCAAGTGAAAAGAAGAGAATCACTCGAATAACGCAATAAAAAGTTTAACAATCACTGAACAAGTGCAAGAGAGTAACCAAAAAATTGACTGGACCAACAGAAGACCAAAAATCCTAAGGAAGGCTCGATGCACAAAGCCACTAGATGCCCTAGGGCTAAAATGTGAAATCGGTGGAAAATGGCAAACACCCAAAGTATGCAAATGTAATCTATGCACACTTTTCATTCATATCCTGAAAATGAGAATTCTAATTATGCAAGTGTGATCTATGCAAGAGAATTCTCAAACACACGATGATTCTAATGTAATCTAAGAACCAATCAAGTGCTAATCAAGAAAACGGGATGTCAGTTCCAAAGATCATAAACTAAAAACACTCATACACAATTTAGCCCCCCCCGGCGAATGAGGGGGAAATTTTTTTGCAAAAACAAAAGCAAAAAGATGCAAAATTGTGAAAAGACTGAGACAAACCTCCAAGTAATGATCAAAGGAAATCAAATTAATAATTTTCCAAAAAAAACTCAAAACCAGTCAAACAAGACTCTGACACACTCAAGTGATTGAAAAAGGTGTAGCTAGACACAAAACCCAAGCTTGGAAGGCTACAAACAAGCAAACTAGAAAATTTCACAGGCCTGGCGCGACTGTCAGGTGGAAAACTAGCGCCAATTGAGGATTGGCGCGGTCTGTACACTAGTAAGTGGTGCCACTTGGCGCGACTGTCATGCAAAAAAGAGCGCCAATCAAGTTTGCTAGCTTAAAAATAAAAACAAGCAATCCAAGGCTTGGTCGACAGTATCCAGACAGACCAGGCAGTAAGAGACAATAGAGCGTCCAACCCAGAAAGCTATCTAAGCAATCAAAACAAGAGAAACCAAAGAGACAAGACAAACTCCAAGTTGTTTAGTTCGTAAACCAAACCGGAGATTAACTGAAGTGGCGTTGATCTACTTCGCTAATGCAAAGAAATAGCGTTTTGAAGGCTATCTGGCCGTACTTCAGACTCCATCTAAAGTTTACAAATCGAACAACAAGCTAACTCCCCAGCGGAGTTGCCAAATTGTTGTGGAGGTGAATCCCCTCTGCGCACAAAGGTGATCCCTACTAGCCCAGACCGGGTCTAGCAACAATCCAACAATGCTATCACGCAAGTTCCTAATTGCAAATTAAAGGTGGATGATGAGAACCTACTTGGATTCCAACGCTAATATTCGTAGAAGAGACGTTGCTCTCGTTCCTTTGCTTCGGCCGGTCACAATCCCCACGATCTCCGTGATTGGACACCTGCACATGCAAAGAACAACACAAATACAAGCATAAAATCCAATAGATGCAATTATATATCAGTCAGAAAAGATATAACTCAACATCAATCATTACAAAGGACAATGAGAGTGGAACCATAATGATAGTCATCTATTATTGATAAACAACAAAGAAGAATACAACCATAGTTCTGACGTCAAATCCTCCTTTGGCTGGGTGATCAGCTACACAAGTCTTGCAAAGCTTGTTGGAATGGGAAACAAGCCTCTCTCTCCTTGGTGACAAGAATCTCCTCACTTAGATTTGGCCTTATGGATGCAGAGAAGGCTCTTGCAACTTCAATCTCTTGAACTCCTGGAATTCTTACTATCACTAGCACCCTGCTGGAACTAGCTTGCTCAAGGCAAAAGAACAAGATTTTATAGATAGAGGGGAAGGAGATAGGATCAACCAAAATATTCATGGGATTGGATTTATCACTTAGAAGTTTCCATGAAAGGTGGCAAACCACTTCCCTTCTATGGAGATTCGAAGCCAAACCATCCTAACTCAACACGGATTCAGTTGGTGAATGGGTTAAGGAGAACCTTCGGAAGCTTGTTTGTTAAAAACTTTACCCAAATTGGTTGGCGCGAGTGCGACTCTGAGACAGAGCGCCAACTAGCGTGCCCTCTTTAGAGGATTTCCCCCATTGGCGCGAGCAGTACACTGTGGACCCGCGCTAATGCAAAAAGGGCTATTTTTATGGGTATTCTGCAGGAGATGTATTCAGGGCATATGAAGCTCATACTTAGAGGAATATAATGCAAGTGGTTTCAGGTCATGTCACTTCTCACAGGTCCCGGAATGAGTCCTCCAGTGTGCAAGAGAGGGGTAATAAGGACGGTGACAAACGGTGACAAATTACTGTGTAACAATACTATCCTTTAAAGACCCTATGAACACATCAATCCTATGCTCCTCTGGAATATCTTTTACCCTTATGTTCAGTTTTTGGAACTCCTCAATGTGCTCCATTATTGAACCCTTTTGTTTGAGACTTATCAATTGGCTAAAAAAAGTGTTTCTTTATGTATCCTCATAATGTGCTATCAATTCTTCCGTAAAGATTTCCCAAGTGATAAATTGTTTACGAGAGCAAAGCCATTGATACCATACAAATTGATTTGGTTCCAAATATAAAGTTTCCATACGTACCTTTTGTGTGCTTTGCACATTATTGAGATCGAAGAATTGCTCCATCTGTAATATCCATGTGGCAGGATCCTTGCCATCAAACTTCTTCATATCAATTTTTGGAATATGGTGAGTCTTCGATCCAACATTAGAGTCTATGGAATCATGATTAACATTTATTTTGTTCTCATCATGAGTTTCCTTTAGTACGCTTTCACCCTTATTGACCATTTCTTGTAGCAACTTATTCATATTTATCTTCAATTCTTCCATCTTATCATCCATGCCATCAATTTTACCTTCTATGCCTTTCTTTAAACCATCCATCTTAGCTTCTACATCTTTCCTTAAACCATCCATCTTAGATTCTGTTGTTTTTTGTGCAAGTGACACTTGTTGCACTTGTTCTTGTAATTTTGATATACCATATAACATTTCTTCTTCTTCTTCATGAATCATGCTAGAGCTTCCAGGTTTCTTACTAGTTGTTTGCATTTTCTTTCCTCGAGGCATCAGTTACCGATAATAATGCTCTATTATGCCCTTTTAATTCCTTCAAAACAAATTTTCAAACCAAGCTTAAGCAAACATTTAAGAAAATATACACACCTTTTTTCACTTTGTAGGAGATCGATATTGCCTCTGATGTATCTCTGTACTTTCCGATCATCTAGTTCTAAATGTGTGACTTGAAGTAGCCCTTTGTGTCCTATTTCCAATACCACAAGTCTGACCCAAATTGGTTTCTCCAAGGAAGAGTTATGCGAAATGTCCCACAGTGACTTGATTATAGACTAGTTCAGTAGAGCGAACTTGTGTGACATGCCACGAGTCACTGTTTCGAGCTTTGGATCTGAAAAAATGCATACAAGAAACTACAGTCCATCCTCTTTCTTTACCTTCTTACGAAATTTCAATCCGATCCCCAGAGAGAAAGTTATGACAATTTTCCTCAGGTCACCTGTTTGGAATGTAATTCAGGAGTCTGCAAAAAGACCAACTTCCTCAGATCATATCTCTGTAAATATAGCGCAAAAGGCTCGGAAATTCGGACCCGAGGTTCAGCGCGATTTCTTCTCAAATGGATTTTTTTTGCAACTTCTGAAACGTTGCAGAAAAAAAGTTATATCGAAAATTCCACGATGACCTATTTGGAGTAGCGAAACCCTAGAATCCAAAGCTCTGATACCAAATGTTATGAAACCAGCTCAAGAAAAGATAGAAAAGATAGATCAACGCCTTAGAATTCAGCCTCTTCGAGGGGGAAACCTCCTTTACATTACATAAATGAACAATTCTTGGATGATTCAAATGACAAAACCTCCTTTCTATTTATAGGAGTCTAAGGAGTCACAATATAATCCAGCCGACCTAACAATAATAATATAAAGCCACAAAAATAACAATAGAGGAATTCTATGGGGCACAGTAATAACAATATGGGGGAAATAGGGGCACAACAATATTAATAAGGGGTATAACTACAATAGTAATGGAGTAATCACTAGTATTATAGGGACCCAACAAAAACAATATATAAATAAATGAATTAAGTAACAACAACAATGATGTTATTTCCTAAGGGAATATCAATCTGTCGATGGAAAAAATGATCTCTTGGAAAAATGTATTAGAAACACTGACATGAATCTTCAAATGGAAATAAATTATTCATTTTTTCTATTATGAATCCGTTAGGTAATGAATTGAATGAAATTCCCTTGTCTCATTAAAATTTCTTTCAAGAAATGCTTGTCCATAAATTGACCTTCTTTATTCTCCTAAGACCCGCAAAAAACGAGTGTCTACTTGCAATAAAACATTAAATCATGGAGAAAGGGAGGTGATCAGGCTCCCCTAATCCAAGAATTATGCAAAAAAACTAGCAAGTAGTTACTCTATAAAACAAATCTACGGAAAAAAATAACAAAGTAAAATTAATTTATTACCTGTGGGAGAGCAGTGGCCAATCATACTAACCAGCAGTGTTTTAATTACAAATCCTTTGTTTTTAGTCCGATTCGAGTGATTCAAAATCAAAATGAAATATAATTCAAAGATATATCACCAATAGAAATAAGTTTTTAAAATTCTATGATATGATATGTCAATTTTACTTAGAACAACCTACATAACAGAGTCATTTTAGATTTCCCCATATAGAACAACAATGGATATTTTAAGCATAGATTTTTTGTTTGATGATGGATTCAAATGATTAAAATTGGAAATGAAAGAATATTTATTTATTTATCTCCAATAGAAACAGGTTTTGAAGGAAAGAAGAATTGATAGGTCAAATACTCTAATGAACAGCCGGAAAAATAGAATTTTAAGAGTGTTGATTTACAATAGACAATCAGTATTTTGGTTATACCTTTCTCATACAATATCAAAAATGAGTGATTCAAATTTATTTGTAAAATAGATTCATAGGGGAATATACCATAGAAGCAATTTTTCAAAATATAGTAATTTAGGCCTCCAAACGCTAACTGTCCCAACTCTGTTACTAAGCTGCCTACTAGACACCTTGTCAATGTTTTGGTTATAAGTTTTTCGTTTCAAATCCAAATTGAGTGATTAAAATTGGGTTGGAAAATAGACATCAAGGGCTACTTAGGATAGAAATAGGTTTTAAAAATATAGTCATTTAGGCCTCCAAAACGTGACTGTCCCAACTCTGTTCCTAAGCTGCATACTAGACACCCTGTCAATGTTTTGGTTATAATTTTTTCGTTTCAAATCTAAATTGAGTGTTTCAAATTGGGTTGGAAATTAAAAATCAAGGGCT
This sequence comes from Pinus tabuliformis, assembly GCA_031772625.1. Taxonomy (NCBI): domain Eukaryota; kingdom Viridiplantae; phylum Streptophyta; class Pinopsida; order Pinales; family Pinaceae; genus Pinus; species Pinus tabuliformis. The sequence goes on along the minus strand of CM062805.1, from coordinate 699,313,543 downwards.
AATTAGGATAGAAACAAGTTTTTAAAATATCCCCTTTTGGTCCCTCAAAACATGACTATCCCGGCTATGTTTTCAGAAATTTTATCAAGCCCAGAAGCCAAAAAATATGATATTCAAACCATTTTTCCAAATCGGTGATAAAAATGAATATGCATGTTTTTATAACTATTATTTCCATTATAATTCATCTACATACACAAATAAATTAAAACATTTATCACCGATATTGATCTCCACAGCTTGTTGCAACAAAAACAACTATTTTTACATAAAAAAGGGTTTATTTTATTTCCTTATTTATTTTATTTTCTACACTAACCTATTCTGATTTGAAAAATGAATATGATTATGTATAAGATTACTTCTAGTGGAGCCATTTTTGAAATAAGGCCTCAAGTGTGTATATACCCAAATTTGAAAAATGCATGTTAATGAATATTAGGGTATGAGAAGCCAACTTCTCTTGAAAAGATGGTGTCAAAAATTGTTGAAGTATGGGTAATGTTGCAAGCAAATGATGGAGTGAAATCAATCTTAAATATATCCTTTAATTTCTTGATTTCCCGTAGCCATCATATCATGAAGTTCTTGAGCTTTTAAAATAGCTTTTTGATGCAAACTAGAAGAAACCTCATTTTTTTCCATAACCTCTACAACTTTTGGATTTGAAACATTCTGAATCTCAGTATAAGTTTTCTCCAATTGTGCATGTGAAATAGGATGGGTGGGAAGGGTGGCTAAATTTTTCAATTCAACACTATAAGCATGTTGTACTGGTTTATTATGGTGAGGATGTGGAATGAGTTGAGCAGGAAATTGTGTAGGGAATGGAGCATTTTGATGATGTAGTTGATTAGGTTGAGTGGATGATTTTGATAGGCAAGCAAAATGTTGTGGAAGAGCTAGTGAAGAATATGGAGGATGTGTGTGCTACAAGATGAGGGAGAGTAGTCATGCAATCATAAGATGAACCACTCCAAACTTGTAGACAAGATTTGTGGGGGTTATATTGAGATGGACATGACTTCTCTAACACATGAGTATTCCATAATGGATTATGCAAGTAAGAGAATGGAGAGGAAGTGTTTTGTACCATACATGTAGGCCACAATTTCCATGGTTTTGACCTTGTTGCAACTTCCCCATCTATTTGATATGTTACTTCCATCCTAGATAAGGAAGGACAACTATCTATGGGATGCTACTTTTGGTAATGAGGGCAAAACACTTCATCAAATTCTTGATTTTTTTGAACCTGCAAAACATCCAATTATGAATTTAGAGAGCTAATAAAATCAACTTTAAAATGTTCAAATAAAACATTGATTTTAGCTCTTATATCTCTTGTTCTTGTAGCAGATTTGGAAAATAAATAAGAAGTTTCTCTAGAATTCTTACTAGCCTTGGAGATTCCTCTGGAATACCTTATGCATAATTCACAAACATCATCATATGATAACTAAAAAACATCACCTTTTCCTATCAGATTTAATAGTTCTAAAAATTCATCTTTGATTCCTTTAAGAAGGAGTGTTTTTAAGATCTTTTTTCCAAATACTTATGCTTTTATTTTTGAAGGTTGTATCGAAATCGCTCCACATATTCCTCCAAGATTTCATCTTCCCCTTGTATTATATCGAAAATATCTTCATTGGATTTGTGATAGTCTTGGTACTTGTTCAAGAATATGTTCTTCATGTCCTCCCACGTTTGGATGCAGTTCCCACCTAGGCTCATGAACTATTGGATAATTGCTCCTTTTAGAGTAAGATGAAACACTTTCAACCTTTGATCATTAGTATAATAATCATATCCTCTAAAAATTATTTCAAACTCAAATAAGAATGTATCTAGATCTTCATTTGTCAAACCATGAAAATTTGGTAGAGAAGATGGGGGAATTATGTGCATTTGTGTCACTCCTCCTAGATCTTTGATACAAAATTCAAAAGTTGCAATGTGAGCCATTTCTTACTGTAATAGAAGATGTTTTTCATGTGTTTCTTTGAGGCTTCTCCTTCAAATTTTCCTATCAATTGGTTAGTGAAATGGGTGGGGCTTACATCACCACTTGAGTGGAAATATGAGATTTTTTCAAAAATTCTACCTCTAAATTTCCTACGAAATTCCTACGAAATTCTGCTGAAAAGCGGGCGGAGGAGAAAGAACTTTACTTGCTCATTACGCAGGTTCTTACCTCCCATTTTTAATACTCAATTATTTCACAGTAGACAAATATCAAACACCTACTTCAACTTCTATGCAATTATGCTAAAAAGCGGGCGGAGGGGCAAGCACTTTACTTGATCGTTGCGTAGGTTCTTACCTCTCGTTTTTAATACCCAATTCTTTCCCAGTAGAAAATATCAAACATACATCACTCTCTGTGAAATGGAAACACTCTCCCCGACAACAGTGCCAAAATGTTGGTGCTAAAAGGTGTCTTTTAAAACTCCTAATTGCCTCACATTAATTATCAACCTGGGTTACATAAATTACATAAATAGTTCAACTCCATATTATCCACAGGCTAATGGTCTGGTTGAAGCCATCAACAAAGTTCTAGTCATCATGATCCGACAAATCATTGGGATTCATAGGTCGAATTGGCATAACATGCTATTTTCAGCGCTTTGGGCGTATCGAACCTCAGTAAAAACATCAACCGGTTTCACTCCTTTCCAACTAGTTTATGGTTTGGAAGTTGTGTTACCCATTGAATGCGAAATCCCGTCATTGCAAATGGCCATAGAATCACTTCCAGCCACTTCCGAAGAGGAAAAATATTTGTTGTACTTGGCTCAGCTAGATGATAATTGGCGTGATGCTCCACTAGCAATCGAAGCTCATGCCAAACGTATTAAAGCTCAGTATGATCGAAATGTTACCCCTCGTAATTTTTTGGAAGGAGACCTAGTCTTATTGTACGATCAAGCAAATGATAAATTAGGCGCTGGAAAATTCGTACCCATGTGGCATGGTCCTTATGTTGTTAAGCGAAAGCTGGCAAAAGGGGCCTATGAATTGGTAGACTTTGATGGGGTCTCTTTAGGTAAACCCAGAAATGGTCTTTACCTGAAGAGATATTATGCTTAAATCTAGGTATGGAGATTTTTAGTTAGGTTAGCTTTCTTTCTAGCTGGTGTGTTTTAGATTAAAAAGTGTGCTTAGCTTAGAGAGTGTTTTTGTCATTATTCCTGCTTATCTTGATTTTACTCTTGATATTGTAGATGTCGACGTCTCTCCAAACATACATTGGTTTTGATGATGGTGCTTGTCGTAATACACGGAACATTTCTTCCGCAACTTGGGTTATCTATTCGCCCTCTGATGAGTTAGTATCTATGCATGGGGTAAGCCTCGGTCAAACAACGGACAACATTGCAGAGTATAGTGGAGTGATTGAGTTATTATCTGAATCCATCTCATTTGGGATTCGGAGTTTGATTGTGAGGTTAGATTTTGAACTCGTTGTGTTACAGCTTAATAGAGTATATGCCATTAGAAATCCAGTATTATTGAGATTATTTTTTAGAGTTCGTCTCTTGGTACGTGAATTTGAATATATTGGATATCAGCATATTCCAAGATATTTAAATACATTAGCATATGAAATTGCTTCTCGAATGTTAAGTAGACATTTGCAATAATCATACAAGTAAATTTAAAAACATTCCATAACATGTTTTACAAGATAAGCCGGTAATAGTGATATAGTATAGCATAGAAGTGTGTCAAATATACATTATCTTCGATCATAGGTTGAAAAACACCTTATGATTGGCAAAAATGATAGTACGAAAAGAAAAAATGTCATATGAGTCTACAACAGGCGATCATCCTATCATTGGTGATGATCACGATAAGAAACCACTGTACGGGCCACCCTACAAAGGAACCTCTTGAAAGTATGGGGACCGCAATCACATAGCGCTGTAGCCTAAGAGGAATGTCATCTATGCTGGTCTCTGGAATGTCTGTTGTCAAACGCTCTAGATGGCTCTCCAATTCGGCCAAGGTCTCTGTAGATTCGTCCTGTGGGGCTGGTGCTGCTGCAGCTGGTTGTTTCCTCTCATAGGGCCGGAGAGTGGCTGGTCACCATGGACCTACATCTGCATTTGAAACTTTTTACTATCAATTTTCAGACGGTTTAAAAACAAAAAGTAAATAAATTAGAAAATGTTGAAAATGATTTTACCTGAGTCATCCCATTGCTCTCCTGGTGGAAGAGCCATGTCTGGGTCACCATGATAATCTATCCCAACATAAAGAAAGTCCTGAATAGCAAAAACTTGGTTCTCCAACCAATGAAAATACTCAGGAGTAAATTGAACGACTTATGTTCCCTCCTCAAGATGACGGGCCATAACTGCAACCCAACACATCCGTTTGGGCTCTCGGGAAGTCCAACTCCAACGATAAGATGTTGTGGGACCAACATTGGGACCCTCTCTAGACCAAAGCTCACAACTAAAGCACCATATCCAAAGTTCTTTAGTTGTCCGTTCTTTGCTCTAGTCAGTTGGCCTTTTACATTAGCCAACACAGCCTTGCACCAGTTGAAGATGGTGCCTCGAAAGTAGTCTACTGCCATCCGCATTTGGGATCCAGTGGCCACATGTAGTGTTGCGCTTCCGTAGAGCTTGGTAACAGTAAATGCAATCACTTTGAGTTCAGGACGGGAGATGGTTTTGATATCAATCCCTTTGTCTCTAGTTTGGTCGTTACAAAACTCTAGATGGAGGCTATCGACAGACTGGCCACCTAGCCTAGTCCCGAATAGAGTCAAATGTTCACCTCTCTTAGGAAAACCAGTCAAAAAGTAAATTTCTTCCAGCTCCATTTCGAGCTGGTGGCCACCAATAAAGAAACACTCGTCCTGTATATTCCACCTGTCTACCAGCCACTGCAAAAAGTCCACCTGGGCCCTCATGCCAAGTATGGCCTAGAATTTATATAAATCGCATGCCTTCAATGCATCAATCGAAGGTTGATGATTAATCGCGGCAAGATCCACATCCTCGTGCTCCTAATCCCACCATTCAAGCATGATGTATACCCTACATTCAATAAAAAGGCGGATTAGAATATTTAAAATCAAAATTTTTGGGTGGAATTTGAAAATTTTAAGTTTGAAAACCTATTATGCAGGGATCACACCCTCTATGTTAGAGAGAGTGCGTAGGTTCGCACGGTAGGTGCGGACCCCTGACTTTTTTCCTTTTACGAAAAAGTCGGGGTCTGCAGGTTTCCTATGCTATGCCTGCGGACCCCCGCGCGCGGGCTTTTAACCTAAAAATTTTCTAAAAAACAAAATAAAAGCCTAAAAACAAATTTCAAATGGATGAAATGAAAGAGTATGATGATGTGGATTACCTGGAGGAGATGGAATTCGATTCCAATGGACGGATTTTCCACAATCTTCATCGGAAGTTTCTAACCAAAAGCTCTCTTTTCTCACCCTGAAGTCAAACGGTCAAAATAAATTTACAAAAACCCTTTTTATAAGCTTTTTTGAATAAATTAGTTTTTAATTTGTTTATTTTTCACTTTAAAGAGGTAACTTTTGAAGCATTTTTATCTATTTTAAACAGGTATGAGTAATGTTTGAGTTTTTGTGCAGGATAACGGATTTTTCAGGAAAAATTGGTCATTTTTGACAAAAAACATTAGAGTCACCTTTAAGCTCTTTTCTTACTCCTAAAATATGAAAAGATTGCCGAGTTTTTATTTTTAAGCTCGTTAAAATGGAACTAAAAAGACGGCCCACTTACAGCCCTTTTTTGACCGTAAAAACATGAAAAGATTGCCGGATTTTTGTCATTTCAAATTCAATATTGGTTATAAAACGATGTGTCATTGGTCGCTTTTTTTACTTTTTCAGATCAGAGGCACTAATTATGAAAAGTACTCCTTGGTCGTAATGATCAAGCAGTTCTCTCAAGTATTATTTTATACTTTTTCGGGCTTGGGAGACACAAATTTACGAAAAAGGACAACCATGGAGTTTTCTTAAGTTTTTTCAGACTCCCTAAAATTGAAAAATGCCGAGTTTCTCCTATACTGGACTCGTTAACATTTAACAGTAAAGGACCTGTTCAATTACAAACAGGAACGGACCACTCCTTCTTAGGGTTCGAATCTAAACTAAGTTGGACTCATCCGAAGGATGAGCTTATAATCAAGCAAATGTTATCCTCCTCAAGCTTGTTAAAAATAAAGAGGTACTTGCCAGAAATGGTGGGGGAAAAGAGAGAAAAATGAGCCTGTTTGTCATACTTTGTGTCTCAGAAAACATTTAACCACTCTTAAACACGACACTTTTTATTCACCTGGGTTGGGAAATCCTTTGCCTAACAGTTGATCAAACCATATTGAAAGTCTTCAGCCGGTTTCTGGGTATTAACTTTGGGTCAATTGTCACCAAACCATCTGCTGTGTTGTTATGTGTTCAAGAGGTCAGTGCGAATAAACCATTCATCTACAAAATATCTGTCATCCATCTTGACCATCCCTGAGTCAGTCCTTGCAACTATATTTCTTCAAACTTGATCTATGATTTCGTGTTGTGGGCTTGCCTACGACGGATCGCTTTCTATCGACTTCAGCTCATTATCTAGAAATATGATCTAGAAATCGTCAGTACCTTGGGATCTGCATGCCTCAATGGCAGGTTTCTCGCCTTCGACGATAGGTTGCATCATTGACCTTCGATCAAAGGATTCCATGACATGTTTGACATCAACACATCTATTCACATCTCATGGATTGTAATGAGTACTTTGAGATTCATTGACATTACTGGTGGTTTCTCTCACACTTGTTAACAGTTTACATCATTGACTGGTAATCAAGTGGTTTCTACCATGTTCGACTTCGACACATTCATTCACATGGATAGAATCGTACTATTTCCGGAAGTAGAAATCAAGACCCTGGATCTAGTTTCCACCATCCAGGTTGTGAGGAATTTTGTATTCATTATACAGTAGACTATTCATAAACAGATGGCTACGTCCATACTGTGTCTATACTTGTAATGTATTACAAGATCATTCCTATATCAGAGCAGTAGTTAGTTTTCTAGTCAGTTTTGATCTGAGTATGGGAATCACTACCTTAGCGATGATATGATCTCATATATATATTTTGCATTGAATGTTTTTACAAGTTCCAACCAGGCTCTCCACAAGATGATCCTCGAAATGATAAAGTACTTCACTCTTCTTAGTTGATAAATGAAATCCTCATCTACTACATACTTCGCACTTTAGGGGGCAATCTGTTACACAAAATATTGTCACCATGACTATTTGCAGTCAGTATGGGTCTATCATCATTCATACTGTCCTCCTTAGCAAGTCTCAAACCTCAGCTCTTCATGTCAAGCTTTAAAAATGAGAGAAAGTCCTTGAAAAACAATAAAGCTCTAGTTTCGCACTTTCTCTTATTGTTACCTGTGGTCCCGCACCCCTTGGTCATGTTACTTGCGGACCTGCCCGCTCTGTCTCTAAAGGAGTGGGTGCAGACCCCTATGAAAGTCAAAAGGCGCAAGTTTATTCTTAAAAACTCACTTGTGGTTAATTCTAAATGCTTCTAGAAGGAATCTTGACGTGGATGGTTCGCTCCTAGGTGATTCATGCATCCCATAACTAAAGGAGCTAATCCCTTGATGAGAGGAGCTTATCCCTTTGAAGAAGGGATTTATCCCTTTGAAGGTGGACCTATTAACTTCCCTCCATTGCACTATAAATTAAGGCATTGGGCTGGTTGCTAGGGAGGTTAGAAGCTAAACATTTTTTAGGGTAAATGCTGTTGGAATTGAGACTTCCTAGTTAAGCTTGAGAGGAGAGATTACATACCTTTTGGTTTCATTAGGAAGAGAGTGAAACTTGTCAAAGTAGAGGAGATTCTTGCTGGACCCTAGGAGGAGCTTGTACAACATCAAGGCACCAAGGTTGTAAAGTTCTTCTTTGATTAAAGTTAATACAATCAGATTCATTTTTCTCAACAAATTGTCTTATATGGTTTGTTTCATGAATTCCTTGATCATAATGATAAATATGCTTTATTATATTGGCTTTTCAGGTGCTATTTAATGTGTGTGCTTGTTGGTGTTTGCAGATTCTTTACAAGGGAGCTCATTTGGATCAATGGAGTGTGGCTTCCACAAACTTGCACTGGACCCGAGGTAGGCCTAAAAAACTTGTTTTCCTTTATTTATAAATTGCATATTTAGAGAAATATAGAATTTGCTTGGTTTGCTTGTCGCTAGATATCATTAGATACTAGGGAGGTCAGTCTTGTCCGCAAGAACGACTTATTCGGCTGACAAGGCTGGACACAATGTGATCCTTCACGCCCTCCAACAGAATCGTTCGACACTTTGCTGTCTTCTTTTGCCAAGCATCAATTTGCGCAGTATCAGCAGGCTTTGGGACCTCAGCCTCTATGAACTCCTTCAGCCCATTATCATCTAACACCACCTCCATCCTATCCTTCCATGCAATATAGTTTGAGCTGCCCTCAAGAGCATACTCCAATCGCAATCCGTTGAAAGACATTTCCACGTTAATACCATGAAAACATTGCTGCAAATTCGAATTCCACCAGCTCAACAACTCAACCGCCTCTGATCTAAAATTTGTGAGAACAAAGTATTTCTCATACAGAGATTGACTGTATGGGCTTTTATCGGATATCTCACCTTCCAAAGGAAGGATGAATCCAGAGGCTAGCTGGCCCGATTACAGACTCTGCCTGAAGAAATAAAATGTAAACACTTTCTGAATAATAGATCTGATGATCAACAGCTCCGATACCATGTAGAAATTTTGAATAATATGACACTTATTCACAGATATTATCCCGATTATACACTATTGCGGAATACATGCACAATACATAATCTCCTCTACATTGATCATCAATTTAGCAGCATTAAAAAAACAATGAAACATCAATTGCATGCACACATTAACACAGTATGTAACCCGGGGAAAGCATACAGCTGAAAATCCCACACTATTTGTATATTATAATGATAGAGAACATGTAACAATACATAGTATAATACTCCTCACAAGTACTCAGTACTATCTCCACCTGTTACACACAAAACTAGCTGAGATCTGATCAATCACAACTCAAATCTCCTCCACTGCTTTGCCTGCCTCCACTGCGCAATCCTGCAAGAGAATCAATCACTCTGTGAAATCAAATTTTATACTACGCAAGCCTCATGGGCAATCTCCATCCATGCATGTGAAAATCTCATGCACAACTATACTCACAACTGATAGCAATCTCAACCTCTAACACCTGTCTCCAATGAACTGTACATGCACTAAGTTAACTGATGTATTCTTTAGTTTCTTTATGAGTTAATAATTAGTGAATTAATTAATATTTAATTCACACAACTCATCACTAGTGTATTCTTTAGTTAGACTAAAATACAACTAGTTCAACCAAGTCAAACTAAACACAACTCCATCAACTCCACAATCAACTCCACTGAAACTCAACCACATGAGTTCTAACTAAAGTCCTGCATGCAATAGCTCAACTGACCCACAAAGAAAGTGTATTTCCTTCTAACAGTTGCATGTGCCACATCTGTAGCTCAAACTGAAGTGTTCCAAGAGGATAAGATAATGTTTATAGTCCAAATATTATTATGAGACAATAATATTCGACTGTTCTATTTTTAGCCTGGTAGTCTAAAAATAGAAACCGCCCATATGTCTAAAAATAGAAGTCCATCTATTTTTACCAACATGACCAATCATCCACAAATAGCATCCTGCAACTCATAGACCATGATCCATATGTCTAAAAATAGACTTTGTGCCAAAAATAGCCAGCGGGCCCACTTTGTGCCAAAAAGAGACTGCTACCTCAGCCTTTACCATGTATTCTGCCAAAACTGGTCAAGGGATTCCTAGGCCTTTGGGAATGAACTTTGAGACCACTTCCGCCCCAGATTCTGAAATCCATCCGACAAATCAAAGCCGAAAAATCGAAATAAACATCCCAACATACCATGGCATCCGGAAAAAGGCTAGGCTAGGTTGAAATCCATTGTCATAACCTGGCAAAACCATGCCACTGATAGCAAGAGAACCATACACCTACATGCAAATCCATGTATGTCCAAACCAGATAGGAAATCACACATGCAAAAGGTACCTACTGAAGCTGCTTGATCCTTCTTTCCTTTCCTTGTTCCTTGCTTGCCTTCCTTTCCTTTTCTTGCTTTTTATTTCCTTGCTCCAAACTAGAAGAGCTCCAACAAAACTCTAAGTTGCCAAAAGAGTGAGAGAGACAGAGAGAGAGAAAATAATGGGAGAGCTCCAAACTTGAACTGAAAAAATCCATGAACTGGTCCTCATAAGCCCTTTTATGAATGAGGCCTATAATTACTTCATTTTCCATTATTTTCCTTCATTTTCCTCCTCATATTCAACCTGTGACCTTTCATCTTATTTTTCTCCTAATTTCCTTTATTTTCATAAATAAATGTGCCAAAAATGTCTGTATGCCTTTTAATTCCTTTGCCTTAGCCTTTGCCCATTTTCCTTAGCCAAAACACACATCCAATTATGCCCACTAGGATAACTTTGCCCAAAATTCAGCTTGGAATATGTGTCCCTTAGACATGGTCTTATTTTGCCTTTATTAACTTTTATTGCATGAAATTTTTACCAGGGTTGTTACAACGACCTTGTATGTCAAAGAGGGCCATGGAAACCATCATCAAGGTGGCACATTGGTTCCCGATCCAACAACATACATTTATTAGAGTTTTTGGTTCCTATAAAACCCCGCATGCACTTCCTAGGATCGCCAAAGATAAGGTGATCTTGTGGTAAGTATGTTACCATATGACACAAGGCTTCTAAAAAAACACTAAGCAAAGGGAGGAAGAAACCATGGCCATCTTTCCCTCTTGTCATCGGGGTCTATGTGGTAGAAAATTTCAAGTAAGTGGAGGCAGAGGCCGAGGCATTAAAATGGTGTCGTTTCGTGAACTAGAACCATCACATGTATGATCCTTAGAAGGTTGTAGCTGCTCATTGCAAGAGAGCTAATTTTAATTGGTTATACTCACATTCCAAGAAGGATCATGAAGATGGAGTTAGCAATTGGTACAATGCCACCAGGGAGCTCATCCCCAGCAAGCAACAAGAAAGAGACAAAAATATCCTTGAACACTCCTAGGAGAATGTGAGCCTACAAGAGAGGTCATCCACCCTGAATAGGAAGCAAGGGAAGCAGAAGGCCATTGAGAAACTCAAGAAATAGAAGGAGAAAGAGGTACAAGATTCCCCGAGTGACAAGGAAGCAGGAGAGGGTAATGAAACTCTAGAATAAAGGAATGAAACCTTGGAAAAGAAGAAGCAGGAGTTGAAGAGGAAAAGAGAGGATGAGCTCAAACAATCGCAAGATTCAGGTGACTAGGGCGAGCTTGAGAAGAGGAGAGAAAGAAGAAACTGGAACAAAAGCAGCTAAAGGAACAAGAAGAGTGGAGGGCCAAGAAAGAGGAAGAGAAGAAGAAACGAGAACAAGATTTGAAGGAACAGGAAGAAAGGCTCAGGCAAGCTGAGGGATTTAAGAAGAAGCATGAGCAAGAAGAGCAACAGAAGAAATTGATAGAGGAAGAGGAGAGGAAGAAAGAAAATGAGGAAAGTAGAAAGAAGGAGTAGGGAGAAACTAGTAAGGAAACTCAACAAGACTTAGATCAAGTTGAATTGTCTCCGTTGGATATCCCCCCATCTACTCCCCTCACCAAAGGACATCTCACCCTACAGGAGTTGGGTATTTTCAAAGAACAAGAAGAGAAATTTTTGGATCTCACCAAGCTCACCTTTGATCAAGTTAGCTTCAAGATCATGTAGGAGAGAAGAAAGTGCTATGCTAGAAACCCTGCAGAACCCCTGTAAGTAACCATAGTGAAAGAAATTGTTCTCAACACTACAGTTAATATTAAGATGATCCCCTCGGCCGGGATTGCATTTGTGACTGCAACTGCACACAAGCTAGGACGAGCAAACAAATCACAGAACTCCAAAGAAGGCTTTACACATTAGAGAAGAGGGTCGCTAAAGCAGAACAAGATAGAAAGAGAGGAGAGGAAGAAAACACAGATTTCCACTTAGTGAACTCCAGTATAATAGAACTACATGCTACAATCAAAGATGAGGTTGAAACTCTCAGTGAAGCCATGGAGATGGTCTATGAAGAGATTTCAAAGTTGCATCACATGGTAGCTCTAATCTTGGCCATACAAACCCATACAAAGGATAGGGATGCTATGCTGAAGGAAGTCATTGCAGCTATAGATAGCATGCATGAGTGGTCCATCAAGTATCCAGGAGTACCAATGGTAGTCCCGAAGAAGGATTGGATCACCGTGCAAAATGCCAAAGTCCAGCTACGTATCAAGATCCAAACAAAAGTCAAACTGGCCAAAGATGTGGATAGAGTGTTGCTTCATATAGGCACCTATTCAGTGGTTTGGAATCAATGATTGAGAACCATGGGGTCCCGTCCATCAGGGAAATTGGGCAGGTAAGAAAGCAGGAAGAAATCTCACAAGAAGTTCAAGCATTCATTGACACATATAGGCAGGTCATCCCCTTAGATGACCTACTGGTTACAAAGGAGAATATCAAATGGTATGTGGTTGAACCAGTGAGAATGTATACAAAGCTGGTGACCTTAGGCAATCAGGTGAATGCTAAAAGGACCACCCTCATACCGGACACCCTCGAGTGCCTGCACAGACATGATGAGGAACAATCGTAGATCACCCACATTTCAGTTGAGTACAAGCTTTGGCACACTTACCTAGTGGAACAACTCCACCTAGACATTCCAGAACTTTCTATTATCAAGCTAATAGTGTAGATTTTTCTCATTTTGTGAATTTAACAAATTAGGATAAAGTAGGACAGTTATATAATGTGAAGAGTCATGAGGAAGTCTAAAGGTCACAAGGTAGTTGAAAGGTCATGAGGAAGTCCAAGAGTATGGGGTAGGCCAAAGGTCACCCTCATTTTATAAATACACCCTTGTGGCACATTCTAAAAGGACTTTTAGTTAGGGACTTATTTTTGGGACATATTGTTTTAAAAGGACTTGTGCTCTTCTAATATATGCAAGGAGTAATATTTATTTTCCACTATTGGATTGGATGAATATATTATGTTATGATGCCATGGATATTAGTTGTTTGATGTGTCAAATGTTCCTAAGAAATATTTTATGTGCAGTCTCCTCATTTGTCTTCCTTTTCTATGAATATTGTTTTGCAACACATGGATGGTATATGATATGCTAACTTTGTGCTTATATTGATGAACTGTTTTGTTAATATTGGCATGTTCTTATTGTTGACTGTGCATTTTCTTACGCTTATATATGCTTAGTTACTATGAACTATTTCGTAGTTGTTAAGCACATTCTGTACATAGGCATGATCTTATATGAAGTTTTGCTAACAATTACTTTATGTGAGATTCATGTTGTTGATTTATGATCTTGTTATTTGTCATATTCATGTTATGAACATTCTTTAGTTATTTCTTTGTGTTTATTGAATTCCATACATTCAATTGAGTCGGTATCCTACCTCCGTCTGAAGCAAATGCAATCGACCTAAATGGCAGCTGAGCCTATATACCGGATGGGATATCTAAATCAAACGGTGCATTGTATAGTTGGGATTCTACACCAAGGAGATCTCCTTGTTGTTGGTGAAGAGGCCCGTCAACATATTTGGTGCTAGAAGGAGGGCCCGATGGCAGGCACCAATACACACCCTCACATTGAAACTTACCATCGTGCTAGTAACCAACCCTGGCATGCCACCCCTGAGACACCTTATCATCCCTCTTTTGGTCCACCTTTTCCAAAGCCCCAGCTTGGGAATTCCCAACCTCCTCCACTTGAAGAAGCCCCAGGAGGAGAGATACCTCCTCTCTTTGAAGTTACATAAAACCAATTGAGGGCCTTGCTCCCTATTACTTGCTAGTTCGCCAAGGGTCTGAAGTGCATTACCGTCATTAGCTCCCTGCCTAACCCGCATAGCTCCAGGCCTCATCACACGTGTTAAGGCATCTTCGTCAATTATGTACCGCATTTAACTAGAATTATTTTGGACAATTATGTAGATGTTGTTGAAAGGCTCTCAATCCAGGGGTTGGAAAGTCCCCCAACATCTAAAAGAGAAGACCCTATGAGCACAAATACAGGGGGAAACAATCAACCATGATGAGGAGAAACCCAAGGAAATGATCAACTACCCCCAGAAGATACCCCTATTAACAACCAATCTTTGAGAGGGAACATTGAAGGAACCCTAGGGCACGGGACTAGGGACAATATCAAAGACAACATTAATTTTTACAATAACGAGTGGTTTTTAAGGTTCCCTAGGAACCAGAATAATTTCAGGATTACGAAAAACGTCTGAGACCTAGGGCACCTGAGAGTCCCCCGGGGTAATGAAACATAACCTACCCACACTAGTGGGGGTCAGGCACAGAAAGTGACTCTGAGGGGAATCCCAATCACCCCCTTTTTCCTCCCCCACCGAGAGGTAATCAACATCAACCTTTGGCTTGGATGGCTCAGTCCCCGTTGGGCATCTGAGGCCCCGTCCATGACATGCCTCGTCACCCCGAAAAGCACCTCCTAAAGTTCACCCTGAAAAGGGAACCTCGACTAATGATCACATCAACAATTTCTACCTATACTTACAAATGATGAGAGTTCAACATGACAATGTGGCTTGACGTCTCTTCCCTCACACTTCTGAAAATAAGGCCACAACCTGGTATCGACCATTTCTTGTAGCATCAATTCGAACTTGGGAATAATTCTAGAAGACATTCGTTGATAATTTTTTGGAAGAAAAGATGCCTTCCATGCTCCTGATCGAGCTTAGTACATTGAAGTGTCATAACAAGGAAAAGGTGAAATATTTCAACCAACGATTCACCTCCATCTTGAATAAATTTCCGACATACATGGCTCTTGATGATTTCATTACTATCAACTATTACACTATAGCCCTCCCATGGGACATCATTGTGTTCATCAAATGTGAGGCTAAAAACACCTTAGTGGAGAACTTTGCAATGGCTCTTGCCATAGAGAAGGATTTGTTGTCTATACTATGCCCTCGAACATCACTCTTGAGAGGAAACCAAACTTTCCATCAAGAAAAATCAAGCCTCGACTAGTAAGTCTACTGATAAGGATGAGGATTCCTTCGATTTCGAGGGGTTAGCCAAATCCTTAAAGTAATTAACGAATTAGGTTTCTGAGTTGAAAAGAAAAACTAGTGAATCCTCCTCTGGAGGAAAATTTTCCAAGTCATCTCAAGGGTCCAATACCAATTTCAATGTGGAAGAGTTAAGAAAAGACAATTGTTGCACTTTCCACCAGGCCTCTCATTCCGAAAAGACCTGCTCGTAATGCCTCCACAACAAGATTGTTGTGGTGACCCATCTCTTGGAAGATCAAGCCATAGGGGAGTCTGGTGCAGGTAAATTCTTAGTGCGAACACAAGCAACTCCGCTAGCCCGAGAGAGCAGGTCTAGCCACAAACAAACAATCTATGTAAAATCTCCTTAAGCTAGAATCAATTAAGAGGTCCTACCTCTTAGAATGCTATCCCGCTTGGTGATGATCTTGCTTCCTCACTCCAGATATCTTTCATTTCCTTCCTTCGAATACCTGAAACAAGCAAACAATAACAACAAAAAATGTGATAGCATATAATATTGTATTCAGCCTACTTAATAGGTCAAGGAACATTAAGCCATAAAAATGTAAAATGACACTTCATGTAGGAAATCAATCGATAGTTTCATGAATATAAATCAAAAGAGATTACAACCGGTGCCTTGACAATGTTGGTCTCCTCCCGACGTATCCGAGTTCCCACACTTCTTCTAGCACTTCACGGATAACCCCAACAATGTTGGGTTGTGTTATATTCTTTCCATGACTAACCTACGTAGTAAACCGAGGGGTTAGAGGGGGGGTGGAGCCCCCCCTTCGTTGTGCTGATTGCGTAGCGGGGGGGTCACAGGGGGGGCGGCAGCCCCCCCTGTCCGAGGGGTTTGAGGGGGGCGGGTAGCCCCCCTCTACGAGGTCCAGGGCAGCGCCCCAGGAAAAAAAAAATTGGACCCTATATTAGGTTGCGCGAACCTACCTATGGTTTTGGATGTGATGGCTTTCAGTCCATGGTATTGGATGCTTCGGCATGTATAAATATGTATTGTAACATTGAAAGGAATATAATGAAAAATCAAGCTGGTAGTCCCGGTTTTGGGATACAGGGGAAAATCTCTGTGTATATGTGTTTTATGTGTTATGCTCTCGCATTGTTTATTTTTCTGTGATTTAGAATTCGTATGCAGGTAATTTCTGTACAGGGTTGAAACCTCCATTTGGTATCAGAGCTGTTTTGGCTTCAAGGGGATGCCTTTGTTGCTGAGGGGTTTCGCTCGGGCCTGTGGTAGACCCTGTTCAGTGGGAGATCTGTGAGATCGATTCTGGTGGTGAAAGAAGATGGCGAGCAACGGAAAGATAGAGATCGAGAAGTTCAATGGTCAGAGTTTTGAGTTGTGGAAACTCAAGATGGAGGATCAGTTGGTGGATAAAGATCAGTGGATCGCGGTAGATCCAGGTATTAAACCAACGGGAGTGACCGATGAAGAATGGAAGAAGTTGGATCGGAAGGCAAAGAGCACAATACGATTGTGTGTCTCATATTCACTATTGCTGAATGTATTAGGGGAAGCTACGGCGAAGGCTTTGTGGGACAAGTTAGGGACTTTGTACCAATCTAAGTCTCTGGTGAATAAACTGTTCCTGCGGAAAAAGCTGTATAACCTGAGGATGAAAGATGGAGACTCGGTGACAGAGCATCTGAACGCACTTAATACTGTGGTAAGTCAGTTAGCATCTGTTGATATTAAAATTTCAAATGAATATAAGTGCATAAGTTTGTTTTTTTCTCTACCAAATTCGTGGGATAGTCTGGTTATTGCAATAGGTAGCAATGCAACTACTTTGCAGTTTGATGAAATAGTCTCAGCCTTGCTGACGGAGGAGATGAGACGGAAAAATATGGAGAGCAAGAATGGTGATGCCTTGTCTGTACGAGGATGGTCCCAGAATAGAAACAAAAATAATTCATCGAGTGGGAGATCTAAATCTCAAGGAAAACCTGTAAAGGTGGTGTGCTAGAAATGCGGAAAGGAAGGGCACTTCAAAAGGGACTGTAAATCTAAAGCTCCTGATAAAGGAAAGGGATCTGATGATGCTCCTTCTGCAGAGGCGAAAACCACCTCAGATGAAGGTGGGGATGTGTACTTGGCTTCTTCAAGTATACATGTAGATCATGAGGCATGGTTGATTGACTCAGGTGCATCCTTTCACTTCACTCTCCATAGAGAGTGGTTCTGCGAGTATCAGAAATACGATGGTGGTGATGTCTTCTTAGGATATGATAGGAAGGCTAGAATCATTGGTCACGGAAAATTAAAGTTGAAGTTGCAAGGTGGAAGGATTAGAACACTTCTGGGTGTTCTGCATATTCCTGCATTGGCCAGAAATCTGATTTCTGTAAGCAAGTTGGATGATGTAGGTGTAAAAACAGTGTTCGAGAAGGATACCTGCAAGATGGTTCGGGGAGCACTGGTATTGATGCGGGGAGTTTGGACTGGAACTCTGTACAAGCTGCAAGGTAGCACTGTTGTTGATGGGTGGAACAGTTCTGTGGTTCCTAAAAGTGGAGCTAAAAATCTAGTGGTCTCTGGAGAGAAGACCATGCTGTGGCATCAAAGGCTTGGACATATTGGAGAGAAGGGCCTTCGAATACTTCATGGCAAAGGTATGGTAGAAGGTATGAGTAGTAGCTCTTTGGATTTTGATTTCTGTGAAAATTGTGTATATGGGAAGCAGAATCAGGTGAGTTTCCCCTCTGGTGCTAAGAGGGCGAAACATATATTAGAGCTTGTGCACAGTGATGTGTTTGGACCTGTGAAGGTTCCATCACTGGGTAAGTCTGTGTACTATGTATCATTTATAGATGACTTCTCAAGGAATACATGGATATATTTCCTTAAGAAGAAATCTGAAGTCTTTGAAAGGTTTAAAGAATTTAAGGCTTTGGTGGAAAATCAGACAAAGAAGAAGATAAAGGTGCTGAGGATAGATAATGGTGGAGAGTTTTGCAGCAAGGAATTTGAAGAATTCTATAAGAAGTGTGGTATAGCACGGCAAATGACTACTCCATATACACCTCAGCAAAATGGAGTCGCAGAAAGAATGAACAAGACGTTGATGGAAAGGGCAAGAAGCATGCTCAGTGGTGCCGGGTTAGGACAGGAATTATGGGCAGAGGCGGTGGATACTGCATGTTACTTGGTCAACAGGTCACCTTCATCAGCATTGGAGGATAAGACTCCACAAGAAGTATGGACTGGTAATAAACCCTCTCTTTCACATCTGAGGGTATTTGGATGTGACGCATATGTACATGTTCCAAAGGAGAAACGAACCAAGTTGGATAGTAAATCTGAAAAGTGCATCTTTATTGGGTATAAGGATGGTTTAAAGGGTTATAAGCTTTGGAACCTAGTAACAAGGAAGGTTGTGTACAGCCGAGATGTGGTGTTCAAAGAGGTGAAATATGTTATTAAACATGAAGTCCAACCAAAGGAACCTGAGAAGATAGAGTTTGAGCTAAAGGAGGAAGAATCAGACTCTACAACGGAGGAGGAATCAGAAGATGAAGAGCCACAAACTCCGGCTCTGAGAAGATCAATTTGAGAAAGAAGGCAGCTAGAAAGGTATAGTCCTTCTGCTTTCTGTTCAAATTTTTCTTTGTCTGTTACTGATGATGATCCCAGAACTGTGAAGGAAGCAGTGGATTCAGAGGATGGAAAACTCTGGAAAGAGGCCATGGTTGATGAAACGGCATCTTTGCACAAAAATGAGGCTTGGGATCTAGTGGAGTTGCCGGCTGGAAGGAAACCCATTGGCAGCAAATGGGTGTTCAAAAAGAAGACAAATGCAGAAGGGAAGGTGGAGAAATACAACTCGGTTGGTAGCAAAAGGATATTCCCAAGTGCCGGGAATTGATTTTGGTGATATTTTTTCTCTTGTTGCCAAGGTAACTTTTATTAGATTACTTTTATCTGTTGTTGCTGCTTTTGATTTTGAGGTAGAACAGATGGATGTGAAGACAACATTTCTTCACGGGGATTTGGAAGGGGAAATCTACATGAAACAACCTGAAGGCTTTGCGGTGAAGGGTAAGAAAGAACTGGTATGCAAGTTAAAGAATTCTTTGTATGGGTTAAAACAGTCACCAAGGATGTGGTATCAGAAATTTGATACATTTATACGAGGACTTGGCTTCACCAGAAGCAAAGCAGATCACTGTGTGTATTTTAAATTGATTGGTGACCGTGTTATTTATCTAGTCTTGTATGTGGATGATATGTTGCTGGTTGGAAATGACAAAGAAATTATCCAGGATTTGAGACACAATTGTCCTCCAAATTCGACATGAAAGATCTTGGTGCTGCAAACTATATTTTGGGTATGGAAATTAAAAGATATCGGGCAAAGAGGAAGCTTTGGTTAAACCAGAGGAAGTATGTCGAGACAATACTGCAGAGGTTTAATATGCAGGATAGTAAACCGGTGAAGGTTCCTATTCCTGTAGGTGTGAGGTTATCTGCTGAACAGTGTCCCAAGACACAAGAAGAGGAAGAGGACATGTCCCGTATTCCATATGCAAGTGCAGTCGGTAGCCTGATGTATGCAATGGTCTGTACTAGACCAGACATTGCACATGCAGTGGGAGTATTGAGTAGGCTTATGTCAAAACCAGGGAAGGAGCACTGGACAGCAGTGAAGCGAGTTTTCAGGTATTTGTGTGGCACTAGTGATTATGGTTTATGCTACCAAGGAAGACCAGGATTGGACAGAGTGTTGGATATTCGTGGCTTTGTTGATGCAGACTGGGCTGGAGATCTGGATCAGAGAAGATCTACAAGTGGGTATGTGTTTAACCTATTTGGAGGTGCAGTCAGTTGGATGAGTAAGAAACAATATGTAGTGGCACTATCAACTACAGAGGCAGAATACATGGCAGCCACTCATGCAAGCAAGGAAGCAGTTTTGTTGCGGAGATTGTGTTCAAGTATGGGGTTAGTACAAGGAGATATAAGAATAGACTGTGACAGCCAAAGTGCAATTTTCTTGGCAAAGAACCTGTCTTATCATTCAAAGACAAAGCGCATTGATGTTCGGTATCACTTTGTGAGGGATATGATAGAAGACAAAAAGGTGTTGTTGGTAAAGGTGGACACATTGAAGAATACTGCAGATGCATTGACAAAATTTGTGAGCTCTGAGAAGTTCTCTTGGTGTAGAGAAACAATGGGCATTTCAGGGCTGGAAAAATGACTAAGCTCTCCTGTGGCCCCCTGTGGAAAGAAAACAACAAGTGGGAGATTGTTGGGTTGTGTTATATTCTTTCCATGACTAACCCACGTAGTAAATCGGGGGGTTAGAGGGGGGGCGAAGCCGCCCCTTCGTTGCGCCGATTGCATAGCGAGGTGGTCACGACGGGGCGGCAGCCCCCCCCCCTGTCCGGGGGATTTGAGGGGAGTGGGTAGCCCCCCTCTACGGGGTCCGGGGCAGCACCCCGGGAAAAAAAAATTTTGGACCCTATATTAGGTTGGGCGAACCTACCTATGGTTTTCGGTCCATGGTTTTGGATGCGATGGTTTTTGGTCCATTATATTGGATGCTTCGGAATGTATAAATATGTATTGTAACATTGAAAGGAATATAATGAAAAATCAAGCTGGTAGTCCCGGTTTTGGGATCCAGGGGAAAATCTCTGTGTATATGTGTTTTATGTGTTATGCTCTCGCATTGTTTATTTTTTTGTGATTTAGAATTCGTATGTAGGTAATTTCTGTACGGGGTTGAAACCTACAAACAATGGAATTTTTAAGGCCTCTTTCCCTCTAGTCTCAGACCAAACCAAAATCAAACTATTCTCCCTCAAAAATACACTAGAAAGCTACAAGATATAGATGACTTGTTGGTTATTCAAACTTGCTCCAAAACTCCAACTAGATTTTTCTTGGGAAAAAGAGAGGTTTATATAGCTTGGATGGATGTGAGATGGTTGCTCTCATCATGGGAGAAGGTCTTATCTCTTGAGGTTGTTCCATCCTAATAGGGGAAAGGAGCCCAAACTGATTTCCTCGGTTCTATCCAACCCAACCATCTACCAGACTTCCATTACGAAGCTTCAGCTCTTTATTTGAAAAACCTTCCAAAATAGGATCAACGCTACTAGAAAAGGGCTCAGTCAATCTGATCGCATGAGGGCTAGTTTTAACCTTTGTAAATCAGCGTGAGGAGAAAACCAGTCAGCAGCGTCGATCTTGTAAACTGGGATAGAAGAAAGATTCTTGGGAAATGGTGTAAAGGGGAATCATTTTGCTCATGAAGAGGGGCATACTAGGAGTTTCTTCATGATGGGAAAACATGTTGGGTACACTGTAGAGGTACTCCAGGATCGTGGATGGGGAATACAAGGACAATGACAAAATGTTGTGTAACATATGCCCCCTAAAGCGTGAAGGCCAGACTAGAGTGAGGGGTGAAATGCTTTACAAGTGGAAGAGAGGAACAAAAGTCCGTCATCAGAAAACCTGCAAGCAAGCAAAGATACATATACATCACTAAAAACTATGAATAATGATTCATGAATCATGGTATGGACATAGCCACCCAGAGAATGATCATGTAAATGGATCCAAGGCATGGGCGCAGCCATCCAGCAGAAAGGATCATAACGAAACCAAGGTATGGTCACAGCCATCCAATAATGAGAAGGATCACATATAACAACTCATGGTATGGTTGCAACCATCCATCTAAAAGAGACATGTATATCAACATCGCCTCACAACCTGGACTTGTGTAATCTTAGCCCAGGGTCCTACGCTCCAAATGACATGATCAAAGTACAAATCCTAACATGTGAATGAATGTGTTGAAGTCAAACATGCTAGGAAGTTGCTTAATTACTGGTTAATGATGTGAACCGTTAACAAGCATGAGAGAAACCACCAATAATGACAATGGCTCTCAAGGTACTGGTAGCACAATTCACAGAATGTGAATAAAGGAACTGATGTCGAACACCCGTGAAATCAGCCGATCGAAAGCCAATGATGTGAACTTGTCGTCGAGTGTGAAGAACTTGCCATTAGGGCATGCAAGCTCTAAGGTACTGGAAGGGAGTCTCTTAGTCAACTTCTGAGATAATAAACTGAAGTCGACAGGAAGTGACCGTGTCGACGGAGGGCCATGATATATCCCACATCATCAACATGAGACAAGGGATGTGAATGATTTCAGATGATACCAAGAATCAGGAGTAAGTGTAACTGCAGAAGGGATGACTCTTGAACATATTAGTGACATGATTCTGGAGTGTGGCAGCTATTAGATATATAGGATCGGTGGTCATGATGACGTGGCAGAGATCAAATTGAAGGAAAAATTGAGAAGCCCAACCCAGGAAGGTCAAATGAAAAGGAGGATATCTCAATCTGACACGAAGCAGAAAGTTTCATGTTCAAGAGTGAGCTACCGACACGATTAATAGAATTTCCAAATTTTCCACCACAATTTCTGGTAGGTACCCCAATTATTTTTTATCCCAAGCTTGAAGGGGATAGCATATGCCTGCACTGTAAGTTCATCCTTCGAACAAATCTGACCTAGTAAGTTTAATGATCCCTAGGAAGGAGAACCTCACAGTCATCGTGGCGACGAATCCAATTTTGTTTTACATTTTAACGAGTCTGGAAAAGGTGTAACTCGATATCTTTTTCATGTTTAGAGAGTTTGAAAAAGAAACAGAAAAGAAAACTCCACATGGTCCCTTTTCATACATTTGTGTCTCTCGAGCCCAAAAAGGAAGAAAACGAAACTTGAGAGAACCGCTTGACCATTTTAGTCAAAGAGTACCTTTTTCATAAATAGTGCATCCCATCCCGAAAAAGGGTAAACTTATAATGGGTGCACAACATTTCGCAGCCTTTAATGAATTCAAAACTATAAGAGCTCGACAATCTTTTCATGTTTAAAGAGTCGGAAAAGAGCTTGAAAGAAGACCCCCCATTTTACTCTATTTTACAAGTCAAAAAGAGAAAAATACCTGGCAATCTTTTCATTTGAGTTTTATGAGTCAAGAAAAGTGTTGAAACACGACTCCCGTACCATCATTGACAATCCTTCACCTGTCACTGCACAAGAAAGGTAAATGCATTATCTAGTTCCAAGGAAAATAGGTCAAAAAATACTCAAAAACCTAATATTTCATGAAAAAATGAATAAAATGGGGCAAAAGTAATTATTTTTTACCATTTACCATTTTACCTTTGTGTGAAGAGCTTTTTACCCACCTGTGCCCTAATTTGTCCGAAGCAGATTACGAGAGATCCGAGAGGTCATTCACCAAGCCGTCAGTTGCAGGTAAGAGCCAAGACCTTAAGCTCCATTTCATATTGATTTTTCCTATTTTCATCCATTTTTTGGGTTTGATGGGGAGATTTTGGAAAAACTTTTTCGCCCTTGGTCGGTGTGATTTCTGGGCATGGAATCGTGCCAATCGGGTGTTTCTAAGGCTGCCAACCGCTTTGTCAGCGCCACTATTTTTAAAACATTCGTGCCAACATCGTGAGAAAATAATCAATTCAACCATTTGAACCCAAATTGTTCCGGCCAAGGATGATTATTACCTTGATTACATGGTTTTTTCAGGAAGAAATCATGAAAAATGGTGGATTGGAAAGAACGTGAGCATGAGGATATTGACACTCAAGAAATAGTTGACCCAAATTGCTTGGAGGCTTTAAGGAACTATGGGCTCCTCAAATTATTTCTTACAATAGGTCTACAAGCTCAATCCGAGTTTCTATGGTACTTGATCAGTTTCTGGGACGTGAATCGAGAAATTTTCATCATTGGTGACCAAGAGCTGGAGTTGGAAACTTCAAACACTTATTTCATCACAGGACTATCGCAGAGAGGGGAACCAGTCAATCTATATGGGTCGAGACCAATTGGGGCAAGTGTGACCATGCTTCTTGCTGAAAATTTCCCATAAGCTCTCAAATCCAAAAGTTGCAAGATTGAGATTATAATTGTTCAGGATCTTGTGTTGAGAGTGCTACTGTTGACCATCAACAAAGTGGTCGGGTCCCAAGCACCGTATGAGACCAACAAGTCGAAGTTTCAGTACGTTATTGACTACACGATGCCCACTATATTTAACTAGGCGGAAGCTATGAAAATCAACATGAAGCACCAGCTATCAAAAGCTAAGGCGAAGCGGTTTTGCTTCAGGTCTGTACTAGTGACCTTCTTCCTGGAATGAGTTCCATTGTTCCAATACCAGCTGACTGAGGTAGATCTGTCGATGTCACGAGACCCACGGATGGTCCGTTGGAGCGAGTTGATTCCCAGGGATACGTGGGACCAATAGATGTCCTATAAGCACACATTTTTCTCGTGGATACAACGACAGCTGACCAAAGTGGAGGATTGGCCTTACAGCGGTACCAACTTCTATGGAGATCCGAATATGTTGCTCCTAGAGGGGGAGGATTTTGATGATGGGGGTAGAAAACAAACAATTTTTAATTTTTTGATGTTTTTTATTGTTTTTTGAGATATATGTGTTCATGACATTGATTTTATGAATGCAGATGTGGGATGAGAATGCCTTGTCGGGATGTCACCTATTGCTAGGCGCGTTGCTCGACAGTTTGATGTCTCCCCTTATCAAGAGGGAAGCAACAATGAGGAGGAGATTGCATGGAATCTCGAGGGTTTGACCCATGGGATCCTAGAGTACGTCCAGATGGGCGATGTCCCACGCGAGTACCAGAGGCATACGGTGGGGATGTTAGATCGTATCCGTCGATTGCTAACTCGCGTAGTCTGAGCAGTTACATGCTATCATGAGTATCATGTTATTTAGTGCATAGGTCTAGTATTCCACATTTTTTAGGCTTGCAAGCCACAGACATATAAGGCCTGCGAGCCACCGATGTATTTTGAACACACATATTATTTTTTGAGGTTTTGATGTATGAAAAACATTACCGGCACACACACACACACACACTCATATATATATATATATATATATATATATATATATATATATATATATATATATGTATGTATGTATGTATGTATGTATGTATGTATGTATGTATGTATGTATGTATGTATGTATGTATGTATGTATGTATGTATATGTATATACATATACATATACATATATACATATACATATATATACATACATACATACATATATATCTATATATATGTGTGTGTGTGTGTGTGTGTGTGTGTGTGTTGTACTTCCTTTCTTACTATGGTACAAATGTTTTTGTTTTTGAGTTTTTACATGTTTTGCAAATGTCTATCCAACACATAATTAGCTAATGCATCTGTTAATGTATTCATGTGTCTAGGAATATGATGATATGTAATGTACTCAAAATTTCTCTCTAGCAGATGAATACGCAAATACATTCTCAATGTCTCAGGGTTTCTAACAGAATATTTCCCGTTAAGTTGAAGAACAACAAGTTGTTTATCAAGGTTAACAACTAATTCCCGGATGTCAAGAGCGATAGATTTTTACAATAATTCAATAATTGTGGTATACTCAGTGATGTTATTAGTTATTTGACCTAGAAATATACCTTGAAGATCAATCAACTCACCATGAGGGTCATAAATGGCCCATGCCATGGATGATAGATTTAGTGTACTACGGCAAGCACCATCAGCAAAACCGATGTGAGGAGACACCAACATCTGCAAAGCAGACAAAAACATAATAAGAAGGAAATTTTCTTGCAAAATAACACACCAAACCACACTATACAAAAATGAATAACACACTATTGTACAAAAGTAGCCATGCAAGATGACCTAAGCATAGTACTTTTTGAGGGAATCCATGAGTGGATGCAAGTAATCAACACAGATGAAAACCAGAGTTGTACCATTGACAAGACAAGTAAGCATCGACTCGGCCAAATTATAGAGTAGAACTCATATAAGGTTATGCCCCCATGCCCCCTGGGTGAGGGAGGGTTACGAGTTAGATGACAACCCCATTGTGATAGTGGGAAATCGGGAAAAACTCAGGGAGGGAGAAAAAACCTGAATCCGTGAAGAGATAAAGGTGCCCTCAGTTGAAACATCTTAACAATGGCAAGAGAAAATGACATGTCAATAGGAAGTGGAGAAGAGAACTTCTCAAGACACATAGACATGCTTTTCAGGCTAGATTTAAGCTACGGGGAATGAGAATACACATCGAGAGATGAAATTGAAACAGGATGATCAGAGGATACCGAAGGTGAAGCTGAAACAATTTCCACGTAATCATTTTCATCAGGACTTAATGACATAGCCTCACCCCGTGTATCAACATAATATGGGAAAGGAATGACCCAAGGATCAAACTTGACTGAAATCATGTTTACAAAGGCAACATGAGGAGGTGGGATCAGAAACATGTCCATCAAGGTAGGATCCTTGAAAAGCCCTGCACCCACACTCTCATAAGGAGCACCGATGTGCTTGACATATAGAAAATTTCCATCCAAGGAGGAAGAGGCAAAGAAGGACAATTAGTCGATTGTGACTATCTTCCCTTGATGGGGAAAATGAATCACGCAGAAGAGGGAGGAGGCTACAGAATTCATGGCATGGGTCCAACTCTGTCTGAGTAGAAGATTGTAGTTGAGTATATCGTCAACGATCTCTACTTCGACATGTACCGTATTTCCCTCCAATGTAATGGCAAGGTTGGGAAGGACACCGAATGGTCGCGTATCGCACCTGTCAAAAGCTTCTAGAGTGTTAAGGGACTGTTTCAGAGTAGGAGAACCAATTCCCTTCCAACAAGTGACAGATATGATGCAGGTAGAAGCACCTTCATTAATGACGATCCTATGAATAGTTTTCTCATTTATGATTACTTGAATGAGAAAGGCAATTTGATGAGGTAAACATGGAACATGGTTTTTCAGGTCAAAAACAGATGAGATTAGAGTCATATGGATCAATACCTCCAATAGCCGACAATAACAATTTCCGCTAAGAAGGACAAATTTGAAAGACCTCAAGAGCAGACATAGTTGATGGTGCTTGAGCCAAATCTTCAACAATGTTATAATGTTGAGCGGCTCGAGCATTAGGATTGTACCAGGACTTTCGAATCACACCTCGAGAATGTCATTGAATGGCAAAATCAGGATTATGTCGCTCTATATGGAGAGGACCAGAACTAGATGGGGCGAAAGAAGAATGGGTACCTTCTTTCTCTTTCCCAGCCAACGGGGTAGGGGTTTGATAATATTTTGACCTGGTAGCCACGTTGATTGGGGTACTCATCATGAACACTTGTGAACCCTAGGAAGTGGATGACTGAGGCTGGTCTACCATTTGAGTCTGCTGGGATGGAAAGGGCTCTTTTAGGATAGTTGGGTCCCTTTGAGAAAATGACTAACTTTGGATCGTCTGGGACAATCCTTAGTATAGTGATCCTCCTCACAGATGAGGCATGGATACTTAGGTTTTCATTGGAAGCATCAGCAACAGATGACTTAGGAGGACCCTGTTTTGGGGGATTGGCTTTACACTTGCCTTTTCCTTTCTTCTGACCTTTAGAGGATTTATCCACTATGGTAGACTTGATAGCGTGAACCTCTGAGGTTTTACCAGGGCCGAATGCATTGCGAGAGGAATCATTGGGAGAAGTGTTGGAGACCGACTTCTATTTGGAAGAATATTTTGCAGGGGTCTGAATCACTGAACCAATTACTCCATCAATAGGAGGGGTAGCGGGAGACTTAGATGTTGCCAGATCAAACGATGGTCTAGGCACATCGGGGAACACATCATATAACATGTCAAACTGTGAATAGACAAGGTCTAGATATTGGGCACGCGCGATGGCTTGTTCCTTAGTGACACATCCACCCATAGCAATGTCCTCAGCAATTTTTTTGAAAAATGATTTGGTAAACCACTCAGTCAACAACTGATCAACAATTTCAAACTTAATCATACAGCACCTACGTCTCCATTCATGGATGTGATCGGAGATGTGACTCATAGTGTCTTGCTTGAGTGATGTTAATAGATGGGTGCCAGTTTCATAGCGAACAGGTACCTGGAAGTGTGTGAGAAATGCCATGGCGAGAGTGTTAAAGTCATGATAGGTATTCTGAGGTAGTTCGATATACCATTTAGCTGCAGCCCCTGTAAGAGTTTGTTGGAAAAGACAAAGGCAAATGGAATCATCAACATAGGAATTCGAGGAGCACCATAGGTGATATTTCATCACATGGGCCTAAGGATCCTCTTTCACTTTTCCTTCAAAATTTGTAAAATTGTTTGGAATCTTGGATGACACCAAAGGCTAGTATGGCAAATGAAGAATCGGATCATTCGTGAGTCTAGACACATCTGGCAATTCCAGCGTAGCCAAGAATGGAAATTGGGTATTGAAAGGCATTTGAGGTCTATAAGGGAGCCCAAATGGGGGGGCCCATCCCTGCTGGTAAGGATTTTGTCCCTGAAGTGGAGGATTTTGTCCATAAGGCATTTGATTTTGCCCCCACTATAGGTTACCTTGCCCATAGGGAGGATTCTGACCCTGAAAGCCTTGAAACTATCTAGCCAGAGGTTGTTGATAAGAAACATGCTGGATAAAACGCTACTGAGGCTCCTCGCCTTGGACATATGGATTTTTCACCTGATGTCCCTAAGCATAAGGGTTTCGGACCTGCTGCCCCTGGATGAACGGGTTTTGGACCTACTTCCCTTAGACGTAAGGATTCTGCACTTGTTGTCATTGGACATAAGGATTTTGGACTTGTTGTCCTTGGACAAAAGAGGGTTGAACCTATTGCCCTTGGACATAAGGATTTTGTGCCTACTACTGCAGGACTTGACCCTGGCCCTACCCTTGCAAGGGTTGACCCTGTTGATATGAGTATAAGGGTTGCTGCTACCTAGGTTGACCTTGTGGTTGCAAGGGTTGACCTTGCAGCTATAAAGGATGTCCCTTCGACTGTAGAGGTTAACCTTGTGAAGGCATAGGCTAGGAGGATTGTGATGCATACTGCATTTGTGGATGCATGGTTTGTTGAAACTATTTCGAGGGTTGCCCTGTGGTTGTTGGGGTTATCCTTGTTGTGGCATGATCTGGCCTTGCTGCTGCATGGATGGCCCTTGCTACAATGAAGGTTACCCTTGCTGCTAGATGGATGGCCCTTGCTGCAACGAAGGTTTCCCTTGTTGTTGCAAGAGTTTCCCTTGCTGCTGCGAAGGTACTTGAACAGTTCCCAGAATGATAGCTTGAAATTTCCCGAACTGTATCTGGCCATACCCATCGGGCACGTGGATGGACCAGGCTGGACATAAGGTCCAGGTTAAGGGATGTATGACAGATTAGCCATCATCTGTGAACCATATGGAACATACAGAGGTTGGTACTGACCTTGAGCCATATCAGGCTACTAGTACTGGACGTGACTTGACCCATACGGACCAACATTAGGCTGTTGGTACTGGAAATGACTTGACCTAGATAGACTAACATTGGACTATTGGTACTGGACATTGCTTGATCTAGCAGGACCAACAGGATTTGAAATGGCACCCAAAGAGGGTTGGTTCATCCCAACCATGTGAGGTTGTGAGCCACTTACATTGGTTGTGCCATACATCATAGAAACATTCGAACTCTGACCCCCATGAGGTGGAACAGCCTGTCCACTTACTGGAAGGATTGAAGAATTGACAGCGACATAACCCGAGATCGTTAGTTGAACCGGATGGGTCACTTGGATTGATGAAGCAAGGGGATTGGGAATGGTGAGTTGCACCAGGACTGAAGTAACTACAGAAATCATTGTTTGTTGGGAGGTCGGATTTTGAATGAATGGACCCATGGTAGGCATAATACCAGATGCCCAAATAGGGTTGTGATACAATGATGAGGCAGTAATCATGCCTGAAACCAACTGAGCTAAAGTCACGTAATTACGCGGTAACTCAGGATGAACACTTGTTGGAATGCTTCCTATGTAAGGGAAACCTTGGACAAGGATATTCCTCCTCCTCGATTATGCGCGAAGTGGAAACCTTCGAGTGACCCAGAGAGGAGACGGGGATTTCGCCTTCTGATTCCATGGGTGAAAAACAAACAACGACAGACTACTGAATATGTTCAAAGGGATAATTCCAAAGGAATACTCGGCCGATCGTACAAACTTTACGGACACTACGGTGATATCACAATAGGATTGAACAAAGGATTCAGAGGATAAACAACCATTCCAAGATAACCTTCAGAAGTCGGCAGACTGTCGGTTCTGGATAGGGTTATCTAGAGATTTTGGGCCAATGTTAGAAACTGACCCAGTATCTGAAGGGGGAGGATGAGATGACAAAGGTTGAATACTCAAAGCAATTCGAAGCTCAATACCTTGGTCCTCAAGTGACTGTGGCAATTCAGGAAAAGGATCCTTAGACAATATTTCAGACAGAGGAGAGGAAGAGGAACTAAGTGAACCAGTTGGTTCAGCCACGATGATCTTGTCTCAAATAACCAAAAGAGAGATTGATTTCAAGGTCTTTAAAATGTATTTAAAGGTATACTCATGATGTGGTCTAAAAAAATACTAGCAGGGATGTTATAATATCGTGGGCAACAATTTTTTAAGATGCAAAAACAAATTGGTGCTCTTTCATATTTTAAGGGTTGACAAAGAAACAAAGGTGACTCTATCACTTTTAGTTTGAAAGGACAAGCGCTTGGGTGATATTTTATATTTAGGGAGTCAAAAAGATCAAAATGACTACTCAGGATGATCTAGGTAAAAAGGATTACTAGGTAACTGTGAACTGCAAAATACCTCCCAGCGAACCGAGAAGTACGGGCAGGCAATATCCCCGAATGCTATGTTCAGTGTATCACATTTACAGGGTGGAAAACTCGACTTCCTATGGATAAATGATTGCAACCTAGTGGGGTCAACCTTTATATAATTGACGGTACAGGGAGCACAAGTCCGTACTAGCGATGTCTATCACTGAAGCGAACGATAGCTACTAGTTTTTAAGATGCCGAAACACATCTCTAGCCTAGACCTTCTAAGATGTGACTGTTAGATTTCAAATGTGCCTTAGGTTAATTTAGTACATTTTAGAGTTTATCTTGAAATTACATCTCGATTTTCATGCCTTATCCATGTGACTCAAAAACATCTATATACAGCTAAATGAGACAGGACCCTTTCAAATCGATGAATTGTCTACACTAATGAGAGTAGAAAACACACTCAAATGCAACAAAACAAGAAATTGAAAGCAAAATGATTTTTCACTATTTTTCCTTTTGAAAACAAAAATGATGAAAAACTCTTTCCAATTCCTAACTTTCCTACCAAATTCACTTCAAGTGGTCCTTTGACTGGTAAAGAGAATTCATTTCCTTTCCAATGAAATTGACGATACAACTCTAGCCTTCAATGATGCTATCTAATGTAACATATTGATGCAGCATGTTATGCTCCTATACCCATAGGTGTCATATTTCATTATTGACTGGTAAAATCCCAAATATTTTCATCCTTTCCATGCTGCAAAGGTTCCATATTTTGAAAATATCAAAAAATTAGAAAATGAAAAGAGGGTATGCCCTAAAAGAAAGATCAAAGGGTAAAAAGAATGAAATGGTCAAGAGAAAAAAGAAAAGAAATGAACCCCAAATAAAGAAGACCAGGAAAGTGTGCTAGTCCAAAAATGCCACTACTATTCCATTTTTGCAAAAAGATCTCATTGTGTGCAGTTAGTTCACTCTTGCCACAGTTGATGGATGTCCAAACAACTTAATCTTAGCCATTTCATGTTTAAATTTCTTGTTTTAGAGATAAAGAATAAAATCTGTCCAAACAGTTCAATCTTGGCAGATAAGTAGATAGGTAGAGAAGCAAAGGAGCTCAACAGCTAAATCTGAGCCCTTGGAAGAAATAAGGGTAGACTTAGATAGGATTCCCATGAAAAGAAAAGAAAATCTATAAGGGTTTGCTAGTTCAAGTGCACCCATGGAAGAAGAAGTAAAAATGTTAGTCACTGTACGCTGAGTAGGCAGTTTTGGTGTTGCAGAAGCATGCTTATGATTAATTTTTGTTTCTCCAGAGGTTCATCTTATTATCATCATAAGTAAAATGGAAATTGTTTGGTTACAAATCAAGTGAAGCATGTATAACTTCCCTTCACACTTCTCCCAAAATCACTTACTAACCTCCCCCTAAAGATATTGAGATCTGCTCAATACTCTTAAATCACTCCATTTCATGAAAAACCCTGAGGAAAATAGCATTCCTACTTAAGGCAAAGAAATCACATTTCTTGTGTAAAACCCTTTTTCATCCCTTAAGCCTAAAGTTTTAAAACTCTATAACTTAGCACTTGCTCTCATTCATAACGTTCATATTAACTATTGATTTATGTATATAACTCCCTATGGTTATTTCCCCTTTCCCGTATGTTATTAACATATAAAACCCCATATCTTAATATTCCCCGCCTCAGCTGTAATATAAACCATATCATTATGAAATCGGGAATTAAAGGTTCACTTGGAACCTTATAATAGCCCTTCGTGCACAAGTATGGCATTGATTAACCTTTGTTTAATTAATAACCAAGCCCGCAGTATCACAAACCAATGGTAAATCACCCCAATTCGTCATAAAAACTTTAAAATATTCAATGGGCCCCACCCCGTACCCCTCCACCAGTTCCGTTGAGCGCCAGCCGTTGGATCTGGGCCCGCGATTATATCACAACACCCTTCCCCGCTAATCTTAACCGCCCGGGGAGCCGGCAGTATTCCCGCCGTACATGGAACATGCGGCGCCATCCCGGCATGCTCACGACCCCTCCCACCAAAACCGCTTGGGCCCATAAGCGGTGCGGACCCAAACCACTTACCACTCCTGCTGACCCCCCTGCTGATGTCATCACCACGTCACCCTTTCGTACCCTTGCTACGTGACAAACTATCCCGTCATCCGACCAAAAGCTCCAAAAGGCCCGCAAAGCCAATTTTTGTTAAAAAAACCCATAAATTTATCATTTTCACTCATTTATGTTCGTTGTTTTCATAAGACTGTTGCTTGCAAAATTACGTCTAGCAGCTACCAGAGCTCCAGTCCGCCACCCCGACCAGCAAAGTCCAGCAACCTGCTCTCAACTCGTCACTCAGCTTGCAAATTACTCTCGTGCGCTTCCAAAACACATTTATTTACCCTGTTCCACCTCCCCAACCTATGTTTTTGGTTTTCCTCTGCAAAATTGTACCTATAGGAGCCAATTTTAAACTCAAGCAGTCCATAATTGCTATACCACCCATCCAAAACTGCTATGTTTCCCTTTTTTCAAAGAAATCCAACCTCCGAGTTAAAAACACAGAGAATTGAACAATGGAAGCCCATGTGGCCCTCAATGTCGCGCCTCTCAATGCTCCTCATACTGACCAGCATCATATGCCCTTGGCCGACAGAGATTTCCAAATACAAGACCCGATTGTTGCCAAAATCATCTTCATACTTCTGCCTAATTAGAAACAGTCATTTGAACAACTCTGATATCTGTGGAATATGGGAATCCAATCTCCCCAGGTATTACCTTCCCTCATTCAATGTGTTCCCAGATATTATTCACCACTGTTGTGCCAATTATGACCCTATGAGTAAAGCAGTTATCACTACATCACAAACTGTTCTCTTTTACATAACTGCTGAGTTTATCAATGAGATGTTACACTTTCATCCAGTCCAGCCTCTTACTCCTCTTTCCATGGGATTTTTTCTTGAGCAAGGCTCGCAACTGTCCACTACAAAAATAACCTGGATTGCTAAGTTATTCATGAAACCGGATTGCCAGCCCCAAGGTCCACCTCCTTATTTACATATCTGGTTCAATGAGATTGTAAGAATTATTCTTGACATGATAGCAGCAATCTTGGGATTTAGGTCCAGTGAATTTATAGATGAGATGGTCCTGGTTCTGTTATCCACTTTTACTCCAGGACAGCCCCCTGCTATTAAGTATGACTATGCCTCTTTCATTGCTGACAAAATCCATGGTCAATTTATGAATTTGGAAAGAGAAGGAGTGTTTAAATATACAACTTTCATATACCATCTGCTGTTTTATTATCACCTAGACATTTTTATATTTCCCATCAGGAAATTGGATTCCAAAGGAAAGAGGAGGTCCGTAATCTTTTGGACCTCTGTCTTCCACAAAATTGCTGAAACCCCTTACACCTACTATGAATTCAATAACTTGTTTATACATCCCGTTTCCACTCTATTAATAGGAAATTCTCCTCCTAGGCTCTCTGGTGGCATAAAAAAGATTTTACAGCTCTCCAAGAACTACAGGATAGGTAATTGGTACTTCTACCAGGATCACACTAAAATTAGGATATATGGCTATGAGTTGTGCCCTTACATGCTTCCCAGATATGTGCCTATGAGATTGTTTTCTCTGGAATATTTCAGGCAACTTATTAATGCAAATTTAACTCACTTTTGCAATGTGAAGAAAAAAGCTCAGTTGAGGATAAGAAACCAATTAGGCCCCTTTATCATTAACAAAAGGGAAGCATGGGAAGATGCTGATAAAATATTAGGGGAAGACCTTAAATTGAAGAAAAGCTTCTGGTGGGTACCATATGACCCAAATGGCTTTATAAGTGAAAGGAAAGTAAAAAATCGGTTGTCAGCTTACACACATCATAGGATCCCTGAAGTAGAACAATATGCCAATCAAGATGAGTGGATAGAGGGTACATTAGTAGAAGAACTTACTCGGCAATAAAAAATGGAACAAGCTATGAAAGATTTAGAAAAGACCCTTGACCTGGACTCTTTTGGACAGGTATCTTTCAAGCTGCCTCAGCAAGTTGGAGTGGTACATCTTCTGCTAGGACTTCACAGCAACCTATACAAGAGGCTAGCACACCAGTTTCTAGTTCTTCAAAGGCAAGCAAGTGGCAAGCACAGAACAGCAAGAAATGATTGATCAACAGGAGCAAATTCCTCCAATGCAAACCAAAGCAGCAGAGATTCCTGCACTACAGACTCCTCTAAATGAGGAAAAAGGTAAGAAAAGGGACAGAGAGGAGGCCACACCCATCAATGGACTTGCAGAATAGCCAGGTGCAAAGCGGAAAAGACTGAATCCTCTATCTAAAGAGGAAATCATTGAAGAGAGTATAGAAAGCCTAAGGGGTGAGAGGGCAACCAGCCCACAGACATCCCCGGTGATAGACACATCGACCAATTCACACAGGCTGGAGCTGGAAAGGCAGCGTAGTGTGGAAGTTTCATCCACAAGGCCACCAAGCAAGCAGACCTCTGATGTCAACAGAACATTCACAGAGATTAAGGCTAGAAATGATACATTGAGGCTGCAAATTTATGACCAATATCTTCAGATGGCCCCCACAAAACAGCAAAGATTAATGTCTGCATATGACATAAAGGAGGGAAAAATGATCATGAGTTATTTTAAGCCCAAGGTGTAGCAACCACAATCAGCAGCTGATTATATCAGGACAAATTTGGAGGTCTTGGCCAAAGACATTCGTCCAATAGACCAGATTGAGTTGCACAAACAGACAAGAGAGATGGTGTATTCTACACTAGCTAACAAAGCAATTTTGGCTCACAAATTTCAAAACTCATTGGAGAACACCTCTGCTCAGCTAGACTTAGAGAAAGCCTCCTCTTTAGCAAAAGACAACAGGATTAGATCCTTGGAGGATACTATCATTGAACTGGGACATGATCCCAAAGATGCCAAAGGCATAAAAGCATTAATGAGGAAGAAGGAAGAGGACATTGCTGCCCTCAGAAAACAACTCAAAATGCCTCTTTCTATGCATCCACAAACAGTAGATGTTGTGCAGTAGAAGTCCGAAGAGGACATGATGGACCTGCTCATGAGGTTGAATGAAAGATTGAGTGAGACAGAGCAGGAATTGGAGAAAGCATTACAAGAAAAGCAGGGAGTGTCGACCTCCCAGCCACCTCAAGTAACTCCAATAGCCACAACTGCCCCTCCCACAGTTATAATAGCAATCCCTCCCACTGTCCCAGCATCAGTAGTAGGAGCAACATCGACAGGAACAACACCAGGCAGCAACACTGTTATGACCACAGAGCAAGTAATAAAAGCCATGGAGGAGTTGAAACTCCAAGTATCTGAATTGAATCAAGTCAAAGAAAAATTGGCAAAGATTGAGCAAAGATATGATAAATCCAAAATGATTGTGGCAGAAAAAACAAGAGAAGTCAAAACATTGGAAAACAAGGTAAGAGCCTTGGAAAAAGATCTCTCTCTGCATAAGCCTCTGGCAGAAATCAGAGAAATTTTGTGAACCAACATCATTCAATCATTTAGTGGTATATGGAGGTCTATTCAGACCATTTATGAACATATTGATTTCATAAAAGTAGCCCAAGTAGAAGTTCAGAAAACAACAGCCGTATTGGGACAAATGCCTGAGCAAGCTAACAGGCTAATCCATTTTTTGAATACCAAGATCAGTGAAGAACTGGAAGCGTTGGACATTAGAGACAGAACAGGTACCATTTTGGACATCAAGAGAGTTCTCACCATGAGAACTCTAATGCAAAACCTGGACAGAAGATGCCAGGACATGCAGGTAGAAATAGATTCTTTCATAGACAAATTTACAGTCCTGAATCAAAAGGGTTTGCCGAGTCCTGTGGGAGATAATGATCGTTTGATGAAGCTCAAGGACTATATACACAAATTAAATACATTTTCTGTAAATCAAGCTAGTGCATCTTCAAGTACTTCAACAAAAAAAGCACTTCCATCTGGTCAGTCCCTGTATGACAGCCTAGAAATCTATTTTACATCGAGCATGAGGTGAAGCATCTGTTCACCATCCTACCTAATTTATTCAGGTACACAGAGGCTGATGAGACTTTAAGGAAGCTGCAGAGACATCAAATACCAGGACTAGAGTGGTAGCAAAGCATGTTAGAGATCCTGTAGACTTATCATGGGTCAAATCAAAATGGTGCACCATCTATTATAAATGCGCAGAACAGAAATAAACCACAGTCCTACAAATCAAAGCGTATCACATCAGCATTAAAGGAAGTCTGGCCAAAACAAAACAGTACCACAAAGAATTAATATAAGGCAACTGGGAACCGACTTGCAGCACCTACCTCCAGTACTTCTCTTTAATTCAAATCAACCAGCGCAACACAAATTTATGCACTATTTATTGTCTCCCTGTTTTCGAGACTGTCTGTCTTTATCTATGTAAAAGAAACATTAATTGTCAGCAGATATTATTTCTATCAGATATTTTGTGTAATATCTTGACAGTTTTGTATAAATACCCCCCCCAGACAAAGTATTTGTGGTTGGTTGGTGGTGAATGTTCATAGTTGTGATTGTAATACTGGACAATTTTGGAATAAAAAGGTTGTTGGAATCATTTTGTCTTGCTCACTGGATGAAGAATTGATGCTAAGGACCATGTTGCAGAATTCTTGAATCATTTCATGGATCAATAAGTCTCTTCTAACTTGCGTTTTACATTTTTTGTGTTTATTATATCATCTATGTCTCATGATCTAAATAATAGAGGAAAAGAATAACTCAGAATTTGCTTGGCTGCACTCTGTGTTCAATCTCTGTTATTATTAATGTTTTCTTCAGAACTAGCATAAACAGTGAATTCTTAATTTCTCCTGTTTCCCATGGTTCTTTCATCTTGAATATTAGCTGGGGAATTCTTAATTGCTCCTTGGCCGTAATTATCCATTTTCCCTCTATCAACATGATGAAGGATTCTTAATTGCCCTTCACCCATTAACTCCATTCCATCTGATTGCAGCTTATCCATTGTCCCGTGTTTGAGTACCTTGATCTGTAATAAATCCTTGATAAGAAGCTTAACCCAGGAAGCCATCTTTCTTTGACTCCATCATGCCCAATGGACTAAAATGCTTCAATTTTGCCTCACTGTTCTATTGAGTCCCCACCTTCCAACCAAACTTTAAACAAAAACCTTACAATTCATAACTAGCCTAATACATCAAAACAAAACTAAATTATAAAGAGAAAGCCCTCTCTGGATGTAGATTGGCTAGGATCTGTGTCTAAAATATTGTTTGTGGTTACCTCGGCCATATTCCCTTTCTTACAACTTTTGGGAACAACCTGAGTGATAACACAACAAACAAGAATTATATCTTTTTCAATGAAATGACATAATGAATCTTTCACAAACACTTCAATGAAATATTTGCAATACAATCAATCACAAGCAAACACAAAGCATAAAAGAGAATTCCTTTCAAAATTAATGAAGCAAAGATTGAACCAAAAGCAGGATAGGCAATGTGATCTATGCCCGAAAAGAGACGCTCAAACGCTAAACAAAACGTTTCAAACTTGTTAAATGGAATTCAAAGCAACAAAAGGAATAATCAAATGAAATGCAAGTAAATTTGATTATAGACTTGACTTTATGAGCAGGAAAACAAGTGAATGGATGACGACCTACATGCCCTAGGGTTATACACCATTCAAGAACTCAAGAAACCAAGTGAAGGAAATGCAAATTAACCAATCATACAAACCAAGCTAAAAGAGCTTTCTAGCCAGGGAGAACACAGTTAAAACAAGCTGAGACACAAAAATCAGAAGGACAAGACACACTGGCTATGATCTAGGGTAAACCCTGATCTTCAGTTACAGGAATCAGGGCGACTGCCTGACTGACAACACGTGCCGAAAAGGGGTCGGCACAACTGTTTTTGAGAAACTCACACTGATTGGCGCTACTGTGAGAGAAATAAATGCACTGACCGAGGATTCAAGGAAAAAAATAAAAAATTTCAAAGGCTAAGACTAGACTTGCCATTGTAAATTTCAAGCTCATAGCAGTAAACTAGGCAAAGCAAAGAACACTAAAGGGGAATGGTGATACTAGAAAAGTTCACACAAAACCATAAAATGACAATCAATCAAATAGAAGGATTGGCTCCCTAGTGGAGTTGCCAATTTTTGGTGCAAGTAAATTCTCAGTGAAGACACAAACAATTACTCTAGCCCGAGAGAGCAGGTCTAGCCACAAACAATCTATGGAAAATCTCCTTAATCTATAATCAATTAAGAGGGCCTACCCCTTAGAATGTTATTTTCGTTTGGTGATGATCTTTCTTCCTCACTCCAACAATCTTTCGTTTCCTTCCTTAGAATACCTGAAATAAGCAAACAACAAATGTGATAGCATACAATATTGTATTCAGCCTACTTAATAGGTCAAGGAACATTAAGCCATAAATATGTAAAATAACACTTCATGTAGGAAAGCAATCAATAGTTGCATTAATATAAATCAGAAAGAGATTACAATCGATGCCTTGATGTTGTTGGTCTCCTCCAATGTATCCGAGTTCCCACACTTCTACTAGCACTTCATGGGTAGCCCCAACAATGGAATTTTTAAGGCTTCTTTCCCTCTAGTCTCAAACCAAATCACAATCACACTATTCTCCCTCAAACATACACTAGAAAGCTACAAGCTATAGAAGACTTGTTGGTTATTAAAACTTGCTCCAAAACTCCAACTAACTTTTTCTCGGGATGGATGGGAGATGGTTCCTCTCATCATGGGATAAGGTCTTATATCTTGAGGTTATTCCATCCTAATAGGGGAAAGGAGCCAAAACTAATT
Source organism: Pinus tabuliformis (assembly GCA_031772625.1). Taxonomy (NCBI): domain Eukaryota; kingdom Viridiplantae; phylum Streptophyta; class Pinopsida; order Pinales; family Pinaceae; genus Pinus; species Pinus tabuliformis. Next base: position 699,273,561 of record CM062805.1, on the reverse strand, counting down.
TCCTTGGTTCTATCCGACCCAACAATCTACCATACTTCCCTTATGAAGCTTCTAGACATGGAAGCTTCAACTCCTTATTAAAAAACCTTCCAAAAGAGGATTGGAATGATTGGAAAAGGGCTCAGTCGATCTGATCAGTGAGAGGGTTGTTTTTAACCTCTGTAAATTGGTGCGAGGAGAAAACTAGTCAGTAGCGTCAGTCTTGTAAACTGGGATAGCAGAAAGATTCTTGGGAAGTGGTGTAAAGGGGAATCATTCTGCTCATTAAGAGGGACATACTGGGAGTTTCTTCATGATAGGAATACATTTCAGGTACACTGTAGAGGTCCTCCATGATCGTAGATGGGTAATACAGGGACAGTGACAAAATGTTGTGTAACAGTGAGGGTGAAGAGGAAGAGGTTCAATCCTTTCAAGAAGCAATTGTAGGAAACACTCCCCCCCCCCCAAACCTCCAAAAACTTACAACCTCAAGAGCAAGCGGTTAGTATCAGACTCCACCCTAGAAGAAAATAAAAGGGCTTTTTTGAGAAGAATCCTTCCACCTAACAAAACAAGCCAACCATCCACCCCTTCCCCTAAGGAGTCATCTGGCCAAATTTCGAAGGATACCTCTACAGGTGATAAAGGAAACACCTCCGCGTTCGGAGTCTTGACCAAAACCGATTCAACCAAAACCACCCTCTCCCCACAGGGCTCCCAGAAAAGCACTTCTTCCATGGACTTGCGTACAATATTATTGAGGATATGGAGAAGACACGAGCCAACATCTCGTTTTATGACTGGTCCCATTGTGATTTCCCTATCAAGGAAAGAATAATCAGATCAGGGTTAATAGTGAACCTTTCATAAAACATACGGTCACAAATCTCAAAGGCTCTAATGAGTTGACCCATTTCGATCAGGAGGAACTAGGAGTGTGTTTTCTTGAAGAAATGATGGGTTGTTAACAATCCAAAATATCACCCATCCCTTCTAATACCCAGCTGGAACTCCCATCACACACCCCAACTAATGAAAACAAAATTTTTACTCTAAATGTACTTACTCCAAACTCACACATGCCTAATAATAAAATTTGGACACTATATTATGATGGTTCCAAGACTCATGATGGGGTCAGAGCAAGCTATATCCTCTTGGAAACCAAAAGAAACAATTTTTTAATCTCCTGGAGGTTAGAGGTTCAATGCCCCAATAACACCGTAGTGTATGAAGCACTGAACCTCGACCTCCAGAAAGCTATTGACCTAAAAGCTGAATTTTTGAAGGTGATCGGTGACTCTAAAATCATTACAAGACAGGTACGAAACACAATTCATTGTTTGTCACTACACTTGAATAACTACTAGTAAGAGGTGTGGTGCCTAATCGATTCTTTTAAATCTTTCAATGTAAGTTTTGTTCCTAGATTCAATAATGCCATTTTTGATACTCTGGAAAATGCTGCAGCCAGATTTACACCTCTTAGGGATGGTTTTTCGATTGAAATTCTTTATAAACTAGTCATCCTTGATAATGTAACTAACTTCGTTTTCAATGATGACCAGAAGATATTGGATTTCATGGAAAATGCGGAGGTGTTTAAATACGCAACCATTGAATAAGAGGAACATGAAAGTTCATTGAAGGAAGAGGCTGACTCGTGTTAGGGGAACCCCATACCTAAAGGAGTGGTCACACTAGAAAAGTTATTTGATCTGCAAAACTACTTCCAAGGCCCACCAAACACCAAAACATAGAGTTCCACTCTTTCACACGAGAAAATCAACCTTGGGACTGAAGTCGACCCCAAATTCGTTAAAATGGGATTGGGATGTTCATCTGAGGAAAGAAAATCTCTCATCAACTTGTTCAGGAGGTACCACAACATCTTCGCGTGGACACACGATGAGATAAATACTTATGACACACATATCATCCAGCATGTTATTCCTACAAAAGAAGGGGTCAAACCATTCTAGCAGAAGTTGAGGAAAGTGCATCTCACATTGGAAATCCTCAACCAAAAGGAGCTCAAGAAGTTGTTATATGCTTGTATTATCTTCAAATTCAGGCATTCTACATGGGTATCAAACCTTGTTCCAGTACGGAAAAAGTCCGGTGAGATCTGTTTGTGTGTCAACTTCTGGAATCTCAATCGAGCATTGGACAAAGACAACTACCCAGTCCCATCCATGGAACAGATTCTCCAAATGGTTTCGAGGTCGGAAATGTTTTCTCTTCTTGATGGTTTCTCTGGCTACAATCAACTGTTGGTAGCCAAACCAGATCGGATAAAGAAAACATTCAGGACTAAGTGGGGAATGTTTGCATTCCGACATATTCCTTCGGTCTTATCAACATCGAGGAAACTTCCCAAAGAGAAATGGACATCGCTTTCAAGGATTTGATGGGTCAAAGTGTGTTGGTTCATTTAGATGATGTCACTGTCTTTTCAAAGAAGAGATCTGACTACCTTCACCATCTGTCTTCAATATTTCCTTTATGTATGATAGATAAGAGAGAAGAAAAGAGGACCAACATGTATCTTCTGCTTGGCTCCTTGCTTGTTTCCTCTCTCCCTTGATAGAGCTTGCCACTATTATCCTACTTGTCCCACTTTACAAAATACTTATAGAGGCAAAGCAACAAAACACCATCAAAGAATCTCGATCTCTGATATCATAACCAGTGCAGAATCAGAAATAAATTAACCATACAATTTCATCTACAAATAACAAGATTCATAATAAACAATTATATGGAGGAAAACTCAAAGAACTTTATTGATAGTAGAAATAGAAGATAGGATTACAACCCAGTTGTCTAATCTAGCATCATCCTCCCAGCATGAAAGCCCTCTTCACCTCACGAAAAGAAAGATCACCCAACAATACAATGTTTCTTCTCAAAGAGAAACCAACAGCACTTCCTTACAAATTACAAAATTCCAGCCTCTATATCTCTCAGATGAGGGATCCATTTATAGATATTTGTAGAGGGGTGAATCAGCTTTTGGGTTTTTGATTAGTGTCATTTCACTGATAGTTCTTGGTTCCACTTGGAGATTTCTTTGATCTCTTACTCATCCCTGGGCTAATTCAGAGAGGAAAGTGTCATATGAGCAGTTTCTAGAAGATTCTCTAGGTTTCCACTTAGCAAACTGCCTTTGCCATTTGTCTATTCTCACCCATTGCACCCCACAGAAGGCTCTTTTAGTATGCATCACACCTTAAGCATGGAGAAGTTTGTATGGTCCAGTTTTGCCCAGTTTTGAGTGGTTTTTTAGGTGGAACTTCTGGGAAATGATGTAATCAATTGACCATGATTCTTTAGGGTGTGAAACAACACTTTTATGGGTTTAAGATCCCTTGGTTTATCGACATATGTGATTGGGGTTGCAGTGCCCAAATATGTCTATAACAATTTCCACCTAAAGCATGAGGTCGTAAATCTTCTGATGTCGGGTGAAATGCTTTATCATGAGGATCTGAGGTATTTGAATTGGAAGGTGACCTGTATAAAATACAATACAATACATCATCTTCATTTTATTTTCATGATCTAGCTGAGTCAGGCATTCCCATGCTTAGCTTTATAAATTCATTTTCATCTACATAGGACAAATAATCGTCTGCTGCTACAGACTGGTGATTCTTTGCAGGTAGAGTCATCATCCCTTAGCTTGGATGATCATCTATGTACATTTGATGTCTTTATACTCCTGAATATATCGTAGCACGTATGGATGAAACTAGATCCGGGGTCTTCAAACTCATTCAATCTTTGCCTGATGTACAAGTTGATCCATGTGAAAAGATGTTCTGAAGTCGAACATGGAAAGACATCGCTTGATTACCAGCCAATCATGTAAGCTATTAACAGGCACGAGAGGAATCACCGATAATGATAATGACTCTCAAGGTACTTCAGTACAATTCATGTGGTGTGAATATAGGATTTGATGTCGAACACCACGCAAAATCTTTGAGTCGAAGGCCATTGATGTAAACCTATCGCCGGAAGTGAGAAACTTGCCATTGAGGCATGCAAGCTTCAAAGTACTGAAAGGGTTGTTCCTAAGTAAACTTCTTGGATAATGAGTTGATGTCGACAAGAAGTTACCCGTCGTAGGAGGGCCTTAAGTAATCCCACATCTACAACACGAAATGAAGCAAATGATTTTCTGGAGGTGAAAACGATCTGATGTTACAAGGCTCGAGAATGGCGGTTGTGAAAAATGGTGGGTGAACGTATTGCAGTGGATGAGGCGTTAGCTGGGTGGTGAATTCTCTGAATGACTTCTCTTGAACATATCAGTGACACTGAGATGGATCGGTAGCGTTAACCCCAAAAATGGATGGTACGGAAGACCAATGGTGATGTGACTAGTGAACAGAATAACCCAACTCGACTCAATCATGGTGATGGAGTGAAAGTGTCATGTTCAAGAGCGACCTGCTATCAATGAAGTTCTTCAAGTTTTGTTCCCTTTGTCCCTAATCATTTTTGACCAGTACCTCTTTATTTTTGTCAATATTGAGGAAGATAACATATGCTTGTTCAATAATTTGCCCGAAGGTCGCTATGTTTTAGTGAGCCTAGCGATAGTGAAACTCGCTCTTGTCCGGATGGAAAAGTTTGTCGCTATTGTTTTAACGAGTCTAACGACAAGGATAACTCAGTCCTTTTCATGTTTAGAGAGTTTGAAAAGAGGTGAAAAGGAAACTCCAGCAGTCCTTTTTCGTGGCATAATCCCTTAAGTCCAAAAAAGTATAAAATAATACGAAAGGGATGATTTTTCGATCGCTTTAGCGAGCTAAAAGAGACAAGCGCTCGATATTTTTGTAGAATGACCCCTCAGGTCCAAAAAGATTAAAATGTAGAGGAGGGATGGCACTTCCCTTTACTTTAATGAGCTGGAAAGGCCAGTAGCTCGGCAATCTTTTCATATTTTACAAGTCTAAAAAGAACTTAAAAGAGACTCGTTTTTTAGGAACGAGTGATGTTTTTGGGTAGCAACTAGTTCCAGGTAAGTTTGGAACTTCTCAAACACGGCAGCGTAAAGAGGGTGGCTAATAGAATCACTTATCATAGTTGTTCCTCAAAAGGGTAAACAATCAAGTGGAAGCATATGATCAGCCAAAAGAATGGAGGTGATGGTAAGAACAAAACCAAGGCTCAAAAGGCTGATAGCAAGGTAATCACAGAGGTCATTTACTGAAGGCGGGTTTATTTTTTAACGAGCTTGAACCTTGCGGGAACATTGCTCTTGATAAAAGTCAGAGATGTTCAATTTACCATTAACACTAGATTCTTTCGACAGTCGTACAACCTGTTCAATTGCTCCATCAAATTGATTAGAAATACAAATACAAGCCTGAAAAATGAGTTAAAACCAACATTTTACTTGAAGTACGTGAATAGTAACATAAAAGTATTTTACCTCTCACTTTTACCATTTCATTCGAATTTGAGGTTTTTGGAGCTCTGGAGGTGTTCCCCCCCAAAATTTCATCAGCTGATTTCGAGAGATCCGGTGGACTATTCTCCGCACCATTAGGACCAGGTAGGAGCTAACCCTAAGCTCTTCAATTGAAATTCATCCTTTTCTAATTTTGAGCAAGCTTTCCCTTTCTTCTGGGCCCCAGGGGTTTGAAGAATTCATTCTCTCCCCATCTCACCTAGTCTGCGTCGAAAAGTGTGATGCATATTGAGCTAGTCATTGGCCAATCAGTATGCATCTCATCCTGTACATATGCAGGGTGCGATGGGCGCAGAAGGGAAAGTTTGTGCAGTGTTTTTTCATGAAATTTTTTCCTGTTTTTGCCCAAATTAGGATCCTAATTCATCTTTTGCTTGTGTTTCAGAGATTCATCGGATCAAGATGGTAGTTACATGGTGTGAACGCAAGCATGAAGAAGAGGAAATGATTGCCTTACATGATCCGGGTACGGTTACTGCATTACGAAACGGTGGCTTGCTCAAATTCTTCTGCATATCCAGCATGAGGCAACAAATCAATTTGTTGCAATATCTTCTCAATGCATGGGATCCGATCAACCAGGTGTTCCAGATTAGAGGCAAATCCATTCCTTTGATAGTCGAGGATATCTACTTTTTGACTGGGTTATCGAGGCGTGGTGCCCCTCTCTCACTATCAGGATCTGCCCGTGGGGGTGAATCTGTGAGGGATTATATTCGCTAGTTTTGTAGAGATGGATCTCAACCGAGTAGGGATGGTAAGATCAGTATCCAAGATGTCACTGATTGGTCCTTGAGGACCATTTTATTCACCTTTGCTAGATTAGCTGGTAGCGCGACTCTTTATTTGGCCAATAGATCTTATATGTAGTACGCCCTGGAATGCCTGGAACCAAAGGTATTCAACTGGTGTGAGGTAGTACTTTCGGTTATAAAAGAACAACTCTCCAAGGTAAAGAAAGGAAGATCCAAGAACTTTGGTTATGGTTCCATTCTGACTACTTTTGTCTTGGAGAGGATTCCACTGATGCAGCCACAGTACATTTCACTAGGATTACTAGCACCGGGGGAACCATGGACGCAGAAATGGGTTGACCTCATGGCCAAACATGCTGGTCAGTCACAGATTTCATTCTCTGATGCCTTCTTTGAGTGGTTCGATCATCAGGAGATGGTCTTCACAGAGTATCCATACGTTGGGATGGATTTCCGAGGTGACTTGGATTTGGTGTTACCGGTTGGCGAGCAGTGGAGTGTTACGGGTAAAATGATCTGACCATATCTTTGTTTATTGTTTTTATAATGTTCTTGTGTTTTTTAAATGTTTTCAAGACTAATCAAACTCATATATGTCTGCAGATGTTGAGCCAGTGCGACCAGCAGCATGCCCAAGGGTAGCAGCTGTCGTTCCAGCAGGAGAGGCTGTTGGGAGGGCTGTCCTTCGCGATCTGGACATAGCAGAGACCCTTGCAGTGTTGCAGGATCAGATCGAGGGTCTCACCCTTGGTATTTAGGATGTGAGGACTGACAAGTTACCTCTGAGATTACAGCACCATACCACTGGTGTGCCGAGTCGATGGACTAGGCTCTTATGTATGATCATGCAGGCGGTGACTTGCTATCACCAGCATCATTAGTTTAGGGTGCTTTTATACATTTTTTGAGTTTTTGGGTCATATGACCGATTTTGTCTTAGACACAAAACATTTTGTAAAAACTATAAACAGTTATATATTTTTTATTTTCGGAGTTTTATTTCGGTTAAATGATGTGATCCTGATGCAAATGTTAATGTGAAATGCTTTTTCCTTTATAAATGCTGCAAATGACTATCTAACACATAATTTGCTAATGAATCAGTTAATGTGTTGAAACTTTTGGAAATGTGTTGATACTGAATAGAATGAAACTGCCTTTCCAAAATCATAACCCTTAGGAACATACGATAGATAGCTGGATTCCGAACGGAATAGATGCCAGTAAGTTGTAGGATGACGAGTTGCGAATCTAGCCTGACAAAAAGTCGGCGTATGCCATGTGCGATGGCATCAGAGAGAAGATCTATCAACGCGTTGTACTCAGCAATTTTATTCGTTGATCAACCAATACATATCCCTCTGGAACTCACTAACTCGCCGCCTGGAATAAAAATGGCCCAGGTTGCAGAGGATAGGTTCTGCGTACTACGACTAGCTCCGTCAACGTATCCAATGAATGATTCCAATAGGTTCGACAACTAAAAAAAATGTAAAGTGGATTACCTAGCCAAAATGATAACTCTTAACGAAAACAAAAACGTAACAAAAGCATATCTATAAAGAGATTACTATACTTGATCAAGCATAGTAACAGTTAAGGTACAACCTATTTAGGGGTTGCGACAGTGGAATACCATTGTAATCTACTAGCTCATAGGCTCCTTTTGCTAATACTCTTTTAACAATGTAGGAGCCCATCCACAATGGTTCGAACTTACCTGCTCCCAGTTTATCGGAGTCCTAATTGTAAAGCAAGACCAGGTCACCTTCTGAGAAGACACGGGGTTTGACATTTTTGTCAAATTGTGCCTTGACACATTTCTTGTGAACTTCATTAGCCAATGTGGCATCACGACAGGTTTCATCCAATTGGATTAGTTCCAAGAAACGAGCCTCTTCCTCCGAAGTTTCGGGAAGTAAATCAATTGCGAGCTTAAGAGATGAAATTTCACACTGAATTGGTAAGACCGCTTCCGGGCCATACACCAACTGAAAGGGTGTAAATCTAGTCACATTTCTCACCAATGTCCTATATGCCCATAAAGCTGAGTATAGGATTAAGTGCCAATTCCGTTTGTGGACTCCAATCATCCTTTGTAGCGTGTGCTTTAGGAATTTGTTGATGGCCTCAACTTGTGCGTTAGCTTGCGGATAATATGGAGTAGAACTGTCATGGGATAGTCCTAATTTAGCAGCCAATTCAACCATCATGTGATTGCGAAAATGTGATCCATGATCTGTGACTATAGCTTGTGGAACACCAAATCTAGAGACTACATGATTGAAAAAGAAAAGAGCAGTCATTTTGCCGCTGTTGTTTAATGTAGGCATTTCCTTGGCCCATTTTGTAAAATAGTCGACTGCAACAATGATATACCCATGCCCCCCGGCCGAGGTGGGGTCACATGTCATGAAATCTATGCTCCATTTGGTGAATGGCCCAACAGAAACTACTGGATGCAGTGGTGCAGGTGGTAGTCTGGTTTTGCAGTCGAAGATCTGATAAGCATGGCAACTTCTGACTGTGATTATGCAATCTTTGAATATAGTAGGCCAGAAGTAACCTGCTCATAAGATATTTTGTGTCATAGCGTAACCAGATTGATGCCCCCCACATGCGCCTGTATGACAAGACTTTTTCGGCCTCCTCATGCATGAGGCACCTTCACAGAACTATATCAACACCATGACGATAAAGTGTATCACCGATGATCATGTAGTCTTTGGCTTGGTATCGAGTACGTCGTTGTTCGGAGTGAGAGGTGTTAGGCCTAAAGGTTTGGGTTTGGAGATAGATTAGTATATCTCCATACCACGGATCTCTTGATGATATTAGAAACAGAGTTTCATCCACGACTGATGCTTTAGATGTTGAATTGTTGGACGATGATGGGAGGTCGCATAGTAGCTCCACAAAAACTAGAGATTTCTTTGATTTGGATTTTGTGAATTCCAGATCAAACTCTTGCAGAATAGCTATCCATTTTGAATATTTGCCCCCTAGTAATTGACACGACATAATTTCGGTCATAGGGTTGCAATATGATAGAATGGTAGTTTTTCGAAAGAGGATATAGTGTCGAAATCTCTGTACTGCTTGAACAGCTACTAGAGCCATCTTTTCAACATATGAGTACTTTCTTTTTGTATCATTTATGTTTCAGCTTAAATAATGATCTGGATGCTCAATTCCAGTGTCTTCTTGTACTAAAACCATTACGATGGTTGTATCTACTGCGGCGAGATACATGTTAAAGTCTTTTTGATAGTCAGGAGCGTACATTAATTTTTCTTTTATTAGGGAATCCTTTAAATCATCAAAGGAAGCTTGCGCAACCTGATCCCAGTTGAAGGGCACTTATTTTTTCAAAAGACATGTATAACCTTTAGCAATTTCGGCGTAATTTGGAATGAACCTCCTTAGAAAGTTTGCTTTCCCTTGGAGTTTCTGAATCTGAAGCAAATTTGAAGGTGGAGGCATGTCGATGATTGCCTGAACCTTACATGGGTCGAGTCATATTCCGTCTTTAGAAACTACGAAACCAAGTAAACGACTAGAACCGACACAAAACACACACTTGTGTAGATTGAGTCATATCTTGTAGTGTTGGCAACGTAGAAATATTGCTCTCAAATGTTGTGGATGATCAGTCCGCTTTCGCGAATGAGCCGGTAGATCGTCGAGATATGGTTGAACGATGTGTTTGATGTCATGGAAGGCATAGGTCATTGCCCTCTGAAAAGTTTCCCCTGCATTCTTTAAGCCGAAAGGTAGTTTACGGTACGCGAATGTGCCCCACGAACATATAAATGCAGTCTTTGACTGGTCCTGTGGGCGGATGTTTATTTGATTGTATCCGAAAAATCCATCCATGAATGAAAATATTTTGCATCCACCACATTCATCAATTATCTAGTCGATGAAGGGTCTAGGGTGGTTTTCCTTTGGAAAAGCTTGACTTACATCCCTGTAATCAATGCACACTCTAATCGTTCCTTGATTTTTCATCACAGGAGCAATATTTGATACCCAATTAGTTAGAGAAATAGGGTAAATGAAACCAGCATGTAAAAAATTTTCAACTTCTGCCTTGATGGCAGCGAATTTCTTTGGGTGTACTGGTCGAAGCCGCTATCGTACTGGTTTGACATCTAGATACATCTTAATTTCATGTTCAACGATGCTCGAGTCAATGCCTGGCATTTCTTCATATGACCATGCAAATGCATCTCTGAACTCGTGAAAGAGAGAACAATATATTTCCAGTTCTGAAGAAGAACAAGATTTGCCAACATGAATATCCTCTACAACATTAGGTTTGGTCAAGATATTTATATCGATAGTCTCTTCAATATTGGACAGATTTCACTCAAAATCCACTGTTTTTATAGTATTTGATAGAAAATCAAAAACTGAAGGATGATTAAGGTCACTGGAATAATCTTTGTCGTTATCTTGAAGACAGTAACGATTGTGGTAATCTTCCCATGGTGCCTCCTCTATCATCATTGACTGAATGATTCCTTTGTCTGTGGAATGTATATGTGACCAAGGATCTGAAGAGGTGCCATATTCTAGAGACCTATCTACCCAAACACTTGATGAGTGTTGATTTTGGTTTGCCGCCCAGGCCCAGAAAATTGATTGCTACAAATTTTCTATGGGGCTTGGGGGCAATACCTGGCGATGATCCATGCTAACAAAATGTTCAGAAATCTTCTTAATCTTTGCTGATGTAGAAGATGCCATATGACAGGTTTCCACAGTGGCCACTTCCGCCAGATTACTCGGAGGCTAGAGGGCAAAAGTACCCATTAAGGCAAGGTCTTTTAGGAGGCCTACTCCAACATTTTGAAGTGATTGAGAGCTTCCATGGATCATTGGAATGCTTCCTGTAGCTTGTGAACTGTTGGGGAAAAATGTTAGTTGATCAACGATTGTAATTCCACCTTGGAAGGGAAATGCAGTCTTTCTAAAATATGTTGACACAACAGCAGTCATAGCATAAATCCAGGGCCTTCCCAGTAGGATATTGTAATCAAGGTTTCCATCAATAACTTCGACTTCAATTTCTATTTTCTTGCCCCCTAGTTCAACTTGCAAGTTACTTAATATCCCATATGATGTGTATGTTCTTCCATCGAACAATTTTAATGTCGTTGATGATCGTGACAAGGGTGGTGAGCCTAAAGTTTTCCAGCAACTCATTGACATAATATAGGTAGATGCGCCCTCGTTAATGATTGTTTGATGAACATTTTTGCTGAGGGCTTTTACCTGTATAAGGAAAGCGAGTTGGGCCGGTAACTGAGGTTCATATCCTTTGTGGTTAAAGGCCACAAGATTGGAATCCGTTGGGTCAATCCCACCTATTGCTGATAATAAAGCTTGCTTTTGGGAGGGGAAATTCTGTAGTACTTCAAGTGTCGACATAGTGGATGGTGATTGAGCCAAATCCTCTCCTATATTATAATTCTGTGTTGCTCGAGCATGAGGATTAAATGTCGATTTATGTACTACTCCCTTTTGTGGCTTTATTGTTAGTTTAGGAATAATTGGTGGCACAACTTCTGACAAAGTTGTTGTCGAACTACTGGGTTGATCTGTAGCCTTGTTGTTCGACATCTGTGGATTTCGTAATCTTTATTCCTCATATATATCAAAGCATCATTTTGCTACTTCGAGATGGATAACATAAGCACTTGGGATGGGGAAGCATGATCAATAGCAACCAGATTAGTTTCTGGGTTTGGAAACGGGTCAATCAATACTACTGAGGTGTTTGAAGTTTTTAAAAATTTCTTGACCTCAGCTCGATGTGGACAATTTTTCGTATAATGGTCCTCATTACATATGAAACATGGTTGATTAGGTTTCTTTTGCCTATCATAGTTTTCAGAAGATTTTTCAGGAGTTGAATCTTCCTATTTCTTCTTTTTGTTTTTCCCTTTATTCTTACCCCCTGGTTTCTTTGGTTCTTTGCTTTTGTCTGTTGACACGGCATTGACCTCTGAGGCAGGAAGTTTTTCATTTGCTTTTTTACTAGAAAATGCAAGGGCTTTACCAGATTGAGCCTTTGTGGTTTGCGTACTTGAGGTACCAATCACGCCATCGCCAGCATGAGAGTCCCTGTTTGATTTAGGAGGGGAGGAACGGAAAATTCTGGTCTAGGAGCGTCAGGGATTTTATCATAGAGCGTGCCAGACTGAGTACAGATCAAGTCTAAATATTGTGCACAAGCAATGACTTGCTCTTCAATGACAAATCCTCCTTTCACCACATCTTCTGTAATAGAAGGTAATAATGACTTAATAAACCACTCAGCTAGAAGCTGATCAGGAACATATGCTTTTACCATTCAACGATGATGTCACCACTCATGAATATGATCAGATATGTGAGTGGCTATTATCTATTTAAAGTTCGTAAGGAGTTTTGTCCCTGTTCGTACCTTATGGGTAACTGAAAGTGGGTTAAAAAGGTAGTGGCAAGGGCCCTGAAGTTATCGAATGAATCTCTAGGCAATTCGATGTACCATTTCACTGTCGAACCAATTAGCATTCCCTGAAAAAGGTGAAGCCTAATCGAATCATCATTGAGGGTGTTGGATGAACACCAAAAATGAAAGGTCATTACGTGATTCGATGGATCTTCACTCGGATTTCCATTGAATTTAGGAATATCTGATGGAAGTTTATGAGGAATCCCTGGCCACCAAGGGGCGTAAGCAATTGGATCATTCGTTAATCGGTTCAAATCTGGTAATTCTAGAGTTGCTACAAAGGGTAACTGTTGATTTAGGTTTGGTGAAGCATATCCAGGATAAGATGGGATCGCCTGAGCAGTGGGTCTTTGCATACCAGTACAATGTATCTGATGTTGGTAACTTTGATATGGTTGATGGACATAACTAGTATAGAATGGTTGTTGATAACTGTTTTGAAAATGCGTTTGTCCATTACCTAAAGCACCTTGTTGCTCAGGTCCTCGGTAAACTTGCTGGAATTGGGGTTGTTGATATTGCACCAACCATGTTTGTTGAACCATTTGTTGTTGCCCAATACTGGATGATTGACCAAGGAGTGATAACACCTGTTTGAGCCTGAGTCGTTCCAGTTAAGGAAGCACTAATCTGAGATTGTGACGGAGCCGTAGAGACAAGAGGCTGTTGTATTGCAACCTGAGAAATTTGAGGTTGACATACAACATGTTGTGCTTGTACTTGCGACACAGTCACAATAGCAAGTGTAGTGGTAATATTCGACACAGGTTGGGTTGGTTGCATTGAATATACAACCCTTGGTTTTTGAGGCAGTATTGGTATCCAACCATCGGATGTAATTCCAGTTTGACCTGAATTTTGTTGTGAGCTCTCTTACGGTTGTTCTCCAGGAGGGAATAATGAAAAAGCATATTGCCCCCCATATGTTGGTAATCCAGTGTTCAAAGGATAGATGGGTCTTTGAAGACTGGGCTACCCAAATTGAAACTGGTATGCAAGATCAATTTGCTAAGCTTCAACATAAGAAATGCTAGATAGGGTCCCGGAAGAACCAATGGGAACAGACCATGTCATCGGAACAGTCCCTGGGCGGACTCCATCTAGCGATTGATAACTAGTTGGGATAGATGGTATACCAACAAACATCGTAGGAGTGGTAGCAGGAAGTTCTGCTGCGGCTCTATTGGATGACACAGTCCTAGATGTTGACGGTTGTTCAGACACATTTAGTCTATCCAAGAGATTTCCTAGTGATTCAACAGGGACTTGCAATGAATGATTATCAAAAGAACTAACTTCAGGAATAGAAGAATATAAGTGGATCCCAACTCCAAAATGCAATGGAATACTGGATGGAAGATCCTCTACAACTTCTTCTATAAAAATCAGTCCAGGTGGAAGAGGTAGACCGTCAGGTCCGTAAAATATTTATGGGGCCGAAGAAGGCATAGTTTCTGCAGCGACATACACTGGAGGGGTGAAACCTCCTGAATTCTGGAACTCAACTTCCAGATGTTCAGGTAAGTGAACTTCAGTTTGTGGATCATCTCTAGATGGAGTTGTTTCAGGTATAGAGGTGTCTACTGTTACACTAGGATCAGTTCTAATGTCCTCTTGTAACCACGGAACTTCTTCTGTAAAGTCCGATGTACCAGAAATGATTGGAGTAACTATAGTCTCTGATGAAGTTGAAACACAAGTTTCAAATAAACCAGGAGAGGTGGACTCAGTTAAACGAGACCGTTTCACCTGGAATGGTTTTGTTTCCGGAGTCAAAGACGATTAACTCACTAGCCTCTATGAACGACGGGGTTTTGATTTACTTTCTTCCACGATTACGGATTACTTGATCAATTGAAAATTAAAAAGGGGAAAATGTTATTCCGAATTAAATAAATTTTATGACACTTTGACACAACTTTGCTTTTTCAATTTTTAAGAGTCGAGAAAAAGCTAAAGATGACTCTAGTCGCCTTCGATTTTTAATGAGCCTGAAGTGACAAGTGCTCAAATGGACCTTTTCTTTTAAGGAGTCGAAAAGGAATGAAAGTTACTACTCTGGAAATCTAGACAGAGGGATTACCAAACCAATTGCAAAAATGCAATATACACCTTGGTGGTAAATTAAAGAGAAATTACCAAGGATTTTACATATGGCAGTCATTCTTCCCGAATGTTGTGTTCAGTGCATTGCAATTGATAGGGCGGCAGACACAGCTTCCTAAGGATAAAGGATATCAGCCTATTGTGGTCTCCCAATATATACTCGACAGTACGGGGAGCACAAGTCCGTACTGGCACTTGTCGTATCAAAGAGGAGGAATCACCCAACCTTTGATGAAAACGATAGTTACCAAGTTTTACGACGTCGGAACACGTCTCTAGCCTAGACTTCTAGATGTGTTGCGTTAGGTTCCAAAGTGTTTTTATGTTCATTGAGATTTATTTTAGAGTTGATCTTGCTTAGAAGTTTGTCTTTCAAGATTCACTGTGTGATGTAGATGTAAGATTCCTAAATATGCAATCTAAAATGATAAACAATCGTTTGTTTTCTTTTAGCAATGAAAATCCTAGCTACTAAGGAAAGAAGAGTCGATTCTTTCAACAGAGAGCAGAGAGCACACACTAAATGCACTTTTCCTAAATCATTTTCCACATGCAGTATAAAATGAAAATGCACATGCATGTATTTGTTTTTCCATTTCCTTAATGTGAGAATACCAAAAAGGAAAACTAAGCACAGATCTGAACTATTTTCTTCAAAGCAACACTTCAACGATTTCTCTTCAAAATGAAATGAAGAATAAGACGACACTTTCAATTTTGAATGGAAAAATGCTTTCGACACTTCAAATATTGGAAATTCAAATCAAATACAATGGAAAAAGTATAATCAACTATCTAGAAGAGGAAGACTTTACGACACTCTTCTTTTCGACTCACAATGACAGTTACGACACTTCTTTGCATCAAAAACGACAGTTTGATTAAGCTACTTTTGACAAAGGAGGACTGTAAATGATGAAAAATACATAAAAAAACATTCACAAATCCTGATCAATGGAGGTCGAATAATGTGAAGGAAGGAGGTTTCAGCAATGATATACTGATCATAAGCAGCAAAACTACTGAATAGAGCTGAAAACAAGGAGGAAAAAACCAAATTCTAGAGAGAGAAACAATATCGTTTAGTCATCACACCTGTCCTTAAGAGAAACAGGGATGCATCTCACCTAAAACACATGGGAGGTGCGATGCATCCAGGCTGCCAGTTACAGACAGTGCGATGGACTAGGGAACGAAGCTGAGTTTGGTTTTCACACAAAATTTGCAACTAAGTTCAGTGATTTAGGCTGAGCTATGATAGAAAGTAAAAAAAAAAGTACAGGGGTATGATCTTATGAGGTTATTGAGCTACCACAAGAGTGATTAGGATGTTTGCAAGTCAGGTGTTCAATTCATAAACCAACCCGGAGATTGACTAAAGCATCGTTGATCTACTTTGCAGTTGCATAGCAAAAGCAGTTCGAAGACTAGCTGGCTTAACTTCAGGCTCTGTCTGTAGTTTATAAAGCAAACAACAGTAACAAAAAAACAAACTATTTGTTCCCCAGCAGAGTTTCCATTTTGTTTCCGGGAAAACTAGTGTCTTTTCGATCTGCTAGTCCCACTAAGACAGGCAGCTATCTTAGAAACAAACAATTCAAAGCACTTCAAGATTTCCTTTATGTATGATAGATAAGAGAGAAGCAAAGTGGACCAACATGTATCTTCTGCTTGGCTCCTTGCTTGTTTCCTCTCTCCCTTGATAGAGCTTGCCACTCTTCTCCTACTTTTCGTGCTTTAGAGAATACCTGTAGAGGCAAAGCAATAAAACACCATCAAAGCATCTTGATCTATGATATCATAACCAATGCAGAATAAGAAATACATTAACCATACAATTGCATCTACAAATAACAAGATTCACAAATACACAATTATATGGAGGAAAACTCAAATAACTTTATTGATAGTAGAAATAGAAGAGAGGATTACAACCTAGCTGTCTGATCCAGTATCATCCTCCCAGCATGAAAGCCCTCTTCACCTCATGAAAAGAAAGATCACCCAACAATACAATGTTTCTTCTCAAAGAGAAACCAACAGCGCTTCCTTACAAATTACAAAATTCCATCCTCTAGATCTCTCAAATGAGGGATCCATTTATAGATATTTGCAGAAGGGTGAGTCAGCTTTTGAGTTTTTGATTAGCATCATTTCACTGATAGTTCTTGGTTCCACTTGGAGATTTCTTTGATCTCTTACTCATCCCTGGGTGAATTTAGAGAGGCAAGTGTCATATGAGCAGTTTCTAGAAGATTCTCTGGGTTTCCACTTAGCAAACTACCTCTGCCATTTGTCTACTCTAACCCATCACACCCCACAGAAGGCTCTTTCAGTATGCATCACACTTGGCCAATGTAGCAGCCAGTATGCATCACACCCTAAGAATGGAGCAATCTGTATGGTCCAGTTTTGGCCAGTTCTGAGTGGTTTTTCAGGTGGAACTTCTGGGAAATTATGTAATCAGCTGACCATGATTCTTTAGGATGTGAAACAACACTTTTAGGGGTTTAAGAGCCCTTGGTTTATCGACATATGTGATTGGGGTTGCAGTGCCCAAATATTTCTATAACACTAGGTGAGTCGAAGCAATTCCATTATAGAAAATCAATGGCGAGGAGGTAATATCTTTTGTTAATCAATACATCGTGGCCAATTTTGGTGTTCCAACCTCACTTGTGTTTGATAATGCTACATATTTCTTGTCTTTGAGACTATATGATTTTTCTTTGGAAAATAGCATTGTTTTAAAACACTCAACTAATTACTACCCTCAAGGGAATGGCCTGGCAGAATCCACCAATAAAAACCTCATCTACATCCTCAAGAAGACCTTACTATCCCACCAAATAAATTGGCACAATGCCCTGAGAAACGCCTTGTGGGCCAACTGGGTTACACCTACACCATCTCTCAAAACATCTCCCTATTTTATGGTTTATGGGAAAGAAGCTATCCTACTGCCGAACCTATACCTCTTTTCCTTCCAATTGTCACAAGAATCACAAAGCTCCCCTTTCCCTACCATGCAAAGTTGCATCAACGCACTCCTTCAACTGGAAGAGGAGAGAAAAAAAGGAGAGAGAAAATTTTGACATTCACTAAAGCCGAATTAAGATATCATTTGACAATAAATCCACAGGGAGAAATGAATTCAGTGTGGGGGACTTGGTTCTTAAATGGTACAAGGCCCATGAGGACAAGGGAAAACATACCAAGTTCCAAGCCTTGTGGATCGGTCCTTTCTAAGTGAAAGAGAAAATTGGCCAGCACACCTATAAGTTGCAAACTCTAGGGGGGAGGTTGGAACCCATTCTCATTAATGGCCAAGATCTCAAGTTCTACTTCACTTAGCAGCTCTCATGGCTACTCACACACCATATACTATAGTTTCCTTCTGGTGTTTATTTTCTGTCAATTTTCTTTACTTTCAGCTTTGTTTTAAAGTTTTTTTTGCCTTGAATAAAACACTTGGAATGTCACTCTGATTTTGAAGTAACCCTTGCACTTTGTCTTAGATGGGTGCCCCCTAGAACCTCCTTTTGACCGAACCTTAAGTCACAACCAAAATAGAGTATTGAAACTTGTTTTAGCAGGGAACTCGATGTCATCCGCTATCCCCTATCTTTCACCGTTTACCCTATTTGCTGACTTGGCCATAATTTTGGGACATTGTGGCTTACCCGTTGGTTCGAAGGTGGAGGCGAAGAAAACTCTTGAGCATATATATATTTCAGGAAAACAATAAGGTCTCTGAGAAACCAAAAATAACCTCTCTTGCAAGTCAAATAAGTCAGGATTCCTCGTCTGCCCAGGCTTACAACAACCATACGAATAAGTGCAAATAAGCATAGCTAAATAATTGCTAATGAGCACATCAATTAACTAATAAGGGAAAAAGGATTGAGAAAGGATTCCTGCGCATAAAGCTGACGCAGTGACTTCATCGGGGTACTGTCCAGGCTTGCTAGTAGCAGAGCAATGTTTGTGATTTCTAGGTAGTGACTCCGCCAGGGTATTGTTTAGGCTCATTGGTAGCGAAGCAACACTAGAGTTCCATAACTACTATACCAAAAATCCTTAAAGCTCATATCATTATTTTGACTCCTCCACGTCGAACCAACAAGAGTTGGTCTTATCTTATGTGTGCGTTAAAGGGGCGAGTCTTAGCAACTTGGAATGGCTGATCAATATCAGGGACAGACCCAGAAGCATTAGTGGGACCCGCAGCTCTATGAGACAACACCCTTCTAGGTTTTCCTTACCCAAGGCCATGGGTGTCCTAAGAGCCTAGAGTCCTGCCAGTGAATCACCAATTGTTGTAGTTATTACAACAACCCCTCCAAATTTTCTAACCCTTCAAAATTTTGGAACCCCTTTACCAGTTCCATAGTTGCTACCCATCCTGAGAGTCTGTTCAGAAGCCTAAAAACCCCAGAAAAATTTCAAAAGCCTGAGTCTCTACCTCATAAGCCAAAATTGAGACCCTGTGACCTAACCAATTTCGTGATCAAGTCTAGTCACCAAGTTGTAGTACAATACTGCGACTAATTTCCCCTTCTGTGACCTATGCAACTATGTGACTCAACAAGTCATTAGGTCACATGGTCGCAAAGGTCTCACCACCATAAAATGTGACCTCTGTGACCTAGCGATCCCCCATGAGTTCGCAAGGTCGCAAAGGTGTCATAAGCCCACATATGTGACCCATGCGGTCACTACAACTTAGCGACCCCTTGAGGTCGCTAGGTCACATACCACCCTAACTTAAGTAATGCGACCCCTGTGATCCCCCACACATGTGGCCAAACTTATAAATACGAACCTCAACCAGTCATTTACAGAACTCTCCTTGGTCTCAGGGAGAACAGGGAATCTCGGCGACTCGACAAAGCTCGTGACCCTCACATGTAGGTGACCTTTCCTCTTCCTAGTAATCATCTCTTTTCACCATATGTCTTCCTCTTCCACGCCGGCTTTGCAAATTCCGAACCAGGAAGGTTTTTATCCACGATTCAGCCTCATTTTGAATACAAATCCTTGTTGAGTTATTATTTGACTTCATGAGCCTCCCTAAGTGTTTTCCATGCCCATTCTTGTCCTAAGCTAACCTGATATCCCTGAAGACCAAGCCATCTACCCTTGGAAATCCCCAAGGACCTCTCCTGATCCATTTTCATCCCTTAAAATTTGACTAAAGACATAATTCGCACAACCTAAGATCGTGATTGGAAAAATGGAGCGACCTCAAGACCTGCACAACCTCACAACCTGAGTGACCCCATGACCTCTGCAACCCACGACTTAACCAATCCAACAATCCCGTGACCTAGACAACCTTGCGACCCACGCGACTTGACTGATTCCGTGACCTCACTCCTAGCTTTCCAAGTCGCTAGTTCACACCTGTAGGTTTTAACCCCGTACGGAAATTACCTGCATATGAATTCTAAAAAATAGAAAATAAACAAAATCGAGAGCATAACACATAAAACAAATATACACCAGTATTTTTCCCTGGATCCCAAAACCGGGGCTACCAGCTTGATTTTTCATTATGTTCCTTTCATATGTTACAATACATATATATACACACCAAAGCATCTAATACCATGGACTGAAAACCATCTCACCCAAAACCATGTGCGAAAACCATGCACAAAACCATAGGTAGGTTCGCCCACCCAATATAGGGTCCAAAAAAAAATTCCCCGGGGGGCTACCCAGCCCCCTCAAACCCCCTCTGACACCCCCCCCCACCCCCGCTACGCAATCAATGCAACGAAGGGGGGGCTCCACTTCTCGGTACACTAGTCGTGGAAAGAATATAATGCAACCCAAGATTCTCCCACTTGTTGTTTTCTTTCCACAGGGGGCCACAAGAGAGCTTAGTCATTTATCCAGCCCTGCAACACCCATTGTTTCTCTACACTAAGAGAACTTCTCAGAGCTCCCAAATTTTTTCAATGCATCTGCAGTATTCTTCAAAGTGTCCAGCAACACCTTTTTTTCTTCTGTCATATCCCTCACAAATTAATATTGAACATCAATTTGCTTTATCTTTGAATGGTAAGCAAGGTTCTTTGCCAAGAAAATTGAACTTTGGCTGTCACAGTCTATCCTTATATCTCCCTTTACTAACCCCATACTTGAACACAATCTCTACAACCAAACAAAACTCTGGTCCACATGACCCACATGACCTCCTTACCCCCACGACCTCGTGACCTACCAGAAGGCCTTCTCCCAAGCTCTGAAAACTATAGTTTATATTTGGCACTAAGTTTTATTTTCATGTCATTCTCTCATTGTGGGACTGTTTATTTGATATGTCAGGTGACGTGGATCTCAAGTGCATTTCCATCTCCTCCTTCAAAGACGAGACGGCACCTCCGTAACAAAATCTTTTGTAAGAGCTCTAGAAGTAGTTCCCAGGAAGTCTACCACTGCGAAGAACCCCCCATCTACAAGGATATAGCTTGCAATATTAAAAAAAAAAACATCAGGCTCTCTTGGTATGATATTTATGAGCAGTTCACCAAACCAGATATTCCAAAGAACTGGGAGGATTTCCCTATCTACTTGAATGTTAAGAGTTCAAAGCTTCACAAGGTGTCATCGCATCCTCCAGTCTTCCTATGTGTCAAGACAATTGATTGGATCATACAGAGCACAGACATGGATTCTGTTGGAAATACTGAGAGGGGGGTGAATCAGTATTCCTTAGTAATTAAAACTTTTAAATATTTTCAAAACATTAGTTAATCTTCAATTATTATTAATGTTTATGCAGTAATAACAGTAAATAAAAGAACACAGTAGGCACAAGAATTTTAGGTGGAAAACCCCCTCCCGGCCAAAAACCACTGAACACTTTTCTAATAAATTCTTTAACCTTCAGCCCCAACTGAAATGAAAGCAACAACTTCCTAGAATTCTAGAAAATCATTCTTCTCCAGCTCCCACTAGAAGGATGCTCCAATGCCCTGGCTTCTTTAGTAATCAACTGAATGGATGCACCAACACCCTAGTGAGCCACAACTCGCCCTAGAACCACCCTGACACCCTCAAGCGTTCACATGCCCCAACGTGTAGGTGACTTCATACACCTGCCTAACACCTTCCTACCACCCTATAACAACTGAAATATGACAAGACTGTGGATTTCCAAACCAAGGACAACAATCCACAATACAATAAGATGTACAATGATTTTCGTGTACTTGACCAAACACCCAATCACTCTATGACTTGCAACCCAACCATGACATCGTCCCAATAAAGACTCCTATACCTCCCAATAATTCCTTTTCGACTAGGCATATTCACTCTTTTACAATAATGACTCTTCCAATGATGACACTTTACAAATGACTCTTTTACAACTTTACAATGATGACTCTTGGCCTTGAAACTTCTTCACAATATACGGATGGATGTCATGTCTTCAAAGGATGTCCCACTACAATGCTTCCTTTTATTTGATACTTCTACTCTTGAATTCTTTCTTGAAGTTGTACTTGAATCTTTTCCTACTTGCATGCAAAATTTTCCCTACGAAACCAATCCCAAAAAAAAACAAAATACCCTTCAACTTACCTCTACCTGCAAACCACATGTAAGTGCATAATAATGAATAAATACAAATTAAAATTGCAATGTGTACCTGAAGTGTGCTTTTCACTTTTGTTGTTGACTTGTTGCGGCAATAGGCAAATATTCCCACTCTTGATATAGGTCTGGACTCTATGCAAGACTATATCCAAAACTAACCTAAAGATATATACAATAAAAACTTATGACAGACCATAGACTTGTGATGGACCAAGCTCTAAGTACAACAACCGAGACCATTCTATAAACTATGACAAGAAAAGTAACATGAACTTACAACATCATATAGATTTAGCAGACTTGGTGTAGCATCAAGAATATGTAGCATCAAATGTATAGTATCAAGAATAGGACATCTGAAAGGTGATATCAAAACTAACTGTGACATATAGAGACATAGAGATATAACTGAGACCCTGTATGTACTTATGCTGTCTTGAAAAAACATATTTCAGAGATGATACTCATATTTCAAATGTAAACACTAATCATACATACCTTGTTGGAGGAGACTTACCCTTGACTGTTGATGTATGGTCCTTACTGCAGTGATCCTTGAATGCATGTTTTTTCTTCCCTTGTACGAGCTCTATATTGAATCTGTTGTATCTATTTAATGTTGGATCTCCAGGGTCTGAAATTTAGTCTTGTGGTATCCCTATGAGTCCTCTTTCCAACCCCACAAGTATGATCAAGATTAAATTCTTCAAGAAAGAGTTATGCCCAATATCCCACAATGACCGGACTAGAGACTAATTCAGTAGAGTGAACTTGTACGAAGTGCTACGTGTCACTGTTGTGACCTTCGGCCATGAAAATGCTAATAAAAAAACTACAGTCTATCCTCTTTTTGTTACTATTTACGAAATTTAAATCCAATTCTTAGAGAAAAATTTATGATGATTTTCCCAACATCACCTGTTTGACATGGAATTCAGGAGCCTCCACAAACCCTAACTCCCTCAAATCATATCTTTGAAAATATAGCAAACCAAGATCTTAAATTTGGTCACAAGTTTTATCAAGATTGCGACTCAATTTTATTTTAATTTACAATTCTGAAACTTTGTGGAAACAAAGTTATAGCAAAAATTCCACGATGACATGTTTGAAGCCACAAAATCCCTACTAGAGGAGGATATGAGGGTCATTATTTATATGAATGTATTGAGTTGAGAGGGTCCTCAACAAATGAACGTTGGAGGGATTTTAGGAGAAAAAAAAATTATTACTTATTGACTATTCAATGACCACAACCAATTATGAGTGCCATGCCACAACCCCATAGGGTTTTAGCCCACTAACTAGGGTTACTAACTTCGAACATGAATATCTCTCAAACTGTGAAGAATTACGAGGTGTGCCATATATCAACGAAAACCTATCGAAGAGTAGAATCCATCTAGAAGATCCTTGACTTGGAATAGAGTAGGTTTTCAAGTCAAATTTCCCATTCAAGATCGGGTTAGCCCCTGCTGCTTCTTCGGTTGACATCAATAACAACTGATCAACAATATCCCCCTTTGGCATTAATGGAAACACAAGTAATCCCCCTACGATCATGACACCTCTTCCTACTGCCTTCTCTCCCCCTTTGTCATCAATGGCAAAGGGTAACTTACCTTGAAAAACTATCATCCTACGGACTTGTACACACCTGCACTCCCCCTTTCTACTTAGTTAGATAAGAGAAATATTCTAATGAGAACTTGGGAGAATCCCAAACTTTTGGAGAAGATACTCAAATGCTTCACAAGGTAATGATTTGGTAAATATTTCAACAATTGGTTCCTTTGTGCCTGCATATTCAAGCTTGATATTCTTTTCGGCGACCTTCTCTCTAACGAAATGATATTTGATCGAAATGTGCTTTGTTTTGGAATGAATCACAAGAATTTTGGAGATACAGATGGCACTAGTGTTATCGCAGAATATGGGAATAGGCTCATAAAACTTAACTTGAAGATCTTGCAAGGTTTGCTTCATCCAGAGAACTTGAGTACAACAAGTTGCACCCGTGATGTATTCTTCTTCCATTGTGGATAAGGAGACTGAAGACTTATTTTTACTTAACCATTAGACAAGGAAACCACCTAGGTAGAACGTTGCTCCACTAGTACTCTTACGATCATCAACACTTCCTACCCAAACTGCATCTGTATAAGCTTGGATGACCATATCATTTCCTTTGGGATACCAGATACCATATTCCACTGTACCCTTAGGATATCGAAGAATTATTTTGACGACAACAATATGAGATTATTTTGGTGCTGCTTGGAATTGTGCTACTTGTCCAACTACCTGCATCACATCTCACAGGGAGACTTTCACATATAGGAGACTACCAATCATTGATATATACAACCTTTGGTCCACATTCATTGATGAATCTTCTTGTAGCCTGTTACCATGGGGATAAGGATAGGTTTGCAATCTTCCATCTTCAATTTCTTGAGCGTTTCCTTGATGTACTTGATTTGATATATGAATATTCCTTTATCCTGTTGAGATATCTCGATAATTGTTAGATTTTCTTGATCCACTTTCACATAGAGATTGCTTGTCAGCGCTTCCTTTCTTGAATCTATAATACTTCAACTATTCTCTCCCCCTAACATTTAATGAAACTAGCATCTTGTTCAAATTACATGTCTCTCAATCGTAGACTTGTGTCATATACTATTTCATAGACTCCTCATCTTCAAATTTCTAGGAGTCGTTAAGCTAAATTGTTCAGAATAGTGTGTCATTTAACATACTGTCTTGACTCAAGTCATTAACCGAAGCAGATGCTGATTCCTCACAATCCGTTACGAATCGTGAAAGCATAATTTTTGGGACCTTATTTCCTTCTTGCTTTTCTTGATCATCTTGTACTTGTTCATCCTATACTTGTTTTCCTTTCCAAATATTCTTATTCTCATCGTCAATATTTTCATACATGGTTGATTCCATCTTGTACCTACAAGCGCGAGCTATGTTTCCATAGTTATGACATTTGTAACATTCAATGTTATTCATAGAAGATTCTATTTGGTGTTTATCTCATGATCCTAAAAATTTGCTTCGAGGGTTTTTCCAATAATAGTTGTACTTGTCTAGAACTTCACAATCACTAGCCATATGTCCAAAATTGTTACATTTGTAACATTCGACATCATCTCTCAAATGATCAAATTTGTTAATATTTTGCTGAGTTCTGGAATATCCATTTCTGAAGGATCTCCTGGAATTATATTCATTCCAAGAATAGATGCGACATTCTACAGCTCTATGTCCAAACCTTCCACATGAATAATAATGACCATAAAAGATAGGTTGGTACCTGGGAGGAAATCATCTTCGAGGAATTGTCTTCCAAGGTTCTTCCTGCAAGTCTTGATCTCTTGATGTAGTTGGGGGATCTACCCTTTCTACATATCTATCTTCTTTAGTTGTCATAGAAGGACTTGACTCTTTTTCGTATTTTTCTTTGTAACCAAGACCTATCTTATCATTGTATGATCATTGGTTGTTGATGAGTTCATCCAAAGCCTTTGAACTATTGGCGTAGTCTTGAAGATTTTTTCCACTTTTTAATTTCTTTCGCAAAGAAACTATTTCGGCTTCCAACGATTATCTCTCCTTGTTGCTTTCCTTTACTTCTTTCCTCAGTGATTCTTCAATTCGTTTGTATTCTTCAACCTTGATTTTAAGATTGAGGACATGTTCTTTTTTTGTCTTCAATTTGTCTTCAAGAGTGTTGACATGCTTCTTCTCAGCTTTGATCTCTTTGATAACCCTGATCACTTCGTTTTGAAATTCAACCTCAGACATTTCTTCTTCTTCATCTCCTTCTTTGTCAGGTGCCTTCTACTTATTGTGCTTGGCCATAAACAATACTCTTCCATTGAATTATTCTTCGTTATCACTATCTTCTTCAGATGAGGAACTATTTTCTTTGGTGAAGAAACTTTTCTTAAACCATTGCTTCTTTCCTTGCTTGTTGAGCTTCCTAGGACCTTTCTTTCCATTCGTAACAACCTCATTTTTGTGAGAACATTTGGCTACAAAATGGCCATCCTCACCACAATAAAAACATATTAATGGAAGTTTACCTTTGAATTTTCCCATACGAGATGAAGTAGGCAAACTCTTTATCTGAGGATTCTTCTTCATCTTCTTCCTTTTCCTCATCCTTACAATTGCAATTTTTTTCTTTCGGAGTTTTCTTGTCCTTACTATTCTTCTTGGATGCGGAAAATGTTGTTTCTAAGTGAGATGTTCCATCCTCTTCTTCAATCCTCAATTCATATGCCATAATAATTCCATGCAATTCATCTATGTTGAGATTGGTTAGATTCGATCTATCTTCCAAGATAGATACCTTAGGGTTACATCTTGTTGGCAAGGTTTTAAGGATCTTTCGAATAACAATTTTCGTTTCAACGGGTTCTCCCAAACCTTCTAATGTATTTTTTGTTTCATCGACACACTGAAAGTATGCAGAAATATCTTCATCTTCCCTCATTTTGAATTGCTCAAATTTTTCCCTGAAAAATTGAAGCTTTGCCTCTTTCACCTTTGAGTCACCTGCATATATATTTTCAATCTTGCATCATATCTCTTTAGCAGTTTTGCAACTCAATACCTTCACATAAACAAATTTGATAAGCCAATTTATAAAAATATCTTTAGCCTTTGCATCATATACCATATTTATCTTACCTTGTTCATCCTAGGTTGGTGTGAAGCCTTTCTCAACGATTTCCCATACTTTGTATCCTTGCTCCAGCAAATGAACCTGCATTCTCCCACTCCAAAGTGCATAGTTATTTTCATTTAACAAAGGAACTCTATTCTTAGTATACTCCATGATGTCCTTCCTGTTTTTAGACTGATATTGAAGGAACCAAGCTCTGATACCAATTGTTGGAAATAGTGAGGGGGGGTGAATCAATATTCCTTAGCAATTAGCACTTTTAAATCTTTTCAGAGCATTAGTTAATCTTCAATTATTATTAGTGTCAATGTAGTAATAAAAGTGAATAAAAGAACACAGTAGGCACAAGAATTTTAGGTGGAAAACCTCCTCTGGGTCAAAAACCACCAAACACTTTTCTAGTAAATTATTTAATCTTCAGCCCCAACTGAAATGAAAGCAACAACTTCCTATAATTCTAGAAAAGCATTCTTCTCCAGCTCCCACTAGAAGGACACCCCAATGCCCTGGTTTCTTCAGTAATCAACTGAATGGATGTCGTAACACCCTAATGAGCCACAACTTTCCCTAGCACCACCCTACCACCCTAAAGTGTTCACAGGCCCCAAACTGTAGGCGACTTCATACACCTACCTAGCACCTCCTTGCCACCCTATAATGATTGAAATAAGACAAGACTGTGGATTCCCAAACCAAGGAAAAACGATACAATAAGATGTACAATGATTTTCATGTACTTGACCAAATACCCAATCACTCTATGACCTGCAACCCAACCATGACATCATCCCAACAGAGACTCTTGTACCTCCCAATAATGCCTTTTCGACTCTAGGTAGATTGAGTCTTTTACATTAATGACTCTTCCAATGATGAAACTTTTGCAAATGACTCTTTTACAATTTTACAATGATGACTCTTGGCCTTGACACTTCTTCACGATATATGGATGGTTGTCATGTCTTCAAAGGATGTCCCACTGCAATGCTTCCTTTGATTTGATACTTCTACTCTTGAATTCTCGCTTGAAGTTTTACTTGAATCTTCTTCTACCTGCATGCAAAATTTTCCCAACAAAACCAATCCCAAAACAAAACAAAATACCCTTCAACATACCTCTGCCTGCAAAACACATGTAAGTGCATAATAATGAATAAATAAAAATTAAAATTACAATGCGTACCTAAAGTGTGCTTGTCATTTTTTTTGTTGACTTGTTGCAGCAGTAGACAAAGACTCACACTCTTGATATAGGCCTGCACTCTATGCAAGATTGTATCCAAAACTGACCTAAATATATATACAATAAAAACTAATGACAGCCCCTAGACTTGTGATGGACCAAGTTCTAATTACAACAACATAGACCATTATATCAACTATGACAAGATAAGTAACATGAACTTACAACATCATATATATTTAGCAGACTTTTCATAGCATCAAGAATGTGTAGCATCAAATGTGAAGTATCAAGTATAGGACATCTGAAATGTGGTATCAAACCTAACTATGACATAGAAAGACATGGAGATATAACTGATACCCTGTATGTACTTACGTCGTCCCGCAAAAACATATGTTAGAGATGATACTCATATTTCAAATGTAAACACTAATCATACATACCTTGTTATAGGAGACTTACCCTTGACAGTTGATGTGTGGTCCTTATTGTAGTGATCATTGAATGCATGCTTTTTATTGCCTTCTAGGAGCTCTATATTGAATCTGTTGTATCTATGTAATTTTGGATCTCCATGGTATGAAATTTCTTCCTGTCGTAGCGCTCTGAGTCCTCTTTCCAACCCCACAGGTCTAATCAATATTGGATTCTTCAAGAAAGAGTTATGCCCAATCTACCACGATGACCTGATTACAGACTGGTTCAATAGAAGGAACTTGTATGAAGTGAAATGTGTCACTGTTGCAAGCTTCGGCCCTAAAGACACTATTCAACAAACTAAATTCCATCCTATTTCTGTAAATATTTACGAAATTTGCATCCAATTCTCAAAGAGAAAGTTATGACGATTTTCCCAACGTCACCTTTTTGACATGGAATTCAAGAGTCTCCAAAAACCCTAACTTACTGAGATCATATCTGCGAAAATGTAGAGAAACAAGATCTCAAATTTGGTCAGAAGGTTAATCAAGATATGGGCTCAAATGGGTTTTAAGTTAAGCTTCTAAAGCTTCACAGACAAAAGGTTATAGCATAAATTCCATGATGACCTATTTCAAGCCAAAGAATCCCTACTAGAGGAGGATATGAGGGTCATTATTTATATGAATGTCTTGAGTTGAGAGGGTCCTCAACAAGTGAACATTGGAGGGATTTTAGGAGAAAAGAAAAATTATTAATTATTTACTATTCAATTACCACAACCAATTATTAGTGCCATGCCACAACCCCATAGGTTTTTAGCCCACTGACTCGTGTTACTAACTTCAAACATGAATATCTCTCAAACCGTGAAGAATTACGGTGTGTGCCATATATCAACGGAAACCTCTCGACAAGTAAAATCCATATAGAATTTCCTTTACCTAGAATAGAGTAAGTTTTCAAGTCAAAATTTCCATGTAAGTTGCGGTAGCCCCTGGTGCTGCTTGGGTTGACATCAATGACAACCACAGATCAATAGATTCATGGAAAGTAAGGGATAATACTAGCTCACCGTTCGCAACTATCACCTCCGTAGATATTTCTACATACTATAGGTTTCTTGAGGAGGAAATCTTCAACACTCGGTGACTCACTAGTTTTGTGACTCCTACCAAAGATATTCTTAGAGAATGGTGGCAAGACCCATCCAAGTTTTGGGTTAGAACCAACCAAATTTATAGGATGGACAGATTAAGAAAGGTCTACTAATTGATTTTCACCATGATGAATCATTTTAATGGGAGATCAAGTTATGACGTGTTCCACGAGACATGGGTCCCCATCTTGTACGATGTTGCTACCCAAGCTATTGTCTTTAATTGGGCCAACATTCTCGTGTCATCCTTGAGAATGAATATAATTGCATCTAAGCATCCGGAGCCACACCAGCCACCAGAGTTCTATATGGCCTCATACCTACTAGATGCAGTCTGTGCAAGGTGTCAATTCAACAATTGGAGCTACAATTGGAACAC
Organism: Pinus tabuliformis; assembly: GCA_031772625.1. Classification (NCBI taxonomy): domain Eukaryota; kingdom Viridiplantae; phylum Streptophyta; class Pinopsida; order Pinales; family Pinaceae; genus Pinus; species Pinus tabuliformis. Next base: position 699,243,265 of record CM062805.1, on the reverse strand, counting down.
ATCTGTAGCTAGCCCAGTACACCATCATTACAAGATCTTTTGGGACACTAGCTATAAGGGTATGGTTGATACTATTTCTAAGTCATTTATTGCTCCATTATAATAACGATTGTTCGGGGAAGAACCACCTTCTATGTCAAATAGGGCCATGGAAGCCATCGTCAAGGTCGCACATTGGTTCTCAATCCAGAAGGGGAAATTTATTAGAGTTTTTGGTTCCTATAAAGCCCCACATGCACTTCCTAGGTTCACCACAGGTAAGGTGCTCTTGTGGGAATTGTGTTACCAGATGACATAGGGCTTCTCGAAAACATTGAGCAAAGGGAAGAAGAAACCATGGCGAGCTTTCCCTCTTGTCATCGGGGCCTATGTGGTAGAAAATTTTAAGGAAGTGGAAGCAGAGGCCAAGGCTTAAAAGAGTGTTGTTTTGTGACCTTGAACCATCGTACGTATGATCCCGAGAAGGTTGTAGCTGCTCATTTCAAGAGAACTAATTTTAATTGGTCTTACCCACATTCTAGGCAGCATCATCAAGATGGAGTTAGGAACTGGTACAATGCCACTAGGGATATCAGCCCAGCGAGCAGCAAGGAAGAGACAAGGAGCTCCTTGAACACTCTAAGGAGAATGTGAGCCTATAGGAGAGGTCATCCACCCTGAAGGGGAAGTGTTATAGACATTTTTGTGCCTTGCAGCTCCAAGCATGAAATGTCCATAAACCAAGGGCTCCTAAGTCCCTAAAAGTTTTGTTCCAACCCCTAAAGGAATAAGGTCAACAAATTACAGCTTCTCCCAGAAGTTCTCCACCAGAAACTGCTCAAAATAAGTCAAAACAGGATCATTTCAACTGCTCCACTGGCTAGCTACGTTGCATAGCACCTAAACACACTAGCTGGGTGCATTGCAACGCACCTAAATGCACTATGAGGGTGCGTTGAGCAAGAAATGACAAATGGCAGTGCCATTCCGCGAGGTGGAAAGATAATGGAAGCTTCCAGAATCTTCTCCTATGACACTTGCATCACTGAATTCGACCAAGGATGAGTAAGAGGCTTTCAGTCTCCAAGTGGAAGCAAGAACTGACAGAGAGAAGACACTAGTCAAATCACAAGCTAACTCATCCTCCTTGCATACATCTATATATGGATCCCTCATCCCAGAGATCCAGAGGCTGGAATTTTGCACATTGTAAGGAATTGTTGTTGGTTTTGAGATAGATATCAGAGTATTGGGTGATTTATGCTTTGTTGGAGGTGAAGAGGGGCTTCTTTGCTGGGAGGTTGATGCTGGGTCAGGAATCATCGGTTGTAACTCCTCTTGGATCTTCTTGTATATCAATAAAAACTATTTGAGTTTCTCCTCCACCTTTTGTATCATTGATGCTTGTTACATTTGTATGGTTAGCTTAAATCTGATCCTAAGCTGTTTATGAATATAGATCCATGTATTTGTATAGTTTTCTTCTTCTGTGATCTTACAGGTACTTGGTGAAGTTGGGCAAGTAAGGGAGCTGGTAGCTGGAAGCTGTCAAAGAAGAGAGGGATTGGATCAAAGGATTAGCGCAAGACACAGGTCGGTTCTTTCTATCCCCCTCTATCTTTAATTCATAAAGGAAATACAAAAGTAGTTTTCTCTATTTGTTTCTAAGGCAGCTGTCACACCTTAGTGGGATAGAGCAGTTCTAAATAGACACTTTTCCCGGTAACAAAATGGCGACTCCGCTGGGGATGAATGTCTAATTAGTTTGTTTGTGTATCTTGTTGTTGTTTGTTTCATAAACTTATAAGTAGCATTCGAACTGCATTTGCCAAAACAAATGCAAAGTAGACATCTGCTGCTTCAATCCATTCACTAGATCTGTTTATGAATTGAATAGTTGATTCACAAATGATCTGATTGCCCTTTGTGATAGCTCTTAGACCCTCCATAGATCTACCCCTAATTATGCATTACTGATTGCTTTTACTCGGCCAAAAACCAAAGACTAAACTGCAAACCGTGACCCAGAACCCGGACAGATTCTCGCTTCTGGCCCAGCGCAGGTACTGTTAAAAGTTCCTGCATTTCAGAGCACTTCCCGAAAGGCCAACCTGCGCTGCAATCCAGTTTCTCTGTGTTGCAGGTGCGCTGATCAGACTAGCCCTGTGCAGCTGAGGTTCTTGTGCTTCATTCTTTCCAGTTTTGTCTCTAATTTTTGCAACCTGTGATCAGTATATGCCTATTTAAAAACCCCTTTTCCTTGTTGTTATTCTGCCTCCTTTGTACAAAAGAACTGTAGATGTTTTTGTGTGTTTGTTGAGTCGTTTACAGTTTTCCATTGCAATAGTAGAATAGTCATACTGTCGTCCTTTGATTTAGATCTGTCGCAAGTGTCGATTTTGATCATAGGAGAAAGTTTGATTACTGTTGATGGTCGATTATACTTTTACTATTGCCTTTGGTCTGAATTTGTGACTTTCTAGTGTCAAAAACGAGTATTTATTTCAAAATCTTAAGGTGTCGTAATCATCTTTATCTTTTGATTTCAAAAAAAAGCTTGTTTGTGTTTGTCGCTTGAAAGCAAATTCAGATTTGTACATCAACTTTCTTTTTAGCATCAATATTAAGAAAGTCGAAAACAAATACATGCACATGTGCATTTGCATATTGACAGTCTGTTTGGCTTGATTTAGGAAAGTGCATTTACAGTGTGCTCTTTGCTCTTTGTGAAAAGATTGTGTCTTTCTTTTCCCCTAGTAGCTAGGATTTTCATTGCAGAAAAGAAATAAAAGTTTGCTTATCATCTTTAGATTGCATTTTAGGAATTACATCTACATCTCGTGGTGAACCCAAAAGGCAAACTTCATAAGAAAGATCGACTTAAAATAAATTCAATGAATCTAACAACGCTTTGGAACTTAACGCACAACATTTAGAGGTCTAGGCTAGAGATGTATTCCGGTGTCGTAAAGCCTGGTAACTGTTGTCCTCACTGATGGTTGGGTGATTCCTCCACTTTGAGACAATAAGTGCCAGTATGGACTTGTGCTCCCACATACCGTCGAGTATATTTTGGGAGACCCCTATAGGCTTGAATCCTTTATCCATAGGAAGCCATGTCTGCCGCCCTATCGATCGCAATGCACTGAACACAGCATTCGGGAAGATTGACTGCCGTACAGTAAAAAGTATTCTGCAGTTTTGCGATTGGTTTGGTACTCCCTCTACCTAGATCTCCAGAGCAGTCCCTTTCGTTCCTTTTCAGACTCCTTAACGGAAAAGGTCCATCTGAGCACTTGTCACTTTAGGCTCATTAAAAATCGAAGGAGACTAGAGTCATCTTTTGTTTTTTCTCGACTCTTAAAAACTAAAAAAACAAGTTGTGTCAAAGCGTCTAAAAATTTATTTTAAACGGAATATTCATTACCCTTTCCTATGTTGATCTTGGGTTGAGAAAATGGAGTCTACCAACCAAGGAATTCCCCTTGGAGGAAATCCTAGTCCCTTCTCCTCTTGGGGAGATGTTGGTGCGCCCCATATGGCCACATTGTCGCTTCCAGGACTAACAATTAGTTTGCCTGTATGCCTCTTCTCAACCTCTGTCGTTCAGAACACCACTATTCTTGAAAAACCGAATCAGCAATTAGACGAGTCCAGAGTTTCCCACCAACCTTCTACTTCCTCTAATTCTTCCTCTCCTCCTTCCTCTTCGCTTGATGGGGCTGGTAAAGCCAAAAGTCAAGTTCCTAAGGAGAAGAAGGAAAAGAAGAAGAAAGAGAAGAAGAAGAAGGAGCCAAAGGCGAATGGGGGAAAACGAGTGTCGTCTAACGAAAATCCACACACTGCACCGACCAGGCCTAAATCGCCATGTGTCATTTGCAAAGGAGACCACTTTCACAGAGATTGTCCTTGCATCCCTCGGATATTAAGGGACTGGTCCCCTAGATTGCACAACCCGGTGTTGTCAACCTCTGATGATCATGTTGAAAACACACCGTCGACTAGTGAAAGTGAAGCCCCAGGACAAAAAGGAAAATGTAGATTTCCTTGTAAACTGTGCGAAGGCGATCATGCCGTCCACCATTGTCCCTTCTTAGACAAATCTAAAAGAGTTTTGGATGATCGTCCGGTTTCACCGTTACGACTTCCGCCTGGATATAAAAAACTCTTGTCGAGTCCATCACTAGTTGAAAATCCAGCTGGCCCACTCAGGTGATCGGCTGAAGCACCTATCATTGAAGATAAACCATCTGGATCCATACCAGACGAAAGTCAAAAGGTCGAGGCAGCAGTTGACCCGGTCTTGCCTTCAGAGGTTTCATCTTCAGATGATACAGTCACTGAAGAGAACAAGGATGACACTGTCCAAATTCTCTTCATAAGCACAGACTCCAACGAACATGGGGGCAATTCACCCGTTCCTTTACCGCAGGAAGGAAGTTCGTCAGAGTCGTACCCGGCCGTCTATTCGGTCCCACCTCCAAGCAACCTAGTTGTCTCCTTCGACTGGAATCAACTAGGCAGACCCCGTTTACCAGCCAGCATACCATTCCGAATTATCGTCCAAATATATAGAATGGTTATGGCTGGTACCATCATAGATGAGGGGGCTTCTGTGAGTATCCTTTCCTCAACTGCTTGGAAAGCGCTTGGTTCGCCATCGCTTCTGCCTGAGATGAGAAATCTGACAGGCTTTGATAAAGGAACCAGTCGACCTTTAGGGATCCTTCCCGATGTGCCCATAACATTGAGAGGGAAAACAGTTCAAATGAACATAATGGTAGTTCAAGGACCCCTGGATTACAATCTACTCCTTGCACGAGACTATATTTATTGCATGGGAGCAATTGTCTCCTCACTCTTTAGAGTAATGTGTTTTCCGCACGAAGGAAGAGTGGTCAAGCTCGTAGACCAACTTTCATTTCCCGAATCACGCATAGCAAATAGTCATATACCATCCCTAAATGGTCTTTTCACGCAAGAAATGTCTCAATCTCCAGTTCGTCCTCCCAATGAATGCGAGTAATTCGGAGGGATATGACTGAAACCCAGGGGGCATGCATCCTGGTCTGCTTCGGCAGGAAAACTTCGAGTATAGAGCAGGTTTCCGCGGGAGAATATGCCTAGTCTGTACCCCCGTCCGTGAGTGGAAGAGGGGGTTATTCTAGTACAGGATCCTCTTGTCAAAGTTATGTCAGGGATGGTCTCACTATATCATCCGTTCACCTTTGTTTACCTCGGTAGACATCGCCGAAGAAGTGTTTTGTTTGCGCCGTGAATAGAACAATCTTTGGGTAACCTGTAAGAGGTTTACCCTTCCTGATAAAACGAATGTTTTGTCAGCTCGAATAGAGGGTGACCTTGAAACTCTGTTTTATACCTGGGGGCATGCAAGCCTTTTGGCGTGCAAGCGAAGAGCGACTATTTATTTTTTAAAATTTTTAGGACCTCTAACCCTTTAAACCCGTAGGATTAGTCGTTTCCTAACTTGCATAAAGAAAGGATGTGGGGCAAAACTCTAAAAATTGTCGTTTTATATGAGACATTCTTATCATACGACTGGATTAATCGAGCAGTGTTACCGCAAGGTTCAAGCTCGTTAAAAAATAAACCCGCACCGAGCAAATGTTTCCACCCGCGTTTAAGCTCGTTAAAAATGAACTATTCCCCGGTAAATAACCACCGTGAATGTAGTACTTCAGCCATTAAAGCCTTGGTCATGTTTGCACCGTCACCTCCACTTTTTCATTGGCCGATCATTCACCTCCATTTGATTGTTTACCCATTTTGAGGAACAGCTGTGAAGAGTGATTTCACTAGCCATCCTTGTGACACTGCCGTGATTGGAAAATTCCAAGCCGTACCTGGAATTAGCTGCTACCCATTTTATCACTTGTTCCTCAAAAGACGAGTCTCCTTTAAGCTCTTTCAACTGACTCGTAAAATATGAAAAGATTGTCGAGCCATTGGCCTCTCCAGGTCGTTAAAGGGATAGGAAGTACTATCCCTCCTCTAGATTTTAATCTTTTTGGACCTGAGGGATTATTACACAAAAAGATCGAGCGCTTGTTTTGTTCGGCTCGTTAAAACTATCGAAAATTCATCACTTCTGTATTGTTTTATACTTTTTCGGGCTTAAGATTAGATGACGAAAAAGGAATTTTGGAGTTACCTTTACGTACCTTTTCAGACTCTCTAAAAATGAAAAGGACCGAGTTATCTTTGTCGTTAAACTCGTTAAAAAGATTAATAGCGACAAACTTGTCTTTAGACGAGAACGAGTTTCACTATCGCTAGGCTCGTTAAAACATAGCGATGGGTTTGCCCGAAGGGAAAATTATAGAACAAGCATATGTTATCCTCCTCAAGCTTGACAAAAATAAAGAGGTACTGGTCAGCAATGACTGGGGAAAAATTGGGAAGAAAACTCAAAGAATCTTTATTGGTAGCAAGTCACTCTTGAACATGACACTTCCACTCCGTGTCCGAGTCGGGTTGGGTTGTTTCATTCATCGGTCACATCGCCATGGTCACACCATACCATCCACATTTGGGGTTAATGCTACCAATCCATCACATAAGTGTCGCCGACATGTTCAAGAGAAGTCATCCAGAGAAGTCACCTGTGTCCCACCCACTACCATACATTATACTCCATTCTTTCATGACCGCCACCCTAAACCGTATATCATCAAATCGTTTTCACCTCCATCAAAATCATTTGCTCCATTCCGTGTCATTGATGTGGGATTCATTAAGGCCCTCCTTTGACGGATCACTTCTTGTCGACATCAGCTCATTATCCAAGAAGATGGTCTAGGAACACCCCATTCAGTACTTTGAAGCTTGCATGCCTTAATGGCAAGTTTCTCACTTCTGGCGACAGGTTTACATCAATGGCCTTCGAACGAAAGATTTTGCGTGGTGTTCGACGCCAAGTCCTTTATTCACACCACGTGAATTGTACTGTAGTACCTTGAGGGTCATTATCATTATCGATGATTCCTCTCGCGCTTGTTAACAGTTTACATCATTGACTGGTAATCAAGCGATGTCTTTCCATGTTCGACTTCAAAACATTTCTCACATGGATCGACTTGTACTTCGAGTGAATATCGGACGAGATTGAAGACCCCGGATCTAGTTTCATCCATCTGGACTGCGATATATATTCAGGGAAATAAAGACATTAAATGTACAACATTGCAGCACAGATAATCATCCTACCAAAAGGATGGTGGCTCTATCAGAATCATCAGTCTACGATCAGACGATTGTCTGTCCTATGTACATGAAAATGAATTTATAAAGCTGAGCATGGGAATGCCCGCCTCAGCTGGATCATGAAAAACAGTATGAAGATAATGTATTGTATTGTATCTTATTACAGGTCTCCTCCCAGCATTGAAAGAACTTCGGATCCTAAAATAAAGCATTTCACCCGATTAATGGCCTCATACTTTAGGGGGCAACTGTTATAGACATTTTTGTGCCTTGCAGCTCCAAGCATGAAATGTCCATAAACCAAGGGCTCCTAAGTCCCTAAAAGTGTTGTTCCAACCCCTAAAGGAACAAGGTCAACAAATTACAGCTTCTCCAGAAGTTCTCCACCAGAAACTGCTCAGAATAAGTCAAAACAGGATCATTTCAACTGCTCCACTGGCTAGCTGCGTTGCATAGCACCTAAACACACTAGCTGGGTGCGTTGCAACACACCTAAATGCACTATGAGGGTGCGTTGAGCGAGAAATGACAAATGGCAGTGCCATTCCGCGAGGTGGAAAGACAATGGAAGCTTCCAGAATCTTCTCCTATGACACTTGCATCATTGAATTCGACCAAGGATGAGTAAGAGGCTTTCAGTCTCCAAGTGGAAGCAAGAACTGACAGAGAGAAGACACTAGTCAAATCACAAGCTGACTCATCCTCCTTGCATACATCTACATATGGATCCCTCATCCCAGAGATCCAGAGGCTGGAATTTTTCACATTGTAAGGAATTGTTGTTGGTTTTGAGATAGATATCAGAGTATTGGGTGATTTATGCTTTGTTGGAGGTGAAGAGGGGCTTCTTTGCTGGGAGGTTGATGCTGGGTCAGGAATCATCGGTTGTAACTCCTCCTGGATCTTCTTGTATATCAATAAAAACTATTTGAGTTTCTCCTCCATGCTTTTGTATCATTGATGCTTGTTACATTTGTATGGTTAGCTTAAATCTGATCCTAAGCTGTTTATGAATATAGATCCATGTCTTTGTATAGTTTTCTTCTTCTGTGATCTTACAGGTACTTGGTGAAGCTGGGCAAGTAAGGGAGCAGGTAGCTGGAAGCTGCCAAAGAAGAGAGGGATTGGATCAAAGGATTAGCGCAAGACACAGGTCAGTTCTTTCTATCCCCTTCTATCTTTAATTCATAAAGGAAATACAAAAGTAGTTTTCTCTGTTTGTTTCTAAGGCAGCTGTCACACCTTAGTGGGATAGAGCAGTTCTAAATAGACACTTTTCTCGGTAACAGGAAGCAAGAGAAGCATAAGGTCACTAGGAAACTCAAGAAATAGAAGGAGAAGAGGAAGAAGATTCCCCGAGTGACCAGAAAGAATGAGAGGATAATGAAACGCTAAAACAAAGGAATGCAACCCTGACAAAGAAGAAGAAGTATCTCAAGAGGAAAAGAGAAGCTCAAACAATCTCAAGGTCCAAGTGACCAGTACCAGGTTGAGAAGAGGAAGTGGCAAGAAGAGGAGGAGAGAAAGAAGCAATTGGAAGAAAAGCAACTAAAGGAATAGGAAGAGCAGAGGGCCAAGGAAGAGGAAGAGAAGAAGAAACGAGAAAAAGATAAGAAGGAACGGGAAGAAGGGCTCAAGAAAGCCTAGGAATTTAAGAAGAAGCAAGAGCAAGAAGAGAAAGAGAAGAAACAACTAGAGGAAGAGCAGAGGAAGAAAGAAGAGGAGGAAAGGAGAAAGAAGGAGCGGGGAGAAACTAGTAAGTCAACTCAACAAGACTTAGAGCAAGTTGAATTGTCTTCATTGGATGTTCCCCCATCTACTTTCGTCGCCGGAGCACATCTCCCCCTATAAGATTTGGGTATTCCTGAAGAAGAAGAAGAAGAGGAAGTGTTGAATCTCACCAATCTCACCTTTGATCAAGTTAGCTTCAATATCATGCAGGAGAGGAGAAAGTGATATGCGAAAAACCCTGTAGAACCCATGCCGGTAACCACATCGAAAGAAATTTTTCTCAACACTATAGTTAATCCTGATATGATCACCTCAGTCGGGACTGCATTTGTGACCGCGACTGAACACAATGTTGCTAGGATGAGCAAACAAATTGTGGAACACTACAGTAGGCTTTATGCATCAGAGTAGAGGGTCATTATAGTAGAACAAGATAGAAATAGAGTAGAGGAATAAAATGTATCTCTCCGCTTAGTTCACTCCAGTACAATAGAATTATAGAATGCAATCAAATATGAGGTCGAAACTCTCAATGAAGCCATGGAAATGGTCTATGAATAAATGTCAAAGCTGCATCACACGGTAGCTCCAATCTTTCCCATACAAACCCATACAAAAGAGATGTTTTCTATGCTGAAGGAAGATAGTGTAGCTCTAGATAGCATGCATGAGTGGTCCATCAAGTATCTAGGAGCACCAGTGGTAGTCCCGAATAAAGATTGGATCACCATGTAAAATGCCAAATTCCAGCTACACATCAAGATCCAATCAAAAGACAAACTGGCTAAAGATGTGGATAGAGTGTTGGCTTCATATAGGCACCTATTCATTGGTTTGAAATCAATGATCAAGAACCATGGGGTCCCGTCCATCGAGGAAATTGAGCAAGTAAGAAAGAAAGAATACATCTCACAGGAAATTCAGGCATTCGTTAACACATATAAGCAGGTCACCCACTCAAACAACCTACTGGTTACAAAGGATAATATCACACAATACGTGGTTGAACTAGTGAGAATGTATACAAAGCTAATGACCTTAGGCAATCAGGTGAATGCCAAAAGGACCACCCTCATACCAGATACCCTTAAGTGCCTACATAGACATGATGAGGAACAACCACATATTGCCCCCATCGATGTTAAGTACAAGATTTGGCGCACTTACCTAGTGGAACAACTCCACCTATACATTCCAGAATTTTCTATTATTTGATAGGGTAGATTTTTCTCATTTTGTGAATTTAGCAAATTAGGATAAAGTAGGACAGTTATATAATGTGAAGAGTCATGAGGAAGTCTAAAGGTCACAAGGTAGTTGAAAGTTCATGAGGAAGTCCAAGAGTCAAGGGTAGGCCAAAGGTCACCCTCATTTTATAAATACACCCTCATGGCACATTGTAAAGGACTTTTAGCTGAGGACTTATTTTTGGGACAATATTGTTTTGAAAGGACTTGTGCTCTTCTAATATATGCAAGGAGTAATAGTTATTTTCCACTATTGGATTGGATGAATATTTTATGTTGTGATGCCATGGATATTAGTTTCTTGATGGATCGAATGGTCCTGAGAGTTCTTTGATGCATGGTCTCCTAATGTGTATTCTTGTGCTATGAATATTGTTTTGCAACATATGGATGGTATATGATATGTTAATTCTATGTTTGTATTGATGAATTATTTCGTTAATATTGGCATGATCTTATCGCTGAATATGAATTTGCTTACACTTATAGATGCTTAGTTACTATGAACTATTTCATAGTTGTTGAGAACATTCTTTACATAAGCATGATCTTATCTAAAGTTTTTCTAACAATTACTTTATGTGAGATTCATGTTGTTGATTTTTTATCTTGCTATTTATGGTATTCATGTTATGAACATTTGTTGGTTATTTCCTTGTGTTTATTGAAGTCCATATGTTTAATTGAGTCGTTATCCCACCTCTGTCCAAAGCAATCTCAAAACACTTGAATGGCATTCAGGCCTACATACCGGACGGGATCTCTAAAGCAAACAGTGCAGAATCTAGTTGGGATTCTACACCGGGGATATCCCCTTGTTGTTGGCAAAGAATTCCCGCCCGTCAACATAACCCTAATCATCAAGTTAACTAATATAACAACAACAAGTTAAGATATAACATGCTCATCAATCAAAATATAACATAATCATCAAGCTAACTATCATATAACAACAACAAGAATGCATATAACAGCAAGTTACTATCATTCATGACTATTCAACACATGTGCATATGACCACACTTATTCACCAACATCTACCATGCATGTAACCATAACAGAAATAAATGAAAAACATGTATATAACCCTAATGCATATAACAATCCATTAACTAACATACCTGCATGCCAAACATACAATACCCATATGACGATCTGCTCTTACCCCAAAGTCTAATGTTGCAACCTCATTTTGACAATTTGCATCTCATGCTCTATCTCATCCAACACATTAGCATCATAACATACTGTTGAAGGCCCCGAAAATCGTGTCGACAACAAGGGGGATACCCACCCGGTCCGGACCTTGGTTGGCAGCTCCTTATCCATTTGGTATAGCAGGTCCGACTAGGGATAATGGGACCAGTTTCCCAATCTATGGGTGTGTGTGTGTAGAATTGGATGTTGTTGAATCTAACAGTAACTATCTAAGCTATTCTAATTCAAACTTTAATCTAATTCTATGCTATTGTAATCTAATAAAAACAGCACATCTAATCTACGCTAACCCGGGATGTAACTCTTCTATTATGCGATCTAAAGAGATTTCAAATAACAACTGGTAATAAAGGTCATTCAGCAATTATAAGAAAGGAAATCAATTAAGATGAACTATTTCGCATAAAAAGTTAGGCAAAACAGTTGTGAACAGCATATCGCATAATAAGCTATTCATACATTAAACATAAATAAATAGCTACCACCGTACAAAAGTGCCAAATGGTAACTCAAGCATTCATGCAATAACATATAAACAACTAAAAACTGTATATCACTTTAACATATAAGAAGAAATGGTCAAGAGATAAAAGTACCATTTATGACTGGTCCTACTCATAAGCTTCAAGCAATAATGATTTATCTCTCCTTGCTCTAACATCTACTAAGAGTACAGAAGTGCAACATCAGTAGCAGATATCAAATGCAAACATCAATAAATCTTGATCCATTCATTCACCAAAACCTCCTCTGAGGGTGCAAAAGTGCATGTTCTGAGGACAAATTTTTGATAAATTTCTGGACCCTTCTCTAAATGCATGAGAAGGGTTTAAATACTACTAACTAAATAACTTAATTACACAGATTCAGGATATGGTTTAAATGACCGCCCTTTTTCTAAGCAAAATTATTTCTAAAAATTAAATCTAATATCTAACTATTTCTGCATTTGCTCCTTAATGTTGCGAGCATTCAATATTTGCTTGGGTAGAGTCGGCTGACTGTCTTCCGCTTTTGGTTGAGCTAAGAAAATAGAAATGGCAAGCGCTGGCACCATCTTTTCACCAAAATAGAAGATATACTTTGAAAATGATTCTCTGGCTATGTGGATTTACTGTGTATGCTCAGTAATAACCCAAATTCCACTTGGTTAACCCTCATATTGCCTTTTCCTTTGCTTTCTTGCGTTTTTTGGGCTTACGAATGACTGAGCAGTTAGGGACTTTGCTTTTTGAGCAATTTTCTCAGCGAGCGCTAATCGCGCATCGAAAACCGCCTTCGTTCTTTGATCCGGGCCTTTCTGGTGTGTTTTTTGCCTTTAGCACCTTTTCCTTCACCGGGTATAAGCTTCAAAATTTTGTAAACATACTGCTTTTGTGAGCTTCTAACCTTGAGCGTTAAATCGCCTGTTGGTATCAGCATTGTTCAACTACTCGTTCAACCATGGTTCTGACTGAAAGATCTGTAATGGATAGCTCAGCAGCGCTCTGAAATTTGCGGCTCTGTTGCATGCGGTATTTGTTCATGAGGGCATCTCTTCTCTGCTTCCGAGCATTGGAGCTTTACCCTTTTCCTTAATCGCTCCCTGCACATTGCTTCATATTGTTTCTGTTTTTCATTCCTACAGTTCACACACAAGGAGAGAGTAATGATAATAAAAATTGACAAGAAAGCTCTGAGCTCTACGGATGTACAAAAACATGCCACCTAACGTGAACTAACTCTTCGAAAAACACAAAACTGTCTTTTATTAACACTTGGCGTACATTTATTAATTTTCTTTAAAGCGTGTATCCAATTTTTGGTTTATGGACAACTTTTCTTGAATGTTGAGCCAGGGAAAATCTGTGATGGACAATTTCTGCGATTCGCATCACAGCATCGCATCATCACAGTATCGCGTTATCAAATTTTCATCAAGATGTGTTATCGCAGGGTTTCCCGATCACGTTTATCGCAGAATCGCAGATTGTTGTTTTGTGCGATCGCAAGATCGCCGATCGCAGTATCGCGTTATCGCAAGATCGCAGATTTGTTATAATCGTTAAATAGTTATGTGTTGTTTATGCGATGTTGCGATATGCGATGTCGCATATCGGCCATCGGCGATTTCTTAATTTTTTCGAATATGAGCGTTTCTTAATGCATGCGATGCAATGGATTTCTCGTCGCACTTTCGTAGTTTATCATTTTACTCACAAGGAAATGTCCTATCCTCTTCGCGCGATGCGATATTTTCTTAAGGAGTATAATACATGAGTTTTAGTTGAATTTTTGAATTTTTTACTAAGGGTCCCCACTTACCTAGTGTTATTGTTAATACTAAATAAGGAGGGGGGTTGTTGGTGGCCACAACAATTGGCGATTCACTTGGAAGAACCAGTTATCTCTATTTTTCTATTGAATTTTTCAAACTTCCAAAACAGAAATTTTTTCAGAAAATTAAACTTTGTTATGGAAAGATAGAGTACATTATGCTTTAAACTGTCAATGATATTTTGTTTCAACCTCTTTTTATTCTAATTATTTGCTTCCTCAGGCTAGTCCTTGTATTTACATCAGCCATTACTTGGTCTTGTAAAGATAAAATAAAGTCTCCTCTGTAAACCAGTTTTAAATATGATCATTTGTCGTAGGTAGAGCCTCTACTGCCAGCAGGCGTTTATAGCCTCGACAGGGTTACCTATTACCTAGAAATGATCCTGTGTCCTACTCAAGGTGACCTACAAGTTTCAAAGAAAAATCCATATCCACACTTATTGCTTTGCTTTTCTTTTTATTCTTAAAGAACAATGTCTTGGTTTGGTAGCCAAATTATGACACAGTCACTCACTTGATTCATAACTTTGCTGAACAAGTTGGCTCGTGATGAGACCCCTTGTCTTTTGATTGCAACAATCTTGAGTCATTGCCCTGTTGTGGTAGACAGTATTGGCAAAGTCAGCAAGTTATAATATCTGTGATCATAATAAGTCGGCTCGTGATGAGACCTCTTATTCTTCAAGATATAGTGTATCCTTGGATTATCCCTCTAAAAGCTGCGATTTTCCTTAGCAGGGAGGAAGTCATTGTTTCCTTAAGATAGCTATGGACGACAATAATAGAGTTTTTGGAAACAGTTGTTTTACAGAGAATCTTCATTTTGTTATTGATACCTTTAATTGTGTTGATATAAAACAATTTCTTCACTAAAGGTTGCTTTCATCAAATTTTTTGAAGTTGAAACTAGTATCATATCTAGGATAAAGTTTTTAACTGTATCTGTCAATAATAAAGATCAATTTTCCAAAAGATTTACTATTTATACAAGCGAAAAGCTCAAAATCTGAAAGAGAATTGGTGTCTTTTTCGTAAATACCTAATGTAACCACTCACAACTGGTTTTATTATGAAAAGAAAAACTATTCTACAAAAATAGAAGAATAATCTTCTATGGAAAATATTTCATGAGAATTTGTCCATTAATAGGTAAAGGATCCCTCTTACCTGCTAAATCCTGTAACACAAATGTTGATGGACCTATGACTTCAACAATCTGAAAAGGGCCAAGCCACATCCTTTGAAATTTTGTATGTTTGCCCTTTTCTTCATGAGCCTTATCCCACTTTAAAACTAAATCTCCCATCTGAAAATCTTTTCTGGTCATTATGTTTGAATCAAAAGAGGATTTTACTAGCGCTTGATGATGAGCATGTGTTTTCTTAGCTTGGTCTCGTTGTTCTTCTAATTTAATTATTTCCATTTGTCTCAGCTGTAAGGAGGAAGTGGGTATTTCATCAATGTATTGTACTAAAGACAAAGAGGGAATGGCTAAGTGAGTTGGAAGAACCACTTCTTTCCCATAAACTAAATTAAAGGGAGAAGTGTCGATTGAAGCTTTTTGCGTTATCCTATCTGCCCATAAAGCATATACCAAAGCTTTGTGCCAATTCTTTTGATTCTGGTCAACTGTTCTTTTAATAATCCTGATTAGGTTTTTATTTGTTCACTCAGCTAACCCATTACCTTGCGGATAGTAATTGGCCGAATATTTAAGTTTGAATCCTCTTTTAAGTGCAAATTTAGTCATTGCATTTCCAGAAAAGTATGATGCATTATCAAACATTAAAGTGGATGGCAATCCAAACCTAGTGATTATAAATTGATCTATGAACTCAATAATATTTTCAGAATTAGCTGTCTTGAGCGGAACTGCTTCTACCCATTTTGTAAAATAATATGTTGTCGTGAGGATGTATCTATGTTGTTTAGAAGAGTGAGGAACGATCTCACCTATTATGTCCAAGCCCCACTGACTGAAAGGTTGCTCGATGTTTACCGGCTGTAGTGGCAGGGACGGCTTCTTTTGTCTTCCAGCAGTAGTTTGGCAGACTTGACATCTTCTCACGTAACTATGCGAGTCTTTGAACAGCGTGGGCCAGTAATATCCTGCGCGTAAGATCTTATGTGTAGTAGTATCTCCAGCATAGTGTCCGCCTGCTGGCCCATCGTGGAGTTCCTGCAAAACTTTTTCAGCTTCAGTTTTTTCAATACACCTAAGAAGAACCTAATCATAATTTTTTTCTGAAAAGAATATCATTTATGAGCTGATATTGTTTAGCTTTCAATCTTAGAGCTCTTTTCTTAGTATGATCAAGGTGGGAAGGAGCATACCCGTTCTTGAGATAATAAATGATGTCAGCATATAATGATTCTGCATCGTTTAGGCTTACCTCACACATTTGTACTTCTTCAGATGGAATTTCAGAAATTTGCGATGCTCCGGCCAGCATTTTGCAAAAGCCTTGACCTCTTACAATGTTTGCTGGTTTGATCTCAATGTCGTATTCCTATAAGGAAGTAACCCAATTGGCTCTTTTCTCACCCACATCCTTCTGTACTAGAAGATTCCTTACCACTAGAAACGGTACTATGATCTTAGTATGGGTTTTAAGTAAGAAAGGTCTGAAGTATTTGACCGCTTTGAAAACAGCATAAGCCTGTTTCTCCACGTCTGAAAATTTAGTTCAGCACCCTGTAAATTTGAGCTAAAAACGCAATTGGAGCTTCCGCTTTTTCTTGATTCACTTGAGTTAGTATCGCGGCATATGACTTATCTGAGGCAAATGTATATAAAATAAAAGATTCTGAAAAATTCGGGGTTGCTAAAGATGGAGCATTAATAATAGCTTGCTTGATCAGGTTGAATGCTTCATGTTCATCTTGACCCCATTTAAAATTTGAATTCTTTTTAATCATGGTTTGCAAAGGAGACACGATTCGAGAAAAATCTGGAACGAATCTCTTTACAAAATTGATTTGACCAGGGAAAGATTGCATGGCTTTTTTGTTATGAGGTAGGGATATTTCAGAAATTTCTTTGATTCTGTCGGGATCAATGTGAATACCGGACTTTGACACTATGAATCCTAGAAGTTTCCCTTCACTTAGTGCGAAAAAAGATTTCTTTGGGTTAAGTGAAATTCCATACCTCAAACACCGTTGAAAGATTTGTTTCAGGTCTTTGAGATGGTCGCTTTGCTTCTTGGAGTACAATGTTATATCATCCAAATAAATTACTACAGATTTATTGACTAAACCTTTGAATGCGATGTCCATGGCTCTCTGAAATGTAGCACCAGCATTAATCAAACCAAATGGCATCTTCCGATATGCATATGTGCCCCATTTAGTTCTGAATGTGGTTTTCAACTGATCATCATGATGTACCAACACTTGATTGTATCCCGAAAATCCATCCAAGAAAGACATTAGTTCTGAGCCTGCCACTGCCTGCAGTATCTGCTCCATAGGTGGAAGAGGAAAATTGTCTTTTTGACAGGATTTGTTAAGGTTCCTAAAGTCAATGCAGATCCTAATATCTCTGTTTTTCTTTCTAACGAGTACCATATTGGAGACCCATTTGGAATGTCTGACGGGAAAGATTATCCTGGCTTTCAGTAACTTATTGAGCTCAGTTTTTATCTGATTTTCTAAATTGGGGTGGATCTTTCTCATCTTTTGTTGGACAAGTTTTTCGTTATCGATCATAGGAATAGTATGCTGGATGATAGAAGTGTCGTATGTTTTCATCTCATCATAATTCCAGGAAAAAACATTTTTATATTGTCTCAAAAGACGAATATATACTAGTTTCTCTTCAGGGGCTAGGCCGAGGCCTAGATTAATGTTTTGTGGTTTAGCATCGGTCCCTAGGTTTACTAATTCGTAGTTCAAGGTTGAACTATAGAGTTTTGAATTGGTAGACCTCTTAAACCGATCTTTCAAATCGTATAAGTCTTATAACTTGACCACCGACTTAGGTATAGCATTATTAGTGCTATTTTGTTGCAATTGTCGATCGTGCTAGTCTTTGTCAATTATTTGATTGGAGTAGGATCCTTCAGACGTGAGGAAATTTACGATATCAGGATCATCATTGAATACTCTCCAATTTGTGATGTTATCAGGAATGGACGGTCTAAAGATTAATTCTATTGAGAATCTATCTGGACTAAAATATTCGGAGGGAATAAGCTTAGAAGCTACGTTAGCCAGAAGGTCTGCACTAGCGTTTTGGAGTCTGGGGATTGAAGAAATATGAAACGCTATGAAATGCTCAGTCAGATCTTGTACTAAAGATTGATAGTGTTTTAAGTGACCTAATAAGCAATGTATAGTGTTACGTACCTGCTTAACCACAATCTTAGAGTCTCCAAAGACTTGAAGATACTTGACATCTAACCCGATTGCTTTGTACAGGCCTTGAACCAAAGCCTCGTATTCTGTTGTATTGTTTGTGCAATCGAATTCGAGTCTGCATGTGAGCATGATCTTTTCTCCTTCTGGACTAATCAGAACGCATCCTGCTCCTTCTCCTTCGTTAGATCTAGAGCCATCAAAAAATAATTTCCAAAACAAAGATGTATTTACAGGTTTATCTAAAAAATTAATACATTTTGAACTATCAGTTCGAGAAAAAATTTCGACTTGGGACAAAACAGAATTTTCTAAATAAGGTGACGCATGAGCATTGAAATTTCTGAGGAAAGAATATGCCGAGTAATTGCCAATGATACTGCTGTTATACACTACCGGTTCATTTTCTCCCTCTAACTCCATTACTATGTACTTCTAGTGTAGCTCTCGTTCAACTTTTATTTGATTCGGTTTACCGTTTTAGGGCAGCCACATGTGCGACCAATCGGTTGCGAAGTATCCATGGAGTTTCTCTGACCAATCCCTGCTAAGAATTAAGCCATAGAATTCAGGGATGTCAGCAACTAGAATGTCAATAACCTGACATACCTTCGGGTTGGATGACAATCTTATGGTTACTTGATTTAGTTCGCTGATCACTTCGACTTGAGATCGATCGAGCTGAACTATGCGCACTGCGGATTTCTGTGGTTGAACATTTAATTTGGCATATATAGATTTGGGTAAAATATTCGATGAAGCACCGGAATCTACCAAACAAGTGTGCACATTTTTATTGAAGATTTCATAAGTAAGGAGAAACGGGGGAGTGTGAGATCTTGATCTTCCTCCAATCAAGGCGATGTCATTTGGATCAATCTTACTAATCACATTAGTTGGAGGTCTTCCCATGTTGTGGGAGGCTTGAGAAAGTACAGCGGCAGGCAAAGGTGCAACTGGCATGGGATGTAGTTCTTTCATCATTATCTTATGTTGATGTTTCAACTTGCTCAGTTCGTAAAGGGTGATATTAGCCCTAGTCTTGTTCATGTCATCAATAATATTGTACTCCATTTCATCCGACACTATCAGTGTTTTCGATGGAGTCGTTTCATCTGCTTTGACTGGGCTAGTTTGAGTCACTTTAGATGTCATTTTCTTTGTCGCGACTTTATCCTTTGTTGCAGATCTTGTGCTCTTCTGCTTAGGGGTAGTTTTGGGAGGATCAAGCTGATTTTTACTTTGTGTGCTAACTGGAAATACTTCTTGATCTTCCTCTTGTGGGAGGATGAAATCCCACATTCCTTGTAA
Source organism: Pinus tabuliformis (assembly GCA_031772625.1). Lineage (NCBI taxonomy): Eukaryota > Viridiplantae > Streptophyta > Pinopsida > Pinales > Pinaceae > Pinus > Pinus tabuliformis. Next base: position 699,223,877 of record CM062805.1, on the reverse strand, counting down.
TTCCACAACTTCTTCGTCATTGGTCTGCCCTTCAGTGGCAATTTCCTCTTCCTCTTCCTCGGATTCAGCATTCAAAATGGCATTGGGTGGCTTTGCATCCGTTGAAGGACCTCTTTTAAAAGCTCTGTAGGGCTTTTTCGAAGAAGTTTCTGCTACTTGCTTTTTTATGTCGACCATCTCATTGGACATGGTCTTTAGAACTTTCTGCAATCCTTCCAAATCAAAAGGATCTTTTGCTTGTTTCTTCTTGGAGTCTTCCTTGAAGGTGACTTTTTTGGACTTACGTTCCTCTATCGCGGATCTCTTTTCCAGGGCTATTATTCATTTTTCTACTGCTATCGCCTCTTTCATGTTATCAGCTAAGGTTGTTTTATTTTCCCTATCCATGAAGATTGATATGTTTGATGGCAGAGCGGTAATAATATACCATTCACATCGTACTTCTTCGCTGGGCTGGGAAGCAATAGGAATTTTGTTGAAAATTTTGTTGAACCGTAAATTGAAATCCTTAATAGGCTCTTTAGCTTCGGCTTTAAGATTGGATAGGTCATTGATTAACATTGTTGTTGATTTGTCATCACCAAACTTGGTTACGAATTGGTCCTGGAAGATTGCCCAACTTGTGATGGATCCGGAGGGTAATGAAAAGTACCATGACCCGGCTGTCCCTTGCAATGTATAGGGAAAAAGCCGAACAACAACATCTTCATTAGTAACTCCATTGAGATTAATGGAAAGCATGAAGTTGTTTATGTTCTCTTCTGCTAGCATGCCTGCCTCGGGATTGAATTTAGGCAGCCATTTCTCAGGATGGGCCGGTATTTGACTCAAGGGTGCAGGCATTAAGACTGCCCCAGGGTTGTTCCACGGAGACTGGGCCATTTTTGAACTGCTAACAGAGGAAAGTGCAGAAGATGATCCCTGTGGCTGGGAGGATGAGGACACTATGATCGTAGATGATTGAAGAGGAGTTGTGGGGGTTCCAGTGGACGGATGGACTATGATCTAGAGTGGAGGTGTGGATGGTTGACTTCACGGTGAAGTAGTTGAGATGGATGATGCAGACGAAAGAGTCTCACTGTCAGACTCTTGCGGTGATTTCCTCGCTCTTTTCCTGGTGGGAAGAGGTAATTCGGTTGGCTGGACGCCAAAATTTTCACTCTTTAGCCTGGTCAGGGGATGAGCAGGGTTGTACTGCGAAGTCACGCTGCCTTGAGATTTATCAGACCTCTGAGGGGAGATGGAAAATCGCTGAAGTTTGTGAATCAGGGATTCAACTTCAGGAGGTTCAATGGTATATTGGTCTGAAATATCAGGGTGTGTAGCAGCGGTTGATACTCGAGCGACTTCTGACTCTGGATTTAAATGTAATGGGGAAGTCGGGGGAGATGATGAGGGCGATTTACTCTCAGAATGGTATTCAGATTTTTATTTACTTGCCATTCATAGTTCAGGCCCTCCTTCTAGCGCCAAATATGTTGAAGCCCTGAAAATCGGGTCAACAACAAGGGGGATACCCGCCCGGTCCGGACCTTGGTTGGCAGCTCCTTATCCGTTTGGTATAGCGGGTCCGACTGGGGATAATGGGACCAGTTTCCCAATCTATGGGTGTGTGTGTGTAGAATTGGATGTTGTTGAATCTAACAGTAACTATCTAAGCTATTCTAATTCAAACTTTAATCTAATTCTATGCTATTTTAATCTAATAAAAACAGCACATCTAATCTATGCTAACCCGGGATGTAACTCTTCTATTATGCGATCTAAAGAGATTTCAAATAACAACTGGTAATAAAGATCATTCAGCGATTATAAGAAAGGAAATCAATTAAGATGAACTATTTCGCATAAAAAGTTAGGCAAAACAGTTGTGAATAGCATATCGCATAATAAGCTATTCATACATTAAACATAAATAAATAGCTACCACCGTACAAAAGTGCCAAATGGTAACTCAAGCATTCATGCAATAACATATAAACAATTAAAAACTGTATATCACTTTAACATATAAGTAGAAATGGTCAAGAGATAAAAGTACCATTTATGACTAGTCCTACTCATAAGCTTCAAGCAATAATGATTTATCTCTCCTTGCTCTAACATCTACTAAGAGTACAGAAGTGCAACATCAGTAGCAGATATCAAATGAAAACATCAATAAATCTTGATCCATTCATTCACCAAAACCTCCTCTGAGGGTGCAAAAGTGCATGTTCTGAGGACAAGTTTTTGATAAATTTATGGACCCTTCTCTAAATGCATGAGAAGGGTTTAAATACTACTAAATAAATAACTTAATTACACAGATTCAGGATACGATTTAAATGACCGCCGTTTTTCTAAGCAAAATTATTTCTAAAAGTTAAATCTAATATCTAACTATTTCTTCATTTGCTCCTTAATGTTGCCAGCATTCAATATTTGCCTGGGTAGAGTCGGCTGACTGTCTTCCACTTTTGGTTGAGCTAAGCAAACATAAATGGCAAGCGCTGGCTCCATCTTTTCAGCAAAATAGAAGATATACTTTGAAAATGATTCTCTGGATATGTGGATTTACTGTGTATGCTCAGTAATAACCCAAATTCCACTTGGTTAACCCTCATATTGCCTCTGCCTTTGCTTTCTTGCGTTTTCTGGGCTTATGAATGACTGAGCAGTTAGGGACTTTGCTTTTTGAGCAATTTTCTCAGCAATGCGCGATTAGCGCTAGGCGCTAATCGCGCATCGAAAACTGCCTCCGTTCTTTGATCAGGGCCTTTCTAGTGCATTTTTTGCCTTTAGCGCCTTTTCCTTCACCGAGTATAAGCTTCAAAATTTTGTAAACATACTGCTTTCGTGAGCTTCTAACCTTGAGCGTTAAATCACCTGTTGGTATCAGCATTGTTCAACTACTCGTTCAACCATGGTTCTGACTGAAAGATATGTAATGGATAGCTCAGCAGCGCTCTAAAATTTGCGGCTCTGTTGCATGCAGTATCTGTTCATGAGGGCATCTCTTCTCTGCTTCCAAGCATTGGAGCTTTACCCTTTTCCTTAATCGCTCCCTGCACATTGCTTCATATTGTTTCTGTTTTTTATTCCTGCAGTTCACACACAAGGAGAGAGTAATGATAATAAAAATTGACAAGAAAGCTCTGAGCTCTACAGATGTACAAAAACATGCCATCTAACGTGAACTAACTCTTCGAAAAACACAAAACTGTCTTTCATTAACACTTGGCGTACATTTATTAATTTTCTTTAAAGCGCGTATCCAATTTTTGGTTTATGGACAGCTTTTCTTGAATGTTGAGCTGGGGAAAATCTGCGATGGACAATTTCTGCGATTCGCATCACAGCATCGCATCATCGCAGTATCGCGTTATCGCATTTTCATCAAGATGTGTTATCGCAGGGTTGCCCAATCACGTTTATCACAGAATCGCAGATTGCTATTTCGCGTGATCGCAAGATCGCCGATCGCAGTATCGTGTTATCACAAGATCGCAAATTTGTTATAATCGTTAAATAGTTATGTGTTGTTTATGCGATGTTGCGATATGCGATGTCGCATATCGGCCATCGGCGATTTCTTAAGTTTTTCGAATATGAGCGTTTCTTAATGCATGCGATGCGATGGATTTCGCGTCGCACTTTCGCAGTTTATCATTTTACTCACAAGGAAATGTCCTATCCTCTTCGCACGATGCGATATTTTCTTAAGGAGTATAATACATGAGTTTTAGTTGAATTTTTTAATTTTTTACTAAGGGTCCCCACTTACCTAGTGTTATAGCTAATACTAAATAAGGAGGGGGGTTGTTGGTGGCCACAACACATACCAATAGCATCATAATGACCTAACTGCATACAATGACCTCATGCACCACAACCTTCACCATGACAATGTGTGGATAACAACATATATACACTGACATGCATAACAAATTCATATACAAGCATACACTCATGACAACACATTCCACAACAACACCATCAACCTTCACATGGTGACATCACTACAACCATGATCAACACCATGCAAATGCAACAAGAACATGGACTACAAGCACAAGGAACACATATGCAACTGACATGAATGCATGACCAACACACCACCCATCTAGTATGAGGGTTGAACCATGCTCTGATATCACTTTGAAAAACCCTCCTCCCACATCTACCCAAATAACCGGCCAATTGGGGTAAACATGTGACGAGATGCTACTGTAATATGATTCAACCTCCTAGGTGACCTTAAGGAAGTGGAATCAATGGTAACACATAAAACATACCTTCCACATCAACAACACTCCCTGGAGCCATCCCAACCACTCGGGTATCATTCCCTTTGGTCCCATTGAGTTTCTAAGTTATTAAACCTCTGGATGCTCCCATGCGTTCGGCATTCCTATGTCTATAGAGCTCTGGATGCTCCCACAAGCCTGCATGCCTGCATTTTTAGCAGACCTGTTCCAAAGTTCGCAGGATTTAACGCACTTTTCAAGCCCAGAATTCTGGCCACTGCCTAGAACTTGTTGTAACTTCTAGAATCCATTAAACACGTGATTACAAGACTAATAAACCAAAACTAACTCCAGGACTAGACCTAACCATCCCCAACTGGGACTGAAATTCTGTGAAACACTTGGCATCAATGCAATCAACAGGTCTAGGATACAAGACAGTGCATAAATGACTGAAAACTCTTATGAGACATGACAAGAAGGATCGCCACCTTCTCCCTTGAACTATTATGCCATCAATTAGGTCTTACATCCATCAATTTAACAATTAGAAGTAAATACATGAAATAAACATGACATGAACCAGTCAATTAACCATGCTTATAACTAACATAAAACCATGAAAATAACAGTGGGTTAAGAGCCATTAAATCCACATATAAATAAGTATAAAAGCAAGATAACTTATCTTTTATTAGACATATGGAAATCTGACCAAGTTCAAGACTTCCACATACCACCCAACCATAGGCATGGTTGAACCAAATATTTCTTTAAGCCAGTCACCCCCGTGCCATATTCCAAGCATGAATGTGGGATCTCATAAACACATCAACCGAAACCATCTAGAGATTCCAGAGGCCAACCACCTCAACCCATCAAATAGTGATTCCACCTCATGGTCGTACATCAAAAGAACCTTCATCAGATTTGTCTCTACCCAAGCCTTCTACGGCTCCAGAGCATTTGTTCCAACCAAGGCTCCAAGACTAGTAACTCAACCCACAACTTATACCAGGCTCCAAATCGTTTGTCCAACCAAGGCTCTAGGACTAGTGACTCAACCCACCAAGGGCTCTACAACATTGTTCCGACCAAGGCTCCAAGACTAGTAACTCAGCTCAAGTTGTTACAAGGGTCCAGAGCGTTTGTCCAACCAAGGCTCTAGGAACTAGTAACTCAACCCAAGCTAAGGAAACATGAGAACCAACCAAGAAAATAAAGAAATGAACCCACAACACCATGGATATCCAAGAAATAGCAAGGCTAGGCAAATCCACTACCAATCCATGCAATCCTCCATGCCAGTGACAAATCATTACCAATAAACCACATGCATATTCCATGCATGCGAAAACTAGTGAGGAAAACATACATGCAACTCGGTACCTGCAAGAAAAACCCATTGTAGTTGTTGATCCCAATTTCCTCTTGCACTTTCTTGCTCTTCCTTTGCCTTCTTGCTCCAAAACTCCAAGTATGCCACGTTCCCCAAGAGTATGAGAGAGAGAGAGAGAATAGAGAGAGAGCTCCAAAACTAAACTAAAAAAGTATTGCCAGCTAATCTTCATAAACCTTTTTATCAATGAGGCCTCTATTTTATTCATTTTCCTCCTCAAAAGCAACCTCTGACCTTTCACCTTCCTTTTCTCCTAATTTCAATTATTTTCATAAATAAAATGCCAATAAATGCCCCATGCCTTTCCAAAGCCTTTACCATTACCTTTGCAAATTTCCTTAGCCATAATAATCCGAATGAACACCCACTAGGATGTTTTTCCCACCATTCAGCTTGGAATACATGTCCCATGACCATGGTCTGATATATTTTTACATGGATTTTTAACCAGGGTATTTACACTCGACTTCATTAAGAGAGGCAGTGCGCAAAGATGATAGGTGCACAATAACTCTGAGGAGGACCATTTTCTGATTGGGAAAAAATAGTTCGATCTCCTTCACTACTCATCACAGAAGAATTCTGCAACTAAGAGGAATAGCATGAGGTAGAAAGCCTCTAGTTTTTCTTGTGTATCATTTGGCTATTATTGGATAGTTGGAGGGTGGAGGGAGTTGGCCTCAAGATTTCTTGTGCATTAGTGAACTACTAAGGAGCTGGTGGGTGACGGAAGAAGAACCTATGGAGTCCATTTTTTAGCTGGTATAATGGTGTTTATTCCCTTGAGAAATACCACCTCATACCCTTGTAATCTGTCTCAGGGGTGACAACTGTAAGTAGCTTCACTGCAACTTGTCTATAATGGTTGGGTGGAGAGTCGAAGTCCCGAACTTAGTTTCCCAAAGTATTCTAAGATAAGTGCTCTTTCTACATTTTTTTTAATAAAAATGCATGTATATATTCACATTCCTATATGGAAATGGTGCCTATAATTATAATTAACATGTGTTGTACTTCTGGATTGAGATGATGTGTTGTGTGAAATACATGTCAGTATTGTTAATAACATATATTAGGTAACATAATGTGCAGAGTACAAAGCATTGAAAGGAATCCATGATGATCGGGACTAAAGCATGACAACATTGGCACAAATATCCCTTTTATTAATGTAGAGTGATTACATTGGTGACTACATGGTTTCCATGGTCTACACATACACACACATATATACATATTGGTTACAAGTGTGTGAATCAATTTGAGTGGTGTTGTGATATCACTAAGGAATTGCTTCCTCTTCCTCTTTTTAAAAGTATAACAATCTTGATCTTTACATGAAGCCTTTTATAGCCTTTCATTTTTAGCAGTATGGTTCGTCACCCTAGGGACACTAATGATGAAGTTTCTCCATCACCGCTAGTAGCCAAATTCCCTTGAAACCCTTGAGTGGAACCTTAGAGGTGAAGGCCCTTTAGGAGTTCACGGAAGCATGGAGCTCCTAGCGTGTAGCAGGAGAGGTGAAGGCTCTTCAGAAGTTCACTATAAGTCCATCGAAGAGGACGACCAACAAATCACTAGCACAAGCATGCATGGAATTATCTGTCCCGATATGGGGAATGTTTGAAGGTCAAGAACTAGTTGGAGTGGCTTTAACTTAAGCTTAAGAGGGGTAGCACTAGTAGGTGCTTTAGTAAGCCACCACATCCATTACCAAACATTGGTGCAGATATTGATGATTTCACAACCATCATGGATGATTCATTGTCAAAGATACCAGTGAAAGGCAACATTCATGAAAAGGGCACAAACTTTGGTGATGACCATTAAGACTAAGATCAAGCAGGTCACTCAAGGTCTAGTAAGTTCTCTTTGGTTGGGCCATAATGGAGATCGAATGTGAACAATGTCGTGGTGAATGAGGGTGGAGACTTAACCTTATAGTGTAATTTCTTAACCTTATTCTTCAACCTGGCAGAACCCTAGTCATGGAAGCTTGGTATTTGCACCCCCATATTTTCCCATCATCTTTATTGGACAAAGGGAAGGCAATGTGTCCTAGAGCTTCTAACCTGGAAGTTTAGTTTACTTTGCAAAATGGATCATTAAGGATGATTTCAGTTGAGGTGCATCGGAAAACATGCTAGCTTCATTATTACGCCATTGGCTGAGAGGTGGGCCACTTAACAAGTTGGCCTGACAGATTAATTCTCGGGTCATTCACAAGAGTGCACAAGAAAGAGAGTGGGGTGAGTTAGTGTGGGATGTCGTGGCAGTGCCATGATTGAGCACAAATTGAGAGCAAGATTCATGTAAAGGTATCGAGCCAATAAAACAATCTCCACATGTCCTCGAGGCCTTATCCCGGAAGTGCAAGTGGAGTGCATAAAGATACTGTTGGGCAGCAAGTGTTGAGATGACATGGTGTCGTATCCACTTTGGGCCAACTAGAAGCTAGGAATGTGTGAAGGTGAGACCCAACAGTCCACGTAGACTCGAAGGTCTCACCCCAAAGGCACCAAGGGTGACAAGAATGTATGTGCTGGGAGGAAGTATGCAGGATGATGTAAGTCAAGTCACGTTGGCAAGGCATTCACCCTAATTGGCAGCGAGGTGGTCCCACCAGATAGGTCGGTCTAACGCTATGACCCTAGAAGAGTAAATATATCCAATAAAGGAGGGTGTTGGGACCAAGGAATCAGGGTGAAGTGGCACAAGTTGCGGTGGCAGTCAAAAGTTAGAGTGGTGAACCAATGGGAAGAGAAATCCATGCGGCCCCACCATACACACAAGCCTAGTAAGGGTAACAAAGGAGCATGCATTGGAATAAACAGGATGGGGAAAATGGGGTGACGCATCTGGGAGGGTCATCCTAGAGGCATAAGGAGAGCTAGCGTTGAAGTGTTAGGACAATGTGGTGATTTTTTGGTTGTTTCAGTTATTTGGGCACAATCGTAGTGTGTGTGTGTGTGTGTGTGTGTGTGTGTGTGTGTGTGTGTAAACATACATATTTAAACATATGCAAGGTTAATAGGCTTTAGTTATGTGGCTTTGAGCATGAATGAGAAGCCTAGACGAAGGAAAAAAAAATTTGTATTACCCCATTCGTCTAACTCTACTTGATGAGTTGGGTAAGAAAGTAGCCAGTGCCGCATTGGTAAGCAAGTGGGTTAGCTTTGTTACAAATCCATATTACTATGGTCTAAAATGGATTTAATATAACCCTGCTATGAACTTTATACAAAGGATGATTCTTAGAAAAGATCGAAGTCAATAGTATGTTGGCAATCACCATGAAGACCAAAGGCCAAAGGTCTCATTTTGGTCACAAGAACATGAAACAAATCACTTTTTGGTTGTACTTGTCATTCTAAGGAAACATTATACTAGATGTCTCTTGCTTGATCAAAAAGAAACCCAAGAGATGGAAGGAAAAATTCAAGATTGGGAAGAAGGAGGTAGAACTATATATAATTGAGGACTTATAATGAATAATATGTCCATATGTTAGGGGAAGAATAATATTTTGAGCTTACATGTGGTGAGATTACCTTTGAGCTAATACAATCTATAAAATTATTTCCAATGAGTAAGAATACATGAAATCGCTAATTAAGATTGTGTAGCTCTAGTTGTATTAATTCTTGAGCATAAGAAAATGACAAAATTGATGGTTTTCTCATTTTATTTCCAGTATAATACTTGTTTTTCTAGTGTGGTTATTTGTTGTGTTCTTATATTGATCTACTGAAATTTCTTACTCTAGTAGTAATAATTCCAATGCTAAATCTTTTGGTTGCATTATTTGGTTTAATTACATATTTGTATACTAAGAAAAACCACATTGTACATCTTCAATTCCACTTTCAATTGATTAATTAATGTTAATATGATTACATGGCATTACTAATTGGTATCTACAACTAAAACTTTCAATTGATTGACCATTGAATTTGATCTATAGCCTATGTACTATGCAAGCCACCATAAATAACTCAAAACATTGTCTCATAATTGTGCAAATCCAATTCTTGTAGATAGCATGATACAAGCATACATTCTTCAATTATAGAATTTTATTTGCATTATGTATTGTTTGAGCCTTTGGAATTCAACTATAGTCAAACATCCTTAGGTTATGCATTTGATCAATTATATTTAGCCATTGTGTTTCTTATTGAAGATTCCATTGTGTTTGTATGATTACCTATATCCATTATATTGCTTGACCAAGTACTGCATAGTCATCACCAAGGAGCTACAATATTCTCCATTTCATATGTTATGACAAATACTTCCAACCATGTACATGTAAATAGATAAATATATACATAAATATCACTTTATTCATAGAGCCATTCAATGACTTGGAGCAAGAAAAATTTTAAGGAAGGCAATTTATCTTAAAGTAGAGAACCTTGGAAAATCTTACTAGTCTCTAATATGTAAAGTATAAAATGTTTGACAATATTTTTCTCAAAATATTGAAATTTCTAATGATTATATATACTATCATAAAATTTTGGCAAGTTTTAAGGTAAAATAATTTTATCCAATAAAATTTGGGTGAATATGTTTAGAAAGAATAGAAATTAGCAAATTGTTTTTTTCTGGAAATGCAAGGAAAATTAGCTCATCTATGAAATTTAGCCCCTAAAATTTTTCATGACTTGGACGAAAGTGATCTTACTCAAATTAATCTCATATGAAGATTGAAGAGTAAGTGTGGTGTTAATGAAGTTGTTTCGCTTGAATTTTCTTTTGCATAAACAGAGTTCTCATTTCATTGGCATTGCAAACATAGTGGTTCTCTCCTTGGTTGGGCATGCATCCGTGCACTACAAGAAATCAAAGCAAGCATTTGTGACTAGAGAAAAACAAGGCCATTCATTCATTATTATGAATATATCTTAAGAAACATGATCTTAACATTATTCTGAATTATAAAGACATCAAAATTTTAATTCCATAAAATATCCATGTTGATGAGACAATTGAACCATAGACCTACCGTTAATGGATGATATCGTATTACAGTAGTTGAATCTAAGACCTTGAAGAAGTTTCCAACACTAAGGAGAAACATAGACCCACTATGGGGAAACCACTGAAATGATAAAAGAAGGAAGACCTAAGGTCCATTTAGGTGTAAATCCAAGAGAAGAATCAACAATTGAAGGATAAAATACAAAGGTTTGACACGAGGATAACATATCTATAAGAGGACCTTAAGGTTGCTTGAAAGTTGTGTCCCTTTTCAAAGGAACCACTAACCAAATGCTAAGAATCTCTCACCAATTTCATAGTAGAGTCGAACAATAACAAGGATCAGTGCTCACAACTAGGAGAAGGTAATATTGTTGGATGATCAACAAGGATATTGACTTTCTTAGATGATGGATCAATTTTATAAATAATTTAAAGCAAAAAGGGAGGAATTGGCCAAGTCACAGGTCACTATCCAAGAGACTAATTAAGCATAAAGACCTTCTAATGCTATCACAAAATCCATCATCATGATGAATACAAGCATGGTAAGCTCATCTTAATTACATAAATTGAATTTCTAGTCAATATTGAGATGTGAAAGATATCAAAGGGTCTTCTAATCATTTTACCCATGAGATTCAACTTGACTATTATTTGTCCTATGATTTTTGCTATCGATTCATATCCTAGGAAAACATCACAACCATCATATCTTTCATACCCACAAAACCACCCTCTATAAGGAGTCTTATGAAGGATGCACTTGAGTCGACCAAGCATGCCTAATGATCTACATGTGTACTTGAAGAAGCCAAGTACCTATCCCCTCCTTCAAATGAGGAGGTTTTTTCTTTTGTAGAAGGAGCATCATTAAATACATTCCTTTCTTAGCAATTTTGGATCTAAAGTCCTTCCTATAATGGTCTTCTTTTCCACATCTCCAACATATCTTTACAAATTTTCTTGGAGATTTAGGTCTTCCTCTAGATTTAGATCTTCCACTTGACGTCTTATTTATATTTATATTATGGAAGTGTCCTTTTATATACAAGGCATTTGTGTTCTAAATTCCCATTTTTTTCCATCCCATCTCCTCCAATAACAAGGATGAGACTATTTCATTGAAATTTAAAGTAGGTGCATTACTACCGACGACAATGTAGAAATTTTGAATAATAAACACTTATTCACATAGATTATCCCGATTATACACTATTGCGGAATACATGCATAATACATAACCTCCTCTACGTTGATCATCAATTTAGCAGCATTAAAAACAATGAAACATCAATCGCATGCGCACATTAACACAGTATGTAACCCAGGGAAAGCATATAGCTGAAAACCCCACACTATCTGTATATTATAATGATTGAGAACATGTAACAATACATAGTACAATACTCCTCACAAGTACTCAGTACTATCTCCACTTGTTACACACAAAACTAGCTCAGATCCGAACAAGTCACAGGTTCAAATCTCCTCCGCTAGTTTGCCTACCTCCACTGCACAATGCTACAAGAGAATCACGTGAGAACAAGCTACAATTGCCTTGATATTGGCCCACACTGTGCAATCCTTATTGGCATTACTCAATCCATGCATGTGAAAATCTCATGCACAACTGATAGTCACAACTCACCCTTTCACTTACCTCTAACACTTGTCTCTGTTGAACTGTCCATGCACTGAGTTAACTAATGTATTCTTTAGTTTCTTTATGAGTTAATAATTAGTGAATTAATTAACAATCAATTCACACAACTCATCACTAGTGTATTCTTTAGTTAGACTAAATACAACTAGTTCAACCAAGTCAAACTGAACACAACTCCATCAACTCCACATCCAACTCCACAAAACTCACATGCATGAGTTCTAACTGAAGTCCTCCATGCAATATCTCAACTAACACATAAGAAACCACGTGATTCCTTCTGTCAGCTGCATGTGCCACATCCGTAGCTTGAACTGAAGTGCTCCAAGAGAATAAGATAATGTTTAGAGTCCAAATATTACTAAGGGCTAAAACAATGTAAACTTTGAAACGAGAACTATAAAATCAAAACGGAAACTCTGACCAAAAAACCCCGAAAAAACATCAAAAACAGTGCTAAAAATGAAAAGTGTGTATACTGGAACGATGATTTTATTTTTTAGGGGTCAATTTTGAACATGTTTTAAAAATGGCAGTGACTATGAAATTTACTACGAAATTTTCATGCAAAATATAACTTAAAAACGAAAGTGATGATACTAGAACAATGACTTCTTTTTTTAGGGTCAATTATCAAAATTTTTAAAAAATGCTAGTAAAACCAAATTTTTATGTGCCAAACAAAGTTGTTTATGAGGAAACAAACACATTAATGTTTTTGGTAGGATATCATTTTTCTTTCCTACGTATAAATTCAACATGTTTTCAACCATAACATGCTAGATACAAAAGAAAAATGATTCCAGGAATTGCCCAGCCACCATCCGGGTGGACAGACGGGCCGCTGGGATGGCGCCAGCCCAGCCGCGCCACCCTAGCGGCCAGCCTGCCCACCCTATTGGTGGCAGGGCAATTCCGGGAATCGACCAACCACTAATTGGGTGGGCGGGCATGCCGATGGGGTGGCACGGATCGTGACTAGGTGATTCCCGAAATCCCCCAGCCACTAGCCGGGCAGGCTGGCGGGCAGCCGGTGTGGCGCCAGCCCAGGCCGCGCCACCCGGGCGGCCCGCCCGCCCAGTGGCTGGGTGATTCCCGAAATCACCCATCCACCAGCCAGGTGAGCGGCTGGTGGCCGGGCAATTCCCGAAATCGCCAAGCCACCAGCCAGGTGGGCAGGCGGGCCATCGGCGTGGCGCCAACCCAAGCTGTGCCACCCCGGCGGCCTGCCCGCCCGCTCAGCTGGTGGTTGGGTGATTCCCGGAATCGCCCAGCCACTAGCCAGGTGGGCGGGCGGGCCACCCCAGCGGCCCGCCTGCCTGCCCGGCTGGTGCCGAGCTGGTTGGTGGTTGGGTGATTTCGAGAATCACCCAGGCACCAGCCGCCTGCGCCCGCCCGACTCGTGGCTGGGTGATTCCGGGAATCACCCAGGCTGCTGGAATCACCCAGCCACCAACAGCCCACCTGGTTGGTGGCTGGGTGATTCCCGGAATCGCCCAGCCACCAGCCAGGCGGGCGGGCGGGCCACCAAGGTGGCACCAGCCCAGGTCGCACCACCTCGGCGGCCCGCCCGCCAGCCTGGTTAGTGGCTGGGAGATTCCCTCTGCCCGGCTGGTGCCTGGGTGATTCCCAGAATCACCCAGCCACCAGCCAGGTAGGGGACTGGTTGTTGGGTGATTCCCGGAATCACCCAGCCACCAGCCGTGCGGGCGGGCGGGCCGTTGGGGTGGCGCAGCCTAGGGTGGTACCTCCCCGGTGGCCCGCCTGCCCACCTGGCTGGTGGCTGGGAGATTCCGGGCCGCCCCACCCCAGCAGCCCGTCTGGCTGGTGGCTGGGTGATTCCCGGAATCACCCAGCCACCAGCTAGGCGGGCGGCTGGTGGCTGGTTGATTCCCGGAATCACTCAGCCACTAGCCGGGCGGGTGACTGGTGGCTGGTTGATTCTGGGAGTCACCCAACCACTAGCCGGGCGGGGGGTTGTGCGGTTGGTGGCTGGTTAATTCCCGGAATCACCCAGCCACCAACAGTCCGGAATCAACCAGCCACCAGCCGCCTGCGCGGCTGGTGGCTGGGTGATTCCGGGAATCAACCAGCGACCAGCCGCCCGCCTGGTTGGTGGCTCCGCCCAGCTGGTGGCTGGGTGATTCCGAGAATCAACGAGCCACCAGCCGGGCAGCTAGTGGCTGGTTGATTCCCGGAATCAACCAGCCACAAGCCGGGCGGCCAACTGGTGGCTGCCGGAATCAACCAGCCACCAGCCGGGCGGGCGGTCGGTGGCTGGTTGATTCCCGGAATCACCCAGCCACCAGTCGGGTGGCGCGACCGGTTGGTGGCTGGTTGATTCCGGGAATCAACCAGCCATCAATCGCGTGGCCGGTTGGTGGCTGGTTGATTCCGGGAATCAACCAGCCACCAGGCGGGTAAAGCCACCAGCTAGGCGGGCGGATGGTAGCTGGTTGATTCCTGGAATCAACCAGCCACCAGATGGCCACCCGGCTGGTGTCTGGTTGATTCCACCAGCCGCCCGCCCGGCCGGTGGCTGGTTGATTACCGGAATCAAGCAGCCACCAGCCACACTCCCGGCTGGTGGCTCCGCCCGGCTGGTGCCTGGCTGATTCTGGGAATCAACCAACCACCAGCCGGGCGAAGCCACCAACTGGGAGGGTGGCTGGTGGCTGCTTGATTCTGACAATCAACAAGCCACCAGACGGCCAATTGGTGGCTGGTTGATTCCTTGAATCAACCAGACACCAGCCGCCTGCCCGGCCGGTGGCTGGTTAATTACGGGAATCAACCAGCCACCCGCCCGGCTGGTGGCTGGTTGATTCCGAGAATCACCCAGCCACCAGTCAGGTGGGTGGCTGGTGGCTGGGTGATTCCTGGAATCAACCAGCCACCAACCGGGCGGGCGGTTGTTGGCTCGTTGATTCCCAGAATCAACCAGCCACCAGCCGGACAGCCAACAGGTGGCTTGTTAATTCCCGAAATCAACCAGCCACCAGACACCCTCCCGACTGGTGGCTGGTTGATTCCCGGAATCAACCAACCACCAACTGGCCACCCGATTGATGGCTGGTTGATTCCCGGAATCAACCAGCAACCAACCGGTCCCCCATTGGTGGCTGGTTGATTACGGGATTCAACCAGCCACCAGCTGGCCGCCCGGCTAGTGGCAGGTTGATTCCAGAAATCAACCAGCCATCAGTCGTGTGGGCGGATGGTGGCTGGTTGATCCCGGGAATCAACCAGCCACAGGCCGACCGCTCGATTGGTGGTTGGTTGATTCCCAGAATCAACCAGCCACCAGCCGGGCGGGCGGCTGGTGGCTGGTTGATTCCTGGAATCAACCAGGCACCAGCCGCCCGCCCGGCTGGTGGCTGGTTGATTCCCGGAATCAACTTGCCACTAGCCGGGCGGCCAGCTAGTGGTTGGTTGATTCCCGGAATCAACCAGCCACCAACCGGTCTAACCAGCCACCAATCGGGCGACCGGTTGGTGGCTGGTTGATTCTGGGAATCAACCAGCCATCAACCGGGTGGCTGGTTGGTGGTTGGTTGATTCCGGGAATCAACCAGCCACCAGCCGGGCAGAGCCACCAGCCGGGCGGGCGGCTGGTGGCTGGTGGATTCCTTCCAGGAATCAACCAGCCACCGGTGGTTGATTCCCGGAATCAACCAGCCACCAGCCGCCCGCCCGGCTGGTGGCTCGTTGATTCCCGGAATCATCCAGCCACCAGCCGGGCGGGGGAATCAATCAGCCACCCGGTTGGTGGCTGGTTGATTCCGCGAATCAACCAGCCACCAGCTGGCCGCCCGGCTGGTGCCTGGCTGATTCCGGGAATCAACCAGCCACCAGTTGGTTGGCCGGCTGGTCCACTAGCCGCCCGCCCGGCCGGTGGCTGGTTGATTTCGGGAATCACTCAGCCACCAACCGCCTGCCCGGCCGGTGGCTGGTTGATTCCGGGAATCACCCAACCACCAGCTAGGCGGGTGGCTGGTGGCTAGTGGCTGGTGGCTTGTTGATTCCGGGAATCAACGAGCCACCAACTAGCCTCTCGGCTGGTGGCTGGTTGACTCCCAAAATCAACCAGCCACCAGCCGGGCGGCCAGCTGGTGGTTCGTTGGTGGCTGGTTGATTCCGGGAATCAATCAACCAGCCACCAGCGAACCACCAGCTGGCCGCCCGGCTTATGGCTGGTTGATTCCCGAAATCAACGAGCCACCAGCTGGACGCCCGGCTGTTGGCTCGTTGATTCCAGGAATCAACGAGCCACCAGCCGCCCGCCCGGCAGGTGGCTCGTTGATTCCCGGAATCAACCAGCCACCAGCCGGGCGGCTAGCTGGTGGCTCGTTGATTTTCGGAATCATCCAGCCACCAGCAACCAGTCGCCCGCCCGGCTGGTGGCTGGGTGATTCCCGGAATCAACCAGCCACCAGATGGGCGAGCGGCTGGTGGCTTATTGATTCTCAGAATCAACCAGCCACCAACCGGGCGGCCAGCTGGTGGCTCGTTGATTCCCGGAATCATCCAGCCACCAGCCGGGTGGGGGAATCAATCAACCGCCCGATTGGTGTCTGGTTGATTTCGGGAATCAACCAGCCACCAGCCGGGCCGGCGGCTGGTTGCTGGTTGATTCCAAGAATCAACTAGCCACCAGCTACCCGCATGGCCGGTGGCTGGTTGATTCCAGGAATCACCTATCCACCAGCCCGCCCGGTTGGTGGCTGGGTCATTCCTGGAATCAACCAGCCACCGGTTGGGCGGGTGGCTGGTGGCTCGTTGATTCCCGGAATCAACCAACCACCAGGTGGGTAGCCAGCTGGTGGCTCGTTGATTCCAGGAATCAACCAGCCACCCGCCCGGCTGGTGACTGGTTGATTCCCGGAATCAACCAGCCACCAAACGGCCACCCGGTTAGTGGCTGATTGATTCCTGGATGGCTGGATGATTGATGGCTGGTTGATTCCGGGATTCAACCAGCCACCAGCTGGCCGCCCGGCTAGTGGCAGGTTGATTCCGGCAATCAACCAGCCAACAGCCGGGCGGAGCCACCAGCCGGGTGAGCGGCTGGTGGCTGGTTGATTCCGGGAATCAACAAGCCACCAGCTAGCCGCCTGGATTGTGGCTGGTCGATTTCGGGAATCAACTAGCCACCAGCCGCACGCCCGGTTGGTGGCTGGTTGATTCCCGGAATCACTGCCCGGCTGGTGACTGGTTGATTCCGAGAATCAACCAGCCACTAGCTGGGTGGCCAGCTGGTGGTTGGTTGATTCCTGGAATCAACCAGCTAGCCGCCCGACTGGTGGCTGGTTGATTCCGGGAATCAACCAACCACCAGCCGCCCGCCTTCGCCTGGTTGGTGGCTAGTTGATTCCCAGAATCAACCAGGCACCAGCCAGGCGGCCAGTTGGTGGATGGTTGATTCCTGGAATCAACCAGCCACCAACCGGCCGCTCGGTTGGTGGCTGGGTGATTCCCTCGCCCGGCTGGTGGCTGGGTGATTCCGGGAATCACCCAGCCACCAGCCGGACGGCCAGCTGGTGGCTGGTTGATTCCGGGAATCAACCAGCCACCAGTTGGGTGGCAGCCACCAGCTAGTCGCCCAACTGGTGGCTGGTTGATTCCCGGAATCACCCATCCACCAGCCGGGCGGCCGACTGGTGGCTGGTTGATTTCCGAAATCAACCAGCCACCAAACGGCCACCCGGTTGGTGGCTGGTTGATTCCGGGATTCAACCAGCCACCAACTGGCCGCCCGGCTAGTGGCAGGTTGATTACGGGAATCAACCAGCCACCAGCCGGGCAAAGCCACCAGCCCCCCGCCCGGTTGGTGGCTCCGCCCGACTGGTGGCTGGTTGATTCCCAGAATCAACCAACCACCATCAACCAGCCACCAGCCGCCCGGCTGGTGGCTGGTTGATTCCTGGAATCAACCACCCACCGGCCGCCCGGTTGGTGGCTGGGTGATTCCCCCACCCATCTAGAGGCTGGGTAATTCCTGGAATCACCCAGCCACCAGCCGGACGACCAGCTGGTGGCTGGTTGATTCCGAGAATCAACCAGCCACTAGTTGGGCGGCAGCCATCAGCTAGTCGCCCAACTGGTGGCTGGTTGATTCCTGGAATCACCCATCCACCAGTCGTGCGGCCTATTGGTGGCTAGTTGATTCCCGGAATCAACCAACCACTAGCCGGCTGCCCGGCTGGTGGCTGGTTGATTCCCGGAATCACCCAGACACCAGCCGGGCAGGCGGGTGGTGGCTGGTGCGGCCGGCTGGTGGCTGGTTGATTCTTGGAATCACCCAGCCCAGCTGGTGGCTTGTTGATTCCGGGATTCAACCAGCCAGTGGTTGAGTGGCCAGCTGGTGGTGGTGGCTGGTTGATTCCCGAATAAACCAGCCACCATCTGGCTGCCCTACTGGTGGCTGGTTTATTCCCGGAATGACGCAGCTACCAGCCGGGCGGGCAGCTGGTCGCTGGTTGATTTCCGGAATCAACTAGCCACTAGCCGGCCACCGGGCTGGTAGCTGGTTGATTCCCAGAATTACCTAGCCACCAGCCAGGCTACTGGTGGCTAGTTGATTCCGGGAATCAACCAACTACTAGTTGGCCGCCCGGCTGGTGGCTGGGTGATTCTGGGAATCAACCAGCCACCAGCCGGGCGGGCGGCTGGTGGGTGGTTGATTCTCAGCTGGCTGATGGCTGGTTGATTCCCGGAATCAACCAGTGGCCGGCTGGTGGCTGGTTGATTCCCGGAATCAACCAATGGCCGGCTGGTGGCTAGTTGATTCCCTGAATCACCCAGCCACCAGTCGCCCGCCCTACTGGTGGCTGGGTGATTCTGGGAATGAACCAGCCACCAGCCGCCCGCTCGGCTGGTGGGAATCACCCAGCCACCAGCCGCCCACCCGGCTGGTGGCTGGTTGATTCCCGAAATCAAAAACAAAATGAGAGATAGTTAACATTTATCAAAAACCACAATTATTGATTAACTATCTTATAGACATTTGTCAGATGAATGAGATTAGGTTCTGGATTTATTTTCTGGCTCAGGTAAGTTTTATTATATGGAATTGAATTTCAATATGTTATTTTTTAATTAATATGTCATTGTACTAATTTAGTTCATTATTTCTTTTGTGCTTGATAATTAGGTACAACACTAGCATGTTGCCTTCAAAAAGGAAGAAATTGCATTGCAATTGAAAAACATCCAGTACAGTGCAATTTCATTCAACAAAGAATTAATGTTCTTCAATTTCTTCCAGATGCAATGCAAGAAATTGGGTTGAATAAAGGGGACTTTAGTGAATCACGTGTGGCAAAAAAGGCAAAGGAACCCCAACCACCATTACATGGAATGTTTGGAAAGACATACATTGGGAGATTCGCAGACATCAAAGACCGATTAGAAGAGGAAAGTGAGCAAAAGGAAACAGAAAATATTGTGGAAGAAGACAATGATGAAACTCTAGAGGACGAAAAGTTTGGATTACGTGACATTGTTGATTAAATTTAAGTTATGCTTGTAAATCAAGCTTTGCAATGTTTTGACTTTGACATTTTATGAGAATAATAAACACTCAATTAGGGTTGTTATACGTTCAATATTTGTAATATGTGATTTTCGTATTGATTTTTAAGTTAATCATTATTTTTTGAAAAAGAAAGTGATTATTATTATTTTTTTGACATGAAATTCATAAAAAAAACTATTATTTAACTGTTTTTTGTTAAAATTATCGTATAAAAATTGTGATTTTGACATGCCAATTCTAGCAAAAAATTATCAAAACTTGTAATTTTTTAGTTATATTTATGTTAAAAATGGTTATTTTTATGTCCATTGTTAAAAATATTGTTTTTTAGAAACAATTATTTCATGTGGGTTCAAAAGTTAATTAAGGATGTATAAATATGTAGAATATTGAAAATTCTAAATATCGACCTCCTAATTTAAAAATGCAAAACAATAAAAACCTCACTAAAAAAAAAGTTAAAATTAAAATAAAAAACAAGAAAATGTGAAGAAAACGGCCACTTCAAAAATGATCAAATTTACAAAATAATTATTTACATTTTATACATTAGAAAATTTAAAGCCAAAACACAGGTCTTTTAAAAAAAGGTGGTGATGCAGAATACTCGCTTTTTTAAATCAGCATGAAAATCACTACCATTCTAAAACGATTCTAAAACGTAATGTACATAAAAAAATTAAAGTGCCAAAAAGTATGCTCTAAAAAAAACATGTTCGTTTTGCATCACCCCTTTTCAAAATCAGGTCACTTTTTTGCTATCTCTACGAAACGGGTAACAGTATCAGTTCCCGTTTCAAAGTTTACATTGTTCTAAAAATATTTGATTGTTTCTATTTTTAGCCTGGCAGTCTAAAAATAGACTCTGATCACTCCGTTGTGAACCAGAAATAGAAGTCCATCTATTTTTCCCAACATGACCAATCATCCATAAATAGCATCCTGCAACTCATAGACCATTATCCATATGTCTAAAAATAGACAGTCTAAAAACAGACATAGTCTAAAAATAGACTTTGCGCCAAAAATAGCCTGCGGGCCCACTTAGTGCAGGCGACTCCTTTCCACTAAGCTCCATCATCTTGTTGCATTTTCAACACTCCCTCTCAACAAGATATGGATTATCTGCAACCCCTATCTTGCAACACATTTGCCCGGTCCACTTGCTCCAACAACACTTGGAACAAAAACACTCCCAACTGACCACTCTGTTGGGCTAGGAACATACTCTGATGTTGAAGCTCTACCTGCTGCTGACAAGTGCTCCATCTCTGACATCTACGCTACTGCAACATCTCCATGCATCTCGCACCATTGCACACTTCTTTGTGCCACCTAGCACTGTGAAAAACACGTGTGCCTCTCGCATTGCTGCAGCCTGCTAGCTATGCGTTGTCCTGGGATTCCCTACATTGTCGCTCTCTCTGTTGCTCCATCCACATCTGTCTCTACCCAATCAGTCAGTTCCTGCTACTCCACATCGGGGCTCCCATAGCAAGGTCTCATCCAAGAGGTTGGGTACCTCAAGGATCCTGCCCCTCCTCCTTGGGACGATCAATCCACATCACCCCACCTCCTTCCTGGAGGTATGGCTACATGTGATCCCTCAGCCCACCTGGCTCGAAGTTTCCCCCTACTGGAGGTCTCTGTATGAGTAGATGTCTCTACTTGATCTCCTCTCAGCTTCCCTTGTTGTGGCTGCTCCATAACCTCCTGAAGCTGCTGCACCAATCGTGGCTCCTCCACAATCGTCTGAGACTTCTTCTGGCTCTGCATGTTGAGAGGTAATATACCCTCCCTCTCAACCACCAAGTCTCCATCAATTGTCTCGCTGCTCAAGGCTTTGCATGAATCTACATGCAACTGATAAAGGTTCCTGACTCGAACCCCTATCTTCCGGGTTTCTCCAGTTGTCTTGCTATGTAGGAAAGCCTTTCCCTCGCTGAAGACAACATCATATCCCTTGTCTTCTAACATAGCCACAGAGATAATATTCTTCTTCAATCCTGGAACATGCATCACTTCCTTCAATCTGAAGGGTTTACCAGACTCTCTCTCAAAGGAAATGGTACCGATACTTGTCGCACTGTATCTACCATCATCGCTCATCTCGATGTGCACTCCAAGATCTTTCTTATCCATATCAGAAAACAAATCTCGATCTCCTGTCATGTGAGAAGACGCACCACTATCCAAGAACCATACCGATCCCATCACACTTGATACCAAGCATGCGATCAGTGAAAAATCCAGCTCAAACTGCGAGGCTAAGGCCTCTCCCGCTGCAGATCCAACAACTTGCTTATTTTTCTTCTTCTGCAGACAATTTGTAGCATCTCCATTCTTAGCTTTGATGTTTCTGATTTTATCCTTGAGAGCCATTCCACCAGCTCAAAACTCAACCGCTTCTGATCTAGAATTCGTGAGAACAAAGTATTTCTTGTACAGAGATCGACTGTATGGGCATTCACCGGATATCTCACCTTCCAAAAGAAGGATGAATCCAGAAGCTACCTAGCCCGATTACAGACTCTTCCTGAAGAAATAAAATGTAAACACTTTCTGAATAATAGATCTGATGATCAATCCCGCTTTGATATCCTGTAGAACTTTTTCTACAAATCAACCAGCTCTGATACCATGTAGAAATTTTTAATAATAAACACTTATTCACAGAGATTATCCTAATTATACACTATTGCGGAATACATGCATAATACATAACCTCCTCTACGTTGATCATCAATTTAGCAGCATTAAAAACAATGAAATATCAATCGCATGCGCACATTAACACAGTATGTAACCCGGGGAAGGCATACATAGTACAATACTATAGTATGTAACCCCACACTATCTGTACATTATAATGATTGAGAACATGTAACAATACATAGTACAATACTCCTCACAAGTACTCAGTACTATCTCCACCTGTTACACATAAAACTAGCTCAGATCCAAACAAGTCACAGGTTCAAATCTCCTCTGTTGTTTTGGTTGCCTCCACTGCACAATACTGCAAGAGAATCACGTGAGCACAAGCTACAATTGCCTTGATATTGGCCCACACTGCGCAATCCTCATTGGCATTACTCAATCCATGCATGTGCAAATCTCATGCACAACTGATAGTCACAACTCACCCTTTCACTTACCTCTAACACCTGTCTCTGTTGAACTGTCCATGCACTGAGTTAACTGATGTATTCTTTAGTTTCTATATGAGTTCATAATTAGTGAATTAATTAACAATCAATTCACACAACTCATCACTAGTGTATTCTTTAGTTAAACTAAATACAACTAGTTCAACCAAGTCAAACTGAACACAACTCCATCAACTCCACATCCAACTCCACAGAACTCACATGCATGAGTTCTAACTGAAGTCCTCCATGCAATAGCTCAACTAACACATAAGAAACCACGTGATTCCTTCTATCAGCTGCATGTGCCACATCCGTAGCTCGAATTGAAGTGCTCCAAGAGAATAAGATAATGTTTAGAGTCCAAATATTACTAAGGACTAATAATATTTTACTGTTTCTATTTTTAGCCTGGTAGTCTAAAAAGAGACTCTGATCACTCCGCTTTGAACCAAAAATAGAAGTCCATCTATTTTTTCCAACATGACCAATCATCCATAAACAACATCCTGCAACTCATAGACCATGATCCATATGTCTAAAAATAGACTTTGCGCCAAAAATAGCCTGCGGGCCCACTTAGTGAAGGCAACTCCTTTCCACTAAGCTCCATCATCTTGTTGCATTTTCAACAGACAACAACTATACTATCCAACAAGTTTGGTAAAGAACAACACATTGATACACTTATATTAATATGAAATATTAATGTCAATTGATAATAGTTCACTTAGCATAATATTGAAGGCATTCATATGCTCTATCACTGAGTCTTTGTCCTTCATCCTTAGGTTATGCAATTTGTTCGGTAGGAACAGTTTGTTCACTGGGGACTTAATTGATACAAAACCCCTAACTTCCACAATGCCTTCATTGTAGCTTCTCCTCAAACATTCAGTAATATTAAATCTGAAAGACAATCATATTGTGCTCT
This sequence comes from Pinus tabuliformis, assembly GCA_031772625.1. Classification (NCBI taxonomy): domain Eukaryota; kingdom Viridiplantae; phylum Streptophyta; class Pinopsida; order Pinales; family Pinaceae; genus Pinus; species Pinus tabuliformis. The sequence continues at coordinate 699,199,977 of CM062805.1, read as the reverse complement.
TTGTATTACTATCCAACTTGGTCGAGTCATTTGTTGTATTCTGATTGGTGAAATACTTGGATCCACAATGATCTAATAAACTTTGTCCATCAATAGATCTTCAGTTTTGAGCTTCCATAACTCAAAACTTTTCCCAATAAAATTATATATCTATTTTTTTCCTCTAAAAAAAACATAATTCATTCATAGTTATGTGTGAAAATTACCAAAAAAGAAGCACCTTTGATAGCTCAAAGATAAAAAATAAAGCCCTTGCCACTGTGAGACAAATGACATGCTAGGTACATAAGAAAAGATAGATGATGAATATACATAAAATATTGCAGTAATTTTGTAATAATAAATTTATCTCTATCTTTGAACTATTCACCATTTCCTTTCACCACAAGAATCAATTATGTAAACTTCCCATTATAATATGGTTTACCAGAAGCCCCATTCAAACCTTTTAGCCTCAAAGGATTCGCCTTGCCAAAACTACATTAATACCAAATGTAGGTTTACTTAATTGTGTAAATAAATTATTAATAAAACAATATGTATATCCCATTGACATCCATAAACCACTAATCCATTTACCTTGGATTATAATACACTTAGAGTTTATTATCGTGAATTACAAAATTATGAGTTGAACCATCATGCAACACAAAATTGTTAAAAGCGAAAACCATGTAAAAAAACCCCTAAAAAAATATAATACATCCAACAAAATCACATTATAATAATTCCTTACCGTCAAAAAAATAATAAAATACTAAAAACCTTCGACAACGTGAAAACATGTTGATAATATACCAACAATTTAATTTTACAAATTAAATATATAATAAAAACAAATAAAATTACAAAATTCAACCATAAAATAATAATATCTATTAAATTCAAAAATTAAAAATTAAATTTTAAAATTCATAATGCGGAGTCTTAAAAAATAATTCATTACCTATACTTCAAAAAAATAAATAAATAATTGGTGTACCAAAAAAAATATCGATTAAACATATTTGACAGGTTAACAACATTAACAAATGCTAGCTCATAAAAAATTAAGGAAGTTAATTTTGTGATTAAGTATATAATTTAAAATTTTAAAGCGCGCTGTATAAAATTCAGTCCTTCAAATACCCATAAACTAACTGGAAAAAAAATGTAATTTATATGTCAAGGCACTGTATGTAGAAGTTAGTCGTTGACCCCATAAGTCTAGTTAATATATATATATATATATAGCCCTGTTAATCGAATATTAAGGGATATTGGGAGACACACGAGTTCTGATTTTCACAGGTACACAAAACAATTTGCTCGCGAGGATCAAGGTAGCATTATACCCTTATATAAATGATGGGAAATCAAATTTAATACTATATATTGAAATGGTATAATATAAGTGGGAAGAAAATAAATTTTAATACGAAATCGAGAGAGCATTATAAAAATAAAAAAATGATATATATAATAAAATGTTATTATCCCTGCTGCAGGCCAGGGTATAACATATTTAAAAATAAATTGATCTTTCAATTAAATCTATGTTTACTAAAAATCTGTGAATAACATATAAAGTGGGGGAGCATCAAGGTAGCATTATACTGGGATACCCTTACATAAATGATGAGAAATCAAATTTAATACTATATTCAAATGGTATAATATAAGTTGGAAGAAAATAAATTTTAATATGAAATCGAGAGAGCATTATAAAAATAAAAATAATATATATAATAAAATGTTATTATCCCTGCTGCAGGCCAGGGTATAACCTATTTAAAAATAAATTGATCTTTCAATTAAATCTATGTTGACTAAAAATCTGTGAATAACATATAAAGTGGGGGAGCATCAAGGTAGCATTATACTGGGATACCCTTACATAAATGATGGGAAATCAAATTTAATACGGAAGAAAATAAATTTTAATATGAAATCGAGAGAGCATTATAAAAATAAAAAATGATATATATAATAAAATGTTATTATCTCTGCTGGGTATAACATATTTAAAAATAAATTGATCTTTTAAGTAAATCTATGTTGACTAAAAATCTGTGAATAACATATAAAGTGGAGATTAGAACTTATAAATAGTTTATTTTTTATAATTATTAAATTAGGCTATTTTTTATAATTATTAAATTATATTTATTTAATTTTTTATTTTTGCTGTAAAAGAGAGGCACTCTTATTTAGTAATGATTACTTCAGATTCCTCATTAAATAATGACAACTTATTTGTACTATGTAGAAAGTGATAAGTAACCTGACATTTTATTGTAATAATTTTTTATAACTACTTATAAATAAATAAATAAGTGACATGACATTTTATTGTAAATAATTTTTTATAACTATTTACAAATAAATAAATAAGTGACATGATATTTTATTGTAAATAATTTTTATAACTATTTACAAATAAATAATATATGTTTTGTAAATAAATAAGTGAGATGACATTTTATTGTAAAAAAAATTTATAACTATTTACAAATAAAAAATATATGTTTCAATAGATACATATTTAAATATGCATAAATTTTATATACATTAGACTTTATTGCTTCTTACTATGAAGTTAATCTTTAGTACAATTAAAAAAAGTTATATAAGATATAAAATTGAATTTGCAATGTGTGAAATCATATCATCGAATGTGAAGCAGTTAATTTTCATTGTCGTCGGTTATTGCGAATCAGGTTCCGAGCATCGAGATGGATTTCAGCTGCAAGTTGTCTTTCGAGGTAATCAATTCGCTGATTAAATGCAGCGCCAATATAACTTCTGCACAACCAATCCAGACTATCTTCAATTGTTGCGCCTCCTTAGCAGGAAATGAAGCAAATCAATGAAATCCACTAGCTACGAAATTAGCACGAAAAAATAGTTCGAAATCTACCCATTTAAATAGTTGCGCCTCCTTAGCAGCGAATGAAGCAAATCAACGAAATCTGCTAGCTATGAAATTAGCACGAAAAAAAGAGTTCAAAACCTACAGTATTATAAAGATTTCAGGGTTTAATGAAATGATTCTCCTAAACAAATTTGGTACAAATAGTTCGAAATCTAATGATGCAGTATCCTTAGAAGATTTCTGACTTTAATGAAGTGATTCTCCCAATGTATTTCAGAGCATTGGAGGGAAAAATTATTAACTTAGTCATATGGGCACTGTTAATATTCTGTCCAAACACTTAGAATGCCAATTAATTGAGGTACATTACTCATAAATGCACTTCTTTGCTCTTTGTTGCCTTTGGATCATTGTTTATGGTTCCTTCCGTTCAAGTATATGTATTGTTGGCTAAGAGAAAACCATGCTCAGAAGGAATTGGTGAACATTCCATTCCAAGCCGAAAGAAACCGGTAAGCATTAATTTTATTTACCAACGGCCAAAAAAATTCCAGTAAGCATTCATTTTATTTAACACAAAAAAGAGACACATGGCCTCTTCCATTGTGGGTTATTTATGAAGTATTTTTGGATTTATATCCCATCCCTCTTTGGCTATGTATTTGAACAGCAAAGTTGAAAGTGACATTGAGTCTTCTGCATTGTGGTTGAGCAAGAATGTGGTAAGCATTCATTTTATTTAACAGAAAATTCAAAAGTGACTCAGAGTCTTTTTCATTGTGGGTTCATTTATGAAGCTTCTTTTGTTTTATATTATAGCTCTGTAAAATATGTGACATATCAAAGATAGAAACAAAGAAACATGGTCACGGATTGTAAAAAACTAGAAGCAGCAAAAAAGGTTTTAGGTGTTTACCATCAAAGAATTTTTAGTCGAGTAGCACATAAAAGAAAGGATTATGATCCATTTCGCATCAGAGAGCTTTTTGTTGAATAACAAATATGAAGAAAGTTTAGTGATTTGTTTACCATCACATAGTTTTTGGTTGAGTAGAACATAAGAAAAGAGGATAGTGATCCAGAACCTTTGACAGGCTCGAAACAACAATTGACAGTGCACATTCTTTGACTCGATTCGATTTATTGAACTCTTAGTCATAAATTTGAGGAAATGTGTTTTATTTTCTAACATCAAGTCCCTTAAGTTTATGGATATCCAATTTTTTTACAATAAGCAACAACCATGGATGACTCACCACAAATTTCAACTTTCATGAAAAAGAAGGGTGCAGTAAACCTAATATGAAATACATTCATCTATGTCTCTACTGCAATATTGGTGCAAGTTTTTTTAATGAAAACAAATCATAAATGAGCTGCAACAGTGGCACCGTGGGCACTATATGGTAGGTAGTTATTGCAAAATTATTTTTTTTACATTTTTAAGATGATATGTAGCTTTAGCTCACTCCTTGGGGCAACATTTAATTTCAAACTTTCTAGTGTTTATGATATCAATTGGTTTTACGACTAATGTTTGATTTTGATTTAGGCATTTAGTGAGGACCTCGAGAGGCATGATTTTTTTAGTGTCCCCAGCTTTTACATAATGGTGGTGTCCAACATTCCAGAGTATGCAGAGTATCTCAAGTAAATACTCGTCATACTGGCCAGTAATTTTCCCACATCAAAACAAATTTGTTTTGCATATATTTTACACTACGAAGTATAAGTGAGCTGAATTACTTGACACACAAAGTACATACCAGTGGCGAACAGAAATACCAAATCAAAACCAATTTCGAAAATTTAATCACCAAAAAGTAAAAACAAAAACAGACGCATATAAAGACTTTAAATAAAACAACTCACTTGCATTGACAAGCAATTCTGATGATATGTTGTTCGAAGCACATTCTGGCACTAATTTTCTTGATTGATTCTGCTTAATTGCCTTCTTAACACATTCTGGCACTAGTTTTCTTGATTGATTCTGCTTAATTTACTTCTTATATCGTGACTTTCTAAGCAACACCAAAATCACACAAAGTACTAAAGCTACCACCCCTCCAACAGTTGCCCCCGCAATCCCAATTAAAATGTTTTTCTTTTTATTGATTCTAGGATCCTCCTTGGACACATTAGCGACCTCCACAACCTGCCAATAGTAAGAATCCTACTGAGGTTGCACATTGGTCATTAAACAATTTCCTACGAACTTAACAGTCCTCTAACTGGACTTGGGCATTAGAGACGAAGGTAACTCTCCTCTCAAATAATTTGCAGTACTAGATCTTACATCTGGTATAAAGATTAGAGTGGGTAGCGTTGGATGTATAAAAGGCTAAACAAGATGAGTAGGCTCACCAGCTTGATAACAAGATACTTTCAGCTTCCTCAACAAAATAGCCGCATGGTTTAAATGTTCAAGCTTTGTCTTTCCATTGATTTAAGAAATATTGATGAAGATGAGCTCAACTTCTAATGCATTCTAGAAGTATCTGCTATTGTTGCTTAACAATCACTAGAAGTAAGTCTGAGCTCCTAGATAAAAAATTCTGGATTTCATCAATATAGCAAAGCATTCAAATCAATCGACGTAGCTGCTACTGATCAGGGTTGTGGATAACCCGGGACACTTGTGTTGTTCATGCAAAACACAAACTTGAAATTGTACACCTGGTCTTCAAAGAAGAATAGTTGGCTCGTCTCCACTCACATAAAGATGTTTACTTTTCAATTCCATTCAACAGTAAGTGGTAATTAAACTTACAAAACAAAGAACAAATGTAGTATATTTCGCAACGAATTTGGGACACTTGTGTTGTTCATGCAAAACACAAACTTGAAACTATACACCTGGTCTCCAAAGAAGAACGGCAAGCTCGTCTCCATTCACATAAAGATGTTTACTTTTCGATTCCATTCAACAGTTCTTTTGCTAGGACTTCATTTCGACATAAGTGGCAATTAAACTTGCGAAACAAAGTACAAATGTAGTATATTTAGCAACGAATTTGATTAATGTTGTACTTCAAGTCACGATTAATACCAAATTGTTAATATTTGATCTTTAAATATATATATTAATGCTCATCAAAATTGTGTTGACGCCTTCCCGAGGCTTCTTGATCTTCTTCACTACCCTTTGCATGCTACCTTTATATTCTTGCTATGACATTTCTCTAGACACGATGCTAAATGGTTATGGCTTTACCACTATTCAACATTCGTGGTGTAGTTGGTTGTTTTTGGAGGTCTAGATTTTTCAAGGCACGCACTTTGTTGAAAGCTTGTGGGAAGCTTCTTTCACATTCTCCCTTTACTATAAAATTCTCACAATTCAACCCTCAAAAATGATTTTACCTTGGTGTGTCCAATGACATTTAGGTGATTGGCTACCTTTATAATTTTTTATTATAAATAATTAAAATTTTCATTTGAATTAGGGTAAGAATTTATAATGGAAGTAGGAAAAGGAAAACCAATAAATGTAAAAAAAATTACAAGCCTTATTTTGAAATCAATGATGAGATACTACCCTTTCAGCGTGAAATGGGCTATGTTGTTGAGTTTAAGGAAAATTTTCAATACTCTTTTAAGTGGTAATGGTACCCTTCCAGTAGCAAAATAGAAGGGAAGCTTTGCCTATGTTTTCTTTGATATTAGTGGTTCTAATAATTCTACGTATGTTCAACCATTAAAACTTAATCTTAGGCCTTAGCATGCAATGTATACATATATTTAACAACTTAGAATTCATTAGTCATGTGTAGAACATGAAAACCCTAGCTAAAAAAATGAGCATATCCTGGACTACAAGGGACATAATTGAATGACCATCTAATGCATTAATTCATAGATGATTCCTCTATGAATCAATGGTCCATGATTTTGCTCACCAACATTAGTAGAGACGAAATGTGTTCCAAAAAAGAAAAACATTGAAATTAGAACATATAATACATATAATTACGATCTCATGGGTTGTCTAACATTTGAAGGAAAAAATGTAGCTGCAAATTACCCATTTTCCTTCTGTCCTTTACCTACAACTCATATTAAGGAAAAATAAGAAAAAATAAAATTATCAAACATATGCTGACTTAATTAAATATATTTTGTATTCATATGGTTGATAAATACATAGTTCTTCACATTGGGAAGGCAATTTCTGCTTACCAAACGTAAGTATTCCTGGATATGCATTTAACATGGAGGCTTCTATTTCTATGCAACGTGTTAGTACAATTCTTAGATATGCATTTAACATGGAGGTTTCAATTTCTATGCAACGTGTTAGAATGATTCCTTGTTGCTCAGGTTGATCGACATGGGAGGGTCCTAGTGTTCTAATTACATTTAACCAAAACTAATTACATCATAGCAATACAAAATCAATTAGTAACTAAATTAAACTAAGCAGCAGGAAACGCTAGCTATGCGGCCTTGTACATCATGTTTTGGAAACTTGGAATAATTTTAATAAATTTATATGAGAATGAATTTAAGGATATTGTAATTTATGTTAGGGTGAAAAAGGTATTGGTTCAAAATTTGTGGAGAAATTCGGTGGATTATGACAGATTTTGATATCTTAAATGTTTTTGAACCATGATTTCTCAAATCATAAGATAATTTTATTAATTTTTTAACAAACTAATAACAAAAATAATTTAATGATATTATACATTTTATCGTATTATATGATTATTTTATGTTATTTAATTTTTTTTTAAAGTTTGGTAGAATTTTTCAAGTTTACATGTTTATTATTCGATTTTACATGTCCATTATTCACCCCTCTACGAGGGAGGGGAGCACAAGATTCGAACTCAAGATCTCTGGTTCAATGGGACTTCATTCCACGGCCATCGCCACTTGAGCTACCCCAAACGGACTTATGTTATTCAATTTTAATTAGTATATTAAAAGATATTAAAAATATTAGTCTACATCTATTTTAATTTCAAATTTACTAAGAATGAAGAGGGAGCAAATTAATGGAGTTTATTTTATTTTTATTTTATTTTGACACTGTCAAAATGTTTACAAAAAATTACATTACATTACAACATCTCTACCATATTGGACTAGAAAGCACCTCTCAAAGCAATAATTATTTTATATAATAAATAAATAATAAAATAAATTTATTTATTAATTTATTTAATGATTTAATATTTAAAGATATTTGGTAAATGTGAAACTTGTTTTTTTTTTTTTTTTTTTGGAGTTGTATGCAATGTGATTATATATACCATCATAGATTCATCTTAACCTTGGATTTATCAAACGCCGAGAGGGATCAAATATGTGCAAACCTCATTTTTTAGCGCAAAACTTTAGGAAAGGTTTGCACCTCGAGAGAATTAATCCCTCTCGGTGCTTGATAGATCCGAGGTTAAGATGGATCCAGGCTGGTTTCAGTGGTCTGTGATCATACAAAATTTGTTCAACGTCTAATTATTTTGATCATTTTAAATATGCTAAATATGTCTGACATTAATTTGGTCAATTTAGTTTTAAATTTTCTTAGTTATCTCATCTTGTTGATACAAGAGAGATTGTTATTAAACATACCCTATCTCTCTTGCTACTGTATGTTTACTGCTAGAGTAAACATAGCTTGCCTTCAGAGAGAGCTCTAGATCTAGTCAGAAATTATTCTTCCCTCTCTCTCCACCTTCCATCTATGTTTATCTCCCTCCCTTAATCCTTATCTCTCTCCCCCTCCCTCTCTCCCCTATCTCTCTCTCTCCACCTCTCCCTCTCTCTCTATCTCTCTCTTCTTCCCTCTCTCCCCCTACCATATAAATCCATACCTCCCTCCATCTCTCCTTATTTTTCTCTTTATCTCACCTCTCTAAACACATGTCACACTCTCTCTCTCACTCTCCATATTTTTCTCTCTTCCTCCCTCTCTTTGTCTCTCTATTTTTCCCTCTCGCCCCCTCCTTCTATATCTCTATCTCCCTTCATCTCTCCTTCTTTATATCTATATATCAACCCACAAAAATACACCCTCTCTATCTCTCTCCTTCTCTCTCTTTGTCTCTATCTTCTTCCCTCTCTACCCCCTCCATCTATATCTCTATCTCTCATTGTCTCTCCTTTGTCTCTCTATCTCACCCCCCAAACATACATGCTCTCTCTCCACATTTATCTCTCTCTCTTCCACTTCTCTCTCCACATCTATCTCTCTTCCCCCCTCCCTCTCTCTAACTCTCTCTTCTTCCCTCACTCCCCCCTCCATCTATATCTCTATCTCCCCTTGTCTCTACTCCTTTGTCTCTCCTTCTCGCCCCCAAAACATGCACACTCCCTCTTCATATCTATCTCTCTCTTTCTCTCTCTTCCTTCCCATTATCCTCTCTCCCTCACTGTCTCTCCATCTCTCCCTTGTCACTCCATCTCCCTCTCCACCTTTCTCTGTCTATGTATTTCTTCTTCGCTCCCTCTCCACCTTTCTCTCTCTATGTATTTCTTCTTCCCTCCCTATCTCACCCCCTCCAACTTCATCTCTCTCTCTCCCTCTCTCTCTCCTTATCTCTCTTAGGTTCTCTCTCTTCATTCCTCTCTCCCTTTTTCTCCCACCTCCCTGTGTCTCTTCCCCCCATCACACTCTCTCTCTCCACCCTCCAACTCTGTCACTATCTCCTTCCATCTATCCCCCCCTCTCCTTCTCTCTCTCCCTCTCCCCCCTCCACCCCCATCCATCTCTCTCTCTCTCTCTCTTAAATATGATCCCATTGTACTGTATTTAAGAAAGTATGCAAATTACAAAAACAAAATTGGTTGTAAATATTAAACCTATATTTTGGATCAATCATATCAAAGAAAATACAATAATAAAAAACTAAGAATCATGCACTTTCATTGTTAGTCACTTTTATTTCTCTCTTATAGCTTTCATCCTTGGTTAAGATGCATTAATCCTGGTTCTTTATAGTATTATTTATATTATATAAATTTCACATATGTATATTAAAAAGTATTCTAATTTTTTATTTTATTAAACCTCGATTCAATCTCTATGAGAATATTTTTAGTAGTTGTGAGGATGGAGGATTTAGATATATCTCAAAAGTAATTATAACATTTTTCTTTTAGATTTAATTTAAAAATGTCATAATATTTGTCAGGCCAAGAGGTAACTCCTCAAATCAACTGTGATTATTCATTAGGATTCCTCATTGTTATATACAAAAGGGGGTAACTCTTAGGTTTCACCTCCCAGTGACTCTTCATTTTCCATTATTTACTATTTACATTATTTACAACTGTTCACCCAATCCCCATGATTAGGTGTCAACATTCCCCCCCCTTAATCTGAAGGGATGTTGGTGAGTCCAAGCATCGTTCAGAATCTTTCAAGCTTTTCTTTTCCAAGCACTTTGGTGAAGATGTCTGCAATATTCTCATTAGTGGAAAAATGATGTAGATGGATTGTCTTCGCCTCAACATGATGTCGAATCAGATGGTATTTTGTATTGATGTGCTTCGTTTGATTATGGAACTCTGGGTTCTTGGCCAACTTTATTGCAGGGGTGTTGTCAATCACGAGTGGAGTTATATGTACCTTTTTTACCTACAAATATTCCAGAATTTTCCTGAGCCACACAATTTCTTTTGTTGCCTCAGCTACTGTCGCATATTTTCCCTCTGTTTTGGAATCTGTTGGAACTGATTTTTTTCATGATCTCCATGAGACAACTCCTGATCCAAGACTCATAGCATAACCAGAAGTAGATACCCTAGTTTCTTTGCCTTCATCAAAGTCTAAATCAAAGTATCCAATCAAGCTAAAGTCGCCAACCTGTGTATACTTGAGTCCAAAGTCTTGATTTCCCTTCAAGTACTTTAGAACTCTTTTTGCAGCAGACCAATGTCCCTCACAAGGCTTTTGTATAAACCTGGAGAGGATTCCAACAACAAATGAAATGTCTAGTTTGGTAGTAGTCAAGTAGTTGAGACTTTCTACAAGCTATCTAAACTTTGTTGCATTCTCAAATTCTTTTCCTTCAATGGATGTGAGCTTTAAATTTTGTTCCATTGGAGTAGTCAGAAGATTGCACTCGGCCATGCCAAACCTGTTCAATAGATCTCCAATGTACTTCTTTTGAGAGAGGAATATAGACTTCGGATGTTGAGTTACTTCAATACCAAGATAGTTGTGAACATAGCCCAAGTCAGTCATTTCAAAACCTTTCCTTAATTTCTTCTTTATGGATGCAATGTAGCTCTCATTGTTCCCTGTCATCAAAAGATCATCTACATATACCACAAGATATACAATTGTTTTGCCAACTTTCTTGAAAAACAAAATTTCATCATCAAGACCGTAATGTTTGAAGTTGAGTTTTGGAATATGCTCAATTAACTTTTCATAGCAGGCTCGCGGTGCTTTCTTGAGGCCATACAAGGATTTCACAAGTTTGCATACTTTATGTTCATGTCCTTTCACAACAAATCCTTCAACCTGGGACATAAAAACATTCTCTTTTAAATCTATATTCAAGAAAGCAGTTTTTACATCCATTTGATGGACTTTCCAACCATTCTGAGCTGTTAAGGCGAAGAGTGTCCAGATGGTATCCCATTTTGCTATGGGGCAAAAGTCTCCTCATAATCGACCCCTTCCTTTTGTGCAAAACCTTTTGCCACAAGCCTAGCTTTGTGCTTGTCAAGTGATCCATCAGCTTTATACTTGTTCTTGTATTGGTTTGGTTCCCAATGGAGGATCAACGAACTTCCAAGTGCCATTCTTTATCCAGGAATCATACTCCTTTTGCATCACTTCTTTCAATTCATCATGAGAAGCGGCTTATTTGAAGGAAGTTGGTTCAAAATTTGTAGACAAATTCAGTTCACAATCATAAGAAACATCCATATCAATAGGTGAATCAGAATCATCTCAAACACCTCCATTTTTCCTAGTTGAATTTATTTTTCCTATCTTTCCAACCTCATCAGGATGAACACTTTCAAGTGTCTTTTTCAACCACTTTGGGGGACCTTTCTGAGATGGTCCAGGCTACTCAGTTGATTGAGTTGGGACTGAATCAAGATAGAGTCTCCCAATTATGTCAATCACATCACTCAAAGTATCATTAGTGGTTGGAGTTTCATGTGGAAGAGAGAGTGCTTCAGAAGAAGATTCCACAGATTGATCCAGTATAGGAATCCCCCCTTCAAGATGTGGAATCTGATTATCAAATTCTTGAAATGATTTTTCATTTCCGAATCTATCCAAGCGATCAAGTTATCACTCAACAACATTGTCAGCTTTGGAAGATTCAAGAAAGATTACATCTCTAGATACAACAAACCTTTTATTAACTTCATGATAGAGATGGTATTCTTTGGAGGTATTTGAATACCACAAGAAGATACACTTACGACTCCTTGCACCAAGTTTATTTCCATGTGCTTTTTGTATCAAGGCATAACAGGTGGAACCAAAGACCCTAAGATGCTTTACCAAAAGAATTTGGCCATACCACATTTCATAAGGAGTCTTGTTTCTAATAGCATTAGATGGACATATATTATTTACATATATAGTGCATAGAATTGCATCAGCCCAAAACTTCAATTTTGCATTCTTGAAAAACATCATGGAACATACCATATTTAAGATTGTCCTATTCATTCTTTCAGATACTCCGTTCTGTTGGGGATTCTAAGGCACAATTGTTTGATGTTTGATCCCATGTTGGTGAAGATAGTTTTCAAATTCATTTGAAGTGTATTATTTTCCATTATTAGTGTGAATAGAGCTAATGTGAGATTGTGCATCATTTTCAATCCATGTTCTTGAATGTTTGAAAAGCATCATATGTGTTCTTCAATAAATAAACCCAACACATTCTAGTGTAGTCATTGTTGGTATCATCCCAAGACCCCTTTTTCCTCCTAAAACATATCATTTACCCATTCCTTTTCATCATATATCTCTTAGAATCCTTGAAAATTAATTATTAATAGTCTTATAGTTATTAAAATGCATTGAAATTGATTTAGGAATTTTATGTTGAAGAATTAGAAGTTTTTGGTGAAATGGTTACAGGAAGTTCCAACATCCTGTAATTGACTCATTGTTTGACATGTGGCACACCAGCTAGGCTAGAGCGAAAGGCATGGATGAAAAGTAGAATGTCCAAGCATGGACAAACACCTTTCCTACAGCTGAATCGACCCTCCTACATGCGCGGTCAACTCAGGTCAAAGCATGGCACACTGGCGACAAAGGCAGAAACAACAGCTCATTCTAATTGGATTTAGTTTTTGTTCTTTTTGAAATCAGTTAGGATAGAAACATTTTGAAAAGCTCGATGTAGTAAAAGCGGCAACAGCCAAATTCCGAATGTACATTCATTATCGAAATGACATGGTTGTGCTAGACATATGTAAATACAGTCCGAGTAATGGATGTAATGGTTAATCGTTGTATCATTCTGAAACAGAGTTTTTAAACTTAATACTAAGAACCCAGTTGAAGTTACGACTCGTGTCTCATGCATTGATTTGATAGCCGGTCGAATATAGTCCAGTGTACCTCTGGAACGCGGACGGGCCCTGCGTTCAACCGGTATACTGTTCTTTTCATTTTATTTGCACTTAGGTTATCATATGGTTTGCACAGTAGCTACGATTGATTGGATTTCGATTTCAATAGGTATTATATGGTTTGCACAGCAGTTACAATTAATTGGGTTTCGATTTCCATAGCTCTTGATTTCCATCGAATGTATATGGTTTGCGTTTGTGGTAATGCCTAAACAGTCATCACTGAGATCTTGAAGTGCGTCCTGTAAGGGATTCGATCCCTGTGTTGTCTTTTAAAAGCATTGTCATAAACTTTTCTTTCATTTCAAAATCCATTTATAATCTCTGTATATTTCGATATTGTATAAATATTAATGAATGCTGGGTGTTTACTGAAAAAGGGTTTTATGTGTAATGTCTTTGTAAGGAGATTGAGATCATTGTTGCAGTGATACACAGTGTTTAGTTTCAGTGTGTAATTTGGTAAATGCATTTAATGATAGTATTGTAATCAGGTATATTAGCAGAGTGACCTGAGTGTTTGGATGATAGGTGACATACCCCAATCTTCCGTAAAGAAGCCCTGTGACCTACATCATAACCACTTAGCCAACAATCCTTTATGTCTATATACTTTAGACGCATGCCTCTAAGCTTACGCATCCTGGTCGATAATAAATATAGTCTAGTCTAGTACCCTAGCTAGAACACTACATTTTGGCGCCGTTGCCGGGGAGGCGTACTTAAAGGATTCAGACAAAAAGAAAAAAATTTCAACACACAAAAATAAACAAAAACACAGTTAGAAATCATGTTCATTTATGCCTAGATTTAGAGACAGTCAAGGGAGATTTGTAAAAACCCCCCACCATCTAAAAACTAACCCATCATCATCAGGAGCAGACTCTCTAGGGAATACAACACCAGCTGAGGAAGTTATCCAAACATTGGCAGAAAAATTTTATTCAGGACAGAAACTTACTCTTATTGAGAGGGAAACTTTATTCACACATAAATCGCAGAAGAAGCACTTTCCTAGACCTTCTACACAAGGAGAAAGTAGTACAGTGACTGAACAATCTTCCTTCCTCCTTTTTCCACCAAGTGACACTGACACAGAGAGACCAATTAGAATGGCTGAGGAAGGATCTGGATCAGTACCACGCCAAGGAGATGAAGAGGAGTCAACTTTTAAGTTCCCTATACATGAACCACAGGAGGATGAGGAGATCAAAATGAAAAACATACCCCCATCCGTGCTACCAAATTTCTATGGTATGGCTTCAGAGGATCCGGACGCATTCTTGTTCGAGTTTGACATTGTATGTCGAACTTATGGCTATACAGATGATGCCCATAGGCTTAGGTTGTTCCCAGCCACATTAAAGGCATCAGCCTTAAAATGGTTCATGGGGCTTGGTGAGCATGCTATAGTTGATTGGGATGGTATGAGGAGAATATTTCTTAGGAAATATCAGCCTTATTGCAAATCCAAAGACTCTAAAGATGATATATTTAGAATGAGTCAGCAAGAGGATGAAACCTTAGAGGAATATTTAGAACGGTTTGTCTACAACTTACAAAAATCTAAACACCGAACTATGCCTCCTGATCTGGTCCGCACAATATTCTTGAAAGGTATCCGAGAGGAATACATGGATGATCTCAACTTGATGGGCAAAGGTGACATTTTTGCCTTACCCTTTGAAGAAATCGCTGAGTTGTGCGAAAATTATTCAAGGAGTAAAGCTAAAATGGGAAAGAGAAGCCTGTCATCAAGGGTCACAAAATCTGCCTCTGCAAGTGTTACAAGGGCCGAAATAGGGAATCTTTTAGAAGAGTTTAAGACAGATCTGTTAAGCACTCTAGGGAACCAAATTGACACTTTAAAATCCAAGAAGAAACAAGAAGATGAAGATCATATCATGGCTATCTTCTGCCCAAAATGCCGAAAGAAACATGCATTAAAAGATTGCCCTCTAGAGAACATCCAAGTTTGTGCTTTCTGTACTGAACATCATGATATGTTTAACTGTCCTAAAGTTAAAGTTTTGCAGAACTGTAATATGGCAGCCAATACAGAGATGGAAAACGTGTATTACATGGGCACAAAGCGACCATGGCAGCCAAGGCCAGCAACCCAAGGTATGTTTCCAAATCAAAATCTGCAGTTTCCTATGAATGATCAAATGTATGCACAAAACTCATGGAATGTACCCATGCCATGGCAGCACCAAAACCAACCACAACACCAATGGAGACCGTCTCAACAGTACTCCCAATCTTATCATACATATCCTCAATCATACCCACCTTACTCACAACCATATCAACAATACCAACAGCCGTATCCATCACATTCTCAACCATATCAGCAATATCCTCAGCAAGTTGTCTATCAGCCCCAACCTCCTCAACAAACACTGCCTGCTCCTCCACCAATAAATGCACCACAACTCCAATTTCCAGCTAACTCACAACCTCCCAGACCCACTCAAATTCCTGCTCAAACTGTCCCAAATCCGAATAATAGAGCAGAGAGGCCAGCCTACAATGTAGAAGAAGGAACCTCATATTCCACACTGCCTTTGCAAAACATTAATTTGAGGTCTGGTAGGGTGCTCCACAAAGATTCTCCAATAACAGATAAGCAAGAAGAAAACTCAGAAAAGGAAAATGAAATGACAAATCAAACAAAACCAAACAATGATACCAAAGATAAATAGATGCAACCAGTGCATCCACCTTTTCCAGACCGATTGGTCCAAATAAAACCACCACTGTCTATACCACAATTTGATGTCTTAGATGAACTTAAAAATGTCTACATAAAAATTCCATTGCTGCAAGCCATAAAAGACATTCCTATCTATACCAAAGCCATCAAAGACATGTGCCTCAAGAAGCCTGCTAGGAAAAGGATTGATCCTCAAACCATTCATGTTTTAGGAAATTTAGCAAGCCTTATGACCAATACCATCTCCATGGAGAAGTATGTTGATCCTGGCATCCCCAAAGTGACCACCATCATTAACAACATACGGATTCCAAACACTATAGATCTTGGAGCCGCAATCAATGTCATGACTCTTGAAACCATGAGAACACTCCAGCTCATGAATTTGCAACATACCACGATTGTTCTAGAACTAGCTGATAGGTCCAAAGTCATTCCTAAAGGGATTTTGGAAGACATCATTGTCTCACTAGACTCTTGGGAGTATCCAGTGGATTTCCTAGTCCTTCAACCCAAATCCAATTTAGTAGGACACCCTATCATCCTAGGTAAACCATGGTTAGCGACTGCTGATGCATTTATACGATGTCGATCAGGCAACATGATCATTTCAAGAGGGACCGAAAGAAAACAACTCACCCTTTATCCATCGGCACAATCACCAGCAGTAACACATAATTTGTGGCTTGATGATAAATTTAATGATAAAGAAGAAGTACAATCTGTTTTTAGCATTGACCAAATCTATGATTTCCAGGAAGACAATAATGATTTGGTAGAATTATTCCTTTCTCAACCTGATATGTCTGAAAATCTGAGAAGTGAACAATATCATGCTGCAGATGTACTTTTGGCCCAAAACTTTCAGGAAACATGCACCATCCAATCCTTGCAAACTACATTTCACAACATTTTTCCAATTCAATCTATCACCAATACACAGAGTCAGATCATAGAGATTAGTCCAGGGAAAACTCTGAACATAGGCAATCACCTAGACTCATCTCAACAAGAGAAATTGATTAAACTCTTGAGAAAATACCAAAAAGCCTTTGCTTGGGACTACACCGATATGCATGGGATTCACCCCGACACATGCACTCACCATATCTATACAAATAGCACCATTAAACCAGTGAGGCAACCACAGAGAAGAATGAACCCCATGCTCCAAGATATTGTCAGAGAGGAATTGCAAAAACTTTTGAGAGTTAATTTTATATATCCTATTTCTGACAGTCAGTGGGTATCCCCATTGGTTATAGTGCCCAAGAAAAATGGTAAGTGGCGCATTTGTGTTGATTACAGACAGTTGAACAAAGCAACGCTCAAAGATTACTTCCCACTGCCATTTATTGACCAAGTGTTAGACACCCTAGCTGGCAAATCATCATTTTCTTTTCTTGATGGTTTCAGTGGCTACAACCAGATCAGGATCGCCTCTGAAGACCAGGACAAAACCACATTCACCTGTCCTTGGGGCACCTATGCCTACAATGTTTTGCCATTTGGACTTTGTAACGCTCCAGCTACATTTCAGAGAGCTGTGTTAGCTATTTTCGCTGATTTAATTCATGATTGTGTTGAAGTCTACATGGATGATTTTTCAGTATATGGCAATTCATTTGAACATGCATTAGAAAATCTTGAGAGAGTTTTGAAAAGATGTATTGAAGCTAACCTGTCCCTCAGCAATGAAAAGTGCTTTATGATGTTAAACGAAGGGATAGTGTTAGGCCACTATATTTCTTTTCAAGGCATCCAGGTTGACCCAGCCAAGATCCAGATCATTGCTGATTTGCCAATTCCACAGAATCAAAGAGAGGTAAGAAGTTTCCTTGGGTATGCAAGCTATTACCGCAGATTTATTGAAAATTTTAGTAAGATAGCTTTACCTTTGTTTAAAATTCTAACCAAAGATGTACTTTTCAACTGGAATGAGAACTGCCAACAAGCATTCGAACAACTCAAAAAGAAACTATCTACCGCACCAGTCTTGAGAGGGCCTAATTGGAGCCTACCATTTCATATCTTTACAGATGCATCTGACACTGCAGTAGGTGCATCCTTAGGCCAAAAAGAGGAATCTTGTACTTATGCCATTTATTTCATTAGTAAAAATCTAACACCTGCAGAGTTAAACTACACAGTTACAGAAAAGGAAACACTTGCCATCATTTATGCTGTGAATAAATTCCGACATTACATAACTGGTTATGAGGTCTTTGTACATACTGATCATTCGGCCATTAGACATTTAATGAATAAACCAATAACTAGTGGCAGAGTTACCAGATGGCTACTATTGTTACAGGAATTTAACATCACAGTGTTAGATAGACCAGGCAAAGAGAACCAGGTGGCAGATTTTCTCTCTAGACTGCAAAATCCAGGTGAGGTTGTTCCAGTTGAAGATTCTTTTCCAGATGAAAACTTATTTGCAATTTCCATAGTAACTCCTTGGTATGCTGATTTGGCCAATTATTTGTCTACAAGAAGGACACCTCCACACTTTACTGCAAAGGAAAGGAAGAGACTAGTCAAACAAAGTGCTCGATATTCATGGCTTAATGGCGATTTATTTTACACCGGTTATGATATGATTATTAGGAGATGTGTAAGAAATGATGAGGTAATTGATATTTTAAAATCTTGCCATGATGAACCGTGTGGTGGGCATTTTGCAGCGAAGCGGACAGCATTCAAAGTTCTTACTCTTGGATACTACTGGCCATCCATTTTCAAGGATGCCAAGAAGTATGTAAAGAGTTGTGACAGCTGCCAACGAATGGGCAGACCAACAGCTACCAATGAGATGCCCCTTCAGCCCCAAGTTCACTTAGAGCCATTTGACAAATGGACTCTAGACTTTATAGGACCCATTAACCCAACCTCCAATGGTAAGAAGTACATCTTAGTATGTACTGATTACGTCACAAAGTGGGCTGAAGCAAAAGCACTGGTTAGAGCAACCGAACATACAGTAGTCAATTTCCTTTTTGAGGAGATTTTTGTGAGGTATGGAGTACCAAGGGAAATTGTGACTGATCAAGGTACTCAATTCACCTCAAAGTTAGTGAAGGACATCACAGACAAATACCAAATCAAGCATAGGAAAAGTACCCCTTACCATCCACAGGCCAATGGGCAGGTGGAATCCACAAACAAAACTTTGTAGGGGATCATTACTAAAATTGTTGCAATGAACAGGAAAAACTGGGAAGAGAAGCTCAAAGATGCACTCTGGGCTTACAGGATTACCTGGAAAGATACTACAGGATTTACACCATATCAGTTGGTGTACGGCAAAGAGGTAATGCTTCCTATTGAGTTCCAAATACATACTTTTAAACTGGCTGCAGATTTACAAATTGATTTGGACCAAGCACAAAAAGAAAGAATTCAGCAGTTGAACCAGCTGGATGAGATGAGGCAGCAAGCAGAGGAAACCACAATCCTCATGCAAAAACAAAGGAAGCAGTGGCATGATGCACATATTAAGAAGAAGCAGTTCAAGGAAGGTGACTGGGCTTTACTTTTTGACTCAAAATTCAGAGATCATAAAGCCAAGTTCACCACCCATTGGATGGGCCCCTATGAAATTGTTCAGGCTTATGACAATGGTTCAGTCAAGCTCAAAACTATTGATGGAGAAGGTCACTCCTTCACAGTCAATGGTCATCGCCTGAAACTATACACCAAGCCCATCAGCAAGCAAGATTTTCTCCATACACTATCTCAGCAAAGGGAGGTTGAGGTATTGCAGCCCTCAGCTGCAGTATCACTGCCTTAGTTTCATTTCCTTTCAATTTCAGACTCAAAAAAAAAAAAAAAAAAAAAAAAAATTAATATAAAACAAAAACAAAAAAATATATATATATATATATATATATAAATAATAAATAAAAAAATAATGGGTTAGATGTGAAAACCAGTCTCTGGCACACTCTAACCTCGAATTCCTACTTGAAAACCAATTCGTTGGCGGGTAAGAATTCTCTTTCTTTTGTTCACTGTTTGATTTATCAGCTGAATCATGACTTGAGGACAAGTCAAAATTTTAGTCGGGGAGAGAAGCATCAGCACTTTGTTCTTTTATCTCTCCATTGTAAATTCTTAAAGATTTCTTATCCTATATCTTCACTGTAAATTTCCAAAGCAGCTTGTTCCAGCATTCTAGACTTCAATAAATAAGCTATTTTGTCATTGTTTTATCTCAGAGGGACCTGGTTATAAACATTATGCAAGGGGACCTGTTTTGTCCAGACAACTATGCTACCAACACCAGCAGTAATGGGACCTGTTTAAGACATTCAGAAGGGACCTGTTAAAGAAATTGACACCAAGGGCTACTTCAACAAAGTTTCATCAAGTTTCTACAAGGATTTGGGCACCAAGACTCCATCAAATGCCCAAGCTCAGTGAACCTGTATCAATATAAGGAGCTGCATGAACATTTTCAAATTTTTCTCAAGGGACCTGTTACATTCAATCTTTCTCAAGGGACCTGTTACATCTTCAAATTTTTCTCAAAGGACCTGTGCATTCAATCTTCCTTAGATTACCTGTTACAACAAGTAAAAGAACAGTCAAAAAGGGACTAGCTACTCAGCATGTCAATACAATAACGACCAACAAAAGAGTAATATGTTTCTTGTTCTTAAACATTTAATTTCTTAGATTGATTTTTAATGTAACTTTGATGACTGTGAACTGTTATGATTGATTTCAAGGACACCTACATTTCCTATCATCCCTTATTCCACCGATTCTCATCATTCTCATACATCAACCTATTCATACTTCTAAACCCATTACCAACACATCAACCTTGTCATACATCCTACAGTCATACCAACATCCTCCATCTGACCGAATACCAACTGAAATGGGACACGTGGCGGATTGTGTTTTTAAATACAAGGGAAAGAGACAAATGTAAAGCGGCCTATTCATTTTATTCCACACAGCCAAATCATGACTCCACCACCCGACGTACCCAATGATTCAAGGGACTCCCCAAAACCATACCCAGCATTATATATACATGCTCCCAGCACTCTTGTGGTGACATCTATGTAAGCGTACAGCACTCCTCTGTTCTAAGATGAATGAATACGCTGTGAAGTGAGTACAGCCGGTTATCCCACCATCATTTCTGCATTTGATTCCCATAACTTTCAAAGTAGAATCAGAAGCAGTGAGCGCCGAAAGAAGTATTATCATTTGTGTTCAATTTACACAGTGAGGATTGGAAGTGGTGAGCGCCGAAAGAGGAAAGTATAACCACTCTGTTTCGACTCCCACCACAGTCATAAGACAATCGACCGGCCGAGCATCATATTGAAGATTAAGGGAAGCGATACACCAGGTAACAAATTTGAAATTTCTTTGTTAAAATTGTAAGAACATAAACAGAGAAGGGTTAGAAGCACGACCCTCTGCCACTATGACTAATAGGGTCGAACCGAGTGTGTTCGACAGTTCACAATATCATGAGGATTGCATTGAAATTCTCAGAGAAATACAGTGGTTACCATTTCTAGAGAAATTTCATGGAAGCAATGAGGAGGTTACCAAGCAATTTGCTTTCACCTTCAATGGAGAAAAAGCCCTGATAGGTAACTTCTCATTCAGGGTTTCAGAGGATACTATAGCTCAGGCAATAGGGATTAGTCCAGAAGGGGAGAAGTATTTTAAAACCAAGCAATTTAAAGAGAAATCGTGGACACAGTTTATGTCTAGATCTAGAGTCTCATCAGTGAACTGGAAGAAGGGTGTTCCAAGAAGTTGGTTGATGCATCCTTGGGATGAGATGGTCTACATCCTTCAAAAATTCATAACCTGTGAAGGCCGTTACAGTATTGTCTATCTATACCACATTAAACTACTGCTCCACTTGAAGAAACAATGTGTTATCAGTGTACCATATTTTCTATTACAAAGCTTAACCAAGATGTCCAAGACTATCCAGAAGCAGAAGGGGAATGAAGACAAGAGCCTGTATCACTTTGGCTTAGTTAAAATTCTTATTGAACATGAATTGCAGAGAAGAGGGAAACCATGGAGAAGAGCTCATGGAGGCTAATATGCTAGAAAAAGTTATCAAGAGAGAAAATGAAATGCTCCGGGCGCAGAGTAAAGAAACTCAGAAGAAGATTGAAAAGTTGATGGAAAGAATCAGTGAACTGGAGGCTGAGCAAACTGAGATCTCTAACTGGGCCACTAAGTGGTACAATCAGAAGAAGACCCTCAAAGAAAAATACAAAAGGTTAAAACAGGAGCTCAAGGGTCAGAAAGATAACCAGGTGAAAAATAATGTGGACACATTGCTCAAGGCAGCAGAGATCCAGGCAGAGACAGAGTTCAAGGGAAGCACTTCGGGGATAGCATGAGGACATGCTAATTCCTTAAGTCGGGGAGAGATGTTGGTATCATCCCAAGACCCCTTTTTCCTCCTAAAACATATCATTTACCCATTCCTTTTCATCATATATCTCTTAGAATCCTTGAAAATTAATTATTAATAGTCTTATAGTTATTAAAATGCATTGAAATTGATTTAGGAATTTTATGTTGAAGAATTAGAAGTTTTTGGTGAAATGGTTACAGGAAGTTCCAACATCCTGTAATTGGCTCATTGTTTGACATGTGGCACACCAGCTAGGCTAGAGCGAAAGGCATGGATGAAAAGTAGAATGTCCAAGCATGGACAAACACCTATCCTACAGCCGAATCGACCCTCCTACA
The DNA here is from genome assembly GCA_031772625.1 of Pinus tabuliformis. Lineage (NCBI taxonomy): Eukaryota > Viridiplantae > Streptophyta > Pinopsida > Pinales > Pinaceae > Pinus > Pinus tabuliformis. The sequence continues at coordinate 699,177,085 of CM062805.1, read as the reverse complement.
TGCGCGGTCAACTCAGGTCAAAGCATGGCACACTGGCGACAAAGGCAGAAACAGCAGCTCATTCTAATTTGATTTAGTTTTTGTTCTTTTTGAAATCAGTTAGGATAGAAACATTTTGAAAAGCTCGATGTAGTAAAAGCAGCAACAGCCAAATTCCAAATGTACTTTCATTATCAAAATGACATGGTTGTGCTAGACATATGTAAATACAGTCCGAGTAATGGATGTAATGGTTAATCGTTGTATCATTCTGAAACAGAGTTTTTAAACTTAATACTAAGAACCCAGTTGCAGTTACAACTCGTGTCTCGTGCATTGATTTGATAGCCGGTCGAATATAGTCCAGTGTACCTCTGGAACGCGGACGGGCCCTGCGTTCAACCGGTATACTGTTCTTTTCATTTTATTTGCACTTAGGTTATCGTATGGTTTGCACAGTAGCTACGATTGATTGGATTTCGATTTCAATAGGTATTATATGGTTTGCACAGCACTTACAATTAATTGGGTTTCGATTTCCATAGATCTTGATTTCCATCGAATGTATATGGTTTGCGTTTGTGGTAATGCCTGAACAGTCATCACTGAGATCTTGAAGTGCGTCCTGTAAGGGATTCGATCCCTGTGTTGTCTTTTAAAAGCACTGTCATAAACTTTGCTTTCATTTCAAAATCCATTTATAATCTCTGTATATTTCGATATTGTATAAATATTAATGAATGTTGGGTGTTTACTGAACAAGGGTTTTATGTGTAATGTCTTTGTAAGGAGATTGAGATCATTGTTGCAGTGATACACAGTGTTTAGTTTCAGTGTGTAATTTGGTAAATGCATTTAATGATAGTATTGTAATCAGGTATATTAGCAGAGTGACCTGAGTGTTTGGATGATAGGTGACATACCCCAGTCTTCCGTAAAGAAGCCCTGTGACCTACATCATAACCACTTAGCCAACAATCCTTTATGTCTATATACTTTAGACGCATGCCTCTAAGCTTACGCATCCTGGTCGATAATAAATATAGTCTAGTCTAGTACCCTAGCTAGAACACTACAGTCATCAATAAATGTCATCATATATTTATTTCCATTTGCAGAATGAATAGGCATTGGACCGCATAAATCTAAATGAATGAGTTCAAGTTTTCTATGTTCTCTAGAATGTGAATCATGAAAAGACTATTTGATATGCTTTCCTAGAATGCAAGCATCACATTGCTTAAGTTTCCTAGAAATTGTAGGCAAACTAGTAACACCATTTTTATTCAACAAGCTAAGGTTGTCATAGTTCAAGTGTCCAAATCTAGCATGCCATAATAGACTTGATGGAAATGTACCTTCATCATAATGAGAATTGTATGAGAAATTTTTTGCACGAGCAGAGGTACCTTTTAGATTAAGAAGCCTTTCTTCTTCTATCCCTGTCATGACAAGTGAGTGATCTCATGCTTTTCTCACCTCAACCTTTCCATCAAACATATGAATGGTGTTTCCTTGCTAGTGGATGTGGACCAAGGACAACAAGTTTCTCCTCAGTTGTGGGAAATATAAAACATCATGCAAAAGAAAGTCTAGAAGACCAAGCAATTTGAGCCTGATTGTGCCAAGCCCTAATGGCTTGAGTTTTTATTTTTCTGCAAAGTATATCAACATTGTCAGTAAATTCTTCAAAAAAATCTCTTCTAAAAGTCATGTGGAAAGTTTCTCCTCAATCAAGCAACCAATCATTTTTCCAAGAAGCAAGTGAAGCATTAAACAAGTCTTCATTTACTCCAATATTACAATCTGCCACAACATAGTGAGTGGATTTAGTTGCTTTACCTTTATCTTTGTTATTGGTTTTACCTTTGGGTTGATTTATTTCCTGCTCAATTCTGTCCCAAGGCAATTTTCATGTGGATGCATCATGTGATCCATATCTATTGCAACGTATGCAATGCAAATCAGAATTTTCTCCTTGAGAGTGTCTGCCCCCCCACCTCTGAAATTTCTTCTTCCTCTTCCTCTTCGACCACCTCTTCCTCTGGAAGAATCTTGAGCATGATTCTTCTCTCTATGTGCAAGACATACTTTTGGGTAGCGGAGGTCCCGCGTAATGGTTTTGGGTCAGAAAGCCCAAGAAGTAGGATTAAAATATTGTAAAAACTCCGAAGTATGCAGAGCACGAAGCGTAATAAATTGAGTCAAAGGGTAGTTCACCCGAAAATAATAAAAAGTAATGTAAATAGAGTCAGCCCGCGCAAGGATTGCGGGCTAGGGAAGGGTATAAATAAAGTGCGGCTCTATGAGGGAAAAGAATTTCTTTCGAGGGAAGAAATGTAATGGGTTCTTAAAGAAGATAATCTAAAAGCGTCTGTAAGTCCAAGTCGAGAGTTGGGTAGTAGGTAGAGGCTCTGCAGCTATGTGCGCATAGGCTTGGAAAGTCCGCAGTTGTGTACACAAACCCCTATAGCTGAGTGCGCAGGGTAGATCTAGATGTATTGGTGGAGAATAATAATAAAGATAAGTTTACTTCTATAAATTCTATGTTATCGCTCCTTTGTCTTTATGGTTTACCTTTCTATATCTGGTTAATGTAAATGTGATAAGTGTATGCGAATCTGGGTTCATTTTGTGTGCAAATCAATTATGTTGGTTAAATGTTTGCTTAAAGACCCTGTTGAATAGCTCTGAATCATAAGAGTAGAACAATGCAGTAATAAGAAAAATATAATCACTCTGGCTCAATGCGAGTACCGAATAGCGTGGAGCTGTAAACCAGTGCGCAAACCTCCCAGACCAGACCAAGACATCCCTAGGGTGCAAAAACTTGGTTCCATCACCATCCCCTGCTACCTCGGGTGAGACCTCAGTCTGCGCTCCACGGGTTGTTGTCGAAAGGGCCGGTAGCTGCGGGATTTGTTTGGCTAAATAACTCTTCCAAACCTGGGTCAGGCCCATATAAGCCAACAAATGGTTTCATTGCCGGGACCGGGATCTGCCTAAGGGGTGTTTAGGTGTGGGACGCAGGGACCCTATAGAGAAAGAACGTTGAAAATTCAAGAGGATCAAGGACGATAATAGATCAAGGGTAACGACGGCGAACACAATTCAATTACCAATATTAAAGGGAGCCGGAGGCGAAGACCCAGAACAATTTTGGTTTGTACTGACATCAGTATGGAACGCACAATAAGTCGTGGATGATAACATCAAGAAAGCCATCTTAGTCAGCGCACTGTAGGACCGAGCGCTAACATGGTACATGAAGTATTCAAGCATTAACCCAACAGTGGGGATAGTGGACATCCATACTGAATTGAAAAAGGAGTTTAGCCGGCCAAAGACAGAAGCATAATCGGTCGTAGGATTCAAAGAGATCACGATGATGCCTGGCGAGACCCCATGGGATCTAGATCAGAGATTGAAAAGCACCATTCGCGAGGCCAACATGACCCTGACAGATGCACAACACTGCACTTGGTTCGTCGCATCATTAACGCCATATCTGAAGTTGGCTTTGTCACAACAGAAGATCTCAACCCAAGCGGAAGCGCTGGAAGCAGCAATGCGGTTGCACAAAACCCCGGTACAGGACCCAGGGTTGGGAGTTCAGCAAATCCAAGCGCAGGTCCAAAATTTGTGTTTGGAGATACAGAAGTTAAAGCAAGATCAGATGTTGTGTTCCAAAATCCGGGAGGAAGTATGGTGTATAAAGTGCAGGGGCCAGGGACACGATAAAGATCACTGTCCGGTCTCGGTGAATTTTGTGGTCACAGGGGGACTGACACCATTGCAACCAGAGGCACAGATAGGGCCGAGCGCAATCACCCCACTCTGGTGCGCAATCTATCAGGTAGGAGGAAAGCACAACACAGATAACTGTCATCTATTGCCAAAATACAACCAGACCCCCCAGCAGCTCTTTTGCAACTTTTGTAGATCGGTGGGTCACGAAGAAAGAGATTTTTGTAGCTATCGAATGTTGATGGACCAGACACCGGCCTACAGAATGCAGACTGAGGTGCGAGGTCAGGATCCAGCCATGGCATTTGCGCGCAGTGGGTTCCCGAGACGCGGTCGAGGAAAAGGCAAAATGGGACCAGGAAGGGGTCGCGGGCAGCTAATCTGTTACAACTGTGGAGGACCAGGACATTACGCATGGGATTGTACCAATCCAACCCGAGTATCATGTCCTTATTGTGAGCAATTTGATCATGAGCTGCTAGATTGCCCCGTGCTGATAGCACAAATTCGTGAAAAGAAGGCAGCGCCTCCTACAACAACGCAAAATGTGCAGATGATGAGATCCGAACCCCGCGACGACAAACCCACGGTCAACATGATATTGCGATGTGGCACAGCCACAGGAGAAGTCGATAGGAAGACTAATATGGAAGCTAAGGAAAGCTTCACGGGCATCTCTACTCGAGGTAGTAGGGATCCGCCTGAGCCAACTAGGGATCCCTCAATGATGACTACCTTCTTAGAGACATGCATAAAACTGCTTCGTGACAACCGGGCAGTTAGAGGGTTACAGGAAGTAATTAATAGATTCGCAGGTTGGGGTGAACCTCGCACAGTCCAGAAAATACGAAGATATGCATCATGGACAGGTCGAGAAATGTGGCTAACAGAGCAGATTGGCGACTACGAGATGGATCATGTCATTCTGGACCTAGGTTCTGATGCAAACATATTTCCTAAATAGACTTGGGAGTGCATGGGTAAGCCTACACTACAATGGTCTCCTATCCAATTGCGGATGGCCAACCAACAGAAGATCTTGCCTATGGGATGGCTACATGACATTACAGTAGATATTGATGGCGTAAGTACCTGAACGAATTTCAGAGTTATTGAAATCATGGATGAAACTAGTCCATACCCTATGTTGCTAGGGATAGACTGGGCCATTGATATGAATGGGGTTATTAACCTCAAACAGGGAAAGATGATATCCGAGAAAAAGTCACTATGGGTCGTTGTTCTGCTAGATCCAACAGACGGACCGTGCTACACAGAACCAGTGCGTAGCGAAGAGAGGGGCGATGTATTGGATAGTATCTACAAAATTGCTACACAGGAGGAGCGGAGATTCTCGCAGGGCTACGCCAGTGATTCAGATGAGGAAGACGAGCGATGGTGCAACAGGGTGAGTGAGGCTACCACGTTGCACTGTAATATGATGACGAAATCCCTGTATTGCGTTAAAGTTCAGAACCGCAAACTGTCGATGTATGACGGGCTGACAGTAGTAGAGGATTTCCTGGTTAAATTCGAAAGTGCAGTACCAGAGTACCAACGGTTCGATGCACTCAAATGGGCATTGCACGCAACACCGGCGTGATGGTGGGATACCCATGAAGGAACCTTCGAAGATTGGTGAAGCTGCAAGCACATGATGCAGATAAGATTTGGGAAGCCCGAGCTATGAATAATGGAGAAATATGATGGACGGGAGAATCCGCGCATACATCTGAGCAAATGGACCAAAGCTTATGGTACGGAGCCTCAACCAAAATGGGTGCACTTATTTTATCATACCTTGGATGTCATTCCAAGGAACTGGTATACGGAAACAAAGCTCCGCCAAGGCACTGGTGAGTGGGATATTTTGCGGGAAGGGTTTTTGTCGACATTTATCTTTGAATACCAATGGATGGACACTGTGGACGACACATTACAACTTTTAAAGGTTGCCACATTCAAAACACCACTAGATCCAGAAGATGTCGTGCCATCAGACTGGTCGCAATAGTTGAGCCAAACCTTAGCATGTTACAATGTACAAGCAGAAGATGATGAGGATGACCCACGTAACATCAATATACTAGAAACCGAAGGGAGCCATGAGGTGCGTAGCCCTGAGATACAAGATCCAGATATCACAGTGTCGCTGAAAATAGAGAAAGTGAATATCGAAATAGAGGAAGAGCCGAAGTATGCTATGCTTGGGGACTACTGGGACGACGCCACGGTGGAAAAGGTCGTCGAGCTACTCCAAGAATACCGTGATTTATTCCCTACAAAAATGATGGAGTTTAAGGGGATTCTAGGAGACCTAGGGATGATGAAGATAACTTTGAAGCTACATGCGAAGCTAATGAAGCAGCGACCCGATCGATTGAATATAAAATACAAAGTGAAGGTCCACGAAGAATTGGATAAGATGTTGGCAGCAGGAATTATTGAACTAGTCGAGGAGTCCGATTGGGTCAGCCCTATGGTTGTACAGGAGAAGAAACAGAAGGGGGAGATCCACATCTGTGTGGATTTGCAAAAGCTCAATGATGCTTGTGTTAATGATCCGTTTCCAACACCCTTTACAGATGAGGTACTCGAAAATGTGGGTGGGCAGGAAGCATACTCCTTCACAGACGGGTTCTCCGGGTACCATCAGATCAAGATCGCACCAAAGGATCAGAGCAAGACAACGTTCACTACCGAATGGGGTTGTTTTTAGTATACGGTAATGCCCTTTGGATTGAAGAATGCGCCTACGATATTTTCCCGTATTGTGGTAGCCGCATTCAAGGAATTTATCCACAAATTCTTAGAAGTCTACCTGGATGACTGGACCATATTTGGCCTGGTTAAGAAACATGTCACGAGCTTACGATTGATGCTAGATACCTGCCGACGACACTAGATTGCGCTCAACTTAAAAAAGTGTACTTTCCTCATCCCTTTCAGGAACTTGCTGGGCCATGTGGTTTGTAAGCAAGGACTAATGGTGGATCTGGCAAAGATCGCTGTCATATTGAATCTGCAAGTGCCGCGCAGTGTAAAGTAGCTACGCGCTATGTTGGGACACACAGGTTACTATCGGAAGTTCATCAAAAGCTACGCCCAGATTACGGCTCTGATGGAGCAATTGCTGGAATGAGGAGTGCAACAGAAGCCTAGATATGCTTAAGGAGAAAATGGATTTAGCCCCTATATTGGTCTTTCCAAAATGGGACGTCGAGTTTCATGTGCATGTGGACACGTCCTGTATCATGCTGGGAGCGGTACTCACTCAACCAGGAGCGGAGGGACTAGACCATCTGATTGCATTCGCAAGTCACAGGTTGTCCAAAGTAGAGAAGAATTACTCTACTACTGAGCGAGAGGGATTAGCGATGGTATACGCGCTCCAAAAGTTCCGTCACTATCTGCTTGGAGGACATTTTAAGATGTACACGGATCACTCTACGCTCAAGTACCTAGTGAATAAGCCTGTGTTGGGGGGGCGCATTTGTCGATGGTTGCTGTTATTTCAAGAATATGATTTTGAGGTTGTTGTAAAGTTGGGATGCCTGAATGCAGGTCCGGATCATCTGTCCCGAATTGAGACCGGCGAAGAACCAACAAATCTAGAAGAGGGACTCCTGGACGCCCAGTTATATGCCGTGCACGTTGCAGATGGCCACTTTGAAGATATTATCCACTTTTTAACTACAGGCACTGTGCCGCAAGGGTATTTTGTCCAGCAAAAGAAGGAATTAGTAATACGCGCAGCAGATTTTACCGTAATTGCAGGTCACCTTTACAAGATGGGCAAATGATGAAATATTGCGTCGATATGTACCAGAATTCGAGCGTGAACAGATCCTGGCCGAAGCACATGGAGGGGTTGTTGGTCGCCATTATGTGAGCCTAGCCACAGACCAGAAGATTCTCCACGCCGGATTATGGTGGCCTACTCTACATCAAGATTCGAAAGCATACTGTTGGGCCTGCGATGCATGTCAACAGACGGGCAAACCGTCGCGAAGGGATGAAATGCCACTTCAGCCACAGATAACGCTACAGCCATTTGAGAAATGGGCGATCGACTTCATCGGGCCTATCGAACCGTGAGGAAAGATGGACGTGCGCTATATCATCACTGCGACTGAATATTTGACCCAATGAGCCGAGGCATAGCCAGTTAAATATTGCATGGTTATGACAGCAACAAAATTCTTGTTCAAGAACGTACTGACCAGGTTCGACTGCCCCAAAATTCTCATGAGCGATAGGGGAACACATTTTTTGAATGAAACGATCAGCACACTCACTGAGGAATTCCAGTTCTATCACCAACAGAGCTCACCCTACCTTCTGCAAGCGAATGGGATCGTTGAGGCATTCAACAAAATTCTGGAGACTACACTGACAAAGGTCTGTAATGCGCGATGAAATAACTGGGATTTGCGCATTCCTGCTGTGTTATGGGCATACAGAACTACATGCAAGAAGCTGATAGGCCAGACACCGTTTCGGTTAGTTTATGGCAAGGAGGCTGTTATGCCTATGGAATATATTGTGCCTAGTCTGGGAATCGCATCGATCACTGGTATGGCAAACCGTGGGGCCCTGGAAGAGTGGCTCGCACAGCTAGAAGAATTGGAGGAGGAACGATTTTTAGCTAGATTCCATGAGCAGGTACAGAAACAGCGCGATAAAGTGTGGCATGATTTCCATATCAAGGTGCACACCTTCAAAGAGAACGATCTAGTATTGCTTTATGACAGTAATTTCAAAAAATTCCTAGGAAAACTCCGCATGCACTGGTTGGGACTCTATTTTGTCAAAGAAGTCACCGATGGGGGTGTAGTTCAGCTGGCTAAACTCAATGGAGACCGCTTCCCAGGAAGAGTGAATGGCAGTTGCCTTAAGCTCTACACGGGCGGGCTGACCACCTAACTAGCCGTTCAGAAGATAGTCTCACCACTCCACCCAGTTGTAAGAGAGCGGGGGACGATAAAGCAGCCTGGGGGACGGATGCGCGAGTACTACGGTACGCGTACATTTGACCATACGCAAGGGTCGTAATCGCACGAGAAGGCTCAAGCGAACGCGCTGATAAAAGGAATGATGACTGCTAGCTATGACAAGATGGTTGCATCACGACAAAGGGGAGCGCGCGGCGGGCAATCAAGAGAAATAGTACGAGTCATATATGGAACAAATGGCTATAGATTCCACATGGGAAGGTTACATGAACGGGAATGAACGGAAATCACTACATTTGAATTTCCCATGACTTATAAAGTACCGAGGGGAGTCCACTGGGTGGCCTACGTTTCGGAAACACAGATGGATTTGTTCATTATCTATGCACAAGGTATGTGCCCAAAGGTAGTAATCTGGTTGATAGAGAGGCAGGACTCTCTAAGGAGTATGCGGGTGACAGTTGCGGGCATCCCGCAAGCTGCAGCATCACTAGTAGGAGATGTACTGAAAAAGAGGGAACACAAAGCAGAATTGTTCCAGAGGTCGTTGCTGTTGAGTCCCAAACTTGCATCTTCCCTATACACCTTTCTAGCCTTTTTCCATTTACCTCGACCTCCTAAGCTGTCAAATCATTGCATATTAGTTTAAAAAGAGCATATAAAATGGTTTCCTAACTATGTCTTCTGTCTGTTGTTTGATCTATATTTTTGCTCATTCAGCTGCGGAATCTTGTCACTTTCCGCAGCCAATTCAACTTTCCGCAGCCTTTTTGTTGAAGTCTATGTTACAGGTGTCTTCAGGCGAATCCAGCCACATGGGCAAGTTGCAAATGACGTGGACATGGACCGTGTTCTATTGGTTCAGCCAAATCCCCTCACAAAAGGCTGTGGTCAAAGATAGTCAAGCAGTGGTCAACCTAAGAGTCTTATGGTGGAAAAACTCTGTTTTTCACCACGTGAAGACTTGCGTGGCCGTTCCTAAATCTCAGGAGACATGTTAACACCTGTGGATTGCTCCATGAACCGAATCTAACAGCCAACCTCCTTGGATTTAATCTTCACGGCTACCATAATGCTAGATTTCTGGACGTGGTTATTCACGTGTCTTTTTATAAGTGCAGATTTTAGGAAAGTAGTTATGTCATCCTCTGTTATAAATAAAGCGTTCTCATACGCATATTAGGGAGATTTTTGAATGTAATTTTGACTGTTTACGAGCCCACTGTGCCGTGACTTTATCTCTATGTTATGACTGCATTTTAATACATGAGAAGACACTGTTTATAAGCTCAATTCGTGGTTGATTGCTGATTGGCCGAGGTTGTGCAAAGGGCCCCTGTACACACCAAGGTTTTGTTAATTGTTGTATAGTTTCATGCTTTATTCCTTTATGTTCTTGATGCCACAATTGTTTATTTGTATATATTGCACTGCTTATGGTATTCACGTTGATTGTTGTCCATAGTTTTTATGCTTTCTAATGTTGTTAACTGATCAGTGTCTTTGTTTCAGGTTCTAATAGGCAGCCCGGGCATTTGCACATAGCTTTATAATGACTAATGACCAGAATTATTCTTGTCCTTCTACTGATTTATTTTCTTAGCTCTAATTCCAGCAATGTTTTATTTCTTTCAATTTTGTTCATTTACTTTTCTGCAAGATAGATATTAGATTACTCATGTCATTTTCCGTTACCTCCTAAAGCCATAGCGAGTCAAATGGTGAGAATTTGAAGTATGAATGCGTAGTTTGATATTAGTTTATTTTTCTGCAAGTTAGTTATTGAATTTCTCATGTCATTTTCAGTTACCTTCTAAAGCCAGAGCAAGTCAAATGGTGAGGGATTGGAGTATGAGTGTGTAGTTTAATATTAGTTTCATTTTCTGCAAATTAGATATCAGATTACTAATTTTGTTTATGATTACCTCCTAAAACCAGAGCGAGGCAAATGGTGAGGGGTTAGAATATGAGTTGATGTAGTTTGATCTTAGCTTTGTTTTGCTTGCAACTTTTGGATTTCTTTGAGTTCAATTTCTCTTATATTTACATAGCAGCAAGGATACTGGGTTTCATGGTCACTAGCTCACTGTTTGTTTAATTAGAATATTGGCACATTTTCATTGTCTTTTAGGAATTGATTTCAGCATTGCAAGTTTTAAAACCTTTTGAAAATTTTGAAGTTTGGAAATCATTTTAAAGGACACCATTGCCTTACTTGACTTTTAGAATTGCCATATCACATTAGGGAACCAACAAAGATAAACCCAAAAACAAACTAAAAAATCAAAAACGACAAAAAGAAAGAAATCGGTTATCTTGCACATATAGTGCCCCTCACTTCAGCAGTTTACGACTCCCGAATTGACAATTAATATAGCAATTTAGGACACTCTAAATTGACCAAACAGTTTCCTCGCCCAAGGGCAGGTCGGCGCACTACAACAGAATAACGAAAGGATGAACAGATGGCGACCACAGGTATATATGCAGTTAATAAGTCGTCTATGATGTCCCTCGAAGATTGGGATCTTGTGGACAGTAGCTAGAGTCTTGCAAAATTACAACACAAGCTGTAGTGGATGGTGCGAAGGGCAGGTACGAAGGTCATGGTACCAGGAGGCGGCTCCCCTGTTTGTGCTAGAATCCTCGGAGGGGGTGTTCTATGTTAACCGAGAAAAGAAAAATTAGCATTATCGGTTAGGAGCTGTGGTAAAAACACTAAAGCAGAAGACAGCTGAAGCACTGTAGAAGAAAGGGAAGGAGAAGCAAGACGATGAGCACCACTTAGAGAGAGGAACAACCGCGAAGCCAAGGCAGAGCATCTAGTCGTGCCGACAAGTGGCTTGGGACGAGTCACAATGATTGTGTTGGGGGACTGTTGGGTAGTGGAGGTCCCGCGTAACGGTTTTGGGGCAAAAAGCCCAAGAAGTAGGATTAAAATATTGTAAAACTCCGAAGTATGCAGAGCGCGAAGCATAATAGATTGAGTCAAAGGGTAGTTCGCCTGAAAATAATAAAAAGTAATGTAAATAGAGTCGGCCCACGTAAGGATCATAGGCCAGGGAAGGGTATAAATAGAGCGTGGATCTATGAGGGAAAAGCAGTTCTTTGGAGGGGAGAAATGTAATGGGTTCTTAAAGAAGATAGTTTGAAAGCGTCTGTAAGTTCAAGTCGAGGGTTGGGTAGTAGGTAGAGGCTTTGTAGCTGTGTGCACAAAGGCCTGGAAAGTCCGCAGTTATGTGCGCGGACCCCTGCAGCTGAGTGCACAGGGTAGATCTGGATGTATTGGTGGAGAATAATAATAAAGATAAGTTTGCTTCTGTAAATTCTGTGTTATCACTCATCTATCTTTATGGTTTACCTTTCTATATCTGGTTAATGTAAATGTGATAAGTGTATGCAAATCTAGGTTAATTTTGTGCGCGAATCGATTATGTTGGTTAAATGTTTGCTTAAAGACCATGTTGAATAGCTCTGAATCGTAAGAGTATAACAACGCAGTAATAAGAAAAATATAATCACTCTAGATCAGCACGAGTACCGAACAACGCGGAGCTGTAAACTAGTGCGCAAACCTCCCATACCACACCAAGACATCCCTAGGGTACGGAAACCTAGTCCCAGCACCCTCCCCTGCTACCTCAGGTGAGACCTCAGTCTGTGCTCTACGGGCTTTTGCTGAAAGGGCCGATAGCTGCGGGATTTGTTTGGCTAAATAACTCTTCCAAACTTGGGTCAGGCCCATATAAGCCAACACATATAACTTCTTTAGAAGAATGAGGAGCTATCTCTTTCCAAAAATATTTCTATCTCTTAGAAAATTTATTCACAAGGGAGTCAAAGGTAATTTCTTTGAGATTTCCATTTTCTTGCAATGACTCAAGATAATTTGAATAATTGGGACAAAGTGCCTTGAAAAAAGATATTAGAGGAATATCTAGTTCAACATTAGTGAATTTGATATCATGCATAATAGATTTTACTTCTGATGCAATAGCAAGAGGATCATCATTTTGTAATTCAAAGCTGAACAATTTAATCATCAAGTTTCTGAGAGATTTTTCAACGTAAATCACATGATATTTCATTTGACGACGCGTTTCGAACCAACCAATGTGGTTCATCGTCAGAACAAGTTGAAGAATTAGATCTAGCTATCCATGTTAAATAGTCAGAGCAGAACATCTAACAGATAAAATTCTTGACCAGGTAACAGCTATATGGATCACACAAGCCTCAATTCAACAATTTAATCATTAGTTGGACAACTTCAAGCACAGAGTGTGAGTCATAGAGTTCCTTCAATTTTTGTAAGGCTTCAAAAGCATTCGAAAATGCTGAAATATGGCAACTCACCTTTTCATTTACAGATATTGCAATCAATGCATAGGCCTTGTTGTTCTTGTTTTCCCAAATGGTGAATTCCTTGTCTGAGGTAGGCTTTGCTAGTTCATTGTCTTCTTCTCCAACACAAACTCCTTTCCACGGCTCATTAAAAATGAGAATGTGTTTGATCTTCCATGACCACTCAAGATAGTTCTCCTTCCCGTTGATAACCACTCCCACAATAGATATCAATGAATGCATTTTAAAATTTGTATGTTGTAAAAAAAAATACTTTTGCTCCCAATAAATTGTAAGAAATTGCACCTCTGTTGGTAATATGTGTAAAAAATGAACTATGATATATTAAAACAGAGCTATTATTTGGGGGAGTTGGTTTGTGGGTGAGGGTAAATTTGGGGAAAGGAGTATTTTAGGGAGGTTTATATGAGGGACCGGGGTGTATTAACAGGACAACGTGGAGGTGGGAATGCTTCGCTGGAGTGGTTTGGTAACGAGCCCACGGAGGGAAGTTTAGGGACAGAGGAAAACATAGTATTTTGGGAACAACGTTACATATATATTTGCAATGTTAACTTTGGCATAGAGGAGCAGATAGGCGTGATGTCACGGGGAGGATGGGAGGATGGGAGTCGCGTATGGCAGCGATAATGTTTAGTACTGTATGGAGAGGGCCGACTGTATGGAGTGAGCGACAATAGGTTCGGGAACAATATATTAAAAAAACACAGTGAATATACCAATTACATATACCAATTAAAATTGGGAGTGGATACCACCGATGCGTGAGGGGTGTTAGGGGACTGATGATGTGAGCAACACATATGCAAGGATGGATGTCCTACCAGGCTGACAGTGTGTTTTAAACCACGGGTGTAATTAACTGGTGGGGAGTTGAGCCCCACAATAACCAATGGAGATACAAGAACCCCCCGTGGTCCATCTGAGCCGTGAATCGGAGCTGTGGCAATCACAACTGTCTGAAGGAGCAAGGACTTTAAGTCCTGTCCACAGGAAATAAAAAAATTCACGCAGACACAGTGATTCAACAATTATTCAAGGCAGCATACACGCCATTCATCAACCATCTAACTTTTCAAGCTCTTAAAAAACTCACCAAACGCCATCAATATGCACACTTGCAGCCTCGCATATCTCCAGGTAGACGCACCAGTCTTCACACCGATGCAATCTTTCAACGCACTTAGGTTGTGAAGAAATGCCTCTTTCACACCCCTACCCTGGCAGTACTCTTCCAACCGCATGATGGGGGGGTGTGGCACCACCACCCACTTTCTTTTTAACAATACTTGTATGTTTGGACTACGCCTACTTTCTATACTTAATTTATTTTTCAAATTTACCAAGAAATTATCTTTCGTTAACACAACAGAAACATTCACATTACATTCATCATCATCATCATTATTACCATTTATACATATGCACAACAGATATTTTCATGGGAGGTGAAACTCCCTAAAATGTGAGTCTGCCCGATGATAATAACAATATACAACCTGGCTTACACCATTCGGTCCACCCAAACCACCGTTCAAAGTGTCCACCGGTTCTACTGTCTATCACAACTCATTCACCGTCACACCATTCCTTCATTCAGCTAGTTGTTCACTGTTTCACCGAATGCCCTCACTCGCCCTTGGCTCGTTCAACCAGACGTCCTCACCCGTTCAACTGAACACCTTCGTCCGTTCAACCGAATTCCCACAGCTTGTTTCAACTAGTGCCTTCGCTTGCCCTCGGCTCGTTCGACTGAATGCCCTCAGCTCGTTCAACCAAATGCCCTTGGCTCGTTCAGCCAGATGCCCTCGCTCGCCTTCATCTTGTTCAATCGAATGCCCTCAACTCATTTAGTGGGACGCCCTCGCTCGCCCTCGGCTCGTTCGACCGAATGTCCTCGGCACGTTTAGCCGGACGCCCTCGCTCGCCGTTGGTTCGTTCAACCGAACGCCCTCAACTCGTTCAGTCGAACGCCCTCGCTCACCCTTGGCTATGTTAGCCCTAAGGTTCAGTGCTGATTTTTGGAGGGTCCAAAGGAGGGTCAATCTGCTCTGTTGTTGTCAAAGGGGCCCCACCTGGGTCAATTTTCCCCTTCTCCTCTTACCCCGATCACATTTCACCCTTCCCATTTCCCAAATTAACCTTCTAACCCGACAAACCCCCCACTGTTTGGCCTTAGCCCCAAGCGGAAAAGCTCAAAGCACCCATAAAACCCAGCCATATGCTTTTACGTGCTCATGACTCATCGTACAACATTTTTGCCATCGATCTTCTCTCGCTAATCCATCGGCCCATGTTTTTAGAAAATTATATATTACGGAGCAATGGAACACATAAAATATTGCAGAAATATAAACACAGAAAACGCACAAAACAAGAGAGACACAGATATACGTGGTTCACCCAGTTTGGGCTACGTCCACCCCGAACAGCCAGTCCTTCCTTTCTATTATCCAGCAAAATGAAGAGACACAACCTACAACAAATCCGTTGTAATATCCTATGTTTTCTCTCACAGTCTAAACTCTCTGTTTCTTGCTCACAGAATACACATCTATTTTTCACAGCCTCATATACAATACCCTCATACAAAGAGATGGGTTGCCTTCTAGGGCAAAAAACCTAAACTAAACATAAGTTCTACCGTCAGATCATCCGCCTAATGAACAGCACCGATTGACTAGAAAATTACTATACTTTTACAAGGCAATTTTACATTTGTTTTTAGCTTCGGGGGTGCTGCCCCCGAGCCCCCGCTGGCCCCCGGATCCCCGCGAGGGGGACAAGTCCCCCCCGCACCCCCCAGTGTGGAGGGGTGTACAAACTTCCTAGGGTATACATCCGGCTGAAACAAAGACCTCTGAACAATGATGCTCCACACACAACAATCTCCCACTTGGAGAATGATTGTAGAAACTCCACCGCTACTTCATTTGCTGGACAATGACTCCTCTTTGGACCTGGCTGTTTCTCATCTTCATCGTCATCCTTGAAGACCAATTGAAACTGAGCATATTCTCAGTTTCTCCCTGGTTACAACTTTTGTTAGCATATCTGCAGGATTCTGGCTAGTGTGTATCTTTTCCAGCTTCAACTCTCCATCTTCCAACACTGATCGTATGAAATGGTACTTGAGCTGTATGTGTTTAGTCCTAGAATGAAATGCTGAGTTCTTTGCAAGATGAATGGCACTTTGACTATCACTGTATAACGTGCCCATATCATGCTCCTTACCCAATTCACCCATAAACCTTTGTAACCAAATCATTTCTTTACTAGCCTCTGTAGCAGCAACATACTCTGCTTCTGTTGTTGAACGTGCAACAACACTTTGGATTTTTGAAACCCAACTGACAGCTGTTCCTCCAACAGTAAATACATATCCTGTAGTGCTCCTCCTGTTATCTCTGTCACCTGCCATATCTGCATCAACATATCCTTGTAGGGAGATGTTTGAACCACCAAAGCATTATGCTTTATTTGTGGTACCTTTCAAATATCTGAGAATCCATTTCACTGCCATCCAATGTTCCTTTCCTGGATTGTTCATGTACCTGCTTACAACTCCCACTGCATGTGCAATATCAGGCCTTGTGCAGACCATTGCATACATTAAGCTTCCAACTGCTGATGCATATGGAACTTTAGACATATAATCCTTGTCTTCATGGGTCTTTGGGCACATTTCCTTGCTAAGTTTGAAATGGCTAGCAAAAGGTGTACTAACTGGTTTTGCATTGTGCATGTTAAATCTTTTCAACACCTTTTGTATGTACTCATTCTGAGACAATGTTAATTTACGATTTTTCCTGTCTCTAGTTATTCTCATACCAAGGATTTGTTTTGCAGCTCCCAAATCCTTCATTGCAAATGAATTTGCCAATTTTCTTTTGAGCACATTTATTTCCTGCATGTTAGATCCTGCAACAAGCATGTCATCTACATACAATAACAATATAATATAGCTGCCATCATTTTGCTTTTTCAAATAAACACAATGATCAGAGTGACATCTAGTATAACCTTGTTCAGACATAAACTTGTCAAATTTTAGATACCATTGCCTTGGAGCCTGTTTTAAACCATACAAGCTCTTCTTCAACCTGCACACTAGTTTCTCCTTCCCTTTCACCTCATATCCTTGTGGCTGATGCATATATATCTCTTCCTCCAAATCCCCATGGAGAAATGTTGTCTTTACATCTAACTGCTCAAGATGCAAATCTTCAGCTGCTACAAGACTTAAAATAGTTCTTATTGAAGTCATTTTAACAACAGGAGAAAATATTTCATCAAAATCAATACCTTTCTTCTGTGCAAACCCCTTCACCACAAGTCTAGCTTTGTACCTCTGTTTTCCTCCATCTTCTTCCTTCAGCCTGTAAACCCATTTATTCTTCAATGTAGTTTTTCCTACAGGCAACCTGACTAAATCCCAAGTCTGGTTATGCATTAAGGAGTCCTTCTCTTCTTCCATGGCTACCTCCACTTCTTCCTGCTTTCAACCTGCATTGATTCTTCATAACATTCAGGTTCACCAGAATCAGTCAACAATAAATAATATAATGAAGGAGAGTATCGTTCAGGGGGTCTACTTATCCTGGTAGATCTTCTAACACCACTTTCAGGTGTTTGGGGTGCCTGTTGCTGTTGTGGTGGTTGCTGTTGTTGATTATTATTATTTTCAGGCACCTTTGCTTTTTTAGTGATTTCATCAAGAACTGCATATTCCTTGTTTTCTTTTTCTGTTTCTTTTCCTGCAACTGATTCTTATACAAGACCTTTTCATTGAATATTACATCTCTGCTCCTGATGATTTTGTTATTTTCGTAATCATATAAGCGATAACCAAAATCATTAACACCATGTCCAATAAAGGTACATTTCTTTGACTTTGCCTCAAGCTTTGTTCTATTTTATTTATCAATATGGACAAAGGCCTCACAACCAAAAGGCTTTAAAAAAGAGTAGTTTACCTTTTTACCTATCCATGCTTCCTCCGGAACACCACCATCCAAGGAACTTGAAGGCCCTCTGTTTATTAGATAAACAGCAGTATCTACAGCATCTGCCCAAAACTGTAAAGGCAATCCTGCATGCAATCTCATGCACCTTGCACGCTCCATGATTGTTTTGTTCATCCTTTCTGACACACCATTTTCTTGTGGTGTTCTTGGAACTGTCTTCTCTCTGTGAATTCCATGTTCTGAATAGTACCTATCAAACTCTTTGCTGCAATATTCACCTCCATTGTCTGATCTAAGACACTTCAATTTCTTTCCTGTCTCAATCTCAACCAAAGCTTTCCATTTCTTGAAAGTATCAAATACATCAGATTTATTCTTAATACAATAAATCCAAGTTTTTCTAGTTGCATCATCAATAAAAGTAACATAATAACGAGAGCCACTGAGAGATGATACATGAGCAGGTCCCCATACATCTGTATGCACAAGCTCTAATTTTTCGCTCTTTTTTCTTTCCCAACTCTGAGAAATCCGACTCTCTTCTGTTTTCCATAAATGCAATTCTCACAGAAATCCAAATCAACATTCTTCAAACCCGGCAACAAATTCCTTGAGTGAAGAATCTTCATCCCCTTTTCACTCATGTGTCCGAGCCTATGATGCCATAATGCTGCATCTGCTCCTTTGGAAGTTAAAGCATTAATAGAGTTAGAAATACCCTTGCATAAATACAATGTACCAACCTTTTCGCCTTTTGCTATTACTAGGGCTCCTTTGGTTACCTTCCAAGCTTTATCTGTGAAAGTTGTCACACAACCTTCATCGCCTAACTACCCTGTTGAAATCAGATTTTTCTTTAGATCTGGAACATGCCTTACCTCCTTTAATAGCCATTGGTTTCCATTCTGTTGTTTTACAAGAACCTTACCCATTCCAACGATTTTACAGGGTTTATCATCACCCAGACGAACTTGTCCAAAATCTCCTTGAACATAGTCATGAAAGTATTTCTCATCAGGTGTGGCATGGAATAAAGCCCCTGAATCTACCACCCAGGAATCAGTAATATTTTCAAAAGAAAGAATCAAAGCATCTTGCAACACCTCACCTGTCACATTTGCTTCATGATTGTTTTCTTGCTGTGCATCTCCTTCTTTTCCCTTCCGAGATCTACAGTCTTTCTTTAGGTGTCCTTTCTTTCCACATTTCCAGCACACTATCCCCGATCTGGACTTGGATCTGCCTTTCCTTGATTTACTGCGATATCCTGAGCTCTTTCCTCTTTCCATTTTTCTTCCTCTAGACTCTGCACTCAAAGCATTTCCTGATGTCTCACCGGAGCTTTTCCGTCGCATTTCCTCGCTAAGGATAGCACCGACAACATCATCAAACTTTAAAGTACTAGATCCAGAAACAGAGTTACTAATGGCCATTACCAAACCATTCCAACTTTCTGGTAATGAGCACAAGAATAACAGAGCTATAACTTCATCATCAAATTTTACCCCTACAGAACTTAACTGACTTGTAACTGTATTAAAATCATTTAAATGGTTTGCAACAGATCCACCTTCCGACATATTCATATTAAATAACCGTTTCATAAGAAATACCTTGTTTGAGGCCGAGGGTTTTTCATATAGTTTCAACAACGTCTGCATCAAACCCTCTGTCGTGGTTTCCTTCGAAATGTTGAAGGCGACTGACGCAGCAAGGCACAACCGTATTGTTCCGAGTGCCTTTCTATCGAGAAGGTCCATTCTTCATCTTTCATACCCGTCGGCATCTTTGTTTTTCCGCCCAATGGTAGGTATAGATCTTTCTGATACAGATAATCTTCCATCTGCATCTTCCACAGCGAGAAGTTTTGGCCGTTAAATTTCTCGACCCTAAACTTACCATCTTCCGCCATTGCTCCCACTCGAACCAGGAACCCTTCTTTCCTGCGAGTTTATCAGCCAAATAGACCTTCGGCTCTGATACCAGTTGTTAGAAAATTATATATTACGGAGCGATGGAACACATAAAATATTGCAGAATTATAAACACAGAAAACGCACAAAACAAGAGAGGCACAAATATACGTGGTTCACCCAGTTTGGGCTACGTCCACCCCGAACAGCCAGTCCTTTCTTTCTATTATCCAGCAACATGAAGAGACACAACCTACAGCAAATGTGCTGTAATATCCTCTGTCTTCTCTCACAGTGTAACCTCTCTGTTTCTTGCTCACAGAATACACATCTATTTTTCACAGCCTCAAATACAATACCTCAGACAAAGAGATGGGTTGCCTTTTAGGGCAAAAAACCCTAAACTAAACATAATTTCTACCGTCAGATCATCCGCCTAATGAACGGCACAGATTGACTAGAAAATTACTATACTTTTACAAGGCAATTTTACATTTGTTTTTAGCTTCAGGGGCGCTGCCCCTGAGCCCCCGCCGGGGGACCGCTGGCCCCCAGACCCCCTAGCCGGGGGGGGATCGACCCCCCTGGACCCCCACGAGGGGGACAAGTCCCCCACGTGGAGGGGTGTACAAACTTCCTGGGGTATACATCCGGTTGAAACAAAGACCTCTGAACAATCATGCTCCACACACAACACATATTGTGCCCGATAAAAGCAAACATGCTCGATCACTCCCCACCGCCAAATCACCTCCGCCAGATCTGATGGTCCTCGCCCATGTCGCACGGGTAACTAGCATGGACAATACCCGCGTGATATAGGTGGTTTCTCTCTCTCCTCCACCGCTACATGTCATTTATTGAGTGGAATCACGCAGCTTCTGACAATTACCACTTACCGCCTCAGGCCTATGTGATGAAAACCATTACCGCTCAGGACAAACCACTCCCGCACGCTATCGCCCGCACATCTTCGCCGCCCGATAACCGTCCGATCTACCCATTGAAGATCCCATGGCCCGGATAGGTCCCGCTCTCACCATGACCGATAGCCTCTGTAAATTGATCTCCACCACACATTCTCCCTGATCCAACGGCCTCCATTCATGATCATCCCAGCTATTCACCCACCATGCACTCCGTCCCCACGTCCAATCTGTTACCCGAGGAAGAAGACAACCAACTATGTTAGCCTGGTAATAGTCTAACCCCAACAACCGAATTAAACAGAGAGCATGGCCGAATGGAGAAAAGGACACAGCACGACTCAACAACCGAATTAAACAGTCATGGGACTCCACTACCATAATTAGTCTAACCACCTAAAGGACAACACAACACCTGAACTGATCAGGTTTTCACTGTGAAGAAAGCAACCTCATTCAGAGACGTTATCAAACAGTTAAATGTAGTTGGTGGTCAATTAAAGACCCCCCATCCCTAAAACGACAGGGGACCATTGTAATGAAAAAGTTATAAATAGCCACTAGAAAGATGTAGTCAGGGTTGGCAATTGTGTTTTGGTTCAACTTCTAGAGACTGTAGATATTGTGTAACTTGCAGTGTCTCATCTTCATTTACAGCAATGCAAGCTTCTTTTGCTGTTAATTGCTCAATGCCCATTTCTCCTCTATTCTAATCTTGTACCTGGAATGTTTTATTCATGATATCTTCTATACCTAATGCTAGATAACTGTCATCTTATCTCTTATTAGTAAATTGAATGTATTACTGAGTAGGTTACTTAGGCTTCTTCTGTACTAACTGCAAGATAATTGTCATCTTATCTTTGCATTGATAGATTATATTTGCAAGTTTCCTTACTAGTTGCAGTTGGCCATCATACATTCTGTATGCATCTACTGGTGTGGTTAGTATTCCTCATCTATTCACCTAATTCCCAAACTATTGAGCATTGGTGGTCTAAATCCTTGTAGTCTGAGGGTGTTCATGCATGTCTGGAGTGAAAACAGAGTAGAAGTGGTTATCTGGCTTGAACCGAACCATCACCCATCCCAATAAGTTCCTAGAACCATATTGAAAATTATATGTTACCAGGCATCTCTGAGCTACAACCTAGGAGAGTTTCCTGGAGTCCTAACATAATTGGCGCCATTGCCGAGGAGAGGAGATTGAAGCTCAGCTTCCCTGGGAGAAAGACACAGATCCATCTTAGATAATAGCAAAGTCTGGACACTTTTTTGGTTGTAATCATCTATCTGGCGACTCTACTAGATGTCGAACCTCTTGGTGACTCCACATCATAGTTCTGGTTCAGTTTCTGAGGCATACTCAGAGAAATCCTCAGAAGTCACCAGCTGACTCAGTACCTGACCCTGAAAAGATCATAAAAGGAAGAAAGATATCACAGAAAGGAGCATTAGGATCAAGTAAACTTAAACAATCTTATGCATCTCTGCAAGAAAGGCTTGGAATAGAACAAATACATGTTGAGAATATAGCCTCTAACACTAGCAGTGAAGAAAAATTTTCAGAGATTCATAAAGCTCCTTATTCTTTAGGTTTTCCTTTTGCTTTAAGCCTGAAGGAAACCTCACCTCCTATCCCCCATATTCCTTTAGTCCTGTCAATCACTCCTCAGCTCTCTATCATTCAGACTGCCAGTACTCTTCAATCCACTACAGCCATGGCAGGTCCACAAGCACCCACCAAAATGGAAAGAATCATAGCTGCTAGGTATGGACCTCTAGTACTGCCCACTCCTTTGAATGTAATTTCTGTTGGAGAATATAAAAAATACATGCCTAATTTCACTGGGACTGAAGGGGTTACAGCTGAAGAACATCTTGAGTCCTTTTATAGCTATGCTAATAATCTAGACATTAGTGAAGATGATGTGTGGATGAGAGTTTTTGTCCAAAGCCTAGATGGAGAGGCAAGAAAATAGTTCAGAGAATTTACCCCTAGATCTATAACAGACATTGAGGCCTTAGATGATGTTTTCCTAAAGCATTAGGGGGATAAGAAATATCTGCTCTACTATCATACTGAGTTTGGGAACCTAAAAAGGGAAAATGGGGAGTCACTTTCTGATTTTAATAAAAGGTTTAACCGGATGTACAGTAAGATACCAGCTGAAGTGAAACCTACCCCCTGCCTGCTATTGAGAGAAAGAAGATGTGGTTCTCTGGCAGAGATGCAGGATGCAGCCTTGGAGGTAGAATCTAATATTATAGCTATAGAGAAACTCAAGGGACATGTTGACAGAAGGAGAGAGAGGGGTGAATCTTCTTCATCCTCAGATCCCAAGATAGACAAAATGACCAAGATGATAGAGTCATTGGCCTTTGAAATCTCCAAGCTGAAGGCTGAGCAGCATTCAAGGAAAGGAAGGGTTCCTAATACATTTGCTCCTAGGAACCCAGATCCATATAAAAGAGCCAATGAGTAGCTGCAGATTATGTAAAGGAGAAAAGATGCCAATGAAGACCAAAGGGTGAAGGTCCCTTTTCAGAACGCAGTCATGGAAGAAGAACAGTTTGAGGAAGATGATGAGATTCACTGCATGAAAGACAAAGGCAGCGCCCCCTTTTTTACCAAGATTGCCTATGAAGAGTCGTTACTCAAGGACCAGACCAACCAATAATGGGATGGTGGGGTTGTTCTACAAACTGTAGATCAGCACCAATATAATCTAAGGTCTATGATGAATAGTTTCAAAGAAATTCCTATTCATAAAGTTGTTGTCCCTGCAGAACAACAAGCTAATAACAAGAAGCAACCAGCAGTTGATCCTATAATCCTCAAAGCTCCAGCCATAGACATAAGAGGCCTTGACAAGTCCCTTTCTTATTTCAGTTTTCAATCAAAAATCCAGAAGCCAAGAATACCTATTTCCCTGATTGAACCAGTGAAGAATGAGTCCTTCAAGAAATCAATCCTTGAGGATCTTGAGCCTAAAACCATCCAAGCTTCCACTGACTATGTAAATCTGCAAGATGACCAACCAGTTGTTATTCTCAGCTTAGTGATCGAAAATTGTGAAGATAGCTCCCCATCATTCTATGTTCCTCTGTCTATTCATGATAAAATCCTTCATAATTGCCTTCTGGACACTAGAGCCAGCCATAATTCAATGCCCAAGGTTGTCATAGATAAGCTCGGTCCTGACATTACCAAGCCTTATCAGTTGGCTTCTATGCAGCTTAAAAAGCCAGTTTTCCAGATCACAAAGGAGGAAGGCCCACAGATTTGGGACATGTTCTTTGAAGGGGCTTGCTCTAAGGAAGCTGCAGGAGCAGGTGAAGTCCTTGTGTCCCCAACACAAGAATGCATTGATTCACCTTTTATATTAACTTTTCAGGTCACAAATGACATAGCAGAGTATAAAGCAGACCTTATTATTCAGCAGGTGTACAAAAGCTTCCAAGCAAAACATCCAAGGCTAGAAGCATGCAGAGAGGAGGTGAAATATAGACCATCTCTGCCTGATAATATCAAATGCTGGAAAGATTTTGAAGTGGGTGATCAAATCAATAGGCTTTTACAAGTCTTTGATGAATTAGCTGATATGCACATTGACCAAGAGAAAGAAACCTTTGGTAGAAAGGTAGAAAGGGTCAATTTTCAGTTGGGTGACTGTTTTCTCAAAATGAATGCATTAAAGGAAGGAGGAAATGTTTTTGATGTCCCATTCAATGGGCTGTTCTCTGAATTTTATTTCAGTGAAGGCTTTCAATCCTTGGTATTGTAAATATGTTATTTTTCAAAGTTTTGGTGTAGGCATAGATAGACTCCATGCCCAATGGAACACTAGGTAGTATTTTTGATTTGGTTGCTTACAGGAAAGGCAGTGGTCTACGAGTCTTGAAACCTCACAAGGAGGATTTCATCCCCAAAAAGAGCCAGTGTTAGCCTTGAGGTTCAGTGCTGATTTTTGGAGGGTCCAAAGGAGGCTCGGTCTGCTCTGCTGTTATCAAAGGGGCCCCACCTGGGTCAATTTTCCCCTTCTCCTCTTACCCCGATCACATTTCACCCTTCCCATTTCTCAAATTAACCTTCTAACCCGACAAACCCCCCCCTGTTTGGCCTTAGCCCCAAGCGGAAAAGCTCAAAGCGCCCATAAAACCCAGCCATATGCCTTAACGTGCTCATAACTCATCACACAACATTTCCATCGTCGATATTCTCCCACCAATCCATCGACCCATATTGCACTCGATAAAAGCAAACATGCTCGATCACTCCCCGCCGCCAGATCTGACAGTCCTCGCCCATATCGCACAGGCAACTAGCACGAACAATACCCGCACGATATGAGCATTTTCTCTCTCTCCTCCGCCGCTACATGTCATTCATTGAGTGGAATCGCAGGGCTTCTGACAATTAACACTTACCACCCGAGGCCCATATGATGAAAACCATTACTGCTCAGGACAAACCACTGCCGCACACTATCGCCCTCACATATTCGCCACCCGATAACCATCTGATCTACCCATTAAAGATCCCACGGCTCAGATAGGTCCCGCTCTCACCGTGACCGATAGCCTCTGTAAATTTATCTCTGCCCCACATTCTCCCTGATCCGACGACCTCAGCTCACGATCATCCTAGCCGTTCATCCACCAAGCACTCCAACCCCACGTCCAGTCTGTTACCCGAGGAAGAAAACAACTAGCTCTGTTAGCCTGGTAACAATCTGACCCCAACAATCGAATTAAAAAAAGAGCATGGCCGAATGGAGAAAAGGACGCAACATGACTCAACAACTGAATTAAATAGTCATGGGAATCCACTGCCATAATCAGTCTAACTACCTAAAGGACAGAACATCACTTGAATTGATCAGTTTTCACCATGAAGAAAGAAACATCATTCAGAAATGCTATCAGACAGTTAAATGCAGTTGGTGGTCAATTAAAGACCCCCCATCCCTAAAAGGATAGGGGGCCATTGTAATGAAAAAGTTATAAATAGCCACCAGAAAAATGTAATCAGAGTTGGAAATTGTGTTTTGGTTCAACTTCTGGAGACTGTAGATATTCTGTAACTTGCAGTGTCTCATCTTCATTTTTAGCAATGCACGCTTCTTTTGTTGTTACTTGCTCAATGCCCATTTCTCCTCTGTTCTAAACTTGTACCTAGAATGTTTTATTCATGATATCTTCTATGCCTAATGCTAGATAACTATCATCTTATCTCTGTATTAGTAAATTGAATGTATCAGTGAGTAGGTCACTCAGGTTTCTACTGTATTAACTACAAGATAATTGTCATCTTATCTCTGCATTGATAGATTACATTTGAAAGTTTCCTTACTAGTTGCAACTGGCGATCATACATTCTGTATGCATCTGCTGCTGTGGTTAGTATTCCTCATCTGTTCACCTAATTCCCAAACTATTGAGCATTGGTGGTCTAAAGCCTTGTAGTCTGAGGGTGTTCATGCATGTCTGGAGTTAAAACAGAGTAGAAGTGGTTATCTGGTTTGAACCGAACCATCACCCATCCCAAT
Organism: Pinus tabuliformis; assembly: GCA_031772625.1. NCBI lineage: Eukaryota > Viridiplantae > Streptophyta > Pinopsida > Pinales > Pinaceae > Pinus > Pinus tabuliformis. The sequence continues at coordinate 699,150,681 of CM062805.1, read as the reverse complement.
AAGTTCCTAGAACCATATTGAAAATTATATGTTACCAGGCATCTACGAGCTACAACCTAGGAGAGTTTCTTGGAGTCCTAACAAGATCATTCGACCGGACGCCCTCGGCTCGTTCAACTGAAAACCCTCATCTGACCTGTGACCTGTTTTCTTACATTCGTTGCGGCTTTATGCTTCATCCCAAGAGTCCGCCTGCACTTCGCCAAGTTTTAGACCTCCCAAGGTAGCTCACCCTCCTAGCTTGCATGAACACTTGGAAGAATTTCTTGATGTCTTTCTCCACCATCTCGCCACTCTACTTATATGGCGGTTGGCCAATTGGTTGGGGTGTCGGCCCACCAAGCCGACCCACCATTTTTTCCAACTCGCCCCTCCGTCGCATCGGCCCATGGTGTGGGCGCCCATACATGGGAGCACCCATCATATAAACTAGCCAAACTCCCAACACTTAGCTATTTTTACGATGACCTGTCGTGCGGCCGTTTCGCTCATTTCCTCCATTCGTCCAACTCGTCGCACCGTGTGGGCGTGCCCCAACTCGCCAGTTACCTCCCAGCTTGTCGCTCGCCCGTCATGCGCGCTTCACTGACTCGTGGGCTTGACAGCCTCAATGCAGCAATACGAGCACAGTCCTTCAATGCTCAACAACTAAGTGTTGATTCAATTTAAGTAACGTATTGGTTTCTAAGCAGCGATAATAGATTACAAAGACAAACATTCCGGCAGGTCGAACCAATGCAAAGACAGATTTTATGGATAGATAGGGAAAAGAGCAAAAAATAGTGATAGATGAATGTCAAGAAACTGACAGGAGTTATAAGAGCAGGAGAGGGAAGCCAAAAATGGTGCCAACTCTCGTAACATGTTAGGCCACGAGGTAACTCCTCAAATCAACTCTGATTATTCATTAGGATTCCTCATTGTTATATACACAAGGGAGTGACTCTTGGGTTTCACCTCATGATGACTCCATTTTCCATTATTTACTATTTACATTATTTACAACTATTCACCCAATCCCCATGATTAGGTGTCAACAATATTAAATTAAAATAATATATATATAAAATATTTTGATTGTGAAATAATTTATGGTTTTTGAGCATGTGGTATTGATAAGACATGTTATTGGTTCGTGGTATTATAATAGAATAATTTAAATCTTAAATCCCTATCATAATAATCAAAAGCTTAGATGGCCCATGGTATTGATAAAGCATGGTATTGACCCATGGTATTATGATTTTCTTTCGTCTAAAAAATTGTTCATAATTTTATTAATAAAAGCAAAATTAAAAAACATCTGTCGATGCGTTTCGAAACAACTAGTGTGGTTCATCGTCAGGACAAGTTGAAGAGTCAGATCATGGTTGCATATTAAATAGGGAGAGGAGATCTTCCAAACGGCTAGGTGTGACCATCAACGGCTATATAAAAACTGCTAGATTTGTAATATTATATTAAAATATTCTTATAATGTTTTTTTTTTTTACAAGAACGGTTATAGGATTTCATTAACTGCATGGCTAATGGCCACAAAATCGGTTACTAAGAGAGGAGCAATTTTCAGCATGCCTTTCTACCAAATGGGAATTGGATCTTGCTCTTATCAGCTTCCTCTTCTTACAATTATTGAAGTGCACTTTTGTTGCTAATTGTCCAAGCTGAAAGATACAAACGAACTGTTGTAAAAGAAAACAGTAAAACATTTCTCTTTACGAGATAGGCGCCCACAGGATTTCCTTATTTTGATAATAGTTCCAGCCTCTAAGTGAACAGCCTTGTTTGCCTGAGTGTCTGCTGCTTTATTATTTGTTCTTAGTACATGAAAATAATTCAAGTGTAGAGACTTTGACATGCTTTTAATCCTTGTAATTAACCTTGCTAGCTGCAGATATTCTGGGTTGGAGTTGGTCGCCACTGCTCTTATGATTACTTGGGAGTCTCCAAAGACATTTGCTTCCCGAATTCCCAGCTCTTTGAGGAAGTTTACTCCTTGTAAGAGGGCCAACGCCTCAGCATGTATGCTAGATGTATGGCCTAGACCCCAGGCAAAATTATGTGGAGATATGTTGTCTGGCATAATAATGTGACCTCCCGCATTGGCCTTCCCAGGATTCCCTTTTGCTGCCCCATCAAAGAATAGGGAGGGAATTGGTTGGTTGGACAGCCAATCCTAAAAATATTTCTCATTTTTCCTAATTTTCCAATCTTCGAGAGTTGGAGGAGAGCTTCTTGGCTTATGGAAGTTAAACTTAAGGACCTCTCCCAGCTCTCTGTGTTGCTAGCTGAGATTTGAGTCGTCTCCTATGTCTTCCAGCCACTCGCTTAGTTGGCATTTCACTGTGTTGGCTACTATTCTATGGTCCTGATCTTTACTCTGGAATATCCTCCTGTTCGTTTCCAACCAAACCTGCCAGCTGATGAATTTTGGCAATGCACTCCAAGCTGACTTGATCAATTTGTTTCTTGGTTGTGCACCTAGATATCTGGCCATCCAGTCCGCGAACAAATCCTATACAGAAGTAGGAAAAATGAAATCATAATTCCAAGGATCCAGTAGCTCCTGCCAAATAGAGATTGTAAAATTGCATTCAATCATGAGATGAAGGGCAGTTTCTGAGTTTGCCTTGCAAAGGATGCATCTGGAAGGTCCATTGAATCCTATTTTCTGGAGTCTGTCCTCAGTGAGAATTTTTTGGTGACAGAGGACCCAACATAAATGACCTATTTTGGGAATAGATGGGAACTTCCATATGCCTACCCAAGGGGCAGCGTTGGGAGGCACGTGAGGGCGCTCAAGACACTTGGTGTATCCCTGCGTGACTGTATAGCCTACCCGATTTTTCCCCCAGCCCCTCACGTCCTTCCTGCATGCGTGAATGGGAGCTAGCCTGTGTAGAAGAGATCTGATCGCTGCCCACTCAGGTTGTAATTCGTTGGGCACAGGGAGTTGTTTCCAACCTGCCCAGATATCCTCTATCCACAGTGAAATGTCCCACAGGGTGTGGACATTTGCTGCAGCAAGTCATTTCTTTAACTCTGTAAAGTCTCCCAATTCGTCCAATGGAGGTCGATCCAGTATTCTGTCACTCCATAACTGAATTCGCTTGCCATTACCAGGAATCCAATGCGAGTAGTTTTTTATCATTGGAACAATTCTGTTAATGAAAGTGCTGAAGTGATTTCTAAGTGTGTTTTTAGGCTGATCCAAACATCTGAGCCTCATACCTCTGAAGTATTTCCTCCACAGTGCAATCTGTGCCCAATTTGGCTTAGGAGCAATGATTTTCCAGATTAATTTGGCTCCCATAGCTAGATTTTGAGCTTTGAGATCTTTTAAATTCAATCCCCCTTCAAAAATTGGTTTTGTGATAGTTTCCCAATTGATTAGGGAAAATCTCTTATCATTTTGTTTGCCACCTTTCCAAAAGAAGTGCCTGATTAGTTCCTCCATTTTTTTGATTAATCCCACAGGTGCCAGGAGGACAGAGAATTTGAAAATCAGAAGATTGTTGAGAACTGCCTTAATGATCACTATTTTGCCGGCGATGTTGAGCCAAGAGGATCCCCAGGCTTGCATCTTTGCCTTGAATTTGTCTAGCTGAGGAGACCAGTCTCTACTTGTTGCCCTCTTGTTGAAGATTGGCAGACCAAGATATTTGAATGAGGACCAAGTAGTGGAGGCTGCAAATCCAAGGCATCTAGCTATGGAGTTTGCAGAAGAAGCGGAGATGTTCCAGCAGTATATTTGACATTTACCCTTATTTAACACACTGCCTGAGGTCTTACAGAAGTCGTCCAAAACTGCTTTGAATTTGATAGCTGAGTGCGATGTAGCAGCTCCTAGCAGAAGGGTATCATCAGCAAAGAGGGCGTGATTGATGCATTTCACCCCTCTTGCAATGCATAGTCCAGCAATGTCTTGTTCTTGCTGCTTTTTATTCAAGTAGAAACTGAGAACAGAAGCCTGAATGATGAATAGGAGAGGTGAGAGAGGGCACCCCTGCCTCAGCCCTCTAGAGGCTTTGAAAAATTCAGCAGCCCTTCCATTCACTAGAGGGGAAATCCAAGGCTCCGATATGCAATATTTTATCCACTTTATGAGGCTTTTCCCGAATCCCAATTTATACATTACATCAAACAAAAATCTATGTCTAACACGATCAAAGGCATTAGCTAGATCTAATTTAATAACCATACATTTTCCTTTCAGTGTTGGCTGGAACGGATTGCCTCTTGTACCAGCACGAAATTGTCCACCAGCTGCCTGCCCTGGATGAATTCCCCCTTGATTGTCTGGAATGATTTTAGGGAGAAATCTTTTCAACCTGTTTGCTATCACTTTGGTGATCACTTTGTACCCAATATTACATAATGAGATTGGATGAAATCTATTGAAGGAGTTTGCCCCTTTTTCTTTAGGGATGAGGGCGAGAAATGTCGAATTTGTGCAGCGTCCAATCTTCTGACAGTGCTGGGATTTCTGAATCATTTTGAGGAATTCCTTCTCAATTATCTGCCAACAGGTTTGTAAAAATCTCAGTGTGAAACCGTCCGGTCCAGGGGCTTTATCCAGATCCATAGCGAAGAGGGCCTCCTTGGTTTCCTTGAGCATGATTTTGCTTTCTAGGACCTGGTTCATCTTGGGGGTGATGAGGTTAGGGACAACGTTCAGCAGGCTGTCATTGTAGGAATTTACAGGGTAAGTTCCTCAGAAAGAATACCAAAAAGACACCGCTCACAACCAGATCTCAAATCAATACAACATCCATTATTTTTGACGTGGTTAAAACCCTCAGAGTGCAAGGAGGGAAACAGTCCACGGCCTGTCCCAACGTGGGTACAGACAATTTATTAATCAAAGAATGAAAATTTACATAAGCTTCTCTCATGCACGGATTACCCGAACAATGACCCTCCATGCGCTTTAAATAGAACTCATGGACCAATCGGGTGTCAAGCCACGGATCAAGTGTCGGTAATACCGAGGTGAGAGTGAACCGTCGGATCACTACATATCGTGACCGTCGGATTGTAAGTTACAAAATGTACAACGGTAAAGAAACACACTTTACCTAACTCTAACCTAACTCTATGCTAGACCAAGTTGAACTTAACTATATCCTATGTGTCGGAATATCCTAACATCCCCCCTTAAGAACAACTTGGGATAGGATTGAAGGATTTACAAATATGACACAATAGGAGAAGGAAGGAGGCACTAGAGCCTATCCCCCCTTAGTGACAACTTCCTGAACTCCAAGCATATATCGAAGTTTAGTGAACTTCGCCTCTGTGAGAGCCTTTGTGAAGATGTCTGCAACCTGATCATCCGTTGGACAATATTGCACTTCAAGAACATGGTCATGAATGAGCTTTCTGATGAAGTGCATGTGTAGTTCAATGTGTTTGTTGCGCTGATGCTGGACTGGATCTTTGCATAGCTGAATGGCACTTTGATTATCACACCAAAGTGTGGTTGGATGCTGCTGCTCAAAGCCAAATTCTGATAGGATCTGACGAAGCCACAAGGCTTCCTTACTAGCTTCCACGGCACCACGATACTCTGCTTCTGCTGACGAAAGAGAAATGGCAACCTGTTTCTTACAAGCCCATGTAATAGGTCCTGAACCAAGAGTGAAGACATAACCGGCAGTGGACTTCCGATCATCAAGGTCACCAGCCCAATCAGAATCAGTGAAACCAACTAACAGAGGAGCTGCTTTGGCACTGTAATGAATCCCAAACTGTACTGTACCTCGAACATAACGAAGTATTCTTTTAGCTGCTTTCCAATGACTTTCACGGGGTTTTGCATAAAACGAGCAACAAGGCCAACAGCAAAGGAAAGATCAGGACGAGTATGGGTTAAATACAAGAGTTTTCCGACAAGTTGACGGTATAAGGTAGCATCAACTTCAGGAGAAGTACAAGAGACTGAAAGTTTGACTCCAGACTGAAAGGGAGAAGGGGCTGGCTTACAGTCTTCCATGTGAAAATGACGAAGAATATCACAAGCATACTTGGACTGGGAAAGGAAAATACCTTCTTGGGATTGCAAGACTTGAAGACCGAGAAAATAGTGTAAGTGTCCTAAGTCTGTCATTTCAAATTTCTTTTAAGGCTGGACTTCACATGGTTTATAAGGTTGGGATCACTACCAGTAAGAATAAGATCATCAACATAAAGAACAAGGATGATAAAGAGTTGCCCACTTTCTTGGTGTAGACAGTATTGTCAGAATGACACCTAGAAAAGCCAGATTCTAAAAGAAAGCTATCCATTTTGGCATACCAAGCCCGAGGAGCTTGTTTGAGGCCATAAAGGGATTTCTTAAGTCGACAAACGAGGCTGGAGTCTGTTTGTATGAAGCCAATGGGTTGTTCCATATAGATTTCTTCCTGCAAGTCCCCATGCAAGAAGGCAGATTTAACATCCATTTGATGGACTTCCCATTTTAAAGAGGCAGCAAGGGAAAGAACAAGGCGGATAGAGTTCATTTTGGCAACTGGAGAGAAGGTTTCAGTGTAGTCAATGCCTTCAACCTGTGAAAAGCCCTTAGCAACTAGACGAGCCTTATGTTTATCAACTTTCCCATCTGGTCCATACTTGGTTCTGTAAACCCATTTGCATCTAACAAGTTTGCGTCCCTTTGGTAGAGGAACAAGATCCCATGTATCATTTGTCATCAATGAATGATATTCTTCATTCATAGCTGCTTCCCAATGTGGATGGCCTGAAGCTTCTGCAAAAGTGTCAGGATCATGATTTACTGGAGCTTGAGCCAGTAAAGAAGAGGCTCTTTCAAACTGAGAACGTGTACGTCGCTGATCTGTAGGATCACCGGCAAGATCACCTGCTGCATCCCGAGTAGCACGGACCCATCTTGGAAGTTGAGGATCCTGAGAAGGTGGGGAGGATTATCATCCTCGCTTTCATCATCAGAAGAAGAAATGTTTTCAAAGATAGAAGAGATAGGAAGAGGTGGCACATCCGCCGGACTAGGCTCGCAGGCCGATTTATTTTCATCAAATTTTACATCTCTTCTAATGATAACATTTTTGGACTTAAATGGAATAAGTCTATAACCTTTTACATCTTCAGAATATCCAACAAAAGTACATTTCTCACTCTTAGGTTCTAAAGCTTTATGCTTTTCATCTGGAATATGGGCCCATGCTTCACTTCCAAACACACGAAAGTGACTTACATCTGGTTTAATGGAACTCCAAGCTTCTTCTGGAGTGATATTCTCTAGAACCTTAGTAGGAGTGCGATTCATTATATAATTTGCACAATTAATTGCTTCGGCCCAAAAACTAAGACTGAGTCCTTTAGATTGCAGCATACAATTAGCCATTTCCTTTAAGGTGCGATTTTTCCTTTCAGCTACACCATTTTGTTGTGGAGTGTATGGAACAGTATGTTGCATTTGAATTCCATTTTCGGTGCAAAAGTTGATGAATGCGTTTTTAACATATTCTCCACCATTATCAGTTCTTAGCTTAAGAATTTGATGTCCAGATTGTTTTTCAACAAATGCTTTGAAGGCCAAAAAGTGCTAAATACTTCGCTCTTGAGTTTTAAGAAGTATACCCAAGTGCGTCTAGAGAAATCATCAATGAAAGTTAAGAAGTACTTGCAGCCAGAGAATGAAGCAACAGGAAGAGGACCACATAAATCACTGTGCACAAGCTGTAAAGGGGCTGAGGCGTGCCAAGAGGCACGTTTGTCAAAACTGTCCCGATGATGTTTTCCGAGTACACATCCGGAACAAACACCATCTTTGCAAGATACCATAGGAAGACCTGTCACCATATTTTCTTTACATAGATGCTGAAGGGAGCGATAGTTTAAGTGACCAAACCGCTCATGCCAAAGTTTGCTCACTTCATCATTATGAGCAACAAACACTGAGGGAAGATGGGATGACCCAAAGTTGTGAAACTTATACAACCTTTTGGAATCATCAGCAAGACCAGTAGCTAGAATCTGTTTAGGATCTTTTAGATCCTTGATTACAACATCATGAGGTGAAAATTCAACAATTTTACCTTCACCTGAATGAGTTATCTGATAGACAGATAGAAGGTTGCAGGATAAGTTTGGAACACATAATACATCATGAACTGACCATTGTCTAGATGAACAGTTCCAGTCCCTACAACATTAAGAGATCTATCATCACCAACATATATATTTTTGGTGTTACAATCATTTAAAGAAGAAAACATGGCTTGGTTTTTGGCCATGTGACAAGAGGCTCCAGAATCAATGAGCCACTCATGAGAATGAGAAGAAGAAGAAGATACATTTAATGCATAACCAGACTGAGATGATTGACGATGACATGCAGAAAGTGCCGTTCCGGAAGTTGAAGTTGAAGTAGGCTCCAGATGGATGTTATGTTTCTTCATTGCGGCTTCCAAGGCTTCCATCTTCTTAAAGCATTTAGATTCTAAGTGGCCATCTCGATTACAAAAGTTACAATGTCTTCAATCCTCTTCCATTTGTTTTTATTGGTCTTGTCATTTTGCTGAAATGATCTTTCATCTTGAGGCTGAGTTGGTTTAGGACCATTCCTTTGAGGATAAGACTTCTTAGGATTCTTTGAATTTGGTTGCTGCTGGCGGCTAACGCTTTCGAGGAAGAGTTTCCAAGATTAAGAAGACCAAGGTGTAAGAGTTTTTCTTGTTCTCTTATTAAGGAATCACAAAAGGAGTCAAAGGAAGGGGGTTTGTAGTCTTTGCCTTGACAAATGAAAGCTTCCCTTGTAGAATGGAAAGTGGAAACAAATACAGAGTAGGCTGGTCCCAACTTAGTAAGGATGGAATAAATAAGGTTACCATCTTCTTTCTTAACTTTAACACCTTCCAAGAGATATCTAAGGGTCTTGAATTTGGACAAGAAATCTTCAATGCAAGAAAAATTATTAGGATCCAAAGTAAGCAACTCATTCTCAAGTTGATGGGCTCTAATTTCATTTTTAATCCCAAAAAATTTAGCAAGTTTTTCTAATGCTTCATGAGGAGTTTCAATTCTGCAATGTGGAATCTAAGATCAGGAGAAACAGACATTCCTATCAAACCACGTGCTTGATCTTGTCTATTTTCCCATTTTTCGGCCTTGTCTTCATCTTTGGGTTTCTTCTCTTGGTCTGTGGCTATTCTGAAGAGACCTTTACTTCTAAGTAAATCTCCCATGTAGGCTACCCATTGGAAGTAGTTAGTGCTGTCAAGAATGACTTGGCATGGACTTTCCATTTTTTGAAAAAAAAACTGAAGCTGAAGATGCTGAAAGTAAGTGGTCCAATGGATAGATCTCGAAAAAATAGGCGGTTTTAAAAAAAAAACGCCTGAAAAAGGCTTCCGGATGAAGAAGTTATGGCTTTTTGAAAAAAAATTGTTGACGTTGCCGGCAAAGTGCGCGAATGTGCGGGAATGAAAAAATCCGCCCCCACAAAATGGAGACTTGAACCCAAGACCCTCTACTCTCTTAAAAAGTCTTTGAACCAATTGATCTATACAAAAAATTTGAGAGAGAGAGAGAGAGAGAGAGAGAGAGAGAGAGGGGGGGGGGGGGGGGGGGGGGGGGGGGGGGGGCTCGATTTGCGTGCTTGCCTTGGGAAGGCTCTTTTTCCCTACAAAACACAAAACACAAAACCCAACACGAATATGCAAAGAAAAACGAACCTTACGGCTCAAAGTTAGCTTTAGCCAAAAAACTAGAATTTTTTTTTTTAAAAAAAATCTCAAAGTTAGCTTTTAACCGAAAAACTAAATATTTTTCTCAATGTTTCTGATTTTCCAAGATCACACTAAGGTGCAGGGAAAAGAGCATACGCATGAGAAAAATCCTTCTTTCTGTTTCTGATTTGCCCAGATCGCACAGAGTCGCAGGGCAAAGAGCATACGCAGAAATGAAAGGTATAGATCCGGAAAAAAAAAAGGCTAAATAAACCGAAACCGAAATAAGCAGAGAGAAAATGACAGTAAACTGCAAAAAAAAAACACTGTATACCTCCCGATCTGAAAAATGACGCAGCTAGGGCTACCGGAAACCTTTTCGCGTGAAACGAAAGGGGTTCCTCACTGAAACAGATGCTCCGAACGCAACAGAGCAGTCCTCTCGGCCCGAAAGCAGTCAAAAACAGCAGATCTAGGAAACGACAGCCGCATGCAGTTCTACCGGCTTCAGATTTGGATCACCAACGGACGCGGCCCTCAAATGGCTCTGATACCATGTAGGAATTTACAGGGTAAGTTCCTCAGAAAGAATACCAAAAGGACACCGCTCACAACCAGATCTCAAATCAATACACCAGTATTTTTGACGTGGTTAAAACCCTCAGAGTGCAAGGAGGGAAACAGTCCACGGCCTGTCCCAACGTGGGTACAGACAATTTATTAATCAAAGAATGAAAATTTACATAAGCTTCTCTCATGCACGGATTACCCGAACAATGACCCTCCATGCGCTTTAAATAGAACTCATGGACCAATCGGGTGTCAAGCCACGGATCAAGTGTCGGTAATACCGAGGTGAGAGTGAACCGTCGGATCACTACATATCGTGACCGTCGGATTGTAAGTTACAAAATGTACAACGGTAAAGAAACACACTTTACCTAACTCTAACCTAACTCTATGCTAGACCAAGTTGAACTTAACTATATCCTATGTGTCGGAATATCCTAACAGTCATTTTGCTCAAGCTCCTGTTTCTTCCCTGTACAGCTTTTCAAAATGATCTGAAGCTGCCTTTTTTATGCTTGCAAAGTCCTTCAGAACGTTGTTTTCTTCTTTTATTTCAATGATGGAATTCCGTTGTTTCCTAGCTTGAGCTTGTTTATGAAAGAAAGAGGAGTTTCTGTCGCCATATTTGAGCCAAAGACTTCTAGACTTGAGTCTCTAGTACTCCTCTTCTGCCAGGCATGCCTTATGGAAGTTTTGCTGAAGCTTGGCCTCCTTTTCCAATTCCTCTTTTTGATTTCAGCTATTTCAAGATGGAGATGTTGGTTTTCTAGATCTATTTGAGATTTTTTCCTTTCCGCAGCTGGGTTGGGTAGGGACTTGGCCCAATTTTTTAGCATGGCTTTAACTCTTCTAAGTTTTTCCTCCCACACAAAGAAGGCAGTAACCCTTAACTAGGGTCTTTCACTGCAGTCTCTGACCTTGTCCATAAAGTCTGCTTCTTTGGATCTAGAGAGTGGCTGAACCTGAATGGAATAGGCCCAGATCCTTGGGGGTCAGCAGTTCCTGGATAATAGGCTGTGATCTGTTTGTGTCGTGGAGGATGTGCGATTAGCTTCTAATCCTATAAGCAGGAAGGAACTTGCACTAAAAATCTGTCCAGTCTTGCAGCTATGTGTCCTGGGCCAACCCTCTTGTTTGACCACATGTACTTGCTGGCGATCGGCTTGATATCTAACAGATCCCAATCTTGCATGAGATCTTCTACTGATTCTCTTGTCGGATCTCTGACAATACTGCCTCCTCTTTTTTCTGACGAAAGGAGGGTGAGATTGAGGTCTCCAGCTATGATAATGTTTTCCAAGTTTTCCAGATCTGCCAAGTTTTTGATGGAGTCCCAGCATATTTTATTTTCACCGGCATTGTTAGGGGCATATACGTTGACCAGACTCATAATTTCCTTAGATTCTAAATGTTGCACTTTTAACAAAATCCAATGAGTGTTCAGGGATTCAGAGATGAGGGAGAACTTATTTGGATTCCAGAGGGACCCAAGTCCTCCTGATGCTCCCCAGGCAGAGGTTGCATGCACTCTGTATTTTTTCCAAAACTTTATGCTTTCTTAGAGGAAGGCTAAATCCTCCAGTTTAGTCTCTTGGATGAGGAGGATGTTAGGGGCTTCCAGTCTTATTAGACTATTCAATGCTTCTTCCTTGGCTTTGGAGCCCAATCCCCTACAATTCCAGGAGACTATCTTCATCATTTACTTTTGCTGTGATGAGCTCCTTTGGAGCTCTGGGTTTGGATCCTCTTCGTCTTCGGGGTTTTTGCTAGGAGTTTCTCTAGCGTTGGCTGGTTTCCCTGGAGCTTGTCTTTGTATGTTTCTTGCTCCCTTTTTTCTTTTGTTGACATTTGGCCTCTTGTAGATCTTCTAAGGGTAGACTGCGATTCCCCTATTTCCCCTTCTTCCTCCGATTCCTCGGACTCTTGGGTTTCCTCCTCCTCTTCCGACATCTTGCCTTTGGATCTCTCTAGTTCACTTTTAGATTTAGGCGGAGAGACTTCTTTCGGAGTTTCTGTCTCCTGGGTATTCATGGCTTCAGATCCGAGGATCTCAAATTTGTTCCCTTGGCTCTCCAAGGGTGAATGCTGAGCAGGGCCTGTTTGGGGGGCTCTGGTGTTAGTATTTGCAGCCTTCCTAAAAGAAGTTTTGGGTCTTTTTGCCTGATTCCATCCTTCTTCCTTCCCTCTTTCCTCTACCCCTTTGGACGGGCAATCTCTAGCGAAGTGTCCGTAGACTTGACACTTCCGACATTTGAACGGCAGTTGCTCATAGTCCAACTTTTGGACATGCGTCTAAGGACCTACCTTTATTTTGATGGCTTCTGATAATCCGACCTCCAGATCTACCTCCACACAAATTCTGGCGCAGTCATACTGATCCTTGTTGTTGGCCTTGTCTATGAATTGCCTGAGAGTGTTTCCGATGTGTTTCAGAGAGTCCCAGTTCCAATAGTGAACCGGGAGATTGGGGAGCCTTACCCATACCGGGACCGCAGAAGGCACATCCACAGCCGGATCGAAATCTGGCATCCATTTATTCAAATACAGCCCTTGAGGCCCCATGAAGTAGGGGCCATTTCTGAAAATGAGATCCTTGTCCTCTTTTTCTGAGAATTCAAAAAGGAAGTAACCTCTTCCAAGAAAGTAAGATGTTACCTTGTTCTTGATCAGCGGGGCTCAGTTTCTAGCAACCCAGTTCTCTATTGATTTCGAGGAGGGCCAGAGACCTATAAACTGACCAACTAGAGCGCGATCCACCAGAGATAAAGCTACTTGAATCGGACCTTCACGAGGGAGAGCGATCTCGGGGATGTCTTCTAGCCTTTTCACGAACTTGGCAGCTTCCACAGCTTTCTTCTTGGGCAGAGAGGCCAACAAGGATCTGAAGGCCTCAGCAGCGGAAGGCGGAGAAGGGGAGGAAGGCCCCTGGGGGGGATCCGGCTCCTCCATGGAAACCCTAGCCGACTGCAGCCAGAAGCTAGAGCCTTCGGCGTACAAAACCTAGCCGACCACAGCCAGACGCTAGAGCCCTCGGCGGACCCGCCCGCGGGGATCGAAAATGCAGGAGCGGGCGCGCGCGCAGTCTTCTAGATCCGCGGAGTGGGGATCTTGAAATTTGCAGGGCCGAGCGAGCGCGCGCAACAACTCAGAGCCAAAAAACTCTCTCGAGGCTATTATTGTTACTATTAATTATGAAAAGAATAAATCAAAATATTCTTATAATGTTAATCATGGTTTATAGGTCAAAAGTTAATAACTAATATTAATACTAAATAATATAATATTATAATCATAATAAATAATTTTCTTCTTAATAATTAATTTAATAATATATATATTTTAATATATTATATATTTGTATTTTATTCTATTTTATTTTATTTATATATTTCTATTTAGTTATTAAATTAATTTATTTCATTCTTTTTAATTTATTTATTCATTTAATATCCAATAGGGATAAGATATACTCAATCTAGGTAAATAAGTCTAGAAATCTTAATTCTTATACATATTAACAATACTAGGTTATACAAGTAAGACACGTAAAGGGGGTGTTTTATAATAAGATTGATTTAATATAACTAATAATCGAATGGAATTAATAAATTATTATTGAATATTAGTTAAAAAAATAAAAAAATAAAAAAATAAATAAAAAAAAATTGGAATTATTAAGGTAAGGGTAAAAGCTTAATATCAAAGTTATTAGTAAAGTCATCTAATGGATCTAGGGATGTTAGTACAAGCCAGGATTGATAATATTAAGATATTAATGTTATAGTATTATTAATAAAAATATTAGAACGAGAGACAAATTCTAAATTCAAGACAGTCAAGAACAGGACAATTAATAAAATAAATTAACCACAGGAGAAACCCTAGGAGGATAGAAAAGTCAAGGCTCAATGGAGAAGGATACAGAATAATACGGGGAAATACAGGGAAACCTAGAAAGCTACAAAAGGTCAAAAAAGGGCCCGGGGGGGAAGGGGAAGGCATGACTGGGAAGAAAGAGTAGGGATCCAGCAACTATTGATCTTCCAGTAGTCTTCTCTATTGAGATTGTTTGGGCTTCTTTCAATTTCAATAGCTTCCATGAATTTACGATGATGGAACTGCGCAACCTTGGCAATAACCTTGGCTTCTTCAATACAAACATGATGCTTGGTCTTTTCTGCATGCTCTACTAATGTTGAAGACTTGGTTCTCCCATGCCTTAGGTCATCTGCATGTTCGTTGATCCTTTGATTGATAGAGCGCCTTGTTTCCCCGATATGGGGAGTCCCACAAGAACAAGGAATAAAAATATTCAATATAGGGGATTCCTCATAAGAATATAGTCTATATTACATAAGGCTATCATTGGCAAAACAGTGCAAAAATGGCCAATGGTACATTATTTCCATGAATTCAATTTTTATTTTTATTTTATTACTCAATTTTTTATTTCTAAAATTTTGGTATTTTTTTGCTATTCAAGAATCAAGGAAGGATCAATATAGTGAAGATAATCAATACAAGAGGGACTCTCAATGGAGCATCATGTCACAATAAACTTGGAACTAGATAGGTTATTATTTGACCAAATTAAAATGTTAATGTTTACATAACATAATATTACATCTTTATCCATACTAAGTTACATCATCTTTTCCATATTAGAGTTGGAGAAATTATCAACACAATTAATAAACCAATCTAGATCCATATTAACTCCAAATCTATCAAGCTAGAGGAATCCCTTGACAAGAGATTTGATCCCTATAAGCTCTTGGTAGATCTGAAATTAAGATAAAACTAAATTAGTTTAGTTTCCTCCTTTAAATAAGCTACATTCAACATAAATAATACCATAGATCAATACGATGAATTCTCAGTACAAACCACTTTTATTTTTATTATTATTTTATTTTTAAAAAATTAAAAAATTTAGTTTTATTTTTATATTTATATTTTTGTTTAATTTTTATTTTGATGTAATTTGATTTAATCAAAATATTTAACATTATATTTAACAATCTACTACTATATTATGGTGAACTACAAACCCCTAAATCTACGCTGCCTAATTCGATTTTGTTTTTAATCCCCAATTAAATTCAATGACAACAAAATATTACAAACAATAACCAAAGACATTAACTTCAGTACATAATGACCCAACTGAATATAACGTTTACTATAGACTGAATACATTTTTTTGTCTTTGCATCAGTACAAATAGGAATTTAACTTTTTTGGCAGTGTCTATACAGATAAAAATTCGATTTTGTTTTTAATCCCCAAATTAAATTCAATGACAACAAAATATTACAAACAATAACCAAAGACATTAACTTCAATACATAATGACCCAACTGAATATATAACGTTTACTATAGACTGAATACATTTTTTTTGTCTTTCCATCAATATGGAGTACAAATAGGAATTTAACATTTTTGGCAGTGTCTATACAGATAAAAATATCTGAATTTCAAATGAGAAATAATAATCAAATTTTTATTTAATAAAGTGGGTATATAATTTTATTAAATTTTATAATAATTATTAATTTTTATTTTAATTTAAAGTAATTTATTCAAAAATATTTAAATATTTTTTTATAATGAAAATGTAAATATTTAAATTTAATTTAAAAATTCTAAATTAGTGTATGTAATTATTTTACATATGAGACAAGGAAGATCTATCTTCGCTTAAAAATACTTTTTAGTTTTGAATTTCTGATTTTTTTAAAGAAAAAACACATGTTTTTAATCATTACACTCATTCATACTCTTAACACATTCAAAACACATTTTACCTCAAGGAAAAAATTACTAATCATTAATGTGATATCCGCGAAAATACCTAACATTTTACCTCGGGAAAAAATTACTGATCATTAATGTGATATCCGCGAAAATACCTAACATAAAATATATACGTTGGAAACTTAACTAAAATAACATTAACGTGGTATTCGCAATCAAGTGAAAATACATAACATAAAATATATACATTCCAACCTGCATAAATTGAAACTTAATATATATCGATATAACATCCTTGGACACAATCCGTCGCGTGAGATTACATAAATAAAAAAACTTGGAACATATTTACTCATACATTCGGCATCAGATTTCGTGCGATAAATACATAAACAGAAAACCAACATATTTTATACATCCTGAATCAGAATTCATTGAACAGAACCTGGAAGCAATTTGATATCTTGAAAAATCTTTGAGAAATAAAACGAGTAATTTATATTTTGACCATCATACATAGAATTCCACTCCAAGAACCAGATAATTTGAAATTGGCTTCTGCTCTTGTCAGCCGTGTCACGTGGATGTTACAGGCGAGGGAAAATCGGCTGCTGTACTTGAAAAATGGAATCTCCTGCGCAATCTTTCGTAAAAAGCAAAAGCATAATACCACTCTCATAGATAAATTAAAAAGAGCTACACAACATACCATCTGGGAAAAGAATGGAGAAATGGAGAAATTTCAAGACAAACCAACTAACATATTGCATTACTGGTCCGTAGCCCTGTAAGGTATCAGGTCCAAATCTGCTGTAGAATCAATCGAACGCAAGAAAAAATTACTAACTTTGAATAAGGTGCAGAAATTAATGTAAATGTACTTTGGAATGGGATCATCTGGAACTTAAAAGCTGAATTCAAAATGATATCAGCAGCAAATGGGGCACTGAATCAAGCCATTCTCATTGCAATCAGGGCACCTCACCACCATGTTATCATCATTCACAAGCTTGCAGCTTCCACTGCACTCCATGCAAGGAACAAATCTTACCCCTCCACACCCATCACAGACTCTGCCAGCCATGGCTGTTGGAATCCCTGCAAGCAGCTCTACCATTTTACCTTCTTCATGGATTTTGAGAACCTCATCAGCACCACCAATGTATCTGCCCTTGATGAACAATCTGGGCACCGTTACAAGCTTCCCACCCATCAATTTTCGGAGCTCATTTCTGAACTCCAAATGCATAGACACGTCCCTTTCACTGATACAAATCTCATAGCTCTCAAGTGCATCTCTCACATTGTTGCAGTCCTCGAATGTTTTCCTGATACCCCTCAAAGTAGTGGTATAGAGAACCACAGCATTGGCCCCCCCAGGAGGGCATTTTTCCTCAAAGTTCCAAAGTGGGCTGTCCTTGCTTTTGTCAGATTCAAGTGCCCAAGTTAAAACACCCTCTTTTGGGCTCTTCCTGCGATGCCGCCCCTCTGCATTTCTAATGGCATTCCACTCCTCCTCAGATAAATTCTCCAACGCCCTCTCAAACGAAGCAAGCAAGTTAGGATCAAAGAGAGGGCTGCTGGGTTCCTTGATAAGGTCAAGAGAAAGCCTAAGGCTTGAATCCAGTCTCCTGCTTGCTGCAACTTTCAAATCTGTCATGGAACCATGAGAACCAGGCCTCCTCATTCTCTGTTTCGAACGCACAGAAGCAACATGAAAACCCACATTTTCAGGACTATTACATTTATTAAAATCGATTTCTCCCAGAGGACTGCTGAGGCCCAATCCACTTTTGACCTTACTAGGTGTTGAAATCTGTTTGGGCCTTGCATTCTCTTTCCCAAAACGCTTCTTTTCACTCACATTACCTGAAACCCGGGCATCAATTTCTTCAACAGTATGGTAAAGGCTCCCCTGTTTCTCCAAACATTTTTTCGCAGGGGACTCTTCGAGCCCAGCCATGAGTTCCCAAGCATTAATGGTAGTAACTGGTTGGTCCTCTGTACTGCTAACCACTGCATTTTCTTCCTCTATAACTTTTTTCTCCACCCAGCTATTCCCATCCAACCCCTTCAGGGGCTCTGAGTCGGAACTCTTTGTCTGACTCGAACTTTCATTCCCATCGTCCTGATTTTGATTTTCTGTTCTGGGTTTGCATTTGGCCTCCACTCGAGGAGAGGAGTCCACTCTCAGAACTCCATAGGTGCTGGAAGTCAGAGCTACCATATGATTAGAAGCAGAGGCAGAAACAGAAATGTTTCTCTGACGATGTTTCTTTCTCAATTTCTTCTTCGACAGCTTGCCTGCCACACACCCCATTCGGATCTGGTTTTCTTCACCTACTGTTGAAAGAAAGGACTTTTCTTCTTGTTATTCCGCGATTATTCAATCCTTACCCGAGATTTCCTCTGCATTAACTTCAAAGACTCGAACTCGACCCCATCAAATAAAAAATGCCATACCTATGTCCCGAAGCAGTGTGTTGATCCCATCCACAAGAAACTGCGCCTCCTCCGCCTTTTATATAAACCTTCTGCAATACATTAATGGCTGCGGGTACGTATTCGTAGAGTATATGGGTCGGTCCTCTACGGTTAATAATGACGGGCCACGTCATTGGAAGTCGTGATGCCGTGAAATCACTTATTGTTTTTTTATTTCTTTAACGGTCGGCTCCGTTGAGTAGACGGGGTGTTGGGCTTCAACGGTCGGATTTTTGACGGTGTTCGAGAACTCGAGTTCCCTCGTGTTGCGAGAGGGGTGTTCGAGTAGATTTTGAATTTAGATTTGGTTAGTCTGGTGTGGTGTCTTCTTCATGTTGACATGATCTTATGACGTGGAGCCCTCTTGTCGTGTAGGGTCCACCTTGGTACATTGAAATGATAAAATATTTTTTATTTTATGGGACCGTTGAGAAGCACCCTAGGAATTGTAAAACATTACCGTGGTAGGGTCAGAGTGTCTGTCCATTACTTGAAAATGTGTGTATGGAGAGAGCTTTTTTGAAATTGAGCTCAACCACTCAACTAGATTGCCTTGGCCTTGGATAGCAAAAGAATACTTGGGGAGATGCAATTTGTCCATTGTGTTTGGCAAAATTTGTGCCGAGAGGTTCACGAGATCACTTGTATGCTTTTTCCTCTGCCCAAGTGTAGGAGAGAGATATTGGAATGAGGAGGGTCATCACAAGTCAAGCATGTCGATGCTTCTATTCCCTGTTTTGTCATGTACTGGTTGTGTAAAGTAGACTATAAGAATGGACATGACTAGTTCATGAGGTACATGTATGTGATTAAATCCAAGCCTAAAAGCAAGCTAGGAAAGTTGTATTTTGGTTTATAATGGGATGGTTGGGTATATGTGTGTGAGGATATTAAGTATATGTGAAGGTTAATTTCTATTTTTAGTTAGTTAAAATATACCCTAAATTATTTAAGGTAAGAGTGAAGGGTGTGAGAGAAATAGTTTTTTGGGTTTTGGAATAAAGGAAGCTTTGTCTAATTGTAATTTTGGATTTATATATATATTTTAATTAAAAAAAAAAAAACAATAGACCTTGTATTAAAAATATAAACATTGTTGATATATTTAAAAAATTTCGCATCGTATGCAATATAATAACAAAATTTTATAAAAATTATTCCCTTGTCATGCTACTCAATTGTTCATCCATATATACCAAAATATATATGATGCCACATCAACATTTAGATTATGCATATATCCAAAAGCAACTAAAATATAAAGCCCCATATATAACAAAAGAGAAAAAAACTAAGAGAAAGGAATTGATAGAGCTTAAGCCACATCGTTCGGCTCCCTGTAAATATGAGCAAAATGTACCTCAATGAAGAGGACGAACATTGTCCTAATTCTCCTCTTTCAATAAGAAATAGAAGGAGGCGCAAATGTCGACTTCTACAAAGCCCAATCGATCACCACTTTGGATCGCCAAAAATATCTAATTTTGCAATATATATTCATCTAGCACAAAATAACACACCCCATAAAGCAATAATTTATGCCCTAGAATTTGAACCAGATCAACTGGACCAACTGAAATGGAAATACATACTCGGTCTAATGACAATGTAGGCACCACATCCCAAGAACTATGGCTAGTGACCCCATCTAAAAGCTCACTGGTAATTACTCCCTATATTCCCCTGTTGGATATATCTTTAGCTATTACTATTAACCACAAGCCCAATTTCTTTAAAATGTGCACTGATTTTCATGCATGTGCTAAAGATATTTGGCAATTTGTCTTCAAAGATTCTTGCATTCCTACATCGCCAGATCCCCCACATGATATAGAAAGGAAGAGGCCGAAAAGCCTTGCATTCATTCATCCATCCCCAAATACATGATTCCGTTGAAGTAGGATCCCATGTAGCCTTGATTTTTAAAAAATTCAGCACACCTTTCCAAATGGAAACCTAAAATCGGCAAGCGAGAAAAATATGTGCCACATCCTCTTGCATGCTCAAACATAATATGCATCTACTCAATCACCTAAAACCTCGACGACACAAATTATCCCAAGTTGAAATTTTCTTTTGCCATGCTAACCATCCAAAACACTTTAGTTTGAGAAGGAGATTCCAAGTCCATATTTTATTAAACCAACCATAGCTCCCCTCTAACTGTTGCACCCCAGTTATAAACTTGCATACATCTTTGACCAAGATTTGTTCCTGTATAGTCTTCCCTTCCCACTTGAATTTATCCTCCGCGTCATCTAAAGTAATACCAACCATAATTATATTTTGAATGTATATATCATATACCTCGACCAATTCCCCATATAAACCCAAATCCTTCAAACAATTGGAAAATAAGATATTGAAAAACAGGATATATAGCCACTTGTATCTAATTGATATAATAAATTCCCAGGTTGTGGATATGGAAGATGAGTGTAGAAGGAAAGATGTGGTCTCCATTGAAACCCATAATAGGGTCCAGCCCAATCTCAACTTTTGTGCCCACACCAATCCGCCACCTCATATTTCCAAGCAACCATGTTTTGATTTTGACATCCCATTTGGAAAATGTATGAAGTCAAGATTGGAAATCGAGCCCCTCCTTTGATCCATTCATCCAAAGATAAATTCTTAAGATATTTCTCCTGAATGGTATTCTACCATATACCAGAACCAAATAAAGCCCGCCACGAGCTTTTTACCCCTAGTGCCTAACCGAAATTTTCAATATCCATTATGCCCCAGACTCCCTCCATTGTGGGTTTAGAAATGTCCTCCAACCTAGCAAGGTGAAACTTTTTTGCTTCATAGGATTCAGCCTAAATGAGTTTAGAAATGATAACATTAATCTTTTTTATGATGGAGCGAGGTAAAATGTACAGGTGCATCCAATACACAACAATGTTTTGGAGGATGGATTGAACCAATATCAGTCTACCACTAATAGACTGCAACCACTTATGCACCCATATATTTAATTTACGTTCAAATTTGTCTATCAACCAACACCAATCTCGGATTTCATAATTATTTTGCTTTAAAATGAATTGAAGGTATTTGAACTTGTCCACTAATGGGACCACCTCAACATTGAAAGTGATAGAAATCACAGAAATACACTTCGAATTCAATGAAGCATCAATCAAGATAGATTTGGAATTGTTTATGAATGAACCCAATGCAAGACTAAATGATTGGATAATTTGGAGCAAATGTTTCCATTCACCAATCGATGCCTTGCTAAGGATAAGGACAACATCCATAAAAATTAGATAAGAGATAAACATGTACTTAGTGATATGGAGTTTAGAAAATTGACCTATCTGATGTGCCAATGAAATCACCTGATTCAATCCATCAATGGCAGGCAAGAATAACAAAGGTGGTAAAGAGTAGCCCTGCCTCAATCCCTTAGAGGCCTGAAAGAATTTTGAAGGAATCCCATTAATTAATATGGCGAAATTATCTTAGAAAATGCACACCATGATCCAATAAAAAAACTCCACCGATAGACCAACTTTATGTAGAATCATCCTAAGGAAACCCTAGTCTACACATTCATATGCCTTGTGTAAGTTTAATTTCAACAATAAAGCCTCTTTTCTTTTGTCTTTATCGAGTGATTGCATTCCTCAGCGATGGAAATGACATCTTGTATCTGTCTATTTTTTTAAAAACCAAATTGAGTATAGGAAATATGTAATGATAGATTATCCTTGATACAGAAAGCAATAACCTTTGAGATCATTTTATAAATGATATTATAGATAAAAATAGGCCAATAATTTGCAAAGTATTTTTCCAGAGAGACTTTTGATATCAAAGCAATAAAAGTTGTGTTAAGGGCCCTAGATAGCTTACAATTGATTCGGTATTCATCTAAACACAATAAATCGTCCCTCATAAGATCTAAGAAATGAATGAATAATTCAACCAGCTAGCCATTTGGACCAAGACATTTTCCTTTGCAAATGATTTTAGAATAGAAACCAATTCGTCAATAGTGATCAACCTCCCTATTTTACCATTGTCCTCGACACTAAACATACAAGGATATAATTGGATGATCTTAATTTGATTATCAATATCAATCCCATCACTTGCTCAATATAGTGCCCCGAAATGTTTAATATCCTCCTCATGAAGATCATGCAAGGGGGATATTTTCTGACCCTTAGCATAGATTGTGTTTTTACACCTCTGCTAAGAGGCATATTTGTGAAAAAAATTAGTATTTTTATCTCCTTTCGAAATCCAAATGGCACGCCTTTTGAGACACAATTAAGCTTCTCGATGCTTAAGAATAATCCTTTTACTCCCTTCTAGTTCCATAACTCGAGCTTTAGCGACCTCATTGAAGTATTCTGGCCTATTTGGATGAACATACCCCATAATTTCATGCTCAATCTCCTGCCATTCATTTATATGACTTCTTTTTTCGCCTTGACCCATTGTCGAACCATGAATTTTAGCCTGTTAAGCTTCTAGCAAACCCCTTCCACGTGTAAAATCCCCTTTATAAAATGTAATCTCTATCAAACATCTCTAACCATATGGTCAAAGTCAGGATCCTTTAGCCAACTATGGTTAAATTTGAAAGGTATACCTCTCTTAGTAGACTCATCTTGCCATTGTAGGAAAATAGGAACATGATCAAAGAATTGTATAGAGGATACCCAAGAAAACATCATTCCATGATCTTCCAATAAGTTTTCATGTACTAGGAATCTGTCAATCCAAATTGCAATTCCCTCCTTGCCATACCACCCATTCTTCCATGTGGGGAGAAGTGAATTCGGCCTAACATCCACAAGGTGGTTCTATCCAAAAATTTCTTTAAAACATGATCCCATATTATCCAATTTGCAATTCGAACTCTTGTGCTCATCCGCAACCATCGTTAGGTTTAAGTCCCCAACCAAAATAAGGGAGTTGATCTTTAATATTCCACACTGGTCAAGCTAGTCCCAAAAACCCAATCTTGACACATATGGAGCATAGACATTGAGGATATGAAAACGTTGCAAGGATGCCCTAGTGAAACTTGTGAGAAATATACAAACAAATGTTCTAAAAACATGAAATTTTACAATTTTCATATCCCACAGGGCCATCAAACCCCCAGATTGGTCGATTTCAACAATAGAACAGAACATCCATCCCATGCACAATTGAAGAAAATAGTTCTTCACTTTGTCACCTTGTGTGATTGTCTCCTGAATAAGGATGATATATTGCCTTTGAACACTGATTAATTATGGAGGGAAATCCATTCCCAGTGATCCTTCAACCCCATGAAATTAAAGCACATAATAATCATGGATGGAAGGTATTTACGGGCATATCATTTCTCAGAGCCCGACATTTAGAACTGATAAGGGGATCATAAGATAGAGAGTCCACGCCATCAAGAAAATTAAGAAAATTAAGTAACTTGCAGGGATTTGTGACATTAGTCAAGTAAGATTTTATAAGGCCCCTATGTTTTTTTCTAATAGTAACATTCATCTAAGACATAGGAATGATAGTAGGATATCCTAGGGAGTGTAGCTTTGAATGAATAAGTAAAGGCTCGAGATCCAAATCTGATTTTAAGCATAGTAAATCAAATTCACTACCAACAGAATTTTGTGGAGATAGTTCATCCGGAAACGACCCAAATCAAATTGGAGGGGATAATGGATTCATAGCATGTCATTTATTTCCTTCAGTAGTTAATGAACCTGATTCCTTCAAACGGTTTGCAATATTAAAAGGAACCTCCTCAAAGGAACCTGCTAATAGATTGGGGGGCATTTAAAAATAGTAGAGACACAATAATTTCCATCGTGAATAACAAGACTTTTATGTAAATTTTCCAAAGTGTTCACTGTAATATTCTAAATAGAAGAAACATTTACACAATCTGCATTCACAAAAACAAACAGTGGAAGAAAAAAAGAGGGATCATCATTAAAACAACTTAATTCAATACCTACAATTAGCGAATCTGCATTTATAGGAATTGAAATATTTTATTTTCTAGAAATAGTAGGCCCCGCATCACAACCAGGAAGAATGGAATCATTATATTGGGCCATTTTTTCCATTGTGCGATGGGCCTTTGATTTCCACGAAACCCACTTCTTTGACTTCATCCCATGATTGGGAAATCTACCCCCAAATCGTCGATTACAAGAAGCCAATAGATGGCTAGTCTTGCGGCATCTAAGAAATATCAAAGGAATTCCCCAGTAATCTAAAAGTTGGTGAATTTTAATGTCATCCCAAGATAGATCAATTTCAACAAGGAGCCTGCCAGCAAAGTCCAACTCCACGGGGATCCAAGCTAGTATCTTATCCATGTAACCACCCCACCCACATTTACCCAAAATCACCATCTTGCTAGGGTAAACATGAGACGAGTGTCACTATGACATGACCCAACCTCCAAGTTCCAGTTAAGGAAGTGGGGCCTACAAACTGAACACATACTAACATCCTATAGGGACTACATATCACTCAGGAGTTGGACAACCACCCCAGGTGATCAATCCCTGAGATGGAACCTTTTTTCACTAACCTAGCACCCCAACCACACACACAACAAGGAAAGGGTGTGGTTATAGGCCTCCAACCACACACATAGGCTCGCTTCCATGTGGTTATGGCCTAAATTCCTCAATTCAGTGCCAACAGTCCCAAGATCTGAGACACTTTTCCAAGCCAACCTCTAGACCACTACCCAAAACTTCCTGTAACTTTCCATAATCATATTTAACATGATGGAAAAGCTAAACATTCAAACTTGAATTAGAAACTTGACCTAGACTACCTAGAACACACTAGACATTTCGTCAAACATATGGAAAACGTATAAGCTACAGGTCATGAATGCATATCTGATCATAAATTGATAGTTCTCATCAGAGAATCACCAAGAAGGCTCTAAGCCCTCTCTAGCTATCTGCAATGCCACTTGTTAGTCCATGCATTCACCAACCATTCAATAAATTATCCAAACATGTCAAGATCCATAGATAGAATACATCATATAGCCAATATATAACCAACAAATAACCATCATAGAAACCATGGCAAATCAACCATAACATCACCATCATAACCAATACAAATTCTCATGGATCACAATAGGAAAATATCTCATATTAACATGTGAAAATGCCAACCAAGACAGGGACTTCCATGTACCACCTTACCATAGATTGGGTTGGACCAAATCTCTCCTTATTTTAATCACCCCTATGCCGTTTTCCAAGCATGAATGTGGGATTTCATGGAATAAACCAAAGCAAAACCAAACCAGGGTTTCTAGAAGCCAAACCACCTCAACCCTCAACCACAGTGATTCCACCCCTATGGTCTAGAAATCACTAACATCAACTAGATCAGTCTCTACCTAAGTTGTCTAGGGCTCCAAGAACTAGTAACTCAACCCACAACCTTCCAGGGCTACAGAGCGTTTGTTCCAACCATGACTCTAGGGACTAGTAACTCAACCCACCAAGGACTTCAAAGAATTTTCCCCAATCTATGGCTTTAGAAACTAATAACTAAACCCAAGTTGTTCTAGGGCTTCTAGAGCAGTTGTTCCAACCCACAACCATAAGGAACTTGAGCACCAATTAGAAAAACAAGTGGAATAAACCCACAACACCATGGTTATCTAGGAAATGGCAAGGAAAGGCTAAAACCACTGTCAATCTAGGAAAATATCCATGCCAATGACAACACATAACCATAAAATCACATGTATATACCATGCATCCAAAAATCAGCAAGGAAATCACACATGCAACATGTTATCTATAAAGCAATCCAATTATATCTATTGATCCAATGGTTTCATTGCACTCCTTTCTTTCCTTTGCCTTCTTTCTCCAAATCCAAGTGAATGCTATAGTGCTCCAAGCGTGCTCCAAGAATGCTCTAAGTGTACAAAAGTATGATAGAACAAAACTAAACTAACAAAAGGCTGTGAACTGATCCTCATAAGCCATTTTTATAATTGAGGCCTCTATTTTCTTCATTTTCCTTCATTTTTCCTCTGATTCCTTAGCATGCAAATCTGTGTCTCTTCAGCTTCATTTTATCCCATTGTCCTTTATTTTCATAAATAAATGCCAATTATTAACTCTTTTCCTTTGCCAATACCTTTTCGAATTTCTATAGCCATTAATCAATCTCAAGTGATGCCCACTGTAGTGTTTTTCCCAACATTAAGCTTAGTGCACGTGCCCCATGACCTTGGTATTATTTTATTTACATGGAAAATTAACTAGGGGTTGTTACAATCCATGCCCAATCAGTCCCCATCCTCTAGAAATAAGCATTTACCAATAGAATTTTGAATCAACTCCAGATCCCGACAGTTCCATAGCTCGAGAGGGAACCCCGATAATTTAACCCATTGCACATTTCGATGAGGAACAATTGTTACTAGGTTAGAACCTATATACTAACATTGAAGCCCCAAAAATCCCCTATCAGAAACCCAAGGCATGTTAAGGATTTTCTTTGCATTGTCAGAGTGTAAAAAATGGAAATTGAACAAAGTTTTCAACAAAATACTAATCTTCGGTTGATAATGGAGGATGGGATCCCACTGGACCGCGATATATTATTTCAATTTATAACTCTCGTTCCGAGAAAATTCCTAGCACCCAGTCAATGCATGTTGATGAAGACTAGAAACATGGTCCCAAAAGACGTCCTGACCAAAAAACCAAAACCTAGATTTCTTTAACCTTACGATCACGAGCATATGTTTTAGCGAGAAGTCCCCTAGAGCAAAGGAATGATCAAAATGTAAAGAAGAGTTTTGTTATGTAGAGGGAAAATGAGAAGGGGAAGCATGAGCCACATCAGGACGATCCTCCAACAAACAACATGCATATTGTGCCTCTGTAGCCATAATCAGTCGAACCAAGGTGTCGTCGTCAGAGGAGCCATGAGTCTGCATGTGGGAAACTAGTTGGAAACTAGAAACACTACTAGATCGTTGTTAATTCAAATTCCAAACTCTAAATGGGAGTTGTCTGGAAGGAAACACACAAATGGCACTAAAAAGACAAACACAGATAGAAAGTGGAAACCAGACTCAAACATCGGTAGTCAGACATGTCAACAACATGATATAAATATCATACCATCCAAGATATAATTATATACAAGTGCAATCTTAACATTTGATATCTACAATTTTAACATAATTATTTCCAATATAGGTAAGATAACAATGTTAAAGTTTAAAAGAAGAAATTACCTTGTTAACATCCAAGTATATCCCCATATGATTGGTAAACCTCTTCCATAATTAACCCATTAACAGATAAATATAGGTGTAGTCTAAATAATAGATAAAATAACTTTTTTTTCCAGAATCCGACATACAATTTTTAGAGAGGCTATAATATTTTGTTGTTCAAAATGCACTTTTGAATGCATAAATGGATTCATCATATTGAAAAATCCATGAGGCACTTCATCTTTCCAAATTTAAAAACTTAAACTCATGATTCATGGACAAAATTGACCAAGAAAAAATGTTCAGAAATGAGTTATTTTGCATATTAGTTAGACTACACGATAAATATATATTACTAAACTCTTTATGAAACTGAATGGTCATATGGCACAACAAAGTATACATTTTTTGTGTCATTTTCCAAGAGAATAAAGCAATAAATATGGTAACTAGAACTAATGGTGTAATCGCAAGACCCAGATCATGGACTTGGTCTACTAAATTGAGTCAGTTAATCTTTGATATGCATCAATGTAATTTGCATCATTGACTCTACTCAGAATTATTGCTTACATCTTGTTCTTAGTAAACATCATTGTACCTCTTAGTAGGTAATCTCAAAATGTTAATATTAAATATAAAGTTGACCTATGCTTTATTTGCAAGTATATTGCACATTGTGAGAAAAACTATTGTTAAAGTTCCACCTCCCATTTTGCACATACTCCGTGTGACCTTTGCTCCCACAATTCCCTATGTTGTTTCCATATTCTTGTTTCACAGGTCAACATGTGTATACTAGTTATTAGTTGTGTTATCACCTATTTTTCATGCCATAGGATGCTAAACTTCATGTAAATTAATATTGTAACAAACAAACCAATTCTCCATCCACAAATAGAATACAATATAAATTAAACATTAAGAATATTCTAGTAGGCTCAAAACCTTTGCACATTGAGGGTTGAGGAAGTCAAACCCTTAAATTTATATTGTTGGAATATGTAACTAGGTTTGGTCTTCATAATGACATGCGTAATCATGATTTTATGTAATTGATGTAAAAAAGAAAAAGAAAATTATTTATGATATGATTGAGTCATGGGTTTCATGCTCAAGAAATTTTTATTTTATAGATGAATCTCCCATTGTGAGCTATTAGGTTTGGTAATTAAGTCTTAAATTCAATTGAGTCAATGTCATGTATTGAAGACCCATTTAGGCATGTTACATATTGTAAAAGAGAATTTATTTGAGTCATAAACCCTCCAAGACCTCGTCACAAGCACTCATTCAAGTTGACCTTCCAAAGGAGCTAGAGATTATTCTAGAAGGAGATGTCAGCCTAGGCACAAGCACAAGTCAGCTTATTTTGCATGGACAAACTACTATATAAAGGAGGACTTGGCCTCACTTGAAGACATATTCGACAAGCATATGAAATAGAAGAAGAAGTGTAAGATACACGAGCATAGGAGCCTCTCATCAAGCGAAGAAGGAAGAAGAAGAAACTGAAGTGTTTTGGGTTTGTTTTTGGGAAAATATCTCTCACACGTGCGAGAAGGGTTAGTACTTTCTATTGCAGAAGAAGTCGAGTTACTATAGTCAACCTAAGAGGCCGAATCAAGGAAGAAATCAAGTCTCCAATCAAGCTGAATTGCAGAAGAAAAGGACTCCATCCAAGAAAGAAGGAATCAAGGGATAAAAATCATTATTTGTCCCTCACACGTGTTGCAACTAGGGTTTCTGAAGAGGCCGAGAATTTCATGCCTGTGATAATAGGCCGAAATTTGAAGAAGAATCTAAGATCCATGGTTGAACAATGAGTTTGACTAGCATTGACTCAAGGAAGAATAATTATTTCAAGAAATCCTTGTGACTTGGTCTTGTAGAGGTTAATAGGTCAAGGGTCTTGTTCTTGGAACTCATCACTTGAAGATTCTATAAAGAAGAATAATTTTTTTGGGTTTTCCTCTCAAATTGGAGAGGTTTTGGCCCTGGTTGATCACCTTAATATTGTGTCCCTTGTCTCATTGTTGTTTATATTTTGATATATGTTTGATGAAAATAACACTATAATAATCAAAGCTTAAGAATAACCTAATCAAAAGAAGTAAAAACTATTCACAAGTAGTTATTGTTAGAAAATTATATATTACAGAGAAATGGAACACATAAAATATTGCAACAACATAAATACAAAAAAATGCATGAAACAAGAGAGAGAGAGAGATATACGTGGTTCACCCAATTTGGGCTACGTCCACAGAGAAACATCCATTCCTTCCTTTTATATTATCCAACAAAATGAAGAGATACAACCTACAATTGATCCGTTGTAATTTCATCTTTTCTCTCACGCAATATCCTCTCTCTTTCTTGCTCAAAATACACATATATTTAGTTGGAATACAATTCCCTCATATATAGCTAGGGGTTGCCTTCTAGGAAAAAAACCCCTAAATTAAACATAAATTCTACTGTTAGATCATCTGCCTAATGAATTACCCAAATTGACTACAAAATTACAGTATTTTACAAGGAAATTTTACATATATTTTTAGCTTCAGGGGCGTTGCCCTCGAACCCTTGCTGAGGGGGGGCTCATAAAAATCGTCATTCTCGCCTTGAGGCGAAAAAATGGGTGGCATTGCTGACCCATTACGATTTGAGGTCCAATGCAGCGATACCTCCGAATAAAGAAGATAATTAGGCTCCACACCCAACAATCTCCCACTTTGAGACTGATTATAACAACTCCACTGCTGCTTCATTTACTAGAGAATGACTCCACTTTGGACCTGGTTGTTTCTCATCTTCATCATCATACTTGAAGACCAACTGAAACCGAGTAGAATCTCAGTTTCTCCCTGGTTACAACTTTTGTTAACATATCTGCAGGATTCTGGATAGCGTGTATCTTTTCCAGCTTCAACTGTCCATCTTCCAACATTGACCATATGAAATGTTACTTGAGTTGTATATGTTTAGTCTTGGAATGAAATGTTGAGTTCTTTGTAAGATGAATGACACTCTGGTTGTCACTGTATAGCCTGCCCAACTCTTGCTTCTTACCCAATTCATCCTGAAACCTTTGTAACCAAATCATTTCTTTACTAGCCTCTGCAGTAGCAACATACTCTGCTTCCGTCGTTGATAGTGCAACAACACTCTGCAATTTTGAAACCCAACTAACAGTTGTTCCACCTACAGTAAACACATACCTTGTGGTGCTCCTCCTGTTATCGCTATCACTTGCCATATCTGCATCAACATATCCCTGTAGAGCGATGTTTGAACAACCAAAGCATAATTCTTGATATGTGGTACCTCTCAAATACTTGAGAATCCGCTTCACTGCCATCCAATGTTATTTTCCTGGATTGTTCATGTACCTTCTTACAACTCCCACTTCATATGCAATATCAGGCCTTGTGCAAACCTTTGCATACATTAAGCTTCCAATTGCTAATGCATATGGAACTTTAGACATATAATCCATGTCTTCCTGAGTCTTGGGACACATCTCGTTACTTAGTTTGAAATGGCTAGCCAAAGGTGTAGTAATTGGTTTTGTGTTTTGCATATTAAATCTTTCCAACACCTTTGTATGTACTCACTCTGAGACAATGTTAATTTGCGATTTTTCCTGTCTCTAGTTATTCTCATACCAAGGATTTGTTTTGCAGGACCCAAATCCTTCATTGCAAATGACTTTTCCAATTTTCCTTTGAGGACATTTATTTCCTGCATGTTAGACCCTGCAACAAGCATTTCATCTACATATAATAATAATATAATACAACTGCCATCATTTTGCCTTTTGAGATAAACATAATGATCCGAGTGACATCTAGTATAACCTTGTTCAGACATAAACTTGTCAAATTTTAGATACCACTACCTTGGAGCCTGTTTTAATCCATACAAGCTCTTCTTCAACCTGCACACTAGTTTCTCCTTCCCTTTGACCTCATATCCTTGTGTTTGTTGCATATAGATCTCTTCCTTCAAATCCCCATGGAGAAAGGTCGTCTTTACATCTAACTGCTTAAGATGAAAATATTTTGTTGCTACTAGACTTAAAATAGTTCTGATTGAAGTCATTTTAACAACAGGAGAAAATATTTCATCAAAGTATTATACATTTCTTTTGTGCAAACCCCTTCAGCACAAGTCTAGCTTTATACCTTTTTCTACCTCCATCTTCTTCCTTCAACCTGTAAACCCATTTATTCTGCAATGTTGTTTTACCTGCAAAAAACCTTACTAAGTCCCAAGTCTAGTTATGTATCAAGGATTCCATCTCTTCTTTCATGGCTAGCTCCCACTTCTTCTTGGTTTCTACCTGCACTGCTTCTCCATAACATTCTGATTCACCAGAATCAATCAACAATATATAATATAATGAAGGAGAGTATCGTTCAAGCGGTCTACTTATCCTGGTAGATATTCTAACACCACTTTCAGGTGTTTGAGGTGCCTATTCTTGTTGTTGTTATTTTTTTGGCTATTGATCATTATTATTTTCAGGCACCTTTACTTTTTCTGTGATCTAATCAAGCATTGTGTATTATTTGTTTTCTTTTTCCTGTTTCTTTTTCTG
Organism: Pinus tabuliformis; assembly: GCA_031772625.1. Classification (NCBI taxonomy): domain Eukaryota; kingdom Viridiplantae; phylum Streptophyta; class Pinopsida; order Pinales; family Pinaceae; genus Pinus; species Pinus tabuliformis. The sequence continues at coordinate 699,118,323 of CM062805.1, read as the reverse complement.
CATCTGATCCTTATACAAAACCTTCTCATTGAATATGACATCTTTGCTCCTAATGATTTTGTGATTTTCATAATCATATAAGCGATAACCAAAATCATTAACACCATATCCAATAAAGGTACATTTCTTTGATTTTTCCTCAAGCTTTATTCTATTTTCTTTATTAATGTGGACAAAGGCTTCACAACCAAAAGTCTTTAAAAATGAGTAGTTTACCTTTTTACTTGTCCATACCTCCTCTGCAATACCTCCATCCAAGGAAATTGAAGGCCATCTGTTTATTAGATAAACATCAGTATTTATAGCATCTGCCCAAAATTGTAAATGAAATCTTGCATGCAATCTCATGCACCTTGCATGCTCCATGATTGTCATATTCCTCCTTTCTGACACACCATTTTCTTGTGGTGTTCCTGGGACTGTGTTCTCTCTGCGAATTCCATGCTCTGAACAAAACTTATCAAACTCTTTGTTGCAATATTCACCTCCATTGTCTGATTTGAGACACTTCAACCTTTCTCCTATCTCGTTCTCAACCAAAGCTTTCCATTTCTTGAAAGTATCAAACACATCAAATTTATTTCGAATACAATAAATCCAGGGTTTTTTGGTTACATCATAAATAAAAGTAGCATAATAGTGAGAGCCACCGAGAGATGATACCTGGGTCGGTCCCCATACATCTGTATGCACAAGCTCTAATTTTTTTCTCTTCTTTTCTTTCCCAACTCTAAGGAATCTGATGCTCTTATGTTTTCCATAAACACAATTCTCACAGAATTCCAAATCAACATGCTTCAAACCTGACCACAAATTTCTTGAGGGAATAATATGCATCCCCTTCTCACTCATGTGCTAGAGTTTATGATGCAACAATGTTGTATCTGCTCCTGTAGAGGTTAAATCATTAACAAAATTATAAATGTCATTTCATAAATACGATGTACCAACCTTTTCTCCTTTTTCTATTACCATGGCTCCTTTAGCGACCTTCTAGGTTTTATCTGTAAAAGTATTTACACGACCTTCACCTCCCAACCGCCCTGTTGAAATTAGATGTTTCTTCAGATTTGGAACATGCCTTACCTCCTTCAATAGCCATTGGTTTCCATTCTGTTGTTTTATGAAAACTTTACCCATTCAAATGCTTTTAAAGGGTTTATCATCACCCAAACGAACCTTTCCAAAATCTCCTTGAACATAATCATGAAAATGTTTCCTATCAAGTGTGGCATGGAATGAGGCCCCTGAATCTACCACACAGGCATCAATATTATTTTCTAAAGAAAGAATCAAAGCATCTTGCAAGACATCACCTATGACATTCGTTTCATGATTGTTTTCGTGCCACGTGTCTCCTTCTTTTCCCTTCCGAGACATGCAATCTTTCTTCAAGTGTCCTTTCTTCCAACATTTCCAGCACACTATCCCCGATCTGGACTTGGATCCGCCTTTCCTTGAATTACTGCAATATCCTAGGCCCTTTCCTCTTTCCATTTTTCTTCCCCTAGTCTCTACAATTAAAGCATTACCTGATGTCTCATCAGATCTTTTCCATCGCATTTCCTCGCTAAGGATTGCACTAACAACATCATCAAACTTTAAAGTACTAGATTTAGAGACAGAGTTACTAATGGCCATAACTAAACCATTCCAACTTTCTAGTAATGAGCATAAAAATAATAGAGCCCTAACTTCATCATCAAAAGTTACCATTACAAAACTTAATTGATTGGTAACTGTATTAAATTCATTTAAATGATCAGCAATAAATCCACCTTTTGACATATTCATATTAAATAAACGCTTCATAAGAAATACCTTATTTGAGGCCGAGGGTTTTTCATATAATTTGGCCAATGCCGACATTAAACCCTCTGTTGTCGTTTCCTTTGAATATTAAAGGCTACCGACACTGTTGGGCACAACTGTATTGTTCCAAGTTCCTTTCTGTCGAGAATATCCCATTTTGTGTCTTTCATACTCATTGGCTTCTTTGTCTTTTCACTCAATGGTAGGTACAAATATTTCTGATACATATAATCTTCCATCTACATCTTCCTCAGCTGGTAGTTTTGGTCGTTAAAATTTGCGACCCTAAACCTACCATCTTCTACCATTGCTCCCACTCGAACTAGGAACCCTTCTCTCCTGTGAGTTTATCAGCCAAATAGACCTTCGGCTCTGATGCCAGTTGTTAGAAAATTATATATTACAAAGCAATGGAACACATAACATATTGCAGCAACACAAACACAGAAAATGCATAAAACAAGAGAGAGACACAGATATATGTGGTTCACCCAATTTGGGCTACGTCCGTGGAGAAACAACCAGTCCTTCCTTTTATATTACCCAACAAAATGAATAGATACAACCTACAACCGATTCATTGTACTTTCCTCTTCACTCTCACATAGTCTCCTCTCTTTCTTGCTCAAAATACACATATATTTAGCCGCAATACAATTCCCTCATATATAGCGAGGGGTTTCCTTCTAGGGCAAAAAACCCTAAATTAAACATAAATTCTACCGTCATATCATTCGCCTAATGAATGGCCCAGATTGACTACGAAATTACAATATTTTACAAGGCAATTTTACATCTCTTTTTAGCTTCAGGGGCACTACCCCCAAACCCCCGCCAGGAGGGGGGCTCACAAAAATCATCGTCGCCCCCCTCTAGACCCCCTAGCGGAGCACAAATGGGCGGTGTTGCAACCCCATTATGAATTGGGGTCAGTCTGGTGATACCTCTGAATAAAGAAGATAGTCAGACTCCACACCCAAAAATGATCATTACTAGAGAAATCACTTCCTATATTTGCCCTAGATTTCTCAACATGGTATCAAAGCTAAGGTGACAATTTAAGGAAGGGAAACTCCATAAGGGACACGCAAGCAATCAAAGACTAAAAATGAATCAATGGCATCGAAAGAATATCCTCTCATCTCCAAGAATACAAGGGCTACATCATCATCTACAAGAAAAGTATCAAAATCCTAGATTGATCAAAGGAGAAGTCTACACTAGAATCATTCTTGGGATTCTCACTCATCACATCATCATAAGGAAGGAGACCTCAATAGAATCTTATCTCTACTTAAATAAAAAATATCGAAGTATCTCAAAGTCTACTCATCCAAGGGAAGCAAGATCAAGAATGTTGAAATCGTCATCAAAAGACCTACGGTGATCTCCCTCTCTTTGGAGTCGAGGATCACTTATGAAGAAAACCAACTTCATCAAGGAGAAGTTTTCTATTACCTATATCATCATCAAAATAAAAAAGGCAATAGGTTGAAGCAACATCTTCATAAGTAAGTATATCTATGTTTACATCTGAATTTGTCAAAATGTCTTTTTGCAAGGAAAGCAACAAACTGGTTGGGGCTTCAAATTTTCTTGCATGGAGGAAAAGGACAAATCTAAACCTCATAGAAAATGAGGTCATGGATCATGTTAAGGGATAAATCACCAAACCTCCAAAGGAGGATAACTCAAGCACTTGAAAGGTATATGAAAGGGCAAGTAAAGGCTCAAAGGATTCTCATAGAATCCATTAAGGATCCCCTCAACCCCTATGTATCTAAAATTGAAACATCAAAATAAATATATGACAAACTTGTAGATTTTCTTTCCATAAGCACTTCATGAGAAGTAATCTCATTAAGACAAGAACTTTACAATATGAAGATATAAAAATAAGAAGGAATAGCCTCATACTTTATGAAGATATCTGAAATAAGGAATGGACTACAAGATCTAGGAGAAATAATGTTTGACAAAGAGATGACTACCATAGTACTGAATGCACTACTAGAGGAATGGGGTAACTTTACATCAAGCATTTATGGGAATAAGGAAGCTACTCCATTCAAAGATTTATGGTCACTATGAAAAATTGAAGAAACCAGGTTGAAGCCAAAATCCGATGTAGGATCAGCTAAGCAAACTCAAGCATATGATGTTATGGCAAAGAGAAAAGGGAAGTTTGGGAAATTTTTTCCTCATAAACAAAATAAGAATATGGAAAAGGTTCAATGTTATGGATTTCAAGAATATGGGAACAACAAGAGAGATAACCCTAAGCTCAAGGAGAACAACAATAAAAGAAGAAGGGAAGAAGCCCATATCACTAAAGAAGCAAAAGAAGCTGAAAAGAAGAAATCCAAGAAGGAGGAAGCAAAAGATCTCTACTATGATTGAGATAGTCTTCCTCACCTAGTTCTTTTGAAGTCTTTGTTTCAAAATTTTTGTTGTAAAGTATATCTATCATGGTAGGAATCATTAGAAGCATGATAGGATGCATCATGTTAGGAGATGGCATCATAGAAGCATACAATTGAAACCAAGATATCGTAACATCATCATAAAGAAGCATGAAATATAGGTGAAATAGAAGTCTGTGGATGTCACCTATAAAAGGATGTAGCTCTTGGTAACCTCATTAGAAGCATAAGCAATACTTATGGGAAAAAGAAAGTCATTTAGTATAGAGCTCATCATACATCATTCAAAAGGGGCATTTGCAGGATGATGATAATCAAGATCTTCCACTAGAATCTTCATTAAAAGGTTCACCTACTAGAAGAATAAAGTGTCTCATTGGGAATTCGAACTTGTATGGGATTCATGGGATGACGGTGTGATGATAAAAGAAGTGAAGTGGGTCAAGGGACTGAAGTTCTTTCAATCAAGGAAGCTTCCAAGGAAGACTAGATGACCAAAAGAAGGGGATGAGGTATGTATGATTTTACTTGATAATATAAAGTCATGTCATATGATTTGCAAATATCATGAATAAGTGATCTACCTCAAGAGCATGATCAAAAGAAAGGATCTCCTCCCGTGAAAGAATGCATGAAGACATGGTTCACATATTGACTAGATGAAATCAACATAAAATGCCCTCATATGAAATATGATGCGGTTGAAAAAGTCGAAGGAACTATGATTGGAAACTCCTGGGAGGAAACGTGTGAATAAAGAAAGGAAGAGATCATGAAAAATGAAACCATGGAGAAGGCAATCAACATCCAAGGACTAAAATATTTGGCTATGATATCTCTAGGGAACGATATGAAGATCCTGATAAAGTCTGAAAAAGAAAGAGAACCTTGGCATTGTATATATTTTTGGAGATGTGTTAACATATACACGGGATGCCGATGCAAACAAGGAGATGTCATGAGGAAAAACAATCACAAAGGTATTTTTGATTTAATGTTCATTTTCTATTTTTGAACAATATCTAGATGGGCTAATGCAGGGCTAGCAAGGGAATAGTTGTAGATGTCATCTACAATTGATGTTCATGTGGTAGGATGAAAGATCCTGAGGGAAACATGATAAAAATAAGGTAGCAAGGCATGAAGGAAGGACATATATGGACTAATGGTTCACTTTTCAATGAAAAGAAGGATGACATGACTGACAAGATTCATGAATGAAAGTGATGGATGGTATGTGCCCTACAAGAAGTCCCAAAAAGATGTAGGCTACATATCATAGAAGAAAATCATGACATCGAAGGAAGGATTCCTACAACAGTTGTTTGTCCCATGATCTCCACCTAAAGAGCTGTTGGAAGTAAATCCCAGGTCAAGAGGGAGCTTGGTCAAGTCCCCAATTAAGAGGGAGCTTGGGCAAATTCATTTTATAGGAATGGGTATATCCACCCTAATTAAGAGGGATAGATAGACACATCATTCTTGTCTTCACTTGGGAAGATAGAATATAGGATTGGGTAAGCATCTGGCATCCGATACTTTTTGAGGATGTGATAGGGAATTCAAGACAAGAGTAGTAGTAGAGGAGCGATATTATTTGACGATTGGGAATCTAAGATAAGAATAGTCTTGGTAGAACATACTCTGAGAGAACCCGAGTGGGGTATGTTCTGAGAGAGACAATGATGAGGGTGTCTATAAATCATTAGTCTGACCAACAATGTGCTCTAATCTTGTGGAGAGATAGAGTGGTTAGTCAAGGCCTTACTATATGATAATGTTGGATGATATGATGCTAAACAAATGGGTTACCAATCTGACTCTTCTTATGAGAATTCTTCAAATTGAGAATGTCCAAGTACCTTGTATGGATTATGAATACCTCTCTAGTTAAGAGGGAGAATTGAAATATGTAACTAGGTTTTGTCTTCATAATGACATGTGTAATCATGATTTTATGTAATTGACGTAAACAAAAAAACAAAAATATTTATGATATGCTCGAGTCATGGGTTTCATGCTCAAGAAATTTTTATTTTATAGATGAAGCTCCCATTGTGAGCTATTAGGATTGTTAATTAAGTCCTAAAGTCAATTGAGTCAATGCCATGTATTGAATACCAATTCGGGAATGTTACATATTGTAAAAGAGAATTTATTTGAGCCATAAAACCTCCAAGACCTTGTCACAAGCACTCATTCAAGTCGGCCTTCCAAAGGAGCTAGAGATTATTCTAGAAGGAGATGTCAGCCTAGGCACAAGCACAAGTCAAATTATTTGCATTGACAAACTACTATATAAAGGATGACTCGACCTCACTTGAAGAAAGACTTGACAAGCATCTGAAATAGAAGAAGAAGTGCAAGATACACGATCATATGAGCCTCTCATCAAGCAAAGAAGGAAGAAGAAGAAACTGAAGTGTTTTGGGTTTGTTTTTGGGCAATTATCTCTCACACATGCGAGAAGGGTTAGTACTTTTTGCTGCAGAAGAATCTAAGTTACTATAGTCAACCTAAGAGGTCGAATCAAGGAATAAAGCAGGTCTCCAATTAAGATGAATTGCAGAAGAAAAGGACCCCATCCAAGCAAAAGGAATCAAGTGATAAAAATCATTGTTTGTCCCTCACACGTGCTACAACTATGGTTTCTGATGAGACCGAGAATTGCAGGCCTGTGATAATAGGCAGAAATCTGAAGAAGAAGCTGAGATCCATGTTTGAACAATCGGTTTGACTAGTGTTGACTCAAGGAAGAAGAATTGTTTCAAGAAAGCCACATGACTTGGTCTTGTAGAGGTTAATAGGTCAAGGGTATTGGTCTTGGAATTTATCACTTGAAGATTATATAAAGAAGAAGAAATTTTTTGGGTTTTCCTCTCAAATTGGAGAGGTTTTGGCCCTGGTTGATTGCCTACATCTTGTGTCCCTTATCTCATTGTTGTTTATATTTTGATAGTTGTTTGATGAAGATGACACTATAATAATCAGAGCTAAAGAAGAAACTAATCAAATGAACTAAAAAATATTTAGAAGTAGTTATCATTACTAGAGAAATGACCTCCTGGCTCTGCACTAGATTTCTCAACATATATGGTTATCGGTCTATTCTAAATATGAGGCTACTAGGAGGAAAGCGATTTCCACTCTTTTGCATTGTATTTGTTAGAAATTGAGAAAAACATTTGGGAGTCATATTTTTAGAGCATAGTAGAGGAGGGGGGAACTACTTTTCCCCACAAAAGAAGGAAAAAAATTAGAAATTATTTTTCTTTTTATTGGAAAGGTGTCCACCAAACATCTCCAACAAACAAGAGCTGACTCAAAGACATGACTTAGTGATCCCTTATGTTCTTGCAATGATGAGGATGTTTCCTGTGAATAAAATTCTACCATGATCCAAGACCATGCATAATAGAAAAATATTGATAAAGATTTTACCCAAATATAAACTAACCTAAATTATCAAAAATTCAATAAAAATTTTGTATCATAAAAACCATACAGAATAATAAAAAAAAATATTACACAATTAGAATATTGCATAATTAAATGAGTTCAATTTTCAAATAATTTTATACTTTAATCTCCTCCTATCTATTGAAGTTGTTTAGACAAAAATATTGTTTTATTTTATCATATTTTCACATTTTTTCTTTATCGTTGTATATATTTTCTCTTCCCTAACTCAATTTTCAAACAATTTTCTACATTGCTACTTCCATAATCTCTTCCTTCCACTTAACTTATTTTGACTGAGTTTAGTTGATATCCATCATTGTCCACATCATCATTTTTTTTTTTAATTGTATTCGGTGGAATCCAATTTTAATTAAGGGTACATGGTAAGGAGTGTTGCCTTTTACTTTTAGGTTTTACACTTATTTAATTTAAGTTCATATGTGTTTGCGTATATTTAGTATCCGTACTTCTAGTACTTATAAAAAGCGTATTAACATTGTAAACGTTTAAAAGAAGTACCACAACATTGTAAAACTTAACACACTTATAAATGCTATGATGTAGCAATGCCACCTAAACCACAAGGTCCCCATACCATTTGGTGTACAATTACCATGGTCGTTAGAGAGTTGGGTAAGTGCTCCCTGCTGTTGAAATACACGTGCAAGAAGGCCATTATTACATGGAGCATCTATGTCTGCACATAGTGAAATAATGATGTTGAGAATCATAAGTGGTTAGTTGGCCAACACTTACCTTTAAGGCAATTATTCATCTCTTCCTTTTTTGAATCAGAGATTGAAGGAGGTATTTATGTACACACCTATCACACAAACTTTGACTTTTGCCACATCTTAGACTCTTACATCAAATCAAAATTTTGGTATCATGATTCTCACTTGCAGAATCCCATTACGGATATCACGTTATAACCACCACCTTCGGTTGAGAGGGAAATGGTACTTTAACAATTAAAATGTTACCTTGAAACTCCACAAGAGTCTTTAATTTACATTTTCTTAACTAATGTTGTAAGAGGATGGTGGATTAGGTTCACATTTTGAATCTTGTGATCATATCACTATACCCATTCTTCCCCATCTCTTTTTTTCAAAAATATTATAGGTACATTTTGTTATTGGTTAGAGTTAATTATTATTTTTTATGTTTATTTTGTTTATATTAATTAAAAAAATATATAAATTATTAGTTGATGGAGTCTTGGATAAATGGTGATTGGGTGTTATATTAAGAGATTTTTTGATGTAAAGCCAATTCCCCGCTTCAATTGAAGTGATATATTAGACATAATGAAAATATAGTCCTGCCAAACTTATCAAAAATATATATAAATTAGTAAATATAAAATAAAAAAATTTAAAATCATATTAATTATAGGTCCGATAGACCAATTTGGTCTCAGTGGACGTGAACCACCACCACCACCACCACCACCACCACCATCATCAATTTAAATGATAAATTAGATGTAATTTAAATGATAGAGAAAAATGGTGGTTAACTTCTTTATTTAAATTTAATTTTAATAAATAATATATTACGTTCTTAAATAAAATAAAAATATTGCATGATGTCAGCGAAACATCAACACTATATCTCTTACTTTCATCATCATCATCATCATCATCATCATCATCATCATCATCATCATCATCATCATCATCATCATCATCATCATCATCATCATCATCATCATCATCATCATCATCATCATCATCATCATCATCATCATCATCATCATCATCATCATCATCATCATCATCATCATCATCATCATCATCATCATCGTCGTCGTCGATAAATTAGATAAATGATAGAGAAAAATGATAGTTAACTTCTTTATTTAAATTTAATTTTAATAAATAATATATTACATTCTTAAATAAAATAAATTTAAATGATAAATTAGATATGTAATTTAAATGATAGAGAAAAACGTAATTTAAATGATAGAGAAAAATGGTGGTTAACTTCTTTATTTAAATTTAATTTTAATAAATAATATATTACGTTCTTAAATAAAATAAAAATATTGTATGATGTCAGCGAAACATCAGCACTATAACTCTTACTTTCAATATAAAATAATAATAAACTACACAAATAGTAATAGACCACCTTTGCCAACCCCCAAAAAATAGACCACGGCACATTTACGAGGCATTGAACAAATAAATACAATAGTGTGTGTAAATATACGAACCAAAGAATAAAGTGTGAACATTGGTTAAGTACTATTAACATATAAATATGATAAATTGCAGAAACCGTCGTTGAGAACCATTAACACAAGCCGAGCACGTATCCATAAATGGGTATATTGGTAGCTCCTTTCCAAAAGAAGATGTTATGACATGGAGTTACGAATCTTTGACAAATGATTGGAAAGCCATATATGGTTAAATGAACAACCAAAATAATATTACAACGCAACGTTATATTTTTATTATTGAAAGTAATATTTAATTGTACTTTTCCTAATTTTTAATTCGAAAAAAATTATAAGATATTTCATTATATTGTTTTATTTATATACATATATATTACATTTTAAATTAGGAATTTTTTTAATAGTTAATTTTTTTTACATTTATTGCTTTCACATCATTATATGATTTTATTTATTATAGATGGTATATAGCAATATATAGTAATCTATTTATTTATATGACTTTATTTATTATAGATGGTATATAGCAATATATAGTAATTTATCTATTTAGGGGCTAGGGAGATTAGGATTCTAATATTTTTTTTTTAAGTAATGTTGTGCGCAACATTGGAGATGAGGGAGTTGCAAAAATATATCTTATGGTTTTCATGTGGTATCTTTGTGTTTGCATCTTTGGTTTGTTTTAGAGTTTTTTGGATAGTGTGCTAGTAGAGACAACACTTTCTTTTGTAAAGGATTGCCTCACGTGTCATATCAGGTAGCACAGGCGTTATCTAAACCTGCCAACATCGCATCAAGCAGGCTGCACCAAGGAAAGTCGGATCATGTTATAGCTAAATAGAACTTTCTTCATCCAATCCAAGAAGATTGTTCAGGCAATTATATCCAACCATTTTCCACAAGTAAGAGACATAAAAGAATGGATGCATTTTAGAGTGGCTTGGAAGTTCTAATTTGTAATCCACTGGTTTATGGATGCATTTTAGAGTGGCTTGGGAGTTCTAATTTGTAATCCACTAGCGTAACAAGATTGAGTGCCTTATAGGGGCCATAAAACTTTGATGCAAGCTTTTGGTGATGGTTTTCTTCGAGGGATGTCTATTTATAAGGGTATTGATAAAGGAACACCCGATCCCCTTCTTCAAAATGGTGTTCGAAGCAATGTTGATTAGCCGATTCTTCATCTTATTTTGAGCCATGACCATATTATCTTTGATAGGTTGGAGAATGTTAGCTTGAGTTGTGAGGGTTTGTAAACCTCATGTGATTTAGAGACTATAACATACCAAATAAATAACATCAAATAATTATAATTAATAGTAAATTAATAAGTAATGTCGGTAGGTTACATTTTCAGTCATGTCCTTCCATTTTTTATAGTATATAAGGCTTGATTAATTCATCATTGTGTGTGTGTGTGTAATTTGATATTGGATAGCCTCCAAGTAGTATTAGAGGAGCCACATCCTTGCCATTAACTTTTATCATCTACACATCCATTCATCTCTGTCATCCTTGTAGTGTTTACACTCATGTTTCGTTCTTCTCTTATATTCATCTATATACCCTTGTCCTTGTAATTCCCCACCGCTTCCTTAAACCATCACGTCCCATTATAGTGTCTTTCAAACCCTAAGACGCATTATTGTCTGCATCAAACTCACCCTTAGTTTTTCTTTTCTCTCCAACATCTTCATGTCTCCACACCTCCATGTCTTCACCATGGAGGCTTCAACTTGTTGACAAATATATTACCACCTTCATTCATAAAGCGAGTTTTTAAAACATGAAAAATAAATTCAATATATTGTAGTTATTGGGGGGCGGGGGGGTGTTAGAGGTATGGTGAGGTTTATAAGTATTAGGGTGTATAGGAAGTGGTGTTTAGTAAAACTAGGTGGTTTTTTCATTCGAAAGATGTATTGGGAGGTGGGTTCACCAAAACAATTTTGGGAGATATTTATAATTTAGTGAAATAAGGGGTATTCTTTAATATCCCATGAATGCACACTATGCACAAGTTCATAAGTGAAGGCCTTGTGGTCTCCAATTTAGCTCATGTCACCCAAAACCTATGTCTTCATCTTTCATTCCATTTATTCACCATTCACCATTTGACCTAGTCCTCGTCATTCAATAACCAAATTCGACCACATGCCCTCACTGCTACAAAAAAATACCTTTAGGGGCAGTTTAGGCTTGCAGTGGTCTTACCAAAACCATCTCTAAAATATTTTTTAGGGATTTAGGGGTGATTTTTGAAACCCCCTCGAAAGTCATGAAAAATGAACTTTGGGGGGGGGGGGTGTTAAATGGCTGCCCCTAAGTATATTTTTCATGGTGCTTTTTTGACAACCCCTCCTAAAATTCACGATAATTGAACTTTTGGAGGTAGTTTTTGAAACCCTTGCACATGCCCCCCCCTCTCCCCCTTCCCCCTCACCACGCACTAAAAAAAAGTGAAAGTCATGAGAATTGAACATTTGGAGGCAATCATTTAACAACCACCTCTAAGATCTCAATTCTCATTATTTTATTTTTTTTGGGGGTGGGGTGGAAGTTGTCCAAAATCACGTCCAAAAGTTTAATTCTCATGACTTTTAAGGGGGATTGTTTGAAAACCCTCCTAAAAAGTCACAAGAATATATCTTTTGGAGGTAGTTGTTAAAAAACCCCCTTAAATGTCACGAGAATTGAACTTTTGGAGGCGATTTTGGACAAACCCCTCCAAAAGTCATGAGAATTGAACTTTCAGAGGTGGTTGTTAAATAACTGCATCCAAATGTTCAATTATCATGACTTTTTGGGGAGGGGGATCTTTCGATGTATTGAACGAGGCAAGGAGACAAAAGGGCAACATGGATGGGTAGAAGTGGGAGGCCCAAGCATGGTTCACTAATATTAATAATCCTAGCAATAGAGAATGATAAGGGGGCTTAGGACCTTATCGCATAGGGGCTAGGGGACCTAAAGGGAAGGCATCGAGATAAATTGGTAGGGGAAACCCCTAATAGTTTTGACAATGGAATTATGAGTACCATTATCACATCCCATAAGCCATTAACCCATGACCACTAAATTCCATATCCCCTTGATCCCTAAGCTATAATCCCTTAACCCCTACACTCATAACTCATAATCCATTAACCGCTTGATCTCTTAAACCCTTAGCCACTAACCCCTTAAACCCTAACCCTAACCTAGAATACTTGAACCCCCAAATCCCTAACACCTTTATCATCTTAAACCCTAACCCTTAACCCATAACCCCTAACTCCTTAACCCGCTAACACCTAAATCCCATAAACCTTAAGCCCTTAACCCCTAAATCCCCTAACCTTATCCCTTTGCTTAAAATTTAACCCCTTAATCCCTTAACCACTAAGCCATTAACCACTAACCCTTAAATCCCCTTGTTAAAATTGGAAACTAGGGCCAAATTCCATTTTAGACAGCTCATTTGATGGAGATGATGATTGCATTAAATTCCTCTTTTCGAGAGGACCCAATTTGATATAAATATCATCTAATTTAGACAAGCATAAGTGTGTTTTTGAATTTATGCCCACACATGTGAAAATTGTTCAGGTCGACCACATCATCATGTAGGCTCATGAGCCTAATGGACATGTCACTTCACCCTCAACAACTTATATAAATAAAAGTGACCTCTCACCTCATTTGGCATCATCATCACACACACATTCTTCTCTTTCCTTCTCTCATTGGTTCGTACAACTATTGGGCATTCTCTTTCTCTCACACATGTGGAAAAGGAGGATGAATTTCAGACAAAATTACAAGGCCAAAAATTTTAGACTTTCATGCAGTTTGACTAGCGTTGACTTTGACTTTCTAGGCATCCTTTGACTTCAATTTTCAGGGTGAATTTCTATCTCAGTAGGCCACATTTTTTGGCACATGAAACGAAGCAAAAATAGGATTTTGACATGCATTGACCACAAATTTGACTTCAGGTTGACCAAGTTTGACCACATATTTTATGACTGTTTCAGGATGAATTTGACCACTGTTGGAGGTCGAGTTTGACTTCCTTTGACCAAGATTCAAAGGAGAAGTTTGACTGCTATGTTGACCATCTTTGACTTTCTGGTTAGGGCTGAGTTTGACTACAGATTTGACAGGGCTGTTTTGAATTTGATTTGGTAAGTCAATTTTGACTTTTTGTACTCTCTCTCTGCTGAACATTTTATATAATAATAAGAAGAATTGATCAAAGGTTTTTCCCACATCAGGGTTTTCCCTGGCATCCGCCAAATCTGGTGTCCTCTTGTCTTGGCTTGTCTTCTGCATTTTATTTTATGTTCTATCTACAGTTACTGTCAATGTGATTTATGGTTAATGTGATTTCTAATGGAAACTAATTTGGAAATTGTCATTGGGTTGCTTAAAATAAATTTAAGTACTTGTGCTAAGCATATAACATACCATTGTTAACTAAATTTAGCATGGTATCAGAGCCCAGGTGAAGACAAAGCCCAAGAAAGAGAGAGATAAGCAATCACCAAGAAAGATTTATTGGACAAGTTTCAATGGATTCTTCATCTTGCTTCAACATTGAGGACAATCTCAATGACAAATTTGACTATCATGCATGGAAGATGACTTTGGACCTAACTTTGGAGGAGCATGAAGTATTGGACTATGTGTCAAGAAAAGTGGTGGAACCTCCTTCAAATGCACTAGCTGCTGCTAAGAAAAAGTATAGAAAAGGTGAGGTTAAAGCCAAGATAATTTTGGTTGACTATATTCAAAATCATTTGGTTGCCCATATTTCTGATTTGGGAACTTCTAAGGAGATATATGGTACGCTAGTTGGGATGTTCAAAGTAAACAATGAAAATCAAATCCTCTTTCTCAATAACAATTTGAAGGACATCAAGATGGATAAAGGGGAGTCTATCCAATCCTACTTCATGAGGATGACATAAATCAAGAATGATATTCTATCTATTGGAGAAGTTATTGCTGATAGGGAGCTCACTCTCATTGCACTTGGGGGTCTTTCAAGAGCATGGGATATGTTTAATACCACCATTCTCAACAATGACCAGATTCCTAGGTTTGATGAATTATTGGCTAGATGCAATCAAGAGGAGACAAGAATGATGGAGAGACAAGCCTTCAAATGGAAATGAACCTATTTCTTTCTCCACTCATGCAAAGAAGAAAAATAATGTTGGTCCAAGGAGACATGGTCAAGGATTCAAGCAAGTATTTAAAGAAGGAAGGAAAGGAAGGTGCTACAATTGTAACATGTTTGGTCACTATGCTAGAGAGTGTCCTCACAAGAAGAATTCTCGAAGGGATGATGACAACAACAATAACAATTTTGAATGTAATGGAAATCGAAGGAACAAAAGGTTCAACAATAAAGGAAAGAGGAATGCTCCCACTACTCAATTGGGAAATGGTCGACCTCCCATAAAGACAAGAAAATATAGGTATGAGGAAAGTAATGTTGTAGAAAAACAAAATAATTTTTTTCTTATTTCTTCTTTATCTATAGCCTCTCCTTCGAATGCTTTGGATCATTGGTTGATTGATAGTGGAGCCTCAAGGAACTTCATTGGGTGCAAAGAGGCCCTCTCAAATTTAATTGAGAACAAGACTAATTTGGAGATCATACTTGGAGATAATGCCACCTACCCCATAAAAGGGATAGGTACTTTCACTCTTCACCTAAATCAATGTCAAACAATTCATCTACAAGAAGTATTGTATGTGTCCGATTTGAAGAAGAACATGGTTTCTATTTTTGCGATGGAAGATAAAGGCTTCAAGGTAGCATTCATTGATGGAAAGGTACGTATTTGGAAAAGAAACCCTAAATATGCATTCACACTTGGACTTAGGGTTGATGATCTCTATCAAGTTGGAGGAAGTCCTTTGGGAGCCTTGACTTGCGATGGTTCACTTCAATCTAAATTATGGCACCGAATATTTTCCCACCTTCATTACAAAGCCTTATATCGGGTAAGGAAGATGGTCACATGTATGCCCGATTTTAACCTGAATCATAAAGGAGTTTGTTAGGGTTGTGCAACTGGGAAACTTACAAGGGGACCATTCCTTCAAGTGAAAACCAAACTACCGATATTCTTCAGTTGGTCCATTTTGACCTATTTGTGTAGAAATTTTGAATAATATGACACTTATTCACAGAGATTATCCCGATTATACACTATTGCGGAATACATGCACAATACATAATCTCCTCTACGTTGATCATCAATTTAGCACCATTAAAAAAACAATGAAACATTAATCGCATGCACACATTAACACAATATGTAACCCGAGGAAACCATACAGCTGAAAACCCCACACTATCTGTATATTATAATGATAGAGAACATGTAATAATACATAGTACAATACTCCTCACAAGTAATCAGTACTATCTCCACCTGTTACACACAAAACTAGCTCAGATCTGATCAATCATAGCTCAAATCTCCTCCACTGCTTTGCCTGCCTCCACTGCGCAATCCTGCAAGAGAATCAATCACTCTGTGAAATCGAATTCCTTTGGTTATATTAAGCAAGCCTCATGGGCAATCTCCATCCATGCATGTGCAAATCTCATGCACAACTATAGTCACAACTGATAGCAATCTCAACCTCTAACACCTGTCTCCACTGAACTGTACATGCACTGAGTTAATTGACGTATTATTTAGTTGCTTTATGAGTTAATAATTAGTGAATTAATTAATATTTAATTCACACAACTCATCACTAGTGTATTCTTTAGTTAGACTAAAATACAACTAGTTCAACCAAGTCAAACTGAACACAACTCCATCAACTCCACAATCAACTCCACCGAAACTCAACCACATGAGTTCTAATTGAAGTCCTGCATGCAGTAGCTCAATTGACCCACAAAGAAAGCATATTTCCTTCTGACAGCTATATGTGCCACATCTGTAGCTCAAACTGAAGTGCTCCAAGAGGATAAGATAATGTTTATAGTCCAAATATTATTATGAGACAATAATATTCGACTGTTCTATTTTTAGCCTGGTAGTCTAAAAATAGAAACCGCCCATATGTCTAAAAATAGAAGTCCATCTATTTTTACCAACATGACAAATCATCCAAAAATAGCATCCTGCAACTCATAGAACATGGTCCATATGTCTAAAAATAGACAGTCTAAAAATAGACTTTGCGCCAAAAATAGCTTGCGGGCCCACTTAGTGAAGGCGACTTCTTTCCACTAAGCTCCATCATCTTGTTGGATTCTCAACACCCCCTCTCAACAAGATATGGATTATCAGCAACCCCTATCCTGCCTCGGTGGTATTCGAATTTGCTCCTGGTGAGTGCCTTCGTCAAGATATCAACATCCTGATCCTCCGTTGGAATGTATGAAAGTAACATGATTCTCCGCTGCACACAATCTCTGATATGATGGTACCTGATGTCAATGTGCTTAGATATATCATGAAATACTGGATTAGCCGAGAGTTTAATACAACTCTAGTTATCACAATAAATCACAGTAGGCTCCAAGTAAGAACCGAACAAACCAACTAGGATCTTCCTCATCCATATAGCCTCGCATGCAGCCAAACTTGCTGCCATATACTCGGCCTCTGCTGAACTGAGTGCCACGGATCTCTGCTTCCTGCTGTACCAAGAAACTGCTGTCGACCCGATACTGAAGACCCCTCCTGATGTGCTCTTTCTGTCCTTTGGGCTCCCTTCCCAATCTGCATCCGTGAAGCCACATAGCTTCACCTCATCCTCCTGTCTATACCACAATCCATATCCCGATGTGCCTCTGAGATAACGCAATACATGCTTGCCTGCCTTCCAGAAGAACTTGGTTGGCTTAAGCATAGCTTGTGAAAGCTGGTTAACAACATAGCATATCTCGGGTCGTGTATTGACCAGATATATAAGTGACCCCACCAACTGTCGATAAACAGTGGCATCCACTTCTTCTGCTGAAGTGGCATCCTCCTTCCTCCAACCTCCAGGAAGAGGAGTATCAATAGGCTTGCAGCCATGCATGTTGAACCTTTCCAGTATCTCCCAAGCATACTTACCCTAAGAAACAAATAGTCCATCACTGCGCTGCCAGATTTCCAATCCCAGGAAATAATGAAGGAGGCCCAAGTCCTTCATCTCAAAATCCTTAGCAAGATCATCCTTGCATGAAAGTATCAACAGCTCATCACCTGTTAGAATCAAATAATCTACATAAAGTACAATGATAAGCAACTTACCCTCCACCACAATCTGGTATAGGTTTGGATCCGCCTCACTCTTGAAGAATCCAAGTCTAGTGAAATAACTGTCTATTCGTGTGTACCAAGCACGTGGTGCTTGTTTCAACCCATACAATGCTCTCTTGAGCCTGCACACATGCGACTCGCTGCTGAAGATCTCAAAACCTTCGGGCTGCTCTATGTACACCTCCTCCTCAATGACTCTGTTGAGGAACGTAGTCTTCACATCCATTTGATGAATGTGCCACCCCATCTGCGCTGAGAGAGCAAGAATCGTCCGTATGGAAGAATACCTTGCGACAGGTGCAAAGGTCTCCTCATAATCGATCCCCTCTATCTGTGAAAAGCCTCGGGCAACAAATCTTGCCTTGTACTTCTCCACACTCCCGTCAGCTGCCTGCTTAACTTTGTAGATCCATCTCGAACCCACCACTGATTTCCCTTCCGATCTTGGGACAATCTCCCATGCACTGTTTTTGACAATCGAATCATACTCTTCCACCATGGTGTCTACCCATGCGGGATCCTCCACAGCTTCCTCGAAAGAGGATGGCTCAATCACAACGCATTTTCTCACAAGATCCATGTATCCAGTGTACCGATCGGGTGACTGTCTCTGTCTACGTTGAGCTGTAGGTGGTCCTACAACCTTCTCTGCATCTTGAGCCAGACGCTCAGCTTCTGTCAAGTGCTTTCGCCCTCTGATGGTTGGCGCTGCATGAGTGGTCTCTTCCACTCCATGAACTTCATCCTGTGGCTGATCCACATCCTGAAGCTCATCCTTAGGAACTAATAGCTCCTCATCTGCATGTAAGTGTGGCTCCCTCTCAAGTGAACACTTCATGGCTTTCTCCTCCTGAAATTTTATATCCCGTCGCACAACAGTCTTGCCACTGTCTAGCAAATACACACGATAGTTGTGGGGCGTATCAATGTACCCCACAAATATCCCAACCTCTGCGATTGGCTCCAACTTCTTCATGGCATCCTTCCTCACATGCATGTAAACGTTAGCACCAAAAATCCTCAAATGAGAAAGATCAGGCTTCTTTCCAAAATAAGCCTCCTCGGGTGTACTCATGCCAAGTATCCCGTGAGGACAACGGTTCTGCACATATACTGCAGTATTGCATGCTTCCGCCCACAAGTGAAGGCGTAGGCCCTGATCATGCAACATCGCCCGTGCAGCACCCACGATCGTTCTGTTCTTCCGCTCAGCAACCTCGTTCTGCTGAGGGTTATGGGGAGCTATGAGCTCTCTTCGAATCCCTTCTGCGTTGTAGAAATCCTTGAACTCGCCAGAGATGTATTCACCACCATTGTCGCTCCTAAGAGCCTTCACCTTCTTCTCCGACTCCTTCTCAACCAGTGCTTTGAACTCACAGAACTTTGAGTATGTCTCACTCTTCTTCTGCATGAAGAAGATCCAACACTTTCGAGAGAAATCATCAACAAAAATGACATAATACCTGTGCTTTGCTGTCGAAGCTACTGAGAAAGGTCCACACATGTCTGTGTGAAATCTCTCAAGGATCATCGTGGCGTGACTATCCTTCTCGTGAAAGGTTGCTTTCACAAACTTTCCCAAAGTACACCCCTTGCACTGATCTGACTGCACAAGAGTGCCTTTAGGAAGCCCTGTAGTGATCTGCTGCAGTATCTTCAAGGCTCCATGGTGAAGGTGACCCAATCTCCTGTGCCATAGGTCGCCATCATCCCGGCTCACCAATCCTTCTGCCTTGCATGCCATTGCTGCACAGCCATCTACATGCAACTGATAAAGGTTCCTCACTTGAACCCCTATCTTCCGGGTTTCTCCAGTTGTCTTGCTGCGCAGGAAAGCCTTTCCCTCGCTGAAAACAACATCATATCCTTGTCTTCTAACATCGCCATAGAGATAAGATTCTTCTTCAATCCTGGAACATGCATCACTTCCTTCAATACGAAGGGTTTACCAGACTCCCTCTCAAAGGAAATGGTACCGATAGCGGTCACACTATATCTACCATCATCGCCCATCTCGATGTGCACTCCAAGATCTTTCTCCTCCAGATCAGAAAACAAATCTCGATCTCCTGTCAAGTGAGAACACGCACCACTATCCAAGAACCACACCGATCCCATCACACTTAAAACCAAGCATGCGATCAATGAAAAATCAAGCTCAAACTGCGAGGCTAGAGCCTCTCCTGCTGCAGATCTAGCAGCTTTCTTGTTCTTCTTCTTCTACGGACAATTAGTGGCATAGTGTCCGTGCTGGTGACAGTGAAAGCACTTCACCTTGGACATGTCCTGTTTCTTTCCTTTCGCACCGGAATGAGAAGCCTTCTTGTTCTTCCCCTTCTTTGCTTTGGCAGCCATAGCGCAATTTTCTTCATCAGGTCCCTTTGATGAAGATCCGTCCCTGGTATTCCGCCTAATCTCCTCTTGCACAAGATCTGACCAAAGTCTCTCCCATCCTGGCAATTTCTCCCGACCATTGACAGAGTCCTGATAGGAATGCCAACTCTTCAGAAGACAAAGGAGAGCCAAGCTCACCAAGTCCTCATCATTGACAGTCACCCCCACACTTCCCAGCTCATCCCTGCACTAAGTGAACTTCGTGAGATACTTGGGCATACTGTCTCCCTTCTCGCATTTAATGTTTCTGAGTTTATCCTTGAGCGCCAGCTTCCTCTGATCACTCTTTCTTTGGAATAGATCTGTCAACGCTTTCCACATCAAGTATGGAGAAGCCTTTCCATGCAGGCTTGTTACACAAAATATTGTCACCATGACTATTTGCAGTCAGTATGGGTCTATCATCATTCATATTGTCCTCCTTAGCAAGTCTCAAACCTCAGCTCTTCATGTCAAGCTTTAAAAATGAGAGAAAGTACTTGAAAATCAGTAAAGCTCTGGTTCTGCACTTTCTCTTACTATTACCTGCGGTCCCACACCCCTTGGTCATGTTACATGCGGACTTGCCCGCTCTGTCTCTAAAGGAGTGGGTGCGGACCCCTATGAAAGTCAAAAAGGCGCAAGTTTATTCTTAAAAACTCACTTGTGGTTAATTCTGGATGCTTCTAGAAGGAATCTTGACGTGGATGGTTTGCTCCTAGGTGGTTCATGCATCCCATAACTAAAGGAGCTAATCCCTTGATGAGAGGAGCTTATCCCTTTGAAGAAGGGTTTTATCCCTTTGAAGGTGGACCTAGTAACTTCCCTCCATTGCACTATAAATTAAGGCATTGGGCTGGTTGCTAGGGAGGTTAGAAGCTGAACATTTTTGAGGGTAAATGCTGTTGGAATTGAGACTTCCTAGTTAAGATTGAGAGGAGAGATTACATACCTTTTGGCTTCATTGGGAAGAGAGTGAAACTTGTCAAAGTAGAGGAGATTCTTGTTGGACCCTGGGAGGAGCTTGTACAACATCAAGGCACCAAGGTTGTAAAGTTCTTCTTTGATTAAAGTTAACAATCAGATTCATTTTCTCAACAAATTGTCTTATATGGTTTGTTTCATGAATTCCTTGATCATCATGATAAATATGCTTTATTATATTGGCTTTTCAGGTGCTATTTAATGTGTGTGCTTGTTGGTGTTTGCAGATTCTTTACAAGGGAGCTCATTTGGATCAACGGAGCGTGGCTTCCACAAACTTGCACTGGACCCGAGGTAGGCCTAAAACACTTGTTTGCCTTTATTTATAAATTGCATATTTAGAGAAAGATAGAATTTGTTTGTTTTGCTTGTTGCTACATATCATTAGATACTAGGGAGGTCAGTATTGTTCGCAAGAACGACTTATCCGGCCGACAAAATGGCGACTCCACTGGGGACTTGAATTTTTGAATTTTTCCTTTGCTTTTACTTTGACTTGAGAAACTGTGTCTTTTGTTTTTGGTTTTTGGCTTGATGTGTGTGGGATTGGGTAGGTTCAGTAGATCTTGAATTATTTTTTGTTTTTTGTACTTTTGGAAGAGGACCTCACCCTCTGCTTGTAACTCAGTGTGGACATCCCTGCACTGTTGTTTTACACACAGAGCGGTACCGCACCTGGTATACTGGGGGCCTGCGGACCCTATCAAAATTTTGAAAAGCTTGAAATTTTCTCATTCAGTTAGCTTAGGATTTGTTTATGTGTTTTTAGCCTCCGCCCAGATCTGCACGTATCTTGTCAGGAACTTTTCTTAGGTTAATTCCATTGGCATTAGGGTTTTAGGTGAAATTCCTAGAAGTTTTGTGTGCCGGGCTTGATTTTCGTTTTGGTCTTGTAGTAACTCAGAGCTTAGAAGCCTTAGAAGCCTCAGATCACCTTGGTTTTTGCTGGCCTTCTTATGAGTCTGACCATTTTGTAAAATTTGCCTTTGTTGAGGAATCCATCTTGTTTTTCTCTTTGCGAAACTTCGAAAGAACTTGTGTTGAAAGTTTTGGATTTCATTTTTAGAAAAGAAAACAAAAGTTGGTTGTTTTTTGATTAATTTGTGATTCTGCACAAATTAGTCCTTAGTTTGATCATAACTAAGTAAAACATCCTTGAAAAGAAATATTGTAAGCTTTTACTTCAATTAGTTTTTTAGAATTTATAGATCTCAAGATTAGATTTTTCAATAGTTTTGAGTGTTTTATAAAAATAAAAAAAATCTCTTTTGAAAAAGTTTGTTTTAGTAGTATTTGAGTGTTTGAAAAGAAAGGAAAATTTTCATGAGCATAACTAGTCGTCTCGTTTTTGAGTTCATTGGAAAAGACAAAAAGTTCTTCTTTTGATTTGATTGTTAAGGAAAGATTTGTTTTTTCAAGCATTTGCATTCTCAACTCTTTCTCTAGCTAGAAATTCATTGAAGAAAAAGGATTTTTCATCTTAAGTGCATTTTTAGTGATTTGGAGTCGAGTCTTCACACCATAAGTTTCATCTCCACACCTTTTGACTTAAGAAAAAACCAATAAAAATAACGCTTAAAGTAAAATCTATCTAGTAATCTTTTTATTTCTAGGGCTCTTTATCACCAACATAGCTTAGGCTAGTATCTTGGAGTAGGGAGTAATTAACTCTCCAAGATAGTAAAACAAACAAGTAGCTGTATCTTGCGGTAGGAGATAAATTCCAATTGTTACATCTATGCTTTGGGAAGCTCCTCTTATAGGAGTCAAGCACGAGATCGTGTTTGAACCAGTGGAGTAATCAATCCTTCCTCATTGGGAACGATATTAGATATACACGTATTAAAAACGGTAAACCTCGGATTAACCATTTTTGAGGAGCCTGGGGTCACTTGTTGGTAAACCTTGGATTATGTCAAGGAGCCTTCAAGGGGATTGAGCTTGCTACTCTACCCTTGCGTGTGTATCAGATCACAAACTGTTCCCCTAGGTATATTTGTTTCCGTTGGTAACCATAGTGACCATATTCTATAGGATTCTTTCCTAAGGTGAAGGTGGAGGGAAGATCCCGCTGTACCTGGAGCAGACATCGGCTAGACTCACTTGGATTTTTTGGGGGGTTCTCTTCACTCGAGACGGTTTAGTGGAGAAACTTGTGCCAGTCTATTCATTAAGCAGGTTGCCGGGGTAACTGTTCCAACTGCCATTTCTGTATTGAATTCTGCGATGTTGGATTTCATCACCAACTAGTGTTTTCGGTATGGAAAGTTACTGTTTGTGTGGTTTGACCTCCTAGATTCTTTAGGCGTGTGATTCAAAATTGTTTGGTTCTTTAGAGACTTTAGGTGGTTTTCATTGAGATTTTTCTTTGTTTGCGTGTGAAGTAGTTAAAATATTTAATCGTGGCTGAATTACCGAGGAAGTCCTGTAGACTTCGAGGCCAACCTCCTGAGTTTTCACCGAGCCAGCTTGAAGGGCTACAAGCCCTTGTAACTCCTAGTGACAGTAGAGTTGGGTCACCTGAAGAAGGAGAGTCTTCTTTGGTTGTACATCCTGATTACCAAGTTCAAGCACCAGAGTATATTTTAGAACCTATTTCTTTTTCCGAAGTTACTGGTAGTTTTTCTTCTACTAGTGATTTAGTCGAGGAACCTGAAATATCTAAACCTGAAACTGAACCTGCTGCTACTCCAACATCAGGATTTGCCTCTCCAACTTCCAGTGGTCCTGGTTCACCCAGGGTAGAAAGAGTAATTACCCAAAATCTTCCTTTTGGACTTATTGCTATTGAAGAACTTGTTACTCCGGAAGAAGGTATACCTATCCTGAAAATCAACCAGATATAGAACTTAGGGAGCGTGAATCGATCTTTTACAGTCCACCTAGTAGGGACACTTGGTATCTTTCATTGACCAATTTTTTGGAAAACCCAGGACTAAGTTTTTCACCACCTCGCATTCCTTTTCATCCAACACCTAGGGGTTATTATCCTCCGTTAAATATGTCGAGACAGTCGTCCATGTTTTCTCAATCTCCAGAAACCTTTTTATATGGCGGTCCTTCTGTTCCCTTTGGGTATCAGTCACTTACTGGTACTTTTTCGAGAGCAACTCCTCAACCTATTGAACAAGGGTTATTAACTGGTAATAACAGAAACTAAGCCATTGAGTGTAGAAGATATTCTTATTATGTCAGGTACCATTCCAAATCCGCAACCTCAAGGTGGCCAGTTACCGCCTGGGGGGCAGCCTCAAGGTCCTCAATTATCGCCTCAGGGGCAACCTCAAGGTACTCAATTACCGCCTGGGGACAACCTCAAGGACAATACATACCTACGGGACAGTACATTCCTCAAGGTCAACCCCAGACTCAGTATGTACCTCAAGGTCAACCCAGTATCAATATGTACCTCAAGGTCAACCCCAGTATCAGTACGTGCCTCAAGGTTATCAACCTCAAGGTCAGTACCCAACCCAAGGTTTCCAGCCACCTTCCGGTCAATCATTTGTCCAAGGAACTGGAAATGTAACTTTGAATTATCAACCCTACCCTCAACCCGATTATGGTCCTCAATACGCTCAACCTGCTAGGGGTCCGTACCCTGGAATGAACTTAGTGTGGGATCCATCTCAATCTCAACAGATCTTGCAACTGAATGTGCAGTTGTCATCTCAATCTGGACAACCCTTGGTTTCTGGTTCAACCCAGCAACCTGTCCAGCCTACTATTCAAACTTCTGCACCTTCTGTAGTTTCTCAGCCTGGGCCTAGTTCGCCTCGAACTCCGCCTCAAACGACTGCTGCAACTGCTGCAACATCTGTTCAATCTACCCCATATACTTCTGGAGTATCTACAGCTCCGGTTTCTACTGTTCTTGTATCAACTCCTCAAGCATCTTTACCTCAGTCTGGACCCACAATTCAGACTTCGGTTCAAATGCTTGTAGGACAACCTGGTCCAAGTACGGTTGTCACAAGTCAACCTCAATTTACTTATCAACCGTACTAGGGAAAGTACTAATTCGGTCCTGCTGTGCAGCAGCCAGTCTATCAGTATCAACCGTACCCTGGATATACATATTAGCAACCTCAACAACCCCAGTACGGTCCGGTTAATCCTGGTTTTCCGGGAGGATACAATATCCCAAATGCAATTCCAATACCTAGTTATCCTGGATATCCTCCTCCTGGGGCTGGTCTCATGACCCAGGGTTTCAGGGACCCTAATCATCAGTGACCGTTCATTGCAACTTTGAACTTGCCTGATTTGTCGCGCCTTATGAATGATCCAATTAACTATCTTCCGTTTTGGCCGCCAATGCCAAATAAGTTTCCTAGTGATATTCCTAAGTTTGAAGGCAAATCAGGAGAGTATCCGTCGAACCATGTGATGACTTATCACCTCTAGTGTGCGTCTAACTCCATTTCAGATGATTCAATTCGTTTAAGGCTTTTTCAATGCACTCTAATTGGTCTTGCGGCCAAGTGGTACATTAAGTTACCACGAGCCCCTTTTTATAATTCTAGTCAGTTAGCTACTTCGTTTTTAACTCATTTTCAGTTGCCAGTCAGATCACATTCATGAATGGAGACGTCGATGGCGTTTAGTGAAAGTTTTTATTCCAGATCAAATCTTAGCTGAATGGTTTGTCAAATCTTTACTACCGAAAATCACTGAGGATGTAGCTAAGGCAGGAGTCGTTACTGAAGAGCAAGTAATTTCTCAAGCTCAGTACGTTGACCTATTTTATACGCAGTCAGGTATGTTACACGATAAAATCCCCGACCTTCCTAAACGAAATCAAATAACTGCAGCTCCTTCAGGGTCTCATGTTGCTGATGGTATGATTGGTATGGTTAATACCAAAAGTAAGAAGAAATCTTCCAAGAATTCTTCTCCTATTATAACTTTACCAGATTCCCCGACAGGAGATTCTTCCGTGGAAATTTCCACTGATATTCATGTTGTAGAGTCATCTACAGCCAAATCAAAATCTGGCGGTAAAAAGAAAGGGAAGAAGAAAAATAAAACAGATAAAAATTCGAAAGAGAAAACAGAAAAAACGGAATCTACTGATGAGAAACGCAAACCTCGTTATCCTTGTCTCATTTGTGATGAAGAACATTTTACAAGAGACTGCCCTCATCACGCTGAGGTTGCGAAAATCATCAAAGGTTCCCAAACGCCTGCTGTTTTAAAGGATCCTTTTCCTAGTCAAGACAGTAAGATGATCAGTTCTTCCTCAAATGCCTCAGAAGAACCCATAATGATGATGTCCCATGTTAGGATTCCAACACGATCGCAATATTATGGAAGTAAAAGTCTTGTTGGTGGTAAGGAAGCAGAATCTTCTAATTCGAACCCATCAACTTCAACTCCCGGTTCCGATCCACTACAGATCGAGAAACCTAACCCAGACTTAGTAATCAAATCGCCCACCAAGGGTATACTTCGAAAGTCAGGTTTCAATCCACATGCGAGAGCGGCTCAGAACTATAACATTGTTGAAGATTTGGCTATTTCACCTTCAGCAATGTCGGCTTTGGAGGTGCTGCAATCATGTCCAGCACAGCGTAAATTGCTATTGTCGGCTATAGGAGCTGTTGACATTCAGGACTCGAACCTTATAATTTTCGATCTAGAAAATAATACACCTCACTTACCTCATCAAATGGCTTTCCAGATTCCAGTGTTAGTAAAAAACAGACCTTGCTATAGGACTGTGATTGATGAGGGAGCCTCAATGTGTATTATGTCGATCCAGTGTTGGAGATCGCTTGGTTCTCCTACACTTAATCAATCCCCAACGATTCTAAAGGCCTTTGATGGCCATGGGTTCCATCCTTTTGGCATTCTACAGGATTTACCTATAGGGGTTGAAGGCAAAACTGTTAATCTAGATGTGGAGGTGGTTGATGCCCCTCTAGATTACAACCTTCTCTTGGGTCATAGTTGGTATTATGCTATGACAGCTATTGTTTCATCGGTCTTTCGGCTTATAAAGTTCCCTCATAATGGAAAGATCATAACTATCGACCAGATAACTTACTTTTCATCCGACCCAGCCTCTTCTGAAAGTATTCAGCATGTCGGCAAAACAACTATCAACATGATATTGCGATGTGGCACAGCCACAGGAGAAGTCGATAGGAAGATTAATATGGAAGCTAAGGAAAGCTTCACGGGCATCTCTACTCGAGGTAGTAGGGATCCGCCTGAGCCAACTAGGGATCCCTCAATGATGACTACCTTCTTAGAGACATGCATAAAACTGATTCGTGACAACCGGGCAGTTAGAGGGTTACAGGAAGTAATTAATAGATTTGCAGGTTGGGGTGAACCTCGCACAGTCTAGAAAATACGAAGATATGCATCATGGACAGGTCGAGAAATGTGGCTAACAGCGCAGATTGGCAACTACGAGATGGATCAGGTCATTCTGGACCTGGGTTCTGATGCAAACATATTGCCTAAATAGACTTGGGAGTGCATGGGTAAGCCTACACTACAATGGTCTCCTATCTAATTGCGGATGGCCAACCAGCAGAAGATCTTGCCTATGGGATGGCTACATGGCATTACAGTAGATATTGATGGCGTAAGTACCTGAACGGATTTCGAAGTTATTGAAATCATGGATGAAACTAGTCCATACCCTGCGTTGCTAGGGATAGACTGGGCCATTGATATGAATGGGGTTATTAACCTCAAACAGAGGAAGATGATATTCGAGAAGAAGTCACTCCGGGTCGTTGTTCTGCTGGATCCAACAGACGGACCGTGCTACACAGAACCGGTGCGTAGCGAAGAGAGGGGCGATGTATTGGATAGTATCTACAAAATTGCTGCACAGGAGGAGCGGAGATTCTCGCAGGGCTACGCCAGTGATTCAGATGAGGAAGATGAGCGATGGCGCAATAGGGTGAGCGAGGCTACCACGTTGCACTGTAATATGATGACGAAATCCCTGTGTTGCGTTAAAGTTCAGAAATGAAAACTGCAGTTGTATGACGGGCTGACAGTAGTATAGGATTTCCTGGTTAAATTCGAAAGTGCAGTATCAGAGTACCAATGATTCGATGCACTCAAATGGGAATTGCACGTGACACCGGCGTGATGGTGGGATACCCATGAAGGAACCTTCGAAGATTGGTGAAGCTGCAGGCACATGATGCAGATAAGATTTGGGAAACCCGAGCTACGAATAATGGAGAAATATGATGGGCGGGAGAATCCGCGCATACATTTGAGCAAATGGACCAAAGCTTATGGTACGTAGCCTCAACCAAAATGGGTGCACTTACTTTATCATACCTTGGATGTCATTCCAAGGAACTGGTTAATGCTCAAGAATATTGTAGCTCCTTGGTGATGACTATGCAGTACTTGGTCAAGCAATATAATGGCTATGCTTGTATCATGCTATCTACAAGAATTGGATTTGCACAATTATGAGACAATATTTTGAGTTATTTATGGTGGCTTGCATAGTACATAGGCTATAGATCAAATTCAATGGTAAATCAATTGAAAGTTTTAGTTGTAGATACCAATTAGCAATGCCATGTAATCATATTAACATTAATTAATCAATTGAAAGTGGAATTGAAGATGTACAATGTGGTTTTTCTTAGTATACAAATATGTAATTAAACCAAATAATGCAACCAAAAGATTTAGCATTGGAATTATTACTACTAGAGTGAGAAATTTCAGTAGATCAATATAAGAACACAACAAATAACCACACTAGAAAAACAAGTATTATATTGGAAATAAAATGAGAAAACCATCAATTTTGTCATTTTCTTATGCTCAAGAATTAATACAACTAGAGCTACACAATCTTAGTTAGCGATTTCATGTATTCTTACTCATTGGAAATAATTTTATAGATTGTATTAGCTCAAAGGTAATCTCACCACATGTAAGCTCAAAATATTATTCTTCCCCTAACATATGAACATATCTATTCATTATAAGTCCTCAATTATATATAGTTCTGCCTCCTTCTTCCAATCTTCAATTTTCCCTTCCATCTCTTGGGTTTCTTTTTGATCAAGCAAGAGACATCCAGTATAATGTTTCCTTAGAATGACAAGTACAACCAAAAAGTGATTTGTTTCATGTTCTTGTGACCAAAATGAGACCTTTGGCCTTTGGTCTTCATGGTGATTGCCAACATACTATTGACTTCAATATTTTCTAAGAATCATCCTTTTTATAAAGTTCATAGGAGGGTTATATTATATCCATTTTAGACCATAGTAATATGGATTTGTAACAAAGCTAACCCACAACAATTTTTTTTGTCCTTCGTCTCAGCTTCTCATTCATTCTCAAAGCCACATAACTAGAGCCTCTTAACCCAGGGATCCCCTCTGACGGGAACCCTGGTCATTCGCTCCTTTCGGAAATGTTGGTGCTCCTTATATGGCAACGTTGTCCCTCCCAGGGTTAACTATTGGGTTGCCGGTTTGGTTGTTTTCAACCTCTTTGGTCCCTGCCGTCTCACCATCTAGTCAATCCATCCCTCCACCTGAACAACATCATGTTGATTCTAAGGTGGATCTCTCCCCTTATACGCCCACTTCTACATCCTCATCTTCTACTTCACCTGGTGAAAGTCTCGATTCAAGTAACCAGGTGGCTAAGAAGAAGAAGAAGAAGACGAAGAAGAAGAAGGCTCCAAAGGGAGAGGTTACAAGTGCAGCTACCCCCTCGAGTACACCTGAAGTCGGCCCCCTTCCGCTCCTCCGCGGAAGGTCAAGTTTCCTTGTCGATTATGCAAGGAGGACCATCTTCTTCGCGATTGTCCTGGCATTCCCAGGGTACTAGAAGTATGGTCTCGCGATCCAGCCCGCCCCTCATCGTCCTCTGAAGCTCACAGCGATGCTACCTTATCAGTCGGGAATGGTAAGGGAAAACGGAAGATTCGAATCCCTGTAGACTTTGTGAATGCAATCATCCCCTTCACCTTTGTCCACTCATGGATAAAGCCTCCGTTGTCTTGGAAAGTCTTACAGCTCCTTCACCCCAACTTCCCGTTAGTTATCGACGTCTCTCTGTAGCCGCAGATCGTTCCCCTGCTGACACAGAGATTGATTCATATTCTTATCTTGTCCAGCCTCCTCTTCCTGAACCTGGCTATGCCCAACCTATTCCGGACCAACCATTGGTCGGAAAGAGTGTCGACTCGAGTTCACCACCCGTCGATCACTCTGTTTCGGAGGAGCATCACTCCCATGTTCTCCTCATCTCCTCAAATTCTCTTGAGTCTGGAAATGACTCTCCTATCCCAGCTGCTCCCGAGAGTCTTGCTTCAGTTCCTTTAGAGCAGGGGGTCAATCATATGATTCCCCCACCAAGTAGTTCAGTCGTTTCCTTCGACTGGAGTCGTTTGACTACCTCTCCCCTTCCATCCCATGTGCCTTTCTGGGTCACGGTACATGCCTATAATAAGGCGCTACCTGGAATTGTGTTGGATGAGGGAGCATCGGTTAGTCTTATGCCTGCCACTACTTGGCAAGCCTTGGGTTCCCCACAGCTTGTGCCAGCCGCACCGAATCTCAAGGATTTCGACGGAGGAACCAGTCAACCATTAGGTATCCTTCCACAGTTCCCTGTTACTTTGGGAGGCAAGACCGTCTATATAGACGTATCGGTTACCCAAGGTGCTTTAGACTTCAGTCTTCTCCTTGACCGTGACTATGTTTATGCCATGGGGGCCCTGGTCTCTTCACTTTTCGGGTGGTTTGCTTTCCACACGATGGAAGGATCATGACGATAGATCAATTATTGTTCGTCTGTCCCTGGGTGCCTCCTGCGCAGTTGTCATCCCCTCCTGGTTTTCATCCACCAGTTGCATCTGCCCCATCACAGATCAACTACGTGGCTACCTATCCCATGCCTGGATCCAGTGATGCCGCCGTCGTGCATAGTGTCCTGGAGGCATTGGGCCCTGACTTCCAAGATGTTGGCCTTCCATCAGGAATGGCACTCTTGGGAGCCTCAACTTCCTATTCATTATGGTGAAGTTCCAATGGAGCATAGTTCCTTGTCTTGTGTCAAGCTCGTTAAAAAATGAAACAAAGAGTCCCGAGCATAGTTCTTGATCTTGTGTCAAGCTCGTTAAAAAATGAAACAATTCCCCCTTTCCAATCGCGTCTTTCACCTACGATCTCGTGAAGCTTCATTCCATCCACTTTGTTGAATGCAATGAAGCTTGGGGGGCATGTACCTCATCCTGCGCCATTGCACTGGGGGCATGCACATTTCCAACAAGTAGAGTCCTTCCTGGTTCAAGCTTGTGTCATGAGGATAGTTCTTTTACCTGCGTCAACCTCGTTAAAATAATGAAACAAGAGCTCGTGCAATTCGAGTGCAATAACAGTAATGTCAACCTTCACTCCATTTTCAATGGACTGAAGCTTAGGGGGCATGTACCTCAAATTGAGACACCATGCTGGGGGGCATGCCTGTTCCTTTATTTTCAAGCATAGTTTGCATGTGTGTGAATACTTTTAAGCTTGCATAAAAAATAAAATCATCTCCAAGCATAGTTTGCATATGTGATTATCATGTGTGTTTTCAAGCTTGTGTAAAAATAAAATATGCATGTGCGTAAATACATTTCACAATGGGTCGTTTGTTATGCAACTGATACATTAGATTACATGTTGTGTCAGATATTCGCATAGCACATAACACATCATCACATGTGAAAGATCCATATAAACCATAGGCATATGTATATATATGTGTGTGTGTCGCAATGTTTGCACCACGTGCATTATATAGTTCAAAAAATAATACATGTTCATCCTGATACATCCGGAGACAACATGTCCCTAAAAAAAAATGCATAAAAGAAGCCTAGAAGTCTAATCGCGGTGGTGCTCATGATAGCACATCACCGTGCGCACCAAGCGTCTCAACAGACGATGGATACGACTCGGCACCCCCACTGTGTGCCTCTGGTATGCAAAGGGCACATCTGCCAGTCTAGCGTAACCCAGAATCCCTCGAGTGAGTCCCTCGAGATTCTGAACCAGCTCTTCCCCCACGCCACCCTCTGCTTGAGGGTCAGCTGCGGGCTGGACCCTCCGCGCTACGGGAGACAAGCCAGCTGGTCGCTCTGGGCCAACATCTGCATATACATACAACTGTCATCAGAACATGCATGTATTGACAAAAACAAAAAATACATAAAACATCAAAAAACAAAAAGATCATACCCAGCTCCTCGTCCCACTCCTCTCCCTCTGGCAGTGGGAGATCTGGATCCCCGGTGAAATCAGTCCTCGCGTACGGCCAATCCTCCACCATAATCAGCTGACGGCAGAGCCATATAAAGAACTCGGGCCGCCAGGACATCTGCTGGCCCCCTCCTCCTCTGGGCATCAGTGCTGCCCAGCGAGCCATCCTAGGCTCTCGTGGCAATGGATCAGCCACTATAGCTTCCTGAATTTGAAAAATGGGTAATCGTTCCAAGAAGAACGACACCACAATTGAGCCATACTCGAACTGTTTCGCTCCTCCTAGCTTACCCTTTGTAAGCTTCCTTTTGATATTGGTGGTCACCGCTGTAGCCCAGTCAAAAATGGTGGGGCTGAGGCATTCTATCGCTAGTAGCAGATGATTCTTGCTCGCCTCATGGGGTGCCTGTACCCCTGCTGCACAAGTGATGGTGAATAGTATCACCTTGAGGACCAAGTCTCGAATGGTGGCGATATCCACCTTGGCACTGTTTTTCCCAAATTGTGCCCCTGGACACACTCGGTCCATCACTTCACTCATCTTCTCTCTGGAAGGTCTACTTCCGGTCAAGATGGGCCTCGCCCCTCTCCGTGACAGCCCAGTGATGAAATACACATCGGACACGTCAAGCTCTAATGCTTGGTCTCGTAAGCAAAATACTTGGCCATCAACATCCCAAGCGTCAACTATGAACTGTAATAGCTCAGGCTGAGCTCGCAGGTAAGATGTGAGGAAGAATTTCTTGAGACCATAGTCTCTTAATGCATTCATGCATCCCTCGTCCTCTATAGCAAGGCATCTACGACATCATGCTCCCTTTCTTTCCATTCCACCACCATTTTTCCTGTTTTCCTGCGCCCACAAGGATGAATAAATCATTATTAGAACACTGGTAAGCCTACAAACCAGACAAATTTAAAATGCAATGGGAAATTTCAAAGGAAAAATTAGGTTGGCGGTTGGCGCGACTGTTTCCAAAACAGTTGCGCCAATGGCGCGACCCCTTTAGGAAAATTGCGCCATTAGCACGGGTCGGTGCCGGATACCCGCGCCAATGGGCGCAACCCTAAATTTTGAAATCCTCCTTGCAGAGGCTCAATCAGGGAACAAAAAGAATGAAAAATGTATGGAAATGGAGCTAAGAGAAGCACCTCTTACCTGGAACCGACGAAATCCCGAATGGTTGCACGGATTGGCTGTAATCATCGTCTGAAGTTCACTCCCCAAACAGACCACTGCTACTATTCAAAGAGGTAAAAGGTAAAAGTAATTCTATTTTTTACCATTTTCACCATATTTATAAACTTTTTGACTTATACTTAGGTTTAAAAAGTTATTTTTTGAATATTTTAACATATTTTTGGTCGAAAATGGATTTTACGCTTGCTTCTTGTGTAGCGACAGGTCTTTTACGCAACTTCGATGGTGAAAAGAGTTGTATTTTATACTTTTTCGGACTCAGTAAATACACGAAAAAGTCATTGTGGAGTCATCTTTCAGCTCTTTTATGACTCGCTAAATATGAAAAGATTGCCGAGTATTTTTCCCTTTTTGACTCGTTAAAGAGAATAAAAAATGGAGGTTTGCTTTCAGCTCTTTTCCGATCGTTTAAAGACGAAAGATTGCCGAGTTTTCCCTCTTGACTCGTTAAACGTAAATAAGAGGCGGTTGTCTTTAAACCCTTTTCCCACCGTGTAAAGATGAAAAGATCGTCGGACCCTTGTCGTTTCAGGTTCGTTAATGGTTACGAAATGACATGATATCGATCGCTTTTTTACTTTTTCAGGTCGATGTCACTACATATGAAAAGTACTCCTCGATCGTAATGATCGGGCGGTTCTTTCAAGCATTATTTTATACTTTTTCGGGCTCGCGAGACACAACTTTATGAAAAAGGACCCCCCTGGAGTCCACTTTTCTGCTGTCTTTTCAAACTCTCTAAACATGAAAAGACGCTGAGTTCTTCCTTTGTCAGGCTCGTTTAAAACCTAATGACATCGGATCCCGTCGGAATGACGCCTCACAAGCATATGCTATCCCCGTCAATCTTGTTAAAAATAACTGGGGTACTCGCCAGAAATGGTGGGGAAAATGGACCCATAATTATTGTTGTGTCGGCAGTAGGTCGCTCTTGAACATGGCACTTGTCTGCTTTCATGTCTAGGTGGGGACATCTCATCTCGCTTTTCACTTGCTTCCATGGGTTTTGGGTGATCCTGTTTGACCTCTCATCTACTCATTGCCTTGTCACCATGACCTCTGCTCATTTGATGTAAAATACTACCAAGTCCACTGTCATGCCGCCGATATGTTCAAGAGAAGTTGACCTCTGTAGAATTACAACCTCCCTCTGATACCTCACATAATTCTGATTCACCACAACATTCTTCCTCTGTCTCGTGTCAATGATGTGGGAAACACTATGGCCCACCTTTGATCAAGGTCACTTCCTGTCGACTTCAGCTCATTATCCAGGAAGCTGATCTAGAGACTCCCTTCCGGTGCCTTGGAGCCTGCATGCCTCAATGGTAGGTTCTTCATGTTCGACGAGAGGTTTTCATCCTTGGCCTCCGGTCGAATGATTCTACGGGTGTTCGACGCCAGCTCACTCATTCGCACGCCGTAGATTGTACCTATAGTACCTTGAGGGCCATTGTCATTATTGGTGGTACCTCTCATGTCTGTTAACAGTTTTCATTATTGGCTGGTAATCAGACGATGTTCATGCATGTTCGACTCCAACTCATGTATTCGCATGCCTAAACTTGTACTCTGTTCGGGTCGAGATGGAGCGCAAGACCCTGGATTTTGTTTGTTGGAATCCAGGCTGCGATTTGTGGCTTATTATGATCATTACATGACTCATTCACTGGATGGCTGCGACCATGCCTGAGTCTATTTATCGATCCTCACTGGATGGTTGTGCCCATACCTTGGATCTAGATTCTTGTGTGCTCTGTTATGGATGGCTGCGCCCATACCACATATATCATGTACTTGAGATATCAGTTGTACTTCTTTACGCAGGTTCTCCGGTGGCAGTGTTTTCAGTTACGCATGTTCTTGTAAAAGCATTTCACCCCTCTCTCTCTCTCGGGCCTCATGCTTTAGGGGGCATCTGTTACACAGTAATTTGTCACCGTTTGTCACCGTCCCTGTTACCCCTCTCCCGCACACTGGAGGACTCATTCCGGGACCTGTGAGAAGTGACATGACCTGAAACCACTTGCATTATATTCCTCTAAGTATGAGCTTAATATGCCTTGAAGACATCTTCTGCAGAATACCCATAAAAATAGCCCTTTTTGCATTAGCGCGGGTCCACAGTGTACTGCTCGCGCAAATGGGGGAAATCCTCTAAAGAGGGCGCACCAGTTGACGCTCTGTCTCAGAGTCGCACTCGTGCCAACCCATTTGGGTAAAGTTTTTAACAAACAAGCTTCTGAAGGTTCTCCTTAACCCATTCACCAACTGAATCCGTGTTGAGTTAGGATGGTTTGGCTTCGAATCTCCATAGAAGGGAAGTGGTTTGCCACCTTTCATGGAAACTTCTAAGTGATAAAGCCAATCCCATGAATATTGTGGTTGATCCTATCTCCTTCCCCTCTATCTATAAAAGCTTGTTCTTTTGCCTTGAGCAAGCTAGTTCCAGCAGGGTGCTAGTGATAGTAAGAACTCCAGGAGTTCAAGAGGTTGAAGTTGAAAGAGCCTCCTTTGCATCGATAAGGCCAATCTAAGTGAGGAGATTCTTGTCACCAAGGAGAGAGAGGCTTGTTTCCCATCCCAACAAGCTTTGCAAGACTTGTGTAGCTGATCACCCAGCCAAAGGAGGATTTGACATCAGAACTATGGTTGTATTCTTCTTTGTTGTTTATCAATAATAGATGACTATCATTATGGTTCCACTCTCATTGTCCTTTGTAATGATTGATGTTGAGTTATATATTTTCTGACTGATATATAATTGCATCTATTGGATTTTATGCTTGTATTTGTGTTGTTCTTTGCATGTGCAGGTGTCCAATCATGGAGATCGTGGGGATTGTGACCGGCTGAAGCAAAGGAACGAGAGCGACGTCTCTTCTACGAATATTAGCATTGGAATCCAAGTAGGTTCTCATCATCCACCTTTAATTTGCAATTAGGAACTTGCGTGATAGCATTGTTTGATTGTTGTTAGACCTGGTCTGGGCTAGTAGGGATCACCTCTGTATGCAGAGGGGATTTACCTCCACAACAAGTATCCAACATGATGTTCGCCTTTGGGAACCTGATTCATTAGAGAAGGCATTCAGGTTAGCAAGAAAAATGGAAAGCAAAATGATGGCAACCAGGAAGCATACCACTCACAACTATAAAGACGGAAGTGTTGTTGCCCCTAGTCTTCCACAACCTATAAGGTTGACACCACAACAATTAGAAGAAAAAAGAGGAAAAGGGCTTTGTTACAGTTGTGGTAGTGAATACTCTAAAGGTCATAAGTGTGCTGAGAAGAAATTATTCTACATAGATTGTGAAGAGGAAGAAGAAAAGGAGCAAGAAAGGTCAAAAGAAGAGGATATACTCTAGGAACAAAGCCTAGATGAAGAAAAAATAAATCCGACCATATCTTGTAATGCATTGGCGGGAATTACCACTCCTCAAACCATCAAGATAGAAGGACAAATCAAGAAGGAAAAGGTAATAGTGTTGATTGATTCAGGAAGCACCCACAATTTTATTCATTGTAGGGTAGCAAAAGAATTGAATTGCTTCCTATATCCAGCACCAGAGTGTCAAGTGATGATTGCAAATGGAGGAACAATAAATTTCTCTGGAAAGTGCCATAATATCAAGCTATCCATGGGAGAATATGTATTGACTAGCCCAATGCTTTCCATTCCAATGGGAGGTGCTGATGTTGTACTAGGAGTCCAATGGCTACAATCCTTGGGTACAATAGCTTTTAATTTTCAAGAACTTTTCATCAAATTTTCTACGGAAGGAAAGGAAGTTGAATTAAGGGGTATTGCAGGGAAACCAGGAAAGATAATCAGCTCTAGTGGTATGACAAAGCTTCTAAAAAATGAGCAAGGAGGTGTAATTGCACAATTATGTTCGCTAGATGTTTCCACATCGGAATCATCTATTTCTCCAGATCTCCAAAAAGTCCCGGACAATCATTCCAAGGTATTTGAGACTCCCAAAGGTCTCCCACCTATGCGTGATCATGATCATGCTATTCATCTGATTCTAGGAAGTGTTCCTCCAAACATCAGGCCGTACAGATATCCCTATGCCCAAAAGAGTGAAATTGAACGTATGGTTGTAGAAATGCTAGAGGCTGGTATAATTCAACCAAGTCAAAGTTCTTTCTCTGCTCCAGTAGTATTGGTGCACAAGAAGGATGGATCATGGCGCATGTGTCCGGATTATAGGGAGCTCAACAAGCTCACTATTAAAGATAAGTTCCTCATTCCCGTCATTGATGAATTACTGGATGAATTGCATGGATCAATTTACTTCACCAAGTTGGATCTTCATTCAGGATATCATCAAATCAGAATGAAGATTGAAGACATTCCTAAAACAACATTTAGAATTCATGAGGGTCATTATGAGTTTTTGGTCATGCCTTTTGGCCTTACCAATGCACCTTCAACATTTCAAGGTTTGATGAATTCA
This sequence comes from Pinus tabuliformis, assembly GCA_031772625.1. NCBI lineage: Eukaryota > Viridiplantae > Streptophyta > Pinopsida > Pinales > Pinaceae > Pinus > Pinus tabuliformis. Next base: position 699,079,882 of record CM062805.1, on the reverse strand, counting down.
ATTTTCAAACCATTCCTTAGAAAATTTGTGTTAGTATTTTTTGATGATATACTAATCTACAACAAGTCTTGGAAGGATCATGTTGAACATGTTGACAGGGTGCTACAACTACTGGAGGAGAAACAATTATATGCAAAAAGATCCAAATGTTTCTTTGGAGTCCAGGAGGTGGAATATTTGGGTCATATTGTATCTCATGAAGGAGTTAAGGTAGACCCTAGCAAAATTAAAGCCATTAAGGAATGGAAAATCCCCACATCCATAAAGCATCTGTGAGGATTTCTTGGGTTGACAGGGTAATATCGCAAGTTTGTTTAGAATTATGGGAGAATAGCAGCACCTCTAACAACATTATTGAACAAAGATGCATTTTCATGGACTCCGGAAGCAACAAAGGCCTTTGAACATCTTCAAGAGGCAATGTGCCAAGCACCGGTCTTAGCTACACCGGACTTCACAAAAACCTTTATTGTGGAATGTGATGCTTTGGGAAATGAAATTGGTGCTGTTCTAATGCAAGATGAAAGACTCATTGCTTTTGAAAGTCGTCCAATCAAGGGAAAGTTTTTAAGCAAAGCTATTTATGAGAAGGAAATGTTGGCAATACTCCATGCACTTAAGAAATGGCGACCCTACCTAATGGGAAGACACTTCAAGGTAAAAACGGATCATGATAGCCTTAAATACTTTTTAGAACAAAGATTATCCTCTGACGAGCAACAAAAGTGGGTCACAAAAATGTTGGGTTATGACTTTGAAATCATCTACAAAAAAGGGAAGAAAAATGTGGTCGCAGATGCACTCTCAAGGAGGAATGGAAGAATGACGAAGAAGTGTGGGCACTTATTCGAAAGCTACAACAATATTCCAGTACGTCTGATACATTTAGATGGAAAAATGATTCGTTATGGTACAAAGATCGCTTATACCTCTGTGAGAATTCCCAGCTAAAACAAAAGATGCTTATGGAATTGCACACTTCTCCCTTAGGAGGGCACTCAGGATTTCTAAAAACTTACCACAGGGTTAAGAAGGATTTTTTTGGGATGGCCTTAAATCAGATATTCAAAATTTTGTGGCGGAATGTTTGGTTTTCCAACAAAATAAAGTTGAAACAATTAAGACATCGGGTCTATTACAAACTTTATCCATTCCAAGCCAACGTTTGGAGGAGGTTTCAATGGATTTTATCACAGGTTTACCCAAGTCTGAGGGAAAGAGTGTCATCATGGTGGTAGTTGATAGACTTACCAAGTATGCACACTTTTGTGCATTATCACAACCATTTAAACCTAGTACAATTTCTACTGCATTTATGGAAACAATTAAAAAGCTACATGGAAACCCAAAGATTATTGTAAGTGACAGAGATCCCATTTTCACTGGAAATTTTTGGACAGAATTATTTTCTTGTCTTGGTACTCAGTTAGCTCATAGCTCATCTTATCATCCTCAATCTGATGGGCAAATTGAGATAGTAAACAAATGTTTGGAAGGATATCTTCGTTGCTTTGTATCTGATAAACAGACACAATGGGTCAAATGGTTGCCTCTGGCTGAATGGTGGTATAACACTTCCTTCCATACAACAAAAAAAATGACCCCATTTATGGCACTTTATGGGTATCAACCACCATCCATCACATTATATTTAAGAGAAAATTCTAAGGTTCAGGCAGTGGAACATCACATCGAACATCAACAACAAGTCCTAGAACTCTTAAAGGATAACCTCGTGTTGGCACATAATAGAATGAAACAATAGGTAGATCAACATCGCAGAGAAAAAAGGTTTGATGTAGGTGATTGGGTATTCCTACAGCTACAACCATATAAGCAAATGTCCCTCAAGCAAGCTAAGAAGGATAATAAATTATCACCAAAGTATTATGGTCCGTACAAGGTGTTGCAAAAGATTGGTACTATGGCATACAAATTGGAGCTTCCTGTAGCTTCTCGATTGCACCCAGTTTTCCATGTTTCATGTTTAAAGAAGGTTATAGGCGACAAGCTCCCAGTTCAAACAATATTTCCAGAACTTGACGAAGAAGGAAAAATTATATTGGAACCGGAAGCAGTCATAGAAACAAGAACTCGACTTCTACGAAATCGATCAATTTCAGAGTATCTTATCAAGTGGAAGAACTTATCCGCTGAAGATTCCACATGGGAGGATGAGAATTTTATGTAGAAGTATCCAGAACTACTCAAGCGTTGAGGACAACACTTTTTTGAAGGCGAGGGGCATGTTGGGTCCCTATAATACTAGTGATTACCCCATTACTATTGTAGTTATACCCCTTATTAATATTGTTGTGCCCCTATTGCCCCCATATTGTTATTACTGTGCCCCATAGAATTCCTCTATTGTTATTTTTATGGCTTTATATTATTGTTAGGTCGACTGGATTATATTGTGACTCCTTAGACTCCTATAAATAGAAAGGAGGTTTTGTCATTTGAATCATCCAAGAATTGTTCATTTATGTAATGTAAAGGAGGTTGCCCCCTCGAAGAGGCTGAATTCTAAGGCGTTGATCTATCTTTTCTATCTTTTCTTGAGCTGGTTTCATAACAGTTTTTAAATAAAGTGTTGTTTATTTTCTGATTTCTCTTATGTTTTTGTGTTTCAGGTGTTGCTTCCTTCAAATTGTAGTTTTCGCTTGATTGGCAATTGAACAATGAGGACCCCACCATGCAGGTTTCAGTTGCAGAAGGCAATCCTTCGGCAACTTCATTTCTGTAAAAGGTTATTTCTTTACTATAAATATGATTGTTTTGTGTTTTTCTCTGTTTGTTTGCTGCTGTAAATATGATTGATTTTCTCTATTTTTCTGTAAATACAATTGCTTTTTCCTATTTTTCTCTATTGCTTTTATTTCTTTTTATGATTGCCCTTTTATTGGTTAGAGCAGTAAGGATGATTTCTTGTCTGTGTTTTTTCTCTCCCTGTTTTCTTTTGTTGTTCCCTATAGGGAACAACTATTGTTCCCTCCAAGGAACAACACTTTTTCGTGTGTTAATTTGTTGTTCCCTTTACTTTCCTGTGTGTTTTGCTGTTCCGTAAAGGGAACAACACTTTCTACGAGTATTTTTTTGTTGTTCCCTAAAGAAAACAACACTTTTTCTGTATGTTTTCCTTTGTTGTTCCCTCCAGGAACAACACGTTTTTCTAAGTACGATTTTGTTGTTCCCTCCAGGGAACAATTGTTGTTCCCTAAAGGGAACAACACTTTTTTCAAGTGTTTTCTGTTGTTGTTCCCTCCAGGGAACAGTTGTTGTTCCCTAAAGGGAACAACACTTTTTCCGAGTGTTTTTTTGTTGTTCCCTCCAAGGAACAGCTAATGTTCCCTAAAGGGAACATCACTTTTTTCGAGTGTTTTTTTGTTGTTCCCTTTAGGGAACAATGGCTATTCCCTAAAGGGAACAACACTTTTTCTGAGTGCCTTTTTGCTATTCCCTCCAGGGAACAACAGATGTTCCCTAAAGGAAACAACACTTTTTGCAAGTGTTTTTTCTTATTCTTACCTAAATGGAACATCACTTTTTCGACTGTTTTTGCTGTTCCCTCCAGGGAACAGCTTCTGTTCCCTAAAGGGAACAACACTTTTTTCGAGTGTTTTTGTTGTTCCTGTAGAAATTTTGAATAATATAACATGTATTCACAGAGATTATCCCGATTATACACTATTTGTGGAATGCATGCATGATACATAACCTCCTCTACGTTGATCATCAATTTGCAGAATCAAAAACAATCACATGCGTACATTGAAACATCAATCACACATATCAACACAATATGTACTGGGTAAAGCATACAGCTGAAAACCCCCAACTATCTGTATATTATAATGACATAGAACATGTAACAATACATAGTACAATACTCCTCACAAGTACTCAGTACTATCTCCACCTGCTACACACAAACTAGCTCAGATCTGAATCATGTCACAGGTTCAAATCTCCTCCATTGTTTGCCTACCTCTACTGCGAAATCCAAAGTGAGAATAGGAATGATCCAAGATCATTTTCCTTGGCTTGTACTATGCAATCCTCATTGGCAATCTCAATCATTGATTGTGTAAATCTCATGCACAGCTATAGTCACAACTGATAGTAGTCTCCACCTCTAACACCTGTCTCCACTGAACTATCCATGCACTGAGTTAAATGATGTATTATTTAGTTAATTTATGAGTTAATAATTAGTGAATTAATTAATAATTAATTCACATCACTCATCACTAGTGTATTTGGCAGTTAGACTAAATACAACTAGTTCAACTAAGTCAAACTGAACACAATTCCGTCAACTCCTCAATCAACTCCACCAAACTCAATCACTTGAGTTCTAACTGAAGTCCATCATCCAATAGATCAACTGACCCATAAGAAAAGTGTATTTCCTTCTGGCAGTTGCATGTGCCACATCCGTAGCTCGAACTGAAGTGCTCCAAGAGTATAAGATAATGTTTATAGTCCAAATATTATTAAGAGCTAATAATATTCGACTGTTCTATTTTTAGCCTGGCAGTCTAAAAATAGACTTCGCCCATATGTCTAAAAATAGAAGTCCATATATTTTTACCAACATGACCAATCATCAACAAATAGCATCCTGCAACTCATAGACCATGATCCATATGTCTAAAAATAGACTTTGCACCAAAAATAGCCTGCGGGCCCACTTAGTGAAGGCGACTCCTTTCCACTAAGCTCCATCATCTTGTTGCATTTTCAACACTCCCTCTCAACAAGATATGGATTATCTTCAACCCCTATCCTGCCTCGGTGGTATTCGAATTTTCTCCTGGTGAGTGCCTTCATCAAGATATCAGCATCATGATCCTCCGTTGGAATGTATGAAAGTAACATGATTCTCCGTTGCACACAATCTCTGATATGATGGTACCTGATGTCGATGTGCTTGGATCTATCATGAAATATTGGATTAGCTGAGAGTTTAATGCAACTCTGGTTATCACAATAAATCACAGTAGGCTCGAAGTGTGAGCTGAACAACCTGACCAGGATCTTCCTCATCCATATAGCCTTAGCCAAACTTGCTGCCATATACTCGACCTCTGCTGAGCTAAGTGCCACGGATCTCTGCTTCCTACTGTACCAAGAAACTGTTGTCGACCCAATACTGAAGATCCCTCCAGATGTGCTCTTTTTGTCTGTTGGGCTCCCTGCCCAATCTGCATCCGTGAAGCCACATAGCTTCACCTCATCCTCCTGTCTATACCACAATCCATATCCTGATGTGCCTCTAAGATAACGCAATACATGCTTGCCTTCCTTCCAGAAGAGCTTGGTTGGCTTAACCATAGATTGTGAAAGCTGGTTAACAACATAGCATATATCGGGTCGTGTATTGACTCGATACATAAGCGAATCCACCAACTATCGATAAACAGTGACATCCACTACCTCCACTGAAGTAGCATCCTCCTTCCTCCAACCTCCAAGAAGAGGAGTATCAACAGGCTTGCAGCCATGCATGTTGAACTTCTCCAGTATCTCCTGAGCATACTTACCCTTAGAAACAAATAGTCCATCATTGCACTACCAAATTTCTAATCCCAGGAAATAATGAAGGAGGCCCAAGTCCTTCATCTCAAACTCTCTAGCAAGATCCTCCTTGCATGAAAGTATCAACAGCTCATCTCCCGTCAAAATCAAATCATCTACATAAAGTACAATGATAAGCAACTTACCCTCCACCACAATCTGGTATAGGTTAGGATCCGCCTCACCTTGGAGAATCCAAGTCCGGTTAAATAACTGTCTATCTGTGTGTACCAAGCACGGGGTGCTTGTTTCAACCCATACAACGCTCTCTTGAGCCTGCACACATGCGACTCGCTGCTGAAGATCTAGAACCCTTCAGGCTGCTCTATGTACACCTCCTCCTCAATGACTCCGTTGAGGAACACAGTCTTCACATCCATCTGATGAATGTGCCACCCCATCTGCGCTGAGAAAGCAAGAATCGTCCGTATGGAAGAATACCTTGCGACAGGTGCAAAGGTCTCCTCATAATCGATCCCCTCTATCTGTGAGAAGCCTCAGGCAACAAATCTTGCCTTGTACTTCTCCACACTCCCGTCAGCTACTTGCTTCACTTTGTAGATCCATCTCGAACGCACCACTGATTTCCCCTTTGGTCTTGGGACAATCTCCCATGCACTGTTTCTGACAATTGAATCATACTCTTCCACCATGGCATCCACCCATGCAGGATCCTCCACAGCTTCCTTGAAAGAGGATGGCTCAGTCACGACACATTTTCTCACAAGAGCCATGTATCTAGTGTACCGATCAGGTGACTGTCTCTGTCTACGTTGTGCTGTAGGTGGTCCTACAACCTTCTCTGCATCTTGAGCCAGTCGTTCAGCTTCTGTAGTGCGCTTCCGCCCTCTGATGGTTGGCGCTGCATGAGTGGTCTCTTCCACTCCATGAACTTCATCTTGTGGTTGATCCATGTCCTGAAGCTCATCCTTAGGAAAAAATAGCTCCTCATCTGCATGCAAGTGTGGCTCCCTCTCAAGTGAATACTTCATGGCTTTCTCCTCCTGAAATTTGATATCCCGTCACACAACAATCTTGCGATTGACTGGAAAATACACACGATAGTTATTGGGCGTATCAGTGTACCCCACAAATATCCCAACCTCTGCGGTCGGCTCCAGCTTATTCCTGGCATCCTTCGTCACATGCATGTAAACAGGAGATCCAAAAATCCTCAAATGGGAAATATCAGGCCTCTTACCAGAATAAGCCTCCTCGGGTGTACTCATGCCAAGTATCTTGTGAGGACAATGGTTCTGCACATATACTGCAGTATTGCATGCCTCCACCCACAAGTGAAGGGGTAGGCCCTGATGATGCAACATCGCGCATGCAGCACCCACGATCGTTCTGTTCTTCCGCCTAGCAACCCCGTTCTGCTGTGGATTATGGGGAGTTATGAGCTCTCTTCGAATCCCTTCTGCCCTGCAGAAGTCCTTGAACTCACCAGAGATGAATTCATCACCATTGTCGCTCCTAAGAGCCTTCACCTTCTTCGCCAATTCCTTCTTGACCAGTGCTTTGAACTCACAAAACTTTGAGTATGTCTCGCTCTTCTTCTACATGAAGAAGATCCAGCACTTTCGAGAGAAATCATCAACAAAGATCACATAGTACCTGTGCTTTGATGTCAAAGCTACTAAGATAGGTCCACACACGTCTGTGTGAATTCCCTCAAGGATCATCGTGGCATGACTATCCTTCTCGTGAAAGGTGGCTTTCACAAATTTTCCCAAAGTACACCCCTTGCACTGATCTGACTGCGCAAGAGTGCCTTTAGGAAGCCCATCAGAAATTTGTTGCAGTATCTTCAAGGCTCCATGGTGAAGGTGGCCTAATCTCCTGTGCCACAGCTCGCCATCATCCGGCTCACCAATCCTTCTACCTTGCATGCCATTGCTGCACAACCATCTACATGCAATTGAGAAAGGTTCTTGACTCGAACCCCTATTTTTCGGGTTTCTCCAGTTGTCTTACTGCACAGGAAAGCCTTTCCCTCACTGAAAACAACATCATATCCCTTGTCTTCTAATATCACCACAGAGAAAAGATTCTTCTTCAATCCTGGAACATGCATCACTTCCTTCAATACGAAGGTTTTACTAGACTCCCTCTCAAAGGAAATGGTACTGATACTGGTCACACTGTATCTACCATCATTTCCCATCTCGATGTGCACTCCAAGATCTTTCTCATTCAGATCAGAAAACAAATCTCAATCTCCTGTCATGTGAAAAGATGCACCACTGTCCAAGAACCATACCGATCTCATCACACTTGATACCAATCACGCGATCAACCAAAAATCCAGCTCAAACTATGAGGCTAAGGCCTCTCCTGCTGTAGATCCAGCAGCTTGCTTATTTTTCCTCTTCTGCGGACAATTTGTGGCATAATGTCCGTACTGGTGACAGTGAAAGCACTTCACCTTGGACATGTCCTGCTTCTTGCCTTTCGCACCGGAATGGGAAGCTTTCTTGTTCTTCCCCTTCTTTTCTTTGGCAGCCAAAGCACAATTTTCTTCATCATATGCCTTTGATGAAGATCCGTCCCTGGTATTCTGCCTGATCTCCTCTTGCACAAGATCTGACCAAAGTCTCTCCCATCCTGGCAATTTATCCCGGCCATTAACAGAGTTCTAATAGTAATTCCAACTCTTCGAAATACCAAGGAGAGCCAAGCTCACCAAGTCCTCATCATCGATACTCACCCCCACACTTCCCAGCTCATCCCGGCATTGGGTGAACTTCGTGAGATACTTGGGCATACTGTCTCCTTTCTCACACTTAATGTTTCTGAGTTTATCCTTGAGCGCCAACTTCCTCTGGTTGCTCTTGATTTGGAATAAATTTGTCAACGCTTTCCACATCAAGTATGGAGAAGCCTTTCCATGCAGGCTGGATACAATGTGATCCTTCATGCCCTCCAACGGAATCCTTCGACACTTTGCTATCTTCTTTTGCCAAGCCTCAATGTGAGCAGCATCAGTAGGCTTTGGGACCTCAGCCTCTATGAACTCCTTCAACCCATTGTCATCTAACACCGCCTCCATCTTGTCTTTCCATGCAATATAATTCGAGCTGCCTTCAAGGGCATACTCCAATCGCAATCCGTTGAAAGACATTTCAACTTCGACACCAAGAAAACATTGCTGCAAACTCGAATTCCACCAGCTCAAGACTCAACCGCTTCTGATCTGAAATTCATGAGAACAAAGTATTTGTCGTACAGAGATTGACTGTATGGGCTTTAACTGGATATCTCACCTTCAAAAAGAAGGATGAATCTAGAGGCTACCTGGCTCGATTACAGACTCTGCCTGAAGAAATAAAATGTAAACACTTTCTGAATAATAGATCTGATCATCAACTCTGCTCTGATACCATGTAGAAATTTTGAATAATATAACACTTATTCACAGAGATTATCCCGATTATACACTATTTTCAGAATGCATGCATAATACATAACCTCCTCTACGTTGATCATCAATTTGCAGAATAAAAAACAATCACATGTGCACATTGAAACATCAATCACACATATCAACACAGTATGTACTGGGTAAAGCATACAGCTAAAACCCCCCAAATATTTATATATTATAATGATAGAGAACATGTAACAATACATAGTACAATAATCCTCACAAGTACTCAGTACTGTCTCCACCTGCTACACACAAACTAGCTCAGATCTGAATCAAGTCACAGGTTCAAATCTCCTCCACTGTTTACCTGCCTCTACTGTGCAATTCAAAGTGAGAATAGGAATTATCCAAGCTCATTTTCCTTGGCTTGTACTGCGCAATCCTCATTGGCAATCTCAATCATTAATTGTGCAAATCCCATGCACAGCTATAGTCACAACTGATAGTAGTCTCCACCATTAACACATGTCTCCACTGAACTGTCCATGCATTGAGTTAACTGATGTATTATTTAGTTGATTTATCAGTTAATAATTAGTGAATTAATTAATAATTAATTCACATCACTCATCACTAGTGTATTTGGCAGTTAGACTAAATACAACTAGTTCAACTAAGTCAAACTGAACACAACTCCATCAACTCCTCAATCAACTCCACCAAACTCAATCACTTGAGTTCTAACTGAAGTCCATCATGCAATAGCTCAACTGACCCATAAGAAAAGCGTATTTCCTTCTAGCAGTTGCATGTGCCACATCCGTAGCTCGAACTGAAGTGCTCCAAGAGGATAAGATAATGTTTATAGTCCAAATATTATTAAGAGCTAATAATATTTGACTGTTCTATTTTTAGCCTGGCAGTCTAAAAATATACTCTGCCCATATGTCTAAAAATAGAAGTCCATCTATTTTTACCAACATGACCAATCATCCACAAATAGCATCATGCAACTCATAGACCATGATCCATATGTCTAAAAATAGACAGTCTAAAAATAGACTTTGCGCCAAAAATAGCCTACGGGCCCACTTAGTTAAGACAACTCCTTTCCACTAAGCTCCATCATCTTGTTGCATTTTCAACAGTTCCCTAAAGGGAACATCACTTTTTTTGGAGTGTTTTTTGTTGTTCTCTCAAGGGAACAACACCTTTTTGAGTGTTTTTTGTTGTTCCCTCAAGGGAACAACACTTTTGTTAGTGTTTTTTGTTGTTCCTTCAAGGGAACAACACTTTTAGATTTTGTTGTTCCCTAAAGGGAACAACACTTTTTTTGGAGTTTTTTTTGTTGTTCCCTCAAGGGAACAACACTTTTTTGAGTGTTTTTCTTTGTTCCCTTAAGGGAACAACACTTTTTTGGAGTGTTTTTTGTTGTTCCCTCAAGGGAACAACACTTTTAGAGTTTGCTGTTCCCTCAAGGGAACAACACTTTTAGAGTTTGTTGTTCACTCAAGGGAACAACACTTTTTTTTCGAGTTTTTTTTGCTATTCCCGCAAGGGAACAACACTTTTAGAGTTTTTGTTGTTCCCTCTAGGGAATAGCTCTTTTTTGAGTTTTTGTTGTTCCCTCTAGGGAACAACACTTTTAGAGTGTTTTCACTGTTCCCTCTTCGGAACAACATTTTTGTTTCTTGTGAAGTTTTGTGTGTTGTGAATAGCACCTCCTTCCTCTTGTGGGATTATTCCTAGTTCATCTCAACCGCATTTTACTGATTCCCTTTCATGGCATGAAGTACACTACTTTTATGAGGAAAAGAATTATGGATTCTATTGAAGTGAGTTAATATTATTCACATTATGATCTTTAATAGGATAGCTTCTAGATGAGAGGTTCTTTTTAAGAAAAGGGACATAGTTATTTATATACTACTTTACTGCATTGTTTTCTGTTGTACATGATACATCTTAATACCATGTTGGTTCCATCCTTCCTGGTTATAATATTCTCTGTCTGTAATAAATGAGATTATGGGTATATTTTTTTTCCATTGACATCTTCAACTTCTTCCACCATCCCTACTCTTAAGGAGTACTGAGCCTCCCTTTATTTATCATAAAAATGTGTAATAACAACAAAATTTTGTTTGCAGATGGAGGATAGGGGGTCTTATTAAGAGCCAGCCTACCATGTTCATAAGGTTGTAATAAAGTGAAATTCCCATTATGGCCACTGCACAGGGTTATGATCCATTAGATAGCCAAAATATCCTTGGAATAGAAGGTCTCATCACGAGCCAGCCTGATCACTATTGCTACATCCCAGTGAATGGTAGTGTGGTTATCTGGTTACCATGCCAGCACACTAATCTCTTCTGTAGAACAACACTGAAACTCTCCATTTATAAATTGAGGATCCTAGCTCATATGGGTTAAAAAGCAACCCTGCCAAGGCTATGGATGCCTGCTAGCAACACAGGCTATGCTTTTGGTATGAAGTTATATCTTATCGTCAATTATTACTATAATACTCTCTTCTTATTCTCTCTTTTTATCGGAGAAGTTATTTCCTTAATTTTTTCCTGTTTTGATCCTTTATGCATGAGAAATTGTTTTCTGATCAATCACATCATCCTCAGCTAGAATACCATCAGCAAAGCATCTTTTTGGCATATTGTTGTCCTTTTTCTTTTTCGCATAACTTATCATTGATCCAAAGAATCCTATCCCTTTTTCATAACTATCTTTACACACTCTGCTCTCATTATAACCATACCTCTTACCGTCCTATTATTGATATGTTTACTCTACTTCATTTACTGTCGTACTATTCATTCCCTTGCCTTGCCATCAAAACAACACTTTTCCTATGCTTTATGGTGATGAATTCACCCGTTTCTAATTGGAGGGGGAAGGTTATTCAAAAGTTTTTTCTGATTGAAATTTTGCATGCGCCTTATCTATTGCTATTCAAAACTAAAACTGTGGATTCAAGAAATTTGCATGCAGCGTAGTGATTTGTTTAAAGGAGAACAAGAAGTATGGGGGGGGGGGGGGAACTCTATTCACAGCAAGGCCACACTATTGCAACTAACAAAGGAGGCTCTAGAAACTAGTGAATGTGAACAATTGTTCAGACATGATGTGCTTGCCTGGATTCCACCTTTTGCATCACTTTCAGCATCAACTTAGCCTACATCAGCTTCAACAAATGCGAGTCCATACATGTCATTCCACATTTTTTTGGAGGTTAAACTTGAGGTAAAATAATATAATTTTCTACTTTATTACAAATTTAGGAGAATTTCATGAAAATCTATTAAGCATTATTTATCATCATTCATTCCACATCTTTCCCACTTCCCATTTTTCAAAGACATGGATTCTTTCAGTTTGGGGGAGTGTTCCTTTCATTTATTTATTTATTATGACCATGCCATTAATATTCTTTATCATCCATTGATCTTCCTATTCATTCTCAACACCTCCCTTATTCCATGTTGTTTTACACCAATCATAGATTTCAACAGATGGTAGCAACCACTTCATGAGGACATGCTAATTCTCCAGTTTGGGGGAGGAATTGCTACACATGATGGATGTTTTCTACTTTCTTTCTCATTTAAGGCATACAATTTCATTTTTATACAGTGCAGACATTGATTTGTGTATATATTTAAAACTATGAACTGAATTCTTGTGATTTTTGGATAACAAAGAGGTATCATTAAAATACACAAACCCAAAAAATTTCAAGTTAAATTAGTCCATAAAATTTTAGACATCATGCACTGTCAACTACAACCATTTTGTTTTTATCTTATGATCAGTGCATCAAAACAATCTGATTTTTAGATCATAGAAGCATTAATATAGTAGAAATCTACTTGCAAAATTTCAGCAAAATCTGGTTTGTAGTTTTCGAGAAAATGGTTAATGAAGTTTGTTGTTACTTATATCATATTTTGCTGCAACTTCATATACATATAGTTGAATGTTAATGTAAAAATTGTTATGCCTTCATCAACATTGCTAAAATTGAATATTCATTATTTGAGGAAGAAGTTATTTGTTCCATCCATTTCATGAGTTGGGATGAACAACTTTTGTATTCTTTCTTGATTAATACAGAGGCTTTGGGTTGCATGAGTACATGCAATATATTCAATTTGGGGGTGTATTGGGCCACTAATATGTCATCATTATTATCATTTTTTAACACATATTTCATCCATTTCTACCCTTGTTTATCATGTCATTTATCATGATTCATCATATAATTCCATTTTATAATTATTTATGCTCTTATGGATAAATATTATTTCTTCTCCTTTGTTTTTAATAAATTGATGATTATTATGCATGATTTTAACAATGATGGTTTATTAATAAATATTTTGTAACATCACTCACCATTCTAGCCTCGAAGATATTTTTCAGATTACAGATTTGATCTCCAGCTCATCATTACATATTCAAACTCAGAAATTCACTGGAATAAGAAATGACAGTTTTGCATTGGACGTTTTGAGCAAATGGAGAAGAATCTGGAAAATCCGAAACATGGGTTTTGTCAAGAACAGACCGAATTAGTTTTAAAATGAGCAATTTTCCCAAATTTGGTCCATATTAAGAGAAATTGAAGGTTATCTGAAGACGATTATCTCAAATTCACTGTTGTGATCGGTTTCCAAATTATCTCAGTTGTAATACCAAATTCGACCTGTTCCTGTTGAACGCTAATGGAAAGATATTTCAGATATGATCTTGCTAATCAATTTGTTATGATAAATCCAATTTTGTTATGGGCATCATTTTGTAATCATCTCTGTTGTAACTTCTCCCCGTTCTCTGTGTATTTAAATGAAAACAAAAATCAAAGAAGGGGATAATTAGAGATAGGATAGGAGGAGAGGGGATAATGGAGAGATTTAGCTTTTCACTTGGGACCTCAATTGTAATTTCAATATATAGAATCTTATTCTGAAGGACGACCGTATTGTAATGAGGATTGAATTCAATGGTTAATACATAATCTACGTTGCTAATCATTCGTATTCTCTAAAGTAGCTCAACAGTATTTGCTGGTGGCTAGGGCCTGGCCTCTGGTGGATTAAACTACTATCCTCTGTGTTATATTTTTCTATTTCATGCGAGACTAATTGGTTTGATGTTTTTCCATTTTCTGCTAAGTTTACCCTGTTTGATATCTTCTGATTTCTTGTGAGTTTACATTACAATTAGTTTACTTTCCTTTTTTCTGATCTCATGTACTTCGCAACTTTGCCATTTGATTTCATTTGTGCTCACTGCAGGTTGAATTAATTATCAGTCAAGACATTGATTTTTGGTTGATTATGATAAGAGTGTGGTTAGTATAGAATCAACTTAAAGAGATTGGTTAATAATATTAAACTCTCGGTTGACATCATTTCCATTCGAATTGCTTAAAGTAGAACAGAGTGTGATTCATATAGAATCAGCTAAAAGAGATTGGTTAATGCTATTATGCTCTTGATTGATATTATTTTCAATTGAATTGCTTACTTTAGATTTGATTATGATTTCACTTGAATATTAAGTCTTGATGCTTGGATGTAATATTTCCATTAACAATTATAGCTTGAGTTTTACAAATGCATCCGTTTACTCTTGTATCAAGTTTTACAATTCAACTTAAAAAACATTACTCTCTAAATTTATAAGCTTGCACATACTATGTACACTCTTGAAATGAAAAGACTTACCCAGGTTGATAATTAATGTGAGGCAATTAGGAGTTTTAAAAGACACCTTTTAGCACCCAACACTCCACAGGAAAAACATGTCTCGGTTTGGAATACTCGGGGCGCACGACAACTCAATTCACAAGTGGCCAAGTTTTGTTTACTGGGCATCCCTTTGTAATTTATAATGCCTTTTGAATTTGAATTCGACCGTTCCCCCCAAATTCGGTCCATTAATGCTCCCTTGGTGGTAGATTTTCCCAAATATTTCTTATAAAGCTCGTCTTAAATCCCTGTCGTCCACTCCATTTGGTCTCAAGTCAAGCATCACATCATGAATAGTGACTACAACAGTTGCTTTCTAGCCAACCCATGCAGTAGTGCAGCCCCCCTTACGTGGTCGCGGACCTTGTGACACTTTGCGCCTGCGTGTAGACCCCACATCACGCAGCTCTCAGGTAGAGTAGTTTAGAGTCTTGCACCTCCTTTCAACTGCGTGGAGCGCTAAGACTGTACTTCCCCTAGCTAGTCAGGTGGTCGTGCCACCTGTATAGGGTTTGAACCAATCATCCATCACTTTTCCTGGAAAATTTCGCCTTTTATTTTTACTATCTACGTTGCACACTTTATCATCTGCATCACACCACCATGGGTGATCCCTTTAGTAATATATGGTCTAATCCAAGGCATCAAGCTGATCATCCCTCGGTGGTAGTCACCAAATTCTTCACTGTAGTCGTGCAAACCCTATTTGATCACCCCGATTTTCTTATCTAGAAAATCCTTCTTTATTTCTTCCTCAAGCTTCTTGACTTATGCTTCCACCAAAGCACTTTTCTCCCTTAACCAAACTCTTTCTTTCATGAGTTCTTGGAGCCTAAGATCACCATGTCCAATTTCTTCCTCAAGTCCCAAGCATTCTTCCTTGTTCAATTGCACGATCCCTTCTTCCAAGGCTCCGCGAACCGTCGTATCTATCGGCGCTGCTATGCACGGACTAGGCATACTGTACTCTATTGGGGCTATAGTGTTTGCTCCATAGGCCAACCTATAAGGCGTCTACCCCATTAGTTTCTTGCACGTTGTCCTATAAGCCCATAGAACTGTTGGTACGTGCAGGTCCCAATCACTCTTCTACGCATTATATACCCTGTTCAGTGCTTCACACACTTCGTTAAAGGCTTCTGCATGTGTAACCTTCTACACACTTGTTCTTTCCACACTTCATCATCCCAACTAGAGGGACCGTTCTTGCAATTGCCTCACCAATACCTACTTATTGACTGTGTTCCTGAACATGAAGTCAATGTGCATTTGCACAGGTTGGTTACCATATGCCTATACCCACCTGGACAGATGCGTGCACAGATCATCCCGTCCATCATTCTTGTTTGTTAGTTGCCTTTGAGGCTTCCCAAAATGTATGTGCATCATTCTCCTACATTCGTGCCAGTCCTCAAAGCTTCCTTGGTGCGTGCCCCACCACCTCGTGATTGTAGCATGTAGTACGCATTTCAAAGCCTCAAAACATTGTTGTTCCGGCACCTCTCTTTCAAATTTATTCAAGAAAGCATCTACCTCACTTAACCAATCATAAGTAGGCATATCCCTCAATTCTATTGATACACAATGCAATGATCTTTTCATCATGTTGTAGTTCAGCATGGTTACCTCATGTAACTGGTTCTACCATCGCTCTATCCCTTCGTCCGAATCCGATGTACAGGAGCTTTTTCTCTCCCATGATATTCGTTCATCCGCGGTGGGATTTACCCAGTGTTGCTCTCGCACGGTTATCTTGTATATGCAATCTAAGTCATCATTGCTTTCATAGTTGTGCACCAACTCAGTGTAGCATGATCCCTCAGCAGGTTCCAAAGGTACGACTACAAGGAAAGGATTTTTCTCAAAAGACATCTTGCACTTCTTCAGATTTCTCACCCCATGTGCTCCCATGTGCTCCCATGTCTGCTTTGGCATAACGTTCGCGTCCGACCCTAGGTCTAGGATTATTTAGTCCATCTCATATTCTCTAATCTACACGGTCAACCTCATTTCTCTTCCCATCCTTATCACATGCTTTCCAATCTTCCATACTATATGCAGTTCTCCTAGCATGGTCCCAGTGCATCTATTTATGAGTTCCTGCAATCCCTTTACAACTTTTCTGTCACACAGTAGCTTCATGCATGTTTATAGGAACATCTTGAGCATTGACGGGTCCATTTCTGGCTCCGGTCTGTCTTTGCTTCCTGAAGTGGAGGCAGCAGCGAGGCTCCTCCTAGCTTCCATGAAGGTTTCCTTAGCGTGATCCAAATCAAAATTTGGTCCTTTCGTCAGAGCCTTGTGAACCCAAGTACTATCTTTAGCCTATTTGCCTTTATCATCTCCTGTTGTAATTACATTGGGGTCTTCCTCACGTGGCTCAGACGTCATCATCTGCAGGTTTTGAGTTGGGGGAGGTTGGAGCGCTCCCTTGTCGCTTAGCCTCGATATCAGTGTGCGACAATCCTCCGTCTCATGATCAAACAAGGTACAATATAGACATGATGGACACGTTGGAATCGTACAATCACAAGCATAATGTCTTAGCACCCTACAATTGTAACATATCAGCTGTCCGCGACCTCTTCCAGGTCCTTGTCCACCTCAACCTTGTCCGCGCCCCTGAAATCTGGTTTGCACCTGTTGAAGCCCTGAAAATCAGGTCTACAACAAGGGGGATACCCACTCGATCCAGACCTTGGTTAGCAGTTCCTTTTCCGTTTGGTATAGTGGGTCCGACTGAGGATATAGGACCAGTTTCCCAATATATGTGTGTGTGTGTTGAGAATTGATATTTCTTTCCTAATGATTCCTAAGTAAAATGCTTTCTATTCTAAATCTAATCTAACAACGTGCAATTGTATTCTAATAAATAGAAATATCTAATTCTAAACTAACCTGGGATGTAATCTTTCTGTTATGCGATCTAAAATTATTTCAAATGACAGTTGGTAATAAAGATCATTCAACTGCTATGAGAAAATAATTCAATAAAGATAAACCATTTCATATAAAAAGTTAGATGAAACAATTGTGAAAAACATATCGCATAGTAAGCTACTCATATACTAAGCATAAATAAATAGCTATCACCGTACAAAAGTGCCAAATGATAACTCAAGAATTTAAGCATTCATATATAAATAACTGAACATGAATATCACCATAACACATAAGCAGAAATAGTTAAGAGATAAAAGTACCATTTATAACTAGTTCTACTCATGAGCTCTAGCAATAATGATCTATTTCTTCTCAATCCAACATCCACTAAGAGTACAGAAGTGCAACATCAGTAGTAGATATTAAACAAAGATATCAATAAATCTTGTTCCATTCATTCATCAAAACCTCCTCGGAGGGTGCAAAAGTGCATGTTCTGAGGACAAGTTTTTGATAAATTTCTAGACCCTTCTCTAAATGCATGAGAAGGGTTTAAATAGTACTAACTAATTCTAAAAATAATTTATTACAAAAATGTAGGATGCATTTTAAATGACCGTCCTCATTTCAGGCAAAAATAAAGCAAAATTAAAACTAAAACTGAATCTAAAACTAAAACTACTAACTAACTATTTATGTATCTGTTCCTTGAAATTGCATGCATTTAGCATTTGCTTGAGAAGGGTTGGCTGGCCGACTTCCGAATTTAGTTGTCCTACGAAAACGGAGTCTGTAAGAGTTGGCACCATCTTCTCGACAAAATTGATGACACATTTGAGAGTCATGCACTAGCTATGTGGTTTTACCAAGTACGCCTAGTAAGAATCCCAATTCAACTTGGTTAACCTTTGGATTGATTTGCCTTTTCTTGAGCCTTTTGTCTCCAGCTTGTTTGTAGATGCTGTACATTTGGTAGATATTTACATACCACTTGATGATATACCTGATAAATATCACTGGTTTTGAGTTCCATTTTTACTTTCCGTCTTTAGCACTTTTTCCTACAAATTTCCGCGCTTACAGGTGACTGAGCAATTTGAGGCTTCCCATATCGAGGGGTTTTTCCTGGTCGCGGATCGGAAATTGCCTCCATTTCTTAATCCTCGCTTCCTTGGTATGATTTTCACCTCTTGGGCGCTTTTTATTAGAGGATATAAAGCTTAAATTTTGTGGAAAGAATGACTTATACGTTCTTGGTTCTAAGCTTTGAATTCTCTATACGTGATATTAGCACTATCTAGTATCCATTTAACCATGTCCGTATACGGGAGAATTTTGGGCCTTGACACTATCTTGTGCAAGAATGAACATGCTAGATCTGTAATAGATGCCTTAGAAGACCCGTGTGAGCTTGCAGTAGCGGTGACCTCCATTACCTTGGGATCTTCTTCCTCAAGTAAATTATACATGCCTTTCCAAGTAGTAATACCGACATCTTTGTTGGAGGTGGTGTCTGTGTACAAGGAAGTCATCTCTTTATCTTTAGAACTGGGAGCTTTACCCTTGTTTCCCATAATATCTTGAATTCTGCTATGTATACTTCTCAGTTATTTGCTCCTGCAGTTTACAAATGAGGTGAGAACGATGATAAGAAAAGGTGACGGGAAAGCTTTAAATGTGGAAAACATATAAATATATCACCTTATGTGAAATGGCTCCTTGATAAGATCAAAACCATATTTTATTAATGATTTCCAACTAACTCATTAATTAACATAAATGCACATAATTGGGCCTCGGTTTTATAAAAAAATCTTTCTTGAACAACAGGCCGTGCAGATTTGCGATGAGGTGATTTTGCGATTTGCTTCACAATATCGCAGATCGTAGTATCACAGATAGCAATATCGCAGATCGCAATATCGCAATATCACAAATCGCAGTTCCTTTATGTGTGGCAAGCATCTATCAATGTGTTTACTGCGATATGCAATTCACGAGATGCGCCATCGCATATTGGCGTTTTAAGGGACTTCAGCGTAGGTGATGTTTAAGGCATGTGATGCGATGAGGGTTTTTTGATGCGTGATTTCACATCACAATTTCGCATTTTAGAATTCCGCTTGTGGGAAGGTATCCATTACCCTTTTTCCAATGCAACATGTTTTAAGGAGTGATTTTGTTCTAACTTATCATAAAATTTAAGTCTTTTTAGATTTTTGAGAGCATTCTCCTAAGTTTATGATAGTAAGTTTTATTGAAATAGGAAATAAAAGCATTAATCAATCTTTTAAATTTTTGAATAAGGGTCCCCACTTATTTAGTATTATTAATAACACTAAATAAGAAGGGGGTTTATTGCTGGCCACAACAGCACCCCTCCTGCATTTTTGGGCAAGGGGCTGTGTTTCGGCCTGAACTCTGTAGGTAGGAGTCCTATCCATCATTAGATCATAGCTTCTATAGGTGTGCTCATTGTGTCCCACTGATCTATAGAAATTACAGAACAACTGATGCGAATTCTGCGTGTACTTCTGCAACAAATGGTAGTTTTCCGTAGCATGCTTTCCTCCTATTTGACAAATCGCGCACCACAAAGTAGGTGCCACGCTAGTTCCCGCTTGTGCCTCTGGTATTAGTGACATCGGTCCTCCTCCCACGAGGTAATTTGTGAATACTGGGTAGTGGTCCTTGTCATGACCCTGACCCTTACATTTAACACACCATACCTCTTCGCGCACTTTGGGGCAAGCCGCCCTATCATGTTTCAGACTCTGCATCTCTAGGCATAATTTTTTCAACTACGTGTGGATCTATTGAACTCCTAAATTAGGATCCTGTATCGGGGTCTCATGCAGCCTCATCGTGATCTCCAAGGCCTCTGCCTGATTTGTTAACCTCTGTTGCGACATCACATTCCTTAAATGCGGCGTTAGTGATGCTACAAACCATTCGCGGTGTTGTCCATCCGTCAAAGTCATATTAGCTTCACAAATTGTGCACTTCAATCTCTGATCCAAGTCGTAAGGAGTCTCATCAGGTAGCATTGTGATCTCTTTGAACCCTATGATCGACTGTGCCTCTGAATTTGGCTTGCTAAATTCTCTATTTAGCACAATTTGGATATCCACGATCCCTGCATTCGGATTGTCAATAGAATGCTTAATATAATAGGTCAGTGCGTGATCCTGCAAAGTGCTGACCAACATCTCTTTCTTTATGTTATCATTTGTAACTCCCTGTGCTTCCCATACAGCCCTTATCACTAACCAAAACTAGTTCGGATCTTCATTTCCTACTCCCTTGAACACTGACAACTTTATTATGCTTGCCAAATTGCTTCGTGGTGGTGGCGAAGGTGGTATGAGCAAAGATGGGGGTGAAGGTGGTGAAGTTGGTGGTGGTGTGGGTAAGGGTGGTATGCACGTAATCCTCTGCCTTATCAAATTGATCGCACTTCTTTGTGAGAACTTCGCGAGCTCTTCCTCATCCCCTCATGGAGGTGAAATCGAGGGGCTAGTTTCTAGTTCTGCACTACCTTCATTTCTGTAAATTCTCCCACTTCATGTAGCTTCGAACAATAATGTATTCACATAATCCACTTTTCACACAATAGAATTTTAATCCAAGTGTTCATATATTTAACGTACTTACCTCGCGGTCCCTTGAGAAAGCATCGCTGTAGCTTACCATAGTGTCTACTATGAACTCAGTAATGAATCCTCCTATATTTCGATTGAGCCAATGATCAACAATGCATGCAAGATTATTCTCCGATGCTTCCAATATACACACCAACTCTGGGGTCCACAAAATAGGATTGTCGAGCTTGCACCTTCCTTGGCTATCTGCTAACTTCGCGATCCACTCATATAGCTCAGTATGGAATGATGAGATGAAAATTTCGTGGATATCTGTGTATAGGTGGCAGTCTAACCACTCTTCTTTTGATAGTTGTGGATTCAAATTCTCCTATGTAGCGAACTCGTGAATTCTCTTGTCCAACCAACCTTCAATTTATTTCTTAGTTTGATTCCAATGATACAACATCAGACATCTCTATGCAGATTCCAGTCCCAGCAATGGAACCATTTGTTGGCTTGTTGGGGCCTAACCTAGGTTCAGAGTTAATTAGCTAAACAAATCCCTGTACTACTTTCCCTTTCGGAAACAGTCCATAGAGCATAGATTGAGGTCTCACCTAAAGCGGTATGGGGGGATGCTCGAACCAGGTTTCTGCATTCTTGAGATGTCTAAGGGGTTGATTTAGTCCAACTTTGAATACCTTCGCACACTTCCCTAACCTGCGAGGCCTTCGTACCCTGTTATATTTTCCATCGCGCAGCCCTAACTAGGGGCTGCGGGGCTTTCGCCCTACTAGGGAAGCGATCTGCATCATTTCCCCAAGTCACACCATGGATCTTACTTATATTCTTATAACATTTAGTTATCTTTTTGTAAACATATACCTTCTATTAGATTTACCTATTCAACACATTCATATAAGTTCGCGTAGTAAATAAACAGTAAACTTACAATTCATACCCAATATACTTCAATGCATAAAACAAGAAAATATACACAAAAATATGGTAAAACTTCTCTTTATTAATGATTCCAATGGTTATAGACTCGACCTGCCCTGTGCACTCAACTGCAGGGCTTCGCAGACTTAGCCGTGGACTACTAGGTCTCTGCGCACTCAGTTGTAGAGCCTTCTCCTACTCTACTCCCCAAAGACATGACTCTACACTTTGACTCAATGCTTCATGGATTGATATCCTTCAATGTCTCTTTACACTTAGAGCCTCGCTCTATTTATACAATCCCATGGTCCGCAGACCATGGGTAGATCTCTCAAGCTGACCTTACATTACAAAAATGAGGGTGGACAACCCTCTGACTCATTTACCATCTTCATGCTCTTCGCCCACAAATCGCGGAGTCTTTACATTGAACTTAGTCAAAACTTGGGCTTTAAGCCCCAACACTTTTCTTGGGGGGATCCTACACCCAGCAAAAACCCCATGGGCCACATTGATTTAATCAGTTTTTTTTGTCAACTCAAGATACACATCTTCGAACTTCCAAACCTCATGTTGCATATCGCACTTGGGTTTATGTGGTGGCCATATTTCAATACACCCAATAAACATTTAAAACAATGCACCTTTATAAGCCCAAAAAATAGTGGTAAAGAACCTATCTCTAGTTGCAATCATCCATCAATTTTATTTTAGAAAGCCTTGTCTTCAGTTGATTTGTTTTCTCTATACTAGGAGTACCACACGGTTATTGATAAGATGACTGTTTCTCCTTCTGATAGTAGTATTACCACATGTTTTTTGTCAAGAATGGATGTTGACTGTGGAAGTTATTTGCGAAAATACACAATGTCAGCAATAGCGAAAGGAAAAGTGAATGAATCAAATATCGATAGATCCCTTCGCAATTTGTTCTCTATGCGTATGCATCTTGGGCTTTTTTATGGTGATCTCAACCATCAACTAGAGGGAAAAAATAAAATTCAGGTTTTGTGCTCTGTTGAACATCAAAGATTGGCATTGCAAGCTGCAAGGCAGGGTATTGTGCTTCTCAAGAATAGTAGAAAACATCTTCCCTTGTCGAAAACATGGACCAAGTCATTAGTTTGTAATTCGGCCTAACGCCAACAATACAACTAGTCTCCTAGGAAACTACTATGATCAATATTTCTAGACAAAAAAATGTTCATAAATATCTGTTTCATTGCACAATTTACACATGTGAATCATTTATAAATAGCTATTTCATTCTATAATCTACAAATGTGTGACCATATGTGTAGGTAGTGAAAAGTACTTATCCTCTCTCTTACTGCTTGTGAATGTCCAGGTCTTCCATGTCACACTATAACACCACTTCAAGGCCTACAGAGATATGTTAGGGAAACTTTGTATTACTCTGGGTTTGAGGAGCTGGCATGCATTTCTAAAAATTTATTCGGTGAATCTGGAGAGACTACAAAGAAAGTGGATGAAGTGGTTGTAGTCATTTCCTTAGACCAAACCCAAGAAAAGGAGGAACGATACCAAATAAAATTGACTCTACCATGCCAACAAGAGAAATAGTGTATCAAGTTTCCCGTGTTACTAAATGACCTATGGTGCTTGTCATCCTTTCTTGCAGGCCAGTGCATCTGTCGTTTGCAGTAAATGATCCTCAAATGTCTAACATTCTTTGGGAAGACTATCTCGGTTAGGCTGGTGGTCAGGCACTTGTAGAGATTATTTTTGGTGACTATAATCTAGGTATTTTATCATCCCATCCATTTATTTTTGTTTCAAAGCATACTATTGGGATTTTATACTTCAACACTATTCCTTTTCCCATCATTCACATGGTTTAGCTATTATTTTATGTTATATATTTGGTTTGATAAGTGAAATTGTTTATGAGAGACATCATCATACATAAATAGAGAAGGCCATGGCAGCAATGAAAGCGTTTGGTTTTCATTTCTATCAGAAAGGTAGCTCTCCAAAGGGTCTCTAAGTTCTTAAATTTAGTCCTCCCCATTTGTTGTGGTTTTAATTAGAGTGGTTTGTTAATCTATGTGCTAAGGGATGCTATTTTTACAAAACAATGCAACATGTACTCATAGGATCCTACCAGTGGAAATTAGGGTTCTCTTAAAAATAGGGGCAACATATTATTTTTGGAAACCCATCTATTCACACACGATATTCAAATTTTCTAAATAGTAGCCATCCCCTTTACCATGAGCAATCCAGGTTTTCCATAAAATTTGATGAGACTATAACCTTATGTTAAATTGTCTAAATTTCTTGGCAAGAAGAGTGGATAAACTTAAAAAACATAGATTTAGGCCCTCATGGGATTTGTTGCAGTAGACATTATACTATTTTTTCGTATGGTCTCACTAGACAAACCTTCTTCTTTTTCTGAAATTTAAACAAAAAGAGAACCAAAATCCTAGTGACGTCCTACCATGGTTAACAATTGCAACAAAAAATTCTGATCCAATATCCTACAATTGTCATTAGAGAAGAGTAAAGTAACAAAAAATCTTGACCTAATATCCTACAATTGGTATTTCAATTTTCTTGATCATGGACTAATTCTTGTGCTTGGTGCTCTTCTTCAATATCACCAAGGCCTAGCCGAATCTCCCAACAAAAATACTAAGCTATAGGTTCCATTTTCCCTACACATTGGCGATGGTTGCACTGTTTTTGAAGATGCCATTCAGAGTGATTATGAGTTGTTCCTTAATTTTGGAAAACATCATTCTGGAATCCATCAGATCTTCTGGGAGTTAACCAACAATTATGTCTTGGCCTTTTGGCCATTGAGAGATTGATGCTATAATTGGAAGGCTCTCGAAGGCTATACTTTTATCCCTTCTCTCCTTGTCCTTGACTAGTTTCTGGTACCACCTTTCTCCTTGTGGAGTTTCCCCTTTGAATTTCTCTAGTTATAACTCGGCTTGGAATATCTCTAAGGTAGGTCATTTCATGTAGGATTTTCGTTCTTTACATGCTTTTTTTCTATTTAGTACTTGTTATCAAATTTTATTTTAAATTTTGAGTGTGATTTATTTTACTTATTTTATAGGGAATGGCGATGATTATACTTCGTTTACAGGAAATTGTAGTGATTTTTTTGCTTAGTTTATAGGCAATGTTAGTGATTTTTTTAATGATTTTAAGAATTTTTTAGTTCATGTAAGTAGCAATTGTAGGCTATATTAGAATTTGTTTTGTTTTCTTGCGAATACAATATATGGAGAAGGTGGAATACTCAAACATTTAAAGTGATTAATTTAATATTAATTCTAAATTCAGAGTCAAATGCATCTTTTACAACAAAATTATGAGTTGTTGCAACAATTGAAAGAAGTTTATACTAGGATCTTTTAGCATTATTGCAACAATTTGTAAAAAATATCTAGAAAAAATGTTTGATAATAACCATTTTCTATATCTCTAATGTCCTTGAAATCCAGGGATGCCTCATGACTGCACATCTCCTTGTTGGCATGTTGATTTTTTTTTTATTAGTTTATTTTGTTGATTATTTTTTAGTTCTAAAGCTGAGTAAAGAAAAAACTGGTGTAAAATGAATTATGCTTCCAATGGTAATATGGAACAAAGCATTAGAATTATCTTGTCCCTTTGGCACTCGCTTGTATTTTTGTTGTTATCTTTTGTGAATTTGGGATTTGCATACTATCAGTTTCTTTTGATTAAAGGAAAAACAACTGCAGAAAAATTGAAGTACTTGGATGAGATGTGTATGTTTTTACTATTTAGGTGGGATATTTCCTGTCACATTGTACCCTCAAGACTTCATGAAGATACCAATGATGAACATGAACATGCGTCCAAATCATCATACAAGCTATTCGGGCCGTACATACAGATTTTACATAGGGAAGAAAGTGTTTGACTTTGGTCAGGGACTGAGTTAATCAACATACACATATGAATTCTCTTCCACAACCATCAAGAAGATTGATCTAAAAGTGACAATAGAGCATGTTGAAGCCCTTGGTAAAATAGGAAAAGCTCATGTATGAGTGGAGAACACCCCTTGTAGTAAGTTAAAATTCATATCCTCCATATTTTTATGGAACCATGATAACATGGGTGGGAGGCATGTAGTGTTATTGTATTCCAAGTCCCCTACAGCCCACAAAGGAGCCCCACAAAATAAGCTAATTGGATTTCGCAGTGTTCATGTCTCAGGTAAACAGACAACCAAAATTATGTTTGTGGTTAAACCTTGACTTCAATATTGTTGAAGAGAATGCGAAAATACTTTTGGCCATTGGTTCCCATTCCCGAATTGTTGGTGATACCTAGTATCCAGTTTAACTTGTTACTAAACACTTGAACAACAATCCATAGTACTACCACCTATAATGATAATCTGGTTAGCTTCAAGACAATACTCACATTGTCTTCCATCTCTGGGAAGTAAAATGGCTTCATGAAAATATTTGCATTGTCCTCTGGGAAGTAAATAACAGTGGCATTTATGGTTTTGAGTAGCTTGGATCCTTGTTTAATATTCAGACATCTGCAGGTTGTGTAACTACTATTTTTGTTCAGTTTTCTCCACACTTGGGACTTGTGCACCCTTCCAATAAATGTTATAAATTAGAAGTCGACAATCCTTGACCACACCAATTGACATGCCCTGTAGTCAGTACATGCCTAATATTCAAAGAAAGGCATTGAATCTGGTAGTATTTCCATGATCTCATTCTTGAACATAGAAAATTGGTAAACAACTGATACACAACGCTTGTTTGTTTCATCAAATTTACTGATGAAGTGTCCTATCTTATCATCATCACTATTCTTCTCATCAAGTATTTCTTCCATAAGTATATCTTAGTTACTTTTTTTTCCATGATTTTTTTATGAAAATGTTGGAAGGATCTAGGTTGAACCGCACCCCAAATCGATATGGGCAACAACTAGAGTATACTAGAGAGAGCGCTTATTTCAAGAGGAAATCAAAATAGACATTGTCATAGCCTTTTGGCCAAAATAGGTGCTAAATCTGTCTACAGGTTTCCCTAGAAGATACCTTTTATAGTCTTCCAAAAGGATTTATCTGTGAATTTCATTTAGATCATCAAAAACGTATATTGGACTCTTGGACATACAGGTCGTTAAGTATCATGGTTGTCATATTCAAGAACTAAATAAGAATTTTATCATCTTTTTGAAAAATTAAAAAGGAAATTTCTAATTCTGAGACCAGAGTTCCTTCTCTAAATTTTTGGTCTATCGAGACTCCCTCCTGCAAAAAAAAGCATATTTTGAGAGCTAGTCTGCCTTTGTATCAAACTCCCTGTAAATGTTGGTAAACAAAATTACTTGAAAAATTATTTTTATCTATAAAACTATGATCATGACTGTATTTAGTACCATATTTGTTATCATCTTATGTCCATTGGCCCAATCAATCAACAATTTTGGATCCCCCAGAATTTGCATTGTTCCATGACCTCATTATACAACTGCTCTTAGTAATAACCACAAAACATACAACTCAGTTCTATGGTCAATCCTTTACCCATCTCCAAATTTTATAGAAAAATAATGAGTTATTTAAAAACAAAAGACATCCATAGCCACACTTACCTGGGGGTTTCTTGACATCCACCATCAAAGTAACCCCAGACTGTAGAATGATCGATGTTGGATCTTTCAGAACTCTTTGAAATTTTGGAGATTTTGGCTTCCAGCATCCCCATAGTCAGTTCTTATTTATTGAGCCACCAACCTTGGATGAGGTTCTTTACATTGAAATAATGCATTATTTCTTGCTAACTACAATCCCCATACTCATACTCATGTAAACACCATAAAAACATAGAGAGATACCACAACATTAGGCAAAGCTTCATATTAACTCATTGTAAAAATAAACACACTAGAGTCATGCACCATTATAGGCACAAAGTTCTCATTAGAGAATACAAAACCATAGCATGCACCTAGTCTCAATAAACTCTCCAAAGCCCTCATTAAGAGTGACAACTAGTCTAACTGACCCTTTTGCATGATCATTTAATGCCCATTTATAGCCTTGATAGGTGGTCAAAAAATATTTTAGCAGAGTCTAAAATGAACAACTACGTACTGTGAATGTCACATTTGATTCCATTGGAATGACATGGATCCTTGTGTAATATTGAGACATCTGCAGTCTGTGTAACTGCCATTTTTATGCAATTTACTCCACACTTGGGACTTGTGCACCCTTCTCATAAATGTTATAAATAGGAAGGCAACAATCCTTGACCACACCAACTGACATGCCCTCCAGTTAGTACGTGCCTAATCTTCAAATAAAGACATTGAATACGGTATTCTTTCCTTGATCTCATTCTTGAACATAGAAAATTGGTAAACAACTGATACACAATGCTTGTTTGTTTCATCAAAGTTATTGATGAAGTGTCCTATCTTATCATCATCACTATTCTTCTCAGCGAGTATTTATTCCATAAGTATATCTTAGTTACTTTTTTTTCCATGAATTTTTTTTATGAAAAGGTTGGAAGGATCTAGGCTGAACCATACCCCAAATCGATATGGGAAACAAGTAGAGTATACTAGAGAGAGCACTTATTTCAAGAGGAAATCAAAATAGACATTGTCATAGCCTTTTGACCAAAATAGGTGTTGAACCTATCTACAGACTGTGCTAGAAGATACCTTTTACAATCTTCCATAAGGGTTTATTTGGGAATTTCATTCAGATCATCAAAAACGTATATTGTACTCTTAGACATACAGGTCCCTAATTATCATGGTTATCCCATTCAAGAATTAAACAATAATTTTATCATCTTTTTGAAAAATTAAAAAAGGAATTTTTTTTTTTTTTTTTTTTTAATATTCTGAGACAAGAGTTCCTTCTCTAAACTATTTCTCTATCATGACTCCCTCCTACAAAAACAAAGCATCTTTTGAGAGTTGGTTCACCTTTGTATCACTCCCTGTAAATGTTGGTAAAAAAATTTCTTGAAAATTTATTTTATCTATAAAACTCTTATCATGACTATATTCAGTACCAGATTTGTTATCATCTTATGTCCATTGGCCCAATCAAACAATAGTTTTGGATCCCACAGAATTTGCAATGTTCCATCACCTCTTTATACAACTTCTCTTAGCAATATCCATAATGCATAGAGCTCAGTTCTGTTGTCAGTCCCTTGCCCAACTCCAAATTTTATTGAAAAATAATGAGTTATTTAAAAATAAAAGACATCCAAAGCCACACTTACCTCGACATTTCTTGACATGCACTATCAAAGTAACCCCAGGTTGTAGAATGATCTATGATGGATCTTTTAGAACTCTCTCATCTTTTGGAGATTTGGCTTCCAACATCCCCAATAGTGAGTTCTTATTTAATGAGCCACCAATATTGGATGAGGTTCTTTAACTTGAAATAATGCATTGTTTCTATCTATCCACAATCCCCCACAAAACAAATCATGGTAAAGATATATGAATGGAAATATGTTTATCAAGATGCCAATGCTCAAAACAGCCCACTAAAGAGTCTTTGTCCCACTTGTTCTCACCATTTGTTATTTGCAAAATTTCTTTCCACACCAGCTTTGAGAAAGGACAAATGAGCGATTCATTGATTCACTTTATGCCTTATATAAAATATACCAACTCATCCATTCCAAAAAAAATATTCATTATTGTCCCATGTAAGAAGTTTGTTTTCCAATGCTAAATAAAGAAATTTTCTTGTTTTAAGTGGATTTTCAATTTTCCGAACCTTCTTCCACAACTTGGTCTTCAAGCATTCCTACCTCATTTCCAAATTTTAATGTATAAAACATATGCTTTATTTTCTGACCACTTAAGCCCATCTTCCTGATCTAACATAGTTATGGTGCTATGATTTAGACTGTTAACAAAGTGAATCCTTTCAACAACCTTTTTTGTTGTATGTGCAGCTCCTCTTCTATCTTCCACCTTTGAAACCATCCTTCTGCCAAATTTGAAGCTATATCCCTAATCTTAAATACCCTTAAGTCATGAAGATCTGATAGCAAAGGGTTTGACAACCTGAAATCACCATTGCACCCTTTCCATGGATCCTGCCCAACTCTTACTTTATTTCCTTTGCCTATTTTTCATGCAATCCATCTTTCATCTTAAGGGAAAGATTTAACTAATGTTTTGCAAACAATTAATGCTCTGTAACAGATTTTTTGTGTACCCTTATTCATTCTTCAATGGACCCTTCTTTCGTGTATATCCACTTCATGACTTTGCCTCCTAGTCATTCATTAGAGAACAACCTCCAAAGGTTTTTTTCTACCAAGGCTTGGATAAAAACATAGATTTATTGAGACCCCATTCCCCTTTGTTCTTTTAAGTTAGTTATCTTTGAAAACTTCATCAGGGGAGTGCCTTCAATTTCCTTCTTTTCAATCGACTAAAATCTAAAACATATTTTCTTTATCTTTTCTAGATGAGAATACAAGATTGGTTTAGCAAAAATAATGGTGTAATTTCAGCGATAACTTAGCCATATGCATAGGTCAGAGAGATCAGGTCAGACAAATCTCGCTAAGTGAAGTTGTTGATGATGTTGCTTATGATTCAAATACAAATCAGCAAAGAAGAAAAGATAAACAATGTGTATATTATGCATTAATTGTTGTAACTGATTAGAAGAAGATCACATGGAGGGTGAAGATGAAGTTGTTACATGAGATGGTGCTTCCTTAGAGAAGCAAACACAAAATTATGTTGTGTCATATAGGAAAGATATGGAGGAAATGAGTTTAATGAACAAGCCAAGTCCTATGTGCATGGTATAAAGGATAAATATTCAGCTAACAGTGGCTCTTATATGGCTAGTGAGTCAGTGGTAATAGAGGGGTGGTGATGTGACGTGTACTTCATCAACTTTGTTGGATACAATACAGTTCCAGTTATTGTTTGAAGATCTTATTTTGGAGCGTATTGCAAACATCTATCTTGTCTAAATTTTTTATTTTTTCGATGTTTGAACAAACATATAAAATGACCATTATGGCAGCATTATTTGTAATGGTCATAATTTGAACTGAGACATTGTAATTAGAACTTGGGCCTAATAAAGGCTTAGTAATAAAGTGATGTACTTTGTAGGGCTTCTTGACTAGCAAGGTCATTACCATCAAATACTGCTAAACCAATAGAACTTGACTTTGTTATAGAGTCAATATTTTCATCAAATACTTCTTCATAGGTTTGATCCAGCGTGCCTCCTTGACCAACTTCAAAGCTCCCTTCTTGATCTCGAATTTAATGCAATCATATTTGGATATCTATTTCTTGCCATCTTCTGGGAAAGAATGCACATCATCATGGTTTGGAAGAAC
Organism: Pinus tabuliformis; assembly: GCA_031772625.1. Taxonomy (NCBI): domain Eukaryota; kingdom Viridiplantae; phylum Streptophyta; class Pinopsida; order Pinales; family Pinaceae; genus Pinus; species Pinus tabuliformis. The sequence continues at coordinate 699,048,357 of CM062805.1, read as the reverse complement.
CTCAAGGCTCTCTTTCAAATTTGGCATACTGTTATCTTCAAGATGGGCCAAAACTTCTGAAAATGCATCATCTTCTTTAGTTCCAACTTCATCATCTTCTATATTCCTTGAAGACCTTTCTCTTGCAAGCTTGTTAATAGGTCTTCATAAGTGTCTTCAAAACTTTGAAATCTTAGATCCCAACGGTTGATAAATTTTGGAATGAAAACCTTGAGAGAGGATATGCATTTTGGATTGCAAGAGTACTTGACTCAATCCATTTTCTTTTTCCCTGAAGAGTATCAAAATAATATTAGTAAAATATCCTCATGTCTTTCACTGAATTTGATAACCTAGTCACTTTTAACCCTCTGGAAAATATTTTGAAAAAATAAAAGAAATATTTTACCCCATTATGGTAACTGCATAGGAGAGTTGATTGACCCAGTAATCACCTCCAGTTAGATAAGGCGGTTTGTTACAGATGACTTCAGCTCATTCACAACCCTTTCTATATCTTGCCTGAATGCATTTCTCTGCAAATTATGACACATAAAATTTCTGTCGATGAAGAAGGCTAGCTACACTTTGTGGGTAGAATCATCTAATCCCTTACGACAATTGAGCATAAGAGTTGAAGCGGCATAGTATGAAAGTGGGAGCTTGCCAGATTTTCTCTAAAAGCAGTCATACATAACATATGAGTCTTGATTTCTTCTCATCGTCATGCATGATATGTTTGCAACTGGAAAGCAATTCCCTTAATTGCATGGATATGAATTGTTTGCATGATCTCTAGAAAAGTATTCCCTTAATTGATAGAATAATCCATAATTCCATCCCTTCCCCTTCCTATCTGGTACATAAATACATAAAATCTTAGAACTAACCAAGGCATACCGAGGCTAAACCGCCTCACCCTCATCAATAGAAAACAAGCTTTGCTGTAATCCATCTCGGATCACTAGGCCAAAACAATAAACACGTCATAATAGTATTTACCATGATCTCCACCCGATCACTAGGCCAAACAAGCATGGATGCCACCAGATTTTGCCACCTACACCGTGAGGAATTTTCCTGTCTTCTAGTGTCTCAAGCTTTACTACAATCCAAACCCCGATCACTAGGCCCTAAACTACGACCCACTCTCCAGGCATTACCACATATCCCAAACCCAGGATTACTAGGCCCAATGGAGAGAAAAACACCTCTTGGCTTTACCGTATATCGTGCGATTCACCAATAAGGATTCTTAGGCCCACCGAGGAAACAAAATCTTGGATTTACCACAACCCACAATCTAGCTTAGGCATCACTAGGCCAGTGGCTTTACGGTGATCCACGGTTTGGTTCAGGGACCATTAGGCCATGTGCTCTACCATTCATGGATCCACCTCAATCAGCTTTGAATCCATCTGACAATCCAGCTCAACCAAAACATGAGAACCCCATCACACCATGGCTATCTAGAAATTGCAAGGGTAGGCTGAAAACACTGTTACACTTGGAAAAAACCATGCCATAATAACAAAAGAACCACATGCAATATCATGCATGCCAAATCTAGCAAGGAAAATACACATGCAAATCAATACTTGCAAAGAATCTGGTTGTAGCTTCTTGATCCTGCCTTTCATTGCTTGATCTTTTCTTCCTCTTGCCTTCTTTACCTTTCTTGTTCCAATGCCAAAATGCTCCAAGAAATATCCAAGTGTCCAAGAGAGAGAAAGAGAGAGAATAATGAGAGAACTCCAAAACTGAACTTGCAAAAGGTTACTAACTGATCCTCATTTTCCTCCTCACATGCAACATGTGACCTTTCACCTCCCCTTTCTCCTAATTTCCATTATTTTCATAAATAAATGTGCCAAAAATACCATTTTTCCTTTCCAAAGCCTTAGCCATTGCCTTTTCTAATTTCCTTAGCTATAATAAACTGATGAACACCCACACAAGGATGTATTGCCCAATATTTACCTTGGAATAAGTGTCCCATCAACTGTGGTTATTATTTTGTCCCATCAAGGAACCTTCAATGTGATCATCGGTGCTTTTTTGGATGAGTTTTTCTTTTGTCATATTTTATCGCTTTTTCTATTACTTTTTGTTGTTTGGATTTTGTGAGTGTTGTTTCACTTGTTTCTATTCATGGTTGCTGACATTTGAATTTTTTAACTTGTAGAAGTGTTTTTTTAAGTTTTAGATTTCCTTTCCCAAGTGTAGCATTAGTTTTCCTATTTTTGCACCCATGGTCATCGTTGCGATGAATCTCCTCGCTTACATCATTTTCCTTTTGTTTGATTAATTTCTCCACTTGATTCACATGCATTTACTTTCACTTAGTAAGATTTGCACTCAAATTCACACCATCTCTCAAATCTGCTCATTTTCACACTTCACATGGGTAGATCTAGGTTTCCCTTGGACTATTTTCACTTTGCACAACTGGCACTGCACAATCCTAAGGCTAAATCTACAAGATTGGCCTATGGAATTGAGTAGTGAACAGTCCAAGCTAGCTCCAACAATTTATTGTGTAGTTCCAGGAGCCAACCTATCATCCTTGGCCATCGAGACTATGCAATTCCAAGTCTCTCCCAAGCCTCCACCCATCCCGAACTATGCATTGTGCAGTTTCAACCATCAAGATTCCATCCTGGCTGTTGAGACTGCATAGTGCACAATTCCCGTAGGCATCCAGTTCCTCTTGCTAGAGAAATTTGCACAATCCTCCCCATCTAGTGCTCAGTTTGCTACTTGAACTTGCCTTGTAAGTTGTTTTTCTTAAAATTGACATTTGCTTGCCATGAGTGTCCTTTATGTCCCATAGGTACAACAGTTGTTGAGCACCTCTCTAGCAATCACTGTTACCACGGGATCTGAGAGAGTTGCATCAAAGGAAACCATTGAGAGAAGTATTGGGGAAGTAGTTGAGAAAACATTAGTTGATTTTCTAGTGTATGCATATACGCAGCTATTTATAGAGAAGGGGTCATCATTGACATGGCAGCATATTAAAGATGATTTTGCAAAGGATTTTGAGGTAGAATTAGAGGACCAGAAATTTTATCTCAGCATTTGGTAATCAGGTCTATACAAGGTTGCATGCAAGTATCCAGCCTTCCCCTGTGCAGATGTTATGAGCTGGATTGTCTCACACATCAATTAGAAAACCATGACATTGATTAGTGCTAGTGTGAAGAATCTTGCCACCTTCCGAGTAGAAGACTTTCAACAAATGTATCAATTTCCCAAGCTAGTAGATCACATGTACTCACTCTTCTATGCCACCCACAGATATGTGAACACAAGAGACATTGTCAAATTTTGGGTGAAAGAGTTATCAAAATTTCGATAGACACCAACCCATGTGTACAAGAAAAAGTCCCTCAGGAAGGCTTACTAGCTCTTATTTATCTTTGCTTGTAGAATCCATGGTTAAGAGAGCACTAAAATCTTTTTTGAATGGTGGTAAGCCTTATTTGACTAATTTGTGAACGATGGGAGGTTGTTCAACTAGTCATATCTGTTGGCTCAACAATTGAAGGCCCATCTACCACAAGTGTGAAATCCTCTCAAGGGCGAGTGAGAAAGATTCTATATGTCTTCATACTTACTGGATGCAATCTGTGCACAACAAAAGTTTCTTGGAATGAAATAAACATGGACAACGCGATATCCTGTCATGCACATCTATTGCAAGTTTCTTTCGGAATGTAGTTATCGAGGAGTAATGGAACGACTAACTATCCACTTCATCTTCCTAATGTAAAAGCTTATCTTTGAAAAAGATCCACCTTAAATGTCATGAGAATCAATGGATGTGATAATAGACATCACATATTGTTATGCCTCACTGGGTGGCACCTTCATTAGAGTGTTTGGTGGAGAGAACCCTCTACATGTCTTACCAAGGTATGCCACTGACAAATTAATCATGCAATAAGTATCATACCATCTCACTATAGGGTTGTCAGCGGCACTGCATAGGAAGAAAAAAACACCATGGCCCACTCTTCCTTTAAAGATTGGATTATACAAGATAAAGAAATTGAAATTTGCATATGTCTAGGCTAAGGAGATAGGGAAATTTGAATTCGGCACTAAGGACTTTAATATGTATGATCCCAACAGTATTTGTAAAGATCACTGGTGAGCCCCAGTATTGTAGCAATAATGCTACAACTCCTGGAACTCCCTTCTTTAATTTTATCAACCCGGTAGTTCGTAACAAACTTGGAAGCGACGGTGCTGTATGCACAAGTACTAGCTCTTGCCGCAGCTGTCACTTGGTCAGCTGGCACAAGTCCGCTAGGGGCTCAAGCCAACTTCTATGAGCTCTTAGAAGAAGCTTTTTAACTGATGGATGAAAGCTAACTCAAAGGAAGCTGATCTACTTGCGGAAAGAAACTGAAATCCAAAAAGAAATACAAACCCTAGCAAACCCTAATTCTGCCAGCTAGTCCTACTAACGCAAAGGAGAGCATGCAAACTACTGAAAGAGATGCCATTACTTCTAGGAAGGTAAAATGCATGTGTCTAAGCTATCACTATCTGAAGAAAACATATTTTTGTATTTTTGATTAAGTTGATGAAATTATCATGCATGTGCTTCTAACTAGTTTTCCACTGTGCAGGGATGGATCAGGGGATGAAATGCTTTGGGAAAGGTTGGGATGGTACATAGAGGGTCTAAGGGATCCCTAACATTCTTTCTGAGAGTTTCACAAAGTCTGGATGCCATGAAACCGTGTTTATGGACTCCTACAGGAAGTCTGCAGGGGTTCTACAGGATGTTCAGAGATTTCTACAAGATGTTCTGAAATGGGATTTTGCAGCATGGGTGAGTGAGGGAAGATGCATGAGTGGATATGGAGGTAGGATAGGGGTCTGAAGTGGCCTAGGAACTGATGGATGGAGCTAAGGAATGACGAGGATGGTTCAATTTGTTCAAGGGAGAGTGAAGCAATGTTGCACAAAAATTAGAGTTTTGGGAGCGAATGGCAAACGCGAAGCAAGGGTTCTAAGTAGAGGGTGGAGTGGATGGTGCCAATGGAGAATAAGCAGATGAAGGAGTGGTACTGGTGCTCTGCAAGTCATTTTTCCAATCTGAACCAACAAAACTTATAAATTCAAAGACCTAGTTACGTTGACCTAATTTGCTGGCTGTTAGTAAAGAGAATGAACAGAAGTGTGACCTGCAATGAAACCATGTATTTTAACTCATGCAAATAAGCAAATGAAAGTTTGAACTTGTAACCAACTTCTACACATGAAAGTCAAACACTAGTGATTGCATGGCAAAGCAAAATCAGTGTTTTTGTGGGCAGCAAAGTCATCCTAGTCACAGCTCCTGATCCCACTAAGGGAGAGGTGAAACCACAGATGTTTGATGGCCCTTTTCTTGAAGCTTTTTCTGTTAACAACCTGTCAACTAAATCTGAGCATGAAAAGATATTTTACACATAAAAAAAAACAAACTAAATAACACAACAAGAGTTAGATCCAAATAGCAGATTTTATTCTAAGAATGCAGCAAAAACACATAAAGATAATCAAAGGAGGTATTGGGCGCTTGATATGGGCCCAACCCCAAGAGCTACAGCCTCCTAAGAGAGATTTAGAGCTGGTGAAAAGCTGGATTCATCTTTATTGATCAAGAAATGAAGAGTTACATCAAAACTGTCCACAAGAAGAACTTGAACATGAGCTGAAAGCAAAGCTAATCTATTGCATAAAAATCGAACTACAAACTAGCTAACTAATGGCTAAAACAAAATGACTAACTGGCTAACCAAAATGAGGCCCTAAGCCTTCTTATTTATACAATTTGAGGACCCAACAGTCCTCCTAAAATTTAGGGACTTGGCTGCCCAAGACTTGTAGTTAACAACAGTCCTACTTGACTTGCTTGGCTGCCCTTGTGCTCATTGATTTGGTGGCCTTTGGACTCCGAGCTGATGGTGGAGAATTCGAGGTAAGGGCCCATAAATGAGGGGGACACCTTCCTACAAATCCTCCAGCTTGTTCTCCCACGAATTTGGCTGCCAAGTGCTCATTAAGACCTTCAATTTTGTCTCCAAGTGGACCAAAAAGGCTACACAAAGCACCCATTAGACTTGTTGGCATAATGACTAACCAAATTCACTCTATTAACATAAAAATAATCAAAAACATGCAATAAACTAATGAGAATGGTGGATTAAGTCAAATTAGGAGGTTGAATGAGCCCAAGTAATTGTCCATTTTTGGGGCTCATCATCACCCCCCTACTGAAAGTGTTGCTCATCCTCTGAGCAACCAATCTCTCTCCTCATCTTTGATGGCCCTGGTGGCCTCCTTGGCTAAAATCTCGGCCAATTTCTCCTTCTGCTGCCCTTTCTCCAAACTTCCTGTAGAAACAGTTCTTTGTCTTCCTGTAGAAACAGTCTGCTAACTTCTTGCTGAACCAATTTTCTCTGATTTTGCTTGCTTGGCTGGGGGTGCCTTCTCCTTGAACTGTGCTGTTGGTTTGATCCTCATAGTTATTATTCTCAATGGAGCTTGGTGGACTTTGGGATCCAAAAAAAACATCTCAATGAGGTCAATCTCCCTTTTGATCTCAGCCTGGTTAGAATTAATAGAATTATCACTCATATCATCATCTATGTTACAACCCAATAGCATATCAAGGTCAATATCTTGATCAGATGAATCACCATCTAACAGAAATGGGAAGTTGATGTCGGCATCAGACTCCATTTGAAAAGATCCACCTCCTGCTACTACTACCTCAGAGTAGTCAGTCTTGTCTGGAGATGTGACTGCATTGGTAGATCCAGAACCCTTTCCATTACCAGTACCATTCATTACAAATTCACATAGAGGAATGCTATGGCTGCTATCCATGGGAAAAGGGTTAGGATAGTTTTCTGGGTTGAATGTAAATTGCCCATCATCTCTTTGTGGAGATCCATCATCCTGAATCAAATGCAGGGTACTTGAGACAGTTGATCTAGGATCTCCATGATGGTGATGCAGTTCTTCTTGAGTTTGCATATTCATGATGGAATCACCTCTTTCAATTTTCTGCATATCCCCATGATGGTGATCCTTTTGTTCTTCAGTTTGCATGTTCATGATGGGTTCACCTCTTTCCATTTTCTGCATATTGAAAAACAAAGAATTGCAGGAATAGGAGGAAGCTGTATGAACATTTTCTACGTCCCAGGGTTTCCATACAGGGATACTTACCTTATTGTAGTTGTTGGGAGAAGAGGCCAGACAATGAAACGCATTGTAGTTTTCTTGCTGCAGTTGAACCTGAACCTGTAGCAGCTGCTCATGTCGCTGCCGATCCCCTTGATCTGAATTAGATGACATTGCATCTGATATTGGTACCTCTTTCCTATCCTCATTGCAGGGCACTAATTCCTTCTTCTCGGCTTCTTTCAAATTCCTTATGTAGTCTGTTAAAATCGAACTTCTGTGTTTCCTGTCATCTATAGAGCCATCCAGAGTTCTCCTTGATCTTCTGCGAGCAGTTTGCCTGCGTTTACTTGCATTCCAGTGGTTTTTTATGGCATTCTCCGTTCTGCCCGGAAGACGTTTGGCAATTTCTGCCCACTTATTCCCCACTTCTGCGTGAGCCTTCACCAATAATTTTTCTTCTTCTTCAGTCCACAGATCTCTCTTTCTTCAAGCTCCAAACTTGATGAAGAACCTTAGGCTTCTCTGCTCTGGAAGTCTCTGCTGCACTTTCCTGTAGAAGACCCCACCTGTTTCCTGTAGAGTGTGATTCTGCCTTTGAGTGAGCCCGATGCACGAGTGAAATTCGAGAACAGGTAGGAAACTCAGCGGAGGATGATAGGTTAAGCCGATTGTGGAAGCAGAGGATGTATACTTCGAGTTGAACAGGATGCAAGTGCAAGTTAACAGCAGTCTATGAGTTTCAGCTGAGCGCTCAGATTTCTGCGTGATTTTTGGAGTGAGGTGGAAAAACGTGTGCTGGCCTGGATGAACTGCTGTGCTATCATGAACTGCATGTCTTCTTCTATTTGTTAATCAATTGATGCCCTGTGCACTGAAGTTCAACAAATCTTCGATTGCCTGCGTTTCTCAACTTCCACGTGAATGACTATCCATGCATGCTGCGTGATTTTCTCGTGAGTGCTAGAGAACTGAGTGTCTTGCTACATTCATGGCTTAATTTCACCATTCCATTCGTTCATGCAATGCTTAGACTAGATTCATGCAATAGATGAACAAGGTTTAGTCACGTACCTGAAGTCAAACGGCTGCTTGTGAAGCTTTTTGCTGCTGCATGCTCTGATCCTGCTGCTGCATGCTTGGATCCTTTGATTGCATGAGGCTTGGTTGATGATTTTGATTGCTTTTCCTTGTGCAGGTGTCCTCTGGACGGATCTAGGCTGCATGCATTTGCTTCCACGTTCAGATCTGCACGTTCAAGCTGCTGCTGTTGCATTGTCACAGAACTAGAACTTGTTTTCGCCATTTCTCCCAAACGGAAAAGCGGATCGATCTGAAACTTTTTGAGCATGTTTCTATCATCATTATGCATCTCCCATAGAAAAATCGTGATCAATGGATGCACGGATTTCGAGAAAAATGGAAAATGGCTGAATATTTCAGAGATCGATTTCTCGGAAACTGTGCATCGGAATCGGCTGAAACTGCTTGGGTAGGTTACTATCACTCACATGCATATCCCCATGAAACAGGTTTTGAAACAGATGCACGGTTATGGAGAAAATGCAAAAATGGCTGATGGTGATGGAGGCTGATTTCTTGGAAACCGTGCACCGGAACGACATGAAACTGCTCAGGCATGTTGTCATCACCCTTGTACAATTCCCCATAAAACGGTTTGTCAAATGGATGCATGGTTTTCAAGTTATGACAAAAACAAATTTTGTTCTATGTGTTTTTGCTTCAAGGCACTTTGCATGTGGTTGCATGGAAGGAAAAACTGAGCTTGGGCTGTGATGCAGGTATGGAGATGATGGAGGAGGAGTTGGAAGATTGCATGAGGACTTCTGAACCCTTGAGGAAGCTACCATGTTCGCTAAACCACTTGTTGAGATCCATGTCTAGTTTCCCACAATTTCTATAGGAAGTTCCTGTAGAAGCACAATGAGAAGCACAAGGAGGTGGAAAAAATGATGGATAAAGGTAAGGGATGGACACACAAGTGCTTGTAGGCCTAATCAACAGATTCCCACCATTAGATTCACTTTTGAAATTGGATTTGGCTCGTCCAAAGGTTCTACAGGATGTTTCCTGTAGAAATACAGAGCTTCCTGTAGAAGGCACAAGAAAGATTCCTTTAACCTTGATTTGAGTGCTCCTCCTGTCATGAAACGTCCTTCTTGCAACCTGCAATTAGCCAATGGAATTAGTTTTATTTTTCTTTTTCTTTTTCTCTTTTTTTTTTGAAAAACAACTAGGGCGCCTCATGGAGGTTTTCACCCTAATTGCCTGCCCTGGGTACCTCCAAGGGAGGTTTTCACCCAGAGATCTTATTCTCTTTTCTCTTTTTTTCCAACCCATTGACTGCCTCATGGAGGTTTTCAATCAATGAGCCAATCTAAGGCGCCTCCGAGGAGGTTTTCACCTTAGAGTTCTATTTTCCTCTTTTTTCATTTTTTTTTCTTTTTCTTTTTTTCTTTTTTTTTTTTCTTTTTTCTACCCTACCCTACTTGAAAAACAAAATCATTTTCAAGTATAAGAATACTTCCAATGGAGCCATGTGCACATCGAGATTAGAGAAAAAATGATGTGAAGGCTCGAAATGCATGCTTGGACAAGTATCCAGATCTCAGAGACCAAATGATCTGGCGTTGAAGGGATCAAACAAAGCTGAGGAAGAAAGTACTGCTGCAACTTAGTGACCTTCTGAAACCATATCTCAATATAGCTTTGATATCTTGGTTCTTTTGCTGATCTGGATCATTCTTCATGTCACCTTCTATCATGACCTTCTGATCTTCCTCTTTTTGTTGATCTTTCTCTTGAATACATGGAAGATTTGATGGTAACCATGAGGGAACTCTCTCGATCTCTGATTCTGATCTCTTCTCTTCATCAAGTGCAGCCCATGGTTCTTTGATCTCCTCTTTGGAATCTTCTTTTGCTTTTGGTCCTTCAATGTTGTCAATATAATCTCTGCTTTGCAACACTCTTCCTGAGCTTTGGTGAAGATCCTTGGGCTCAAGAGGAGTTGTTTGGATATGTTGTGCCTCAGATTTGCAATGGGGTTGAGCTGCTCCATTGTGTGGTTTTGGAAATGGTACGGGTAATTGAGTGGAGGTGTGAAATTGAGATGGAGATGGATGGCATTGTGGTTGGGTAGGCATTTGGGGTTGCCTTGGTGGAGGAGGAGGTGATGGTTGTGGATGAGCAGGTGGTGGAGGAAAATGAGCGGGATGAGAGTTGTACTGGGGCCTCCACTCCTGATAAGGTGCATTCCACTGAGGCTGTGGCTGAGCATAAGGGTGAAACGAATGAGCAACTGGTTGGGCATAATATGGATCTGTGAAGGAACAAGGAGGATATGACCAAGGAGGAGGTGTAGACCAGGAAGGATGAGCAGGGGGACCCCAAGAAGGCATGAAAGTGGCTTGATAAGGGTCATAATAGGTCTCGGGTGTCCCTTGCAGTTCCTGTTGGTAAGATCTAGGTCCATGCGGCCAACTTTGGTTCATGTAATAGAGTGATTCAGTGGCTCCTTTGGCTCTCTGATATGCAGCTTTGAATCTGGGTAAGGAAGGGCACTGATCTGTAGGATGGTATTCTTCACAGACAAAACACACTTCTATGGAGTACAATGGACATTCGTTCCTAGGATGCTTTCTAGTGCACCTAGGACAAAAAGTGACCAAAGCCCTCTTGGCTTCTTCTTGCTTCTTTTGGATCCGGAAGGTATCCAGTTGCATGGCAAGAAACTGCCTCATATCACTCTTGAAATCTTTGATCTGATTTTCAAATTCATCTTTGGACAAGATGTTGCTCCCAACATTTCTGCTTGTAGCCATTCGCTTAGAGGAATGTTTTCTTCTTCTTCTTCCCTTGAGGTTCTTCAAATATGTCTTGCTGTCCACCTAAGGGTTCTTTAACCACAGCCATCGAAGAAGAAAGAATCTTGGCTGTGTGAAGCAGTGGGGGTGTTGTGCAATCATTTTTCTAACTTATCTCTACTCCTACAAGGCATGAAATGAAATCTTTTTGGTTTATTTTTGCTTTTTTTTCTACTTCTACTTGAAAAACTGAAATAAATTGAACTGCAACTAACTATCTTGCTAAAATGAACATGCGGAATTGAAATGAAAGAAGGAAAGGACTAATCTATTTTGCTCAAATGAAATTGCAGGAATGAAATGCTAGTCTACGCTTGCGGAATTGAAATGCTAATCTACGCTTGCAGAAATGAAATTGCGGAATTGAAATGCTAATCTATGAAAGCGAGAAATGCTAATCTATGAAAGCGGGAAATTCTAATCTACTTTTGCAAAAACGAAATTGCATAATGGAAATGAAATAAACTACTCAGCATAAGGTTGTAGTGGAAAATAGAAGAAAAGCGACAATCACCAATACTCTGACGCTTCCCCTGCAACGGCGCCAAAAAGATGGTGAGCCCCAGTATTGTAGCAATAATGCTACAACTCCTGGAACTCCCTTCTTTAATTTTATCAACCCGGTAGTTCGTAACAAACTTGGAAGCGACGGTGCTGTATGCACAAGTACTAGCTCTTGCCGCAGCTGTCACTTGGTCAGCTGGCACAAGTCCGCTAGGGGCTCAAGCCAACTTCTATGAGCTCTTAGAAGAAGCTTTTTAACTGATGGACGAAAGCTAACTCAAAGGAAGCTGATCTACTTGCGGAAAGAAACTGAAAGCCAAAAAGAAATACAAACCCTAGCAAACCCTAATTCTGCCAGCTAGTCCTACTAACGCAAAGGAGAGCATGCAAACTACTGAAAGAGATGCCATTACTTCTAGGAAGGTAAAATGCATGTGTCTAAGCTATCACTATCTGAAGAAAACATATTTTTGTATTTTTGATTAAGTTGATGAAATTATCATGCATGTGCTTCTAACTAGTTTTCCACTGTGCAGGGATGGATCAGGGGATGAAATGCTTTGGGAAAGGTTGGGATGGTACAGAGAGGGTCTAAGGGATCCCTAACATTCTTTCTGAGAGTTTCACAAAGTCTGGATGCCATGAAACCGTGTTTATGGACTCCTACAGGAAGTCTGCAGGGGTTCTACAGGATGTTCAGAGATTTCTACAGGATGTTCTAAAATGGGATTTTGGAGCATGGGTGAGTGAGGGAAGATGCATGAGTGGATATGGAGGTAGGATAGGGGTCTGAAGTGGCCTAGGAACTGATGGATGGAGCTAAGGAATGGCGAGGATGGTTCAATTTGTTCAAGGGAGAGTGAAGCAATGTTGCACAAAAATTAGAGTTTTGGGAGCGAATGGCAAACGCGAAGCAAGGGTTCTAAGTAGAGGGTGAAGTGGATGGTGCCAATGGAGAATAAGCAGATGAAGGAGTGGTACTGGTGCTCTGCAAGTCGTTTTTCCAATCTGAACCAACAAAACTTATAAATTCAAAGACCTAGTTACGTTGACCTAATTTGCTGGCTGTTAGTAAAGAGAATGAACAGAAGTGTGACCTGCAATGAAACCATGTATTTTAACTCATGCAAATAAGCAAATGAAAGTTTGAACTTGTAACCAACTTCTACACATGAAAGTCAAACACTAGTGATTGCATGGCAAAGCAAAATCAGTGTTTTTGTGGGCAGCAAAGTCATCCTAGTCACAGCTCCTGATCCCACTAAGGGAGAGGTGAAACCACAGATGTTTGATGGCCCTTTTCTTGAAGCTTTTTCTGTTAACAACCTGTCAACTAAATCTGAGCATGAAAAGCTATTTTACACATAAAAAAACAAACTAAATAACACAACAAGAGTTAGATCCAAATAGCAGATTTTATTCTAAGAATGCAGCAAAAACACATAAAGATAATCAAAGGAGGTATTGGGCGCTTGAGATGGGCCCAACCCCAAGAGCTACAGCCTCCTAAGAGAGATTTAGAGCTGGTGCAAAGCTGGATTCATCTTTATTGATCAAGAAATGAAGAGTTACATCAAAACTGTCCACAAGAAGAACTTGAACATGAGCTGAAAGCAAAGCTAATCTATTGCATAAAAATCGAACTACAAACTAGCTAACTAATGGCTAAAACAAAATGACTAACTGGCTAACCAAAATGAGGCCCTAAGCCTTCTTATTTATACAATTTGAGGACCCAACAGTCCTCCTAAAATTTAGGGACTTGGCTGCCCAAGACTTGTAGTTAACAGCAGTCCTACTTGACTTGCTTGGCTGCCCTTGTGCTCATTGATTTGGTGGCCTTTGAACTCCGAGCTGATGGTGGAGAATTCGAGGTAAGGGCCCATAAATGAGGGGGACACCTTCCTACAAATCCTCTAGCTTGTTCTCCCATGAATTTGGCTGCCAAGTGCTCATTAAGACCTTCAATTTTGTCTCTAAGTGGACCAAAAAGGCTACACAAAGCACCCATTAGACTTGTTGGCATAATGACTAACCAAATTCACTCTATTAACATAAAAATAATCAAAAACATGCAATAAACTAATGAGAATGGTGGATTAAGTCAAATTAGGAGGTTGAATGAGCCCAAATAATTGTCCATTTTTGGGGCTCATCAATCACTGTCCAAGAGTTTACTTTCCATGGATTAGCGGGGCATTTCATTAGCCAGAGGAGGATCCTTGGAGGTATTGATACAATGCCTCTAGACTCCATGAGCCAGTCAATTTAGCAAGGACTTGACAGGCTTCTCCATAGACCACAACAACTCTGGAAGCGGTAACACAAGAAGGAAGCAATCCTGTGCAGGACAAGGGAAAGAGGAAGATTGATGATAGTTCAGAGGGAGAAAAAAGGTACAAAATGAAAGCATATCCTCTTCTCATGAAGGAATGTTTGGCAACATAAGCAAAGAGGAAGCAAAGGATGTAGAGACTAGAGTAGAGAAAGAGACAAAAGAAGAGGTTGTAGAAAGTAGAATTGTAGTTGTAGGAGACACAGTAGAAGTTGAAGGAAGAATGGGGGTTGAGAAGGAGAGAACGAGAAGAGAAGCATAAGGAAGAAGAAGAACAAAGGCAAGGTGTGATTATAGAGGAAACAACATCAATACAAGTTAAAAAACAAGAATAGGAACAACCAGTAGCTGAGGAGGAAGGTGAACAGGTGCAAGATCAGGATCTTTCTCAGCAAATTGAGAAATTGGTTGAAGTGATATACATATATATGGAACAATATCCGTAGCATAAAGATGTTGATATGATTCCAAGAGCGCCACAAGTCATCCCTTAGTCTCCACCACCTCTAGCATTAGAGCCAGCCCCAAGTGAGCAAGGGGATGTTGTTCTTCTTGATTATGATCTAGTAATGGATGTGTACAATCTATCATTCAATGAGTTCCAAAGGAGGATTGTACAAGCATGGAGAAAGATATTTTTGGATGATCACGCATCACTTTCATTCGTTAGAGAAAGGGTGATAGTTTTGGACACGAGGAAGCATCCAAATGCTAGTGTTGAAGCCAACTTGGCCTATGCAGGAGCAACAAGATCAAATGTTCAGTATTTGAAGGTCAATAATGAGAAACTGGCACAAAACTTTCAGGCTACCAGACAAGAGGAAGAACAACTTTGAGAACCAGCGCAAAATTAATTTTCCACATTGGAGGAGATGAGAGCAGTGATACTTGCTCAAGTATCAACACTTGGAGAAACCATGCAGAAGATCTATGATGGGTTTGTCACCATGCATAAATCAGTTGTCCACTTTTATGGCTTACAACAGCAGGTAATAGAGTTTGTTAAAACTCTAAAAACCATTCAATCTTCCATTACCTATATGCAAGAGTGGACAATGTGGTACAAAGGGTCCCAACCTGACTTAGTGAAGAAAATGAAGCCATAGGTAGAGCTGGAGAAAGAGAAGGCTTGAATATTGATTCATAAAACCAAGAAGCTCGCATCATTCATTGGTAGAATTTAGGCCTCATATGTATAACTTTATATAATTTTGGATGTCTTGGTGAGAACACAACAGATCCCATCAGTCGGTTCTCTCACCAAAGCTAAACCTAAGAACCAAGTCTGGTAGGCTGTTGAAGAGTATTGAGAGCAGCTAAGACAAAATGCCACTAGGGAAGACTTGGAACTGAATGTATAGAACATGAATAATTTCATCGATGGTCCTCTCAAAGTCAGAACAATGTTGCTCATGCTTCAGAACGTGTTAGACACAGGTTCCAAGACAATGTAATCGGATGCCATGGAAGCTAGAGTCTGCTTCTAGCAAGACACCATTAAGTAGTTTGGGAACACCATCACATAGTACCAAGCTTGGCACCAATATGTGACTGTGTTGTGAAGACAATCCCTTTTGCGAACATAAGTGATCTCTCTAGTCCTATGAGAGGATCTAGCAACAAATTGAACAAGCTAGTGCAAGCTTTCCTAGTTTATGTTAAAAAATGCAAAGTGAGAGAGAGAAACCTACCTCACTCTGATGTTAAGCGCTCAACCTTTGATGTTGATCTCAATCCCTTAGCTTCCGAGATCACTCCTCGCTATTCCTTTCATCTGAATACTTGCAAGAGAGATCAAAATACAATAAGAGCTACAAGAGGATACATAGTATAATTCAAACATAAACACCATAACATATCAAGGAGCATCATGCTAAATGAATAAAGATTTATACAATTATGGAAAGTTAAAAAAAAATGTATTTGTTAATGAATCAAAAAGGGAATAATACAACCATTTCCTTGATGTTGAAGACCTCCCTTGAGTGGATTTCCAAGTCCAATCCAAGACCATTCAAGCACTCCTTCTCCTTAGTTAGATGGACAGCATTTGGGCATAGTTTCAACGTAGGAATGTAGGTAAGAAATGACCAACCATTTGGTGATGGAAGGGACTTGATTTATAGGAAGGGAGAGGGAGTAAGGGATTCACAAAAGAGGGAGGAAATTCCACATCTCAAGGGGAATATACCTAAAGTTACAATCAAGGACTCAAAATGGGAGAGCTCGACCATATCTCTATCCAACAACATCCAGCCTCTTGTTCTCAAATATTCTAGCATGCAAAGCTTCCCCTCCACTTTAGGAAAGACTGCCAGAAGAGGTTCAATGTGGGTTTTCATACCAAAATCCATGTTGGAAGCGCTAGGTAAAAATGTTGCAACAAGCCATTAGCACGGGCTAGCATTGGTGCAAAACATGTTGATCCTGAAAACTAGGGTTTTAGGAAAATTTCTCTATAATTCTCTCAGGGAAGTTATTCTTCTATTATTCCGGGGTGTTTCTGTATGTGTTTCATGGTGAGTAAACTTTAACAATTTTTGTTATTTTGACGCTTCAGGATATGGGATGGGAATTGTGACAAAATATTTTGTAACAAATTCCCCCTAAAGAATGAAGGCAGAAGAAGTAGTGATGAGTGAAATGATTTACAAGTCAAGTAAAGGACTCAAAAAAACATCGATAAGAGATATGAAAATCAAGCATGATATAATATACATATCTGACATCTCTGATATAAATATACCTAATGATACATCTTTGAATAGTAATCTAACAATACATGAATCCGCAACTTGGACGAAGCCATCTGAATAGAAGGGATCATGTGCATGGATCCACGGCATGGATGCAATCATCTGAATAGAAAGGATCATATGTAAAGATCCACGGTATGGACACAGCCATCCGAGTAGAAAGGATCGTATATGTGGACCCAAGTTATGGTCACAACCATCTGTATAGAGGGAAAAATGTGTACAATCATGAATAACTCATAACTCCACGCAACCTGGATTTATCAGATGAAACCCATGGTCTTCCTCTCTATCTCTATCCAATCAAGGTACGAATTCTACCATGTGAATAGATGTGTTGAAGTCAAACATGATAGAAAAAAACTTGATTATCGGTCAATGAAGTTTATCATTAATAGGCACGAGAGAAACCACCAATAATGACAATGGCGCTCATGGTACAACATCACAATCCACAAGTGTGAATAATGAATCTAAAGTTGAAAACCCGCAAAATCATTCGATCAAAGGCCAATAATGTGAACCTATTGTCGAATGCGAAGAACTTTCCATTGAGGCATGCAAGCTCCAAGGTACAAGAAGGGAGTTTCTAGATCGTCTTCCTGGATAATGAGCTGAAGTCGACAGGAAGTGATCCGTTGAATGAGGGCCATAATGTATCCCACATCATCAACGTGAAACGAAAGATGTATTAGAGTAGGTGATTTTGATTAAGGATTGTGACAGAAAGGTCAGACGGTGTATAAGCAGTAAAAAAGTGTAGATGGGACCCCTCTTGAACATTTCAGTGACATGACTCTGAATTTTGGCAGCATTTAACTCATCATAGGATCAGAGGTCATGATGACAATGCAGTATAATCACATGAGAAGAAAAATGGATTCTCAAAACGCAGGAATGTAAGTGATGAAGTGAGGATAACCCAAACCTGACACGAGCAACAAATAAGTGTCATGTTCAAGAGTGACATGTTGCCTTTACACAAAAATACAATAGGTGCCCACTTTCCTTTTCCCCACTAATTCTAGTGAGTAACCCATTATTTTTTATCGCAAGCTTAAAGACGATAACATATTCTTGTCGTATAAGTTCATCCTTTCGATGAATCCATCCTAGTAAGTTTAATGAGTCCTAGGAAGGAGAAACTTGATCTCATCATGGTGACAAGTCCTACTTCATTTAAATTTTGCGAGTCCGATGGAGGGTTAATGTTGGGATGGGGTCCCCCAGGGTTATAATTTTACTAATGTCATAAGTCAAATTTTGATAAGATATTGTAAAGTCTCTGCATTTTTAGGAGCAGAGTCTGAATAGCATGCATTACTAAGAGTCAAAGGGGGTTTTATGCAAGTCAAAGATCCTTATTTTTTAAAAGGATGAGTTGTATTAAGCTCCGTCCATGGTTCACGAACCATGGAAATGTAATGTAAACACTATAAAAATGAGTCATTGAGGATTCATTAAATGGTTACGAAAAGTTAAGTTTGATGTTTAGAGTCTAAATTGTCTTTTTTGTATTCAGGTGAAGGGGAAGACTCATGTTGTTGTGTTTGTAAATACCTTGGTAAGTTTGCAGTTGAGTGCACGGGCCCCTACATCTGTGTCCGCAGGGTTTGGAAAGTATATGTATTGAAGATTTGGCATAATAAAGAGTATTTGAAGAAATTCAGTTTCTAAACTATATACTTTTGTGTTTTTTCTATTTATGCTCAGTTGAATTCCATTTATTTGTAAGATTGTCTTAATTACAATGCGAAGATCGAGATCTAGTATTATATGTTTTGATATGCATGATTAGACCTTTAGGAGAAGCTCATAACTATGTTTAATTGGAAATTGCTTTAAGTTTGGGGATTCTGAGGACAGGGGTTCACGAAGGTCAGATCAAGTCTTAAACCGAAGAAATGCCTTACCCTCACATCACGTGGCCTTTTGGATGTAGAAACATGGTTCTAGCATCCCCCAATACTGCCTCTGGTGAGACTGTAGCATGTGCCAAGTGGGTTGTTACCAAAAGGGCCAGTAGTGTAGGTTTTTGTTGGTTAGCACAACTAACTCTGAACCTAGGTCCAATCCCCCTCAAGCCAATGAATGGTTCTATTGTCGGGACTAAGCTCTATTTGAGGGATGTGTGATGTGGTGTCTGTGGATACTATTGTAATTATGATACCTGCGTTGTACTTGATGCCAACCGACTTGTAGTAGAACAACTCACTTGTATATGGTAACTAGATGAATCTACGTAACTAGATGAATCTACAGGAGAGGTATCACATGTGACAGAATGCATGGCAGTTCAAAGGAATCATTTCAGAAGTAATATGGCAAATTACAATGTAACAGATCTATTCAGAAGTAACAGGACATTGGTACAGAAGAACAGGAAGATGGGACTTAGGTCTACTGATTAGAATAAAGAATGTAAAGGAAAAGGTTGATGAAAATAAGTTTAAGAAGTATACATAGGTCCACTTAGTCAAAAAGTGTATACATGATGGTCCACAGAACAGAAAGAGCATATATGTATACACGCTCTTTCTTAGGAGGAAAAGAGCGTACATGTTGGAAAACCAAGGTTTTGGTTTGAGCTATTTGGTCCAAGGTATTGGTCCTAAGTGGTTTTGGTCCAAGGTATTGACAAAGAATCTAAGTATATAAGGAGGAGAAGATCAAAGGACTAAGAGCATAAGTAATGAATATCTTATGAAGTGTAATATAAAAAGTAAATATACATGTTATGGGTTTCTGATGCTTTGCTTGATCTAGACTAAATATGCACTTGAGCATTTGATGATGAATGAGATCTAATGATGGATCAAGATCATAATGACTTATTATTATTGAATGATTTGATATTGGGCTAGATCTAATAATGTAAACATGTTTTATTCTTTAAATATTGTGATCTAGGTTTGTCTGAAATCCAGAGGTGTAGCGAAGTTTTGAAGTAAGTATTTGTAGATTTGTACGCTATTTCGCTTTGATGAAGGTGTGTATACACATTGGTTCAGCTCTTCTAAATAGCGTATGCAAAAGAAAAAGCTTGATGTTCAAGGATGATTGATCTATTATATCAATGTTGTTGTCCTACTGCTGTCTGTCAATGAATTCTTCTTAGATCTGAATGTAAAACTAAATGCATAAGGAGGTTGGTATCTGATTGATTGATTATATAAGTGAGAAGAAGTGATCTCTGTCACTGCATGTGTAAAGCTCTGTAAGTTGACAATAGATATTCAGTATATTGCTAGTTGGTATAGACTTGATTCAAAAGCTTATGTTTGTATTAGTTTTGAAGGTATACGCAGGTTTGATTAACAAAAGTGTCGTATATATGCAGTTTGGGTTCAGCCAAGTAGCGTATACACTTTGATGAATGGTTTTTGAGGTTACAGCTGGTTTTGAATGATGACGCAGGTTTCTGGGTTCAGCACAGTGTTTTGGTGTCAGTGATTTGATTATTCAAATTAACTGAATGTTGGTTGATGCAGTTTAAGTTTAATTTTTTTTTTATGGGTCTAGCATGAAAACTGGATGAAATGTGGCCTTCAGATTGTGGTGTTATGATCTAGGAGTATCCAGTCTAAAAATTCATGAAGCGTGGTCCCTGGAGGAATAAAGAAGGTCGTAGTCTTTTGTAGGTCGGCGCTTACGTACTAGTAAATGAATCGACTAGTACAAGAGCTAGGGGGTTGTAGCTCCCTTCCAGAAGAAGCTGGATAACGAGAGAAGGTTGTAGCCTTTTGCAAGTGGATACCTGTGTACTGGTATGAGTCTGCACCAGTACAAGATTTTAAACATATTTTCTTATTATTAAAAGAAGATAGAGATTGATGAGCCCCAAATTCGGTAACTTATTGGGCTCATTTTTCCTAATTGTCCTTGTTCAATCCTCCATTTTTCATAGATTATGCATGTTTTTCTAGTATGTTTATGTTATTTGAACGAATAAGGGTGGTCACTCTACCAAGGAGGCTATTAGGTGGTCATTTCAGGTTTTTTGGACAAATTTTGGAGCAAAACCAACCAATTATGGCCCATGTGATAGCCAAGCTTGAGGTGAGGATTCGTAGGGAGGTTGTCTTTGGCACTAAATGGCCCTTCCTTGAAATCTCCACCCTCAACTCCGAGCTCAACAGGCCACCAAAACGAGTTCTAAAGGCAGCCGAGCAACTTTGGGAAGAGTGACTGTTTACTAGCAGTTGGAACAGCCGAGTCCCTTGAATTTAGGAGGGCTGCTAGGCCCCTCGTAGTGTACAAATAGGAAGGCCTCAACCTTCGTAGTTTAATTTTGGAACTGTTGGTATTTGCACTATAGTGCTGTCCTTTTCAGCTCGTTTTCTTAGCTACTGCTATATAACTTTCTTGTGATGATTATTTTTGAGTAATGAGAAGCAGCTTTACTTGGCATCAGATCTGAGTTCTTTATAGGAGCCTGCAACTCTTGGCGTTGGGCCCAATCCGAGTGCTAAGGCCTCCTTTATGTATTGTTATTTGCTCTTTATGTATTTGCAAAATCATTTATGTTAAGTAGATTTAACCTTGCTGATTAACTAGGTCATTGTTGATGATTAGAAAGACAGTTGATGTTCAGATTGAGTTGATAGATTGTTAACAGGGAAAAGCTTAAAAAAAGGGCCATCAAACACCTCTGGTTTCACCTCTCCCTCAGTGGAATCATGAGCTGGGATCAGGGTGACCTTGCTGCCCACAAAAACACTGACTTTGCTTTGCCATGCAACCACTAGTGTTTTATTTTCATTTGTAGAAGTTGGTTACAAGTTCAAATTTTTGCTTGCTTAGTTGCATAAGTTAGTATACATGGTTTCATTGCAGGTCAAACCTCTGTTCATTCTCTTTACTGACAGCTAGATCAGATTAGGTCAACGTAACTAGGTCTTTGAATTTACAAGTCTTAGTTGGTTCAGTTGGAAAAACAACTTGTAGAGAACCTGTACCACTTCTCTATCTGCCCATACTCCATCAAACCCATCTACTCCATCCCTCAACTCAGCTTCTTGCCTTACGTTTTCCATTTGCTCACATAACCCTAGTTTTTGTGCAACATTGCTTCAGTCCTCCTTGAACAGATCCAGCCATCTACATCTTTCCTCAACTCCATCCACCAAGACCTAGACCACCTCCAACCCTTATCCTACCTCCATACCCACTCCTTCATCTTTATCCATCTATCCATCCTCCAAAATCCCATTTCTGAACATCCTCTAGAAAAATTACAGACATCCTGTAGAACCCCTGCAGACTTCCTGTAGAAGCTCACGAATGAGGTTTCTTGATAGTCGAACTCTGTGAAACTCTTTGGAAGGGTGTTAGGGACCCCTTAGGCCCTTTCTGAACCTTCCCAACCTCCTCCAAGCATTTCCTCTCGCCAAGCCACATCTGCATAGTCAAAACAGTCAAATCGCATGCATGATAATTCTGGAAACTTATTTAAAAATACAAAAAGTTTTTGTTTTGTTTTTTTTTTTGTTTTTTTTTGTTTTGTTTTGTTTTGTTTTGTTTAGTTTTTTTTTTTTTTTTTTTTTTCCAGATGTTACTGTAGAAGTAGCTTAGATACATGTATTTACCTTCCTAGAAGTCAATGGCATTTCTTTTAGTAGCTTGCTTCCTCTTTCTTGCATCGGTAGGGATAGCTCGTAAAATTAGGGTTTGCTAGGGTTTACGTTTCCTTTCAGATTTCCAGTTTCTTTCTGCAAGTAGATCAACCTTCTTTGAGTTAGCTTTCATCCATCAGTTAAAAAGCTTCTTCTCAGAGCTCATAGAAGTTGGCTTAAGCTCCTAGTAGACTTGTGCCAGCTGACCAAGTGACAACTGCGGCAAGAGCTAGTAATTGTGCATACAGCACCGTCGCTTCAAGTTTGTTACGAACTATCGGGTTGATAAAAGTAAAGAAGGGAGTCCCAAGAGTTGCAGCATTATTGCTGCAATACTGGAGCTCACCAGAGATGACAACAGTAGGTGGTTTTCACCCACATTGGGTTTCCACCTTAAATCTTGGTGTTCATGTGTGTTGCTTATGTGTGATGGTTTATTACTGCAAATGGTTACTATTTAATTTTTAATAAAGTACTAATGCACTGAATAAAGATAAACATATGATGAATTAACTGAATCATAAGTTCACTAGATATACGCTGGTTGCCTTAAGAACAGTTGCATGCACACTCAAGTTCCCTTCGATGAAGTAGCGTATATAAATCTGATTATGGAAATGAAAAATTTATTGATTTGTAAATACTGATTCAGCCCCCTCTCATTGTTATTTCCAACAATTGGTTTTAGATCAGGTCCTTCAGAAGAAGCTTGATCGCTTGAAGGAAGATCCATCAAGATGAGTAAGCACGAAAGCTTGGGATCCATCAGACCACCAATCTTCAATTGGAGCAACTTTGTTTATTGGAAAATAAGAACCACAGGCTATCTACAATCTCTTGGAACAGATGTCTGGGAAATTGTGGAAGGAGGATATAAATTTCCAACAACAATTCCTATAGACACGGCAGGTAAAAAGAAATATGAAACCAATGCCAAAGTTTCAATATTTTATTGGGAAGTTTGTCACAATCAAAGTTTGTCAAAGTCATCCAGCTCAAATTAGCCAAAGAAATATGGGACAAAATCATTCAGAGCTACGAAGGAGACTCTCAAGTAAAACGTTCTAAGCTTCAAACTCTCAGAATTCAGTATGAAACCCTTAAGATGCATAGTGATGAGAATATAGCTAGTTACTTCTTACATATAAATGAGGTTGTTAATTGTATGAAGAATCTGGGTGAAGAAATAAAGGAAGTTACCTTAGTTTAGAAAATTTTGAGATCCTTGTCTGCTAAATATGAATCAAAAGTGTCTGCCATAGAAGAAAAATAGGATCTGCAGAATATCACTATGACACAGCTTCATGGAATCCTAATTGCTTTTGAGATGAGAAAAGGAGGTCCATCAAATATGAGAGAAGCTACATTTAAAGCTTCAGCAAAAGGAAAAGAAAAGGAAGAACACAATGAATCATGACACATTTCAGAAGAAGAAGATGAGGTAAATTTTTTCAAGAAGTTTCAATGGGGTTCTGGAAGGTTTAGAGGTAAGCTACCTTTCAAATGCTTTGCTTGTGGTAGAGTCGGTCATTATGCTTCCAGATGTCCTCATAAAGATAAATATGAAAAAGGAAAGGAATATGCAAAAGGGAATAGGAAACAAGTAATGAATAGGAGGAGTTACTATTCTCATGAAGATAGTGATAGTTTATCTAATAGTGATCAAGATGAAACTGGTCAAGATTACAGACTTCTCATGGCTTATGATAGCAATGATTTTTGGGATAGTTTAGAAGAGGATAATGATGGTTTATCTAATAGTGATGACTATAGACTTCTCATGGCTTATGACAATGATGATTTTTGGGATGCTTTAGAAGAGGAAAACTTTCATGAAGAAATCTATAAACTCAAAACCTATTTAGAAGAAAATAATATGATCATAGATACCTTTACATACCAACTTGCTAAAAAAGAAAAACACAATGAAAAAATAGAATCTGAAGTTGTGGGTCTAAGAATAGATCTTGAGAAAACAAAATCTCTCAATCTTAGATTTAATAAAGGATCAGAAACTTTAAATGAAATTATCAAAGTTCAACGTTATCCTCTGACAAAGACAGGTCTTGGATATACTGAAGAAGAATCTTAATCATAGAAGCTGTCAACCTCCACCAAAAGCTATCTTGATGTAGCAAAGACCAGTTAACAGTATGACAATCGTCAACAAAGGCATAAAGCTGATCACCAGGTAAGTCATATTCAATTTTCTCCAAGGATGAATATCAATAGAATCCACAATCAACCTCAGACAAATCATACTCAGTTTGCTCCAAAGATGAATATCAATAGAAACTACAATCAACAAGTAAATAGATTCGATAGTCGTAGAAACTTCTTTAATGGGCAATGTATTTCATGTCATAATTTTGGGCACAAATATGCTCAATGTGTTACTTAAAAAACCATCATGACTAGAGAATAACGAAATCAAATGAATGTAACAGGGATCAAGAGAAGTTCCTATAATAACTTTTCTCCTCTTAAAAATGAAATAGAATGCTCAATTTGTAACAACTTTGGTCATGAAGAATCTGAATGCATGAGAAAAATTCGGCAAACACCTCAAAAGGAGAAAACACCATTAAATCCAAAGATATGGAGAAGGAAATAATATCAAACAGAAAGATGTGGTATAACCTTGTATGCAGAAGGACAAGAAAATCAGTGGTACATCGACAGTGGATGCTCCAAACATATGATAGGTGACAAAGAGAAACTTCACTCATATAATGCCTTAGAAAAGGAAAAGAATGTCTCATTTGGAAATGACACTCCAGCTATCATAAAAGTTAAAGGCTCTGTTTTCTTGAAAGAAAAGGTTATAACTGGAAATGTTATGTATGTTGGTGGTTTAAAGCATAACCTCTTGAGTGTCACTCAAATGTGTGATCAATGAAATGAAGTGGTGTTTCGCATCAAATGTGTTTTTCTTGAGCTTGATACAAGAGAGATCGTGACCAAAGGTACAAGAACTCCAAACAAATTATACATATTCAAAGGAGGACAACAACAGTGATATCTAAGCAAAAATGATGAAAATTGGTTGTGGCATAGAAGATTGGGACATCTACGCTTTTCTCAAATAAGAAAAGCATGCAGACTCAAGGTTGTTCGTGATCTTCTAGATATTAGCATCCCAAAAATTACAATATGCAAACCATGTCAAATCGGTAAGCAAACCAAAGTTCACTTCATGGGAAAAGAAGGGTTAGCCAGTAAGCCTCTTGAACTTATCCATACTGATTTACATGGACCAACAAGGAAAAATTCACCTCATGGAGAATAAAACTTTATTTTGTTTGTTGATGATTTTTCAAGAATGTGTTGGATAGGTCTTCTAAAGAATAAAGATGAAGCATTTGAAAAGTTCCAAGTCTTCAAAGCTTTGGTTGAAAATGAATTAAATAAAAAAATCAAATGCCTCAGATCTGATCGAGGAGGGGAATTTATATTGGATGAATTCTTTGACTTTTGTGAGCAACATGGAATAAAAAGGCAATTTGTTATAGACATTTTTGTGCCTTACAGCATTGAGCATGAAATGTCCATAATCCAAGGGATCCAAAGTCCCTAAATGAGTTGTTCCTACCCCTAGAGGAACAAGGTCAACCAATGACAGCTTCTCCCAGAAGTTCTCCACCAAAAACCACTCAGAAACAGTCAATTCAGGATCAATTCAGAGGCTCCACTAGCTGCCTGCGTTGAAATGCAAAGTCTACACTGGCTGGGTGCACTGCAACGTAGGTGGAAGCACTACCAGGGTGCGCTGAGCGGGAAATGACAAATGGCAAGTTCATTCAACGAGGTGGAAAGACCCTGGAAGCTTCCAGAATCTTCCTCAATGACACTTGCCTCAATGAATTCGACTAGTGATGAGTAAGAGGTTCTCAACCTCCAAGTGGAAGCAAGAACTGACAGAGAGAAGCCACAAGTCAAAACATAAGCTGACTCATCCTCTATGCTTACATCTATATATGGATCTCTTACCCAGAGGTTCAGGAGGCTGGAATTTTGTACTTTGCAAAGAATTGCTGTTGGTTTGAGATTGAGATTAGTACATTGGGTGATTTATGCTTTGTTGGAGGAGAGGAAGGGATTCTTTTGCTGGGAGGTAGATGCTGGATCGGGACCTATTTGGTTGTATCTCCTCTTGAACCTTGTTACCATATCAATAAAGCTACTTGAGTTTCTCCTATATGCTTGTATTTCAAATGATGTTTTGTTATATTTGCATATTTAGTTTATATCTGATCCTAAACTAGTTATGAATGTGAATCTATATCTTTTGTGTAGTTTTCCTCTCTTGTGATCTTGCAGGAACTGGGTGAAGCTGGACCAGTAAAAGAGCAGGCAGCGGGGAGCGAACGAAAGAGAGAGAGATTGGATCGACAAACTAGCGGAAGGCACCTGTTAGTTACATCCTTCTTTCTCTATTTGCATCTCATAAAGAAGAATACTCAGATAGTTTTCCTTGTTTGTTGCTAAGGCACTATCACCTCTTAGAGTGGGATAGGGGCATTCCGAATTGGATACTTTTCCCAACAACAAATTGGCGACTCTGCTGGGGAAAGTATCTTGTTAGTTCATTTGTGTTTCTATTGCTATTCATTTCATAAACTCAAGAGTGCCGAATCGAATTGCATTTGCTATTTACAAATGCAAAGTAGAGATCGGCTACTCTAGTCCTCTCATTGGGCCTGTTTATGATCTGAGAAGCTGATCCACAAGTGCTCTAACAGCCCTTTGTGATAGATCTTAGTCCTCTTATAAATCATCCTCCTAATTGTACCTAATTGATATCTTTTATCCGGCCAAAAACTGTAGATCAAATTGCAAACCGTAACCCAGAACCTAGAAACAACTCTCGTTTCTGCTTCAGCGCAGACTCTGTGAAGAGGTTCTGCATTTCAACGCAGGTCCCGTGAAGGCTACCTACGCTGAATGTCAAATCCTCTGTGTTGGGAGTGCGCTGATCAGTCTTTGCCTTGTGCAGCTGTGGTTCCCTGATTCCTTTTGCTCAGTTTTATCTCTGTTTTTTGCAGCCTGTTATCAGTCAGTGTACCTATCTGAAACCCCTTTTCTTTGCCTCAATTCCGCCTCAGTTGTATAAAGAAACTGTATTTTTTCTTTGTGTATTTGTTACATCATTTGCAGTTTCCCATTACAAAAGTAAACTAGTCATACTGTCGCCCCTAGATCTAGACCTGTCGTAAGTGTCGTTTTGATCTTAGGAGTGAGTTTGTTTGCTGTTCACAGTTGATTTAGCTTTTACTTTTGTCTTTTGGTTTGAATCTATGCATTTCAAGTGTCGAAACAAGTAAATCATAAAGTGTCGTAATTGTCTTTTTGATTTTGAAAAAGGAACTTGTTTGTGTTTTCACTTGAAATCGAATTCAAATTTATACAACAGCTTTCTTTTTAGGCATCAATATTAAGAAAGTGAAAACAAATACATGCATATGTGCATTTGCATTTTGATAGTTTGTATGTTGATTTAGGGAAAAGTGCATTACTGTGTGCTCTATGCTCTTTGAGAAAAGATGGTGTCTTTCTTTTCCCCTTGTAGCTAGGATTTTCATTGTTGAAAAGATATAAAAGCTTGATTTTCATCTTTAGACTGCATTTAGGAATTGTATCATACATCTCGTGGTGATCCAAAAAGGCAAACTTCTAAGAAAGATCAACCTAAAATAAATTGAATGAACTTAACAACGCTTTGTAACTTAACGCACAACATAGAGGTCTAGGCTAGAGACGTGTTCCGGCGTCGTAAAACCTGGTGACTGTCGATCTCGCTGATGGTTGGGTGATTCCTCCTGAGGGACGATAGCACCAGTACGGATTGTGCTCCCACGTACCGTCGAGTATATATTGGGAGACCCCTATAGGCATAAAACCTTTATCCTTAGGAAGCCGTGTCGGCCGCCCTACTGATCGCAATGCACTGAACACAGCATTCGGGAAGATTGACCGCCCGTACCTTAAAAAGTATTCTGCGGTTTTGCGAAAAGTTTGGCACACCCTCTACCTAGAACTCCAGAGCAGTTCCTTTTGGCCTTTTTCAGACTCTATAACGGAAAAAGTCCATCTGAGCATTTGTCACTTCGGGCTCGTTAAAACATCGAAGGATACTAGAGTCATCTTTAGCTTTTTCTTGACTCTTTAAAATTGAAAAAGCAAGTTGTGTCTAAAGCGTCTAAAAATTCATTTAATTCGGAAACGCACTTTCCCCTTTTTGTATTTTGGTTGATCGAGTAATCCGCAATCGTGGAAGAAAGTCAATTGAAACCCCGTCGTTCGCGGAGACTTACGAGTCAACCGTCTTTGTCTCCGGAATCGAAAACAGGACGGACAAAGCGAACTCGTTTAACCGGTTCGAAATCTCCTATCAAAGTTAGAACAAGTGTTCCAACAACATCTGAGATTCCGGTTACTCCAAACATTTCTGGAAACCCTGCCTCTACAGAAGAAGTTCAACAGCCACAGAGGGACAATGATACTGATCCTAGTCTGAGAGCAAACACTTGTGTTACTGAACCAGTTCCATTTGTAACTGGTTCAGAGAGTCTTGTTCCTCAAACATCTGTCGCTGTTGATTTAACCCCTTCTTCGGCACCAGAAATATTTTCGGACCTGACGGTCTTCCCCTTCCACCTGGTTTGATTGCGATAGAGGAAATTGTAGAAGATCCGCAAGCAAGTACTCCAACACATTTTGGAGTCGGGGTCACTCTATTTCCTTCGACATCAGAAGTTAGTCTACCACCAGTGGAAGTTCCTGTAGAATCGCTAGGTAATCTTTTGGATAGACTCAAAATGTCTGAACAACCGTCAACATCTAGGACTGTGTCAAATGACACAGCGACAACAGAACTCCCTGCCGTCACTCCGACAATGTTTGCCGGCATACCATCTGTCCCGACTAGCTCACAACCGCTAGAAGGAGTCCACCCAGGGACTATTTCGACAGTATGGTCCGTTCCTGTTTGTTCCTCCGGAATAATATCCGGCAACTCTTATGTTGAGACTCGCCAAATTGATCCATTTGGAGGTCAATTTGGGTAATCCAGCCCCCAAGGGCAAACAATCCCCTTGAGTTCCGGATTGCCACCGTATGGGGGGCAGTATGCCCTTTCATTACCCCCTCCGGGAGGATATCCATACGGGAGTTCACAACAGTATTCAGTTTATACTGGAGTTACATCAAGTGGTTGGGTACCTATACTACCCCAAAAACCAAGGGTTGTGTATTCTATGCAACAATGTGTACCTATGTCGAACATCCCGACTACACCAGCTATTGTGACAGTGTCGCAAGTTCAAACGTTGCCTGTTGTATGTCAACCTCAGGTCTCTCAGGTTGTAATGCAACAGCCCCTTGACCCTGTGACTCAACCACAATCGCCGACTGGTGGGGCGACACAGGTCCAAACGGGTACAATTACCCCACACCTTGGTCCAACGGTTAGTATAGCGCAACAGAACATGGATTCGCAACCATGGCTGGTGCAATATCAACAACCACAATTCCAACAAGTATACCAAGGTTCTGAGCAGTAGATCTTTGCGAACAGTGGACAACCGTACATTCAAAACGGTCAAAATCAACCACTTTACGGTGGTCATGTCCACCAACCGTATCAGTCATACCAGCATCAATTACATTATGCTGGTATGCAAAGACCAACTGCTCAAGCAATTCCATCATATCCTGGGTATGCTTCACCTAACCTGAATCAACAGTTACCATTCGTGGCAACTTTAGAGTTACCCGATTTACAGCGGTTAACAAACGATCCAATTGCTTACGCCCCTTGGTGGCCAGCGATTCCTCACAAACTTCCTTCAGACATTCCTAAATTTAATGGAAATCCAGGTGAGGACCCATCGAATCACGTGATGACATTTCATCTATGGTGTTCATCAAACACCCTAAACGATGATTCGATAAGGCTTCGCCTTTTTCAGAGGACGTTAACGGGTCCAGCAGCAAAATGGTATATTGAATTGCCTAAAGCTTCGTTCGACAATTTCAGCACCTTAGCCACGACTTTCTTAACCCATTTTCAATTACCAATAAGGTATGAAACGGGAACGGAAATCTTAACCAACTTCAAACAGACAACAGCCACTCACATATCTGATCATATACATGAGTGGCGACATCATCGTAGGATGGTAACAACGTACGTTCCCGATCAGCTATTAGCTGAATGGTTTATCAAGTCGTTACTTCCTGCTATAACGGAAGATGTGGCAAAGGGAGGAGTCGTAACGGAAGAGCAAGTTATCGCTCGTGCGCAATATCTAGACTTGGTCTATACTCAGTTTGGCACGCTCTACGACAAAATACCTGACGCCCCTAGACCGGAATTCTCAATTCCTCCTCCTCCTAAATCAAACAATGACTCTCATGCCGGTGATGGCGTGATTGGCACGACAAACGCGAAGTCGACAAAGGCCAACTCCAAGAAGGCCCGTAAGACTTCAGATCAAAATGCAAAAGACGAAATTCTTGCTTCGGAAGTAAATGCCGTATCAGCAGATAAAGGCAAAGAAACCAAACAACCAGGAAGCAAGAAGAAACAAAGCAAAGGGAAGAAGAAGAAACAGGATGAATCATCTCCTGAAAAAACTTCTTCGAACCCTCCTGGAAATAGGAAACCAAAAAATCCATGTTATATATGCGATGAGGATCATTGGACTGCGGAATGTCCGTACAGGGCTGAACTTAAAAGATTCTTTAAGAGTTCGAAAACCTCAGCCGTGTTAACTGATCCGTTCCCAAATCCAGGACAAAATCTGGTTGATAGTGGAAATGCTTCCCCGTCGCAAGTGCTAATGTTGTCGATTTCGAAGCAACAAAATGATGCTTTGATTTCAACAAGGAACAAAGATTACGGGAATCCGCAGCTGTCGAACGACAAAGGTAAAGATCAACCAAGTAGTCCGACAACAACTTCGACAGAAGTTGTACCACCCATCATTCCTGAATTAACAATAAAACCGCCAAAGGGGGTAGTACACAAGTCGACATTTAATCCTCGCGCCAGAGCAGCGCAGCATTATAACATAGTGGAAGATTTGGCCCAATTGCCATCCGCTATGTCGACTCTTGAAGTACTACAAAATTGCCCATCCCAAAGGCAGGCTTTGTTATCAGCCATTGGTGGAGTTGATCCTAAGGATTCCAATCTTGTATCCTTTGACCACAAAGGATACGATCCTCAGTTACCAGCTCAACTAGCTTTCCTTATCCAAGTGAAAGCCCTCAACAAAACTGTTCACCGAACAATTATTGATGAGGGGGCATCTACATGTATTATGTCGATGAGTTGCTGGAAAACTTTAGGATCTCCAACCTTGTCGCGATCCTCGACAACATTAAAAGCATTTGACGGAAGGACATATACCCCGTATGGTATCCTAAATAACTTGAAGGTTGAACTAGGGGGAAAATAGTAGAAATAGATGTTGAAGTCATCGATGGGAATCTTGATTACAACATCCTACTAGGAAGACCATGGATCTATGCCATGGCAGCTGTTGTGTCGACCTATTTTAGAAAGATTGCATTCCCTTTTCAAGGGGGGATTACGATCGTCGACCAACAAAACTTCCTCCCTAATGGTTCACAAGTTACAGGAAGCATTCCCATGATCCATGGAAGCCCCCATTCGCTTCAGAATATCAGAGTAGGCCTACTGAAAGATCCTATATTAATGGGAACTTTCGCTCTTCCACCTCCAATTGATTTGGCGGAAGTAGCATCGATAGGTACCTGCAATATGATATCTTCCACGAAGATCTCAGAAGACGATATCAACATGGATCATGCAATGGTTTTTCCCCCAAGCCCAATAGAAATATTGTAGCAATCAATGTTTCGGGCATGGGAGGCGAACCCAAATCAACGCTCATCAAGCGTTTGGGTAGATAGGTCTAGAGAATATGGTACCCCTTTAGATCCTTGGTCAAGAGTGCATGGAACCGACGAAGGAATTCTACAACCAATGTTGATTGAGGGGGCACCATGGAATGATTGCCACCATCGTTCCCTTCTTCCAGAAGATACTCAAAATGACCTTTACCACCCTTCGGTTTTTGAATTCCTATCAAATACTGTAAATACGGTGGATTCTGAGTGAAACTTATCCAATATTGAAGAGACTATAGCCATAAATATCTCGACTAAAACAAATGTTGTAGAGAATATTTATGTCGGCAAAGGTTGTTCACCTTCAGAACTGGAAATATATAACGCTCTTTTTCGCGAGTTCAGAGATGTCTTTGCTTGTTCATATGATGAAATGCCAGGCATTGACTCGAGTATCGTTGAACACGAAATTAATATGTATCCAGATGTCAAACCGGTAAGACAACGGCTCAGGCAGGTGCACCCCAAGAAAGCCGCTGCCATTAAGGCAGAAGTTGAAAAACTTCTCCATGCTGGTTTCATCTACCCGGTTCCTCTAACCGATTGGGTATCGAATATTGTCCCTGTTATGAAGAAACAAGGGACAATTAGAGTGTGTGTCGATTATAGGGATGCAAACCAAGCTTGTCCGAAAGACAACTACCCTACACCCTTCATCGACCAGATAATTGATGAATGCGCCGGATGTGAAATCTTTTCATTCATGGATGGATTTTCTGGGTATAATCAAATAAATATCCGCCCACAGGACCAGTCAAAGACTGCATTCATTTGTCCGTGGGGCACATTCGCATATCGAAAATTACCCTTTGGTTTAAAGAACGCAGGGGTGACGTTTCAGAGGGCAATGAATTATGCCTTCCATGACATAAAGAACATCGTTCAACCGTACCTCGACGACCTTCCGGCTCATTCGCGAATGCAGACTGATCATCCGCAGCATTTAAGAGCGATATTTCTACGTTGCCGACACTACAAGATATGACTCAATCCACACAAATGTGTATTTTGCGTCAGTTCTGGTCGTTTACTTGGCTTTGTAGTCTCCAAG
The DNA here is from genome assembly GCA_031772625.1 of Pinus tabuliformis. Classification (NCBI taxonomy): domain Eukaryota; kingdom Viridiplantae; phylum Streptophyta; class Pinopsida; order Pinales; family Pinaceae; genus Pinus; species Pinus tabuliformis. The sequence continues at coordinate 699,015,100 of CM062805.1, read as the reverse complement.
GATGGGATTCGTCTCGACCCTTGCAAGGTCCAGGCAATCATCAATTTGCCTCCACCTTCGAATTTGCTTCAGATTCAGAAACTCCAAGGGAAAGCAAACTTTCTGAGGAGGTTCATTCCAAATTACGCAGAACTTGCTAAAGGTTATACACGTCTTTTGAAAAAAGAGGTACCCTTCGTTTGGGATCAGGTTGCGCAAGCTTCTTTTGATGCTTTAAAGGATTCCTTAATAAAAGCATCATTAATGTACGCCCCAGATTATCAAAGAGATTTTAACCTGTATCTGGCTGCAGCAGATACAACCATCGCAATGGTTTTAGTTCAAGAAGTCGATGGAATTGAACACCCTATATATTATTTAAGTAGAAACTTAAATGATACAGAAAGCAAATATTGTTATGTTGAAAAACTAGCGCTTGCAGCTGTTCAAGCGATACAAAGGTTTCGACATTATGTCCTCTTTCGGAAAACTACCATTTTATCAGATTGCAACCCCATGACTTATATATTGTCGCGACAGTTTCTGGGGGGCAAATATTCAAAATGGATAGCAATCCTTCAAGAGTTTGATCTGGAATTTGTAAAATCCAAATCAAAGAAAGCTCTAGTTTTCGCAGAATTACTGTGCGATCTCCCATCGTCTTCCAACAACGAAACATCCGAAGAATCAATCGTGGATGAGAATTTGTTTCTGATATCTACAAGCAATGAGTGGTATGGGGATATAATAATTTATCTCCAAACCCAAAAGTTTAGGCCAAATACCTCTCACTCTGAACAGAAACGTATACGATACCAAGCAAAAGACTACATGATCGTCGGTGATACGCTTTACCGTCGTGGTATCGATACAGTTCTGAGGAGGTGCCTCACCCATGAGGAGGCCGAAAAAGCCCTGAATGAGTGTCATTCGGGCGCGTGTGGGGGGCATCAATCTGGATATGCAACAACACAAAAAATCTTACGAGCAGGATACTTCTGGCCAACCATGTTCAAAGATTGCATAACCGCAGTCAGAAGTTGCCATGCTTGTCAAATTTTTGATAGCAAAACCAGAAAACCACCCACACCTTTACAACCAATAGTTGTTGTTGGGCCTTTCGCCAAATGGGGCATCGATTTCATGACATGTAACCCCACCTCGACCGGGGGGCATGGGTATATTATAGTCGCCGTTGACTATTTTACCAAATGGGCCGAGGCGATGCCTACATTAGATAACACTGGTGAAACAGCTGCCCTTTTCTTTTTCAATCATGTAGTCGCCAGGTTCGGCGTACCACAGGCTATAGTTACAGATCATGGATCGCATTTTCGCAATCACATGATGGTTGAATTAGCTGCCAAGCTAGGGCTATCTCACGACAGCTCTACCCCGTATTATCCGCAATCCAACGGACAAGTTGAAGCGATCAACAAGGTCCTGAAGCGTATGTTGCAAAGGATGATCGGAGTTCACAAAAGAAGGTGGCACCTAATCCTGTACTCAGCCTTGTGGGCTTACCGAACATCGGTAAGGAATGCGACCGGGTTCACGCCTTTCCAACTAGTATATGGCCTGGAAGCAGTCTTACCAGTCCAGTGTGAAATCTCGTCTCTTAAACTCGCAATTGATCTCCTCCCCGGAACTTCAGAAGAAGAGGCCCGTTTCTTGGAATTAATCCAATTGGATGAAACCCGTCGTGATGCCGCTTTGGCTAACGAAGCCCATAAGAAACAAGTCAAGGCGCAGTTCGACAAAAATGTGACTTGGTCTTGCTTTACGACAAAGATTCCGATAAATTGGGAGCAGGTAAGTTTAATTCTTTATGGATGGGCCCCTATATTGTTAAACGAGTGTTAGCAAAAGGAGCCTACGAGTTAATGGATTACGACGGAATTCCACTGGCGCAACCTCATAATGGGTTGTGCCTCAAGCGTTACTATGCTTAAATAGTAACCAACATGCTTTTGTTGTATTTTGTTTTCGCTAAAATGGTTGTTTTGGTCGAGTAATCCACCTTTTTACATTTATTGCAGATGTCGAATCTTTTGGAGACATGTGTGGGATATGTCGACGGAGCGAGTCGTAGTTCGCGGAACCTGTCCTCCGTAGCCTGGGCCATTTTTGATCCAAGCAGCGAGTTAGTAAGTTTCAGAGGTGTATGTATTGGTCAATCAACGAATAAAATCGCTGAATATAGCGCGTTGATAGAACTGCTCTCTGATGCCATCACCCATGGTATACGCCGACTAATTGTCAGGCTAGACTCACAACTCGTAATACTTCAACTCAATGGTATATATTCCGTCCGCAACCCAGCTATTTATCGCATGTTCCTAAGGGTTAAGATTTTGGAAAGACAGTTTGATTTAATTCAATACCAACATATTTCCAGAAACTTAAACACATTAACCGACTCATTAGCAAACTATGTGTTAGATAGACATTTGCGACATTTATAAAAAGAAACACATCATCAATGTTGTACATATGGATCATATAACTCAACCAGAATAAAACCCCGAAAATCAAAATATATATATAAGCTGTTTATGGTTTACATATAATGTTCTGTAACCAAGACAAAATCGGTCGCATGACCCAAAAACTCAAAAATGCTAGGGGGCACCCTAGTCTAGTGATGCTCATGATAGCACGTCACGACCTGTGCGATCATGCGTAAGAGACGAGTCCATCGTCTAGGCACACCAGTAGTATGCCGCTGCAACTGTAAAGGTAACTCGTCGATCCTCACATCTGGAATGCCGAGAGTAAGTCTCTCAACCTGCTCCTGCACAGCTGTAAGGGTCTCAGCCACATCAAGGTCACGAATAATAACACTCCCAGCAGTCTCCCTTGCTGGGGCAGCGGCTGGCGCTCTCGGGCGAACTGCTGGACGAACAGGACCAACATCTGCATGCACACATGAGTTTGATTAAAGTCTTGATAGAATAAATCACAAGGACATTATAAATAAAAACAGTAAACAGTGATATGGTCGAAGATTTTACCAATAGCGCCCCACTGCTCACCATCCGGCAGTACCAAATCCGGATCGCCCCGGAAGTCCATGCCAACATATGGATACTCGGAATAGACCATCTCCTGACGCTCGAACCACCTGAAGAAGGTATCAGAGAAAGAAATCTGAGATTGACCGGCATGCCTAGACATGTGATCAACCCATCTCTGCATGCGTGGTTCAGTAGGAGAAGGCAAGTCGAGTGCAATGTATTGTGGCTGCATCAGTGGTATCTTCTCCAAAGCAAAGGCGGTCAAAATAGAACCAAACCCAAAGTTCTTCAACTTCCCGTCCTTTACCTTGGTTAACTGAATTTTCATCTGAAGAAGTACTGCATCACACCAGTTGAATATTTTTGGTTGGAGGCACTCCAAGGCATGCTGCACATAGGCTCTGTTGGCTACATGAAGAGACGCGCTACCGGCCATCCTACCAATAGTATACAAGATAGACCTGAGGGACCTTTCAGCAACCTCATGGATAACGATCTTGCCGTCTTTACTCGGCTGAGATCCTTCCCTGCAATACTGGCGGACATAATCTCTCACAGAGTCACTCCCTCGGGTCGAACCTGACAAAGAAATGGGGGCACCCCGCCTCGACAAGCCAGTCAAGAAGTAAATGTCTACTACGGTCAAGGGGATAGATTTGCCCCTAATCTGAAATACTTGGTTGATAGGATCCCAAGCGTCGAGCAAATACTGCAGTAGGGAGATCTGCTGTCTCATGCTAGAGATACGGAAGAACTTCAGCAGGCCACAGTTCCGCAGTGCGTTCACCGTGACAGGATCATGTAGGGCAATCATGTCCTCTTCTTCATGTTCTCGTTCTCGCCATGTAAGGGTCATTTTGCTCCAATATCTCTGAAAAACAAACATGAGAGGAGTTAGATCCTGGATTTGATGAGAAACTGGCAAAATTTTCATCAAAAACTGTGCAACAAAACTCTTTTTCTGCGCCCAGCGCACCTGCCCAGTGTTCCACCTGCGTTGAAGGTCAAACTGCCTTCATACAGCTTGACATTCAGTGCAGGTTTCGAGTGAACTGGGTGCGCTGATGGCAGAGCGACCCCATCAAACCCCAGGGGCTCAGGAAAATAGGAAATCAAGCACAGAATGCAGAAAGGAAACCATGAAATGAAAGAGCTCAAGTTTAGCTCCTACCTGGTCCAGACGATGCCGAGAATCGTCCACAGAATCTCCCAAAATCAGCTGATGAAAATCAAGGGGGAAGAGGCACCTCCAAAGCTCCAACAAACCAAGTTCAAATGAAATGGTAAAATGAGAGGTAAAAACACTTTTTAATTGCTTTTTACGTAGTTCAAAGCAAAATATTAGGGTTTTAATCTCATTTTCAAGCAAATGTTATTCATTTCTAACTAGTTTGATGCAACAATTGAAGGTACAGTACTATCTTTGAAAAGGGCAAAGCTAGTTATGGTAAAAAATCAAAATTAGACCATGTTATCGAGCAGTTTTAGCACATAGTTCATGCTCGTTAAAAAATAAACATAAGGTTGAGCAGTTTTAGCACATAGTTCATGCTCGTTAAAAAATAAACATAAGATTGAGCAGTGCTTTTCCGCGTTTAAGCTCGTTAAAAAATGAACTACCCTCCGGCAAATAACCACTGTGAATATAACATTATCAGCCATTAAAACCTTGGTCGTGTTTGCACCGTCACCTCCACTTTTCCATTGGCCGATCGTTCACCTGCATATGATTGTTTGCCCATTTTGAGGAACAGCTGCGAAGAGTGATTTCACTAGCCATCCTTGTGACACTGCCGTGCTTGGAAAATTCCAACCCTTACCTGGAATCAGATGCTAACTCGTTTTATCGCTCGTTCCTCAAAAGACGAGTCTTCTTTAAGCTCTTTTCAGCTGACTCGTAAAATATGAAAAGATTGCCGAGTTTCGGCCTTCCAGCTCGTTAAAGCGACCAGAAGTGCTATCCCTCCTCTAGATTTTAATCTTTTTGGACCTGAGGGATTATTGCACAAAAAGATCGAGCGCTTGTTTTGTTCGGCTCGTTAAAACTATCGAAAACTCATCCCTTCTGTATTGTTTTATACTTTTTCGGACTTAAGGGATTAGATGACGAAAAAGGAACTTTGGAGTTATCTTTACGTACCTTTTCAGACTCTCTAAAATTGAAAAGGACCGAGTTATCTTTGTCGTTAGACTCGTTAAAAAGCATTAATAGTGACAAACTTGTCTTTAGACGAGAGCGAGTTTCACTGTCGCTAGGCTCATTAAAACATAGCGATGGGTTTGCCCGAAGGGAAAATTATAGAACAAGCATATGTTATCCTCCTCAAGCTTGACAAAAATAAAGAGGTACTGGTCAGAAATTACTGGGGAAAATTGGGAAGAAACTCAAAGAACTTTTATTGGTAGCAAGTCACTCTTGAACATGACACTTCCACTCCGTGCCTGAGTTGGGTTGGGTTGTTTCATTCACTGGTCACATCACCATGGTCTCGCCAATACCATCCATATTTGGGGTAAATGCTACCAATCCATCACACAAGTGTCGCTGATATGTTCAAGAGAAGTCATCCAGAGAAGTCAACCGTGTCCCATCCACTACCATACATTATCCTTGATTCTTTCATGACCGCCACCCTGAACCATATATCATCAGATCGTTTTCACCTCCATCAAAATCATTTGCTCCATTCCGTGTCACTGATGTGGGATACATTAAGGCCCTCCTTTGACGGATCGCTTCTTGTCGACATCAGCTCATTATCCAAGAAGTTGATCTAGGGACACCCCCTTCAGTACTTTGAAGCTTGCATGCCTCAATGGCAAGTTTCTCACTTCCGGTGACAGGTATACATCAATGACCTTCGACCGAAAGATTTTGCGTGGTGTTCGACGCGAAGTCCTTTATTCACACCACGTGAATTGTACTGCAGTACCTTGAGGGTCATTATCATTATCGGTGATTCCTCTCGCGCTTGTTAACAGTTTACATCATTGACTGGTAATCAAGCGATGTATTTCCATGTTCGACTTCAGAACATTCCTCACATGGATCGACTTGTACCTAGAGTGAAGATCGGACGAGATTGAAGACCCCGAATCTAGTTTCATCCATCCGGGCTGCGATATATATTCAAGAAAGATAAAGACATTGACATGTACATCATTGCAGCAGATAATCATCCTACCAAAAGGATGATGATTTCATCAAAATTATCAGTCTACCATCAGACGATTGTCTGTTCTATGTACAGAAAAATGAATTTATAAAGCTGAGCATGGGAATGCCCACCTCAGCTAGATCACGAAAGCAGTATGAAAAATAATGTATTGTATTGTATCTTATTACAGGTCTCCTCCCAGCATTGGAAGAACTTCGGATCCTCCTAATAAAGAATTTCACCCGATAAACGGCCTCATACTTTAGGGGGCAACTGTTATAGAAATTTTTGTGCCTTACAACATTGAGCATGAAATGTCCATAATCCAAGGGATCCAAAGTCCCTAAATGAGTTGTTCCTACCCCTAGAGGAACAAGGTCAACCAATGACAGCTTCTCCCAGAAGTTCTCCACCAAAAACCACTCAGAAACAGTCAATTCAGGATCAATTCAGAGGCTCCACTAGCTGCCTGCGTTGAAATGCAAAGTCTACACTGGCTGGGTGCACTGCAACGCAGGTGGAAGCACTACCAGGGTGCGCTGAGCGGGAAATGACAAATGGCAAGTTCATTCAACGAGGTGGAAAGACCCTGGAAGCTTCCAGAATCTTCCTCAATGACACTTGCCTCAATGAATTTGACTAGTGATGAGTAAGAGGTTCTCAACCTCCAAGTGGAAGCAAGAACTGACAGAGAGAAGCCACAAGTCAAAACATAAGCTGACTCATCCTCTCTGCTTACATCTATATATGGATCTCTCACCTAGAGGTTCAGGAGGCTGGAATTTTGTACTTTGCAAAGAATTGCTGTTGGTTTGAGATTGAGATTAGTACATTGGGTGATTTATGCTTTGTTGGAGGAGAGGAAGGGATTCTTTTGCTGGGAGGTAGATGTTGGATCGGGACCTATTTGGTTGTATCTCCTCTTGAACCTTGTTACCATATCAATAAAGCTACTTGAGTTTCTCCTATATGCTTGTATTTCAAATGATGTTTTGTTATATTTGCATATTTAGTTTATATCTGATCCTAAACTAGTTATGAATGTGAATCTATATCTTTTGTGTAGTTTTCCTCTCTTGTTATCTTGCAGGAACTGGGTGAAGCTGGACCAGTAAAAGAGCAGGCAGCGGGGAGCGAACAAAAGAGAGAGAGATTGGATCAAAAAACTAGCGGAAGACACCGGTTAGTTACATCCTTCTTTCTCTATTTGCATCTCATAAAGAAGAATACTCAGATAGTTTTCCTTGTTTGTTACTAAGGCACTATCACCTCTTAGAGTGGGATAGGGGCATTCCGAATTGGATACTTTTCCCAACAACACAATTCTCCAACACAAGAACTCCTAAGAAAAATGGTGTGGCAGAAAGGATGAATAGAACAATTCAACAAATGGCTCGAGTTGTGCTAGATGAATCTGGAACTCTTGTAACCTTCTGGGGTCAAGCTGCATTTGTTGTCGTAACTATTCTCAACAAAGCAAATGTTCGGGTAAATAACACTCAAACTCCACATGAACGTTGGTATGGTAAGACTCCTACTGTAAAATACTTTAAATTTTTTGGAAGCAAATGTTTTATCAAAAGGACTAATGAAAAACTTGTTAAATTTGAACCCGGAGCAAATGAAGGGATTCTTCTTAGTTATTCTTCCAAAAGTAAAGGATATAAATGTTATAATAAAAGACATGGGAAAATTGTCGAAAGCATTGATGTTGTAGTTGATGAAGCATGCAGAAATAAAAAATAGATAATATAAATAGAAGATTATGACAATGAAGAATATGGTGATTACTTTCCCACATCAAATCAAAATTATATTGAAGAAGAAACCAATGAAACACTAGAAGAAGATATAATGGTAGAAGAAAAGACTCCATCCATGTATGTTCAGAAAAATCATCCAGAAACTTAAATTTTAGGAGAAAGGGAGGCTCGTGTATAGACAAGAAGAACTATTACAGGGACCTCAAACTATCTAGCATTACTATCCTCCACCGAACCCAAAAATGTGAATGAAGCATGCAAAGATGAATGTTGGGTCAAGGCCATGGATGAAGAACTTGAGCAAATTGAATACACTTGGGAATTAGTTCCTAGACCTCATGATAAAAATATTATAGGAAGTAAATGGATATTCAAGAACAAGCTGAATGAAAATGGAAAAGTCATTAGAAACAAGGCCAGACTTGTTTGTAAAGGGTGTGCTCAACAAGAAGGTATAGATTTTGAAGAAACTTTTGCACTTGTTGCCAGACTTGAAGCCATAAGAATTTTTCTTGCTCTTTCTAGTTTTCAGAAATTCAAAGTATACCAAATCGATGTAAAAGCAACATTCCTTAATGGAGATTTAGAAGAAGAAGTTTATATTGAACAACTAGAAGGATTCATTCTTGGAAATGATGCAAAACTTGTATGCAGACTCAAAAAAGCTCTCTATGGTTTGAAACAAACTCCAAGGGCTTGGTATTACCACCTTGACAAATATCTACACCAACAAGGTTTTACAAAAGGTTCTGGAGATAGCAATTTATATACAAAGATTGAAAATGATAAATTTCTAATTATTATTGTTTATGTTGATGATATCAGTTTTGGTAGCAATGAAGAATCCATGAGTCAGAATTTTGCTTTAGTAATGCAGCGAGAATTTGAAATTTCCTTGCTTGGTGAACTTACCTATTTTCTTGGTCTACAAGTTCAGCAAACTAAAGATGGTATTTTTCTTTCACAAACCAAATATCTCAAGCAGATCTTGAAAAATTATGGAATCGAAGATTCTAAACCTGTATGTACTCCAATGGTAATAGGATGCAGTCTTAGCTCAAATGATGAATCAACAAAAGTACATCAACCAACTTACAGATCCATGATTGGCAGTCTGCTCTATCTAATAGGTACCTGACCTGGCATCATGCATGTAGTAGGAATAGTTGGAAGATTCCAAGCAAATCCAAAGGAATCACACCTTCAAGCAGTCAAAATATTTTTCAAATATCTTCAAGGAACTCAGGACTTTGGACTATGGTATCCTAGAGATGCAGATCTTACTCTTCATGCATATACAAATGTAGATTGGGCAGGAAGTGTTGATGATAGAAAAGGCACTAGTGGTGGTGCATTCTAAATGGGTTCCAAGTTAGTGTCTTGGTTTAGCAAGAAACAAAGTTCAATTTCCTTATCTATAGCTGAAGTAGAATATGTGGCTGCTGCATCTTGCTACACACACCTACTTTGGATGATGCAAACTTTGCAAGAAATTTAGATCACATGTACTCCACCCATATCCATTCTATATGATAATAAAAGTGCCATCAGTATTTCAAAGAATCCAGTCATGCACTCCAAGACCAAGAACATACCCATCAAGTACCATTTTACACGAGAACAAGTGCTTGAACAAAAGGTCACATTGGAGTATGCCCCCTCCAAAGAACAGGTTGTTGATATATTCATTAAACCAATGCCCAAAGAAACATTTGAATATCTCTGACAAAAGATGGGAGTAGTTTCTGCATCATCCTGCTGTTAAATCCAGTTTTTTAGAGAAAGGTTATTATACGCAGGTTTCATGAAGTATCTTCGTGTATACACGCGGGGTTCTGTGGCTGAAGAAGCGTATATGTTTTTCAAGCAGGAAAATAGTGGGTTGGACTCTGATGTGGGTGCTCTGTCTGATGTTGATGATTATAGTCTAACGACATGTTTTTTTCATTAACTTTTATCTAACTAACAAAGATGCCTTGATTAATGACTTGTTAACAATGCACAAGTAGCACAGGTTCAGGGGGAGCATTAGCCTTCACACGCATTCTGCATTCTTGGAATTATGGTTGTTGAGTCCAGCTATGGCTTCAGATATTTATACCAGTTGTTGCTTAAGTCATGTAAAATTCTAGGGTGTGATATGGCTTCTCATACATTTGAATGAGTCCTATTGGACAATGATGTAATTTGTATCCCCACTTTGCATGGGATGGATGATGTAATATTTATTGTATTTTTGTCATGTATAAACAATTGGTATATCCCCACTTGGTTGGGTGGATGAGTCAAATTTGGTATATCTCCACTTGATTGTGCGATTGATGTATGTATGAGTCATTGGTGATAGGAAGGTCAAAATCACATAGTTGAGTTATAGAGTCATGTTATTCCTTTGGAAAATATTTTTGCAGACTTTGCATGTGCTTAAGGGGAGCATGGATGGGTAGTGCATCATAACATGTACAATGATATCAGAAAATGCACAAAGAGGGAGTTTAATCAGAGAATTCAACATGTGCCTAGGGGAGCATGATCAATGTTTATATTCATTTGTTCAGATATGACATTCTTCATATCAAAGGGGGAGAATATCTATTCCACCCTTTTCCCTTGATGTCAAAGGGGGAGCGTATTTTGGTGTTGGTTGTTATCTCTAACAGTTTCTACAGCGTGCAGTAATTAACACCAACATGGTTTCCATCAAGTCCAAAGGGGGGGATTCTTGGCATTATGATACATGTGTTGTACTTGATGGCAACCCACTTGTAGCAAAACAACTCACTTGTGTATGGTAACTAGATGAATCTACGTAACTAGATGAATCTATAGGAGAGATATCAGATGTGACAGAATCCATGGAAGTTCAAAGGAATCATTTTAGAATTAATATGGAAAATTACAGTGTAACAGGTCTATTCAGAAGTAATAAGACATTGGTACAGAGGAACAGGAAGATGGAAATTAGGTCTACTGATCAGAATAAATAATGTAAAGGAAAAGGTTGATGAAAATCAGTTTAAGAATTATATGCAGGTCCACTTAGTCAAAACAACGTAGACACGCTGGTCATAGAACAAAAAGAGCTTATATGTATACATTCACTTTCTTAGGAGGAAAAGCACGTACATGTTGGAAAACCAAGATTTTGGTTCAAAGTACTTGGTCCAAGGCATTTTGGTCCAAGGTATTGGTCTTAAGTGGTTTTGGTCCAAGGTATTGACAAAGGATCTAAGTATATAAGGAGGAGAAGATCAAAGGGATAAGGGTATAAGTAATGAATATCTTATGAAGTGTAATATAAAAAGTAAATATACATGTTATGGGTTTCCGATGCTTTGCTTGATCTAGACTAAATATGCACCTAAGAATTTGATTATGGATGAGATCTAATGATGGATCAAGATCATAATGACTTATTATTATTGAATGATTTGATATTGGGCTAGATCTGATTATGTACACTTGTTTTATTCTTTAAATATTGTGATCTGGGTTTGTCTGAAATCCAGAGGTGTGGTGAAGTTTTGAAGTAAGTATTTGTAGATCTATACACTGGTTCACTTTGATGAACGTGCGTATACACACTGGTTCGGCTCTTCCAAGTAGTGTATGAAAAGTAAAAAGCTTGTTGTTCAAGGATGACTGATCTATCAGATCAGTGCTGTTGTTCTACTGTTGTCTGTCAATGAAGTCTTCTTAGATCTGAATGTAAAACTGAATGCATAAGGATGCTGGTATTTGATTGATTAATTGTATAAGTGATAATAAGTGATCTCTGTCGCTACCTATGTAAAGCTCTATAAGTTGACAATAGATATTCATTATATTGCTGGTTGGTACATAATTGATTCAAAAGTTTATTTTTGTAGTAGTTTTGAAGGTACTCGCAGGTTTGATTAACGGAAGTGGAGTATACACGTAGTTTGTGTTCATCCAAGTAGCATATACACTCTGATGCATTATTTTTGAGGTTACAGGTGGTTCTGAATGATGATGCAGGTTTCTGGGTTTAGCACAGTGTTTTGGTGTCAGTGATCTGATTGTTCAGATTAACTGAATGTTGGTTGATGCAATTTAAGTTTAAAAGTTTTTGATGGGTCCAACATGAAAACTGGTTGAAACGTGGCCTTCAGATTGTGGTGTTGTGATCCAGGAGTATCCAATCTGAAAATTCATGAAACGTGGTCCCTGGAGGAAGAAATAATGTTGTAGCCTTTTGTAGGTCGATGCCTACGTACTAGTAAACATATCGACTAGTACAAGAGCTATGGGGTTGTAGCTCCCTTCCAAAAGAAGTTGGAGAATGAGAAAAGGTTGTAGCCTTCTGCAGGTAGATGCCTTTGTACTGGTATGATTCTGCATTAGTACAAGATTTTAAACAAATTTTCTTATTATTAAAAGAAGACAGAGACGACAAAAGCAGGTTGTTTTCACCCACATTGGGTTTCCACCTTAAATCTTGGTGTTCAGGTGTGTTGTTTATGTGTGATGGTTTATTACTACACATGGTTACTGTTTAATGTTTAATAAAGTTCTAATGCATTGACTAAAGATCAACATATGATGAATTAACTGAATCATAAGTTCACTAGATATACGCTGGTTGCCTTAAGAACAGTTGCATGCACACGCGAGTTCCCTTCGATGAAGTAGCGTATATAAATATGATTATGGAAATGAAAAATTTATTGATTTGTAAATATTGATTCACCCCCCTCTCAGTATTATTTCCAACAAATACCAACTAAGAAATAAATCGATAAGTGGATAGATCGGAAGTTGCATGAGTTCGCAGCTCAGGTGAATTGGAATCCACATTTGTCAAAAGAAAATTGGTTACAGAGACATCTCTGCACAGAAGTGCACGAAGTTTTCTTTTCAAATTTCCCTTTCAAATTACACGAGTGGCTATCTAAATTAGTAGATAGAAAACCTACTTGGAAGCATGATGATCCTATTGTGTGGACTCCATAATTAGTCAAAAATGTTGAAGAATCTGACTATAAGGTTGCAAGGGTCATTTATTACTGGATTGATAGTATCTTGGGTGGTTTCATCACTAAATTTTCAATTGATACATCTATGTCTTATAGTGAAGCTGAACGTTGGTTCTTCAAAAGTCCGAGAGGTAAGTACATGAAATTGCTAAAGACCTGGATTAAAATGTTGTGGTGTGAAAAAGAGGTTATGCCTTTACATTAATGTTTAAGATAGGTTAGACTGGATCTACGTGAAGTGAAAAGAAATTCAGAGTATATCTAGAAAAATTTGTTTGGAGTGAATACAATCTTTTATTAAGAGAGTCTATAAGTGAAGAAGAAAGAAGTAGCCCTAGTACACCCAGAGACGCGACACAATCAGTAGATCAGGATACTTCTGGAATTCCACATCCATCCACTCCATCTCTGCCTCATACACCTACACCTCCACCTCCACTATTCAAGTATGAAAAATACAGTGAAAATGCCTATATTCAAGGGTTAGGGATCAAAGGATCCCAATCAATTTTGGTTCGTCACAAAAGGTATGTGGAAAGTGCAGTAGGTCAATGATGATGATCTGAAGAAATCACAACTGGTTACAATGCTACAGGAAAGAGTGCTTACCTGCTACATCATATATAGTACAACTCATCTGGTTGCTTCGTTAGGTAAGACAAGCTATACAATAAATGCAGAATTTAGGAAGCAAAAGTCGCAAGGTCAGTGTGTGATCGAAATAAAGGAGATCAAGTAGAGGGTTAACGAGTCTGTGTTAGATATAGATCAACGACTGAAGTATTTACTAAGCCAAGCTAATATTTATATTTTAGATGAACAACGTAGGGATTAGTACATATCTCCCTTATTACCTCACTTAAGATTGTCGTTATCTCAACAAAATATTAGGTCTTAGGCTGAAGCATTGGAGATTGCGATGAAGTTAGAAGCTTTGCCAACCCAAGACATAAATATATGAGTTCAACATATCTAGTAAAAGTTAGCAAGCCTGCATATAGAGATGCAGAATTTGAAGAATGGAAAGGAGGTTAAATTGGAAACACATTCTAAATTTTGGTGCATGAAGTGCAAGACTGAAGGTCATCATAAATATTAGTGCCCTGTATTCCAGGATTATATAACTGTAGGGTGTCCCAACCTGCTGAAGGTAGAATCTTCCGCTAGATCAAGCACTGGTGTAAGTGCCTAGTGTAGCATCTTCAAAGTGTCAGGACAACATTCGATAGATAATTATCATTTATTACAGAATTTTGTACAGTCTCCAAAGCAACTCTTTTGTCACTTTTTTTTGGGAACAGGATGCCCCAAGGATAGTTTTGGGGCTAAAAGCCCATGTTTTGGGTCAATTTTGTAATAAAGTTGTAAAGTCTCCACATTTTGTGGTTGCGGAGCGCGAAGGTGTCAAGATTCATAAAGGGTTGTCCGCCCTTATCTTTTAAAGTGTAAAGTCAGCTGTAAAGACATACCCATGGTCCATGGACCATGAGATTGTATAAAAAAGAGCTAAGTAAGTAAGATCTAAGTAGTTAGAAGTGGATAGTGAAGAATGAAGTGACGAGTCTTAGTAGAGAAGTCTAAGTGTTTAGGGTCTTAGCGTAGGTAGAGGCTCTGCTGCTGAGTGTGCAGAGGCCTAGGTTTGAAGTCTGCAGCTGAGTGCATGGAGCCCTACATCTATTTGCGCAGGGGAGGTAGAGTCTATAATAATATGAAGATATCAATAAAGATAAGTATTCTGCAAATTCTATGTATCTAGTTCCTATTAATGCATTTGGTTATATTTTGTTTTGGGTTTCATTTATAATGTTTATGTGATGCACGAATATATGTGATTATATTGGGTAATTGAATGCAAGTAAGAATATTAGTTTACGTAGTGCTAACTGTGATTGTTTAGTAAAATAAGTAAAACACATAAGATATCTTGGGAACCTATACAATACACTGTCATAGTAGCGTGAAATTACCTAGACCACGGGTTAAGGTTGCACGAAGGTCAATCGTACACCTTCATGGAGGTATCAAAGGGCGGAATAAAGGGTTATATTGACAGAGCCCTAAATCTTAGTGACCTGCGCGAAAATAGGAACAAAGGGTATAAACTGACATCACCACCATCTCATGGTGTGGAAACTTGGTTCCAACATCCCCCCATACTGCTTTAGGTGAGACTTCCATCTTCACTCCATGGGCTGATGCCAAGAGGGCCAGTAGTATAGGGATTTGTTTGGCTAACTAACATTGAACCTGGGTCAGGCCCCACACAACCAACAAATGGTTCTATTGCCGGGACTAGAATATGCATGAGAGATCTGTGATGTCGTATCACTGGAATCAAACTAAGAAGGAGTTCGAAGACTGGTTGGATAGGAAGATCCATGAATTCGTGGCACAGGAGAACATGAATCCGCGACTGATGAAGGAAAAGTGGTTGGACAGGTACTTATATATAGAAATCCATGAGATATTTTTCTATTCCTTTCTCATTGAGTTATACAAGTGGATCGTGAAGCTAGCAGATAGCCAAGGAAGGTGGAGACTTGACGGTCCTATTGTCTGGACCCCGAGTTAGTACAAAGACTAGAAGCCTTTGAGGGTAAGATCACCCACATTGTCAATTATTGGCTCGATCGTATCGTAGGAGGATTTGTGATTGAATTCATGGTCAATACCTTAGTTAGTTATAGTGAAGCTGAGCGATGCTTTTTCAAATGTCCGTGAGGTAAGTATTTGAAGTCTTTAAATACCTAGATTAAGATGTTATTGTGCGAAAAATGGGTTATGAAGCTACCTTGATGTTCAGAGCTATGCGAAGTGGAAAGACTTACAGGAATGAAGGAAGAAAGGGTCCTGAATATAGCCCACTGATTTCACCTCCATTGGGTGATGAAGAAGGAGTAGCATAGGCTTCTCCGCGAAGTGCAATTTAGTTAATAAGACAGGGATTCCCGTGACTGCCACCTCCACCCACACCACCTCCAACTTTGGCATCTTCACCTCTGACTTCACCCATACCACCACCACCTCCATTGTAGTTCAACATGGCAAATTCAGTGAAGCTGTCTTTATTTAAGGGCATTGGAAATGAGGACCAAAACCAGTTTTGGTTCATTTTGAAAGCTTTATGGGAAGCTTAGGGTGCCATAGATGATCACATGAAGAAAGAAACATTGGTTAATGCTTCGCAGGATCACGTACTAACCTAGTACATCAAGTACTCTAATGATAACCTAAACATTGGGGTGGCAGACATTCATACTGCACTGAATAAAGAGTTTAGTTGGCCTAAATCCAAGGCACAGTAGATTGTGGGGTTCAAGGAAATCACGATGAAACTAGGTGAGAGACCTTGGGAATTGGATTAGAGGTTGAAGTGTAAAATCCGCGAAGCTAATAGGAACTTAACAGATGGAAAACACCACGAGTGGTTTGTGGCTTCACTCTTTCCACACCTAAGGATTGCACTGTCACAACAAAAGATTACGACTCAGGTAGAGGCCTTGGAGTTTGCAATGAGATTGCATGAAACACTGATGCAAGATGCGAATCTGGTGGTTCAGCAGATCCATGCACAGTTGCAAAATATTTTCCTTGAAATGCAAAGTTTGAAGCAGCATAGAACAGTTCAACTTGAGGTGCGTGAAGAGATATGGTGCTTGAAATGTAAAGGTCAGAGGCCTGACAAAGACCACTTCTTGGTCTTTTCGAACTATATCACAGGAGGAGGACTGATGCCTTTGAGGCTGGAAGCCCAAGAAAGACCAAGTGTGGGGCCTACATTGTGGTGCGCTATATGTCAGGTAGCAGGAAAACATACGACAGATAACTGTCATTTGCTGCAAAAGTTTGTACAAACATCGCAACAACTATTCTACAACTTCTGTAGGTCGGTAGGGCATGATGAGCACAACTACAGAAGTTATGAATTGATGATGGACATAACTTACACCTATAGGGTTCAACAATAAACGCGGCCCCCTGACTAGAGCGCTGGGATGGAGCGAACAGGCTTTCAGGGGCGCAGATGATGCCGAGGCAGAGGAGGACCTGGAAGAGGTCAGGAATAGCTAATTTGTTACAATTGTGGAGGACCAGGACAATATGCACGTGAATGCACTAACCCGATGTGTCCATCGGGTAAATATTGTACTCAGATTGATCATGAGATAGAGGACTGTCCTACGCTGATAGCAAGGGTATGTGACAAAGGGGTGCTACCACTGGAGTGACTCAGAACCTGTAGATGATGAGGTCTGAGCCTTGCGAAGAGGATCTGAATGTGAATATAGTGCTCCCGAGTGGAATTTAAACAAGCGATGATAAGGGGAAATAGCCTGAGGACAGTGCATGGGTTCACAAAGCTCCAACAAAGGAGGTTGAATTTGATTTGCAGCGTGCATGTGAAACATTCATGGAAGAAAAGAAGAGCTTTGTTTAGGTCCCCACCTTAGGGAGCAAGGATAGGCCTAATAAGGAAACATACCCTTCTATGCTTACGATCTTTCTAGAAACATGCATGAAGCTGTTGCGCGATAGAAAGGCTGTGAAGGGGTTATAGGCACTTATAAATAGATGTGCCAAGAACACTCCAGGTGAACTGCGCATGGTACGGAATATTGGTAAGCATAAAGCAAGGACAAGATGAGAGATGAGACTCTTTGCACATATAAGAGAATATGAAATGGAGTAGGTTATTTAGTTAACGATGGAAAATTAGCAAAAGATCATTCCCATGGGACGGTTGCAAGGAGTGATTATAGATATTGAAGGTGTAAGTGCATTGGCTGACTTTGAAGTGATAGAAATTGTGGATGACATCAACCCCTACATTATGCTCCTTGGCATTGATTGGGCTACTGACATGAACGAGGTAATCAACCTAAAGAAGTGAAAGATGATATTTGAAAATAAATTGCTCCCATAATAGTACCCCTAGATCGGGCTAAAGGATCGCACTATACTGAACCAGTCCGCGATTACGAAAGAGATGACGATTTGGACTGTATATATAAGATAATAGTGCGAGACCAATATTGGGTGAATCCGACATTGGATGGATGAATTACATAGGATCGAAAGAGTTCCTGCACCTCAGACTTGGATGAAGAATTAGAGCGCTGGCATAATCGGCTACATGAAGTAACCATGCTGAGCTGTAACATGATGACCTGGTCATTGCACTGTGTATCATCAGAGGAAAGAAATATTCCCACTTATGATGGATTGAATGATGCAGATGTGTTTTTGTATGCATTTGAGGAGGAGGTACCATAAAAGTGGTGCTTCCAGGCTTTGGACTCGGCACTGTGTGCTACGCCCACGAGATGGTGGGGTACACACAAGGATAGCTTTGATGATTGGAATGAGTGTAGGAGGATGATGAGAACATGCTTTGGGAAGCTGAAGGTATGAATGACAGACAAGTATAACAGGAAGGATGATCCAAGCACAAACTTGGCCAAATGGGCTAAGGTTTATGGAGCGAAGCCCCAACCTGAATGGGTGCACTTGTTCTGTCACACCTTGGATGTCATCCTGATGAATTGGTACTTGGAGATAGAGCTCCGCCCTGGTACAGGTGAATGGGATATTCTGCACGAAGGATTCATAATGACATTCAACATTGAAGACAGGTTTGATTGTATCGACAAAGCACTACAAGAAGTAAGAGAAATGATATTTAGGATACCGCAGGATCCTTTGGATCTGATTCAACCCGATTGGACTACTCAGTTAAGCCACATGCTGGAATGCTATAACGCAACTGCTGAAGAAGAAGACAAAAATCCATGAAAAATTAATATCCCTGAAATAGAGGGTCATCGCGAGGTTGAGGGACCACTAATTGAGAATCCTGATATAACTGTGCCACTAAAAATGAAACAGGTAAATATTGGTACAGAGGCGGAGACCAAATTTGCGAAAATTGGAGATTATTGGGATGACGCAACAGTAGATAAGGTCATCGAATTGCTCCACAAATACCAGGATTTGTTCCCTACCAAGTTTACAGAGCTAAAGGGGATAATAGGAGACATGGGCGTTATGGAGATCATGTTAAAACCTGACGCAAAGCCCGTTAAACAAAGACCTTACTGTCTCAATCTAAAGTATAAGGAGAAGGTCTAGTCCAAAGTGTAAGGAGAAGGTCTACATAGAGCTAGACAAGATGCTTGCGGTAGGCATCATTGAGCCCGTAGAAGAATCTGATTGGGTAAGCCCAATGGTGGTACAGGAAAAAAAGCATAAGGATGAAATAAGGATATGCGTAGATCTCAGGAAGCTGAATGACACTTGCATACATGATCGTTTCCCGATTTCGTTCGCTGATGAGGTCTTGGATAATGTAGGTGGCTAGGAAGTGTACTCCTTCATTGATGGGGTCTCTGGGTACCATCATATCAAAATCAAACCAGAGGATAGAAGCAAGACAACCTTCACAACTAAGTGGGGAAGTTTTCAGTACACTGTAATGCCTTTTGGATTGAAAAATCTTCCTTTCGCACATAGCCATTATTGCATTCAAGGAATTTATTCATAAGTTTTTGGAGGTGTACTTTCATGACTGGACTGTGTTTGGGTTGGTGAAATGCCATGTGGCGAGTTTTTTCCTGATGTTGGATACCTGTCGAAGGTACTAGATTGCACTCAATTTGAAGAAATTCTTGGTTTGTGGTCCTTTTGGGACCCTGCTGGGTCATCTGGTTTGTAGACAGGGACTGATGGTATATCCCACAAGGATTGTAGTGATACTTAACTTGGAGGTGCCGAGGAGTGTGAAATAGCTACGCGCAACCTTAGAACATACTTGGTATTACAGGGAGTTTATCAAGGGTTATGCCCATATCACCGCTCCTATGGAGAATTTGTTGAAAAAGGATGTCATGTTTTGTTGGAACGAGGACTGTAAGAAAAGATTGGATCGGAAGAAGGAATTTCATGTACATATAGATGCATGATGTATAACACTAGGAGCAGTACTAACATAGGCTAGTGGAAGAGAATTGGTATAGAATTTGCAAGCAAGAGGTTATCCAAGGCAAAGAAGAACTATTCCACCACTGAGCGCGAAGGGTTAGCCATGGCATACCTGCTCCAGAAGTTTAGACACTATTTTCTGGATGGACATTTTAAGATGTATACGAATCATTCCATGTTGAAATACTTGGTCAATAAGCTTTTTTGGGGGGGGAGAATATGTAGGTGGTTGTTATTGTTCCGGAAGTATGATTTTGAGGTTATTGTGAAACCTGTACGACTGAATGTGGGAACATACCATCTATTGCACATTGAAACGGGGCAAGAGCCCACTAATTTGGGGGAGGGATTGCCTGAAGTGCAGCTCTTTGTAGTACGATTCGTGGATGGTCACTTCAAAGACATCATACACTTCCTAATGACAGGGACTGCCCCGAAAGGCTACATTGTCCAATAGAAAAAGGAGTTAGTGGTGTGCGCAACAAAATTTTCTGTTATTTCCGGACATCTGTACAAAATGGGTCTGATGAAGTATTATGATGATATGTACTAGAGTTTGAAAGGATCAGTATCCTCACGAATGCTCATGGGGTCACCACAGGAGGCCATTATGTAGGGAGAGAAACCATGTAGAAGATTTTATGTGCAAAGTTGTGGTGGCCAACCCTCCATCACATTACTGCAAGGTGTACGATGTGTGTCAAAGGACTAGTAGGCCATCACGGAGAGATGAGATGCCTCTGAATCCACATATCACATTACAACCCTTTGAGAAAAGGGCGATAGATTTTGTGGGACCCATTCAACCCCAAGGGAAGAAGACGGGAGCGTGGTACATTCTCACAGCGATTGAGTATTTGACATGATGGGCTGAGGCACAGCATGTGAAGGATTGCATACACGTGACTGCTATGAATTTTCTCTTTGAGTATGTACTGACATGATTTGGGTGTCCAAAAGTTTTGATGAGCGATCGCAGTACACATTTTTTGAATGAAACAATCAGTGCGCTGACAAAGGAATTTCAGGTATATCACAAGAAGAGCACACCTTATCACCCATAGGCTAATGGGACAGTGGAGGCATTCAATAAGGTGCTAGAGAACGCACTGAACAAGGCTTGAAATGCTCAATGAAGTGATTAGGACCTGCGCATACCTATAGTACTATGGGCCTATCAGACGACATGTAAAAAGTTGACTAGACAGACTCCCTTTAGGCTTCTATATGGTTTTGAAGCAGTGATGCCCATGGAATACATTTTGCCTGGTCTGTGCATAGCGGCACTCATGGGTATGATGGATCGTGGAGCCCTGAAAGAAAGGCTCGTATAGCTGGCTAAGCTTGAGGAAGAGAGATTTCTATATGGATTTCACTAACAGGTCCAAAAGCAGCGCAAAAATGCGTGGCATGATCGACACATTAAGTTGTGCACCATTAAGGTAAACGACCTGGTTTTGTTATATGACAGCAAGTTTGATAAATTTCCAAGGAAATTTAGAATGCATTGGTTAGATCCCTATGTCATTAAGGAGATTATTGACGGTGGAGTGATTTAGCTGGTTAAGTTAAATCGAGATCCCTTCCCAAGAAAGGTGAATGGCAGCCAATTGAAGCCATACACCGATGATCCGTCCAGGTGACTACATGAGGGTAGCACAGTCTTAGCACTCTAGGTAGCTGAAAGGAGGTCTAGGACTATAAAATACACTACCTGGGTTGGGGAACTGCGCGATTGGAGGATTGTGCGGAGTGAGGAAATGTCATAGGGTTCGCGACAATGCGAAGGGAGTTGCGTTGCCTAGGGATAAATAATGCAGGTTAGCCAAAAAGTGACCGTTAAAGTCAATTTCATGATTTGACAGTAGAAATGTGGCCATATGGAACAGGCGGCTGGCATTAAGACAAACTTTATGGGCAAGATCCTTGGAAATCTGCCACCAATCCGACATTAATGAACCGAATGTGGGGGGAATAGTCAAATTTGAATTCAAAATTCCCTATAAATTACAGGTGGCTACTCAGTGAGAAAAACTTGGCATTTTGGGAACTGAGTTATTGAGCTCTCAATTGCGTGAATTCTTTGAAGCTCTGATAGCGAGTTCAGAATTTGAACAATTACCAGAGGTGACACAAGAACTATTGAATATCGTCATGTCAACAACTGCAGAAGTTATGGACACCGAGGCAGTGACAACTGAGGGGGTTGAGCTAGAGGTTGTTGGGGAGGTAGATGGAGTTGCTGCAGTGGTTGCAGAAGTATTAGCTGAAGTTCCCAAATCACCACGGATGCCTATACCAAAGCCAACCCCAACCAAGGAGAGTGTGAAGGACAAAAAGGGAAAGCAACCTACAATACCGGTGTGCATGTCACCGAGAAGAAACTCACTAAAGGACAAGCCCACCACACAGGAAAAGGAAAAATCCATTAACCTGGAGCCAGAGGAGGACGAAAGTGAAGGCATCCCAATGGATGATGAGGACTTGGGGGTAGATGTGGAGGAAGTGGAAGTCCAGGGTGCTGAGCCTATCACTAAGTTGCCCGAGTACGTCCCTCCGCACAAGGACAAGACCAAGGTCCCAACGGACATTAACAAGAGCAAGGTCCCCTTGCAAACCCCTCCACTACCGGATGAGATTGTCTTTGAAGGACTGCACTTGGGGCAGGTTCCTATGTTAAAAATGGAAGGTTGGGACTTAGCTAACCATGAGAAGTTCCCGCATTTAGCGACAGAGCAGCTAATGCGCATAATTATCGACACAACCACCGGGATGACCACATTGGAACCATGGAAGTGGCTCAGGGGGGTAGACAAGGCAGGTTTTCTCAACCTATTATGGGTGTCACACTACAACCACACCCCCATTACAGTGTTGGTCATAAATCAGTTGCTATGCTTAGTGCATGATGGGTGTCTCTAGCTAGAGGAGCCAATACCCATCACCGATAGATTGATCCATAGGATCACATGACTACCCTACACAGGGGAAAATCTGGCCATGATGTTTGGTGGAAAAGGTGGTGAGCAAGCCCTTGCGGAGGATATGAAGGAGAAATTCAAGCTCGTAAAGGAGTCGCGGGGCTATGCCATCTCAAGTATCATTGACCCTGTAGTCAAGGTGGCCACACAGATTTTGGCAAGGAAGGTTATGAGGAAGTGTCACGCAGATGAAGTGTCGGCACCAGTCATTTCTCTTGTAGCCCAATGTGCCGAAGGAGTCTAGTTCAATTGGGCACACTATCTCTTCTGTGAGTTCCTTGCAAACTCTCGCAAGGCACACGATCTCAGCAAGACTTTCCACTACAAGTGGCTCTTGCTATATATTATGTTGGTAGCATGGTAGTTGCCGAAAGACAGTCAATTCCCCTCGGTCATGCTGGACCTGCTAGAAGTGGTGAAGTATGCTTTGCTATGGGTGACCAATGATGCATAGTGCATCAAGGATAGAAAGATCTTCTGGATCTTGATGGAGATGAACATCCGATGGCTATCAATTTCACACTGCGTTTGTCACATACTATGTTTTCCAACCTGCAAGGGTACGTGGAGTTGAAGGAAAATTTTCACCATGTGTCGATCAAGGCATGGAAGTACCCTGCACAGAAATGGTATGAATTGCCTTACTTGGCAACAGACAATGAACTTGATGCAGTTCATGATCGCTGGCCGGCAGAGTGGCGTACTACCTTAGACTTGGTGGTGGGGGTGAGAAAGTCCTCCGCGCAATGAAAAAAGGAGGAGGCCAAGCTCAAGATGGAGTAGTTGGCTGAAAAGAGGAAGAAGGAGGCCACTGACAAGGCCTAGGTAGAGAACAATACTACCTAACAAATAGAAAAGTAGATAGAGAGAACAGAGTAGGGCTCTGACAAAGGCGCAATGTCGCTTTCGCCTGACACAGAGGAGGAAACAGATGAGCAAACAGAGTAGCATGGAGCAGACTCACAGGCGACGTTGGCCCACATGAAGTGTCTAAGGGAACAAGAGAAAGGAGGGTCGCGGAAGAAATCCAAGGCCACTAAGGCGTCGCTGGATCCAATCACCCTCACAGAGGGCAATTTGCATGACATTGGAGACACGGTGTTGGATGTCACCATGAAGGCACTACAACAGTTTGAACAGTAGTAGCAGCTATTATTGGGAGTCGTCTAGGTAGTTTTGTAGGAGCTATAGACCTGTATATCGAAGGCTGGCACGGTGTCCACTAGCCTCGCGATCGGTACTTCAGAAGCTGTCGAGATGTTGTGCAAAAAGGTCTCCAACATGATAGCATTGCTAGATGGAACACTGACCATGAAGAATGAAGTTGACAAGCTCACCGTCAGCACCCTCAAGGGAGCAGGGTTGAACTTGGAAATGCTCACTAGTGAGGCGCTCCACCTATTGCAGGATGGAGTGATCGCAGAGCTGAGGGTCCATGAACATTGGGCTTTATAGGTGATCAACGAGTAGAGGATTAATAATGAACAGATGGCCCTATAGTAAGACTCTGCCATCGCCTTCATGACTGAGCTAATCGACCAAAACAAGCGTATAATTCAGGTTGTGGAGGAGGCATGTCGAATGGTCCCAGAGTTTTCCATTCTTGAGGAAGAACCGATCGAGGTGTGCATCCGCAAGCTTTCTACAGGGGTCTGTGACGCTTGCACAGAGATGGCTAGGGTTCAGTTGGAGTTGAACCTACAAATTACAGAATTACAGTTGAAGGCCTAGCTTTCAACTCCAGCAGAATTAAAGGAGAAGTGTGAGACCACTGCCATAGAGGTGATAGTGGCAGTAGATATTGCAGTAGCAGACTGTACACAACTTTTTGAGCAATCATTCGAGGTCCTGACGAGCCTGTAGGAGGACCCTAATGTACAGCCGCTAGAGACAAAAGCATGAGACTCGTAGCAGTGCTATGATGAAGTAAAAGGTATAGCATGGACTGTCACTCTCATGCAGAGACTGGGAAAGTTGTAGGAGGCCAAGCAGTTGAAAGAACAGGTAGATGCAGGCATCACAAGGAGGCGGTGTTGAAGGCGTGATTGAAGCCCTGGCTGGATGAGGCTTACTCGGTCACGACCTCTATTGAAGGAAAGCTTGTGAATCTACAGGAAACTCAGCAGAAGCTTCAGAACAACAGTTTAGGACCAGGGACAGAGCAATTGGTTGAAGAAGTAAAGCAGGCAGTCGCACAGTGTACTGCCGAGGTTGCAATCATACAGGTTGAGCCGGAAGGTCTTTGCGCCAAGATCTCCATGTCCACAAGTGACTCGAGGGTGAGTTACCACGTTTGTGTTATGGACCTATTGGGAATGGGATCCCCCAAGGACAATTTTGGGGCTAAAATCCCATGTTTTGTGTCAATTTTGTAATAAAGTTGTAAAGTCTCCGCATTTTGTGGTCGTAGAGCAAAAAGGTGTCAAGAGTCATAAAGGGTTGTCCGCCTTATTTTCTAAAGTGTAAAGTTGGATCTAAACACCTACCCATGGTCCGTGAACCATGGGATTGTATGAAAAAGAGCTAAGTAAGTAAGCCCTAAGTAGTTAGAAGTGGATAGCGAAGAATGATGTGACGAGTCTTGGTAGAGAAGTCTAAGTCTTTTAGGTATTAGCATAGGTAAAGGCTCTCTAGCTGAGTACACAAAGGCCTAGGGTGGAAGTTCACAGCTGAGTGCATAGACCCCTACAGTTGTGTGCGCAGGGCGGGTAGAGTCTGTAATAACCTGAAGATATAAATAAAGAGAAGTATTATGCAAATTTTGTGTATCTAGTTCCTGTCAATGCATTTGGTTATATTGTGTTTTGGGTTTCATTTATAATGTTTATGTGATGTACGAATGCATGTGATTATATTGTTTAATTGAATGGAAGTAAGAATATCAGTTTACGCAGTGCTAAATGTGATTATTTAGTAAGATAAGTAAAACACATAAGATAACTTGGGAACCTGTACCATACGCTGTCATAGCAGTGTGAAAGTACCTGGATCACGAGTTAAGGTTGCGCATAGGTCAATTGTACACCTTCGTGGAGGTACTGATGGGTGGAATAAAGGGCTAGACTAACAGAGACCTAAAGCTTAGTGACCTATGCAAAAGTAGGAACAGAGGGTATAAACCGACATCACGACCATCTTAGGGTGCAGAAACTTGGTTCTAGCATCCCCCCATACTACTTCAGGTGAGACTTTGGTCCGCACTCCGGCAACTGATATCGAAAGGGCCAATAGTGTAGGGATTTTTTTAGCTAACTAACATTGAACGTGGGTCAAGCCCCACACAGCCAACACTTTTGTAAATTAGTTGTTCATGATGAAAGGAATTTTCAAAGCTATGAATTGAATATGGATAGGACTTAGATGTATAAAATACATGTTGAAAACCATGCGCAAAACAATCAAGGCTCACCTGTGGCTCACAAAGTATTCCAAGGGCGGGAAAGAGGATGAGGAGGAGGAGCTGGAAGAGGTCGAGGCCAAATCATTTTCTACAACTGTGGAGAACTAGGACACTTTGCGCATGATTGTCAGAATCCCACTCACCCTTCTTGTCAATATTTTCGGCAATTTGATCACATTATAGAAGATGGCCTAGCATTAATAGTGAAGATGCAGGAGAAGAAGAACCAACTGTCGACATAGAATATTTAGATGATGAGATCCAAGCCACGCGAAGATGATCTCAGTATCAACAAGTCACACGAAGCGGTATACCCACTGGTGAAGACAAGGTCGAAGGCGTATAGCTAGCATAAGACCTATGGTTTTGAATATCCAGTGAGAAGAATGTTTTGTTTGATTTACATAGAGAAAACAAGATCTTCTTGGAGGCAAGGAAAATTTTTATCGATCCAGGTGCTTCTAGGTCTAGAATCAGATGTCACTAGTCCCACAAAAGGAGAAACCTAAAGAAGTTACTGTGACGTAGGATTCAGATCCCATGGTGTTAAAATCATTTCTGTGGACCTACATGAAGTTATTATGGGATCAGAAGGCAGTGGAAGGGCTAAAAGAGCTGATAGATAACTGCGCTAGCAAGGATAAGTTGTTACCAAAACAACGTGCAGTTAATTAGGTGAATCAAAGCAAGAGGAGAACTGGTAAGGAGATGTGGTTGATAGCACAAATTGGTGATTTCGAAATAGACCAGGTAATCCTAGACTTGGGCTCTCATGCTAACATATTGCCAAAGCAAACTTGGGAACATATGGGGAAGCCTGAATTACAGTGGTCGCCAATTCAGCTGCACATAGCGAACCAGCAAAAAATAATTCCAATGGGTCGCCTGAATGGAGTAACTCTAGATATTGAAGGCGTGAGTGTAGTGCATATTTTGAAGTTATTGAGATAGTAGATGACAGTAATCCATACCCAACATTGCTTGGGATTTATTGGGCCTTAGACATGAACATAATCATTAATTTAAAGAAGTGAAGCACGGTATTTGAAGAAAATGATCTTCGAGTGATTATTCCGTTGGATCCCACAGAAGGTGCATGATACATAGAACTAGTTCGTGATTATTATGAAGATGAAGAAATTGAGAAAATATATAAGCTAACTATGCCAAATGAGGATTGGATCAATCCCACTGTGGATGGAAGGATCAGCTAGGAGAAGGACAGTTCCTGCCAATCAGCTTCAGATGAAGAGTTAGAAAACTGAAAAAATCAGTTACATGAGGTCTCTCTGCTTCGATGCAATTGACTTACAAGGTCGCTACGCTATATATATACGAAGGTACATAAGTTTCCTTATTATGATGGCTTGGATGATGTCAAAATGTTTCTTGACGATTTTGAAATGGACGTACAAAAGGAGCATCATTCCAGGCCTTGGATCTAGCATTGAGAGTTACGCCTATAAGATGGTGGGGTACGCACAAGGATAATATTGCTGACTGGAAGGAATATTGTAGAATCATGCGATTAAGATTTGGCTACGCCTTCACACGACTGACTGAAAAGTAAACAGGAAAGGATGATCCACGTGAACATCTAGCTCAATGGACTAAGGCATGGGGTGAGGTACCTCAAATAGAGTGGGTGCACATATTTGTTCATACCTTGGATGTTATCCCAAGGAATTGGTATTTAGAGATGGAGCTGTGACACAGGACTGCTGATTGGGATGAAATGAAGGACAGTTTCTTGATGACATTCAATTTTGAAGATGGGTTCAAATGCATTGATGAATCACTTCAAGATATTAAAGCAACAATCTTCTGAACACCCATAGAGCCTATCACTTGGATACAACCTAACGAGAGTACACAGTTACAACATGATTTGGAATATTACAATGTTACTATGACAGAAGGTGATGAGGATCTGTGGAATATTAATATCCCTAAGTTAGAGGGACAATGCGAAGTTGTTGGACCTAATGTGGAGATCCTTGATATCTCACAACCGGTGTTCACAAAATAGGTAAATATTGGCTCAGAAGTAGAACCAAAATTTGTGAACATTAGCAACTATTGGGATGAAAACATAGTGGAAAAGGTCGCTGAATTATTACACTAATATTAGGATTTATTTCTAACTAATTTCTCTGACTTGAAGAGGATAGTAGGAGATTTTGGTATGATGAATATCAATCTAAAACTAGATGTGAAGCCGTTAAGGAGTGCCCAAGTCGGTTGAATCCTGAATACAAGGAAAAGGTAAGAGAATAACTCGATAAGATGCTTAAGGCAGGAATAATTGAGCCCATAGAAGAATCAGAATGGGTCAATTCTATGGTGGTCCAAGAGAAGAAAACAAAGGCCGATATTAGGATCTGCGTTGATCTGCGGAAGTTAAATGATGCATGTGTACATGATCCATTTCCTATGCCTTTTATAGATGAAGTTCTATAAAATGTTGGTGGGTAGGAAGCTTATTCATTCATAGATGGGTTTTTGGATATCACCAAATTAAGATTGTGCCAGAGGATAGAACAAATACTACCTTTGCTACATATGGGGGTCTTTCCAATATACAGTCATGCCTTTCAGACTAAAAAATGCTCCTGTGATATTCTCAAGGGTGGTAGGTGCAGTGTTCAAGGAATTTATTCATAAATTTTTGGAAGTCTACTTCGATGATTGGATAGTGTTTGGGCTAGTCAAGAAGCATATCTGTAGTTTTCACCTGATGTTCGATACATGTAGAAAGTATCAGATTTCAC
Organism: Pinus tabuliformis; assembly: GCA_031772625.1. Taxonomy (NCBI): domain Eukaryota; kingdom Viridiplantae; phylum Streptophyta; class Pinopsida; order Pinales; family Pinaceae; genus Pinus; species Pinus tabuliformis. The sequence continues at coordinate 698,986,056 of CM062805.1, read as the reverse complement.
TGAATTTGAAGAAATGCATTTTTTGTGTACCTTATGGAATAATTTTGGGACATGTTGTCTATAAGCAGAGATTGATGGCAGACCCTGCCAAGATTGCTATAATTATCAATTTGGATCCACCTAGGAATGTAAAGTAGCTACATGCGACTTTGGGTCATAATGGGTACTATAAGAATTTTACTAAGGTGTACAAGCAGATCATTGCACCCATCGAGAGGTTGTTAAAGAAGGTTGGTACATTCTGTTGGGATAACGACTATATGAAGAGCTTGGATATTCTAAAGGAAAAGATGGTTATGGAACCAATCCTAGTATTCCCGGGTTAGAAGAAGGAATTTCATGTGCATGTGGATGCATCTTGTTTAGCGTTGGGAGTTGTCTTAACTCAACCAAAGTTAGGAGATATTGATCACCAAATTTCCTTCTCAAGTCAAAAATTATATAAAGTAGAGAAGAAAAATTCAACGAGAGAGCGAGAAGGATTGGCCATGGTTTATGCACTGCAAAATTTCAGGCATTATCTGCTAGGTGCACACTTTAAAATGTACATGAACCATTCTTCTTTGAAGTACCTAGTCAATAAGCCTTTATTGGGGGGTAAAATCTGTAGATGGTTGCTTCTTTTCTAGGAGTACGATTTTGAAGCAATAGATAAGCCTGGGAGATTAAATTCTGGACCTGATCACCTCTTGCAGATCAAGAATGGTGAAGATCCCACTAATATTGATGAAGGGTTACCTGACATGCAAATCTTTGTTGTTAGAGTTGTGGATGAGAATTTTGCAGACATTATTCATTTTTTATCTACTGACCTAGCTCCTGAAGGTTATACGACATAGCAAAAGAACGAACTAGTTTTCAAGGCTACATATGTTTTCGTCATTGCAAGACATTTATATAAGATGGGACCAGATGAATTTTTATGTCGATATGTGCCTGAATATGAAAGAAACAATATTCTATCTGAAGCACATGTTGGTGTCATTGGAGGACACTATGCAGGCAAGGAAACTGCGGAGAAGATTCTGCGAGTAGGATTATGGTGGCCTAGGGTACAAAAATATTATAAGGAGTACTACAATGCATGCAATGTATGTCAAAGGACCGGGAGGCCATCGTGAATTGATGAACTTCCATTTAATCCACAAATCGTGCTACAATTATTTGATAAATGGGAAATTGACTTCATTGAACCTATTCAACCACCAGGGAAGTAGACGAGAGCACATTATATTATCACTGCGACATAGTACTTAACCAGGTGGGCCGAGGCATAGCCTATGCAGGATCGCAGCATGACAACTACTACGATGTTTATATCCAAATTTATTCTTTAAAGGTTTGGATGCTCAAAGATTTTGATGAGTGCAAGGGTTCACACTTCCCTCATGAGACAATTGCATCTTTAATAGAAGAATTCCATATGTACCATTAGAAGAGTACGTCGTATCATCCCTAGGCGAATGGAACTGTTGAAGCTTTCAACAAGATCTTGGAGAATTCCCTAACAAAGGTCTGCGATGTTAATAGGAATGATTGGTATTTGTACATACAAGTAGTTCTATGGGCATATAGGATTGCCTATAAGAAATTGAGTGGGCAAACACCATTTCGGCTAGTTTATGGATAAGAAGCGGTGATGCTGGTGGAATATATAGTGCCCAGCCTCAGGACCGCAACAGTAACCGAGATGGAATATGACAACATGATGGAGGAATGCCTCGTGCAGCCACTTGTGTTAGAGGAAGACCGATTTTTGGTTAGCTTTCATCAGGAGGTGCAGAAAGCTAGAGAAAAGGCATAGCATGATCGTCACATTAAGAAACGTACTTTCAAGAATGGATATTTGGTCATGATGTTTGACAACAGATTTACCAAATTTCCAAGGAAGTTTCAGATGCATTAGCTAGCATCGTACATGATTAATGATATTTCAGATGGTGGTGCAGTTCATCTCGCGAAGATGAATGGGGAATGATTTCCTAGCAGGATTAATGGGAGAAAATTGAAGGTTTACAGGAATGATCCCTCCCCTACACAATGACTATATGATAGAAAGTCTTACTACTTCTGGAAGTTGAAAGAAATTGTAGGACTATAAACTACTATGTAGGGGGAAATTTCTATCAAAGAAGGAGGGTTGCGTGATGTTTAGGAAGATATGTAGGTGGAAGCTGTGACGAGATAACTACAACATAAGGTGGGGTCCCATGCATCCTATCCAAAATATGACCTTTGGTAGTGTTATAGTTGATTTGACAACACATTTTCCATTAAAAGGAGTAGGGGAAATGCATTTAAGGTGCAAATCTGGGAAAATCTGCCACCAAATTCGCATTTCTGAGGAAGATCTGAGGGGGAACAAACAGTTTGAAATTGAAATGGGTTATAAATATCGCACCTTGCTCCACATTTGGACACTTTGCTTCTTGAGAGTTCATCGTGTGTTTCTGCGCTTAAAGAGCCAAGTTTGTTGCTGCATGTCTCGTTACCTGAGTTGGGAAGAAGTTAAGCAATAATTTTTGAAGAGAGAAGTAGGGAACATCATGACGGCAACACTGCCAATCCACAATACAACACCTAGGTCACTGAGGCCAAAGCCTATTTCCTCTCTAGAAGGATATAAAAAGTATAAGAAACCACAAAAGACACTGGTAAGATAGTCACCATGAAAAATCCCTACAGAACTGAGAATCAAAGAGAAAATGGACAAACAAAAAAAAACCAATAGATTCTCAAGACTTGGACAAAGAAGAGTTGAACGAAGGGCTTGAAGATATCAACATAGAAGTAAAAGAGCCAATTTCTTAGTTGTTGTCGTATATGTGACCACAGAAGCCAACCTCAAAAGTGGCTAACGATCTAGACTCTATCAAGTTTAAGATATTCAAACTGTTGCTACTGGAGGAAGTTCCTATTGAAGGTGAATTGTTGTCAAGGGTACCCTAGCTCCGGATGGAAGATTGTGATTCGAGCGACCGTGAGAAATTTTTGTAGTTGGAACGTAGCAAGTATCTAAAGGCGGTGTACTATGAGGAGGCAAGCCTCACAAGACTTGAACCAATGAAATGGGCAGTCAATATTGAGCACGAAAAATTGTTGAACATGTTGTACATCTTGCAATTTGGTCGAAGAAACATCAACACTATTTTTGTGCACCAGTTGCTGGTGTTGGTCCATGATGGGTGCCTATGGTTGGGAGAGCCCATCCTAATTCACGACATGCTGATATGGAGAATCACAGTGTTTCTCGATCAAGGCGTGAACCCTGCAAATTCTTTTGTGGGGAAGTCACTTGAGAAACAGTTGACAGATGAGATGAAGAGTGACTTCAAGCTAATCAAGAAGTCTAAGGGATATGTCATCAATTCTTTCAAAGACAAAGTTGTGTGGTTTTCTGCACATATCTTAGTAGGAAACATCATGAGGATGTGTCATGCAGATGAAGTGTCAACACTAGTGGTATCATTCGATGTGCAGTGAACCAAGGAGGCTCAGTTCAATTGGGTAGGCTATCTATGCCAAGAATTCCTAGATGATCATCGTGTAGCAAAGGAGGAAAGAAATTTGTTTCATTATGCTTGGATGTTAATTCTGATTTCATTAATAGCTTTGTGAGCACTGGAGGAATAGTAGTTCCCCACAGTGGACCCAGATATCTATGAAGTTGCATGATATGCCTTGTTTTGGGCATCCAAAGATCCTACAAGGGCCATGAATAAGATGTTTTGGGTTTTTCTCGAAATGGATTTGCGTATGGTGATTAACAAACGACTGCGGCTATCACCTGTCCTATTTTCTCAATACCGTGATTTTGCAAATTTCAAGGCCAATTTTCACATTGTATATATCTGTTCCATGAAGGATTTGATGGACAATCTGCATGCACTACCATTTATGGTAGCAAAAGAAAATATTTTGGCTATTATCAGTAAGTGGTTGAGTGATTGGCTCACCCTTATTGACACAACAACAACAGACACAATAAATACCACTACCGAGATGAAGGCTGAGAAGAAAGATATGAAGAAAGAGCCAAATAAAGATCCAAAGAAGGTCACAATTCACCTGGAGGAACTCACTGTGCTGGAGACAGAGCGCACAGTCGACACAGAAATTTCCAATGAGGAAGAGGGTGGTGCAGACCCCTTTTGTGGGCACAGAGGAATTCTAGTCTCCATTCATTATTAAGAAGCAGTAGAAGCGGAGTGCTAGCGGTGCACGGAAGAAACAAAAATTGGACAAGTTCACCAGCATTGAACCACTGGCCCTCACAGAGGGGGACCTTGATGAAATTGGGGATTTCATCTGATCCGTGATAGATGATATCTGGGGATGACACATTGAAGATCAATACCAATCAGTATTGACAAAGTTCTAACAGGGCCTCAAGGAATTGTAGCTATAGACAGACATTCTACAAGTGAGCATGGGTCAAGAAATCCTGAAGCAAACGAGCATGACAACTTCAACAATAGAGCTTACCACAGACCTCCGCGCAGTGTAGTTGCCGGAGGGATTGTTACACGATATTTTTTCACTATCCCTGTACTTCCCATTCCTTGATCCTGGAGGACCTCTACAGTGAACCCTACATGCTTTGCCTTCATGAAGAAACTCCCATTCTGTCCCTCTTCATGAGCAGATCAATTCCCTTTTGCATCATTTCCCCTAAAACTTTTATTTTTCCCAGTTTACAAGACCCACGCTAATGACCTTTGTCTCTCCCGTGCTGATGTGCGGAAATTAGCACTATCCCTCATGCTGACCGGAGCAACTGAGCTGTGTTCCAGTCGTGTCAGTCTTTTTATGTAATATTTTTAAATTAGGAGCCGAAGCTTCCAGCTCTAGAAGCTTCGTAACAGAAGTCTGGTAAATGGTTTGGCCGGATGGGGTCGAGGATGTCAATTTGGGCTCCTTTCCCCTATAATGATGGAAATACCTCAAGGGATAAGCCCTTCTCCCATGAGAAGAGGATCCATTCCCATCGATTCATCCTATATAAACCTCCCTTCTTCCCAAGGACAAGCTAGTGTTGATATTGGTGTGCTAATGCTATTTTGGTTTGGAGTAGATAGTAAGCTATTACTAGTTGTAGCTATCTAGTTGTGTGAGGGAGAAGTGTGATTTGGTTTGGAGTGAAGCCTAAAGGGAAGAGCCCTAAAACTATTTTTGGTTGAGGCCATGATGGAATGCTAGCAGAAGTGTGTGGGAACCTGGTCTTGTCAAAGGAGGACTTCAACGTCAAGACAAATGGTTGTAATCTCTCTTTGATATTAATATATGCAGCTATCAATTGATTTCCTACATGATTTTTCATCTTACATATTCATGGCTTAATGTTTCTTGACTTGTTAAGTAGGTTGAATTACAATTTGTCTATTATCATGCTTGCTTTTTGTTATTATTTACTTGTTTCAAGTGCTAGAAGAAGGAAACGAGAGATAGCTGGAGCGAGCAAGCAAGGACATCATCAAACAGGATAAGCGGACTAAGAGGTAGGCCCTTTTAATTGGTTCTAACCTAAGGAAATATTCCATAAAATGTATCTATTGTGGCTAGACCCATTATCGGGCTAAAGGAATTCGTTTGTGTCTGCACTTATAAGTTTACTTCACCACAAATTGGTGACTCCACTGGGGATCCCAATCCTTTTGTTTGTCTTGGATTTCATGATTTCATGAGAACTTTTTTAATTCCACTTTTTCCCTTTGGTTATGTTTCATTTCTCTTGCTTACTGGTCTGAGTCTAAAATTCATAGTAGGAGCTCTAGTCCCTGTTTCAAATTTTTTTATTTTTTTCCTTATCTCCCTCGATCAGCATGCTTAATTCACTGACAGACATGTCAATCAATGCAAGTTGTTGAGAAACAGTTACACTGGCTAGCCTCTAGTGCTTGCTGTCAGTTAGGTAGTCACACTGATGCCTATAAGTGAAGATTAGGGCCTGACCCCAATCTTGGCCAGTGTGTTCTACTGTTGTGGTGTTTGACCCCGTAAGCCTTTTGGATCATTTTGTCCCTTATTAGAAAGCTACTTTTCATTTGGTTTTGTTTGCTTGTTGGCTTAGCATCTTCTTGATTGATTGATTGAGTCATTCAGTGGCCAGCGACACTAGGGCATCTAGTCATCGTACATTTAGTAGTTTGCAAACTTAGTGAGTCAGGTTGTAGGTGTACTTACTCTTTGCATTGTGTTTTTGGTCCTTTTATGAATTTGACCTCTTTTACAAAAGTTTGAAAAGTTTTTGTTTTCTTGTCTAAATGTTTCTTTTTCAGCATGGATTATGTTGCTTGTATTATGGTTGGTAAATTCCATGTTTCATGAGTTTGAATGAGTTTCTCCTTTCATGTGTTCATCTGCTTGAACAACTTATTGTCTTGAGAACTTTTTCAATGAGATATTATATGTGAAAAGTCTTGTTTCGTTGTTTCATGAACGAGTATGAAATTCTAGCTTGTTGCATCATTATGTTATGATAACTTGCATCATTAAAGACTAGAATTGCATCGGTATTTGAAAAGGAAGAGAATGTTTTTTGCTTTTGAAAGGACTAATAGATAAGTGCTTGCCAAGAAATTAGGAATTGGAATTCATTTTTCATTAGTTTATTGTTCCTTGATTGTTTGCATTTGATTGAGTAGTTTCTACCCTCTCAAGTATAGGCATTTCATCGAATTGAAACGGTCTTGTCTCATTTAGTTGCATTTAAGGTTTTTCGAGTCACATTGTTAAGACATAAAAACTTAAACATAACTCAAGATCAACTTTAAAAAGAATTAAATTAACCCAAGGCACATTTGACATTAACAATCATATCTAGAAGTTCTAGGCTAGAGACATGTTCTGGCATCTTTAAACCTAGAAGATGTCATTAGCTGTGGCATTAGACAATGCTAGTATAGATTTGTGCTCCCCATACCATCGAGTATATAACAGGAGAACCCACTAGGCTGCAATCCTTTTATCCTTAGGAACCTGAGTCGGTTGCCTTGCGAATGTGATACACCGAATACACCATTCAAGGAGATTTCCTGCTCGCACTTATCGGTTCGCCAGGAGGTATTCTGCAATTCACGGTTGCCTAGTAATCCTGTTTACCTAGATCATCCAGAGCAGTCATTTGATATTTTTGACTCATTAAACTTAAAAGATCATTCAAGCACTTTTCCTTTCAAGCTCGTTTCCAATCGAAAGAGATAGAGTCATCTTTGTTTCTTTCTCGAATCTTAAAAATGAAAGAGCACCAGTATTTTATGCATCTTAATAATTGATTGCCCACAATCGAAAACACCCTATTAGAATTTTTATGAGACCAAATCATGAGTTTCCCTTAAAAGAACATTTTAAAGCCTTTAGGTTAATTATTCTGTCAACTAAGGCAAGGTCATCTTGGCTGAACCATCTGCTTCACCCAATTCCTCTTCCTCTCCTCCATCTGAAAGATTGTCTGAGGAATTGTTTCCTGAGTTACCAGAGTCACTCGAGGACCAAGATGTTGAACTCACAATTTTTTTGTGCATTTAACCTTTGTCATCTCGTCCTTCGCCTACTTTTGATACTGGGTCATCTGCTGATCTTGGCTTGGAATCTTCAGACATTCTTGTTCAAACTCCAAAGAACTCGCCGACCACTAATGATCAGCTTGGACTAGTTATCTACCCTCCGACCCCTCTATTTGAACCTGTTGTGATATCATCACAGTGTCCTTCCAGTTTGTACGACAAGCCGGGTGTTCCTTTGGAACTATCCCCCCATACTCATTCATCCATTCATCGTCGTTTGTTTTTAGACATGGAATCTGAAGGTGATGCTCCAGTCACGTCTCCGAATGAGTCCGAAGTTTCTACTCCACACACTGTTTAGGGGAAGAATTGTCATTTCCTCTCAAGAGTTTCCCCTTTTCAGGAGGTATTCTCGCCATTTTTCCACCCAACTATGTGTCTTTGGCACAGTTGGTTTTAGGTACACCTAGTGCCTCATCACTTTACCATAACCTTGTTTGGGCATCAGGCACCATGCCTACTTCAGGTTCATTCGTTACGAACATGACTTCCCAACAAGCTGTTACCTCAATCTCGGTGCAACCCACCATTCAGAATACCCTTGTATCGCCAATCCCAGTTACCCGTGAGGCACAAACGATAGTTTCAAAGGTTGTCTCTATCAGTTCCTCTGTTCCTCTAGTTAGTGGCCAGGCTGTGCCACTGCTTGAGGGGAAAAACCTAAATGTCTCTATGGTTTCAAGTGCCACTAATTTGAGCAGCTCATAAGCTTACATGCTTGGTATAAAACAACCTTCTTCTCGTATTATTCAAAACCCTATTGATCCCACTAGATCAAGCAATGTCCAGTACCAACAGGTTCAGAATCCCATTGGTTTATCTAGATTAAGAAATGTTCAGTATCAGTAGCCCTATGAGTCTCCGATCCAATACCAAAATCCTTACGTTCCATATGGTTCTCAGGGAATGGTTAATCAACCTTACACCCTCCAATCTTAGCAGTACATCCAACCTAGCTATGGCCAAATTCAGTTTGGAAATTTCCCGAGCACTATTCCAGTACCCTTACAGCAGCAAGGAAAACCTCTACAACAATAAGGGAAACCTTTGTTAGCATAAGGGTAGCCTTTGTTGCAGCAAGGGCTCTCTGCGCAATAACAAGGGCAAATGATCCCACGGCAAGGTCAACTGCAAGAACCGCAAGGTCAACCCTTGCAACACTTGTAGCAAACTGCGTAGCAACAAATGCAATATGCTCCGCACAATTCTCAACCCACGTCCTCACAAGGCCAACCTCTGCAGCCCCTGGGACAAATTTTTCAACCACAAGGTCAACCCTTACAATAGCAAAACCAACTAGGGCAACAAAAACCCTTGTATACATATCAACAGGTGAACCCTTGCAAGGGCAGGGTTAAGGTCTCAAAATCCTCATGTCCTAGGTCAATAGGTTCAAAATCCTACCAACCAGGGGCATCAGGTATAGAATCCCTATGTCCAAGGGAAACAAGTATATCAACCTTATGCCTAGGGATAGCAGGTCCAAAACCCTCTTGTTCAGGGACAAAAGGTTCATCATCAATATGTTCAAGGACAACAAGTCCCATATCCATATGTCCAATGTCAACAGACTCAACAGCCTTTTAACCCGTACGTTGCTTATCAACAACCTATGGCCAGACAGTTCCAAGGTATTCAAGGTCAAAATCCTCCCTATGGTCAAGGTAATCCCCAATGGGGATAGCCTCAGATGCCATATGGCCAAAATCCACCACTGTGGGGCCAAAATCCTTACTAGTAGGGATGGGATCCTCCCTTTGGGCCTGCTTATCAACCTCCCATTCCTTTTAACACCCAATTGCCTTTCCTGGCTACACTTGAGTTGCCAGATGTATCTCGCCTGACGAATGATCCGATCCTTCATTCGCCGTACTGGCCTCCGGTGTCGTCTAAGATACTGAGTGATTGTCCAAAGTTTGATGGGAAAGCTAAAGAAGATCCTCAGGCCCCTAGTGCTCATCGAACTCATATGTGGACGATTCCATTCGTCTCCATCTTTTCCAGCGAACCCTCATGGGTGCTGCAACAAAGTGGTACATTGAGCTACCTCAAAGTACTTACCATGACTTTAGCTCTTTAGCCATGGCTTTCCTCACGCATTTTCAGTTTCCGGTTCGCTATGAAACTAGCACCTATTTTCTCACGTCGCTTAAGCAAGATACTGTGACACACATCTCCCATCACATCCATGAATTGAGACATAGACGTTGCCTGATCAAATTCGAGATTATTGATTAGATGCTCACTGAATTGTTCACCAAATCATTCGTGACCCCAATTTCTCACGATATAGCTATGGGTGGATGCATCGCTAAAGAGTAGGCCATCGCTCGTGCCCAGTACTTGGATCTAGTTTACTCTCAGTCTGGCACTTTGTACGAGTTGTTACCCAATGCTCCCCAGCCATCATCCGATCCCAGAGCATCAAAGTCACCAGCTATTCCCCCTGTTTATGGAGTTACTAGTTCAGTATCCCAAACCCCCAATAAAACTTCTTCCAAACAGAAGTCGGTCTCAAATGTTGTTCCTAATAGTTCATCCCATAATCCACCTAGGTCCACACTATCCAGTCTACCACAACAGACAAATCCTCGAAAGGAAAGAAGAAAGGAAAAGGAAAAGCTAAATCCGATGCCTTGAAACAGGGTCCTCCCAAATCGTCTACTGACAAATCTTCGCAACGGAAACCTAAGTATCCCTGCCTCATATTTGAGGAAGATCACTACATTAAGGATTGTCCCTGGCGATCCAAAATTAGTTGCCTGCTCAAAGGGACCCCTGCTATCCTCAGAGAGTCGTTTCCATCTAAGCAAACCCAAATGGTAGACCAACCCCAATGTACCTCCTCCGGATCTCAAGTTTTCATGATGAGTACACCTATTAATGTGGCTACTACATCGAAAGACTGTCAAAATCCTTCTTCAGCACCCGGGGAAGAGAAAGAAGATACCCTTTATTCTTCTACCCCGAGTTCTGGCCCTCTGCATATTGAGCACCCTAACCCTAATTCCGCTTTGCAACCATCCTCTAGAGGTGTGATGTGGAAATCCCCGTATAATCCCAACAACCAAGCTTCTCAGCACTATAATATTGTTGAGGATTTGGCTCAGGTGCCATCAACCATGTCAGCTCTTGAGGTACTCCAAAACTACCCATCACAACATAAATCTTTGTTGTCAACTATTAGGGGCATCGATCCCACCAATTCCAATTTGATATGTTTTGATCTAGAGAACCATGTTCCGTGGCTCCCTCATCAGATTACCTTTCAGATTTAGGTAATCATAATGAGAAGACCATCCACCGAACTGTCATCGATGAAGGTGCTTCTACCTGCATCATGTCGACCGCATGTTGGAAGGCTATTGGCTCTCCTGCATTAAACCAATATCCGAACACTTTGGAAGCTTTCGACGGGCACAATTCGTGACCCTTCGGTGTCTTACCTAAGCTTGCCATCTCTTGGCTTGTTGGGGCTTGACTCGGGTTCAGAGTTAATTAGCCAAACAAATCCTTGTGGCCCTTTTGGCAATAGCCTACGGAGTGCGGACTGAGGTCTCACCTGAAGTAGTATGGGGGGATGCTGGAACAAAGTTTTCGCACCCTTGAGATGTATGAGGTGTTGTTTTAGTCCAACTGTGAATACCTTCGTGCAAGTCACTTCGTGCACTTTCCTGACTTGTGAGGCCTTCACGCTTTGTTATACTTGCCTTCGCGCAGCCCTAATCAAAGGCTAAGGTGATTTCGCACTGCTAAGGTAGCGATCTGTGCTCTTTCCCTAAGTTACATTGCAGATATTACTTATATTCTTATAACTATTAGTTAACTTCGCATAAATAGATACTTATCTTATATCCACTTATTCAACATATTCATATAAGTTCACGCAGAAAATAAACAGTAAACTTGCAATTCATACCCAATATACCTCAATGAATAAAACAAGAAAAGACACATAGAATGATAAGAAACTTCTCTTTATTAATTTCTCCAATGGTTACAGACTTGACTCACCCTACGCACTCAGCTGTAGGGGTCCACGCACTCAGTTGTGGACTACTAGGCCTCTGCGCACTCATCTACAAAGCCTTCTCCTACTCTACAACCAAAAACATGACTTTACACTTCCGCAAAGACTCAATGCTTCATCTTCTCTTAGATTCTTCAATCTCCTTAGCTCTCTCTACAACCTAGAGGCTCACTCTATTTATACAATCCCATGGTCCACGGACCATGGGTAGAACTCTCAAGCCGACATTACATTACAAAACTAAGGGCAGACAACCCTGTGACTCAACTAAAACATCACGCTCCGCGCCCACACTTCACGAAGTCTTTACATCGTACATAGTCAAAACTTGGGCTTTAAGCCCCAAAACATGCCTTGGGCGGATCACGCACCCAATAGGACTCCAACACAAACATCATCACTCACCCTCGAGTCACTTTGTTGGTGCAAAGATCTTCGTGCGGAGACCTCCCAACTCTACTTGGATAGCTGCGAGGTCAGTAATTCACTAAGCGACTGCCTAATGTATCTCCTGGACACGCTGTTCGGAGACCACGGTATCTGAACTGCTTCTTAGTATCTACTCCTGGGTCCCCTGCATTTGCGTGAGCTTGCCATCAATTGATGTTGTAATAATGAAGGCTTCATCAATCCACGGTTGGACGTGTGCCTTCAACACCACTTCTTTCTGCTGCACCGCGTCTACCTTCTCCTCAACTACCTTGGCCTATTGCATCTGCGCGAGCTTCTTTGTAAGGGCCACTATCTGTGCAGTCCCTTGTATGTCGTCATATTGTTTTTGCAGCTCACGTACCTCTGTCTCCAAGCACTGTATGTTCGGGTTGTCCTGCAGAGCAATGAGAACCTCGAACGATTCTTCCAACATTTTGGTGCAGTCCCTCACTGCACTATTGATCTCTTCTATGCCCGTGGTGATGGTGCTGGTGCATTTTTCCCTCACCTCTGGAGGATTTTAAGGTTGCACCTTCAATTGTAGCACTGCTATCTGAAGGTTTAGCTCTAGCTGAACCTTGGCCATCTCTTCTTGCACCTCACACACTCCTGCTGCTAACCTCTGGATGTGTGCCTCTCCTCGGATGGCCAACTAAGGGACCATCTAGCAGGCTTCTTCAAGTACCTGCGCTATCTGCCTATTTTGGGACATGATCTTGTTGTGTTGCAAGCTCAACTGCTCCATGTTGATTCTTTGTTCACTCAATACCTGCAGCGCACGGCCCTCCCTGGCCCGCACTTATGAAATCACTCTGTCCTGCAGGAAATAGAGTGTCTCTCGAGGGAGTGTAACCATGTTGATCCCTACTCCCTTCAGCGCACTGACCGTAGGCCTGTCAGCCTCATTTTTTGTAACTAGTGCCCCCTCTGGAAACATTATTGTTTTGGTCGTGTGGGTGCGTAGCATTTCTTCAGCTGCGGTTGTTCCTACTGCGAAGCTGGTCGAGAGAGTACCAGCCTGAGGAGTGCACACCTGCAACTCCTGAATATATGCCAAGAGGGCCCCCAACACAATTTTATTCTCCTCTGCCAACTATTGGAGGTCCTCCGTGGTGGTGGCGCGCACTATCTGCCCTATATGGTGCAAATCTCCCTCAGTGAGGGTGATCAGGTTGAAAGAAGTATTAGATGCTTTTGACTTCTTTCGCGGCCCCACCTGCTCTCTCGAGCACTGGTGCTTTAACTGCGTTGACATTGTTTGTAGGTCTGTGCCACCCTCCTCTGCCTCTATCTCCATTTCTTGCTTCTGCTCAGGCAAAGGTGACTTCCAACCCTCGTGCTCCTTCTCTGTTGCCTTCTGTGCTTCTACTACGGCCTTCGCAGCGTCTCACACCTCCTGTGCCTTTGCTGTTGTGACTTCTTTTCATCTCTTTTCTGCCGACTGTGCTACTCGTAGTTTTTCCTCCTCCTTTTTTTGTGCAGCTGACTTGTCTGCATCCACCGCAGAGATGTCTAGAGCACGCAACTCCAATGGCCATGCCTCAAGGACATCAAAGATAACATCATCCTTGGTCATGTATGGTAGTTCATTCCACTTCTTTGCAAGGTCCTTGTGTGCCCTGATGTAGACATGATGGAAGTATGCGTTAAACCCTACGAAGCTTTGTAAGCTATTATATATAGTTGGCGATAACCACAGCTTGTAGATAATCCCCATTCTAATGTTCATCTCCATGAACACAAATAATATTTTACTATCTCGGATCCTGCGCATGTCTTGAGTGTTCCAGAACGAAGCATACTTCGTGGCCTCAAAGAGATCCATCACAATTTTGGGGAGCTAGTTGTCCTCAAGCAATTCCCCAACCACTAACATTATGGATAGCAGAAGCCATGCATAGTGGAAGGTTTTCCCCTATTCTTGTGCCTCGCAACAATTCTCCAGGAACTCCTAGCACAAGTATTTGGACCAGTTAAATTTGACCCCCTCTATGCACTGCCTAGCAACTGCAACCACCAGCGTGGGCACCTTATCCGCGCGACACTTCCGTATGACCTTACCTACTAGTATCTGAGTTGTGACTTTGATTGCCTTGTCGTTGATACTAGAGATTGCGTAGCCCCTCTTTTTCTTCTCTAGCTTATATTTCTTTTTCATGGCATCCGCGATGGCCAAATCTTTGCTTTTACCCTTCAAAATGTCTGTGGGTCTTCCCCTTTACAAGGGAGTCAGGTAATTCTATGGATAATGTGGTCCGTGATGGGGATGGGTTCCTCCAACCACAAACACCCATCATGCACCAGGCAGAGCAGTTGCCTGACGATGAAGATATTCACTGGGGTGTGATGATAATGCGGCACCCAGAGTAGGTTCAACAACCTTGCCTTTTTTACGCCGCACAACCACTTGCGCGTCTCCAACTCTATGACTTCCACCGCAGTGTTTTTCTTCGGCTTTATGAGCTGCATGGTCACCAAGTGAGGGTATTTCTAGTGGTTAGCAAGATCCCAATCTTCGAACTTCAAACTCGGCACTCGTCCCAAGCGTGCTCATTCAAAAATGATATCATTAGGTAGTAGTGGAGTCTGTAGAGAGCTTTTACACTCATCGATATCCTTGGGCACCTTTACCTTCCCCTTCCGCGAAGGAACACACGCGGGCAGCCTGGTTAGAGGGTCCACACCCTCGGTTTCTTTCTCCATGTCTTCCTCCTCATCCTCTTCTATCAGGATGTCCTCAAGTTCTTCCTCCTCCTCATCGGTTTCCAGATTAACCGCTTCCCATTTTCTTCCATTGTTAACTTAGTTTATAGAGGGTTTCGAGTAGACACGCGCACCAGAATCATGGGTAGCTTATCTTTCTTGGTTCTCAGCATGAGCGGTGATTTATGGATTTCTGCAACTATCCCAACGCTCTCAAGGACATCTTCTACTGTCATGGCCTATGTGGCATCTTTGGCGGTCATTTCTCCGATTTCCTTGGCTTCTTCAGACACTGCCATTTTGTTTGTCCAGAAATCTCTCAACTGTTCAACTGGGTGCTCAAACAACGCTTTCAATAGGTTAAACAAGTCTTAATTCAGAATAATTTTGGCACACAACAACTCAATTCTCAAATTACCAACTGTTGTTTGTTGGGAAACCCTTTGTAATTTATAGCACCTTTTGAATTCAAATTCAATCATTCCCCCCAAATTCAGTCCATTAATGCTCCCTTGGCGATAGATTTTCCCAAACCTTTCCCATAAAGCTCACCTTAAATTCCTTTTACCTACTCCATTTAGTCTTAAACCAAGAATCACATTGTGAATAGTGACTATAACAGTCACTTTATAGCCGACCCGCGCGGCAGTGCAACTATCCTTGCGTTGTCGCAAACCCTATGACGCTTCGCTTCTATGCGCATTCCTGACATCACACTGCTCTTAGGTGAAGTATTTTATACTCTCGTGGCCCATTTCAACTGCCTGGAGTGCCAAGACTGTGCTTCCCATGGCTAGTGAGGTGGTCATCACCTGTATACGGCTTTACCCAATCATCATTTACTTCTTCTTGGAGAAGTTCGCCTTTTAACCTCACTACTTGCGTCACGTATTTTACCATTTGCATTGCACCACCATTTGTGATCCTTTTAGTAATACATAGCCTAATCCAAGGCATCAAACTAATCAACTCTCGGCGGTAGTCTTCAAATTTATCAATGCAATCATGTGCATTATGTTTTATCACCACAGTCCTTTTATTAACAAAATCCCTTTTCATTCCTCCCTCCAATGTCTTGACTTCTTATTCCACCATGGCGCTTTTCTCCCTCAAATGAACTTTTGAATTCAAGAGTTCTTGGAGCCTAAGATTACCCCACTAGATCTCTGCATTAGGTCCCAAGCATTCTTCTTCTTCCAGCAGTGCGATCCCTTCTTTCAAGGCTTCACAATCTGTCATATCCGCGAGCGTTACTATGCGCGAACTAGGCATGATATACTTCATTGGTATTTCAGCGCTTGCTTCATAAACCAACCTACAAGGCATCTGTCTCATAAGTTTCTTGCACATCGCCCTATAAGCCCATAGGACTGCTGGTATGCGTAGGTCCCAATCACTTTCATGCACATTACATACCTTGTTTAGTGCTTTGCACACTTTATTAAAGGCTTCCACATGGATAACCTTATGCGTGCTCATTCTTTCCACATTCCATCATTCCAATTTGAGGAGTCGGTCGCGCATTTGTCCCCCCAACACATGCTTATTGATCGTACTTCCCATTGCAATGTTCATGTGCATCCGCGTAGGTTGTTTATCATATGCTTGTGCCCACCTGGACAGAGGTGCACGTAGACTATCCCGACCATTGTATCTACCCGTCGACCACCCTATAGTTTTCCCAAACCATGTGCGCATCATTCTCCTATAGGTGTGCCAGTCATCAAAGTTTCCTTTGTGCGTACCCCACCACATCGCGGGTGTAGCGCGCAGTACCCAATTCAAGGCTTCGAATTGTTGCTCTCTGGCACCTCCCTTTCAAATTGGTCTAGGAAAGCATCTGTCTCTCCTAATCCATCATAAGTAGGTAAATCTCTCATTTCCATTGATACATAGCGCAACGATCTTGTCATCATATTACAGTTTAACGTGCTTACCTCATGTAACCTGTTCTACCACCGCTCTATCTCCTCATCTGAATCTGAAGTACAAGAGATTTCGTGCTCCCTTGAAATTTGTCCATCTGTAGTTGGATTTACCCAGTCTTGCTCTCACATGGTTATCCTGTAGATGCATTCCAAATCATCGTCACTTTCATAGTCGCACAATGGCTCAGTGTAGCGTGATCCCTCAGCAAGGTCCAACGGTATTACTATGCGCAGAGACTTCTTTTCGAAAATCATCTTGCGCTTTTTCAGATTAATCACCCCATTCATGTTAGTGGCCCAATCAATTCCTAAGATCGCAGGGTATGGATTGTTGTCATAAAAAATCTCTATCACTTCAAAGTTTTCTAGCGTACTTGCTTCCTCAATATCCACAGTGATTCCCTACAATCACCCTAACGATATTATCGTCTGCTGGTTCGCCATGCACAGGTGAATAGGAGACCACTGCAGCGTAGGCCTCCCCATGTGCTTCCATGTCTGCTTTGGTAGAACGTTCGCGTCCAACCCTAAATCCAAAATTACTTGGTCCATATCATATTCTCCAATCTTCATGGTTAACCTCATTTCTCTTCCTGTTTTTTACAATCTTTCGAACTACATGCGGTTCTCCGTGTGCGGTCCCCGTGCATCTATTAATGAGTTCATGTAATCCCTTTACAGCCTTACTATCACGCAGTATCTTCATGCACGTTTCCAGGAACATTGTGAGCATCGATGGGTCCATCTCCAACTCTGATCTATCTTTGCTTCTTGAAGTGGAGGCATCAGCGAAGCTCTTCTTAGCTTCCATAAAGGTTTCTCAAGCGCAATCCAAATAAAACTCTGCTTCTTTCGCCAAAGCTTTGCGAACCCAAGTACTTTCTTTCGGCTATTTTCCTTTATCATCTCCCATTGTAATTCCACTTCAGAGCATAATATTCACATTTGGATCATCCTCGTGCAGCTCAAACCTCATCATTTTTAGGTTCTGAGTCGGGGGAGGTGGTAGCACTCCCTTGTCGCGTAGGAAAATCCTTCATCTCATGATCAAACAAGGTAGAGTACAGACATGATGGATGCATCAGATTCACACAATCCCAGGCATAATGTCATGTCCCCCTGCAATTGTAGCATATCAATTGTCTGCGACCTCTCCTAGGTCCTCCTCCAACTTGGCCTCATCTACACCCCTGGAATCTGGTTCACACCATCCCTACACCTTGGTCTAGGGGGCGCGTTTTTGCTTGAACCCTGTAGGTGGGAGTTCTATCCATCATTAGCTCATAACTTCTACATGTGCGCTGATCGTGTCCCACCAATCTACAGAAATTATAAAACAACTGTTGCGAGTTCTACGTGTAGTTTTTCAACAAATGGCAGTTTTCTGTAGCATGCTTTCCTCCTATTTGACAAATTGAGCACCACAGAGCAAACACTGCACTTGGTCCTTCTTGTGCTTCTAGTATTAACGGCATCAGTCCCCCTCCCACAAGGTAATTCAAGAATACCAGGCAGTGGTCTTTATCATGACCCTGACCTTTGCATTTCGCACACCACACCTCTTCGTGTGCTTTTGGTCGGACTATTCTGTCATGTTTTAGACTCTGCATCTCGAGGCATAAGTTTTTCAACTTCGTGTGGATCTTCTGAACTCCCAAGTTAGGATCTTGTATTGGGGTCTCATGTAGCCTCATTGCAATCTCTAAAGCCTCTGCCTGAGTTGTTAACCTTTGATGTGATAGCGCGTTCCTCAAATGCAATGATAGTGATGCTACAAACCATTCGCAGTGCTGTCCATCCGTCAGATTCATGTTAGCTTCACAAATCGTGCACTTCAGCCTCTGATCTAGCTCCTAAGGAGTCTCACCTAGTAGGATCATGATCTCTTTGAACCCAATGATCTGCTGCACTTCTGACTTCGACCTTCTAAATTCCTTAGTTAGCGCAACTTGGATAACCGCGATTCCCGCATTCGGATTATCACTTGAGTTCTTGATGTACCAGGTGAGTGCATGATCCTGTAGAGTGCTAACCAATGCCGCTTTCTTCATATTATCATCTGTAACTCCCTGAACTTCCCATATGGCTCTTACAATGAACCAAAATTGGTTTAGGTCCTCATTTCCTACTCCCTTGAACATAGGAAACTTTATCGAGCTTGACATCATAAAACGCGGAAGTGTGTTGTGACCATCAACAACCCCCATTTTTATTAATGTTAGCAATAACATTAATAAATGGGGACCCATCTAAAAAATCAAAACTTAGCACTTAAGATTTCCTTTTTGTTTTCAATAAAACATGATATCAAATAAAAATTCCCAAAATATGAACTTTTAACTTTCATGCTTCATGCGCATAAAAAACGTTATAAATGTTGAGCCTCCTTATGAAAAAGCGCTATATAACCACAAAATTTAGGAAAAACCCTTGTAAATGGAAAATCTAGAGTACTAAGAAAAACTTTAATAAACCCGCTTTTTAATGATAACATCGTATCGCAAAAAGGGTAATGGCAGACATCTTTTACACAAGAAACTCTTCAAAATGCGAAAAAGTGAGAATGCGAGAATGCGAGATCGTAAGTCTTATAAACTCATCGCATATCGCAGATTTCATTGACCAATGCACCACTTAATACAAAACGCTCAAATATTGCGAAATGCGACAAAGCTTCTCGTAGCTGCACGATGAAACAAATGGTTGTTAAAGATAATAGGTTTTGTGATGTCACGATCTGCAATATTGCGAAGCAAATCGCAAAATCGCTTTATCGAAAATCTAAGGGCTTAGAGTTCAAAGATAGTCCTTTTCATCATTCGATGCAAGAGTTATGAGGATTAATGTTAGCTTAACGGTCCATTGATGGTATTTATTAAAAACGAATCAGAACTGGTTTAAAGGACCATCTCAAGTAAGGTGATATCTTTGGTATGATTTTAAAAATTAAAATATTTCCTGTCACCTTATTGTTGTTCATTATTCACCATCATCCTTATCGTCTCTTTATTATTTGCTTACAATTTTAAGGAGAAATACATATAACAGCACATAGAGCATAATGGGAAAGAAAGGAAAAGCTCCCACATCTAAAAAATCAAAGATGACTCTGTCATTTATAGACACCACTTGTACCAAGGAAGCAGGGATATCTACTTGGGAAGGCATGTACCAACTGTTAGAAGAAGAAAACCAGAGAGTTATGAAGGTTATAGTCATGACAGATGGACGTGGGTCATCCGAAGTATCACTAACAGAGCTTGCATGCCCGTTTCTGCACCGCATTGCAGCGAGACCGAAGATACTCCCTTACATGGATATGGTAAAATGGATTATAGACCACACTGATATATCTGACAAGTAACTCAAGACACGGAACTAGGAGGTGATGGGGTAATTTACCCCAAGTAATTTGAGGCATATGTATCACCTACCAGAGCCCTAGGCCAGTTATAACAAACAATTTGTGGAAAAATTCGCCAAAGAAAATGAGGATTTAGCAGACTGCACAAAACGCTGGTCTACAAAGGAGGAACCATTAAAGAAGGATAAAAATGGTATGTACACCACTGGCTCCCTCTCTTCTCTCTATTGTTTTGTTGCTGCAATGTTGTGTAGACTATTTGGGAAGCACAAATATCAATAAGTTTTCATCAGAATGGTTACCTTTATTGGATGTGGCCACCAATGCCACCGTAATGGATTGGGCCCAAATTTATCAGATAATTTAGCTTCTGCTATTTTAATTTATTGAACTAAAAGAAGTTTTTCTCAGAGGTTTTACCCTCCATTTTTTTTAGCTGCCTACGTCATGGATGTCATTTGTTTCATATCTGATTTTCCCATCATGGGGTGGAAATGGATAGTACAAAACCCTCTACCTATTCAGGTTCATCACAAACAACTGTGGGAATCCAATTTCATCCCACATTTCTACAAGATTTGTCATGGAGTGATGTTTCCTATTCATAAAATGCTATATAACAAAGATGCCCCAAGATTCTCCCCAGAAGCTGAAATTGACATTCTCCCTGTGGGAAGGTGGTTTGGGGAGGAGTTATTCACATAAATTAGGGTATTTGGGAACATTGATTCGCCTCACGTACTTCCTCTTTATGTCCCCGACAAACTAATGGGTTCGAGAAATAGCTTCCCAAACCTATGATATTGGGGGAATGAGTAGAGAACTCAAGAATTCTAAGAAGGCCATTTGGCCTCAATTCCCTGTACTCTGCGAGGCTTTTGCATTATTTGATTTAGGGCATGCTTTTAAAGTGGCTGAAAATATGCTAAGTCTATAGCTACCAAAAATCGGAGGGAGGTAGTATGATCCCTTGGATACTATCAAGAATTATACAATGATGGTCAAAATAAAAGTGTTTACTAAAGAAGATGATATCTTCGACGATGTCTTTCAGCAGAAGAGCACTCTCAAAGAGATTCTACATATGGCGCAACTTTAGTTTGACCAAGGAAAACTTCAAGAGTTTAACCATTACAGAGAACAAAGGTTGGCAGATGTCCCATTATACAAATTGCGCATTGAACGAATAAGGGAGCCCACTCCCAGTATTAGAATAAGTGGAAGTTCAGGAGAAGACAAGTCTAAATCAAAGTCCGAAAGGGAATCAGCTGAAAAATCCAATAAGCAGTCAAAGAGTGAACACAGCAGGAGTGAAGGGTCAATCAAAGATACAACTCAGTCCACAGAGAAGCTTGATCAGTAGATTTTATCCCCGAAACAGGCTGAGATTCCCGTTCCCCTTGCAAAGCCAACAAAGCCAATTATAGTAGATCTAGAAAAGGAGTGGGAGAATTTTAATGAGCTAATGAACACCAAGGAACAAAGTACAGAGCCACTGATAAACCTAGGGGAGATAGCCACAAAGATGATAATAGAAGAGGTCATTAATACTCAAGACACAGAGCATATTCCTGTTGCTCCGTCGTCCAAAATTGTACTGAAAATAGATGATATTCCTCCTCTGGATGTATTTTATAGCCCGCAACATAAGGCTATTGTCAAGAGACAAAGAAAGAAATGGAAAATAGATACTGTACTCTCTCCAAAGGCTAAGCCTTTGGATGTCCTTTGGCAAAACCCAACCACCAATCCAACAGAAAACCTAACTAGGCTCTCTCAGATTGCAGGGGCATATGCTTCTACAACCATTGATAAAGCATCAAAAGTTCAAATGCTACTAAAAGAAAAGGAGGATAAGATCCTATTTTTGGAATAACAGCTATAACAGGCCAACATCAGCCAAGAAGCAGAAATACAATTGGAAAAACTACAACAAGACTTCCAGCAAATGCAGTTGGATTACCAAAACAATCTGGCAAATAAAGAACAACAGTTACAGGCCACAATAGAACTGCATAAGGATGACCCTAAAATTGAAGAATTTGTCACAGAAGCCTTTCCCTCAATGAACAACTCTTACAATAGGAAGAAACACTCTGCCAAAGAATCTCTCAATGGAATTCCCATTGCGAAAAAAGTGATAACATTACAAATCAAGTCGTAGATTTATGACTTGATTATGATTTAGTTTTTAAGAAAGTTTTTGACGACAGAAATCAAAGGAAGGAAAAAGAGCAGAATTTCCTAGGATTGATGAATCCCACAAAGAAATGCTATTTGCAAAATGGGATGCACAACTCAAGGAAGCAGAGAAAGCGATGGAGGAGGCAACAACAACAGCAAGCAACGTCATCGACTGCATCAACGAAAACTTGCATAAAGAAAATTTAATATCAGAGACCACTCTAGGATTCCTCCCAAAGACACAACAACTTCAAACGAGGTGGAAGCAAATGACATAGGAAATGGTAGAGTCAATTAAACACATAAGCAAGTTAAACTGGGATACTTACTAGCAGTTCCTGGTAAAACCACATAGCTAGTGGATGACTTTGAAATGCATCATAATGTCCATCGACAAGATAGTGCCAGCACTTGCTAATTCCGTATTCATAGGACAATTAAAATCTGAGGTCGGCCAACCTACGCTCTTGAAGCCCATGCTGGATATTTGCAACTTAAAAGAACAGATGCATAATTTAGCATAGATACAAGTTTTAGTTTGATTTTAGTTCCTTTTTGCTTAAAATGAGGAAGGTGGTTTAAACCTCCTCATCTATTTTTGTAATATTTATTTTTAGTTTTCATTAGAGTAGTATTTAAACCCCTCTCATGCTTTTAGAGAGGGGTCCAGAATTTTATCAAAAACAATTCTTCAGAACGTGCACTTTGCCCCCCACTGAGGAGGTTTTGATAAATGAATGGAATGAGATTTATTTATATCTGAGTTTGGTGTCTGCTATTGAAATGAACTTTTGTACTCTTAGTGGATATTGAATTATTTGAAGATAAATCTATATTGCTGAAGCTCATGAGTAGAACCTATTACCAATGGTAATTTTATCTGCTAATACTTTTTGCTTATGTGCTAAGTGATAAATTATTTTTAGTTATTGATATATGAAAGCCTTAATGTTCAGTTGTCATTATTGCACTTTTGTACGGTGATAAATATTCTTTTTATGCTGAGTGTATGAATAACTTATTATGCGATGTGCTTATCATAATTGTTTCGGCTAATTTATTATACGAAACAATCATATTTAATGGATTCCTTTCTCGTAGTGATTGAATGATTTTTATTATCAATTGTTGTTGGAAATTATTTTAGATCGTATAAGTAAAGCGTTACTCATAGGATAGTTTAGAGTTAGATGTTTTCCTTCATTAGAATAAAATTGCATATGTTAGTTAAGAGATAGATTAAATTTAGAATAAAGCATCCACCCCATAAACCCCAAAAAAGAAAAAAGATCATCCCATTAGTGTACCATCATAAACAGATTGGGAAACCAGTCCCATCACCCCCAGTCGGAGCCATTATCCCAAATGGAAAAGGAGCTGCTTTCAAGGTCCGGACTGGGTGGTTATCCCCCTTGTTGTAGACCCGATTTTTGGGCCTTCAACATATTTGGCACTAGAAGGAGAGCCTGAGCTATGAATGGCGAGAAAATTTAAATCCACAACCCATTCTCAGAGTAAATTGCCCTCAACATCTCTCCCAATTTCTCCATCACATTTGAATCTCCAAATTCTAAGCGAGAAGTTGAGAAAACGACAACCACCACTAAAAACCTGAACATTTCAGATAAATCCACTCTTGAACCTCCTGAAGTTCAATCTTTAATTCATAAACTTCAAGGATTTTCCATATCACCACAGAAGTTTGAGTTATCACAGGGCAGTGTGACTTCGCAATACATTCCTTCCCATCCTCTTACCAGATTACAAAGTGAAAAGCTTGGTATTGAACCAACAGAATTCCCTCTTCGGAAAAGAAAAAGAACAAGGAAGACACCGAAAGGGTCTTATAGTGAGACTCTTTCATCATCATCATCCATTTCATCTAATCCATTGCAAAGTCAACCATCCACCCCCCAACTCCATATTGTTGTTCAACAGGGTACTGGAACTTCAACATCGTCTTCCCAACCACTTGTAACTTCATCTGCGCTTTCCTCTATTAGTATCTCAACAATGACACAGAGACCATCGAACAATCCAAGGGCAGTCACAATTCTTGCACCTTTGAGTCAATTGCTGGCTCATCCTGAAAAATGGCTGCCAAAGTTTAACCCAGATATAGGAGTACTGGAAGAAGAACACATAAACAACTTTATGTTTTCAATAAATTTAAATGGAGTGACTGAATAAGGCGTCGTTGTTAGGCTTTTCCCGTATACCTTACAAGGAGTAGCTGGGTCCTGGTATTTTTCATTACCATCAAGATCCATTACTAGTTGGAACATTTTCAAAGAGAAGTTATTGACTAAGTCTGGTGATGATAGGTCTACAATGACATTAATTAATGATCTCTCAAATCTTAAAACCAAATCAAGAGAACCTATCAAAGAATTCAACTCGCTATTTAATAAACTCTTAAATAAGATTCCTACCGCATCTAAACCTAGTGAAGAGGTTCGAAGTGAATGGTATATATCTGCCTTACCTTCGAATATAGCAATCTTTGTAGATAGGGCTGCTAAGCCAACATTAGTTGAATATGTGAAAGAAGGAATAGCGGTGGAAAAATGTATCCTAGCTTTAGAAAATAAAAACGCTGTAGATGAAAGAAAATCTAAAAAGGTTGCTTTTAGAGATGACCCTAAGAAAAAACAATCAAAGGACCCATTCGACTTGGAAGGGTTACAGAAAGTTTTAAAAACCATGTCCAACGAAATGGTTGATATTAAGAAACAAGTGGTAGAAACCTCTTCCAAGAAACCTTTCAAACCTTTCAGGAAGAATCCTTCAATCGATCCAAAGCCTCCCAACGCTATAACAAACACAGAATTAAAAGGGAAAGAAGAGGAAGTTTCAAATGAGGAACATTCTGATGATGATGAGGTCGTATAACTACAAGGTATGTGGGACTTCATTCTTCCCGATGAAGAAGATCAAGACGCATTACCAGTGACTACTAGAAGTAGAAATCAACTTGTTCCTCCACAATCCAGTTCTAAATAGAAAAACCCAAGCCCAGTTTCCAAAGATAAAATCGCAGGTAAGAGATCATCACCAAAGGTGACTCAGACATACCCAGTCCAATTTGATTCATCATCTCCATCTAAAATGCTTATCATTTATGATGAATTGGAGTATAATATTGTTGAATACATGAAGAAGACTAGGGCCAACATTACTTTTCATGAGCTGAGTAAATTGAAGCATCAATAGAAATTACTTTTGAAAGAGCTACATGCAGTACCTATTGCACCTCTACCTGTCGCTGTAATCTCACAAGCTACTCATGAAATGGGGAGACCACCAAATGGTATGTCAAATAAAGTTGACCCACCTGACATTGCTTTAATTGGAGGAAGGTCAAATTCCCATTCTCCTCCATTCCTCCTTACCTTTGAAGTTTTCAATAAAAATTTGCATAACTGTTTGGTAGACTCTAGTGCTTCATCTAACATTTTGCCTAAGACATTTTGTGCAAAGTTAGATGTCCAACCTCAAAAGTCTGTAGTATGCATAGTGCAGTTAGACCGGTCTCAAGTTGAAGTTATTGGCGAACTCAATCAAGTGACCATAAGGCTTTCATCGAATCCAAAGGTATCTCACGTCATTGATATTCTTGTTGAAGATATTCCTGAGTTTTATGGATTAATTCTTAGCAGGTATTGCTCAAGAAAGCTTCACGTTTACTTTGCAACCGTCTGGTGACACATGTGGCTCCCTTACATTGGTAAACCAAATCAAATAAAGGTTGAGCGAGAAAGACACCAAAAGTACATAGTAACGGAGTTAGAAGGAGAAAATGAACCTATAGAATACATCAATAATATAATTGGAAACTACTATGTTGATTCGTTCTTAGGGAATTTCAATGCTCATAGTTCACCTTTTTTAGAATATTCAGTTTTATCTCAGATAGAAATTTTTTCTCGAACAGATACTTCTAAATGCATTAATTTTATAGATAGGCCTATAAATAAATCTTTGTTTTGGAAATTATTTTTCGACGGTTCTAAGTCTAATGATGGAGCAAGAGTAGGTTGTATATTAATTAGTCCAAAAGGAGAGAAAGCCATGCTAACCTGTAGACTCGAGTTTGATTGCACAAATAATATTGCGGAATATGAAGCTCTAGTTTAAGGGTTATACAAGGAAATCGGACTTGACATCAAATATTTACAAATATTTGGGGATTCTGAGATTCTTATCAACCAGGTAAGAAATACTATACATTGTCTATCGGGTCACTTAAAGCATTATCAATCATTAGTACAAGACTTGACTACACACTTTATAGCATTTAATATTTCATCTATTCCCAGACTCCAAAATGCTAGTGCTTACCTCCTGGCTAATGTAGCTTCCAAGCTTATTCCCTCTGAAGACTATAGTCCAGATAGATTCTCAATTGAATTGATCTTTAGACCCTCTATCTCGGATAATGTTACGAACTGGAGAGTTTTTAACGATGACCCTAATATTGTAAGTTTTCTGACTTCAGAAGGCTCTTACAATAATTAGATAATTGATGAAGACCAACATGACAAATAGTTACAACAAGGAAGCACCAATAATGTTATGCCCAAATCTATAGTCAAATTGGAAGACCTATATGATTTAAAGGACAGATTCAAAAGGTCCACCAATTCAAAACGTCAGAGTTCAACTCTGAGATATGAATTAGTGAATCCAGGAATAGACATAAAACCGCAGAATATCAACTTAGGTCTTGGTATAGCTCCCGAGGAGAAATCAACCTTCATTCGACTGTTGAAACAATATAAAAATGTTTTTGCCTAGAATTACGATGACCTCAAAACTTACAATACTTCAATCATACAACATACAATTCCAATGATCACTGACGAAAAACCAGTCCAGCAGAAGCTGAGGAAAATCCATCCTAATTTAGAAAATCAAATTAAGTCTGAATTGAACAAATTACTGAAAGATAAAATTATTTTTCTTGTTTGACATTCTAGATTGGTTTCCAACCTGGTACCAGTCAGAAAGAAGAACGAAGACATCTGGATTTGTATTGACTTTCAAAATCTCAATAAAGCCTGTCAAAAGGATAATTTTCTGCTACCCCCTATGGAACAGATATTACAAGCAGTTGTAGGGTTTGAATTGATGTCCTTTTTAGATGGATTCTCAGGGTATAACCAAATTTTAGTCCACCCAGATGATCAATTGAAAAGAACATTTAGAATGAAATGGGGCATGTATGCATATCAAAAGATGCCATTTGGGCTGATTAATGTTGGTGCCATGTTTGAAAGGGCCATGGATATTGCATTTAAAGGATTAGTGAATAAGTCAGTGGTGATTTACTTAGATGACATAACAGTGTATTCTAAAAAATGTAGTAATCACCTCAGATATTTAAAACAGATTTTCCAACAATGTAAAAAATATGGGATTTCACTTAATCCAAAAAAGTCCTTTTTTGCATTAAGTGAAGGAAAGCTTCTTGGATTCATAGTGTTTAAATCTGGAATCCATATTGATCCAAATAAGATTAAGGAGATTTCTAAGATATCCTTACCCCATAACCAAAAAGCAATGCAACCCTTTCTTGGTCAGATCAATTTCATTAAAAGATTTGTCCCCAATTTCTCAAGAATTGTGTCACCTCTTCAAGCAATGATTAAGAAAAACTCTCTCTTCAAATGGGGTCAAGAAGAACATGAAGCGTTTAGCCTGATAAAAAAATCAATTATAAATGCCCCATCTCTAGCGACTCCAAACTTTTCTGATCCTTTCATTTTGTATACATTTGCCTCTAATAAATCATATGCTGCAATACTCACACAAGCCAACCAAGATAAAGCCGAAGCCCCAATTGCCTTCTTCAGTTCAAACTTGCAAGGAGCTTAATTAAATTATTCCGACATTGAGAAACAGGCTTACGCTGTATTCAAAGCGATCAAACACTTTAGACCCTTTCTTCTCAAGACTCATACAAAAATAGTAGTACCATTTCCAACGGTAAGAAATCTTTTGGTACAAAAAGACGTGGGTGAAAAGAGAGCAAATTGGGTCACAGCCCTGCAAGAATATGATGCTGAAATCAAGCCAACAAATATTGTAAAATGTCAAGGTTTTTGTAGGATGTTGGCTAGAGCATCGCACATATCAGAAATATAGTCCCGAGACAATGAGGTACAAATGTATGAGGTAAGCCTAAACGATAATAAGTCAAGATATGTTGATGTCATGTTCTACTTAAAGAATGGATTTTCTCCTTCACATTTGAATCATACAAAGAAAAGAGCCCTGAGATTAAAAGCCAAGGAATATCAAATTGTAAATGTTGTACTCTATAGGATGAATTATGATTATGTTCTTCTTAGATGCCTTGAAAAATCCGAAGCTGAAAAAGTGTTGCAGGAACTTCATGATGGACCAGCAGGTGGACATTACGCAGGAGATGCGATAGCACACAAAATCATACATGCAGGCTACTACTGGCCAACATTATTTAAGGATGCACACTGTTATGTAAGAAGATGTCAGATTTGTCAAACTGCTGCTAGAAGACAAAGGAAACCATCATTTCCAATGCAACCGATCAACATCGATCAACCATTTGAGTAATGGGGATCAGATATAATAGGTGAGATCATTGCTCACTCTTCTAAACAGCATAAGTACATCCTTACAACTACCGATTAGTTTACTAAATGGGTAGAAGTAGTTCCTCTCAAGACAGTGAACTCTGAAAATATCATCGATTTTATAGATCAATTCATAATTACCAGGTTTGGCTTACCTTTGGCTTTAATGTTTGACAATGCATCATATTTTTCTAGTAATTCTATAACTGAATTTGTGCTCAAAAGAGGCTTTAAACTTAAGTATTTTTCCAATTATTACCCGCAAGGGAATGGGTTGGCCGAATCAACAAACAAAAACTTGATCAGAATCATTAAACAGACTATTGATCAAAATCATAGAAATTGTCATAAGACTTTGATGTATGCTCTTTGGGTAGATCGAATAACTCAGAAAACTTCCATTGGCACTTCTCCTTTTAATTTAGTTTATGGGAAAGAAGTGGTCCTCCCAACACACCTAGTTATTCCTTCTTTAGCCTTAGTTCATTTCATCTAAGAAACTCCTTCCTCATCCTTGAAACTAAGACAATTGCAGATTCTTAAGCTAGAAGAGGAACAAGAACAGGCCAGAATTACTCATGCACATCATCAACAATTAGTAAAGGCTTCTTTTGATTCCAACATGGTATCTAGAAAAGATTTTCATCTTGGAGATTTAGTCTTGAAATGGGATAAAGCTCATGAAGGAAAAGGCAAGCATACTAAATTCCAACGGATGTGGCTTGAACCATTCCAAATCATTGAGATCATAGATCCATCGACTTTCATGTTACAAGACTTAGCAAGGAAAAGAGAGTCTTTACCAGTTAATGGACAGATCCTTAAAAAATACTTTTCATGGAAGATAACCTCTTCTATTTTTCTAAATTATTATTTTTAGCTTATTTTTCTTTTTAATAATAAAACAGGTTGAAAATGTTTACCTTGGTTTCCACGAAAAAAGTAGTGTCTCTTGTCAATTTTGTTTTTCGCTTGTATAAGTGGAGTTAGGAAAATTAATCTTTATTTTTGAAAAATAAAGTCAAGTGCTATAATTATGAAGGTTTCACTTGTTCTTTTGTTTCAACTTTACAAGTTTTGATTAAAAACAACCTTTAGTAGGAGTTTGCTTCATATCAGTCATGAAAAGTATCAATAAGAAGACAAAGATTCTCTATAGAAAAGCTACTTTTAAAACTCTACAATTGTCATCCAAAAGAACTCTTAAGGAACCAATGACTTCCTCCCCACTTTAGAAAATTGCAAGTTTCAAAGAATAATCCAGTTATGCACTATAAACTTAAAGAATAAGAGGTCTCATCAAGAGTCGGCTTATCATGATCATAAAGATTATAACTAACTGACATTGCCAAACTGCATACCAAAACAAGGTAATGGCTTGAGATTGTTTCAATCAAAAGACAAGGGGTCTCATCACGAGCCAACTTGTTCAGTTAAGTTATAAATCAAGTGAATGGCACTGTCAAATTTGGCCACCAAACCAAGACATTGTTCTTTAAGAATTAAAAGAAAAGAAAAAGCAATAAGTGTAGATGAGGATTTATCTTTGAAAATTGCATACTTCTTAAGTAGGATACTGGATCATTGTTGGGTAATAGGTAACCTTGTCGAGGCTATGAATGCCTGCTAGCAGCAGAGGCTCTACCTACAACAAATGAGTACACCTAAAACTAATCTACATAGATGTCTTTGTTTTTATCTTTATAAACCAAGTAGTGACTGATGTAACTACAATGACTAACTTTGGGAAGAAGATAATCAAAATTAGGATAGATGGAACAAGATGTTGTTGTTAGCAAATAGCACTGTACACCTTATATTTCTACAATAAAGTTTGATTTTCCAAAACCATTTCTATTTTAGAAGTTTTAGAAAATTCAAAAAACTATTAGAGATAACTAGTTCTTTCAAGTGAATCGCCAATTGTTGTGACCATCAACAACCCCCCTTTTTATTAGTGTTAGAAATAACTTTAATAAATGGGGACCCTTCTAAAAAATCAAAACTTAGCACTTAAGATTGCATTTTTGTTTTCAATAAAACATGATATCAAATCAAAATTCCCAAAATATGAAATTTTACCTTTTCATGCTTCATGGGCATAAAAAACAATATAAATGTCGAGCCTCCTTATGAAAAAGTGCTATATAACCACAAAAGTTAGGAAAAACTCTTGTAAATGGAAAATCTCAAGTACTAAGCAAAACTTCAATAAACTCGCTTTTTAATGATATCATCATATCACAAAAAGGGTAATGGCGAACATCTTTTACACAAGAAACTCTTCAAAATGCGAAAAAGCGAGAATGCAAGATCGTAAGTTTCATAAACTCATCGCATATCTAAGATTTCATTGACCGAAGCGCCATTTAATACAAAACACTCAAATATTGCGAAATACGATAAAGCTTCTCGCAAATCGCATCTCGCAGCCACACGATGAAACAAATGGTTGTTAAAGATAATAGGTTTTGCGATATCGTGATCTACGATATTGCGAAGCAAATCACAAAATCGCTTTATCGTAAATCTAAGGGCTCAGAGTTCAATGATAGACCTTCCTGTCATTCAATGCAAGAATTATGAGCATTAATGTTAGGTTAACAGTCCATTGATGGTATTTATTAAAAATGAATCAGAACTGGTTTAAAGGACCATCTCACATAAGGTGATATCTTTGGTATGATTTTAAAAATTAAAATCTTTCCTGTCACCTTATTTTTGTTCATTATTCACCATCATCCTTATCGTCTCTCTATTCTCTGCTTACAATTTTTAGGAGCAATACATAGAACAACACGTAGAGCATAATGGGAAAGAAAGGCAAAGCTCTCGCATCTGAAAAATCAGAGATGAATCTGTTATTTATAGACACCACTTGTACCAAGGAAGCAAGGATATCTACTTGGGAAGGCATGTACCGCCTATTAGAAGAAGAAAACTAGAGATTTATGAAGGTTATAGTCATGATAGATGGATGTGGGTCATCCGAAGCATCACTAACAGAGCTTGCATGCTCGTTTCTACATCGCATTGCAGCGAGGCCGAAGATACTCCCTTACATGGATATGGTAAAATGGATTATAGACCACGTTGATATATCTGACAGGTAACTCAAGACACAGAACTAGGAGGTCATGGGGTCATTTACCCCAAGCAATTTGAGGTGTATGTATCACCTGCCAGAGCCCCAGGCCAGTTATAACAAACAGTTTGTGGAAAAATCTCCAAAGAAAACGAGGATTTAGCAGACTGCACAAAAAGCTGGTCCGCAAAGGAGGAAAAATTAAAGAAGGATAAAAATGGTATGTACGCCACTAGCCCCCTCTCTTCTCCCTATTGTTTTGCTGCTACAATGTTGTGTAGACTATTTGGGAAGTCAGATATCAATAAGTTTTCATCAGAATGGTTACCTTTATTGGATGTGGCCACCAATGTCGCCATAATGGATTGGGCCCAAATTTATTGGATAATTTAGCTTCTGCTATTTTAAGTTATCGAACTAAAAGAAGTTTTGCTCAGAGGTTTTACCCTCCATTCTTTTTAGCTGCCTACGTCATGGATGCCATTTGTTTTGTCTCTGATTTTCCCATCATGGTGTGGAAACGGATAGTACAGAACCATCTACCTATTTAGGTTTATCACAAAGAACTATGGGAATCCAATTTCATCCCACATTTCTACAAGATTTGTAATGGAGTGATGCTTCCTATTCATAAAATGCTATATAACAAAGACGCCCCAAGATTCTCCCCAGAAACTAAAATTGACATTCTCCCTGTGGGAAGGTGGTTCAAGGAGGAGTTATTCACATACATTAGTGTATTTGGGAGAATTTCTTGACCTCACGTACTTCCTCTGTATGTCCCCAATAAAAGAATGGCCCGAAAAATAGCTTACCAGACCTGTGGTATTGGGGGAATGAGTAGAGAAATCAAGAATTCTAAGAAGGCCATTTGGCCTCAATTCCTTGTACTCTGCGAGGCTTTTGCATTATTTGATTTAGGGCATTCTTTTAAAGAGGTTGATAATATGCTAAGTCTACAGCTACCAAAGTTCCGAGGGAGGCAATACGATCCCTTGGATACTATCAAGAATTTTACAATGATGGTCAAAATAAAAGTGCTTACTAAAGAAGATGATATCTTCGACGATGCCTTTCAGCAGAAGAGCACTCTCGGAGAGATTCTACATATGGCGCAACTTCAGTTTGACCAAGGAAAACTTCAAGAGTTTAACCATTACACACAATAGAGGTTGGTAGATGTCCCATTAGACAAATTGCGCATTGAACCAATAAGGGAGCTCACTCCCAGTTTTAGCATAAGTGGAAGTTCGGAAGAAGAGAAGTCTAAATCAAAGTCCAAAAGGGAATCAACTGAAAAATCCGATAAGGAGTCAACGAGTGAACACATCAGAAGTGAAGGGTCAATCAAAGATATAGCTCAGTCCACAGAGAAGTTTGATCAGCAGGTTTTGTCCCTGAAACAGGCTGAGACTCCCGCTCCCCTCGCAAAGCCAACAAAGCCAATTATAGTAGATCTAGAAAAGGAGTGGGAGAATTTTAATGATATAATCAACACCGAGGAATAGAGTACAGAGTCACTGATAAACCCAGGGGAGATATCCATAGAGATGATAATAGAAGAGGTTATTAATACTCAAGACACAAAGCATATTCCTATTGCTCAATTGTCCGAAATTGTACTGAAAATCGAGGAGATTCCTCCTCTGGATGTATTTTATAGCCTGCAACATAAGGCTATTGTCAAGAGACAAAGAAATAAATGGAAAATAGATATTGTACTCTCTCCAGAGGCTAAACCTTTGGATGTCCTTTGGCAAGACCCAACCACCGATCCAACAGAAAAACTAACTAGGCTCTCTCAGATTGCAGGGCATATGCCTCTGCAACCATTGATAAAGAGTCAGAAGTTCAAACACTACTTAAAGAAAAGGAGGATAAGATCCTATTTTTGGAACAATAGCTACAACAGGCCAGCATCAGCCAAGAAGCAGAAATATAATTGATAAAGCTACAACAAGGCTTCTAGAAAATGCAGTTGGATTACCAAAACAATCTGGCCAATAAAGAACAACAGTTACAGGCCACAATAGAAATGCATAAGGACGATCCTAAAATTGAAGAATTCGTCACAGAATCCCTTGCCCTCAATGACCAACTCTTACAATAGGAAGAAACACTCTGCCAAAGAATCTCGCAATGGAATTCGCATTGCGAAAAAAGCGATAAAATTACAAATCAAGTTGTAGATTTACGACTTGATTATGATTTAGTTTTTAAGAAAGTTTCTGAATTTTTGAATTGGAAAAGATCAGAGGAAGGAAAAAGAGTAGAATTTCCCAAGATTGATGAATACCATAAAGAAATGCTATTTGCGAAATGTTATGCACAGCTCAAGGAAGCAGAGCAAGTGATGGAGGAGGCAGCGACAACAGCAAGCAACGACATCAACTGCATCAACCAAAATTTGCATAAAGAAAATTTAATATCAGAGACCACTCCAGAATGCCTCCCAAAGGTACAACAGCTTCAAATGAGGTGGAAGCAAACGACAGAGGAAATGGAGGAGTCAATTAAATAGATAAGTAAGTTAAACTGGGATACTTACTGGCAGTTCCTGGTAAAACCACATAGCCAGTAGATGACTCTAAAATGCCTCATAACTTCCACCAAGAAGATAACACTAGTACTTGCCAATTCTGTATTCACAGGACAATTAAAATCTAAGGTCGGCCAATCGATGTTCTTGAAGCCCATGCTGGATATTTGCAACTTAAAAGAACAGATGCATAATTTAGCATAGATACAATTTTAGTTTGATTTTAGTTCATTTTTGCTTAAAATGAGGAAGGTGGTTTAAACCTCCTCATATAATTTTGTAATATTTATTTTTAGTTTTCAATAGAGTAGTATTTAAGCCCCTCATGCTTTTAGAGAAGGGTCCAGAATTTTATCAAAAACAATTCTTCATAATGTGCAGTTTGCCCCCCACTAAGGAGGTTTTGATAAATGAATGGAACGAGATTTATTTATATATGAGTTTGATGTCTGCTATTGAAATGCACTTTTGTACTCTTAGTGGATATTGAATTATTTGAAGATAAATCTACATTGCTGAAGCTCACGAGTAGAACCTATTACCAATGGTACTTTTATCTGCTAATACTTTTTGCTTATGTGCCTAGTGATAAATTATTTTT
The DNA here is from genome assembly GCA_031772625.1 of Pinus tabuliformis. Taxonomy (NCBI): domain Eukaryota; kingdom Viridiplantae; phylum Streptophyta; class Pinopsida; order Pinales; family Pinaceae; genus Pinus; species Pinus tabuliformis. The sequence goes on along the minus strand of CM062805.1, from coordinate 698,951,008 downwards.
AGTTATTGATATATGAAAGCCTGAATGTTCAGTTGTCATTATTGCACTTTTGTACATGATAACTATTCTTTTTATACTGAGTGTATGAATAACTTATTATGCAATTTGTTTATCATAATTGTTTCGGCTAATTTCTTATATAAAATAATCATTTTTAATGGATTCCTTTCTCATAGTGATTGAATGATTTTTATTATCAATTGTTGTTGGAAATTATTTTAGATCATATAAGTAAAGTGTTACTCCCAGGATAGTTTAGAGTTAGATGTTTTCCTTCATTAGAATAAAATTGCATATGTTAGTTAAGAGATAGATTAAATTTAGAATAAAACATTCACCCCATAAACCCCAAAAAAGGAAAACATCATCCCGTTAGTGTACCATCATAAACAGATTGGGAAACTGATCCCATCACCCCCAGTTGGAGCCACTATCCCAAATGGAAAAGGAGCTTCTTTCAGGGTCCGAATTGGGTGGTTATCCCCCTTGTTGTAGACCTGATTTTTCGGGCCTCCAACAAGGTGATACGGACAAGGATCGAGGTGATGACGGTGAAATTGGCAGTGGTGTGGGTGGAGGTGGTATGCGCGAAATACCCTGCCTTATCAAATGGATTGCACGTCATGAAGATACCTTCGTGAACTGTTCCTCATCCTTTCACGAAGGTGAAATCAAGGGGCTAGTCTCTAGTCCCACACTTCCTTCGTTTCTATAAATTCTACCACTTCACGTAGCCTCGAACACAATGTAGCTGCATAATTCTCTTTTCGCATGATAGAATTTTAATCCAAGTGTTCAAAGAGTTTATGTACTTACCTCACGGTCCCTTGAGAAAGCATTGCTTTGCCTCGCTATAGCTGATCGAAGTATGTACTGCGAACTCAGTAATGAATCCTCTAATCTGATCGAGCCAGTGATCAACAATGCGCTCAATCTTATCCTCTGATGCTTCCAATCTGCGCACCAACTCAGGGGTCCACACAACATTTTCGTCAAGCTTCCACCTTTCTTGGCTATCTGCTGGCTTTGTGATCCACTCGTACAACTCAGTAGGGAAAGATGTGAAGAAAATTTCATGGATATCTCAATATAGGTAGCAGTGTAACCACTCTTCAATAGTCGCGGATTACTATTCTCTTGCGCCGCGAATTCGTGAATTTTCCTCTCCAACCACCCTTCAATCTTCTTCTTAGTTAGATTCCAGTGATGTGACATTAGACATATCTATGCAGATTCCAATCCCGGCAAAGGAACCATTTGTTGGCTTGTTGGGGCCTGACCTAGGTTTGGAGTTAATTAGGCAAACAAATCTTTGTACTACTTGCCCTTTCGGCAACAGCTTGCAGAGCACAGACTAAGGCCTCACCCGAAGCAGTATGGGGTGATGCTAGAACCAAGTTTCTGTACCCTTGATATGTCTAAGGGTTTGGTTTAGTCCAACTATGAATACCTTCACGTAGGATTCTTCGCACAATTTCCTGACCTACAAGGCCTTCACGCTCTATTATACTTGCCTTTGTGTAGCCCTAATCAAATGCTGAGGTGATTTCACGCTGCTAAGGCAGCGATCTGTGCTCTTTCCCTAAGTTACACTGCAGATCTTACTTATCTTCTTATAACTATTAGTTAACATCGCGTAAACAAATACTTATCTTATATTCGCTTATTCAACATATTCATATAAGTTCACGTAGCGAATAAACAATAAACTTACAATTCATATCCAATATACTTCAATGCATAAAAAAAGAAAAAGGCACATAGAATGATAAGAAACTTCTCTTTATTAATGTCTCCAACAGTTAGAGACTCGACTCACCCTGCGCACTCAGTTGCAGTGGTCTGTGCACTCAGCTGCGGACTACTAGGCTTTTGCGCACTCAGCTGTAGAGCCTTCTCCTACTCTACAACCCAAAACATGACTTTACACTTCCACCAAGACTCGATGCTTCATCTTATCTGAGATTCTTTGATCTCCTTAGCTATCTCTACAACTTAGAGCCTCGCTCTATTTATACAATCCCATGGTCCACGGACCATGGGTAGAACTCTCAAGCTGACATTACATTAAAAAAGTAAGGAAGGACAACCCTGTGACTCAATTACAACATCGCGCTCCGCGCCCACACTTCGCAGAGTCTTTACATCGTACATAGTCAAAACTTGGGCTTTAAGACCCAAAACTTGCCTTGAGGGATCCCGCACCCAACACCATCACCCTGGAAGGGAAGACAATGCAAGTTGAAGTAGAAATTGTTGACCCCAATCTTAATTAGAATCTTCTACTCAGCCGAAGTTGGACTCATGCCATGCATGCCTTGGCCTTCTCTTTATTTCACGTGATTCATTTTCCCCATCAAGGGAAGATTTTCACTATCGACTAACTGTCTTTCTTTGCCTCTTCCTCCTCAAATGGAAATGTTCCATACGTCAAGCACACTAGTGATCCCTATGAGAGTGTGGGGGTAGGAATTTTTAAAGATTCTGCCTTAATGGAAATTTTTCCACTCCCACCTCCTCATGTTGCCTCTGTCAACATGATGTTGGTCAAATATGATCCTTGGTTCATAACTTCACCGGAACTTATTGATACCTGGGGCGAGGTTATGCCAATTAGTACCGCTGAAGTCAAATACGTGGAAATTGTTTCGGCTTCGAACTCTGCATCCTTTGATTCTTCTATGTCAAAGACCTCTTTGATATGTACTCTCAATCCCTGTGGCTTAGCACTTTGGAATCACCTGATCCCTTAGCTGAGACCTTCCTTGTTGATGAAGGTGTCATGGAAATCATGTCTCTCGAGGAACCACCTTGGATCGACACTCATCATCACTCCTCCTTCTTGCCTCGCGTAGCGATCATGTCTACCGTTTTGGAAGAGTCTTCTTCTCCGTTTCCGCCACCAATTGTTACTCATGAAGTATGGTTGGAAAGAAATCTAGGTAATATTACCCAAATGATGTCGATTGACATTTCTATCAAAACCGGTATCGTTGAACACGTTGATATTGGGGTATCTTGTTCTCCAGATGAGATCAAGACATATACTTGTCTATTTCAGGAATTTCATGATGTGTTTGCATGGTCCTATGAAGAAATGCTCGACATTGATCCTAGCATTATGGTGCATGAAATACCAATGTATCCACATGCAAAGCCCATTTGCCAACGGCTTTGCCCGGTGCACCCTAGGAAGGCTGCCACTATTAAAGGTGAAGTTGAAAAGGTTCTCAAAGCTAGGTTCATCTATCCCATCCCCCTTACAAAATGGGTGTACAATATTATCTCAGTGACTAAAAAACAAGGCATGGTCCGTGTTTGCGTGGATTATCAAGATCTCAATCGTGCTTGTCCTAAAGACAACTATCCTACTCCCTTCATTGATCAAATCAGTGATGAATGTGCCGAGAGCGAGATATTTTCCTTTATGGATGGTTTTTTTGGTTACAACCAGATCAACATCGCATCGGCCAATCAAGAAAATAAAACCCTTATCTGTCTGTGGGGTACATTCGCGTAAAAGAAGTTCCCTTTCGGCCTCGAAAATGTAGGAGGCACTTTTCAATGAGCAATGTCCTATGCATTTCATGATATTTGAAACATTTTCCAGCCTTACTTGGATGACCTTCCCGCTCATTCTCGTAAATGCCAACATCAACCAGACCATCTTCGGCATATTTTTCTGTGCTGCAGACACTATAACATTCGGTTAAACTCGCACAAATGTGTTTTATGCGTAGAATCAGGATGACTCCTTGGCTTCATCTTTTCCAAGGACGGTATTCGCCTTGATCCGCTAAAAGTCGAGGCCATTGTAAATTTACCCCCTCCATCCTCATTGCACCAACTCCAGAGCCTGCAAGGAAAGGCCAACTTTCTCTGTCGTTTTATGCCCAACTATGCCAAGCTAGCCACAGGATTTACCTGGTTGCTCAAACAAGGAATGCCCTTTGTATGGGATGAGGTGGCCCAAAAATGTTTTGATGATCTCAAAGCCATCCTTGTAAATTCTCCTCTGTTGCACCCTCCAGACTATTATCTAGATTACTTCCTTTACTTGGTCGCGCCCATAGCACCATTACTATGGTCTTGGTCCAAGACGATGATGAAGGAAAAGAACATATAATCTAATACCTTAGTCAGAATATCCTCGACACTAAAACGCGTTATGCATATGTCGAGAAGTTGGCTTTGGCTGCCGTTCAAGCTGTTCAATGATTTCAGCACTATATCCTTTTCGCATGACTACAGTGATTTCTGAATGCAACCCTATGACCTATATCCTGACTCGTTAGTTTCTGGGGGGGAAATATTCTAAATGGATCATTGATATAGATTTAAACAAGAAAGAAACAAATTACAGAGATAACCATAAACACAGAGATGTTGCGGAAATAATACTTCATTTCATTAATGTAAAATACTGTAATATGCTTACAAACAAAAATGGAAATAAACCAGCTAGAGTGATGGTAGCTTATCTCTGAGAAGAGATGTGGTGGCGACATGTCTTTGAACTCTATTACAATGAGGCTTGAAGGCCTATTTATTGTTGAGAAATAATGGAAAACCCTAAACATCCAGAAACCTAACCCTAGAAGATGAAACGCTAAACTGTGGGCCCCGTTTGGGTAAACTGGTACATCAACCTCCTGTGGTCGTAACTTTGGCATACGATCTCCATTGACACGCACAATATCTCGTTAGAAAGATATATCCAAGAAATACAACTTTGGGAAGAGAAACATTGGTCCATGGACCCATGTTTCTCCCAATGTTTCCCAAAAAAAAAAGTCATTTAGGGCCTCAAAACGGCTCCAGAAGTTTAGGACCCGAAAAACTACTAAAAATAGTAAATTTTGCTACAATTAAGGAAACTGAAAAGCTGAAAGAAACAATGGTGGGGGTCCAAGTGGACTTGGTGGGTGGCCACCAATATCCACCTGGATCATTCCTCCCCCTTAGGAAGCAATGGTCCCCATTGCGTTGAGTTCCTCCAAGAGATGAGGAAACCTCTGCTGAACTTGGTCCCTGGTGAGCCACTTGCCCTGGTGAAGGAGTTGGCCTACTTTGACAACTTGATACAGTTGGATATTTTTCTAGCAAGTGTGCTTGATCTGTGTGTCCATGATCCGATCAGTTGTAGCTTGTTCCATGAAATCTGGATTTAACTCTATGGGTGTGAGTTTTTATGCAATGTCGGATGTGTCTAGTAATGGTTGAAGGTATGGCCGAAGGTGGTCCACATTGAACAGTAGGTACAGGCCAAGGAATGGGGGAATGTTGAGCTTAAAAGAATTATCTCCCATAGCCTTGGTAATGGTGTAAGGACCATATCGGAGTGGTCTGAGTTTCCGATAGGCTCTAGTAGGGCATTACTTTTGCAAATGCAACCTGACTTTGTCGCCCACCTGAAACTTGTGTGGCACCCAACATTGATCATGTCGTTGCTTGTACTTGGAATTTGATTTCTCCAGAATGTCATGGACCTACTGACGAATATGTTGGATGTGCTCAATGAAGTTGTTTTCCTTATCTATTTCAGATTGGACATGAGCCGAATCTACGTGAGTAGCTGCAAATGGAATGGCCACATCAATGGGACATAGTTGCTGGAATCCCAAGCCCACCTGAAAATGGTTGTGGCCAGTAGAGCTATGGAGAGCCTAGTTGTAGCTGTCCTGAACATAGGGGAGGCTCTCATCCCATGTGCATGGATGCTTTGAGTTGTACATGTGCAGAATGTGTACAATCATCCTGTTGAAAACCTCTATCTGACCATTAGTTTGAGGATGGAAGGCTGTGGACTTAGTGAGTTTGGTGTCTAGCATTGACCAGAGACTGGACCAAAATGTAGTAAGGAACCTGCTGTCCCGATCTGAGATGATAGATTGTGGGATCCCAAAGAGTACCCACACTCATTCAAAGAAGAGTTTAGCAGTGGCTTCTGCTGTGATATTCTTCTTGTAGGCCGCCATAATGGCCATCTTCGAGAACCTATCGATGACCACAAAAACACAGTCATTTCCATGCTTATTGGAAGGAAGGCCTGACATGTAATCCATGGAGATGGATTCCCAAGGTCTACTAGGGGTAGGAAGCGAGGTCTAGAGGCCTTTCTTCTTGATGGTCTGTTTGGAAATGGTGTAGGCAATGCATGATCTGATGTACTTCCCGACATCCCGTTGAAGGTTCGGCCAATAGAAATACTTCTACAGTACTGCAACCATTTTCTCAACCCTGAAATGCCTAGCAGCTTGACTATACTGTGCTTCCAAAATAATCTTGGCATGGTCTCTTGAAGGAACACAAAGGTGATCCACATGGCATAACAGGGCATCCTAGAGGTGAAAATATGGAACATGCTAACCCTCTAAGAGTGTCTGGTATGTGTGGCCGAATTATCGATCGCTTTTGTAGAAGTGTGGCCAATCAGAAGTCTTGTGCCGACAAGAGTTGAGCACGGTGGTTAACGCCATGATCGGTGGTCGACTGAGGCAATCTACAACCTTATTGGTGCTACCCTTCCTATACTTGATATTCAAATGGAACTCTTGTAGGTATGTGGACCACTTATAATGGCGATCATTCTACAATTTCCCTTGGTTCTATATGAAATGCAGGGGTCGGTGATCTATGTGGATGACCGTATCCTTCCCCAAAATGTAATGCTTCCATTGTCAGCAGATCTGCACAATGGAATACATCTTTCGTCATAAGTGGGATACTTCCAGACTGTGTCTGAAAGTGTCTCATTGTGATATGCCACTAGATGCTCATGTTGAGTAAGGAATGCCCCAATAGCATAGTTAGAGGCATCTGTCTCGACCTCGAATGGTTGTTGCAAGTCTGGTAATGTGAGCACTGGTGTCGAGCAGAGGCAATCTTTCAAATCTGTGAATGCCTTCTGTTGAGATTCATACCAAAATAATTTTGCTTTTGCTCCTCCCTTGGCGAATTGACTCAAGGGCCAAGTGATATGAGAAAATCCCAACACGAACTTGACATAGAAGTTGGCAAGACCTAGAAAGTTGCGGAGCTCTATCAGAGTGGTTGGAGATGGCCAATCCCGAATGACTTGGATCTTGGTTGGATCCACATACACCCCCTATTCATCAATAATGTATCCCAGATACTGAACGTGGGTCATGCCAAAAGTTCATTTCTCCAAATTGGCACATAACTTGTGTTGGCGTAGTGTTTGAGAACTTGTTGGATGTGGTGGAGGTACTCTTTCCAACTCTGGCTGAAGATCAAGATGTTATCCAAGTATACCACTACAATGAGTTGGTGAATGGCCACAAGATGTCATCCATTAGCCTCACGAAGGTTGCAGGAGCATTCGTCAATTCGAAAGGCATAACAAACCATTTGAAAAGGCAATCCTTGGCTTTGAAGGCAGTCTTCCACACATTGAAGGGTTCAATTGGTACTTGGTGATATCCTGACTTCAAATTGATATTGCTAAAATATTTTCCCCCTTCAGTTGGTCTAGGAGGTCATCAATCTGTAGGATCGGATACCTATTATGGATAGTGATCTTGTTCAACGACCGATAGTCAATACAGAGTCTCCAAGTCCCATCCTTCTTCTGTAACAACACAATCAGGCTCCCACAGGGTGATGAACTTGGACAAATGTGACCTTTCTGTTGCTGATCCTAAATCTGCCTCTTGATTTCATTGTTCTCCAGAGCAGAGCGCTGATAGATTGGTCCATTGGGCAGCGGCACACCTGGGGTAAAATTGATGTAGTGCTTGACCTAACAGTGCAGAGGAACCCCTATGGGGGAGGTGAAGATGTCCTCGTACTCCTCATGACCTTGTCCATCTGTACTTGTTGTGTGGAGGGGCCCTGTCTAGAGGTCGTAGCCACTGTCTTCTTCTTTCCTTGAGGGCGTATGATAAAAAAAACAAATTTCATGGTTTTGGAAATGAGCTTATTGCATTATTTTGCAGTAACCAAAGAGATGGCGGTAGGTGATTCTACCTTCGGTATCTTGTACAACTTATTTCCCAAAGTAACAATAACATCACGAGGCCTTGATTCATACACGACATTACACTTCCACAAGTATGGTTGTCCTAATAATACATCACAAAATTCAAGGGGAGAAATGTCACACAATACCTCATCCATGAAGAGCTTGATGTTGTATGGAAGGCGACACCGCTGGCTCATGCGAAGATCCTATCCTTGGTGAAGCCACCCGATGGTGTACAGTTGTGGATGTGTTTTTGTCAGTAATCCTAGCTGCTTCACGACCTCTACCGAAATGAGGTTCTTTTGGCTCCCGCTGTCGACAATGAACTGTAACGGGGAGCCCTTTACCCACATCTGGGAGTGGAAGAAACGCTCCTCCTCCTCTAGATATTCAGGTTCCTCCTTCTGGATCTTCATGGTGGAAATGGTGGTGTTGGGGTCCGCATTGACAATCTGCTTCCCTTTGTCATTTCCCTTGTTGGGTTCTGACTTAGAGCCGAAACATGCATATAATTCTGAAACCTTTAGCTTGGCCACCAATGACTACTTGGCCTGAAACTCACTTGTGTTCAAGGATAATTTTAGGGGCGAATGTTCGCCCTTTGGCGAAATTAAGGGGTTTTAAATTTTTAGTGGGCGAATATTTTGTATCATAGTACATTTTTACAAATCACCTCAAATAGCCCACCTTATTTTAAGGGAGAGGGTAAAAAAGGTAAATTTAGCCCTTGAAATTAGGACTTACAACCTTCCATTTGCCCATTTTCAAGAATAGGTTTTATTTAAGTGAATCCATTCGCCCATTTTCAAGAATAGGTTTTATTTAAGTGAATCCTATGGGCCAAATACCATATTTATAAAAGAGGTATGGTAAATTAATAAAAATATAAATAAATGAGAGGTATGGTAAATAAATAAAACATTTTTTATATTTACTCCATAAGTCACCTTATATACATGTAAGGGTGTAAACAAATAAAAATATAAGTAAAGTGGAGGTATGGTAAATAAATAAAACGTCTTTTTATACTTACTCAAAAGGTATGGTAAATAAATAAAAATATAAATAAACTAAACGTATCGTAAATAAATAAAAACTCTTTTTATATTTAATCCATAACCCTCGTTCTATTTATGAAGGCTCAAGAAAGAGGTTTCATTTAAGTGAATCTTATGGGCCAAATACCATATTTGTAAAAGAGGTATGGTAAATTAATAAAAATATAAATAAACGAGAGGTATGGTAAACAAATAAAACATTTTTTTATATTTATTCCATAAGTCACCTTATATTTACGAACACTCAAAAAATGGGTTATATTTAGGTGAAACCTATGGCCAAAATACTATGGGACAAATACCATGGACTAGATTGTTATTAATACCATGCAAAAAACCATTATTAACCCTAATATTAGAATTAATAAAAATAAAAATGGCACATGGTATTGACCCATGGTATTCACCAAAATGGCACATGGTATTGACCCATGGTATTCACCTGGAATGTAGCCTATTTAAATGGGGGAATTAAACCAGCATGTAGCCTATGCTAAGATTCCCTAGGACTTTACAAAGTTTTATTATTTAGTGAAAGACTCGCCAAGATCTTACAAGATTTTATAATTGAGTAAAATATTCGCCATGCCTGGTGAGAGATTCGCCAAAAAATTATATATACATATTATATTATTGATAAAATCGCCTTCAATTTTTCCTATATACCATGGAGATTCGCCCATTTATTATATTTATAAATTTAGGGGGGGTTCTTAAAATTTTCCCTGCTTGTGTTGTGAGTGGAGCTCTTATGGAAATCACACCACTTTCCCGTGTCCTTTTTCAGCTTCGCGATGCTGTTATTTTCTTGCAGCTTTGGCAGGTTGTCTTGGGCCGCCCCACCTTGGCTTTGTCCTTTGTTTTGCGGTTTGGGGGAACCTTTCCCTTGATTCAGATTCACAAATCAAAAGTCTCGCTTCTTTTGTTTAAACTTTTGCTCAACGTTGATGGCCACGGAAAATTTTCGCCCTTGGCTAAATTAAGGGGTTTTATATTTTTATTGGGTGAATATTTTGTATCATAGTACATTATTACAAATTTCCTCAAATTTATTTTATAAAAAAGTTATGTATGGAGGTTAGCCCACCTTATTTTAAGGGATAGGGTAAAAAAAGTAAATTTAGCCCTTGAAATTAGGAGTTACAATCTTCCATTCACCCTCATTTTCAAGAAAATGTATTTATGACAGTTATAAATAAAAATATAAAAACAGTGGAGGTATGGTAAATAAATAAAAATACAAATAAACTAGAGGTATGGTAAATAAATAAAACCTCTTTTTATATTTAGTCCATAACCCTCTTTCTATTTAAGAAGGCTAAAAAACGAGGTTTCATTTAAGTGAATCCTATGGGCCAAATACCATATTTATAAAAGAGGTATGGTAAATTAATAAAAATATAAATATACGAGAGGTATGGTAAATAAATAAAACATTTTTTAATATTTACTCCATATGTCACCTTATATTTATGAACACGCAAGCGTGTAAATAAATAAAAATATAAATAAAGTGGAGGTATGGTAAATAAATAAAACCTCTTTTTATACTTCAAAGCTATGGTAAATAAATAAAAATATAAATAAACTATAGATATGGTAAATAAATAAAACCTCTTTCTATATTTAGTCCACAACCGTCTTTCTATTTAAGAAGGCTCAAAAAATACGTTTTATTTAATTCAATCCTATGGGCCAAATACCATATTTATAGAAGAGGTATGGTAAATTAATAAAAATATAAATAAATAAAACATTTTTTATATTTACTCCATAAGCCACCTTATATTTACGAACACTCAAAAAATATATTTAGGTGAAGACTATGGGCCAAATACCATGGGCCAAATTATTATTAATACCATGCAAAAAAACATTATTAACCCTAATATTAGTATTAATAAAAATAGAGATGGCACATGGTATTGACCCATGGTATTCACATGGAATGCAGCCTATTTAAAGGGGGGAGTTAAACTAGCATAGATCCATCTTTACTCTAGATCAAATATCATGATATGCAAACTAACATAGAGTGAAAAGGTATTTGATCCCTCTCGGGGCTTGGTAGATCAAGAGTAAAAATGGATCTTGTAATTTAATGTCACTTAAACATTTTAACTTGGTTAAAATAAAAAATAAAAATAAAAATCAATTATTAATTTTATTAATTTTTATAAATTACTAATAGTAGTTTTTAAGCTCCAAGTTTATGATAACCCATGGTATTGACTGCATAGACTATTTAAAGGGGAAATTCTATTAGCTTAGATCCATCTTAATTCCGGGTCTACCAAGTGTTGGGAGGGATAAATAGATTTCATACCTCTAAGAGTGGTAGATGTGGAGTTAAGATGGATATAGGTTGGCTTTTATGATAATGAAGATATTAAATAGACTTAGAAAATTATATTGTAAAAAAATTATTAAGGTGAATGGTTAAAGCTACATTTAGTCACTTCACAAAATTTAGTAAAAAATACTGATATCTCCATTAATATTGGTTTTTCTGATTTAACAAAAAAAATTCAAAACAATGAAATCTTAACTCTTTCCGCATCACCCTCATAGAAGAGAGATAGCCGCTACCTAGATTTCCCAACATTTTTCAAACATTCTCAATATGGTATCTTCATGAAAAAGTTAAGGTACTAATCTTGGATTAGTTGTTTGAAAAATATATTTGTTTGTACAACCTTTCATCTTCTTTGCTATTCTTAGTTTGTCATAATGATCTGTAGGGGTTGGGTCACTGCACCATATTGTCCTAAAAGGCATAGATTGTGCACCAAAAAGGAAATTAATCCACATGTTACAACGCTGTTAAAAATGGTATGAAGGTAGTGAATTACGCTAATAAGAAATTTAGATTGGGAGAGACGTAATTAAATTTTATTATTTAATTGAAGATTTCCAATTAAAATAATTATAAATCTACATTTATAAATTTATATATTGATTGGAAGGCTTCTGACAACTGTCACTTCTTTCCATTATATCCCCTTCAGGCCTCTGGGATACCTACTACTTCATTATATTATATAGTTGGGGCTTGCTACTTGTTGGCCTGTTGGAGCCTATGGAATAAGAAAGAAATTTGATAGCTTGGAAAAAGTGGTAGCCTGACAAAAGTGGTAGAGAAAACATTAATATCTCCTACCATGACAAACATGGCCACTAAAACTTGCAACATTGTTTGTAGGAAGTGAAAATTATGTTTCTTTTTTCCAAACATGTATGTTAGTATATTATATTTTAATGAATATGTTTTATTATTATTATATATGGTTTCATACTTTAACAAAACATTCACCAAGACTTCACAATTTTTTATTATTCAGTGAAAGATTCACCATGACTTTACAAGATAATATAATTTGGTGAGAGATTCGCCAAAAAATATATATATACATATTATATAGTGATAAAATCGCCTCCCATTTTTCCTATGTATCATGGGGATTCACCCATTTATTATACATATAAATTTAGGGTGGTTCTCAAAAGTTTCCCTGTTGATGGCATATCGGTATGCCGTGTCGAGCAAGGAGATGTTCAAGAATTCTATTTCTTCCTGGATGTACTTATGCAAGCAACCGTGATATTTGAGTACCAAATGCTACTATGAATCCTTGATACCCAACTTTGTGCGAAGGGTATGGAAAATATTGGTAAAATCTGGCATGTCTTGGTCCCTTCCCTACCACAGCATGGTCCACTTTATGTAGTGATCCTCATAGCTTTCGACAGGGTAGTACTGCTCCTTGATGGCATCCCGGAATGAATTGCAAGTGGGTGTGGCTGAAAATAGTGAGCCTATACTTTCATCCTTCTAATCGCAGTAGGTTTCCCACCAGTCCTTGATGTGCGGTGCTGCTTTGAGAAGAGCGAAAATAATCTTTTCATGACTAGAAAAATCATGAATAGAAAATAACCCTCTAGCATATTTAACCATTCATTGACAGCATCTGCATCTATCTGACCCTCGAATATGGGGATTTCAAAATTAACTTGTACCTTAAACAATGTGGCATTTCCAGAGTAGCTGTTGGAAGCCAATGCGTCGCCCCTGGGTAGCTGCTGAAGGATCTGGCAAAGTTGTCCATCATCACGTTCCTTTGTCGCTTGAGGGCTTCTTCGAGCAAGATTTTGATAAGATCTCCTGCCACCTCATCTTTCTTTTCATCCAGCATGGGAGGTCGTCGAGATTTGCGAGGCTAGCCTTGCAAAGGTTCGACCAGTTCAAGCCCCAACTCCTTATATCCCAACCTCGTTGGGGACATGCAAAGAAAAACAAAGAAAAAGCAGACCGCTCTGATACCACTGATCCGAATTTAAACAAGAACACAACAAATTACAGAGATAACCCTAAACATGGAGATGCAACAAAAATAATACTTCATTTCATTAATGTAAAATACTGAAATCTGCTAACAAACAGAATTGGAAATAAACCAACTAGGGCGATGGTAGCTTATCTTTGAGAAGAGATGTGGCGACTACATACCTCTGAACTCTGTTACAATGAGGCTTGAAGGCCTATTTGTTGTTTAGAAATAATGGAAAACCCTAAACATCCAAAAACCTAACCCTAGAAGATGAAACATCAAACTGTGGGCCCCGTTTGGGTAAATTGGTACATCAACTTCCCGGGGTCGTAACTTTGGCATACGATCTCCATCTGATGTGCACAGTATCTCATTAGAAAGGTCTATTTAATAACTACAACTTTGGGAAGAGAAACATCAATCCAAAAACCCATGTTGCTCCCAGTTTTCCCCAAAAAATGTCGTTTAGGGCCTTAAAATGGCTCTGGAAGTTCAGGACCTGAAAAACTGCTAAAAATAGTAAAATGTGCTACAATTAAGGAAACTGAAAAGCTGAAAGAAGCAATGGTGGGAGTCCGAGTGGAATTGGTGGGTGGCCACCAATATCCACCCGGATCAATCATGATCCTGCAAGAATTTTATTTGGTATTCACTACAACCAAATCTAAGAAGTCACTTGTTTTCATCGAATTGATTCGTTCCCTTCCCTCCAAGTCTCTCCCTGCTGGTGCAGATGAACAACTTCCCGATGAGACCTTTTTCTTGATTAGCACCCTTGATCTGTGGTATGGTGACATCATCATCTATTTCCAGACATCCACCTTTCAGTCTGCGTTGACCAAGGATGATCGTTGAAGGATTGAACGTCACTCCCAACCCTACCGTATTATTAGCGATACCTTATACCGTGTCGGTGCTAATTGAGTTCTTCACTAATGCCTTACGATCGAGGAAGCTAAAAGAGTTCTCAATGATTGCTACTCTGAGGCATGTGGTGGTCATATGTCTGGTTACGCTATAGCTCAAAACATCCTTTGCACTGGTTATTTCTGGCAGTCTATCTTCAAGGATTTCATTCTTGTTGTATGCAAGTGCCACGAATGCCAAATTGACCAATGCAAAATGCGCACCCCACCCACTCACCTACACCCTGTCATTACCATTGGTCCTCTTTCCAAATGGGGCATCGATTATATGACATGTAACCCTCGTTCGGCCCGGGGCATGGCTATATTATTGTTGCTATGGATTATTTCACAAAATGGGCCAAAGCGATGCCTACATACTCTGCATATGGTAAGACGGTGGCTCAATTCCTTTTAAACCATGTTATTTCCATGTTCAGCGTACCCCAAGCCATTTTCATATACCATGGCTCCCATTTCAGAGATTACTGGATGGCTGAGCTAACAGCTGCATTGGGCTTGCGCCACGATGGCTCGACCCCATATTACCCTCAGGCCAATGGCCAAGTTGAAGCAGTGAACAAAGTATTGGTCACAATGATTTAGTGTACTATTGGGATGCACAAGTCAAACTGGCATCTCATGCTCTTTTCAGCTTTGTGGGCCTACCGAACATCAACCAAAGACGCAACTGGTTTCACACCATTCCAGCTAGTTTATGGTCTGGAAGCAACATTGCTGACCGAGGGCGAAAATGTTTTTCAAAATCCTCCTCAAAAAACTAGAAAAATAATTAAAATCATAAATGAAGGACATAAAATGGAGCTTAGGGCTTTAGCTATTACCTGGAACTAGTGGCCCGTCGATTAACCTCCTGGATCTCCTGCAATCTGCTTTGGAACAATTAGGGAAAAAGTGAGTAAAAAGTCTTCACAGCAAAGGTAAAATGGTAAATGGTAAAAATATATTATTTTTCCCCTTTTATTCATTTTTCATGAAAATATCAGGATTTTGTAAATATTTTGACCTGTTGTGAGCCCCAAGAGTTAGCTTAATCGGTCAAATCAGTGCCTCGCCAATTGGGAGGTCATAAGGTCAATTCTCGAAAGTTCTTGGGGTTAGGTCAGTAAATAGGCCAAGGAGTGTTGATCCCCTTTGGGTGGGGTCCACTCAGTGTTGAACCATGGACATAGTGGCTGCACAGTGACCATGGGTATCCATGAACCACATGTGAAAAAAAAAAAAAATTGACCTGTTTTGCCTCAAGAACTCAATACTACACTTTACCTTACTTGTGCAGCGATAGGTGATAGATATTGGACGATGATGACGAGTCATGTTTCAACTCTTTTCTCAACTCATTAAACTCATATGAAAAGATTGTCGAGTTTTTTTCCCTTTCGACTTGCAAAAGAAAATAAAATGGGGGGTCCGCTTTTAGCTGTTTTCAGACCCTTTAAAAATGAAAAGATTGTCGAGCCCTTGTCATTTCAAACTCGTTAACGGATGCAAAACATCATGTGCCCAGTATAATTTTACCCCTTTTTCAGGCTAGGAGGCACTATTTACGAAAAAGGTACTCCTTAACTGAAATGGTCAAGCAGTTCTCTCAAGTATTGTTTTCTACCTTTTTGGGCTCGAGAGATGTTTGGTCAATTTAGTGTGTTCTAAATTACTAATTTAAATGTCAATCCGGGATTCGTAAACTAACGAAGTGAGGTGTACTATACGTACAAGATAACCATTTTCTTAGTCTTTTGTCATTTTTGAGTTTTTTTTAGTTTGTTTTTGGATTTATCTGTTATGGATTCCCTAATTTGTGATGGCGAAATTGAAAGTTAAGTATGGATGTGTTGAAGCCTGAAAATCGGGTCGACAACAAGGGGGATACCCGCCCGGTCTGGACCTTGGTTGGCAGCTCCTTATCCATTTCGTATAGCGGGTCCGACTGGGGATAATGGGACCAGTTTCCCAATCTAAGGGTGTGTGTGTGTGCAGAGTTGGATGATGCTGATCTAAGAGTCCTAATCTAAGCTACTTTAATCTAATTCTATGCTATTGTAATCTAATGAAAACAACACATCTAATCTATGCTAACCCGGGATGTATTTCTTCTATTATGCGATCTAAAGAGATTTCAAATAATAACTGGTAATAAAGATCATTCAGCTATCATAAGAATGGAAATCAATGAAGATGAACCACTTTGCATAAAAAGTTAGGCAAAATAGTTGTGAATAGCATATCGCATAATAAGTTATTCATATATCAAACATAAATAAATAGCTCCACCGTACAAAAGTGCCAAATGGTAGCTCAAACATTCATGCAATAACATATAAACAACTAAAAACTGTATATCACTTTAAGAATATAAGCAGAAATGGCCAAGAGATAAAAATACCATTTATGACTGGTCCTACTCATAAGCTTCAAGCAACAATGATTTATCTCTACTTGTTCTAATATCTACCAAGAGTACAGAAGTGCAACATCAGTAGCAGATATCAAATGCAAACATTAATAAACCTTGATCCATTCATTCATCAAAACCTCCTCTTAGGGTGCAGAAGTGCATGTTCTGAGGACAAGTTTTTGACAAATTTCTGGACCCTTCTCTAAATGCACGAGAAGGGTTTAAATACTGCTAACTAAATAAGTTAATTACATAAATTTAGGATATGGTTTAAATGACCGCCCTTTACCTAAACAAACTTATTTCTAAAAATTGAATCTAATTCCTAACTATTTCTGCATTTGCTCCTTAATGTTGCGAGCATGCAACATTTGCCTGGGAAGAGTCGGCTGGTTGTTTTTTGCTTTTGCTTGAGCTACGCAAATAGAAATGGCAAGCGCTGGCACCACTTTCTAGTAAATTAGAAGATATTTTTGGGAATCATCCTCTGGTTGGGCGAATTTACTGTGTATATACTTGGTAACAACCCAAATTTCTCTCAAATTGCTTCTGCTTTTGGTATCTTGGTTTCTGGACTCGTGGATGACTAAGCAAATTAGGGACTTTTCTTTCTGAACAATTTTCTTAGCGATGCGTTTTCCGCCTTTAGCGCTTTTCCCTTTACTGGGCATAAGCTTTCAGAATTTTGTAAACATGCTGCTTTTGTGAGCTTTTGACCTTGAGTGTCGAATTGCCTATTGATATCAGCATCTGTTCAGTAATACTCTGAAATCTGCGTTTCTGTTGCATGCGGTATCCGTTTATGAGGACATCTCTTCTCTGTTCTCCGAGCATTGACGCTTTCCCTTTTTCCTTAGATATTTCCTGCACATTGCTTCATGTTGTTTCCTGTTTTTTATTCCTGCAGTTCACGCAAAGGAAAAGAGTAATGATAATAAATTTTGACACGAAAGCTCTAAGCTCTACGAATGTATAAAATCATGACACCCATAGTGAACTGACTCTTCGAAAAACACAAAATTGTCCTTCATGAATACTTTGGCGTACATTCATTAATTTCTTTTAAGGCGTGCGCTCGATTTTTTGGTTTAGGGACAGCTTTTCTTGAATGCTGAGCCGAGGAAAATTTGCGATGGGTGATTTCTGCGACTCGCATCGCAGCATCGCGGATCGCATTATCAAGATGTGTCATTGCAGAGTTTCCTGATCAGTTTATCACAGGATCGCAGCATCGCGCTTATCGCAAGATCGCAGATCGCAGATCGTTGCAATTTGTTAAGTTATTGTGTGTTGTTTATGCGATGTTGCGATATGCGATGTCGCATATCGGCCATCGGAGATTTGTTTCATTTATGGGCGCTTCTTAATGTATGCGATGCGATGAATTTCGCGTCGCTTCTTCGCAGTTTTTTATTGTGCTCATAAAGAAATGTTTTACTCTTCTCCGTGCGATATATTTTAAGGAGTATAATACAAAAAAAAATTATAATTTTTTTGAATTTTTTACTAAGGGTCCCCACTTCTTTAGTGTTATTGCTAATACTTAGAGAAGGAGGGGGGTTGTTGGTGGCCACAATAGGATGGTAATGGTGATTTCTACAGTGATTTTCCAAACTTAGAAATTTTCAAAAAGAAAGCTCTAAACTGACTGTAATGAAATCAATTTTCAAGAGGAAGTAAATGTACCAAACAGTGAACTATTGACAATGGCCCAGTATCCTTACTGCTGCATGAAAAAGAAAGTAAAAGCTGAACTTAAAGCAACTCAAAGACTGAAAGCAAAGCAACTAAATCACACTACTTCAACCCCTGTTCTGATCCTTTACCCTTCAACTCAATCTGCCTATGGGGAGTAATCATAAACAAGCTGAGTAATATGATATCTAAGTTGCAGGAAATTAAATTGCATAAAAGGAAACTAAGATTTAACTAATCACACTACTTCAACCCCTGTTTTGATCCTTTACCCTTCAACTCAATCTCCCTATGGGGAGTAATCATAAACAAGCTGAGTAACATGATACCTAAATTGCAGGAAAGCAAACTAAATCATACTACAATAAGTAATATTCTGATTCCTTACTAATAGAGTCACTTGACTATAGAAAGGAAATCATAAACAAATGAGTAATATGATGTCTAAGTAGCAGAAAAATAAATAAGCAAAACGCAATTTGAAAAATGACAGTGCTGGAATTAAACTTCAGGAAATGAAAATCAGCAGGAAGGACAAGATGATCTCATGTCAGTAGTTATTAAAAAAATATGTAAATCTGCCCGGGCTACCTACAACAAAACCTGTAAAAGAAGCACTGATCAGCTTTTAATTATAAAAGAAACATAAAGGAAATATAGACAACAAATGAACATCAGAACAACACAATATATATACAAACAATGATTTAAAAAAAACAGTAAATGAAAGCAAGTAAGAAACTATACAAAGCTCTGGTGTACAGGGGCCCTCTGCAACCTCGGCTAGTCAATCACGTAGTCACAAATCAGATTTAGAAAAACTATCTTCTCATATATTTAAAGCAAAGTGAAATGCAGTACAGTGGGCGACAACAGTCAAGATTACAATACAAAAGCTAATCTATTCAGCGTATATCAACTTGTTATTTATAAGAAAAAGGTGCTGCAACTAATTCCTAGATTTATGCTACCAAGAGACACGTAAATCTCCTTGACCCGAGATCTAGCGTGATGGTCATGAATTCATGGAGCAGTGGCTGCTTGGTTCAGTTCATGGGCTGCTCTCTAGGTGTGCCAGTACCTCCGGAAACTAAGGATCGTGCCATGCAAACCTTCACGTGGGCAAAACAGAGCCGTGCCACCGCAAAATTCCTCATTTGGCATTTCCTTTGACCATCGTTGACCGCGACTGTTTATGAGTGATTTGGCTGATCTGAGGGGACACACCCCATGTACACATCACGTGCAACTTACCCATGTGGCTGATTTCTCCATTGGACACATGTAGCATAGCCTTTAACAAAATGGCTGCGGAAAGTGACAAGTTTCCGCAGCTGCTTGAACAAAAATCTAAATCAAACAACAGTCATAAACATATTTAGGAAGCCATTTCATAAGCTCTTTTTAGACTATTATGCAACGATTTGACAGCTTGGTGGATGAAGTAAATGGAAAAAGAAGGTTGAAAGGGTATATAGGGAAGTGTAGGTTTGGGACTCAACAAGAGACACAAACGTACAAAAAGGGACTATGTGGATTTTTCTTTTACGTGTCTTTTTCAAACTCTCTAAACATGAAAAAGATACCGAGTTACACCTTTTTTAGACTCGTTAAACTATTAAAGGACATCAAATTCGTCACCATGACGAACATGAGCTTTTCCTTCCTATGGCGTGTTAAACTTACTAGGTTAGATTCATCCAAAGGATAAACTTACAGTGAAAGAATATGCTATCCCTTTCAAGCTTGTAATTAAAAAAATAATTGGGGTACTTGCCAGAAATTGTGGGGGAAAATTTGGAAATATATGAGTTGTGTCGGGAGCTCACTCTTGAACATGACACTCCTTATTTCCTGTTGGGTTGGGATATCCTCCTTTGTATTGTTAACCTCCCTGGGATTGGGCCATTCATTTTTTCCTTCCATTTTATCTCTACCACGTCATCATGACCACTGATCCCATGGATCCAAAAGCTGACAAACTCCCAGTTGTGTTGCTGATATGTTCAAGAGTTGTCGTTCTGCAATTACACTTACCTTTGATTCTTTGTATCATCCAAAATAATTTTGCATCCTCTCATCTCACGTCGATGATGTGGGATTCATTATGGCCCTCCTTCAACACGGTCGCTTTCCATCAACTTCAACTCATTATCTGGGAAGTTAACCGAGAGACTCCTTTCCCGTACCTTAGAGCTTGCATGCCCTAATGGCAAGTTCTTTGCACTCGACGAAAATCTCACATCATTGGCTTTGAATCGAGTGATTTCATAGGTGTTCAACTTCAGTTCCTCTATTAACATTCCATGGATTGTGTTGATAGTACCTTGAGGACCATTGTCATTATTGGTGGTTCCTCTCGTGCTTGTTAATAGTTTACATCATCGACTGGTAATCAAGTGACTTTCTACCATGTTCGATGTCAACACATCTATTCACATGTTAGAATGTGTACTTTGATCGGGTTGTGTTGGAGTGCAAGAACCTGGACTTAGATCACAAAAGTCCAGGTTGTGAAGTGCTGTGACATGGTTATGATGATATGTGTGTCTCTTTCAGATGGCTGGATACGAACAGACCATGAGTTATCATATGTGATCCTTCTCATTATTGGATGGTTGCAACCATACCTTGGTTTCGTTAAGATCCTCTTTGACGGATGATTGTGCCCATACCTGGATCCATTTACATGATCATTCTCTGGACGGTTATGTCCATGTCATGATAATTTCATGTATCATTTGATAGATATCTTAGTTTATGTATATGTATTTGTACTTGCTTATAGGTTTTTCAATAGCAAACCAGTTGCCCGCACTGATCTATAAAGATTTTCATCCCTCACTCTAGCTCGACCTTCACGCTTTAGGGAGCATCTGTTACACAGAATTTTTTCACTGTCCCTATACTCCCCATTACTTGATCCTGGAGGACCTCTACAGTGAACCCCGCATGCTTTTCCTTCATGAAGAAACTCTCATTGTGTCCCTCTTCATGAGCAAATTAATTCTCTTTTGCATCATTTCCCCTGAAACTTTTGTTTTGCCTAATTTACAAGAGCGGCGCTAATGACCTTTGTCTCCCCCATACCGATGTGCAGAAATTAGCACTATCCCTCATGCCGACCGAAGAAACTGGGCCATGTTCAAGCCACCCCAGCCCTGTTATGGAAAGTTTTTTAAATTAGGAGCCGAAGCTTCTAGCTCTAGAAGCTTCGTAACGGAAGTCTGGTAAATGGTTTGGCCGGATGGGGTCGAGGATGTCAGTTTGGGCTCCTTTCCCCTATAATGATGGAACTACCTCAAGGGATAAGCCCTTCTCCCATGAGAAGAGGATCCATTTCCCATCCATTCATCCTATATAAACCTCCCTTCTTCCCAAGCACAAGCTAGTGTTGATATTGGTGTGCTAATGCTATTTTGGTTTGGAGTAGACAACAAGCTATTACTAGTTGTAGCTATCTAGTTATGTGAGGGAGAAGTGTGATTTGGTTTGGAGTGAAGCCTAAAGGGAAGATCCTTAAAACTATTATTGATTGAGGCCATCATGGAATGCTAGAAGAAGTGTATGGGAACCTAGCCTTGTCAGAGGAGGATTGCAACGTCAAGACAAATGGTTGTAATATCTTTTTGATATTAATATATGCAACTGTCAATTGATTTCCTACATGGTTTGTCATCTTACATATTCATGGCTTAATGTTTCTTGACTTGTTAAGTAGGTTGAATTACAATTTGTCTATTATCACGTTTGTTGTTTGTTGTTGTTTACTTGTTTCAAGTGCTTGAAGAAGGAAGCGAGAGATAGTTGGAGCGAGAAAGCAAGGACATCATCAAACAGGATAAGCAGACTAAGAGGTAGGCCCTCTTAATTGGTTCTAACCTAAGGAAATCTTCCATAGAATGTATCTGTTGTGGCTAGACCCATTATCGGGCTAGAGGAATTTGTTTGTGTCTACACTTATAATTTTATTTCACCACAGGGATTGTTACACAGTAATTTGTCACTGTCTCTCTGTCAGTCACCCTACTGTGTCAGGAATTCACAATAATCAAGTTCATGCCTTCTGAACTGGCCAAAAACCCATTTTCCTAAAGTTTTCCTCATCAGTGCGTCTGTTTCTAAAATACCCGTGATGACTGGCGCTTCATAATAGCCCGCGTGCGCTGCCAGCGTGGAAGCACACGACTTTCCCGCGCTGATCGAATTTCATGACCAGCGCAACTTCTGTTTGCAGGGCATATGCCTCTGCAACCATTGATAAAGAGTCAGAAGTTCAAACACTACTAAAAGAAAAGGAGGATAAGATCCTATTTTTGGAACAATAGCTACAGCAGGCCAGCGTCAGCCAAGAAGCAGAAATATAATTGATAAAGCTACAACAAGGCTTCTAGAAAATGCAGTTGGATTACCAAAACAATCTGGCCAATAAAGAACAACAGTTACAGGCCACAATAGAAATGCATAAGGACGATCCTAAAATTGAAGAATTCGTCACAAAAGCCCTTGCCCTCAATGACCAACTCTTACAATAGGAAGAAACACTCTGCCAAAGAATCTCGCAATGGAATTCGCATTGCGAAAAAAGCGATAAAATTACAAATCAAGTTGTAGATTTACGACTTGATTATGATTTAGCTTTTAAGAAAGTTTCTGAATTATTGAATTGGAAAAGATCAGAGGAAGGAAAAAGAGTAGAATTTCCCAAGATTGATGAATCCCACAAAGAAATGCTATTTGCGAAATGTTATGCACAGCTCAAGGAAGCAGAGCAAGTGATGGAGGAGGCAGCGACAACAGCAAGCAACGTCATCAACTGCATCAACCAAAATTTGCATAAAGAAAATTTAATATCAGAGACCACTCCAGAATGCCTCCCAAAGGTACAACAGCTTCAAATGAGGTGGAAGCAAACGACAGAGGAAATGGCAGAGTCAATTAAATAGATAAGTAAGTTAAACTGGGATACTTACTGGCAGTTCCTGGTAAAACCACATAGCCAGTAGATGACTCTAAAATGCCTCATAACTTCCACCAAGAAGATAACACTAGTACTTGCCAATTCTGTATTCACAGGAAAATTAAAATCTATGGTCGGCCAATCGATGCTCTTGAAGCCCATGCTGGATATTTGCAACTTAAAAGAACAGATGCATAATTTAGCATAGATACAATTTTAGTTTGATTTTAGTTCATTTTTGCTTAAAATGAGGAAGGTGGTTTAAACCTCCTCATATAATTTTGTAATATTTATTTTTAGTTTTCAATAGAGTAGTATTTAAGCCCCTCATGCTTTTAGAGAAGGGTCCAGAATTTTATCAAAAACAATTCTTCATAATGTGCAGTTTGCCCCCCACTAAGGAGGTTTTGATAAATGAATGGAACGAGATTTATTTATATATGAGTTTGATGTCTGCTATTGAAATGCACTTTTGTACTCTTAGTGGATATTGAATTATTTGAAGATAAATCTACATTGCTGAAGCTCACGAGTAGAACCTATTACCAATGGTACTTTTATCTGCTAATACTTTTTGCTTATGTGCCTAGTGATAAATTATTTTTAGTTATTGATATATGAAAGCCTGAATGTTCAGTTGTCATTATTGCACTTTTGTACATGATAACTATTCTTTTTATACTGAGTGTATGAATAACTTATTATGCAATTTGTTTATCATAATTGTTTCGGCTAATTTCTTATATAAAATAATCATTTTTAATGGATTCCTTTCTCATAGTGATTGAATGATTTTTATTATCAATTGTTGTTGGAAATTATTTTAGATCATATAAGTAAAGTGTTACTCCCAGGATAGTTTAGAGTTAGATGTTTTCCTTCATTAGAATAAAATTGCATATGTTAGTTAAGAGATAGATTAAATTTAGAATAAAACATTCACCCCATAAACCCCAAAAAAGGAAAACATCATCCCGTTAGTGTACCATCATAAACAGATTGGGAAACTGATCCCATCACCCCCAGTTGGAGCCACTATCCCAAATGGAAAAGGAGCTTCTTTCAGGGTCCGAACTGGGTGGTTATCCCCCTTGTTGTAGACCTGATTTTTCGGGCCTTCAACAAGGTGATACGGACAAGGATGGAGGTGATGACGGTGAAATTGGAAGTGGTGTGGGTGGAGGTGGTATGCGCGGAATACCCTGCCTTATCAAATGGATTGCACGTCATGAAGATACCTTCGTGAACTGTTCCTCATCCTTTCACGAAGGTGAAATCAAGGGGCTAGTCTCTAGTCCCACACTTCCTTCGTTTCTATAAATTCTCCCACTTCACGTAGCCTCGAACACAATGTAGCTGCATAATTCTCTTTTCGCATGATAGAATTTTAATCCAAGTGTTCAAAGAGTTTATGTACTTACCTCACGGTCCCTTGAGAAAGCATTGCTTTGCCTCGCTAGAGCTGATCGAAGTATGTACTGCGAACTCAGTAATGAATCCTCTAATCTGATCGAGCCAGTGATCAACAATGCGCTCAATCTTATCCTCTGATGCTTCCAATCTGCGCACCAACTCAGGGGTCCACACAACATTTTCGTCAAGCTTCCACCTTTCTTGGCTATCTGCTGGCTTTGTGATCCACTCGTACAACTCAGTAGGGAAAGATGTGAAGAAAATTTCGTGGATATCTCAATATAGGTAGCAGTCTAACCACTCTTCCTTCAATAGTCACGGATTACTATTCTCTTGCGCCGCGAATTCGTGAATTTTCCTCTCCAACCACCCTTCAATCTTCTTCTTAGTTAGATTCCAGTGATGTGACATTAGACATATCTATGCAGATTCCAATCCCGGCAAAGGAACCATTTGTTGGCTTGTTGGGGCCTGACCTAGGTTTGGAGTTAATTAGGCAAACAAATCTTTGTACTACTTGCCCTTTCGGCAACAGCTTGCAGAGCACAGACTAAGGTCTCACCCGAAGCAGTATGGGGTGATGCTAGAACCAAGTTTCTGTACCCTTGATATGTCTAAGGGTTTGGTTTACTCCAACTATGAATACCTTCACGTAGGATTCTTCACGCAATTTCCTGACCTACGAGGCCTTCACGCTCTATTATACTTGCCTTTGCGTAGCCCTAATCAAATGCTGAGGTGATTTCACGCTGCTAAGGCAGTGATCTGTGCTCTTTCCCTAAGTTACACTGCAGATCTTACTTATCTTCTTATAACTATTAGTTAACATCGCGTAAACAAATACTTATCTTATATTCGCTTATTCAACATATTCATATAAGTTCACGCAGCGAATAAACAATAAACTTACAATTCATATCCAATATACTTCAATGCATAAAAAAAGAAAAAGGCACATAGAATGATAAGAAACTTCTCTTTATTAATGTCTCCAAAAGTTAGAGACTCGACTCACCCTGCACACTCAGTTGCAGTGGTCTGTGCACTCAGCTGCAGACTACTAGGCTTTTGCGCACTCAGCTGTAGAGCCTTCTGCTACTCTACAACCCAAAACACGACTTTACACTTCCACCAAGACTCGATGCTTCATCTTATCTGAGATTCTTCGATCTCCTTAGCTATCTCTACAACTTAGAGCCTCGCTCTATTTATACAATCCCATGGTCCACGGACCATGGGTAGAACTCTCAAGCTGACATTACATTAAAAAAGTAAGGACGGATAACCCTGTGACTCAATTACAACATCGCGCTCTACGCCCACACTTCGCAGAGTCTTTACATCGTACATAGTCAAAACTTGGGCTTTAAGCCCCAAAACTTGCCTTGAGGGATCCCGCACTCAACACCATCACCCTGGAAGGGAAGACAATGCAAGTTGAAGTAGAAATTGTTGACCCCAATCTTAATTAGAATCTTCTACTCAGCCGAAGTTGGACTCATGCCATGCATGCCTTGGCCTTCTCTTTATTTCACGTGATTCATTTTCCCCATCAAGGGAAAATTTTCACTATCGACTAACTGTCTTTCTTTGCCTCTTCCTCCTCAAATGGAAATGTTCCATACGTCAAGCACACTAGTGATCCCTATGAGAGTGTGGGGGTAGGAATTTTTAAAGATTCTGCCTTAATGGAAATTTTTCCACTCCCACCTCCTCATGTTGCCTCTGTCAACATGATGTTGGTCAAATATGATCCTTGGTTCATAACTGCACCGGAACTTATTGATACCTGGGGCGAGGTTATGCCAATTAGTACCGCTGAAGTCAAATACGTGGAAATTGTTTCGGCTTCGAACTCTGCATCCTTTGATTCTTCTATGTCAAAGACCTCTTTGATATGTACTCTCAATCCCTGTGGCTTAGCACTTTGGAATCACCTGATCCCTTAGCTGAGACCTTCCTTGTTGATGAAGGTATCATGGAAATCATGTCTCTCGAGGAACCACCTTGGATCGACACTCATCATCACTCCTCCTTCTTGCCTCGCGTAGCGATCATGTCTACCGTTTTGGAAGAGTCTTCTTCTCCGTTTCCGCCACCAATTGTTACTCATGAAGTATGGTTGGAAAGAAATCTAGGTAATATTACCCAAATGATGTCGATTGACATTTCTATCAAAATCGGTATCGTTGAACACGTTGATATTGGGGTATCTTGTTCTCCAGATGAGATCAAGACATATACTCGTCTATTTCAGGAATTTCATGATGTGTTTGCATGGTCCTATGAAGAAATGCTCGACATTGATCCTAGCATTATGGTGCATGAAATACCAATGTATCCGCATGCAAAGCCCATTTGCCAACGGCTTTGCCCGGTGCACCCTAGGAAGGCTGCCACTATTAATGGTGAAGTTGAAAAGGTTCTCAAAGCTAGGTTCATCTATCCCATCCCCCTTACAAAATGGGTGTACAATATTATCTCAGTGACTAAAAAACAAGGCATGGTCCGTGTTTGCGTGGATTATCAAGATCTCAATCGTGCTTGTCCTAAAGACAACTATCCTACTCCCTTCATTGATCAAATCAATGATGAATGTGTCGAGAGCGAGATATTTTCCTTTATGGATGGTTTTTTTGGTTACAACCAGATCAACATCGCATCGGCCAATCAAGAAAATAAAACCCTTATCTGTCTGTGGGGTACATTCGCGTAAAAGAAGTTCCCTTTCGGCCTCGAAAATGTAGGAGGCACTTTTCAATGAGCAATGTCCTATGCATTTCATGATATTTGAAACATTTTCCAGCCTTACTTGGATGACCTTCCCGCTCATTCTCGTAAATGCCAACATCAACCAGACCATCTTCGGCATATTTTTCTGTGCTGCAGACACTATAACATTCGGTTAAACTCGCACAAATGTGTTTTATGGGTAGAATCAGGATGACTCCTTGGCTTCATCTTTTCCAAGGACGGTATTCGCCTTGATCCGCTAAAAGTTGAGGCCATTGTAAATTTACCCCCTCCATCCTCATTGCACCAACTCCAGAGCCTGCAAGGAAAGGCCAACTTTCTCTGTCGTTTTATGCCCAACTATGCCAAGCTAGCCACAGGATTTACCTGGTTGCTCAAACAAGGAATGCCCTTTGTATGGGATGAGGTGGCCCAAAAATGTTTTGATGATCTCAAAGCCATCCTTGTAAATTCTCCTCTGTTGCACCCTCCAGACTATTATCTAGATTACTTCCTTTACTTGGTCGTGCCCATAGCACCATTACTATGGTCTTGGTCCAAGACGATGATGAAGGAAAACAACATATAATCTAATACCTTAGTCAGAATATCCTCGACACTAAAACGCGTTATGCATATGTCGATAAGTTGGCTTTGGCTGCCGTTCAAGTTGTTCAATGATTTCAGCACTATATCCTTTTCGCATGACTACAGTGATTTCTGAATGCAACCCTATGACCTATATCCTGACTCGTTAGTTGCTGGGGGGGAAATATTCTAAATGGATCATTGATATAGATTTAAACAAGAAAGAAACAAATTACAGAGATAACCATAAACACAGAGATGTTGTGGAAATAATACTTCATTTCATTAATGTAAAATACTGTAATATGCTTACAAACAAAAATGGAAATAAACCAGCTAGAGTGATGGTAGCTTATCTCTGAGAAGAGATGTGGTGGCGACATGTCTCTGAACTCTATTACAATGAGGCTCGAAGGCCTATTTATTGTTGAGAAATAATGGAAAACCCTAAACATCCAGAAACCTAACCCTAGAAGATGAAACGCCAAACTGTGGGCCCCGTTTGGGTAAACTGGTACATCAACCTCCTGTGGTCGTAACTTTGGCATACGATCTCCATTTGACACGCACAATATCTCGTTAGAAAGATATATCCAAGAAATACAACTTTGGGAAGAGAAACATCGGTCCATGGACCCATGTTTCTCCCAATGTTTCCCAAAAAAAAAAGTCATTTAGGGCCTCAAAACGGCTCCAGAAGTTTAGGACCCGAAAAACTACTAAAAATAGTAAATTTTGCTACAATTAAGGAAACTGAAAAGCTGAAAGAAACAATGGTGGGGGTCCAAGTGGACTTGGTGGGTGGCCACCAATATCCACCTGGATCATTCCTCCCCCTTAGGAAGCAATGGTCCCCATTGCGTTGAGTTCCTCCAAGAGATGAGGAAACCTCTGCTGAACTTGGTCCCTGGTGAGCCACTTGCCCTGGTGAAGGAGTTGGCCTACTTTGACAACTTGATACAGTTGGATATTTTTCTAGCAAGTGTGATTGATCTGTGTGTCCATGATCCGATCAGTTGTAGCTTGTTCCATGCAATCTGGATTTAACTCTATGGGTGTGAGTTTTTATGCAATATCGGATGTGTCTAGTAATGGTTGAAGGTATGGCCGAAGGTGGTCCACATTGAACAGTAGGTACAGGCCAAGGAATGGGGGAATGTTGAGCTTAAATGAATTATCTCCCATAGCCTTGGTAATGGTGTAAGGACCATATCGGAGTGGTCTGAGTTTCCGATAGGCTCTAGTAGGGCATTACTTTTGCAAATGCAACCTGACTTTGTCGCCCACCTGAAACTTGTGTGGCACCCAACATTGATCATGTCGTTGCTTGTACTTGGAATTTGATTTCTCCAGAATGTCATGGACCTACTGACGAATATGTTGGATGTGCTCAATGAAGTTGTTTTCCTTATCTATTTCAGATTGGACATGAGCCGAATCTACGTGAGTAGCTGCAAATGGAATGGCCACATCAATGGGACATAGTTGCTGGAATCCCAAGCCCACCTGAAAATGGTTGTGGCCAGTAGAGCTATGGAGAGCCTAGTTGTAGCTATCCTGAACATAGGGGAGGCTCTCATCCCATGTGCATGGATGCTTTGAGTTGTACATGTGCAGAATGTGTACAATCATCCTGTTGAAAACCTCTATCTGACCATTAGTTTGAGGATGGAAGGCTGTGGACTTAGTGAGTTTGGTGTCTAGCATTGACCAGAGACTGGACCAAAATGTAGTAAGGAACCTGCTGTCCCGATCTGAGATGATAGATTGTGGGATCCCAAAGAGTACCCACACTCATTCAAAGAAGAGTTTAGCAGTGGCTTCTGCTGTGATATTCTTCTTGTAGGCCGCCATAATGGCCATCTTCGAGAACCTATCGATGACCACAAAAACACAGTCATTTCCATGCTTATTGGAAGGAAGGCCTGACATGTAATCCATGGAGATGGATTCCCAAGGTCGACTAGGGGTAGGAAGCGAGGTATAGAGGCCTTTCTTCTTGATGGTCGGTTTGGAAATGGTGTAGGCAGTGCATGATCTGATGTACTTCCCGACATCCCGTTGAAGGTTCGGCCAATAGAAATACTTCTACAGTACTGCAACCATTTTCTCAACCCTGAAATGCCTAGTAGCTTGACTATACTGTGCTTCCAAAATAATCTTGGCATGGTCTCTTGAAGGAACACAAAGGTGATCCACATGGCATAACAGGGCATCCTAGAGGTGAAAATATGGAACATGCTAACCCTCTAAGAGTGTCTGGTATGTGTGGCCGAATTCTCGGTCGCTTTTGTAGAAGTGTGGCCAATCAGAAGTCTTGTGCCGACAAGAGTTGAGCACGGTGGTTAACGCCATGATCGGTGGTCGACTGAGGCAATCTACAACCTTATTGGTGCTACCCTTCCTATACTTGATATTCAAATGGAACTCTTGTAGGTATGTGGACCACTTATAATGGCGATCATTCTACAATTTCCCTTGGTTCTATATGAACTGCAGGGGTCGGTGATCTATGTGGATGACCGTATCCTTCCCCAAAATGTAATGCTTCCATTGTCAGTAGACCTGCACAATGGAATATATCTTTTGTCATAAGTGGGATACTTCCAGATGCTCATGTTGAGTAAGGAATGCCCCAATAGCATAGTTAGAGGCATCTGTCTCGACCTCGAATGGTTGTTGCAAGTCTGGTAATGTGAGCACTGGTGTCGAGCAGAGGCAATCTTTCAAATCTGTGAATGCCTTCTGTTGAGATTCATACCAAAATAATTTTGCTTTTGCTCCTCCCTTGGCGAATTGACTCAAGGGCCAAGTGATATGAGAAAATCCCAACACGAACTTGACATAGAAGTTGGCAAGACCTAGAAAGTTGCGGAGCTCTATCAGAGTGGTTGGAGATGGCCAATCCGGAATGAATTGGATCTTGGTTGGATCCACATGCACCCCCTATTCATCAATAATGTATCCCAGATACTGAACGTGGGTCATGCCAAAAGTTCATTTCTCCAAATTGGCACATAACTTGTGTTGCCGTAGTGTTTGAGAACTTGTTGGATGTGGTGGAGGTACTCTTTCCAACTCTGGCTGAAGATCAAGATGTTATCCAAGTATACCACTACAATGAGTTGGTGAATGGCCACAAGATGTCATCCATTAGCCTCACGAAGGTTGCAGGAGCATTCGTCAATTCGAAAGGCATAACAAACCATTCGAAAAGGCAATCCTTGGCTTTGAAGGCAGTCTTCCACACATTGGAGGGTTCAATTGGTACTTGGTGATATCCTGACTTCAAATTGATATTGCTAAAATATTTTCCCCCCTTCAGTTGGTCTAGGAGGTCATCAATCTGTAGGATCGGATACCTATTATGGATAGTGATCTTGTTCAACGACCGATAGTCAATACAGAGTCTCCAAGTCCCATCCTTCTTCTGTACCAACACAATCAGGCTCCCACAGGGCGATGAACTTGGACAAATGTGACCTTTCTGTTGCTGATCCTAAATCTGCCTCTTGATTTCATTGTTCTCCAGAGCAGAGCGCTGATAGATTGGTCCATTGGGCAGCGGCACACCTGGGGTAAAATTGATGTAGTGCTTGACCTAACAGTGCAGAGGAACCCCTATGGGGGAGGTGAAGATGTCCTCGTACTCCTCATGACCTTGTCCATCTGTACTTGTTGTGTGGAGGGGCCCTGTCTAGAGGTCGTAGCCACTGTCTTCTTCTTTCCTTGAGGGCGTATGATCAAAAAAACAAATTTCCTGGTTTTGGAAATGAGCTTATTGCATTATTTTGCAGTAACCAAAGAGATGGCGATAGGTGATTCTACCTTCGGTATCTTGTACAACTTATTTCCCAAAGTAACAATAACATCACGAGGCCTTGATTCATACACGACATTACACTTCCACAAGTATGGTTGTCCTAATAACACATCACAAAATTCAAGGGGAGAAATGTCACACAATACCTCATCCATGAAGAGCTTGATGTTGTATGGAAGGCGACACCGCTGGCTCATGCGAAGATCCTATCCTTGGTGAAGCCACCCGATGGTGTACAGTTGTGGATGTGTTTTGTCAGTAAGCCTAGCTGCTTCACGACCTCTACCGAAATGAGGTTCTTTTGGCTCCCGCTGTCGACAATGAACTGTAACGGGGAGCCCTTTACCCACATCTGGGAGTGGAAGAAACGCTCCTCCTCCTCTAGATATTCAGGTTCCTCCTTCTGGATCTTCATGGTGGAAATGGTGGTGTTGGGGTCCGCATTGACAATCTGCTTCCCTTTGTCATTTCCCTTGTTGGGTTCTGACTCAGAGCCGAAACATGCATATAATTCTGAAACCTTTAGCTTGGCCACCAATGACTACTTGGCCTGAAACTCACTTGTGTTCAAGGATAATTTTAGGGGCGAATGTTCGCCCTTTGGCGAAATTAAGGGGTTTTAAATTTTTAGTGGGCGAATATTTTGTATCATAGTACATTTTTACAAATCACCTCAAATAGCCCACCTTATTTTAAGGGAGAGGGTAAAAAAGGTAAATTTAGCCCTTGAAATTAGGACTTACAACCTTCCATTTGCCCATTTTCAAGAATAGGTTTTATTTAAGTGAATCCATTCGCCCATTTTCAAGAATAGGTTTTATTTAAGTGAATCCTATGGGCCAAATACCATATTTATAAAAGAGGTATGGTAAATTAATAAAAATATAAATAAATGAGAGGTATGGTAAATAAATAAAACATTTTTTATATTTACTCCATAAGTCACCTTATATACATGTAAGGGTGTAAACAAATAAAAATATAAGTAAAGTGGAGGTATGGTAAATAAATAAAACGTCTTTTTATACTTACTCAAAAGGTATGGTAAATAAATAAAAATATAAATAAACTAAACGTATCGTAAATAAATAAAAACTCTTTTTATATTTAATCCATAACCCTCGTTCTATTTATGAAGGCTCAAGAAAGAGGTTTCATTTAAGTGAATCTTATGGGCCAAATACCATATTTGTAAAAGAGGTATGGTAAATTAATAAAAATATAAATAAACGAGAGGTATGGTAAACAAATAAAACATTTTTTTATATTTATTCCATAAGTCACCTTATATTTACGAACACTCAAAAAATGGGTTATATTTAGGTGAAACCTATGGCCAAAATACTATGGGACAAATACCATGGACTAGATTGTTATTAATACCATGCAAAAAACCATTATTAACCCTAATATTAGAATTAATAAAAATAAAAATGGCACATGGTATTGACCCATGGTATTCACCAAAATGGCACATGGTATTGACCCATGGTATTCACCTGGAATGTAGCCTATTTAAATGGGGGAATTAAACCAGCATGTAGCCTATGCTAAGATTCCCTAGGACTTTACAAAGTTTTATTATTTAGTGAAAGACTCGCCAAGATCTTACAAGATTTTATAATTGAGTAAAATATTCGCCATGCCTGGTGAGAGATTCGCCAAAAAATTATATATACATATTATATTATTGATAAAATCGCCTTCAATTTTTCCTATATACCATGGAGATTCGCCCATTTATTATATTTATAAATTTAGGGGGGGTTCTTAAAATTTTCCCTGCTTGTGTTGTGAGTGGAGCTCTTATGGAAATCACACCACTTTCCCGTGTCCTTTTTCAGCTTCGCGATGCTGTTATTTTCTTGCAGCTTTGGCAGGTTGTCTTGGGCCGCCCCACCTTGGCTTTGTCCTTTGTTTTGCGGTTTGGGGGAACCTTTCCCTTGATTCAGATTCACAAATCAAAAGTCTCGCTTCTTTTGTTTAAACTTTTGCTCAACGTTGATGGCCACGGAAAATTTTCGCCCTTGGCTAAATTAAGGGGTTTTATATTTTTATTGGGTGAATATTTTGTATCATAGTACATTATTACAAATTTCCTCAAATTTATTTTATAAAAAAATTATGTATGGAGGTTAGCCCACCTTATTTTAAGGGATAGGGTAAAAAAAGTAAATTTAGCCCTTGAAATTAGGAGTTACAATCTTCCATTCGCCCTCATTTTCAAGAAAATGTATTTATGACAGTTATAAATAAAAATATAAATACAGTGGAGGTATGGTAAATAAATAAAAATACAAATAAACTAGAGGTATGGTAAATAAATAAAACCTCTTTTTATATTTAGTCCATAACCCTCTTTCTATTTAAGAAGGCTAAAAAACGAGGTTTCATTTAAGTGAATCCTATGGGCCAAATACCATATTTATAAAAGAGGTATGGTAAATTAATAAAAATATAAATAAACGAGAGGTATGGTAAATAAATAAAACATTTTTTAATATTTACTCCATATGTCACCTTATATTTATGAACACGCAAGCGTGTAAATAAATAAAAATATAAATAAAGTGGAGGTATGGTAAATAAATAAAACCTCTTTTTATACTTCAAAGCTATGGTAAATAAATAAAAATATAAATAAACTATAGATATGGTAAATAAATAAAACCTCTTTCTATATTTAGTCCACAACCGTCTTTCTATTTAAGAAGGCTCAAAAAATACGTTTTATTTAATTCAATCCTATGGGCCAAATACCATATTTATAGAAGAGGTATGGTAAATTAATAAAAATATAAATAAATAAAACAATTTTTATATTTACTCCATAAGCCACCTTATATTTACGAACACTCAAAAAATATATTTAGGTGAAGACTATGGGCCAAATACCATGGGCCAAATTATTATTAATACCATGCAAAAAAACATTATTAACCCTAATATTAGTATTAATAAAAATAGAGATGGCACATGGTATTGACCCATGGTATTCACATGGAATGCAGCGTATTTAAAGGGGGAGTTAAACTAGCATAGATCCATCTTTACTCTAGATCAAATATCATGATATGCAAACTAACATAGAGTGAAAAGGTATTTGATCCCTCTCGGGGCTTGGTAGATCAAGAGTAAAAATGGATCTTGTAATTTAATGTCACTTAAACATTTTAACTTGGTTAAAATAAAAAATAAAAATAAAAATCAATTATTAATTTTATTAATTTTTATAAATTACTAATAGTAGTTTTTAAGCTCCAAGTTTATGATAACCCATGGTATTGACTGCATAGACTATTTAAAGGGGAAATTCTATTAGCTTAGATCCATCTTAATTCCGGGTCTACCAAGTGTTGGGAGGGATAAATAGATTTCATACCTCTAAGAGTGGTAGATGTGGAGTTAAGATGGATATAGGTTGGCTTTTATGATAATGAAGATATTAAATAGACTTAGAAAATTATATTGTAAAAAAATTCTTAAGGTGAATGGTTAAAGCTACATTTAGTCACTTCACAAAATTTAGTAAAAAATACTGATATCTCCATTAATATTGGTTTTTCCGATTTAACAAAAAAAAATTCAAAACAATGAAATCTTAACTCTTTCCGCATCACCCTCATAGAAGAGAGATAGCCGCTACCTAGATTTCCCAACATTTTTCAAACATTCTCAATATGGTATCTTCATGAAAAAGTTAAGGTACTAATCTTGGATTAGTTGTTTGAAAAATATATTTGTTTGTACAACCTTTCATCTTCTTTGCTATTCTTAGTTTGTCATAATGATCTGTAGGGGTTGGGTCACTGCACCATATTGTCCTAAAAGGCATAGATTGTGCACCAAAAAGGAAATTAATCCACATGTTACAACGCTGTTAAAAATGGTATGAAGGTAGTGAATTACGCTAATAAGAAATTTAGATTGGGAGAGACGTAATTAAATTTTATTATTTAATTGAAGATTTCCAATTAAAATAATTATAAATCTACATTTATAAATTTATATATTGATTGGAAGGCTTCTGACAACTGTCACTTCTTTCCATTATATCCCCTTCAGGCCTCTGGGATACCTACTACTACATTATATTATATAGTTGGGGCTTGCTACTTGTTGGCCTGTTGGAGCCTATGGAATAAGAAAGAAATTTGATAGCTTGGCAAAAGTGGTAGAGAAAACATTAATAACTCCTACCATGACAAACATGGCCACTAAAACTTGCAACATTGTTTGTAGGAAGTGAAAATTATGTTTCTTTTTTCCAAACATGTATGTTAGTATATTATATTTTAATGAATATGTTTTATTATTATCATATATGGTTTCATACTTTAACAAAACATTCACCAAGACTTCACAATGTTTTATTATTCAGTGAAAGATTCACCATGACTTTACAAGATAATATAATTTGGTGAGAGATTCGCCAAAAAATATATATATACATATTATATAGTGATAAAATCGCCTCCCATTTTTCCTATGTATCATGGGGATTCACCCATTTATTATACATATAAATTTAGGGTGGTTCTCAAAAGTTTCCCTGTTGATGGCATATTGGTATGCCGTGTCGAGCAAGGAGATGTTCAAGAATTCTATTTCTTCCTGGATGTACTTATGCAAGCAACCGTGATATTTGAGTACCAAATGCTACTATGAATCCTTGATACCCAACTTTGTGCGAAGGGTATGGAAAATATTGGTAAAATCTGGCATGTCTTGGTCCCTTCCCTACCACAGCATGGTCCACTTTATGTAGTGATCCTCATAGCTTTCGACAGGGTAGTACTGCTCCTTGATGGCATCCCGGAATGAATTGCAAGTGGGTGTGGCTGAAAATAGTGAGCCTATAATTTCATCCTTCTAATCGCAGTAGGTTTCCCACCAGTCCTTGATGTGCGGGGCTGCTTTGAGAAGAGCGAAAATAATCTTTTCATGACTAGAAAAATCATGAATAGAAAATAACCCTCTAGCATATTTAACCATTTATTGACAGCATCTGCATCTATCTGACCCTCGAATATGGGGATTTCAAAATTAACTTGTACCTTAAACAATGTGGCATTTCCAGAGTAGCTGTTGGAAGCCAATGCGTCGCCCCTGGGTAGCTGCTGAAGGATCTGGCAAAGTTGCCCATCATCACGTTCCTTTGTCGCTTGAGGGCTTCTTCGAGCAAGATTTTGATAAGATCTCCTGCCACCTCATCTTTCTTTTCATCCACCATGGGAGGTCGTCGAGATTTGCGAGGCTAGCCTTGCAAAGGTTCGACCAGTTCAAGCCCCAACTCCTTATATCCCAACCTCGTTGGGGACATGCAAAGAAAAACAAAGAAAAAGCAGACCGCTCTGATACCACTGATCCGAATTTAAACAAGAACACAACAAATTACAGAGATAACCCTAAACATGGAGATGCAACAAAAATAATACTTCATTTCATTAATGTAAAATACTGAAATCTACTAGCAAACAGAATTGGAAATAAACCAACTAGGGCGATGGTAGCTTATCTTTGAGAAGAGATGTGGCGACTACATACCTCTGAACTCTGTTAGAATGAGGCTCGAAGGCCTATTTGTTGTTTAGAAACAATGGAAAACCCTAAACATCCAAAAACCTAACCCTAGAAGATGAAAAGTCAAACTGTGGGCCCCGTTTGGGTAAATTGGTACATCAACTTCCCGGGGTCGTAACTTTGGCATACGATCTCCATCTGATGTGCACAGTATCTCATTAGAAAGGTCTATTTAATAACTACAACTTTGGGAAGAGAAACATCAGTCCAAAAACCCATGTTGCTCCCAATTTTCCCCAAAAAATGTCGTTTAGGGCCTTAAAATGGCTCTGGAAGTTCAGGACCTGAAAAACTGCTAAAAATAGTAAAATGTGCTACAATTAAGGAAACTGAAAAGCTGAAAGAAGCAATGGTGGGAGTCCGAGTGGAATTGGTGGGTGGCCACCAATATCCACTTGGATCAATCATGATCCTGCAAGAATTTTATTTGGTATTCACTACAACCAAATCTAAGAAGTCACTTGTTTTCATCGAATTGATTCGTTCCCTTCCCTCCAAGTCTCTCCCTGCTGGTGCAGATGAACAACTTCCAGATGAGACCTTTTTCTTGATTAGCACCCTTGATCTGTGGTATGGTGACATCATCATCTATTTCCAGACATCCACCTTTCAGTCTGCGTTGACCAAGGATGATCGTTGAAGGATTGAACGTCACTCCCAACCCTACCGTATTATTAGCGATACCTTATACCGTGTCGGTGCTAATTGAGTTCTTCACTAATGCCTTACGATCGAGGAAGCTAAAAGAGTTCTCAATGATTGCTACTCTGAGGCATGTGGTGGTCATATGTCTGGTTACGCTATAGCTCAAAACATCCATTGCATTGGTTATTTCTGGCAGTCTATCTTCAAGGATTGCATTCTTGTTGTTTGCAAGTGCCACAAATGCCAAATTGACCAATGCAAAATGCGCACCCCATCCACTCACCTACACCCTGTCATTACCATTGGTCCTTTTTCCAAATGGGGCATCGATTATATGACATGTAACCCTCGTTCGGCCCGGGGCATGGCTATATTATTGTTGCTATGGATTATTTCACAAAATGGGCCAAAGCGATGCCTACATACTCTGCATATGGTAAGACGGTGGCTCAATTCCTTTTCAACCATGTTATTTCCATGTTCAGCATACCCCAAGCCATTTTCATATACCATGGCTCCCATTTCAGAGATTACTGGATGGCTGAGCTAACAGCTGCATTGGGCTTGCGCCACGATGGCTCGACCCCATATTACCCTCAGGCCAATGGCCAAGTTGAAGCAGTGAACAAAGTATTGGTCACAATGCTTTAGTGTACTATTGGGATGCACAAGTCAAATTGGCATCTCATGCTCTTTTCAGCTTTGTGGGCCTACCGAACATCAACCAAAGACGCAACTGGTTTCACACCATTCCAGCTAGTCTATGGTCTGGAAGCAACATTGCTGACCGAGGGCGAAAATGTTTTTCAAAATCCTCCTCAAAAACTAGAAAAATTATTAAAATCATAAATGAAGGACATAAAATGGAGCTTAGGGCTTTAGCTATTACCTGGAACTAGTGGCCCGTCGATTAACCTCCTGGATCTCCTGCAATCTGCTTTGGAACAATTAGGGAAAAAGTGAGTAAAAAGTCTTCACAGCAAAGGTAAAATGGTAAATGGTAAAAATATATTATTTTTCCCCTTTTATTCATTTTTCATGAAAATATCAGGATTTTGTAAATATTTTGACCTGTTGTGAGCCCCAAGAGTTAGCTTAATCGGTCAAATCAGTGCCTCGCCAATTGGGAGGTCATAGGGTCAATTCCCGAAAGCTCTTGGGGTTAGGTCAGTAAATAGGCCAAGGAGTGTTGATCCCCTTTGGGTGGGGTCCACTCAGTGTTGAACCATGGACATAGTGGCTGCCCAGTGACCATGGGTATCCGTGAACCACACGTGAAAAAAAAAAAAAAAATTGACCTGTTTTGCCTCAAGAACTCAATACTACACTTTACCTTACTTGTGCAGCGATAGGTGATAGATATTGGACGATGATGACGAGTCACGTTTCAACTCTTTTCTCAACTCATTAAACTCATATGAAAAGATTGTCGAGTTTTTTTCCCTTTCGACTTGCAAAAGAAAATAAAATGGGGGGTCCGCTTTTAGCTGTTTTCAGACCCTTTAAAAATGAAAAGATTGTCGAGCCCTTGTCATTTCAAACTCGTTAACGGATGCAAAACATCATGTGCCCAGTATAATTTTACCCCTTTTTCAGGCTAGGAGGCACTATTTACGAAAAAGGTACTCCTTAACTGAAATGGTCAAGCAGTTCTCTCAAGTATTGTTTTCTACCTTTTTGGGCTCGAGAGATGTTTGGTCAATTTAGTGTGTTCTAAATTACTAATTTAAATGTCAATCCGGGATTCGTAAACTAACGAAGTGAGGTGTACTATACGTACAAGATAACCATTTTCTTAGTCTTTTGTCGTTTTTGAGTTTTTTTTAGTTTGTTTTTGGATTTATCTGTTATGGATTCCCTAATTTGTGATGGCGAAATTGAAAGTTAAGTATGGATGTGTTGAAGCCCTGAAAATCGGGTCGACAACAAGGGGGATACCCGCCCGGTCTGGACCTTGGTTGGCAGCTCCTTATCCATTTCGTATAGCGGGTCCGACTGGGGATAATGGGACCAGTTTCCCAATCTAAGGGTGTGTGTGTGTGCAGAGTTGGATGATGCTGATCTAAGAGTCCTAATCTAAGCTACTTTAATCTAATTCTATGCTATTGTAATCTAACGAAAACAGCACATCTAATCTATGCTAACCCGGGATGTATTTCTTCTATTATGCGATCTAAAGAGATTTCAAATAATAACTGGTAATAAAGATCATTCAACTATCATAAGAATGGAAATCAATGAAGATGAACCACTTTGCATAAAAAGTTAGGCAAAATAGTTGTGAATAGCATATCGCATAATAAGTTATTCATATATCAAACATAAATAAATAGCTCCACCGTACAAAAGTGCCAAATGGTAGCTCAAACATTCATGCAATAACATATAAACAACTAAAAACTGTATATCACTTTAAGAATATAAGCAGAAATGACTAAGAGATAAAAATACCATTTATGACTGGTCCTACTCATAAGCTTCAAGCAACAATGATTTATCTCTACTTGTTCTAATATCTACCAAGAGTACAGAAGTGCAACATCAGTAGCAGATATCAAATGCAAACATTAATAAACCTTGATCCATTCATTCATCAAAACCTCCTCTGAGGGTGCAGAAGTGCATGTTCTGAGGACAAGTTTTTGACAAATTTCTGGACCCTTCTCTAAATGCATGAGAAGGGTTTAAATACTGCTAACTAAATAAGTTAATTACATAAATTTAGGATATGGTTTAAATGACCGCCCTTTACCTAAACAAACTTATTTCTAAAAATTGAATCTAATTCCTAACTATTTCTGCATTTGCTCCTTAATGTTGCGAGCATGCAACATTTGCCTGGGAAGAGTCGGCTGGTTGTTTTTTGCTTTTGCTTGAGCTACGCAAATAGAAATGGCAAGCTCTGGCACCACTTTCTAGTAAATTAGAAGATATTTTTGGGAATCATCCTCTGGTTGGGCGAATTTACTGTGTATATACTTGGTAACAACCCAAATTTCTCTCAAATTGCTTCTGCTTTTGGTATCTTGGTTTCTGGACTCGTGGATGACTAAGCAAATTAGGGACTTTGCTTTCTGAACAATTTTCTTAGCGATGCGTTTTCCGCCTTTAGTGCTTTTCCCTTTACTGGGCATAAGCTTTCAGAATTTTGTAAACATGTTGCTTTTGTGAGCTTTTGACCTTGAGTGTCGAATTGCCTATTGATATCAGCATCTGTTCAGTAATACTCTGAAATCTGCGTTTCTGTTGCATGCGGTATCCGTTTATGAGGACATCTCTTCTCTGTTCTCCGAGCATTGATGCTTTCCCTTTTTCCTTAGATATTTCCTGCACATTGCTTCATGTTGTTTCCTGTTTTTTATTCCTGCAGTTCACGCAAAGGAAAAGAGTAATGATAATAAATTTTGACACGAAAGCTCTAAGCTCTACGAATGTATAAAATCATGACACCCATAGTGAACTGACTCTTCGAAAAACACAAAATTGTCCTTCATGAATACTTTGGCGTACATTCATTAATTTCTTTTAAGGCGTGCGCCCGATTTTTTGGTTTAGGGACAACTTTTCTTGAATGCTGAGCCGAGGAAAATTTGCGATGGGTGATTTCTGCGACTCGCATCGCAGCATCGCGGATCGCATTATCAAGATGTGTCATTGCAGAGTTTCCTGATCAGTTTATCACAGGATCGCAGCATCGCGCTTATCCCAAGATTACAGATCGCAGATCGTTGCAATTTGTTAAGTTATTGTGTATTGTTTATGCGATGTTGCGATATGTGATGTCGCATATCGGCCATCGGAGATTTGTTTCATTTATGGGAGCTTCTTAATGTATGCGATGCGATGAATTTCGCGTCGCTTCTTCGCAGTTTTTTATTGTGCTCATAAAGAAATGTTTTACTCTTCTCTGTGCGATATATTTTAAGGAGTATAATACAAAAAAAAATTATACATTTTTTTGAATTTTTTACTAAGGGTCCCCACTTCTTTAGTGTTATTGCTAATACTTAGAGAAGGAGGGGGGTTGTTGGTGGCCACAATAGGATGGTAATGGTGATTTCTACAGTGATTTTCCAAACTTAGAAATTTTCAAAAAGAAAGCTCTAAACTGACTGTAATGAAATCAATTCTCAAGAGGAAGTAAATGTACCAAACAGTGAACTATTGACAATTGGCATTTCCTTTGACCATCGTTGACCGCGACTGTTTATGAGTGATTTGGCTGATCTGAGGGGACACACCCATGTACACATCACATGCAACTTACCCATGTGGCTGGTTTCTCCATTGGACACATGTAGCATAGCCTTTAACAAAATGGCTGCGGAAACTGGGCTGGCTGCGGAAAGTCACAAGTTTCCGCAGCTGCATGAACAAAAGTCTAAATCAAACAACAGTCATAAACATATTTAGGAAGCCATTTCATAAGGTTGAAAGGGTATATAGGGAAGTGCAGGTTTGGGACTCAACAAGAGACACAAACGTACAAAAAGGGACTATGTGGATTTTTCTTTTACGTGTCATTTTCAAACTCTCTAAACATGAAAAAGATACCGATTTACACCTTTTTTAGACTCGTTAAACTATTAAAGGACATCAAATTCGTCACCATGACGAACATGAGCTTTTCCTTCCTATGGCGTGTTAAACTTACTAGGTTAGATTCATCCAAAGGATAAACTTACAGTGAAAGAATATGCTATCCCTTTCAAGCTTGTAATTAAAAAAATAATTGGGGTACTTGCCAGAAATTGTGGGGGAAAATTTGGAAATCTATGAGTTGTGTCGGAAGCTCACTCTTGAACATGACACTCCTTATTTCCTGTTGGGTTGGGATATCCTCCTTTGTATTGTTAACCTCCCTGGGATTGGGCCATTCATTTTTTCCTTCCATTTTATCTCTACCACGTCATCATGACCACTGATCCCATGGATCCAAAAGCTGACAAACTCCCAGTCGTGTTGCTGATATGTTCAAGAGTTGTCATTCTGCAATTAAACTTACCTTTGATTCTTTGTATCATCCAAAATAATTTTGCATCCTCTCATCTCACGTCGATGATGTGGGATTCATTATGGCCCTCCTTCAACACGGTCGCTTTCCATCAACTTCAACTCATTATCTGGGAAGTTAACCGAGAGACTCCTTTCCCGTACCTTAGAGCTTGCATGCCCTAATGGCAAGTTCTTTGCACTTGACGAAAATCTCACATCATTGGCTTTGAATCGAGTGATTTCATAGGTGTTCAACTTCAGTTCCTCTATTAACATTCCATGGATTGTGTTGATAGTACCTTGAGGACCATTGTCATTATTGGTGGTTCCTCTCGTGCTTGTTAATAGTTTACATCATCGACTGGTAATCAAGTGACTTTCTACCATGTTCGATGTCAACACATCTATTCACATGTTAGAATGTGTACTTTGATCGGGTCGTGTTGGAGTGCAAGAACCTGGACTCAGATCACAAAAGTCCAGGTTGTGAAGTGCTGTGACATGGTTATGATGATATGTGTGTCTCTTTCAGATGGCTGGATACGAACAGACCATGAGTTATCATATGTGATCCTTCTCATTATTGGATGGTTGCAACCATACCTTGGCTTCGTTAAGATCCTCTTTGACGGATGATTGTGCCCATACCTGGATCCATTTACATGATCATTCTCTGGACGGTTATGTCCATGTCATGATAATTTCATGTATCATTTGATAGATATCTTAGTTTATGTATATGTATTTGTACTTGC
Organism: Pinus tabuliformis; assembly: GCA_031772625.1. Classification (NCBI taxonomy): domain Eukaryota; kingdom Viridiplantae; phylum Streptophyta; class Pinopsida; order Pinales; family Pinaceae; genus Pinus; species Pinus tabuliformis. The sequence continues at coordinate 698,907,127 of CM062805.1, read as the reverse complement.
TTATAGGTTTTTCGATAACAAACCAGTTGCCCGCATTGATCTATAAAGATTTTCATCCCTCACTCTAGCTCGACCTTCACGCTTTAGGGAGCATCTGTTACACAGAATTTTTTCACTGTCCCTATACTCCCCATTACTTGATCCTGGAGGACCTCTACAGTGAACCCCGCATGCTTTGCCTTCATGAAGAAACTCCCATTGTGTCCCTCTTCATGAGCAAATTAATTCTCTTTTGCATCATTTCCCCTGAAACTTTTGTTTTGCCTAATTTACAAGAGCGGCGCTAATGATCTTTGTCTCCCCCATACCGATGTGCAGAAATTAGCACTATCCCTCATGCTGACCGGAGAAACTGGGCCATGTTCAAGCCACCCCAGCCCTGTTATGGAAAGTTTTTTAAATTAGGAGCCGAAGCTTCTAGCTCTAGAAGCTTCGTAACGGAAGTCTGGTAAATGGTTTGGCCGGATGGGGTCGAGGATGTCAGTTTGGGCTCCTTTCCCTATAATGATGGAACTACCTCAAGGGATAAGCCCTTCTCCCATGAGAAGAGGATCCATTTCCCATCCATTCATCCTATATAAACCTCCCTTCTTCCCAAGCACAAGCTAGTGTTGATATTGGTGTGCTAATGCTATTTTGGTTTGGAGTAGACAACAAGCTATTACTAGTTGTAGCTATCTAGTTGTGTGAGGGAGAAGTGTGATTTGGTTTGGAGTGAAGCCTAAAGGGAAGATCCTTAAAACTATTATTGATTGAGGCCATCATGGAATGCTAGAAGAAGTGTATGGGAACCTAGCCTTGTCAAAGGAGGATTGCAACGTCAAGACAAATGGTTGTAATACCTTTTTGATATTAATATATGCAACTGTCAATTGATTTCCTACATGGTTTTTCATCTTACATATTCATGGCTTAATGTTTCTTGACTTGTTAAGTAGGTTGAATTACAATTTGTCTATTATCACGTTTGTTGTTTGTTGTTGTTTACTTGTTTCAAGTTCTTGAAGAAGGAAGCGAGAGATAGTTGGAGCGAGCAAGCAAGGACATCATCAAACAGGATAAGCAGACTAAGAGGTAGGCCCTCTTAATTGGTTCTAACCTAAGGAAATCTTCCATAGAATGTATCTGTTGTGGCTAGACCCATTATCGGGCTAGAGGAATTTGTTTGTGTCTACACTTATAATTTTATTTCACCACAGGTATTGTTACACAGTAATTTGTCACTGTCTCTCTGTCAGTCACCCTACTGTGTCAGGAATTCACAATAATCAAGTTCATGCCTTCTGAACTGGCCAAAAACCCATTTTCCTAAAGTTTTCCTCATCAGTGCGTCTGTTTCTAAAATACTCGCGATGAATGGCGCTTCATAACAGCCTGCGTGCGCTGCCAGCGCGGAAGCACACGACTTTCCCGCGCTGATCGAATTTCATGACCAGCGCAGCTTCTGTTTGTATTTACCCGCGCTGACATGGCCCTTTCCATTATGTCTTTGTGACGTCATCGCGCCAGACCAGTTATGCACCCGCGCTGATCCAGTTTGGGCGAATTTGTTCCAACAGCTAGCCTTCCAGATAACTCCAGACCTGGTTGTTGGCTTTGTGAGTATCGCCTCCCTTCTATGGCATGTTTGTTCGACCCTTTGCAACTACTTCCCTTGAATATAAGCTCATCCTTCCACCATTCAAGGAGACTCCTTCTCCTATATAAACCTCTACCATTACCATGAGCAGCTAGTTTTGGAATAGCTTGGATTGTGTGGAGCTTATTGTGCTCAGATTGCTGCCACTATAGGTAGTTGGTGTGATAAGTGTGGAAGTGTTTGATTGCTTAGGGAAGGTTGTGTTGTGTTGCTTGTGTGAGAGAGAGAGTTTCTTGTCTTGGGAGAATCATTTCCAAAGGTGAATGCTTAAGAGACTTGCTGACTGGCCCCTCCTGAGAAGGATACCGACGTCAGAACATTTGGTTGTACTCTTCTCTGCTTGATTAATAATAGATGACTACTATTATTGTTCCATTCTCATTTGTCTATGCAATGGTTAATGTGAATTACATCCTTTCTGACTAATGTATGGTTTCTTTTATTAGATTTCACGCTTGTGTTTGTTTCCTCTTCGTGCGTGCAGGTATCTATTCGCGGAGATCGCGGAGGATCGTGACCAGCCAGAGCGAAGGAGTGAAGGTGGCATCTCTTCATCAAACAACAGCGCTGGAATCCAAGTAGGTGCTCTTTGCTTACCTTTTAATCACAATTAGGAATTTGCATAGTAGCATTGGCTGATTGTTGCTAGACCCGCTCTGGGCTAGTAGGGATCGCCTCTATCCATAGAGGGGATTTGCCTCTCCAACAATTTGGCAACTCCGCTGGGGAGTTCAGCCTTTTGTCTCTTGTGTTCATTCTTGTGTTTGAATTTGATTGTTCTCTCTTTTCGAGTTTGGGGATTAGTTCTCTGTTTTTAGGCTTCCTGGGTCAATCTGGGAGGTGTATGAATTGTTTAAAGAGTTCTGGCCCTGGTTTGGGAGTTCTTGGCTTGTTTTTGCCTCTTTTTTAAACTCAGCGCGGTTTATATCAAAACAGTTGCGCTGACAGCGCTTAGCTGTTTCTTTAAACCTGTTGTCATCGCGCTTGTACGTAAAACAGTCGCGACGGTTCTGAAATCGAACCAGCGCGCTTTATCCGTGTCCTTCCGCGCTGACAGTGCCAAGTTGCTACACGTGACCTAGTTTCAGCGCACAGTTGCTGAAGGCTACCCGCGCTGATCCTGTAAAATTGAAATTGTCTCAGTTTTACCTCCTGAACCTGTTGGTTTAGCTATCTCCAGCTCTTTCTACTTGGTTTGTGACTTGTTATTCATTGTTTGAACTGTTGCACACTTGCTTGCAAAGCCTTGTCGAATGAATCTCATTTTTGCGCCCCGTGACCTAGTGCCATCATCCAGTTTTCACTGGACCAACCTTGTTTTGTTAGCTTGTTCACTTGTTTGCAAAAGTTCGTTGCTGCTTGCCTTTGCTACTGCGTAAGCCTTCCTTTTTTGCTTTCTTTGCTTGGTTGTTTAGGTGACTGTCCTCGAACCAACCCTTCAGTTGTTTCGGCTATTCCTCGCCACCCAGACATAGATTACAATTGCTTGGGTTCAACCAGCTCTTTTCACGCTTGTTGTGTGTTCCATTGAGTGATTTTTGTTTTCTTTGCTCGGTGTTGCTTGTCTCTCAAAATTCATTGTAAGTGCATTATGTCATTGAAAAGAGAATCGAACTAAAATCTTTTGCATTTCAATAGTTAATCAAAAGAAAGAGCATTTTTGTTGATTTGCATTATCAAAAGAAAAGTCTCATTTCTTTGTCATTAGCTGCATTAGATTGTTTGATTGCTTGTTTTCATTTTGTTTGATTGAAAGCTCTTAACCTTCTCATAGTTAGAATTCATCGAACAAAACGGTATTCTTTGGCATATAGCTTGCATCTAGGAAATTGTGAGAGACCATACGATAGGGCCTGAAATCGAAACTTAATTTCAAGATCAACCATAAAATAAACCGAATGAATCTAAAAACGCATTGGAACTAAACGAAAACATCTAGAGGTCTAGGTTAGAGACGTGTTCCAGCGTCTTTAAACATAGTCACTATTGTTTCACATTACGGTTGGGTGATTCCTCCTTCTGTGACTCGATAGTGGTCTAACACAGACTGTGCTCCCACGTACCGTCGCATATATAGGGAGACCCCACTAGGCTTTTATCCTTTATCCATAGGAAGCCAAGTCTGCCGCCCTGTGAACCGTAACACACCGAACACAGCATTCGGGAAGATTGACTGCAGTACGGAAAGTCCTTGGCTCTCATACGATTGCTGAGGTGTATAAGCAGTTTTACGGGTCGCTTGGTAAACCCTTTACCTAGAGTCTCCAGAGCAGTCACTTTTGATCCTTTTCGGACTCCCTAAATGAAAAGGTGCCTGTGAGCGTCTTGTCACTTCGTGCTCATTAAACATTCGAAGGAGACTGGAGTCATCTTTTCGTCCTTTTCTCAACTCTTGAAACATGAAAAGGTCAAGTTTGGTTCTTGTGTCTTAAAATTTATTCGGCCACGATAACATCACCTGGTTAGATCTTGTGTGCGTTAGTTTTGAGTAGGGTATTTATCGTTAGTTTTCTTTAGGTTTACTAAGGGGTCTTGTCATCCTGGCTGACCCATCAACTCCCGGTCCGAGTGATCAAGGTTCTCCATCTTCTGTTGCTCCAGAGGTACCAGTTGTAAGCGATACTCTTCCCATTGTTCTGAGTATCCAGCCTATCAACGTACGTGCTCCGGGCGACGAAGATTACATAGAAGATTGGAATCCTATCTGGGAGCCTGACAGCGACTATACCCCTCGTACTCCTTTCGGTATGTCGTCTCCGATGTCTACTTCCCCCATGGATGAGACATCTTCCAGCACAGGTGAGACACCCGTGGTGACAGATATTGAAACTCCGATCCCAGCTACCTCTCCGCTCCCTCCACGATACCAGTCAGTGAGGGATAGGATAGCTGCTAGAACTACTTCTACGACTATATGGGATCCTAGTCTTATTGCCACCACAGGGCCCTTTATTTCGCGACCTCTTACCTCAGGGCTTAATACGCCTGTTACCTCAGTTCCTACCAATCCAACCGTTTGTGTAGCGCACTCGACTCCGGTCGTCAGTGCTGTGACAGCATCCTCATCTACAAACCCTGGGGCTGGTCCCTCTTACAGTCAGGGCCAGCCAGGGGTTTCGTCTGGAGTCATCGATCCTGCACAAAGTGCTCAGCCCTCTTCTGGTGGTGTTCCAGGAGCAGGGCCGTATGATGCCCATGGGCAGCCCATTGTGGACCCAGATTACCAAGGTCCACTCTTTTATTATGATGCTAACGGTCAGTACCTCGAGAACGTTTCATCCCTGCCTCGTCAACCTTTCGTTGAAAACTCGGCACCGTTGGACGTTACGTATGATCCCGTTACTCATACTTTTCGTGGGCGCCGGAATCCTCCTAGACAACCCCAAGGACCACCCAATCTAGGCTAGCCGCCTTATGTGCAAACCCCTCAAAGGCAACCACTTTATGGCCCGCCTTACCCAGGACAATCTGGGGGCCCACAGGGACAACAATACTCGGGACAACCCTCGGCCGTTGGGGGTCCGTCGTTTTCATATCAGAGTCAACCTTCTGGATATCCAAGGCAACCTGGTACCCAGCAAGGTTACCCAACTGGACAACCAGGGCAGCCTTACATTCAACAAGGCCAACCCAGTTTCCAGCAGGGGTACCCATCTGGACAAGCTGGGCAAGTTTATACTCCTCAAAGTCAACCAACAGTCCAGCAGGGATATCCTCTTGGGCAGGGGGGGCAACCCTACTTACAGCAGGGCCAACCTACTGCCCAGTCTGGTCATCTTTCTGGGCAGGGTGGGCAACCCTACGTTCAGCAGGGTCAACCCACTGCTCAATCCATGCATCCTTCTGGGCAAGGGGGGCAGCCTGCTATACAACAAGGCCAACCCACTGCTCAGCCTATGCACCAAGGGGGGCAGCCTGCTATACAGCAAATCCAGCCCTCTGCTCAGTCTGTGCACCTTGGGGGGCAGACGGGCCAACCTTCTATGCAGCAAGGTCAACCCGCTGTCCGCCCTAATCATCCATCTGGACAAGCTGGCCAACCTCAGGGTCAACCAGCTGTTCAGCCGGCTCAGTCATCTGTACCGCAAGGACAACCCTTGGTGGTCCACGGACAACCTGGCACCCAGCAAGTTCATCCTGCTGGCCAGCCAGGTCCATCTCAAATCCAACCAAGTCAACCTTCGGGCCAGATGATCCAAGCCCAGCCGGTTCAAGGACATTACTCTGGGCCTCAAACTCAAATGGGTTATCAAATGCAAGGTGGGCCACACCCTTAACCTTCTTACCAGATGTAGCCTCCCTATCAGGCTCAGTATGGGGCCCAGCAGTCATATGGCTACCAACAACCCTAGGGGCAAACTTAGTTTGCTCCTTACCAAAATTATCAACAGCCACAGGTCGCTCCTTACCAAAATTATCAGTATGCTGCACCTGTAGGGCAAGTTGCTAATACATGGGGAGCTGGGGGGCAGAAACAGGGACAACTGTCCGCATATGGCCAGAATTCGTATGGACAGAACTCCTATGGGCAAGGTCCCTATGCACCAGGCCCTTTCGGGCCGGGTCCATCTGGACAGAGCCCATGGGGGCAACCACCACCTGGTTGGAACCCTAATGTTGCCTCGATTCCGCAGCCACAAATGTCCTTTAACCCTCAGTTACCATTCTTAGCGACGTTGGAACTGCCTGATGTGTCCAAGTTAACAAATGATCCTATTTTGCATAATCCATATTGGCCACCGGTTCCAACCAAAATACCAGGTGATTGTCCAAAGTTTGATGGCAAAGCTGGTGAAGACCCTCAGGCCCATGTAATGACTTATCACCTTTGGTGCTCATCGAACTCATGGCTTGATGATTCTATCCGGCTTCGCCTCTTTCAGAGAACTCTCACTGGTTCAGCCGCTAAGTGGTACATCGAACTGAATCGCGGCATGTTTCAAGATTTCAATTCGTTGGCTATGGCCTTCTTGACTCATTTTCAGTTACCTATTCGGTACGAGACTGGGACACATCTCCTCACCTCTCTCAAACAGGATACGGCTACGCACATCTCTGATCATATACATGAATGGAGAATGCACCGTCGCTTGATCAAATTTTGGATTCCTGATCAACTCCTGACTGATTGGTTCACGACTTCCTTTGTCCCTAAGATTGCAAAAGACATCGCAATGGCAGCATGTGTAACTGAAGAGCAAGCAATCGCGCGAGCTCAGTACCTCGACTTAGTGTACTCTCAGTTGGGTACTTTGTATGAGTATTTGCCAGATGCCCCGAGGCCTGGACAGCCCAAGGCCCAACCAAAGCCTTCCGTTGATGGAGTCATTGGTTCTGTGAATTCGTCATCAAAGAAATCGGCTGTGAACCCTGGGAAGCAGAAACAAAACGCCTCTAACGAAAATGCTTCTCAAGGCCAATCAATTTCTGGGAGTACCTCCGAGGTAAACGCCGTTCAGTCCACCGCGGCGGATAAATCCTAAAAAGGGAAAAAGAAAGGGAAAGCTAAAGACAAATCTGGACAGCCCAAGCAGGATCCCCCTAAGCCTCCCTCCGAGGAAGGAGCTAAGCGAAAACCTAAGCATCCTTGTCTCATCTGCGATGAGGATCACTATACCAAGGATTGCCCAAGGCGGTCCGAAGTTAGTCGACTTTTGAAAGGTGCTCCGGGGCCTCCTGCTGTGCTTAAAGAGCCTTTCCCTTCCCAGCAGACCCAAATGGTGGCAGATCCGTCTCAATCCTCTTCCTCGTTCAGTTCTCAAGTGTTCATGGCTGGAACGATTCCCATCCATGTTTCAACTCGAGCGAAAGATTATCCATCTCAAGCCAGGAAAGAGCCGGAGGTTCCCTCCAACGCTCCTCTGTCCAGTTCTGGTCCCCTTCACATCGAACGGCCCAGCACTGAGACGATCCCCCGACCCCCTCCCAAAGGTGTACTCAGGAAGTCATCTTATAACCCCAATGCTCGTGCTGCCCAGCACTATAGCATTGTCGAGGACTTAGCTCAGGCTCCGTCTGCTATGTCCACGTTAGAAGTCCTCCAGAGCTGCTCCTCCCAGAGGAAGTCCTTGCTATCACCCATTGGTGGCATCGACCCGGCAGATTCGGATTTAATTTCTTTTGATCTCGAGGGTTTCACACAGAGACTGCCTCACCAAGTGGCTTTCCTTATACAGGTCCTCATCAATGGCAAAACGATTCATCGTACAGTCATTGATGAGGGTGCCTCAACCTGCATCATGTCTGTTGCTTGTTGGAAGGCTATTGGTTCCCCTGCTTTGAGCCAGTCTCCTACGACCCTGGAAGCCTTCGATGGAAGAGAATCTCGTCCATATGGTATCCTCCCACGATTGCCTATCTCTTTAGAAGGGAAAACCGTAGAGGTAGAGGTTGAAGTTGTTGACGCTAATCTCACTTACAACCTCCTCCTTGGACGAAGCTGGACATACGCCATGCAAGCCGTGGCTTCCTCCTTGTTCCGTGTCGTTCGCTTCCCTCATCAAGGGAGAATCGTCACGGTGGACCAGCTATCCTTTTTTGCTTCTTCTTCTGAAGGTAATGTGTCGTTCGTGGAGCATACCTCCAAGTCATTAGTGAGTGTGGGTGCCGGACTGTTCAAAGATCCCTCCTTAATGGGAGTCTTTCCCCTCCCACCTCCGAATCTCGCCCCTGTTAACATGATTTCAGTACGTTCTGATCCATGGGTTCTTCCTCCCTTGAATCAGGAAGACTCTTGGGGTGATATGATGCCGTTGAGTCCTGCCGAGCTCAACTACATCGAGATTGTCGCTGCATCGGCTCCCCCTCCTGAACCTGCTTTTCTAAGCAGTGTTCCCGATTCATATGATCATTTCCCTTGGCTGGGAGATGAGGCCACTTCGGATCCCCTGAAGGAAACATTTCCCTCCGATGAGGCCATCATAGAGACTATGTCTCTCGAAGAACTCCCTTGGTTAGATCACCACCATCGTTCTTTGTTTCTCCCTCCACATTCGAAAATGGTCGCATGTCTCGAGCGGTTTGCTTCATGTGTCCCATCTCCGCCCCTCCAAACACCTGTTCAGCTATATCAAGTGTCTTCGGAGGGCAATATGGGTAACATCACGCAGACCCAGCCTATCGACATCTCTGTCAAACCAGGGATTGTCGAGAATATTTTCATTGGAGTCACATGCACTCCTGAGGAAGTTCAACTCTATACTGCTTTATTTCGTGAATTCCGTGATGTCTTCGCATGGTCTTACGAAGAAATGCCCAGCATCGACCCTAGTATTGTGGTGCACGAAATACCTACTTATCCAGATGCTAAGCCTGTTCGTCAGCGCTTACGTCCAGTGCACCCTCGAAAGGCTGCAGCCATCAAGGCCGAAGTTGAAAAGCTTCTTCGAGCTGGTTTCATTTACGCCATCCCCCTCACGGAGTGGGTGTCCAATATAGTCCCTCTGAATAAAAAGCAGGGCACTATCCGGGTCTGTGTTGACTACCGCGACATCAATCGTGCCTGTCCAAAAGATAACTTTCCTACGCCTTTCATTGATCAGCTCATTGATGACTGCGCAGGAAGTGAGATTTATTCGTTTATGGACGGCTTCTCTGGCTATAACCAGATCAACATAGCCCCTGCCGACCAGCATAAGACAGCTTTCATTTGTCCTTGGGGCACCTTCGCTTATAAAAAGCTTCCTTTTGGTCTCAAAAATGCCGGTGCCACTTTCCAGTGTGCGATGTCATATGCTTTTCATGATATTCGATACATCGTACAACCTTACCTGGATGACCTCCCAGCTCATTCAGCTAAGCGTCAAGACCATCCATCTCATCTACGCGAAATTTTTCTCCGCTGTCGACACTACCGTATTCGACTCAATCCGCATAAGTGTGTCTTCTGCGTAGAATCAGGCCGACTACTCGGGCTCATCGTCTCCCGGGAAGGCATCCGTCTGGATCCCCTCAAAGTCGAGGCCATTTTGAATCTTCCTCCCCCTGCCTCTTTGCAGCAATTGCAGAGCTTGCAGGGTAAAGCTAATTTTCTCAGACGATTCATTCCGAATTATGCCGAGGTAGCTAAGGGTTTCACACGGTTATTAAAGTGAGACACACCCTTTCGTTGGGATGCTATCGCCCAGGAGTCTTTCGCGCGCCTTAAAGACCTTCTTGTCTCAGCTCCGCTCTTAAGACCTCCGAACTACCACCATGATTACACTCTCTATCTAGCTGCCGCTGACACCACCATTGGCATGGTTCTAGTGCAAGATGATGATGCCGGCACTGAGCACGTTATTTATTATCTCAGTCACAACCTTCTGGATACGGAAACTCGCTACGCATATCTCAAGAAGTTGGCATTGGCAGTTGTCTGCGCCGTCCAACGATTCCGGCATTATATCCTGTTACGCACAACGACCGTGATCTCTGACTGCAACCCCATGACCTACATTTTGTCGCGTCAACTGCTAGGGGGCAAATACTCGAAGTGGATTGTAATCCTCCAAGAGTTCGACTTGGAATTCACTGCGGCCAAGTCTAAGAAATCTCTGGTCTTTGCTGAACTGCTCTGTTCCTTACCATCTCACTCTGCACCATCTCGTTCGGAGGAGCATATCCCGGATGAAACATTGTTTCTCATCCCTCGACCCGTGGTACGGGGACATTATCGTATATTTGCAAACGTCTTCCTTCCGTCCAAATGTATCGAAAGATGCTCGACGGCGAATTCGTCACCAATCTCAACCCTATCGCATTTTGGGCGATACCCTATACCGCCTCGGCGTTGATTCTGTTCTCCGCCGATGTTTAACTCTCGAGGAAGCTGAGTGGGTGTTGAATGACTGCCACTCTGGTGCTTGTGGCGGTCACATGTCCAGATATGCTACCGCCCAGAAAATTCTCTGTGCTAGTTACTTCTGGCCTTCTATTTTCAAAGATTGCATTCTTTCCGTTCGTGCATGCCATGAATGCCAAGTATACCACCGGAAAATGCGTGCTCCTCCTGCACCACTGCACCCTGTTGTCACCGTAGGTCCATTTGCCAAATGGGGCACCGATTATACATCCTGTAACCCTCGTTCGGCTGGGGGGCATGGGTACATCATCGTTGCCGTGGATTATTTCACCAAGTGGGCCGAAGCGATGCCTACATTGAAGGAAGACGGTTACATAGCGGCGCAGTTTTTATTTAATCATGTCATTACTCATTTCGGAGTCCCTCAGGCTATTGTCACGGATCACGGAAAGCATTTCCGTAATCACATGATGATGGAACTAACGACCCAACTAGGCTTGCGTCAAGATAGTTCGACACCGTACTATCCACAATCCAACGGTCAAGTTGAGGCCGTGAACAAAGTTTTGATCACTATGCTTCAACACACCGTCAATACACACAAGTCTAATTGGCATCTGATGCTGTTCCCAGCCTTATGGGCCTATCGGACTTCTGTGAAGGACGCCACCGGTTTCACTCCGTTTCAGTTGGTTTATGGACTAGAGGCCACCCTTCCCGTCGAGTGTGAGATTCCTTCGTTGAAATTAGCTGTCGAGTTGCTTCCCAACACCACTCCGATGGAGGAACGGCTTCTTTACCTAGAGCGGTTGGACGAGACTCGTCGTTTAGCTTCTCTGGCTATCGAAGCGCAAAAGAAGAGAGTCAAAGCTCACTTTGACCAGAACATTCATCCTCGTTCCTTCGTTGAGGGAGATCTAGTACTGCTCTATGATCAAGCTAAAGATAAGCTGGGGGCAGGAAAACTTGAATCCATGTGGCTAGGTCCCTATATCGTGAAGAGAGTTTTACAAAAGGGCGCATATGAGTTGATTGATTATGAAGGAAACCCTCTTGACAAGCCCCGCAACGGGCTTTATTTGAAGAAATATTATGCATGACTTCGTGCACTCAGTTTGTACATACGCGTGTTTAGTGTGTTTTGTGTGCATGATTTCATGTTTTTCTTTGGTGTGAAGGCGTGTTTGCTCTTATTGTGTTTTCTCCTTCTTGTGCAGATGTCTAGTGCACCTTATGTTGGTTTCGCTGATGGAGCCTACCGTAGTACTTGCAATTTGTCCTCTGCGGCGTGGGCAATCTATGATCCTCACGGAGAGTTGCTAGATCTTCAAGGAGTCTGCCTCGGTCATACCACTAATAATGTTGCCGAATACAGTGCCGTAATTGAGCTACTAGCCGAAGCAGTTGATCTCAGCATTCGTGCAATGATGGTAAACCTCGACTCCCAGCTTGTCGTTCATCAACTCAACGGGCGATATTCCGTCAGAGACCAACGTATCCTAAGGTTGTATCTACGTGTCAGATTGTTAGAAAGGAATTTTGACTATATCACATATCAACATATTCCGAGACGATTAAACACGTTGACTGATGCATTGGCAAATCATGTGTTAGACAGACATTTGCGAAATAGATAAACATCATACAAGGAAACATAGAAAGCATAATAGAGTAAAGCATATGTAAATAAGATATTTCCCAAGCATAGTTTGCATGCGTGCCGTGTGTGCTTTTAAGCCTGCATTTAAAAAATTAAAAAACATGGGTCATGTGTTGTGCAATTCATACATAAGATTACATTTGTACTGAACATTTGCATAGCATAAACAAAAACATCATCATATGTAACAAGATCCATCCAAAAATCGATATGTATATATATATATATATCGTGTGGCGCACTAAGGCGCTAAAAAATAAGTGTATATGTCAAAAATGGAATCACTGTCCTCAATACATCTGAGACATATGTCTCTCAAAACATCAGTGGAAGTAAACCTAGGCGACTACTGTGCTGGGTTATGCTCTCTGTAGCATACAGCTGCTCGTGCCACCCGCCTCAAAAGGCGGTGCATCCTGGGTGCCACCCCCACTGTGTGGATCTGATGCTCTATAGGGACCTCCTCGACCCCCTGGTAATCCGGCACTCCCTCCAGCAAACCCTCAAGGTTGCGAGCCACAGTCTCCGACGTATCCACTCCTGGAGGAACCAAGGCCAGGGCTCCAGCTCCTTGCCCCTCTCTCTGTGCCGTTGGGGCTAGGCCAATGGGTCTCACAGGTCCCACATCTGCATACAGTGACATTTATTAAGACATGTACATGAAAAATCAAAAAAATATTAAAAAATATTGAAAAAGATCAAGTATCATACCTCCATCGTCCCAATGCTCTCCTGTGGGCAGTGGCATGTCAGGATCATTGCGGAAGTCCATGCCAGCATATGGCTAGTCCTCCACAATGACAGCCTGGCGGTCCAGCCACTCTCTGAAATACACTCCCCAAGATACTGGGCGGCCTCCACCTCCACGTGGCATGACACGGGCCCATCGGCTGGCCCTCGTCTCCGGGGACCTCTAGGTGGATCCACAGCCATCGTCTGTAGCTATAGAGATGGCACCCGCTTCAGTATGAGCGGAAGAAGAAGCGACCCATATGCAAACTGCTTCGTCTCTCCGCGACGACAGTTGTTTAGTTGCCTCTTCATGCTGTTAGTCACAGCTGTCGCCCAGTTGAAAATGGTGGGCTGTAGGCACTCCAAAGCTAGCAGTAGTTGGTTCTTCGAGGCCTCATGATTGGCCAAAGAACCCGCTGCTCGTGTCACTAGGAAGAGTATAGTGCGAAGAGGCATGTCTCGCACTGTCGGGATACCAACCTTCCCGCTCCGTGTTTTCGCGGCTCCTGGGCATACCCGAGCCATCAGATGGTCCAGTGTCTCACCGCTGGGTCGCTGCCCCTCCAGAATGGGCATCTGACCCCGGCGTGACAATCCAGTCAAAAAGTAAATGTCTGTGGAGTCAAACTCGATATCCTCACCACAGATTCTGAATTTCCCATCTACGGGGTTCCAAGCTCTGATTAGGAACTCTAGTAAGTCAGGTTGCGTCCTCAGGCGCGGAGTCAGAAAGAATTTCAGGAAACCACATGCCCGCATTGCATTCCGGCATTCGGGAAGTGCATAAGCCGCTATATCCTCGTCATCATGGGATCTCTCTTGCCACACAAACGACATTTTGCCCTGCAAGACCATGAAAAAACATTAGAGTGCTAATTGTGGAAGTTTGAACGTTCATTTTATTAAAAATCAAATTTTTCCGCGCCAGCGCGACTGTTTTTAAAACAGTCGCGCTGAAAATGGCGCCCCTTTGTTTTTTCCTTGGGTCAGCGCGGAAGCACACGTGTTTTCTGCGCTGACCCAAGAGGTGGTACGTGTAAAAATAAGTCGATCAGCGCGGTCCCACACGGGAAACCCGCGCTGATCGAGAGCGCACCAACGCTCAAAGAATTTGCCTAAATGGCCACATTCCACCATGGAATTGCTTAAAAAAATGCTCAAAATAAAACGCAGGGAGAGGAGAACCTACCTGGAAGAAGCTGCCGGATGAATGGTGTCTGCACGGGCTGGAAATCGCTCCGTCAACTTTGCAGCTCCTCAACGTTCTTCACGATCCAAAATGGTAACCATGGTAAAAATGACTTTTACCCCCCTATTTATGGTAAAAAACTCATAATTTGCTATAATTTCTTGTCAATGTGGGTTTTTGTCATATTTTCACCATGGATTTAGCGCTAATGCCACTATATTATGCCTTTATGCATATTTTGCTATGTTTTTATGCACATCGAACGGATTTATGCGGGTGGTGTTCCTGTGCAGGTTCAGGTAACCGGCGTGGTCGTAAGTAGTCTTTCGTATACTTGGTCCCAAAAATGTCGTCTTTGAGCTCTTTTCCGACATAAATCGAGAAAAGATTGCCGAGCTTCCTTTCGGCTCGTTAAAGGGAATGAGAGGTGGTCGTTTTAAGCTCTTTTTCCGACCGTGTAACTTAAAAAGATTACCGGGTGTTTGTCGTTTCGCACTCGTTATTGGCTCTAAAACGACGTGTTTCCGACCGCTTTTTTACTTTTTCGGGTCGAAGGCACTATTTACGAAAAGTACTCCTCAATCGTAATGGTCGGGCGGTTCTTTCGAGCATTGTTTTATACTTTTTCGGGCTCGAGAGACACAACTTTACGAAAAAGGACCCCCCTGGAGTTTTCTTTTCCGCTGTCTTTTCAGACTCTCTAAACAAGAAAAGGCGCCGAGTTTTTCCTTTGTCAGGATCGTTAAACACTTGATGACATCGGGCATCGTTGAAATGACACTCTTCAAGCATATGCTATCCCCGTCAAGCTTGTTATCTAAAAATAACCGGGGTACTTGCCAGAAATGGTGGGGAAAATGGAACTGCAATTGTCGTGTCGGCAGTATGTCGCTCTTGAACATGGCACTGGTCTGCATTCGTGTCGGGTGGGAATTCCTCATTTTGTTTCACAACTGACCTCCGTGGGTACGGGTTATCCTATTTGACCTCTCGTTTTCTCATTGCCGTCGCCATCATACCCTCTGCTCATTTGATGTCAAATACTGCCAAATCCACTGTCGTGCCGCCGATATGTTCAAGAGAAGTTGACCTCTGCAATAATACAACCTCATCTGCTATCTCACACAAATCATTTTGCCTCTGTCTCGTGTCGATGATGTGGGAAACATTATGGCCCACCTTCGATCAAGGTCACTTCCTGTCGACTTCAGCTCATTATCCAGGAAGGTGACTTAGAGACTCCCTTCAGGTGCCTTAGAGCCTGCATGCCTCAATGGCAAGTTCTTCGTGTTCGACACGAGGTTTTCATCATTGGCCTCCGATCGAATGATTCTGCGGGTGTTCGACACCAGCTCATTGATTCACACGCTGCAGATTGTGGCTATAGTACCTTGAGGACCATTGTCAATATTGGTGGTACCTCTTGCGTCTGTTAACAGTTCTCATCATTGACTGGTAATCAGACGATGTCCATGCATGTTCGACTTCAGCTCATGTATTCACATGCTTGGACTTGTACTTTGTTCGGGTCGGGACGAAGCGCAAGACCCTGGATCTCTGTCTGTTATGGTTCAGGTTGCGATTTTGTGGATGATCATTACATGACTCATTGATGGATGGCTGCGCCCATACCTGAGTCTTCATGGATGGCTGCGACCATACCTTATCATTATTCTGGTCTCTTTAGCTGGGTGGCTGCGTCCATTCCACAGACCTTTTCGCATGTCTTTTGGATGGCTGCACCCATGCCTAGACTGCATGTACTTGATTATCAGAGATATTCGGTCCTTCCTGGTGGTGTTCCGGTTCGGCAATGTTTTGTAAAGCATTTCACCCCTCCCACTCTCTCGGTCTTCATGCTTTAGGGGGCATCTGTTACACAGTAATTTGTCACTGTCTCTCTGTCAGTCACCCTACTGTGTCAGGAATTCACAATAATCAAGTTCATGCCTTATGAACTGGCCAAAAACCCATTTTCCTAAAGTTTTCCTCATCAGCGCATCTGTTTCTAAAATACCCGCGATGACTGGTGCTTCATAACAGCCCGCGTGCGCTGCCAGCGCGGAAGCACACGACTTTCCCGCGCTGATCGAATTTCATGACCAGCGCAGCTTCTGTTTGTATTTACCCGTGCTGACATGGCCCTTTCCATTATGTCTTTGCGACGTCAGCGCGCCAGACCAGTTATGCACCCGCGCTGATCCATTTTGGGCGAATTTGTTCCAACAGCCAGCCTTCCAGATAACTCCAAACCTGGTTGTTGGCTTTGTGAGTATCGCCTCCCTTCTATGGCATGTCTGTTCGACCCTTTGCAACTACTTCCCTTGAAGATAAGCTCATCCTTCCACCATTCAAGGAGACTCCTTCTCCTATATAAACCTTTACCATTACCATGAGCAGCTAGTTTTGGAATAGCTTGGATTGTGTGGAGCTTATTGTGCTCAGATTGCTGCCACTATAGGTAGTTGGTGTGATAAGTGTGGAAGTGTTTGATTGCTTAGGGAAGGTTGTGTTGTGTTGCTTGTGTGAGAGAGAGAGTTTCTTGTCTTGGGAGAATCATGTCCAAAGGTGAATGCTTAAGAGACTTGCTGACTGGCCCCTCCTGAGAAGGATACCGACGTTAGAACATTTGGTTGTACTCTTCTCTGCTTGATTAATAATAGATAACTACTATTATTGTTCCATTCTCATTTGTCTATGCAATGGTTAATGTGAATTACATCCTTTCTGACTGATGT
Organism: Pinus tabuliformis; assembly: GCA_031772625.1. Classification (NCBI taxonomy): domain Eukaryota; kingdom Viridiplantae; phylum Streptophyta; class Pinopsida; order Pinales; family Pinaceae; genus Pinus; species Pinus tabuliformis. The sequence goes on along the minus strand of CM062805.1, from coordinate 698,890,387 downwards.
ATGGTTGCTTTTATTAGATTTCACGCTTGTGTTTGTTTCCTCTTCGTGTGTGCAGGTATCTATTCGCGGAGATCGCGGAGGATCGTGACCAGCCAAAGCGAAGGAGTGAAGGTGGCATCTCTTCATCAAACAACAGCGCTGGAATCCAAGTAGGTGCTCTTTGCCTACCTTTTAATCGCAATTAGGAACTTGCATAGTAGCATTGACTGATTGTTGCTAGACCCGCTCTGGGCTAGTAGGGATCGCCTCTATCCGTAGAGGGGATTTGCCTCTCCAACAGGGATCATTGCATGTTGATATTTCAGAGGACAAGGTGCACCTATAGCATATGAAGAACTTGAGAGTTAACCTTGCATCACTCCCCATTTAGTCATTACATGGGCTGCAGCAAGGAGTATCAAATGAGCTCAGGGTCCGAGAATAGTGGGCATTACTCGTTATCATTGAATTCAAGAATAACAACTAGAAAATGTTCAAGGAAAAGGCACGTGCTGGTCCTATATTGTTTATGATAGTAGATCTTTGTTCTTAGATAGTGTTATGCTGCTTGATTCTACAGGTGTTCTTTGAAGCTGGGTAAACGAGGAAGCAAGTGGCAAAGGTCTATCATAAGGGAGAGGAATCAAGGAAGGAACCAAGCGCAAGACAGAGGTTGGTCTCCTTCTTTCCCCTCTTATCTATCTCTCGTAAAGGAAAACGAAAGTGGTTTTATTTTGTTTGTTTCTAAGGTAGCTATCAGCCTTAGTGGGACTAGCAGCTCTGCATAGACACTAGATTTCCTGATAACAAAATGGCAACTCCACTGGGGAATGAATAGATTGTTTGTTTGTCTATATTTGTTTGCTTTATAAACTTACAGACGGAGCCTGAAGTCAAGCCAGCTAGCCTTCAAACTGCCTTTTCTATGCAAGTGCAAAGTAGATCAGTGTTGCTTTAGTCTATCTCTGGGTTTTGTTTATGAATTGAAAAATCAATTTACAAGCTCTCTAATTGCCCTTGTGGTGGCTCTAATAACCTCCTTAGATCTACCCCTATGATTTATTTACTGATTACCACTTGCTCAGCGAAAATCCCTAAACTGTGCTGCAACCTGTGATCAAGAATTGGATCAAAAGTCTCGCAATGTACCATCGCACCCTCTCTTCAAGGATCTCAGTATGCATCGCACTTCCCGTGTGCTGTAGGTGGGATGCATACTGGAATCCCTGTGTAACAGGTGCGCTGATCAAAAAGGGCTAATTTTGCCTTCAGACTTTGGTTTTTTCACTCTTTTTAGCTCTATTCAGGAGTTTTTTTGTCTGTAGTCAGTATACCTCTATTGGAAACCCCCTTCCTTGCCATTATTCCGCCTCTATTGTGCAAAGAACTGTAAATGTTTTTATGTATTGTGATCCATTTTCAGTTCTCTTTTACAAAGAAGTAGCGTAATTGAACTATCGTTCCTTGACTTGGAAATGTCGCAAGTGTCATTTTCAGTCATAGAAGAGAATCTGATTGTTCTTGATAGTTGATTACACTGTTACTCTTGTATTTGATTTGAATTAATAGTTTTTCAAGTGTCAAAGAAAGTTTTCAATTCCAAATAACAAAGTGTTGTCATTGTCTTCATTTTGTCTTGAAAAGAAACTTGTTAGTAATGTCGCTTTGAAAATAATTCAGATTTGCGCTTAGCTTTATTTTTATCATTTACACATTAAGAAGGCTGAAAAAAAATACATGCATGTGCATTTGCATTTAGACTGTTAGTTGGTTTGATTTAGGACAGTGCATATAGTGTGTGCTCTCTACTCTATGTTGAAATAATATCGTCTCTCTTTCCTTAGTAGCTAGGATTTTCATTGCAAAAAGAAGATTAAACGATTGTTATCATCTTAGATTGCATTTTAGGAATTGTATATCTACATCACACGGTGAACCTGAAAGGAAAATTTCTTAACCAAGATCAACTGTAAAATAAATTTAATGAATCTAAAAACACTTTGGAACCTAACGCACAACATTTAGAAGTCTAGGCTAGAGACATATTCCGGCGTCATAAAGCCTGGTAACTATTGTTTTCATTGCTGGTTGGGTGATTCCTCCACTTTGAGACGATAAGTGCCAGTACGAACTTGTGCTCCCACGTACCATCGAGTATATATTGGGAGACCACAATAGGCTTTATCCTTTATCCATAGGAAGTTGTGTCTACCGCCCTATCGATTGCAATGCACTGAACACAACATTCGGGAAGATTCACTGCCATACCGTAAAAAGTATTTTGCAGTTTTGCGATTGGTTTGGTAATCCCTCTGTCTAGATTTCCAGAGTAGTCTCTTTCGTTCCTTTTTAGACCTTAAAGGAAAAGGTCCACTTGAGCACTTGTCACTTCAAGCTCATTAAAAATCGAAGGTGACTAGCGTCATCTTTTGTTTTTTCTCGACTCTTAAAGATTGAAAAAACAAGTTGTGTCAAAGCGTCTAAAATTTATTTTAATCAGAATAAACATCACCTTTCCTGAGTTGGTCTTAGGTTGAGAAAAATGGAGTCCACCAACCAAGGATTCCCCTTTGGAGGAAATCCTAGTCCTTTCTCCTCTTGGGGAGATGTTGGTGCACCCCATATGGCCACATTGTCGCTTCCAGGATTGACAATCGGCTTGCCCGTATGGCTCTTCTCGACCTCTGTCGTTCAAAACACCGTGATTCCTGAACAATCAAGTCAGTAACTAAATGATACCAGAGTTACCCCCAAACCTTCTACTTTGTCCAATTCTCCCTCTCCTCCTACCTCTTCGCTTGATGAAGCTAATAAAGCCAAAAATCAAGTAACTGAGAAGAAGAAGGAGAAGAAGAAGGAGCCAAAGGCGAAAAGGGGCAACCAGGCATCATCTAGCGAAAATCCACACACTGCACCATCCAGGCCTAAATCGCCATGTGTCATTTGCAAAGGAGATCACTATCATCAAGATTTTCCTTGCATCCCTTGGATCCTAAGGGAATGGTCTCCTCGTTTGCACAATCCGGTGTCATCAACCTCTGATGATCATGTTGATAATATACCATCAACTAGTGAAAGTGAAGCCCCTGGACAAAAAGGAAAATGTAAATTTCCTTGTAAACTATGTGAAGGCGATCACGCCGTCAACCGTTGTCCCTTCTTAGACGAAGCTAAAAGAGTTTTGGACGACCGTCCGGTTTCGCCATTACGGCTTCCTCCTGGATATAAAAAGCTCTTGCCAAGTCCGTCACTAGTTGAAAATCCGGTTGACACGCCATTGTGGTCGGCTGAAGCGTCTATCATTGAGTATAAACCATCTGAATCCACACTAGACGAAATTCAAAAGGTCGATGCAGTATTTGACCTAGTCTTGCCTTCAGAAGGTCCATCTTCGGATGATACAGTCACCAAAGAGAACAAGAACGACACCGTTCAAATTCTCTTCGTAAGCACAGACTCCAACGAACATGGGGGAAGTCTACCCGTTCCTTTACCACAGAAAGGAAGTTCGTCAAAGTCGTATCTGACCATCTATTCAGTCCCACCTCCAAGCAACCTAGTTGTTTCCTTCGATTGGAATATGCTAGGCAGACCCTGTTTACCAGCTAGTGTACCATTTTGAATCATTGCTCAAATATATAGAATGTTCATGGCCAGTACCATCATAGATGAAGGGGCTTCTGTGAGTGTCCTTTCCTCAACTACTTGGAAAGCGCTTGGTTCGCCGTCGCTTTTGCCTGAAATGAGAAATCTAACAGGCTTTGACAAAGGAACCAGTCGACAGTTAGGGATCCTTCCCAATGTGCCGATAACATTGAGAAGGAAAACCATTCACATGAATGTAATGGTAGTCCAAGGACCCCTGGATTATAATCTAATCCTTGGACACAACTATATTTATTGCATGGGAACCATTGTCTCCTCACTCTTTAGAGTAATGTGTTTTCCGCATGAAGGAAGAGTGGTCAAGCTCGTAGACCAGCTTTCATTCCCCGGTTCAAACATAGCAAATAGTCAAATACCATCCCTGAATGGTCTTTTCATGCAAGGAATGTCTCATCAATTCCCAGTCCGTCCACCTGATGAGCGCGAGTGATTCGGAGGACATGACTGAAACCTAGGGGGCATGCACCCTAGCCTGTTTCGACAGGAAAACCTTGGGTATAGAGTAGGTTTCCATGAAGGATATATGACTAGTTTATAAGATTAAACTGGAATAAGATTCCTTCATCAAAGTTATGTGAGTGGAGCCAGTTGCGCCATTCACCTTTGTTTATTTTAGTAGACATCGCTGAGGAAGTGTTTTGTCTAAAGTGGATAGAACAATCTTTGGTAACCTGGAAATTTTTTGCTATACCTGGGGGCATGCAAGCAAAGAGCGACCATTTATTTTTTTAAATTTTTAGGTCCTCTAACCCTTTAAACTCGTAGGATTGGTCGTTTCCTAACTTGCATAAAGAAAGGATGCGGGGCAAAGCTTTGAAAAAATGCCATTTTAAATGAGACACCCTTATTATACGACTGGATCGAGCAGTTTTAACGCGGAATTCAAGCTCGTTAAAAAATAAACATAAGAAATGAGCAAATGTTCCCCCAAAGTTTAATATCATTAAAAAATGAACCAATTTCCAGTAAATAACCATCGTGAATGCATTATCATCAGACTTTTAAGCCTTGGTTGTGTTCTCATCATCACCTCCACTCTGTATTGGCTGATCATTCACCTACATTTGATTGTTTATCCTTTTTGAGGAACCGCTACGAAGAGTGATCCTGTTAGCCATCCTTGTGACACTGCCCTGATTGGAAAATTCAAAACCTTACCTGGAATTAGCTACTACCGAAATTTATCACTTGTTCCTCGAAAAACGAGTCTCCTTTAAGCTCTTTTCATCTGACTCGTAAAACATGAAAAGAATGCTGAGCAATTGGCCTCTCTAGCTCGTTAAAGTGACCGAAAGTGCTATCCCTCCTTTAGATTTTAATATTTTTGGACCTGAGGGATTATTACACAAAAAGATCGAGCGCTTATTTTGTTCGGCTCGTTAAAATTACCGAAAATTCATCCCTTCTGTATTACTTTATACTTTTTTAGACTTAAGGGATTATATGAAGAAATAGGATTGTCGAAGTTTTCTTTAAGTCCCTTTTCAGACTCTCTAAAATTGAAAAGGACCGAGGTATCTTTGTTGTTAAACTCGTTAAAACCGAATAGTGACAAACTTGTCCATACAGACAAGAACGAGTTTCACTATCGCTAGGCTCGTTAAAACATAGCGATGGGTTTTCCCAAAGGGAAAATTATAGAACAAGCATATGTTATCCTCCTCAAGCTTGACAAAAATAAAGAGGTACTGGTCAGCAATGACTGGGGAAAAATTGGGAAGAAAACTTGAAGAAACTTTATTGGTAGCAAGTCACTCTTGAACATGACACTTTCACTCCGCATCCGAGTCAGGTTGGGTTGTTCCGTTCACTGGTCATTTCACCATGGGTCCATCACACCATCCATATTTGGGGTTAACGCTACCAATCCATCATGTCAGTGTCTCCGATATGTTCAAGAGAAGTCGTTCAGAGAATTCACCTGTGTCTCATCCACTGCAATACATTTACGCTCCATCCTTTCATGACCGCCACCCTGAACCTTATGTCGTCAGATCGTTTTCACCTCCATTAAAATCATTTTCTCTGTTCTGTGTCATTGATGTGGGATTCACTAAGGCCCTCCTATGATGGATCACTTCCTATCGACATCAGCTCATTATCCAGGAAGTTGATCTAGGAACAACCCTTTCAGTACTTTGAAGCTTTCATGCCTCAATGGCAAGTTTCTCACTTCCGGCGACAGGTTTACATCGATGGCCTTCGACCGAAATATTTTGCGTGGTGTTCGACACCAAGTACCTTTATTCACACCACGTGAATTGTACTGTAGTACCTTGAGGGTCATCATCATTATCAGTGATTCCTCTTGCGCCTATTAACAGCTTACATCATTGGCTGGTAATTAGGCGATGTCTTTCCATGTTCGACTCCAGAATATCTCTCACATGGATCGACTTGTACTTTGAGTGAATATCGAAGGAGATTGAAGACCCCGGATCTAATTTCATCCATCCGGGCTAAAATATATATTTAGGAAAATAAAGACATAAAATGTACATCATTACTGCACAGATAATCATCCAGTCCAAGGGGTGATGGCTCTACCAGAATCATCAGTCTGCACTCAGATGATTGTCTGTCTTATGTACATGAAAATGAATTTATAAAGATGAGCATGGGAATGCTCACCTCAGCTAGATCATGAAAATATTATGAAGATAATTTATTGTATTGTATCTTATTATAGGTCGCCTTCCAGCTTGAAATAACTTCGATCCTCATGATAAAGCATTTCACTCGACATCAAAAGATTAACGACCTCATGTTTTAGGGGGCTACTGTTATAGAAATTTTTGGGCACTGCAACCCCAATCATAAATGCCCATAAACCAAGGGCTCCTAAGTCCCTAAAAGTGTTGTTCCAACCCCTAAAAGAACAAGGTCAACTGATTACAGCATCTCCCAGAAGTTCTCCATGAAAAACTACTCTGAACTGGTCAAAGCTGGACCATCTCACTTGCTCCATGGTCAAAGTGCGCTGCATCCCACCTAAATGCACATGGGATGTGCGATGCATACTGAAAATCCCTTCTATGGGGTGCGATGGGTGAGAGTGGACAAATGGCACGGTCAATCTATGAGGTGGAAGATCATGGAATCTTCTAGAAACTTCTCTTGTGACACTTGCCTCTCTGCATTCGCCCAGGGATGAGTAAGAGATCATCAATATCCAAGTGGAATGAAGAACTATCAGAGAGAGGACACTAATCAAATATCAGAAGCTGACTCACCCACCTTGCAAACATCTATATATGGATCCCTCATTCCAGAGATCCGGAGGCTGGAATTTTGTATCTTGTAAGGAAGTGCTTCTGGTTTCTTGGTGTAACATCATAGTGTTGGGTGATCTAAGCTTTTCATGAGGTGAAGAAGGGCTTTCTTGCTGAGAGGATGATGCTGGGTCAGAACAATTGGTTGTAATCCTCTTTGCTATTCTTGATTATTAATAAAGCTATTCGAGTTTTCCTCCACATTCTTGTATGATTGATGATATATGCATTTGTGTGGTCAATATATATCTGGTCCTATATTGTTTATGATAGTAGATCTTTGTTCTTGGATAGTGTTATGCTGCTTTGATTCTACAGGTACTCTTTGAAGCTGGGTAAACGAGGAAGCAAGTGGCAAAGGTCTATTAGAAGGGAGAGGAATCAAGCAAGGAACCAAGCGCAAGACAGAGGTTGGTCTCCTTCTTTCCCCTCTTATCTATCTCTCGTAAAGGAAAACGAAAGTGGTTTTAGTTTGTTTGTTTCTAAGGTAGCTACCAGCCTTAGTGGGACTAGCAGCTCTACATAGACACTAGATTTCCTGATAAAAAGACTTCTCCCAAACTCCAACATCATAGTGTTGTGTCTTGTTAGGCTGTCAAGTTGTCTCTACCCAATTTGTCTTATATGGGTACAAGTGTAAAATGAAATACTATTTGTAATTATATTTTAAGTGAAATTCCAAGTGTCAATATTAGAATATGAAAATTCACCATGTAATGTAATGTGTTGTTTTATTAAGAAGTTGAAGAGTCAACCCCTCTTGTTATAAATAGAACCTCATAACTCATGTAATGGGCTTTTGGGAGCCACACTTTTGGCCAGGCTTAGGCTTAGGAATAGCTTGGGAGTATTGTGAAGAGCCTTGGCTTCTCCATAGTGTAGAGCGAGTATACTTCTTTGGGGGAGCAGGTGTTCTTGACTGTAATGTTCCACTATTTGGGATGGTGGTCATCAATGGTGTATGTATGAATGGACCTTTCACTTATAATAATAAAATCAGAGCCAACACACTTTCATGCATATGTTATTAATATAGTAGGCCCATTCTTATTGTATTGCAAATGTATGTTATTTAACTTACACATATGCTTATGAACTATTTCGTTTGCATTTGTATGAATCTTGTTGAATGTGTGTTGCTTTATTAATTCCTCACTTTAACTTGTGGACTATTATGATATTAGCTTGTGATTTCATTATGCTCATGTGTTCCTTTCAAGTTGCCTACTATTACAGGTTTCCAAAGGGCACACTTCCTTCTCCCTTCGTGTGTTGGAACCTTAATGCATTGCACTTGACTCTCTAGAGGGTCACACACTTTCTCTCACCCAAAGTTATCATACTTCCGTCTGTGCATTTCCATAGTGAAGGCATAAGATTACCACCCACTACTGGGACTCCTCCAAATGGCATGAGGTCTAGTTGGTACTTAATATCAGGGAGATCCTATGAATTTTGGCGGGTCCAACACTGTCAATGCAATCCTATTACATCTTTGCAAAGGAAAGGGAAGAAGTTTGAATGGACTGAGGAGTGTGAAACTAGATTTGATTAGTTGAAACATTTTCTTACAAATTCTCTAGTCTTGAAGATTGCAGAACCTGATAGGGAGTTTTTATTTTATACAAATGATTGCAAGGAAGGACTTGGTGGAGTCTTAATGTAGGAAGGTCGGGTGGTATGTTATGAGTCAAGGAAGCTGAATGAGCACAAGCATAACTATGTGACTCATGATTTTGAGTTGGGAGCTATCATTCATGTATTGAAGATGTGGAGACATTATCTTCTTGGTAGGTGGTTCATCTTGATGAGTGACCATAGTGGGTTGCAGTACGTGTTTGACCAACCTAATCTAAATGTTAGGTAAGCTAGGTGGTTGGCTTCCCTTAGTGAGTTCAACTTTGAGATTAGATGTATCTAGGGTAAGGAGAACAAGGTTTCAAATGCTCTTAGTATAAGAGTGTAGGTGAATCACATTTCAGTTGTGAGCTCTTGTGGGAACAGATTTGTAGGAGAGGATCTTGCATGTAGGGCATCATGATTACAAGTGTCAGAAGGTGAAGAAAATATTATAGCAAAAAGGTGAAGGTGATATGGATGAGGAGTATCACCACACAACATATGGCTTGGTCAAATTCAAGAAAAATATTTAATTGTTGGATAGCAATGAGCTCAAGGAGCTTATCTTGAGGGATTTTCATGTCAATTTGTATTCAAGTCACCGAAGATATCATAAGACTTTCATTAGAGTTAAGAAATTCTATCAATGGACTTGAAAAAAGAGGTGGTTGAGTTTCTTGCAAGATGTTTGGAGTGTCAGTAGTTGAAAGTAGAGTGTAAGCATCTAATCAGTTTTTTGCATCCTATTTTGATTCTAGAATGGAAATGGGAGGTATTTTCCATGGACTTCATTACAGGTTTTCCAAGGACATCGAAACATCATGATTCCATCATGGTTTTGGTTGATAGGTTGAGTAAGGTATCTCACTTCATTGTAATGAATTCTACTAATTCAGCTAGTCAGGTAGCTCGAATCTTCATCAGGGAGATTGTGAGGTTGCATGGTGTTTCCAAGAATATTATATTAGATAGAGATGCCAAAAACACTTTCAAATTTTGGCCAGAGTTGTTTGCAGGCTTGGGGATAGAGTTAGAATTCAGTGCAACTTATCATCCACAGACAGATGGACATACAAAGAGGGTTCACAAGATTCTTGAGGACATGTTGAGGATGTATGGCATGCATCAGTAAAGGAAGTGGGAGGAGTATCTTCCACTGGTATAGTTTGGATATAATAATGGCTATCAGGAATCCTTGAGGATGAGTCCATTTGAGGCTCTTTATGGGTGGAGTTGTAATACTCTTATAAAATGGAGTGATCCACTGAGCATGGTGCTAATTGGACCAAATATGTTGGATGAGATGGAGTAGGAGATGTAGGTTATCAGAAGGAATTTGAAGGTAGCACAAGACAGACATAAGAGTTATGCGGATCAACATAGAGCATTCAAGGAGTTTCAAGTTGGCGAGCATGTGCACTTGTGTATTAAGCCCAAGAGGATCTCCTTGAGGATTGGATCATGTGTCAAGTTGGCACCTCGGTAATGTCGGCCTTTTGAGATCCTTGAGAGGATTGGACAATGGCCTACAGACTTGCACTGTCACCAATAGTGAAATTCCATGATGTTTTCCATGTTTCATAGCTCAAGAAGTATGTCTAGGATATTGATCATGTTATTGATTGGTCTGTATTGCAGGTGGAACCATAGGGAGAGTTCCAGCCATAACCTCAGCACATATTGCAAAAAAAACAACTCATGCTCTGAAACCAAGCAATCAAGCAAGTTAAAGTGCAATCGAAGCACTTTGGGTCCGATGAAGCTGCATGGGAGATGACTGATTATATGTAGGCTTTGTATCCTTCTTTAGGTGTTGGTTTAGAAGATGTGTCTAATTTATGTGTTTTAGTTTATGTTTGTATATGCATATGTGTGTTGTATATATTTCAATGAGTTATTTTTTAACTCTCCAATAAGAAATCTTCTATAAAAACTGCATCGAGTTGCGTTAAGCTCCAATAAGAAGTATGTTGTTCATGGTTTTAAAAGTTTGGTATGATGTAAATGTTGCATTGAGATATGTTATAAATATCCATGGGAAACATGTTTTCCTAGTTATAAGTATCATTAAACACCAAGGACAGTGTTCCCCAAGGGAGGGGGGCTTATAATAGTCATCGGTTGATATTCCATGTAAATAGAATAAGAACAAGGTCACGTGACACATATTCCAAGTTGAATGTTGGGAAAACACTTTAGTGGGAATCACTTGTGGTTTATTTATGGCTATGGAAATTGGAAAAGGCATTGGCAAAAGAAAAGCATAAAGAATTGGCATTTAATTATGAAAATAAAGGAAAATAGGAGAAAAGGAAGGTGAAGAGACATAGATTTGAATGCGAGCGAAATTAGAGAAAAATGAAGGAAAATGAAGAAAAATGAGACATCAATAATAAAAAGGCATCAGAGAATCATTTCACAACTTTTAGTAATTTACAACTTTTGACAGTTAGAGTTGAGCACTCCTTTTGTTCTTTCTCATACACTCTTGCACACTTATATCATTCTTGGAGCATGCTTTGAGAACTCTAACATTTACTTGGATTGGAGAAAGAAATCAAAGGAAAGCAAGGGAGCACAAGGGGATAGTTGGATCAACAACTACAACAGAGATACTTTGCAGGTAATAGGTTGCATGCATAATTTCCTTATTGATATTTGGATGCATGGTATATGCATGTCGTTCCTTGGTTATGTTTTTAAATTGGCATGGAGATTTTCCTGGATTGGTAATGGTTCCAGCCTTTTCTTTCTGTTTCCTGGATAAACATGGTGTTGTGGGTTCCCCACTTGTTTTTCTTATTGGTTCCCTATGGTTGTGGGTTGGAAAAAATGCTCTAGATCTCTGGAACAACTTGGGTTGAGTTACTAGTTCCTAGAGCCTGTAGGTTGGGAGAAATGCTCTGGAGCCTTATGGTTTGAGTTACTAGTCCTTGGAGCTTCGGGTTGGAATAAATTCTCTAGAGCCCTAAATTATTTGTGGGTTGAGTTAATAGATCCTGGACAGCCTAGGTAGAGACCAATCTAGTTCATGTTAATGATTTTTGGACAGTAGAGGTGAAACCACTGTGGTTGAGGGTTGAGGTGGTTTCGCCTCTAGAAGCCCTGGTTGTTGTTTTTATTTTTTGTTTAGCCCTTATGACCCCACATTCGTGCTTGGAATATGGTGTGGGGGTGATTTGATAAAAGAGACATTTAACTCATCCCAATATATGGTCAGGTGGTATGTGGAAGTCCCTGGATTGGATGGAATTTTCATATGTTAATATGAGTTATTTTTCTATTGTGATCTATGAACACTTGTACTAGTTATCATGCTGATATTATGACTAATTTGTTATGGCCATAATTTTGGTTATATACTTGGTAATATGATGTGCTCTAGCTTTTGATTTTTTCATGATTTGTTAAGTTATTCAATGGTTGATGAAATCATAGGATGACAAGTGTCTTTTCAGCTAGTTATAGAGGGATTGGAGCCTTCTTGGTGATTCTCGGATGAAATTCAAAAGTTTATGATCATATATGCATTCTTGACATGTATCTTTCATGTTTTAACCATATGTTTGACTAAATGTTTGTTGTGTGTTAGGAATGTCTTGCTCAAGATCTTGTTCAACTTTGAATATTTGGCATTATTGTTATCTTAATCATGATTCTAGAAAGTTACATGTAGTTCTAGACAGTGGTATGGAGGATTTCCTTAAAAGTGACATATATCTCTAGAAGTATATCATGTAACACTCTTTTAAATATAGTTAAAATCTTATCGAAATCTAAGTTTGATGGTGTTGGAATAATTTTTCATTGATGTCAAAGGGTGAATGGACCAGTGATACAATGAATTTTTTTGATGGTATGCCCTCATTAAGCCATTGCATGTGATAAGTTGCATGCTCGGTGGGAGGTTAATTAAGGTTTCCCAAAATGGATGGGTGTATTAAAGTTGCAATGTTTCCCTTTTGAAGAAGGTCTAATTTGTAATCAAATATGCCCTATGTCCAAGTGTCTAAGTCAATCCTGAAAGGAGCTATTATGAAAGAAAAAAATATTTTTAAAAGAAGTCTAAGCCTCCCCTTGCAAGTTAGTTTCCATGATAGTCAAGACAATTATTTTTAAGGTCAAAATAATAAATTAGCATCTAATCATTCTCATGTTGACTCCTATAATGGTGGTGTCTTTTGGTTCATGTCAGCCCTAAAGTAGCCCCCAATAATATTTCTCGTATAAATAATGTAATTAATTTCCTTCCAATGACATTGAATTCTCAAGCATTATCACCGAGTTTGTCTAAGGTCATGAGCTTGTTAAATATATGGATAAGAAAGGTGAGTTGCTAGGTTTTTGGACTTGATAATTATCCTTCTGTGGGATTTTTCATTGGGATAAATCAAGCTTTCAAGGTGTGACGTGAGGCCATTCTTGATTCTAAATTCAACCATTGTCTGAGGATAATTTTGACTCCTGCCTGAGGAATTCTTGAGATATATATGAGTCATATTTTAGGCATATATGATTCATCTTTGAGGCAGATCTTAGTCATCTTTGAGGAAAATTCAAGTCATCTTTGAGGCATATCTAAGTCATCTTTGAGGCAAATTCGAAGTCATCTTTGAGGCATATATGAAGTCATTTATGAGGCTCTCTTTATGAGGTATATCGAAGTTTTCCTAAGTCTCTTTATGAACTAGACTAAATCTATTCTTAGTCTTTTTCCGAAGTAGACTGTAGCCTTTTTTGAGGTAGATAAAGGCCTATTCTAAGGCACATATAGAGGCAACCAGTTTAGCCTATTTTAAGGAATTGTGTTAAGGTTTCCTGAGGCTCGATTTAGGACTGTTATAATCGCTGAGTAAGACTTGTGCTAAGGACTAATTAAGTAGATAAATGGTTTGGTAAAAACCATATTCAAAGGTTGAAGGAAGTAACTTTGGAACCTAATTTGAGCATACTTGAAAGAACTATGAAGCTAATTTGAAGCAAACTAGAAACATAGATAACAATGATTAAGTGTTGTGTAATTAGGTCATTGTCCCTAGTATGGGAGCCTAAGAGTTCTTATTGTATATTTCGTTATTAAGGGTAGTAAGGTTTTGCTAGTCAAGGAATTTGGAACTTTGTTTAGGAGTTTGTCAACTCCTTCCAGTAGGAACTAGTAAATCAGGGGTTATAACTCCTTCTAGTAGTGGTTGGTAAAACTTGAAGTTGTAGATTATTTTCAAGATATAAATAAATAGTTAATATAAATATTGTGTATCTTTAATGTGGTGTGATTGGTTAATGATTTGAGATATTTAAATTGTTGGAATTTATGAAATATTGATTCATCCCCCTCTTAGAATTTCCAACAATTGGTATTAGAGTCAGTTACCCTCAAATAGTCTAATCACTGGATGAAATGTCATGAATAAATATGGATCAAATTGAAGGCATCTCTTCAATATCAATTTAGGTATTTGATGGAAATGATTATGCATTATGGAGCAACAACATGGAAAATTACTTGAAGTATTTGGGATTGGATGTATTTCTCTTATTTGTTAATGGCTATAAAGCCTCGAAAATCCTCTAACTAATTCTAATGAGAAGAATCAATTTATCCTAACTCAAAGGCTCACCATACCATAATGAGTGGATTTTCAAGAACCATTAAGACCAAAGTGATGGTATGAACCACTCCTAAAGAGGTTTGGGATAAACTTAAAAGTGTTTATGAAGGTGATGGTAAAGTTAAACATGTCAAAATTCAACGACATACAGTGTAGTTTAGAAATATGAAAATGGATGAAACATAAAATACTAAAACCTATTTAATGAGCATAGATGAAGTTGTCAATGCGATTAAAGGATTAGGAAAATAAGTCAAAGAATCCTTGATCATTCAAAATGTGCTAAGATCTCTTCATTTGAGATACAATGCCAAGGTATTTGATGTATAATAAACCAATGATTTAAACAAGATGACAACGGATGAATTACATGGCACCCTTGAAGCATACGAAATGAGAATAGATACATAAGCTAGTCATTCAAACAAATAAGTAGCTTTTAAATCCACGAAGAAGATAATAAACAAAGAACTCAAGGTAGAAGGAACGCAAGGTGATGAATCAGATGAAGAAATGAATTTCGTCAAGAAGCTCAAGATGGGAACTAGAAAACATAAAGGCAAGTTACCCTTTAAATGTTTTTATTATGGAATAATAGGTCATTATGCTAAGGTATGTCCTTTAAGACAAAATTAAAGTTTCCACAAGAAAATTACTTATTTTAAGGAAGACAACAACTCTTCATATGAAAGTGATACAAAAGAAGGGGATGCAAGAGAAGTTCTCTTCATAATCGAAGAAACCCGAAATAATGATCATGGTGAAGAGGTCATTCATTCAGATGAAGAAACATAAGGACAAAACATGGAAATAGGTTCTTTTGGGGGACTCAAAAATGATTTAGAAGTTGAATAAGAAGATGAGTATCTTAAATAAAAATTGAAGAATAATGAAAGAGAAAATGGAAAGCTTAGAAAAAACAGAGAATTGAATAGCATACTTGAAAAACATGGTGAAGAAATATATTCTTAAAGGTTCAACTTGAAGAAGAAAAAATAATTCAGGAAGTAATGAAGATCCAGATGAAGAAGAAAGAATAAGATTGTAAAAAACTTGAAGAGGAAGCTATCTCTGTAACAACCCTGCTGAAAATTTCATGTAATAAAAGTTAATAAAAGGAAAAAATAATAACCATAGATGATGGGACACTTATTCCAAGTTGAATGTGAGGCAAAATCTAGTGATTGGGATCACTTGTGATTGTTTAATGGCTAAGGAAATTAGCAAAGGCAATGAATAAGGCTTTGGAAAGGAAAAATTGCATTTTTGGCACATTTATTTATGAAAATAATGGAAATTGGGAGAAAAGGAGGTGAAAGGTCACGAGTTGCATGTGAGGAGAAAAATGAAGGAAAATAATGGAAAATGAAGAAAATAGAGGCCTCATTCATAAAGAGGTGTTTGGGGATTAGTTGGTAACCTTTTGTCAGTTCAGTGTTGGAGCTCTCTCTCATTATTCTCTCTCTCTCTCTCTCATTTTGTATACTTAGAGTTTTATTGGAGCACTCTTGGAGGGTGTGGCATACTTAGATTCTTGGAGCAATAAGGCAAAGGAAAAGAAAGAAAGTGCAAGAAGACATCGGCATTAGTAACTACATCATATTTTCTTTTAGGTACCAAGTTGAATGTATGATTTCTTCACTAGTTTTGGCATGCATGGCATATGCATGTGGATTTTTCATTGTGATATTTCACTGGCATGGAGGATTTCCTATATTGACAATGGATTGCCTAGCCTTTCCATTTCCTAGTTAGCCATGGTGATCGTGGGTTACCTTCATTGTTTATTTTTGGTTGGTTCTCATGTTCCTTAGCTTGGGTTGAGTTGCTAGTCCTAGACCCTTGGTTGAAAAGACGCTTTGGAGCCTTGTATCATCTTGCGTTGAGTTGCTAGTCCTAGAGCCTTGGTTGGACAAACGCTCTAGAGCCCTTGATGGGTTGAGTTACTAGTCCTAGAGCCTTGGTTGGATAAATTCTCTGGAGCCCGGTAAAAGCTATGGGTTGAGTTACTATTCCTAGAGCCTTGGTTGGACAAACACTCTAGAGCCCTGGATGGCTGGGATAGAGACCGATATGATGATGGTTTGGTGATGTCCGACCGTGAGGTGGAGTCACTGTTTGATGGGATGAGGTGGATGGCCTCTGGAAGTTTTAGATGAGTTTTGATTGATGTGTTTTATGAGATATCACATTCATGCTTGGAATATGCACGGGTGTGAATGGTTGAAGAGAGATTTGGCTCAGCCATTCTACGGTCAGGTGGAACGTGTAAGTCCCATCCCGGGTTTGGATTTTGCATCATTAATGAAAGGCTATTTCTCCTTTTATTCATATGATTATTTTGATGAATTATATGTGTTCCATATGTTTGTACTTTCATGAGTATTTTATCCTACTATTATGTTGGTTATCTATGTGTTTTATGACAGCAACCATGTGTGGATCTCATCATGTTTTTACTTATAATTGAATGATCAATGCATCCATGACCTAACCGATGGAATGGTAGTTTATTTGTTGAGGCATCAATGGTTCTTAGCGATTCTCAACTAAGTATGAGACCCCTACACTCAAAACTATGAATTACACCTGTATATTACACATTTGCAATATGTTTGGTGAAATGCCTATCATGTCTAGTAGGGGTCCAATCAAGGTCTTAAATGAGTATTTTCTTTAGTACTGTCACTTCCATGTTATCTTACTGGTTTTAATAGATGGATCAATTATGGGCAGTGACTTGGGCTCTGTGCCTGAAAAATGGCTTAAATCCAAGGGTCGCTAGCACATCATTGGCAATTTTGGTCCACAGTTGCTGGCAGGCAGGCCTATGAGAGCAAATTTAGGTTGTTAGTTTCTCCCTTTACCATAACATGAGATTGACTATGGCCTAAGAGACCTAAACCAACAGTGGGACCCAGGGACAAGCTATTTCAGTAGCTGACTTGTCTTCTAAGGGTTGTGTTGATGTTGTTGGATGTATGTATGGTGTGTTTCTATTGGTTCCACTTCCTTAATGTGACTTAGTAGGTTGAATCATATCATAGTGGCCTCTCATCACATGTTTACCTTGACTAGCTAGTTTCCTGGGTAGATGTGGGAGGAGGGTGTTACAGTGTCATTGAGGGTTGAGTTGAAAATCTCAATAAGAACTTGAAAAAAACCGTAGTCTTGGATAATGTTCTCAACTGTAAAAAACCATCAAGCGATAAAACTGGTCTTGGCTATACAAGTGCATATTGCAAATGTTCATGGATATACCAACAAAAACTATAATCCATTTGAACCACTAATGAATCAAAACATTCTATGCTACAAGTGTAGTAATCTTGGTCACAACGTATAGGATTGTAGGCTTGTGAAAGAAAATGCTCCAATCATTAAGACTGAAAAGCCAACTATGATATGGGAAAATAAAAAGAAGGAATATTGCAATCTAGCATTAATCGTTGAAGACAAAGAAAAGGAATGGTACATAGACATTGGATGCTCAACACATATGACAGGAGATAAAAAAAAATTGTTAGCCTGAAAAGAGGAAACTATAGTCTTACATTTGGAGATAACTCCTCCGTCAAGATACTTGGAAAAGGTGTGATATATCTTGGAAGTGAACATGTCAAAGGAGCGAAAGTATTGTTGGTTGAGGATTTGAAGCAAAATCTCCTAATTGTTGGAAAAAAGTGTGATCAAGGGTCTAATCTCTTGTTCGATTCCAAGAAATGTAAAATCATAGAAGAAGACTCAGGAAGATTGGTTGCAATAACAACAAGAAGACGAAACAAAATATAAATTCTAGATCAAGCAGAGAAAAACAAAATTTCATCCAAGAAAAAGAGATTCAAGAACAACAAAGAAGGAAATGAAAAGAAGACAAAAGTAGTGTTAAGTGCCATGTATGGGGGAGAAGCACAAAAGAAACAAGTTACTTTTTCCACTGATGTCAGAGGGAGAGAAAGGAAGTGAAGCATGGAGATACGAGGGAGCATGACGACAAGTGGATCATGATGACAGGCAGACCATGAGTGTTGACATAAATGAAAAAGGGGGTGATTGTTGGAAGGAATCATCATTGATGTCAAAGGGTGAATGGGTTAGTGATAAAATGATTTTGTTTGATGATATGCCCTCATTAATCCATTTCATGTGATATGTTGCATGCTCTATGGGAGGTTAATTAAAGTTTACCAAAATGGTGGCTGTATTAAAATTGCAATGTTTTCCTTTTGAATAAGGTCTAATTTGTAATCAAATTTGGCCCAAGTCGAAGTGTCCAAGTCATCCTTGAAATAAGTTATTATGAAAGAAAAAATAAATGATTTTTTAAAGAATTCTAAGACCTATCTTACAAGTTGGTTTCCATCAGAGTCAAGGAAATTCCATTTAAGCTCAAAATCATTAATTAAATCTAATATTTTTCATTTCATCTCTTCTAATGGTGGTGTTTTTTGTTTCAAGTCGGTCCTAAAGTAAGGACCCCCCGCCACCTCTTTCATGTATAAATAAGGCAATCGATTTCCTTCTAATGACACCAAATTCTCAAGAATTATCACCAAGTTTGTTTGAGGTTGTGAGTTTGTTAATGTATAATGGAGAAGAAGGCTAAACTGCTAAGTTTTTTGGACTCAATAATTTTATCTTTCTATGGGGATTTTCACTGGGATAAATTGAGCTTCTAATGCCTAATTTGAGGCCATTCATGAGCCTAAGTTCAGCCTTTTCATAGGCTAATTTCAACCCCTATCTGAGGTATTCTTGATATAAATCTTAGTCATCTCTAAGTCAGATCTGATTATATATGACATAGATCTGAGTCATCTCTAGGTAGATCTGAAGTCATGTCTGAGGAAAAACTGAAGTCATTTTTTAGGCTCTCATTTTGAGGTATATCGAAGTTGTTCTAAATCTCTTTTTGAACTAGATAGAAACTACTCTTAGTCTCATTCTGAGGGATACCAAATCCTATTTTGAGGTAGGAATATGCCTATTCTATGACACATCCAGAGGCAGTTAGTTCGGCCTATTTTAAGGAGTTTCATTAAGGTTTCCTAAGGCTTGAGTTACAATTGTTATAATTATTAAGTAAGACTTGTGTTAAGGATTAATTAATTAGTTAATTGGGTTTGGTCAAAAGAATATTCAAAGGTTGAAAGAAGTAACATTAGAACATTATTTGAGTACACTTGAAAGGAGTATCAATCTAATTTGAAGAAAATCAGAAGCAGAGATAACAGTGATTAAGTCTTGTGTAATTGGGTCATTTTCCTTGATATGGGAGTCTAAGAGTTCTTATTCTATCTTTTATTATCAAGGATCACTGGGTGGTTTTAGGTAAGGAAGTTGCAGCGTCCTTCAAGATGTTTTTGTATCCTTCTAGTAGGAGCTGGTAAATTAACGGTTGTAGCTCCTTCCAGTAGTGGTTGGTAAAACTAGAAGTTGTAGCTTCCTTTCAAGATATAAATAAATTGTTAATATAAATTGTGTGTATCTTTGGTGTGATTTTATTGGTTAATGTTATGTGATATTTAAATTTTTGAAATTGATAAGATACTTATTCACTCCCCTCTTAGTATTTCCAAAAGATGGTGAAAGTAAAAAATTTCCATCTAAACATATACATATAAAATAACTACAAGAAGACCAAACAACATATACATTCTAGATCAAGAAAAACAAAAATAAATTTCGTTCAAGAAAAAGATCTTCAAGAACAACAAAGAAGGAAAGGAAAAGAAGACAAAAGTAGTGTTGAGTGCCATGTATGGGGGAGCAACATAAAAGAAACAAATCTCCCTTTACAATTGATGTCAAAGGGAGAGAAATGAAGTGAAGCATGGAGACAGGGGGAGCATGACAACAAGTGGATCATGATGACAGGAGGAGCATGAGTGTTGACATCAATGATAGATGGGGAGATTGTTGGAAGAAATTTTAATTGATGTGAAAGGGTGAATGGGCCAGTGATACAATAAATTTGTTTGATGATATTCCCTCATTAAGACATTTCATATGATAGGTTGCATGCTGTATGGAAGGTTAATTAAAGTTTCCCACAATGGATGGGTGTATTAAAGTTTGAATGTTTCCATTTTGAAGAAGGTCTAATTTGTAATCAAATCTACCCCAAGTGTAAGCATCCAAGTCATCCTTGAAAGGATTTATTATGAAAGACAAAAAAAAAAGTAAGAATTCTAAGACTTCTCTTACAAGTTGGTTTCCATCACTGTCAAAGAAATTCTTTTTAAGCTCAAAATAATTAATTAATCTCTAATATTTCTCATGTCATCTCTTGTAATGGTGGTGTTTTTTGGTTCAAGTCGGTCCTAAATTACACCCCCCCCCATATTTCATGTATAAATAAGGCAATCAATTTCCTTCCAATGACACCAAATTCTCAAGAATTATCGCCAAGTTTGTTTGAGGTCATGATATTGTTGAATATCTAAAGAAGAAGGATAAACTACTAAGGCTTTTGGATTTAATCATTTTATTTTTCTATGGGATTTTTCCCTGGGATAAATTGAGATTCTAAGGCCTAATTTGAGGCCATTCTTGAGCCTAAATTTGACCCTTGTCTGAGGCTAATTTCAGCCCTTGTATGAGGCATTCTTGAGATATATATGAGTCATATTTGAGTTAGATATGAGTCATATATCAGGTATATCTTAGTCATCTCTGAGGTAGATCTGAATTCATCTTTGAGGAAAATCCGAGGTCATTTTTTAGGCTCTAATTAGGAGGTATATTGAAGTTATTCTAAGTCTCTTTCTGAAATAGACTAAAGTTATTCTTAGTGTTTTTTTGAGGTATATTAAAGTCTATTTTGAGGAAGGCATAGGCCTATTCTATGACACATCTACACGCAGTTAGTTTGACCTATTTTAAGGAGTTGCATTAAGGTTTCCTAAGGCCTATTCTAAAACACATCCAGAGGCATTTAGGTCAGCCTATTTTAAGGAGTCGCATTAAGGTTTCTGAGTCTTGAGTTAAGATTGTTATAATTGTTGAGTAAGACATGTGTAAAGGAATAATTAATTAGTTGATTAGTTTCGGTAAAAATCATCCTCAAAGGTTGAAAGAAGTAACTTTAGAACATTATTTGAGTAGACTTGAAAGGAGTATCAAGCTAATTTGAAGCAAACCAGAGTAGAGATAACAATGATTAAGTGTTGCGTAATTGGGTCATTGTCCTTGGTATGGTAGGCCATGAGTTCTTATTCTATATTTTATTATCAAGGGTGGCGGGGTTATGTTATGTAAGTAATTTGAAGCTTCCTTCAGGAATTTTTCCTCCTTTTAGCAGGAGCTGGTAAATCAGGGGTTGTAGCTCCTTCTAGTAGTGGTTGGTAAAACCAGAAGTTGTAGCTTCCTTTCAAGATATAAATAAACTGTTAATATAAATCATGTGTATATTTGATGTGATTTTATTGGTTAATGCTATGTGATTTATAAATTGTTAAAATTGATGAGATACTTATTCACTCCTCTCTTAATATTTCCAGCAGATGGTGAAAGTAAAACATTTGCATATACATATAAAACAACTACAACGATACAAAACAACATATACATTCTAGATCAAGCAGCGCAAAAGAAAATTTCATCCCAGAAAAAGAGCTTCAAGAAAAACAAAGAAGGAGAGGACAAGAAGACAAAAGTAGCGTTGAGTGCCATGTATGGGGGAGCAACACAAAAGAAACAAGTCACCTGTTTCCATTGATGTCAAAGGGAGAAAAAGGAAGTGAAGCATAGAGACATGGGGAGCATGACGACAAGTGGATCATAATGATAGGCAAAGCATTAGTGTTGACATCAATGAAAAAGGGCGATCTTATTGGAAGAAATCATCATTGGTGTCAAAGGGTGAATGGGCCAGTAATACAATGAATTTTTTTGATGATATGCCCTCATTAATCCATTTCATATGATAGGTTGCATTCTCTATGGGAGGTTAATTAAAGTTTCCTCAAATGGATGGGTGTATTAAATTTACAATGTTTCCCTTTTGAATAAGTTCTAATCTTTAATCAAATTGGCCCCAAGTCTAAGCATATAACTCATCCTTGAAAGGAGGTATTATGAAAAAAAAAAAAATTTTTCAAAAGAAGTCTACGACTTCTTTTACAAGTTGGTTTCCATCGCAGTCAAGCCAATTCTTTTTAAGCTCAAAATAATTAATTAACATCTAATATTTCTCTTAGTGGGTCCTAACCCAAGTTCATAGTTAATTGCGCCAAACAAATCCCTACACTACTGGCCCTTTCGGCATCAATCTGCAGAGTGCAGACTGAAGTCTCACCCGAAGCAGTATGGGGGGATGTTGGAACCAATTTTATACAACGAGAGATCAACGTGATGTCATTTTCCGGCAATCCCTTGTCCATGGGATGAAACTGACTGTCCTCCAGCAGATCCCACGCAACTAATATAATGGAGAGTAATAACCATTCATAGTGGAATGTTTTTCTCTCATCCTACACCTCTCAACAATTTGCAAGGATCTTGCTAAAAAGGTAGCATGACCAATTGAACTGCACACACTCCACGCACTGTACAGCTAGTGAAATAACTAGTGCCAAAAGCTCATCCACGCGAAATTTTCTCATGACTTTTCCAGCAAGGATCTACATGGAAATTTTTACCACGGGGTCGGTGATTGAGGTAATACAGTACCCACATGGCTTCTTCACGAGCTTGAATTTTTCCTTCATTTTCTCTGCGAGTTTGTGCTTAATCATCTTTCCACCTAACTCCTTGGCCGGATTCAACCTTGAGTGCGGCAACAGTGTGATCCGATGGATCAGCATATCAGTGATAGGGATCAACGCGCTTAGCCACAATCATCCTTCATGTACCAAGGTCAGCAACTGCTTGATAAAAATAAGGTTGATGTTGGAGCGGTGGTAGTGGGGCACCCACAATAGGTTCAGCAGCCTTGACTAATTCACTTTACGAATCCACTCCACAAGCTCCAATGCGGTGACACCTAATTCCTTGTAAAATACCTTCTTCATATAGTTCTCTGCTACAAGGTGGGGGAACCTCTCATGGTCCACCAATCCCAGTCTTCCAACTTTAAATGTGGAATCGCGGACCTTCAAAAGTGATTCCCTCCGGTAACAGGGGTGTGTGGATCAAGAACTTATTTGCGTTTGGATCTTTGGTGATTTTTAATTTTCCCTTGCGCAGAAGGATATAATCTGGAAACTTGGAGATAAGCCCCTCAGTGTCTATATCCTTCGTTCCCTCTTCAGCCTCTAAATCCACCACTTTCCCATTATCATTTACTAGTTGTTTTTCTTTCTTTTAGGTCTGGGTAGCACCATGCTTCCTCAGTGACTCACACACCAGCATTGGATTCTTCTGCTTGTATTTCTTAGGTTTGGGGACTTATCTTACTGGTGTAGGTTTTATTCTAGGCGACCTTGGCACCGTAGGCATAGGAGCCAAAGCCTCCATGCTCATAATCTCTGGAACAACTCCCTCAGAGGTGACAACTCCTCTAGTGCTAGCAGTCTCTCCTGGTCCGGACATCATGCTGAGAATAAACTGCTCGGTATCCTCAGGTAACTTATCAAATACAAAACTAGCGACCAAATCAGTGAAAACTTGAGGATTCATAAACAATTGACAACACAACACAAAAATTCTAAGGATGCAAAGTGTTTTCTATTGGGCGGCCACACATAATTTATAGGTGAATTAGAATTCAAATTCGAAATTGCCCCACAAAATCCATTCATAAATGTTGATTTGGCAACAAATCTCCAAAGATTTTATCCTTAATTTCCTAAAATTTCGCCCCCCCCCGCTCCTCTTAACTGTCTCCTAGCAGTCAAATCATGAACAATGACTACAGTGGTCATTTTCCGGCTGTGTTGCACGGTCTCTCCCTGTTATACGAAATTTATAACTACGGATAAGTACATCTTCCCTAAGTGGGTAGTTACACTTAGAACAACTGAAGTAAAGATGTTCAACCTTTTCCTACAATAAACAAATAAGATAAAGGAACCTACTTGTGATCTTTCGCTTCCTTCAATCTCCTTTGAGTTGCTCCCGTCACCCCCGTTCAAATTGAATTCGCTCAATTGGTACCTTCCAGCATAAATAGAAG
This sequence comes from Pinus tabuliformis, assembly GCA_031772625.1. Taxonomy (NCBI): domain Eukaryota; kingdom Viridiplantae; phylum Streptophyta; class Pinopsida; order Pinales; family Pinaceae; genus Pinus; species Pinus tabuliformis. Next base: position 698,866,124 of record CM062805.1, on the reverse strand, counting down.
ATGACAACAATCAAACCATATGATCTATTTATCATAAACAAATGGAATCGACAACATTTGAACATTAATTCATCATAGATATAGACAAAAGTATGGGAAAAGGAACAAACAAATTTATTGATTGATAGAAGGAGAAGTTACACCCAATGTGGTTCGATCTTGTGTCATTCATCCAGCTTAGTCCCAACCCTCATCATACCAATAGAAACATCAGTCTAGCAAAATAACATTACTTGAAAATGATTTCAGGTCTCAAACAAACAGTATTTCTCCATAATATCCAAGTTCCATCCCCCTGATCACTATGATGAGTGGTCAATTTATAGGGAAATGCAAGTGGTTTTGTCATAAATAGGGTATTGAATGGTTTTCCATAATTGGATAGTTATTTTACATGGATAAAGGGATGAGAGGATAGAGGATTAGATGATCCATAGCCTATCCAAAGTCGAGCTCATAGGATGAGATAAGAGTTGGGCATCCTCTAGAATGTTATAGAATTAAGGAATATTTTGAGAATCCTATGCCAATTTCATTCATCCTCTCCCAGCGTAGGCTTAAGTGGGCCTAAGTCCTCTGCAACACAAGCTTGAATGGGCCTACCTACTATGCAGAGTAGTTTTCCTAGACCAAGGTTGTGTTGGTGTCCCAAAGAGGCATTTCAGTAAGGTTTCAAACTAGGAAACTTTCATGGATGAAAACAGTCAATATGATGACTTGTCTAGGGCATGTAGAAACTGAAATTAGGGTTTGATGAGCCCTATTTGTACGGATCTAATCATCAGGAGTGATGTGCCCAAATAGACATGTAACACTCGCCTCAGAGCGCAGTTCCCTTCACATGCCTTTTGATGTTGTGACATGACCCCTTTTCGCACAGCCCCTCTGTTGCGTAGTGTCACTAACTGGGTAGTGTAGTTTATATTCCTACGCTCACTTGTAGCTTCCTGGAGCACTAACAATATTCTACTGGCATGTATTCATTGGTCTAGATCCCCCGTGTATGGCTTTAATCAACTTCCATTTACCCTTCTCGTAAATGGAACTCCATTCAACTTCGTGAGCTAAACTACTCCACCATCTGTATTTTTTTGATGACATATGGTCCCAGCTAGTGCATCTAAAAATTCCTTGGAAACTTATCAAAATTACTATCATATAATAAAACCAAATCATTTACCTTGAAGATGCACAGTTTGATGTGCCGATCATTCCAAGCTTTTTCACGTTCCTTCTGAACCTGCTGATGGAATCCAACCAGAAATCTATCTTCCTCGAGCTCCATTAGCTGCACGGGCTATTTTTCTAAGGCTCCGTGGTCCACCATTCCTGTGAAAGCCACTATGTTTAGACTAGGCACAATGTTCTCCATAGGCATCACAGCTTCTACATCGTAGACCAACCTAAAAGGTGTTTGACCAGTAAGCTTTTTACAAGTAGTTCTATAAGCCCATAACGTTGTCAGTACACGCACGTCCCAATCATTCCGCTGCGCATTGCAAACCTTTGTCGGTGCATTCTCAAATATCTTATTAAAAGCCTCAACCATTCCATTGGCCTGAGGATGATATGGCGTACTCTTTTGATTGTAAACCTGGAACTATTCTGTTAGCGCATTTATTGTTTCATTAAGAAAATGTGTACCGCGATCACCCATCAAAACCTTTGGGCAACCAAACCTGGTCAACACATATTAAAACAAAAATGTTGTTGTTATTTCCCCTGTACAACCTTTCACAGGTTGTGCCTTCGCCCATCTGGTCAAATATTCGGTCACAGTGATGATATACCACGCACCAATTTTCTTGCCTGGAGGCTGAATCGGTGCTACAAAATCAATTGCCCATTTCTCAAATGGATACAATGACACCTGTAGATTCAAAGGAATCTCATCCCTCCGCAATGGACTTCCCATTCTCTGACATGCATCGCATGTTGTACAATATGATTTAGAGTGTTTATACAGCGTCGGCCACCACAATCCAGTGCATAAAATTTTCTGCGTTGTTGCTTTTCCTACATAATTCCCTCCTGCAGCTCCTCCATGAGCTTCAGCGAGGATATTGTTTCATTCAAAATCAGGCCCATAACATCTAAGTATCTCATCTGATCCCATTTTATACAAATGCCCTGCAATTACAGAGAAATCTGTTGGGCACACCACCAATTCTTTCTTCTACTAACTAGTGTATCCTTCTGGAGCCGTCCCTGTAGTTAACAAGTGGATAATATCTGTAAAGTGATTATCTGCTACACACACCATGAATAATTGTGTGTTAGGCAACCATTCCCCCAAATTAGTAGGTTCTCCTCCTATTTAAATGTGTGACCGATGGTATGGTCCCACGTTCAAGCTTCCTAGCTTCACAATCACCTCAAAATCATATTCTTGAAACAACAGCAGCCATATGCATATTTGCCCCCCAACACAGGATTATTTACTAGATACTTCAATGCAGAATTGTCTATGTACATCTTGAAATGTCCTCCTAGCAGGTAATGTCTGAATATATGGAGCGCATAAACCATAGCCAACCCTTCACACTCGATTATTGAATAATTATTTTCCGCCTTTGACAACTTCATTCTTGCAAATGCTATAGGGTGATCTATTTCTCCCTTGCCCGCCTATGTCAACACTGCTCCTAACACGATACACGAAACATCAACATGCACATGGAATTCTTTCTTCAATCCAGGAATACTAGCATTAGCACGGTGACCATTTTTTCCTTCAATACATCCAGACTATGCTGACATTCTTCATTCCAACAGAATGTAGTGTTCTTTTTCAACATCTTCTCCATTGGTGCAGTAATCTGAGCATAACTCTTAATGAACTTCCGATAGTATCCATTATGACCCAGCATTATGTGCAGCCGTTTAACACTCTGCGAGGCTTCCAAATTTATTATTACCACAATCTAAGTAGGGTCCACCATAATTCCTTTCCTGCATACCACGTGACCCAGCAAAATCCCAAAGGGGACACAAAACAAACATTTCTTCAAGTTCAGTGCAATCTGATACCTTCGGTGTGTATCCAACATCAAGTGCAAATTGGCTACATGGTGATTTACTAGCCCAAATACTGTCGAGTCATCAAAATATACCTCCAAGAACTTGTGAATAAACACCTTGAACAGCGCAATGACTACGTGTGAAAAGTTCGTCAATGCTTTCTTAAGTCCAAAAGGAATCACTGTATACTGGAAACATCTGCATTTTGTCACGAAGGTGGTCTTATTCCTATCTTTTGTCGCGATCTTTATCTGATGGTACCTTGAGAACCCATCAGTGAAGGAATATGCTTCCTGTCCACCCACATTGTCCAGTATTTCATTAGTAAATGGCGTTGGGAAAGGATCATGGACACAGGTGTCATTAAGCTTTCTTAGATCTAAGAAAATTCTTATTTCATCCTTCTGCTTCTTTTCTTGAACTACCATTGGACTCACCCAATCTGAATCCTCCATGGGTTCAATAATACCTACTTCAAGCATCTTTCACAACTCCAAGTAAACCTTTTCCTTGCATTTGGGATTAAGGCGATACGACCTCTACTCAATCAGCTTCGCATCTAGCTTCAAGTTAATCTTCATTACACCCAAATCTCTTATGATACCTTTTAGGTCTGAACATTTTGTAGGGAACAAATCCTGATATTTGTGGAGCAACTCAACGACCTTATCTATTGTTGCATCATCCTAGTAATCTCCAATCTTCGCATATTTCGGCTCCAACTCTATACCAATGTTCACTTGTCTAGTCTTTAATGGTGTGGTGATGTCTAGATTCTATATCTACGGTCCTTCAACTTCGCGGTCAACTTCTACCTCTAGGATGTTAATATTCCTTTGATCCTCATATTCTTATTCAGCAGTTACATTATAGCACTCCAACACATGGCGCAACTGGGTGCTCCAATCTAGTTGAATCAATTCTAAAGGATCCTGCGGTATTCTGAAAATTGATGTCTTAACCTCTTGTAGTGCTTCGTCGATGCTTTCAAACCCATCCTAAAAGCTGAAGGTAATAAAAAATCCTTCTCTTAAGGTGTCCCACTCAATGGTACCGTGGTGGAGCTCTATTTCTAGGTACCAATTCATAGGAATGATGTCCAAAGTGTGATAGAAAATATGCACCCTCTCTGGCTACGACTCCATTCCATAAATTTTAGTCCATTTTTCTAAGTTATTGCGCAGATAATTTCTTCCATCATATTTTTCATTTATCTGAAATTTCAGGTGACCAAACCACAATCTCATCATTCTTATGTACTCGTGCCATTCATCAAAACTATCTTTATGCGTACCCCACCACTGTGCATGTGTAGTGCATAGTGCCAAATCCAGCGCTTGGAATCAATGCTTCTCAGGTACTTCCCTTTCAAATGAATCCAGAAATTTATCTACATCAACCAAACCATCATAATAAGGTAAATTTATTACCTATGATGACACAAAGTGCAGTAATTTAGTCATCATATTACAACGCAACGTAGATACTTCGTGCAACCTATTATGCTAGTGCTCCAATTCTTCATCTGAATCTGAGGTACAGGAGCTTTCGCAGTCCCATGCGATTCATCCATCGGCTGTCGAATTAACCAATCTTGGTCTCGTACTGTTATTTTATAGATCTAGTCCAAATCATCATCACTTTCCTCATAGTCATGAACCAGTTCAGTATAGCGCGGTCCTTCTGCAGGGTCCAATGGTACTACTACACAGAGCGATTTCCTTTCAAACGACATTGTCCGCTTCTTCAAATTAATTACCCCATTCATGTTGATAGCCCAATCAATTCCCAGGAGCGCGGGGTATGGATTGTTGTCATCAACAATCTCTATCACTTCAAAATTGGCCAACAGGCTCGCACCTTCTATATCTATAGTCACTCCATGCAAACGCCCCATAAGGATAATCTTTTGTTGGTTTTCCATCCCTAATTGAATTGGTGACCACAGTAGCACAGGTCTCCCTATCCTTTCCCACATCTGTTTAGGCAAAACGTTCACATCCGACCCCAGATCCAAAATAACTCGGTCCACCTCATACTCTCCTATTTGCACAATGAAACGCATGTCGCACCTTGTTCTCATCTTGTTTTTGCCTATTTTTTTGATTGCACAGTCTCCTTTAGGAGCATCTTCCTTACCAAAACACTTAGTTATTTGTTCTTGTAGCCCTTTCATGACCTTTCTATTACACAGTAGCTTCATACAAGTCTCCAAGAAGGTAGTAAGCAGGGAGGGGTCAACCTTTTCAGATAGCTTGTCCTGACTCCCTGAGGTAGAGGCCTCAATCAAGCTTTTCTTTGCTTCCATGAAAGTTTCCTTCCCATGCTCCAGATCAAACCCAACCATTTTTTTTGGAGCCTTGCGGACCCATCCACTTTTGTCAAGTTGTTTCCCTTTATCATCACCAGTCATCATTCCACTTCGCAGCACAATATTCACATTGGGATCCTCCTCGCGAGGCTCGACCCTCATCATCTGTATATTTTGGTTAGGTTGCTGAGGTTGCACCTTGTTTTCCTGCATCTTAGCTATCAATATAGGGAATTCCTCTATCACGTGGTCAAACTAAGTACAATACTAGCATGCTTGGCATGTTTGGTTCGAACATTCCCATGTGTAGTGTCTTGGCACTCCGCAATTATAGAAAATAACTTGTCCCTTACCTCTACCAGGTCCTCCTCCTCCTCGGCCTCATCCGCACCCCTAATATCCTCCGTGAGCTCCCCTAGTGCCTTGATCTGAAGGTTGAGTTTCTATCTACATTTGATATGCGAGCATTCTTTCCATCATCAACTCATAGCTATGACAATTATGCTCATCGTGGCCCATTGATTTACAAAATTTGCACAATAAATGTTGCGGCGTCTGTACATTTTTGCAAAAAGTGACAATTGTTTATTACATGTTTTCTAGCTACCTGACAGAGAGCACACCACAGCGTGGACCCTGAACTTGGTCCTACGGAAGCCTCCTACCTTGGAGGCATTGGGCCTCCTCCTCTAATATAATTCACGAAGACAGGGCAATGATCTTTATCATGCCCTTGGCTTTTATATTTGAGGCACCAAACTTCTTCGCGCACCTTGGGTCGAGCTGCTTTTTCCTTCTTCAAGCTCTGTAATTCCAAGAAGAGATTCTTCAATTTCACGTGAATCTGCTGAAATCCCAAAGAAGCGTCCTGAATAGGTGTTTCATGCAATCTCATCGGAATTTCCAGGGCTTCTACCTGGGTCCCTATATTTTGTTGCGATAAAGAAACCCTTAGGTGGGGCAGGAGCGAGGCTACAAACCATTCGTGGTGTTGACTATCTGTGAGATTCATGTTGGCTTCATGGATCTGGCACTTCAATCTTTGATCTAATTCCCAGGGCATTTCGCTAGGCCTCATCATGATTTCCTTGAATCCAATGACTAATTGTGATTCAGACTTGGGCCTACCGAATTCCTTATTCAGAGAAATCTGAGTGTCCACTAATGATGCCAATGGGTTATCGGTGCAGTACTTAATGTACCATGTCAACGTGCGATCTTGTAGAGCAGTAACCAATTGTGCCTTCTTTATATGATCATCTGTAATATTTTTTCCGTCCATACAACCTTCGTAATGAACCAAAACTGATCTGGGTCCTCACTTCCCAAGCCCTTGAAAATAGGAAACTTCATGGTATTTGACATATTGAATGGTGGAATAGGAGGTGGTGGTGTGGGTGAAGGTGTATGTTGTGGATGTGAAGGTTGAGGTAGTGTGGGTAGATGAGTTATTCACAGAAAAACCTGCTTTATCAATTGTACAGTGCTTTGTGGTGAACCCTATACCGCTCCCTTGTCGTCACTTGAAGGAGGTTCTAACAATGGAATATATTCAGGACTTTCTCTTTCCTTATTTCTAAAGATTAGTCCACTTCGTGTACATCCAAACATCAAGGCAGTGGCATAACTCAATTTTCACACAAGAGAATTTTAATCCAAGTATTCAAAGATCTCAAATACTTACCTTGCGATCCCTTGAAGAAGCATCGCTCTGCTTCGTTGTAACTAACTGAGGTATCGACCGCAAATTCTGTCACAAATCCTCCTATGACTCATTCAATCTAGTGATCAACAGCATACGTGATCTTATCTTTAGAAGCTTCCAATTTTTGCACTAGCTCCATGGTCCACACTATTAGACCGTCAAGCCTCCACCTTCCTTGGTCATCTGCCAATTTAGCGATCCACTCGTACAGTTCAATCAAGAAGGTGCATAAGAAAATTTTCTGTATCTTTGTGTATATATATCTATCCAACCACTATTCTTGTGTCAAGCGCAGATTTATGTTCTCTTGCATCGTGAATTCGTGGATGTTTCTATCCAACCACTTCTCAATTTCTTTCTTCAACAGATTCCATTGATCCAACATCACACATCTCTTTATGCAGATCCCAGTCCCGACAATAGAACCATTTGTTGTCTTAGTGGGTCTTGACCCAAATTCAGAGTTAGTTGTGCCAAACAAATCCCTACACTATTCTCCCTTTCAGCATCAATCTGTGGAGAGCGGACTGAAGTCTCACCCGAAGTAGTATGGCGGGATGTTGAAACCAAGTTTCCACACCCAGAGATCAGTGTGATGTCATTTTATGCCCTAAATCTATCTTCATGTAGATCAGTAATCCTTTAAGGCTTATCGATATAACTTCCTTGAATCGGTCTCTAGACCTCCGCAAAGGTCTACGACTAGATTTCATGGACCCTGAATAGCTAACTTAACTACTTACACGTATCGTTGATTACTCTTAGCCCAATATTTACTTAGATCTATTTAAGTGTTTGATAGCCTTAACATATGATGATATAATCTTCGCGTAAACCCTCAATGTCAATTGCGTTCACATAACAATATAACTTATGTAAAGTCGCGCATCAATACATCATTATTTCATACAATCATTATTCATCACACGATAAAGTGCATTCATACATAACAAAAGTAAATAGACAAAACACAGGAATTTATGCAACAATATTCTTTATTGATAATCAGTTCAGCTTACAGACTCAAGAATTCCCTGCACACTTAGCTGCAGGGGTCCGTGCTCTCAGCTGTAGACTCTATTCTAGGCCTCTGTGCACACAACTGTAGAGCCTCTTCTTCCCTAACACTTCTATAATCTTTCCTTCTACTGGCCCATTACATTCATCTTCCTCATCTACTATCTGCCTTATACATCCTTAAGACACACTTATTCATACAATCCCATGGTCCACGGACCATGGGCAAAAAGCCGACTTAACTTACATAAAATAGGGTAAAAACCCTTTTTGAGTCTTTAATTATCTATGTGCTCCATGACCACAACTTGCAGAGACTTTACATTTTGTACATCAAAACTTGGGCTTTTTCCCCAAATCCTGGGCTTTTTCCCCAAAAGTTGACCCAGGGGACCCCTTCCCAACAGGCCCCAAGTCTAAGCGTACAAGTCATCCTTGAAAGGAGTTATTATCAAAGACAAATTATTTTTTTAAAAGAAGTCTACGACTTCTCTTACAAGTTGGTTTCCATCACAGTCGGCAATTCTTTTTAAGCTCAAAATAAGTAATTAACATCTAATATTTCGCATGTCATCTCTTGTAATGGTGGTGTTTTTTGGTTCAGTTAGGTTGTAAAGTAGCCCCCTTCACACCCCCCCCCCTCTTTCAAGTATAAATAAGGCAATCAATTGCCTTCCAATGACACCAAATTCTCAAGCATTATCACCAAGTTTGTTTAAGGTTGTGATATTTTTGAATATCTGGAGAATAAAGCTAAGATGCTAAGGTTTTTGGACTTAATCATGTTATCTTTCTATGGGATTTTTCAATGGGATAAATTGAGCTTCTAAGGCCTAATTTGAGACCATTCTTGAGCCTAAATTTTACCCTTGTCTGAGGCTAATTTCATCCCCTTTCTGAGGCATCCTTGAGATATATCTAAGTCATCTTTGAGTTAGTATGATTCATATATGAGGTAGATATAAGTCATCTCTGAGGAAAATCTGAAGTCATTTTTGAGGCTCTCATTCGAAGGTATATCGAAGTTGTTCTAAATTTGTTTCTGAACTAGACTGAATCTATTCTTAGACTTTTTCTGAGGTATACCAAAGCTTGTTTTAAGGCAAGCATAGACCTATTCTATGACACATCCAGAGGTAGTTAATTCGACCTATTTTAAGGAGTTTCATTAAAGTTTCCTAAGGCCTAAGTTAGGATTGTTATAATTGTTCAATAAGACTTCTGTTAAGGACTAATTAATTAGTTGATTGGGTTTGGTCAAAAGCATCTTAAAAGGTTGAAAGAAGTAACTTTGGAACATTATTTGAGTATACTTGAAAGGAGTATCAAGCTAATTTGAAGCAAACCAGAAGTAGATATAACAGTGATTAAGTGTTGTGTAATTGGGTCATTGTCCTTGGTATGGGATCCCAAGAGTTCTTATTATATATATTTTATTATCAAGGGTGGTAGGGTGGTGCTAAGTAAGGAAGTTGGAGCTTCCTTCAAGAGGTTTTTGCTTCCTTCTAGTAGGAGCTGGTAAATCATAGGTTGTAGATCCTTCCAGTAGTGGCTAGCAAAAATGGAATTTGTAGCTTCCTTTGAAGATATAAATACATTGTTAATATAAATCTTATGTATCGTTGATATGATTTTATTGGTTAATGTTATGTGATATTTAAATTTTTGAAATTGATGTTAACTTATTCACTCCCCGCACTCTCCTCTTAGTATTTCCAACATATGGTGAAAGTAAAACATCTGCATCCAAACATGTGTTTCATTTTATTCAAACTTGTATTTCTCGTAATAATATTCATGAAGGTATCATGTGCAAGTTGTTAAATTTTATTTCGAAGGTTGAGCTAAGAGTTAGTGTGAGACATTGCCAAACGCTTCTATTCATACATTGGAACAATCCATAGATGGGATTTTATTTGATTTTGAGAATTATGATTTTAATAAATTATACAATGAATCAAATAATCTTAAGATAAAACTAGGTGAGCCATTCAAAGATTTTTCTACAAAGCTTATACATATTTGCTATAGATTAAGTTTAAATTATATACCTTCTTTTAATGAATGGTTTTGATATCTTATTTCTCTTTCTTTTAAACAAGATCAACTAATCATTAATAAATATGAATTATGTATTGATACTCACTCAAAGATTAATTTAGATTTACATGAAAATCCCAAGGATTGGAAATTGTAGGTGAACAACCTTGTTTGACAACTTTCTTCACTCTAATAGATGTGGATAAGAGAGAACATGATATTTCAATTAAAGAACATATATACTTTGATAATCCTTGAGATGAAAAAGAAACCTATTGTGTATACATTGTAGCTTCAATTATACACGAACAAAAGAAATAATAACTTTTCGGTAATGACAAAGAAGGTTGTTACATTCTAGAAAATATAACCACCACCTTAAGAATGAAAGAGATTGGATCTAAAAAAATTGTTCACCATATCAAATAATATTCTTTTAATTGGATTGAATAGATTCAATAACAACCTTTTGAGAACTCCATAATTGATTATTCTATTAACTTCCTTTTAAAGTTAAGTTTTGAACATTCTCATTTTGAAAATCCTCGTGATTTTCTCTCACATTTATCTATTTACAGTGAACATAATTATGCAGAGCCATGGATGTTGATTCATTAAATTTATGAGAAGAAATAAATACACGATAATCAAAATTGGAAAAAAAAATGTTTTTTTTTTCAAGAGATGCTTTTCATTTTCTCCCATATTCCACTTATTATTCTTTGTAACTTGATATGTTCAATGGTTCTATTACACGAGTAACCATTTCATAACCTTTTGACTTTCATTCTACATGGCCAAACTCCAATAAGCTATAAAATGCTAAGAATTTGTATATAGGAAATGAAAAGAATGAATCTTTTGGTTTTAATCCTTGTCACATTTCTACATGAAAAGAAGGAATCACTATAACAACCATATATATATTATGGATTCAAATGCATGTATGATTACTAAAGAGTCTTGTCATAGTAGTAATCAACTAGTTAAGGTTGAAGGTTTAGATGAAACAAATGGCGTTAATGGTTTTTAACATATAATGAACAAAATACCTTACACAATGGTGGAATATAGACTACACACATTGTTTGATCATATTAATTCATCATAAGTTGGTTATCGAGAACACGAGTTCAAAGAGAATTATCAAGAAAATGAGGCATTTCATTTTCAATTGATGGTTATGTTAGTTTCTCATTATCTTTCTTCAATCTCTGAAATAAATCATATCAATAATGTCAAGATTCTTCCACAAGATATTCTTCATAGCATTTTTACACATGATTGTCATCAATTATATCACCCATCTATAGATTCCTTCCAATATGTCTACAATGATCATTGTATATATCGTGATAATATAAAAACATGGTTAATTAAATATTTTTGTGCAAGATTTCATGTAAATAATATTGTTTTTATTTTGCACATAATGGATATAGATCTCGATTTTTGTAGTTTTTCTATTTTTTTGTTTGTTATTACTTCAATTTTTACTAATCATTTGTGATGAACATGTGATTGCAGGTTTGGAGATACATGAATGGCTACATTGACATTACGATTTTACCTAGTTCGTTGTCATCCAGAGTATTTTAGGTTTAGGAGTATATTACTTGTTTTGTTTTAGTTTGTTTCTCATACTGTTTTATTATTTTACTTTTGTTCTGGTTAAAAAATAAAATAACTATGAAATGCTAAACCAAATTCAAACAGAACATGAACTTTTATTGAAATATATTTAGGGAAGATTCTATTTATCCTTCCTCCCACTTGGTTACTAATTGTCTTGCCCATAACAATGTTGATTAAACAGTTTATTTTTTTATTCCTACAGCCTTCTGATTTTGAGTTAACATTATTTAAGGACTGGGTTTTGAAATGTTTAGTACAATTGATGTTTTACGAAAATCGGAAGCAAAAATGGTTTAAGAGAGTGAATAAAATAAAATTTTGGTTACACTTTACTATTATATTTTTCAAATTCTCTTTTAACATGTAATCAATTAATGATTTTGTCATGATTTTAACATTAATGTCATAACTATACAATTAGTTTACAATTTATTTTCGATTTTGTCTATTTTTTTGGATTTGAATTAAAAAGGGACTAATTAAAACATCTCATGTTTTGGTAAATGGAATTTAATCTGCCACAATCTTATTAGATTTTAAAAAGGGAAGAACTTAATCAAAAGAATTGAATGGTCAAATCTTCATAGGGATAAGAGTTTTTCCTTGAAATATAGTTTGTTCTTTTTGTTTTTGCATATGACATTTTAATGATGTTGGTTTGCATATATTTTGTTGATTTCATTATGATCAATTGAATGCTGACATATTTTAGTTCTATCTTAATTCAATAGTTTATTTTAGATTATTTTTTAAGCTTGTTGGATTGTTTACAATTTTTTTATTATAAATTTAGCATTTATAATTCTTTTTAAGTTTGACGTTTTCTTTTGATTTGTAAGGAGTTGTTACCCTTGAGAAAGGAGAATTATAACATTTGGTTTATGCTTAAATCCTTGTCTTTGAACAAGAGCATTGTGCTTAATTATCTTTACAAATTTCTAGGGCCTTTAAATATAGTTTATGTGTTTGTGGTGGAACCCTTGTGTTAAAATGGATTCATATTTAGAATGTTAATGCACCAAACTTAGGTCTCTTATATAAATTTTTTTTCAGCTCCACCCACTTCACATTAAAAGTTGACATCTATAATAGTAAAATGAGGGAATACTTTAGGATAAACTTTGAAAGTGAGTAATCTATGTTGGGCATGGAATCCCCCTATAGCATATTTTGGGGCTCAAAGCCCAAGTTTTGGTCAAATGTATTGTAAGACTTTGCGAATTACGAACGTGGAGCGCAAGGTATAGGTTCAGTCATAGGGTTGTCCGCCCTAAGTATTGTAAAGTAATGTAATGTCATGTCGACCTACCCATGGTCCGCGGACCATGGGATTGTATAAATAGAGTGAGGCTCTAAGTTGTAAAGATAGATAAGAAGTAATGAGAGAATTAGGATTGCTACACATGGTTTGAGCATAAAGTAAGTGTCTAAGTGTATTGGGTCGTAGAGTAGGAAGAGGCTTTACAACTGAGTGCACAGAGGCCTAGTAGAGTTCGCAGCTGAGTGCGCAAACCCCTGCAGCTGAGTGCACAGGGCGGTGTCGAGTCTTTAATCTTGATCGAAGAATAATAAAGAGAAGCTTATCCCAATTTCTGTGTATCTACTTTTGCATTGCCTTATTTACATTTATATTGTTTTATTCAACGCGTGCACTGATATGATTGCTGGATATGCTGTAATAATCACTAGTCTTACATAAATAAGTTAAGTAATTGGGTAATAACAGATTAAATAGCATGGAGCTTGGGTATAATACGGGTTGTGCCCTGAGAAGGGTTGCGCGGAATCAACATCACAGGTTCCGAGGGACTAACAAGTGCGCATAGTGACGTGCGTGTAACATCAAACCACAGACCTCCAAAAGCTCATCAGACATCCCCAGGGTGCAGAAATCTGGTTCTAACACCCTCCCATACTACTTTGGGTGAGACCTCAGTCCGCGCTCCATGGACTGTTGTCGAAAAGGCCAGTAGTACTGGGATTTGCTTGGATAAATCACCTTTGAACCTGGGTCAAGCCCATACAAGCCAACAAATGGTTCCGTTACCAAGACCGAGATCTGCATAAGGGATGTCTGGTGTCATGCCACTGGAACCCAACAAAGAAAGAAATTAAAGAGTGGTTGGACAAGAATATTCACGAGTTAGCGACACATGAAAACAGAAATCCATGAGTATTTAAGGAATAGCGGTTGGAGTGCTACTTGTATATGGAAATCCACGAAATTTTCTTTGCATCCTTTCCTTCTAAGTTGTATGAGTGGATCGCGAAGCTAGCAGACAGTCAGGGGAGGTGTAGATTCGACAAACCAATCGTGTGGACTCCAGAATTAGTGTGCATACTAGAAGCATCAAGATATAAGATCGCGCGAGCTGTGTACCATTGGCTTGACCGAATTATAGGAGGATTTATCACTGAGTTCCCGGTATATATGACCGTCAAATAAAGTGAGGCGGAGTGATGTTTCCTCAAGGGAACACAAGGTAAGTATATTAAATCTTTGAGCACTTGGATTAATATGCTATTGTGTGAAAAGTGGGTTATGTGAATAAATTAATGTTTGGGACTCCGTGAAGTGGGAAGATCTATAGAAGCAGAAGTAGTGACGAGTTGGAAACTAGTCCCTTAATTTCCCCTCGCAGGAAAGCAAGGAAGAGCTCGCGAAAGTTTCTCTGAGAAGTGTGGTCAGTATGATAAGGCAGCGCATTGCGTATTTACCACCTCCACCCACACCGCCACCCGTCTCACCCTCCTCACCTCCATATCCACCCACCCCACCTCTCCCACCACCACAGTTCAGTATGGCAAGTGCGATCAAACTATTAGTATTCAAAAGAGTAGGGAATGAAGATCCGAACCAATTCTGGTTTGTGGTAAGAGAAGTATGGGAAGCACAAGGCATCACGAATGACAATATCAGGAAGGCTACGTTGGTAAGTGTGTTTCAGGATCGCATGTTAACATGGTACATTAAGCATTCTAATGACCATCCAAACGCAGGAATCACAGAAATCCAGGTCATTCTAAATAGTGAATTTAGCAGGCCAAAGTCGAAAACACAATCAATCATTGAGTTTAAGGAGATCACGATGCTCCTGGGTGAGACTCCCTAGGATCTAGACCAAAGACTGAAGGGTATGATTCGCGAAGCCAACATGACGTTGATAGATGGACAACATCACATATGGTTTATAGCATCACTGACACCGCACTTAAGGATGGCATTGTCACAATAAAAACTTTCCACCCAGGCCGAAGCTTTAGAAATGGTGATGAGATTTCATGAGACCCCTATACAAAACCTTGGTTTGGGAGTCCAACAAATCCACGCACAATTGCAAAATCTGTGTCTGGAAATGCAAACTTTGAAATAGGACAGGACCCCTTGGCTGGAGGCACTCGAGGAGGTATGGTGCATAAAATGCAAAGGCCAAGGGTACGACAAGGACCATTGTCCACTGTTCATGAACTACTTGGCAGGAGGAGGGTTGATGCTGTTAAGACTGAGGCACAGGTAGGGCCAAGCATGGTGGTTGCATTATGGTGTGTGATCTATCAAATAGGAGGAAAATGCACTGCAGACAATTGTCATCTATTTCAGAAGTATACGCAGACATCCCAACAATTGTTTTGCAGCTTCTGCAGGTCGGTAGGCCATGATGAGCGCACTTGCAGAAGCTACGAACTAATGATGGACCGAGCCCCTGCCTACAGGGTGCAGACCAAAACACGAGCCCTCGACCTGAATGCAGGAATGGCACGTGCTGGATTTTAGGGGCACGATCAAGGTCGAGGTGGAAAGGGACTAGGAAAGGGTCGCGGACAGTTAATTTGTTATAATTGTGGAGGGCCAAGGCACTATGCCTGCGATTGTACAAACCCGACGAGGAAATCATGTTTGTATTGTACTCAATTTGACCATGAGGAAAAAGACTGCCCTACACTGGTAGTGAGACTATGCAAAAAAGGGGTACTTCAGCCCCCTCCGACTTAGAATTTACAAATGATGAAGTCTGAACCTCGAGAAGAAGACTTGAATGTAAACATGATGCTCAAGAGTGGTATGACCACTGGTGATGATAAAGGTAAGTAGCTAGGAGAAAGTGCGTGGGTTGGCAAGGCTCCTACTAAGGAACTTGAATTTGATTTAGAATGCACAAAGGAGCCATTCATGGAAGCTAAGAAGAGCTTCACGGGGGCCTCCACTTCAGGTAGTAAGGATCAATTAGAACAAGGAATGGATCCTTCAATGCTCACTACCTTTCTAGAGACATGCATGAAACTGCTATGTGACAACAAGGCAGTAAAAGGGATACAGGAACTTATCACTAGGTGTGCAGGGTCGGGAGAACTGCGCGTGGTCCAGAAAATTGGAAAACATGCATTGCGCACAGGAAGGGAAATGAGGTTGACTGCGCAAATAAAAGAGTATGAAATGGATCAGGTAATCCTAGATCTAGGATTGATCATGAATGTACTACCAAAGCAAACATGGGAACGCATGGGCAGACCCGTGCTACAGTGGTCTCCTATTCAATTACGAATGGCGAACCAACAAAAGATCTTGCCCATGGGGAGATTACAAGAGGTAACAATAGATATTGAAGGAGCGAGTGCGTAGGCGGATTTTGAAGTGATAGAGATTGTCAATAACAATAATAGACTAGGCCACTGATATGAATGGAGTCATAAAAATGAAGAAGTGCAAAATTGTCTTTGATAAAAGGTCAGTACACGTAGTAGTATAGCTAGATCCAGCCGAAGGAGCGTGATACACTGAACCAGTGCGCGACGATGATAGTGATGACGATCTCGATTGTATTTACAAGATAACTACACGAGAAGAGGATTGGGTGAATCTGACTGCAGATGGAAGGATTCCATGGGAGCACGAAAGCTCCTGCACCTCGAATTCATACAAACAGATAGAACGATGGCAGAATCTATTGCACGAAGTAATAACGCTTAATTGCAACATGATGGTTAGATCACTGCGTTGCATGACAACAGAAGTGAGGGATCTACTGACATATGATGGATTGATAGTGATGGATGAATTCCTAAGAAAATTTGAAAGCACGGTACCAAAACAGTAGCGGTTTGATGTGCTGAAGTGGGCACTGCAGGCAACGCGCACTCGATGGTGGGGTACGCATCAGGGAAATGTTGAGGACTGGCACAGATGTAGAAGGATGATGTGCCTACATTTTGGAAAACCCCAACTCTGAATGAGAGCTAGTCAGTAGGGGCAGAAAAACTTGTGCGCCCACCTTTCCCAAAGGGTATAGACATATGTTGTACAGCCCGCACGAGCGCACACCACCCCCAGAATAGAGAATCGGAACAAACCATAGTAGCAGTGAAGGCAATGAGTGCTACCAATTATCCACGACGAAGCATTTGATAGGGTGTGAGGAGTACTGAACAAGGTTCACCAGGCAAAGGTCGTCGAAGTAGCAGCAGAAGCGCAGGAAACAAGGGACACCAAAATGCAGGATGAGGAGGGCCAAAACTTGTTTACAGGATAGGAAGTAGAGGACACAGACCTCGCAAAAGAAGGCACGGACCCAGGCACAACTTCTACCCAACTGAAAATCCTACGTGTCACAAAGAGATCGGGTCTACGAAAAAAGGTCAAGGCATCCAAATTGGCCATCGACCTGATCACGTTAACGGAAGGCGACCTCTATGACATCGGTGACATAGTTCATGATGTCACCAAGGAAGCACTCCAGGAAGCCATGTTTGAGTAGCAGATTATGTTGGGGACCCTAAGGGTGTAACTGCAGGAACTATAGGTGCAACCCCCATAGGAAGGAACCGTAGCCACCTATGGCATAGCAGGCACATCAGCAACGGACCATCTGCCACACACAAAGATGGCCAACACCATAGTGCTACTGAAAGGAGCACTAACAACAGAGAAAGAGGATGACAGAGCCATGGTGGGAAGGATCAAGGGACTTGGCCTTAATTTGGTTGCCCTTCCATGAGACAAATTGTACTAACTGCAAGATGGCATAACAGCAGAGCTCTGTACCAGGGAGGGCCACACAATTCAGGTGATGAGTGAGAAAAAGATCAACATCGAATAGCTCAACTTGCAGCATGACGAACTGGTGCCACAAAACCAACAGATCATGCAGACAATTGATGAAGCATGTTGGTGAGTCCCAGAGTTGTCCATCGCTGCAGACCTACCAACAGAGATGTGGATCCACTGCCTGGAAAGTGGAGTCCGAAACGTGCACGAAGAAACAATGCATGTGCAGCTGGAGCTGAATCTCCAGATTGCCCAGTTTTGGCTAAAGGCGCAGCCTTCCACTCCTCCAGAAGTTAGAGAGCAGCGCGTTAGCACTATTCAAAAAGGATTGGAAGAAATTGTATGGGCAGTGCAGGATTGTTCCGGTATGTTGGACCAAGCCCTTGGCGTAATCACATCCTTGCAGGAGGACCCCAACATACAGCACCTGGAAATAGAGGAGCACGAGCTTTAGGAGCAGTATGATAATGTAAGGGGAACTACGCAGTCAGTCATCCTCACCCAATGACTGGCAAAGATGCAACAAGCAAGGGAACTGAAAGAGTAGGTGGATGCCGTAATATAGAAAGAGACACTTCTCAAAGCATGCGTCCAGCCATGGACTGATGAGGCCTTCACCATTACGGTAGATATTGAGGGAAATCTCACACAAATGAAGGGACTCTACGCACTAAGGCAAGCAGCTAATCCTCACAAAGAAGCATCGGAAGAGCGCATGTAGTAGGTCCAGCAAACCACAGAACAGTGCGTTGCGAAGCTTCAAGCAGTATGAGACCAGTTGGAGGGGCTCTGTGCCAAGATCACCACACCAACAGAGTGACTTGGGATGGGTCATGATGATTTTGTTGGGGGCTTGTTGGGCTTGGAACCCCCCCACAGCATGTTTTGGGGCTCAAAGCCAAAGTTTTGGTCAAATGTATTGTAAGCCTCTGCGAATTATGGGCGCGGAGCGCGAAGTATAGGTTGATTCATAGGGTTGTCCACCCTAAGTATTGTAAAGTAATGTAATGTCATGTCGACCTACCCATGGTCCACTGACCATGGAATTGTATAAATAGAGCAAGGCTCTAAGTTGTAAAGATAGCTAAGAAGGAATGAGAGAATTAGGATGACTACGCATGGTTCAATCATAGAGTAAGAGTCTAAGTGTATTGGGTCATAGTAGTAGGAAAAGGCTCTGCAACTGAGTGTGCAGAGGCCTAGTAGAGTTCACAGCTGAGTGCGGGGAACCCTCCAGTTGAGTGCGCAGGGCGGTGTCAAGTCTGTAATCTTGATCAAAGAATAATAAAGAGAAGATTATCCCAATTTCTGTGTATCTTCTTGTGCATTGTCGTCTTTACATTTATACTATTTTATTTATCACGCGCACTGATATGATTGTTAGATATGTTGTAATAATCACTAGTCTTACAAAAATAAGTTAAGTAATTGGGTAATAAAAGATTAAATAGCAAGGAACTTGGGTATAATATGGGTTGCGCCCCAAGTAGGGTTGCGCGGAAGCAGCGTCACAGGTTGCGATGGACTAACAAGTGCACATAGCGATGTGCACGCAGGGTCAAACCGTGGACCTCCAGAAGCTCATCGTACATCCCTAGGGTGCTGAAACCTGGTTCAGAACCCTGCCATACTACTTCGGGTGAGACCTCAGTCCGCGCTCCATATAATGTTGTTGAAAGGGCCAGTAGTACCAGAATTTGCTTGGCTAAATCACCTTTGAACATGGGTCAGGCCCATACAAGCCAATAATCTATCAAGCAAATCTAAAACACTATCATATCACCCTGTTTCACCAACACCCACTTTCACATGTAATTTATAAATATAAATCAATAAGAGTGTAGATAAAAAGGGAAAGTTGAAAGCACTAGGTATAATGTGGGAAGTACAAGCAAACTCGTCGAGACTATGTACATCCGCACTTAGAGTCAGACGAAGAAAAAATTCTTGGAGAAGTACCGACATTATTGCAAGCATAAATAGAGAAGGGAGAAATTCTTCAAGATGACACAGAATAACAATAAAAATATTGAAGGTTATGCTAAAAGATTCAACTATAATAAATATAGAGCAAGGAAACAAAATGTGGCTCTTGAGACACTTTATGTCATGTTACTAAGAGGAATTTGAGATGATTTCATTGAACTCCTCATCATGATTTGGGAGGATATGTATCTCAATAGCCCTATGATTTCAACATTGAAGTATATCAAAGGGGACTTCAAAATCTGGTAAAGGATTCAGAGATATTGGTAAGACTTGGAAAGATTGTTGGAAATAAGGTTCCAAGAGAAGAAATCAAGAATATGCCAGAAGATTTTAAAATTTATATTAGTAGTTCATCAACCTCCCAATTGGATATGTTTCATACAAATGAGAAGAAAGGGGCAACAAAGTCAACTTTGGAAAAAAAAATCCAAATTGTAGAAGGAAACACCCATTGAAGGAGTGTCCATTGGACCAAATTGAGACGTGCAATATGCAATGAGGACAATGCTACTAGTAAGTGTCCATCCCTGCTAGGACTAAAGGATGTATACCAAGAAGCTAAGGAGCTAGGGCAATTATGTTTCATCTCTCAGAAATGATTGTGGCAACCAAAGACTTAAGGTATGGTCTAAGATCAATATCAGTATTTTAATTCATATTGGACTAATCTTTCTATGTATCATCCTTCTCCTATGTGGTGCTTTTCTTCCCAACCATGAATAGCTCCTCCACCCCTAAATCATCTTTGGAAACAAGGGTGTAGGAATTTGAATTTTGGAGGGCCTCAACAGGCCATAATGCAACCACCCATGCAACCTTTTCCCTCTCCACAAATGCAACCATCTACATCAACCCCTCCTCAACCATAACCACTTTCATATATTATTCCTAACCCCAATAATAGTAAGGTAGTTCAACCAGCCCAAGCTATTGGGCTTGCAACTTACCAAACTTACCAAACTTCCTCCATCTCTTCAATAGACTACCATGATATACACTTGGGATTAGGGAATACCTTAACCAAATAACAACCTCCCATACATATTGTAGATTTGGATGAGGAGATTCCAAATGAATAATCAAAACTTGTTCAATATCCAAGTTTCTCAAGAATAGACCAAGTATGCCATGAAACATAGGTTCCTCCTTACCCACATAGATTGGACCTAGAAAAACCAACTATCCATCCTGAGTTTGATCCTCTAAGTGATCTTATAAATGTGTGTGTTCACATACTACTATTCCAAGAAATCAAGGATGTCCCTAATTGTTAGAAATAAGTAAGGAAGTTGTGTTTAAGAAAACCTAATAAAGAAAGAAAGGATCCTCAAACTATTCATGTCGTAGGAAATATATCAAACCTTATAATGGGGGGAGTTATCAAGTCCAAATACTCAAACCCTGGGAACCCATTATTCAATGTGAAAATAAACCATACCCTTATCCCACACACACTGATTTACGTCAAGTAAATGTTATGAATTGTGAAACCATTGAATCCCTAGGACTTTCTGGTCTTAGGAAGACACCTACGATACTACAACTTGTCGATAAATCAACCATCAAATCAGAAAGAATCTTGTAATATGTAGTGATCTCGGTAGATTCATGGGAATATCATGCTAAATTTATAGTCATACAAACCAAGTCTTCTCTGGGAGGTTATCCTTTAATCTTTGGAAGGTCATGGCTAGCTATTGCAAATGCTTAGTTAAGTTGTAGGTCTAGTAACAAGACCATTTCCCATGAGACCTCAACAAAACAACTTGCTCGATATACTCCCACTAATCCCATTATATATCTTGAAACACCATTTTGGGTTGATGAGGAGGAACTTTCCCATCAAGTCCTCATTGTAGATCAATATCTAACCATATGATATAAAACTAAGGATGGGGAGATTAGTGACTTCATAACTTCCTCCTCTTCACCCAGAATACATGATATCACTCCCATCATGGACCCAAATTCTGGGCCTATATTGTTGCATCGAATGAACCACCAGTATAACATGAACCATCTTCTACAAAATAGACAAGACCAACTCTAGAAAATTTAGATGTTAGCATTGAAAAGACCTTAAAAATGAATTGCGGTATAATAGAACAATAAAAGTAATGATTGATCCAAGTCCTAAGAAATCATAGTGATTATTTCATCTGTGAATTCACTAACATGAAGGGAATCCATTATAACATATGTGATCATCATATATATATCAATGAATGACCCATACTCATTCATCAACGCCATGACAGATGAATCTAGTTCCAAGGGATATAGTTAAAGAGGATCTATATATTTATTATTATCTAACTTCATTCATCCCATATATGATAGCCAGTGGGTATCCCCTCTTTCCATTGTAATAGAGAAAAATGGAAAATGGAGAATATGTGTTCGGGAGATTAATAAAGCTACACAAAAGAACCACTTCTTATTTCCATTTATTGACATGGTCCTAGATACATTGGCAAGGAAGAAATATTTCTATTTCCTCAAATAATTCAATGGGTATAACCAAATATAGATCACTTCAGAAGACCAAGACAAGATTACATTCACTAATCCTTAGGGAACATATGCTTACCATTTTCTACCAGTTGGGCTTTATAATGTTGTAGGAACTTTCCAGCTAGTGATGATTGGGATATTCTTCGATCTAATTCAAGACTACATGGGAATTTATATGGATGATTTCACAACATATGGAGCCATATAGGATTTTGGAGTAGCCAATCTAGAGAAAATTCTAATAAGATGTAAGGAAAGTCATGTCGACCTCAATAACGAAAAATGTCACATAATGTTAACTAAAGGTATAGGACTAGGACATCACATCTTAGCAAAAGGAATTCAAGTGGATATGGAAAAGATAAAGGTAATAATAAACTTTCCTATTCAACAAACACAAAGACAGACCATCATCGTTTCAATGAAGAATTCTCACAAGTATCTCACCCCTTGTGTACTTTTCTTAATAAAAATGTGGGAAATAATACTGAAAGGGGGGGGGGGGGGGGGGGGGTGAATCAGTATTAGAAATTTAACAATTTTTATTTCATATACGCTACTTCTGTTAATTCAACCTGCGTATATACGCAACCGTGTTTAGAGAAAACCCCGTATATCTTACAGACTTATAACTTAGTTAGCTGATCTTAATCTATGTATCAGAACCATAAAACAGTAATCAAGTGCAGTAAATAGTACAAGAAATCACACAAATGAACACAAGATATAAGGTGGAAACCCAATGTGGGTGAAAACCACCTGCTACAATTCGTCTCTATCTTCTTTTAATAAGAAACTTCTTTTTACAATATTTCTGTAATGGTGCAGTCTTATACTAGTACGCAGGCTTCTACCTGCAGAAGGCTACAACCTTCTCTCATTCTCCAGCTTCTCCTGGAAGGGAGCCACAACCCCTTTAGCTCTTGTACTAGCTGATGTACTAGTACGTAGGTGCTCACCTACAGAAGGCTACAACCTTCTCTTTTCTTCCAGGGACCACATTTCATAAATTTTCAGACTGGATCCATCAATAACATCAATCAAACATCAAATATTTCTGAATCAACCAATCTCCTTTGCACCAACCAAAAACTAAATCAAACAATCACTTCTCTAAATGTTGTAACCATAAACCAATCCTGAACCTAGAACACTACAACAATAAACAGAAGTAGCTAAAACATATTTTATGAGACGTATGTATGAAGAACCTGCGTGCATACGCTGCTATATTAAGGCAAACCTGTGTATATGCTGTTTTGAATTACCGAAACAGTGTGTATATGCGCCTTTTCTATACTGAACCTTCTTACAGATCTGTAAAAGATAATTTACCCTTTTCAACTATTTAGACAACAGTTATACCCAGATCATCAGATTTACAGATCAAGACATGTGCCAAATATAAAAATATCAAAATCACACAAAGATACTTCTCTTCAAGCCTTAAGATCTTGACCCATCAATAGAAATTATCCTTCTTCTAGTGCTTAGGTTCCTCCTTGATTCAGATCCAACTATGCACCATAACCCAATCACCAGTATTCCAGATCTTGCTCTTCATTAGATATTCAATACTTGAGTGCCTTTGCCTAATGATCTCCTTCCCCTTTTATAGTCTTAGGCCTTACTCAATATCATGGTCCAAAACCACTTAGATTCAATACATGGGTCCAAATACCTGGGTTCAACACTTCGGACAAGATACCGTGGACCAATACCATAGGTCCAAATACCAAGGACCAAAACCAAGTTTTTAAAACTGTATGCGCTTTTTTGTGCATGAAAGTGCGTGTATACACATACGCACCTTTTGGTCTGTGAATCTGCGTGTATACACAGCTTGGTCAAAGGGAACCTATGTATACCTCCTTTTCCTTTATTATGTGTGTCTGTGAGCCTGAATTATCATATGAGTGAGTTGCCGAGTGAGTTTCCATCAAGGACAACACCTGTGCCATAGTGCCAAACCTGTGTCATAATGCCAACAATCTCGCCCTTTGGACTTGATGGCAACCCCAATTCATTCTGCCCCTTTGTCATCAAGCAAAAGGGTTATGCTCCCCCTGAGTACATGCTGGAATCTCTACTCTACTGTGTTGTCCATGCTCCCCCTGACTGTAGGCAAGGTCTACAAAAGGATGTTCTACAAGAAAGAACATGGCTCTATACATCATAAATGACCTTCCTATCACCAAAGACTCATACATACATCCATCTCCCAACTAAGTGGGGATATACCAAAATTGACTCATCCACCCAACCACGTGGGGATATACCAAAAATTTATACATGATAAAATAAGAATATTACATCATCCATCCTAGGCATAGTGGGGAAACAAAATATCTAAGAAATACATGACATGGAGACCAAATATCTAAGACAAGACTATGATAGTCATCATCAACTATCATCAGCAGCATCTTTCAATCACCATCTAGACCAGCAACCATGATCTTCCTTTGCATCTGTTCCACCTGAATCAAAAACAGTTGTGAAATTGTACCAAGATCTTCTAAGTTAATGCCAACAATGCACTATTAGAAGTATATGCTCCCCCCCTGAATCTGTGCCAGATGATTAGACCCATATCAGACTCTTTTCATCCTGAGTCTGGCCCACTGATATTCTTCAAACCAACATATACGCGACTGTATCCATAGAAACTGGCATATGTACGCAGATATGCTTCATGGAACTTGTGTACAACCACTGTTCTCTAAAACAGATAAGTGTCAACAACAAGATGATGCATTAACTACTCCTATCTTTTGTCTGAGGTATTCAAATGTCTCTCTGGGCAGTGGTCTGGTGAATATATCAGCAACCTATTCCTTGGAGGGAACATACTCCAATTTGACTTTTTGTTCAAGCACTTGTTCCTGGAGAAAATGATATTTGATAGGTATGTGCTTGGTCTTGGAATGCATGACAAGATTGTTTGAAATGTTGATTGCACTTGTATTATTACATAGAATGGATATGGGTGGAGTACAAGTGATTTGAATGTCTTGCAATGTTTGCATCATCTAAAGGAGTTGTGTGCAGCAAGATGAAACAACCACATATTCTGCTTCAGGTGTAGATAATGCAATTGAACTTTGTTTCTTGTTGAACCAAGACACTAATCTGGAACCCATAAAGAATGCACCACCACTAGTGCTTTTTCTGTCATCCACGCTTCTTGCCCAATCTACATCTATATATGCATGAAGTGTGAGATCTGTATCTCTAGGACCCCATAAGCCATAGTTTTGATTTCCTTGAAGATATTTGAAAATCCTTTTAACTGCCTGAAGGTGTGCTTCCTTTGGATTTGCTTGAAATCTTCCAACTATTCCCACTGCATGCATGATGTCTGGTAGGGTACCTGTTAGATGGAGCAGACTACCAATCATGGATCTATAGGTTGGTTGATGTACTACTGCTGATTCATCATTTGCGCTAAGGCTGCATCCTATTAACATAAGGGTACATACTGGTTTCGAATATTCCATGCCATATTTCTTCAAGATCTGCTTGAGGTACTTGGTTTGTGATAGAAAGATACCGTCTTTGTTTTGTTGGACTTGTAAACCAAGAAAATATGTGAGCTCACCAAGCAGGGACATTTCAAATTCTTTCTGCATCACCAAAGCAAAGTTTTAACTCATGGCTTCTTCATTGCCACCAAAGATGATATCATCAACATACACAACAAGTATTAGCAATTTATCATTTTCAATTTTTATATATAGATTGCTATCTGCTAATCCTTTTGAAAAACCTTGTTGATGGAGGTATTTTTCCAGACGATAATACCAAGCCCTTGGAGACTGTTTAAGACCATAGAGATCCTCTCTGAGTCTACATACAAGTTTTGGAACATTTCTAAGGATGAATCCATCTGGTTGCTCAATATACACTTCTTCTTCTAAGTCTCCATTTAGAAAGGCAGATTTCATATCCATTTGATATACTTTGAACTTCTGAAAGCTAGAAAGAGCAAGGAACATTCTTATGGCTTCAAGTCTAGCAACTGGTGCAAAAGTTTCTTCAAAGTCTATACCTTCTTGTTGAGCATACCCTTTACAAACAAGTCTAGCCTTGTTTCTAATAACATCTCCATTTTCATTTAGTTTGTTTTTGAATATCCATTTGGTCCCTATGACATTCTTATCATTAGGTCTAGGAACCAATTCCCAAGTGTTATTCTTTTCAAACTACTCAAGTTCTTCATTCATGGCCTTGACCCAACATTCATCTTTGCATGCTTCAATTATATTTCATGGTTCAATGGAGGAGAGCAATGCTAGATATCTTGAAGCTTCTATAATAGTTCTTCTTGTTTGTACACCTACCTCTTTCTACCCCAAAATTTGAGTCTCTAGATGATTCTTCTAGACATACTTGGATGGAGTATTTTCTTCTACCCTTATATGTTCTTCTGGTGCCTCATAGGTTTCTTCTTCAGCATTAGTTTGATTTGATGTTGAAGGATAGTCCTCATCATCTTCAAAATCTTCGGATTTTACCTGGTTTGTACTGTTGCCTGCTTATCAACCACCACATCAATACTTTCAACAATTTTTCCAAGTCTTGTATTGTAACACTTATATCCTTTACTTTGGGAAGAGTAACCAAGGAGAATGCCTTTATCTGCTCTAGGTTCAAACTTGCCAAGCTTTTCATCAGTCCTTTTGATGTAACATTTGCTTCCAAAGAATTTGAAGTATTTTACAGTAGGAGTATTACCATACCAAAGTTCATGAGGAGTTTGAGTGATGTTTACCCGGATGTTTGTTTTGTTGAGAATAGTAACGGTAGCAAATGCAGCTTTACCCCAGAAGGTTGCAGGAATTCCAGACTCATCAAGCATAGCACGAGCCATCTGTTGAACTATTTTGTTCATCCTTTCTACCACTCCATTTTGCTGACGAGTCCTTGTAGTAGAGAATTCCCTTCTTATTCCATGTTCTTCACAAAAGTCGAAAAATTCATTCGAGGTAAATTCCCCTCCTCGACCGGACCTGAGGCATTTGATTTTGCAATCTAATTCATTTTCAACCAAGGCTTTGAAGGCTTTGAACTTTCCAAAAGTTTCATCTTTATGCTTCAGAAGTCCTATCCAACACATTCTGGAAAAGTCGTCAATGAACAATATAAAGTATTCTTCTCCACGAGGTGACTTTTTTCTTGATGGACCACATAAATCAGTATGGACAAGTTCAAGTGCCTTACTAGTTGATCCTTCCTTATCAACGAAATGTGTTTTGGTTTGCTTACCAAACTGACATGATTTTCATATTGTATTATCTAGAATTCTGATGTCAGGAAGATCGGGAACAGCCTTATATTTGCATGCTTTCCTTATCTGAGGGAAGCTTATATGCCCCAACCTTCTGTTCCATAGCCAGTGTTCATCATTTTTTCTTAGATAGCATTGTTGTTGTCCTCCCTTGAGTATGTATAAATTATTTGGAGTTCTTATGCCTTTGATCACTGTTTCTCCTATACCAAGCTCACGAACAATACATCCATTTGATCGAAATACTACCTCATTTCCTTGATCACACATTTGACTAACACTCAATAGATTATGCTTTAAGCCATCAACATACATAACATTCCCAGCTTTGATCTTTTATTTTAAGAGAACAGACCCTTTACCTTTTATGGCTGCAGGGGTGTCACTTCCAAATGAGACCTTCCTTTCCTTTTCTAAGGCACTATATGACTGAAGTTTTTTTTATCACCTGTCATATGTTTCGAGCATCCACTGCCACTGATTTTCCTGTCCTTTCGCATATAAGGCTATACCACATCTTTTTGTTTGCGGTTCTTTCTTTCTCCATGTTTTGGGACCCAATGAAGCTTTCTCCTTCTGAGATGTTTGCCGAAACTTACTCCTACATTCAGAATCTTCATGACCGAAGTTGTTACAAATAGAGCATTCTATTTCATTTTCAAGAGTAGAAAAGTTATTGTAGGTCCTCTTCATGATCCCAGTCACACTCCTTTGATTTCGTGCTTCTCTAGTCATGATGGTCTTGTAGGCAACACATTGAGCAGCTTTGTGTCCAAAGTTATGACATGAGAAACATTGGCCATTAAAGAAATTCCCGTGATTATCAAATCTACTGACCAGGTGATTGTAGTTTCCATTGACATTAATTCTTGAAGCAAATTGGGAATGATTTACCTGCGGTTGGTTGTAGCTTTTGTTCATCCTTGAAGTAGAATGACCCCAATTTACCTGGTGATCCGCTTTATGCCTTTGCTGACGATTGTCAACCTATTCACTTCTCCTTGCTACATCAAGATAACTTTTGGAGGTGGATGGCTTCTGTGCTTGAGTTGCTTCTTCAGTATATCCAATACCTATCTTTATTAGAGGAGAATGTTTCACTTTGATAATCTCATCTAAAGTTTCAGATCCTTTAGAAAATCTAAGATTAAGAGCTTTTTTTTTCTCAATATATTTTCTAAGTCCCACAATTTCACATTCTAACTTTTCATTTTGTTTTTCTCTTTCAGCAAGTTGGAATGTTAGAGTATCTATAATCATACTCTTTTCTTCTAAACAGATTTTAAGTTTAGAAATTTCTTCATAGAGACCATCTTCATCTATAGCATCCAAGAAATCATCATCTTCAAAAGCCATCAAAAGTCCATAATCATTACCATGTTCATCTTCATCACTATTTGAAAATCCATCGTTGTCTTCGTGTGTATAATAGCTCTTCTTACTTACGCTCTGTTTTCTATTCCATTTAACGGTTCCTTACCTTTATCAATCTTATCTTTATGAGGGCATTTGGCTGCATAGTGACCGACACTTCCACAAGCAAAGCATTTGAAAGGTAACTTACCTTTGAATCTTCCAGAACCTCGTTGAAGGTTCTTGACAAAATTTGATTCTTCCTCTCCTTCTGACGTATGTCCTGACTCATTGTATTCTCCTTTTCCTAAAGCTTTGAATGCGGCTTCTCTCATGTCTAATGGACCCCCTTTTCTCATTTTGAAAGTAGTTAGGATTCCGTGTAGCTGTGACATAGTAATACTCTAAAGATCCTGCTTTTCTTCTATGGCAGAAACTTTTGATTCAAACTTAGAAGACAAGGATCTTAGAACCTTTTCAACTAAAGTAACTTCTTTTATCTCTTCACCCAAGTTTTTCATGCGATTAACAATCTCATCTATACGTAAGAAATAATTAGCTACACTTTCATCATTGTGCATTCTGAGAGTTTCATATTGAATTCTGAGAGATTGTAGTTTTGCACATTTTACTTGATTGTCTCCTTCATAGCTTAGAATGATCTTGTCCCATATTTCTTTGGTGGTTTTGAGCTGCATAACCTTGACGAATTTTGATTGTGATAGACTCCCCAATAGAGTATTGAATGCCTTTGCATTTGTTTCATACTAATTTTTACATGTCGTATCTGTAGGAGTTGCTGATGGAAATGTGTATCCTCCTTCCACGATATCCCAAACTCATGTTCCAAGAGATTGAAGATAGGCTGTGGTTCTTACCTTCCAATAGATGAAGTTGCTCCCATCAAATATTGGTGGCCTGATGGATGCCTCTTTTTCATAGTTTCTCATGATGATAGATCTTCCTTCAAGCGATCAAGCTTCCTTTGAAGGACCTTCTCTGATACCAATTGTTGGAAATAATACTAAGAGGGGGGGTGAATTAGTGTTAGAAATTTAACAATTTTTCATTGATATACGCTACTTTGGTTAATTCAACCTGCGAATATACGCAACTGTGTTTAGAGAAAACCACGTATATCTTACAGACTTATAATTTAGTTAGCTGATCTTAATCTATGTACCATAACCATAAAACAATAATCAAGTGCAGTAAACAATACAGGAAATCACACACATGAACACAAGATATAAGGTGGAAACCCAGTGTGGGTGAAAACCACCTGCTGCAATTCGTCTCTATCTTCTTTTAATAAGAAACTTCTTTTTACAATATTTCTGTACTAGTGTAGTCTTATACCAGTACGCAGGCTTCTACTTGCATAAGGCTACAACCTTATCTAATTCTCCAGCTTCTCCTGGAAAGGAGCTGAAACTCCCTTAGCTCTTGTACTAGCTAATGTACTAGTACGTAGGTGCTCCCTACAGAAGGCTACAACCTTCTCTTTTCTTCCAGAGACCACGTTTCATAAATTTTCAGACTGGATCCATCAATAACATCAATCAAACATCAAATATTTCTACATCAACCAATCTCCTTTGCACCAACCAAAAACTGAATCAAACAATCACTTCTCTGAATGCTGTAACCAGAATACAGTAATAGTAACTAGAAACCAATCTTGAACCCAGAACACTGCAGCAATAAACACGAGTAGCTAAAAAATATTTTATGAGACATACGCTACTTCAATATGAAGAACCTGTGTGCATACGCTGCTATATTAAGGAAAACCTATGTATATGTTGTTTTGAATTACCGAAACAGCGTGTATACATGCCTTTTCTATACTGAACCTACGTACAGATCTATAAAAGATAATTTACCCTTTTCAACTATTCAGACATCAGTTATACCCAAATCATCAGATTTACAAATCAAGACATGCGCCAAATATAAAAGATCAAAATCACACAAAGATACTTCTCTTCAAGCCTTAAGATCTTGACCCATCAATAGAACTTATCCTTCTTCTAGCGCTCAGGTTCCTCCTTGATTCAGATCCAGCTATGCACCATAACCCAATCACTAGTATTCTAGATCTTTCTCTTCATTAGATATTCAATACTTGAGTGCCTTTGCCTAATGATCTCCTTCCCCTTTTATAGTCTTAGGCCTTACTCAATACCATGGTCCAAAGCCACTTAGAATCAATACCTGGATCCAAATACCTAGGTTCAACACTTCGGACAAGATACCGTGGACCAATACCATAGGTCCAAATACCAAGGACCAAAACCAATTTTTCAAAACTGTACGCGCTTTTATGTGCATGAAAGTGCGTGTATACTCATACGTGCCTTTTGGTCTGTGAATCCGCGTGTATACGCGGCTTGGTCAAAGGGAACTTGCGTATACCTCATTTTCGTTTATTTTGTGATTTGTGAGCCTGAACTGTCATCTGAGTGAGTTTCCGAGTGACTTACCATCAAGGAAAACACCTGTGCCATAGTGCCAAACCTGTGTCATAATGCCAACAACATTCACTAGTCCTTAGGGAACATATGCTTACCATTTTCTACCAGTTGGGCTTTATAATGCTGTAGCAACTTTCCAGCGAGTGATGATTGGGATATTCTTTGATCTAATTCAAGACTACATGAGAATTTATATGGATGATTTCACAACCTATGGAGCCATATTGTATTTTGGAGTAGCCAATCTAGAAAAAATTCTAATAAGATATAAGGAAAGTCATGTTGACCTCAATAACGAAAAATGTCACATAATGTGAACTAAAGGTATAGGACTAGGACATAACATCTTAGCAAAAGGAATTCAAGTGGATCTGGAAAAGATAAAGGTAATAATAAACTTTCCTATTCAACAAACACAAAGACATGCTATCATCGTTTCAATGAAGAATTCTCACAAGTATCTCACCCCTTGTGTACTTTTCTTAATAAAAATGTTGAATTTTTGTGGGTATATAGTTATTAGTATACCTTTGAAGCATCAAAATCTCGAGTGTCCAAATATTTTTTTCTGAGAGGATCCAATTGGTCCCTTCCCATTTGAGATATATATAGATGCATTGGACACTATTATTGAAATTGTCCCAGGACAACAAGAAGGAAATGTTCCATATACAATTTATTTTATTAGCAAAAAATATCACCTGTAGAACTTAATTCTATAGTGACAAAAATATTTTATTGTGGTTATACATGCAATTAAAAAATTTTGGAATTATATAATAGGTTATCTGATAAATTTTCACATTAACCATGTTGCCATAAAACACTCAATGAATAAACGAATCATGAATGGTAGAGTAACTAGGTAGTTACTAGTATTGCAAGAATTTGACATAAAAATCCTAAACAAACTAAGAAAAGATAATGTAGTGGTTGATTTTCTTTCAAGACTAACATTAAATGAGAATGAGCCTCCTCTGGTCAATTCTTTCCTTACTGAGCATCTTTTTGCAGTGTCTACTAACTCTCTTTGGTTTGCAGACATTGAAAAACTTGGATGCAGGCAAACTTCCACATCACCTATCTCCAAAATAATGGTAGAATATCACCAAGAAAAGTTGAATATTCTAATGGATCAATTATTGTCTCTTCTACACAATATCAAATCTTATTATCTAGAGAGGTGTACAAGAAGATGAGATCTATGAGAAATTGAAGGCTCTACATGATGGTCCTTGTGAGGGCCACTTTGCAGAAAAAAGGATTGGGTACAAAGTACTTCATAAGGGGTACTATTGGCCCACTATCTTTGGAGATTCCAAGCAATATGTGAATATATTTGATAGTTGTTAATGCATGGGAAGATCGGTGTAGTCATAAGACATTTTGTTACAACCACATTTTGTACTAGAGCCCTTTCACAAATGAGCCCTTGATTTTTTTGGACCAATTAATTCCCCTTCCCATCATAACTCCTACAATCTAGTATCTATAGATTATGTCACAAAATAGATGGAAGTCAAGGCATTCCCGACCACAACTGAGAAAGTAGTGGAAAAGTTTCTTTAAGAAGAGATCTTCACCAGGTTTGGGATACCTTAGGAAATAATTACCAACAGAGTAATTATTTTCACTTCAAGCTTCATTAAATATCTAATGGATTCATATAGGATCAAGTATAGGGTCACAACACAATACCATATTTAGGCTAATGAATAGGTGGAAGGGATGAATAAAATTATTAGGGCTATTATCACTGAGATTTCCATATTACATATGAAGGATTGGGTTGACTGACTCCCTAAAGCTCTATGGGCCTACCAAACTACTTAGAGGGCTACTATTCGCTACGCTACACATGAATTAGTATATGGGAAAAGAGTATTTTTTGCAACTGATATGAAGATACAAACACTTAGAATGCTGGTACAACTTGGAATAAACTTTTTGAAATCTTAGAAGCAGAGACTCCTTCAGATTAATGAGTTGGATGAACTTCAATAGGCTATCTTATACCTAACATTAATGATAAAACATCAGAGGGCTTGGTGGCAGGGCAAGTTCATCAAGAAGAATAAATTTACAACTAGAGATTGGGCTATGTTATTTGATTCCAAGTTCAAAAATTTCAGAGGGAAGTTTTTTTTGATGACTTAGACCTTATGAGGTTAACACTGTGTATGATAATGGAGCCATCAAACTTTGTATCATTGACGAAGAGAGAACACCCTTAAGGAAAAATGGACACGGGCTATGATTATATCATAGATCCTTATCAAAGGAAGCCTTCTTAAGGAAAATCAATGATGGATGGTCAAATATTGACTTGGAAATTTTCCATAAGGGAGAGATCCCTATAGAATGAGTCATTCCCACATCTCAATCATGTGTGTGTGTGTGTGTGTGTGTGTGTGTGTGTGTGTGTGTGTGTGTTAGAGAAAACCCTTATAACCTAGGCACATGCTATGTGAAAACCACAATCATTAATCCATCTCATATCATTGTGAATTATTTGTCTGTGTGTGTGTGTTAGAGAAAACCCTTATAACCTAGGCACATGATATGTGAAAACCACAATCATTAATCCATCTCATATCATTGTGAGTTATTTATATCTACACTAAATCACCACTTCCAAATTATAACAACATCACTAGGTTATCATTTTAAATATCATTAATACTACTATATTGTCATTTACTTTTGTGGAATAAATATTAAAAAATAAAGTATGTTTTCCTTTTGAAATCATATTACTCTTTCCAACCAGTTCCTTAGTGTATTCCACAATGACATGTAAACTATTCTACAAACCCATATTTGAGAGGAAGACATACCTTAATTGTCTCTTCCATTATTACTTGAACAAATCCAAACATCATTTCCAATCTCCAAGAAAAATAGCACGCGCACGCCCACACACACACACACATTGATTTAATAGATATGTCCAATATTGATAAATTAAACTAAAGTGAATATACAATAATCTAAATTATCATGCACTTTAAGTGTTATATATATATATATATATATATATATATATATATATATATAAACCAAATTTTAAGTTCACTACAAAGCCAGATATCAAATTGGTGTATGATATCGCTTATTTGTGGAATAAGGAACACAACCCCATGCAATAGTTTGAAAACTATCAAAAAATAATTAGTTCAACTTCTCTTCCTCATTCTTAAAATAGAGACCCTAAAATATCAATAACTAACTTTAATCCTAAAATAAAAAAATTAAATGAAGCACTAACAAATATAAAGACTTTCAAAGTGCACTATACCCTACTTATTTGCAAAAATTCCATCTTTTACTTTCTATTCCTTAGTTATGAATTTTAAGGTTGTAGTCAAGTCACATGTCAAATTATTATATAAGGCCCCTTATTTATGAGACAAAGAACTCTTTCTACAATAGTTTCATTGCAAAATTTTATGGAGATATACATACTCTTGTTTAAAATGAAATACATATACTTAATCATTATCATATTGTCGAAAGAAAGAAAAAAATCAAATTTATTAAAAATAACTAGAAAAATCATTATATTTTATTTTAATATTAAAAAAACATATTTCTTAATTAAAAAATAAATAAATAAATAAAATAAAATAAAAAATTACCCACTACCTTAAGA
The DNA here is from genome assembly GCA_031772625.1 of Pinus tabuliformis. Lineage (NCBI taxonomy): Eukaryota > Viridiplantae > Streptophyta > Pinopsida > Pinales > Pinaceae > Pinus > Pinus tabuliformis. The sequence continues at coordinate 698,831,077 of CM062805.1, read as the reverse complement.
TTACTATTAAAAATTCTAACCCTTTCATTTTACACCATGATTCACACATGCTCTAATAATGACTTGGTAGTTCTTTTATTTCACTAATTGCAAGAGATGTTCTAATGTCATGTTATGTAAATATTTTGACTTGGTCAAATAGAAATAGAAGTAAAAATAATTAATAAAAGTAATAATTTACAGTGGTTTTGGGGCCTTAGGTTTTGACAGCCTTTGGCTTTTCCAATGGTATTTGTTATGATGTTCGAGAAAATCCATTATGCAAGAGTACCAGCTTAGATCCATCTTAACTCGGAACTCAATCCATCTTGACACTTAGTAAAGGAAAAATATATTCATTCAAAGGAATGGGTGATGTGACACCCATTCCGTCCCCCTCCTCTAGTGTCTGGCAATCACAATCCGATATCCCATCAGGCCCCACCATCGACCGCGACCCCCTCTCCTCCTCCCATCACTCTCTACCTCGCGTTGGTCCCCCCACCATCTGGGACCAGAGTGCCTCCTCCTGTGCCACCCTTCTCCCCTACCCAGATAGTGCGCCACCCTGCACTAAACTCCATTTTTTAAATGGAGCACATTAAACTTCAATTTTCAAATGGAGCACGCCCACTCAAACCCTGCATTAATCTCCTTCTCTATGACATTTCAATTCACAATTCGCACTTCCCCCCTACAATGGACACTGATCCCTTGCACTCTGACCCAACCTGACTCCAATCAAATTGCTCCCCTGTGGCATCAACCTATTATCCTTTGAGGTAACAACTTTCCATTCCTATTTATGTTGTGGACTTAATGTAGATAGATCTGGAGACAATTAAGGGAACCACACAGGAATTTGAAATCTCTCAACAATATCATTTTCATGTTATCCAAAAATTCCATAAAACAATAAACTAAAATGGTAATTAAATGACTTACTGAAACTAGATCAGTACCACCTTGCCTTTATGTATTCCCAGTTCTTCTGAGATTTTTATAAATATCTTCTTCCATGGACACATACATTCCCATCTCATCTTAAAAAATCTTACTGTACACTTACTAAACCCAAAGGAACTCTTAATGAAAAATAGGTATCTCAAACAAAATAGGTATTTCAACTTTTATCATGGGTTTATTTTATCATTGTTGTAAATAATGGCTGCACTAAATCTTGAAGCTTGTGCATTTCTAACTTTCTTCTCAAAGGTGCATGTACCCTAGATTGTTAGAGCAAATAGGGCATATACACCTTCACATGTAACTGATTTGTTAGTCAGTGGTGTACAGGCATCAAAAGGGTCAAGTTGTAAACCACCGCAAGCTCCTAGTCCTCTAATTGATGGAGCTGAAAATTGTTATATAATTGTATTACTCTTCATGCTAAAAATATAATCCATCAAAAAACATTCAATACAAGAAAAACATCAATCAATGATTCAAGGTTGTTGTAACCAAGAAGGAATTATAGGGAAGAACAACATGTTTCATCAGCAAACGGAATACAAAGCATGAAAAGCATAAAAATCAACAGGTTGATATAAACTTCCAGGTTATTTTTGAAAATCTCATAAATCCATCCCTTCCATGCTCGCATTTTGTAACAGTAAAATGAATAGTGAAAGGGAAACATATATCAGAAATACAATGCCAAACACTGAAAATAGCACCATTATAACTGCCACATTTTATGGCAATGTCAAATAGCACTATAATGACCACGTTTGGGAGTTTGTTAGTATAAAAATGGCTCAATTAAGAATAGTAACTTAAAAAGAGTTCTAAAACATAGATTGGTGAATCTAGTAGAAATATGAAGCATGGACCACTGAAAGCTAAGTGACACCTTCGATTTCAAGCAAGAGAATCCAATGGCCAATAATCAGAAAAAGATAGACAAAAAGAAATAGTCAACACTCTTTGAGAATTAGACATATTGTTCAAAAGAGGGGCATGGTAGGAATATTGAATAGACTACTTCAATAAAAGTAGGTATGTAACCTTTGGGTTTTTCATTGTGATCATGCTAGGAATGGGAACTTGCATAATATGACTCAATGAAAGACACTAAGAAATCCATAATGGATATTTAAATAAACAGAAGAACATACAACATTCAATAACCTCTAGATCTTGATATCAGGGTGGTTGATCACATCCTTTATAGCTTTGATACTATCAGTAAGTGACTCAAGTGGATATTGGTGGCCACCCTCCAATTCCACTTGGACCCCCACCATTGCTTCTTTCAGTTTTTCAGTTTCCTTAATTGTAGCACATTTTACTATTTTTAGCAGTTTTTGGGTCCTAAACTTCCAAAGCCATTTTGAGGCCCTAAACAAAGATTTTTTGGAAATATACCACCAACTATTTTTTGTCTAAAATCGTCTTTTCTGTCATATTCCTCCAAGAGATATTTCCAATGGGTTATCATGCACATCAAACGGAATATGACCAAGTCGCGACCCCAGGAAGTTGGTTGTCCAACTCACCCCAACAGGGCCCATAAACTCTTGGTGTTACATCTCCTCGGGTTAGGGTTTTGGTTGTTTAGGGTTTTCTCTTATTTTTCAATAATAAAAATGCCCTTGAGCCTCATTGTAAGGGAGTTTAGAGGCATGTAGCCGCCACATCTCTTATCAAAGATAAGCTACCATCGCTTGAGCTAGTTTATTTCCATTTATGTTTGTAAGCATATTTCAGTATTCTCCATTAATGAAGTGAAGTATTATTTTTGTTGTATCTCAGTATTTGTGTTTATTTCTGTACTTTATTGTATTCCTATTTAAATCTGGATCAGTAAGCCATAAACATAATGGGGAAAGCTATAGGACAATAACAAGTGTATAAATGCCTTCTTCTGCTAAAGACATTTGGAATTTGGAAGAGTTTTCTAAATTGAAATTCTATATCTCTATATAGATATATATCAAAACAATAAGTGGATATTCCTTTGTGCAACATTCCTATAGGCGCTAGAAATGATTTTTTAGTGATCTTGTAGGCTCTAGAAAATGATTTCCCAATGCTTTTCTGAAGCCATATTTTCCCATTAAAACACCTCACCATCACAAAACCCTTAAAGCATGGTAACAAAAGTCATAACATTTAATGGAGTACCTTATAATTTTCCCTTCAGTCATCCCCTTCCCTTTTTCCCTTGAAATTTTGCTGAATAGATGCTTGGTTGTATTTAGTATTTTATTTTCATGGTGTTGAAGATATTCACTATGTATCTATTAGTAGTGTCATTTGCAAGCAATTCTTGCCAAAAAGCCATGTTTCTTCCAACCAACCCCAAAAATCCTTGTTTCTTAAAAACAACAAGTGGATATTCCTTTGTGCCATGCTCAAAGCCTTGGGGTTTGGCCCTTCTTTTCCAAAGCAGTGTAAACCTTTTTCTCAAAAGATATTGCATGCATTCCTATTAACTAGGTTAAATCTGAAGAAATGGATGCCCCTTCACACTTGCCCTCAATGTAACTATGGAAAATCATCTCTGCTACCTTCTACGGAGTAGAATAACAATTAAACTAATTAAATTTATCCCTCTCTCTAGCTATAATGGTGGAAAATCAGTGAATAGGCATTTTGTGAGGTGATTCTTTCTTTGTAATTCAAATGAAAAAGAAACTCTAGAAAACACAATGGACTACGTTGAAATATTTTGGAATGTCTCAAGGTATAAGTTGCAAATAAATAAGACATAGTGCTTCTATATAGAGATAGATAATTTCAATTCAGGTATATATCAAAACAACAAGTTGATATTCCTTTGTGCCATGCTTAAAGCCTTGGGGTTTCACCCTTCTTTTCCAAAGTAGTGAAAACCTTTTTCTCAAAAGATATTGCATGCATTCCTATTAACTAGGTTAATTATGAAGAAATGGATGCCCCTTCACATCTTCCCTCAAGCTAATCGCAACAAATTCTCTTTGCGACCTTCTACGGAGTAGAATAGCACTTAGCATAATTAAAGGTATCCCTCACTTTGGCTATAATGGTGGACAATCAGTGAATAGGAATTTTGTGAGATGATTCTTTCTTTCTGCTTCAAATGAAAAAGAAACTCTAGAAAACACAATGGACTACATTGAAATATTTTGGAATGTCTCAAGGTATGAGTTGCAAAAAAACAAGACTCGGTGCTTCAGTATTTGCCAAATGAAAGCACCAAACTGGTTGATGGGGCAAGCATCAATCATTTTATTTTAATTATATACTACTCTAGAACTGAACTAAAAGCATTAACCAACATAGCATTCATCAACTTCAGCGCCTGGGATCAAGATAAAACTCCACAGACAATTTCTCTACCAAGATATAGCTCAAGTAATGAGAAATCCCACTCTCACTAAATTGTAGATGGCTCAAACCTTATATGGGTCAGTTATATTGTTATGTATAAAGAAGCCATAATAAATTTAATATTTTCTTAAGAAAATTTTTTTGAATCTTAGTAAAGATTGTTAAACAATAATGCAACATTGCATATATCCTGCTCCTTTGTTCCCAATATTACTAGAAAAGAATAAAGAAAAGTCAATCAGTACCCTGTTTCACATTCATTAGTGTCAAATCTATGTTCTAAATATCTATCCCACACCCTATTCTCCATTATACAGGAAGCAAGAAAATGTTGATTCAATAAATACAATGTTGATTCAAAATTGAGGTTACCTATTTTGGTTTCAAATATGAGGTTACAAGTCTCAAACCCTAGGGTGATTTTTGTAACCTTTAGATGGAAAAACACTTAGAGAATTTGAATATTATGAGGGTGAGCAATCAAACATGAATTCTAGTTCATTACAAGTATATTCCAATACTAATATATGAACATATGAGAAAAAAAAAGGAGAACAAATGCATAGAATGATGACAGACAAAAAACCAGTGACACATGAATCTTTGAAACCTTTCAAACTTTTGCAAAGAGCAAAATATATTTATCTTGAAAATCCCACAATACACACAAGGTTTTTCCTAAAGGATTTTGAAGCATTTATCCTTGTTTTTCATACATTTATATCAAAATGTATAAAACTTTAAGATCCATAATATCCAGGAGAGAAACCATAAAATATTACAATCCTTTTATGATACAATTTACTAAACAAAGCCTATACCTATTGACAAAAAACACTTAGTAGAAACCCTAGTTTTTGAGACTCTGAGTTCCCCTGCTCAGTTTGCAATGGCCTATGTTGCCTCTATAAGGATTCTTATCTTGTCATGTTTTACAATTTCCCTAGTGTCTCTTTTTATTTTCTTCCATGGGGTCTTCTCAGTTGTTGGAGCTTGTGGCACTGATTCTGCTAACAACCCCTCCTTATCTCTAGCAGGCTCATCTTCCTTTTGTTTGTGGGTCTAGTTCTTGTCCTCCTTGAATATTTTGTTCTAGGGTCACATTCTATAGTATCTTCACCCTTCTTTTGGCCTCCCTCCATGGTATCATCTTCCTTAGTCTCCTCGACTTATGACTGGTGTCCTCTAGTCCTTCTTCTATAAACCCTAGGGTTTTTTCTCTTATTAGAGTTTTTTATTGTTTGTCCAGAAACTTGTTGACTACTCTCAACCTGTATAGCAACAATTTTCTTCTTCTTATGCCTTCTGAAAAAGGAGTGTCCCAATTTTAAGAAACCGACTCACAAAAAGATATAAAAGATAGATGAACGCCTTAGAAATAAGCCTCTTCGAGGGGGAAACCTCCTTTACATTACACAAATGAACAATTCTTAGATGATACAAATGAAAAGACTTCCTTTCTATATATAGGAGTCTAAGGGATCATAATATAATCAGAGCCGACATAACAATAATAATGTAAGGGCACAATAATAACAATAGTGGGCTTCTATGGGGCACAATAATAACAATATGGGGACTACATGGGCATAACAATATAACAAGGGGTTGTCCTAATAACAATAAGGGGTTACACTAGGAGTATAGGGGCCTAACATGCCCTTCTCCTTCAAAAAGTGTTGTCCTCAACGCTTGAGTAGTTCTTGATGCTTCTGTATAAAATTATTCCCATGTGGAATCTTCAGCGGGTAAGTTCTTCCACTTGACGAGATAGTCTGAAATTGATCGATTTTATAGCTTTTGGGTTCTTTTTTCTGTGATTGCTCCAAGTTCCAATATGATTTTTCCTTCCTCGTCAAGTTCTGGAAATATTGTTTGAATTGGGAACTTGTGAAACTTTTGAATGAGTGGCCACACTTCTTCATCCTTCTTCCATTCATCCCTTGCTTCATTTATCCAATCTGGTTGGATAATAGAAATAGCACAAAACAATGCTTCCACATCCTCATCCTTTCTTGAGAGTGCATTTGCAACAAAATTTTAGTTCCCTTTTTTGTAGAAGATTTCAAAGTCATAACCCAACATATTTGTGACCCATTTTTTCTGTTCTTCTAAAGATAATATTTGTTCTAAAAAGTATTTAAGACTACCATGATCCATTTTTACCTTGAAGTTTCTTCCCATTAGGTAAGGTCACCATTTCTTAAGTGCATGTAGTATTGACAACATTTCCTTCTCATAAATAACTTGCTTGATATGTAACCGTAAATAACCAATCGCCTATGTCAAAACTTCTTTCACTGCGATGTTGATCTACCTGTTGTTTCATTCAATTCTACACCAAAGTGGCGTTATCCTTTAAAAGTTGGAGAACTTTTTATTGATGCTCGATGTGACCTTTCATTGCTTGAACCTTTTTATTCTTAATATGTCCTTCTATCTTGAGAGTTTGAGGAGTGGTAATTTCTTCCAATGCATTACAAGATATGGTCGGATTCATTTCTTGATGCTTGATGTGATCTTTCACTTCTTGAACATTTTTCTTCTTGATATGTCCTTCTATCTTGATAGCTTGAGGAGTGGTAATTCCAGCCAATGCATTACAAGATATGGTTGGATTCATTTCTTCTTTCTCAATATGATCTTTCACTTCTTGAACCTTTTTCTTCTTGATATGTCCTTCTATCTTGCGAGTTTGAGGAGTGGAAATTCCTGCAAATTCTTTACAAGATATGATAAGATTCATTTCTTCTTTATCAATGGTTGGTTCCTAGTGTATATCCTCTTCTTTTGATTTTTCTTGATCCTTTTCTTCCTCCTCTTCATAATCTATGTAAACTAATTTCTTCTCAACACACTTATGACCTTTAGTGCTTTTGCTATCACAATTGTGACAAAGCCCTTTTTCTCTTTTTTCTTCCAATTGTTGTGGTGTAAACCTTGTAGGTTGTGGAAGGCTAGGAGAAAAAACATTTCCATAATTATATTCCTGAGTGGTGGGATTCCTTGTTTCCATAATTTCGCTTTCAATTTTTCTTGCCCACCTGAATGCCTTCTCCAATGAATCAGGTTCCCAAAGACGAACCTCATGTTGAATGTTATCCTTTAAAGTACCTATGAAGACATCAACCCTTTGCTTCTCTGGAATATCATTTACCCTTATATTCAATTTTTGAAATTCCTCAATGTGCTCTGCCATTGAACCCTTTTTTTTTAGATTTATCAATTGGCTAAAAAACGTGTTTCTCTTTGTATCCTCATAATGTGCTATCATTTCCTCTGTGAAAATTGACCACGTAGCAAGTGGTTTACGAGAACAAATCCATTTATACCATAAAAATTGATTCAATTCTAAATAATTAGATGCAATACATACCTTTTGTAACAGTGGTACACCATGTAGATCAAAATATTTCTCCATCTATAGTATACAATTTACGGGATCCTTGCCATCAAACTTCCTCATCTCGCTTTTTCTTGATTTTAGGAGCTTGATCTTGAAACAAATGTAACTCTGTAATTTCAGATATTCCAGTTCTGAAATCACGACCTGCAGTAGTCCTATGCGTCCTCTTTCCAATGCCACCAGTCTAATCGAAATTGGATTCTCCAAGAAAGAGTTATGGACAATCTCCCACGATGACCTGATTATACAACTTTTTAGAATAGAGAACTTGTATGACATGCCACGTGTCACTCTTTTGACCTTAAGATCTAAAAAATACACACAAAAGACCACAGTCCTTCCTGTTTCTACGAATTCCTATGAAATTTCAATCTGATACTCAAAGATAAATTTCTGATGATTTCCCCAATGTCACCTATTTAATATGTAATTCGGGAGTTTGCAAAAACCCTAACTTCCTTAGATCATATATCCGAAAATATAGTGAGACAAGATCTAAAATTTGGAATCGAGGTTCATACCAATTTCATCTCAAATGGGTTTTATTTTTAGCTTCTAATACGTCACAAAAATAAAGTTATAGCAAAAATTCCACAATGACCTATTTGGAGCAGCGAAAACCCTAGAATCCAAAGCTCCGATACCAAATGTTATGAAACCAGCTCAAAAAAAGATAGAAAAGATAGATGAACACCTTAGAAATAAGCTTCTTCAAGGGGGAAACCTCCTTTACATTACACAAATGAACAATTGTTAGATGATACAAATGACAAGACCTCCTTTCTATATATAGGAGTCTAAGGGGTCATAATATAATCAGAGCCAACATAACAATAATAATGTAAGGGCACAATAATAACAATAGTGGGCTTCTATGGGGCACAATAATAACAATATGGGGACTACATGGGCATAACAATATAATAAGTGGTTGTACTAATAACAAGAAGGAGTTACACTAGTAGTATAGGGGCCTAACACCCAATTTCCTCCTTGGTTGTTGTGCTTTCTTATTCATTTCATGGGTGACAGTATAACATCTTGATCAAACCATGGTGGTATGCATCATGTGGGTATCAAACCCTCCTTGTTTTTGTAAAGGCCACCATCTTAACCAAAATTTGATGGAGGTAAAAAGGCAAGTTCATCTTGTTAAAACAGCCAATGTACAAGAAATGTCATATGGTATAAGAAAAGTTTGGAGAAGCGACTGTCACATGTTAGATACAGTTGAATATTCCTCATAGGCTCAACTCATTTTGGTTTTAAAATATTTATGTGCACCCCAACACTCCAGCGAGGATCATGGTTTTCGTCCTTCAAGAAATAATTGATATTTACTCCTTGCACCATTTGTCTCTTAAACCATATTTCCCCTTAGCCAGTTTCTTCATTGCCTTTGTGATGCTTTCTTTTGTTACTGGAAATAGCAGCCCCTGAACCCTAGTGCTAGTGCAATCAAATGATTTAATGAAATCAGAGGTGAGCTTAAGATCATACCCGTTGAAGAGGTAAAAAATTGGCTCCCAACCCACTTCTCTAAAAATTACAAACATGTGTGCCCCATACACCTAGAAGAGCATTGCTCCATCTGGCTCATACCATTTGAGGTGCCCACGTTTTCCCATTTTTCCAGCTAGCAACAGGTCTTGAGAATTGACCAATTTAACATTTCCCCCTTGCGTGCTCCACCGCCTTAGAAATGGTTACCAATGCCTCTGAAACGGTTTCCACTGCCTTAGAAATGGTTACAAACTCCAATGGTTACCCCTCCTTATCAGATTTATCAAACACTTGTTTTTCATGCATTTGGTTGCCACTTTATGTAGTTGTTGCTCATTAAACATTAATATATAATTTACCAAAGATCTATTTTATCAGCGCCTACAGCAGTACCGAAAACTCATTTTGCAGTGCCTTTTCTCTTCAAATCTTCTTCAATCTCTATTGAAGGATAATTATCATATGGGCTAATATCAGTAAGTACCTCTTTCCTCACTATTCCGTCTTTCCTCACTATTCCACCTTTTGGTTTGTGATTTCATTCAAGAACATGGTGGTGACTCCAATCTCTTCCCACTCTCTTATGGTTGTAGTTGGGTTAATTGTCTTTTATTCCACCCTTGGAGTTTAATAGATTTCCCTTTTTTCTCTCAAAAGATGGGAATCTTCGAACATGCATCCTTTAAATAACTTATAACAAAAAAATACATTGTCGTATTTGAGTTGTTTAATCTAAAAAGAGTCATTGCATTTTATTATGATTTTCCCAAAAATAAAAAACTATTTTTTCAAATTAGCTACACATAAAGGAAATCACAATTGGATATGCCCTTTTTGGTGTGGTCGACATTATATTTAAAAATGTTCATCAAAGAAAAATCAATGCCCAAGCACACGTGGACTCCATAAATAAAGGGTTAAATAAGTTAAATGTAACCACAAAACAATGATAGCTATAGCCATGGTTGTTGGATTGGGTTATGAGAACCTAGGTGTGTTGCAAACACCCACTTTGCCCATAAACCATGGCCCATCTTGTAAGGACATATGACACGGGACCATGAAAATTTATAATGAAAAAAAACCTTTTAAACGTAGAAGAAGGTTAAAATTTATGGACCATGTTGTCATAAGCCAATCATAAAGAACTGCAATGAAAGGCTACAACCCATTACATATGTATATGAGACCATGGGTTTCGTAATGAATACTGTATTCAATAACCCCCTATATCTATGATTTTAGCACTTAATTAACATTGAAAAATCCTATGTATGGAGCCAAAGGAGAGGAGGAATTCCATTTCTAAGGGTGTGTCTCTCCTCGACACTATTGAGTTGTGTTATATTCTATCCACAACTAGTCGTAGTAGTTGAACCAGGGGGTTAGAGGGGGGGAGGAGCCCCCCCTTCATTACATCAATGTGCAGCGGGGGGTTTGAGGGGAACAGTAGCCCCCCTCTACGAGGTCCGGGGCAGTGCCCTAGGAAAATTATTTTTGGACCCTATATTAGGTGGGCGGACCTACCTATTGTTTTGTGCATGGTTTTTGCACATGATTTTGTGTGAAATGCTTTTTGGTCCATGGTATTTTGTAGATCATGTCAAGGGAACTACAGTTATGTTCTAATCCAGGGTTAATGGATTGGGGTTTATGGATGGTTGGCATGTATAAATATGTATTGTAACATTGAAAGGAATATAATGAAAAATCAATCTAGTAGTCCCGATTTTGGGATCCAGGGGAAAATCTTTGTGTATATGTGTTTTATGTGTTATACTCTCACCTTTGCTTATTTTCTGTTATTAGAATTTGTATGCAGGTAATTTATGTACATGGTTAAAACCTAATATAGGTTTAGAGGTAACGAGATAGAAGGGAGGTGTGCATGATCAAGTCATAGGTGACATAACAATGACCACATAGTGGCTTACTCATAAATGAAATATTATTTTATCAAGATTCATTTAGTTTCTTTCTAATAAATAGGATATGTCGATGGACATGAATCCCCTCCTTAAACCTAGGTTTGTAGTAACTTTGAACTAGTGATAATCTAAAGTAGTCATGACCAAAGTGATAGTGCTTTGTGTTAGTGTTCTCACGAAGATTGAAAAAAATGTGGCCAATCCAAACTAGAGTTTTGGACTATGATTGATCCTTCCCTTGTCTCTCTTTTATTGGCATGTCAATTTTCCTTTTTCTAACTCATTTATTCTCATTTAATTTTCCTGTAGATATTGTAAATGATCAATCTTTATTAGCCCTCTACTCTAAGTTAATCAATATATCTATATAAGTCCATATCTATCATTTTTCTCTTAGTGTTGGTGAGGGGTGATGCAACTCACTTGAAACATTAGACTCCAAAAGACATCAAGACATGGTTACCTAGAAGCACTTTATTGACCCCTTAACTTTAATAATAATGTTTTTTCAAGGTTCCAAAACTATAACTTCGCATTGACACTTCAATATCATCATTTTCTAGCATTGATGTAGGCGCTCAAGAATGATTTTCTAGTGCTCCTGTAGGCGGTGGAAAATGATTTTCCAGCGTCGACAGAAATCATTTGCCAATGTTTTTCTGAAGGAGGCTTGCAAATGTTTTTAGAAGTTAAATTTGTAACATTACAAATTAAATGGATGTTTGACTAACCTGAAATGTAGGGTATGAAATGTTCAATGTTCAATGAGATTATTACTTTGGATTTTGCAAAACTTTGATGTATATGCCTTAGGTTTATAACTTTAACACATTAAATTTCAAATTATGATATGAAAAATTAAAATTATTACATGATACTCTCTATCTTGAGCTTCATGAACGGTGATATTCTCCAGGTTAAATTTGACACAAACATTTTCAGTTTTGCGCAAAAATCTGTCAAACCAAGAAATCCTTAGATTGTAATTTCCATGCTTCAAATTGCAATTTTAATATAGATTTAGACTACTCATGAACCTCTGAAATCACAACTCTAAGGTGTAAGATTGTAAACTTGATGTGTTAATAGTCAAACTGTTAGATTAAAGAAAAAACATGACTTCAAAAGAACTATAAATCCCTGCCAAAAAAGGGTCATAAATCTTCAAAAACAAAATGGGCAAAAATGGTAGTTTGAATCTACAGCTTGGTGGTTATGTTCAACGATGTCTGAGTTTTATGAATAATCGCATTCAATATATGTAGGAACCAAAAAAATTCTAAATTTAACTTAGGAAGATGAATTCAACAACCTCAAAAACCCTAACAGTGGTACCCAGTAGGAAAGGTAGTGTAAAAAATAAATAGCCATTTCATTTCAGTGGCCCATATATACAAATTACTACTTAAAAGTATCGATAAGAAATCTGATCAACCCAACTATATGTTTAGAAAAAGGATCAAGACTAGTTCCATTTGCAAAACCATGAGTGTCTGCCATTGGGCTATTTGTTTACAATACTCATAAATATGTGTTTATAGGGTAGATAGTTGAGACATTTTCCATCATTCAAGCACATTCTAGAGTTGTTCCAGTGCCCATCATTCAAATCTACATGAGATTTATTTGTGAATACATTCTCAAACAAATTTAGATCTTAGAGCAGTTTCTATGTCCATTATGCAGAGTTATCTTATTCCATACATTCCAGCAAATAGAGAAGAGTCATCTCCCCTTTGTGTTATTTATTTGCAAGCCAGAGTGCAATATTTTGAACATGATGTGAGGGAGTTGGGTTCATTAAATTTTTTACTTGTAAATGTTCATTGGGACAATATGTTTCCTAATATTTTTCCACATTTTTTGCAGATTGTGAGACAAAATGGAAAAGAAATGGAAGACTATAATGGGCCTTGAGGTGCAAGACCCTAAAGAGAAAATCATATTTTCTGGTAAATATTTAGTCTAGTCTGAAGTATCTAAGGCCAACATGAGTATTGATCAAGTTGAAAAAATTCTTGTACATAGAGTCGATGACTTCATTAAAGGAGAGGAAATGAATCTAGAGGCTCCATGTACCTTTTCTCGATGAAAAACCAAAACTTCAGCCTTAACTAAAGATCCAAGCTTAAGGGGTAGTGTTACCCTACGATGGGAACTGTAAGTATTTTAGAAATTCCTTCTTATGATGTTGGTATTAATAGTTCTTTATTATTTGTCGTATGTTTTGACGTCTTAGAATTTGTTATATAGTTATGCTTTCTCATATGGTCCAAAGGACAATAGAGAAAAATGTACAGCCAAATAAAATAAGTCATTTGTGAAAAAGAGGGGTGGCTAGTGCCATTTTATTGTAAAGGTTATGGTCAAAGCCCTGAGATAGAAATAATAACATACAACATGTATCACCATGAAGATGGGGAAGGATGGACCTGTCATGGAAATAATGACATTTTAGGTGATGTTAGGTCTCTAAATAAGCCAAGGATTTCAAGAGAAATAGTTTCTTATGTCGAAAATTGTTATTTTCTACAAGTGAAAATTGAATCAGTTTATAAAATGCATATTAAAAAATATGTTGACATAGATGACATAGATTGGGATAGGGATTTTTTCTTATCCAAAAAAGATGTCGCAAAACATATGTAATCGTCTGATGAAAGGAAATTACCAATTTCATAAAAAAATGAAATGAGTGTGAATCTTTGGTATGAAAAACACCAAAATGATTTCTTCTTTTACCAGAAGCCAAATGGTGAAAATGCCCCTTTTGTAGATGGAATAAAAACAAAATGGATGTTAGACACTATGGTTAAGCTATCCCATAATAACTTATTAGCCATGGATTCAACATTCAACACAAATCAATATGGAGTTAGTATTTGCAATGATTCATTTAGTGAAATCATTTTGATTTTAATGATTCAATATGATTAATGACGTAAAATTAACTTCATTTTTTTAAATATGATAGTATCAGTTGTACACACTCGTGGTGTTTGACAAGAAACAAAGAGGGTTCCTGTTGCATGGGTGGTGATTTCACATAGTATATCGCAAGATATATCATTGTGGTTGGAGCACCTAATGCATAGGGGTTATCAGCTTCGTCATGATTGAAAGGTCAATGTCATTATGGTTGATGATGCATTGGATGAAATTATTGCTTTGAGGTAACCTTAATCTTCTTATTTGACATTGCAACTTGTATTCAATCTAAATATTTCTCACTTAAAATGAATTAAATATGGAAGGAGCATCACTAGGTGTGAATTAATATTGTGTGTTTAGCATGTAAGGAGGGCATGGCTCAAAAATGATAATCAGTTAGCCAGTAGTCGAGAAAAAAGGAAAAGAGATCTGTTTATACTTTTTTTGTTTCATGAAGATAATATATATTTTCTAGACACCTAAGCCTCTAAGGGTTGGTGTGGATGTTGGGCATGGAATCCCCCCAAGGCATGTTTTGGGGCTTAAAGCCCAAGTTTTGACCAAATCTTGTTGTAAAATCTCCGCGAATTGTGGGCGCAGGGCGCGAAAGTATGATAGAGTCACAAGGTTGTCCGCCCTAGTTCTGTAATCTAATGCCGGCTGGATAGACCTACCCATGGTCCACAGACCATGGGATTGTATAAATAGAGCGAGGCTCTAAGTGTAACTAAGAGAGATAGATGATCATGAGAAGTATAAGTGATTGAGTCAAGGTGTAGAGTGTGTCTGTGGGTCGTAGAGTAGGAGAAGGCTCTGTAGCTGTGTGCGCAGAGGCCTAGTAGTCCACAGCTGAGTGCGCGGACCCCTGCAGCTGAGTGCGCAGGGCGAGTCGAGTCTGTAACCGTGGAAAGAATCAATAAAGAGAAGTTTTGCTATAATTTTGTGTATCTATTCTTGGGTTAATACATGATTGATATAATTTGCAAATATATTGTTTATTTACTGCGTGCACCTGTATGAAGGTTCTATGTTGTTAAGTATAACTTAAAGCACTCAAGTAGGCAAAGATAATTAACTAATATTGGAATATAAGCAAGGTTTTGGGTAATAATGCAGAGCGCAGTGCACATCCCCTAGGTAAGGTTGCGTGAAGGCAGTATATCAGGCCATGACGAACGGGAAAGTGCATGGAGAAACCTGTGCGTAGGGAAAAACCGCGGACCATTCGAACTCATCAGACATCTCCAGGGTACGGAAACCTAGTTCTAGCACCCTACCATACTACTTCGTGTGAGACCTCAGTCTGCGCTCCGCGGACTGTTGCCGAAAGGGCCAGTAGTACCAGGATTTGTTTATATAATTAACTCCAAACTTGGGCCTAGCCCCAACAAGCCAACAAATGGTTCCATTGCTGGGACTGGGATCTGCATAGAGATGTCTAATGTCGTATCACTAAAATCTGACCAAGAAAGGAATTGAAGAGTGGTTGGAAAAAAATATTCACGAATTCGCGGCACAGGAAAATAGGAATCTGCGACTGTCAAAGGAAGAGTGGTTACAATGCTACTTGTATACGAATATCCACAAATTTTTCTATGCATCCTTCCCTACTAAGTTATACGAGTGGATCATGAAGCTAGCAGATAGCCAAGGAAGGTGTAAACTCGACAAACCTACTATGTGGACTCCAAAATAGGTGCGCATATTGGAAGAATCGAAAGATAATATCATGTGCACTATTGATCATTGGTTGGATCAAATCATAGGAGGGTTCATCACCAAATTCGTAGTAGATACTTCGGTCAACTATAGTGAGGGAGGACGACGCTTCCTCAAGGGACCATGAGGTAAGTACGTTAAATCTTTGAACACATAGATTAAAATTCTACTGTGTGAAAAGCGGGTTATGTGAATAAATTGATGTCTAGAGCTATGCGGAGTGGGAGGATCTATAGAAATGAAGGTGGCACATAACTGGAAACTAGCCCCTTAATTTCATCTCCGCGAGGAGGCGAAGAGGAGCTCGCAAAGGTTTCACCAAGAAGTGTGATCAATCTAATAAAGTAGAGAATTCCACGCATACCACCCCCACCCACACCACCACCAGTTTCACCATCTTCACCCCTGACTTCGCCCATACCACCTCCACGACTACCGCAAAGGAGCATGGCTAGTGTGATAAAGCTACTAGTGTTCAAGGGAGTAGGGAATGAAGATCCGTACCAATTTTGGTTCATGGTAAAATCTCTATGGGAATCACAGGGTGTTATGGTGACAATATAAAGAAGGTGACGTTGGTCAGCGCTCTGCAGGATCGCGCGCTGACCTAGTACATTAAGAATTCCAATGAAAATCTGAATGCGGGGATAGCAGATATTCAAAGTGCGCTAAACAAATAATTTAGCAGGCCAAAATTAGAGGCACAGTCGATCATTGGATTCAAGGAAATCACAATGCAACCAGGCAAAACCCCATGGGAGTTGGATCAAAGACTGAAGTGCACAATTCGCCAAGTGAACATGACCTTAACAGATGGGCAACACCGCGAATGGTTTGTAGCCTTGTTAACACCACATCTGTGGAACGTGTTGTCGCAACAAAGGCTAACCACTTAGGCTAAGGCTTTGGAGGTCACAATGAGATTTCACGAGATGCCAATACAAGATCCTAACCTGGGAGTCCAACAGATTCACATGCAGTTGAAAAACTTGTGCCTAGAGATGTAGAGTTTGAAACAAGACAAGACGGCTCATCTAGAAGTGCACGATGAGGTATGGTGCGTAAAGTGCAAGGGCCAGGGGCACAACAAGGACCACTACCCAGTGTTCATGAATTACCTCGGGAGGAGGACCAATGCCATTGAGGACAGAGGCACAAGTAGGACCAAGCTTGGCACCTGCATTATGATGTGCGATTTTTCAGATAGGAGGAAAAAATGTTAGAGATAACTGCCATCTATGACAAAAGTATACATAGAATTCCCAACAGTTGTTTTGTAATTTCTGCAGGTTAGTAGGACATGATGAGCGCACCTATAGAAGTTATGAAATGATGATGGATTGGACTCCTACCTATAGAGTTCAGGCCAAAACACGGCCCCTCGATCAAAATGCAGGAATGGCATGTACTGGATTTCAGGGGTGCGAACGAGGCTGAGGTGGAATGGGAGAAGGAAGAGGTCGCGGACAGCTGATATGTTACAATTGCGGAGGGTTGGGGCATTATGCCCACGATTGTACAAATCCAACGAGACCATCATGCTTATATTGTATGCAGTTTGATCATGAGAAGGACTGTCCCACACTAATAGCAAGGTTGCGTGATAAAGGAGCACTCCAGCCTCCCCTACTCAGAACCTACAAATGATGAGGTCTGAGCTGCGTGAGGAAGACCCCAATGTAAATATCGTGCTCTAAAGTGATATTACGACAAGGGATGACAAAGGCAAGTAGCTTGAAGAAAGTACCTGGGTTCGCAAAGCCCCAACAAAGGAACCAGAATTTGATTTGGAGCGCGCTAAGGAGACCTTCATGGAAGCTAAGAGGAGCTTCACGAATGCCTCCACTTCAGGAAGTAAAGACAGACTGGAGCCGGAAATGGACCCATCAATGCTTACTATGTTCTTAAAGACATGCATGAAGTTGTTGCATGACAGAAAGGTTGTAAAGGGGCTACAAGAACTCTTAACTAGATGTGCTAAGGCTGCACCAGGAAAACTGTGCGTAGTTCAGAAGCTCAGGAAGCACACGACGTGAACAAGAAGGGAGATGAGATTGACCACGCAGATCAGGGAATATGAGATGGACCAAGTGATTCTGGACCTAGGGTCGGACGTGAACTTCCTACCAAAGCAAACATGGGAACACATGGGCAGGCCTGCGTTATAATGGTCTCCTATCCAAATGCAAATGGCAAACCAACAAAAGATCCTAC
Organism: Pinus tabuliformis; assembly: GCA_031772625.1. Lineage (NCBI taxonomy): Eukaryota > Viridiplantae > Streptophyta > Pinopsida > Pinales > Pinaceae > Pinus > Pinus tabuliformis. Next base: position 698,813,083 of record CM062805.1, on the reverse strand, counting down.
CTATGGGGAGATTGCAGGGAATCACAATAGATATCGAAGGAGTGAGCGTGCTAGCATATTTCGAAGTGATAGAGATTATTGATGAAAATAATCCCTATCCCGCGCTACTGGGAATAGATTGGGCCACTGACATGAATGGAGTGATAAATCTAAAGAAGTGCAAGATGATTTTTGAGAAAAAGTCACTACACGTGGTTGTACCTTTGGACCCTGCTGAAGGATCACGCTACACAAAGCCAGTGAGCAACTATGACAACAACAATGATCTAGAATATATCTACAAGATAACTGCACACAAGAAAGACTAGGTAAATCTGACCACGGATGATCAAATCGCGTGGGAGCACGAAAGGTCCTGTACATCAGATTCTAATGAAGAGATAGAACGATGGCAGAACTGGTTACACGAGGTAACCACACTCAACTGTAACATGATGAAAAGGTTGATGCACTGCGTAGCAACAGGGGTAAGAGATCTGCCTACGTATGATGGGTTGGGTGAGGTGGATGATTTCCTGAACAAATTTGAGAAAGAAGTGTCGGAACGTTAGCATTTCGATGCTCTAAAATGGGTACTGAGAGCTACACCCGCAAGATGGTGGGGTACGCACCAAAGAAGTTTCGAGGATTAGCGCAAATGCAGAAGGATGATGCCCATGCAGTTTGGGAAGCCTCAGGTGCAATTGAAAGATAAGTATGACAGAAGAACCGGCACACGCACTCACCTTTCCAGGTGGATACAAGCAAATGGTGCGAAGCCTACAGGAATGTACATAGTACTCATAGTAGGAGACACGGGCAGTAAGCAAGTGCGGGCAAGGCAATGGTGCGAACAACCTCTACAGTTGGGACCACAAAGTATGGGAAGACCAAGTGCGCAGAAGAATATCCATGCAGAAGTGTTTAACAAAATATGCGAAGTGCTAAACAAGGTCCAAAAGGTGAAGCAGACTAACTGGGATCTGCACGTACCAATAGTTCTCTGGGTTGATAGGATTGCGTTCAAAAACTTGACTGCGCGGCACCACCAAGTCTGGAGTATGAAGAAACTGTAGCAAGCCCTATAGTACTTCAAGAATTTAGACCGCGCCTGATAGCCCCGATAGATATGACGGTCCGCGGAACCTTGGAAGCAAAAATCCAATAGGGAAATCTTAGACTCCAAGAACTTGAAGAAGAAAGACTACAGTTAAGGAAGAAAAGTGCTCTGGTGGACACGGAAGTCAAAAAGATGAAGGATGAGATAATGGAATATTTTCTCGGCAAAAAGACCACGGTGGAAAGGTCAGATGCATACGATCGTGGTGACAGGTTTAAGGCCTATTTCCATGAATTGATCAGTATGATGCCTTGGCTTGGACCGCACATTGCTAAGCGTAGTAACCAGGGCAGCGCGTTGAAGATGGGGAAGTACGTGAGGGTGACCGTAACAATAAAAGTTGGGTATTCTCTAGGCAACATGATGGATGATCGGATGAAACTTTTCACGGGTGGTGTGACCACCTAACAAACTAAAGGAAGGACAGTCTTAGCACTTCAGGTAATTGAAAGGGAGCGCGGGACTATAAACTATTCTGCCCAAGAGCTGCGCAATGTTGGAGCTACACATAGAAGAAAAGAGTCACAAGGTCCGTGACTGCATACAGGGGGTTGTGCTGCCGCAGGGGTTGACCAGAAAGTGACCATTGAAATCACTATTCACGATGGGATGCTCGACTTGAGGCCAAATGGAGCGGGCGGAAGTCATTTAAAACGCGATTTATGGGCAAGATTTGGAAAAATCTGCCGCCAAGGGAGCATTAATGAACCGGATTTGGGGGAATGGTCGAATTCAAATTCAAAAAGTGCTATAAAATACAAAGGGTGAGCGGCGCGGGACGCGGCATAGAAAGAAGCAGAGCAGGAAAAGACCGCAGCAGCAGCAGCAGCACAGGAGGCAGCTGCAAAGGTAGGCGAGGGCCAAACGATGCCTTCGCAGGGGCAAGAAGCAGTGGAAGTAGAGACAGAAGAGGGAGGCGCAGACCCATGAACCACGTCAATATAGCTAAAGCGCTAGCACCCAACAGAGCGGGCAGGGTCATGTAAGAAGGTCAAGGCATTGAAATTTTCTATTGACCCGATCACCCTAACCGAGGGTGATATGCATGACATCGGTGAGACAGTGTGTGATGTCACCAATGAGGCTCTCCAATATTTCATGCAGGAGAACCAGATTATGTTGGAGGCCCTCAAAGCATAGTTGCAGGAATTATAGGCATGCCCTCCTCAGGTTGGTACCCTTTCGGCCAGCCTTGCAGTTAGCTCAACAGCAGCAGAGAAAATGTTGCACACGCAGATGACAAATACCATAGTGCTACCAGAAGGAGCACTAGTGACATCAAATGAGGCCAACAAGCCTACGGTTAGCACATTGAAAGGTCTCGGTCTCAATATGGCTACACTTCTGTGAGAGACTTTATATGCTTTACAGGATGGGATAACTATAGAGCTGCGCGCTAGGGAGAGCCGCGCACTGCAAGTCCTCAGTGAGCAGAAAATCAATATGTAACAAGCTTGCAACACGACGAAGTGGTGTCACAGAATCAACATCTGGTATAGGTGATAGATGATGCTTGCCAAAGCGTCCCGGAGCTGGCCATCCCAATAGAAATACCAATAGAAGCGCGAATCCACAGGTTAGCAACAGGGGTCTTCGAGGCAAGGGAAGAAATGACAAAGGTTCAGCTGGAGCTAAACCTTCAGATCATCGAACTGAGATTGAAGGTGCAGCCGTCCACCCCTCCAGAAGTCAGAGAATAGTGTGCTAGTGCTATCACAACGGACTGGATGAGATTGGAGGTGTAGTGCGAGACTGCCCCAGTATGTTGGAAGAATCACTTGAGGTCCTCTCAAACCTACAGGAGGAGGACCCAACATCCAACACTTAGAGATAGAGGCACGAGAACTCCAACAATAGTATGACAGTGTCCGAGGAACTATGCAGACGGTGGTCCTCACTCAGAGGGTTGTGCGGATGCAGCAGGATAAAGTGTTGAAGGAGCAGGTGGACACGCCACGACATGAGGAAGCAGTCCTAAAGGTGCATGTTCAGCCTTGGATTGACGAGGCCTTCGCCATCATGACAGAAATCGAAAGCAAGCTCACACACATGTAAGGGATGCACATACTGATGCACAGAAGAACTCCCGACACAGAGGTCTCGGAACAACATAGGCAGCAAATCCAGCAAATAGCAACTCAATGCATTGCTGACCTCCATGTAGTTCGAGAACAGTTGGAGGGACTCCAGTCAAAGATCACCGCGTTGACAGAGTGACTCGAGGGCAAGTCACGGTGTTTGTGTTGGGGGCCTATTGGGAATGGAATCCCCCCAAGGCATGTTTTCGGGCTTAAAGCCCAATTTTTGACCAAATCTTGTTGTAAAAGCTCCACGAATTATGGGCCCGGGGTGCAAAAATATGATAGAGTCACAGGGTTTTCTGTCCTAGTTTTGTAATGTAATGTCGGCTGGATAGACGTACCCATGGTCTGTGGACCATGGGATTGTATAAATAGAGCGAGGCTCTAATTGTAAGTGAGAGAGATAGATGAGCATGAGAAGTCTAAGTGATTGAGTCAAAGTGTAGAGTGTGTTTGTGGGTCATAGAGTAGGAGAAGGCTCTGCAGCTATGTGCGCAGAGGCCTAGTAGTCCGTAGTTGAGTGCGCAAACCCCTACAGCTGAGTGCGTAGGGTGAGTCGAGTCTGTAACCATGGAAAGAATCAATAAAGAGAAGTTTTGCTATAATTCTGTGTATCTATTCTTGGGTTAATACATGATTGATATAATTTTCAAATATATTGTTTATTTACTGTGCGCACCTGTATGAAGGTTCTATGTTGTTAAGTATAACTTAAAGCACTCAAGTAGGCAAAGACAATTAGCTAATATTGGAATATAAGCGTAGTTTTGGGTAATAACGCAAAGCACGGTGCACAGCCCCTGGGTAGGGTTGCGTGAAGGTAGTATATCAGGCCGCGAGGAACGGGAAAGTGCGCGGAGCAACCCACACACAAGGACAAACCAGGGACCAGTAGAACTCATCAGAAATATCCAAGGTGTGGAAACATGGTTCTAGCATCCCCCATACTACTCCGAGTGAGACCTCAGTCCGCGCTCTGTGGACTGTTGTCGAAAGGGCCAGTACTACCAGGATTTGTTTGGCTAATTAACTTCAAAGCTGGGTCAGGCCCCAACAAGCCAACAGTGAAATGTGAGGAGTCAAAGGGATTCTAAGAGACCTTGGAATATGGAATCCAATGGGCATGCAAAATGTATTATAAATGTACATCATGTGAATAATAAAGTGAACACACAATTATCTTGCACATTTGTTGTTCACATTCCATGTATGTTTAACATGGTATCAGAGCCAACAAATTCTGGCCCTACCCAAATTTAAGCCACTAGTTTTGTGGCGTAGCCTAAGCACTCTCACTACTCAAAATTCAAACCTGCTTCTCTGACAATCTGAAACTCTCCTCTAGGCCATACCTCATGACTTTCCAGATTCCAAACTGTCAAATCTTCCCCTGTAACTCCTTCACTGTGGATACCCTAACCAGGTTACAGACCTACCTACTTTTCTTTTGTCATTCTTGAATCTTCCCTAATGCACTAGTCTATTGTGCCTATTTATTTTCTTGCTATGCACCTCTAACCAATTTCCTTGATGCAAGGCCCATGCTCAGCTAACAATTCCGCGAATTTTTGGCTACTGTTATGATTACTTTGAAGATATTGAAGCATGATCGAGTTGCATGTATCGCCCGTCCATTTTGACATATGTCAGCTCTATGCACCTTTGCTGAAGATGAAACAATAATGTTGGGCACCCTCATTTCTCGTACACTGCATCGCCTGAGATTTTGGTAGAAATAGTTTCATGAATGGAAAAGTAAGAAAGCTCACATGATTGTAATGGCTCAAGGAGTTGTGGTTTTCTTCAGTGTCTAACCCACACTGGTTCGATTCATGGCTCGATGCTTCGCCCATGAGGAATAATCATTTGTGCTTCGCTGACAAGATTGCAAGGGAGTTGAAGGCACAGATATTTTCCATCCGAATTGACTATTTCAAAGCTAAAAGTATCATGGAAGCTTAGGGAATCCACCCAAATTCACAAACATTAATTCACGATTTCAAGGTGTTGGAAAATTATATATTACAGAAATATAAACACAGAAAACACATAAAACAAGAGAGACATAGATATACATGGTTCACCCAATTTGGGCTATGTCCACGGAGAAACAGCTAGTCCTTCCTTTTATATTATCCAAAAAAATGAAGTGATACAGCCTACAGCAGATCCATTGTAATTCACTCTTTTCTCTCACACAATATCCTCTCTCTTTCTTGCTTAGAATACACATCTACATAGCTAAAATACAATTCCCTCATATATAGCGAGGGGTTTCCTTCTAGGGAAAAAAAAAACCTAAATTAAACATAAATTCTACTGTCATATTTCCATCTAATGAATGGCCCAGATTGACTACGAAATAAAAACATTTTACAAGGCAATTTTACATCTATTTTTAGCTTCGCCCCCCTTGGTGGCACGCAAAAACGTGTAGGTGTTGGGTTGTGTTATATTCTTTCCACGACTAGACCACATATTTTACAGGGGAGTTAGAGGGGGGGTGAAGCACCCCCTTTGTTGTGCCGACTCGTAGTGGGGGGTTTGAGGGGGGTGGTTAGCCCCCCTCTATGGGGTCTAGGGTAGCGCCTAGGGGGAAAAAATTTGGACCTTATATTAGGTTAGGGGAACCTACCTATGGTTTTATGCATTGTTTTTGCACATGGTTTTGGACGCGATGGTTTTCGGTCCACGGTATTGGATGCCTCGACATGTGTAAATATGTATTGTAACATTGAAAGGAATATAATGAAAAATCAAGCTGGTAGTCCCAGTTTTGGGATCCAAGGGAAAATATTTGTGTATATGTATTTTATGTGTTATGCTCTCGCATTGTTTATTTTCTGTTCTTAGAATTCATATGTAGGTAATTTCTGTATGGGGTTAAAACCTACATTTGGTATTAGAGTTGTTTTGGCTTCAAGGGGATGCCTTTGTCGTTGAGGGGTTTCACTAGGGCCTGTGGTAAACCATGTTCAGTGGGAGATCTACGGGATCTATTTTGGTGGTGAAAGAAGATGGTGAGCAGTGGAAAGATAGAGATCGAGAAATTTAATGGTCAGATTTTTGAGTTGTGGAAACTCAAGATGGAGGATCTGTTGGTGGATAAAGATCATTGGATCATGGTAGATCTAGGTACTAAACCAACGGGAGTGTCCAATGAATAATGGAAGAAGTTGGATCAGAGGGCAAAGAGCACAATATGATTGTGTGTCTCAGATTTAGTATTTCTGAATGTATCAGGGGAAGCTATGGCTAAGGCTTTGTGGGACAAGTTAGGGACTTTGTACCAATCTAAGTCTCTAGTGAATAAATTGTTCCTACAAAAAAGATGTATAACCTGAGGATGAAAGATGGAGACTCGTGACAAAGCATCTGAATGCATTTAATACTGTGGTAATTCAGTTATTATCTGTTGATATTAAAATTTCAGATGAAGATAAGTGCATCAGTTTGTTGTGTTCTCTACCAGATTCATGGGATAGTCTGGTTATTGCAATAGGTAGCAGCACAACTTCCTTGCAATTTGATGAAATAGTCTCATCATTGTTGATGGAGGAGATGAGATGGAAAAATATGGAGAACCAGAATGGTGATGCCTTTTCTATACGAGGGCGTTCCCAGAAAAGAAACAAAAATAATTCATCAAGTGGGAGATCTAAATCTAGATGGATATCTAAATCTCCACGAAAACCTGTAAAGGTCGTTTGCTAGAAATGCAGAAAGGAAGGGCACTGCAAAAGGGACTATAAATCTAAATCTCCTAACAAAGGAAAGGGATTTGATGATGCTCCTTCTGCAGAGATGAAAACCACCTCTAATGAAGGTGGGGATGTGTACTTGGCTTCTTCAAGTACACATGTAGATCATGAGGCATGGTTGATTGACTCAGGTGCATCCTTTCACATCATTCCCCATAGAGAGTGGTTCTGAAAGTATTAGAAATATGATGGTGGTGATGTCTTCTTAGGGGATGATAGGAAGGCTAGAATCATTGGTCATGGAAAAGTAAAGTTGAAGTTGCAAGGTGGAAGGGTTAGAATACTTCCGGGTGTTCTACATATTCCTGCATTGGCCATAAATTTGATTTCATTAAGCAAGTTGGATGATGCAGGTGTAAAAACAGTGTTCGAGAAGGATACCTGCAATATCGTTCAAGGAGCATTGGTGTTGATGTGGGGAGTTCGGATTGGAACTTTGTACAAGCTGCAAGGTAGCATTATTGTTGTGGGTGCAAGAGTTTTGTGGTTCCTAAAAATCTAGTGGTCTCTAGAGAAAATACCATGTTATGGAATCAAAGGCTTGGACATATTGGAGAGAAGGGCCTTCGAATACTTCATGGTAAAGGTATGGTAGAAGGTATGAATAATAGCTCTCTGGATTTTGAATACTGTGAAATTGTGTATATGGGAAGCAGAATCAGGTGAGTTTCCCCTCTGGTGGTAAGAGGGTGAAACAGATGTTAGAGCTTGTGCACAGTGATGTGTTTGGACTTGTGAAGGTTCCATCACTCATTAAATCTGTGTACTATGTATCATTTATAGATGACTTCTCAAGGAATACATGCCAATATTTCCTCAAAAAGAAATCTGAAGTCTTTGACAGGTTTAAAGAATTTAAGGCTCTGGTGGAAAACGAGACAGAGAAGAAGATAAAGGTGTTGAGGACAAATAATGGTGGAGAGTTTTGTAGCAAGGAATTTGAAGAATTTTATAAGAAGTGTGGTATAGCATGGCAAAAGACTACTCCATACACACCTAAGAAAAATGGAGTTGCCAAAAGAATGAACAAGACGTTGATGGAAAGTGCAAGAAGCATGCTCAGTGGTGCTGAGTTGGGACAAGAATTATGGGCAGAGTGTTGGGTGTGGAGCCTAGTTATCTTCTGTATTCAAAGGTATCGCCACATTGGAACCTAGTTCGTATTGCCTCCCCATTACGAATTGGGGTCCAACGTGGCAATACCTTTGAATAAAGAATTTAATCAATCTCCACACCCAACAATCTTCCAATTGGAGACTGATTATAGCAACTCGACCGCTGGTTCGTTTGGTGGAAAATGACTCCACTTTGGACCTAGCTATTTCTCATCTTCATCATCATACTTGAAGACCAATTGAAACCAAGCAGAACCTCAATTTATCCCAAGTTACAACTTTCGTTAACATATCTGCAGGATTTTAGCTAGTGTCTATATTTTCCAGCTTCAATTGTCCATATTCCAAAACTAGCCGTATGAAATGGTGCTTGAGTTGTATATGTTTAGTCTTGGAATGAAATGAAAACTTCTTTGCAAGATGAATGGAACTCTGGATATCACTGTATAACCTACCCAACTCCTCCTTCATACCTAATTCATCCAGAAACCTTTGTAACCAAATCATTTCTTTACTAGCCTCTGTAGCAGCAACATACTTTGCTTCCGTTGTTGAGAGTGCAACAACACTTTGCAGTTTTAAAACCCAACTCACAGTTGTTCCACCTACAATAAACACATACCCTGTGGTGCTCCTCCTGTTATCTCTATCATCCACCATATCTGCATCAACATACCCATCTAGAGCAATGTTTGAACCACCAAAGCATAATTCTTGATTTGTGGTACCTCTAAAATACCTGAGAATCCACTTCACTACCATCCAATGTTCTTTTCCTAGATTGTTCATGTACCTACTTACAACTCCCGTTACATGTGCAATATCAGGCCTTATGCAAACCATTGCATAGATTAAGTTTCCAACTATTGATGCATATGGAACTTTAGACATATAAGCCATTTCTTCCCGAGTCTTGGGACACACCTCCTTACTTAGTTTGAAATGGCTAACCAAAAGTATACTAACTGGTTTTGCATTCTGCATATTAAATATTTTCAACGCCTTTTGTATGTACTCACTTTGAGAAAATGTTAATTTTTTATTCTTCTTGTCTCTAGTTATTCTCATACCAAGGATTTGTTTTGGAAAACTTAAATCCTTCATTGCAAATGAGTTTGCTAATTTTATTTTGAGCACATTTATTTCCTGCATGTTAGAACCTACAACAACCATGTCATCTACATACAATAACAATATAATATAGCTACCATCATTTTTCCTTTTTAGATAAACACAATGATAAGAGTGACATCTAGTATAACCTTGTTCATACATAAACCTGTCAAATTTTAGATACCACTGCCTTGGAGCCCATTTTAAGCCATAAAAGCTCTTCTTCAACCTGCAAACTATTTTTTTCCTTCCCTTTGACCTCATATCCTTGTGACTACTACATATATATCTCTTCCTCCAAATCCCCACGAAAAAGGTTGTATTTACATCTAACTGCTCAAGATGCAAATCTTCAACTACTACTAGACTTAAAATAGTTCTGATTGAAGTTATTTTAACAATAGGATAAAATATCTCATCAAAGTCTATACCCTTTTTCTGTGCAAACCAATTCACCACACGTCTAGATTTATATCTTTTTCTACCTCCATCTTCTTCCTTCAACCCGTAAACCCATTTATTTTGCAATGTTATTTTACCTGCAGAAAACCTGATTAAGTCCTAAGTCTGGTTATGTACTAAGGACTCCATCTCTTCTTTCATGGCTTTCTCCCACTTCTTCCTGGTTTCTACCTGTACTGCTTATTCATAACACTCTGGTTCACCATAATCAGTCAACAATACATAATATAACAAAGGAGAGTATCATTTAAGGGGTCTACTTATCCTAGTAGATATTCTAATACCATTTTCAGGTGTTTGAGTTGCTTGTTGTTGTTTTTGTTCTAGTTCTTGAGCATTATGATTTTCAAGCACCTTCACTTTTTCTGTGATCTCATCAAGCACTTTGTATTCCCTGTTTTCTTTTTCTTGTTTCTTTTCCTACATCTGATCCTTATAAAAAACATTTCCATTGAATATGACATCTTTGCTCCTAATTATTTTGTGTTTTTCATAATTATAAAAGAGATAACCAAAATCATTAACACCATATCCAATAAAGGTACATTTCTTTGATTTTGCCTCCAGCTTTGTTCTATTTTCTTTATTAATGTGGACAAAGGCTTCACAACCAAAAGTCTTTAAAAATCAGTAGTTTACCTTTTTACCTGTCCATGCCTCCTTTGGAATACCACCATCCAAGGAACTTGAAGGTCCTCTGTTTATTAGATAAACAACAGTATCTACATCATCTACCCAAAATTGTAAAGGCAATCCTGCATGCAATCTAATGCACCTTGCATGCTCCATGATTGTCCTATTCATCTTTTTTGACACACCATTTTCTCGTGGTTTTCCTGGAACTGTCTTCTCTCTACGAATTCCATTCTCTGAACAGTACCTACCAAACTCTTTGCTGCAATATTCACCTCCATTATCTGATCTGAGGCACTTCAACCTTTTTCCTGTCTCATTTTCAACCAAGGATTTCCATTTCTTGAAAGTATCGAATACATCAGATTTATTTCGAATACAATAAATCCAGGTTTTTCTAGTTGCATCATCAATAAAAGTAACATAATAATGAGAGCCACCAAGAGATGATAACTAAGAAGGTCCCCATATATCTGTATACACAAGATATAATTTTTCACTCTTCTTTTCTTTCCTAGCTCTGAGGAATCTAACTCTCTTCTGTTTTCCATAAACACAATTCTCATAGAATTCCAAATCAACATGCTTCAAACCTGGCAAAAAATTTCTTGAGTGAATAATCTGCATCCCCTTCTTACTCATGTGCCCAAGCCTATGATGCCACAATGTCATGTATTCTCTTGTAGAGTTTACAACGTTAACATAATTAGAAATACCATTGCATAAATATAATGTACCAACCTTTCCTCCTTTTTCTATTACCAAGGCTCCTTTAGTGACCTTCCAGATTTTATCTGTAAAAGTAGTTACATAGCCTTCACCTCCCAATTGCCCTGTTGAAATTATATTTTTCTTTAGATCTGAAACATGTCTTACTTCCTTCAACTACCATTGATTTCCATTCTGTTATTTTATGAAAACTGTACCCATTCCAATGATTTTACAGGGCTTATCATCACCCAATCGAACCTGTCCAAAATCTCCTTGAACATAATCATGAAAATGATCCTGTCAGGTGTGGCATGGAATGAGGCCCCTAAATCTACCACCTAGACATCAATAATATTTTATAATGAGAGAATCAAATCATTTTGCAACACATCACCTGTCACATTCGCTTCATGATTGTTTTCTTGTTGTGTGTCTCCTTCTTTTCCCTTCTGAGACTTGCAGTCTTTCTTTAGGTGTCCTTTCTTCCCACATTTCCAGCACACTATCCCCGATCTAGACTTGGATCTGCCTTTCCTTAAATTACTATGATATCTTGGCATCTTTCCTCTTTCCATTTTTCTTCCCCTAGTCTTTGCAGTCAAAGCATTCCCTGATGTCTCACCGGAGCTTTTCCATCACATTTCCTTGCTCAGGATTGAACCGACAACATCATCAAACTTTAAAGTACTAGATCTAGAGACAGAGTTACTAATGGCCATAACTAAACCATTCCAACTTTTTGGAAATGAGCATGGAAATAACAGAGCCCTAACTTCATCATCGAATACTACCCCTACAGAACTTAACTGACTAGTAACTATATTAAATTCATTTAAATGATTAGCAACAGATCGACCTTCTGACATCTTTATATTAAATAAACACTTCATAAGAAATACCTTATTTGAGGCTGAGGGTTTTCATATAGTTTGGCCAATGTCGATGTTAAAACCTCTATTGCCATTTCCTTTGAAATATTAAAGGCTACCGATGCCGCTAGGCACAACCGTATTGTTCCAAGTGCTTTTTTATAGAGAATGCCCCATTATGTGTTTGTCATACTCGTCAAATTCTTTGTCTTTCTACTCAATGGTAGGTACAAATATTTCTGATACAATTAATCTTCCATCTACATCTTCCACAGCAGGTAGTTTTGGCCGTTAAATTTTTTGACCCTAAACCTACCATCTTCTGTCATTTCTCCCACTCGAACTAGGAACCCTTCTCTCCTGCGAGTTTATCAGCCAACTAGACCTTCATATCTGATACCAGTTGTTGGAAAATTATATATTACAGAAATATAAACACAGAAAAAACATAAAATAAGAGACACGGATATATGTGGTTCACCCAATTTGGGCTACATCCACAAAGAAACACCAACTATCATTTTATATTATCCACCAAAATGAAGAGATACAACCTATCGCAGATCCGTTGTAATTCCCTCTTCACTCTCACACAATCTCCTCTCTCTTTCTCACTCAGAATACACATCTACATAGCCACAATACAATTTCCTCATATATAGCAAGTGGTTGCCTTCTAAGGAAAAAATCCTAAATTAAACATAACTTCTACCGTCAGATTTCCACTAATGAATGGGCCAGATTGACTATGAAATAGCAACATTTTACAAGGCCTAATGAACGATCGTCACCCCCCATGGACCCCCTTGGCAGCATGCAAAAATGGTCAGCGTTGCCGCCCCATTACGAATTGGGGTCCAATGCGGCAATACCTTTGAATAAAGAAGATAATCAAGCTCCACACCCAACACAAGGTTCGCCCCAGTTGGCTTCGAACATTCTTATAAGAAATTATTTGTGAATGGATTTTTGTGGTCGCCTATTTGCTAGAGTATTCTTTTGGGAAGTATTATTGGAGAAGATTGAAATGATTATTTTTGTATTGTATTTATGTTTTCATTTGTGGTCCTAAAAGAGGATTGTGATTTGTTCAACGACAAGACCCCTCTTTTTAATACATTATATTGCATATGTTGTAGATGCGTCGATAGTAAGTTCAAACCTATACATCTATTTGGGAAACCTCTGTTGAATATGCAACAGTAATGCAATCTCAACCTACACTTCTATTTGGGAAACCTCTATTGAAGATGCATCAGTAACACAATCTCAGTTCCAAATCATATTGATATGAATTCCAGACACAACATGTGCCCATCCATGACTACTCCAAACCATATTTTATGAAGTATTGTCACTCATCCAATCTTTTGTTACAAGCATGCTTATGAAGTCTTAGAGAGCTATTGTAACCAAGACTATAACAAAGAATATTATCAATGAGGCTACTGGGATCTGAAAGCTTCCTATGTTTCTGTTCATGTGGGAAGCTTGATAACGTCACCATCTAAGCATATATGGTCTAGAGAATTATTGTGGTTTCCCAAATAGGCAGCATTATTATTATTATCCTCACCTCTACTATACTTATTGTGCAGAGCCTCCATTGATTGGCATAGGAAAAATCCATCAAAAGTGAAAATTGCTTCCTTGGCATTCTTGGGATTTTCTCATGTATTACATGAATTCGATAGCTTAAAGCCTATTTTGAAAAAGTTGTGTGCCATATTGTTTTGTCACATTGTATCATTATGGATTGATCATAGTTTATTGATGAATAGTTGGTTGAATTCATTGAATTTAGAACTGTTTGAAGGCTTCCATTGTGTCCATACCATCAATTACAGATTCCAGCGTCTTATGTGGTTGATTTGAGCGCTAATTGAGTGTGGCATTGGTCCTTTCTTAACTTTATATGTGCATTGAGCATTGTTGTACATGTTGTTCAAAACTTGATAGTGAGCGTGGAATGTGTTGATGTATTATGCATATGTTGGTGGAGCTTTGTAAGTCGACGTTGAAGTTTTGGTTAAAGTTGTGTATGTTAATATGTGTGCTCTTTGCTACGTTGAACTCTTGAAACATACAATTCTTTGAATGGTATGTATACCTGCATTGCAATTGGTCTATGGTGTGCGAAGGTCGTGGCATATATATGCTCCATTGAACTGTGTTGTTGCGTTGATTGAACCTCCTAGCAACTTTGAATAAAATTTATGTGTTGTTGTATAGTGTTATAGGTTTCTATCTTGGCATAGTGTTATATGCGTTGGATGTTGGGCCATGATATATGATGGTGCAGTAAGCGTGGAACTTTGTGAGTCAAATTTGTGATGGGAGTGAATTGATATTAAATTCCTATGGAGCAATTTAATCTTGCATTGAAATTATTATATGCATTGGCATGTCCCTCCATTTTTTAAAATTACGAAATATGTATTGAGATTGTGTAGCAACAATTAAAGGGCTGTAAGTTGCCATTATAGTCCAACAAATTTTGTGCAATTTCTAGCCTAAGGTATTAATTACAAGATTAGAGAAAATGGCTAGGATTGATGATGAAATAGAGTTGTTGAATACTTTAATAGATTCCAATGTTGATGGGATGGTAAAAAACAACAAAGACACTCTCTTTGACATTTAGACATGTCTGCATAATGCACAAGAAAATATAGAATTTTTGCAGCTCAAATCATAATTTCAGCAAGATGAGTTACATCAGAAAAGACATCCTTCTAAACTTTCTTTTATTCAGAACAATCCCCTATTTTCGGGATCCTATCAGCAACCTACAAGTCATCAAGTTAGTAAATATGAGGTTGATTCAAATCAAGTGCCCATTTCAGAAGTAGATTTGCATATAGGTGTGGAAATTCAACTTTCACTTCCTAAGCCAATCATCAGACCTTGGGAATATCTTGTCAGCAACAAGCACAAAATAGGTCTTGGATATGATAAGGAGGTTTCCTTTCATATTCCAGATTACTCAAAGCCCATCAAATTTTAGAGTGTTGGATCTCTTCAATATGGTTCATCTTCACTTATTCCTACTCCTCCTCCACAACAACAGATTGTGAAATGCCAACATTGTTACTGAGTTGGACATGTGAAAGATCGTTGTTTTGATATTCACCAGTGCAAACATTGTGGTCAACATACTCATTCTTCAAACATATGCTTCAAAAACAAGCCTCCTGCAAGAATAAAGATTCATCTTGGATGGATCGCTTCTTAGCAATGGGTTTCAACAACCAAGAAGATATTTCAATCATATGTCAGAATCTCTTCTATAATATTAAAAGGTCTTGCAGTTGAGTTTTCTCCATCTTCTCACCTTGTATCTAACACCAGGAAAGTGATGGTCATCTATAAGCTTCAAAGCCACATCAAGGAAGCCTGAGCCACAACTTGCCATACCAGTTTCAGAGTTGTAGCCAGAGACAAAGATGCCCCTAAGCATGCCTTCGGTTAGTGGTCATCCCGAAACCATATATGTGGGGTTGAGACCTCCCTTTTTAGGTTGAGCTTCTCCCTCTTCAAAGAATTGGGGACACTTCCTCTAGAAGAAGACTTCATCTTCTTGCCAATTTTGGAAGATTTCTAGGATTTTCATTAAGCATTCCAAAGTTGGTGGTCATCCTTAAACCATCGTAGGTTGAGACCTCCATTTTCA
Source organism: Pinus tabuliformis (assembly GCA_031772625.1). NCBI lineage: Eukaryota > Viridiplantae > Streptophyta > Pinopsida > Pinales > Pinaceae > Pinus > Pinus tabuliformis. The sequence goes on along the minus strand of CM062805.1, from coordinate 698,797,566 downwards.
AGTTGAGGTTCTCCCTTTTTTACACAGGTTGCAGACCTCCCTTTTCTAGTTTGAATGTCTTCCTCTCCAAAGCATTAGGGACACTTCCTCTAGTAGAATATTTTAACTTATTTCCAGATTTGGAAGAGTTTTGGGAACTGCACTAAGTGTTCCAGTGTTGGTGGTCATCCTTAAACCATCACCTTATGCCAAAATTTTAGAGAGCTCATTCAGCCTAGTGTCGTCACGCATATTTTTGCACATTTTGTATTACAACTCTCTTCTTGGACTCATACATAACCCTTCAGATTAAGGGGCGTAATGATGGACACCTAATCCTCTACGAGTTGGTGTGGAATGTGAGGAGTCAAAGGGAGTCCAAGAGACCTTGGAATATGGAATCCAATGGTCATGCAAAATGTATAATAAATGTACATCATGTGAATAACAAAGTGAAAACACAGTTATCTTTCAAATTTGTTGTTCACATTCCATGTATGTTTAACAATATTTACTAAATGAGTTTTTACATTTAGGGATGTGCGTAAAAGGTTTCCAAGATTTTCCTCATGCAAATCAGGAGACAAATAATGTTGTTGAATCATACCATTATAATCTCAAGGTTGCCTTTCTATCTAAGCATAGAAAGGAATGTTCTCATAGGATGGATTGGCTATTTTATACTCTCCTCACAAATGTTGAACCATGTTACCGATTCAAGGAAATTTTTTAAAAAGAAGGATATTTTAACAACCACAAGAAAGAAAAGCAACTTGAATCATCAATGGAAAAAGCTAGAAGAATTCCAGACAGCGATTTCAGCCATCGTGAGAGCGTATATTATTCTTATTGGGTGAGGAGTCAAAGTACACACAATATGCGATATCTTATCAATTGGCATCGCACAAATTTTTTCACCTGTGATTTCCCATGGTCTATTTGTGGAAACATTTTCAAGCATGCCATAAAGGTAGGTCAGTTATGATTCCCCTTAAATGAATTCATATTCTTTATTGGATCATGATACCATACCCAATACATTCAATTCCCCTCCAAATAAAGTTATAGTGGAGCCAAACCTCAATACAGAGCTCAACACAGTTATCATGGTTGATAACAATGTAGATCCAAATGTTGAAGAACTTTAGTTGGCTAGAGAGGAGTTGTTTGGCTACATAGACTTGTTGAGGGATAGCCCTCCTACTAATTTGAGCAAGATAAAACAATTTATAGGTTTGGTTAAAAAATGATGGATGATGCCAATTGTCTTCATATTATTGACTATGACTTCACCCTTGGGTTGGGTGCTTATGAGTCATATTTGAGGAGAAAAGAGTCTACTTATACCTAAAAAGAAAAAAAAAAGAGGAAAAAAAGGTGCCAGTTTGGAAATTGATTTGAATGTCCCTGAATCCAATTATCAACCATTTGAGTTTCAACATATCAACAAGCGAGTTCTTCCTCATTCCAACAATGCATCCTCTATTATCCTTGGTAAGTTCCATAAAGGGATGTTATAGACATTTTTGGGCACTGCAACCCCAAGCATAAATGTCCATAAACCAAGGGCTCTTAAGTCCCTAAAGGTGTTGTTCCAACCCCTAGAAGAACAAGGTCAACTAATTACAGCATCTCCCAGAAGTTCTCCATGAAAAACTACTCAGAACTGGTCAAAACTGGACCATTTCACCTGCTCCATAGGCAAAGTGCATTGCATCCCACCTAAATACACACAGTAGGTGCAATGCATGTCAAAACTCCCTTCTATGGGGTGCGATGGGCGAGAAGGGACAAATGGCAGGGTCAATCCGCAAGGTGGAGAAGCATGGAATCTTCTAGAAACTTCTCCTATGACACTTTCCTCTCTGAATTCGACCAGGGATGAGTAAGAGATCATCAATATCCAAGTGGAATCAAGAACTATCAGAGGGAAGACACTAATCAAATCTCAAAAGCTGACTCACCTCCCTTGCAGACATCTATATATGGATCCCTCATCCCAGAGATCCAGAGGCTGGAATTTTGTATCTTGTAAGGAAGTGTTGTTGGTTTCTTGGTGCAATATCATAGTGTTGGGTGATCTAAGCTTTTCATGAGGTGAAGAAGGGCTTACTTGCTGAGAGGATGATGCTGGGTTAGAACAATCGGTTGTAATTCTCTTTGCTCTTTCTTGATTATCAATAAAGCTATTCAAGTTTTCCTCCATATTCTTGTATGATTGATTATTTATGCATTTGTATGGTCAATGTACATCTGATCCTATATTGTTTATGATAATAGATCTATGTTCTTGGATAGTGTTATGCTGCTTTGATTCTACAGTTACTCTTTGAAGCCGGGTAGACAAGGAAGCGAGTGGTAAAGACCTACCAGAAGAGAGAGGAATTGAGCAAGGAACCAAGCACAAGACAGAGGTTGGTCTCCTTATTCTTCTCTTATCTATTTCTCATAAAGGAAAACGAAAGTAGTTTTTAGTGTGTTTGTTTCTAAGGTAGCTACCAGCCTTAGTGGGATTAGCAGCTCTGCATAGACACTATTCTCGATAACAAAATGGCGACTGCGCTGGGGATAACAAAATGGCGATTCCGTTGGGGAGCGAGTAGATTGTTTGTTCATCTACATTTGTTTACTTTATAAACTTACAGACGGAGCCTGAAGTCAAGCTAGCTAGCCTTCGAACTGCATTTGCTATGCAAGTGCAAAGTAGATCAACGTTGCTTCAATCAATCTCTGGGTTTTGTTTATGAATTAAACGATTGACTTACAAGATTTCTAATTGCCCTCATGGTGGCTCTAGTAACCTCCTTAGATCTACCCTTGTGATTGATTTACTGATTACCACTTGCTTGGCCTAAATCCCTGAACTGAACTGCAAACTGTGACCTGGAATCCAATCAAAGTCTCGTCTCTGGTCCAGCGCACTGTCTGTTCTATCAACTTCAAATGCAGTGCACTTCCTGAGTGTAGTAGGTGCGTTGCATTTCAGTTTCACTGTGTTACAGGTGCGTTGATCAGACAAGGCCTTGTTCCTAAATTTTGGTTTCTGTGTTCACTCTTTTCAGCTCTATTCAGGAGTTTTGCTACCTATAGTCAGTACACCTCTGTTTGAAACCCCTTTCCTTGTTGTTATTCCGCCTCCATTGTGCAAAGAACTGTAAATGTTTTTATGTATTTTTGAGTCATTTTCAGTTCTCCTTTACAAAGAAGTAGCGTAATTGTATTGTCGTTTCTTGATTTGAAAGTGTCGCAAGTGTCGTTTTCAATCTTAGAAGAGAATCTGATTGTTCTTGATAGTCGATTACACTGTTACTCTTGTATTTGATCTGAATTAGTAGTTTTTCCTAGTGTCGAAAGCAAGTTTTCAATTCCAAATCGCAAAGTGTTGTCATTGTCCTCATTTTGTTTTGAAAAGAAACTTGTTAGTAATTGTCGCTTTGGAAAATAATTCAGATTTGTGCTTAGCTTTCTTTTTATCATTCACACATTAAGAAGGCTGAAAACAAATACATGCATGTGCATTTGCATTTAGACTGTTTGTTGGTTTGATTTAGGACAGTGCACATAGTGTGTGCTCTATGCTCTTTGTTGAAAGAATGCCATCTCTCTTTCCTTAGTAGCTAGGATTTTCATTGCAGAAAGAAGATTAAACGACTATTTATCATCATAGATTGCATTTTAGGAATTGTACATCTACATCATGCGGTGAACCTGAAAGGAAAATTTCTTAAGCAAGATCAACTATAAAATAAATTTAATGAATCTAAAAACGCTTTGGAACCTAACGCACAACATCTAGAAGTCTAGGCTAGAGACATATTCCGACGTCGTAAAGCCTGGTAACTGTTCTTTTCACTATTGGTTGGGTGATTCCTCCACTTTGAGACGATAAGTGCCAGTACGGACTTGTGCTCCCACGTACCATCGAGTATATTTTGGGAGACCACAATAGGCTTTATCCTTTATCCATAGGAAGCCGTGTCTGCCGCCCTATCGATCACAATGCACTGAACACATCATTCGGGAAGATTGACTGTCGTACCGTAAAAAGTATTCTGCAGTTTTGCGATTGGTTGGGTAATCCCTCTGTCTAGATTTCCAGAGCAGTCCCTTTCATTCCTTTTCAGACTCCTTAACAGAAAAGGTCCATCTGAGCACTTATCACTTCAGGCTCATTAAAAATCGAAGGCGACTAGAGTCATCTTTTGTTTTTTCTCGACTCTTAAAAATTGAAAAAACAAGTTGTGTCAAAGTGTCTAAAATTTATTTTAAACGGAATAATCATCACCTTTCCTACATTGATCTTAAGTTGAGGAAAATGGTGTCCATCAACCAAGGAATTCCCCTTGGATGAAATCCTAGTCCCTTCTCCTCTTGGGGAGATGTTGGTGCACCCCATATGGCCACATTGTCTCTTCCAGGATTGACAATCGGTTTGCCCATATGGCTCTTCTCGACTTCTGTCGTTCAGAACACCGTAATTCCTGAACAATCAAGTAAGCAACTAAATGATATTAGAGTTACCCCCCAGCCCTCTACTTCGTCCAATTCTTCCTATCCTCCTTCCTCTTCGCTTGATGAAGCTGGTAAAGCCCAAAATCAAGTAACTGAGAAGAAGAAGGAGAAGAAGAAGAAAGAGAAGAAGAAGAAGGAGCCAAAGGTGAAAAGGGGCAACCAAGCATCGTCTAGCGAAAATCCACACACTGCACCGACCAGGCCTAAATCGCTATCTGTCATTTGCAAAGGAGACCACTATCATCGAGATTGTCCTTGCATCCCTCGGATCTTAAAGGACTGGTCTCCTCGTTTGCACAATCCGGTGTCGTCAACCTCTGATGATCATGTTGAAAGTACACCGTCAACTAGTGAAAGTGAAGCCCCTGGAAAAATAGGAAAATATAAATTTCCTTGTAAATTGTGTGAAGGCGATCACTCCGTCCACCGTTGTCCCTTCTTAGATGAAACTAAAAGAGTCTTGGACGACCGTCTGGTTTCACAGTTACGGCTTCCTCCTGGATACAAGAAACTCTTGCCGAGTTCGTCACTAGTTGAAAATCCGGCTGACACGCCCTTGTGGTTGGCCGAAGCGTCTATCATTGAAGATAAACCATCTGAATCCATACCAGATGAAATTCAAAAGGTCGAGCCATCAGTTGACTCGGTCGTGCCTTCAGAGGATCAATCTTCAGATAATACAGTCACCGAAGAGAACAAGAATGACACCGTTCAAATTCTCTTCGTAAACACAAACTCCGATGAACATGGGGGAAGTCTACCTGTTCCTTTACCACAGGAAGGAAGTTCGTCAGAGTCGTACCCGGCCGTCTATTCGGTCCCACCTCCAAGCAACCTGGTTGTTTCCTTTGACTGGAATCTACTAGGCGGACCCCGTTTACTGGCTAGTGTACCATTTCGAATCATCGCTCAAGTATATAGAATGGTTATGGCCGGTACCATCATAGATGAGGGGGATTCTGTGAGTATCATTTCCTCAACTGCTTGGAAAGCACTTGGTTCACCATCGCTTTTTCCTGAGATGAGAAATCTAACAGGCTTTGACAAAGGAACCAGTCGACCATTAGGGATCCTTCCCGATGTGCCGATAACATTGAGAAGGAAAATTGTTCACATGAACGTAATGGTAGTCCAAGGACCCCTGGATTATAATCTACTCCTTGGACTGGACTATATTAATTGCATGGGAGCCATTTTCTCCTCACCCTTTAGAGTAATGTGTTTTCCGCACAAAGGAAGAGTGGTCAAGCTCGTAGACCAACTTTCATTCCCCGGTTCACACATAGAAAATAGTCATATACCAACCCTAAATGGTCTTTTCACGCAAGGAATGCCTCATCAATCCCCAGTCCGTCCTCCTGATGAGCGCGAGTGATTCGGAGGGCATGACTGAAACCCAGGGGGCATGCACCCTGGCCTGTTTTGACAGGAAAACTTCAGGTATAGGGTAGGTTTCCGCGAAGGATATCTGACTAGTCTGACACACCCATCCGTTTAGGGAAAGGGGATTAGAATAGAATAAGATTCCCTCGTCAAAGTTATGTGAGTAGAGGCGTCTGCGCCACTCACCTTTGTCTATTTCAGTAGACATCACTGAAGAAGTGTTTTGTTTGTGGCACAAATAGAACAATCTTTGGTAACCTGAAAGAGGTAGGCCTTTCCCGATAAAACAAATGTTTTGTCTGCAAATTGAGGGGTAACCTGAAAAGGTAGGCCTTTCCCGATAAAACAAATGTTTTGTCTGCAAATTGAGGGGTAACCTTGAAACTCTATTTCACTATACCTGGGGGCATGCAAACCTTTTGGCATGCAAGCGAAGAGCGGCCATTTATTTTTTAAATTTATAGGCCCTCTAACCCTTTAAACTCGTAGGATTGGTCATTTCCTAACTTGCATAAAGAAAGGATGTGGGGCAAAGCTTTGAAATAATGTTGTTTTATATATGAGACATCCTTATTATGCGACTGGATTAATCGAGCAGTTTTAACGTGGAATTCAATCTCGTTAAAAAATAAACATAAGCAATGAGCAAGTGTTTCCCCTAGCATTTAAGCTCATTAAAAAATGAACCAATTTCCAGTAAATAACCATCGTGAATGTATTACTTCAGCCTTTAAAGCCTTGGTCGTGTTCTCATCATCACCTCCACTCTGTATTGGCCGATCATTCACCTCCACTTGATTGTTTACCCCTTTTGAGGAACAGCTGCGAAGAGTGATCTTGTTAGCCATCCTTGTGACACTGTCGTGATTGGAAAATTCCAAACCTTACCTGGAATCAGCTGCTACCCGAATCTATCACTCGTTCCTCAAAAAACGAGTCTCCTTTAAGCTCTTTTCAACTGACTCGTAAAATATGAAAAGATTACCGAGCCATTGGCCTCTCCAGCTCGTTAAAGTGACCGGAAGTGCTATCCCTCCTTTAGATTTTAATCTTTTTGGACCTGAGGGATTATTACACAAAAAGATCGAGCGCTTGTCTTGTTCGGCTCGTTAAAATTACTGAAAATTCATCCCTTTTGTATTATTTTATACTTTTTCGGACTTAAGGGATTAGATGACGAAAAATGATTTTTGGAGTTTCCTTTACGTTCCTTTTCAGACTCTCTAAAATTGAAAAGGACCAACTTATCTTTGTCGTTAAACTCGTTAAAACCTAATAGCGACAAACTTGTCCATAACAGACAAGAACGAGTTTCACTATCGCTAGGATTGTTAAAACATAGCGATGGGTTTGCCCGAAGGGCAAATTATAGAACAAGCATATGTTATCCTCCTCAAGCTTGACAAAAATAAAGAGGTGTTGGTCAGCAATGACTGGGGAAAAAATTGGGAAGAAAACTTGAAGAAACTTTGTTGGTAGCAAGTCGCTCTTGAACATGACACTTTCACTCTGCATCCGAGTCGGGTTGGGTTGTTCCATTCACTGGTCACATCACCATGGTTCCATCACACCATCCACATTTGGGGTTAATTCTACCAATCCATCATGTCAGTGTCGCCGATATGTTCAAGAGAAGTCGCTCAGAGAATTCACCTGTGTCTCACCCACTATAATACATTTTTGCTCCATTCTTTCATGATCGCCACCCTGAACCGTATATCACCAGATTGTTTTCACCTCCATTAAAATCATTTGCTTCATTCCGTGTCATTGATGTGGGATTCACTAAGGCCCTCCTATGAAAAATTGCTTCTTGTCGACATTAGCTCATTATCGAAGAAGTCGATCTAGGAACAACCCTTTCAGTACTTTGAAGCTTGCATGCCTCAATGGCAAGTTTCTCACTTCTGGCGACAAGTTTACATCAATGGCCTTCGAGACCGAAAGATTTTGCGTGGTGTTCGACGCCAAGTCCCTTATTCACACCACGTGAATTGCACTGCAGTACCTTGAGGATCATTATCATTATCGGTGATTCCTCTCACGCCTGTTAACAGCTTACAGCATTGGCTAGTAATCAGGCGATGTCTTTCCATGTTCGACTCCAGAACATCTCTCACATGGATCGACTTGTACTTTGAGTGAAGATCGAACGCGATTGAAGACCCCGGATCTAGTTTCATCCATCCAGGCTGCGATATATATTCAGGAAAATAAAGACATCAAATGTACATCATTGCTACATAGATAATCATCCAATCTAAGCGATGATGGCTCTACCAGAATCACCAGTCTACACTCAGACGATTGTCTGTCCCATGTACATGAAAATGAATTTATAAAGTTGAGCATGGGAATGCCCGCCTCTGCTAGATCATGAAAATAAAATGAAGATAATGTATTGTATTGTATCTTATTACAGGTCGCCTCCCAGTTCAAAAAAAAACTTTGGATCCTCGTGATAAAGCATTTCACCCGACATCAAAAGATTAACAACCTCATGCTTTAGGGGGCAACTGTTATAGACATTTTTGGGCACTGCAAGCCCAAGCATAAATGTCCATAAACCAAGGGCTCTTAAGTCCCTAAAGGTGTTGTTCCAACCCCTAGAAGAAAAAGGTCAACTAATTACAGCATCTCCCAGAAGTTCTCCATGAAAAACTACTCAGAACTGGTCAAAACTGGACCATTTCACCTACTCCATAGGCAAAGTGCATTGCATCCCACCTAAATACACATAGTAGGTGTGATTCATGTCAAAAAGCCCTTCTATGGGGTGCGATGGGCGAGAAGGGACAAATGACAGGGTCAATCCGCAAGGTGGAGAAGCATGGAATCTTCCAGAAACTTCTCCTGTGACACTTGCCTCTCTGAATTCGACCAGGGATGAGTAAGAGATCATCAATCTCCAAGTGGAACCAAGAACTATCAGAGGGAAGACACTAATCAAATATCAAAAGCTGACTCACCTCCCTTGCAAACATCTATATATGGATCCCTCATCCCAAAGATCTAGAGGCTGGAATTTTGTATCTTGTAAGGAAGTGTTGTTGGTTTCTTGGTGCAATATCATAGTGTTGGGTGATCTAAGCTTTTCATGAGGTGAAGAAGGGCTTACTTGCTGAGAGGATGATGTTGGGTCAGAACAATCGGTTGTAATTCTCTTTGCTCTTTCTTGATTATCAATAAAGCTATTCAAGTTTTCCTCCATATTCTTGTATGATTGATTATTTATGCATTTGTATGGTCAATTTACATCTGATCCTATATTGTTTATGATAATAGATCTATGTTCTTGGATAGTGTTATGCTGCTTTGATTCTACAAGTACTCTTTGAAGCCGGGTAGACAAGGAAGCGAGTGGCAAAGACCTACTAGAAGAGAGAGGAATCGAGCAAGGAACCAAGTGCAAGACAGAGGTTGGTCTCCTTATTCTTCTCTTATCTATTTCTCATAAAGGAAAACGAAAGTAGTTTTTAGTGTGTTTGTTTCTAAGGTAGCTACCATCCTTAGTGGGATTAGCAGCTCTGCATAGACACTATTCCCGCTAACAAGGGATAAGATCGACATATTTAGATTAGTTTATATAGCCATAACCATTTCTTAATGAATTAGTGTGCAAATTTTTGCAGTGGCGCAACATCCTTGTAGTTTGTTTTCTCCTATGGTTCATCCTCCATTGGAGCATGCTTTGTTGGTTCACAACTACCCAATTGGTGATTTTCTATGTTTGTTGCTATATATTCCCTCTTAATTTTCTTTTAAATGTGTGTATTGGATGTTATTGATGTTGTTAATGTAGTGTCTGAATGTTTGTAGAAGTGTGACATCCCACCAGTGTGCCTGCAATTCAAGCACATGGATGGATGCACCATCAATATAGTTATCACATCATTCAAGGTGCATTGGATGGGATTCCTAATTCATGTAGTCAATATTATTATGTTTGTACTACTTGACATGCCATTATTTTCTTTGATGAAAATTGCATTGTTATCTTACAGATGCAAGAGCTTCTCCTATGAATCATCCCCCACTAGACCATGCTTCATTGGTTGACAACCGTCCAATTGGTGATTTGCAAGGTTTATTGTTATATTTTCCCTCTTAATTTTCTCTTAAATGTGTGTACTAGATTTTATTGATGTTTTTAATGTAGTGTCTAAAGGTTTGCAAAGGTGTGACATCCCACCAGTGCGCCTTCAATTCAAGCACATAGACAGATGCACCATCGATCTAGTTATCACATCATTTAAGGTGAATTGGATGGGATTCCTAATTCAAGTAGTCAACATTATTATGTTTTTATTACTTTACATAACATTATTTTCTTTGATGAAAAGTGCATTGTTATCTTATAGATGCAAGAGCTTCTCCTATGGATCAACCTCCACTGGAGCATGCTTTCTTGGTTGAAAACTGTACAATTGGTGATTTGCCAGGTTTGTTGTTATATCTTCTCTATTAATTTGCTCTTAAATGTACGTACTTGATGTTATTGATGTTGTTAATGTAGTGTCTAAATGTTTGTAGATGTGTGACATCCCACCAATGTACCTTCAATTCAAGCACATAGACGGACGTACCATCGATCTAGTCATCACATCATTCAAGATGCATTGGATGGGATTCCTAAGTCATGTAGTCAATATTATGATGTTTGTATTACTTTACATACCATTATTTTCATTGAAAAATGCATTTTTATCTTACAGATGGAAGAGCTTCTCCTATGGATCATCCTCCACTGGAGCATGCTTCATTGGTTGACAATTCTCCAATTGGTGATTTTCCAGGTTTTTTGTTATATATTCCCTCTTAATCTTCTCTTAAATGTGTGTACTGGATGTTATTGATGTTGTTAATGTAGTGTTTGAATGTTTGCAGAGGTGTGACATCCCACTAGTGTGCCTGTAATTCAAGCACATAGACGGATGCACCATTGATCTATTTATCACATAATTCAAGGTTCGTTGGATGGGATTCCTAATTCATGTAGTCAATAATATGATGTTTGTATTACTTTACATGCCATTATTTTCTTTGATTAAAATTTCATTTTTATTTTACAGATGTAAGAGCTCCTCCTATGGATCATCCTCCATTAGAGCATGCTTCGTTGGTTGACAGCAGTCCAATTGGTGGTTTGCAAGGTTTGTTGTTATATCTTCACTCTTAAATGTGTGTAATGGATGTTATTGACGTTGTTAATGTAGTGTCTGAATTTTTGCAGAGGTACAACATCCCACCAGTGTGCTTTCAATTCAAGCACATAGGCAGATGCACCATAAATCTAGTTATCACATCATTTAAGATGCATTGGATGGGATTCCTAATTCATGTGGTCAATATTATGATGTTTGTATTACTTTCCATTCAATTATTTGCTTTGATGAAAATTGCATTGTTATGTTACATATGCAAGAGCTTCTCCTATGGATCATCCTCCATTGGTGCATGCTTTATTATTTGACAACTGTCCAATTGGTGATTTTCTAGGTTCGTTGCTATATCTTCCCTCTTAATTTTCCCTTAATATTACTAGAAATCAACAGTGGAGATTTATCTCCCCTGCTAATGAAGTAAAGCACAAGGGGTGTATGAGTATACCACAAGGGGTGTGAACAAGTTATAATGGTTGGTTTCCAAAATTACAGTCAACATAATAGAATGGATGTCACATGTTTATTTTGTTCATCAATTTCCGTTCATTGAAGATCTAATCTATTTATCAAGCTTGCAATAGGTTTATGTATTATGTGATTCCAAATTCTCATCTTGGGAGCATTATTACTAGTATAATATTGACATGCATATATTGAAAATTTGTGACGTGTGTCAAGAGTTGGTTATGTTGTGCAAGTCATTTTCCCGACAAACAAACAACATGCCAAAGAGAAAGGTTTGGCAATACAAATAAATGATTTCAAGAAAACTTGTAAAAAACATTCATGTATTCTGATTCCCAGTTCGAGAGCATGACATGGAATACATATAATTTTTCCAATAGTTATAGACTTTGTTTAGTAAATTGTATCATAAAAGGTTGTAATATTTTATGGTTTCCTTCCTGGATGTTATGGAACTTAAAATTTTGTACATTTTGATATATAATGTATGAAAAAGAAAGACAAAGGGTTTAGAACTCTCTAGGAAAAGCCTTGTGTGTATTGTAGGATTTTCAAGATCAATATAGTTTTCTCTTTGCAAAAGTTTGAAAGTTTTCAAATATTCGTGTGTTACTAGTTTTTTGTTTGTCCTCCTTCTACATGGTTGTTCTCCTTTTTTCTGCTCATATGTTCATATCTTCAGCATTGGAATATAGTTATAATGAACTAGAATTCATGTTTGATTTCTCACACTCATAATATTCAAATTCTTTAAGTGTTTTTCCATCTAAAGGTTACAAAAATCATTGTGTGGTACTCTATTTTTTTTAGATCAATATGATATTCTCTTATTACATCCTGATTTTTACAATCTGAACAAAGAAGCCAATACTTGTCTTTCCTCTAGCAGATTTTTGAAGGATTTGCAACTCTTACTCATTTTTGTAAGCATAAGCACACATATGAGTATGGACAAGAGTGGGGATGTTGCTTCCCCTGTTTTCAAAATTATTGCCTTTTGTATGCTCATAAAAAAATTAGAATATGTTTAATCCAAAGATTGTAACATGTATTTTATAAAACATGACCTTATCACTCTTTAATATTTCATGACAAAACATTTTCCATTACTTAATAACTTAATTCACACAAACTTTCTCGGTTTTATGATTTTGCAAGCATTCCTGTAGGTGTTGGAAAATGATTTTCTAGTGCTCCTATAGGCGCTGGAAAATGATTTCCCAACATTTTTCTGAAGCCACCTTTTCCCATTAAAACACCTCACCATCCTAAAACCTGTAAAGCATGGTAACAAAAGTCATAACATTTAATGGAGTGACTTATAATTGCTCCCTCGGTCATCCCCTGCCCTTTTTCCCTTGAAACTTTGTTGAATAGGTTCTTGGTTATATTTTGTATTTTATTTTCATGGCACTGAAGATATCCACTGTGTGTCTATCACTAGTGTCATTTGCAAGCAATTCTTGCCAAAAATCCATGTTTCTTCCAACCACCCCCTATAGGAAATTGCATCTATCTTTCTTAACTACATGTTGTTTGAAGATAACGTGCCTGAGTTCAAGCCATTCCCTATACAGGAATGGTTTGTAGGATCATGTTTACATGGCCTCATATTTATGCCTCTTAAAGGAGGGTCTAGGTCTCTGAGAGGGTGTTTTCTTGTCCAACCTCTCAAGAATTGTCTATATCAAGTCCAATCTGTTAATGGATGTGTCAATGGCCTTTAAATTTGTACTTTTGTTTAAGCAAAGGCTACTAGACATGGAAATATGCATGTCATAATTTTGGGTGTCTAAGTTGCTAAAATGGAACCCCATTATGTGAAATGTAAAGATCAAACCAATTTAACTCAGAAGGGAATATATGCATTCAAGAAACACAAAAGAGAGGATATGTGTAAGAGTTTTTCACAATAGTCATCATGTTAAGAATTGATATGTATTACACTTGATTACCTTTATTGAAGTCAGCCAAGGAAAGGAAAGGAATATCCCTGATATGGGACAAAACGATCTCTATTACATAACTACTTTTACAAAGGTCTTCCTATTCTCGAGAGATGGCCCAAAATTTGCAAACAATCACCTACAAATATTCACCCATAAAACTTGAGTTTTACCCTTAGGCATAGAAATCTACAGTTATGTCCAAAAAAAGAGTCCTAGACATCAAGTCAACAAAGGGAATTTCAATAATAAACCGAGTGAATAAAAATAGGAACGATGACCTTGAATGCTACATGTGGTGGGTTTTAGATTATGAAGTGATATATTTATTTTCCAAGATTATTTTCCTCTAACAAAGGCCTTTTGCAAAATGTTAGTGCCTTTTCTTTTATGCATTGTGTGTTATCTTTGCATCAGTTCCTGTGGTGGTTAATTTTTTCTTTATTTATTGCGCAATTTGTATTTCACATTGCTCTACTTTTTGTACAATATCCTATCTCTTTTTTAGAATATTTTACACGTCAGTTTTTTGGCGTTCATATTGATGGTAAGTAATGCTTGTAACAAATAGTGCTTAGGTAGTTGTCTATTGCTGACAATTGATAGGTGATGTAAAGAAGTTATTGTTGTGATTCCTCCATATTTTAATACTTGGTTTGTTTCTTCTGATTTTTTGATTATTAGACAACCATCTTAGACTTTTGGAATTGCAGGAAATACGTTTCTTGTGTTTGAATTTATCATTGTATAAAAAAATTAACCAGCAAAGTAAGTTTAATGAGGATTTTATTTTAAAAAGTATTTGTTTTATTACTATTTGTCTTTTTTACATTCAAAATATAATCCTTGGCTGAAGAGGGATCATGCTAGTTACGCCAAGTAGTTATGCAGTTGTCAGGTTGAAATTTTGTAGCGTTCATAATGAGCCATTATATTCCTCATGTAATGAGATGGGAATCCACGCAACATATTTATTAGTTAATTTGAACTGCAATTTGTAATTCATTGAAATTTACAAGAAGATATCTAAAGACTATTATGGATGTTTTGAATAATACATAGCGTTTGGATAGATTCATCATAATAGTACTTACATTGACAAATTAATCATGTTTGTGATTGAGATAACATGAGTTATATATTTTCAGTGTCACTTTCTTACATTTCACATGTTTCATTGTTTTCTAGAAAAAAAGTATAAACCAAATTCTGAAACAAACCCGCTAAAAAAAGAGATAAACAAATTTTAAGCCTGCAATTTGCAAATTCCAAGGAAACATGACACACTGCAATCTACTAATTAAGAATAAACCTATATTGTGAGGCTCAACCTATACTTCATAGATAAATTTTCTAGATTGGAAACTTGGAGGTAAGACTACCCCTATACTCTATGGATAAAATTTTGGATTGTCAACTTGAAGGTGAGTATAAGCCTGTATTTGATAGATAAAATTATGGTTTGCAGAATGCAAAAGTTGTGCACAATTTAAATAGAAGGTTTAAATGTATAGTGTAATCCCCACATTCTGCTCAATTTTATGTATCTAAAAATCATTGGATTTAATGTTTTTAATATTTTTTTCTTGCTTATAATTTAAGCGTAATTTTCCAATTCCAATAAAAAACATGAAAGAGGGCGATGGAGGTTGCCAGGTGTTGTGTTTTAACTCACAAAAATAGAACATTTTCACATTAATGTTGTTAACATTTTTAGGCCCCTTGACTAATTTAAACTTTAAATCTAGACATAATTGCCTCAATGCATTAGAAAATTCAAATCACTAACATGGTAAAATAACACAAAAGAAAATATTTATAACCTCAACAACATTCAATTATTTATTCACAAACCATGCAAATATTACATTTCTCCATATACATGGAATATATCACATTTGTCCATATACTTGTCACCCATACAAGAGAACCCAATCATTGCAGGTTAGGGTAAAATAGTACATTAATGGGTTCTTCTTTAATGAAAGAACCATGCCATGAGTGCCCCCACAAAAATGACAACAAACACGCATTCCCATAATGAGGACCTATCTTGTTGTTGCTCAATGACTTATGGTGTAATAGATGATGATCCTATGTCATCATTGACAACTCCACACAGTAGATGAGTGGACATTTTTTTTATATCTGCATGGTAATCTATGTTAAAAGATTGAAATTCATAACTCCAGATTTTGGCTTCCTTGTAAAGGGGTTTGAGATTGTGCTTTCGAACTTGATATATGTCTTTCATCTAGTTGCAGATTAACTCTGAATTTGTGAGTACGGTGATATCATTGACACCAATATTTTTTTTCCTCTTTTAGCCCTTCAACAAGGGCAATATAGTATGCTTCGTTATTTGTAGTCCTTCCCTTCACTACTTTCTTTCTATGCAGCACATGTTTTGTTTCACTATTGTTAAGCACAAATTGAACAATTTCTTGTCCCATATTAGGATAACAGGAGACCTCAATGCACATGATCCACTTTTGCACCATTTTTATGCTTACAATAGCTGGAAAATAAGATAACAATAAAACGATAATAGAATTACATATTTAAATTTTAACATTAAACAACCTATAGTGCTAATAATAAATGGGGATAAATTGCATTTAAGCATATGCCCTAACAAAAGCCAAGAAATGCATTATTTCCAAAAAACTAATTGGAACATTATAAAAGAATAACTCCTTTAGCCATTCACAAAGGACAGTTCTCCAAATATTCATAAGCAGAAAGCCAAAATGAAATTTGAAACAATGGACAAAAAAATAAAATTTGCATAATTTTTAAGATTGCAAGGAGAATAGAAAAGAAAAACATACAACAAAATTACTAGTCATTCAGAAGTGGCATTAAGGCTAGGGTAATAACATAAGAAAATCACTCAGGAAAGCATAAAGATTCAGCAAATTCTGCTACATAACTATAGAAAAATGCCATTAAAGGATCAAAAAGATGCATTACTATGCATACTTGCCAGTACAAACCAAATAGATCCTAAACATGATTTCTACTAAACTGGATTATAGAGAATTGGTTGTCCACCCAAGTAATGCAGAATAATATATGGCACTAGAAAACTCAGGAAAGCATACAGATTCAAGAAAATTTTCTTCGTAACTATAGGAATAATTGTCATTTAAGGATTAACAAGCAGAGTTACTATACATGCCTATTATTAACATATTCTAAATTGGATTTTTGCTAAGATTGGTCCTTAGATGAGGTAATGCAGAATAACTTAAACCCTCTACTAACAGTTACAAGAAACAGATAAGAAAATTTTCTTAGGAAGAGATACATCTTCCCAACAAGTTAATGTATACAACTTCTCTCGCCCTTGAATGGAACATGTCAAAATTCATAATATAAATTATGTAAACTCATGCCATTGGCAGTTGTATCAATGCCAAGTTCTATAACAAACAATTTCCACATCATATCATATGCATGAAAATAAACCAAAGAAGGAAAAAAGAATGATGAGCTAGGGATAACATAAATGAATATAGTATTTTGTAGTGCATGGGAGACAAATTTCATTTTGGGAGTTTACATTTCACATCCATAAGGGGTTGGTATCACAATAACTTAGTGTGGCAGCAAAAGACTTGTAAATGAATCCTATGTATTTTAACCTAACAACATTGGTTTCTAAGGTGCAAACTTCCTAAAAATGAAGCCAAAACCTATATGAACTCTTGACACAGATTCTGCCTTCTTAAATCTCCAGACAATACATTTGTCACAGTATAAAAGTATTTACTTGAAGTGAGAGGAATGGATGGGAAATGTTCATTAGACATGGCAATGAAACATCCTCAACTTTGTCATGAACATTATTTACATTGGATTCTTCATTTAATGCTTTGAAAAGTTTTGCCTTTGGGAATGTTCCACATATTGTTTCAACATAAATTTATTCTGTCAAACTTCCCGCGTGGGTAAATCATAGGTCTATAACTATCATCATCCAAATTCTTTGTTCATATCTAATGCATGCATTAAGTGTGACCTTGATTTGGAAGACAGATTCAAAACTTCAATAGAAACTTCTAAATTGTATTGATTTATATTTTCCAGAATAGGTGCAATGCTGGAATTAATCTTTTGTCATGAATCAATCCTCTGTTTCCATGCAGATCATATAGCACAAAATACACATAACACTAGGCCTTGATCATTTGGTTGTGAAAGAATTTGCCTATTAGGATTCTCAAGGGGAACATGATCATGATCATCATAGAGTCCATCATTTTATAATTATTATGTGGTGTAAGAATGACTTCTTTGGTAATAGAAGCAAATGGTCTAAAGTTGTTCTTCTCTAGGACTTAGTAGAGCTATGGGAATTCTTTGCAACCTTTTCACTGCATTTAACTACTCTATCATAACAACAACCTTCAAAGCCACTCATTCTTGTTACATAAGAAATGTTGCTGCTCAAGAAGACGATAAATTGTATTCTTAACAATCTCTCTTCTTATAAGAGGTGGCATATATGCTTATGAAATTCCAAATGCAAGACCCTTACCAGGAGAATATATGTTTAAATGGTTTCATATTTAATGCATCCTTTCAAGGGAGAATGACTACAGAGGAAAGTAGGGGTATGAACAAGGTAAACTGAGTAGCTTTTGTACTTCAAAATTTTGGATTATAATTTTAAAAATCCTGAAAAGACTGAAATGATGAGCTAAATGAAATTAAGTCATGCTTCTATCGTGATAGGAAATAGCTTCACCCAAAACATTGGAACTACTCTACAGTTAAGAAATAAAGCAGTGAAACCCAAAGCATTAGAACCACTTTCTAGTGAAAGTCTTGTAAAGTCTTGTAAATGGTTTAATTTACACTTTTGGGTTAAAATAATATAGTAGCAGGGTCGCAGGGCAAATGCATTTACCTCTGAAATTTTAGAGGCGTCAGGTAATTGGAGGGACCTCCAGAATTGGTGCATCGCTTACCAGTCTCGTAGGGGAGAATGACGAAGAAGAGCTTCTAGCGACGTGAGCAGTTTGAATTCGAAGGGCATGACAGAGTAGTTTAAATGTGAATGTATAGGCACGACAAAGTAGTTTCAATGGGATGGGTTGTAGTTAATGTAGGATGGCGGAAGGTGTAGCAGGGGATGAGGGGACGAAAGGGTGGCCGAGGAGGAGGTGCTCCGACTACGAATGGTGGGGTCCGACATGAGGCGAAGAGTGACAGGAGGAGGATGGGGGGGGCTCACAGTCGACGGTGGGGCTTGACGGGATATCGGATCATGATCGTCGGGCACCATAGGAGGGGTTGGAATGGGTGTCACATCACCCATTCCTTCGCATGAATAGTTTTTTCCCTCAATAAATCCAAATTTAAAATAAATCTAACTTAATAACAAAGAAACTATCAATTATAAAATATTTATTTCACAATACATATATTCCAAATTATCTAATATGAATAAAGAAACAATTAATGCACATTTAATAAATAATATTATATTTACATTTACATTTAATATTACATTTGTGTGATTGGTGAACAATTTTTTTACCTTTATTAATTAATGAAATTGACTCAAAAACACACTCTATATATTCCAAATTTTTTTTCCCCTGGAAAAATCGTAATTTTATTCATTTAAGAGTAAAATTACATGTTGTAGATGTTGTATAGCATTGTTGTAATAAACTTGTCCTGTTAATCAGGATCTAATAATCAATCAAATTGTCAACCTAGGCTTTCCTACTCTTTTTTTTTCCACTTTCCGCCAACCCTCATTGTTAGGCGGAGCTATTACAATAATCATGTTTGTTTCATTTGTGGCAGCCATGATGTCCTTTTCAGAATCTGTGCTTGTTGGTGAACATGCTCATTTGTTGCCTCCTATTTCCTGCATGGAGTTCTCATATTGTTGCTGAGGGTTACCTGCATTTGTGTCTATTGTTCCTTCAATCAGATTTTCCTTGTTCTGTAGGTAGCGTGGGTAGCTTTCTTTGCTGATTTCTGGGTTGTTCCTTTCTTCTTCATCTTCTTGTAGATTGCTGGTGGTTTATGCATTCTTTTCCTCTGCTATATCCTCTTCTATATCCTCCGCCCATGTGGCTGAAAATTGCCATCCTTTCGGCTTTGGTGGTTGTCTCCTTTTCCTTTCTTTTTTGTTTTGTGGGCATGCATTCTGTAGATGACCAGTTTGTCTACATATGCGGCAGCGGAAGGCGGTGTTTTCATAATCCAATGGTTGTGCCCATTGTTTTCCATTATGTATTAGGAGAATGTGATCTGGTAAGCCTTGACTGAGGTCTACCTCCACGCATATCCTGGAAAAAGTGTAGATATCCTTGGATAGGCGCTCATGATCTGCTTTTAAAAAGGATCCCAAGGTATTGCCTATTCCTTCTAGTACCTTGTAGTGCCAAAAGTGAATAGGTAGGTTGAACAGTTTTACCCAAACTGGCATTTTGGTAACCACCATGCTGTTTGGATCGAAATCCAGGAACCAAGATTTCAAGAAAAGGCCAACGTTTCCCCAAAACCATGGACCCTCGTTCAATGCATATTCTTTGTCCTTTATGGTGTCAAATTTGACAATAAAGAATCCTTTTGAACAGAGGTGGATATCACAGTTTTCTGTCCATATGGAGTATATCCATTGGCGAAGGGCTTCCGGCTTGGGCCAAAATCCATTGAACCTGCATATCACTGCTTTAGTTGAGTAATCATATTGTATTTCATTTACCTCTGGTATGGATATTGTTAATGCAGGGTTCTGTGTTGTCTGCTCAACAATGTATGCCCCTGGTGCTGTAGCTTGTTGTTCTGGTTTCTTTTGTGGTTCCATCTTCCCTTTCACTGCATCTTTGAATGAAACAGGTCCTTTTGAACTTGTGCCGGGGCAGCCTCCGCGCAATCTTGTGCTGAGACAGATGGTAGAGTCCTTTGCTATACCGTATTCCATTAGTTTGAACCCCTCCTGAATTACCTTCCCTGCATAGAGGAGGAGTTGTTTGCCTGGTGGGATTCCAGTCTTTTCATGTATCCTCTGTTTGAGGATTTCTATTGCCTCCCATATCCCTATTTCAATGCATATTGTATTCCCTCCCATAGATCTAATAAAGAGAGGGCTTTTTTTATCTTCAATCATCTTTGCCGATGAGTGTATTTCCAGATCTGACCTACATAGGGGTGGATCTGCTCCACAGGGGTCTAGATCTGATAGCCTATGACCCGATCTGTGCCCAAGTACTGTAGTTCGCAGAGGATCAGTCTGCCGGATCAAATTCCTGTAGACGCAGGCTCTGCTTCCTATCCAGGGCGTAAATGGGGGTTGATTAACAGTGCGCGGTTCTAGATTTTGGATCTCGAGGCTCGATCTCAGCTCCATGCCACGGATCAAGTAAGATAATGCCCGATCTGGGCTTAATGGCACTTGCTCAAGTAGGCTTTTAACGAGATCTGCAGCCTGTAGATACAGATACGGGTTCTGATGAGCAATATTTTTAAGATTTCTTTTTCTTACCTCCAGGGTTTTGTCGCCGTGGGCTTCTAGTCCTTGGATCTGCATCAGTATACCACTGCCTATCAAAACGCAGTGATTGAAGGCCCTCCGCTCTGATTCCGGACGCGTTTTGCAGCCATTTGCGGTGCTGCATTTGCTGGGTGCCAGATCTACTCAATGCCGGTAGCCCTCTTTCACCTGTGGAGTGATAGGCAGGTACAGGGCCGTCGTCAATCTCGCCGATCTCGCAGCCTCCGGATCGAAACTCGCTATGCCTGCTTTCGCCATCGCCCCGGCTTCAGATCCGCTCCGTCTCAGTTGTCCGTGACTTTCACCCACTCAAACTCTTAATTCATATTCCAAATTATCTAATAGGAATAAAGAAATAATTAATACATTTTTAATAAAAATATTATAATTTTAAGAAAAAATTTAGAGATAATTAATGCATTTTTAATAAAAATATTATAATCTTAATATTGTTTTAGGTGAACAATTTGTTTTCCCAACTACATGAGTTCAAGTTTAGGAGACATGTTGTAAGTGACTTGTTTGTGAAATTTATGAAATAATTGTGAGAGATTAGTTAAAATATGAAATAGTTTTTTGTGAATCAAACAATACAATTTCCAATTTCTAGCAGTATTGTGATTTCTTGTTGTTTAAAAGGCTCTTTTGAATGCATAAATAGACTTAACACTCTAAAAAACCTTTGTTGCACCCCAAAAAAGAGTCATTTCATCTATTAGTTAGACTAATACAACAATATTTATTAAAGCATTATATCTCATCATGTGATTGGCGGGGATTTGATCCTAGGTGGGGAAAATAACCCATTGACTTAAAAAAAAATTGGGCATTGGGTACTCCCTGTGGAAGAAAGTTAGCCCCTCTCTCAGGGTGAAGGCAAGAGTCGAGGTTGTTGGTACAAGGCAAGAGTTGAGGTTGTTGCTACTATATTAGGGTGAAGACAAGAGTTGTGGTTGTTGGTACTAAGTCAACCCTCACTATAGACTCACTTAAGAGCACAAAAATGTTACTATATTCCAGACCATCAACATGTACTTAAGTGGGGAGGATGACAATTATTCTACCCAACCACCCAAACTAAACTCAATTGACGACTACGAGATATATATGAATATACAAATTATTTAATAGAAATACAATATGAAAATAAATAATAAATTCAACTTAAATAAATAATATTTATAATTTACCCCGACGGGGCTGGCGAACTTGGAAACTCACATTGAAGACAGACAGGGGGCGAATTCGTGTAAAGTACGATCATGGCATATGATGAAGGTGGCCAGGACAGCTAGCGGTGGGCTAGAGAACCATCGAGAAGGATGAAACAACTTATAAGGTGGATGACCTGTTCATGGGCATTATTTTATCTTCAAGTTATGGGATTGAGTGAGGGTGGTGCAAATGTCGTTGAGTATGCACAATTGATCACCCTGTGCATGCTCTCCTGTTTGGAAGCTCCAGTTGGGGAAGTTGTTGTTAGGAATCGCAGTGCTTTATGTGATTTTGTGTATGGTTTGGGTCATCTTATTTGGGACCCTGGAGCCTCGATGAGAGCCTTCCTCACAGGTGGTTGATTTTCGAAGCAGCGGGGAGTTGAAGCAACCTTCTGATTTAGAGTGCATGACAATTAGTTAACTCGGACACGCTAGGAGGAAAATTTGTAAGGGCCCTAGTTTTTTTTGTCTGCAATTGTACTTTTCCTATTTTAATTGTAGTGCATGTGGGGTATGTTCAATTCCTCTACTCTCAGGTGAATTTTGGGTTTGAATATTGTAGCCAACTAATATGGACAGTGGTAAGGGTTCTCGGTTTGTTTTTCTGCAGTTGTGTTTTTCTAGTTTTTACAGTGTCGCATGTGGGGTATGCTCAATTCCTTTGTTCTTGGGTGAATTTTGGTTTCAAAGACTGGAGCCAACCAATACGGGCCTAGCTTCGAGTGTTTGGTGGTTGGGAGATGCATCAGTGTAGGGCATTGGTGGGGAATAATCAACCTTGTACTAGGTGGCCTCCTTTTGAGAGAGGGTTGTGCATTGAGTTGAGGCAATGTAATTATGTTGGGTAAAAGTGGTGTTTGGGTAGTGGCCTTGGAACATTTGAACCTCCCCTAGCCATAAGTGTTGAGCAATAATGTCTAAGCATAATGCAATGTTGCGCCAGAAGAGGGGGTGAGGCCCATGGGGCACTAAGAGGAGGAGGAGATCATTCTGATAAGGATGAAGCAGTGGGTGTTGGGCGAGGATGGGGTACATGACCAAGCCCACTCCCTCGGCCAGGTGGTCCAGTCGGTTACCCTAAATTCTATGGATGTGCAGATCGAAACAATCGAGGCTATGTTGGAGGATATTCGCAAGCAATCCTATGACAATCAAAACGAAGTCATAACTTCCCTCAATGACCTACAACAAAATCAATGGGACATTCTTGATTGATTGGCTTCTCTGTGACGAGGTCAAAGGATCACAAACGATCGCTTGGATGATTTTCAGGCGCGCTTCGCTCATGTGGAGTTCCATGCCCATCGGGACTTTGATCAACCAATTGCTCTGGGTGTTGGTCAAGCACCAAATTCTCGTCCTATTCTATGATGTTAGTTGGTTTCTTGCTTATCTTATGTGTTTTTTGGGCTCTTTGGCTGGCTCAATTATGGTCTCTATGTAAAGCCTAGCAATTTTTTCTAGAATTTTGGTTTGATCTACTGAACAACAAATTTGGTCGGGTTGAAGCTGGGAGAACAAAAGTATGTTTTTCTAGCATATGTAATATTTTGATGATGAATTAATACAAATTGTTTTGACTAACAAAAAAATATTTATAATTTAATAATTATTTTAGATTTGTAATTACATTTTAATAAAAATAAGAAAAATTTCAAAGAATTAAATATTTAAATTATGTGTTTTTGATTCATTTATTTATAGAGAGAAAGAGAAAAGGGTTAACTAGAATTACCTAGGGTAGTTAATCGGAATGATTATTATCCTTCTTACCCATATTTAAGTCTCATTATTAATATAGTAAGATTTGATGTCTTTCTAGAATATAATTATGAAATGGTTTGGTATCAATACTCTATATCAATTTTTTAAATAAAAAGAAAAGGAAAAATTTTGTTTTAAAAAAACTTTCTCATTACTCAAAAAAAACAAATGATTATTATTTTTCTTACTCAAAATTAAGTCTCACTATAAAACAAATGATTATTATCTTTTCTACCCAAATTTAAATCTCACTATAAAACAAATGATTATTATCTTTTTTACCCAAATTTAAATCTCATTATTAATATAGTGAGTTTTGATTTCTTTATTAGTGAGTTTTGATTTCTTTAGTAAGTATAATAATGAATTGGTTTGGTATCAATATATAATTTTTAAATAAAAATAAATGAAAAAAGTATACATTACCCCAAAAACAAAAAAAACAAATACCATGAACGTGGATAAACACGCCACTTTAATGTCTTCGGTCTAACGGCCACCCAACTATGCCATCCCTATCCTTGAAGTTAAAAACGCAAGTCTATGTATACATAGACTATTAAACATATGCATATGTACTTGCACGAGGTGTATAAGTTTCCATAGTTACAATTAACTTGAATTAATAAAGTTCCAAAGTAATTACATGATATATTAATGTACATTTCAGTACATATAAATAAAGTTATTTAATTTTAAAAAATAAATTTTAATTTAAAATTAGATTTATTGTATTAATTAATAATGAAAATTTGATTCATTAAAGGTTTTTTAAATATATTAATGAGAATTAAAGGTTTTTTAAATATATTAATGAGAATAAAAATAGTAATGGGTAAACCTATAGTTTTTGTTATTGTTTGTAATTGATTTACAATAAGGATGAAGATGGGAATAGATGAAAATTATTTATTGGAGAACAAAGTTTTGGAAAAAAAATTTCTTAATTAATTTTTCAATCAATACAAATAAGAATATTTTGATTTTTTAATTAATAAAGTTAGTTATTTTAATTTTTGGGTGGCAATTCAATTCATAAGTGTCATGAAGATGAAGTGTTTTGTACCAAAAGAGTGAAGGTTAAAATCTCTCAATTTACTTGTGTTTGCGAAGGGGGCATATGTAGGTACTTAGAGGTTTAGTGGTAGTAGTCGAAATCGACCTTATGTCATGTGAGTACGAAACCGACCCAATTGTTTATTCCTCCGGCTAAACATAAAAAAAGTTGGCTATTCTAAGTATTCTGACTTCGTTGACAATCTCCTCAACATGAAGCCCAAACTACAAAGAAAAACCCCAAAAGTCAAAATTCCCTCATGACCTCTTCAACATCCATTAAATATATATTCTTTACTTCTATCCATTAGAAAAGTCCATGCATAAATCATCTAACCAATAATTTTAGTTAATAATGCGATCTTCCTTTTCTTTTTCTTTTTCTTTTCTATTCTATAATTAGTGTATTTATTATTGCACTGAGGGGAGCTCTACAACCCAATATAGGGTATATGTGTAGGCATTGGATGTGAGATGTTAGATGTTATGGTATATGTGTAGGCGTTAGATGTGAGATGTGAGATGTTAGATGTAGGGTATATGTGTAGGCGTTAGATGTGAGATATGAGATGTTAGATGTTAGATATGTTATACGTTAGACAACAAAATCTTCCATGTTCTTTGTAGTCCTTCTTAGTGCAATAAACCAGTTTGAGCCAAGTAATAAAAATAATAAAATTTAATTTATATATATATAATTACGAACAATTTTTTAGATAAAATAAAATCATAATACCATGGGCGAAGACCCTGACTTATCAATACCACATGCCCAAAAACCATAAATCAATTCACAATCAAAATATTTTATAAATATTTTATTTTAATTTAATTTTATGACATATTTTAATTAAATATAAAAGCAAAATGGTTACTATTACTTTTGAGATATATCTAAATCGTCCACCCTCACAACTATGAAAAATATTCTCATAGAGATTAAGTCAAGGTTTAATAAAACTAAAAATTAGAATGCTTTTATAAATACATATGTGATTGCTCGATGTTGAATTCTACTCCTATTTGATTGCTTGATGTTGATTTCTACTCCTATTTGATTGCTTGATGTTGATTTCTACTCCTATTTTATTGCTTGCACTTGATGCATTGGTTTCAATGTCGATATTGATTTCTAATCATATTTGATTGTTCACACTAGATGCATTGATTTTAGTATAGATGTTGATTTCCAATCCTATTTGATTGTTTGCACTAGATGCATTGATTTCAGTGTAGATGTTGATTTCTGATTTGATGCAACTAGTTGTATGATGAACATCAAGTTCAACGTAATTCGATAAATAGTGTACATTGATTTCACTATAAGAACATAAAAATTATTGATGATGTGCATTGACTTATGTATTACAATAATTCAACCATAGATACAATACTTCAATTTTCATCCTAAATAAAATGTTCACTTACCCTAAATGCTTGCTTCCTGAAAATGTAAACTATTTGGAATTGGATTCTTTCTTATCATTCCCATTTTCCATCATTCAACATTGTTAATCACTTTAGATTCAAACGAGGTAATAGAAAACAACTACCATTGAAATTTATTTGGGGTTTAACACTCCATAAGTCACAATGATTGACTTTGGAGGAAGCTACTATTAATATTGGAGAGCAAGAGAGACAAGGTGCGATGTTTACTAAAATAGCTTGAGTTAAATATGTGATTGCTTGCACTATATGTATTGGTTTCAGTGTAGATATTGATTTCTAATCAGGTTTGATTGTTCGCACTAGATGCATTGATTTCAACATAGATGTTGATTTCCAATCCTAATTGATTGTTTGCACTAGATGCATTGATTTCAGTGTAGATGTTGATTTCTAATTTGATGCAACTGGATGTATGATGTACATAAATTTCAAAGTAATTAGATTAATAGTGTGCATTGATTTCAATGTAAGCACATAAAAATTATTGATGACGTGCATTGACTTTTGTGTTACAACAACTCAACCATAAATACAATACTTGAAATTCCATCTTAAATAAAATGTTCACTTACTTGAAATGTTTGATTCTTGAAACTGTAAACTATTCATTATTGGCTTCTTTCTTATTATTCCCATTTTCCATCATTCAACATTGTTAACCACTTTGCATTCAAACAAGGTAATATAAAACAACTACCATTGAAAACTATTTGGGGTTTAACACTCCATAAGTCACAATGATTGACTTTGGAGAAAGCTACTATTAATATTGGAGAGTAAGAGAGATAGGGTATGATGCTTAATACAATAGTAAGAGATGCAGGGTATATTTACTACCAGTCTCTCTCATATCAACAAACTGAGGTAACTACGCAAATTTAAAAACAAATTGACCAAATTAATCTCAGACATATTTAGAATATTTAAAATGATCATAATAATGAGATGTTCAACAAATTTTGTATGACCGCGTGCAACTGAAACCAGCCTAGATCCATCTTAACCCCTAATCTATCAAGCACCGAGAGGGATCAAATCCCTCGAGGTGCAAACCTTTCCTCATGTTTTGCGCTAAAAAACGAGGTTTGCATCTCGAGAGATTTGATCCCTCTCGGCGCTTGATAGATCCAAGTTTAAGATGGGTATAGGTTGGTTATTATTATTATTTGTTTTTTTTAACACCAAAATGTAAAAATATTTCAAATACATATAATATGGAGCATTATAGGGTACAAGAGATTTGTAAAGTGCTTTATAATGAGCAAATTGGTTGACCCATTAGACAAAATGGGTTGGCTTGTCTAAGCTAAAAAATCATAACTTGGTATGTTTGACATAGTGGTCTCGTAGCTTGGCCTGAGAGTAGCACCTACATTAATTGTCTATGGTTAAGTGGAAAATATATCATAAAGAGTTATTTTCTTTGACTATAATTTTTAAAAAGATAAGTCTTATATATCATATAGAGTTAGTTTCCTTGCCTATCTTTTTTAAAAACATAAGTTTTGTGTGCGTGTATCTAATTCATTTTAAACTACACGAAATACTATAATTGTGTTATTATGATGAATATAGAGTTAGTTTCATTGACTATCTTTTTTAAAAAGATAAGGTGTGTGTGTATGTGTTTGTGTGCGCGAAATACTATAATTGTGTTCTTATGATGAATATAGAGTTAGTTTCATTGACTATCTTTTTTAAAAAGATAAGGTGTAGGTGTGTGTGTGTGTGTGTGTGTGGGGGGGGGGGGGGGGGGGGGGGGTGTGGGGGCGGCATCATACTATATTTAAATCTAATCATGGAAATTTGTTTGTCATAAATTCTTATTATTTCATGTTTGTGTGTGTGGCGGGGGTGTGTGTGTGTGTGTGGTTGGGGGGGCGCATCATACTATATTTAAATCTAATCATGGAAATTTGTTTGTCATAAATTCTTATTATTTCATGTTTGTGTGTGTGTGTGGTGGGGGGGGAGGCATCATACTATATTTAAATCTAATCATGGAAATTTGTTTGTCATAAATTCTTATTATTTCATGTTTGTATATTTCATTACATTTTATTATTTTTCTCCATGCGTGTATCTAATTCATTTTAAACTACACGAAATACTATAATTGTGTTATTATGATGAATTGTTCTCATGAGGGATAGAATTGTAATGTCTTATTTTGTGGATCCTCATCCCATAGCTAGGAGTGCCAAGAAAAGATGCCATAAGTACTATAATAATCTATAACCATATAGTAGAAGAATCAAGATCTAAAATCCTAATTAACCTAGTGACCTCCCCTCTCTTTTTGACCCTCTCTATCCTTATCCTAACATTTGTTAATTTTACCCTAAAATTGAGTGGAGGCTTTATTTTCCTCTTCCCCCTTTTTACTAGTGTATGTCTGCTTTGGAGGTCATCCATCCCCACCCTCATGTTTCATGTGGTGGCATGCACCCATTCGTTATCTATGGTTATTCATTCCATTATTGTTGGAGACTTAATGCTTAAGTGTTTTAGCTTATATATCTCCCACAACAGTTTTAATATACATGTTATTGTTGTGAATGAAGTAGTTGGTGCAATCTTCAAATGAAGGGGGATATTTTATGGAAAAATTGGTTATGTTTTCTTAATTTAAGAAATTGTTGAAGAGATTGTAAATGGTTTCTTCTTGTAAAATTCCATAGAATCATGGAAAGTTTTGCACCAATAATGCATGAGAATTGAATTAGGATCATTTTCTTCTTGTATAAAGTTAATAAGGTAAGGATAAAAGATTTTTCCACTTTAGGAATGTTGAAGTGTTGGATGAAATTACATACTAATAGGTGAAGTTCATGAACCAACACTTTTGAGAATATGGTGAATGTGATAACCCCTGACTTCTTGTTTTATTGTTAATTTGTATGTGGCCAAGTGTGATTGTTTCTTTAACTAAGAACTTGTTTGAGAATTGATTTATCAGCATTGTATTGCTGATAAATATTAGATGTGAATTTGTAATTATTATGTTGTTAATGAAATAAAGGAATCTAGAAATTAATGTTGAAGTTACACCTAGCTTAATGAGTTATGGTTGCAAGTTAAATGTTGGATATTGATTACCACGCATTAAGTCCTAGGCATCTAATCTGAATGATTAGATTATTTATGATCATGGAAATAATTGATCATTAACTTTCCTAAAAGGCGGAAGGCTTCCTTTAAGAGTGGAGAAGTGGAGCTCATAAATGAGCTAGCAACTACCTGCCACCCACTAGGTGAGGTGGAGGTAGTTACCAACTACCAATTGACTTGTAGTAGGATAATCCATTTTTTTCATCTTTCTGGAGAGAAGCACGCAGTGTTGAACTAATGAGAAACAAGAAAGGATATAAGTGTGACAAAAGAAGGACTTGCATATTTAGTACTTGAGGGGACCCTTTCTTGAATCAAGGTGTCAAGGTTGGGAAGAGCTAGAGAGCTCTGTTCTTAGTTTCCATATTTCTACTTTTCCAAGTCGATATTCTCACTCGCTGAAATAGTTAAAATGTTAGATATAGAATGCATTTATCTATAACTCCATGATTTAAACTTTAAGGAGTGGAAACTCCATTGAAAATGAGGAGAAAAATAATTAATAACAGAGTTTATATAAAAGTTAAATAGAACCTTTGTAAGGATAAATAGAATATTTATAGTGAGTAATTAGTTATACTACTAAAGATAGATTATAAAAACAAAACCAGTGGAATAGGGAATGAATTAACATGAGACATACACATTTTTGTACAATAAATGTATGGTGATATTATCTACTAGCAAAGGAAAAAGTACTACACAATATTATAATATGTAAGTTCAAAAGACGTAGATATTTTTCTATTATTTTACAAAATGATACAAGAGCATCCTTGGCCTCGGGAAATCCTCATCAAACAAAAAATAAGTTTAGGTTGAGTTTGTAATATATGTTGTTACTCCCATGTGTTTTAAATTGTTGATACACCTATTATGTTAGTTGATGATACACCCATCTAATAGTTGTTGCTGCTTTTGTAGCTACATTTCATCAAAATGGCGACTAATGTAGAGTTCTTGACTCTCCTAGGAGTGCATGTTGATACTCTTGTTGCATGGAGTTGTTGACACATCCAAAATCGAAATTTATTTAGTCACGCCACTACAAGACAAACACTATTGGACGCACTGTGAGAATGAGATGGAGGTTACAAATTTGATTTGTCTGCACACTGAGAGGAAGCGAATTGACTCAGTTTTGGAAGACGAAGCAGTCAATGACAAGGGAAGTGATTTGTCTCAGTGGAATATGAAGAGGTCAACAACATGAGAATAAATTGCACGAACATGGAAGAAAAGGGGATTTTCATTCTTTATTTTGTCCTATTAGTTTTCTACGAGTCGTTTCAAGCTCCTGGCTATTGGACTATTGGCATTGGATTAGCTATTGCACAATTTTCAGAGAGTTTGGTTGGATGTTGTATGAGTTACCAAGGGTGTTTGGTTGTTGTGCATGGTATTGTTGTGTAGCAATGTGGAAATTTCAAGTACTCTGAGGACTCCACTCTCAGATTTGTAATATTTTTTGGTAGCAACACATTTTGAATAAATAAAAGCATTTGAATCCTTTATGTATTCTCATGAGCAAACTCAAATTACTCTATGTTTGTGCTTTGTGTTTTAGTCCTTTGTAACACCCTCCTCCCATATTTACCCAAGTTAACTAGTCCACTAGGGTAAACATGTGACAAGAGACTACTATGATGTGATTCAACTCCCCATGTACAGTTAAGGAAGTGGAACCGACAAAAAAAAACCATTCTTACCTTCCACACATGCTATAGAACCTTCAAGAGCCAACCAATCCTTCCAGGTGACTAACCCCTCAGACAACTTGACATTTGATCGATCTGGACCATCATCCACTCCCATGACAATCCATGCATGTGACTGAGGCCTTTCAGTCGCTCCCACATCAAGGCATGCCAGTGACTGTGGACTTTTTTAGCAAATTCTAAACCAACAACCCCATATTGTGAGCCACTTTTTCAGGGCTAGGTCTCAAACCATTGCCCAAAACTTCACGAAACTTTCAAAAATGGTAAGTAATAATGGAATAAGGTTACTAATGCAATTATTGGTACAATTACTTAATATGACCCCTACATACATTTCATCAAACATGTCACAAATATGTAATCTACAGCTCATAACAACATATTTGAGCATATAGTTCTCATACTTATCTAAGTTTCATAAAGAAGCCTTAATGCCTTATCAGAATAGCTGCATTGTCATCTATTAGGTCATATATTCATTGTACATTCATTTTTTAATCAAAACAAGATGAGATCCTTACATCAAGTCTATCATAAAACATATTCATAACCAACATATAACCAACAGAGACAAGTATATAACAACCATATGAATCACATATGAACCAGTACATTTACACATGAAATACCAAGGAGAAGGAGCTCTTATTAATGAATTCATAAGCCAACCAGGTCTGGGAATTCCATGAACCACGTGACCATAGATTAGGCTAAACCAAATCTTTCTTTCAGTCAATCACCCCCATGCCATATTCCAAGCATGAATGTGGAACTCACAACAAAACCAATCAGAAATTCTTAAGGCCAAACCACCTCAACCCTCATCAATAGAATTGGGCTTTGTCACAATCCCCATTGAATCACTAGGCCATAAATAATCATGGATGCCTCTGAATCTCTCCACCTAAACCATGAGGAATTTGTATGTCTCAACCTCTTGGATTTACCATGTATCCCACCATTACTGGTCAAGGGATTCCTAGGCTTGCGAGGTATCCACACTTTAGGCTATATCGTGTATCCTGCCATTACAGATCAAGGGATTCCTAGGCCTAATCAAGGGTATTCACCAATGAGATTTACCGTGTATCCCGCCATTCATCGGTCAAGGGATTCCTAGGCTTAATCAAGGTTTTCACAACCATGATTTACCGTGTATCTCATTCTGGGATTCCCAAGCCTTGTGAATAATCATGAGACCACCCCACTAAGCTTTAAATCCATCCAGAAATCCAACTCAACCAAATACAAGAGAACCCACCACGCCATGGCTATCTAGAAATAGCAAGGCAAGGATGAATAACATTGTCACACCTAGCAACACCCATGCCAATGACAACAAGAGAACCAAGAACACGCAAGCATGTACCATGCATGCCACATCTAGCAAGGAAATCACACATGCAAAGTGATACCTGCAAATAATCTCGTTGTAGTTGCTTGATCCCGCTCTTCCTTTCTTGATCTTTTCTTCCCTTTACCT
Organism: Pinus tabuliformis; assembly: GCA_031772625.1. Taxonomy (NCBI): domain Eukaryota; kingdom Viridiplantae; phylum Streptophyta; class Pinopsida; order Pinales; family Pinaceae; genus Pinus; species Pinus tabuliformis. The sequence goes on along the minus strand of CM062805.1, from coordinate 698,764,790 downwards.
TCTTTTTCCTTCCTTTTATTTCCTTGATCCAATGTTAGAGTGCTCCAAGAATTCTCTAAGTGTCCAAGAGTATGAGAGAAAGAGTAGAGATAGAACTCCAAACTAAACTGACAAAAGGTACCAACTGATCCTCATAATACTTTTTATTAATGAGGCCTCTATTTTCTTCATTTTTCCATTATTTTCCTCCTCACATGCAACATGTGTCCTTTCACCTTCCTTTTCTGTTAATTTCCATTATTTTCATAAATAAAATGCCAATTAATGCCACTTTTCTATTCCAAATCCTTTGTCATTGCCTTTGCCAATTTCCTTAGCCATAATAAATCAAATGAACACCCACACTATGATGTTTTTCCCAACATTCAGCTTGGAATAAGTGCCACATGACCTTGGTTATTATTTTGTCTTTATTAACTTTATTACTTAGAATTTTGACCAGTGTTGTTATAGAACCCTCCCCCATGGGGGAACACTGTCCTTGGTGTTCAATGACACCTAAAACCAACAATATTGTTGAAAGAAAAATGTACTACCCATGGAACTCTATAACTTAGCTTGATGCAATATTTACAATGATCAACTTGTTGAGAAGAAAACCAACATGACAACATAACAACATGACAACAATAAATACATGACACCCATACCTCTTATTGAAGCTTTATAGTACAGCTCATGGCGGTATTTACATCCATATACATATGTACATATACCAAAACATATACCAAAAAAATTCACTCAACTAGCAAATAGAGAAGGATACATAGCCCACATTTGATCAGCCATCTCTCGTGTAGCTTCATTGGGCACAAAATGTTTCCACTACACTTTACCTTGCTCAATTACTTGGTTTCGGAGCATGTGCATCTTTTTCTACAATATACACTAAGGTTTCAGCTAGAATTATCCATCTGGCTCCACCTACAATACAGACCACTAAATCACATGATCAACATCTTTAACATACTTCTTAAGCAACGACACATGGAAAACAACATGGACTTTCACTATCGAAGGCAGAGCAAGTGGATAGGCTAATGGTCCAATCCTTTCAAGAATCTTGAAAGGTCCAAAAAACCGAGGTGCCAGCTTGGCACACGATCCAATCCTGAAGGAGCTCTTCTTGGGCTTGATGTGCAAATATATCTATTACCCAACCTAAAAATCCTTAAACATCTTGTTCTGATCTGCATAACTTTAATGTCTATCTTGTGTTTCTTTTATATTCTTCTTGATTACCTTCATTTCATGTGTCATCTCTGCCAACATATCTGGTCTAATCAACACCATGTTAACTGGATCACACTAATTGATGGGAGTATTACAACTCTGCCCATAGAGTGCCTCAAATGGACTCATCCTCAAGAACTCTTGATACCCATTGCTATAAGAAAACTAAACCAATGGAAGGTACTCCTCCCATATCATCTGTTGATGCATCACATGCATCCTCAACATGTCCTCGAATATCCTATTGACCCTCTTTGTTTGTCCATCTATATACAAATGATAAGTTGTGTTGAAGGCCAACTTGTCCCCAAACCTGCAAACAACTCCTTCCAAAACTTGGAAGTGAACTTAGCATCCTTTTCTGACAAAATATTCCTTGGAACACCATGCAACCTTAATACATCTCTGATGAATACCTATGCCACATCACTAGCCAAATACATACTAGATTTTACTCGAATGAAGTGCACTACCTTTGTCAACTTGTCTACCACAACCATGATGGAATCATGTTTTCTAGATGTCCTCGGAAAACTTGTGATTAAATCCATGGAAATTACCACCCACTTCCACTCTGGAATCAGAATCGGCTATAGTAGTCCACCAAGATGCTTAAATTCTTCTTTCACCTGTTGACAATCCAAATATCTAGCCACAAACTCTGTCATGTCCTTCAGATTTGGCCAATGCTAAAACTTCTTCACTGTTGTCAATGTCTTCTGGTATCCTGGGTGATCCAGGTGGATGTTGATGGCCACCCACCTATCCCACTTGGACCCCCACAACTGTCTCTTTCCATTTTTCAGTTTCTGTAATTGTAGCACAATTTGCTATTTTTAGCAGTTTTTCAGGAACTGAACTTCCGGAGCCGTTTTGAGGCCCTAAACAACGTTTTTTTGGAAATATGGGAGTAACATGGGTCCATGGACCGATATTGCTCTTCCCAAAGTTGTATTTCTCGGATAGATCTTTCTAACGAGCCACTGTACGTGTCAAACAAAGATTGGGTGCCAAAGTTACGACCCCGGGAAGTTGATGTACAAACTTACCCAAAATGGGGCCCACAATTTGGCGTTTCATCTTTTAGGGTTAGGTTTTGGGATGTTAATGGTTTTCCATTATTTCTCAATGACAAATAGGGATTCAAGCCTCATTGTAACACAGTTCAGAGGCATGTAGCCACCACATCTCTTCTCAGAGATAAGCTACCATCACCTTAGATGGTTTATTTCCATTTCTATTTGTTAGCATATTTCAGTATTTTATAGTAATGAAATGAAGTATTATTTCCACTACATATCTGTATTTATTCTTATCTCTTTAATTTGTTGCATTCCTATTTAAATCCGAATCAATAGTATCACAGCAGTCTGCTTTCTTTCTGTATTTTTCTTTGCATGTCCCCAATGAGGTTGGGATATAAGGAGTTAGGGCTTGAACTGGTCGAACCTTTGCAAGACAATCCTCGCAAATCCTGACGGCCTCCAATGGTGGATGAAAAGAAAGACGAGGGGGCAGGAGATCTTATCAAATCTTGCTCGAAGAAACCCTTGAGCGGCAAAGGAACACGATGATGGACAGCTTTGCCTAGATCCTTCAACGGCTACCCAGAGGCAACACATCAGCTTCCACCAGCTACTCTGGAAATGCCACACCATTTAAGGTACAAGTTAATTTTGAAATATCCATATTCGAGGGTCAGATAGACATAGATGTTGTAGATAAATGGTTAAATCTGCTAGAGGGGTATTTTTATGTTCACGAATTTTCGAGTAGGGAAAAGATTGTTTTCGCTCTTCTCAAAGCAGCCACCTACGTCAAGGACTGATGGGAAACCTACTCCGAGTAGAAAGATGAAAGTACAGGCTCACTACATTCAGCCGCACCCACTTGGAATTCATTCCGAGATGCCGTCAAGGAGTAGTACTACCCTATCAAAATCTATGAGGACAAATACATAAAGTGGACCACGCTATGATAGGGAAGGGACCAAGATTTGCTAGAGTTCACAAACATTTTTCATACCCTTCGCACACAGTTGGGTATCAAGGACTCTGAGCTACATTTGGTACTCAAATAACATGGCTTCCTACACAAATACATCCAGGAAGGGATGGAGTTCCTGAACATCTCCTTGCTCGGCGCAGCGTACCGATACGCTGTCAAAATCGAGCATAAGTTTAAACAGAAGAAGCGAGACTTTGGATCTGCAAATCCGAATACCAAAGGACAAAGCCAAGGTGAGGTGACCCAAGACAACCCGTCGAAGCCACAAGAAAATAATAACACCACAAAGTTGAAGAAGGACACTAGAAGGTGGTGCGAGTTCCACAAGAGTCCCACTCATAATTAGATGCATGTTCTGACCCTGAGTCAGAACCCAACAAGGGGAATGGGAAAGGGAAGTAGATCATTGATGCGGAGCCCAGCGCCACTATTGCCACCGCCAAGATCCAGAAGAATGAGCCTGAAGATCCAGAGGAGGGGGAGCGTCTTTTCCACTCACAGATGTGGGTGAAGGGTTCATCGCTGCAATTCATTGTCGACAGTGGCAGCCAAAAGAACCTCATCTTAGCAGAGGTCGTGAAACGGTTAGGCCTACCGACTACACCACACCCACAACTGTACAGTATCGGGTGGCTTCACCAAGGACGAGATCTTCGAGTTCGCCAATAGTGTTGCCTTCCCTATAGCATCAAATCCTTCATAGACGAGGTATTGTGTGATGTTACATCTCTGGATGTTTGCATGTATTATTAGGCCAGCCATACTTGTGGAGGTGACATGTTATGTATGAGTCAAGGCCTCGCCCTGTTATTATTTCTTTGGGTAATTCATTTTACAAGATACTGGAGGTAGCCACACCTACCACCACCTCTTTGATCATTGCTAAGAAAGGCAGCAAGCTCATCTCCCAGACTAGGAAATTCATTTTTTGTCTGGTTTGCTCCCAAAGTAAGGGGAAGATCGTTGCCACATCCATGACCCCCGTGAAGCGTTCCTCCACGCAGCAGCAACAACAATAGAGGGGTACGGTCATGAAAGAACACAGGAGCAACTTCTCCTCACCCAGAGGGGTACCAGTCAAGTTTTAGTTAGGGAACAAACTATGGTTTCATAGGCAGAAATATTGCCCTACCAGAACACAGCAAAAGCTCAGACCACTCTGACATTGTCCTTACACCATTACCAAGGTTGTGGGAAATAATTCTTTGGAGCACAATGTTCCCTCAATCCTTTTCCTGCACCGAGTGTTCAATGTAGACCATCGTCGACCATGCTTCCCACCATTACTGGACACATCTGAGATTGTAAAACAGCTCACCAAGGACGAAGTTCAGTAGTTGGAGGAACTCAACACAATGGGGACCATTGCTTCCTAAGGGGGGAGGAATGATCTAGGTGGATGTTGGTGGCCACCCACTTATCCCACTTGAACCCCCACAACTGTCTCTTTCCATTTTTCAGTTTCCGTAATTTTAGCATAGTTTACTATTTTTAGCCGTTTTTTGGATCCTGAACTTCAGAGCCATTTTGAGGCCCTAAACGACGTTTTTGGGGAAATTTGGGAGCAGCACGGGTCCATGGACCAATGTTTCTCTTCCCAAAGTTGTAGTGCTCGGATAGATCTTTCTAATGAGCTATTTTACATGCCAAACGAAGATCGGGTGCCAAAGTTACAACCTCGGGAAGTTGATGTACCAACTTACCCAAAACGGGGCCCACAATTTGGCGTTTCATCTTCTAGGGTTAGGTTTTGGGATGTTAAGGGTTTTCCATTATTTCTCAACAATAAATAGGCCTTCAAGCCTCATTTTAACTCAGTTCAGAGGCATGTAATAGCCACATCTCTTCTCAGAGATAAGCTACCATCACCTTGGATGGTTTATTTCCATTTCTGTTTGTAAGCATATTTCATTATTTTACAGTAATGAAATGAAGGATTATTTCCACTACATATTTGTATTTATGGTTATCTGTGTAATTTGTTGTGTTCCTGTTTAAATCCGGATCACTGGGTGACCTGAATACAGTTTTGCATGAAATTATCACAATATAGCCTTCTTGAGTTCATTATTGTCTGGCACATATATCTTGTCCTAAATATGATCAAACCATCTGTTGTAAGATGATAGTCCACATCCTGCTCACCTGTACCCTAATATAACCTATGCATAAGTTCCATGTGTTGGGTTGTGTTATATTCTTTCCACGACTAGCCCACGTAGTTAACCGGGGGGTTGGCGTTGATTGTGTAGTGGGGGGGGTGGGGGTCACAGGGGGTTTGAGGCGTACCCGTAACCCCACTTTATGGGGTCTAGGGCAGCACCCCAGAAAATTTTGGTTTTGGACCCTATGTTAGGTTGGGCAAACCCACCTATGGTTTTGTGCATGATTTTCGCACATGTTTTTGGATGCGATGGTTTTTCGGTCCATGGTATTGGATGCTTCGGCATGTATAAATATGTATTGTAACATTGAAAGGAACATAATGAAAAAAATTCAAGCTGGTAGTCCCGGTTTTGGGATCCAGGGGAAAATATCTGTGTATATGTGTTTTATGTGTTATGCTCTCACATTGTTTATTTTCTGTGTTTTAGAATTCGTATGCAGGTAATTTCTATACGGGGTTAAAACCTACATTTGGAATCATAGTTGTTTTGGCTTCAAGGGGACGCCTTTGTTGGTGAGGGGTTTCGCTCGGGCCTATGGTAGACCCTATTCAGTGGGAGATCTACGAGATCGATTCTGTTGGTGAAAGAAGATGGCGAGCAGTGGAAAGATAGAGATCAAGAAATTTAATGGTCAAAGTTTTGAGTTGTGGAAACTCAAGATGGAGGATCTGTTGGTGGACAAAGATCAGTGGATCACGGTAGATCTGGGTACTAAACCAACGGGAGTGTCCGATGAAAAATGGAAGAAGTTGGATCGGAAGGAAAAAAGCACAATACGATTGTGTGTCTCAGATTCAGTATAGCTGAATGTATCAAGGGAAGCTATGGGGAAGGCTTTGTGGGACAAGTTAGGGACTTTGTACCAATCTAAGTCTCTGGTGAATAAATTGTTCTTGCGAAAAAACTCTGTATAACCTGAGGATGAAAGATGGAGACTTGGTGATAGAGCATCTGAATGCATTTAATACTGTGGTAAGTCAGTTAGCATTTGTTGATATTAAAGTTTCAGATGAAGATAAGTGCATCAGTTTGTTGTGTTCTCTACCATATTCGTGGGATAGTCTGGTTATTGCAATAGGTAACAATGAAACTGCCTTGTAGTTTAATGAAATAGTCTCATCCTTGCTGATGGAGAAGATGAGACAGAAAAATATGGAGAGCTAGAATGGTGATTCCTTATCTGTATGAGGACGGTCCCAGAATAGAAACAAAAATAAGTCATCGAGTGGGAGATCTAAATCTCCAAGAAAACCTGTAAAGGTGGTGTGCTGGAAATGTGGAAAGGAAGGGCACTACAAAAGGGACTGTAAATCTAAAGCTCCTGATAAAGGAAAGGGATCTAATGATGCTCCTTCTGCAGAAACAAAAACCACCTCAGATGAAGGTGGGGATGTGTACTTGGCTTCTTCAAGTACACATGTAGATCATGAGGCATGGTTGATTGACTCAGGTGCATCCTTTCAGTTCACTCCCCATAGAGAGTGGTTCTGCGAGTATGAGAAATATGATGGTGGTGATGTCTTCTTAGGGGATGGTAGGAAGGCTAGAATCGTTGGTCGCAGAAAAGTAAAGTTGAAGTTGCAAGGTGGAAGGGTTAGAACACTTTCGGGTGTTCTACATATTCCTGCATTAGCTAGAAATCTGATTTCTGTAAGCAAGTTGGATGATGCAGGTGTAAAGACAGTGTTCAAGAAAGATACCAGCAAGATGGTTCGGGAAGCACTGGTATTGATGTGGGGAGTTCAGATTGGAACTTTGTACAAGTTGGAAGGTAGCACTATTGTTGATGGGTGCAACAGTTCTGTGGTTCCTGAAAGTGGAGCTGAAAATCTAGTGGTCTCTGGAGAGAAGACCATGTTGTGGCATCAAAGGCTTGGACATATTGGAGAGAAGGGCCTTCGAATACTTCATGGTAAAGCTATGGTAGAAGGTATGAGTAATAGCTCTCTAGATTTTTATTTCTGTGAAAATTGTGTATATGGGAAGCAGAATTGGGTGAGTTTCCCCTCTAGTGGTAAGAGGGTGAAACAGATATTAGTGCTTCTGCACAGTGATGTGTTTGGACCTGTGAAGGTTCCATCACTAGGTAAGTCTATGGACTATGTATCATTTATAGATGACTTCTCAAGGAATACATGGATATATTTCCTTAAGAATAAATCTGAAGTATTTGACGGGTTTAAAGAATTTAAGGCTCTCAGGGAAAATCAGATAGAGAAGAAGAGAAAGGTGCCGAGGACAAATAATGGTGGAGAGTTTTGCAGTAAGGAATTTGAAGAATTTTGTAAGAAGTGTGGTATATCACGACAGAAGACTACTCCATATACACCTTAGCAAAATGGAGTTACAGAAAGAATGAACAAGACGCTAATGGAAAGGGCAAGAAGCATGCTTAGTGGTGCCAGGTTAGGACAGGAATTCTGGGCAGAGGCGGTGGATACTGCATGTTACCTAATCAACAGGTCACCTTCATCAGTGTTGGAGGATAAGACTCCACAAGACGTATGGACTGCTAAGAAACCCTCTCTTTCACATTTAAGGGTATTTGGATGTGATGCATATGTACATGTTCTAGAGGAGAAAAGAACCAAGTTGGATAGTAAATCTGAAAAGTGCATCTTTATTGGGTATAGGCATCTTTGGAACCTAGTAACAAGGAATGTTGTGTACAACCGAGATGTGGTGTTCAGAGAGGTGAAAGATGTTATTAAACATGAAGTTCAACCAAAGGAACCTGGGAAGATATAGTTTGAGCTAAAGGACAAAGAATCAGACTCTACAGCAGAGGAGAAATCAAAAGATGAAGAGCCACAAACTCTAGGTGTAAGAAGATCAGTTCGAGAAAGAAGGTAGCCAAAAAGGTATAGTCCATCTGATTTCTATTCAAATTTTGATTTATCTATTAATGATGATGATCCCAAAACTATAAAGGATGCAGTATATTCAGAGGATGGAAAACTCTGGAAAGAGGCCATGGTTGATGAAATGGCATCTTTGCACAAAAATGAGGCTTGGGATCTGGTGGAGTTGCTGGATGGAAGGAAACACATTGGCAGCAAGTGGGTGTTCAAGAAGAAGACAAATGCAGAAGGAAAGGTAGAGAAATACAAAGCTCGGTTGGTAGCAAAAGGTTATTGCCAGGTGCCGGGAATTGATTTTGGTGATATTTTTTCTCCTATTGCCAAGGTAACTTCTATTAGATTACTTTTATTTGTTGATGCTTCTTTTGATTTTGAGGTAGAACAGATGGATGTGAAGACAACATTTCTTCATGGGGATCTACAAGAGGAAATATACATGAAGCAACCTAAAGGCTTTGCGGTGAAGGGTAAGAAAGAACTGGTATGCAAGTTAAAGAAGTCTTTGTATGGGTTAAAACAGTCACCAAGGATGTGGTATCAGAAATTTGATACATTTATACGAGGACTTGACTTCAAAAGAAGCAAAGCAGACCACTGTGTGTATTTTAAATTAGTTGGTGACCGTGTTATTTATCTGGTCTTGTATGTGGATGATATGTTGTTGGTTGGAAGTGACAAAGAAATTATCCAGGATTTGAAGACCCAATTGTCCTCCAAATTCGAGATGAAAGATCTTGGTGTTGCAAATTATATTTTGGGCATGGAAATTAAAAGAGATCGGGCAAAGAGGAAGCTCTGGTTAAACCAGAGGAAGTATGTCGAGACAATACTACAGAGGTTTAATATGCAGGATAGTAAACCAGTGAAGGTTCCTATTCCTGTAGGTGTGAGGTTATCTGCTGTCCCAAGACATGAGAAGAGAAAGAGGACATGTCCCATGTTCCATATGCAAGTGCAGTCGGTAGCTTGATGTATGCAATGGTCTGTACTAGACCAGACATTACACATGTAGTGGGAGTATTGAATAGGTTTATGTCAAAACCAGGGAAGGAGCACTGGACAGCAGTGAAGCGGGTTTTCAGGTATTTGCGTGGCACTAGTGATTATGGTTTGTGCTACCAAGGAAGATCAGGATTGGAAAGAATGTTTGATATTCATGACTTTGTTGATGCAGACTGGGCTGGAGATCTAGATAAGAGAATATCTACAAGTGGGTATGTGTTTAACCTATTTGGAGGTGCAGTCAGTTGGATGAGTAAGAAACAATCTATAGTGGCACTATCAACTACAGAGGCAGAATACATGGTAGCCACTCATGCAAGCAAGGAAGAAGTTTGGTTGCAAAGATTGTGTTCAAGTATGGGGTTAGTACAGGAAGCTATAAGGATAGACTGTGACAACCAAAGTGCAATTTTCTTAGCAAAGAACCCTGGATATCATTCAAAGACAAAGCACATGGATGTTTATTATCACTTTGTGAGAGATATGGTAGAATACGAAAAGGTGTTGCTGCTAAAGGTGGACACTTTGAAGAAAACTACAGATGCATTGACAAAATTGTGAGCACTGAGAAGTTCTCTTGGTGTAGAGAAACAATGGGAATTTCAGGGCTAGAAAAATGACTAAGCTCTCTTATGGCCCCCTGTGGAAAGAAAACAACAAGTGGGAGAATGTTGGGTTGTGTTATATTCTTTCCACGACTAGCCCATGTAGTTAATCAGGGAGTTAGAGGGGGGGCGGAGCCCCCTTTTTTGTTTCGATTGTGTAGTGGGGGGGGGGGGGGGGGGGGGGGGGGGTCACAGGGGGTTTGAGGTGTATCTATAACCCCACTTTATGGGGTTCGGGGCAGCACCCCAAAAAATTTTGGTTTTGGACCCTATGTTAGGTTGAGCGGACCCACCTATGGTTTTGTGCATAATTTTCGCACATGTTTTTTGGATGCAATGGTTTTTCGATCCATGGTATTGGATGCTTCAGCATGTATAAATATGTATTGTAACATTGAAAGGAACATAATGAAAAAATATCAAGTTGGTAGTCCCGGTTCTGGGATCCAGGGGAAAATATTTATGTATATGTGTTTTATTTGTTATGCTCTCACATTGTTTATTTTCTGTGTTTTAGAATTTGTATGTAGGTAATTTCTGTACGGGGTTAAAACCTACACCATGTACCTTCCATCTTGTTGTCATTCCTATAAGATATGATCCTATAAGTCTGTCCCATAAGAACTCACATTTGCTATATGATTCACCTGTATCCTCCTGCTAAGAGCATCTACAACCTTATTCTCTTTAACTTTAATGTACCTGATCTCAAATTCAAACTCACTAATCATGGAAAACCATCTAGCTTGCCTGGAATTTAGATTCGTTTGGTCAAACAAGTATCTCAATCCGCTATGATCGCTCATCAATGCGAACCTCCTGCCAAGAAGATAGTGCCTCCACATATTCAATGCATGGATGATTGTTGCCAACTGAAGATCATGTGTCAGATAATTCTGCTCGTGTTCATTCATTTTTTGTGACACATAACACACTACCTATCCTTCCTACTTAAGGACTCCACCAGGTCCTCTCTTGTAAGAATTTTTACACACCACAAACTCTTTGTCTAAATCTGCAACATTTAACACTAGAGAATTCGTCAACAACTACTTCAATTGCTCAAAACTTGTTGCACATTCTTTTGTCCATTCAAATTTCTTATCCTCTGCAATTATGTAATAGGATATGCAATGCGAGAAAGTTCTTGATGAACCTCCTATAATAACCTGCTAACCTTATGAATGATCTTACCTCATCAATATTTCTAGGAGTTTCCCACTCCATGATAGCCCTTATCTTTTATGGATCCACTGATATGCCTTCCTTGGAAACAACATGTCCCAAGTAATGTACCTTTGTTTGAAAGAAACTGCATTTACTAAGGTTGGCATACAATTGATGCTCTCTCAATAATCTAAATATTTTTGCCAAGTGCTTAGCATGCTCTTCCTCATTTTTAGAATATATCAAGATGTCATCAATGAACACAATAACAAACTTGTCCAGATAAGGACACAAAACACTATTCATCAAGCACATAAAGGTAGCTAGAGAATTAGTCAAACCAAATGGAACTACAACAAACTCACAACGCCCATACCTAGTCTAGAAAGGAGTCTTTTAGATGTCCTCTTCTTTAATGTGTACCTGATGGTATCCTGATCTCAAGTCAATATTTAAGAAAATTGTTTCTCCCTTCAACTGTTCAAACACTTCATCAATCCTCAGAAATGGATACCTATTCTTCATGGTTACCTTGTTCAACTGCCTATAATAAATGCATAATCTGAGAGTACCATCCTTCTTCTCACAAACAACACTAATGCACCCCAAGGCGATACACTTGGCCTAATGTATCCCTTTTCAAGCATTTCCTTCAACTGAAACTTTAGATCTACTAACTCTGGAGTGCTCATCCTGTATGGTGCCTTCGATGTTGGTGTTGCCCCTTGTGCCAACTCAATGGAAAATTCCACTTCTCTATGAGGTGGAAATTTTGAAATCTCTATTAGAAACACATCCTAAAACTGCTGCAAGATCGGGTACCTTCTCAATACCTATGCATCCTCAACATCCTTACCTTTATCATTAGAAATATGCATTGCAAATAACACACACCCTTTTCTACGACTATTCTTTTCCTGCATAGTTGTCACCATTCTAACTGATGTTTCCTTCTTCTTACCCTACAAGATCCTTTTTTCCCCAGTGTCATCCAAGAACTTAATAACTTTGTCATAACAATCCACCTTAGTCCTCTGAAGATACAACCAGTTCAAACCCAAAAGAATACTATATAATCCCAATGGTAATACATTAAAAGGTGTTGAGGTAGGCATACCATTCAACTTGAATGCACAAGCTCTTACCTAATGTTGAACTCTCTTCTTTGCACCTGTAGCCAACTGTACTAACCAAGATTTTGCATGCACTTATTTATTCAAACTACACTTATCCACTAACATAACTATAATTATATCTAGGATCAATCAAAATAGAAATAACTTGAGAACAAAGCTTACTATCCATCTTGATAACAATTGCCTGGTGATTTGCATGTTTGTAATCCAATGTTGCATAGATATGAGGAATACTCTACCCAAAATCCCCAATAATATGTGCCTCATGTGCACTATATATATGTGGCCTACCACCCTGATACTATGAACAATATCTCCTAAGATGCTCCTTGCCACACAGCCAACACTACAATGGTCCCATACCATCACCTCTATTCTACTACCCTCTAGGTTGTGACCCATGTCCCTGTCTAACTATGTTGAACTTCTTATAAGGTGAAACATTTTCTTTCTCATCTGCATCCCGAGGCTTTGTTCTTTTCAGCTGCCATTTACCTTTAGCTTTGTCTTTCCCTTTCTAGCCTACTGCGATTATGTTGTACGCTTTGATTTCTCATAACAACGCTTCAATTTCCCAATAACTTCATCAAGTGATCGAGGCTCATCATACTCAATCTAATATCTAAATGCTAATGGTAATCCACTAACAAATATCTAAAATTTTTCCTTCTCATATTTACGATATGGTACATACCTTAATAACCCCAAAAACTTGGTCATATACTCATCATTTGTCATCGACCCCATCTTTAGCTCATAGAATTCCTTGACTTGGTTATCGTAGTACCTTTCTGATAAGTATTTCTTCTTGAAAAGTCTCTTGAATTCATGCCAACTCAACTCTTATATCCTAATGTATTTGACCCACTTCACATATTCCCACTAGATGTTTTCTTTCCCTTTGAGGTTGAAGATAGTTATTATGGCCTTCATATTCTCTGCGCACTCATGCAGCTCGAATAATTTTTCATCCCAAGTAACCTTTCCTTTGCATCCTCTGACTTCTTTAAATTCCCATCAAAGGTAGGTAGCTTGGATTTCTTGAACTCATCTGGAAAATATCCCTTGTCACTCCTCTTATACAGATGATAACGATGATGATCATAATGCTTGTCAGAAACAAAATTAGAATAGAACTTGTGTCCATTACCTCTACTATCTAGAGTATCTAAAAGCCTTCCGTCTCGGGTTGTTCCATCCATATCCAACATGTGCCCACCGTGAGATATACTACTATATGCCCCATTAGTCCTATCCTCCTACCCATGGATGATCTGAAGCGGTCCCTCTCTCTGTAATTCTGAAAAACTTTGAAGGATTATTGTGTTGAATTATGTTTGTTTCTCCTGTTCCTACATGATTCTGTCATTATCTTCCTTGCAACTTCTTATTTTGACTTCAAACTTCTCAATGTGTCTACTAAGTCAGAAGAGTGCCTGCCATCTTGTTTCTCATCTAATCCATAAAGAGGGTCTCGTGAACTGTAGTCTACCATCTTGCTAGTCATATTTTATCTTCTTCCTACAAGTATACCATGTCAACTTAAACCAAAACATAACATAATCAACATACCTCAGTATAGTTCAAGGGAGGATATCTCTTCTACAAGATCAACTGGATTAGCACAATACATGTATAAACATAATCGTATCATTATATAAACATCATTTCAATTTTCAACCATTATCTAATTAGCATACATGACCATATCGACCACATACCATGGTCTCATGCACAATAGCTATAACCATGTCAATGTATGCATAACAACATATAAACATTGACATGCACAACCAATGTATAACCAACACAGACTCACGACAACCACATCCAACAAAAACACCATCATCATTCACATGGTGACACAATTGCAACCATGAAAACCATCACGCATACACAAAAATCACATAAACCACAAACATAAGCAACACATATGCAATCGATATGTATGCATGTCCAACGCACACTGCCCATCCATTCCAAGGGATGAACCATGCTCTATTACCACTCTGTAACACCCTCCTTCCACATTTACCCAACTTATCCGGTCCACTAGGTTAAACATGTAATATGAAGCTACTATGATGTGCTTCAACTACCCATGTACAATTAAGGAAGTGGAACCAACAAAACAAAACCATTCTGACCTTCCACACATGCTACAGAACCTTCAAGAGCCAACCAACCCTTCCAAGTGACCAACCCCTGAGACAACTTGACATTTGAATGATCTAGACCCTCATTCACTCCCATGACAAGCCATGCATGTGACTAAGGCCTTCCAATCACTCCCAAAGCAAGACATGCCAACAACTATGGAATTTTTCAGTTAGTTCTGAGCCAACAACCCCAAATTCTGAGCCACTTTTTCAAGGCTAGGTCTCAGGCCACTGCCCAAAACTTCATGAAACTTTCAGAAATGGTAAATAACAATGGAATAAGGTTACTAATGCAATAATTGGTACAAGTACTTTATTTGACCCCTACTATCCATGACAAACATTTCGTCAAACATGTCACAAATATGTAATCTACAGGTCATAAGAACATATTTGATCATAGGGGTCTCATACTTATCCGATATTCATAAATATGCCTTGATGCCTTATCACAATAGATGCATTATCATCTATTAGGTCATATATTCATTGTACATTCATTTTCTAATCAAAACATGATGATATCCATACATCAAGTCTGTCATAAAACATACTCATAACCAACATAAATAACAAGGATATAACAACCATAAGAATCACATATGAACCAATACATTTCCACATGAAATACCAAGGAGAATGAGCTCTTATTAATGAATGCATAAGCCATCCAGGTCTGGGACTTCCATGAACCACCTAACCATAGATTGGGCTTAACCAAATCTTTCTTGTAGCCAATCACCCCCGTACCATATTCCAAGCATGAATGTGGGACTCATAACAAAAACAACCAGGGCTTCCTGAGGCCAAACCATGTCAACCCTCACCAATAGAACCAAAATTTACAGCAATCCCCACCGGACCACTAGGCCTTAAACAAGCATGGATGCCTCCAGATATATCCACCCAAACTATGAGAAATTTGTCTGTATCAACCTCTCGAATTTGACTTGTATCTCGCCAATACCAGTCAAGGGATTCCTGGGCCCGCAAGGTCTCCACCCTCTGGGCTTTATTGTGCATCCCACCATTACCATTCAAGGGATTCCTAGGCCCAATTAAGGGTATTCACCACTAATTTTTATCATGTATCCCTCCATTCACCGATCAAGGGATTCCTAGGCTCAATTGAGGTGTTCACAACCAGGCTTTATCGTGTATCCCATCTCGAGATTCCTAGGCCTTGCGAATAATATTGAGAGCATCCCACTCAGCTTCGAATCCATCTAACAATCCAACTCAACCAAAAACAAAAGAGCCCACCACACCATGGCTATCCATAAATAGCAAGGAAAGGTTGAAGAACAATGGCACACCTAGCAACACCCATGCCAATGATAGCAAGAGAACCAAGAACACACATGCATGTACCATGCATGCCACATCTAGCAAGGAAATCACACATGAACATTGATATCTGCAAGTAATATCGTTGTAGCTTCTTGATATTCTCTTCCTTACTTGGTCTTTTCTTCCCTTTGACTTCTTTGTCCTTCCTTTCTTGGTCTTTTCTTCCCTTTGACTTCTTTGTCCTTCCTTTCTTGGTCTTTTCTTCCCTTTGACTTCTTTGTCCTTCCTTTGCTTTCCTTGATCCAATGCTAGAGTGCTCCAAGAATGCTCTAAGTGTCCAAGAATATGAGAGAGAGATTAGAGAGAGAGAGCTGTACACTTAACTAACAAAAGTTATCAACTGATCCTCAGAAGCCATTTTATTAATGAGGCCTCTATTTTCTTCAATTTTCCATTATTTTCCTTCATTTTCCTCCTCACATGCAACCTGTGACCTTTCACCTTCCTTTTCTCCTAATTTCCATCATTATCATAAATAAAATACCAATTAATGCCACTTTGCCTTTCTAAATCCTTTTCCATTGCCTTTGCCAGTGCCTTTGCCAATTTCCATAGCAATAATAAACCAAATGAACACCCACACTAGGATTTTTTTCCCAACATTCAACTTGGAATAAGTGTCCCATGACCTTGGTTATTATTTTTCCTTTATTAATTTTGTTACATGGAATTTTGACCAGGGTTGTTACATCCTTGCATTAATTAATATTGTAGCCAAATTCCAATGGCCTGGGATGGGTGCTCTATAACAATGATCTGGATTATGTAGGTGTTGTGAAAGATACAAAATTTAGACTCCGTTAAGTAGTATCAGAGAAAGATTCATTCTAGGATTTTCACCTTGAATTGCTTCATGTAACAGGGTACTAGGAAATCTTGTTCATTGGTTGCACAACATGAGTGTTGAAGGTACAAGTTGGGTCATGGAACCTGGGTTGAGTTCTACGAACATTGGTGAGAAATTTACAACTTGTAAGGATTCCACTGAGGAGAGAGGAGCAGGATGAGGAGGTGATAGAAATCGAGAGCTAGAAGGGTTAAGACGAAGAGTAGAATATTTGGAGCATAGAAGAAATGGAGATGCAAAGGTAGATTCAGAGTCTGAAGAATAAATCGATGAAGATAAGGAGGCTAAAGAGAGATACCCAACAATGAGGTTTATTTCATATTTGAGTAATAGAGGTAGTGTAAGAGTTGAATTTTCTTGTTATGATGGCAATCTGAGAGTTGATGTGCTCATCGATTGGATTGAAGAACTCAAAAGATACTTCAAGTTCGAAATTTTTCAAGACCAAATGAGGTGAAATTTTCCAGGACGAAGTTGAAAGGTCATGTTTCACTATGGTGGGATATGTTATAGAAAGACAGAGCAAATAATTAGCTAGAAAGGATCAAGATTTGGAAGAAGATGGTCACAAAGATCAAGGAGAAATTTATGCCTTTTGATTACCAACATAATTTGTATAGACAAGTCCATAATATAAGACAAAAGGAAACCTTTGTTTGTGAGTACACTGGGTATTTTTTCAGACTGTCACTTCGATTTGGTATAAAAGAACCAGAATTCCAAAGAGTCATAAGATATGTGAATGCACTGAAATACTTGATTCAAGATTAAATGAGTACACATTATTTCTAGATTGTTGATGAAGCCTATCACATTTCCTTGAAGGTAGAGGAAAAGTTGAATAGAAAAACACAAAAAAAAGGTAGAGGAAGAGGTTTTAGAGGCAGAAGTAAAGTAGGGACTGCTAAAGGCAGTGGAAAGGAAGAAGAATCCACTAGTGGTCAAGGTGGTAGAGGTAGAAACAATGTCGGAAGAGGCAAAGGAAGCCTCAATAGAGGAAAGAGCAATTATGTAATTACTTGTTATAGTTGTGGATTTGAAGGACATAAGAAATTCAAGTGCCTGGAAGGACAAAATTCAAGGAGAAGAGGTGAAGCTAGAACATAAGTTACACAAAATGATGAATCTTCTATTGTTGGATAAAATGTGATTGTGCTGCAACAAGAAGAGGGATTTTTTTTTTTTTTTTTTTTTTTTTAGATGTTGCTCAAGCCTAATAAGAAGACAATGAAAGAACTAAAGAAAAGAAGGAAAGTTTTCAAAACTAAATGTAAGGTCTAAGGAAAGTGTTGTAACTTGGTTATATATGGTGGAAGTACAAAGAATTTAGTGTCCACTTAAGTCATGGAAAAGTTGAAACTCAAGATTTTAGTCCATCCAAATCCTTACAGAGTCTCATGGTTACAAAAGGGACAACAAGTGGTTGTGATTGAGAAATGCTTGGTGAATTTTCAAATCAACAGTCTTCAAGAGCAAGTACTATGTGATGTGGTTGATATGGATGCATGCCACATACTTCTGGGAAGACCATGGTTGTTTGATAGACAAGTTCACCATGATGGCCAAGAGAATACATATGAGTTTAGGAAGGATGGACAATGGTACAAACTCACCCCAATGCTGGAAAATACAACTATAACAACAAGAAGTTGTGGAAGTACCAGCATGTGTAACAACAAGATCATGTTGTGTTAATCCAAGGAGTTTTTACATGAGGAATGAAAGGTGAAATTCTATTTAGCAGTGATTCCAAAGCTTGTGTAAGAGGAAGTGAAATTAGAAACCATCTCAACTGAAATTAAGCCCTTGTTAGATGAATTCAAGGAGATTGTTGCTAATGAATTGCCAAAAGGACTACCTCCCATGAGAAGTATTTCTCATCAAATTGACTTGATTCCTAGATTGATCTTACCAAACAAGCCACCTTACCGGATGACCCCAGTAGAGAATGAGGAAGTGAATAAGCAGGTACACGAGTTGTTTGATAGAGGATTGATAGGAGAATGTTTAAGTTTGTGTGTTGTACCAATCGTATTGAATCCAAAGAAGACATGTGAATGGAGAATATGTATATCTAGAGTCATTAATAAAATAACCATCAAGTACCAATTTCCCTTGCTAAGGATGGAGGATATTATGGAATGTTTGAGTGGGGTTTCATATTTCACAAAGATAGATTTGAAGAGTGGTTATCATCAAATCCATATTAGGGAAGGTGATGAGTGAAATATTACTTTCAAGACAAAGGATGGATTGTTTGAATGGTTGGTTATGCCATTTTGACTAATTAATGCCCCTAGCACATTCATGAGGCTCATGAATAAGGTATTGAAACCATTCTTAGGGAAATTTGTTATAGTATACCTGGATGACATTTTAATTTTCAACAAAAACAAAGAGGAACACTTAGAACACGTAAGGCAAGTGTTGCAGCAGTTGAAGAAAGAGAAGTTGTTGATCAACTTGAAGAACTGTACATTCATGCAGGATGAGTTATTGTACTTGGGATTTGTGATTTCCAAGGAAGGTTTAAAGATGGATTCTAAGAAGGTGAAGGCTATCTTGGAAGGGCCAATACCTCAGTATACTTTTGAGGTGAGGAGCTTTCATGGATTGGAAAACTTCTATAGGAAATTCATTAGGAATTTCAACTAGATTTGTGCGCCTCTTACTGAATGCATGAACATAGGAACCTTTAAATGGAAAAAAAAATAGCAAGGAAGAAATTTGTAGATCTAAAAAGGAGGGTGAAAGAAACCAGTTTTGGTGCTTCCAAAATTTGATAATGTATTCTAATTATTGTTCTGAGGCTTCTGCGATTTGTATCATGTGTAGCATTTTCTTCCGGGATTATCACATCCATAATTATTTAAATCGATGTTTGGAGCCATCCATCATGGCTCACCATTAGGATAGATCAATATATATATATAAGCTATATCTCAACGAAATAAATAAATAGAGGTGTGAGAGAGTGATGGAACGGGAATGACGGTAGCCAACATGTTTTAGGTCAGGTTAATTAATAATTAATAATACTTAATAATTATTACAGTTAGTAATTTTATAAGAATATTTGGATTATAAATCAAGATTGAAATTATTTTAATTATAATTAATATTATTTTTATTTTTATTTAATTATAACATAGAATTTTATTAAAAAAATTTATAATATTAATATTATTATTCAATCCAATTTTTTTAATTAAAATTCTTAGAAATTTATAAAATTCTTAGAAATAATAATATTGGCATTAAGTTTATGAGAGATTTTTCGGCGTAAATCACAAGAGATTTCATTTGTCGACGCGTTTCGAACCAACGAGTGTGGTTCATCGTAAGGACAAGTTGAAAGAACAGATCATGCTTTGCATGTTAAATAGATAGAGAAAAACCTCCAACAGCTATATTCCTTGACTAGGTAATGGTCAAGGAATATAGTCGTTGGAGGTTCTGCTCTATCTATTTAACATGCAAAGCATGATCTGTTCTTTCAACTTGTCATGACGATGAACCACACTGGTTGGTTCGAAACGCGTTGACAAATGAAATATCCTGTGATTTATGCTGAAAAATATCTCATAAACTTAATATGGATCACAGAAGCCTCAATTCAATATTAGCATTAGTTTATAATTATAATTTTATTAGAATAAATGAATTTTTAACTTCAGATATAATTGATAGTCATTTTAATCTTATTTAATTATAATTTAAAATTTATCAATAATATGTTAGAATTAATGGAGATTAGGTAATTATTGTTACGTAGTTATGATTGTGCTTTTCTTGGACATTCAGTTCCTATCATTCAGGGATTTGATTTACTATCCCTAACTAAGTGTATCTTTATTATGGGAGTTTAATGTGAAGCCTAAGTGGTGTATTTTCTTGTAGAAGCTCCTGGTGTTCCGCACCTGTGAGATCCTCTAGTGTTGTTTTCCAATTCATGTCTTCCATATGCAACTGTTGACATGGTATCAGAGCTGCAAGAAGGAGAGGCCTATAAGTTGAGTTGAGGAATATAAAATTGTGACATCGTCGCAGGTTGAATAAAGAGTAATCACAACGATACTCTTTGAGACTACACAATTTTTATATTCCTACATCATCGCAGGTTTCTGGTGTACACTTGTGACTAGTTGTGAAAAAGAGGTGAACAGTTGCGACGATTGTGTTATCTAAGCGTGGAAAAGAAGTGGCTACAGTGGTTCAAGACTACGTTTGGAAACAGATTAAATTTGAGGAGAGGAGATTAAATTTATGGCTGCGTTTGAAGGAGATTAACGATGGTTGACTTTTTGCAACACATTGTCACACGTGAAGCTTTTTTTAAATTGTAAAGTATTTATGCATCTTTTTTAAAGCCACTCTTTACTTTAAAGCTTCACGTGGATTTTTTTTTAAAGCCACCCTTTTTTACATTAAAGCTTCACGTGGATTTCTGAATTTGGGAAGTTTTTTAATTAAAGATTTTAATTCTTTAATTAAAAACAAAAAGGAATTTCATTATTTTTTGAAGGAATCCTTATTTAAAAAAAACAGGTGTATATTTTTGGAATGATCTTTTTTTAAAAAGAAAAAGAGGATCTAGAATTCTTTTAAGTGAAATTAGAGGAGGGCAATTCTTTTTGTGAAGGAAATTTGCAATGAACAGGGTATTTTTTTTAACATTTGAGGTTTGCTCAAATTGTTGAAGATTTTATTCATTCAAGATGAATAATAAAATTGTCGAAGCTTATCTCAATGAGAGTAATAAGCTTGATGGTTCCAATTACGCAAATTGGAAATTTAAGCTTCAGACTCTACTTAAGGGACAAAATGCCTATAGCATTGCCACTGGGGATGAAGTCAAGCCGACTACTGCAACTGGTGGATCGAATACAACAATTCAAGACTGGGAGAAAAGGGAGATGAAGGCAAAGGTGCTACTTAAGTTATCAGTCAAAGATTGCATCATTCCTCACACTCGGGATTGCAAGACAACGAATGACATTTGGACAATTCTCAAAGAGATGTATGAGATCAAGAACACCAGTTGAACCTTGTACCTTAGGAAGAAGATTCTCTCAATCAAGAAGGAGGAGAATGAGCATGTTTCTTCATTCATATCCTGGATAAAGGAAGTTAAAGATAAACTAACTGATATCAGTCAGACCATGGCAAATGATGATCTTGTGACAATTACCATGAATAGCATGATGATTGATTATCAGATGTTTATAACTAGATTGAATGCAAGAGAAAAGCCTCCAGGCTTTGAAGAGCTCACTGGGATTTTGCTACAGGAAGAGGAAAGGAGGTTGTCTCTCAAACCTCAAAATATAGATCTTGCATTGATGACAAAGTTCAAGCCAAAAGGGAAAGAAGTGGTTGATCACAGCAGAGGCAACACATCAAGAAAAAGGACACCACAAGGTATGACTTGGCATAAACATGACTCTGCTCCTAAATGCTTTTATTGTGGTAAGATAGGCCATATTGCTAAATTTTTTCATAAGGAAAAGGTGGATGAGGAGAGGTACAAGCAGAGAAGACATGCAGGTCATTTGGCTATGCAGATGCAGATTAGAATCAGGATGTCAGATCGTTTATGGCTGAGGCTGAGACTTGTTTAGCTACTGAGGAGGATGAATCAGATATTTGGTTTGTAGATTCTAGAGCCTCCTCACATATGACAGGTAAAACACAATGGTTCAGAAATTTTAGAAAATCCAACATTAGAGTAAAAGTATACCTTGGAGATAATAGAGGGTACGAGATCAAGGGACATGGAGATGTCCTTGTTACTCTACTTGATGGAAATATCAAGAGTATATCTGATGTGTGGTATATTCTTGGTATTAAGAAGAACCTGATTTTGTGTCAAAGATTATAGATCAGGATCTCAAGGTAGAATTCTTTAAATCTCATTGTATTATTAAAGACTTGTTGGACCAGATGAAGCCTATTGCTACAAGTATTCGCATAGGAGGACTCTACAAATTGGATGTAAAGAGCACGCCACAGCAAGCCTTGATGTCATCGGATAAGTCTGCTAAAATTTTTTGGCATCAGCAACTTGGGCATATCAATTTCAATGCCCTCCTTCTATTGCAGAACAAAGGTATGGTAGATGGTCTTCCTATTTTGAAAAAGTTGCATATTGATTGTGAAGCATGTGCATTTGGTGAACAACATGGAGATTAAATTCCTGCTATTAAAGATAGGAAATAGAGGGATATATTTGAACTTGTACACACTGACTTATGTGGCCTGATGTAGACAAGATCGTTAGGTGGGGCCTATTACTTTTTAATCTTTGTTGATGATTGTACAAGATTCACATGGGTATATTTTCTTAAATAGAAGAGTCATGCTTTTGAGTATTTCAAGCAATTTAGAAATATGATTGAGAAGCAGATAGGAAATTTCATCCAGATTTTTCGATCATATCAAGGTGGAGAATTCAAGAAATGGGTTTTCATCAAATACTGCAACGAGCATGGGATACAATAGCAATTTACAACACCTTACACTCCTCATCAGAATGGAGTAGCTGAGAGGAAAAACAGAACACTGGTGGAGTGTGCTCGCAATATGTTGAAAGGTAAGAATCTAACTAATGGTTTTTGGGCAGAAACTGTCAATACTGCAGTATATTTGAAGAGTAGGAGTCCTACTAAAAGTCTTGATTATAAAACTCCTTTTGAATCATTGTTTGGCTTCAAGCCTATAGTAAGTCACGTTAGAGTATTTGGTTGTAAAGCTTTACGCATGTTCCAAAGAGAACAAGAAGAAGTTAGATTCAAAGGCCATTAAATGTACCTCCATTGGATACTGCAGTGAGTATAAGGCTTATAAAATGTTTGATCCTTCTACTCACAAGGTGTTTGTTAGTAGAGACATAGTATTCCAAGAACAGGTTGATGATGGAAATCTTGTTCAAAACAATGAAGAATGGCATGTACCCTTACTTTCAGATGAGGATAGTGAAACATGGATCAGTCAGAAACAACAACAACAACAACAACAAGAATAGTAGCAACAATAGCAGGATAAAGAGGAAGAAATCGAGTTCAGTCCACAAAGAGAAGAACACAATAGAATAATTGAACCCCCACCGCTCAGGAGATCTAGTAGGCCGAAACAGTTACCAGCTTGATATAGGGATTGTGCGCTCATGACTGGTATGTTAAACATTGTAGAACCTTCTAATTTTTATGAAGCTAGTAAGAGTTCTGAATGGAAGGAAGCAATGAAAGAGGAATATGAATCTATTATTAAGAACAATACTTGGGATCTAGTAAATCTTCCTAATGATAAATAACCCATAGGTTGCAGATGGTTATTTAAGTTGAAATTTAAAGCATATGGGTCTATTGATAAGCATAAAGAAAGGTTGGTGGCAAAGGGGTTTTCCCAAAAAGAAGGTATTGATTTTGAGGAAACATTTGCCCCTGTTGCAAAACTAAATACCATTAGACTAATTATTGAGTAGCCACTAAGCATCATTGGAAAATACATCAATTAGATGTTAAATCTTCTTTCTTAAATAGTGATTTAAAAGAAGAAGTATACTTAGTGCAGCCTGAGGGGTTTGTTAAGAAGGGAGAAGAGAACTTAGTATGTAGATTAAAGAAAGCTTTATATGGTTTAAAGTAGGCTCCTAGATCCTGGTACGAAAAAATTAACTCATTTTTCCTCATGCATGGTTATAAACGGAGCAAAATGATCTGAATTTGTATACTGTGTTTAATGATGAGGGATAAATAGTGTTGATTTCTTTATATGTAGATGATCTGATCATGACAGGGAGTTGTTACAGGGAAAAGTGTCTACTCAGAACTGCTTATCCCACTAAGGTGTGATAGCTGCCTTAGAAACAAACAAAGTAAAGCTACTTTCGTTTTTCCTTTATGAAGTATAGATAGAGAAGAACAAAGAAGACCAACCTCTGTCTTGCGCTAATCTCCTTGTTCGATTCCTCTCTTTCTTGATAGTCTTTCGCTACTTGTTCCCTTGCACGCCCAGCTTCACAAAGTACCTGTAAGATCACAGTAGCATAGCACTATACAAGAACATGGATCTATAATCATAAACAATCTAGGATCAGATGTAAATTGACCATACAAATGCAGCAAACATAAATTACACAAGAGTATGGAGGAAAACTTGAATAGCTTTTATTGATAAACAAGAAAGAGCCAAGGGGAGTTATAACTAGTTGTTTTGACCCAGCATCATCCTCTCAGCAAGGAAGCCCCTCTTCACCTCATACAAAGCTTAGATCACCCAACAATCTGATGTTTGTCTCAAGAAACCAACAACAATTCCTTACAATATGCAAAATTCCAGCCTCTGGATCTCTGGGATGAGGGATCCATATATAGATATCTGTAAGGGAGATGAGTCAGCTTGTGATTTGATTAGTGTCTTCCCTCGGATAGTTCTTGCTTCCACTTGGAGATTGATGATCTCTTACTCATCCTTGGTCGAATTCAGAGAGGCAAGTGTCACAGGAGAAGTTTCTGGAAGCTTCCATTGCCTCTCCACCTCGCGGAATGACACTTCCATTTGTCATTTCTCACCCATCGCACCCCATAGAAGGGATTTTTGAAATGCAACGCACCCACACAGTGTGTTTAGGTGAGATGCAACGCACTTTTCCTATGGAGCAGCTGAAATGATCCTGTTTTGACCAATTCTGAGCAGTTTTTCATGGAGAACTTCTGGGAGAAGCTGTAATCAGTTGACCTTGTTCCTTTAGGGGTTAGAACAACACTTTTAGGGACTTAGGAGCCCTTGGTTTATGGAAATTTCATGCTTGGGGTTGCAGTGCCCAAAAATGTCTATAACAGTTGCCCCCTAAAGCATGAGGTCGTTAATCTTTTGATGTCGGGTGAAATGCTTTATTATGAGGATCCGAAGTTCTTTCAAGCTGGAAGGAGACCTGTAATAAGATACAATACAATACATTATCTTCATAATATTTTCATGATCTAGCTAAGGCGGGCATTCCCATGCTTAGCTTTATAAATTCATTTTCATGTACATAGGACAGACAATCGTCTGAGTGTAGACTGATGATTCTGATAGAGCCATCATCCCTTTGATTGGATGATTATCTGTTTAGCAATGATGTACATTTGATGTCTTTATTTCCCTGAATATATATCGCAGCCCGGATGGATGAAACTAGATCCGGGGTCTTCAATCTCGTTCGATCTTCACTCGAAGTACAAGTCTATCCATGTGAGAGATGTTCTGGAGTCGAACATGGAAAGACATTGCTTGATTACCAGCCAATGATGTAAGTTGTTAACAAGCGCGAGAGGAATCACCGATAATGATAATGACCCTCAAGGTACTGCAGTACAATTTGCATGGTGTGAATAAAGGACTTGGCGTCGAACACCACGCAAAATCTTTTGGTCGAAGGTCATTGATGTAAACCTGTCGCCGGAAGTGAGAAACTTGCCATTGAGGCATGCAAGCTTCAAAGTACTGAATGGGGTGTTCCTAGATCAACTTCTTGGATAATGAGCTGATGTCGACAAGAAGCGATCCATCATAGGAGGGCCTTAATGAATCCCACATCAATGACACGGAACGGAGCAAATGATTTTAATGGAGGTGAAAACGATCTGGTGACATAAGGTTCAGGGTGGCGGTCATGAAAGAATGGAGTGTAAATGTATTGTAGCGGGTGAGACATAGGTGAATTCTCTGAATGACTTCTCTTGAACATATCGTCGACACTGACATGATGGATTGGTAGCATTAACCCCAAATGTGGATGGTGTGATGGGACCATGGCGATGTGACCGGTGAATGAAACAACCCAACCCGACTTAGATGCGGAGTGAAAGTGTCATGTTCAAGAGCGACTTGCTACCAACAAAGTTTCTTCAAGTTTTCTTCCCAATTTTTCCCCAGTCATTACTAACCAGTACCTCTTTATTTTTATCAAGCTTGAGGAGGATAACATATGCTTGTTCTATAATTTTCCCTTCGGGCAAACCCATCGCTATGTTTTAACGAGCCTAGCGATAGTGAAACTCGTTCTCGTCTATAGACAAGTTTGTCGCTATTAAAATTTTAACGAGTTTAACGACAAAGATAACTCGGTCCTTTTCAATTTTAGAGAGTCTGAAAAGGAACGTAAAGGAAACTCCAAAATTCCTTTTTTGTCATCTAATCCCTTAAAGTCCGAAAAAGTATAAAACAATACAGAAGGGATGAATTTTTGATATTTTTAACGAGCCGAACAAAACAAGCGCTCGATCTTTTTGTGTAATAATCCCTCAGGTCCAAAAAGATTAAAATTTAGAGGAGGGATAGCACTTCCGATCCCTTTAATGAGCTGGAGAGGCCAATGGCTCGGAAATCTTTTCATATTTTACGAGTCAATTGAAAAGAGCTTAAAAGAGACTCGTCTTTTGAGGAACGAGTGATAAAATGGGTAGCAGCTGATTCCAGGTAAGGTTTGGAATTTTCCAATCACGGCAGTGTTACATGGATGGCTAGTGAGATCACTCTTCACAGCTGTTCCTCAAAAAGGGGTAAACAATCAAATGGAGGTGAATGATCGGCCAATATAAAAGTGGAGGTGATGGTGCAAACACGACCAAGGCTTTAAAGGCTGA
The DNA here is from genome assembly GCA_031772625.1 of Pinus tabuliformis. Classification (NCBI taxonomy): domain Eukaryota; kingdom Viridiplantae; phylum Streptophyta; class Pinopsida; order Pinales; family Pinaceae; genus Pinus; species Pinus tabuliformis. The sequence goes on along the minus strand of CM062805.1, from coordinate 698,737,624 downwards.
AGTATTACATTCACGATGGTTATTTACCAGAAAATCGGTTCATTTTTTAATGAGCTTAAACTCTGGAGGAACATGTGCTCACGACTTATGTTTATTTTTTAACGAGCTTGAACTATGTCCTAAAACTGCTCAATTAATCCAGTAGTATAATAAGAATGTCTCATATATAAAAACGACAATTTTTAGAGTTTTGCCCCACATCCTTTCTTTATGCAAGTTAGGAAACGACCAATCCTACGAGTTTAAAGGGTTAGAGGACCTACAAATTTAAAAAAATAAATAGTCGCTCTTCGCTTGCACGCCAAAAGGTTTGCATGCCCCCAGGTATAAAACAGAATTTCAAGGTTACCCCTTCTTCTTTCCGTTAAAACATTTGTTTTACCGAGAGAGGTCTACCTCTTACAGGTTACCAAAGATTGTTCTATTCACGGCGTAAACAAAACATTTCTTCGGCGATGTTTATCGAAATAAACAAAGGTGAGTGGCGATGCTTGCCAACTCACATAACTTTGACAAGAGAATCTTATTCCAGTCCAACTCCCTCTTCCAATCATGGACAGGAGTACGAAGACCATATACTCTCACGGAAACCTACCCTATACCCGAAGTTTTCCTGCCGAAGCAGACCAGGGTGCATGCCCCCTGGGTTTCAGTCATGTCCCCCGAATCACTCGCGCTCATCTGGCGGACGAACTGGAGATTGATGAGACATTCCTTGTGTGAAAAGACCGTTCAGGGATGGTATATGACTATTTGCTCTATGTGATCCGGGGAATGAAAGCTGGTCCACGAGCTTGACCACTCTTCCTTCGCGCGGAAAACACATTACTCTAAAGAGTGAGGAGACAATCGCTCCCATGCAATAAATATTGTCTCGTCCAAGGAGTAGATTATAATCCAGGGGTCCTTGAACTACCATTACATTCATTTGAACGTTTTCCCTCTCAATGTTATGGGTACATTGGGAAGGATCCCTAACGGTCGACTGGTTCCTTTGTCAAAGCCTGTTAGATTTCTCATCTCAGGCAAAAGCGATGGTGAACCAAGCGCTTTCCAAGCAGTCGAGGAAAGGATACTCACAGAAGCCCCTTCATCTATGATGGTACCGGCCATAACCATCCTATATATTTGAACAATGATACGGAATGGTACGCTAGCTGGTAAACGGGATTTGCCTAGTTGGTTCCAATCGAAGGAGAAAACTAGGTTGCTTGGAGGTGGGACCAAATAGACGGCCGGGTATGACTCTGACGAACTTCCTTCCTACGGTAAAGGAACGGGTAAATTGTCCCCATGTTCATCGGAGTCTGTGCTTACGAAAAGAATTTGGACGGTGTCATCCTTGTTCTCTTCGGTGACTGTATCATCTGAAGATGGAACCTCTGAAGGCAAGACCGGGTCAACTTCCGCCTCGACCTTTTGACTTTCGTCTAGTATGGGTTCAGATGGTTTTTCTTCAATGATAGATGCTTCAGCCGACCATCTGGGCGGGTTAGCCGGTTTTTCAACTAGTGACGGACTCGGCAAGAGTTTTTTATATCCAGGAGGAAGTCGTAATGGTGAAACCGGACGATAGTCCAAAACTCTTTTTGCCTCGTCTAAGAAGGGACAACGGTGGATGGCATGGTCGCCTTCGCACAATTTACAAGGAAACTATATTTTCCTTTTTTTCCTGGGGCTTCACTTTCACTAGTCGACGGTGTGTTTTCAACATGATCATCATAGGTTGACGACACCGCGTTGTGCAAACGAGGAGACCAGTCCCTTAAGATCCAAGGGATGCAAGGACAATCTCTATGATAGTGGTCTCCTTTGCAAATGACACATGGCGATTTAGGCCTGGTTGGTGCAGTGTGTGGATTTTCGCTAGTCGACGCTTCGTTGCCCCCTTTCGCTTTTGGCTCCTTCTTCTTCTTCTCTTTCTTCTTCTTTTCCTTCTTCTTCTCAGGTACTTGATTTTGGGCTTTACCAGCCCCATCAAGCGAAGAGGAAGGAGGAGAGGAAGAATTGGAGGAAGTAGAAGGTTGGTGGGTAACTCTAGACTCGTCTAGTTGCTGACTCGATTGTTCAGGAATTGCGGTGTTCTGAACGACAGAGGTTGAGAAGAGCCATATGAGCAAGCCGATTATCAATCCTAGAAGTGACAATGTGGCCATATGGGGTGCACCAACATCTCCCCAATAGGAGAAGGGACTAGGATTTCCTCCAAGGGGAACTCCTTGGTTGGTGGACTCCATTTTCTTCAACCTAAGATCAATGTAGGAAGGGGTGATGATTATTCCGTTTAAAATAAATTTTAGACGCTTTGACACTACTTGTTTTTTCAATTTTTAAGAGTCGAGAAAAAACAAAAGATGACTCTAGTCGCCTTCGATTTTTAATGAGCCTGAAGTGACAAGTGCTCAGATGGACCTTTTCCATTAAAGAGTCTGAAAAGGAATGAAAGGGACTGCTCTGGAAATCTAGGTAGAGGGATTACCAAACCAATCGCAAAAATGCAGAATACTTTTTACAGTACGGCAGTCAATCTTCCCGAATGCTGTGTTCAGTGCATTGCGATCGATAGGGCGGCAGACACAGCTTCCTATGGATAAAGGATTAAGCCTATTGGGGTCTCCCAAAATATACTCGACGGTACGTGGGAGCACAAGTCCGTACTTTCACTTATCGTCTCAAAGTGGAGGAATCACCCAACCATCAGTGAGAACAACAGTTACCAGGCTTTACAACGCCGAAATACGTCTCTAGCCTAGACTTCTAAATGTTGTGCATTAGGTTCCAAAGCGTTGTTAGATTCATTGAATTTATTTTATAGTTGATCTTGTTTATGAAGTTTGCCTTTTAGGTTCACCGTGAGATGTAGTATAATTCCTAAAATGCAATCTAAGATGATAAACAATCTTTTTATCTTCTTTCTGCAATGAAAATCCTAACTACTAAGGAAAGAAAGACAGAATCCTTTCACAAAGAGCAAAGAGCACACTCTAAATGCACTTTCCTAAATCAAACCAATCAGACTGTCCAAATGCAAATGCACATGCATGTATTTGTTTTCGACTTTCTTAGTATGTAAATGATAAAAAGAAAGTTGATGCACAAATCTGAATTACTTTTCAAGCAATAGTTATCAACAAGTTTCTTTTCGAAATCGAAAATGGAGACAATCACAACACCTTATGATTTGGAAATGAATACTTGTTTTCGATACTAGGAAAATTATAAATTCAGACCAAAAACAATAGTAACAAGATAATCGACTATCTACAGCAATAAAACTCTTTCCTATGATTGAAAACGACACTTGCGACACTTTCAAATCAAAGGACGACAGTGTGATTATGTTATTTTTTGCAAAGGAGAACTGAAAATGACTCAACAAACACACAAAAACATTTACAGTTCTTTTGTACAAAGGAGGCGGAATAACAGCAAGGAAAAGGGGTTTCAAACAGAGATATACTGATCACAGGCAGCAAAATTCATGAATAGAACTAGAAAGAATGAATCACAGAAACCAAAACTGCACAATGCCTAGTCTGATCAGCGCACCTGTAACACAGGGAATTTGAAATGCAGCGCACCTACTACACTCGGGAAGTGCGCTAAATTTCAAATTCTTAGAACAGTACCTGCGTTGGGCCAAAGACGAGACTTTGCTTGGGTTCCGGGTCACAGTTTGCAGTTCAGTTCATGGGTTTTGGCTGAGCAAATGGTAATTAGTAATGCAACAATCAGGGGTAGATCTAAGGAGGATCTAAGAGCTACCATAAGGGGCAATCAGAGAGTTTGTGAATCAGTTGTTTAAATCATAAACAGATCCCGGAGATTGATTGAAGTGGCATTTATCTACTTTGCACTTGCATAGCAAATGCAGTTCGAAAGCTACCTGGCACGACTTCAGACTCCGTCTGTAAGTTTATGAAATAGACAACAAGGAAGATAAACAAACAAACTAATTCGTCCCCAGTGGAGTCGCCATTTTGTTACAGGGAAAAGTGTCTACTCAGAACCGCTTATACCACTAAGGTGTGATAGCTGCCTTAGAAACAAACAAAGTAAAGCTACTTTCGTTTTTCCTTTATGAAGTATAGATAGAGAAGAACAAAGAAGACCAACCTCTGTCTTGCGCTAATCTCCTGGTTCGATTCCTCTCTTTCTTGATAGTCTTTCGCTACTTGTTCCCTTGCACGCCCAGCTTCACAAAGTACCTGTAAGATCACAGTAGCATAGCACTATACAAGAACATGGATCTATAATCATAAACAATCTAGGATCAGATGTAAATTGACCATACAAATGCAGCAAACATAAATTACACAAGAGTATGGAGGAAAACTTGAATAGCTTTTATTGATAAACAAGAAAGAGCCAAGGGGAGTTACAACCAGTTGTTCTGACCCAGCATCATCCTCTCAGCAAGGAAGCCCCTCTTCACCTCATACAAATCTTAGATCACCCAACAATCTGATGTTTGTCTCAAGAAACCAACAGCAATTCCTTACAATATGCAAAATTCCAGCCTCTGGATCTCTAGGATGAGGGATCCATATATAGATATCTGTAAGGGAGATGAGTCAGCTTGTGATTTGATTAGTGTCTTCCCTCTGATAGTTCTTGCTTCCACTTGGAGATTGATGATCTCTTACTCATCCTTGGTCGAATTCAGATAGGCAAGTGTCATAGGAGAAGTTTCTGGAAGCTTCCATTGCCTCTCCACCTCGCCGAATGACACTGCCATTTGTCATTTCTCACCCATCGCACCCCATAGAAGGGATTTTTGAAATGCAACGCACCCACATAGTGTGTTTAGGTGAGATGCAACGCACTTTGCCTATGGAGTAGATGAAATGATCCTGTTTTGACCAATTTTGAGCAGTTTTTCATGGAGAACTTCTGGGAGAAGCTGTAATCAGTTGAACTTGTTCCTTTAGGGGTTAGAACAACTCTTTTAGGGACTTAGGAGCCCTTGGTTTATGGACATTTCATGCTTGGGGTTGCAGTGCCCAAAAATGTCTATAACAGGAGTGCAGACAATCTCATTGAAGAAATCAAGTAGAAGTTATCATAGAAGTTTGAGATGAAGGACCTTGGAGAAATGCATTACTGTTTGGGTCTAGAAGTTTGGAAAGATTCAAACCGAACTTTCTTGTCCCAGGGTAAGTATGCTAAGAGTTTATTGACTAAATTCAAAATGGATGAGTGCAAGGCTACATTTGTGCCTTTACAGCAGAACAACAAACTTCAGGTGGATAATGGTTCGAAATATGCAGATGCAACATTGTACAAACAATTGGTTGGTAGTCTTATCTATTTGACTGTCAGGCCAGGAGTAACTCCAGTTTGGCAGAAAACTGATACGCTTTATTTCATTAGGTAGCTATTGTTATATATAAAGAATGCGACTGCTCAGTTCATCTTCTGATGACTGTTCACATTCCAAATTCACCCAATCTCAGAGGATTAGGTGTCAACATTCCCCCCCTTAATTTGAAGGGATGTTGGTGAGTCCAAGCACCGTTCTGAATCTTTCAAGCTTTTCTCTTCCAAGCACTTTGGTGAAGATGTCTGCAATTTGCTCATTTGTGGAACAATGACGGAGATGGATTGTTTTGGCCTCGACATGATGTCGGATCAGATGATATTTAGTATTGATGTGCTTTGTACGATCATGGAACTTTGGGTTCTTGGCCAACTTTATTGCAGAGGTGTTGTCAATCATGAGTGGAGTTGATTGTACTTGTTTTACCTGCAAATCTTCAAGAATTTTTTTGAGCCCACAATTTCTTTTGTTGCTTCAGCTGCTGCAACGTATTCTGCTTCTGTTGTGGAATCTGCTGGAACTGATTGTTTGCGTGATCTCCAAGAGACAGCTCTTGATCCAAGACTCATAGCATATCCTGAAGTAGATACCCCAGTTTCTTTGTCTCCATCGAAGTCTGAATCAGAGTATCCAATCAAGCTGAAGTCGTCCACCTGTGTATACTTGATTCCAAGGTCTTGAGTTCCCTTCAAGTACATTAGAACTCTTTTTGCAGCAGACCAATGTCCCTCACAAGGCTTTTGCATAAACCTGGAGAGGATTCCAACAGCAAATGAAATGTCTGGTCTGGTAGTAGTGAGGTAGATGAGACTTCCTACAAGTTGTCTATACTTTGTTGCATCCTCAAATTCCTTTCCTTCAATAGATGTGAGCTTTAAGTTTTGTTCCATTGGAGTAGAAAGAGGATTGCACTCTGTCATGCCAAATCTATTTAACAAATCTCCAATGTATTTCTTTTGAGAAAGAAATATGGATTTTGGATGTTGGGTTACTTCAATGCCAAGATAGTAATGAACATAGCCCAAATCAGTCATTTCAAAACTTTTCCCCAATTCCTTCTTTATGGATGCAATGTAGCTTTCATTGTTCCCTGTCATTAAAAGATCATCTACATATACCACAAGATATACAACTGTTTTTGCCAACTTTCTTGACAAATAAAGTTGCATCATCAAGATCAAAATGATTGAAGTTGAGTTTCAGAAGATGCTCAGTTAGTTTTTCATACCAGGCTCGCGGTGCTTGTTTGAGGCCATACAAGGACTTCACAAGTTTGCATACTTTTTGTTCATGTCCTTTCATAGCAAATCCTTCAGGCTGGGACATAAAAACATTCTCTTTTAGATCTCCATTCAAGAAGGCAGTTTTTACATCCATTTGATGGACTTTCCAACCGTTCTGTGCTGCTAGTGCAAAGAGTGTCCAGATGGTGGCCCATTTTGTTGTGGGGGCAAAAGTTTCCTCATAATCGACCCCTTCCTTCTGTGGAAAACCTTTTGCCACAAGCCTAGCTTTGTGCTTGTCAAGTGAGCCGTCAGCTTTGTACTTGTTCTTGTAGACCCACTTGCAGCCAATTGGTTTGGTTCCAAATGGAGGATCAACCAGCTTCCAAGTGCCGTTCTTTATGAGGGCATCATACTCCTTTTTCATCGCTTCTTTCCATTTATCATGAGAAGCAGCTTCTTTGAAGGAAGTTGGTTCAAAATCTGTAGACAAGTTCAATTCACAATCATAAGAAACATCCATATCAACAGGTGAATTAGAGTTATCTACATCACCTCCATTTTGTCGGTTTGAATTTCTGGTTCCTGTTTTTCCAATTTCATCAGGATGAACACTTTCAAGTGTCTTTGTCAGCCACTTTGGGGGACCTTTCTGAGATGGTCCAGGCTGCTCTGTTGATTGAGTTGGGACTGAATCAAGATTGAGTCTCCCAATTCTATCAATTACATCACTTAAAGCATCATCCGTTGTTGGAGTTTCAGTCGGGGGAGAGTATTCTTCAGAAGAAGATTCCACATGTTGATCTAGTATAGGAATCCCCCCTTCAAGATGTGGAATCTGATTATCAAATTCTTGAAATGATTTCGTTTTTGCGAATCTATCCAAGCGATCAAGTTGCCGCTCAACAACATTGTCAGATTTGGATGATTCAAGAAAAATTACATCTCTAGATACAACAAAATTTTTATTTACTTCATCATAGAGGCGGTATGCTTTGGAGGTGTTTGAATACCCCAGGAAGATACACTTACCACTTCTAGCACCAAGTTTGTTTCTATGTACCTTTGGTATCAAAGCATAACAGGTGGAACCAAAGATCCTGAGATGTTTTACCGAAGGAACATGTCCATACCACAATTCATAAGGAGTCTTGTTTCTTATAGCATTAGATGGACATCTATTCTTTATATATGCAGCACATAGAACAGCATCAGCCCAAAACATTATCTTTACATTTTTGAAGAAAAGCATGGATCGTACCATATTCAAGATTGTTCTATTCATTCTTTCAGCTACACCATTCTGTTGGGGATTATAAGGCACAGTTGTTTGATGTTTGATCCCATGTTGGCGAAGATAGTTTTCAAATTCATTTGATGTATATTCTTTTCCATTATCAGTGCGAATAGACCCAATATGATATTGTGCATCATTTTCAATCCATTTATAAAAATTCTTGAATGTTTGAAAAGCATCAGATTTGTTATTCAATAAATAAACCCAACACATTCTGGTGTAATCATCAATAAATGTCATGATATATTTATTTCCATTTGCAGAAAGAACAGGCATTGGACCACATAAATCTGAATGAATGAGTTCAAGCTTCCTATGTGCTCTTGAATGTGAATCATGAAAAGACTGTTTGCTATGCTTTCCTAGAATGCAAGCATCACATTGCTTATGTTTCCTAGGAATTGTAGGCAAACCAGCAACACCATTTTTCTTCAATAAGCGGAGACTGTCATATTTAAATGTCCAAATCTAACATGCCATAATAAACTTGATGGAAGTGTACCTTCTTCATGATGAGAAATATATGAGAAATGTTGTGCATGAGCAGAGGTTCCTTGCAGTTTGAGAAGCCTTTCTTCTTCTATTACCCTCATGACAAGTGAGTGGTCAGATGATTTTCTTACCTCAAGCTTGCCATCAAACATATGAATGGAGTGACCTTGCTGGTGGATGTGAACCAAGGACAACAAGTTTCTTTTGAGTTGTGGGAGATATAGAACATGATCCAGAAGAAAGTCTGGAAGACCAGGCAGTTTAAGCCTGATTGTGCCAAGCCCTGATGGCTTGATTTTTGACTGATCTACAAAGTGTACTGCTCCATCAACATTGTCAGTGAAATCTTCAAAAAAATATTTTCTATGAGTCATATGACAGGTTGCTCCTGAATCAAGCAACTAATCATTTTTCGAAGAAGCAAGTGAAGCATTAAAAAATTCTTCATTTACTCCAATGTTACATTGTGCCTCAATATAGTGAGCGGATTCAGGTGCTTTACCTTTGTCTGTATCATCAGTTTTACCTTTCTGTTGGTTTCTTTTCTGCTCAATTTTGTCCCATGGTAGCTTGCATGTAGAAGCATCATGTGATCCATTTCTTTTGTAGTGTAAGTCTGCCTTTTCTCCTTGAGAATGCCTGCCCCCCTGCCTCTGAAGTATCTTCCTCTTCCTCTTCGTCCACCTCTTCCTCTTGTAGAATCTTGAGCAGGATGCTTTTCTTTATGAGCAAGGCACACAGTCTCTTCAGAAGATTCAGGGGTTGTCTTCTTTCCAAAGGCTTTCTCTCTTTCAGCAAACTTTTTCACAAGAGAGTCAAAGGTTATATCTTTAAGATTTCCATTTGCTTGTAAAGACTCAAGATAATTGGAGTAGGTAGGATAGAGTGCCTTGAGAAAAGCAATAAGAGGGATATCCAGCTCAACCTTAGTGGATTTGATATCATGCATTATAGATTTTACTTCAGATGCAAGAGCAAGAGGATCATTATTTTTCAGTTCAAGAGTGAAGAGTTTAATCATGAGCTGAACAACTTCAAGTGCAAAATGTGAGTCATAGAGTTCTTTCAGCTTTTGTAAAGCTTCAAAGGCAGTTGAATATGATGAAATATGGCGACTCACCTCTTCATTTACAGATGTTGTGATTAATGCATAGGCTTTGCTGTTCTTGTTTTCCCAAATGACGAGCTCTTTATCTGATGTAGGCTGCACTGGGTCATTGTCTGCTTCTCTGACACACACTCCTTTCCACAACTCATTGAAGATGAGGGTGTGTTTTATCATCCGGGACCATTCAGGATAGTTCTCCTTGCGAGTGAGAACTATTCCTACCATGGATATGATTGAATGCATTCTGTAAAAAAAACTTTTGCTGATAGAAAAAAATACTTCTGCCAATATACAGTAAAAATGTACTCAAAAGGGCATTCTCAAAGGGTATTATCGTCCACTAAAACTTCTAACATAAGGTTTTCATGTACCCATTGAATCACTGTCATCACAACTTCAATACACGGAAAGAAAATGACTTTCACAAATGTACACAGCTACCAATAAAAACATTCAATGCATGCGCAGTATACAGCCTCTTTAAAAAAAGGCTCAACGCATCATGACGTTCTGCCTTCACCAAATATTCTGCTACAAATGTTGTCACCATTCAAATGTATGACCAACGTTCAAATATTAGAACAGTCAGCGTTCAAATATTACAACAGGCAGCAATACAATACCCCAACGCAATAGAAATACGACCCCTTCAACACAAGAAAAAATAAACGCTCTAGAACTCAACGCTGGTTGTCATAGCATGGAGTTAAATTTTGCAACGCGCTAGGCCAACAGCTTGAACTATGAAGCCATCGAATCCAAGGAGAACATTATATACCCGCGGGGAAGAAAAGGAGATAAATAAATTTTACACCAACAAAGCAGGCTAGCTAGTTTTTGGAGAGCCAGAAAACGTCCAAAACTGCAGAGCCTTCCAGAAGGAGAGAGCTGGTGAATGGAAAAATGATGGAGATGGCGGCCTTGTCACAGAAGCGATGAAGGGGCTTGCAGAAGTTTGGAAGGTCAGAGTGGTAGAATCCAGTGCGGTTGAGGTTCGTCACTCCTGAGCCGCGATTTAGATAATTTCATTGAGCAGAACAGCATAAACGTATTCAGTGAGTAGCCATCGTGCCATTCGGTTGGTGAGGAAGAAGGGCCTCTGTCTTTGACCTCTGATTAGATTATCAAACAACTTCTTCATACAGAGCCGTCTCTACCACTTTCGGCTTAATCCCATATTTATTCTTAAACCAGAAAGCCGAAAGGGTGAAAGTAAAACGGGAGAATGGGATTAAGTCGAGAGATTTTCATGGAGAGAAACCTTAACAGTGAGCAGGCCGACCTGTTGCGGCAGGTAATAAAAGACAAGTTACTTGCAGATCGTTTGCTGGATGAAGAGGAAGAAGGGCCTCTGCTGTGGTGGTCTGACAGTGGTCAAGAGATTTTGGAAGATAAACGCAGAGGGTAGCAAATGCGCAGCTTGTGGTTACTTCGCATCCCTGAACTATTCAGACGAGGAGGAAGCGTTATGACAGATGCATTATGGACAGAGGCAGCGCTGGTGCGCTAGAGAGCGTTATGACAGATGTGTTATGGACAGAGGACAGAGGAGTTACAAAGACATAAAGGGTAAACAGGGAGCTGGCTCTGATACCATGTCAGGCCAGGAGTAACTCCAGTTTGGCAGAAAACTGATACGCTTTATTTCAGTAGGTAGCTATTGTTATATACAAAGAATGTGACTGCTTAGTTCATCTTCTGATGACTGTTCACATTCCAAATTCACCCAATCTCAGAGGATTAGGTGTCAACATTGACTACAATGAGACCAAATATAGCCTATGCAGTGAGTGTTTTGAGTCAGTTCATGACTCGACCTCATGAGAACCATTAGATTGCAGCAAAAGGAGTGTTGAGGTATTTGCAAGGAACTTCAGACTTTGGTATTTTGTATTCTAATTCATTTGATGTTAGTTTGACAGGCTATATAGACTCTTATTAGGCAGGAAATTTAGATGATAGAAGATCAATTATAGGTTACACCTTCAACATTGGGTCCGGGGTCATCCCTTGGTGCAGCACGAAGCAGCATACTATTGCCTTATCCTCAACAGAAGCAGAATATCAAGCTATGTGTGTAGCAACATGTGAGGCAGTTTGGTTGCATAAACTTCTCCAAGATGCAGGAGAAGAACAGACAGAAGCTACGGTTATCAATTCCGATAATAAAAGTTCCATCAAACTGGCCTATAATCCCGTGTTTCATAAAAACACTAAGCACATAAACACTCAATTTCATTTTGTCCTAGAGAAGGTGGAGTCCAAAGAGATTTGTGTTGAATATTGTAATTCTTGTGATAATATGACTGATATATTTACTAACCCTCTGGGAAGACTGAAGTTTGATTTGTTTAGGGACATATTAGGTGTGTTTAAGAACCCTTTCTCCATTAAGGGTGAGTGTTAGAATTAATGGAGATTAGGTAATTATTGTTACGTAGTTATGATTGTGCTTTTCTTGGACATTCAGTTCCTATCATTCAGGGGTTTGATTTGCTATCCCTAACTAAGTGTATCTATTTATTATGGGAGTTTAATGTGAAGCCTAAGCAGCGTATTTGCTTGTAGGAGCTCCTAGTGATCCGCACCTGTGAGCTCCTCTAGTGTTGTTTGCCAATTCATGTCTTCCATATGAAACTGTTGACATAATATTATTTTAAAATTTCTATAATATTAGTCTTTAATCCACTTTTCGATAGAATTAATAGAATTTATGATATATATTAATTTAATTAATTTAATTTTTAGTATAAATTTAATTTTATTTAATTATGATTTTATTAAGTATATTATTAAAAATTTTAATTTAATAATGGTGATGTTGATATTAATGTTTGATTCAAATTTTAAATATGTTTTGGATTGAAATAAATAAAATAACAATAATTTAAATTAATTATTCTTTTAATATAGAATTTTTAAAAAAATAATTATAATTAATTTGAATTATTATTATTTTATTTATTTCAATCTAAAACATATTTAAAATTTAATCAAACATTAATATCAATCTCACTATTATTAAATTAAAATTCTAAATAACTTACAATTTACTAAACAACTTATTAAAAAAATAAAAGTTACTAAACAATTTATAATAAAATTTGAATAATAACCTTAAATTTAAATAATAAAAATAAATTCCAAATATTAAACTATAAATAATCAACCTATTTTTTAAGTGGAAAACAAAGTTATATACTGATTTTTTTTAGTGCGAAACAAAGTAATATACTGAAAAACTGTATCCTATAATAGGTAATACATGATGTAATAATAAAATCTAATATAGCGGGATTCTCAGCAAAGTACCATTCTACAACTTTATCCAGGTCCATTTTTTTTTTTAATTACAATCTATCCTTCAAAATTATAATATATCTCTTGATAAGTAATGACTTCAAACAAAAAAAATGAGTGAATTAAAACTCCCCTTGGCTCACACACGGTCGTAGCGAGGTAGTTTTGTAGCTTGGCTCACACGACTCACACCACGACTCGAACCACTACTCCACGGCTCGCACGACTGCTCTCCGTTACCAGCTCTGCTCTCAGCATTATCACACCATGACGCCAGCTCTCACACTTACACTTATATGTGAAGTCTCGACACCACGACGCCAGAAGATATCTCGCTCGCCGAGATTTCAAAAAAAAACCCTAGCTCTAAATGGTGGGACAGGAGACGCGATTTCAACGAGAGAGAAAGGAAACCCGGTTGATCTGAATGGAGTTCCCACAGTTTTGGAACCTGGTAGCTTTAATTCCCGACGAATGTTTCAGTTACGGATTTGCGGGACAACTATGGAAACGTGTTACGGTCCCCTGACTTGCATGAGCGAATCGAATCTCTGATTGAAGACAATCACCATGTAACGTGGTTAGTTTATACAACCCTTCAATGGCGTCTAAATCGTATCAGACACGGGAAAATTGAAGTAGCAAAGGAAAACCTCCGGTGAAAAAGCCGAATGCGGCGCAGAGGTGTTTCAACGATTGTTACATCAGAGTAACAGGGATCAGAACTGATCGGCAGTGTGGCAGAGAAGGCAGCACTACAAAAACGTTCAAGTCAATGAATAACATGTCACAGGAAGGAATTTAATTTTTGTTGATGAAACTGTCAGACCAGTGCAAGCGTCAGCGTCAGAGCTGCCAGGCTAGCCAGAATGGCAGATCTGACGAATAGAAGAGCCCGAACAAAGAGGAGTTACAAAGGTGCATGCAGAATGCCTAAACCTAGAGACCTGAGCTCTGATACCATGTCATGGCCGTATGGTAACTCATTAAGATGAATGTTATTATATACAATCAGAATGGTGACTCTTGAGATTCACATTCCAGGCTCTTTTCCGATTCTAATTTTTCTATTTACATAATTTCCCTGGAGGATTAGGTGTCTAACACCTTGTATTCAGATTTTGACCTAGACTGTGAGTCCAGTCGGCAACCCTTGGCAACTTCTAGCTCTACTACAGACCGTACTGCTGCTAGCGAAAAGGACTTAACAGATAACAATGTCATTGCTACTCTAGAAGTTCAAAAACCTTATGCTAGTGGAATACATAAACACAACTGTATTCCTGAAGCAAATGGCCCCTTTTCCAAGTCTCTGTATAGACCCTTGAGGATATAGACCCCAGTGTATTGCATGATACATAATAGATATTGATGATAAAAATTGGTGTACCGTCAGTCTAAAGAGTGAAAGATTTATGCACCATTCCTATGATGATACTGTTGCTACCCCAAAGTCAGAGAGCAGGTATGATGGAGCCCTGGATGCAGAGGACCATAATCTTTGCTGTGGAATAAGTAAATTTGAACATTTCCCTAAATGTTTATACTTGTTCAGAACGCCGTGGATAGAAAACCAGTGTGACAGGGAAGTCACAGGGCCCATATTTTGCATTTTGATGGTCTTTCCATTTTCTATAATGATGATGACCTTGGAAGGGATGAGGATAGGTCTTTTATTGTGGCATATTCACTTGGTGAAATGCAAACTTTAAAAACATTCCCCTTGGACTTACAATGATCAGTCTGAAGACAGTTTGCTTGCTCATTTTGTTGAAGCCCTACGTGCAGAGAGGGAAACGCCTCTCCTCACTTCCTTGAGATTGATATTTTTTATGAAGACAGGGTGATGCGAATTCATGATTATATCAAGTCAGACTTGCATTCGGAATTTGACCCAAACAGTGATAAAACTCTATAGGTGCATTTTGATAGTGTTCCCATTTTCGACCCTGCTGATGACAATGAAGGAGATGAGGACGAGTTTGACCTTGTACTTAATTTGAAGAAAGAGGTGGCAGGTTAGTCGTCGATTTTGAAGCCCTTATTGTATATGATAACTACGATCACTGCAATAAATAAAAGCACAAGACATTTTATATGCCAAGTTCATCCCATGAACATTGTACAGGCCCCAGGGAAGTATTTTTCGTTCATTGTAGACCCTTAGAAGACACAAATTTTGATTATATTGATATGGCCGATGGATGTTCATGTTCGGCAAGTTGTGAATACAGAATTGACGAAGCCCCCAGCCGCAAAGAGCAATGTTCAGTTCCAGGCAGCCATGTCATTGTTCAAAGTTATGATAACTAGATCCCAGGAAATATTATCTTTCCAGTTTTGAACAACATTCATCCCTTCATTTCCCAACAACAGAACAGTGATCCAGGAGACGTGGATTCCAAAATAGCAGATGAACAGGAAGATGCGCCAAGTATTATTTCATTTAATAAAGTTATAGTGGATGATGTGTTGTGTCGCTGCTGCAAACGGTTAAATTGTCTTAATTATGGCTATGTGTTTAGTCAATCATGCATTAAGATCTCTTATAAAGTTTATCAATATATAAATGCTAGTGGTCGACCACTGGTTTGCTTAGAGTTACACCAGTTCTTGGAGCAAACATAGCCTGTAGACTATGCCAAAAGATAAATGACAAGTATTGTCCAGGAGAATTTACAATTGCGGTGTGAGGACTACCCTAGATGCATGAAAGAGGCTGGCAAAACAAGTACTGAAATGCCCGAGATCCTCCAAGGTGCTGGAGGTGATTATTGTGGGATGATTCTGAATGAAGGAACAAAGTATAATGCATCGCCATGAATATGTAGAAGTCAACTCATGCAGGATGTGCTATGAGAGGGCTTCAACATTCCCTAGGCATTGCAATCAACAGTTACATCGTGCATTACCTTTGCCATTGAAGCATTGCGTGTGCCATCGGGATCATTCACTTCCCCACACTGAAGCATATAAACTTATGATATTCATCTGACAGATAACTTTTTGAATTTCTGTTTAGGTCATACAACACCAAAAGCTAAAATCTTGGCCCAACGCTTTGAAATCAATCTTTGAAGGATCCTATAGCCCCAAGTAGACCATGTCATCCATCTCACCGTATGGATGAGGCAATAATGAGATTGGATTCGCAATGCATGCACTACCATCTTGTTGAGGGGCTGACTGAGAATGTTGAGAATTTTACGATAAGCCAAGGAAATTCCCAAACCAATTCTCAACTGGAGAATATTAACGCCAAGACAATAGCTATCAGTTAACATAGTTCGATTGAGCTGCTTGAGAGCATCACTCTCCTGATTAAACAAAAAGAATTCTGAAGGAGTGCAGCTCAGTGTTAAGATCCCTGTGCAAACTGACTTCCAAGCCGAGGCATATCTTGAAATCTTAAATTTAAGTGTTGTATCAGACAGGGGTTACCTTGATGTAAGCAGTAGATCAGGTGAGGTGGTGAATGGTGTGATAGTTGAAGACCTCATACTCATCTTTCTAACAGTCTTTTGTGACAGCATACATGAAGTTACAGGTCTGGCCCTTAACAACATTGCTAGAAAACATACAGTAAATGAATCCCCGCTCCTCCCCACTGTTTCTGTTACATGCTTTAAAGGAGGAAATCAGTTTCACTCCAACCAATACAAGGATCTGCAGTGACAACATTTGTGCCTTTGAAATGTTTTTTAAGAGCTCTCCATATGCTACAGAAACTGGTAGGGCCAACCTAGAAATTTGAATGTTTTCTTCCCTTTGTTTAAAGCATTTGGCAGTTAACAACAATTCTATGCAAAGTGGATTGACCTTCAGAAAAAACCATGTGGACAGGACAGCAAATAGTATTGATGCATACCTGTCAACTACATGCTTTGATACAGACCTACCAGGTATGTTGGAACAACAACAATTTGAACACTATCGTGCACCCTTATGGATCAGCAAAAGAGAAGTGCTAGAAGGCTAGAGGGTGTTTCATGGCTGGGCACTCATTATCACAGCCCTGTTCAGACTTTTGGATAGAGGACTTGTGTATAGCCCATGTCAACTTTTACATATACTTCATCACATCTTTCATTCGCTAGTACTCAGTTTCAGGTTCAGCCCAACGGTGACAGACTCCAAAATACAAGCGTTCAGACTTTAATGTGTGCTTGTTTTGGACGTTGACCAAACATAGTGGAAACGGCCATTGGATTAATGAAGTGATAAAGTGGCTACATTTGATATCTAATTTCACCTAGTAGCCTCATCTTGGACATGCTACAGTAGGATAGGAAAGGAATAAGCTCCTTTTAGCACTAATGTAGTATGAATAAGCTATATTTGAGCAGTATTTGATTGCAAATATCATAGGCATTGAGGGCTTGTGCCTTGCTTTGTAAAAGCCATATTTTGATGTATTTTTTGCTGGATTCACATGTACGTGGCGAGATTCTGAGGTTCTCATGCACTCCCAAGAAGAGCACATGTCCCCAAGTTCGAGCTAGTTGTTAACCATTACTTTGCATGGGAGTAATCCTAGTGAATTTTCTCATTACCTTAGCGATTTTCATCACTAAGAGCTTTGGATGTTTGAAGGACTCATTTGTTTCCATATTATGATGGGCTAGAAGATTTGATGACATATTGGTTAATCAGTCTTTGGATTCATTCAAGTTCCTAGGCATTTTCATGGTTCCCAGGGCAGTTTACATTTCCAAAGGCAGCTTTTGGGGTAGACACTTCCCTCTTCCTTTGTCGGTTTGGTGAATATTTGGTGCCTAGCTATGTTTTCCTTTGGATCCCTAGCAAAAATACAAAGTTTATCAAACCATAGTTGATCTCGTTGGTGAAGTTTATTCTTTTGAGAATTTCTTTTTGTTGAACCTTGATATCCATTGTTAATCTTGATAACATGAAAGATTACTTTTCCTTTTAGGTTTTAATCTTTGAATGAAATAGACCAATTCGTAAGAGGTTTTGATTTTGATCTGGTAAGCCATTTGATTCACCTTGACTCCATTTCTCTTGTTGGATTTGTCACTGATCTCTACTTTCTTCCATCACCTATTTTAAAACCCTAAAAACTCCAAAACTCTATTTTACTAAGGCTACTCTTAGTGTCACTTTGTGCTCATTGTTAGGTCTTAGTAATCCTACTAGGTATTCCTCACATGAGCTGGATGATAGCTGGCCTAAAATGAATAGGATAGGTTACTGAGATGATAGTGGTGACAGTTTCAATAGTTGCCCATACTGAGATGATAGTGGTGACTGTCTTAATAGTTTTCCTTTGAATTGTGCCTTGTGGATTTGAGCTTTTGTAATATACATGGTAATAGGCCTCATACAAAATGAAGGGTAAGAGATACTAGATATTGAGTTTGGTGCATTGACTCATTCCTTGGTTGTGAATTTGAAATTCTTAATCGAGTGAATAACATCGTCAATACCTTGGGCTTGTTTTTTGTTGTACTTTTGTGCTTATTGTCACCCCTCAAAATACAGGTCCATTTTGAGGTTTATACAAGGCATGCTAGGACCCTATTTAAAGAAAGTATTATTTTGATGGAAAAAAATGATGCTACTATTTTCAGACTTTTTGTGACAGCAGTAAAGGAATCAGTTCTAGATTGATTGAGGTTTATCTTCCAGCACTAGTTGTTGAAATTATAATTTCCCCTGCCGTGTTATTAATTCCAGAAAACCGCTTGTCTTTATCGCACCGATTTTCACAAGTTGGTGGTATTTTCTCAATCGGCAGCGATAACACCCAACAACTGACACGTGCACAACAGTTTTGCAAAAGAGGTTTTCATCGGAGCATAAAGTTCGTGTGGATTGAGCGAGCGATAGCCGTCCGATTGAAATCAAGGTTGATGTCCGTCGATTGAAACCAAAGTTGCATACAGGCCTGCACCACATTGCGTGAAGTGAAATGAATTTTGTTTGATCGACAATTTGCCAGTAAAATAATTAATGAATTTACTATGGTCGTAGATTGTAGGTAAAATTTTAATTTTATTTTTTTTTATTATGTACGGGAGTATGGCAAAATTAAAAACGTATGGTCATTTTTGTTAAAAAATAGAATATGCAATGTAATACGATATATGCAGCAGTGTGAATTTTTGTTTGTGTTGTTCGTTGAAAACAAAAAGAGAATGCGCAGTAGCGCGAGGGTAATTTTTGTTGAAACAAAAGGAATACGCACAACAGTGCGAATGTAATGTGTAATGTTCACACAGCAGTGTGTTGATTTTTCAGCAGAGACAGAAGTTTTTTTTTAATGAAAAATACACAACAGTGTAAATGTAATTTTCTCTCTTTGTAATGCACAACAGTGCAGAGATAGTTTTGGTTGTTGGTTAATATGAAATGTAATGCGCAACAGCATATGTAAAAGAATTTTTTTCTTTACAGCAGTAAATGTAAGATTTTTGTTTACACACAGCAGTGTGAAAATATACAGCTGAGACAGAGTAATTTTTCTTGTGTGGAACTGAATTATTCTTGGTTGTAATCCCTCTGAGAGAGGAAGATGTTTTTGTAATAGCAGTTTATAAATGAATACAAGTTAGTTTTTTATGTGTGTGAAAAACTCTGTTCTTCTTCAACAATCAATTTTAGCTTCCCTGTGTTAAGATCATGTGGTTAAAACAGAGCATCATTCTCTGTTCAGTTCAGCTTTTGTTTTGGAATTAAACAGAGAATTCACAACATGGTATCGGAGCTTGTCCAGGCTCTTTGAAGGTGTCAAAGAAGTTGAAGGAAGGATTTCTTGCTGCAGCAGCTTCTCCAGCAGAGTGAAGACTCAGTCAAGGTATTTTTCAAGTTAGTTTTCTGTGTTGCTGTTGAAGACAGTCAGTTATTTTAATACACAGTCAAGTATTTTGAAGAGTGCAAGAATGGCTGGAGCCAGCACTAGCGTGGGTATGTTTAATACTCAGCTCCCACAGTTTAATAGGAAAAACTATGACTATTGGGCAATAACTATGAGAGCTTTATTTGCTTCCCAAGACTTATGGGAATTTGTTGAAGATGTTTTTGAAGAACCAGCAGATGAAGATGAGTTTAATAGATTAACTCAGGCAGAGAAAGATCTATTGAAGAGCTATAAGAAGAAGGATTCAAAGCCCTCTGCTTTTTGTATCAAGCAGTGCATGAGAGTGTGTTTCCAAGGATAGCAGCAGCCAAGACATCCAAAGAAGCATGGAAAACCCTCAAGACAACCTATCAAGGCATGGAGAAAGTGAAGACAACAAAACTACAATTGCTGAGGAGAGATTTTTAGAATCTTTGCATGAAGGAGTCAGGTAATATTGACTCATTCTTCACACATGTGATTGGTCTAGTCACACAGATAAGGTATCATGGAGAGATTCTTGAAGAAAGGATAATTTTGGAGAAACTATTGAGGGTCCTACCCTCAAAGTTCGATGTGATTGTCACCACCATAGAAGAGACAAAGGATCTCACAAACTTCTCAGTTGATGAACTACATGCATCACTGATAACACATGAGCAGAGATTGAGTAGAAATGAAAACTCATCTCTAGAACATGCCTTTAAGACCCAGGTGTCCTTTGGAAGAGGAAGAGGTCAAGGCAGAGGAAACAAGAGAGGAGGAGGCAGAAGCTAAAACAGAGGTGGAAGAAACAGTCCAGCAAATGCTCAAGGAAAAGGCAGCAATCCAAATCAGAACCAAGGCCAAGGAAGCAGTCAACAAAGTGGACAACATCATGCTCAAGGACAAAGGTATGATAAATCCAATGTCCAATGTCATTATTGTAAAAAATATGGGCATTATGCAAATGAATGTAGGAAGAAGCAGCATGATATGAATAATAGATCTAGTGCAAATTTCACCAGAGAAAATATCAGCCAAAATAATTTGTTTTTAGCTTGTAATATGGCTGAAGAAAAGAGTGAAGATATATGGTTTCTAGACTCCGGTTGCAGCAACCATATGACAGGAAACATAGCCCTGTTTTCCATGTTAGATCAGAGTGTGAAGTCACAAGTCACACTTGGGACTGATAATAAAGTTTATGTTATGGGAAAAGGAGAAGTAAATGTCTTAACAAAGAAAGGTGAAAAGAAAACCATAGCAGATGTTTATTATGTTCCTGGAATGAAATGTAATCTCTTAAGTATTGGACAGCTTGTTCAAAAGGGTCACAATGTTTTCTTTGTGAATGATGTATGCACCATCATGGATAGAGCACCCAGCAAACGATGTATTGCTGAAGTGAAGATGACAAGGAACAATATGTTCCCTCTCAGGATGAAGGCAGATTTGAAAAATAAAGAAGTAATAGAAGCAGTGACTAAAGAGGCTTTCCAAAGCGAACCAAAAGATGAAAATTGGTTGTGGCACTTGAGATTTGGACATCTCAACTTTGGAGGTCTTAACTTGTTGTATAGAAAAAGAATGGTAAGAGGATTACCATTGATAGAGAAACCAGACAACCTTTGTGAAGGTTGTATCTTGGGGAAACAACACAGAGAAAGTTTTCCATCTGGGAAAAGCATAAGGGCAAAGGCACCCTTAGAGATTGTCCACTCAGATTTATGTGGACTGATGCAAACTCCATCACTTGCAGGCAGCCACTACATACTAACATTCATTGATGATTTTACTAGAAAAACTTGGGTTTATTTCCTGAAGAACAAAAGTGAAGTGTTTGAAAGATTCTGCAATTTCAAAGCACTTGTAGAAAACCAAAGCGGGCTGCATATCAAAGTTTTAAGAACTGATAGAGGAGGTGAGTATATCTCCAAAGAATTTCTATGTTTTTGTAGAGAAAATGGAATTCATAAGCATTTTACCACTAGGTACACTCCGCAGCAAAATGGAGTTGCCGAAAGAAAGAATAGGACAATCATGGATATGGCGAGGAGTATGCTAAAGGCAAAGCATTTGCCAAATGATTATTGAGCAGAAGTTGTACATTATGCAGCGTACATTTTGAATAGATTCCCTACAAAAGTAGTCATGAACAAAGTGTCGGAAGAAGCATGGAGTGGGACAAAGCAAGGAGTCACCCACATGAAAGTTTTTGGATGTGTGGCTTATGCACACATTCCAGATCAGCTAAGGAAGAAGTTGGATAGCAAAGGGGAGAAATGTATTTTCATTGGATACAGTGAAGAATCCAAAGCTTATAGGTTATATAACCCATCCACCAAGAAGCTCATTGTGAGTAGAGATGTTCAGTTCATTGAGGAGGAAGCTTGGGATGGAAGCATAGAGAAAACTGTGAATGTTAAAAACTCTATGTCTCATGATGAAGATAATGAGGACATGGCTGAAATACATCCCCAAACAGCAGCACCAACACAAGGACAGCAAGGGACACCCTTGAGAAGAAATGAAAGTGCTTCTCCAAGCACATCACAAGGAGGAAATTCAAGTGCTTCTTCAAGCACTTGTACATCAAATGAAAGAGGTAAGAAGTTCAGAAAATTAAGTGACATTTATGAACAAGAGGCAACAAATGAAGGTATGAATTCTTTGTTTGCTTTATATTTTCATGTTGATGACCCTGTTCATTTCGAAGAAGCAATTAAGGATAGGAAATGGATAGAAGTTATGGATGAGGAGATTAATGCCATAGAAGAAACAAGACATGGGATTTAGTTGAACTACCAAAAGGAAAAGAAGTCATTGGAGTCAAATGGGTCTACAAGACCAAGAGTAATGCTGAAGGCAAAATAGAAAGACACAAGGCAAGACTAGTTGTCAAAGGATACAAGCAGCAGTATGGGAGAGACTATGAGGAAAATTTCGCACCGGTTGCTAGAATGGAAACTGTGAGAGCAGTGTTGTCCATAGCAGCACAAAACAAGTGGAAAGTTTACCAAATGGACGTGAAGTCAGCATTCCTAAATGGAGTGTTAATGGAAGAGGTTTACATTGAACAACCTCCAGGCTATGAAAAGAAAGGCCAAGAGCACAAAGTGTGCAGATTGAAGAAAGCTCTTTATGGGCTGAAGCAAGCACCAAGAGTGTGGTACAGTAGGATAGATTCCTATCTACTAGAAAATGAGTTTTCAAAGTGTGAGGGAGAACCCACCCTCTACATCAAAGAAAAGGATGGTAAAATACTAATTGTTGTGTTATATGTTGATGATGTTATTTTCACAGGTAATGATGATTATCTAATTGAAAATTTCAAAATAGTCATGAAAGAATAATTTGAAATGAGTGACATGGGTTTGCTGAGATACTTCTTAGGAATAGAAGTAGAACAAAATGGAAATGAGATTTTTATCTCACAGGCGAAATATGTTAATGAAGTGTTGAAAAGATTTAATATGCAAGAGAGCAAGGCAGCAATCACTCCCACAGTGATGGGATTAAAACTCAGCAAAGAGGACAGCAGCAAGGATTTTGATCCTAGTTTGTATAAGAGCATAGTTGGCAGCCTCATGTATTTGACTGCAACTAAGCCGGATATAATGTATGCTGTTAGTTTAATTTCCAGATTCATGGAAAGGCCAAAAGAAGCACATTGGCAGGCAGCAAAAAGGATTCTGAGGTATGTTAAAGGTACTAAAAGGTTTGGCATTTTATATACTACTTCAGAATGTTCAGATTTAATTGGATACACTGATAGTGATTGGGCTAGAAGTGTAGATGATCGGAAAAGCACATCCGGTTATGTGTTTCACATGAGTTCAGGAGCCATTTCATGGGCTTCTAAAAAACAACCTATTGTAGCATTGTCTATAGCAGAGGCAGAATATGTGGCAGCTACAGCAGCAACATGTCAAGCAGTTTGGATGAGAAGAATGTTAAGGAGTTTATGCCAAGAGCAAGCAAAAGGAACTGTGATTTTTTGTGACAATAACTCAGCTATTGTATTATCCAAGAATGTTGTGTTTCATAAGAGAATGAAACACATTGACACAAAGTTTCACTACATCAGGGAATTGGTGAATAATGGAGAAATTGTTTTACAACATTGCAGAACTCAGGAGCAGGTTGTAGAAATTCTGACCAAGCCATTGGGATAGAAAAGTTTTGAATTTTTGAGGAAATCTCTGGGTATGACTGATAAGCCAGCAGTTGAAATTAAAGGGGAGTGTTGAAATTATAATTTCCCCTGCCGCGTCATTAATTCCAGAAAACAGCTTGTATTTATCGCACCGCTTTTCACAAGTTGGTGGTATTTTCTCAATCGGTAGCGATAACACCCAGCAGCTGACACGTGCACAACAGTTTTGCAAAAGTGGTTTTCATCGGAGCATAAAGTTCGTGTGGATTGAGCGAGCGATAGCCGTCCGATTGAAATCAAGGTTGATGTCCGTCGATTGAAACCAAAGTTGCGTACAGGCCTGCACCACATTGCGTGAAGTGAAATGAATTTTGTTTGACTGACAGTTTGCCAGTAAAATAATTAATGAATTTACTATGGTCGTAGATTGTAGGTAAAATTTTAATTTTATTGTTTTTTTATTATGTACGGGAGTATGGCAAAATTAAAAACGTATGGTCATTTTTGTTAAAAAATAGAATATGCAATGTAATACGATATATGTAGCAGTGTGAGTTTTTGTTTGCGTTGTTCGTTGAAAACAAAAAGAGAATGCGCAACAACGCGGGGGTAATTTTTGTTGAAACAAAAGGAATACGCATAGCAGTGCGAATGTAATGTGTAATGTTCACACAGCAGTGTGTTGATTTTTCAGCAGAGACAGAAGTTTTTTTTTAATGAAAAATACACAGCAGTGTAAATGATATTTTCTCTCTTTGTAATGCACAGCAGTGCAGAGATAGTTTTGGTTGTTGGTTAATATGAAATGTATGAAATGTAATGCGTAGCAGCATATGTAAAAGAATTTTTTTTCTTTACAGCAGTAAATGTAAGATTTTTGTTTACACATAGCAGTGTGAAAATATACAGCTGAGACAGAGTAATTTTTCTTGTGTGAAACTAAATCGTTCCTGGTTGTAATCCCTCTGAGAGAGGAAGATGTTTTTGTAATAGCAGTTTATAAATGAATACACGTTAGTTTTTTATGTGTGTGAAAAACCTTTGTTCTTCTTCAACAATCACTTTTAGCTTCCCTGTGTTAAGATTCTGTGGTTAAAACAGAGCATCATTCTCTGTTCAGTTCAACTTTTGTTTTGGAATTAAACAGAAAATTCCCAACACTAGTTTAGGCCTGTAACGGTTGATGAAATCTGATTGGCTAAGCTACTTATTGCAGGCCCAATAAAAGGTATGGACATGGATGTTCTGCTCTTGAATATTCATTATGCTATGGTTATGTTGAGGGTTCTGTCATGTAGTTTCAAGCATTATAGCCTGGCCTATTTTCAAACATGTTCATTCCATGCAAAAGGTCCATTTCTATGTTTTCCTCTAAACAGCAGTTAGTTCACACACCTGACATGTTGAAGGATATTTTAGTGTTGGAGGTAAGGAAAAGAGTGGCTAAATGGGAGTAAGATTGAGCATACAGATATCTTGTTGCAAATGGTTTCAGAGTCCAGACACAGTATTCCAAATATCTAGGTGTGACTATGTTTTCATATGGATTTTCCGGCCAAGACCATACAATTATGCAAGAACCAATGTTCTGGAGTTCTTAATCAGCATCTCGATGTAACGAATAAAATATATATAAATAATGTAAATGATAATAATCATAAATAATAATTAGTTAAGCTAGTAATTAGGCTGAAGAGGCATGTCTAAATGAGACATGACTTTTCATGAAGAGACACTTCCCTGATATATAAGCAAGCCTCTCATTCTCATTGTATATTCATTCTCATTCTTATTCACACATTTTAATATATAATATTTGTATCATCATGGATATCGTTATATTCCAAGTCTTCTGGAGTAATTGATTTATAGAAGGAACTTTGTTCGCTTCATTTGGTATCAGAGCAATTGGGTCCTCTAGGTTGCTTAACCGGTGCACAGAGCTTGTTCTCTGATCCAGGTCCTTGGCTATCGAAATCCGTCAACTGTGATGCATTTTGCTCGGAATTTGAGAGTTTCTCCTTTTCTCCGTTTTTCTAGGCCTTTGGCCATTAAAAATAAAATTAAAAGAAAATTCGCTAGTTGGAGGGTCTCTAATTCGCTAGTTGACCTTTGGCCATAAAAAAAAATTAAGCAAAAAAAAATATAAGTAAATAAATTAAAAAAATAAGAAGAAAAAGAGTAAAAGAAAAAACAAAACGGATACAAAATCTCATACCAAGTATATTTAAAACATTTTACGTGGAGAATCCTGTGGTTTTAGAAACAACCCATGGTATTTTAAAAAGTTTAAAAAACAGAAAAAAAAAAAAGGAATACATTTTACTTTTTACGTGGAGAACATTTTAACGGAAGTTTTAAAAACAAATCATGGTAATAGCCCATGGTATTTTAACATCGTGACTGTGTCATATGAAAAGAAGACGTGACCTTTATATTTATTAAGTGGGGTGACATTACAAATTTATCAAGGAAGTAATTAAGTATATAAAAAATGCCCAATTTATTATTAAAAAAAGAAGTGAAACTATTATTATTATAAGATAATAAAGTTATTTTGAAAATGGGTCTTAATATAAAGAAATACAGACATATATAGAGGGAAACAATATAAAGAAGTATTTTTTTAATAAAAGGGTATTCAAGTTTTAACAATCCACATTAAAGGAGAATATTTGAAAAATATATATAGAAGAAATAAGTGATATTTTATAATAAAAATAGATCCAGTTGACATATTGTTTACGTAAAAACATCAAGGCAAAAATGGAGACTAGTAATGAAAGGTTTCCTAGAACCTTTAGTAAAAGAGTTGATACATTATTTAAAGTCAAAGGATCACTCCCCGGAAGAGATATCATAATCTCTATCAGTCTTGCTGAAGAAAATAATTATGTTAGTCATGAATGTGCTAACCAATTGGTGATTCCTGAATCAAATATAATTGAAACAAATTATTCTGGGATATGTGATAAACAATACAACATAAGCAATCTACATCTAAATATTGGAGATTATACTTTTACCTCACAATTCACCATGAAAACCTTATGGTTAAACGATAGTGACATTGTTTTGGGTTTACCTTGGATGGGAACTCTAGGTTCCTTTATTCTAAATACATAGAAGAAGTTTTTAACATTTTCTTACAAGAAGAAGAAAATAATGCTCCAAGATTTTACACTAAAACCAAATTTAGTAACACCAAAAGATATCTCAAATATTTCAAAAGTAATGTCTCAAGAAGGTAAAAAGATATTACAAAATATGCAAAAAGAAATTGACAAAATCAATGTTGAAAAAAATGAAGAAGTTTCTCAATTTAAAAACCATAGCGAAAAATTACTGTCGCAAATTAAGAAACTTAAGAAGGATAAGAAGTCATTAGAAAACAAGGTACAATAACTTATCGAGAAAGAAGCATCAAATGTAGGAATTCGAGTTGATGACAAAACAAAAAATACCGATTGAGTGAATATGAGAACTCAAGAAGACAAGTCAGTTAAAGAAACGACACACTTAGATGTCGCAATTCAGCCAATGAACATCCCCAGTGAACGTTTCATAACCAACTCTACAACATCTTCACCAGAAGAAAATCTAAAAACTTTATATCGGCTTCCGAATCACGAGAGTAGACAAATCAACCAAGCTACGTATCAGGACCATTTAAACCAGAAACAACAAACTGATGTTCCATATAATAGTGATGTAACCTCAATCCAGTCTTATGCTAACAAGTCGTTACAAAATTCCAATGATCAAAATATTGTACAGAAGATTAATCTTGGATGGTCTGATCCCTTCTCAGTGCGACAATTTTGTTTGTCACTAAGAAGATCATATCAACTTGTATCGACAAGGATGACTATTCCGAGAGAGAAAGACATTCGAAACTGAAAAAGAGATCAAGCTTTTTTTCATCAAGAAGATTTGAGGACAAGGCTTTTTGAGGAAGAAGGCAATGTAACGAATAAAATATATATAAATAATGTAAATGATAATAATCATAAATAATAATTAGTTAAGCTAGTAATTAGGCTGAAGAGGCATGTCTAAATGAGGCATGACTCTTCATGAAGAGACACTTGCCTGATATATAAGCAAGCCTCTCGTTCTCATTGTATATTCATTCTCATTCTTATTCACACATTTTAATATATAATATTTGTATCCTCATGGATATCGTTATATTCCAAGTCTTCTGGAGTAATTGATTTATAGAAAGAACTTTGTTCACTTCACTCGATACAACAGAATGAGGGTGCATTGCCTCCAAAAGTGAGAAATCCTGCAGAGAAGCATTGAACAATGGTAGTTCTTGTCATATGCTTGGGAACTATATTGCAAATTACCCTTGAAATTACTTTGAGCTGGTGGCAAGCTTGTGATTATCAACCTCCAGGTCATTGCTAGTGTTATGAAATTTTTAAATTTGAAAATAACTTCATTTATCTGAGTGGATCATGTCTGTATAGTTTATAGTAAACTAAAAAGAGAAAAAAGGGCAATAGTGGAAACTCATAATTTCGGGTGTGCATGGAATTAAGGCACAATTACATTTTCTCGAAGCTATGGAGATTAGATTTCCAGATAAGACCTGCTCTGAAAATCGTTGTACTAAAGATAAGACCCGATCTGAAAATCATTGTACTAAAGGAGCAACCCCTTTTACTGATAAGAGAGACTCTCAGAGCAAAATCATTCATAATCTCAGTGAAACTTAACTCTGGTGAGGGCTGTGGTTGTTCATCACTTGAATTGGATTACCCCAAGGATTCCTAGGATGCAATGGAAGATTTGGACCATGGAATAGAATATGCAACACAGAGTTTGAGGAATAGAGTTGTTGAGGTCTCAATATTTCGGTATGTCTTTCCTCTAGGGACTTGGGAGGAAACAAGTATCAAAGTCCATAGCGACATCTTCCAATTATGTCATAGTCACAAGCCTTGTGAACCATGAATATGTTGTTTTGAAGCCAGTCGTCTTTAAAAATAATGGATTGACAGAAAAGAGGTGTATTGAACATTTACAAGAAGAGGTTGTTAATACATCCAAGATAGCAATGATCAATACCTTTGAAAGAAGTTGCTACAGATCTCAATCTTTCACCCTCATCAAGAATGGTAATACACATTATTTTACATGCCATCAAACATTATTCCACAGACAAGCAGTCACAGTAAAGGAAGAGTGCCATAACCATAGTAAGGACGAAAGTATGGAGGGACATACTGTTATGGATTGATGGCTATCTATATTTACCAGTCATTTACTTTATATAGCTTCTCTAGTTATATGGCTAATTGGGTCATAAATCCATATTTAAAGAGTTCGATTCTAGCTAATATGTATTGATAAGGTTAAATTATGAGCCACAGTGGATGGCTCGAAACGTCGATTCAAACAATTATGGATGCGAGAACTCTGGAAGAAAACTATACACAGTACTAATCTCAGAAGCCCTCAAAGCAATAACACAAAAGTTATTATGTGATGGAAGAAGGGTTTGAACTTGCATTTTACAAAATTGAAAGTAGACAAAATCCAATAGAAGGTATTGCTCCTTTAGCTATGCAAGAAATTTTGAAGCATCCCAAAACACCTATAGCAATAGAAAATATTGTAGTGGGGCATGATCCAAGTGGTGCATATAATCAGAGTTGTTCTCCTCTGGATTAAGGCAGTTAAATAATGTTTTGAGACATCAATGGGCCTGTTTTAATAGCTTGTTTAATTCAGATTGATCAGATGTAAGTTGAGTCCAGTTAATGTAGGAGTAAGGGGAACAAATTTATTTTCATAACAATGAGTTGCTGGTATGTGTTAATCACTAAATAGACATGGTCCATTGTCTCTACCACTCCAAGAAATCTCCACAAAATTTCTGACAAAATCCATAGAAATATTGACAAAAACGGTCAAAAACGTCTCCATCATAAAATTGATCCATGTTGGGAGACTGCCCAAGATGGAAAATAAATGTCTCGACCTAAAACTTTTGCACAAACTACAAGGGAAGCTATTTCATAGTAAGTGTAGTACTCCATTCTGGAAGACCTTTGAACTTCACTTATTATTATTTCGGGAAGGATTTATGAGATGCCCAACCTTTTGGCACATATTTTTATGTTATGGCTCTCATACTAAAAAGGCCTTTGCTTGGAAAGCTATATTTTTCACTAGAATCAATAATTTTTTTTTTCAAAAATATTTGGGGCACCCAAAATGCGGAAGCTTGACATCTGTAACCTAGATTTCCAAAAAAAATTGTCGATTTTGTCAAAATCTTGCCAAAATTTCCACTATTTTGTGGGCAAAAATGTGGTCTTGTTAAACTACTCTGTTGAGAAATACATTTTTCATAAAGTAGCCCAAAGCATCATCAACATTGCACAAGCCCATTAAAAGGAAATATTCTAACCTTTAGACGTTCTTTTCTCTTTTCTTTTCTTTTTTCTCTTTTTAAAATATTTTTTGGGTTAATTATGCTCATAATCTAATAGATTTTTTTGGAATTTTATTTTTCAATTGTATGATCTGCATAAATTGAGTGTTTCAAGAGCTTTTTAATGTGTTGCGGGGAAAATTTTACGGATAGAGATTTAAGTTTTGGAGGGTTTTGTAGTGTAGAAATTCCTAATGTAGATCACCTGGTAAAGAAATGTACTAAAGCAAAACACTTGATCTACTTCTACAAACAATTTAGCAGAAGCTTAATCGAACATGAGCAACATCAAGCATGAACATATATAACTGAGAATGAGAAGTAATCAACCATAACACATAAGATATATCACTGGGGAAAGAACCAGACTAAAACCCTAACTTTGTATTATCATAAAAGTGGAAATCTTGTTCAAGTTACAAAAAGAATTAGCTCTCAAGCTATCATGATCTCTCTGCACTCAAACAATACAGCTCACAAACTCAATAGACATAAGATATATCTTCCTCAAACCCTCCAAGCCTCCTATTTCCTTGCGCAGTTTTGATTGGGGTCCAATGATATCACATGTGTGAATTGGCCTCATCACACTCACTGTAACCTCAGTTCCAATTGCGCAATCCATAAGGAATAATATTCCTTCTGCATGCAAGGAATATTCACCAAGGAATATCCTAGTAACTGATAGTACATTGTCCCTCCATCTGATCTCAATTGGGCCTCTGACTGAACTGACATGCATGAGTTATCCATGAGTGAATACTCATTTATCTGAATTACAGTAGTTACATGCATGCAAGCATTAACTAACTAAACTCTCATTAATTTAACAAACTGTTAAATTAATCTAACTGGACTTGACTAAGTTAATCTAAGTCAACTGATTACAACTCAATATTACAACTCATCCTTATCTCTTTGACTGAAGGTTAAATTCCTCAATTAATGGAGAAACTGTTGCATGTGCTCACTTAGACTTCAAGTTTGATTTTCCTTAACTAATTAACTCAAGATGAATTAATTAATTAATTTCCAAACTGCTGTTGATATCAAATTCGAATTTTACTTCCTATGTTTAGTCCAGGGACTGACTAAAATAAGAAGGGATCCCGAAATTCTATTTTTAGAAAATCTATTTTTAGCACTTTCACTTTTCACCCATTGTAGCCAAGGCCTCCAATTGTTGAACTGCGATTTTTAGCATTTCTTGTTGCGCACTTTTCAACACTCCCTCTCAACAAGAAAGGGATTATCAGCAACCCCGATCCTGTCTCTGTGGAACTTGAACTTGCATTTTGACAATGCCTTTGTCAAAATATCTGCATCCTACTCCTTGGTCAAAACACACTGCAACATCATGATCATCTTGACCACACAGTCTCATAGATGATGGTAATGGATATCTATATGCTTGGACCTGTCATGAAACACTGGGTTCTCAGATAGTTTTATGCAACTTTGATTATCACAGTATATCACCGTAGGATCCATCATCTGACCAAACAATCCCACTAGAATCTTCCACATCCAAATGGCCTCGCATGCTACCTGACTCGCAGCCATGTATTCAGCCTCTGCTAAGCTAAGTGCAACTGATATCTGTTTCTTGCTATACCAAGAAACTGCAGCTAAACCAAGGTTGAAGATTCCTCCAGAAGTGCTCTTCTTTTCTAATGGACTACCAGCCCAATCTGCATCCGTGAAGCCTTGCAGCTTCACTCCCTTTATCTGCTTGTACCATAATCTGTACTGTGTAGTGCCTTTGAAATATCTCAGCACATGCTTCGCTGCCTTCCAAAACAGCTTGGTAGGCTAAACCATAGCTTTACTCAGCTGGTTCACTGCAAAGCATAAGTCGAGTCGTGTGTTTACCAGATACATGAGTGAACCCACCAACTGTCGATAAACAGTGGCAGCTACTACCTCACCTAAAGTAGCATCCTCCTTCCTCCAGTTCCCAACTAGAGGAGTTTGCATGGGCTTGCACTTCTCCATGTGAAAGCGCCTGAGTATCTCATTGGCATACTTGCCTTGAGACACAAATACTTCCCCATCTTTCTGCCACACTTCCATGCCTAGAAATTAGTGCATGAGGTGCATGTCCTTCATCTCAAGCTCTCTTGCAAGGTTCTCCTTGCTAGACTGTATCAGCTACTCATCACCTGTCAAAATCAGATCATCAACATAAAGTACAATAATTAATGGCTTACCTTCGACCATGATGTGGTAAAAGTTTGCATCTACTTCACTCTTCGTGAAGCTCAATCCGATGAAATAGTTGTCGATCCTGGTATACCAAGCACGGGGTGCTTGCTTCAGCCCATACAGTACTCGCTTGAGTCGGCAAACATGTGACTCACGATCGAAGGTCTCAAATCCTTTGGGCTGCTCAATGTATACCTCTTCCTCAATCTTCCCATTGAGGAACGTCGTCTTCACATCCATCTAATGGATCTTCCAACCCATCTGAGCGAATAGAGCTAGCATCGATCTGATAGATGAGTACCTTGCTACGGGAGCAAAGGTCTCATCATATTCGATCCCCTCAACTTGTGAGAAACCTCGGGAAACAAACCTTGCCTTGTGTTTCTCAACACTACCATCAGCTGCCTACTTTACCTTGTAAAGCCATTGGGAACTAACCACTGACTTGTCCCTGGGTTTAGGGACAACATCCCACACACTATTCTGTATGATAGAATCATACTCTTCTACCATTGCATCAACCCAGACTGGTTGATGCACTACCTCCTGAAAAGAAGAAGGTTCGGTTGCTACACACTCCCCAACGAGGGCCATGTAGCCAGTGTATCTCTCGGAAGATCTCCTCTGTCTGCGATGAGAGGATGGCTGCCCCACATTCTCTCTCGCATCTTGTATCAATCTGTCAGCTTCCCATGAGCATTTCCACTTGTCTCTGGAAGACTATCCAGGAGTGGTGGTCTCCACTACTGGATCCTCTGCATGTGGTTGATCCACATCATCAGGAAGCTCCTCCTCCTTTGGAACTAAAATTTCCTCATCACCATGCAACTTGAGCTCCCTCTCAAGTGACACTCGCATGGCTCTTTGCTCATCGAACTTCAGATCCCTGTGCACTGCGGTCCTCTAACTGGCAGGCAGAAACACACGATAGTTGTGGAGTGTATCTGTGTACCCCACAAATATCCCCAACTCAGCTTTTGGGTCTAGCTTCTTCCGAGCATCTTTGGTCACATGACAAAAAGCTGGTGATCCAAGGATACGGAAGTGACTCACATCTGGTCGCTTCCCCGAAAAAGCCTCCATAGGTGTCTTCATTCCAAAAATACAATGAGGACTTCTGTTCTGAAGATACACTACTGTATTGCATGCCTCAGCCCACAGATGAAGTGGTAGGCTTTGGTCATGCAACATCGCTCGAGTTGCTCCCACAATAGATCTGTTCTTCCTTTTGGCCACCCCATTCTGTTGTGGGTTATGAGGTGTCGTTAGTTCCCATTTAATTCCTTCTGCAGCACAAAAGTCTTTAAACTGCTGGGAGATATACTCTCCACCATTGTCGCTACGAAAGGCTTTTACTTTCTTCCTAGATTCTTTCTCTGCCGAGGCTTTAAACTCACAAAACCTCAAGAAGGTCTGATCCTTCTTTTGCATAAAGTAGATCCAACATCTACGAGAAAAATCATCAATGAAAATAACATAGTACCTTTGTTTAGCAGTGGAGGCTGTAGAGAATGGTCCACATACATCTGAGTGAACTCACTCCAGGATTGCTCCAACTCTACTCTCCCGATCCTGAAAGGAAGCTTTCGCATACTTACCCAAGGTGCATCCTTTTCATGTATTTGTTTGCTCCAGTTTTTCCTTGGGTAAGCCAGTAGAAATTTGCTGCATGATCTTTAAGGCCCCGTGATGCAAGTGGCCTAGTCTCCTATGCCATAGCTTGCCAACATCTTGGCTTTGCACCACCTCTGCTTTGGAACTCAGTGCAGCACAATCATCTACCTCCAACTTTACTCGAATCCCTATTCGCTTGGTTTGTCTGGTGCCAATATGCCTCAGGAACACTTTTCCTTTACTAAAGACTACATCATAGCCTTTATCTTCTAGCATAGCAACAGACACAAGATTCTTTTTCAAACCTGGTACATATTTAATAGCAGATAGGGTGAGAGAAGCACCATGCTCCCTTTGAAACACAACTATACCTTCACCTGAAACACAATACTTTCCATCATCACCCATCTCGATCTGCATTTGGAGATCCTTCTCCTCCAATGTACTGAAAAGATTCTTGTCACCCGACATGTGGAAAGAAGCCCCACTGTTTAGGTACCAAACAAATCCCACCATGGATGACACCATGCATGCGATAAGCGAGAAATCCAGCTCAAATTGTGAAGCTAGTGCATCACCATCAGATCCCTTTGAGGAACCCTTCTTGGATTTCTTCTGTGGACAATTCATAGCATAATGGCCCACTTCATGACAGCGAAAGCATCACACCTTCGACTTGTCAACCTTCTTCCCACCATGAGAAGATTTGGATTCGGACGCCTTCCCTTTCCCTTTCTTAGCTTTACTCGCTAAAGCTGGATTTTCTTCATCATCTTGTTTTGATGAAAATCCATCCCTGGTGCTCTGCCTTATCTCCTCCTGCATTAGGTCTGACCAAAGTCGTTTCCAATCTAACAGTTTCTCTCTTCTGTTAACCGAGTCTTGGTAGCTATTCCAGCTCTTTGGAAGACCGAGGAGTGCTAGAATCACCATGTTGTCATCAACAATCACGACCCCTACACTTGCAAACTCATCCCTGCAGGTGGTGAGCTTGTTCAAGAATGTAGAGATTGTGTTGCCCTTTTCGCACTTGGTCTTGCGAAGTTTTTCCTTCAGTGCCAGCTTCCTTTAATCGCTACTATTCTGATAAAGATCTTTTAATGTTTTCCACATCGAAAACAGAGTCTCCTTCCCATGGAGGCTCGAGAAAAAGTGATCTCGAACTCCCTCCAGGAGGATTCTCCTTGCTCTAGCCACACACTTTTTCCATTCTAACAGTTGAGTAGTCAGTCGGCTTCTGGACTTCTTGATCAATGAAGTCCTATAGGCCGTTATCTTCCAATATTGCCTCCATGCGATCCTTCCAGGCTATATAATTCAAATTGCCATCAAGGGCATATTCGAGTCTTAGACCACTGAATGCCATTGGTGAAATAGATGTGATAAGAACTCAATTCAATATCCAAAAACCAAACTTCGTACTTCTCTTGCTTGTATATTGTTCTTCCTTTATCACCTTTGCTCTGATACCATGTATAAATTCCTAATGTAGATCACCTGGTAATGCAATGTACTAAAGCAAAACACTTGATCTACTTCTACAAACAATTTAGCAGAAAGCTTAATCAAACATGAGCAACATCAAGCATGAATAGATATAATTGAGAATGAGAAGTAATCAACCATAACACAGAAGATATATCATTGGGGAAAGCACCAGCTTAAAACCCCAACTCTATATTATCATACAAGTGGAAATCTTGTTCAATTTACAAAAGGAATTAGCTCTCAAGATATCCTGATCTCTCTGCACTCAAACAATAGAGCTCACAAACTCAATAGACATAGAATATATCTTCCTCAAGCCCTCCAAGCCTTCTATTTCCTTGTGCAGTTTTGATTGGGGTCCAATGATATCACATGTGTGAATTGGCCTCATCACACTCACCGTAACCTCAGGTCCAACTGTGCAATCCATAAGGAATTATATTCCTTCTGCATGCAAGGAATATTCACCAAGGAATATCCTAGCAATTGATAGTACATTGTCCCTCCACCTAATCTCAACTGGGTTTCTGACTGAATTGACATGCATGAGTTATCCATGAGCGAATACTCAGTTATTTGAATTACAGTAGTTGCATGCAAGCATTAACTAACTGAACTCTCATTAATTTAACAAACTGTTAAATTAATCTAACTGGACTTGACTAAGTTAAACTAAGTCAACCGATTAAAACTCAATATTACAACTCATACTTATCTCTTTAACTGAAGGTTAAATTCCTCAATTAATGGATAAACTATTGATGTGCTCACATAGACTTCAAGTTTGATTTTCCTTAACTAATTAACTCAAGATGAATTAATTAATTAATTTCCAAATTGTTGTTGATATCAAATTCGAATTTTACTTCCTATGTTTAGTCCAGGGATTGACTAAAATAAGAAGGGATCTCGAAATGTTATTTTTAGAAAAGCTATTTTTAGCACTTTCACTTTTCACCCATTGTAGCTAGGACCTCCAATGGCTGAACTACTATTTATAGCCTAGCTATTTATAGCAGTGCTATTTTTAGCAATTTCTATTTTTAACATTTCTTGTTGCACACTTTTCATGTAGTTCATTTTCTGGTCTAATTTTCCTAGAATTTGGGAGTGATTTGTTGGAATCACTATGTTTGAGTTGTGAACACTCTACAATTCGAGTGCCCAATGGATTTTTCAGGGTGCTAAATCCATATATATAGTCAAAAATTGATTTTAGACAACAAAAAATAAGATTTCACCAAAAAAAATTCGCGAGATTCTAGCCAGAAGCTCTAAAACTTATAATAGTTAGACAACACCCTTCCTAATGCCATATTCCATCTTTTATACATTTTGGAGGGTTTTTTCTTGCTCATTTACTAGTATAATTTGCCCAAAATTTGGTAGGGATTTGTTGGAATCACATGTTTAAGTTGTGAACTCTCCATAATAAGTGCTCCATGGGCTTTTCAGGGTGTTGAATCCATATATATATATATATATATAATCACAAATTGATTTTAAACAACGAACATTAAGGTTTCACCAAAAAAACAAATTCGTCGAATTCTGGCAAAAAACTCCAAAACATATAATGTTTAGACAATGTGCTCCCTAATGCCATAGTTTATTTGTTTTACATTTTGGAGGATTTTCCAGCTCGTTTCTAGTCTAATTTGCCAAAAATATAGCAGGAATTTGTTGAAATCACATGTTTAAGCTGTGAACTCTCCACAATTTGAGTGCAATCCATATATATAGTAAACACTGATTTTAAACAACAAACATTAAGATTTCACCAAAAAAAAAATCGTGGGATTATGGCAAAAAAAAACATATAATGTTTAGACAACGCCCTTCCTAATATGCAAAAAATACAATGTTTGGCAATATCTTTGTAAAAATTTTAAATTTTTAATGGTTTAACATAGTCACTATAAAATATTGACAAATTTTAAAATAAAATATTAAAATTTTGGGAAGTTTTAAGATAAAATATTTTTATATTTTGGCCGATAGGCATATATATATCGACTCCCGGTGGGTGAGAGCTTGTTGAATTTATTTTATTTTTATTTTAATGGACGAGCATGATTGATTCTCCGACGAATATGCTAAGAATATTCTTTGTTTGATTATATGATGGACAATAGTGATTTCTGGGATTGCGAAGGGTTACAACTTAATTTGAATGGAAAATGAAACTATTTTGAACATGGTTCTATTGCTCCAGCCCTTGGTAACATGGCGGTTGAGAAATGGAAACTATTTGTTGCAGAAGCTTTAACTAACATTGTTGATAGTGTGTGACAGTAATGTGGATTTGGTGAAGTAAGTTTAAACAATGGCCCGGTTTCAAAATTATTTCTAGATTTGAATTTATTGGATCTTTGAGTGACTTGGTGTTGCTTGCTTAGGTTTTCTAACAATGTTGGTTTTCAAGCCCATAAAAATAAGAAAGAAATGTACAATAAACAAAAATTGAACATACAACAAGAGACACAAAGAAAATTACGTGGTAAAACCTTGATAGTGTGTCAAGGAAACCTCCATGGGGCAAGGGATTGGAATTCTTATTGCTCCAGGTCAAAAACGACTCTCCAACACATACATCAAGCCTCTCGGGAAATCACCAATTTAATATGGACTATTTTGTTACGTAACTTCCTATAGTTACAAAACTAACTAAACGGTAACTCAGTTTTACTAATTACATCAATACATTTAATGATAATTTGTTGTCATTTCTAACAATCTCCACCTAGAGAACAATTTTCTGAAACCCTTGTTCATTCGTCATCTCTTCTGAAGTCAGGAGAAGCCAAACACCATCGCAAACTGGCTTTGTGAACATGTATGTGTGATTCTTCTATGTATGGACCTTCTTGAGAGCGACTTTGATGCCATCGATTACGTGTCTTACAAAATGGTACCTTACATCAATGTGTTTAGTCTTGCTGTGATAAGCTGGATTTGTAGCTAAATGAATAACACTCTGACTATCACAGAATACATTCACTTTCTCCTACGTCCTTCCAATCTCATCAAGTAGATGTTTCAACCACATTGCCTCTTTACATGCATTTGAAACAACTATATACTCTGCTTCAATAGTGGACAAAGCAATTGTTTCTTGAAGCTTTGACATCCAGCGAATTGCTCCACCTGCAAGAGTAAAGACATATCCTGTAGTAGATCTCCTCTTGTCCAAATCACCTGCATAATCAACATCCACATATCCGTAGACTGAACCTTCACTACCATTAAAGATGATACAATGGTCACTTGTGCCTCTCAAATACCAAAGCACCCATTTCAATGTTCGTCAATGTTCTTCTCCTAGATTTGCCATGAACCTGTTGACAACTCCAACTGCATGTGAAATGTTAGGTCTTGTAGATACCATCACATACATTAAGTTGCCTTACCACATTTTCATATGGTACATGAGACATATACTTCTTTTCTTCATCAGTTCTAGGACTCAAACCTGAAGAAAGCTTAAAATGGGAAGCTAAAGGAACAATAACATGTTTCACATTGTCCATACCGAACTTTGCAAGTACTTTCTCCACATACTTCTGTTGTGATAACCAAAGCTTTCCATTTTTTCTGTCTCTGTGTATCTCCATGCCCAAGATATGTTTTGCAGCTCCAAGATCCTTCATATCAAACGTCCTAGAAAGTTGAGCCTTTAACCTATTGATC
Organism: Pinus tabuliformis; assembly: GCA_031772625.1. Lineage (NCBI taxonomy): Eukaryota > Viridiplantae > Streptophyta > Pinopsida > Pinales > Pinaceae > Pinus > Pinus tabuliformis. The sequence goes on along the minus strand of CM062805.1, from coordinate 698,698,439 downwards.
TCTTCCATGCTTTTTCTTGCAATAAGCATATCGTCAACATACAAGACCAAGATAATGAATATGCCATTAAAACTCTTAAAGTACACACAATGATCATACTCACTTCTAGTGAAGTTCTGGCTCACCATGAAGGAGTCAAACTTCTTGTACCACTGCTTGGGAGACTGCCTCAAGCCATACAATGATTTCCTAAGCTTGCAAACTAATCTTCTCTTGTGACTTTGTACAAAACCCCCAGGTTGTTCCATATAAATCCCTTCATCCAAATCTCCATGATGAAAGGTTGTTTAACATCTAATTGTTTTAACTCAAGATCAAGTAATGCAGTTAGTGCTAACACAGTACGAATAGAAACAAGTTTTACGACCGGTGAAAAAATCTCATGAAAATCAATACCTTCTACTTTCTTTTTCTATCAGACACATTATATCTTTCAATACTTTCATCAACCTTTCGCTTCAATTTGAAGACCCATTTTCATTCGACAAAACTTCTCCCTTTAGGAAGTTCCACAAGATCCTAGGTTTTGTTTTTGGCTAAGGAATCCATTTCCACATCCATAACTTTCTTCTATTTTTCACTATTTGCATCATCCACTGTTTCATGGTAATAAGAAGGCTCCCCATCTTCATTAATCAATGCAATATAAGAATCAAAATCTTCATACCTTTTGGGTGTTCTTTTTTCCTTTGTCGACCTCCTTAGAATGACTGGTTGCTGAATTGGTTCCTGGGTTTCTTTTACATCTTCTTCATCTTTTTCTTCAGAAGTCTCTACTTCCTTCTGACTTTCTAAAAAAGGTTGAGTCTCCAACTAAATTTGATGATTTAGTGATACATGTTCCTATTCAAATTTTCCAACATCAAACTTTAGAAGAGAATATTCATCAAATGTTACATCTCTACTAATGACTATCTTATGCAAAGAAGGATCCCACAACCTGTATCCTTTCACCGCATAGTTATACCCAACATAATATTTTGCTTTTGGGTCGAACTTAGAACGTTGTTTCTTTGGAATAAGATCATAGGCATCACAACAAAAAATTCTTAAATGTGAATAATCACAAGACAAACCAACCAAACTTCTTCAGGAATTTTACAATTAATGGCAACTGAAGTTGATCTGTTTACCAAATAACAAGCAGTAAATACTGCTTTTGCCCACAACTCCTTCTGCAGGTTAGCATTGTTGATCATGCTTTTGTCACTCTCCATAAGAGTCTGATTCATATGTTCAACAACACCATTTCGCTGAGGAGTATAATTTTTTTTTTTATGTCTAACAATCCTTTCATCCTTGCAATATTGTTGAAATTCTATGGAAGTAAATTCACCACCATTGCCATTTCTTAAACATTTAATTGATTTGCCTATTTTCTTTTCAACCATAGCTTTAAATTGTTTAAAGACATTAAATACATCAACTTTTCTTTTCAACATATAGACCCAGAATTTCTTGGAGTAATCATCAATAAATGTTATGAAGTAAAATGCACCTCCATAAGATATTGCAAGAGATGGTCCCCAAAGATCAGAATGAATATAGTCCAAAATTCCTTTACTATTATGACTTCTGGTTTTAAATTTATGTTTACATTGTTTTCCATATACATAATGTTTGCAAAAATCCAAACTCAAGGATTTCAAATTAGGAAGCAATTTGTGATTCATTAGTACATGAAGGTCCTTTTCTCTCATGTGGCCCAGTCACTGATGCCATAGGCGAGTATATTCTTTTGCCTTCTTAAATACATTCATTGCCTCACTAGCCTGAGTACTTCCTTTGGGCCTATAAAAGTTTCCGATCTTCTCTGCTTTCATAACAACTAGAGCGCCCTTTGAAACTTTCAGCACTCCACCTTGACCTACAAACTTATAACCTTCTGAGTCTAATATTCCCAAAGAAATCAAATTCTTTCTCAACTCAGGTACATTTCTAACATCAGTTAATGTTCTAATTGTATCATCATATATTTTAATTCTAACATTTATCATCTCAATAGTTTGACAAGATACATTATTACCCATAAACACGTAACTACCATTCACAACTTGATATGAAGTGAACAAATTTATGTTCGGACTCATGTGATGAGAAGCACCAAATTCTAACAACCAAATTTCATAACGCTGATAAACATTGCAAATAGGGATAACTTCATTTACCATACTTGATTCAACAAATAAAACTTCATCAATCATGCTTGACTCAACTTGATTTGCTTCCTTCTTTGGGTTTTCTATGAACTCCTTTCTTTTCCAACAATGTTTTTTGAGATGTTCTATTTTGTTGCAGTACCAGTATTTGGCTTTACACTTCTTGCCTTTTGACTTTGATCTGGAAGAATTTCTTGCTTTCTCTCCACTTTCCTTGGACCGACCTATGGCTATCATGGCTTCTAGAAAGAAAGATTCAATGCTAGAATTCCTTCATACTTCTTCAAATAATAGAGCTCCCACAACATAATCAAATTCTAAAGGTTCGGTTGTGCTCAAATGTATAGAAGTCACAAAGTGATCCCAAGACTTAGGCAAGGAACACAACAAGGTAATAATTTTATCTTCTTCTTCAAATTTAACATCCATATTTGACAGCTGAAAAATAAGTGTATTAAATACATTTAGTGTTTTTCAATTTTAATACCCTCCTTCATCTAAAGGCTATACAATTTCCTCTTCAAATAAATGTCATTGGTAAAAGATTTGGTCATATACAATTTTTCCAATTCCCCCCACAAACTTGCTACTGAGGTTTCTTCAACAATGTTAAAGAAAACTTCATCTATCGGGCACAACTTGATGGTACTGAGAGCTCGGGCATCCAAGTCTTCCTAATCCAAATTTGTCATGCCAACATGTTTCTTTCTAACCCCATCTAATGCTTTGTGCAACCCTTGTTGCACCAGCAAATCTCGTACTTTCAGTTTCCACAATGAAAAATTGTTCTTACCAGTGAACTTCTCCACCTCAAACTTAGCATTAGTCATTTTGACCATTTCTTCCTACACGGGCTCTTTCAAAAAATTTCTTTATTAATGACTGGGTTCTTTTAAAAAAATTTCAGCTAAGGTTTTTTGAATTTCCTTTTTTGGTTCACTAGGGTTTCTTCATCACCTTTCCCCATCTTTTTTAATTTTTTAAATAACAGTTTAAAGTTTAGAATTTTGTTCATTTAAAAAAAAAAATCACAATATAAAAAATTAATGTTTTTTTTTCTTCTCACAAAGAAACTTTGTTTTCTCTAGAATTAAAGAATATTTCCACTAATTCTTCAAAACCCTACTCTATTTCAACAAAAAAAATTCCACACTTCACTTTCATGAATAATTTTGAACAGTTTTCTTTTCACCCAACAAAATCTCTGTAAATTCAAAAAATAAATTACCCAGTGACTGGTGTTTTGAATCACTGCCAAAAAAAATTATTCATGGCTCCTAAAAGGTCCTCAAAAGAAATATGTCATGATAATGACCCTCTCTCTCAATATTCACGTGGACCAAAAAAAATAGTGGTTGGTTTCAATAACGGCTTAGAAATATAGAGCGATTCCACTCAATGATCTCGGCTGCGCAATTTTTTTCTTTTAAACAATTTCGCACCTTTATACAATAGTAACACATTGTGGCTTTATCTTTCAGCGACTCTTATTTTTCTTGGCAACTTTACTTAAGATGAGGCTCCTTCTTAAATTCTTTTCCAACAACTTCGGAAACAAATGGAAACCCTAAAACAACAGACTTGTTTCACAACTTGGTAGGCTCGACTTGGGAAATTTGAGTCCTACAAGCCACTTCTTTGTGTTTCGTCCACTTCTCTTAAGCACTTTAGGATTAAAGTGCACATTCCCTCTATTTTGATTGATTGCTCTTTTTTTCCTCCAAAGAGAGTCACAACCCTTTCCAGAAACACTTCCTCTGGCTCGGTCTCTGTGGCAACAAGCTTCACCTCACAACCCTCACAATCTTAGGCTCTGATACCATTTGTTGGTTTTCAAGCCCGTAAAAATAAGAAAGAAATGTACTAAACACACAACAAGAGACAAAGAAAATTACGTGGTAAAACCCTAACAGTGCATCAAAGAAACCTCAATGGGGCAAGGGATTAAAATTTCATTGCTCCACGTAAAAAATGATTTCAAAACATACATCAAAATTCTCGGGCAGTCACCAATTTAATATGACTAAACAGTAACTCAGTTTTACCAATGAGATAATACATTTAATGATAAAAAAAATTTCATTCCTAGCCAACAAAATGTGATGCATATTTGGAATATAAATGAATTGAAAAATATGATGACAAGATTCCCTGATTAAACTCATTAAAAGCATCTCGACGGAAAGGTTTCCGGTTTCAATCCTAGACATAGAAACATCGATATTTTCTCGGGGTTTGAGCTGAGAGTTGAATAAATTATAATGTAACATCAGCTGCAATGCCTCTGCGAAGAAAGAACAACACTCATTCTCAATATGCTCATAAAGCATAAAATACCCATTGTTTAATAAAAAGGCATTCCCCCAATATCGAAAATATGTTCCATTAACTGTATCCTTTCTCACTCTGTCTTCGTGACATCGAATGAAGCAAATAATGATACCTTTATGAAAAAGTTATCAATGTGAGAGAGGATTAGTTTCACGGGGAGAGGATAAAGTTGTCAAAAATTGATTTATTAGTGAGTTTACTGATTCAATAAATAGTATATTAATAGATTCAGTAATTCAAATATATTTTATGTTACATATTTATTAATTAGTTTAGTAAAATATTATGTTAATTCAACGACTTAAAATTATAAATTTTTTAATAAAATAATTTTAAAAATTAATTAAAAAATAGAAAAACAATTTATATTTCAATTTTTTAATTTCTCTATATAAAATTATTTGTGTTGATTTAACTTAAGTATTTTAATAAGGACTAAGTTTGTGGGTGGAAAGAAAAAGATTAGGATTTTTTATTTTTTATTTTTTTTATTTTTTTATTTTTTTTATTTTTTATTTTTTATTTTAATTTTATTTTGCAATAGGACTTAAGGAAGAGCATTGCTAAAGTATCATAGTTTAGATGAGTTAGAAGGTTATGAGGGTTGTTATTATAATAAATATTTTAAAATTGAGGTTTGATGTGGATTTAATTGATTATAATAGATTGAATGCATTCAATAGATTTCAATCGATTGAATGCATTAAATAGCTTGCAATGAATGCATTCAATAGATTTCAATCGATTGAATGCATTAAATAGGTTGCAATGAATGCAGTAAATAGATTGCAATAAGTTCACATCAGTGCATTCAATAGATTTTGAATGCATTGAATATATTGAAATGCATTTCAATAGATTGCAATGCATTCAATAAAATGAATGGATTCAATAGATTGAATGCATTACAATGAATTTCAATGGATTGTAATAGATTTGAATGCGTTGGAATAGATTGCAATAGATTGAATGCACTAAATAGATTGCAAACAATGCATTCAATATATTTGAATGCATGGATAGATTGCATAGATTGAATGTATTTCAATAGATATCAATATATTGCAATATATTTGAATATATAGCATTGCAATTGATTTCAATAGATTGAATGGATTAAATTGATTGCATTTTAATAGAATTTAATAGCTTTAGATTGAATGCATTCAATAAAACACAATCAATGTATTCAATAGACTAGAATCAATGTATTCAATAGATTTTAAATGTATTCAAAAGAAAAAACGATGTAAGAAAGATTTTCTCAAAAGAAGACAGAAATGTAAATGTTATGTATACATGGATATAAGATTGTTCATGACTCAAATTAATTAACTTAAATTGATTTAACTCAGATTCATTCAATAGATTTAACTTAAATTCATTGAATAGATTTAATTAAGTTAATGGATTTAAAAGATTTTAATGCATTCAATAAATATTAGATTTAATACTTAGATTCATTGAATGGATTTAATTAAGTTAATGGATTCAAAAGATTTTAATGCATTCCATAAATATTAGATTTAACGCATTAAATATATATTAGATTCTACTCCATTCAATAGGTTTTAGATTTTAATAGATTTAGATTGAATGCATTGCAATAGATTTCAATAGAATGAATGCATTCAACAAATTGCAATCAATACATTCAATAGATTGCAATATATGCTCATGCATACAATGAAAATATATCGCAATGAACGCATTGAATATATTTTAAATGCATTCAATGCATTCAATAGACTGCAATCAATGTATTGAATAAGTTTTAAATGCATTGAATAGATTGAATGCATTGGAATAGATTGCAATAAATTGAATGCATTAAATAGATTGCAATCAATGCATTCAATAGATTTTAAATGCATCAATAAATTTGAATGCATTATAATAAATTGCAATAAATTGAATGCATTGCAATAGATTGTAATTAATTAATAAATTACTTAATCAATTATAATTAATAATTCTAGTTAAATAAGTTTAAAATTAAATTTAATCAATAATTAATAATGAATTAATTAATAAAGGATGCATTAATATTAATAATAATAATAAGAGTTACTTAATAACTGTCTATGGAGTCTTGGATAGACAGTGATCAGGCGCTTTGTTAAGACACTCCTTGATGTGAAGTCACCAGTTCAAATTCCCTGCTCTGAATGAGAGTGATATAATGGACACAATGAAGAATACGTACTCCTCCCAAGCTTACAAATAATAATAATAATAATAATAATAATAATAATTAATTAATTAATGGTAGCCATGATCAACCATGGCTAACCATGGTCCAACGTCACATTATGACAAAGATTATCTCAATATGAAAATCAACCATGCTAACCCATGGTCAATGATCTGAATTGGATCCTTAAACATTTTCATGACTATTTCAAATTATGTTAGATCAAATCTTATGAATAACAAGCTTATCAGAAATGACCTCTAGACAATGGCAATTGTGGCTTGCACGGAACAACAAGGACCCTCGATCAAAGCGCGCTGATCGTTGGCCCATGGAGACCGTGCAGGGACGCAAATTGGCAACTGAAAATCCCAGATCCAGAAACAGAGGCAGTTTCTGATACGTGATTAGCGCAAATCGCGTATTACAGGGAAAAACCCTCAGATAAGGAAAGCTTTGAGTGCTCGGTCGCGAGGAAAACAGGAAAAATGTGAGGAAACCGTCAGAAGGCGGGTCTCGTGCCCAAAAATCGATAGGATATTACGTGCACTTCGAGCGGTAAGCGGGTTTGGCCGAGTTCAGCGTGATGCCACACACCGAGCGACATGTGTCCAGCGGATGAGAGAGAAAACCGCTTACATTGGGTGAGTAACAGTCGAGCAACTTACCTGCACGATATAAACGAAGACCATAGGATCTGGAGGCTCCAAATCAATGGTGGAGAATCAATGTGATGGATGACCAGATTTGACGGGGGAATAGATTGAGGCACATAAGAGTTGAGGTCTAGCATGATCGATGAGCTGGCAGAAGAATCAGCGTCACGGGCAAATCCTGGAGTAACAGAAATAACGATCGTTCAAAGAAAACTGACACTCAGTCCGTAAGGCGACAAGTGGCCACCTCGCTATGCAACATTACACAATGATGATGACGCAGAGTAGGGGAATTCCAGCAGATAGAGGTAGGTAATCTAGGGAGCCAGGAAGAGGAAATGAATAGTCAGGGAACAAATTGGCTTTAAGCCACGAACAAACAAAGAGAAGAGAAAAACGGAAGTAGAGAAAGAAGTGAATCGTAAAGAACAGAGAAGCCGAGCTGACCTGCAGAGCTAAGGCAGCATCGAGCAGACAAAGACAGAGAGAGTTTGAGAGTCTGTGAACTTCAGAGAAGGTTTGAGAGGTTCAAGCAACTCCTCTGTGTATACTTGTCAGGTATTGAGTACCAAATTGGACTCATACCATTGAAACCAGTGGAGGTCAAGATTCAGTAAGGGGGAGTCTGTGTACTCTAGAGGCTTGGGGGATCCAAGTACCACCCTACTAATCATCATTTGTTAAGTGAGATTGAAATTGAGCTCCTTATTGTAAAAACTCTGCTTTAAGACACAATAGAAAAGGCCCCCACTGAAGGCTGGACTAGGAGATGTAGCCCAAGAGGATTGGGTGAACTCCTTATTAAATTTGTTGTGTTTTTGTATTTTCTTACTGTGTTTCTCTTATTATTTCAAGTGTCTGTGTATTTCGCAATCTTATCAATCCGTTGCTTAAAATAACATAGACACACCCCAGCACATGAGTTTATAACACCTTCATTAATTAACTGAGATCATTCACGAGTGATTTTCAGGTCAGGTGGTATCAGAGCTCCTAGGTTGTTTAAGGTTAGACAAGCTTGTGCTAGATTTTGCTGTTGAATGCTAACTAGATCAAAGCCTAAATTAGGATAAGGAGAGTTGGTCAAAACTAACCCGGAAATTGGAAGAGTTTATCCTCAGAAGAAAATGTCAGAGGAAAGTCCTTTGGGACCAGATCCTCAATTTATAGATAGTTTCCTGGCCATGAGGTCCATGGTAGAGGAAATGTATAAGGACTTTAGGAAACATAAAGATGAGGACTCATCAGGCTCCAAACAAGATAAAGGAGAAGAAGAGTCTCTCCTCCATGACCACTCAAAAGGCAAAGGGAAAGAAGAAAACTTTCTCACACCCCCTAATAGCCCTGAACATAAAAAGAAGACATCTTTGATTAAACTAGATGTTAAATTTGATTTACCCATATATGATGGAGAGTTGAATGCAGAGAAGCTAGATAATTGGATCAGACAAATTGATGTGTATTGCAAAGTGCAGAGTATCGACTCAGACAAGAGTAAGATTCAGCTGGCCAACGTATGCCTCAGAGGCACTGCCTTGGTATGGTGGGAAGGCAGGACATGAGCTAACATGAAGAAACATGGTAAGATTCTTTCTGTCTGGAGTGAATTTGTTTCTGCAATAAAAAAGCAGTTCTATCCACTAGCATACATGCAGCAAGCCATGATGAGCTGGCAAACTCTTCGCCAATTGAAATGGAAAAATGTACAGGGTTATACTCAAGAATTTAGGAAGAGAGCTTTGATTCTAGGAATTTCACTAGACTCACCTCAGACTCTGATGAAGTACATCGGTGGTCTACACAGCTACATGAGGCACACTATCCTCATGTTTAATCCCACTAGTATAAATGAGGTATCTGTTCAAGCTACCCATCTAGAAGCTAGAGGAAAGAATGGGAACCCAAAATTAGGGGGATCATCCAAACCCATTGCAAGAAAGAATAATGAGAAAAGAAAACAGAAATGGAAAGAAAGGAAGGCCAATATTGCACAAAAGAGAAAGTCTTCATGCACTCACTGTTAAAAGAATGGGCATGATGATGAGCACTGTTGGATTCTACATCCGGAGCTGAGACCTAAGAAGTTCGAGGGCAAGAAGAAGAAGACTGTTGCAACTATTCAGAAAGATTTGGGGTCGGACTCAAGAGATGAAACAACCATTGCAGCCACAGGTATAAAAGATAAAAATTATGAAGCATCTACTAGTAATTCTACAAAATCTATTAATGATGAAGAGAATGAGAGAAAAAGACATGAGCTTTTCCATATTCGAGTTGTTTCCAAACATCAAAAGATTGATACTTTGTTTGATAGTGGCTCACAAGTAAATTTAATTTCTGAAGAAATTGTAAAGAAGTTGGGATTACTGACTACACCTCATAAGAAACCATACCCATTAGGTTGTTTAAGTGATAAAGCACAACTACAAGTGACTATACAATGTAAACTTAAGTTTTCTTTTGGGTCAGCATTTGTAGATGAGGTTTGAGTTAGATATAATTCCTCTCGATATATGTGGAATTGTTTTAGGAAGTCCTTACTTGTACGATAGAAAATATATTTTCTATAGAGCTGAGAACAAGTATATTCTCGTTAAAGATGGAATCGAATATTTTGTAAGTGCTCATAATCTCAAGAATAATTATACTCTCATAGACTCAGCGTAGATGAAATGAATTGTAACTTCATGCAAACAATTTTTACTGATGGTTGTAAAGGAAAAGAAACCTGATAAAACCAATGTATTTGAGGGCTGTGATGCTAAACAACAAGCTAATTTAGAAAAAGTTGTTTCAGAGTATGATATCTTGTTTCAAGAACCTAAAGGTCTGCCACCCAAAAAGGAAATAGTGCATGATATTAATTTTCAGCAAGATGCTCCATTGCCTAACATTGGAATGTACAGGTTGTCCGCCTTAGAGAATGCATAAATCAAGAAGCAGGTGCAAGAGTTGCTCGAGAAGTGGTTCATCAAACCTAGCACATCACCATGTGGGTCTCCAATCATTTTGGTGAGAAAGAAAGATGGCTCGTGGAGAATGTGCATTGATTACCGAGCACTAAATAAGATAACGATAAAAAATCATTATCCCCTTCCTCACATAGATGATCTATTAGATCAATTGAAAGAAGTTGTTTATTTTTCAAGTTAGACTTGCATAGTGGATATCATCAAGTCAGAGTTGCAGAACAAGATGCATGGAAGACTGCTTTCAAAACAAAGCAGGGATTGTATGAGTGGCTAGTTGTGCCTTTTGGTTTAACTAATTCTCCTGCTACTTTCATGAGAATAATGAATGATGTACTCAGACCTTTTCTTGATGATTTTGTTATTGTATATTTGGATGACATTCTTATATTTAGAAAAACGTGGGAAGAACATTTAAAGCATGTTAAGCAGACACTAGATGTTTTGAAAAGAGAAACACTTTGTGTTAAACTCTCAAAATGTGAATTTGGCAAAACATCTTTGAATTATTTGGGACATATACTAAGAGGTGGTGAATTGAAGATAGATCCCTCTAAGGTGGCAGTCATTGTAAATTGGCCTAAACCCAAATATGCTATAGAAGTCAAAAGCTTCTTAGGAGCAGCACAATATTGGAGAAAGTTCATTTCTAACTTTTCCTTAATTGCAACTCCCTTACATGCTTTAACAGGATTGAGCAAGGTGTTTCAATGGGGAGGAAAACAGCAAAAAGCCTTCGACACCTTGAAAGAAAAGATTAGTACAACACCAGTACTAGCACTGCCCGATCTTAAAAGACCATTTGAGATCCAAACAGACACTAGTGACTATGCCATGGGAGCAGTGTTGATACATCACGGTAAACCCATATGTTATCATTATGAGACATTTAATTTGTGCAGTAGTTAACTATCCAACATATGATAAATAATTGTATGCATTAGTACAGAGTGTGAAAAATTGGAAACATTATTTAATGGGCAAAGAGACAGTTATCCATAATGATCATCAACCACTTCAATATCTACACTCCCAAGCGAAATTGCAGCAGTCAAGACACTATAGGTGGATGGGTTTTCTACTACAGTTTCATTTAGTCATCAGATACAAAAAGGGCATACACAATAAAGTTGCAGATATGTTATCTAGACCTATTATAAATGCATCTACTCTACTTAAGCATAATTTGGTATTGCATGAGAGCTACATTGAACAATATGCTCATGATATAGATTTTAAAGATGTATATGCAACTTTAAGTCAGGGAAAACGTGTAGAAGAATTGGATTATCACATTACAGACCAACTCTTGTATCATTGTGGGAAGCTATGCATTCCACAAGCTAAAAGGGTAAAGATAATTCGGGAAGCACACACTTCTCCAATATCAGGTCACTTTGGGGTAAGTAAAACAGTTGCACAGCTGTAAATATTTTGTTATTGGCCAAAAATGAATGAGACAGTTTCTAGATATGTAAAAGGGTGTACCATGTGTGCCAAAAGCAAGCCCAACAATAGGAAACTAGGCTTGTATACTCCACTACCAGTTCCTTCTCATCCTTGGGAAAGTGTTTCCATGGACTTTGTTGGAGGATTGCCTAAATCTAGGAAAGGTCATGACTATTTATATGTTGTTGTGGATAGGTTCACCAAAATGTGTATTTTGATACCTTGTAACAAACAGATTACAGCTGAACAAATCGCAAAGTTGTTCTTTCAGCATGTATGGGTTCATTTTGGATTACCCACTTCCATTATATCTGATCAGGACACCTGATTTGTTGGGAAGTTTTGGTCGAGTCTGTGGGAACTGATGGACACCAGACTAAAGAAAAGCACAACTTTTCATCCACAAACAGATGGCCAGACAGAAGTAGTAAACATGACAGTGATCCAGTTGCTTAGAGGCTATTGCAGCAAGCATCCCAAGCTTTGGGATGAACATTTTTGTGTTATGTGCAGCATGCTTACAACTGGGCAAAACATTCTTCTACACAGAGATCTCCTTTTGAGACCTATTTTGGTTTCACACCAAGGTCTCCCTTGGATTTTGTCTTTGGTAAAGACATAGCAGTTGATGGACACAGTGATGTGGACAAGGCAACCAAGTTCATTGAAAAAATTCAAGAGATTCACCAGGCAATACAAGAATAGATGGAAAAGAACCAAGCCAAGTACAAGGCAAGGCATGGCAAGCATTGGAGGGAGCATAGTTTCCAAGTTGGTGATCAAGTCTGGCTATATATCAGCAAGGACAGAATGCAAGGTGAAGGTAAAAATCTTAAGCCAATAAGGTATGGACCTTTCAAGATACTTGAGAAAATTGGTGAGAATTCTTTTCACCTTGATTTACCAGCTTACATGCACATCTACTCAGTCGTTAATGCAGACAGCTTGAGACTATTTGAACCTTCATTAATTGAAGACCCCAAAGAGCAAAGTCAATTGCCTTCTATTGATGATCTGTTACCTGAATATCTCAATGAATTGCAAGAAGACACAGTTTTGGACAAGAAGGTGAGGACGATGCGCAGGGGAGATGTTGAGTACCTCAGGATTGGACTCAAGGGTTCAAAGCCAAGCAGTGCAAAATGGATAGAGATTGGACAAGTGAGATAGTTATACCCTCACTTAGTTGATGCTTGAAAACCAACTTTTGGTGGTCCAAAAGATTTTTTTTCAGTTGGAAGGTCGTGATCCGTGGATCCTTAAACATTTTTATGACTGTTTCAAATTATGTCATATCAAATCTTATGAATAACAAGCTTATCAGAAATGACCTCTAGACAATGGCAATTATGGCCTGCACAGAACAATGAGGACCCTCGGTCAAAGCGCGCTAACCGTTGGCCCATGGAGACTGCGTAGGGACGCAAATTGGCAACCAAGAAGCCCAGATGCAGAAACAAAGGTAGTTTCTGATACATAATTAGCGCAAATCACGTATCGCAGGGAAAAACCCTCAGAGAAGGAAAGCCCCAAGTGCTCGGTCGTGAGGAAAACATGAAAACCATGCAAAAACCATCAGAAGGCGGGTCTCACGCCCAAAAACTAGCAGGATATCGCGTGCACTTCGAGCGGTAAGCGGGTTTTGCCGAGTTCGGCACGATGCCACACACCGGGTGACATGTGTCCGCGGATGAGAGAGAAAATCGCTTACATCGCGTGAGTAACGGTCGAGCAACTTACCCGCGTGATATAAACAGAGACCGTAAGATCTAGAGGCTCCAGATCAACAGCGAAGAATCAACCCAATGGATGACCGGATTTGATGAGGGCATAGACTAAGGCGCATAAGAGTTGAGGTCCGGCATGACCGATGAGCTAGCAGAAGAATCAATTTCGCGGGAAAATCCTAGAGTGACGGAAATAACGACCGTTTAAAGAACACTGACACTCAATCTGTAAGGCGACAAGTGGCCACCTCTCTGTGCAGTGTTACACAGCGATGATGATGCAAATCAGGGAATTCCAGTGGACAGAGGTAGGCGATCCAGGGAGCTAGGAAGAGGAAACAAATAGTTAGGGAACATATTGGCTTTAAGCCATGAGAAAACAAAGAGCAGAGAAAAACGGAAGTAGAGAAAGAAGTGAATCACAGAGAACAGAGAAGCTGAGCTGACCTGCAGAGCCAAGGAAGCATTGAGAAGACAGAGACAGAGAGAGTTCGAGAGTCTGTGAACTCCAGACAAGGCTTGAGAGGTTCAAGCAACTCCTCTATGTATACCTGTCAGGTATTGAGTACCAAATTAGACTCATACCATTGAGACTAGTTAAGGTCGAGATTCAGTAAGGGGGAGTCTGTGTACTCTAGAGGCTTGGGGGATCCAAGTACCACCCTACTGATCATCATCTGTTAAGTGAGACTCAAATTGAGCTCCTTATTGTAAAAACTTTGCTTTAAGACACAATAGAAAAGGCCCCCACTGAAGGCTAGACCAGGAGACGTATCCCAGGAGGATTAGGTGAACTCCTTATTAAATTTGTTGTGTTATTGTATTTTCTTACTGTGTTTCTCTTACTGTTTCAAGTGTCTGTGTATTTCGCAATCTTATCAATCCATTGCTTAAATAAAATAGACACACCCGAGCACATGAGTCTGTAATACCTTCATTAATTAACTGAGATCATTCACGAGTGATTTTCAAATCAGTCAACCATGTTTATTTTAGCGTTTATAATATTTATCTTAGGCTTTATATACCTTGGGTTTACAATATTAATCCCTTAGGTTTAATATTATTCCCTTGGAGTTTTACTATTAAACTCTTAGGTTTATTATTCCTTTGGGTTTATAATATCAATCCCTTGGGTTTATTAATATAAGGATTCATATTCTTAGGGTATAATATTATCCTAAGATTTAATATCTCTTTGGTTTATAATAATGGTCAACCATGGTCAACCATGTCGGTTGGCATTATTAAATGTGGTTGACATGGTCAACCATGTCAATCTTTGTCACATTGTGAAAATGATTGTCTCAATACGATAATCAGCCATGATCAACCATTGTCAACCATTGTAAACAATGGTAAACTATTTCCAACGATGGTAAGCCATTGTCAACCATCGTTAACCATGGTTAATCATGGTCAACCATGGTCTAATGTCACATTGTGATGAAGAATGTCTCAATATGGAAATCAACCATGGTCAAATTTTAGAAATTTCACATTAGATTAAACTGATTATGCAATGTACTAAAGCAAAATACTTAATCTACTTCTACAATCAAACTTGCGGAAGCATAATCGATTTTGAGCAAGATCAAATAGAACACAAATAACAGAGAAGTAGAATCAATCACACATGAAACACAGAAGAATACTCTGGGGAAAGCCTCAGCTAAAAACCCCGCTATCTGTATTATCATACTAGTGGAAATATCTCAGGATTACACAAAGCTTTAGCTCATAAGCTATCCAGCTCTCAGTACAATCCCTCACTGCTGCTCATAGACAGAATAGATAACACATATGTCTTCCTTTAGTCCTCCAAGCCTCCTATTTCCTTGCGCAGTTTCTCCTGGGTCCTCACGCGACCACCTGTGTGTAATAATTCCTCACACACTCCTCAAACCTCTAAATAATTGCGCAATCCTGAAGGAATGAATTCCTTCTGCATGCAAGAGATATTCACGTGGGAATATTCTAGCAACTGATAGTAAATTGTCCCTTCCTTTAATATCAACTGGGTCTTTGTCTGAATTGACATGCATGAGTTATTTATGAGAGAATATTCAGTTATTTGGAGAACACTAGTTGCATGCATGCATGCATTAACTGACTGAACTCACAATTAGTTCCACAAACTGTTTGGAACTAATTTAGCTGGACTTAACTCAGTTAACTGAGCTAACTAATTACAACTCAAATAAAACTCATCCTTATCTCCTTAATTAAGGGATAACTTCCTCAATCAAAGGGATAACTGTTGCATGTCTTCACATAGATTTCATGTTTTATTTTCTCTAACTAATTAACTCAAGATGAATTAATTAATTATTTTTCAAATAGCTGCTGAGACCAAATTCGAATTTTAATTCAGGGACTAATTAAAATTGGAATATATCCTGAAATGTTATCTATAGCAATGCTATTTTTAGCATTTCTATTTTTAACTTTTCTTTTTGCTATTTTCGACACTCCCTCTCAACAAGAAAGGGATTATCTGTCACCCCAATCCTGTCTCTGTGGAACTCGAATTTACACTTTGACAATGCCTTAGTCAAAATGTCAACATCTTGCTCCTCAGTCGAAATATACTACAACAACATGATCCTCCTCACCACACAGTCTTTGAGATGATGATATCGAATGTCTATGTGCTTGTACCTATCATGAAATACTGGATTCTCAGAGAGTTTGATACAACTCTGATTATCACAATAGATCACAGTTGGATCCATCCTCTGATCAAACAAGCCAACTAGAATTTTCCGCATCTAAATGGCCTCACATGTTGCTTGACTGGCAACCATGTATTCAGCCTCTACTGAGCTAAGTGCAACTAATCTTTGTTTCCTGTTGTACCAAGAAACTACAGCTGAACCATGGTTGAAAATTCCTCCTGATGTGCTCTTCCAATCTGATGGACTCCCTACCCAATCTACATCTGTGAAGCCTTGTAGCTTCACTCCCTCTAACCGTCTGTACCATAATCCATACTGAGATGTGCCTCTGAGGTATCTCAAAACATGCGTCGTTGCCTTCCAAAAAAACTTGGTAGGTGAATCATAGCTTGACTTAGTTGGTTCACCGCAAAGCACAAATCTGGTCATGTGTTCACTAAATACATCAGTGAACCCACAAGCTGCCAATACACAGTAGCCTCTACTACCTCACTTGAAGTAGCATCCTCCTTCCTCCAGTTACCTGCTAGAGGAGTCTGCATGGGCTTGCACTTCTCCATGTGGAATCTCCTGAGTATCTCATTGGCATACTTGCCTTGAGACACAAACACTTCCCCATCCTTCTGCCACACTTCCATGCCTAGAAAGTAGTGCATGAGACCCATGTCTTTCATCTCGAACTCTCTTGCAAGGTCCTCCTTGCAAGACATGATCAACTGATCATCACCTGTCAATATCAAATCATCAACATAAAGAACAATGATCAACTACTTACCTTCCACCATGATGTGGTATAAGTTCACATCTGCTTCACTCTTTGTGAAGCCCAACCTGGTGAAGTAGTTGTTGATCCTGGTGTACCAAGCATGAGGTGCTTGCTTCAACCCATACAAAGCTCTCTTGAGTCGGCACACATGCGACTCATGATTTAAGTTCTTCCTCAATCTTTCCATTGAGGAATACAATCTTCACATCCATCTGATGGATCTTCCAACCCATCTGTGCTAATAGTGCCAGCATCGATCTGATAGATGAGTAGCTACATGAGCGAAAGTCTCATCATAGTCAATCCCCTCGACCTATGAGAAACCATGGGCAACAAACCTTGCCTTATGTTTCTCCACACTACCATCAACTACTTGTGTTACCTTGTAAAGCCAACGAGAACTCACCACTGACTTGTTCTCTAGTATTGGAACAACATCCCAAACATTGTTCTGAACTATGCAGTCATACTCCTCCATCGTAGCATCAACCCAAACTGGCTGTTGCACTACTTCCTCGAAGGAAGATGGTTCGGTCTCTATACATTCCCCAACAAGGGCCATGTAACTAGTGTACCGCTCAGGTGACCTCCTCTGTCTGCGCTAAGAAGATGGCTCTCCCACATTCTCTCTCACATCCATCAACAATCTGTCAGCTTCCCTTGAGCGTTTCTGCCCATCTCTGGAAGACTCTGCATGAGTGGATGTCTCCACTCCTGGATCCTCTGCATGCGGCTGCTCCACATTAGTCTGAGGCTCCTCCTCCTTAGGAACCAAAAGTTCCTCCTTTGCATGCAACTTGAGCTCCCTCTCAAGGGAAACTTGCATGGCCTTTAGCTCATCGAACTTAAGATATCTGCGAACCACTGTCATTTGACTGGTCGACAAATACACCCGATAGTTGTGAGGAGTATCAGTGTACCCCACAAGTATCCCAAACTCTGTTGTTGGCTCTAGCTTCTTTCGGGCATCCTTGGTCACATGGAAATAAACTGATGAGCCAAAGATCCTGAAGTGACCCACATCTAGTCTCTTCCCAGAGAAAGCCTCCTCTGGTGTCTTCATCCCAGGTATGCGATGCGGGCTTCTATTCTGCAAGTAAATTGTTGTGTTGCATGCCTCAGCCCACAAGTGAAGTGGTAGGCCTTGTTCATGCAGCATCGCCCGAGCTGCTCCCACAATCGTTCTGTTCTTTCTCTCGGCCACCCCATTCTGCTGTGGGTTATGATGCGCTGTCAACTCCCATTTAATTCCTTATGCTGCACAGAAGTCCTTAAAATATTGAGAGACATACTCTCCACCATTTTCGCTTCGCAAGGCCCTGATATTCTTTCCAGATTCTTTCTTAACCAAGGCTTTGAACTCACAAAACCTTGAGAATGTTTGATCCTTCTTCTGCATGAAATAGATCCAGCATCTACGAGAAAATCCATCAATAAAAATCACATAGTACCTTTGCTTAACGGTGGAGGTTGTCGAGAATGGTCCACACACATCTATATGAACTTGCTCCAAGATTGCTTCAGCTTGACTGTCTTGATCATGAAAGGAAGATTTTGCATAATTACCCAAGGTACAACCTTTGCATGTGTCCACTTGCTCAAGTTTACCCTTGGGAAGTCCGGTAGAAATCTGCTGCATGATCTTCAAGGCCCCATGGTACAAGTGGCCCAATCTTCTATGCCATAGCTCGCTAATATCATGGCTTTGCACCAACTTTGCTTTGGAACTCAATCCAGCACAGTCATCTACCTCCAGCTTGTAGAGATTCTTCACTCAAATCCCAATCCTCTTGGTCTGTCCTGTGGCTATGTGTCTCAGGAACACCTTTCCTTTATTGAAGACTACATCATAGCCTTTGTCTTCCAACATAGCGACTGATACCAAGTTTTTCTTTAGTCCAGGCACATACTTTACATCAGTCAGGGTGAGAGGAGCTCCATGCTCCCTCTGAAACAAAATCGTACCTTCACCTAAAACACGGTACTTTCCATCATCGCCCATCTCTATGCGCATCTGGAGGTCTTTCTCCTCCAAGGTACTTAATAAAATCTTGTCACCAGTCATGTGGAAAGAGGCTCCACTGTCCAGGTACCAAACACAACCCACGATCGATGAAACCATGCATGCGATGAGGGTAAAATCTAATTCAAATTGTGAGGCAAATGCCTCCCCATCTGATCCTTTCGAGGATCCCTTCTTGCATTTCTTCAATGGACAATTAGTTGCATAATGGTTCACCTCATGACAATTAAAGTATCTCACTTTAGATTTGTCAATATTCTTCCCACCATGGAAAGAACTCGATTTGGAATGGAAGCCTTCCCTTTCCCTTTCCGCGCCTTACTTGCTAAGGCTAGATTTTCTTCATCATCATGCTTTGATGAAGAACTATCTCAGTGCTTCTCCTGATCTCCTCCTGCATCAGATCTGACCATAGTTTTTCCCAATTTGGCAGTTTCTCTCTTCCATTCACTGAGTCCTGGTAGCTATGCCAACTCTTATGAAGACCGAGGAGAGCAAGACTCACCGTATCATCATCAGCTATCGTGATTCCTACACTTCCAAGTTCATCTCTACAGGTGGTGAGCTTGTTCAGATATGTAGAGATCATGTCGCCCTTTTCACACTTCATTTTTCGAAGCTTGTCCTTCAGCGCTGGCTTCCTTTGGTTGCTTTTTTTTTATATATATCCTTTAGTGTATTCCACATTGAAAGAGGAGTCTCCTTCCCATGGAGACTCGAGATAATATGGTCTCAAACTCCCTCCAGAAAAATCATCCTTGCACTTGCCACACATTTCTTCCGTTCAGCCAATTCTTGGGCATTAGCTGCTGCTGGCTTGGGGACTTCTTGATCAATGAAGTCCTTCAAACCATTGTCCTCTAATACCGCTTCCATGCGATCCTTCCATGCTATGTAATTCGAGTTTCCATCCAGGGCATACTCGAGTCTCAAGCCATTGAACGCCATTGGTGAACTTTGAGATGTGATAAGAAATTGATTTTGTACCTATAATCAAGAACTTCAAACTTCAAACTTCTCCCTTCTTTGTATACTATTCTCCACTTTGATCACCTTTGCTCTGACACCATGTAGAAATTTCACCGTAGATTAAACTAATTATGGAATGTACTAAAGCAAAATACTTAATCTACTTCTACAATCAAATTTGTGGAAGCTTAATCGATTTTGAGCAAGATCAAATAGAACACATATAACAGAGAAGTAGAATCAATCACACATGAAACACAAAAGAATACTCTGGGGAAAGCCTCAGCTAAAATCCCCGCTATGTGTATTATCATACAAGTGGAAATATCTCAGGATTACACAAAGCTTTAGCTCACAAGCTATCCAGCTCTCAGTACAATCCCTCACTGCTACTCATAGACAGAATAGACAACACATATGCCTTCCTTCAGTCCTCCAAGCCTCCTATTTCCTTGCGCAGTTTCTCCTGGGTCCTCAAGCTACCACCTATGTGTAATAATTCCTCACACACTGCTCAAACCTCTGAAATAACTGCGCAATCCTGAAGGAATGAATTCCTTCTGCATGCAAGAGATATTCACATGGGAATATTCTAGCAACTAATAGTACATTGTCCCTTCCTTTAATCTCAACTGGGTATTTGTCTGAACTGACATGCATGAGTTATTTATGAGAGAATATTAAGTTATCTGGAGAACACTAGTTGCATGCATGCATGCATTAACTAACTGAACTCACAATTAGTTCCACAAACTGTTCAGAACTAATTTAACTAGACTTAACTCAGTTAATTGAGCTAACTAATTACTACTCAAATACAACTCATCCTTATCTCCTTAATTAAGGGATAACTTCCTCAATCAAAGGGATAACTATTGCATGTCTTCACATAGACTTCATGTTTGATTTCTCCAGCTAATTAACTCAAGATGAATTAATTAATTAATTTTCAAACAACTGCTGAGACCAAATTCGAATTTTAATTCAGGGACTAATTAAAATTGGAATATATCGTGAAATTTTATCTATATCAATGCTATTTTTAGCATTTCTTGTTGCTATTTTCAACACAACCATGGTCAAAGTCACATTGTGATGAAGAATGTCTCAATATGAAAAGTAACCATGGTCAACCATGGTCCAATGTCACATTGTGACAAAGGTTTCCTCCATATGAAAATTGACCATGGTCAACCATTGTCAACCATAGTCAACTATGGTCAACAATGGTAAACCGTTGCCAACAATGGTAGACGATTTTCAACCGTTATCAAATATGATCAATCATGGTCAACCATGGCCCAATGTCACATTGTGATAAATATTATCTCAATTTGAAAATCAACCATGGTCAATCATGGTCCAATGCCGCATTGTGACAAAGATTGTCTCAATATGAAAATAAACCACGGTAAACCATGGTCAACCATGTTTATTTTAGGGTTTATAATATTAATCCCTTGGGTTTAATATTATTCCCTTAGGGTTCTAGTATTGATCCCTTGGGTTTATAATATTAGTCCCTTGTGCTTATTAATCTAAGAGTTAATATTCCTAGGGCATAATATTATTAATAGGGTTTATCATATTAATCCTTGGGTTTAATATAAATCCCCTGGTTTTATAATCATCATCAACTATGGTCCAATGTCACATTGTGATAAAGATTGTCTCAATATGAAAACTAACAATGATCAACCATTGTCAACCATCATCAACCATGGTCAGCAATGGTAACCATTGCCAACAATGGTAAATGATCGTCAACCATCATTAACCATGATCAATCAGGGTCAACCATGGTCCAATGTCACATTGTGATAAAGATTGTCTCAATATGGAAATCAACTATGGTCAACCATGATAAACCATGGTCCAACGTCACATTGTGGCAAAGATGGTCTCAATATGAAAATTAACCATGGTAAACCATTCTTATTTTAGGTTTTATAATATTTATCTTAGGGTTTATAATATTAATCCCTTAGGTTTAATATTATTCCTAATATTAATCCCTTGGTTTTATTATTCCCTTAGGTTTATTAATCTAAGGGTTCATATTCCCAGTGCATAATATTATTCATAGGATTTATAATATTAAACTTTGGGTTTAATATAGATCCTTTGGTTTATAATCATGGTAAACCATGGTCAACCATGGTCCAATGTCACATTGTAACAAAAATTGCCTTAATATGAAAATCAACCATGGTCAACCATTGTCAATGTCACATTGTGACAAAAAATGTCTCAATATGAAAATCAACCATGGCCAACCATTGTCAACTATCGTCAACCATGGTCAACAATGGTCAAATATTGCCAACAGTGGTAAACCATTGTCAATCATCGTCAACCATGATCAATCATGGTCAACCATGGTCCAATGTCACATTGTGACAAAGAATATCTCAATATGAAAATCAACCATAGTCAACGATTGTCCAATGTCGCATTGTGACAAAGATTGTCTCAATATGGAAATAAACCGTAAACCATGGTCAACCATGTTTATTTTAGGGTTTATATATCTTGGGTTTATAATATTAGTCCCTTGGGTTTTTAGTGTTAATCCCTTGGGATAATAATATCAATCCCTTGGGTTTATTAATCTAAGGGTTCATATTCCTATGGTATAATATTATCATAAGGCTAATAATATTAATCCTTGGGTTTAATATAAATCCCTTAGGTTTATAATCATGGTCAACCATTGTTCAACGTCACATTTTGACAAAGATTATCTCAATATGAAAATCAACCATGGTAAACCACTGTCAACCATGGTTAATTATGTTTAAGCATGGTCCAGTGTCACATTATTATCAATAATGTGACTAGCTAAGCTAACCCTCGGGGCTAATTTAATTATCAATAATTATTAGGTGGATGTTAGGGATTTAATTTTGAAAAAATATTTTAGAATATTTTTAGTAGTATACACAATCAAACACAAATCAAAGGCTAAGATTTATTTTCAATGTAGTTATGTTTTTTTCCCTTTTAATTAAATTCATTAATTAAAAAAAAGCCATATGAGCAAGTGTCATATGAAATGAGTTACAATTTCTTATACATGTAGTATAAATAAGCCATGGTATTATAATAAAGTCGATTTACAGAATAAGAATATGAGGTTGAGAGTTTTTTTCAAGAATTATGTATGTTCTCATTGAGGTGTCCCATGTTTCGGGCAAAAACTTCACCCATCTTCATGGATAGAAAGCTATTGATACTAGGAGTGAAAAACCAAGATTAAATAGAGGAAGGATATGGCCATTAGGGAATGTGAGAAGCATGTGAATGTTAATAATATATTAATTATTAATTTAGGAAGGGTGAGGTAAATTAGAATAAGTAAAATTAAATAAATGAAATAGAATGAGATAAAATAAAATAAATAAATGAATAAAATTATAACATTTAATGTGAAAATAATAATAAAATGGATCATGGTCAAATTGAAATAGTAAATAATAAATTAGAATAGTAAAATGCTATTAATAATGTTATTACAAGAAATTAATTATTTATAATAAAATGTTGGATGGTATTAAATTAAATAATAGAAATAATAAAATTCTCAACATAGAATTGTTAAATGTAGAAATTCTAACCCTCTATGGAGATGATTGTTTCTTTGAGACTATAACTTTTGAAAGCTATGCACAAAATATTCCAAAAGAGTTGTTGACCTTGATTTCCATAAGAAGTCTCGAGATGCTTCAATCCTACAAATCTTTGCTCGATTTCCTCCTCAAACAAGAAGACCTAACCTCAATCAAACTTTATCCAAGACCATTTTTTCTATTCTTTGAGCTGAAATTCATCACATCAGGTCTATTCTATCCTGTTGATATTCTAAACTATACAAATTACATTTAAAACTTCCATCCATTATTAATCCCGATCTTTGGAATATGAACATCAATCTACTATTTGTGTTTTTAAAGCTCTTGAATATGATAATAAAAATTAAATTAACAAATTTCAAACTTTGTGGCATAGACAAAATTCCATATTCTCTTAAATTATTTTTCTTCTTCTTTGAATTAGCCTATGCTAAACAACTATTCGGGCTCCTACTCTCATCCTATCGCTTCCCCTTCCAACTTTTCTCTTTCCTATTCTGGTTCTCATCCCTCTCAATACTCCCCTCAACCTCAACCTCTTCCTCTTATTTCTCCCTCTTTCTCTTTCACAAAGATCAACGTCTCCGAGGCTCCTTCCTGCAACACTAAAACTCAGGCCTTGCATTTGAACATAGTTTTGTGGACCACACCCTTGAGCGATGACACATGTGATGCATGTGTTCCCCCCTGTTGCTTTAACACTCAACCTCACAACGTTGGGTCCCTCCCCCTCGAATAAAGTGCTACCCCTTCCCCCTCCATTGACCATTACCCCCATGTTAAACCTTCTTCTCCACAGATTTCCTACATTTCCACCCTCCCTGATTAGCCTACTTATTCCTAAGATAACGCTCTTATCCATGCTAATCCTAACTCGTCTCCTCTAATTTTTAATTCTTCTAGTTTGGTTCCTAATTCCTCCCTTTACAACCCTCGTTCATATATCTCAGATGCTATTCTTGAATCTTATTTTGTTGGCAAACCTAACATGCATTATATTCCCAATAATGTTGATTATCCTAATTCCAATTAATCTCCCACGAATATTTCTAATTGTAATTGTAATTGTAATTCTAATCTTAATAATTTATTTAATACTTTTCCCAACCCTTTTTCTCTAACTCCATTCCACCTCCCCCTTCCAATCCTATTTCTAACCCTTTTTCCTTTCCTAACCCCCTATCCTCCTCCCCTCTTAATGCCAATGTGGTTAACCTATCCTCTATTGAACTTGACAATCCTTCTTTAATCCTTTTAGAAAAAGGTTTCAAATATGCTCTTGTTCCTCGAAACATACCCTTTGAGGAAATTATATGTTCCATTGAATCCATTTCCCACTTCCGTCCTGTTGAAGAATCTAGGGCAAGTAGGATCAATGTAATTTTTCTTGACTTGATAACTATATGTGAGGAATTTTTCATTTTCTTATCAGCACAATTTTCTCTTTGACATTATTAGAGTGTGTGTTACTTATTTCATCAAATAGCCACCAAAAAAGAGAGACAAGAACACAATAGGTTGGCATCCTGCCAGGCCCAAAACCTCTCCCTCTTGGAGAGGAAAACCCATACACAATTCTTCTTATAGAGATTCCAATTGACGAACATGACCATGGCCCTAGACCTAGATGAGCCTCTCTAAGACCAAGACATCAATCCTCTTGTTGGCCATTGTTGAGATCTTCATTTTCACTACACCATTGAGATCTTTGTTACTGCTGCAATACCATTGTTGCACCTTTACCAAGATATTCACGACGAGATCATTACTGTTGTTCCATTGTTCACATTTTCACTTAGATCTTTTATAGTTCTAAAATCATCATTAATAATATGAGATCTTGATATTGAGATATATATAAATATATCTATGACAATTTCCTTGAGATCCTTTTGTGATCAATACTTGCACCGAGTTCATGACTTCATTTAGTTCATGTCGAGACAAAGTATGCTTGCACCGAGATCATGCTTAGTTCATTTTGCACCGAGATTTATGCTGATCCTGTTGTTATGTTGAGAGTGTGTCCACAAGCATGCCGAGACAGAGGAGCTGCTTCAGTGAAGAATGTCGAGATAGTGAGGAGACCGAAACTGTAGGAAGGTCGGAACTGTGATCACCGTAGCTGAGTTCTCTTCATTGCACCGAGATCATAATTGCGTCCTCCTGTCATCATAGATATGTTGCGTCTAAGTGTGCTCACTTCTTGCTATGAGATCCTTATTATATAACCCATCCAAAGAACTGAGATTGCAAGGTCCTTTTGTTTGCTCACTGTGATTTTATTGAGAACTTCAGAGACACCCGAGATCTGTAGCTTATACCCATGAAAATTACAGAGGAAATCGATGTCTTCTTATCTCTCTTTTGTGAAAATCTTATAGGGTATATATAGTATATTCATTATCCATAATAGGTCGACTTGAACCATTAAATAGGTGTGTCATTTATGCAAGCCGACATGACTGACCTTGCTTCATTTTGATGGACAACTACATCAAGAGGATTATGCTTTCTTTGGAGGGATAATCTTGACATAGTGTAGAATTATATACATTAGACATGAGCTCAAGAAGAGCATGACATTGATTTTGATTCTTTGACTGTTCTAGACTCATGAATGAGCAAGAAACTCATTCGAATAATAATATTTATTTTTCTTGACAAGTACAAAGATCAAAATTACATTTACAAATACCGAACCTAGTTACACTTTTCTTCAACCTTCCCTCTTAACTACGGAGGTATTTAATGGTACTTGGTCGTTCTCAATATGAATAATTTCTCATAAGAAGAATCAGATTAGTAATCCCATCTGTATAGCGTCATATCAATCAAATTTTTACAGTGCAAGGCCTTGACTAACAACTCCATCTTTTCACGAGACAATGAGCTACAATGTTGGTGAGACCAATGATTTATAGACACCTTCACCATTATATCTCAATGTACATACTGACCTGGGTGTTCACTGAGTATGACCTTCTAGGACTATTCTTATCTTGGGTTCCCAACCCTAAAAGAATATTGATCCTCTTGCCTACTCTTATCTTGGATTCCCTACACATCCTCAAAGAGTATTGAATGCCAAATGATTACCTAATCCTCCCATTATTTCTTCCCAAGTAAAGAAAAGAATGTTGTGTCTATCATTTGTCTACATTTCCATTCATGGCCTTCATCTAGACTTACGACTGTTAGTCCTAGTCTAGTACATGATTCATGACATGGAAAAACACAATTGTCACTCCTTTGAAATTAGGGGTGATCTTAATTCAAACTCCCTCTTATCAGGGACCTGTCAGAGCTCCCTCTTAGCTAGGGACTCTTCTATATGTCAACAAATTTTTCTTTGTGGGTCATTCAGCTACTTGATCAACTTATCTCCTTGATGTCATGAAATTTAGTTGATCTTCTTCCTTGTAGGGAAACAACCATCAATCACTTTCCTTCTTATTCTGTCATGTCCTTCCTTTCTTCATGGAAAGTGGCCTTCTTGGTACATATCTGGAACCTTCTTCATATGGATACTTCTTCCTCATCATGTTTATTTTATGATTTTCCATCCACCACGTGAATGCTAGTTGTACTTGTACTTATAACTCTTGTGCCAGTAGCTTTGCATGAACTCATCTAGATATTATTCAAGAAATCAAAACACAACATTAAATCAAATTGAACCTTTAGAGATGGCTCTTCATCATGACATCTTCCTGTAGGCATCAACATCCTTCATACATTTTGACACATCTCCCAAATATATCCATTGTCAAGGGTCTTCATCTTTTTCAGACTTTCATCGGAGTCTTCATATCTTTCTAGGAGAATTCCTAGTAAGATCTTCTTAGTCTTTTGGATGTTGATCACCTTCATCATGGATGCATATCTCATGATCTCTTCCTTCTTCACATATTCCATTTCCAAGAGCTTTCAATCAGAGTTTCTTATTAAACTACCTCATACTTCATATGAGGACATATTATGTTGATTTCATCTAGTGTGACTTATGCCTTTCTGCATTCTTTTAGAGGAGAATATATTTTTTCTCTAAATCATTCTTCTAAAGATAGAAGTAATGATCCATGTTACCTGCAACCATATGACATGACATTATAACATTAAATACAAGCATACATACCTCATTTTACCTTTAGGTCATCTAGGCTTCTTCCAACAACTTTCCTTGATTGAAAAGATCTTCAATCCCTTGATCTGATTCATGTCATCACACCATCATCCCATGAATTCCATAAGTTGGAGTTCCTGATGAAACACTTGCTTCCTCTCTATATTAGTGAACCCTCTGATGAGGATTCCACCAGAGAACCTTGAGGATCTTGCATATCCCCATTTGGCAGATGTTTCCTTTTTTCCTTGATGTATGATGAGCCTTGTCCTGGATGACATCTGTCTTTCCTTCAATGTTCAATGAGATTCCCAAGAGTTATATCCTTCATGTTTTTCTACCATGAATTTTTTCCATTTTGTCCTACATGATTCCTATGGTGATGTCATGAGCTCTTGTTTATAATGCTTCCCTGATGTCATGATGCATCTTATTATCATAAGCACAAGATATAGGAGCTTATGATAGGACCTTTTTGTGAGGGATACTATCTTACACATAGGAGAGATTTATTACTCCCTCTTTCCTTGGCCCTTTTCTTCAAATTCCTCCATCTTTCAGTGATATGAGCTTCCAAAATATTTCTATAACATTGAATCTTAACTATACTTATTTTATCTTGCTTGAGGACCAAATTTTCCTTCCTTTTCTGCACATGGTTGAGTTCTTTTAACCTTCAACATTTTTGCCATCAACTTGTCCTTCTCTATCTTGCATAGAGACTACAAGTTATTGAATGAGGTAACCTTCTTGTTCATGGATATTTGTTACCTTGCCAGTGCATCAATGATGGTTGTCTTCATTCCTAGATCTTATATATAAGACCTTGTGAAGATATCCTACATCCTTTGATGCCTTTTTACCTTCATGTAGATCAGATTTCGTTTGACCTTCTTTATTGCACCTTAAGAGAATGAGTTTATCATCTACACCACTTTTGATCTAGGTGGATATTGGTGGCCACCTGCCAAGTCCACCTGGACCCCCACCATTGTTTCTCTCAGCATTTTCACTTTCCTTAATTGTAGCACAACTTACTATTTTTAGCAGTTTATCGGGTCCTGAACTTCTGGAGCTATTTTGAGGCCCTAAACGACGTTTTTTGGGAAATCGTCTAACAAGCTATTGTACGCGTCAAACAGAGATCGTATGCCAAAGTTACGACCCCAGGAAGTTGATGTACCAATTTACCCAAACGAGGCCCACAGTTTGGCGTTTCATCTTCTAGGGTTAGGTTTTGGAATGTTAAGCGTTTTCCATTGTTTTTCAACAATAAATAGGCCTTCGAGCCTCATTGTAACAGAGTTCGTAGGCATGTAGCCACCACACATCTCTTCTCAGAGATAAGCCACCATCGCCTTAGCTAGTTTATTTCCATTACTGTTTGTAAGCATATTTCAGTATTTTACATTAATGAAATGAAATATTATTTCCACTGCATATATGTGTGTATGGTTATCTCTGTAATTTGTTGCATTCCTGTTTAAGTCGGGATCAGTGGTATCAAAGCGGTATGCTTTTTCTCTGTTTTTCTTTGCATTCCCCAACGAGGTCGGCATATAAGGAGTTAGGGCTTGAACTGGTCGAACCTTTGCAAGACCAGCCTCACAAATCCCAACAGTCTCCCATGGCAGATGAGAAGAAAGATGAGGGGGCAGGAGATCCTATCAAAATCTTGCTCGAAGAAGCCCTCGAGCAACAACGGAACGCGATGATGGACAACTTTGCCCAGATCCTTCAGCGGCTACCCAAAAGTGATGCATCGGCTTCCAGCAGCTACTCTGGAAACACCACGCCCTTTAAGGTACAAGTTAATTTTGAAATCCCCATATTCGAGGGTCAGATAGATGAAAATGTCGTAGATAAATGGTTAAATTTGCTAGAGGATTATTTTTCTGTTCATGAATTTTCGAGTCGGTAAAATATTGTTTTCGCTCTTCTCAAACCAGCCCCCCACGTCAAGGACTAGTGGGAAACCTACTGCGAGCAGAAGGATGAAAATACCGGCTCATTATTTTCAGCCGCACCCACCTGGAATTCATTCCGGGATGCCATCAAGGAGCAGTACTACCCTGTCGGAAGCTATGAGGATGAATACATAAAGTGGACCACACTGCGGCAGGGAAGGGACCAAGACGTGCCGGAGTTCACCAATCTTTTCCATACCCTTCACACAAAGTTGGGTATCAAGGATTCAGAACAACATTTGATACTCAAATACTATGGCTGCCTGCACAAGTACATCCAGGAAGAAATAGAATTCCTAAACATCTCCTCGCTCGCCATAGCATACCGATATGTCGTCAAGGTCGAGCATAAGTTTAAACAAAAGAAGCGAGACTTTGGATCTGCGAATCTGAAGCAAGGGAAAGGTGCCCCTAAACCATAGAACAAAGGAAAAAGCCAAGGCGGGGCAACGCAAGACAACCCGCCAAAGATGCAAGCAAAGAACAGTGCCGCGAAGCCAAAAAAGGACACGGGAAAATGGTGTGAGTTCCATAAGAGCTCCACTCACAACACAAGTGAGTTTCAGGCCAAGCAGTCACTGGTGGTTGAGCTAAAGGTTTCAGAATCAAATGCATGTTCCGACTCTGAGTCAAACCCCGACAAGGGGAATGACAAAGGGAATCAGATCATTGATGTGGATCCCAACGCCGCTGTTGCTACTGCCAAGATCCAGAAAAATGAACCTGAAGATCCAGAGGGGGAGGAGCATCTCTTCCACTCCCAGATGTGGGTAAAGGGCTCCCCACTACAGTTCATTGTCGATAGCGGGAGTCAAAAGAACCTCATTTCGACAAAGGTCGTGAAGCGGTTGGGCTTACTGACCACAACACATCCACAACCGTACACCATCGGGTGGCTTCACCAAGGACGGGATCTTCGCGTGAGCCAACAATGTCACCTTCCATACAACATCAAGCCCTTCACGGATGAGATATTTTGTGACATTTCTCCCCTTGAAGTTTGTGATGTATTATTAGGACAACCATACTTGTGGAAGCAACATGTTGTGTATGAATCAAGGCCCCGTGCTGTTATTATTACATTGGGAAATAAGTTGTACATGATACCAGAGGCAGCACCGCCTACCGCCATCTCTTTGATTACTGCAAAACAATGCAGTAACCTCATTTCCAAAACTGGGAAATTTGTTTTCCTGATGATATTCCCTCAAGGAAAGAAGAAGACAGTGGTCACGGCCTCTAGACAGGGCCCCTCCGCACGACAACTACAGATGGACAAGGTCGTGGAGGAGTACGAGGACATCTTCACCTCCCCCACAGGGGTTCCTCTGCACTGTCAGGTCAAGAACTCCATCGATCTGACCGCAGGTGTGCTGCTACCCAATGTACCAATTTATCGGTGCTCCGTTCTGGAGAACGATGAAATCAAGAGGAAAATTCAGGAGCTGCTGCAGAAAGGTCACATTTGTCCGAGTTCATCGCCTTGTGGGAACTCGATCGTGTTGGTACAGAAGAAGGATGGGACTTGGAGACTCTGTATTGACTATCGAGCGTTGAACAAGATCACTGTCCATAATAGGTACCCGATCCCACGGATTGATGACCTCCTGGACCAACTAAAGGGGGAAAATATTTCAGCAAGATCGATCTGAAGTCAGGATATCACTAGGTACCAATCGAACCCTCTAATGTGTGGAAGACTACCTTCAAAGCCAAGGAGGGCCTTTTCGAATGGTTGGTTATGCCTTTCAGATTGACGAATGCTCCTGCAACCTTCATGAGGCTAATGGATGACATCTTGCGGCCATTCACCAACTCATTTGTAGTGGTATGCTTGGATGAAATTTTGATCTTCAGCCAGAGTTGGGAAGAACATCTCCACCACATCCGACAGGGTCTCCAAACACTACAGCAACACAAGCTATGTGCCAATTTGGAGAAATGCACTTTTGGCATGACCCAGGTTCAATATCTGGGATACATTATTAATGAACAGGGGGTGCATGTGGATCCAGCCAAGATCCAAGTCATTCGGGATTGGCCATCTCCAACCACTCTAACAGAGCTCCGCAGCTTTCTAGGTCTTGCCAACTTCTACCGCAGGTTCGTGTTGGGGTTTTCTCATATCACTTGGCCCTTGAGTCCGGTCACCAAGGGAGGGGCGAAAGCAAAATTCTTTTGGTCTGAATCTCAATAGAAGGCATTCATAGAGTTGAAAGATCACCTTTGCATGGCACCAGTGCTCGCGTTACCAGATTTACAACAACCATTTGAGGTCAAGACAGATGCCTCTGACTATGCTATTGGGGCAGTCCTTACTCAACATGGGCATCCAGTCGCATATCACAGTGAAACACTTTCAGACACAGTCCGGAAGTATCCCACTTATCATAAAGAGATGTATTCCATTGTGCAAGCTTGACGACAATGGAAGCATTACATTTTGGGGAAGGAAACAGTCATCCACATAGACCACCGACCCCTGCAGTTCATATAGACCCAAGGGAAATTGCAGAATGATCACCATCAGAAGTGGTCTACATACCTGCAACAGTTCCATTTGAATATCAAGTATAAGAAGGGTAGCACCAATAATGTTGCATATTGCCTCAGTCGACCACCGATCATGGCGTTAACCACCGTGCTCAACTCTTGTGGGCACGAGACTTCCGATTGGCCACTTCTCTACAAAAGTGACCCAAAATTCAGCCACACATACCAGACACCCTTGCATGGTTGGGAGGTTCCAGATTTTCACCTCCGGGATGCCCTGTTATGCCACCTGGGTCACCTTTGTGTTCCTTCAAGCGAGCGTGCCAAGATGATTTGGGAAGCACACTATAGTCGGGCTGCTGGGCATTTCGGGATCAAGAAAATGGTGGAAATACTGCAAAAGTATTTCTATTGGTCGAATATTTGATAGGATGTCAGGAAGTACATCAGATCATGTACTGCCTATGCCATTGCCAAACCAACCATCAAGAAGCAAGGCCTCTATACCCCGCTGCCTACCACTAGTCGACCTTGGGAATCCATCTCCATGGATTACATGTCAGGCCTTCCTTCCACTAAGCATGGAAATGACTGTGTTTTTGTGCTTGTCGACAGGTTCTCGAGGATGGCCATTATGGCGGCCTGCAAGAATAATATCACAGCATAGGCCACTGCTAAACTCTTCTTTGAACGAGTGTGGGTGCACTTTGGGATCCCACAGTCTATCATCTCAGATCGGGACAGTTAGTTCCTCAGTACATTTTGGTCCAGTCTTTGGTCAATGCTGGACACCAAACTCACTAAGTCCACAGCCTTCCATCCTCAAACTGATGGTCAGACAAAGGTTGTCAACAGGATGATTGTACACATTCTGGACATGTACAACTCAAAGCATCCACACACATGGGATGAGAGCCTCACCTATGTTCAGCACAGCTACAACCGAGCTCTTCACAGCTTGACTGGCCACAACCCTTTTCAGGTGGGCTTGGGATTCCAGCCACTATGCCCCATTGATGTGGCCATGCCACTTGTAGCTACTCACACAGATTCGGCTCATGTCCAGTCCGAAACAGACAAGGTAACCAACTTCATTGAGCACATCCAATATATTCACCAGCAGGTCCATGAAATTCTTGAGAAATCAAATGCCAAGTACAAGCAATGACATGAACAACATCGGGTGCCACACAAGTTTCAGGTTGGTGACAAAGTCTGGTTGCATTTGAAAAAGGAATGCCTTACTAGAGCCTATCAGAAACTGAGACCAATCCGCTATGGTCCTTACACCATTATTAAGGCTGTGGGAGACAATGCATTCGAGCTCAGCATTCCTCCATTCCTTGGCTTGCACCTAGTGTTCAATGTGGACTGCCTTTGGCCATACTTTCCACCATTGCTAGACACATCCGACATTGCAGAATAGCTCACACCCACAGAATTAAATCCAGATTGCATGGAACAAGCTGCAACTGATCGGATCATGGACACACGGATCAAGAACACTTGCCAACAGAATATCCAACTGTATAGAGTTGTCAAAGCAGGCCAACTCCTTCACCAAGGCAAGTGGCTCAGCAGGGACCAAGTTCAACAAAAGTTTCCTCATCTCATGGAGGAACTCAACGCAATGGGGATCATTGCTTCCTAAGGGGGGAGGAATGATCTAGGTGGATATTGGTGGCCACCTACCAAGTCCACCTGGACCCCCACCATTGTTTCTCTCAACATTTTCACTTTCCTTAATTGTAGCACAACTTACTATTTTTAGCAGTTTTTTGGGTCCTAAACTTCCGGAGATGTTTTAAGTCCCTAAACGACATTTTTTGGGAAATCTGGGGGCAACATGGGTCCATGGACCGATGTTTCCCTTCCCAAAGTGGTAGTTCTCGGATAGATCTTTCTAACGAGCTATTATACGCGTCAAACAGAGATCGTATGCCAAAGTTACGACCCCGGGAAGTTGATGTACCAATCTACCCAAACGGGTCCCACAATTTGGCATTTCATCTTCTAGGGTTAGGTTTTGGAATGTTAAGGGTTTTCCATTGTTTCTCAACAATAAATAGGCCTTCGAGCCTCATTGTAACAAAGTTCAGAGGCATGTCGCCACCACACATCTCTTCTCAGAGATAAGCTACCATCGCCCTAGCTGGTTTATTTCCATTACTGTTTGTAAGCATATTTCAGTATTTTACATTAATGAAATGAAGTATTATTTCTGCTACATATATGTGTTTATGGTTATCTCTGTAATTTTTTGCATTCCTGTTTAAGTCTAGATCAACTTTGATGCCTCCAATTTTTCTATGTGAGGGAATATTTCATAAATATCCCTTTTCATAAATTCAGAGGAGACCTTTCGATGACTTCAACTACTTAGTGGACTATGTCTATTCTCCTTCTTCATGCAAGGAAACTTGATAATCCATCCAACCTATAGATTTCCTTGCAATCATGAAGTCATTTAACCAAATTTATAAATTGAAAAGATACTTACTTGTCATGTGAAGATGAAATCTTCACCTTGCTTGCTTTGATGATGGTTGAAGAAGATGTATGAGGGCCTCTTCTTGAAGGATCTTCGTTCTAATGAGAAAGAATTTTTCTTAAAAGAAAAGGTTGCTCCTTTTAATAGGGATGATTTCCTGCTTCCTTGAATGATCTTTTTCTCGGATAAGGAAATGATCCTTGCTTGATTATAAACTTGAAGATGACAATGCCTTCTTGCTTTCAATATGCTCTGCCTTCTTTTGTAGTGTAGATTAGGATTGCTTCCATGGTGTCAACTTGTTCCAAGGTGAGGTCTTGCTTTGTAGAAGACTTTTATGAGGGTCTTGATGGCCTTGTGAGGATGACTTGTGAGCATAGAAGCTCTTGCTGTTTTAGACTGTTTTCTAGATTGCATAGACAAAAAATCCTTTGCTATTGTAGACTGTTGTTGTAGATTGATCTTTCAATTCCTTCAACTTGCTTTGATGCCCTTCTTGAATACTGGTCCTTGAATGTCTCTTTTGCTTTCCTTCCTTTGACTTCAACACCTTATCTTTGATACCATGTTGAAGAATCTAGGGCAAGTAGGATTAATGTGATTCTTCTTGACTTGATAACTATTTGTGAGGCATTTTTCATTTTCTTATTAGCACAATTTTCTCTTTGACATTATTAGAGTGTGTGTTACTTATTTCATCAAATAGCCACCAAAACAAAGAGACAAGAACACAAGAGGTTGGCATCCTTCCAGGGCCAAAACCTCTCCCTCTTGGAGAGGAAAACCCGCACATAATTCTTCTTATAGAGATTCCAATTGATGAACATGACCATGACCCTAGACCTAGATGAGCCTCTCCAAGACCAAGACATCAATCCTCTTGTTGGCCACTGTTGAGATCTTCATTTTCACTACACCATTGAGATCTTTGTTACTATTACAATACCATTGTTGCACCTTTACCAAGATATTCATGACGAGATCATTATTGTTGTTCTATTGTTCACATTTTCACTGAGATCTTTTATATTTCTAAAATCATCATTAATACTATGAGATCTCGATATTGAGATGTATATAAATATATCTATGACAGCTTCCTTGAGATCCTTTCATGATCAATACTTGCACCGAGTTCATGACTTCATTTAGTTCATGTCGAGATAGAGCATGCTTAGTTCATTTTTCACCAAGATTTATGCTAAGCCTGTTGCTTCCGTGAAGAATGTCAAGATAGTGAGGAGATAGAAACGGTAGGAAGGCTAGAACTGTGATCACCGTAGCTGAGTTCTCTTCATTGCACTGAGATCATAATTGCGTCCTCCTATCATCATAGATATGTTGCATCTAAGTGTGCTCACTGCCTGCTATGAGATCCTTATTATATAACCCATCCAAAGAACTGAGATTGCAAGGTCCTTTTGTTTTCTCACTGTGATTTTATTGAGAACTTCAGAGACACCGAGATTTGTAGCTTATACCCATGAAAATCACAAAGGAAATCGATGTCTTCTTATCTCACTTTTGCACAGACCTTATAGGGTATATATAGTAGATTCGTTCTCCATAATAGGCTGACTTGAACCATTAAAAAGGTGTGTCATTTATGCAAGCCGACATGACTGATCTTGCTTCGTTTTGTTGGCCGACTACATCAAGAGGATTATGCTTTCTT
The DNA here is from genome assembly GCA_031772625.1 of Pinus tabuliformis. Lineage (NCBI taxonomy): Eukaryota > Viridiplantae > Streptophyta > Pinopsida > Pinales > Pinaceae > Pinus > Pinus tabuliformis. Next base: position 698,662,134 of record CM062805.1, on the reverse strand, counting down.
TGGAGGGCTAATCTTGACATAGTGTAGACTTGTATACATTAGACATGAGCTCAAGAAGAGCATGACATTGAATTTGACTCTTTGACTGTTCTAGACTCATGAATGAGCAAGAAACTCATTCGAATAATAATGAATTTTTTTCTTGACAAGTACAAAGATCAAAATTACATTTACAAATACCGAACCTAGTTACACTTTTCTCCAACAGTTCCCTCCCATGTGGCAAAAAAGAGCTTCGACAAGAATGTGGGTGCATTCTCAAGAAATTTAAGCTTCCCAAACCTAACCTTTCAAAAGATGAATATATGTCCCTTTATCAGCATAATTCCAACCCCAACATTATCAATTTAAATGTTGATAAAGGAAATGTGTCTGTTGTTATGATTTCCTTAGATTATCACAGTAAGATAATTTATCTCCTTTCCTCTTCTTCATAAAAACCCTTATCCAAAATCCTCCTCAAATCAATAATCAACAAGGTCACTAAAGCCATTAAATCCTCCTCCCTTGATCCCTCTATTCAAAAAAATCTCACCCCCTTAACCCCATCACACCCTGGATCTATGATTAGCCTAAAATCCACAAGAATGATATCCCTCTTAGACCTATCATGAGAGCTATTGGTGGTTCCATCCATGCCATTTATTGATTCCTTTCCAAAAAGCTTCACCCCTTCTTCGACCTCTCATCGTCCTTCATTATAGATTCTACTGATTTTATTAAGAAAACCAAACACCTTAAGCTTGATGCTAATGTCATCATGGTTAACATTGATGGCATTTCCCTTTTTACCAAAATCCTTGTCCCGGAAGCCATTGACCTTATTTCCAAGCTTTTTAACACTGATACCCTCAACGTTATCAAAATTTGGCTAACCAACACTTTCTTCACTTTTAATGGAGTTTTCTATGAGAAACCTGAGGGCAAAACCACGGGTTCCTCCCTCTCCTATGTTGTAGTCAACATTTTTATGGATCACTTTGAAACCTTAGCCCTTGAAAGCTTCCACTTAAAACCTAAATTTTGGAAGCATTTTGTCAATGATACCTTTGTTATTTGGTCCCATGGAATGTCGAAACTCCAGTCCTTCCTTACCCATTTTAATCACATTTCTCCCTACATCCAATTCACCATAGAACTTGAAGTTAACTAATCCCTCCCTTTCTTGACATCCTTGTCTTTTTCTTCCCTAATGGCTTTATCAAACTCCAAGTAATGCATGAGGTATCTTTTTATTTACATGTAAAAATCTTGACATAAAATTAAATAATTTTTTCTTCTTCTCAAATCTAATTGCCAGCTCAATCTTACTTTTTAAACCTTGGTTTTCCAAAATCTACTTTTTCTTTTCCCTCTAAGACATATGAAGGACTTACCTCCAAATAAATTCCAATTATTTCCCTTAAAACTCAATCTTACCTTTTAAACATTAGTTTTCCAAAATCTACTTTTCTTTTCCCTCTAAAGACATATAAATGGCTTACCTCCAAATAGGTTCCAATTATTTCCCTTAAAACTCATTCTTACTTTTTAAACATTGGTTTTCCAAAATCTTATATAAAGGACTTACCTCCAAGTAGTTCCAATTATTTCCTTATTAGGACTTACCTCTAAGAAGGTTCCAATTATTTCCTTTAAAAGATTTAATAGCGTTACTTTATTTTCTTATTGCTAAGATTGCTATCATTATTACTATGATACATGGTTAGGGTCTTTTGAATTACTAATTGAATAGACCCATACATATTCCGTCTTTGATAAAAACCTATTATTAAACACCTTCACATCTCGGTGATCATAATTTTCTTTGTTCCACATTATACATTAACCACTATGGTGCCTATATCTACATACATTCTCCTTGCGATGTATGTCTTTTTCCGAAGAGAAAAATCGTAATCTTTCATTATGAGAGAAAAATTACATGTAGTAGATGCTTGAGGCATATGCGATACCTGTATAATCAGTCTAGTGCTTTGTACAATATTTTGTTGTAGCAAAAATTCATGGCCTCGCCATCCAGATTAAAAAATAATACTCTCTTTTGTCATAATAAATATATGCATATTTCTATGTCTATGTATAACTCAAATAAACTATGTCCGATCCACCCTGAAGTAGTCCTGGTCTATATATGGATTGTGATGGTATTGATAGACCTCCGTGCCTAGTTGTTCATTGATTAACCACATGCCATGCCTCTGGGAAGTAGCGAGCCCTCTTTGGAAAGCTTGTCAGCATCCTCATTGCATTCCTTGGTCTATATATGGATTGTGATGGTATTGATAGACCTCCGTGCCCAGCTGTTCATTGATTAACCACATGCCATGCCTCTGGGAAGTAGCGAGCCTTCTTTGTAAAGCTTGTCAGCATCCTCATTGCATTCCCTGTGTATATGTTGTAGTAGCGAGCCCTCTTTGGAAAACTTGTCAGCATCCTCATTGCATTCCCTGTGTATATGTTGACAAGAGACCATGTGAAACCTAAATGTGAGATTATGCACATCATTCAGAATATTTTGAACAGATATGACATCCTTCCGGTGTATGTCACAAACACCTTATATATGTTCACCTCTCATTGTTAGGGCACGACACAAGGGACATTTATATGTTTTAACAGTCAAACCCAAACTCTACATGTGGTATATTTATATTTATTTGGTTGCAATGAGCGTGCATGAATTTCTAACCAAGGTTATAATAATGTTATAGTGTTGTTCACAGTTGATGGATTATTCGATCCAAATGTTGGTCACTTAGGTCCCAACCATGGATGGTCCTACTGTCCACGTGGAGACTGGGTTAGCTGGCACTTTCAACGCACATGATTTTCTTCTTGGAATGAACGATATGGATTGCACGAAAAGAGGGTTAGGGTAACTACCCTACGTAACCTTGCCAACACCGCCTCATTTGCATCTGTTCCGATGGCGTGCATGGAGCTCTGCTCCCAAGTTCAAACCCTTCTGTATAACTTTGTTTCCAGAGGCTGCTAGGCGGCCATTACACCGGTTAACTTCTTTAGCATTGTTATGGGAATGTGGCCATAAATCTTTAGCAGTAATTTCTAAGGTAGGAATCCTTGCTTTCAGTGTTCTTCGACTAGTTATAGTTTTGTGTTTGGCCCTTTCGATACCATTACCTTGTAAACTCTTTGGAAATGCAATTGCCAGGTTGTCAACCATCTCCATGGGATGCGTCAGAGATTATGAGGTCAAATTAACTATTCTGTGTGGCCATTACAGAGGCTAGACTTTGGAAGATAATTCTTCCATGTTTAGTTTAGATTTAGAATTGATTGTATATTTTTGAGTGGATGTTGAAATTAGTTGGATATCACAAGAGCTATAAATATATATGTGTGATTTGTAGTGAGTAATAAAATTGTTCTTTTGTGTGTGCATTTCACAGTTTTTATACTTTGTATCGGAGCCTCAGTTTTTATACTAGTTATCAGAGCCTCTATGGGCTTGATTCCCTTCCAAGAGATCTCAGGAAAATGGGAAAATTCTGAGGATTAAATTCGTCCCCTATACATAGTTAACCTGAGTGTTTAGTTTCTGTTGGCATGAAGAACATAGTTAACCTGAGTGTTTAGTTTCTGTTGGCATGAAGATGAACTGTTTTGTATGAGGTTTATTTCTCTATGTGCCTGAGTGTTTGGTTTGAATCCTTGATTAGCTTGCAAATAGCGGATGCTTGTGTGATGTCTCGAACGAAATATGTTGGGTATTTTTGATGGGGAAAATACCAAAAACCAAATATTCAAACACACAGAGGCAATGCTCTGTTTCTTTTGCTCCAGGATCTTTTGTGCACACAGAAGACTTAAAAGAAATTTCACTGAGAGACAGAGTATTTCACCACCATTAAAGCATTCTATTCATTAAAACCTGATGCAAAGATTTACCACTGTAAAATCCCTTTTTATATTCACTGGTGTCAAAAACAACTTACTGCTGTAATAAAAAGATTTACATAAGTTTACTGCTGTGAAAAGAAATTTACACAGAGTTACAAAAATCGCTCCACCATTTCCTTTCTGCACTGCTGTGCAAAACCACACATGGTTTTTGCTATTCCAAAAATTACATCACCTGGTTCTTCTCATTTTACACACTGCTGTGTGATTTTCTTTTACTGCTCCATCTTTTTTTTTTTCACTGCTGTGAAGAATAATATTTTTTTGTTCCTCCCGTGTGCAATACATAACATTTTTAAAAGTCAAAACAAAAAACATTAAACTTATTACATACGATTTCCTATTTAATACATGCCGTATATAAATATATATAAAAACATATATTATAACATGCCCATGCTCATATTAAAAGAGCCTCACCAAAATCTTGTACCAATCATTAAATTCTTTTACCTACGGCGGTCAACCATAAACCTTTTACTCCACGCAAAACATTGAATTGATGTGGGTTCGTATGCAGCTCCAGGTGATCAACGGCGGAGAACACGGGAGCAAATCCAACGGTGGAGAACAATATCGGAAGACCAACAAGTGCTGAAAGTTAACCTCCGAGATTCTTACGTTGCGTTACGTCAGGGGTCAACCACGCGTCAGCTCCATATTTTCTCGGAGCTCCTTCCCGGATTATTCCTTCGTCGGCAAATAGCTCCGAGAAAATCCGGTGAACAGTTTCTGGCTTGGTTCACGGTTTTTCTTGGTCTGCGTTGAAATTAGATTTCAACACTCCCCTTTAATTTCAACAGCTGGGCATTCAGTCATACCCAGACACTTTCTCAAAAATTCAAAGCTCTTCTGATCCAGCGGCTTTGTCAAGATGTCCGCAACCTATTCTTGAGTCCTGCAATGTTCCAAGACAATTTCTCCATTGTTCACCAATTCTCTGATGTAGTGAAACCTTGTATCAATGTGTTTCGTTCTCTTATGAAACACTGAATTCTTTGACAAAGCAATAGCTGAGCTATTGTCACAAAAAATCACTGTCGCTTTTGCCTGCTCTTGGCCTAAGCTTCTCAACATTCTTCTCATCCACACTGCTTGACATGCTGCTGCTGTAGCTGCCACATATTCAGCCTCTGCTGTAGACAATGCTACAATGGACTGCTTCTTAGAAGCCCATGAAATGGCTCCTGAACCCATATTAAAAACATAACCGGAAGTGCTCTTCCGATCATCTACACTTCCAGCCCAATCGCTATCTGTGTATCCAACCAAATCTGAATGTTCTGAGGCATGATATAAAATTCCAAACATTTTGGTACCTTTGACATACCTCAAAATTCTCTTTGCTGCCTGCCAATGTGCCTCCTTCGGCCTCTCCATGAACCTGGAAATTAAACTAACAGCATACATTAAATCAGGCCTAGTAGCTGTTAAGTACATGAGGCTGCCTACAATACTCTTGTACAAACTAGGATCAAAATCCTTGCTGCTGTCCTCTCTGCTGAGCTTTAATCCCATTACTGTGGGAGTGATGGCTGCCTTGCATTCTTCCATCTTAAATCTGCTCAAAATTTGATTTACATATCTTGCTTGAGATATAAAAATTCCTTTTTCATTTTGATCTACTTCTATGCCTAAGAAGTATCTCAAGAAACCCATGTCAGTCATTTCAAATTCATCCTTCATGACTGATTTAAAATTTTTAATGAGCTGATCATCATTACCTGTGAAAATCACATCATCAACATACAAAACAACAATTAAAATCTTACCATCCTTTTCCTTGATGTAGACTGTGGGTTCTCCTTCACACTTGTCAAATTCATTATCCAATAGATATGAATCTATCCTGCTGTACCATGCTCTTGGCGCTTGCTTCAGCCCATAAAGAGCTTTCTTCAATTTGCACACTTTGTGCTCTTCACCTTTCTTCTCATATCCGAGAGGCTGTTCCACATAGACCTCTTCCATTAACACTCCATTGAGGAATGCTGACTTCACGTCCATTTGGTACACTTTCCATTTGTTTTGAGCTGCTATGGACAGCACTGCTCTCACGGTTTCCATTCTTGCAACCGGGGCGAAAGTCTCCTCATAATCTCTCCCATACTGCTGCTTGTAGCCTTTGACAACCAGCCTTGCCTTGTGCCTTTCAATCTTGCCTTCAGCATTGCTCTTGGTCTTGTAGACCCATTTCACACCAATGACTTCTTTGCCTTTTGGTAACTCAACCAAATCCCATGTTTTGTTTCTCTCTATGGCATTCATCTCCTCATCCATAGCTTCTATCCATTTCTTATCTTTAATAGCTTCTTCAAAATGAATAGGATCATCAACATGACAATACAAGGCAAATAAGGAATTCATTCCTTCTTCATAAATTTCACTTAGATTTCTAAACTTCTTACCTCGTTCACTTGGTGTGCAAGTGCTTGAAGATGCACTTGAATTTCCTCCTTGTGGTGTGCTTGGAGAAGCACTCTCATTGATCCTCAATGGTGTCCCTTGCTGTCCTTGTGTTGGTGCTGCTGTTTGGGGATTCATTTCAGCCACCTCCTCTTCATCTTCATCATGAGACAAACAGTTCTTGACATTGACTGTTTTCTCTATGCTTCCATCCCAAGCTTCCTCTTCTATGAATTGAACATCCCTGCTAACAAAGAACTTCTTGGTAGATGGAATGTACAGCCTGTAGGCTTTGGAAATCACTGTATCCAATGAAGATGCATTTCTCCCCTTTGCTGTCCAACTTCCTCCTTAGCTGATCTGGAATGTGTGCATAAGCCACACATCCAAAAACTCTCATGTGGGTGACTCCTTGCTTTCTCCCACTCCATGCCTCTTCTGGCACTTTGTTCATGACTGCCTTTGTAGGACACCTGTTCAATATATAAACTGCACAATGTACAGCTTCAGCCCAATACTCATTTGGCAAATGCTTTGCCTTCAACATGCTCCTTGCCATATCCATGATGGTCCTGTTTTTCCTTTCAGCAACTCCATTTTGCTGCGGAGTGTACCGAGTTGTGAACTGTTTATGTATTCCATTTTCTCTACAAAACTTTAGGAATTCATTTGAGATATACTCACCTCCTCTATCAGTTCTCAATACTTTTATGTGCAGCCCGCTTTGGTTCTCCACAAGTGCTTTGAAATTTTGGAATTTCTCAAAGACTTCACTTTTGTTCTTGAGGAAATATATCCAAGTCTTTCTTGTAAAATCATCAATGAATGTCAAGAAATATAGGCTGCCAGCTAATGATGGAGCTTGCATTGGTCCACACAAATCTGAGTGGATAATCTCTAAGGGTGTCTTTGCCCTTATACTCTTCCCTGATGGAAAACTTTCTCTATGTTGTTTTCCCAAAATGCAGCCTTCACATAGGCTGTCCGGTTTCTCTATCAATGGTAATCCTCTTACCATTCCTTTCCTGCTCAACAAGTTTAGACCTCCAAAATTGAGATGACCAAATCTCAAGTGCCACAACCAATTTTCATCCTTTGGCACGCTTTGGAAAGCCTCTTGGGTGACTGCTGCAATTTCACCTTTGTTTTTCATGTCTGCCCGGATCCTGAGAGGGAACATCCTATTCCTTGTCATCTTCACTTCAGCAATGCATCTTTTGCTGGGTGGTATATCCATGATGGTGCACACATCATTTTTAAAGAAAACATTGTAGCCCTTATGGACAAGCTGTCCAATACTCAAGAGATTACATCTCATTCCGGGGACATAGTATACATCTGCTATGGTTTTCCTTTCTCCTTGCTTTGAAAGTATTTTTATTTCTCCTCTTCCCATAACAGACACTTTACTATCAGTTCCTAGTGTGACTTCTGATTTCACATTTTTATCTAGGGCAGAAAAGAAGGCTATGTTTCCGGTCATATGGTTGCTGCAACCTGAGTCTAAAAACCATATGTCCTCACTATGTGTTTCAGCCATGTTACAAGCTAACAGGACATTTTCTTGACTGCTGTTTTCTCTTGTAACATTTGCATTTTGTCTGCTGTTCATATCATGTTGTTTCTTTCTACAATCACTTGCATAATGTCCATACTTTTTGCAATAATAGCATTGAACATTAGATTTATCATACCTTTGTCCTTGAGCATGATGTTGTCCTCCTTGTTGGCTGCTGCCCTGACCTTGGTTCTGATTTGGATTGCTGCCTCTTCCTTGTGCATTTGATGAGTTGTTCCTTCCACCTCTGTTCTGGCTTCTGCCTCTTCCTCTTCGGTTTCCTCTTCCTTGACCTCTACCTCTTCCAAAGGACATCTGGGTCTTGAAGGCTTGCTCAAGGGATGAGTTTTCATTCCTACTCAACCTCTGCTCATGTGTTATCAGTGATGCATGCAGCTCATCAACTGAATAGCTTGAGAGATCCTTTGTCTCTTCAATGGTGGTGACTATGGCATCAAACCTTGAGGGTAAGACCCTCAATATTTTCTCCACAATTCTTCTGTCTTCAATGGTTTCTCCATGAGTTCTCATTTGTGTGATTACACCAATCACATGAGTGAAGAATGAGTCAATGTTATCTGACTCCTTCATGTTCAAGTTCTCAAAATCCTTTCTCAGCAATTGTAGCTTTGCTGTCTTCACTCTCTCCATGCCTTGATAGGCTGTCTTGAGGGTTTGCCATGCTTCATTGGCTGTCTTAGCTGCTGCTAACCTTGGAAACATACTCTGGTCTACTGCTAGATACAACAACACACGGGCTTTTGAATCCTTCTTCCTATTGTTCTTAAGCAGATCTTTCTCTCCATGAGTTAATGCATTGAACTCAGTTTCATCTGCTGGTTCTTCAAAACCTTCTTCAACTATTTCCCATAAATCTTGGGAAGCAAGCAGAGCTGTCATAGTTATTGACCAGTAGTCATAGTTCTTCCCATTAAACTGTGGGAGCTGGGTGTTAAACAAACCCATACCAGTGCTTGTGCTGGCCATTCCTTGACTGTATATTTAAAACACTGACTGTCTCTTCAATAACAAACAAGATAGTTATGAAGAATACCTGAATCCTTTGTTGTCTGAGTCTTCTGTCTGCCTGAGAAGTTTTGCTGCAGCAACAACCTTCTCCCTTCAGCTTCTTTAACTTTTTTTTAAAGAGCCTAAGCCGGCTCTGATACCACTGTTGGGTATTTTTGATGGGGAAAATACCAAAAACCAAATATTCAAACACACAGAGGCAATGCTCTGTTTCTTTTGCTCCAGGATCTTTTGTGCACACAGAAGACTTAAAAGAAATTTCACTGAGAGACAGAGTATTTCACCACCATTAAAGCATTCTATTCATTAAAACCTGATGCAAAGATTTACCACTGTAAAATCCCTTTTTATATTCACTGGTGTGAAAAACAACTTACTGCTGTAATAAAAAGATTTACATAAGTTTACTGCTGTGAAAAGAAATTTACACAGAGTTACAAAAATCGCTCCACCATTTCCTTTCTGCACTGCTGTGCAAAACCACACATGGTTTTTGCTATTCCAAAAATTACATCACCTGGTTCTTCTCATTTTACACACTGCTGTGTGATTTTCTTTTACTGCTCCATCATTCTTTTTCACTGCTGTGAAGAATAATATTTTTTTGTTCCTCCCGTGTGCAATACATAACATTTTTAAAAGTCAAAACAAAAAACATTAAACTTATTACATACGATTTCCTATTTAATACATGCCGTATATAAATATATATAAAAACATATATTATAACATGCCCATGCTCATATTAAAAGAGCCTCACCAAAATCTTGTACCAATCATTAAATTCTTTTACCTACGGCGGTCAACCATAAACCTTTTACTCCACGCAAAACATTGAATTGATGTGGGTTCGTATGCAGCTCCAGGTGATCAACGGCGGAGAACACGGGAGCAAATCCAACGGTGGAGAACAATATCGGAAGACCAACAAGTGCTGAAAGTTAACCTCCGAGATTCTTACGTTGCCTTACGTCAGGGGTCAACCACGCGTCAGCTCCATATTTTCTCGGAGCTCCTTCCCGGATTATTCCTTCGTCGGCAAATAGCTCCGAGAAAATCCGGTGAACGGTTTCTGGCTTGGTTCACGGTTTTTCTTGGTCTGCGTTGAAATTAGATTTCAACAAAATAGAGAGTAATGTAATGTTATGATTTTGTATCTACTGGTTTGTTTGAAGTAAAAAAGGTGTGGTGTTGATGCTTGAAGGTTGTCAGATATGTGACTGTGTACCATATTATTTCCTGATCGTGGTCTTGAGTGGGACTGTTGGCACTGCTTCTGGCAAAGGTGTTCATGGGTGCTGTAATACGATTGACATATTCATTTCAATTTAAGTTTCAAAATTGTAATAGGACATTCAAGCCCACAGTAAGGTGAACATGGTGCATTTAGATGGGTAGCTATTTGTCATGCATAAGCCTGGAATCAGATAAAATGTACTAGAGAAGCTTCTCTGTGACGAGTGAAAGGGAATCTCATAGATAAATTGGATGAGCAGACAAATTTCTGGAGAAGATACGCCCTTTGATTAACTCCGGGTGTGGAGACGCGAACGTTGTATGGCTTCTTGTATCCCAGTTCGAAGATGATGATAATCCTTTGCAACTGGTGGATGGATCGATGAAGATTTTAAGCGATTCGTTAAATATTATTTCGGTTCGTTCATTAGTTGGGGACGCTGGGTATTGATACTTCATTCGACATTTTTCTGCTCCCTATAACTCTGTTCATTACACGGGCTCCGTGCATGTGTTTTGGATTTTAGGCATCACAATGAGTGTCAGAGTAATCTCGTGGTTTCAGAAGACGAGCGGTCAATCACTAGGCACTCGTGGTTGCAGAATATGAAGTGATTGAATTCCAGGGTGGATTTCGTGAACGTGCACTCTTAGAATTGGAGGCTCAAGGTCTGGAACAATGTCAAAGGTTCATTTGATCAGCATGTAATAACACTGGATCGAGGGGGTGTGCCTGGATTGATTGATTGTTGGTGTCAAGTTTATGAATTGATTGATTGTTGTTGTCAAGTTTATGAACTAGCCTCTGGTTGAGTTCGTTGTGTTCAACATTGTGTGGAGACATTGTTGAACCAGACCTGCATTTATCAGAACTGTGGCAAAAGAGTGATGCATATTGCTCACTTGAACTCATTTTATGAGATTCTCTAGCATTGCGGTGCCGTTGTTGGTTTTGATTGGGGTGTTAGTGTGGTTACATTATTTTCATTGGAAAAAAGGAATTTTTGTTAACAGTTGTGAAATTTGAATTATATGATTTTCATTATGTTCATGCATAATAAATTATTGAACAATGTTGCATAATTTAAATTAATGGTTCTTGGCGCTTAGAAATCTTTGAACACATTATTAGTTTGATTGTGTTTATATTGTTATGGTTTGTTGTTTTTGGTGCTCTAACACATTATTAGTTTGATTGTGTTTATATTGTTATGGTTTGTTGTTTTTGGTGCTCGGATGAACTTTCATTTACAATATGAGATCCATGTGTGAAACAGGGCAAGTTGTTAGATCAGATTTGAACACATTATTAGTTTGATTGTGTTTATATTGTTATGGTTTGTTGTTTTTGGTGCTTGGATGAACTTTCAGTTACAATATGAGATCCATGTGTGAAACAGGGCAAGTTGTTAGATCAGCTTTTGAACACATTATTGAGATCGTTTGCCTAAAAACTTATGGATATCTGAAAACAAAATATTCGACACATAGTGACTGGTCCATAGGATGGTTCATTACTTGTCACCTCTTCTCACGAGGAGCCAAGTTGTCAATATTGTTGATCTTGCAAAGTTGATCATTGATGGAGAAAGAAAGAGCTGAAGAAGACTGCATAGTGGGTAGAGTTGCTGAAGACCAGTGTGGTTCATTACTTGTCACCTCTTCTCATAAGGAGCCAAGTTGTCAATATTGTTGATCTTGCAAAGTTGATCATTGATGGAGAAAGAAAGAGCTGAAGAAGCCTGCATAGTGGGTAGAGTTGCTGAAGACCAGTAAAACAGATATCAGTTTTTTTGTTATAATATGTATTGTAATTGTGCATGTAAAAATTAAGAGAGAGACTTGGAAGATCTTAGATAATTCTTCCATGCTCGTTTAGAATTTATTACAAATTTATAAATAGATATTAAGAATATTTCAACCTCCTTATTTATATTTGGAATTGATTAAATCTCACTAACACCATACATATCCATATATATGTATCCATGTGATTTGTAATGAATAATAAAATACACCATAAATATATATCCATGTGATTTGCAGTGAAAAATAAAATTGTAACTTTGTGCGTGCATCTCACAATTTTTCTACTGTAGAAGATGGGATTTCGACCAACGCTGGAGCTAAACCTTCATACCTCATTATTACCATTATGGGTTTGTTAATTCTTTAATTTTTAATTTTTCACCATCAGTTCTTTGCATTCATTTTCAGAGCTTACCCACCCGAGGTGATGTACATACCATCAACAATGGAAGGTAGAAACCCCGACTCCTATACCCACCCGAGGTGATGTACCATACCATCAACAATGAGGTGATGTACCATACCATCAACAATGGAAGGTAGAAACCCCGACTCCTATATAGTTTAATATTTTTTATTTATTCAAGATTGCAAGGGTTCTTCTTCCTAACCCAGTTTTCACAATTTGTTTTCCTAGGTACAATGGAAAATCCGAGCTGGGAAGAGAAGAGGAACTTCAAAGCTTTTGATTTGTTCTTCTTCGATTTACGCATTTGGTTTCTAGGTTTTTCCTTAAATTTCTCCCAGGTTGCCTTGAGATGACATTATAACCTTCGCACTGGTGTGCAGGGCCTCTTTTTGCTCATAATACTCCTAATGTTCCATGGCCGCCAGTATATAAAGTCAGGGTTATATTTTTTTTTTTAACAGTGATGAAAGTGGCCACAACAGACTATTATATTTTCTTTCTCTTGAGCTTTTGGGTATGGATAGTTCCACGGCCGGTCATGGCCACATGCACTATTATAGTGATAAAGATATAAGGAATGTATATTTTTAGTCCCTGTCCCTTCGGGGCTGCAGGGAATATTGTAATCGCTTTTCAACTATCTATTACTTCGACACGAGAACTACTGAAGTTTTTTCGCTTTTCAATTATCTATTACTTTGACTCGAGAATTAATGAAGTTTTTTTAATTTTTAATCAAAGTTTTTGTAACTACATAGTGATTAATAAAAATATTTTTATTTTTAGCCAAAGTGTTTTCAAGTTTTTGTGTTTTAACCCATCAACGAAATTCTCATCTTATTTGGCTTATATTTTTGTTTTAACCCATCAACGAAAATTTCTTATTTGGCCTCATACCGCTGCGGTATGATGAAAAAAAAAACGGTAGGAAGATGCAGAGTATTAAGACAATTTGAAATCAAAATGAATTAATGCTGTAGCATTATTTCTGCAACATTTTATGTTAAGTAAAATCATGACTTATACTCCTTGAAAGTGAAACCTATATCTTGTTAAGAGGTAGGGACATGTGTCATACGTTTCAATCAATATGTAGACACATGTCCCATACATGTCAATCAAGACGCCCGAGGCCTGATGTGTCGCTGGTATATCGTTATCCCGAATTCGGTATTGATACTAATGTTATTATTGCATCAAATACAGTATTGGCCGGATCACAGAGAAAAACTGCACTGAGAATATCTGGACGATGGCAATGATTTTTTAAGCCAAAGATAAAGGCCCTAAAATCTTCAGGGAATTTCACTATAACCTGTTCAAATCCCTGATAAGGTCATAGCGATCCCACAAACCCACTCAAGAGGGCAGACGACAGTTTTCAGAAGAAGGCAAGTCCTATTTTTGCTGAGATGTTAATAAAGTGTAGGTCTTGCATTGGTTGATCGTAATTCCGAATTTAGTATTGAAACTAATGTTATTATTGCATCAAATACAATATTTGCAGGATCAGAAATAAAAACTATACTGAAATTATCTGGAAGATTGCAACCAAAAATGAAGGCCTTGCAGTTTTCGATGAATTTAACTATAACCTGGTCAAATCCCTGATCAGGCTATAGTGGTACCACAGATGCACTCAAGAGGGTAGACTGTGGTTTTCAGGAAAAGGCAAGTCCAATTTTCGCTTGGATCTTAATTATCTGCGAAATATTGCATTTGGTTGATCGTTATTCGAAATCGACATTAATGTTATTATTGCATCGAGTACAGGATTTGCAAGATCACAAATAAAAAGTGCACTGAAAGTATCTGGAAGATTCCAAAGATATTTTCAGCCAAGACAGGCTTTACAGTCTTCAAGAAATTTCATATAACCTGATCTGCAACTATATTTGCTCCAGATACTTAATTTTTTTTTTGTTATATTGCATATTTTTTTCGCAAGACGTGAACACTATAACGGGCCAAAAACCACTGACGAATTGTAGGAAAAAACATAACCAAAATCAGGATTGATAGGTGATGCATGTAGATTTAGCTTAGAAATAAACAAATTTATATAATTTTTCCTGTCAAGATAATTTACTCTAAGCAATTCCAACTGTTCTAGCTAATACCAGGCGCCTCTCTGCTTACCCAAGAAATTTCGACTGTTCCAGCTAATATCAGGTGTCGATATGTATCTCTTTGCAAGCGAACCTGGTGTACAGGTGAGTCTTATTTTTTGATATAATTTTTCCTATCAATCTAATTTACCAGCCCGCCCAGTAATAAAAGCGGCAAAAACTGTTGTTAAACTATTGTCTGAAAATACTATTGTTGCTAAACTATTCCATTGTTCCTCCAGACTCGACTCTTTTCTGGTGGCCACCAGAAAACATTGAAGCAATTCTGACACTTCCAGCCAAAAGAGAAAATATTTCCTTCCGACTCTTAAGTGGTGGCAACCAGAAAACTATGAAGCTAAAGGATGCCCAGAAGCTAAACCGGAAAAGAAAATGGGATCAATAGCTGCTAACTCTAAATTGCGAGTTGCATAATTCTTCTCATGTGCTATTATTTACAACACTAACAACCAACAAAAAGATAAATTTAAAAATGCAAGTTCTGTATGTTTGGAAATATCTTGGTGTTTATGTAAATTACAAAAACTGTGGAGAACCAAGAAGAAAAACGATGCCAAGATCCAAGCCCTCGGAAGGACCATAAAAAAATACTTTTCCTGTTACTATTTACAAACAGTTTTTCTGGGTTAACATTGCCTTGCTTTGGGCATTCTTGTAACCCTGGAGATGCATCTCTGGTTCTTAATCTCCTCCAACAAATCCCATATCGACTGACTCTACTCTTGCTTTCGCCTGTGCATGAATTCTTTAAACATGTATAAATTCTCACTGTAGATCAACCTGCATGCAATATATTAAAGCAAAATACTTAATCTACTTCTACAATCAAACTTGCGGAAGCTTAATCGATTTGAGCAAGATCAAACAGAACAAACAGAACACATATAACTGAGAAAAAGAATCAATACACAAGAAACACAGAAGAATACTCTGGGGAAATTCTCAGCGAAAAACCCTGCTATCTATATTATCATACAAGTGGAGATATCTCAAGAAGCTTTATCTCTCACAGCTATCCAACTCTTAGTACAATCCCTCACTGCTGCTCATAGACAGAATAAACAGCTCATATGCCATTCCTCTGCCCTCCAAGCCTCCTATTTCCTTGCGCAGTTTGTTCTGCTGTAACCTTGTGTGACACTAATCTCACACACTGCTCCAACACACTGTAAAACTACGCAAATCTCAAGGAATGAATTCCTTCTGCATGCAAGAGATTTTCTTATAGGAAAATTCTTACAATCGATAATTCTTACAACTGATAGTACACTGTGGGTGCCTTTAATTTCAATTGGGTCTTTGTCTGAACTGACATGCATGAGTTATTTATGAGAATATTCAGTTATCTGGAGTACACTAGTTTAATGCATGCATGCATTAACTGACTAAACTCACAATTAGTTCTTCCAACAGTTTGGAACTAATTTAACTGGACTTAACTGACTTAACTCAGTTAACTGAGCTAACTAATTACAACTCAAATACAACTCATCCTTATCTTAATTAAGGTATAATCTCCTCAATCAAAGGGATAACTGTTGCATGACTTCACAAAGACTTCTAGCTTGAATTTCTCCAACTAATTAACTCAAGATGAATTAATTAATTATTTTTTAACCAGTGGTTTCTCAATTTTAATTCAAAGAGAAATTAAAATTGAAATATTTTTGTTGCCACATTTCAACAAGACCTCCATCCTTGGGACTATCCTTGGAACCCTCATAACTATCCCCTCCTTAGGACCTTCTTACTTTCGGACCTGAAACTCAGCTTAAGCCCTCTGCCTTGGAACCATCCCACATGTACCCACCTTTCCATCTGTTCGTGATGCTGGGTTCCCCAAGCATCACCTTTCCATCTGTTCGTGATGCTGGGTTCCCAAAGCATCAAAGGCAGGCGGTCTTTCGGCCCCCGAAAAGCTGGTTTCGGTCTGATTGAGAGTTGTAAAGGTAGTACAGATCTCTCAGTGGGTTTTATCCTACCGCCCGTCACGCTTACTTATATGGATGTAGAGCTATTGCCTAGGACGAAACGGGCGTCCTACTCTCCATAACATAAATAGGACCCCTTTTGGCTCTACCCGCCTAGACCAAAAAAAAGAGACATGCAGAGTCTGTGTGTAAGTGCGATGTGTTGCATGCCTTGCCCCTAATATATATACAAAATAACTGATGAGCCTATGCCAACAAGCAGAGTAGCACGGCTCCAAATATGAGATATGATGGGTCTTTCCATGGATGAGCCAGAAGTTTAGATGAGCTTTCAAGAAAATAAGCAAGCAAAGAAAACTGGTGATAACAACCTCTACAACAAGCATGGCAAGCACAAAGGCAAAAAAGGTTCCATTATCCCCACGTTTACAATTAATTTCACCAACCTGAACTTATAGGTTGCACCAACTTACCAACCCAACTCTTCTCTTTACTGGAACTCTGTTCTCTTAGGAACCTCTGTCACCATAGAACTAACACTATGTTTCTTTTCGCAGAGGGAAAAATAGGCATTAACAACTTTCGGGAATCACTTCGATTTTCAATCAATAAATTTTGTTGAAACGTGTTAGATTGGTTTAGAATGAAGGTTCTAAATGTGCCACATCTCACTCAAAAAGCATGTGGTAGTTGTCAGCAAAATCGACAATATGTGAGAAAATAACATACACCAATTTCAAGTTTCATGAAATCTTTTAATTATCTTTTAACTATTCATTAGTATTCTAATGGATTCTTAAAAGTTAGATCCGCGCTCTTTTCATAAGGAAATGAAATCTTTTAATTATCTTTTAACTATTCATTAGTATTCTAATGGATTCTTGAAAGTTAGATCCGCGCTCTTTTCATAATGAAAACATCATGTGTGCATTGTATATCATACATTATATTGCATATCGTGTAACGTGTTTGTATTTTCTTTTACTAATGAAAACATCATGTGTGCATTGTATATCATACATTATATTGCATATCGTGTAACGTGTTTGTATTTTCTTTTACTGTTTCCATGTATGAAATCTTCGTTACAAGGCACGAATGTTGCTGCCATTGAATACTCAATATTTGTTAGGAGGCAGGGATGCTGCTGCCATTGAATACTCAATATTATTTGAACCTAGAATCTTTAGAGACAGTGACTCATCATTGGGTTGTTTATACCTTCATGTTTATTTGGTTTGAATTCCTTTATATTTAGTGGGTTTTAAATTCATTGTTTGCTTTGATATCTTCAGCGAATAATGGGAAATAAAAAGTCGGGATGCCCAGATGGACTCGACGACAAGACGAGAAAATATAACATAGAGTTTGGAGCTGGTCGAACGATAAAATATAACATAGACTTTGGAGCGTGTCGAACGACGTTCCATGTGGAAGAGAAGTACGAGTTTAGGCATGTATTAGGGTGGGGAACATAGGGATATGTTTGTGCATTCAAGGACAAATCTCAGCACCTTGGAAAAAATGAAGTTGCCATCAAGAAGATCACTGGAGTCTTCAGCCGCTCTACAGTAATTGTTGAAAGACTCCTCCGCGAACTAAGAATTCTTCGTCAAATTAAACATCCATTCATTGTGCCAATGACGGGTGTGCTCATTCCCCGTGACAGTAAACGATTCGACGAGGTGTATGTTGTGTACGAAAAGATGGACACCACCCTTTACGAGATCCCTATAGAATCAGGACCCAACCCTGCGTTCTACAAATGGGTCATGTATCAAGTAGGTATTTTTGTCTTCCAAAGTGATTTTGGTATGCATTTTTCTTGTCAAGTAAACAAAATACAAGAAACAAATACCCATGGTCCTCACCATTAAAGGCTTATTATCATGTCATATCCTATCCTTAATGTTTGTCTTTTGATGTATAAGCTAGTAGATGGCTTGCCCTGCCAAGGATCACCATGTTTTCTTCAGTAGTTGCTCCTTCAACCACGTTGTCCCTACTCTTCCCGCTTTGTTTTCTTCAGTAGCTGCTCCCTCAACCACGTCATCCCTGCTTTGCTTTAATCAGGGACTAACTGCCTTGCAGCCCATCTTGTTTATATTGTTTTGACTTCGAGTATGAACCCTATGGGGTTAGTGTTTTGCACCGTTGTTTCAATATACTTGAAAATAAAATTGCATGGAATTTTTATACCAAATCCTTGTGAAGTTGATAATGGACTTGGTGCATGGGTTAAAAATTTAATTTTCAGGTCCTCCATGGCCTTGTTTTCTTAAAAATAATTTTCTTAGTTATTTGTTCTGGTTCTATAATATGTGAAGAGGGCCCACATGTTTAATTTTTGCTATAGTTTCGATAATATTCTTGACCATTTATAAATATTAGGTAATCAGTTTCCTTTGCTTTTATTTACTTTCATGTACAATCATAATACTTCATTGTTTGATATTATTCTTGCATAGTAATTCAAAAACACGCATTCTGTGTAGTTTTCTTTATACATAAAAATAAATAATGTATTTCTTGATTTACTCTAATTAACTAATTACTAATTAACTATATATATAGACACACATAAACACATTTAATTTTACTCATAACACAAACACATTTAGTTTTACTCATTTGTTAGTCTAGGGATCTATGGTTACGTGTAATTGGGAAATCACGTGTTGTTCCTTGAGACCTATCTTTCAAAACCCTTGACCTACATCTTGAAACCCTAGTGGAAAACATGTTCTTTCTAGGGATTCGAGAGTTCAATCCAAGTTCAAATCCCACAGGGCGTAGAATAGACAGTGATAAATCCAGTGATGTTAAGGGTTGGCACAATTTTGATCATATTTCTTACTTGTTTTGGTCTTCCATGAGTGTGCAACCATACTATTAGTGAAACTTTAAAACATTCTAAATAATAATTTTCTACTTAACTCAAGTAATGGAACCTATCTAATTTTCTTCTACAAATAAGTCAAAGGCCTCCACGTTCCTCCCAACCATGAACCACCCTCTTGAGGCAATTCTCCCCAAGCTTCCTCTGTAATTGTTAGGTAAGAATCACGAATATTTTGGGGTTGTATTTCCCTATTCAGTGTCCTTTAAACCCTTCCTTGGGTTTAACAATATTTCTCTCTCACTGGTAAGGGCTAAAGCTAATATTGTATTTGTCACCCACAATAGCCCATCCAAACTCCAATATGGGGTCTTTCTCTCCTACCCTGTATGAACTTTTCTCTTTTTTCTCACAAAGGTTCAAGATTATTCTTTCCCAAAACTAACCAATAATACCTACCATCAACCTCTCTCCCTAAAAAGAACAAGAGAGTTTTATTTCTTTTTCTTTTTCTTCCCCTCTACCTTCTTAAGAATAACCACTTTCATTGTTTTCCATGATAGTTAGAGGTTAACCTCTCATGTTAGCCTCTAATATATTTTTGAGAGAATTAACTATTCTAACATTATGTTAGGAAATAAAGCAACAATTCAACACATGTCTTTTTCCATTTCTAGAAATAAATAAAATCATAAAAAAATTGAGTCATAAAGTAAGTATTTCCAAGGTATTACAAGCTCTCTTACCCACCAAGTCTATCAAAAAAAAACTCATATCGATAGGTACCTCCATGCCAAGCCTCACCATCATCCCTCTCAAAAGTTTGTTGTCCTTAAAACCGTGGTCACTCGGGCCATTCAAATATCTTCATCTCAATCATTTTCCTATGAAAATTCCCATCTCACCAAAGCCCTTAAATCCAATGATTACTCCTCATCCCAAATTAATAAGGCTTTTTGTTATGATCTCCACCCAAATCCTAATAACCTTTCTATCAATCCACCCTTAGCCAAATTCTTTGTTCCTTACATTCAAGGGGTTACCGATCATATTTCCAAAATCCTTTCAAAAAAGAATATCAATACCTTATTCAAATCCCATACAACCTTTAGCCAACTCTTTAGTTCATCCAAATACAAGAACATCCCTATGTTTGGCTTTGGAGTCTATGGGATCCATTGTTCTTGTAGAGTGTCTTACACAAGACAAAATTGGAGATCCTTTCAAACTTGACTTAAAGAACACATGGCTGACACCCACCATAACCAAATATCCAAATCCACCATCCTTGTTACACAGGACAAACTGGGAGATCCTTTCAAGCTCGACATAAAGAACACATGGTGAAACCCACCATAACCAAATATCCAAATCCACCATCCTTGAACACTCCCACAAAAATAAACAACTTATTTGTTTTGATAAAACTAAAATCTTGGTCTCTGCCCCTTCCCACTCTAACCAAGTCATTAAAAAATCCCTTGAAATCTAAATAAACCCTAACAACTTTAATCGAGAAAAATGGATACCAATTGAGCGTCCCACTTCCATTTTTTTTCCTCCAAACCTTATTCCCTTAACTCTTGTAGCCCCCTTCACATTCCCTTCATTCCCCTTAAAATGCTCTCTTTCTTTATTATTATTAAATTTTCTTCAATTTTTTTAATTTTTTCTTAATCCTTTTTAATTTCATCTAATCCTAAATAAAATTCGAAATTAAATAAAAAATGTTCTCTCTCTAAGTAAATACTAAATCCACTCTATCCTTAATATTATAGCTTTAATCCTAATTTTACTTTGATTCCTTCTTAATTTAATATTATCCTTTTACTTTAGACTTTCTTAATCTATTTTTTTTTATCTTTCTCAATCTGTTTTTATCCATCTTAATCTTTTCCTTATTCACACTATTTTTATCTTTCTTTTACCTAAAAAAATTAATTATTTTATACAAATAATTAACTCTCTTTAATTTTAATATCATTCTAATTCTATTTAATTCACATAATTAACACCCATCTCTTTAGTATTAATTTTCTTTTACCAAACCTATTAATTTTTATTATTTGATTTAATATTATCCAATATTTTATTATAAATAATTAACCATGATTTGTCATAATATTATGAATAACATTTTATTATTTTAATTTATTATTTCACTATTTCAATTTGACCCAATCTATTTTATTATTAATTCTCTTTTACCAAATCTATTAATTTTTATTATTTGATTTAATATTATCCAATATTCCCCGGATGTGGGTGTCTCGCCAGTTCGTTAATGCGATGGGACAGGAGTGGGGCGAGAAGGGACGCCACCTGCCCACCCTGTACAACAAAGATTATAGCCAGTCGACGGATGAACCTCGGCATTTGGGTATCGCAGCGTTTAATGGCTTCACCGCAGGTGACTCTGATACTCCCAGCCTGTCCTCCGATATGTTTTTCACCTCCGCACGCTCTGGACTGCACTGGACCTCGGCTCTCTTGAATGCCATAGTAATGGCGGGTGCAATTCGAGGCAGGACTGAGGGTGATAAATCTAGGCTCAGCCATGGGATCGCTCTGGAGCCTCTGTTGTTTTGTTGGCCTGGTTATGGCCTGTATGATGCTGGCTCTAGCGGTTTGAAAGGGGCGACTAAGCTGGGTTTTTGCTTTGGTAGTCCTGCGGAGCTGACTCCGTCAGTTCCCTGGGTTCTCTCTAAGGCATCGGGCCCTCGTTTGGATGATCGTTTGAATTGCCCGTGTTCTGCTTCTGTGGTTGCTCGGTCTTGTTCTCACAGCGCCACTGCTGCTTTCGATATGCCCCGTCTCCACCATAGAATGAGATGCCGTAGGGGCACCCCTCGGCGGGCACCCTCTAGCCCGTCCTCCATTTCTACCTCCCTCTCCAGCGATTTCATAACAGGCCATTACCCTCGCACTCGTAGTGGGAGAGGGCGTCTTCATCTGCCCAGCCATTACCCTGAGCCCCGTCCTCCAGACTCCACGTCCTCTCCCACATTCGGCTCTGTGATTTTCACCTTCAATTGCTCCCTGAATCGTCCCAGGATTACTGCTCATGTTTCGGTGTTCTTTCACGAGGAAGCCTAGGAGGTGGGAGAGTCTAGCTCTCATCAGGAGGGCCCTGGTTCGGTCTCTGCGCCGAATCCGCGTTCTGTGCAGGCTCCGGAGGTTCCAGCGCGCAATGCTATTGACGTGGTGATGGAGCAGGCGGCTCCTGGTCCTTCTGAGAATGAAGCTGCTCGTGCACGGGACCTGCCTGACTTCGGCTGGTGTAGAATCGTGGAAGAGCCTCCAGATGCTTAGTTCATTCTCTGCTGCCTTTGTTTCAGGTCATGCGGCCCATAATAGAGGGCAAATTTTTGTTACTGCTGATAAGTGGGTTCTTCTCTGCAAGCTATGGTTCAAAATGCAAGTTTTTTTTGGAATCTCTGTAAGCTTTGTAATGTCAAGAAGGTCATCACTGGTTCCCCTGCGTGGGATTGGATTACAGGGTCTCATCTAAGTTCTATGTCTTGGGCAGTTTTTTTGTTTCTATCTGCCTAGGCAGTTGTTTTAGACTTCGGTCAAGATGTAATTTTACCCCTTTATTGTGAATAGAATAGTTTTATTTAGAAGAAAATAAAATATTACCCAATATTTTATTATAAATAATTAACCATGATTTGTCATAATATTATGAATAAAATTTTATTGTTTTAATTTATTATTTCACTATTTCAATTTGAACTTGATCTATTTTATTATTATTTTTATAGAAAATAACTATTCATTCATTTATATTATTTTTTTGCTTATTCTATTTTACCTCACTCTTCTTAAATTAATATTCAATATATCATTTTCTCATTTTTCTCACCTTTTTTTATATGGTTATATCTTTTCTCTATTTAATCATGGTCTTTACTTTTGGTATGAACAATCTTAGCTTTTTGTCTCTCTATATGGGATATGGGTGAAGTGTTCGACTCAAAAGTTAGACACCTTGATGAGAACACAATGTTCGCCTGAAAAGTTAGACACCTCGATGAGAACACACAATATTCCAGAAAAAAACTTTCAACATCAAATTATTAATTGTGAAAATCTTCATGCAAAAACCATGATAAAGTGGAGAATCTCATAATTAAGAGTCTTGTTACATATATTTTTTTAATGTATGTATGTTTAATTTTGGACAATGATGCTTATCTGTTATTTACACTTTTGTGAAGATTGATTTTTTCACTATTTGTCTTGAGCATGAATCACATCAGTTCGTTTGAAACGTAGACCAAATCTCTACAATATGATTAATCTGAAAGACAAACTTATTATCAATATGGATCACAAAATTTTAACATCTAACATGAATTTTTATTGTTAATATTGATAATAATTATTTTAAATAAAATTATAATTCAATTTTTTCCTTATGATTTTTTTTTAGAAATTTGAAATGTATGATGAAGTGTTTTGTTGCTTATTATGGATTAATGCCTATTAGAATTTATCATCCATTTAGTTTATATGGCTCCACTGCTTAGTATAGATGAATATTTTTAAAATAAACGACGATATGTTTTTATACTTGGAGTGAAAATTAACGCCTCTTAACATTTATCATCCATCTAGTTCATATGGATCCACTATTTAATATATAATTTTTAACTCTACATTTAGGAAGATAGTAAGAAGATGAATATTTTTAAAATAAATTGAATATATGTTTTTAATGGATGGTAAATTGGTTAAAGTGAAAATAGAACCCATGATCAACAACAACTAGCAATAATATCAAATAACTTCCTTAAACTAACTCTTGAGGCTAAAATAAATTAAATATATAGTATCTAGAGTTTGAATATATATATATATATATATATATATATATATATATATATATATATCTCTTAAAAATTTTAAAAAGAAGAATTTTAATTTTTTATAGATGAAATAGCATTTTTTCAAAATCCAAGTTCCCAAGGGGTTTTTCAGGGTGCTAAATCCATTTATGTATTAAAAAATGTATTTTAAATAACAAAAAGATCTTGAAATTGTATTGCCGGATTTTAGAGCATTCATGTGAAAAAGCTCACCAATTTTTATTGCACAGGAGACACTCTCCAATCCAATATGGTGCATATATTGTAATGTCATGTTAAACATTTTGTCTCAGTCAAATTACATAAAAATAAAAATAAAATAAAACATTGGGTGGTTTGAAACGTATGTAAATTTTTTTCCTGAAACAATGTGAATGTCTAAATTAAGGGATTTAAAAATATATATATATATATATATATATATATATATATATATATATATATATATATATATATATATATATATATATATATATATATATATATTTATAATTATAATTCATAATTAAACCAACCTAGATCCTTGAAACAATGTGAATCCCTGAATTAAGAGACTAAAAAATAAAATTAATAATTTTATTATTTCCTTCTGTGATCCATAATGAATTAAGAAAAGTCTTTTGGTAGAAATCACATACTGAGCATGGAAAATGCTTAAATAGAGAGCAATGAAGAGACTTTGAAGCCTTTGTCACGCTCTGCCTTTTCATGTGGTCCTGATGATGAAACACATTTGCTTAAATAGAGAGCAATGAAGAGACTTTGAAGCCTTTGTCATGCTCTTCCTTTTCATGCGGTCCTGATGATGAAACACATTTGTTGGTTTGAAAACCATCGACCAAAAATTTCTCTTATATGATTTCTACCGAAAAACTTTTCTTAATTATATTTATAATTATAATTAATAATTAAACCAACTTAGATCCACCTTCTCTTGGTTTATAATTGTAATTAATAATTAAATCAACCTAAATCCATCATATCTTCGGATCTACCAAGGGCAAAGAGAGAATTAATCCACTAGACACTTGGTAGATTATAGTTAAGATTGATCTTCGTTGCTAATTAAAAAAATGTTATAAAATTAAATCACTCTCAACTTCTTTCATGTTTTTTACATATTATTATTAGAAATAACCTTATAATTATTATTGAATATGTTTTATTCACCAACCAACCTAGATTCATCTTAACTCTGGATCTACCAAAGGCCAAGAAGGATCAAATCTCTTTTCACTTTAAAAGAGGTTTACATCTCAATAGATTTGATCGCTTTGGTAGATCCACAGTTAAAATAGATCTAGGTTGGTTTAATTTCCCTTTTTAATAGGCTATACCATGGGTCAATACCATGGGGCATTTTTTTTTTAATTTTTAATTTCATTTTTACTGAGTTGAAAAAATTACATGTCCTGGAGTATTGAATTTCCTAAATTAGGATCACTTGGATACACAAGGGCTTGCCAACATGCTTTTTCCTAATTGTGCTACCACCGACAGACAATTGAGTTAAAAGGTTTGCATTACATTACATTATTTTTATCTTATTTTATTTTTTTATTATGTAATATGACTTAGTCAAAATGTTAAACATTGCATTACACCATCTCTACCATATTGAGCTTGGGCACAATAATAATTTATAAAATAAAATACTAATTGGATATATATTAAAAATTATTATAATTTAAATAAAGAAGTTCTTAGCCATATGTTAATGTCATGTGAACATTTTGATTTGGTAAAAACAAAATAACTCTATGTTAAAATAAAAATAACTTTAAACTAAAATAATAAAAATAAAAATTCTACTTTATTATTATTACTTTTAGTAATTTTTGTTTGGTAGTTAAGGAACAATTGGTCAAGTTACTTGTGGCTTTTGAGCTCCAGATTTATGAGAACCCATGGTATTGACCCATGGTATTCATGTGGAATATAACATATTTAAATGGGGAAATTAAACTAGCCTAGATCCATTTTAAATTGAGATCTATCAAGGATCCCTTTTAGAGTGAAAAGAGATTTGATCCCCCTTGACACTGGGTATATCCATGGGTAGATCCACACTTAAAATGGATCTAAACTATTTATAATTTAAAGAAATAAAGAAGTTGTTGACCCTATGTTCAACACACTCTTTGAAGCTATAAAATTAATTAGTACACTATATCTGGCATGCTAGACAATTTTGCAAAAAGATATTACTTAATTATTATTCTGAACCAAGTGATTATAAAAACATTTAATTCAATTTATGTATGAAGTTATATGAATTGAATTTTTATGACATTATTTTAATGATTTTGTGTACTTGATTTACATATAACTAAATGAGTTTAGCCATAAGTGATGTGAGAATTGCTCATAAAACTATTATAATAGCTTAATGAAGCATGTAATCAATTTTTTTGCACCCAAATCCATGGATGAAGGGTATGCAAAAATGATTACTCTGTTGTGCCATTCAACGATTTAGTTGTTGCATATTTGTTTCTTACATTTCCACTTATATTTATTACAAATTAAAATCTAAAAAATCAATAACTAAATAAGCTTGAGCCATAAGTGATGTGAGCTTGCTCATAAAACTATTATAATAGCTTAATGAAACATGTAATCCATATTTGTTGCACCCAAATCCATGGATGAAGGGTATGCAAAAATGATTAATTGTTGCATATTTGTTTCTTACATTTCCACTTATATTTATTACAAATTAAAAACTAAAGAATCAATTATGTTTCTTGTAAACAAAAAAACCACTTTTCTTGTGAACTAAAAACTATAGTATCAAGAAAACCACTATGTTGCCTATGCCATATTCGTTTCTTACATTTCCACTTATATTTATTACAAATTAAAAACAAACAAATCAATTATGTTTTTGTGAAGTAAAAACCATAAAAAAAAAAAACCATGTTTCTTGTGAACTAAAAACTAAAAACCACAGTATCAAGAAAACTACTATATTGCCTATACTTCAACATAATGATAAAATAGTTTATATTTTTTCTATTAATTAAACAAAAGATTTATTAAAATTAAAAACATGTTTTACAAATAATAATTTTCTTTCTTTATATTAATAAAATCAAGATAATACTAAAAATGTGTAATTTTAAATAACAATTATACACTTGGAAAACACTAAACTTAGCCAAACATCTCAAAAACTCACCCACATAAACATAGTAAAAATATCCCAATTAAATTGCTATGATACAAGTCGAGAAGCAAACAAAAATAATCCTAAGTTCAAAAGCACCTTTAAGAAAAAAGATCTATTCCCAGACAAACATGGCTGAATTACCCAAAATTTGGACTGAAGTGAATCTTATGTACACAATGCTTGCACAGGTTTGAAAATCCATTCGAATTAATTAAACGGAACTTGATCTAAACCACAATGTTTCTAGAGGGCTTTTACGAAGAAAAAAAAATAAACATTTTTGTGAAGGAAGTTAAAGCAAATTTCCTTCAACTCGTTTAAGGTTATTTTAAACATTATTTAAAAATCTAATTACCATATTTTTATAATAATCTAATTACGCTATTTTTATAATTGATACTGACACAAATCCTTATTCAACCAATTATTCAACCAATTACAATTAATTTTAAACGGCTTAATGTCATGATTATAATAACAATATTTTCTTTTCAATAATAATTTTTATTTTTATTTTTTAGTACGAAAAAAGCACAATATATTATACTATAAGATCAAAATACAAATATTGACATCATTACTTCTTATTCATTTACAGCATACAATTTATCTGGGAAAGTATATCATGCTTCCCAATCCTAGAAACCATAAAACATTAAAAACATCATTTGAACAGTTAAATGTCCTGAAACCGTTTAGAAATTGTGAAAAACCATAGACAGAGGTAAATCAACCAGCGATAAAACTAATGAGAATATATATACCTCTTCATATCCATCCATCAAGTTTAGGAATCCAACAGATTTAGAAAATGAAAAACATACACAAAATTATACAAAAAGAAGAGGGAAAGTTAGAACTTATCCGGCAAAGGAAATTCCCCAACATCTAGTACATTGTTGCCCAAAATAATTTCAATGTGCATATTACCAAGATTATTTTTTAGGCCTTTCTTTGAAAGTTCATCAACAACTTTGTTATGTTCTCTGTCTATGTGCATGATTGTTGAATTGGTTCCATAGATGATCAATTCTCCCTAACCATCCAAGGAGCGGTGGATTGTTGATGTTTGCACAACCATTTACCTGATCAATGATAATCTTAGAATCCCCAAAAATATGTATATCAAGAATATTGAGGAAGTTTGTGAACCATAATAGACCCCACAAGGCCAATGCTTCTGCCCTGGTATTTGTCCCGCTTCAGTGAATCTTGTATTCCAATTCTTTTGATATGGCTATCCAAAAACCACATCCACAAATATTCCTTTTGGGCTGCACCAAAACACTGCAAGATTCCAGCTAAGTGATCATAGAGAGATTAGATATTGTGTGCTCATATACCAATATGAAGTCCTCAATGGAATTCTGAAAAATACACTTGTTCCACCATTTCCATATAGCCCAGAATAGAAAAAGTGGAATGATCCTCCATGACAACTTCTGTGTACTCCACCACGTCAAACAATCCACAATGCATTCATATTGAAAATAAGGAAAACCAATTAGAGATGACAGTTTTTTCCATACCTGAACCGTGTGATGGCACTTGAGAAACATATGGTTGTTGTTTTCCACGTCCTTTTTACAGATTGTGCAGATGTTAAGACCATGCCACTGTAGCTTTTGCAATTTTTCCCAAGTGAGATTTTTGTAATGATAAACCATTTTAATCCTCTAAAAGGTCTATAAAACAAGATTTGCCCCATACCCAGCCTCCTTACCATAGAAAGTATTATAAATATCAGCAACTTTGATATTCCCCACCTTCATCTTCCCTGTCCATACAAAATTGTCATATTACCCTTCTCAACATATACCGAAAGATTTCATGCCAACAACAACCCAGTAAAACAAAGTTATAATCAACTGATCTAAATGAAGCGCTTATATATAATTCAAGAAACTAATTACCAAAGTGCTCGACAATCTATCACAGTAATTTAAATTTGTAAAAGCAAACATATGGATTTCCATACCTCTTGATATAATGAATCCATCCAAGAGGAACGTGATTAAGAGCACAAATGCACCGATGGCATCTGCGATTATAATATTCTGTGCCATAACAGCGAAATAGTGCCAAACCAGTTTGGTGGAGTGCTACGTGTCAGAAATTTTTTAGATTTTTAGTGTGTAAATTTCGTGGAAAAATTTGAGTTGAAATTTTGATTTGTGTTATTTAAATTTGGTTTTTTGACTGTATATATAGATTTGATTATGCAGAGATTACTTATCAAATTTGTGATTTCAGTGAATTCCCAGAAAACTTTCCACAAAAATATCTCACTAAAAACAACTCAAAAAAATAAAAAATTAAAATTAAAATTAAAAAAAGGCCAATCAAACTTCCACTATTAAAAAGACCTTTCATAATCAAACCTTTCATAATGAAACTTTGTTTCATATGGGCAAAGATGTTTATATTTTAGAAAACATTTTAATTTCAATATCTCTTTTCATTGAAATAGATGATGTAAATGTACTTACCTGTCAATCAATAGTGTAATAGGTAAGAGATACCCATGCCGTAGAATTGATAAAAAAAAGAGAATTTCCATAATTAATATAGAAGGAGAATATGCCCAGGTAGGGTAGAACATGAAATCTGTCTGCTTGTAGATTAACTGAAAGCTTTTCCATTGTAATCGCAATATCTGAGTGTTTATTGAACATATTCATGACGAGACCCAGGAATGGAGCTCCAAAATAAAGAGATCCGTCCTCCATATTTCTGTGATTGATGTTTGATATGAAAATAATTTTTCATAGCAATCATGGCGAAGGAAGTTATCAATATGGCTTGCCACTGCTAGTACACCAGTACTAATCCTGATATTTTTGGGAAATGCTCTGCTTAGGAGAAAAGGTTGGTATATACCAGTTCTCTTCTGTCCAGTTCTGCTATAAATACCGGGAACAAAACGCCCCATAGGATACTCTGCCACTTCTGGGCAGATACACTATGATCTCATCGACAACGGATCAACCATCTGTGTTGGATCCATCCTGCTCTAGTGCCTTTATCTCCCTGCATTTTTCTTACACCAGGCTGCCGGAATGTAAGAAAGCCACTGAAACTAGACTTGCCTGGGCTTTTCCTGTGCCACTGTACCACTTTTTGCCATATTTCCACTTTGCTCTCTGTTATGAATCTTTTTGAGTCCCTACTGAAGACCTTGCTAGTTTTCTTTTTGTTCTCGGCTGTCTCCAACAGACACTCTATGTTATCAGGTTATGGAATTTTTGAAATCTGCCCTCTCCATTAACCTGCAAATTCAGTTATTTCTGAAATCTACTCTCTACAGTAATCGGCTAATTGAATTATTACTGCAGAACTTGTAACATGTTTTATTTTAATTAATGGAAGGATATATGTTGTTTTTTTCTTTTGAAAAAAAAGAGAGCAATTCATTAGAAATTTCAAATTTCAAATTATCAAGTGTTTGAAAGTTTTCAGCGACATTCTTTGAATATTAATTTGCAGTATCTAAAGAGGGGAGAGGAGTTACTAAACTTTTTGGTTCAGATATTTTTCTTGTCCATATTTCCTGGTGGAAAAATCATAGTTTTAAGCGGTTGAATCTATGTTCAAAGGTTAGAATCACTTTTATGAGTATGACTAACTGTGAAAAAAATATTTGAATATTTATTTTATTTTTAATATAATGAATAATCATAAACATGTTTAACTATGTCTTGTAAAAAATTTACGAGTGCTTTTCTTTTAGGACATTTAAATCCCATGATTTCCAAGAAATCTAGAACATATTCTCTAGGTCCTTAGTACACGATATAACTTTCTGATAGCAGGATTAGATCGTCGAACAATTGAAATGTTTCAAGGGGAGGTTGTAGAAGAGAAACCACCATTGTTATACTCATAATATGAACATGGTGGTTGAAGCATCAAATAATCTCATAAGCAATAGAGCGGTCAATATTTCATCCATCGAGTGTTATACTCATAATATCAACATAGTGGTTGAAGCATCAAATAATCTCATAAGCAATAGAGCGGTCAATATTTCATCCATCAAGTGACCTCCAACAACCATCTCCCCTATTATGACTATTTTCTTCTAACCTATGAAAATCCCTTTGTATATTTGATCTCTCACCATTATATCCACACATGCTTTTAACCAAAAAAATATGGTCGAATCTTTTCGATATTATTCATCATATCATATAATTGACATAAGATTTAAATAATGAAATCATGACGAGTTCCCAGAAAACTTATCTTTCATCCTGAACACGAATTCATCGGTCATGATTCTTAGAATGGGAAGAAAGATTACCTTAACGAAGTAACGACCGCCGGTATGTTGGAGGAAGGTGATAGTTGCACAAAACCCAACAAAATGAACGACTTTTGTTATGCTATAATGTAGGTGTCATTCTATAGTGTGAATGCAGGGGTCATTCTATAGTGTGAAGGTCCATGTAGAAAATCATGTAGATTCACAAGCTAATGCAATTTCTAAAGTAAGAGACAAAATCTACTTCTACTCTTTACATTAGAAGCCCATAAACATCAAGCAAACAATAATCAATAGAGGAAGAGAATCAAAGTCACATAATACAATAAATATCTAGGGAAGGCCACAACTCAAAACCCCACTATCTGTTTTGTATTAATCTGGAAAATCAAGATGAAATTACAATGCTTGTTCTCTCTAGAACAATTCTGACACTCAACAAATTCAATCTCCAACTCATAAGCAAGCTCAAGGCCAAATCTTAGCCAATTCACAAGCTCTCCAAGTCTCTATTCCAATGTGTAATTCCTACAAAGGATAACTTGTATTTAAAGGGAAATAAAACCTCTAAAAATAATGCAATCCCTCAAGGATCAATTCTTTATTGCATGCATTGTCAATGCAAATCAGAAAAATCTGAAACAAATAGCACGTTGTCCCTGCACTCTAGTCTCAACTGGATCTTTCTTAGATTCGGCATGCATGCGTTTCTCATGAGTAAATATTTAGTTAACTACAGTAGCACTGGTGGAGTTCATTAGTGTCACCACTGATTGTTAACTCACTATTAGTTCTCTCAATCAATTTGAAAACTAATTTAATTGAACTAACTCATGGAACTAAGTCTTCTATTTTACAATTCACAATTAACTCACACTGGACTCCTACAAAGTAGGGAGAACATAAACATGACTTCCAAAATACTTCCAATTTGAATATCCTAAGTTAAGTAAGTTTAATAAACTTAATGTAACTATTTACAGTTTCTATGAGAATAGAATCCAAATTTAATTCACAGTTTAATTCAAGGAAAAATTAAAGTGGAACTTTTTGTTGCCATTTCTCAACACTCCCTCTCAACAAGAAATGGATTATCAACTACCCTTATCCTATCTCTGTGAAACTCAAATTTACATCTTGACAATGCCTTTGTCAAGATGTCAACATCTTGCTCCTCTGTGGGAATGTAATCTAACAACATGATCCGCCTCAATACTGTAGAAAATCCTATAGATCCACAAGCTAATGCAATTTTCTAAAGCAAGAGACAAGAATCTACTTCTACTCTTTACAGTGGAAGCCCATAAACATCAAGCAAACAATAATCAATAGAGGAAGAGAATGAAGTACACATAACACAATAAATATCTGGGGAAAGCCACAACTCAAAACCCCACTATCTGTTTTGTATTAATTTGGAAAATCAAGATTAAATTACAATGCTTGTTCCCTCTAGAACAATCCCAACACTCATCAAATTCAATCTCCAACTTATAAGCAAGCTCAAGGACAAAGCTTAGCCAATTCACAAGCTCTCCAATTCTCTATTCCAATGCGTTATTCCTATGAATGATAGCTTGTATTTAAAGGGAAATAAAACCTCTAAAAATAGTGCAATCCCTCAAGGATCAGTTCCTGATTGCATGCACTATCAATGCAACTCAGAAAAATCTAAAACAATTAGTACAATGTCACTGCACTCTAGTCTCAATTGGGTCTTTCTCAAAATCAACATGAATGAGTTTCTAATGGTGGAATCTTCAGTTAACTAGAGTAGCACTAATTAGGTCACTAGTGTCCCAACTGACTGTTTACTCACGATTAGTTCCTGAAATTGGTTGGAACTAATTTAACCAGACTTAACTCAATAAACTAAGTTAACTATTTACAACTTATGTAGAATTTCTTCCGGATACATCGCATTAGGTTTCTTTATAATCGATGTTTTGAACCAGCAACGGTTCATCTTCGGGATGTGAAACCTCAAAGAAAAAATAATTACAACTTATTCATAACTCATCTTTAACTCCTATAAGTTAGGGATAACATATACATGTCTTCTAAAAGGATTCCAATTCGAATTTCCTAAATTAATTAAGTTAATTAAACTTAATTAATTATTTTCAAATTGCTACGAGAAAAGAATACTATTTTAATTCACAGTTTAATTCAAGGACAAACTAAACTGGAATTTTTGTTTCCATTTCTCAAAAATCCCTCTCAATAAGAAAGGGATTATCCACTACCCCAATCCTGTCTCTGTGAAACTCAAATTTACATCTTGGTAATGCCTTTGTCAATATTTCAGCATCTTGCTCCTCTGTGGGAATGTAATCTAACAACATGATCGCCCTCAATACACAATATCGGAGATGATGATACTGGATATCTATATTCTTGGAATGATCATGAAAAATTGGATTTTTCAAAGAGTTTGATAGAGCTATGATTATCACAATAAATCACTATCGGATCCATCTACTAACCAAACAAACCAACCAGAATCTTCCTCATCCAAATAGCCTCACATGTTGCTTGACTTGCAGCCATGTACTCTGCCTCTGCCGAACTGAGTGCAACTGATCTCTGTTTCTTTCTGTACCAAGAAAAACAACTGACCCAATACTAAAGATCCCTCCGGATGTGCTCTTCCTGTCAGATGGACTCCCCTCCCAATCTGCATTGGTGAATCCTTGAAGCTTCACTTCCTCTGTCCATCTGTACCACAACCCAAACTGAGTAGTGCCTTTGAGGTATCTCAATACATGCTTTTCCGCCTTCCAATACAGCTTGGTAGGCCTAACCATTTCTTGACTAAGCTGGTTAACTACATAACACATATTTGGTCATGTGTTCACCAAATACATGACTGAACTCACAAGCTGCCTGTAAACAGTAGCTTCCACTACTTCTCCTGAAATATCATCTTCCTTCCTCCAATTACCAGCTAGAGGAGTCTCCATGGGTTTACTTCTCTCCATGCAGAATCTTCTAAGTATCTCATTGGCATACTTTCCTTGAGAAACAAACAACTCCCCATCTTCGTGCCATACCTCCATGCTAAGAAAGTAATGCATGAGCCCCATGTCCTTCATCTCAAACTTGCTTGCAAGTTTGATGAGCTTCTCATCAACGTTAAATATGAGATCATCTACATAAAGTACAATTATCAAAAGCTTACCTTCCACCACTATGTGATACAAGTTCACATCTGGTTCACTCTTCATGAAGCCCAACCTAGTGAAGTAGCTATCTATCATGGTGTACCAAGAACAGGGTGCTTGCTTCAGCTCATACAACGCTCTTTTGAGTCAGCATACATGCGACTCATAGTCCAAGGTTTCAAAACCTTTGGGCTGCTCTATTTACATCTCTTCCTCAATAATGCCATTGAGGAATGCATTCTTCACATCCATCTGATGGATACTCCAATGCATCTGTGCAGATAGTGCCAAAATAGATCTGATAGATGAGTACCTTGCAAGAGGGGAAGAGGTCTCATCATAGTCAATCCCCTCTACCTGTGAAAATCCATAGCCAAAAATCTCGCCTTATGCTTCTCAATACTACCATCTGTAGCTTGCTTTACCTTGTAAAGCCAACGAGAGCTCACAACTGACTTGTTCTCCGGTTTCAGGACCGCATCCAAAACATTGTTTCAAACTATGTAGTCATACTCCTCCACCATCGCATCAAACCAAACTGGTTGTTGCACTGCTTCCTAAAAGGAAGATGGCTCTGTCACAATACATGCACCCATAAGTTCCATGTATCCAGTGTACCTCTCTGGTGACCTCCTCTGTCTACACTAAGAAGAGGGTGCTCCCACATTCTTCGTTCATCATCCAACAATCTGTCAGCCTCTCTAGTGCACTTTCTTCCGTCTCTAGAAGACTCTGCCTAAGTGGATGTCTCCACTCTCGGAACCTCTTCATGTGGCTGCTCCACATCAATTTGAGGCTCCTTAACCTTAGGAACTAAAAGTTCCTTCTCCGCGTGTAGCTCAAGATCCCTCTCAAGGGATACTCGCATGGCCTTCTCCTCATCAAAATTGACATCCCTGCGAACCACTGTCATTCGAATGGTTTGCATGTACACCCGATAGTTGTGGGGAGTATCAATGTAGCCCATAAAGATCCCCAACTCTATTGTTGGCTCAAGCTTCTTCCGTGCATCTTTGGTCACATGGCAATAAATCGATGACCCAAAAATCTTGAAGTGACCAACATCTAGCCTCTTACCAGAATAAGCTTCCTTTGGTGTTTTACTCTCAAGTATCTGAAGTGGGCTACAGTTTTGAACATAAACTGCTATGTTGCATGCCTCAGCCCACAAGTGTAGTGGTAGGCCCTTGCTACCCTTTCTATGCTCCTGTTCTTCCTCTCGGAAACCCCATTCCGTTGAGGATTATGAGGTGCCGTCAACTCTTGTTTAATCCCTTCTGCTGCACAGAAGTTCTTAAACTCATTGGAGACATATTCTCCACCGTTATCACTCCGTAGAGCTTTAACCTTCTTGCATGACTCTTTCTTGACCAATGCTTTGAATTCACAAAACTTTGTTAATGTCTGATCCTTTCTCTACATGAAAAATATCCAGCATTTATGAGAATAGTCATCTACAAATATAACATAATACCCGCGTTTGGCGGTGAATACTCTCTAGAATGGTCCACACACATCTGAATGTACTCTCTCTAGAATAGACTCTGCTTGATTATCTCTGTCTCCAAAGGAAGACTTGGTGTATTTTTCCAAAGTACAACCCTTGCATGTATCAACTTGCTCAAGCATACCTTTGGGAAGACTAGTAGATATTTGCTGCAATATCTTCAAAGACCCATGATGCAAGTGGCCCAATCACCTATGCCACAACTCGCCGACGTCTCAGCTCAACATCTTTTCCACTTTTAAACTCAAAGCAACACAATCTTCTACCTCTATCTTATAGAGATTCTGAACTCGAATCCCTATCTTCTTTACTTTACCTGTGGCTATGTGTCGAAGGAATGATTTTTCTTTCAAAAAGATCATATCATAGCCTCTATCCTCAAGCATGGCAACAGATACCAAGTTCTTTGTCAGTTCGGGTACATGCATAACATTCTTCAAGGTGAGTGGAGCCACATGTTCCCTCTTAAAAGTAATAGTGCCCACACTAGTAACACAATACTTATTGTCATCACCCATCTTGATATGCATCTTGAGATCTTTCTCCTGCAATTCACTGAATAACTCTTTTTCGCCAGTCATGTGGAAAGAAGCTCCACTGTCTAAGTATTAGACACTTCCCATCACTGAAGGCACCATGCATGTAATGAGGGAAAATTCCAATTTGAATTGGGAGGCCAAAGCCTCATCCGCTACTCCTCTTGAGGACTTCTTCAATGGAAAATTTGTAGCAAAGTGTCCCATCTTGTGACAATGAAAGCGTTTAACTTTTTTCATGTCCTTCTTCTTACCTCCAAGATAAGAATCTGATTTGGAATGAGAAATTTTACCTTTCCCCTTCCTCACCTTAATTTCTAAGGCACAATTCTCTTCATCATCAGTATTTGATGAAGAGCCATCCCTGGTGTTCATCCTGATCTCATCCTACATCAAATCTGACCATGGTCATTCCCAATTTGGTAGCTTCTCCCGACCATTGACAGAGTCCTGATAACTATGCAGACTCTTTGGGAGTCCAAGAAGAGTGAGGCTCACCATATACTCCTAGGCAACTGTGATTCCAAAACTTCCAAATTCATCCCAACATTGAGTGAACTTGGTCAAGTACTTTGGAATCATCTCATCTTTCTCCATCTTGATTTTACGAAGTTTATCCTTCAGTGCCAACTTCCTTTGATCACTGCTATTCTGATACAAGTTCGTCAAGGTTTTCCACATAGCATGCGGAGTTTCCTTGCTGTGGAGACTCGAGACAATGTGATCTCAAACTCCCTCAAGGATTATCTGCTCTGCCTTCGCCACACACTTCTTCCATTCGGCCAATTTCTGTGCATCCGTAGCTATTGGCTTGGGGACTTCTTGATCAATGAATTCCTTCAAGCCATTATCTTCTAACACAACCTCCATCCTGTCCCTCTAGGCTATAAAATTCAAACTGCCTTCCAAGGCCTACTCAAGCCTCAACCCATGGAATGCCATCTACCAATCCTGAAGTATGTATCCAAATTCGACTTTCACCTGTAACCCAGAAACTCAAAACTTTGAAATCTCCTCTAGAGAGCTGATTTTAAATCAGCGATATCTCCTTCATCCGAACTCCCATTTGGTTGATCTTTTTTTTGAATTTGGGTATATTTTCCCAAGGAATCCAAATCTGCAATTTGTTTTTGAAAATTATGCATAGAAATTCTCAGAAATTCTCTTAAAACTCTCAGCCCAAACAACAATCTTGCTCCAATACCATGTAGAAAATCCTATAGAGGCACAAGCTAATGCAATTTACTAAATAAAGAGGCAATAATACACTTCTACTCTTTACAACGGAAGCCCATAAATATCGAGAAAACAATAATCAATAGATGAAGAGAACCAAAGGCACATAACACAATAAATATCCAGAGAAAGCCACAACTCAAAACCCCACTATTTATTTTGTATTAATCTGGAACATCAAGATGAAATTACAATGCTTGTTCTCTCTAGAACAATCCCAACACTTAACAAATTCAATCTCCAACTCATAAGCAAGCTCAAGGCCAAATCTTAGCCAATTCACAAGCTCTCCAAGTCTCTATTCCAATGTGTTATTCCTATGAAGGATAGCTCGTATTTAAAGGGAAATAAAACCTCTAAAAATAACACAATCCCTCAAGGATCAGTTCCTGATTACATGCACTATCAGTGTAACTTAGAAAAATCTAAAACAATAAGTACACTGTCCCTGCACTCCAGTCTCAACTGGATCTTTCTCAGAATCAACATGCATGAGTTTCTGATGGTGGAATCTTCAGTTAACTAGAGTAGCACTAATTAGGTCACTAGTGTCCCAACTCACTGTTTACTCACTATTAGTTTCTGAAACTGATTGGAGCTAAATTAACTGGACTTAACTCAATAAACTGAGTTAACTAATTACAACTCATTCATAACTCATCCTTAACTCCTATAAGTTAGGGAGAACATATACATGTCTTCTAAAAGACTTCCAATTCGAATTTCCTAAATTAATTAAGTTAATTAAACTTAATTAATTTTTTTCAAATTTCTATGAGAAAAGAATTCTATTTTAATTCACTGTTTAATTCTAAGACAAATTAAAATGGAATTTCTTGTTTCCATTTCTCAACAAATAAACAATATTTGAGATGATGATACCAGATATCAATATGCTTGGACCGATCATGAAAGGCTGGATTTTCAAAGAGTTTGATACAACTCTGATTATCACAATAAATCACTATCGGATCCATCTACTGACCAAACAAACCAACCAGGATCTTCCTCATCTAGATAACCTCATATGCTGTCTGACTTGCAGCCATGTACTATGCCTCTGCCAAACTGAGTGCCACGGATCCCTGTTTCCTGATGTACCAAGAAACTGTTGCTGACCCAATACTAAAGATCCCTCCTGATGTGCTCTTCCTGTTGGATGGACTCCTTACCCAATCTACATTGGTGAAGCCTTGAACCTTCACTCCCTTTGTTTGTTTGTACCATAACCCAAAATAAGTAGTGCCTCTGAGGTATCTCAATACATGCTTTTGCGCCTTCCAATACAACTTGGTAGGCTTAACCATCACTTGACTAAGCTGGTTAACTGCATAACACATATCCAGTTGTGTGTTCACCAAGTACATGAGTGAGCCCACAAGATGCCTATAAATAGCAGCTTCCACTACTTCCCCTGAAGTAGCATCCTCCTTCCTCTAGTTACCAGCTAGAGGAGTCTCCATGTGTTTACTTCTCTCCAAGCAGAATCTTTTGAGTATCTCGTTGGCATACTTTCCCTGAGATACAAACAACTCCCCATCTCCCTGCCATACCTCCATGCCAAGAAAGTAATGCATGAACACCATGTCCTTCATCTCAAACTCTTTTGCTAGGTCCTCCTTGCAAGATTTGATGAACTCATCACCTATTAGTATAAGATCATCTACATAAAGTACAATGATCAACAACTTACCTTCCATCACTATGTGATATAGGTTCACATCTGCTTCACTCTTCTTGAAGCCCAACCTAGTGAAGTAAATATCTATCCTGGTGTACCAAGAATGGGGTGCTTGCTTCAGCCCATACAACGCTCTCTTGAGTCAGCACACATGCGACTCACGGTCCAAGGTTTCAAAATATTCGAGCTGCTCTAGGTACACCTCTTTCTCAATCATGCCATTGAGGAAGACAATATTCACATCCATCTGATTGATCTTCCAACGCATCCGTGCTGATAGTGCCAAAATAGATATGATTGATGAGTACTTTGCAACAGGAGAAAAGGTCTCATCAAAGTCAATCCCCTCTACCTGTGAAAAGCCACCAGCCACAAATCTACCCTTATGCTTCTCCACACTACCATATGCAGCTTGCTTTACCTTGTAAAGCCAACGAGAGCTCACAAATGACTTGTCCTCTGGTCTCGGGACCACATCCCAAACACTGTTTCGAACTATGGATTCATACTCCTCCACCATCGCATCAACCCAAATCGGCTGCTGCACTGCTTCCTGAAAGGAAGATGGCTCTATCACAACACATGCACCCATAAGTGCCATGTATCCAGTGTACCTCTCTGGTGACCTCCTCTGTTTGCGCTGAGAAGAGGGTGCTCCCACATTCTCCCGTGCATCATCCAACAATCTGTCAGCCTCTCTAGTGCACTTTCTTCCCTCTCTGGAAGACTCTACCTGAGTGGATGTCTCCACTCTCTGAACCTTTGCATGTGGCTGCTCCACATCAATCTGAGACCCCTCAACCTTAGGAGCTAAAAGATTCTCATCTGCATGTAGCTCAAGCTCCCTCTTAAGGGATACTCACATGGCCTTCTCCTCATCGAACCTGATATCCCTACGAACCACTGTCATCCGACTGGTCGGCATGTACACCCGATAGTTGTAGGGTGTATCAGTGTACTCCACAAAGATCCCCAACTCTATTGTTGGCTCAAGCTTCTTCCGTGCATCTTTGGTTACATGGCAATAAATTGATGACCCAAAAATCCTGAAGTGACTAGCATCTAGCCTCTTACCGGAATAAGCTTCCTCTGATGTCTTCATCTCAAGTATCCAATGTGGGCTACAGTTTTGAACATAAACCACTGTGTTGCATGCCTAAGCCCACAAGTATAGTGGTAGGCCCTAATCATGCAACATCACCCTTGCTGCCCCTACTATGCTCCTATTCTTCCTCTCGGCAACCCCATTCTATTGAGGGTTATGGGGTGTCATCAACTCTCGTTTAATCCCTTCCTTCGTACATAATTTCTTAAACTCACTGGAGACATACCCACCCTCGTTATCACTCCATAGAGCTTTAACCTTGTTTTCATACTCTTTCTCTACCAAGGCTTTGAACTTAGAAAACTTTGTGAAATTTTGATCCCTTTTTTGCATAAAAAATACCCAACATTTAGGAGAATAGTCATCAACAAATATAACATAATACTTGTGTTTGGTCGTGGATTTTGTTGAGAATGGTCCACACACATATGAATGGACTCTTTGCAGAATAAACTCGGCTCGATTGTTTTTGTATCCAAAGGAAGACTTGGTGTATTTTCCCAAAGTACAACCCTTGCATGTATCAACTTGCATAAGCTTACCTTTGGGAAGATCGATAGATATTTTCTACAATATCTTCAAAGCCTCATGATGCAAGTGGCCCAATTGCCTGTGCCACAACTCACCGACGTCTCAGCTCAACATCTTTTCTGCTTTTGAACTCAAAGCAACACAATCCTCTACCTCTATCTTATAGAGATTATGGACTCGAATCCATATCTTCTTTACTTGAATTGTGGCTATGTGTCGAAGGATTGCCTTTCCTTTCGAAAATATCACATCATAGCCTCTATCCTCAAGCATGGCAACAGATATCAAGTTCTTCGTTAATCTGGGTACATGCATAACATTCTTCAAGGTTAGTGGAGCCGCATGCTCCCTATGAAAAGTAATAGTTCCCACACCATTAACACTATACTTACCGTCATCACCCATCTCGATATGCATCTTGAGATCTTTCTCCTCCAATTCACTGAATAACTCTTTGTCCCCAGTCATGTGGAATGAAGCTCCACTGTCTAAGTACCAGACACTTCCCATAATTGAAGACACCATGCATGCAATGAGGGAAAAGTCCAATTCAAATTGGAAGGCCAAAGCCTCACCCACCACTCCTCCTGAGGAATTCTCCTTGGGCTTATTCAGTGGAAAATTTGTAGAAAAGTGTCCCATCTTGTGACAATCAAAGCATTTAACTTTTGTCATGTCATTCTTCTTACATCCATGATAAGAATATGATTTGGAATGAGAATTTTACCTTTCCCCTTCCTCGCCTTAATCACTAAGGAAAAATTCTCTTCATCATCAGTCTTTGATGAAGAGCCATCCCTTGTGCTCCTCCTGCTCTCATCTTGCATCAAATCCAACCATAGTCATTCCCAGTCTAACAGCTTCTCCCGACCATTGACAGAGTCCTGATAATTATTCCATCTCTTTGAGAATCCAAGAAGAGAAAGGCTCACCATATCCTCCTCGGCAAGAGTGATTCCAACACTTCCAAGTTCATCCCAGCATTGAGTGAACTTAGTCAAGTACTTTGGAATCATCTCGCCTTTCTCCATCTTGATTTTATGAAGTTTATCCTTCAGTGCCAACTTCCTTTGATCACTGCTATTATGATACAAGTCCGTCAATGTTTTCCACATAGCATGCAAGGTTTCCTTTCCATGGAGATTCAAGACAATATGATCTCGAAATCCCTCAAGTATTATCCACCTTGCCTTCACCACACACTTCTTCCACTCGACCAAGTTCTGTGCATTAGTAGCTGTTGGCTTAGGAATTTCTTGTTCAAAAAATTCCTTCAAGCCATTGTCCTCTAGCACAACCTCCATCCTGTCCCTCCAGGCTATGAAATTTGAGTTTCCTTCCAAGGCATACTCAATCCTCAACCCATGGAACGCCATCTGCCAATCCTGAATTATGTATTGCAAATTCGACTTTCACCTGTAACCTAGAAACTCAAAACTTCGAAATCTCCTCTAGGGATTTGATTTTAAATCAGCGATACCTCCCTCATCTGAACTCCAATTCAACTGATTTTTTTTTTTCTGAATTTGGGTATATTTTCCCAAGGAATCTAGATCTGTAATTTATTTCTGAAAATATTGCACATAAATTTTCATATCTGCTCTGCAAACTCTCGGCCCAAAAAACAATCTTGCTCTGATACCATGTAGAAAATCCTGTAGATTCACAAGCTAATGCAATTTGCTAAAGCAAGAGACAAGAATATACTTCTACTCTTTACAACAGAAGCCCATAAACATCGAGAAAATAGTAATAAATAGAGGAAGAGAGTTAAAGGAACTTAACAAAATAAATATTTGCAGAAAGCCACGACTCAAAACCCCACTATTAGTTTTGTATTAATCTAGAACATCAAGATGAAATTACAATGCTTGTTCTCTCTAGAACAATCCAAACACTCAAAAAATTCAGTCTCCGACTCATAAGTAGGCTCAAGTCCAAAGCTTAGCTAATTCAAAA
This sequence comes from Pinus tabuliformis, assembly GCA_031772625.1. Classification (NCBI taxonomy): domain Eukaryota; kingdom Viridiplantae; phylum Streptophyta; class Pinopsida; order Pinales; family Pinaceae; genus Pinus; species Pinus tabuliformis. The sequence continues at coordinate 698,618,838 of CM062805.1, read as the reverse complement.
GCTCTCAAATTCTCTATTCCAATGTGTAATTCCTATGAAGGATAGCTTGTATTTAAAGGGAAATAATGCATCTAATAATAACGCAATCCCTCAAGGATCAGTTCCTGGTCGCATGCACTATCAGTGCAACTCAGAAAAATCTGAAACAAATAGCACACTGTCCCTATACTCTAGTCTCAACTGGGTCTTTCACAGAATTGACATGCATGAGTTTATGATGAGTAAATATTCAGTTAACTAGAGTGGCACTGGTGGAGTTCATTAGTGTCACCACTGACTGTTAACTCACTATTAGTTCTCTCAATCAATTTGAGAACTAATTTAACTGAGACTAATGAAACTGAGTCTTCTATTTTACAACTCATAATTAACTTACACTAGACTCCTAAAAAGTAGGGAGAACATATACATGACTTCCAAAAGACTCCCAACTCGAATTTCCTAAGTTAAGTAAGTTTAATAAACTTAATTTAACTATTTTAAGTTTCTATAAGAATGGATTTCGAATTTAATTCACAGTTTAATTCAAGGACAAATTAAACTAGAATTTCCTATTTCCATTTCTCAACAGTCCAACTTCTCAGAGATATGGCAGATAATTTATTGGTGAGCTTGAGACAGATGGCATTAAGGCTGAAATAAGACATCAAAATTTTTGTCCAATCAAGTGTCTACAAATTATCTTTTCTCTAATTATAATAAAGAATACATTGTTTATTTCTAAAGTTTAACATTAGGTTTTACATATGTCAAAGCTAAACTAATAGTAGTCAAACTGCAAATCGATTGCTAGAAACCTGCCTTAGCAAGGACTAATAAGGTATTCAATATTGTCAATACATTTATATATTAAAGTAACAATTTCAACACTCTAAGAGTTTGTTGGGTTCTTTAAGTCAAGAGTTGCAAGTTTCCACAAGGTATTCCTAGTTTCATCCTTGTTCGACGTTGTCATTTTGGTTCCTTTCTCGTTTGAAACTAACTGTCTTCTTTGGCATCCTTTCTTTGGTGCTGTGATAACTTTTTTTGAGATGTGAAGAGCCTAGAGGTAAGTTTGTAGGCCTTTCTTTTATTGGTCCATAATGATAAAAGATCTAGTGGATTATGAAGAGGGGAGTCCCAATCCCAACAAATATTTCGTACACATGATTGGTATGGCATTTTTCCATACTCCTCCATGGAAAAAGATGCCCAACATCCAATAAGGGTCCAAGTGGTGAAACCCTACCAAAAATTAACTCCACTACTATTGTGTCCTCTATAGAACCTGTGGGAAAGGTGACGACTTTCGAACCTTGTTTTGATTGAGGGAGACTCTCAATAAAAATGAGCCCTCATTTCATCGTTCTATAGTAGCTCAAATTGAAACCCTATTTGTGTCCTTGAAGCCATTAGGAGTAAATCCAATCAAGAAACGATGTATTTGAATATGTAAGGGTAAGGTGAAAATGGTAGTAGGGCGATGATGTGAGTATTATGGATGCCTTTGACGTATTGGGATAATGTTTTGTCAAATGCTTTAATGGAAAGGTTGTGAACCCTAACTCCCTTAAATGTTAGATCAAATAAAACTAGTCCTCATTCATGAGATATTCCTTATTGTGCTTTTCCAAGGGTTGGCTTTGTTTTATGATGAAATTAGACTTAGACATGAATAACATAATGGAACACAAGTGGTGTTGGGGTCCTTCTATCCTAGTTTTAAAGTGATGGAAAATGGAATTTGATTCATATGGGGAACCTTATTCCATATAAAAATTTTGGGCTATTCTTTGAAGGATTTTGCTATTTTTGGGGAGAATATTTTTTAATGTCCTTTAGAGAAATTTTGAGGTCTAAAATGGGCCTCCTAAGGAATATTATAAAATAATAATGGCAATAATAGAATAATATTAGATTACCTCATCAAGTTTTGGAGGAAAAAAAGAAAACAACTACCCTTTCAACTCATATTTTCAAATTATCTCCCTATGATTTTACTCAAATTTTGAGCGGAAGCATTTGTTGGATGTAAAATTTAATTTTGGATCCAAGGAGTACCCACGTTGCATACTTTCAATGGACCCTACTACACAAAAAATGTGAAATACATGGAAAAACGTGATTGTAATAATTTTTTTTCATGTATTTCAATTTTTTCATGTTGCATGGTCCATCGAAAATATGCAACATGGGTACTCCTTGGCTGAAAAATTAAATTCCGTATCCAACGAGTACTCCCACTCGAAATTTGAGCAAAATCATAGGGAGATAGGTTGAAAATACGAGTTGAAAAAGTAGTTTTTTTTTTTTTAAATTTTTAATTTCTTTTATCATTTTACCTTTTGACTCAAAAAATGGTGAGTCATCCTTGTGGTTGACATCATTATATTGAATCGTATTGGCTCTTATAAAGTTGATTTTTGTTGTACATTTTTAATTTTAGGCCCATTTTTTACCTCAAAATTTCTCTAATGACTTGACACCAAAATTGGACGCTTCGTGGGAGTTGAGCCTAGTAGGGAATCCAAATGGAACAAAAGATGGGTTTGGTTACAAGTGGAAGTGGTCTTAAAATATTGCCTTGTTGATGAAATTGAATTGGTATATAGGAGTAAGGTATGGATTAAGAAGACTGATTATTGGAAATTGTCATTTAAATGCTATAACTACCATGAAGCTGGGCATTTACAAGATTCATGTTAAAAATCGACTCCCTTTAGGCTAGTGCTTAAGAAAACATGGGTAAAGAAGGAAAAGTTGAAAGTAGTGTTTGGTCAGAGTAATGCACAAAATATTTCTTAAGAGATGCAACCATCAAAGGAAAATCATCCTACTCGGGCATTGGAAAAAGAGCACGAAGAAGCTATAAAGGAGAACACTCTAAAGTCAGGTATCGAGGATATACCTAGTAACTTGTCCATCCTTATGCCTATGTTTCCTTGAGAATTTATAAATGGTTCAAAGGTTATTATGGATGTTATGTTTCCATTGAAGGTATTTTTTGACAAGGATTTTAGTGCCCCTTCTCCAAGCCCTTCAACATGACACACTTTGGAGCCCCCTTCCTGTAAAGATTCTCTTTATCCTTTTGACTATGTCCCTATTGTTGGGTCAATTAATTGACATTTTAAATGCAAGGCAATTATTCACCAGAATATTCAATTATCAATATGGGGTTGTATATCTTTTCCAAGTTATTGCACAAAATATATGCATGTTGTAAAGACTAATCTATTAAAAGTTTAATTACTATGCAATTGTAATAAAGGTTTGATAAATAAGAAATTTCAATACAATGTTTACATGGAAATAACAAAATAAAAGACAATCATTAATTATTGTTGGCATTATGAATTAGGTGTTGTCCTTGATGGCAACCTACCTGATGATTTGTCCTTAATGACAACCTATCTGTTGGATGGCAACCTACTTGATGAGTTGTCTCTTGATGAAAATCTACTTTTTGAAGGTATAAACATGATGTGTTTACAAATGTGACAAAGTGTGTTGACAAAGACATGGCAGTTCAACAGCAAAGGAATGATAAAGTTGGAATTTCAAGAAGTATATGCGGGTTCTGTTAAGAAAATCTACGTACACACGCGAGTTTAAAGAAGCAAAGGTGCATACAGTTTCCGCACCATGGTATTCTAAATACCAAGGGTACTTACAATGGTATTGCCCTGTGGTATTGAGCCCAACAATGGTTTTTTTGATCCCGTCTAAGAAAACCATCGGTTGGAGTTGGTTTTGACCCGTGGTATTGAAAAAGGATAAGCTATATAAGGTAATGAAGATCAAAGTGGTGATATATAGTGTAAAGTGTGAAAGTAATGGAAATCTTATGAATAGTTAGATCTAAAGCAAATATGCATGTTATGGGCTATTGATGCTTTGCTCTATCTAAACTAACTATGTACCCGAGAGTTTGATGATGGATCAAATCTAATAGATTTGAGATGGAAGTCATGATTATGAGATGATCTGTTTTGTGTTAATGCATGATTTTTCTTTGAATGTCGATATCTGGGTATGTTTGAAGTTCTGTGTTGTGGTGAAGATTTGACTCTGAATTTGTAGATCTGTACACAGGTTTTATAACCCACAAGGCACATACACACACACACACATGTGTTTTTGGTAAGTCACGTACATGCGAGTTCAGTTCTTGAAAAACGTGTACACACATGGATATGCTTTGAGGAAAGCGCATATAGAAACTAGGGTTTTGATGAAAAAGAATGCCTGAATAGTTAATCAGTTTTTGATGTGTTTCTGTTGTCTCTCAGTGAAGTCTTATCAATGATTTGTGCTTAAACAGTGATGGTTTGATTGTGATTTAATTAATTGAAGAATGTTGAAGTTACTTGTTGATTGAAATTGAATATCAGAGAGAGTTGTGTGATTGGTTCAGAATGTTGCAGCAGATCTGAGTATGATTCAATGTTTATTTCAAAATGGCAGTTGTTTAGTTTTCAGTTTTCAGAGGTTTAAGATATGTACATGGGTATGATTCATGAAAGGTGCATACACACGTGGGTTTTCTACTGTAAAATAGAGTATATATTTTGATAGATGGTTGATCAGGGTTTACAGTAATAAGATCTGTTTTATGTGATGTGCAGTATGATGTTTGATATTCTGGTTACAATGATCTGACTGATTGGTTGAGTTTTGATTGAGTTTTAGTTGATTGGGTTTCAGTGATTGGTTGATTTAGTTCTGTCATAGTTTGATGATTAAGTTACAATGATGAGTTAAAATTTGATGATTGATATTGAGCTTAAATGTTGGTAGTGGGTCGAATCTGAAATTTGATGAAACTTGGCCTATAAGTTATGACATTTTGTAGTAGGTGGATCCAGTATGAAAATTTATGAAACGTGGTACCTAGAGTTGAAGGAGTTGTAGCTTCCTTCCAGTAGTAGCTAGTAAATCAGATCAGGGGGTTGGAGCTCCCTTTCAATAGTAGATGGAGAACAAGTGAAGGTTGTAGCCTTCATCAGGTTGGTGCCTGCATATTGGTACAAGTTTACACTAGTACAAGAGCCAAGGTGTTGAAGCTCCCTTCCAGTAGGAGCTGGAGAATGAGTGAAGGTTGCAACCTTTTACAGGTGGATGCCTGCGTGCTGGTATGAGTTTTCACCAGTACAAGATTGTAATTTTTTTTCTTTATATTAAAAGAAGACAAAGACGACAACAACAGGTGGTCTTTTCCCATATTGGGTTTCCACTTTAAATCCTGGTGTTCATGTGTGTTGCTTATGTGTGATGGTTTATTTTGTTCTTAATGCACGTGGCTACTATCGATATAATATTTAATAAAGCACTGATCCACTGGCTGAAGATAACAAATGATGAATTAACTGAAACATAACTTTACTGGATGTATGCTAGTTGTCTTCAGAACAGTCGTATACACATGTGGGTTCTTTTTAGTAAAGTCACATACATAAATCAAAATATGAAATGAAAAATTTTTGATTTTGAAAATACTGATTCACCCACCCCCCCCCACCCTCTCAGTATTTTTCCCAAGAAGCAGAGCAGGTCCTTTGGTAGAAGCTTGATCTCTTAAAGGAGATCTGTCAAGATGAGTAGTCAATTATTTATGGCATTTGAAGATGACTCTGATGATAATTTCATGGATGCCCTAGAAGAAAAGGATGCTTTTACAGATGTCAGCAAATATTCAAAACATGGAGAAACCCATTTTCTATTGATCAAGAATGAAGAAGACGAAGCATCATCAGGTATGGATTTTTGTTTAAGATGTGATCCATTTTCTTGTCTATGCAACAATGATAGCGATGATGATAGTGAAACCACTGAGTTTGTACTAATGGGTAAAAGTGAAACTAAGTCTCTTGAAGCAACAAATCAAGGCAAGTTAGAATCAATGGAAAATGCATATGTGCCTATGCTAAGAAAAGATAATTATCAATAATGTAAAGGAAAGATGAAACATAATCTAATGAATCTCGATGTTTGGCATCTAGTATGCAATGGTTACACCAAGTTTCCTCCATCAGAAAAGGAAGTGCAAAATAACAGTGAGGCTTTGAGTAACAACTTTTGTAGCATATTTGATTCAATATTGAATAATTTCATGCATTATAATACTACACTACTGCAAAGCAAGTGTGGGATAATTTACGAGAAATACATCAAGAAGTCCCAAAGGAAGATCTCTTAGGTAATATTATATCTAGCAATGTGTCCAAAATGACAAATGGAGTTGTTGATTCAAAAGAAGACAGGTCAGAAGAAGTTGTTGATCTTAGGACAAAACTTGATCTTGCTTTGAAAAAGATTGTTAATCTTAACGATAAGTTGTAGGCTTATGATAACAAGGATCATGCTGATATGATATCTAACCAATATTGTAAAGGTCTTGAAGTTGAGGTCATCTCTCGAAGAGAAGATCTTGAGAAATCAAATAAGTAGAATTAAGATCTACTTCAGTTTTTTGAACAAGAAAATGGGTTGAAAGAAAAAATTCTCAAATTGAAACAACAAATGGAGGAAGGAAGAAAGGTTGAAAAAATCATAAATAAGAAGTATCTAGAAAAGGAAAAAAAATACCGGGTTGAGGTAAATATCCTAAAAGGAAAATTAGAAGAAAAAGGATAAACACTTGCGATTTCAAGATAGTACTAAGCTTTGGATAATATACTTATTAGTAAAAGGTCTCCTGCCATCAAATATGGTCTTGGTTTTCATAAAACTGTTAAAGGTGAATATAGCTCACAAGCTAAGTTAAGGAATTCTAATGCAAAATTTGAAATGCTTAAAAAGGAGATAATAAGTCAACCTCATCAACAACCAAGGAAAGAAAGTCTTCAAAGGAAATCATTTACACCTTCTTATAGAAGTGTTAATCGATTTTCTCCTTTGATTAATAATATTGAATGTTCTATATGTCATAATTTTGGACATGTTGCAGCCAGTTGCAGAAATAGAATGCTTCAAGCCAATAACCGTCTTACCGAAAGATCATCAGCTTCCAGGTACTTTAAGGGATATTTTTTTTCTTGCAATATGTTTGGTCACAAAGCCATTGGTTGCAATAGAAGGAATCTAAATTATATAAGATGTTATGCTTGTAACAAGTTTGGACATGTAGTAAAAGAATGCAGTAACAAGTCTATGGATTGATGTAGACAATATGGTAACCAACCAGATAAGAACATTGATATAAAAAACATGAAAAAGATGGATCCACTAATAAGAAAGAAAAGGAAGAACAGATAAAGTGTGGTATTTCTCTCTTCTCATTCGAAGACGAAGATGAATGGTACATAGATAGTGGATTTTCTCATCACATGACTAGAGATAAGAGTAAAATGGAGTCTCTCAAGAAAAACCATCATGGTAATGTTATTCTTGGAACTGATGTTTCAACAAAAGTTCTAGGACAAGGTAAAGCCAGAATTAATAAAACTAAAGAAGCAACTGATGCTTTGTTAGTTCAAGGGCTAAAGAAGAATATCCTAAGTGTAGGACAAATGGCAGATAAGGGAAATATAATTGTGTTTACATCAACCAAGTGTAAGGTTATGAATGAACTAAATGAAAAAGTCATAATAAGAGGATACAAAAATTGAGACAAATTATATGTGTTTGAAGGTCAGAATTCTCATAGATATGAGAAAGATTCAGACTTAGAGTAAAATAAGATGGTACCTATGGAAGTACATTACCCTTAAATGAATATTTCTAACATTGACTGTAGAAGTGGTGAGAGGTACTTGACCTCATGAAAAATAGAAAATGGTTATCAGGTCCTCAAGATTAGTGATAGGTAATCACTGGGGGAGTAATACATGTGTTGTCTTGATGATGACTCCCATGGTTGTTTTTTATTTTCATACTACTGACAGTAGCTCTGGTGTAGTAATAGTTCATAGGTACATGCATGATAGATTGGGGAGGAGATGAAACTATGAAATTTCAGTATTTCACTTTCTGTACACAGATCTTATGAAGAAAGGGCACGTGTATACGCAAGTTATAAGCTGCACAATCACATATATTTTGGTTTGATAAAGAAACAATGGGACAAACTCAAGAAAAGGGTCTGATATTGTTCAGTTAATTATCAATTAGATTTTCTATTCTGATGGTTGGAGGTTACAGTCTGTTGATGCTATTTGAAAGTGCTTTTGACTTGTATAAGTTTTTGATGACTTGATGGATGACTGGTTGATGATGATGCCTTGATGATTCCTACTAATACATGAATTGATATTATCAGATATGACAGTAAACAATTGACACAGGTTCCAGGGGAGTACTTTATATGCTTCTAATAATGCATTGTTGGCATTATGTTTGCTTAGAAGTCCTTGACATGTAATGATGCTTATGAATGATGATGCTTATGCTGATGAAGTGTTTAAATGATGCATCATTCTATCATGGGTTGCCTATGATGAAATCACTTATATCTTTCTTGAGAAACATAGTTGTTTTGATGCTACTTATCAGATTTATGGATGATTCTTTTGATGATGCATATGGTACATATGTTATTTTTCTTACATAGTGATCTTAATAATTTCAAGGAGATAAACAAAGCTTGAGTACACAACTTCATTATTTGATGATGATAAGTGTCACTCATTACTTTTATGATGCTATCATCATGCCTTCAAAGATGCATAAATTGCTTATGGTGCAGTTATGGATAAGGATTCCTATAGTTCTTGGCTCTCACATGGTATATTATTTGAGGATTGTTGCTTTTGATGGTATCAAGAAAGTTTGACAAATGATTGTGAGTTCAAGGTTTGCTTTTTTCATTGATGAGAAGCTAGATACATACTGCTATCTCTATGATGGATACATTACATATAAGGATCACATGTATGATTACTTAAGTTGAATATTGGTAAATGGCGTTGGTATAAAAGATATTCTATGAAGAAAATTGGCGAAGAGAATGGTGTTATTGCAGGTTTCATGAAGACAAGGCTATTTGGAGACATGGATTAATGATGATGATAAGGAATGATGCATACTTATTCCTATCTTACTTTATGATGATAGGCTTGATTCTCACGTATGTTGATTATCATGGTTGATGCTTATCAGATGTGGGATGTTAGAAAACTCCTTAGTGATGTTACATGTTTGATATATTGAGGGTTGTTGTGGAAAGAACATGCAGTTCTTGCTATGATGATTTGATGATGATGTTGTGGTCATGGATGATGACTATGGTGCTTTTAGATGTACATGGTATGATGTGAATGGTTATGTGAAGATATGGGAATTACTGCTTGGAGATATGGCATATTCTTAGTTGATGCATGAAAGACTATGTTTTTATGATGACCATAGATTAAGGTTTTTTCTACTAAGGAAAAAGGGAAAGTTGATCTTGATAAAGTCAAGAGGATGAGTTGATATCATATATATATGAAAATCTATATGCGGCATACTTAGTCACATGTTGATGATATTAAAGCTACATTGTCTTATCTTGCAAATTGATGATAGATATATACATGTTCTTGTTCTTGGTGTTGCTGGCAGATGCTTATGGTGCAGATCATATATGGTGTATGATAGTTTCTGATACCTATCATGGTCTTTTTGAGTTCTTTGGTCTTGGTTATAAATGTATTATCTATCATTTAATGTAAAAGTCATGTAAATACCTATGATGTACTCATAGTCAAATTCAATCATGTATGGACTATTGTGGTCAAGTCCTTTTTGAATATGATGTAATTTGTAACTCCACTGTGTTTGGGTAGTTAATGTAATAATGATGCCAAATGTGTAAAACCATTCTGATTGGATGATTGATGCAAGCCTTTGGTGATAGGAAACGTTCTATGAGTCATAGAGTCATGTACTTCATTATACATTCGTAAGAGATTTCGGCATGTGCTCAGGGGGAGCATGATTAGAGAATTCAGCATGTGCTCAGGGGGAGCATGATCAGAGAATTCAACATGTGCTCAAGGGGAGCATGGTCAGCATTCATACTCAGCAGTTTAGATATGGAAGTATTCATTCAACATTCATAAGAACTTTTCCCTTGATGTCAAAGAGGGAGAGTAACTTGGTGTTTGGGTTGGTGTTTGGAGAGTAGCTTGGTGGTTTGACAAGCTTGGTGCTTGGCTTGATGTATTTATAGGTTGTGGTTTCCATCAAGTCCAAAGGGGGAGATTTTTGGAATTATGAATTAGGTGTTGTCCTTGATCGAAACCTACCTAATGAGTTGTCCTTTATGGCAACCTATTTCTTGGATGGAAACCTACTTGATGAGTTGTCTCTTGATGAAAATCTACTTGTTGAAGGTATGAAAAGGATGTGTTTACAGATGTGACAGAGTATGTTGACAAAGGCATGACATTTTAGAGGCAGAGGAATGATAAAGTTGGAAGTTCAAGAAGTATACTCGGTTTTTTTTAAGAAAATCCACGTACACACACGAGTTTAAAGAAGAAAAGGTGCGTACAGTTTCCACACTATGGTATTCTAAATACCAAGGTTACTTACCATGGTATTGCCTCGTGGTATTGAGCCCAACAACACTTGTTTTGATCCCGTCTAAGAAAACTATCGGTTGAAGTATGGTTTTGACCCGTGGTATTGAAAAAGGATAAACTATATAAGGTAATGAAGATCAAAGTAGTGATATATAGTGCAAAGTGTTCAAGTAATGGAAATATTATGAATAGTTAGATTTGAAGAAAATATGCAGGTTATGGGCTATTGATGCTTTGCTTGATCTAAACTAAGTATGCACCCATGAGTTTGATGATGGATCAGATCTAATATATCTGAGATGACAATCATGATTATGAGATAATCTGTTTTGTGTTAACACATTATTTTTCTGTGTATGCCGAGATCTGCGTATGTTTGAAGTTCTGTGTTGCGATGAAGATTTTACTTTGAATTTGCAGATTTGTATGCAAGTTTTATAGCCTACAAGGCACATAAAAATGTGGATGTGTTTATGGTAAGTTGCATACACATGGGTTTGGTTCCTGAAAGATGCGTACACACACATATATGCTTTGAGGAAAGTGCGTACATAAACTAGGGTTTTGATGAAAAATAATGTTTGATCAGTTAATCAGTTTTTGATGTGTTTCTGATGTCTTCCAATGAAGTCTTCTTAACGATCTATGCTTAAACAATGATGGTCTAATTGTGAATTGATTAATTGAAAAATGTTGAAGTTACTTGTTGATTAAAATTGAAGATCAAAGAGAGTTTTGTGATTGGTTCAGAATGTTGTAGTAGATTTGAGTATGATTCAATGTTTGTTTCAGAATGGTAGTTGTTCAGTTTTCAGTTTTCATAGGTTTAAGATCTATACGCAGGTATGATTCATGAAAGGCGTGTACACACGTAGGTTTTCTACTGTAAAGTAGCATATACATTTTGATAGATGGTTGATCAGGGTTTACAGTAACATGATCTGGTTTCTGTGATGTGCAGTATGATGTCTGATATTCTAGTTACAGTGATCTGACTGATTGGTTGAGTTTTGATTAAGTTTCAGTTGATTGGGTTTCAATGATTGGTTGATTTAGTTGTGTCAGAGTTACAATGATGAGTCACAGTTTGATGATTGATATTGAGCTTAAATGTTGGTAGTGGGTCCAGTCTAAAAATTTGATGAAACATGGCCTACAAGTTATGATGTGTCGTAGCAAGTGGATCTAGTATGGAAATTTGTGAAATGTGGTCCCAATAGTTGAGGGAGTTGGAGATTCATTCCAGTAGTAGTTGGTAAATCAGATTAGGGGGTTGGAGTTCCTTTCTCGTTGCAGCTGGAGAACGAGTGGAGGTTGTAGCCTTCAGCAGGTTGGTGCCTACGTACTAGTACAATTTTATGTCAGTACAAGAGCCAGGGGGTTGAAGCTCCCTTCTAGTAGGAGATGGAGAACAAGCAAAGGTTGTAGCCTTTTGTAGGTGGGTGCCTACATACTGGTATGAGTCTACACCAGTACAAGATTGTAAAAATATTTTCTTTATATTAAAAGAAAACAGAGACGACAACTGTAGGTGGTTTTTTCTCACATTGGGTTTCAACTTTAAATCTTGGTGTTCATGTGTGTTTCTTATGTGTGATGGTTTATTTTATTCTTACTACACATGGTTACTGTTTATCTAATATTTAATGAAGTATTGATGCACTAGCTGAAGATAAACATATGTTGAATTAAATGAAACATAAGTTTACTAGATGTATGCTAGTTGTCTTTAGAATAGTCATGTACACACATGGGTTCCTTTTAGTAAAGTCACATACATAAATTAGAATATGAAATGAAAAGTTTGTGATTTTCAAAACACTGGTTCACCCCTCCCCCCTCATAATTTTTCCCAACAATCACGAAATAAGCAACATCTGTGGGTTAGAAATGAATGTCAATGCATCAACGAAAATCATATATTCAATGCTCCATATGCTTCATTTTCAGCCATTTCCACAAACCCTATTTTCATTTCCCTATTTATTAAACACTAAGGTTGATCAGTTTCCCTCATACTTCTATCCTAATGATAAAACTCAGTTGCATGTTCGAAATGTTGTTTTGAAAAATCAAAATGAATGGGATGGATCCATAAATTCTATTACAACAAGCTAATAATCCCAAAAATTTAATATCTAAAAATAATTGGCAATATTGAATCAAGAACTTGGAGGCTTAAATTCCTAGGATATGAGTGTCCCTATAAAAAATTATCAGAAATATGATAGTTATAAAGAACATCGTAAGTGAAATCAAATCGAAAAATTAAATAACAAGTTGCATTAATAAACTAACTAAACTAACTAAGCCAACACTTGTAATGAGGATTGGACCATGTCTCCCTAGAATAGAGTGTTATGAATTGATTCAAAAGATAAGAAAGTAACAACCCATGCACATTAAATTCATAACCAGATAAATAGAATTTGCATTAATCAAAAAAACAATTTAGAATACACTCTAAAGCATTACTATCCAACCTCCTCTCTTGTGGAGAGGCCCTAGTTATTTTACATCTTCTTAACTTATATAACTTTAACAAATATTATAAGAACAATATTGAGAATATACAATTATCAAGCTATTCTAACTATTGTTTAAACAAGATATTGGTTACAAACCATTGTCTCAAAATAATACATCATTATGCTTAATGCATCTTATCCTCATCATGTGTTTCAATTGGGCCGTTTTTATAGTTTCCATTTGATAATGATTCCAACTATGCTCTCACCATTAATTTGTATCCATTGTGCCAACTAATCCCAATTTCTCATAGTTGTTATAGTAAAAAGGATCTAGTTAAAGATAGTTATTACTTTGAACTCATAAGGGGAAGGAGATCACAATTGTCTCATGCCTTTAACTAGAATAATTGTGTGAGTAATAAACCTTTAGTATGGTTGGAGTAGCAATAGATTGAGATGAGTAGCATCACACTAGTAAAAGAATCGGTGGTAGTAGAAGCACATTGGTAGGAGTAGAAACACACTGATGAGACTTTGAATAACAACACAATTGTGGTGGCACAAGAGTAGCAACACACTTGTGATACTAAAATGGGGTTGACATACATATTTTCCATAAATGAGTATAAAAATGTATATTTCTCCAAGATATATATGCATGACTCACGAAGTGATTTTTATTTGATCATTATATTATTTTTCATCCACCTCGATGCTTTCAAAGAGAAAAAATTGAAGGAATTAGCTTGCAAGGTAATTTTTACCAGCAGTCCTAGTTTTGAAAATTGGGAGTGAAAATTTTTAGGACCCATTTGAGGTGTTGGCTTAGGGGGTCCTGACCCAGGTTTGGAGTTAGTTGTGCCAACCAATAAAACCCTACACTGCTGGTCCTTTCGACAAAAACCCACGTAGCACAGACTGCAGTCTCACCCGAAGCAGTATTGGGGGATGCAAGAACCAAGTTTCTTCATCCAAAGACTAGTGTGATGTTTTCCAACATCTTAGATCTACCTCTGTGCAGATCGATAGAATTCTAGGGCTCGTTACTGTAACTAAGTTAAAGCTGCATCTAGACCTTCACAAAGGTCCACGATCAATCCTTGCAGACCTTAAACAATTGACTTACCTACTTTCGCACATTAACAAGAAACCCTAGATCGAAGTTCGCGTAGATCTACTTAATTCGTTAGAAAACATAAGAGAAATAGCTTGTAACTTCGTGGGAGTGGCTAAGAATTTATTTCATACATTATTAGGACATATTCTGTGAATTCGCGTAGCATTCATTCAATATTTCATGAAGCATGTCATTAACCGACAACATATAACATAAACAGATTCAATGGAAATACTTAATAATTCTCCAAAAAGTTGTCTTTATTGATCTCCAGTTCACTGATTACACACTCTTATACCCTGTGCACACAGCTGCAGGGGTTTGTGCACTCAGTTGCGGACTCTACATAGGCCTCCTGCGCACTTAGCTGCAGGAGCCTCAACCTTCCATTCTCTACCTAAGCACATGAAGTAGAGCCTTCCTACCTTAGCACTTGCCCAACAAAACCTCTTCAATGTACCCAATTATATATCCAAAGTTATATCTAAGACTTGCTAAGACTCAATTATTTATAGATTTTCTAATACAATACCATGGCCCCTAACTCATGGGTGAGTCTTCAAAACCGACCAAAACAAGATGCTAAGACCCCTTTTACTCCTATCTATCTGTGCGCTCCGTGTCCACATTTCACGGAGACTTTACATATTTTGCAAAATTCTTTACAAAAAAATGACTAAGTTAACTCAATTCTACCTCTGGGGACCCCATCCCAACAGGCCCCCAACATAAAGATCATGACTCACCCTCGAGTCACTCGACTGGTTGTTCCACTTTCTGGAGGAGATCGCTGAATGCCTGAAGCTCCGTGGTAATCTGTTCTATTGCTTGCTATACTTCCTAGACCAGTTTCTCTATGGTTGGCCCCTTTATGGCAAATTGTGTAGTCCTTTGGGTCTGCTGCATGGCCTTCAGCTTCTCATGAATGTTCTGTGACAATTGGATGGCTTCCTCTCTTTAACGCTGAATCCCGTCTCTTAGCAAGGACTTCTTTTTCTGCAACTCCTGGATATGTATCAACATTTCCTTGCTTTTGTGCAAGTGCATGAAGCGCTAGACTAGTGCCAATGTCCGCATCGTCGTACCGATCTCATCATATTGTTGTTGCGCTTCCCTGATCTTTGTGTTCAATTGTTGCAGTGTAGGATCCTCCTGCAGTGTATCCCATAGGCCCATTGCCTTAGTGAAGTGCTGGTTGCAACCGTGAACTACGACATCTAGTTGACCCATGGACTCTTTGACAATTGCGCCTCTTTGTTCCTGAATTTTTGGTGGTGTCGATGGTTGAAGATTGAGATTGATTTTGGATATATGCACCTAGAAGTCAAACGTTACTCGCCCAACCTCATATTTGGCATTGGGCATCGCAGCAGCTAACTTCCTAACTTTCGTTTCAGCTTGTGCATTGTCTGGGATATGAAATTCTAGAACTGTTGACAGGCCTGCTCAATTATGGTCTCTAGGTGTGTGCTTCGCACTTGCATCTCCTCTTTCTCCTTCAGCGCATGTGTCCTCTCCTCATACATCTGTGCATTGTTGACTTTGAATTCAATGAGGATCACCAGGGCATGCTTCTCCTTGATATGCAACTCATCTGAGACCCCCTGATGTAATGCATGGAGGGTTAGGAGTGGCAACGTGACCACATTGGTTCCAAGATCCTTGATCCTTTCGAGTGTGGCAGGGTCATCCTGGTTTTCTTTTCGCAAGGATCCCTCTGGTAAAGGAATGACCCTTACATCCATTATCCGTTTGACTTCTGGAACACTCACGCTCGCTTGATTCTGGCTCGCTTGCACCGCGCTCACCTGCCCCACCCTCACCTGAATCCTACTGGCCTGGATCTATAGCTTGTGCAGATCCTTCTAGACACTTCCTAGTATCTACATGTACTGCTGTTCGAAGTGTGGCCATAACTCAGACATGGTATCTCTAACTTTGTCATCGATTTCATCTAAATAACCCTCTGCGATCATAAGAGGGTCCACCTGCAATTTCTTATCTGATTTCCACTTCTTTCACAGACTGATCGCTGGCTCCTTAGTGAGCTTATGGAATTTAAAGGGGGTGGAGACCTCTTCACCCCCATCGCCACCCTGTGCAGATAGATCCTATTCATCAGTACGCGGCGAGGCTAACTTTTTCTTGCTTTGGTGTCTTGAGTTTCGTTTTCGACCCACTATTTAGCAGACTGCTCCTTCGTGACCCGCTCTTTCTCCACAAGTGCCTTAGCATCAACTTTTTTTTTCTTCTGCTGGGTAACCTTCTCCCACATGACTGCCTGTTCTTGGTCTTTCTTCTTTTTTGTAGCAAAGGTCTACGTGGATGAGATTTCTCCTACTTTTCTCATCCTGAGATCCCACTGGGTAGGCTTGTGCCACTTTGTGGGTCATCCACTGATGACCTCCTATACATCTGTGTTGGCCACCAGGTAAGGCAGCTTGTTCCTTACCGCTTGAGGGTCTTTCTGCAAGCGAATCCAGAGATTGTGAAAGTCTTCTTTAAAATATGTGAAGGCCCTCAATCGCTCAAATAAGGTGGGAGATAACCTGGGCCTTCGGCTTACAACCATGCAGATTTCCATCTCCATAAAAACCGAAAAAACCTTGGATTTTGTACTTCATGCCACATCTTTTACCTACCATAGTGAAGCGAACTTTGCTACCTCCAGGAGGGTTTCAATTAGGGGAGGAAACTGACTGTCCTCCGAAAGCCTCCATACCACCAAAAGTATGAGAAATAAGAGCCAAGCATAGTGGAACAAATGGCTCTTCTCTTACGCCTCATGAGAGTTGGCCAAGAATTCCTTATAGAGATATTGGGCCTAGTTATACTGGACCCCATTCACACATTGCACAGCTAACGATATGACTAGCACGGGCACTTCATCCGCACGACACTTCCACATTATCTTGCTTGTGAGGATTTGCGCGGAAAACTATACCACCTTATCTATTATGGAGCGGATAGAATATCCATGCTTTCCCTTTACCACCCCGTACTCAGTCTTTATGCGATCTGCAAGCTATTTTTCCAGGGATTTTCTAACAAACTCTTTTGCTAGGTCTGATCCCTTATATGGTAACTTAGTAATCTTGTGGATTAACATATCTGTGATGGGGATAGGCTCACCTAGCCATAAACACCCATCATGCACTAAAGTCAGCAACTAGCGCACACATTGCATATTGATATTGGATCGGTGAAAATGAGGTATGAAAAGCATGCGTAAGAGCCCCGTTGGATGAACTTCGCAAACCCATTTCATTGGTTCCAACTTTGTGACCCTTGTGTCTTCATAGTATATGTGGGTCATATACTGATTTATTGCTAAGTATGGAAATTTCTCCTGGTCAACGAGGTCTAGTCTTCCATCCTTAACGTTGGTATTCATGCTAAGACTGTACCCTCAAATTGAACTTCAGTTGGGAGTAATGGCGTAGCAATTGAATATTTGCTGGAATCAGGGTCTTTGGTCACCTTCTTCTATCCTCTTCGTGGAGGCACATATGCTAGAAGAATAGTGATTGGTTTCGTGTCCTCGACATGCAGCTCCTCAACCCCTTGTTGGAGTTCCTCTTCATCTAGCTCCAGAGGAAAAAAATGTTGCTTATGCTTATCCATTTTTCCTTTTTATCACACCTCATGTAGATATTTTCGGGTTGAGTGGCGCACTAACTCGACAAATGGCTTCTTTTGATTTTCCTTAGAAGCAAATTTTTTAGGCTTAGGCGACCGTAGTGCCATAGGTGCTGCTGGTGTAGCTTCTACGCCAATAACTTACGAGGTTGGGGCCTCAGACATTGCAGCTTCAGAACTCATAGGCTCAGATATCTTCTCTACAAGAACTTGGTGCAACGTATCAGAATACTGAACTAGCCTAGGATGCTTGAACAAAATCTCCCACTCCTCTTGGTGCATGCAATAAATTCTTAGGCAACAAAGTTTTTCTTTCCAAACCAACATGGAATATTTATACCAATCATTGGATTCAAATTTGACCATTCCCTCCATAACTTTGTCATAAATGCTCCTTTGGCGGCATATTTTCAAACATTATTGGCTTAATTGTTGTCTGCCCAATCCTCCTAACGAGATTTTCTCAGTCCAATCAGCTATAGTAACTCCAATGAATATTTGTGGCCTAGGTTGCACGATATCCTCCTCCATGGTGCAACATCCTGAGTGCAACTCTCTCTGGTGCATCTTTGTCAATCTTTGTGCAGCCTGCTTGCTGCCTTGTCCTCACAGTCAGGCAGCACAGTTTATAGTCCCGCGTTCCGTTGCAACTTCCTAGAGCACTAAGACTATCATGCAGTCATATTTTCATTTCACAGTGGCAGGATCCCCTGTATACAACTTCAACCAACTCCCATTCACTTTTCCTGGAAACAGTTCACCATTCAGCTTCATGAGCTAAATTGCGCCACCCTCTGTAATTTCTTTGAGAATATATGGTCCTAACCAATGCATCTAGAATTTACCTGGCAATTTGGTGAACTTGCTATCATATAACAACACAAGATCATTTATCTTAAAGGTGTGAAGCTTGATATGGCAATCATGCCATTCTTTTTCGCATTCCTTCTGCACTTGTTGGTGGAATCCTGCCAAAAATTGCTCCTCCTCCAACTCTAGTAGTTGCGCGAGCCGTTCCTCTAAAGCCTCGTGATCCACCATATTTTTCAAAGCTACTATGCAAAAACTAGGTACAATGTATTCCATAGGCATCACCGCTTCAACGCCATAGACAAATCCAAATGACGTTTGCCCTATCAGCTTTTTACAGGTTGTTCTATAGGTCCATAGTACTACAGGTATGCAAATATCCCATTCATTCTACTATGCATTATAGATATTTGTCAACGTGTTCTCCAAAATTTTGTTACAATATTTGACTATCCCATTAGCCTACGGGTGATATGGTGTACTCTTCTGATGGTAGACCTGTAATTCATCTGTCAGCGCGCTATTTGTTTCATTCAGAAACTGCGTTCCCATATCACTCATTCATACTTTTGGGCATCTGAACCATGTTAAGACATGTTCAAACAAGAATTTCACTGCCGTAGCCCCTGTACAATATTTTACTGGCTGTGCTTCTACTCATCTGGTTAAATATTTCGTTGCAGTGATAATGTAGCGTGCCATCATTTTCTTTCCGGGTGTCTGAATTGGCCCAATAAAGTTGATCGATCACTTCTCAAATGCCTGTAAAGATATCTAAGGATGTAGTGGTAGTTCATCCCTTTTCAATGATCTACAAGTCCTTTGACATGCATCGCACACCTTACAGTATGCTTTGGAATCCTGGTTCAATGTTGCCCACCATAATCCTGCGTGCAAAATCTTTTGCGTGGTTTCTTTCCCTATATAATGGCCTCCCACAGCTCCCTTATGAGCTTCAGCGAGAATACTATCATGTTCAAAATCCAGCTCATATGTCCACGATATTTCATCTACCCCCATTTTGTACAAATGTTCCGCAATGACTTAAAAACCGGCTGCACGAACTACTGGTTCTTTCTTCTACTAATTTGTATATCCTTCAAGCGCCATCCTTGTAGTTAAGAAGTGAATAATGTCAGTAAAATTATCATTAGCTACATGTACCACAAAGAGCTGCGCATCTGGAAACCCTTCCTCCAAATTACTTGTTTCTTCATCTATTTCAATTCTCAACAGATGGTCAGGTCCAGAATTCAACCTCCCTGACTTCACAATTACTTCAAAATCATATTCCTGAAATAATAACAACCAACTGCAAATTTTCCCCCCAACACAAGCTTGTTGACTAGGTACTTTAAGGCATAATTATCTATATATATCTTGAAGTGTCCTCCTAATAGATAATGCTTGAATTTTTGCAGCACGTAGACCATGGCCAACCCCCCGCACTTTGTCGTTGAATAATTTTTTCATTCTTTGATAATTTCATACCTATGAAGGCTATAAGATGGTCTAGTTCTCCTTCACCTGCCTATGTTAGTATTGCACCTAGCGCAATGCAAGAAGCATCCACATGTACATGAAACTCCTTTTTCCAATTGGGAAATACCAGGATTGGTGCAGTGACCATATTTTCCTTTAACACATCTAAGCTACGCTGACATGCCTCATCCAAATAGAATGTCGCATCCTTCTTTAGCAGTTTTTACATGGGCGCGGTAATTTGAGCATAAGCTTTAATGAATTTTCTATAGTATCCCATGTGTCCCAACGTCACACACAGCTGCTTGACGTTCCTAGGGACCTCCAAGTTCATAATCACCGTGATCTTTGTAGGGTCCACCATCAATCCTTGCTTACACATGACATGACCCAACAAGATCCCAAAAGGAACACATAATATACATTTTTTCAAATTCAGCGCGATCTGGTATCTTCAACATGTATCCAACATAAGGCGTAGACTTGCTACATGGCATTTTACCCATCCAAAGATTCATCAAAGTATACTTCTAGAAAATTATGAATGAATTCTTTGAACGCTGCTATGATTACGTGAGAAAATATTGCAGGCGCATTCTTTAATCCAAAAGGCATAATAGTGTACTGAAAGCACCCCCATTCTGTCGCGAAGGTGGTTTTTCTTCTATCCTCTAGTACAATCTTAATTTGATAATAACAAAGAAAACCCCTCAGTAAAGGAATGGGCCTCCTGCCCTCTGACATTGTCTAACACTTCAACTATAAACGACGTCTGAAATGGATCATGAACACATGCATCATTAAGCTTCCACAAATCTACGCAGATCCTTATTTCACCCTTTTGTTTCTTCTCTTGGACTACCATCAGGCTCACCTAATCGAACTCCTCAACAGGTTCTATAATTCCTGACTCCAACATTTTATCCAGCTCTTAGCGAACCTTCTCCTTATACTTAGGATTAGGGAGATAAGGCCTTTGTTCGATAGGCTTTGCATCCAGCTTCAATGTGATCCTCATAATGCCAAAATCATGAAGTATGCCCTTTAAACCTGAAAAATTAGTGGGGAAGAGACCCCGGTATTCACGAATTAATTCAAAAACTTGACTACTGTAGTGTCATCCCAATAGTCTCCAATCTTCATGAAATTTGGTTTTTCTTTAGTGGCAAAGGTGCGTAGATGTTTGGGTTCTCTACTTGTGATCCTTCTACTTTGCGATTCCCTTCTGTCTCTGGAACATTGATATTCCTCGGGTCTTCTTCCTCCTCTTCAGTGCTCACATTATATCATTCCAATGCATGGCGCAGCTGGGTGCTCTAGTCCAGTTGGGTCCATTCCATCAGTTCCTTCGGTGTCCTAAAGATAACTGCTTTAATTTCTTGAAGCACTTCATCGATGCTTGCAAACCCATCCTTGAAGCTGAAAGTTAATAAGAACCCTTCCTTTAATACATCCCATTTTGCAGTGCCGTGGCGGAGCTCTGTTTCGAGATACCAGTTCATGGGGATTGTATCCAAGGTGTGACAAAATATATGTACCCATTATGGCTGCGTTTCCATCCCCCATGCCTTAGTCCACTTTGCCAGGTGATTGTGGATCATCCTTCCCATTATACTTCTCAGTCATTCTTGTATTAGCATGTCCAAATTGTAACTTCATCATTCGCTTGTAATCTCGCCATCCAGAAAAACTATCCTTATGCGTACCCCACCATCGTGCAGGAATACCACGAAATGCCAATTCCAACACTTGGAACTGCTGGTCTTCAGGGACTTCGCAAAAAAATTCATCTAAAATTATATCTACATCAGTCAAAACATCATAATAAGGTAGCTTTCTTACCTCTGACAAAACGCAGTGCAGTGACTTCATCATCATATTGCACCGTAATGTAGACACTTCATATAAGCGATTTTGCCAATGCTCTAGTTCCTCATCTAAGTCAAAAGTGCAGGAACTCTCCCGGTCCCATTCAATTCATCCATCTTCCATTGGATTGATCCAATCCTAATCTCGCACTGTTATCTTGTAGATTTGATCCAGCTCATCATCACTTTCTACATAATCGTGGATTGGTTCAATATAGCGCTCCCCTTTCGCAGGATCCAGTGGCACTATAACCCTTAGTGACTTCCTTTCAAACGACATTGTCCTCTTTTTCAAATTAATGACCCCATTCATATCAATATCCCAGTCGATTCCCAGGATCACGGGTAGGGGTTATTGTTAGCAAAAATTTCTATAACTTCAAAGTATGATAATGCACTTGCACCTTCAATATCAAACGTTACCCCATATAATCATCCCATGGGGATGATTTTATGCTGATTCACCATTCTGAGTTGAATCAGAGACCACTACAGCACAGGTTAAGCCATCCTTTCCCAGGTCTGTTTCAGTAGAAAATTCACATCGGACCCTAGATCCAAAATGACCTAGTCCATTTCATAATCAGCTATCTACGTTGTTAGCCGCGTCTCATGTCCTATTCATGCCTTATGCTTACCAATCTTTCTAACTGTGTGCTTCTCCTAGAAGTCTTTTCCTTATTGGCGCACTTGTTCATTAAGTCTTCCAATCCTTCCACAACCTTTCTATCATGTAGTATCTTCATGTAGGTTTCCAAAAACGTAGTGAGTATGAAATGATCAACCTCTTGTGTCGCACCAGGTTCTAGTGTTTTTTCCTGGCTTCCTGAGGTGGAGGCCTCGACAAAGCTCTTCTTTGCCTCCATGAATGTTTCCTTAGCACAATTAAGGTCAAAGGTGGCTTATTTCTCAGGATCTTTGTGGATCCATATGTCTTCTTCAAGTTGCTTACCTTTATCTGCGCCAGTCGTCATACCACTTCTTAGTACAATATTAACGCTCTGATCCTCCTTGCGGGGCTCAGGCCTCATCATTTGTAAATTTTGCATAGGTTGCTGAGGCTACATTTTCTTCTCTTGCATTTTAGCTATTAGCACCAGATATTATTCTATGGCATGGTCAAATTTTCTACAATATTGATACAAAGGGTGTGTAGGCTTCGGGCAATCTCATGCAAAGTGCCCGGCTGCCCGTAGATAACCTGACCATGACCTCTACTAGATCCTCATCCTCGTCCTCATCTTCAGTCTTGAAAACCACCATGCGCTCCTCATGCGCCTTGATCTGGAGGCCGAGTTTCTACTTGCATACGATAAGTAGGGGTTCTTTCCATCACTAGCTCATAACTTTGACAATGGTGCTCATCATGACCCACAAATTTACATAGATTATAGAACAACTGTTGGGGTGTCTGAGTGAAGTTTTGAAGTAAGAGGTAGTCATCTGTCACATGTTGCCTAGTGACTTGAAAAATGGCATACGATAGCGTAGCTCTTGTGCTCAGCCCAGCTAGGGCTTCTGGATTTATGGGGGCTGCCCCCCCCCATGATATAATTCACGTATACTGGACAATGATCTTTATCATGCCCGTGGCACTTGCACTTCAAGCACCAAACCTCTGTGTGCACTTCTGGCTTAGCCTCCTTTTCTTTATTTAGACTCTATAATTATAGGTGTAGGCTCACTAACTGTGAGTGAATCTTTTGTACCCCTAGGTTTGTATCTTGAATAGGTGACATGTGTAGCCTCATCGTGATATCCAAAGCTTCTACTTTCATTGCTATCTTCTGCTATGACAGAGGGATTCTTAAATGTGGCATAAGAAATGCGATAAACCAGTCACGATGTTGGGTATATGAGATTTGCATGTTAGTCTGTCTGATTTGACACTTCAACCTCTGATCAAAGTCCCAAGGTGTTTAATAGACTCTCATTAGGATATCGTTAAATTCAATAGCCATCTGCAACTCAGATTTAGGCTTACTAAATTCTTTGTTCAAAGTTGTCTGAGTCTCTGTTAACGATGCCTGAGGATTATCAGAACAATATTTAATGTACCAGGTTAGCACGCGATCTTGAAAGGCAGTAACCAATTGCACCTTCTTTATATTGTCATCGGTAATCTATTGCATTGTCCATACAATGTTCGAAACAAATCGAAACTGCTCTGGATCCTCAGTTCCTATTCCCTTGAAGATCGACATCTTCATTGTGTTTGCCATGATGAATGGTGGGGGTGGAGGCAGAGGTGTAGGTGATGGTGTATGAGGTGGAGGTGGAGTGGATGAATGAGATAACTCAGAATACCCTGAGTTGTTAGCTGAACAATGCTTCATGGCGTAGTTTGCACCGCCCCTTTGTCATCACTTGAAGGAGGTCCAATAAATGGGATATACTCTGGTTCCAATTCTTCATGATTTCTAAAGAATCTTCCATTTCGTGTGGCTCTGAACATCAAGATAATGGCACTATCTGCTTTTCACACAAAAACATCTTAATCCAAGTATTCAATGACCTGACGTACTTACCTCGTAGTCATTTGAAGAATTTTTGTTCTGCTTCGCTATAGCTAACTGATGTGTTTACTGTGAATTCAATAACAAATCCTCCTAGAATTTGATCAAGCTAGTGATTGACAACCCATGTGATCTTGTCATCGAATGTCTCTAGTCTTTGCACCAATTCTTGCATCCACACTATAGGACTGTCGAGCTTCCACCTTCCTTGACTCTTTGTCAATTTAGCTAACCACTCATATATTTAAATTGGGAAAGTGCAAAAGAAGATTTTGTGTACCTATGTATATAGATACCTATTCAACCAATCCTCCTTCGACATGCGAAGATTCTTGTTTTCTTGAGTCACAAACTCATGAATCTTACGATCTAACCACTTTTCAATCTATTTCTTAGTTGGATTCCAATGATGCATCATCACACATCTCTTTAAGCAGATCCCAGTCCTGACAATGGAACCATTTGTTGGCTTAGGGGGTCCTGACCCAAGTTTAGAGTTAGTTGCGCCAACCAACAAAACCCTACACTACTAGCCCTTTTGGCAACAACCTGCGTAGCGCAGGCTGCAGTCTCACCCGAAGTAGTATTTGTGGATGTAAGAACCAAGTTTCTCCATCCAGAGACTAGTGTGATGTCTTCCAGCACCTTAGATCTTCCTCCATGTAGATCAATAGACTTCTAGGGATCGTTACTGTAACTAAGTTAAATCTACCTCCAGACCTTTGCGAAGGTCCACGATCAGTCCTTGCGGACCTTAAACAATCGACTTACCTACTTTCGTATATCAACAAGCAACCCTAAATCAGAGTTCACATATATTTGCTTAATTCGTTAGAAAACATAAGAGAAATAGCTTTTAACTTCGCGGGAGTGGCTAAGAATTTATTTCATACATTATTAAGACAAATTCAGTGAATTTTCATAGCATTCATTCAATATTTCATGAAACATATCATTAATCGAAAACATATAACATAAACAGGTTCAATGGAAATACTTAGTAATTCTACAAAAAGTTGTCTTTATTTATCTCCAGTTCACTGATTACATACTCTTCTACCATGCGCACATAGCTGCAAGGGTCCGCACGCTCAGCTACGGCCTCTACCCAGGCCTCCTATGCACTCAGCTCTAGGAGCCTTCCCTTATCTACCTAAGCGCAAGAAGTAGAGCCTTCCTGCCTTAGCACTTGCCCAACAAAAGCTCTTCAATGTACCCAATTCTCTATCAACAGTTATATCTAAGACTTGCTAAGACTCAACTATTTATATCTTTTCTAATACAATATCATGGCCCCCACTCATGGGTGAGTCTTCAAAACCGACCAAAACAAGGCGCTACTACCCCTTTTACTCCTATCTATTTGTGCGCTCCGCATCCACATTTCGTGGAGACTTTACATCTTTTACAAAATATGACTAAGTTAACTCAATTCTACCCCTGGGTAACCCATCCCAACATGAGGCCTTAAATGACACTTTTTTTCATCTCAAACATACCATGGAAAAATATTCCATAATATAAATATCAATACCTTTCGAACAATGAAAAATCACCTTAATAAGAGACCACATGAGAAAGTTATGTCCCTTGAAAATTGACCTATCATGATTAACCACCATAATTTGAGAATATGTCATTTCATCCCCCATTACTCATGGAAAAGGATATAGCCATGTGGGGACAATGAAGAAGAATATAGAGGGATTAGTTTGTAACAAATGTTGAGGGTTGAAATGGTCAAATCTAACCCTCACTTGGATATTGGGATGTGTTATAACCGGGCCGGTAGGGGGAAAGGGGTTCCATTTTATTTGCTTGTATTTTGTTCCATAGTAGAGAAGAGAATCTTAGTGAGGATAGAGAGAGAGCAGAGAAAATGGTGTTTATGTTTTGTAGTATCTCACGTGCGATAGGTCTCAAGTAACTCCATAAAGAGTACATTCTCCTTTGTACTTGCATCATTTCCATTCGAGACAAAAGAGAGTAGAGCATCCTCATCTTCTATATGTGTTTTTTCCCATAAGGGTTTCCCATAACATATTTGGTGTTAATTTTGGTTTTTGAGTGATTGCATTTACCTATTATATATTTTCCACATATTATCTATTGCATGCATAAAGATAGAAAATGTAATAACAAATCTAGAATCTAAAAGGACTTAACCCTTCATAGTATACCTTTTGGTTTATTTTCAAAGATCTATTGTGATTAACTATACAATGGAATATCCATAGAATTTTACATACCACTAAAGTAGCAAGAAATACAGGAAAGATATACATGCATCATTTTAGGCTATAACAAAATAAAAATGGTAGTTAATGGAGGAAAAAGGCACTAAAAGGTAGAAGAACAAGCATGTCAAATAGTGGCATATCTAAGACCCATCATCTACCCTCAATCAAAAGTGCGGTGTGCCCTTATGAAACTAGCACAATGAATTAGAGTCAAAATTTCCATTAGATTGTATTTGGTGGAGATTGTTGATGCTAAACACATATTTTCCTTGCTCCAAAGAAGAGCAATAACCAACATTGTTATCAATTTATTGCCAACAATGGGTTTCCAATTTAGGTTCCATTATATAATCAAACCAATATCTTGAAACATGTAGCCTTTTAAAAGGTTCATGGAATTTTGGACTAATCCATCTAGGGTCACATATTCTAATGCACTTGATATATATTTCCACTCGTTATAAGGATACAAAAAGCTTGGAGAAATTGAAACCATCTTTCCTTTTCATTTCCTCAAATGAATTGTCCCATCTGTGCTTCCTAGTTACCGCTACATCTTCTCTCAAGAAATTAATTCACCCAAAGCAGGGAAATATCACCTCCAAAATAACTTAATTACTACATGGTGTGATGCAAGGGTAATCTATGGGTTGAGGTGCTCATCTCTCACCCACAAACTATAGCCCTACTGATTTTGTTTCATCACATACTAGGCATATCTCCATTGATCTTAGTGGCTTATAAAAGATGTAAAATTCCTTAAGTGGACATCACCAATGAAGGGATCCACCTTCGATCATGGTACAATATATTTGCATGTTGTATAGCTTAGATAGTAAGTTTTTTTCCTCATTACTCCTTTTGAAGAATGCTTCCTAAAATAATCCTATTGAATTCAAATTGTAAGGGTTATATATAGTTAGAGGATGTAGTTGTAGCAATAAATATGTCTCATATAGAAAGATAGAGTAGACATGGGATGTCTCTCTGCAATTGAGGATGGAGTCAAAAAGAGAGTTCATGTATTTTTTTCCTCATTCAAGCTCTTCACTTGACCTTCAAGCTCAAATACCGTCTACTGTCCTTCTTTCCAATGATCCCACTTGGATCAATGTTAATCCAAATGCATAACTAACATTATCTCAGGTTATAAATATCCGACATGTGTTCCTCCAAAGGAGTTGCACATTTACCATAGGCTACAACTACATTCTTCCACTTAAAATTGTCATCCCTCAAACATAGGGACTCATATGATCCCATGGAATCCATTTGGACTCAACTTTCCTAAACCTTAGGTAGGATCTCCTTTGTCTACATCTCTTTGAATTGAATAAATAATTACTCTATTTGTATTTCTTTATATTGAACATGTATTTCCTATTCTTGTATTAAAAAAAAAATGTATCTGGTTTCCTCAAAGGTTGTGAGTAGATCTTCTTCATCATACACTAGTTCTTCATTCCCCCAACAAGTAACATATACTAGCTTAGGCCGAGCCTCAAAAACAATTTCAACCAAATTATTAGGTGATCCAATAACTATATTAGGGAATAAGGGAGGATTAGTAGCAAGGCATTCTTCCTCATCATGTAATCCTTGGTTAATGGATTGTACTAGTACATCTTATTTTCCTATGGTTGATACTCTAGCAGCTTCCCCTTGATTTTTCCAAGATTCCTGTTGGGCATGGAATCCCCCCACAACATGTTTTGGGGCTCAAAGCCCAAGTTTTAGTCAAAGGTTTTGTAAGACTCCACGATTTGTGGGCGCGGAGCACGAAGTATAGGTTAAGTCATAGGGCTGTTCGCCCTAAAGTAATGTAATGTAATGTAAAGTCATGTCGGCCTACCCATGGTCCATGGACCATGGGATTGTATAAATAGAGCGAGGCTCTAAGTTGTAAAGATAGCGAAGAAATAGGAAAAACTAGTACGAATGGTTCGAGCTTAGAGTAGGATTCTAAGTGTATTGGGTCATAGTAGTAGGAAGAGGCTGTGCAATTGAGTGCGCAGAGGCCTAGTAGAGTCCGTAGCTAAGTGCGCAGACCCCTGCAGCTGACTGCATAGGGTGGTGTTGAGTCTATAATCGGGATTGAAGATTAATAAAGAGAACTTGATTCTTATTTTTGTGTATCTGTTGTGCATTGCCTTCTTTACGTTTATACTGTGTTGTTTATCGCGTGCACTAATATGATTGTTGAATATGCTATAATAATCATTAGTCTTACATAAACAAGTTACTTTGGTATTATACGGGTTTCCCCCGAGTAGGGTTACGCAAAAGCAGCACCGCAGGTCGCGAAGGGATGGTAAGTGCGCGTAGCGACGGGTTAGACCGCGAACCTTGAGAAGCTCATCAGACATCCGCAGGGTGCAGGAACCTAGTTCTAGCACCCTCCCATACTACTTCCAGTGAGACCTCAATCTACACTCCATGGACTATTGCCAAAAAGGGCCAATAGTATAGGGATTTGCTTGGCTAAATCACCTCTGAACCTGGGTCAGGCCCATACAAGCCAACAAATGGTTATGTTGTCGAGTTCGGGATCTCCATAAAGGATGTCTGATGTCGTGCCACTAGAATCTAACAAAGAAAGAAATTGTAAAGTGGTTGGACAAGAAGATTCATGAGTTTGTGGTGTAGGAAAGCAGAAATCCATGAGTATCCAAGGAATAGTGGTTGGAGCGCTACTTGTATATAGAAATCCACGAAATTTTCTTTGCATCCTTTCCTTCTGAGATGTATGAGTGGATCGCGAAGTTAGTAGACAGCCAGCATATTCCACGTTTACCACCTCCACCCACACAGCCACCCATCTCACCCTCCTCACCTCCATATCCACCCACCCCACCTCTGCCACCACCCCAGTTCAGTATGGTGAGTGCGATCAAACTACTGATATTCAGAGGAGTAGGAAATTAAGATCCGGACCAATTCTGGTTCATGGTAAGAGTAGTATGGGAAGCACAAGGCATCGTGGATGATAATATTAAAAAGGCTATGCTGGTAAGTGCATTGCAGGATCGCACATTAACATGGTATATCAAGAATTCTAATGACCGCTCGAATGCAGGGATCATAGAGATCTAGGCCACGCTGAACAGGGAATCTAGCAAGGAAAAATCAGAAACACAATCAATCATCGGGTTTAAAGAGATCGCGATGCTCTCGGGCGAGACCCCCTGGGATCTGGACCAAAGGCTGAAGAGTACGATTCGCGATGCTCCTGGGCAAGACCCCCTGGGATCTAGACCAAAGGCTGAAGAGTAATAGATGCACAACATCGCGCATGGTTTGTGGCCTCACTTACACCACACTTAAGGAGGATGCTATCACAGCAAAAACTTTCCACCTTGGCCGAAGCATTGGAGATGGCTATGAGATTACATGAGACCCCTATACAAGAACCTAGATTGAGAGTCCAACAAATCCACGTGCAACTGTAGAATATGTGTTTGGAAATGCAAAGTTTGAAATAGGAAAGGATACCTCAGACGGAGGTGCATGAGGAAGTATCGTGCATAAAATGCAAGGGCCAAGGGCACGATAAGGACCACTGTCCAGTGTTCGTGAACTACTTGGCAGGAGGAGGGTTGATGCTGTTAAGACCAGAGGCATAGGCAGGGCCGAGTGCGATGTCTACCCTATGGTACGCGATCTACTAGATAGGGGGAAAACACACTATGGACAATTGTCATCTGTTGCAAAAGTATACACAGATGTCCCAACAATTGTTTTGTAATTTCTGCAGGTCGGTAGGCCATGATGAACGCACCTGCCAAAGCTATGAACTAATGATGGATTAGACTCCTGCCTATAGGGTGCAGATGGAAACGAAAGCCCTTGACCCAAATGTAGGGATGGCACGTGCTAGATTTTAGGGGAGCGGTCGGGGTCGAGGCGGAATGGGACCATGAAGGGGTCACAGACAACTAATTTGTTACAATTGCAGAGGGCTAGGGAATTATGCCCGCGATTGTACAAACCTGACAAGAATATCATGTTGGTATTGTACATAGTTTGATCATGAGGCAAAAGATTGCCCTTCGCTCCTAGCGAAGATGCGTGAAAACGGGGTACTCCACCCCCCTCCGACACAAAATTTACAAATGTTAAGGTTTGAGCCATGCGAAGAAGACCCAAATGTAAACATGATGCTCAGGAGTGGTATGACCACGGGATATGATAAAGGGAAGTAGGTAGAAGAAATCGTGTGGGTTCATAAGGCACCTACAAAGGAACCCGAATTTGATTTAGAACGCACAAAGGAGACATTCATAGAAGCTAAGAAGAGCTTCATGCAGGCCTCCACTTTAGGTAGTAAGGATCAACTAGAACCAGGGATGGATCCTTCAATGCTCACTACCTTTATGGAGACATGCATGAAACTACTGCGCGACAACAAGGCGGTCAAAGGACTACAGGAACTTATTGCTAGGTGCGCAGGGTCAGGAGAACCACGCGTGGTCTGGAAACTTGGAAAGCATGCATTGCGCACAGGAAGGGAAATGAGGTTGACAACACAAATAGGTGAGTATGAAATGGATCAGGTAATATTGGATCTGGGTTCGGACGTGAATGTAATACCAAAGCAAACATGTGAATGCATGGGCAGACCCACATTACAATGGTCCCCTATTCAGTTCCGAATGGTGAACCAATAGAAGATTTTTCCCATGGGAAGATTGCAAGGGGTAACAGTCAATATTGAAGGTGCAAGCATGCAAGCAGATTTTGAAGTGATAGATATTGTCGATGACAACAATCCCTATCCCATGCTACTAGGAATAGATTGGGCCACCGATATGAATGGAGTCATAAATCTAAAGAGGTGCAAAATGATCTTTGAGAAAAAGTCACTACTCATGATAGTACCGTTAGATCCAACCGAAGGAGCGCAATACACTGAACCGGTGCATGACAACGATAGTGACGATGATCTCGATTGTTTTTACAAGATAATTGCGCGAGAAGAATATTGGGTGAATCCGACTATAGATGGAAGAATTTCGTGGGAGCGTGAAAGCTCTTGCACTTCAGATTCAAACGAAGAGATAGAGCGATGGTAGAATCGGCTGCACGAAGTAACACCGCTTAATTGCAACATGATGATTAGATCATTGCGCTGTGTGACAACAGAGGCAAGGAAGTTGTCGACATATGATGGATTAGAAACGGTGGACGAATTTCTGAGCAAATTTGAAAGTGCAGTACTAGAACAGTAGCAGTTTGATGCACTGAAATGGGCACTGCGCACAACACCCGCACAATGGTGGGGTACGCATCAAGGAAATTTTGAGGACTGGCGCGGATGTAGAAGGATGATGCACCTACATTTTGGAAAACCCCAACCCTGAACAAAATCCAATCATTAGGGGCAGAACAACTTGCGCGCCCACCTTTCTTGATGGGTACAAACATATGCTGTAGAGTTCGCACAAGTGCACACCACCCCCAGACTAGAGAATTGGAACAAACCACAGCAGTAGGAAAGGAAACACGTGCTACCAATTCTCCATGACGAGGCATTCGATAGGGTGTGTAGAGTACTGAAAAAGGTTCACCAGGTGAGACGAACTGATTGGGACCTGCGTGTACCCACTGTTCAATGGGTCTATAAGACAATGTGCAAAACCTTGAACGTGGAGACAATTCTAAAGATGTGGAACAGAGTAAAAATCATAATTTTAGAAGAGAATACAAAAAGGAGTTTGCACGTAATAGCTCCGACAATTGTGACAGTGCACGATGGCCAGGATGAAGAAATGACACATCTACGTGAGGAAAAACATCTAAGGATTCAGGAAGCCATCCGACGAGGGAACCTTAGACTTCGCGAACTCGAACAGTACTGGGTACGATTGAGGAATACAAGCATTTGGATGGACGCTGAAATCAAAAGGTTGGAAAAGGAGATCATGCAAGCATGTCTCATCGATAAACCAAGGATGACAAAGTAAAAAATGGATGACCATACCATTGCATTAGAAGATTGTCGCCGAGAGTTTATGACTTTGCTGCCATGGCTATGACCGCACCTCACCAAATGCCGTAACCAGGGAAGTGCACTGCATACAGTAGAATGTGTGGTGTCGACGATCACATAGATAATTGAGGAGTTTCCACAGACCATGTTGAAAGGAAAGTTGAAGTCTCGCACGGGTGGTGCGACCACCTAACTAGCTGTAGGGAGCACAGTCTCAGTGCTCCAAACAGTTGAAAGAGAGTACGAGACTCTTAAAGAATCTATTTGGGGGCTGCATGATGAGGGAGGTGCGCGCAGAATCAGCATGACACAAGGGTCGCGCCCGTGCACCCAGGGTTGCGTTGCTGCGTGGGTAGGCTGGGAAGTAACCGTTGGTGTCACTGTTCATGACGAGATGTCCAATTTAAGACAAAATTGAGTGGGCGGCGGGCATTTAAGACATGAATTAAGGGCTATATTTGGGGAAATTTTCCGCCAAGAAAGCATTTATGGCTGAGAATTGGGGGGAACGGTCGAATTTGAATTCAAAAGGTGCTATAAAACTCCAAGGGCTAACCACGAGACAACACTTGTTCATTTGAGATTTGAGCAGTTCATTAGAGCACAAAGTGTTGAGCGCCGAACAAGATTTGAGCTCCGAAGTTCGCAAACAACCATAGATAACTCAAGCAAGATGACAACTACCAGGAGAGGTTTGGGCTCTGCAAAGGGAACCACCGACAAGGCCACGTAGAACCCCATGGTACATGATGTTCTTGGAGACAACATGGTCACACCGGTGATCCTGAAATTGCCTTGGACGCTGAGCCCCAAGAAAGATAAGCAGGTGGCGGGACTAGTTCGAATGTCTCCAAGGAATCCGCGGTGCGATAAACTTTCCATGGAAGAAAAGGGAAAGGCTGTAACCATTGAGACAGATGATGAGGAGGACCTACAGGCTCTCATCGATGAGATAGAGGCAGTAGAAGACATGGAAGAGGACATCCAGCGGGTGCGCGCCGCGGTGAAATTGCTCAAGTACATTCCTCTGTGAAAAGGGAAAGCCAAGATACCCAAGGACTTGGATGCCACTAAAAGCGCACTCAAGACCCCACTCCTCCCAAATGGAGTTGTGTTTGAGAGATCGCACCTGGGTCGCATACCCATAATGAAGTTTAAGGATTGGGACCTCACAGACAGCGAGACGTTCCCACACTTGGAGATGGAGAGCCTAATGAAGCAAGGTACAAAGGGGTTAGTCACAATAATAGAGCTGTGGAAATGGCTGCGCGGTGTGGAGAAGGCTAGATTATTTCATCTGCTATGGATTCCACACTTTCACCGTGTTCCTATTGATGAGCCCCAATTTTTGGTACAATTTGGGCTCATTTGGCCTACTTGCTTTGCTCAAACCATTCAATTTTTACTGCTTATGCATGCATTTCTTAGTTTATTCATGTTGTTTGTAGGAAGAAGGGTAGACATTTTATCTACGTGACTAATGCATGATGCTTTCAGGTTTTTGGCATTAAAAGGGAGAAAAAGACAACGAAAAAGGAGACAAGGAGACAATGAGGTGGCATTGCTGGTTTTTAGGAGAGGATGTCCACGGTCTTGGGGACCTTCCTCGTGATTCCCACCAAGAACTCCGAGCTCCAATCCATCTCCCCACCGAGCTTAGAAGCAGCCATTTGTTCTACAGGAACAACAGTTATAACAGTTCTACAGGAACAGTAGTTATGACTGTCCTATAGGAACGCAGTCATCTACAGGAAAGCGGGTGCCTCGCGAAAAAAGGTGGCCAATTGAGGAGGTAACCCTGAACTCTTAATGTAACTGGTTATTAAAAGTGGCAAGACCATCATCCACGGTCGGGTTATAAAGATATTGGTGGAATTGTTGTTTGTTGTGCCGTTGCTACCATTCTACAGGATGTTGGTATAAGTAGTTTGTGTTGAAATTTTGTATGTGCATGCTCTGTCTTCATAGACCAAATCTCTTTTGCATCTGCCACCTTTTGTTAAAACGACTGTGTTCATCATGCCGGGTGGGTTTATAAGACGAGAGCCCACTGATTCAACTAACTTAAGGAGAAACCCGACAGTGGTAGAGCTCTTCACCAGAGCACAATGGATGCCTTTTTGTGATAAGCTGCAGGGCTACGATGATGAAGTAGCCGAGGAATTCTTGTAGGCTTTGAAGCCTAAATCCCAGACACTGGCCACAGTAAACTTCAGAGGTCTAAGCCTCACACTCACCCCAAAACATATCAGTCGGATCACAGAACTTCCTATGGGTCTGCCGTGGGATAAAGAGGAGAGAAAGCTGAGTCAGCAGGCAAAGAAGGAATTCTTTCCACCTGAGGAAGAATTCTCGGAGGATAAAAACAGGGTGAGAAGAACGAGCCTATCACCACCTTGGAATGAAGTCAGTTTGCAAATCATGAAATATATTACTTGTGAAGGCCGGTTCAGCATCGTGTATGCATATCACTTTCGGTTACTCACTGAGTTGAGGCACCGAATTGACCTTCCTATAGAGCAAAAACTGAGCATCCCTTATTATCTCCTGCAGTCCCTAATGGAGTGTGCTACAAAGCTAAGAGAGGGCATACCTGATCAGATAGCCCACCATGGGTTAATAAAGCTGCTTGTGGAAGATGCATTGCACTCATATAAGGTCCCCCTCTCATGGGAATCCTTCCGCAATTTAACCAAAGATGGGGATATTAAAATGTTGATCGAAGAGACGGGTTCCTCTAGCAGTGAGGAACACGAAGCAGTGGCCGAAGAAAAAAGGAAGAAGCATGAGGAAAAGAAGGACCAAGAAAAAGGTGGCACACCTATCCTGTCAGCAAGGGAAAAGAGGATGAAGAGCAGAATGGACAAAGCAGAGGTGGCCCACGTCAGCCCAAGTACCTCAACAGCACCTGCACCCAAAGCAAAAAGCAAAACTCAAGCAGGCAAGCAGGCGGAAGTGGAGACACCTGTATCTACAGGAAAGCAAAAGCAGGCTTCTACAGGAAGCCCGAAAACACAAACTCAGGCTTCTACAGGAAGCCCAAAAATCATTGAGAAACAGGCTTCTACAGGAAGCCCGAAAGCAAAGACCAAGGCTTCTACAGGAAGCGTGAAAATCGTTGGAGAACAGGCTTCTACAGGAAGCCCAAAAACGGAGACAAAGGCTTCTACAGGAAGCCCGAAAGTGCAAACACAGGTTTCTACAGGAAGCCCGAAGACAGAGACAAGAGCTTCTACAGGAAGCCCAAAACTGCAGAAACAGGCTTCTATAGGAAGCCCGAAATTGCAAAAACAGGCTTCTACAGGAAGCCCCAAAAAGGTAAAACCCAAAGAGAAGAAGGTGGATATTCTGGCACAGGAAGCAGCAGCGGTATTAGCTGGCCTCAACACGCCACCTAAGCAAAAAGACAAGAGGAAGAGGGAGACCCCGCTGTACTTTAAAGCTCAGAGAAGCGTTAGGATAAAAACGGGCAAGCCACCACCTCAATCCAGCGGCCCGATTGTCATCGAAGATACACCTGCTTCTCCCAAGGAAAAATCACCCTCCAGGATCACAGTTACCTACGAGAAGGGGAGTCCAAAGAAGAATACATGGCAAGAGAAGTTAGAACAAACTCAGCTACAGGAAGCTGAAAATGTTCTACAAGATACTCTGGCCCGGCTACAGGAAACAGAAAAGAGGGAAGGAGAAGGGCCCTCATCACCAAGGGAGGATGAGGCAGAACCGCCTGAAGAAACAGCAAGAGAACATATACCAGAACCTAGCCCTTCACCCAATCTGAATTCATATTACACCTTTTTAGAGGCGAGCAAAATCATACCACAGAAATTTACTGTACCTCTATTTTTTGAACTAGAGAAAGAAAGAGTCCGTTCCCACACATGGATGCAAATCGCCAAATCAAAGGGGGTGGCGGACATAGGCCCCCTACAGGATCAACTCAGGGAGGTCAGGAGTGAATTCACCATGGCTAAACATGCGGCTAGTTGCCAGCAGGCGCTTCTACAGGAAGAAAATCAGAAGTTACGGTTGCAGCTACAAGAACTAAAGGCAGGGGCAGGAACATCCTCCAAGGACATCACAAATGAACAAGAAGGCAAAAAGGAGCTGACCACCAGTCTTGAAGAGCCAATGACGCTTCTACAGGAAGCAGAACAACAGACAAGAATTGAAGTGCAAGCCTTAAAGGAACAGCTGCAACAAAAGGAAGCACAATTGGCCTGCATGGCCAGTTGGGCCATGGAAGCAATTCAGTGCAGAACGCCCGCAAAATCCTATGGATTGTTTTTAAAGGATCAATGGCTTCAGTTCCAAATAAGCACCTTGGCCCAAAGAGGTATTGCACACATCCAAAACCCACAACAATTTTCTGAATTATGCACTACTAGTTCGGCAGAAGACAAAGCCAAATTGGCAGAGTTTTACCTCCACAACTTGGCTTTGCCTAATGAAGTCTCATGGGATCCCAACATTGCCTTGGGTGATATGCAATTGATGGCCCTCGCCTCATGGTTAAACCATGAAGATCAAAGAGCAGCTGAAGCAAAATCGGTCATGAACCGAGAAGTGAGCGAACCACTGTTCATTAGGCCGGAACTAGAGGACCCGGTGGCACTCATCTCAACCCACCAACAGTTGGCTACGGATCCCACAGCTTCCTTGAGGTTTATGGACCAACAAGCCCAGGCCATAGCTCACTTTGAAGACATGGAAAGGTTGTTGGGAGAAAGTGCTGCCCAGGCTTGTGCACACAAATGGAATACCATGGCCCACAGCTTGAAAATCCGAGAGTACCATACCCCCATCCGGATGAGAGAAGCTTTGGCAAGGGTTGACCTTTACAAGAAGTCCATGCAAAGCCTCCAGGCCAGCTGGATTGGCCTTAAACTCAGCCCACCACTATTGCTAGGATTGACTGAAGGAAATACAAAGGAAGATGACAGTCAACAATGGGAAGAGGTAAACAGAAAAGCAGGGTTTCACATCTATAGAGAGGACCCTACCACAGAGCCTTGGGATGCAAGAGAAGCAGTGAAAGCAATGAAAGATGAGGACTTGGACTAAGTTGCTCAAGGATGAGCAAATAGTTTAGCTGGGGGGTGATGATGAGCCCCAATTTTTGGTACAATTTGGGCTCATTTGGCCTACTTGCTTTGCTCAAACCATTCACTTTTTACTGCTTATGCATGCATTTCTTAGTTTATTCGTGTTGTTTGTAGGAAGAAGGGTAGACATTTTATCTACGTGACTAATGCATGATGCTTTCAGGTTTTTGGCATTAAAAGGGAGAAAAAGACAACGAAAAAGGAGACAAGGAGACAATGAGGTGGCACTACTGGTTTTTAGGAGAGGATGTCCACGGTCTTGGGGACCTTCCTCGTGATTCCCACCAAGAACTCCGAGCTCCAATCCATCTCCCCACCGAGCTTAGAAGAAGCTAGCTGTTCTACAGGAACAGCAGTTATAACTGTTCTACAGGAACAGTAGTTATGACTGTCCTACAGGATCAGCAGTTAAACTTCAGTTGGACAGCCGAGCTCCTAAAATCAAGGACACCTGTTGGATGATCATTTTTGCATAAATACTGAGGCCGTAGCCTTGGATAGAAGCTTTTTGAACCTTGGCATTACTCTTGTAATTGGGAAGTATGAGCTAGAGCTCAGTCTTTGTTCCTTTTTGTAAGCCAATTTGTCATGACATCAGATTATGAATAAAGAAGGCAGATTTTGATCTAGTTCTGAGTTTTCTCAAGGAGCTATAGCTCTCAGGTTAGGGCCCAACCTGAGAGCAATAGATCTCCTCAGTGTTGTAATGTGTTTGCATTTCGTTCTAGCACTTTGAGTTTGTTTATTTTCACATGCAATTCGAATTCACAGTTTGGTAATTTAGTCGTTTTCATGAGCATAGGTAGGACTAGTTTATGGTGATTTGCTTTCAGTTGCTTAAGTTTGATAGGAGGATAGATATAATCTCTTGGAGCTCCAGCAAAAAGGTTGAGGAAGTCTCCACTGCCATCTCTGTTTGGAGATTGGAGTGCAGCCTATACCAGCCACAAAAATACGCAGTTCTTCACTTTATACATGCTGCAACATAGTCTCGTTTATGATAGATCTTTCCATGCACTTCACTCTTGCACCATACACCTTCATCACCACTTCATGCACATTCCTCTACACGCTTTATATTGTTGTTCATTGAGTTCAGGTAGCTTAGGTTAATGAATTTTCATCTCGGTGACAGTCATAAGCCATTTGTTTTATTTACACTGCTTTTCATCGTTCTATTACCTCCTTCTTCGTCTTGATCATGCATACCACCACACCCTTGACCTCTGCTCCACTCTGTTATCTTCCAAACTCCTCCACTCCTCACGTAACTTCATTCTTTAGGCATTTCGTTGTTATAACCTTCCATCCATCAACCCACTTCATACACTCGTTCTCCATCCTACTTCTCCACTCCTGAACCATCACCAGCTTTATTCCTACCTTGCACATCTCCCCCTACCATTCCATCACTCCACCATCACTTCAAACACCCACGGTAGGTCATCCTGTAGCAATTTGTAGACTTCCTGTAGAAACCCCTGCATTTCCTGTAGAATCCCCTGCAGACATCCTGTAGGAGGCCACTCACTCGGTTGCTGAGCCTCTGAACGTGAGGAACCTCTGTGGACTGATGCTAAGGATCTCTGGGGACCTCTCCTAGCCTCCCCAACCTTTCCCAAGCTTTCCTTCCTTCCGCATCACATCTGCACAACCAAACCCTAATAAGCACAAAATCACAATCACTCCATCCACTTAAAGAAAAAATACAAAAACATGTCTTTTAAGATGCAAGTAGATTAGATTCATGCATTTTCACTTGTTAGAAGTAATGGCATCATTGGTAGAAGTTTCCTTCACATTCTTTGCATCATAGAGGTTAGACTAGTTAAATTAGGGTTTCCTAGGGTTTCCATGTTTTGATTTGCTTTCAGTTCATTTTTGCCAAGTAGATTAGTCTTCTTTGAGCTAGCTTTCGTCCATCATTTAACAAGCTTCTTCTGAGAGCCTATAGAAGTTGGCTTGAGCCCTAGTGGACTTGTGCCAGCTGACCAAGTGATAGCTGCGACAAGAGCTAGTACTTGTGCATACAGCACCGTCGCTTCCAAGTTTGTACGAACTACCGGGTTGATAAAATTAAGAGACAGGAAGCCCCAGGAGTTGTAGCATTATTGCTACAATACTGGAGCTCACCATCTTTTTGGCGCCGTTGCCGGGGAAGCGTCAGAGTAATAGCAATTGTTGCTTTTCTTCTACTTTCTTACTCTTACCTTCTGCTAAGTAGTTTACTTCATTTCCATTCTGCAAAAGTAGCATAGCATTTCCTACTTTCATAGATTAGCATTTCGTGCTTTCATAGATTAGCATTTCCTTTCTACAAGCGTAGACTAGCATTTACATTCCTGTAATTTCATTTGAGCAAAGTAGATTAGTCCTTTCCTGCTTTCAGTTAATTTTGCATCTTTCATAGATAGTTGTAGATCAATCTGTCTCAGTTTTGCAGGTACCAAAAGAAAAGCAAAGCAAAAGCAATCAAAGAGAAAAAAAGAAAGTCTTTTCCATTTCATGCCTCGTAGGAACCGAGATAGATCAGGCAAATTCCTACCAAACACCCCCACCACATCACTGAGTCACCCTTCTCTCCTCTTTGGTGACAGTGACCCAGAAGAACCTATAGGTGAACATCCTGAGATATCCAAAGATCCTATAGTAGAAGAAGAGTTAGAGACTACTCCATTTGAAGCTATGGCTGATAATAGAAGAGAAGATGAGAGAATAGAAGGTGCCTTCCCCATCCGAGAGACCAATGGAGAGATGAAAATGAAAAACATTAGCCCCTCCACCTTACCTCACTTCCATGGGTTGACCACTGAAGATCCAGATACCTTCCTGTTTGAGTTTGCTGTCCTTTGTAGAACCTATGACTATACTGAAGATGAGCAAAAGTTGAAACTTTTCCCTTCCACTCTCAAGGATGCAGCACTACGCTGGTTCATGGGTTTACTTGGGAATAGTATCACTACTTGGGCTCAGATGCAGCAAGCTTTCAACACCAAGTACCAGGATTACTGTAGGTCCAAGGAAACAAAGGGGGAAATCTTTCGGATGTCCATGGGAAATGATGAGTCCTTAGAGGATTATGAGAAGAGGTTCCAACTAAGCTATAAGCGGGCCAGGTGCAAACTTGACCCTGAATCCCTCAAGTTGGTCCTACTCCAAGGAGTCCCTGAAGACCTCCTAGATACCCTTCACATGTTAGCTGGGGGGGACATTTACCAACTGCCTTATGAGGACATCAAGACTGTGTTTAGAAACCACTCCAGGGCAGCTCGGAAACGAGGTAGAGGAAACCACCTCTCAACTAGTGTCCCTTTCTCCAAACATGAGCTTGCAAACCAATTAGAAGATCTTAAGAGTGAGGTGAGACAAACCATTGCCATGCAGCTTGATACATTCAGGATTCAGCAAAAGAAAGAAGAGGCTAAGAGAGCCTTGGCTGTCTTCTGTACTAGGTGCACAAGGAGGCACCTTAAGAACGAATGTCCATTGCATTCGGTTGAAGTGTGTTTCGTTTGTGAGGAGGACCATCCCACAAATCAGTGTCCAACCTTACCTGGGTTTAAAGCCATGTACCAAGGGACCGAAGCTCCCACAGAGCCTCTCTATTACCTCAACCAAAGGAGGCCACAAGGATCTAGACCTTATCAGCAGGGGATGCAAGGGGCATCTCAAGCTTATTACAACCCCAACCAGTCAACTCCTATGCCTTCCTGGGGTCCCTCTGCTCATCCTTCATGGTCCATGCCTCCTCCATGGTCTTATCCACCTCAGTACCCCACTCAACCTACTTCTCATCCATATCACTCACATACCCAGCCACAGCCTCAATGGAATGCACCTCAGTTGGGGTGGAGGCCCCAATACAACACTCCTCCTGCCATTTTGCCTCCACCACCAGTTCAACCTCAACCATTACCTCCTGCTCCTCCAAGGCAACCTCAAATGCCTGCTCAACCGAACCCGAACCCCAAAAATAGACAGGCCCAGCAGGTATACACTAGGGAAACCTCATGCCCTACCTATGTTGTGGAGATCCAAGAGATCAACCTTCGATCTGGAAAGACTCTACCAGATCGCCAACCTCCTCCCCCAGAGGATGAGGAAGATAAACAGGAAAGTGAACCAAAGGCTATTCCACCCTTTCCTGAGAGGCTAACAGCCACCACACAACCTAACCCAGAAGAAGATGAGCTTTTGGGTGAGCTCAAGCAATTGTGTGTAAAAATCCCACTTCTCCAAGCCATCAAGGATGTGCCAATATATAACAAGCTGGTTAAGGAGAAGTGTTTCAAACACCCAGGCAGACGGAAGAAAGATGCCTCAACTATCAATGTCATAGGACAACTGTCTGACCTTATGCTAGGACAAGTCATCTGCCCAAAGTACCTAGATCCTGGAAGTCCTGTAGTAGATGTTCACATCAATGGCACCATTATCCCCCACACCTTGATTGATCTGGGGGCGGCCATCAATGTGATGACCAGGGATACCATGCTTAAACTCAATCTTCAGGGTTCCTTGAGGAAGACCTCGACAGTACTGCAATTAGCAGATTTCTCCACCGTGACTCCCGAAGGGATTGTGGAGGATGTCATGGTCTCCATTGATTCTTGGGAATACCCTGTGGACTTCCTGGTTCTGCAACCAAAGGCCAAGCTTACTGGATATCCTCTCATTTTGGGAAGGCCTTGGTTAGCTACTGCAGATGCTTACATAAGTTGTCGGGCAGGAAACATGACCATCAAAAATGGTCCCATGTCCAAGCAGCTAGTCCTATACCCTCCTGCCCAACCTTCTTTAGAGCATGATTTACCACTCTGGTTGGAAGAAGGAGAAGAAGACGAGGTGTACTCAGCACCTCTGTGCACCTTAGATACCACTAGGAAAGACCCCCCAACCGAGGATGACTTGATCAAGACCTTGATCCAGAATCCACCTTCCAGTGCACTACCCTTAGAGGAATTGGTGGAGGATGCCCAAGCTAGCACCTTAGTGGATCTCTGTACAACCAACCCTGTTACTCCCAGAGTCAAGAATGTGGAGTTCGGCCCTGAGAAAGCATTGAAGATCAGCTCCTCCCTATCTCCTTCCCAGGAAAAGGAGCTGTGTAGTCTGTTGGCCAACCACCTAGATGCTTTTGCTTGGAGCTATAAGGAAATGAAAGGAGTCCATCCTTCGGTCTGTACCCATCATATATACATCAAAGAGGATTGTAAACCGGTTAGGCAACCTCAGAGGAGAATGAATCTAGCCCTTAAAGACATTGTCAAGGAAGAATTGCAGAAACTGTTGGATGCCGGATTCATCTACCCCATCTCAGATAGTGAATGGGTGTCCCCTCTAGTGTTGGTTCCCAAGAAAAATGGGAAATGGAGGATTTGTGTGGACTACTGAGAACTGAACAAAGCTACCAAGAAGGACCATTTCCCTCTACCTTTCATAGATCAAGTGTTGGATGGACTGGCAGGAAAGAAGTTCTTCTCTTTCCTGGATGGGTTTAGCAGGTACAATCAAATCCAAATCAGCCC
Organism: Pinus tabuliformis; assembly: GCA_031772625.1. Lineage (NCBI taxonomy): Eukaryota > Viridiplantae > Streptophyta > Pinopsida > Pinales > Pinaceae > Pinus > Pinus tabuliformis. The sequence goes on along the minus strand of CM062805.1, from coordinate 698,575,586 downwards.
GGAAGACCAAGATAAGACCACCTTCACTTGTCCTTGGGGTACCTTTGCCTATCGAGTCCTTCCCTTTGGGCTATGCAATGCTCCTGCTACCTTTCAGAGAGCTGTCTTGAGCATCTTCTCGGAGCTGGTCCATGATGCAGTGGAAATATACATGGATGACTTTACTCCTTATGGGGCCAACTTCCAGGAAGCATTGTCCAACCTGGGGAAAGTCCTAACCAAATGCACCGAGATGAACTTGTCCCTTAGTCCTGAAAAATGTGAATTCATAATGACTGAGGGGACCGTGCTAGGCCATACCATTTCTTCCCAAGGATTGCAGGTGGATCCTAACAAAATTGCTCTCATCAAGGGGGTTCCACCTCCTCAAAAGGTAAGGGATGTCCGGAGTTTCTTGGGATTAGCAGGATACTACCGGAGATTCATTAAAGATTTCAGCAAGCTAGCCTCGCCATTGTTTGGTCTGTTGGCAAAAGATGTGGAGTTTAAATGGACTGACGATTGTCAGAGGGCTTTAAATGAATTGAAGGACAAGTTGGTGTCAGCCCCAATCCTGAGAGGTCCAAACTGGGCCCTACCTTTCCACATCCACACTGATGCCTCGAACAAAGCCATAGGTGCAGCTTTAGGACAAGTTGAGCAGGTACTTCCATATGCCATTTACTTTGTTAGCAAAAACTTGTCCAAAGCTGAGCTGAATTACACTGTAACCGAGAAAGAATTCTTGGCTGTGGTCCATGCATTGAACAAGTTCCGACATTATATTACTGGTTACCAGACCTTTGTACATACTGACCATGCTGCTATTAGATATTTGATGAATAAACCAGATGTGAATGCTCGTATTATTAGATGGTTACTTTTATTGCAGCAGTTTGATCTAACCATTGTTGATAAACCAGGTAGAGAAAATGTTGTTGCTGACTTTTTATCTAGATTGGATTTGTCTGCAGATGAGGATGGAACAGTGGACGATCAGATGCCTGATGAACATCTGTTTGCTATTTCAGTACTCTCTCCATGGTTTGCTGATATAGCAAACTATCTTGTTTCAGCACAGTTCCCTCCACACCTATCTTCCAGAGAGAAGAGCAGAATCATCAGAAAAAGTGCCTCATTCACTTGGATCGGGGGCAATCTGTTCAAGCTTGGCCCCGATCAGATCTTAAGGCATTGTGTAAGGGAGGAGGAAGTCTTTGATATCCTCCTCACTTGTCATGATGGGCCTTGTGGAGGGCATTTTGCAGCAAAGAGAACTGCCTTCAAGATCCTGCAGGCAGGCTACTATTGGCCCACACTTCATCAAGATGTTAGAAGATATGTCAGTCAGTGTGACCAATGCCAAAGAATGGGGAAACCGACCCAAAGGGATGAGATGCCTCTCCAACCTCAAGTGACTCTTGAGCCATTTGAGAAGTGGGGCATGGACTTTGTGGGCCCAATCAACCCCTCTTCGAGGCAAAGGACTTAAATCATTGTGTGTACTGACTATTTGACAAAGTGGGCAGAGACCAAAGCAGTCAAAGCAGCAACAGAAGAAAAGGTGGCCGAGTTCCTAAGAGATAACATCTTCTATAAGTTTGGCTATCCAAGAGAGCTGGTCACCGATCAAGGGAGCCAGTTCACCTCCAACCTGGTTGAAGATCTCCTAGCTCATCACAAGATCAAGCACAAGAATTCCACCCCTTAGCACCCTCAAGCAAATGGGCAGGTGGAAGTCACCAATAGAGCATTAGAAGGGATCTTGACTAAAGTGGTGAGCAGCAGCAGAAAGGACTGGGCATATCGCCTGGTAGAAGCCACATGGGCCTACAACACCACTTGGAAGACCACCACCGGTTTCACACCATATGAGCTGGTCTATGGGAAGAAAGCTTTGCTGTCCATTGAGTTTGAATACAACACCTTGAGGATGGCAGCTCAGCTGGACCTAGATCTCAGCCATGCACAACAGGAAAGGCTGCTGCAGCTGAATGGCCTGGACGAGCACCGCATGCAGGCCCTCCTTCACTCAGAAGTGGTTCAACTTCAGAGGAAGGTGTGGCATGACCAACATCTCCATGACAAGCAATTTCAGCCGGGAGATTGGGCTTTGTTGTATGATTCCAGATACAAAGATTTCAAGGGGAAGTTGAGAACCCGATGGCTAGGACCATATACAGTGGAGAAATGCCATGACAATGGATCTGTCCTCATTCGAACCATTGATGAGGAAGCCATTTCCATGCTTGTCAATGGGCATTGATTGAAGATCTACAGGAGACCTCTCTCAAGACAAGAGTTTATCAAAACTATGGAGAAATCTGTATTGGTCATAGAGAAGGGTTCTGCCTCTGCCTCTGGCACACCCTGAAAAAATGTCTGAAAAAAAAAAGAAAAAAAGAAAAAAAAAAAAAAGAAAAAAAGAAATAAAGATCCTTGGGTGAAAATCTCTCTGAGGCGCCCAAGGAAAGTAGTAGGGGTGAAAACCTCATTGAGGCGCTCCTATTGCTTTTGTTTAAAAAAAAAAAAAAGAGAAAAGGTTGAAAAAGATCCTTGAGTGAAAACCTCTCTGAGGCACTCAGGGCAGATGGCATGGGTGAAAACCTCTTTGAGGCTCCCCTGCCATCTTTCAAAAAAAGAAGAAGAAAAAAAAAGAAACAACAATAAGCAAAATATGGTAAAAATTGCATGCAGGTTGCAGATGCTCTATAAGGAAGAGGAAGCCCTTCAACTCACAGCCAAGGGTCCTTATCATGCTGTCAAGGAACCTCATCAGTACCTCCTCCAAGAGCACCCATGTTTTTTCAAGGTATGTGCAATTTTATCATGGTTTGAATCTTCTACAGGAAGCTGCTGTCTTTCTACAGGAAGGCGCAGTCTTTCTACAGGAAAGTGCAAACTTTCTACAGGAAGGCCGAACTTTCTACAGGAAGCTCTGTGTTCTACAGGAAACTTCCTGTAGGAGTTTTGGACGGCCAGAATTCATCTTAAAAAGAGATTTCGTGACCATGGATTGGTTTGGATGCATGCAAGCCTCTGTTGGCATCCTTGCACGTTGCTGTCACCATGCTCCACCACCCGTGTCGACATGCGGCCAAGTCCCTGCACAAACAAAGAAAATCGATGAGTTCTCGCGGGAAAGCCATTTCCAAAGGTTAACAAATGATGGAATCTCATACCACATGCATCAAGAGCTCCGGGATTGTGATCGAGAAGCCAGAACCGCTATCGTGCAGCATGCACCAAAGGAGAAAGGACTGTTACGAGACCCCTCGCGGGGATCCTGTAACAGTTCGACCTGCTCGAGTGGAATTTCTACAGAACCGCCATCCAAATGAAACGCAGGCGCATGCAAGAAAAACCATCCACTCCAGCGTTGGCAGCCTGTAACCACGAGCTTCCGGGTCTGTGTAAGTCGCACGCAGCAGGTAGATCCGCTCACAATCGTCCGAGAACTGGAAAAATCGTGTACAGCCACGCAGGTAAGTGTCTCCACCCTTCCTTCCATCAAATCGCATGAATATAACTTTGAAATTGTTTGCAAAGCATAAAATTGAATGGTTGAGCGGCCGTATGGCCAGTCGACTAGCCACGTCGGCTAGTTAAAGTGTAACTGGATGTTTGGGTGGTGGCCACGACAAAGAGAATGAACGGCATGCACGTGGGAACACTCTCGTTAGAAGCATGAGTTTAAAAGGAAAGGCAGTGGCAAATCTGTGGGAATGAATGTAGCAGCAAGTGAATACGCAGGCGGAGGATGGATGACGTCGCCCAACGGTCCGGCGGGGACAGCTCATCCCCCGCGCCACGGATTGCGCCGATTCAAAATCCAATCGGCTAAATCATGCGCATGCATTTATCATCCAACACTTCAACTCGGATAGCTATTATGATCTCCTCTGCACTTTGATACGCTAAGTTGTTGGCTACCAGAACACTAGTTAAGCACACCGCGAGCGCAGCCAACTACAGTCCTCCCCGAGAATTGCGCACGACTTCTACAGGAACGCAGTTCTACAGGAACGCAGTTCTACAGGAGCGCAGTTCTATAGGAACGCAGTCTACAGGAAGTCTACAAATTGCTACAGGATGACCTACCGTGGGTGTTTGAAGTGATGGTGGAGTGATGGAATGGTAGGGGGAGATGTGCAAGGTAGGAATAAAGCTGGTGATGGTTCAGGAGTGGAGAAGTAGGATGGAGAACGAGTGTATGAAGTGGGTTGATGGATGGAAGGTTATAACAACAAAATGCCTAAAGAATGAAGTTACGTGAGGAGTGGACGAGTTTGGAAGATAACAGAGCGGAGCAGAGGTCAAGGGTGTGGTGGTATGCGTGATCAAGATGAAGAAGGAGGTAATAGAATGATGAAAAGTAGTGTAAATAAAACAAATGGCTTATGACTGTCACCAAGATGAAAATTCATTAACCTAGGCTACCTGAACTCAATGAACAACAATATAAAGCGTGTAGAGGAATGTGCATGAAGTGGTGATGAAGGTGTATGGTGCAAGAGTGAAGTGCATGGAAAGATCTATCATAAACGAGACTATGTTGCAGCATGTATAAAGTGAAGAACTGCATATTTTTGTGGCTGGTATAGGCTGCACTCCAATCTCCAAACAGAGATGGCAGTGGAGACTTCCTCAACCTTTTTGCTGGAGCTCCAAGAGATTATATCTATCCTCCTATCAAACTTAAGCAACTGAAAGCAAATCACCATAAACTAGTCCTACCTATGCTCATGAAAACGACTAAATTACCAAACTGTGAATTCGAATTGCATGTGAAAATAAACAAACTCAAAGTGCTGGAACGAAATGCAAACACATTACAACACTGAGGAGATCTATTGCTCTCAGGTTGGGCCCTAACCTGAGAGTTATAGCTCCTTGAGAAAACTCAGAACTAGATCAAAATCTGCCTTCTTTATTCATAATCTGATGTCATGCCAAATTGGCTTACAAAAAGGAACAAAGACTGAGCTCTAGCTCGTACTTCCCAATTACAAGAGTAATGCCAAGGTTCAAAAAGCTTCTATCCAAGGCTACGGCCTCAGTATTTATGCAAAAATGATCATCCAACAGGTGTCCTTGATTTTAGGAGCTCGGCTGTCCAACTGAAGTTTAACTGTTGATCCTGTAGGACAGTCATAACTACTGTTCTTGTAGAACAGTTATAACTGTTGTTCCTGTAGAACAGCTGGCTGCTTCTAAGCTCGGTGGGGAGATGGATTGGAGCTCAGAGTTCTTGGTGGGAATCACGAGGAAGGTCCCCAAGACCGTGGACATCCTCTCCTAAAAACCAGCAGTGCCACCTCATTGTCTCCTTGTCTCCTTTTTCGTTGTCTTTTTCTCCCTTTTAATGCCAAAAACCTGAAAGCATCATGCATTAGTCACGTAGATAAAATGTCTACCCTTCTTCCTACAAACAACACGAATAAACTAAGAAATGCATGCATAAGCAGTAAAAAGTGAATGGTTTGAGCAAAGCAAGTAGGCCAAATGAGCCCAAATTGTACCAAAAATTGGGGCTCATCACCTATCACTATTTTCGTCATCAGGAAACTGCTTTGCCTGGTGCACGATGGATACTTATGGCTAGAAGAGCCTATTCCCATCAAAATAGATCTCATCCATAAGATTTCTTGGCTCCCCTGTAAGGGAAAGGACCCTGCGGTGATAGCAGGCAAAGTGGAGATTTGGTGCTCGCAGAGGCCATGAAGAAAAAATACAAACTGGAGAAGAAAAAAATGGGTTACGCAATCAGCAACATCAAAGATAAAGGGGTGCACGTAGCCACCCACCTCCTGGCTGGGAAGGCAATGAGAAAATGTCACGGAGATGAGGTACCAACATCGGTAGTTGCGCTGGTAGAACAATGCGCGGAGGGGGTACAATTCAACTGGGCCGAGTTCCTCTGTGAGGAGTTCCTCACCAACTGTAAGGAAGCCCAGGAGCAGGGCAAGACCTTCCACCACGCGTGGTTGCTCTTGTCTATTTTAATCATAATAGGGAACTGCCTGAGGACAATCAGTTCCGTAGTATTGAACAAGAATTACCAGAGGCCGCAAAGTACGCGTCGCTGTGGGCCACCAAGGACACCAAGCGGATTCGTGAGACCAAGATCTTCTGGGTGCTTATGGAGGTCAGCATCCTGATGTGGATCAACATACGGCTGCACCTATCCCCCACAATGTACAATAGTCTGCAGAGCTTTGCGGACTTCAAGGAAGACATGCATAATGTGTACATCAAGGTGTGTAAAGACCCAGCGTAGCAATGGACCAAGCTCCCCTTCATCACTATCGATGATGCGATCTTTTCAGTGATGGAATGATGGCCCCTTGAGTGGCGCACCATGGATCTGGCGGAGATGGATAGAACAACAGCACAGAAGTAGACGAATGTAACCAAGCTACGTGTCAGGAAGTTGGCCCAGCAAAGGTGAAATGAACAAGCGACCGCGGAGGTAGGGGCTGTCTGCGAGGTAGCAAGGGTAGCCGCGGAGCAAGTAAAGGCCGTCACAGAAGTAGCAACAACGCAGGCAACTGGGGCCACCACAAAGCAGGATGAGGAGGGCCAGAACTTGTCTACAGGATGGGGAACAGAGAACACAGAAGAAGGCGTGGACCTGGGTACAACGTCTACTCCGCTGAAAAGGCTGCGTGTCACAGAGAGATCTGGTCCACGATAAAATGTCAAGGCCTCCAAATTGGCCATCGAACCGATCACACTAACAAAAGGCGGCCTCTACGACATCGGTGACATGGTTCTCAAGGTCACCAAGGAAGCAGTCCAGGAAGCCATGTCAGATCAACAGATTGTGTTGGGGGCCCTAAGGGCACAATTGTAGGAACTATAGGTGTGACCCCCACGGAAGGAACCATAGCCACCTACGATGTAGCAGGTACATCAACAGTAAAACAACTGCTATGCGCAAAGATGGCCAACACCATAGTGCTACCGGAAGGAGCACTAACAGCAGAGAAAGAGGACGACAGAGCCGCGGTGGGCAGGATCAAGGGAATTGGCCTAAATTTGGTTGCCCTTCTGCGAGACACACTGTACCAGCTATAGGATGGCATAACAGCAGAGCTCCATGCTAGGGAAGGCTGAGTGATTCAAGTGATGAGTGAGCAGAATATCAACATCGAATAGCTCAGCCTGCAGTGGGATGAAATAGCGTCACAAAACCAACAGATTGTGAAGACAGTGGATGAAGCATGCCAGCGAGTTCTAGAGTTGTCCATCACCACAAACCTACCAACAGAGATGCAGATCCACTGTTGGCAAGTGGGAGTTCGCAGCACGTGCAAGGAAACAACATGAGTGTAGCTGGAGCTAAACCTCTAGATTGTTGAGCTGCGGATGAAGGTGCAGTATTCGACTCCTCCAGAAGTTAGAGAGCAGCATGTTCGCGCGATTCAAATAGGACTGGAAGAAATGGGACGGGCAGTGAAGGACTGCACCGGTATGTTGGACCAAGCTTTTGAAATCCTCACATCCTTGCAGGAGGACCCCAACATACAGTGCTTGGAAATAGAGGCATGAGAAGCGCAGGTACAATATGATAATGTCAGGGGAACTGCACATACAATAGTCCTCACCCAACGACTAGAAAAGATGCAGCAAGGGTGCTGAAAGAGCAGGTCGATGCCGCCAGACAGAAAGAGGCACTTCTCAAGGCACGCATCCAGCCTTGGATTGATGAGGCCTTCACCATTACAGTCGGCATTGAGGGCAAGCTCGCATAGATGTAGGAAGTATATGCGCTAAGGCAGGTAGTAGATCCTCACAAAGAAGCATCGGAGGAGCGCAGGCAGCAAATCTAGCAAACCGCAAAACAGTGCTCCACGGACCTCCAAGTAGTACGGGACCAGTTGGAGGGGCTCCGTGCCAAGGTCGCCGCTTCAGCAAAGTGACTCGGGATGAGTCACGATGATTGTGTTGGGGGTCTCTTGGGCATGGAATCCCCCCGCAACATGTTTTGGGGCTCAAAGCCCAAGTTTTAGTCAAAGGTTTTGTACGACTCCGCGATTTACAGGGGCGGAGCACGAAGTATAGGTTAAGTCATAGGGTTGTCCGCCCTAAAGTAATGTAATGTAAAGTCATGTCAGCCTACCCATGGTTCGCGGACCATGGGATTGTATAAATAGAGTGAGGCTCTAAGTTGTAAAGATAGCGAAGAAATAGGAAAAAAGAGTACGAATGGTTCGAGCTTAGAGTAGGATTCTAAGTGTATTGGGTCGTATTAGTAGGAAGACGCTCTGCAGCTGAGTGCGCAGACCCCTGCAGCTGAGTGCGTAGGGCAGTGTTGAGTCTGTAATCAGGATTGAAGATTAATAAAGAGAAGTTGATTCTTATTTTTGTGTATCTGCTATGCATTGCCTTCTTTACATTTATACTGTGTTTTTTATTGTGCGAACTGATATGATTGCTAAATATGCTGTAATAATCATTAGTCTTACATAAAAACATTAAGTAATCAGATAATAACATAATAAATAGCAAGAGACTTGGGTATTATATGGGTTGCGCCTCGAGTATGGCTGCACGGAAGCAACACCGCAGGTTGCGAAGGGATAGTAAGTGCACGTAGCGATGGTTCAGACCACGAACCTCCAGAAGCTCATCAGACATCCCCAGGGTGTAGAAACCTGGCTATGGCACCCTCCCATACTACTTTGGGTGAGACCTTATTCCACACTCCTTAGCCTGTTGCCGAAAAGGGCTAGTAGTACCAGGATTTTCTTGGCTAAATCACCTCTAAACCTGGATTAGGCCCATACAAGCCAACAATTCCTTTTTAATATACAATTTACTTTTCTTAGCTTGTGTGTCTAGTGATTTTAGAGAAGGACAGATTCATATGAACTTACCTGAAATTAGACTAGCAATATTTTTCCTCTTACACTTGACTGGTTCAACATATTATTGTGTAATAAAATCCTCCCATTTCCTGTCAACTATATCTTTAGTTGGTTATTTTGTGTCAACAATTGTGGTTGTTTGAGGGATTATTGTATCTGTTGTGTCAACAACGATTTTCATCCTTGGTGCTTTAAGTCTTTCTCCATGTCTATTCTTCCTCTTCATGCTCCGAATCATATCCTTTACGAAAGTGATATGAAAATCACTCTTGAGTGACCTCAGTTAATTAATTAATGAATGAAGGTATTACAGACTCATGTGCTGGTGTGTGTCTATGTTATTTTAGGCAACGGATCAATCCGATTGCAAAATACATAGACACTGGAAATATGGAAAACAATAGAGAAATGCAGTAAGAAAATACAAGAGCACAACAATTAATAAGGAGTTCACCTTATCCTCTAGGGCTACATCTCCGGTCCAACTTTCAATGGTGGAATTCTTTTATTGTGTCTTTAAAGAAGAGAATTATAATGAGGAGCTCGAAATGAGTCTCCTGAAATAGAATTTCTTGGCAGAGTGGTTCTTGGATTCCCCAAGCCACTAGAGTACACAGACTCTTTGCCTTACCAGCTCTTGACCTCTTTGTTCTTTAATGGAAAGAGCCCAATGTGGTGCTCAATTCCCGATAGATCCTCTCAGGGATGGCTCAATGCTGCCTTATGCTACAGGTCATATCGGCTCTCTATCCTTTTGCTCTTTGCTTTACTGTCTCTTCATTCTCTGTCTTCATTTTCCTCCTTTTTCCTCTCTTCCCTTCAGTGTCCTATTTTCTCTATGTGTTCATGGCTTAAAGCCACTCTGGTTCATGACTGCTCAATTCCACTTCCTTCCTCCGTCGGATCGCCTGCTACTGTTCACTTGGAATTCCCTGTCTTCTGCGTCATCATCAACGACTCACAGGGAGTGGCCACTTGTCCTCTTATGAACTGTGCCAGCTTTTCCTCGCCGGTTCGGTTCTTCGCTTATGTCGGGAAATGACTTGTCTGCCACCTTAGTGGTCAAATCGAACCTCAAATTCTTACACATCACGGCTTAATCCCTTGTTAAATTTGGTTCCCCAATTGGGCACGATCTCAGCTGTTAGATCTGGAGCCCCCAAATCTGACACCATTCGCTCATTTTGCATAGTTGACTTGGTCAACCATTAGCACGCGATGAGCGGCAATTTTCTCTCTCCTCCGCTTGCCATCTGTCGGGCACTGAGTGGAATCGCTCGTTTTTCCCCAAATCCACTTATCGCCTAAGGGTGTCCTCGATGAATACCGTCAGTTTTGGAGCGCGAGTCCCACCTTTAGCCTTTGGCGCTTTCCCCACAGTTTTCCTTGCTCCCATGTGACCAAGAACTTGGGGCCTCTCCTTCTTGAGGAGTGTGGAGCACCTGGAAGGTATGCTTTTGACAAGCAATCTAGTGGTTTTTTCAATAATAATTCTAACCTTTTATGCATTATGAGTTCAAAGAAAATAAAGGGTTTTGATAAAATGTGCAACAATAGATAAAGGAAGCTCAAGTGCTAATAATTGACATTTTCTATGCAGGAAGACGTGGGAACAAAGGATCGGCGATTGAAAGCAAGAAGCAAAGGGAAAATAACTACTGTCCCTCCAACGAGGAACCAGATGCGGACAAGATCAAGTAAAATTAGAGCCGAATAGCCCAGAGAAAGAATGCAGGATACTGAGTCGGAGAACGCAAGAAGGGAAAGAGAAGAATCGAACGATTAGCGAATCCCTCAGGATCTTTGATCCTGAGGGATCGCTGCTTTAACTTATCTTTTGATTATCTAGATACCTCCGTCATTTCTGTTATATAAAGGCACCACGCCATTGAGCGTGGGGACGACTGTTTTTGTAATTCTAAGTTTCAGATCCAACTGTGATCATTGAGTCTCACTGAAGACCTGACTTTGTTATACTTTTGTTGATGCGATTAATATAAAAGACTTGGTGTTCATTTCGTCTCTGCATCTGGAGTAACTTAAGGCAGTGTTCCATTGGCAGCCAAGGGCCCAGCTCCGAAGGACACTTGCTTTTGTATTATTATACTGTGGTGTGTGGTTTGTTTATTTCCATTATTTAAGTAATCTGATACATCTTTTATGTGATATACTATGCTTCATTATAACTGATATCTGAATGAGTTCTTTATCTCATGTCTCTGCATTGTATAAGTGGATCTATTCAAATTGCATCTCTCAACTATTTCTGTAGCGGAATGTTGGTATGAATGTTATTGTTATCAAATCCATGTGAAATAGTATTTGTAAGACTTGAAAGCAATATTACTTCGTTCAGAAACATAGTCATATCATCCATTACTCTCAGATTGCTATAGTAGTATAGAACGTGTACATATGGTTGAGGATTGCTGTTCCATTTCATTACTGCTGTTCCATTTCTTTACTGCTGTTCCATTTCCAGACTGCTGTTCCATGTTACTTTCCGCTGCTTGATTTACCTGCCTTTGTTGTTCTTAGTGTGAGAGCAGGCCTAAGGCTGTAGTGAGCCTCAGCAAGACGCTGCTTAGCCCCAGACCTATAAGTCCATGCTCTGATTTCCTTTCTTTATCAGTTTCTAAAGGGATGGGTTATTGCTTCCGTACCCTTGACTGATCAACCGCCTTGTGTGATTCGGGTTAGTTTAGTTACAGCTTAGCATCTGTTTCCTTTCAAATCATTAGGACACTATACTACCGAGCATTACTCGGACAAATAGCCTCGAATTGAGCTACTCCTTGCAATAACAAAGCGTTCCCGGATTGACTTATTAATGTGGGATAATTAGTGGTGTGAGAGACCCTAGTTATAGCTCTACATTTTGGCGCCGTTGCCGGGGAAGGAGTATAGCCATTTGCCCTTTTCAGAGTAGTGCGCAAAGCTGCTAGGGGGGAGTTGGATTTTTAAAAACGGAAGGTAAGAACCTGCGTACGGAACATGTAAAAGCCCTGCTCCACCGTCCGCTCTCTTAGCAGAATTGCTGGTTGAATAGGATTCAGTAGTTTTTAGAGTGCATGATTAAGCAGAAAAAGCTAGAAAAGAATATCAAACCCCCATCCAAACCTGAAAAAGCCAAAGGACCGGTGACCCTTGGCCGAACAACCTTCATAGACGAAATCTATAAGAAAACTGAATCTTAGCCGTCAGTAGGCCTCAGAAAGATTCATTCTAAGCAGCCTACTAGTTCCCTTCAGGCTACAGCATCACCATCTGGAGCCTACGCTGAGGTGCATAGTCAGACTGATGAACAGGACTTCCAAGAAATTGAAAATCCTGTGTCAGAACGGCTGCAAGAAGGGAACTTAAGCAACTTTGTGAAGGAAAAACAGGGAAATAGAGGAACCAAAATCTTCTTCTAGGATAATCCAGCTGTTAAACAGCCCAGATAAGGGGAGCGCGGCTAGAATTGATACTGAAGGCACCCCATTCCTTCAGATAGAAATCCCAGATAAGGGAAGTGTCATTAAAACAGCCCCTGCCAAGGCCGCCCCTTCTCAACCTAGGAACACCCTCCTAGAAATTCCGGAAGGTTATTGGCACATATTCGATCCCATGGCGCAGAATCAGCCAACTACCCAAACTTCTACATTGCAATATCCTATAGTAGATTCTGCTGCAAATGCCCCCATGAAGGCGATTCCTCTTCAACACATCCCAACGTTTCACGGACTCACATCAGAAGACCCTGATGCATTCTTATTTGAATTTGATGTGTTATGTAGAGGGTGTGATTACACCACTGACCCCTAGAAATTAAAGTTGTTCCCCTCTACTTTGAAGGGAGCAGCTCTGAGATGGTTTATGGGTCTAGGTGGTGGAGTCATAAACAATTGGGAGCAAATGAAAGAGTCCTTTCTCAAGAAATATCAGGATTACTGTAGGTCAAGAGAACTGAAAGATGAAATTTTCCAAATGACGGCCAGACCAAATGAAACTCTAGAGGAATATGTAGAACGCTTCCAGTATAATTTACAGAGATCCCCTATGCATCATTACCTCTGCCTGATAATGTGTTGAAAACTGCATTAATTAGAGGTATGAAAGAACAGTGGATTGAAACATTGAATATCATGGGAAAAGGGGATATTTACCAAGAGAATTTTGCTGATATCATTAATTTATGCATTAGGAGTTCAAGAGGTAGCACAAGGATAAAACCAACAGAATATGATAGGTTTGTTAGAGATAACAAAATATCAACAGAAGGAGTAACACATGTAGAACTTGGGAATTTATTAGAAAATTTTAAAACTGATATCCTAGGGACATTAACTACACAGCTTGATATTGTGCAGGCTAAACAAAAGCAAATGGAGGCAGAGCAAAATCTGGCAATTTTCTGCCCCCGATGCAGAAGAAAACAAAGCCATAAGGAATGTCCGCTAGATACAGTTCAAGCATGTGCTATCTGTACGAAAGACCACCTTACTGAGAGCTGCCCCTCACTTCCTGGATTGAAGGCTGTATACAAGGAAGCAGAAGAAGAATCAGAACCAGCATACTTTGTTAACCAACGTCGCCAATGGCAACCTAGGCAATCAGGTATGTTTTCGGACCCAGATTCTTATTGTCAACCTCCACAGTATAATGCTCAACAATATGGTATGTGGCAAAACTAATCTACACCCCCAGTCCCGAATTGGTCATCACAGCCGTTTCCTTCTCCAAATCCATGGATGAATCAGACAAGCCAATTCGGATGGCCAAATTTTCCCTACACCCCACCATATTGGCAGAATAACTCATACCCTCCACAATGGATTCCCCCTACTTCACAAGGTTCACCCTGGCAGACCAATTGGCCATATCGACATATCAGTCAACAGGAACTATTCCACTCCCTCAACCAACTCTGCCAGCCTTACAACAAAACCCCCAGTCTAATTTAAGGCCGCAACTCCCAGCCCAACCCAATCCCAATCCTAATAATAGACCAGTCCAATCCCTCCAAATATAGAAACATCAGAAACTGGACTTGACCTAAGGGAGTGCAATGACCTTCAGTTACGATCTGGACGTATCATAGAAACAGAGGGAGACAAAACAGTTCACATTGAAAATCGGTTCCCAATAGAACAACCACCACAACAAGAGGGTGTAAATAAGGAACAGACCCATCAACAAACAAATACATCCTCTCCTCCTTTCCGAGAATGATTAGTCATACCACGACCAGTGTAACATCCAGACTTTGACATTCTGGGAGAGTTACAAAACCTGTACATAAAAATTCCATTCCTCCAGGCCATTCAAGATATTCCCATATACGAAAAAACTATAAAAGAACTGTGCATAAAAAAATCAAGGAGGAATATAACTACTAACCGTAGAGTCCAAGTAGTTGGTACTTTATCCGACCTGTTATCAGGAAAAGAGACACCTATCAAATACGAAGATCCCGGGAACCCAATTGTAACTGTCCAAATCTATGGTCAAACCCTGACTAACGCTTTAGTCGACTTGGGAGCTGCAATCAATATTTTGACAACTTCCACCTGCCAAAAGCTTGGCATCACATCAGTAGAACCTACTTCTACTTTGTTAGAATTGGCAGATTGATCTGTAGTTCGACCCGAAGGTACTCTATATGATGTCATGGTTTCCGTAGATTCCTGGGAATATCCAACTGATTTCCTGGTAATTAATCCAAAAACCCGACTAGATGGACATCCGCTAATATTAGGAAGACCTTGGCTTGCTACTGCCGATGCCTACATTGGTTTCCGGCAGGGAAACATGACTATAACTAAAGGACCAGATGTTAAAAATCTAGTTCTATATCCTCCAGCACAGCCAAGCCTGCCAATGATCAAAACCAATCAGTATCCTGTGTCATACCTTACTAACAATATCAGAGCCCCATTGACTGTACAGAAGGCTTTAGATTTTAAAGATCAAATAGAAGATGATGCCATCAATAACTTCATTAGTCAAACCGAATCTAGATCTCACACACAGTGTTTTATGATAGAGGCAACATTTGATAGTGAGCTAGAAGAAGACCCTTTAAAAGATCCACATGACCAAACAATACCAGTAACTGTTGTTGCCAATAGTAAAGTAGTGGAAATTGAACCTGGTAAGACTCTAAATATTAACGTCAACCTTACACCAGATCAAGAAATGAAGCTTGTTAATCTGTTACAAAAATATAAGGGAGCATTTGCGTGGGATTACCCTGACATGAAGGGGATTGATCCTCAATTATGCACCCACCACATCTACATAGAAAAAGATGCAAAACCTGTTCGTCAGCCACAAAGAAGACTCAACCCCCATCTAAAAGAAATAGTAAAAGCCGAACTTCAGAAACTTTTAGATGTTAATTTTATTTACCCCATCTCCGACAGTAAGTGGGTCTCTCCCCTGGTGGTGGTACCCAAGAAAAACGGAAAATGGAGGATTTGCGTGGATTACAGGGAGTTAAATAAGGCCACACAGAAGGATCACTTTCCCCTCCCATTTATAGATCAAGTATTGGACACTTTGGCAGGGAAGAAATTTTTTTCTTTCTTGGATGGCTTCAACGGATATAACCAAATCCAAATTGCCCCTGAAGACCAGGATAAAACTACCTTTACTTGCCCTTGGGGAACGTTTTCCTATCGAGTTTTGCCCTTCGGCCTATGTAATGCCCCTGCTACATTCCAAAGGGCTGTCCTTAGTATCTTCGCAGATCTGATAAATGACGGACTTGAAGTGTATATGGACGATTTTACACCATATGGAGATGATTTTGACCCAGCTCTAGATACCCTGGAAAAAGTCCTACAACGTTGTATCGCTACCAGACTTTGTCTGAGTCACGAAAAGTGTTACATGATGATGACAGAAGGGCTCATTCTAGGGCACTACATCTCAGTCGCTGGCATCCAGGTAGACCCAGCTAAAATTCAGATTCTTTTGCTCATCCCTACTCCCACTACTCAAACAGAGGTACGCAGTTTCCTTGGATTTTCTGGATATTACAGACGATTTATAGAACATTATTCACGCATTGCTGCACCTCTATATGCTCTAACTGGTAATGTTTATTTCTTGTGGACAGAGCAATGTGATCAGGCTTTTAAAGAATTGAAGAACCTGCTATCAACAGCTCCAGTCCTTCGAGGACCCAACTGGAATTTGCCATTTCAAATCTCATCTGATGCTTCGGATACAGCAATTGGTGCAGTCCTGGGGCAAGAAGAGGCTAAGAAGCCATATGCTATTTACTATATCAGCAAAAATTTATCCTCTGCCGAACTCAATTATACTGTTACTGAAAAGGAATTCCTGGCTGTAATACATGCTATTAACAAATTTAGACATTATATTACAGGCTATCCTGTTGTGTTATATACAGATCACTCTGCTATCAAATATTTGGCAAATAAACCTGTTACGAATGCTAGAATAACTAGATGGTTGATCTTATTGCAGGAGTTCGACATCACAATCAAGGATCGACCTGGCAAGGAGAACCCTGTAGCTGATTTCCTCTCACGAATACTGAAAGCAATTGAAACAACAACAGTGGAAGATCAATTTCCTGACGAGCACCTGTTTGCTGTTGCTGTTCGAACACCCTGGTATGTTGATGTCGCCAATTACCTCGCAGTCGGTAAGCTACCAAAACACTTAACCCCTCAGGAACGCAAGCAGATTGTTCAGAAGAGCACTCGGTTTTTGTGGATTGGAGGCCATTTGTTCCATACAGGGGCAGACATGCAAATTAGAAGGTGTATTCGAGAAGACGAAATCTTCGACATTCTGAAAGCTTGCCACGACGGGCCATGCGGGGGACATTTCGCTGAAAAAAGAATAGCACATAAAGTATTGCAGACCGGATACTATTGGCCTACAATTTTCAAGGATGCGAAAAAATTTGCACAAGCCTGTGACAGCTGCCAGTGAGCAGGAAGACCTGGCCAAGCCGTTGAAATGCCTCTGAGACCACAATTGGCCATTGAGCCATTTGAACGATGGGCTCTGGACTTCGTTGGGCCCATCAATCCATCATCAAATCAGAGGACATACATTCTGGTGGCGACAGACTATGTTACTAAATGGGTCGAGGCTGAATCATTACCTAGGGCTACAGAAGACTCTGTGATACAATTCTTGTTCCATTTGTTTGTACGTTATGGACTTCCGAGAGAACTAATTACTGATGGTGGACCACAATTTGTTGGAAATAAATTAGTTGCAACACTTAACAATTACCATGTCCAACATAAGATCACTACCCCATACCATCCGCAGGCAAATGGGCAAGTAGAAAGTAGTAATAAGGTAATAGAATCAATTTTAACAAAGACCATTGCATCGCATCAGCGAGATTGGGCCGCTCGACTACCTGAGGCACTGTGGGCCTACAGAACCACATGGAGAAGTACTACATGCTATTCACCTTATCAATTAGTGTTTGGAAAGCAGCCAATTTTCCCCATAGAATTCGAAATCCAAACGCTACGAACTGCACAGGAAGTCGGCCTAGATCTGAGTGAGGCACAAATCAATCGATTACAGCAGATTAATGAATTGGACGAAATCAGGCTCTCTGCATTACAAAATATAGCATTGATTCAACAACAGCGAGCTAAATGGCACGATGCACTTATCAAGAATAAAGTCTTTCATGAAGGAGACTGGGCTCTGTTATACGACTCTCGGTTTCAGGATTTCCCGGGGAAACTCCAGACTCGATGGTTAGGACCATACGAAATCCAGAAGGTACATGATAATGGGACCCTTACCCTGATCACAATTGACGGTTCTGGATATGCATTCAAAGTAAATGGCCACCGAGTTCGCCTTTATCGAAAGCCACTCACTCGGGAATCCTTCTGTCAGCAGCTGCGACAAGATACTGATATGGAAATCTTAGGAGAGGAAGCGAAATCTTCCTCACCTATAATTTAAGAAATTCATTTTTATAATTTGTACATAACATCTTGTATATATGTTTCCTTGATTTTTTACTTGTATTCCAAGTGTTTTTGCTGTTCCTTTGTGAAAAGGAACATCACTTGGTGTTTTTGCTGTTCCTTTGTGAAAAGGAACAACACTTGTGCTTTTTGCTGTTCCTTTGTGAAAAGGAACAACACTTGGGTGTTTTTGCTGTTCCTTTGTGAAAAGGAACAACACTTGTGCTTTTTGTTGTTCGTTTGCAGCACTTGTGTGATTTTGTTGTTCCTTTTCAAAAGGAATAGCCTTTGAGTGTTTTTTCTGTTCCTTTGCGAAAAGAAACAACATTTGTGTGTTTTTGCTTTGGCTTTTTGCTGTTCCTTTGTGAAAAGGAACATCACTTGTGTGTTTTTGCTGTTCCTTTGCGAAAAGGAACAACACTTGTGTGTTTTTGCTGTTCCTTTGCGAAAAGGAACATCACTTGTGTGTTTTTGTTGTTCCTTTGCGAAAAGGAACAGCACTTGTGTGTTTTTGATGTTCCTTTGCGAAAAGGAATAGCACTTGTGTGTCTTTGTTGTTCCTTTGCGAAAAGGAACAGCACTTGAGTGTGTCTGCTGTTCCTTTTTAAAAGGAACAACATTTGAGTGTCTTTGCTGTTCCTTTCTCAAAAGGAACACCATTTGCGATTTTCCGTTGTTCCTCTCAAAGAAATGGTATCCTACGAATGAATTCTTCTCTCAGGAATGCCATTGACATGTCTTCGCCCTTATGGAGGATGCTTTTCGACCATGGTCTCCTCAATCTTTTAGATACAGCAATGAACTTATGCGATGAACATAAACCATGAGATACCGAAATCAGCACATCATAAATCGCTATCACTATGAAGCCAGTATGTATAAAAGGACAAGAGGAGGGACGTGAACTTTTCATCTTCGCTGTCATTATCATTCACCGGTGCCATTGTCATTGGTGATCTTTATCATGATGATTCCCCTAAAAAGTTTTTTTTTGATCATTACTTGGGAGTAAGAATGAACGATTTATATCTATCTGTTGGGATCGTAAGACTTCTTCCACCATTCCCTGCTCTTAAGGAGTGCGGAACCACCCTTATGTGAAAATAAACAAGAGAGGTGCTCTGCAAAAGAAAACAAAAACAAAATATGAAAATTGTCAAATGCAGGATAGGGGGTCTCATTAAGAGCCGGCCTACCATGATCATAAGGATGGAAGCGAAGTGGCATTCCCATAACGGCCACCACACCAGGGATATGGTCCGAAGGTAAATTAACAAGCAAACCTTGGAACAGGGGGTCTCATCGCGAGCCGGCCTGACCACGTTTTGCGCCTACCTTGTGAATGGCATTATGGCTATCTGGTCACCAAGCCAGCATAATGGCCTGCATTTTGACAAAGCACTCTTTCGAATATACACAAAGGATCATGGTTCCGGAGGGTGAAATAAACAACTCTGCCAAGGTTATGAACACCTATTGGCAGCAGAGCTATGTTAATGGAATAGAAGTCGTAATATTTACACCAACAGGTATGATATTAAATCTTTCTGTCTCTTATATCCTTTGCATGTATCATATGACACACCCCGATATATCTATCGCATGAATATTACCACCGATCATGGCAACGGAACTGACAATGACTACTGGAGACTTCGTACAGTTGACAGACGTCCAATCCCCCGGTTCCTCATTATATCACGCAGGCTTATATAAAACGCGATCCACCTTTTTGCCTCAGTTTCGGCATTTCGTTGTTTTTTACAACATGGCATAATTTCATATGATGTACTTGATGATTGCACTCCCGAATAGCTGCTGCTCCTCTCTTTGACGGCTGTGGGCAGCCTATCAGATCGCGGGGGGGGGGGAAGTAACCTCATTACTCCATGGATTACGTGGCTGCATACCATTCGGGCAAGATAATGTACAAAGGAATGGCATGGTTTAACGGTATGATGATTCCATCCCACGGAGACTGCCGTCCACGATCTTTTCTTTTTGTTGCATGCCCTGTGTGATCCTTTCCAAAATTGGCATCGATCATCCTCTCTGCGTCGCAAATACCGCAAATAGTTGCTGTTCCATTTCTGAGTTCCATTTCTGAGTTGAATCATGGGCGGAAAGACGGTCCAAAGCGAACCTCACAAGCTGACAGTTTCCGCTGCTGCTCGCAAAATCCTGGAAAACGCAGGATGGTCGAATTACTTCAGCCGCTTGCAAGAATTAAACGAAGCAGTAGCGTTGGAATTCCTGCAGAATTTGCAGGAAAACTACTCCGTAGTAGGAGGAAAGCGGATAGAGGTTACGAGGATATCATCACAGAAGTCTCAGGAGTACCAGCTGCTGGACCCATATGGACGCCGAAGAAGGAAAGATTACAAAAAGCTATGGAAATTTTCCAGGACGAAGGCCAAAGCTTGACAGTCAAAGGGAAAGGAGTTCTACCGGCAACACTAGGGGAACCCTGGACCGAGCTAGCGAAGACAGTAACAAAGCTATATCACCTGCGAAGGGAGAAAAGACGTGGTAAGACGTCGTCACCTGAAACTTTTAGCTGTTTTAAAAGGAAAATGTTCTGTAAATCTCCCTGCACTTTTAAATTCGCTACTACATGACGCGGCCCAAAGCCTGAAAAAGGCCCAGCACATAGATACAGTTGTTAGCCACCATGGGCTGATTTGGTTGATAGTGAGCCACGGTCTCACTCAACAGCAAAGCACTTGGGAGGAACTGGTCGCAATAGTCGAAGGAGGATCGGCTGCACCACCCCCAAAACCTGAACAGTCCTCTAGCACGCAGGAACGATTAGAGAAACGCAAGAAGTCAGCAGCAGAAAGACATGCCGCTTCAAAACGGAAACAACCTCCCGATACGCCAGAACAACCAGAGGAACCCACAGAACCTGCTGGTACACCCGACCAACTTGAGAGGCCAAGGAAGTCAGCTCGGCTGGCCCGGATACGAGGAAGGTTGGAAAGAATTCAGGGAACAACGACCCAACCAATTGAAATTGCGGATGAACCTCCAGAACCAGAGGGAGGGCCCTCCGAAGGAAATGCTGAGCAATTGGAGGCCGAGACTGACCAGCCAGAAGGAGAAATTGAAAAAGAACATGAGCACTCTGAGGAAGAAATGGTCACCGGACAAAGCAACCAAGGAGATGAACACTCTGAGGGAGAAGAGGCCACCAAACAGGGTAATCAGGAAGAAGAAATTGCACAGCCAGGGGGTAGCCCGTTGCAAGACCCTCCAGGTGAGGAGGAATTGGCAGCAGTTCTGGCCAATATGGGAGAATATGGCCAGGCCTCCAGCACAGGAGGTGTCCCTGACGGTCCCACAGAAGAAGAATTACCCGAGGAAATGCATGCAGAAGAGGCAGGGGAAGAAAACCTGCCTGGTTATGATAATGAAATGGAAGATAACAATCTGGGACAATCTGTCCCCAGGATGCCGGAAGATATCACAGATAAAGAAGAAGCAAGCTTGAGAACCAAACCCTCTGCCGAGACAAGGGAAATTGAGAAATTAAGAAAGAAGCAGCAGAGGTTGTTGGGCACTATAGCCAGACTCCGGCAGCAAATTCGAATGTTGAAAGCTAGTCTGAGAATACAAAAGACTGCAGGGAAAAGGAGGAGGACAACGGTAGCAAGAACCCCGAGGACAAGAATTCGCTTTGATGGTCGAAACCCCATCAGGAGACCTACTGCCGAGGAACAGTCTGCTGTTCCAAATAATAATGAGGAACAGGGCGCTATTCCAAATGACATGGAGGAACAAACTGCTGTTCCAAATAGCGCGGAGGGACAGACTGCTATTCCATCTGGCCTTGAAGAACGAATGGATATTCCAATGGAACAGCAAGAGGCTCCGATGGCAGGAAGACCACAACAACCCTTCGTTCGCATTAAGAAGGAAACAGAAAGCAAAGAAGTCCAAACAGAAGCACCACCCTCGGGCGTAATTCGGGTCCTAAACTCCAAGCAACATAATAGGAAGGTCCAGGTTAAACTTCCAGCCTCTATGGCTGTGTGGAAGAAGGACCCAAAAACCAGAACCTTGCATAAAATGATGAAGGAAGCCCAGCAGGAAGCCGAGCAGTTACGAGAACAGACAGTCCCCAAGGAAAGATACGAAGAGCTCCAACAGCAACTTCGAGACATCAGTCAGTCTGAGAGCCAGGCCTTTGAAGGATGGTAGAAGGAGCAGGAAAAGGTTGCTAAGGTAACTCGTCGATTAGATAGTGTTGTTAAGCAGATGGACACCGTGTGTTCCTTATATAATGACGTTTTGACTTGTAGGGCCCTT
Source organism: Pinus tabuliformis (assembly GCA_031772625.1). Taxonomy (NCBI): domain Eukaryota; kingdom Viridiplantae; phylum Streptophyta; class Pinopsida; order Pinales; family Pinaceae; genus Pinus; species Pinus tabuliformis. Next base: position 698,553,460 of record CM062805.1, on the reverse strand, counting down.
GCTAAAAATTATGCTTTATTTTTGCTTGAACGATATCTGAGATTAAAAATAAAAGCCGTTAGGGCAGGAGCACCTATCCATATCAACATTGTTAATGATTTTCTAGACTGTTGCAAGCACTATGGAGTTAAAGTTCAAAGGTTATTATGCAAGTTTTACCTGCACAATTTTGTGCTAGACCAGGAAACTGATTTAAATCTTGGCCCTTTTGTTGGCGATATACAATTCCAAGCCTTCATCTCATTTGGGGTTAATCAGGTGAAATGGCTCAGAGCTTATAACACCTTTCAGAGACAAGAAAATAGCCTAGACTTGTGGATACGAGCTGAACCTAGAGACCTAGTGACGCTATGGAGAGAGCATAGGAGTCTTATGAGGATCCCAGGTGTCATTGAGATAATAGGACCCATGCACGAAGACTTGATCCGAAATGGTCTGGAATATTTCCTGACTATTAAAGATCTTGCCCTCGATGCTGCAAAATTTCGATACTGGACCTCTAGTCCAAGCATCCAGCTCAGGGAACCATTCAAATATGAGAATTTTGAGTTGGCTGCCAGCCGATTGAACCTTTATGGGGAACGGATTCTCCGAGCAGGGCCATCCTGGTTAGGGTATCGATTTCGCAGTCCAATTATTTGGCACCCTGCACCCGGATATCAGGCCGTGTATGAGATGCCTGCAGATCAAATAGATTAGTTCTTTGATAATCTAGTTGCTCATCACGGTTGTCGGCCTCCTCACGAGATCCCTTCTCCGGCCTATTCTCTCACCACATTGCATGTCAACTACAATGTTTTCATGAGGCCATGAAACAGGGTATGCAGGGGGGTGTGTGGAGCACCTGGAAGGTATGCTTTTGACAAGCAATCTAGTGGTTTTTTCAATAATAATTCTAACCTTTTCTGCATTATGAGTTCAAAGAAAATAAAGGGTTTTGATAAAATGTGCAACAATAGATAAAGGAAGCTCAAGTGCTAATAATTGACGTTTTCTATGCAGGAAGACGTGGGAACAAAGGATCGGCGATTGAAAGCAAGAAGCAAAGGGAAAATAACTACTGTCCCTCCAACGGGGAACCGGATGCGGACAAGATCAAGTAAAATTAGAGCCGAATAGCCCAGAGAAAGAATGCAGGATACTGAGTCGGAGAACGCAAGAAGGGAAAGAGAAGAATCGAACGATTAGCAAATCCCTCAGGATATTTGATCCTGAGGGATCGCTGCTTTAACTTATCTTTTGATTATCTAGATACCTCCGTCATTTCTGTTATATAAAGGCACCACGCCATTGAGCGTGGGGATGACTGTTTTTGTAATTCTAAGTTTCAGATCCAACTGTGATCATTGAGTCTCACTGAAGACCTGACTTTGTTATACTTTTGTTGATGCGATTAATATAAAAGACTTGGTGTTCATTTCGTCTCTGCATCTGGAGTAACTTAAGGCAGTGTTCCATTGGCAGCCAAGGGCCCAGCTCCGAAGGACACTTGCTTTTGTATTATTATACTGTGATTTGTGTGTGGTTTGTTTATTTCCATTATTTAAGTAATTTGATACATCTTTTATGTGATATACTATGCTTCATTATAACTGATATCTGAATGAGTTCTTTATCTCATGTCTCTGCATTGTATAAGTGGATCTATTCGAATTGCATCTCTCAGCTATTTCTGTAGCGGAATGTTGGTATGAATGTTATTGTTATCAGATCCATGTGAAATAGTATTTGTAAGACTTGAAAGCAATATTACTTCGTTCAGAAACATAGTCATATCATCCATTACTCTCAGATTGCTATACTAGTATAGAACGTGTACATATGGTTGAGGATTGTTGTTCCATTTCATTACTGCTGTTCCATTTTATTACTGTTGTTCCATTTCATTACTGCTGTTCCATTTCTTTATTGCTGTTCCATTTCCAGACTGCTGTTCCATGTTACTTTCCGCTGCTTGATTTACCTGCCTTTGTTGTTCTTAGTGTGAGAGCAGGCCTAAGGCTGTAGTGAGCCTCAACAAGACGCTGCTTAGCCCCAGACCTATAAGTCCATGCTCTGATTTCCTTTCTTTATCAATTTCTAAAGGGATGGGTTATTGCTTCCATACCCTTGACTGATCAACCGCCTTGTGTGATTCGGGTTAGTTTAGTTACAGCTTAGCATCTGTTTCCTTTCAAATCATTAGGACACTATACTATCGAGCATTACTCGGAAAAATAGCCTCGGATTGAGCTACTCCTTGCAATAACAAAGCGTTCCCGGATTGACTTATTAATGTGGGATAATTAGTGGTGTGAGAGACCCTAGTTACAGCTCTACAAGGAGTTTTGCCCAGTGATGCACAATTAGCGCTAAGCGCTAATCACACATCAAAAACTGCCTCCTTTTCCTGATTCGGGCTTCCTAGGGGCTAGTTTCACCTCCTGCGTAGTCTCCATGGGCCTCAATCAGTGCTCTTTGACCGAGGTCCTCGTCGTTCCTCGCAGCCACCACTATTTAGAGGCCTTCTTGATCGCTCTATGCTCTTGAATTCAAAGTTTTGTCTTGATTTGAATACAGTCATGGCATCTTGATTATCTTCATGGATCCAATTTGGATCACGGCCTTCCCACTGAAAAAGCTTTTGGACCACCAAAAGTTGGTTTTCAAGCATCGACTAAGTGAGGGTACAATTGTCTCACTTGTCCAATCTCAATCCACTTTGCATTGCTCGACTTTGAACCTTTGAGCCCTATTATGAGGTACTCAACATCTCCTTTGCGCATCATCCTCACCTTCTTGTCTAAAACTGTGTCTTCCTGTAGAAGGTAATTGACTCTAATCTTCAAGATCCTTAATCAGTGAGGGTTCAAACAATCTCAAGCAATCTGCATTTATGACTGAGTAGATGTGCATGTAAGCTGGTAGATCAAGGCGAAAAGCATTCTCACCAATCTTCTCAAGTATCCTAAAAGGTCCATACCTGATAGGCTTTAGCTTCTTAGCTTCACCTCGCATTCTGTCTTTGCTAATATACAGCTAGACTTGGTCACCAAATTGAAAACTATGCTCCATCCAATGCTTTTCATGCCTAGCCTTGTATTTGGCTTGGCACTTTTCCAGTTGTTCCTGTACTACCTGGTGGATCTCCTAGATTTGTTCAATGGACCTAGTTGCCTTGTCCACATCACTGTGTCCATCAACTGTGGTATCTTTACCAAAGACAAAATCCAAAGGAGACCTTGGTGTGAAACCAAAACAGGTCTCAAAAGGAGATCTCTGGGTAGAAGAATGTTTTTCTCTATTGTAAGCATGCTGCACATAACACAAGTGTTCATCCCAAAGCTTAGGATGTTTACTACAATATCCTCTGAGTAATTGGATCACTTTCCTGTTAACTACTTTTGTATAGCCATCAATTTGTGGATGAAAAGCTGTGCTTTTCTTTAGTTTGGTGTCGATCATCTCCCACAGACTTGACCAAAACTTTCCCACAAATTGGGTGTCTCGATCAGATACAATGGAAGTGGGTAGTCCAAAATGAACCCATAAATGTTCAAAGAATAGTTTTACATTTTGTTCAGCTATAATCTGTTTCTTACAAGGTATCAAAATACACATTTTGCTGAACCTATCCACAACAACATATAGATAATCATGACCTTTCCTAGATTTAGGCAGTCCTCCAACAAAATCCATGGAAACACTTTCCCAAGGGTGAGAAGGAACTGGTAGTGGAGTGTACAAGCCTAGTTTTCTATTGCTGGGCTTGCTTTTAGCACACATGGTACACCCTCTTACATATCTAGACACTGTCTCATTCATTTTTGGCCAATAACAAAATCTTTGCAGTTGCGTAACTATTTTACTTATCCCAAAGTGACTTGATATTAGAGAAGTGTGTGCTTCTCTAATTATCTTTACTCTCTCAATTTGTGGAATGCATAGTTTCCCACAATGGTATAAGAGTCGGTCCTTTACATGATAATCCAATTCTTATTCTCATTTGCCTTGACTCAAAGTTGCATAAACATCTTTAAAGTCTATATCTTGAGCATATTGTTCAATGTAGCTTTCATGTAGCACATAATTATGCTTAAGTATAGTAGATTAATTTATAATGGGTTTAGATAACAAGTCTGCAACTTTATTATGTATGCCATTTTTATATCTCATGACTAAATGAAACTGTTGTAGAAAACCCATCCATATGCAGTGTCTTGATTGGTGCAACTTAGTTTGGGAGTGTAGATATTGAAGTGGTTGATGATTAGTATGTATTACTGTCTCTTTGCCCATTAAGTAATGTTTCCACTTTTTCACACTCTGAACTAATGGATACAATTATTTATCATATGTAGGATAATAAACTACCGCAGGATTAAAAGTCTCGGAATGATAACATATGGGTTTACTGTGCTGTGTCAACACTGCTCCCATGGAATAGTCACTAGCATGTGTTTGGATCTCAAATGGTCTTTGCATATCAGGCAGTGCTAGTACAGGAGTTGTACTAATCTTTTCTTTCAAGGTGTCGAAGGCTTTCTGATGTTTGCCTCCCCACTGAAACACCTTGTTCAATCCTATTAAAGAATGTAAGGGAGTTGCAATTGAGGAAAAGTTAGAAATGAACTTCCTCCAATACTGTGCCACCCCTAGGAATCTTCTCACTTCTATAGCAGACTTTGGTTTAGGCCAGTTTACAGTGACTGCCACTTTAGAGGGATCTATTTTCAATTCACCACCCCCTACTATATGTCCCAACTAATTTAAAGATGTTTTTCCAAATTCACATTTTGAGAGCTTAACATGAATCTTTTCTCTTTTCAAAACATCTAATATCTGCTTAACATGCTTTAAGTGTTCTTCCCAGGTTTTAATAAAAATCAAAATGTCATCCAAATACACAATAACAGAATCATCAAGAAAAGGTCTTAGTACATCATTCATTAATCTCATGAAAGTAGCAGGAGCATTAGTTAAGGAAAAAGACATAACTAGCCACTCATACAATCCCTGCTTTGTTTTGAAAGCAGTCTTCCATGCATCTTGTTCTGTCTAGCTTGGTGAAATAAACAACTTCTTTTAATTGATCCAAAAGATCATCTATGCGAGGAAGGGGATAACGATTCTTGATTGTTATCTTATTCAGTGCTCGGTAGTCAATGCACATTCTCCACGAGCCATCTTTCTTTCTCACCAAAATGATTGGTGACCCACATGGTGATGTGCTAGGCCTAATGAAACCCTTCTCGAGCAACTCTTGCACCTGCTTCTTGATTTCAGCATTCTCTAAAGAAGAAAACTTGTACATTCCAATGTTAGGCAATGGAGCATCTTGCTGCAAAATAATATCATGTACTATTTCCTTTTTGGGTTGTAGACCTTTAGGTTCTTGAAACAAGATATCATACTCTGAAACAACCTTTTCTAAATCAACTTTCTGTTTAGCATTATATCCCTCAAATACATTGGTTTTTTCAAGTTTCTTTTCCTTTACCACCATCAGTAAAAATTGTTTGCATGAATTTATCATTCTTTCAATTTGTCCTGAGTTTATGAGAGTATAATTATTCTTGAGCTTATGAGCTCTTACAAAGTATTCGGTTTCATCTTTGACAAGTAGATACTTGTTCTCAGCTCTATAGAAAATAGCTTTTCTATCATACAAGTAAGGACTTCCTAAAATGATTCCACATATATCCAAAGGAATTATGTCTAACTCAACCTCATGTACAAATGCTGACCCAAAAGAAAACTTGAGTTTACACTGTCTAGTCACTTGTAGTTGTGCTTTATCATTCAACCATCCTAATGGGTATGGTTTCTTGTGAGGTGTAGTTTCTAATCCCAATTTCTTTACAATTGTTTCAGAAATTAGATTTACTTGTGAGCCACTATCAAACAAGGTATCAATCTTTTGATGTTTGGAAATAACTCGAATATGGAAAAGCTCATGTCTTTTTCTCTCATTTTCTTCATCAGTATTAGATTGTGCAGAATTACTAGTAGGTGCTTCAGAATTCTTACCTTTTATACTTGTGGCTACAATAGTTGTTTCATCTCCTGAGTCTGACCCTAAATCTTTCTATATAGTTGCAATAGTCTTCTTCTTCTTGCCCTTAGAATTCTTAGGTCTCAGCTCTGGATGTAGAATCCAACAGTGCTCATCATCATGCCCATCCCTTTTACAGTGAGTGCATGAAGCTTTGCTTTTCTGTACAGTGTTAGCCTTCCTTGATTTCCACTTCTGCTTTCTTTTCTCCTTGCTCTTGCTTGCAGTGGGTTGGGATGGTCCCCCAACTTCTGGATTTCCATTGTTTCCTGTAGCCTCTAGATGAGTAGCTTGCACAGATACCTCATCTATACTAGTGGGATTAAACATGAGGATGTTATGCCTCATGTAGCTGTGTAGACCACCAATGTACTTCAAAAGAGTTTCTGGTGAGTCTAATGAGATTCCTAGAGTCAATGCTCTCTTTCTAAATTCTTGAGTGTACCCTTACACACTTTGCCCTTTCAACTGCCGAAGAGTTTGCCAACTCATCATGGCTTGTTGCATGTAGGCCAATGGATACAATTTATTTTTGATTGCAGAAACAAATTCATTCCAGATAGAGATAGTCTTACCATGTCTTTTCATATCAGCTTGGGTTCTTCCTTCCCACCAAACCAAGGTAGTGCCTCCTAGGCATAGGCTTACCAGCTGAATCTTGCTCTTTTCTGAGTCAATGTTTTGTACTCTGCAATAAACATTGATTTGTCTAATCTAATTGTCCAACTTTTCTGCATTTAACTCTCCATCATATATAGGAAAATCAAATTTAACATCCAGTTTGATCAAGGATGCTTTCCTGTTATGCACAGGGCTATTAGGAGGTGTGAGAAAGATTTCCTCTTTCCCTTTTCCTTTGGAGTGGTCATGGAAGTGAGACTCATCTTCTTCTTTTTCTTGTTTAGAGCCTGATGAGTCTTCATCCTTATGTTTTCTAAAGTCCCTATACATTTCTTCTACCATGGACTTTATGGCTAGGAAAATTTCTATGAATTGAGGGTCTGGCCCCATAGAACCTTCCTCTGACATTGTCTTCCAAGGATAGACTCTCCCAATTTCAGGATTAGTTTCGACCAACTCTCCTTCTCCTAATTTTAGCTTTGATCTAGTGAGCATTCAATAGCTAAGCCAACACAAGGCTGTCTAACCTTTACAACCTAGAGCTCTGATACCACTTGATCTGAAAATCACTCTTGAGTGACCTTAGTTAATTAATTAATGAATGAAGGTATTACAGACTCGTGCTAGTGTGTGTCTATGTTAATTTAGGCAATGGATCGATTAGATTGTAAAATACACAGACACTGGAAATATGGAAAACAATAGAGAAATGCAGTAAGCAAATACAAGAGCACAACAATTAATAAGGATTTCACCCTGTCCTCCAGGGCTACGTCTCCGGTCCAGCTTTTAATGGTGGCCTTATTTTATTGTCTTTAAAGAAGAGAATTACAATGACGAGGTCAAAATGAGTCACTTGAAATAGAATTGCTTGGCAGGGTGGTTCTTGGATTCCCCAAGCCACTAGAGTACACAAACTCTTTGCCTTACCAGCCCTTGACCTCTCTAGTCTTTAATGGAAAGAGCCCAATGTGGTGCTCAATTCTTGATAGATCCTCTCAGGGATGGCTCGATGCTGCCTTATGCTATAGGTCATCTCGACTCTCTGTCCTTCTGCTCTTTGCTTCACCGTCTCTTTGTTCTCTGTCTTCATCTTCCTCTTTTTTCCTCTTTTCCCTTCAGTCTCCTATGTTCTCTATGTGTTCATGGCTTAAAGCCACTTTGGCTCATGATTGCTCGATTCTGCTTCCTTCCTCTGTCAGATTTCCTGCTGCTGTTCACTTGGAATTCCCTGACTTCTGCGTCATCATCAACGGTTAACAGGGAGTGGCCACTTGTCCTCCTATGAATTGCGCCAGATTTTCCTCATCGGTTCGGTTCTTCAGTTACATCGGGAAATGACTCATCTGCCACCTTAGTGGTCAAATCGGACCTCAAATTCTTACACATCGCAACTTAATCCCCTGTTAAATCTGGTTCCCCCATCGGGCGTGATCTCAGCCGTTAGATCTGGAGCCCCCAGATTCGATGCCATTCGCTCATTTCGTGGGGTTGACTTGCTCGACCATTAGCGCACGATGAGCGGTGGTTTTCTCTCTCCTTCATCTGTCATGCTTCAGGTGCTGAGTGGAATCGCTCATTTTTCTCCAAATCCGCTTACCGCCCAAGGGTGTCCCCGATGAATACCACCGATTTTGGAGCACAGGTCCTGCCTTTAGCCTTTGGCGCTTTCCCCATGGTTTTCCTGGCTCCCATGTGACCGAGTGCTCGGGGCCTCTCCTTCTCGAGGGGTTTTTCCCAGTGATGAAGTGCTAATCGCGCATCAGAAACTGCCTCCTTTTCCTGATCCGGACTTCCCAGGGGCTAGTTTTGCCTCCCGCGCAGTCTCCATGGGCCTCGGTTAGCGCACTTTGACTGAGGCCCTCGTCATTCCTTGTTGGCTGCCAACTGCCACCGTTCAGAGGCCTTCCTGATCACTCTTTGCTCTTGAATTTGAAGTTTTGTCCTGATTTGAATAAAGTCATGGCATCTTGATTATCTTCATGGATCCAATTCGGATCAGAAATATTCCTCAATTATTTCAACATCATTATCTTATTGAGTGTGAGTGGGGTAGGAAGGTTCTTGCTCCACTCGGCTTATCATAGGTTGTTCTAGTTCCTTCCCTTCTCATTATTTTGTTCTTTCCTAGAATAATCACATTCAAAGCTCTTCCTATGCCCATTAATTAAGTGATAATTCATGAATTACTAGGAGATTAATTAGGTTGTGGTGAGAGATGCATATGAAGCACTTCATGGCCATTTTAATGATATTTAGCATCTATTCCAATTATTTAATAAGATGTACAATATGTGGATTAAACTTTGATGTTGGTTATGGGAGAATAGCTTAAAGTGGTACTCAAAGTTTGTGCCATTCCCACATTTGTAGGTGATGTATTTTTGTACAAAGTAGGTATTACCATGTCAAGGTTGAGGTAGGGACTTTCAATTGAATCCTCTGTTTCTATTTACTAGGATTTATCCTTCCTACAAGAAGTCTTGTTTCAATATTAAAAGTACCACTTTCCTTCTGAACTAGATATCATTGATATGAGGAAACCATATTGTTGTGAAGGAAAATCCCCTCTACGGACATAGGTGATCCCTCTGGCCCAATGAGTGGGTCTAGCAACAAACCTAACAATCTAATACACACTTTCATAGCTTATGCTTGACAAATGCAGGAATAAGGAGGAACCTAGCTCATTCTAATACTAATCGCTTGATCCTTAGAGATGGCTTTGAATTGTTTGCTCCAGGCCTCGCTCCTTAGTTGTTCTTCATATCTAGATACTTGCAAGGAAGATAAAATTACTATACAAGATACAAGAGCATATATGGCATACATCAAGCATAAACTACTTAATAGATCAAGGAATATTAAGCTAATAGCATAAACATTTACACAATTATGGAAAGTGAACATCAGATGTATATATTAAGAACTAAAAAGGGAAGAATAAAACCTATGCTTTGATGTTGGAGCCTTACTTTGGGTGGATGTCCAATTCCAAGAAAATAATCTTCAAGCACTCCTTCTCCAAGTTAGAATGGGTAGCATTTGGGCATAATCTCAGTATAGGAATGCAGGAAATTAATGACCAACCATTTGGGAATGAAAGGGGGTGAATTTATAGGAAGGGAGAGGGAGTTAGGGATCCAAAAAAGAGGGAGGAAGGTCCACATATTAATGGGAAATCCCATGATGATAAGATCAATAGGCCCAAATGAGAGAGCTTGACCATATCAACAACAAATAATATTTAGCACATTGTTCTCGAAGGTTCTAGTGTACGAAGCTTCTCCTCCAGTTTGGGAGAGCCTACGAGAAGAGGTTCGGCATGGGTTTTCCTATGAAAACCCACGCTTGCAATGTGAGTGTATAACTAAGCAACCTACCATCAGCACAGGCAGGCAGTAGAGCAAAACACACTGATGCCAAAAATTAGGTTTTTAGGCGACTTTCTCCAGAATGATTTTAGGGCAGTTTTCCTTTGATCCTTCAAGGAGGTTTTGGTCTATATATCATGATGGATATGCTGCACAGTAGTCAATTTTTTGGCACTTTGGGATATGGCACGAGAAGTGAACAAGAGATATGAAAAAATATTGTGTAACACCTATGACTACATACAATGATTATTTAGTAACTCTTATGTAAGCGTCGTAAACTTGGGTAAAGTCACTGGGTTTTCCTTATGAATTTTAGAGTAATTTATGAATAAAATCCCCAGAGTCTCCCAAAGTACATCAGCGCCCCCATGTCATAGAAAATTTGATAAACTTATGCATTATATGGTAATGGGGCTATGGTCAAGGGATTTGTTGTAGAAGCTACAACAAACCCCCTCAATTCCTCTTGGTATCTTGTTACCTAGAGGAAAATTAGGGTCCCACCTTATCAAAAGGCTCATGATTCAACATGCAAAACTTGATTGACTTTCCTCGAGTTGAGATCAACCTCCTGTGGCCATTGATACCCCTTAAGAAGGATTTTGAGCATGAAAGAGAATTGTTCCTTAGCCCTACGATATAAAGGAGGAATTTTCCTTAGCCCAATTATATAGGGGGGAATGGATGGTTAATATAGTGATATAGTCACCCAAGAAGCTCCCAAACCCAGTGAAATGACACTATGGGAAAATGTTTTAACTCATGTTTTCTCTTGTAAACTTTCTTTTTATAGTCCTTATTACTCCAACAAGCCTCAAATAGCAATATAGCTCTAGGAAGTGACTTAACTTAGGTTTCTTTCTTGAATTTTTTCCTTGTTAAGATATTTTTTCACTCCATTAAGCCTTAGTCTATTGATATAATGCTACACTAGGCCTCAGTCTAGTGACACATAATTATTTTTCAGATTGAAACTATTTTTTTGTTGGCCTTGAACCACTGTATTTATCCACTGAGCATCTACTCAAAATTGTATCGTGCCCAATGTTCCTCAAGCTAGTGACACACTCTCAAAATTCCTGTTTAGATTGATCCTACATCTCTTTTAACACACCATATTTCTTTATTAAGCTTTATTTTAGCGATAGGGTGCATTTTGAGCCTCTAGACAATGTTATAGCATTTCCTTGGCAGTCAATCCTACAATATGGTATATTTTAGGCTCTCTCTCACTCATGACACTTAAATTGGATATTTTCTAGTATATCAATGACTCATCTATTAGTGGAATTGAAGTGAAAAGTGAAAATATTAAATGAAATTAATGCACTTATGCCCAAGAGAAATATTTAAAATGGTACCATAATACCCTCTCTCAATGACATGGCTCAACTCTTAGTATTCATGAGAATTAAGAGCCTCTATGGGGTAAAGTTCTTTCTCTCTCCTTATCAACACTAGGTGTAAGTCAACTAAGCTCAGGTGTGTGCCAAATTATGCCCACTCAACTTCAAAGTTTCCATGTTAGCTTATTTTATAAATGGTTGCTTGCTTAGGCTTGTATTTTCTAGCTTTATAACACTCCCTCACCCGATTTTACTTTATCTAATGAACATTTTTAACATTCCCTTCCAAGAATATGGTTGTACAAGCTCTCCCTCCATCAATCCTAGTCTTCTCAAGCTCCCAACATAATCATAATGTGTTGTAGTACCTTGACTCAACCATAGAGAGCATCCTCAATGTTATCACAAAATCAAGTACTGATGGCTGCTACCAGTTAGATTTCATGTAACTACTTCAGACCAGGCTTTAGACTAAGGTTAGCCTCCTTAGTCAGAGAGGGCTCTCTCACAGCTTTGTAATAGGAATTATTAACAAGAAAAGATGGCTAATTCTTTAAACATTTTATGAAAACAAGCTGGTTGGAACAACAAAATAACATCTCTTCCATTGGGCTCATGGAGTCAAATACTTCTGCAGTAAACTATAAACCACTCAATCATAGAAGCCAAGGCATATAATGTTTAACACTCAAAACATCTCTCAAAAAGAACCTCAAGTCATAAATATACACAGGAAGTCTGAGCACTAGGTGAATTCAGAGTGATTGCATATTTAGTGAGTTGTAAAATATATAAAGGATAATGACAAAACCACACATATTCTGAGCATTGAACACATGATGAATCTTGGGAAGAAAAAGTAATCCTTATATTACTGTCAAAAAGTCTTTTTACATAAGCTGATAAAAACTCTGTTTTTTTCATAAATTTCCAACCCTACATACATCAGAGTTTCCACTATATATAGGAAAACCAAAACTAAAACTATCTTGAGTCTCCTCAACAAGCATGAGGGGAGAGCTCGATGATCTACCATTAATTAACCTTATCTATTTCAAAACAAACTTATTAAATACATAAGGTATTGTGCTGTAAATGCAGAGAATCCTAATTACATTGAAAGCCCAACTCTATCTTCTCGTGTGCATGATTCTCCTTGGATCCTTGACAGTTGTACAATTTCTGTTATGGCTGAGATATATTGAGGAACATTCACTGAATGAGCCGGCCTTCGGGTGCTAGCTGTAAAGATGACTTATTAATTAGTAAACATGGACACCCTATTTTCACGGTCCCTGTCTTCCATTCTTCTTCACCATTTAAAAACCACGCCCCAAGCTCTTAATCCTTCAATAATAACGCATAACACCATCTGCCTCATGACCTGGATGCCTTGTGGACTGAACAGGTGTGCTAACCAACAATCTTGGTAACCCTACTAGAACCCTAATAATTCGGACATAAAGTGCCTTTAAGAACACTTTAGCAAAAAACAAAATATTTCACTTTTTCTTCAAAACTCACACCTGTCACTATTTGAGCTGCTATGATATCCATGTATAATCTCCCTTCGGTCCTCGAGGCATTCCTTTCAAAATTCGTTGACCCCATCATCAAATTTCATTGTTTTCTTATAAAACAGCGTTCTACAGTAGTTTCGTAGCGCGCTACGAAACTACTGTTTTTGTCAAAACAAAACATATTTATTTTGCAGCGCTTTCTGCTTAAACTCATGATTCCTTCAGACATTTTATACAGGTTCTAGGGACCTAAATAACTTCAAAATGATAGAATTTGAACCAAAAATTGATCAAAACTTTGAAAAGTACCTTTCCTCTTAAGTCAGTGAGCTAGTTTACCTAGCTTCTTCTTCAAACTGCTAACCTCTTCCTTCAAAGCCTTATTTTCTGATCTCAGACACATGTTCAGCTTTCTCACGTGTTTTTCTTGTTTAAGTGCTGGTATCATCCATGAAAATACATCAGACCCTGAGCCAGCTTGCTTCAGTAGACTTGTGCTGCCTTTTAATACAGCCCTTCTATAACTAGCATATCTCATTGCACGTTCTCTAGAAAAACTCTTGGTCTGAGACACCTCTTCCTGGGTCTTTCCTGCCTGGTTCTTGATAGCTATGACATTCCCTCCTTGGCTAATAATAACCTTTTTACCTTTGTCTTTACTCTTGGCTGCATGCACTGTTTTAGTCAAAATTTCAATAAACTCTGTACTAGGCATTTTTACAGCTGCCTCCTCTTTATGCACTTTCTCGGCCTCTTTCATTTGCCTTCTTGTAATTGGCCTCCTTGGTTTAAACACATATTCTTCACTTGGCTCCTCAAACCGTAACCTTTTCGAAGCCTTTGATTTCTTCATGCTCTCTGGTGAAGATTGGGTTAAGTCAATGTGCATTGGTTGCACTGGTTGATCTTGTTCAAGTTCCATTGGCTCAATCTGCACTGACTGATCTTGTTCAAGTTCAATTGCTTCAAGTAAATCAGTTAAACTAGCTTTTGACACAGGACTCTCTTCAACAGCAATTGACTTACCCTTCTCCTTGCTCAACTGACCTCTGGTTTTTACTCTTGATCCTTTTCAACTTCACTTGGTGCAGGTGCATCCTTCTTCTGTTTGACCTTCTCTTTTGATGATGATTTAGGTGTCTCCTTGATCACCACAGGCTTGACTGGTTTCTTCAACTTGGTTTTGGACTTCTTTAGATCTTTCACCTCCTTCCTGATCTCAGCCAGAGTAGGTTCTTCAATTGTTTTCTCCCTTTCCCTAACAGGCAATGGAGTAAGGCCCGTCTTGCTCTGAAAACCCACCATAAAAATAAAGGAGTCCCAATCTTTACCAATCTTCTGCAAACCATCTAACACTAACAACTTCACCAAACCATGATGGAACAGTGATGTTTCACAGTCATCTTTTTTCAACTGAATTTTATCACACATTTTACTTAGGCTTCTGAATAAATAGAAAGGGATATCAATTGATGCTTTGCCTGTGAAATGTAACAAAAGCTTAAAATGATATGAGTACACTTTGTTATACCTCCCTTCGCATGTTAAATACTTTTGGATGCATGTGAGGAGCATGGCAAAAGGTTCTTTCACGTAACTCCTTGGCACAGCTTTCGTGAGATCCTTATTTACATAAGGCTCCTTCAAAAATTCCTTACATGGGTTCATGTCGAATTTAAAATTTTTGAACCATTCATTTCCACCTCTAGGGATCTCAGTCACATTAGAAATGGCTTCTGGGGATACAGGGAATTCTAGCATTGACACCTTAGAGTTTAAACCAGTAAAATTCAATGCAAAAGCTTTTGTTACCTCTGCGTGCCCTCCTTGCAACTTCTCACAAAACCTCCAGCAACCAGCGTTTTTAAAAGCTCTTGCTACACCTTCATCCTTTAAAGTAATATCTAGCCCCACGGGTTCTGTTCTTTGGCACCTACCGGATCGATGTTCCCTTTTCTCCATTTTACTTTGCAGACTTTCGAACAGAAAACTAACAGCAGCTTCAACTCAGAAGAGAACTTCAAACTTTGGGATACAGGCTCGCTTGCAATCAGGTCCTTTTAAAAGAAAACTCGGGCTCCCTTTGCGCTTCAACAGTCTTGTCATACAAGCAAATTAGTTTACGCACAAATAACAAATATCATGACACTACCATACATCATAAAATCACTTTGAATGATGTTTATGTGCGTGGTTCTGAACCTCATGGCAGAATGATGACCCATAATGGCCCGGAGAGGACATCAACTGACAACATATGCACGACCTAATGACTCAACCCCCCAGACTTGACATCTCAAGAAAACGCGCTACAAAATCCCTGAATCCCCGATTTAGTAGCGCAGACAGTTTAAAATTAACGAAATGCGCTACGAAATGGCTGATAGATGACACGCTACGAAAAAACAGAAACATCATTGCGCTGCCAAATTGGCCAATTAGACTGCGCTACGAAACTGCGCAAAGGACCAATGACGCAAACAAGACAAGACATGCCTTAAACAATTATGATGAAGGGTGATTAAAAGTTTTTTGCAATGATTCACATCAATACCTTTTTAAAACATAATTCCTAAGTGACACACATAGGAACATAACCACTAGACACACATTTTTTGACAATGAAAAATTTCTTTTTGTTTGGGAAAACATGATGTACATGGACTGTAGTTCTAGGTGATAACACTCAATTCCACAGAAAAGCCTTCATGACCCTAGCCAATCAATCTCACTCAGTTTGGTAGCAATTCAACCACTAAATAGTGCCCGTGTAGGCACAAGTTATATTTTTAGCCTCTTGGTTGGCTCACTATGGAAGAAAAACCCTTGGTCTTTTCTTTCTCTATGGAAACTAGTGCTAAGCTCTCTCTCCTCATTTCCTAGGGTTAACCTCATCAAGATACCTAGGGTTTCATGCCCAAGGTAGCATCCCTACACCCCCCATCTTAGTTTTTAAGAAAAAAATCAACTATCATGTTAGTCCCCATCACTGGTTGAATAAATACAATTATTTCTTGCCCAAAAACCCTAGCCTTAGTCTCTGTAGCATAGTGACTCATTTCCATGGTAGGATGTGGAGACATCTTGGTCATTATTGTGATTTCAAGGATTACAATACTCTAGCCACTCTTAAAGAATATCATCAACCAAGTCTATTTTCATTAATTTAATAGTAAAATCCCTAAAAATATTTACTTAAGCATTCAACTAGGTCAAAGGTCACAAGTCACTCTTGAGATATCTATAAAACATAATAATGCCAAAATAAACCTCATGTGTGGGAAATAACACTCTCCACCATGTCATCCACCAAGAATGATTAATCTCCATCGAGGAAGTGAAGGAATGGTCCACTGAATGCTCCTCACTTCAGTAAATCATCAAAGTGTATGGAAAAAGCTTCAAGAGGCACCTACTCCACCATGATGTCATCCAAAAAGAGGATTATCTCATCCTCCTAGGGAACTTATGGATGATGTGGCATTATTTATGGCAAGTGTCGACATCAAGGCATACTATGCTAGCCCTCCAAAGTCATATTGGTGACTTCCATCCTCATTTGGGATTTGAAGCAAGGAAATTCCCATCAAACAGTGTTAAGGCTAGCTTAGTGACGTCCTAGATCCATTTGGGCACATCATAAAGTATTCCTATTCCCAAGCTATCAAGATCAACATTTCAACATCTAGAGGTGCACCAAGAGGTCTAGAATCAAGTAGAAATTACTTAAGGCCAAACACTCATCTCTAGAGGGGTAATGCTTTGGGAACAAGGACATATATGCTCTCAAAATGGGGGAAATCACCCTCTAGAATGTGCTATAGATGAGTCAAGCCATACTTCAAGTGATATTTTCTACATGTGTGATACCACCTAGATAAACCTATCAAAATAAAGTGAGATCAACATCATTGGGGACATAAAACCATTAAAACATCATAATGGACCATATCTAATGCTAGGGGCATATAAATACTTCACATGAGATTTACCTTTAAATTTCTAACTAGCTCAATATTTGTAAACAAGTTACCTCACTTATGTTAGTGGTGATTAGGTCAACGAACCTATTAGGTATTTCTAGCCCCCCAGGGGACTGAAATGTCCTAGGTAGACCCATTATTCCATATGTGCATGCAATAAGGTGGTCATGGAGTTGGAAAAAAATTCGAGGATGCCAAAACCATGACACCAAATAAAATAGGTCCAACATCCTGAGTGCAATGATGTAAGGAGGGAGAAATGATGGAGGTATGAGTTAACCCTTTCATATGCCCACTTTTTCTAGTCGTCTAGTGTGCTTTTTGATTTAATGATTTATCTTTCTTTGGTGCATAACTTAGGAGACAAAGCTTGCTTAATGATTTTTCAATACCCCTTAAAGATGTAGTAGGTTCTTGCTCCTCAAAGTTGGGACATTCAAGAGTTCCTTTATTTTAGATGAAGCATTAAATTCTTTGAGGAACTAGGTGATAGCTAATGGGTGGGGTAGAGTTCCTACTAGGCCTTTCCCGCATGATAAATAAGTCCCAACCATCTTATTGCATTTTACGTTTTTCCTTCTATTGTGGATTTTATATATGTTTATCATTATTTCAATTGCATCAACCTTTGGGGCCAATCTTTTGGGATCTGAATCAAGGAGATGGATATACAATGCCAATCCCTATTACCAATGACAATCAACTCAAAGAATGGATATGAAAAATAAGGAAGTATAGAAGATGGTAAGTATGGATTACCATAGACATGATTGTTATCATCAAAAAAATAATCATCTAGACATATGTTACTAGATGGATTGAAGTACACCAAGTAAGGCCAATTTTCCCATAGTAAAATTGCTTTCACTATGATAAACTACTTAATAAACCACATTTGTTAAGCAATTTATAATTAAACCCTGAAGAATAATTAAATAAATCACTATTTTTTTATTTTTCTTCTAGGAATAATTAATTAAACCTTTGATTAATTAATATTCCTTGTCATATTTGACTCAATTATGATAAATAAACAGATAAATTATTAATTATCTTATTTTCTCTAGGAATAATTAATTAATCACTAACTAATTATTATTCCTTGTCAAGTTTGACTAAATCCCTTAGGAATAATTAAATAAATCATTACTTGTTTATTATTCCTTAACCATATTTCTTGAGATGATAAATAAATAATTTATTTATTTATTATTTCTATATAAAAGTTTAAATACTTTTTCCCTCCTAACCAAATATAATAAAATATTCCAAGTGGTTATTTCTAGAATGGGGTTATTAATACTTTATTATTGCTCATTATTCGAGGATAACTCAATATTTTGTTATAAATAGAAGGGTTTTCGATTCATTATTGACTTTTGATAATTTTCATTGTTGCACTTACTGTTGCAGCTCTGATTATTATCACTGTTGCTCACCATTTTCCTTTCCATTTGAGTTCCCATTAAGCTCAAACATTTTATTTGATGGGTTTACACATTATACAGGAGAGAGACTCTACAAAAATCTGAAGACGTTTGAGGATAGCCAAGAACCCATCCCATAGAGGGGGACTGGTAACATTTATTTGTCCCCTTCACATGTGTTATTTAATAAAATCTATTCTTCATATATCTGGTTTCCATTGGATTATTGGAGTTACCCACATTTATTAATATTTCATTTTCTGTTTAACTGTGATTGTGGCATAGATCAAGACTTTGGCGGGTTTTGTTTCTATCATTTGCTACAGATCTACAATGTTTAGCAACCATTTATATTGTTGAAATTGTTTGTCATCCACAGTCTTAAGTGTTTCCTTTTCGTACATATTTGAGGAGAAAACACTATAACAATGATATATCAATCAATACCCCCCAATAGTTTCCTTCCTAAACTATAAGGACTTGTTGTCACCGCCTAACCCACAACTCAGGTAACGTGGAAGAAATCTTCAATCCATTGGGTATGGCCTTGGGGCCAAGTCTCGAGTCAAGGTAACTATCACTCTATCTGAACTCCTCTGTCCTAGTTAATTTCTAGTGAAGCCAAGGGGGTAGTTCCTAATAATATAACTAAGGCTAAGTAAGCTATAGAAAAAATAAAGTGTTCTAGGAGTTAAATGATAATGCAAGAGAAAAATAAATCACCAATCTAATCTAGTAACATATGATTTATGCAATTGATTAACCGAATAATAATTTAAATAGCAAAACAAATGGACCAGTGCCAGAAGTAAATGTTTATATTGTGGAAATGAGAACCTGGGCAAAATGTGATTGTGGCCCAACACATATGCTATCAAATATTTTGGTGAAATGCTCTTGGTAAATTTTATTATTATGGATTTCACTTGGATTTATTAAAGTGAGTGAAAATGGAGAGGCGGATATGTTGATCAACTTATGATTTGAAAAAAATAAACTCATCTAAAGTTTTTTTTTTTATGGTTCTTATTATCAAAATGGATACAAGAAAATTACATGGATATCCAATAGGAAGAAAATTAGTTTCTCGACATTCCTCTGATTTCACGAGTTAGCAAACATGTATCCAAATTTTCCAATAAGAGTTGAAAGAATTTCCCTATGAAAACTATCCAACGCAACACAAGTTACTTTTAGAATCATGCCAAAGATCAAGATTACACTTGAGATGGATGAGAGCATAACAAGAACTCTGTTGGGAGGGTTCGTTACTTATTTGTAAAAGAAATTTATTCTAAGAGAATAAAATTTAATCTAAAACTTGAAAGAACATTAATCTAAAAAAATGTATTTTTTGCAGTGCTTGGGTTCCTTCTTAAAAGTTAATTTTAACCAAAAAAGGGAAGTAAATTATTACACCATGAAAATGAGATAAAGGCGCTGATTCCCCTTAGGGTAAGGGGGATGAGATGCCTAGGGAACCCAAATAGCTCCCTTAAGGTTACAATTTTTTGTTTAGAAAACTTTTTTGCCCTTTGAAACAAAGAAAGAAGATTGGTGCCTCTTATGGGTCCTAGATAGTCCAAATCCTTAAGAATTCACCAACACTTCCTCCTATTTGCTCCAAAAAATTGTAAAATCAACAAGCTATTAGTAGCAAAGATGCCCCAAATGACTTTGGGAACATAAAAAAAATTTAACCTTATGTCCCAAGAATTTCCAAGTGAAAATTAGCCTAAAATAAAAAAAATGAAAGCTAACTAAGGCTAACTTTCATAGATTCTTTAATTTGTTGTTTGGATAAAAACTAATGGCACTAATATTTTCCATATATATCAAACTTAAATCTTAGAATTAAGTAACAAAACAAATTTATATTTTCCAAGTTTGAAAAAAAAGAACAAAGAAACAAGAGCTTGTATTTGGGATCCTTGGGAAATGGAGTCTATTGCAAGAGCATTGAGGGACTTTACTTTCATAAAATTTGAAGTCCATGAAAGATCCAACCAAGGTCAATCCACTTCTTTAATTTGAGGTACCTATATAAGCTCATGTGTAACACCCTCCTCCCACATCTACCCAAGTAATCAACCAACTGGGGTAAACGTGCGACGATAGGCTATTATGGTTTGATTCAACCTCCTATGTGACCTTAAGGACATTGTTTCGATGAAAACACAACAAATAGACCTTCCACATCAACTACACAATCCCTGAGAACCATGCCAACACTTTAGGCATCTTACTCTTAGGTCCCACTAAAACTTCTGATCACTTTCCCTCTGGACAATCTCATGCTATGGGCATGCCAGTGTCTAGGGACCTCTGGAGGCTCTCACAAGCCTACATTATAGGCTCTAGGGACTAATTTGTCCAGTTCTGTGCCAGCGTCCCTAGGATTTGAGCCACTTTTTTCGGCCCAGAGCCTAGGGAACTATCCATAATGGAATGATATCTTAAGAGCAGTAAAATAATAGGGAAACAATGAAGTAGAAGCAATTTGTTAAACAAGCCCTTAACCAGACCCCTACTAGCTATGACAGGAATTTCGTCAAACATATCACAAACTTGTAGCCTATAGGTGCAAACAATAGAATTAAACATAGGGATCTCATACTTATCTGAGAATCACTAAGAACCATTACTCCCTCATGCATTTCACTGCATTATCATCTATTAGGTCATAGATACATTGTCGATGAATCTACAAGTAAAAAAATAATGAGAGCCATACATAATTGCTGTCATAAAACATACATATAACCAACATAGTAACAACATAAGTACCTTAAATATATCAGCCATAAAATTCACACATAAACTAGTACATTTACACATGAAAACCAAGGGAATTAATTTCTCATTAATGAATGAAAAAAACCAACCGAAGATTGGACTACCAGGTTCCACTCGACCATATATTGGTTGAACCAAGTCTCTCTTCAGCCAATCACCCCTCTGCCATATTCCAAGAATGAATGTGGGACTGATAACCAACTGAAAAGAACCAAACAAGCATGACTGCTACCAAAGTTCTCCACCTCCACCATGAGGAATTTGAGTGCCTCCTAGTCTCTCATGATTTACCATAATCCATAGTCTGATTCAGGGATAACTAGGCCCTACACCAAGACCCACTCTCCAGGCTTTACCGTACATCCTATCCTAGAACTGCTAGGCCCAACAAAGAGAAATCCACCTCTTGGCTTTACCGTATATCTCGCCATTCACTGGCAAGGATTCCTATGCCCACCAAGGCACACAATCCTAGATTTACCACGACCCATAGTCTGGCTCAGGGGTTACTAGACCAGTTCCTTTATCGCGATCCACAATCTGATTCTGGGACCATTAGGCCATATGTTTTTCATTTCAGAGATCCACCCCACTCAGCCTCAAATCCATCTGACAATCTAGCTCAATCGAAGTATTATAACCCATCTCATCAAGGCTATCAAGAAATGGCAAGTCTAGGTTGAAGAACACTGTCACACCTAGAAAATCTCATGCCATGACATAAAACAACCACATGCAACACCATGCATGCCAAATCTAGTAAGGAAAATACTCATGCAAATCGATACCTGTAATGAATCCCGCTGTAGCTGCTTGATCCTGCCTTTCCCTACTTGATCTTTGCTTCCTCTTTCCTTCTTTGCCTTTCTTGCTCCAATGCCAAAGTGCTCCAAGAAAACTCTAAGTGTTCAGGAATGAGAGAGAGAGAGAGAGAGAGAGAGAGAGAGAGAGAGAGAGAGAGAGAATAATGAGAGAGCTCCAAAACTAAACTCACAAAAGGTTCCTAACTGATCCACAAAAGCCTTTTTATTAATGAGGCCCCTATTTTCTTCATTTTCCATTACTTTACTTCAATTTCCTCCTGACATGCAACCTGTGACCTTTCACCTCCTTTTTCTCCTAACTTCCATTATTTTCATAAATACATGTGCCAAAAATTCAATTTTTCCTTTCCAAAGCCTTAGCCATTGCCTTTGCCAATTTCCTTAGCCATAAACAACCAAATGAACACCCCTTAGGATGTCTTGCCCAACATTCAGCTTGGAACAAGTGTCCCATCAACTGTGGTTATTATGTTTTTAAGTTTAATTACATGGAATTTTCACCAGGGCTGTTACAGAACCCTCGCCCTTGGGGGACACCATCCTCGATGTTCAATCACACATGTAGCTCAAAAAATTGCCAGAAAGAAAAGATACTACTCATGGAGCTTTATAACATAGCTCAATGCAGTATTTACAATGATGATCCCGCTGAGTGTGAACCCACATGACAACATAAGAACATGACAATCATAATGACATGACACCCATACCACTTATAGGAGCTTTATCACATAGCTCATGGTAGTATTTACATCCATATACATATGTACATATAGCAATATCACCAAAACCTACACCAAGACATATACCAAGACACCATATCAAAACATATACCAAGACACCATATCAAAACATATACCAAAACACCATATCAAAACGTATATCAAAACACCATATCAAAATAGCTTTGCCTCAACTGGAAAACA
Source organism: Pinus tabuliformis (assembly GCA_031772625.1). Lineage (NCBI taxonomy): Eukaryota > Viridiplantae > Streptophyta > Pinopsida > Pinales > Pinaceae > Pinus > Pinus tabuliformis. The sequence goes on along the minus strand of CM062805.1, from coordinate 698,530,606 downwards.
AGGACGGATACATGGCCCACATTTGATCCACCATCTCCCATGTAGCTTCATCGGGCCCAAAGTGGTTCTATTTCACCTTAACTTTCTCGATTTCTTAGTTTCGGAGCATGATCACCTTTTTATGCCATATACACTGAGGCTCTGGCTGGAATTCTCCATCTCGTTCCACTTGCAATACAGACTAGTAAATCACATGATCAACTTCCTTAACATACTTCTTAAGCAATGATACATGGAAAATATCATGCACTTTCACTGTTGGAGGCAGTGCAAGTCGATAAGCTACTGGCCCAATCCTCTCAATAATATTGAAGGGTCCACAAAACTGTGGTGCCATCTTGGCACATGATCCAATCCGTAAGGATCTCTTCTTTGGTTTGATGCAAAAGTACACCTATTCCCCAACCTAGAAATCCTTGAACAACCTGTTCCGATCTGCATATCTCTTCTGCCTATCCTGTGCTACCTTTAGATTCTTCTTTATAACCTTCATTTCATGTTCCATGTCCACCAACATGTCTAGTCCAATCAACACTCTGTTAACCAGATCACTCCAACTGATAGGAGTATTACAACTCCACCCATACAATGCCTCAAAATGACTCATCCTCTAAATGACTCCCGATAACCATTGTTGTATGCGAACTCAACCAAGGGAAGATACTCCTCCCACTTCTGTTGCTGATGAATCACATATATCCTCAACATGTCCTCCAATATCTTGTTGACCCTCTCTATGTGTCCATCTGTCTACGGATGATAAGATGTATTGAAGGTCGACTCTATGCCCAAACCTGTAAATGACTCCTTCCAAAACTTGGAAGTGAACTTTGCATCCTTGTTTTTTTACAATCCTCTTTGGAACACCATGCAACCTGACCATATTTCTGATGAATAACTATGCCACATCGCTAGCTGAGAATGTTGACTTCACTGGAATGAAGTGTGCAACCTTTGTAACCCTGTCTACAAAAACCATGATGGAATCATGCTGTCACACTGTCTTCGGCAACCTTGTGATGAAGTCCATGGAAATGACCTCCCATTTCCACTCTGGAATCACGATCAGTTGTAGTGGTCCACCTGGATGTTGATAATTTTCCTTTACTCATTGATAATCAAAACACCTAGCCACAAAATCTACTACATCCCTCTTCAAATTCGACAAATAATAAAATTTCTTCAATGTAGTTAATGTCTTCTCACAACCTAGGTGACATGAATAAGGTTAAATTCACATGAAACTCTCTCAATATCACCTTCTTGAGATTACTACTATCTGACACATATATCCTATCTTTGAATCTAACCAATCCATCTATTGTAAGGAAATAGTTCACATCCTATGCACCTTCACCTGTACCTATACCCATACTACCACCTGTACCTATACTTGTACTACCACATGTACCTGTACTACCACCTGTACCTGTACCAGTACTCTGCTGCAACCTGTGCACAATCTCCATATACTTGACATCTTGCTAACCTGCCAGCAAGATCCTATCTTGTAAGTCTGTCCCATAGGAGCTCATATCTGCTAAGGGATTTACTTGTACCCACCCGCTAAGAGCATCTGCAACCCTTTTCTCTTTACCTTTGATGTACCTGATCTTGAAATCAAACTCACTAAGCGTGGCCAACCATCTAGCTTGCTAGGAATTCAAATTTAGTTGGTCAAACAAATATCTCAACCCAATATGATCACTCATACGTGCAAACCTCCTGCCAAGAAGATAATGCCTCCACATCTTCAATACAAGTATGATCGGTGCTAACTCAAGACCATGTGTCGGGTAGTTCTACTCATGCTCGTTTAGTTTTTGTGACTCATAACATACCACCTGTCTATCCTACATAAGGACTCCACCAATTCCTCTCTTCCAAGCATCTGTGCATACTACAAAGTATTTATTCGAATTTGTAATCTGTAGCACTGGTTCATGAGTCAACAACTTCTTAAGATGCTCAAAACTAGCCTCACACTCCTATGTCCATTCGAAATTCTTACCTTTTGTCTGCAATGATGTGATAGGATAAGCAATTTGTGAGAAGTTCCTGATGAACCTCCTATAATAGCTTGCCAACCCCAATACCCTCCTTAGACATAACATATCCCAAGTAGTGTACCTCAGTCTGAAAGAAACTACACTTTCTGAGCTTAGCATACAAGTGATGCTCTCTCAACAAACTCAACACTGCTGCTAAATGCTCGAAATGCTCTTCCTCATTTTTAGAATATACCAATATATCATCAATGAATACAAATAAAAACTTATCCAAATATGGATGCAACACACTATTCATCAAACATATAAATGTATCTAGAGCATTAGTTAGGCCAAATGGAACTACAACAAACTCATAATGCCCATACCTGGTTTGGAGCGTTGTCTTGTAAATGTCCTCCTCTTTGATGCATACCTGATGGTATCCACATCTCAGACCAATCTTCAAGAACACTGTTGCTCCCTTCATCTGATCAAACAAGTCATCAATCCTTGGTAAAGGTTACCTGTTCTTGATGGTCACTTTGTTCAACTGCCTGTAGTCAATGCATAATTTGAGCTTTCCATCTTTCTTCTTCACAAACAATACCAGTGCGCCCCAAGGTGATACACTTGGCCTAATGTATCCCTTATCCAACATTTCCTTGAACTGCAACTTTAACTCCACAAACTCAGGTGTGCTCATCCTGTAAGGCTCTTTTGATGTTGTAGTTTCCCCTGGAACTAACTCAATAGAAAAGTATACCTCTTTATGAGGTGGAAACTCTGTAATGTCCTCAGGAAATACATCCTGAAACTGCCACAAAATTGGGTACCTTCTTAACACATCTGCATCCTCAACTTCCTTACTCGTATCACTAGAAATGTGCACTGCAAATAACATACACCCTTTCCTATGGCTACTTTTCCTGCATAGTTGTCACCATCCTAACTGATGCGAATTTCTTCTTACCCTACAGACTCTTGGTTCCCCATTGTGATCAAGAAACTCAATGTCTTTGTCATAACAATCTACCTTGTTTATATGAATATACAACAATCCATGCCCATCAGCATACTATATGATCCTAATGGTAATACATTCAAGTGCGCTATTGTAGGCATACCATTCAAATCAAATGCACAATATCTTTCCCAATGATGAACTCGCTTGTTTGTACCTGTAGCCAACTGCACTAACCAAGATTATGCATGCAGTTCCTTACTCAAACCACACTTATCCACCAAGCCAGGACTAACACAACTGTAATTAGATTTAGGGTCAATCAAAATAGAAATAAATTGATCACAAAGCTTACTATCCATCTCAATGATAGATTCCTGGTGCTATGCCTATCTGTTGTCCATGGCTGCATAAATATGAGGAATACTCTGCCCCACAACCCCAATAATCTCTACCTCCTGTGAATTGTATATCTTAGGCCTACCACCTTGATTCTGTAGCCAATATCTCCTAACGTGTTCCTCACCACATGTCCAACACTCCAACCAAGAAGTGCCCTTACCTCTATGCTATTGTTGTGACCCATGTCCCTGTATAGCTGCATTAAAATTCTTTTGTAGTGCCATATTTTCTTTCCCATCTATATTCTGAGGCCTTGCTCTCTTAGACTGCCATTTAAATTTACCTTTGTCTTTCCCTTTCCATCATTGTTGAGATTCATTCTTACGCTTTGACTGTTCATACCAATGCTTCAATTTCCCAATGACTTCCTCAAGTGACCGAGGCTCATCATACTCAATCCAATCTCTAAATGCTAATGGAAAACCACTAACAAATCCTTGAAATTTAGCCTTCTAATATATAAGGTGTTATCACTCTGATAATTATTTTGAAGTTAAAAGAAAGAAAAACCAAAGGTAACCACAAACCACTTTTGGAGATTAGGACCTAGCCTTCCTAATGCTTAGAGAGGGCTGTCTCTTTAAAATTTAACTTTGTTTTAGTTAAGATGCTTTTAGGCTAGTTAGGATTGTTCAAGGGGTTTTTGATTTGTATTTGAGATTGGGTGGTGGGATCACTTATACATATGGATAAAATGATGTCTTTTAGACCATTGGGCTATGGAGTCAAACAATAAGGGAGCAAAACTGGATTAACTCACTAAAGGGAACATTCCAAGGGTAAGATAGGAGAGTGTTTTTTAGATCTTTGAGACAGAGGGGTGAAAGGGTTTCACTCGGGGTGAGAGAGAAGTTAAGGGTTCTCAGACCCAGATAATGAATGAGGAATGAAGGGGTAATCAAGATCAAAGGGAAATTAAGAATCCTTTAACCTGGATATTTAAGAAATCAATCTAAACCAAAGAGAAATTAAGAATTCTTTAATTTAGATATCAGAAGAAAACATTTAAATGCATAATTGTTAAGACAGAGTGTAATTAAACAAGTTCTGAAGTATTATTCCAGTTATAACATTTAGATTGAGAAACACATTAAAGATTATGAATAACTTGAGAAAAATAACAATAACACATGAAAATACTTGTCTGAAATTTGCTCAACACATGAATCCTTGGAAATATCTGATCTTTATTTATCAATCCAGCTTGTTGGCTCAAAAAATGATACAATAACCCTCTGGGTCTTTTGATCAAAAAATTTTATAGAAATGTCTAATAGAATCACTCAAAATACTTCAAATGAAGAAGTATTTATACAAATTCTAAACTGAAATATCTTGAAAAAAATATCAAGATTGGGTTTACAAATATCTCAAACTGTTTTACATTAATAGAACTTAAATAAATGACACTCAAAACTAATGAGACTATTTGGCACTATATTTATGGATTGATGGTGACAAAGAAGAGAAATTATAATTTGATAGCAACTCTTAATTGATGATGAGGCTTCCAAGTCACTAACTACCTCATTCCTTTGTGCATTCTGCCCCAGAAATTCTGCAAAATTAGGGTCCAGTGATACCTTTGTATATCTCAATCCGAGATAGATATGTAAAAAGTGAAAGAGGTTATTGTATATAAGTATGCTATTGAGATCACCCTCTTTCAGTTTCCAAAAATTCAGCTCCAGCGGTTCATAATATTCTCTGCAAAAAGATATAAAAATAGGACTTTGCACAGTCCAAACAATAGGCTATGAAGATATGAATTTATCTCCCTTTTTGTAATACCTGTGTAAAATGTGAGATAGGTTTTTGTATATTGGCCTTTTAGGAACACAAAACTCCTCCATTTTCTCAAAATTCATCTTGGATTGGCCACAATAGTTTCTGCAAAATTATGACTTAAACAAGAAATTTATGGAAAATGTACCATTCCTGCTCTGATTTCATCTTTTAACCTTAATTTTCTTTTAACTGTTTTTACCTTTACTTTAGATAAACTTCATTGTTTCTGGTGAAAGTGTCTTCATCTCTGCTTAACCCTTACTGCCTCCATGTTTATTTTTAATGTTTACCTTGATTCCTCTGTTTTTTCATCTATCTTCACTTTGACATGAATTTATTTTATCTATATGCTTTGTAACTGTCTTCCATGTTGTTTGTCTTCCCGCTGGCTGCATTTATTCTCTTTGATTTTTCAATTTGATACACTTTTATTGATACTCTTTCATCTGGTTGATTGATCTTTTTCCTTTTACTGTGCTTTTTTGACTTTCACTGTAACCTTTTAACTTTTAATGTGCATCTTCAAATGAGAGAGTCATTCTGGGTTTTTCTCAAAATACCTAGAATTTGGGTGAAATAACTTCAAATTGGTGTTCTCAGCAACTGTAGAAATTTGAATGGGCTCTGGTACAGACTGAGAGCTTGATTGGGGTCTCTACAACTTCTTCAGGAGTGAAATTGAGGTCAATTGGTGATTTCAGCGTTTGAAGGTGTCACAATGGCTTGCAGAGGTTTTACAAAGAAATTGATCGAAAAAGGCCAAATAGGGCTTCTTGGCCTTTTTATTGAACAACGATCATTTTTTTTTTTTTTTAGGTGAATTAAAAATGAGTAGTGGGTGGTTTTTCAGGTTGGGTGGGGAGGTGGTTTCCCAATCCATTTCACCGCTTTATTGAGGAGGCGGTATTTTGGTGAGGTCACCCGATCTACCTTAACGCTTGACACGTAGCAGATGGGGGTTCGGGAAATACCACTTTATCGGGCGGGTAAAGGTTGGATATCGGGTGAACCCGATATGGCTGTGAATCGTTAGATTCAGGTGCTAACGATCGGACGACAGTCGGGTGACAAATTAGCATGGATGAAATGGGCAAAGGTTTTGGGGGGGCCCAGGGCTTTAATTAATGGTGGTTTGTGATTATTCTGGAGTTAAACACGAGATTAAATGATCAGACGGGGTTAATGGAGGGATTATCTTAACTTTACGGAGAATTGGTGAGTTAAGAGGGTTTTGTTGGGGGGATAGGTTAAAATATAGTTTATAGTTAAACTAAGGGTAGGGGTAATATATATGGGGATTTATTTATATATGAGGAAAAAGGGTATATCGGGAGCTATATTATTAAGTTAGAAATTAATATGAACTGAAATGAGCAGAATGAAAATAATACTAAGTATAATGTAATATTTGTGCTTTTCCTTTACATACACTTATACTTAGGATAAAATCTTTTTGTGGGTATTTTGAGTAATGGAATTTAACATGGGGTTTTTTACTTTTCATAGGAAAATGGAGTTTAACCTTAGGAAAAGGGGTTTTATTAGGGTAATGAAGGGAAATGACTTTTATGAAGGGAATTCTAACACTTGATGTCCATAAGTCATTAAGTTGAGGGTCTGGTCCCACCAAAAGTCAGAGAAATGCTCTGAGCCTTTATGACTTGAAAGATTTTTAGTACTAGAACATACTTGTGGATGGGGAAATTAGTAAGTATAGGGATGAAATGAATGAGGGGGAGTCAATTAAATCAACTTGTAAACCTTTGTTTTTGCTTTCTTAATTTCTCATGCACATTGAAACATATGATTAAGCATGATAAATGTGTTTTTGTCCAATCAACTTTATACTTCAGCAACCTTTCTTCTACTTACCCATTAGTTACCCTAACATTATTTTTGTTTTTTTTACTTATGTGAGTGCATTTAGGCTAGCAAACCCTTTTCTTTAATTTTCTTTTATAAAACAAACTATCTACTTCTAACCTTATATCTTCCAAGGGCTCAGATTAAGCTGATGAGCTCCCTATCATTCTCTATTTTAACTATTGATCTGCCAAGATTAAACTGTTTGGCTAGATCTTTATTCTCTATCTATCAACATTAAAAGTCAAGATTAAGCTGTTTGACTTATCATGGATTATGGTATTTTAAACAAGCTACACATAATCATTATTTGCAGAAAAAAGTTAAATAGGAGTGGCATTTGAATTTTCACACTTTCATGATCTATTTTTATCTCTTTTTGTGGGGTTCATATTTTTCACTTTTTTTGATCTTTGTTTCTTTTTGTCCTTTGATTATTCTTTTAGGACATACCCTCTTTACATTTTCTAATTTGGGGATACATTTGCAGAAAGAAATGGTATGTACAATATTACAATACTGACCATAGTCAATTGAAAATTATGAATCCTATTATTATAGGACCCTAACATAAGATACAATACATACCTCAATAGCTCCAAAAACTTGGTCATGTACTGTTCATCTGTCATTGACCCCATCTTTAGCTCATAGAATTATTTGGCCTTGATATCTTAGTACCTTTCTCACAAGTACTTCTTCTTGAAAAGCCTCTTGAACTCCCGCCAACTCAAGTCATCCGTCCTGATGTCTCTGACCCACTTCACATCTTCCCACTAAATGATACTTTACCTTTCAAACTGAAGACATCTATTCTAGCTTTCATGTTATTTGTGTACTCATGCAACTCAAAGAATTTGTTCATCCCAAGTATCTAGGCCTCTACATCTTTCGTCTTCTTCACATCTCCATCAAAAGTAGGTGGCTTTGCTTTCTTAAATTCATATGGAAAGTATCCCCTATCACTTCACATGTAAGGTTGATAATGATGATGATAATGATGTCTGTCAGAACCTGAACTAGAATAGTACTTGTACTCTCACTCCTCCTATCCTGAGTGTCCAAAAACCTACCATCTCTCACCGTGTTAGCTCTATTTGACCTGTGTCTAATAGGAGACATATTGCCATATGTCCCAATAGTTATGTACTCGTATCCATGGATGATTCAAAGTGGCTCTTGTCGCTGAAATTATGAAAAACTCTGAAGAAATATTGTATTAACCTCTGCTTGTTTCTCTTGTGCCTTTATGATCTTGTCATTGTCTACCTTACAACTCCTTATTTCTTCCTTCAAGATTCTCAATGTATCCACCAAATCAAAAGAGTGCCCACCATGTTGCTCATCTGATTCATAGGGAGAGTCCTTGTAGCCTACCATCTTTCTATTAATTTTCACCTCCATTCCTGCAAGGCATAATATGTCACATAAACCAAATCATAACAAACCAATGTACCTTAGTATAATTTTGGTAGGTTAACTCATCTGCAAAATAATCGAAATCAATGTGATACATGTATAACATAATCATAACAACATATAGACATATACAAATAAATGCATCAACACATAAACATCATTCTAGTTAGAGTCCAGTCATCAATGCAAGACCATATCAACAGTGCATGCTATGACCTCATGCATGACAACAACCATTACTCCACTATACATTTCCACATGCAATCATCAACATGCATAAGAAATGCATAATCAACCACACATACGCATGAATACATGTAATCGAGCATAAGCAAATAATACTTGTAACCAAACCTACAAGACTGATTCATGTAACCAAACATACAAGAATGCAACCTAACATACAAGGATGTAACTAAGCAACATATAACAACATGTAACCAATCATACACTCATGACAATCTACTCCACAATAACAACATCAAGTTCATCATGACAACATTACTACAACCATGATCAACATTATGCAATGCAACAAGCACATGGAATGTAAGTGTAATAGACACACATGCAGCTGGCATGCATGCATGACCAACACACAACCCATCCAGTCCGAGGGGTGAACCATGTTCTGATACCACTCTGTAACACCCTCCTCCCACATCTACCCAAGTAACCGGCCAACTAGGGTAAAGATGTGATGAGAGGCTATTATGGTTGGATTCAACCTCCTATGTGACCTTAACGAAATGGAATCGATAGAAACACAACAAGCAGACCTTCCACATTAGCTACAGGACCCCTGAGAACCATGCCAACACTTCAAGCAGCTTGCCCCTGGGTCCCACTGAAACTTCTTATCACTTTCCCTCTAGACGATCGCATGCTATGGGCATGCCAACATCCAAGGACCTCTGGATGCTCTCATAGGCTTTCATGCCAGAGTCTAGGGACCAATTTGTCCATTTTTGTGTCGGGGTGCCCAGGATTTGAGCCACTTTTTCCAGCCTAGAGCCTAGGTCACTGCCCAAAATGGAATGCTATCTTAAGAGAAGTAAAATGACATGGAAAAAATGAAGTAGAAGCATTTAGTTAAACAAACCCTTAACCAGACCCCTACTAGCCATGATAGGAATTTCGTCAAACATATCGCAAAAATGTAGTCTACTGGTGTAAACAATAGAATTAAAGATAGGGATCTCATACTTATTTGAGAATCACTAAGAACCTTTATTCCCTCATTTGTTTTGCTGCATTATCATCTATTAGGTCATATATACATTGACCATTCATTTATAAGTAAAAAAATACTGATAGCCATACATAGCTAATGTCATAAAAATACATATAACTAGCATAGTAACAACAAAAATACCATAAATATATCAGTCATAAAATTCACATATAAATAAGTACATTTACACATGAAAACCAAGGGAATGAATTTCTCATTAATGAATGCAAAAAACCAACCAGAGATAGGACTACCACGTTCCACCTGACCATAGATTGGCTGAGCAAAGTCTCTCTTCAGCCAATCATGCCTGTGCCATATTCCAAGCATGAATATGGGACTAATAACCAACCGAAAAGAACCAATCAAGAATGAATTCTACTGGAGTTCTCCACCTACACCATGAGGAATTTGAGTGCCTCCTACTCTCTCAATTATTACCATAATCCACAGTCTGATCCAGGGATCACCAGGCCCTACATCGAGACCTTCTCTCCAATATTTACTGTACATACCATCCCCGGACTATTAGGCCCAACTGAGAGTAATCCACCTCTTGGATTTATTGTATATCCCGCCATTCATCAACAAGTATTCCTAGGCCCACTGAGGCACACAATCCTCACTTTACTACAACCCATAGTCTGGCTTAGGGGTTACTAGACTAGTGGCTTTACTATGATCCACAGTCTGGTTCAGGGACCACTAGGCCATGTGTTTTCCATTTCAAAGATCCACCCCACTCAACTTCGAATCCATTCGACAATCCACCTCAATCGAAGTATGAGAACCCATATCATCGAGGATATTAGGAAATGACAAGGCTAGGATGAATACCACTGTCACACCTGGAAACACCCATGCCATGATAGAAAAAAACCACATGCAACACCATGCATGCCAAATCTAGCAAGGAAAATACACATGCAAATCGATACCTGCGATGAATCCTGTTGTAGCTGCTTGATCCCGCCTTTCCCTGCTTGATATTTTCTTCCTCTTGCCTTCTTTTCCTTTCTTTCTCCAATGTCAAAGTGCTCCAAGAAAGCTCTAAGTGTCCAAGAGTGAGAGAGAGAGAGAATAATGAGAGAGCTCCAAAACTGAACTAACAAAAGGTTCCTAACTTATCCTCATAAGCCTTTTTATTAATGAGGCCTCTATTTTCTTCATTTTCCATTATTTTCCTTGGATTTTCTCCTCACATGTAACATGTGACCTTTCACCTCCTTTTTCTCCTAATTTCCATTATTTTCATAAACACATGTGCCAAAAATTCCATTTTGCCTTTTCAAAGCCTTATCCATTTCCTTTGCCTATTTCCTTAGCCATAAACCACCAAATGAACACCCCCTAGGATGTCTTTCCCAACATTCAACATGGAATAAGTGTTCCATCAAATGTGGTTATTATTTTTTTAACTTTTATTACATGGAATTTTCACCAGGGCTATTACATTATGAAAGATATTTCCAAGAAACGTCGGTAAGAGATGGGTGTTTCCTACATATGAAATGTAAAAAATATGTAATCAAACTAGAAGCACATATAATCTTGAAATATAAGATGTAAGACAACAAATAAATGTAACAAACAACCAACTTTGAAAAATCTATTCCTATTGGGTAATCAACCCCTTCCAAGGCCTATGAAATGAAGTTTTAAAGACAAATTCTAAAGCAAAGGTTACCTTATACATTAAGTTCAAGCATCAATCATCCACATAAGTTTTGTACACCATCGATTAGCCTCCAAATCCTTTTTATTGTTTATTCCACAATGAAAATAATTATACTATAATACAAGCAAACCCTCTTCTGATTCCCAAGACTCTTGAAATGGATGGGATCACTTTGTTTTATAGCCAAGGGGGAAGAAGTTTCCAAAAAATAATGCTTTCTTAAAAGAGGAAAAATTAGATCCAAAACTTACTACTTTCCATTTGAGAATAAAAGTACTAATCTTTGGAAAATGAAACTTTTGAGAAGAAAAGAATTTTAAATAAAGATGAAACTTACCACCTAACTCTCCCTAACTTGTTTCTTACATGTTTCCTTAAAAATGGGGAGCTAGTTTACTCATCTTTGTGAGTGAATAAATCATTTTCGTGAGGAAAAATAAATATTTTTTCCAAAGAAGGGGTACTAAGGTAAATTGGGCACTCTGAGTTAGAACACAAGCACCCCAAGGCACATGACACTTCCTAGTACCGATTTTTGTTGTTACATAATTTTTAGAAGGAGGAAAAAACTAGAAAAGCCTAATGTAGTTCCATAGGACTCAGAGTAATGAATAACATGGTAATATACATTGAATCTAGACTTAGGTAACACTAATAAGGCCTATCCATTAGGAAGTAATCCAACTTTGGAGGTATGAGTGAAAAAAAATAGGAGATATTTAAGTGCTAAAAAGAAAAAGTAATTAACCAAGTAAAAAAAAACACTCTAGAGTAACTTCCCTAATAACTAGGTCCTAGGGAGCTAAGTCTTTTACATAAGTTCATCATACTAACATCATTTATTATAATCACACCCATAGGTTGGTTATGAAAGTTGCATAGAGAAGAAAACTAGAAGAAAGGAGAAAACATGTCGTGCAAGGCTTCTGAACTTGAAATTTGAACAAGTGTCTTGTTCAACCTTGATGGCTGGTTGGTAGTCCTAACCAGGTACATATGGGGAGGTAAAATTTGGCTTCATATGGGGACATGTGCTAGATATTTAAGAAAGGAAAGCATTCAAGAACTCCATAATCTGTGATTAGTAAAATCACAAATGTCTCACTCAAAGGAATATTAGTAGTACACAAATTATATAGAACTATCAATATCCTATTAGTTGCAATATAAGAAGTAAAATACAAGGAAGAAAATGCTGAAAAAAGAGAAACTAAAGAAAATAAAATGGAAAAGGTTAAAAATATTTTACAAAGGATTCCTCTGGGCATTAAACATTTTTAGTGAAGGATATCTTTAGGAGCTACTCATTTATAGGCAGATTCATTGGTTCACCATCGAATTGGTTGAGATGATAATATTCTGGACCAACCATGTTGCGAATGATGTAAGGCCCCACCCACATGGCATCAAACTTTCCATGGTTCCCTATATTTTCTCTTATTTTGTCCCATAGTAGCACTGTTTCATCTTCCTAGAAAACTCTTGGCTTAGAATATTTATCAAATGCTCTCTTGACTTTACCCTGATTATTGCAACTCTAATCAAATGAATTACTTTTGACTTCATTAAACTCTATCATTTTATTTAACCTATTTTGAATTGTATCTCTGTCCAAATTGAAACCTTGAAGGAGCTAATATACTGGAAGCTTCAAGTGTATTGGTAGAGTAACATCCAAGCCATTTATTGACTCAAAGGGGCTCTTTCCAATAATAATTTTCTTTGTTATTCTATCAACCCATAGTGTATACTTGATTTTTCTATCCCATGCACTTTTATTATCTCCTGTTGTCTTCTTAATGATAGTCATCAAATTTTTATTACTGCACTCTGCTATTCCATTTCTTTTGGGCTAATAATTTGATGAATGGGAAAGGACAATGCCAAAATTGAAGTAGAACGAAGAAAATTCTATTGAGTTGAAGGCTTTGACATTGTTAGTTGTAATATTTGTGGGCTCACTAAATCTTGTTATAATCTTATCTTCTAGGAAGTCAATGATGACCTTATCAGTTTCCCTCTTGGTAGGTATAGATACCACCCACTTAGTAAAATAATCAGTAGTCGCCAATATCCAAGTATACCTATTACTCAAATTCTCTTTGACTTGACCTATGAAATATAGGCGCCATTGTTGAACACATGCATCAACTCTTACTCACTGCAAAGGAAGGGCTACTAGTTTGTGTTTCTCTATGAATAACTGACATGAATGAAACCTTCTAAGAACTTATGTATGTCTACGAAAATGGTTGGCCAGTAATAGCATTCCCTAAGGATTTTATGGGTTGTAGTTTTAGTTGCATAGTGTCCTCAAAAAAATCTCGTATGAAATTTAGTCACAAGTCTCTTAGACTCTCACTCTTCAACACATCCAAGTATTAAACCCTTGAGATTCCACCATCATGGTCCATATTTAATTATGTAGTACTTAGATGCCTTCAACCTTAATGCCCTTATTTTATGACTTACTAGACGATTTGGGCAAGTGAGGCTTTGAAGGAAAAAATGATATCGACATACTAATCAAGTTTCTCTAATCTTTGAAGCTTGGATGAAACCACTAGTTCTAATGAAATATTTTGACATAATACACCCAATTCCTTCTCATTTCCTTCCATTAACATCTATGCTAGGCCATGACCTCTAACTAACTTGGTGGGTTTTATCTCTAAGTTGCATTCTTGTATTTTAGATACCCACTTCCCCTACTCCTAAGAAATCATGTTGGCCAATATGTCTCGTACTGTTGAGTGGGGCACATATCCTGCTATATTTCAATACCCAATATAGGCCCTAAAATGTTTAAGTGATTTTACCAAGGCATAGGCTTGCTTTTCCATAATATAGTAATTTAAATTTTAGCTATGCAAATCCTTGCACATAAATGCAATGGGATGCTCTTTCCCTTCATCCTTTTTCTGCAACAAAGCCCTTGTAATTGTATCTTCAGATGCAAAGGAGAAAAATATTTGGAGTAGTCAGGGTTGATTAAGACCTTCCATGCTCACTCCATTCAAAATTTGCATCCTTTTTAAAAGTGTGAGAATGGGATTTACTGTCTCGGAAAAAATTGGGATGAATCTTCTAAGGAAGTTTATTTTTCCAAGAAAATATTGGAGGGCTTTCTAGGTATGGGGTAAATGAATTTCTTCATTTTATTTGATTTTACCAAAGATCAATCTTTACTCTATATTTCAAGATGATGTGGCCCAATAACATTCCATTATCAACACCAAACACTAGCTTGGTTGGATATAAGGAGATGCCATACTCATAGCACCTTTCAAAAACTTATTTAAAATGACTAATATGACTTAATCTGCCTTTTCAGAAACCAATTAAATCGTCCTAATAAATTTCCATGGTCTTTTCAATTAAACCCGTGAAAGCATAATTCATTTCCCTTTGGAAGGTAACACCTACATTAGTTAAGAAAAATGGCATCCTTAAATACTAAAGTGCCCCCAAGGTGTTGTGAAGGTGGTGTTATTTTGGTCTTCCCTTTTTACCATCAGCTGATTGTATCCAAAGAATCCATCTAATATGGACATCATTCGTGACGTAGTGACTTCTTGTAGTAAGGTTCTGATTTTAGGAAAAGGGTAAATTTCCTTTTTACATGCTATATTCAAGTTCCTGAAATCAACACACAACCTTTTCCCTCCATTCTTTTTCCGGGAAACCACTAAATTATACCACCATGAATAGTGCATGGATTGTTCAATGATACCTGCAAATAACATAGTTTGAAGTTCCTTTTACACAAGGGGGCCAACTTGTGGTTGATTTTCCTAAGATTTTGTCTAAAAGGCTTGGAATTTTCCTTAAGAGGGATTGTATGTTGGTTAACATCTTCTTTGTAAGCGTTTAACTCATTATAAGTGAAGGGAAACACACCCCTATAATCCTTTATTAGATTTATCAATTCAATACTCTTTTTTTATGTGCCTCTTCTAATTTTTATTATCTTTGGATCTTGATTTGTAACAATATTTACTTCTATGTGGTCACAATGTTTTATTTTTTCTTCCTTTTTTTATGAGTTTCATTCTTTTCAAATATCTGCTCAAGAGCTATGAGTCCTCTTGGAGTGGGTTTTATCATGGCCACATCATTATCTTGATATTCACACCCTTCTTCTTTATAACCAACTTGAATTTTTTTAGAATTCATGCATATTGTTGATAAATATTAATATTTGTTTATCATCTTTGAAAACTTGCTAATGATCTAAATTGTGAGGAACAAAGGGTCTAAAGTTAACTTCTAGTTTTAATTGATCTTTTATTAATTCCTCTATAAGCTGAAAAATTGTTGTTGCCACTTCCAACTCATCTTCTCTATTATTCATTTCTCTGGAAATTTCTATCATATCTAATGCATCAAAATATTCCATGGAATCCCATACTACATTTCAGTACCTCCTTAACCTTTCACCTTTGGATGCAATTTTTTTTTTTTTACATGAAGGATTGTTAAATCAGAGTTGCCTTTAATATTCAATAATTTGATCCCCATGTCTTTAGCAATCCCTAATCCCAATAAGAGTGCTTCATATTCTGCTACATTATTAGTTGCTTCAAAATATAATCTTTAATAAAAGTTGAAGGCTTGCCTCGAAGGGGAAGTGATGACAATCCCAATTCCCTTACCTAAATTTGATTGGACCCCATCAAATTTCATATGCTAGACTTAATCATTCTTTTCTTCCCCAACTTTATATTTTATAGGTGCTATAAAGGCGGATAAAATAAAATATTTTCCCAAGATCCTTTGTTTCAGAGATAAATTCATTCTTTGGTTTCTTTGGATTTTCAACATGATATTTCTTTTGCAGCTCTTTTTTGAGTCTAACAAAAGTGTTATCAATGGTTGAGATGGTGTCATATGATATATCAATTTGGATATTACCATCCAAACTAGAAACCCATTTTCTAGACAACAACATACCCCAAGCATCCAACACATTGATGACGACAATATCCATTAAAATTGAAATATCCAAGTATACTACAAGGTGCACTTGGAGATACTTTATTAATCCACATACTTCAATTTTCTTTGAGTCCATGGCACAACTGTTATGATAAGATCTTGATATTCTTAAATTAGAGTTGCTCCATGATCTTCTTTGTCATAAAATTTGAAGAGACACTTGGTTATAGCATGAAATTATGTAGAAGATGATCATTTACTAGAAAATATATGAAGAAAGGTTGATCTGCTTTTTAATATCCATGCTTCGGAATACGAAAAGCGCATCTTCATTTGACTAGTTAAAGGTTTTATTATTATTATTTCCTTGAGGACCCTATATGGGTTTTAGCAACTTTTGTTTCTGGGAGGGTATCTTGAGGAGTTCTACCATTGAGACTAATACTTTCACATTATTTATACAACTACCAAAATCAATGCTTGAATATGATGTTGGAGTAGTGTGTAACACCCTCCTCCACATTTACCTAAGCTAACCAGTCCACTGTGGTAAACATGTGACAAAGAGTTACTATCATATGATTTGACCTCCTATATCACCTTAAGAAGTTGTACTGATAGACCAACATTTTAGAGACCTCCCTCAAGAGCTACAGAACGTTCAGGAGCCAACCAACCCCTCCAGGTGTCCAACCTATGAGATAACTTTCTTCTTGATTGAACTAGACCCCCATTCACTCCCATGAAAAGCCTTCCATGTGATTGATACGCTCTAGTCACTCCCACACCAAGGCCTCCATGCAACTGCAACCTTTTTAAGGTAGTTCTGTGCCAACAAACTTGGATTTTGAGCCACTTTTTTAGGGTTAGGACACAGGCCTCTACCCAAAACTTCATGAAACTTCCGGAAATGATTAATAACAAGATGAAAATGTCTCTAATGCAAAAATTGAATAAGGAACTAGCCTAACAGGGCCTAGCCATGACATATATTCCGTCAAACACATCATGAACATGTAATCTACAGGTCATATAGACACATCTGAGTATAGGGACTTCATATTTATCTAAGAATTGTCAAGAAGGTCTGATGCCCTCTCACAATAGCAACATTATTGTCTATTAGGTCATACATTCATTAACAATTCGTTTAATAATCAAAACATGATGAAAGCCATAACCAAAGTCCATCATAAACCATGCTTATAAAAAACAAAATAACAATGATAGAACAACCATTAGAATCACATATAAACAAGTATAGTTACACATGGAACACAAGAGGAAAAAGCTCTTATTAAAATATGGAAAATCCAACCAAGCTAGGGACTTCCACATACCACCAAACCATAGATTGGCCTAAACCAAATCTTTCTTTCAGCCAATCACCCTTGTGACATATTCCAAGCATGATTGGGACTTACAACAAAACCAATCAAGGCTTCCTTAGGCTTTACCATGTATCCTTCCAAGGGATTCCTAGGCACAAACAATAAACATACACTATAGGCTTTACCGTAATCCCACCATATACCGTTCAAGGGATTACTAGGCCCTAAACAAGCATGGATGCCTTCAGATCTCTCCACCTAAATCGTGAGGAATTTGTCCATCTCCACCCTCTAGGATTTACCGTGTATCCCACCATTACCGGTTAAGGGATTACTAGGCCCAATGGTGGTATTCACCTCTAGGCTTTACCATGTATCCCACCATTATTAGTCAAGGGATTCCTAGGCTTGACGAAGGTATTCGCAACTAGGCTTTATTGTCTATACCTCCATTACCAATCAAGGGATTCCTAGGCCTTGTGATTTTTCCTGAGACCACCCAACTTAGTTTCAAAACCATTCGACAATCCATCTCAACCAAGTAAGAGAAACCCCATCACACCATGGCTATATGAAAATGGAAAGTTAAGGCTAAAAACCACCGTGACACCTGGAAAAACCCATGCCAATGACAACAAGAGAACCATATATACACATGCATGTACCGTTCATGCCAAAACTAGCAAGGAAATCATACATGCAACTCGATACCTGCAAGTAATCCCGCTGTAGCCGTTTGATCCCACTCTTCCCTACTTGATCTCTGCTTCCCTTTTATTTCTTTTCCTTCCTTTTCCTTCCTTCCTCCAATGCTAGAGTGCTCCAAGAATACTCTAAGAGTATGAGAGTATGAAAGAGTAGAGAGAATAAAGAGAGAGAGCTCCACGACTGAATTGACAAAAATTAAACTGACAAATGGTTGTGAACTGAGTCTCATAAGCCTTTTTATTAATGAGGCCTCTATTTTCTTCATTTTCCATCAATTTTCCTTCATTTTCCTCCTCACATGCAACCTGTGACCTTTCACCTTCCTTTTCTTTTAATTTCCGTTATTTTCATAAATAAAATGCCAATTAATGCATCTTTTCCTTTTCAATGCCTTTGCCAATTTACTTTAGCCATAATAAACCAAATGAACACCCACACTAGGATGTATTTCCCAACATTCAACTTGGAATAAGTGTCCCATGACCTTGGTATTATTTTTACTTTATTAACTTTATTACATGGATTTTTAACTAGGGGTTGTTACAAAACATTCCCCCTTAGGGGAACACCATCCTTAGTGTTCAATGACACCTAAAACCAAGAAGACCGCTGAAAATCAAAACATACTTCCCATGGAGTTTTATAACTTAGCTCAATGCAATATTTACAATGATAAACCTACTAAAATGCAAACCAACATGCAAACATAACAACATGACAACTGCACTGCTTATTGGATATTTATAACACAACTCATGGAAGTATTTACATCCATATACATATATACATATATGTGGGGAACGGGTTCCCCCAAGAGACAGTTTTGGGGCTAAAAGCCCATGTTTTGGGGCAGAAGGCCCAAATTTTATAATAAAGATGTAAAGTCTCCGCATTTTGTGGCTGCGGAGCTCGAAGATGTTAGAGGGTTGTCTGCCCTTGTTTTGTAAAGTATCATGTCGGCTGTAAAGACATACCCCTGTAAAGATATACCCATGGTCCGCGGACCATGGGATTATATAAAAAGGGAGTCTTAGAAGAGTCTATGGAAAATTAGTAGTGGTAAGAAGAGTTTTGGGTAATAAGTTCTAAGTGTTCTCGGGTTTTAGCATAGGTAGAGGCTCTGTAGCTGAGTCCGCAGAGGTCTAGGGTGGAATTTCACAGCTGAGTGCATGGACCCCTGCAACTATGTGTGCAAGGTGGATAGAGTCTATATTGAACTTGAGATATCAATAAGGAGAAGAATTTTGCAAATCACTGTGTATTTTGTATCTGTTTAATGCATCTGATTATATTATGATACGATATGGGTTTACATTATAATGCTTATTTAATGCGCGAATGTATTCGATTATATTTGTTAATTGAATGTGAGAAAGAATATAGGATTACGCGAAGATAACTGTAAATGCATGGTAGATTAGGTAACACTTAAGATAACTTGGGAATGTATACAGTGACCTAGCCACAAAAGCGCGTAAGTTCATGGACCTTGGGTTAGGGCTACGCGAAGATCGGTTGGGTACCTTTGCGGAGGTACTGAAGGATGGAAGAGAAGGAACATCAATAAGCCCTAAAAGCTTATCGATCTGCATGAAGGTAGGACCAGGAAGTATAGATCAACATCACGACCATCTCAAGGTGTGAAAACTTGCTTCCTGCGTCCCCCCATACTGCTTCGGGTGAGACTTCGGTTTGCGCTACGTGGGTTGATGCTAAAATGGCCAATAGTGTAGGGATTTTCTTGGATGACTAACAGTGAACCTGGGTCAGGGCCCATCAAGCCAAAAGATGGTTCCATTGTCGGGACTAGGATTTGCATGAGAGATGTGTGATGTTGTATCATTGGAATCCAACTAAGAAAGAAATTGAAACCTGGTTGGATACAAAGATCCATGAATTCATGGCGCAAGAAAAAAAGAATCTGTGATTAATGAAAGAATAGTGGTTGGACAAATACATATACACAGAAATACATTAAATCTTCTTCTGTTCCTTCTCAATTGAGTTATACATGTGGATTGCGAATTTGAAAGATGACCAAGGAAGGTGGAGGCTTGACAAGCCAATTTTTTGGACATCAGAGCTAGTAAGAAGATTGGAAGCTTCTGAAGATAAGATTGCACGTGCTGTCGACCATTGGCTTGACCGCATCATAGGAGGATTTATGATAGAGTTCGCGGTTGATACATCTGTCAGTTATAGCAAAGCAGAGTGCCACTTCTTCAAATGACCACGAGGTAAGTATTTAAAATCACTGAATACTTGGATTAATATGCTCTTATGTGAACATCGGGTTATGCGTTTACCTTGATGTTTGGAGCTACGTCAAGCAGAAACCTTTAAGGGATAGAAGAAGAAAAGGTCCTAAGTATAGACCACTGATTGGACCTCCTTTAAGTGACGACGAAGGAACACTGAAGATTTCTCCCCTGAGCGCTAGTTAGTTGATAAGACAAGGGTTCCCATGAATACCTACACCACCTCCACCCTCATCACATCCATCCACACCACCTCCATCCTCGCCTCCACCACTCACCCCATCACCCACACCACCGCCACCTCCACTGTTCAATATGGAAAACTTCGTAAAACTACCTGTATTCAAGGGCATAGGGAATGAGGACCCGGACCAATTTTGGTTCATCATAAAGGTTGTATGGGAAGCTCAGGGCGTCGCAGATGATCACATGAAGAAGGCAACGTTGGTTAGTGCTTTGCAGGATCACGCGCTAACCTGGTACATCAAGTACTCTAATGATAACTAGGCAGCTACGCTGGCAGAGATCCAGACTGCGTTGAATAAAGAATTCAGTAGGCCTAAGTCTGAAGCACAGTTGATTGTGGGATTCAAGGAAATCACGATGAAACTAGGTGAGACCCCTTGGGAGTTAGATCAGAGATTGAAGTGTAAAATCCATGAAGCTAATATGAATTTGACGGATGGGCAGCACCGCGAATGGTTTGTGGCTTCGCTCCTACCTCACCTAAGGGTTGTGCTGTCACAATAGAAGATTATGACTCAGGCAGAAGCCTTGGAGATTGCAATGAGACTGCATGAAACGCCGATGCAAGATCCGAATCTGGGGGTTCAATAGATTCATGCACAGTTGTAAAACCTTTGTCTTGAAATGCAAAGTCTGAAGTAGGACAGAATTGCTCGGCTAGAGGCGCGCGAAGAAGTTTGGTGCATAAAATGCAAGGGTTAGGGACATGACAAGGATCACTGCCCAGTTTTTGTGAACTATGTTGCAATAGGAGGACCAATGCCTCTATGACTGGAGGCTATGGCAGGGCCAAGTGTAGGGCCTGCGCTATGGTTTGATATATGTCAGGTAGCAGGGAAACATACGACTACTAATTTCCATTTGCTACAGAAATTTGTACAAACACTGCAACCACTATTTTGCAATTTTTGTCAATCAGTAGGCCATGATGAGTGCAATTTTCGAAGTTACGAATTGATGATGGATAGGAAACCCACATACAGAGTGCAGAAAGAAATGCAACGTCCAGACCAAGGCATTGGGGGAACGCGAGGTGAGTATAAGGGGCACAATCGAGGCCGAGGACAGCTAATTTCTTACAATTGCGGAGGCCCAGGACACTATGTGAGGGACTGTCCGAATCCAACATGATTTTCATGTCGTTACTGTACTCAGTTTCACCATGTGACTGAGGATTGCCCAATATTGTTGGCTAAGATTTGCGAAAAATGGGGCGCAGCCCTCGCAGTCGACGTAGAACCTCCAGATGATGAGGGTTGAGCCTCGCGAGGAAGACCCTAAGGTAAAAATTATGCTACAGAGTGGAACCATGATTGGGGAGGATAAAGGGAAGAGACTTGCAGAAGGTGAATGGGTCCGCAAAGCACCAGAAAAGGAGATTGGGTTTGATTTGGAGCGCGCAAAAGAAACATTTATGGAAGAAAAGAAAAGCTTTGCTGAGGCCTCTACTTCTGGAAGTCAGGAGAAACCAGTTGAAGAAATGGACCCATACATGATTACCATGTTCTTAGAGACCTGAATGAAGTTGCTCCGTGACAGTAAGGCTGTGAAGGGCCTTCAGGAACTGATCAATCAGTGTGCTGGTAAGGATGGCACTACTCGTAAACCGTGCATGGTCAAGAATCTGGTCAAGCACAAGGCAAGGACTGGGCAGGAGATGAGACTCATTGTGCAGATAGGGGACTACGAGATGGACCAAGTTATCCTGTATCTAGGGTCCGACTCGAATGTTTTTCCAAAACAGACCTAGGAAAGAATGGGGAGACCTGCGTTCCAGTGGTCTTCGATACAATTAAGAATGGTGAATCAATAGAAAATTATCCCAATGGGGAGGCTGCAAGGGGTCATAGTTGACATCGAGGGCGCAAGTGCACTGGCAAATTTTGAGGTAATAGAGATTGTGGATGATAGCAATCCTTACCCTGCGCTCCTTGGAATTGATTGGGCCATTGACATGAATGGGGTAATCAACCTGAAGAAGCGGAAGATGATATTTGAAAACAATTCACTCCGTGTAGTGGTGCCATTGGATCTTGTGCGGGGACCACGCTATACAGAACCAGTCTGATATTATGAAAGCAATGAAGATCTGTGTTGTACCTCTGAGATAGTATTAGGTCAGCTACCAATGCCAGAGCATCTAAAATAATTGTTTTTGGGTTTTTGGTTTTAGTTTTGGAAGACCAATGAATGAAGACAGATGTAGAATTGAAATACTTAATCCTTTGGATAATATTAATATCTCAGCAAAGGGCTGCTATAAAGCTTTACACAGTGATATAGATCAAATAGTGGTGAGAAGAAGACAAAAAATAATATGATTATCACAGTTTCCAGACTGTAAAATAGAACAATCATAAGTATGAAAACCTTCTAAACTACGTTCCAAAGATTCAAGGCAGTATACTTAAGCTTACAAAAGATGCTAATGATTTATTGATTAGAGGGGATTAGCTAAACAGACAGTTCATTAATCCATTCTCTTAATAGATGATCACTTCAGGAGCTTATAGGAATAAATTGAGACACAATTATTCCTACCTAGATATCTCTATAAGTCATAAGCATATGAAGAAAAACATAATGATTGATAATTGGAATAAATTACAAGATAACACAAACTATGTAAAACCAAATTCAGAATCCTTTGCTTTGTATTAAGGTTCCAGAAAGACTGAGTACATCAAGTGTCTATAAAAGCTTCCTTCATAGGCGCAACCAAGTTCAAAGTAGAATGAACAGTCACTACTTAACAAGAAATGAATAATGAACCTTGAACATTGAACCTATAACAACTCGAGAAGAGAGTTATTTATATAATAATGAAACTAAGAAAATATCCTAAAACTGATCAAGATTTATTCTAGGAAAGGAAAGATCTTCATGCAAGAAGATAGGGTCAACTATTGAACTGTTTCTTGTTGTCCCTTTTATTCAGGTTGTGTTGGCTTTGTTGTTTGATATTTTTCCCTTTAAGCTGCTTGACTGTTTGTATCCTTTACGCTAGTTAATTCCTTCCTTTGATCTTTCATCTGATACTCTTTAAAATCTGTGAATATCCTTTGACCCTGCTGAGTAACCTCTACTGTTTTCCTTTTTACCTTTACTGTGCATTTAAGGCTTTTACTGTATTTTTCAACAACAAATCCTTTTAGATTTTATGTCACATGGTAAAGTAATTTGATATGATCTTCCTATTTATCTTCAAACTGTATGCATGCTTTTTCTTTGTAAGCCTGGAACAAGAGTTTTTACTTGCAAAACACAGAAATTGTTAAGAAAACATAGGTGACAGAGAAGGACATCAATGGCTTTATTGATCTCGAAAGGATATTGGAAGGAGTCTAGAGCATATCGGAAGGTAATACAAGGGCTTTATTGGTCGCATAGGCTTATGGGGGTTTTACTGTGTAAACGGGTGAAACAAAACCAAAATGGTGATTTTTGTGTTTAAATTGAAAAACAGATTTCTTTTTGAAATATGGGGCAAAGTGAATAGTGGTCATTTTGTCATTATGTGGGAGGTGGTTTTGGTATTCATCGTACCGCTTTATGGGGCATGGGCGTTTTGGGAGGGGTCACCTGATACAATTTGAGCCTAACACATAACAAGGGGAGGTCAGTGAAATATTGCTTTTCTGGTGGGTAATGCTAGGATAGAGAGCCAACCCGAAATCACTGAGGGTCGTTGATTTGAATGTATTGGATCGGACGGTGGTGGAGTGAAAGAGAAGTGCGGTGTGGCCCAACAATTAATAATGGTGGTATGGGCTTTATTATGGTTTAAAATTGAGATTAGCGGTTAAATGGAGGTTTAGGTTAATTCTTCATTTAAATCATAAAAACCTTTTAACAAAGAAATTATTCGCAAAACATGGTATGGCAGACTTGAAGTAATATGAATTCGGATGGATAATGATATCGGGTCCAGGTTCATCGCATATCACAATCACATTTTAGCGAAGGAAAGACCCATCGCAAAGGAATGTGATAAGGGCCGGACGCGACATGGAAATAAATCATGGATAATACTGTGTCAGGTCCGAGTTCCCATCGCATATTGGAGATCACAGTGGTGGAGGGTAATGCTTTAGTCGGGACTTGCAATGGAGGCAGATGTGAAATGGCATTGAATTATGAAATATATATTTGTGTCGGGCCGGGCACATCGCAATCACGTAATGCAGGGAGTGTGCATTCATGTTGAAAGGCTTGCGATCCACTGATGCAATGTTTTATTAAATACATAGTTTTTATAATAAAATTAATGGTTTCGCGTTATTTAATAAAGGAATTTAATAATATATGGGAAAAAGGATTTTAAATTTAGGAAAAGGGGTTTTTTATGAAAAATGAATGAATATGAACTGTATGAAGGTGGGAAGGGGAAATTAGTAAATATAGGGATGAATAGGGAAGTTAATTAATTTATCTTGTAGACTTTCATTTGCTTGGTGTAATTGCATCATGGACATAGAAACATATGGTAAAACATGATAAATGTACATTTTGTCCAATGAATTATCATACTTCTGCAACCTTTCTTTTACTTACCCTTTTCTTATCCTATCCTTTTTTCTTCACTTAATGGGTGCATTTAAGCTAGTAAACCCTTTTCCTTTCTTTTTGTTTTACAAAAGAAAACTATCTAATTATAACCTTATAACATCCAAGGGCTCATATTAAACTAATGAGCACCTTATTATTCTCTACCTAACTACTGATCTGCCAAGATTAAACAGTTTGGCCAGATCTTTATTCTCTAACTATAACATCAAATGTAAAGCATGAAGTAGTCAAGATTAAACAGTTTGACTGTCATAGGTTGTGGCATTTATGACAAGCTGCACACAACCATAATTTTTCAGAAAAATAGTAGTGACATTTAAACTTCCTCACTTTCAGAGTTTATTTGTTTTCTTTTCTTTCTAAACTAACATTTTCTTTTTGTATTGATTATTTAGGACATCTAACCTAACGTTTTCTTTGATATGGACATCATTATCAAGATATTTTAAAAAACATTTTATTCAATATGGTTATGTCCATATCCTAAGTTAACATTTTTTAAAAATATTCTATCTTATCAAAACCAAAAAATGCTACAACATTGGCTCCATCAGGGGACTTCTTTCTCCTACAGAATGCAGAGAACCTGCAGATCCATGTGCCTTCTCCTTGGGCTATGTAGTCCTTGCTGTAAAAATCATACTGACATCTTGAAAAGTAAAAGAAAATTAGAGTATTTACAATGAAAACTATTCCAACTTCTTAGTACTAAATGTAATGTTTGAGAAACCTTCCATTTACAAGATAAGTGGAATAGCCCCTCAAGATTCTGTAGCACAAAACTGTTGTTACCCTTCACTTCAGCAATTGCTAAAGGTCCAAACCATAGATTGTTAAATTTTCCATGCTTTCCTTTCTGTTCTCTCCTGGCATCCCATCTTAGAACGAGATCACCTTCCTTAAAGTCCCTTTCCTTGGCTCTTCCGTCAAACAGGGCCTTCATCTTATTATGATATTTCTGCAATTTGTGTTGAACTTCATCTTTGTTTTCATTAAGTTCAATAATCTGATTTATTCTTCTTGAAAAATCATCAAGTTCATCTGTAGAATCCTGCAAGAAGTTTAAAATAGGGAAGGCCAAATTGGTAGGGAAGATTGCATCTTTCCCATAGACTAATTGAAATGGAGATTTTCCAGTTGATCACTTTGGAGTAATTCTGTTTTCCCATACTGCATAAATCAAATGTGAATCCCAGTTCTTCTTATGATCAGCTAGAGTCTTTTTTATTACCGTTACCAGAATTTTGTTTGATGACTCTGCAAGGCCATTACCTTGAGGGTAGTATGGAGTTGAATGATGTAACAAAATATAATATTTATGGCAAAAGTCAATCATTTTAACACTAGAAAAATTTGTTGCATTATCAATGACAATTTGAGTTGGGCAACCAAATCTAGATAAGACATTCTCCTCAATAAACTTAATTACTACTGAATCAGTAGAATTTCTGACTGGAATTGCTTCCACCCATTTAGTAAAGTAGTCTGTTACAGTGAGGATCCATCTATGCTAATTACTTGAATTGGGGTGAATATCTCCAACAAAATCTAATCCTCATTGAGA
Organism: Pinus tabuliformis; assembly: GCA_031772625.1. Classification (NCBI taxonomy): domain Eukaryota; kingdom Viridiplantae; phylum Streptophyta; class Pinopsida; order Pinales; family Pinaceae; genus Pinus; species Pinus tabuliformis. The sequence goes on along the minus strand of CM062805.1, from coordinate 698,503,656 downwards.
AAAAGGTGCTGAAACTATTGATGGAACGAGTGGAAGAGCTACTAATTTTTGTTTACTAGAAAAAATTTGACAAGGAACACAACCTCTAACCTTTGCCCCTACTTGTAAGAACAATGTGGGCCAATAAAATCCTCCCCTCAAAATCTTGTATGCAGTTTCTCTCCAAGCATAATGTCCCCCACAAAATCCTGTATGAAACTGATCAAGGATTCCTTCAGCTTCTGATTCTGTTAAACATAATAACAAAATATTCAGTGGATCTTTCTAGTATAAATTTGCATTTATAATGCAATAATTCATTGATTTTAACTTAAGGGTCTTACACTGGGTTTGGGAGAATGATGCTGGACACTCAAAATGAATCAAGAAATTTACAATATCTTGATACCAGTTTGACAACAAGAATTTTTCATCAATGTGTATAGGACTGATCTGCTCTGAAGGTAGAGGTTCTTGTGGATTCTCCCCTTCTTTAGGATGAAGGGAAGGTTCTTGTGGATTCTCCCCTTCTGCAAGGACAAAAGGTTCTTGTGTATTCTTCCCTTGTGTAAGGACAAAAGGTTCTTGTGTATTCTTCCCTTATATTTCTAAAACAAAATTGATTCCAAGTACTTTGCAGTTGGATTCAGCTAGAAGCTTGGCTAATCCTTGACCTTTTACTAGTTTGGTAGCCTTGATAGGTAGATCAAACTCCATAATTTGAGTGATCCATCTACCTATTTTCCCATCAAGGTCTGGCTGGGTTAGGACAATTTTCATAGCACTATTAGGGACATAACCAGTGATAGGTGAATGTAAGACATACATTCAGAATGATTTCAGGGCTTGAATGAGGGCACAAGCTTGCTTCTCAATGATGTCATACTTAAGCTCAACATCTCTCATAACCTTGCTGAAAAAGGCTATGGGTTGGTCATGGGAATCTTCATTTTTCTGTAATAGAACGACAATAAGGGTTGTTTCAGAGGCAAAAGAAAAAATACTAAATGGCTTAGTATAATTAGGGCTGGCTAAGGTGGGAGCTTCAGAGATAGCCCTTTTTATTTGTTCAAATGCATGCCTAGAAGAGGCAGTCCATTTGACTTCATGGTCCTTTCAGAGCATGTCAATTATATCTTTTACAATCTCTGCATAATTTGGAATAAACCTCCTTAGAAAATTAATCTTACCTAGAAAAGCTTGAATCTCCTTCTTGTTTCTAAGTAAGGTCAATGTTTCAATGGCAGATACTCATTTGGGGTCAATTACTACTCCCTCCTTTGAAATTATATGGCCCAACAATTTTCCTTCTTTGATAGCAAACAAGGGCTTCTTAGGGTTCAATGGTATTCCAAATTTTCTACACCTGCCAAAAACCTTCATCAAGTGCTTTAAATGTTTCTGATTAGAGTTAGAAAAAATAGTTATGTCATCAAGATAATAACCACAAATTTGTTTACCTGACCCATTAAAGCTATGTCCATAGCTCTCTGAAATGTTTCTTCAACATTGGTTAAGCCAAATGGCATCCTAGCGTACATGAATGTACCCCAGGGTGTAGTAAAGGCTGTCTTCTCTCTGTTTGCTGTATCAACATTCACTTAGTTGTAACTTGAAAAACCATCAAGTATAGAAAGTCTTTGTGCTCATGAAACCATTTGAAGTAACTGATCCATTTTGGGCAAAGGATAATTATCTTTTAATAATGCCTTGTTCAAATTTCTAAAATCCACATAGAGTCTTATTTCTCCATTTTTCTTTCTAACAGGAACTAGATTTGCAACCCAATTAGAATATCTAAGAGGGAGGATGATTTGAGCATCTAGCATTTTCTTAATCTCCATTTCTACAGTTGGTAGAAGGTGTTAGCGCCTAAATCTACCTCAGGCTGAGAAAGGTAGGATCTAGGGTAACATCAAACCACGCTTAACCTGGTAGCTGGGCCTACCAGGTCGGGAGAGGGCTCTCTCCTTATCAATATTAGAAAAGATGGCTGATGGAAGCTTGAGATGACTGATGTGATGACTAATTTTAGGCTAGGTATGTGTACAGAGGTGTTTGATTGAATTTGATGATGTTTTGTTGGCTCGAATGGAAAGGCAAATTTTGGGTCTTGGGAATGAAACTCAGTTTTGTAGAGGTCTCAATGGGGCAAGGTAGGCAAGTGATTTGATACTCCAAATTGAATGAAATGGAGAGATTTAGACAGGTGAGGAGTTGAAGAGGGCAAGAAAACCTCAAGGATCCTCTTCAAATAGCTGAAAACATCAATAACTAAGCAAACCCTAGGTAGAGCACTGCAATTTCAATGGATTCTACCTTTATCCTTGTTTGTTTTAGTTAAGAAGAAGCAAGAGAGATAATGGCATACATAAAACACATATAAACTTACATTTATAGAAGGAAACACAATATCAAAGCAACATGCCACATGAATCCCATAGAGTGCTGCAAACCCTGGTCTATTCCTTAGCCAAAACTGCTGAGAAAATGTATACAATGAAGCTCCAAGATTTCTCAAAAGTCCAACCATGCTAATGACTGAAAAAACATAAGATATAGGCAAAAAAAACTCATCCTAGCCTCTAGGGGTCGAGCTCATGAGTTTAGGAGCTGTTCCAACTAATTATAAACTGAGAACTACAAATTAGGCAGTGGAACAGCTTGCCTCTAGAAACTAGGGAATTGATTCATTCAGTTGCAAACTAATTTTTGATAGATGAATCTACCTCCATGGGTGAAAATTTGACATAATTACATCAAGATCCATCAATTTACATTAAATTACATCATAATTTAAGCATTAAGAAAGAGAAAAGTCAAACTGTCAAGGAACTAGGCAAAAACAGAGTATACTTGGTCAAACTGAGCAAAATTTCCCCTATGCGCCCTGCTGATTTCTCTATGCGTAGCACCTATTTGCAGCCACTTTTGGAGGTCTTCCCTATATCAAAATTTACTCCAAGTGTGCTTATTAGAAAGGTCTTCCTGTCAAAGTTCTATAACAAGTGGAATTTTTGAATTTGGCCTCCATTTACCCCTCCAAAAATGAGTTCTCCCAACACTGCTTCCTGTGTGTCAAAATAGGGGCAGTAAGGTCATTTTTTGAGTGTTTTTGACCTTTTTGGGGGCTCAAAACTTGTCAAAATTTATTGGCCATTAGTAGGCATGCATATTTTTCCAGGAAAAATCCAAAGATGCTAAGTTTTTGTCATTTGGAGGCCTCCATCAAAAGCAAGCGCCAGGTGGCGCGGCGCATTAGGCAGAAAATTTTGTGTTTTAGCCCAAAAATTTCAAAAATGCAAAAAGTGTACCAATTTTTTTGAAATTTGGGCTGAGTGTTCTCCATCAAGTGCTGTGTTGGGCCAAGGAAGCCTCAGCCAAGATCTAAAGTTTATCTTGCGCTTTTTGCCTCCTCGATCTCTTCTTCAACTTGGCCTTCAAGCTCCTGATTCTAGCTTGGCACACCATATTCCTTGAAAAATAATGATATGCCATGTTTCTAAACATATTTTTCTCATTGATGGCTTTCTCCAACATCCTCTCCAAGTGGATATTAGTCCTCTCTAACCAAGACTCACGATCAACATTGATTTCTTGCTCAAGTGTTGTGAACTTGACTTTCCTCCGTTTGGCAGATTGCCAGTTTTCTTGTATGTTTCTTAGCTCCATTATGGTTTTCTGATCCTCTAGTTTGTTGTTTCTTTGCTCCAGGTACTTTATTATCCACTCAGCTCTTTCCAAGTTGAGGGACAAAGCATTAATGTCTGCCTATTGCTCTTGGATGACCTCCTTGAGCTTTGAGTTTTGTGGGTCCAAATCCGTGTCATCGTCCTGAATGAGAATGAAATTGGTCTCCTGCTCACCTGAAGGCCCCTCTTCATGTAATGGCCTCTTGCCCTTGTCCTGAACCTGCTGTGCTAATGAAGGAAGTGAGACCCCTTCCACCCCCGGTGGAGATAATACTAGCTTTGTTGCTACAAACAACATTCTAGTGCACTTTTGATAGGTGACAAACACCGGCACATTAATGGTCTGTGTCTCATGACCCTCCTGCTGATGAGAAGGTCCACGTGTCTCATGAAAAGTCTCTAGAGGTACTTGAGGAGCTGTGACGAACTCATGAGAAATGAAATCCTCCCATGAGATGCCCTGCAAACCAAACTGATGCATGACCACAATTTTGATGAGTGCAAAATGGTATATACTGTTAAATTGCTGCTGAGGAGTCTTTTGTTGTACTAGGGTGGTCATCTTCTCAATATTTTTGCACATGAAGTAGGGGAGATTCATAATTCTCACCCTGGTAAAGTGCATCAACAATCTGATATGATAAGCATATAGGCGAGAAACTGGCCCTCACAGTTGAAATACTTCATTATGAGTTTCATCAAGGGAGCATATGAGTCTTTCAGGTACTGAAAGGGAAAAACTCTGCCGAGTTGTCTCAAATAACTAGGCTTGATGTATGGTCCATAGTGTTCCCTGTCAATCTGCTACCTTTATTCCACTCAAGGAAAATTTTAAGGATGGAAAATTTTCTTGAAGTTTAAAACATTGGCGAATCTCACTAATCCCTAATATGGAAATTATAAATGTTTATTGATATATTTGTAAAATTAATCAAATTTATAATTATTTTATATATAGCCTCTATATAATGTTGGCGATTTTTAAGGTAAAATAATTTTATATTCTAAAATTTGGGCGAATCGTCTTTTATAAAATTGGAAATTGGCAAATCTTTTTTGTGGAAAAATCATGGAAAATTAGCCCACTGGGCGAACATTAGCCCCTAAAATTTTCCATGATTCCACTGCTCTCCGACATTAGGAATGCTGGTTGCTAGAGAAATAGACTCTGGTGTCAAGGTGAATGCCACACCAGCTAGAGTGGTTTGGCCATTATGTAGATGAAGCATAAACAACCGGGCTAACTCATGATGATACTGGACTCTAGAAACCATCTCACAGAACTGATAACAGGATTGGTGTTGGAAGCATGTGATAGCAAGAGGGTAGGCCTGCAGCTCAGTAAGTGAAGTAGGCTCCTCTTGTATATGTTTTCCACCTTTGTGAGGTCACCTTGGTGCATGCATTTCTGTAGGAGAGTCACTGTGTGTCTCTTCATCTCGGTCATATGAAGGATCAAATTCCATGCTTGCTAATGTGTGAGTTTTCTTGATGAGTATGAAGAGATTTATGGTGATTTTGATGTTTTGCTGCCAAATGTTTGAAGATGTATTAGGGACTGTGAAGGGAGAGGGTAAGAGGGGTTTTAGAAATGTTGCTGACTGGAATTTAGGGAATAGAAGGGTTTTAGGGATAGTTTTTAGATTTTGGGATAACAATTAGGGTTTAGGAATGTGTAGCTAGGGTTTGGGATAGTGGGAGTTAGGAATATGGGGTTAGTGAATTTAGGGATATGGGAATTAGGGATATGGGGATGAAACTAGAAAATGAATGTGGGAAACAAAGAGTGTGGGAGTGAGGGAATGCAATATGGCAGCAAAAACACAAACTACAAACCCTAAGCAATTGTTTTTGAGCAAAATTGCAAGGAGGTAGGGTTTTAAGATTATCTCTTTAAATCACCATAAACTCTTTAAGAAAAACTCATTCACTGGTAGTGGAAGAATGATGACTTACTTGAGCAGGTGGCAATTTAGAAAAGTTGGCAGTTTGAACAAATTTGTGGGTGAAATCAGGCTTGAAGCCTTGTGCACCGTGCCACAAACCCAACGCGCTGCGCCTCCTGTATGCGCCGTGCCAGTGTAAATTTAACACTGTGGAGGGCGACCCAATGCGCCGCGCCACTTGTATGTGTCGCGCCTCTCACTCAATGCACTGCGCCCATGAATTTGCACAGTTTTTCTCCAAGCTTGCCTCCTTTGCTCAACACGACCTTCACATTGCTCAATCTTTCTTTTTTAAGTGCCCATGAGATTTTTGAGTTGTAAAAATGATTTATATACAAGAGCTTAAAATTTTTTCATTCATAAAACCCACTTTTATAATGTTTGCAATGTGACTTACTTTTTCAATTTTGTTTTTGGCCAGTTTATTTTATTTGTGCCTTTGATGAACTGAATGACTTGATTTTTTTGTTTACCTTGCAGGGGATGGAGCTACTGAAGCTTGGTAAGGTGACCAGGTTGCCACTGAAGTGATTTACATATAAGAGAACTGAAATTACATGAATTTATACAACAAAAACCTAAAATACTCTGTTTTTCCTCAAAACGGGGTTTTCAGGAAAAATACATTTCTGAGCATGAGATTATGAATTTTATTGGTATTGGAACTTTATTCAACCTCCTCATGTGCCTATTGACTGCTATTGGACATTTTGAAGATATTTTTGATGAAACCCTAGACCTAATGAAACTAAAACCCTAGAAATGACTCTTGCAAATTTAAAGACAAAAAGTGACTGCAGATAATATTGATAAATGGAAATGGGCCAGCAGGTAAAGGACATGAGCAAAAATGTACAATAAGCCACTACCGTCAGATGATCCATGCTCCTAATGGAATGCAATTGACTGAGTGAGACACCTAATATGCAATGCAACAAGAGAATTTGATCTCTAATGGAGGGATGAAGATACCGACACTAACATTGGCTCCAATGGGGATGGTAGCTCCTTGGAGGTTCCAAGAACTACAAATCTCTGGGAAAGAAGGCAGTGCCTTCGTTCATTAGGCTATGGAGTCAATAACTTCGACAAACCAAAACGAGACTCTTGACTCAATTTTAGGACTGAAATGTGACTCAAAACTAACCCAATTTCAAGATTGAAATCGACTAAAATACCTGACTCAAACAAACCAAACCAAAATTGAATTCAAACCTCAATTTTATAGCCTTCATCTCAGGCCCCAAACTAAAAGCATGAAAATAGTAGACACTTGCAATGGAATTTAAACAAACCAGTATGTACAATGATACATATGACAGTAGAAAATACTTCAAAAATAGTACTGTTTGAGTAGCCAACTGTTGACCGGCCCACCGGGATAGTCTTCTCCATTCATTTCTTGAAAGAGGAGGGAATTTTGGCCTTGATATGCCGCAATCCTGTAAGGTCCCTTCCGAAGATTTTCTTACTTGCCATGCTCACCTTTCTCTTCGTTCCTTGCATCCCATTTCAGCACTATGTCTTCTATTTGAAACTTGTCCGCTTTTGCCTTTCGGTCATATATCTTCTTGATTCTCTCTTGCAGCTTGAAAGTGTTCTGAAATACCTCCTCTCTAGTTTGTTGCAAATGAATCATTTGATTGATTCTCCGCTGCAAATGATCGTCTTCGCTGCCCACTTCTTGTAGGAGTTTGACCACCGGGACTGCAAGAGAGGTTGGGAAAACTGTGTCCACACCATACACGAGCTCAAAAGGAGACATGCCTATAGATTTCTTTTGACTTACTCTGTCTACCCAAAGTGCATTGACCAGCTTTTTGTGCCAACTTTTCTTGTTCGTTTCCAGCAGCTTTTTGATAATGTTGACCAAATATTTATTTGAGGATTTTGCCAATCCATTGCCTTGTGGATAATATGCGGTTGAGTGCCCCAAAGTGATTTGATATTTATGACAAAAGTCAATCATCCTTTTAGATTTAAAGGCTGCTGCATTGTCAGTGATTGGCTTATTTGGATAGCCAAAACAAGACAAAATGTTGTTTTCAAGAAATGAAATGATTACTGAATCAGTTGCCTGCCTCGTGGGAATCACCTCAATCCATTTGGTGAAATAATCCGTCACTGTGAGGATCCATTTGTGCTACGCTGAAGAAGAAGGATGGATCTCACCAATGAAATCCAAACCCCACTGCTAAAATGGAGCACTTACTTCAATAGGCTTGAGTGGTAAAGGCTGCAACTTCCTTCTACATTGAAAAATCTAACATTCATGGTAGCTTGCTACTATTTTGTACACATCAGCAAAAAGAGTTGGCCAATAATACCCTGCTCTCAAAATTTTATTGGCTATTGTCTTCCAGAAAAGATGGCCTCCGCAATCTCCCTTGTGAAAGTCTTCCATAACCTGTTTTGCCTCTTCTTCAACCAAACAATTGAGCAAGACACCACCAGGATCTTTCCAATAGAGTGCATTATTCATGATACAGAACTTGGCAGCCTTCAATTTTAGGGTCCTACTTTTGTTCTTAGCCATTCTAGGTGGTGATGACAGATTTTGGAGTACATAAACAATGTCTGAATACCAAGGAGAAAGAAGAAAAATTTCTGATACCTGAGCGGGCAGACTTTCTTCATCTTCCTCGGACATAGCAACAATGAGATTGATGTCCAAGGCATGCAAATTTGACTCAGCCATTAGCTTAGCCAGCCCCTGTCCTTTGATGAGCTTTGTCAGTTTGATCTCCACGTCATATTCCAACAAGGTAGCAATCCATTTGCCTCTTTTTCCCTCTGGATCTGTTTGCACTAAGACATCTTTAACAGTAGCGTTAGGGACATAAGCAAGGATGTGAGAATGTAGAATATAAACCTGAAAATCTTTCAATTCCTTTACCAAAGCAAGAGCCTGTTTTTCAATAATATTGTACTTTAATGCCACATCCCTTATGGTCCTGCTAAAAAACGCAATTGGTTTCTCAAGCTGGTCTCTTTTCTGCATCAAGACTGCTGCCATAGTGTGATCTGAGGCAAATGAAAACAAAATGAAATCCTAAGTATAGTCTGGGCTGATCAAAACCAGAGCGGAAGAAAGGGCCAATTTCACCAAATTGAAAGACTTAATTGCTTCCTCGGTCCATTTCACTACACTATCTTTTTTGAGCATGTTTGTGATTTCCCTTAAATGTTCTGCAACATTGGGCACAAAGCAACATAAGAAATTCATCTTACCATTGAATGATTGGATTTCTTTCTTACTTCATGGAAATATTTTGAATGGCTTCCACCTGGGCTGGATCAATGCGGATGCCCTCCTTTGATATCATATGACCGAGAAGCTTGCCTTCATCCATGGCAAACTGACTCTTCTTTGGATTGAGAGAAATACCATACTTTCTACAACGCTGAAATACAATTTTTAGATGATAGAGGTGCTCTTCATTTGAGTTAGAGAAAACTGTCAAGTCATCAAGATAAACAACTAGAAAAACATCTTTTTCATTATCAAATGCAATATACATCGCCCGATGTAAGGTTGCACAAGCATTTTTCAATCCGAAAGGCATCTTTGCATAGTGAAAAAATCCCCACAGAGTGGTGAACGTTGTTTTGTCTCTATCATCCTCATGGACTAGAATTTGGTTATACTTGGAATACCCATCAAGTAGCGACATGCGGGAAGCCCCAACTACCCTCTGAAGTACGTGATCCATCTTGGGCAATGGATAGTTATCTTTCAAAGATACTTTATTCAGATGTCTAAAATCAATACCTAACTGACTCTCACCTGTTTTCTTGCGCACTAGCACCAAATTAGAAATCCAATCAGAAAACTTTATGGGAACAATGATACCTGCTTTGTACAGCCGATTCACTTCCTTCTCAATTGAGGGCAGCAACTTTGGATTTATTCTTCTTAGCTTCTGACGAAAAGGCTTTTGATTTGGCTTGATTGGGATGATATGCTGAATGATGCTTGTGTCATATGCCTTCAAATCTGAATAATCCCAAGCAAATACATCAGTAAAAGAAGATAGTAAATTGATATACTTTGCTTTTACCTATGGAGGCAATGCCTTTGATAACTTCACCATTTTAGGATTTTCAGCTGATCCAATGTTCACATCCTCAACTCCTTTCTCGGTTGGTAGCAAGCTCGGTTTCCAGGCCACATCATCTTGATCGAACAGCTCCTCTAAAGGTATTATACCTTTAGGAATGACGTTGTCCTTCAGCTGCAAAACTTCCATCTGATTGACTTCTATATCCGCCTCACCATCATCATACTCCACATCAATAGAAGTGTCTTTGAATTTACCTTCATTTTGCAGAAATTCAACGATCTCTTCATCATCTTAAAACACTTGCTAATACCTTTGATTGTCGAGAACAGCTGGGCAATGTTTCACATGAATCTCAAACTTTTTGTTTGAATTCATCGGAATTTTCAAATTACTTGCTGCTGTTGCAAGTGAATATACAATGACATTCTAAACACGAGGGACACATGTCAAAGTATAATCTGAAAATACTCTCAAGATGTCTAATACTGCATTGCAGTAGGCCCGCATTCAAGGATGCTTAGCTTGGTATTCCCCTTTCACTTGCTTGCTAACTAACTCGGAGTCGCCATACACTGAAATCCTTTTAGCATTCAACTTTCTAAGAATTTTCAAACCAACAATTAGAGCCTCATATTCAGCCTCATTATTTGAACAGTCAAAAGCTAGTTTATAAGAACAGACCCTTACATTGCTTGGCACTTTGTTTGGGGCGAAAACAAGGCTGTGTATCCAAATGCCAATTCCAGCACCTTCCCTTCCTACCGCACCATCAAAATCCATGCTCCATAGGCCTGCTTCGTCCTCTTCCAAATGTTGAAATTCTATTTGCTCTGTTACTTTTCCTTGTTGTCAATCAATATGTTGCTGCTATCGGAAGGCTGATTGCTCAGCGGTATTGTCAAGTATTTGTCTTTCTTGCTTTAAGACTTCTCTCAAATTTTGATGATCTAGGGAATGTCTTCTACTTCTACTACTTGGCTGTTTACACCATTAAAGCTATCTGAATACAAAACAAATGATTCTAAATTAGTATGTACATAGTTGATTGGATGATTTACCAGTTTCTCCTTACTGGTGATCATGTACTTCATCTTTTGCTCCTGGTATAATTTTCAAATTTGACCGAACATGGGAATGGTAGCATAGGAGAAATCAAGCTACATTGTCTCTTTGATCTTTTCTCCCCAAGATATGGAAAGAAGCATGCCAAATTTAGGAGGTATATCCGCCACGACCACATCCATCAAAACATTTTTAGCTGGAATCTAATCTAAACTAACCACCAAATCTTTGATAATACCAATGCACCTTACTCTACCAGAATCAAAGGAGTAGAGGTCATGATACTTTCTAGTGATATCCAACCCCAATTTCTCCATGATGGCCTTAGGCATGAGATTATGAGAGGCTCTGGAATCAAACATAGCATTGTGTAATACATAGTCATGCACCCGAAGGCTGATGTAAAAAGGAGCTACATCACTATCTTGAGATTGACCTTCCAATGCTAGACCAAAAATCAACTCAGGTCTATCATCCTCCACATTCACCATATCAGATGATGGATCCAAATTCAAAATCTTAGACACCTGACCTTTGTAGTTGCTGTTTTTCATCAACTCAGTCAAAGGAATAGATACTTTTAACTTAGAAATTTCATTTTCTAAGTTAAAAACTGAAATATTTTCTACCTCTTTCGCTGAAACATCCTTCTTTTCAGTTTTCTCCTTTGACACACTTGGCTGATTGGATCTTTCATTTGCTGATGGCATTTTGTTGGTGGTAGGATCAGCTATCTCTTTTCCCTTTTTCTGCACAATGGGAGGATCATTCTTTGGTGTTGTTATCTCCTTCCTTTTCTGAATTGGATTTATGGGCACATCTATACTTATGAGTGAATATTGTCGCTATTGGGTTGACAAAGCATTCATGTATCCTTTTTGATATTCATCGGACTCCTCCTCAAGAACTGTTTCATTCGCTAAGATGAAACTTTTGTCTCTTTGTATAGCTGAATTCTCGGAATATTCCTCATCTTCAGTAATAAAAATTGGCATATCATCGGGTGTAAAGAAATGATTCTCTTCTCCAATTACATTCTCCTCATCATCTGATTCTAGACCATGTACAAAATTCTGTTGTAAGGGTGTGTTTACTTGCTGTTGCACTGCTTGGTCTTGTGCTCGCTGCTCTCTTTGCTTGATTCTAAATTGTGGTTGCTGCCGATCATAGAAGTTTGGATTTCTGACTTGTGGTTCAGGCTTGTCAATTGTCAATCTGTCAAACATCTTCTCCATCTTCCGGAGCACTTGATCTGAAGTGGAAACCTCTTCCTTTATTGTTACCTTCTTTTTAGCCTTTGTTCTAGCTCTCTTGGCAAGCAGATTAGCTTCAATGCTGACTGCAATTTTCTGCATGTCTTCCAAAGTGGTCGGATCTCTTTCTCTTAATTGATAGGCCATATCAAGATTGAAACCATCCAGAAACTTAATCAAAGTCAGCCCCATAGGTGGCTTTATATGATCAGGAATTGCATTGTAAACTGAATTGAATCTAATACAATAATCTTGAACAGACTCACCAACATTCCGTTTGATGTTCTCATATTCGGAAAGGATCTGAAGAGGATTTTTCTTCACTTCCCAACGATCCAAGAATTGTCTTTGAAGATTAGTCAATGTAGTGATACTTGCAGCCGACAAAGCTCTGAACCACTTCCTCACTTCACCACCAAAGGTTTGTACAAACAGTCTCATTGTCACATTTTCGGCATCAATCTCATGAAGGTCGAAGAAATCTGTCATCCTGTCCACATGTTGCTGAGCTGTAACACCGTGAGGAGTGCCATCAAACAATGGAATTTTGCTTTGATAATCGGTGGGCATATCATCCAAATTTTGAGGTAGCACAAGGGGTGCAAAACGAGCAGCCATTGCTCTCGGTGGATTTGCAATCGGTCTTGGGGATGTTGGGGGAGTGGGTGCAACTGGTGTATGGGGTGTATGAGGTGGGGATGGTGGTGAAGAAATTTTGGATGTTTGAGGGGTAGAAGGAGTGGACAGAGGTGACACCACTGCAGATTTTTTATCAGAGATAGAAGGCTGCACGGGAATGGTGGGAATGAAGGGAGTTTCAGTAGGAATTCCGGAGCTAGATGCAATTGCAGAAGACCCAAGAGTTGCAGATGCAGACTCTAAAAATTCGGGAATGTTTGTAGCCGTAATGGCAGTTTGAAGTCTCAAAATATAATCATCAATTGATCTATTGGCCCTTTCAGTTTCAAGATCTTTGACAAACTCTAGATTCAAGGCAATAGAACCAACAACACTTTCAGATTTGGTCTCAAACAATGACAACTCAAACTATTCGTCAAACTCAAGATCTTCAAGATACTCAAAATCAACAGGACATGAATGAGATTTGAACACGAGAATCACAGAACTTTCTTGGCGAAGGATTCTCGGAATAAGATTGGGATTTTTGTACACAGGAGGTGGATCAGGATCAGGATTTGCTCTGTTATATCTTCTAGAAGCCAATGTGTTATTATTTCCAAGAAATCAAATCGAAATTACCAACTTGTTTAGCCTATAAAACTCTAAACATGTCATCCAAAAGCTTAGAATTCTCAGATGTACTGGGGCTATTTTCAAGTTAGATATTCCATTTATAAGACTAGACCGGAGATTGATTGAAGTAGCATTTATCTACTTGCGCTAATGCAAAGCAAAAGCATTTTGAAGTCTACCTGGCTAATCTTCAGACTCCATCTGTAGTTTATAAAATGAAGAAAACTAACAAACAAACAATTTCTTCCCCAGTATGGTCGCCACTATGTTAGCGCCTAAATCTACCTTAGGTTGAAAAAGGTAGGATCTAGGATAACATCAAACCACGCTTAACCTGGTAGCTCGCCCTACCAGGTCGGGATAGGGCTCTCTCCTTGTAAATCTCAGAAAAGATGGCTGATGAAAGCTTGAGATGAATGATGTGATGACTGATTTTAGGCTAGGTATGTGTATAGAGGTGTTTGATTGAATTTGATGATGTTTTGTTGGCTCGAATGGAAAGGAAAATTTTGGGTCTTGGGAATGAGACTTAGTTTTGCAGAGGTCTCAATGGGGCAAGGTAGGTAAGTGATTTGATACTTTAAATTGAATGAAATGGAGAGATTTAGATAGGTGAGGAGTTGAAGAGGGCAAGAAAACCTTAAGGATCCTCTTCAAACAACTGAAAACATCAATAACTAAGCAAACCCTAGGTAGAGCACTGCAATTTCAATGGATTCTACCTTTATCCTTGTTTGTTTTAGTTAAGAAGAAGCAAGAGAGATAATGGCATACATAAAACACATATAAACTTACATTTATAGAAGGAAACACAATATCAAAGCAACATGCCACATGAATCCCATAGAGTGCTGCAAACCCTGGTCTATTCCTTAGCCAAAACTGCTGAGAAAATGTATACAATGAAGCTCCAAGCTTTCTCAAAAGTCCAACCATGCTAATGACTGAAAAAACATAAGATATAGGAAAAAAACAACTCATCCTAGCCTCTAGGGGTCGAGCTCATGAGTTTAGGAGCTGTTCCAACTAATTCTAAACTGAGAACTACAAATTAGGTAGTGGAACAGCTTGCCTCTAGAAACTAGGGAATTGATTCATTCAGTTGCAAACTACTTTTTGATAGATGAATCTACCTCCATGGGTGAAAATTTGACATAATTACATCAAGATCAATCAATTTACATTAAATTACATCATAAGTTTTGCATTAAGAAAGAGAAAAGTCAAACTGTCAATGAACTAGGTGAAAAACAGAGTATACTTGGTCAAACTGAGCAAAATTTCCCCTATGCACTGCGCTGATTTCTCTATGCATAGCGCCCATTTTCTACCACTTTTGGAGGCCTTCCTAGTGTTCAAATTTGATCCAAGTGTGCGTGTTGGAAAGGTCTGCCTTTCTACCTTCCATAACAAGTGAAATTTTTGAATTTGGCCTCCATTTACCCCTCCAAAACTAAGTTATCACAACACTACTTCCTGTGTGTCAAAATAGGGGCAGTAAGGTCATTTTTTGAGTGTTTTTGACCTTTTTGGGGGCTCAAAACCTGTCAAAATTTCTTGGCCATTGGTAGGCATGGATATGTTTCCAAGAAAAATCCAAAGATGCTAAGTTTTTGTCATTTGGAGGCCTCCATCAAAAGCGAGTGCCAGGTGGCGCGACACATTGGGCAAAAAATTCTGTGTTTTAGCCCAAAAATTTCAAAAATGCAAAAAATGTCCCAAATTTTTTGAAATTTGGGCTGAGTGTTCTCCATCAAGTTTTATGTTGGGCCAAGGAAGCCTCAGCCAAGATCTGAAGTTTATCTTGCGCTTTTTGCTTCCTCGATCTCTTCTTCAACTTGGCCTTCAAGTTCCTGATTCTAGCTTGGCACATCGTATTCCTTGACAAATAATGATATGCCATGTTTCTCAACATATTTTTCTCATTGATGGCTTTCTCCAACATCCTCTCCAAGTGGATATTAGTCCTCTCCAACCAAGACTCACGATCAGCATTGATTTCTTGCTCAAGTGTTGTGAACTTGACTTTCCTCCGTTTATCAGCTTGCCGGTTTTCCCGTATGTTTCTTAGCTCCATTATGGTTTGCTGATCCTCTAGTTGCTTGTTTCTTTGCTCTAGGTACTTTATTATCCACTCAGCTCTTTCCAAGTTGAGGGACAAATCATTAATGTCCGCCTGTTGCTCTTGGATGACCTCCTTGAGCTTTGAGCTTTGTTGGCCCAAATCGGTGTCATCATCCTGAATGAGAATGAAATCGGTCTCGTGATCACCTGAAGGCCCCTCATCATGTAATGGACTCTTGCCCTTGTCTTGAACTTGCTATGCTAATGAAGGAAGTGAGACCCCTTCTACCCCGGGTGGAGATAATACTCGCTTTGCTGCTGCAAACAACTGTCTAGTGCCATTTTGATAGATGACAAACACCGGCACACTAGCGATCTATGTCTCATGACCCTCCTGCTAATGAGAAGGTCCACTTGTCTCATGAAAATTCTCTGGAGCTACGTGAGGAGCTGTGAAGAACTCATGAGAAATGAAATCCTCCCATGAGATGCCCTGCAAACCAAACTGATGCATGACCACAATTTTGATGAGTGCAAAATGGTATATACTGTTAAACTGCTACTGAGGAGTCTTCTGTTGTACTAGTGTGGTCATCTTCTCAATATTTCGGCACATGAAGTAGGGGAGATTCATAATTCTCACCTTGGTAAAGTGCATCAACAATCTGATATGATAAGCATATAGGCAAGAAAACTAGCCCTCACAGTTGAAATACTTCATTATGAGTTTCATCAAGGGAGCATATGAGTCTTTCAGGTACCGAAAGGGAAAAACTCTGTTGAGTTGTCTCAAATAACCGGGCTTGATGTATGGTTCATAGTGTTCCCTGTCAATCTGCTACCTTTTATTCCACTGCTCTCCGACATTAGGAATGCCGTTCGGTAGGGAAATAGACTTCGGTTTCAAGGTGAATGTCACACCAGCTAGAGTGGTTTGGCCATTATGTAGATGAAGCACAAACAACCAGGCTAACTCATGATGATACTGGACTCTAGCAACCATCTCACAGAATTGATAACAGGATTGGTGTTGGAAGCATGTGATAGCAAGAGGGTAGGCCTGTAGCTTAGTAAGTGAAGTAGGCTCCTCTCGTATATGTTTGCCACCTTTGTGAGGTCTCCTTGGTGCATGCATTTCTGTAGGAGAGTCACTGTGTGTCTCTTCATCTTGGTCATATGAAGGATCAGATTCCATGCTTGCTAATGTGTGAGTTTTCCTGATGAGTATGAAGAGATTTATGGTGATTTTGATGTTTTGGTGCCAAATGTTTGAAGATTTATTAGGGACTGTGAAGCGAGAGGGTAAGAGGGGTTTTAGAAATGTTGCTGACTAGAATTTAGGGAATAGAAGGGTTTTAGGGATAGTTTTTAGATTTTGGGATAACAATTAGGGTTTAGGAATGTGTAGCTAGGGTTTGGGACAGTGGGAGTTAGGAATATGGTGTTAGTGAATTTAGGGATATGGGAATTAGGGATATGGGGATGAAACTAGAAAATGAATGTGGGAAACAAAGAGTGTGGGAGTGAGGGAATGGAATTTGGCAGCAAAAACACAAACTACAAACCCTAAGCACTTGCTTTTGAGCAAAATTGCGAGGTAGGGTTTCAAGCTTATCTCTTTAAATCACCATAAACTCTTTAAGAAAAACTCATTCACCAACAATGGAAGAATGATGACTTACTTGAGCAGGTGGCAATTTAGCAAATTTGGCAGTTTGAACGAATTTGTAGGTGAAATCAGGCTTGAAGCCTTGTGCGTCGTGCCACAAACCCAATGCGCCGTGGCTCCTGTATGCACCGTGCTATTGTAAATTTAACACTGTGGAGGGCAACCCAATGCGTTGCACCTCTCACCCAATGCACCGCACCCACGAATTCGCACAATTTTTCTCCAAGCTTGCTTCCTTTGTTCAACACGGCCTTCACTTTGCTCAATATTTCTTTTTTAAGTTCCCATGAGCTTTTTGAGTTGTAAAAATGATTTATATACAAGAGCTTTAAATTTTTTCATTCATAAAACCCACTTTTATAATGTTTGCAATGTGACTTTCTTTTTCAACTCTGTTTTTGGGCAGTTTATTTTATTTGTGCCTTTGATGAACTGAATGACTTGATTTTTTTGTTTGCCTTGCAGGGGATGGAGCTAGTGAAGCTTGGTAAGGTGACCAGGGTTGCCACTGAAGTGATTTACATATGAGAGAACTGAAATTACATGAATTTATATAACAAAAACCTAAAATACTCTGTTTTTCCTCAAAATAGGGTTTTGAGGAAAAATACATTTCTGAGCATGAGATTATGCATTTTATTGGTACTGGAACTTTCTTCAACCTCCTCATGTAGCTGCTAGCTGCTATTGGACATTTTGAAGACCTTTTTGATGAAACCCTAGACCTAATGAAACTGAAACCCTAGAAATGACTCTTACAAATTTAAAGACAAAAAGTGACTGCAGATAATCTTGATAAATGGAAATGGGCCAGCAGGTAAAGGACATGAGGGAAAATGTACAATAAACCACTACCGTCAGATGATCCATGCTCCTAATGGAATGCAGCTGACTGAGAAAGACACCTAATATGCAATGCAACAAGAGAATTTGATCTTTGATGGAGGGATGAAGATACCGACACTAACAGAAGGGCTGGATTTATCCTTCTAAGGTTCTGTTGATAAGGTTTTGCTTCTGGCTTCAAAGGAATCTTATGTTATATTAATGAAGTATCATAGGTCTTTAGAACAACATAAGTCCAAGAAAAAACATCCTTATAATTTCGTAGTAACTTAAGGTATTGAGATTTGATCTGAGGGTCTAGATATGCACATATTTTGATGTTTTTGATACATTCATAAGTTCCAATGTTAATCTATTCTATGTCATCTTCTGAACAAATTGACTGAGGGTTTCGGAGGACATCATTTTGATCAAACAATTTTTCTAAAGGAATGAGTCCTTTTGGAATAAAATTATTATATAATTGAATAATGTCATGATTAGCAATTTGGGTTTTAAAATCTGAAGTATCATTTCCATCTTTATTTTCATTCATTTCAGTTCTACTTTCATTAATTTGTAGAAATGAAAAATCATCTATTACCTGTAGAAATGATTTCAAATGTTCATCATCTTTGAATATTTGCCAATGTTTCAGATTATCTGGGAGAGATGGCCTATATTTGACTTGTATCTGATAGAGTACATCGGTATGATCAGGAATTTTAAAAGAGTTAGTAGAGACAACTAAGGCATCTACATGAATATTCTAATCTTTGGGAATATGAGTCAAATTAAAAGCATCAAAGAAGTTTTCAACTGAATCCCGTATTTCATTTCAGTAGGACCTAAGTCTACGGTGCTTGGTCTCGCAAACATTCCTTACTTTCTTAACAATAAGTTGTGAATCAGTAAAAACACTTAAGTTTTGAACTTTTAAGCTTTTGGTTAATTGCAATCCTAAAAGGAAAGCTTCATATTCAGCCACATTATTTGTAACTTCGAAGTCTAATTTACATGATTCGGTTATATTTTCTTTTCCAGGTGAAATTAAAACTACTCTAGCTCCTACCCCATCTTTCATGTAAGAGCTATCAAAGAACAGTTTCCAAATATCAATTTGGTTTGGTTCAGGACTTTTAACTACCTCTTCAATTTTGACTTGAGTTTTATGTTGGTTTGAAGTGAGTTGAAAACAACCAAAGGCTTGATCTATTGCATAAATTGGATGGTTCCTTGGTTGGTTAGTCTTACAAATAGTATGTACAAATCTTACCTCTCTATATAATCTTAATTGATCTCCTCCATAAATAGGAATAATAGCATATGACATATCCATCTGTAGAGTTCCCCCTAATTTGGCACAACAAGACCTAGAAAGGAGCATTCTAAACTTGGGAGGGATATCTGTGACAACAATATCAAGTACTAAACTTTTCAATGGAATTTGGGCAAGGGTAACCACTAGATCCTTGATCAATCCAAAACAGGGCACCTTTTTAGAATCAAAGGTGTATAGGTCATGGTAGGATCTAGTGATGTTGAGTTTCAAATGGTCCATGATAGATTTTGGCATAAGGTTGTGTGATGCTCCTGAATCAAGCATACAATTATACAACATGGTGTGATGTAGGTAATGTTCCCTCTACGGATAGAGGCAACCCCTCTAGCCCTAGAGTGGGTATAGTCACAACAAGACAAAACAACAGCTAATTCATTAAACAGTCATTGTTGAAAGAGCCTACCTTATGCCGGTGTTTGATGGAGCCTTCATTACGTTGCTTCAGCTATTGTTTCCTTCTCCTCGATGAGCGATTCACCTGAAACAACACAGGAGAACAAAAGAACACATAATAGAGCACAACAATGAACTATTCACTTACAAAGTCAAGGAACCATAAGCTATCAAATATATTTTACACATGACATAGGAAATCACCATTGGTTGTATTAATATGAGCAAAAGCAAAGCTTACAACCAAGCCTTGACGTCGCAAGCTTCCTCGAATGGTCCAATCAATATGTCTCCTCAAGCATTCACTCTCAAAAGGTCTCCCAAAAGGCTGATATCTCTCTCTCTCGCCCAAAAGCACTAGTATAAGGTTAAGGCAATCCACAACCAATTGCTAGACTATTAGCAATTCACACTGCAAACTATCAATCAAACACTAATAACTAGCTAATTTGCTCACTACCAAAAATTAGCTGATCATAGAAATGGGGAATGCTTTTATAAGAGGAGGAGCCTCCATAAATGAGGGAGAGGGAGCTTATCTTCAAGGGAGGTTTCTCAAAAGGCAGAACCACCATCTTAAAGGAGGAAAGGTGAACTTACTTGACCCAACAACCAGTTCTATAACCACCTAGAAGCATTCTATTTGAACTAATTTACCATATCTGGGTCGTCGCGAGTCAAACACTATGAATCAGAGACGACGTCGCGGGGAAACAGTGTATTCAGAGCTATCGTCGCAAGCATGATAATGAGGACTGGCGACGAGTCCTAAAATCTAACCGTTGCAGAGAACAGATGTACCCATGCGATGATATCATGATGTTCTAGTCCACTCCAGGTTATCGTCGCAGGCAAAATGAGGTTGTCTTGCGGCGATCTTGGAACATGGGTAAAAAGGGTCAATCTTTAGGATTAAAGAGCATTGTTAATATTCTTGAATGATTTGGAAGATGTGGACACATTTGTTGATGTATGACATAGAACAGATGCCATTCAAGGACCGACTCTACCCAGGACATTGTTAATCTTCTTGAATGATTTGGAAGATGTGGACACATTTGTTGATTTATGACACAGAACAAATGCCATTCAGGGACCGACTCTACCTGGGACTAGGGGATGCGGGGTCGGTGACAAAATATTATGTAACAGATTCCCCCTAAAGCATGAAGGCTGAGAGAGTGGGAGGGGTGAAATGCTTTACAAAACCATAACTAAACCGGAACACCATCGCGAAGAACCTGCAGACGCAAGTACAATTGATATCTCTGACAGTGAAAGAAATACATGTAGTCTAGGCATGGGCGCAGCCATCCAAAAGATAGATAGAATTGGTCTGTGGTATGGACACAACCATCCAGTTGATAAGACCATATGAAAATACAGGTATGGTCGCAACCATCCAGAAAGACTCAGGTATGGTCACAGCCATCCAATCAAAGGGTCATGTATGTAATCACGAACCAATCCACACAACCTAAACTTACGTAACCTTAGTCTGGGGTCTTGAATCCAACCTGATCATAGTACAATTTCTAATATGCGAATAGATGTGCTGAATTCGAGCATACTAGAAAATCGCTTGATTACCAGCCAATGTTGTGAACCGTTAACAAGTTTGAGAGAGACCACCAGTAATGTCAATGGTTCTCAAGGTACTGCCAGTACAATCCAAAAAGCGTGAAAAATGATCTAGAGTCAAACTGTTGTGGAATCACCCGATCAAAGACCAATCAGGCAAGTCTATCGCCGAATACAAAGAACTTGCCATCGAGGCATGCAAGCTCCAAGTTACTCAAAAGGAATCTCTAGATCAACTTCCTGGATAATGAGTCGATGTCGACAGGAAGTGATCCATCGTAGGAGGGCCATAATGTTTCTCACATCAATGACGCGAGACAAAGGAACAAGATGCACATGGATGAAACAAAGAATCAGAGGAGGACGTAAGGGTGCAAACTACGGAAGGATTAATCTCTTGAACATATCAGTAACACGACTCCGGAATGTGGTAGCATTTTGGTACCAAGGGATCGAAAGTCTTATGGAGAAACAAAGATCAAATGGAATGAGGCAAAATGACAAACCTAAACCCCAGAAGGCCAATGACGATGTGAGGATATCCCAAACCCTGCGAGAAGAAAAAATGTCGATGTTCAAGAGTGACTAGCTGCCATAGGTAACCAATGAAATATTTCCAAAATTTTACCCCACCATTGCTGGCAAGTACCCCAATTTTTTTTTGAAAAACAAGCTTGAATGGGATAACATATGCTTGCAATATAAGTTTGTCCTTTGGAAAAATCCAACCTAGTGAAATTTTAACGAGCCCTAGGGAGGAGAAGCTTAGGTCTCGTCATGGTGATGAGTCCAATGTCATCAGGGTTTAACGAGTCCGACATAGGTAAAACTCGGAGTCTTTTTCATGTTTACAGAGTTTGAAAAAGACACGGAAAAGAAAACTCCAGATGGGCCCTTTTCGTAAGTTTGTGTCTCTCAAGCCCGAAAAGGTAGAAAATGATACTTGAGAGAACTGCTTGACCATTTCGGTCAAGGAGTACTTTTCATAAATAGTGTTTCCAGTCCAAAAAAGTAAAAAACTTACTGGACACATGACATTTTGCAACCATGAATGAGCTCAAAACGACAAGGGCTTAGCAATCTTTTCATGTTTCAAGATTCAGAAAAGAGCTTAAAGTTGACTCAGGTCAAACGTTTTTCGATATTCACCAAGCATGTATCGATCATCTCCCACATCCAGAACACCTGTTACTGCACAAAGAAATCCAAGCATAAGACCCGTTCGACAAGAATACACGATTAATGTTCAAACCTAAGTCAAAACCCTAAAAACCATAGTTAAAACCCTAAAAACCATAGTCAAAACCCTAAATTTCGAAAAAAGGGCTATAAAAAGGCATATGGTAAAAAATAATTTACTTTGTGTTTGTTTTAACCGTGGTGAAAAATTCAAACTACACGTACCTTGCAAAATTGGGTGATCGATTCTCGAAGCTTCGTTGGTTCATTGGTTCCCAAACTCCTTCCAGGTAAATACTTTGCCCATTCTCTTGTTTTTTTTGTCAATTTTAAACGTAATTTCATGTTTTTGTCTAGATTTGGGAGGAATTTTTGTTTCAAAATTTTCGCCTTGGTTGTCGCAGATTTTCCCCTTGGGGTTGCGATGACCAGGAAATTTAAATAGCCAAAATTGGGATCTTCACAGGAAAGTGATGTACTCCTGTGATGATCTGAGAACTTATGAACTGTTCAAACCAGATCGTCACAGCTGTTTTAGAAACAGCTGCGACGAGCGCAGAAAACACAAAAAATTCATTTTTAAACCACTGTGGCATATGAAAATGGGTAAACGATTTTTAATAAGAGAATGCTTGTGCGTGCAGGTGCAAAATGGCATTCTCCTGGCAAGAATGCACTCACGACGATGATGACAAGAGAGGGGCAACTGATCCTCAGTGTTTGAATGTCCTCTGGAACTGCGGACTACTAAAATTCTTCTTAACACCACTATTGAGAGCACAACTAGATCTCCTGGAATACTTAATTCGGTCGTGGAACCCAACAGAGGGGAAATTCATCATCCGTGGGAAAGAGGTTGACTTTGACGCCACATATATTTATTTTTTGACCAGTTTATCATGACAAGGGGAGAGACCCCACATGGGCGGTGTGCGAATCACCGGAGATTCCTTAGATATGCTCATCGCACGAGTGTGCCCAGGGGCACAAAAATCATCCACTAGTGGTAAGTTATAGATACCCACGGTGAATGATCTATCACTGCGAGTGTTGTTATTCACCATCATGAGGGCGGCTAGTTCCCAAGCCCAACATGAGGCCACCAAAACTCAACTGCGGTTGGCTTTAGACTGTCTCAATCCTACTATGTTTGACTGGGCAGAGGCCGTGTCTCTGAACATGAAGAGGCAGCTGACCAAATGCTAGAGAGGTGAGATGAAGTAGTTTGGGTACGGTTCGATCTTGATACCGCTCATGCTGGAGTGGGTACCTATCCTTTAGTTATAGGACATGCGAGTGGGGTGGCTCGGACCACGAGAGACCCAAATAACTCGGTGGGCTCATGTGATGCCGCTAGGAGGTGGCGGCCAGCCAGTGTCATGGGGTCCCAAATCTATGGAGTGGCTACATTGTCAGCAGGTGGTGGTCAAGGATTGGCCATATGCAAGGATGGACATCAGGGGAGACCCTGACATGCTACTTCCGCCTGGAGAGCAGTGGGATGAGAGAGGTAAAATACTTGGTTTGACCACCAAACTTTTTGTATTTGGTTTTTTTTGTTGTTTTGGATTTTAAGTATATATGCCCTGATAATTATGATCAACTTTTTGCAGATGTAGGACTTGAGAGATCAGTGGGTCTTGCTCCTACAGTCTGGAGGGATAATAGAGAGATCGCCTTGCCACCCCCGGGTGGAGATGCTAAGGAAGAGATAGCTTGGAACCTAGAGGGCTTGACTGAGGGGATCCCTTATTACATAGGATTCGAGGAGATCCCAAGACAGTACCAACGACACATTGCAGGTGTGTTGAACAGGGTACACTGGCTGCTCAAACGAGTGGTCCGTGTAGTGGTCTGCTATAGAGAGCAACACCCATAGTAGACTTCTAGGTTTCATTTTCTGGTGTTTTGAGAGACATGTGTCTCGTGATGTAACTTGAACATACATACATGCATACATACATACATACATACATACATACATACATACATATATATATACATATATATATATATATATATATATATATATATATATATACATATATATATATATATATATATATATTGGACATATACATATATTTTTTGAGCACCTCGGTGCACAACACACGATATACATCTATTTATGTTTTACTGCATTTACCTATTGCGTCTGAATACTTGTTTATGATTTTTATAAATTGCGTAAATGTCTATCTAATACATGGTTTGCTAATGCATCAGTTAACGTATTTAGCCTTCTAGGAATGTGTTGATATGTGATATAATCAAAATTTCTCTCCAGTAAGCGAAAATGTAAATACAACCTTAAAATTTCAGGTTTTTTGATGGAATAACGCCTGTTAAGTTGAAGAACAATTTGAAGTCCAGATTCACAATCAATGCACGAATATTGAGGTCAATAGCCTTAGCCAATAATTCGATGATGATGCTATATTCAATGACATTTTTCATGGTACACCCTAGACAAATTCCTTGAAGGTCTACTAACTCACTATGAGGATCGTAGATCACCTGTTAGGGCCTAAATCTACCTCAGGCTGAGAAAGGCAGAATCTAGGGTAACATAAAACCATGCTTAACCTAGTAGCTAGCCCTACCAGGTCGGGAGAGGGCTCTCTCCTTGTCAATCTCAAGAAAATATAATCAATAAGGCTTGAGATGACTGATGTAAAGACTGATTTTAGGCTAGGTATATGCTTAGAAGAGTTTGATTGAATTTGATTTTGGTTTGCTGGCTCAAATGTGAAAGGCAGATTTGGGTCCAGGGAATGGACACAGTCTTGCAGAAATCTCTATGGGGCAGGTAGGAAAATGGTTTAGTACTTCAAATTGAGTGATATGGAGAGCTTTAAGACTGGTGAGGAGTTGGAGAGGGCATGAAAGTATCAGGGATCCTCTTCAAATAGCTAAAAACATAAATAACTAAACAAACCCTAGGTAGAGCACTGCAACATCAATGAATTCTACCTTTATCCTTGTTTCATTTAGTTAAGATGAACAGAGAGAGATGATGGCATACATGAACACATATAAACTTGCATTATAGAAGCAAAAACAATACCAAATCAAGTTGCCACAAGAATCCCACAAAGTGCTGCAAACCCTGGTCTATTCCTTTGCTAAACTGTAGAGATGAATGTACAATAATGCTCAAAGCATTCACAAGAGTCCAACTTTTTGCCAAATTCCAACCCCTACACTATGAAATTCATAAAATATATACATTTTCTCATCCTTTTACTAAGGGAATTGAGCTCAACCATTTTCTTCAAAATAGAATCAGTTACATAAAACTTGGACCTAATTTCTGAAAATAAGTGTTGAAGATGAACTCGTATCTCCTAAACCATAGCACCGGTTACAAAAATAAAAGTGGTTTTTGTATATATGGTCATGCTGGAGAAAAACCTCTCTCATATTTTGAAAATTCATTTCCAGTTTCTCGTAATCTGTGCCACAAAATCATCTCTAAAACAAAAAATCATTAAAAATTTAAATTTGTGAAAATGAGCTATAAAGATCTAGTCACATATCCAAATTCATGACACCTGTGAATAAACAGAAAGAGGTTTTTGTTATATGGCTCGTGGTTAACAAAAAACTCCTTGGGTTTTTCAAAATTACATTCCATATATTGTAAAATGGCACTGCACTAAAATGACTAAAACAGTAAAAAATATGAAAAATTTGCTTTGTTTTAATGTAGGCTCCAAATATCACTGTATATCTCCCACATAGTAGCACTTGTGCATAAAATGAAGGAGGTTTTTTTTATTTGGTATGTGATGAAAAAAAATGTCTTTAACTTTTGAAAAATTCGTTACCATTGTTTCAGAAACTGATTTTGTACTAAACTTGTCATTGTGTGCAGCAACTGACCTCAAAACATGCATAACCAAGAATCACTCATTCATTTTGATCATATCTTCTAATCCAGAAACCAATGGGAGTGTGATATACCGTTGGAAATATTTTTATGAGCTTCTTCTGATGGACACATTTGTGACATGTTTTGTGCTAAATATCATGTGCAAAACATCTAACCAAACCAGACACAGTAAGAGCTCATGTTGATCCTTGGTGACAAGCTGCAAAGACTGGAACTAACATCACCCATGTCGCAGAGGAAATATTCCAGGTACTATGATAGGCACCATCAGTGAAACTAATATAAGGTGCAACAGACATCTGCATAAGAAGTAAAAAGACATAATAAGCGGCAAACGCTTACACACCAAGCCAAACATGTACAAAATGAAAAGCACACTTATGTACACAACAGATGCATGAAATACTCATGCATAGTATTTTTTAAAATAAATCCCATTCCGGGGCATATCCAAAGGGTTTCCTTCATAGTCAATTAGCTCATAGGCCCCTTTATGCAAAACGTGTTTCATAAGATAAGGCCCATGCCACATAGGTTCGAATTTTCCTACCCCTAGCTTATCATTTGCTTGATCCTATAGCAGGACTAAATATCCCTCAACAAAAGAACACGGGTTAACAGTCTGATCAAAGTGAGTTTTGACTTTCTTCTTCTGTGCTTCAATGACTAAAGAAGCAAGTCGACGGGTCTCATCTATCTGCTCTAGATAAAGAAGGCATTCTTCCACAGGAGTAGTATTCGGGAGCAATTCGACAACTAACTTGAGAGAAGGTATTTCACATTCAATTGGAAGGGTAGCTTCTAGAACATAAATTAGTTGAAATGGTGTGAATCTAGTTGCATCCTTCACTGAGGTACGGTAGGACCATAAGGCGAAAAACAACAGCAAGTGCAAGTTGGAATTGTGCATTCCAATGGTATGATGAAGCATCATAACCAACACCTTGTTGACAACTTCGACTTGGCCATTGGCCTAAGGGTAATAAGGCATCGAACTGTCATGATGCAAGCCTAAATGGATCGTTAACTCAGTCATCATATGACCACAGAAATGAGAACCGTGATCAATAACAATAGCCTGAGGGATTCTGAGTCGAGTAATCACCTGATTGAATAGGAATTGTGCAGCTGTCTTACCGTCGTTAGACAAGGTAGGCATCGCTTTGGCCCATTTTGTAAAATAATTGACGAAAATGATGATATACCCATGCCCCACGGCCAAGCGAGGGCTACAGGTCATAAAATCAATGCCCCACTTAGCAAAAGGGCCCATGGTAATGATAGGATGCAAAAGGGAAGGTTTCACACACATCTTCCGCTAGTAAATCTGGCACGTGTGATAGGAACGGACAACGAGAATGAAATCCTTAAAAATGGAGGGCCAAAAGTAACCAGCACGAAGCATTTTTTGGGCAATAGCATAACCAGACATATGACCACCACAGGCGCCAGAGTGGTAGTCATTCAAGACTCGTTCATCTTCCTCAAATGTCAAACAACAACGGAGAATTGAATCAATGTCGAGACGTACAAAGTGTCTCCAACAGTACGATAAGGTTGAGAATGGTGACGAATACATCACCAAGCATCCTTAGAAAAATCAAGATGAAAGGAAGACGTATGGAGGTAGACAATAATGTCACCGCAACAGGGATCGAGGGTACTAATCAAGAAAAGAGTGTCATCTAGGATGCGATCCTCTATCCGAGAGGGAGCGGTAGCAAACGATAACGAGCAAATCAACTCAGCGAAGATGAATGACTTCTTAGACTTCGAAGTAGTAAACTCAAAATCGAACTCTTGAAGGATAATGATCCATTTCGAGTACTTGCCCCCTAGCAATTGACGTGACAAGATGTACGTCATTGGGTTGCAATCGGAAATCACGGTCATCGTACGCAACAAAATATAATGACGGAAACGTTGGATAGCTTGAACGACCACCAAGGCGAGCTTCTCGACATAAGCATATCGAGTCTCAGTGTCAAGAAGGTTGCGACTAAGATAATAGATAATGTGCTTGGAACCATCATCATCGTCTTGAACCAAAACCATGCCAATAGTGTCGTCGACAGCAGTGAGATAAAGTGTATAGTCACGATGGTAGTCAGGTGGATGCAATAAAGGAGTAGAAACAAGAAGTTCCTTGAGTTGCTCGAATGACTTTTGGGCAGTGTCATCCCAAACAAAGGGAGTGTCACGCTTAAGGAGACGCGTATAACCTTTAGCAATCTCGACGTAGTTAGGGATAAAATGACGTAAGAAATTGGCTTTTCCATGCAAACTCTGCAACTGATGCAAAGAAGCAGGAGGTGGGAGATTCAATATAGCTTCAACTTTGAGGGGATTGAGACAAATGCCCTCTTTAGAGATGACAAACCCGAGAAGTCTACCGGATTCAACACAGAAGACACACTTATGCGGATTGAGACGAATATGGTAATGTCTACAGCGAAGAAAAATCTGACGGAGGTGGTTCAGATGGTTAGAACGTTTAGCTGAATGAGTCAGAAGGTCATCCAAATACAGCTAAACAGTGTGACGAATGTCATGAAATGCATAGGACATTGCTTGCTGGAAGGTGGCATTGACATTCTTAAGGTCAAAGGGAAGCTTCTTGTAAGCAAAGGTACCCCACGGGCAGATGAAGGTGGTTTTGTGTTGATCGGCAGGCGAAATATTAATTTGGTTGTAACCAGAAAAGCCGTCCATAAATGAGAAAATATCACTCCTAGCACAATCATCGATGAGCTGGTTGATAAAGGACATAAGATAATTATCCTTTGGACACACGTAATTGATGTCACGGTAATAAATACAAACCCTAATAGTGCCCTACTTTTTTGTCACAAGGACAATATTAGAGACCTAGTCAGTCAGTGGGATAGGGTAAATAAACCTTACCTTGAGAAGTTTTTCAACTTCTCCCTTAATAGCCGTGACTTTTCTTGGATGCACGGGATGTAAATGTTGGTGAATAAGCTTCGTGCCAGGGTACGTAGGTATCTCGTGGATCACAATACTTGGGTAAATACCAGGCATCTCCTCATATGACCAAGCGAAGACATCGCGAAACTCTTTGAAAAGGTCGGTATACATTTGAATCTCCTTGGGAGTACAAGTAACTCCAATGTGAATGTTTTCAATAATCCCTGGTTTAATAGAGATGTTGATGGGCATGGTTTTCGTAGTATTCCCCATATTGCCTTCTGAAAAAACTTCATGAATTAGGATAGGCGTCTGAAGGGGCTGAGAGGGAATACAGGAAGCAAACTTCTCTAGACAGGTAGTCATGGCCCCATGGCCTACGAGAAACGAGGAACGATGGTGATGATCGAAATAAGGAGGATCCTAAAAAGACATAGTTTCAAGAATGGCTTCATCGGAAGGAAACGTCTCTTGTAATGGATCCAAAGAAACAATATCTCCGAGCCAAGGGGATTGCACATATGTGTCGAGAGATCTGCTCAATGGAGCAGGGTCGGAGGATGAAGTTGATGCTGAAATAATTTCGACATAGTTGAGCTCAGTAGGACTCAATGGCATAATATCACCCCTGGAGCCTATTTGATCGATGGGGGGAAATCACCCAAGGATTAGAAAAGAAAGAAATCATGTTAATGGGGGCGACGTTGGGAGGTGGGAGTGAAAAGACACCCATAAGGGCAGGATATTTGAAGAGTCCAGTGCCCACACTTTCATAGGGAATAGTGGTATGCTCCACAAATGGAACATTGCCATCCGAAGAAGAAGAGGCGAAGAAGGACAGCTAATCAACCATGACAATTTTCCCTTGGTGGGGAAAATGGAGTACACAAAATAGAGATGAAGCCAAAGCGCGCATGACGTATGTCCAACTTTGAGCTAACAAAAGGTTGTAAGTCAAATTCACGTCAACAACTTCAACTTCAACCTCAACTGTCTTCCCCTCTAGAGTGATAAGAAAGCGTGGGAGGATACCAAATGGACGAGAATCTCTTCCGTTGAAGGATTCCAAAGTATTAGGATATTGACTCAATGATGGGGAATCGATGGCCTTCCAACAAGCAACGGACATGATGCAAGTGGAGGCACCCTCATCAATAACAGTATGGTGAATATTCTTCGAGTTAATGATGACTTGGATGAGGAAAGCAATCTGATGAGGCAATCGCAGTACATGATTGTCAAAATTGAAAGTAATTAATTCTGAATCAGTCGGGTTGATGAGCCCCAATTTTTGGTACAATTTGGGCTCATTTGGCCTACTTGCTTTGCTCAAACCATTCATCTTTTATTGCTTATGCATTCATTTCTTGGTTTATTCATGTTGTTTGTAGGAAGAAGGGTAGGCATTCTATCTACGTGACTAATACATGATGATTTCAGGTTTTTGGCATTAAAAGGGAGCAAAGACCACGAGAAAGGAGAGAAGGAGACAGTAAGGTGGCACTGCTGGTTTTTAGGAGAGGATGTCCACAGTCTTAGGGACCTTCCTCGTGATTCCCACCATAGCTCCAAGCTCCAACCAATCTCCCCACTGAGATTAGAGGCAGCCAACCGTTCTACAGGAACAACAGTTATAACTATTCTACAGGATCAGCAGTTTAACCTTCAGTTGGACAGCTGAGCTCCACAAATCAACGAAACCTGTTGGATTATCATTTTGCATAAATACTGAGGCCGTAGCCTTTGATAGAGGCTTTTTGAACTTTTGCATTACTCTTGTAATTTCGAAGTACGAGCTACAGCTCGGTGTTGGTTCTTTTTGTAAGCTAGTTTTGGCATGACATCAGATTTTTGGTTATGAATAAAGGCAGGCAGATTTTGATCTCATTCTGAGTTTCTAAGGGGGCTATAGCTCTCAGGTTAGGGCCCAACCTGAGAGCAATAGACCTCCTCTGTGTTGTAATGTTATTTGCCTTTCGTTCCAACACTTCGTTTCTTTACTTTAACATGCAATTCGAATTTACAGTCTGCTAATTTAGTTTTTATGAGATTGAATAGGATTAGTTTATGGTGAATTTTCTTTCAGTTGCTTAGGTTAGAAGAGGATAGTTATAATTCATTGGAGCTCCAGAAAAAGGTTGTTAAAGATCACTGCCATCTCTACTTAGGGATTGGGGTGCAGTCCATATCAACCACCAAAAAGAAACGCAGTTCTTTTCACGTCCATGCAAGCTGCAACAGTTACTTTAGTCGTAGATCCATCCATGCACTTTGGTCTTGATCATTACTTCTCCATTCCACTTCCATGCACGAGTTTCTTTCACAAATTGCACTGCTGTTCATTGGTTCAAAATAGCACAGTTAACATAGGTTAAAGAGTTCTCGTTTTTGGTGACATTCATAGACAATTTGTTTCATCTACACTGCTCCACACCATTCCATTACCTTCCTCTTCTTGTCAACCACACCTGAAGCCACTCAACCGACCTCTGTTCAGCTCGTTTACCTTCCAGCTCTCCCATTACTCACATAGCTCCATTTACTTAACCTTTCGTTGATCCCATCCTTCCAGCCATCAACCCACTGCATGCACTCTTTCTCCATCTGACTTCTCTGCTCCTGAGCCATCACCAGTTCCATCTCCATCTCACCTATCCTCCCACACCACTCCATCACTTCACCATCTCCCAAAACTCCCACGATCGAACATCCTGTAGAATTGCACAGACTTCCTGTAGAACCCCTGAGTTTCCTGTAGGATCCCCTGCAGACTTCCTGTAGAAGCCTGCAAACTCGGTTGCTGAGCATCCGAACGTGGTAGACTTCTGTGGACTGATGCTAGAGACCCTCTGGGACCTCCCTAGCCATCCTGACCTTGCCCATGCTTTCCTTCCATTCGAACCGCTCCTGCACAGTCAAACCCTAATCAAAAACATCATCACAATAAATCCAACCACTTAATGAAAAAATACAAAAACATGTCTTTTCAGATGCAAGTAGCTTAGATGCATGTATTTCAGCTCACTGCAAGTAATGGCATCATTGGTAGAAGTTTCATTCACAGTTTTGCATTGTAAGGGCCTAGCTAGTCAAATTCGGGTTTACTAGGGTTTTCATGCTTTGTTGGCTTTCAGTTTCTTTCTGCAAATAGATTAGCCTCCTTTGAGTTAGCTTTCATCCATCACTCATAAATATTCATCTGTGAGCATATAGAAGTTGGCTTGAGCCCTAGCGGACTTGTGCCAGCTGACCAAGTGACAGCTGCGACAAGAGCTAGTATTTGTGCATACAACACCGTCGCTTCCAAGTTTGTACGAACTACCGGGTTGATAAAATTAGAGATAGGAAGCTCCAGGAGTTGTAGCATTATTGCTACAATACTGGAGCCCACCATCTTTTTGGCGTCGTTACCGGGGAAGCGTCAGAGTATTAGTAATTGTTGCTTTTCTTCTACTTTCTTACTCTTGCCTTCTGCTAAGTAGTTTCTTTCATTTCCATTCTGCAAAAGTAGCATAGAAATTTCCTTCTTTCATAGATTAGCATTTCCTGCTTTCATAGATTAGCATTTCCTGCTTTCATAGATTAGCATTTCTTTTCTGCAAGCGTAGACTAGCATTTCCATTCTTGCAATTTCATTTGAGCAAAGTAGATTAGTTCTTTCCTGCTTTCAGTTTAATTCTGCATCTTTCATAGTTAGTTGTAGATCAATCTGTTTCAGTTTTGCAGGTACCAAAAAAGAAAAAAGGCAAAAACAATCAAAAGAAAAAGAAAGTCTTTTCCATTTCATGCCTCGTAGGGACCGAGATAGATCAGGCAAATTCCTACCAAACACCCCCACCACATCACTGAGTCACCCTTCTCTCTTCTTTGGTGACAGTGACCCAGAAGAACCTATAGGTGAACATCCTGAGATATACAAAGATCCTATAGTAGAAAAAGAGTTAGAGACCACTCCATCTGAAGTTATGGCTGACAATAGAAGAGAAGATGAGAGAATAGAAGGTGCCTTCCCCATCTGAGAGACCAATGGAGAGATGAAAATGAAGAACATTAGCCCCTCCGCCTTACCTCACTTCCATGGGCTGACTACTGAAGATCCGGATACCTTCCTGTTTGAGTTTGCTGTCCTTTGTAGAACCTATGACTATACTGAAGATGAGCAAAAGCTGAAACTCTTCCCTTCCACTCTTAAGGATGCAACATTACGCTGGTTCATGGGTTTACCTGGGAATAGTATCACCACTTGGGCTCAGATGCAGCAAGCTTTCAATACTAAGTACCGGGATTACTGTAGGTCCAAGGAAACAAAGGGGGAAATCTTTCGGATGGCCATGGGAAATGATGAGTCCTTAGAGGATTATGAGGAGAGGTTCCAACTAAGCTATAAGCGGGCCAGGTGCACACTTGACCCTGAATCCCTCAATTTGGTCCTGCTCCGAGGAGTCCCTGAAGACCTCTTAGATACCCTTCACATGTTAGCTGGGGGGGACATTTACCAACTGCCTTATGAGGACATCAAGACTGTGTTTAGAAACCACTCCAGGGCAGCTCGGAAACGAGGTAGAGGAAACCACCTCTCAACTAGTGTCCCTTTCTCCAAACATGAGCTTGCAAATCAATTAGAAGATCTTAAGAGTGAGGTGAGACAGACCATTGCCATGCAGCTTGACAAATTCAGGATTCAGCAAAAGAAAGAAGAAGCTGAGAGAGCCTTGGCTGTCTTCTGCCCTAGGTGCACAAGGAGACACCCTAAGAACGAATGTCCATTGCATTCGGTTGAAGTGTGTTTTGTTTGTGAGGAGGACCATCCCACAAATCAGTGTCCAACCTTACCTGGGTTTAAAGCCATGTATCAAGGGACAGAAGCTCCCACAGAACCTCTCTATTACCTCAACCAAAGGAGGCCACAAGGATCTAGACCTTATCAGCAGGGGATGCAAGGGGCATCCCAAGCTTATTACAACCCCAACCAATCGACTCCTATGCCTTCCTGGGGTCCCCCTGCTCATCCTTCATGGTCCATGCCTCCTCCATGGTCTTATCCACCTCAGTACCCCACTCAACCTACTTCTCATTCATATCACTCACATGCCCAGCCACAGCCTCAATGGAATGCACCTCAGTCGGGGTGGAGGCCCCAATACAACACTCCTCCTGCCATCTTGCCTCCACCACCAGTTCAACCTCAGCCATTACCTCCTGCTCCTCCAAGGCAACCTCAAATGCCTGCTCAACCGAACCCGAACCCCAACAATAGACAGGCCCAGCAGGTATACACTGGGGAAACCTCATACCCTACCTATGCTGTGGAGATCCAGGAGATCAATCTTCGATCTGGAAAGACTCTACCAGATCGCCAACCTCCTCCCCCAGAGGATGAGGAAGATAAACAGGAAAGTGAACCAAAGGCTATTCCACCCTTTCTTGAGAGATTAACAGCCACCACACAACCCAACCCAGAGGAGGATGAGCTTCTGGGTGAGCTCAAGCAGTTGTGTGTAAAAATACCACTTCTCCAAGCCATCAAGGATGTGCCAATATACAACAAACTGGTTAAGGAGAAGTGTTTCAAACACCCAGGAAGACGGAAGAAAGATGCTTCAACTATCAATGTCATAGGACAACTGTCTGACCTTATGTTAGGACAAGTCATCTGCCCAAAGTACCTAGATACTGGAAGTCCTGTAGTAGATGTCCACATCAATGGCACCATTATACCTCACACCTTGATTGACCTGGGGGCTGCCATTAATGTGATGACCAGGGATACCATGCTTAAACTCAATCTTCAAGGTTCCTTGAGGAAGACCTCGACAGTACTGCAATTAGCAGATCGCTCCACCGTGACTCCCGAAGGGATTGTGGAGGATGTCTTGGTCTTTATTGACTTTTGGGAATACCCTGCAGACTTCCTGGTTCTGCAACCAAAGGCAAAGCTTACTGGATATCCTCTCATTTTGGGAAGGCCTTGGTTAGCTACTGCAGATGCTTACATAAGTTGTCGTGCAGGAAACATGACCATCAAAAATCGTCCCATGTCCAAGCAGCTAGTCCTATACCCTCCTGCCCAACCCTCCTTAGAGCATGACTTACCACTCTGGTTGGAAGAAGGAGAGGAAGACGAGGTGTACTCAGCACCTCTGTGCACCTTAGATACCACTAGAAGAGAGCCCCCAACCAAGGATGACTTGATCGAGACCTTGATCCAGAATCCACCTTCCAGTGCACTACCCTTAGAGAAATTGGTGGAGGATGCCCAAGCTAGCACCTTAATGGATCTTTGTACAACCAACCCTGTTACTCCCAGAGTCAAGAATGTGGATTTCGGCCCTAAGAAAGCATTGAAGATCAGCTCCTCCCTATCTCCTTCCTAGGAAAAGGAGATGTGTAGTCTGTTGGCCAACCACCTAGATGCTTTTGCTTGGAGCTATAAGGAAATGAAAGGAGTCCATCCTTCGGGCTGTACCCATCATATATACATCAAAGAGGATTGTAAACCGGTTAGGCAACCTCAGAGGAGAATGAATCCAGCCCTTAAGGACATTGTCAAGGAAGAATTGCAAAAACTGTTGGATGCCGGGTTCATCTACCCCATCTCAGATAGTGAATGGGTGTCCCCTCTAGTGTTGGTTCCCAAGAAAAATGGGAAATGGAGAATCTGTGTGGACTACCGAGAACTGAACAAAGCTACCAAGAAAGACCATTTCCCCTACCTTTCATAGATCAAGTGTTGGATGGACTGGCAGGAAAGAAGTTCTTCTCTTTCCTGGATGGGTTTAGCGGGTACAACCAAATCCAAATCATCCCGGAAGACCAAGATAAGACCACCTTCACTTGTCCTTGGGGTACCTTTGCCTACCGAGTCCTTCCCTTTGGGCTATGCAATGCTCCTGCTACCTTCCAGAGAGTTGTCTTGAGCATCTTCTCGGAGCTGGTCCATGATGCAGTAGAAATCTATATGGATGACTTTACTCCTTATGGGGCCAACTTCCAGGAAGCATTGTCCAACCTGGGAAAAGTCCTAACCAAATGCACCGAGATGAACTTGTCCCTTAGTCCTGAAAAATGTGAATTCCTAATGACTGAAGGGATCGTGCTAGGCCATACCATTTCTTGCCAAGGGTTGCAGGTGGATCCTAACAAAATTGCTCTCATCAAGAGGGTTCCACCTCCTCAAAAGGTAAGGGATGTCCGGAGTTTCTTGGGATTAGATGGATACTACCGGAGATTCATTAAAGATTTCAGCAAGCTAGCCTCGCCATTGTTTGGTCTGTTGGCAAAAGATGTGGAGTTTAAATGGACTGACAATTGTCAGAGGGCTTTAAATGAATTGAAGGACAAGTTGGTGTCAGCCCCAATCCTGAGAGGTCCAAACTGGGCCCTACCTTTCCACATCCACACTGATGCCTCAAACAAAGCCATAGGTGCAGCTTTAGGACAAGTTGAGCAAAAACTTCCATATGCCATTTACTTTGTTAGCAAAAACTTGTCCAAAGCTGAGCTGAATTACACTGTAACCGAGAAAGAATTCTTGGCTGTGGTCCATGCACTAAACAAGTTCTGACATTATATTACTGGTTACCAGACCTTTGTACATACTGACCATGCTGCAATTAGATATTTAATGAATAAACCAGATGTGAATGCTCGTATTATTAGATGGTTAGTTTTATTGCAGCAGTTTGATTTGACCATTGTTGACAAACCAGGTAGAGAAAATGTTGTTGCTGACTTTTTATCTAGATTGGATTTGTCTGCAGATGAGGATGGAACAGTGGATGACCAGATGCCCGATGAACATCTGTTTTCTATTTCAGTACTCTCTCCATGGTTTGCTGATATAGCAAACTATCTTGTTTCAGCACAGTTCCCTCCGCACCTATCTTCCAGAGAGAAGAGCAGAATCATCAGGAAAAGTGTCGCGTTTACTTGGATCGGGGGCAATCTGTTCAAGCTTGGCCCCGATCAGATCCTAAGGCGTTGTGTAAGGGAGGAGGAAGTCTTTGATATCCTCCTCACTTGTCATGATGGGCCTTGTGGAGGACATTTTGCAGCAAAGAGAACTGCCTTCAAAATCCTGCAGGCAGGCTACTATTGGCCCACACTTCATCAAGATGTCAGAAGATATGTCAGTCAGTGTGACCAATGCCAAAGAATGGGGAAACCGACCCAAAGGGATGAGATGCCTCTCCAACCTCAAGTGACTCTTGAGCCATTTGAGAAGTGGGGCATGGACTTTGTGGGCCTAATCAACCCCTCTTCGAGGCAAAGGTCTTACATCATTGTGTGTACTGACTATTTGACAAAGTGGGCAAAGACCAAAGCAATCAAAGCAGCAACAGAAGAAAAGGTGGCCGAGTTCCTAAGAGAAAACATCTTCTATAAGTTTGGCTATCCAAGAGAGCTGGTCACCGATCAAGGGAGCCAGTTCACCTCCAACCTGGTTGAATATCTACTAGCTCATCACAAGATCAAGCATAGGACTTCCACCTCTTATCACCCTCAAGCAAATGGGCAGGTGGAAGTCACCAATAGAGCATTAGAAGGGATCTTGACTAAGGTGGTGAGCAGCAACAGAAAGGACTGGGCAGATCGCCTGGTTGAAGCCACATGGGCTTACAACACCACTTGGAAGACCACCACCGGCTTCACACCGTATGAGCTGGTCTATGGGAAGAAAGCTTTGCTGTCCATTGAGTTTGAATACAACACTTTGAGGATGGCAGCTCAGCTGGACCTAGATCTCAGCCATGCACAACAAGAAAGGCTATTGCAGCTGAATGGCCTGGATGAGCACCGAATGCAGGCCCTCCTTCACTCAGAAGTGGTTCAACTTCAGAGAAAGGTGTGGCATGACCAACATCTCCATGACAAGCAATTTCAGCGGGAGATTGGCTTTGTTGTATGACTCCAGATACAAAGATTTCAAGGGGAAGCTGAGAACCAGATGGCTAGGACCATATGCAGTGGAAAAAATGCCATGACAATGGATCTGTTCTTATTCGAACCATTGATGAGGAAGCCATTCCCATGCTTGTCAATGGGCATCGATTGAAGATCTACAGGAGACCTCTCTCAAGACAAGAGTTCATCAAAACTATGGAGAAATCTGTATTGGTCATAGAGAAGGGTTCTGCCTCTGCTTTTGGCATACCCTGAAGGATATACAAAAAAAGAAAAAAAGAAAAAAAAGAAAAAATAATAAAGATCCTTGGGTGAAAACCTCTCTGAGGCGCCCAAGGTAGGTGGTAGGGGTGAAAATCTCATTGAGGCGCCCCTATTGTCTTTCAAAAAAAAAAAAAAAAAAAAAGGAAATGGTTTGAAAAAGATCCTTGAGTGAAAACCTCTCTGAGGCGCTCAGGGCAGATGGCACGGGTGAAAACCTCTTTGAGGCGCCTCTGTTATCTTTCAAAAAAAAAAAAAAAGAAAAAAGAAAAAAAAAAAAAAACAATAAGCAAAATATGGTAAAATTGCATGCAGGTTGCAGATGTTCTATGGAGGAGAGGAAGCCCTTCAACTCAAAGCCAAGGGTCCTTATCATGCTGTCAAGAGACCTCACCAGCACCTCCTCCAAGGATACCCATGTTTTTTCAAGGTATGTGCAATTTTATCATGGTTTGAATCTTCTACAGGAAGATGCAATCTTTCTACAGGAAGACGCGGATTTTCTATAGGAAAGTGCAGACTTTCTACAGGAAGCCCGAACTTTCTACAGGAAGCTCTGTGTTCTACAGGAAACTTCCTGTAGAAGTTTGGGACGGCCCAGAATTCATTTTAAAAGGAGATCTAGCGACTACGGATCGGTTTGGACGCATGCAAGCCTCTGTTGGCACCCTTGCACATTGCTGTTACCTTGCTCCACCATCCTTGTCGACATGCAACCAAGTTCCCTGCACCAACAAAGCAGATCGATGAGTTTTCGCGGGAAAAGCCATTTTCAAAGATAAACAAGTGATGAGATCTCATACCACAGGCATTAGAAGCTCCGGGAGCGTGATCGAAAGGCCAGATCCTCCGTCGTGCAGCATGCACCCAAGGAGGAAGAACTGTTACGAGACACCCCGCGGGAATCCTGTAACAGTTAAACCTGCTAGAGTGGATACCATTCACAGCACCGCCATCTGCAATGAAACGCGGGGCATGCAACCAAAGCATCCACTCAATCGTCGGCAGCCTGTAACCATGAGCCTTCGGGTCTGTGTAAGTTCGCATGCAGCAGGTAGATCCACTCACCATCGTCCAAAAACTGGAAAAATCGTGTGCAGCCACGCAGGTAAGTCTCTCGACCTTTCCTTCCATCAAATCGCATGAATTTTACTTTGAATTGTTTGCACAGCGTAAAATTGAATGGTTGAGCGGCCGTATGGCCAGTCGACTAGCCACGTCGGCTAGTTATGGTATAATTGGATGTTTGGGTGGCGGCCACGACAAAGAGAATGAGCAACACGCACGTGAGAACACTCCCGTCGGAAGCAATGAGTTTAACAGAAAGAGGCGGCGGAAGATCTGTGGGAATGGATGCGGCAGCAAGTGAATACGCAGGCGAATGATGGATGACGTCGCCCAACAGTCTGGCGGGGACAGCTCACCCCCTGCGTCACAGATTGCGCCGATTCAAAATCTAATCGGCTAGATTGTGCGCATGCATTTATCAACCACCACTTCAAACTCGAGTGGCTATTCTGATCTCCTCTTCACTTTGATACGTCGAGCTTTTGGCTACCAGAACGCCGGTGAAGCACACCTCAAGCGCAGGCCAACTACAGTCCTCCCCGAAATTTGCGCACTGCTCCTACAGAAACACAGTTTCTACAGGAACGCAGTCTCTACAGGAACGCAGTCTTCTACAGGGAAGCGGGTGCCTCACGTAAAAAGGTGGCCAATTAAAGAGGTAACCTTGAACTCTTCATGCAACTGGTTAGTAAGAGTGGCAAGATCATCGTCCACAGTCTGGTCATAAAGATATCGGTGAAATTGTTGTTTGCTGTGCCTATACTGTCGTTCTACAGGATGTCAATGTAATTAGACTGTGTTGAATTTTGTGGATTATGTGCATGCTCTGTCTCAATAGACCAAATCTCTTTCGCATTTGCCACCTTTAGTTAAACCAACCGTGTTCATCATGCCGGGTGGGTTTATAAGACGGGAACCCACTGATTCAACCAAATTAAGGGAAAACCAGGAAGTGGTAGAGCTCTTCACACGAGCACAATGGATGTCTTTTTGTGATAAGCTGCAGGGTTACAATGATGAAGTGGCCGAAGAATTCTTGCAGGCTCTGAGGCCGAAATACCAGACACTGGCCACAGTGAACTTCAGAGGTCTAAGCCTCAAGCTCACCCCGCAACATATCAGCCGGATCACAGAACTTCCTATGGGTTTGCCGTGGGATAAGGAAGAAAGAAAGCTGAGCCAGCAGGCAAAGAAAGAATTCTTTCCACCCGAGGAGGCATTCTCGGAGGACAAAAATGGGGTGCGAAGAACGAGTCTGTTGCCACCATGGAATGAAGTCAGTTTGCAAATCATGAAATATATCACTTGTGAAGGCCGTTTTAGCATCGTGTATGCATATCACTTTCGGCTGCTCACTGAATTGAGGCACCAGATTGATCTTCCTGTAGAACAAAAACTGAGCATCCCTTATTTCCTATTGCAGTCTCTAATGGAGTGTGCCACAAAGCTAAAAGAGGGCCTACCAAATCAGATAGCCCACCATGGGTTGATCAAGCTTCTTGTGGAGGATGCGCTGCATTCATATAAGGTTCCCCTCTCATGAGAATCCTTCCGGAATTTGACAAAAGATGGAGACATTAAAATGTTGATCGAAGAAATGGGTTCCTCCAGCAGTGAGGAACAAGAAGCAGTGGCCGAGGGACAGAGAGAAAAAGGCCAGAAGACCCCGACCACAGTGCAGAAGAAAGAACAAAGGAAGAAGCATGAGGAAAAGGATGACAAAGAAAAAGGTGGCACACCTATCTTGTCAGCAAGAGAAAAGAGGCTGAAGAGCAGAATGGACAAAGCCGAGGTGGTCCACGTCAGCCCAAGTACCTCAACAGCACCTGCAACCAAAGCAAAAAGCAAAAATCAGGCAGGCAAGCAAGAAAAGGTGGAGACACCTGTGTCTATAGGAAAGCAGAAACAGGCTTCTACAGGAAGCCCGAAAATCATTAAGAAACAGGCTTCTACAGGAAGCCCGAAAACAGAGACAAGGGCTTCTACAGGAAGCCCGAAAATCATTGAGAAACAGGCTCCTACAGGAAGCCTGAAGACAGAGAAAGGGTCTTCTACAGGAAGCCCGAAGATTACCAAAGCAGGGGCTTCTACAGGAAGCCCGAGAGTGGCTAAAACCGGGTCTTCTACAGGAAGCCCAAAATCGGGAAAGAAAGGATCTTCTACAGGAGGCCCGGAAGTGGGCAAAGCAGGGTCTTCTACAGGAAGCCCGAAATCTGAAAAGGAGGGGCCCTCTACAAGGAGCTCTGAGAGAGAAAAACGCAAGAAAGAGAAGGCTGGTATTCTCGAAAAGGAGGCAGCAGCGGCGCTGGCCGCCCTCAGTACACCTCCAAAGCCGAAGGAGAAGAGAGAAAGGGAGACCCCTCTACCATCTGAAGCCAGGAGAAGTAAGAGGATAAACACGGGCAAGCCACAGCCTCCACCCAGCAGCCAAACCATTTTAGGGGATGTCCCTACTTCACCCAGTGCAAGAACCCCCTCTAAAACATCAGCCACCCCCGAGAGGGGAAGCCCAAAAATAACTTCCTGGACACGAAAAATAGGCCAATCGCCTTCCGAAGCCCGGCTCAAGAAAATGGAAAAGGGGGAAGAAGCGCCACCCTCGTCACCACCAGGGGCAGAAAAGGCAGGGCCACGAAAAGCAGGAAAGGAAGAGCATGCTCCGGGCTCTAGTTCTCAGCCAAAGACGAGGAGCCAGAGCAAAGTTGCTTAAGGATGAGCAAATAGTTTAGCTGGGGGGTGATGATGAGCCCCAATTTTTGGTACAATTTGGGCTCATTTGGCCTACTTGCTTTGCTCAAACCATTCATCTTTTATTGCTTATGCATTCATTTCTTGGTTTATTCGTGTTGTTTGTAGGAAGAAGGGTAGGCATTCTATCTACGTGACTAATACATGATGATTTCAGGTTTTTGGCATTAAAAGGGAGCAAAGACCACGAGAAAGGAGACAAGGAGACAGTAAGGTGGCAATGCTGGTTTTTAGGAGAGTATGTCCACAGTCTTGGGGACCTTCCTCATGATTCCCACCATAGCTCCGAGCTCCAACCAATCTCCCCACCAAGCTTAGAGGCAACCAACCGTTCTACAGGAACAGTAGTTACAACTGTTCTACATGATCAGCAGTTTAACCTTCAGTTGGACAGCCGAGCTCCACAAATCAAGGAAACCTATTGGATTATCATTTTGCATAAATACTGAGGCCGTAGCCTTTGATAGAGGCTTTTTGAACTTTTGCATTACTCTTGTAATTTCGAAGTACGAGCTACAACTCGGTGTTGGTTCTTTTTGTAAGCCAGTTTTGGCATGACATCAGATTTTTGGTTATGAATAAAGGCAGGCAGATTTTGATCTCATTCTGAGTTTCTAAGGGAGATATAGCTCTCAGGTTAGGGCCCAACCTGAGAGCAATAGACCTCCTCTGTGTTGTAATGTTATTTGCCTTTCGTTCCCGCACTTCGTTTCTTTACTTTGACATGCAATTCGAATTTACAGTCTGCTGATTTAGTTTTTATGAGATTGAATAGGATTAGTTTATGGGGAATTTTCTTTCAGTTGCTTAGGTTAGAAGAGGATAGTTATAATTCATTGGAGCTCCAGAAAAAGTTTGTTAAAGATCACTGCCATCTCTGCTTAGGGATTGGGGTGCAGTCCATATCAACCACCAAAAAGAAACGCAGTTCTTTTCACGTCCATGCAAGCTGCAACAGTTACTTTAGTCGTAGATCCATCCATGCACTTTGGTCTTGATCATTACTTCTCCATTCCACTTCCATGCACGAGTTTCTTTCACAAATTGCACTGCTGTTCATTGGTTCAAAATATCACAGTTAATATAGGTTAAAGAGTTCTCGTTTTTGGTGACATTCATAGACAATTTGTTTCATCTACACTACTCCACACCATTCCATTACCTTCCTCTTCTTGTCAACCACACCTGAAGCCACTCAACCGACCTCTGTTCAGCTTGTTTACCTTCCAGCTCTCCCATTACTCACATAGCTCCATTTACTTAACCTTTCGTTGATCCCATCCTTCCAGCCATCAACCCACTGCATGCACTCTTTCTCCATCTGACTTCTCTGCTCCTAAGCCATCACCAGTTCCATCTCCATCTCACCTATCCTCCCACACCACTCCATCACTTCGCCATCTCCCAAAACTCCCACGATCGAACATCCTGTAGAATTGCACAGACTTCCTGTAGAACCCCTGAGTTTCCTGTAGGATCCCCTGCAGACTTCCTGTAGAAGCCTGCAAACTCGGTTGCTGAGCATCCGAACATGGTAGACTTCTGTGGACTGATGCTAGAGACCCTCTGGGACCTCCCCTAGCCATCCTGACCTTGCCCATGCTTTCCTTCCATTCGAAACGCTCCCGCACAGTCAAACCCTAATAAAAAACATCATCACAATAAATCCAACCACTTAATGAAAAAATACAAAAACATGTCTTTTCAGATGCAAGTAGCTTAGATGCATGTATTTCAGCTCACTGCAAGTAATGGCATCATTGGTAGAAGTTTCATTCACAGTTTTGCATTGTAAGGGCCTAGCTAGTCAAATTCGGGTTTACTAGGGTTTTCATGCTTTGTTGGCTTTCAGTTTCTTTCTGCAAATAGATTAGCCTCCTTTGAGTTAGCTTTCGTCCATCACTCATAAAGCTTCTTCTGTGAGCATATAGAAGTTGGCTTGAGCCCTAGCGGACTTGTGCCAGCTGACCAAGTGACAGCTGCGACAAGAGCTAGTACTTGTGCATACAGCACCGTCGCTTCCAAGTTTGTACGAACTACCGGGTTGATAAAATTAGAGATAGGAAGCTGCAGGAGTTGTAGCATTATTGCTACAATACTGGAGCCCACCACGGGT
Source organism: Pinus tabuliformis (assembly GCA_031772625.1). NCBI lineage: Eukaryota > Viridiplantae > Streptophyta > Pinopsida > Pinales > Pinaceae > Pinus > Pinus tabuliformis. The sequence continues at coordinate 698,459,433 of CM062805.1, read as the reverse complement.
CAATGCCACCAATGGTTGATAACAGAGACTTTCATTGGGAGGGACAACTTTGGAGGACTTCCAAAGTGGATATAGCTGAAGGGGCTTGGGCTAAGCCCTCAACAATGCTATAGTGCTACGTGGCACGAGCATTGGGGTTATAAGAAGATTTCCGGAGCACTCCCTTGGTAGGAGGTTGAATGACAGACTTAGTGCTAAACCGTTCATTATGAAGAGGGCTAGAACTAGACGAAGGAACATTTGAAGGGACTTCAGGTTCCTTCCAGCGGGTGGAGGATATTCTTTCGATCGAGTACTTATATGAATGGGAATAGTCCCAGCCATAAAAACTTGAGAGCCAAAAGTGGAAGAGGACTGAGGTTGATCGACCACCATTTGGGTTTGCTGAGAGGGAAAGGGCTCTTTAAGTACGGCAGGAGTGCTCGAAGTCCCTTTAAGCAAATGACTAACTTCAGACCATCGAGGATAGTCTTTAGTGTAGTGATCCTCGTCACAGATAAGACAAGGATACTTGGGTTTGCGCTTTGAACCATCGTCGGTAGGAGGCTTCGGAGGATCCTGCTTTGGCGTATCAGCCTTATTTTTACCTTTCCCCTTATTTTTACCTTTCAAAATTTTTTCTACCACGGTGGACTGAACGGCATTGACTTCGGAGGTTTTGCCAGTATTAGGAGTAGATGGAGAAGCATTATCACTAGAAGCAGTAGGTTTTTTCTTCGCCGGATTCGTGGAAGACTTTCGGGAAGATGAAGCCACAGAACCAATAACACCATCAACGGAAGGTGTAGACGGGGCTTTAGAAGTTCTGGGTCGCGGAGCATCAGGCAAAATATCATAAAGTGTGCCGGATTGGTAATAAACCAAATCGAGATATTGAGCATGCATAATAGCTTGCTCTTCCCTAACACATGTCCCCATAGAAATATTGTGGGCTATTGGACCAACAAAATAGGTTGTAAACTAGTCAGTCAGAAGTTGGTCAAAGATCCATAACTTAATCAAGCAGCGACGCCTTCTCCATTCATGAATGTGATCAGAGATGTGCATTTCCATGTCTTGTTTCAAAGAAGTAAGGAGGTGTGTTACTGTTTCATAATGAATCGGTAACTGAAAGTGGGTAAGAAATGCCATCTCTAGGGAATTGAAGTCTTGGAAAGTTCCACGAGCGAGTTCAATATACCATTTCGTGGGGTAACTAGTGAGAGTCCATTGGAAAAGATGAAGGTGGATAGAATCATCAAGCCATGAGTTAGACGAGCACCAAAGGTGATAAGTCATGACATGAGCTTGAGGGTCATCTCCAGATTTACCATCAAATTTAGGACAATCACTGAGAATTTTGGTCAGAACTGGTGGCCAATATGGATTATGAAGGATTGGATCATTTGTCAGTTCGAATACATCAGGCAGTTCCAAGGTTGCTAGAAAAGGTAATTGAGGATTAAAGGACATCATAGGCCTCTAATAAGAGCCAACATTAGGGTTCCATCTAGCTCCTTGTTTCCCCCATGGGTTTTGGCCATAAGGATTTTTCCCATAAGGGTTTTTTCCATAAGGATTTTGCCCATAAGGGTTTTGTCCATACGGATTATAAGTATAACCTGACGGTTGACCCAGGTTTTGACCACCAGCAACCCATTGGTTACCAGCTTGACCAACAAGGGCAACATAGGGCTGCTGAAAATTTTGATAAGGATTAACCTGTGGTTGCTGATAATTTTGATACGAAGCACCCAGAGGTTTCCCTTGGGGTTGTTGAAGTACTTGGAGACTGTATTGCGGCTGAGCTCCAAACTGTGCCTGACGCCTAAGTTGCATTTGATAAATAGGTTGGGCTTGAAATCCAACTTGAGTTCGGAGATCATGTTGAGTCTAGAGTCCACCCTGATTTTGGAAACCACGTGGGGCTTGAGAAACGATTAGTGTTTGAATGCCAGGTTGACTAAGAGATGGATTGATTTGACCGAACTGATGTCCTTGTTGAAACTGGGGTTGACCCAACTGGCTAGAAGGCTAGCCTTGTTGGTACTAAGGTTGACCTATTTGCCTAGAAGGTTGAACTTGCTGGGTAATAGGTTGACCTTGCTGAAATTGAGGCTGGCCCATTTGACCAGAGGGTTGACCTGGCTGGACAGTAGGCTGGCCTTGCTAGATCTGAGGCTGGCCTATTTGACCAGAGGGTTGACCTTGCTGGACAGTAGGTTGGCCTTGCTGGATCTGAGGCTAGCCTACTTGACTAGAGGGTTGACCTTGCTGGGAAATGGGTTGGCCTTGCTGGAACTGAGGTTGACTTGGTTGACCATAAGGTTGCCCTAAATAAACAAAAGATGAAGCTTTAAGGGCCAAAGGTTGTCCCTGTAAGGGTTGTCCTTGTAGGCCTGAAGGTTTCCCGTGATATAGTTGCCCTTGATACAATTTCCCTTGAAAACCAAAAGGCTATCCTTGTAAAGGTTGGTGTTGTGGACCATGGTAGGTAGTATGAGACCAGGCAACTGATAACGAAACAAAAATTTCAACCGTAGGTTCAGGGGGGAGGGACCTAGTGTGATAAATATGAGCCCCTCGAGGATCATAATAGTGCAATGGATTATGCGGATAGGATGGTGGTTGGGAGCCTAGAGGGTTATGATTTAGGTTTTGAAGAGCAAACATGTATTGCTCATATGACCACCCTACCGGAATGGAATCGGAAGAAAGTGAGATAGTATCTATAGGGTTAATGACTCTGGATGTCGAGGATGAAGGACCACCACTAGCGGGTTCAATAGAAGGCCCAGTAACATTGGTAACCACCAAGGATGAAATAAAGACACTAACAACAAGAGCTGTAGAGGCCACACAAACAGTAGGCATTGACGGAACAGACGTGACCGATACATTGTGAATCTGAGGTATGAAAGGCCCTGAGGTCAGGGTTATAGCACAAGACCACACAGAACTCTGATTTAGAGACATGGAACTCATGATGTCTGACAAGGCACGATAGCGTAATGGTAATGACACACCAAGAGGAGTGCTAAAAGGGAAACCTTCTGAGGGAAGAGGAATTTCTCCGCTTGACACTAGGTTCTCTTCACCAGTAATGGGGCTTGTCTCATCCATGTCGGAAGAAGACATTGCAACCGAAACACTAGGGGGAGTAAATGGGAAGTCTTCTTCTGAAGGCTCCCAAAGAGGATTCCAATTGATATCAAAAGGCTCCCCTCCCAAAGCTTGAGAGTCAAGAGGTTGAAAACTTGGGATAATGGGAAGGGTACCACCAACAGTCGATACCTCAGAAGAGACAAGGGATGCAGAGTATTCGTTGCTTGGTAAAGAGGATAGGATCAGTGAGTCCGCTAGGATGGCCTAACTCAAAATCCGAGAAAAAGAGATAATCGAGTAGGGTTGCAACTCGATGTGAACCAAGAACACGACCAAGCTTAGCAGGTAAAATGTGAGCGTGGACAAATAAATTTATGACATAGGAAGAAAACTTGACCTTTTCATGTTTAAAGAGTCGATAAAAAGGACAAAGATGACTCTAGTTTCCTTTGAATGTTTAATGAGCTTGAAAGGACAAGTGCTCAGATGATCCTTTTACTTTTAAGGAGTCAAAAAGGAATGAAAGTGACTGCTCTGGAGTACTAGACAAGAGGTTTACGAGACAAATTGCAAAACTGCATATACACCTTGGTGATCAAATAAAAAGGAAATGACCAAGGACTTTCCGTATGGCAGTAAATCTTCTCGAATGCTATGTTTGGTGCATTACAATTCATAAGGCGGCATACTCGGATACCTATGGATAATAGGATGATAACCTAGTGGGGTCTCCCAATATATACTTGACGGTATGGGGAGCACAAATTCGTACTAGTACCTATTGGATCACAAAAGGAGGAATCAACCAACCTTAGTGAACACAATAGTAACTAGGTTTAACGACGCTGGAGCACGTCTCTAGTCTAGACCTTTAGATAAGTGTGCATTAGGTTCCAATGAGTTTTTAAGTTCATGCAATAGATTTTAGTAGTTAATCTTGGATTTAAGTCTCGGTTTCAAGGCCCTACGAATGTATTTCAACAATTCCTAGGATGCAACTACACTGAGTAAAAAACCATTCCTTTCGATGAACAACTACCTAAATGAGGGTAAGGAGTTCATTTCCATGAAAATGAAAACAATAACAAGCAAATGCAAGAACAACAATGCATGCAAGCAATCTAATCACTAGGAAACACAATGCATTAATGCACTTATCTCGCAACTACTAATGAAATATTTGAACTTTGCTTTCTAATTTCTCAATCATGAAAAATTCACTAATGCAAATGCGCTTTCACTTTCGTATGTTGTATGAATGCAATATTTTTTATTTTTGGAATTTAATGAAAAACAAGAAAATGCAATCCTGACTGATCCAAACAAATGTAATCTATGTTTGATAGTGTGGAAATCAAATCAACATGAGAAACTGGTTCAATAACCAAACACTATAGACTAATCAGAAAGAAGAAAAGTAATAGAACAGCTTCAAACAAACCAATCATATGGTTGTGGAAAAATATTGGAAGGACAAGCAACCCAGACAAATGACTTCTTGACGAAATCTTAAAAATATTTAGGTCACACAGCCTGAAAAATTCAAGACTTAGACAAATGAAACCAAGGATAAAGTTCCTTAAGTCAAAACAAGCTTGATAAGATACAAGAGACAGCAGGGGACAAGCAACACTAGCTGATTCAGGAGGTAAGGCTGTGAAAAACAACCTTACAGGAATCGTTGTAGGGGTTAAACTAGCAACTTGAGATGAAAGCCAAATCGTCGCAGGCACAAAGCTAGCAACTAAGCGACGTCATCGCAAGAGTACACCTGTCTTCGGCGACCGTCTTATTTCAAGAATCATCGCAGCTGTATGATGGGATCTCCGAGACATACAGCTTGATCAAAGAGGGCAGGCGCAACTCGTCATAGCTGTTAAGAGCTAAACAACGACGATCTCAATTAAGAGGCAAAACAAAGCAAAAACACCTGAAAAACACCAGAATAATCTCACAGACAGTGAGAGGGACTACCGGATTTACTCAAGTAACCCAGAACACTGATGGCTCAGTCCCAAAACCAAGAGACACTATGTAATTCAATAAAAAAAATCAAGAGCAAAACAAGAGACAACACACAAAAGACTCCCTAGTGTGGTCGCCAACTTGTGATGTAGGTAATGTTCCCTCTGTGGATAGAGGCAACCCCTCTAGCCCTAGAGAGGGTCTAGTCATAGCAAGACAAAACAACAACTAATTCCTTAAAAAATCATTGTTGAAAGAGCCTACCTTATGCCAGTGTTCGATGGAGACTTCGTTATGCTGCTTCAGCTATCGTTTCCTTCTCCTCAATGAGCAATTCACCTGAAACAACATAGGAGAACAACATAACACATATTAGAGCACAACAATGAACTATTCACTTACAGAGTCAAGGAAACATAAGCTATCAAATATATTTTACACATGACATAGGAAATCACCATTGATTGTATTAATACGAGAAAAAAAAAGCTTACAACGAAGCCTTGACGTCGCAAGCTTCCTAGAATGGTCTAGTCAGTATGTATCCTCAAGCATTCACTCTCAAAAGGTCTCCCAAAAGGCTGATATCTCTCTCTCTCACCCAAAAACACTAGTATAAGGCTAAGGAAATCCACAACCAATTGCTAGACTATCAACAATTCACATTGCAAACTATCAATCCAACACCAAGAACTAGCTAATTTTCTCACTACCAAAAACTAGCTGAACATAGCAATGGGGAATGCTTTTATAAGACAAGGAGCCTCCATAAATGAGGGAGAGGGATCTTATCTTCAAGGGAGGTTTCTAAAAAGGTGGAACCACCATCTTAAAGGAGGAAAGGCGAACTTACTTGACCCAACAACTAGTTCCAGAACCACCCAGAAGCATTCTGTTTGAACTAATCCGCCATATCTGGGTCGTCACGAGTCAAACACTAGGACTCAAAGACGACATCGCGGGGAAATAGTGTATTCAGAGCTATCATTCCAAGAAATATAATGAGGACTTGCGACGAGCCCTAAAATCCGATCATTGCAAAGAATAGATGTACCCCTGTGACAATGTCACGACGTTATAGTCCACTCCAGGTGCAGGTAGAATGAGGTTATCTTGTGACAATCTTGGAACATGGGTAAAAAGGGTCAATCTTAAGGATTAAAGAGCATTGTTAATATTCTTGAATGATTTGGAAGATGTGGACACATTTGTTGATGTATGACATAGAACAGATGCCATTCAAGGACCGACTCTACCTAGGACCAAGGGATGTGGGGTCTGTGACAAAATACTGTGTAACACATGGAATCATTTGTTTTAAGAGTTACATAGAAAAGAGGCACTATCTCATCTATCATGTCTAAACTAGGGCCAAAAACTACTGTTGGTTTTTCATCTTGCAGACTTATGACATCACCTTCAACATCAACTGAGGTATTTTGTATCCATTTTGTGACTTGGCTTTTGTAACCAGGGTTTTTAGAAAGTTCTGATAGTGGAATTGGGATCTTAACCCTCTCTAATTCTTTTTCAACATTAAATGTATTCAAAATGTTTTTACCAGTTTGGGTAGTATCAATTGACTGATCTAAGGGCTGAATAAGAGTTGTTTGAGCTTCAACAATTTTGGTATGTGGTTCAATTATTGGAGTTTCCTTTGGAGGTCTCCCAGGACCAAGCCTAGGCCTAATATCATACCTCTTGTTTAACTCTACAATTAAGAATTTAGAGAAAGCATGATATTTAGAGACTCATGAAGCTTCCTGATCTTCTTGAACTTGATTTTTTTGTGAGAGAGGAATGATGGTTGTTTGATTGGAAGAAGAATCCATACTATTAATATCTTCAGTAATTGTCATAGTATTATCATCAGGTTGTTGGTCATCTATCAATAGAGGAGTAGGAACCTGTTGATCATTGCTAGGTCTTTGAAGAATTTGTAGTGGTGGATTTCTTTTATACTGACCTTGATTTTGGTTTTGGGGTCTAACAACTATTTGTTTTATTGTCCTAGGTTGGGTCTCAATCTTTGAAATCCTATTTGATAGGTTTCTAAGAAGAGATGTTATTTCATCTATTTTTGAGTCTTCTGATTTAGTCTTAGAGGAACTAGAGGCTTCTCGAACAAATTTAAGTTTTCTTTGGGCCTTTTCTTCCTTAAGTTTTAAAGAAGTTGAGGCTGCCCTATTTGCTTCTACTTCTATAGCGTTTGTTTGCATATCTTCAAGAGTTCTTGAATTTCTCTCTCGTAGCATAACAAAAAAGTCATCATCAAAAGCTTTAGAAAATCTAGACTTAGTTGCTGCTACAAGGGGTTTACAATTGGAAGGCATTTTGTGATAGAGTTTATTGAATCTTTTGATAAAATCTGATACTGGTTCACCGAAGTTCCTTTTAAGCTCTTCAAATTCTACGAGGAAGTAAAGAGGATCCTTTTTCACACCCTATTGATTTTTAAATATGGTTGTAAGCTCTTCCCAATTTCTAATGGAAGCTGTTGGTAACTGCCTAAACCAAATCCTCACATTTCCTTCAAGTGACTGTACAAACAATCTCATATAAGCGTTTTCTTTTCCAATATTCATGTTTTCTGCAAAGTCTAGGAAAGCTTGAATATGGTCCTCAGCTAAGGAACTAGTTTTCTCCATTGTACTTGGGAAGGTATTTTAAGTATCTAGCTGGGAATGCATCAAGGTTATTAGGTAAGACTAAGGCAACATATCTAGCCTATACAATAGGTCGGAAAGCCATGACAGAAGGTGGTATATGAGGTGCTTGAGGTTTATGAGGTTGTCTGGGTGGAGTATGAGGTGTTTGTGTGGATGTAGAGGATGAAGAAGATGTAGAGGAAGAAGATGGATTTAGGGGTTGATGAACTAGTTGGAGGTGAAGGAGGAGATCTCCTGAAAGACTTCAAAGGAGTCTTAAGAACTAAATTTGGGACCTGTAAAGGAATACCTTATTTTGTTTCAAAGAGAGGATTTGAATATATAGAGAATGTCTCCTCAAGTTGTTCAGAAGAAGAAGCTTCAGGTTGGTCAAAAATGGAAGGAAAATGATAGGTGGTAGGGGATACGAAATCTGTGGGTTTATATTCTGGTAGATTAACACCCAAATCAGATTTAGTTTTAGGTGATCTTGGTGTTAGTGTGGGTATTGGATGAGATTCTAATGAATGAATAAGGTAGGCTGACTTAAAACCAACTCCTTTATTTAGAAGTTCAACAACCATAGGTGATAAATGGGAGTAATTAGGATCAGATGGGATATTACTAGAGGGGTCAAATGATTCTAATTCTTCAAACTGTAGGACTAAAGAGGAAGAAGAATATGGTTGGTGTTCACATTTAGAATTGGCTTTTCTGAGAAGCCTTTCAAGATTTGACAGAGGACTAACTATGTAAGTTCTGAATGAGATCTGGTATGTTTAAAAGGTGCCATCTTGGGAGTGTGGAGTCGCCTAGGTGAATGATTTTAACCTTTATAAACCCTTTAATCACCTTAAAGGAAAAGAATGAATGAATATCGTTGTCCCAAGGGAAACTTAAAATAAATTCAAATCCCCGACAATGGCGCCAGTTTGATGTTGTACCTTTGAGATAGTAGTAGGTCACCTACCAATGCTAGAGCATCTAAAATAATTGTTTTGGGGATTTTGGTTTTAGTTTTGGAAGACCAATGAATGAAGACAAATGTAGAATTCAAATACTTAATCCTTTGAATAATATTAATATCTAAGCAAAGGGCTGCTATAAAGCTTTACACAATGATATAGATCAAATACTGGTGAGAAGAAGACAAAAAATAATATGATTATCACAGTTCCTAGATTGTAAAACAGAATAATCATAAGTATGAAAAACTTCTAAACTACGTTCCAAAGATTCAAGGCAGTATACTTAAGCTTACAAAAGATGTTGATGATTTATTGATTAGAGGGGATTAGCTAAATAGACAGTTCATTAATCCATTCTCTTAATAGATGATCACTTCAGGAGCTCATAGGAATAAATTGAGACACAATTATTCCTACCTAGATATCTCTATAAGTCATAAGCATATGAAGAAAAACATAATGATTGATAACTGGAAAAACTTACGGGATAACACAAACTCTGTAAAACAAAATTCAGAATGCTCTGCTTTGTATTAAGGTTCCAGAAAGATTGGGTACATCAAGTGTCGAGAAAAGCTTCCTTCACAGGTGAAACCAGGTTCAAAGTAGAATGAATAGTCACTACTTAACAAGCAATGCATAATGAACATTGAACATTGAACCTATAACAACTCGAGAAGATAGTTATTTATACAATAATGAAACTAAGAAAATATCCTAAAACTGATTAAGATTTATTCTAGGAAAGGAAAGATCTTCATGCAAGAAGATAGGGTCAACTATTGAACTATTTCTTGTTGTCCCTTTTATTCAGGTTGTACTGGCTTTGTTGTTTGATATCTTGCCCTTTAAGCTGCTTGATTGTTTGTATCCTTTACGCTGGTTAATTTCTTCCTTTGATCTTTCATCTGATACTCTTTAAAATCTGAGAATATCCTTTGACCCTGCTGAGTAACCTCTACTGTGTCCCTTTTTACCTTTACTGTGCATTTCAGGTTTTTACTGTATTTTTCAATAGTAAATCCTTTTAGATTTTATGTCACATGGTAAAGTAATTTGATATGATTTTCATATTTATCTTCAAACTGTATGCAGGCTTTTTCTTTGTAAGCCTCTAACAGGAGTTTTTACCTGTAAAACACAGCAATTGTTAAGAAAACATAGGTGACAGAGAAGGACATCAATGGCTTTATTGAGCTCGAAAGGATATTGGAAGGAGTCCATAGTGTATCAGAAGGTAAAAAAAGTTCTTTATTGGTTGCAGAGGCTTGTGGGGGTTTTACTGTGTAAATGGGTGAAACAAAGACAAAATGGTGATTTTTGTGTTTAAACTAAAAAACGGCCTTCTTTTTGAAATATGGGGCAAAGTGAACAGTGGTCATTTTGTCGTTATGCGAGAGGTGGTTTTGGTTTTCATCGCATTGCTTTATAGGGCGGTAGTTTTGGGAGGGATCACCAGATACAATCTGAGCCTGACATGCAGCAAGGGGAGGTCAGTGAAATACTACTTTTCGGGTGGGTAATGCTCGGACAGAGAGCCAACCCGAAATCAATGAGGGTTGTTGATTTTAATGTATTGGATTGGATGGTGGTGGAGTGAAAGAGCAGTGTGGAGGGGCCCAATGATTAATAATGGCAGTATGGGATTTATTATGGTTTAAAACTAAGATTAGCGGTTAAGTGGAGGTTTAGGTTAATTCTTCGTTTAAATCATAGAAACCTTTTAACAAAGAAATTATTCACAAAACATGGTATGGTGGACTTGAAATAATATGAATTTGGATGGATAATGATATCGGGTCCGGGTTCATCGCATATCGCAATCACAGTTTAGCAAAGGAAAGGCCCATCACAAAGGAATGTGATAGGGTCCGGATGTGATGTGGAAATAAATCATGGATAACACTGCATTGGGTCTGGGTTCCCATCGCATATCGAAGATCATAGTGGCGGAGGGTAATGCTTTAGCCGGGACTTGCAGTGGAGGAGGATGTGAAATGGCATTGTATTATGAAATATATATTTGCGTTGGATTCGGGCCCATCGCAATCGCATATCGCAATGTGGGGAGAGTGAATTCATAATGAAAGGCTTGGGATCCATCGATGCGATGTTTTATTAAATACATAGTTTTTATAATAAAACTAATGGTTTTGGGTTATTTAATAAAGGAAGTTAATAATATACGGGAAAGGGAACTTTTAGGGGTTTAATACTATAAGTTAGCATTAATATGAAATATGAGCGGAAAGGGGAAATACACTAAGTTATTTGCTTTCTCACACACACACACACACACACACACACACACACACACACACATATATATGTATATCAATACTTAGGCCAAACAACGTTTTGTGGGTTTTTGGGTAAAAGGGGATTTAACATGGGGTTTTCACTTTTCCTAGGCGAATCAGAATCAACTATAGTAATCCACCCAGATCCTTACACTCTTCTTTTACCCATTGGCAATCCAAGCACCTAGACACAAAATTTTCCACTTCTTTCTTCAAATTCGGCCAATAATAAAACTTCTTCACCACTGTTAATGCCTTCTAATATCCTGGGTGACCTAAATATTAGTTACCATGAAATTACCTCAACATAAGCTTCTTGAGCTCACAGTTGTCCGACACATACATCCCATCCCTAAATATGATTAAACCATTTGTTGTAAGATGATAGTCTACATCTCGTTCACCAGTACCCTGCTGTAATCTGTGACTCAGATCCCCATACCTTTCTTCCTGTTGTTCTTCCTGTAAGATCCGATCCTGTAGATCTGTCCATTATGAACTCATAGTTGCAACGTGATTTACCTATATTCTTATGGTAATATCATCTGCAACCTTGTTCTATTTCCCTTTTATGTACTTGATCTCAAGTTCAAATTCACTGATCCTAGCCAACTAGCTAGCTTTCCTAGAATTCAGTTTCGGTTGGTCAAACAAGTATTTCAATCCACTGTGATCAATCATCAATACAAATCTCTTGCCAAGAAGATAGTGCCTCTACATCTTCAATGTATGGATGGTTGCTTCCAGCTGAAGATCATGTGTGACATAATCCTTCTCGTTCTCATTCAATTTCCTTGATTCATAACACACTACTTTTCCTTCCTACATAAGGACTCCACCAATTCCTCTTTTGCAAGCATATGTACACACCAAAAACTCTTTATCTTGATATGCAATCTTAAGAATTGGAGCATTTGTTAATAACTGCTTCAACTACTCAAAACTCACTGCACATTCTTCTGTCCATTCAAACTTCTTACCTTTTCTTTGAAATTATGTAATAGGATATGTAAGGCATGAGAAGTTCCCGATTAACCTCCTATAGTAACTTGCTAACCCCGTGAATGGCCTTACCTCATCCACATTCCTAGGAGCTTCCCATTCCATGATAGCTCTTACCTTTTTCGGATCAACTGCTATGCCTTCCTTGGAAACAACATATCCCAAGTAATTTACCTATGTATGAAAGAAACTACATTTTCTAAGCTTGGAGTACAACTGATGTTCTCTTAGCAATCTCAAAACTGCTACTAAGTGTTTGTCACGCTCTTCCTCATTCTTATAATATATCAATATATCATCAATTAACACAATAACAAACTTGTCCAGATAAGGACACAACATATTATTCATCAAGCACATAAAAGTAGATGGAGCATTAGTTAAACCAAATTGAACCACAACAAACTCATAATGCCTATACCTAGTCTGAAAAGCAGTCTTGTAAAAATCCTCTTCTTTGATGCATACCTAATGATATCCTGATCTTAGATCGATCTTTGAGAGCACTACTTCTCCCTTCAACTGATCAAACAAGTCGTCAATCCTCAAAAACAAATACCTATTCTTGATGGTTACCTTGTGCAACTACCTGTAATTAATGCATAACCTGAGAGTACCATCATTCTTCATCAGAAGCAATACTAGTGCACCTGAAGGTGATACACTTGGCCTAATGTATCCCTTTTCAAGAATTTCCTTCAACTGCAACCTCATATACACTACCTATGGTGTGTGAATCCCGTATGGTGCCTTTGATGCTCGTGCTGCCCTTGGTACCAACTCAATGGAAAATTCCACTTCTTTATGAGGCGAAAAATCAGAAATGGCTATGGGAAACACATCTTGAAACTGCTGTAAAACTGGGTATCAAATCAATACCTTCACATCATCAACATCCTTACCTTTATCACTAGATTCACTGCAAATAATACACACCCTTTCTTGCGATTATTCTTTTCCTGCATCGCTGTAACCATCCTAAATAATTTTTCCTTCTTGTTATGCTACAAGATCCTCTGTTCTCCATTTTCATCCAAGCACTCAATGACATTATCATAACAGTCCACCTTGGTCCAATAAATATACAACCAATCCATACCAAAAAACATACTATATGATCCCAATGGAAGCACATTCAAATGCATTGATGTAGGCATACCATTCAACTCAAATGCACAAGCTCTTATCCAATGATGAATGTTGGGCATGGAATCCCCCTGAGGCATGTTTTTGGGCTCAAAGCCCATGCTTTTACCAAATGATGTTGTAAAGCCCCGCGAATCGCATGCGTGGAAGTATGTTAGAGTCACAGGGTTGTCAACCCTATTTTGTAATATTGTATAAATAGAGTGAGGCTCTAAGTGTAATAGATAGTGAAGTATGAGATAGCGAAGTAGAAGCGAAGAGAAGGAGTCTAGGTGTCTAAGGGTGTCTTGGGTCGTAGAGTAGGAGAAGGCTTTGTAGCTGAGTGCACAAAGGCCTAGTAGTCCATAGCTGAGTGTGCGGACCCCTGCTGTTGAGTGCACAGGGCGGAGTTGAGTTTCTAACTGAAGAAGAGATTAATAAATAAAAGGTTTTGTTACCAATTCGTGTATCTGTTCTTGGATTAATGCATGGTTGATGTAAATTGCAAATATAATGTTTATTTAATGCACACACTTGTATGAATGATTTATATTGCTAAGTATAACCTAACACATACAAGTAGGCTAAGTTAATCAACTAACAGTGGAACACTAGTAAGAACTTGGGTAATAACAGTGTTCGGCCCCCAAGTAGGGCTGTGTGAAGGCAGCATCTCAGGCTACGAGGTACAAGTAAGTGTGCGTAGTGATGTGTGCGCAGGGTCGAACTGCAGACCACTTGAACTCATCAGACATCCCCAGGGTGCGGAAACTTGGTTCTAGCACCCTCCCATACTACTTCACATGAGACCTCAGTCCGCGCTCTGCGGACTGTTGCTAAAAGGGCCAGTAGTACCGAGATTTTTTTGGCTAAATCACCTCTGAACCTGGGTCAGGCCCCAACAAGCCAACAAATGGTTCCGTTGCCGGGACCATGATCTGCATAAGAGATGTATGATGTCGTGTCACTGGAATCCAACAAAGAAAGAAATTGAAGAGTGGCTGGACAGAAAGATTCACAAGTTCACGGTGCAGGAAAATAGGAATCTGTGGATATCAAAGGAACAATGGTTAGAGCACTACTTATATACGGAAATTGGCGAAATTTTCTTTGCATCCTTCCCCTCTTAGTTGTATGAGTGGATCACGAAGCTAGTACACAGTCAAGGAAAGTGTAGGCTCGACAAACTGATTGTGTGGACTCTAGAGTTGGTGCGCAGACTAGAAGCCTGGAAAGATAATATCATGTGCGTTGTGGACCATTGGCTCGATTGAATCATAGGAGGATTTATCACTGATTTCGCGGTAGATACTTCAGTCAGCTACAGCGAGGCGGAACGACTCTTCCTCAAAGGACCGCGACGTAAGTACGTTAAATCTTTAAACACTTAGATTAAAATGCTACTGTGTGAAAAGCGGGTTATGCAAATAAATTTATGTTTGGGGCTATGCGAAGTGGGAGGATCTATAGAAACGAAGGTAGTGTAGAAATAGAAACTAGCCCCTTGATCTCACCTCAGTGAGAAAGCAAGGAAGAGATCGTGAAAATTTCACCAAGAAGTGTGATCATCTTGGTAAGGCAGCGAATTCCGCACATACCACCTCCACCTACACCACCACCAGTTTCACCATCTTCACCCCCATCTCCACCCATACCACCTCCACCACCGACACAGTTTAATATGGCGAGTGCAATAAATTTGCCAGTGTTCAAAGGAGTAGGGAACAAAGACCCGGACCAATTTTGGTTCGTGGTAAAGGCTGTATGGGAAGCACAAGGAGTCACAGATGACAGCATAAATAAGGAAACACTGGTAAGCACGTTGTAGGATCACACACTGATGTGGTACATTAAGCATTCCAATGATAATCCAAAAGCATGGATTGCAGATATCCAAGATGTGCTAAATAGGGAATTTAGCAGGCCAAAATTGGAGACATGGTCGATTATCAGGTTTAAGGAAATTGTGATACTTCCAGGCGAGACCCCCTGGGAGCTGGATCAGAGACTGAAGGGTATGATTCGTGAAGCCAACATGACCTTGATGGATGGACAACACTGCACATGGTTTGTAGCGTCACTAACACCGCATCTAAGGACCGCGCTGTCACAGCAGAAGCTATCTACTGAGGCTAAAGCTTTGGAGATTACAATGAGGCTGCATGAGACCCTAATACAAGATCCTAGTTTGGGATTTCAACAGATCCACATGCAGTTGAAAAACCTGTGTCTGGAGATGAAGAGTTTGAAATAGGACAGGACAACTCGCCTAGAGGTGCGCGAGGAGGTATGGTGCATAAAGTGCAAAGGCCAGGGAAATGACAAGGACCATTGTCCAGTTTTCACGAACTATGTGGCGGGAGGAGGACCAATGCCATTGAGGCTAGAGGCATAAGCAATATTGAGTGTGGCCCCTGCATTATGGTGCATGATTTGTCACATAGGAGGGAAGCACGCTATAGATAACTGTCATCTATTACAGAAATATATGCAGACGTCCCAATAATTATTCTATAATTTCTGTAGGTTAGTAGGCCATGATGAGCGTACTTGTACAAGTTATGAACTGATGATGGATTGGACTCCTACCTATAGAGTTCAGACCAAAATGCAAGCCCTTGATCAAAATCCAAGGATGGTGCGCACTGGATTTCAGGGGCGCGGACGAGGTCGAGGTGGAATGGGACCAGGAAGGGGTCATGGATAGCCGATTTGTTACAATTATGGAGGGCAAGGGAATTATGCCTGCAATTGTACATATCTGACGAGAGCATCATGTTTATATTGTACCCAGTTTGATCATGAGATGGAGGACTTCCCCACACTGATAGCGAGGTTGCGCGATAAAGGAACACTCTAGCCTCCCCTGACTTAGAACCTACAAATGATGAGGTATGAACCCTGCAAAGAGGATCCGAATGTAAACATCGTGCTCCGAAGTGGTATCACAATAGGAGATGACAAGGGAAAGCAACCCGAAGAGAGTGCCTGGGTTTGCAAGGCTCCAACAAAGGAACCAAAGTTTGATTTGGAGTGTGTAAAGGAGACATTCATGGAAGCTAAGAAGAGCTTCACGGAGGCCTCCACTTCAGGTAGTAAAGACAAACTAGAACTAGAGATGGACCCATCAATGCTTACTACCTTTCTGGAGACATGTATGAAGCTGCTGCGTGACAACAAGGTTGTAAAGGGATTGCAAGAACTCATCACTAGGTGCACTAGGTTAGGAGAACCGTGCGTAGTTCGGAAGCTCGGGAAGCACACAACACGAACAGGAAGGGAAATGAGATTGATTGTGAAAATCGAGGAATATGAAATGGATCAAGTGATTCTAGATCTAGGATCGGATGCGAACATCCTTCCAAAGAAGACATGGGAGTGCATGGGTAGGCCCACGTTGCAATGGTCTCCTATTCAATTGCGAATGGTGATCAAGCAAAAGATCTTACCGATGGGAAGATTGCAGGGAATATTAGTAGATATCGAAGGTGCGAGCGCGCTTGCATATTTCGAAGTGATAGAGATTGTCGATGACATCAATCCCTATCCCGTGCTACTAGGAATAGATTGGGCCACTAACATGAATGGAGTGATAAATATAAAGAAGCGCAAGATGATTTTTGAGAAAAAAGTCACTACGCATAGTGGTACCTTTAGACTGTATGGAAGGATCGTGCTACATAGAGCCAATGTGCGATGATGAGAGCGACGATGATCTAGACTATATATAAAAGATAACTTCTCGGGAGTAGGACTGGGTGAATCCTACAGTGGATGGAAAGATTTCGTGGGAGCGTGAAAGCTCCTGCACACCAGATTCGGACAAAGAAATAGAACGATGGTAGAACTAGTTACACGAGGTAACCACACTCAATTGCAACATGATGGTAAGATCATTGTGCTCCATGACAACGAAGGTAAGAGATCTACCTATGTATGACAGGTTGAGTGAAGTGGATGATTTCCTTACCAAATTTGAAAGATAAGTACTGGAACAATAGTGTTTTGATGCTATGAAATGGGCACTGCGCACTATGCCGCAAGGTGGTGGGGTACGCACAAACGAAATTTTAAGGACTATCAGGGGTGTAGAAGGATGATGCACCTACGATTTGGGAAACCGCAGATGTGGCTAATAGTCAAGTATGATGGACAAGATTATCCACGTGCACACCTCGTGAAATGGACCAAGGTCTACAGGTAAGAGCCACAACCTGAATGGGTGCATTTGTTCTGTCATACCTTGGATGTCATACCCATGAATTGGTATACTGAGACAAAGCTCCACCATGGCATGAGCGAATGGAATATCTTGTACGAAGGATTCCTCTTAACCTTCACGTTTGAAGATCATTGGTGGGATACTGCTGATGATGCGCTACAAGCAGTAAAAGCAACTATCTTCAAAATACCCCAGGAGCCAATGGGAGTGTTTCAGCCAGAATGGGAAACACAACTGAGCTACGCGCTGGAGTGTTATAATGTAAATATTGAGGAGGATGATGAGGATCCATGGAAAATTAACATTCCAGAAATTGAAGGCTGTCGCGAGGTTCAATGACCATTGATTGAAGTCCCTGATATCACTGCGTTGCTAAAAACAAAGCAAGTAAACATTGGGACGGAGGCTGAACCAAAGTATGCAATGCTCGGTGATTATTGGGATGATGTCGTGGTGAATAAGTCATGAGCACCAGTATTATAGCAATAATTCTGCAACTCCTGGGGCTTCCTACTTTACTTTTATCAACCTGGTAGTTCGTAACAAACTTGGAAGCGACGGTACTGTATGCACAAGTACTAGTTCTTACCGCGGGCTGTCACTTGGTCAGCTAGCGCAAGATCACTAGGAGCTCAAGCCAACTTATATGATTTCCAGAAGAATATTTATGTGTGATGAAAGAAACGAATGCTCACTCTACAATGGCTACTCTACTTGCAGAAAGTGAAAGAAGACTGAAATGTGAAGTAACACTAGCAAACCCTAATTAGCCAACTAACCATACTTTTGCAGAAAGAGAGGTTAAAAATCATAAAATGAATGCCATTACCTACTTATGGAGTAAACAAAATCTATTCAAGTTTTTTTAGAAGGAGATGAGAAAAAAACATCTTTTTGGGTTTTTATGTCTTTTATGTGAAATTGTCATGCATGTAATTTATTTGTTTGTGGATGTGGCAGCAATTAGGTGGTGATGGAGGGTGGATTTGGAGTTTGCAGAGGTGTAGGAAGGTGTGGATGGGTCCTAGGAGGCCTCTGGTAACCTTCTGTAGGCTTTCCCTGCAATCGGACTTCAAAAAGTCACCTACAGGAATTTCTACAGCAGGTTGCAGGGGATATACAAGAGGATGCCGAGAGTTGTTTTAGAGGTTTTGAAGGTGGAAAAATGATGGGAAAGGGTAGCTAAAGACTAGAGGGATGTATTAAGGTGTCCAAGGTTCATCAAGAAGGATTAGGAAAGAGAATGATGGTTGGATTTATTCAAGGGACGAGAGGAAAGTTGATGAGAAAAATGCAGCAAATTAGGGCAGATTTATGAGGGGTTGTGAATGAACTGTGGAGCATGTAGCAAAAGAGATGGTGATGGATGATTTATTGACTTATTATGAGCATAGATGTACTACAAAAGAGCTGCAAATCAAACACTGAAATTGAGAAAGAAAAGAAACTAGCTACACCAAAAAACAGAACTGTACCTCATATTAACCTAAATTCTAATCTCGGAAAATAAAATGTTGAACAATGCTACATGGAAAGAAAAACATGAATGGATATTTATTGCAGAAATAGAAATGAGTATGGAAAAATGGATTTGAAGCAAGGCATTAACCTCTAAATCAAACTATAACACTAGAAATTGCATGGAGAAGGCAAAACTGTGTTTTTGGTGGCAACAAGAGGGTCTTGACCTAAATTCATGGTCCCAAAGGGAGGAAAGGAGGTCAATGATCTATTGATGGCCATTTGTATCTTTCTCTTACCACTATTTAAGCTACTTCAACAAACTGAAATGGAAACAGCTATGTAAATCACCAAAAAGCAACCTATTCTACTAAGGAAGAAATCTATCTAACAACAACTAATTCATGAACTGAAAAAAGACATATAAATACAAAACAAGAGGTGCTAGGAAGCTTGGGTTGGGCCCTAACCCAAGAGCTTCAACCCTCTGGAAGAACTCAGTGCTGGCTCAGAAAAGATTTCATCTTCATTATCAAAATAATAGTCACATTACATAAAACTGTCCACAAAAGGAAGATCGAAATGAGCTGAGGAAAAGCTACAACAAAAGTTTAAAAATTTGACTAACATCCAATAACCTACTGAGGCCCTAGGCCTCACTGTTTATACAACTAGAGCTCCTAACAACTCTCCTAAAATCAGGGAGGCTTGGCTCCTAGGACTTGAGATAGACAACAACTAACCTTCACTTGCTTGGCTGCCTCTTTGATGCATTGATGTTGTTGCTTGTGCTCTGAGCTTTCTGAAGGAGGATTTGAAGTACGGAGTCATCAATGAGGGGGACACCCTCCTATAAATCCTCTCCCTTGTCTTCCTCAAATATTGGCTGCCAAATGCTCATTAAACCTTTGACTTTGTCTCAAAATTGACCAAAAATCTGCATAAAGCACACATTAGACTTCATGGCATAATGACTAACCCAACTCACTCTATTAGCATAAATATAATAAAAAACATGCAATAAACTAATGAGAATGGTGGATTAAGCTAAGTTAGGAGGCCAAATGAGCCCATATAATTACCCATTTATGGGGCTCATCATCACCCCCCTACTGAATGTGTTGCTCATCCTCTGAGCAACTAGTCTATCTCCTCATCTTTGATGGCCCTGATGGTCTCCCTGACATCCCATGCTTCTGATGTGAGATCCTCTTCCTTATCATGGAATCCTACCTTTCTGTCCACCTCTTCCCACTGTTGTTGTTCTTCTTCCTCTTTTACACCTTCCAGTAGGCCTAGCAGTAGTGGAGGACTCAATTTGAGGCCAATCCAATTGGCCTTCAAACTCTGCATAGAGCACTTTTATAGTGGCACTCTCCTTAATGCTTCTTTCATCCTTGTTGGGGAGTGATACTCCCTGATTTGTAGATTGTGTGGGAGAGTGTTCCACCTCATCATACAAGCATGAATACAGTCTTCCCTAAGTAATCTTTCCATGTCTTCAAAATGTGCAATGGAGTGGGCCTACTCATTGATATATGTAGTGGCACCTTCAGGATTATTTGCAAGCATCTGGTGGACACTGATGAGAGCCATGGGGTCTGCTGGCTCAGCTAGGATCATTAAGGGTTCATTTTTCTCTTTTGCCATCAACTTCTTTTATTTTTGTTCCCTTTTCTCCTCATTATTCATCCATGATGCTATGGCCATCAGTTGCAAGTCCCCTAGCCTAGCATTGGGGTCCCATAGGTTCATATCAATGAGGACAAAGTTATGCAAATAAAATTCTACTATCTTTGCCTTTTTGGTCACATAGGTCTGTAAAATGTTTATAATCCTGAAAAGGCATGATGCCTCTCTGTGCCAAGATCTTGATTTAAAACTGTAGCCACTGGTCTTTGAGGTATACTCCATATGATTTTGCTAGTTGCCTGCACTGTAGTGCCTCCATAGACCAGCTAGCCATGCATGCCAATTGTGTGTCCTTTTCTTGCAGCTATTTTTTTAACATTTCATTTTTTGCTTCCAAGTGAGATCTTCTGATTGCTTCTGTATTTCTTACAATGCTCAACTCCTAACCCATTTCTCTAAGCTTGCTCTCCATGTGGCCAATGTCTTCGACCCCTTTGGACTTGGCAATTTGCATCCATCTATGGCTCCTTACTCATTCTTTATCCAGCTCAAAGAAAAGTGGGACTGCAAACTTCTATGGGATGATTTCCCCCCCCTCAAGGAGATTGTAATAAGAGCCCAAACTAGGCTAGGGATCGGGTTCTTGAATCTCTGTTGTTTCATCCTTCCCCTTGGTCTACTCTTCTGCCCTTTTCTCAGTTTCTCAGTCTCCTATGGCTTTGTTAGGGTCTCCTGTAGAGCAGTCTGTGCCTCCTGTAGGACTGTTTTTGAGTCCTGTAGTTTTATTCTTTCCTTCCAAGTGGAGGATCTATGACTTCCTCTTTCATAAGTAATGGGGGTTTTGGATGGAGATTCTTCCCTTTTGACAATAGGGGAATCTTCAATTATGATAGGCTCTTTCAAGGATGGTTGTGGCTTCCCTATCTTTATTCTTGTGCATTTTCGAGCCCTGAAATACATTGATGGTTACCTTTTCCTCTTTTGTTTGGGTTTAACTGGGGTGATGAGAGCAACAAGAATAGCATCTGCTTCCCTTTCTAGTGTCTTAGGAGACACTTCTATCTTCTTTGCCCCTTTTTCCTCTTCTTCTATCTTTTCTGCCTCTGCTAGCTTTGTTTCCTCTAGCTCTGTTTTGGTTTCCTTCTCATCTTGTTTAGTTTCTGCCTTCTCTGCTTTAGTCTTTTTCTTCTCTGGTTTAGTCTTTTTCTTTTCTATTTTAGTCTTTTTCTCTTCTATCCTAGGTTTCTTCTTCTCTGCTTTGGTCTCTTTCTCCTTTGTTTTAGTTTCCTCCTCATCTTCCCCCTTTTGTTCTTCCCCCTCACTTTCAGAAGGACTGAGGTCATATGTGAGGGCTTTTATATCATCTTCTCTTGTCATATTTCTGAAGATCTCCCAGGCTATGGGGATTGTGAAGGTGTGGAGGGCTTCTTCCACCAGCAGTTTAATTAGTCCATGGTGAGCCAATTGATCTAGACCTCCTGCCTTCAATTTAATGCTGGAGTCTATAAGGGACTGTAGGAGAAAATAGGGAATGCTGAGTTTTTGGGGTGTGGGAATATCCATGCCATATCTCAGCTCATGCAGAAGTCTGAAATGGTAACCATAAACTATGTTATACCTCCCTTCACAGGAAATGTACTTGATAATTTGGTAACTGACCTCATCCCAAGGGTAAGGTATGCTTGTTCTTCTGATGCCATTTTTGTCCTCTATAGGATGCTCATTTGGTTGGAAGAAGGTTTTCTTGGCAACTTGACCCAATGGCTTTTCATCTTTGCTCCAGGGTAGTCCAAGTGGAAGACTGGTAACCCTACTGATAAATTCTGGGGTGATTTCCATGGTGAGACCTCTGAAAGTAATAGTGGCATGGGTCTTTGAGTGGGGTACCAAGGAAAGGGCAAACTCCTGAGTCACTTCTTCATCATACCCTCTAAATTTTTCGAAAAATGGCATCCAATTAACCCTGGTAAAAATGGCTACTCCCTCGGGATGTTCATGGAGCCTAATTGAATTTATGGGTTCCTTCCTCATGAATCCACCTACCATTATGTTTATAATATTTTGGAACACCCCAGGTGGAGAAGGAGACAACAAATTTTGTAGAAATAGGAAACAGAGAAAAAACTGTGGTTTTTTTAAGAAACAAGCAGAATTTTTTTAATGCAATTCCTCTTCTTGTCAGGCTTAATTCATCCTCAAAATTGCATCACTCCTTGCACATATGAATATCCAAGGTGGGTTTGTACAAAGCCTACCTCTTCAAGTCCGAATTTGAGTGAAAACCCTGTGTTTTCTCCTGTAAAACTGCTTACTGCCCCTTCTGTAGAAATGGATGTAGGTTCTCATGTAGAACTTGTTACTGCTCCTGTAGAACCCTGATAGGAGGAGGAGGATTGAAAACAACAGAGAATGATAGTTTTGAGGCCATGGAGGTGGTATGGAACTTGTTGTAGCCATGGGGACGATAATAAAATGGAAACAAAGGTGGTGAATAAGTTCAAGGAGGAGTACTTATGTTTACTCGAGATATTTCCGGCGATGATGTGAGGTGGAAAAAAGGGTATGTTTCCATTATTCGGACTGTTGGTCCCCACTACTATGTCATCATGACTTCTACCCGCAATCACTTCCCATCATTTGCATTGGAGTTTATACACCCGCCACTACCTGTCTTTTTGGATTTTCTGTGAGTTAACTGGGCACACGTGTGTGGGATCTCCGGATGAACGTATTCAAACTGGATGAGGGTGGCCAGTTAACTGGCCACCTTTCTGGTTTAACCCTAACCATCTCATTCATTCATGCAATTTTTGAGTTATACAAATGCAATAGAGGAGAGGGTTAGACACTTACCTACAGGTTGAATGTTCGTGCTGTGGTGTTGTGTGGTTCTGTTGCTGCTGCATGCTCAGATTTCAGTGCTGCATGCCTGCATCCCTTCTAATATATGCTCTTTTCTTCTTGATATGTGGCTTGTTTGTTTTGTACTAGTGCCCTTTAGATGAATCTTGCTTCGGACATCCTCTGCATTCTTGTGGTTGCACCTATTTCTCTGTTGGAGCTTGATTTTAAGGGGATCAGCTGCTACAGGAAATCCTACAGGAGCTCCTGAAGCTGCTTCTCCCTCTAAAAATTTTAGCTGATTCTAGTGCTAGGAGCTGTGAGGATGTTATTGAAGATATTGATGGCAATGGAGAGGTATTTGGTAAGTTGCAGGTGAGTTGTGGAGGTGTTGTTCTTTTTATTTCATTTTTTTTTAACTGGTTTCTGTGTTTTTGCTGCAGGAAGGAAAGAAATCAATGGAAATGAGGTGGTGCAGGTGTGGGATGGATGGTTAGGATGGTGGATAGTTGTAGGATGGCCTACATGCTCTCTATGAAAATCCCCAGCTCCTCAAACTATTTTTAAAAGCTATTTCGGACTCTCTGTGATTTCTACAGGAGCCTCCTGTAGAATACACAGGGCCTCCTATAGGATACACAGTCTTCAGAAAAAAACGCACAGAGGTGGAAAAAAAAGGTCAAAAATGATGGATAAGAGGATAGAGGATGAGTAATAGGCTTTGTGGCATTTTCTCTTGCTTCCTGTGGTCCACCTATAACTTGCAATGCATTTTAAAAGTCAATTTTCTTTTCTTTTTTTCTCTGATTTTTTTTTTTTGAAAAGACAACTAGGGTGCCTCCAGGATGTTTTCACCCTACTTGCCTTCCCTGGGCGCCTCCAAGGGAGATTTTCACCCAGGGATCTTATTCTCTCTGTCTTTTATCATTTTTGTCATCACTGGGCCGCCTCAAAAGAGGTTTTCAACCCAATGATGGGGCTTAAGCACCTCATAGAGGTTTTCACTTGAGTCCTTATTATCTTTTCTTTTTTCTCAGAGAGTGGGTGGAGTGGAGGTTGAGACCTGCTCCACTACCAGCACTGTCTTCTTCAGATCTTCAATGAACTCTCACTTGGAGAGGGGCTTCTTGTAAATTTTCAACCTATGTCCATTGACAAGCATCGGGATGGTTTCCTCATCAATGGTTCTGATTAGAACTGAACCATTGTCATTGAATTTGTCTACAGTGTAGGGTCTCAGCCATCTTGTCCTCAGCTTGCCTTTGAAATCTTTATACCTTGAGTGATAGAGCAACACCCAATCTCCTTCTTGGAATTTCTTCTCCTTGATATTTTTGTCATGCCATATCTTCCTTTGAAGTTGGACTACCTCTGTGTGGAGAAGGGCCTGCAATCTTTGTTCATCCAATCCATTGAGCTGGAGTAACCTTTCCTTTTGTGCATGGCTGAGGTCTAAGTCTAGCTAAGCTATCATCCTTAGTGTATTGTATTCAAATTCTATTGACAGCAAAGCCTTCTTCCCATAGACTAATTCATAGGGTGTGAACCCCGTGGTGGTCTTCCATGTGGTGTTGTAGGCCCAGGTGGCCTCAACCAATCTATCTGCCCAATCTTTTCTGCCGCTGCTCACTACCTTGGTCAGAATTCCTTCCAAAGCTTTGTTAGTGACTTCCACCTGCCCATTGGCTTGTGGATGGTAAGGGGTGGAAGTCTTGTGCTTGATTTTATGATGTGTGAGCAGGTCTTCAATCAAATTCGAAGTGAATTGACTGCCTTGATCTATAACCAATTATCTTGGATACCCGAACTTATAGAAGATGTTCTCTCTTAAAAAATCAATGACTTTTTCCTCTGTTGCTGCCTTGATTGCTTTTGCCTCTGCCCATTTTGTCAGGTAATCAGTGCACACAATGATGTATGCCTTTGTTTTGAAGGATGGTTGATAGGACCCACAAAGTGCATGCCCCACTTCTCAAATGGCTCAAAAGTCACTTGAGTTTGCATGGGCATCTCATCCTTTGGAGTAGGTTTCCCCATCCTTTGGCACTGATCGCATTGGCTGGTATATCTTTTCACATCTTGATGAAGAGTGGGCCAATAGTAACCTGCTTGCAAGATTTTGAAGGCAGTCCTTTTTGCTACAAAATGGCCTTTACAAGGTTCGTCATGACAGGTTAGGAGAATGTCAAAAAATTCCTCCTCCCTGACACATCTTCTCAAGATTTGATCTGGCCAAGTTTGAAGAGATTGCCCCTAATCCAAGTGAAAGGGGCACTTTTCCTCACGATCTTGCTCTTCTCTTTTGAGGATAGGTGTGGTGGGAACTGTGCTGAAACCAAGTAATTTGCTATATCAACAAACCATGGAGAGAGTACTGAGATAGAAAATAGGTGCTAATCTGGAATTTGATAATCCACCTTTCCTTCCTCACCTGCAGCAATTCTACTCTAGACAAAAAGTCAGCAACAACATTTTCTTTACTAGGCTTATCAACAATGGTTAAATCAAACTGCTGCAGTAAAAGCAACCATATAATAATGTGAGCATTTACATCTGGTTTGTTCATTAAATACCTAATTGCAGTATGATCAGTGTGTACAAAGGTTTGATAGCCTGTGATGTAATGTCGGAATTTAATTAAGGAATGTACTACAACTAGGAGTTCCTTCTCAGTTACCGTGTAGTTTAACTCTGCCTTTGACAAATTTTTACTTATAAAGTATATGGCATAAGGTAACTTTTCATCAACTTTCCCTAAGGCTTCTCCTTTTACTTTGTTCGAGGCATCTGTGTGAATGTGGAAAGGTAGGGCCCAGTTTGGGCCTCTCAAAATTGGGGCAGTCACAAGTTTGATTTTCAAGGTATCTAGAGATTTTTGACAGATTTCAATCCATATGAACTCAACATCTTTTCCCAAAAGGCCAAACAATGGAGAGGCTAACTTACTGAAATCTTTAATGAATCTTCCCTAATATCCCGCTAAGCCTAGGAAACTTCGGACATCTCTCACCTTTTAAGGAGGTGGGACCCTTTGGATGATGGAAATTTTGTTGGGGTCCACTTGCAATCCTTGTTGAGATATTGCACGACCTAGCACGATCCCTTCAGTAATCAAGAATTCACATTTTTGTGGACTGAGGGATAGGTTCATTTCAATACACTTGTCCGAAACTTTTCCCAAGTTACATAAAGCTTCTTGGAAGTTAGAACCATAAGGAGTAAAATCATCCATATATATTTCCACTGCATCATGGACTAGTTCAGAGAATATACTCAATACTGCTCTCTGGAAAGTGGCGAGAGCATTGCACAAACTAAAAGGAAGGACCCGATATGCATAGGTACCCAAAGGACAAGTGAAAGTGGTCTTATCTTGGTCTTCTAGGCTGATTTGGATTTGATTGTATCCACTGAACCCATCTAGGAAGGAGAAAAACTTTTTCCTTGCCAAACCATCCAACACTTGATCTATGAAAGGCAAAGGAAAATGGTCCTTTTTAGTGGCTTTGTTCAGTTCCCAATAATTGACATAGATTCTCCACTTACCATTTTTCTTTGGCACTAGCACCAAAGGAGAGACCCATTCACTGTCAGAGATGGGATAGATGAATCTTGCATCTAGTAACTTTTGCAATTCTTCTTTGATAATGTCTTTAAGGGCTGGTTTCATCCTCCTTTAAGGTTGCCTGACTGGTTTGCAATCTTCCTTAATGTAAATGTGATGAGTAAAAAGTGAAGGTTGCACTCCCTTCATCTCCTTATAGGTCTAGGGGAAGGCATCTAAATGTTTTCTCAATAAGCTACACAGTTCCTTCTCCTGGGAGGTGGATAGGGATGAGTTGATTTTCATGGTTCTTTCTGGGCTAAACTCTATATTCTTAAAATGGAGAGAGATTGGGTTGGCCCCATAGAGATCAGCGAGGGGGTTGTCTTGGGTTTCTTTCACTAGATCTTCTAATGGCAACATACTGGGTGGTGGATTCTGAATCAAATTTCCAATGATATCATCCTCATTTTGCGGTTTCCCCCCCATGACGTTTCTACTACACATAGTGGTGCAGAATAGACTTCATCCTCATCCTCCTTCTCCAACCAGAGAGGTAGATCATGTTCTAGTAGGGGTTGGGTAGGAGGGTATAGGATTAGTTGTTTGGACATATGCTCGTTCTTGATTGTCATGTTCCCAGCTTGACAACTGATGTAGGTATCTGCCATAGCCAACCAGGGTCTTCCTAGGATGAGAGGATACCTAGTGAGCTTTGCCTTCAGCTGGAGAACTAGGAAATTGGCAGGGTACTCCCAAGAATCAAGGGAGACCATCACATCCTCCACCATCCCCTCAGGGGTCACGGTGGAGTGGTCTGCTAGTTGCAGTACTGTCGTGGTATTTCTCAAGGAGCCCTGGAGGTTGAGTTTGACCATGGTGTACTTTGTCATCACATTAATGACAACTCCCAGATCAATCAAGGTATGTGGGATCATGGTGCCATTGATGTGGACATCAACTACTGGGCTTCCAAGGTCTAGATATTTCATACAGATTACCTGCCCCAACATCAGGTCAGACAATTGTCCTATGACATTGATGGTTGGGGCATCTCTCTTGTGCCTTTCTGGATGCCTGAAGCACTTCTCTTTGATCATCTTATTGTATATAAGCACATCCTTTATGGCTTGGAGAAGTGGTATCTTTACACATAGCTGTTTCAATTCTCTTAGAAGTTCAGTTTCTTCGGGGGTGGGCTTTGTTGTCCCGGATAGTCTCTCAGGAAAGGGTGGAATTACTTTCGGTTCACTTTCCTCTTTATCTTCCTCAACCTCTTGAGGGGAGGCTGGCTATCTATGAGAACCTTCCCAGATGGTAGGTTAATCTTCTGAATCTCCATAGCATAGGTTGGGCATGATGGTTCCCCACTATAGACTTCCTAAACTTGTCTGTTGTTCAGGTTCGGGTTCAGTTGAGTAGGTTTTTGGGGTATCCTTGGTGGAGCAGGAGGCAATGGTTGCAGTTGAGCAGGTGGTGTAGGCAAAATAGCAAGAGGAGAGTTGTACTGGGGCCTCCACCCCTGATGAGATGCATTCCACTAAGGTTGTGGTTGAGCATAGGATTGGAATGAATGAGCGGCTGGTTGGGCATGATATTGGGATGGATATGTCCAAGGAGGAGGTGTGGACCAGGAAGGATGAGCAGGGGGACCCCAAGAAGGTATGGAAGTGGCTTGATTGAGGTTATAGTATGCCTGAGATGTCCCTTGCATTCCCTGCTGGTATGGTCTAGGTCCATGCAGTCTCCTTTGGTTCATGAAATAGAGCGGTTCAGTGGCTCCTTTGGCCCCTTAGTATACAACTTTAAGTCTAGGCAAGGAAGGGCATTTATTTGTAGAATGATATTCTTCACAGATTGAACAAACCTCTATAGAGTTCAGTGGACATTCGTTCCTAGGATGCCTTCAAGTCCACCTAAGACAAAAAATGGCCAAAGCCCTCTCTGCTTCCTCTTGTTTCCTTTTGATATGCAACGTATCCATTTGCATGGCAAGAGTCTGTAGCATCTCACTCTTGAAGTCTTCTAGCATGTTTCCAAGTTCACCTTTAAGGGATGAACTGGATGAGGAGGTAATAGCTATGGGTTGACTCCCCCTACCTCTCTTTCTGGCTGCCCTAGAATGGTTTCTAAAAACAGTCTTTATGTCTTCATAAGGTAATTGGTAGATGTCTCCCCTAGCCAGTAAATGGAGGGTGTCTAGAAGGTCTTCTGAAATTCCTTTGAGTAGGACCAACTTCATAGATTCGAGGTCAAGTGTGCACCTGGCCCTTTTATAACTAAGTTGGAACCTTTCTTCATAATCTTCCAAGGATTCATCACTTCCCATGGTCATTCGGAAGATTTCTTCCTTGGTATCTTTTGACCTACAGTAGTCTCGATATTTTTTATTAAAGGCTTGCTGCATCTGAGCCCAAGTTGTGATGCTATTGCCAGGTAACCCCATGAACCAGTGCAATGTTGCATCCTTGAGGGTAGAAGGAAACAACTTCAACTTTTGCTCATCTTCTACATAGTCATAGGTTCAATAGATAACAACAAACTCAAACAAAAGAGGTGTCAAGATATTTTGTAGTCAATCCATGGAAGTGAGGTAGGGCTGAAGGGATTATGTTCTTCATTTTAGTGTCCCCATTGGTATCTCAAATGGGGAAGGTACCCTCTACTCTTTCTCCATTCCCTCTAGCACTTATGTTTTCAGCCATTGTCTCAGGAGGGATGCTTTCTTCCTCTTCTTCTCCTATAGGTTCTTCAAATATCTTTAGTTGTTCACCTAAAGGTTCCTTTGGATCACTGCCACCGAAGAAGAGAGAAGGGTGGCTTTGTGATGTGGTGGGGATGTTGGGTAAGAATTTTCCTGAATTATCTCTATTCCTACGAGGCATGAAAGGAAATCTTTTTTTTGGTGATTTTTGTTTTTCTACTTGTCCCTACAAAACTGAAATTGATTGAACAAAAAAATAGCAACTACTGAGATGAAATTGCTGAAAGGAAATTGCAGAATTGAAATGAAAGCAAGGAAATGACTAATCTGGAATGAAAATTGCAGAATTGAAAGGACTAATCTACTTTTGCTGAAATGGAAATTGCAGAATTGAAAGGGCTAATCTACTTTTTTTGAAATGGAAATTGCAGAATTGAAATGAAGCAAGGAAATGCAGAAATTGAAAGAAACAATTACTCTACTTTTTCTTAAATGAACTACTTAGTAGAATGTTGTAGTAGAAAGTAGAAGAAAATTAGTAATCACAAAATACTCTGACGCTTCCCCAGCAATGGCGCCAAAAAGTGGTAAGCACCAGTATTGCAGCAATAATGCTGCAACTCTTGGGGCTTCCTACTTTATTTTTATCAACCCAGTAGTTCGTAACAAATTTGGAAGTGGCAGTGCTGTATGCACAAGTACTAGTTCTTACTACAGGCTGTCACTTGGTCAGCTGGCGCAAGATCACTAGGAGCTCAAGCCAACTTCTATGTTTTCCAGAAGAAGCTTTATGTGTGATGAAAGAAAGGAAAGCTCACCCTATAGAGGATACTTGCAGAAAGTGAAAGAAGACCCTAATTAACTAGCTAACCCTACTTTTGTAGAAAGAGAGGTGAAAAACCATAAAATGAATGCCATTACCTACTTAGGGAGTAAACAACATCTATTCAAGCTATTTATAGAAGGAAATGAGAAAAAAACATCTTTTTGGGTTTTTATGTATTTTATGTGAAATTGTCATGCATGTAATTTATTTGTTTGTGGATGTGGCAGCGATTAGGTGGCGATGGAGGGTGGCTTTGGAGTTTGTAGAGGTGTAGGAAGGTGTGGATGGGTCCTAGGAGGCCTCTGGTAACCTTCTAGAGGCTTTCCCTACAATCGGAATTCAAAAAGTCACCTACAAGAATTTCTACAGGAGGCTGCAAGGGATCTATAAGAGGATCTACAGGAGGATGCTGAGAGCTGTTTTAGAGGTTTTGAAGGTGGAAAAATGGTGGGAAAGGGTAGCTGAAGACTAGAGGGATGTGTTAAGGTGTCCAAGGTTCATCAAGAAGGATTAGGAAAGAGAATGATGGTTGGATTTGTTCAAGGGATGAGAGGAAAGTTTATGAGAAAAACACAGCAAATTAGGGCAGATTTATGAGGGGTTGTGAATGACCTATGGAGCATGTAGCAAAAGAGATGGTGATGGCTGATTTATTGACTTATTATGAGCAAATATGTACTGCAAAAGAGCTGCAAATCAAACACTGAAACTGAGCAAGAAAAGAAACTAGTTGCACCAAAAAACAGAACTGTACCTCATATTAACCTAAATTCTAATCTAGGAAAACAAAATTTTGAACAATGCTACATGGAAAGGAAAATGTGAATGGAGATTTATTGCAGAAATAGAAATGAGTATGGCAAAATGGATCTGAAGCAAAGCATTAACCTCTAAATCAAACTATAACACTAGAAATTGCATGGAGAAGGAAAAATTGTGTTTTTGGTGGCAGCAAGAGGGTCGTGACCTCAGTGCATGGTCCCAAAGGGAGGAAAGGAGGTCAAGGCTCTGTTGATGGCCATTTGTATCTTTCTCTTACCACTATTTAACCTACTTCAGCAAACTGAAATGGAAACAGCTATGTAAATCACCAAAAAGCAACCTATTCTACTAAGGAAGAAATCTATCTAACAACAACTAATTCATGAACTGCAACAAGACATATAAATACAAAACAAGAGGTACTGGGCAGCTTGGGTTGGGCCCTAACCCAAGAGCTTCATCCCTCTGGAAGAACTCAGTGCTGGCTCAGAAAATATTTCATCTTCATCATCAAAATAATAGTCCCATTACATAAAATTGTCCACAAAAGGAAGCTCGAAATGAGCTGAGCAAAAGCTACAACAAAAGTGCGAAAATTTGAATAACATCCAACAACCTACTGAGGCCCTAGGCCTCTCTATTTATACAATTGGAGCTCCCAACAGCTCTCCTAAAATCAGGGAGGCTTGGCTCCTAGGACTTGAGATAGACAACAATTAACCTTCACTTGCTCGGCTGCCTCTTTGATGCATTGATGTGGCTGCTTGTGCTCCGAGCTTTATGAAGGAGGATTCAAAGTATGGAGTCATTAATGAGGGGGAAACCCTCCTATAAATCCTCTCCCTTGTCTTCCTCGAATATTGGCTGCCAAATGCTCATTAAACCTTTGACTTTGTCTCAAAATTGACCAAAAATATGCATAAAGTACACATTAGACTTCATGGCATAATGACTAACCCAACTCACTCTATTAGCATAAATATAATAAAAAACATGAAATAAAATAATGAGAATGGTGGATTAAGCTAAGTTATGAGGCCAAATGAGCCCATATAATTACCCATTTATGGGGCTCATCAATAAGGTCGCTGAGTTACTCTGCGAATACCAAGACTTATTCCCGACCAAAATTACAGATTTAAAAGGGATTGTTGACGAAATAGGGATGATGAAGATCACCCTGAAACCTAACGTGAAGCCGGTTGAGCAAAGGCCTTACCACTTGAATCCAAAGTATAAGGAAAAGGTCTACGTAGAACTAGACAAGATGCTCGCAGCAAGAATTATTGAGCTGGTGGAAGAATCTGACTGGGTGAGCCCTATGGTAGTACAAGAGAAAAATGTAGGTTTTAACCCTGTACAGAAATTACCTGCATACGAATTCTTAAACAAAGAAAATAAACAATGCGAGAGCATAACCCATAAAACACATATGCACAGAGATTTTTCCCTGGATCCCAAAATCGGGACTACCAGCTTGATTTTTTCATTATGTTCCTTTCAATGTTACAATACATATTTATACATGCTGAAGCATCCAATACCATGGACCGAAAAACCATCGCGTCCAATACCATGTGCGAAAAACCATGCACAAAACCATAGGTAGGTTCACCCAACCTAATATAGGGTCCAAAAAAATTTTCCCGGGGCGCTGCCCCGGACCCCGTAGAGGGGGGCTACCTGCCCCCCTGTGACCCCCCCGCTGCGCAATCGGCGCAACGAAGGGGGGCTACCGCCCCCCTCTAACCCCCTGTTTAACTACGTAGGTTAGTCGTGGAAAGAATATAACACAACCCAACAAAAAAGCAAAAGGGTGAGATAAGAATATGTGTGGACCTCAGGAAGCTGAATGATAGCTATGTACATGACCCATTCTTGACAGCGTTCATAGATGAAGTATTGGAAAATGTTGGCAGATAAGAAGCATAATTGTTCACAGATGGGTTCTCAGGGTACCACTAGATCAAAATCACGCCAGAAGATAGGAGCAAGACGACCTTCACAATGGAATGGGGCTGCTTTCAATACACCATTATTCCATTTGGGTTGAAGAACATGCCAGCCATCTTTTCACGCATCGTTGTTGCCGCATTCAAAGAATACATCCACAAGTTCCTGGAGGTCTATCTGGATGATTGGACTATCTTTGGATTGGTTAAGCACCACGTAGCAAGCTTACGCTTGATGTTGGATACTTGCCGACGACACCAGATTGCGCTGAACCTTAAGAAGTGCACATTCCTTGTTCCCTTTGGGAACCTGTTGGGACATGTGGTTTGCAAACAGGGGCTGATGGTGGACCCCGCAAAGATTACCGTGGTTCATTTGGAAGCACCGTGAAGTGTTAAACAACTATTCACTATCTTGGGACACACAGGGTACTACAGGAAATTCATGAAAAGCTATGCCCAAATCACTGCGCCGATGGAGAAATCATAGAAAAAGGATGCCACGTTTTGCTGGAATGATGATTGCATGAAGAGCTTAGATGTCCTAAAGGGTAAATTGGCCTCCGCTCCAATCCTAGTCTTACCAAAATGGGATGTGGAGTTTCATGTCCACGTTGATGCGTTGTGTATCGCACTAGGAGTAGTGCTCACATAGGAGGGCTTGGATCACCCTTTCGCATTTGCAAGTCCTAGATTGTCCAAAGCCAAGAAGAACTATTCCACAACCGAGCGTGAGGGGTTGGCAATGGTCTACGTGCCCAAAAATACTGGCATTATTTGTTAGGAGGACATTTCAAAATGTATACAAACCATTCCGCCGTAAAGTACTTGGTCAATAAGACAGTGTTGGGGGGGTGCACATGTAGATGGCTCTTATTGTTCCAAGAATATGACTTTGAGGTTGGTGTAAAACCTGGATGACTGAACACAGGATTGGATCACTTGTCGCGGATTAAGATGGGCGAGGAACTTACTAGTTTGGAGGAAGGATTACCTGACACACAACTTTTTGCTGTGCGCGTCGTAGATGGACACTTTAAACATATAATCCACTTTTTGAAAATAGAGACCGCGCTAAAGGAATACTCTGTCCCACAGAAGAAGGAATTGGTGGTGCGCGTGACAGACTTTTTTGTCATCGCGGTGCACTTATGCAAAATGGGAAATAATGAGATATGCGAAGGTACGTACTTGAATTTGAACGAAGTCAGATACTTACGAAAGCACTTGGGGGCGCTACAGGAGGACACTATGCAAGATGAGCCACCGCACAAAATATTCTTCGCGTAGGGTTGTGGTGGCCAACCCTTGACCATGATTCAAAAGCACACTGTAAGGCCTACGATATATGTCAAAGGACCAGAAAACCATCACGAAGGGATGAGATGCCATTGAATCTACAAATGACACTACAACTATTCGAGAAATGGGAAATTGACTTTGTGGGACCTATCAAACCTCAGGGAAAGAAAGGTGTGTGCTACATCATCACCGTGATGGAGTACCTGACATGATGGGCGGAAGCGCAGCCAGTCAAAGACTGCACAACCATTACGGCTACGAAGTTTTTGTTTGAAAACGTGTTGACCCGATTTGGCTGTCTGAAAATCTTAATGACTGATCGCGAAACACATTTCATGAACGAAACCATCAACGCGCTCATAGAAGAGTTCCAGGTGTATCATCAGAAAATTACACCGTATCACCCACAAGTCAATGGGACTGTAGAAGCATTCAACAAAACACTGGAGACCGCACTGACCAAAGTGTGCAACACACAGCGAAGCGATTGGGACCTGTGTGTACCTGCAGTGCTATGGGATTACAAGACAACGCGCAAGAAACTACGGGACAAACACCTTTCCGGTTAGTTTATGGCATGGAAGCTATCATGCCGATAGAATATATTGTACCTAGTCTACGCATAGTAGCGCTCTCAGGGATGACGGAACACAAAGCTCTGCAGGAAAGGCTCACGCAATTGGAAGAACTTGAGGACGAACAGTTCTTAGTTGGGTTTCATCAGCAAGTCCAAAATCAGTGTGAAAAATCCTGGCACAACCGCCATATCAAGTTGCACACCTTCAAGGTAAATGACTTGGTGCTGCTATATGACAGTAAGTTTGAAAAATTTATGGGAAAATTCAGAATGCATTGGCTGGTACCATACGTGGTTAACGAGGTTACAGATGGAGGTATGGTCCAGCTAGTCAAACTAAATGGAGAACTCTTCCTAGGCAAAGTGAATGGTAGCCGCTTGAAGCCCTACATAGGTGGGCCGCCTATCTGACTAGCCGGCCGAAGCACAGTCTTCGCGCTTCGAGGAGCTGGATAAAGGTGTCAGACTATAAACATATGTAGTAGCTACCGGTGTAGATGTGTGGAAACAATTCAACCACAAAGGTCTCAGAACAACGTATGCAGTAGATACAACAAGCAACAGCTCAGTGCGCTGCAGACATCAGTACAGTTCGAGAAATAGTTGGAGGGACTCTGTGCCAACCGAGTGACTTGAGGGCGAGTCATGATGTTTGTGTTGGGGGCTTGTTGGGCATGGAATCCCCCCGATGCATGTTTTTGGGCTCAAAGCCCATGTTTTGACCGAATGATGTTGTAAAGCCCCGCGAATTGTGGGCGCGGAAGTATGTTAGAGTCATAGGGTTGTCCGTCCTAAGTTGTAATGTAATGTCGGCCTACCCATGGTTTGCGGACCATGGGATTGTATAAATAGAGCGAGGCTCTAAGTGTAATAGATAGTAAAGTAGAAGCGAAGAGCAAGAGTCTAAGTTTCTAAGGGTGTCTTGGGTTGTAAAGTAGGAGAAGGCTATGCAGTTGAGTGTAAAGAGGCCTAGTAGTCCGCGGCTGAGTGTGCAGACCCCTACAGCTGAGTGCGTAGGGCAGAGTTGAGTCTGTAATCGAAGAAGAGATTAATAAAGAAAAGGTTTTGTTACCAATTTGTGTATCTATTCTTGGATTAATGCATGGTTGATGTAAATTGCAAATATATTGTTTATTTAATGTGCACACTTGTATGAATGATTTATATTGCTAAGTATAACGTAACGCATACAAGTAGGCTAAGTTAATAAACTAACATGGAACACTAGTAAGAACTTGGGTAATAACAACATTCGTCCCTCGAGTAGGGCTGCGTGAAGGCATCATCTTAGGTTGCGAGGTACAGGGAAGCGCGCATAGCGACGTGCATGCAGGGTCGAACCGCGGACCACTTGAACTCATTAGACATCTCCATGGTGTGGAAACTTGGTTCTATCACCCTCCCATACTACTTCGGGTGAGACCTCAATCTGCGCTCCATGCACTGTTGCTGAAAGGGCCAGTAGTACCGGGATTTATTTGGCTAAATAACCTCTGAACCTGGGTCAGGCCCCAACAAGCCAACAATGAACTCTTTTCTTTTTACCTATATCCAACTACACTAACCAAGATTCTGCATGCACTTATTTATTCAAACTACACTTATTTATTCAAACCCCACTTATCCACTTTCCTGTTATCCAATGCTGCATATATCCATGGAATCACCTTCCCAACATCCCCAAGCGTTTGCACTTCCTGTGCACTATAAATCTGAAGCTTATCACCATTATACTGTGGGAAATATCTCTTGAGGTACTCCTTGCCACATATTCAACACTGCAACTGTCCCTTACCATCCCCTTTATTCTGCCTCCCTCCAGGCTATGACCCATGTCCCTATTTAACTACATTGAACTTCTTGTAAGGAACCACATTCTCTTTCTCACTTGCATCTTGAGGTCTTTTTCACTTTGGCTGCCATTTACCTTTAGTATTGTCTTTCCATTTCCAACATTGTTGAGATTTAGTCCTACATTTTGATTGCTTATAATAGTGCTTCAACTTCCCAATGAATTTTTCAAGTGACTGAGGCTCATCATACTCAATCCAATATTTAAATGTTAAATGGTAATCCACTGGCAAATCTATGAAATTTGGCTTTCTCATATTTAAGGTATGGTACATACATCAACAACTCCAGGAAATTGGTCGTATATTCCTCATCTGTCATTGATCCCATATTTATCTCATATAACTCCTTAACTTTATTGTCATAGTACCTCTATGACAAATATTTCTTCCTAAAAAGTCCCTTGAATTCATAAAAACTTAACTCTTCTGTCTTGATCTCTCTAACCCTCTTCACATCTTTCCACCAGATGTATACTTTACCTTTGAGGTTGAATATAACTATTCTAGCCTTCATGTTCTTTGTGTAATCATGCAGCTCAAAGAACTTTTTCATCCTAATGTTTTGGGAAGTTTTAGTGTCTATGGATAAACGCTTAAACCCATATATTAGTAGCTAAGTCTAGAACAACAGTGCAAAGCATTCTCTACCTTTTCTATAACCAATAGATTAAATAAGATAGTAAAGAAGCCTACCTGTAGCTTTTGCTTAATCCTTATCTCCCTTGACCAATTATGTCACTCCTTTCCATACTTAATTGGTTTGAAAAGTACCTGCACACAGACAGAAGATAAAAACTGATCAAAGCATATGATAATGATCTATTGATTAAACATAGAATGGAATCAAGTTCATAATACACATATGAAAGCATCAATGAACAATACAAACATATGGAAAAAGCTTTGAACACTTTATTAGTAAAAGGAAAAGTTACAACCCAATTTGCTTGATTCAGTATCACTCCTTCAGTTCAATCCCATCCTCTCCTCATAACAAGCAAGACATTTTTACATCATTACAATACTTGAAACCAACTCAAGTATCATACTAATAGAATCTCCCTATAATTCAATAATTTCCAGCCCATGATCACTTAGATGAGTGGTCTTTTTATAGGTGAATGAAGGAAGTTATGCCTTAAATGGTGATAATGAATGCCCTCCCAAACTTAGAATTTAGTTCCATGGAGGAAGGGATAAAGGGAATGATGTTCCTTAACTCCCTCCCTCATCCATTTTTGAGCCCAAAGGAGTGGATAACATTAGGAAAATTCTAGAGGCATCCTATGGATAAGAATATTCCAAAATCTAATGCAGACTTTACTCAAATTCACCCAGCGCAGGCCAAAGAGGGCTCAAGTGTGCTGCAATGCACCCTGGCAGTGTACTGGACTGCACTGCAGTGCACCTTGATAAAGGCCTTCCTGCGCTGATCTTCTTAGAGGCAGTTTTTGGATGATTTCAGTCATGGAATCTCTTGGGAAGGAGTAATTCTGATGGTTGACTTCATTTAGGGCATGTAACAACTGAATTAGGGTTTGATGGGCCCTAATAGTACTGATCTGTAAGTTGGGGTTGATGTGCCCTAATGGATCTGTAACAGTTTCCCCCTAAAGCATGAAGTCGTATATATGTATGTCGAGTGAAATTCTTTATCATGTGGAGATGAGGTTTCAAAGTGAAAGGTGACCTGCATCAATTACAATACATATATCATGATAATTTGATTTTTTCTCATGAACTTGCTAAGGGAAGGCATACCCATGCTCGACTTATAAACTTTCATTACATGTACAAATATAGTCGTCTACAGATATAGACCCATGAGTGGATGACCATGAATGTAAGACCATTGTACATTTGATTTAGTACTCCTGAAAATATCGCATCCTAGATGGATGAGACTAGATCCGGGGTCTTCAATCTCATTCAATCTTTTGCTCAAGTACAAGTCTAACCATGTGAGTAGATGATCTGAAGTCAAACATGGGAAGACATCATCTGATTACCAACCAATGATGTAAGCCATTAACAAATGCGAGAGGAATCACCGATAATGGTAATGACCCTCAAGGTACTACAATACATTTTGCATGGTGTGAATGAATGATTTGATGTTGAACACCATACAAAGTCTTTCGGTCGAAGGCCAGTGATGTCAACCTATCATCAGAAGCAAGAAACCTGCCATTGATGTATGCAAGCCTCAAGGTACTGAAGGGGTGTTTCTAAGTCAACTTCTTGGATAATGTGCTGATGACAAAAAGAAGCAACTCGTCGCAGGAGAGCCTTGATGTATCCCACATCAACGACAAGAAACGAGGTAAATGATTTTGGAGATGAAAAATTAACTGACGACAGAAGGTTCATGAATGGTGATCATGAAAATGAAGGTTTACGGTATTGCAAAGGATGAAGTTTGAACTGAATGACTTCTCTTGAACATGTCGGCGACACTAAGATGAATTGGTAGCATTGACCAAAAACAATGTAATGGATGGTATGATAGACCAATGGTGTGATAACCATCAAGATGAATGACCCAACCCACATAGTCATGGTGATGAGGTGAAAGTGTCATGTTCAAGAGTGACTTGCTACCATAAAGTGTTTTCCCCTCTTTCCAATTTTAACCAGTCATTACTGACCAGTACCTCTTTATTTTTAATCAAGCTTGAGGAGGATAACATATTATTGTTGTATAATTTCACCCTTCGGGGGAATCCATCACTATTTGATGCTTTAATGAGTCTAGAGAAGGTGAAACTCAGTCTTGTCTAGATGGACAAGTTTGTCGCTATTTGATTTTTTTAATGAGTTTAACGACAAAGATAACTCAGTCCTTTTCATGTTTAGAGAGTTTGAAAAGGTACAAAAAGAAAACTCCACAAGTTATTTTTCATAAGTTAATCTCTCAAGTCTGAAAAAGCATAAAATAATACAAGAGAGATATCGTTTCCAATCCGTTAACGAGCTGGAAAGGACAAGTGCTCGACAATATTTTCATATTTAGAGAGTCTGAAAAGAGCTTAAAGAGGACTCCACTTTGAGGAATGAGTGGTGTCTGGGGTAGAAACTGGTTCCAGTGATGTTGGAACTTCTCAAAACATGTTGATTTATGTGAAGAGGTTGGCTAATAAGACCACTCATTGCAACTGTTCCTCAAAAAGGGTAAAACAACCAAGTGAAAGCATGTGATTGGCCAAAGGGGTGGTGGTGATAGGATGAAAACAACCAAGGCTCATTTGACGAAAAGAGGCTGATAGAATGGCAATCATGATGGTTAAAAATGGAGATGGTTTCATTTTTACACAAGCTTGAACCATAGGGAACTATGCTTGGATTCAGTTTCATGTTTACACAAGCTTGAAACGAAAAACTATGCTTGGATTCAGTTTCATTTTTACACAAGCTTAAAATGAAAAACTATGCTTGGATTCAGTTTCATTTTTACACAAGCTTGAAATGAAGAACTATGCTTGACATTGGTTTACATGCCCCCAGCATGATGAAAAGGAGAGTCTCCTATAACCAGATGGAAGTCGCTGCGGTGAAGCAGGACAGTTATCCAACACCTTTTTGGCTTCGTCCAGATAGAACAAAGGTGAATGGGGTGATTCCCTTCATGTAACCTATAGGGAAACTTAAGTTTACCACTAGGTGCATGCCCCCAAGCTTCATTACATTCACCTAAGTAGACTGCTCATGGCTATTAGGTGGATGGAATGAAGGTTCGTTTAGGAGATCAAGTGAAAGACTTGACTGGGATTTTACGAGATCTAATCAAAGACTCGACTTGGAACTTGGAACCTTGTTTCATTTTTTAATGAGCTTGACACAAGAAAAGGAACTCTACTCAGATTCCTTGTTTCATTCTTAAATGAGGTTGACACAAGACCAGGAACTACCCTCATAGGGTCTGTTTCATTTTTTAATGAGGTTGAAACAGTAAAAGAACTATCCTCATATTCCTTGTTTCATTTTTTAACGAGGTTGACACAAGACCAGGAACTGTCCTCATGGATTTGTTTCATTTTTTAATGAGGTTGACACAGTAAAAGAACTATCCTCATATCCTTGGTTTCATTTTTTAACGAGGTTGACACAAGACAAGGAACTATCCTCATAGACCCTTGTTTCATTTTTTAACGATGTTGACACAAGACAAGGAACTATCCTCGTAGGAGCTGTTTCATTTTCTAATGAGGTTGACACAATCAAAGAACTATCCTCACATCCTTAGTTTCATTTTTTTAACGACGTTGACACAAGACAAGGAACTATCCTTGTAGACCGGTTTCATTTTTTAATGAGATTGACATAGTAAAAGAACTATCATCATATTCCTTGTTTCATTTTTTAACGAGGTTGAAAAAAGACTAGGAACTATCCTCGTATTCCTTGATCACAACTCATAAGAGGTCATGAAGGAGAGATCTGGTTCCAATGCCCCCAACACATGATGTACAACATCACTGAATTGATCGTCAGTTGATGTAGGTATGGAACAAGTTGCCACATAATTAATCCGTGGCAGGGATATTACCAATGGTACAAAAGGACCATTTAGGGAAGATGGTTGACTAGGAGCCATATTTGGACTGGTAAATGAAAGCTGGTCAACGGTGACAATTCTGCCTTCATGCGGGAAACAAATCACTCGAAAGAGTGTTGAAACAATAGCTCCCATTCCATAAACATAGTCACATTGTAATCTAATGGGCCTGTGACTACCATCACGTTTAGATAAACGATTTTTCCTCCTAAGTAATAGGTAACTGAGGGAGGATCCCTAATGGTCGACTAGTTCCTCTTTTAAAAGCCAACAGATTCTGGGTAACAGGCACAAGTGGCTGTGAACCGAGCACTTTCCAAGCAGTTGAGGAAATGATACTCACAGATGCACCTTCATTTATAATAGTGCCATATACAATCATATTACAAACCTATACTATGGTCTGGAAAGGCACATAAAAAAGAAGACAAAATCTTGCTAGTCGATTCCAATCAAAGCAAGTGACTAGACTACTTGGAGGGGGTACCGTAGAAATGGGAGAATTAACCCCTTGAGTTATGAGAGCGGGAGTATTTTCCTCCTATCTTAATGGA
Organism: Pinus tabuliformis; assembly: GCA_031772625.1. NCBI lineage: Eukaryota > Viridiplantae > Streptophyta > Pinopsida > Pinales > Pinaceae > Pinus > Pinus tabuliformis. Next base: position 698,417,556 of record CM062805.1, on the reverse strand, counting down.
ACAGGAGGACTTCCCCCAAGCTCATTAGAATCTGAAGAAACAAAAAGAACTTGAGTGGTATCATGTTCACTCTCTTCGGGAAAGGTATGATTTACTAAAGGTGAAATCGAGTCAACTGTTACCTCGACCTTTTAATTTGGGTCAGATATAGACTCATAGGATTCACTTTCATAGAGAATGAGTTTGACTGATGGTTGATTTTGGTCGGTCAAGTCATCAACCAGTTAAGGATTTAGGGAGAGTTTCCTGTAACCAGCTGGAAGTCATTGCGATGAAGCAGGACGGTTATCCAACACTTTTTTGGCTTCATCCAAATAGGGACAAAGGTGAATGGGTTGATTCCCTTTGTATAACCTACATGGAAACTTAAATTTACCCTTCTTTCCATGAACTTTACTACCACTAGTTTATGGTATGTCACTAACATGATCTCCAGAAGTTGATGACACAGGAAGATGTGAACGAGAAGACCATTCTTCTAAGATCTGAGGAATATCAAGACAATTTTGAAGAAGATGGTCTCCCGCACAAAGTTTGCATGGATATTGAGCTTTGTGAGGCTTGATGGACAGTTTCTCATCAGATGTTGCATTCAAAGAAATGGTTGCTTGATTGCCCCTCTGCTAAATTTGCTTCTTCTTCTTCTTCTTAGCCACCTGGTTACTAGTACCAATACTTTCACCAGGCGAAGAGGAAGAAGGGGAGGAAGAAACAATTGAGGAAGAAGGCAGAGGGTCAACTTTAGGATCAACTGGAGGTTGATTTTGTTCAGTTGGAGGTGTATTCAATTGGAGAAATCACGATATTTTGAACCAAGGAGGTTAAAAAGAACCATACTTGCAAGCCAATGGTAAATCCTGGAAGGGACAATGTAGCTATATATGGACCACCAATATTTCCAAAAGGAGGAAAAGGACTAAGATTCCCATTAAAAGGAATTCCTTGATTGATGGACTCCAGATTTGTCACCATATGTCTCAACCTAAGATCAACTAAGGAGCTAGTGTGGAGGATGTTATCCCCGGTCAATTCATTTTATTTTAATCAAAGTAATATAACAAAAACAAAAGAGGGATGATCTAGGAAAAATGATTACCAAGTAACTGTGAACTGTAGAATACGTCCTGGCGAACCAAGAAGTACGGGTAGGCACTCTTCCTGAATAATGTGTTCGGTGTATCACAGTGTACAAGGTGGCTGACTCGATTACTTAAGGATGGATAGCAACCTAGTGTTGTCCTCCCATATATACACGAAGGTACGTGGATGCCCAATCCGTATAAGTGTTGTCTAATGCAAAACCACACAGTGAGAACATTCCCATATACTTTACGTACTATAACACTGCCCTATATACTCGATGGTATGTGGATGAGCTATGATATACTCACATACATGGAATGAGGTATCAAACTCGGGATGTATTGCAGACAAGTTAGTGAAAACTACTTTGTTTTATGACGCCGGAACACGTCTCTAGCCTAGACCTCTAAATGTTTTTTGTTAAGTGACAATGCTCCATTAGGTAAATTCAGATAAATTTTAAGTTGATCTTATTTATAATTTGCCTTTTAGGTTCGCCACATGATGTATATTTTCAATTCCTAAAATGCAACTAAAATGATAAGCATTCTTTCCATTCAATTTAACAATGAAAATCCTTAGCTAGTAGGGATAGAGCAATCAGATCTTTGACAAAGAGCAAAGAGCATATCTAATGCAATTTCCCTAGCTATTCCTATCAAGCATTCAAAAACTTTAATATCTATAATGCAAAATGCATGTGTTTCTTTTCGATTTCCCTTAATGTGAATGAACAAAAAGGAAAACTAATGCACAACCAATCAATAAACTCTTTTCATAAAAATGACGATTTTGTGACAATTTCTTTTCAAGGAAAGGAAGACTTTACGACACTTTCATTTTCAAAGAAATGAAAAATTACAACACTTTCAATGAAAAGACTAATCATATGCACACACTAATCAATCGATCTTTCATGAATGAAGACTTTATGGCAATTCAATTTTCGAAGGAAAAGACAATTTTACGACACTTTCTTTCGACAAAGTTCAATCAACCAAAACACTAACTTTCGACTATAGATTTAAAATGACAAAGTAAATACATAAGAAACATTTATGAATCCTAGTCTAAGTAGGGCCAGCTAAGGAGATGAAAACCTATTTTCTGAGACATGACATCCATTTACAATCAATAAACAAGCAATTAGAAGAATTTTGGTAAAAAATTTAATTCCAAGGGTGGGAATTTGACCCTAGGATGATCAACGCAGGCCAAAGAGGGAGTAATTGCGCTACAGTGCACTGTCTCTAACTAGAGGGTGCATTGCAGTGCACTGTCTCTAAGGCTAGCTTGTGCTGATTCTTGTGAGGCCACTCAAGAGTCATCTAATCTCAATTTTTGACCAAAATTCAATGCAAAAGGCTGAATTACAACAAGTAAAGTATGTCAATGTGTCTAAGGAGGTGGATTTGCTACTAGGAAAGATGATTCAATCCCTAGTGGAGTTTCCATTTTGTTTTGGGAAATTTTAGTGTCTACAGATAAACGCTTAAACCCCTATACTAGTAGCTAAGTCTAGAACAATAGTGCAAAGCATTCTCTACCTTTTCTATAACCAATAGATTAAATAAGACAGTAAAGAAGACTACCTATAACTTTTTCTTACTCCTTATCTCCCTTGACCAATTATGTCTCTCCTTTCCATACTTAATCCGCTTGAAAAGTACCTGCACACATAAAGAAGACAAAAATTGATCAAAGCATATGATAATGATCTAGTGATTAAACATAGAATGGAATCAAGTTCATAATACACATATGAAAGCATCAATGAACAATACAAACATATGGAAAAAGCTTTGAACACTTTATTAGTAAAAGGAAGAGTTACAACCCAATTTTCTTGATTCAGTATCACTCCTCCAGTTCAATCCCATCCTCTCCTCATAACAAGCAAGACATTTTGACATCATTACAATACTTAAAACCAACTCAAGTCTCATACTAACAGCATCTCCCTATAATTCAATAATTTCCAGCCCCTGATCACTTAGATGAGTGCTCTTTTTATAGGTGAATGAAGGAATTTATGCCATAAATGGTGATAATGAATGCCCTCCTAAACTTAGAATTTAGTTCCATGAAGGAAGGGATAAAGGGATTGATGTTCCTTAACTCCCTCCCTCATCCAATTTTGAGCCCAAAGGAGTGGATAACATTAGGAAACTTCTAGAGGCACCCTATGGATAAGAATATTCCAAACACCAATGAAGATTTCACTTAAATTCATCCAACGTAGGCCAAAGAGGGCTCAAGTGCACTACAATGCACCCTGGAAGTGTACTGGACTGCACTGCAGTGCACCCTGATAAAGGCCTTCCTACGTTGATCTTCTTAGAGGCAGTTTTTAGATGATTTCAGTCATGAATCTCTTGGGAAGGAGGAATTCTGATGGTTGAATTCATTTAGGGCATGTAACAATTGAATTAGGGTTTGATGGGCCCTAATAGTACTGATCTGTAAGTTGGGGTTGATGTTCCCAAATGGATCTGTAACACCTAAGTAACCATGTCTTTGCATCTTCTGACTTCTTCAAATCCTCATCAAAGTTAGGTGGCTTTGCTTTCTTGAACTCATTCGACAAATATCTCATGTCATTCCTCTCGTAATGATGATTATGATGATGACCATGGTACCTATTAGAACTAGAACTAGAATAGAACCTGTGTCCATCACCTCTCCTATCCGACGTATCCAAGAACTTGACATCTTTGATCATTTCATCTCTATCTGATTCGTGTCCACCATGAGACCTATTTCCATATGCCCCATTAATCCTATCCTCCTACTCATGGCTGATCTTAAGTGGTCCATGTCTCTACAAATATGAGAAAATCTAAAGAATAACTGCATTAAGCTCTTATTGTTTCTCCTATGCCTAAATTATTCTATCATTATCTTCTTTGCAACTTCTTATTTCCGCCTTCAAACTTCTCAATGTGTCTGTTATGTTAGTTGAGTGCCCATTAACATGTTGCTCATTTGATCTATAGGGAGAATCTTGTGAGCTATAATCTTTGATCTTCTTCTTGCAAGTATACCATGTCATCTTAACCAAAATATAAACATAATCAACATACCTTGGTATATTTCAAGGGATGAGATCTCATCTCCAAGATCAACTAGATTAGCACGATACATGTATAAACATAATCATATCAATATATAGAAATAATTTCAACCATTATCCAGTTACCATGCATGACTATACCATAACCATGAAAATGCATGCATAACGACATATAGACATTGACATGCATAACAAATTCATAACCAACATGCACTCATGATGACCACATCTAACAACAATCACCATCATCCTTTACATGGTGACATAACTGCAACAACAACCACCACCATGCATAGACAACAAGCATATATACCATAAGCATAGAGAACACATATGAAACCTACATGTATGCATGACAAACACATTATGCCCATACAGTCTAAGTGGTGATCCATGCTATGATACCACTCCGTAACACCCTCCTCCTACATTTACCCAAGCTAATCGGTTGATTAGGTTAAACATGTCATGAAGAGTTACTATGATATGATTCTACCTCTTAGATCACCTTAAGGAACTAGAATCGACAAACCAACACTTTAGAGACCTCCCTCAGGAGCTACAGAAGCTTTAGGAGCCAACCAATCCCTCCAGGTATCCAAACCTTGAGAGAAATTACTTCTTGATTGAACTAGACCCCCAGTCACTCCCATGACAAGCCTTCCATGTGACTAAGACCCTACAGTCACTCCCACAACAAGGCCTCCATGCGAATGAAACCTTTATCAGGCAGTTTTGTTCCAACAACCCCAACTTCTGAGCCACTTTTTCAGGGATAGGACTCAGGTCTCTACCTAGAACTTCATGAAACTTCCAAAAATGATTAATTACAAGATGACAAGGTCTGTAATTCAAAACTTGAACAAGGACTTGAACTGATAAGGCATAGCCATGATAAAAATTCTATTAAACACATCATGAAAATGTAATCTATAGGTCATATAGACACATATGAGCATAGGGACTTCATACTTATTTGAGAATTGTCAAGAAGGTCTGATGCCCTCTCACAATAGCTATACTATCATCTATTAGGTCATACATTCATTAGCAAATCATTTACTAATAAAATCATGATGATATCCATAACCAAAGTCTATCATAACCCATTCTTATTCCTATAGTTACACATGGAACACAAGAGGAAAGAGCTCTTATTAAAATATGTAAAAGCCAACCAAGCCAGGTACTTCCATGTACCACCCGACCATAGATTGAGCTAAACCAAATATTTATTTTAGCTAATAAACCCTGTGCCATATTCCAAGCATGAATGTGGGACTCACAACAAAACCAATCAAGGCCTCCTCAAGCTTTACTGTGTATCCCTCCAAGGGATTCATAGGCCCAATCAATAAACATACACTACAGGCATTACTGCAATCCTTCCATATAACGACTAAGGGATTACCAAGCCCTAAACAAGCATGGATGCTTCTAGATCTCTCCACCTAAACAGTGAGTAATTTGTCCATATCCACTCTCTAAGATTTACCGTGTATCCTGTAATTACTGGTGAAGGGATTCCTAGGCCCAATGAGGGTATTCACCTCTAGGATTTACTGTGTAGCCTGCCATTACTGGTTAAGCGATTCATAGGCCTGACGAGGGTATTCAAAACTAGGCTTTATCATGTATCCTGCCATTACCGGTCAAGGGTTTCATTGGCCTTGTGATTTTTCCTGAGACCACCCCACTTAGTTCCGAAACCATCTAAAAATATATCTCAACCAAGTAACAAAAACCAAATCACACCATGGCTATCTGGAAATGGCAAGGCAAGGCTGAAAACCACTATCTCACCAGGAAAAACCTACACCATTGACAACAAGAGAACCAAATATACACATGCATGTACCATGCATGCCGAAACTAGCAAGGAAGTCATACATGCAACTCGATACATGCAAGTAATCCTGTTGTAGCCACTTGATCCCACTCTTCCCTGCTTGATCTTTGCTTCCCTTTGGTTTTTTTTCCTTCCTTTCCATTCCTTCCTCTAATGCTAGAGTGCTCCAAAAATACTCTCAAGTGTATGAGAGTATGAGAGAGTAGAGAGAATAGAGAGATAGATCTCCAAAATAGAACTGACAAACGTTAATCTAACAAAAGGTTGTGAGCTGATCCTTAGAAGCCTTTTTATTAATGAGGCCTCTATTTTCTTCATTTTCCATCATTTTACTCCTCACATGCAATCTGTGGCCTTTAACCTTCCATTTCTCCTAATTTGCATTATTTTCATAAATAAAATGCCAATTAATGCCTCTTTGCGTTTTCAATGCCTTTGCCATTGAATTTTCCAATTCTCTTTAGCCATAATAAACCAAATGAACACCCACACTAGGATATTTTTCCCAACATTCAACTTGGAATAAGTGTCCCATGACCTTGGTCCTATATTGCCTTTATTAACTTTAATACATGGATTTTTAGCCCATGGCCATTATATAGTGAAAGTTTTTGGAATATTCAGATGAGATTTATTTTGATCCTTATTTCATTTTCTCTAATGAGCTACTTCCTTATGTCTTTCCATTGAAGGGTTTGTTCAGGTGTGGGATTCTCTCCATAAATTCTAGTAACATTGTCATAAGTGATAGCCATATTTTTTGGGGTCTGGAAAACCTCAAAAAAAAGTTTTCATAGAACCCGAGGGCCACATGGCACCCTTCCATTGGGCCATATGATGCCCCTTGGTTGGTCCACCTAAAACTCAACAACCATTGAAATTCCATCAACACATCTTGTATGACCTGCCATGTGTCAACATGTGATTAACCCATCTATCTGCTATACCTACATAGTCACCCACTAACATTAGTGCCACATCACTTGTACGACATGCCTAGTTAGCAGCCTAGTCAACTGTGCAAGTTGACTTTTTAGTTGTTTTCCAAAAAGTTCATAACGCGATAAATTTCACATACGGTGTCAGATTGAGGCGATTCAAGCATCGATGGAATTAGAACGACGAGAACTACGATTTGACACTAGTTTTGATCAATTTTGACCACTTTGATTTTTAAGCATATTTTTGATCCTCTAGATCATTCCTCCTCGTTGGAAGCTTTTGGACCACCAAAAGTCTGTTTTTACTCAACAAGTAAGTGAGGGTACAACTCCCTCACTTTCTTGATCTTAATCCACCTTTCTTTACTTCGATGGGTACCTTTGAGCTCCACTCAAAGATACTCCACATTACCTCTATGTGAAGTCCTGATTCTGCTACCAAGAATTATATCTTCTTGCAACTCATCTAAATATTCAGGAGGAAAATATGTAATATATGGAATCTGAACATTCTCTTTATGATCATCAATCATTGGAGGCTCATACAATCTGAATCTTTCCACATTCACAATAGAATAAATTTTCATATAAGGTGGAAAATCTAATTAGAAAGCATTGTTACCAATATTCTCCAAAATTTTGAAACAACCATATCTGATTGGCTTGAGATTTTTACCTTCACCTTGATGTCTTTCCTTTTTGATATACAACCAAACTTGATATCCCTCTTGGAAATCATGATCAACTTGATGCTTGTCATGGCTTGATTTGTACTTTCCTTTCATTTTATCAAGCTGCTCTTGTACTCTTTGATGCACTAGCAAAATTTGTTCAATGAAATTCTTGGGTTTTTCCACATCACTATAACCACCTACTACAATATATTTTCCAAAGTTGAAATCCAAAGGATACTTTAACAAATAACCTAAAAAAGCTTCAAATGGATATACTTGTTTAGATCAATGCTTGATATGATTGTAGGCATGCTGGATGTAATGCAAGTGCTCATCCCAATTTTAGAATGCTTATCACAATATCGATGAATTAGATGCACTATTGTTTTATTTACCACTTTTTTCTGGTCATTGATTTGTAATTTTGTGGATGAAATGTTGTGCTCATTTTCAACTTGGTGTCCATGAGTTCCCATAAATTCGAACAAAACTTACTGACATATTGAGAATCTCGATCAGAAATAATAGAAGTGGGTAACCCAAAGTGAATGCATACATTTTGGAAGAACATCTTTATGGTATGTTCGACTATAATCTGTTTCTTACATGGAATCAACACACACATTTTTCTGAAACAATCCACAAAAACATATATATAATCATGACCTTTTCTTGACATTGGAAGTCCCCCTACAAAATCCATAGAAATTTTTTCCCAAGGACGTGAAGGAATAGGAAGTGGAGTGTATAAACCCAATTTCCTATTGTTAGTCTTGCTAGTAGCGCACATGGAACATCCTCTTACATATCTTGAAACATTTTCATTCATGCGAGGCTAGTAACAATACCTCTGAATTTGTGCAACTATTTTGCCTACACCAAAATGACCAACAATAAGAGAAGTGTGTTCTTCCCTTATGACAAGGATTATTTCACCCTATGGAACACATAACTTGCCAAGATGATACAACAACTTGTTATGAACATGATAATCCAACTCTTCAACATGATTTCCTTAAATCAAAGTTGCATAAACATCTTTAAAGTCATCATCTTGAATATACTATTCAATATAAATTTCATGCATGATTGAGTTATTCTTAAGAATGATAGATTCATTAACAATAGGCCTTGATAACATATTAGAAAAATTGTTGTATATACATTTCTTGTATTGATTACCAAATGAAATTTGTGTAGAAATATCTTCCACGTGAAATGTATAGCTTGTTGTACCTTAGCTTGCGATTGTAAATATTGCAAAGGTTGATAATCAGTATGAATAATCATTTCTTTACCCATCAAATAATGCTTCCATTTCTTCACGCCTTATACCAAAGCATACAACTCTTTATCATAAATTGGATAGTTAATTACTACATTGGTAAAGGTTTTAGAATGATAACAAATAGGCTTCCCATGTTGTATCAAAAATTCTCCCACGGCATAATCACTTGCATTGATTTGAATCTCAAATGGTTGCTTAAGATCTAGAAGTGCTAGAACTATTACTGTATTGATTTTTTCTTTCAATGTATTGAAGGCTTTCTACTACTTTCCTCCCCACTGAAAGACTTGTTTCACACTTCTCAAAGCATGTAATGGTGTTACAATGATTGAGAAGTTAGCTATATTTTTTCTCCAATATTGGGTTGATCCCAAAAAGCTCCTTACTTCTATTACATTGTTGGGTTTAGGCCAATTGACAATAAATTTAACTTTTGAGGGATTAATCTTCAATTCACCCCCTCCTACAATATGTGTTGGCATTATGATGCATGTGTTGTCCTTAATGGCAAGTCACTTGTAACAGAATTCACAAGTCAGTTCATACGTAACAAAATGATGCGTTTGTTAACGGGAAAAGTGTCTATTCAGAACGACCCTATCCCACTAAGGTGTGACAGTGACCTTAGAAACAAACAGAGAAAACTACTTTCGTATTCTTCTTTATGAACTATAAACGAAGAGGAATAGGATGAACGAACCTGTGTCTTGCGCTAGTCCTTTGATCCAATCTCTCTCCTCTTTGACAGCTTCCAGCTACCTGCTCCCTTACTTGCCCAGCTTCACCAAGTTCCTGTAAGATCACAGCAGAAGAAAACTACACAAAGACATGGATTTATATTCATAAATAGCTTAGGATCAGATTTAAGCTAAACATACAAATGTAACAAACATCAAGGATGCACAAGCATGTAGGAGAAACTCAAATAGTTTTATTGATATAACAAGAAGATCCAGGAGGAGTTACAACCGATGATTCCTGATCCAACATCAACCTCCCAGCATAGAATCCCCTCTTCACCTCCAACAAAGCATAAATCACCCAATACTCTGATATCTATCTCAAAACCAATAGCAATTCTCTGCAATGTACAAAATTCCAGCCTCTGGATCTCTGGGATGAGGGATCCATATATAGATGTATGCAAAGAGGATGAGTCAGCTTATGATTTGACTAGTGTCTTCTCTCTGTCAGTTCTTGCTTCCACTTGGAGACTGAGAGCCTCTTACTCATCCTTGGTCGAACTAAGTGAGGCAAGTGTCATTGGGGAAGATTCTGGAAGCTTCCATTGTCTTTCAACCTCGCAGAATGACACTGCCATTTGTCATTTCCCGCTCAACGCACCCTGGTAGTGCATTTAGGTGCATTGCAATGCACTTAGCTAGTGTATTTGGGTGCTATGCAACGCAGCTAGCCAGTGGAGCAACTGAAATGATCCTGATTTGACTGATTCTGAGCAGTTTCTGGTGGAGAACTTCTGGGAGAAGCTGTAATTTGTTGACCTTGTTCCTTTAGGGGTCGGAACAACACTTTTAAGGACTTAGGATCCCTTGGTTTATGGACATTTCATGCTTATAGCTGTAAGGCACAAAAATGTCTATAACAGTTGCCCCCTAAAGTATGAGGCCGTTTATCGGGTGAAATGCTTTATTAGGAGGATCTGAAGTTCTTTCAATGCTGGGAGGAGACCTATAATAAGATACAATACAATACATTATCTTCATACTATTTTTCATGATCTAGCTGAGGCGGGCATTCCCATGCTCAGCTTTATAAATTCATTTTCATGTACATAGGACAGACAATCGTCTGATGGTAGACTGATGATTCTGATAGAGCCATCATCCTTTTGGTAGGATGATTATCTGTGCTGCAATGTTGTACATTTCAATGTTTTTATTTTTCCTGAATATATATCGCAGCCTGGATGGATGAAACTAGATCTGAGGTCTTCAATCTCATCCGATCTTCACTCGAAGTACAAGTTGATCCATGTGAGAAATGTTTTGAAGTCGAACATGGAAATACATCACTTGATTACCAGTCAATGATGTAAACCGTTAACAAGCGAGAGAGGAATCACCGATAATGATGATGACCCTCAAGGTACTACAGTATAATTCACATGGTGTGAATAAAGGACTTGGCATCGAACACCACGCAAAATCTTTCGGTCGAAGGTCATTGATGTATACCTGTCGCCGGAAGTGAGAAACTTGCCATTGAGGCATGCAAGCTTCAAAGTACTGAATGGGGTGTTCCTAGATCAACTTCTTGGATAATGAGCCGGTGTCGACAAGAAGCAATCCGTCAAAGGAGGGCCTTAATGAATCCCACATCAATGACAGAACGAAGCAAATGATTTTGATGGAGGTGAAAACAATCTGATGATATATGGTTCAAGATGGCAGTCATGAAAGAATGAAGTATAATGTATGGTAATGGATGGGACACAGGTGACTTCTATGGATGACTTCTCTTGAACATGTCGGCGACACTTATGTGATGGATTGGTAGCATTTACCCCAAATGTGGATGGTATGGTGTGACCATGGTGATGTGACCGGTGAATGAAACAACCCAACCCGACTCGGACACAGAGTGGAAGTGTCATGTTCAAGAGCGACTTGCTACCAATAAAGATTCTTTGAGTTTTCTTCCCAATTTTTCCCCAGTCATTGCTGACCAGTACCTCTTTATTTTTTTCAAGCTTGAGGAGGATAACATATGCTTGTTCTATAATTTGCCCTTCGGGCAAACCCATCGCTATGTTTTAACGAGCCTAGCGATAGTGAAACTCGTTCTCGTCTAAAGACAAGTTCGTCGCTATTAATCTTTTTAACGAGTCTAATGACAAAGATAACGCGGTCCTTTTCATTTTAAGAGAGTCTGAAAAGGTACGTAAAGTTAACTCCAAAATTCCTTTTTCGTCATCTAATCCCTTAAGTCCTCTTATCACTCAGGTTGTCCCTGAAGGTTAAGAAAGGGATACGGCCGAGGTAACCACAAACCAACTTTGGACTGCAGGTTCTAGCCAACCTGCAATCAGAGAGGGCTCTCTCTTTTAGATTTAGCTTTGTTTGAAAGGATTTTAGGCTAGGTCTTGGGTTCAGGGGGTTCTTTGTTTTGTTTTGGTGGGAAAATTGATTTTTCAGGTAGAGAGGCAGTGCACAGTCTAAGGGTTTCGAACCATTGGGCGTGGAGTCGAGGAGAGAAATGTTGTTAAGTTTCCTTAATAACAGTGAGGGAAAATGGAGCGAGATAGCTGAGGTTGAAGCAATCTTCAGGTTCAAAGGATGGGGTGAATGCTAAAGAAAGAGAGGCAGTTAAGAATCTCTCCAACAGATTAGCAGAGAAAATAACAGGGCGCTACCTAGGGGCAGTTAAGAATCCCTAGATAATTGGCCAACACAGGTGAATTGTGGTAAACATGAGCCAGAAGGAATTCAATGTTCATAACCAATTCTTTAGAGGAAAACATCAAGAAACAGCAGAAATTGAGCATAGAGAGTATCTAAACTAATTCTAGGCTATTCCTTTTCTCTGCTATTTAGATAATGGCAAATACATAAACAGAGATAAGAGGCACTTATTGCTTCAGTCCGCAGCGCAGGAATTCCATATTCAACTCTTCAAAACATTCATCAACAACAGACAGTTCGCTCTCCAAGCTTTAAGTAATCTTTGATTACAGAAAAGTTCAGGTATACACAGCGAGTCTCTAGTGAAAATTCTCAATTAACCAACCCTTAAAACTATACAGAGGGTGGTATATATAGGGCAAAACTTTCTGTCTACTGCTTTTATTACATCTTGACCTAATCAGGTCATAAAACATAATTTATTGACCTAAATCTATCTGGAATTAAATGCAAAAAATCTCTTGAGTGGCGCTGAGGGTCGCCGTATCAGAAATAAGTGAATGATGTGGTCCTTGGTGGCTTGCTGTAGTGTCTTCTGAAATAAATATGCATGGGTTCCTACTCCTTGATGTCTGCCTCCATTTAAAGTCTAAGCTATGATTTGAGTGCGGGAATGGGCTTTAGTTGCTTGATTTGACTTTCTGGGGGGCTCCATTAATTCTTATCTGTTTCGAGCCACTAAAATATCTTCAGCTGATACTCTTTTGGCGTTTTTTCCTTCTCTAATGCTCTTCGACAAAATCTGGACTGGTGATCTGATGTACTGCGGGTCTAATCCCTGATAAATGGCCGTTGTTCGGCCTCTGTATTTTCTAAAATGATCTTCTGCTCCTTTGGGTGTGCTCTGTGAAGAAAATGGATCATTCTTGCGCCTTTTTGGGCTTCCTGGGGCCGCATGGTGAGAAGATTCCTTGAAGATTCTCCATTTCGGCCTAAAAAATCCTGCGATGAGCGATTTGCGCAAATCTAGGTGCAAATCGCTCATCAAAAACTGCCTCAGAATTCGATTCCGGGGCTCCGAAGTGCGACTTTTGCGCCTCTGCGTCCAAAAACGGGCTGATGACGTCAGCATTGTACGGTGGGTGACGTCAGCATGGCTACGTGGCGGGATGACGTCATCATGACGTCATCTTGTATAGATGATGACGTGGCAGGTACGGTGGCGGGGACACGTGGTAGTGACGTGGCAGGAGGCCACGCAGGCAGGTGAAGCAACATGTGACTGGGCAAGGGGGGGTGACTCAGCACGTGACGTAGGGTGTGACGTGGGCATGTGACGTCACTGGGCAGGGCGGTAAGCGGTATGTGACGCACCGCTTTTCGGGGATGGCGGTTTCGGAGGTAGGGGCTCTGCCACAGCCCAGTGCCTGACGCCTGGCGGGAGTACGGCGGTAATGCCGCCCATCTCCCGGACGCTAAAGTTCGGGCGGTTCGGGGATGGGGCGGCCCGCCCACCGTCGATCTGCGGGGTTGTGGATCAGATGGCTGGCGGTTGATGCGATATGACGGAGGGATAAGGGGCTCGTATATTCGCGGTATATGCCTTTTTTAATAATGCGCGCGGGATTTAAACTTCGGGAAAGTGGGTTATGGGGTTTCAAGAATGCGCAGGTTAGTATTTATGCACAAAACTTCGGTTTAGGGGCAGAATATAGGTTTTTTACAGCGTTAGGGTGAAATTTTACAAGGGGAAAGGTGAAAACATGGGTTTCTTTGGGGTTTTTTAGGGTTAAGGGAGAGGTTACTAGCTGACCAGATGTCAAACTAGCTCCTTAATGACTCGGATGGGCTAAAAACCGTCCCAGATGGACTGAGATTTCCCGGACTTATAGAGAATATGGCTATATTGCCAGGGAGGGGTATTTACATAGGGGAGTTTATATACATGATTTTAATAGGGGAAGGGAAAAATTGATAGGGAGTTATATAATAAAGTTAAAAGTTAATATGGAGATGAAAAGAGGGCGCTAAGGTATGAGACCTTAGGTTTTGTTGGGAAAAGCAGGCTCACAGATGATGAGTGAGCAATCCTTGAGTGAAGGAGATCCTCACCAAGGCAAATGTCATGGAGATGATGAAACTGAGAGGCTCAAGCAGATCTTGACCTCTTGGGGGATGTTAGTAAGTGACTTGGGGGGAAATGAGAAGAAGGGGATGTTAATGAATTCCATCTTGAGTACCTTCATGAAACTGCAAAACTGCCTGATAACTGTGATCTGAAAAAATAAGACATTGTGAGGTACAAAATCGATCACAAGTCATCACTCTGCCACTGAACAACTACCTACCTAGCCTACTGTCCTAACATTTTTTCTCCTTTTTGTCTTGGGTGCACTTAGACTTGCAGACCCAGATTCACAATTTTTCTTTTTTCTATTTTCCTATCTAAATCTACACTTATTTCTGCCAGGGCCTAGATTAAACAATTGGGTCCTTTTGATTCTCTACCTATCTACAAATGTGCCAAGATTAAACTATTTGGACAGATGTCATTCTCTATATTCTAAAACAGGAAATTGAAACCTAGGGAGACCAAGATTAGACTATTTGGACCTCCCTTTAAGAAATTCTTCAAAACTTGGAACAACTCATCAAAATTGGAAACAGCAGTGGCATTTGAATTGGCACACCTTATTACTTCTTCTCTGGTTTTCTTCTCTGAAAATATGGAACCTTGCTGCAAGAAAGATGACATATTTGGCATGTAAAAATGTCAATCATGAAAAATGATACCCTGTTGCAACAGGAGGCTAACAGTGGCTCCACTTGGGGATGGCTTTTCCTTGTGAAAAGTCAAGAACAACAGGTCAGACTGCCTTGATCTCTGTTGTTACCATAAACAGAAAAACTTCTTTGCTCTGGCCGTTAGAAATATGAAACTCTATGACAAAACAACCTTCTCCTCAAGTGAATCTTTGTGAACTGCTCGGCAACGCCTGCTTTCTTCTGCGTGCTGAATTATTATATACAATGCTGCCTGAGTATATATCTTTGAAAACATGGATTGCAAATTGATGTACTTCCTTCATCTTTGGTTTGAAACAATTTCCTGAAATTTTCCTCTTCTGTTAACCTTTTCTTGCCTGAAAATTGTAAGTGCAAAACAACTTCTCTTTGACCCGAATTGCTGTTATGACACTGTTACTCTTGCTGCTTTGTTGAGATTAATACAGAGATAGGTCTTTTTTTTTTTTTTTTAAACTGGACCATCAGCACCGGCTGTGCCTTCATGAATTTACTGCTGTTCTTTCGATAATTGGCATGCTTATCAAAAAGGAATAAAAAACAGTGCTCATCTATACACAATATAACTGTACAAAGATATTTACAGAACTTGCATTGTTTCAGCAACAAGGATCATGATAATGTTTCAACATCCTGCCATTCACAGGACCTTCTTCAATAGTGCGGTCCTCCATAGATCTGAGAAAATAGGTGTTGTTTCCTTGAACAACAAAAATAATAAACGGGCCTTTCCATAGGGAATCAAACTTTGCATGCTTGCCCTTGTCTTCTCTTCCTGAGTCCCACTTCAAAACTTTGTTACCAATACTGAAATTTTCAGCTTTAGCCCTCTTATCAAACATCTTTTTGAGCTTTTCTTGTAAGATTTGTGCTCTGTCATAGACTTGTTCTCTGGTTTGCTGAAGATGGATTGTCTGATTAATTCTTCTTTGAATGTCATTTGATTCAGCTTGAATTTCTTGTAACAGCTTGATAGTAGGAATGCCCGGGATGAAGGGAACCTGGCCTCCATGCCATATACCAGCTCGTAAGGGCTCATTCCGATTGATCTTTTGCTTGAAAGTTTGTCTACCCATAGGGCATTCACCAGCTTTTTGTGCCAGTTTTTCTTGTTTTCTTCTAGCATTTTCTTTATGATGTTGATGAGGCTCTTGTTAGATGATTCGACCAATCCATTGCCTTGAGGGTAATATGTTGTAGAGTGGCCCAGGGTGATATGAAACTTATGGCAGAAACTGATCATCTTTTTGGACTTGAAGGCAGCGGCATTGTCAGTGATGATTTTCTCAGGGCAGCCAAATCTGGAAAGGATGTTGCATTCAAGGAATTGGATAATTATGGTATCATTGGCTTGTCTACAGGGAATGGCTTCAACCCATTTGGTGAAATAATCGGTGGCTGTTAGGATCCATTTGTGCTGGCCTGAGGAAGAGGGATGGATTTCTCCAATGAAGTCAAGACCCCATTGTTGAAAAGGTTTTTCGGTGGAGATGGGTTTAAGGGGCATGGGCAACAATTTTCTCTTGCCTTCAAAAATCTGGCACTTGTGACATGTCATGGAAAACGTTTTTACATCTGCAAAGAGAGTGGGCCAGTAGAAACCAGCCCTCAGGATTTTGTCTGCTGTGGACTTCCAGTAGAGATGTCCTCCACAATCACCTGCATGGAATTCTTTCATTACATTGTTAGATTCATGCATGGTTAAACAATTTAACAATATACCTTCATGATTTCTCCAAAACAATGCACCATCAATAACACAAAATCTCAAAGCCTTCATTTTCAGAAATCTTTTCTTTGTCCTGGACAATCCTAGGGGAGCACACAGGTTTAACAATACATAGCAAATATCAGTGTACCAGGGGCATTGCAGAAATATTTCACTGATCTGTGGAGTCGCCAGCTCCGGTTCATTGTCCAGCTGGTTAATGTCTAAGGCTTGAAAATTTGTTTCGGACATCAGTTTAGCTAAACCTTGCCCCTTTATCAGCTTGGTTGGTTTTATTTCAATGTCGTATTGGAGGATACTTGCGATCCACTTTCCTCTTTTTCCTTCTAATCCGTCTTGAGTCAGTATGTCTTTTACAGCGGCGTGTGGGACGTAGGCGATCACGTGGGAATACAGTATGTACACTCTAAAATCCTTGAT
This sequence comes from Pinus tabuliformis, assembly GCA_031772625.1. Classification (NCBI taxonomy): domain Eukaryota; kingdom Viridiplantae; phylum Streptophyta; class Pinopsida; order Pinales; family Pinaceae; genus Pinus; species Pinus tabuliformis. The sequence continues at coordinate 698,400,332 of CM062805.1, read as the reverse complement.
GGCCTTAATAAGTGCGTAAGCCTGTTTTTCCATTATCGGGTACTTCAATGGGGCGTCTCTTAAGGCTCGGCTGAAAAAAGCAATTGGCTTTTCAGCTCCCTGTTCATCCTTCTGCAGCAGGACAGCAGCTATTGTATGCTCGGATGCAAACGAAAATATGATAAAATCTTTATCAAACTGGGGACTAGTTAGGACAGGGGTTTGAGTTAAGGCAGATTTGATACTCTCAAATGCTTACTTAGCTTCCAGGGACCATCTTACCTTGGCATCCTTCTTTAACATGTTGCTTAACAGTCTTATTAATTCAGCCAGATTTGGAATAAACCTTCTTAAGAAATTGATTTTTCCAAGGAATGCTTGTAGCTATTTTATGTTTCTGGGGTATGGAATTTGGAGGATAGCCTGTATTCTCTCAGGATCAATTCTGATTCCATCCTTTGATATAATGTGGCCAAGTAATTTTCCTTCTTCAAGGCCAAATAAAGATTTCTTAGGATTCAAGGAGATGCCATACTTTCTGCATGTTAAGAAAATTTGCCTGAGGTGCTTGAAATGTTCTTCATCATATTTGGAACCAGGAAGTCATGTATTTCTTTGGCGAAAGCAATATCCATTGCTCGTTGAAAGGTAGCACCAGTGTTTTTAAGTCCAAATGGCATCTTTACATACTTAAATGTTCCCCAGGGTGTAGTAAAAGTTGTTTTGTCTTGGTCATCTGGGTGAACAAGTATCTAGTTAAAACCTAAAAATCCATCTAGTAAAGAGATTCTAGATGATCCCACTACTCTCTGCAATATGTGGTCCATTTTGGGCAAAGGATAGTGGTCTTTTAAGGAGACTTGGTTTAAGTTTCTGAGGTCTACACAAAGTCTGATTTCACCTGTCTTTTTTCTTGTAGGAACAAGATTGGACACCCACTCAGAGAATCTGATAGGGGCTATTATGCCTGCTTCCCACATCCTTTTTACTTATTTTTCAATTGGGGGAAGCAGCACAGGGTTGATTCTTCTCAATTTCTGTTTGAAGGGCTTCTGATTGGGCTTCAATGGGATTGTGTGCTGAATCACTGATGTATCATAGGACTTCAAATCCTCATAGCTCCAGGCAAATACATCTTGAAATTCTTTGAATAAGTCAACGTACTTGGGCTTTTGATCGGGTGGCAAATTTTTGGACAGTTTGATCATCTTCGGATTCTCTGGTGTCCCAATGTTGTGTTCTTCAATTTCCGTGTTTATTGGTTGCAGTTTTGGTTTTCTGGGAACGTCATTAGAGTCAAACATGTCTTCTAGCGGAGTTAGTCCAGCAGGCAAAAAATTATCCTTTAGGTCAATGATTTCTACCTCTGTTCTGTCTGCTTCTTCCGCCTGTGTTTGTTTCAGCTGTTCAATGTTTTCATTGTCAAAAACGGTTGGCTTTAGAATCAGTTTGGTTGTTGTATCGTCTAGAGCTTGCTGACTTTCATTTCTCTGTTGTTCAGAATCTGTCATGTCATCTGTGTCAATGTGAGTATTTGAAAATTCGTGCGCAAGGGTGAGGAAATTATTAATCTGGGCATCATTCTCGAATACTTTCCAATCTCTGACGTTATTTGGGACGGTGGGCCTATGTTTTATTTCGGCTGTGAAATGATGGTGTGGGTCAAAAGGAAGTTTACATGTACTTGCGAATGTGGCCAGGCTGTGAGCGTGAATGTTGTGATTTCTGGAAATCTTGTCAAGCTTGAATTCAGTGAATGACTGGAGTATGTCAATAGCAGCAGTTCTATAGGCTCTCATTCTGTTGTCGTTGGTAACAAAATTACCTTTCATCTGTTGTATAACTAGATCAGAGTCACCTAGGATAGATATTTTAACAGCTCCTATAGCTTTTAATAGTTTAAGGCCTAAAAGCAGAGCCTCATACTCTGCCATGTTATTTGTGCATTTAAAGTTCAGTCTGTAGGCATGTCCTTCTGCATGTTTATTGAGTGTGTTATGAATCCAGACACCTGCCCCTGCTCCTAACTTGTTAACTGAGCCATCAAACTCTAAGAACCATGTGATTTCTTGCTTTTGATCAGTATCAAGAGATTGAGCTGTTTCAGGATTGGGCAGATCTAAAATTTCTGTTTGGGCAGGCTCTTGTAACATGCTGGTTGCGCCTGCTGTTTTGACAATCTCTTTATCATGGGTAACCGTTTCTTAACTGATGTGCACTTGTTGTTCTAGAGCTAGCAGTTTACCCTCAGTGGGTAAATTCATTTCATCATTAGATAAAATGAAAGAATCCATATCGGAATGGATCGAATAAATGGGAAAATTTTCAGGTTTGCTTTCACTACTCACTACATATTTCATGAGCGTTTCTCTGTACAGTCTCTTTGGTTGCCCAAAGACTGAAATGGTAGCATAGGAAAGGTCTAGTTGGAGGGATCCTTGAAGCTTAGCTCCCCATGATCTCGACAGGAGCATACCGTACTTGGGAGGAATGTCAGCGACTACTACATCCATGAGGATGGTTTTGTTCGGATATTGGACTAAGGAAACACACAGGTCTTTGATGAGACCTAGACATTTCACTTGACTTGAGTCAAATGAGTATAAATCTTTGTAAGGCCTTGTGATGTCGAGATTCAGTTTTTCCATAACTTCTTTGGGCATAAGATTGTGCGATGCCCCTGAGTCAAACATAGCGTTGTGCAAAACTTTGTCATGTATATGCAGACTGACATAAAAGGGCGGGACAGGTCCGTGGGTGGATTTTCCATTAACTTCTGGTCCAAATAATAGCTCAGGGGAATCATCCAAAACATTTACATCATCTTTGTTTTCTGGCATTTGCAATGATCTTTGAATTTGCTGCCTATATACATCGTGTTTGGCCAATTCTGAAAGAGGAATGGCTATCTTGAGTTTTCCAATCTCCGTTTCTAAATTAAATGGCTTTTCCAGTGGAGTCTTGGTGTTGATAACAGCAGTTTTTTCCTTTTCTCCTGAAATGTCAGTGGCTTTTTCTTGTTTATCACTGCTATGGGAAGTATTTTCTCGCGGTTTGGTAACTTCAGGAGTATTTTTTGGGATGTTGTTTGAATTCTCTTTTGAGAAAGGAGGCGTCAAAGGCTACTCAATAGCAGGCTGCGTGTCTGTTATGTCCTCTACAGTCACTTGACTTGAGTTTGAGGCAATCGTATCAGCTGGTTGGGTTATGACAGCTATGTTTTTAATCTTGTTGGGCTGTTTACTTCCCTTTGTCTTGCTGGGCTCAGAGATGTCAATGGTCCTAGTCCTGAGCTTATACTGTTTGTGTACTTCATACACAACAGTATCATAACCCTGCTTGAAATCAAAAGATTCACCAGTTTTAGTCTGAAATTGACTATCATCATGTTCATTTTGGTCTTCTTATGTAAGGAACGTTTGATGCTCACCCTTTAGGTCCATTAAATTCATGTGATCGTCTTCTATAGGCTAACTAGAAGTGGATCCTTCTACATAGTTATCTTGAAAAGGGGGTCTTATGTCTTGGTCTTGGTTAGACCTGCCAGCATTTATGTTCTGTGTTTTCCTGAAATTTGGATTTCTTATCGTGTTGGGCTACTGTCCTTCCCATGATGCCTTTCTCTCAACATGTTCTACTCTTTCTCCTAGTCTTTTCAGGCCATTAATGATAACATCAAGCTTCTGGTCAAAGGTTGAGGGTTCTTCCTTAAAGGTGGTTCTCTTTTCCATTCTCGCTCTATTTCTTTTGGCAATTAAGTTAGCTTCTATGGTAACAGCAACCTTTTGGGCGTCTTCAAGAGTTGTAGGGGCTCTTTCTTTCAACTGATATGCCATATCAGGGTCAAAACCATCAGGAAATTTGTACAGGGCCAGATCGGGTGGAGGCCTTAAATTCTGTGGTATCGCATTATATACATTATTGAATCTTGCACAGTACTCCAAAACGGTCTCTTGAGGACCTCGTTTGATTGTATCATATTCAGCTAATATGTGCAAGGGATCTTTCTTTTTCTCCCATCTGTTGGTAAAGGATAGGTAAAGCTCATCAAGAGTGGTTATGGAATTTGCAGCAAGTGATCTGAACCAAGTTCTAACATCACCTGTCAGGCTCTGGACAAAAATTCTCATTCTCACGCTGTCATCATCTATTTCATAGTTTTCAAAATAGTCTTGCATCTTTTTGGCATGTTGAATAGCTGTGAGGGGACCAGTGGAATCAAAATATGTGATTTTGGATTGGTAATCTTGAGGTAAAGCTGCAGCATTAGCAGGCAATTGCAGGGGTGCATATCTATTAGCCATATTGGTGGGGATAACAGGAACAACAGGGATTATAGGGACAACAGGAACGACTGGTACAGTGGAAACAACAGTAGCAGTAATGGGAATATGTGTAGTGAATGAAGGTGCGAAGGGAGGGCTTTGAGATGTAGATGATGAACTAGGGGAAGCAGGGGTAGACCGGAATAAAACCTTGACAGGAGTTGGAACAGAGCTAGGGTAAGCTGTTTCAGGACTCAAATCAGCAAAATTTTCCTGTCTTTTTTGCTTCCTAAGGATTTTAGGGATTATGTTAGGGTTTTCAAAAATAGCTGGAGGATCTGGGTCTGAGTTTGACCTTGTATATCGCGGATTTTTCTTAGGAGCCAGCTTCCGAACTTGTTTTTTGGATATATTTTTTGTATTATTTTTGTATTCACATAAGATTTTGGAATGGCTGTGTATATCTTAAAACTAGCATGAAGATTGACTGAAGTAGCTTTTATCTAAACCTGTTAATGTAAAACAAAAACAGTTTCAAAGGCTTCCTGGCTGACATTCAGGCTTCATCTGTAGTTTTAGGAAATATACAGCAATTAGAAAATCGATTTCTACAGGAGTTTTTAACCTTCTTCGTGAAACTTTGTAAAATTAACTGAGGAGAATCCCCAGTGGAGTCACCATTATATTATCACTCAGGTTGTCCCTGAAGGTTAAGAAAGGGATACGGCTGAGGTAACCACAAACCAACTTTGGACTACAGGTTCTAGCCAACCTGCAATCAGAGAGGGCTCTCTCTTTTAGATTTAGTTTTGTTTGAAAGGATTTTAGGCTAGGTCTTGGGTTCAGGGGGTTCTTTGTTTTGTTTTTGGTGGGAAAATTGATTTTTCAGGTAGAGAGGCAGTGCACAGTCTAAGGGTTTCAAACCATTGGGCGTGGAGTCGAGGAGAGAAATGCTGTTAAGTTTCCTTAATAACAGTGCGGGAAAATGGAGCGAGATAGCTGAGGTTGAAGCAATATTCAGGTTCAAAGGATGGGTGAATGCTAAAGAAAGAGAGGCAGTTAAGAATCTCTCCAACAGATTAGAAGAGAAAATAACAGGGCGCTACCTAGGGGCAGTTAAGAATCCCTAGATAATTGGCCAACACAGGTGAATTGGGGTAAACATGAGCCGGAAGGAATTCAATGTTCATAACTAATTCTTTAGAGGAAAACATCAAGAAAGAGTAGAAATTGAGCATAGAGAGTATCTAAACTAATTCTAGGCTATTCCTTTTTTCTGCTATTTAGATAATGGCAAATACATAAACAGAGATAAGAGGCACTTATCGCTTCAGTCCGCAGCACAGGAATTCCATCTTCAACTCTTCAAAACATTCATCAACAACAGACAGTTTGCTCTCCAAGCTTTAAGCAATCTTTGATTACAGAAAAGTTCAGGTATAGATAGCGAGTCTCTAGTGAAAATTCTCAATTAACCAACCCTTAAAACTATACAGAGGGTGGAATATATAGGGCAAAACTTTCTATCTACTGCTTTTATTACATCTTGACCTAATCAGGTCATAAAACATAATTTATTGACCTAACTCTATTTGGAATTAAATGCAAAAAATCTCTTGAGCGGCGCTGAGGGTCGCTGTATCAGAAATAAGTGAATGATGTGGTCCTTGGTGGCTTGCTATAGTGTCTTCTGAAATAAATATGCATGGGTTCCTGCTCCTTGATGTCCGCCTGCATTTAAAGTCTAAGCTGTGATTTGAGTGCAGGAATGGGCTTTAGTTGCTTGATTTGACTTTTTGGGGGGCTCCATTAATTCTTAGCTGCTTCGAGCCACTAAAATATCTTCGGCTGATACTCTTTTGGCGTTTTTTCCTTCTCTGATGCTCTTCGACAAAATATGGACTGCTGATCTGATGTACTGCGGGTCTAATCCCTGATAAATGGCCATTGTTCGGCCTCTGTATTTTCTGAAATGATCTTCTGCTCCTTTGGGTGTGCTCTGTGAAGAAAACGGATCATTTTTGCGCCTTTTCGGGCTTCCTGGGGCCGCATGGTGAGAAGATTCCTTAAAGATTCCTTGAAGATTCTCCATTTCGGCCTAAAAAATCCTGCGATGAGCGATTTGCGCTAGGTGCAAATCGCTCATCAAAAACTGCCTCAGAATTCGATTCCGGGGCTCCGAAGTGCGACTTTTGCGCCTCTGCATCCAAAAAAGGGTTGATGACATCAGCATGATGTCAGCATTGTACGGCGGGTGACGTCAGCATGATGTCAGCAGGGTGACGTGGCGGGATGACGTCAGCATGACGTCATCTCGTACGGACGATGACGTGGCAGGTACGGTGGCGGGGACACGTGGCAGTGATGTGGCAGGAGGCCACGCAGGCAGGTGACGCAACATGTGACTGGGCAAGGGGGGGTGTCTCAACAGGTGACGTAGGGTGTGACGTGGGCATGTGACGTCACTGGGCAGGGCGGTAAGCGGTATGTGGCGCACCGCTTTTCAGGGATGGCGGTTTCGGAGGTAGGGGCTCTGCCATAGACTAGCGCCTGACGCGTGGCGGGAGTACGGAGGTAATACTGCCCATCTCTCGGACGCTAAAGTTCGGGCGGTTCAGGGATGGGGCGGCCCGCCCACCGTCGATCTGCAGGGTTGTGGATCAGACGGCTGGCGGTTGATGCGATATGACGGAGGGATAAGGGGCTCGTATATTCGCGGTATATGCCTTTTTTAATAATGCGCGCGGGATTTAAACTTCGGGAAAGTGGGTTATGGGGTTTCAAGAATGCGCAGGTTAGTATTTATGCACAAAACTTCAGTTTAGGGGCGGAATATAGGTTTTTTACAACGTTAGGGTGAAATTTTACAAGGGGAAAGGTGAAAACATGGGTTTCTTTGGGGTTTTTTAGGGTTAAGGGAGAGGTTACTAGCTGACCAGATGTCAAACTAGCTCCTTAATGACTCGGATGGGCTAAAAACCGTCCCAGATGGACTGAGATTTCCTGGACTTATAGAGAATATGGCTATATTGCCAGGGAGGGGTATTTACATAGGGGAGTTTATATACATGATTTTAATAGGGGAAGGGAAAAACTGATAGGGAGTTATATAATAAAGTTAAAAGTTAATATGGAGATGAAAAGAGGGCGCTAAGGTATGAGACCTTAGGCTTTGTTGGGAAAGCAGGCTCACAGATGATGAGTGAGCAATCCTTGAGTGAAGGAGATCCTCACCAAGGCAAATGCCATGGAGATGATGAAACTGAGAGGCTCAAGCAGATCTTGACCTCTTGGGGGATGTTAGTAAGTGACTTGGGGGGAAATGAGAAGAAGGGGATGTTAATGAATTCCATCTTGAGTACCTTCATGAAACTGCAAAACTGCATGATAACTGTGATCATAAAAAATAAGACATTGTGAGGAACAAAATCGATCACAAGTCATCACTCTGCCACTGAACAACTACCTACCCAACCTACTGTCCTAACAGTTTTTCTCCTTTTTGTCTTGGGTGCACTTAGACTTGCAGACCCAGATTCAAAATTTTTCTTTTTTCTATTTTCCTATCTAAATATACACTTATTTCTGCCAGGGCCCAGATTAAACAGTTGGGTCCTTTTGATTCTCTACCTATGTACAAATCTGCCAAGATTAAACTGTTTGGACAGATGTCATTCTCTATATTCTAAAACAGGAAATTGAAACCTAGGGAGACCAAGATTAGATTGTTTGGACCTCCCTTTAAGAAATTCTTCAAAACTTGGAACAACTCATCAAAATTGGAAACAGCAGTGGCATTTGAATTGGCACACTTTATTACTTCTTCTCTGGTTTTCTTCTCTGAAAATATGGAACCTTGCTGCAAGAAAGATGACATATTTGGCATGTAAAAATGTCAATCATGAAAAATGATACCCTGTTGCAACAGGAGGCTAACAAGTCCGAAAAAGTATAAAACAATATAGAAGGGATGAATTTTCGATAGTTTTAACGAGCCGAACAAAACAAGCGCTCGATCTTTTTGTGCAATAATCCCTCAGGTCCAAAAAGATTAAAATCTAGAGTAGGGATAGCACTTCCGGTCGCTTTAACGAGCTGGAAGGCCAAAACTCGGCAACCTTTTCATATTTTACGAGTCAGTTGAAAAGAGCTTAAAGAAGACTCGTCTTTTGAGGAACGAGTGATAAAATGGGTAGCAGCTGATTCCAGGTAAGGTTTGGAATTTTCCAATCACGGCAGTGTCACAAGGATGGCTAGTGAAATCACTCTTCGCAGTTGTTCCTCAAAATGGGTAAACAATCAAATGGAGGTGAATGATCGGCCAATGGAAAAGTGGAGGTGACGGTGCAAACACAACCAAGGTTTTAATGGCTGAAATGCTACATTCACGGTGGTTATTTACCGGGGGAATAGTTCATTTTTTAACGAGCTTAAACGTGGGTGGAAACATTTGCTCATGTCTTATGTTTATTTTTTAACGAGCTTGAACTATGTGCTAAAACTACTCGATTAGATGGTCTCGTTTTGAGTTTTTAACCATAAATAGCTTTGTCCTTCCAAAGATAGTACTGTATTTTCAACTGCTTCATCAAACTAGTCAGAAATGAACAATATTTGCTTGAAAATGAGATTAAAATGCTAATATTTTACTTTGAACTACGTAAAAGTAATTAAAAAGTGTTTTTACCTCTCATTTTACCATTTCATTTGAACTTGGTTTGTTGGAGCTTTGGAGGTGCTTTTCCCCCTCGATTTTCATCAGTTGATTTCGGGAGATCCTGTGGACGATTCTCGGCGCCGTCTGGACCAGGTAGGAGCTAAACCTGAGCTCTTTCATTTCATGGTTTCCATTTTGATTTTTGACCCTGATTCCCTGCTTTTTTGAGCCCCTGGGGTTTGAGGGGTTCGTTATGCCATCAACGCACCCCCAGTGTATCAAAACCTGCATTGAATGCTTGCTTGTATGAAGGCAGTTTGACATTCAACGCACCTAGAACACTGCTGCAGGTGCGTTGGGCACAGAAAGGGAATTTGTTGCAAAATTTTTGATGGAATTTTTGCCTGTTTCTCACCAAAATCAGGATCTAACTCCTCTCTTGTTTGTTTTTTCAGAGATTTGGGAGCAAGATGACCCTTACATGGCGAGAATGTGAGCATGAAGAGGAGGACATGATTGCCCTACATGATCCAGTTACAGTGAACGCGCTGCGGAATTGTGGCTTGCTGAAGTTCTTCCGCATTTCTAGCATGAGACAGCAGATCAACCTACTGTAGTATTTGCTCGATGCTTGGGATCCTACCAATCAAGTTTCCAGATTAGGGGCAAATCTATCCCCTTGACTACAGTAGACATCTATTTCTTGACTGGCTTGTCGAGGCGGGGTGCCCCCATCTCTTTGTCAGGTTCGGCCTGAGGAGGCGATTTTGTGAGAGATTATGTCCGCCGGTATTGCAGGGAAGGATCTCAGCTGAGTAAAGACGGCAAGATCATCATCCGTGATGTCACTGACAGGTCCCTTAGGACTATCCTGTTTACTTTTGGTAGGATGGCCGGTAGTGCGTCTCTTCATGTAGCCAACAGATCCTATATGCAGCATGCCTTGGAATGCCTCCAACCGAAGGTGTTCAACTGGTGTGATGCAGTACTTCTTGTGATGAAAGAACAGTTGACCAAGATAAAGAACGGGAGGTTGAAGAACTTTGGGTTCGGTTCTATTTTGACCGCCTTTGCCTTGGAGAAGATACCACTGATGCAGCCGCAGTACATTGCACTCGATTTACCTTCTCCTACTGAACCACGTATGCAGAGATGGGTTGACCATATGTCTAGGCATGCTGGCCAGTCTCAGATTTCATTTTCTGATACCTTCTTCAGGTGGTTTGATCGTCAGGAGATGGTTTATTCCGAGTATCCATATGCTGGCATGGACTTCCGGGGTGATCCAGATTTAGTATTGCCGGATGGCGAGCAGTGGGGTGCTATTGGTAAAATCTCTGACCATATTGTTGTTTACTGTTTTTGTTTATAATGTCCTTGTGCTTTATTCTATCAAGACTTTAATCAAACTCATGTGTACATGCAGATGTTGGTCCTGTTCGTCCAGTAGTTCGCCTGAGAGTACCAGCTGTTGCCCCAGCAGGAGAGGCAGCCGGAAGAGTTATTCTTCGCAACCTCGATGTGGCCGAGACTCTCTCAGCTTTAGAGGAGCAGATTGAGGGCCTCACTCTCGATATACCAGATGTGAGGACTGAAGAGCTACTTTTGCAGTTACAGCGGCATACTACTGGTGTGCCCAGACGACGAACTCGTCTCTTACGCATGATCGCACAAGCCGTGACTTGCTATCACGAGCATCATTAGACTAGGGTGCCCCCTAGCATTTTGAGTTTTTGGGTCGTGTGACTGATTTTTTCTTGGTTACAGAACATTATGTGTAAACCATAAACATCTATATATATTTTTGATTTTCGGGGTTTTATTTTGGTTGAGCTATATGATCCACAAGTAAAACATTGATGATGTGTTTCTTCTTATAAATGTTGCAAATGTCTATCTAACACATAGTTTGCTAATGAGTCGGTTAATGTGTTTAAGTTTCTGGAAATATGTTGGTATTGAATAAGATCAAATTGTCTTTCCAAAATCTTAACCCTTAGGAACATGCGATAAATAGCTGGGTTTCAGACGGAATATATACCATTGTTTGTAGTATTACGAGTTGTGAGTCTAGCCTGACAATTAGTTGGCGTATACCATGGGTGATGGCATCAGAGAGAAGTTCTATCAACGCGCTATACTCAGCGATGTTATTCGTTGATTGACCAATACATACACCTCTGAAACCTACTAACTCACCGCTTGGATCAAAAATGGCCCAGGCTACGAGGACAGTTCCGCGAACTACGACTTGCTCCGTCAGCATATCCAACACATGGCTCCAATAGGTTTAACATCTGCAATAAGTGTAAAAAGTGGATTACTCGACCAAAACAAACCCTTTAGCGAAAACAAAAATATAACAAAAGCATATTGGTTACTATTTATGCATAGTAACGCTTGAGGTACAACCCATTACGAGGTTGCGCCAGTGGAATTCTGTCATAATCCATTAACTCGTAGGCTCCTTTCGCTAACACTCGTTTAACAATATAGGGGCCCATCCATAAAGACTTAAATTTACCTGCTCCCAATTTATCGGATTCTTGGTCGTAAAGCAGGACCAAGTCACCTTCCGAGAAGACATGGGGTTTGACATTTTTGTCGAACTGCGCCTTGACTCGTTTCTTATGGGCTTCGTTAGCCAAAGCGGCGTCACGACGGGTTTCATCCAATTGGATTAATTCCAAGAAACAAGCCTCTTCTTCTGAAGTTTCGGGGATGAGATCAATTGCGAGTTTGAGAGACGAGATTTCGCACTGGACTGGTAAGACTGCTTCTAGGCCATATACCAATTGGAAGGGTGTGAACCCGATTGCATTCCTTACCCATGTTCGGTAAGCCCACAAGGCTGAGTACAGGATTAGGTGCCACCTTCTTTTGTGAACCCCGATCATCCTTTGCAACATGCGCTTCAGGACCTTGTTGATTGCTTCAACTTGTCCGTTGGCTTGCGGATAATACGGAGTAGAGCTGTCGTGAGACAACCCTAGTTTGGCAGCTAATTCGACCATCATGTGATTGCGAAAATGCGATCCATGATCTGTGACTATAGCCTGTGGTATGCCGAATCTGGCGACTACATGATTGAAAAAGAAGAGGGCAGCTGTTTCACCAGTATTGTCTAATGTAGGCATCGCCTCGGCCCATTTGGTAAAATAGTCAACTGCGACTATGATATACCCATGCCCCCCGGTCGAGGTGGGGTTACATGTCATGAAATCGATGCCCCATTTGGCGAATGGCCCAACAACAACTATTGGCTGTAGAGGTGTGGGTGGTCTTCTGGTTTTGCTATCAAAAATTTGACAAGCATGGCAACTTCTGACTGCGATTATGCAATCTTTGAACATTGTTGGCCAGAAGTATCCTGCTCGTAAGATTTTTTGTGCTGTAGCATATCTAGATTGATGCCCCCCACAGGCGCCTGAATGACACTCATTCAGGGCTTTTTCGGCCTCCTCATGGGTGAGGCATCTTCTCAGAACTGTATCGATACCACGACGGTAAAGTGTATCACCAACGATCATGTAGTCTTTTGCTTGGTATCGAATACATTTTTGCTCAGAGTGTGAGGTGTTTGGCCTAAATTTTTGGGTTTGGAGATAAATGATTATATCTCCATACCACTCATTGCTTGTAGATATCAGAAACAAATTCTCATCCACGATTGATTCTTCGAATGTTTCATCGTTGGACGACGATGGGAGATCGCATAATAATTCTGCAAAAACTAGAGCTTTCTTTGACTTGGATTTTACAAATTCCAGATCAAACTCTTGAAGGATCGCTATCCATTTTGAATATTTTCCCCCCAGCAACTGTCGCGACAATATATAAGTCATGGCGTTGCAATCTGAAAGAATGGTAGTTTTCCGAAGGAGGACATAGTGTCGAAATCTTTGTATCGCTTGAACAGCTGCAAGCGCTAGTTTTTCAACATAAGAATATTTTCTTTCTGTACCATTTAAGTTCTTACTTAAATAATATATAGGATGTTCAATTCCATCGACTTCTTGAACTAAAACCATTGCGATGGTCGTCTCTGCTACAGCCAGATATAGGTTAAAATCTCTTTGATAATCGGGGGCGTACATTAATGATGCTTTCATTAGGGAATCTTTTAAAGCATCAAAGGAAGATTGCGCAACCTGATCCCAGACAAAGGGTACCTCCTTTTTCAAAAGACGTGTATAACCTTTAGCAAGTTCGTCGTAATTTGGAATGAACCTCCTCAGAAAGTTTGCTTTCCCTGAAGTTTCTGAATCTGAAGCAAATTTGAAGGTGGAGGCAAATTTATGATTACCTGGACCTTACACGGGTCGAGACGAATCCCATCCTTGGAGACTACAAAGCCAAGTAAATGACCAGAACTGACGCAAAATACACATTTGTACGGATTGAGTCGTATCTTGTAGTGTCGGCAACGTAGAAATATCGCTCTTAAATGCTGCGGATGATCAGTCCGCTTTCGCGAATGAGCCGGAAGGTCGTCGAGGTATGGTTGAACGATGTTTTTGATATCATGGAAGGCATAATTCATTGCCCTCTGAAACGTCGCCCCTGCGTTCTTTAAGCCAAAGGGTAATATTCGATATGCGAATGTACCCCATGGACAAATGAATGCAGTCTTTGACTGGTCCTGTGGGCGAATATTTATTTGATTATACCCGGAGAACCCATCCATGAATGAAAAGATTTCGCATCCGGCGCATTCATCAATTATTTGGTCGATGAAGGGTGTAGGGTAGTTGTCTTTTGGACAAGCTTGATTTACATCCCTATAATCGACACACACTCTAATTGTCCCTTATTTCTTCATATCAGGGACAATATTCGATACCCAATCGGTTAGAGGAACCGGGTAGATGAAACCAGCATGGAGAAGTTTTTCAACTTCTGCCTTAATGGCAGCAGCTTTCTTGGGTGCACCTGCCTTAGACGTTGTCGTACTAGTTTGACATCTGGATACATCTTAATTTCGTGTTCAACGATACTCGAGTCGATGCCTAGCATTTCACTGTATGACCAAGCAAAGACATCTCTGAATTCGCGAAAAAGAGCGTTATATATTTCCAATTATGAAGGAGAACAACATTTGCCAACATAAATATTCTCTACAACATTTGTTTTGTTCGAGATATTTATGGCTATAGTCTCCTCAATGTTGGATAAGTTTCACTCGGAATCCACCGTATTTACAGTATTTGACAGAAAATCAACTACTGAAGGATGGTAAAGGTCATTTTGAGTATCTTCTTCACAATCCAGAAGAAGGGAACGATGGTGGGAATCATTCCATGGTGCTCCTTCAATTACCATAGATTGGACAATTCCTTCGTCGGTGATATGCACTCGCGACCAAGGATCTAAAGGAGTACCATATTCTCTAGACCTATCTATCCAAACACTCGATGAGCGTTGATTCGGGTTTGCCTCCCATGCTAGAAACATTGATTTCTATAATAGTTCTATTGGTCTTGGGGGCAAAACCACTGCATGATCCATGTCGATATCGTTTTCTGATATCTTTGTAGAAGATATCATGTTGCATGTTCCTACCGATGCTACTTCTGCCAGGTTGATTGGAGGTGGAAGAGTGAAAGTTCCCATTAATATAGGATCTTTTAGTAGGTCTACTCCAATATTCTGAAGCGAATGGGGGCTTCCATGGATCATGGGAATGCTTCCTGTAACTTGAGAACCATTGGGGGGGAACCGTTGTCGTAGAGCGTGCCAGACTGAGTATAGATCAAGTCTAGATATTGTGCATGAGCGATTACTTGCTCTTCTGTTACGACTCCCCCCTTTGCCACATCTTCCGTGATGGAAGGTAGTAATGACTTGATAAACCATTCAGCTAATAGCTGATCGGGGACGTACATTTTTACCATCCTACGACGACGTTGCCACTCATGTATATGATCAGATATGTGAGTGGTTGTTGTCTGTTTGAAGTTGGTAAGGAGTTCTGTTCCCGTTTCGTACCTTATCGGTAATTGAAAATGGGTTAAAAAGGTTGTGGCTAAGGTAATGAAGTTGTCGAACGAAGCTCTAGGCAATTCAATGTACCATTTTGCCGCTGGACTCGTTAACATCCTCTGAAAGAGGTGAAGTCTTATCGAATCATCATTTAGGGTGTTTGATGAACACCATAAATGAAATGTCATCGCGTGATTTGATGGATCTTCACCTGGATTTCCATTAAATTTAGGAATATCTGATGGAAGTTTATGTGGAATCGCTGGCCACCAAGGGGCGTAAGCAATTGGATCGTTTGTTAACCGGTTTAAATCAGGTAACTCTAAAGTTGCCACGAATGGTAACTGCTGATTCAGATTAGGTGAAGCATACCCAAGGTAAGATGGGATTTCCTGAGCAGTTGGTCTTTGCATGCCAGCATAATGCATTTGATGCTGGTATGACTGATAAGGTTGGTGGACATGACCATTGTAAAATGGTTGATTTTGACCGTTTTGAATGTACGGCTGTCCACTGTTCGCAAAGATTTGCTGCTCAGAACCTTGGTATACTTGTTGGAATTGTGGTTGTTGGTATTGCACCAGCCATGGTTGTGAAGCCATGTGTTGTTGCGCTATACTAACCGTTGGACCAAGGTGTGGGGTAATTGTACCCGTCTGGACTTGCGTCGCCCCACTAGTTGGCAATTGTGGTTGAGTCGCAGGGTCAAGGTGCTGTTGCATTACAACCTGAGAAATCTGAGGCTGGCATACAACAGGCAGCGTTTGAACTTGTGACACCGTCACAATAGCTGGTGTAGTCGGGGTATTCGAAATAGGTACACATTGTTGCATCGAATACACAACTCTTGGTTGTTGAGGTAGTATAGGTACCCAACCACTTGAGGTAATTCCAGTATAACCTGAATATTGTTGTGAACTCCCGTATGGATATCCTCCCGGAGGGGATAATGAAAGGGCATACTGCCCCCCATACGGTGGTAATCCAGAACTCAAGGGAATTGTTTGCCCTTGGGGACTGGACTGCCCAAATTGACCTCCAAATGGATCAATTTGTTGAGACTCAACATAAAAGTTTCCGGATATTATTCCAGATGAACAAACAGGAACGGACCAGACTGTCGAAATAGCCCCTGAGTGGGCTCCTTCTAGCGGTTGAGAGCTAGTCGGGACAGATGGTATGCCGGCGAACATTGTCAGAGTGATAGCAGGGAGTTCTGTTGTCGCTATGTCAGATGACACAGTCCTAGATGTTGACGGTTGTTCAGACATTTGTAGTCTATCCAAAAGATTACCTAGCGATTCTACAGGAGCTTCCACTGGTGGTAGGCTAACTTCTGATGAAGAAGGATGTAGAGTGATTCCGACTCCAAAGTGCGTTGGAGTACTTGTTTGAGGATCTTCTACAATTTCTTGAATTGCAATCAGACTAGGTGGAAGGGGAAGACCGTCAGGTCCGTAAAATATTTCTGGTGCCGAAGAAGGTGTGGAATCGACAGCGACAGATGTTTGAAGAGCAATACTCTCCGAACCGGTTGTAGATGGAACTGGTTCGGTAACACAAGTGTTTACTCTCAGACTAGGATCAGTATCACTATCCTTCTGTGGCTGTTGAACTTCTTCTGTAGAGGCAGGGATTCCAGAAATGTTTGGAGTAACTGGAGTCTCTGATGTCGTTGGAACACTTGTTCTAACTTTAATAGAAGATTTTGAACCGGTTAAACGAGTTCGCTTTGTCCATACTGGTTTCGATTCCGGAGACAAAGACGGTTGACTCGTAAGCCTCCGCGAACGATGGGGTTTCAATTGACTTTCTTCCACGATTGTGGATTACTCGATCAACTAAAATAAAAAGGGGAAGTATGTTTCCGAATTAAATTAATTTTAGACGCTTTTGACACAACTTGTTTTTTCAGTTTTTAAGAGTCGAGAAAAAACAAAAGATGACTCTAGTCTCCTTCGATTTTTAATGAGCCTGAAGTGACAAGTGCTCAGATGGACCTTTTCCGTTAAGGAGTCTGAAAAGGAAAGAAAGGGACTGCTCTGGAGATCTAGGTAGAGGGAGTACCAAACCAATCGCAAAACTACAGAATACTTTTTACGGTACGACAGTCAATCTTCCCGAATGCTGTGTTCGGTGCATTGCAATCAGTAGGGCGGCTGACACGGCTTCCTATGGATAAAAGGTTTTAAGCCTATAGGGGTCTCCCAATATATACTCGACGGTACGTGGGAGCACAAGTCTGTACTGGCACTTATCGTCTCAAAGTGGAGGAATCACCCAACCATCAGTGAGGACAACAGTTACCAGGCTTTACGACGCCGGAATACGTCTCTAGCCTAGACCTCTAAATGTTGTGTGTTAAGTTCCAAAGCGTTATTAGATTCATTCAATTTATTTTAAGTTGATCTTTCTTATGAATTTTTCCTTTTGGGTTCACCACAAGATGTAGATGTAATTCCTAAAATGCAATCTAAAGATGATAAGCAAACTTTTATCTCTTTTCAGCAATGAAAATCCTAGCTACAAGGGGAAAAGAAAGACACAATCTTTTCACAAAGAGCAAAGAGCACACTGTAAATGCACTTTCCTAAATCAAGCCAAACAGACTGTCAATATGCAAATGCAAATGTGCATGTATTTGTTTTTCACTTTCTTAATATTGATGCCTAAAAAGAAAGTTGATGTACAAATATGAATTTTCTTTCAAGTGACAAACACAAACAAGCTTATTTTCGAAATCAAAAGGTAGAGATGATTACGACACTTTATGATTTTGAAATAAATACTCGTTTCGACACTAGAAAGTCACAAATTCAAACCAAAGGCAAAAGTAAAAGCATAATCGACTGTCAACAGCAAATAAACTTTCTCCTAAGATCAAAATCAACAGTTACGACAAATCTAAATCAAAGGACGACAGTATGACTATTCTACTTTTGCAATGGAAAACTGTAAATGATGTAACAAACACACAAAAACATCTAGAGTCTTTTTGTACAAAGGAGGCGGAATTAAGGCAAAGAAAAGGGGTTTTTAAATAGACACATATACTGATCACAGGCTGCAAAAATCAGAGACAAAACTGAAAAAATGAAGCAAAGAACCTCAGCTGCACAGGGCTAGGTTGATCAACGCACCTGTTACACAGAGAAACTGGATTGCAGCGCAGGTAGCCCTCTCGGGAACTGCGTTGAAATGTAGAACCTCTTCACAGAGCCTGCTCTGGGGCAGAAACGAGAATTCTATCTGGGTTCTGGGTCACGGTTTGCAGTTTAATCTATGGTTTTTGGCCGAGTAAAAGAAATCAGTAATGCACAATCAGAGGGTAGATTTAAAGGAGGTGTAAGAGCTATCACAAAGGGCAATCGGATCATTTGTGAATCAGCTGTTCAAATCATAAACAGATCTAGTGAATGGATTGAAGTAGCAGATGTCTACTTTGCATTTGTTAATGGCAAATGCAGTTCGATTGCTACTTCTATGTTTATGAAACAAACAACAAGAGAAACACAAACAAACTAATTAGACACGGTCCCCAGCGGAGCCTCCATTTTGTTAACGGGAAAAGTGTCTATTCAGAACGACCCTATCCCACTAAGGTGTGACAGTGACCTTAGAAACAAACAGAGAAAACTACTTTCGTATTCTTCTTTATGAACTATAAACGAAGAGGAATAGGATGAACCAACCTGTGTCTTGCGCTAGTCCTTTGATCCAATCTCTCTCCTCTTTGACAGCTTCCAGCTACCTGCTCCCTTACTTGCCCAGCTTCACCAAGTTCCTGTAAGATCACAGAAGAAGAAAACTACACAAAGACATGGATTTATATTCATAAATAGCTTAGGATCAGATTTAAGCTAAACATACAAATGTAACAAACATCAATGATACACAAGCATGTAGGAGAAACTCAAATAGTTTTATTGATATAAAGAGAAGATCCAGGAGGAGTTACAACCGATGATTCCTGATCCAGCATCAACCTCCCAGCATAGAATCCCCTCTTCACCTCCAACAAAGCATAAATCACCCAATACTCTGATATCTATCTCAAAACCAACAACAATTCTCTGCAATGTACAAAATTCTAGCCTCTGGATCTCTGGGATGAGGGATCCATATATAGATGTATGCAAAGAGGATGAGTCAGCTTATGATTTCACTAGTGTCTTCTCTCTGTCAGTTCTTGCTTCCACTTGGAGACTGAGAGCCTCTTACTCATCCTTGGTCGAACTCAGTGAGGCAAGTGTCATTGGGGAAGATTCTGGAAGCTTCCATTGTCTTTCCACCTCGCGGAATGACACCGCCATTTGTCATTTCCCGCTCAACACACCCTGGTAGTGAATTTAGGTGCGTTGCAATGCACCTAGCTAGTGTATTTGGGTGCTATGCAACGCAGCTAGCCAGTGGAGCAGCTGAAATGATCCTGATTTGACTGATTCTAAGCAGTTTCTGGTGGAGAACTTCTGGGAGAAGCTGTAATTTGTTGACCTTGTTCCTTTAGGGGTCGGAACAACACTTTTAGGGACTTAGGATCCCTTGCTTTATAGACATTTCATGCTTATAGATGTAAGGCACAAAAATGTCTATAACAGGGTCAAAGGTTTACAAATTAGAATCAGAAGTTTGATACAAGGAGATTGATGGCATTCTGAATTAAGTGTTGTCCTTGATGGAAACCTACTTGATGAGTTTTCCTTGATGACAACTGATTTGATGAAACAGAATCCTACTTGATAAGTTGTCTCTTGATGAAAATATACTTATTAAAGGTATAAATAGGATGTGTTTACAGATGTAACTGAATGCATGACAGTTGTGTTTATAGATGTGACAGAATGCGTGACAATTCAAAGGAACCAATTCAAAAGAATGATAAAGTTAGAAGTTCAAGAACTATACGCGAGTTTTGTTAAGCTAAGTCGCGTATGCATGCGAGTGCAGTGAAGAAAGGTAGTGTATGGTTTTTTGTACGATGATATTCTAAATACCAGGGGTCCTTACCATGGTATTGGCCCATAGTAATGAGCACGACAAATAATATTGATCCGTTTAATAATACCAATGACATAACTATGGTTTTGACCCGAGGTATTGAAAAAGGCTAAAACTATATAAGGAGGTGAAGATCAAAGTGCTAAGTGTGCAAGTGATGGAAATATTATGAGAAGTTATATCAAAAGAAAATATGCATGTTATGTGTTTTTTATGCTTTTCTTGATCTAAACTAAGTATGCACCTAAGAGTTTGATGATGGTTGAGTTCTAATAGGTCTGAAAAAATTATGCACTAATGAATACAATGATGGATCAGGATCATGAGACCTGAAATAAATTTTAATTGTATGATATACTCAAGGATTGACTAGATCGAAGTACTGGAACATGGTTTTATCTCTGAATATTATGATCTAGATCTTTCTCAAGTTCCGAAAAGCTGCAAAATTTTTGGTCAAGATTTGCAGATTTATATGTTGGTTGGTCTCGGGGAAAGCGTGTAAACACATGGATTAGCTTCTTCAAAGTCGCGTATATAAAGTAATGGTTTTTGTTCATAAATGACTGATCAATCTAATCAGTTTTGCTACTTCTCTAATGTCTTTCAATGATTTCTTGATGATTGATCTGAGTTAAATGATAATGTCTGAAGTAGATCTGATTGAATGATGAAGTTGGATGTGGTTATGAATAGTGTTAAGATTACTTTCTAATTGTGATTGAAGATCAGGTTCAGTTCTGTGATTGGTTCAAAGTGTTGCTGTAGATCTAAGTATGACTTAGTATTCTTCTTAGAATTGTAGTAATCAAGTTTTCAATTTTCTGTATTTTAAGATCTGTACGCGGGTTTCTCTATTGAAAAGCGCATATGCACACGGGTTGCCTTAAGTGAAGTAGCATATGCATTTTGGCATTTGAATGATAAGGACTGTAGTTGATTTTGTGTGTTAATGCAGTATTCTAGGTTTAGTTCTGTGTACTGGTTACAGTAATCTGATTGTTTTAGCTGATTGGTTGAATTTTGATTAAGTGTCGGTTGATTAGGTTTCAGTGATTGATTGATTTAGTTGTGTCAGAATTTCCAGTGATTGGTTGATTCAGAAATTGATGATTGGGTTTCAAGGATTGATTGATTCAGATGTGTCAGACATGGATGACTGTGTTACAATGATGAGTTATCAATATTGAGCTTAAGTGTTGATAATGGGTCTAGTCTAAAAATTTGATGAAATGTGGCCTACAAGTGATGATGTGTTGAAGCAGGTGGATCCAGTGTGAAAATTCATGAAACATGGTCCATGGAGGACGCTGAGGGTTGGATCCTTTAGTGAGGAAGTCGAATCTTCCTGCTAGTAGTAGTTGGTGATTAGATTAGGGGGTTGTAACTCCATTCCAATAACAGTTGGAGAATGAGTGAAGGTTGTAGCCTTCTGCAGGTTAGTGCTTGCGTATTGGTACAAGTTTATGCCAATACAAGAACCAGGGGGTTGGAGCTCCCTTCTAGTAGGAGTTGGAGAATGATCGAATGTTGTATCCTTCTCTGGGTGGGTTCTTGCATACTGTTATGAGTCTACACCAATACAATATTGTAAAAATATTTTTCTTTTTATTAAAAGAAGACAAAGACGACAACAGAAGGTGGTTTTTTCCTGCATTGGGTTTCCACCTTAAATCTTGGTGTTCATGTGTGTTTCTTATGTGTGATGGTTTATTTTGTTCTTACAGCACATGGTTACTATTTATCTAATGTTTAATAAAGTATTGATGCACTTGGTGAAGACAAACATATGACGAATTAACATAATCGTAAGTTTATTGGATCTATGCTAGTTGTCTTAAGAACAGTCACATACACACGTGGGTTCCTTTTAGTAAAGTCGATTATGGAAATTTGAATATGAATAGAAAACATTATTGATTTGAAATACTGATTCATCCCCCCCCCCGCCCAACCCAATATTTTTCCGAATAATTGGTATCAGAGCAGGTCCTTTGGTAGAAGCTTGATCTCTTGAAGGAGATCTGTCAAGACAATGGGAAAGAAGAAAAAGAAGAAAGCACCTCAAAATAATAAGACATCTCAAAGAAATAATGAAAGTGTTAGAGACAGTTGGCTATTAGATGGAAGCAAATATTCAGATTCAGAACCACCTCAGAATGAAGATGAACATGCAAAAGAATTATCAGGTATTGATTTTTGGTCCCTTGCTGATACCTTTCTCTATTCATGAAATATTGAAGATAATGAATGTGATAGTGAAACAACTGAATTTTCTCTTATGGGTGAAAGTGAAAGAAATCTTATAGAGGTAGAATTTAAAAGGCTCATACATTAAATTAGAGATCAACAAGATCTATTTGATAAAAGGGAATGTTCCTACAAAGAAGAGGTTACCAGGTTAAAAACTTAGTTGGAGGAAGGAAAAAAAATAAGGAAGCAATACAAGGGAAAGGAAGATCAATGTCAAAGGCTTCAAGATAAAGTAAAATCATTGAGAAATCAAGTGAATGAAAATGATACAAAAACCAAGGAAATTAAAGAAAGAACCAGTTACTGTGAAGGTCTTGAAGCTGAGATCGTCTCTCTAAAAGAAGATCTTGAAAAATCAAATAAGTATAATGATGATATACTTCAAGTATTTGAAGAACAAGAAAATGAGATTCTCAAATTAAAACAACAAGTGGAAGATGGAAGAAAAACTGAAGAAATCATGAAGAAACAATATCTAGAAAAGGAAAAGAAATATTATGTTGAGGTAAATATCCTAAAAGGTAAATTAGAAGAAAATGATAAACTTTTATGATTCCAAAATAGTACTAAGATTTTGAATAATATTCTTAGTAGTCAAAGGTCTCCTACCATCAAATATGGTCTTGGTTTTCATGAAACTGTTAAAGGTGAATCTAGCTCACAAACTGAGGCAAGGAATTCTAATGCAAAATCTAAAATGCTCAACAAGGAGACAAGAAGTCAACCCCATCAACAACCAAGGAAAGAAAGTCTTCAAAGAAAATCATTTACTCCTAACTATAGAAGTGTTAATCGATTCTTTCCTCTGATCAATAATGTTGAATGTTCTATATGTCATAATTTTGGACATGTTGCATCCAGGTGTAGAAGTAGAATGTTTCAAGCTAATAACAATCTCACAAAAAGATCATCAGCTTCCGGTACTTTAAGGGATATTTTTTTTCTTGCAATTGTTTGGTCACAAAGCCATTGATTTCTATAGAAGGAATATGAAACATACAAGATGTTATGCTTGTAACAAGTTTGGGCATATAGAAATCAATGGCTTTGTGGCATTCAGGAACAAGTCTATGGATCACCGTAGACATTATGGTAAGAAACCAAATGAGAACATTGATATTAGAAAATATGTAAAAGATGGATCCAAAAAAAGGAAAGAGAAGGAAGATCAGATAAGGTGTGGTCTTGCTCTTTGCTCATTTAAAGACAAAGATGAATGGTACATAGATAGTGGATTTTCTCATCACATGAATGGAGAGAAGAGTAAAATGGAGCCTCTGATGAAGAACCATCATGGTAATGGTATTCTTGGAATTGATGTTTCAGCAAAAATTCTAGGATTAGGTACAGTCAGAACAGACTCAGGGGGAACTAAAATTATGAAATTTTAGTATTCCACTTCTCATACGCGGATCTTATGAAGACAGGTCACATATATACGTGAGTTCGAAACTGCATAGTTGCATATATGTTGGTTTGATGAAGAAACAGTGGGAGAAACTCATAAAATGGGTCTGATATGGTTCAGTCAATTATCAATTATCTTTTCTATATTGATGGATGATGGTTACAATATGTTGATACTATATAGAAGTGCTTTTTTCCCTCATAATTTGTTGATGATTTGATGTATAACTGGTTGATGATGATGCCTTGATGATTCTTACTGATATATGAAATGATCAGATTTGATAGTGAACTGTTGGCACAGGTTCAGGGGAGCATTTGCTATGCTTCTAATAATGCATTGTTGGCATTAAGTTTTCTTCAGAATTCCTTGGTATGTAATGATGCTTATCAATGATGATGATGCTTATGTTTCTGAAGTGTTTTAATGATGCATCATGCTATGCTGTGTTCATGAGTTGCCTATGATGAAATCACAGATTGTACTTATATTCCTTGAGCCACATAGTTGTTTTGATGCTTCCGATCAGATTTATGGATGATTATTTTGATGCTTCATATAGTAATGTTGCTTACATGGTGATCATCATAAGTTCAAGGAGAAGAACAAATCTTGAGTACACAAATTCATTATTTGATGATGATAAGTGTCACTCATTTATTTTATGTTGTTGTCATCATGCCTTCAAAGATGCATAAATTTCATATGGTGCAATTATGGATGAGGATTCATATAGTTCTTGGTTCTCACATGGTTGAAGATTGTTGCTTTTAATGGTATCAAGAAATATTGACAAATTATTGTGAGATCATGGTTTTCTTTTCTCATTGATGAAAAGATAGATACATATTGCTATCTCTATGATGGATACATTACAGATAAGGATCACATGGATGATATTCTTCTATGAAGAAAATTGGCCAAAAGAATGGTGTTATTGTAGGTTTCATTAAGACATAGCTATTTGAAGACATGGCTATTTGGAGACATGGCTTACTTAGCCACATAATGATGATGACTTCTTACTTTATGATGATAGGCTTGGTTCTCTCATATGTTTATTATCATGGTTGATGCTTATCAAATGTGGGATGTTGGAAAACTCCTTAGTAATGATACATGGTTGATATGGAAAGATCATGAAATTCTTGCTATGATGATGATGTTATGGATGATGACTTTAGTGTTTTCACATATATATGATATGATGTGAATGGTTTTGTATCACTGCTTGGAGATATGGCATATGCCTAGTTGATTCATGGAAGGCTATGTTTTTGATAAACATAAGGCTTTTTCTACTAAGGAAAGGGAGCAAGTTGATCTTGATAAGGTAAAATAGGATGAGTTAATATGCGACATACTCAGTCACAGGTTGATGATATTAAAGCTACATTGCCTTTTCTTGTGAATTGATGATGAACATATATAGGTTGTTTTTCTTGATGTTGTTCACAGATGCTTATGGTGCAGATCATATATGGTGTATGATAGTTGTTGATAACTATCTTGTTCTTCTCTTTGGTATTTGTTATAAATGTCATGTATATCATTTGATGTAAAGGTCATGTAAAGACCTATGATGTAATAATTGTCATATTCAATCATGTATGGACTTTTCAAATCATGTCAAATATGTAATCCAACTTGGTTGGGTAGTTGAGTCCAATATGTATCACCCCTTGGTTGGGAGATTGATGTAAGTATGGGTCCTTGGTGATAGGAAGGTCATACTCAGTTGAGTCATAGAGTCATGTACTTAATTTTCATCTGTTAGAGATTTCAACATGTGCTTAGGGGGAGAATGATTAAAGATTATGACGTGCTAAAGGGGAGTTTGATCGGAGAATTCAACATGTGCTTAGGGGGAGCATGATCAGTATTCATATTAAATAGTTCAAATATGGAAGTGTTAGCTCTGCTATGCAATGCTGATTCTCTAAAGACAGAAAGCCTCATGGTCTGACCAGTTACATTCAAAGGGAGGCTCACATTTGGTCGCTATTTCCTTTCTTCCTTCATCTCGTTCTTCTCTAAACCCTCCTCATTCCCTGAATAAGCCTTCCGAAACCCAACAAAGCCCCTTTTGGCCTAAACCCCGAGTGCAAAACCACAAACCCGCCATAAAACCTCACCCATATGACTCTGCGCTTCATCCTTATCATTGATCACCCCGCCGATCCAACGGCTCCTGTTACACACGATAAAGTGACCAGCTTGATCATTTCTTGCTGTCAGATCATCTTCGTAAAGATCGGACGGCATTCGCTCTTATTGTGCCAGCAACCCAATCAAATGATAGCACGCAATGAGAGTATTTTTTCTCTCTCATCTGCTACTACGTGTCGATCGTTGAATGGAATCGCGTGACCTCCAGATTTTACCGCTTAGGGCCCAAAAGCGGTGCAATGAATACCATCTACCACCCGACAAATCTTCCCGCTCGATAACAACCATGCAGCTCCATAGCTCGATCACCGTCCGATCTGTCCGCTGAAGATCCAATGGCTATGAATCACCCCGCTCTCACCTCGGCCGATAGCCTCCACCGAGCCATTTCCACCATTCGTTTCCTCGATCCCATGGCCATTCTCCTTGCTCATCCAAATCATCCACTCATCCATGCATTCCATGTCCTCAATCATCCTACTTGCCCGAAGAAGGAGATGACCAATTCTGCCATCATCAGTCACTGTCAGACCCCCCAACAACCATATTAAATAAAAAGCATGGCCAAGGGAGAAAAGGACAAGCACGACCCTGTAACTGAAATTTATCAGTCATGGACTCCACTGGTACGAGCATTCCAACCATCTAAAGGGACAGCACAGCACCTGAACAAATCAGATTTATCCACTGAAGCAAGCAAACGCATTCAGAGACTCCATCAGGTAGTTAAATGCAGTTGGTGGTCAATTATGACCCCTCCATACCTAAGCGGCCAAGTGCCCTTGAAATGTAAATCTATAAATACCCAGAAACAAGATGTAATCAAGGTTGGCATTTGATGTAAAGTTCAACTTCTGGAGACTGTAGATATTTTTTCACTTGCAGCATCTCATTTTCATTTTCAGCTAATACAAGATTCTTTTGCTGTTAACTTTTCACTTTCCATTTTCCTCTGTTCTAAGCTGTGCCTGATATGCTATGTTCTTGATCTTTGATGTTTAACACTAGAAAACTATCATATTATCTCTGTGTTAGAATCTTGGATGCGTCATTGAGTCAGTTTCTTAGGTTTCTTTCTATCTAATGCAGGAAAGCTATCATCCTGTCTTTGCATTAGTAGATTAGATTTATAGAATTCTCTACTAGTTGCAGCCAGCCATCACATGGTCTTGTGCATCTGTTGGTGTGATTAGTATTCTCCATATTCACCTAATACCTCAAACTGTGAGCAATTGGTGATCTAAAGCCTTGTAGTCTGGGGGTGTTCACGCATGTCTGGAGTGAAGCAAGGTAGAAGTGGTTATCTAGCTTGAACCAAACCATCATTCCTTCCATTAAACCTACAACAATAGTTGAATTTATATGTTACCAGGCATCTCCAAGCTACAACCTAGGAGAGTTTCTTGGAATCCTAAGATAATTGGCGCCATTGTCGGGGAGAGGAGATTGAAGTTCAGCTTCCCTGGGAGAATAGCATAGATCCTGCTTTGATGATAGAAAAAGTCTAGACACATTACTGGTTGTAATCATCTATCTGGCGACTCTACTAGAGGACCGACCTTTTGACGACTCCACATCACAGTTCTGGCTCAGTTTGTGAGGCACACTCAGAGAAATCCTTAGAAATCACCAGCTGACCCAGTCACTGACCCTGAGAAGATTGTCAAGCAAAGCAAGTTAACACGAGAAGGAGCATCAGGTCCAGGTAAGCCTAAACAATCTTATGTATCTCTGCAAGAGAGGCTTATAACTGACCATGCACATGTTGAAAATATAGAGCCTAGCATTATCAGTGAAGAAATATTCTCAGATATTCATAAAGATCCTTGTTCACTAAGTTCCCCTTTGGATCTCAGTCCAAAGAAAACCTCCCCTATACTCCATCATATTCCTTTATCCTTGTCAGTCATTTCTTAGCTCCCTACCTTTCAAACTGCCAGTACCCTTCCATCTACCCTAGTCATGGCAGGCCCACAAGCACCCACTAAGATGGAGAGAATCATAGCTACTAGGTATGGACCCCTGGTCCTGCCTATTCCTTTGAATGCCATGCCTGCAGGAGAATATCATAAATACATGCCTAAGTTCACTGGTACAGAGGGAGTAACAACCAAAGAACACCTTGAGTCTTTCTATAGCTATGTTGATAACCTAGATATCAGTGAAGATGATGTGTGGATGACAGTATTTGTCCAAAGCCTTGATGGAGAGGCAAGAAAGAGGTTTAGAGAGCTGACCCCTAGGTCCATAGCAGACATTGAAGCATTGGATGATGTGTTTTTAAAGCATTGGGGAGATAAGAAAGACCTGCTATACTACCATACTGAGTTTGGCAACCTCAAAATGGAAAATGGGGAGTCATTGTCTGATTCTAATAAGAGATTCAATCAGATGTATAAAAAAATACCAGCTGAAGTGAAACCTACCCACACCTCTTCCAAACTCACCTATGCCAATGCCTTTGATGCTGACTTCTTCCTACTATTAAGAGAAAGAAGATGTGCTACTCTAGCTGAAATGCAAGATGCAGCCTTGGAGGTCGAATCTAATATCATGGCTACAGAGAAACTCAAAGGACATGCTGATAGAAGGAGGCAGAGAGGTAATTCTTCTTCTTCTTCTTCATATTCATAGCCTAAAATAGACAAAATGAATAAAATGATAGATTCATTGGCTGCTGAGATATCCAAGCTAAAGGTTGAGCAGAATTCTGGGAAAGCAAGGCTTCCTAATACATTTGCTCCTAGAAATCCAAATCCATTCGAAAGAGAAAATGAGAAACTGCAAATCATTCAGAAGGGAAAAAAGGCGAGTGGAGAACAAAGGGTTAAGGCTCCTTTCCATAACGTAGTCATGGAGGAGGAACAATTTGATGGAGAGGATGAGATTCGCTGCATGGAAGACAAGGGAAGTGCTTCCTTTTTGACATTGGCTGCCTATGAAGATTCATTACTCAAAGACTAGACTAGCCAAGAATGGGACAGGGAAGCTGTTCTGTAGCATGAAGACAAGCAAAGATATAACTTGAGGTCAAGAATGAGTAATGCCAAAGAGAATCTTGCCCAAAGAGCTGTTGTCCCCACATAGCAGCAGAGCAGCAAGCATAAAAAACCAATAGTTGATCTAGTCATCCTCAAAGCACCAGCTCAAGAGGTAAGAGGCCCTGACAAGTCCCATTTCCCTTTCAATTTTGAATCAAAAGTCTAGAAGTTGAAAATATATGTACCCCTGATAGAACTTGTAAAGAGTGAGGCCTTTAGGAAGCCCATCCTTGATGCCCTTGAACTGAAAGCCATGCAAGCATCTAATGTATATGTGAATTTACAAGATGATAAACCTGCAGTCATGCTTAGCCCAATGACTAAACCCTCTGATAATAGCTCCCCATCATTTTATGTCTCCTTAACCATTCATGAAAAAAACCTCCACAACTGTCTGCTAAACACAGGCACCAGCCATAATCTGATGCCAAAAGCTGTCATGGAAGAGTTAGGCCTTGACATTACCCGACCCTATCATGATTTGTTTTCCTTTGATTCGAGGAAGGTGAAATGTCTGGGGTTAATCAAAGACTTAGCTATCACCCTAACTCAGCTGCCCATGAAAAGCATGATGATGGATATTGTGGTAGAAAATTCCCCCCCTAAGTTTGGTATGCTACTTTCCAGAGGGTGGATTAAGAGGTTGGGGGGGAAATTGCAAAATGACTTATCTTATGCCACAATCCTAGTTTTTGGAGGAGAAAGTAGAAGATTATACTGGGAGGCCCAGCTGGCCTATATCATCAGTGATGAGAAGAATCCCACTAATCATCCCATTATGCTGTAGACACTTATTTTGGAGCATGTATTCTCCAAATTGAGGAATCCTAGAGGGCCTCGATGCAACTCAAGAAACCAGTAGGCCAAGCCATGGAAGAGGAAGGGACATAGGTTTGGGATATGTTCTTTGATGGAGCATGTTCAAGGGAAACTGCAGGAGTAGGAGTGGTGCTGGTATCTCCAAAGCAAGAAAGCACACATCTGTCTTTTAAGCTGACTTTTCAGGTCACCAACAATATAGCAGAATATGAGGCTCTGATATTGGGCTTAAACACTGCCAAAGACATGGGAATCAGAGACATAAGGGTGTTTGGAGATGCTGATCTCATCATTCAACAAGTGAACAAAACGTTCCAAGCAAGACACCCAAGGCTGAAAGCATATAGAGATGAGGTATGGAGACTCAAAGATTCTTTTGATAGTTTTTGTATCTCATATATTCCTAGAGTCAAAAATCAGCTTGCTGATTCCCTTGCTGTGTCTGCTAGCATGTTCATCCCTCCCATGCCCCCTAGATTGGTTTACGAAGTCCAGATAAGATATAGACTATACTTGCCTAATAATGTTCAGCACTGGAAAGTCTTTGAGGATGATGATGAAGTAAATAGGTTTCTGCAAGTCATTGATGAATTCTCTGAAATGCAAATTGATCAAGAGAATGAAACCTTGGAGGAAAGTCCCCAACCCTAGCTAAGGAACAAAATTGGCCAAGACAACATTGTTCAGTTGCCTAGCAATCATATACCTAAAGGGCTAGTGCCTTTAGAGAAGTTGTTTGACCAAAATGATGTGCCTCATAAAATTTCCCAAGAAGAAGATCAGTCTGCAGTCCATAAGCATAACATTGGGAGTCCAAATCATCCAAAGTATATAAATCTATCCACCCATTTGTCTACTGCCCAGAGTTCTGAGTACTACACCTTAATGAAGCAATTTGCTGATGTCTTTGCCTGGGAATACAACGACCTTAAAAATTATGACAAAAAGATCATCCAACATAAGATCAATTTTTGCTGAAGCTAGAAGTTCCTCCAGGCCTAAGTTGAAGCCAAGCCAGGACTATTAAGCTCAGGGCAGTGAAGTTCTGTGTTCATGAAAACCTGCTCTATTGGAGGGATCCATCTGGAATCCTTTTGAGATGTCTGGACAAAGAAAAATCTAAGGAGGTCATGCATCAGTTCCATTCCAGCATCTATGGAGGACATCACTATTGAAAAACCATAGCCCACAAAGTCCTCAGAGCTGGGTATTATTTGCCCACTTTGTTTTCTGATGTCTTCTCATTTGTAAAATATTGTGATAGGTGCTAGAGGTTTGAAGGAAAATAGTAGTTGAATTCTTTGCCCTTGAAGCCAATACATGCCAGTGGTCCTTTCCAGCAGTGGGGTTTGGATTTCATAGGAGAAATTAATCCACATTCTAGTGGCAAGCATAGATGGATCTTAGTAGCCACTGACTACTTCACTAAATGGATTGAGGCTATCCCTACTAGGAACGCTGATCACCATGTGGTCATGAAATTCTTGACAGAAAACATTTTCACCAGGTTTGGCTATCCTCACAAATTGATTAGAGACAATGCAGTAGCCTTCAGGGCAAAAGAGTTGGTGGACATGTGTGATTCAATGGGCATTAAGCTGGTGCATTCCACCGCATATTACCCTCAAGGTAATGGTATAGCAAAATCATCCAACAAGAGCCTAATAAGGATAATCAAAAAGCTGTTGGAGGACAACAAAAGGAACTGGGATTCTAGGTTGAAGTATGTATTGTAGGCTGATAGGGTGACCACCAAGAAATCCACAGGGAATTCTCCATTCAAGCTGGTATATGGCACTGAGGCCATATTCCCAATCCAGTTGACCCTCCCTATGGCTAAGTTCTTGCAGGAAGAGAAAAATGAGGAAAATGACATGACAAAGAGGATTACTAACTTGGTAGAAGTACATCAGATCAGGGATCAACTGGTTGAAAGGTCTGCAACACATCAAAAGAGAGTCAAGGAAGCCTTTGACAGAAAGGCAAAGATGGACAATTTTCAGGTTGGAGACTTGGTGCTTAAATGGGATGCACTCAAGGAAAAGAAAGGAAATCATGGGAAGTTCGATGCTCCGTGGAACAGACCCTTTGTCATTTCTTAGATCCAGGGGAACAACACTTTCATACTGCAAAGTGTGGAAGGAGAAACAGTTTTTGATGGCCCAGTCAATGGGCGGTTTTTGAAGATTTATGTTGTTTAAGGCCTTCAAGCCTCAACATTGTAAATATGTTCTTTTTACAAGTTTTAGTGTAGGCTTGATTAGACTCCATGCCCAATGGAACACTAGGAATTATTGCTGATCTGGTTTTTGTATGAAAGGCAGTGGTCTACAGTTCTTGAAACCTCACAGGGAGGATTTCATCCCTAGAAGGAGCCAGTGTTAGCTCTGCTATGCAATGCTGATTCTCTAAAGACAGAAAGGATCATGGTCTGACGGGTTACATTCAAAGGGAGGCTCACATTTGGTCGTTGTTTCCTTTCTTCCTTCATCTCGTTCTTCTCTAAACCCTCCTCATTCCCTGAATAAGCCTTCCGAAACCCAACAAAGCCCCTTTTGGCCTAAACCCCAAGCGTAAAACCACAAACCCACCATAAAACCTCACCCATATGACTTCGCGCTTTCACAACTCATCGCGCTTCATCCTTATCGTTGATCACCCCGCTGATCCAATGGCTCCTATCACACCCAATAAAGTGACCAGCTCGATCATTTCCCGCCATCAGATCATCTCTATAAAGATCCAATGGCATTCGCTCTCATCGTGCCAGCAACCTGATCGAATGATAGCGTGCGATGAGAGTGGTTTTTCTCTCTCATCCACCGCTATGTGTCGATCGCTAAATGGAATCGTGTGACCTCCGGCTTTTACCGCTTAGGGCCCGAAAGCGGTGTGATGAATACCATTTACCACCCAACAAATCTGCCCGCCCGATAATGACCGTGCAGCTCCATAGCCTGATCACCGTCCGATCCATCTGCTGAGGATCCAACGACTATGAATCACCCCGCTCTCACCTCGGCTAACAGCCTCCGTCGAGCCATCTTCACCATCCATTTCCTCAATCCGACGGCCATTTTTCCCGCTCATCCAAATCATCCACTCGTCCATGCATTCCATGTCCTCAATCATCCTACTTGCCCAAAGAAGGAGATGACCAGTTCTGCCATCATCAGTCACTGTCAAACCCCCCAACAACCATATTTAATAGAAAGCATGGCCAAGGGAGAAAAGGACAAGCATGACCCTATAACTAAATTTATCAGTCATGGAATCCACTGGTATGAGCATTCCAACCATATAAAGGGATATCACAACACCTAAACAAATCAAATTTATCCATTGAAGCAAGAAAACGCCTTCAAAGACTCCATCAGGCAATTAAATGCGGTTGGTGGTCAATTATGACCCCTTTGTACCTAAGCGGCCAAGTGCCCTTGAAATGTAAATCTATAAATACCCAGAAACAAGATGTAATCAAGGTTGGCATTTGATGTAAAGTTCAACTTCTGGAGACTGTAGATATTTTGTCACTTGCAGTGTCTCGTCTTCATTTTTAGCTAAGACAAGCTTCTTTTGCTGTTAACTGCTCACTTTCCATTTTCCTCTATTCTATGTTGTGCCCGATATGTTGTGCTCTTGATCTTTGAGGTTTAACGCTAGATGACTGTCATCTTATCTCTCTAGTAGAATCTTGGATGCATCACTGAGTCAGTTGCTCAGGTTTCTTTCTATCTAATGTAGGAATGCTGTCATCCTGTCTTTGCATTAGTAGATTAGATTTGCAGATTTCTCTACTAGTTGCAACCGGCCATTACATGGTCTTGTGCATCTACTAGTGTGATTAGTATTCTCCATATTCACCTAATACCTCAAACTGTGAGCAATTGGTGGTCTAAAGCCTTGTAGTCTGGGGGTGTTCACGCATGTCTAGAGTGAAACAAAGTATAAGTGGTTATCTGGCTTGAACCAAACCATCATTCCTTCCATTAAACCTACAACAATAGTTGAATTTATATGTTACCAGGCATCTCCGAGCTACAACCTATGAGAGTTTTTTGGAATCCTAATAGGAAGTATTCATTTAAAGTTGGGCAACCCTTTTCACTTGATGTCAAAGGGGGAGAGTAGCTTAGTGTTTGGAGAGTAGCTTGATGTTTTGAGATTTGTGTTTGGAGAGTATCTTTGTGGTTGGCTTGATGTTATTTACAGGTTGTGGTGACCAAACACCAAAGTGGTTTGCATCAAGTCCAAAGGGGGAGATTGTTGACATTATGTTGCATGTGTTATCCTTGACGGAAACTCACTTGTAACAAAATTCACAGGTCAGTTCATAGGTAACAAAATGATGGGGCAAAGGTTTACAAATTAGAATTAGAAGTTTGATATAGGGAGATTGATGGGATTCTAAATTAGGTTTTGTTCTTGATGGAAACCTACCTGATGAGTTGTCCTTGATGACAACCTATTTGATGAAATGGAATCCTACTTGATAAGTTGTCTCTTGATGAAAATTTACTTATTAAAGGTATAAATAGGATGTGTTTATGGATATAACAAAATGCATGGTAGTTGTGTTTACAGATGTGACAAAATTCATGATAGTTCAGATGTGAAAGAATGCATGGCAATTGTATTTACAGATGTGACATAATGCATTGCAATTCAGAGGAATCAGTTCAAAAGAATGATAAAGTTGAATGTTCAATAACTATACACGGGTTTTTTTAAGCTGTGTATGCATGCAAGTCTAGGGAAGAAAAGTAGCGTATGGTTTTTTGTACCATGGTATTCTAAATATCAAGGGTCCTTACCATGGTATTGGCTCATAATAATGAGCACGACAAAGAATATTGATCTCGTCAAAGAATACCAATGACGTAACTATGGTTTTGACTCGAGGTATTGAAAAAGGCTAAAACTATATAAGGAGGTGAAGGTCAAAGTGATAAGTGTGAAAGTGATGGAAATATTATGAAAAGTTAGATCAAAAGAAAATATGCATGTTATGGGTTTTTTATGCTTTGCTTGATCTAAACTAAGTATGCAGCTAAGGGTTTGATAATGGATGAGTTCCAATAGATTTGAAATGATTATACACTATTGAATACAATGATGGATCAGGATCATGAGACTTGAAATGACTTTTCATTGTATGATATGCTCATGGATTGACTATATCAAAGTACTGACGCATGTTTTTATCTCTAAATATTATGACCTGGGTCTTTTTGAAGTTCTAAAGAGATGCAAAAATTTGGGTCAAGATTTGCAGATTTATACATTGGTTGGTCTCGGGCAAAGCGTGTATACATGTGGGTTAGCTTCTTCAAAGTCACGCATGTTGGGCGTGGAGCTTGATTATCTTCTTTATTTAAAGGTATCACCACATTGGACCACAGGCCGCCCATAAAATGTATGCCGCTAGGGGGGTCCAGGGGGGGCGACAACGATTATTTGGAGCCCCCTCTTGGTGGGGGATTAGGGGCAGTGCCCCCGAAGCTAAAAATAGATGTAAAATTTCCTTATAAAATGTTGCAATTTTGTAGTCAATATGGGTCGTTCATTAGGCAGCGATCTAACAGTAGAATTTATGTTTAATTTAGGGTTTTTTCCCTAGAAGGCAACCCCTCATTATATATTAGGGAATTGTATTGCGTCTATGTAGATCTGTATTTTGAGTGAGGAAGAGAGAGGAGATTGAGAGCAAAGAGGGAATTACATCGGATCTGTTGTAGGTTGTATCTCTTTATTTTGATGGATAATATAAAAGGAAGGACTGGTTTTTTCTTCGTGGACGTAGCCCTAATTGGGTGAACCATGTATATCTGTGTCTCTCTTATTTTATGTGGTTTCTTTGTTTATATTTCTGCAATATATTTCATGTGTTCCATTGCTCTATAATATATAATTTTATAGCAACTAATATTAGAGCCAAAGGTCTATTTGGCTGATAAACTCGTAGGAGAGAAGGGTTCCTGGCTCGAGTGGGAGCAGTGGTGAAAGATGGTAGGTTTAGGGTCGAAAAATTTAACGGCCAAAACTACCAGCTATGGAAGATGCGGATGGAATATTATCCGTATCAAAAAGATCTGTACCTACCATTGAGTGGAAAGACAAAGAAGTTGATGAGTATGATAGACACAAAATGGGATATTCTCGACAAAAAGGCACTTGGAACAATACGGCTATGCCTAGCACCATCGGTAGCCTTTAATATTTCAAAGGAAATGACAACAGAGGGTTTAATGTCGGAATTGGCCAAACTATATAAAAAACCCTCGACATCAAATAATGTATTTCTTATTAAGCGTTTATTTAATATGAAGATGTCAGAAGGTGGATCTGTTGCTGATCATTTAAATGAATTTAATACAGTTACCAGTCAGTTAAGTTTTGTAGGGGTAACGTTTGATGATGAAGTTATGGCTCTATTATTTTTATTCTCATTGCTAAAAAGTTGGAATGGTTGATTTATTCCCATTAGTAACTTTGTCTCTGGATTTAGCACTTTAAAGTTCGATGATGTTGTTGGTGCAATCCTGAAAGAGGAAATGCGATGAAAAAGCTCCGGTGATACATCAGGTAATGCTTTGACTACAGAGACTAGGGGAAGAAAAATGGAAAGAGAAAAGAGTCTAGGATATCATAGTAAGTCAAGGAAAGGCATATCCAAGGCCAGATCGGGGATAGTGTGCTGGAACTGCGGGAAGTAAGGACACCTGAAGAAAGACTACAAGTCTCGAAAGGGAAAAGAAGGAGACATGTAACAATAAAACAATCATGAAGCAAATGTAACAGGTGATGTGTTGTAAGATTCTTTGATTCTTTCATTAGAAAGTATTATTGATGCCTGGGTGGTAGATTCAAGGGCCTCATTCCATGAAACACCTAATAGGAAACATTTTCATGATTATGTTCAAGGAGATTTTGGACAGGTTCGATTGGGTGATGATAAACCCTGTAAAATCATTGGAATGGGTACATTTTTCATAAAACAACAGAATGGAAATCAATGGTTGTTGAAGGAGGTAAGGAATGTTCCAGATCTGAAGAAAAATCTGATTTCAATAGGGTAGTTGGGAGGTGAAGGCTATGTAACTAATTTTACAAATAAAACCTGGAAGGTCACAAAAGGAGCCCTGGTAATAGCAAAAGGAGAAAATGTTGGTACATTGTATTTATGCAATGGTATTTCTAATTCTGTTAATTATTTAACCTCTACAAGAGAAGATATGACATTGTGGCAACATAGGCTTGGGAACATGAATGAGAAGGGGATGCAAATTCTTCACTCAAGAAATTTGTTGCCAAGTTTGAAGCATGCTGATTTAAGATTTTGTGAGAATTGTGTTTATGGAAAACAGAAGAGAGTTAGATTCCTCAGATTTTGGAAAGAAAAGAAGAATGAAAAAATAGAGCTTTTTCATACAGATGTATGGGGACCTACTCAGGTATCATCTATTGGTGGCTCTCGTTATTATGTTACTTTTATTGATGATGCAACTAGAAAAGCTTGGATTTATTGTATTCGAAATAAATCTGATGTATTTGATACTTTCAAGAAATGGAAAGCTTTGGTTGAAAATGAGATAGGAAAAAGGTTGAAGTGTCTCAGATCACATAGTGGAGGTGAATATTGCAGCAAAGAGTTGGATAGGTACTGTTCAGAGAATGGAATTCACACAGAGAATACAATTCCAAGAACACCACAAGGAAATGGTGTGTTAGAAAGGATGAACAAGACAATCATGGAGCGTGCAAGGTGCATGAGATTGCATGCAGGATTTCCTTTACAATTTTTGGCAAATGCTGTAGATACTGTTGTTTATCTAATAAACAGAGGGCCTTCAAGTTCCTTGGATGGTGCTATTCTAGAGGAGGCATGGATAGGTAAAAAGGTAAACTACTCATTTAAAGACTTTTGGTTGTGAATCCTTTATTCACATTAATAAAGAAAATAGAAAAAATCTTGATGAAAAATCAAAGAAATGTACCTTTATTGGATATGGTGTTAATGATTTTGGTTATCGCTTTTATGATTATGAAAAACACAAAATAATTAGGAGTATAGATGTCATATTCAATGAAAAGGTTTTGTATAAGGATCAGATGCAAGTAAAGAAATAGGAAAAAGAAAATAGAGAATACACAGTGCTTGATGAGATCACAAAAAAAGTGAAGGTGCCTGAAAATCATAATTATCAACAACTAGAACAACAACAACAAAAACCACCTAAAACGCCTGAAAGTGGTGTTAGATGATCTACCAGGATAAGTAGATCCCTTGAACGACACTCTCCTTCATTATATTATGTATTGTTAACTGATTCTGGTGAACCAGAATGTTATGAAGAAGCAGTACAGGTAGAAACTAGGAAGAAGTTGGAGCAAGCAATGAATGAAGAGATGGACTCCTTAGCACATAACCAGACTTGGGACTTAGTCAGGTTTCCTGCAGGTAAAACAACATTGCAGAATAAATTGGTTTACATGTTGAAGGAAGAAGATGGAGGTAGAAAAAGGTATAAATCTAGACTTGTAGTGAAGGGGTTTGCACAAAAAAAGAGTATAGACTTTGATGAGATATTTTCTCTTGTTATTAAAATGACTTTAATCAGAACTATTTTAAGTCTAGTAGCAGCTGAAGATTTGCATCTTGAGCATTTAGATGTAAAGACAACCTTTCCCCATGGGGATTTGGAGGAAGAGATATATATGCAGGAGCCACAACGATATGAGGTAAAAGGGAAGGAGAAACTAGTGTGTAGGTTGAAGAAGAGCTTGTATGGCTTAAAACAAGCTCCAAGGCAGTGGTATCTAAAATTTGACAGGTTTATGTCTAAACAAGGTTATGCTAGATGTCACTCTGAGCATTGTGTTTATCTCAAAAGGCAAAATGATGGCAACTATATTATATTGTTTTTGTAGTAGATAACATGCTTGTTGTAGGTTCTAACATGCAGGAAATAAATGTGCTCAAAATAAAATTAGCAAACTCATTTTCAATGAAGGATTTGGGTGCTGCAAAACAAATCCTTGGTATCAGAATAACTAGAGACAGGAAGAATCGAAAATTTACATTGTCTCAGAGTAAGTATATAGAAAATGTATTGAAAATATTTAATATGAAGAATGCAAAACCTGTTAGTATACCTTTGGATATCCATTTCAAACTAAGTAAGGAGGTGTGTCCCAAGACTTAGGAAGAAATGGCTTATATGTCTAAAGTTCTATATGCATTAGTAGTTGGAAGCTTAATGTATGCAATGGTCTACACAAGGCATGATATTGCACATGCAGTGGGAGTTGTAAGAAGCTACATGAACAATCTAGGAAAAGAACATTGGATGGCGGTGAAGTGTATTCTCAGGTATTTGAGAGGTACCACAAATCAAGCATTATTATTTGGTGGTTCAAACATTGCTCTACATGGATATATTGATGTAGATATGGCGAGTGGTAGAGATAATAGGAGGAGCACCACAGGGTATGTGTTTATTGTAGGTGGAACAACTATTAGCTAGGTTTCAAAACTGCAAAGTGTTGTTGCACTCTCAACAATGGAAGCAGAGTATGTTTCTGCTCTAGAGGTTAGTAAAGAAATGATTTGGTTACAAAGGTTTCTAGATAAATTGGGTAAGAAGCAAGAGTTGGGCAAGTTATACAATGATAAATAGAGTGCCATACATCTTGCAAAGAACTCTGTATTTCATTCCAAGAATAAACATATACAACTCAAGTACCATTTCATATGGTCAGTGTTTGAAGATGGACAGTTGAAGCTAGAAAAGATACACACTAGCCATAATCCTGCAGATATGTTAACAAAAGTTGTAACCAGGGAGAAACTGAGATTCTTCTCAGTTTCAATTAGTCTTCAAGTATGATGAAGAAGATGGAAAACAACCAAGTCCAAAGTGAAGTCATTTTACAACAAATGAAGCAGAGGTGGAGTTGCTATAACCAGTCTCCATGTGGGACATTATTGGGTGTGGAGCCTGATTTTCTTCTTTATTTAAAGGTATCACCACATTGGACCCGAGTGTGTAATGTGGCAGAAATGCCACCCATAAAATGTACACTTCTAGGGGGGTCCAGGGGGGGCAACGATGATTATTTGGAACCCCCCCGGTAGGGGATCAAGGGCAGTGCCCCTGAACCTAAAAATAGATGTAAAATTTCCTTGTAAAATGTTGTAATTTTGTAGTCAATATGGGTCATTCATGATGCAGAGATTTGACAGTAGAAGTTATGTTTAATTTAGGGTTTTTTTTTCCCTAGAAGGAAACCCCTCGTTATATATGAGGGAATTGTATTGTTTATATGTAGATCTGTATTCTGAGTGAGGAGATTGAGAGCGAAGAGGGAATTGCAACAGATCTATTGTAGGTTGTATCTCTTCATTTTGCTGGATAATATAAAAGGAAGGACTAGCTGTTTCTCTATGGACATAGCCCAAATTGACTGAACCATGTATATCTGTGTCTCCCTTGTTTTGAGTTTTCTGTGTTTATATTTCTGCAATATATTTTATGTGTTCCATTTCTCTATAATATATAATTTTCTAACAACGTATACAAAGTAAGGGTTTTTGTTCATAAATTACTGTTCAATATGATCAGTGCTACTACTTCTTTGATATCTATCAATCATGTCCTCATGATTGATTTGGGTTAAATGATAATGTTTGAAGTAGACCTGATTGAATGATGAAGTTGAATGTGGTTATGAATAGTGTTAAGAATACTTGTTGATTGTGATTGAATATCAGGTTCAGTTATGTCATTGGTTCAGAGTGTTGCAGTAGATATGAGTATGACTCAATATTCTTTTCAGAATTGCAATAATCAAGTTTTAAGTTTTCTTTTTTTTAAGATATGTACGCATGTTTCTCTATTCAAAAGCACGTATGCACACGGGTTGCCTTAAGTGAAGTAGTGTATGCATTCTAGCATTTGAATGAGGAGGACAGCAGTTGATTCTATGTGTTGATGCAGTATTCTAGGTTCAATTATGTGTACTGGTTACAATGATCTGACTATTCTTGTTGATTGGTTGAATTTTGATTAAGTTTCGGTTGATTAGGTTTCA
This sequence comes from Pinus tabuliformis, assembly GCA_031772625.1. Taxonomy (NCBI): domain Eukaryota; kingdom Viridiplantae; phylum Streptophyta; class Pinopsida; order Pinales; family Pinaceae; genus Pinus; species Pinus tabuliformis. The sequence continues at coordinate 698,359,667 of CM062805.1, read as the reverse complement.
GTGATTGATTGATTCAGTTGTGTCAGAGGTTTCAGTGATTGATTGATTTAGTTGTGTTAGAAGTTCCAGTGATTGGCTGATTCAGAAATTGATGACTGGGTTTCAGTTATGTCAAAGATTTATGATTGCGTTTTAGAGATTGATTTATTCAGATGTGTGAGAGATGGATGACTATGTTATAGTGATGGGTTATTGATATTGAGCTTAAGTGTTGATAATGGGTCTAGTCTAAAAATTTGATGAAACGTGGCCTACAACTGATGATGTGTTGAAGCAGGTGGATCCAATGTGAAAATTCATGAAACATGGTCCATGGAGGATGTTGAGGGTTGGAAACTTAAGTGAGGAAGTTGAATCTTCCTTCCAGTAGTAGCTAGTGATTAGATCACGGGGTTGGAACTCCCTTCAAGCAGCAGCTAGAGAATGTGTGAAGTTTGTAGCCTTCTGTAGGTTGGTGCCGTGTACTGGTACACGTTTACGTCAGTAGAAGAACCAGTTCGTTGGAACTCCCTTCCAGTAGGAGCTGGAGAATGATCGAAGGTTGTAGCCTTCTAAAGGTGGGTGCATGCGTAATGGTATGAGTTTTCACCAATACAAGATTGTAAAAATATTTTTCCTTATATTAAAAATAAGACAGAGATGACAACAGCAGGTGGTTTTTTCCCACATTGGCTTTCCACCTTAAATCCTAGTGTTCATGTGTGTTTCTTATGTGTGATAGTTTATTTTGTTCTTACATCACATGGTTACTATTTATCTAATGTTTAGTAAAGTACTTTATGCACTTGATGAAGACAAACATATGATAAATTAACAGAATCATAAGTTCACTGGATGTACACTAGTTGTCTTAAGAACAGTCACGTACACACATAGGTTCCTTTCAGTAAATTCACGTATGGAAATATGAATATGAATAGAAAAATTTATTGATTTGAAAATATTGATTCACCCCCCTCTCAGTATTTTTCCCAACAATTGGTATCAGAGCAGATCCTTTGGCAGAAGCTTGATCGCTTGAGGGAGATCCGTCAAGACAATGGGAAAGAAGTAAAGGAAGAAAGCACCTCAAAAGAAGAAGACATCTCAAAGAAATAATGACAGTGTTAGAGACAATTGGCTATTAGATGGAAGTAAATATTCAGATTCAAAATCACCTCAAAATGAAGATGAATAAGAAAAAGAATTATCAGGTACTGATTTTTGTTCCTCTGGTGATATCTTTCACTGTTCATGAAATATTTAGTCAATTGGTTATGTTGACATCTCTTTATTAAATCTAACTTGCACAGATGATATAACAAGGATCAATGGTGTGTCATGGCGGTAAGACTATTGGTTATTATTTCAGAGTTCATGAGGTTGAACCCCATTGGGTCGAGCAGACCCCAAACAAACTTTTGCACATATCTCGAGGGCCACATGGCACCCTCCCATTGGGCCATGTGGTGCCTCTTGGTTAGTCCACCCAAAACTCAACAACCATTGAAATTCTGGCAACACAACCTGTATGACCTGCCATGTGTCAACATGTGATTGGACCATCTATCTTCCGTACCTGCATAGTCACCTACTAACATTAGTGCCACATCACCTATATGACATGACTAGTCAGCAACACAGTGAACCCTGCAAGTTGACTTTTTAACTATTTTCCAAAGAATTCATAATGGGATAACTTTCACATATGGTAATTGATTGAGGCGATTCAAGCATCTTTGGAATAATAATGATAAGATCTATTTTTTGGCACCGGTTTTGAGCAATTTTGAGCACTTTGACTTTTGACATATTTTTGATCCCTTGGATCATATATAAATTTAGAAAATATGCCAATCAAACTAGAACCACATATAATCTTGAATTCTAAGATATAAGACAAAAAATACATTTAACAAATATATAAATTTGAAAAATATATTCCTACTGGGTTATAATACCCCTTCTAAGGCATATGAAACGAATTTTGAAAGAAAAATTATAAAGCAAGGGTAACCTCATACATTAAGTTTAAGCATCAATCATCCACATAACACTTGCACACTATTGACTAGCGTCCAAAGTGTTTTATTTATTTATTCCGCAATGAAAATAATTACAATATCATGCAAACAAACTCTCTTCCAATTCCCAAAACTCTTGAAATGGAGGAGAGCGCTTTGTTTTATAGTCAAAGGGGAAGAAGTTTCCAAAAAATAGTGCTTTCTTGAAAGAGGAAAAAACTAGATCCAAAACTCGCCACTTGCCATTTGAGAACAAAAGCGCTAATCTTTGGAAGAGGAAACTTTTGAGAAGAAAATTTCTTTAAATAAAGACAAAACTTTTGAGAAAAAAAGTGCTTTAAAGAAAAGGAATCTTACCACTTGATTCCCCCTAACTTGTCTTTGACATGTTTCTTTAAAAATAGGGAGCTAATTTATTCACCTTTTTGAGTGAATAATTGATTTTCATGAGGAAAAATCAATTTTTTTTCTCAAGAAGGGGGTACTAAGGTAAAGTGGGTACTCTGAGTTAGAAAATGAGTACCCCCAAGGCATATGACACCTCTTAGTACCATTTTTTATTGTTACATAAATTTTACGAGGAAAAAACTAGAAAAACCTAATGCAATTCTGTAAGACTCAAAATAATGAGTGGCATGGTAATATACATTGACTCTAGAAATAGATACCACCAATAAGTCCTAGCCATTAGGAAATACTCTCGATTTCGAGTTATGAGTGAAAGAACTTGGGAAATTATTAATTGTTAAAAAGAAAAAATATTTAACCAAGTAAAAGTACACTCCATAGTAACTTCCCTAATAACTAAGTCCTAGGGAGGTAAGTTTTTTACATAATTTCATCATGCTAACATAATTTATTCCCATGGGGTGTATGGAAGTTGCATGGAGAACAAAATGAGAAGGGGAAAAATTGTCTTGCAGGGATTTTGAACTTGAAGTTTGAACAAGTGTCTTGTTCAACTTTAGTGGCTTATTGCAAGTCCCAACCTTGTACATATGGGGAGGTAATAGGCCATAAAGGAGGTCCCAGTGGACTAGAGTCAAAGTCTAACCTCCGAGGTTAAGTGTGGGAACAAGGATATATTCAAGAGAGGTCAATCATCTAGTTTTCCTCATGATTCATATTAAAATTCTCATGACATTAAATGGCAACACATGATTTCTAAAATAGTTAGAGTATCTATTGATAGATGACCAGAGAAATAGATAGAGAACTCTAGAAAAAAGTTATCTAAAAACCAACATAGGTTTGTTGGCTTGCTGACTGTCAAATGAGGAGAAATTTTTTCTCCAATGGGTTACCCACTTTCGGTGGGTAACAAGCCCTTAACAACATTGTTGGAACACATACAATGAATCATTTCGAATTTGATCGAGGTTTATCTTCTAGCACTTGTTTAGGTCTCTAACAATTGATGAAATTTGATTGACTAAGCTACCCATTAGAATCCCAATAAAATGCATGGACATGGATGGTATGCTCTCAAATATTTGTTATGCTAGGGTTATTTTGAGGATTTTGTCATGCAGTTTCAAGCATTATAGCCTGCACTATTTTAAAAAATGTCCATTCCATGCAGATGCTTCATTTTTATGTATTTTTTAAGAAATAGTTAGTTCACATAATTGACATGTTGAAGGACACTATTTAGTGTTGGAGGTAAAGAAAAGAATGGCTAAATGGGAGTAATATGATCATATAGATGTCATGTTGCAAATGGTTCTAGACAATATATTCCAAATATCTAGGTGTGACTATGTTTTCATATGGATTTTCCCTCTAAAGTCCATGAAATTATGTTACTAGGGTTCTAGAATTCCTTAATAATCTTCTTGATAGGACAAAAATAGGGTGCGTTGCCTCCAAAAGAGATAAATCATGTTGAGAAGAAATGAAAAATGGTAGATCTTGTCATATGCTTGGGAATCAACTTGCAAATAACTCATGTTTGCAAACTACCCTTTTAAATATGTTTGAGCTGGTGGTAAGCTTTTAGTTATCAATCCGTTACCAGAAACAGGACGATAGCCACCATTCCTAACAAAAAAACACAATATAAATGAGATGGCATGGCATGAAAAACATCGTTTTATATGTCCGTTCTTGTTTTTATTAGTGAGAAAATCTTTTTCCAAGAAATGATTCATTTCTTATAGAGGATTGATGCAAAATGATTAATTTGGTTTCCCTACGACATTTTTTGTTTCTTCTTAGTTTCTCCTCTGTTTCACGATTCCCATTCCCAACACATGCAACCTCTTGCTAAATCCCATTCCAAAAACACACTGCATGCAAAATGTACTGCATGAAACTAGTGGTTGTGAATCATGACAACCCATAAGGTAAGTTTTGAGGCAGATTTAAGTTGCAAAGGAGAGAAGATTGAACAGACATAGCCAAGGAGCAAATTATATCCTCTCAGAGGAGAGGAGGTAGGATAGATACAAATGGAGGAGAGGAGGAAGTGAGTATGACAAGGATCCCGAGTTAGCTTCATGCCCCTGTCGGTTAGCTTCGTAAAAATCAGTAAGATTAACAAAGGCCTAGTGATTTATTTGTTTTTTGCATGACAAAGGTGTTTATGAATGTGAAAAAGTACATATATTTTTAAATGAAAGTGAAATAACCCTAATTATGTTGAAAAAATTACTTAGAGAGCCAAATATTTGGGCCAAAATTATCCAAAAATCTTCTAAGATATATTGGAACTATGTGAATGACATGGTTTTATAGGTTAAGATTTTGGGTGCTCACTTTTCGAGTAGGATTTACATGATTCTTACTTACCCAACTTGTTATTTAACTGTTTAGAGCATGTTTTACACAGTTCTCACCTACTCAAGTTTTACTTCAAAATTCCGAAAAAAATATTTGAAAAATCTCCTCAACAAATTTTATATTAGATTTTGTTATGGTTGTTATTTTTTAAAATAACAGTTTCTTGAAATTTTTTTGTAACTTGAATTTCACATTAGATAACATAAATTGCTTCATAATCCCAAATCAATATAAATTAACAATTTGATTTAAAGAAATTGTAGATAAGAATTCATTCACCCATTTGGCATTAGAAGATTGGAATCAGCCCCAGTTGAGCATGGTGGCGTTCGAGTGGAAGATTTTTGAAGTTCCAATTTCAAAGTTTCTTACGTCTGCACTTGCTCATTGTCAATTATATGGTTGCATCCAAATTTCAATGTGTGGATCAGAAATTGAAGTGAAAAACTATCTAAATTGGTGACCTTTTAGATCTTTTTGGAACATTGGTTGTGTTTACTTTGGATCTTGTGATACAAATGTTTCATGTTAACCATAAATAAAACTTTTGATTGTGTTTGAGGTCAAAATGCTTTATTGACCTTTTGGAAAATATGGAACCTCTCTAGAACCTTTATATGCATGGAAGAAGAAATAAAATCCGTGTTGCATGGAGATGTGGAATTGATTATGTGTTGCATTGAGATGTGAAATGAATTCTTGGATCAATGATGTAATGACATATGTCAGCACTTAATTTGGTTGCTTAGAGATGTGGATTTGATTTTTTGTTGCATTGATATGTGGAGTTGATTATGTATTGCATTGAGATGTGAAATGCATTCTTGGATCAATGATGTAATGACATATGTCAGCACTTAATTTGGTTGTTTATTTTTTTCATTTTATTTCAATTGAAAATATGATCATTATCTTTTTTTTTGTAATATACTCTTGATTTCTATTAATATCCAAAAATAAAATTACATTGGTAAATCTTTGAAGCCCAGTGTCAACCTGGTCAAATGACTAGTAACTTGTAGGAAACTGTACAAAAGAGAAACCACCCAGTTATTAACAATTGATGTGGTAAATTTCCAACCATACAAAAAAACCATGAATAATTACATAAGAGAGTTTATAAACTAGCAACACGTAGCGTACTAAGAAGTAGATCATAGTACTAAGAACAAAAACAAAATCATTATCTATCAAACCCATAAGATAGAAAAGAATTCAGAGATGGACTTATTCGTCCAAGATGATCACCAGGTAATCTGGAGAGGAGTTTGAATTAGCCATGTTGAGGGGTGGAACATTGATAATTTCTTCCTCATTTTGAGGAGTATTTGAGTCAATATCTAAATATGAGACTATATAATGCTCCACTCTATTCAATCTAACCACAATATCATCCATATCATAATAGATGTCCCTCAATATCCTCTTCAACTCCTCCTGGCCTAAAAATAGTTTATAGTTATCAACATGTTTATCACAAAGCACCATATTAAGAAGAGTCTCCATCTATCTGTGTGTTGACATAAAATGAAAGAAATGCAGTCCTCTCTTCCTCAACTTTCCTCGGTCTGGCACCCATTTGGTGTTACCACTACAAAATTCAGTATCTGAGTGATACATCTGATCCCCAAACTCCTTAGCTTCCAGAGTGCGTCTTTCTTTTCTCCCTTCTATAGGAGAAAAATCAATGAAATTCACAACCGACTCCCACCCAAATAGCCAATGGTGTTTGGAAGAAGATACCCTGAGAGCGCCTCCCCTGCGACTGAGAAATATTTGGCAAGGAGCCATAATAACTCGATACCTATAAATGAACCGAACAACAAAATTTTGGAAAGAATGACTGAAGCAACTATTACAGCGAGTGAGAGAGTGGAGCTCTTCTAAGACATGAAATGTCAAATGAAAGGTGATATACAACTTAAAATTACTCACTGCAATTTCTGTACACAAATCGTCAATGAACCGTTGAAAGCATGGTTCCTGACTGGAAGAGACACTAAAACCATTACCGACTAGAACCAAACACTGAATGACTTCCCTATAAACCATTAAGGTTTGAGCAAGCATTATGTCACCTTTTTGTGTCAGAAATGACCCATGGAACTTTCGAAGGTGGACGAAATTAAAACCAGATGGAGAAAGATCCACTATACCACACTCCACATACCAATACAGGGCAATTAAACAAAATCCCAGAGGGTTCGAGGGACTGAAGTTCTGCCATTGGGAGGAAAACAAACAATTTGAATGATGGTCAAGATGCTATATTATGAAAGAAACACACAACAAATATTGGCTCTCTATACGAAACCACCTATGACTCACGGGTAGACTTCTGGATTTAGGATGAAAAAATAAGAAGTAGATTGACAACTAGCAATGGAGCTTGAATTGGCCTAATCCTCATAGATTTTGGCACGAAAACACAAGTGTGGGAAGTCTTCTCTTGGGATTAAAACAAACAACTAAGAAACTAATACGTAAAAGAAGACATAGCTCCAAAAAATTTCTAGAGAGAAATGAAACTATTGTTCGCCACCCTAAAATGATAACATAACTGATATATATAGCTGCAATCAAAATAAAAATTTTACCTAAGAAGAACCAGGCTCATTGCAATTTCTAGGACAATCTCCAAGTGTATTGCTTCCCCTAGGACTCCGCCATCCCAAGACAATGTATCATGGTGAGGTCATAAATGAGCCTTGATTGATTATCAGAGAAATTCGTTGCCACATACAATCCACCATATGTTAGCAGATCCATACCTAAAATGATTGAGAAAATGGAATGTCCAAAATCCTTGGTGAGCTCAATAACCTGATCTCCCACCCTCGTGTAGTTAATATGAAGAGACCTCAACCATATAGAGCCATAATGTGAAACAATGTTATTCCATGCATGTCCTATGTTAAGCCAAGTGGAGGGAAAGGCTCTCTCTCCAAAAGGCCGTCTCCACCTTTGCCATACAAAAATCATGCATGCCACTCATTACCATGTTTAGAGCCTCATTGCCAGAGAGTTGTTTTATGGATTTTTCCGGTGGTCTATCGCTGGTAAAAACACCCCATAAGGGAGAAAATATGACTATTATCATAATGAAAATATGACCATTATCATTATGAAAATATCACCATTATCATAAGATGTTGGCTTAAAAAGATTTGGATAGTATAGGGACATTATTTTACATTTGATCATTATTTTTGTTTTGTTCATTATTATTATTTTTTAATGTTGTTTTTGGTAAGTTTTAATTGTTCATGTCTTTATTAGAATTGGATTGTTATATTTTGTGAATTAAAATATATTTTTAATGCATTATTAAATTCAAAGCTATGAAAATTTTCTAAGATATTTAGAAAAGTTTAACAAACATAAATATTACATTTCAACCATTTCTAATGATAATTCAAAAGTCATTAAAAAATATACAAAAGTCAAAAAAGTTATAAGGTCAAGAAAGATTAGATTTAATGTGCTATTATGTTGCATTTCATGTGTTGGTTTTTCATTATGTCATAGAAGTATGTATGCATAAATATTTATTATGTTATAATCTTCCATGTTCTGTTCATCTTGGGATTCTCATTATATTATAAAGTGGGTCTTAGAATTCTTATAATATCATGAAGTGAAGTGAAATGTACGAAATGAAAGTTTACATTGATATCACGACCAACTCACATATAAAAACCATTGATTGAGACACGTCAAATGACTTTGGTGACATTGGTGTTGTGCGAAAATTTTCACTTATGTTTGGTAATTTGTTTTCAATATTTTATATAAACAATAACACAGAAGGAGGAGCATATGATCATAGTTTGCATTATCAAAATTCAATTTGTGGCATTGATGATTTTTGCAATTTTGCAAACAAACCTGTAATGTGTCAACAATGAGAAAATTGGCTTTCCAAACTAGAAACTTCCCTCCATAACTACAAAAAGTTGTATTGTATATAGAGAGTAGTTTTTCATTCACTGTCTTAAGTTTTTTCCATTTGAGAAAACAATTTAATAAATTTCTATGATAAAGGTTTATCATTTCTGTCATTTCGTAGGTGTCATTTTTTATATTCTCCCACATTCACATGAGAAATAAAATATTTGATCTTTCTTTCTTTAAATAAAATAAAATGATATTAAATTATTAATAATCAACTACTTTTTTACTTGGTTTGCAGATTAGAATTGGTTGTGGCAGAGCATTATTCATTCTTTCTTCCACTCTTTTCCCACTACAATGGAAGAAATTTCATTGGATCCAAAAAGTAGAGCACACATTTCCAAACAAAATCTATCCACATCAATGCCCAAAAAAACATGAAACAGAGAATACCAAGAAGCAAAAGAGGTTTTTGAAGCAAGGTTATGGGTGGCAGTGAAATGCACACAATCTTATAGTGGAAGAACAAATGGGCAACTAGCTCAAAGGTTTCGCTTTGCCCTTATTGCAAGAGCCAAAAATCAGGGCATGTTAGAAGAGTTTGATGACATTTACTTGGACTAGGGAAAAAGGAAAAATTATGTTTATGTTCAAGTGTACCTAAAACAAAGAAAACATCTATACAAAAGCATTATAATGAACTTGAAAAGTTGAGACATGTTACTAAAGGTTTAATTCAATTCAAAAACAATCCCACTAGATTGATAGTTGGTGGTCCATATTCTTCTTCTCAACATCATGCTTCTGTTTCCCACCTTGAAAACCTATTGGATGTAAAAAGGAGAGGAAATATGGATGCATTTATTGGGCGTTTTTTTTTTCAAATGACATAACTTTCAATGTTTATAGATCTCCTTATTGGAAGGTGATGGTGAGAGATCTAGTTAACACTTCCCCTAAAGGTTATAAACCTCATAGTTATGAAAATTTGATAACAACAATATTATCTAAAGAGAGGGCTTGGATTGAAGCTATACTTCACAATATTGAAGACAATCGGAAAGAATCTGAGGTATCCATTGTTTTCGATGGTTCGACAAATGTCAACCATTTTCCTCTTGTTAATATTTTGGTTGCTATCCCAAAAGGAGTTATGTTCTTAAAATGCTATGATACTACAGGGAAGACAAAATATGGTCCATATCTGATGAGTATTTTCAAAGAGGCAATAGAGGAAGTTGGAAGATCAAATGTGGTCCACTAATTGTCACAGATAGTGCCTCCAACAATGTGCTTGCTGGGGGTTTGATTGAGGATGAATACCCAACAATTTTATGAGCTTATTGTTCTGTTCACTACATTAACTTATTCCTTAAAGATATTAATAAAATTGCATGGATTGGAAACATTATAGCTGAAGCAAGTATGTTATAGGTTTTTATTACTAATCATGCAACATCCATAACAATTTATAGGAAATATGCCAATCTCCAACTTCTTCGATGCTTCGAGACTAGATTTGCATGTACCTTCATTAGGTTACAACATCTCATCAAAGTGCATCAATTTCTAAGGGAGATGGTGGTATCACTGGATTGGTAGAGGTGGAAGGGTTATCATATCGGGGATGGTCATTGAGTTGAGGATATCATTATTGGTACTTTTTTCAGAATATTTTTGAATGAGATTAGATGATATTGTTACCTTCATCACACCTATTGTTTCCACCCTTCACATATTTGATAGGAATCATTCATGCTTTAGGGATGTGTTTGACTGTATGGATCAAAAAAGAGAAAACCTTCATGAAATAATGGAAGATGAAATTCCAGAATCAATAGGGACACTATAAATGAGGTCTGGGAACTTAGCTTTACAAGGTGAAAAATGATTCGTAGCCCTCTTTATTCAATTTCATTCCTAATCAAACCTAATTGGTTTTACAAGAAACATTCTTCAAATATGGAGGTGTTGCATAATTGAAACACCTTTATAAGTAGGTTTTATGATTGTCGTGATCACATTGATTTACGACTTGAGATGGGAAAGTACTTGAGATCTGAAGATCACTTTTCAAATGAAGATTGTGCATATAACATGGAGCATCTTCAAACTATAGATTTATGGATGTAATATGGCTATTTGTTTTCTTTCACAAGTATGCTCAATAACTCATACTTTTAATGTATTTTATATTTGTTTTCATTTCGGATTTTTTCCTTCATGTTTTCGAATATCCATTATTATATTTTATTTACATAATGTTAATTTTAATTTCAAAGAGAAAAGTTCATCCATATGTGAAAGAAATTGGAGTGAATTTTCTTTTATCCATTCAACAAAGAGGAATTGAATAGGCACACAAAAGGAGAAAGATCTAGCGTTCATACACTTAAACCTATGCCTACTATCTCGAAAACAACCAGAGTATCAAACAAGGCCCACTAGGATGTGGGATTATGGTGGTTCACATGATAATGGAATGATGAGTTTCTACTTGAGGTGTTGCAAGATAACGTTGAAGACATCCTTTATAACACCACACAACCTATCGACCAAAACAATGAAGTTGGAATTGGCTCAAGCTCGAAAACCATTCTAGAAAATGAGCTTGCAAATCTAGATTATTAGTTTTGTTTGCATTTTGTATAGAATTTGTTAGAAATAAATTTTGAGATATGAAGTTATAATAATACATGTATTTGTTAGTACTGCAAAACTTTTATTCTTATGAATGTTTTCCTATTTTTTGGCATCACCGATTGGCTAAATTTTTGGATCTACTTTCAATGTAATAATAAAGGAAATATTAGACTATTTTCCTTCACTAATCCATTATGGCTAAATGTGATCACTACAATTTCATTTATGTAAACAATGAATGTTAATTATGACTGCTTTGTTTTATGTATGTTCAATAACTAATACTTTTAATGTATTTTATATTTTTGTTTCCATTTTGGATTTTTTCCTTCATGTTTTCAAATATCCATTATTATATTTTATTTACATAATGTTAATTTTACTCTCTAGGCCCGAAAAGTTAATCTACATGTGAAAGAAATTGGAGTGAATATTATTTTATCCATTTAACAAAAAAGAATCGACTAGACACACAAAAGGCACAAGATCTGGTGTTCATACACTCAAGCCTACACCTTCTATCTCGACAACAACTATAGTATCAAACATGATCCACTACGATGTGGGATTATGGTGGTTCACATGATGATGGAGATGATGAGCTTCCACTTGAGGTGTTGCAAGATAGTGTTGAAGACATGCTTTATACCACCATGTAGCTGATTAACCAAAGTAATGGCTTTGGAATTGACTCAAGCTTGACAACCATTCTATAAAATGAGCCTAAAAATCTAGATTATTAGTTTTATTTTCATTTTGCATAGAATTTTTTAGAAATAGATTTTGAGATATTGTAATAGTGATCTGAAAATGGGGCCTAAAGGCTTCTTGTCAAGATTACAAGAACCTCTCCCACTTCCAAAGCTTAAATATTAGCAAGATCTAGTGATTAACCAATTGTGGAATTAAAAATTCTTGAAATAGGTGTATGCTTGCGTTTGTCTTTAAACTATTTATGTGCCTTAAGTTTATTTTCTTCAATTGATATAAAACATATAACAGCAAATAAAGAAGCAAATATAATGCAGCAATAAGCAATCACACATAACATCAATATAATATGGAGTTCACCCAAAACTCTTGGGCTATGTCTCCTTGAGCTCTAGTCAACTCGACTAGGCTCTCTCGGATTATGGGAAAGTCCTTTTACAAGCTCCACACTCAACTCCACTGGTTTACACTGAACAAAATGGGCTTAGAACAACATCTTATCCCTGGCTCTGAAGCTCTCCGGCTTTCTGGCTCTGGCTCTAGCTCTGGCTCTTGGCTCTGGCTCTGGCTCTGGCTCTAGCTCTGGCTTGTGGCTCTCGCTCTCGCTCTGTCTCTTAGCTCTCGGCTCTAGCTTCTCTAAGCTCTCTCTATCAGCCTCTGCGTGCCTTTGTAGTCCTCTTGACCTCCAAGCGACTCTCAACAACCTTCCAGCGACCCTTTTTAGTCCTCCTGCTCCCTCGGCAACCTTCAGCTACCTTCAGCATTTGTGCTCTCTGTGTTTCTATCATGCATCAGTTACAGTTCTCCATCATTGAAGAACCTGAATGTTTCCTCACAAGAATTCGTTTACAAATGGAAGGGAATCATCAGTGTGGGGGAATACGATCATTTTGCCTTCCTCTAGCTGTGTCAGCTAAATAACGAAAATACATAGGAAACGCATGCAAAACACATCATGGCCTTTGTCCCGGACTTCAAATATTATGGAATCGGCCCTATAAACCTATCAGGTCTATCCCAATATCTCTTATCACTATCACTTAGGTGGGAGGTCTAAAAACCTCAATACACGGGAATACACAGAAATCCTGAATTCCTGGATTTCAAAATCTATGAAATCGGGTCTATAATCCCTTTCGGGTCCGCCTTTGGTCGCCATATCGCATCGCATTGTCGCATGGCCAAAACCCATTTACACGGGAAATACAAAGAAAATCAAAATTTTTGGATTTCAAATATTATGAAATCGTTCTTATAAACTCCATCAGGTCCGCCCTTAATCACAAGTCGTATATTGGCATATCACAGTGCATTGGCCCTTTGTATCGGGGGTTTGTCGATTGTTGATCGTCGATATCACCGATCACTATTGGCCCCATTTCTATATCACAATTAGCATATCACATTGGTAATAGCCCGAGGGTTCTTTCCTTTGGTCATACAGATCATCGATCCACTGATCAAATCCTGACCATTGATCCCTGACCGCTAATCCAATGGCTGACAGTCTGTTTCGAGCGTGTAACTTGCACGGAGATTAACCACTCAAAAAAGCGGTTTCCTCTCTCCTCTTCCATGCCACACATCGGCCAATGTATGGATTTTGGTGGAGCCCATCCAATATCTCTTACCGCTTGAGGCCCACTTGAAATACCGCTTACTGCCCCTTCCTTTCGGAACTCAAAAGGTTTGCCTGTTTGACTTATAAATCTGTCGGGTTTGCCGAAGCGCTTTGCATCTGTTTTAAGTCCTTTCCCTTTTTTTATTGCAATGCGATGGGTTCTAAGGGTTTTTATGTTTAAAAATACATTTTCCCTTAAGTCCCATTTATATAAGAATTTGCCTCCTTTTCAAAAGATAAAGGCAAACTTCTTTTTGCGATAACTTCTTCATCCGAAGTCCATTTTAACCCATTCAAGTTGCAGTAGATTCAAAATGAAAAGATCTACGCAATGGGGCCATTTACAAGAAAATCCTTGGAATTTAATTTTCCTCTGTGAGGAACAATTTAGACTTAGAAGTCTATTCTAGATCCATTTTGGATCATGCCTTCCCACTAAAGAACTTTTGGTCTCCGAAAGACTGATATACTGATCTGAATAGTAAATGAGAGTAACAACACCCTCTTCTTTTAGCCTCCATACACTTGCCTCTGCATAGTGCCTCTGAACCAAAGTCTCTGACCACTTTCCTTCCTGGATGCACTGGTCCTCATGGGAAGAACTGTCTTCTTTCTTGACTTCATGCAGAACTCCTGCTGAGATGGTCAAAGAAGGTAGTTTGAACTTCTCTGCCTTGATTATTGATCCAAGGTGGCTCAAACAAATGTGAAGTTACATCTGCTTCAAAAAAATTTCATTTGTACCTATTTGACAAGCTGTCAACAACCACTGTTAACAACAACAGAAATACAGACAACTGGATGGCCTAAAACTCCTGCTTCAACAAAAGAAACAAATTTTCACATCTTGTGAATACCTCCATGTCTTACATATACATACAAATGATGGACTAGATACCAAGCCCACAAAACATGCCTTTAAAACAAATGACCCTTCAAGTCAAGCATGTAGAAATAGACCTCTAGGACTCTTTTTCAAAGATGAAACACTTCATCATCATCTCCGTCTTGGAGACCAAGTTAACTCCTCCCAAGTCAACATTACATCACATGCATGTCAAAGCAATCAACCCTGCAAGTTAATTACACATACATGTTCAAATACAAGGAAATCATCAGCATCTCTGTGTTCATGCACATCAAGCTTATGCATGCATTTCAACCTTCAACTTTCACTTAAGAACACTGTACTTTCAAAGTTGAAATGAAATATAATGTTGCAACAACAAAGTGAGCCTCCTACTCAACTTTTCCTTTCACCTTCTTGGTAAAATCCTGCAACTTGCATTCCCATTAACAAAGAAATGAAAATAGATGCATCAAATCAAAAGACATGCAATCTTTAATTGGATAAGAACTCTAACCATTTCTTACCAATCCCTTTCAAAGGTACTATCTTTGTCTACACATCAGCACCAATATGTGAATCATCCTAAAACACATCAATCATGGAAACTTCCTTTCCATTTCTGCCATTTTCTCTTTCCACCTTCTTCAAGTTTCGTGGAAGCATTGTTGGATTTAGAGTCCAACATTTTGCAGCAAGATGTCCTTGCTTATGGCAGTAAGTGCACTGCATGTGCATCCTCTTGACAGCAGGACTTGCCTTGTCCAATGGACCTTTGGCTTCTTGCTTCCTTTCCTTGAAAAGTTTCATGTATGTGGTCATTCTCTTCCAACATCTAGAAACATTATGGTTATCCAAACCAAAAAAGGAGCAAGAAATTATTTTCCCATATCTATGTGGAAATTTATCATGCTTTGTAAAATCAAAAGGAATATGATTAGAACCAGATTTATACCTTTCTCTTTCAGCTTTATTGCCTTCATGAGGAGGTGAATCAAATGAAGAAGTGTCTCCCTTTGGAACACCATCAATCTCTTCAAGTCTATTAGAGTTTCCACAACTCTCTGGTTCAAGTGTGTGCTTCCGAACACCTGCATCCTGCAAATGATGTTTCAAGCTATTGCATATCTCCTTAATACAATCTTCACACTCTTGAGGTAGAAGACCTACAATGCAACTCCTTCTTGGAGCTGTTTCAATGGCCTTCATGGCAGCTTTGGAATTTTCTCCATAATACTGTCCATAGCCAAGACCCAAATACTTAGGCCTTTCCTTAATCATTATTGGCTCAACAATACCTTGTGCATGTTTTCCCAAGCCCTTTCCTTCATAGCCCATCTTGGACATTAGCTTGGCACCTATGCCTCTGGTATGTTTTTCAAAAGAACCAATACAAGCATTCTTAGAAGAATTTGAAGACAAACTGGAATTATTTACCTCTTCTTAAGCTGATACTTGACCAAGGCTTCTTTTACAACAAAGAGATGTGTCTCCAACTCATGCATCCTTTCCAGGTTCATATTTGCAATATGAAGTTGCCTCTCCATTTCCTGCAATTTTTCAGAAAGCAACTACTTCTCTTCCTCCACGAAATTCAACTGCTCTCTAAGTATGCTTCTCTTCCTTCCATCCTCATACATTTCCCTCACCATATCCATCATGGAAAACAAGTCTTGCTTCTTGTCTTCATCAAGGAATCTTGTGAAGAAAGCATAATTTGAGGACTCACTTGTAGAAGTTGTCATTATGCCAATGAATGAAAGAACTTCAAACAAGATTGATAAAGAGCTTATTCAGCAACCTTTTGCAACAAACCTCTTGTGCTTCAAGGATTGCCTTGAGGTCCTTCAGGATAAGAAGAATGCCTTCAACCCTTCTTCCTTTTTGTCCTCTCCTGGATTGAGCTATCAATACCTTTCCCTTCACCTCTGCAAACTCAAACAATAGTCAGTCTGCAACCAAGCATACAATCAATCAGGAAATCAATCCTTGACTGCCCAAACACCTTTTAGACAAGCAATCTTTGCTCTGTCAATCAAGCATTTTGACATAACCTTCTTTGAAGGTGGGGTTAATCAATCTCAAGCTTCGATACCACCTGATCTGAAAATGGGGCCTAAAGGCTTCTTGTCAAGCTTACAAGAACCTCTCCCACTTCCAAAGCTTAAATATTTCCAAGATCTAGTGATTAACCAATTGTGGAATTAAAAATGCTTGAAATAGGTGTATGCTTGCATTTGTCTTTAAATTGATTATGTGCCTTAAGTTTATTTGCTTGAACTAATATAAAACATATAACAGTAAATAAAGTAGCAAATACAATGTAGCAACAAACAATCACACATAACAACAATATAATATGGAGTTCACCAAAAACTCTTGGGCTATGTCTCCTTGAGCTCTAGTCAACTCGATTAGGCTCTCTAGGATTATGGAAAAGTACTTTTACAAGCTCCACGCTCAACTCCACTAGTTTACACTGAATCCAATGGGCTTAGAACACCATCTTATCCCTGGCTCTGAAGCTCTATGGCTTTTTGGCTCTAGCTCTGGCTTTGGCTCTCGGCTCTGGCTTTGGCTCTGGCTCTGGCTCTAGCTCTTGGCTCTGGCTCTGGCTCTAGCTCTAGCTCTTGGCTCTGGCTCTGGCTCTGGCTCTCGGCTCTCGGCTCCGGCTTCTCTGAGCTCTCTCTCTCGGCCTCTGCATGCCTCTATAGTCCATTTGACCTCCAAGTGACCCTCAGCAACCTTCCAATGACCTTTTTCAGTCCTCCATCTCCCTCGACAACCTTCAACTACCTTCAACATTTGTGTTGTATGCGTTTTTATCATGCATCAGTTACAGACCTCCGTCATTGAAGAACTCGATTGTTTCCTCACAAGAATCCATTTACAAATGGAAGGGAATTGTCATCGTGGGGGAATCTGATCATTTTTCCTTCCTCTGGCCATGTCAACCAAATAACATAAATACATAGGAAACGCACACAAAACACATCATGGGCCTTTATCCTGGACTTCAAATATTATGGAAACGGCCCTATAAACCTATCGGGTTTGTCCCAATATTGCTTATCTCTATCGCTTAGGCGGGAGGTATAAAAACCTCAATACATGGGAATACACAGAAATCCTGAATTCCCGGATTTCAAAATCTATGAATTCGGGTCTATAATCCCTTTTGGGTCCACCTTTGGTCTCCATATCACATCGCATTGTCGCATGGTAAAAACCCATTTACACGGGAAATACAAAGAAAATCTGAATTTCAGGATTTCAAATATTATGAAATCGCACTTATAAACTCCATTAGATCTGCCCTTTATCGCAAGTCGCATATCGGCATATCGCAGTGCATTGGCCCTTTGTATCGAGGGTTTGCCGATTACTGATTGTCGATATCGCCAATTGTTATCGGCCCCGTCGCTATATCGCAATCGACATATCGCATTGGTAACAGCCCGGGGGTTTTTTCCTTTGGTCATGCCGATCGCCGATCCGCCGATCAAATCCTGATTGTTGATCCGTGATCACTAATCCAACGACTGACAGTCCATTTCAGGCATGTAACTTTCACGAGGATTAACCGCTTGAAAAAGTGGTTTCCTCTCTCCTTCACCGTGCCACACATCGGCCAATGTATGGATTCGGGCAGAGCCCATCCAATACCGCTTACTGCTTGAGGCCCGCCCGAAATATTGCTTACTGCCCCTTCCTTTTAGAACTCAAAAGGTTTCCCTGTTTGACTTATAAATCCGTCGGCTCCGCCGAAGGCCTTTATGCTTGTTTTAAGTCCTTTCCCTTTGTTTATTGCGATGCGATGGAGAATGCAATGTGATGGGTTCTAAGGGTTTTTATGTTTAAAAACACATTTTCACTTAAGTCCCATTTATATAAGAATTTGCCTTATTTTCAAAGGACAAAGGCAAACTTCTTTTTGCGATAACTTCTTCATCCGAAGTCCATTTTAGCCCATTCAAGTTGGAGTAGATTTAGAATGAAAATATCTACGCAATGGGGCTATTTTCAGGAGTATCCTTGGAATTTCATTTCCTCTATGAGGAACACTTTAGACATAGAATTATATTCTAGATCCATTTTGGATCAAATAGTTATAAGAATACATGTAATTGTTAGTACTCCAAAACATTTATTCTTATAATTTTTTTCCTACTTTCTAGCATCACTGATTGGCCAGATTTTTGGATCTACTTTCAATGTAATAAATAAAGAAATGTTATACTTTTTTCCTTGACTAATACACTATTGCTAAATGTGATCATTAAAATTTCACCTATGTAAACAATGAATGTTAATGATGAATGCATTGTTTTATGTTTTTCATATTTTTCTTGTTTATTTCTCTCTCCCCGTTTCTTGAATGTGAAAACCTCCAAACTCTATTTCTTGTTCCATTTTTGTTTCTTGTTTCTAGTAACATAGATTATTAACCTCCAAGTCATTATTGGTGTTTTGCAATTTTTTTTTTTTAAATTTGAAAATACCTCATTTTATCTAAGTGGATCATGACTATATTAGTTTATATTATACTGCAAAGAGAAAAGAGGGCCATAGTGAAAACTTAGAATTTCGGGTGTGCATGGAATTAATGCACAATTACATTTTCTTGAAGATGTGGATATTAGATTTCCAAATAAGAGAATATTTGAAAATCATCATAGTAAGGGAGCAACCCCTTTTACTGGTTAGAGAGACTCAACAAAAAATCAATCATACTCTTAGTGGAAATTAACTTGGGTGAGGGTTGTGGATGTTCATTAGTTGAATTGGATCAATCCAAGGATTCCCATGTTCCACAAAAAGGTTCTGACTATGGAATAGAATATTAACAGAGAGTTTGAGGAATATATTTGTTGAGGCCTTAATATTTCCGCATGTCTTTCCTCTAGGGAGAACACAAATATCATCATATACACAAGCATTTACCAATTAAGCCATTGTCACAAGCCTTATGAAGCATGTGTGTATTGTTTTGAGGCCAGTAATCTTGACAAACAATGGAATACAAAAAGAGAGGTGCATTTAACACTTAGAATAATAGGTTAGTGATTAACCAAGATAGCTATGATCAAGGACTTTGAAAACCACGATTTCTAGATTAATTGGTATGTTGAGGTTTAGTCCCATAGGTTTTATGTTCAAATCTCATGGGAATGGTTGAGGATGGAAGCCACCTTTAGGGGTATTAAACTATCCCAAGGGAAATCCAAGCTTGATCAAGCTTGGTAGAATCCTGGTGATAGCATCCCATTATCATTATTCCATCCAATATTGGGGTTGGCACCAACTTAAACTAAGACTATGAAAAAAAAGAAAAAACGATTCAAAAACTTTGAAGGAAGGTGTTTATAGATCTCAAGCATTCACACTCAACAAGATTGGTAATACATATATTATTTTACATGTCGTTAGACTTTATTACATGGAAAAGAAGTCATAGTAAAGGAAGATTTCAATAACATTAGCAAGGACAAAAAGTATACAAAGACATATTATTATATTGGTAATCAAGTCATGAAGTGTATGATAGCAATATTTAAAGAGTTTGATTCCAGATAATGTGTGTTGAGAATGCCAATTTATAGAAAAGTAATTATTTTGTGATGGAAGGAGAGTTTGAACTTTCATTTTCCAAAGTTTAAAGTAGAGAATATAATCCAATAAAAGACATTTCTCCTTTAGTTATGCAAGAAATTTTGACGCATCACAAAACACCTATAGCAATAAAAAAGATTGTAGTGGGGCATGAACCAAGTAGTGTGCATTCATAGCTTCTCCTTAGGATAAAGGTGGTCAAAGAATGTTTTGAGGCATCAATGGGCCTATTTTAAAATCTTTTTGAATGCAGGTTGATCAACTATAAGTTGACCTGATTTTATGTAAGAGCAAGGGGAAATACGTTTATTTTCATAATAAGTAGTGGATGGCCTATGTTCATCACTAAATAGCACATTTCCCAGAACACCCTTACTGGAAGATGATATTTAGAATTATCATTATGTGTAGTATAAAAACACACTACGTCTAATTATGCATGGTCCATCTCAAAAATAGACAAAGAGGAGAATCCAACATCCAAGGTGGGTTGATGATGTTGCCATGATTTCAGACCTTATTTTTTTAATCCTTACACATATGAAAAGGAATTTTCCATGCTAGGAGGTACCCAAGATCGACAATAAATGTATGGACTTAAAAAAATTGCACAAATTACAAGGGAATCCATCTCTTTAGAGTCAAATATAGTCTTTAGGTTTTGCAGTTTTTGGTTGGAATTTGACTAAAGAATTTGGCCGTAACTTATTTTTTTCTTGTTTAAAATTTTCTTTTAATAGATTCATGAATTCAACCTCCAAAAAAACCCTAAAAATATTGGAATTGTATAGAATTCACAAACCAAATTTTAATTCCAACAAATTCCTATGAAAAAAGATTAACCAAAAAATATGTGGAAAATAGAATAAGCTCAGTACATAAGCTCGATGTTGTACTCAATTCTTGGAGACATTTGAACTTCATTTATCATTTATTACTATTTCTTGGAGCCGTAGTCTAATGAGACTACTTTTTTTCCTTGAAAGTCATGGAAATTTCAGTCATATTTTGAGAAACTCCGATAGGGATTTTTGTAAATCTAAGTTACAGTTGTTAAAATTCAATATTTTAGGTGTCCCAGAGGTTTTTGATGGTGCTGAATCCATTTCCACCATAAAAAAACATGATTCAAACAATGCCTCTACAAAAAATTTTGAATTTTTTTTGCCCGGATTCCAGCTACTTTTGGCCATCTGGCAATTCCTCTGCCTGCGTAGACGACTCCTTTCTTGGAGGAATTGTGAGATGTCCAAGGTTTTGGCACATATTTCTATGTTATAACTCACATTCAAGAAGCTTGTTACCATTGTTTGAGAAAATGTCATTTTCATAAAATAGCCCAAAACATCACCAACATTATAGAATACCATAAAAGCACATATAGTCTCAACATGTGCACATGCATAGAGGAGTGTTCCATGTTTCATGGGTTCTCTAGATGGAAAATAAATGTCTCAACCCAAAATTTTTGTACACAACAATCCAAGGGGTAAGTGGACTGCTCCACCATTGAAGGCTAACAATATGGACCATGCAACAGTTTAATTAGTATTGTTGCAGGGGCACTGACATATTACAATTAAGTCGATTTCTTCACTGACAAAGTTTCATTTTTGTGAAGCCACATAAGTTTCATCTTAACATTTGTTAGAGACTCTACTCATCGACCCATGTTATTCATGATTCAATGCATCATGATGAAAATTTGATTATATTTTCTTGTGCTATTTGTATATGTATTCTTTTTTTTCTTTTTAAATTATGATGAATTGGTAATTTGTTGGAGTAATTTAGATGAGGGGTAAGAATTTATGATTGAGCAAGATATTAGATTCCACGAGATTGGAGGAACCTATTACTTGAGCCTTAAGACTTATCACAAGAAACCAAAGATGCCCCATAAAATTTGAAGTAAACTAGAAGTCATAATATCCCATCATACCAACAAGTCAATCATCTCAGAAAACATTTTAAATATACATTTTATAAATATAAAAACTAATTATCTTATTAACAAGATGCATATGGAATGCTAGATCCAATCCAAAATTGTAGGGTGGTGTCTAGATCTTCCTCTCTCTTTTTCCATAAAGAGGGAAGAAGTGTGTATCATGTGTGAAACTAGTAACAAATTGAAATCATGTTTTTAATTTATTAATTAGTATTTAAATTTTAGTTATAGGGATATGATGATATAGATATTTTTAAGAATTAAATTAATTTTGTATTGAATATATATATTTTCAATTAGATCTAAGACTTTTGTGATCCATAATGTAGATATCAGTCTTTCGGATTAATCACATCGTTAGGATTTGGTGGACGTTCCAAACCAACTAATGTGGTTCATCCTCAAGACAAGGTAAGAAATCAATCGATCAGAGTGAATAAATAGCAGGGATGCATCATTACTAGGAGTTAGCCATTGTCAATTAGTTGAAAAGTAGTCGTTAATTAGTTGATTAGTCAAATTGTTTAATAACTTATTTAGAAACTAGATGTTATATGGTAGTTAAATATTTATTATTTATTATATAATAATCTAAATTTATTTTTGTTTTATATTATCTAGAGAAATTATTTCTTATTGCTTGTTAGAGTTTGACTAATCTAATGGTACTAGCCATTATGTATCATCAATTGATTAAAAATAATAATAATAATAATAATAATAATAACTGGTTTAGTTTTAATATCATGATTTAATTATAATAATAACAATATTATTAATAAATAATAAATTCATGAGATGATATTTGTTAGGGACGGTTGAAATAGGTTAAAGGCACAATATAGATTAAAATTTTAATATTATTATAAATTAGAAATATTTTAATACTATTATAAATTAATATTAAAAATATTAGAGGAAGACCCATCAACCAAAGATGAATTTAAAGGAAAGCGAGATAAGAATTAGGATTAGCAAAGCTAACCAATTGGAGGTTAATCCATAAAAAGGGGGGGAAAGAAGGGAGGAGGTTTGAGGGCGAAAAGGGACGAAAGAATGAAGAGGAGAAATGAGAGGGGAGGGAGGAAAATTCAAGAGGAGAGAGCTGGAATCCAACTTTTACTTAATTTCTAGCCATCATCCCTATTAAGTTGTTTGGCATGCCTCTCAATTTCAATTGCTTCTCTGAGTTTCGTGTGGTGGAAATGATCAATCTTAGCAATGACTTGAGATTCTTCAATGAAGACATGGTGCTTTGAATTCTCTGCATGCTCGGTAAGGGCTGATGTGCAGGATTGACTGTGTCTAATGTCAGCAGCATGCTCACCGATTCTCAGCTTAATGGACCTACCTGTTTCTCCAATGTAGGGTGCACCACAAGAGAAGGGAATAAGGTAAAATCCTTTCGAGTCTTTAAGATCAATAGGATCCTTAACGGATTTAAGGGATTTTTTTATGGTTCAGAGAGGTTTGAAAGAAGAAGAGACATTCATCTTCTTAAGAATATGGGCATTCCTGTCAGTGGTTCCTTGGATATACGGGAGATGAACCTTCAAGATAGGATCAACTTTGGTGGGTTTAACTTTAGGCACTTTGCTGGCTTTGAGAAAGGCCTTGAGGCCCTCGGGTATGCTATATCCATTATTTTTAAAAACTTCAAGGAGATGAGACTTCTCCTGATCAAGGTGGCTATCCTATCTCCAATTTAAAACCACCAGAGCTGATCCTATCTTGAAGTTTCATCTCCCGTATATCTAAGTAATCAATGAAAGGATCACCCATATTCTTAAGAAGTTGAATGTCTCTTCTTCTTTCAAACCTCTCCAAACCATAAAAAACTTCCTTAAATCCGGTAAGGATCCTATTGACCCTAAAGACTCGAAAGGAGTTTACCTTATTCCCTGCTCCTGTGGCACCCCCTACATTGGAGAAATAGGCAGGTCCATTAAGTTGAGAATCAATGAGCATGCTGCTGACATTAGATACAGTCGCTCCCACACATCATCCCTTGCCGAGCATGCAGAGAAATCAAAGCACCATGTCCACATTAAAGAATCCCAAGTCATTGCTAGGATTGATCATTTCCACCATAGGAAACTCAAAGAAGCAATTGAAATTCAGAGGCATGCCAAAAACCTTAATAGGGATGATAGTTGGAAATTAAGTAAAAGCTGGATTCTAGCTCTCTCCTCTTGACTTTTCCTCCTCCCCTCTCCTTTCTCCTCTTCGTTCTTTAATCCCTTTTGCCCTCAGACCCCCTCCCTTCTTCCCCCCCTTTTTATGGATTAACCTCCAAATGGTTAGCTTTGCTAATCCTAATTCTTATCTCACTTTCCTTTAAATTCATCCTTGGTTGATGGGTCTTCCTCTAATATTTTTAATATTAATTTATAATAATATTAAAATATTTTTAATCTATAATAATATTAACATTTTAATCTATATTGTGCCTTTAACCTAATTTATCCATCCCTAACAAATCGCATCTCATGAATTTATTATTTATTAATAATTAAATTATGATATCAAAAGTAAAACAATTATTATTATTATTATTATTAATTTTGTTTTTTAATCAATTGATGATACATAACAACTAGTACCATTAGATTAGTCAAACCCTAACAAGAAATAAAAATTAATTTCTCTAGATAATATAAAATAAAAATAAATTTAGATTATTATATAATAAATAATAAATATTTAACTACCATATAACAACTAGTTTCTAAATAAATTATTAAACAATTTAACTAATCAACTAATTAATGGCTACTTTTCAACTAATTGACAACGACTAACTCCTGGCAATGATGCATCCCTGCTATTTATTCACTCTGATCGATTGATTTCTTACCTTGTCCTGAGGATGAACCACATTAGTTGGTTCAAAACATCAACCAAATTCTAACGATGTGATTAATCCGAAAGACTGATATCTATATTTTTAATTAATTAATATTTAATTTTTAATTTTATATATAGAGATGGAGTGAGAATATGAATATCTCGAACTATATTATTTAGTTTTTTATAAAGAGTGGGAAAACTTATTATAATTCACATGTCAATAATAGTGAGGACAATTATTATTAGCTAATGTAGGTTGACTCATCATTGTTATTTAAGTAAAACCACGCCACATGTAATTACCCACTACTGGTCTATAAAGGGTAGGATTTCACTCCTGCCATATGCGTTTGGGTTTTGGGTCGTTACCATGTTTCCTTACGTCTGAGGAAGATGAGCTATTTCCCAAACTGAAATGGTTTTACAAAACTAAGTTATTCATATAATAAATTGATATCGATAGTAGGATACATTAACATGAACATAGGTTTAGGATACTAACTTGTTCAAAACTATGTCAAGTTATTTATCAATTAACATTTAATTTTTGGTGATACATGAAAGTGTAGAAATTTTGAATAATATGACACTTATTCATAGATATTATCCCGATTATACACTATTGCAGAATACATGCATAATACATAACCTCCTCTACGTTGATCATCAATTTTGCACCATCAAAAACAATGAAACATCACTCGCATGCACACATTAACATAGTATGTATCCTGGGGAAAGCTTACAGCTGAAAACCCCACACTATCTATATATTAATGATTGAGAACATGTAACAATACATAGTACAATACTCCTCACAAGTACTCTGTACTATCTCCACCTGTTACACACAAAACTAGCTCAGATCCAAACAAGTCACAGGTTCAAATCTCCACCGTTGCTTTGCCTGCCTCCACTGCACAATCCAAAGTGAAAATCACGTGAGAACAAGCTACAGTCACCTTGATATTGGCCCACACTACACAGTCCTCATTGGCATAACTCAATCCCATGCATGTTTAAATCTCATGCACAACTGATAGTCACAACTCACCCTTTCACTTACCTCTAACACCTGTCTCTGTTGAACTGTCCATGCACTGAGTTAACTGATGTATTATTTAGTTGCTTTATGATTTAATAATTAGTGAATTAATTAACAATCAATTCACACAACTCATCACTAGTGTATTCTTTAGTTAGACTAAATACAACTAGTTCAACCAAGTCAAACTGAACACAACTCCATCAACTCCACATCCAACTCCACAGAACTCACATGCATGAGTTCTAACTGAAGTCCCCCATGCAATAGCTCAACTAACACATAATAAACCACGTGATTCCTTTTGTCAGCTGCATGTGCCACATCCGTAGCTTGAATTGAAGTGCTCCAAGAGGATAAGATAATTTTTAGAGCCCAAATATTACGAAGGGCTAATAATATTTGACTGTTTCTATTTTTAGCGTGGCAGTCTAAAAATAGACTCTGATCACTCCGCTGTGAACCAAAAATAGAGGTCCATCTATTTTTCCCAACATGACCAATCATCCATAAACAGCATCCTGCAACTCATGGACCATGATCCATATGTCTAAAAATAGACATAGTTTAAAAATAGACTTTGTGCCAAAAATAGCCTGTGGGCCCACTTAGTGAAGGCGACTCCTTTCCACTAAGCTCCATCATCTTGTTGCATTTTCAACACTCCCTCTCAACAAGATATGGATTATCTACAACCCCTATCCTACCTCTGGAATTTTCTGCATGCAACACATTTGCCCGGTCCACTTGCTCCAACAACACTTGGAACAAAAACACTCCCAACTGACCACTCTATTGGGCTAGGAACATACACTGATGCTGAAGCTCTACCTGCTACTGACAAGTGCTCCCTCTCTGACATCTATGCTACTGCAACATCTCCATGCATCTCGCACCATTGCACACTTCTCTGTGCCACCTAGCACTGTGCAAAAGACTTGTGCCTCTCGCATTGCTACAGCCTGCTAGCTATGCGATGTCCTGGGATTCCCTACACTATCACTCTCTCTGCTGCTCCATCCGCATCTGTCTCTACCCAATCAGTCAGTTCCTGCTACTCCACATTGGGGCTCCCGTAGCAAGGTCTCATCTAAGAGGTTGGGTTCCTCAAGGATCCTGCCCCTCCTCCTTGGGACGATCAATCCACATCACCCCACCTCCTACCTGGAGGTATGGCTACATGTGATCCCTCAGCCCACCTGGCCCGAAGTTTCCCCCTACTGGAGGTCTCTGCATGAGTAGATGTCTCTACTCGATCTCCTCTCAGCTTCCCTTATTGTGGCTGCTCCACAACCTTCTGAAGCTGCTGCACCAATCGTGGCTCTTCCACAATTGTCTGAGACTTCTTCTGGTTCTACATGTTGAGAGGTAATATACCCTCCCTCTCAACCACCAAGTATCCATCAGTTGCCTTGCTGCTCAAGGCTTTTTATGCATCTTGAACCTCAAGAGCATACAGGTTCTTGACTCGTGAACCAATCTGCTTCACCTGTCTAATGATGATGTGTCTAAGGAAAACCTTTCCCTTACTGAAGACTACATCATAGCCTCTGTCTTCCAGCATCGTGATCGACACCAAGTTTCTGTCCAGTCCTGGTACATACTTGACATCGGTCAAGGTAAGGCGAGCTCCATGCTCCCTCTGAAAAATAACCATGCCTACACTTGAGACACTATACTTCTCATCATTACCCATCGCTATGTGTATCTTGAGATCTTTCTCCTCCAAAGTATTGAACAAACTCTTGTCACCGGTTATGTGGAAAGAATCTCCATTGTCAAGAAACCGACCACTTCCCACCATGGATGAAACCATGCATGCGAAGAGTGTGAAATCCAACTCAAACTGTGAAGCAAGTGCCTCACTTTCAGATCCTTCCCCGGATCCCTTCTTGGACTTCTTCTTTGGGCAATTGGTAGCATAATGGCCCAACTCATGACAACGAAAGCATCTCACCTTTGACTTGTCAACCTTCTTCCCATCATTGGAAGAACTGGATTCGGAAAGAGAACTCTTCTCCTTCCCCTTCTTTTCTTTGGCAACCAAAGCACAATTTTCTTCATCAAATGCCTTTGATGAAGACCCGTCACTGGTATTTCCGCCTGAACTCCTCTTGCACAAGATCTTACCAAAGTCTCTCCCATCCTGGAAATTTCTCCTGACCATTGACAGAGTCCTGATAGGAATGCCAAATCTTCGGAAGACCAAGGAGAGCCAAGCTCACCAAGTCCTCATCATCGACAATCACCCCCACACTTCCCAACTCATCCCGGCATTGGGTGAACTTTGTGAGATACTAGGGAATACTGTCTCCATTCTCACACTTAGATGTTTCTAAGTTTATCCTTGAGCGCCATTCCACCAGCTCAAAACTCAACCGCTTCTGATCTAGAATTCGTGAGAACAAAGTATTTCTCATACGAGATTGATTGTATGGGATTTTACCGGATATATCACCTTCCAAAGGAAGGATGAATCCAGAGGCTACCTGGCCCGATTACATACTTTGCCTGAAGAAATAAGATATAAACACTTTCTGAATAATAGGTCTGATGATCAACAGCTCTAATACCATGTAGAAATTTTGAATAATATGACACTTATTCATAGAGATTATCCCAATTATACACTATTGCAGAATACATGCATAATACATAACCTCCTCTACATTGATCATCAATTTTGCAGCATCGAAAACAATGAAACATCAATCGCATGCACAAATTAACACAGTATGTATCCCGGGGAAAGCTTACAGTTGAAAACCCCACACTATCTGTATATTAATGATTGAGAACATGTAACAATACATAGTACAATACTCCTCACAAGTACTCTGTACTATCTCCACCTGTTACACACAAAACTAGCTCAGATCCGAACAAGTCACAGGTTCAAATCTCCACCGCTGCTTTGCCTGCCTCCACTGCACAATCCAAAGTGAAAATCACATGAGCACATGCTACAATTACCTTGATATTAGCCCACACTGTGCATTCCTCATTGGCATAACTCAATCCCATGCATGTGCAAATCTCATGCACAACTAATAGTCACAACTCACCCTTTCACTTACCTCTAACACCTGTCTCTGTTGAACTATCCATGCACTGAGTTAATTGATGTATTATTTAGTTGCTTTATGAGTTAATAATTAGTGAATTAATTAACAATAAATTCACACAACTCATCACTATTGTATTCTTTAGTTAGACTAAATACAACTAGTTCAACCAAGTCAAACTGAACACAACTCCATCAACTCCACATCCAACTCCACAGAACTCACATGCATGAGTTCTAATTGAAGTCCTCCATGCAATAGCTCAACTAACACATAAGAAACCACGTGATTCCTTCTGTCAGCTACATGTGACACATTCGTAGCTCGAACTGAAGTTCTCCAAGAGGATAAGATAATGTTTAGAGTCCAAATATTACTAAGGGCTAATAATATTTGACTGTTTCTATTTTTAGCCTGGCAGTCTAAAAATAGACTCTAATCACTCCGCTGTGAACCAAAAATAGAAGTCCATCTATTTTTCCCAACATGACAAATCATCCATAAACAGCATCCTGCAACTCATAGACCATGATCCATATGTCTAAAAATAGACTTTGCGCCAAAAATAGCTTGTGGGCCCACTTAGTGAAGGCGACTCCTTTCCACTAAGCTCCATCATCTTGTTGCATTTTCAACAGAAAGGATGGAATGATAGTAGGAGTGACTTTAGATTTGTATCAAATGTTTTGATGTTATTTTTGTAATTAATATATAATTTTTAAGTTATACATTAAGGGAGATGGTATGAGAATAGAAGTTTTTTTTAAAGAGTAAAGTAGAGTCGTGGTATATATATATATATATATATATATATATATATATATATATATATATATATATATATATATATATATATATATATATATATATATATATATATATATATATATATATATAAGTTTCTATTGTTTTTTGAATAAGAGATTATATAAAACCTGAGGGGTCTAGTTTAGCCAATCATTGGGAATGTTTGACTAAAGTTAAAAATGATTTTTTTTAGAGAAGAGACAAAACACTAACTAGGGATTTAAAGTATGAAATATATAAACTGCCAATCAGATCGGTGAGGCCATGAGAAAAATGTAAAGAAACTGAAAAACGCTAAGCTAAAGATGTAACAAGTATGAGCATACTAAGAAGAGGGGTCTGAATTGGTAATGACCTATATTGACTCGTTGTTTCTAGGTGAACAAAAAAAAGCAGGGGGGATGTCAAGGTTCTTTTTGATGTACTCAAGTTGATGGTCCACGTTTTGTAGGTGTTGATGTTGATGTTCCATGGAGATGAACAAACCTTCTTTGTGTGCATGTTGGTCCGATAAAACTTTTCTTAATAAGAAAATCATGAGCTAATAAAAGTCCACCATGTGCATATATTGCTTGAAATTTCCACATGTGTGCCTTATATCAGGCACCTAATATACCAAATCGACCAATACTTTTGTGTCTAAGAGGGTTTCTGCTGATTAGCTGCTTCCCTTTTGGTGTGTTGACGTGTTGGACCCGCTAACGTGTCAGGGGATCTCCCCGGTAAGAAGTCCCAACTAGATCTCAGACCATTTGGTGTAGGAGTCCCAACAGTGGTTAGTACGGTATCGCCCTGACCGCGGTTGTGCGCAGAGGTGAGTAAGATGTCCTTATTGGTAGCAAGGGTGTGACATGTGCAGCAAGTCAAGGAAGGTGAATGAAAGGATCTAACACATGGAATGGAGGTTATGAGTGCGCGCCTTAGAAACGTGTGGTAGCACGCATCTTGAAAGGGAATACACAAGAAGCAAGACGTCATAATATGGAAAGCAGGTTAGCCGATGATCCAAAGTGATGGTTATACCAACAACACATTTCGATAAGATTCATACAAGCATATACAGAATAGTCCATACATACATGTGTAAATAACAACTACATATATCATTAAAGTAACCAAGATAGTTGAACTACAATAACAACATATGCATGAAACATGTTGGCTTTATTATATTAAGAAAGTGAAAGATCCAATCATACATACAACCATGACCAACCACTAGTCCCGATAGTGGAACGTTACAGTCACTGCCGCTTGCTCCTACAAATAGATATACTAGCTCTGCACTATGGAGAAGCCAAGGCTCGTTACAATACACTCCAAGCTTTCTGTAAGGTACACCTATAGGAAGATTGGCTCCCAAAAGCCCGTAAAATGAGTTATGAGGTTCTATAAATAGCAAAGGGTGGGGTGACCCTTGACATTCCCCTTTGTGACTCTTCACCTACCCTCATGACTCTTCAACTACTACATGACTGTTACATTCTACTATTGACACTTGGTATTTCACTTTTACAACATGTTACATCACAATCTATACATATACCCATGTGAGACAAAATAGGCTTGAGTAAGCCATGCAAGACATCACTAAGACTCAGACAACTGTGGGAAGATCAACTCTTCGACATCCTCGCGATGATCGATGGTGGCAAATTGATGCCAAGCTTGGTAGTCTGTGATGGTATCCATGTCCTCTGTGGTGACATCCTTCCGAAATAAAACTCTTGCCTTCATCAGGTACACTGATTTGTCACCTCTGTCCAACTCGTCTGATAAAATGTGCATCATAGTCTTGAGTGCTGCCGGACTAGCAACACATTGATACATAGTGTCTTCGTTGATCTCCAAGTCTGCGCTAGTGGCTACAGGCATCAACTCATCACAGTACATGTCCAGATCCAGTCGTATTGGTTCTTTGTCTTCGCCTCGGTGAGTGTGCGAATCGATGGGGTCACTTGCCTGTGCATAATGACATCCATGCTCTTGAACACTTGTGCATGTGAAGCCTACAAACTGGTGATGAACTGTCAGAGTTCCTTGTAGTTCTCGATCTAACTCTGGATGCGTGCCTTCAACTCTATCGCCTTTGGCTTCATCATCTTTGGAAAATGAAATGGGGCCCCCTTGTACCTCATTTTCCATGTTTGCATGTGTTCATCAGCAGTGTGTAGATATCACAAGATGTGTGCGCTCCTAGCACAACACTGCTACCAACCGTTGAGATGGACCACTGATTTATGCATGGTGACAAAGCTGGAATACAATGTCTGCATGACTATCTCGAGAGATGATACTTCATTCAGTATCGCTCTCCTCAACTCTCCTCTCACAGATGTTGTAACCTGTTCTCCTCCCTACTTGCTTGTTTGTAACTCCTTAGCCATGTGCTCGTTCTCTGCTATCAAGAATCTAACACTTGAGATGGTGGCTTCAGCATATGCTTTGGTAGCATCAACCAATGCTACTGGATGCTTGTGCACATCAGATATGATCACTTATTCTTCAAACTACGTAGGAGATATATGGACATCCAGAGTGGGCACTCTACATGACTGCACAACTCTGTGTTGTGACTCGTCAAAAGATATGTTGTGCATCTCTGCTTCCGAATTGTCTTTAAGGATCTCTATGTCTCCTTGATCGCTTGGGAATTTATCTAACTCTGGATCTGGTGAAGCTGGTGGGGTGACTTCTTGGTTTTGAGGCATGAGGTCAATATCCTAATCTGACTCTAGTTGAACCATATCTGTGTCCACTTGCTCTAGCATCTGTTCAATCTCTTGAGCTAAGTCTTGCTCCTGCAACTGCTCACCCTGTCCACTCTGTGCTAACTCCTCGGATGAGTCTATAACCTGTATGGGTGAATTTTCATCAATCTATGCATGTTGCGCCTCTTTTTGTACCTATCCCTGCTACCCTTCCTTCTCTCTTATGCGTAGCTCTTGTTCTTCCTAGAGTTGTCACTTCAACTCCTGGAACTCATTTTCTGTTTCCTCCATCTTATGTTTCTCTCTTTTGCTTTGCCTTATCCTCGTATCTTGTTGTCGCCTCTTAGCCTCAATCTCTAAAGTTTCTTTCAACACAAGTGGATATGCTTTGAACTTGTAGCTTTTCACTGCCTCTACGCTGTCAACAACCTTTCTCTTGCCTTTGTCACATGCAGGTCTGCGACCCTCTGCTACTACTAATGATGCTGCTCTCTGATATGCTACTTCCTTCTACTTTGCTAACCACGCTACAACTATGCTGACTGGTTCATTGAGCCTAGAGAAGTGATAAAAGTATCTCCATGGGTCTTCCTCAAGCTAATGACACACCCCGTGGATCCAAGGATGTTGCACTCTCGCATAATGGTCCTTCACTAAGCAATACGGGTCATACAGATTGAAAATTCTAGTGTGAAAGGTGAATCTTATGAACTCTTCTGTCTCAACCTCAGCATGCTTGAGATTTTGTATCTCATACAACCCAATCCACAAAGGAAGAGAGGGCCAAGGTGCCTTCTTCTTCTCATGTAGTCTAGTTGACAACCCTGTTGAGATGTGATAAGACACTTCTTGCATAATGAGCTTGTCCATGGAAAAATTCGATAACACATGCGGAGCTTTCTCTACATTGTACATCCGTATGAAGGTGCCAAGGGGTGAGGCATACCAATATGTTATTTCAATCAATGCCTCCATTGCTACTTGCGACATGCAAGGTGGATCCTGCTCAAATATCATTTTGTACACTGGGGTGATGAAGTGGTATGATAACTGTATGATAACTCCATAGAATCTACATTCGAAAAAAAATCTGCAATAAGTGTTCATAGAGGTTTTCGAAGGTGTCCATGCCCAACCAAGCCTGGGAACTACTGATGAGAATAGACTACATCCAGTATGTAAGAGGAAATGTATGTATTTGCGTATTGACCCTTGGGCAAACGTCAAACTTTTTTTACTTGTTCCTTAAACAGGAGAGCCAACATGCCAGACTAGTTGCAAGGTCTTCCTTCGTTGGCTAGTTGGTCCAACACGATCACCCCACACTATGGGAAGGTCTTTGTGCTCCCTTAGCTGTATAAGCAGCATGTAAAGATGACCAAGTACTAATATGCCTTCTGTAGTGTCTTTATCTTGTAAACCTACCTGGATGTTGTCCTGAACTTGGATGGCTCTTTCACCCATCTCTTTAAGATATCTCTTGAGTTTTCACTGCTGGTGGATCTGCTGAAGGGTTTCTCCATCATGATCACCGGTTGTGGAAAGTATTACATCTCCTAAAAGTCCTTCTCCCTGAAGGTATCAAGTTTTTCTCCACTAACACTGCTCAACACTAATGTCTCTGGACCAGTATGCGAGACAATCCAATGGATCATGTCTGTGCATGGAAATGCGAGATACTTGCATGCAATCCGCTACAAGCCAGACTTGTGAATGTTGACATATACCCTACGGTCTTCCAGGTTTTCCTCAAATGTGCCTCGGAATGTATCATTGATGTCCTACCATTTCATCTTGATGTCCTTGTCTATGAACAACTTGGTGTCTTCATAGATGGGCAATCTCATAGACACTTGCTCAACTGCATCTCCAGTCGCACTTTCGACGATGTCCTTTGACCCTGCTCTCTTGGAGGCCATTGTACCTAAACTGCTAAGAGACGGACGAGCACCTGTGATACCTGGAGACATAGCAGCACTCATGGAAAGAAATCTATCAGTTGAAAACCAATAAGCGACTTGAGGACTGACATGCAACATACTCGGGTGACTAACTCAGGAGATTGCGTAATTTTCATTGGGAGGTTGGGAGATTGACTGCCAAAACTGCACAAGGCATAGTCCAGGTTGTCAAGAGGCTGAATGAATATTGAAACTATGCAACGCATAGTCCATCCTGGCCTGCTAAGGACTGAAACTTCTCAATACACAATTTCAGCAGTAAGGACTATAAACTAGCAAATGCATTTGTGCAATTTCTGGGGACAGCAAGGCATTGCCTTTCATAATTGCATAGAGCAAGCCTGGAGGCCAGTGCTGGGCTATATTTGCATAATTTTTTGGAGGAAGGCAGAGTCTTCACTCTCATAAATGTGCATTGCCAGCCAGGCAAGCCAAGGCCCGGGCCAAGGTAGCCCAGACTTGCCAACGGGCGATTGAAAACATGAAAAGTACTGAATGCATGGAAAATCTGAGTGAAAACAAGAGTGAATGATCATGCATGCAAATAGCAATTGCAGGATTCAGAAAATGGGAAAACAAGAATGTGTGTGAAGTGAGTTGCCGCAACGAGAATTGTCAGTGCAGAAACAATTTATTGCATGCGACATCAGTGAGATGTAATGAAAAAATTGAAACAATTCTTCTACAAGATAACATGCATTAAAATGACAATAGGAGTTCAACAAAACCAAGAAAACAACATTCACACAAAGAGAAATAGAAAAAGTGATAGAAAAGCAGCAAAAAACATGAAAATTAGACTTACCTGGAAAATGTTGAGCTGAATGTGTCGAATGCTCCTAGATGCAATGTGGGATGTCAGAGCTCCTAGATCGATGTGAGGAATGATCTCTGAAGTGTCAAATAAATAAGTTTGATAAGATCGATGCTTATGATGCACATGCCAAAAATCTAGGAAAAAGAAACACTTGGCAGGAGGTTTCTAAAACAAATTTTGCGTGTAACCTCCAGCTACTAAAAATGGATCCCCAAAATCTATGGATGCTTTTTTCTCTTTTTTTTGCTTTTTTTCTTTTTTCGGAAAAAGCAGCCCATGCATGAAAATCAAGATTGTTCATTACTGGAGGGAGCTCGTCAACCTGGGAGCACATGCAATAGCTTGCAAGCCTGGGAATGACATTTGTGCAGTTTTTGGATTGAGCAAGTCTGGCTATCCCTCATTCATTGTGCAATTTCTGGACTAAAGCCTTGGATGTTAGTGAGAATTGCGCAATTTTTGAGATAAATCCCAGTGTTGGGATGCATTGCATAGTTTTCAGAGGGAAGGCTGCATGACTGGATTGCACATTTCTAGAGCCTAGCAGGCAGCCCATATGGATTACGCAATTTCCAGAGGGAAGGCTAGTTCCCCTCCAGAATTCACATTTTCCCAAGTGAGCATTAAAACCAAAAAATGGTTAAGTCCTGAAGTGTTAACCTGTGGATGGGAGGAAAACAAGTTGACAAGCACGTGCTGGTAATCCACTAAAACTCAACTGAAGCACTTGTACTTGGAGAGTGCAAGACATGGTGCTAAGGATGGTTGGTAGGAGGCTCCAAAATGAAGCTAAAGAAAAATTTTGGAGGGTGGTTGTAGCCGCTACAACACTTGGTGACACATTGGTAGAACTCCAACTCTCTGAATCGAACTTGTTTCATGAAAATAAATTATAACTCCTCTGGAAGTATTGTTTAGTTCTTAGATTATATTGGTTTCTAAACTAGCTTGATTGAAATATGTAGCACCTTCCATGCTCTTGGTCGATCAGCACACATTCCAAGCCAAGTCAACACAGTTGTTTCAATTGGGGATGAGGCATATATTGGTATACAAGAAATATGACAGTCAAAGTTTAAGTTTCATCTCTGGTGTTGCTCCACTACCAGCAGGCCTGGACAGTACCCCAGCGGAGTCACACAGGAACACAAGCATCGTTTTGCTACCAGCGAGCCTAGTCAGTACCCTGGTGGAGTTACTTGCATCACCTCTCTGTGCAGGAAGCCTTTCTCTTATTTTGCCTTATTCATTTTCAAAATTTCACATTTTCATTTTTTCATTTTTCATTTTTCAAGAACTATGCATAACACTTATTTATTTCAGAGGCAGAAGAGGGATCCCGACTTATTGAGAGAAGAAGAGGTTGTTCCTTCAGAGAAGTATTTTGTATATGCCTCTGACATACTTGTTAAGGTTTTCCCCTCACCTTATTCTACTTGATTGAGTTGACAAGGGTTAACTCAAAAGTAATCGACTAGAGTAGGTGGTACTAGTTAGCACACAAGCATTGTGTTTTCATCAAGGTTCACTTCAAACATAATTCATTTTCCAATGGTGTATCATCTAATGAAGACAACAAGTTCTACATAAAGGGACACGACAACAGATAACGAAGTATTGATAGCTGTACAAGTCCTCTTTTACTTTACCCTGCTCGTTTCAAGAGTCGTGCACAGTTTCATGCAAAACTAACCTATGGACGTAAACAAGTAAACAAAACAAAACAAAAAGAAGAAACAAATGTGAGAGAAAAGAAAGTAAGAAAATAAATCAAATAAGAAAACAAACAAACAAGAAAGAAAGCAAACACGCATGCAAGAAAACACAACATGAAGCAAAAACTGCTCCTACTCCTAAGCTAACGATGCATGGGTCTGCTCACATAAAGTGATATTGTTCCAATGCAACCACTGACGCATTGGTTGAAACATGTTGGTGAAGGCATGGTTCGCAAAGAGAATAGTTACAAAAACCATCAAACATGAAAGATATAATAATGAAGACACACACACTCCGAGTTTAAATGAGTCCACAGAAAAGAAAAAAGTGAAACCGCATGACATGCACTCTGCAGACTTTCCATGGTGCTGTGCTACACTGCATGCAAATGTTAAGAATATGCACTCTCTTGACTGTGACATGCAATAAAATGTGAGAAATATAGAAAACTAGCATCGTGCAAGTGTGCTTGCTGTGTAATATTGCTCCAATGCATGAGCAATGGGATCATTGAGTTTGTGTGTAGGAAGAAAAATCTATGTGTTAGATTGATCTTCAATGCATACAAATGAGTGATAAGGAGCCTTGGATGTTTCAAAAATTTCCTGATCAGAAGTGAAACCAACCTAGAGGGCCTGACATAACCATCAGCTCGGGTTGAAGTGCCTCAACAATCTGTAGGGTTTTGATTTTGTCAACAGATAAATCATCATAAATAGGTGGCTTTGAAAGATCAACAACAATAGAATCAACATCGTGATCAAATATGGGAGTAAATGGTTGACGATAGCTACAATAAGAAAAATAAATGAATTCATCAAAATCCTTATGATCAAAGAAAAATAAATGACTTCACCCTCTACATTTCTAGAAAAGGCAGATGAAAAATCAAGTGGATTTTCAAAGAAGAATTTTTCCTCTCCACTGTCGAATGATGGACAGACATCAGGTGTGTTCTGTGAATGATCAATAGTGGATGTATCCATGGATGGATTTACACAATGAAAATTGGAGATAGAAGAATCACTAAAGATGATAGGAAAAGGCAGAGGAGGTGTGGATAGAAGGAGGTCATCCTTCACTAGGGGTTGATGTTCAGGTTCTTAGTCATACTCATCATAAATGAAATCGCAGGTTTGTTGTGCAACACCAACTCCATTGGTGGCTTGATCCTCATTCAAAATAGGTGTAGAGTCTGGAATGGAAGAACACAAGACAATGCAATCTAGAGGATCAGGAGGATGTGAAGACGGAGGCTAAGGTAACAAATGTGTGTGACAACCCATGAGCTTTGCAACCAAATCTGCGCGAAAATTGAGAGACGTGATGGTGGGAGGATGTGACAGTTGAATAGATGTGAGTGCATGTTCTCCCACATCACTCTGTTTTGGTGGAGCTATTTGATGAGGGAGAGGCAGACAGTGACCATGTCCACTTGTGATTGTGCAACTCCATCATTGAAGTATGCTGAGTGGGGTTTGAACTTAAAATTCATGTTGGGATAGAATGATTTGTGAAGGTAATATTCAAATCTGTCCCAAAGATATTGAAATTTAATTTGGTTTTTCGGAGCTTCAAACTGAAGTACACGGAAGCACTGCCAAAATTCCGTAGGTGATTCTTGCGGACTTTTCCATTGTTTTAACAGTTTTTTTTTCAAGAGGTTCAGGATAAAAATGATGGAAAGTAGATTCAATTAGATCATAAAAATTCTCAAGTGAGTTCATGAAATTGTGAGGTAGGTTGTAGCACCATTGTTCTGGGGATTCACAAAGTGTCTGTGAAAGCAGCATGTTGACCTCAACTTCATCAAATTACTCCACATACTCAAAGAATGCGAGGAAGCCATGTAAGTGCTCAGGCCAGGCCACTTCGCCTTCACCATCATACATGAATTTTGACAAGAGATCATAAAACTCCCTTGTGATGTCGATAGGTTCAATGTTAGATAGACATCGCAGAGGGAGGAGTCTAATGATATCCATGACAAATGTGTGAATATTCAAAATAGGATGTGAGGACACAACTTATCATCTAGCCGTCCTTCTAGTGTTAGAAGTGTGGATAATGATGGACCCACAAACATGTCAGGGGATCTCCCCTGTAAGAAGTCCCAACTAGACCTCAGATTGTTTGGTGTAGGAGTCCTAGTAGTGGTAGTATGGTATCACCTTGACCACAGTTGCACGCAGATGTGAGTAAGATTTCCTTGTTGGTAGCAGGGGTGTGACATGTGCAGTAAGTCAATGAAGGTGCATCAAAGGCTCTAACACATGGAGCGGGGGGTATGAGTGCACCCCTTAGAAACCTGTGGTAGCACGCAACTTGAAAGGGAACACACGAGCATTAAGAAATCACAAGATGGAAAGCAGGTTAGCTAATGATCCAAAGTGATGGTTATACCAACAATGCATTTCGATAAGATTCATACAAACATATACAAAATAGTCCATACATACATGCATAAATAACAACTACATATATCATTAGAGTAACCAAGATAGTTGAACTACAATAACAACATATGCATGAAACATGTTGGCTCTATTATATTAAGAAAGTGAAAGATCCAATCATACATACAACCATGACCAACCACTAGTCCCGATAGCGGAACATTACAGTCATTGCCGCCTACTCCTCCAAAGAGATATACTAGCTCTGCACTGTGGAGAAGCCAAGGCTCGTTACAATACACTCCAAGATTTCTCTAAGTTACACCTATAGGAAGCTTGGCTCCCAAAAGCCTGTATAATGAGTTATGAGGTTCTATAAATAGCAAAGGGTGGGGTGACCCTTAACATTCCCCTTTGTGACTCTTCACCTACCCTCATGATTCTTCAACTACTACATGACTATTACATTCTACTATTGACACTTGGTCTTTAACTTTTATAACATGTTACATTACAATCTACACATGTACCCATGTGAGACAAAATATGCTTAAGTAAGCCATGCAAGACATCACTAAGAGTTGGATAGCTGTGGGAAGACCAACACTTTGACATCCTCGTGATGATCAACAGTGGCGAACCGATGCCAAGGTTGGTAATCCATGATGGTGTCTGTGTACTTTGTGGTGACATCCTTCTGAAAGTGAACTCTTGCCTCCATTGCATTCGGGTACACTGATTTGGCACCTCTTTACAACTCGTCTAATAACATGCGCATCATAGTCTAGAGTGCATTTGGACCAACAACAAACTGATGCATAATGTCTACGTTGATCTCCAAGTTTGCATTAGTGGCTATGCACATCAACTCATCAAACTACATGTCTAGCTCCAATTGGAATTGGTTCTTTGTCTTCGCCTCAGTGAGTGTTCCAATGGATGGGATTGCATGCACACACACAATGTCATCCATGCTCTTGAACACCTGTGCATGTGAAGTAGACAAAATAGTGATGAACTACGAGAGTTCATCGTAGTTCCAGATCTGACTTTGGATGCGTGACTTCAACTCTATTGCCTTTGGCTTTATCATCTTTGGAAAATGCAATGGGGCTCCCTTATACCTCATTGTCCATGTTTAGATGTGATCGACAACAGTGTGCAGATCTGACAAGATGTGTGCTCTCCTAGCACAGTGTTGTTTCCAACTGTTAAGATGGACAACTAATTTATGAACGGAGACAAATCTGGAATAAAACGTGTACATGACTATCTCAAGAGATGATACTTAATTCAGTATCTCTCTCCTCAACTCTACTCTGGCGGATGATGTAACCTGTTCTCCACCCTGCTTGGCTCCTTGTAACTCCTTAGCCATGTGCTCATTCTCTTCTATTAAGACTCTAACACTCGAGTTGGTGTCTTCGACATATTCTCTAGTAGCATCGGCCAATGCTGCAG
The DNA here is from genome assembly GCA_031772625.1 of Pinus tabuliformis. NCBI lineage: Eukaryota > Viridiplantae > Streptophyta > Pinopsida > Pinales > Pinaceae > Pinus > Pinus tabuliformis. The sequence continues at coordinate 698,318,771 of CM062805.1, read as the reverse complement.
GATGCTTGCACACATCGGATATGATCACTCGTTCTTCAAACCATGTAGGAGATGTATGGACATCTCGAGTGGGCACTTTGCATGACTGCGCAACTCTATGTTGTGACTCATCAAAAGATAAGTTGTGCATCTCCACTTCCAGATTGTCTTCAACGATCTCTATTTCTCCTTTATCACTTGGGACCTTCTCTACCTCCAGATCTATTGAAGCTGGTGAGGTGACCTCTTGGTTTTGAGGCATGAGGTCAATATCCTGATTTGACTCTAGATGAACCATATCCGTGTCCATCTTCTCTAGCATCTGTTCAATATCTTGAGCTAAGCCTTGCTCTTGTGAATCCTCACCTTGTCTGCTCTATGCCAGTTGCTTAGATGAGTCTATAACTTGTATGGGCACAGTTTCATCAATCTGTGCATGTTGCGCCTCCTACTGCACCTATCCCTATTGTGCTTCCTTCTCTCTTCTACACAACTCTTGTTCTTCCCAAAGTTGATGCTTCAACTCCTGCAACTTCTTTTCTATTTCCTCCATATTTTATTTCTCTCTTTGCCTTTGTGGGATCCTCCTGTCACGCTGTCACCTCTTAGTCTCAATCTCCAAAGCTTATTTCAACACAAGTGGATCTACTTTGAAGTTGCCATTTTTATCTACATCTACGCTATCAACAACCTTTCTCTTGCCTTTGTCATGAGTAGGTCTGCTACCCTCTGCTACTGTTGATGATGCTGCTCTTTGAGATGCTACTTCCTTCTGCTTTGCTAACCACTCTACAACTATGTTGACTGGTTCATTAAGCTTGGAGAAGTGATAACAATATCTCCATGGGTCTTCCTCAGGCCAATGACACACCCCGTGGATCCAAGGATGTTGCACTCTCACACAATGGTCCTTCACTAAGCAATGCGGGTCATACGGATTGAAACTTTTGGTGCCGAAGGTGAATCTTTTGATATCCTTCATCTCGGCCTTATGTTGATCAATGCGTCCATTATTGCCTGCGACATGCAAGGTGGATCCTACTCAAATATCATTATGTACATCGGGGTGACAAAGTGGTCTTGTAACTATATGATAACTCCATGGAAGGTGCATTCAGAGAACAATCTGTAATAAGTTTGCACATAGGCTTCCGAAGGTGTCCATGCCCAACCCAATCCTGGGAACTGTTGATGAGCATAGATTGCATCCAGTATGTAAGAAGACATGTATATCTTCACTTGCTAGCCCTTGGGCCGATGCTGGGATTCTATTACTTGTTCCTTCAACCCGAGAGCCAACATGTTGGACTAGTTGCAAGGTCTTCCTTCACTCGTCAGTTGGTCCAACACGATCACCCAACTCTGCGGGAAGTTATTTGTGCTCTCTTGGCCATATAAGTGACCTTAAAAGATGTCCAAGTACTGATATGCCTTCCACAGTATATTCATCTTGTAAACTTGGCTAGGTGTTTTTCTAAACTTGGTTGGCTCTTTAACCCAACTCTTCAAGATATCTCTTGAGTTTGCACTATTGTTGGGTCTCCTGAAGGACTTCTCCATCGTGATCACCGACTGTGGCAAGTGGTACATCTCCTAAAAGTCCTTTGCCCTAATGGTAGCAAGTTTTGTTCCACTAGCACCGCTTTACACCATTTTCTCTGGATCAGTATGAAAGACAATCCAGTGGATCATGTCCACGCATGGAAATGCGGGATACCTGCATGTAAGCCGATACAAGTTAGACTTGTGAATGTTGAAGTAGAACTTGCAGTCTTCTAGATTTTCCTCAAATGTGCCTGAGAATGTATGATTGATGTCCTTCCATTTCATCTTTGTCTTTGTCTATGAAAAACTTGGTGTCTTCATAGATGGGCAAGCTCATATACCCTTTCTCAACTACATCTCTAGTCACACTTTCGACGATGTCCTTTGACCCTGCTCTCTTGGAGTCCATTGTACCTAAACTGCTGAGAGATAGATGAACACCTGTGATACATGAAGACATAGCAACACTCATGGAAATAAATTTTTCAGTTGAAAACCAATAAGGGACTTGAGGAATGATTTACAGCATACCTGGGTGACTGACTAGGAAGATTGCACAATTTTCATTGGAGGCTGGATGACTGACTGCCAAAATTGCACAAGGAACAGTCCAGGCTGTCAGGAGGCTGAATCACTACTAAAACTTTGCAATGCATAGTTCATCCTGGGCTGCGGAGGACTAAAACTACACAATGCACAATTTCAGCAACAAGGATTGCAAACCAACAAATGCATTTGCGCAATTTCTGGGGCCAGCAAGGCACTGCCTCTCAGAATTGCATAGAGAAATCCTGGAGGCCCAATTTCTAGGAGAAAGGAAAATCCTTCATTCTCATAAATGTGCATTACCAGTTAGGAAAGGCAAGGTTCGGGCCAAGGCAACCCAGACCCACTGACGGGCAACTGAAAACATGAAAAGTTCTGAATGCATGGCGAGGCTGAGTGCAAACAAGAGTGAATGATCATGCATGAAAATAGTGAGTGCAGGATTCAAAAAATGTGAAAACAAGCATGTGTGTGAAGCGATTCACTGCAACGACGACCGTTAGTGGAGTGAAGAGGTGAAGGATTAACTCACTATTCTTTATTTCCATATAACAAATTTACAATAGTACTAATTTCGGGCATCATAACTCTACCTCTCCTTCATTGTTAACATGGTCGAATTTACCATCATACAACAATGAAATTCTAGTCTATAGGAAAATTGAATGTTACTCAATTAGTTTTCCATAAAAAATGATAAAATAGGAATTACATCAATTGAATTTAGGGAATATCAAAATAACACACTTCTAATGCATCCTTACCATCACCCTTGGCTAGTTCAACTTGGTGATTTATGTCTATGTCGAAAAGGATTATAAGTTGGAGAAAACACACACTAATTTTTTGATTATATGATACAATTTAAACATTTGATTTTCTACTTTAACACTTAAATAACAGCCTTGAGATAGGTCCTTTTATCCTCTGCAATTAATGATACACTCTTAAATGAATATACAACCCTCAAACATTATTGGACAATTTCAAATATTGTGAACTAGGATATATTGAGCAAACACTTTAAGTTGGAAAGCTTGATCAAGAAAATCATGCTTCACAATTCATTATCTTTTGACCTTTCCCACCTAATAGGAACAATTCCATGGTGTGATGAATTGTGATTAATACCATATATCTAGTGTTTTCATTTTCCTATTTGATTTTACTAACTTGTTAGTGTTGGAAATATTGAGGGGGGTTGAATCAATATTTCACTTTTTTCTTCCAATTTAGTGCCAAAAGCATTAACCAATTGTTGGAATCACAATTTTTGTTACACCAAAAATTGCAAGTGTTAATAGAAAGAATCATAGATAGAGTTAAGAGATCCTCGAGAGGTAGTTAAGCACACGTCTCAAAACACATGGGGAGTGCTAAGTTATCCAATGTCCAAAAATATCCCCCCCCCCCAACATGAGCTGAGGGTATTTTGAACTCAAGGCCTTTGCCTCTGATACCACTTTTTGGGATTCAGCAATACTGAGGGGTAGGAGGGGTGAATCAAAACTAGAAAATTTTGACAAAATTTTATCTTTTAAAAAAATAAAAGAAATTAAAAAGATGCAATAGTAAAAGCACAATTAACACAACAAGTGAACACCAAAATTTTAGGTGGAAACCCTCTAGGGGAAGAAAACCAATGTACTACTTTTTCTTTCTTCTCCTTTATTTTTTGAAAATATTCTTCCTTACATAAATAATCTAGCCCCAACTAGCTATTTTGTTAGACACTACCAATAAGGAGCCAACAATGCTTCAACAATATTGCAAGCCTCCACTAGCTTGAGGCCACAAAATCAACAATTAAAATTGTGAAATTAATGAGAAATGACAAGGAAATTAATTCACTAAACTGATACAAGAACTTAAATATATAAAATATATATAAACTCTATAGAATATCCTTCAAATTCCTCTTGAAAAATCTCAACACTATCTAAATTATAGAGACAATTCTCCAACAATTTTCTTCATTCCAAGTATTCATACCCTGCCTTAAAAGTTGATTGAAAAACACATTGAATTCCCTAATATAATTCTCTAATAATATTCAAAAGGTTGCTATAGTAATTGAATAATCTTGGCTTGAGGGGGGCTGACCCAGGTTCAATGTTAGTTATCCAAACAAATCCCTACACTACTGGCCCTTTCGGCATCAGCCCGCAGAGCACAGACTGAAGTCTCATCTGAAGCAGTATGGGGGGATGCTTGAACCAAGTTTCCGCACCCTTGATATGGTTGTGATGTCAGTTTATTTCGGCTATACTTGCCTTCGCACTGGTTTCTTAGCCCTCTATTCCACCCTTCAGTACCTTTTCGAAAGGGTACAATTGGTTTCCACGTAGCCCTAATGATGCAGGAGCATTCAACCCAAGTGAAAATAATTGTAATTAAGTAGACATAGGGGGTCATGTATTTAAAGGAAGTTGGATTCCTAAGTGATGAATTAATGTAATATTTAGGCTTTTGAGTGCATAGAATAGGAATTAAATAGATAATGTGAGATTTTTTTTAAATGCTCTTAATAAATAAGAACATGAGTGGTTAATAAAGACAAAAGAGTTAAAAGTCAATTATAACTCTTAAGCAGTTTCATGATTCGAGGAATGAGAGAGAGTTTTTAGGAATTAAATGAAGTTAGAAGTGGACATAGAGGATTTAGGAGTCAGTTCAGTAGATTTAGGAGGGGAACCAGAATTAGTTCATAGAGCTTTCTGGTATAAATGTAAGCCTATGGGCAAAGAGTAGGAGAGAAGGCCACTAATAGTTGAAGATTAGGCCTGTGAGAGACACAAAGTCTCAAATGTAATCATTTGTTTATACTTATGTATACAAAGGTTTATTCCTATCTGTGTAAATGTGTGAAATGAGTATTTTATGAATGAATTACATGTAAAATTGTAAGTTCTGTAACAGAAGGTTGCAGGCAGAGTTCTATGGATACGCAGAGAAAGGTATGATTCATAGGAATCATAAGGGATCTTTGAATTCAGTTGAAGGAATGGAGTAAGCTTAGTAGAGGTAGCGAAGTAAGAATTCGCAAAGTTGAGCTCAAAGGAAGCGGAAGAGCAAAAATAATGAAGCCCTGAAGAAATAACCAAACCCATAGAGAAATGCTGAAGAGATAGCGTAGAAAAAATGAAAATGGCCGAGTGGAGAAGTAAAGAGGTGATACATAGGAAATGTTAGATCTTATAGATCAATGGTCTAGATCAAACACTAAGGATTAGCGAAGAGTAGTTCTCAAAGGCAGAGAAGTGGATTTTAGGCGGAAGGAAATCCGTAAACGGTTTTACCATTTAGCTCCGATTCCACTAATCAAAGGACACGTAGTAGAAGAGGAGTGAGGGGAAACCGCTTTATCGGGTTGTTAACCCCCGTGCCAGTTGTCTATCCAAATTCATGGTAGACCGTTGGATCTAATAAATGTAGATCAACGGCGAAGGACTGTCGGCAACTTTGCATCGGGAAAGGATTTCAACCGTTGGATCGAGAACTGATCAACAGTCGCGACCTAATCACAATTGCATTAGACAGAGGTTAAAGGTTGGTGGACTGTGAAATGCCGATGCGCCAATCACGATAAAGTGTTGATCAGCGATCGGAGGTGGTTGGAGATTGGTAGAGCACTGCGGAAAGGTCTGAAGGAGCGGACCTGACGAATTATGGAAGCGGACATATAAAGTTTGAAGTCCGATATCGGGTTATCGCATATCGGGTGCGATAGAGACTATATTAATGTGAACCGCGGAGGAGCCGATACCCGATTGCGATAAAGGTGAAACCTCGAGAGACGTGCAGAAGCCGTATAAAGCAAAAAGGTATGGTTTGCACATATTTCCTTTGTAAATGGTTATAAAGGGTTAAGTGCGCATATGTGAGGTTTTATATATAAATCAATGTTATCAAAGGATGGAAGGCTTTATGTATTAAAATATATGTAACCAATGTTAAGAGGGGAAGGTTATACATATATATGTGGTTAAAGGGTTTTATAAAGGTTGTGAAGAGGTTTTAAGTCCCGATAGGAAGGATTAATGAAAGGCTTTAATAAAGTCTTATATGAAGGCTCGAGGGTTGATTAAAGTCCTGATAAGTATATATGGGCTAGGGATTAGCCTATGTTGGGTTTCTTATAAATCATTCCACATGGGAATTTGATTAAGGGGGCCTTAACCATATTTAAGGGGAAGATTTTGACTCGCTTGTGAGTTAAATTCCTGGGACAAATGTATTTATGCATTGTATATGCATACTGTGGGTGTAAGTGGGGGTAACCCTGCATCACCTAACCTACAACTCAGGGACTTTCGTACTACTAGGGCAATGAAATGCGATATCTCCCAAACTAGGCTATGTGTCTTACTTATTTTATTAACTGATCTTAGTTAGCTTCGCATAAACAAATGTTCTTACTTGCGTTCACTTAACCAACATATTTACATACATTTGCGCATCATATAAGTATTATAATTGAAATTCATACTTAACATAACAAGATGCATAAATAGGAAATAAAGACATAGAAATTGTAGAACGCTTCTCTTTATTGATAATTTCAGACGACTGCAGACTTGACCCACCCTGCGCACTCAGCTGTAGGGGTCTGCGCACTCAGCTGCGGAATTCTACCCTAGGCCTCTGCGCACTCAACTGCAGAGCCTTTACCTATGCTAAGACTTAGACTTGTTGCTCTAAGCTATAACTGTCTTCCTCTTCATTCTTCTTTTTATCTACTTAGAGCTTAGCTCTTTTTATACAATCTCATGGTCCACGGACCATGGGTAGATATTTTACAGCCAACATTACATTTCCAAAATAAGGGTGGACAAACCTATGACTCTTTAACATCTACACACTCTGTGACCATAAAATGCGGAGTATTTACACTTGGATTACACAATTTGACCAAAATATGGGCTTTTAGCCCCAAAAGGACTCTTGGGGGATCCCATGCCCAATAGGCCCCCAACACAAAAATCATGACTCACCCTTGAGTCACTCTACAGGCACGGAGATCTTAGTGTGAAGACCTCCCAGCTCCTTTTGGAAGACCGTAACCTCGGTAGCACACTGAGCGGTCGCTTGCTGGACTTCTTCCACTCACTGCTCAGTGACTGCTGTTGAACTGCTACCCTGAATCTTCTGTTGAGTTGCCTGTAGTGTCGCAAGATTTCCTTCAATGGAAGTTATGATCATATATGCCTCATATATCCATGGATGTAGGCACACTTAGGACTTCTTCTTTGTGCCGAGTGGCATCCACGTATTCCTTAAGCACCTTTGCCTCCTGCATTCATGCAAGCCTCTGTGTGAGGGCGACTGTCTACTCGGTCCCTTTGACCTCGTCATACCTTTGTTGTAGCTCGCGCGGCTCTGTCTCCAAGTGCTCTACATTTGGGTCCTCCTGCAGGGTGGTCAAGACCTCAAATGACTGTTCAAAGAGCTGTGTGCAGTCTGCTACTGCACTGTCGACCACCATTATTGCTGTTGTAATAGTGGTGGCACATTGTTCCCTGACTTTTGGAGGAGTTGAAGTTTGACCCTTCAATTGTAATTCCGCGATCTGCAGGTTCAGATCTAGCTCAATCCTGGCCATCTCCGTCTGAGTGTCGTGCACCCCAGTGGCCAACTTGGGGTCGCGCACCTCCACCAGTGCTTATGCCTAAATTTCGAACTCCAGGACCATTCAGCAAGCTTCCTCCACAACCTACATGATCTACTTATTTTGTTCCATTGCCTTGTTGGGCTGTAGGCCCAACTGCTTGATATTAATGGGTTGCTCGCTCATCACCTGTAGAGCATGACTCTCCCAGGCCCTAAGTTCCGCGGTAACTCCATCCTATAAGAGGTGGAGCGTCTCTCAAGGGAGACCGGCCATATTTAATTCCAACCCTTTCAGGCTGCTGACTGTGGGCCTGTCGGCTTCATTTTCTATAGTAAGTGCCCCATCTAGGAGCACTATCATGTTGGTCACCCTTGTGCACAACATCTCTGCGGCAGCTGAAGTGCCAATCACGAGGCTGGTGGACATTGTTACAGACTGTGGAGTACGAGCCTGCAACTCCTACAGCTTTGTCCAAAGATCCCTAATACCAATTTTTGCTACTCTTTGAACTGTTGGAGGGCCTCCACAGTTACAACCCTCACCATATATCATGTAAATCCCCCTTAGTGAGGGTGATTGGGTCGAAGGAGGTCTTTGACACCTTGGTTTTCTTGCATTGCCTTCTCTTGTAGTTGTTAATGCTTGAGTTGGGTGGACGTCATTTGTGGGTCTGCGCCATCTTTTTTTGTTGGTTCCTTTGTTTCTTCTTCAGCCTCGAGCGAAGGTGACTTCTGTCCTTTGCACTCTTCTCCTCCTGTCTTCTGTTGTTCTGCCAATTTCATGGCGTCACACGCTGCCTGGGTCTTAGCCTTCACTTCCTCTTTCCTGTGCTTCTCAGCCAGCTATTCCATTCAGAGTTTGGTTTCTTCCTTCTTATGTTGTGTGGAGAACTTTTCTGTTTCCACCGTGGAGCTTGTTGCAGCGTGCCACTCTAGCGGCCAAGACTCAAGGACTGTAAAAGATAACATCTTCAGTTGCCAGATATGCTAATTTATGCCATCTCTTCGTAGGGTCCTTCCACACCCTGATAAAGACATGGTGGAAATCCACTTTGAACTCTACAAAGCTCTGTAAACTAGCATATACTGTGGGCGAGAACCACGGCTTGTGATTGATCCCCATCCAAATACTCATTTCCATCAAGATCCAAAAGATCTTTCTTTCTTTTATGCACTACGCATCCTTAGTCGCCCACAACAAAGCATACTTCGTTGTCTCTGGAAGGTTCGGTGTGACCAAAGGGAATTGGCTATCTTTTGGCAGCTCCCATGCCACCAGTACAATCAAAAGCAAGAGCCACATGTAGTGGAATGTCTTGCCCTGCTTCTATGCCTCGCGACAGTTCGCAAGGAACTTGCCACATAGATAATTCGCCAGTTGAACTGGAATCCCTCAGTGCATTGGGTTGGTAATGCACTCACAGGCACATGCACCTCATCCGCACGACACTTCCGCATCACCTTCCCTGCTAATATTTGCGCTGCTACCTTGACTACAGGGTTGTTAATGCTAGAGATGGCATATCCCCGCTTCTTCTTCTCCAACTTGAATTTCTTCTTCATAGCTTCCACGAAGGCCAACTCACCACCTTTTCCTTTTGATATATTGGTTGGATCCTCTCTTGAGTAAGGCAGCCATGTGATCTGATGGATCAATTGGTCTGTGATGGGAATGGGCTTGTCCAACCACAAACACCCATCATGCACCAAGTAGAGCAGCTACTTGGTGACAAAGACAGTCACTGGGGTGCAGTGGTAATGCGGTTCCTAGAGCAAGTAGAGCAACCTGACTTTCTCTACACCCTTGAGCCATGTCTGCAGCTATAATTCGATCATTCCAACAGTCGTATCAATCTGTCGGTGCATTAGCTGCTCAGTCGATAAATGTGGGAATTTCTCGTGATCTGCGAGGTCCCAATCTTTGAACTTTAGTACAGGAACCCACCCTAAGTTCGGCCCCTCAAAAGCAATGTCACTAGGGAGAAACAGAGTTTGCAGGGAGCTCTTGCACTTGTCTATGTCCTTTGGCACCTTGGCTTTGCCCTTATGCGGAGGAACATATTTTGGTAACCTAGTAATAGGGTTCGCACCTTAGGTTTCAACTTCCATTTCCAAATCCTCCTCATCCGCTAGGATTTCTTTAGATTCTTCCTCGTCTGCTTCCAGATTAATGGCCTTCCACTTTTCCTGCAAGGTGAGCTTGGTCCTCTATGGGTTTCTTGGTGAGATGCGCACCGGTAGCATAGTCTGCTTATCCTTCTTCGGTCTCAGTGTCCTGGATGATTTAGGGACTTCCACTACCACTTTGGCACTCTCTGGGGTAGCTTCTACTACCTCAATTTCTTACGCAGTTTTTTTGGGTGTCGACATCATTCTATTCAGGAGGTCTTGCGTCTCCTTCGGTAATTTCTCAAATGCTGAAGTTGCTCTCAAAGCCTCAAAATTTGCACGGTCCATACACACCTAATAGTGCCACAACTGAATTTTCAAAATGCCAAGTGTTTTTTGCTGGACAGCCACCTGTGATTTATAGGGCCTTTTGAATTCAAATCCGACCATTCCCCCACATTTAGCCCATTGATGCTAGATTAGCGATAGATTTTCAAGAATCTAATCCATAAATTTTTCCTTAAATGCTTGCCACCCGCTCCATTTGGCAACAATCCGACCATGAAATCGTGAATAGTGACTTTAATGTTCACTTTCTAGTGGACCTGTGTGCTATTTCCATGAGTAGTGCAGCTACCTTCGCGCTGTCGCAGACCCTGTGACACTTCCCTACTTTGTGCAGTCCTGAAATCGCACAGATCCCCAACCCGAGCAGTGTAGTTTATAGTCCTGCACCTCCTTTTAGTTGCCTAGAGTGCTAAGATTGTGCTTCTGTCGTATAGTCAGATGGTCGGGTAACCTGTGTATGGCTTCAATCGACTGCCATTCACCTTTCCTAGGAAGGGATCTCCATTCAACTTAACCAACTGGACCACGCCACCATCAATAATCTCATTAATAACATAGGGCCCTAGCCAATGCATTCTGAATTTCCCTAGAAATTTATCAAGCTTACTGTCATACAACAACACCAAGTCATTCACTTTGAAGATCCACAACTTAATATTTCGGTCATGCCACGCTTTTTCACACTGCTTTTGGACTTGTTAATGAAATCCAGCCAAAATTATTTCTTCTTCAAGCTCATCCAACTTTGCAAGCCTCTCTTCCAGGGCTCCATGATCTATCATACCTGTGAGTGCTGCTATGCGCAGACTAGGCACAATGTATTCCATAGGCATTATGGCTTCCACACCATAGACAAGCCTAAAAGGGGTTTGTCTCGTCATCTTTTTGCATGTTGTTCGATAAGCCCACAATACTACAGGTATGCGTAGATCCCAGTCACTTCATTGAGCATTGCAAACCTTGGTCAGTGTGGTTTCAAGCACTTTGTTGAATGCCTCCACTATCCCATTAGCTTGTGAGTGATAAGGTGTGCTGTTTTGGTGATATACCTGAAATTCTTCCGTTAGTCCGCTGATCGTCTCATTCAGGAAGTGTGTAGCACGATCACTCATCAATATCCTTGAACATCCAAATCGTGTCAGTACATGCTCAAATAGGAACTTCGTGGCCATCGGACCTGTGAAATCCTTCACCAGCTGCGCTTCTTCCCAACGAGTCAAATACTTTGTCGCAGTGATAATGTACCTTGCCCCTATTTTCCCTTGTGGCTAAATGGGTCCTACAAAATTTATTGCCCACTTTTCGAAAGGTTGTAATCTCATTTGTGGATTCAAAGGAATTTCATCCCTCCGCGATGGCCTACCTATTCTTTGACATACATCACATGCATTGCAATATGATTTTGAATCCTAATGAAGGGTTGGCCACCACAACCCGGCACATAGAATCTTCTGTGCAGTTTCTCTCCCTACATAATGTCCTCCGACAGAACCCCCATGAGTGTCCACAAGGATGCTACTTCATTCAAACTCAGGTAAATACCATTGCAATATCTCAATAGTCCCCATCTTGAATAGATGCCCAACAATGACAGAGAAATCTGCCAAGCGCACCACTAATTCCTTCTTTTGTTGGACAGAGTATCCTTCTGGTGTAGTTCCTGTTGTTAGGAAGTGTATTATATCCTCGAAATGACCATCCACGACACACGCTACAAATAGCTACACGTCAGGCAATCCTTCTTCCAATTTAGTAGGTTCCTCACCTGTTTCAATGCTCGACAGATGATCTGGTCCTGAGTTCAATCGTCTGGGTTTCAAAACAACATCAAAATTATACTCTTGGAACAATAAGAGCCATCTGCAGATTTTCCCCCAAAACACAGGCTTATTAACCAGGTATTTCAACGTGGAGTGATCCGTGTACATCTTAAAGTGGCCTCCTAGCAAGTAGTATCGGTACTTCTGGAGCGCATACACCATAGCTAGCCCCTCGCGCTCAGTGGTGGAATAGTTCTTCTCTGCTTTGGCCAACTGCGTGAGCGGATCATCCTGCCCATCATACTTGTCTGTCAGTCACATCTTAGTCTTCCCAAATCATGCTCTCATCATCCTCCTACATTCACACCAATCATCAAATCTTCCCTTGTGCGTACCCCACCATCTTGCGGGCATAGCGCACAGTGCCCAGTCCAAGGCCTGGAAGAGCTTCTTTTCTGGTACCTCCCTTTCAAATGCATCCAAAAAGATATCTACCTCATTAAGTCCATCATAAGTAGGTAGAGTTATTACCTCTGACGACATACAACATAGCGACCAGGTCATGATGTTGCAATTCAGTGTAGTTACTTCATGTAACCGATTCTGCCAACGTTCTATTTCTTTGTTAGAATATGAAGTGTAGTAACTCTTGCAATCCCATGTAATCCATACATCTGTAGTGGGATTCACCCAATATTGGTCTTGCATTGTTATCTTATAGATGCAGTCTAGATCATCATCACTCTCATAATCGCCGACTGGTTCAGTATAGCGCGATCCCTCAACAGGATCCAGGGGTATTATTACGCGTAGCGACTTCTTCTCAAAGATCATCTTTTGCTTCTTCATATTGATTTCCCCATTCATATCAGTAGCCCAGTCAATTCCTAGGAGCACAGGGTAGGGATTTCTATCATCCATTATCTCTATTACTTCAAAGTCTTCCAGCGTGCTCGCTCCCTCAATATCCACGATCACCCCCTGCAGCCGCCCCATGGGTATGATTTTCTACTGATTCACCATCCTTAGCTAAATCGGAGACCATTGCAGTATAGGTCTTCCCATTCGCTCCCAAGTCTACTTTGGTAGGACATTCACATCTAACCCCAGGTCCAAAATGACCTGATCCATTTCATACTCTCCTATTTGTGCGGTCAGTCTCATCTCCCATCCCATCCTTGTTTTATTCTTGCAAATATTTCATAACACGCATGACTCACCTGGTGCAGTTCCAGTGCATTCACATCTAACCCCAGGTCCAAAATGACCTGATCCATTTCATACTCTCCTATTTGTGCGGTCAGTCTCGCTCCCATCCCATCCTTGTTTTATTCTTGCAAATATTTCATAACACGCGTGACTCACCTGGTGCGGTTCCAGTGCATCTATTGATGAGTTCTTGTAGCCCTTTTACAGCCTTACTATCATGTAGTAACTTCATACAGGTTTCTAGGAAAGTTGTGAGCATAAAGGGGTCCATCTCCAGCTTAGGCTTATCCTTGCTTCCTAAAGTGGAGGCCTCAATGAAGCTATTCTTAGCTTCCATGAATGCTTCATGCGTGCACTCCAAATCAAACTCAGTTGGGGCTTTACGAACTCATGTACTATCTTCTGGCTATTTCCCCTTGTCATCTCCTGTCGCGATTCCACTCCGAAGCACTATATTTACATTTGGATCTTCCTCGCGTGGCTCAGACCTTATCATCTATGGGTTTTGAGTCAGTGGAGGCGGTAGTGCCCCTTTGTCACATATCCTAGCTATCAGCGTAGGACAATATTCTGTTTCATGATCAAACAACATGTAATACTTGCACGACAGACACGTTGGATTAGTGAAATCGTGGGCATAGAATCTTGGTCCTCTGTAATTGTAGCAAATCAACTATCCTTGACCTCTACCAGGGTCCTCCTCTACCTTGACCTCGTCCGTGCCGTCACTGCATTCTGGTCAAGGGGCCACTTTTCAGCCTAACCTGGTAGGTAGGAGTTCTATCCATCATCAATCCATAGCTCTTGCAAGTACACTCATCATGTCCTACCGACCTACAAAAGTTGTAGAACAACTGTTGTGGTGCTTGCACATACTTTTGTAGCAAGTGACAGTTATCCGTGGAATGTTTTCTGGCTACCTAATAAATAGCACACCATAATGTAGGCCCCGCACTAGATCTTGCTTTAGCCTCTGGCCTTAAAGGCACCGGTCCTCCTCCTGCAATGTAGTTTTCAAAGACCGGGCAATGATCTTTGTCATGACCCTGACTCTTGCATTTCAAGCACCATACCTCCTCCCATATCTCTGGCTGAACCGTCCTATCATGCTTCAGGCTTTGCATCTCAAGGAACAAATTCTTTAGCTGCACATGGATCTGCTGGACTCCTAGATTAGGATCCTCCATCAAAGTTTCATGTAGTCTCATGGCAATCTCCAAGGCCTCTGCCTGAGTTGTTATCTTCTACTGTGACAGCACACTCCTTAAGTGTGGTAGTAGCAAAGCCACAAACCATTCGTGATGTTTTCCATCTGTCAAATTCATGTTGGCTTCACGGATTGTACATTTAAGCCTATGATCTAGTTCCCAAGGCATCTCACTTGGTTGCATCGTGATCTCTTTAAATCAAATAATCGACTGCGCCTCAGATTTAGGCTTGCTACATTCCTTATTTAGTGCTGCTTGGATGTCTGCTACTCCAACATTGCTGTTATCATTAGAGTACTTAATATACCAGGTTATCACGTGATCCTACAGAGTTCTAACTAGTGTTGCTTTATTTATATGATCATTTGTAACACCTTGAGCTTCCCATACAACCCTCACAATGAATCAGAATTGGTTTGGGTCCTCATTTCCCAAGCCTTTGAACAAAGGCAACTTCACTGTGTTTTCCCTACTAAATCACAGTGGAGGCGGAGGTGGTATGGGTGAAGTTGGAGGCGATGGCGGTGAAGTTTGAGGTGGTGTGGGTGGAGGCGGTATTCGTGGAAATCCTTGTCTTATTAACTGAATAACAATTCGTGGAGAAACCTTCGCTATCCATTCTTCGTCTCTTCGTGGAGGCGAAATCAAGGGGCTATACTTCGGACCCTTATTTCCTTCATTCCTATAAGTTTTTCTGGTTCGCCTAGTCCCAAACATCAAGGTAGCTGCATAACCCATTTTTCGCATAACAACATTTTAATCCAAGTATTCAAAAATTTTACGTACTTATCTCGTGGTCCTTTGAAAAAGTGTCGCTCCACTTCGCTATAGCTGACTGAGGTGTCGACCACGAATTCAGTCACAAATCCTCCTATGATGCGATTGAGCCAATGATCAACAGTGCGTCTAATCTTATCCTCCGATGCCCTTCCAACTTTTGCACTCACTCTGGGGTCCACACAATAGGACCATCATGACTCCACCTTCCTTCATTATCCACTAACTTCATGATCCACTCGTACAACTCAACTAGAAAGGAGGCGAAAACGATTTCATGGATCTCCATATACAGGTACCTATCTAGCCACTGTTCTTTTGTTAGTTGCGGATTTTTGTTTTCTTGTGCCGTGAACTCGTGGATCCTTCTATCCAACCAACCTTTGATTTCTTTCTTAGTTGGATTCCAGTGATACGACATCACACATCTCTTATGCAGATTTTGGTCTCGACAACGGAACCATTTGTTCTCTTGATGGGGCCTGACTCGGTTCAACATTAGTTAGCCAAACAAATCCCTACACTACTGGCCCTTTCGACATCAGCCCACGGAGCGCGGACTAAAGTCTCACCCAAAGCAGTATGGGGGGATGTTGGAACCAAGTTTCTGCACCCTTGATATGGTTGTGATGTCAGTTTATTCCAGCTATACCTGCCTTAGCGTAGGTTTCTTAGCCCTCTATTCCACCCTTCACTACTTTCGCGAAAGGGTACAATTGGTTTCCGTGCAACCCTAACCTACGGCTCAAGAACTTTCGCACTGTTATGGAAACGAGCTGCAATATCTCCCAAACTAGGCTAAATGTCTTACTTATCTTATTAACCAATCTTAGTTAGCTTCGCGTAAACAGATGTTCTTACTTGCGTTCACTTAACCAACATATTTACATACATTCGCGCATCATATAAGTATTATAATTGAAATTCATACTCAACATAACAAGATGCATAAACAGGAAATAAAGACGCAGAAATTGTAGAATACTCTTTATTGATAATTCCGGACGATTACAGACTTGACCCGCCCTGTGCACTCAGCTGCAGGGGTCCACGCACTCAGCTGTAGACTTCTACCCTAGGCCTCTGCACACTCAGCTGCAGAGCCTCTACCTACGCTAAGACTTAGACTTCTTGCTCTAAGCTATGACTCTCTTCCTCTTCATTCTTCTTTTTATCTACTTAGAGCTTAGCTCTTTTTATAAAATCCCATGGTCCGCGGACCATGGGTAGATATTTTACAACTGACATTACATTTCCAAAATAATGGTGGATAACCCTATGACTGTTCAACATCTACGCACTCCATGAACACAAAATGCGGAGTATCTACACTTGGATTACACAATTTGACCAAAATATGGGCTTTTAGCCCCAAAACGACTCTTGGGGGATCTCACGCCCAACAAATACAAAGATATCCTCACACAATTGGCTCATAATGCATAACACTATCACTCACTCACAAAGGAACCAACCCTGTTAGAAAATTATAAATTATAGAGCAATGGAACACATAGAATATAGCAGAAATATAAACACAGAAAACACATAAAACTAGAGAGACACAAATATACGTGGTTCACCTAGTTTGGGCTACGTCCACCCTGAATAGCCAGTCCTTCCTTTTTATTATCCAGCAAGATGAAGAGACACAACCTATAGCAGATCCACTATAATATCCTCTGTTTTCTCTCACAGTCTCGCCTCTCTGTTTCTCGCTCAGAGAATACACATCTATATCATAGCCTCAATACAATGCCCTCATACAAAGAGAGGGGTTGCCTTCTAGGGAAACAAACCCTAAACTAAACATAAGTTCTACCATCAGATCATCCGCTTAATGAATGTCTCAGATTGACTAGAAATTATTATACTTTTACAAGGCAATTTTACATCTATTTTTAGCTTTGGGGGCGCTGCCCCCGCACCCCCCCACGTGGAGGGGTGTACAAACATCCTGGGGTATACATCCAGCTGAAAAAAAGACCTCTAAATAATTATGCTCCACACCCAACAAACCCATCCTTTACAAAACTTTCTCCTATAAATAATTTTTCGGGAATGATTAAACAATAATTACATAAAGAAATAGAGAACCAAGTCTACCCCTTTTCATACACCGTTGATGTGGTCTAGTACATTGAATATTTCTCGTTGACTCAATGCACCATAATCTTCAATGAGTGAAAAACTTCTTCAATCTTAATCAATCACCTTCTTCAATTTAAATAAAATACTTTTTCAAGTTTAACCACATTCACATTTTTAAATAAATGAAATACTTTTTTCAAGCTTAACCACGCATTTTTTTGTACGCAATTTATTTTTTAAATTTATTTATTTAAACGTGGGTTTTGAATGTGAAATTTGGTTTACTTCCTTAAAACATGAAAGTACATTGCATATGAAATTATATTTCCAATTGACATCAATTCCAACACAACAATTCCAACAATATCCCCCTTTGGAATTGATGGCAACTTGTTGAACCAACCTAAAAGTAATCATTCCATCTGAAGTTGATTTATGAAAAATAAACCCCCTCACTCTCTCCCCCTTTCGCATCAATTGAAATTGGTAATACATGTAAAAAGGGAAATACATCAACAAAAAAAATATACAATGACAACAATATGGGGTTGAGAGAAGTGAACATATTCCCCCTGAGCTGCTAAATACTCTCCCCCTGCATAAGTGAAAACCATGCTCCATTGAAAAGATAAAAGGAAGAAGCAAAAGAAATACATATTTCAATGAGGCATGTAAGACCAAGAAACCACCACCAACTTGGAAAAAAATTTTGCAGTTGATTGAGACATACTTTGACTAGCTTCCAACTCCATAGAAGAAATCTCAATGCCTTCGAAAAGGAACCACTCCCAACTGTTGCCTAAGATGCTCAAAATGATCCCTTGGAAGAGGCTTGGTTAAAATATTGGAAATTTTCTCACTAGTGGACACATACTTCAATCTCACGATATGATTAAAACCCTAATCTTGTATAAAATTATACTTTATTGGAATGTGTTTTTTTTGGAGTGGAGAACTAGGTTTTTTGGAAATGATAATTGCATTAGTGTTGTCAATTATGATGGTAATATGATCAACATATTCAACTTGCATATCTTAAAGAGTCTACTTCATCCATAGGATTTGGGTGCAACAAGTGGTTGCTGCTACATACTCAACTTCAGTAGTAGATAATGAAATTAAGTTTTGCATCTTACTTGCCCAAGAGACCAAGCAATGACCTAAATATAATGATGTTCTTGATGTGTTTTTCATGTCATCAATGCTATTAGCCCAATCTGCATCAGTATAAGTAATCAAACTAAAATATTTACCTTTAGGATACCACAAGCCATAGTCAATGGTGCCTTGGAGATATTTGAAGATCCTATTAACTGTATTTACATGAATTCCCTTGGGATTAACTTTAAATATTGAAACCAATGCTAGAACTTGGATAATTTTAGGTCTAGAAGTTGTTAGATACAAAAAGATACCAATCATTGATCGATAAGTGGATTGATTTACCTCAAGAGACTCATTATCTTTGCTCATTTTTCAACTAGTCACCATGGGTGTCACCAATAAAAATTGAGTCATTTTTCGATGGACTTTTGTTGCTATTTCCACGAAATTTCACCACTATAATGACAAAAGGGGTTTTTTTCTAAACATGGAACATGGTATAATCACATTATAGACGTTTTCCAAATTTGTTGTAATAATGATGACTATCACACATTGGTAAAATGATTGAAGGATGACTAATCTATTGTTGGAACACTGACAAAAGTAGGACTCTTATGGTGTCACATGATCGACAGTAACTGTGGTCGATCTACCACTGAACTAATGTCACAAGATCAAAAAAACATGTTGTTGGAATACGAATGCAAGTAAGAGTCTTATGGTGTCGCATGATCGACAATTATTGTGGTTGGTCTCTCGCCAAAAGTATACTTACTTTGACAAAGTGTGTCATTAGAAGACCAGAAAACATTGACATCACTCTGCCGACACCACTGAGCATATGTTGGGTCCCTATAATAGTAGTGATTACCCCATTACTATTGTATTTGCATCCCTTATTAATATTTTTGTGCCCCTATTATCCCCATATTGTTATTATTGTGCCCCATAGAATCCCTCTATTGTTATTTTTGTGGCTTTATATTATTATTGTTAGGTCGACTGGGTTATATTGTGACTCCTTCGACTCCTATATATAGAAAGGAGGTTTTGTCATTTGAATCATCCAAGAATTGTTCATTTATGTAATGTAAAGGAGGTTTCCCCCTCAAAGAGGCTGAAATCTAAGGCGTTGATCTATCTTTTCTATCTTTTCTTGAGTTGGTTTCATAACATTTGGTTTTAGAGCTTTGGATTCTAGGGTTTCGCTACTCCAAATAGGTCATCGTGGAATTTTCACTATAACTTTTTTTCTACGATGTTTCAGAAGCTACAAAAAAAACCCATTTGAGAAGACATCACGCTAAACCTTGGTTCCACATTTCATAGCTTTTCATGCTATATTTGCGGAGATATGATTTGAGGAATTTGGTCTTTTTGCAGACTCCTGAATTACATTCCAAACAAGTGACCTGGGGAAAATCATCATAACTTTCTCTCTGAGCATCGGATTGAAATTTCGTAAGAAGTTATAGAAAGAGGACGGACTGCAGTTTCTTGTAGATATTTTGTAGAGCCAAAGGTTGAAACAGTGACTCGTGGCACATCGTACAATTTCGCTCTACTGAACTAGTCTATAATCAACTCACTGTGGGAGATTTCGCATAACTCTTCCTTGGAGAATCCAATTTGGGTCAGACTGGTGGCATTGGAAAGAGGACACAGAGGACTACTTCAAGTCGTAATTTTAGAACTGGATGATTAGAAAGTACAGAGATACATCAGAGGCAATATCGAGCTCCTACAAAGTGAGAAAAGGTGTGTAGATTTTTTTAAATTTTTGCTTAAGCTTGGTTTGAAAAAATATTTTGAAGGAATTCAAAGGGAATAGTAGAGCATTATTATCAGTAACTGATGCCCTGAGGAAAGAAAATGCAAACACCTAGTAAGCAACCTGAAAGCTCTAGCATGACTCATGAAGAAGAGGAAGAAATGCTACATGATATATCAAAATTACAAGAACAAGTGCAACAAATGTCACTCTCACAAAAGCTAACAGAAGCTAAGATAAATGGCGTGGAAGATAAGATGAATGGCATGGAAGCTAAGAAGGACAACTTGAAGATAGATTTGAACACAAATTTGAAGACAGGCATGGCAGATTTGAGGACAGATTTGACAAATTTTCTACAAGAAATACTTACTAATGGTGAAAAGGTAGTAAAAGAAACTCATGATGCGAACAAAAGAAATGTTAATCATGATTTCTTAGACTCTAATGTGGGATCGAAGACCCACCATATTCCAAAAATCGATATGAGGAAGTTTGATGGAAAGGATCCCACAATATGGATATTACAAATGGAGCAATTTTTCGATCTCAATAATGTGCAAAACACACAAAAGGTACGTATTGCAACTTTATATTTGGAACCAAATCAGTTTGTATGGTATCAATGGCTTTGCTCTCGTAAACAAATTATCACTTGGGCAATTTTTACGGAAGAATTGATAGCACATTATGAGGATACAAAAAGCAACACTTTTTTTAGCCAATTGATAAGTCTCAAACAAAAGGGTTCAATAATGGAGCACATTGAGGAGTTCCAAAAATTGAACATAAGGGTAAAAAATATTCCAGAGGAGCATAGGATTGATGTGTTCATAGGGACTTTAAAGGATAATATCCAACATGATTTTCACCTTTGGGAACCTGATTCATTAGAGAAGGCATTTAGGTTAGCAAGAAAAATGGAAAGCAAAATTATGGCAACCAGGAAGCATACCACTCACAACTATAAAGATGGAAGTGTGGTTGCCCCTAGTCTTCCACAACCTATAAGGTTGACACCACAACAATTGGAAGAAAAAAGAGCAAAAGGTCTTTGTTACAGTTGTGATAGAAAATACACTAAAGGTCATAAGTGTGCTGAGAAGAAATTATTCTACATAGATTGCGAAGAGGAAGAAGAAAAGGAGCAAGAAAGGTCAAAAGAAGAGGATATACTCCAGGAACAAAGCCTAGATAAAGAAGAAATGAATCTGACCATATCTTGTAATGCATTGGTGGGAATTACCACTCCTCAAACCATCAAGATAGAAGGACAAATCAAGAAGAAAAAGGTAATAGTGTTGATCGATTCAAGAAGTACCCACAATTTTATTCATTGTAAGGTAGCAAAAGAATTGAATTGCTTCTTATATCTAGCACCAGAGTGTCAAGTGATGGTTGCAAATGGAGGAATAATAAATTTCTCTAGAAAGTGCCATAATATCAAGCTATCGATGGGAGAATATGTATTGACTAGCCCAATGCTTTCCATTCCAATGGGAGGTGCTGATGTTGTACTAGGAGTCCAATCGCTACAATCCTTGCGTACAATAGCTTTTAATTTTCAAGAACTTTTCATGAAATTTTCCGTGGAAGGAAAGGAAGTTGAATTAAGGGGTATTGCAGGGAAACCGGGAAAGATAATTAGCTCTAATGGTATGACAAATCTTCTAAAAAGGGAACAAAGGGGTGTAATTGCACAATTATGTTCGCTAGATGTTTCCACATTGCAATCATCTATTTCTCCAGATCTCCAAAAAGTCTTGGACAATCATTCCAAGGTATTTGAGACACCCAAAGGTCTCCCACCTATTCGTGATCATGAGCATGCTATTCAATTGATTCCAGGAAGTGTTCCTCCAAACATCAGGCCGTACAGATATCCCTATGCCCAAAACATTGAAATTGAACGTATGGTTGCAGAAATGCTAGAGGCTGGTATAATTCAACCGAGTCAAAGTTCTTTCTCTGCTCTATTAGTATTAGTGCACAAGAAGGATGGATCATGGCGCATGTGTCCGGATTATAGGGAGCTCAATAAGCTCACTATTAAAGATAAGTTTCTCGTTCCCGCCATTGATGAATTACTGGATGAATTGCATGGATCAATTTACTTCACCAAGTTGGATCTTCGTTCAGGATATCATCAAATTAGAATGAAGACTGAAGAAATTCCGAAAACAACATTTAGAACTCATGAGGGTCATTGTGAATTTTTGGTCATGCCTTTTGGCCTTACCAATACACCTTCAACATTTCAAGGTTTGATGAATTCCATTTTCAAACCATTCCTTAGAAAATTTGTGTTAGTATTTTTTGATGATATACTAATCTACAGCAAGTCTTGGAAGGATCATGTTGAACATGTTGATAGGGTGCCACAACTATTGGAGGAGAAACAATTATATGCAAAAAGATCCAAATGTTTCTTTGGAGTACAAGAGGTGGAATATCTAGGTCATATTGTATCTCATGAAGGAGTTAAGGTAGACCCTAGCAAAATTAAATTCATTAAGGAATGGAAAATCCCCACATCCATAAAGCATCTGCGAGGATTTCTCGGGTTGACAGGGTATTATCACAAGTTTGTTAAGAATTATGGGAGAATAGCAGCACCTCTAACAACATTATTGAAGAAAGATGCATTTTCATGGACTCCAGAAGCAACAAAGGCCTTCGAACATCTTAAAGGGGCAATGTGCCAAACACCGGTCTTAGCTACACCAGACTTCACAAAAACCTTTATTATGGAATGTGATGCTTCAGGAAATGGAATTGGTGTTGTTTTAATGAAAGATGAAAGACCCATTGCTTTTGAAAGTCATCCAATCAAGGGAAAGTTTTTACACAAAGCTATTTATGAGAAGGAAATGTTGGCAATACTCCATGCACTTAAGAAATGGCGACCCTACCTAATGGGAAGACACTTCAAGGTAAAAATGGATCATGATAGCCTTAAATACTTTTTAGAACAAAGATTATCCTCTGAAGAGCAACAAAAGTGGGTCACAAAGATGTTGGGTTATGACTTTGAAATCATCTACAAAAAGGGAAGAAAAATGTGGTGGCAGATGCACTCTCAAGAAAGGATGAGGATGTGGAAGCATTGTTGTGCGCCATTTCTATTATCCAACCAGATTGGATAAATGAAGCAAGGGAGGAATGGAAGAATGACGAAGAAGTGTGGGCACTTATTCGAAAGTTACAACAGGATTCCAGTACATCTGATACATTTAGCTGGCAAAATGATTCTTTATGGTACAAAGATCGCTTATACCTCTATAAGAAATCCCAACTAAAATAAAATATTCATATGGAATTGCACACTTCTCCTTTAGGAGGGCACTCAAGACTTTTAAAAACTTACCATAGGGTTAAGAAGGAATTTTTTTGGGATGGCCTTAAATTGGATATTAAAAAATTTGTGGCGGAATGTTTGGTTTGCCAACAAAATAAAGTTGAAACAATTAAGACACTGGGTCTATTACAACCTTTATCCATTCCAAGCCAACGTTGGGAGGAGGTCTCAATGTATTTTATCACAGGTTTACCCAAGTCCAAGGGAAAGAGTGTCATCATGGTGGTAGTTGACAGACTTACCAAGTATGCACACTTTTGTGCATTATCACATCCATTTAAAGCCAGTACAGTTTCTACTGCATTTATGGAAACAATTCAAAAGCTACATGGAAACCCAAAGATTATTGTAAGTGACAGAGATCCCATTTTCACTGGAAATTTTTGGACAAAATTATTTTCTTGTCTTGGTACTCAGTTAGCTCATAGCTCATCTTATCATCCTCAATTTGATGGGCAAACTGAGATAGTAAACAAATGTTTGGAAGGATATCTTCGTTGCTTTGTATCTAATAAACAGACACAATGGGTCAAATGGTTGCCTCTGGCTGAATGGTGGTATAACACTTCCTTCCATACAGCAACAAAAATGACCCCATTTATGGCACTTTATGGATATCAGCCACCATCCATCACATCATATTTAAGATAAAATTCTAAGGTTCGAGCAGTAGAACATCACATTGAACATCAACAACAAGTCCTCCAACTCTTAAAGGATAACCTCGTGTTGGCACAGAATAGAATGAAACAACAGGCAGATCAACATCGCAGCGAACGAAGTTTTGATTTAGGTGATTGGGTATTCCTACAGCTACAACCATATAAGCAAATGTCCCTCAAGCAAGCTAAGAAGGATAATAAATTATCGCCAAAGTATTATGGTCCATACAAGGTGTTGCAAAAGATTGGTACTATGGCATACAAATTGGAGCTTCCTGCAGCTTCTTGATTACACCCAGTTTTCCATGTTTCATGTTTAAATAAGGTTATAGGCGACAAGCTCCCAGTTCAAACAATATTGCCAGAACTTGACAAGGAAGGAAAAATTATATTGGAACCGAAAGCAGTCACAGAAACAAGAACTCGACAGCTACAAAATCGATCAATTTCGGAGTATCTTATCAAGTGGAAGAACTTATCCGCTGAAGATTCCACATGGGAGGATGAGAATTTTATACAGAAACATCTAGAACTACTCAAGCGTTGAGAACAACACTTTTTTGAAGGAGAGGGGCATGTTGGGTCCCTATAATACTAGTGATTACCCCATTACTATTGTAGTTGCACCCCTTATTAATATTGTTGTGCCCCTATTATCCCCATATTGTTATTATTGTTCCCCATAGAATCCCTCTATTGTTATTTTTTTGGCTTTATATTATTATTGTTAGGTCGGCTGGGTTATATTGTGACTCCTTAGACTCCTATATATAGAAAAGAGGTTTTTTCATTTGAATCATCTAAGAATTGTTCATTTATGTAATGTAAAGGAGGTTGCCCCCTCGAAGAGGCTAAATTCTAAGGCGTTGATCTATCTTTTCTATCTTTTCTTGAGCTGCTTTCATAACAGCATAGGATGGCTAATGTTAGAAATATGTTTTCATTGATGGAAAAGATGATGAGGATGAAGGCAAAGCAGAGATGATTGCAAAGTATGTAAAAAGAAAAGGTGGAAATAGTCCAGAGATTTTGAAGACATTTTCAGTATAGAAAAACACCTCAAATTCTCTTGGAACCCACTTAGATGGATAGAGCTCTAAAAGAGATTTTCAACAATATATGGAAGTCAAAAAATGCCCTCTTGGATAAGAAAATGTTAGCATTAAAAGGTTAGAAGCAATAAAGTCAAGGTTTCTGCTAAAGAGATTGGTGATGGTCTTAGTTGGAGTTATTTTTGGCATTCAACAAAACTTGGTGGAGCAGCTGGAGGGAGGACGATCGTTAAACAACGAAATTTTTTTTGGCAGATCTAGTGCCATGTGTCCCCATCGACCCATCAATGAAAATATGCGAACCCAAGCACCTTCGAGGGTTAATTGAAGGGGGGAGGGGGGTCCGCTATTAGTGAAATTTCGATACCACAGATCTTGAGATTGATGGATGTGGTTAATAGTGGAGCCCTCCCACCCAACTTTACCACCAAGCTATGCAGGGGGGGTCTGCAAACCACAGGTGGTTTTCTTCGACACTAAACAAGTAATACCCTAGAAGAAGCAAGGTGCAATCAAATGGAGGAGGCCCAAGATGGATCAAGGACACGCAACGTGGTGCAAGGAGAAGAGGTAGTGTAGTAAAAGGTCCAAGACCCTTAGAATTATTAATAAAGAAAAAAATGGTTGGACCCTTTAGATTTAATGAAGGGAATCAATGCAAAACCAAAGGGAATGACACTTTTCTCTCCTCTGTGGAAGATAGATGTCACAATATGATTGAATCATACAGAAAAGTTGACATGCATAGGTGGAAATATGACGTTAGAAAATGTTAGTATGAAGGAAAAATGGTAAGAAAATTTAGTGCCTTTTAGGTACCCTAGTGGGCCAAATTTGAGTGACATGTGTCACCACTTGGATGGAACCACATGGCATTGGTGACACCAACATGATGAAAGCCTAAAATTTCTTTCCCATAAGTTTTTGAGCAATGCATAAGCAGAGGTTGCAGGATGAATTACGGTCGGGTGTATGTGGTAGACAACTCAAGTTGGATAGAATTTGACTAGTCCACGAGCACAAGGGTGGGACCCACGACGACAACTCATCCAAGTCCCTAGACCCCAGAGATAACATAATATAGCACAACGGGTATTCCAATGGGTTAACAGAGCATCTGGATGAGTTGGTTACTGAAAACAAAGATATGATTCAATGGAGTAAGGTGCAGGTCAACCTCATGCAACACATCATCCCATAAGGAAAATCTCGAAGGGAAAACAAAGGTGCATAGGTAAAAATGGGTAGGATGACAGGCCCAGGAGGTAGAAAGATTGCTGACATTTAAAATTCTACCATAGAATGGAAAGTTCTCCCAGGACATGCTTTTGTGGTGTTTTCATGTGTTAAAAGAACCAGGGAATAATGGAAGACTTATATGAAATTGTTTTATGTATAAATAACATTGGGACTAGAATGAAGAAAATAGGGCCTGTAGGGTTTATGTTATATATATTTGGCAACATCTTTATATATATCCTTTGGGCTTTTGCATGAAACGAGCCAAAAACATGATTTTGGCATTTGTGCCAAATATATCAACACTTCTAGAACTGGAAATCACAAACATGAATGAATTGGCATCAAATTAGTGACATGGACAGATTGAGAGGTTGATATGGCAGTTTGGCTAAATTTGGTGATGCCCCAGATTTAGAAAGTCCATATAAAACCAATAAAGCTCTAGAATAACGAAAATTTACAGTTAAGCTTAGTTTTTCTTGCAAAAATAGGCGAGAAGTGTTTGAATACTTTGATAACACATTCAAATGACTTGACAAAAGCTAGAAAAAGAGAAAATAAGAAATCATGCAAAGATTAAAGTGCAAGTTAAGAAGAAGTCAAAGAAGCTAAAATTATCAATCAAATTTATTTATAGGAAGAATTGATTGAGAAAGTTTGTGAGTATTGTGGAGTGCATGAGTTGGGTTGGATTGGTGCTGCTAGTGTGGATGGTGGATTTACTAGTAATTAGATATTGTTGAAGGTGTTTGTGGTGAGTGTTTGAAGTGAAAAATTTAATTGTTTATGTAAGGATTTGGCCTTCATGGTTTGAGTATGAAAATTGTATGAAAGATGAATCATTGAGGTCAAGAAGTAGCTTGCAAGTCAAGGGTTGTATCTCCTTCCAGTAGTTGCTAGTAAACAATTAAGGGTTGAAGATCATTTTAGTTGTAGCTGATAAAACTTAGGGGTTGTAGCTCCTTTCATTTGTAGTTGATAAATCAGGGAGTAGTAGCTTCCTGTAGGTTGTAGCTAGAGAAATTTGTAATAGTAAGTATTAGCTTGCCTTGTGAAGTAATTTGAAGGAAATATTTGAATAATTTGTGTGCTCTCATTCTAATACTTGTGTTATATCTTGTCATGATCATATGAATTAATTGTTGGAAATTTTATTGGTGTCCTAGTATCATTTCAAGGGAAAGAAAGTTTTAAAATTACCACAATACTACTTCACCCCCCCTCTCAATATTGTCCTAGTTTCTAACAATTAGTACAAGAACAAACCAGGTTACTTCAGATCAGTTTAATAGTTGGAAGAAAGATCAAGGACCATGGTAAACCAAGAAGGAGGATTCACCAATAGGGCACCCATGTTCAATGGAACAAACCATGTGTTTTGGAAATTAAGGATGAAGACCTATATTCAATCACTTGGAGCTGATGTATGGGATTTAATGGAAGAAGAATATCAAAATATTTTAGAAATGATTTCTAAAGATTAGAAGATGGATTTCACATGAAATTCTAAAGCCATGAATGCATCGCTTGCTGGCTTATTTGAATAATAACTTGTTAAGGTTATGGAATACAAAACTACAAAGGTTATTTGGGACATGAAGAGAAACTTCTACGAAGGAGACAACAAGGTAAATCAAGCTAAACTTCAAGGTTTTAGAATGAAATTTGAGTTTTGAAAGATGCATGATGATGAAGCTACTGAAAAGTACTTCCAAAGAGTTAATGAAGTTGTGAGCACTATACGAGGCCTTAATGAGAAGTTATAGAACTTGTAGTAGTTTAAAAAGTGTTGAGATCTCTACCTAAGAGATTTAATCCAAAGGTTTCAACCATTGAGGAGATGATTGAGTTGAAAACTATCATTCTAGATCAATTACTTAGATCTCTTACTAGAAATGAGATGAGAATTTCTAATGGAAAACTTGCAGCAAAGGGGTCAACCTTCAAAGTAGATAAGAAGCCCAAGGAAGAGAATGGTGATTCATGTTGTGAATTAGATGAAGAAGAAGCCAAGTTATTGAGGAATCTCAAGAGAGGCCCAGGTAAGTATAAAGGTAAGCTACCTTTTAAATGCTTTAACTATGGTAAGGTTGGTCGCTATGCTTCCAAGTGTCCTAAAAATAAGAAGAAGGAATATGACCCAAGAGAAAAGTTTAGGAAAGTGAAAAAGGAAATAAAGAAGGATAAGAAGAGAAGTCTCTACACCAAAGATCCTAGCTCATCTAAAAGTGAATGCAACCAATCATCAGATGAGGAAAAAAATGATGAAGGTCCAAAAGAATTCATGCTTGTGGTGATCTAGGTGGATATTGGTGGCCACCCTCCTATTCCACCTAGACCTCTAGTTAGTTTCATTTGTTTCCTTGTTTATTTCAACATTTACTATTTTTAGTAGTTTTTAGGGTCCTCAACTTCTGAAGCAGTTTTGACCACCTAAACAACATTTTTTTGGGGTCTTCTACAGGCCCATAGCCATTGGAAGGGGCCTGCCACAAATCCTATAGTACTCAAAGAGAGATTTCGAACAAGGTATCATACATGCCAAATGGAGATAATATGAACAAGTTATGACCTCGGGAATTTAGCTGCCCAACTAACCCCAACAGGGCCCACAAACTCTTGTTGTTCTATCTCCTGAGGTTATGTTTTTGGTTGTTTATGGTTTTCCCTTATTGTTTAATAATAAATGGGCCCTTGAGCCTCATTGTAACATAGTTCAGATGCATGTAGCCATAACATATCTTCTCAAAGATAAGCTACCACGACACGAGCTAGTTTATTTCCATTATGTTTGTAAGCATATTTCAATATTTTGACATTAATGAAATGAAGTGTTATTTCTACTGCATCTCTATATTTATGGTTATATCCGTGATTTGTTGCATTCTTGTTTAAGTTAAGATTAGTGGTATCAGAGCGATCTCTCTTTCTCTTTTTTTCTTTGCATGTCCCCAACAAGGTCAAGGTATAAGGAGTTAGGGATCGAACTAGTTGAACCTTTACAAGACCAGCCTCACAAACCTTGACGACCTCCCATGGTAGAAGAAAATAAATACGAGGGGGTAGGAGATCCTTTAAAAATACTACTCGACGAAGCCCTCGAGCGACAGAGGAATGTTATGATGGATAAATTTTTCGAGATCATTCGATGACTACCCACAAGCGACGAATCTTCATCCAACAAGCACTCTGGACGTGCCACTCCTTTTAAGGTACAAGTTAACTTCGATATTCCCATATTTGAGGGCCAGAAAGATGCATACGCCATATATAAATGATTAAAACTATTGGAAGGATATTTTTCACTTCATAACTTTTCCAATCGGGAAAAAATTACTTTGGCACTTCTCAAAGCTGCCCCATACGTTAAGGATTGGTGGGAAACCTATTGTGAACAAAAGGACGAGAGGGAATACTCACTGTTTGCAGTCGCATCCACTTGGGATTATTTTTGAGACGCCATCAAGGAACAATATTACCCTATCGAGAGCTATGAAGATAAATACGTCACGTGGACCACACTGCGGTAGGGAAGGGACCAAGATGTGCCGGAGTTCACAAATTTTTTCCATACTTTTCATACGAAATTAGGTATCAAGGATTTCGAGTGACATTTGGTACTCTAGTACCTCAATTGTCTAATAAGTAAATCTAGGTCGAGATGGAGTTCCTAGACATATCCTTACTTGGCACGGCGTAACGATACACTGTCAACATTGAGCCAAAGTTTAAACAGAAGAAGTGAGACTTTGGATCTACAAATTAAAATCAAGGAAAAGGGGCCCCCAAACTACAGAGAAAAGGAAAAAGGCAAGGTAGGGTGACCTAGGACAATCCACCGAAGCTACAAGAAAAGAACAACATGACGAAGATAAATAAGGACACAGAAAAATGGTATGAGTTCCATAAGAGCTCCACTCACAACACAAGTGAGTGTCGAGCCAAGCACTCACTTGTGGCTGAGTTGAAGGCTTTTGAATCAGACACATGTTTAGACTCTAAGTTAGAACATGACAAGGGGAATGAAAAAGGGAAGGAGATCATTAACGCGGAGCCTAGTGCCACCATGGTCACTACAAGGATCCAAAAGAATGAGCCTAAAGATCCAGAGGATGGGGAACACCTCTTCCACTGATAGATGTGGGTGAAGGGTTCTCTGTTGCAGTTCATTGTCGACAACAGGAGCCAAAATAACCTCATTTTAGCAAAGGTTGTGAAGTGGCTAGGCCTCCTGACTACAACACATCCACAATCATACACCATCGGGGGGTTTTACCAAGGATGAGATCTTCGCGTCAGACATAAGTGTCGCATTCCATACATCATCAATCCCTTCACGGATGAGGTACTGTGTGATGTTTCTCCTATTGAAGTTTGTGATGTGCTTTTAGGAAAACCATACTTCTGGAAGCGACATGTTGTATATGAGTCTCGACTTTTCTCTACAATTATTACTTTGGGAAATAAGTTGTACAAGATATTGAAGATAGCCCCATGTACCTCCATCTCTTTTATCACTGCAAGGAAATGTAGTAAGATCGTTTCCTAGAGCACGAAATTTGTTTTCCTTATGATTAACCCTTAGGGAAAGAAGAAGGTTGTGGCCACGGATTCCAGACAGGGCTCCTCTGCACAACAACATAAAATAGACAAGGTCATGGAGGAATACAGGGACATTTTGACCTCACCTATAGGGGTACTTCTGGACTGTCAATTCAAGCACTCCATAAATCTGACCTTGGGCATGTCGCTAACCAATGTATCGATCTATCAACATTTTGTTCTCGAGAATGATGAGATCAAGAGGAAGATTCAACAATTGTTACAAAAAGGGAACATCAGGCCAAGCTCATCACCCTTTGGGAGCCTGATTTTATTGGTACAGAGTAACGATGGGACTTGGAGAATCTATATTGACTGTCGGGTGCTGACCAAGATCACTGTCCGGAATAGGTACCCAATCCCACAAATTGATGACCTTCTGGACCAGCTCAAGGGGGCCAAATATTTTAGCAAGATTGACTTAAAGACTGGTTATCACCAAGTGCCTATTGAACCCTTTGATGTGTGGAAGACTACGTTCAAATCCAGGGAGGGTCTTTTCAAATGGTTGGTCATGCCTTTCAGGTTGACGAATGCTCCCGTTTCATGAGATTGATGGACAAAATTTTGTGACCCTTAAGCATTCGTGGTGGTTTATTTAGATGACATCATGATCTTCAGCCAGAGTTGGGAAGAGCACCTCTACCATATTCGACAGGTCCTTCAAACCCTGCGACAACATAAGATGTGTGTCAATTTGGAGAAATGCACTTTTGGCATGACCTAGGTTCAATATCTAGGGTACATCATTAATGAGAAGGGTGTGCATGTGGACCCAACCAAGATACAAGTCATTTGGGATTGGCCAGCCCAAACCACTTTAACATAACTCCATATCTTTCTAAGACTTACCAATTTATAGCACAGGTTCATATTGGGGTTCTCTCATATCACTTGGCCTTTAAGTCAAGTCACCAAGGGCAGAGAAAAAGATTTTTTTTTGTGGTTTGAAACCCAACAGAAGGCATTTTCCAAATTGAAGCATCACCTCATTTTTGCACTAATGATCACATTACCAGACCTACAACAACCGTTTGAGATTGAGATAGATGCCTCCGACTATGCTATTGGTGTAGTTCTTACTCAATACGGGCATCTAGTGGCTTAGTGGCTGAAACTTCATTAGGATGTTGGGAAGTATGTTAGATCTTGCACTGCATGCACCATTTCCAAACCAACCATCAAGAAGAAAAGCTTATATACTCTTCCGCCTACTCCTAGTTGACCTTGGGAATCCATCTCCATGGATTACATGTTGGGCCTTCCTTCTACTAAGCATGAAAATGACTGGTTCCTTTGCTCGTTGATACATTCTCTAAGATGGCCATCATGGCGGCCTGCAAGAAGAGCATCATAACAGAGGCCACTGCTAAGCTCTTCTTTGAGCGAGTGTGTACACACTTTGGGATCCCAATATCCATTATCCTAGATCGGGACAACAAATTTGTGAGTGAATTTTGGTCAAGTCTCTGGTCGATGCTGGATACCAAACTTACTAATTCCACAATGTTCCACCCTCAAACTTATGGCCAAATAGAGGTCGTCAACAGGATGATCTTACACATTATGCGAATGTACAACTCGAATCATCCATGCACATGGGATGAAAGCATCCCCTATGTCAAACACAAATACAATAGAGCTCTCCATAGATCAACAATCCATAGCCCCTTTCAAGTAGGGCTAGGATTTCAGCCATTATGTCCCATTGATGTAGCCATACCATTTGTAGCTCCTCAGGAAGATTAAGCTTAGGTCTAGTCCAAAGATGAAAGGTCTAAAAACTTCATTGAGTGAACCCAACACATCTGCCAATAGGTCCATGATATATTGGATAAAGCCAATGCTAAGTACAAGCAGCACCATGATCAACATCAAGTGCCACACAAGTTCCAGTGGGCGACAAAGTTTGGCTACATTTGCAAAAGGAGTGCCTTGCTGGACCCAGCCACAAGCTTTTCCCACTCCAATATGGGCCATATACGATCACCAAGGCTGTAGGGGATAACAGATTTGAGCTCAACATCCTACCAATCCTTGGTTTGCACCCAGTGTTCAATTTAGACCGCCCTTGGCCATAATTTCCACCATTGTTGGACACCTCCGACATTGCGTAACAACTCACACCAACAAAGCTAAACACGGACTGCATGGAACATGCCACAACTGATCAGATCACAGACACACATATCAATAACATTCGCTGGTAGAGAATCCAACTATATTGAGTTGTTAAAGAAGACCAACTCCTTCACTAGGGCAGGTTGTTCATCAGGGACCAGGTTCAATAGAAATTTCCTCACCTCACGGAGACTCTGCACATATGGGGACAATTGATTCCTAAGGAGGGAGGACTGATCCATGTGGATATTGGTGGCCACCCTCCTATTCCACATAGAACTCTAGTCAGTTTCATCTGTTTCCTTATTTATTTCGGCATTTACTATTTTTAGTAGTTTTTCAGGTCGTGAACTTCTGGAGCAATTTTAACCCCCTAAACGAGGTTTTTTTGAAGTCTGTTGTGTGGCCATAGCTAGGGTACTATTGCAAATTTTGTATTAATTAGAGAGACCTTTCCAACAAGGTATCATACATGCCAAATAAAGATAATATGACCAAGTTATGACCTCGGGAAGTTGGCTACCCAACTAACCCTAATGGGGCCCACAAACTCTTGGTGTTCCATCTCCTAGGGTTAGGGTTTTGGTTGTTTAGGGCTTTCCCTTGTTGTTCAATAATAATAGGCCCTTGAGCCTCATTGTAACATAGTTTAGAGGCATGTAGCTGTCACATCTCTTCTCAGAGATAAACTACCATTGCTCGAGCTAGTTTATTTCCATTCTGTTTGTAAGCATATTTTAGTATTTTGATATTAATGAAATGAAGTGTTATTTCTACTGCGTCTTTTATTTATGGTTATATCTATAATTTGTTGCATTTTTGTTTAAGTTCAGATCATATGGCCATACACAATATAGAATTTGAAGTGATCTATGCTGATGGAGAAGAGGATGAGGTTGAATTAGAAGGAGAGTTGGTCAGTGCTCTTGAAGAGATTGAAAGGCCGAGAAATAAAAATAAAACCTAGAAAGAACTGTTGATCAAAGAAAAAGTTGAAGTTATTGAACCATTACTCCTACAAATCAAGTAAGGTAAGAGAATTCAAGAAATCTTAAATCAATAGCTCAGTGAAAAGAGTCAAGCATGTGAGAGGATGAAAATAGAAGTTGTTTTGTTGATAAAATATTTAGAAAAGGAAAAAACCCAACTGGGCTTCAATCATAGGCTTAGAAAGGGGACTGATAACTTGCATCAAATTTTGCAACAACATAGAGTCTCCACAAATTGAACTATTCTTGCACTTGAGGCTGAATCTAGCTCATCAACAAAATTAAAGGAAAAGAAACCAATTTCCTTTGTGCAAGCAACCATAAATGGTGAAAAAGAAACAACCAATAATGAGTCAATGTAGCAGTAAAAGGAAAAAGAGAGTGTGTAACCAAATAGTCAATAAGAGAAGAATCAACAACAATTTAATAAAGGGAGAAATTTTTCCTGGAAAAATACAAACAACATTGAAGGAGAGAATCAAAATGCATAGAGAGCAACTCAACAAATGATCAAAATACAATTTTCTCCCAGGTATGTAGATACTTTTCCAAGCTATTTCTTTACATGCACTAATTATGGACACAAAGCAATGAATTGCAGAGTGAATCTATACTATAGGTATCTCATACCAAGACGAAGAAGTTATCAGAAAAATAAATTTATTAGACAAAGGAATAGCAGACCCAATTACAACAATTCCTTTGCTCCTTTGAATAATCTAATTCAATTCTTTAACTATCAAAATTTTGGGCATAAAGAAGAAAATTGTAGACTTAAGAATAAGAGGCTTGAACTAGTTATTGAGCAAACAAGCTAGAAGCCTAAGGTTTGGAAAGAAAAGGATAATTTATAACAATATGATATTTTTTATGCTCATAACAAAGGAAGTCATTGGTATGTTGATACTGGATGTTTCAGGCCCTTTTAGGAGATAGAAGTAAGTTCTTGACATGGAAACTAGTAGAAAAGGTAATGTGACCTTTGGTAATAATGCACATGGTAATATTGTTGGTAAATGAGTTGCCAGACTGTCTAATTGCAGAGGTAAATGGAAAGAATGTGTTATTTTTTGATGGGTTGAACCATAATCTACTCAGTGTGTCTCAAATGTGAGCCCAACACTATGATGCTATTTGCAAGGCTAATATTTGTCAAATCAAGTCAGAAAGCACTGGAAAAGTAGTAGCTCAAGCTATGAAAACAAATATTAATATCTATTTTAAAAGATAAGACAAAGAGGTGATGTTTTTTTTATGAGTTGGTTGTGGCATAAGAGACTTGGACATATGAATTTTGATCAGATAGTTAGATTGGGCAAGAAGAATGTTGTTAAAAGACTTGCCAAAGCTTTCAAAGCCTAAGTACTATTTAAAAATCTTTCCAGTTGGGAAAGAAAGTTTGAGTAACATTCAAGTCCAAGGAAATTTCATCATCCAAGCCATTGAAGCTAGTTTATATGGACTTATGTGGACTCTCAAGAATGAAACCAGCCACAGGTAAATTATATTTCATGCTTATCATTGATGATTTTAGTAGAATGATGTGGGTTGCATTCCTTAGAGAAAAATTAGAAGATTTTGAGAAGTTTAAAGACTTTAAAGCCATGGTTGAAAATGAAACTGACTGTAAAATCAAGAGCATAAGGTCTAATAATGGAGGTGAGTTTACTTCAAAATAATTTAATGATTCTTGTAAATAATATGGAATCAAAAGGAAATTTACTATAGTAGAAGCTCCACAGCAGAATGGTGTAGTAGAGAGAGGCAATAGATCTGTTCAACAACTAACCAAATCTACAATGGATGAAAGGAACATTTAGCATATATTTTGGGCTAAATCCATTCACATAATAGTGGTGATACTTAATAAGGCTCATTTCAGACCAAACAATGATAAGACTCCATATGAGCTTTGGTATGGAATACCTACAACAATCAAGCATTTTAGAGTTTTTGGAAGCAAGTGCTACATCAAAAGGAACGATGACAAGCTTGGTAAGTTTGATGCAAGGGAGTATGAAGGTATTTTTCTTGGATATTATCGTAATAGCAAAGGATATAGATGTTATAATTAAAATACCAAGAGAATCGTTGACTATATTGATATCAAAGTGGATGAGTATATTGAATCTAAAGATAATCAACCAATAAATAGTAGCTCAAACAAAAAAGTTAACAATGATGAGAAGAGTGATGAGCCACTTTCATATGAAGACAATGAAGAACCCCTCAGTATGACAAGCCAAATATCCTTCAAGGTATGGGCAAAAATACCACCCAACTGATCAAGTTGTTAGTGATTTGAACACAAGTGTACAGACTAGAAGGAATCTACTAAATCCCCCTACACAAGAACATGTAGCTCTGTTATCCATGGAGGAACCCAAGGACGTTGTGTAGGCTAGCCATGATAATAATTGGTTAAAATATATGCATGAAGAGTTGGGTTAGATTGAGAAAACCTAGACACGGGAACTTGTTCCTAGACTAAAAAACAAGAATGTAATTAGCACAAAGTGGGTCTTCAGGAATAAGTTGAATGAGAGTGGAGACATGGTAAGGAAAAAGGAAATATTAGTGTGCAAAGGATATGTTTAAATCGAAGGTATGGAATTTGATGAAACCTTTTCTCTTGTTGCTTGATTAGAAGCGATCATAATGTCTTCGGAATTTTCTTGGTTCAAGAAATTAAAGATATATCATATGGATACCAAATCTACCTTTCAAAATGGATATTTACAAGAAGAAGTTTATATTGAGAAACCATATGGTTCTTGACTATTTGATCAACCAGATTACATTTACAAGCTGAAGAAGGCCTTGTATGGTCTCAATCAAGCACCATGAGTTTGGTATTCCAAGTTGGACAATTATCTGCTAGAGTGTGGTTCCAAAAGAGGTGCAACTAATAGTAATTTATATTTTAAAACTAATGGTGGAATATTAATAATTGTGGTTGTCTACGTTGAATATATTATATTTGGTAGTTATTGAGATCAACTAACTTTCCAATTGGCAACTGATATGAAGGTCAAGTTTGAGATGTCTATGCTTAAAGAACTCTCTTATTTCCTTGGTTTTCATATTACATAGACTCCCAAAGGAATTTTTATCTCACAATGCATGTATCTCAAGGAAGTATTGAATAAATTTAGCATGGAGGAACGATATTTGGTGAGCACACCAATGGTTATAGTTTGCAAGCTCAAAGAGGCTGATGAGTCACTAGAATTAGACCAAACTTTATACAAATCTATTATTGGAAGCCTCCTATACTTGTTATTCCCAAGACAAAAAATTATGTAGGCATTTGGTATTGTTGGAATATTTCAAGAAACCCCCAGATAGAGTCATATACTTGTAGCTAAAAGGATTCTCAGATATCTCAGAGCCACAATGGACTATGGAATTTGGTAACCAAGAGGTAAATTTTTTTCACTAACTATTTTTACTGATGTTAACTAGGCAGGAAATGTAGATGATCGAAAGAGCACTAGTGGTGGTGCCTTCTTTCTTGGATAATGTCTACTTTCATGGTTGAGCAAGAAGCAAGTTTCAATCTCATTATCTACTATTGAAGCAGAATATATAACAACAACTTCTTGTTACACTCAACACTTATGGATGAAGTAGACTTTATAGAATGTACAAGTGGCGTATGATAAGCCTATTCTTATTATTTGTTATAATACAAGTTCCATCAACATGTAAAATAATCTTGTTTTTCATTCAAAGACAAATCATATTCTAATCAAGTACCATTTCTTGAGAGAGAATGTTGCAAAGAAGATAGTCAAGCTAGAGTATGTGCCCACAAAAGCATAGGTGGCCGATATATTCACCAAACCTATCCCAAGAAATAAATTTAAGTATTTAAGATAAATATTGGGAGTTGTTCCTCTTGCCTCTCTCCACTAAATCTTCCTTAAAGAGGAAGAACGACAACTAGTACATTTAGTATATCAAATAAAGTTTCTAAGTCCACAAGATCAATATGACAAGGGAATACTATTGATAGGGGGAGTAATGTTACAAGGGAAGCTAATTAAGTGTCTTTTCCATTGATGTCAAAGGGGGAGATGTGTTGATACTCAATCAAATAGGAGGGATATGTATTGGTGATCAAATAAAGGAGAAGGACTACAACAAAAGACTGCATTTCATGGGTAGTAACATCTGAAGGAGGAGAAGAAAAAATGAGAAGGACACTTTGTTTCTTTATGGTGTTGATTCTATTTGATCAAGGTGTTGCCATCAATGCCAAAATATGTCGTCATTGATTGAAAATGTGATGAGGATGAAGGAAAAGAAAAGATGATTGCAAAGAATGTAAAAATCAAAGGTGGAAATAGTATAGAGACTTTGAAGGAATTTCTAGTATAGCAAAACATCTTAAATTCTCTTGGAACCCACTCAAATAGATAGAGCTCAAGATGGAGCAACATTTAGAAATGTGACACAAGGAGAATAGGAAACGTACTAAAAGGATCATGACCCTTATAATTATTAATAAAGGAAAAAATGGTTGAACACTTTATATTTAATGAAGGAAATCAATGCAAAACCAATTGCTGGGACCCTCTTCTCTCTCCTCTTGAAAAGACAAATGGTGCAATATGATTTGCTCATACACACTTATTGACATGCATAGGTGGAAAAATTACGTGTACAGATGTTAGTAGGGAGGACACTTGGAAGGAAGATTCATGGTTTTTGGGTAGCCTAAGTGGCCAAATCTAAGTGACACATGCCCCCACTCAAATGGCACCGAAAGGGATTGCCTAGAATGTTTTTAGTGGTGCACAGGGAGAGGTTGTGGGATGACTTGGCATCGGGTGCATGTGGTAGACAACTCGGCTTGGATAGAATTTGATTGGTCCACAAGCAGAAGCGTGTGACCCATTGGGACAAGTCATCCTAGTCCCCAAACCTCGAAGGTAACATGAGTTAGCGCAATGAGTGTTGCATTAGGTTGACAAAGAATTAGGGTGAGTTGGAAGCTAAAAAAATATACGAGTCGATGGATTAAGGTACAAGACGACCCCATGCAACACATCATCCTGTAACAAAAATACTAGAGGGAAACTAAAGGCACACTGGTAAAAATGGCTAGATGACGGGCCCAGGAGATGGAAAGATTGTCAACATTTAATGTTTTATCATAGAACATAAGTGCTCTTGGGAAATGGTTTTGTGGCATTTTCATGTGTTAAAGGAACCAAGGGCCAATGGAAGATGTATATACAACTTTTTTATTTATAAATCA
Source organism: Pinus tabuliformis (assembly GCA_031772625.1). Lineage (NCBI taxonomy): Eukaryota > Viridiplantae > Streptophyta > Pinopsida > Pinales > Pinaceae > Pinus > Pinus tabuliformis. The sequence goes on along the minus strand of CM062805.1, from coordinate 698,279,419 downwards.
CTTTGGGGCTAGAATGAAGCAATAAGGCCCGCAAATTTTATGGTTTATATATTTGGTAGTGTTTCTATATAAAGCTTTCGGGCTTTTGCATGAAACGAGTTGACAACATGATTTTCGAATTTGTGCCATGTTGGAAATAATACTGAGAGGGGGGGTGAATCAGTATTATCAGATCAATCAAATTTTTTCAAAGCTCAGAAACATATACGCTACTTCAGTTAAGTGAACCAGTGTGTACACGCTACTGTGACTAAGTAAAACAGCGTATAAGAAGAAAACTCACAATTTAGTTAGCTTATTCTTCAGTTAAGTGCATCAGGACATTATTCACCACATTAACAGTAAACATGTGCAGTATAACAGAACAGATCAAAAGCCACACACATGAACACCAAGATATAAGGTGGAAACCCAATGTGGGTGAAAACCACCTGCTGCAAGTTGTCTCTATCTTTCTTTAATATGAAACTTCAGTTTACAATCTTTTGTACTGGTGCAGCCTTATACCAGTACGCAGGCTACAACCTGCAGAAGGCTACAACCTTCTCTCGTTCTCCAAACTTCCTTGGAAGGGAGCTCCAACCCCCTTTGCTCTTGTACTAGCCAAGATACTAGTACGTAGGTGCTGACCTACAATCTTCTTTCTTTCAGGTATCACTATACATTTTCAGACTTGGATATTCCTGAAGCACAACATTACAATCTGAAGACCATAATTCATTCAATTTCCACAATAGATCATTGAAGCATAAAACAACCAAACTTTGAATCACTGAACCACTGAACCCTGTCAATCACCAGTTACCAGAACACAGAGCAGACTACAGAACTCTGCAATAACAGTCAGACCCCACTGTAAACCCAAAATCAAGCTTCAAAAGATATACGCTACTTCAATGAGCAAACCCGCATATACACGCGCTTTTAACGAAGCCAACCTGCGTACAGATCTAAAAATAAACTTTCTCAATTTGCAGCTGTACCAGACATTAGTTAGACCCAGAACATAACATTGCGACAATATGCAGATCTAGAAATAACCATATCATGATAGTGCATTTCAAACCATTAGATCCCGATCTATCCTTAGATCTAGTCTTCCATCAACCGATGTGATCTCTCCTTGGCTTAGATCAAGCAACCCAAAACCTGCATATCAGATCTCTTTCTTTCTTAGATATTCAAGCCTTGTTGAAAAGATGATATTGCCTAATGATCTTCTTCTCCTTATATAGTCTTAGGCCTAGCTCAATACCAAGAGCCAAAACCATAGTAACACAATACCATCAACTTCAAAACTAGGGATCGACACGCCCGTCGAGACACAATGGTCCGAAATCATAGGCACAACTTCCAAGGACTAACCACCATGGACCAAAGATACTTTTCCACATACACGCGCTTTTTCTGAATCCAACTAGCGTGTACACGCGACTTGGGCTTAACGAACATGCGTATATGAACTTCCTTGACATGTTGTACTAAGATCTGTCTTCTGATTAAGTTGCCATCACCTGTACCAACCTCTGAGCACCTGTACCATCCTCTGAGTGAGTTGCCATCAAGGACAACACTTGAATCATAATGCCAACAATCTCCCCTTTGGACTTGATGGCAACCACCACACCAAGTTACTCTCCCCCTTTGACATCAAGGCAAAGGGCTGTGCTCCCCCTGAGGACATGCTGATACCTCTGCTTGGCTGTGCTGACTCGTGCTCCCCCTGACAGTAGGCCAGATCTGCAAAAGATGTTCTTCAACAAGAACCAAGACTTATACACCATAAGGGACCGTCCTATCACCAAAAGACTCAATACATACATCCATACTCCCTACCAAGAGGGGACATATCAGAAACAACCAATTATATTACAGCATTCATCCCAGGCATAGTGGGGAAACCAACATAGGCCGTTACATGACCTTGACACCATAAAAGAGATATGACAAGAGAGATACATGACATAGAGACAACAGATCTAGACCAAGACTTAGGAAAGGCACCAGCAGCATCTGATAAACATCTTGTTAGATCAGCAACCAGATTTTCTTCTCTCCTTCTCCTGACACCAACAACCAAAACATCTAAATGCCAACAATGCTTTATGAGACTTTTAAGCTGCTCCCCCTGAACCTGTGCCTGTTGCACTCCCTGAAACTCTGCCTGAAGAATTCTGACATTCCCATTGCTGTTCAGAACTTCATATACGCGATTTCTCCTGTAAAAACAGCGTATGTACGCGGATATACTTTCTGCAACAAGCGTCCAACATACACGCGACTTACCCACATGAATCCGCGTATATACGCGCATATCCCTTCCGTAACCTGCGTATACCAACTTTTCTGTAGAACAAACAAACTTCAACAACAGGATGAAGCATCAACTACTCCCAGCTTTTGTCTGAGATATTCAAAAGTTTCCCTGGGCAGTGGTTTTGTGAGAATATCAGCAACTTGCTCCTTAGAAGGAACATACTCCAACTTGACCTTCTGCTCAAGCACTTGTTCCCGAAGAAAATGGTACTTGATTGGTATGTGCTTGGTCTTTGAGTGCATGACTGGATTCTTTGAAATGCTGATTGCACTTGTATTATCACATAAGATAGAGACAGGTGGAGTGCAAGTGATTTGAAAGTCCTGCAAGGTCTGCATCATCCAAAGAAGTTGTGTGCAACAAGATGCTGCAGCCACATATTCTGCTTCAGCTGTAGATAAGGCAATCGAACTTTGTTTCTTGCTGAACCAAGATACTAATCTGGAACCCATGAAAGAAAGCACCTCCACTTGTGCTTTTCCTATCATCCACACTTCCAGCCCAATCTGCATCTGTGTAAGCATGAAGAGTGAGATCTGTATTTCTAGGATACCATAAGCCATAGTTTTGGGTCCCTTGAAGATATTTGAAGATTCTTTTGACTGCCTGAAGATGAGTTTCCTTTGGGTTGGCTTGAAATCTTCCAACCATTCCTACTGCATGTGTAATATCTGGTCGAGTACCTGTCAAATAAAGCAAACTCCCAATCATGGATCTATAAGTGGGTTGGTGAACTGCTGCTGATTCATCATTTGCACTGAGGCTGCATCCTGTAACCATGGGTGTACATACTGGCTTTGACTCTTCCATGCCATACTTCTTCAAGATCTGCTTGAGGTATTTGGTTTGAGACAAGAAGATACCTCCTTCATTTTGTTGGATTTGCAATCCAAGAAAATATGTCAATTCTCCAAGAAGTGACATTTCGAATTCTTTCTGCATAACCAAGGCAAAGTTTTGACTCATAGTCTCTTCATTGCTGCCAAAAATAATATCATCTACATAAACAACAAGAATTAGCAATTTGTTATTTTCAACTTTTATATAGAGATTGCTATCTGCTGATCCTTTTGAAAAGCCTTGTTGGTGAAGATATTTGTCCAACCGATAGTACCAAGCCCTTGGAGCTTGTTTGAGTCCATAGAGAGCCTTTTTCAATCTGCATACAAGGTTTGGATCATTCCCAAGAATGAAACCATCTGGCTGCTCAATATATACTTCTTCTTCTAAGTCTCCATTCAGGAAGGCTGATTTCACGTCCATTTGAAATACCTTGAAGTTTTGAAAGCTTGAGAGAGCAAGGAACATTCGGATGGCCTCTAGTCTTGCCACAGGAGCAAAGGTCTCTTCAAAATCTATTCCTTCTTGTTGTGCATACCCTTTACAAACAAGTCTGGCCTTGTTTCTAATTACTTCTCCATTTTCATTTAATTTATTCTTGAAGACCCATTTTGTTCCTATTACATTCTTATCTTTTGGTCTAGGAACTAATTCCCAAGTGTTGTTCTTTTCGATTTGCTCAAGTTCTTCATCCATTGCTTTGACCCAACATTCATCTTTGCATGCCTCTTTCACATTTTGTGGTTCAATGGAGGAGAGTAGTGCCAAGTAGCTTGAAGCTTCTGCAAGTGTCCTTCTTGTTTGTACTCCTGCTTCTTTCTGCCCCACAATCTGAGTTTCTGGATGATTCTTTTGGACATATCTGGATGGAGTCTTCTCTTCTATTCTTGTCTGCTCCTCTGGTTCTTCTTGAGATTCTTCTTCTTCTTGAGGTTCTTCTTCTTCATCATTTCGCCTTTGAGAGTAACCTTCATCTTCTTCAATGTCTTCATGATGAACTTGCCTAGGAATATATCCCTTCTCATCAACCACTATATCAATACTGTCAACAATTCTGCCAAGTCTTTTATTGTAGCACTTGTATGCTTTGCTATGTGGAGAATAACCAAGAAGAATGCCCTCATCTGCTCTAGGTTCAAGTTTGCCAAGTTGCTCATCAGTATTCTTAATATAACATTTGCTCCCAAAGATTTTGAAATGCTTCACGGAAGGAGTTTTACCACTCCAAAGCTCATGAGGTGTTTGAGTGCTGTTTACTCGGACATTTGTTTTGTTAAGAATGATAACAGCAGCATGTGCAGCTTCACCCCAGAAGGTTGCAGGAGTACCTGATTCATCGAGCATAGCACGAGCCATTTGTTGGATAGTTCTGTTCATTCTTTCCACAACCCCATTTTGCTGAGGAGTTCTAGCTGTAGAGAATTCTCTTCTTATCCCATGTTCATCGCAGAAATCGAAAAATTCATTTGATGTGAACTCCCCACCTCTGTCAGATCTGAGGCACTTAATTTTGTGTCCTGATTCATTTTCAGCCAATGCTTTGAAGGATTTGAATTTTTCGAATGCTTCATCTTTGTGCTTCATAAGCCCTAACCAAACAAACCTTGAGAAATCATCAATGAATAATATCAGATATTCTTCTCCTCGAGGTGTCCTTTTCCTAAATGGACCACATACATCTGTATGGACTAGCTCAAGAGGCAAGCTAGCTGATCCTTCCTTCTCTGGAAAGTTAGTTCTGGTTTGCTTTCCAAACTGACAAGATTTGCATATGGTGTTGTCTGGAATTTTGATATCTGGAAGATCGCGAACTGCCTGATATTTGCATGCTTTTCTTATTTGTGAGAAGCTTAGATGTCCCAACCTTCGATGCCATAACCAGTGCTCTTCATCCTTGCTAAGATAGCATTGTTGTTGTCCTTCTTCAAATATGTACAGATTATTTGGAGTTCTTTTGCCTTTGAGAACTGTTTTACCTGTATCAAGATCACGAACAAGACATCCATTCGATCTGAAAATAACCTCGTTTTTTTTATCACACATCTGGCTGACACTTAGTAGATTATGCTTCAATCCATCAACATACAAAACATTTCCAGCCTTGACCTTTTCTTTCAAAGGAGCAATACCTTTTCCTTTTATAGTTGCAGGAGTATCATTTCCAAAAGAAACTTTCTTTCCCTTTTCTAAAGTAGAATAAGATTCAAGTTTTTCTTTATCACCTGTCATATGTTTCGAACATCCACTGTCAATGTACCATAGATTTTCCTGTCCTTCTGCATAAAAAGCTATCCCACATCTTTCTGTCTGAGGTTCTTTTATTCTCCATTTTTTGGTGCTCGTGGCTTGTTCCTTTTTCTCCTGAAACCTGCTCCTGCATTCAGATTCTTTATGACCAAAATTATTGCAAATAGAACATTCAACTTCATTTTCAAGAACCGAAAAGTTGTTATAGGTCCTCTTTGTAATCCCTGTCATACTTCTTTGTTTTTGAGCTTCCCTAGTCATGATTGTTTTATATGCAACACATTGAGCTGCTTTGTGACCAAAGTTATGGCAAGAAAAGCATTGTCCATTGAAGAAGCTTCTGCGGTTATTGAATCTACCAGCCAACTGATTGTAATTTCTATTTTCATCTATTCTTGTGCCAAACTGAGAAGATTTTACCTGTGGTTGGTTGTAGCTTTTGTTCACCCTTAAGAAGGATTGTCCCTGATAGTTTCTGTTTGTAATTCGTCCCTGCTTTACTTGATTATCTTCATTGTTCTTCTGCTCATTTCTTCTTGCTGCATCAAGATAACTTTTTGAGGTGGATGCTTGAGAGGTTTCTCCATTATAGCCCAAACCTGTCTTGTTTAGAGGAGACCGCTGCACATTGATAATCTCATCCAAAGTTTCAGATCCTTTGACAAACTTAAGATTAATAGCTTTTGTTTTCTCAATTTCTTTTCTGAGACCAACAATTTCACCTTCTAGTTTTTCAAGATGTTTTTCCTTTTCATCAATTTGAAATTGCAAAGTATCAATGATCACACTCTTTTCTTCTATGCATCTCTTGAGTCTAGTAATTTCATTATAGAGATTATCCACATCTACAGCATCCTCATAATCATCATCTTCAAATGCCATTAACAGGTTATATTTATTACCTTGTTCATCTTCATCACTGTTTGATAAGCCATCACTATCTTCATGGTGTAGTAGCTTTTCTTATTTGCACTTTGTTTCTTGTTCCATCTAGCAGGTTCTTTTCCTTTATCCTTATAAGGACATTTTGCAGCATAATGACCTACTCTTCCACAAGCAAAGCATTTGAAAGGTAGCTTACCTCTGAACCTTCCAGCACCCCTTTGAAGATTTCTGACAAAATTTGATTCTTCTTCCTCATGGCTTGCTTCATAGTAATCTTCTTTTCCTGATGCCTTAAAAGCAGCTTCCCTTCTGTCTGATGGACCTCCCTTTCTCATTTCATAAGCAGTTAGAATTCCATGTAGCTGAGACATAGTGAGAACTTTGAGATTTTCCTTTTCTTCTATTGCAGATACTTTAGATTCAAACTTGGGGGATAATGATCTTAGAATCTTTTGAACTACTATAGTCTCTTTTATTTCTTCACCCAAATTTTTCATACAATTAACAATCTCATCTACCCGAAGAAAATAATTAGCCACACTTTCATCATTATACATCTTGAGAGTCTCATATTGAATCCTGAGAGTTTGAAGTTTAGCTTGCTTTACCTGTTCATCTCCTTCATAGCTAGTGATCATTTTGTCCCATATCTCTTTTGCTGATTTGAAGTGCATGACCTTCATGAATTCTGTTTGGGATATACTTCCTAATAGAGTACTGACTGCTTTTGCATTTGTTTCATATGCCTTTTTCTCAGCTGGATCTGTAGGAGTAGCTGAAGGAAAAGCATAGCCTGTTTCTACAATGTTCCAAACTTCTGTACCAAGAGATTGAAGATATGCAGTAACTCTTACCTTCCAATAATTGAAATTTGTTCCATCAAAAACCGGTGGCCTGATTGATGCTTCTTTCTCGTAGTTACTCATGATGGATGATCTACCTTCAAGCGATCAAGCTTCTCTGAAGGACCCGCTCTGATACCAATTGTTGGAAATAATACTGAGAGGGGGGGTGAATCAGTATTATCAGATCAATCAAATTTTTTCAAAGCTCAGAAACATATACGCTACTTCAGTTAAGTGAACCAGCGTGTACACGCTACTGTGACTAAGTAAAACAGCGTATAAGAAGAAAACTCACAATTTAGTTAGCTTATTCTTCAGTTAAGTGCATCAGGACATTATTCACCACATTAACAGTAAACATGTGCAGTATAACAGAACAGATCAAAAGCCACACACATGAACACCAAGATATAAGGTGGAAACCCAATGTGGGTGAAAACCACCTGCTGCAAGTTGTCTCTATCTTTCTTTAATATGAAACTTCAGTTTACAATCTTTTGTACTAGTGCAGCCTTATACCAGTACGCAGGCTACAACCTGCAGAAGGCTACAACCTTCTCTCGTTCTCCAAACTTCCTTGGAAGGGAGCTCCAACCCCCTTTGCTCTTGTACTAGCCAAGATACTAGTACGTAGGTGCTGACCTACAATCTTCTTTCTTTCAGGTATCACTTTTCATACATTTTCAGACTTGGATATTCCTGAAGCACAACATTACAATCTGAAGACCACAATTCATTCAATTTCCACAATAGATCATTGAAGCATAAAACAACCAAACTTTGAATCACTGAACCACTGAACCCTGTCAATCACCAGTTACCAAAACACAGAGCAGACTACAGAACTCTGCAATAACAGTCAGACCCCACTGTAAACCCAAAATCAAGCTTCAAAAGATATACGCTACTTCAATGAGCAAAACCCGCGTATACACGCGCTTTTAACGAAGCCAACCTGCGTACATATCTAAAAATAAACTTTCTCAATTTGCAGCTATACCAGACATTAGTTAGACCCAGAACATAACATTGCGACAATATGCAGATCTAGAAATAACCATATCATGATAGTGCATTTCAAACCATTAGATCCCGATCTATCCTTAGATCTAGTCTTCCATCAACCGATGTGATCTCTCCTTGGCTTAGATCAAGCAACCCAAAACCTGCATATCAGATCTCTTTCTTTCTTAGATATTCAAGCCTTGTTGAAAGATGATATTGCCTAATGATCTTCTTCTCCTTATATAGTCTTAGGCCTAGCTCAATACCAAGAGCCAAAACCATAGTAACACAATACCATCAACTTCAAAACTAGGGATCGACACGCCCGTCGAGACACAATGGTCCGAAATCATAGGCACAACTTCCAAGGACTAACCACCATGGACCAAAGATACTTTTCCACATACACGCGCTTTTTCTGAATCCAACTAGCGTGTACACGCGACTTGGGCTTAACGAACATGCGTATATGAACTTCCTTGACATGCTGTACTAAGATCTGTCTTCTGATTAAGTTGCCATCACCTGTACCAACCTCTGAGCACCTGTACCATCCTCTGAGTGAGTTGCCATCAAGGACAACACTTGAATCATAATGCCAACATGCCAAATATAACAACACTTCCAAAAATGGAAATCATGGGCATGAACAAGTTGGTAGCAGATTAGCAGTATGGAAAAATTAAGAGGAAAATATGGCAGTTTGACTAAATTTGGTGATGCGCCAAATTTAGGAAGTGCAGGTTAAACCAATAAAGTTCCAAAATAGAAAAATAGCAATCAGAGCTACAAATGGAGCTTAGAAGTCAGGAGGAAATTAAATCTTGCGACGAATTCCAAGTAAGCTTCTTTCCATTCTTCAATTTCTCTAAGGAACACTTTATATTCTTTACATTTTGTTGTTCTAGACTAGCCCACTCGGTCTAGGGAAGATACTTCTGTCTGTAGTCATAAATTCCGCATAAAAAATCCACCAATAAAAATAGGAGCCAGATATATAATAATTGTGACAGTTTTCCTTACTAAGTGGGCCAAGGCAGAACCTATTAATTAAGAATGCAACATAGAAACAAAATGTGTTTTCTATTTGATAATGTGGTTACAAGGTTTAGATGTCCTAAAATACTTATGAGTTGTGTTGCAGGTCTATTTGGGCACATCACTCTAGACATTTAGATCAGTACAATTAGGGCTCATCAAACCCTTATTCAGTTGTTACATGCCATAGACAAGTCAACTCATTGAATTCTTCCTTCTATGAAAGTTTCCTAGTCTGAAGCCTTCCTAAAATGCCTCATTGGGACACCAGCACAGCCCAAGCCTTTAGATAGTGTGCTGCAGAGCAGGTAGGCCCACTGTGGCCTACACTGTAGTGCACTTAGGCCCTCTTTGACCTACGTTGGGCGAGATTGAGCGAAATTTGCATAGGGTTCTAGGAATATTCCTTGATTCTAGATGATTCTAGAAGGATCCCATCTCTTATCTCCTCCTATGAGCTCAAAATTGGATAGGCTAAGCATCCATTAACCTCCTATCCTCTCATCCCTTGCTCCATGGAAACTAACTACAAGTTTGGAAGGCCATTCAATACCCTCATTTATGAAAAAACCACCTCCATTTCCTATAAATTGAGCACTCATCATAGTGATCAAGGGGCTAGAATCTGAAGTTTGTAAGGAAATTCTATTGGTTTGAGAATTGATTTTATGTTAAGAAATGTTATGCTGCTGGAGTAGTGTGCTTTTGATGTGGCGAGGGTTGGACTGAAGTTGGAGGAGTGGCACAAGATCGAACTGTATTGGGTGATACTCTTCCTTCTACATTAATAAAGAGCTTATTCCTTTTCTCATATGATTGTTCATATATGTGATGATTATGTGTTTCAATGTCTTCGATTCCATTGTTTTATAGTAGATAGATCATGTATGCTTTGATCGTTTATTGTTTCTGTTTCTCTTGATATAGGTACCTTTTGAGCGGATTGAGTTAAAGTGGGAGTGACGGGAGCGATTCAAAAGAGATCAAGGAAGTGAAAGACTACAAGTAAGTTCCTCCATCTCATCTATCTTCTATAAGAAAAGGTTAAACTACTTTCTTTCTATTGTTCTAGGTGTAGTCACCCACCTAGGGAAAATGTGTTTATTCGTAGATGAAAATTCCATATAACAAATTGGTTACCATACTAGGGAACGACTGTCATTCTTGGTGGCTTACCCTCATCATATTACACCCTAATAGATTTTTATTGACTTTATTGATCTTATTTTAGTCTTTTTGAAGTGTTTTTAGTCAAAAATTGTGCTTGAATGTCTCTTGATTTGACTCTCTGGCACCAGTGTAGTGTTGGTCTTGACATAGTGCACTGCAGAGAAGAATCTACCTTAGAGACAGTGCATTTCCATGCACTATCTCCCACTCTAGCCTGCATTGATTCCTCTTAGGCTAAAAAACCCACCTTTTTCTTGATTTTTCCAAAGTTACTTCTCTTTTTGTTTGCTGAAAGATCAATGATTCTTGTGGTTTTGAAATCAAGTTGTATTTCTCCTCCTAGCCCTACTTTGGCCTTGATTGTTTAGTGTTTCTTAAATTATTTCTTTATCATTATCAATTCATTGTCAAAGCTAGCTTATAGTTGATTAATCTTTTATGAAAATGAAGTGTCATAAAGTCTTCATTTCTTTTGAGAAGGAACCGTCATAAAGTCTTTGTTTCTTGCGAAAAAGATTGATTGATTGTATGTGCATTAGTTTCCTTTTGTTCATCTAAACATTAAGGGAATTGAAAAGAAAAACTTACATTATGCATCTAGAGGTTTGTGTGTGCTTGTAGGAATAGTATAGCAAAATTGCAGTAGATGTGCTCTTTGCTCTTTGATTAAACATTCTGATTGCTCTATCCCTTGTACTTAAGGTTTTCATTGTTCAAAATCAAAATGAAAGGATGTTTCTCATCATAGTTTCATTCTAGGAATTTCAAAGACATCAAGTGGTGAACCTAAAAGACAAATTCTTAATTAAGATCAACTTAAAAGTTATCTCAATTAACCTAATGGAGCATTGTCACCTAACAAATAACATTCATAGGTTCTAGGCTAGAGACATGTTCCGGCGTCGTAAAACATAGTAGTTATTGTTAACTGTCTGCGATACATTCCGAGTGTGATACCTCATACCATGTACGTAAGTATATCATAGCTCATCCACGTAACTTCGGGTATATAGGTCAGTGTTATAGTATGAAAAGTATAAAGGAATGCTCTCACTGTGCGGTTTCACATTAGACAGTGCTAACACAGATTGGGCCTCCACGTACTTTCAGGTATATATGGGAGGACTACATTAGGTTGATATCCATCCTTAGGTAACCGAGTCAGCCGCCTTGTACACTGTGATACACCGAACACAATATTCGGGGAGATTGCCTGCACGTATGTTAAGTCCTTGGTTTACTAAGGCAGTATATTGTAGTTCACAGTTGCTTGGTAATCCTTTTGCCTAGATTACCCTCTTTTTGTTTATTTCTTTTTTGTAATAAAATCAATCAGCAATCATGGAGGAACATCAACCCTTACCTCATCGTTTGCGGAGGACAGCGAGTAAACCACCTTTACCCCCTGATGCTACACCTAGCCGGCAAAAGCGATCTCGTTTGAATGAATCCAATACATCACAGACTTTTGGTTCTTCATCTGAATTACTAGAATAACCTATACTGGTAAGTACTGTGACCCCAGTTACTCCTACAATTACTGATACATCTATTACTAAAGTGGAATCTCCACAATTACCTGAGGACACTAAAAGTGAACCTAGTGAAACGGTAACCCAAGTTGTCCAACAAGAAGTTGATTCTCAACCCAAATTTGTTCAACAAGAAATTACTTCTGAACCTGAATCTGTTCAACTAGAAGTTGATCCTGAACCTATCACAATTCAATTAGAAGTTACTTCTGAACCAGAAGTTGTTCAAGAAGCTCAACCTGAACCTATTGTTCTTTTACTAGAACACTTGGATCTTGAAGTTGAACAATCAAAAGTTGTTACCATACTGGAAGATGATCGACCAGTTTATCCTCAAACATATATAATTTTTAAGACTTCCAAGTTTGCTACAGAGTCAAATACCGGAAATCTATTGCGGACCTCATGGTGAAATCCTTCCACCTGGTTTGATTTCAATAGAAGAGGAACCTAAAGAAGAAACACCCAGGACTCCAACTCACTTTGGATCCGAGCTTTATCTTTATCCTCATACTCCTCATTTTACTGCTCCTTTTGATCCTGATTACTTTCAGAATCCTGTTGATTCGATAGGATATTTATTAGGGCAATTGACTATGGCAGAATCAACATCCCAGATAGTACCATTTGTTACAGTTGTGACAAAATCCTTTGTCACTACTTCTTCGATGTTTATCATAACACCTAAGTCACATTTGTATGGTGTTCCGTTCATCCCACTGGGTTACCAATCTTTATCTGGAACCCACTCAGTTGTTGCTTCTAGTCCATGGTATTCACCCATGTTCTCCATAGGAATTTTACTTGGTTCCTCACTTACAGATACTGAACAGTTTGATCCATGAAGTCAATATCAAGCTAGTCCATTTGGTTACCATCCAATGTATCCACTTTACACTGGATTACCCCCATAAGGAGAACAATATGCAAAATATCCTTATCCTCCATTTTCTGGGGGGAAACCATATGGTAGTATGCCGTTGTCTTTAGGTCAACCTGGAATGACTGTTTGTTAGTGGCAACCAACAATGCCCGTTCAACCAAGGCTTGTGTATCCATCACAACCAATGCAATCTGTTTCATCCATACCTACTACGCCTGTCGTTACAACTTTACCATAGTTGCAAGCTCAGTTAGTTGTATCTCAACCTTTGCAAGCTGGTCCTTCAACCTCTAACCCCCAAGTTTCAGGTTTACAGATTTAGTCTTCTCAAGCCATTTTACAAAAACCGTTACCTCAGGCCAGTTTTCCATTTACTGGAATGACTCAGACGTATACTGGTTTAATATATTCATAACCTGGTAAAACTTACATTGGTGGGAAACAACCATGGTAGCCACAATATCAATAGCAACAATTCCATCAATACCAAACTTATCCTAGAGTACGTCAACAAGCCTATGTTGGGTTTAGTCAACAACAAGTTTACCCAGGTCATGGTCAACAAGCCTATGCTAGGTTTGGACAACATCAAATTTATCCCCGTTCTCAACAACCACCTTATACCAGATTTTCTCAACAATCTTATCCCTATCAAGGTTACCAACCAAAAATTCCTTATGATGGTATGCAAAGGCCTATTGCCTAGGCAATTCAATATGACCCTGGTTACACTCAACCTGACCTCAATAGACAGTTTCCTTTTGTCGCAAAACTTGCATTACCAAATTTAAATCAGCTTACCAATGATCCAATTCTTTATGCACCTTGGTGGCCGGTGATTCCTCATAAATTGCCTTCCAATATCCAGAAATTCAATGGAAACCCTGGAGAAGACCCGTCCAGCCATGTTATGACTTTTCATATATTGTGTTCATCGAACTCCTTGAATGATTATTTAGTTAGACTATGTCTTTTCCAGCAAACACTTACTGGTTCGGCTGCAAAGTGGTATATTGAATTACCACGAGCTTCATTTGATAAATTTACATCCTTAGCCACCACATTTTTAACCCACTTCTAGTTACCCATCAGATATGAAACTAGAATGGAACTATTGACCAACTTTAAATAGACTACTGCTACGCACATCTCTGATCATATTCATGAGTGGCGTCATCATCATCAAATGGTCAAAACTTATGTTCCTAATGAGCTTTTAGTTGAGTGATTTATAAAATCCTTGTTGCCATCTATCACCAAGGATGTGGCTAAAGGAGGAGTTGTCACTGAAGAGCAAGTAATTGCTCATGCCCAATATTTAGAATTGATTTACACCCAGTCTGGCATGCTCTATGATAAAATTCCAAATGCACCGAGACCTGCTTTTACTATTCTTCCACCCCCATTGGGTAAGGACTCTCATGCCGGTGACAGTGTGATTGGTTCTTCAAGCACACAAACAACAGGTAGACCATCTGTTCAAACACTTTCTATTTCCAATCAAAATTCTAATGCATCTGATAATACTCCTGCTTTTGAAATAAATGTCATGTCATCTAACAAAGGTAAGAATGAAAATCAACCTAGAAGCAAGAAAGGGAAAGTTAAAAAGAAACAAAATCCTCCCCCTCAAGAGAAATCATCTAATTCCTCTTCTCTGGCTATGAAACCTTGTTATCCATTTTTAATTTGTAACGAGTATCATTTTACGTGAGACTGTCCTCACCGCTCTGAAGTCTCAAAACTTCTTAAGACTTCTAGTTCATCCAATGTGTTGACATATCCTTTTCCAAATGCAGAGACTCATTTGGTTGCTATAGATCATGCTTCCACTTCACAAGTGTTGGAAATAATACTGAGAGGGGGGGGTGAATCAATATTATCAAGTCAAATATTCCGTTTTTCAAATCCAGATCGTATACACTACTTCAGTTAATGAAAACCGCGTATATACGCAACTACGTAGAAGGAAACCCGCGTATACCATGCAAACTTATAATTCACTTTATCTTACAGATGTTGATTATTAATCTGTGTATCAGAATCAAATAAACAGTAACCAGAAACGGTAGAACAGAGCAGAAGACAATCGCACACAAGAACACAAGATATAAGGTGGAAACCCAATGTGGGTGAAAACCACCTGCTGCAATTCGTCTCTATCTTCCTTTTAATTAGAAACTTCTTTTTACAATGATTCTGTACTGGTGCAGTCCTTTACCAGTACGCAGGCTGCAACCTGTTGAGAGCTACAACCCTCTCTCGTTCTCCAGCTTCTCCTGGAAGGGAGCTACAACCCCCTTAGCTCTTGCACTAGCCAAGATACTAGTATGTAGGTGCTGACCTACAGAAGGCTACAACCTTCTCTTTCTTCCAGGGATCACGTTTCATAAATTTTCAAACTAGATCCATGAACATCAATCAATCATCAAGAATTTCTGCATCAAACAATCTCGTTTTCACCAATTAGAACTGAATCAAGTAGACACTTCTCTGACATCTGTACCCAAAACACAATAATAGTAACCACACACCAAATTCTAAACCCAGAACACTGCAACAATAAACAGAAGCAGCTAGAACCCAACTCAAGAGATGTACGCTACTTCAATAACCTGAAACCTGCGTGCATACGCTTCTGTGTTTGGACCAACCTGCGTATACGCGATTTTTATTCACTGAACCAGTGTGTATACGCGCCTTCACTTCACTGAACCTGCATATAGATCTATAAAGGATAATTCACTCTTTCAAATATTCAAACACTAATTAACCCATATTATCAAATTTATAGATCAAGCATGCGCCATATATAACAGATCAAAATCATACAAAGATACTATTATTCAAGCCTTAAGATTATGACCCATCAATAGAACTTATCCTTCTCTTTGCGCTAAGGTTCCTCCTTCATTCATATCCAGATCTGTACCGTAACGCCAATCACCAATATTTCAGATCTAGCACTTATTAGATATTCAATTAATTCAGATGATACTTTGCCAAATGATCTCCTTCCTCTTTTATAGTCTTAGGCCTTTCACAACACCACGGTCCAAAACCATAATAAAACAATACCATGGACCCAATACTTGGGATCAATACTTCTGACGAGATACCATGGTCCAAAACCATAGGTTCAAATACCAAGGACTAAATACCACGGACCAAAAGTAAGTTCTCCAACATATACGTGCTTTTCATTGTGTGAAAGTGCGTGTATGCGCATACGTGCCTTTGCAACGTCTCACCCGCATGTATACGCGGCTTCGTCTAGGTGAACCTGCGTATATGTCTTTTCCTTCACTCTGAAAGCTTGAACTGAGATCTGTCACCAGAGAGAGTTGCCATCAAGGATGACACCTGTGCCATAGCTCCAAACCTGTGCCATAATGCCAACAATCTCCCCCTTTGGACTTGATGGCAACCCCAAGATCCTCAAAGTCATTCTCCCCCTTTGACATCAAGGGCAAAGGGTTGTGCTCCCCCTGAGTACATGCTGAAATCTCTGCCCTGTTGTGCTGATCATGCTCCCCCTGACTGTAGGCAAGGTCTGCAAAAAGATGTTCTTCAAGAAGAACCATGACTTATACATCATAAAAGACCTTCCTATCACCAAAAGACTCAATACATACATCCATCACCCAACCAAGTGGGGATCATCCACCCAACCAAGTGGGGATACATCATAAATTTACATATGACAACCAAGTACATTACATCTTCATCCCAGGCATAGTGGGGAAACCAAAATAGGCCGTTACATGACCTTGACACCATAAAAGAGATACATGACATAGAGACGAAATATCTAGAGCAAGACTTATGAAAGTCACCAATAACTGATATCAACAGCATCTGTCAATCACCATTCGGATCAGCAACCATGATTTCCTTCTGTTCTCCCTCTGCATCTGTTCCACTTGAAACCAACAACAGCTATGAACTTGAACCAAAATCTTCTAAGATAATGCCAACAATGCATCATTAGAAGTTATCTGCTCCCCCTGAACCTATGCCAGATGGTCTCTGTCAGACCCATATCAGACTATATTCAACCAAAGCCTGTCCCTACTTATATCCATCAAGCCTCCATATACACGACTCTATCTGTATAAACCAGCGTATGTAAGCGGATCCTCTTCAGCCAACTCGCGTACAACCACTTTTCTCTGAAACAGACAAGTTTCAATAGCAGGATGAAGCATCAACTACTCCCAGCTTCTGTCTGAGGTATTCAAATGTCTCCCTGGGCAGTGGTTTGGTGAGTATATCAGCAACTTGTTCCTTAGAGGGAACATATTCCAACTTGACCTTTTGTTCAAGCACTTGTTCTCGGAGGAAATTATATTTGATAGGTATATGCTTGGTCTTTGAATGCATAACTGGATTCTTTGAAATGCTGGTTGCACTTGTATTATCACATAAGATGGAGATAAGTGGTGTACAAGTAATTTGAAATCCTGCAAGGTTTGCATCATCCAAAGGAGTTGAGTGCAACAAGATGCAGTAGCCATATATTCCACTTCAGCTGTAAGCAATCGAACTTTGTTTCTTACTGAACCAAGATACTAATCTGGAACCCATAAAGAATGCACCACCACTTGTGCTCTTTCTGTCATCCATGCTTCCAGCCCAATCTGCATCTGTATAAGCATGAAGAGTGAGATCTGTATCTCTCGGATACCATAAGCCATAGTTTTGAGTTCCTTGAAGATACTTGAAGATTCTCTTCACTGCCTGAAGATGAGTTTCCTTTGGATTTGCCTGAAATCTTCCAACCATTCCCACTGCATGCATGATGTCTAGTCAAGTACCTGCCAAATAAAGCAAACTTCCAATCATGGATCTATAGGTTGGTTAATGCACTGCTATTGATTCATCATTTGCACTGAGGCTGCATCCTGTAACCATAGGGGTACATACTGGTTTCGAATCTTCCATGCCATATTTCTTCAAGATCTGCTTGAGATACTTGGTTTGAGACAAAAAGATACCGTCTTCATTTGTTGGATTTGTAGACCAAGAAAATATGTTAGCTCTCCGAGTAATGACATTTCGAATTCTTTTTGCATCACCAAGGCAAAGTTTTGACTCATAGCTTCTTCATTGCTGCCAAAGATAATATCATCTACATACACAACAAGTATTAGCAATTTGTCATTTTCAATTTTTATATAAAGATTGCTATCTGCTGATCCTTTTGAAAAACCTTGTTGATGAAGATATTTGTCCAAATGGTAGTACCAAGCCCTTGGAGCCTGTTTAAGACCATAGAGAGCCTTTTTTAGTCTGCATACAAGATTTGGATCATTCCCAAGAATGAAACCATCTGGTTGCTCAATGTACACTTCTTCTTCTAAGTCTCCATTCAGAAAGGCTAATTTCACGTCCATTAGAAATACTTTGAATTTCTGTTCATCCTTTCTACTACTCCATTTTGCTGAGGAGTCCTAGCTGTAGAGAATTCCCTTCTTATTCCATGTTCTTCACAAAAATCGAAAAATTCATTCAAGGTAAATTCTCCTCCTCGATCAGACCTGAGGCATTTGATTCTATGATATGATTCATTCTCCACCAAGGCTTTGAATGATTTGAACTTTTCAAAGGCTTCGTCTTTGTGCTTCATAAGTCATATCCAACACATCCTGGAATAGTCATCAATGAATAATATAAAGTATTCTTCTTCTCGAGGTGACATTTTCCTAGAAGGACCACATACATCAGTATGAACAAGTTCAAGCGGCCTGCTGGCTGATCCTTCCTTCTCAGGGAAGTTAGTTCTGGTTTGCTTACCAAACTGACACGATTTGCATATTGTATTGTCTGGAATTCTGATGTCTAGAAGACCATGAACTGCGTGGTATTTGCATGCTTTCCTTATCTGTGAGAAACTAAGATGCCCCAATCTTCTGTGCCATAGCCAGTGTTCATCATTCTTGCTTAGATAGCATTGATGTTGTCCTTCTTTGAATATGTATAAATTATTTGGAGTTCTTATGCCTTTGATCACTGTTTTTCCTGTATCAAGATCACGAACACTACATCCATTTGATCGAAATATTACCTCAGTTCCTTGATCACACATCTGACTGACACTTAATAGATTATGCTTTAAGCCATCAACATACATGACATTTCCAGCTTTGACCCTTTCTTTCAACTGAACAGAACCTTTACCTTTTATGAGAGCAGGGGTGTCATTTCCAAAAGAGACCTTCTTCTCCTTCTCTAAGGCACTATATGACTGAAGTTTTTCTTTATCACCTGTCATATGTTTTGAACATCCACTGTCGATGTACCATTGATTTTCCTGCCCTTCCGCATATAAGGCTATACCACATATTTCTGGTTGTGGTTCTTTTATTCTCCATGATTTGGCACTTGAGGCTTTCTCCTTCTGAGTTGTCTGCCGAAACCTGCTCCTGCATTTAGAATCTTCATGACTGAAAATTGTTACAAATAGAACATTTTTTTTTATTTTCAAGAGCAGAGAAGTTGTTGTAGGTCCTTTTCATGATCCCAGTCATACTCCTATGTTTATGAGCTTCTCTAGTCATGATTGTCTTATAGGCAACACATTGAGATGCTTTGTGACCAAAGTTATGACAAGAAAAGCATTGGCCATTGAAAAAACTCCTATGATTGTCAAATCTACTAGCCAAATGATTGTAGTTCCTATTGACATCCATTCTTGAGGCAAATTGAGAAGGTTTTACCTGTGGCTAGTTGTAGCTTTTGTTTGTCCTTAAAGTAGATTGCCCCCGATTTACCTGGTAGTCTTTGTTCATTCTTGAGGTAAATTGTCCCTGATTTACTTGGTGACTTCCATTGGGTCTTTGTTCACTTCTCCTTGCAGCATCAAGATAATTCTTGGAGGTAGATGGTTTTTGCGCTTGAGTTGTTTCTTCATTATATCCCAGACCTGTCTTGAATAGTGGAGAGCGTTGCACTTTGATAATCTCATCTAAAGTTTCAGATCCTTTAACACATCTAAGATTAAGAGCTTTTGTTTTCTCAATCTCTTTTCTCAGTCCCACAATTTCACATTCTAACTTTTCATGATGTTTTTCCTTTTCAGCAAGTTGGAATTGTAGAGTATCTATAATCACATTCTTCTCTTCTAAACAAATTTTGAGTCTAGAAATCTCTTCATAAATACCTTCTTCATCTATAGCATCCACAAAATCATCATCTTCAAAAGCCATTAAAAGTTTATAATTATAGCCTTCTTCATCACTATTTGAAATTCCATCACTATCTTCATGAGTGTAATAGCTTTTCTTATTTACATTCTGTTTCTTGTTCCATATAACAGGTTCCTTACCTTTATCAAGCTTATCTTTATGAGGACACTTGGCAGCATAGTGACCGACTCTTCCACGCGAAGCATTTGAAAGGTAACTTACCTCTAAATTTGCCAGCACCCAGTTGAAGGTTCTTAACAAGATTTGATTCTTCCTCTTCTTCTGACATATGTCCTGACTCATAGTAATCTCCTTTGCCTGATGCCTTGAATGCAACTTCTCTCCTGTCTGATGGTCCTCCTTTCCTCATTTCGTAAGCAGTTAGAATTTCGTGCAGCTGTGACATGGTAAGGTTCCGTAGATTCTCCTTTTCTTCTATTGCAGAAACTTTTGATTCAAACTTAGGGGACAAAGATCTTAGAACTTTTTCAACCACAACAACCTCTTTTATTTCTTCACCCAAATTTTTCATACAATTAACAATATCATCTACATGAAGGAAACAGTTAGCCACACTTTCATCATTGTGCATTCTGAGATTTTCATACTGAATTCTGAGGGTTTGAAGTTTTGCTCGTTTTACCTGTTCATCTCCTTCATAGCTTAGAACAATCTTGTCCCATATTTCTTTTACAGATTTATATTGCATAACCTTGACGAATTCTGATTGAGATAGACATCCTAATAGAGTATTGACAACCTTTGCATTTGTTTCATATTGCTTCTTACCAGCCGAATTTGTAGGAGTTGTGGATGGAAAAGTGTACCCTGTATCTATGATATCCCAGACTTCTGTACCAAGATATTGAAGATAGGCTGTGACTCTTACCTTCAAATGGACGAAGTTGGTCCCATCAAAAATTGGTGGCCTGATAGATGCTTCTCTCTTGTAGTTGCTCATGATGATGGATCTTCCTTCAAGTGATCAAGCTTCTTCAGAAGGACCTGCTCTGATACCAATTGTTGGAAATAATACTAAGAGGGGGGTGAACCAGTATTATCAAGTCAAATATTCCCTTTTCAAATCCAGATCATATACGCTACTTCAGTTAATGAAAACTGCGTATATACGCAACTACGTAGAAGGAAACCCGCGTATACCATGCAAACTTATAATCTACTTTATCTTACAGATGTTGATTATTAATTTGTGTATCAAAATCAAATAAACAGTAACCAGAAACAGTAGAACAGAGCAGAAGACAATCACACACAAGAACACAAGATATAAGGTGGAAACCCAATGTGGGTGAAAACCACCTGCTGCAATTCGTCTCTATCTTCCTTTTAATTAGAAACTTCTTTTTACAATGATTCTGTATTGGTGCAGTCCTTTACCAGTACGCAGGTTGCAACCTGCTGAGAGCTACAACCCCCTCTCGTTCTCCATATTCTCCTGGAAGGGAGCTACAACCCCCTTAGCTCTTGCACTAGCCAAGATACTAGTACGTAGGTGCTGACCTACAAAAGGTTACAACCTTCTCTTTCTTCTAGGGACCACGTTTCATAAATTTTCAGACAGGATCCATGAACATCAATCAATCATCAAGAATTTCTGCATCAAACAATCTCGTTTTCACCAATTAGAACTGAATCAAGTAGACACTTCTCTGACAGATGTACCCAAAACACAATAACAGTAACCACACACCAAATTCTAAACCCAGAACACTGCAACAATAAACAGAAGCAACTAGAACCCAACTCAAGAGATGTATGCTACTTCAATAACCTGAAACCTATGTGCATACGCTTCTGTGTTTGGACCAACCTGCGTATATGCTGTTTTTATTCACTGAACCAGTGTGTATACACGCCTTCACTTCACTGAACCTGCATACAGATCTATAAAGGATAATTCACTCTTTCAAATATTCAAACACTAATTAACCCAGATTATCCGATTTATAGATCAAGCATGCGCCACATATAACATATCAAAATCATACAAAGATACTATTATTCAAGCCTTAAGATTATGACCCATCAATAGAACTTATCCTTCTCTTTGCGCTAAGGTTCCTCCTTCATTCAGATCTAGATCTACACCATAACCCCAATCACCAATATTTCAGATATAGCACTTATTAGATATTCAATTAATTCAGATGATACTTTGCCAAATGATCTCCTTCCTCTTTTATAGTCTTAGGCCTTTCACAATACCACGCTCCAAAACCATAATAAAACAATACCATGGACCCAATACTTGGGATCAATACTTCTGACGAGATACCATGGTCCAAAACCATAGGTTCAAATACCAAGGACTAAATACCACGGACCAAAATTAAGTTCTCCAACATATACGCGCTTTTCCTTGCGTGAAAGTGCGTGTATACGCATACGCGCCTTTGCAACGTCTCACCCGCGTGTATACGTGGCTTCGTCTAGGTGAACCTGCGTATATGTCTTTTCCTTCACTCTAAAAGCCTGAACTGAGATCTGTCACCAGAGATAGTTGCCATCAAGGACAACACCTGTGCCATAGCTCCAAACCTGTGCCATAATGCCAACAACAAGTGCTTATGCTATCCGCCTCTAAGCCTAAAATTGATGTTTTGGTGTCTACATGAAGTAAAGATTATGGTAATCCATCATCTTCATCGAATAACCAAGCTTCATATCGACAAAATACTTCGAATTTGACGTCGTCTAATCCTATTCCACCACCTATTGCACCAGAGGTAACAATAAAACCTCCTAAAGGAGTTGTACATAATTCTACATTCAACCCTCAAGCTCGAGCAGTGCAAAATTATCACATAGTAGAAGATCTGGCTCAATCACCTTTTGCTATGTCGACGCTTGAGGTTCTTCAAAACTGTCCCTCCCAAAAGCAGGCTTTATTGTCAGCAATTGGTGGAATTGATCCAACAGATTCTAATCTTGTGGTTTTTAACCATGCAGGATATATGCCACAATTACCAGTGCAATTAGCTTTCCTGATCCAAGTAAAGGCTTTGAATAAACTCGTTCACCAAACCATTGTTGATGAGGGTGCATCTACTTGTATCATGTCAATGAGTTTCTAAAAAACACTTGGCTCCCCGCCTTTGTCATAGTCACCTACAACTTTAAAAGATTTTAACGGTCGCACTTATATGCCTTGTGGAATTTTAAGTAACTTGCAGATAGAACTATGGGGAAAAACTGTAACTGTTGAAGTTGAGGTCATTCATGGACCCCTTGACTACAACATTTTTCTAGGAAGACCTTGGATTTATGCTATGCCTGCTGTGGTTTCGATATACTTTCGTATGATCGCTTTCCCTCATAAATGCGGAATCACAGTAATTGATAAAATCAACTTATTTTCCTCTAGTTCACAACCTACTAGAATTATTCCATTAGTTCACGGACCCCCTATATCTCTTCAGAACATTGGAGTAGGTCTCTTCAAAGATCCTTCCCTAATGGGTACTTTTTTTCTACCGTCACCATCACAAATGGTGGAAATTGCAAAAGTTGAGACTTGCAACATGATATCTTCCACTTCATTTGATTCATGGAAGATTTCCAACAATTCTAAATATGACATGCATAATGAAACCATGCCACTAAGCTCCATTGAGCTTGCATAGAAATAAATCTTTTTGGCTTGTGTGACAAACCCAAGTCCATCATCACCAATTGTAAGGGTTGATCATTTGTTAGAATATGGTACCTCCTCTGATCCTTTTTCATGTACATTTTCTACTGATGAAGGAATCATCCAATCAATGATGACAAAAGAAGAACCATGTGAAGATTATCATCATCGATCCCATCTTCTAGATCACATAGAAGATGTTTCAAATGAACCAAATCACCTTTCAATTGTTGATTTCCTTTCAAATTTTGTATTTATAGATGGAGTCGATTCTGAACGAAACTTGTCAAATATTGAAGAAACCATTTCTATCGATATTTCGACCAAACCTATAATTGTAGAAAACATCCATGTTGACAAAGCTTGTTCTCCATCCGAACTTGAAACTTACCATGCTCTTTTTTGTGAATTCCACGACATATTTGCTTGGTCATATGAGGAAATGCCGGGAATTGATTCTAGTATAGTTTAACATGAGATTAAAATGTATCCTGATGTCAAACCAATACGATAGCACCTCCACCCTGTTCATCCAAAGAAGGCTGCTGCTATAAAAGTAGAAATTGAAAAATTGTTGCATGCTAGTTTCATTTACCCTATTCCTCTTACCGATTGGGTTTCCAATCTTGTTCCTGTCATGAAAAAACAAGGAACAATACGAATGTGTGTTGATTATAGGGATGTTAATAACGCTTGTCCAAAAGACAACTATCCCACTCCCTTGATTGACCAGATAATTGATGACTGTGCCGAATGTGAAATATTTTCATTCATGGATGGCTTTTCCGGCTATAATCAGATCAATATCCACCCAGAAGACCAATATAAAACTGCTTTTATTTATCCCTGGGGCACATTCACGCATAGGAAACTCCCTTTTGGATTGAATAATGATGGGGAAAATTTTTAGAGGGCAATGAATTATGCCTTCAATGACATCAAACACATTGTTCAACCCTATATAGATGATTTACCTGCTCATTCACGGAAACGGGTTGATCACCCGCAACATCTGAGAGCTATCTTTTTATGGTTCTGACACTACAAAATTTGACTCAATCCACATAAATGTTTGTTTTGTGTTGGTTCTGGTCGTTTTCTTGGTTTCGTAGTGTCTAAATAAGGAATTTGACTCGACCCTTTGATGGTTAAGTCAATTCTTGATCTGCCTCCACCTTCCAATTTACTGCAGTTACAGAGACTCCAAGGGGAGGCTAACTTTCTGAGTAGGTTCATTCCCAACTATGCTGAAATGGCTAAAGGATTTACTTGTCTTTTGAAAAAGGGGATACCCTTCCACTGGGACTAGGTTGCGCAAGATTTGATGCTCTCAAATATACCGTGATTCGAGCATCATTAATGTATGCCCCTAATTATCAAAACGACTATTTCATGTATCTCACCGCTGCAGATACAACCTTTACTATGGTTTTAGTCCAAGAAGAAGATAGGACTAAACATCCAATCTATTGTTTGAGTCGCAATCTCAATGATATGGAGGTTAAGTACTCTTATGTCGAAAAACTACCTTTGGCTATTGTTCAAGATGTACAAAGATTTTGCCACTATATCCTGCTCTGAAAGACCACTGTCATTTCGGATTGTAGCCCTATGACATACACTTTGTCATGTTAATTGCTGGGGGGGAAATATTCGAAATGGATTGTTATTTTGCAGGAGTTTTATTTGGAATTCATCAAATCCAAATCAAATAAATCTCTAGTCTTTGTCGAGCTTCTTTGTGACCTTCCCTCTACTGAAATTGATTCAACAACGGAACCATCAATTTTGGATGAGTCTCTGTTTCTGATTTCTTCATCTAGCCCGTGGTATGGAGATATACTTATCTATCTCTAGACCTAAACTTTCTAGCCTGATACCTCTCACTTGTAACAATGACGTATTTGTTACCAAGCCAAATGTTATCTGATCATTGGTGACACTCTTTACTGTCGTGGTATCGATACAATTTTACGAAGGTGCCTCAGACATGAGGAAGACAAGAAAGTTTTGAATGATTTCCATTCTAGTGCTTGTGGTGGACATTTATCTGGTTATGCTACCGCACAAAGGATTCTTTGTGCTAGTTATTTCTGGACAACTATATTCAATGATTGCATTATTGCTGTCAGAAGTTGTCATGCATGCCATATCTTTGACCGCAAAACACAATTACCACCAACACCACTGCATCTTATCGTTGATGTTGGACCATTTGTAAAATGGGGCATCATTTTTATGACATGTAACCCTACCTTGGTCAGGGGGCATGGTTATATTATTGTCGCCGTGGACTATTTTACGAAATGGGTTGAGGCCATGCCTACATTAAACAACAGCAGTGAGACGACTGCTCTTTTTTTCTTCAACCATGTGGTTGCATGGTTTGGTGTGCCACAAACTATAGTTACGGATCATAGTTTGCATTTTCGCAACCATATGATGACTGAATTGACTGCCAAGTTAGGAATTTCGCATGATAGTTCTACTCCTTATTATCCACAAGCTAATGGACAAGTTGAAGCTATCAACAAAATCCTTAAGCGAATGATCCAACGAATGATAGGAGTTCATAAACGGAACTGGAATTTAATCCTATACTCATCTTTTTGGGCTTACCCAACCTCGGTGATAAATGCAATTGGATTCTCACTTTTTCAATTGGTGTATGGCCTGGAGGAAATCTTGCCTATACAATGTGAAATTTCGTCATTAAAACTCGTGATTGACCTGTTACCTGACACTTCTGAAGAAGAATCACATTTCTTAGAGCTCATCCATCTAGATGAAACACGTTGTGAAGCTACATTGGCTAACGAAGCACATAAGAAATGAATAAAGGTGCGATATGACCGAAATGTCAAGCCTCACATTTTCTCAGAAGGAGACCTGGTCTTTCTTTATGATCAGGAAGTTGATAAACTAGGAGCAGTGAAATTTAAACCATTATGGATGGGCCCCTATATTGTCAAGCGTGTTTTGGCAAAAGGTGCTTATGAGTTAGTTGATTATGATGGAATTCCATTGTCGCAGCCCTGTAACGGGTTGTATTTGAAATGTTACTATGCCTAATTTTGTGTAGTAATAAGCACTATATATATGCTTTGTTTGCATGTGTGTGTGTTAGTGTGAATTTTAGAGTTTTTAAGTGGTTAAGTAATCTCCTTTGCATTTGTTCTAGATGTCAGAATATTTGGAACCATTTGTTGGTTATGCCGATGGTGCTAGTCGTAGTACGCATAACCTATCTTTTGCAGCATGGGTCATATTCACTCCAAGTGGTGAGTTAGTTGGTTTTCAAGGGATTTGTATTGGTCGTTCTATGAACAATATCTCTGAGTATAGTGCATTGATTGAACTCCTCTCTGATTTCGCTTGGCATTCACTGAATCATCACTAGGCTGGACTCACAACTTGTCATACTGCAACTAACAAATGTTTATACCTTCCAAAATCCAACAATTTATCATATGTTCCTTAGAGTCCATCTCTTGGAAAGAAATTTTGATTACATGCAATATCAACACATTTCCAGGAACTTGAACACATTAACTAATTCATTAGCGAACTATGTGTTAAACAAACATTTATGACACATGTAAAAGTAAAATTTTCAATTCACATCAATAGTTGAATAGGATTTGCACATAACCATATATAAAAACACTGAAAGAAAAATAGATATATATTTTAAAGTTTTTACGAAATTTGTGTCCAAGACATGTTGGTCATCTAACCTCAAAACTCAAAATGCATATAGAAAAACATCCTAAGTAGACCTAATGATGCTCATGATAACATGTCACACCCTGAGTTATCATGCGCAATAGCCTCATCCAATGGCTAGGAACACCAATAATCTGGCACTACAGCCTCATTGGTAACTCCTCAATCTAGACATCTGGAATACCAAGGGTTAGCCCCTCTATATGATCCTGTAACTCTACCAGTGTCTTGGTCAAATCCAAATCCTGGAGAACTACTTTTCCAACATTTCTCCACACTGGTTCACCTACCTCATGTTTATGTCCCATAGGTTGAATACTACCAAAATCTGCATGCATGAGTACATTTTTAGGTTAGTATTTTAAACATTAAAAACACAAAAACATGTAGAAACATAAAAAAATTAAAAACACTTGGTCAAAACAATTTACCTATAGCACCCGATTGAGTATCCACTGGTAACCTCAAATCTGGATCTCCAAGAAATTCCATCCTTGCATATGGATTCTCCTCGATGACAAGGTGTTGTCGACTAAGCCAACTGAAGAATGCAGGAGGAAATGAGATAGATGATTGACTAGCATGTCGAGCCATCAACTCAACCCATCTTTGCATCTGTCGATCTCTAGGACCAGTCAAACTCAGTGACACATACTAAGGTTGCATCAATGGAATTATCTCAAAGGTAAAGGCAATTAAGATCGAACCATGGCTAAAATTCTTCATCTTACCGCTCCTTACCTTGGTTAGCTACTCTTTCATCAAAGAGAGAACTGCCTCACACCAGTTGAATGTAGTGGGCTCAAGGAATTTAAGTGCAAACTGCATTTATGATCTATTTGCCAATTGAAGTGTCACACTACCTGCCAGCTTTGCGATAGTGAAAAAGATTTTTCACAAAGGAAAATCATGAACATCCCTTATGTTGATCTTCCCATCCTTGCTAGACTATGTACCTGGCCGACATAACTGTCGAATGTAGTCCCTCACTGTTTCACCCCCACGGGAAAAACCTGAAAGAGATATGGGGTCACCACATCTCGACAACCCTGTAAGGAAGTAAACATCATCGATCAATATGGGGAGCACCTTTCCCCATATGTGAAAAACCTGAACCACTAGATCCCATGAATGAACTAGGAACTGCAATAGTTCTAGTTGTTGCCTCATCCCAGACAACTTGAAGTATTTGAGTAACCCACAGTCTCTGAGGGCCTCAACAGTACCTGGATCATTAAGGGCAACCATATCCTATTCTTCATGCTCTCTTTCTTGCCAAGTAATAGTCATTCTAATCCGATCAAAGCCTGAAATCAAACCATAAGCTTATTTCATGCAAACAATTGAAGAGTTTTTGGGTAAAACACGAGAAAAAAATTCTCAACTATGCCCAGTGCAGCCCAGGCCTTGAGACAGTGCACTGTAGAGCAGGTACCCTTTTGTTTGGGTGCACTACAATGCAATTTTAGATGTGATAGGTTGCGCAGATCCCAGGGCGAAGTATATTTACCCTAGGGACCCCAAAACCCTAAAAAACTTGCCTGAAATTTCAAAAGAATGGATTTAAATGGAAAAGAAAAGGCAGATCTCCTACCTGGTCCTAACGGTGTGACAAATGATCCACAAAATCTCTCGCAATCAGCTACTGAATTTCAAGGTAAAAACTGGTTCAAAACACAAAACTGAATGGTAAATATCAAATGGTGAAAATGATTTGGTAAATTCTTGTTTTATGGTTATTTCATGTCATTTAATGAACAAACTATAGTATTTTACCCATTTTTACCAATGAAATAGGTATGTTTAATCCATTTGGTGTTTCTTTGAACAGATTTACAACTAATACAATGAATTTGACGTGAATTGTACTTTTTACCACAGAGCATACTTTTATCTTTTTTTAGAGCTCTGTTAAACATCAAAAAAGGAACCCCCCTGGAGTCCTTTTTAAGCTCTTTTCAAACTCTCAGAATATGAAAAGATTATTGAGTGCTTGTCCTTTTCAGCTCATTAACGGATTGGAAATGACATCTACTCAGTATAAGTTTAACCCTTTTCTGAACTGAGATATATTATTTACGAAAACGGAATATGTTGATCAAACATGGTCAATAGGTTCTCTCTTGTATGATTTTATGCTTTTTTGGACTTGAGAGACAAACTTATGAAAAGGAACTTATGGAGTTTTCTTTTTTTCCCTTTTCAAACTCTCTAAAAATGAAAAGGACCAAGTTCTCATTGTCGTTAAACTCGTTAAAAAATCAAATAGTGACAAACTTGTCCATCATGACAAGACTAAGTTTTACCTTCACTAGGCTCGTTAAAACATCACATAATGATGGATTCACCCGAAGGGTGGAATTATACTACAAGCATATGTTATCCTCCTCAATCTTGTTAAAAAATAAAGAGGTACTAGTCAGCAATGACCGGGGGAAATGGGAAAAGGGATAAATCACTTTATGGTAGCAAGTCACTCTTGAACATGACACTTTCACTTCATCTCTGTGACTATCTGGGTTGGGTTATCTGCTTGATGGTTATCATACCTATGGTCTATCAAACCATCCATCACTTTGGTTTTGGGTCAATGCTGCCAATTCATTCAGTGTCGCCGACATTTTCAAGAGAAGTCATTCAGTAAAACTCATCCTTTGCAATACTCATAAACCTTCATTTTCATGACTGCCATTCCTGAACCTTGTGTCGTCAATCACATTCCATGTCCAAAATCATTACACTCATTTCGTGTCGTTGATGTGGGATACATTAAGGTCCTCTTGGGACGAGTCACTTCTTGTCGATATCAGCACATTATCCAAGAATTTTACTTAGAAACACCCTTCCAGTACCTTGAGGCTTACATGCATCAATGGCAAGTTTCTCACTTCTGGTGACAGGTTGACATCACTGGCCTTCGACTGAAAGACTTTCTATGGTGTTTGACATCAAAACATCTATTCACACCATGCAGAATGTACTACAGTACCTTGAGAATCATTATCATTATCAGTGATCTCTCTCGCATCTGTTAACGGCTTACATCATTGGTTGGTAATCAGACGGTGTCTTCCCATGTTCGACTTCATATCACACATTCACATGGTTAGACTCATACTTGAGTGAACGATTGGATGAGATAGAATATCCGGGATCTAGTTTCATCCATTCAGGCTGGGATTTTAGGATAGTACTAAATCATCTGTACAATGGCTTTACACAGATGGTCATTCCATCATGGGTCTATATCTGTAGACGACTATCTATGTACATGTAATGAAAAGTTTATATGCTGAGTATGGGTATGCCTTCCCTCAGAAATTCATGAAAAAATCCAAAATATCATGATGTTATGTATTGTAATTGATGCAGGTCACCATTCGATTCAGTTCCTCTCCATCACATCATAAAGCATATCACTCAACATTATCATTTTTTCCTTCATGCTTTAGGGGGCAACTGTTACAGATATATTTGGGCACATCACTCTCGACATTCAAATCAGTACAATTAGGGCTCATCAAACCCTAATTCAGTTGTTACATGCCCTAGACAAGTCAACTCATTGAATGCTTCCTTCTATGAAAGTTTCTTGGCCTGAAGCCTTCCTGAAATGCCTCCTTAGGACACCAGCGTAGCCCAAGCCTTGAGACAGTGCGCTGTAGAGCAGGTAGGCCCACCATGGCCTACACTGCAGTGAAATTAGGCCCTCTTTGACCTGCGATGGGCAAGATTGAGTGAAATTTGCATAAGGTTCTAGGAATATTCCTTGATTCTAGATGATTCTAGAAAGATCCCATCTCTTATCTCCTCCTATGAGCTTAAAATTGGATAGGCTAAGCATCCATTGACCTCCTATCCTCTCATCCCTTGCTCCATGGAAACTAACTCCAAGTTTGGAAGGCCATTCAATATCCTCATTTACGACAAAACCACCTCTATTTCCTATAAATTGAGCACTCATCATAGTGATCAGGGGGCTAGAATCTGAAGTTTGTAAGGAAATTCTATTGGTTTGAGAATTGATTTTATCTTAAGCAATATTATGCTACTGGAGTAGTGTGCTTTTGATGTGGCGAGGGTTTGACTGAAGATGGAGGAGTGGCACAGGATCAAACTCTATTGGGTGATACTCTTCCTTCTATGTTAATAAAGAGCTTATTCCTTTTCTCATATGATTTTTCATATCTGTGATGATTATGTGTTTCAATGTCTTCGATTCCATTGTTTTATAGTAGATAGATCATGTATGCTTTGATTGTTTCTTGATTTTGTTTCTCTTGATACAAGTACCTTTTGAGCGGCTTGAGTTCAAGTGGGAGCGATGGGAGTGATTCAAAATAGATCAAGGAAGAGAAAGACTACAAGTAAGCTCCTCCATCTCATCTATCTTCTATAAGAAAAGGTTAAACTACTTTCTTTCTGTTTTTCTAGGTGTAGTCACCCACCTAGGGAAAATGTGTTTATCCGTAGATGCAAATTCCATATAACAAGTGGTCAATGCACCCACTTCCTAAATAATACAATCACTTGCTTGACAAAATATTTTCAATTTTACCGTTAGAAGAGCACGCGTTATCATCCTCAGGTCAATGGCACTATTGAGGCCTTTAACAAGATCTTAGAAAATACCCTAAAAAAAATTATGCAATGCAAATCTGGATGATTGGGATCTAAGAATTCGATAAATTCTATGGGATCACTGGACCACATGTAAGAAATTGACAAAGAAGACACCTTTTAGACTAATATGATGGAAAAGAAGCAGTAATACTTATGGAATTTATAGTGCCAAGTATGTGCATGTTGCATTGGCACACTTACTTGATTCTTACAAAGTAGAGAAGATATTGTCAAAGTTGTTGTAATTAAAGGAATACCTTGTGATGGTATTATTTCACCAAAATGTCCAGAAAGCACACGAGAAATATTGGACTGATAGGTGTATTAAACATAAGAAATTTCAACCAAGTGACTAGGTTTTGTTGTTTGACAACAAATATTTGAAACATCCAAGAAAGTTTTAAATGCATTGGTTAGGCCCATATATGATTAAGCATGTGATAGAAGCAAGGGTCATTCAGTTGGAAAAGAAAAATGAAGATCATATTGAAGGGTTGGTCAATGGAAGTTGACTAAAACTCTATAAGAGTAGCCAACATTCCTTGTTGTAAGGAAATTTTGCACAGTGCTGGAAAATAATAATAATAGTCAAGTCCCACTAGCACAATCTGTTGACGATGGGCCTCATTAGCAAGGCGACCTAGGATCAAACCTCACGAGGGGTGGTTGTTCCTTGTCTAGTGGGGAGGAGTCATGCTAAAAAATCCATTCCTCTTAGGGCTGGTGTGGCCCAAGGCGAGTGCGATCCATGGGTGACTTTGATGGATTAGATGCCCCTAGGTTGTGATTTCTCAAACCATAGGTCAACCATGGAGGATCACAAACAACTTGATATCTCTCTCTCTCTCTCTCTCTCTCTCTCTCTCTCTCTCTCTCTCTATATATATATATATATATATATATATATATATATATATATATATATATAGGGACCTATGTGGAACATAGGAATGATGCTAGAAGGATACAACTACGCAATCTTTCCAGAAATATAACAACTCTAGAGCATTAATAGTATGGGAAGAGCGGGAATGAAATTGAGGAAAAGCGCCAAAAAACGTCACTAGTGGCCATGTAGGTTGGGGAACATGGAAGAGTAAAGTTGGAAAATCCACTTCATTAATAATATAATGGATACACTTTAATGACAAAATCCCTCCTGATCAACATATTTGACAAGAGTAGTTGATCATAGGATGTCCACCTTCTCGAGTCTATGCACAAAGGAAAGATCCACTTAGAGAATTGAATACAAAGGAATATTAGATTACATCTAATAGAAAATTGGAGTTATGACACCTGGAGAACCATGTAGTATGGAAGAGAGATAGAAATTGCTTCGTTTTAGTCAAATGGGCTCATAATCTCTACATCATTTAGAGAGCAGAGTGAGAATTCAGATAACTGAACTAGTAGAGAGAAAGAGTTGTGCGTAGGAAACTAGAAATGATGACAACCACTAGGAGAGGGGCATATACACATAGAAAGAAGGCTAGAACAAATATAGAAGGGGGATCTCCACCCATACGTAGCCTAAAGCACCAAGACAAACCCCAACAAAAGGTTATTTTCCATGAGTCTACATGCTACCCAGGAATACCAACACATTGCCCATCCATATGTAGAAGGATTCAAAATACCCAATGGTGATGTTGTTGATCCCACCTAGAGTTCTCACACAAAGAAATATGTTTGATGTGGTGGAAAACTTAGAATACTCAAATCGCGACATCAAAGATGTCAAGAATTTCCTAGAGTTGACACCTAAGAAATACTTACAACATGTCATGAGTCCATATTCTCTGATTGTCACAGTGGAACCACAGAAGTGGGCATGTGGCCTTGAAAAATCAAGTATCCTAAAATTACTTAAGATTCCACATTTTAGATGGAGCACTAAAATAATTATTTGTGTAAAATATTTGTTAAGTTGTGTCCACGAAGGTTTCCTCTAGTTAGACCATATTGTATCCATAGAAACCAATGTTATATCTAGGATCATAGGGATACCAACAACAGGGGAAGATCTATACCTCTTCTTCATAGAAAAAAACATGGAGAATGACCTAGCTAAAGAAGTCAAGGAAAAATATGGCACACACAGGGGTGTGTGTGAGATTCATATCCATAACATAAATTATGATGTAGTTATATTTGGATCCTAGGTTATGGCTTACAAAATACTTCACAAATGTCACAAGAACTAAGTACCGGAAAAGAGTGATAGCGGTAGTAGTGAAGTGGACAATAGGGGTCTACATGAACTAGGTGACATTCCTTTTAAAAAAGTTCCTAGTAGATTGTTTGGAGGTGTAGGACAAGAATGTGGAGTTCCATTATGTGTCTCCTAATCCTAATTGAAGTAGCTTCATGGAGGGAGCGAAAGGAAACATATTTTACAAACATGGCACATAAACCATTTTTGGCCTAGTATGCTTCAATATGGCATACCATGCATACAAAAAAGGAAGTTGGAGAATAAATTGACATTTTATATGTACAAGGAGGTGGTTAGGAAGACAATACAGAGAATTCCACACATACCACCTCAAATTGTGGAAGTGTACAAGGGGATTGTATGATTTAAAACAACACGGCATTTCATGTATTTTTAGCTAAAGAGGCATACTACTAAGAAGTGTTTTGAGAGCTACTATTGGCTAACCAATCTGGAAGTCAGTAACATCATCAATAATTGGGAAGCAGA
The DNA here is from genome assembly GCA_031772625.1 of Pinus tabuliformis. Lineage (NCBI taxonomy): Eukaryota > Viridiplantae > Streptophyta > Pinopsida > Pinales > Pinaceae > Pinus > Pinus tabuliformis. The sequence goes on along the minus strand of CM062805.1, from coordinate 698,244,762 downwards.
GTGGAAAGTCCCAGTGGAGAAAGATGAGGTTGAGAACATATAAAGTAGTAAGGATTAATTTGTTCATGAGTCTACATACTAAGACATGCAAGAAGATGGTGTAGGGGAGTCCTAGGAAGAAGACATTGTGCAGATTGTGAACAAGTGCAATTAGCAATAGACAATATAAAAAGGAACTTCTTGTGTAAGACAAAAAATAAAAGCAACAAAAATTAGCGGTTAGCCAAATCTATTCATTGTTTGATGATGATATGGAGAAGACTAGGGACCAAGTTAAGGATAAAATAGAAGAGGTGCTTGAAAAAATATTGCAGTAGAAGTAGCAGATACCGAAAAAACATAACATTAGTTGGAGAAACTGTGACAATTATTGGATTCTAGTACTCTGCATGGTACAACCTAAAGGGAAAAAAAAGGTAGAGGTGAAAAGCACACCTAGGGTACATAGTCCCAACCATCTTTAGCATCAAGGGAGTGCTACACACTACAGATATCGCAAAAGGCGATGGATTTTCTAATGGTATAAATGAAACAATGTGAAAAGGGATTCAACCATGTGGAATTAGTTGTCATAGTTACACTTGGACACTTTGCATTGTTATGCACCATTTTTTCACACTTGGGAAAACGACCATAAAACTAGATCTCTCACTATCTAATTAACCCTTTTTAGCAATCCCCTACAAATCTAGAAGAAAATCCATTTTGAGAAATACAAGAATCTTGGATTACATTGTAAAAACCCTAATTTTAGGCATCATTTCACCTTACACATTATAAAAGTGTGATGTCACATCTGTTACTATTAAAAACTTGAGATGATTATCACACTTTGTTTCATTAAAAAGTGTGATGACCCTTTTACATGGGTAAAAAATAAAAAGTAAAATCTAGAAGCCTTGTTGGAGAATCTTATCCAAACAGAATGGATTTGACTCCTACTACTTGGACCTCATCCTTGACTTGATGGATCCCATCCCCCCTTTATGTGGATCTCATCCCATGAGAAATGGATCTACAACCTCCTCTCTTCTCCTATTTATATAAAGCATACCAAAGGAGAAAGGGTTGGATTTTGAGGTTCTTAATTTATGCACTTATGTTGTCAAAGTGAAGGCTTATCATTGCAAAGGGAGAATTGGATATTTTTGCGAGGGGATTTATGACATCAAGTACTATTGGGTTGTAATATTTTCTTCTCATTTTTAATAAAATCACTATCTTTCTCATTTGATATATTGAATGTTTACATGTATGTATCAGAGCTGCTTAATCTTTTGTTTAGTAATAGCTTGAACTTATTGATATATTGTATGCTTTGATCTTGTGTCTTTTTGCATTGTTACAAATTCTAGTTTTAGGGATTGAAGGTGAAGTAAGATTTCAAGAAAGCAACTAATTCAGAGACTTATTTCGTTAATCGGGTAAGTGAATCTTTAATCATACAAATATTTCTAGAGAAATGTTAGTGTATATTGTTTTTCTTATTCTAGACTTAGTTACTGAGTTTGGGGAGATCTCTCTTGTCTGAAAGAGCAATTAGTCTGCTAACATTCATCAACTGCAAAAATGTGTCACATGGGAAATACAATTCCATGCATGAATCACAACAACAGAGTTAGTACAACTATCAAAACCCCATGAGGCTCTACAGATAGAGAAAATATAGTCGGTAATAGAAAAGGAGCAAGTGATCCCTAGAGAAGATAATTTGAGGAAGACAATATAGGAGGCCTACAACAACCTTATAAAGGACCCAGTGGAGGTAAATGCACCAATAGAGGCAAAAAATGACAATGATTGGTGAGGCCATTCATGGTCTCAAGAAAAAAGTTGTAGAGTTGGAGTTACAAACAAATCATAGCACTCTAGTAGAAGAAAAGTGTGCGAGGAAAAGGAATAGGAAGCAATAATAACTTTTGAGTAGATCAAAGGATTAGATGCAAAGTGCAGTAATATTTACGAAGAGGGCATGCAAATTTGGAAAAGGTTGCTAAAAAGTGAAGATCTAAAAGAAATTTGTAGAATATTTGGACATCATAGGAGAATGCATAGAAGATCAAGGACAACCTAAATTCACTTCTAGTGAATGAGTGCATGGTCTCAATGTTAGAGAATGTGCAACTAAGCAGGTAGATTAATCAGATGGGAGATGAGAAAAAACAATTAGTGTAGAAGATTGAGAAATTGTAGGATGAAGAATTGAAGGTCATGAACGAGATCGAGGCCAGACATCAGATTGTTAAACAAGCAGTGCAAGAAGGGGAAGAAAAATTGAATATGCATATTTCAATGGAGGTGGTAGAACATATTTTGGGGTAAGCAAGGAAAGTCAGTATTAAGTGGCTCAAGGATGAGCCACATGTGAGTGTTGGGGGCCTGTTGGAGTAGTGTCTTTTTGTAAGAAATTTTGGGATCTTTGCAAAGGAGCATTACACAAGAAGGAATTTCATATGAAGGCTAGTTGAGGGATATCGTAAAAAAGTGCAGGAAATAAGGAGAACCATTGGGCTCATTTTGTATTTATTAGCCCATAGTAATGTTTACTAGACTATGGTTTTTGGTTGACTTGGGTCCACATGTAAACCTATATATATATATATATATATATATATATAAAGGTTGAGGGGTAAATGATATACTTCCAATATACTTTTGGAGCACATTTTTGAGTTGAAGATATATAGTATTGCATTACAATGATAATTAATTTTAGAGGTTGGTGAGCTACAATGTATATAAATATAATGGAAAATTCTTGATGATAATAGGAATAATTGTTTTGGGTCTATTTTTTTATTTGTGCAATGTTTGATGGTTTGTATATTTTTATGATATTGTTTAGAATATATACATAATGGGTTTAATGCACAGTTTCTGAGAATTGGGGTCTACTTCATTTTTTTCTAAACAACAATCATAACATACTGAATGTAAGTTAATTTAGTACAAGGTCCCCATATCCTTCATCACTGTGTTTCTAAAAGGGTAGGTGTCTAAAGGGGTTTTGTTGGAAAATTATCTTGAACCTTAGGTCAACCCCTACCCACCAACAATTCTTCTCAATTCCTCTTGAAGTCTTCTAATAATGTTTTTTAGGTTTAGCCTTACTATGTTCAAAAATTTCCTTGACAATATTAGGATCACTCAAATATTCGTCTCTAAATTTGGATACCTTAATTTTTAATCCATCAATAATATGATACTTGATATTTATTATTTTGATTGAGTCTTATGCTTTCTATGCAATTATTGATTGCAACATTGCAATCTCCTTCATGCATTCAAAAATATTATTGTCCTTTAGTTCACACTCTTCCTTCTAGCTATATATATAGGAAGAATCCTCCATTGCAACTTATTTGTACTACATCATTCTATCAAATGTTGAAAAAGAAAATATATCATCAAAATTGTATGTTGTACTATGCACATTTAAACTTGAAGATGTTAATTAAGCCATAATAGCGACATTATACTCAAATTCCATATATTTAGGATAAATTTTATAAATTATACTTTTTAAAGTACTAGGAAAATCATCATTTCTTGTTTCCATATGATCATCCATACATTCCTACTCCAATTCATTCATGTAATAGTTCCGCCTTTCTACAACATGTTTTTGTATATGTGGTCATAACTATAAAGGATAATGATGAAACTGTGATTGGCTGAGACAAATCTTGTAAACAATTCAAGTATTAAATTCTTTGCTTGAAAATAATAAAAAATGAAATGTCAACCTAAAGAGAGGACACATAGATCCAAGTCTAAGGGAAAGTAGAGAAGTGGGAGAGTGGCATCTGGTGACATACCAGATTGAACCACCACCTAACATTTGGGAATACATAATTGGAAGTACGAAAGTGAAAAAAAAAATCTTGCAACTTGAAGGAAAGGAAGGGACATAGTCTCATGGGTGAACGAAGTGAATCAAGGCAAAATAGGAAGCAAGAAGTAAAAGCAAGCGAGGGAAGAGGGAGGATAGAAAAGAAAGAATGATGGACATCAGACATGGAGTTTAGGAGAAATGTTAGAATTGAAAATGAACCTTGTGATTTGAAATTGGGGTGTTTTTTGCCTTGTATTGATGTGTTGAGGCCACTAGATTGTGTGTTTTTAACCTTGAATAGCTATTAGGAGGCTTAGAGGAGGACTGAACCATGAGTTCTTGTTGAGTAATTTTATAAAACACTAAGTTCTTGTTGAATAAGTTGGTAAACCACTTAGTTCTTGTTGAATGGGCTAATAAACCACCTGGGTGCATATTATAAAGTTGATAAACCACTTAGAAAGGTGATCTGAGCCATTGTGGTGCTTGCTATGAGGCTATTAAACCACCTAGATAGTGGGATACAAGATCCTACAGTGCTTTTTTGGAAAATAGAGTTGATAAACCACCTAGGTAGTTGATTCAAACTCCTAGAATTGAGCAATACCACAATTGAGCCTTAGGTGACTTCCCTAAGAAAGAATGCCCTCATACTTTCGATCTGGCTTGGGGGTGACTGACTACAAGAAAGTTACAATGTAGCTTGATTATGGTTAGGTGGAGGGTTGAAGTCACTTCTTCAGTTCCAAACCATTTCAATTTAATTAGATAACTATAGTTACTTGTATCTGTTTTACTATGGATGATCAAATTTCCTAGTATGGTATTCGTTGATTTATGGTTCAATAATACTCATGAAAGGTTGTTGAATTTACTGCATGTTTATGGTGAATAAACTATCTTATATGTACTTATGGGAATGTCGAAGTTTTGGCACTATATGATTGTTAATGTTTACATGAATTGTAGAGTCATTCATATGAATATGACTAGTGGTATGAGGTTAATTTATTATTAGAAGTGTTTTCATTTATCTGATATATCTATGAATTGGATAGATGACAACCTTACGTAAGAATATATACTATCCCTTATGTCAAAAAGGTATCTCATGTGCTATGTGAGGAGTTAGTTAGTGTTGATAGTCACTTGAATTAATGGTGATGTGATGATTCTATTTTTTATCCATACTTATAGGTTTTCATGATATCTTGAGATTAACTAATAAAAGCATGGTCTATGATCTTCTCCTGTAGTCTAGATTTTGGAGCCTTGACCCTCTGTTGCCCTATTGGTGCATTTGAACCCATTTGCACATGAATTAGAACTTTAAAGATCTATTATCATAATTTGGTCCTTGTCTCTAAAATTTGGTGTTCTCTGAAAATTCCCTGCCTTAAGGAACTCTAGTAAAATTCTCTTAAGTTTCCTTCTATACAAGCCTTAGTAGTAGTCTAGAATTATCTGGGGCTAGATAGTCCTCTTAATCTACTTTGTATCTAGACCATATATTTCTTAACCTTCCATGTGTTAATTTCATCTATATATTTGAGAGGGTAGATTCCAAATTCATTCATGGATTCATTCAGTGATCAAGGTATCCGAAGGGACAAGGCATGTATGAATTGAAAATGGCCCATATTTAGTTTGGATCAGATTTTTTGGTTAAGTGAAATTCTTGACTGTAGATCCTAGGAATTTGGATGTGAGAAATTTTATGCACACGCGAGAGGTCCTAGATAAGGTTGGGATGGTTTTTTGATTAGGTGGAAGAAAGTACTCCTAAGGTTTGGGGGTTTGAGGGTGTCTCATCTATCGATAAATGCATGGCACCCCATATTTCTCTAGGAATAGATATAACATGAAATTATTGTATAATGCCAAAGGGAAGGACTCGATCTGCCCCATGTTGAGTCCACATGGAGCCTTGACACTTTCCACCACTCACTGTCTATTTTCCTTTGATTAAATTTGAATGCCATGATGATGAAAAACTCAGGTAGCATGACCTAGATGTGGAGGTTGGCCCTTTTACAATGACTTATTTGGGTGACATGGAGGTCACGTGGGTGCCACATGAACTTGCCACCAACCAACTTTCACCATTGTAACCAATGTGTAACATAACATGAAATGGGTGGTGGTAGAGGACTAGTGATAGTAACTAGTTTGAAAAATTTTCATTTGTTGGAACTAGCAATTGATAGGACCACCCTCATTATCAAGTGGTTTCCTTTCTACAATGTTATCATGGATTTTATAGGATTGACGATTCATGGGGATTATCATCCTTCCAAAGGTTAACACATGGGAGCGGGGGGGGGGGGGGGGGGGGTTTGTGGAAAAACCACTTTGGCAAAATTCCCTAGTACTTGTAAAGAAAATATTTATCATAGGGGCCCCTAATCCAATCTAAAAATTGAGTAGATACCCCAATGCAAACCACCTTTGATTGTTCAAACATGTGTACTAGGATTGGCATGAAAAGTGCTAAGGGGACATGGTAGTGGTCACATGGATTCCATCAAGGGATCTTGAGTGGCATGTATTTTCCTATAATGATGTGCTAGAGCTATGTGGATTACATGTGGATACCACCTAGCACTATTTAATTGATTAAACTTCAAATGGGCATAACTTTCATTTCGAGAGTTGGATTGAGATAAAATTTATATCAACGGAATACTCTCGATGAGCTAAATGTGATGGTAATAATTATTTTGAGTTTTGATGAATTTGGAAGAAAAGGATTGTTTGTAACCTCATATTTATAATAGAACTTGGAAACCAAGTTAAATTATATAGTAACACCACCCACAACCTTAGTTAGTACGAGGGGTGGGAGTGACTATTACAAAGTGGTATCAGATTGAAGGTTAAACATTGCACCTAAAGAGGCTCACTCACATGCACATAGGATAGACACTTAATATGAGAGTTTAATTTCTATATACTCATCAGTACTAATTTTAGACTTACTACTAATATGATTGTTGGCTTGATAAATTGCTAATGTGTTATTTTATTTTTATGCAAAATAAAATAAGTATATAAAAAAATAAGTATAAGTATAAAAAAAAATTCACTACTCCCAACAAAAATTGGCCTACTAAACTAGCAATAGAAGAGGTCGACGGGTTTAGGAAAGGGCCCTTGAAATGTTGGACATGTGGAGAGTGTTATACTCCTATAGTTATAGGTGTCATATTTCATGATTGACTGGTTGAGCTCTATAAATATGTTCATCCTTTCCTTGCTGTAAAGGTTTCCATATTATCAGAAAATCAAAAAATTAAAAAATGTAAAGAGGGTATACCCTAAAAGAAAAATCAAAGGGTAAAAAGAATAAAATGGTAAAAAAAAATGAAAAGTAATGAACCCCAAATAAAAATAGACTAGGAAAGTGTGCAAGTCCAAATGCCACTACTATTTTATTTTTTGTAAATAAAGCATCATGTACAGCTTGTTGAAACTTTTTGCCACAATTGATGAATGGCCAAACAGCTTAATCTTAGCCAGTTCATGTTTGAATTTCATGTTTTAGAGATAGAGAATAAAATCTGTCCAAACTGTTTAAACTTGGCAGATAAGTAGATAGGTAGAAAAGAAAAGGAGCTCAACAGTTTAATCTGAACCCTTGGAAGTAATAAGTGAAGACTTAGGTAGGCTTACCATGTAAAGAAAAGAAAAGAAAAGTTGAAAAGGGTTTGCCAGTCTAAGTGCACCCAAGTAAAAGAAGAAAAAATGTTAGGCAAAGTAGGCTGGGTAGGTAGATGAAGTTGCAGAATGAGACTTGTGATAGGTTTTGTCTCTTAAAAAATGTGTTAACTTACACCTCTATCACAAGTGCAGTGGCAGATATTTCATTTGAAACAGGCTCAAGCGAGGCATGACTAACTCCCCTTCTTATTTTTCCCAAATCATTTACTAATTCCCCTCCCCTCCCCCCAAAGATATTAAGATTTGCTTAATATCACTCAAATCACTTATTTCATTTCATCAACATTTGCCTAAGTGAATCCACTTTTACTTAGGGAAATGGAAAAATTCTCCATAAAAACCCTTTTTGTACCCTAGGCCTAAGTCTATCACTTAGCGCTTTTTATTTACATTTCTTCCATATTAACTTTAAACATGTATTATATGTAAATCGCTATAATTTTTACCCTTCCCCGTATTATGTAAATATACAATAAAACCCCAATGTTATTTATCCCCGCCCCAGTTGATATACAACCATAAACGTATTTTTTGGGAATTTATAAGTTCATCTGGAGCTTATTTAAAAACCTCCCTGCGCGCGTAAATGGGATTAATTAACCCCACGTTGATTAATAACCAATCAAAAACGCACCCAATACATTTAAAAAACATGATTAATTCACTGGGCCCACACATTAACTCCCCTCCATCTCCGTAGAGTGCCCACCATCCGATCTCAGCCGATCCATCCAACAACCGATATTCATTTCATGACCCCCTCCACTGCTGAACTTTACCTCCGGGGGAAATGGTGGTTTTGGCGCCATACCAAATCCACGTGTCGCACACCCACTATGTTCGCTGCCCCTCCGCCCGAAACTGCCCAAGCCCAAAAGCGGTGCAGGGAAAACCATTTACCGCCCTCCCCCATGTGACGTCATCTACTAACGTCAGTTGTCCTTTGCTGACATCACTTGCCACATCACTCGCCACGTCACTACCACGTCATCTAACCCATACTCCCGCTGACATCATGCTGATGTCATCCGTCATTCAAACCAAAATTTCGTGCCAAAAATTCTTTTTGTCAAATGAAGGGTAAAAACGTCATTTTTTCTATAGTTTTCTGCATACAGTGCCCCTCGCGCTCTAGGAGTAAAATTGGCTAAAATCAAATATTAGACTGCCTCCGACCAGCAAAGCTACAAAAGAGAGCTCCACAAGACTACCATTCAACCCGCCATTTTGCAATTGTTGGCATTATGATGCATGTGTTGTACTTGATGGCAACCCTCTCATAGAAGATCATCTCACTTATATACATTCAGATGAATCTACAGAAGAGATATCAGATGTGACATAATTCATGGATGCAGGACAGTTCAAAGGAATCAAATGACAAGTTCTTAGTATGACAAGTAAGCTTTGCCATCAAGTCCAAAGGGGTAGATTGTTGGCATTATGGCTAAAGTGTTGTCCTTGATGGCAACCCATACAGGTGATAGATCACAGTACTTTAGGTCAGTAGCAGAGATTGATGATCAGCTATCAAATATTGAAGAAAATAAGGGGTACGCAGGTACACCGTACAGAAGGTGCGTACACGCAGGCCTGTCTTACATAAAGTGCCTACATACCCGCAATTATCCCGTTCATGAGGTGCGTACCCCCAGTTCACTCACTTCAAGGTAGAGAAGCGCGCTCACGTGGGGTTTCTTATGTTTGGCTCGTGGTATTTAGCCTGCCGCTCTTGATTCTATGGTTTTGGCCCGTGGTATTGTTTTATATTATTATCATTATTATTGAGCCCCATGTTTTTGGGCCCCTTGTATTGGTTATCTATGGTATTGATCCATGATTTTAGGAAGAGCTTGCCTATATAAAGCAAAGGAGATCATTTGGCTAGATACTTGTCAAATTAGAAGATCTTAAGAGAAGCTAGATCTGAAATTCTTGTAATCGGTTTGTGAGAGAAAGTTGAATCAATATTAAGGAGAAACATGAGAATTACAAGTCGGATCTACTAATGGGTTGATATCTCCTCGGCGCATGTTTAGATTTGTAGATCTGACAGTCTGGGTTATTCTTGAAGTCTTGAAATTATCTATACCCGCAGGTACGCAAGTACAGTGAAAGAAAAGTGCGTAGATACGCAGGCGCAGAAGTGTTGCAGGTGCGCAGATACGCAGGCATAGAAGTGCTGCAGATGCGGAGGTGCGCAGACAGTTCATTAGACACAGAGCGCAGGAAGTCTGTGAGGCACAGTGCGTGGGTACGCAGGAACGCAGTTGGAAACAGTGCGTACTCCTATGCAGGTGTTATATGGGTGAAGCTGCGTACTTCTCACGAAATCTATTTAGCTGCCCCTGTTTATTGTTGTGCTCTGGGTTTTGAAATGATGTCTAGTTTCTAATATTAAGTTCTGATAACAGTAGTGATTGATTAAATGTTTATACATTGATGGATGAATGGATCAGGTTCTTATTGACTCATTTTATGTGATCTGATGGACTAGATCTGATTGATGACTCACTTGTATATGTATTGATCTAGTGCTTGGGTAATTCAGAAGGTTGTTCGATTATGAGCTTCAATGTTGTTGGGCCCAGTATGAAAATTGGATGAAATATGTGTTGTGCATCCAGTCTGAGAATTGATGAAACGTGGTACCTAGAGGAGAGAAGATTGTAGGTCAGCACCTACGTACTAGTATCTAAGCTAGTACAAGAGCTAAAGGAAATCTTTGGAGCATTGTAGCAGGTAGTAGCCTGCGTACTAGTAAATGGATCGGCTAGTACAAGAGCAAAGGGGGTTGTAGTTCTCGTACTGGTATAAGACTACACCAGTACAAAATATTGTAAAAGGATTTTCTTATTAAGAAGAAGATTGAGATGACTTGCAGCAGGTGGTTTTCTCCCGCATTGGGTTTCCACCTTATATCATCGTGTTCATGTGTGTGCCTTATGTGTGATGATCTACTCTATATTACTGCATCTGTTAACTGATAATATGATTGATAATGTTCTAATGCACTCATTGAAGATCAATTAACTTAATCATAAGAAGTTGTGGAAGTAGCATATATGAATATGATTATGGAAATGAAAAAGTTTTATTAATGTGATAATACTGATTCACCCCCCCCCTCTCAGTATTATTTCCAACAACAGTAACATAGTTGAAAGCAAAAGAGGGATTTCTAAGCTCGCAGAAGAGAAAATCAGGGATAAATGGGGATATTTGCTACCCTAATAGTGGAAGCCTGTAGAAACATGAATTTGCCATAGGAAAGGCAGTGTGAAGGCACGTCAGCAGTTCTATTTTGCCAGACAGCAGTGAGCAGGGTCGGTTCAGCATTAAAGAGGATCCAAACAAATCAAAGAATATCAACTAAGCATTAAAGAGTATCAGTGTAGAATTAAAGACAAATCAAGTCAGAATTAAAGAGTATCGGAGCCAACAAAGAGAAGCAGATCAACATTAAAGACTATCAAATACACAGAGCTACTACAGAGGATAGCTGCGAGCCGAACCCTAAAGGCCTGCATCCAGCGCAACATCAGTTATCTTCCTCGAGCTGCTTCTATGTTACTTGTAAATTACTTTAGGTTAAAATCTAGATATTATTTCGTAGCTTTTATGAAATATTTGTTATACATATTTTGTCGTATAAATACCCCCTTCATCAGAGTTTTGAAGAGGTTGGGTGTGTGTAGATTTTCCTAGACCTTGCTGTAATATTGAACTTTTGGAATAAAAAGCTATTGGAATCCTCTGTTGTCTGGTCTACTGGATGAAGAATTGAAGCGGAGGACCTGTCACCAAATTCTTGAATCAACCTCCGGATCAATAAGTCCCTTATATCTTGTGTTTTACAGTTTTCTTGTTTACTATATCACCTGTGTTTCATAATCTGAATGGTAAAGAAAAAGGTTAATTCAGAATTTGCTTAACTGCACTCTATTTTCAGTCTTTATTATTCTCTGTGTTTTCTTCAGAATTAGCATAAACAGTGAATTCTTAATTTCTCCTGTTTCCTGATTCTCTCATGTTGAGTATTTGCTAAGGAATTCTTAACTGCTCCTTATCAGTAATCATCTTTTTTCCCTGTTTCAATATGTTGAAGGATTCTTAACTGCCCTTCACCCATTTGAGTCCATTCCATCAGATTCCAACCTTTATTTGTTCCCTATTTGACTACCTTGCTCTGTGATGCCATCCTCTGTTAGAAACCAAATCCAGAAATCCATCTCATTTGACTCCATCATGCCCAATGGACTGAAACTATTTTGTTTTACCTCACTGTGCTATTGAATCTCACCACCCAAACTCAAAACAAAACCCTTGAACTTCATAACTAGCCTAACACCTTTAAAAACAAAGCTAAATCATAAAAATAGAGCCCTCTCTGGATACAGATTGGCTAGAATCTGTATCTAAAAGATTGGTCTGTGGTCACCTCAGCCGTATTCCCTTTCTTACAACTTTTGCAAACAACCTGAGTGATAACATCATTGGCGACTCCATTGGGGACCTAAATAATTGTCTGTTACTATTGTTTATTTCATAAGCTATAGATGGAGCCTGAAGTTAGCCAGGTAGCCTTTGAAACTGCTTTTGCTTTGCAATTGCAGAAGTAAATAAATGCTGCTTCAATCTATCTCTGGTCTAGTTTATGTTTTGAATAGTTGGTTCCAAATACTTGATTAGTTCCTCTTTTCAAATAAATCTTCAAGAAAATTCAAAACTCCCATATCCAAAACTTCCTAGAAAAGATTCGTTACACCAGATCAAATCCTGATCCAAATCCTCCACCTGTGTTTGAAAATCCTAATCTGATCTCTAGGATTGTTAGAAGACAAGACAACCATGAAAATTCTGTTAATTCACACCTTGACAGACATTTGCAGAACTCCATCCAATCTGAGCTTACCTATGAAAAAATACCAAACCTTTCTATCATTGTTGTAGCTTCTCCAAGTTCACCATCAGCACCTCAAGTCACTCTTTTCACTCCTCCATCTTCAACACACATTCCCATTGTTATCCCTACTCATCTAGTTGTCACATCTGGTTCTGAAATCATGGCAAAGCGATATACTCCCCTAAACTTACCTGCAAATCCAGGGGCTATGCCTTAGGAATATCAAAGTAAAATCACCTATTTTGACAGTACTGGTACTTACATAGCTCAACAACATACCAAGAAAATGACCGACTATTTTGAAAACTATGAGATTGATGATGATGATGTTAGAATGAAAGTATTTATTCAAAGTTTAACTAGAGATGTGAGAACCTGGTTTAGAGCCCTCCGTGCAAACAATATCAATGACCCACAAGCTCTTTATTAGACCTTCTCGAATAGATGGGAAAAGAAGAAAGATCCTCTCCACATTTTATCAGAATATGAAAACCTAAGAAGAGGCACACAAAAAACTGTCCAAGATTACTGTACCAGATTCAATAATATCTTCCATGCTATTACTCAGAATCTCAAACCTCCTCCAGATTTGGCCTTGATCAAATTCCCTGATGCATTTGACTCTGATATGGCATACCAACTTAGGGAAAGAGCTCCTCGAAACTTAGAAGAAATGCAGAGCATAACTATCAGTGTTGAGGCCAACCTGATATCTAAACGGTCTAGAGCCAGAGCTGAAAGAAGGATACCTTTCAAAGAAGAACCTTCTGCCTTTGAACAAAAATTAGATGCAATCATTAAAGGAATGGACAGACTTGGAGATAGAGTGGAAACAATCGAGAGAAAATCCCCTTGGGATGGTCAACCAAGCAATACTGGGAGAAATCCAAATTTCAGGAAAAATCAAAATCCTAACACTGGAAAGACAAGGCCTGACCAAAATATCAGGCCCCCATTTCAAGAAAATTATGCTGAAGCCTCAACTTCTGATGAACCAACATAAGACACTCAAATTAATCTGATGGGACTCAACAATGAACAACAAGTTTTCTTGACCCAAGAGGATCAAGAAGCTAACATTCTTGAACAATTCCAAACTCAGTCAGGTGAATCATTTGACTTTAGGGAGGGATATGATACAACCATTTATGAAGTCCACAAACAATACAATCTAAGGAGCAGAAGAATAGATGTCCCTGAAATCAGCAAACAGAAAGATACCAAGCAGCCTAACAAAGGTAAGATCAATAACACCCTTGTACATATTCTTTCTAAAACAGATCCTAACCCTGATAATCCAATTGTTGAAGATGTATCAGACAATCAGCCACCTAACAGACAACCTTCCACTTCTATTCCTGCTAAAGGAAAAGAAGAAAAGCCTCTAGAACATGATTTGGAAACAATTGTAGCCCATAATCCCATTCCTGAAGAGGAGAAAAATGCAGAAAATTCAGTTGTCCGAAATGCGAAAACTCAGACCAAAAAACCTTTCAATCTTGAGATAGAAGTAGGCAAACTAAAGATAGCTATTCCCTTATCAGAATTAGCTAAACATGATTTCTATAGAAGTCAAATCAACAGATCACTCAAAATTTCTGTGAATGAAGATTCAGTAAATGTTTCTAATGACCAGCTAGAACTGATATTTGGCCCTGAAATAAATGGAAAAACAACAGAGGGACAAGTTCCTCCTTTTTATGTGGCTTTAAAAATACATGATAAGATACTCCATATTGCCATGTTCGATTCTAGTGCTTTCCATAACTTAATGCCTAAATCTGTAATGGAAAAACTTGACCTCGACATCACTAGGCCATATAAAGACCTTTTCTCTTTTGATTCAAGTCAAGTCAAATGTTTGGGTTTAATCAAAGATTTATGTGTGTCACTAGTCCAATATCCTGCCAAAACCATTTTGATGGACATAGTAGTAGCAGATATTCCTCCAAAATATGGTATGTTATTGTCTAGATCTTGGGGTGCAAAGCTTCAAGGATCTCTACAGTTAGACATGTCTTATGCTACTATTTCAGTGTTTGGTCAACCAAAGAGACTATACAGAGAAACCTTAATGAAGTATGTAGTAAGTAGTCAAGAGAAACCTCAAAATTTCCCTATCTACTCAGTACATTTAGACATGGATTCTTTTATCCTGTACAATGCTGAAATTGATCCCCCACATGAAATAAAACTTCTGGCAGATGAAACAGAAGAAACAACAAATGAAAAGTCTAGTGCCCGAATCCAAGAGATCTCTGAAAATCATGAAACGTTGGATAAACCAAAACAGTCTGAAAAACTAGATCTCCCTGCTGAACAAATCCCTGCAAATCCAAATACAAATCATGAACATGAAATCTTGTGGTACTTAAAATTTGATGGTTCTGTGAACAAATTAGGAGCAGGGGCAGGGGTCTGGGTGCAAAATCTTGAGAAAAATCATGCTGAAGGCCATGCCTACAGATTAAACTTCAAATGCACTAATAATATGGCTGAATATGAAGCTCTGTTGTTAGGTCCTAAACTGGTCAAAAAATTGGGAACAACTAGAGTGTCAGTCCTGGGAGATTCTGATTTAATCATTTAGCAGATAAGAGGGAAGTTCTTGACAAAAGATCCCCGATTAAGAGAGTATAGACGAACAGCTATAGAGATCCTCAACACATTTTTGGAAACTCAGCTTGCCAAAATCCCAATAAAACAGAACTCGCAAGCTCATAGCCTAGCAAAGTTTGCCAGCACTTGTAAATTGCCATTCGAACCAAATCATCAATTCACAGTAGAAATTAGACACAGGCTAGCCATACCTGATAACGTGAAAAACTGGCAAGTGTTTGATAGTGATAATCAGATCAATAATTGTTTGACCCTAGAAGAGGAATTTTCCAACGCTAACGTTGATGGAGATACAGTTGGTGAGTTTGATCTAGAAAATCAGTTAGAAGCAGACATTTCAGCAGAAAACACGACTCAAATGCTTCATCCAACAAAATTTACCAAAGAAGAAACACAGGTTATAAAGGAAACAGATGTTGATGAGTTTATTGAAGGAGAATCTGAAATCATTGATTTAAAAGACAATCATTTGCCTAAAGGATTAACTCCTTTGGAAGATTTCTTTGATTTCAACGATATTCCAAACAAACCCCAAATGTAACCTCCAAAAGCAGACATTGAAGACTACAACATAGGAACTGAACAAAACCCAAAAATGATAAAATTATCCAAATCTTTGCCCCCTGATAAAAAAGTGGAGTATGTTGAATTGATCAATAAATTCCAAGATGTTTTTTCCTGGAGCTATGAAGACCTGAAATCTTATGACACCTCTGTAATTCAGCATACAATTCCCCTCAAGGAAAATCAGAAACAATTCAAACAAAAGCTAAGAAGAATCAACCCTGTACTACTTCCTTTAATTGAAAAAGAAGTCAGACGAATGCATGATGCAGGGATAATCGCACCAATCAGATTTTCAGAATGGGTATCTAACTTAGTGCCTACAAGGAAGAAAACAGGAGAAATCAGATTGTGTGTTGACTTAAGAAATGTAAACAAGGTTTCTTTGAAGGACAATTACCCTTTACCTAGGATGGATCATATTTTACAAAGAGTAGTATGTGCTTCTACGATTTCACTTTTGGATGGGTTTTTAGGTTTTAATTAGATTATAGTTCATCCTAATGAAACTGCATTCACAACACCATGGGGTACATTCAAATGTGTTAAAATGCCATTCGGACTTAAGAATGCGGGGGAAAAATTTCAGTGAGCAATGGACATAGCTTTTGCAAAAGAAATTCACGATTTGCTGGTTGTATGCCTAGATGACCTCACTGTGTTTTCCAAAATAGATTAGCAACATTTAGATCATTTGAGACAAGTTTTCCTAAAATGCAAAGAATATGGTATTTCATTAAATCCTAAAAAATCTTTGTTTGGTCTAGAAGAAGGCAAACTGTTAGGCCATATCATCTCCAAAGATGGCATTAGAATTGATCCTGCTAGAATAGAAGCTATTTTGCAAATACCCCACCCCAGAAATGTCAAAGAACTTCAAGCTTTCCAAGGGAAGATTAACATTTTGAGAAGATTCATACCTAATTTGGCTGAATTAATTAGACTACTGAACAACATGTTAAGAAAGGATTCAAAGGTTAAATGGATGGTAGAAGCCAAATAAGCATTTGAAGAAATCAAAATGGCTTTGACCAAAACACCAGTCCTTACAATTCCAAAGTTCGACCGAGACTTCATAATTTTCTCGTTTGCATCAGAACACACTATAGCAGCTGTTTTATTGCAAAAAGATGATCAAGGATGTGAGAAAGCCATAGCCTTTTTTAGTAAAGCACTCAGAGATGCACCTCTGAATTACAAAATCATGGAAAAACAGGCTTATGCCTTGTGAAATCCATCCAAGACTTCAGAGTCTATATACTGTACTCACATGTAATAGCTTATATGGCAAATGTTGTTGTTAAAGATATCATGACTTAGGATGGAATTGAAGGCAAACGAGGTAAATGGATAGCTGAAATATTGAAGTATGACATAGAAATAAAACCTGCAAAGCTGATAAAAGGACAGGGATTGGCAAAACTCATGACTGAAACCAACTTTCAAGCCCTAGATATTAATGAACTAGATAATGAACAGGAGATGGCGACTCCACAAAATTTCAGCCAGGCCTTCTTAGAATCACCTTGGTATGATGATATAATTCATGTATTATTAAACCTACAAGCTCCTACAGGGTTATCCAGAACAAAGAAAAGGTTTTTAAAAATGAACGCTTCAAAATTCTGTATTTTAGATAATGTTCTTTTTTGGAAAAATCATAAATGTATTCTATTGAATTGTTTAATAAAAGAAGAAGCTGACAAAGTTCTCAAAGAATTTCATGCAAGAGACTACGGAGGACACCTCTACTGGAAATCAACTGTAGACAAAATCCTAAGGGCTGGATTTTACTGGCCAACTTTGTTTGCTGATGTAAAGAAGTTTGTCATTGCTTGCCACAGATGCCAAATCTTTGAAGGCAAAAGGAAACTGTTACCCTTTCCATTGAGACCAATTTCCACTGAAAAACCATTTCAACAATGGGGTTTGGACTTAATTGGAGAAATACATCCTTCCTCTTCTGGCCAACATAAATGGATTCTTACTGCCACAAACTATTTCACCAAATGGATAGGAGCCATCCCTGCTAGACAAGCCAATGATACAGTGATTATAGGATTCTTAGAGACCAACATCTTGTCTAGATTTGGCTGTTCTGAAAAGATCATAACCAACAATGCTGCTGCCTTCAAATCCAAGAAACTAATAAATTTTTGCAGCAAATATCATATCACTTTAGGCCATTCCACAACTTATTACCCTCAAGGTAATGGTCTAGTTGAGTCCTCCAATAAAACAGTGATCAATATCATTAAGAAAATATTGGAAGAGAACAAGAAAAACTGGCACAAGAAACTTACAAATGCACTATGGGCAGAGAGACTTACTATAAAGAGATCTATTGGAACCAGCCCTTATGAGTTAGTTTATGGCATGGAGGCTGTGTTTCCTTCATATTTAGGAGTTCTAGTAATAAAATTGCTGTAAGAGGCTCAGGTGGAACCAAATGACATTCAAAGAAGAATAAATCAGACCATCCATTTGCAGCAGACTAGAGAAGAAGTGCACCAAATGTCCTAAGTGTTACAAGAAAAACTTAAGAAGATATTTGATAAAAGGACCAAAGTAGAAGACTTCTACATTGGAGACAAAGTTCTAAGGTGGGATTCCAGAAGAGAAGACAAAGGAAAACATGGGAAGTTTGACTTCCTGTGGAAAGGGCCATTTATCATCCAGGCATTGCAAGGGAACAATACTTACTTTCTGAAGAGCCTGAATGGCATAGAAACAGAAGAAGGACCAGTGAATGGTCGAATGCTGAAACACTACTTTGATCTAGTTTTTTGATATATTCTAACTCTAACATGTACATAAGGAAATTCAGGATCAACAACTTGAAAGAAGTAATCAACTTGTTTATTGCAGCAATGAGAATGAGGAGGAAAGTGCAGAAAATTTTGAAATCAAGTGAAGGAACTTTACCATTTTGTTTTACCTCATTTCAGTTTATCAGAGATTGCAAAAGAAGATTTAGGAGCAGGAACATAAGATCAAGTAATCCAAGTGAAAGCTATCCAAAACAGATGTACAGTTGTTTGAATCAGCTCTAGAATAGTGTATATATTTTACAACATCCTTTTGTACAGTTTCTACATTCAGCAAAGGAAGATTTCAAAGCACAGTAAAAGGTATTCATAAGGCCATCTGACTTGCTATTCTTGACTTTCCACCAGGGAAAGCCATCCCCAAGTGGAGCCAGTGTTATACTCCTATAGTTATAGGTGTCATATTTCATGATTGACTGGTTGAGCTCTGTAATATGTTCATCCTTTCCTTGCTATAAAGGTTTCCATATTATCAAAAAATTAAAAAATGTAAAGAGGGTATACCCTAAAAAAAAATCAAAGGGTAAAAAGAATAAAATGGTCAAAAGAAAAAAATGAAAAGAAATGAACCCCAAATAAAAATAGACCAGGAAAGTGTGCAAGTCCAAATGCCACTACTATTTTATTTTCTGTAAATAAAGCATCATGTATAGCTTGTTGAAACTTTTTGCCACAATTGATGAATGGCCAAACAGCTTAATCTTGGCCAGTTCATGTTTGAATTTCATGTTTTAGAGATAGAGAATAAAATCTGTCCAAACTGTTTAAACTTGGCAGATAAGTAGATAGGTAGAAAAGCAAAGGAGCTCAACAGTTTAATCTGAGCCCTTAGAAGTAATAAGTGAAGACTTAGGTAGGCTTACCATTTAAAGAAAAGAAAAGTTGAAAAGAGTTTGCCAGTCTAAGTGCACCCAAGTAAAAGAAGAAAAAATGTTAGGCAAAGTAGACTGGGTAGGTAGATGAAGTTGCAGAATGAGACTTGTGATAGGCTTTGTCTCTTAAAAATGTGTTAACTTACACCTCTATCACAAGTGCAGCGGCAGATATTTCATTTGAAACAGGCTCAAGCGAGGCATGACTAACTCCCCTTCTTATTTTTCCCAAATCATTTACTAATTCCCCCCCCCCCCCAAAGATATTAAGATCTGCTTAATATCACTCATTAATCACTTATCTCATTTCATCAACATTTGCCTAAGTGAATCCACTTTTAGTTAGGGAAATGGAAAAATTCTCCATAAAAACCCTTTTTGTACCCTAGGCCTAAGTCTATCACTTAGCGCTTTTTATTTACATTTCTTCCATATTAGCTTTAAACATGTATTATATGTAAAACCCTATAAGTTTTTCCCTTCCCCGTATTATGTAAATATACAATAAAACCCCAATGTTATTTATCCCCGCCCCGGTTGATATGCAACCATAAACGTATTTTTTGGGAATTTATAAGTTAATCTGGAGCTTATTTAAAAACCTCCCTGTGCGCGTAAATGGGATTAATTAACCCCACATTAATTAATAACCAATCACCCTGATAACCAATCAAAACGCACCCGATACAATTAGAAAACATGATTAATTCACCGCGCTCGTGCATTAACTCCCCGCCATCTCCATAGAGCACCCACCGTCCAATCTCAGCCCATCCATCCGACGACCGATATTCATTTCGCGATCCCCTCCGCTGCTGAACTTTACCTCCCAAGGAAATGGTGGTTTTGGCGCCATACCAAATCCACGTGTCGTGCGCCCGCTATGTTCGCTGCCCCTCCACCCGAAACTGCTCAAGCCCAAAAGCGGTGTGGGGAAAGCCATTTACCGCCCTCCCCCAGCTGACGTCATCTGCTAACATCAGCTTTCCTTTGTTGACGTCACTTTCCACATCACTCGCCACGTCACTACCACGTCATTTGTCCTGTACTCCCACTGACGTCATCCATTCTTCAAACCAAAATTTCCTGCCAAAAATTCTTTTTGTCAAATAAAGGGTAAAAACGTCGTTTTTTCTATAGTTTTCTGCATACAGCGCCCCTCGCACTCCAGGCGTAAAATTGGCCGAAATCAAATATCAGACTACCTCCGACTAGCAAAGCTACAAAAGCAAGCTCCGCAAGACTACCATTCAACCCGCCATTTTGCAATAACACAGTTGAAAGCAAAAGAGGGATTTCTAAGCTCGCAGAAGAGAAAATCAGGGATAAATGGGGATATTTTCTACCCTAATAGTGGAAGCCTGCAGAAACATGAATTTGCCACAGGAAAGGCGGTGTGAAGGCATGTCAACAGTTCTATTTTTCCAGACAACGGTGAGCATGGGTTCAGCATTAAAGAGGATCCAAACAAGTCAAAGAGTATCAGCTAAGCATTAAAGAGTATCAGTGTAGAATTAAAGACAAATCAAGTCAGAATTAAAGAGTATCGGAGCTGACAAAGAGAAGCAGATCAACATTAAAGACTATCAAATACACAGAGCTACTACATAGGACAGCTGCGAGCTGAACCCTAAAGGCTTGCATCCAGTGCAACATCAGTTATCTTCCTCGAGCCGCTTCTATGTTACTTGTAAATTACTTTAGGTTAAAATATAGATATTATCTCACAACTTTTATGAGATATTTGTTGTACATATTTTGTTGTATAAATACCCCCTTCTGCAGAGTTTTGAAGAGGTTTGGTGTGTGTAGATTTTCCTAGACCTTGTCGTAGTATTGAAATTTTGGAATAAAAAGCTCTTGGAATCATCTGTTGTCTGGTCTACTGGATGAAGAATTGAAGCAGAGGACCTGTCACCGAATTCTTGAATCAACGTCCCGATCAATAAGTCCCTTATATCTTGTGTTTTACAGTTTTCTTGTTTAGTATATCACCTGTGTTTCATAATCTGAATGGTAAAGAAAAAGGTTAATTCAAAATTTGCTTAACTGCACTCTGTTTTCAGTCTTTATTATTCTCTGTGTTTTCTTTATAATTAGCATAAACAATGAATTCTTAATTGCTCCTATTTCCTGATTCTCTCATGTTGAGTATTTGCTAAGGAATTCTTAATTGCTCCTTATTAGTAATCATCATTTTTCCCTCTTTCAATATGTTGAAGGATTCTTAACTACCCTTCACCCATTTGAGTCCATTCCATGAGATTACAGCCTTTATTTGTTCCCTGTTTGACTACCTTGCTCTGTGATGCCATCCTCTATTAGAAACCAAATCCAGAAAGCCATCTCATTTGACTCCATCATGCCCAATGGACTGAAACTATTTTTTTTTACCTCACTGTTCTATTGAATCTCACCACCCAAACTCAAAACAAAACCCTTGAACTTCATAACTAACCTAACACCTTTAAAAACAAAGCTAAATCATAAAAAGAGAGCCCTCTCTAGATATAGATTGGCTAGAATCTGTATCTAAAAGATTGGTCTGTGGTAACCTCGGTCGTATTCCCTTTCTTACAACTTTTGGGAACAACCTGAGTGATAACAGAGAGAACTATTTTTAGAGAGACTATCCTACTGGAGTGGCTACAACCACCCTCCAAAATTTTCCTATGATTCGATTTTGGAGCCTCCCTTCTTATCCATAACAATTCATCTTGCACTAATCCAGGTATTCATGCTTCGACTGAGACTTATATTTTCATTTTTTCTTATGTTTGTTAACATAGCTGATTTTTCTAAGTCACAATTTGATCTCCCAACTTGGTCTCATAGTAGTTCTAGGCTTGCCTCCAGAAACTGCACAATCCTTGAGGGAAAGAAACCTTGAAGATAGGAATTGTGTAGTCCTTATTGGAAGTCAACCTTGAGCTTAGAAATTGCATAGTCATGGAAAGCACCCTAGCAATAAGCTCAACAACTGCACAACCCTCATTAAGCTCAGAAATTTTGCAGTGAGCATTGAGTCAGAATGTTTCCCAGTTGCCCAGAACTACACAGTCTTTCCCTGCAGTTTGCATGGAAAGTCCCCCCCCCCCCCCCCCCGAAAAGAAAGAAAACTAAAGAGAAAAAAACATCCTGAGGAAGTAGGGATCCATTATTAGTATCCTGAAGGAGGCACATATGCTATTTTAGAAATTTTCTATCAAGTGTCACTTTTTCCTTGATTTTAGGTAGGCACGTCATAATGCCTCATTTGATCAAATATAGTCAATCAATGACTCTAGAGCTCATTTTCACATTCGACCTTAAATATCTAGCATTCTTGAAGAGATTAAGGAACCTTTGGTGGAGTTGTTGTCTCTTTTCCAAGTGAGTTCTGATTTTATTTCCTTTTGCCGCCTTTTTTGTCACTTTTTGTCATTTCTCTTGTGTTAGTGTTGTTTTTCTTATTTCTCTTCATAGTTGTTAGTGTTTAACCTTATTTTAACTTGAAGAAGTTTTGTTTCAAGTTAATGTTTTCCTTTCGTTTCTTTGTTTTGCACCGATGGTCGTCGTTGATGCGACTCTCCTCACCAATTTGATTTTCTTCCCGTTTATTCAACTTCTGCACTTGATATATCATGATTCATTCATACTTATTTAGATATGCATTCAATCTCACATTATCTCTCAAATATTCTCATTTTCCACACTTCGCTTGGGCAGATCTACACTTTCCTTGGCTGGTTTTCACTTTGCCCAGTTGGGAAGTGCGCAATCCTAAGGCTGAAGCTCAAAGATTGGCCTCTGGAACTGTGAAGTGCATAGTATATGATGGCCCAAACTGCACACTACATAGTTCCATGGGTCATCCTATCACCTTGGCCACTGAGACTGCGTAATGCACAGTCTCTCCTAGTCTCTGCTGAGGTTGGGACTATGCATTGCACAATCCCAAGCCTCAAGCTTCATCCTTGTCCACTCGTAGTATGCAGTAAATAGTTCCCAAAGTCATCCAGACCCTCTTACCAATGAAAAATGTGCAATCCTTCCCATCAGATGCCCAGATTGCTGCTTGATGTTGCTTTGAAGGTAGATTTGCTGAAGCTAATGTTTTCTTTCCATGAGTGTTCATTTTGTCCCACATGTACCACAGTTGTGAAGCACTTTCTCCCAGCAATCACTATTACCATGACACCAAGGAGAGTTTCTTCAATGGGGACCATTGAAAGTAGCACTTGGGAAGTAGTTGAAGCAAACACTAGTGACTAGTCAGTATATGCAGATACTCAATTATTTATAGAAAAGGATTCAACACTAGCATGGCAGCAAGTTAATGAAACTCTTTTACCAAAGAGCCTTGAGGCAGATCTAGAGGACAACTTTGGAAGAGATAGTAGCAGAAGGTAGCAACCTGGTACAAGATAAGGGAAAGAGAAATATTGCAAACAGTACAAAGGGGGGACAGAGATGCAAGATAAAAGTGGATCCAATCTTCATGCAGGAAGATTTGGCAGTAGAAGAAAAAGGAAGCAGAGGATACAAAGAGAAGAGTAGAGGAAGAAAGAAAAGTAGATCTTGTAGGAAGCAAAACGAGGGTCGCAAAAAGAATAAAAAGAATTGAGGGAAGAATGGGAACAAAGGAGGAAATAATAGGAGGAGAATTTGAAGAACGAATGAGAAGAAAGTAAAGGTCCAATGTTAGGAGAAACAACGTCGATTCAAGTTGAAGAGCAAGGACAAAACCAAGCAGAAGCAGAGGGGGATAGCTAAAAGATGTAGGATTGGGAACTTACTCAACAGATTGAAGATTTTATTGAAGTTGCAGACATGGATTTGGAACTAGAACTATAGGATGAATATGTTGACCTAATGTCTAGTGCACCACAGGTCACCATTCAGTGTCCACCACCTACCTGTAGAGTTAGCCCCAAGCGAGGAAGGGAACATAGTTCCACTTGGTGATGATCTGATAATGGATGTGTACAATCTCTCATATAATGAACTTTAGAAGAAGATTGTACAAATGTCTACAGAGCATTTTCTAGATGGTATTGCATCACCTACATTCATTAGAGAAAGGGTGATAGTGGCGAACACCAACAGGAATCCAAACTCCATTGTCGAATCCAACTTGGCCTTCACAGGTGTGATGAGATCAAACAATCAATATTTGACGGTCAAGAGTAAGAAATTGATACAAAATCTACAAGTTTCTCGGCAAGAGATAGAAAAAATCCATGAAGCAATGAAAAATGCAGCTCCCACACTGGTCTACTTGGGGGAAATGAAAGAAATGATACTTGGTGAGGTATCAACACCTGAAGAGACCATGTGGAACCTATATGAGGAGCTCATGACCATACACGAGGCAGTTTTCCACTTGCATCATTTGCAGTAGTAGAGCAAGGAATTTGTCAAGACTCTTAGGAATGTGCAAACTTCCATCACTATCGTGCAAGAATGGAAAATGTAATACAAAGGGGCACTGCTTACTTTGGTCAAGAAGATGAAGTCACAAGAAGAGTTGGAGCAAGAAATAGTTCAAATGTGGATTTAGAAAACCAAGCATCTAGCCTCGTTCATTGTAAACATTTAGGCCTCATATGTACGGTTGTACAACAGTTAGGGAAAATTTTGAGGATGGAAATTTATCATAAATTTTAGAAACCTTGGCGAATCTTACGAGTCTCTAATATGTAGACTGTAAAATGTTTGGTGATATTTTTTTAAAGATACCTAAATTTATAATGACTTTATATAGTCTCTATAATTTTTTGGTGATTTTTAGGATAGCATAATTTTATACTATAAAATTTTGGCGAATCACTTTTAGAAAAAAATGGAAATTGACGAATCTTTTTTTTGTTAAAACCATGGAAAATTAGCCCACCCGTGAATATTAACCCCTAAAATTTTCCATGACAACAGTTTGGATTTCATGGTGAGAACCCACAAGATCCCATTAGTCAGTTCACTCACCGAAGCTAAACATAAACACCAAGTCAGGAAGGAGATTGAAGAGTACTTGGAGTAGCTAAGACATGTTTCCACCAAGGAGGATTTAGAGTTGAACATGTAGAACATGTAGAACTACATCAGTGGTCCCGTCTAGATCAGAACCATGTTGTTCCTATTCTAAAAGGAAGTTAAGACTTGTTCCAAATCAAATTACTCGGATGTTGTGGAGGCTAGAGTCTGCTTCCAGTCTAACACCATCATGCAGTTTGGGGATGTCATCGCACAATATCAAGCTTGACATTGATACATGACCGAGAAGCATCAAGTGGGAGTTGTTGAGCCAGAGTGTTCCCAAACTCAAGAATCATAGTGTCTTGTCTTGTTAGGCTGTCAAGTTGTCTCTACCATATTTTGTCCTATATGGGTATGAGTGTAAATTGTATTATTATTTGTAATTGTGTTGTAAGTGAAATTCCAAGTGTCAATATTGCAGTATGAAGAGTGATGATGTAATGCAATGAGTCATTTTGTAAAGAAGTTGAAGAGTCATGAGGGTAGTCCAAAGGTCACAAAGGGGAGTTGAAGAGTCACCCCCCTCTTATTATAAAAAGAACATCATAACTCATGTAAAGGTATTTTGGGAGCCAAGATTTTGGCTAGGCTTAGGCTTAGGAAGAGGTTGGGAGTATTATGAAGAGCCTTGGCTTCTCTGCAACATAAAGTGAGTATACTTCTTTGGAGGAGCAGGTGTTCTTGAATTTAATGCTCCACTATTGGGGCTACTGGTCGTCAATGGTGTATGTATGAATGGAACTTTAACTTATAATAATAATAACAGAGTCAACACGCTTTCATGCATATGTTGTGAATACAATAGGACTATTCTTGTTGTATTTGCATTGTATGTTATTTAACTTACACATATGCTTATGAACTATTTTTTTTTTGCATTTGTATGAATCTTGTTGAATGTGTGTTGTTTTATTAACTCATCACTTTAACTTGTGGACTATTCTGCATCTTAGCTCGTGATGTCATTTCGCTCATGTGTTCCTTCCAAGATGTGTACTATTAAATGCTTCCAAGGGGCACACTTCCTTTTCCATTTATATGTTGGAACCTTCATGCATCACACTTGACTCTCCGTAGGGTAACACACTTACTCTCACCCAAAGTTATGTGCATTTCCATAGTCAAGGCATAACATTACTACCCACTACTGAGACTCATACTCCAAATGGTTTGAGGTCTAGTTGGGACTTCATATCAGGGAGATCCCCTAAATGTTGGTGAGTCTAACACCATCAACATTTCTGGCACTAGAAAGAGGGCTAGATGATGAGTTGATCCCTTGAAGTCTATTTTGAATCTCTACACTCATTTAATGACTTCTCACCAAATCATAACCCCGACATGTTTTTCCAAACACATAAATCTGAAAGTGCCAATGAGAATTATTGATGACTTGTTCAATCTGAAATTCAATAGCGAGGGTGAAACAACCTTAATTGACCACACCACACAATTTCTTAATTTCTGCACAAAGCACAATATCCATTGTGAGGATGTAGGCTATAGGTTGTTCATTATCACATTCATAGGGAGTGTGTGAAACTGGTGTGACACATTGCCTAATGACTCCATTCACTCTTTCAAATAACTTTTCATAGAGTCATGACGTGCTTTCAATCTTTATGATCATAAATCTCTTAATAAGAAAATTTTGAATCTACGAAAAACACCTGATGAATCTGTTAAGGATTTTCACAATCATTTCATTCATTACTACTTTGAATTTCCTGAAGATAAAGTTGATTGGTCTTTCTTGGTATATATATTTCTATATCGTGTTCACATTTCAGAAAATCCACACGAGTTAGAATATTTTTAACCTCTCCCAACATACCTCAGTGTTAAAGCTTCGAAATATGTGACAGACAAGACTGTTGTTCCAAGTGACCCTCCATCCCCCTCTCATCAAACAACTCTAGTTTCACAAGTTGAGGTGGGCAAGGTTGAGAATTCACCTGTTGATCTAACAGCATCTCCTCCTACCCCACTTACTCAAAATTTTAGCACATATTTGGACTGTGACTTCGATGATTGTGATGAAGTGATATCTCCTCATCCTCCCTCATTTTTCCCCTCTGATCCTTCATATTTTGATGTGTTGTGTTCACCTATTTCAAATTTCTCTTGTGATGTTCACGAGGATCAAGTTTTGGATGGAGTTGATGTTGAACAACCAACCTGCGATATCACTTTTTATGAGTATATATAGGAGTTTGAATAAGAATCTATGGTGAAGGATGACCTCCTTCCACCCACACCTCTTTTGCATTATCTTGAAATTTTCCATGATTCTGTCATTTTTGTTCAATCTTGTGAAAATTCATTTTCTGATGTTACTACTTTCGATCATTTGTAGAACATGTGGAATGCCAATTTTTATTTTGAATGTGGAGAGGACAAATATTTTCAGCCTGATCCTCCCAATCTCTCATCTTACCTTTCTGGGAACATAGAGGGTGAAATTTATCATTCTTCATCATCCCCTCTTTATGATTCATCAGATCATGAGGATGCCTCTGTTCATAATCTTGAACTTTCTGATCATGGTTGTTGGGATCTTTTCATTGATTCATTTTATTGCAATTTTGATTATTCGAATGTTGATCTTTCTAAGCCACTGATCTTCGATGATCCATCTTTTGGTGAATTGGAAACTCGCTAAGATGTTGAGGCACTTCAACCCAAGTTGATGGCTATGTTAGGTTCTCATAGCCTTGAGGTCAGTTCCACTTCCGATCAGAAATATGTTGAATCTTTCTAGGCTCCTCATCACATTGTTGTACACATTGAAAATCAATCTATCTTACAACCTTCACATCCTCCATATGTATCAAATGATCCTATTTCTCAACCATTAGAGGAGTCACACATAGCATGCACTATTTCGAAATGCAAATTTTCTTCTTTCTTCATGTTTTCTCATTTTTCAAGTTCAAATGTGTGTTCCTTCTTGTCTTTGGTTCGCAATGTGTTTGGACACCATGGTACATCCGTAGACCTTTCATGCGCTTTCTTCTTTTACTTTTCTGTGGGTGCATTCAAACTTCGAACATTTTGGTTTGTATCGACTTATCTTTCTTGCTTGTTGTTATGCTTGTATATCTTTCTTGACATGCATTCCCTCACTTATATAGGCCATCCAATGAACTGGTGGCTGCATTAGAAGAATCACTTTACGTAAGCCTGGCCTATGTTTTATTTAGGTTAGGAGTAGGAGTAGTTTTGATTTTTTTCCCCTAGGAAAAATCGTAATTTCATTAATGAAGAGAAATTACATTTTGTAGATGCATATGCATATTCAGATCATATCTATGACATGACTGCATCATCAAAAGAACCAGAGTTCAAAAAAAGGTTGTTACCTTGATCCACGCAGGGAGGTAACAATATCCAATATGTATTGAGAGATAATCAGAAAATATATAAAAACTGAACTGTCAAATAGGCGATACATATATACAAAAGTAAAAAACCATATGCCCTATAAATTTATTCAATGATGTCCATAAAAGGCCAATGGTAGTACTGATAGTGTGCTCCATCAAGCAGTTCCTGGATCATCCAGATGCCCAGATCCCAGAGTGCAACTTCTTTGGAAAGGTAGTCAGCAGCTGCGTTCCACTCCCTGTAAATGTGTTTGCAAGTAAAAGAGTCAAAATAAGAAATCAATCTCAGAGCCTCATCCAAAATATGACTCAATGAGTAAGTAGAGCATCTAGAGGTTCTATTCAACCAGTCACAAACAATTTTGGAATCCCCAAATAATTGTAAGTCTCTACAATTTTTCTCCAAATCAATTTGAATAAGGTATTTTGCTGCTGATAAATCTGCAAAATTATTTGAGCCTCTTCTAAATCCCAAGAGCATGATGTATGAATGATGAGGAGAGATATGTAAAATACCCCCCCGTCCCCACAACCATTCCCCTGTGCGGCCCCGTCGAAATACGCCCAAAGCATGCTGTGGTCAATATGTTCAGGAATGATACTTCTGGGCCTCGGGAGAGGAGGGTCATCTGGGATAAGAGCAAAGTCGACCCGTACCTTGGTCACAATGATAGGCCAGTGAGGAGGTGAGTTCAGTAAAATAAGGTTATTGCGGGAGATCCAGATGGCCCAACAAATCAGTAAGGGAAGATTACGCAGCTTGGGGGAGGAGACAGAGGTATACCAAATATTCCAAGCCTCAATGATAGATACAGTAGTCCAGTTGCAAGTGGGGGAGACAGCAGAATAACCAATACCCACAGCCTACGGGCTTCCACGCAATCGGGGAATAGGTGATTAACAGATTCATTTTCGTATTTGCAAAGGCAGCACCAGTGTGGTCCGTAATGTGCGCGCTTGAGGAGATTATCACTAGTAGGGATCTTATTTTTCAAGATACACAACATGAGCAGCCTAGTCCTAGGGGGTGCCTTCAGCTTCTAGAGATGTTTCCACCATGCTTCTATGGTCTGTGGTTTCCTCGCATCAGACAACACCAAATTGTTGGCATTATGATGCATGTGTTGTACTTGATGGCAACCCTCTCATAGAAGAACATCTCACTTATGTATAACTGGATGATTCTTCAGAAAAGATGTCAGATGGAGGACAGCTCAAAGGAATCAGATGATAGTTCTAAGTGTAACAAGTTAGCTTTGCCATCAAGTCCAAAGGGGGAGATTGTTGGCATTATGAGACAAGTGTTGTCCTTGATGGCAAATCACATTGATGACAAATCATAGTGCAGAAGGATAGCAACAAGGAATTGATGATCAGACTACAAGTATGAAGAGAAAATATATACACGTTGGTTCACTATATACCAAGTCGCGTATACAAGCAGGTTCACTATATACCAAGTCGCGTATATGCAGGTTCGCTATATACCAAGTCGCGTGTACACGCAGGTTGGCTTCAGTAAAAGAGCGTGTATGTGGAAAACTTATCTTTGGTCCGTGGCAGTTATTCCTTGGAAGTTGTGCCTATGGTTTTGGACCATGGTGTCTCGACGGACGTGTTGATCCCTAGTTTTGAAGTTGATGGTATTGGATTTCTATGGTTTTGACCCGTGGTATTGAGCAAGGCCTAAGGCTATATAAGGAGAAGAAGATCATTAGGCAAATGTATCTGAAAAATTCTTGAATATCTGATGAAGTATTAGATCCAGTATGCAGGTTGTGGGTTGATGATGCATTGCTTGATCTGAGCTAAGGAGAGATCTCACCGGTTGATGGAGAACAAGATCTAAGGAGAGATCGGGATCAAATGGTTTGAAATGAACTATCCTTATATGGTTGATTATGCTTATTCTAGATCTGCATACTGACGCAAATAATGTTCTATAAGTGTTATAGTATGATTGATGTCTGGTACAGATGCAAAGTTATAAGGAAATATTTTTAGATCTGTACGCGGGTTGACCTTGGAAAAAGAGCGTATACACGCAGGTTGGGTTCATCCAAGTAGCGTGTACATTGTAAAGCTTGATATTTGAAGTTGCAGATGGGTCTGATGGTTATTGTAGAGTTCTGTGTCTGCTCTGTGTTCTGGTGACTGTGTTGTTGACAGTGTTTCAGTGTTTCAGTGATTAATGATGAAGGTTGTACTACAATGGTGATTGTCTTATGGATCCAGTATGAAAATGTATGAAACGTGGTCCTGGGTAGATCGTAGGCCGGCACCTACGTACTGGTAATCATATCAGCCAGTACAAGAGCAAGGGGAGTAAAGATTGGAGCATTCTGTAGGTAGGCACCTACGTACTAGTAAATGGATCGGCTAGTACAAGAGCTAAGAGGGTTGTAGCCCTCTGCAGGTTGTAGCCTGCGTGCTGGTAAAGGACTGCACCAGTACATTGTAAACGAAGTTTCTTATTAAAGAAGAAAGAGACGAATTGCAGCAGGTGGTTTTCACCCACATTGGGTTTCCACCTTATATCATGGTGTTCATGTGTGTGGCTCTTGTGTGATGATCTGTTCTGTTATACTGCACCTGTTTACTGTTAATATGGTTAATAATGTTCTGATGCATTTACTGAAGATAAGCTAACTGAATCATAAGATCTCTTGATATACGTTAGTTGCAATAAACACAGTAGCGTGTACACGCGGGTTCACTTAACTGAAGTAGCGTATATGTTTCTAAGTATGAAATTTAAAAGTTTTATCTAATCTGATAATACTGATTCACCCCCCCCTCTCAGTATTATTTCCAACACAAATATCCATCTTTAGGGGAAAATTTGCCTCATTTTGAGAGGGACCAAATGATCTCATCTTCTCCATCAGTTATGCGGATATGAGCTTCAGAAAGTGTCTGAGTATAGTCCTCCTAGAGCTGCTTCCATTGAGGAGGTATTTTTAATTGAAGAGCAGTTTTCCAGGCCTGATGTAGAAATGTGGAGTTTTCTCCATCGGCTATATGAGCTATGTGTGTAACATTATGTTCCTGTAGGAGATCTAATGGCAGTCTGTGAGTGTTTCCGCACCCGATCCACGGGTCAATTCCAACTCGGACCCTATGTCCCGAGTGGATTCTCCAAGTGAGTCCTGCCTTGATAGGATCCAATGCCTTGATTACTACCTTCCAAATAGTCGAAATCCCAATAGTGCTTCTAAAAGGTCTCCTAATCCAATCTAAGATCTACAATGGGGCGATGTATTTTGATTTTGTCACTCTCGACCATAGGCTATCAGATGTGATTAGATGCCACCTAAGCTTTGCAGCCAGTGTGGAGGAGAAATCATCAAGTTTTTTTAACCCCCATCCCCCCCACCTTTTGGGTAGATTGAGGGCGTCCCATTTGACCCATGCAAATATCTTGCCTGACTGGCTTCCCTTCCATAAAAATATACAACAAAGGGCTTGTATCCTGGTAAGAATACATTTAGTAATCCAAGCCAAGGACATCCAGTAAATAGGTGTGGCTTCCAATACACTCTTAATGAGAGTGAGACGGCCAGCATGAGAAAGATATTTGAGGTACCAGATCTTGAGTCTTTTCTCCATCTTAGCTATAAGCCAGGTCCAATCTGCTATCTTGTAGCCCAAGGGCTTTAACTTATACCCCAGATATTTCAAGCCTTCTGCAAGGCCCAGTTGTGTGAACCAGAAGTGATGAAGTGCAAATTGTATTTCATGCTGGGTGCATGCTGCCACTGTTAGCGTTGATTTATTATCATTTATCAGCATACTAGTAACCGTCAAAAATAAGGAAAATGTGGCTCTGATATTGGTCATATCACCAATGCTTCCATTGAGAAATATTAGGACATCATCCATAAAAAGTAGATGTGTGAGCATGCAATCATCTATTATCTTGATACCCTATAGCCTGCCTCTTCTATGTTCATCCTTTATAGTCCTGCTGAGCCCCTCCATGACAATGAGGAAAAGTAATGGTGAAAGTGGACAACCCTTCCTTAATCCTCTTTCAGAAAGAAAAAAAGGGGTTGCACTTCCATTGACTAGGACACTGAGTGGAATGTTAGTGATACAACTCATGATCCATTTGATGTAAATGAAGGGAAACCCCAGATGGGTTAAAAGTAGTCTAATGTATAACCAATTTACTCTATCAAAAGCTTTAGATAAATCTACTTTCAGGATCATACCTTTGCATTTCCTGGTATGTATAGTGTTATCACTCAGAACTAAAAAAAAAAAAAAAAAAAAATTGTATATAATCGTCTGCCCTAGTCCAATGGCAAAAGTCTGTGTTAGGTTGATTTCATTTTTTTTTTCTTACTTAGGATTTGAATGTTAAAGTTCTTAACTTAAACCATACTCAACTCCCATTGGTTCTAATTCATCCATCATTGTTCCATAGTCATGTCTTATCCATGTCTGAGTCATCGTGTCTTTTAGTGATTTCGTAGCATAAATCCCATTGGCCAGTTTCACAGCGCAATTATGGTTTAGCAATTTCGCAGCGTGTCATGATTAGGCCGTTTCACAGCGCATTATTAGAATTTCAAACTAACAGCGCTGTGAAATCATGGATTCGTGCTTTTTGCAGCGAATCTTTCCTAAAAGGTCAAGTCTGTTATCCGAGTCATCAGTTGTGTCCACTCATGTCAGTTTTTGTACCTCTCGTATCACGTTTGAACACTCATTTGCCACTATCCCACTACTAGCTCTGTCAACATGCACAGAAATATCATTCCTAAGGGATTTTACCGTGCATGTACTTAATGATAGTCGTAAGTGCTGCATGAGTGACAAAGAATTTGGATTTCAAGCGAGGTTGTTTTCAAGCGAGCCTGATTTCAAGCGAGGCTGAATTAAAAGGAACTGAACTACCATTGCAACTGAAGCTGTTAGACTCTGTGTGTGTGAAGATTTTGAAAGGAAAATGGAGAGAAAAGAGCACAGATCCGGTAAATGCCAGAGGACTGAACCTGAGGGCTTGGATATAGCGTTGAGGGATGAAGGTGTGAAGAAAGCGTTCAAAGATGCCGGCTGCTGGAACTTTTGCAAGAAGCTACAAGGAGGACATGCGCAGGTAACCAAAGAATTTGCACTAAACTTCACTGGTTTAAATTCAAAGATTGCTATGTTAGAAGTCCAAGTTTCTCCAGAAGCCATAGCTGCTGTGACAGAGATCCCAAGAGGACGGGAAGAGTGGTTTAAAAATTTTAAGTTTGATATGAACCCTTGTAAAGAATTTTTAAAGGAGGCATATGTAAATGAAGACTTAACAAAAGCAGTGCCCAGAAATTATGTCAAGGAACATTATGCTCTTCTTCTCACCTGCATTCAAAAATACTTGACCTGTGAAGGAAGGTACAATAAGGTCTATTCTTACCATTTCAAATTTCTTTTACATTTCACTGGGAAAGTTTCCATAGACATTCCTTTTTACCTATTTCGCAGTTTAAGTAAGATGTGTGACAATGTGCAGTTAAGGAAAGAGGACTGTGAAACCTCTTTATTTCATCATGGTTTGATTAAGTTGTTAGTTTTAGATGGCCTCCAAAAGATAGGCAGGGACTGGAATTCGTTTATTTTCATGGCTGGATTCCAAAGCAAGACTGGCCTTACTCCACAACCAGTCAGAGAACTCACAATAGCTGAACTTCAAAAAGAAGCAAGAGCCAAAAAGCAAAACAAGTCACAGCCAAGAAAACCAGTGAAGCCACTAATCATTCAAGAACAACCTTAGAAATCAACAAAGGAAAAAACTCAGGATAAGAAGACTACACCTGAAACAAGCAGATCTGAAGAAGTCTCAAGGGTAAGGACAAGAGGTCAAATAAATAAGGAAAAGGGTAAATCCATAGCTGTTGAAGAGAGCCCAACATCCAAGGCAAGCTCGAATGATTTATTACAGGCCATTGAATTCGAGCAGTTTGAACCAGTCCATATTGATTTGACACAGTCATCACCAGAAACTGCCAAGAAGTCTAAAGCCTCAAAAAATCTCAAGTTCGATGAGCCAGGTGAAGAATTCATTTTAAAACCCAGAAGACCAATTACAAGGAAGCAAGTAAAAGAAGCACTGTCAAAGATAGAGGCAATCGAGAGAGTTAGGCAAAATAATGCAAGCAGAACAATCATCACATCTCAAGAAGATAATATAGCAGTCATGAAGAGCCAATTAGAAGCAGCCCAATATGAGATTGCCAAACTGAAGCAAGCAGTTAGAAAGCATGCAGATGTGTATACAAAATATCGTAAAGCTCTGTGGGGTGGAACTGAAACCTTTCAAAACCAGTTGAATTCAGTAGTTGATGGCCATGCACAATTTCACACATGGACAGTACCAGCCATCAAAGAGGCCCAGTTCGTTAGAAAAATAAATATGCAATTAAGAGCTGAGAATAAAGCTCTGAAGAAGAAGATTGAAGACCTGAAGGTACAGCTAAGCCAGTTAGCTGCCAAATGAATTTTCTTTTTCAAAGGGAGGTTTTGTTCCAAGTTTTTGTCAAATTTGCTTAGTCTTACTGTTTTTGAAGACATGTAAATCCCTGCTATTATATGAAAAGTCGAAGGGAGTTTTGGCAATCAAATGTTTCGGTGATAAAGGTCTCGGGTAAAGGCATGCTGTTTTAAATAATTCAGCAGTTTCGTAGCGCGCTACGAAACTGCTGAAGGTGATGATTTTAACACAGAACAGGCAGTTTTGTATTTTGAGCGGAAATTTTGAAAAGGAAATGCCAAAAGGGTATACAAGATATCAGCGGGAACGACAATAGCCAATCAAAACAAGACAGGTGGAGGATTTAAAAAGGTGGAATATTTCAACCCATTTTTAAAGTTCTGTGATATCCCCGTTGTCACCGTTCAAGAGGTAGCAAATCTTTTGCATACAAGGACCTTTTGCTTGCACACATGTCAATCGATGCAGCTCACAACACATCCAGAACGTGGCAGTGTTCCATATTATGGGTTATTAAAGGCTAGAAACATGCTTGGTACATTCGAGCATTTTGAGGAAAACTGGAGCCGAGAAGTAAGGGAAATCTCCTAATACTTCTGAGCAGTTGAAAGGTTCAGCGTTCAAGATCACTATGGAGTATTAAACATCCAGCTCAGCCAAGTCGAAAGAGGACCAAGTGTCAGAGAATAAGAAGAATTCATTATGCATGCAAAATGGAGTTAGAGTCATAGTTAATTTAGAACTCTTAAACACTACAGTCAGTTCCTTATTGTATTTATTAGTTAGTTCAATAGCTAATAGGTGTCATTAGAGGCAGTTATCGAGTTCCCCTCATGCTGGAGGAGGAAGCTCGAAGTAGTTAGAATAAGGATTCTATATATAGCTGGAACATCTATGTAAGGAGGGTTGGAGATTTTATAAAACAGAGTATTGTTTTGGCTTATGTAGAAAGAAAGAGTTCAGTAATATAATAGAACTGCTTTTCTTCTCAGGATTCATAAAGTGTTTCTATGTTCAAGATGTGTGGTTTTACTTTATCCTTGATTTATTTTACAGTTGCATAGATGTGTAATCACTCAGAATTCACTTATGCTGCTCTGATTTCCTGTACACATTCATGAACTGTGGTTTTATAAGAGTTGTGTTTTGAACATTTAAATGCCACATGCCCTGACTTCTATGTAAAGGCTGTATCATTATTTGCTGAGGTTTTATTGACTCTATAGGCCCAATGGAAACTTATGTAATGTTTGTCCAACCTTCATATTTGTCACTGTTATTTCACAAGAGTTAGCCCTCTTATTTTTTAATCAAAATCAATAACCTTTTGAGAGATCCCTCTCAGGCTAAGGAGGCTAAACCTTAGTCAAAAGATTGGTTTGAAACAGTTACTTGAAGTCTTCCTGGTCAGCAGCCTTCCAGGGTCTGATTTTGAGATAACATATAGTGTGTAACACTTCCTGAGCAATGCCAATAGCCTCATGAATCTATTTGTCTTGGAGAAAGGAAAATTGTTCTGGAGAGATGTGATTGGAAAGAATGGGCTGCATCTAATTGGCAATGATTTTAGTAATAATCTTGTATATGCAGTTGCATAGAGAGATAGGTGATACTCGTCAAAGGAGGTCATATTATCAGAATTAGGAATAAGTGCGATGAAGGTAGAGGTGATGGATGCCATAATATATCCATTGATTCTGGAGTCCTCAATAACATGCAGCAGATCTGCACCAATGATGTCAAAAAAAGCCAGGTAGAACTCAATAGTCCAACCATCAGGTCCAGGGCTTTTGTCTTTTTTAAACCATTTTAATGTGGCCTCCAACTCTTCCAGAGTAACTTGTTTTATTAGTTCTCTTCCCTCTTCTTTCTCAACAAACCGTGGGAATTGTTGAGAAACTCTAATGATGTCAGCGATATTTGCTTCATGAGGGGCATTGTATGCTCTTTTGAAATGAGAGGTAGCTAGAAAGGCTAGTTGTGGAAAAGTGTTTGCAACTTGTCCCTTTTCATTCTATAGATGTCAAATAGTATTTATCACCTTCTTACCATTGGTGAACTCATGATAGAATTTGGTATTAGTGTCCCCATCCTGCATCCAAAACGCCCTGCTTCTCAGCCTCCAGACTTCTTCACGGTCTTTAAGGATTTTCCCTCTAGTAGTGTATAAGGATGCAATCCTCTCCTTATGTTTAGATGTACTATACAATCCACCCTATACATTTTCAAATTCAGACAACTCAGATTCAATTTGTCTCAGAGAGAGATCATACCGAGTCCTCTTGTTGTGTGCCCATTGCTTGGACATTTTCTTTAGCATTGTAAGGTTGTGTATAAAGCCATTAGTGAAATTTCCCCTAGCCCTAGGTGGATTTGCTTTCCAGTAATCTATAACCATGCTGACATAAGAGGCTTCCCTAAGCCAGGCTGAGTAGAATTTATATGGTCCCTTAGGCTTTGCTCTACCTTCTTCGATTTCCATGTAGATAAGGAGGTGGTTAGAGATCCCCCCTAATCTGACCCATTGTCTGATGTAGAACTCGAAATAAAGAACATTCTCTTTAACTAAGAATCGGTCCAGTTTGCATGCTAGACCATTCTCCCTGGTCTGATTATTTCCCCAGGTGGCTTGAATCTTGGTTGTAGGGATATC
This sequence comes from Pinus tabuliformis, assembly GCA_031772625.1. Lineage (NCBI taxonomy): Eukaryota > Viridiplantae > Streptophyta > Pinopsida > Pinales > Pinaceae > Pinus > Pinus tabuliformis. Next base: position 698,206,883 of record CM062805.1, on the reverse strand, counting down.
AATCGGATGATGATAATCTAGAATGGCAAAGAAGTAGTTTGAGAGAGTATCTCTCTGTGCTCGATGGCCCCAGGACTCTGAGTGGCCAATGGAGAAATTTAGATCTCCTCCAAGTATCAGATGATCAACAGAAAATAAATCTGAACCCAGGAGATATTCCTAAAAATCGAGTCTGTTTTGACACGGCTCATATATGTTGTAAATTCTAAATATCATGCCCAGGTCCGCAAAATGAATATCGGCTCCAATATATCCGGCCCCTCGCCAACAATTGAGAAATTTGATAGAACGGGAGTTGTATCCCAAGGCTATACCTCCAGAACTCCCATGTGCATCCAGACCAATAAATTTCCACCCAGGTAACATATGCTCAAGGGAAATTTAATGTTTGTAGCATGGCTGAGAATCTCTTGTAAAAAGATGAGGTCAAGCAAGTCGTTATTGACTAACAGTCGGAATGCTACTTTTTTATCAAGCCTAGCAAGCCCTTGACAATTGAAGGAGAAAAACTTCATGGCAAGGGTTCAGAGGGGGTTTCTCTATCTCTAGGGACCCTAGGAATTGTGGACTATTTACCTGATGTGATTTCATCTCCCGCCTAAGATTGTGCAATAGTGGGAGAGGAGGGTAAACCTTGATGGAGTTTATGCTGGGGGGAGTTTGGGGGGGGGGGGTGGGGCAGCGAGGGAGGGGATGATGTTGAGGTCGACATGGTCCAAAGCTTGTCTCTTGGCTTTTGAGCGGGTCAGATACCTAGGTGCTAGAGGGGCATGTAGGGAGGATGTAGGTGGAGGAGGGGGGGGGAATCGATAGATAGGGAGGTGTGGGTGAAATGATAAGATGTGAGGGAGCAAAGTCGCAAATAATATGAGTATAGGCAGCATAGGAAGTAGCTGAACCCATATCCAAAGAAAGACCAGATGATAAGATATCATGAATATTTGTGTAGCAAAGAGAGGAAAAAGTGAGAGGGATGCTCTTACCTGAGGTATTGGAGTCTCCGGAGGCTGTCATGGCATGCTCAGGTATCAAGGGAGGAGGTTAGTGGGGAGGCTTGCCATGCTTCTTCAAGGTAGACTATATAGGAGCTGAAGTCAATTCCTTTGGGATAGACTGTGCATTAGTCTTCCTTACTGGGGATGTTGCATTCCAAGGCTGTTCCTCAAAATTTTGAGGTTGTTCCTCCTGTACAGGTTCCTCCTGTGTCAATGGATCTTATCTCGGAGTCTTTCTGAATGTCCCACCATTAAGGAGGAAGTCTTTGAAAAGATGCCCCACCTTGTGGCAGCTCCTGCACCTAAATGGGACACCCTCATAGTCCAAAATTTGTCACCTTCATGCATTCCTCCATTGGATGTTTATATGTTCTAGAAGGCCACTAGTGAGATCCAGGTGAACCAGAATCCTAACATAGGCCATACACCTCGTATTCTGAAAGGAGGCATCAAAGGTGAGGTAGGTTCCAATTGCATTCCCAATTCGCTTGAAGATATCCTCCATCCAGAAATGAAAGGGAAGCTACGGGAGACGTACCCAAATAGGTCCAGCATCTACCCTTTCATGCTCAGGGTCGAACATCGGCATCCACCTCCTAAGTAGAACAAGAGCTTGGTCGATGTGCCATAATGTAGAAAGTACCGAGTTGGTGTGAGCCAAACAATCGGACCGTAGCGTGAACCAACCTTTAACAAAGGTTTGAACCCTAGGGGGGTCCTTTAGATTATGGCCCCAAACCTCCATTGTCCATTTTTGAAGCTGCTCCATACTAAAATGCCTACTGTGAACTCGGCCAATAAGAAATTTCTCCGTAGAGTCCATTGAATCCAATAACTGTGTGTCATCTGAGAGTTTGAGGAATACCTCACAGTTTCGGAGACGTAGGCACCGTTTTCTCTTAGAACCCCCATTGAATCTGGTGGTCGAAACTTCAAGTACCTCGAATGGATGTGCAACCACCAAAGAAGGTGATACCCTATTTACAGATGATGGAATGGAGGCGAAAAAGCCCAGAATGGAGCCAATACCAGTGAAATTACCCAATGGAGTAGTCACCGAGGACAAAAGGGTAGATGAGACGAGCGCCTGTGAAGTAGAAGCCAATGGTGGACTGCCAAGGGTTTGCAAATTCCAGACGAAAAGGGATTCGAAACAGGAACCACCCCTAGGGTTTGCTCACCCGGGATATTCGGAGGCTCAGTAAATGCGAGGGAATTTGGTGAGAGCAGCTGAGAGGTGTAATCATGGATCACTAGGGCGTCTTCAAGTAGTGAGATAGAAAAAATGTGAGAGCTTGTTATAGAGGGAAGGGCTTCTACTTCATTAGAGAGTTCATTGTCAAAGGTGAAAAAACCCTCTGGTGTGGTCCTGGGATGCGTCAAATTGGGTACATCCTCTAAAGGGTTCGCAGAATAGTCTAAGAGGTATTCCATAACTGTCAAAACCATCGGTTGATAGCTGCCTGCAGGTTCGATGCAAAACAGGAAAACAGGGGATGTCAGTGGGAAGGACCAAACCGCCCAAGAAAAATGCCTAACCAGAGGTCTTTCCCATTAACAGCTGAGGTAAGAAGGTAAACGGGAACTAGCAGGGGGAATAGAAGTTACGGGGGCAGTCAATAAATGCGTACTACAAACCCTGAAACCTATAGATGAAAATGAAGAAGTAACCCTAACGCCATTGCTCCTCCCCGAGGATCTGGATGATCAACAAAACCTTTGATTATGAGATCTAAAAGTACAAGAGACACAAGTCAGGAGTAGTTTTGATTTTATTTGTTGTTTCTTTGATTTTCTTCACTATGCTTCATTTAATTTTCTTTTATTCTTTCCTTTGGTTTGTTTTCATTTTAGTTGTAGGATAGTTTCCACATGAAATAGTGTTTGGCTTCTAAGTAAGCTAGGTGAAGTCCAAGAGGAAGTTGTACTTCTATCAATGCTTGGTTATTTGTTTATTCCCTCTCTTTATGTGAATGTTGAATTTCTTCTAGTTAATGATACCCTAATGGAAAATACGTTCCTTTCAGAGAGAGTCATGGTGAAATCATAATTCTTGAACTTTTAACTAGTACTGCCTACTCTACTCAATATTGTATTTTTGGCTAACCCTTTTCAACTAAGTCGAGTAGAGTAAGGAGAGAGGGGAAACTTTAACAAGTATGTCAGAGGTATATGTAGATATCCTTCTATGAACGTAAAACCTCTTTTGCTCTCAATACGTTGGGATCCCTCTTTCACCTCATGAAATAAATAAGTTCCTATGCACAATTCTTTGAGAAATACAATGAAAAAAATAATAAAAATGAAATAAAGGGAAAGATAAGAGAAAGGCTTCCCACATAAACAGGTGAAGAAAGTAACTTCGTCGGGTTACTGTTTAGGCTCACTGGCAGTGGATAAATGTTTGTGTTCCTGAAGTCACTCCAATAGGGTACTGTCCAGGCCTACTGGAAGTGGAGCAACACCATAGATGAAACTAAGACTCTCACAATTTCTTTTACTTGTGCAACTATATAGTCCTCATTCCCAATCAAAACAACTCAGTCCAACTTGGCTTGGTATGTGTTTTGTCGATGAAGAGAATGGTGGGGACTATATCTTTAACTCAAGCTTAGTGAAGAATTTATGATAATCAATGAAATAATAATACTTCTGGAAGAGTTATCTTGCATGAGACAAGGTCCATACATAGAGCTTGGGTTCTACCAATGTGTCACGATTTTGTAGTAGCTAAAACAACCCTCCAAAATTTTGCCTATGCTTCGATTTTGGATCCTTCCTTCTTATTCACAATAGTTCATCTTGCACTAATGTAGGTATTCATGCTTCTACTGTGACTTATATTTTCATTTTTGCTTATGTTTGTTAACTTAGCCAATTCTTCTAAGTCACAAGTTGATCTCCCAACTTGGTTTCGCAAAATTTCTGGGTTTTCCTCCATAAATTGTGCAATCCTTGAGGGAAAGCAACCTTGAAGATAGGAATAGTGAAGTCGTAACTGGAAGTTAACACTGAGCTCAGAAACTATGTAGTCATGGAAGGTGACCCAACTCTGAGCCCAGAAATTGTGCAACCCTCACTATGCTCAGAAACTGCACAGTGCACAATTAGACAAAAATTTTCCCAGTTCCCCAAAACTGCGTAGTCTTTCCTGGCAATGTGCACAGAAAGTTTCCCCCAAAAAAAGAATGAAAATTGAAGGGAAAAAAACATCCCTAGGAAGTAGGGATCCAGTATTATTATCCCGAAGGAGGCACACTCACTATTTTAGAAGTGTTTCATCAAGTGTCACTCTTTCCTTGATTTTAGGCAGGTGAGTCATAAAGTCTCATTTGATCAAATCTAGTCAGTCGATGCCTCTAGAGCTCATTTGCACATTTGATCTTGATGCTCTAGCGTTCTCGATGAGATTAAGGAACCTTCGGTGGAGTTTTCGTCGCTTTTTCGGGCGAGTTATGCTTTTATCACCTTTTGCAACCTCTTTTGTCTCTTTTTTTTCGTTTCACTTATGTGAGTGTTGTTTTTCTTATTTATCTTCATGGTTGCTGGCATTTCAACTTTTTTTAACTTGTAGAAGTGTTGTTTCAAGTTACCATTTTCCTTTCATAAGTGTCACATCAATTTCTTTGTTTTACACTCATGGTTGTCATCGAGGAGACTCTCCTTACCAATTTGATTTTCTTCTCATTTATTGTTGGCTTGATGGGGCTTGGACCTAGGTTCAGAGTTAGTTGTGCTAACCAACAAAAACCTACACTACTATCCCTTTTGGCAACAACCCACTTAGCACAGGCTGTAGTCTCACCCGAGGCAGTATTGGGGGATGCTACAACCAGGTTTCTGCATCTAGAAGACTATGTGATGTGGGGTTAGGGCGTTTCTATAGTTTCAAGCCTGATCTGACCTTCGCGAACCCTTATCCATGAAATCCCCAAACTTAAAGTGATTTTTAGTTAAACAAAGTTATGAACTTCGCATAAATGTCTAGTCATGCATAAAATAACATATAACAGTAGATCCAAATCTTCGCATAGCAATAAATACAAAAATACAAATAACTAGCATTCAAGTGTGCTTAAATACAAAAAACACTTAAGTATACAAATTGGACATAGAATTGCTTCAAATATTCTTTATTACTTCAGATTTTCCATATACAAGCTTTCTAGATCATGTGCACACAATTGTAGAGGCTTGTGCACTCAGTTGTGGAATTACCAGGGTCTCCATACACATAGCTATAGGAGCCTTCCCCTTCGCCAAAAATACAGAAAGATAGTACAGATTTAAAATATATCAAAAACTCATTCTATTCATTGATTCTCCTTAGACTCGCTAAGAAACCATTTTATATACTTTTTTCCCATTACAATACCATGGGCCGCAAACCATGGGCAGACAATACAAAAAATAAGGGGCTTTGACCTTCCTAATCCCCTTAACTCCTAGTGACCTGCGCTACTTACGCTTTGCTCCTCAAAATGTGGAGACTTTACAATATTTTTCAAAACTTGACCCAAGGCTCTGCAACATCATTTAGGTGTAAGGATTCATTAGTTAGGGGCATAGACTGGAGCTCTGAAGTGAGTATCGACTGTACACTACCCAATGTCATTGTTTTCTCTCTCACTTGAAACCAACTCACTTGAATTTGGCTTGCCTAACCTTACAATTCTTTGAGGCCCTCCTAGATGTTCATCAAAACAGACTGGTATTGTTCTTCAATGTGGCCCCAGATATCTTCTGTCATGGAGCTAATAGTATCTCAAATTTCATCAAGGTCCCCCTCAGTGAGGGCCATGGCCTCTATGCCTATAGACTTATCAGATTTGTGCTTCTTATGTGTGCCTCCCACCCTTGACTTCTATCATCGTTTGACAATAAAGGGAGAATCAATGTTGCCTAGGTCTACATAGGGATCTTCGCTGTTGTCATCCGATTATTCTTTATGCTTCTCTTCTTCTTGCTCACGCTCTCATTCCTGCATGGAATTATTTTCTAGGTCGATGGTCACCATCTTCTTTTTCCTTCTATGCCTCTTTACTAGTCCTTGTTGTGCCTTCATTACTAGTCCTTGTTATACCTTCTACAATATCTATCAGAAGGAGATAGTCAATCGACCACCAAAGGACTAGCTATGTGATATCATCTTCGATGAACAGAAATGGCATCGACTTCCATTTCTTCGTCAAATTGTGCCTCGGATGGATGTATACATGGTGGAAGTCAGCCTTAAAATCAACGATACACCAATATTCCATGAATACACTTGGTGATAACCTTGGCTTCTAGTTAATCACCATTTGTAGCTCTATTCCAAATAGTACCTAGAACATCTTATTTTCTATTATGCAGGCAGGGTCCTCTATTTTGCACAATGAGGCAAATTTGGTAGCCTTGCACAACTCTGGATCCGTCATGGGGAACTGTGACTCCTCTAGTGTCCTCCAAGTTATCAGTGTGATCAACAATAATAACCACATGTAGTGGAATGCTTTTTCGTCCTCTTGTACTTCACAACAATCATCCAAGAATTCATGGCATAGGTACTTCGCCCAATTGAATTGAACTCCCTTGTTGTATTGCGCAGCTAAGGATATGACTGGTGCAGACACTTCATCAGCATGACACTTTCTCATGATTTTTCCTGCCAAAATCTGTGTAGCGAACTGCATAGCTTCATTTGACATGGAATTGATGGCATATCCTTGGGACTTCTTGTCAACCCGAAGTCACTTTTCATTTTATCTGTGAGCTTTTTCTCACGTGACTTCCCACAAAAACATCTGCGGGGTTCGTACCTTGATATGGCAACACTGTGATTCTTTGTATCAACATTTCGTCGATTGGGATGGGCCCTCCCAGCCAGAGACACCCATCATGGACCAGCGCCAACAACTAGTGCACAAAAATAGTGTTAATAATGCTTCAGCTAAAATTCAGGACATACAACATATTGAGTAACCCTGCACGCTCAATACCGACCACCCATTTCATTGGTTCAAGTCTTGTAAGGCCCGCCTCCTCATAGTATTCCGCCTTCAAGTACTTGCGGGGTGCCAATTCTGGAAATTTCTCATGGTCACTCAAATCCCAATCTTCCATCTTTAGGTATGGTACTCAAGCCAACAATTCACCCTCAATATGTACTTCCTCCGATAGAAACATTATAGATATCTTGAATTTTACAGATTCTGGATCCTTAGTTACTTAGGAGGTAGGTTTCCGTGGTGGCATATACAACGGTAACCGAGAAATTGGCTCCGCACCTTCTGTGCCGATATCCTCATACCCCTCATTTAGCTCTTCTTCATCCAAGTATTGAGGCTCCATAGGCTACTTGTTTCTATCCATTATTCCCTTCTGGATTTTCTCAGTTGGGACCTTCCGCGGCGATTTCTGAATTGGGGGCTACTGCGAATTTTTCTTCTTTTTCTCTCCTACCTTGGAGGCAGTAGGCTTTGGCCTCAGTGACTTGGGTTCTGTAGGAATGGCTGGTGGTGTTGCAGTCATGATGTTCCCTAATCCTCTCCTCAAGAACCCTTGATCAACTTCTTCCCAACTTAGGTAACTAGACATGCAACAACACCCTCGACTCTTTAAGTGCAAAACCACATAACAATTTATCAGGAAGCAAAGTGTCCAAATGTGGAGTTGGGTGTGATATTTATAACCCAATTCAAATTCAAATTGTCCATTCCCCCTTAGATCTTCCTCATAAATGTGGATTAAGTGGCATATTTTCCCAGATTTGTGCCTCAAATGCTTCCCCCCCCCTTCTTTTAACGAAAAATTCCTTGTCAAAACAACTATAGTTGTTATTATGGTCACTTTCTAGGCAGGCTACATGGAAATCCTCCTTATGGCGTAGCTACCTAGTCACAAGTTCCACCTACGCCGTCTTCCAAAAGATCGTGTAACCTTCTTTGATAAAAATTCTCCTCGATAGAGTAGTTTATAGGCATGCACTTTGTTTCAACTGCGAGAAGCACTAAGACTTCTCCACAACCATGTATTCATCATGCAGGGGCGAGATCATCCCTATAAACCTTCAACCTACTCCCATTAATCCTACCAGGAAATACTTCCCCATTCATCTTTGTGAGCTGAAATTCGAAACCATCTGAAATACCCTTAATGACATATAGTCCTAGCCAGTCCATTTGAAACTTCCCCGGAAATTTGGTAAACTTGTTGTCATACATCAGGACCAAATCACCATTCTTGAAAGTGTGCTGCTTAATGTGACGATCGTGCCATGCCTTTTCTCTAGCTTTCTGTACCTGTTGATGAAAGCCAGCCAAAAAGCGGTCTTCCTCTAACGCAAGCAGTTGCACTAGGCATTCCTCCATTATGTTGCAATCTGCCATCTCATTTACTGTTGCGATCCTTAGCTTGGGCACTATGTATTCCATCAGATTTTTTGCTTCTTGTCCATAAACTAGTTGAAAGGGTGTTTTCCCAGTTAATTTCTTACATGTAGTCTTATATTCCCATAGAACCTCTCATATGTTCACATCCCAATCATTCCTATTAACATTGCAGACCTTTGTGAGGGAATTCTCCAAAATCGTGTTGAAAGTTTCAATAGTGTCATTCTCTTGGGGATGATATGGCATACTCTTCTGATGGTACATATGAAATTCTTCTGTTAAATATGAAATTGTCTCATTCAAGAAATGTGAACCTTTGTCACTCATCAAAATCTTCGGGCATCCAAACCTTGACAGAATAAGTTCGAATATGAACCTCGCAACAGTGCCCATGCTGCAATCCTTTGCAGGCTCTGCCTCAACCCACCTAGTTAAGTACTCTGTTGCAGTGATAATATAACGTTCTCCCGTATTCTTCCCTAGTGGCTAGATAGGTCCAATGAATTCAATTGCCCATTTATAAAATGGTTGTAGTGTGACTTGTGGATTTAATGGAAGTTCATCCCTTCGCGATGGTCTCCCAGTCCTTTGACATACATCATACGCACTACAATATTCCTTGGAATCTTTATGTAGCATCGGCCACCATAATCCTATGTGTAGGATCTTCTGCAAAGCTTCCTTGCATGCATAGTGTCCTCCAATGACACCACCATATGCTTTAGCTAGAATGCTGTGTCTTTCATATTCAGGTACATATTGGTGTAAAACTTCGTCTAACCCCATCTTATATAATTGCCCTACAATCACAAAAAAATCTGCAGCCCTGACAACTAATTCCTTTTTCTGCTATGTCATATAACATTTAGGAGATACACCATTAAATAAAAAATGAATCATATTATCAAAATACTCATCCACAACTCTGACAACAAAGAGTTGCACATCGGGTATTTCTTCATCAATATTTGTAGGCTCTTTTCCATTTTCGATTCAAGAAAGGTGGTCTAGTCCAACATTCAATCTCTCGGGCTTCATTATCACTTCAAAATCATATTCTTGGAAACGGAGAAACCATCTATAGGTCCCCCCCCCAAACACAGGGTTATTGACCATGTACTTCAAAGCATAATGGTCCATGTACATCTTAGAGTGCGCACCTGGCAGATAATGTTTTAACTTCTATAGTGCATAAACCATGGCCAATCCTTCACACTCTATAGTTGAGTAGTTATTTTCAGCCATAGATAGTTTTCAATTGGTGAAGGTGTAGGAATTTACAGGGTAAGTTCCTAAGAAAGAATACCAAAAGGACACCGCTCACAACCAGATCACAGATCAATACACCAGTATTTTTGACGTGGTTAAAACCCTCAAAGTGCAATGAGGGAAACAGTCCACGACCTGTCCCAACGTGGGTACTACAGGCAATTTATTAATCAAAGAATGAAAATTTACATAAGCTTCTCTCATGCACGGATTACCCGAATAATGACCCTCCATGCGCTTTAAATAGAACTCATGGACCAATCGGGTGTCAATCCATGGATCAAGTGTCGGTAATACTGAGGTGAGAGTGAACCGTCGGATCACTACATATCGTGACCGTCGGATTGTAAGTTACAAAATGTACAACTGTAAAGAAACACACTTTACCTAACTCTAACCTAACTCTATACTAGACCAAGTTGAACTTAACTATATCCTATGTGTCGGAATATCCTAACATCCCCCCTTAAGAACAACTTGGGATAGGATTGAAGGATTTACAAATATGACACAATAGGAGAAGGAAGGAGGCACTAGAGCCTATCCCCCCTTAGTGAAAACTTCCTGAACTCCAAGCAAATATCGAAGTTTAGTGAACTTCACCTCTGTGAGAGCCTTTGTGAAGATGTCTGCAACCTGATCATCTGTTGGACAATATTGCACTTCAAGAACATGGTCATGAATGAGCTTTCTGATGAAGTGCATGTGTAGTTCAATGTGTTTGCTGTGCTGATGCTGGACTGGATCTTTGCATAGCTGAATGGCACTTTGATTATCACACCAAAGTGTGGTTGGATGCTGCTGCTCAAAGCCAAACTCTGATAGGATCTGACGAAGATACAAGGCTTCCTTACTAGCTTCCACGGCACCATGATACTCTGCTTCTGCTGACGAAAGAGAAATGGCAGCCTGTTTCTTACAAGCCCATGTAATAGGTCCTGAACCAAGAGTGAAGACATAACCGACAGTAGACTTCCGATCATCAGGGTCACCAGCCCAATCAGAATCAGTGAAACCAACTAACAGAGGAGCTGCTTTGGCACTGTAATGAATCCCAAACTGTACTGTACCTCGAACATAACGAAGTATTCTTTTAGTTACTTTCCAATGACTTTCACGGGGGTTTTGCATAAAAAGAGCAACAAGGCCAACAGCAAAGGAAAGATCAGGACGAGTATGGGTTAAATACAAGAGTTTTCCGACAAGTTGACGGTATAAGGTAGCATCAACTTCAGGAGAAGTACAAGAGACTGAAAGTTTGACTCCAGACTGAAAGGGAGAAGGGGCTGGCTTACAGTCTTCCATGTGAAAATGACGAAGAATATCACAAGCATACTTGGACTGGGAAAGGAAAACACCCTCCTGGGATTGCAAGACTTGAAGACCGAGAAAATAGTGTAAGTGTCCTAAGTCTGTCATTTCAAATTTCTTTTTAAGGCTGGACTTCACATGGTTTATAAGGTTGGGATCACTACCAGTAAGAATAAGATCATCAAAATAAAGAACGAGGATGATAAGAGAGTTGCCCACTTTCTTGGTGTAGACAGTATTGTCAGAATGACACCTAGAAAAGCCAGATTCTAAAAGAAAGCTATCCATTTTGGCATACCAAGCCCGAGGAGCTTGCTTGAGGCCATAAAGGGATTTCTTAAGTCGACAAACAAGGCTGGAGTCTGTTTGTATGAAGCCAATGGGTTGTTCCATATAGATTTCTTCCTGCAAGTCCCCATGTAAGAAGGTAGATTTAACATCCATTTGATGGACTTCCCATTTTAAAGAGGCAGCAAGGGAAAGAACAAGGCGGATAGAGTTCATTTTGGCAACAGGGGAGAAGGTTTCAGTGTAGTCAATGCCTTCAACCTGTGAAAAGCCCTTAGCAACAAGTCGAGCTTTATGTTTATCAACTTTCCCATCTGGTCCATACTTGGTTCTGTAAACCCATTTACATCTAACAAGTTTGCGTCCCTTTGGTAGAGGAACAAGATCCCATGTATCATTTGTCATCAATGAATGATATTCTTCAGTCATAGCTGCTTCCCAATGTGGATGGCCTGAAGCTTCTGCAAAAGTGTCAGGATCATGATTTACTGGAGCTTGAGCCAGTAAAGAAGAGGCTCTTTCAAACTGAGAACGTGTACGTCGCTGATCTGTAGGATCACCGGCAAGATCACCTGCTGCATCCCGAGTAGCATGGACCCATCTTGGAAGTTGAGGATCCTGAGAAGGTGGGGGAGGATTATCATCCTCGCTTTCATCATCTGAAGAAGAAATGTTTTCAAAAGTAGAAGAGATAGGAAGAGGTGGCACAAGCTGTAAAGGGGCTGAGGCGTGCCAAGAGGCACGTTTGTCAAAACTGTCCCGATGATGTTTTCCGAGTACACATCCGAAACAAACACCATCTCTGCAAGATACCATAGGAAGACCTGTCACCATATTTTCTTTACATAGATGCTGAAGGGAGCGATAGTTTAAGTGACCAAATCGCTCATGCCAAAGTTTGCTCACTTCATCATTATGAGCAACAAATACTGAGGGAAGATTTGATGACCCAAAGTTGTGAAACTTATACAACCTTTTGGAATCATCAGCAAGACCAGTAGCTAGAATCTGTTTAGGATATTTTAGATCCTTGATTACAACATCATGAGGTGAAAATTCAACAATTTTACCTTCACCTGAATGAGTTATCTGATAGACAGATAGAAGGTTGCAGGATAAGGTTGGAACACATAATACATCATTAAACTGACCATTGTCTAGATGAACAGTTCCAGTCCCTACAACATTAAGAGATCTATCATCACCAATATATATATTTTTGGTGTTACAATCATTTAAAGAAGAAAACATGGCTTGGTTTTTGGCCATGTGATAAGAGGCTCCAGAATCAATGAGCCACTCATGAGAATGAGAAGAAGAAGAAGATACATTTAATGCATAACCAGACTGAGATGATTGACAACGACATGTAGAAAGTGCCATTCCGGAAGTTGAAGTTGAAGTAGGCTCCACTTGGATGTTATGTTTCTTCATTGCGGCTTCCAAGGCTTCCATCTTCTTAAAGCATTTAGATTCTAAGTGGCCATCTCGATTACAAAAGTTACAATGTCTATCAGTCTTCTTCCATTTGTTTTTATTGGTCTTATCATTTTGCTGAAATGATCTTTCATTTTGAGGCTGAGATGGTTTAGGACCATTCTTTTGAGGATATGACTTCTTAGGATTCTTTGAATTTGGTTGCTGCTGGGCGGCTAACGCTTTCGCGGAAGAGTTTCCAAGATTAAGAAGACCAAGGTGTAAGAGTTTTTCTTGTTCTCTTATTAAGGAATCACAAAAGGAGTCAAAGGAAGGGGCCTTGTAGTCTTTTCCTTGACAAATGAAAGCTTCCCTTGTAGAATGGAAAGTGGAAACAAATACAGAGTAGGCTGGTCCCAACTTAGTAAGGATGGAATAAATAAGGTTACCATCTTCTTTCTTAACTTTAACACCTTCCAAGAGATATCTAAGGGTCTTGAATTTGGACAAGAAATCTTCAATGCAAGAAAAGTTATTAGGATCCAAAGTAAGCAACTCATTTTCAAGTTGATGGGCTCTAATTTCATTTTTAATCCCAAAAACTTTAGTGAGTTTTTCTAATGCTTCATGAGGAGTCTCAAGATCTGCAATGTGGAATCTAAGATCAGGAGAAATAGACATCCCTATCAAACCACGTGCTTCATCTTGTCTATTTTCCCATTTTCCAACCTTGTCTTCATCTTTTGGTTTCTTCTCTTGGTCTATGGCTATTCTGAAGAGACCTTTACTTCTAAGTAAATCTTCCATGTAGGCTACCCATTGGAAATAGTTAGTGCTGTCAAGAATGACTTGGCATGGACTTTCCATTTTTTTTAAAAACTGAAGCTGAAGATGCTGAAAGTAAGTGTTCCAATGGATAGATCTCGAAAAAATAGGCGGTTTTAAAAAAAACGGCTCTGAAAAAGGCTTCCGGATGAAGAAGTTATGGCTTTTTGAAAAAAAATTGTTGACGTTGCCGGCAAAGTGCGCGAATGTGCGGGAATGAAAAAAAATCCGCCCCCACAAAATGGAGACTTGAACCCAAGACCTCTACTCTCTTAAAATAGCTTTGAACCAATTGATCTATACAAAAAATTTGAGAGAGAGAGAGAGAGAGAGAGAGAGAGAGAGAGGGGGGGCCTTGGTTTGCGTGCTTGCCTTGAGAAAGCTCTTTTTCCATACAAAACACAAAACCCAACACGAATATGCAAAGAAAAACGAACCTTGCGGCTCGAAGTTAGCTTTAGCCAAAAAACTAGAAATTTAAAAAAAATATATCAAAGTTAGCTTTAGCCGAAAAACTAAATATTTTTCTCAATGTTTCTGATTTTCCGAGATCACACTAAGGTGCAGGGAAAAGAGCATACGCATGAGAAAAATCCTTCCTTTCTGTTTCTGATTTTCCCAGATCGCACAGAGTCGCGGGGCAAAGAGCATACGCAGAAATGAAAGGTATAGATCCGGTTAAAAAAAAAGGCTAAATAAACTAAGACTGAAATAAGTAGAGAGAAAATAACAGTAAACTGCAAAAAACACTGTATACCTCCCGATCTGAAAAATGACGCAGCTAGGGCTACCGGAAACCTTTTCGCGTGAAACGAAAGGGGTTCCTCACTGGAACAGATGCTCCGAACGCAACAGAGCAGTCCTCTCGGCCCGAAAGCAGTCAGAAATAGCAGATCTAGGAAACGACAGCTGCATGCAGTTCTACCGGCTTCAGATTTGGATCACCAACGGACGCGGCCCTCAACCTGGCTCTGATACCATGTACGAATTTACAGGGTAAGTTCCTCAGAAAGAATACCAAAAGGACACCGCTCACAACCAGATCACAGATCAATACACTAGTATTTTTGACGTGGTTAAAACCCTCAAAGTGCAAGGAGGGAAACAGTCCACGGCCTGTCCCAACGTGGGTACTACAGGCAATTTATTAATCAAAGAATGAAAAATTACATAAGCTTCTCTCATGCACGGATTACCCGAACAATGACCCTCCATGCGCTTTAAATAGAACTCATGGACCAATTGGGTGTCAAGCCACGGATCAAGTGTCGGTAATACCGAGGTGAGAGTGAACCGTCGGATCACTACATATCGTGACCGTCGGATTGTAAGTTACAAAATGTACAACGGTAAAGAAACACACTTTACCTAACTCTAACCTAACTCTATACTAGACCAAGTTGAACTTAACTATATCCTATGTGTCGGAATATCCTAACAGAAGGAAATCGAGTGATCGATATATCATGCCCCTTGGTTGAGTTAAGATGACTCCCAATGTTATGCAAGACACATCCACATGCACATAAAATTTCTTCTTCCAATCCAAGAATACTAGGATTGGCGTCATAACCATCTTCTCCTTCAGAGTATCCAAGATCTTCTGACAATCATCATCCCAACAAAACGTAGCATCCTTTTTTAACAACTTCTCCATGGGCACAGTGATCTACGTGTATGCCTTAATAAACTTCCTATAGTACCCAGTATGACCCAATGTCATGCGTAGCTGCTTTACATTCCTAAGGGGCTCCAGATTGATAATTATGACAATCTGTTAGTCCCTTACAATCTCCTAGGCTGAGAAGGAAATCGAGAAGGGTAACCTCAAACCACTTCAGCTCAGTATCTAGCCCTATTGAGAATGAGAGGGATCTCTCGAAGTCTCTTATCGGTGATATGACTTTAAAGCAAATGAATTTTATGCTAGATATGTGTATTTGTCTGTTTGTTTGTGAAAATTTTGTTTTTAGGGTTTGCTGAACTTAAGGTTTGGAGCCACAAATAGGTCTAGGTTGTAGGAGTGTAGTAGAAAATCTGAGAAGGAGATAGATATTAGAATCCATGGTGTATTTTGAGTATTTTCAGTGTAGTATAGAGGATATAGTGTGGAAGAAACTAATGAGCATAAATAAACATGATTTCATTATCTTAGGAAGACATACACATAACCATGAAAACCAGATAAAAGAGCTTGAAAAACAAGAATTCTGTGTATTTTATTGTAAGAATTCATAGAAAGAAGAAATATAATGTAGATAAAGATGTTTATACCATTAGAAAACAAAAATAATGAAGTACAAGCACCATGAACTCACTGGGCTAGAGTTCCTTGAAAATAGCTGCAACTTGTCTCTGTATTAGCTGGAAAGATGATTACATGCAAGCTTCCTTCACAAAAAGTTAAACCCTCTTCTCCTGAGGAGAAATGATACATATATACTCTACTAGACCACTTGCCCATCTTCAGGATTCAAATTCCTTGGTGGAGGAACTGACTCCAAGATTCTCTCAACCAACAGGTCATAGTGAGAAGGTGAAACTCAAACACTTCATGAAGAGTTTGTTTAGGAGTTTTCTTCTTTTATGAGGCCTAATAAACATAAAAAACAACCTATGATGTACATTTATTCATGTCTACACCACCTAGCCTTGAAAATAGTGCCATTACATTGAGAATCTTGACTTTGACTAAGTCAAACTTGAAACTAGAAATTTACATAGTGTAATTTACAATTTGAAACATAGAAAAGTGCAGAAGCGCAACTCCGACTTTGAGTGGAATTTTAGGTGCCTTCCAGGGGTCCAAATGAAAAACTGAGAGAACGGTCAACTATCCCTTCAAGTTGAGTTTCTATAATAGTTTGAATTTCTGAATTTGGATCATGGGAAGGCCTTCAAAAATCCATTCTCCGAAGGTCGCTCCAAAAGCGCAGCGCTTGTCAAAAAAGGGTCCAAAATGCTAGATTTTTGCCAATTTTTTTCCTTTTCTCCAAAACTAAGCCACCTCTGAAAAATATGAGAAAATGGGTTTTTAGAGGATGGAAAGAGATTTCCAAAAATGTAGAACTTTCCTCAAATGGAGGCCTGAGGCTTCTGGAGCAACTGAATTTCTAAACTTGGACCAAAATTTCTCAAAAAACTCAAAATGATCAGAATTTGCTCAAAATTGGAGGGAAGGTGTAAAAACATGTTTTTTATAGCTTCATTGATGCTTCAGCAAGCATCTCTAAGTTCCCCTCATCCTTTGATTTTTTTTTGGCCTCCTTGAGCTTATTTTCAAGTTGTTTTATTTTGACATTGGCGATCATGTTTTGAGCTTGATAGTGATGTGCCATGTGTCTGAGAAACTGATTATCCCTGATTGTATGTCACATGTTTGAGGTCTGATGCTCTACCTCTAAATCAATAAGCTCAAACTCATGCTCAACTATATCTTTATCCTTTGTTGTCGATCCCTGTTTTGTTGATGAAGAAGGTTTGGCCCCTTTCTCTCCATGAGAAGCAAACACAAGTCCTTTTCATATCTAATATGTTTTGGTCACCTCAAGTCTAGGTGCCTTGGGAACCTCCTCTGATTTTTTTGAGAACACTACTTCCATAGGTTGTGCTGATGTGTCTTGGTGAAGCAATCTCATTTCATTTTGAAAGCCTAGATGATAGGAAAAGGGTAAAAAATAGTGAGGTATGAGTGGAAAACGAAGTGATGTGAAGGTGGAGTTTGAAAAAATGGTAAAGGAGGTTTGAAAGAGGTGGAAATGAAATTTGGAGAGCTGATGAAAATTAGTGGAAGAGAAATGAAGGAACAATGTGCTTGTAAAAGGGAAAAACCAGAGTTTTTAGGGAAAGTGCCCAAAACCCCTAGGAATGAACTAGGGTTTCAATCTTAGTGAGGTAGATTTATGTTTTGTGGTTGATTGAGTGGTTTACATGGCATGTCAAACATGTATAAGGTGTAGGGTAAGATTTTACATGTTAAAAATCAAGAACTTAAAATGACCATCATCAACCCTATCATTTTTCCATGAGAAATTCACTGAAAAACCCTAATTGAAGAAAGCTTTGTCATGAATTGATTTTGCAAATTATAAAGATAAGTAAGGTGGTGTACTTATTAGTAGATCAGCCTAGGATTGCAATAAAACAAGTGATCAAGCTTAAAAATTGATTTTGGGTGAGTTTCAAGCAATTTTAGCTACTCTGGCCCAAGCGCAGCGTAGTGTTCCTGAGTGCAGCGCCAGGCCTCCAAGTGCAGCGCAGTCTTCCTGAGCACAACACCGTTCTTCCAAACCACTTTTGGAGGCCTTAAAATACTCCAAATTGAGAGCTTGATAGCTCTTTGGAAATATCTTGAAGTCTTATACAAGATGGACACCTCAAGCATGTAATTTATACACTCCATGAGGGAGAAATATTGATTTTCCCAAGGTTGCTCCAACAACTCAGGGTTTCTCTCACAAGAGGCAGCACCAACTTGCAGATCACTTTTGGATTCCTTCCACTAATCCAAATCGCAAGATCAAGGTACCATTGGAAATATTAGGACATATTCTACACAATAAAGTCCTTAAGCACTGCCAAAGCCTACTACAAACCCCTGAACAACTGTCTTGAAGTCAAGCTATCCAGAAGTGTAGCAACTCTCTTGCAGCAATTGTAGTTTGGGAATTTATTTCAAATCATAACACCTGTGCATAAAATGAAGGAGGTTTTTGTTCCTTGGACTATAATGGACCAAAACCTCTTTGAATTTTGTAAAATTATTCGCCATTTGGTCAAAAATATATTTTGAAGCAAACATGTCCCAATGAGGAATGATGAGGCGAGGTAGTGTACTACAACATTGTCTTATTGGAAATAAAACATTGCCTTTACCTTTATTTCTCTTTCCCTAAGCTGCTAACTCCCTTTACCCAATGAATCACATGATTGACATGTTTTTGTTTTTACATATGGTATCATGATGACACATGGGGTGAAACCCTAGACCATGACCTAAAATGAGGAATTTAACCATTTCATGACCCAAGACACTTAAATGAAGATATCATACCTCGAAGAAGAAAATGACCATGATGATTGATGAAGACCGTGAGTAAGTGAAGGGAGTAGCAGTGACCTAGACACAACAGCCAATGACCAAATTTTTATTTGAAGACTCACTGAAATGACAAAAATTTTACTTCACACCCTAATAACACTTTGTAAGAGCATATTTGATCATTGATGACAGGCTGAACTGACTGACACTAACACAATCTTAGCAGGGTATACCATCAATCCTTTCTCACAGACAACATGGCTTAACAATATTTCGTAAGGTACACAAAAAATGAATTTCTTCAAGTTCAAAGAGGTTTGATACTTCCTACATGTATCAAACATCAGACGCAGACTAGGGACATGTTTCTTACCAAACCCAAACACTTTCCAATCACTGAAGTAGACTTCCAAAAACTTATGAATAAATTCTTTGAATGTTGTGACAATCAGCCTTGAGAAAATTACAGGAGCGTTTTTTAGTTCAAAAGACATGACTGTATATTGGAGCGACCCCCATTATGTAGCAATGGTAGTCTTGCTTCTATCCTCTGGTGCAATCTTAATTTGGCAGTATCCCGAGAATCCATATGTAAATGAATAAGCTTCCCGTCCACCAAAATTCTTGAGAACTTCATCTGTAAACAACGTAGGGAATGGATCATGTATGCATACATCGTTTAACTTTTGTAGATCTACATAGATCTTGATATCACCCTTCATTTTCTTCACCTAAACCACCATAGGACTGACCCATTTAGATTCTTCTACAGGCTCAATTATTCCAATCGTGAGCATCTTATCGAGTTCCTCTCTTATCTTTTCCTTGTATTTGGGATTCAACCGATATGGGTGCTACTTAATTGGCTTCGCATCAGGTTTTAGATTGATCATCATCATACCTAAATCTCTTACTATCCTTTTCAACTTAGAGAACTTAGTTGGGAATAGATATTGATATTCATGTAATAATTTAGCAACCTTATCCACTATATCTTCATCCCAATAGTTGCCAGTGTTCATAAATTTTGGTTCTACTTCTGAACCATTGTTTACTTGCTTTTTGTGCACCGGTTGTGAAATATCATGGATCTTTGCATTAGGTCCACCAACTTTGTGATGTCCCTCTCATTCAGGGATATTAATATTCCACGGATCCTCATAACCTTCCTCCTCTGTGACATTGTAACATTCTAAAGCTCTTCTAGTTGTATCCTCCAGTCCAGCTGTACCCGAGTTATAGGTCCTACGGGTGTTCGAAATATTACTTCTTTAATTTCTTGAAGTGCTTTATCAATGCATTCGAACCCATCTTAAAAACTTAATGTCAGCAACAAACTTTCTTTCATCTCATCCCAATCAATGGTCCCATGTCACAGCTCAGTCTCTAAATACCAGTTCTTTGGGATAACATACAAGGCATCAATAAATATATGCACCCTCTCAGGTTGAGGTATCTCACTCCACACCTTAGTCCATCACGCTAGGTGTTCATGCAGATCATCCTTCCTGGTATATTTTTCAGTGAGTTGGGTGTTCACATAGCGAAATCTTAGTCGCATCATTCTACGATATTCCTTCCAGTCAACAAAATTATCCCTGTGTGTACCCCACCATATTGCTGGCGTAGCTCTCAATGCAATATCTAAGGCCTGGAACCGATGTTCCTCTGGTACATCCCTTTCCAAATGGTCAAGAAATATATTGACATCATCAAAGCCATCATAATAGGGTAACTTACGTACCTCAGTAGATATACAATGTAGCAACTTTGTAAGTGTATTACATCGCAACATAGAGACCTCATGCAACTGATTCTGCTAGTTTTCTAACTCTTCATTTGAATTTGATTAGCGGGAATTTTCCTTCTCCCAGGTGATCCTTCCATCCGCAGTGAGATTGATGCAATCTTCATTTCGCATTGTTAACTTATATATGTGCTCATTGTCTTCATCTTCATAATAGTCACGGTTTGGTTCTATGTAGCACGCACCCTTAGTTGGATCCAATGGAACAATTACTCGAAGTTGATTCTTTTCAAATACCTTGATTCACTTCTTTAAGTTAATGATTGCATTCATCGGCGATAATCACATCAAAATTAATTTGTTGACGCATTTCGAACCAGCAAGTGTGGCTCATCATCAAGACAAGATGAAGAACCAGATCATGGCAGCAAATTAAATAGAGAGACCCATCATTCAAATGGCTAGAAAGAAACAACTAATTTTGACCAAAGGAAACGGTTAGAATTGACTGGACTACAACTAAATTTGACTTGACCAAGAGTTAGGGGAAAGTTTATTAATTGGTTAGTTCATTAATTAGTTAATTTGTTAGATTTAATAATTTTTATTTAAATCAAATGTAACTAAATATATTCATTAATAAATAACTAAAATTATTCATGAACCTAAATTAAGAACATTAAAATTTTAATCCTCTATACAACTAAATCAACTATATGTAAAAACTTATTAACTAAATAATTAGTTAAATTAAATTAGCTAACTTGTTTATCATGAATATTTATTTAAATAAATAAGTATTATCCTCTTTTAATTTATATAAATATTCATATATGAAGGGGCTAGGATAAAGATTAATAAATGTTTATTAAATAATTAAGTAGTATGTTTATCAAATGATTAATTAAATGTAATATGTTTATTAAACATATATGTTTATATTTAGATATATATGTTACTAAATATGATAATTAGTTAAAATGTTTATTAAGTTTATATAATTTACACATATATGCTTATAATTCTTTATTCTTATGAATAAATTTATTAATTTATATACTATGTGAAAAAAAAATTATTAAAAAGAAAAAAATATATAAGAACCTAACCTAATGATTATTAGGAGAAGTATTGAAACTTCTTAATACAAATCCATATGATAGAATAAGGAAAGAAACAATTCAGAAGAGAAGGGAACAAAAGGGAAATTCAAATGATGAAGAAGCCAAGGAAAAAAAAGAAAGAGAAGGGGGGACGGGGGCTAGGAGGAGAGGGTGGGGATCCAATAGTTGCTAATCTTCCAGACATCATCCATGTTGAGATTACTTGGCCTTCTTTCAATTTCTATGGCCTCCCTAAATTTGTTGTGATGAAAATGAGCAATCTTAGCTATAATCTTGGCCTCCTCAATGCATATATGATGCTTACTCTTCTCTGCATGCTCCACAAGGGCTGAAGACTGGGTTCTCCCATGCTTAATGTCAGCTACATGTTCATGTGTCCTCTAATTTATAGAGCGCCCAGTCTCATTGATATAGGGGGTCCCATAGGAACAAGGAATAACATAAACCCCTTTCATGTCCATGGGGTTAACAAGGTCTTTTACAGATCTAAGTGAGCTACAGATGGTGTTAAGGGGTCTAAAGGTTGAGGGAACATTATGTTTCCTAAGGATTCTAGCAATCTTGTCAGTGGTCCCTTGTATGAAAGGTAGATGCACCCCAAAGATTTGATCTTTAGGGTCTTTTCTAACCTTGGGATCTCTGCTAGCTTTAAGGAAAGCTTTCCGACCTTGGTGCCTACTATATCCATTATTAACAAAAACATTAAGAAGATGGGCTTTCTCTTTATCCAGGTTCATTTCATCAAATATTCTCAGCGCACGAGTCGCTAGTGTGTTGAGAACACCAAACTTCTTTGTAGGTAAATGGTGAGAGTTGGCATGAGGATATTGCTCAGTATGAAGATACATACAACTGACATTAAGCATGGGAGGTCTCGGTCTTCAACCCTGGCAGAGCATGCAGAGATGACTAAGTATCATATATGCATTGAGGAGGTCAAGGTTATAGCTAAGATTGCTCATTTTCATCACCACAAATTTAGGGAGGCCATAGAAATTGAAAGAAGGCGAAGTAATCTCAACAGGGACAATGACTAGAATATTAGCAGCTGTTGGATCCCTGCCCTCTCCTCCTAGCCCCTGTCCCCCCTTCTCTATTTTTTTTTTCCTCAGCTTCTTCATCATTTGAATTTCCCTTTTGTTCCCTTCTCTTTTGAATTGTTCCTTTACTTATTCTATCATATGGATTTGTATTAAGAAGTTTCAATACTTCTAATAATCATTAGGTTAGGTTCTTATATATATTTTTTCTTTTTAATAAATTTCTTTTTTTAACATAATATATAAATTAATAAATTTGTTCATAAGAATAAAGAATTATAAGCATATATATGTAAATTATATAAACTTAATAAACATTTTAACTAATTATCATATTTAGTAACATATATATTTAAATATAAACAAATATGTTTAATAAACATATTACATATTTAATTAATCATTTGATAAACATATTACTTAATTATTTAATAAACATTTATTAATCTTTATCCTAGCTCCCTCATATATGAATATTTATATAAATTAAAAGAGGATAATAGTTATTTATTTAAATAAATATACATGATAAACAATTTAGCTAATTTAATTTAAATAATTATTTAGTTAATAAACTCTCAATTTTACCTTAATTTATCCCATGATAATATAGGTTTTTACATATAATTAATTTAGTTGTATAGAGGATTAAAACTTTAATGTTCTCCATTTATGTTCATGAATAATTTTAGTTATTTATTAACGGATATATTTAGTCACATTTGATTTAAATAAAAATTATTAGCTCTAACAAATTAACTAATTAATTAACTAACTAGTTAATAAACTTTCCCCTAACTCTTGGTCCAGTCAAATTTATTTGTAGTCCAATCAATTCTAGCCATTTCCTTTGGTCAAAATTAGTTGTTTCTTTCTAGCCATTTGAATGACGGGCCTCTCTAATTTGTGGCCATGATTTGGTTCTTCATCTTGTCCTGATGATGAACCACACTTTTTGGTTCGAAACGTGTCGACAAATGAATTTTGATGTGATTATCGCTGAAAACATTTCTCATAAAATTGCTATGGATCACAGAAGCCTCAATTCAATGATTTCGTTCATGTCAAAGGTCTAATCAATCCCAATCAATGCTTGAGGGGACCCCGTCCCAACATTTATTTAGCTTATGCACTTGATCCATCATGATTCATTCATACTTAGTCAGATATGCACTCAAGCTAACATTATCTCTCATATATGCTCATTTTACACACTTCCCTTAGGCATATCTATACTTTCCTTAGCTGGTTTTCTTCCTCTTGCCTTCTTTGCATTTCTTGCTCCAATGCCAAAGTGCTCCAAGAAAACTCTAAGTGTCCAAGAGTATGAAAGAGAGAGAATATTGAAAGAGCTCCAAATCTAAACTGACAAAAGGTTACCAATTGATCCTTAGAAGCCTTTTTATGGATGAGGCCTCTATTTTCTTCATTTTCCATTATTTTCCTTCATTTTCCTCCTCACATGCAACCTGTGACTTTTCACCTTCCTATTCTCCTAATTTCCATTATTTTCATAAATAATTGTTCCAAAATTCTATTTTTCCTTTGCCAATTTCCTTAGCCATAAACAACCAAATAAACACCCCCTAGGATGTCTTGCCCAACACTCACCTTGGAATAAGTGTCCCATTAATCCGTGGTTATTGTTTTTAACTTTTATTACATGAAATTTTCATGAGGGATGTTACAAAACCCTCCCCCTTGGGGGACACTTTCCTCGGTGTTCAATCACTCATATAACTCAACAACCTGCTGAAAGAAGACATACTACTTATGGAGATTTATAACACAACTCAATGCAGTATTTATAATGAAAGATCTGCTCAAGAGAATAATATCATGACAACATGAAAACATACCGCATAGTGGAGCTCTATATCACAGCTCATTATGGTATTTACAATGGTCATCCTATTGAGTGCCAATCCACATGACATCATAACATCATGATAACATAACCACATGATAGCATAATAACATGATAACATAACCACATTGACATCACACCCATACTACATAGTGGAGCTTTATAACACAACTTGTTACGGTATTTACATCCATACACGTGTACATATAGCAACATCATCAAAATATAGATACCAAAACATCTGCCAAATCATATACCAAAACATATATCAAACATATACTAGTCATCATATCTAAGTACATACATAAACATCACATAGCACATATCAAACCATCATAAACATATATCAAACCACCTTAAGAAAATACCAAACCACCATAAGCAAATACCAAACCACCATAAGAAAATACCCAACCACCATAAGAAAATACCAAACCACAATGTCAAGTTGCTTTCCTCAACCAGAAAAAAAGGAAGGATACATGGCCCACATATGATCCACCATCTCCCATGTAGCTTCATCAGACCCAAAGTGCTTCCATTGTACTTTAACTTTCTCAATTGCTTGGTTTTCGAGCATGAGCACCGTTTTCTGCAATATACACTGAGGCTCTATCTAGAATTCTCAATCTCATTCCACCTGCAATACAATCCAGTCAATTACATGATCAACATCCTTAACATACTTCTTAAGCAAAGATACATGGAAAGCATCGTGGAATTTCATAGTCGGAGGAAGTGCAAGTCGATAGGCTACTGGCCCAATCCTCTCAATGATACTGAAGGGTCCACAAAACCATGGTGCTAGCTTGGCACATGATCCAAATGGCAAGGAGCTATTCTTGGTTTGATGCGCAAGTACACTTGTTCCCCAACCTAGAACTTCTTGAACAAATTGTTCCTATCTACATAACTCTTCTGCCTATCTTTGGATTCTTTTAGATTCTTATTGGTCACTTACATCACCTGCTCCATGTCTACCAACATATCTTTCCAAATCAATACTCTACTAATCGGATCACTCCAACTGATGGGAGTGTTACAACTCCACCCGTACAATGCCTCAAAAGGACGCATCCTCAATGATTCATGATAACCATTGTTGTATGAAGACTCTACCAAAGGAAGATACTCATCCCACTTCTGTTGCTATGCATCACATACATCTTAAACATGTCCTCCAATATCCTGTTGACCCTCTTGGTTTTTCCATCTATCTGTGGATGATAAGTTGTCCTGAATGCCAACTCTGTGCCCAAAACTACAGATAACGCCTTCCAAAACTTGGAAGTGAACTTTGCATCCTTGTCTAACACAATCTTATTCGAAACACCATGTAGTCTAACCACATCTCTGATGAACACCTGTGCCACATCGCTAGTTGAGAACATAGACTTCATTAGAATGAAGTGTGCAACCTTTGTTAACCTGTCCACAATGACGATGATGGAATCATGATGCTTCACTGTCTTTGGCAACCCTACGATGAAGTCCATGGAAATGACCTCCCATTTCCATTCTGGAATCATAATCAACTGTAGAAATCCACCTAGATGTTTACACTCTACCTTCACTTGCTTACAATCAAAGCATCTCGCCATAAACTCTACTACATCCCTCTTCAATTTTGGTCAATTGTAATACCTCTTCACTGCTGTTAGTGTCTTCTGATAACCCGCAGGACCTGAATATGGTTTTGCATGATTTTCAGTTAAGCAAAGTTATGAACTTTGCGTAAATGTCTAGTCATGAATAAAATAACATATAACAATAGATCCAAATCTTCGCATAGCAATAAATACAAAAATACAGATAACTAGCATTCAAGTGCGCTTAAATAAAAAACACTTAAGTATACAAATTGGACACAAAATTGCTTCAAATATTCTTTATTACTTCAGATCTTCCATATACAAGCTTTATATATCATGCACACACAACTGCAGAGGCCCGCGCACTTAGTTGTGGAATTACCGAGGACTCCATGCACTTAGCTATAGGAGTCTTCCCCTTCACCAAAAATATAGAAAGATCGTATAGATTTAAAATATATCAAAAACTCATTCTATTCATTGATTCTCCTTAGACTCACTAAGAAACCTTTTTATATACGTTTTTCCCATTACAATACCATGGTTTGTAAACCATGGGCAGACAATACAAAAAATAAGGGGCTTTGACCTTCCTAAGCCCCTTAACTCCTAGTGACCTGCGCTACTCATGCTCCGCTCCTCAAAATGTGGAGGCTTTACAATATTTTATCAAAACTTGACCCAAGGCTCTGCAACATCATTTAGGTGTAAGGATCCATTAGTTAGGGGTATAGAGTGGAGCTATGAAGTGAGTACAGATTGCACACTACCTGATTTCATTGGTTTCTCTCTCGCTTGAAACTGACTCACTTGAATTTGGCTTGCCTGACCTTGAAATTATTTGAGGCCCTCCTGGATGTTCATCAAAACAGACTAGTATTGTTCTTCAATGTGGCCCTAGATATCTTTTGTCATAGAGCTAATAGTATCTCGAATTTCATCAAGGTCCCCCACAGTGAGGGCCATGGCCTCTATGCCGACAGACTTATCGGATTTGTGCTTCTTACGTGTGCCTCCCACCCTTGACTTTTATCGTCATTTGACAATAAAGGGAGAATCAATGTCGTCTGGGTCTACATAGGGATCTTTGCTACTATCATCAGGTTCTTCTTTATGCTTCTCTTCTTCTTGCTCATGCTCTGGTTTCTGCATGGAATTCTTTTCTAGGTCGACGGTCACCATTTTCTTTTCCTTCTGTGCCTCTTTACTAGTCCTTGTTATGCCTTCATTACTAGTCCTTGTTATACCTTCTACAATATCTATTAGAAGGAGATAGTCAATCGGCCACTAAAGGACTAGCTATGTGATATCGTCTTCGATGACTAGAAATGGAAATGCCTTCCATTTCTTTGTCAAATTGCACCTCGCACGGATGTATACATGGTGGAAGTCGGCCTTAAAATCAATGATACACTGATATTCTGTGAATACACTTGGTGATAACCTTGGCTTCTAGTTAATCACCATTCGTAGCTCTATTTAAAATAGTACCAAAAACATCTTATTTTCTATTATGCAGGCAGGGTCCTCTATTACGCACAATGAGGAAAATTTGGCAGCCTCGCACAAATCTGGATCCATTGTGGGGAACTGTGACTCCTCTAGTGTCCTCCAAGTTATCAGTGCAATCAACAATAATAACCACATGTAGTGGAATGCTTTTTCATCCTCTTGTACTTCACAACAATCATCCAAGAATTCGTGGCACAGGTACTTTGCCCAATTGAATTAAACTCCCTTGCTATACTGTGCACCCAAGGATACCACTAGTGTGGACACTTCATCAGCATGACACTTTCTCATTATTTTTCCTGCCAAAATCTATGTAGAAAATGTAGAACTTCATTTGACATGGAATTGATGGCATATTCTCACGACTTCTTGTCAACCCGAAGTAACTTTTCATTTTATTTGTGAGCTTTTTCTAATGTGACTTCCCCACAAAAGCATCTACAGGGTTCGCACCTTGATATGGCTATGTTGTGATTCTTCGTATCAACATGTCGTCGATTGGGATGGGCCCTCCCAGCCAGAGACACCCATCGTGGAGGAGCACCAACAACTGGGACACAAAAATAGTGTTAATAATGCTTTGGCTAAAATGCGGGACATACAACATATTGAGCAACCCTGTGTGCTCAATACCGACCACCCATTTCATTGGTTCAAGTCTTGTAAGACCTGCCTCCTCATAGTATACCATCTTCAAGTACTTGCGAGGTGCCAATTGTGGAAATTTCTCATGGTCACCCAAATCCCAATCTTCCATCTTTAGGTATGGTACCCAGGCTAACAATACACCCTCAATATGTACTTCCTTCGATAGAAAAAATGTAGATATCTTGAATTTTACAGAGTCTAGATCCTTAGTTACTTTGGAGGTAGGCTTCTACGGTGGCATATACAGCGGTAACCGAGAAATTGGCTGCATGCCTTCTATGTTGATATCCTCATACCCCTCATTTAGCTCTTCTTCATCTAAGTATTGAGGCTCCATAGGCTACTTGTTTCTATCCATTATTCCCTTCTAAATTTGCTCAGTTGGGACCTTCCGTGGCGATTTCTAAACTGGGGGTTACTGCGGCTTTCTCTTCTTTTTCTCTCCTATTGTGGAGGCAGTAGGCTTTGGCCTCAGTGACCTAGGTTTTGTAGCAAGGACTGGCAGTGTTGCAGCCATGATGTTCCCTAATCCTCTCATCAAGAACCCTTGATCAACTTCTTCCCAACTTAGGTAACTAGACATGCAGCAACACCCTCGGCTCTTTAAGTGCAAAACCACATAACAATTTATCAGGAAGCAAAGTTTCCAAATGTGGATCTGGGTGTGATATTTATAACCCAATTCAAATTCAAATTGTCTGTTCTCCCTTAGATATTCCTCATAAATGCGGATTAAGTGGCATATTTTCCCATATTTGCACCTTAAATGCTCCCCCCCCCCTTCTTTTAATGGAAAATTCCATGTCAAATCAACTATAGTTGTTCCTATGGTCACTTTCTGGGCAAGATATGCAGAAATCCTTGTGGCATAGCTACTTGGTCACAGGTTCCACCTGCGCCATCTTCCAAAAGATCGTGTAACCTTCTTCGATAAAAATTCTCCTCGGTAGAGTATTTTATAGGCATGCACTTTGTTTCAACTACGAGAAGCACTAAGACTTTTTTGCAGCCATGTATTCATCATGCAAGGGCGAGATCATCCCTATAAACCTTCAACCTGCTCCATTAATCCTACCAAGAAATACTTCCCCATTCAACTTCGCGAGCTAAAATTAGAAACCATCTGAAATATCCTTAATGACATACGGTGCTAGCGAGTCCATTTGAAACTTCCTCGGAAATGTGGTAAACTTGTTCTCATACATCATGACCAAATCACTATGCTTGAAAGTGTGATGCTTAATGTGAAGATCGTGCCATGCCTTTTCTCTAGCTTGCTATACCTACTAATGAAAGCCAGCCAAAAAGCGATGTTCCTCTAACGCAAGAAGCTGCGCTAGGCATTCCTCCATTACGTCGCAATCTTCCATCTCATTTACTATTGTGATCCTTAGGTTTGGCACTATGTACTCCATCGAAATTCCTGCTTCTTGTCCATAAACTAGTCGAAAGGGTGTTTGCCGAGTTAATTTCTTACAAGTAGTCTTATATTCCCATAGAACCTCTGGTATGCACACATCCCAATCATTCCTATTAACATTGCGGACCTTTGTGAGGGAATTCTCCAAAATCTTGTTGAAATTTTCAACAGTGCCATTCTCCTAGGGATGATACAACATACTCTTCTGATGGTACATATGAAATTCGTCTGTTAAATATGAAATTGTCTCGTTCAAGAAATGTGAACCTCTGTCACTCATAAAAATCTTCGAGCATCCAAACCTTGATAGAATAAACTTGAATATGAACATCGCAACAGTGTCCATGCTGCAATCCTTTGTAGGCTATGCCTCAACCCACCTGGTTAAGTACTCCATCGCAGTGATAATATAATGTGCTCCCATCTTCTTCCTTGGTGGCTAGATAGGTCCAACGAGGTCAATTTCCCATTTATAAAATACTTGTAGTGTGACTTGTGGATTTAATGGAATTTCATCCCTTCGCGATGGTCTCCTGGTCCTTTAACATACATCGTATGCACTACAATACTCCTTAGAATATTTATGTACCGTCGGCCACCATAATCCCTCACGTAGGATCTTCTGCAAAGTTTCCTTGCGTGCATAGTGTCCTCCAATGACACCACCATATGCCTTAGCTAGAATGTTGTGTGTTTGATATTCAGGCACATATCGGTGTAAAACTTCGTCTGACCCCATCTTATATAATTGCCTTGCAATCACAAAAAAATCTACATCCTTGACAACTAATTCCTTCTTCTACTATGTCATATAACTTTCAGGAGCTACACCAGTAAATAAAAAATGAATAATAGCTGCAAAATGCTCATCCGCAACCCTAACAGCAAGGAGTTGTGCGTCAGGTATTTCTTCATCAATATTTCTAGGCTCTTTTCCATTTTCAATTCAAGAAAGGTGGTCTAGTCCAACATTCAATATCTCGGGCTTCACTATCACTTCAAAATCATATTCTTGGAAAAGGAGAAACCATCTACAGATTCCTCCCCCCCCCCCCCCCACGACACAGGGTTATTGGCCAGGTACTTGAAAGCATAATGGTCCATGTACATCTTAGAGTGCGCACCTGGAAGATAATGTTTGAACTTCTATAGTGCATAAACCATGGCCAATCCTTCGTGCCTTGTATTTGAGTAGTTATTTTCGGCCTTAGATAGTTTTTTATTGGTGAAGGAAATCAAGTGATCGATAAATGCTACCCCTTGGTTGAGTTAATACGACTCCCAACATTATGCAAGACACATCCACATGCACATGAAATTCCTTCTTCCAATCTAGGAATACTAGGATTGGTGTTGTAGCCATCTTCTCCTTCAGAGTATCCAAGTTCTTTTGATAATCATCGTCCCAAAAAAACGTAGCATCCTTTTTTAACAACTTCTCCAAGGGCACAGTGATCTGCGTGTATGCCTTAATAAACTTTCTATAGTACCCAGTATGACCCAATGTCGCGCATAGCTGCTTTACGTTCCTAGGGGTTCCAAATTGATAATTATGACAATCTGTTAGTCCCTTACAATCTCCTAGGCTGAAAAGGAAATCGAGAAGGGTAACCTCAAACCACTTCAGCTCAGTCGCTAGCCCTACTGTTGTGGAGGTAAATCCTCTCTGCGGATAGAGACGATCCCTACTAGCCCAGACCGGGTCTACCAACAATCACACAATGCTATCACGCAAGTCCCTAATTGCAAATACAAAGTGGATGGTGAGAACCTACTTGGATTCCAACGCTAGTGCTTGTAGAAGAGATGTCACCCTCGTTCCTTTGCCTTGGCCGGTCACAATCCCCATGATCTTCGTGATTGGACACCTGCACATGCAAAGAACAACACGAAAACAAGCATAAAATCTAGTATATGCAATTATATATCAGTCAGAAAAGATATAACTCAACATCAAACACAAGACAATGAGAGTGGAACCATAATGATAGTCATCTATTATTAATAAATAACAAAGAATAATACAACCATTGTTCTGACGTCAAATCCTCCTTTGGCGGGGTATTCAGCTACACAAGTCTTGCAAAGCTTGTTGGGATGAGGAACAAGCCTCTCTCTCTTTGGGTGACAAGAATCTCCTTACTTAGATTTGGCCTTATGGGTGCAAAGAAGGCTCTTGCAGCTTCAAACTCTCTATCACTATGCTAGAACTGGAACTATTGTAACTATTGTGACTATGACTAGCTTGCTCAAGGCATAGAGGCAAGCTTTTATAGATAGAGAAGAAAGAGATAGGATCAACCACATTATTCATGGGGTTGGCTTTATCACTTGGAAACTTCCATGAAAGGTGGCAAACCACTTTCCCTTCTATGGTGATTCGAAGCCAAACCATCCTAGCTCAACATAGATTCAGTTGGTGAATGGGTTGAAGAGAACCTTCGGGAGTTTGTTGGTTGAAAACTTTACTCAATTCGGTTGGCGCGAGTGCGACTCTGAGACAGAGCGCCAATAGCGCGCCCTTTTTAGAGGGTTTCCCTCATTGGCGCGGGCAGTGAACTGAGGACCCGCGCTAATGCAAAAAGAGCTGTTTTCATGGAGATTTTGCAGGAGATGTCTTCAGAGCAAATGAAGCTCATACTTAGAGGAATATGATGCAAGTGGTTTCAGGTCATGTCACTTCTCACAGGTCTCGGAATGAGTCCTCCAATGTGCGGGTGAGGGGTAAAAGGGATGATGACAAATGGTGACAAATTGTTGTGTAACAGATGCCCCCTAAAGCATGAGGCCCAAGAGAGAGAGGGGTGAAATGCTTTACAAGAACATGCATGACTGAAAACACGGCCGCCGGAGAACCTGCGTAAAGAAGTACAACTGATATCTCAAATACATGATGTATGTGGTATGGGCGCAGCCATCCATAATAGAGTACACAACGATCTAGATCCAAGGTATGGACGCAGCCATCCAGAGTGGATCGATAAATAGACTCAGGCATGGTCGCAGCCATCCAGTGAATGAGTCATGTAATGATCATAATAAACCACAAATCGCAGCCTGGATTCCAATAGACAAAATCCAGGGTCTTGCGCTCCATCTCGACCCGAACAGAGTACAAGTTCAAGCATGCGAATACATGAGTTGAAGTCGAACATGCATGAACATCGTCTGATTACCAGTCAATGATGAAAACTGTTAACAGACGCGAGAGGTACCACCAATAATGACAATGGTCCTCAAGGTACTATAGGTACAATCTACGGCGTGTGAATCAATGAGCTGGCGTCGAACACCCGTAGAATCATTCGATCGGAGGCCAATGATGAAAACCTCTCATCGAACACGAAGAACCTACCATTGAGGCATGCAGGCTCCAAGGCACCGAAGGGAGTCTCTAAATCAGCTTCCTGGATAATGAGCTGAAGTCGACAGGAAGTGACCTTGATCAAAAGTGGGCCATAATTTTTCCCACATCATTGACACGAGACAGAGAAAAGATGTTGTGGTGATTCAGAATTATGTGAGGTATCAGAGGGAGGTTGTGATTCTGCAGAGGTCAATTTCTCTTGAACATATCGGCGGCACGATAGTGGACTTGGCAGTATTTGACATCAAATGAGCAGAGGTCATGGTGACAAGGCAATGAGCAGATGAGAGGTCAAATAGGATCACCCAAACCCACGGAGGCTAATGTGAAACAAGACGAGATGTTCCCACCCAGACACGAATGCAGACTAGTGCCATGTTCAAGAGCGACATACTGCCGACACGACAATAATTATGGGTCCATTTTCCCCACCATTTCTGGCGAGTACCCCAGTTATTTTTAACAAGCTTGACGGGGATAGCATATTCTTGTGAGCGTCATTACGACGGAATCCGATGTCATTAAGTTTTAACGAGTCTAACAAGGGAAGAACTCGGCATCTTTTCATGTTTAGAGAGTTTGAAAAGACAGCAGAAAAGTAAACTCTAGGGGGTCCTTTTTCGTAAAGTTGTGTCTCTTGAGCCCGAAAAAGTATAAAACAATGCTCGAAAGAACCACCCGATCATTACGATCGAGGAGTAATTTTCATGATTAGTGACTTCGACCTGAAAAAGTAAAAAAGCGATCGAAACCACGTCGTTTTGTAACTGTTAACGAGCCTGAAACGACAAGGGCCCAACGATCTTTTTGTCTTTACATGGTCGGAAAAGAGTTTAAAGAAGACCGCCTCTTATTTACGTTTAACGAGTCAAGAGGGGTAGCTCGGCGATCTTTTCATCTTTAAACGGTCAGAAAAGAGCTGAAAGTAGACCTCCATTTTTATTCTCTTTAACGAGTCAAAAAGGGAAAAATACTCGACAATCTTTTCATTTTTTACGAGTCAGAAAAGAGCTTAAAAGGAGAGTCGTCCTGGAGGAACGAGTGGTATAAAGGGTAGCAACTGTTTCCGGCAATGGTGGAACTGCTCAAAACATGTAATGGTCAAGAGGCTGGCTAAGAAAACCACTCATCGTTGCGGTTCCTCAGGAAAGGAAAAACAACCAAGTGAAAGCATATGATCAGCCAAAGAGATGGTGGCAATGGAATGAAACAACCAAGGCTCATCTAGCAGAATTCAGTGGATAAAAATGGCAATCACGAGATGTAAATCAGGTATGGGTTCATTTTTACACAAGCTTGAACCATGGAGAACTTTGCTTAGATTCGGTTTCATGTTTACACAAGCTTGAAACGAAAAACTATGCTTGTTATAAGCTTGCATGCCCCCAGCATAATGACGCAAATCGAGGTACATGCCCCCCCAAGCTTCATTGCATTCAACAAAGTGGATGGAATGAAGGTTCACTCTCGAGATCTATGAAAGACTCGACTTGTATTTTACGAGATCTTAATCAAAAGACTCGATTTGGAAAGGGAGTTGTTTCATTTTTTAATGAGGTTGACACAGTAAAATAACTATCCTCATAACCCTTGTTTCATTTTTTAACAAGCTTGACACAAGATCAGGAACTATGCTCCAACCAAGCCTAGTTTCATTTTTTAAGGAGCTTGACATAGGAAAGGAACTATGCTCCGACCAAACTGAGTTTCATTTTTTAAGGAGCTTGACACCGGAAAGGAACTATGCTCCAACCAAACCGAGTTTAATTTTTTAAGGAGTTTGACACCGGAAAGGAACTATGCTCCACCAAACCTAGTTTCATTTTTTAAGGACCTTGACATAGGAATACGAACTATGCTCCGTTAGAACTTCACCATAATGGATAGGAAGTTGAGGCTCCCAAGAGTGCCACTCCTGATGGAAGGCCAACATCTTGGAAGTCAGGGCCCAATGCCTCCAGGACACTATGCACGATGGCGGCATCACTGGATCCAGGCACGGGATAGGTGGCCACGTAGTTGATCTGTGATGGGGCAGATGCAACTAGTGGATGAAAACCAGGAGGGGATGACAACTGCGCAGGAGGCACCTGGGGACGAACGAATGATATTTGATCTATCGTCACTATCCTTCCATCGTGTGGAAAGCAAACCACCCAGAAAAGTGAAGAAACGAGGGCCCCCATGGTGTAAACTAGTCGCGACCAAGGAGAAGACTAAAGTCTAAAACACCTTGGGTAACCAAGACGTCTATATAGATGGTTTTGCCTCCTCCAAAGTAATAGGGAACTTTGGGAGAACTCCTAGAGATGGACAGGCTCCTCCGTCGAAGGCCAATAGATTCTGAGTGACTGGCCCAAGCTGCGGGGAACCTAAAGCTTGCAAAGTAGTGTACGGCATAAGACTGACATACGCCCCTTCATCCAAAACAGTGCCAGGTACTGCCTTAGCACAGGCATGTAATGTGATTTGGAAAGGCATATGGGATGGAAGGCGACCGGCAATCAGGCGATTCCAATCAAAGGAAGCGACCAGACTACTTGGTGGGGGAATCGTATGATTGCCCCCATGTGCTAAAGGAACTGAAGGAGAACCTTTGGGAGCAGCTGGGTTAGGAGAGTCATTTCGGGACTCAGGAGAATCTGAAGAGATGAGAAGAACATGGGCATGATGCTCTTCCGAAACAGAGTGATCGACGGGTGGTGAACTCGAGTCGACACTCTTTCCGACCAGTGGTTGGTCTGGAACAGGCTGGGCACAACCAGGTTCGGGAAGAGGAGGCTGGGCAAGAGAAGAAGATGAATCAATCTCTTTGTCTGTAGGGGAACGATCTGCGGCTACAGAGAGACATTGATAACCAACGGGAAGTTGGGGTGAAGGAGCTGTAAGACTTTCCAAGACAATGGAGGCTTTATCCATGAGTGGACAAAGGTGAAGGGGATGATTGCCTTCACAAAGTCTACAAGGGATTCGAATCTTCCCTTTCTCCTTACCTTTGTGAGTCGA
Source organism: Pinus tabuliformis (assembly GCA_031772625.1). Lineage (NCBI taxonomy): Eukaryota > Viridiplantae > Streptophyta > Pinopsida > Pinales > Pinaceae > Pinus > Pinus tabuliformis. Next base: position 698,171,042 of record CM062805.1, on the reverse strand, counting down.
TAGGGGAACATCGTCGTGAGCCTCAGTGGATGATGAGGGACGGGCCGGATCATGAGACCATACTTCTAGTACCCTGGGAATGCCAGGACAATCGCGAATAAGATGGTCCTCCTTGCATAATCGACAAGGAAACTTGACCTTCCGCGGCGGAGCGGAAGGGGGCCTGACTTTAGGTGTACTCGAGGGGGTAACTACACTTGTAACCTCTCCCTTAGGAGCCTTCTTCTTCTTCATCGTCTTCTTCTTCTTCTTAGCCACCTAGTTACTCAAATCGAGACTTTCACCAGGTGAAGTGGAAGATGAGGATGTAGAAGTGGGCGTAGAAGGGGAGAGATCCACCTCAGAATCAACATGATGTTGTTCAGGTGGAGGGACGGATTGATTAGATGGTGAGACAGCAAGGACCAAAGAGGTTGAGAACAACCAAACTGGCAACCCAACAGTTAACCTTGGGAGGGACAACGTCGCCATATAAGGAGCACCAACATTTCCAAAAGGAGCGAAATGACCAGGGTTCCCGTCAGAGGGGATCCCTGGGTTGGTGAACCCCGGAAAAGTTACCATCGAGAACGAAAAGAAGCCTACTCAAGCTAATGCAAACGAGATCTAACCGGGTAAATGCGAACGCGGCCGAATAAATTTTAAGACGCAAGGACACAACTTGACCTTTTCATGTTTTAAGAGTCGAGAAAAGGACAAAAAGATGACTCTAGTCTCCTTCGAATGTTTAATGAGCCCAAAGTGACAACTGCTCAGATGAGCCTTTTCATTTAAGGAGTCTAAAAAGGATCAAAAGTGACTACTCTAGAGAACTAGGCAAAAAGGTTTACCAAACAAATCCGTAAGACTGCATATACACCTTGGCAGTCATATGAAAACCAAGGACTTCCCGTACGGCAGTCAATCTTCCCGAATGCTGTGTTCAGTACGTTACGGCTTGTAAGGCAACAGACATGGCTTCCTGTGGATAAAGGATGATAACCTAGTGGGGTCTCCCCATATACTCGACGGTACGTGGGAGCTCAAGTCTGTGCTAGACCACTTGTTGCGTCACGGAAGGAGGAATCACCCAACCTTAAGTGAAACAAAAGTGACTAGGTTTAACGACGTCGGAGCACGTCTCTAGCCTAGACCTCTAATTAGTGAGTGTTATGTTCCAATGCGTTTTTAAGTTCATTCAGTTCATTTTATGGTTGATCTTTAGTTAAGTTTCAATTTCCAGTTCCTACCGTATGTAATCTCTCACAATTCCCTAAATGCAAGCTATATGCCAAAGAATATCATTTCGTTCGATGAATACTAACTACGAGAGAGTTGAGAATTTTTCAAACAAAATGACCACAATCAAGAAGCACTCTAATGGAGCTAATGACAAATAAATGAAACTTTTCTTTGTTTTAAATCACTTAATCAATGAAAAGCTTCTAATTTCAATTAACTAATGCAATGCAAAAGAGATTAGTCATTTTTCTTTTCAATGGAAAAGTGCACTAAACAAATTTTGAGAGATAGTAACACCGAGCAAAAGATCAATTTCACTCAATGAGAACACAATCGAATCCCCAAAACACCAAAACAGTCCTTCAAACCAAGCACAAAGACCTCTATGAGCTATGTAATCTAAGCCCAAACGAAGCCAAGCGAAACCCAAGCGAAAAAGAAACAAATCACTTGAAAAAAAGCTTTGACAACTACTGAGCAAATGCAAAAAGTAATCACAAAGTCGACTGGATGATCAAAGAACCCAAGACTCCTACGGAAGGCTCGATGCACAAAGCCACTAGATGCCCTAGGGCTAAAAAGTGTAATCGATAGAAAGAGGCAAACACCCGAAGGATGAAGGTCTAAAACCAGTCAAACAAGGACCAAACACACTCCAGTAATTGAAAAAGACGCGGAAAAATACAAATCCAAGCTCAGAGGGCTTGAAGACAAGCGAACTGGAAAAGTTGACGGGCCTGGCGCGACTGTCAGGCTGTAACTCACGCTTTTATGGGATTGGCCCAGGTTGTTTTTGAGCAACTTGCACCAATTGGCGCGGCTGTAAGGCTAAAAAGCACGCTAATCAAGTTTTCTAAGTCAAAAACAAAAGCAAGCAACTCAGGGCTTGAAGACAGTATCTAGGCAAACCAGGAAGCAAGAAACAGTAAGAAATCCAACCCAGAAAGCTATCTAAGCAATCAAAGAAAGAAAAACCAAAGAGACAAGACAAACTCCAAGTTGTTTAGTCCGTACACCAAACCGGAGATTGACTGAAGCGGCGTTGATCTACTTCGCTAATGCAAAGCGATAGCGTTTCGAAGGCTACCTGGCCGTACTTCAGGCTCCGTCGAAAGTTTACAAATCAAACAACAAGATCTCCCCAGCGGAGTCGCCAATTTGTTGTGGAGGTAAATCCTCTCTGCGGATAGAGACGATCCCTACTAGCCCAGACCGGGTCTAGCAACAATCACACAATGCTATCACGCAAGTCCCTAATCGCAAATACAAAGTGGATGGTGAGAACCTACTTGGATTCCAACGCTAGTGCTTGTAGAAGAGATGTCGCCCTCGTTCCTTTGCCTTGGCCGGTCATGATCCCCATGATCTCTGTGATTGGACACCTACACATGCAAAGAACAACACGAAAACAAGCATAAAATCTAGTAGATGCAATTATATATCAGTCAGAAAAGATATAACTCAACATCAAACACAAGACAATGAGAGTGGAACCATAATGATAGTCATCTATTATTAATAAATAACAAAGAAGAATACAACCATTGTTCTGACGTCAAATCCTCCTTTGGTGGGGTAGTCAGCTACACAAGTCTTGAAAAGCTTGTTGGGATGAGGAACAAGCCTCTCTCTCTTTGGGTGACAAGAATCTCCTTACTTAGATTTGGCCTTATGGGTGCAAAGAAGGCTCTTGCAGCTTCAAACTCTCTATCACTATGCTAGAACTGGAACTATTGTAACTATTGTGACTATGACTAGCTTGCTCAAGGCATAGAGGCAAGCCTTTATAGATAGAGAAGAAAGAGATAGGATCAACCACATTATTCATGGGGTTGGCTTTATCACTTGGAAACTTCCATGAAAGGTGGCAAACCACTTTCCCTTCTATGGTGATTTGAAGCCAAACCATCCTAGCTCAACATAGATTCAGTTGGTGAATGGGTTGAAGAGAACCTTCGGAAGTTTGTTGGTTGAAAACTTTACTCAATTCGGTTGGCGCGAGTGCGACTCTGAGACAGAGCGCCAATAGCGTGCCCTTTTTAGAGGGTTTCCCTCATTGGCGCGGGCAGTGAACTGAGGACCCGCGCTAATGCAAAAAGAGCTGTTTTCATGGAGATTTTGCAGGAGATGTCTTCAGGGCAAATGAAGCTCATACTTAGAGGAATATGATGCAAGTGGTTTCAGATCATGTCACTTCTCACAGGTCCCAGAATGAGTCCTCCAATGTGCAGGTGAGGGGTAAAAGGGACGGTGACAAATGGTGACAAATTGTTGTGTAACACCTACTATGATCCAGATTTAAATAGGAACGCAACAAATTACAGAGATAACCATAAACACAGAGATGCAATAGAAATAATACTTCATTTCATTAATGTAAAATACTGAAATATGCTTACAAATAGAAATGGAAATAAACCAGCTAGGGTGATGATAGCTTATCTCTGAGAAGAGATGTGGCGGCTACATGCCTCTGAACTACCTTATAATGAGGCTCAAGGGCCTTTTTATTATTGAACAATAAGAGAAAACCCTAAACAACCAAAACACTAACTCGAGGAGATGTAACACCAATAGTTTATGGGCCCCGTTGGGGTGAGTTGGACAGCCAACTTCCCGGGGTCATGACTTGGTCATATTATTTCTGTTTGATGCGCATGATAACCTGTTGGAAAGGTCTCGCCAAGGAATACCACGGGAAAGACAACTCTAGAAAAAAATCACTGGCGGTAGATTTCAAAAAAAACGTGGTTTAGGACTAGAAAAACTGTGATAAATAGTAAACTGTGCTACAATTAAGGAAATTAAAAAATTGAAATAAGTAATGGTAGGGGTCTAAGTGGAATTGGCGGGTGGCCACCAATATCCACCTGGATCATTCCTCCCCCCTTAGGAAGCAATGGTCCCCATTGCGTTGAGTTCCTCCATGAGATGAGGAAACTTCTGCTGAACTTGGTCCCTGGTGAGCCACTTGCCCTGGTGAAGGAGTTGGCTTGCTTTGACAACTCGATACAGTTGGATATTTTGTTGGTGAGTGTGCTTGATCTGTGTGTCCATGATCTGATCAGTTGCATCTTGTTCTATGCAATCTGGATTTAACTCTGTCGGTGTGAGTTATTCTGCAATGTCGGATGTGTCTAGTAATGGTGGAAAGTATGTTTGAAGGTGGTCCACATTGAACACTGCGTGCAGGTGTCAGCTGGATAAATCATTCTTGCGGACAAGACCGTTCTCCCTAGTATCAACTGATATCTAGCGACAGGAAGAACAAGAAAATCTACCATTCTCTAAATATTGCAATTTATAAATAAAAACCAAGAGGTGTTTTAGACCCTACCTTAACTCCAACGCTAGTTTTTGGCAGCCACACTTCGACCGTCCGAATGAGTTTCCTTTTGAGAACTTGCAAACACAAACAGGCACACATCAAATAACACCTGCATAGCCAATATAATAAATCATATTCATCATGGTGATCAAGGAATCCATGAAATAAACCATCCAAGACAACTTATTGAGAAAAATAAACTTGATAGTATTAACTTTGAAAATAAGAAGAAACTTTACAACCTTTGGTGCCTTGATGTTGTACAAGCTCCTCCCAGGGTCCAAGCAAGAATCTGCTCTACTTTGAAAAGCTTCACACTCTTCGCAATGAGATGAAAAGGTATTTAATCTCTCCTCTCAAGCTCAATTAGGAAGTCTAAATTCCAACAGCATTTACCCTAAAAAATATTCAGCTTTCAACCTCCTTAGTAACCAGCCCAATGCCTCATTTTATAGTGCAGAGGAAGGAAGTTACAGGTCCACCTATGAAGGGATAGAGTCCTCCTTCAAAGGGATAAGCTCCTCACATCAAGGGGTTATCTCCTTTAGTTATGGGATGCATGAACCTCAAAGGAGCGAACTTGCCACCTCAGGATTCCCTCTAGAAGCTTCCAGAAATAACCCAAAGTGAGTTTTTAAGAATGTACTTGCGCCTTTTTGACTTTTACAAGGGTCCGCACCCATTACACAGAAACAGAGCAGGTAGGTCCACAGGGGACATGACCAGTAGGTGTGGGACCACAGGTAATGCTAAGAGAAAGTGTGGAACTAGAGTTTTAGAGATTTTCAAGGACTTTCTCTCATTTTTCAAGGCTTGACATGAAGAGCTGAGGTTTAAGACTTGCATAGGAGGAAAGTATGAGTGGTGATAGACTCACACTGACTGCAGAATGTCATGGTGACAATATTTTGTGTAACAGATTGCCCCCTAAAGTGTGAAGTTTGTAATAGATGAGGATAGTATTTGTCATCTAAGAAGAGTGAAGTACTTTATCATTTCAAGGATCATCCTGTGGAGACCCTGGTTGAAACCTGTAAAAACATTCAATACAAAATATATATATGTGATCATATCATCGCTGAGGTAGGCATTCCCATACTCAGATCAAAACTGACTAGAAAACTAACTAAACTGCTCTGATATAGGAATGATCTTGTAATACATCACAAGTATAGACATATGTAGACACAGTATGGGCGCAGCCATCTGTTTATGAATAGTCCAGTGTATAATGAATACCAAAATTTTTCGCAGCCTGGATGGTGGAAACTAGATCCAGGGTCTTGATTTCTGCTTCCCGAACTAGTACGATTCTATCCATGTGAATGAATGTGTCGAAGTCGAAAATGGTAGAAACCACTTGATTACCAATCAATGATGTAAACTGTTAACAAGTGTGAGAGAAACCACCAGTAATGTCAATGGCTCTCAAAGTACTCAGTACAATCCATGAAATGTGAATAGATGAGTTGATGTCGAACATGTCACGAAATCCTTTGATCGAAGGTCAATGATGTAACCTGTCATCGAAGGTGAGAAACCTGCCATTGAGGCATGCAGATTCCAAGGTACTGACGATTTCTAGATCATCTTTCTAGATAATGAGTTGAAGTCGATAGAAAGAAATCTTTCGTAGGCAAGCCCACAACACGAAATCATAGATTAAGTTTGAAGAAATATATTTGGCAAGGACTAACTCAGGGATGGTCAAGATGGATGACAGATATTTTGTAGATGAATGGTTTATTTTCACTGACCTCTTGAACACATAACGCCACTGCAGATTGTTTGGTGACAATTGACGCAAAGCTAATACCCAGAAACCGGCTGAAGACTTTCAATATGGTTTGATTAACTGTTAGGCAAAGGATTTCCCAACGCAAGTAAACAAAAAGTGTTGTGTTCAAGAGTGGTTAAATGCTTTCCTATGGCGCAAAGTATAACAAACAGATTCATTTTTCTCTCTTTTCCCCCACCATTTCTGGAAAGTACCTCTTTATTTTTGACAAGCTTGAGGAGGATAACATTTGCTTGGTTATAAGCTCATCCTTCAGATGAGTCCAACTTAGTTTAAAATTCGAACCCTAAGAAGGAGTGGTCCGTTCCTGTTTGTAATTGAACAGGTCCTTTACTGTTAAATTTTAACGAGTCCAGTATAGGAGAAACTCGGCGTTTTTCAATTTTTGGGAGTCAGAAGAAAAACTTAAGAAAACTCCATGGTTGTCCTTTTTCGTAAATTGTGTCTCCCAAGCCCGAAAAAGTACAAAATAATACTTGAGAGAACCGCTTGACCATTACGATCAAGGAGTACTTTTCATAATTAGTGTCTTCGATCCGAAAAAGTAAAAAAGCGATCAAGGACACGCCATTTTATAACCAATATCGAACTTGAAATGACAATATCCTGGCAATCTTTTCATGTTTATACGGTCAGAAAAGCGCTGTAAGTCGACTGTCCTTTTAATTCCGTTTTAACGAGCTTAAAAAGAAAAACTCGGCAATCTTTTCATATTTTACGAGTCAGAAAAGAGCTTAAAGAGGACTCAAATGTTTTTTGTTGAAAATGATCAATTTTGCCTGAAAAATCTGATATTTTGCACAAAAATTCAAACATTACTCATACCTGTTTAAAATAAATAAAAATGCATCAAAAAGTGACCTTTTTAAAGTGAAAAATAAACAAATTAAAAATTCATTTATTCAAAAAAGCTTATAAAAAGAGCTTTTGTAAATTCATTTCTACCGTTTGACTTCAAAGTGAGAAAAGAGAGCTTTTGGGTAAGAAACTTCCTATGAAGATTGCGGAAAATCCGTCCGTTGGAATCGAAAACCGTCACCTCTAGGTAATCCACATCACTTTAATATTGCATTTCAACCATTTGAATTTTTTTTTTAGGCTTCCATTTTGATTTTTAAGAGAAAAATTAGTTTAAAAGACCACTCGCGGGGGTCTACAGGCACAACATGCGAAACCTGCGGACCCCGACTTTTTCCTATAGAGGAAAGAGCCAGGGGCCCGCACCTGCTGCTTGGGCAGAGTGCGGACCTACGCACTGTCCCTAACTAGAGAGTGCAGACCCCGCGACATAGGTTTTACAACTTCAATTTTTTCAATTTCCGCCCAAAAACTTTGAACTAAAATGTTCTAATCCGCCTTTTTTACAATGTAGGATATACACAATGCTTATTTGGCGGGAATGGGAGCATGAAGATGTGGACCTTGCCGTAATTAATAATCAACCCTCAATAGATGCATTGAGGGCATGTGGGATATTTAAATTCTGGGCCATACCTGGCATGAGGGCCCAAGTATACTTTTTGCAGTGGCTGGTGGACAGATGGAATATACAGGACCAGTGTTTCATTATTGGTGGCCACTGGCTTGAAATGGAGCCAGAGGACATTTACTTCTTAACTGGTTTACCCAAGAGAGGTGAACGATTGACTCTATTCAGGACTAGGCCAGGTGGCCAGTCTGTCGGTAGTCTCCGGCTAGAGTTTTGTAATGACCAAACAAAGGACAAAGGGATTGATATCAAAACCATCTCCCATCCTAAACTTAAAGTGATTGAATTTACTGTCACCAGACTCTATAGAAGCGCAGCACTGCATGTAGCTACAGGATCCCAAATGCAAATGGCAGTAGACTATTATCAAGGCACCATCTTCAACTGGTGCGAAGCTGTGCTGGCGAATGTAAAAGGCCAACTGACTAGAGCAAAGAACGGACAACTAAAAAACTTTGGATATGGTTTCTTAGTTGTGAGCTTTGGTCTAGAGAGGGTTCCGATGTTGGTCTCACAGCAACTTTCCGTTGGAGTTGGATTTCCCCGAGAGCCCAAGTTGATGCGTTGGGTTGCAGTTATGGCCCGTCATCCTGAGGAGGGTTCAGAGGCTGTTCGATTTCCTCCTGAGTATTTTCGTTGGTTGGAGAACCAACTATTTGCAATTCAGGATTTTCCTTATGCTGGGATGGATTATCATGGTGACCCAGACATGACTCTTCCACTAGGAGAGCAGTGGGATGATTCAGTTAAAATCATTCTCAACATTTTCTAAGTTTTTTTTTTTTTTTTGTTTTTAAATCGTCCAAAACTGATAGTAAAAAGTTTCAAATGCAGATGTGGGTCCACGACAACTAGCCACTCTCCAGCCCTATGAGAGGAGACACCCAGCTGCAGCAGTACCAGCCCCACGGGACGAATCTACAGAGACCTTGACCGAATTGGAAAACCATCTAGAGCGTTTGACAACAGATATTCCAGAGACTAGCATAGATGACATTCCTCTTAGGTTACAGCGCTATGTGATTGGGGTCCCAGGACCTTTCAGGAGGTTCCTTTGTAGGGTGGCCCGAGCAGTGGTTTCTTATCGTGATCATCACCAGTGATAAGATGATTGACTTTGTAGACTTAATATGACATTTTTGCTTTTTGTACTATAATTTTTGCCGATCATAAGGTGTTTTTCAACCTATGATCGAACACGATGTATATTTGACACACTTCTATGCTATGATGTATCACTATTACTGGCTATCTTGTAAAACATGCTATGGAATGTTTTTAAATTTACTGTTTGACTATTGCAAATGTCTACTTAACATTCGAGAAGCAATTGCATCTGCTAATGTATTTAAATATCTTGGAATATGCTGATATTCAATATAGTAAAATTCATGTTCCAAGAGACGAACTCTCAAAAATAATCTTAACAACACTGGATTTCTAATGGCATAAACTCTATTAAGCTGCAGTACAACGAGTTCGTTGTTTGACTGAGGCTTAACCCATGCATAGATACCAACTCATCAGAGGGTGAATAGATAACCCAAGCTGCGGAAGAAATGTTCCATGTATTACAACAAGCACCATCAGTAAAACCAACATATGTTTGAAGAGACGCCGACATCTGCAATATCAAGAGTAAAATCAAGATAAGCAGGAATAATGATAAAAACACTCTCTAAACTAAGCAAACTTTTCTAATCTAAAACACACCAGCTGGAAAGAAAACTAATTTAACTAAAATCTCCACACCTAGATTTAAGCATAATATCTCTTTAGATAAAGACCATTTCTGGGTTTACCTAAAGAGACACCGTCAAAATATACCAATTCATAGGCCCCTTTCGCCACCTTTCACTTAACAATAAAAGGACCATGCCACATAGGTACAAATTTCCCAGCCCCTAGCTTATCCTTTGCTTGATCGTATAGTAAGACTAGGTCTCCTTCCGAAAAATTACGAGGTGTAACATTTCGATCGTATTGAGCTTTAATTTGTTTGGCATGAGTTTCGATTGCTAGTGCAGCATCACTTCAATTCTCATCTAGCTGAGCTAAGTACAACAAACGTTTCTCCTCTTCGAAAGTGGTTGGAAGTAACTCTATGGCTATTTACAATGACGGAATTTCGCATTCAATGGGTAACACAGCTTCCAAACCGTAAACCAGTTGAAAAGGAGTGAAACCAATTGATGTTTTTACTGAGGTTCGATACGCCCAAAGCACTGAAAATAACATGTTATGCCAATTCTACCTATGAATACCAATAGTTTGTCGAATCATAATAACTAGAACTTTGTTGATGGCTTCAACCAAACCATTAGCCTATGGGTAATATGGAGTAGAACTATCGTGACGTAGGCCAAGTTGATTTGTTAGTTTAGTCATCATGATGTTTCGAAAATGACGCCCATGATCAGTGATAATCACTTGTGGAACACCGAATCTAGTAATTATATGATTGAAAACGAAAATTGCAGCAGTTTTGCCGTTTGCCGAAAATGTAGGCATCGCCTCGGCCCACTTGGTAAAATAATCTACCGCAAGGATGATATACGCATGCCCCCCGGCCGAGTGAGGGTTACATGTAATAAATTCGATACCCACTTTGCAAAAGGACCGACAACAATTATAGGGTGGAGAGGAGCAGGTGGAGCACACATCTTTCGATCAAAAATTTGATAATTGTGGCATTTTCGGACTGCGTAAATACAATCTTTAAATAAATACGGCCAGAAATAGCCAACGTGCAATATCTTTTGGGTTGTGGCATACCCAGATATATGACCGCCACATGCTCCAGAGTGACAGTCATTTAGAACCTTTTCAGCTTTTTCATGAGTTAAACAACGTCGGAAAATAGATTCCACCCCATGACGATAGAGTGTATCTCCAATGATTTTATATTGTTGGGATTGGAAACGTATTTTCCATCGCTGAGATCATGAAATTTTAGGCCGAAAAGATTGGGTTTGGAGATAAACAATGATATCTCCATACCATGGATCAAGAGTGCTGATAAGAAACAAGGATTTGTCCGCAATGGGTTCTTCCGCCACAATTTCAGTATCAGCACGCGGGAAGTCACACATTAGTTCCACAAAAACTAAAGATTTCTTTGACTTGGATTTTTCAAATTCCAATTCAAATTCCTGCAGGATAACAATCCATTTGGAATAATTCCCCCCTAGTAATTATTTGGTCAAAATATAGATCATAGGGTTATAGTCAGAAATTACGGTAGTTTTGCGTAGTAAGATGTAATGACGAAATCTTTGGATAGCTTGAAAATCTGCTAAGGCCAATTTCTCCACATGTAAATATTTTAACTCAGTCGGATTCAAAGTTCGACTAAGATAATAAATCACATGTTCACTATTGAATTCATCTTCCTGAACTAAAACCATCCCAATGGTGGAATGAGAAGCGACGAGGTACAAGAAGTAATCCTGGTTGTAGTTGGAAGGATGCAATAACGGTGCATGGGTCAATGCGTGTTTAAGTGCATCAAAATATTTGTCATATATCTCATCCCAAAAGAATGGAGTATTCTGTTTCAACAACCTGGTAAAACCCTTCGTTATCTCGGCGTAGTTAGGAATGAATATGTTATCACTCAGGTTGTCCTTAAGCTCCGGAAAAGGATACGGATGAGGTAACCATAGACCAACTTTGGATTGTAGGTTCTAGCCCACCTGCAATCAAAGAGGGCTCTCTCTTTCAGATTTAGCTGTGTTTAAAAGGATTTTAGGCTAGGTATTGAGTTCAGAGGGTTTTTGTTTTGTTTTGGTGGGAAAATTGATGTTTCAAGTAGAGAGGTAGAGCACATTCTAAGTATTTCAAACCATTGGGCGTGGAGTCGAGGAGGAGGACTGCTGGTGCATTTCCTTGGTCACAATAAGGGAAAATGGAGCAAGATAGCTGCGCATGAAACAATGATTCAGGTTTAAATGATGGAAAGAATGTTAAGTAATGAGAGGCAGCTAACAATCTCTCAATCAGCTTAACAGATGGAGGTAACAGAGCTCTACCTAGGGGCATTTAAGAATCCCTAGATAATTGGCAAACACAGGTGAATCGGGGTAAATATGAGCCAGGAGGAATTCATATTCATAACCAATTCATTCAGAAGAAAACATAAAGAAATAGCAAAAATTGAGCATAAAGTGTATTTAAACAAATTCTAAGCTATTCTTTCTCTCTGCTATTTAGATAGTGGTAAGCAATAAAACAGAGGTAAGATGCACTTATTGCTTCGGGATACAACACAAGAATTCCATCTTCATATCTTCAAAAACATTCATTAACAACAGACAGTTCGCTCTCCAAGCTTTCAGCAATCTTTGGTTATAGAAAAAAAACTCAGGTATACAATGCGAGTCTCTAGTGAAAATTCTCAATTGACCAACCCTTGTAACAATGTAGAGGGCGGTATATATAGGGAAAAACTCTCTACAATTGCTTTTATTACAACTTGACCTAATCAGGTCCTAAAGAATAATTAATTGACCTAACTCTATCAGAAATAAATGCATGAAAATATCTCGGGCTGCGCTAAGGGCGACCGTATCAAAACTGAATAAATTTTGTTGTCCTCGGTGGCTTGGTGCAGTGCTTTTCTAAAATAAATGTGTATGGGTTTCTGCTTCTTTGCTGTCTGGTGGCTTTGAATGCCTTAATTGTGATTTGAGGGCAAGGATAGGCTTACGCCTCTTGATTTGACTTTTTGGGGGCTCATCAATGTTCAGGTGCTTCAAGCCCCTAAAAAATCTTCGGCTGATACTCTTTGGCTCTTTGTTCTTCCTTTGATACTCTTTGACAATAAATTGGGATGTTGTTCTGATGTGCTATGCGTTAAATCAGCATTTAATGGCCGTTGTTCGGCTCTGTCTTCCTTAAAACTATCTTCAGCTCCTTCCTGAATGCTTCGTGAAGGAAAACGGGTCATTTGGCACCTTTCTGGCTTGCTGGGGGCTGCATGATGAAAAGATTCCCTAAAAATTCCCCACTTCGGCCTATTTTATCCAGCGATGCGCTCATCAAAAACTGCCTCAGAAACTGATTCCGGGGCTTCGGAGTGCGATTTTCGCCCTTCATGCCAAAAACTGATGATGACGTCAACATGACATCAGCAGGTGGGACCTCGTACGGTGAGTGACGTCAGCGATGACATCAGCATGATGACGTGGTGGGATGACATCAGCATGATTACATCATCACGTACGGAGGTGACGTGGCAGTACGGCAGGGGACACGACGACAGGGTGACTCGGCGGTACAGTGGCAGGAGGCCACGCAGGTGGATGATGCGGCAGGTGACGTGGGGCTTACGTCACAGGGGGAGGACGGTAAGTGGTTTCTAGGCGCACCGCCTTTGGAGAGAGGTGGTTTCGGGTGAGGGGGCTCCGCCACAGCCCAGGAGGTGACGCGTGGCGGGAGTACGGCAGAAATACCGCCCATCTCCCGGACGCTAACCTTCGAGCGCGTCGAGGGATAGGAAGGCCCGCCCACCGTAGATCTGTGGGGCGGGCGATCTAACGGTTGGCGGCTGGGACGAGGCAACGAAGGGATAAGGGGCAAGAATATTCAGGGAATATTCCAATTTTAATATGGCGCGGCGGTGGGTTTAGAACATAGGGAATGGTGGAGTTTGTGGGTTATGTGGGTTAATGCACACTGATTAATATTTTCAGGGGTGAAACTTTGGAATAAGGGGAAAATATGGTTTTTTTGGAGGTTTGTGTGGGCGGGAGAGGTTGTTAGCATGACCAGGTGTCATCTAACTCCTGCTATGACACGGATGGGCTAAAAACAGCCCCTGATGGACTGTTCTTTCCCTGACTTAGGAGAAATATGGCTATATTGCCAGGGAGGGGATATTTACATAGGGGAGTTTTATATACATAGTTTAATAGGGGAAGGGGGAAAACTGATAGGGAGTTATATACTAGAGTTAGTAGTTAATATGGAAATGATAAGCAAGCGCTAAGGTAAGGGACCTTAGGCTAATTTTGGGGAAAAGAATTTGTAAAGAAATGAAATCCTTGAGCGAAGCAGATCTCCACTAAGGCAAATGACATGGAAGATGATGAACTAAGAGGAACCAAGCAGATCTTGACCTCTTTGGGAAATTAGTAAGTGACTTGGGAAATGAGAAGAAGGGGAAGTTAGTTATGTCTAGCTCGAGCTCCTCCAGATGAAAAACTGCCTGCAACTGTGATTTGAAAAGATAAAACACTTTGTAACACAAAATTGATCATAAATCATCATTTTGCAACCTCACAGCCACCTACTCGGCCTACTCACCTAACATTTTTTCTTCTTTTGATTCGGGTGCACTTAGACTTGCAGACCCAGCTTTACAATTTTTCTTTTGAATGATTTCCTATCTAAATCTACACTTATTTCTACCAGGGCCCAGATTAAGCAGTTGGATCCCTTTGATTCTCTACCTATCTAAAAATCTGCCAAGATTAAGCTGTTTGGATAGATATCATTCTCTACATTCTAAAACAGGAAATTGAAACCTAGGGAGGCCAAGATTAGACTGTTTGGACCTCCCTTAAATGAAAACTCTTCAAAACTGGAATAACTCATCAAAATTGGAAAAAGCAGTGCCATTTGGACTGGCACACTTCATGGCTTTTTTCTTTGGTCTCTTCTGGAAATATAGAACACTGTAGCTTGCAAAGTATGACATATTTGGCATGTAAAAATGTAAATCATGAAAAATGAACACCTGTTGCAACAGGAGGCTAACAGTGGCTCCACTTGGGGATGGCTTTTCCTTGTGAAAAGACAAGAACAGCAGGTCAGACTGCCTTGATCTTCTGTTTGTTGCTGTTGACTGGAAACACTTCTTTGTTCTAGCTGCTAAAAATATGAATTTTTGAAATCTGAACCATTCTCTCCTCCACTGAGTTACTGTGAACTGTATAGCATCACCTGCTTTCTTCTGTGTGCTTGCTAATTATGTACAATGCTTGAAAATAATTCTTTTCTACCATGAATTGCTTTTAATGTGACAGTTTTTTCTCTTGATACTTTGCTAAAAACTAGTGTAGAAACAGAGCTTTAAAAACTGTGTCTTTCACAAATTTATTGCTTTTCTTTAAAAAATCGGCCTGCTTATACAAAAATAAAAACAGAGTGCTGATATATACAAAAAAGATTGTACAAAGATATATACAAAACTGCATTGTGTCCTTTAAAAGGGGTCATGGTAATGTTTCAGCATACGGCCATTGACAGGGCCTTCTTCAGCAGTGCTGTCCTCTATAGATTTGAGAAAATATGTGTTATTTCCCTGAACAGCAGAAACAACAAATGGGCCTTTCCATAAAAAATCAAACTTTGCATGTTTTCCCTTGTCTTCTCTTCTTGAGTCCCACCTCAGAACTTTGTCACCAACATTGAAATCCTCAGCCTTAGCTCTCTTATCAAACATCTTTTTAAGCTTTTCTTGCAAAATTTGAGCTCTGTCATAAACTTGTTCTCTGGTTTGCTGAAGATGAATGGTCTGATTGATTCTTCTTTGAATGTCATTTGGTTCAGACTGAATCTCTTGTAACAGCTTGATAGTAGGAATGCACAGGGATGAAGGAAATCTTGCCTCCATGCCATATACTAGCTCATAAGGGCTCATCCCAATGGATTTCTTGCTCGAGAGTCTGTTTTCCCATAGGGCGTTTACTAGCTTTTTGTGCCAGTTCTTCTTGTTCTCTTCCAGCACTTTCTTTGTGATGTTGATGAGGCTTTTGTTAGATGATTCGGCCAAACCATTACCTTGAGGGTAATAGGTTGTAGATTGGCCCAAGGTAATATGAAATCTGTGGCAGAAATTGATCATTTTTTTGGACTTAAAGGCAGCGGCATTGTCAGTGATGATTTTCTCAGGGCAGCCAAATCTAGAAAGGATATTGCACTCAAGGAATTGGATAATGATGGTATCATTGGCTTGTCTGCAGGGAATGGCTTCAACCCATTTGGTGAAATAGTCAGTGACGGTTAGGATCCATTTGTGTTGGCCTGAGGAAGAGGGATGGATTTCTCCAATGAAGTCAAGACCCCATTGTTGAAAAGGTTGTTCCGTTGAGATGGGTTTAAGGGGCAGGGGTAACAACTTTCTCTTCCCCTCAAAGATTTTGCATTTGTGACATGACATGGCAAACTTCTTTACATCTGCAAAAAGAGAGGGCCAATAGAAACCAGCCCTTTAAAATTTTATCAGCGGTGGACTTCCAGTATAGATGTCCTCCACAGTCACCTGCATGGAATTATTTCATGACATTGTTAGTTTCATTCATGGTTAAACAATTAAGCAATATACCTTCATGATTTCTCCAAAATAATGCACCATCTACAACACAAAACTTCAAAGCCTTCATTTTCAAAAATCTTTTCTTGGTCCTGGACAATCCTGGGGGAGCACACAGGTTTAACAATACAAAGAAAATATCAATGTACCAAGGGCATTGCAAAAAGATTTCACTGATCTGTGGAGTCGCCAGCTCTGGTTCATTGTCCAGCTGGTTTATGTCTAAGGCTTGAAAATTTGTTTCGGACATTAGTTTGGCTAAACCTTGTCCCTTTATCAGCTTGGTTGGTTTTATTTCTATGCCATACTCAAGGATGCTTGCAATCCACTTGCCTCTTTTGCCTTCTAATCCCTCTTGGGTCAATATGTCTTTTACGGCAGCGTGTGGGACATAGGCAATCACGTGTGAATATAAAATGTACACTCTGAAATCCTTGATGGCCTTAACAAGTGTGTAGGCCTGCTTTTCCATGATTGGGTATTTCAAAGGGGCGTCTCTTAAGGCTCAGCTGAAAAAAGCAATTGGTTTTTCAGCTCCGTGTTCGTCCTTTTGCAAAAGGACAGCGACTACTGTGTGATCAGATGCAAACGAAAATATGATAAAATCTTTGTCAAACTGTGGGCTGGTGAGTACAGGGGTTTGTGTCAATGCAGTTTTGATACTTTCGAATGCTTTCTTGGTTTCCAGGGACCATCTTACCTTGGTATCCTTTTTTAACATGTTGCTTAACAGTCTTATTAATTCAGCTAGATTTGGGATAAATCTTCTTAGGAAGTTGATTTTCCCAAGGAACGCTTGTAGCTCTTTTATGTTTCTTGGATATGGAATTTGGAGGATGGCTTGGATTATTTCAGGGTCAATTCTGATCCCATATTTTGATATAATGTGGCCAAGTAACTTGCCTTCTTCTAGGCCAAAGAGACACTTTTTGGGATTCAAGGAAATGCCATATTTCCTACATGTCATGAATATTTGCCTAAGGTGCTTGAGGTGTTCTTCATCAGATTTGGAAAATGGGGTCAAGTCATCAAGGTAGACAACTAGGAAGTCATGTATTTCTTTGGCAAATGCAATGTCCATTGCTCGTTGAAAAGTGGCACCAGCGTTTTTAAGACCGAATGGCATCTTTACATACTTAAATGTTCCCCATGGTGTGGTAAAAGCCGTTTTGTCTTGGTCGTCCGGGTGAACAGGTGTTTGGTTGAAACCTGAAAAACGATCTAGCAAAGATATTCTAGATGCTCCCACTACTCTCTGCAAGATGTGGTCCATTTTAGGCAAAGGGTAATGGTCTTTTAGGGAGACTTGGTTTAAATTTCTGAGATCTACACAAAGTTTGATTTCACCTGTCTTTTTTCTTGTAGGAACAAGGTTGGATACCCATTCGGAAAATCTGATGGGTGCTATGATGCCTGCTTCAAACATCCTCTTTACTTCTTTTTCAATTGGGGGAAGAAGCATAGGGTTGATTCTTCTAAGTTTCTGTTTGAAGGGTTTCTGGTTCAGTTTTAAGGGGATTGTGTGCTGGATCACCGAGGTGTCACAGGATTTCTGTTGGGTCCCTATAATACTAGTGATTACCCCATTAATATTGTAGTTATACCCCTTATTTATATTGTTGTGCCCTTATTACCCCCATATTGTTATTTATGTGCCCCATAGAATCCCTCTATTGTTATTTTTGTGGCTTTATATTATTATTGTTAGGTCGGCTGGATTATATTGTGACTCCACAAACTCCTATATATAGAAAGGAGTTTTGTCATTTGAATCATCCAAGAATTGTTCATTTATGTAATGTAAAGGAGGTTGCCCCCTCAAAGAGGCTGAATTCTAAGGCGTTGATCTATCTTTTCTATCTTTTCTTGAGCTGGTTTCATAACATTTGGTATCAGAGCTTTGGATTCTAGGGTTTCGCTACTCCAAACAGGTCATCGTGGCATTTTCGCTATAACTTTTTTTCTATGACGTTTCAGAAGTCGCAAAAAAACCCATTTGAGAAGAAATTGCGCTGAACCCTGGGTCCGAATTTCAGAGCTTTTCACGCGATATTTGCGGAGATATGATCTGAGGAAGTTGGTCTTTTTGCAGACTCCTGAATTACATTCAAAACAGGTGACCTGGGGAAAAGCGTCATAACTTTCTCTCTGGGGATCGGATTGAAATTTCGTAAGAAGCTACAGAAAGAGGACGGGCTGTAGTTTGTTGTATGTGAGTTTCAGATCCAAAGGTTGAAATAGGGACTCGTGGCATGTCATACAAGTTCTCTCTACTGAACTAGTCTAAAAGCAAGTCACTGTGGGAGATTTCACATAACTCTTCCTTGGAGAATCCAATTTGGGTCAGACTTGTGGCACTGGAAAGAGGACACAGAGGGATACTACAGATCACAAATTCAGAACTAGATGATTGGAAAGTACAGAGATACATCAGAGGCAATATCGAGCTCCTACAAAGTGAAAAAAGGTGTGTAGATTTTCTTAAATTTTTGCTTAAGCTTGGTTTGAAAATTTATTTTGAAGGAATTCAAAGGGCATAGTAGAGCATTATTATCGGTAACTGATGCCCCGAGGAAAGAAAATGCAAACACCTAGTAAGGAACCTGAAAACTCTAGCATGACTCATGAAGAAGAGGAAGAAATGCAACATGATATATCAAAATTACAAGACCAAGTCACAAAAAGGAACAGAATCTAAGATGGATGGTTTAAAGAAAGATGTAGAAGCTAAGATGGATGGTTTAAAGAAAGGTGTAGAAGCTAATATGGATTGTTTAAAGAAAGGCGTAGAAGCTAAGATGATTGACGTGGAAGCTAAGATGGATGATTTGAAGATAGATTTGAAGACAGACATGGACGAATTGAAGATAAATATGAATAAGTTGCTACAAGAAATGGTCCCTAAGGGTGAAAGGGTACTAAAGGAAACTCATGATGAGAACAAAATAAATGTTAATCATGATTCCATAGATGCTAATGTTGGATTGAAGAATCATCATATTCCAAAAATCGATATGAGGAAGTTTGATGGCAAGGATACCGCCACATGGATATTACAGATGGAGCAATTCTTCGATCTCAATAATGTGCAAAACGCACAAAAGGTACGTATGGCATCTGTATATTTGGAACCAAATCAGTTTGTATGGTATCAATGGCTTTGCTCTCGTAAACAATTTATCACTTGGGCAATTTTTACGAAAGAATTGATAGCACATTATGAGGATACAAAAAGCAACACTTTTTTTAGCCAATTGATAAGTCTCAAACAAAAGGGTTAAATAATGGAGCACATTGAGGAGTTCCAAAAATTGAACATAAGGGTAAAAGACATTCCAGAGGAGCATAGGATTGATGTGTTCATAAGGTCTTTAAAGGATAATATCCAACATGATGTCCGCCTTTGGGAACCTGATTCATTAGAGAAGGCATTTAGGTTAGCAAGAAAAATGGAAAGAAAAATTATGGCAACTAGGAAGCATACCACTCACAACTATAAAGGCGGAAGTGTTGTTTCCCCTAGTCTTCCGCAACCTACAAGGTTGACACCACAACAATTGGAAGAAAAAAGAGCAAAAGGGCTTTGTTACAATTGTGATAGAAAATACACAAAAGGTCATAAGTGTGCTGAGAAGAAATTATTCTACATATATTGTGAAGAGGAAGAAGAAAAGGAGCAAGAATGGTCAAAAGAAGAGAATATACTCCAAGAACAAAGCCTAGATGAAGAAAAAATAAATCCGACCATATCTTGTAATGCATTGGCGGGAATTACCACTCCTCAAACCATCAAGATAGAAGGACAAATCAAGAAGAAAAAGGTAATAGTGTTGATTGATTCAGGAAGCACCCACAATTTTATTCATTTAGGGTAGCAAAAGAATTGAATTGCTTCCTATATCCAGCACTGATCCGGATTTAAACAGGAACGCAACAAATTACAGAGATAACCATATACAGAAAGATGCAGCGGAAATAATACTTCATTTCATTAATGGAAAATACTGAAATATGCTTGCAACCAGAAATGGAAATAAACCAGCTAGGGCGATGGTAGCTTATCTCTGAGAAGAGATGTGATGGCTACATGCCTCTGAACTGTATTACAATGAGGCTCGAAAGCCTATTTATTGTTGAGAAACAATAGAAAACCCTTAACATTCCAAAACCTAACCCTAGGAGATGAAACGCCAAACTGTGGGGCCCGTTTGGGGGTAAGTTGGTACATCAACTTCCCGGGGTCGTAACTTTGGCATATGATCTCCGTTTGACGCGTACAATAGCTCATTAGAAAGATCTATCCGAGCACTATCATTGTTGGAACAAGAAACATCGGTCCATTCCATGGACCCATGTTGCCCCTCGATTCCCCAAAAAACATCGTTTAGGGCCTCAAAACGGCTCCGGAAGTTCAGGACCCGAAAAACTGCTAAAAATAGTAAGTTGTGCTACAATTAAGGAAACTGAAAATGCTGAGAAAGATAATGGTGGGGGTCCAGGTGGACTTGGCAGGTGGCCACCAATATCCACCTGGATCATTCCTCCCCCCTTAGGAAGCAATGGTCCCCATTGCGTTGAGCTCCTCCATGAGATGAGGAAACTTCTTCTGAACTTGTTCCCTGGTGAGCCACTTGCCCTGCTGAAGGAGTTGGCCTGCTTTGACAACTCGATACAGTTGGATATTCTGTTGGCGAGTGTTCTTGATCTGTGTGTCCATGATCTGATCAATTGCAGCTTGTTCCATGCAATATGGATTTAATTCTGTGGGTTTGAGTTGTTCTGCAATGTCGGATGTGTCTAGCAATGGTGGAAAGTATGGCCGAAGGCGGTCCACATTGAACACTGGGTGCAGGCCAAGGAATGGGGGAATGTTGAGCTCAAATGCATTGTCTCCCATAGCCTTAGTAATGGTGTAAGGACCATATCGGAGTGGTCTCAATTTCCGATAGGCTCCAGTAAGGCGTTCCTTTTGCAAATGCAACCAAACTTTGTCGCCCACCTGAAACTTGTGTGGTACCCGGTGTTGATCATGTCGTTGCTTGTACTTGGCATTTGATTTCTCAAGAATGTCATGGACCTGCTGGCGAATATGTTGGATGCGCTCAATGAAGCTGGTGGCCTTATCTGTTTCGGACTGGACATGAGCTGAATTCATGTGAGTAGCTGCAAGGGGCATGGCCACATCAATGGGGCATAATGGCTGGAATCCCAAACCCACCTGAAAAGGGCTATGGCCAGTGGAGCTGTGAAGAGCTCGGTTGTAGCTGTGCTGAACATAGGGGAGGCTCTCGTCCCATGTGCATGGATGCTTTGAGTTATACATGCGCAGAATGTGCACAATCATCCTGTTGACAACCTCTGTCTGACCATCAGTTTGAGGATGGAAGGCTGTGGACTTCGTGAGTTTGGTGTCCAGCATTGACCAGAGACTGGACCAAAATGTGCTAAGAAACTGACTGTCCCGATATGAGATGATAGACTGTGGGATCCCAAAGTGCACCCACACTCAATCAAAGAAGAGTTTAGCAGTGGCTTCTGCTGTGATATTCTTCTTGCAGGCCATCATAATGGCCATCTTCAAGAACCTGTCGACAACCACAAAAACACAGTCATTTCCATGCTTAGTGGAAGGAAGGCCTGACATGTAATCCATGGAAATGGATTCCCAAGGTCGACTAGGGGTAGGCAACGGGGTATAGAGGCCGTGCTTCTTAATGGTCGGTTTGGCAATGGCACAGGCAGTACATGATCGGATGTACTTCCCAACATCCTGTCGAAGATTCGGCCAATAGAAATAATTTTGCAGTATTGCCACTGTTTTCTCGACCCCGAAATGCCCAGCATCCCAACTGTAGTGTGCTTCCCAAATCATCTTGGCACGCTCGCTTGAAGGAACACAGAGGTGCCGAGGTGGCATAATAGGGGGTCCTGGAGGTGAAAATCTGCAACATGCCGACCCTCCAAGAGTGTCTGGTATGTGTGGCCAAATTCTGGGTCGCTTTTGTAGAGAAGTGGCCAATCAACAGTCTCGTGCCAACAAGAGTTGAGCATGGTGGTTAGTGCCATGATCGGTGGCTAACTGAGGCAATCTGCAACATTATTGGTGCTGCCCTTTTTATACTTGATATTCAAGTGAAACTGTTGCAGGTATGTAGACCACTTCTGATGGCGATCATTCTGCAATTTCCCTTGGGTCAGTATGAACTGCAGAGGTCGGTGGTCTGTGTGGATGACCGTTTCCTTCCCCAAAATGTAATGCTTCCATTGTCGGCAGGCCTGTACAATGGAATACATCTCTTTATCATAAGTGGGGTACTTCTGGACTGCGTCTGAAAGTGTTTCACTGTGATATGCCACTGGATGTCCATGTTGAGTAAGGACTGCCCCAATAGCATAGTCAGAGGCATCTGTCTCAACCTCAAATGGTTGTTGTAAATCTAGTAACGCGAGCACTGGTGCCGTGCAGAGGCGATCCTTCAATTCCCTGAATGCCCTCTGTTGAGATTCAGACCAAAAGAATTTTGCTTTCGCCCCGCCCTTGGTGACTTGACTCAAGGGCCAAGAAATATGAGAAAACCCCAACACAAACCTGTGGTAGAAGTTGGCAAGACCTAGAAAGCTGCGGAGCTCTATTAGAGTGGTTGGAGAGGGCCAATCCCGAATGACTTGGATCTTGGCTGGATCGACATGCACCCCCTGTTCATCAATGATGTATCCCAGATACTGAACCTGGGTCATGCCAAAAGTGCATTTCTCCAAATTGGCACATAGCTTGTGTTGTCGCAGTGTTTGGAGAACCTGTCGGATGTGGTGGAGGTGCTCTTCCCAACTCTGGCTGAAGATCAGAATGTCATCCAAGTATACTACTACAAAGGAGTTGGTGAATGGCCACAAGATGTCATCCATTAGCCTCATAAAGGTTGCAGGAGCATTCGTCAATCCGAAAGGCATGACCAACCATTCGAAGGGCCCTCCTTGGATTTGAAGGCAGTCTTTCACACATCAGAGGGTTCGATTGGTACCTGGTGATATCCTGACTTCAGATCGATCTTGCTGAAATATTTCGCCCCCTTTAGTTGGTCTAGGAGGTCATCAATCCGCGGGATCGGGTACCTATTACGGACAGCGATCTTGTTCAGCGCCCGATAGTCAATACAGAGTCTCCACGTCCCATCCTTCTTCTATACCAACATGATCGGGCTCCCACAGGGCGATGAACTCAGACGGATGTGACCTTTCTGCAGGAGCTCCTGAATCTGCCTCTTGATTTCATCGTTCTCCAGAACGGAGCGCCGATAAATTGGTCCATTGGGTAGCGGCGCACCTGGGGTCAGATCGATGGAGTGCTTGACTTGACAGTGCAGAGGAACCCCTGCCGGGGAGGTGAAGATGTCCTCGTACTCCTCCACAACCTTGTCCATCTGTAGTTGTCATGCAGAGGGACCCCATTTGGAGGCCGCGGCCACTGTCTTCTTCTTTACTTGAGGGCGTATCATCAGGAAAACAAATTTCCTGGTTTTGGAAATGATCTTACTGCATTGTTTTGCAGTAATCAAAGAGATGGCGGCAGGTGGTGCTACCTCTGGTATCCTGAACAACTTATTTCCCAATGTAATAATAACAGCACGGGGCCTTGATTCATACACAGCATGTCGCTTCCACAAGTATGGTTGTCCTAGTAATACATCACAAACTTCAATGGGAGCAATGTCACACAATACCTCATCCGTGAAGGGCTTGATGTTGTATGGAAGGCGACACTGCTGGCTCACACGAAGATCTTGTCCTTGGTGAAGCCACCCAATGGTGTATGGTTGTGGATGTGCTGTGGTCGGTAAGCCCAACCGCTTCATGACCTCTGCCGAAATGAGGTTCTTTTGACTCCCGCTATCAACAATGAACTGTATCGGGGAGCCCTTTACCCACATCTGGGAGTGGAAGAGACGCTCCTCCTCCTCTGGATCTTTGGGTTCATTTTTCTGGATCTTTGCGGTAGCAACAGTGGCGCTGGGATCCGCATCAATGATCTGCTTCCCTTTTTCATACCCCTTATCGGGTTCTGACTCAGAGTCGGAACATGCATCTGATTCTGAAACCTTTAGCTCAGCCACCAGTGACTGCATGGCCCGACACTCACTTGTGTTGTGAGTGGAGCTCTTATGGAACTCGCACCATTTTCCAATGTCCTTTCTCGGCTTCGCGGCGTTGTTCTTTGCTTGCGGCTTCGGCTGGTTGTCTTGGGTTGTCCCGCCTTGGCTTTGTCCTTTGTTCTGTGGTTTAGGGGCACCTTTCCCCTGCTTTGGATTCGCAGATCCAAAGTCTCGCTTCTTTTGTTTAAACTTCTGCTCGACCTTGACGGCATACCGGTATGCTGCGCCGAGCAAGGGGATGTTTAGGAATTGTATTTCTTCTTGGATGTACTTGTGCAGGCAGCCACGGTATTTGAGTATCAAATGTTGCTCTGAATCCTTGATACCCAACTTTGTGCGAAGGGTATGGAAAAGATTGGTGAACTTCGACACATCTTGGTCCTTTCCCTGCCGCAGTGTGGTCCACTTTATGTATTCATCCTCATAGCTTCCGACAGGGTAGTACTGCTCCTTGATGGCATCCCGGAACGAATCCCAGGTGGGTGCAGCTGAAAATAGTGAGCCAGTACTTTCATCCTTCTGCTCGCAGTAGGTTTCCCACCAATCCTTGACGTGGGGGGCTACTTTGAGAAGAGTAAAAACAATCTTTTCCCGACTCGAAAATTCATGAACAGAAAAATAACCCTCCAGCAGATTTAACCATTTATCTACGTAATCTGCGTCTATCTGACCCTCGAATATGGGGATTTCAAAATTAACTTGTACCTTAAAGGGTGTGGCATTTCCAGAGTAGCTGCTGGAAGCCGATGCGTTGCTTCTGGGTAGCCGCTGAAGGATCTGGGCAAAGTTGTCCATCATTGCGTTCCATTGTCGCTCGAGGGCTTCTTCGAGCAAGATTTTGATGGGATCTCCTGCCCCCTCGTCTTTCTTCTCGTCCGCCATGGGAGGCCGTCGGGATTTGTGAGGCTGGTCTTGCAAAGGTTCAACCAGTTCAAGCCCTAACTCCTTATATCCTGACCTTGTTGGGGACATGCAAAGAAAAACAGAGAAAAGCAGACCGCTCTGATACCACTGATCCGGATTTAAACAGGAACGCAACAAATTACAGAGATAACCATATACAAAAAGATGCAGCGGAAATAATACTTCATTTCATTAATGGAAAATACTGAAATATGCTTACAACCAAAAATGGAAATAAACCAGCTAGGGCGATGGTAGCTTATCTCTGAGAAGAGATGTGATGGCTACATGCCTCTGAACTGTATTACAATGAGGCTCGAAGGCCTATTTATTGTTGAGAAACAATAGAAAACCCTTAACATTCCAAAACCTAACCCTAGGAGATGAAACACCAAACTGTGGGCCCCGTTTGGGGGTAAGTTGGTACATCAACTTCCCGGGGTCGTAACTTTGGCATATGATCTTCGTTTGACGCGTACAATAGCTCATTAGAAAGATCTATCCGAGCACTATCATTGTTGGAACGGGCAACATCGGTCCATTCCATTGACCCATGTTGCCCCTGGATTCCCCAAAAAAACGTCGTTTAGGGCCTCAAAACGGCTCCGGAAGTTCAGGACCCGAAAAACTGCTAAAAATAGTAAGTTGTGCTACAATTAAGGAAACTGAAAATGCTGAGAAAGATAATGTTGGGGGTCCAGGTGGACTTGGCAGGTGGCCACCAATATCCACCTGGATCAAGCACCAGAGTGTCAAGTGATGATTGCAAATGGAGGAACAATAAATTGCTCTGGAAGGTGCCATAATATCAAGCTATCCATGGGAGAATATGTATTGACTAGCCCAATGCTTTCCATTCCAATGGGAGGTGCTGATGTTGTACTAGGAGTCCAATGGCTACAATCCTTGGGTACAATAGCTTTTAATTTTCAAGAACTTTTCATCAAATTTTCTACGGAAGGAAAGGAAGTTGAATTAAGGGTATTGCAGGGAAACCAAGAAAGATAATCAGCTCTAATGGCATGACTAAGCTTCTTAAAAAGGAGCAAAGAGGTGTAATTGCACAATTATGTTCGCTAGATGTTTCCACATTGGAATCATCTATTTCTCCAGATCTCCAAAAAGTCCTGGACAATCATTCCAAGGTATTTCAGACTCTCAAAGGTCTCCCACCTATGCGTGATCATGATCATGCTATTCATCTGATTCCAGGAAGTGTTCCTCCAAACATAAGGCCGTACAGATATCCCTATGCCCAAAAAAGTGAAATTGAACGTATGGTTGCAGAAATGCTAGAGGCTGGTATAATTCAACCGAGTCAAAGTTCTTTCTCAGCTCCAGTAGCATTGGTGCACAAGAAGGATGGATCATGGTGCATGTGTCTGGATTATAGGGATCTCAACAAGCTCACTATTAAAGATAAGTTCCCCATTCCTGTCATTGATGAATTACTGGATGAATTGCATGGATCAATTTACTTCACCAAGTTGAATCTTCGTTCGGGATATCATCAAATCAGAATGAAGGTTGAAGACATTCCGAAAACGGCATTTAGAACTCATGAGGGTCATTATGAATTTTTGGTCATGCCTTTTGGCCTTACCAATGCACCTTCAACATTTCAAGGTTTGATGAATTCAATTTTCAAACCATTCCTTAGAAAATTTGTGTTAGTATTTTTTGATGATATACTAATCTACAACAAGTCTTGGAAGGATCATGTTGAACATGTTGACAGGGTGCTACAACTATTGGAGGAGAAATTATTATATGCAAAAAGATCCAAATGTTTCTTTGGAGTCCAGGAGCTGGAAAATTTGGGTCATATTGTATCTCATGAAGGAGTTAAGGTAGACCCTAGCAAAATTAAAGCCATTAAGGAATGGAAAATCCCCACATCCATAAAGCATCTGCGAGGATTTCTTGGGTTGACAGGGTATTATCGCAAGTTTGTTAAGAATTATGGGAGAATAGCAGCACCTCTAACAACATTATTGAAGAAAGATTCATTTTCATGGACTCCGGAAGCAACAAAGGCCTTTGAACATCTTAAAGAGGCAATGTGCCAAGCACCGGTCTTAGCTACACCGGACTTCACAAAAACCTTTATTGTGGAATGTGATGCTTCAGGAAATGGAATTGGTGCTGTTCTAATGCAAGATGAAAGACCCATTGCTTTTGAAAGTCGTCCAATCAAGGGAAAGTTTTTAAGCAAAGCTATTTATGAAAAGGAAATGTTGGCAATACTCCATGCACTTAAGAAATGGCGACCCTACCTAATGGAAAGACACTTCAAGGTAAAAATGGATCATGATAGCCTTAAATACTTTTTAGAACAAAGATTATCCTCTGAAGAGCAACAAAAGTGGGTCACAAAGATGTTGGGTTATGACTTTGAAATCATCTACAAAAAAGGGAAGCAAAATATGGTGGCAGATGCACTCTCAAGAAAGGATGAGGATGTGGAAGCATTGTTGTGTGCCATTTTTATTATCCAACCAGATTGGATAAACAAAGCAAGGAAGGAATGGAAGAACGACGAAGAAGTGTGGGCACTTATTTGAAAGCTACAACAAGGTTCCAGTACTTCTGATACATTTAGCTGGCAAAATGATTCGTTATGGTACAAAGATCACTTATACCTCTGTAAGAATTCCCAGCTAAAACAAAAGATTCTTATGGAATTGCACACTTCTCCCTTAGGAGGGCACTCAGGATTTTTAAAAACTTACCACAGGGTTAAGAAGGAATTTTTTTGGGATGGCCTTAAATCAGATATTCAAAAGTTTGTGGCGGAATGTTTGGTTTGCCAACAAAATAAAGTTGAAACAGTTAAGGCACCGGGTCTATTACAACCTTTATCCATTCCAAGCCAACGTTGGGAGGAGGTTTCAATGGATTTTATCACAGGTTTACCCAAGTCTGAGGGAAAGAGCGTCATCATGGTGGTAGTTGACAGACTTACCAAGTACGCACACTTTTGTGCATTATCACATCCATTTAAAGCCAGTACAGTTTCTACTGCATTTATGGAAATAGTTCAAAAGCTACATGGAAACCCAAAGATTATTGTAAGTGACAGAGATCCCATTTTCACTGGAAATTTTTGCACAGAATTATTTGCTTGTCGTGGTACTCAGTTAGCTCATAGCTCATCTTATCATCTCAATCTGATGGGCAAACTGAGATAGTAAACAAATTTTTTGAAGGATATCTTCGTTGCTTTGTATCTGATAAACAGACACAATGGGTCAAATGGTTGCCTCTCGCTGAATGGTGGTATAACACTTCCTTCCATACAGCAACAAAAATGACCCCATTTATGGCACTTTATGGGTATCAACCACCATCCATCACATCATATTTAAGAGAAAATTCTAAGGTTCAGGCAGTGGAACATCACATCGAACATCAACAACAAGTCCTCCAACTCTTAAAGGATAACCTCGTGTTGGCACAAAATAGAATGAAACAACAGGCAGATCAACATCACAGTGAAAGAAGTTTTGATGTAGGTGATTGGGTATTCCTACGGCTACAACCATATAAGCAAATGTCCCTAAAGCAAGCTAAGAAGGATAATAAATTATCACCAAAGTATTATGGTCCGTACAAGGTGTTGCAAAAGATTGGTACTATGGCATACAAATTGGAGCTTCCTGCAGCTTCTCGATTGCACCCAGTTTTCCATGTTTCATGTTTAAAGAAGGTTATAGGCGACAAGCTCCCAATTCAAACAATATTGCCATAACTTGACGAGGAAGGAAAAATTATATTGGAACCGGAAGCAGTCACAGAAACAAGAACTCGATAGCTACGAAATCGATCAATTTCAGAGTATCTTATCAAGTGGAAGAACTTATCCGCTGAAGATTCCACATGGGAGGATGAGAATTTTATGCAGAAGTATCCAGAACTACTCAAGCGTTGAGGACAACACTTTTTTGAAGGAGAGGGGCATGTTGGGTCCCTATAATACTAGTGATTACCCCATTACTATTGTAGTTATACCCCTTATTTATATCGTTGTGCCCCTATTACCCCCATATTGTTATTTATGTGCCCCATAGAATCCCTCTGTTGTTATATTTGTGGCTTTATATTATTATTGTTAGGTTGGCTGGATTATATTGTGACTCCATAGACTCCTATATATAGAAAGGAGTTTTTTCATTTGAATCATCCAAGAATTGTTCATTTATGTAATGTAAAGGAGGTTGCCCCCTCAAAGAGGCTGAATTCTAAGGCGTTGATCTATCTTTTCTATCTTTTCTTGAGCTGGTTTCATAACAATTTCAAATCCTCATAGCTCCAAGCAAATACATCTTGGAACTCTTTGAACAAGTCAATGTATTTGGGCTTTTGATCAGGTGGCACATTTTTGGACAGTTTGATCATTTTTTGATTCTCTTTCATCCCTATGTTGTGTTCCTCTATATCAGTGTTAATGGGTTGCAATTTTGGCTTTCTAGGAATGTCATTGGCATCAAACATGTCTTCTAAAGGGGTTAAGCCAGCATGCAGAAAGTTATCCTTTAGTTCAATGATTTCTGCCTCTGCTTTGTCAATTTTTTCCAAGTGCATTTGTTTCAGCTGTTCTATATTTTCTTTGTCAAAAATAGTTGGTTTTAGGATCTGTTTGGCTGTTGCAGCTGTTACATCTTGCTAATCTTCATTTGTTTGTTGTTCCGAATCTGTCATGGCATCCATGTCGATGTTAATATTTGAAAACTCATGCTCAAGAGCAAGGAAATTATTAGTCTGGGCATCATCTTCGAATATTTGCCAATCTTTAACGTTATTTGGGACAGCGGGCCTATGTTTTATTTCAGCTGTGAAGTGATGGTTTGGGTCAAAAGGAAGCTTGCATGTACTAGCAAAGGTGTCTAGGCTGTGTGCATGAATATTGTGATTTCTGGAAATCTTGTCAAGCTTGAATTCAGTGAATGCATTGAGTATATTAGTGGCAGCAGTCCTATAGGCTCTCATTCTATTGTCGTTGGTAACAAAATTACCTTTCATTTGTTGTATGATTAAGTCGGAGTCTCCTAAAATAGACACATTTACAGCTCCTAGAACTTTGAGCAGTTTAAGGCCTAGCAGCAGAGCCTCATACTCTGCCATGTTATTTGTGCATTTGAAATTCAGTCTGTAGGCATGACCTTCTACATGGTTGTTATATGTATTGTGAATCTAGACACCTGCCCCTACTCCTAACTTGTTAACAGAGCCATCAAACTCTAAATACCAAGTGATTTCTTGCTTGTGGTTTGTACTAAGAGTTTCAGCTAATTTAGGATTGGGCAGATTTACAATTTCTATTTGGGGATGTTCTTCTAACATGCTGGTTGTGTTAACTGTTTTGACAGTTTCACTAGTGTGTGTAACTGATTCTTCATTGATGTGTGCTTGTTGTTCGAGAGCCAAGGGCTCATTATCAGTTGGAGAATTTATATCGTCATTAAATAAAATAAAGGAATCCATATCAGAATGGATAGAATAAATGGGAAAATTTTCAGGCTTTCTCTCACTACTTACCACATATTTCATAAGCGTTTCTCTATACAGTCTCTTTGGTTGCCCAAAGACTGAAATGGTGGCATAGGAAAGGTCTAATTGAAGGGATCCTTGAAGCTTTGCTCCCCATGATCTTGACAGGAGCATACCGTACTTTGGTGGAATGTCGGCAACCACTACATCCATGAGGATGGTCTTATTTGGATATTGAACTAAGGAGACACACAAGTCTTTGATGAGGCCTAGACATTTCACTTGACTTGAGTCAAATGAGTATAAATCTTTGTAGGGTCTTGTAACATCAAGATTCAGTTTTTCCATAACTGCTTTGGGCATAAGATTGTGCGATGCCCCTGAGTCAAACATAGCATTGTGTAAAACTTTGTCATGTATATGCAAACTGACATAAAAGGGTGGGACAGGTCCATGTGTTGACTTTCCATTGACTTCTGGGCCAAACAGTAGTTCAGGGGAATCATCCAAAACATTTACATCGTCCTTGTTTTCTAGAATTTGAAGTGACCTTTGAATTTGTTGCCTATATACATCGTGTTTGGAATGTTCTTAGAGGGGAATGGATATCTTCAACTTAGCTATTTCTGCCTCTAAATTAAATGGCTTTTCCAAAGGAGTCTTGTTGTTGATAAAGGCAGTTTTTTCCTTTTCATTTAAATTATCTGCGATTTGCTCTTGTTTATCAGCGTTATGAGGACTCATAGCTTGCGGTTTTTTAGTTTCAGGAAAGTTTTTTGGAACATTGTTTGAGCTTTCTTTCAAGGAAGAAGGTGGCAAAGGCTGATCTTTGGAAGGTTGCAGGTCTGTTATGACTTCTACAGTCACTTGATGCGGGTTTGGAACATTTGTATCAGTTGGTTCTGTTATGACAGCCTTGCCTTTGGTCTTGTTGGGCTGTTTGCCATCCTTTGTTTCACTAGGTCCCAAAATGTCAATGGTCATAGTTCTCAGCTTATATTTTTTGTGTACTTCATACACAGCAGTATCATATCCTTGTTTAAAATCAAAAGACTCACCAGATTTAGTTTGAAACTGATTGTAATCGTGTTGATTATGGTCTTCTTGGGACAGGACAGTTTGGTGCTCACCCTTTAGATCCATCAGGTTCATGTGAGTGTCCTCTATGGGTTCACTAGAAGTAGATCCTTCAACATAGTTATCCTGAAAAGGGGGTCTTATGTCATGGTCTTGGTTAGACCTACCAACATTTGTGTTCTGTGTTTTCCTAAAATTTGGGTTCCTTATGGTATTAGACTGTTGTCCTTCCCATGATGCTTTTCTCTCAACATTTTCTACTCTTTCTCCTAGCCTTTGTAGGCCATTAATAATAGCATCAAGCTTTTGATCAAAGGCTGAGGGTTCTTCCTTAAAGGTCGTTCTTCTTTCCATTCTAGCTCTGTTTCTCTTGGCAATTAAGTTGGCTTCTACTCTAACAGCAACATTTTGCATGTCTGCAAGGGTCTGAGGAGCTCTTTCTTTTAACTGGTATGCCATATCAGGGTCAAAACCATCCGGAAATTTATACAAGGCTAGGTCAGGTGGAGGCCTTAGGTTCTGTGGTATTGCATTGTAAACATTATTGAATCTTGCACAATACTCCAAAACAGTCTCTTGAGGACCTCGTTTAATCGTATCATATTCAGCTAGTATGTGCAAGGGGTCTTTCTTTTTTTCCCACCTGTTGGTAAAGGATTGGTAAAGTTCATCTGGGGTGGTTATTGAATTTGCAGTAAGTGATCTGAACCAAGTTCTTACATCACCTGTCAGACTCTGAACACAAATTCTCATTCTCACGCTATCATCGTCTATCTCGTAGTTTTCAAAATAATCTTACATCTTTTTGGCATGCTGAATGGCAGAGAAAGGACCGGTGGAATCAAAATATGTAATTTTCGATTGTTACTCTTCAGGTAAAGCCCCAGCATTAGCGGGTAATTGCAGGGGTGCATATCTATTAGCCATATTGGCAGGGATAAGTGGAACAACGGGGATAAATGGAACAACTGGGATAACAGGGATAAATGGAACGCTGGAAACAACAGTAGTGGTAGTATGTGCAGTGAATGAAGGTGTGGAAGGAGGAGTTCGAGGTGTGGATGATGAACTAGGGGAAACAGGGGTTGAACGAAACAAAACCTTGACAGGAGTTGGAATACAGCTAGGGTAAGCTGTTTCAGGGCTCAAATCAGCAAAATTATTCTGTCTTTCTTGCTTCCTAAGGATTTTCGAGATTATGTTAGGGTTCTCAAAAACAGCTGGTGGATTCGGGTCTGGATTTGACCTTGTGTGTCACGGATTTTTCTTAGGAGCCAGCTTCTGAACTAGTTTTTTGGTATTTCTCTGGGACTGTTTTTGTAATTAGCAAGGAACTATTCAAAATTTTGGAATGGCTGTGTATATCTTAAAACTAGCATGAAGATTGACTGAAGCAGCTTTTATTTATTTATGTTAATGCAAAGCAAAGAACAATTTCAAAGGCTTCCTGGCTGACATTCAGGCTTCATCTGTAGTTTTAAGAGATAAACAACAATTGGGAAGTTTGATTTATGGTCTCAGTGGAGCTTTCTTACCTTCTTTGTGAAACTTTGAGAAATTATCTGAGGAAAGTCCCCAGTGGAGTCGCCATTATGTTATCACTCAGGTTGTCCTTAAGCTCCGGAAAAGGATACAGCCGAGGTAACCATAGACCAACTTTGGATTGCAGGTTCTAGCCCACCTGCAATCAGAGAGGGCTTTCTCTTTTAGATTTAGCTATGTTTAAAAGGATTTTAGGCTAGGTATTGAGTTCAGAGGGTTTTTGTTTTCTTTTGGTGGGAAAATTGATGTTTCAGGTAGAGAGGCAGAGCACAGTCTGAGTATTTCAAACCATTGGGCGTGGAGTGGAGGAGGAGGACTGCTGGTGCATTTCCTTGGTCACAATAAGGGAAAATGGAGCAAGATAGCTGCGCATGAAACAATGATTCAGGTTTAAATGATGGAAAGAATGCTAAGTAATGAGAGGCAGTTAAGAATCTCTCTATCAACTTAACAGATGGAGGTAACAGAGCTCTACCTACGGGCATTTAAGAATCCCTAGATAATTGGCAAACACAGGTGAATCGGGGTAAATATGAGCCAGGAGGAATTCATATTCATAACCAATTCATTCAGAAGAAAACATAAAGAAATAGTAGAAATTGAGAATAGAGTGTATTTAAACAAATTCTAAGCTATTCTTTCTCTCTG
This sequence comes from Pinus tabuliformis, assembly GCA_031772625.1. Lineage (NCBI taxonomy): Eukaryota > Viridiplantae > Streptophyta > Pinopsida > Pinales > Pinaceae > Pinus > Pinus tabuliformis. Next base: position 698,137,079 of record CM062805.1, on the reverse strand, counting down.
CTATTTAGATAGTGGTAAACAATAAAACAAAGGTAAGATGCACTTATTGCTTCGGGCTGCAGCACAAGAATTCCATCTTCATATCTTCAAAAACATTCATTAACAACAGGCAGTTCGCTCTCCAAGCTTTCAGCAATCTTTGGTTATAGAAAAAAAACTCAGGTATACAATGCGAGTCTCTAGTGAAAATTCTCAACTAACCAACCCTTGTAACAATGTAGAGGGCGGTATATATAGGGAAAAACTCTCTACAACTGCTTTTATTACAACTTGACCTAATCAGGTCCTAAAGAATAATTAATTGACCTAACTCTATCAGAAATAAATGCATGAAAATATCTCGGGCTGCGCTGAGGGCGGCCGTATCAAAACTGAATAAATTGTGTTGTCCTCGGTGGCTTGGTGCAGTGCTTTTCTGAAATAAATGTGTATGGGTTTCTGCTTCTTTGCTTTCTGGTGGCTTTGAATGCCTTAATTGTGATTTGAGGGCAAGGATGGGCTTACGCCTCTTGATTTGACTTTCTGGGGGGCTCATCAATGTTCAGGTGCTTCGAGCCCCTAAAAAATCTTCGGCTGATACTCTTTGGCTCTTTGTTCTTCCTCTGATACTCTTTGACAATAAATTGGGATGCTGTTCTGATGTGCTATGCGTTAAATCAGAATTTAATGGCCATTGTTTGGCTCTGTCTTCCTTAAAACTGTCTTCGGCTCCTTCCTGAATGCTTCGCGAAGGAAAACGGGTCATTTGGTGCCTTTCTGGCTTGCTGGGGGCTGCATGATGAAAATATTCCCTAATGATTCCCCACTTCGGCCTATTTTATCTAGCGATGAGCGATTCGCTCATTGCTAGGCGCAAATCGCTCATCAAAAACTGCCTCAGAAACTGATTCCGGGGTTCCGGAGTGCGATTTTCGCCCTTCGCGCCAAAAACTAATGATGACGTCAGCATGACGTCAGCAGGTGGGACCCCGTACGACGAGTGACGTTAGCGATGACATCAGAATGATGACATGGCAGGATGACGTCAGCATGATGACGTCATCACATACGGAGGTGACGTGGCAGTATGGCAGGGGACACGGTGGCAGGGTGACTCGGCGGTACAGTGGTAGGAGGCCACGCAGGCGGATGATGCGGTAGGTGACGTGGGGCTTACGTCACAGGGGGAGGGCGGTAAGTGGTTTCTGGGCGCACCGCCTTTGGACAGAGGTGGTTTCGGGGGAGGGGGCTCCGCCACAGCCCAGGAGGTAACGCATGGCGGGAGTACGGTGGCAATACCGCCCATCTCCTGGACACTAACCTGACAGATCTAACGGTTGGCGGCTGGGACGAGGCAACGGAGGGATAAGGGGCGGGAATATTCATGGAATATTCCAATTTTAATATGGCACGGCGGTGGGTTTAGAACTTAGGGAATGGCGGAGTTTGTGGGTTATGTGGGTTAATGCGCGCGGATTAATATTTTCAGGGGTGAAACTTTGGAATAAGGGGAAAATATGGTTTTTTTGGAGGTTTGTGTGAGCAGGAGAGGTTGTTAGCATGACCAGGTGTCATCTAACTCCTGCTATGACACGGATGGGCTAAAAACAGCCCCTGATGGACTGTTCTTTCCCTGACTTAGGAGAAATATGGCTATATTGCCAGGGAGGGGATATTTACATAAGGGAGTTTTATATACATAGTTTAATAGGGGAAGGGGGGAAACTGATAGGGAGTTATATACTAGAGTTAGTAGTTAATATGGAAATGATAAGCAAGTGCTAAGGTAAGGGACCTTAGGCTAATTTTGGGGAAAAGAATTTGTAAAGAAATGAAATCCTTGAGCGAAGCAGATCTCCACTAAGGTAAATGACATGGAAGATGATGAACTAAGAGGAACCAAGCAAATCTTGACCTCTTTGGGAAATTAGTAAGTGACTTGGGAAATGAGAAGAAGGGGAAGTTAGTTATGTCTAGCTCGAGCTCCTCCAGATGAAAAACTGCCTCCAACTGTGATTTGAAAAGATAAAACACTTTGTAACATAAAATTGATCATAAATCATCATTCTGCAACCTCACAGCTACCTACCTGACCTACTCACCCAACATTTTTTCTTCTTTTTATTTGGGTGCACTTAGACTTGTAGACCTAGCTTTACAATTTTTCTTTTGAATGATTTCCTATCTAAATCTACACTTATTTCTGCCAGGGCCCAGATTAAGCAGTTGGATCCCTTTGATTCTCTACCTATCTACAAATCTGCCAAGATTAAGCTGTTTGGACAGATATCATTCTCTACATTCTAAAACAGGAAATTGAAACCTAGGGAGACCAAGATTAGACTGTTTGGACCTCCCTTAAATGAAAACTCTTCAAAACTGGAATAACTCATCAAAATTGGAAAACAACAGTGCCATTTGGACTGGCACACTTCATGGCTTTTTTCTTTGGTCTCTTCTGTAAATATGGAACACTGCAGCTTGCAAAGTATGACATATTTGGCATGTAAAAATGTCAATCATGAAAAATGAACACCTGTTGCAACAGGAGGCTAACAGAATCGACGTAAAAAGTTTGCTTTCCCTTGCAAACTTTGGAGTTGGCGAAGAGTCGAAGGAGGAGGCAATTTGACAATAGCTTAAACCTTCGAGGGATCGACACGAATGTCGCTTTTGAAACAATGAATCCCAGTAAACGACCCGTTTCTATACAGAAAACACATTTGTGTGGATTCAACCTAATTCGATAATGCCTACATCTCATAAAGATTGCTCGTAGATGAATGAGATGATCAGCTCTGCGTAATGAATGGGCAGGTAAATCATCGAGATAAGGTTGCATAATGTGCTTGATATCATGAAACGCGTAAGACATAGCTCTTTGAAAAGTTGCTCTGGCGTTCTTCAGTCTAAAAGGTAATTTGCAATAAGCAAATGTCCCCCATGGACAAATGAAAGCCGTTTTTGGTTGATTAGTAGGTAGAATGTTGATTTGATTGTAACCGGAAAAACCATCCATAAAGGAGAAAATTTCACTGCTGGCACAATCGTCAATGATTTGATTGATATAAGGAGTTGGGTAATTGTCTTTGGGACAAGCTCAATTAATATCCCTATAATTGATACATATTCTTATCGTTCCTTGCTTTTTTTTAACAAGAACAATATTCGATACCCAATCCATCAAGGGAATTGGATAAATGAAACCTGCTTTAAGTAATTTCTAAAATTTTGCTTTAATAGCAGCAGCTTTTTGCAGGTGGATCTGACGCAAACGTTGTCGGATGGGTTTAGCATCCGGGTAAGTTTTGTTTTCATGAACAACAATTGTTGGATCAATTCCTGGCATTTCTTCATATGACCAGGCAAACACATCACAGAATTCTTGAAATAGGGCCTTATAAGTTTGGAGTTCATTTCCCGTACAGGAGGCACCTATATGAATGTTTTCAACAATTCCAGGTTTAACTGAAATGTCAATAGGAACCGTTCGAGAAATATTTCCCAAATTTAACTCAAAATCAGGATTTTGCAATGGATTTTGTGGTTCTTTGACATAATCAGTAGTAAAAATAGATGAAAAATCATTCTCAAAGTGATCAAGCTCAGGTAAGAACGAAGATTGATGGTGAAGATCTTCCCATGGTAAGTCATCAACAAACAAAATTTCACGAATCTACTCATCAGTATCAACAAGCTCGGAAAAAGTTGTTGAATCTGAGGTTGATATTGAAAGTGATTCTCCATGGACCACATTCATTAGATCAATTTCGGTTGAACCAGGGTCGGAAAATGACTGTACAGCCTGATACGCAATTTCATAGGGACTCAAAGGCATAGCATCACCAAATGAATCCACCTCAGATTCGGAAGGTACGATCCAAGGATCATCCAAAACAATAGTGTTTGATGAAATCATATGAATGGTTGTAGTAGAAGGCGATACGTTAGGAGGAGGAAAAGAAAAAGTTCCTAGTAAACCAGAATCTTTAACTAATCCTACCCCAACATCTTTATAAGGGATAGTTGTTTTGTCAACATGCTAGATACTTTTAGAAGAGGCTGGGTCGGATGAAAAGTAAGTTAGCTAGTCTATAGTTATGATCTTTCCATTATGAGGAAACTTTATAAGCCGAAAGACCGGTGAAAAAACAACAATCATAGCGTAAGACCAACTACAACCCAAGAGAAGGTTGTAATCTAGAGGGGCATCAACCACTTCCACATCTAGATTAGTAGTTTTGCCTTCAACCCCTATAGGTAAATCCTGTAGAATTCCAAAAGGATGGAACCCACGGCCATCAAAAGCCTTTAGAATCATTGGGGATTGATTGAGTGTAGGAGAACCAAGCGATCTCCAACACTGAATCGACATAATACACGTAGAATCTCCCTCATCAATTACAGTCCTAAAGCAAGGTCTGTTTTTGACTAACACTGGAATCTGGAAAGTCATTTGATGAGGTAAGCGAGGTATACTATTTTCTAAATCAAAGATTATAAGGTTCGAGTCCTGAATATCAACAGCTCCTATAACCGACAATAGCAATTTACACTGTGCTGGACATGATTGCAGCACCTCCAAAGCCGACATTGCTGAAGGGGAGATAGCTAAGTCTTCAACAATGTTATAGTTCTGAGCAGCTCTTGCATGTGGATTAAAAGCTGACTTCCGAAGTATACCTTTAGCAGGCGGTTTGATTACTAAGTCTAGGTTAGGTTTCTCGATCTATAGCGGATCAAAACCAGGAGTTGAAGTTGATGGGTTTTTGAATTAGAAGATTCTGCTTCCTTACCACCAACAGGACTTTTACTTCCATAATCTTGCGATCATGTCGCAATCCTAACATGGGACATCATCATTATGGGTTCTTCTGAGGCATTTGATGAAGAACCGATCATCTTACTATCTTGACTAGGAAAAGGATCCTTCAAGACAGTAGGCGTTTGAGAACCTTTGACAATTTTCGCAACCTCAGTGCGATGTGGAAAGTCTCTTGTAAAATTTTCTTCGTCACAAATGAGACAAGGATAGCGAGGTTTATGTTTCTCGTCAGTAGATTCATTTTTATCTGATTTCTCTTTAGAATTTTGTTTATTTTTCTTCTTTACTTTCTTTTTACCGCCCGATTTTGATTTGGCCGTAGATGATTCTACGACATGAATATCGGCAAGAATTTCAGTAGAAGAGTCTCCTGTCGGGGAATCTGGTAAAGTTATGATAGGAGAAGAATTCTTTGAAGATTTCTTCTTACTTTTAGTGTTAACTGAACCAATCATACCATCAGCGGCATGAGACCCTGAAGGAGCTGCAGTTATTTGATTTTGTTTCGGAAGGTCGGGGATTTTGTCGTGTAAAGTACCCGACTGCTTATAAACGATGTCAAGGTACTGAGCTTGAGAAATTACTTGCTCTTCAGTAACAAAATCCTGCCTTATCTACATCCTCAGTGATTTTAGGTAATAATAATTTAACAAACCATTCTGCTAAGATTTGATCCGGAATAAAAACTTTCACTAAATGCCGTCAACATTGCCATTCATGAATATGATCTGAAATATATGTGGATGTTGACTGTTTTAATGAAGTTAATAATTCCATGCCATTGTCATATCTGACAGGAAACTGAAAATGAGTTAAGAACGAAGTGGCTAACTGACTAAAATTATAAAAAGAGGCTTGTGGTAACTCAATGTACCACTTGGCCACAAGACCAATCAGAGTGCGTTGAAAAAGATGTAAACGAATTGAATCATCTATAATAGAGTTAGATGCACACCAGAGGTGATAAGTCATCACATGGTTTGACGGATCCTCTCCTAATTTACCTTCAAACTTTGGGATATCACTAGGCAACTTATTCGGCATTGACAGCCAAAATGGAAGATAATTAATCGGATCGTTCGTAAGGCATGACAAATCAGGAAAGTCCAAAGTTGCAATGAATGGTAACTCATGGTTAGGGTCTAGAAAACCCTGGGTCATAAGACCAGCCCTAGGAAGAGGATATCCAGGATAACTTGGAATTGGAATTGCATTTGGGATATTATATCCTCCTGGAAAACTAGGATTAACCGGATCATACTAGGGTTATTGAGGTTGCTGATAAGTATATCCAGGGTACGGTTGATACTGGTAGACTGGGCTTTGAACAGCAGGACCGAATTGGTACTGTCCCTAGTACGGTTGATAAGTAAATTGAGGTTGACTTGTGACAACCGTACTTGGACCAGGTTGTCCTACAGGCATCTGAACTGAAGTCTAAATTGTAGGTCCAGACTGAGGTAAAGATGCTTGAGGAGTTGATGCAGGAACAGTAGAAACCGGAGCTGCTGATACTCCAGAAGTAGGTGGGGTAGATTGAACAGAAGTTGCAGTAGTTGCAGCAGTCGTTTGAGGCGGAGTTCGAGGCGAACTAGGCCCAGACTGATGAGCTACACCAGGTGCAGAAGTTTGAATAGTAGGCTGGACAGGTTGCTGGGTTGAACCAGAAACCAAAGGTTGTCCAGATTGAGATGACAACTGCACATTAGGTTGCAAGATCTGTTGAGATTGAGATGGATCCCACACCATGTTCATTCCGGGGTATGGACCCATAGAAGGTTGAGCATATTGAGGACCATAACTGGGTTGAGGGTAGGGTTGATAATTCAAAGGTACATTTCCAGCTCCTTGGACAAATGATTGACCTGAAGGTGGTTGGAAACCTTGGGTTGGGTACTGACCTTGAGGTTGATAACCTTGAGGCACGTACTGAAACTGGGGTTGACCTTGAGGTATATATTGATATTGGGGTTGACCTTGAGGTGTATATTGAGTCTGGGGTTGACCTTGAGGAATGTACTGTCCCGAAGGAATGTACTGTCCTTGAGGTTGCCCCCCAGGCGGTAACTGAGTACCTTGAGGTTGCCCCCAGGTAGTAATTGAGTACCTTGAGGTTTCCCCCCAGGCAGTAACTGACTACCTTGAGGTTGCAGATTTGGAATAGTACCAGACATCATAAGAATTTCTTCTACACTCAACGGTTTAGTTCCATTATTACCAGTTGATAACCCATGTTCAATGGGTTGAGGAGATGCTCCTGAAAAAGTACCAGTGAGTGACTGATACCTAGAAGGAACAAAAGGACCACCATACAAAAATGTTTCCAGTGATTGGGAAAACATGGATGAATGTATCAACATATTCAAAGGAGGATAATAACCTCTAGGTGTTGGAGAAATCCAGGTGGTGAAAAACTAAGACCCAGATTTTCTAAAAATTGGTCAATGAAAGATACCAAGCGTGCCTCCTAGGTGGACTATAGAAAATTGATTCACGCTCCCTAAGTTCTAAAGTTGGTTGATTTTCAGGGATAGTTATACCTTCTTCTGGACTAACGAGTTCTTCAATAGCAATGAGTCCAGAAGGAAGATTTTGGGTAATGATCCTTCCTACCCTAGGTGAACTAGGACCACTAGAAGTTGGAGAAGCAAATCCTGAAGATGGAGTAGCAGCAGGTTCAGTTTCAGGCTCAGAAATTTCAGGTTCTTCAGCTAATTCACTAGTAGAAGAAACACTACCAGTAACTTCAGAAAATGAAATTGGTTCGGAAATATACTCTATTGCTTGAACTTGATAATCAGGATGAACAACTAAAGAAGATTCTCTTTTTTCCAGTGACCCAACTCTACTGTCACTGGGAGTTACAAGAGCTCGTAGCCCTTCAAGCTGGCTTGGTGAGTACTTGGGAGGTTTCACTCGAAGTCTACGGGATTGTCTCAGTGATTCAGCCATGATTAAATACTTTAATTACTTCGCACACAAACAAAGAAAATCTCAATAAAACCACCTAAAGTCTCTAAAGAACTAATTAATTTGAATCACACGCCTAAAAAATCTAGGAGTTCAAACCACACACAAATAGTAACTTTCCGTACCAAAAACACTAGTTGGTGATGAAATCCAACGTCACAGAATTCAATACAGAAAGGGCGGTTGGAACAGTTACCCCGACAACCTGCTTAATGAAACAGACTGGCACAAGTTTCTTCACTAAACCATCTCGAGTGAAGAGAACCCCCCCAGAGAGTCCAAGTGAGTCTAGTCAATGTCTGCTCCAGGTACAGTGGGATCTTCCTCCACCGTCACCTTAGGAAAGAATCCTATAGATTATGGTCACTATGGTTACCAACAGAAACAAATATACCTGGGGGAATAATCTGTGATCCAATACACACGCAAGGGCAGAGTAACAAAGCTCAATCCCCTTGAAGGCTCCTTGACATAATCCAAGGTTTACCAACAAGTGACCCCAGGCTCCTTGACAATGGTCAATCTGAGGTTTACCGTTTTTAATATGTGTATATCTTCTATCGTTCCCAATGAGGAAGGATTGATTACCCCACTGGTTCAGATATGATCTCGTGCTTGACTCCTTTAAGAGGAGCTTCCCAGAGCATAGATGTAACAATTGGAATTTATCTCCTACCGAAAGATATAGCTACTTGTTTGTTTTAACTATCTTGGAGAGTTAATTACTCCCTACTCCAAGATACTAGCCTAAGCTATGTTGGTGATAAGAGCCCTAGAAATAAAAAGATTGCTAGATAAATTTTAATTTAAGCATTATTTTTATGGTTGTTCCTTAGGTCAAAAGGTATGGAGATGAAACTTTATGGTGTGAAGACTTGACTCCAAAACACTAAAAATGCACCTAAGATGATAAACAATTCTTTTTCTTCAATGAATTTCTAGCTAAAGAAAGAGTTGAGAATGCAATCTTTGGAAAACAAATCTTTCTTCAACATATAAATGAAAAGAAAATCTTTTTGTCTTCTTCAATGAACCCAAAACGAGACTACTAATTATGCTCACGAAAAAATCCTTTTGCTTTTTCCACACTCAAAAACTACAAAAACAAATTCTTTCAAAAGAGATTCTAAAATTTCTAGAAAACACTCAAAGCTATAAAAAATCTAATCTTGAGATCTATAATTTCTAAAAACCTAATTAAAGCAAAAGCTTAAAAAATTTCTTTTTGAGGACGTTTTACTTAGTTATTCAGCAAACTAAGGACTAATTCATTCAGAATAACAAATTAATCGAAAAATACCTAGCTATGTTTTCTTTTTAAAAATGAAATTCAAAACTTTCAAACAAGTTCTTTCAAAGCTTTACAAAGAGAAAACAAGATCTATTTCTCACCAAGGGCAGATTTCACAAATCGGTCAGACTCATCAAGAAGACCAAAAATACCAAGGGTAATCTGAGGTTTCTTAGGCTTCTAATCTCTGAGTTACTACAAAGACCAAACGAAAATCAAACCAGGCATGCAAAACTTCTAGAAAATCACCTAAAACCAAAATGCCAATGGAACTCACCTAGAAGAAGTTTTTGACAAGACACATGTAGATCTGGGCAGAGGCTAAAAAATGTAAACAAATCCTAAGTTTAACTGGATGAAAAGATTTTAGTTTTTTCAAAAATTTGACAGGGTCCGCAGGCTTCCGGCATAACCAGATGCAGTATCACTCTGTGTAGTAAAGCAACAGTGCGGGGATGTCCGAACTATGTTACAAACAGAACGTGCGGTCCTCTTTCAAAAGCATGAAAAAAAAAACAATTTAGAATCTAAAAAACTACCCAATCCCACACACATCAAGAAAAAACCAAAAACAGAGAAAAAGTTTCTCAAGTCAAAGTAAAAGTAAAGGCAAAAAACCAAAATTCAAGCTCCCCAGTGGAGTCGCCATTTTGTCAGCCGGATAAATCGTTCTTGCAGACAAGACCGATCTCCCTAGTATCAACTGATATCTAGCGACAAGCAGAACAACTACAAGCAAATCTACCTTTCTCTAAATATCACGATTTATAAATAAAAACCAAGAGGTGTTTTAGACCCTACCTTAAGTCCAACGCTAGTTTGTAGTAGCCACGCTTCGACCGTCCGAATGAGTTTCCTTTTGAGAACCAGCAAACACAAATAGGCACACATCAAATAACACCTGCATAGCCAATATAATAAATCATATTCATCATGGTGATCAAGGAATCCATGAAATAAACCATACAAGACAACTTATTGAGAAAAATAAACTTGATTGTATTAACTTTGAAAATAAGAAGAAACTTTACAACCTTTGGTGCCTTGATGTTGTACAAGCTCCTCCTAGGGTCCAAGCAAGAATCTCCTCTACTTTGACAAGCTTCACACTCTTCGCAATGAGATCAAAAGGTATGTAATCTCTCCTCTCAAGCTCAATTAGGAAGTCTAAATTCCAACAGCATTTACCTTAAAAAATATTCAGCTTTCAACCTCCTTAGTAACCAACCCAATGCCTCATTTTATAGTGCAGAGGAAGGAAGTTACAGGTCCACCTATGAAGGGATAGAGTCCTCCTTCAAAGGGATAAGTTCCTCACATCAAGGGGTTAGCTCCTTTAGTTATGGGATGCATGAACCTCAGAGTGAACTTGCCACCTCAGGAATCCCTCTAGAAGCTTCCAGAAATAACCCAAAGTGAGCTTTTAAGAATGTACTTGCGCCTTTTTGACTTTTACAGGGGTCCACACCCATTACACAGAAACAGAGTGGGAAGGTCCACAGGGGACATGACTAGTAGGTGCGGGACCGCAGGTAATGCTAAGATAAAGTGAGGAACTAGAGTTTTAGAGATTTTCAAGGACTTTCTCTCATTTTTCAAGGCTTGACATGAAGAGCTAAGGTTTAAGACTTGCATAGGAGGAAAGTATGAGTGGTGATAGATTCACACTGACTGCAGAATGTCATGGTGAATATATTTTGTGTAATAGCAGGCCAAGGAATGGGGGAATGATGAGTTCAAATGGATTATCTCTCACATCCTTGGTAATGGTGTAAAGACCATATCAGAGTGGTCTAAGTTTCCGATAGGCTCCGGTAAGGCGTTCCTTTTGCAAATGCAACCAAACTTTGTAGCCCACCTGAAACTTGTGTGGAACCCGATGTTGATCATGTTGCTGCTTATACTTGTCATTTGATTTCTCCATAATTTCATGGACCTGCTAGCGAATATGTTGGATTTGCTCAATGAAGCTATTTTCCTTATCTATTTCGGACTGGACATGAGCCGAATCTGCGTGAGTTGCTGCAAATATCATGGCCACATCAATGGGACATAGTAGCTAGAATCCCAAGACCACATGAAAAGGGTTGTGGCCAGTTGAGCTGTGGAGAGCTCAGTTGTAGCTACACTAAACATACGGGAGGCTCTCATCCCATGTGCATGGATTCTTTGAGTTGTACATGCACATAATTTGTACGATCATCTTATTGACAACCTCTGTCTAGCCATCAGTTTGAGGATGGAAGGTTGTGGACTTAGTGAGTTTGGTGTCCAGCACTGACTAGAGATTGGACCAAAATGTACTAAGGAACCTGTTGTCCCGATCTGAGATGATAGACTGTGGGATCCCAATGTGTATCCACACTTGTTCAAAGAAGAGGTTAGTAGTGGCTTCAGTTGTGATATTCTTCTTATAGGCCGCCATAATGGCCATCCTCAAGAACCTGTCGACGACGACAAAAACACAGTCGTTTCCATGCTTAGTGGAAGGAAGGCCTGACATGTAATCCATGGATATGGATTCCCAAGGTTGACTAGAGGTAGGCAGCGGGGTATAGAGGCCTTGCATATTGATGGTTAGTTTGGCAATGGAGCAGGAATTGCATGATCTGATGTACTTATCGACATCCTGTCGAAGATTCAGCCAATATAAATACTTCTTTAGTACTGCCACCATTTTCTCGACCTCAAAATTCCCAATAGCTTGACTGTAGTGTGCTTCCCATATCATCTTGGAATGCTCGCTTGAAGGAACACAAAGCTAACCCAGGTGGCATAACAGGGCATCCTGGAGGTGAAAATCTGGAACATGCTGACCCTCCAAGAGTGTCTGCTATGTGTGGCCGAATTCTGGGTCGCTTTTGTAAAGAAGTGGCCAATCAGAAGTCTCGTTCCCACAAGAGTTTAGTATGGTGGTTAATGCCATGATCGGTGCTTGACTGAGGCAATCTGCAACATTATTGGTCCTGCCATTCTTATACTTGATATTCAAATGGAACTATTACAGGTATGTGGACCACTTCTGATGGCGATCATTCTACAATTTCCCTTGCGTCTGTATGAACTACAGGGGTCAATGGTCTCTATGGATGACCATTTCCTTTCCCAAAATGTAATTCTTCCATTGTCGGTAGGCTTGCACAATGGAATACATCTCTTTGTCATAAGCGGGATACTTCTGGATTGTGTCTGAAAGTTTCTCACTGTGATATGCCACTGGATGCCCATGTTGAGTAAGGACTGCCCCAATAGCATAGTCAGAGGCATCTGTCTCGACCTCAAATGGTTGTTGCAAGTCTTGTAATATGAGCACTCACGCCGAGAAGAGGTGACCTTTCAACTCTATGAATGCCTTCTGTTGAGATTCAGACCAAAATAATTTTTCTTTTGCTCCTCCCTTGGTGACTTGACTCAAGGGCCAAGTGATATGAGAAAATTCCAACACGAACCTGCTATAGAAGTTGGTAAGACATAGAAATTTGCGGAGCTCTATTAGAGTGGTTGGAGATGGTCAATCCTGAATGACTTGGATCTTGGCTAGATCCACATGCACCCCCTGTTCATCAATAATGTATCCCAGATACTAAACCTGGGTCATTCCAAAAGTGTATTTCTCCAAATTGGCACATAACTTGTGTTGCTGCAGTGTTTGGAGAACCTGTTGGATGTAGTGGAGGTGCTCTTCCCAAATCTGGCTAAAGATCAGGATGTCATCCAAGTATACCACTACAAATGAGTTGTTGAATGGCCGCAATATGTCATCCATTAGCCTCATGAAGGTTTTAGGAGAATTCGTCAATTCGAAAGGAATAACCAACCATTCGAAAAGGCCCTCCTTGGCTTTGAAGGCAATCGTCGACACATCGAAGGGTTCGATTAGTACCTGGTGATATTTTGACTTCAAATCGATCTTGCTAAAATATTTTCCCCCGTTCAGTTGGTACAAGAGGTCATCAATCCATGGGATCGGGTACCTATTATGGACAATGATCTTGTTTAACACTTGATAGTCAATACAGAGTCTCCAAGTCCCATCCTTCTTCCGTACTAACACGATTGGGCTCCCACAGGGCAATCAACTCGAACAGATGTGACCTTTCTGCAGGAGCTCTTGAATCTGCCTCTTGATTTCATCATTCTCTAGAATGGAGCATCGATAGATTGGTCCATTAGGCAGCGACACACCTAGGGTCAAATCGATGGAGCGCTTGACCTGAAAGTTCACAGGAACCCCTATGGGGGAGGTGAAGATGTCCTCGTACTCCTCCATAACCTTGTCCATCTGTAGTTTTCATGAAGACGAACCCTGTCTAAAGGTCGTGGCCACCATCTTCTTCTTTCATTGAGGGCGTGTCATCAGGAAAACAAATTTTCCGGTTTTGGAAATGAGCTTACTGCATTGTTTTGCAGTAACCAAAGAGATGGCAGTAGGCAGTGCTACCTCTAGTATCTTGTACAACTTATTTCCCAAAGTAACAATAACAACACGGGGCCTTGATTCATACACAGCATGTCACTTCCACAAGTATGGTTGTCCTAATAATACATCACAAACTTTAAGGGGAGCAATGTCACATAATACCTCATCCATGAAGGGCTTGATGTTTTATGGAAGGCGACACTGTTGGCTCATGCGAAGATTTTGTCCTTAGTGAAGCCACCTAATGGTATATAATTGTGGATGTGTTGTGGTTGGTAAGCCCAGCCGCTTCATGACCTCTACTAAAATGAGGTTCTTTTAGCTCCCACTATCGACAATGAATTGTATCGGGGAGCCCTTTACCCACATTTGGGAGTGGAAGAGACTCTCCTCCTCCTTTGGATCTTCGGGTTCCTCCTTCTGGATCTTCGTGGTGGCAATGGTGGCATTGGGCTCCGCATCAATAATATGCTTCCCTTTATCATTCCCCTTCTCGAGTTCTGACTCAGAGTCAGAACATGCATTTGATTCCGAAACCTTTAGCTTGGCCACTAGTGACTACTTGGCCCGACACTCACTTGTGTTGGGAGTGGAGCTCTTATGGAACTCACACCACTTTCCTGTGTCCTTTTTTGGCTTCGCGGTGTTATTCTTTGCTTGCAGCTTTGGCAGGTTGTCTTGGGCTGCCCCGCCTTGGCTTTATCCTTTGTTCTGCGGTTTGGGGGCACCTTTCCCTGGCTTCAGATTCGCAGATCCAAAGTCTCACTTCTTCTCTTTAAACTTTTGCTCGACCTTGACAACATATCGGTATGCCATGCTAAGCGAGGAGATGTTTAGGAATTTTATTTCTTCAAGGATGTACTTGTGCAAGAAACCGCGATATTTGAGTACAAAATGCTGCTCTGAATCCTTGATACCAAAATTTTTGTGAAGGGTATGGAAAATATTGGTAAACTCTGGCATGTCTTGGTCCCTTCCCTGCCGTAGCGTGGTCCACTTTATGTATTGATCCTCATAGCTTCCAACAGGGTAGTACTGCTCCTTGATGGCATCCCGGAATGAATTCCAGGTGGGTGCGGGTGAAAATAGTGAGCCTGTACTTTCATCCTTCTGCTCACAGTAGGTTTCCCACCAATCCTTGATGTGGGGGGCTACTTTGAGAAGAGAAAAAATAATATTTTCCCAACTTGAAAAATCATGAACAGAAAAATAACCCTCTAACAGATTTAACCATTTATTGATAGCATCTGCATCTATCTGACCCTCGAATATGGGGATTTCAAAATTAAATTGTACCTTAAACGATGTGTCATTTCCAAAGTACTTGTTGGAAGCTAATGCGTCGACCCTGGGTAGCTGCTAAAGGATCTGGGTAAAGTTGTCCATCATCGCGTTCCTTTGTCACTTGAGGGTTTCTTCGAGCAAGATTTTGATATGATCTCCTACACCCTCATCTTTCTTTTCATCCACCATGGGAGTTCATCAGGATTTGTGCGGCTGGTCTTGCAAAGGTTCGACCAGTTCAAGCCCTAACTCCTTATATCCCAACCTCACTGGGGACATGCAAAGAAAAACAGAGAAAAAAATCAGACTGCTCTAATACCACTAATCTGGATTTAAACAAGAACACAACAAATTACAGAGATAACCATAAACACAGAGATGCAGCGGAAATAATATTGAAATATGCTTACAAACAGAAATGGAAATAAACCAGCTAGGGTGATGGCAACTTATCTCTGAGAAGATATGTGGCAGCTACATGCCTCTGAACTACTTTACAATGTGGCTCAAGGGCCTTTTTGTTATTGAACAATAAGAGCAAACCCTAAACAACCAAAACCCTAAACCGAGAAGATGTAACACCAAGATTTTATGGGCCCCGTTGGGGTCAGTTAGACAACCAACTTCCTAGGGTTGTGACTTGGTCATATTATCTCTATTTGACGTGCATGATAGCCTATTGGAAAGATCTCTCTGAGGAATACAAAAAAAAAGACAACTTTAGATAAAAAATCGCTAGCGGTAGATTTCCAAAAAAACATCGTTTAGGGCCTCAAAACGGCTCTGAAATTTTAGGACCAGAAAAAATGCTAAAAATAGTAAATTGTGCTACAATTAAGGAAATTGAAAAAATGAAAAAAGTAATGGTGGGGGCCCAAGTGGAATTAACAGGTGGCCACCAATATCCACCTAGATCATACTGAGCATGAGAGGGATCTCTCTAAGTCTCTTATCAGTGATATGACTTTAAAGCAAATGAATTTTAGGCTAGATATGTGTATTTGTTTGTTTGTTTGTGAAAATTTGGTTTTCAGGGTTTGTCGAACTTAGGGTTTGGAGCCACAAATAGGTCTAGGTTGTAGGAGTGCAGGAGCAAATATGAGAAGGAGCTAGATGTGGAGTACTAAAAAATGTATGTTTTTGATGATTATTTCAGTATCTTTTCAGTAGAACTTGCAAACCTTTTTGCATCATGAACCCGGAAAATGATAAAGAATTATAAAAAAACATGTGAGATTAATATGCAAGACTAAAACGCTGACAATTGTCATTTCCTTATGCAGGAAGGAGTGAAAATGAGAAGTTGTCGTTCCAAAGGAAAGGAAAAGGACAAGATAACCGCTGTCCCTTTGACGGGAGACCGAATGCAAACAAGGCAAAGCAAATCAAAGCCAATCGGCCCAGAAAAGGAGGTGGAGATACCATCTCGGCATAGGAGAGAAAAGAAATGATTGAGGATTAACGGTTCGGCGAATCCCTCAGGATCCTTGATCCTGAGGGATCGTTGTTTTATCTATTTTTGCACTTAGACATCTCCGCCGTCACCCTTATAAAAGGGACAACACTGTTAGCTCGGGAGAGGGTTAGACATGATTATGTTTTTATGTAATTTATTTTAAGATCAAAACTTTGATCATTGAGTCTCGATAAGAAATGGTTTATTGTAATTTTGCTTTATGCATTAATACACACTTGGTTATTACTTCATCTCTGAGTCTAGATTAACTTCAAGCGGTGTACCCCTGGAGGCTAAGGGCCCGGCCCTGGAGGACACTTGCTCCTGTATTATTACGTTGGTTTATGCGTGGTTTGCTTATCATTGTTATTTGGTAATCTGATGTGTTTTATAAGTTTACATCACATGCTCTATTATGTTTAATTCATTAAGGTTTCCACAAACAGAACTATTGTGTTGACTCTGCATCATATTACTGTTCTTTTCAGAGTTGATCTAATATTACTAGTATTAACAGAATATTGTTACTATTCCATTGCAGAGCTTTAGTGCTGTGCACCTGTTCATTCACGTTACAGGATTCATCTTGGGAGTTATGTTCTTTACGATTGTAGAATTTATAAAAAATGTTGTTCTATTTTGAAACGCAGTCGTATTCCTTCTAACTGAGATTGATACTTGGATCAGATTACTATTTAAGTGTGTTGTGTGTGTATATGGCTTTCAAGCGTTGTTCCATAACTTATCAGTAATCAATGTTGTTCCATTGGTGTGTGTTGTTCGATTCGCCCTTAAGAGTGAAGATTGTCGTTTGATTCCTATAGATTATGATTAATGCATTTGATTTGATAGATTAAGATTGTTAATGCTTGTGAGACTTAGTTGTTGTTCTATTTCTTAGCTGTTGTTCCATTTAAGAATTGTTGTTCTATTTCGGATTTGTTGTTCCATTACAAACTTGTTGTTCGATTTCTTATGTGCTGTTCCATTTTCTTATCTGCCGTTCCATTTACTGGCATTTGTTATTTTGGTGTGGGAGACGATCTAAGGCTGTAGTGAGCATTGGCATTTACTGGCTGGCTCCCAGATCCACGATCTATTCTCTGATTTCCTTTTCCATCAGTTTCCAAAGGGATGGGTTATTGCTATTGAACCCTTGACTGATAAGTTGCTTAGTCTTTTGAATGTGTGATTTAATCTTTTGAAGTAGTTAAGTTGTAGACAAGCATCCGTCTACTCTTGTATTTATGAACACTGTACTACTAGAATTACTCTGGCAAATGATAGCCTCAGACTGAGACACTCTTTGAAATAACAAAACGCTCCCGGATTGACATATTAATGTGAGGTAATTAGAGGTGAAAGAGACCCTTTTTATAGCTCTACATTTTGGCACTGTTGCCGAGGAAAGAGTGTAGCCATTTGTTCTTTTTTCAGAGTACTGTACGAATCTGCTAGGGAAGAGTTGGATTTTAAAAACGGAAGGTAAGAACCTACGTACGGAGCATGTAAAAGCCCTGCTCCTCTGTCCGCTTTCCTAACAGATTTGCTGTTGTTTTGTTTGAATAGAATTTAGCAGTTAATTTGAGTGCATGACTAAGCAGAAAAAACCAGAAAAAAATACCAAACCTCTACCCAAGCCAGAAAAAGCTAAGGGGTCGGTGACCCTTGGCCGAACGACCTTCATAGACGAAATCTACAAGAAAGCAAAATCTCAGCCATCAGTAGGACCCAGGAAAATCATTTCTAAATAGCCTACTAGTCCCCTTCAGGCCACAAGATCACCATCTGTAGCCTTTGTTGAGGTGCATAGTCAAACTGAAGAGCAGGACTTTCAAGAAATTGAAATTCTACTCCAAAACTATTGCAGGAAGGGAATTTCAGCAATCTTTGTGAAGGAGAAGGAGAAACAGGGAAAACTGAGGAACCAAGATCTCCTATTGGAACAACTCAACCATTAAACAACCCAGACAAGGGAAGTGCTCCAAAAATCATTGTTGAAGAAACCCAATCTCCTCAGACATCAGGCATTCTCATTATCCCAGATAGAGGAAGTGCTATTAAAACTATTCCTGTCAAAGCCATTCCCTCTCAACCTAGGAATACCCTCCTAGATATCCCAGAAGGCTATTGGCATATATTCGACCCTATGGCTCAAAATCAGCCAAACACTCAAACCTCTACATTACAATACCCTATAGTGGATTCTGCAGCAAATGCGCCTATGAAAGCAATCCCTCTTCAACATATCCCTACATTTCACGGTCTTACATCAGAAGATCCAGATGCATTTTTATTTGAATTTGATGTGTTGTGCAGGGGATATGATTACACCACCGACCCCCAGAAACTGAAATTATTTCCCTCTACATTAAAAGGGGCTGCTTTAAGATGGTTTATGGGATTAGGTGGCGGGGTTATAAATAACTAGGATCAAATGAAAGAATCTTTTCTAAAAAAATATCAAGATTATTGCAGGTCTAGAGAACTAAAGGACGAAATATTCCAGATGACAGCTAGACCGAATAAAACATTAGAGGAGTATGTGGAACATTTCCAGTATAATTTACAAAGATCTCCTTATGCATCACTACCTTTACCTGATAATGTATTAAAAACAGAATTGATAAGAGGCATGAAGGAACAATGGATTGAAACATTAAACATTATGGGAAAAGGGGATATTTATCAAGAAAATTTTGCTGACATTATTGATTTATGTATCAGGAGCTCGAGAGACAGCACAAGAGTAAAACCGGCAGAACATGATCAGTTTGTAAGAGATAATAAAATTTCAATAGAAGGAGTAACACGTGTCGAAATTGGGAATTTATTGGAAAATTTTAAAACTGATATACTAGGGACACTGACTACACAACTTGATATTATGCAGGCCAAACAAAACCAAATGGAGGCAGAACAGAATCTGGTGATCTTCTGTCCCTGATGCACGAAAAAGCATAGTCACAAGGAGTGTCCACTGGATACAATCCAGACATGCGCCATCTGTACAAAAGATCACCTTACGGAGAGCTGCCCCTCACTCCCTGGATTGATAGCGGTATATAAGGAAGCGAAAGAAGAACCAGAATCAGTGTATTTGCTCAACCAACGTCGTCAGTGGTAGCCGAAATAATCTGGTATGTTTCCAGACCCAACTTCTTCTTTTCAGACTCCACAATATAATGCTCAACAATATAGTATGTGGCAAAGTCAATCCCAACCCCCGTTTCCAAACTAGGCACCATAGTCGTTTCCTTCTTCAAACCCATGGCTAAATCAGGCAAGCCAATCTGGTTGGCCGAATTTTCCTTATACTCCACCATACTGGCAAGGTAACTCATATCCACTGCAATGGACTCCCCCTACTTCACAAATTTTAGCCTGGCAGACAAACTGGCAGAGACCGATGCATCAGCCAGTAGGAACTATTCCGCTCCCTCAACCTACACTGCCAGCCTTACAAAAAAATCCCCAGTCTAATTTGAGACCGCAACTCCCAGCCCAACCCAACCCCAATCCAAATAACAGACCGGTCCAATCTCTCCAAATTATAGAATCACCAGAAATAGGAGCTGATCTGAGGGAGTGTAATGATCTTCAATTAAGATCTGGTCGTATTATTGAAACCAAGGGAGACAAGATAGTTCAGATTGAAGATCAGTTACCCAGAGAACATCTGTCACAACAAGAGGATGTGAATAAACAAAAAACGCATAATCAACCAACCACATCCTCTCCTCCGTTCCCAAAACGATTAGTCATACCTCGACCTATACAATATCCTGATTTTGACATTCTGGGAGAATTACAAAATCTGTACATAAAAATTCCATTCCTCCAAGCCATTCAAGACATCCCGATATACGCAAAAACTATCAAAGAATTGTGCATAAAGAAACCAAGGAGGAATATAACAAATAATCCAAGAGTCCAAGTAGTCGGTACTTTATCTAATTTGCTATCAGGGAAAGAAACACCCATTAAATATGAAGACCCAGGAAATCCAATTGTAACTGTCCAAATTTATGGTCGGACCCTGTCTAATGCCTTTGTTGATCTAGGAGCTACAATTAATCTCTTAACAACCACTACTTGCCAAAAGCTAGGCATTACATCTATAGAACCCACCTCTACCTTGCTAGAATTGGCTGACCGATTTGTGGTTAGGCGGGAGGGTACTCTACATGATGTGATGGTCTCTGTTGATTCCTGGGAATATCCAACTAATTTCCTAATAATAAACCCTAAAACCTGACTTGATGGACATCCGATGATTTTAGGTAGACCTTGGCTTCCCACTGCCGACGCTTATATTGGCTGCCGGCAAGGAAATATGACCATAACCAAAGGACCAAATATCAAGAATTTAGTTCTATATCCTCCAGCGTAGCCAAGTGTCACAATAATCAAAACTAATAAGCACCTTGTATCATACCTTACTGATAACATTAGATCTCCATTAACTATACAAGAGGCACTTGATTTTAAAGACCAAACAGAAGATGATGCCATTAATAATTTCATTAGTCAAATTGAATCTAGATCCTGCACACAGTGTCACATGATAGAAGCAGCATTTGATAATGAATTAGAAGAAGATCCTCTAAAAGATACACATGATCAAACACTACCTGTTACTTCTGTTGAAAATAGTAAAATTGTGGAAATTGAACCCGGAAAAACCTTAAATATTAATGCTAACCTCACACCTGAACAAGAAATGAAGCTCATCCATTTGTTAAGGAAATATAAAGAAGCAGTTGCATGGGATTACCCTGATATGAAAGGAATTGACCCCCAATTATGTACACACCACATTTATATAGAAAAGGATGCCAGACCTGTTCATCAACCTCAAAGGAGACTTAATCCTCATCTAAAAGATGTGGTAAAAGTTGAACTTCAAAAACTTCTAGATGTCAATTTTGTCTATCCTATCTCTGATAGTAAACGAGTCTGTCCACTTGTGGTGGTACCAAAAAAGAATGGGAAATGGAGAATCTGTGTGGACTACAGGGAGCTAAATAAAGCAACACAAAAAGACCACTTTCCTCTCGCATTCATCGACCAAGTATTAGATACTTTAGCAGGAAAGAAATTCTTTTCTTTCCTGGATGGCTTCAGTGGATACAATCAGATTCAGATTGCCCTTGAAGACCAAGACAAAACTACTTTTACTTGTCCTTGGGGAACATTTGTCTACTGAGTTCTACCTTTTGGCTTATGCAATGCTCCTGCCACATTCCAAAGGGCTATTCTTAGTATTTTTGCATATTTAATAAATGATGGACTTGAAGTATACATGGATGACTTTACACCATATGGAGATGATTTCGATCCAGCATTGGATACCCTAGAAAAAGTCCTAGAACGCTGCATTGCTACCAGGCTTTGTTTAAGCCACGAAAAATGTTATATGATGATGACTGAAGGACTTATCCTAGGACACTATATTTCAGCAGCTGGCATTCAGGTAGACCCAGCCAAAATCCAAATAATTTTACTTATTCCCACTCCTACCACTCAAATAGAGGTACACAGTTTTCTTGGATTTTCTGGTTATTATAGGCGATTTATAGAACATTATTCGCACATTGCTGCACCTCTATATGCACTAACCGGTAACGTTGATTTTTTTTGGACAGAAAAATGTGAACGTGCTTTCAAGGATCTGAAGAAGCTCGTATCCACAGCCCCAGTCCTTCGAGGACCAAATTGGGATTTTCCATTCTAGATATCATCTGATGCCTCAGATACAGCAATTGGAGCGGTCCTTGGGCAGGAGGAGAATAAAAAACCATATGCAATTTATTACATCAGCAAAAATTTATCCCCTGCTGAATTAAATTACACTGTTACTGAAAAAGAATTCCTAGCTGTAATACACGCTGTCAACAATTTTAGACATTACATTACTGGATATCTTGTCATCTTGTATACAGATCATTCTGCCATAAAATATCTAGCAAATAAGCCTATCACAAACGGCAGAATAACTAGATGGATAATTTTATTGCAGGAATTTGATATTACAATCAAGGATCGACCAGGCAAAGAAAATCCTGTAACAGATTTTCTCTCAAGAATTCCAAAGCCAATCGATGCAGCTGCAGTTGAAGATCAATTCCCGGACGAGCATCTGTTCGTTGTTGTTGTTCAAACAACCTGGTATGCTAATGTTTCCAATTACCTAGCAGTGGGTAAACTACCGAAACATCTAACCCCTAATGAGCAGAAACAGATTGTTCAAAAGAGTGCTCGATTCTCGTGGATTGGGGGCTATTTGTTTCATGCAGGGGCAGACATGCATATCAGGAGATGCGTTCGAGAAGATGAAATCTTTGACATTTTAAAAGCCTGTCATGATGGACCATGTGGTGGACATTTCACTGAGCGCAGAACTGGACATAAAGTGTTGCAGACAGGGTATTATTGGCCCACGATTTTCAAAGATGCAAAAAAATTTGCCCAAGCCTGTGATAGCTGCCAGCGAGCAGGATGCCTTGGTCAGTCTGATGAGATGCCTCTAAAACCACAGTTAGTCATTGAACCATTCGAGCGATGGGCTCTTGATTTCGTTGGACCTATTAACCCATCATCAAACCAGAAAACATATATTTTGGTGGCAACAGAATATGTCACCAAGTGGGTTGAAGCAGAAGCATTGCCTAGAGCTACAGAGGACTCTGTCATACAGTTCCTGTTCCATCTATTTGTACGCTATGGCCTTCCAAGAGAAATAATTACAGACGGTGGACCACAGTTTGCTGGGAACAGAATAGCTGCAACACTCAACAACTATCATGTCCAGCATAAAATCACTACTCCATACCACCCACAGGCGAATGGACAGGTAGAAAGCAGCAATAAAATAATAGAAGCAATTCTAACGAAAACCATTGCATCACATAGATGTGATTGGGCTGCCAGACTACCTGAAGCACTATGGGCTTACAGAACAACATGGAGAAGCACCACTGGTTACTCACCTTATCAATTAGTGTTTGGAAAACAACCCATTTTCCCCATAGAATTCGAAATCCAAACATTACGAACAACATAGGAAGTTGGCTTAGATCTAACCGAGGCACAGATTAATCGATTGCAGCAGATCAATGAGTTGGACGAAATTAGGCTCTCTGCACTTCAAAACACTGCCCTGATCCAACAGCAGCGAGCTAAATGGCATGATGCTCTCATTAAAAATAAAGTCTTCCATGAGGGAGACTGGGCTCTTTTGTATGACTCCAGGTTTCAGGACTTCCCCGGGAAACTCCAGACTCGTTGGTTGGGACCATACGAAATCCAGAAGGTACATGACAATGGGACCCTTACTCTAATCACTATTGACGGTTCTGGATATGCCTTCAAGGCAAATGGCCACCGAGTTCGTCTCTATCACAAACCACTCACTCAGGAGTCCTTCTACCAGCAGCTACGCCGAGACTCTGATATGGAGATTTTGGGAGAGGAAGAGAAGTCTTCCTCACCTGTAATTCATTAAGAAATTCATTTCTTTTTACAGTTTGTACATAAGTTCTTTTTTTTGAATCATTTTTTGTACATATTTTTGAATTAATGTTTTGCTGTCATTTTTTGCTGTTCCTTTTTCAAAAAGAACAACATTTTCTTCCGGCTGTTCCATTTTCAAAAGAGAAAATCCCTTTGGATCAGCCGTCATCTCGTTGTAATTTGGATCTTTTTCTTTATTTTTCTGCTGTTCCTTTTCCAAAGGAACAACATTTTTTATTTTTGCCATTCCTTTTCCAAAGGAATGGCATTTGTGTGTTTCTGTTGTTCCTTTTCCAAAGAAACAACATTCTTGATTTTTGTTGTTCCTTTTCCAAAGGAACGACATTTGCTTGTTTTGCTGTTCCTTTAAAAAAGGAACAACATTTTGATTTTTGTTGTTCCTTTTTCAAAGGAACGACATTTTTGCGTCTTTTGTTGTTCCTTTTCCAAAGGAACATCATTTTCGATTTCTGCTGTTCCTTCTCCAAAGGAACAACATTTTCTGCGTCTTTCGCTGTTCCTTTTTTAAAGGAACAACATTTTTGGTTGCTGCTGTTCCTTTTTCAAAAGGAACGACATTTCCGTGTGTTTGCTGTTCCTTTTCCAAAGGAAAAACATTTTTTTGATTTTTGCTGTTCCTTTTTCAAAGGAACGGCATTGGAATGTTCTGTTGTTCCTTTTCCAAAGGAACGACATCTGTGTGTTCTGCTATTCCTTTTTCAAAGGAACAACATTTTCTGCTATTTGTGGTCTTTTGTTGTTCCTTTTTCCAAAAGGAACACCACTTGCATGCTTTTGCTCTCCCTATGAAACAACATGTTTCTTTTGCTAATCTAAATTAAGGATGCTTATTGCTCCTGTTCTTTCAAGTCTTTTAGAATACAGCTATGCACTTATACAATGGATACAAAATCACAAAATACTGAAATCAGCCAATCATAAATCGCTATCTTTATAAGGCTCTGCATTGGTAAGAGGACAAAAGGAAGGACACACTTATTTATCATCTTTTGTTGTCATTGTTCTACTAATTCTGCTATGATTGTTCATCTTCATCATGACGACCCCTTTTTAATCCTCTTTGATTGTTATTTAGGAATAAGAGAAAAGGGTTTATATCTTCCTATTGAGATATTAAGACTTCTTCCACCATTCCTACTCTTAAGGAGTGTTGAACCACCCCTTCTGTATAGATAAGGGAAAGTACTTTATGAAAAAGAAAGAAAAAAAGTAAACATGACTTATACGTTGTCAAATGTAGGATAGGGGGTCTCATCAAGAGCCAGCCTACTATGATCATGAGGACGAAAGCGAAGTGGAATTCCCACTATGGCCACCACACCAGGGATATGGTCCAAAAGGTATATCAAATAAACAACCCTTGGAACAGGAGGTCTCATCACGAGCCGGCCTGCCCACTTTTCGCTCCTTCCTCGTGAATGGCATTATGGTTAACTGGTCACCAAGCCAGCATAATGGCCTACATTTTGACATCACACAACATTCCCTAAGTATACACAAAGGATCATGGTTCCATGGGTGAAATAAACAACTCTGCCAAGGTTATGGACACCTGTCGGCAGCAGAGCACTGTTAATGGTATCGAAGTCACATTATTTACACCAATAGGTGAGTTATTAACACCCTTCTATTTCTTATACCTTAGTAATTAATCATATGTCATTCCCTGAATTATATAACACATGTAAATTTATTATCACCAATCATGGCAGAGTAATTGACAATGACCACAGGAGATTTGGAAAGTACGACAAATGTCCTATCCTCCCAGCCTCGCATCATATCACAACAGCCTCTTACGTAATAAGCGATCTAACTCTACACCTCGATTTCGGTAATTCGTTGTTTTTGTAAACATGGCATATTTCCATACGCTGTTCCTTTATGACTCTGTTTCAGAGCGGGCACTGCTCCTTTATTTGACGGCTAGGACAGCTTATCACATTGCGGGGGGGGAAAGTTAACCTCATTATTCCCTGGATTACGTGTCAGCTCACTATTCGGGAAAGTTGTGTACTAGGGTATGGAATGGCTCAACGGCATGCTATTTTTATTTTTTTTGTACGAATTGCTGTTCATAAGCCATTTCTATGGTATACTCTGTTTTTTGAACAAGTCTTGCATCTATTAGCCTCTCTATGTTTCAACAGCACGAACAGCTGCCGTTCCATTGAGAGTTTACAGTGAAACCATGGGAGGAATATCGATCCGAAGGGAACCGCAGGTGTTGACAGTCTCCGCTGCTGCCCGGGAAATCCTAGCAAGAGCAGGGTGGATGACCTATCTCAACCGCTTGCAGTGGTCTAACGAGACGGTGGCAATTGAATTCCTGCAGAATTTGCAAGAGGATTACTCCACAGTGAGGGGGAGACATATTGCAGTCACCGATGACATAATCGCGGAAGTCTCGGGACTACCAGCCACCGGACCTGTATGGACGTTAAAAAAGGAGAGATTGTGGAAGATTATAGAAATCTTCTAGGATGAAGGCCAGAGCCTGGAAATTAAAGGAAAGGGAGTTCTGTCAGCAACGCTAGGAGAGCCCTGGGCAGAATTGGCTAGGACCGTTCAAAGCTACATCACTTGTGAAGGCAGAAAAGACGTGGTAAGACCACGACATCTTAAACTCTTAGCTGTACTAAAGCAGAAATGCTCTGTAAATTTACCTGCATTTTTGAATTCGTTACTTCATGACGTTGCACGGAGCATAAAAAATGCACAACATGTAGAGTCAGTTGTTAGTCATCATGGGTTGATTCGGTTAATTGTCAGCCATAGCCTCACCCAACAGCAGAGCAGCTGGGAAGAGCTAATTGCCATGATAGATGGGGGGTTGACAGCACCATCCCCAAAACATAAGCATGCCACCAGTACACCAGAGCGTCCAGAAAAACATAGAGAATTAGCAAAACAGAAACATGCCACTAGTACATCCGAGCGTCCAGAAAAATACAAGGAATTGGCAAAGCGTAAGCATGCCACCAATACACCTGAATGGCCAGAAAAATGCAGGAAATTGGTCTGTTTAGCACGGATATGAGGGAGGCTGGAGAAGCTCCAGGAAAACACCAGCCGGCCAGTGGAAATTGAAGATGAGCAACCCTCACGGCCAAAAGAAGAGGCCGAACAACCTGAAAAAGAAGAGAAAGAAGAGGCCGAGCAATCTGAAGAGGAAGAGAAAGAAGAGGCCGAGCAATCTGAAGAAGAAAATGAAGAAGGAGCCGAGAATTCTGAAACAGAGGCTGAGCAATCCGAGCAGGAGGAGGAAATGGAACAACAAGAAGGTAGCCCATTGCAGGACCCAGTGGGAGAAGATGAATTGGCCGAAGTCTTGGCCAATATGGGCGAATATGGCCAACCTTCCAGCCCATCAGACCTCCATGACGAAAAGAAACCCCAGGAGGAAAATGCACCTGAAGAACCACATGCAAAGGAGGAAGAAGAAGAGAATCTACCTGTTCATGATAAAGAGACGATAGGAGATACTGAACAGGAACAATCCGTTCCTAACCAGAAGACACCGGAAGAAATTCCGGAGGAAGCAGGGGCAGAAAGAGAAGTCGCCCAAGAAATGACAGAACCAGTTAGGGTTCCTGCCCCAGAACAGCCAGAGCAGAATAATGAAGAAACACCCCAGAAGGAAGATTCGGGGACTAGTCACAGTCCAGGCCACAGTGAATAGCCTGCTGTTCCTTCTAAGGAAATTTTAGAAATCAAAGAACTGCGAAAGGAACAGCAGAGATTATTGAATATAATAGTCCAGCTCCACCAGCAGATTAGGATCCTGAAAGCAAGGCAAAGGGTAAAAAGGAATTCAGGAAGGAAAAAGGTGACCACTCCAGTAAAACCCCGCAAGGCAAAGGGGCAGAGGACCAGAATTCATCTTGTTGTTCAAGATCCTGTGGAAAACTGAGCTGTTGTCCCAAATGATGCTGAGGAATAGATTTCTATTCCAATTGAAAAGGAACAGCAACAGACTGATATTCATGTTAAAATAGAAATGGATGACATGATGACCTGTGATAAGGAAATTCAGATGGAGGCACCACTTTCAGGAGTGATAAGGGTTCTGAACTCAAAGCAATGCAATAGGAAAGTTTAGGTAAAACTCCCGGCCTCCACTGCTGCATGGAGAAGAGATCCAAAAACAGTAACCCTGCGAAAGGGGTTGAAGCAAGCTCAGCAAGAAGCATAAAAGCTTAGAGAGCAAACGGTCCCTCGCGAAAAGTATGAAGAGCTACAGCAGCAGCTTAGGAACGTCAATCAATCCGAAAGCCAGGCTTTTGAAGGTTGGCAGAAGGAACAAGAGAAAGTCACAAAGGTAACTCGTAGGCTAGATATCATTATCAAGCAGATGGATACCTTGTGTTCTTTATACAATGACGTCTTAGCATGTAGAGCCCCTGCCAAGAATTATGCCCTGTTTCTACTGGAACGATATTTTCAATTAAAAATAAAAGCTGTTAAAGCAGGTGCTCCCATACAAATTAACACTGTCAATGATTTTATAGACTGCTGTAAGCACTACGGGGTAAAAGTCCAGAGATTTTTGTGTGAGTTCTATTTACATAACCTTGTATTAGATGAGGAGACTGAGCTGAACCCTGGCCCTTTTGTTGGAGACATCCAATTGCAGGCGTTCATCTCATTTGGGGTTAATCAAAGTAAATGGCTTAAAGCCTATAATACTTTCCAGAGGCAAGAAAACGGCTTAGATTTGTGGGTAAGGGCTGAGCCTAGGAACCCAGTTCAGTTGTGGAAAGCACATAGAAACCTCATGAAGACTCCGGGTGTAATTGAAACATTAGGACCCATGCATGAGGCACTCATTCGACATGGATTAGAATACTTTCTTTCTATCAAAGACCTTGCCATTGATGCAGCTAAATTTCGGTATCAAATCTCTAATCCGAATATCCAGCTCAGGGAACCGTTTAAGTATGAGAATTTTAAATTAGCTGCCAACCGCTTGCACCTCTATGGCGAAATAATTTTGAGGGCAGGGCCATCCTGGTTAGGATATAGGTTTCGGAGTCCAATTATTTAGCACCCTGCACCCAGATACCAAGTCCTGTATGAGATGCCTGAGGGTCAGACAGGCCATTTCTTTGACTACCTAGTTACTCATCATGGCTGTAGGCCTCCGCATGAGATTCCATCTCCAGCCTATTCTCTCACTACCTTGCATGTCAACTACAACGTTTTCATGAGGGCATGAAACAGAGTAAGCAGGGGGGTGTGTGGAGTACTAAAAAAGGTATGTTTTTGATGATTATTTTAGTATCTTTTCAGTAGAACTTGCAAACCTTTTTGCATCATGAACCCAGAAAACGATAAAGAATTATAACAAAACATGTGAGATTAATATGCAAGACTAAAAAGCTGACAATTTTCATTTCCTTATGCAGGAAGGAGTGAAAACGAGAAGTTGTCGTTCCAAAGGAAAGGACAAGGACGAGATAACCGTTGTCCCTTTGACGGGAGACCGAATGCAAACAAGGCAAAGAAAATCAAAGCGAATTGGCCCAGAAAAGGAGGTGGAGATACCAGCTCGGCGCAGGAGAGAAAAGAAATGATTGAGGATTAACGGTTCGGCGAATCCCTCAGGATCCTTGATCCTGAGGGATCGCTGTTTTATCTATTTTTGCACTTAGACATCTCCGCCATCACCCTTATAAAAGGGATAGCACTGTTAGCTCGGGAGAGGGTTAGACATGATTATGTTTTTATGTAATTTCTTTTAAGATCAAAACTTTGATCATCGAGTCTCGATAAGAACTAGTTTATTGTAATTTTGCTTTATGCATTAATACAAACTTGGTGATTACTTCATCTCTGAGTCTGGATTAACTTCAAGCGGTGTACCCCTGGAGGCTAAGGGCCTAGCCCTGGAGGACACTTGCTCCTGTATTATTACATTGGTTTACGCGTGGTTTTCTTATCGTCGTTATTTGGTAATCTGATGTGTTTTAGAAGTTTACATCACATGCTCTGTTATGTTTAATTCATTAAGGTTTCCACAGACAGAACTATTGTCTTGACTCTGCATCATATTACTGTTCTTTTCAGAGTTGATGTAATATTACTAGCCTTAACAGAATACTGTTACTATTCCATTACAGAGCTTTTGTGCTGTGCACCTGTTCATTCACGTTACAGAATTCATCTTGGGAGTTATGTTCTTTACGATTATAGAATTTATAAACAATGATGTTCTATTTTGAAACGCAGTCGTATTCCTTCTAACTGAGATTGATATTTGGATCAGATTACTATTTAAGTGTGCTGTGTGTGTATATGGCTTTCAAGCGTTGTTCCATAACTTATCAGTAACCAGTGTTGTTCCATTGGTGTGTGCTGTTCGATTCGCCCTTAAGAGTGAAGATTTCCGTTTGATTCCTGTAGATTACGATTAATGCATTTGATTTGATAGATTAATATTGTTACTGCTTGTGAGACTTAGTTGCTGTTCTATTTCTTAGCTATTGTTCCATTTAAGAATTGCTGTTCCATTTTGGATTTGCTATTCCATTACAGACTTGCTGTTCGATTTCTTATGTGCTGTTCCATTTTCTTATCTGCCGTTCCATTTACTGGCATTTGTTATTTTGGTGTGGGAGACGATCTAAGGCTGTAGTGAGCATTGGCATTTACTGTCTGGCTCCCAGATCCACGATCTGTTCTCTGATTTCCTTTTCCATCAGTTTCCAAAGGGATGGGTTATTGCTACTGAACCCTTGACTGATAAGTTGCTTAGTCTTTTGAATGTGTGATTTAATCTTTTGAAGTAGTTAAGTTGTAGACAAGCATCCATTTACTCTTGTATTTCTGAACACTGTACTACTAGCATTACTCTGGCAAATGATAGCCTCAGACTGAGACACTCTTTGAAATAACAAAACGCTCTCGGATTGACATATTAATGTGAGGTAATTAGAGGTGAAAGAGACCCTTTTTATAGCTCTACACTAGATATCAGAAGCCATGGTGTATTTTTGGTATTGTCAATGTAGTATAATGGATATAGTGTGGAAGAAACTAATGAGAATAAATAAACATGATTTCATTAGCTTAGGAAGACATACACATAACTATGAAAGCCAGATAATAGAGCTTGAAAAACAAGCATTCTGTGTATTTTATAGTAAGGCATTCATAGAAAGAAGAAATATAATGTAGATAAAGATGTTTAGACCATTAGAAAACAAAAGGAATGAAGTACAAGCACCATGAACTCACTGGGCTAAAGTTCCTTGAAAATAGCTGCAACCTGTCTTTGTATTAGCTGAAAAGATGATTACATGCAAGCTCCCTTAACAAAAAGTTAAACCCTCCTCTCCTGAGGAGAAATGATACATATATACTCTCCTAGACCACTTTCCCACCTTCAGGAGTCGAATTCCTTGGTGAAGGAACTGACTCCAAGATTCTCTCAACCAACAGGTGAGAGTGAGAAGGTGAAACTCAAACACTTCATGAAGAGTTTGTTTAGGAGTTTGTTTATTTTATGAGGCATAATAAACATCAAAAATAACCTATGATGTACATTTATTTATGCCTACATCACCTAGCCTTGAAACTAGTTCCATTACATAGAGAATCTTGAATTTGACTAAGTGAAACTAGAAACTAGAAACTAGAAATTTAGGGAGTGTAATTTACAATTTGAAACATAGATAATGCAGAAGCACAATTGATCCAAAATGGATCCTAGAAACCCTCTAAGTCTTCAAAAATAAAAAACAATCGCAAAGGATGATCCTTTAAAAATGGTGGATTACCCTATCGGGCCTGAAAGACATGAGGAAACAGTGAAAAACAGAGTTATTGGAGGCTTGAACAATGATGCACAGGAGCCGTCAGATCTGGCCAATCAACGGTCCAGATCCGATCAGCATATTGCAATCAGCAGCAAGCAGAGGTTATCGGAGGCAGCCATATGATAGTTGCAATAGCGAAAGTGCGAGTCAATGAGAACCGTCGATTAAGCGCGCGGATCGACGCCCCAAGTTAACTCGCGATATCGCATCGACAGAATAGAAAGGAGCGCTTGCCAACAACCGAGGGACTATGTGATATGCAATTGCGATATATCGCATCGCATTATCGCATTGGAGCAATACAAAGGAGCGGGGCAGATATACTTGCGACTTACAATAACCGGACTCGATGGGGTTATGAATGGAATTTAAAATGTTTTGAGTTACGGAAAAGGGCTTTTTATATGTAAAATCACATTTTCGTTAAATAAACAAAAAAAAAAAGAAAATGCGAATTAGGCGATAAAATGGACCCAAAAGGGTTTTTATATGCAGCGATATGTGTTTTGAGTTCTAAAACAAGCGAGATTTCAAGCAGGCCTTAGGTGGTAAGTGGTATTGGCCGGGCTCCACCTGAGCCCATACATTGGCTGACATGTGGCTAGGCGCCAGAGAGAGAAAACCACCCTTTTTGGGCGGGTAATATTCGGGTGCATAAGCAACCATTGGATCAACGATTACATAGATCAACATTAGACTTGTGATAGCGCCCAAAGACAGATCCGAAGGGATTGTAGGGTGGAATTGATAATATTTCAAGTCCGATAGACTGCGTTTGGGTGGATTTTCTCGTGTTTTTGTGTATTTCTCTGTGTAAACAGGGAATGACTATTTTTGGGATTTCAAAGGCATCGATGGTCCCTTCCATTACAGAATAGGTGGCCACCATCCGTAAAGACGTTTAGCAATGATTACTTAATGCTCAGAGGGGCTTTGAGCGGACAGAAGCCGGGAGCTAGAGAGCCGAGAAGAGGAAACGAACAGACAATGTTTATTGGCTTAAAAGCCACAAAATGGCGAAGACAGAGGTAAACAGTGCTCAAATAGAGAGAAAACAGAGACAGAGAGTGAGAGGGAGGGTCTGTGTAATCAGAGAGACTTGAGGGATTCAGGTAAACTCCTGTTGTTTTGTATTTGTTGTGTTGAGACTCAAATTGAATTCACTTTTGTAAAAATCTTCTCTTGAAGACATAATAGAGAGGCCACCACTGAAGGATGGACCAGGAGACGTAGCCCAAGAGTTTTGGTGAACTCCATATTAAACTTGCTGTGTTATGTGTGTTTGTTTATTATGTTTCTCTAACTGCTCATTGTCTATATTACTCGCAATCTTATCGATTCGTTTCACTAAGTAATATAGGAAAATCCATGCACATGAGTCTGTAATACCTTAATATTAGTCTAAGAACTCATTTTCAGATCAAGTGGTATCAGAACTTTAGGTTTGCTAAGGTTAGACAAGCTTGTGTTGGATTTTTGAATGCTAAATAGGTCAAAGCTCAAACTAGGAGAAGGAGAACTTGTTGAGGCTAATCTAGAAATTGGAAGAGTCTATCCTAGGAGGAGAATGGTAGAACAAACCCCATTGGAATCAGAATCTCAGTTCATGGACAATTTCATGACCATGAGAGCCATGGTGGAAGAGATGTATTGAGAATTTAAGAAAGGTTGAGGTGAAAGTACTTCAACCTCCAAACAAGATAAAGAAGCAGAAGAACCTTCTCTAGATTCCCTAGAGGGAAAAGGGAAAGGGGAAAAGCTTCTTCCATCATCTCATCCACCATTACCTCCATCATCCTCATGTCCTAGCCCTGAAAAGAAAAAGAAGAAAAAATATGTGATTAAATTAGATGTGAAATTTGATTTTCCAATCTATGATGGAGAATTAAATGCAGAAAATCTAGATAACTGGATTAGATAGATTGATGTATATTGCAGGGTGCAGAACATTGATCCGGAGAGGAGAAAGATTCAGCTGGCCAGCCTTCACCTTGGAGGAACTTCCCTAGTGTGGTGGGAAGGCAAGACACAAGTTGATCTGAAGAGACATGGTAAAATTCTTTCTACCTGGAATGAATTTGTTTCTGCCATTAAAAAACAATTCTATCCACTAGCTTATATGCAACAAGCAATGATGAGTTGGCAAACTCTTCGCCAATTAAAGGGCCAAAGTGTACAAAGCTATACCCAGGAATTTAGAAAAAGAGCTTTAACTCTAGGCATATCTCTAGACTCACCTGAAACTTTGTTGAAGTATATAGGTGATCTACATGGCTATTTGAGGCACACCATTCTCATGTTTAACCCCACTAGCCTAGATGATGTATCAGTTCAGGCTACACATCTAGAGGCTAGAGGCAAGAATGTGAACCCAGAGATTGGGGGATCATCAAAACCCTCTGCAAGCAAGAACAAGGAAAAGAAGAAGCAGAAATGGAAGGAGAGGAAGGCAAACGTTGTACAGAAAGACAAACCTTCATGCACTCACTGCAAGAAGGATGGACATGATGATGAACACTACTGGTCTTTGCATACGGAGCTGAAAACCAAGAAGTTCGGTCGTAAGAAGAAGAAGACTATTGTTGCTATTCAGAAAAAATTGGGGTCAGAATTAGGTGATGAAACAACAGTCACAACCACAGGTATAAAAGGTAAAAATTCTGAAGCATCTACAAGTAATTCTGCACAATCTATTGATAATGAAGATAATGAGAGGAAAAGACATGAGCTTTTTCATATTAGAGTTATTTCCAAGCACCAAAAGATTGATACTTTATTTGATAGTGGTTCACAAGTAAACTTGATTTCTGAAACAATTGTAAAGAAGTTGGGCTTACTAACAACACCTCACAAGAAGCCATATCCATTAGGTTGGGTATGTGATAAAGTAAAGCTACAAGTGACTAGACAATGTAAACATAAGTTTGCTATTGGGTCAACTTTTGTAGATGAGGTTGAGTTAGATATAGTTCCCTTGGATACATGTGGTATTGTTTTAGAAAGTCCTTACATGTATGATAGAAAAGCCATTTTCTATAGAACTGAAAATAAGTATCAACTCACAAAATATGGAATATAATATATTGTAAGATCTCATCAACTCAAAAATAACTATTCTCTCATAAATTCAGGGCAGATGAAAAGAATTGTAAATTCATGCAAGAAATTTTTACTAATGATTGTAAAGGAAAAGAACCCTGATAAAACCAATGTATTTGAAGGCTGTGATGCTAAACAGAAAGCTGATTTAGTTAAAGTTGTTTTAGAATATGATATCTTATTTCAAAAACCTAAAGGTCTGCCACCCAAAAGGGAAATAGTACATGATATTCATTTGCAGCAAGATGCTCCATTGCCTAACATTGGAATGTACAGGTTATCCGCTTTAGAGAATGCAAATATCAAGAAGAAGGTAGATGAGCTGCTCGATAAAGGGTTCGTAAGGCCAAGCACATCACCATGTGGATCTCCAATTGTACTAGTGAGAAAAAAAGATGGTTCATGGAGGATGTGCATTGATTACAGAGAACTAAATAAAATAACGATCAAGAATCGTTATCCTCTTCCTTGCATTGATGATCTATTAGATCAGCTGAAAGAAGTAGTTTACTTTTCCAAGTTGGACTTGCGTAGTGGCTATCATCAGGTCAGAGTTGCAGAACAAGATGCATGGAAGACTACTTTCAAAACAAAGCAAGGGTTGTATGAATGGCTGGTTATGCCTTTTGGCTTAACTAATGCTCCTACCACTTTCATGAGAGTTATGAATGATGTACTCCGACCTTTTATTGATGATTTTGTAATTGCATATTTAGATGACATTCTTGTTTTCAGTAAAACATGGGAAGAACATTTGAAGCATGTAAAGCAGATTCTAGATGTTTTGGAAAGAGAAAATCTCTATGTGAAATTATCAAAATGTGAATTTGGCAAAACATCTTTAAATTATTTGGGTCATATTGTAGGGGATGGTGAATTAATATAGATCCCTCTAAGGTTGAAGTCATTGTGAACTGGCCTAAACCCAAATTTGCTACAGAAGTTAGGAGTTTCCTAGGAGTAGCACAATATTGGAGAAAGTTTATCGCTAACTTTTCCTTGATTGCAACTCCCTTACATGCTTTAACATGATTGAACAAGGTGTTTCAGTGGGGAGGCAAACAACAAAAATCTTTCGACACCTTGAAAGAAAAAATTAGTACAGCACTAGTACTAGCATTGTCAGATCTTCAACAACCATTTGAGATTGAAACAAATGCCAGTGACTATGCCATGGGAGCAGTGTTGATGCAACATGGTAAACCCATATGTTATCATTCTGAGACATTTACTTCTGCAGTAGTTAATTATCCCACATGTGATAAAGAATTGTATGCATTAGTACAAAGTGTGAAAAAGTGGAAACATTACCTAATGGGCAAAGAAACAATCATACATACAAATCATCAACCACTTCAATATTTACACTCACAAACTAAATTGCAGCAATCAAGACACTATAGGTGGATGGGTTTTCTATAGCAGTTTCATCTTGTCATCAGATATAAGAAGGGCATACACAATAAGGTTGCAGATATGTTATCAAGACCAATCATAAATGCATCTACTATACTTAAGCATAACTCAGTATTGCATGAAAGCTACATTGAACAATATGCTCAAGATGTAGATTTTAAAGATGTATATGCAACTTTAAGTCATGGCAAACAAGTAGAAGAATTGGATTATCATGTTAAGGACCAACTCTTATATCATTTGGGAAAGTTATGCATTCCTCAAACTGAAAGAGTTAACATAATCCGAGAAGCACATACTTCTCTAATATCAGGGCATTTTGGTGTAAGTAAAATAGTTGCATAGTTGCAAAGGTTCTATTATTTTCCAAGAATGCATGAAAAGTTTCTAGATATATTAAAGGGTGTACCATGTGTGCTACAAGCAAGCCCAATAATAGAAAATTAGGCTTTTACACTCCACTTCCTGTTCCTTTTCGCCCTTGGGAAAATGTTTCCATGGACTTTGTTGGGGGATTGCCAAAATCTAGAAAAGGTCATGATTATTTATATGTTATTGTGGATAGGTTCAGCAAATATGTATTTTAATACCTTGTAACAAGCAAATTACAGCTGAACAAACATCAAAGTTTTTCTTTCAGCATGTACAGGTTGATTTTGGGCTACCCACTTCCATTGTATCTAATCGAGATTCCCAATTTGTTTGGAAGTTTTGGTCAAGTCTGTGGGAATTGATGGACACCAGATTGAAGAAGAGCACAACATTTCATCCATAAACAGATGGCAAAACAGATGTGGTCAATAGGACGGTGATCCAGTTGCTTAGGGGCTATTGCAGCAAGCATCCCAAGCTTTGGGATGAACATTTGTTTTATGTACAACATGCTTACAATCATGCCAAGCACTCTTCTACTTAGAAATCTCCTTTTGAGACTTGTTTTGGTTTTATACCAAAGTCTCCCTTGGATTTTGTCTTTAGTAAAGACATAGCAGTTGATGGACACAGTGATGTGGACAAAGCAACCAAGTTCATTGAATAGATCCAAGAAATTCACTAGGAAATGCAGGAACAGCTAGAAAGAAGCTAGGCTAGGTACAAGGTAAGGTATGACAAGCATCGAATTGAGCATAGCTTCCAAGTTGGTGATCAAGTCTGGTTGTACATCAGCAAAGACAGAATGCAATGTGAAAGTAAGAAGCTGAAGCAAATAAGGTATGGGCCTTTCAAGATACTTGAGAAAATTGGTGAAAACACTTTTCACCTTGATTTTCTAGCTTATATGCATATCTATTCAGTCATTAATGCAAAAAACTTGAGACTGTATGAACCTTCATTGATTGAAGATCCTGAAGAAAAAAGTCAGTTTCTTTCTATTGATGATCTGTTGCCTGAATATCTCAATGAGTTGTAGGAAGACACAGTTCTGGACAGGAAGGTGAGAACTACACGCAGAGGGGATGTTGAGTACCTGAGAATCAGACTCAAAGGTTCAAAACCAAGCAGTGCACAATGGATAGAGATTGGACAAGTGAGGAAGCTGTATCCTCACTTTATCGATGCTTAAAAACCAACTTTTGGTAGGACAAAAGCTTTTTCAGTGGGAAGGTGTGATCCAAAATGGATCCTAGAAAACCTCTAAGTCTTCAAAAATAAAAAACAGTTGCAAAGGATGATCCTTTAAAAATGGCGGATTACACTATCAAGCCTAAAAAACATGAAGAAATAGTGAAAAATAGAGCTATTGGAGGCTTGAACAACGATGCACAGGAGCCGTCGGATCTGGCCGATCAACGGTCCAGATCCAATTGGGATATCGCAATCGGTGGTGCAAAGCAGAGGTTATCGGAGGCAGCCATATGACAGTGCGATAGCGATCAGTGCGAGTCAACGAGGACCATCAATCAAGCCCGCAGATCGATGGCCCAGGTAACTTGCGATATCACATTGGCAGAATACAAAGGAGAGCTTACCAACGACCTAGGGACTATGCGATATGTGATTGCGATATATCGCATCGCATTATCGCATTGGAGCAATACAAAGGAGCGTGGCCAATATACTTGCGACTTGCGATAGCCGAACCCGACGGGGTTATGAATGGAATTTAAAATGTTTTGGGTTCCGGAGAAAGGGATTTTTCTATGTAAAATCGCATTTTCAGTAAATAAACGAAAAAACAAAGGAAATGCGATCCAGGTGGATGTTGGTGGCCACCCACCTATCCCATTTGGACACCCACAACTGTCTCTTTCTATTTTTCAGTTTCTGTAATTGTAGCACAATTTACTATTTTTAGTAGCTTTTTGGGTCTTAAACTTCCGGAGCCATTTTGAGGCCCTAAACGACATTTTTTGGGAAATATGGGAGCAACATGGGTTCATGGACTGATGTTGCTCTTCCCAAAGTTGTAGTTCTCAAATAGATATTTCTAACGAGATATTGTACACGTCAAACGAAGATCGTATTCCAAAATTACGACCCCGGGAAGTTGATGTACCAATTTACGCAAACAGGGCCCACAGTTTGGCATTTCATCTTCTAGGGTTAGGTTTTTGGATGTTTAGGGTTTTCCATTGTTTCTCAACAATAAATGGGCCTTCGAGCCTCATTGTAACAGAGTTCAGAGGCATGTATCCACCACATCTCTTCTCAGAGATAAGCTACCATCGCCCTAGCTGGTTTATTTCCATTTCTGTTTGTAAGCATATTTCAGTATTTTACATTAATGAAATGAAGTATTATTTCCACTGCATCTCAGCGTATATGGTTATCTCTATATTTTTTTGCGTTCCTATTTAAATCTGTATCAGTGGTATCAGAGCAGTCTGTTTTTTCTCTATTTTTTCTTTGCATGTCCCCAACGAGGTCAAGATATAAGGAGTTAGGGTTCGATCTGGTTGAACCTTTGCAAGATCAGGCTTGCAAATCATGACAGCCTCCCATGGTGGATGAAAAGAAAGATGAGGGGGAAGAAGATCCTATCAAAATCTTCCTTGAAGAAGCCCTCGAGCAACAAAGGAGCGCGATGATGGACAACTTTGCCCAGATCCTTCAGCAGCTACCCAGGGGTGACGCATCGGCTTCCAACAGCTACTCTGGAAACGTCACACCATTTAAGGTACAAGTTAATTTTGAAATACCCATATTTGAGGGTCAAATAAACACAGATGCCGTAGATAAATGGTTAAATCTACTAGATGGGTATTTCTCTGTTCATGATTTTTCCAATCGGGAAAAAATTATTTTCACTCTTCTCAAAGCAGCCACCCACGTCAAGGACTGGTGGGAAACCTATTGCGAGCAGAAAGATGAAGGTACGGGCTCACTATTTTCATCCGCACCCACTTGGAATTCCTTTTGGGATGCCATCAAGGAGCAGTAATACCCTGTCAAAAGCTATGAGGACAAATACATAAAGTGGACCATACTGCAGCAGGGATAGGACCAAGATGCCGAACTTCACAAACATTTTTCATACCCTTCACACACAGTTGGGTATCAAAGATTCTGAGCTGCATCTGGTACTCAAATTCCATGGCAACCTACACAGATACATCCAAGAAGAGATGGAGTTCCTAAACATTTCCTCGCTTGGTACAGTGTACCGATACGCTGTCAAAATCGAGTAGAAGTTCAAACAAAAGAAGCAAGACTTTGGATCTGCGAATCCAAAGACCAAAGCACAAAGCCAAGGAAAGGTGACCCAAGACAACTCGCCGAAGCTGCAAGAAAAGAACAACACCACGAAGTCAAAGAAGGATACAAGAAAGTGGTGTGAGTTCCATAAGAGCCCCACTCACAACACAAGTGAGTGTCGGACCAAGTAGTCGCTGGTGGCCTAGTTGAAGGCTTCAGAATCAGAAGCATGTTCTGACCCTGAGTTAGAACGTGACAAGGGGAATGGCAAAGGGAAGCAGATCATTGATGTGGAGCCCAATGTCACTGTTGCCATCACCAAGATCGATAAGAATGAGCCCGAAGACCCAGAGGAGGGGGAGTGTCTTTTCCACTCACAAATGTGGGTGAAGGGTTCACCGCTGCAATTCATTGTTGACAGTGGAAGCCAAAAGAACCTCATTTCAGCAGAGGTTGTAAAGCGGTTGGGCCTACCAACTACACCACACCTGCAACCGTACAGTGTCGGGTGGCTTCACCAAGGATGAGATCTCCGAGTTCGCTAGCAGTGTCACCTTCCCTACATCATCAAACCCTTCACAGATGAGGTATTGTGTGATGTTACACCTCTGGATGTTTGCGATGTATTATTAGGCCAACCATACTTGTGGAGGCGACATGCTATGTATGAGTCAAGGCCTCGTGTTGTCATTATTTCTTTGTGTAATTCATTATACAGGATACCGGAGGTAGCCCCACCTACTGCTACCTCTTTAATTGGTGCTAAGAAAGGCATCAAGCTCATCTCACAGACTAGGAAATTTATTTTCTGTTTGGTTCGCTCCCAAAGTAAGGGGAAGATTGTAGCCACATCCATGACCCCCACGAAGGGTTCCTCCATGCAGAAACAACATCAATAAATGGATACAGTCATGAAAGAACACAGGAACAACTTCTCCTCACCCACATGGGTACCACACAAGTTTCAGGTGGGCAACAATTTCTGGTTGCATCAGCAGAAAGAACGCCTTACCAGAACCCATCAGAAGCTCAGACCACTCCGACGTGGTCCTTACAACATTACCAAGGTCATGGGAAACAATGCTTTGGAGCACAACATTCCTCCATTCCTTCACTTGCACCAAGTGTTCAATGTGGACCATCGTCGACCAAGCTTCCCACCGTTACTGAACACATCAGAAGTTGCAGAATAGTGCACCAGGGACCAAGTTTAGCAGATGGAGGAACTCAACGCAATGTGGACCATTGCTTCCTAAGGGGGTAGGAATGATCCAGGTGGATGTTGGTGGCAACCCACCTATCCCATTTGGACCCCCACAACTGTCTCTTTCAGTTTTTCAGTTTCCGTAATTATAGCACAATTTACTATTTTTAGCAGTTTTTCGGGTCTTGAACTTCCGGAGCCATTTTGAGGCCCTAAATGACGTTTTTTGGGAAATCTAGGAGTTGTAGTTCTCGGATAGATCTTTCTAACAAGATATTGTATGTGTCAAATGAAGGTTGTATGCCAAAGTTACGACCCGATAAGTTGATATACCAATTTACCCAAATGGGGCCCACAGTTTGGCGTTTCATCTTCTAGGGTTAGGTTTTTGGATGTTTAGGGTTTTCCATTGTTTCTCAACAATAAATAGGCCTTCGAGCCTCATTGTAACAGAGTTCAGAGGCATGTCGCTGCCACATCTCTTCTCAGAGATAAGCTACCATCGCCCTAGCTAGTTTATTTCCATTTATGTTTGTAAGCATATTTCAGTATTTTACATTAATGAAATGAAGTATTATTTTTGCTGCATCTCAGTGTATATCATTATCTCTGTATCTCGTTGTGTTTCTATTTAAATCTGGATCAGTGGTATCAGAGTGGTCTGCTTTTTCTCTGTTTTTTCTTTGCATGTCCCCAACGAGGTCAAATATAAGGAGTTAGGGCTCGATCTGGTTGAACCTTTGCAAGATCAGCCTCACAAATCCTGATGGCCTCCCATGGCAGATGAAAAGAAAGAAGAGGGGGCAAGAGATCCTATCAAAATCTTGCTCGAAGAATGCCTGGAGTGACAAAGGAGCGTGATGATGGACAGCGTTTCCCAGATCCTTCAGTGGCTACCCAGGGGTGACGCATCGGCTTCCAACAACTGCTCTGGAAACGCCACACCATTTAAGGTACAAGTTAATTTTTAAATACCCATATTTGAGGGTCAAATAGACACAGATGCTGTAGATAAATGGTTAAATTTGCTAGATGGGTATTTCTTTGTTCATGATTTTTCCAGTCGGGAAAAGAATATTTTCACTCTTCTCAAAGCAGCCCCCCACGTCAAGGACTGGTGGGAAACCTACTACGAGAAGAAGGATGAAGGTACGGGCTCACTATTTTCAGCCACACCCACTTGGAATTCCTTCCAGGATGCCATCAAGGAGAAGTACTACCTTGTCAAAATCTATGAGGACAAATACATAAAGTGGACCATGCTGCGGTAGGGACGGGACCAAGGTGTGCCATAGTTCACAAACATTTTTCATACCCTTCGCACACATTTGGGTATCAAAGATTCTGAGCTACATCTGGTACTCAAATATCGTTACTTCCTACACAGATACATCCAGGAAGAGATGGAGTTCCTAAACATTTCCTCGCTCGGTACAACATACCGATACGCTGTCAAAATCGAGCAGAAGCTCAAACAGAAGAAGCGAGACTTTGGATCTACGAATCCGAAGACCAAAGGACAGAGGCAAGGTAGGGTGACCCAAGACAATTCGTCGAAGCTGCAAGACAAGAACAACACCACAAAGTCGAAGAAGGACACAGGAAAGTGGTGTGAGCTCCATAAGAGCCCCACTCACAACACAAGTGAGTGTTAGACCAAGCAGTCGCTGGTGGCCGAGTTGAAGGCTTCAGAATCAGATGCATGTTCTGACCCTGAGTCAGAACCTCACAAAGGGAATGGCAAAGGGAAGCAAATCATTGATACGGAGCTTAGCGTCGATGTTGCCACCACCAAGATCCAGAAGAATGAGCCCAAATACCTAGAGGAGAGGGAATGTCTTTTCCACTCACAAATGTGGGTGAAGGGTTCACCGCTACAATTCATTGTTGACAATGGGAGCCAGAAGAACCTCATTTTAGCAGAGGTCATGAAGCAGTTGGGCCTACTGACTACACCACACTTGCAACCGTATAGTATCGGGTGGCTTCACCAAGGACAAGATCTCTGAGTTCGCCAGCAATGTCGCCTTCCCCACAGCATCAAACCCTTTACAGATGAGGTATTGTGTGATGTTACACCTCTAGATGTTTGCGATGTATTATTAGGCCAGCCATACTTATGGAGGCGATATGCTATGTATGAGTCAAGGTCTCGTGCTATCATTATTTCTTTGTGTAATTCATTATATAGGATACCAGAGGTAAACCCACCTACTGCCACATCTTTAATCACTACTAAGAAAGGCAGCAAGCTCATCTCACAGACTAGGAAATTTATTTTCTGTCTGGTTCACTCCCAAAGTAAGGGGAAGATCGTTGCAACATCCATGACCCTCACGAAGGGTTCCTCCATGCAGCAACAACATCAACAGAGGGATACGGTCATGAAAGAACACAAGAACAAATTCTCCTCACCCACAGGGGTACGACACAAGTTTCAGGTGGGCAATAATGTCTGGTTGCATCGGTAGAAAGAACGCCTTACCAGAACCCATCAGAACCCATCAGAAGCTCAGACCACTCTAACATGGTCCTTATAGCATTACCAAGGCCATGGGAAACAATTCTTTGGAGCACAACATTCTTCCATTCCTTCGCTTGCACCAAGTGTTCAATGTGGACCATCATCGACCAAGCTTCCCACCATTACTGAACACATCAGAAGCTGCAGAACAACGCACCAAGGACCAAGTTCAGCAGATGGAGGAACTCAATGCAATGGGGACCATTGATTCCTAAGGGGGGAGGAATGATCCAGGTCAATGTTCGTGGCCACCCACCTATCCCATTTGGACCCCCACAACTGTCTCTTTCAGTTTTTCAGTTTCCATAATTGTAGCACAATTTACTATTTTTAGCAATTTTTCCAGTCCTAAACTTCCAGAGTTGTTTTGAGGCCATAAATGACGTTTTTTGGAAATATGAGAGCAACATGGGTTCATGGTCTAATTTTCCTCTTCCCAAAGTTGTAGTTCTCGGATAGATCTTTCTAACGAGATATTGTACACGTCAAATGGATATCGTATGCCAGAGTTACGACCTCGGGAAGTTGATGTAACAATTTACCCAAACGGGGCCCACAGTTTGGCGTTTCATCTTCTAGGGTTAGGTTTTTGGATGTTTAGGGCTTTCCATTGTTTCTCAACAATAAATAGGCATTCGAGCTTCATTGTAATAGAGTTCAAAGGCATGTAGCCACCACATCTCTTCTCAAAGATAAGCTACCATCGCCCTAGCTGGTTTATTTCCATTTCTGTTTGCAAGCATATT
This sequence comes from Pinus tabuliformis, assembly GCA_031772625.1. Lineage (NCBI taxonomy): Eukaryota > Viridiplantae > Streptophyta > Pinopsida > Pinales > Pinaceae > Pinus > Pinus tabuliformis. The sequence continues at coordinate 698,092,873 of CM062805.1, read as the reverse complement.
TCAGTATTTTACATTAATGAAATGAATTATTATTTCCACTGCATCTTAGTGTATATGGCTATCTCTACATTTTGTTTCATTCCTATTTAAATCCAAATCAAAATGCGAACTGGGTGATAAAATGGACCTGAAAGGGTTTTTATATGCAACTATATGTGTTTTGAGTTCCGGAATGAGCAGGATTTCGGGCGGGCCTTAGGTGGTAAGTGGTATTGGCTAGGCTTTGTTCGAGCCCATACACTGGCCGACATGTGGCTAGGCACCGGAGAGAGAAAACTACCCTTTTCGGGCGGGCAATCTTTGGGCACATAAACCACCCGAAATCAATAGGAACTATTGGATCAACAATCACATAGATCAACAGTAGACTTGCGATAGTGCCCAAAGATGGATCTGAAGGGATCGTAGGGTAGAATTGATAATATTTCAGGTTCGATAGACTACGTTTAGGCAGATTTTCCCATGTTTTTGTGTATTTCTCTATGTAAACAGAGAATGACTATTTTGGGGATTTCAAAGGCGCCGATGGTCCCTTCTGTTACAGAACAGGTGGCCGCCATCCCTAAAGACGTTTAGCAATGATTTCTTAACGCTCAGAGTGAGAGAGCCCAGAAGAGGAAACAAACAGATAGTGTCGATTGGCTTAAAAACCACATAATGACAGAGATAGAGGCAAGCAGTGCTAAGATAGAGAGAAAACAGAGACAGATAGCAAGAGGGAGAGTCTGTGTACCTAGAGAGACTTGAGGGATTCAAGTAAACTCCTGTTGTTTTGTATCTATTGTGTCGAGACTCAAATTGAGCTCACTTTTGTAAAACTCTACTCTTGAAGACATAATAGAGAGGCCACCACTGACGGCTAGACTAGGAGACGTAGCCCAAGAGTTTTGGGTGAACTCTATATTAAACTTGTTGTGTTATATGTGTTTGTCTATTATGTTTCTCTAGATGCTCATTGTCTATATTATTCACAATCTTATCGATCTGTTGCACTAAGTAGTATAGAAAAATCCATGCACATGAGTCTGTAATACCTTAATATTAGTCTAAGATCTCATTTTCAGATCAACAACGCCAACTTTGAGCTGATTTTTAGGTGCCTTATAAGGGTCAAAATGAAAACCTGAGAGAACGGTAAACTAGCTCTTCACATCTAGTCTCCAAAAAAATTTGAATTTGTAAATTTGGAGCATGGGAAGGTGTTCACAAATCCATTCTCCCAAGGTCACTCCAGAAGCGCAGCACCTGTCAAAAAAGGGTCTAGAATGCTAGTTTTTTGCCACTTTTTTGCCTTCTTCTCCAAAACTGAGCCACCTGTGAAAAATATGAGCAAATGGGTTTTTAGAGGATGGCAAGATATTTCCAAAAATTTATGCCTTTCCTAAAATGGAGTCTTGAGGAAAAAGTGCAACGACAAGGCACTTCGCTTCTGGAGCAGCTGAATTTCTGAACTTGGACCAAAATTTCTCAAAATACTCAAAATGACCAGAATTTGCTCAAAATTGGAGGGAACGTGTAAAAAAATGTTTGTTATACCTTCATTGATGCTTCAACAAGCATCTCTAAGTTCCCCTCATCCTTTGAGTCATTTTTGGTCTCCTTGAGCTTATTTTCAAGTTGTTTTACTTTGACATTGGCGATCATGTTTTGAGCTTGATAGTGATGCTCCATGTGTCTGAGCAACTAATTATCCCTTATTGTCTGTTGCATGTTTAAAGTCTGATCCTCTTCCTCTAAATCAATAAGCTCAAACTCATTCTCAACTGTGTCTTTATCCTTTGTTGTTGATCCCTATTTTGTTGATGAACCTCCTCTGATTTATTTGATAACCCTACTTCCATAGGTTGTGCTAATGTGTCTTGGTGATGGCTTGGTGCAGCAATCTCATTTCATTTTTGAAATCCTAGATGATAGGAAAAGGGAAAAAAACAGTGAGGTATGAGTGGAAAATGAAGTGATGTGAAGGTGGATTTTTAAAAATGGTAAAGGAGGTATGAAAGAGGTGGAAATTAAATTTGGAGAGCGGATGAAAATGAGTGGAGGAGAAATGAAGGAACAATGTGCTTGTAAAAGGGAAAAAACAGAGTTTTTAGGGAAAGTGCCCAAAACCCCTAGGAATGAACTAGGGTTTCAATCTTAGTGAGGTAAATTTATGTTCTGAGGTTGATTGAGTGGTTTACATGGCATATCAAACATGTATAAAGGTTTAGGGTAATATTTTACATGTTAAAATCGAGAACGGAAAATGAACATCATCAACCCTATCATTTTTGCATGAGAAATTCACTAAAAAACCCTAATTGAAGAAAGCTTTGGCATGAATTGGTCTTGCAATTTTAAAAGGTAAGTAAGGTGGTGTACTTACTTGTAGCTCAACTTAGGATTGCAATAAAACAAGTGAGCAAGCTTAAAAATTGAGTTTGGGTGAGTTTTAGGCAATTTTAGCTACTCTGGCCCAAGCGCAATGCAGTGTTCTTGAGCGCAGTGCCCAAGCACAGCGCAGTGTTCCTGAGCGCAGTGCCAAGCCTCCAAGCGCAGCGCAGTCTTCCTAAGCATAGCACCATTCTTCCAAACCACTTTTGGAGACCTTAAACTACTCCAAATTGATAGCTTGATATCTCCTTGGAAATATATTTAAGTATTCTATAAGATGGACACCTCGAGCATGTAATTTGGACATTCCATGAGGGATAAAAATTGATTTTCCCAAGGTCACTCCAAAAACTTAGGGTTTCTCTAACAAGAGCACAGCGCCAACTTGCAAATCACTTTTGGATGCCTTCCACTAATCCAAATTGCAAGCTGAAGATACCATTGGAAATCATAGGATGTATTCTACACAATAGAGTCCTTAAGCACTACCAAAACCATATGAAAAACACTGAAAAACAATCTTGAAGACAAGTTCTCTAGAAGTGTAGCAACTCTCCCGTAACAATTGTATTTTGGTAATTTATTTCAAATCATAACACCTGTGCATAAAATGAAGGGGGTTTTTGTTCCTTGGACTATAATTGACAAAAACCTCTTTCACTTTTCTAAAATTATTCTCTATTTGGTCAAACATATAATTTGAAGAAAACATGTCCCTATGAGGAATGATGAGGCGAGGTAGTGTACTGCAACATTGTCTTATTGGAAATAAAACATTACATTTACCTTTATTTTTCTTTAAAACATTACATTTACCTTTATTTTTCTTTACCTAAGCTGCTAACTCGCTTTACCCACTAAATCACATGATGGGCATGTTTTTGTTTTGACATATGGTATCATGATGACATGTCAAGTGAAACCCTAGACCATGACCTAAAATGAGGAATTTAACCATTTCATGACCCAAGACACTTAAATGAAGATATGATACCTTGAAGAAGAAAATCAACATGATGAGTGATGAAGATCATGAGTAAGTGAAGGAAGCAGCAATGACCTAGACACAATAGCCAGTGACCAAATTTTTATTTGAAGACTCACTAAAATGACAAAAATTTGACTTCACACCCTAAAAACACCTTGTAAGAGCATATTTGATCACCGGTGACAGACTGAACTAACTAAAACTAACATTGGATCCAACTGGGGATGGCAGCTCCTTGGAGGTGTCAAGAAAATTCTTCATCCCCATACAAATTTTCAAGAAATTTAATGAAATTTTCAGAAATCTCACAACAACTACTCATCATTGATAAGGAAAAATTGTAGCTTTGATAATTATGAAAGAAAACTAAATGAAAATCCTTTAGAGAATATAAACTAGTAGATGGTAGACTCTCATACCATTTCCTCCAAGGTAGCCATGAAAATCTTCATCAGACAATCTTCAGGAAACTTAGCCTTTAATCTGTGAATATGAAAATGAAATTTGACCAAATTCAAACTAGCATCTTCTCCATCCTGGCCTTTAAACTTTGGCAGCCCTGTTTTCCAATCTATACAAGGAATTTGATTCGAAAACTAGGAATATGAGCTCGATTCATAGGAGCATACCTTCGAGCAGTTGAATCCATCTTGAAAACAATTAAGACACCAAGAAGTTCTTCAAACTACCAGTTTTTTATTAGTGGAGTCACCATGAAATTTCTAAACCTTTGGATTCTTCGACACTAGAGTTGCCGAGTGAAAGATGCACCAATATTTCTTATGTCTGATAACTATTCACCATCAGCAATCAGATTTGATCCTTGTTGTTCTTTCCCAGGGAAGATATGATCTTTCATTCCCCAGCAACGATGCCAAAAATGTTAGTCCCTTACAATCTCCTAGGCTCAAAAGGAAATTGAGAAGGGTAACCTCAAACCACTTCAGCTCAGTAGCTAGCCCTACTGAGCATGAGAGGGATCTCTCTAAGTCTCTTATCAATGATATGACTTTAAAGAAAATTAATTTTAGGCTAGATATGTGTATTTGTTTGTTTGTTTGTAAAAATTTGGTTTTTAGGGTTTGCTGAACTTAGGGTTTGGAGCCACAAATACGTCTACATTGTAGGAGTGCAGGAGAAAATATGAGAAGGAGATAGATATCAAAAACCATGGTGTATTCTGAGTATTGTCAGTGTAGTATAGAGGATATAGTGTGGAAGAAACTAATGAGCATAGATAAACATGATTTCATTAGCTTAGGTAAGTAAGGTGGTGTACTTACTTGTAGCTCAGCTTAGGATTGCAATAAAACAAGTGAGCAAGCTTAAAAATTGAGTTTGGGTGAGTTTTAGGCAATTTTAGCTACTCATTCCCAAGCACAGCGTAGTGTTCCTAAGCGCAGTGCCCAAGCACAGTGCAGTGTTCCTGAGTGTAGCACCAGGCCTCCAAGCACAACGCAGTCTTCCTAAGCATAACACCATTCTTCCAAACCACTTTTCGAGGCCCTAAACTACTCCAAATTGAGAGCTTGATAGCTCATTAGAAATATCCTAAAGTATTCTATAAGAGGGACACCTCAAGCATCTAATTTGGACACTCCATGAGGGAGAAAAATTTATTTTCCAAAAACTCAGGCTTTCTCTGACAAGAGCGCAGTGCTAACTTGTAGATCACTTTTGGATGCCTTCCACTAATCCAAATCGCAAGCTAAAGGCGCAATTAAAAATCGTAGGATGTCTTCTACACAACAGTGTCCTTAAGCACTACCAAAACCTGTTGCAAACCCCTGAAAAACTGTCTTGAAGTCAAGTTGTCTAGAAGTGTAGCAACTCTCCCATAGAAAATGTATTTTGGGCATTTCTTTCAAATCATAATACCAGTGCATAAAATGAAGGAGGTTTTTGTTCCTTGGACTATAATGGACAAGAACCTCTTTCACTTTTGTAAAATGCTTCTCCATTTGGTCAAAAATATATTTTAAAGCAAACATGTCCCTATGTGGAATGATGAGGTGAGGTAGTGTACTGCAACATTGTCTTATTAGAAATAAACATTACCTTTACCTTTATTTTTCTTTCCCTAAGATGCTAACTACCTTTACCCACTGAATCACATGATGGACATGTTTTTGTTTTGACATATGGTATCATGATGACACATGGAGTGAAACCCTAGACCATGACCTAAAATGAGGAATTTAACCATTTCATGACCCAAGACACTTAAATGAAGATATGATACCTCGAAGAATAAAATGACCATGATGAGTGATGAAGACCATGAATAAGTGAAGGGAGCAACAGTGACCTAGACACAATAGCCAGTGACCAAATTTTTATTTGAAGACTCACTAAAATGACAAACATTTGACTTCACACACTAACAACACCCTGTAAGAGCATATTTGATCACTGGTGACAGGCTAAACTGACTGACACTAACATTGGATCCAACTGGGGATGGCATCTCCTTGGAGGTGTCAAGAACACTGTAGACCAGGTAGTCTTTTCCATTGGGCAAGGAGTCAGAATGCAAAAAAACTAAACTGAAACTGAAAACTGACTAACTAACCGAATGACTTGACTATAAAAAACATATTGACTGAACTTACTTATGGAAACAGACCATCAGGATCTTAGGGCCTTCACCTCAGGCTTCAAATCCTAATGATAACTTCCCTCCTGCTGAAGATGTATATACAATCATGTGTAATGATCCCTCCAGTGTAACCAATCCATCAAATGGCTACTTACTTGAATTCTGCTTGTACTTTCCTTGAGCAGGTAGAACAAACAAAATCTAGGCAACTCTGAGTGTCCACTAAAGATGTACTCATGATCCATAAATACAAGAAAATTCATCTTCCCAGATGGCTGCAACAAATCAGTGTAAGGATCCTTAAAAATTTGAAATGTTACCTTGTTTTGAAATCCAACAAAAATACAAGTACTCCTTTCATTTTGATCTGAAAGAATACTTGGTTGTTGATCCATAGGAAGGCATAGGGAAATATGACTTTCTACCACCTGAGTGTTGGCTGTAAATTTCTCAAGCATGAGAAACTCTGATTCTATCTCTGGCATACTGTCTATCTCAGACTCATACTCTTCCATTTCATAGTCTAAATCATCCTTGAACAAAACACATTCTTCAAGATTATTAAACAAGTCAGCCCTATCCTTTTCATGAAAGAAAACAATCTTTTTTATCTGATCTCCTTGCAGGAAATCTACATCACAATTGGCTTACTCACGACAACTTCATGTATAGTTTCATTAGTCTCATGATTGTCATCATTTAAACCCAGATTTTCATTTTCAATAATGGAAGAAATTTCACTCACACAATCTTGACTTTGTGAGCACTGCAAACCTACCTTAACTTTGTCTGTAACATGTTTTTTCAAAAGCTAATCAATTTCATCTTCAGACAAAGGAGACAACTGATTTTTATAGAAATCAACATTGGCTTGGTGATTCTCATTTTCAAGTTCAGGGGTAGGCCTTCCTCTATTTTGATCCCAGTCTATTTCATTCAAGGAGGAAACTATTGATTCTTGTTAGGAGGAAAAATCATAAAGGGCTTCTAATATATCTTCTTCCATACATTCTTCATCCCCATACAAATTTTCAAGAAATTTAATGAAATTTTCAGAAATCTCACAACAACTATCCATCATTGATAAGGAAAAATTGCATCTTTGAAAATGTTGAAAGAAAACAAATTGAAAATCCTTTAGAGAATATAAACTAACATATGGTAGGCTCTCATACCACTTCCTCTCCATTTCCTCCAAGGTAGCCATGAAAATATTCACCAAACAATCTTCAGGAAACTTAGCCTTTAATGTGTGAATATGAAAATGAAATGTGACCAAATGCAAACTCGCATCTTCTCCATCCTGACCTTTAAAATTTGGTAGCCCTATTTGCCAATCTACATAAGGAATTGGATTCGGAAAACAAAGAATATGAGCTTGATTCATAGGAGCATACCTTCGAGCAGTTGAATCCATCTTGAAAACAATTATGACACCAAGAAGTTCTTCAAACTACCAGTTTTTTTCAGTGGAGTCGCCATGAAATTTTTTAACCTATGGATTCTTCGACACTGGAGTCGCTAGGTGAAAGATGCACAACCCTTCTTGTGTCTGATCACTGTTCACCATCAACAATCAGATCTGATCCTCGTCATTCTTTCCTGGGGAAGATATGATCTTTCGTTCCTTGGCAACGATGCCAAAGATGTTAGTCCCTTACAATCTCCTAGGCTAAAAAGGAAATCGAGAAGGGTAACCTCAAACCACTTCAGCTCAGTAGCTAGCCCTACTGAGCATGAGAATTATCTCTCTAAGTCTCTTATCAGTGATATGACTTTAAAACAAATGAATTTTTGGATAGATATGTGTATTTTTTTGTTTGTTTGTGAAAATTTGGCTTTTAGGGTTTGGTGAACTTAAGGTTTGGAGCCACAAATAGGTCTAGGCTGTAGCAGTGCAGGAGAAAATATGAGAAGGAGACAGATATCAGTAGCCATGGTGTATTTTGAGTATTTTCAATGTATTATAGAGGATATAGTGTGGAAGAAACTAATGAACATAAATAAACATGATTTCAATAGCTTAGGAAGACATACACATAACCATGAAAACGAGATAAAAGAGCTTTAAAAACAACACATTTTGTGTATTTTATTGTAAGGAATTCATAGAAAGAAGAAATATAATGTAGATAAAGATGTTTATACCATTACAAAACAAAAATAATGAAGTAAAAGAACCATGAACTCACTCGGCTAGGGTTCCTTGAAAATAGCTGCAACCTGTCTCTGTATTAGCTGAAAAGATGATTACATGCAAGATTCCTTCACAAAAAGTTCAACCCTCTTCTCCTGAGGAGAAATGATATATATAGACTCTCCTAGACCACTTTCCCACCTTCAGGAGTCAAATTATTTGGTGGAGGAACCGACTCCAAGATTCTCTCAACCAACGGGTGAGAGTGAGAAGGTGAAAATCAAACACTTCATGAAGAGTTTGTTTAGGAGTTTGCCTCTTTTATGAGGCCTAATAAACATCAAAAACAAACTATGATGTACATTTATTCATGCCTACATCACCTAGAATCGAAACTAGTGCCATTACTTTGAGAATCTTGACTTTGACTAAGTCAAACTAGAAACTAGAAATTTACACAGTGTAATTTACAATTTGAAACACAGAAAAGTGCAGAAGCACAGTGCCACCTTTGAGTTGATTTTTAGCTGCCTTCCAGGGGTCAAAATGAAAACCTGAGAGAATGGTCAACTAGCCCTTCAAGTAAAGTTTCCATAACTATTTGAATTTTTGAATATGGATCATGGGAAGGCCTTCACAAATCCATTCTCCCAAGGACACTCCAAAAGCACAACGCTTGTCAAAAAAGGGTCTAGAATGCTAGTTGTTCACCACTTTTTTGCCTTTTTCTCCAAAACTGAGCCACCTCTACAAAATCTAAGCAAATGGGTTTTTAGAGGATGGAAATAGATTTCCAAAAATGTAGAACATTCCTCAAATGGATGCCTGAGGAAAAAGTGTCAGCTGAATTTCAAAACTTGGACCAAAATTTCTCAAAAACTCAAAATGACGAGAATTTGCTCAAAATTGGAGGGAAGGTGTAAAAACATTTTTTTATAGCTTCATTGATGCTTCAACAAGCATGTCTAAGTTCCCCTCATCCTTCGAGTCTTTTTTGGCCTCCTTGAGCTTATTTTCAAGTTGTTTTACTTTGACATTAGCGATCATGTTTTGAGCTTGATAGTGATGCGCCATCTGTCTAAGAAACTGATTATCCCTGATTGTCTATCGCATGTTTGAGGTCTGATCCTCCGCCTCTAAATCAATACGCTCAAACTCATTCTCAACTATGTCTTTATCATTTGTTGTCGATCCCTGTTTTGTTGATGAAGAAGGCTTGGCCCCTTTCTCTCCATGAGAAGCAAACACAAGTCCTTTTCATCTCTGGTATGTTTTGGTCACCTCAGGTCTAGGTGCCTTGGGAACCTCCTCTAATTTGTTTGATAACCCTACTTCCATAGGCTGTGCTGATGTGTCTTGGTGATGGCTTGGTGAAGCAATCTCGTTTCATTTTTGAAAGCCTAGATGATAGGAAAAGGGAAAAAAATAGTGAGGTATGAGTGGAAAATGAAGTGATGTGAAGGTGGGGTTTAAAAAATTGGTAAAGGAGGTTTGAAAGAGGTGGAAATGAAATTTGGAGAGCTGGAAAATGAGTGGAAGAGAAATGAAGGAAAAATGTGCTTGTAAAAGGGAAAAAATAGAGTTTTTAGGGAAAGTGCCCAAAACCCTAGGAATGAACTAGGGTTTCAATCTTAGTGAGGTAACTTTATGTTCTGAGGTTGATTGAGTGTTTTACATGGCATAGCAAACATGTATAAAGGTGTAGGGTAAGATTTTACATGTTAAAAATCAAGAACGGAAAACGGCCATCATCAACCCTATCATTTTTGCATGAGAAATTCACTGAAAAACCCTAATTGAAGAAAGCTTTGTCATGAATTGATTTTGCAAATTAAAATGGTAAGTAAGGTGATGCACTTACTTGTAGCTCATCTTAGGATTGCAATAAAACAAGTGATCAAGCTTAAAAATTGAGTTTGGGTGAGTTTCAGGCAATTTTAGCTACGTTGTGTTCTTGAGCGCAGCGGCCAAGCATAGCGCAGTGTTCCTGAGTGCAACGCCAGGCCTCCAAGTGTAGTGCAGTCTTCCTAACCGTAGCACCGTTCTTCTAAATCACTTTTGAAGGTCTTAAACTACTCCAAATTGAGAGCTTGATATTGCGTTGGAAATATCTTGAAGTCTTCTATAAGATGGACACCTCAAGCATGTAATTTGGACACTCCATGAGGGAGAAAATTTTATTTTCCCAAGGTCACTCCAACAACTCAGGATTTCTCTGACAAGAGTGTAGTGCCAACTTGTAGATCACTTTTGGATGCCTTCCACTAATCCAAATCACAAGCTGAAGGTACCATTAAAAATATTAGGATGTCTTCTACACAATAGAGTCCTTAAGCACTGCCAAAACCTGCTGAAAACCCATGAAAAAATGTCTTGAAGTCAAGCTATCTAGAAGTGCAGCAACTCTCCTGTAGCAATTGTATTTTGGCCATTTCTTTCAAATCATACACTACAAGAAAAAAGGACATTGGTGAGGGGTGAAAAATGTCACCATAAGCTCATTGGTGACGGTCAAAAGAGTCTTCGTCACCAAAAAATGAACGTCACCAAAAGTGGCGTCACCAGAAGTATAGGTGTTGTAGTGACATTCAAATTCCATCACCAATAATGATTTATAATGATAGATAGTGATCGTCACCATTTCATATGAGCAATGGTGACGGACCATAGCCTCCGTCACCAAAAACTGAACGTCACCATAGGTGGCGTCGCCAAAAGTATAGGCGTTGTAGTGACATTCAAAGTCCATCACCAATAATGATTTATAATGATAGATATTGACCGTTACCATTTTCATACGAGAGATGGTGATGGACCATAACCTCCATCACAAAAAAATGAATGTCAGCAAAGCTGGCGTCACCAAAAGTATAGGTGTTATGGTGACATTAAAGGTCCATCACGAATATTGATTATAATGATGGATAGTGACCATCACCATTTCATATGAACAACAATGATTTATTGTGATGGATATTTCATGGCCGTCACTATTGGTGCATATATATGGTGAGTTCGTTGACCCTCTCCAAAAGTCGTATTGCTATAAGTATATATGTTGTGGTGACATTCAAGGTCCATCACGAATAATGACTATAATGACGGGCATCGACTGTGACCATTTCATATCAACAACAATGATTGATGGTTATAGACCTTGAGGTTTGTCACTATTGATGCATAAATATGGCGACGTTCGTTGACCGTCACCATTTCATATTTTGGAGACTGTTGAAAAATGTCACCAAAGCTCATTGGTGATGGTTAAAATCTCATTCCATATGGATCATGTCAGGGCACGATGGAATTGAACCACCAACCTCCTAATTGTAAAGCAGGTGCTCTTCCATTGAGCTAGCACCCTTTAGAGAATTAGACTTTTAAAATTAGACCTTGAAACTTTGTAAATTGTAAATTCTACAACTTTTAATAAATTAAAGTCTCAACAATATTTTACTAAACAAGCAAAGCAAGATCGAAGCTACAGGTCCCCACCTAATGGTTATGGAAGTTATGAAAAGTGGGTGGAGGGAAAAATATTTATGTATAAGAGAATCAACATGTTCAGTTGAATACTCAATTAGAAGTGAAAGTATGAAGACATTCATATTCTATAAATGATCTAAAAGCTAGAAAATGCACCAAATATTGCAAAGGAATTGTCATATGTTAATAACATATGGAAGAAGAACATTGATGAAGACAGATTCAATATGTTATATGTTGAGTGAAAGAAAAATATCAATGTTGTTGTTGTTTAGTGTTTAGATATCTGAATGATATCTAAACTTTTGTGCAAATGTAACACAGGTCTCTGGAAACCATGAACGACATATGATAAAAAAAAATTATATATATTATATATATATATAATATATATATATATATATATATATATATATAAATATATATATATATATATATAATATAATGATATATATATATATATTATATATTATATAAATATATATATATATATATATATATATATATATATCCCCTTTGCATAAACAAACATGCAATTTGGAATTTCACAAGTCCACACTCAAAACATGATAGCAACCAACAAATAAAACAAATTGACTTGGACAGAAAGCAATAGCATCTCTAAGTTCCCCTCATCCTTTGAATCTTTTTTGGCCTCCTTGAGCTTATTTTCAAGTTGTCTTACTTTGACATTGGCGATCATGTTTTGAGCTTGATAGTGATGTGCCATGTGTCTAAGCAACTGATTATCCCTGATTGTCTATTGCATGTTTGAGGTCTGATACTCCACCTCTAAATCAATAAGCTCAAACTCATGCTCAACTATGTCTTTATCATTTGTTGTCTATCCGTGTTTTGTTGATGAAGAAGGCTTGGCCCCTTTCTCTCCATGAGAAGCAAACACAAGTCCTTTTCATCTCTAGTATGTTTTGGTCACCTCAGGTCTAGGTGCCTTAGGAACCTCCTATGATTTGTTTGATAGCCCTACTTCCATAGGTTTTGTTGATGTGTCTTGGTGATGGCTTGGTGAAGCAATCTCATTTCATTTTTTAAAGCCTAGATGATAGGAAAAGGGAAAAAAACAGTGAGGTATGAGTGGAAAATGAAGTGATGTTAAGGTGGAGTTTGAAAAAATGGTAAAGGAGGTTTGAAAGAGGTGGAAATGAAATTTGGAGCGCTGATGAAAATGAGTGGAAGAGAAATGAAGGAACAATGTGCTTGTAAAAGGGAAAAAATAGAGTTTTTAGGGAAAGTGCCCAAAACCCTAGGAATGAACTAGGGTTTCAATCTTAGCGAGGTAAATTTATGTTCTGAGGTTGATTGAGTGGTTTACATGGCATATCAAACATCTATAAATGCATAGGGTAAGATTTTACATGTTAAAAATCAAGAACGGAAAATGACCATCATCAACCCTGTCATTTTTGCATGAGAAATTCCGTGAAAAACCCTAATTGAAAAATCTTTGTCATGAATTGATTTTACAAATTAAATGGTAAGTAAGTGGTGTATTTACTTGTAGCTCAGTCTAGGATTGCAATAAAACAATGATCAAGCTTAAAAATTGAGTTTTGGGTGAGTTTTATGGCAATTTTAGCTACTCTGGCCCAAGTGCAGTGCTGTGTTCCTAAGCGCAGCGCCCAAGCACAGCGCAGTGTTCCTGAGTGCAGTGCCTAGCCTCCAAGCATAGCGCAGTCTTCCTAATCGAACGTCGTTCTTCTAAACCACTTTTGAAGGTGTTAAACTACTCCAAATTGAGACCTTGATATCGCGTTGGAAATATCTTGAAGTCTTCTATTATATATATATATATATATATATATATATATATATATATATATATATATATATATATATATATATATATATATATATAATATATATATATATATATATATATATATATATATATATATATATATATATATATATATATATATATATATAGATATGTATATCCACTTTGCATAAATGAACATGCAATTTGGAATTTCACAAGTCCACACTCAAAACATGACAGCAACCAACAAATAAAAGAAATTGACTTGGACAGAAAGCAATAGCTTCATCTTCATTCTTGAGTTGCTTCTGTTTATTTGAATTTGACTCATGACATTCTTTATCTGACAAGGAATCAAAATCATCACTAGTATTAAATTCATCCAACACGGACTTTGGATATCCCACTAACATCTACATTTTTGTTGCCATGCCTGAAAACCATGGAGTTTACTGTTGATAGTAGAATAAGATGTGCGCCTGCTACTCAAGAACACATTCCTTATTAACCACTGTTACCTGACAAAAACGAAAGAGACAACACAATATTAGTGTACACAAAATCCCCTACCGAAATATAATCATAACTTAGCAAAGAAGTCTAAAAGATGTTCTTAATTAATAAACTTTGTACTTGGAAATATTGTTTCTTTAGATTTAAAAAAGACTATGTTGTATAACACTTATGTCTATTTATCTAGGCAATTATATCATAGCATATGTCACACAGTAGCAATCTAAAATTCCTAAAGTAAAAAGATAAATTTGCTCAAGAAAATAGATTTAGAAAAGAGATTTGAAAACCATAAGTTTGTCATCAAAGCTTTACTTAATTTAACAACAAACTAGTTGGAGTTTGAAAATCAAAATCATTCATAGGAAATGAATAGGATAATGGCCAAAGTCATTATTCATACAAATAAAGCTAGAGTCACTATTTCCATTGTAGATAACTAAAATTTGGGCAGTGGTCTAACAATTAGAGCTTATTTTCTGGGAAGACTCGTCAATACCATCATTTTTTTCCACGGTTTGTTGTGTCTCTAGATTTAGATTAGATAGCTTTCCATTCTTAAGTTCTACCTTTCAAGTACTGATTCCTGGCTCACCCTTTAAAACACAATTCTACCAATCCATTTTATTTTTTTTTGTCAAGAGAATTGGCAGGACCTTCCCATCCTCTGTTTTACATAATCAATAACCATCCATCAATGATATAAAGAATAATAGATACACAACAAAGGCCAAAGATGTTCTTGTTGTATACCTATGTTCTAGGACTCATATGACCTTACTGGTGCAAAGAGCTCACCCTGAAAAAATAACATCCACGTGGAATTTAGAAAAAAAAAAAAAATTAAATCAAGTTCCAAGTAAACCAATCAAAATATGAACATCCTTTTAATCAATAAAATCTCTAACTTAATATAAAAGTGACCTAGAATTGAATGTTATATCAACCATGTCAAGTAACTAACATCGGGTGAGAAATACAATCCATGAAAATTTGATTAGTGAAATAATTGATCTGGTAAAGCTCAAAAACAGATGACTTAGAGCTAAGAAACACAAATAAATGCTTTAGAACTAAGATGTGAGGTTACCCTTTCAACCATGTCGTTAAATAACTCTTCTTTATGTCACTTACAATTAAACATTTTTTGATACCAGGTGGAAGTGGTATTGTAACATTAACCTCGATAGTCTGTTTCCACGACTACTGCTCAAGATCCGGTCCATTACCAGCATTTGGGGCTAGATAAGATACATGCAAAAACCATCAACATGAAAATCAAATCTACATCCTTGTAAAAAATGGGAGGAAAAAAAATATCCACAAATTGAAAGAGATTGTAGGATACCTCATTCCTGCAACATGATTATCTTGTCACGAACAATAAAAAATAAATCAGGAGAAATGTCATTTTTGCCACATTTTAACAATGAAATATTTTTCATATTCTATGAACAATTGATGAAAAAAGTCAGCTAAAGCTTGTCAGCATCAGGATTATAGTAAAAGATAAAGGAAACGCTCACACATATATAATCCTAAACATAAGTATCTATACATATAAGTATTTATTGAGGACATTGTATTTTGTGAAAATATGGAAATCAAATATTTTAAATAACACAATTTATGGTACCACTGCCTTATGAAATCCATTCATTTGAGTATTTACGAATTCCATTCAAGAATTTATTCAAAGTTCAAAATTCAAACAATTAACATGTAGCCTAAAAAAACTCAGATTTGAAAAGGAGATAACCCAAAGATGTAGAGTATATATCTCACATTTATATATCCTAATTTCTAGACATTGAAATGACACTTTTTAGCATACTATTGTGAATTCAGCCCAAAATGCTAGAAAAAAATATTGATGGTTATTTTGCTAATATAGAAGTTTTATACATGCATTTATTTAAACAGTTAGCTTGCAATGTCAAACATATCTAAGGATGCACACAATACGTTGCATCTTTAGCGTTGGTGTGTGAACTTGAGACAACGAAGTCCAACATTAACAGTTTTCCTACAATATGCACTAGCAGAATAGGTGAACAATAGTATTGTAGGTATGTGTTATGAATATATGTATTGCAGGCCAATAAGAGTATGGTTGGAACATTCATGTCCAACCCTTCCAATTTTTCCTATAATTTTCACTGGTCTAATAGGTGAACAATAGAACTGTAGGTGTGCATTCTGTATCACTTCCCTAAATCCAACACCTTCGGCATACAAATTTCAAAGAACATGTCCAAAACTGGTAGGTAATTTGCAAAATGAAAGAGTTTGCTTGATTGTTTTTGGAGAAGACTAGATTCTTACATTGTTCAATGTAAATTCATGACACTTTTCTAAGCTTAGATGGAACAAAAAGGAACCAAGCTAGAAGGTTATTTAAAGAATCCTTACTTAGCTAGGGTAAAATGTTAGCCCTTTTTTGTCAAAATGCATAAATGTAAAAAATTTAAGAAATTCAGTGAAGAGACTGTAGAAATGTTCTTATAAAACCACTAATGTAAACAAAGCTAAGAAATATTTCTTTGTAGAAGAGATATTCATGGTCAAATTAACAAGAAAGTGACCTTTTAGCATAGTTAATGTACTAGTGATCATGTCGCAGTGTCCCAGGGCATGCTAGGGACTACAGGGAGTGCTCATGTACATCTAGAGAAGAAATGGGGAGACATCGAGCCATAGTCAGAAGGACTACAAGAGATGAGGGGTAGATACTTGAGGTACCCAACCTCTTGGATTATACCTTGCTATGGGAGCCCCGAAGAGAGAGTAGCAGGATTGGCAGATGTGGGTAGAGATGGATGTGGATGAAGCAACAGAGAGTGCTACAGTGCAGGAGTCCCCGGGCAGCGCGAGGCTAGCAGGCTGCAATAGTGTGAGCCCTAGTTGCAGTCACAAAGGAGCCCTAGTTGCAGTCATGAAGGGAGACCTAGATACAGTCTTGAAGGAGCTCTAGCCACAGTCGAAAAGGAAGCCCTAGCTGTAGTAAAAGGAAACCCTAACCACAGTCAAAAGGAGGCTTAGCCATAACAAGAGAGAGGCCTAAGACACAGTCTAGAGAGAGGCCTAAGATGCAGTCAAGAGAGGCATAAAGACACAGTCAAGAGAGGCCAGATACACAACAAAAGGAAGGCTCTTATCCACATCAAAGGAGGCCTTAATCCGTAGCAAGAGGGAGGCCCTTATCAGTCATGAAGAAGAAGCATATAGTCGCAGTCAAGGAAGGTCTAAAGCAACACTCAGAGAGGCCCTAGAGGTAGTCAAAGGGAGGCCCTATCCACTGTAATAAGGATCCATAAGACAAAAAGAAAGAAGCCCTAGAAGCAACGTGGAAGTCTTATGTTTTGCTGTTGGTACAGCGTGTGAAAGAGAGGTTGTCTTGAGTGTTTATCTTGGGAGCTCTTGTAGGGGGAAGGGCCAAAGTTTGAAGTTTAAGATCATAGCAAGAAGAGGCATTCAATGTGGGTTAAATAGGGTTGTTTTGTAGCTATTCCAAGAAGACTGAAGGGTTGAAAAGAGGCCGAGTATCTTGCTTGAAGCTTGAACTAAAGGATGAAACTCAACTAAGGGATGACTTAGCTTAATAAAGTTCATGATGGCCTTTTACAATCATATACTTATGAGTGAACCCAACTCTTATTATTGGGACTTATCCTAGTGTCCTGATAGGTGGGATATAGAGGACAAATACGATCTCCCTTTCCCCATTGCATTCCTCCCACCTTGAAAATAAAAAAGGGACATAATTAATTTCATATACACATACTTAATAGATATATATTCTGAATCTCTTTCCATCTACTAGTTGCACCTGCTTGAGCTAGGCTCAAGCAACTAGTCAATCATGGCATACATGGCATATCAAACATGTATAAAGGTGTAGGGTAAGATTTTACATGTTAGAAATCAAGAAAGAAAAATGAACATCATCAACCCTATCATTTTTGCATGAGAAATTCATTGAAAACCCCTAATTGAAGAAATCTTTTGCATGAATTGATCTTGCAAATTTAAAAGGTAAGTAAGGTGGTGTACTTACTTGTAGCTTAGCTTAGGATTGCAAAAAAACAAGTCAGAAAGCTCAAAAATTGAGTTTGGGTGAGTTTTAGGCAATTTTAGCTACTCTGGCCCAAGCACAGTGCAGTGTTCTTGAGTGCAGTGCCCAAGCGCAGCATAGTGTTCCTGAGCACAGTGCCAGGCCTCCAAGCGCAGCGTAGTCTTCCTAAGCGTAGCACCATTCTTCCAAACCACTTTTGGAGACCTTAAACTGCTCCAAATTGAGATCTTGATAGCGCGTTGCAAATATATTAAAGTCTTCTCTAAGATGGACACCTCAAGCATGTAATTTGGACACTCCATGAGGGATAAAAATTGATTTTCCCAAGGTAACTCCAAAAACTTAGGGTTTCTCTGACAAGAGTGCAGTGCCAACTTGCAAATCACTTTTGGATGCCTTCGACTAATCCAAATTGCAAGCTGAATGTACCATTGGAAATTGTAGGATGTATTCTACACACTAGATTCCTTAAGCACTGCCAAAACCGTATGAAAAACACTGAAAAATAATCTTGAAGACAAGTTATCCAGAAGTGCAGCAACTCTCCTATAGTAGTTGTATTTTGGTAATTTATTTCAAATCATAACACCTATGCATAAAATGAAGGAGGTTTTTGTTCCTTGGACTATAATTGACAAAAACCTCTTTCACTTTTCTAAAATTATTCTCTATTTGGTCGAACATATATTTTGACGAAAACATGTCCCTATGAGGAATGATGAGGCGAGGTAGAGTATTGCAACATTGTCTTATTGGAAATAAAACATTACATTTACCTTTATAATTCTTTACCGAAGCTTATAACTCCCTTTACCCACTGAATCACATGATGGACATGTTTTTGTTTTGACATATGGTATCATGATGACACATCGAGTGAAACCCTAGACCATGACCTAAAATGAGGAATTTAACCATTTCATGACCCAAGACACTTAAATGAAGATATGATACCTGAAAGAGGAAAATGACCATGATGAGTGATGAAGACCATGAGTAAGTGAAGGGAGCAGCAGTGACCTAGACACAACAGTGAGTGACCAATTTTTTATTTGAAGACTCACTGAAATGACAAAAATTTGACTTCACACCCTAAAAACACCTTGTAAGAGCATATTTGATCACTGGTGACAGACTGAACTAATTGACACTAACATTGGCTGCAACTGGGGATGGTAGCTCCTTGGAGGTGTCATGAAAATTCTTCATCCCCATACAAATTTTCAAGAAAATTAATGAAATTTTCAGAAATCTCACAACAGTTATCCATCATTGATAAGGAAAAATTGTAGCTTTGATAATGTTGAAAGAAAACTGAATGAAAATCCTTTAGAGAATATAAACTAGTAGATGGTAGACTCTCATACCATTTCCTCACCATTTCCTCAAATGTAGCCATGAAAATATTCATCAGACAATCTTCAAGAAACTTACCTTTAAGATATGAATATGAAAATGAAATTTCACCAAATGCAAACTAGCATCTTCTCCATCCCGGCCTTTAAACTTTGGTAGCCTTGTTTTCCAATCTATACAAGGAATTTGATTCAGAAAACCAGGAATATGAGCTTGATTCATAGGAGCATACCTTCGAGCAGTTGAATCCATATTGAAAACAATTAAGACACCAAGAAGTTCTTCAAACTACCGGTTTTTTATTAGTGGAGTCGCCATGAAATTTCTAAACCTTTGGATTCTTCAACACTGGAGTCGCCAGGTGAAAGATGCACAACCTTTCTTGTGTCTGATCACTGTTCACCATCAGCAATCAGATTTGATCCTTGTCATTCTTTCCCAGGGAAGATATGATCTTTCATTCCCGAAAACGCCAAAAATGTTAGTCCTTATAATCTCCTAGGCTAAAAAGGAAATCGAGAAGGGTAACCTCAAACCACTTCAGCTCAATAGCTAGCCCTACTGAGCATGAGAGGGATCTCTCTAAATCTCTTATCAGTGATATGAATTTAAAGCAAATGAATTTTAGGCTAGATATGTGTATTTGTTTGTTTATTTGTGAAAATTTGGTTTTTAGGGTTTGGAGCCACAAATACGTCTACGTTGTAGGAGTGCAGGAGCAAATATGAGAAGGAGATAGATATCAGAAACCATGGTGTATTTTGAGTATTGTCAGTGTAGTATAGAGGATATAGTGTGGAAGAAACTAATGAGCATAAATAAACATGATTTCATTAGCTTAGGTAAGTAAGGTGGTGTACTTACTTGTAGCTCAGCTTAGGATTGCAATAAAACAAGTGAGCAAGCTTAAAAATTGAGTTTGGGTGAGTTTCAAGGAATTTTAGCTACTCTGGCCCAAGCGCAATGCAGTGTTCCTAAGCGTAGTGCCCAAGCGCAGTGTAGTGTTCCTGAGCACAGTACTCAAGTGCAGTGCAGTGTTCCTGAGCACAGTGCTAAGCACAATGCAGTGTTCCTGAGCGTAGTGCTAGGCCTCCAAGCACAATACAGTCTTCCTAAGTGCAGTGCCATTCTTCCAAACCACTTTTCAAGGCCCTAAACTACTCAAAATTGAGAGCTTGATAGCTCATTAGAAATATCTTGAAGTATTCTATAAGAGGGACACCTCAAGCATCTAATTTGGACACTCCATGAGGGAGAAAAATTGATTTTCCCAAGGTCGCCCCAAAAACTGAGGGTTTCTCTGACAAGAGTGCAATGCCAACTTGCATATCACTTTTGGATGCCTTCCACTAAACCAAATCGCAAGCTGAAGGTACCATTAAAAATCGTAGGATGTCTTCTACACAATAGTTTCCTTAAGCACTACCAAAAACTGTTGCAAACCCTTGAAAAACTATCTTGAAGTCAAGTTGTCCAGAAGTGCAGCAACTCTCCCATAGAAATTGTATTTTGAGCATTTATTTCAAATCATAATACCGGTGCATAAAATGAAGGAGGCTTTTGTTCATTGGACTATAATGGACAAGAACCTCTTTCACTTTTGTAAAATTCTTCTCCATTTGGTCAAAAATATATTTTGAACCAAACGTGTCCCTATGTGGAATGATGAGGCGAGGTAGTGTACTGCAACATTGTCTTATTGGAAATAAAACATTACCTCTACCTTTATTTTGCTTTCCCTAAGATGCTAAATCCCTTTACCCATTGAATCACATGATGGACATGTTTTTGTTTTGACATATGGTATCATGATGATACATGGAGTGAAACCCTAGACCATGACCTAAAATGAGGAATTTAACCATTTCATGACCCAAGACACTTAAATGAAGATATGATACCTCGAAGAAGAAAATGACCATGATGAGTGATGAAGACTATGAATAAGTGAAGGGAGCAACAGTGACCTAGACACAACAGCCAGTGACCAAAGTTTTATTTGAAGACTCACTAAAATGACAAAAATTTGACTTCGCACACTAACAACACCTTGTAAGAGCATATTTGGTCATTGGTGATAGGCTAAACTGACTAACACTAACATTGGCCCCAATTGGGGATGGAATCTCCTTGGAGGTGTCAAGAACACCGTAGGCTAGGTAGCCTTATCCATTGGGCAAGGAGTCAGAATGAAAAAAACTAAACGGAAACTGAAAACCGACTAACCAACCAACTGACTTGACTATAAAAAACATACTGACTGAACTTACTTATGGTAGCAAACCATCGAGATCTTAGGGACTTCACCTCAAGTTTCAAATCCTAATGATAACTACCCTCCTGCTGAAGATGTATATACAATCATGTGTAATGATCCCTCCAGTGTAACCAATCCAGCAAATGGCTACTTGCTTGAGTTCTGCTTGTACTTTCCTTGAGAAAGTAGAACAAACAAAAGCTAGGCAACTCCAAGTGTCCATTGAAGATGTACTCATGATCCATAAATACAAGAAAATTCATCTTCCCAGATGGCTGCAACAAATCAGTGTAAGGATCCTTAAAAATCTGAAATGTTACCTTGTTTTGAAATCCAACAAAAATACAAGTACTCCTTTCATTTTGATCTAAAAGAATACTTGGTTGTTGATCCATAGGAAGGCATAGGGAAATATGACTTTCTGCCACCTGAGTGTTGGCTGTAAATTTCTCAAGCATGAGAAACTCTGATTCTATCTCTAGCATATTGTCTATCTCAGACTCATACTCTTCCATTTCATAGTCTAAATCATCCTTGAACAAAACACATTCTTCAAGATTATTAAACAAGTCAACCCTATCCTTTTCATGAAAGAAAACAGTCTTTGTTAGCTGATCTCCTTGCAGGAAATCTACATCACAAATTGGCTTACTCACAACAACTTCATGTATAGTTTCATTAGTCTCATGATTGTCATCATTTAAACCCAAATTTTCATTTTCAATAATGGAAGAAATTTCACTCACACAATCTTGACTTTGTGAGCACTGCAAACCCACCTTAACTTGGTCTGTAACATGTTTTTTCCAAAGCTAATCAATTTCATCTTCAGACAGAGGAGACAATTGAGTATTATAGAAATCAACATCAGCTTGGTGATTTTCATTTTCAAGATCAGGGGTAGGCCTTTCTCTATTTTGATCCCATTCTATTTCATTCAAGGAGGAAACTATTGATTCTTGTTGGGAGAAAAAATCATAAAGGGATTCTAATATATCTTCTTCCATACATTCTTCATCCCCATACAAATTTTCAAGAAATTTAATGAAATTTTCAGAAATCTCACAACAACTATCCATCATTGATAAGGAAAAATTGCAGCTTTGAAAATGTTGAAAGAAAATAGAATGAAAATCCTTTACAGAATATAAATTAACATATGGTAGGCTCTCATACCAATTCCTCACCATTTCCTCCAAGGTAGCCATGAAAATATTCACCAGACAATCTTCAGGAAAATTAGCCTTTAATGTGTGAATATGAAAATGAAATTTGACCAAATGCAAACTCGCATCTTCTCCATGTTGACCTTTAAACTTTGGAAGCCCTATTTGTCAATCTATACAAGGAATTCGATTCGGAAAACCAAGAATATGAGCTTGATTCATAGGATCATACCTTCGAGCAGTTAAATCCATCTTGAAAACAATTAAGACACCAAGAAGTTCTTCAAACTACCAGTTTTTTATCAGTGGAGTCGCCATGAAATTTTTGAACCTTTGGATTCTTCGACACTGGAGTCGCCAGGTGAAAGATGCACAACCTTTCTTGTGTCTGATCACTATTCACCATCAACAATCAGATCTGATCCTTGTCATTCTTTCCTAGGGAAGATATGATCTTTCGTTCCCCGACAACGATGCCAAAAATGTTAGTCCCTTACAATTTCCTAGGCTAAAAAGGAAATCGAGAAGGGTAACCTCAAACCACTTCAGCTTAGTAGCTAGCCCTACTGAGCATGAGAATGATCTCTCTAAGTCTCTTATTAGTGATATGACTTTAAAGCAAATGGATTTTAGGATAGATATGTGTATTTTTTTTTTGTGAAAATTTGGTTTTTAGGTTTTGCTGAACTTAAGATTTGGAGCCACAAATAGGTCTAGGTTGTAGGAGTGCAGGAGAAAATATGAGAAGGAGATAGATATCAGTATCCACATTGTATTTTGAGTATTTTTAGTGTAGTATAGAGGATATAGTGTGGAAGAAACTAATGAACATAAATAAACATGATTTCATTAGCTTAGGAAGACATACACATAACCATGAAAACCAGATAAAAGAGCTTGAAAAACAACAAATTTTGTGTATTTTATTGTAAGGAATTCATAGAAAGAAGAAATATAATGTGGATAAAGATGCTTATACCATTAAAAAACAAAAATAATGAAGTACAAGCACCATGAACTCACTAGGATAGAGTTCTTTGAAAATAGCTGCAACCTGTCTCTGTATTAGCTGAAAAGATGATTACATGCATGCTTCCTTCACAAAAAGTTCAACCCTCTTCTCTTGAGGAGAAATGATATATATAGACTCTCCTAGACCACTTTCCCACCTTCAGGAGTCAAATTCCTTGGTTGAGGAATTGACTCTAAGATTCTCTCAACCAACAGGTGAGAGTGAGAAGGTGAAACTCAAACACTTCATGAAGAGTTTGTTTAGGAGTTTGCTTCTTTTATGAGGCATAATAAACATCAAAAAAAAACTATGATGTATATTTATTCATGCCTATATCACCTAGCCTCGAAACTAGTGCCATTACATTGAGAATCTTGACTTTGACTAAGTCAAACTAGAAACTAGAAATTTACACAGTGTAATTTACAATTTTAAACACAGAAAAATGCAGAAGCGCGGCGCCGCATTTGAGTTGATTTTTAGCTGCCTTCAAGGGGTCAAAATGAAAACCTGAGAGAACAGTCAACTAGCCCTTGAAGTCAAGTTTCCAGAACCATTTGAATTTCTGAATTTGGATCATGGGAAATCCTTCACAAATCCATTCTCCCAAGGTCGCTCCAAAAGCGCAACGCTTGTCAAAAAGGGTCCAAAATGCTAGTTGTTCACCACTTTTTTGCCTTTTTCTCCAAAACTGAGCCACCTCTGCAAAATATGAGAAAATGGGTTTTTAGAGGATGGAAATAGATTTCCAAAAATGTAGAACTTTCCTCAAATGGATGCCTGAGGAAAAAGTGTCAGCTGAATTTCAAAACTTGGACCAAAATTTCTGAAAAACTCAAAATGACGAGAATTTGCTCAAAATTGGAGGGAAGGTGTAAAAACATGTTTTTTATAGCTTCACTGATGCTTCAGCAAGCATCTCTAAGTTCCCCTCATCCTTTGAGTCTTTTTTGGCCTCCTTGAGCTTATTTTCAAGTTGTTTTACTTTGACATTGGCGATCATGTTTTGAGCTTGATAGTGATGCGCCATCTATCTAAGCAATTGATTATCCCTGATTGTCTATCACATGTTTGAGGTCTGATCCTCCGCCTATAAATCAATACGCTCAAACTCATGCTCAATTGTGTCTTTATCATTTGTTGTTGATCCCTGTTTTGTTGATGAAGAAGGCTTGGCCCCTTTCTCACCATGAGAAGCAAACACAAGTCCTTTTCATCTCTAGTATGTTTTGGTCACCTCAAGTCTAGGTGCCTTGGGAACCTCCTCTGATTTGTTTGATAACCCTACTTCCATAGGTTGTGTTGATGTGTCTTGGTGATGGCTTGGTGAAGCAATCTCATTTCATTTTTGAAAGCCTAGATGATAGGAAAAGGGAAAAAAATAGTGAGGTATGAGTGGAAAATGAAGTGATGTGAAGGTGGGGTTTAAAAAATTGGTAAAGGAGGTTTGAAAGAGGTGGAAATTAAATCTGGAGAGCTGATGAAAATGAGTGGAAGAGAAATGAAGGAAAAATGTGCTTGTAAAAGGTAAAAAATAGAGTTTTTAGGGAAAGTACCCAAAACCCTAGGAATGAACTAGGGTTTCAATCTTAGTGAGGTAAATTTATGTTTTGAGGTTGATTGAGTGTTTTACATGGCATAGAAAACATGTATAAAGGTGTAGGGTAAGATTTTACATGTTAAAAATCAAGAACAGAAAATGACCATCATCAACCCTATCATTTTTGCATGAGAAATTCACTAGAAAACCTTAATTGAAGAAAGCTTTGTCATGAATTGATTTTGCAAATTAAAATGGTAAGTAAGGTGGTGCACTTACTTGTAGCTCATCTTAGGATTGCAATAAAAAAAGTGATCAAGCTTAAAAATTGAGTTTGGGTGAGTTTCAGGCAATTTCAATTACTCTGGCCCAAGCGCAGCGCTGTGTTCTTGAGCGCAACGCCCAAGCATAGCGCAATGTTCCTGAGTGCAACGCCAGGCCTCCAAGTGTAGTGAAATCTTCCTAACCATAGCACCGTTCTTCTAAAACACTTTTTAAGGCCTTAAACTACTCCAAATTGAGAGCTTAATATTGCATTGGAAATATCTTGAAGTCTTCTATAAGATGGACACCTCAAGCATGTAATTTGGACACTCCATGAGGGAGAAAATTTGATTTTCCCAAGGTCACTCCAACAACTCAGGATTTTTCTGACAAGAGTGTAGCGCCAACTTGTAGATCACTTTTAGATGCCTTCCACTAATCCAAATCGCAAGCTAAAGGTACCATTAAAAATATTAGGATATCTTCTACACAATACAGTCCTTAAGCACTGCCAAAACCTACTGCAAACCCATGAAAAAATGTCTTGAAGTCAAGCTGTCTAGAAGTGCAGCAAATCTCCAATAGAAATTGTATTTTGGCCATTTCTTTCAAATCATACACTACAAGAAAAAAGGACATTGGTGAGGGGTGAAAAATGTCACCATAAGCTCATTGGTGACGGTCAAAAGAGCCTTCGTCACCAAAAAATGAGCGTCACCAAAAGTAGCGTTGAAAAAATTATAGGTGTTGTAGTGACATTCAAATTCCATCACCAATAATGATTTATAATGACAGATAATGATTGTCACCATTTCATATGAGCAATGGTGACGGACCATAGCCTCCGTCACCAAAAACTGAACGTCACCATAGGTGGCGTCGCCAAAAGTATAGTTGTTGTAGTGACATTCAAATTCCATCACCAATAATGATTTATAATGACAGATAGTGACCGTTACCATTTCATATGAGCAATGGTGATGGACCATAACCTCCATAAAAAAAAATGAATGTCACCAAAGGTGGGGTCACCAAAAGTATAGGTTTTATGGTGACATTAAAGGTCCATCACGAATATTGATTATAATGACGAATAGTGACCGTCACCATTTCATATGAACAACAATGATTTATTGTGATGGATATTTCATGGCCATCACTATTGGTGCATATATATGGTGAGTTCGTTGACCCTCTCCAAAAGCCGCATTGCCATAAGTATAGATGTTGTCGTGACATTCAAGGTCCATCACAAATAATGACTATAATGACGGGCATCGACTGTGACCATTTCATATCAACAACAACAATTTATGGTTATAAACCTTTGAGGTTTGTCACTATTGATGCATAAATATGGTGACGTTCGTTGACCGTCACCATTTCATATTTTGGAGACTGTTGAAAAATGTCACCAAAGCTCATTGGTGATGGTCAAAAGCTCATTCCATATGGATCATGTCAGGGCACGATGGAATTGAACCACCAACCTCCTACTTGTAAAGTAGGTGCTCTTCCATTGAGTTAGCACCCTTTAAAGAATTATACTTTTAAAATTAGACCTTGAAACTTCGTAAATTGTAAATTCTACAACTTTCAATAAATTAAAGTCTCGACAATATTTTACTAAACAAGCAAAGCAACATCGAAGCTATAGGTCCCTACCTAATGGTTATGGAAGTTATGAAAAGTGCGTGGAGGGAAAAATATTTATGTATAAGAGAATCAATATGTTCAGTTGAATACTTAATTAGAAGTGAGAGTATGAAGACATTTATAATCTATAAATGACCTATAACTAGAAAATGCACCAAATATTGCAAAGGAAATGTCATATGTTGATAGCATATGGAAGAAGAACATTGATGAAGACATATTCAATATGTTATATGTTGAGTGAAAGAAAGATCTCAATGTTGTTGTTGTTTGGTGTTTAGATATCTGAATGATATCTAAACTTCTGTGTAAATGTAACATAGATCTCTGAAAACCATGAATGACATATGATAAAAAAAATTATATATATATATATCCCCTTTGCGTAAACCAACATGCAATTTGGAATTTCACAAGTCCACACTCAAAACATGACAGCAACCAACAAATAAAAGAAATTGACTTGGACAGAAAGCAATAGCTTCACCTTCATTCTTGAGCTGCTTTTGTTTATTTGAATTTGACTCGTGACATTTTTTATCTGACAAGGAATCAAAATCATCACTAGTATTAAATTCATCCAACACGGACTTTGGATATCCCACTAACATATACATTTTTGTTGCCATGCCTGAAAACCATGGAGTTTCCTGTTGATAGTAGAATAAGATGTGTGCCTGCTGCTCAAGAACACATTCCTAATTAACCATTGTTACCAGACAAAAACTAAAGAGACAATACAATATCAGGGTACACAAAATCCCCTACCGAAATATAATCATAACTTAGCAAAGAAGTCTAAAAGATGTTCTTAATTAATAAACTTTGTATTTGGAAATATTGTTTCTTTAGATTTGAAAAAGACTATGTTGTACAACACTTCTGTCGATTTATCTAGCCAATTATATCATAGCATATTTTACACAGTAGCAATCTACAATACCTAAAGTAAAAAGACAATTTTTCTCAAGAAAATAGATATAGAAAAGAGATTTGAAAACTATAAGTTTGTCATCAAAACTTTACTTAATTGAACAACAAACTAGTTGGAGTTTGAAAATCAAAATCATTCATAGGAAATGAATAGGACAATGGCCAAAGTCATTATTCATACAAATAAAGCTAGAGTCACTATTTCCATTGTAGATAACTTAAATTTGGGTAGTGTTCTAACAATTAGAGATTATTTTCTGGGAAGACTCGTCAATACCATCATTTTTTTTCCATGGTCTGTTGTGTCTCTAGATTCAGATTAGATTGCTTTCCATTCTCGAGTTCTACCTTTCCAGTACTGATTCCTGGCTCACCCTTTAAAACACAATTCTACCAATCCATTTTATTTTGTTTTGTCAGGAGAATTGGCAGGACCTTCCCATCCTCTGTTTTACATAATCAATAACCATCCATAAATGATATAAAGAATAACAGATACAAAAAAAAAGGCCAAATATGGTGTAAAAACATGTTTTTTATAGCTTCATTGATTCTTCAGCAAGCATCTCTAAGTTCCCCTCATCCTTTGAATCTTTTTTGGCCTCCTTGAGCTTATTTTCAAGTTGTTTTACTTTGACATTGGCGATCATGTTTTGAGCTTGATAGTGATGTGCCATGTGTCTAAGCAACTGATTGTCCCTGATTGTCTATCGCATGTTTGAGGTTTGATACTCCACCTCTAAATCAATAAGCTCAAACTCATGCTCAATTGTGTCTTTATCATTTGTTGTCGATCCGTGTTTTGTTGATGAAGAAGGCTTGGCCCCTTTCTCTCCATGAGAAGCAAACACAAGTCCTTTTCATCTCTAGTATGTTTTGGTCACCTCAGGTCTAGGTGCTTTAGGAGCCTCCTATGATTTGTTTGATAGCCCTACTTCCATAGGTTTTGTTGATGTGTCTTGGTGATGGCTTGTTGAAGCAATCTCATTTCATTTTTGAAAGCCTAGATGATAGGAAAATGGAAAAAAACAGTGAGGTATGAGTGGAAAATGAAGTGAGGTGAAGGTGGAGTTTGAAAAAATGGTAAAGGAGGTTTGAAAGAGGTGGAAATGAAATTTGGAGAGCTGATGAAAATGAGTGGAAGAGAAATGAAGGAACAATGTGCTTGTAAAAGGGAAAAAATAGAGTTTTTAGGGAAAGTGCCCAAAACCCTAGGAATGAACTAGGGTCTCAATCTTAGTGAGGTAAATTTATGTTCTGAGGTTGATTTAGTGGTTTACATGGCATATCAAACATCTATAAAGGTGTAGGGTGAGATTTTACATGTTAAAAATCAAGAACGGAAAATGACCATCATCAACCCTATCATTTTTGCATGAGAAATTCACTAAAAAACCCTAATTGAAGAAAGCTTTGTCATGAATTGATTTTACAAATTAAAATGGTAAGTAAGGTGGTGTATTTACTTGTAGCTCAGCTTAGGATTGCAATAAAGCAAGTGATCAAGCTTAAAAATTGAGTTTGGGCGAGTTTTAGGCAATTTTAGCTACTCTGGCCCAAGCGTAGTGCTGTGTTCCTAAGCGCAGCGCCCAAGCACAACGCAGTGTTCCTGAGTGCAGTGCCAGGCCTCCAAGCATAGCGCAGTCTTCCTAAGTGCAGTCCGTTCTTCTAAAACACTTTTGAAGGTGTTAAACTACTCCAAATTAGAGCTTGATATCGCGTTGGAAATATCTTGAAGTCTTCTACAAGATGGACATCTCAAGCATGTAATTTGGACACTCCATGAGGGAGAAAATTTGATTTTCCTAAGGTCACTCCAACAACTCAGAGTTTCTCTGACAAGAGTGCAATGCCAACTTGCAGATCACTTTTGGATGCCTTCCACTAATCCAAATCGCAAGCTGAAGGTACCATTGAAAATATTAGGATGTCTTCTACACAATAGAGTCCTTAAGCACTGCAAAAACCTGCTGCAAACCCATGAAAAATTGTCTTGAATTTAAGTTGTCCAGAAGTGCAGCAACTCTCTCGTAGCAATTGTATTTTGGCCATTTATTTCAAATCACACACTACAAGAAAAAATGACATTGGTGAGGGGCGAAAAATGTCATATAAGCTCATTGGTGATGGTCAAAAGAGCCTTCATCACCAAAAAATGAACATCACCAAAAGTGGCATTGCCAAAAGTATAGGTGTTGTAGTGACATTCAAATTCCATCACCAATAATGATTTATAATAATGGATAGTGACCGTCACCATTTCATATGAGCAATGGTGACAGATCATAGCCTCCGTCACCAAAAACTGAACGTCACCAAAGGTGGCATCGCCAAAAGTATAGGTGTTGCAGTGACATTCAAAGTCCATCACCAATAATGATTTATAATGACAGATAGCAACCGTCACCATTTCATATGAGCAATGGTGACGGACCATAGCCTCCATCACAAAAAAAATGAACGTCACCAAACATGGCGTGACCAAAAGTATAGGTGTTATGGTGACATTAAAGGTCCATCACGAATATTAATTATAATGACGGATAGTGACTATCACCATTTCATATTTTGGGGACTGTTGAAAAATATCACCAAAGCTCATTGGTGATGGTCAAAAGCTCATTCCATATGGATCATGTCAGGGCATGATGGAATCGAACCAACAACCTCCTGCTTGTAAAGCAGGTGCTCTTCCATTGAGCTAGCACCCTTTAAAGAATTATACTTTTAAAATTACACCTTCAAACTTCGTAAATTGTAAATTCTACAACTTTCAATAAATTAAAGTCTCGACAATATTTTACTAAACAAGCAAAGCAACATCGAAGCTACAGGTCCCTACCTAATGGTTATGGAAGTTATGAAAAGTGGGTGGAGGGAAAAATATTTATGTATAAGAGAATCAATATGTTCAGTTGAATACTTAATTAGAAGTTAAAGTCTGAAGACATTTATAATCTATAAATGACCTATAACTAGAAAATGCACCAAATATTGCAAAGGAAATGTCATATGTTGATAACATATGGAAGAAGAACATTGGTGAAGACAGATTAATATGTTATATGTTGAGTGAAAGAAAAATCTCAATGTTGTTGTTGTTTGGTGTTTAGATATCTGAATGATATCTAAACTTTTGTGCAAATGTAACACAGATCTCCAGAAACCATGAACGACATATGATAAAAAAAAAATTATATATATATATATCTATATCTATATCTATATCTATTATATCTATCTATCTATCTATATATATATATATAATATATATATATATATATATAATATATATATTATATATATATATATATAATATAATATATTATATATATAATATATATATATATATCCCCTTTGCATAAATGAACATGCAATTTGGAATTTCACAAGTCCACAGTCAAAACATGACAGCAACCAACAATTAAAATAAATTGACTTGGACAAAAAGCAATAGCTTCATCTTCATTCTTGAGTTGCTTCTGTTTACTTGAATTTGACGCATGACATTCTTTATGTGACAAGGAATCAAAATCATCACTAGTATTAAATTCATCCAACACGGACTTTGGATATCCCACTAACATCTACGTTTTTGTTGCCATGCCTGAAAACTATGGAGTTTACTGTTGATAGTAGAATAAGATGTGTGCCTGCTACTCAAGAACACATTCCTTATTAACCATTGTTACCTGACAAAAATGAAAGAGACAACACAATATCAGCGTACAGAAAATCCCCTACCGAAATATAATCATAACTTAGCAAAGAAGTCTAGAAGATGCTCTTAATTAATAAACTTTGTATTTGGAAATATTGTTTCTTTAGATTTAAAAAAGACTATGTTGTATAACACTTCTGTCTATTTATCTAGGCAATTATATCATAGCATATGTCACACAGTAGCAATCTACAATTCCTAAAGTAAAAAGACAAATTTGCTCAAGAAAATAGATTTAGAAAAGAGATTTGAAAACCATAAGTTTGTCATCAAAACTTTACTTAATTTAACAACAAACTAGTTGGAGTTTGAAAATCAAAATCATTCATAGGAAATGAATAGGATAATGGACAAAGTCATTATTCATACAAATAAAGCTAGAGTCACTATTTCCAATGTATATAACTGAAATTTGGGCAGTGGTCTAACAATTAGAGCTTATTTTCTGGGAAGACTCGTCAATACCATCATTTTTTTTCCACGGTTTGTTGTGTCTCTAGATTTAGATTAGATAGCTTGCCATTCTCAAGTTCTACCTTTCAAGTATTGATTCCTGGCGCACCCTTTAAAACACAATTCTACCAATCCATTTTATTTTGTTTTGTCAAGAGAATTGGCAGGACCTTCCCATCCTCTGTTTTACATAATCAATAACCATCCATCAATGATATAAAGAATAATAGATACACAACAAAGGCCAAAGATGTTCTTGTGGTATACCTTTGTTCTAGGACTCATATGACCTTACTTGTGCAAAGAGCTCACCCTGAAAAAAATAACATCCACGTGGAATTTAGAAAAAAAAAAAAAATTAAATCAAGTTCCAAGTAAACCAATCAAAATATGAACATCCTTTTAATCAATAAAATCTCTAACTTAAAATAAAAGTGACCTAGAATTGAATGTTATATCAACCATGTCAAGTAACTAACATCGGGTGAGAACTACAATCCATGCATATTGGATTAGTGAAATAATTGATCTGGTAAAGCTCAAAAACAGATGACTTAGAGCTAAGAAACGCAAATAAATGACTTAGAACTAAGATGTGAGGTTGCCCTTTCAGCCTTGTCGTTAAATAACTATTCTTTATGTCACTTACCATTAAACATTTTTTGATACCAGGTGGAAGTGGTATTGTAACATTAACCTCAATAGTCTGTTTCCACAACTACTGCTCAAGATCCGGTCCATTACCAACATTTGGGGCTAGATAAGATACATGCAAAAACCATCAACATGAAAATCAAATCTACATCCTTGTAAAAAATGGGAGGAAAAAAAATATCCACAAATTGAAAGAGATTGTAGGATACCTCATTCCTGCAACATGATTATCTTGTCATGAACAATAAAAAATAAATCAGGAGAAATGTCATTTTTGCCACAATTTAACAATGAAATATTTTTCATATTCTATGAACAATTGATGAAAAAAGTCAGCTAAAGCTTGTCAGCATCAGGATTATAGTAAAACATAAAGGAACCGCTCACACATATATAATTCTAAACATAAGTATCTATACATATAAGTATTTATTGAGGACATTGTATTTTGTGAAAATATGGAAATCAAATATTTTAAATAACACAATTTATGGTACCATTGCCTTATGAAATCCATTCATTTGAGTATTTACGAATTCCATTCAGGAATTTATTCAAAGTTCAAAATTCAAACAATTAACATGTAGCCTAAAAAAACTCAGATTTGAAAAGGAGATAACCCAAACATGTAGAGTATATATCTCACATTTATATATCCTAATTTCCAGACATTGAAATGACACTTTTTAGCATACTGTTGTGAATTCAGCTCAAAATGCTAGAAAAAAATATTGATGGTTATTTTGCTAATATAGAAGTTTTATACATGCATTTATTTAAGCAATTAGCTTGCAATGTCAAACATATCTAAGGATGCACACAATACGTTGCATCTTTAGTGCTGGTGTGTGAACTTGAGACAACGAAGTCCAACATTAACAGTTTGCCTACAATACGCACTAGCAGAATAGGTGAACAATAGTATTGCAGGTATGTGTTATGAATATATGTATTGCAGGCCAATAAGAGTATGGTTGGAACATTCATGTCCAACCCTTCCAATTTTTCCTATAATTTTCACTAGTCTAATTGGGGAACAATAGAACTGTAGGTGTGCATTCTGTATCACTTCCCTAAATCCAACACCTTCAGCATAGAAATTTCAAAGAATATGTCCAAAACTGGTAGGTAATTTGCAAAATGAAAGAGTTGGCTTGATTGTTTTTGGAGAAGACTAGATTCTTACATTGTTCAATGTAAATTCATGACACTTTTCTAAGCTTAGATGGAAGAAAAAGGAACCAAGCTAGAAGGTTATTTAAAGAATCCTTACTTAGATAGGGTAAAATCTTAGCCCTTTTTTGTCAAAATGCATAAATGTAAAAACTTTAAGAACTTCAGTGAAGAGACTGTAGAAATGTTCTTATCAAACCACTAACGTAAACAAAGCTAAGAAATATTTCTTTGTAGAAGAGATATTCATGGTCAAATTAACAAGAAAGTGACCTTTTAGCATAGTTAATGTACTAGTGCTCATGTCGCAGTGTCCCAAGGCATGCTAGGGACTACAGGGAGTGCTCATGTACTTCTAGAGAAGAAGTGGGGAGACATCAGGCCGTAGTCAGGAGGACTACAAGCGATGAGGGGCAGATACTTGAGGTACCCAACCTCTTGGATTATACCTTGCTACACGAGCCCCGAAGAGAGAGTAGCAGGGTTGGCAGATGGTAGAGATGGATGTGGATGAAGTAACAGAGAGTGCTACAGTGTAGGAGTCCCCGGGCACCGCGAGGCTAGTAGGCTGCAATAGTGTGAGCTCTAGTTGCGGTCACAAAGGAGCCCTAGTTGCAGTCATGAAGGGAGACCTACACACAGTCTTGAAGGAGCTCTAGTCATAGTTGAAAAGGAAGCCCTATCTGTAGTAAAAGGTAGCCCTAACCATAGTCAAAAGGAGGCTTAGCCATAACAAGAGAGAGGCCTAAGACAGAGTCTAGAGAGAGGCCTAAGACACATTCTACAGAGAGGCCTAAGATGCAGTCAAGGGAGGCATAAAGATGGAGTTAAGAGAGTCCAGATACACAACAAAAGGAAGGCTCTTATCCGCATCAAAGGAGGCCTTAATCCATAGCAAGAGGGAGGCCCTTATCAGTCATCAAGAAGAAGCATATAGTCGCAGTCAAGGAAGGTCTAAAGCAACACTCAGAGAGGCCCTAGAGGCAGTCAAAGGGAGGCCCTATCCACTGTAATAAGGATCCATAAGAGAACAAGAAAGAAGCCCTAGAAGCAACGTGGAAGTCTTAGGTTTTGTTGTAGGTACAACGTGTAAACGAAAGGTTTTTTTGAGTGTTTATCTTGGCTGTTCTTGTATGGGGAAGGGCCGAAGTTTGAAGTTTAAGATCATAGCAAGAAGAGGCATTCAACATGGGTTAAATAGGGTTTTTTTGTAGCTAGTCCAAGAAGACTGAAGGGTTGAAAAGAGGCCAAGTATCTTGCTTGAAGCTTCAACTAAAGGATGAAACTCAAATAAGGGACGACTTAGCTTAATAAAGTTCATGATGGCCTTTTACAATCATATACTTATGAGTGAACCCAACTCTTATTATTGGGAATTATCCTAGTGTCCTGATAGGTGGGATATAGAGGACAAATACAATCTCCCTTTCCCCATTGCATTCCTCCCACCTTGAAAATAAAAAAGGGACATAATTAATTTCATATACACATACTTAATAGATATATATTCCCAATCTCTTTCCATCTACTAGTTGCGCCTGCTTGAGCTAGGCTCAAGCAACTGGTCAATCATGGCATACATGGCATATCAAACATGTATAAAGGTGTAGGGTAAGATTTTACATGTTAAAAATCGAGAACGAAAAATGAACATCATCAACCCTATCATTTTTGCATGAGAAATTCATTGAAAAACCCTAATTGAAGAAAGCTTTTGCATGAATTGGTCTTGCAAATTTAAAAGGTAAGTAAGGTGGTGTACTTACTTGTAGCTCAGCTTAGGATTGCAAAAAAACAAGTCAGAAAGCTCAAAAATTGAGTTTGGGTTAGTTTTAGGCAATTTTAGCTACTCTGGCCCAAGCACAGTGCAGTGTTCTTGAGTTCAGTGCCCAAGTGCAGCATAGTGTTCCTGAGCGCAGCGCTAGGCCTCCAAGCATATTGTAGTCTTCCTAAGTGTAGCACCGTTCTTCCAAACCACTTTTGGAGACCTTAAACTACTCCAAATTGAGATCTTGATAGCTCGTTGGAAATATATTGAAGTCTTCTATAAGATGGACACCTCAAGCATGTAATTTGGACACTCCATGAGGGATAAAAATTGATTTTCCAAAGGTAACTCCAAAAATTCAGGGTTTCTCTGACAAGAGTGCAACACCAACTTGCAAATCACTTTTGGATGCCTTCCA
The DNA here is from genome assembly GCA_031772625.1 of Pinus tabuliformis. NCBI lineage: Eukaryota > Viridiplantae > Streptophyta > Pinopsida > Pinales > Pinaceae > Pinus > Pinus tabuliformis. Next base: position 698,056,551 of record CM062805.1, on the reverse strand, counting down.
CTAATCCAAATTGCAAGATGAAGGTACCATTGGAAATCGTAGGATGTCTTCTACACATTAGAGTCATTAAGCACCGCCAAAACTGTATGAAAAACACTGAAAAACAATCTTGAAGACAAGTTGTCTAGAAGTTCAACAACTCTCCTGTAGCAGTTGTATTTTGGTAATTTATTTCAAATCATAACACCTATGCATAAAATGAAGGAGGTTTTCGTTCCTTGGACTATAGTTGACAAAAACCTCTTTCACTTTTCTAAAATTATTCTCTATTTGGTCAAACATATATTTTGAAGAAAACATGTCCCTATGAGGAATGATGAGGCGAGGTAGAGTATTGCAACATTGTCTTATTGGAAATAAAACATTACATTTACCTTTATTTTTCTTTGCCTAAGTTGATAGCTCCCTTTACCCACTGAATCAGATGATGGACATTTTTTTGTTTTGACATATGGTATCATGATGACAAATCGAGTGAAACCCTAGACCATGACCTAAAATCAGGAATTTAACCATTTCATGACCCAAGACACTTAAATGAAGATATGATACCTCAAAGAGGAAAATGACCATGATGAGTGATGAAGACCATGAGTAAGTGAAGGGAGCAGCAGTGACCTAGACACAACAGCGAGTGACCAATTTTTTATTTGAAGACTCACTGAAATGACAAAAATTTGACTTCACACCCTAAAAACACCTTGTAAGAGAATATTTGATCACCGGTGACAGACTGAACTAATTGACACTAACATTGGCTCCAACTGGGGATGGCAGCTCCTTGGAGGTGTCAAGAAAATTCTTCATCCCCATACAAATTTTCAAGAAAATTAATGAAATTTTCAGAAATCTCACAATAGCTATCCATCATTGATAAGGAAAAATTGTAGCTTTGATAATGTTGAAAGAAAACTGAATGAAAATCCTTTAGAGAATATAAACTAGTAGATGGTAGACTCTCATACCATTTCCTCACCATTTCCTCCAAGGTAGCCATGAAAATATTCATCAGACAATCTTCAGGAAACTTAGCCTTTAATCTATGAATATGAAAATGAAATTTGACCAAATGCAAACTAGCATCTTCTCCATCCTGACCTTTAAACTTTGGTAGCCCTGTTTTCCAATCTATACAAGGAATTTGATTTGGAAAACCAGGAATATGAGCTCGATTCATAGGAGCATACCTTCGAGCAGTTGAATCCATCTTGAAAACAATTAAGACACCAAGAAGATCTTCAAACTACCATTTTTTATTAGTGGAGTCGCCATGAAATTTATAAACCTTTGGATTCTTCGACACTGGAGTCGCCAGGTGAAAGATGCACAATCTTTCTTGTGTCTGATCATTGTTCACCATCAGCAATCAGATCTGATCCTTGTCGTTCTTTCCCAGGGAAGATATGATCTTTCATTCCCTGGCAACGACGCTAAAAATGTTAGTCCCTTACAATCTCCTAGGCTAAAAAGGAAATTGAGAAGGGTAACCTCAAACCACTTCAGCTCAGTAGCTAGCCCTACTGAGCATGAGAGGGATCTCTCTAAGTCTCTTATCAGTGATATGAATTTAAAGAAAATGAATTTTAGGATAGATATGTGTATTTGTTTGTTTATTTGTGAAAATTTGGCTTTTAGGGTTTGGAGCCACAAATATGTCTACGTTGTAGGAGTGCAGGAGCAAAAATGAGAAGGAGATAGATATCAGAAACCATGGTGTATTTTGAGTATTGTCAGTGTAGTATAGAGGATATAGTGTGGAAAAAACTAATGAGCATAAATAAACATGATTTCATTAGCTTAGGTAAGTAAGGTGGTGTACTTACTTGTAGCTCAGCTTAGGATTGCAATAAAACAAGTGAGAAAGCTTAAAAATTGAGTTTGGGTGAGTTTCAGGCAATTTTAGCTACTCTGGCCCAAGCGCAGCGCAATGTTCCTAAGCGCAATGCCCAGGCACAGTGCAGTGTTCCTAAGTGCAGTACCCAAGTGCATTGCAGTGTTCCTGAGCACAGTGACCAAGCGCAGTGCAGTGTTCCTGAGCGTAGTGCTAGGACTCCAAGGAAAATACAGTCTTCCTAAGTGCAGTGCCATTCTTCCAAACCACTTTTCGAGGCCCTAAACTACTCAAAATTGAGAGCTTGATTGCTCATTAGAAATATCTTGAAGTATTCTATAAGAAGGACACCTCAAGAATCTAATTTGGACACTCGATGAGGGAGAAAAATTGATTTTCCCAAGGTCGCTCCAAAAACTCAGGGTTTCTCTGACAAGAGTGCAGCACCAACTTGCAGATCACTTTTGGATGCCTTCCACTAAACCAAATTGCAAGTTGAAGGTACCATTGAAAATCGTAGGATGTCTTCTACACAATAGTGTCCTTAAGCACTACCAAAACCTATTGCAAACCCCTGAAAAATTGTCTTGAAGTCAAGTTGTCCAGAAGTGCAGCAACTCTCCCATAGAAATTGTATTTTGAGCATTTATTTCAAATCATAATAACGGTGCATAAAATGAAGTAGTTTTTTGTTCCTTGGACTATAATGGACAAGAACCTCTTTCACTTTTGTAAAATTCTTCTCCATTTGGTCAAAAATATATTTTGAATTAAACATGTCCCTATGTGGAATGATGAGGCGAGGTAGTGTACTGCAACATTGTCTTATTGGAAATAAAACATTACCTCTACCTTTATTTTGCTTTCCCTAAGATGCTAAATCCCTTTACCCATTTAATCACATGATGGAGATGTTTTTGTTTTGACATATGGTATCATGATGATACATGGAGTGAAACCCTAGACCATGACCTAAAATGAGGAATTTAACCATTTCATGACCCAAGACACTTAAATGAAGATATGATACCTCGAAGAGGAAAATGACCATGATGAGTGATGAAGACCATGAATAAGTGAAGGGAGCAGCAGTGACCTAGACACAACAGCCAGTGACAGAATTTTATTTGAAGACTCACTAAAATGACAAAAATTTGACTTCACACACTAACAACACCTTGTAAGAGCATATTTGATCACTGGTGACAGGCTAAACTGACTAACACTAACATTGGATCCAATTGGGGATGGCATCTCCTTGGAGGTGTCAAGAACACTGTAGGATAGGTAGCCTTATCCATTGGACAAGGAGTCAGAATGCAAAATACTAAACAGAAACTGAAAACTGACTAACCAACCGACTGACTTGACTATAAAAAACATACTGACTCAACTTACTTATCGTAGCAAACCATCGGGATCTTAGGGCCTTCACCTCAGGATTCAAATCCTAATGATAACTACCCTCCTGTTGAAGATGTATATACAATCATGTGTAATGATCCCTCCAGTGTAACCAATCCAGCAAATGGCTACTTACTTGAATTCTGCTTGTACTTTCCTTGAGCAGGTAGAACAAACAAAAGCTAGGCAACTCCGAGTGTCCACTGAAGATGTATTCATGATCCATAAATACAAGAAAATTCATCTTCCCAGATGGCTGCAACAAATCAGTGTAAGGATCCTTAAAAATCTGAAATGTTACCTTGTTTTGAAATCCAACAAAAATACAAGTACTCCTTTCATTTTGATCTAAAAGAATACTTGGTTGTTAATCCATAGGAAGGCATAGGGAAATATGACTTTCTGCCACGTGAGTGTTGGCTGTAAATTTCTCAAGCATGAGCAACTCTGATTCTATCTATAGCATACTGTCTATCTCAGACTCATACTCTTCCATTTCATAGTCTAAATCATCCTTGAACAAAACACATTCTTCAAGATTATTAAACAAGTCAGCCCTATCCTTTTCATGAAAGAAAACAGTCTTTGTTAGCTGATCTCCTTGCAGGAAATCTACATCACAAATTGGCTTACTCACAACAACTTCATGTATAGTTTCATTAGTCTCATGATTGTCATCATTTAAACCCAGATTTTCATTTTCAATAATGGAAGAAATTTCACTCACACAATCTTGACTGTGTGAGCACTGCAAACCTACCTTAACTTGGTCTGTAACATGTTTTTTCCAAAGCTAATCAATTCATCTTCAGACAGAGGAGACAATTGAGTTTTATAGAAATCAACATCGGCTTGGTGATTTTCATTTTCAAGATCAGGAGTAGGCCTTTCTCTATTTTGATCCCAGTCTATTTCATTCAAGGAGGAAACTATTGATTCTTGTTGGGAGGAAAAATCATAAAGGGATTCTAATATATCTTCTTCCATACATTCTTCATCCCCATACAAATTTTCAAGAAATTTAATGAAATTTTCAAAAATCTCACAACAACTATCCATCATTGATAAGGAAAAATTGCAGCTTTGAAAATGTTGAAAGAAAATAGAATGAAAATCCTTTAGAGAATATTAACTAACATATGGTAGGCTCTCATACCAATTCCTCACCATTTCCTCCAAGGTAGCCATGAAAATATTCATCAGACAATCTTCAGGAAACTTAGCCTTTAATATGTGAATATGAAAATGAAATTTGACCAAATTCAAACTAGCATCTTCTCCATCCTGACCTTTAAACTTTGGCAGCCCTATTTGCCAATCTATACAAGGAATTCGATTCAAAAAACCAAGAATATGAGCTCGATTCATAGGAGCATACCTTCGAGCAGTTGAATCCATCTTGAAAACAATTAAGACACCAAGAAGTTCTTCAAACTACCAGTTTTTTATCAGTGGAGTCGCCATGAAATTTTTGAACCTTTGGATTCTTCGACACTGGAGTCGCCAGGTGAAAGATGCACAACCTTTCTTGTGTCTGATCATTGTTCACCATCAAAAATCAGATCTGATCCTTGTCATTCTTTCCCAGGGAAGATATGATCTTTCGTTCCCCGGCAACAATGCCAAAAATGTTAGTCCTTACAATTTCCTAGGCTAAAAAGGAAATCGAGAAGGGTAACCTCAAACCACTTCAACTTAGTAGCTAGCCCTACTGAGCATGAGAATGATCTCTCTAGGTCACTTATTAGTGATATGAATTTAAAGAAAATGGATTTTAGGATAGATATGTGTATTTTTTTGTTTGTTTGTGAAAATTTGGTTTTTAGGGTTTGCCGAACTTAAGGTTTGGAGGCACAAATAGGTCTAGGTTGTAGGAGTGCAGGAGAAAATATGAGAAGGAGATAGATATCAGCAGCCATAGTGTATTTTGAGTATTGTCAGTGTAGTATAGAGGATAGAGTGTGGAGGAAACTAATGAACATAAATAAACATGATTTCATTAGCTTAGGAAGACATACACATAACCATGAAAAACAGATAAAAGAGCTTGAAAAACAACAAATTTTGTGTATTTTATTGTAAGGAATTCATAGAAAGAAGAAATATAATGTAGATAAAGATGATTATACCGTTAAAAAACAAAAATAATGAAGTACAAGCACCATGAACTCACTAGGCTAGAGTTCCTTGAAAATAGCTGCAACCTGCCTCTGTATTAGCTGAAAAGATGATTACATGCATGCTTCCTTCACAAAAATTTCAACCCTCTTCTCTTGAGGAGAAATGATATATATAGACTCTCCTATACCACTTTCCCACCTTCAGGAGTCAAATTCATTGGTGGAGGAATTGACTCTAAGATTCTCTCAACCAACAGGTGAGAGTGAGAAGGTGAAACTCAAACACTTCATGAAGAGTTTGTTTAGGAGTTTGCTTCTTTTATGAGGCCTAATAAACATAAAAAAAAAAACTATGATGTATATTTATTCATGCCTACATCACCTAGCCTCAAAACTAGTGCCATTACATTGAGAATCTTGACTTTGACTAAGTCAAACTAGAAACTAGAAATTTACACAGTGTAATTTACAATTTGAAACACAGAAAAATACAGAAGTGCAGCGCCACATTTGAGTTGATTTTTAACTGCCTTCCAGGGGTCAAAATGCAAACCTGAGAGAATAGTCAACTAGCCCTTTAAGTCAAGTTTCCAGAACCATTTGAATTTCTGAATTTGGATCATGGGAAGGCCTTCACAAATCCATTCTCCCAAGGTCGCTCCAAAAGCGCAACGCTTGTCAAAAAGGGTCCAGAATGCTAGTTGTTCACCACTTTTTTTCCTTTTTCTCCAAAACTGAGCCACCTTTGCAAAATCTGAGAAAATGGGTTTTTAGAGGATGGAAATAGATTTCAAAAAATGTAGAACTTTCCTCAAGTGGATGCTTGAGGAAAAAGTGTCAGCTGAATTTCGAAAATTGGACCAAAATTTCTCAAAAAATCAAAATGACGAGAATTTGCTCAAAATTGGAGGGAAGGTGTAAAAACATGTTTTTCATACCTTCATTGATGCTTAAGCAAGCATCTCTAAGTTCCCCTCATCCTTTTAGTCTTTTTTGGCCTCCTTGAACTTATTTTCAAGTTGTTTTACTTTGACATTGGCGATCATGTTTTGAGCTTGATAGTGATGCGCCATCTGTCTAAGCAACTGATTATCCCTGATTATCTATCACATGTTTGAGGTCTGATCCTCCACCTCTAAATCAATACACTCAAACTCATGCTCAACTGTGTCTTTATCATTTGTTGTCGATCCCTGTTTTGTTGATGAAGAAGGCTTGGCCCCTTTCTCTCCATGAGAAGCAAACACAAGTCCTTTTCATCTCTGGTATGTTTTGGTCACCTCAGGTCTAGGTGCCTTGGGAACCTCCTCTGATTTGTTTGATAACCCTACTTCCATAGGTTGTGCTGATGTGTCTTGGTGATGGCTTGGTGAAGCAATCTCGTTTCATTTTTGAAAGCCTAGATGATAGGAAAACGGAAAAAAATAGTGAGGTATGAGTGGAAAATAAAGTGATGTGAAGGTGGGGTTTAAAAAATTGGTAAAGGAGGTTTGAAAGAGGTGCAAATGAAATTTGGAGAGTTGATGAAAATGAGTGGAAGAGAAATGAAGGAAAAATGTGCTTGTAAAAGGGAAAAAATAGAGTTTTTAGGGAAAGTGCCCAAAACCCTAGGAATGAACTAGGGCTTCAATCTTAGTGAGGTAAATTTATGTTCTGAGGTTGATTGAGTGTTTTACATGGCATAGCAAACATGTATAAAGGTGTAGGGTAAGATTTTACATGTTAAAAATCAAGAACGGAAAACGACCATCATCAACCCTATCATTTTTGCATGAGAAATTCACTGAAAAAAACCTAATTGAAGAAAGCTTTGTCATGAATTGATTTTGCAAATTAAAATGGTAAGTAAGGTGGTGCACTTACTTGTAGCTCATCTTAGGATTGCAATAAAACAAGTGATCAAGCTTAAAAAATGAGTTTGGGTGAGTTTTAGGCAATTTTAGCTACTCTGGCCCAAGCGCAGCGCCCAAGCATAGCGCAGTGTTCCGGAGTGCAACGCCAGGCCTCCAAGTGCAGTGCAGTCTTCCTAATTGTAGCACCATTCTTCTAAACCACTTTTGAAGGTCTTAAACTACTCCAAATTGGGAGCTTGATATTGCGTTGGAAATATCTTGAAGTCTTCTATAAGATGGACACCTCAAGCATTTAATTTGGACACTCCATGAGGGAGAAAATTTGATTTTCCCAAGGTCACTCCAACAACCCAGAATTTCTCTGACAAGAGTGCAGCGCCAACTTGTAGATCACTTTTGGATGCCTTCCACTAATCCAAATCGCAAGCTGAAGGTACCATTAAAAATATTAGGATGTCTTCTACACAATAGAGTCATTAAGCACTGCCAAAACCTACTGCAAACCCATGAAAAATGTCTTGAAGTCAAGCTGTCTAGAAGTGCAGCAACTCTCCTATAGAAATTGTATTTTGGCCATTTCTTTCAAATCATACACTATAAGAAAAAAGGACATTGGTGAGGGGTGAAATATGTCACCATAAGCTCATTGGTGACGGTCAAAAGAGTCTTCGTCACCAAAAAATGAACGTCACCAAAAGTGGCGTCGCCAAAAGTATAGTTGTTGTAGTGACATTAAAATTCCATCACCGATAATGATTTATAATGATAGATAGTGATCGTCAATATTTCATATGAGCAATGGTGACGGACCATAACCTCCGTCACCAAAATATGAACATCACCATAGGTGGTGTCGCCTAAAGTATAGGTGTTGTAGTGACATGCAAAGTCCATCACCAATAATGATTTATAATGACAGATAGTGACCGTTACCATTTCATATGAGCAATGGTGATGGACCATAACCTCCATCACAAAAAAATGAATGTCACCAAAGGTGGCGTCGCCAAAAGTATAGGTGTTATGGTGACATTAAAGGTCCATCACGAATATTGATTATAATGACGGATAGTGACTGTCACCATTTCATATGAACAACAATGATTTATTGTGATGGATATTTCATGGCCGTCACTATTGGTGCATATATATGGTGAGTTCGTTGACCCTCTCCAAAAGCCGCATTGCCATAAGTATAGATGTTGTGGTGACATTCAAGGTCCATCACGAATAATGACTATAATGACGGGCATCGACTGTGACCATTTCATATCAACAACAATGATCTATGGTTATAGACCTTTGAGGTTCGTCACTATTGATGCATAAATATGGCGACGTTCGTTGATCGTCACCATTTCATATTTTGGAGACTGTTGAAAAATGTCACCAAAGCTCATTGGTGATGGTCAAAAGCTCATTCCATATGGATCAAGTCAGGGCATGATGGAATTGAACCACCAACCTCCTACTTGTGAAGCAGGTTCTCTTCCATTGAGCTAGCACCGTTTAGAGAATTAGACTTTTAAAATTAGACTTTGAAACTTCGTAAATTGTAAATTCTACAACTTTCAATAAATTAAAGTCTCGACAATATTTTACTAAACAAGCAAAGCAACATCGAAGCTACAGGTCCCTACCTAATGGTTATGGAAGTTATGAAAAGTGGGTGGAGGGAAAAATATTTATGTATAAGAGAATCAATATGTTCAGTTGAATACTCAATTAAAAGTGAGAGTATGAAGACATTTATAATCTATAAATGACCTATAACTAGAAAATGCACCAAATATTGCAAAGGAATTGTGATATGTTAATAACATATGGAAGAAGAACATTGATGAAGACAGATTCAATATGTTATATGTTGAGTGAAAGAAAAATCTCAATGTTGTTGTTGTTTAGTGTTTAGATATCTGAATGATATCTAAACTTCTATGCAAATGTAACACAGATCTCTGGAAACCATGAACGACATATGATAAAAAAAATTATATATATATATATATATATATATATATATATATCTATATATATATATATATATATATATATATATATATATATATATATATATATATATATATATATATATATATATATATATATCCCCTTTACATAAACCAACATGCAATTTGGAATTTCACAAGTCCACACTCAAAACATGACAGCAACCAACAAATAAAAGAAATTGACTTGGACAGAAAGCAATAGCTTCACCTTCATTCTTGAGCTGCTTCTGTTTATTTGAATTTGACTCATGACATTTTTTATCTGACAAGGAATCAAAATCATCACTAGTATTAAATTCATCCAACACGGACTTTGGATATCCCACTAACATCTATATTTTTGTTGCCATGCCTGAAAACCATGGAGTTTCCTGTTGATAGTAGAATAAGATGTGTGCCTGCTGCTCAAGAACACATTCCTTATTAACCATTGTTACCTGACAAAAACCAAAGAGACAACACAATATCAGTGTACACAAAATCCCCTACCAAAATATAATCATAACTTAGCAAAGAAGTCTAAAAGATGTTCTTAATTAATAAACTTTGTATTTGGAAATATTGTTTCTTTAGATTTAAAAAAGACTATGTTGTACAACACTTCTGTCTATTTATCTAGGCAATTATATCATAGCATATGTCACACAGTAGCAATCTACAATACCTAAAGTAAAAAGACAAATTTTCTCAAGAAAATAGATTTAGAAAAGAGATTTGAAAACTATAAGTTTGTCATCAAAGCTTTACTTAATTTAACAACAAACTAGTTGGAGTTTGAAAATCAAAATCATTCATAGGAAATGAATAGGACAATGGACAAAGTCATTATTGATACAAATAAAGCTAGAGTCACTATTTCCATTGTAGATAACTTAATTTTCCGTAGTGGTCTAACAATTAGAGCTTATTTTCTGGGAAGACTTGTCAATACCATCAATTTTTTTTCCACGATCTGTTGTGTCTCTAGATTCAGATTAGATAGCTTGCCATTCTCAAGTTCTACCTTTCCAGTACTGATTCCTAGCTCACTCTTTAAAACACAATTCTACCAATCCATTTTATTTTGTTTTGTCAAGAGAATTGGCAGGACCTTCCCATCCTCTGTTTTACATAATCAATAACCATCCATCAATGATATAAAGAATAACAGATACACAAAAAAGGCCAAATAAGGTGTAAAAACATGTTTTTTATAGCTTCATTGATTCTTCAGCAAGAATCTCTAAGTTCCCCTCATCCTTTGAATCTTTTTTGGCCTCCTTGAGCTTATTTTCAAGTTCTTTTACTTTTACATTGGCAATCATGTTTTCAGCTTGATAGTGATGTGCCATGTGTCTAAGCAACTGATTATCCCTGATTGTCTATCGCATGTTTGAATTCTGATACTCCACCTCTAAATCAATAAGCTCAAACTCATGCTCAACTGTGTCTTTATCATTTTTTGTCGATCCGTGTTTTGTTGATGAAGAAGGCTTGGCCCCTTTCTCTCCATGAGAAGCAAACACAAGTCCTTTTCATCTCTAGTATGTTTTGGTCACCTCAAGTCTAGGTGCCTTAGGAACCTCCTATGATTTGTTTGATAGCCCTACTTCCATAGGTTTTGTTGATGTGTCTTGGTGATGGCTTGGTGAAGCAATCTCATTTCATTTTTGAAAGCCTAGATGATAGGAAAAGGGAAAAAAACAGTGAGGTATGAGTGGAAAATGAAGTGATGTGAAGGTGGAGTTTGAAAAAATGGTAAAGGAGGTTTGAAAGAGGTGGAAATGAAATTTGGAGAGCTAATGAAAATGAGTGGAAGAGAAATGAAGGAACAATGTGCTTGTAAAAGGGAAAAAATAGAGTTTTTAGGGAAAGTGCCCAAAACCCTAGGAATGAACTAGGGTTTCAATATTAGTGAGGTAAATTTATGTTCTAAGGTTGATTTAGTGGTTTACATGGCATATCAAACATGTATAAAGGTGTAGGGTAAGATTTTACATGTTAAAAATCAAGAACGGAAAATGACCATCATCAACCCTATCATTTTTGCATGAGAAATTCATTGAAAAACCCTAATTGAAGAAAGCTTTGTCATGAATTGATTTTACAATTAAAATGGTAAGTAAGGTGGTGTATTTACTTGTAGCTCAGCTTAGGATTGCAATAAAACAAGTGATCAAGCTTAAAAATTGAGTTTGGGTGAGTTTCAAGCAATTTTAGCTACTCCGGCCCAAGCGTAGTGCTGTGTTCCTAAGCACAGCGCAGTGTTCCTGAGTGCAGTGCTAGGCCTCCAAGCATAGCACAGTCTTCCTAAGCGCAACGTTGTTCTTCTAAACCACTTTTGAAGGTGTTAAACTACTCCAAATTAAGAGCTTGATATCACGTTGGAAATATCTTGAAGTCTTCTACAAGATGGACATCTCAAGCATGTAATTTGGACACTCCATGAGGGAGAAAATTTTAGAAATTTTGAATAGTTTAACACATATTCAACAGAGATTATCCTGATCATGTACTATTGTGGAATACATACACAATACATAATCTCCTCTACGTTGATCATCAATATAGCAGCATCGATAACAATAAAACATCAAGAGCATTCACACATTAACACAGTATGTAACCCGGGGAAAGCATCTCGCTAAAAACCCCACACTATCTGTATATTAATGATTGAGACCATGTAACATTAAAAAGTACAATGCTTATCACAAGCAATCCAGTACCAGCTCCACCTGTTACACACAATACAACTAAGATCTGATCTCCAAATCTATTCCACTGCTTGCCTGCCTCCACTGCTCAATACCTGCTCGAGAATGAATGAGAATGGTCTACCAAACTCGTATTTCACCTCCAAAGAATCACTCACAATGTGTAAGACGTTAGCAGAAGCTACAAACTGGGCAAATACATGAGCAAACTCATTGGCATACTCAATCCTTTTATTGTGCAAGATCTGATGCACAACTATAGTCACAACTGATAGCAATCTGATTCTCTAACACCTGTCCCTGCTGAACTGAACATGCACTGACATGAAACTGAGTTAATTGATGTATTCTATGGTTGTATTGTGAAATAATAATTAGTTTAACAACTCATCATTAGTCTATCTACAGTTAGACTAACTACAACTAGTTTAACCAAGTCAAACTGAACACAACTCCATCAACTCCACAATCAACTCCACCAAACTCAACTGATTGAGTTCTAACTGAAGTCATGCATGCAACAACTCAACTGACTCATAAGAAAAGAGTACTTCCTTCTGACAGCTGCATGGGACACATCTGTAGCTCAAACTGAAGTGCTCCAAGAGAATAAGATCAAGTTTATAGTCCAAATATTATTATGAGACAATAATATTTAACTTTTCTATTTTTGACAGCCAGTCTAAAAATAGACTTTGATCACCCACACTGTGGTCACCCACACTTTGGTCACCCACATTGTGATCACTCACACTGTGATCACCCACACTATGATCATCCACACTGTGATCATCCACACTGTGATCAAAATAGAACTTGCGCCATAATTTGCCTGCGGGCCCACTTAGTGAAGGCGACTCTTTTCACTAAGCTCCATCATCTTGTTGCAATCTCAACACTCCCTCTCGACAAGATATGGATTATCAACAACCCCTATCCTGCCTCGGTGGTACTCGAATTTGCTCCTGGTGAGAGCCTTTGTCAGAATATCAGCATCCTGATCCTCCGTTGGAATGTATGAAAGCAACATGATCCTCTGCTGCACACAATCTCTGATATGATGGTACCTAATGTCAATATGCTTAGATCTATCATGAAATACAGGATTAGCCGAAAGTTTAATGCAACTCTGGTTATCACAGTAAATCACAGTAGGATCCAAATGAGAACCGAACAAACCAACCAGGATCTTCCTCATCCATATAGCCTCGCATGCAGCCAAACTTGCTGCCATATACTCGGCCTCCGCTGAACTGAGTGCCATGGATCTCTACTTCCTGCTGTACCAAGAAACTGCTGTCAATCCAATACTGAAGACCCCTCCTGATGTGCTCTTTATGTCTGTTGGGCTCCCTACCCAATCTGCATCCGTGAAGCCACATAGCTTCACCTCATCCTCCTATCTGTACCACAAACCATATCCCGATGTGCCTTTCAAGTAGCGCAATACATGCTTGCCCGCCTTCCAGAAGAGCTTGGTAGGCTTAACCATAGCTTGTGAAAGCTGGTTAACTGCATAGCATATATCAGGTTGTGTATTGACCAAATACATCAGCGACCCCACCAACTGTCGATAAACAGTGGCATCCACTTCTTCTCCCGAAGTGGCATCCTCCTTCCTCCAACCTCCAGGAAGAGGAGTATCAACAGGCTTGCAGCCATGCATGTTGAACTTCTCCAGTATCTCCTGAGCATACTTGCCCTGAGAAACAAATAGTCCACCACTGCGCTGCCATATTTCCAATCCTAGGAAATAGTGAAGGAGGCCCAAGTCCTTCATCTCAAACTCTGTAGCAAGATCCTTCTTGCATGACAGTATCAACAGCTCATCACCCGTTAGAATCAAATCATCAACATATAGTACAATGATAAGCAACTTACCCTCCACCACAATCTGGTATAGGTTAGGATCCGCCTCGCTCTTGGAGAATCCAAGTACTATGAAATAGTTGTCTATCCGTGTGTACCAAGCACGTGGTGCTTGCTTCAACCCATACAATGCTCTCTTGAGCCTGCACACATGCGACTCGCTGCTGAAGACCTCAAAGCCTTCGAGCTGCTCAATGTACACCTCCTCCTCAATGACTCCATTGAGGAATGCAGTCTTCACATCCATCTGATGAATGTGCCATCCCATCTGCACTGAGAGAGCAAGAATCGTCCGTATGGAAGAATACCTTGTGACAGGTGCAAAGGTCTCCTCATAATCGATCCCCTCTATCTGTGAAAAGCCTCGGGCAACAAATCTTGCCTTGTACTTCTCCACACTCCCATCAGCTGCCTGCTTGACCTTGTAGATCCATCTCGAACCCACCACTGATTTCCCTTCCGGTCTAGGAACAATCTCCCATGCACTGTTTCTGACAATAGAATCATACTCTTCCACCATGGCGTCTACCCATGCGGGATCCTCCACAGCTTCCTCGAAAGAGGATGGCTCAGTCACAACACACTTGCTCATCAGAGCCATGTATCCAGTGTACCGATCAGGTGACTGTCTCTGCCTGCGTTGGGCTGTAGGTGGTCCTACAACTTTCTCTGCATCTTGAGCTAGTCGCTCAACTTCTGTCAAGCGCTTTCGCCCTCTGATGGTTGGCGCTGCATGAGTGGTCTCTTCCACTGCATGAACCTCGTCCTGTGGCTGATCCACGTCCTGAAGCTCATCCTTAGGAACTAATAGCTCCTCATCTACATGCAAGTGTAGCTCCCTCTCAAGCGAACACTTCATGGCTTTCTCCTCCTGAAATTTTATATCCCGTCGCACAACAGTTTTACCACTGTTTGGAAAATACACACGATAGTTGTGGGGCGTATCAGTGTACCCCACAAATATCCCAACCTCTGCGGTCGGCTCCAACTTCTTCCTGGCATCCTTCATCACATGCATGTAAATGTTAGCACCAAAAATCCTCAAATGAGAAAGATCAAGCTTCTTACCAGAATAAGTCTCCTCAGGTGTACTCATGCCAAGTATTATGAGGACAACAGTTCTGCACATAAACTGTTGTATTGCATGCTTCCACCCACAAGTGAAGGGGTAGGCCCTGATCATGCAACATTTCCCGTGCAGCACCCACAATCGTTCTGTTCTTCCACTCAGCTACCCCATTCTGCTGTGGGTTATGGGGAGCTATGAGCTCTCTGCGAATCCCTTCTGCCTTGCAGAAATCCTTGAACTCATCCGAGATGAATTCACCACCATTATCGCTCCTAAGAGCCTTCACCTTCTTCCCCGACTCCTTCTTGACCAGTGCTTTGAATTCACAGAACTTTGAATATGTCTCGCTCTTCTTCTGCATGAAGAAGATCCAGCACTTATGAGAGAAATCATCAACAAAAATCACATAATACCTGTGTTTTGCTGTCGAAGCAACTGAGAAAGGTCCACAAACGTCTGTGTGAATTCTCTCAAGGATCGTCGTGGCGCGACTATCCTTCTCGTGAAAGGTGGCTTTCACAAACTTCCCCAAAGTACACCCCTTGCACTGATCTGACTGCGCAAGTGTGCCTTTAGGAAGCCCTGTAGTGATTTGCTGCAGTATCTTCAAGGCTCCATATTGAAGGTGACCCAATCTCCTGTGCCACAACTCGCCATCATCCCGGCTCACCAATCCTTCTGCCTTGCCCACCATTACTGCGCATCCATCTACATGCAACTGATAAAGGTTCCTCACTCGAACCCCTATCTTTCGGGTCTCACCAATTGTCTTGCTGCACAGGAAAACCTTTCCCTCGCTGAAAACAACATCATACCCCTTGTCTTCTAACATCGCCACTGAGATGAGATTCTTCGTCAATCCTAGAACATGCATGACTTCCCTCAATACGAAGGGTTTACCAGACTCCCTCTCAAAGGAAATGGTACCGATACCGGTCGCACTGTATCTACCATCATCGCCCATCTCGATGTGCACTCCAAGATCTTTGTCCTCCATATCAGAGAACAAATCTCTATCTCCCGTCATGTGAAAAGACGCACCACTGTCCAAGAAACAAACTGATCCCATCACACTTGAAACCAAGCATGCGATCAATGAAAAATCAAGCTCAAACTGTGAGGCTAGAGCCTCTCCTACTGAAGATCCAACAGCCTGCTTGTTCTTCTTCTTCTGCGGACAATTAGTCGCATAGTGTCCGTGCTGGTGACAGTGAAAACACTTCACCTTGGACATATCCTGCTTCTTGCCTTTCGCACCAGACTGAGAAGCTTTCTTGCTCTTCCCTTTCTTTGCTTTGGCAGCCAAAGCGCAATTCTCTTCATTAGCTCCCTTTGACGAAGATCCGTCCTTGGTACTCCGCCTGATCTCCTCCTGCACAAGATCTGACCATAATCTTTCCCATCCTGGAAATTTCTCCCGACCATTGACAGAGTCCTGATAGGAATGCCAACTCTTCGGAAGACCAAGGAGAGCCAAGCTCACCAAGTCCTCATCATCAACAGTAACCCCCACACTCCCTAGCTCATCTCGACACTGAGTGAACTTCGTGAGATACTTGGGAATACTGTCACCCTTCTCGCATTTAATGTTTTTGAGTTTATCTTTGAGTGCCAGCTTCCTCTGATCGCTCTTGCTTTGGAATAATTCTGTTAATGATTTCCACATCAAATATGGAGTAGCCTTTCCATGGAGGCTGGACACAATGTGATCCTTCACGCCCTCCAACAGAATCCTTCGACATTTTGCAGTCTTCTTTTGCCAAAATTCCGCCTCAGCAGCATCAGTAGGCTTTGGGATATCCGTATCTATGAACTCCTTCAGCCCGTTATCATCCAATACTGCCTCCATCCTGTCCTTCCATGCAATATAGTTTGAGATGCCCTCAAGAGCATACTCCAATCGCAATCCGTTGAAAGACATTGCTGCGTTGTCACCAAGAAAACACTGCTGCAAATTCGAATTCCACTAGCAACCAACTCAACCACTTCGGATCTAAGATTCGTGAGAACACAATATTTCTCGTACAGAGATTGACTGTATGGGCATTCACCGGATATCTCACCTTCCAAAGGAAGGATGAATCCAGAGGCTACCTGGCCCGATTACAGACTCTGCCTGAAGAAATAGAATGTAAACACTTCCTGAATAGTAGATCTGATGATCAACAGCTCTGATACCATGTAGAAATTTTGAATAATTTAACACATATTAAACAGAGATTATCCTGATCATGTACTATTGTGGAATACATACAAAATACATAAGCTCCTCTACGTTGATCATCAATATAGCAGCATCAATAACAATAAAACATCAAGAGCATTCACACATTAACATAGTATGTAACCCGGGGAAAGCATCTCACTAAAAACCCCACACTATCTGTATATTAATGATTGAGACCATGTAACATTACAAAGTACAATGCTTATCACAAGCAATCCAGTACCAGCTCCACCTGTTACACACAATACAGCTAATATCTGATCTCCAAATCTATTCCACTGCTTGCCTGCCTCCACTGCTCAATACCTGCTCGAGAATGAATGAGAATGGTCTACCAAACTTGTATTTCACCTCCAAAGAATCACTCACAATGTGTAAGACGTGAGCATAAGCTACAAATTGGGCAAATACATGAGCAAACTCATTGGCATACTCAATACTTTGATTGTGCAAGATCTGATGCACAACTATAGTCACAACTGATAGCAATCTGATTCTCTAACACCTGTCCTTGCTGAACTGAAAATGCACTGACATGCAACTGAGTTAACTGATGTATTCTATAGTTGTATTATGAGTTAATAATTAGTTTAACAACTCGTCATTAGTCTATCTGCAGTTAGACTAACTACAACTAGTTTAACCAAGTCAAACTGAACACAACTCCATCAACTCCACCAAACTCAACTAATTGAGTTCTAACTGAAGTCATGCATGCAACAACTCAACTGACTCATAAGAAAAGCATACTTCCTTCTGAAAGCTGCATGGGCCACATCTGTAGCTCAAACTGAAGTGCTCCAAGAGAATAAGATCAAGTTTATAGTCCAAATATTATTATGAGACAATAATATTTGACTTTTCTATTTTTGACAGCCAGTCTAAAAATAGACTTTGATCACCCACACTGTGGTCACCCACACTTTGGTCACCCACATTGTGATCACTCACACTGTGATCACCCACACTGTGATCATCCACACTGTGATCAAAAATAGAAATTGCGCCATAATTTGCCTGTGAGCCCACTTAGTGAAGGCGACTCTTTTCACTAAGCTCCATCATCTTGTTGCAATCTCAACAAAAATTTGATTTTCCTAAGTTCACTCTAACAACTCAGGGTTTCTCTGACAAGAGTGCAGTGCCAACTTGCAGGTCGCTTTTGGATGCCTTCCACTAATCCAAATCGCAAGCTGAAGGTACCATTGAAAATATTAGGATGTCTTCTACACAATAGTGTCCTTAAGCACTGCCAAAACCTGCTGCAAACCCATGAAAAACTTTCTTGAAGTTAAGCTGTCCAGAAGTGCAGCAACTGTCTCATAGCAATTGTATTTTGGCCATTTATTTCAAATCATACACTACAAGAAAAAATGACATTGGTGAGGGGCGAAAAATGTCACCATAAGCTCATTGGTGATGGTCAAAAGAGCCTTCGTCACCAAAAAATGAACATCACCAAAAGTGGCGTTGCCAAAAGTATAGGTGTTGTAGTGACATTCAAATTCCATCACCAATAATGATTTATAATAATGGATAGTGACCATCACCATTTCATATGAGCAATGGTGACAGACCATAGCATCCGTCACCAAAAACTGAACGTCACCAAGGGTGGCATCGCCAAAAGTATAGGTGTTGCGCTGACATTCAAAGTCCATCACCAATAATGATTTATAATGATAGATACCAACCGTCACCATTTCATATGAGCAATGGTCATGGACCATAGCCTCCATCACAAAAAAATCAATGTCACCAAAGGTGGCGTCACCAAAAGTATAGGTGTTATGGTGACATTAAAGGTCCATCACGAATATTGATTATAATGATGGATAGTGACCGTCACCATTTCATATTTTGGGGACTGTTGAAAAATATCACCAAAGCTCATTGGTGATGGTCAAAAGCTCATTCCATATGGATCATGTCAGGGCACGATGGAATTGAACCAATAACCTCCTGCTTGTAAAGAAGGTGCTCTTCCATTGAGCTAGCACCCTTTAAAGAATTAGACTTTTAAAATTACACCTTGAAACTTCGTAAATTGTAAATTCTACAACTTTCAATAAATTAAAGTCTCGACAATATTTTACTAAACAAGCAAAGCAACATCAAAGCTACAGGTCCCTACCTAATGGTTATGGAAGTTATGAAAAGTGGGTGGAGGGAAAAATATTTATGTATAAGAGAATCAATATGTTCAGTTGAATACTCAATTAGAAGTTAAAGTCTGAAGACCTTTATAATCTATAAATGACCTATAACTAGAAAATGCACCAAATATTGCAAAGGAAATGTCATATGTTGATAACATATGGAAGAAGAACATTGATGAAGACAAATTAATATGTTATATGTTGAGTGAAAGAAAAATCTCAATGTTGTTGTTGTTTGGTTTTTAGATATTTGAATGATATCTAAACTTTTGTGCAAATGTAACACAGATCTCTAGAAACCATGAACGACATATGATATATATATATATATATATATATATATATATATATATATATATTATAAGCTAATTTTTCAAGTCACAAACAATATAGCAGAGTATGAGGCTCTGTTGTTGGGCCTTAATGCAGCAAAAGACAGAGGAATCAAGAATCTGAAGGTATTTGGAGATGATGATCTAATCATTTAGCAAGTAAATAAAACATTTCAAGCAAAGCACCCAAGGCTGAAAGCATATAGAGATGAGGTATGGAGAATCAGAGATTCTTTTGATTATTTATGTATTTCATACATTCCTAGAGCCCAAAATCAGCCTGTTGTTTCTGCTAGTCTATTTATCCCTCCAATGCCTCCCAGACTAGTGTATGAAGTCCAAGTGAAGTATAGACCATCCTTGCCTAACAATGTCCAGCATTGGAAAGTTTTTAATGATGATGTTGAGTTAAATAGGTTCTTGCAAGTCATTGCTGAATTTTCTGAAATGCAAATTGACCAAGAGAATGATGCCTTGGAAGAAAAACCCCAATCCCAGCTTAGAAATAAAATTGGTAAAGATAGTATTGTTCAGCTTCCCAACAATCATATTCCTAAGGGTCTAATTCCTCTTGAAAGACTGTTTGACCAAAATGATGTGCCTTACAAGGCTGCCCAAAAAGAAGATCAATCTGCAGTCTGTAAGCATGATATAGGAAGTCCAAGTCAGCCTAGATACATACATCTGTCTTCTAATTTGTCTATTGACCAAACTGTTGAATACTGCAATTTAATGAGGAAATTTGCTGATGTGTTTGCCTGGGAGTATAGTGATCTGAAAACGTATGATAAGAACATAATTCAACACAAAATCCCTCTAGAGAAAGATACTATTCCTTTCAAACAGAAGCTGAGACCAATAAATCCTATGCTTCTTCCATTGATTGAAAAAGAAATTAAAAAGTTGTTGGCTGCAAAAATCATAGTTCCTCTTAGATATTCTAAATGGGTAGCCAATCTAGTGGTGGTGAGGAAGAAGAGTGGAGAAATCAGACTATGTGTTGAATTCAGAAACTTGAACAAATACTCGAAGAAAGACAACTATCCCCTACCAAAGATGGAGCATTTGTTGCAAATGGTATCAAGGGCCAAAGTTATGTCTTTCTTGGATGGTTTTTCAGGCTTCAATCAGATTGTTGTGCATCCAGATGACCAAAAGAAGACTACATTTACCACTCCTTGGGGCACTTTTATGTATGCTAAGATGCCTTTTGGATTGATGAATGCTGGAGCTACTTTTCAGAGAGCTATGGATATAGCATTTGTGGGAGAGAAGGATAAATTTGTCCTTATCTACCTTGATGATATAACAGTTTATTCCAGCAGCCATCAAAATCATTTGCAGCATTTGAAAAAAGTATTTCTGAAGTGCAGGAGATTTGGAATTTCAGTCAATCCCAAAAAATCACAATTTGCTTTAGAAGAAGGCAAGCTTTTAGGACATGTGCTATGTACTGCAGGTGTTCAGATTGACCCAGAAAGAGTAGAAGCAATACAGAATTTTTCTGTCCCTAGATCAAAGAAGGATATCCAATCCTTTCTGGGAAAAATTAATTTTGTCAGGAGGTTTATTCCAAACTTTGCAGAACTGGTAAAGCATGTTACCTCCATGTTGAAGAAAGGGGCAGAAATCAAATGGATTGATACAGCAAGACAATCTTTTGAGTCCATTAAGAAGGCTATTATGGAGGCTCCCACATTAATAAGTCCAGATTACAGCAAGGAGTTCCATGTATTCTCATTTGCCTCTGAAGATACCATTGCAGCAGTGTTATTGCAGGCAGATGAAGAAGGTTCAGAACATCCAGTAGCATTTTTCAGCAAAAACTTGAGGGATGTTGAACTGAGGTATGATATTATTGAAAAACATGCATATGCTTTTATCAAATCTTTAAAAGATTTCAGAGTTTATATCTTGCATTCAAAGATAGTTGCATATGTACCCTTTGCTACAATTAAAGATGTCTTGACACAACCTGATGTTGATGGAAGAAGGGCAAAGTGGATTGCAAAGATGATAGAATTTAATATAGAATTGAAGCCCACCAAACTGGTCAGAGGTCAGGGGCTTGCCAAGTTATTGGCCGAGGAAAATTGCACGTCTTTAGATATTGATTTCCTGTGCACAATTGCAGAAAACGGTCAGACCGATAAAGAAGAGAAAGCAGTAAGTGGCTGAGAATCTAGCTTCTTGTGATTGGTATTCTGCAATAATTAATTTCTTGTTGAAGCTAGAAATCCCTTCAGAATTTATTCAAAGTCAAGCCAGAACTATAAAGCTTAGGGCAGCTAAATATTGAATCATTAAAAATCTGCTCTATTGGAGGGATCCATCTAGAGTACTTTTAAGGTGTCTAGACAAAGAACAATCAATAGAAGTCATGCAGCAATTTCATTCTAGCATGTGTGGAGGCCACCATTATTGGAAGACTATAGCCCATAAAATTCTCAGAGCTAGGTATTATTGGTCCAATCTATTTTCTGATGTATTTACTTTTGTTAAATCTTATGACAGGTGCCAAAGATTTGAAGGAAAACAGCAGTTGAAGTCCCTGCCCTTAAAACCAATACATGCAAAAGGGCCTTTTCAGCAGTGGGGTTTGGATTTCATTGGAGAAATCAATCCACATTCCAGTGGCCAGCATAGATGGATATTAGTAGCCACTGACTATTTTACCAAGTGGATTGAGGCAATCCCTACCAGGAAGGCTGATCATAATGTGGTCATGAAGTTTTTGACAGAGAATATCTTCAGCAGATTTGGTTGTCCACATAAGTTAATAATAGATAATGCAGCAGCCTTCAGGGCAAAATAATTGGTGGAAATGTGTGATTCAATGGGTATTAAACTTGTTCATTCCACCTCATATTATCCTCAAGGAAATGGTCTAGCAGAATCCTCTAATAAAAGCCTGATAAGAATAATTAAGAAGCTATTAGAGGACAACAAAAAGAATTGGGATTCAAAGCTCAAGTATGCACTGTGGGCTGACAGAGTGACCATTAAGAAATCCACAGGGAATTCTCCTTTCAAGCTGGTATATGGCATTGAGGCTGTATTCCCAATTCAGTTAACTCTCCCTATGGCAAAGTTCCTTCAAACAGAACAGGATGAGGAAGAACATATGGAAAATAGGATCACTGATTTAACAGAGGTACATTAGATCAGAGAACAACTGGTTGAAAAGGTTGTAGCACATCAGAAAAAGATCAAGGATGCCTTTGACAAGAAGGCAAAAATAGATGATTTTTAGGTTGGAGACTTGGTTTTGAAATGGGATGCACTAAAGGAAAAGAAAGGCAATCATGGGAAATTTGATGCTTTCTGGATAGGGCCTTTCATCATTTCACAGATTCAAGGGAACAACACCTTCATACTGAAAAGTATGGGAGGAGAAGCAGTTTTTGATGGCCCAGTTAATGGGCGGTTCTTGAAAGTTTATGTTGTTTAAGGCCTTTGGGCCTTAAAAGTTGTAAATATTGTGTTTTTATCAGTTTTAGTATAGGTAAAGTAGACTCCATGCCCAATGGAACACTAGGAATTTTGAATAATTTGCTTTCAGCTAGAAAGGCAAGGATCTGCAAGTTCTTGAAACCTCACAGGGAGGATCTCATCCCCAGAAGGAGCTAGTGTTAGCTTTGCTACAGTTTGCAACTTTTGATGGATAAAATCAGGTCAGGCAGTGCTGGTTTGGGTTGTAGATGGTTTGTATAAGTTTATTTTATCCTTCCCTTTCATTTGCCTTATTCCCTTATAACTCCCCACACCTCTGTTTCCACCTCCTCTTTCATTCTCCTTATTTCCCCTAAATCCCATTATTTCCATATTCCTATTTAATCCTTTCTAAACCCCGCATAAACCCTTTTCCCCCTGGCTCCCATGCACTTTTTATTTAAACACTACAAGACCCCATTACCCTTGTTTTGCACCTGAATTTAGTGTAAAAGTTGTTTTTCCTTAGCGCCCGGGTTCTTTAAGTTTAAACGTTATATAACCTGTTCTAACCCTTTCGCTAACCTTTTTCATGTCTTTTCACCTGTCATATCCATTAAAAGCACGTGTTGTAACCCATCAACCATTCGATCCTCCGCCTGGTGATCCAACGCCATACGCTTCTCCTGCCACTGGTACCTGCGCACATGATAGCCCGCGGGGAAAGTGGTTTTCCCCGCCATCCCATCTTCCACGCGACGCTTGTTTACTAGATCGCGTGGCCATATACCAAAACCGCCCAACTCCTGTGAGCGGTGTGGGGAAACCGCTTACCGCCCACATGTACGACTCCCGCCCATTAACTGTCCCGCAGCTTCTGCGCCTGTCCACCATCCGATCGTCCATCTCGCGATCCGACGATCCTCGATCTCCCTGCTCCCCTGTCTTCCGATAGCGTCCGTAATTTAATCTCCGCCGTCCATTTTTCCAGATTTGACGACTAGTATTCCATCGCGCTTCCATTTTCTCTTGATGCTACCCACCAACAGATCTCGGTTGTTCGCCTGATCTAACCAATGGCTAGCATTTTCTTTCTCAACTCCTTGTCCGTTTTTAATGCAATTTTCGTTTTCGTGGCAGTCCTATTCACCCGAAGAAGAAAGGAGCCCATGATTCAATACTCTGTGCATTAAATCCTCAACTACTACATTCAAAGAATAGCATGGCCAAGGACGAGAAGGACGATCCTCGAGCAGTTCAATTTCTACAGCAGTTATTGAAATTCATTCAAATAATACTTCACCTGTTCAGGAAATACATAAGAACAACAAAAATGTCAAATTGATCCATTAAAACAATCAAATTGTATCAAAGACCATACCTGATAGTAAATGTGGTTGGTGATCAGTTATGACCCCTCCACGCATAGGTTATGTAGAGCAATTTTGTAATCAACCTCCATATATACCCAGAAACAGAATGCAAGAGGGTTGATGAATGTTATTTTGATGTAAATTTCAACTTCCAGAGACTGTAACTACTATGATACTTGCGGTTTCTGGTCTTCATTTTCAGCTAATGCAAGCTTCTTTAGTTGTTAATCGCTCACTTTCCACTTCTTCTTCTTTGTTCCAGGCTGTGCTTGTATGCATTTTTCATTTTCTCTTGATGTTTAGTAGTAGAGGGGCTGTCATCCCACCTCTCTATTAGAATCTAGTTAGTATTATTGAATATGTATGCAGGTTTCTATTGTTTTAATGCCAGAGAGCTGTCATCCTGTCTGTGCATTAGGAATAGATTTACAGACCTTTTAGCTGGTTGCAGCTAGCCATCACAAGGTCCTGTGCATCTACTGGTGTGATCAGTATTCTCCATTATCACATTTTCCTTAAACTGTGAGTAATTGGTGGTCTAAAGCCTTGTAGTCTGGGGGTGTTCACCCATGTCTGGGGTTAAGCATAGTAGAAGTGGTTATCTGGCTTGAATATGCAACATTTCTTTCATTCATCCACCAATTTTCCAACATCTTTGTTGAGTTTGTAATTTTCCCGAGCATCTTTGATATACAACCTAGGAGAGTTTCTTAGGGTGATAATAGGACTATCACTATATACACTTGCAACAAAGCTTTTTTAAAGACTGTCACCATATGTCACATTGGTGATCGACCTTAAAGGCCCATCAAAGGCATGACCCTCACCAATGACCTATTTTCTTGTAGTGATAACACCTATGCATAAAATGAAGGAGGATTTTGTTCCTTGGAATATAATGGACAAAAACCTCTTTCAATGTTGTAAAATGTTCTCCATTTGGTCAAAAAGATATTTTGAAGCAAACATTGTCTTATTGGAAACAAAACATTACCTTTACCTTTATTTTTCTTTCCCTAAGCTGCTAACTCCCTTTACCCACTAAATCACATGATGGACATGTTTTTGTTTTGACATATGGTATCATGATGACACATGGAGTGAAACCCTAGACCATGAGGAATTTAACCATTTCATGACCCAAGACACTTAAATGAAGATATGATACCTTGAAGAAGAAAATGACCATGATGAGTGATGAAGACCATGAGTAAGTGAAGGGAGCAGCAATGACCTAGACACAATAGCCAATGATTAAATTTTTATTTGAAGACTCGCTGAAATGAAAAAAATTGACTTCATACCCTAACAACACCTTGTAAGAGCATATTTGATAACTGGTGACAGGCTGAACTGACTGACACTAACACAATCTTAGCAGGTTATACCATCAATCCATTCTTACAGATAGCATGGCCTAACAATATTCCATAAGGTACACAAAAAATGAATTTCTTCAAGTTCAAAGAGATTTGATACTTCCTACATGTATCAAACATTAGATGCAGAATAGAGACATGTTTCTTGCCTAACCCAAACACTTTCCAATCATTGAAGCAGACTTCCAAAAACTTATGAATAAATTCTTTGAATGTTGCAACAACCAGCCTTGAGAAAATTGCA
The DNA here is from genome assembly GCA_031772625.1 of Pinus tabuliformis. Lineage (NCBI taxonomy): Eukaryota > Viridiplantae > Streptophyta > Pinopsida > Pinales > Pinaceae > Pinus > Pinus tabuliformis. Next base: position 698,030,551 of record CM062805.1, on the reverse strand, counting down.
GGAGCATTTTTTAGTTCAAAAGACATGACTATATATTGGAACGACCCCCATTTTGTAGCAAAGGTAGTCTTGCTTCTATCCTCTGATGCAATCTTAATTTGGTGGTATCCCGAGAATCCATCTGTAAATGAATAAGCTTCCTGTCCACCAACATTCTTGAGAACTTCATCTGTAAATGACATAGGGAATGGATCATGTATGCATGCATCGTTTAACTTCTACAGATCTATGCAAATCCTGATATCACCCTTCGTTTTCTTCTCTTGGACCACCATAGGACTGACCCATTTAGATTCTTCTACAGGCTCAATTATTCCAATCATGAGCATCTTATTGAGTTCCTCTCTTACCTTTTCCTTGTATTTGGGATTCAACCGATATGGGCGCTACTTAATTGGCTTCGCATCAGGTTTTAGATTTATTGTCATCATGCCCAAATCTCCTACTATCCCTTTCAAGTTAGAGAAATTAGTTGGGAATAGATCTTGATATTCATGTAATAATTTAGAAACCTTATCCACTATATCTTCATCCCAATAGTTGCCAATGTTCGTAAATTTTGATTCTACTTCTAAACCATTGTTTACTTGCTTTGTGTGCACCGGTTGTGAAATATCATGGATCTCTGCATTAGGTCCACCAACTTTGTGATGTCCCTCTGATTCAGGGATATTAATATTCCACGGATTCTCATAACCTCCCTCCTCCATGACATTGTAACATTCTAAAGCATGCTGTAGCTGCATACTCTAGTCTGGCTATACCCAGGTTATAGGTCCTACGAGTGTTTGAAATATTGCTTCTTTAATTTCCTAAAGCACTTCATCAATGCATTCGAACCCATCTTCAAAACTGAATGTCAACAAGAAACTTTCTTTCATCTCATCCCAATCAGTGGTCCCATGTCACAGCTCAGTCTCTAAATACCAGTTCTTTGGGATAACATCCAAGTTATCAATAAATATATGCACCCACTCAGGTTGAGGTATCTCACTGCACACCTCAGTCCATTTCGCCAGGTTTTCGTGCGGATGATCCTTCCTGGTATATTTTTCAGTGAGTTGGGTGTTCACATAGCCAAATATTAGTTGCATCGTTCTATGATATTCCTTCCAGTCAAAAAATAGTATCCCTGTGCGTACCCCACCATCTTGCTGGCGTAGCTATCAATGCAATATCTAAGGCCTGGAACTGATGTTCCTCTGGTACGTCCCTTTCAAAATGGTTAAGAAATATATTGACATCATCAAAGCCATCATAATAGGGTAACTTATGTACCTTAGTAGATATACAATGTAGCAACTTTGTAAGCCGATTACATCGCAACGTAGAGACCTCATGCAACTGATTCTGCTAGTTTTCTAACTCTTCGTTTGAATCTGATTGGTAGGAACTATCCTTCTCCCAGCTGATCCTTCCATCCACAGTGGGATTGATCCAATCTTCATTTCACGCAGTTAACTTATATATGTGCTCAATGTCTTCATCTTCATAATAGTCACGGTTTGGTTCTGCGTACCGCGCACCATCAGTTGGATCCAATGGAACAATTACTCGAAGCTCATTCTTTTTCAAATACCTTGATTCGCTTCTTTAAATTAATGATTGCATTCATCGGTGATAATCACATCAAAATTCATTTTTCAGCGCGTTTCGAACCAACAAGTGTGGCTCATCATCAAGACAAGATGAAGAACCAAATCATGGTAGCAAATTAAATAGAGATACCCATCATTCAAATCGCTAGAAAGAAACAACTAATTTTGACTAAAGAAAACAGCTAGAATTGATTGGACTATAGCTAAATTTGATTGGACCAAGAGTTAGGGGAAAGTTTATTAATTGGTTAGTTAATTAATTAGTCAATTTGCTAGATTTAATAATTTTTATTCAAATCAAATGTAACTAACTATATCCATTAATAAATAACTAAAATTATTGATGAACCTAAATTAAGAACATTAAAATTTTAATCCTCTATACAGCGAAATCAACTATATGTAAAAACCTATATTATCATGGGATAAATTAAGGTAAAATTGAAAGTTTATTAACTAAATAATTAGTTAAATTAAATTAGCTAACTTGTTTATCATGTATATTTATTTAAATAAATAAGTATTGTCCTCTTTTAATTTATATAAATATTCATACATGAGGGAGCTAGGATAAAGATTAATAAATGTTTATTAAATAATTAAGTAATATGTTTATCAAATGATTAATTAAATATGTAATATGTTTATTAAACATATATGTTTATATTTAAATATATATGTTACTAAATATGAGAATTAGTTAAAATGTTTATTAAGTTTATATAAATTACATATATATGCTTATAATTCTTTATGCTTATGAATAAGAACCTAACCTAATGATTATTAGGAGAAGTATTGAAACTTCTTAATACAAATCCATATGATAGAATAAGTAAAGGAACAATTCAGAAGATAAGGGAACAAAAGGAAATTCAAATGATGAAGAAGCCGAGGGTAAAAAAAAAAAGAGAAGGGGGGGAGGGGGGCTAGGAGGAGAGGGTAGGGATCTAACAATTGCTAATCTTCCTGCCATCATCCCTGTTGTGATTACTTGGCCTTCATTCAATTTCTATGGCCTCCCAAAATTTGTTGTGATGAAAATGAGCAATCTTAGCTATAATCTTGGCATCCTCAATGCATGTATGATGCTTAGTCTTCTTTGCATGCTCCGCTAGTGCTGAAGACCAGGTCCTCCCATGCTTAATGTCAGCTATGTGTTCAGGAATTCTCTAATTTATAGAGCACCCAGTCTCACTGATATAGGGGGTCCCATAGGAACAATGAATAACATAAACCCCTTTCATTTCCATGGGGTCAACAGGGTCTTTTATAGATCTAAGTGAACTACAGATGGTGTTAAGGGGTCTAAAGGTTGAGGGAACATTATGTTTCCTAAGGATTCTAGAAATCTTGTCAGTGGTCCCCTGTATGAAAGGTAGATGCACCCCAAAGATTTGACCTTTAGGGTCTTTCCTAACCTTGGGATCTCTATTAGCTTTAAGGAAAGCTTTCTGACCTTGATGCCTACTATATCCATTATTAACAAAAACATTAAGGAGATGGGATTTCTCTTTATCCAGGTTTATTTCATCAGAGATTCTCAGCGCACGAGTGGCTAGTGTGTTGAGAACACCAAACTTCTCTGCAGGTAAATGGTGAGAGTTGGCATGAAGATACTGCTTAGTATGAAGATAGACGTAGCCGACATTAAGCATGGGAGGACTCGGTCTTCTTCCCTGGCAGAGCATGCAGAGAATACTAAGCATCATATATGCATTGGGGAGGCCAAGTTTATAGTTAATATTGCTCATTTTCATCACCACAAATTGTAGAATTTTTGAATAATTTAACACATATTCACAGAGATTATCCTGATCATACAATTATAAGCGGAACATGTATAATACATAATCTCCTCTACATTGATCATCAATTTACAAAAGTAGAAACATTCACAGGCGCACATAGAAGCATCAATCAAACTCATAAACACAGTATGTATCCCGGGGAAAGCATCTCGCTAAAAACCCCACACTATCTGTATATTATATTGATTGAATCATGTAACAATACAAAGCATAATACTTCTCACAAGTATCTCCACCTGTTACACACAATACAGCTCAAATTTGATCTCCAAATCTCCTCCGCTGCTTGCCTGCCTCCACTGCTCAATACCTGCTCAAGAACTGATGAGAATAGCTTCCCAAACTCGATTTTCACCTGCAAAATAGTCACTCACTCTTTGTGGACGTGAGAAAAGGCTAAAATGTGGGCCAAATACGTGAGCAAACTCATTGTCATACTCAATCCTTTGATTGTGCAAGATCTGATACACAACTATAGTCACAACTGATAGCAATCTGATTCTCTACCACTTGTCCCTGTTGAACTGAACATGCACTGACATGAAACTGAGTTAACTGATGTATTCTTTAGTTGTATTATGAGTTAATAACTTGTGAATTAATTAATAACTAATTCACCCAACTCATCTCTAGTCTATTGATCAGTTAGACTAAATACAACCAGTTTAACAAAGCTAAACTGAACACAACTCCATCAACTGCACCTCCAGTCCACTAAACTCAACTCACTTGAGTTCTAACTGAAGTCCTGCATGCAAATATTAGTCATCCCATAGGTAACCACGTATTTCCTTGTGGGATCTGCATGTACCACATCCGTAGCTCATTCTGAAGTGCTCCAAGAGAATAAGATCAAGTTTATAGTCCAAATATTATTATGAGACAATAATATTTGACTTTTCTATTTTTGACAGCCAGTCTAAAAATAGACTTTGATCACTCACACTGTGATCATTCACATTTTGATCAAAAATAGAAGTCCATCTATTTTTCCCAACTTGATCAATCATCCATAAACATAGACATGATCCATATGTCTAAAAATAGACATAGTCTAAAAATAGACTTGCGCCAAAAATAGCCTGCGGGCCCACTTAGTGAAGGCGACTCTTTTCACTAAGCTCCATCATCTTGTTGTATTCTCAACAAGCATTTCTTGTTGCACACTTTTCAACACTCCCTCTCAACAAGAAAGGCTTCCTCTCAAACCCGATCCTGTAACTCTGGAATGTTCTCCATGCAACACATCTGGCTGGTCCACTTGCTCTGTCATCAAAGTCTCTGACTGCTATTGCCTCTGTCGACTGAAACTCTGCATCTCTGTGCTCTTCAGTATCTGACTACTCTAGCCTTTGTCACTTTGATCTCTGACTGCATCCGTGCTACTGCTGGTTCTATCTCCCAGCATTGCATCACCTCCCAACTGACCTCCCTATTGGGATAGAAACACCCTCTGATGCTGAAGCTCTACCTGCTGCTGACAAGTGCTCTCTCTCTGACATCTGCGCTACTGCAACATCTCCATGCATCTCGCACCATTGCACACCTCTCTGTGCCACCTAGCACTGTGCAAAACACTTGTGCCTCTCGCATTGCTACAGCCTGCTAGCTATGCACTGTCCTGGGATTCCCTGCACTGTCGCTCTCTTTGACGCTCCATCCGCATCTGTCTCTACCCAATCAGTCAGTTCCTGCTACTACACATCGGGGCTCCCGTAGCAAGGTCTCATCCAAGAGGTTGGGTACCTCAAGGATCCTGCCCCTCCTCCTTGGGACAATCAATCCACATCACCCCACCTCCTACCTGGAGGTATGGCTGCATGCGATCCCTCAGCCCACCTGGCTTGAAGTTTTCCCCTACTGGAGGTCTCTGGATGAGTAGATGTCTCTACTCGATCTCCTTTCAGCTTCCCCTATTGTGGCTCCTCCACAACCTCCTGAAGCTGCTGCACCAATCGTGGCTCCTCCACAATCGTCTGAGACTTCTTCTGGCTCTGCATGTTGAGAGGTAATATACGCTCCCTCTCAACCACCAAGTCTCCATCAGTTGCCTTGTTGCTCAAGGCTTTGCATGCATCTTCAACCTCAAGAGCATACAGGTTCTTGACCCATGAATCAATCTCATGACAACGAAAGCATCGCACCTTCGACTTGTCAACTTTCTTCCCATCACTGGAAGAACAAGATTCGAAAAGAGAAACCTTCTCCTTCCCCTTCTTCGCCTTACTCGCTAAGGCACAGTTCTCCTCATCATGCATAGATGAAGAACTGTCTCTGGTACACTGTCTAATCTCCTCCTGCATCAAATCCGACCATAATCGTTCCCAATTTGGCAGTTTCTCCCTTCCATTCACCGAGTCCTAGTAGCTATGCCAACTCTTAGGAAGGTCAAGGAATCCTAGACTCACCATCCTCATCCGACAATCACCCCCACACTTCCTGGCTCATCCCGGCATTGGATGAACTTCGTGAGATACCTGGGCATACTGTCTCCATTCTCACACTGAATGTTTCTGAGTTTATCTCATGCTTTGGAATAAACGAATTCCACCAACACAAAAATCAACCGCTTCCGATCTAGAATTCGTGAGAACAAAGTATTTCTTGTACAGAGATCGACTGTATGGGCATTCACCGGATATCTCACCTTCCAAAAGAAGGATGAATCCAGAGGCTACCTGGCCCGATCACAGACTTTGCCTGAAGAAATAAAATGTAAACACTTTCTGAATAATAGATCCGATGATCAATCCTCACTTGATATCCTGTAAAAATCTCTTCTACAAATCAAGCAGCTCTGATACCATGTAGAAACTTTTTCTACAAATCATCTAGCTCTGATACCATGTAGAAATTTTCCTACAAATTCTCTACAAAATCTAGCTCTGATACCATGTAGAATTTTTGAATAATTTAACACATATTCACAGAGATTATCCTGATCATACAATTATAAGCGGAACATGTATAATACATAATCTCCTCTACGTTGATCATCAATTTACAGAAGCAGAAACATTCACAGGCGCACATAGAAGCATCAATCAAACTCATAAACACAGTATGTATCCCGGGGAAAGCATCTCGCTAAAAACCCCACACTATCTGTATATTATATTGATTGAATCATGTAACAATACAAAGCATAATACTTCTCACAAGTGTCTCCACCTGTTACACACAATACAGCTCAGATTTGATCTCCAAATCTCCTCCGCTGCTTGCCTGCCTCCACTGCTCAATACCTGCTCAAGAATTGATGAGAATAGCTTCCCAAACTCGATTTTCACCTGCAAAATAGTCACTCACTCTTTGTGGACGTGAGCAAAGGCTAAAATGTGGGCCAAATACGTGAGCAAACTCATTGGCATACTCAATCCTTTGATTGTGCAAGATCTGATGCACAACTATAGTCACAACTGATAGCAATCTGATTCTCTACCACTTGTCCCTGTTGAACTGAACATGCACTGACATGCAACTGAGTTAACTGATGTATTCTTTAGTTGTATTATGAGTTAATAACTTGTGAATTAATTAATAACTAATTCACCCATCTCATCTCTAGTCTATTGATCAGTTAGACTAAATACAACCAGTTTAACAAAGCTAAACTGAACACAACTCCATCAACTGCACCTCCAGTCCACTAAACTCAACTCACTTGAGTTCTAACTGAAGTCCTGCATGCAAATATTAGTCATCCCATAGGTAACCACGTATTTCCTTGTGGGATCTGCATGTACCACATCCGTAGCTCATTCTGAAGTGCTCCAAGAGAATAAGATCAAGTTTATAGTCCAAATATTATTATGAGACAATAATATTTGACTTTTCTATTTTTGACAGCTAGTCTAAAAATAGACTTTGATCACTCACACTGTGATCATTCACATTTTGATCAAAAATAGAAGTCCATCTATTTTTCCCAACTTGATCAATCATCCATAAACATAGACATGATCCATATGTCTAAAAATAGACATAGTCTAAAAATAGACTTGCGCCAAAAATAGCCTGCGGGCCCACTTAGTGAAGGCGACTCTTTTCACTAAGCTCCATCATCTTGTTGTATTCTCAACAAGCATTTCTTGTTGCACACTTTTCAACACAAATTTAGGGAGGCCATAGAAATTGAAAGAAGGCCGAGTAATCTCAAAAAGGACAATGACTAGAAGATTAGAAGCTATTGGATCCCTGCCCTCTCCTCCTAGCCCCTGTGCCCCCTTCTCTATTTTTTTTTTCCTCGACTTCTTCATCATTTGAATTTTCCTTTTGTTCCCTTCTCTTTTGAATTGTTTCTTTACTTATTCTATCATATGGATTTGTATTAAGAAGTTTCAATACTTCTCCTAATAATCATTAGCTTAGGTTCTTATATATATATATATATATATCTATCTATATATATATATATATATTATATATATATATATATATATATAATTTTCTTCTTTTTTTTAACATAATATATAAATTAATAAATTTATTCATAAGAATAAAGAATTATAAGCATATATATGTAAATTATATAAACTTAATAAACATTTTGACTAATTATCATATTTAGTTAGTTATATATATTTAAATATAAACATATATGTTTAATAAACATATTACATATTTAATTAATCATTTGATAAACATATTACTTAATTATTTAATAAACTTTTATTAATCTTTATCCTACCTCCCTCATATATGAATATTTATATAAATTAAAAGAGGATAATACTTATTTATTTAAATAAATATACATGATAAACAAGTTAGCTAATTTAATTTAACTAATTATTTAGTTAATAAACTTTCAATTTTACCTTAATTTATCCCATGATAATATAGGTTTTTACATATAGTTGATTTAGTTGTATAGAGGATTAAAATTTTAATGTTCTCAATTTAGGTTCATGAATAATTTTAGTTATTTATTAACGAATATATTTAGTTACATTTGATTTAAATAAAAATTATTAAATCTAACAAATTAACTAATTAATTAACTAACCAGTTAATAAACTTTCTCCTAAATCTTGGTCCAGTCAAATTTAGTTGTAGTCCAGCCAATTCTAGTCGTTTCCTTCAGTCAAAATTAGTTGTTTCTTTCTAGCCATTTGAATGACGGGTCTCTGTAATTTCCTGCCATGATTTGGTTCTTCAACTTGTCCTGACGATGAACCACATTTGTTGGTTTGAAACGTGTCGACAAATGAATTTTGATGTGATTATTGCTGAAAACATTTCTCATAAACTTGTTATGGATCACAAAAGCCTCAATTCAATGATTGCATTCATGTCAAAGGTCTAATCAATCCCAATCAATGCTTGATGGGACCCTATCCCAACATTTATTCAGTTTTTCCACTTGATCCATCATGATTCATTCATAATTAGTCAGATATGCACTCAAGCTAACATTATCTCTCATATATGCTCATTTTGCACACGTCCCTTGGGCATATATGTACTTTTCCTTAGCTGGTTTTCGCTTTGGCCAACTGGGCACTTCACAATCCTAAGGCTCAAGATTCAAGCTTGTCCTCTGGAACTACGCAATGCTGGCTGGCCCCAACTGCACACTACATAGTTCAATGGGTCATCCTTTCACCTTGGCCATTGAGACTATGTAATGTGCAGTCTCTCCCAGTCTCTGCTCAGGCTGGGACTACGCATTATGTAGTCCCAAGCCTCAAGCTTCATCCTTGGTTGTTGGGACTTCACAATGTGTAGTTCCCATAGGAAGCTAGGCTCTCTTGCTAATGAAAATTGCACAATCCTTCCCATCAGATGCCCGGTTTGCTACTTGATCTTGCTTTAAAGGTAGATTTACTGAAGCTAATTTTTTCTTTCCATGAGTGTCCTTTTTGTCTCACATGTACCACACTTGTGAAGCACTTTCTCCCAACAATCATTGTTACTGTGACACCAAAGAGAGATGCTTCAATGGGGACCACTAAAATTAGTACTGGGAAAGAAGTTGAAGCAAACACTAGTAGACTCGTCAGTATATTCAGATACACAACTGTTTATAGAAAAGGAGTAATCACTAACATGACAACAAGTTAATGAAGCTCTTTCAGTAAAGATCCTTGACGCAGAAATAGAGGAGAACTCCGGCAACAACATCAGTAGAAGGAAGCAACCTGATACAAGATAAGGGAAAGAGAAAGGTTGCAGATAGTATAAAGTGGGAACAAAGCTGTAAGATGAAAGTTGATCCAATCTTCATGTAGGTAGCTTTGGCAGCTGAAGCGAAATGAAACATAAGATATAGAGAGCAGAGCGGAGGAAGAAAGAAAAGTAGAGCTTGTAACACCCTCCTCCCACATCCACCCAAGTAACCATGCCAACCGGGGTAAACATGAGACGAGAGGCTACTATGATCAGATTCAACCTCCTAGGTAACCTTAAGGAAGTGGAATCAATGGAACATCACACATAGTCATCCAACATCATCAACAGAACCCTCAGGAGACAAGTCAACCACTCAGACAGCCTATCCCTGGGTCCCACTATTGTTCTATACCTCTAAGGCCATATTCACTCTCATGATATGGGCAAGGGAGTGACCAAAGACATAAAGTCGCTCTCATAGGCTTGCATGCCAACGACTGTGGACAAAAATTGCTAGTTCTATGCGAGTGACCCCGATATTTAAGCCACTTTTTCAAGCCCATAGCCCAAGCCACTGCCCAGAATGGAATGAAATCTTGAAATCAAGAAAGATACAGGGAAAAAATGATGCAAAAGAAATAATCTCAATGAGACCTTAACAAGACCCCTACTAGCCATGATAGGCATTTCATCAAACATATTATCGACATGCAACCTACATGTGTAAACAACAGAATTAAGTGTAGGGATCTCATACTTATCTGAGAATCTCTATAAACCATTATTCCCTCATGTCATTTGTTGCATATTCATCTATTAGGTCATAGACACATTATCCATTCATATACAAATAAAAACATGTTGAGAGCCATACATAGATGTTGTCATAAAATGTGCATATAACCAGCATAATAGGAACAGAAATACAATAAACATATCAGCCATCAAAATCCATATATACACTAGTACATTTACACATGAAAATCAAGGAAATGAATTTCTCATTAATGAATACAATGAACCAACTGGAGATGGGACTACCACATTCCACCCGACCATAGATTGGATGAGCCAAGTATCTCTTCAGCCAATCACCCCCGTGCCATATTCCAAGCATGGTTGTGGGACTCATAGAACACAAAAAAAACACCAATCAATGTGGATGCCACCGGAGTTCTCCAAATACATCGTGAGGAAATTGAGTGCCTCCTAGTCTCTCAGGCTTTATGATGTATCTGAAGTCTGATCTAGGGATCACTATGCCCTACACTGAGACATACTCTCTAGGCTTTACCATGCATTCCATCCCTGATCACTAGGCCCAACGGAGAGAAAAATTCACCTCTTGGCTTTACAATATATCCCACCATTCACCGATAAGGATTCATAGGCCCATCGAGGCACACAATCTGGCTTTACCATAATCCACAATCTGGTTCAGAGGTTACTAGGCCAGTGGCTTCATGCATCCCTCGTCTAGTTCAGGGAGCACTACACCATGTGTTTGGAAATTCGGAGATTGACCCCACTCAACTTCAAATCGAATCCAGCCATCCCACATAAACCGAATGAGAGAACCCATCTCTTCAAAGATATTAGGAAATGGCAAGGTTAGGCTGAAAATATTTTCACATCTAGAAAAGCTCATGCCATGGTAGAAAAGAAACACATGCAATCCCATGCATGCCAAATCTAGCAATGAAAATACACATGTAAGTCGATACCTACAATGAAGCCTGATGTAGTTGCTTGATCTTGCCTTTCCCTGCTTGATCCTTGCTTCCTCTTGCTTTCTTTTCCTTTTGCTCCAATGCCAAAGTTCTCCAAGAAAACTCTAAGTGTCCAATAGTATGAAAGAGAGAGAGAGAATAATGAAAGAGCCCCAAAGCTAAATTGACAAAAGGTTACCAATTGATCCTTAGGAGCCTTTTTATGGATGAGGCCTTTATTTTCTTCATTTTCCATTATTTTCCTTCATTTTCCTCCTCACATGCAACCTGTGACCTTTCACCTTCCTTTTCTCTTAATTTCCATTATTTTCATAAATAATTATTCCAAAATTCCATTTTTCCTTTCCAAAGCCTTAGCCATTGCTTTTGCCAATTTCCTTAGCCATAAAAAACCAAACAAACACCTCCTAGGATGTCTTGCCCAACATTCACCTTGGAATAAGTGTCCCATTCATCCGTGGTTATTGTTTTTAACTTGTATTACATGAAATTTTCATGAGGGCTGTTACAAAACCCTCCCCCTTGGGGGACACTTTCCTCGGTGTTCAATCACTGATATACCTCAAAAACCTACTGAAAGAAGACATATTACTTATGGAGATTTATAACACAACTCAATGCAATATTTACAATGAAAGATCTGCTCAAGAGAATAATATCATGACAACATGACAACATACCGCATAGTGGAGCTCTATATCACAGCTCATTATGGTTTTTACAATGATCATCCTATTGAGTGCCAATCCACATGACATCATAACATCATGATAACATAACCACATGATAGCATAATAACATGATAACATAACCACAATGACATGACACCCATACCACATAGTGGAGCTTTATAACACAACTCATTACGATATTTACATCCATACACATGGGTACATATAACAACATCATCAAAATATAGATACCAAAACATCTGCCAAATCATATACCAAAACATATACTAGTCATCATATCTAAGCACATAAAAAAACATCACATAACATATATCAAAGCATCATAAACATATATCAAACCACCATAAGAAAATACCAAACCAATGTAAGCAAATACCAAACCACCATAAGAAAATACCAAACCATGATGTCAAGTTGCTTTCCTCAACTGGAAAACAAGGAAGGATACATGGCCCACATATGATCCACCATCTCCCATGTAGCTTCATCAAGCCCAAAGTGCTTCCATTGCACTTTAACTTGCTCAATTTCTTAGTTCTAGAGCATGAGCACCATTTTCTACAATATACACTGAGGCTTTGACTAGAATTCTCAATCTCATTCCACCTGTAATACAAACCAGTCAATTACATGATCAACATCCTTAACATACTTCTTAAGCAAAGATACATGGAAAACATTGTGGAATTTCATAGTTGGAGGAAGTGCAAGTTGATAGGCTATTGGCCCAATCCTCTCAATGATACTGAAGGGTCCACAAAACCATGGTGCCAGCTTGGTACATGATCCAATCCACAAGGAGCTATTCTCAGTTTGATGCACAAGTACACTTGTTCCCCAACCTGGAACTTCTTGAACAAATTGTTCCTATCTACATAACTCTTCCGCCTATCTTGGGCTTCTTTTAGTTCTTATTGATCACCTGCATCACTTGCTCCATGTCTACGAACATATATTTTCCAATCAATACTCTGCTAACCGGATCACTCCAACTGATGGGAGTGTTACAACTCCACCCATAAAATGCCCCAAAAGGACGCATCCTCAATGATTCATGATAACCATTGTTGTATGAAAACTCTACCAAAGGAAGATACTTGTCCCACTTTCGCTGTTATTCATCACATACATCCTGCACATGTCCTCCAATATCCTTTTGACCCTCTTCGTTTTTCCATCTATCTGCAGATGATAAGTTGTCCTGAATGCGAACTCTGTGCCCAAACCTGCAAATAATGCCTTCCAAAAATTGGAAGTGAACCTCCTTCGAAACACCATGTAGTCTAACCACATCTCTGATGAACACCTGTGCCACATCACTAGTTGAGAACATAGAATTCATCAGAATGAAGTGTGCAAACTTCGTTAACCTGTCCATAATGACCATGATGGAATCATGATTCTTCACTGTCTTTGGCAACCCTGTGATGAAGTCCATGGAAATGACCTCCCATTTCCATTCCCGAATCATAATTGACTGTAGCAATCCACCTAGATGTTTACACTCTGCCTTCACTCGCTGACAATCAAAGCATCTCGCCATAAACTCTACTACATCCCTCTTCAATTTCGGTCAATTGTAATACCTCTTCACTACTATCAGTGTCTTCTGATAACACGGGACCTGAATATGGTTTCACATGAAATTCCCCAAGATCACTTTCTTGATTTCGCTACTATCTGGTACATATCTCCTATCTTGGAACCTGTTCAATCCTTCTGCTGTAAGACAATAATCCATGCCCTATGCACCTGGACCTGTACATGTACTTGTACCTATACCTGTAACACTACATAAACCTATACTTGCACCTGTACCACTACATGTACCTTTACCTACACCTGTACCTATACCATGACCTATACTATCACCCTGCTACAACCTATGTACAATCTCCATATACCTGACATCCTGCTAATCTGCCTACAAGATCCTATCCTATAAGTCTATCCCATAAGATCTCAAAGCTTCCACACCCTATTCTCTTTACCTTTGATGTACCTAATCTCGAAATCAAACTCGGTGACCGTCGCCAACCATCTAGCCTGCGTGGCATTCAGATTCGCCTGCTCAAACAAATACCTAAATCCGATGTGATCACTCATAAGCACAAACCACCTGCCAAGAAGATAGTGCCTCCACATATTCATTGCATGTATAATCATTTCTAACTCAAGATCATGTGTTGGGTAGTTATACTCATGTTTGTTTAGTTTCCGGGACTCATAACATACCACCTGTCTATCCTGCATAAGGACTCCACCAAACCCTCCCTTTCAATCATCTGTGCATACCACAAACTCTTTGTCCAGATCTGTAACTTGTAGTACTGGTGCATGTGTTAACAACTTCTTAAGCTACTCAAAGCTAGCTTCACACTCCTTTGTCCATTCGAACTCCATACATTTCCTTTGCAATGGTGTAATGGGATAAGTAATTTGTGAGAAGTTCGTGAAGAACATCCTATAATAGTGTTACAGGTGAGACCACCCTAGGGTCTTGGGTTGAGAACCCCAACAAAGCAGAGGGAAAACCACAACAAAAATTGCTCAAGCAATCAACCTAAATGCTTATTCTACTGAACTGTGTAAGAGTGTCCATACCTGGGAGTCTTACATTTGAGTAGATCTCGCATGGTGCAAACCCTCAGCTTCTCTTGATATCTTCGAAACCTGAAAGTTATTCAAATGAAATATATACAACAGTAGAAACATAAAGCATGTTCATGATATTAACTTTAAATCATATAAATGAATGAACAATTATGCATCAATGTAAGATTCATAAGCGAATTACAATATAAATATATGCATAAACACATTTAATATCAGAAACAGAACAACATTCCTTTATTGAAGTTAGGTACAAGTAAAGTGGATAAATATGACCTGAGTCCTTCTCCGGCACCAAGTGGAACCATCCTCTGGATTCGTCCTTTCCTATCCTTAGAAATCTTCCTCCATCACCAATACAAGGATATCTTCAAGAAAGATGAAGGATATCTCTTACAAGGAAACAAGGGTTTTCGGAAGCTTTGGGGAGTGCAGGAAGCACAGGGATTTCATCAGACCATATCAGGGATAATATCACTATAGTATCAATAGCTCATATCTTCTCCCTTAAGGCCTTCCCATGGAGGTTTATTTATACTTCTCCAAATTAGTTTTTTCAGTTGGGAAACAATTGGGCCATGGGCAATAGGAGGTGAGTAATAGGTAAAACCCGTGAACTCCACTCGAAATTAAGGAAATTTAGTTTTTTTTAGTTTTTTAACATACGTACATGGGTTTGGTAAATGCTGACCCATGTGTACATGGTTTTATCACAAGGCAAAGTAGCGTATAGGGAATAAAAAACTGTTTTTTAGATTTTGGACCAAGTCTAGAAGGAAGGGTTTCCCTAGGCCATAATCAGAGCATTAGATCTACCAAGAGTGGCAAATGGTGCTATAACAAATAGCCTACTAGACCCATAAAATATATCACCTCATCTACATTTTTAGGAGCTACCCACTCCATGATAGCGCTTATATTCTCTGGATCTACTACAATGCCCTCCTTGGAGACAACATGCCCCAAGTAGTGTACCTCAGTCTGAAAGAATTTTCACTTGTTGAGCCTAGCATACAACTGATGCTCTCTCAACAACCTCAATACTGCTATTAAGTGCTCAATGTTCTCTTCCTCATTTTTAGAATATACTAGTATATCATCAATGAACACAATAGCAAACTTATCCAAATATGGACCCAACACACTGTTCATCAAACACATGAATGTATCTAGAGCATTAGTTAAGCCAAATGGAACAACGACGAACTCATAATGCCCATACCTGGTCCTGAACACAGTCTTCTAAATTCCCTCCTCTTTGATGCGTACCTAATGGTATCTGGATCTCGTGTTAATATTCAAGAACACTACTGCTCCCTTAATAAGTCATCAATCCTCAGCAAAGGATATTGGTTCTTATAGTCACTTTGTTCAACTACCTGTAATTAATGCATAATCTCAGGGTACCATCTTTCTTCTTCATGAAAAATACCGGTGTGCCCCAAGGTGATACACTTAGCCTAAGGTATCCCTTGTCCAACATTTTCTTCAACTGTAACTTCAACTAAACCAAGTCAGTTGTTCTCATCCTATAAGTTTCTTTTGATGTTGGAGCTTCCCCTCACACTAACTCAATAGAAAATTGTAACTCCCTATGAGGTGGAAATTCTATAATGTCCTCAAGAAATACATCTTTCAACTGATGCAAAATTGGGTACCTGCTCAACATGTCTGCATCCTCAACCTCCTTACCCTTATCACTAGAAATGTGTACTACAAATAACATAACCCTTTCTTGTGGCTACGTTTTTCTTGCTTAGTTTTCACCATCCTTATTGATGTGGCTTTCTTATTACCGTGCAATATTCTTGGTTCCCCATTGTCATAAACACACTCAATAGATTTATCATAGAAGCCTACCTTGGTTCTATGAAGATACAACCAATCCATGCCCAAAAACATACTATATGATATCAACGGTAACACATTCAAATATATTGTTGTAGGAATACGATTTAAATCAAACGTGCAAGCTCTTACCCAATGATGAAATCACTTCTTTGTACCTTTAGCCAACTGCACTAACCAAGATTATGCATGCAATTCCTTATTGAATCCACACTTATCCACCAATTTAGGACTAACATAGCTATAATTAGATCTAGGATCAACCGAAATAGAAATAACTTGATCACAGAGCTTACCATCCCTCTCAATGATAGATGCCTGGTGTTCTTCTTTTGCATTGTCCACTGCTGCATAGATACGTGGAATACTCTAACCAAAATCCCCAATAGTATACGCCTCCTATGCACTGTATATATTTGGCCTTCCACCCTGATGTTGCAGATAATCTCTCCTAAGGTGTTCCTCACCACATGTCCAACACTCCAACCGAATAGTGCCCTCACCTCTATGTTGTTGTTGTTATGACCTGTGTCCCTGTCTAGCTACATTAAATCTCTTTTGTGGAGCCACATTTTCTTTCCCATCTGCATGTTGAGGCCTTATCCTCTTAGGCTGCCATTTACCTCTACCTTTGTCTTTTCCCTTCCATCCATGATGAGATTCATTCTTATGCTTTGATTTCTCATAGCAATGCTTCAATTTCCCAATAAATTTCTCAAGTGACCAAAGCTCATCATACTCAATCCGACCTCTAAATACTAATGGAAAACCACTGAAAAATATTTTAACTTTAGCCTTATCATTAGTAAGATACGGTACATGTCTCAATAGATCCAGGGACTTGGTTGTTTACTCTTCATCTATCATTTTTCACATCTTTAACTCATATAATTCTTTAGCCTTACTGTCGTAGTACCTTTTTGACAAGTATTTCTTCCTTAAAAGCCTCTTGAATTCCAGCCAACTCAAGTCATTTGTCCTGATGTCTCTAACCCACTTAACATCTTCTCGCCAGATGTCTTCTTTACCTTTCAAGCTAGAGATAACTATTCTAGCCTTCATGTTATTTTTGTACTCATACAACTCAAAGAATTTGTTCATCCCAAGTATCCAAGCCTCTGCATATTCTGGCTTCTTCACATATCCATCAAAAGTAGGGGGTTTTTCTTTCTTGAATTCATCAGGTAAGTATCCCCTATCATTCCTCCTATAAGGATGATAGCAATGACGATCATGATGTCTATCAGAATCAGAACTAGAATAATACATTACTCTTGCCCCAACTTTTCGGAGTAACCAACAACCTGCCATCTCTCACTGTGTTAGATCTATCTAACCTGTGTCTACCAGGAGATCTACTGCCATATGATCCATTAGTCCCATCCCCATGTGCATGGCTGATCTGAAGCATCCCTTGTCATTGTATTGCTGTCTAGGTAAATCCTCTCTACGGATAGAGATGATCCCTCTAGCCCAATGAGTGGGACTAGAAACCTACGTGACAATCTACAAGACACTTTCCTAAATTACAATCAAAATGAGAGAAGAGGAAGGAGACCTACCTTGTTATGATGCTATGATGTACTCCCTTGTTGAAGATCTTGATCACTTGCTCCTCAGGCTTAGCTCTACTACTCACAGTGTTTGAATACCTACACAAGAGATCAAAGACATGACAAAGCATACAAGTGCAACAAGCATAATCGAAAGTAATCCACTTAACAGATCAAGGAGCATTAAGATAAATGATGCATTAACACAAGAATTTATGGAAAGTGAACCAACAGTTGTATATATTAATGAATAAAAGAGGAAGCATACAACCAAGCCTTGATGTCAATAAGCCCTCCTTGAGTGAATGTCCAAGTCCAAGCTCAAGCTCTCCAAGCACTCCTTCTCCAAGCCAAATGAGTAGCATGTAGGCATTATCTCAGCATAAGGGTGCAAATAATCAAAGACCAACCATTTGGGAATGGGAGAGGATGAATAAATAGGCATGGAGAGGGAGTTAGGATCTCTCCAAAGATAGGGGAAGGCTCTCATCTCAAGGAGGTATCTCATAGTGATAAGATCAAAGGGAAATATTAGGAGAATTCAACCACATCCACAATGAACAACCTCCAACTCATTGTTCTGGAAGCCTCTAGATCACGAAGCTTCTTGTCCTCTTTGGAAAAACTTTCCTTTTAGGGATCAACGTGAGTATCCAAGTAAAAATTGTGCTGGCAATGCGAGGCCAGTATAATGCAACCTGCCATCAACACTAGTTGCCAGTGTCAGGGTCACGTTGATCCTAAAATTAGGGTTTTAGAGCTTACTTCTTCATGGAAGGCTCAAGGCATGTTTTCATTAAGTCTTTAGGGAGGATTTGGATTGGATAACAGGATGGGTACTGTTACACAAAATATTGTCACCATGACTTTCTGTAGTCAGTGTGAGTCTATCACCACTCATATTGTCCTCCTTTGCAAGTCTCAAACCTCAGCTCTTCATGTCAAGCTTTAAAAATGAGAGAAAGTCTTTAAAAATCTATAAACCTATGGTTTCGCACTTTCTCTTACCATTACCTGCGGTCTCGCACCCCTTGGTCATGTTACCTGTGGACCTGCCCGCTCTGTCTCTAAAGGAGTGGGTGTGGACCCCTGTGAAAGTAAAAAAGGTGCAAGTTTATTCTTAAAAACTCACTTTGGGTTAATTCTGGATGCTTCTAGAAGGAATCTTGACGTGGTTGGTTCGCTCCTAGGTGGTTCATGCATCCCATAACTAAAGGAGCTAACCCCTTGATGAGAGGATCTTATCCCTTTGAAGAAGGACTTATCCCTTTGAAGGTGGACCTGGTAACTTCCCTCCTCTGCACTATAAATTGAGGCATTGGGTT
The DNA here is from genome assembly GCA_031772625.1 of Pinus tabuliformis. Lineage (NCBI taxonomy): Eukaryota > Viridiplantae > Streptophyta > Pinopsida > Pinales > Pinaceae > Pinus > Pinus tabuliformis. Next base: position 698,011,267 of record CM062805.1, on the reverse strand, counting down.
GGTTGCTAGGGAGGTTGAAAGCTGAACATTTTTTCGGGTAAATGCTATTGGAATTGAGACTTCCTAGTTAAGCTTGAGAGGAGAGATTACATACCTTTTGTCTTCATTGGGAAGAGAGTGAAACTTGTCAAAGTAGAGGAGATTCTTGTTGGACCCTGGGAGGAGCTTGTACAGCATCAAGGCACCAAGGTTGTAAAGTTCTTCTTTGATTAAAGTTAATACAATCAGATTCATTTTTCTCAATAAATTGTCTTCTATGGTTTATTTCATGAATTCCTTGATCATCATGATAAATATGGTTTATTATATTGGCTTTTCAGGTGTTATTTGATATGTGTGCATGTTTGTGTTTGCAGATTCTTTAAAAAGGAGCTCATTTGGAAAAACGGAGCGTGGCTTCCACAAACTAGCACTAGACCCGAGGTAGGCCTAAAACACCTAGTAAACTTTATTTATAAATCGCATATTTAGAGAAAGATAGAATTTGTTTGGTTTGCTTGTCGCTAGATATCATTAGATACTAGGGAGATCGGTCTTGTCCGCAAGAACAATTCATCCGCCCGACAGGTACACTACATAATTCCTAAGTTTCGGGCACTCTGGGGTATCACACAGGGAAGTGCAGGAGGTGTGACAAAATACAGTGTAATAGATGCCCCCTAAAGCATGAAGGCAAAATAAGCAATGATGGTTGAGATACTTTACGAACTTTTGCAAGGATGAGAACAAACACTGTCAGGAGACTTGCAAATCAAGGACTCATATACATAGACATATTTGATATCAAAACATGAATCCATGGTATGGAAGCAGCCATCCGGATAGAAAGGACTATGTGAAAAGATCCATGGCATGGGAGCAACCATCCAAATGAAAAGGATCGTCTAGAAGTCTAATATCCAAGGTATGGATGTAGCCACCCGATATATAAGGATCATCGTCATCATAAATTTTGGGAAGGGGTTCCTTGGGTCAGTTAAGTCAAGTTTTTAGTCAATTTTGAGAAAATTTTGTAATATCTTTTTAGCAAAAGTAAAGTCTCCGTGAAATGTGGAAGCAGAGCATGAAGCTAGTAGAAGTCAAAGGGGCTTTAGTCCCTTAGTTGGGTAGATTATAGAGTTGTTTTGAGACCCTCCCATGGTCCGTGGACCATGGTATTGTAAAGAAAATGCTATAAATAGATGAGTCATAGCGAGTCTAAGTATCAATGAATTTAGAAGAATCATTGTAATGGAAAGGTGCTAAGGCAGGAAAGGTTTGTTTCATGTACTTAGGCCAAAGCGGAAGGCTCCTGCTGCTGAGTGCACGGAGACCTTGGTAAGTCTACAGGCTGAGTGCAGCGAATATTTTACGGGCGGCGTTGCCGCCCCAATTTCGAACTGGGGTCCAATGTGGCGATACCTTTGAATATAGAAGATAATCAGGCTCCACACCCAACAATCTCCCACTTGGAGACTGATTCTAGCAACTCCACCGCTGCTCCATTTGCTGGACAATGACTCCTCTTTGGACCTGGTTGTTTCTCATCTTCATCATCATCCTTGAAGACTAATTGAAACTAAGCATATTCTCAATTTCTCCCTGGTTACAACTTTTGTTAGCATATCTGCAGGATTCTGGCTAGTGTGTATCTTTTCCATCTTCAACTCTCCATCTTCCAACACTAATTGTATGAAATGGTACTTGAGTTGTATGTGTTTAGTCCTGGAATGAAATGCTGAGTTCTTTGCAAGATGAATGGCACTTTGGCTATCATTGTATAATGTGCCCATATCATGCTCCTTACCCAATTCACCCATAAACCTTTGTAACCAAATCATTTCTTTACTAGCCTCTGTAGCAGCAACATACTCTGCTTCTGTTGTTGAAAGTGCAACAACAACTTGGATTTTTGAAACCCAACTGACAATTGTTCCTCCAACAGTAAATACATATCCTGTAGTTCTCCTCGTGTTATCTCTATCACCTGCCATATTTGCATCAACATATCCTTGTAGGGAGATGTTTGAACCACCAAAGCATAATGCTTGATTTGTGGTACCTTTCAAATATCTGAGAATCCATTTCACTGCCATCCAATGTTCCTTTCCTGGATTGTTCATGTACCTGATTACAACTCCCACTGCATGTGAAATATCAGGCCTTATGCAGACCATTGCGTACATTAAGCTTCCAACTGCTGATGCATATGGGACTTTAGACATATAATCCATGTCTTCTTGGGTCTTTGGGCACATTTCCTTGCTAAGTTTGAAATGGCTAGCAAAAGGTGTACTAACTGGTTTTGCATTGTGCATGTTAAATATTTTCAACACCTTTTGTATGTACTCATTCTGAGACAATGTTAATTTATGATTTTTCCTGTCTCTAGTTATTCTCATACCAAGGATTTGTTTTGCAGCTCCCAAATCCTTCATTGCAAATGAATTTGCCAATTTTCTTTTGAGCACATTTATTTCCTGCATGTTAGATCCTACAACAAGCATGTCATCTACATAAAATAACAATATAATATAGCTGCCATCATTTTTCTTTTTCAAATAAACACAATGATCAGAGTGACATCTAGTATAACCTTGTTTAGGCATAAACTTGTCAAATTTTAGATACCACTGCCTTGGAGCCTGTTTTAAGCCATGCAAGCTCTTCTTCAACCTGCACACTAGTTTCTCCTTCCCTTTCACCTCATATCCTTGTGGCTGCTGCATATATATCTCTTCCTCCAAATCCCCATGGAGAAAGGTTTTCTTTACATCTAACTGCTCAAGATGCAAATCTTCAGCTACTACAACACTTAAAATAGTTCTGATTGAAGTCATTTTAACAACAAGAGAAAATATTTCATCAAAATCAATACCTTTCTTCTGTGCAAACCCCTTCACCACAAATCTAGCTTTGTACCTCTATTTTCCTCCATCTTCTTCCTTCAACCTGTAAACCCATTTATTCTTCAATGTAGTTTTTCCTACAGGCAACCTGACTAAATACCAAGTCTGGTTATGCATTAAGGAGTCCATCTCTTCTTCCATGGCTACCTCCCACTTCTTCCTGCTTTCAACCTGCATTGCTTCTTCATAGCATTCGGGTTCACCGGAATCAGTCAACAATAAATAATATAATGAAGGAGAGTATCGTTCAGGGGGTCTACTTATCTTGGTAGATCTTCTAACACCACTTTCAGGTGTTTGGGGTGCCTGTTGTTGTTGTGGTGGTTGCTATTGTTGTGGTTGTTGATTATTATTATTTTCATGCACCTTTACTTTTTCAGTGATTTCATCAAGAACTGCGTATTCCTTGTTTTCCTTTTCCCGTTTCTTTTCCTGCAACTGATTCTTATACAAGACCTTTTCATTGAATATTACATCTCTGCTCCTAATGATTTTGTGATTTTCGTAATCATATAAGCGATAACCAAAATCATTAACACCATGTCCAATAAAGGTACATTTCTTTGACTTTGCCTCAAGCTTTGTTCTATTTTCTTTATCAATATGGACAAAGGCCTCACAACCAAAAGGCTTTAAAATAGAGTAGTTTACCTTTTTACCTGTCCATGCTTCCTCTGGAACACCACCATCCAAGGAACTTGAAGGCCCTCTGTTTATTAGATAAACAGAAGTATCTACAGCATCTGCCCAAAACTGTAAAGGCAATCCTGCATGCAATCTCATGCACCTTGCACGCTCCATGATTGTTCTGTTCATCCTTTCTGACACACCATTTTCTTGTGGTGTTCTTGGAACTGTCTTTTCTCTGCGAATTCCATGCTCTGAACAGTACCTATCAAATTCTTTGTTGCAATATTCACCTCCATTGTCTGATCTAAGACATTTCAATTTCTTTCCTGTCTAAATCTCAACCAAAGCTTTCCATTTCTTGAAAGTATCAAATACATCAGATTTATTCTTAATACAATAAATCCATGTTTTTCTAGTTGCATCATCAATAAAAGTAACATAATAACGAGAGCCACCGAGAGATGATACCTGAGCAGGTCCCCATACATCTGCATGCACAAGCTCTAATTTTTCGCTCTTCTTTTCTTTCCCAACTCTGAGAAATCTAACTCTCTTCTGTTTTCCATAAATGCAGTTCTCATAGAAATCCAAATCAACATTCTTCAAACCTGGCAACAAATTCCTTGAGTGAAGAATCTTCATCCCATTTTCACTCATGTGTCCGAGCCTATGATGCCATAACGCTGCATCTGCTGCTTTGGAAGTTAAAGCATTAACAGAGTTAGAAATGCCATTGCATAAATACAATGTACCAACCTTTTCGCCTTTTGCTATTACCAAGGCTCCTTTGGTGACCTTCCAAGCTTTATCTGTGAAAGTTGTCACACAACCTTCACCGCCTAACTGCCCTGTTGAAATCAGATTTTTCTTTAGGTCTAGAACATGCCTTACCTCCTTTAGTAGCCATTGGTTTCCATTCTGCAGTTTTACAAGAACCTTACCCATTCCAACGATTTTACAGGGTTTGTCATCACCCAGACGAACTTGTCCAAAATCTCCTTGAACATAGTCATGAAAGTATTTCTTATTAGGTGTGGCATGGAATGAAGCCCCTAAATCTACCACCCAGGAATCAGTAATATTTTCGAAAGAAAGAATCAAAGCATCTTCTAACACCTCACCTGTCACATTTGCTTCATGATTGTTTTCTTGTTGTGCATCTCCTTCTTTTCCCTTCCGAGATCTACAGTCTTTCTTTAGGTGTCCTTTCTTTCCACATTTCCAGCACACTATCCCCGATCTTGACTTGGATTTGTCTTTCCTTGATTTACTGCGATATCCTAAGCTCTTTCCTCTTTCCATTTTTCTTCCTCTAGACTTTGCACTCAAAGCATTTCCCGATGTCTCACCAGAGCTTTTCCGTCGCATTTCCTCGCAAAGGATAGCACCGACAACATCATCAAACTTTAAAGTACTAGATCCAGAAATGGAGTTACTAATGGCCATTACCAAACCATTCCAACTTTCCGGTAATGAGCACAAGAATAACAGAGCTCTAACTTCATCATCAAAGTTTACCCCTACAAAACTTAAATGACTTGTAACTGTATCAAAATCATTTAAATGGTCTGCAACAAATCCACCTTCTGACATCTTCATATTAAATAACCGTTTCATGAGAAATACCTTGTTTTAGGCCGAGGGCTTTTCATATAGTTTCGACAATGCCTGAATGAAACCCTCTGTCGTGGTTTCCTTCGAAATGTTGAAGGCGACTGACGCAGCAAGGCACAACCGTATTGTTCCAAGTGCCTTTCTATTGAGAAGGTTCCATTCTTCGTCTGTCATACCCGTCGGCATCTTTGATTTTCCGCCCAATGGTAGGTATAGATCTTTCTGATACAGATAATCTTCCATCTGCATCTTCCACAGCGAGAAGTTTTGGCCGTTAAATTTCTCGACCCTAAACTTACCATCTTCCGCCATTGCTCCCACTCGAACCAGGAATCCTTCTTTCCTGCGAGTTTATCAGCCAAATAGACCTTCGGCTCCGATACCAGTTGTTAGAAAATTATATATTACGAAGCAATGGAACACATAAAATATTGCAGAAATATAAACACAGAAAACGCATAAAACAAGAGAGACACAGATATACGTGGTTCACCCAATTTGGGCTACGTCAACCCCGAACAGCCAATCCTTCCTTTCTATTATATAGAAAAATGAAGAAACACAACCTACAGCAGATCCACTGTAATATCCTCTGTTTTCTCTCACAGTCTCACCTCTCTATTTCCCGCTCACAGAATACACATTTATCACACAGCCTCAAATACAATGCCCTCATACAAAGAGAGGGGTTGCCTTTTAGGGAAAAAACCATAAACTAAACATAAGTTCTACCGTCAGATCATCCTCCTAATGAACGGCCCAGATTGACTAGAAATTAATATACTTTTACAAGGCAATTTTACAGCTGTTTTTAGCTTCGGGGGTGCTGCCCCCTGGACCCCCTCGCCAGGGGGGGCCTCCCAAAGGTCGCAACCGCCCCCCCTGGACCCCCCTTGCAACGAATATTTTATGGGCAGCGTTGCCACCCCCATTTCGAACTGGGGTCCAATGTGGCGATACCTTTGAATATAGAAGATAATCAGGCTCCACACGCAACATCCTTGCCTTATTTGTGACGAGGATCACTATACCAACACTGCCCTAGTCAATCTGAAGTTAGTCGTTTGTTGAAAGGTGCCCCTGGGACTCCTACCGTACTCAAAGAGCCTTTTCCCTCGCAGCAAACTCAAATGGTGGCTGATCCATCTCAATCCTCTTCTCCCTTTGGTTCTTAGGTATTTATGGCTGGGACGATTCCCGTCCACATTATTACTCGGGAAAAAGAGTATCCGTCACCTGCCAAGAAGGAGCCTGAGGTCCCCTCTAGTGCTCCTCCATCTAGTTCTGGTCCCCTTCATATTGAGCGACCTAGCACTGAAGCGATCATCTGACCTCCTCCTAAAGGCATGCTCTGGAAATCTTCATACAACCCTAATGCTCGTGTTGCTCAACACTATAGCATCATTGAGGACTTAGCCCAGTCTCCGTCAGCTATGTCCACATTAGAAGTCCTCCAGAGCTGCCCCTCTCAGAGGAAGTCATTGCTATCGGTTATCGGTGGCATTGACCTGACCTATTCGGATTTGATCACTTTTGACCTAGGCAGTCATATACTGAGACTACCTCACCAATTGCCTTCCTTATCCAGTTCATCATCAATTCTAAAACAATTCATCGTACCGTCATTGATGAAGGTGCTTCTACTTGCATAATGTCTGTTTCTTGTTGGAAGGCTATTGGTTCTCCGACTCTGAGCCAGTCTCCTACGACCTTGGAAGCCTTTGATGGGAGAGAGTCTCGTCCTTATGGTATACTCCAATGCTTGCCTATTACTTTGGAAGGGAAGACGGTCGAAGTGGAGGTTGAAGTTGTTGATGCCAATTTAACTTACAACCTCCTTTTAGGACGAAGCTGGACATATGCCATGCGAGCCGTGGCTTCATCTCTATTTCGTGTCATTCGTTTTCCTCATCAGGGGAAGATCATCACAGTAGACTAGTTGTCCTTCTTTGCCTCCACCTCCTCTAATGGTAACGTGCCTTTTGTAAAGCATACCTCCGTTCCGTGTGAGAGTGTGGGCGTTGGGCTCTTTAAAGATCCTACCCTTATGGGTGTTTTTTCGCTCCCACCTCCCAACATCGCTCCCATTAATATGATTTTTGTTCGCTCTAATCCTTGGGTTCTTCCCCTCACTGATCAGATAGAATCCTGGGCGATGAGATGTCGTTGAGTCCTGCCAAGCTCAACTATGTCGAAATTGTTTTTGCATCGGCTCCCTCCTCTGAATCTGCTCCTTTGAGCAGAGCTCTCGACTCATACGTTCAATCCCCTTGGCTTGGAGATGGCACTTCTTTGGACCCTTTAAAGGAAGCTTTTCCTTCTGATGAAGTGATTATTGAGACCATGTCTTTTGAGGAACCCCCTTAGTCTAATCATCACCATCGTTCCTCATTTCTCCCTGCCCATCGGGAAATGCTTACTTGTCTCGAGCGGTTTGCTCCTTGTCTCCCATCCCAACCCCTTCAAACACCCATCCAAGTTCATCAAGTGTCTTCTGAAGGGAATATGGGGAACATTATGCAAACTCAGCCCATCGACATCTCTGCTAAACCAGGGATTGTCGAGCACATCCATGTTGGAGTAACCTGTACTCCGGAGGAGATTCAACTTTATAGTGATCTTTTTTGTGAATTTCGTGATGTGTTTTCTTGGTCTTACGAAGAGATCCCCAACATCGATCCTAGCATCATGGTGCATGAGATACCTACCTATCCAGGTGCTAAACCTATTCAGCAGCGTCTACGCCCCGTGCACCCCCGAAAGGCTGTAGCTATTAAAGCGGAAGTTGAAAAGCTTCTTAAGGCTGGTTTTATTTACCCCATCCCACTCATAGATTGGGTCTCTAATATTGTCCCTGTGACTAAAAAATAGGGCACTATCAGGGTATGTGTTGATTATCATGATATTAATCGTGCCTATCCCAAAGATAACTACCCTACACCCTTCATTGACTAGTTCATTGATGAGTGTGTCGGGAGTGAGATGTATTCATTTATGGACAGCTTTTCTGGTTATAACCAGATTAATATTTCGCCTACGGATCAACATAAGACTGCCTTTATCTGTCCATGGGGCACTTTCACTTATAAAAAGCTCCCCTTCGGTTTAAAAAATGTCAGTGCCACCTTCCAACGTGCAATTTCTTATGCGTTTCATGATATTCGACACATTGTATAGCCCTACCTGGATGATCTTCCGGCTCATTCAGCAAAGCGCCAGGACCATCCAACCCACCTTCATGAAATTTTTCTATGTTTTCGACACTATCGTATCTGGATGAATCCACATAAATGTGTCTTCTGCATTGATTCAGGTAGACTTCTCGGATTTATCATCTCCCGAGAGGGTATCTGTCTCGATCCCCTTAAAGTCAAAGCCATCCTGAATCTCCCTCCCCCCACTTCTTTGCAACAATTACAGAGTTTGCAGGGTAAAGTGAATTTTTTACGATGATTTATTCTGAATTATGTCGAAGTGGCTAAAGGCTATATGCGGTTATTAAAGCAGGATACCCCTTTTCTTTGGGATGCCGCTGAAAAAGAGTCATTCGAGCGTCTCAAAGCCCTCCTTGTTTCTGCTCCACTATTGTGTCCCCCTGATTATCACCATGACTACACTCTGTATTTAGCCGCTGGCGATACCACTATTGGCATGGTTCTAGTTCAAGATGATGATGATGACACTGAGCATGTCTTTTACTATCTCAACCACAATTTACTAGATACAGAAACTCGATATGCATATGTTGAGAAGTTGGCATTGGCTGTCGTTTGTGCCGTTCAACGTTTCCGCCATTATATATTATTGTGCACCACAACGGTGGTTTCTAATTGCAACCCGGTGCTGTACATTTTGTCACGTCAGTTACTGGGGGCAAATACTCAAAGTGGATTGTCATCCTCTAAGAGTTTGACTTGGAGTTCACCACTACCAAGTCTAAGAAGTCCCTCATCTTTGTTGAGTTGCTTTGCTCTTTGCCATTTGTTACTATGCCCTCTCGATTAGAGGACCATACTATGTTCTTGATTAGTACCCTTGATCTTCAGACGTCCTCTTTTCATCTTGATTTGTCCAAGGATGTTCAGCGATAGATTCGCCATCATTCTGAACCTTATCGCATTATTGGGGACACCCTGTACCATCTCGGTGCTGACTCTATTATATGTCGATGCTTAACATTCGAGGAAGCCGAACGAGTTCTAAATGATTGCCATTCTGGCGCCTATGGTGGTCACATGTCCGGGTATGCTACTGCTCAGAAGATCCTCAGTGCTAGTTATTTTTGACCCTCCATCTTCAAGGATTGCATTCTTGCCGTCCGTTCTTGTCATGAGTGCCAAATCTACCAATGGAAGATGCACGTGCCTCCCGCTCCATTGCACCCTGTCATTACTGTCGGCCCTTTTGCCAAATGGGGCATTGATTATATGACTTGTAACCCTTGCTCAGCCGGGGGGCATGGGTATATCATCGTTGCCATTGATTATTTCACAAAATGGGCTGAGGTGATGCCTACACTATCTAAAGATGGTCACACAGCGGTGCAATTTTTATTTAATCATGTCATCTCACGATTTGGAGTCCCTCAGGCTATCGCTACTGATCACGGCAAACATTTCCATAATCATATGATGACTGAGTTAACAACCCAGCTAGGCTTGAAGCATGATAGCTCGACACTATACTATCCTCAGGCCAATGGCCAAGTAGAAGCCGTCAACAAAGTTCTAGTTACGATGCTTCAATGCACCATCGGCATGCACAAGTCCAACTAGCACTTGATGTTGTTCTCCGCCTTATGGGCCTACTGAACTTCAATGAAGGATGACATCAAGTTCACACTGTTCCAATTAGTTTACAGTCTGGAGGCTACCCTTTCGATTGAGTGTGAGATCCCTTCTCTGAAATTAGCCATCGAATTACTCCCCAACACTACTCCGGTAGAAGAACGTCTTCTCTATCTAGAGTGACTAGACGAGACCCATCGATTAGCCTCTCTAGCCATTGAAGCATAGAAGAAGAGAGTGAAAACTCACTTCGATCATACTGTCCATCCTCGTTCTTTCGTTGAAGGAGATTTAGTCCTACTTTATGATCAAGCAAATGATAAGCTGGGGGCAGGCAAATTCGAGCCTATGTGGCACGAGCCTTATATTGTAAAACGAGTTTTGCAAAAAGGGGCCTATGAGCTGATTGATTATGAAGGGAACCCTCTAGATAAGCCCTAAAATGGGCTTTATCTATAAAAATATTATGCATGAACCCCATGCATTCTGATTTGTACATGTGTGTGTTTTCAGCAGGTGTGTTGTATGTGTGTTTTCATGTTTGGCTCGGCGTGTAGGCATGATTGCCGCTTATTATGTCTTTTGCTTCTTGTGCAGATGTCTGGTACACCTTACGTTGGTTTCGTTGATGGTGTCTGTCGCAGTACCTGCAACCTTTCTTCTACGGCATGGGTGATGTACGATCCTCACAGTGACTTAGTAGACCTTCAAGGTGTTTTTCTGGGTTGTACCACAAACAACGTCGCTAAATATAGTGTTGTTATTGAATTATTGAACGAGGCTATTAACCTCAGCATTCCTTCATTGGTTGTGAATCTGGATTCTCAGCTTGTTGTCCACCAGCTTAATGGGCGTTATTCCGTCAGAGATCATCGGATTTTAAGGTTGTATTTATGTGTTAAATTGTTAGAAAGGAATTTTGATTTTATTACATATCAACACATTCCAAGAAGATTAAACACGTTAACTGATGCATTAGCAAACCATGTATTAGACAGACATTTGTGTAACATGTAATCAAAACAACATATAGAAGCATTCAAAACACAATAATGAACCATAGGAATATGTATATGTATATATATCTCGTGTGGCGCACCGAGGCGCTCAAAAAATAAGTGTATATGTCCAAATAGAGTCTGTGTTCTCCATACATCCGAGACACATGTCTCTCAAAAAATCAGCAAGAAATAAAACCTAGGCATCTACTGCGATTGGTTATGCTCCCTATAGCACACCACTTGTAAGGACCTCCGGTTGCGGGTGCGACGGGCGCCGGGCGAAGGCGTGCACGAGGGCACACAGGTGGGCGCGCGGGCGCACGACGGGTGCGTGCTAAACGAGCGTGCGAAGGTATGCGGGCAGATATGCGACGAAACATGTGACGTTATGGACAACACCTAAAAACGACTAAGTGTTGGGGCAAGTTGATACATGTGATAAGAGGAGCTTGCGTTTGGAAGCAAGCCAACTTGTTAATAAAGGCCTTGTGGGTGTATTGTGGGGTCGGCCAAAGGGCTGACACCCCCATGTGAACCACGTAGGAAAGGTATATACATATGAGTGCGAGAGCTCATTCATTCATTCAAGACTTTCGCTCATAGCCTTCGCATAAGACAAAAGGAGTGCGCAGATTTAGTGAGGAAATGCGCACACCTCATGCGCATTAGACTTGAAGGTTTGTGCAGGTTGTCTTGGTGGATGGTTGGCAAAGAGTGCCATGCGTGAGTGGATTCTTGGGTACGGTTTCGTGCAGGATTTGGTAGGAAGGTTGGGTGGCTCGGGTGAGCACCTCTTCTTGTGCAAAGGTGCACGACACGTTGTAAAAGGCAGGTGGCCTGTTTATTGTAAAAATTGGTTAAGTGTGAGACTTGGTTCGGCCAAGACACACTATTGTATTGTAAATCTGATATTTTTCATAAAATTGTTGGGCAGACTGTTTGGGAGTTGCCCCTCCCCTTTATACTTGTTTGCAATTGTTGTTATCGGTTAATTGCATATGGATAATGAATGAGTATGGGCTTCATTAAAGTATAAAGGATAATGCTTTTACTTGGTTGCGAAACACAAACTAAGTATGTTAATGTTGGAGTAGGCGTAGTCCACGAATGTTAGTATTGTTAAAAAGAAAGCGTTCGGTTGTGCCGCACCTCGCTAAAAGCAGGTTGGAAGACTACCGCAGGTGTAGGGGCGTGACAGTTGGTATCAGAGCTCAGTTGGAGCTGGTGAGCAAAGGTTGTTTGTGACAGTAACAAGGGTACTTGCAGGTGAAGGAAACCATTTCACACGAAGTGGAACAAGGGTTGGTTCAGGTTGTAGGTGACTTGGTAAAGATGTCTATCTTGCAGAAATTGGGTTATGAATCCTTCGAAGAATTCGAAGGGAGTCTACTTGAAGAGTCAGAAAGAGTAAAACAAGGATTTGTAGAATGTGGCAAAAGGTTGTTTGAAACAAGGGATGCCCTTCGTGCCTTGGTTAAGGAAGGGATTTCTGATGAGAATAGAGAGGAAGCTCTTCGACTTGCAGAGGAAACAGACTTGATTGAAGCAGAACTCAAGGAGCTCAAGATAAGACAGAAATTGAACCAAAAGGAAGTGAGGCATCTCCTAGCCTTGAAGAGGAAGGCTGAAGCTAAGGAAGAACTTCTTCAACTTGGTTGGACAATAGAGCAAGATGAAGTTGCAGATTGTGCTAACAAGGAAGAGGAAGTCGTGGTAGATGAAGATGTTGCAGACATGATTACGATGGAGGATGAACTTGAGGCTGATCAAGTTGAAGCAGGAACGTGCAGTTTGTGGACATGGATGGATGAGGATACTCACATGGAGGAGCCTCATGATGATGAAGTAAGTATTGATACTTGTGTTTCATTTGGGCATTTGGTAGATGGACCGTATGCAGGGAAGGGCAAAGCCAATTTTCCTATGTTATGGAGGATCTTACCATGGATGGCTAGGATGGAACCTTGTATGGAGAAGCAAGGATTGTCGATTGTTGCAGGACTTGTTAGGGCTGCTTGTGACCTTATGGTAGAAGGTACAAAGGCCCTTGACAAGGGTGGAACTTGATGATCGTTGTGAAGGATTGGGTCATGCTTTAGCCACATGGCTAAGTGCCCGGCATGACTCATGGACAGATTGGAGGGCACACACTTGTGATTCTTGGGTGGACTTCTCATGGCCAAGACCAAGGGATAGTCTTGGTGGACACTTTGGTGGAGGAGCTATGATGGAAGGGACTCATGATGATGATGATATGGTTGGGTGACCGAGTTCACTAAACCGAAGATTGTAGCAGCTTGGATGAGGATGGTTGATGGTTGTGATGAGTCTACTTGGTTGGACTACATGGACAACATAGTCATGGACATCAGGTTGGAGGCATGGAGCATGGCAGTCTTATGCAGGGACATTAAGTGGGAACACTTGTGGAGGTGTCATGGACATCCAATGAGGAGTGCCAAGACAAGGATGTTGTGCAGATGGATTTGCTAGTGTGACATAGAGACTTGTTACTTATGAGTTGATGGAGAGGTTGTACACTCTTGTGCAACAAGACCATGGACTTGGATGGAGTTGTGAGCAAGTTATGGAGCATTCCTACTACATGGAGATGTTGGTTGGAAATGACTCATGGAGCTCATGATGACATGAGATTGTTGTGACTTTTAGGGACTTCATGTACAGTGGACTTAGAAGATCTGATGCATTGAGGAACTGAGGTCAGGAGACTTTGATGCAGTATGGGATGCATACTTTCAAAGTACATGTATGGGCATGGCTTGGAAGAGTGACTTGATGTAGAGGATCGGTATGAGGCACTTTGGAGTGATGGAGTTACAACGATGATGATGATGATGCTTTGGTGATACACTTGAGCATGGGTTGAACCGAGACTCAACTACTTTCTATACATGAGAGCTGATCTGATCGAGGATCATGGGCAACACATGGATAGTTGAGACAAGTGCATACTTGTTTCTATGGAGACTTGAGGATGGCACATTGTAGATGATGAAGAGGCTTCATGGACTTGAATGGGGCACATCGAGAGTTGGTTTGAGGAGATGGTCTCTTCACATGGAGGAGAGACACATATGGACAACAAGTTGCAGATGAGATGGATGGAGTTTCCATGGACCTGAGCATGGATTATGGAGATACATACCTTGGTATGGTGAGCTTGGTGGCAGTGGTCACTAGGCCGGGACATAGTGGGGAAAGAGTCTCTACATATGTTGCAAGGATGTTTTCCTTGTGTAGAAAGGTCGACATCATGGATGAATGATGATCTTGGTGGAGAGCTACCGGGATGGTATGTTGTCGAGGACAACAACGATTTCAAGTGGAGGAGGATGTAAGGACCTCCGGTTGCGGGTGCGACGGGCGCTGGGCGAAGGCGTGCATGAGGGCGCGCGGGCGGGAGCATGGGCGCACGATGGGCGCGTGCTGAACGGGCGTGCGACGGTATGCGGGCGGATATGCGATGAAACATGCGACGTTATGGACAACACCTAAAAACGACTAAGTGTTGGGGCAAGTTTATACATGCGATAGGAGGAGCTTGCGTTTGGAAGCAAGCCGACTTGTTAATAAAGGCCTTGTGGGTGTATTGTGGGGTCGGCCAAAGGGTTGACACCCCCATGTGAACCACGTAGGAAAGGTATATACATATGAGTGCGAGAGCTCATTCATTCATTCAAGACTTTCGCTCATAGCCTTCGCATAAGACAAAAGGAGTGCGCAGATTTAGTGAGGAAATGTGCACACCTCATGCGCATTAGACTTGAAGGTTTGTGTAGGTTGTCTTGGTGGATGGTTGGCAAAGAGTGCCATGCGTGAGTGGATTCTTGGGTACAGTTTCGTGTAGGATTTGGTAGGAAGGTTGGGTGGCTCGGGTGAGCACCTCTTCTTGTGCAAAGGTGCACGACATGTTGTAAAAGGCAGGTGGCCTGTTTATTGTAAAAATTGGTTAAGTGTGAGACTTGGTTCGGCCAAGACACACTGTTGTATTGTAATCTGATATTCTTAATAAAATTGTTGGGCAGACTGTTCGGGAGTTGCCCCTCCCCTTTATACTTGTTTGCAATTGTTGTTCTCGGTTAATTGCATATGGATAATGAATGAGTATGGGCTTCATTAAAGTATAAAGGATAATGCTTTTACTTGGTTGCGAAACACAAAATAAGTATGTTAATGTTGGAGTAGGCGTAGTCCACGAATGTTAGTATTGTTAAAAAGAAAGCGTTTGGTGGTGCCGCACCTCGCTACAAGCAGGTTGGAAGACTACCACAAGTGTAGGGGCGTGACACCACCACTCGTGCGACTCGCCTCAATAGGCGGTGAACCCTTGGTATCAACCCTACTGTATGTATCGGGAACTCTATGGGGACCTCCTTGATCCCCATGTAATCAGGGATCCCCGCCGTCAGGCCCTCGAGATTTTGGGCCACTGTCTCCATCGAATCGCTGGCTGGGGGAGCCAAGGCTAGCTCTCTGATGCCCTGTGGATCCCTCCATGCCTCTGGAGCCAGTCCTACTAGCCTCACTAGTCTCACATCTGCAAATACCATAGAGTACATCATTAGGACATATGAATGAAAAAATCTAAAAAACATCATAAAAGATAAAATACAAAAGTAGTGTGATCAAGTGTTTTACCGCCATCGTCCCACTACTCGCTAGTGGGCAGCTGCATGTCAGGGTCTCCATGAAAGTCCATATCAGCATATGGCCAGTCCTCGACGAAGATCGTCTGGCAATCCAAACACTCACAGAATAGTGTCCCCCATGACACTAGTCGTCTGCCATCCCCACGTGGCATAACATGCGCCCACCATGTGATTCTGGTCTCCTGCGGTCTGGGCCTGTCCAAGTCCATATCGTGCAACTGCAATATTGGCACCCGCTCCAGCATGAGCGGGATCAAGATAGACTCGTAGCCAAATTGTTTCGTCTCCCCACGACAACAATTGGTAAGCTATCTCTTCATGTTGGCCGTCACTATTTCTGCCCAGTTGAACATGGTCGAGTTGAGGCATTCAAGAGCCAACCGGAGTTGGGTCTTTGTTGCCTTGTATTGGGCTTGGGAGCCCACTGCCCTTGTCACCATAAATAAAACTGCATGAAGAACCAAGTCTTCCACTGTCGGAATTGCCACCTTCCCGCTTTTTTATTTGCATGCCCGTGGGCACACTCGTGCCATCAGCATGTCTAGTGATTCGCTCCCAGTTCGTTGGCCCTCTAGAATCGGCCTCTCACTGCGACGGGACAATCTGGTCAGGAAATATATATCCATAGCATCGAACTCAATGTCTCTTCCCCGATAATGAATTTTTTCGTCTATTGGGTTCCAAGCACGAATCAGCAACTCTAACAAATCGGGTTGGGCCCAAAGGTGTGGAGTAAGGAAGAATTTTAGCAACCCGCACACACGTAAAGCATTTCAGCACCCAGCATTAGCAAAGGCTTCCTCATCGTTGACATCGTGAGTTTGTTCCTGCCAAACAAATGCCATGATGCCCTGCATGACAAGAAAAAATGAATTAGAACTCCTTATGTAAATTTAAATTCATAATTTACATAAAAATTAATTTTACGTTGCCATCATGACTGTTTTTAAAATAGTCGCAATGGTGCTCAGTTCACAGTTCATTTTTCTCATGATCATCGCGAGAATACATCAGTTTCTTGCGACGATCCAAAGGTGTCACGTGTAAATCACACTCGGTCATCGAGAACCGAAGCGGCTTTCCCGTGATGACCAAGAGGTGGACTCCGATTCAAAAATCCATCTAAATTCACCTGCCCAATGCTAAAGTGCATGAAAAAACTACTAAAATGTAGCACAAGATGAAATGTACTTACTTAGCAAAGGTTTTAGGACGAACTGTGGACGGATGAGGCCAGAATCAACTTGAGAACTTCGCTCAGGTTGGTGCTCTAAACGCTCCATAGTAAAATGAACAGTGCAAATGGTAAAAACAAACGAATTACCCTCCCCGCCCCCCCCCCCCCCGCCTTTTACAGTAATTTTTTGAAATATTAAAAATTTTACTTTAGAATGTGGGTTTTTTCCATTTTTATTATATGGTTGATTGGAGTTTTTGGTTTTTAACTATGTTTCTGCATATATTAATCATTTTATGTCGAATGGTTTTACATTTTATGTGTTTTTGTGTAGAACTACAGGTAGTGGAGTTATGTTGTACTTCGTGTACACTTGATCCGTAAAGTTCTCTTTAACACTCTTTTCTGACTTAAAAGACAAAAAGATAGCTGAGTTATTCCTTTTGACTTGTTAAACGAAATAAGAGGTGGTCTTCTTTAAGCTCTTTTCTGACCGTATAAACATGAAAAGATTTCCAAACCTTTGTCATTTTGGGTTCGTTATTGGTTATGAAACGATGTGATTTCGATCGCTTTTCTAATTTTTCGGGTCGTGGTCACTAATCACGAAAAGTACTCCTTGATCGTAATGGTCAAGCGGTTCTTTCGAGTATTGTTTTATACTTTTTCAGGCTCAAGAGACACAACTATACAAAAAAGGACCCCCCTGGAGTTTTCTTTTCCGTGTCTTTTTCAAACTCTTTAAACATGAAAAAGACTCCGAGTTTTACATATGTCGGACTCGTTAAACCCTGACGACATTGGAATCATCACCATGACGAGGCTCAAGCTTCTCCTCCCTAAGGCTCGTTAAACTATTACTAGGTTGGATTCAACCGAAGGTTGAACTTATATTACAAGCACATTCTATCCCCTTCAAGCTTGTTTTCAAAAAATAATTGGGGTACTCGCCAGTAATGGTGGGGGGAAATTTGGAAATCATCATTGTCTATGGCAGCTAGTCCTTCTTGAAAATCGACACTTTTGCTTCTTATCAGGTTGGGACATCCACACATCATCATCTGGCCTTCTGTGGGTTTGGTTTTCCATTTAGCCTCATTCCATCTGATCCATGCTGTCTCCATCGAGCCTCTGATCCCTTGGTGCTTGAATGTTGCCACCCTCCGAAGTCGTGTCGCCGACATGTTCAAGAGTATAATCCTTCTGTAGTTCACATCCTTACCTCCTCTTCTGATACTTTGTTTCGCCATCTACCGCTTGTTCCTTATCTCATGTCGTTGATGGGGGAAACATTATGGCCCTCCTACAACAGATCGTCTCCTATCGACATCAGCTCATTATCCAGGAGATTGACTAAGAGATCCCCTTTGGTACCTTGGAGCTTGCATGCCTCAATGACAAGTTCTTCACACTTGACGATCGACCTTCATCATTGGTCGTCGATTGGGTGATTCCACGAGTGTTCGACTTCAGCTCCTTCACACTTCGTGGATTGTACTAGACAGTACCTTGAGAACCATTGGCATTATTGGTGGTTTCTCTCGTGCTTGTTAACGATTTTCATCATTGACCGGTACTCAAGCGACTTTCTATCATGCTCAACCTCAGCACATCTATTTGCATGCTAGAATTTGTACTATGATCGGTTGGGTTCAAGACCCCGAACTTAGATTACACATGTTTGAGCTGCATGGATTGGTTTGTGATTGCATGACTCATTGATGGATGGCTGTGACCATACCTGAGTCTTCATGGATGGCTGCGACCATACCTTTATCATTATCATGGTCTTATTAGCTGGGTGGCTGTGTCCATACCACAGACCTAGTTCATATGTCTTTTGGATGGCTATGTCCATACCACAGACCTAGTTCGTATGTCTTTTGGATGGCTGCGCCCATGCCTAGACTACATGTATTTCACTATCAGAGATATCAGTTGTACTTGCACCTGAAAGTTCTTCCAGATGGTGTTCCAGCTTACTCAGTTTCATAAAGCATTTCACCCCTCCTACTCTCTCAGGCTTCATACTTTAGGGGGCATCTGTTACACAGTAATTTGTCACTACCTTCACCCTAGTCCTTCTACTATGTCATGTGTCCCGGTGAAACATGCTCATACTGAACAAATACTCTCTTATGTTGCCAAGTGACCCACTTTTCCTAAGATTTCTGCCTCATGGCGATAATGGACTTAACATATGCAATGAATAGTAGTTGTAAATAGTCCAGCGATTCTTCTAGCGTGGAAGTACATCTGCTTCCCACGACGGTCCGATTACATGCTCTGGCGCAAGGCTACTTGCTATCTTTAGCGACGGTCTGACTGGATACATTGACTACTAGCGATGTCAGCGCTAAAGATTAGTTATAAACTCGCGATGATCCAAATTGGGCGAATTCATTCCAATAGTCGGCCTTCTGGGTGTCTCCAGACCTTATCGTTGGCATAGTTTGTGTCGCCCTTCCTCCTCTGGTATGGCAGTTCCATAATTTGTGCTACCTTCCTTGGGGATAAGCTCTCTCTTCCACCTTTCATGGAGACTCCTTCTCCTATTTAAAAAATCACCACTGCTATGATTAGCTAGTTGGTAAATTCTTGGATTGAGCAGTGCTATTAGTGCTTTTGAGTTTGATAGATAGCTGGTGTGGGTTTGACAAGTGTGGGATTGTTGATAGCTTATGGAAGGTTGTGAAGTGCCCTTAACTTTATGCTAAAACTTATGAGTGAGAGGGAAACTTTGTATGTTGGGAGATCCTTCTTCAAAGAGTGAATGCTTGAGAAATACACTGGTTGGACCCTATGAGAAGGCTTGCGACATCAAGACTTTGGTTGTAAGCTTGCTCTTATTTCATTATTAATACAATTAATGATGTTTTCCTATGTCTTGTATGTAATTTATTTGATATCTCATGACTTCTTGACTTTGTGAGTAAATAGATCATTGTTGTTTTCCGGTTACGTGCTTTGTTGTATTTCCTTTGCATTGTTTCAGGTTGATCACTCATTGAGGAGAAGGAAGCGAAAGCTGGAGCAGCAAAACGTAACTCCATCGACCACCGGTTGAGGTAGGCCTCCAACTGTGACTATTTAAGGAAATATATTGTTGATCTGTCCTTGCTATGATTAGACCCACTCTAGGGTTAGAGGGGTTGCCTCTGTCCGCAAAGGGAACACTTTCCTGCATCACACCTCCTCTTATACTTTTCTCGTTGAAAAATCAATGACTAAGATTAAGTCCCTAATCAATAGCTAAGATTAAATCTAGCTTGATCCATGACTTTTGGACCCTTCTAACATAGTTTATATTAATTCACATTAATATTTTGTTTTCCCTAAGTTTAGACTTAGGGACTCCATTAAAAATATTAATTATTTTAATATCTCCCAAACTGTTTAGAATCTACCCAAACTATTTCTGGGTATTGGAGATCTCATGTTCTTTAGCCTCTCCGCCAATTTTCATGGCTAGGGCACATCCATAGCTACCCCAAATCAACAATTTCATACTAAGAAGGAAATCGAAAAGTGGATTGATCAGAAGTTGCACGCATTTGCAGCTCAGGAGAAGAGAAATCCATGGTTACCCAAGGAAAAATAGTTGAATAGATACTTGTACATGAATGAAACTGAAGCCTTTTTCTATTTCTTCCCTTGCAAATTGCATGAGTGGATGTCTAGATTAGCGAACAGTCAGGGTACATGGAGACTTGACGACCCTATTTTGTGGACTTTAGAGCTGGTGAGGCGCCTGTTACACAACATTTTGTCATTGTCCCTATACTCCCCATTCCACAATCTTAGAGGACCTCTATAATGAACCCTATATGCTTTCCCATCATGAAGAAACTCCCATTATGTCCCTCTTCATGAGCAGAATGATTCCATTTTGCATCATTTCCCAAGAATCTTCCTTTTACCCCAATTTACAAGACCGACGCTAATGACCAGTTTCCTCCTCACACAGATTTTTAGATATTGAAAAGAGGAATAGCATCATACAGTGCTACTGAGCCTTTTCTCAGTCATGATGATCCTCTTTTGGCAAGTTTTTTAAATATGGAGTCAAAGCTTCCAGGTCTAGAAGCTTTGTAACGGAAGTCTGGTAAATTTTTGGGATGGATGGAGCTGAGGAAGTCAGTTTGGGCTCCTTTCCCCTATTTAGGATGGAACCAATCCAAGAGATAAGGTCTTCTCCCATGATAAGAGGAACCATCTCCCCTCCATCCAAGCTATTTAAACCCATCCTTTTATAAGCTACACTAGTTTTAGTCTTAGTATTTTTGGATCTTAAATAATCGACAAGACATCTATAGCTTGTAGCTCTCTAGTTTATGTTTGAGGGAGAATAGTGTGTTTGGTTGGTTTGAGACTAAAGGGAAGAAGCCTTAAAATTTCCATTGTTGGGGATATCCATAAGATGCTAGCAAAACTGTGGGAACTCGGATATATCGGAGGAGATCAGCAACGTCAAGGAATTGGTTGTAATCTTTATATGAACTTATATGAATACAACTATTGATTTATTTCCTACATTGAAGTGTTATCTTACATTTGATGGCTTAATGTTCCTTGACCTATTAAGTAGGTTCAATGCAATTTGTATGCTATCACGTTTGTTGTTGTTGTTTGTTTGCCTATTTAAGGTATTCGAAGGAAGGAAACAAAAAGTAGCTGGAGTAAGGAAGCAGGATCATCACCAAGCAGAATAGCATTCTAAGAGGTAGGCCCTCTTATTTGATTCTAGCCTAAGGAAGTTTGCCATAGATTGTTTGTTTGTGGCTAGAACTGCTCTCTCGAGCTAGAGGAATTGTTTGTGTCCGCACTAAGAATTTACCTGCACCATAAATTGGTGACTCCACTAGGGAGCTAATCCTTTTGTTTGATTGATTTTTATTTTATGGTTTTGTGTGAACTTTTCTAGTATCACCATTTCCCTTTAGTTTTCTCTGCTTTGCCTAGTTTACTACTCTGAGCCTGAAATTTATAGTGGCACGTCTGGTTTTAGCCTTTGAAATTTCTTATTTTTCCTTGAATCCTCGGTCAGCGTGTTTATTTGACAATCACATCGATCAGCATGATTTTCTCTAAAACAGTCGCATCGACCCCCTTCTAGAGCTTGTTTTCAGTTAGGCAGTCACGTCGATTCCTTTAGGCGAAGATCAGGGTTTCCCCTAGATCATAACCAGTGTGTCTTTCCCTTCTGATTTCTATCTCTTAGCTTGTTCTGACTGTGTTCTCCTTGACTAGAAAGCTCCATTAGCTTGGTTTATATGCTTGTTTGGTTTTCCTTTTCTTCACTTGGTTTCTTGAGTCCTTGGATGGTTTGTAGCTCTAGGACATCTAGGTCATCATCCATTCACCTATTTGTGTGCTCAGCAAGTCAAGTTGTTAGTTAAGTTTCTCCTTGCATTTCATTTTTAGTCCGTTTTGTTGCTTTGATTTCCATTTAACAAGTTTGAAAAGTTTCGTTTGTTGATTAAGCATCTTTTTTCGGGCATATATCACATTCCTCGTCTTGTTTTTGGTTGAGTCTTTGCACCATTAGTTTGGAAGGAATTCTCTTTTGTACTTTTCATTTGCTTGAGGTTGATTGTTTTGAAGATTTTTCATTGAAGTTTTTGTGAAAGATTCATTTTATCATTTCATTGAAAACTACATAATTCTAGTTTACTGAATCAATATGTTACATTAGCTAGCATCATTGAAGACTAGAGTTGCATTGTCATTTGCATTGGAAAAGAAATGAATTATCTTTACTAGTGAAAGGACTACTTGAAGTGTGTTTGATAGGAAATATAGGAATTGGAAAGAGTTTTTTGTCATTTTGTTTTCAAAAAGCGAAGTAGTGAAAAGGTCATTTTTCTTTCAATTGCTTGTTTGTTTCGTTGAGTGTGTTTTTTACTCTCATTAGCGTAAACAATTCATCGAATTGAAAGGGTCTTGTCTTATTTAGATGAATATAGGAGTTTTTCAAGTCACATTGATAAGGCCTAAAAATCGAGACATAATTTCAAGATAAACTTTAAAATGTATTCAATTAACCTAAGGCGCATTTGAAACCGAACGATCACTTTTAGAAGGGCTAGGCTCGAGACGTGTTCCGACATCTTTAAACCTAGCAGCTATCATTCGCTTCGGCACTAGACAATGCTAGTATGGACTTGTGATCCCCGTACCATTGTGTATCTAAAGGGAGGCCACACTAGGTTGCAATCCTTTATCCATAAGAAGTTGAGTCTACCACCTTGTAAACGTGATACACCGAACACAATATTCGGGGAGATTGCCTGTCTGTACTTCTCAGTTCACTGGGAGTTATTCTGCAATTCACGGTTACCTAGTAATCCTTTTTGCATAACTTATCCTGAGTAGTCATTTTGATCTTTTTTACTCCCTAAATATAAAATATCATCCGAGCACTTTTCCTTTCGATCTCATTTCAAACTGAAAGTGATAGAGTCACCTTTGCTTATTTCTTGACTCTTACAACATGAAAGAGCACCAGTTTATTTTTGCATTTAAAAAAATTGTTTCCCACGATCATATAACATTCATGTTAGTATTTTTATAGACCACATCATGAGTATACCTTTAAAGACATTTTAAATCCTTGGAATCAATCTCTCTCTTCTAGTTATTGAGACAAAATCATCGTGGATGAACCATTAGGTTCACCTAGTTCCTCTTCCTCCTCTGTCTGAAAGATTGTCTAAGGAGACTTTTCCTGAATTGCCGTAGCCACTTGAGGACCAAGGTGTTAAACTTGGAATTGTTCTAAGCATTCAACCTTTGTAATCTCATCCTCCCCCTCCCTCAGATACCGGGTCACTTTCTGACATTAGCCCAGAATCTCTAGATAATCCTATCCAGACTCCCTAGAGTCCGTCGACTTCTGAAGGTCACCTTGGACTGGTTGTTTATCCTCCAAATCCTTTGTTCAATCTTGTTGTGATATCACCATATCTTTCATACAGTCCATACGATCAGCCGAGTATTCCTTTGTAATTATCCCCTTGAACATCTTCGGTAGTCATTGTCACCTGTTTTCACCCATGCAATCAGAAGGAGAAATCCCAGTCTCCTCTCCAGGTCACTCAAAGGTTTCCACTCCACGCATAGTCGAAGAGCAGGAATATCATTTCCTTCCTGAAGGTTTCCCTTACATGGGAATCATTCTGACCAGTGTTCATCCTGAGTTACCACATCATTATGCGACTTTAGCTTAGTTGGTTTCAGGTATGCCTATTGCCTCATCACTATATCACAACCTTGTTTGGTCGTCTGGAGCTATTCCTACCTTTGGTTTGTTCATCGTGAACCCGACCTCCCACCCGATGGTGCATTTTGTAGTTACTCCAGTTCCAGTACAACCCACTATTAAAAATCCTCTTGTTTCGTCGGTCCAGGTAACCCATCTAGTTCAACTGACGATCTCGAGTCATGTCTCTATCAGTTGTTCGATCCCTCTAGTAAGTGGATAGGTTGTGCCCCCACATGGGGGGAAAGTCTCAATGTTTCTATGATGTTTGGCACAACCAATGTGAGTGTCTCACAATCTCACATGGCTGGAATGAACCAGCCCTCTTCCCATGCCATTCTAAACCCTGTTGGTCCTGCTGGATCGAGTAATGTCCAATACCAACAGTCAAACCTTGTTGGTCTATCTGGGTCAAGTAACATCTAGTACCAGTAGCCTAATGTGGCTCAGGTTCAGTACCAACCTCCTTATGTTCCATATTGCTCACAAGCGATGGTTAATTCGCCTTACATCACTCATCCTAGACTTTATGTCTAGCCTAGTCCGTCCGCTGTGCCTGGTGGATATGGCCAGATACAGTTCAGGAACTTTCAAGGTGTCACTCTAGGAACTGTTCAAGTACCCTTGCAGTAGTAAGGATAGCTTATACAACAGTAAGGGCAACCTTCGTTGCTACAACGACCATCCATGCAGCATCAAGGACAGATAATGTCGCAACAAGTACAACTGCAACAACCACAGGGGAAACCCTCACAACCATTGTAGCAAACTATGCAGTCGCAAGTGTAGTATTTTCCACAATCCTCCTAGCCTATGCCTTCACAAGGTCAACTTCTATAGCCGTAGGGACAACCTTTATAGCTGCAATGTTAGCCCTTGCAGCAACAAGGTCAACTCGGTAGTAGCAACCCTTATACTCATATCAACAAGGTCAATCTTTGCAAGCGCAAGGTTAGGGTCAAGTCCTATAGCAGTAGGTACAGAACCCTTATGTCCAAGGGCAATAGGCTCATAATCCTTTTTTCCAAGGGCAGCAAGTCCAAAATCCTTATGTCCAAGGGCAGCAAGTAAAAAGCCTTATGTCCAAGGGCACCAGGTCCAAAACCCTTTTGTCCAGGGGCAGCAAGTTCAAAACCCTTATGCTTAGGGACATCAGGTGAAAAATCCATATGTCCAAGGCCAGCAAGTTCAACAACCTTTTAACTCATATGTTGCTTATCAACAGCCTATGGCTGGACAATTTCAAGGCTTTCAAGGTTAGAATCCTCCCTACTAGCAAGGTAACCTACAGTGGGGGAAATGTCAAATGCCGTATGGAAAAAACCCTCCACTATGGGGACAAAATCCTTACCAGCAGGGATGGGTCCCACCAGTTGGGTCCACTTATCAACCTCAAATGCCTGTCCATACCTAATTGTCATTATTAGCTACACTGGAATTGCCAAATGTGTCTAGACTCACGAATGACCCGATTCTTCATTCGCCATACTGGCTTCCAGTTCCATCCAAGATCTTGAGCGATTGTCTGAAGTTTGAAGGAAATGCAAAAGAGGATCCACAAGCCCACGTGATTACATATCACTTCTGGTGCTCCTTGAATTCTTACGTTGATGATTCTGTTCGTCTTTGGCTTTTCCAATGAACTCTTACAGGTGTTGCAGGCAAGTGGTATATCGATCTTCCTCGAAATACCTATCATGACTTTAAAACTCTTCCCATGGCCTTTCTCACACATTTCCAATTGTCGGTCCACTATGAAACTAGCACCCATATGCTAACGTCACTCAAGAAAGACACTGCGACCCACATCTTTGATCACATCCATGAATGGAGATGTAGGCATCGCCTAATTAAGTTTGATATTTTTTATCAGTTTTTGACCAAGTGGTTCACTAAATCATTCGTCAGCAAAATTTCTAAGGACATTGCTATGGGTGGATGCATCACTGAGGAACAAGCCATCGTGTGCCTAGTATCTATACCTCATCTATTCACAATCTGGAATGTTATATGATATGTTACCCGATACGCCCAGACTATCATATGATCTGACGACATCTAAGTCTCCAACTACACCTCCTGCGGATGGAGTAATTGGTTCAGTGACTTAGACCCCTGCAAAATCTTCTTCCAAACAGAAGTCAGTCTCCAACACTGCTTCCAATGATTCCTCTCGCAATTCACTAGGCCTTGGTAAAACCTCAGAGGTTCACGCTGTCCAATCTACCGTAGTGGACAAATCCTCTAAAGGTAAGAAGAAATTCAAAGTCAAGGTGAAAGCTGATGCCCTGAAACAGGCCCTCCTAAGTCGTTTGCTGGTGATGCTTCCCAATGGAAACCCAATATCCATTCCTCATCTGTGAGGAGGATCACTATACTAACGATTGTCCTAGATGATTTGAAATTAATAATTTTCTCAAAGGGACCCCAGATGTCCTAAAAGAACCCTTTCCATCCCAGCAGACCCAAATGGTAGACCAGCATGAGTCATTTTCTTCTTTAGCTTCACAAGTGTTCATGACAAATACATCGATTAACGTGGCTACTGGGTCAAAATATTATCAAAATCCTACCCCGACAACAGGGAAAGAGAAAGAAGGTACCCCTTATTTTACCCTGTCTAGCTTTGGTCCTCTCCATATAGAGTGACCTAACCCTGATTCCGCCCTTTGACCACCTTCTCGAGATGTGCTATGAAAGTCCTCATACAATCCAAACACTCGAGCCGCTCAATATTATAACATTGTTGAATATTTGGCTCAAGTTCCATCAGCTATGTCTACTCTCAAGGTCCTTCAAAGCTATCCTTCTTAGTGAAAATAATTACTGTCAGATATTGGGGGTATTGATCCAACTGACTCTAATCTCATTTTTTTTGACCTAGAAAACCACATTCCATGTTTACTTCATCAGATTGTCTTTCTCATTTAGGTGATCATAAATGAGAAAACCATTCATAGAACCGTCATCGATGAAGGTGCTTCGACCTGCATCATGTATGTCGCTTGTTGGAAGGAAATTGGTTCTCCTACTTTGAACCAGTCCCCTAACACTTTAGAAGCTTTTGACAGACGTGATTTGCGACCATTCGGTGTCCTTCACAACCTTGCCATTACCTTGGAGGGAAAGACAATACACGTCGTAGTAGAGATCGTTGACTCTAATCTTAACTACAATCTTCTACTCGGACAAAGTTGGACACATGCCATGCATGTTGTAGCCTCCTCCATTTTCTGCGTGATTCCTTTTCCTCATCAAGGGAAGATAGTCACAGTCAACCAACTGTCCTTATTTTCCTCTTCCTCCTCGGATGGCAATTTTCCTTATGTAAAGCACACCGCTGCTCCTTATGAGAGTGTGCGGGCAAGATTATTTAAAGATCCTTCCTTGATGGGTGTTTTTCTGCTCCCACCTCCTCATGTTGCCTCTATCAAAATGATCTCGATCAAGTCTGATCCTTGGGTCATTCCCTCACCATATCTTGTTGATACATGGGGCGAGGTTATGCCATTAAGCCCTTTCAAAATTAATTATGTGGAAATTGTTTCGGCTTCACCTTCTGTATGCTCTGATTTCTCTGTTTTGAGAACATCTCTTAACGTGTATTCTCAATCCTCATGGCTTGGTTCTTTAGAATCTCCTAATCCATTAGCCGAGACTTTTCTTTCTGATGAGAGTATCATGGAAGTTATGTCTCTGGAGGAAGTACCTTGGAACAACACTCATTATCGTTCCTCATTCTTTCCTGGCCCAACGGTCATGTCTACTTGTCTTGAGAAGTTCTCTTCTTAGTTCCTGAATCTACCAATTCAGACACCTATCATGACTCATGAAGTGTGGTCAGAAGGGAACATGGGTAATGTTATCTCAAAATCAGATCCTGATAGGCTACTGGTCAGGTTGACTCTAAGTAACTATTTCAAACCAACTTTTGGCTGAGGCTTAGCCTCCTCAACCTGAGAGGGCTCTCTCAAAGGTTAATGATTTTGATAAAGATTAGATGGCTAACTCTATGAAACAAGTGAAAAATATGAATGGTTGAACATGATCAGTAAACATCCATTGGGCTTATGGAGTCAACAACACCTCAAAATAACAATGAACTCAACCTTACATGGAAGTCAAGGCATTCAGCATTTAAACATTCAGAATATAAACTCATATGGGACCACACAGTTTATAAATGTATACAGGAAGTCAGAGCACATTCAGTGAATTCTGAGTGATTATACATCCATACCACTATAAGAATTAAGAAAAGGACAACATCACATATTCTAAACATAACAAATCCTTCATGAATCCTGAGAAGTAAAGTCAAGCAAGTATTACTGAAAATGAGTCTTTACATAGGCCAAATACAAGCTTTTCATAAAATTTCCAACCTTGATTACATTGTTGTTTCAGCTATATATAGAGTTTTTATTCTAACTGATCGAGATTCCTCCTCCAGCATGAGGCTAATTCGAAAACTACTTCTAATGACACCTATCAACCATTTAACTAACTAATAAATACAACAAAGTGCTGACTGGAGTTTTTTAGAGATCTAAATCAACTATGACTCTAACTCCATATTACATGCATGATGGCTTCTCCTCGTTCTTTGACATCTAGCCCTCTTTTAGTTTAGCTGAGATGGGTGTTTAATGCTCCATGTTGACCTTGGATGCTAAATCTTTTTAACTGCTCAGAAATATTAGGAGATTACCCTTGCTTCCCTTGCTTCTCGGCTTCAGTTTTCCCCAAAATATTCGAATGCACAGAAGCATGACCTTTAGCCTTTAATTACCCAAAATGTAGAAGACTGCCATGTCCTTGATGCGTTGTAAGCTTTTCCCATGAACATGTGTGCAAGCAAAAGTTTCTTGCAGGCAAACCGTTTGATATACCCTGAACTGTGGTAAAGGTGTTCACTTTATGACAAAAATTGGATTTGAATATTAAACCTTTTTAAGCGTCCACCTGTCTTGACCTAATTCACTGTTGACAGCTTCAGATGATGTCTTGCATGCCCTTTAGACGTTTTCCTTTCAAAATTCCCGCTTATAATTCAAACTGCTTGAATTGCGTAAAAATCATCACCTTCAGCAGTTTCGTAGCGTGCTACGAAACTGCTGAGGTTTTTTTTTTTAAAAACAGCTTGCTTTTGACCCGAGACCTTTATTAGCCGAGTATTTGATTGCCAAAAACTCCTTTAGATTTTCCACATGTTGAATAGGAATTTATATTTCCTAAGAAAGATAAAATCAAGCAAATTTGTCAAAACTTTAAAACAAAATCTTACTTGAAATGAAAACTTATTTAGCAGATAGCTGATTTAACTGTGCCTTCAGATCTTCAATTTGTTTCCTCATAGCCTTATTCCTAGCTCTCAATTGCATATTGATCCTTCTTATGTATTTGGCTTCTTTGATTGCTGGTACTGTCCATGTGTGAAATTGTGAATGGCCATCAACCACTAAATTCAGCTGAGCTTCTACAGCAGCATTTCCTTCCCATAAAGTTTTATAATACTTTGCATGTATAGCTGCATGTTTTCTAGCGGCTTTCTTTAATTTGGAAATTTCATATTTAGCTGATTCCAATTGTCTCTGTATGGCTGCTATATTATCTTCTTGAGATGCAATGACTATTTTTCCCGTGTCTTTTTGTGTCTCTTCCCCTGTTTCCTCTGTTCTTGGCAGTGCTTCCTGTACTTGCTGGAATCTCCTTGTCATAGGTATTCTAGGTTTAAAAACGAACTCTTCAGCTGGCACATCAAATCTAAGCCTTTTTGAGGCCTTGGATTTCTTGGTGCTTTCTTGTTCTGACTGCATCAATTCGATTTGAACTGGTAGAGACTGCTCAAATTCAATAGCCTGCAATAAATCATTTAAACTTGCCTTGGACACTGGACTTTCTTCAACTGCTATAGCTTTACCTTTTTCCTTATTTATCTGGCTTCTTGTTCTTACCCTCGAGACTACTCCAGATGTGCTTGTTTCAGGTACAGTCTTTTTACCATGAAATTTTTCCTTAGTTGATTGCCGAGGTTGATCTTGGATGATGAGTGGCTTCACTGGTTTTCTTACTTATGATCTTACTTGTGACTTTGTAGCTCTTTTAGCTCTTGCTTCTGTTTGGAGCTCAGCTATTGTAAAATCCCTGGTAGGTTGGGGAGTGAGGCCAGTCTGGCTTTTGAAGCCAGCCATAAAAATGAATGAATTCCAATCCCTGTCTATCTTTTGGAGCCCATCTAAAACCAGTAGTTTAATCAAACCATGATGAAACAAAGAGGTTTCACAGTCCTCTTTCCTCAGCTGTACCTTATCACACATCTTACTCAAACTACGGAACAGATAAAAAGGTAAATCTATGGAGACTTTCCCGGTGAAATGCAGAAGTAGTTTGAAATGGTAAGAATAAACCTTGTTATACCTTCCTTCACAAGTCAAATATTTTTGTATGCAGGTGAGTAAGAGAGCATAATGTTCTTTGACATAATTCCTGGGCACTGCCTTACTTAAATCTTCATTTACATAATCATCCTTCAAAAACTCCTTGCAAGGATTCATGTCAAATTTAAAATTTTTGAACCATTCCTCTTGTCCTCTTGGGATCTCTGTCACAGCAGATATCACTTCTGAAGAAACCTGCACTTCTAACATGGCTACCTTTGAATTCAAACCAGTGAAGTTAAGTGCAAATTCCTTAGTTACCTGTGCATGTCCTCCTTGTAACTTTTTGCAAAAGTTCCAGCACCCGACCCTTTTAAACGCTTTCTTCACCTCTTCATTTCTCAGCGTTATATCCAGGCCTTCGGGTTCATTCCTTAGACATTTGTCGGATCTGTGCTCTTTTTTCTCCATGGATTCTTCCAAATCTTCGCACACAAAGACTACCAACTCCGGTTGGAATTGTGATTCAGTTTTTTTTTTTATATTCGGCCTCGCTTGATTATCAGCCTCGCTTGAATTTTCAGCCTCGCTTGAATTTTAAACTCTTCCGTTTAAAACCTTTCAAGATATAATCTTGCAGATTTGTCATTCATGCAGGACTTACGGCCATCATTATGGTTTATGCACGGTAAAATTTCTTGGGAATAATAATTTGTGCATATCAACAGATCTAGTGGTGGTGATAGTGGCAATGAGCATTAAAATGTGATAAGAAAGGTATATGAGCTGACATGAGAAGACATGGCTGATGACTCACCTAACGGACTTGACATTTCGGGAAAGATTCGATGCGGAATGTACGAATCCATGATTTCGCACCGCTGTTAGTTTTGAATTTTAATGATGCGCTGCGAAACTGCCTAATCATGAAGCGCTGCGAAACTGCCTAGTTATGATTGCGCTATGAAATTGGCGAATTGGAATAGCACTGCGAAATCACGAAAAGGCACGGTGACTCACATAAGACAAGAGGTGGCTATAGAACAATGATGGGTAGAGGGGAACCAATGGGAGTTGAGAACAACTTGAGTTAAAAACTCTTTTAAAAACTCCAAATCCTACGGGAAGAAAATTAAAAATGAAAATTTGAAATTAAACTAGCACAGACCTTTGTCATCGGGCTAGGATAGAAAATTACATGTATCAATTTTTAGTTCTAAGTGATAACAGTTAACATTACCCAAATGATACCAATTGATATTTCTGTCAAGCCTGGTGTCATTGAAAATGTCCATATCAAGGTAACTTGTTCTCCAAATTAGATCAAGCTCTATACTTATCTATTCCAAGAGTCATAGGATGTTTTTACGTGGTCATATGAAGAAATGTCTAGCATTTACCCAAGTATAGTCATGCACGAGATTCCCACTTACCCTCATGCTAATCCCGTTCACTAATGGCTTCATCTAGTGCACCCTAGAAAAACTTCTGAAATATGGATTTATTTATCCAATCCCTCTTACAGATTGGGTGTCGAATATTGTACCAGTGACAAAGAAACAAGGCACTATTCGTGTTTGCGTCGATTACCGTGATCTCAATCATGCCTGTCCAAAGGATAATTACCCCACTCCCTTCATTGACCATATCATTGATGAATGTGTTGGGAGTGAATTCTTTTCCTTTATGGAGGTTTTTCTAGTTACAACCAAATAAACATTGTGTTGATTGATCAAGATAAGACAACCTTTATCTATCTATGGGGGACCTTTGCATATAAAAATCTCCCTTTTGGCCTTAAGAATGTTGGGGCTACATTTCATAAAGTGATGTCTTATGTGTTCCATGACATTCAAAACATCGTTCAGCCTTACTTGGATGATCTACCTGCTCATTCTCGTAAATTTCATGATCATCTTGATCATCTCCGAAAAAAATTTCCTTCATTGCAGACACTACAACATTCGGCTAAATCCACATAAATGTGTCTTTTGCATCGAATCCAGACGACTCCTTGGCTTTATTGTTTTGAAAGAAGGCATTCACCTTGATCCTCTTAAAGTCAAGGCCATTGTTAATTTACCCCCTCCATCTTCATTGCATCAACTGCAGAGTCTGCAGGGAAAAGAAAATTTCCTCCATCGTTTTGTACCGAACTATGCTGAGCTAGCTTCAGGGTTCACCTGGTTGCTCAAGCAAGGAACCCCATTTGTTTGGGATGAGGTTGCCCAAAATTCTTTCAATGACCTAAAATTTTTCCTCATCAATGCTCCTTTGTTGCACCCTCCAAACTATCATCGTGATTACTTCCTTTATCTAGCTGTAGCCTCTAGTACCATTGCTATGGTGTTGGTACAGGACGATGATGAAGGCAATGAACATGTTATTTACTACCTTAGTTAGAATGCTTGACAGCGAGACGTGTTATGCTCATGTTGAGAAGTTGGCTTTGGCTATTGTACAAGCTGTTCAACATTTTCGACGTTATATTCTCCTCCACACTACCAATGTGATTTCTGAATGCAACCCCATGACCTACATCCTGACTCATCATTTGCTCGGGGGGGAATTATTCAAAGTGGATTGTCATCCTCCAAGAATTTTATTTGGTGTTCACTACTACCAAATCTAATAAATCACTGGTCTTCATTGAGTTGATTTTCTCCCTTCCCTCTGCTTCTCTTCCTGCTAGTGCTGATGAGCAGCTCCTCGACAAGACTCTTTTATTGATTAGCACTCTTGACCCATGGTACGATGATATCATCGTTTATCTCCAAACATCCAACTGCCAGTTTGCGTTGACCAAGGATGATCGCCGATGCATTCAACATCAATCCCAACCTTACCGTATCATTAGAGATACTTTATACCGCATTGGTGTCGATTCAATTCTTCCTCACTATCTCACTCTCGATGAGCCTAAGAGAGTCTTGAATGACTGCCATTCTAGAACATGTGGTGGTCATCTGTATGGATATGTTACTGTTTAAAAAATCCTTCGACTGGTTATTTTTGGCCCTCCATCTTCAAAGATTGTATCCTTGCTATTCGCAAATACCATGAGTGCCAAATTTATCAACAAAAAATGCGCACCCCACCTGCTCACCTACACCCCGTTATTACCGTTGGTCCTTTTTCCTAATGGGGCATCGACTATATGACATGTAACCCTCATTCAGTCGGGGGGCATGGTTATATTATCATTGTTATGGATTATTTCACCAAATGGGCCGAAGTGATGCCTACATACTCTGTGGATGGTAAAACAATGGCTCAATTTCTATTGAATCACATTATTTCCAGGTTTGGAGTGCCTCAAGCCATTGTCAATGACCCTGGCTCCCATTTTTGAGATTACATGATGTATGAGCTGATTTCTACGTTTGGTTTGTGCCACGATGGCTCAACCCTGTATTACCCTTAGGAAAATGGCCAAGTTGAAGTTGTGAGCAAATTCTTGGTTATGCTGCTTCAACGCACCAATGGGATGCACAAGTCAAATTGGCATCTCATGCTCTTTTCAGCTCTATGGACTTATCGAACCTTGACTAGTGATGCAACTGGATTCACACCATTCCAGCTAGTCTACGGTCTGGAAGCAACTTTACCGATTAAGTGCGAAATTCCCTCACTTAAGCTGGTTGTCAAACTTCTCCCCGATACCTCGCCTCAGGAAGAGCACCTCTTGTATTTAGAATGATTGGATGAGACTCACCATCTTGCTGCTTTGGTCATCGAAGCATAGAAAAAGTGGGTCAAGTCCCATTATGATCAGTCTATCTCTCCTTGATCCTTTTTTGAGGGTGATTTGGTTCTTTTGTATGATCAGGGTAATGATAAGCTGAGGGCAAGAAACTTCGAACCCATGTGGTGTGGGCCCTACATTGTTAAACATGTGTTACAAAAAGGGTCCTATGAGCTGATTGACTATGAGGCCAATCTCTTAGACAAGCCCCGTAATGGGATTTATCTCAAAAAGTATGATGCCTAGGTCATCTTGCATGGCTACTTTTGTACAATAGTGTGTTATTCATTTTTGTGCAGTGTGGTTTGGTGTGTTTTTTTCAAGCAGCTTTCCTTCTTATTATGTTTCTACCTGCTTTGTAGACGTATGTGTCTCCTCACATCAGTTTTTCTGATGGTGTTTGTCGTAGTACCCAGAATCTGTCATCCATGGCATGGGCCATTTATGACCCCCATGGTGAGTTGATTGATCTTCAAGGTATTTGTCTAGGTCGAACAACTAATAACATTGTTGAGTATAGCGTAGTTATCGAATTATTATCAGAAGCTATCGCTCTTGACATTAAGAATTGGTTGTCAACCTTGATTCACAACTCATTTTTCTTCAACTCAACGGGCAATACTCCATCAGAAACCCTCACATATTGAGAATGTATCTACGTATTCATTTATTGGAGAGAAATTTTGATTACATTACATATCATCATATTCCTAGGAATATGAATACATTGAAAGATTCATTAGCTAATTATGTGTTGGATAGACATTTACGAAACATGTGAAAATTAAAAAAAAAAAAAACATTTGTACCATAGTAAGCAAGAAAATATAGCATACATACACACACACACACACACACACACACACATATATATATATGTCGATAATGTTTGTCCTACATAAAAACCCCCAAAAATAATATGTGTTCTCAAATACATCCATGTCTCATAGGCCTTATACATCTGTGGCTCACAGGCCTCAAAAATGTGGAATGCCAGACCTATTAACTACTCAGCATGGTGCTCATGGTAGCATGTAACTTCTCGTACTACACGAGTCAGTAGTCGGTGGATCCAATCTGATACACCCAATGTGTGACTCTGATAATGGTGTGGGATGTCTCCCACCCAGGCATACTCTGGGATACCATGGGTCAGTTCCTCAAGGATATGCACGATCTCCTCCTCATTATCGCTTCCTTCCTGATAAGGAGCGATATCGAACTGCCAAGCAACACGCCTATATATATATATATATATATGTCGATAATGTTTGTCATACATCAAAACCCCAAAAAATAATATGTGCGTTCAAATACATTCGTGGCTCGTAGGCCTTATACATCTGTGGCTCACAAGCCTAAAAAATTTGGAATGCTAGACCTATGAACTACTCGGCATGGTGCTCATGGTAGCATGTAGCTGTTCGTACAACACAAGTTAGCAGTCGGTGGATCTAGTCTGATACACCCACTGTGTGCCTCTGATACCGGCGTGGGATGTCTCCCACCTGAGCATACTCTGGGATACCATGGGTCAGTCCCTCGAGGTTCCACACGATCTCCTCCTCATTATCGCTTCCTTCCTGATAAGGAGCGATATCGAACTTCCGAGCAACATGCCCGAAAATCAGTGATGTTGGACACAAGATCCCCCAAGGGAAGTTTTGGGGCTTAAAGCCCATATTTTGGTCCAACTTTGTAATCCAAGTGTAAAGACTCTACATTTTGTGGTCATGGAGCACGTAGTTGTTAAAGAGTCATAGGGTTGTCCACCCTTATTTTGATAATGTAATGTCGGTTGTAAGAGATCTACTCATGGTCCGCGGACCATGGGATTGTATAAATAGAACTAAGCTCTAAGTAGTTAAAAGACACGAAGAAATCAATGATGAAGAATTGAGTCATATCTTTGGAGCAGAAGTCTAGGTTGGGTTGTAGCGTAGGTAGAGGCTCTACAGTTGAGTGCATAGAAGCCTAGAAGTCCACAGCTGAGTGCGCAGGGTGAGTCGAGTCTGTAATCATCTGGAATTATCAATAAAGAGAAGTATTCTATAATTTTTGTGTCTTTATTTCCTGTTTATGCATCTATTATATTGGGTATGAATTTCACTTCTAATGCTTATATGATGCGCGAATATACATAAATGTGTTGGTTAAGTGCACGCAAGTAATAACATCTATTTACACGAAGCTAACTAAGATCTGTTAATAAGATAAGTAATATACTTATCGCAGGTCACTGTCCTAGCAGCGTGAAAGGACTTCAACCCCTGATTAGGGCTGTGCGAAACTGATTGTAACATTTTGCGAAGGTACTACAGGGTAGAGAAGAGGGATAAGCAACCTACGTGAAGGTAGGTATAGTTGGAATAAACCGACATCACAACCATCTCAAAGGTGCAGAAACTTGGTTCCAGCATCCCCCCATACTGCTTCGAGTGAGACTTTAGTCCGCACTCCATGGGCTAATGCCAAAAGGGCCAGTAGTGTAGGGATTTGTTTGGCTAACTAATGCTAAACCTGCGTTAGGCACCCTCAAGCCAACAAATGGTTCCGATGCTGGAACCGGAATCTACATAAGAGATGTGTGATGTCGTATCACTAGAATCCAACTAAGAAAGAAATCGAAGGCTGGTTGGACAGAAGAATTCGCGATTTCGCAGCACAAGAAAATAGAAACCCACGGCTGTCAAAAGAATAGTGGTTAGACAGGTATCTGTATACGAAGATCCACGTGTTATCACTCAGATTTTCCCTGAAGTTGTAAGAAGAGGGAAAGGGGTCTGAGGTAACCACAAACCAACTTTTAGGTACAGAATCTAGCCAATCTGTACCTAGAGAGGGCTCTCTCTTTAAGGTTTAGCTTTGTTTTGGAAGATATTAGGCTAGTTATGAAATCTTGGGGGGTTTTGATTGTGTTTGGTGGTGAAATTCAGTAGCAGAGGGGTAGGACTGAATATTTTAGGCCATTGGGCTAATGGAGTCAAAAGAAGATGGCTCAATTGGATTTGGTTTTTCAACAAAAGATGGCTTCACAAGGCAAGATAGCTAAACATGGAGCAAATAGAGACTTAAAAAGATGGAATGGACTTAAAAGGGATGAAGGGAAATTAAGAATCCTTCAATATGTTTTAAAAGGAGGGAACTTGGGTGATCACCAATAAAAAGCAACTAAGAATTTTTTACTAAATGTAAATAATGATAAAATAAGAAGCAGGAGCAATTAAAAATTCACTGCCTATGATAGTTTAGAAGAAAACATTTCGAATAAAAATGATTGAATACATATTGCACTTAAGCACTTTCTGAATTATTCTTTTTCGTTTTAATATTCATATAA
Source organism: Pinus tabuliformis (assembly GCA_031772625.1). Lineage (NCBI taxonomy): Eukaryota > Viridiplantae > Streptophyta > Pinopsida > Pinales > Pinaceae > Pinus > Pinus tabuliformis. The sequence goes on along the minus strand of CM062805.1, from coordinate 697,973,774 downwards.
TGAAACACAATTGATATAATAAACAATAAAACAATAACACATGAGATATAAAATACTTATTTGTCTCGTGTTTAACACATGAATCCTATGAAAAGTCCTTTGTATTAATTCTTCATCCAGCCAGCCATGCAAGATTTGTCCAATAGCACTTTATTCCAAAGTAATCAGTTTTACAACAATGTCTCAGAATCCACCCCCAATACTTTGAATGAGGGAGTATTTATACAAAAGTTTTACAATAAAATATCTCATAACAAAGAGAGATATAGTCTGGGATGATTGGGCATCTTGCTGTCTTCTTTGTAATTCTATGTTGGTTGCTCTACTTTTCATCTTCTTACTGATACTCTTTGACCTGCTCTGATACTCTTTACCTGTTTGATCCTTATTTATCTTCTATTACCATCATTAACTATGGTAAAAATTGGAAATTTACCTTTTTACCAAGGGTAAATCACAAAATTTCAGTCATATCTGTCCACCATTTTTCCTGTGGTATTCTGGTCCTTTGAAGTTTTCTAAGGATCTCATCAGCCTCGGTGTATTTGAAGAAATTAGGCTGAACTTGGAACATATGTTTTATTTCGTGCTCCACATAGAATAGGTTCTCTAGACTGTCATAGAGAACTCTGCCTGTAGGTAGTACCTTTGGTGCAGATGCACTAGCAGATGAGCTCGCATGGTTGTCTGCAAACCTAGCCAACTTTTCAACATAGTCTATCTGTGTCATCAATTTGTCACTAATAACTAAAGGACTGGGGAGTCCTTTACTCTGCAATATGCCAAATTTCTGCATAAAATCATCAATTTCCTCTTGTATATTCTGGCATCTCCTTTCCAAATTCTGCATTAGAGACCTTTTAGTTAATACCTTCTTGATTTCCAAAATAGTCCCTATTCTGTCTCCAATGCCTAGTTCTTCAAGCTGGTACTTATTCTTGGTATTCAAAAAATTTATTAGCCTGGTAGCTTCCTCAGGCATCCTTCCTAATTCTTCCTTAGTTCTCTGGACTTCTTCAAGAGCTATCTTTACCAAATCAATCTGCTCAAAAATTATTTGTATGGATGGCCAAACATCATTTATTGACTGAGTGATGTTGGTCCAAAGAATCTTCCTAATATCTGCTAAGGGTTTATCAAATGTGAGGTCTTTTTCTAATGATTTCACCTTTTGTTCTAACCCTTTATTTTCCCTCACCTTTTCTGCAAAATTTATTTTTGAAAGATCATATTTCTATTCTAAGGTAACAAATTTCTCTTTTACCTTCTGCAATTCTGAAACTTGGAGCTTCATCTCTTCCATTGATTTTATCAGTTCTTCTGTGCTTAGACCTGAAATACCTGCTTGTGTTGTTCCTGCTGTTGTTGTTCCTGCTATTACTTCTGTTGTGACCACTGGGACATTTGGTGCCAGAGTTGTTCCAAGTGTTGAGGGGACTGTAGTGGAAACTACTGGAATCACATTGGGAGGCTGAGAGGTCGACTCTCCCTGCTTGCTCTTTAGTTATTTTTCTAACTCTTGCTCAGTTTCCTTCAACTGCTCATTAAGCTTTAGGACTAAGTCCATAAGCTCTTCTTCAGCTTTCTTTCGGAGAACTTTTGTAGTTTATGGATGTCTTAATGGTGGCAACTTTAGCTACTTTCTCAAGGTAGCTATGTCTTCAACTTTATTTTTAATTAAGGCTTCTACAGCCTTCACATCCTTTGGATTATGACCCAATCCAATGATCAATTCTTCTAAAGATTTAATTCTATTGTCTTTAGCCTGTGAGGAGGCTTTCTCCAGCTATAATTGGGCAGTTGTATTATTCAAAGAATTTTCTAGTCTTTGGGCCATCATGGCCTTACCAGTCAATGTAGAATATACCATCTCCCCTGTCTGTTTGTGTAACTCAATCTGGTCCAAGGGATGAATGTCCTTTTCCATGACCTCAAAATCGGTTTTGAGGTAATCTGCAGCTGATTGAGGCTGTTGCACTTTGGGTTTGAAAAAACTCATTAGAATTTTACCTTCTTTGATGTCATAGGCTAACATCAACCTATTCTGATTAGTGGGAGCCATTTTCAAATACTGATTGTAGACCTGGATCCTCAATGGCTCATTTCTGGCTTTTATTTCTTTAAATTTCTTTTTAATATCTGGGTTGTCTTTTCCTGGGGGCCTGAAAGATGATACTTTAGCACTTTGTTGTCTCTCCAGCTCCTGTCTCTATGAGCTAGAAGGTGTCCCACCTACTGGGAAAGTTTGATGACTATCTACACCTTCTTTTCTTTGACTATCAGTAGTCTCTTCAAAAAATTCCTCTTCTGAAAGAGGATTTAGCCTATGCCTTTTAGCACCAGGCTGTTCTGAGGGTCCATTGGTAGGGGTAGCTACTTCCCTGTCTCTCTTTTTGTTCTTTTCCTCATTCAGAGGAGTTTGCAAGATTGGGGGTTCTCCCACATTGACTTGAGTTGGAAGAGTGTGTATGTGGGCCTACTCCTTAGAAGTTTCAGGCTGTTTAGACATTATTGACTGTTCTATAGCCTGAGTGCTTGTCTTTGTTTCTTTACCTTTGGATGTCCCTGTAAGTGGTGTATCGGTCTGCTGTGAGTGCCTTTGAGAGGTCCCAACTGTTGAGGCACTTATCCCTAATGCTGACCTTTGAGAAGTCTCAAATTGCACCTGTCCAAAAGAATCTAGGTCAAGAGTCTTTTCAAGATCTTTCATTACATTTTCTATGTTGACCTGCTCACTATCAGTTTCTACTAAGGTCCCTTCCCTCCATTCATCCATGTTGTCAAATTGTTAAATCTCTGGGATTCTACAATGCAAGTATGGTGACAGTCTATTTTTCATCCTTATATCCCATATGAAGCTATGAGGGTCATATGGAATCCAACCAAAACTTTTGTGTAATTTAAGATGATCTTCTAGAATTCTCTCTGCTTCTTTCCATGCTTCTCTAGTGTTGCAGATGAAAGGGCCTAATTGATGTTTGATTTTGAGTTGTGCTTTCTTTTTGGTTTTATTAAAATGAACCAGATCTGAGTTTATCATCTGCCTATAGTATTCCAATGCAAATAGTCTCATTGGAACATATTTTGGTAACTTGAAGGGGGAAAGTTCACACTCATACATCATGATTTATGTATAATTCTAGTATAAATACCAGTCACCCACTCTATATTATTTGGAGAGCTGAAGGATCATCTTAATGTCACCACTGATCCTGGGAGGGGAAATCCCTGCCAATAAGGTAGTTGCTGGATGAACAAACTGATCATTGAACTCATTATATGAGTAAGGGGAATATAAGGATTCACAACAGACAGAAGTCCAAAAGATAACAGACCTTGGATTACCATTGGTATCAAGTTTCATGACAGAGAATGGGAAATTATCTGACTAATAATAGAGCATGAGGTGATATATGAAGGTGGTATACTTGAAACCCTTTCATTCTCTAGTCTCATGAATTGTTCATGAATTTTATCAGCAATAAAGGAGGCATAATCATACTTGACAGCAAGGGGCTATCTAGGAGTAAAGATTGACATCAACACTAGGGTTAACTCATCTACATACTCACTAGTGTTGAATCCCATAATTGCAGATATCATATCAACTATGAGTTTTCCCATATCTGTGAAGAAAGCTTGCATATAAGGAGGTGGGTCCTTAGGCTGATGCTTCTGTAGTATGAAAGTCTGACAGAGGCTATTAAGTTCGAATTAGGATAATTTAGTTGATTTATCAAGTAAATCTCCAATGGAAATGGGAGTGAGAGCTTGACTGGGGTGAAATTGCAACATCTCATTAATTGATTCAACAGTTATTAGGAAGAGGACTGTTTGGCTGGGAGACATAAATGCTCTGCGGTTGGGGTCATAATTGGCATGGCATTGATGAATTATATCAGGGAAAACATGGACAGAGGGGAGAAAGTATATGGGAAGATTGGATTCCCACAGTCCTATGGCATCATAGCCATTCAAGTAGTTATCTCTACTTTGGCAAAAGACTTTGAGGTGATTTTTATCAGTGGTTAGGTATTTTATTTGGAAGTCCTTATCTGCCAAAGGTAGATAGTCTAAATCTCGATGAGGGGCATTAATGGGTGCAACATTCAAAGCCACCAGGGTTTCCATTTCTGGTTCTTGTGGATTTAGAAAGAAATTGTGGTTTTCTTTGTGAAATGGGCAACACAGAGGCTATGGGGGACTTAAATGACGAAAATAATAACTGAATTATAATGAATTTGGGCCTTTTTTGTCAATTTATAGTGGAAAACAAGTATTTGCAGGTTTTTGTCGGGAATTCGATAAATACCTTTTTGGGGGGATGAGTAATGAGATGCAGGTACTGGGTGTGGTTGGAGGATTATGGGCGGTGTCAGCTGGCAAGGTTTGGAGTAGGTTGGCAACTGAAAGCTCGAACTAGTTGACCTTGACATTCGTTTGCATGGGCGCATAGGTTTACCAAATAAAACAATGAAAATGATTTGTTTTTGTTTTATTTACAAAGTCAAAGATTGGCAGGTTTTTGGATTTAGACGGGTGACGTCAGTGGAAAACGACATGATGTTTTGTCGTTTGTGGGAAGGTGGTAAGTGGTTTTATATCGCACCGCTTATGGGGAAGGGCGGTATTTAGCGTTGAGCTAGCAATTCCATAGAGCGGTTGACGCATGGTGGGGTATTGTATGTGAAACCACTTTGTGATCACATGCTAACGTGCGGTCACAAAGGGTCATGTGATATGTATTATGGCCGTCGGATATGGAAGGAGTGATCGGACGGTTGTCAGGGAGTATGAAGTGATAGGGTTTTAACAATGGCGGGCCCAATATATTTAAAAATTATTTAATCACATCGGGGGTGGCGGGATTGGCTGGTGAGGTTATTAATTAACCATGAGGGTTAATTAATCCCTTTTACTGTAGTGGAGGTCCGAGGTTCTTAATGGGTTACTGATTAACTCATTAATCCTATTTTAAAACAGATTAGGGTTATATTTAACCGGGGGCAGGATATATAATATTTCGGGTGTATTACATAATTACAATAATACGGGAGAGGGTAAACTTTATAAGGGATTTATAAATTAATACAACTTAATAGTTAATATGTCATAATGAATGAAAAAGCGCTAAGTATCAAAACATTTGATGTGTGTATTTAAACTTAGGCTTAAAGTGAAAAAGGGTTTTTATGAGTAATATTGTAATTTTCCTAAGTAAAATAGAATTTTACTTAGGAAAAACATATGAAGGGGAATAAATGATTTATGAATGGTTCTAAGTACTTAGGCTTTATAAACTATTAGGTTGAGGGTCCAGTCCCTCCAGAAGTCAGAGAAATGCTCTGAGTCACTCTAATTTAATAGATACCTTGATACTTAGGGGAAATTAGAGAAAATCTAGGGAAAATGAGTAGGGGAGTTAATTAGCTGACTTTGCTTTGCTTGAGATGTTTTCAATATAACACATGCCTTGGCCTTGTGATGAAAGTAAAATATTAGGACATTTAGAGTCATCATTCATCGCATATAATTCTGCAACCATCATCTACCTACCCTACCCACTTTAACCTATCATTTTTACTTCTTTATTTGGGTGCACTTATACTGGCAATCCCTTATCAAACTTTTTTTTTCTTTTACATGGAAATGCCTATCTAAGTCGACACTTATTACATCCAAGGGCTCAGATTAAACTATTGAGCTCCTTTTTTCACTCTACCTATCTACTTATCTGCCAAGATTACACTGTTTGGCCAAATCTTTATTCTCTATTTCTACAACATGAAATTGAAATATGAACTAGCCAAGCTTAAACTATTTGACTATTCATAAATTGTGGGATAGATGACAAGATGCACACAATTATTTATTATACAAAGTGAAAATGTAGTGGCATTTAGACTTGCACACTTTCCTTGGTATTTCTTTTTGTTGGGGTTCATTTTCTTTGATTTTTTGACAATCTTTTATTCTTTTTACCCTTTGATTTTTCTTTTAGGGTATACCCTCTTTACATTTTTAAAATTTTTTGATTCTTTGCAAATATGGAAAACCTTTGCAACAAGTAAAGGTATGAACATATTACATAGCTCTTCAAGTCAATCATGATATATGACACATATTGGTATAGGGGCATAACACTGGCTCCACTTGGGGATGGCTTTTCCTGGTGGAAAGTCAAGAACAACAGATCAGATGGCCTCTGAATGATTTTGACTCCACTATGAAATATTCTTATGCTTGTTGCTTTATTCTATGTATGACAGTGATACTTCTGAAGCTTAGGGCCTTCTATTCGGGCTTCAAATCCAACAAGTTACTGTCCAATCAAAATTGTGACAATACAAAGGATATAGTTTGTACATGTTAACAATCAGGATAACCTTAATAAGTAGGATCGAAGTAATGTTTCAACATTCAACCATTCACTGGTCCTTCTTCTACTTTTGTGCCATCCAAGTTTTTCAGAATATATGTATTGTTTCCTTGTAGGGCATAGATAATACAAGGTCCCTTCCATAGGAAGTCAAACTTCCCATGTTTCCCCTTATCCTCTCTTTTGGAATCCCATCTTAACACTTTATCTCCAAGGTAGAAATCATCTGCCTTGGTCCTTTTGTCAAATATCTTCTTGAGCTTCTCCTGCAACACTTGGGATCTTTGGTACACCTCCTCTCTGGTCTGCTGTAAATTGATGGTCTGGTTTATCCTTCTTTGAATATCATTAGGTTCCACTTGAGCTTCTTGGAGTAGTTTCATAACAGGAACTCCTAATGATGAAGGAAATACAGCCTCCATGCCATATACTAACTCATAAGGACTGGTTCCAATGGATTTTTTGGTTGTAAACCTATTTGCGCATGGTGCATTTATCAGTTTCTTGTGCCAAGTTTTCTTGTTCTCCTCCAACAATTTTTAATGATATTAATGAGGCTCTTGTTGGAAGATTCAACTAGTCCATTCCCTTGAGGGTAATAGGCTGTGGAATGGCCTAAGGTAATGTGGTACTTGTTACAGAAACTGATCATTTTCTTTGATTTGAAAGCTACAACATTATCAGTTATGATTTTATCAGGGTAGCCAAATCTGGACAATATATTGGTTTCTAGGAAACCTATGATCACTGTATCATTGGCCTGTCTAGAGGGGATGACCTCTATCCATTTGGTAAAATAGTCAGTGGCAGTGAGAATCCATTTGTGTTGGCCTGAAGAGGGTGGATGGATTTCTCCAATGAAGTCAAGGCCCCATTGTTGGAAGGGTTTCTCAGTGGAAATTGGTTTTAGGGGTAAAGGTAACAATTTTCTCTTGCCCTCAAAAATTTGACATTTATGGCAAGAAGTGACAAATTTCTTCACATCAGTGAACAAGGTTGGCCAATAGAATCCAACCCTTAGGATCTTGTCTGCAGTTGATTTCCAGTAAAGGTGTCCACCACAGTCTCCTGCATGAAATTCTTGGAGAGCCTTGTCAGCTTCATCTTTTAGCAAACAATTCAATAAAATTCCTTCATGATTTTTCCAAAAGAGAGCATTATCTAAAATACAAAACTTTGAAGCTTTCATTTTTAAAAACCTTTTCTTTGTTCTGGATAACCCTGGAGGAGCCTGCAGGTTTAGTAACACATAAATTACATCAGCATACCAAGGTGAGTCTAAAAAGGCCTGGCTGATTTGTGGAGTCGCCATCTCCTGTTCGTCATCCAGTTCATTTATGTCTAGGGCTTGACAATTGGTTTCTGCCATGAGTTTGGCCAATCCCTGTCCTTTTATCAATTTTGTAGGTTTTATTTCAATATCATATTCTAAGATGGTAGCAATCCATTTACCCATTTTTCCCTCAATTCCATCCTAAGTCAGGATGTCGTTGACAACTGCATTTGGTACATAAGCTATCACATGAGAGTATAATATATAGAATCTGAAGTCTTTAATGGCATTTACAAGTGAAAAAGCTTGTTTCTCCATGATTTTGTATTTTAATGATGCATCTCTGAGTGCTTTACTAAAAAAGGCCATGGGTTTCTCACATCCTTGATCATCCTTTTGTAATAAAATAGCTGCTATAGTGTGTTCTGATGCAAATGAAAAGATTATGAAGTCGCTATCAAATTGAGGAATGGTTAGGACTAGTGTTCTAGTTAAAGCCATTTTGGTTTCTTCAAATACTTGTTTGGATTCTACTATCCATTTGATACTTGAATCCTTTTTTAGCATATCATTAAGTAATCTGATGAGTTCAACTAGGTTAGATATGGATCTTCTCAAAAAATTTATCTTTCATAAGAAAGCTTGAAGTTCTTAGATATTTCTTGGATGAGTTATCTGTAAAATAACTTCTATTCTGGTAGGATCAATTCGAATTCCATCTTTGGAAATGATGTGACCCAAGATTTTACCTTCTTCTAGGTCAAAAAAAGACTTCTTTGGGTTTAAAGAGATACCATATTTTCTACATTTTAGAAATACTTGTCTGAGATGGTCCAAATGCTGTTGATCTGATTTAGAAAAAATAGTTAGATCATCCAGATATATAACAAGAAAATCATGAATCTCTTTGGCAAAGGCAATGTCCATTGCTCTTTGGAAAGTTGCTCCTGCATTTTTGAGTCCAAATGAAATTTTGATGTACATAAAAGTGCCCCATGGTGTGGTAAAAGCAGTTTTCTCTTGGTCATCAGGATGAACCAGAATTTGGTTATACCCTAAGAACCCATCTAAAAGTGAAATTCTAGAAGAACCTACTACCCTTTGCAAAATATGATCCATTTTAGGTAAAGGGTAATTATCTTTCAGAGAAACCTTATTCACATTTCTCAGATCAACACATAATCTTATTTCCCCAGTCTTCTTCCTAGTAGGCACTAAATTGGATACCCACTCTGAAAATCTAATAGGGGCAATTATCCCTGCTTCATACATACGTTTAATTTCTTTTTCAATCAGTGGTAATAGCACAGGGTTGATTCTTCTGAGTTTTTGTTTGAACGGTTTCTGGTTTTCTTTCAAAGGTATTGTATGCTGAATTATGGAGGTATCATATGATTTCAAATCCTCATAACTCCAGGCAAAAACATCTTGGAATTCTCTCATGAGTTCAACATATTTTAACTTCTGGTCAGGAGGTAAAGACTTTGATAGTTTTATCATTTTTGGATTTTCTTCTGTCCCTAAGTTATATTCTTCAATGTCTGCTTTTAGTGGTTCCATCTTTGGTTTCTTTGGAATGTCATTGGAATCAAAGAGGTCTTCTAGAGGAGTTAATCCTTTAGGCAAATGATTGTCTTTTAAGTCAATGACTTTTGTTTCTCCTTCAACTATCTCATCAAGATCCATTTGTTTAAGGTCTTGCACTTCTTTTTTAGTGAACTTTGTGGGATGAAGCATTTGAATTGAACTCTCTTCTGAAATGCTTGTTTCTACCTCATCTATTTGATTAAATTCAATAACTGTATCTACATCTATGTGACTATTAGAAAACTCTTCATCTAAAGTCAAAAAGTTATTAATCTGCTCATCACTATCAAACACCTGCCAGTTCTTTAGATTATCAGGTATGGTTGGTCTGTGTCTAATCTCAGCTGTAAACTGATGATTAGGTTCAAAAGGTAATTTGCAGGTGCTGGCAAACATTGCCAGGCTGTGGGCTTGCAAGTTGTGTTTTCTAGGGATTTTAGCAAGCTGAGTTTCTAGAAAAGTATTAAGAATCTCTATGATTGTTCCTCTATAGTATCCTAATCTAGGATCCTTAGTTAAATATTTCCCTTTGATCTGTTTAATGATTAATTCAGAATCTCCTATGACAGATACTCTAATTGCTCCTAATCTTTTAACAAGTTTGAGACCTAGCAAGAGAGCCTCATACTCTGCCATATTATTGGTGCACTTAAAATTTAACCTATAGGCATGGCCTTCAGCATGGTCATTTTCTAGATTGTACACCCAAACTCCTGCTCCTACTCCTAATTTATTGACTGAGCCATCAAATTCTAAATGCCAAAGAATTTCATGCTCATAGTTGGTATCAGGAGTGACGGGAATTTGTTTAACTGTGAGATCTAGTTTTTCATTCTCAACTGGTTTGTCATTGTTATCTAATGTTTCATTATTTTCAGATAATTCCTGAATCTGAACACTAGATTTTCCTTTTTTAATTTCTTTTGGTTCTGCTGCTAAAACTTCTAAGTCATTGGAAGGATTGGTTTCAACATTATAAAGAATAAATGAGTCCATATCAGAGTGTATTGAGTAGATGGGGAAATTTTGTGGTTTTTCCTGACTACTTACTACATATTTCATCAAAGTTTCTCTGTATAGCTTCTTAGGTTGGCCGAAAACTGAGATAGTAGCATAGGACATGTCCAATTGAAGAGATCCCTAAAGCTTTGCACCCTAGGATCTGGACAATAACATGCCATATTTTGGTGGAATATCTGCTACCACTATATCCATTAAAATTGTTTTTGCAGGGTACTGAACCAATGAAACACACAAGTCTTTTATCAATCCTAAACATCTCACCTAACTAGAATCAAAAGAAAAAAGGTCTTTGTATGGTCTAGTGATATCTAGGTCTAGTTTTTCCATTACAGACTTGGGCATTAGGTTGTGAGATGCCCCAGAATCAAACATGGCATTGTGAAGAATTTTGTCATGTATATTTAAGCTTACATAGAAAGGAGGAATTCCTCCTTCTAATGGTTTTCCATTTACTTCAAGGCCAAAGATCAATTCTGGTTGGTCATCAAAAACATTAACTGAGTCTTTAGTTCCAGTGATTTTAAGTGATCTATTGATTTGAGTTTGGTAGACATCATGTTTAGCTAATTCAGATAATGGAACAACAATCTTTAGCTTGCCTACTTCAGTCTCCAGATTGAAAGGTTTTTCTGTCTGAGCTTTTGTGTTTTGAACAGTGGGATTCTCTTTGTTTTCTGTATTTTCTGTATTTTTCTCCTTCTCGGGAGTGGGGTTATGAGTTGAAGTCTCTCCTAAATCAACTTCTGGAGGTTCTTCCACATTTCCTTTAGGAAGAGGAGAAGTGGAGGATTGTCTGTTATTAGGTTGATTTTCGGAGACACCATTAATTATTGGATTAGAAGGATTAGGGTCTGATCTAGAAAGAATATGTATAGGTGTAGTGATTGTCTTACCTTTCATGGGTTGTTTTGCAGTTTTCTATTTGTTGGCTTCAGGAACATCAATTCTTCTACTCCTCAGGTTATATTGCTTATGCACTTCATAGATGGTTGTGTCATATCCCTCCCTGAAGTCAAATGATTCACCTGACTGAGTTTGAAATTGTTTGAGAATATGAGCCTCTTGATCCTCCTGGGTCAAGAAAACTTGTTGTTCATTATTGAGTCCCATTAAATTTATTTGAGTGTCTTCTACTGGTTCATCAGAGTTTGAGGCTTCTGCATAATTTTCCTAGAATGGGGGCCTAATGTTTTGGTCTGGACCAGTCTTCCCAGTGTTTTGATTTTGATTTTTTCTGAAATTGGGATTTCTCCCTGTATTGGTTGGCTGACCATCCCAAGGGGCTTTCCTTTCAATTGTTTCCACCCTATCCCCTAGCCTATCCATCCCTTTAATTATAGCATCTAATTTCTGTTCAAAGGGTGAGGACTCTTCTTTCAATGGTATTCTCCTTTCACTTCTAACCTTGGCTCTTTTAGACATCAGGTTGGCTTCAACACTGACAACTATGCTTTGCATATCTTCCAAAGTGTGAGGAGCTCTTTCTCTAAGTTGGAAGGCCATGTCAGAATCAAATCCATTAGGGAATTTGATTAAAGCTAAATCAGGAGGAGGTCTGAGGTTTTGAGGAATGGCATTATAGACATTGTTGAACCTAGTGCAGTAATCCTGCACAGTTTCTTGTGTTCCTCTCTTTAGGTTTTCATATTCTGATAATATTTGAAGAGGATATTTCTTTTTCTCCCATCGGTTTAAGAATTGTCTATAGAGAGTTTCTAGGCTGTCTATACTGTTTGCAGCTAGGGCTCTAAACCAGGTTTTGACTTCCCTAGTTAGACTCTGAACAAATATTCTCATTCGTACATCATCAGCATCTATTTCATATATTTCAAAGTAATCAGTCATCCTTTTGGTATGTTGTTGGGCAGTGTAGGTACCAGTACCATCAAATGGAGTGATTTTACTTTGGTAGTCTTGGGGCATGGCACCTAAATTGGCTGGTAATACCAAGGGAGCATATCTATTTGCCATTGCAGTAGGTAGTGATGAAACAACAGCTGGGGTTGGGATAACGATAGGTGTCTGAGTGGTAGATGGAGGGGTAGAAGGGGTGGTTTGAGGTTGAGATGTATGAGGAAATGGTGATGAACTTGCAGAGGCAGTAGTGATTACAGAGGGATTGGGTGTTCCTTCAGTGGTAAGATCAGATTGTATTGAGTTCTGCAAATGTCTATCAATTGACGAATTGATAGCTTCAAGTTGTAATTCTTCAATGAACAATGGGTCTGGGATTAGGTCAATTAATTCAGAATCAGAAGATGTCCTAAACAAAGAGGTTTCAAAATGTTCATCAAAGGGTTTGTCTTCAAGATAAATCCACCTAACAGGACAGGATGTTGATCTGTAGGTGGGCCTAGAACTAGCAGAACTTTCTTGGCTTTCCTGTCTCCTAAGAATTCTAGGGATCAGATTAGGATTTTCAAACACTTGTGGTGGATTGGGATCAGGATTAGCTCTGGTGTAACGAGTCCTTTCTGAAGCCAGATTTTTAGGTTGTATTTTTGGTTTTTCTTAATTGGTATTAACAAACAACTTCTATGGCTTCTTTAAGAGGCTTTAGATATGGGATTTAAACTTTCTTAAAGATTTATTTGACATGAGGAACTGGTTGAATGTTTGGAAACCAAATGTTCAGTTCATAAACTAAACCAGAGATTGACTAAAGCAACATTCATCTAGTATGCACTTGCAGAGCAAGAGCAGTTCAAAGGCTACCTGGCTAACTTCAGGCTCCATCTATAGTTTATAAAGCAAACAATAATAACAAACAAACAAACTATTTGTTCCCCAGTGGAGTCACCACTATGTTATCACTCAGATTTTCCTTGAAGTTGTAAGAAGAGGGAAAGGGGTCCGAGGTAACCACAAACCAACTTTTAGGTACAGAATCTAGCCAATTTGTATCCAGATAGGGCTCTCTCTTTAAGGTTTAGCTTTTTTTGGAAGATATTAGGCTAGTTATGAAAGCTTGGGGGGTTTTTATTGTGTTTGGCGGTGAATTTCAGTAGCAGAGGGGTAGGACTGAATATTTTAGGCCATTGGGCTGATGGATTCAAAAGAAGATGGCTCAACTGGATTTGGTTTTTCAACAAAGGATGGATTCACAGGGCAAGATAGCTAAACAAGGAGCAAATAGAGACTTAAAAATATGGAATGGACTTAAAAGGGATGAAGGGCAATTAACAATACTTCAACATGTTTTAAGAGGAGGGAACTTGGGTGATCACCAATAAAAAGCAACTAAGATTTTTTTACTAAACGATCAAATGATAAACTAAGAAGCAGGAGCAATTAAGAATTCACTGCCTATGATAGTTTAGAAGAAAACATTTAGAATAAAAATGATTGAATACAGATTGCACTTAAGCACTTTTTGAATTATTCTTTTTCGTTTTAATATTCATATATGAAACACAATTGATATAATAAATAAGAAAATAATAACACCTGAGATATAAAATACTTATTTGTCTGGTGTTTGACACATGAATCCTGTGAAAATTCCTTTGTATTAATTCTTCATCCAGCTAGCCATGCAAGATTTGTCCAACAGCACTTTATTCCAAAGTAATCAGTTTTACAGCAATGTCTCATAATCCACCCCCAATACTCCGAATGAGGGAGTATTTATACAAAAGTTTTACAATAAAATATCTCATAACAAAGAAAGATATATTCTAGGATGACTAACTATATGTTACATGAAAATAGAGATAGATGGTCTCATAGATAGAAGATAGAGGCAAATTGATGGCTTGTTGTCCCTATTCTTGTGAATGTGCTAGAGGCAGGCCCTATGATTGGGCATCTTGCTATCTTCTTTGTAATTCTATGCTGGCTGCTCTACTTTTCATCTTCTTACTGATACTCTTTGACCTGCTCTGATACTCTTTACTTGTTTGATCCTTATTTATATTCTGTTACCATCATTGACTATGGTAAAAATTGGAAATTTACCTTTTTACCAAGGGTAAATCACAAAATTTCTGTCATATTTGTCCACCATTTTTCCTGTGGTATTCTGGTCCTTTGAAGTTTTCTAAGGATCTCATCAGCCTCGGTGTATTTGAAAAAATTAGGTTGAACTTGGAACAGATGTTTTATTTCATGCTCCACATAGAATAGGTTCTCTAGACTGTCATAGAGAACTCTGCCTGTAGGTAGTGCCTTTGGTGCAGATGCACTAGTAGATGAGTTGGTCTGGTTGTCTGCATACTTAGCCAACTTGTCAACATAGTCTATCTGTGTCATCAATTTTTCATTAATAACTAAAGGACTGGGGAGTCCTTTACTCTGCAATATGCCAAATTTCTGCATAAAATCATCAATTTCCTCTTATATATTCTGGCATCTCCTTTCCAAATTCTGCATTAGAGACCTTTTAGTTAATACCTTCTTGATTTCTAGAATAGTACTTGTTTTGTCTCCAATGCCTAGTTCTTCAAGCTAGTACTTATTCTTGGTATTCAAAAAAATTATTAGCCTGGTAGCTTCCTCGGGCATCCTTCCTAATTCTTCCTTAGCTCTTTGGACTTCTTCAAGAGCTATCTTTACCAAATCAATCTACTCAAAAATTATTTGTATGGATGGCCAAACATCATTTATTGATTGAGTAATGTTGGTCCAAAGAATCTTCTTAATATCTGCCAAGGGTTTATCAAATGTGAGGTCTTTTTCTAATGTTTTCACCTTTTGTTCTAACCCTTTATTTTCCCTCACCTTTTCTGAAAATTTATTTTTGAAATATCATATTTATGTTCTAAGGTAACAAATTTATCTTTTACCTTCCACAATTCTGAAACTTGGAGCTTCATCTCTTCCATTGATTTTATCAATTCTTCTATGCTTAGACCTAAAATACTTGCTTGTGCTATTACTATTGTTGTTGTTCCTGCTATTACTTCTACTGTGACCACTCAGACATTTGGTGCCAGAGATGTTCCAAGTGTTGAGGGGACTGCAGAGGAAACTACTGGAATCACATTGGGAGGTAGAGAGGTTGACTCTCCCTGCTTCCTCTTCAATGATTTTTCTAACTCTTGCTCAGTTTCCTTCAACTGCTCATTAAGATTTAGGACTAAGTCCATAAGCTCTTCTTTATATTTCTTTTCGACAACTTCTGTAATTTGTGGATGTTTTAATGGTGGCAACTTCAGCTGCTTTCTCAAGCTAGCTATGTCTTCATCTTTCTTTTTAATTAAGGCTTCTGTAGCCTTCACATCCTTTGGATTATGACCCAATCCAATGATCAATTCTTCTAAAGATTTAATTCTATTGTCTTTAGCCTGTGAGGAGGCTTTCTCCAGTTGTAATTGGGCAGTTGTATTATTCAAAGAATTTTCTAGTCTTTGGGCCATCATGGCCTTACCAGTCAATGTAGAATAGACCATCTCCCCTGTCTGTTTGTGTAACTCAATCTGGTCCAAGGGATGAATGTCCTTTGCCATGACCTCAAAATTGGTTTTGAGGTAATCTGTAGCTGATTGAGGCTATTGCACTTTGGGTTTGAAAAAAATCATTAGCATTTTACCTTCTTTGATGTCATAGGCTGACATCAACCTATTCTGATTAGTGGGAGCCATTTTCAAATATTGATTGTAGACCTGGATCCTCAATGGCTCATTTTTGGCTTTTATTTCTTTAAATTTCTTTTTAATATCTGGGTTGTCTTTTCCTGGGGGCTTGAAAGATGATACTTCAGCACTTTGTTGTCTCTCCAACTCCTATCTCTGTGAG
Organism: Pinus tabuliformis; assembly: GCA_031772625.1. Classification (NCBI taxonomy): domain Eukaryota; kingdom Viridiplantae; phylum Streptophyta; class Pinopsida; order Pinales; family Pinaceae; genus Pinus; species Pinus tabuliformis. The sequence goes on along the minus strand of CM062805.1, from coordinate 697,957,776 downwards.
CTAGAAGGTGTCCCACCTACTGGGAAAGTTTGATGACTATCTACACCTTATTTTCTTTGACTATCAGTAGTCTCTTCAAAAAATTCCTCTTCTGAAAGAGGATTTAGCCTATGCCTTTTAGCACCAGGCTGTTCTGAGGGTCCACTAGCAGGGGTAGCTACTTCCCTGTCTCTCTTTTTGTTCTTTTCCTCATTCAGAGGAGTCTGCAAGATTGGGGGTTCTCCCACATTGACTTGAGTTGGAAGAGTGTGTATGTGGGCTTGCTCCTTAGAAGTTTCAAGCTATTTAGACATTATTGACTGTTCTGTAGCTTGAGTGCATGTCTTTGTTTCTTTACCTTTGGATGTCCCTGTAAGTGGTGTATCAGTTTGTTGTGAGTGCCTTTGAGAGGTCCCAGTTGTTGAGGCACTTATTCCTGATGCTGACCTTTGGGAAGTCTCAAATTGCACCTGTCTAAAAGAATCTAGGTCAAGAGTCTTTTCAAAATCTTTCATTACATTTTCTATGTTGATCTGCTCACTATCAGTTTCTACTAAGGTCCCTTCCCTCCATTCATCCATGTTGGCAAATTGTTCAATCTCTGGGATTCTATGATGCAAGTATGGTGACAGTCTATTTTTCATCCTTCTATCACATATGAAGCTATGAGGGTCATATGGAATCCAACCAAAACTTTTGTGTAATTTAAGATGATCTTCTAGAATTCTCTCTGCTTCTTTCCATGCTTCTCTAGTGTTGCAGATGAAAGGGCCTAATTGATGTTTGATTCTGAGTTGTGCTTTCTTTTTTACTTTAGTAAAATGAACCAGATCTGAGTTTATCATTTTCCTATAGTATTCCAATGCAAATAGTCTCATTGGAACATATTTTGGTAACTTGAAAGGGGAAAGTTCACACCCATACATCCTGATTTCTGTATAATTCTGGTATAAATACTAGTCACCCACTCTATACTGTTTGGAGAGCTGAAGGATCCTCTTAATGTCACCACTGATCCTGGGAGGGGAAATCCCTGTCAATAAGGTAGTTGCTGGATGAACAAACTAATCAATGAACTCATTATATGAGTAAGGGGAATCAAAGGATTCATGGAAGATAGAAGTAAAAAATATATCAAACCTTGGATTACCCTTGGTATCAAGTTTCATGACAGGGAATGGGAAATTATCTGACTGATAATAGAGCATGAGGTGATATATGAAGGTGGTATACTTGAAAACCCTTTCATTCTCCAGTCTCATGAACTGGTCATGAATTTTATCAGCAATAAAGGAGGCATAATCATACTTGACAGCAGGGGGCTGTCCAGGAGTAAAGATTGACATCAACACTAGGGTTAACTCATCTACATACTCACTAGTGTTGAATCCCATAATTGCAGATATCATATCAACTATGAGTTTTCCCATATCTATGAAGAAAGCTTGCATATAAGGAGGTGGGTCCTTAGGCTGATGCTTCTATAGTATGAAAGTCTGACAGAGGTGATTAAGTTCAGATTGGGATAATTTAGTTGATTTCTCAAGTAAATCTCCAATGGAAATGGGAGTGAGAGCTTGACTGGGGTGAAATTGCAACATCTCATTGATTGATTCAGCAGTTATTGGGAAGAGGACTGTTTGGCTGGGAGACATAACTGCTCTGCGGTTGGGGTCATAATTGGCATGGCATTGATGAATTATATCAGGGAAAACATGGACAGAGGGGAGAAAGTATATGGGAAGATTGGATTCCCACAGTCCTATGGCATCATAGCCATTCAAGTAGTTATCTCTACTTTGGCAAAAGACTTTGAGGTGATTTTTATCAGTGGTTAGGTCTTTTATTTGGAAGTCCTTATCTACCAAAGGTAGATAGTCTAAATCTCAATGAGGGGCATTAATGGGTGCAACATTCAAAGCCACCGAGGTTTCCATTTCTGGTTCTTGTGGATTCAGAAGGAAACTGTGGTTTTCTTTGTGAAATGGGAAACACAAAGGCTATGGGGGACTTAAATGATGAAAATAATAACTGAATTATAATGAATTTGGGCCTTTTTTGTCAATTTACAGTGGAAAACAAGTATTTGCAGGGTTTTTGTCGGGAATTTGATAAATACCTTTTTTTGGGGGATGAGCAATGAAATGCAGGTACTGGGTGTGGCTAGAGGGTTCTGGGCAGCATCGGTTGCAAGGTTTGGAGCAGGTTGGCGACTGAAAGCTTGAACTAGTTGACCTCGACGTTCATTTGCATGGGTGCACAGGTTTACCGAATAAAACAGTGAAAATGATTTGTTTTTGTTTTATTTACAAAGTCAAAGATTGGCGGGTTTTTGGATTTAGACAGGTGACGTCAGTGGCAAATGACATGATGTTTTGTCGTTTGTGGGAAGGCGGTAAGCAGTTTTATATCGCATTGCGTATGCGGAAGGGTAGTATTTAGCATTGGGCTAGTGATTCCATAGAGCGGTTGACGCGTGGCGGGGTACTGTATGTGAAAGCACTTTGTGATCGCACACTAATGTGTGGTCACAAAGGATCGTGCGATATGTATTATGGTTGTCGGATATGGAACGATTGATCAGACGGTTGTTGGGGAGTATGAAGTGATAGGGTTTTAACAATGGTGGGCCCGATATATTTAAAAATTATTTAATCACATCGGGGGTGGAGGGATTGGCTAGTGAGGTTATTAATTAACCATGGGGTTAATTAATCCCGTTTAATGTAGCTGAGGGTTTAGTTTCTTAATGGGTTATTGATTAACTCATTAATCCTATTTTAAAACAGATTATGGTTATATTTAACCGAGGGCGGGATATATAATATTTTGGGTGTATTACATAATTACAATAATACGGGAGAGGGTAAGCTTTATAAGGGATTTATAAATTAATACAAGTTAAGAGTTAATATGTCATAATGAACAAAAAATCACTAAGTATAAAAACATTTGATGTGTGTATTTAAACTTAGGCTTAAAGTGAAAAAGGGTTTTTATGAGTAATATTGTAATTTTCCTAAGTAAAATAGAATTTTACTTACTAAAAACTTATGAAGGGGAATGAATGATTTATGTATGGTTTTAAGTACTTAGGCTTTATAAATTATTGGGCCGAGGGTCCAGTCCCTCCAGAAGTTAGAGAAATGCTCTGAGCCACTCTAATTTAATAGTTACCTTGATACTTAGGGGAAATTAGTGAAAATCTAGGGAAAATGAGTAGGGAAGTTTATTAGCTGACTTTGATTTGCTTGAGATGTTTTCAATATAATACATGCCTTGGCCTTGTGATGAAAGTAAAATATTAACACATTTAGAGTCATCATTCATCACATATAATTCTACAACCATCGTCTATCTACCCTACCTACCTTAACCTAGCATTTTTACTTTTTATTTGGGTGCACTTAGACTAGAAAACCCTTATCAAATTTTTCTTTTTTTACATGGCAATGCCTATCTAAGTCTACACTTATTACATCTAAGGGCTCAGATTAAACTGTTGAGCTCCTTTTTTCACTTTACCTATCTACTTATCTGCCAAGATTACACTGTTTGGCCAAATCTTTATTCTCTATTTTTACAACATGAAATTGAAATATGAACCAGCCAAGCTTAAACTGACTATTCATAAATTGTGGAATAGGTGACAAGCTGCACACAATTATTTATTATACAAATTGAAAAAGTAGTGGCATTTAGACTTGCACACTTTCCTTGGACTTTCTTTTTGTTGGGGTTCATTTTCTTTGATTTTTTGACCATCTTTTATTCTTTTTACCCTTTGATTTTTCTTTTAGGGTATACCCTCTTTACATTTTTTAAATTTTTTGATTTTTTGCAAATATGGAAAACCTTTGCAACAAGTAAAGGTATGAACATATTACATATCTCATCAAGTCAATCATGATATATGACACCTATTGGTATAGGGGCATAACACCACGAAATATTTTTCACCTCCTTTCCTACTGAGCTATACGAGTGGATCGTGAAGCTAGCAAATAGCCAAGGAAGGTGGAAACTTGATGGTCGTATTGGGTGGACCCCAGAGCTAGTGCGAAGGTTGGAAGCATTGGAGGATAAGATAGCGTGCGTCATCAATCATTGGCTCGATCACATTATAGAGGGATTTTTTACTGAGTTCGTGGTCGACACCTCAGTCAGCTATAGCGAGGTAGAGTGATGCTTTTTCAAAGTACCACAAGGTAAGTACGTGAAATATTTGAATACTTGGATTAAAATGTTGTTGTGTGAAAAGTGAGTTATGCAGCTACCTTGATGTTTGGGTCTACATGAAGTGGAAAGGTTTACAGAAATGAAGGAAATAAGGGTCCAGAGCATAGCCCCTTGATTTCACCTCCGTGAAGGGATGAGGAAGGGCTCGCGAAGCTCTCTCCACAAAGTTCCATTCAGTTGATAAGACAAGGATTTCCATGAATACCACCTCCGCCCACACCATCGTCAGATTCACCATCATCACCTCTAACTTCACCCTTACCACCTCCACCACCACTTTGATTCAGTGTGGCGAATACAGTGAAGTTGCCTTTGTTCAAAGGCTTGGGAAATGAGGACCCAAACCAATTCTGATTCGTTTTTAGGGCTGTATGGGAAGCTCAAGGTGTCACATATGACCATATAAAGAAAGCAACATTGGTTAGTGCCCTGCAGGATCGTGCGCTGACTTGGTATATTAAGTACTCCAACGATAACCCAAATGCTAGAGTAGCAGATATCCAAGCACCATTAAATAGGGAATTTAACAGGCCTAAATCTGAAGCACAATCAGTTATGGGATTCAAGGAGATCACAATGAAAATAGGTGAGATGCCTTGGGAGCTGGATCAGAGGCTGAAATGTACAATTCATGAAGCCAACATGAATTTGAAGGATGGACAACATAGCGAGTGGTTTGTAGCTTCGCTACTACCACACTTAAGGAGTGCGCTATCACAGAAGAAGATAAAAACTCAGGCAGAAGCCTTGGGGATTGCCATGAGACTACACGAGACTCTAATGCAGGATCCTAATATGGGAGTCCAGCAGATCGGTGTGCAGCTAAAGAATCTATGCCTTGAGATGAAAAGTCTGAAACAGGACAAGATGGTTCGACCTGAGGTACACGAAGAGGTATGGTGCTTGAAATGTAAGAGTCAGGGTCATGACAAAGACCATTTCCTGGTATTTACAAATTACCTTGCAGGAAGAGGGTCAATGCCTCTAAGGCCAGAAGCTCAAGCAGGACCTAGCATGGCGCTTGCTTTATGGTGCACTATCTATCAGGTAGTCGGAAAACATGCCACAAACAATTGTCACTTGTTACAGAAGTATGTGACAACACCGCAACAGTTATTCTGCAACTTTTCTAGGTCAGTGGGACATGACGAGCGTACTTATAGGAGCTATGAATTGAGGATGGATAGAACTCCCACCTACAGGGTTCAAGCCAAAACGCATCCGCTTGACTAGAATGCAGGGATGGCATGGATAGGATTTCAAGGGCGCGAATGAGGCCAAGTTGGAGGAGGAACTGGTAGAGGTCAAGGACAGTTGATTTGCTACAATTGTAAAGGACCAGGACACTATGCTCGTGATTTCACTAATCCAACACGTTTGTCATGCAAGTATTGCACATTGTTTGATCATGAAATAGAAGATTTTCCTATGCTGATAGCTAGGATACGTGACAAAGGGGCACTACCACTTCCCTCAACTCAGAACCTGCAGATGATGAGGTCTGAGCCACACGAGGAATATCCAAACATAAATATAGTGCTCCAAAGTGGAATCGCAATGGGAGATGACAAGGGGAAACAATGAGAAGACAATACATGGGTTCACAAAGCCCCAGCAAAAGAGGATGAGTTTGATTTGGAGCACGTTCGGGAAACCTTCATGGAAGCTAAGAAGAGCTTCGCTAAGGCCTCCACTTTAGGAAGCAAAGATAAGCCTAAGCCAGAGATGGACCCCTCTATGCTCACTACTTTCCTTAAAACTTATATGAAGTTACTGCGCGATAGTAAAGCTGTGAAAGGGCTACATGAACTTATCAATAGATGTGCCGGGACCGCGCCAAGTGAACCGCGCGTAGTTCGCAAGATCGAAAAGCATAAGACAATGATGGGGCATGAAATGAGACTAACCGCGTAGATCGAAGAATACAAGATGGATCAAGTCATTCTGGATTTGGGATCAAATGTGAATGTTTTACAGAAACAAACAAGGGAGTGAATGGGGAGACCTACATTGCAATGGTCTCCGATTCAAGTGATGATGGCAAATCAGAAAAAAATCATACCCATGGGGTGAATGCAGGGAGTAACTGTGGAAATTGAGGGAGTGAGCGTGCTAGCAGATTTTGAAGTAATAGAGATTGTTGATGACAACCATCCCTGTTGGTTAGGTAAATCCCATCTGCGGATAGAGGCGATCCCACTAGCTTAAAACAGAACTAGCCACAATCAATCCACGCTGCCACGCAAGTTCCTAGTTGTACATTAAAGGTGAATTAAGAAGACCAACCTGGAATCCAACGCTATAGTCGAATGGTGTTCCCGCTCCCTCGCTCCGACAAGTCACAATCCTTGCGATCCTTGCAAACGGACACCTGCACATGCAAAGGAAAAACAGATACAAGCATAAAATCCACCAAGGCACAACTATATTTCAGTCAGAAAGGAAATAAATCAACATCACTATAATAGACAATGAGATTGGAACTATAATAACAGTCGTTCATTAATTAATAATAGACAGGAAAAGTTACAACCAAGGTTCTGACGTTGAACCTTTCCTCTGGCTGGGCGAGCAGCTATATGCCTTGCAGTAGACTTCCTCTCTCTCGGACTCCCGACAGCATAACCTTTCTAGCATTACTCCAACAACTCAAGAACTCAAAACTACAGCACTTCGGAACTCATAAACTTGGAACTAGCTTGTCTAATGCATGAGGACAGGCTTTTATAGATGAAGAAGGGAGAAAGATTCAATGCACCAGGACACCCATTATGGAATGGCAACATCCATGAAAAGCTACTGCGGATAGATATGATGACTCTCGAGCTTTATTAGATGGATTTTTCCCTCAAAGGACTTCATGATCTGGGAGGAAAAAATCATACAGTCGTGCTTTTGGCAAAAACATTACTAAACTCGACTGGCGTGGGCATTGTTCTAAGACAGAGCACCAATGGGCACGCCCCTTTTTGAGGATCTGAGTTATTGGCGCGGGTCAGACATTGGGTACCTGCACCAATGGGAAAAGGGCACTTTTCAGGGATAATTTGCAGAAGGTGTCTTGAGGGAACATGAAGTACATACTCAGGGGAACATAGTGCAAGTGTTTTTAGGCTATGTCACTGCTCACAGGTCCCAAAATGCATCCTCCAATGTACTGGAATCGGGGCGATAGGGACGGTGACCAACAGTGACAAATTACTGTGTAACAGATGCCCCCCAAAGCATGAGGCCTGAGCGAGAGAGAGGGGTGAAATGCTTTGCAAGAACACATATAGCCGCTGCCGAGAACCTGCATTGAGAGATACTATTGATAGCTCAAATACATGATGTACGTGGTATGGTCGCAGCCATCCATAAGAGAGTACATGATAATTTAGATCCATAGTATGGACATAGCCATCTGGGTAGGATCAATGAATTGACTCAGGTATGGTCGCAGCCATCCAGTGAATGGGTCATGTATCAAGAATCACGCTTGGATTACAACAGACACAATCCAGGGTCTTGCGCTCCATCTCAACCCGAACAGAAGTACAAGTTCAAGCATGCGAATATGTGAGCTGAAGTCGAACATGCATGAACATCGTCTGATTACCAGTCAATATTTGGAACTGTTAACAGACGCGAGAGGTACCACCAATAATGACAATGGCCCTCAAGGTACTATCGGTACAATCTACGGCGTGCGAATTAGTGATCTGACGTCGAACACCCGTAGAATCATTCGATCGGAGGCCAATGATGAAAACCTCACGTCGAACGCGACGAACCTGCCATTGAGGCATGCAGGCTCCAAGGCACCGGAAGGGAGTCTCTAGATCAACTTCCTAGATAATGAGCTGAAGTCGACAGGAAGTGACCTTGATCGAAGGTGGGCCATAATGTTTCCCACATCATCGACACGAGACAGAGAGATGATGTTTTGAATCAAAATTGTATGAGCTATCAGAGGGAGGTTGTTTCTTTGCAGAGGTCAACTTCTCTTGAACATATCGGCGGCACTAGAGTGGAGTCGGCAGTATTTGACATCGATGGATCAGAGGTCATAGTGACGAGGCAATGAGCAGATGAGAGGTCAAATAGGATTACCCAATCCCACGGAGGCAAGTGAAAAATAAGATGAGATGTCCCCACCCAGACACGAAAGCAGAGGAGTGCCATGTTCAAGAGCGACATACTGCCGACACAACAATAATTATGGTTCCAAAATTTTCTTTTCCCCCCGCCATTTCTGGCGAGTACCCCAGTTATTTTTAACAAGCTTGATGGGGATAGCATATGCTTGTGGTGCGTCATTTCGACAAAATTCGATGTCATTAGGTTTTAACGAGTCTGAGAAATGAAGAACTCGGCGTCTTTTCATATTTAGAGAATTTGAAAAGACAGCGAAAAGGAAACTCCAGGGGTGTCCTTTTTCGTAAAGTTGTGTCTCTCGGGCCCGAAAAAGTATAAAATAATGCCCAAAAGAACCGCCCGATCCTTACGATCGAGGAGTAATTTTCATAAGTAGTGATTTCGACCTGAAAAAGTAAAAAAGTGGTCAAAACCACGTTGTTTCGTAACCATTAACGAGTTTGAAACGACAAAAACCCGGTAATCTTTTTATGTTTTAACGGTCGAAAGAAAGAACTTAAAACGACCGCCCCTTATTAACGTTTAACGAGTCAAGAGGAGCGACTCGGCAATCTTTTCCTCTTTAAATGGTCAGAAGAGAGCTGAAAAAAAGACCTTCAATTTTATTCTCTTTAACGAGTCAAAAAGGGAAAAATACTCGGCAATCTTTTCATATTTTACGAGTCAGAAAAGAGCTTAAAGGCGACTCGTCCTAGAGGAACGAGTGGTATAAAGGGTAGCAACTGGTTCCGGTAGTGGTGGAACTGCTTAAAACATGTAATGGTCAAGAGGCTGGCTAATAAAACCACTCATCGCTGCGGTTCCTCAGGAAAGGAAAACAACCAAGTGAAAGCATATGATCGGCCAAAGAGATGGTGGCGATGGAATGAAACAACCAAGGCTCATCTAGCAGAATTTAGCAGATAAATGGCAATCACGGGATGTAAATCAGGTATGGGTTCATTTTTACACAAGCTTGAACCATGAAGAACTCTGCTTGGATTCGGTTTCATGTTTACACAAGCTTGAAACGAAAAAACTATGCTTGTTATAAATTTGCATACCCCCAGCATGATAATGAAAATCGAGGTACATGCCCCCCAAGCTTCATGGCATTCACAGAGTGGATGGAATGAAGGTTCACTTGGAAAGACTCGATTTTGAAAAGGAGGATGCATGCCCCCCGGGCATCAGTCATGCGCCCGGGTCAGCTGCCATCATCAGAATGACGGACTGGATGTTGAGGCATTTCCTGTGGAAATAAGACCATTTAGGAATGGTAGATGACGATATGTAAAGTGTGAACCGGGGAACGAAAGTTGGTCTACGATCTTGATCGTTCTTCTTTCGTGCGGAAAACACATCACTCTGAAGAGTGAGGACACAATTGCACGTATGCGATAAATATAGTCTCGCCCAAGGAGTAAATTGTAATCTAACGGGCCTTGGACTACCATGACGCCCATTTGAACGGTCTTCCCTTCTAATGTGATAGGTACATGGGGAAGAATTCCTAAAGGTCGACTGGTTTCTCGATGAAAACCTGTAAGGTTTCTCATCTCAGGCAGAAGCAGTGGTGAACCAAGTGCTTCCCAAGCTGTGGAAGAAAGGATGCTCACAGGAGATCCCTCATCAATAATGGTACCGGCCATAACCATTCGGTAGACTTGGACTATAATTTGAAATGGTCTAGAAGCTGGTAACTGGGGATTGACTAGTTGATCCCAATTAAAGGAAACAACTAGGTTGCTTGGAGGTGGGACCGGATAAACGGCCAGATATGACTCTGATAAACTTCCTTCCTGCTGCGAAGGAATGAGAGGGATGTTCACTTGATCATAAGAGTATGTGTTTATGAATAGAGTTTGGACAGTGTGGTCTTCATTCTTTATAGTGATAATATCATCTGAGGATGGAACCTCTGAAGGCAAAACCGGGTCACTTGTCATCTGGACCTCTTGAAAGACCGGGTCACTTGTCATCTGGACCGTTGGGCTTTCGTCTGGTTTGGATTCAGATTCTGAAGGCAAAATCGGGTCACTTGTCATCTGGACCTCTTGAAAGACCGAGTCACTTGTGATCTGGACCTTTGGGCTTTCGTCTGGTTTGGATTCAGATTGTTCATCTTTGATGATAAACACTCCCGGAACAAAGTGGTGCATAGATGATGAACGTAAATCAACACTTTTTCCGACCAGGGACTGGTCTGGAACAGGCTGAGCACAGCCAGGTTCGGGAAGAGGAGATTGGACAAGAGAAGGGTGGGAAAATGAGGAATGTTGGTTGATTTCTTTGTCAGCAGGGGAACGTTCTACAATTGCAGCAAGACGTTGATAACCAGTAGGAAGTTGAGGTAAGGGAGCTGATAGACTTTCCAAAAGACGGGAGGCTTCATCCATAAGTGGACAAAGGCGAAGGAGATGATTACCTTCACAAAGTCGACAAGGGAATTCGAATCTTCCCTTTTCCCTTAACATTTCCAGCTGATAGGGTAGCATCACCATGATCTCCAGAGGACGATGCAGGGCGGTCCCGATCGTGAGCCCATACTTCTAAGACCCTGGGGATGCCAGGACAATCGCGAAGAAGATGGTCTTCCTTTCATAATCTACAAGGAAATTTAGCCTTCCGCGGTAGAGCAGGAGGAGACTTTACTTCAGGTATAGTCGGGGTAGATGGGACCTTTCTTTTGGGAGACTTCTTCTTTTTGGTCTTCTTCTTCTTCTTCTTAGCCACCTGGTTACTTAAATCCAGAGTTTCACCAGGCGAAGTAGAAGATGAGGACACAGCAGTAGGTGAAGAAGGGCAGGGGTCCACCTTGGAACCAAAATGATGTTGCTCAGGTGGAGGAGGTGGTGGTGGAACAGGAGTTATCACACTCGAGACCACTGAGTTTAAGAACACCCATACGGGTAAACCGATGGTGAACCCAGGTAAAGACAAAGTTGCTATATACTGAACACCAACATTTCCGACAGAAGGAATCGGACCAGCCGGGGGACCACCTTGGCCGGTGGGTTCAGGGAAGGATGCCATTTGAGTGAGAAAGAACCCTACTCAAGCTAACGCAAGCAAAATTTAACCGGGTTATATGTGATCGTGGTCAAATAAATTTTAAGACACTGAACTTTGAACTTGACCTTTTCACTTTTTAAGAGTCGAGAAAAGGACGAAAAGATGACTCTAGTCTCCTTCGAATATTTAATGAGCACGAAGTGACAAGACGCTCACAGGCACCTTTTCATTTAAGGAGTCCGAAAAGGATCAAAAGTGACTGCTCTGGAATTCTAGGTAGAGGGTGTGCCAAACTTTTCGCAAAACCACAGAATACTTTTTAGGGTACGGGTGGTCGATCTTCGTGAATGCTGTGTTCACTGCATTGCGAATCGTAGGGCGGCCGACACAGCTTCCTATGGATAAAAGCTTTATTCCTATAGGGGTCTCCCAATGTATACGCGACGGTACGTGGGAGCACGGTCCGTATTGGCACCTATCGTTTCACCGTGGAGGAATCACCCAACCACTCGACGGTAAGCTACCAGGTTTAACGACGCCGAAACACGTCTCTAACCTAGACCTCTAGAGTATTTGCGTTATGTTCCAATGCGTTGTTAGGTTCATTGAGTTTATTTTATAGTTTATCTTCAATTATGTTTCAGTTTTTTGGTCCTACCGTATGTGGTCTCTCCAAACTTCCTAAATGCAATCTATATGCCAAAATTATATCGTTTCATTCGATGAATTCTACCTACAGAAGAGTAGAGATTTTTTTTTTTCTTTACACAAACAAAATGATCATCAAGCAAGTAACAAAGATCCTAATGCAGCTAATAACAAGAAATAAAAGTTTCTTCCGACAAATAGCAATAAATGCTAACTAATATAATGCAAAAAGCTCTTTTGTTTTTTGATTTTTTAAAATGGCATAATGCATGTAAACAAACCTCAAGAGATATCCACGAGTACAAACACAATTCACTCAATGGACATAGAACCAATTTAGAAACATGAAGATGAACTGTCAAAGCAAAGGAAAACACGAAGACGTTCAATGAACCATGTGATCTAAGTTCAAATGAAGTCAAGCAAGATCCAAGCAAGCTAGAAGTGAACCACTCGAAGCATAGAATACCAACTTTTAACAACCACTAGATGAGTGCGGAAAACAACCAACAAGCTGACTGGATAATCAAACCACAAGGTCCCACAGAAGGCTCGACATGCAAAGCCACTAGGTACTCTAGGGCTGGGATACAAAATCGATAGAAATAAGCAAACAACTGAAGGATGAAGGTAACAACCAGTCACACAGAGGTCCAACACACTCCCAGAAGCAGCAAAAGATATGGAAAAACAAAAAATCCGAGTTTAAGGAGCTTTCAAGTACCAAACTGGCCAAAATTCACAGAGCTGGCGCGACTGTGAATCTGCAACTCGCGCTAATCAGTCAATTGGCGCGGGTCTTTATGGAGCAACATGCGCCAACTGGCGTGACTGTCAAAAGAAAAAACGCGCCAGCTGCATTTACTGACCCAAAAAATAAATATAACAACCCAGGGTCTGATTAACAGTGCCCAGCAGATAGCGATTTCAAGACTGACCCAGAAAGTTCATTAACTCAGGCAAGCGAGAGAAAACTAATCATGCAAGACAAACTCCAAATAGCTTCTCCCCAGTGGAGTCGCCAAATTGTTGGTTAGGTAAATCCCCTCTACGGACGGAGGCGATCCCACTAGCTTAAAACAGAACTAGCCACAATCAATCCACGCTACCACGCAAGTTCCTAGTTGTACATTAAAGGTGAATTAAGAAGACCAACCTGGAATCCAATGCTATAGTCGAATGGTGTTCCCGCTCCCTCGCTCCGGCAGGTCACAATCCTTGCGATCCTTGCAAATGGACACCTGCACATGCAAAGGAAAAACAAATACAAGCATAAAATCCACCAAGGCACAACTATATTTCAGTCAGAAAGGAAATAAATCAACATCACTATAATAGACAATGAGATTGGAACTATAATAACAGTCGTTCATTAATTAATAATAGACAGGAAAAGTTACAACCAAGGTTCGGACATTGAACCTTTCCTCTGGCTGGGTGAGCAGCTATATGCCTTGCATTAGACTTCCTCTCTCTCGGACTCCCGGCAGCATAACCTTTCTAGCATTACTCCAACAACTCAAGAACTCAAAATTACAGCACTTCGGAACTCATAAACTTGGAACTAGCTTGTCTAATGCATGAGGACAGGCTTTTATAGATGAAGAAGGGAGAAAGATTCAATGCACCAGGACACCCATTATGGAATGGCAACATCCATGAAAAGCTACTGCGGATAGATATGATGACTCTCGAGTTTTATCAAATGGATTTTTCCCTCAAAGGACTTCATGATCTGGGAGGAAAAAATCATACAGTCGTGCTTTTGGCAAAAACATTACTAAACTCGACTGGCGCGTGCATTGTTCTAAGACAGAGCGCCAATCGGCGCGCCCCTTTTTGAGGATCTGAGTTATTGGCGCGGGTCAGACATTGGGTACCTGCGCCAATGGGAAAAGGGCACTTTTCAGGGATAATTTGCAGAAGGTGTCTTGAGGGAACATGAAGTACATACTCAGGGGAACATAGTGCAAGTGTTTTTAGGCTATGTCACTGCTCACAGGTCCCGAAATGCATCCTCCAATGTACTGGAATCGGGGCGATAGGGACGATGACCAACAGTGACAAATTACTGTGTAACAATCCCTATCCTACACTCTTGGGAATTGACTGGGCTACTGATATGAATAGGGTAATCAATCTGAAGAAGTGAAAGATGATCTTTGAGAAGAAATCACTACATGTAATAATACCCCTAGGTCCTGCTGAAGAATCACGCTATACGGAGGTGCTCCATGCTTATGAAAGTGACGATGATCTGGACTGCATCTATAAGATAACAACTTGAGACCAAGACTGGGTGAATCCCGCCATGGATGGGTGGATTACATGGGAGCGCGAGAGTTCCTACACTTCAGATTCCGACAAAGAAATAGAATGCTGGCAGAATTGGTTACACGAAGTAACTACATTGAATTGCAATATGATGACCCAGTCACTGCGATGTGTGTCGTAAGAAGAAATAAATCTGCCTGCTTATGATGGTCTAAATAAGGTAGATGCCTTCTTCGATGCATTTGGACTTGGTACTGTGCGCTATGCCCGCAAGATGGTGGGGTGCACAGAAAGGAAGCTTTGATGATTGGCATGAATGTAGGAGAATGATGAGAGCGTGATTTGGAAAGCCTAAGATGCGACTGACAGACAAGTATGATGGGAAGAATGATTCGTGCACATGGATGCATACCTATGAAGAAAAGCCCCAACCTGAGTAGGTGCACCTGTACTCCATGCTAAAGTACCTAGTCAATAAGCCTGTGTTGGGGGGTGCATCTGCAGATGGCCTTTATTGTTCCAAGAATATGATTTTGAAGTTGTTGTGAAGCCTAGACAATTGAACGTGGGACCCGACCACTTGTCACGCATCAAAACAGGGGAGGAACCCACTATTTTGGAGGAAGGATTACCTGACACGCAACTTTTTGTTGTGTACATCGCGGATGGACATTTCAAGGATATAATATACTTCCTAACAATTGAACTGCACTGGAAGGATACTCTATCCAACAAAAGAAGGAATTAGTGGTGCATGTGATAGATTTCTCTGTCATTGTTGGGCATTTATACAAGATGCAGACTGATGAGATATTGTGAAGGTATGTACCTAGGTTTGAACAAAGTAGCATCCTCACAGATGCTCATGGGGGCGTCGTGGGAAGGCATTATGCAAGAAGAGAAACCACACAAGATTTTACATGTCAGGTTGTGGTGGCCAACCCTTCATCAAGATTCAAAATCATATTGCAAGGCGTGTGATGTATGTTAGTGGACAGGAAGGCCATCACTGAGGGATGAAATGCCTTTGAATCCACAAGTAATGTTGCAACCCTTCGAAAAGTGGGCAATAGATTTTGTAGGACCTATTGATGAGCCCCAATTTTTGGTAACAAATTGGGCTCATTTGGCCTACTTACCTTGCTCAACCCTTCATCTTTTATCACTTATGCATTCATTTCTTGGTAAATTCATGTTATTTGTAGGAAGAAGGGAAGGCATTATATCTATGTGGCTAATACATGATGATTTCAGGTTTTTTGGCATTAAAGGGAGCAAAGACCACGCAGAAGGAGACAAGGAGATAGCAAAGGTGGCATTGTAGGTTTATAGGGAGGTTGTCTACGGCCTTAATGACCTCCCTCGTGATCTCCACCCTAACTCCGCGCTCCAACAGCTCTCCCCACCGAGCTTAAAGGCAGCCAACAGGTTCTACAGGAACAGCAGTTTACAGCAGTTTAACTTTTAGTTGGACAACCAAGCTCCATTAATTGAGGAAGCCAGCTTGATCCTCATCATGTATAAATATTAAGGCCGTGGCCTTTGATAGGAGCTTTTTGAACTTTTGAACTACCGTTGCAATTTCTAAGCATGAGCTACAGCTCGGTTTTTGCTCTTTGTAAGCCAGTTTTGGCATGTCATTAGACTCATGATTATTCAATAAAGACAGGCAGCTTTTGATTCAATTCTGAGTTTCTAAGGGAGCTATAGCTCTCAGGTTAGGGCCCAACCTGAGAGTAATAGACCTCCTCTTCCTTGTATTGTTACTTGTCTTTATTTTCAGCATTTTATTCCTCTGTTTTAACATGCATTTAGAGATTACAGTCTGCTGATTTGATTTCTTTTATGTGATTGAGTAGGATTAGTTTATGGTTCAAGTGCTTTTAGTTGCTTAGATTAGAGTAGAAGGATCAGCATTCATTAGAGCTCCAAGAAAAGGCTGATAGTGCACTCACTGCCATCTTTGTTTAGAGATTGGGGGTGTAGACCGTACCAGCCACCAAAAACGTAGTCATACACTTTCATTCAAGCTGCAACACAGTCATTTCAATTATAGATCCATCCATGCATTCTGATCTTGAGCAGTATTTCCTCATTCCAACTCCATGCACGATTTTTCTCTGAAGTATACATTGTTGTTCGTTGATTTAATAACACAGTTAGGATAAATTGATGAATTCTCGGTTTTGTGCAGATTTGTTTCCTTTACACTACGTTGCATCACTCTGTTATCTTCTTCTTCTTCTCAACAGCGTCTGAAGCCACCTACCCAACCTCTGTTTAGATCGTTTTCCTTCCAACACTTCCACTGTTCACGTAGCTCCATCTTTTCGGACTTGTCATTGCTTCCACCCTTCCATTCACTAACTAGCTGCAAGCACTCTTTCCTCATCTCATATCTCTTTCCCTGAGCCATCATAAGCCCCCTTCCCATCCTACCTATCCACCTGTACCACTCCTCCACTCCTCCAACACCCAAAACTCGAACCACAGAACATCTTGTAGAAGTTAGCAGACTTCCTGTAGAAATCCCAAGCTTCCTGTAGGATCCCCTGCAGACATCCTGTAGAAACCTGTAACCTCGGCTGCCGAGCACCTGAACGTTGTGGACTTCTATGAAATGATGTTTTGGATCCTCTGGAACCTCTCCTAGCCCCCCTGACCTTTCCCAAGCTTTCTTTCCCTTCGAACTACCCCTGCGCAGTCAAACCCTAATAAGAAACAAAATCATAATAACTCCAAACCACTTAAGCAAAAATACAAAAACAATGTTCTTTTCAGTAGAAGTAGCTTAGTATCATGCATCTCATATCACTAGAAGTAATGGCATCATTTCTAGAAGTTTGCACACCCACCATTGCATCATAGAGATTAGACTAGTCAGATTAGGGTTTACTGGGGTTTCCCTGTTTTGTTGGCTTTCAGTTCATTATTGCAAAGTAGATCAATTTCCTTTGAGATAGCCTTCGTCCATCATTTAGAAAGCTTCTTCTGAGAACATATAGAAGTTGGCTTGAGCCCTAACGGACTTGTGCCAGTTGACCAAGTGACAGCTGCGACAAGACCTAGTACTTGTGCATACAGCATCGTCGCTTCCAAGTTTGTTACGAACTACCGGGTTGATAAAATTAGAGATAGGAAGCTCCAGGAGTTGTAGCATTATTGCTACAATACTGGAGCCCACCATCTTTTTGGCGCCGTTACCGGGGAAGCGTCAGAGTATTAGTAATTGTTGCTTTTCTTCTATTTTCTTACTCTTGCCTTCTGCTAAGTAGTTTATTTCATTTCCATTCTGCAAAAGTAGCATAGACATTTCCTACTTTCATAGATTAGCATTTCCTGATTTCATAGATTAGCATTTCCTGCTCTCATAGGTTAGCATTTCCTGCTTTCATAGATTAGCATTTCCTGCTTTCATAGGTTAGCATTTCAATTCTGCAATTTCATTTCTGCAAGCGTAGATTAGCATTTCATTTCTGCAAGCGTAGATTAGTGTTTCATTTCTGCAATTTCATTTGAGCAAAGTAGATTAGTTCATTTTTGCTTTCAGTTTAATTCTGCATCTTTATAGTTAGTTGTAGATCAATCTGTTTCAGTTTTGCAGGTACCACAGAAAAAACAAAAGAAATCAAAAAGTCTTTCCATTTCATGCCTCGTAGGAATCGAGATAAAACAGACAAATTCTTACCCAACACCCCCACCACATCACTGAGTCACCCTTCTCTCTTCTTCGGTCACAGTGATCCAGAAGAACCTATAGGTGAACCTCCTTAGATATACGAAGATCCTATAGCAGAAGAAGAATTAGAGACCATCCCATCTGAAGCTATGGCTGACAATAGAAGAGAAGATGAGAGAATAGAAGGTGCCTTCCCTATCCGAGAGACCAATGGAGAGATGAAAATGAAGAACATTAGCCCCTCCGCTTTACCTCACTTCCATGGAATAACTACTGAAGATCCTGATACCTTCCTATTTGAGTTTGTTTTCCTTTGTAGAACTTATGACTATACTGAAGATGAGCAGAAGCTGAAACTCTTCCCTTCCACTCTTAAGGATGCAGCATTACGCTGGTTCATGGGCTTACCTGGGAATAGTATCACCACCTGGGCTCAGATGCAGCAAGCTTTCAATACCAAGTACAGGGATTACTGTAGGTCCAAGGAAACCAAGGGAGAAATCTTTCGGATGACCATGGGAAATGATGAGTCCTTAGAGGATTATGAGGAGAGGTTCCAACTTAGCTATAAGCGGGCTAGGTGCACACTTGACCCTGAATCCCTCAAGTTGGTCCTGCTCCAAGGAGTCCCTGAAGACCTCTTAGATACCATTCACATGTTAGCTGGGGGGGACATTTACCAACTGCCTTATGAGGATATCAAGACTGTGTTTAGAAACCACTCCAGGGCAGCTCGGAAATGAGGTAGAGGAAACCTCCTCTCAACTGGTGTCCCTTTCTCCAAACATGAGTTTGCAAATCAATTGGAAGATCTTAAGAGTGAGGTGAGATAGACCATTGCCATGCAGCTGGACACATTCAGGATCCAGCAGAAGAAGGAAGAAGCTGAGAGAGCCTTGGCAATCTTCTGTCCTAGATGTACCAGGAGGCACCCTAAGAACGAATGTCCATTGCATTCAGTTGAAATGTGTTTCGTTTGTGAGGAGGACCATCCCACAAACCAATGTCCAACCTTACCTGGATTTAAAGCCATGTACCAAGGGACCGAAGCTCCCACTGAACCTCTCTATTACCTCAACCAAAGGAGGCCACAAGGACCTAGAACTTACCAGCAAGGGATGCAAGGGGCACCTCAAGCTTATTACAGCCCCAACTAATCGACTCCTATGCCTTCCTGGGGTCCCCCTGCTCATCCTTCCTGGTCTATGCCTCCTCCATGGTCTTATCCACCTCATTACCCTACTCAACCCACTACTCATTCTTATCACTCACAGGCCCAGCCACAGCCTTAGTGGAATGCACCTCAGTCGGGGTGGAGGCCCCAATACAACACTCCTCCTGCCATTTTGCCTCCACCACCAGTTCAACCTCAACCATTACCTCCTGCTCCTCCAAGGCAACCTCAAATACCTGCCCAACCGAACCCGAACCCCAATAATAGACAGGCCCAGCAGGTATACACTGGGGAAACATCATGCCCTACTTATGCTGTGGAGATCCAGGAGATCAATCTTCGATCTGGCAAGACTCTTCCAGATCGCCAACCTCCTCCCCCAGAGGATGAGGAAGATAAATAAGAAAGTGAACCAAAGGCTATTCCACCCTTTCCTGAGAGACTAACAGCCACCACACAACCCAACCCAGAGGAGGATGAGCTTCTGGGTGAGCTCAAGCAGTTGTGTGTAAAAATACCACTTCTCCAAGCCATCAAGGATGTGCCAATATACAAAAAACTGGTTAAGGAAAAGTGCTTCAAACACCCAGGCAGGCGAAAGAGAGATGCTTCAACCATCAATGTCTTAGGACAACTGTCTGACCTTATGTTAGGACAAGTCATCTGCCCAAAGTATCTAGATCCTGGGAGTCCTGTAGTAGATGTCCACATCAATGGCATCATCATACCTCACACTTTGATTGATTTGGGGGCCGCCATTAATGTGATGACCAGGGATACCATGCTCAAACTCAATCTTCAGGGTTCCTTGAGGAAGACCTCGATAGTTCTGCAACTTGCAGATCGCTCCACTGTGACTCCCGAAGGGATTGTGGAGGATGTCTTGGTCTCTGTCGACTCTTGGGAATACCCTGCAGATTTTTTGGTTCTGCAACCCAAGGCAAAGCTTACTGGATATCCTCTTATTTTGGGAAGGCCTTGGTTAGCCACTGCAGATGCTTACATA
Source organism: Pinus tabuliformis (assembly GCA_031772625.1). Classification (NCBI taxonomy): domain Eukaryota; kingdom Viridiplantae; phylum Streptophyta; class Pinopsida; order Pinales; family Pinaceae; genus Pinus; species Pinus tabuliformis. Next base: position 697,937,646 of record CM062805.1, on the reverse strand, counting down.
AGTTGTCGTGCAGGAAATATGACCATCAAAAATGGTCCTATGTCCAAGCAGCTAGTCCTATATCCTCCTGCCCAACCTTCCTTAGAGAATGACTTACCACTTTGGTTGGAGGAAGGAGAAGAGGATGAAGTGTACTCAGTACCTTTGTGCACCCTAGATACCACCAGAAGAGACCCCCCAACCGAGGATGACTTGATTGAGACCTTGATCCAGAATCCACCTTCCAGTGCACTATCCTTAGAGAAATTGGTGTAGGATGCCCAAGCCAGCACCTTAGTGGATCTTTATACGACCAACCCTGTCACGCCCAGAGTCAAAAATGTGGAGTTCGGCCCTGAGAGAACGTTAAAGATCAGCTCCTCCCTATCTCCTTCCCAGGAAAAGGAGTTGTGTAGCCTGTTGGCCAGTCACCTAGATGCTTTTGCTTGGAGCTATAAGGAGATGAAAGGAGTCCATCCCTCAGTCTGTACCCATCACATATACATCAAAGAGGGTTGTAAACCGGTTAGGCAACCTCAGAGGAGAATGAATCCAGCCCTTAAGGACATTGTCAAGGAAGAATTGCAAAAGCTGTTGGATGCCAGATTCATTTACCCCATCTCAGATAGTGAATGGGTGTCCCCTCTGGTGTTGGTTCCCAAGAAGAATGGGAAGTGGAGAATCTGTGTGGACTACCGAGAACTGAACAAAGCTACCAAGAAAGACCATTTCCCTCTACCTTTCATAGATCAAGTGTTGGATGGACTGGCAGGAAAGAAGTTCTTCTCTTTCCTGGATGGGTTTAGCGGGTACAACCAGATCCAAATCAGCCCGGAAGACCAAGATAAGACCACCTTCACTTGCCCTTGGGGTACCTTTGCCTACCGAGTTCTTCCCTTTGGGCTATGCAATGCTCCTGCTACCTTCCAGAGAGCTGTCTTGAGCATCTTCTCGGAGCTGGTCCATGATGCAGTGGAAATCTATATGGATGACTTCACTCCTTATGGGGCCAAATTCCAGGAAGCATTATCCAATCTGGGAAAAGTCCTAACCAAATGCATTGAGATGAACCTGTCCCTTAGTCCTGAAAAATGTGAATTCCTGATGACTGAAGGAACCGTGCTAGGTCATAACATTTCTTGCCAAGGGTTACAGGTGGATCCTAACAAAATTGCTCTCATCAAGAAGATTCCACCTCCTCAAAAGGTAAGGGATGTTCAGAGTTTCTTAGGGTTAGTAGGGTATTACAGGAGATTCATTAAGGACTTCAGCAAGCTAGCCTCGCCATTGTTTGGCATGTTGGCAAAAGATGTGGAGTTTAAGTGGACTAATGATTGTCAGAGGGCTTTGAATGAATTAAAGGACAAGTTGGTGTCAGCCCCAATCCTGAGAGGTCCAAACTGGGCCCTACCTTTCCACATCCACACTGATGCCTCGAACAAAGCCATAGGTGCAGCTTTAGGACAAGTCGAACAAAAACTTCCATATGCCATTTACTTTGTTAGTAAAAACTTGTCCAAAGCTGAGCTGAATTACAGTGTAACTGAGAAAGAGTTTTTGGCTGTGGTCCATGCACTGAACAAGTTCCGACACTATATCACTGGCTATCAAACATTTGTACATACAAACCATGCTGCAATTAGATATTTAATGAATAAACCAGATGTGAATGCTCGTATTATTAGATGGTTACTTTTGTTGCAGCAGTTTGATTTGACCATTGTTGACAAACCAGGTAAAGAAAATGTTGTTGCTGACTTTTTATCTAGATTGGATTTGTCTGCAGATGAGGATGGAACAGTGGATGACCAGATGCCTGATGAACATCTGTTTGCTATCTCAGCACTCTCTCCATGGTTTGCTGATATAGCAAACTACCTTGTTTCAGCATAGTTCCCTCCGCACCTATCTTCAAGAGAGAAGAGCAGAATCATCAGAAAAAGTGCCTCATTTACTTGGATCAGGGGCAATCTGTTCAAGCTTGGCCCCGATCAGATCTTAAGGCGTTGTGTAAGGGAGGAGGAAGTCCTTGCTATCCTCCTCACCTGTCATGATGGGCCTTGTGGAGGACATGTTGCATCAAAGAGGACTGCCTTCAAGATCCTGCAGGCAGGCTACTATTGGCCCACACTTCATCAAGATGTCAGAAGATATATCAGCCAATGTGACCAATGCCAAAGAATGGGGAAACCAACTCAAAGGGATGAGATGCCTCTCCAACCTCAAGTGACTCTTGAGCCATTTGAGAAGTGGGGCATGGACTTTGTGGGTCCAATCAACCCTCCTTCGAGGCAAAGGTCTTACATCATCGTGTGTACTGACTACCTGACAAAGTGGGCAGAGACTAAAGCAATCAAAGCAGCAACATAAGAAAAGGTGGCCGAGTTCTTAAGAGAAAACATCTTCTACAAGTTTGGCTACCCAAGAGAGCTGGTCACCGATCAAGGGAGCCAGTTCACATCCAACTTAGTTGAAGACTTACTAGCTCACCACAAGATCAAGCATAGGACTTCCACCCCCTATCACCCTCAAGCAAATGGGCAGGTGGAAGTCACCAATAGAGCATTAGAAGGTATCTTGACTAAGGTGGTGAGCAACAGCAGAAAGGACTGGGCAGATCGCCTGGTTGAGGCCACATGGGCTTACAACACAACCTGGAAGACCACCACCGGCTTCACACCTTATGAGCTGGTCTATGGGAAGAAAGCTTTGATGTCCATTGAGTTCGAATACAACACTTTGAGGATGGCAGCTCAGCTAGATCTAGATCTCAGCCATGCACAACAAGAAAGGTTATTGCAGTTGAATGGACTGGATGAGCACCGAATGCAGGCCCTCCTTCACTCAGAACTGGTTCAACTTCAGAGAAAGGTGTGGCATGACCAACATCTCCATGACAAGAAATTCCAGCCGGGAGATTGGGCTTTGTTGTATGACTCCAGATACAAAGATTTCAAGGGGAAGCTGAGAACCAAATGGCTAGGACCATATGCAGTGGAAAAATGTCATGACAATGGATCTGTTCTTATTCGGACCATTGATGAGGAAGCCATCCCCATGCTTGTCAATGGGCATCGATTGAAGATCTACAAGAAGCCTCTCTCAAGACAAGATTTCATCAAAACTATGGAGAAATCAGTGTTGGTCATAGAGAAGGGTTTTGCCTCTCCTTTGGGCATACCCTGAAAGATCTAAAAAATAATAATAATAATAATAAAGATCCTTGGGTGAAAACCTTTCTGAGGCACCCAAGGCAGGCGGTAGGGGTGAAAACCTCATTGAGGCACCCCTATTGTCTTTCAAAAAAAAAAAAAAAAAAAGAGAGATTCGAAAAAAGATCCTTGAGTGAAAACCTCTCTGAGGCACTCAGGGCAGATGGCAAGGGTGAAAACGTCATTGAGGCGCCCCTGTTATCTTTAAAAAAAAAAAAAAACAAAACAAAACAAAAAAAAAGAGAAAAAAAAAGAAAAAAAAACAAGGTTAGCAGATTCATAATGTAAAATTGCATGCAGGTTGCAGGTGTTCTATGGAGGAGAGGAAGCCTCTCAAAGCTAAGGGCCCTTATCATGCTGTCAGGAGACCTCACCAGCACCTCCTCCAAGAATACTCATTTTTTTCTAAGGTATGTGCAATTTTATTTCAGCTTGAGTCTTCTACAGGAAGACACAGATTCTCTACAGGAAACGCAACCTTTCTACAGGAAGCTCTGTGTTTCTACAGGAAACTTCCTGTAGAAGTTTAGGACGGCCTAGAATCCATTTTATGAGGAGATATAATGACTAAGGATCAGTTTGGATGAATGCAAGCTATTGTTATCTCCCTTGCACATTGTTTTCAACTCGTCCTGCCATCCTTGTCGACATGCAACGAAGTTACCTGCACCAGCAAAGCAGATCGATGAGTTCTCAAGAAAAAACAATTTTTAAATGAAAAAAACTCTGAGATCTCATACCATATCCGTCCGAGTCATCCAGAAGCCCTGGGAGCGTGATCGAGAGGCCAGATCCTTCGTCGTGCAGCATGCACCCAAGGAGGAAGAACTGTTACAAGACATCCCGCGGGAGTCCTGTAACAGTTAAGCCCGCTAGAGTGTATACTATTCACAGTGATGGCCATATGCAATGAACGCGGATGCATGCAGCCAAGCATCAACTCCATCGTCGGCAGCCTGTAAACGTGAACCTCCTGGCCTGTGCAAATTCACCAGCAGCAGATAGATCCATTCATCATCGTCCAAAACCCGAAAAATCGTGTTGCAGCCGCACAGGTAAGTGTCTCGACCCTCTCTTCCGTCAGATCGCATGAATTTTACTTTGAATTGTTTGCAAGTGTAAGGTGAATGGGTTGAGCGGCTGTATGGCCAGTTGACTGGCCATGTCGGCCGGTTAATGGTCCAGTCAGATGTTTGGGTGGCGGCCGTGACAAAAGGCATGATCAGCACACACGTGAGAACAATCCCCGTCGGAAGAAACGGATTTAGCAGAAGAAACGGCAGCGGATCTGCTGGAGGGATGATGCGGTAGTAAGTGAACGCGCAGTCAAATGATGGAACGACGTCATCCAACGGTCCGGCGGGGACAGCTCACCTCCGCACCACGGATTCTGCCGATTCAAATCTAATCGGCTAGATTGGTCGCATGCATTTATCATTCGCCGTTGGAGCCTCGAGTGAACATTCAGATCTCTCTGCAGTTCGAAACTCCGAGCCTTTGGCTATCAAAACGGCTTAGAAGCACCACCAAGAGCGCAGACCAACTGCAGTCTTCCCCAGGAATCACGCGCTGCTTCTACAGGAAAGCTGCTCCTACAGGAAAGCTGTTTCTATAGGAAGGCGGGTTCCTCACGTAAAAAGGTGGCAGATAAAAAGGTAACCCTGAACCTTCCATGCAATTGGTTTTTAAAGGTGGCAGAATCCTCGTCTACAGTCTGGTTGTAGGAAATGGTTGAAAGTATTGTCTGCTGTGCATAGACTGTCGTTCTACAGGATGTCAGTGAATTAAACTGTGTTAAGGTCCTCAGGGATAAGTTTTGTGGATTATTTGCACGACGGAGGCGTAATTCTACGCTCTGTCCCAATAAGCTAAACTTCTTCCGCATTCGCCACCTCTAGCAACATTTTTTATCATGCCGGGTGGGTTTATTAGACGAGAACCCACTGATTCATCAAAATTAAGAGAAAACCAGGAGGTGGTGGAGCTCTTCACACGGGCACAATGGATATCCTTTTGTGATAAGTTGCAGGGTCATGACGACGAAGTGGCAGAAGAATTTTTACAAGCCTTGAGGCCGAAATCCAAAACACTAGCCACCGTGAACTTCAGGGGCCTAAGCCTCAAGCTCACCCCGCAGTATATCAGTCAAATTACTGAACTTCCAATGGGCTTGCCATGGGATAAGGAAGAAAGGAAGTTGAGCCAGCAGGCAAAGAAAGAATTCTTTCCACCTGAGGAGGAATTCACGGAGGACAAAAATGGGGTGCGAAGAACCAGCTTGCTGCCACCATGGAATGAAGTTAGCCTGCAAATCATGAAGTATATAACCTGTGAAGGCCGTTTTAGCATCGTATACGTGTATCACTTCAGGTTGCTCACTGAATTGAGACACCAGATTGATCTTCCTATAGAAAACAAACTGAGCATTCCATATTTCCTGCTACAGTCTCTAATTGAGTGTGCCACAAAGTTAAAAGAGGGCATACCAGATCAGGTAGCCCACCATGGATTGATCAAAATTCTTGTGGAGGATGCGCTTCATTCATATAAGGTTCCCCTCTCATGGGAATCATTCAGAAATTTCACAAGAGATGGAGACATAAGGATGTTGACCGAGGAAAGTGGCTCCTCTAGCAGTGAGGAAAAAAAAGCAGTGGCCGCGGAAAAGAAAGAAACAGGCCAGAAGACCCCGACCACAGTGCAGAAGAAAGAACAAAGGAGGAAGCACGAGAAAAAGGATGCTGAGGAAAAAGGTGACACACCCATTTTGTCAGCACGAGAGAAAAGGTTGCAGAGCAGAACGGACAAAGCTGAGAAGGTCCACATCAGCACAAGTACCTCGTCAGCACCCACCACCAAATCAAAAAGAAAAACCCATGCAGCAAAGCAAGCCAAGGTGGTGACACCTGTGTCTACAGGAAAGCAGAAACAAGCTTCTACAGGAAGCCCGAAAATTATTGGAAAAGGGTCTTCTACACGAAGCCCGAAAACAGAAAAAGGGGCTTCTACAGGAAGCCCGAAAATTACCAAAACAGGGGCTTCTACAGGAAGCCCAAAATTGGCTAAAACAGGGTCTTCTATAGGAAGCCCTGAAAAGGTGAAACCCAAGGAGAAGAAGGTTGATATTCTAGCAAGGGAGGCAGCAACCATACTAGCTGGCCTCAGCACGCCACCTAAGCCAAAAGAAAAGAGGAAGAGGGAGACCCCTCTATACTCTGAAGTTCGAAGAAGTTCGAGAATAAAGACGGGCAAGCCACAGCCCCCATCCAGCAGCCAAGTCACTACAGGGGATGCCCCTACTTCACCCAATGAGAGGTCCCCCTCGAAGATATCAGTCACCTACGAGAAGGGGAGCCCAAAAGCAACTACTTGGAAAAGAAGGATAGACCAATCGCCTTCAAAAGCTCGGCTCAAGGTCAAGGAAGTAGAGAAGAGGGAAGGAGTGGTACCCTCATCGCCACCAAGGGCAGAACAGGCAGAGCTACCAAGAGTAGGGAAGAAAGAGCGTATTCCGGAGCCTAGTTCTCGGCCAAGGACAAGGAGTTGGGGAAAAATTGCTCAAGGATGAGCAAATATTTTAGCTGGGGGGTGATGATGAGCCCCAATTTTTGGTAACAAATTGGGCTCATTTGGCCTACTTACCTTGCTCAACCCTTCATCTTTTATTACTTATGCATTCATTTCTTGGTATATTCGTGTTATTTGTAGGAAGAAGGGCAGGCATTATATCTATGTGGCTAATACATGATGATTTCAAGTTTTTTGGCATTAAAGGGAGCAAAGACCATGCAGAAGGAGACAAGGAGACAGCAAAGGTGGAATTGCAGGTTTATAGGGAGGTTTTCTACAGCCTTAATGACCTCCCTCGTGATCTCCACCCTAACTCCGAGCTCCAACAGCTCTCCCCACCGAGCTTAAAGGCAGCCAACAGGTTCTACAGGAACAACAGTTTACAGCAGTTTAACTTTTAGTTGGACAGCCGAGCTCCATTAATTGAGGAAGCCAGCTTGATCCTCATCATGTATAAATATTAAGGCCGTGGCCTTTGATAGGATCTTTTTGAACTTTTGAACTACCGTTGCAATTTCTAAGCACGAGCTACAACTCGGTTTTTGCTCTTTGTAAGCCAGTTTTGGCATGTCATTAGACTCATGATTATTCAATAAAGACAGGCAGCTTTTGATTCAATTATGAGTTTCTAAGGGAGCTATAGCTCTTAGGTTAGGGCCCAACCTGAGAGCAATAGACCTCCTCTTCCTTGTATTGTTACTTGTCTTCCTTTTCAGCATTTTATTCGTCTGTTTTGACATGCATTTAGAGATTACAGTCTGTTGATTTGATTTCTTTTATGTGATTGAGTAGGATTAGTTTATGGTTCAAGTGCTTTTAGTTGCTTAGATTAGAGTAGAAGGATCAGCATTCATTAGAGCTCCAAGAAAAGGTTGATAGTGCACTCACTGCCATCTCTGTTTAGAGATTGGGGGTGTAGACCGTACCAGCCACCAAAAACGCAGTCATACACTTTCATTCAAGCTGCAACACAGTCATTTCAATTATAGATCCATCCATGCATTCTGATCTTGAGCAGTATTTCCTCATTCCAACTCCATGCACGATTTTTCTCTGAAGTATACATTGTTGTTCGTTGATTTAATAACACAGTTAGGATAAATTGATGAATTCTCGGTTTTGTGCAGATTTGTTTCCTTTACACTGCGTTGCATCACTCTGTTATCTTCTTCTTCTTCTCAACCGCGTCTGAAGCCACCTACCCAACCTCTGTTTAGATCGTTTGACTTCCAACACCTCCATTGTTCACGTAGCTCCATCTTTTCGGACTTGTCATTGCTTCCACCCTTCCATTCACTAACTAGCTGCAAGCACTCTTTCCTAATCTCATATCTCTGTCCCTGAGCCATCATAAGCCCCCTTCCCATCCTACCTATCCACCTGTACCACTCCTCCACTCCTCCAACACCCAAAACTCCAACCACAGAACATCCTGTAGAAGTTAGCAGACTTCCTGTAGAAATCCCAAGCTTCCTGTAGGATCCCCTGCAGACATCCTGTAGAAACCTGTAACCTCGGTTGCCGAGCACCTGAACGTTGTGGACTTCTATGGAATGATGTTTTGGATCCTCTGGAACCTCTCCTAGCCCTCCTGACCTTTCCCAAGCTTTCTTTCCCTTCGAACTACCCCTGCGCAGTCAAACCCTAATAAGAAACAAAATCATAATAACTCCAAACCACTTAAGAAAAAATACAAAAACAATGTTCTTTTCAGTAGAAGTAGCTTAGTTTCATGCATCTCATATCACTAGAAGTAATGGCATCATTTCTAGAAGTTTGCACACCCACCATTGCATCATAGAGATTAGACTAGTCAGATTAGGGTTTACTAGGGTTTCCCTGTTTTGTTGGCTTTCAGTTCATTATTGCAAAGTAGATCAATTTCCTTTGAGATAGCCTTCATCCATCATTTAGAAAGCTTCTTCTGAGAACATATAGAAGTTGGCTTGAGCCCTAGCGGACTTGTGCCAGCTGTCCAAGTGATAGCTGCGACAAGATCTAGTACTTGTGCATACAGCACCGTCGCTTCCAAGTTTGTTACGAACTACTGGGTTGATAAAATTAGAGATAGGAAGCTCCAGGAGTTGTATCATTATTGCTACAATACTGGAGCCCACCACCTATTCAGCCCCAAGGAAAGACAGGCGCGAGGTACATTATCACTGCGACAGAGTACCTAACTCGTTGGGCAGAAGCGTAACCGGTGAAGGATTTCACAGGCGCAACTACTGGGAAATTTTTATTTGAGCATGTACTGACATGATTTGGATGTCCAAAGATCTTGATGAGCGGTCATGGTACACACTTTCTAAATGAGACGATCAATGCACTAACGGAGGAATTTCAGGTGTATCACCAAATGCGCACACCTTATTGCCCACAGGCTAATCGGATAATGGAGGCGTTAAACAAAGTTCTTGAAAACGTGCTGACCAAGGTATGCAATGTTCAACAAATTGATTGGGACCTATGCATACCTACAGTATTATGGGCTTATTAGATGACATGTAGAAAGCTGACGGGACAGACACCTTTTAGGCTTGTCTATGGAGTAGAAGCCATAATGCATATGGAATACATCATGCCTAGTCTACACATAACAGCGCTCACAGGTATGATGGATCATGGAGCCCTGGAAGAGTGGCTCACGCAGTTGGATGAGCTGGAAGAAGAGAGATTTTTGGCTGGATTTCACCAGCAGGTCCAAAAGTAGCCTGAAAAGGCATGGCACGAATGACATATTAAGTTGCACACCTTTAAAGTGAATGACTTGGTGCTGTTGTATGATATTAAGTTTGATAAATTTCTAGGGAAACTCAGGATGCACTGGTTAGGGCCGTATGTTATTAAGGAGATTACCGATGGAGGCACGATACAAATACTTAAGTTAAATGGAGAACCTTTCCCAGGAAAGGTGAATGGTAGTCACTTGAAGTCATACACCGATGATCTGACCATGTGACTATATAAAAGTAGCCCAATCTTAGCACTCTAGGCAACTGAAAGGAGGCGCGAGACTATAAACTACACTACCCAGGAGCTGTGTGATGTCAGGACTGTGTGAAGCCGCAAAGTGTCATAGGGTCCGCAACAGCGCGAAGACAGTTGCGCTAGTGCATAGGTCCATAGGAAAGTGACCGTTAAAGTCACTATTCACGATTTGATGGTTGGTTTGAGGCCAAATGGAGCGGGTGGCAGGCATTTAAGGCGAACTTTATGGGTTAGATTCTTGAAAATTTGTCGCCAATCTAGCATTAATGGGCTGAATGTGGGGGGAACGGTTGAATTCAAATTCAAAAGGCCCTATAAATTACAAGTGGTTGTCCAGTGAAAAACACTTGGCATTTTGAGAACTGAGTTGTTGCGTTATCAAGTGTATATGGACCTTTTGAAATTTGAGGCTTTGAGAGCAAGTTCAGTGTTTGAAACATTTCCAAAGGAGATGCAGGACCTTCTAACTAGATTGATGTCGACACCGAAGGAATCTGCACAGGAAATTGCAGAAGTAGAAGCCCCATAGAGTGCCGGAGCTATAGTTGAGGTCCCTAAATCACCCCAGAACACAGAGACCTAAGAAGGATAAGAAGGCTATGATCCCAGTGCACATGTCGTCCAGAAGCCCACAGAGGACTAAACTCACCTTGTAGGAAAAGGGAAAGGCCATTAATCTGGAGGCCAATGAGGACGAGTCTGAAGAAATCTTCGTGGATGAGGAGGATGTAGAGATGGAAGTTGAAATTCAGGGTGCAGACCATATTACATAGTTACCTGAATATGTTCCTTCGCACAAGGGTAAAGCCAAGGTGCTGAAGGACATAGATGATAGCAAGAGCTGTCTGCAAACTCCGTTGCTCCTAGACGATATTGTGTTTGAGGGAACGCACTTGGGGTGGGTGCTTGTGTTGAAATTTGAAGATTGGGACCTTGCAGACCACTAGAAGTTCCCACATTTAGCGATTAAGAAGCTAATGTGACAGAGGATTGACGTGACTATTGGAACAATTAAATTGGAGCTGTGGACATCACTTAGAGGTGTAGAGAAAGTCAGGTTGCTAAACCTACTCTAGGTGTCGCATTACCATCACACCCCAGTGACCGTTTTCGTCATCAGGCAAATTCTCTACTTGGTGCATGATGGGTGTTTGTGGCTGGAGGAGCCCATCCCCATCACAGACCATCTGATTCACCGGATTACATGTATACCTTACTCAGGGGAGGATCTAGCCAACATTTCAATGGAAAAGGTGGCGAGTTGTCCCTCGCGGAAGCGATGAAGAAGAAGTTCAAGCTAGAGAAGAAGAAGCGAGGGTATGCAATCTCCAACATTAGCAACCCTGCATTCAAGGTCGCGACACAAATATTAGCAAGGAAGGTGATGCAGAAGTGTCATGCGGATGAGGTGCCTGCACCAGTGGTTGTACTAGCGGCCCAATGCATAGAAGGAGTCCAGCTCAAATGAGCAAACTATCTATGCGGCGAGTTCCTTGTGAACTGTCGTGAGGCACAGGATCAAGGGAAAAAATTTCACTAGGTGTGGCTCCTATTTTCAATCGTACTGGTGGCATGGGAGCTGCCCGAAGATAGCCAATTTCCTTTGGTTGAATTGGACCTTCCAGACGCAGCAAGGTACGCTTCGCTGTCAGCAACCAAGGATGTGTAACGTATTAGAGAAGGTAATATCTTCTGGGTATTAATGGAGATGAATATCTAGATGAGGATCAATCGTAGTCCGCGGTTATCACCCACAGTCTATGCTAGTTTGTAGAGCTTTGTAGAGTTCAAATCAAATTTCCACAATGTCTTCATCAGGGCGTGGAAGCACCTTACGAAGACATGGCATGATTTACCATACCCGGTGATCGACGATGTGATTTTCACATCCCTTTAGTCTTGGCCACTGGAGTGGCGTGCTCCAACTGGCTCCGTGGTGGAAACAGACAAATCCACTGCGAAGCGCAAGAAAGAAGAGACAAAGCTTCAAATGGCACGGCTGGATGAGAACCACAGGAAATAAGAAGCAGCAGCTAAGGCCCAGGCAGCACGCAATGCTACGAAATTGGCCGAACAACAGCAGAAAATAGGATAAGAAGAGTGAGAAGGACAGAAGTCACCTTCGCCTGAGACTAAAGCAGAGATAGAAATAAAACAAGGTGGCGCAGACCCACAGATAACATTCACCCAACTCAAGCATCTGCAGCCACGAGAGTAGACAGTGGCACAAAAGAAAACAAAGGCATCGAAGGCATATTTTGACCCAATCCCCTCACTGAGGGGGATTTGCATGACATGGAAGGAACGGTGAGGGATGTCATCGTGGAGGCCCTCCAACAATTTGAAGAATAGAAACAACTGTTATTGGGGGCTCTTTGAACAGAACTAAAGGAGTTTCAGGTTCACACTCCATAGGCTGGCACAGTGTCCACCAGCCTCACAATCGACACTTCAGCTACTGAGGAGATGTTGCGCACATGGGTGATCAACATGATAGTGCTGCCAGATGGAGCACTCACTACAGAGAATGAGGCTAAGAGGCCCACGGTCAGCAGTCTCAAACAGGTAGGATTAAATATGGTCACACTCCCTTGAGAGATGCTCTATCTCTTGCAAGATGGAGTCACCACAGAACTTTGGGCCAAGGAGAGTCGTGCTCTATAGGTAATGAGCGAGCAGTGCATCGACATTGAATAGTTGGGCTTGCAACGCAATGAAGTAGTAGAGTAGAATAAGCAGATAATGCAAGTAGTGGAGGAAGTCTGTTGGATGGTCCCAGACTTGGACATTCAGGCAGAAGAACTAGTGGAGGCGCACATCCATAAGTTGACCATAGGGGTGCACTATGCTTGAGCAGAGATGGCTAGGGTTCAGCTAGAGTTGAACCTACAAATTGCAGAATTGCAGTTGAAGGCGCAACCTTCAACTCCACTGGAAATCAAGGAATAGCATACCACCATTGTTATAACAGCAATAGCGATAGTTGACAATGTAGTGGTAGACTTTATGAAGCTTTTCGAACAATCATTCAAGGTCCTAACCACCCTGCAGGAGGACTCAAATGTAGAGCACCTGGAGATGGAGGCGTGGAAGCTATAGCAAAGGTATGACGAGGTAAAAGGGACTGCGGAGATGGTTTCCCCTACACAGAGGCTTGCACGGATGTAGGAGGCAAAGGCACTCAAGGAACAGGTGGATGTCGCTCGGCATAAAGAGGTAGTCTTAAAAGCATGCCTACAGTCATGGATAGATGAGGCTTATGTGATCACAGTCTCCATTGAAGGAAAGCTCGTGAAATTATAGGTAGCTCAGCAGAATATTTAGAGCAGTAGTTCAGCAACAGTCACCAAACAGCACGTGGAATAAGTCTAGCAGGTGGCTGCTCAGTGCACTGTCGACGTTGTGGTGATCCAAACAGAGTTGGGAGGTATTCACGCTAAGATCTCTACACCTACAAAGTGACTCGAGGGAAATTCATGATGTTTGTGCTGGGGGACTGTTGGGCGTGGGACCCCCCAAGGGTAGTTTTGGGGCTTAAAGGTCATATTTTGGTCCAACTTTGTAATCCAAGTGTAAAGACCCTGCATTTTGTGGTCGCAGAGCACATAGTTGTTAAAGAGTCATAGGGTTGTCTGCCATTATTTTGATAATGTAATATCAGTTGTAAAAGATCCACCATGGTCCACGGACCATGGGATTGTATAAATAGAGCGAATCTCTAAGTAGTTAAAAAACACGAATAAATCAATGATGAAGAATTGAGTCATATCTTTGGAGTAGAAGTCTAGGTTGGGTCATAGCGTAGGTAGAGGCTTTGCAGTTAAGTGTGCAGAAGCCTAGAAGTTTGAAGATGAGTATGCGGACCCCTGTAGCTGAGTGCGCAAGGCGAGTCAAGTCTGTAATCATCTGGAATTATCAATAAAGAGAGGTATTATATAATTTCTATGTCTTTATTTCCTGTTTATGCATCTGTTATATTGGGTATGAATTTCACTTATAATGCTTATATGATGCGTGAATATATGTAAATGTGTTGGTTAAGTGCACGCAAGTAAGAACATCTGTTTACGCAAAGCTAACTAAGATCTATTAATAAGATAAGTAATATACTTAGCACAGTTTGGGAGATATTGCAGTTCGCTGCCCTAGCAACAGGAAAGGACTTCAACCCTTGATTAGAGCTGTGTGAAACTGATTGTAACATTTCACTAAGGTACTGAAGGGTAGAGCAGAGGGATAAGCAACCTGCGTGAAGGCAAGTATAGTTGGAATAAACCAACATCACAACCATCTCAAGGGTGCGGAAAATTGGTTCCAGCATCCCCCCATACTGCTTCGGGTGATAATTTAGCCCGCGCTATGCAGGCTGATGCCGAAAGGGCCAATAGTTTAGGGATTTGTTTGGCTAACTCATGCTGAACCTAGGTCAGGCCCCCTCAAGCCAATAGGGGACATCCCGGCAGGACGCTTTGGTCCCACATCTGCATTTACAAAATCGAAATGTCATGAATGCATGTATTTCAAAAACAATTAAAAATCAAAAATTAAAATTGTTTGTTTTTACCTTCATCATCATAATCTTCTCCCTCTGGGAGCGGTGTTTCCGGGAAAACTAGCGTCCATTCAGAGCTACTAGTCCCACTAAGACGGGTAGCTATCTTAGAAACAAACAATTCAAAGTAACTTGTGTTTTCATTTATGAGAGATAGATGAGAGAGAAGCAGAGAGTACCAACCTCAGTCTTTCACTTGGCTCCTTGCTTGTTTCCTCTCTCCTTTGATAGAGCTTCGCCACTCCTTTCTCACTTGTCCCGCTTCAAAGAACACCTGTAGAGTTAAAGTAGCAAAATACCATAAAATCATAGAGATTTATAACCATAAACAATGTAGAATCAGATGTACATTAACCATACAAATGCATACACAAATACAAGATTCAGAAATATAAAAGTATATGGAGGAAAACTCAAATAGCTTTATTGATAGAAGTAGTAGAAAAGAGGATTACAACCCAGCTGTCTGATCCAGCACCATCCTCCCAGCATGAACCTCTTCATCTCATGAAAAGCTAGACCACCCAACAATACAATGTCTCAAAGAGAAACCAACAACACTTCCTTACAAATTACAAAATTCCAGCCTCTTGGATCTCTAAGATGAGTGATCCATATATAGATGTTTGCAGGGGAGTGAGTCAGCTTCTGGGATTTTGATTAGTGTCATTTCACTGATAGTTCTTGGTTCCACTTGGAGATTTCATGATCTCTTACTCATCCCTGGGCGAATTCAGAGAGGCAAGTGTCATATGAGTAGTTTCTGGAAGATTCTCTGAGTTTCCACCTAGAAAACTGCCTCTACCATTTGTCTGCTCTCACTCATTGCACCCTACAGAAGGGATTTTTAATATGCATCGTGCCCTTTGTGTGTAGCAGGTGAGATGCATCACACCCTCAGCATCGAGCAGTTTGTATGGTTCAGTTTTGACCAGTTCTGAGCAGTTTTTCAAGGAGAACTTCTGGGAAATGATGTAATCAGTTGACCTTGATCCTTTAGGGTATGAAAAAAAACTTTTAGGGGTTTGACAGCCCTTGGTTTATTGACATATGTGATTGGGGTTTCAGTGCCCAAATATGTCTATAACAATTGCCCCCTAAAGCATGAGGTCGTAAATCTTCTGATGTCGGGTGAAATGCTTTATCATGAGGATCCGAGGTTTTTCGAACTGGAAGGTGACATGTAATAAGATACAATAAATTACATTATCTTCATAATATTTTCATGATCCAGCTAAGGCGGGCATTCCCATGTTCAGCTTTATAAATTCATTTTCACGTACATAGGACAGGCAACCGTCTGTGTGGCAGACTGATGATTCTGGTAGAGCCATCATCCCTTAGCTTGGATGATTATCTGTGCAGCTATGGTGTACATTTGATGTCTTTATTTTCCTGAATATATCATAGCCCAGATGGATGGAACTAGATCCGGAGTCTTGAAACTCGTTCAATCTTCGCCCAAAGTACAAGTCGATCCATGTGAAAATATGTTCTAATGTCGAACATGGAAAGACATCACTTGATTACCAGCCAATGATGTAAGCTGTTAACAAGTGTGAGAGGAATCACCGATAATGATAATGACCCTCAAGGTACTACAGTACAATTCACGTGGTGTGAATACATGAGTCGATGTCGAACACCACGCAAAATCTTTCAGTCGAAGGCCATTGATGTAAACCTGTCGCCGGAAGTGAGAAACTTGCCATTGAGGCATGCAAGCTTCAAAGTACTGAAAGGGTTGTTCCTAAGTCAACTTCTTGGATAATCAGCTGATGTCAAAAAGAAGTGACCCGTCGTAGGAGGGCCTTAATGAATCCCACATCTACGACACGGAACGGAGCAAATGATTTTGTGGAGGTGAAAACAATCTGATGATACAAGGTTCAGGGTGGCGGTCATGAAAGAATGGAGCGTGAAGGTATTGCAGCGGATGAGGCATTAGTTGGGTTGGTGAATTCTCTGAGTGACTTCTCTTGAACATATTGGTGACACTGGAATGGATTGGCAGCGTTAACCCCAAAATCAATGGTACAGAGGACCAATGGTGATATGACCGGTGAACGGAATAACCCAACCTGACTCAATCATGGTGATGGAGTGAAAGTGTCATGCTCAAAAGCGACCTGCTACCAATGAAGTTCTTCAAGTTTTCTTCCCTTTTCCACAATCATTTCTGACTAGTACCTCTTTATTTTTGTCAAGCTTGAGGAGGATAACATATGCTTGTTCTAAAATTTACCCTTCGGGCAAACCTGTCGCTATGTTTGAGCGAGCCTAGTGATAGTGAAAGTCGCTCTTGTCTGTATGGACAAGTTTGTCACTATTGTTTTAATGAGTTTAAAAAAAAAGATAACTTAGTCCTTTTTAGTTTTAGAGAGTCTGACAAGAGATGGAAAGGAAACTCCATTAGTCCATTTTCGTAGTATAATCCCCTAAGTCCGAAAAAAAGTATAAAATAATACGAAAGGGATGACTTTTCCATTCACTTTAACGAGTTGAAAAAGACAAGCGCTCGATCCTTTTTTGTAATGATCCCTCGGGTCCAAAAAATATTAAAATATAGAAGAGGGATGGCACTTCCAATCACTTTAACGAGCTGGAGAGGCCAATTTCTTGGCAATCTTTTCATATTTTATGAGTCTAAAAAGAGCTTAAAGGAGACTCGTTTTTTGAGGAATGAGTGATGTTTTCGGATAGCAACTGGTTGCAGGTAAGTTTGGAACTCTTCAATCATGGCAATGTAAAGAAGGTGGCTAATAGACTCACTCATCACAGTTGATCCTCAAAAGGGTAAACAATCAAGTGGAGGCGTATGATCAGCTAAAAAGTGGAGGTGATGGTAAGAGCATGACCAAGGCTCAAAAGCTGATAGCAATGCGATCACAAAGGTTATCTACCAAAGGTGGGTTCATTTTTTAATGAGCTTGAACTCTGGGGGAACATATGCTCATTGCTAGGTTTATTTTTTAACGAGCTTGAAATTCGCGTAAACCTGCTCATTCCAGTCGTCTAATAAGGATGTCTCTCATCATTAGGTTCAATTTTTAGGGAGCTTGCCCCATGCGAAACTTTGTTCTAGGCCTTTCATATGTAGGCTAGGAATGAACAACTGCTATCCTAAGGGTTAATGAACTACTAAGGTTAGGTAGGATAGTTTCTCGCTGAGAAACATTTCCTTTACTTTGCCATCGTCGTTGGTCTTGGCAAAGGTGAATGGTGGATCAGACCTATCACCTAACTTAAGCAACTGAAGTTAGTAAAAGCTACAGGGTTAGAGTTACACTAGTCACTTTTCACTTGGGTAAAAAAGGTTTGCATGCCACTAGGTATAAATAGAAGTAGAGTTTCCAGGTTACCATATGGAAGTTCTTGCATTAAAGCAAGGTTGTTTCATTTACCTAGCAGCCAAAACACTTCCTTGGCTTTGTCCATTGAAATAGATAAAGGTGAATGGTGGGAGCTTCCAATCACATAACCTTTGATGAGGAAATCTTATTCCAGACTGATCCCATTTTCCTAAATGGATTGGTGTGTCAGATTAGTCATATATCCTACGAGGAAACCTACCTTATATCTGGGGTTTTCCTGCCAAAGCAGACCAGGGCGCATGCCCCCTAGGTTTAGGAAAGGATACTCCCAGAGGCCCCTTCATCTATGATAGTACCAGCCATGATCATTCTGTAAGCTTGTACTATGATTTGGAATGGTACATTAGATGGTCAACGCGGTCTTGCTAGTAGATTCCAATAAAAGGAAATGACTAGATTTCTTGGAGGAGGGACCAAATAAACGGTTGGATGAATCTCTTGAACTGAGGAACTTCCCTCCTATGGTAAAGGGATGGGCATATTTCCCCCATGTTCATCGGATTCTGTGTTAACAAAAATAATTTGAACAATGTCGTTCTCATTCTCTTTGGAGACTGTATCATCTGAAGGTGGACCTTCTAAAGACAAAACTGGGTCGACTACCGTCTCGACCTATTGACTTTGGTCTGGTGTGGACTCAGAGGGTTTATCTTCGATGATAGGAATTTCGACCGACAACAGAGGTGTGTCATTCAGATTTTCAACTAGTGATGGACTTGGCAAGAGTTTCTTGTATCCAGGAGGAAGTCGTTGTGGTGAAGCAGGACTGTTATCCAAGACTCTTTTAGCTTCCTCCAGGAAAGGAAAACGGTGGAGGGCATGATCGCCTTCACACAATCTACAAGGAAACTTAGATCTTCCTTTTTGCCCACTAACTTCATTTTCACTAGTTGACAGTGTACTCTCAACATGATCGACAGAGGTTGAAGACATTGGATTGTGCAAGTAGGGAGACCAGTCTCTCAAGATCCGCGACATGCAAGGACAATCTCGATGATAGTGGTCTCATTTGCAAATGACACACGGAGATTTGGGTTTGGATGGTGCAGTGTGTGGATTTTCACCAGACGATGCATGGTTTCTCCATTTCGTCGTTGGCTTCTTCTTCTTCTTCTCCTTCCCTTTCTTCTTCTTCTCAGTTACTTGGTTTTTAGTGTTACTATTTTCACCAAGCGAAGAAGAAGAAGGAGAGGAAGAAACAAACGAAGTGGAAGGTGGGGGAGCAACTTCAGTATCATCTGGCTACTAATTTGATTGCTGAGGAATTACGGTGTTTTGAACGATAGAGGTCGAGAATAGCCATACTGGCAGGCCAATTGTGAGTCTTGGAAGGGACAATGTAGCCATGTGTGGAGCACCAACATCTCCCCAAGAGGAGAAAGGACTAGGATTCCCCCCAAGGGGAAATCCTTGATTGGTAGACTCCATTTTCTCAACCTAAGACCAATGAGGGAACAGTGATGTTATTCCGAATTAAAATAAATTTTATGAAACTTTGACACAACTTTCTTTTTCAATTTTTAAGAGTCGAAAAAAGCTAAAGATGACTCTAGTCGCCTTCGATTTTTAATGAGCCTGAAGTGACAAGTGCTCAAATGGACCTTTTCTTTTAAGGAGTCTGAAAAGGAATGAAAGTGACTACTTTGGAAATATAGACAGAGGGATTACCAAACCAATTGCAAAAATACAATATACACCTCAGTGGTAAATTATAGAGAAATTACCGAGGACTTTATGGACGGTAGTCAATCCTCCCAAATGTTGTGTTCAGTGCATTGCGATCGATAAGGCGGCAGACACAACTTCCTAAGGATAAAGGATATCAGCCTATTGTGGTCTCCCAATATATACTCAATGGTATGTGGGAGCACAAGTCCGTACTAGAATTTATCATATCAAAGAGGAGGAATCACCCAACCTACGATGAAAGCGATAGTTACCAGGCTTTATGACACCGGAATACGTCTCTAGCCTTGACTTCTAGATGTTGTGCATCAGGTTCCAAAGCATTTTTATGTTCATTGAGGTTTATTTTATAGTTGATATTTCTTAAGAAGTTTACCTTTCAAGGTTCACCGCGTGATGTAGATGTACAAATCCTAAATATGCAATCTAAAATGATAAACAATCGTTTATTTTCTTTTAGCAATGAAAATCCTAGCTACTAAGGAAAGAAAAATATGATTCTTTCAACATAGAGCAGAGAGCACACACTAAATGCACTTTCCCTAAATCAATTTTTGCATGCAGTCTAAATGCAAATGCACATGCATGTATTTTTTTTTTCAGTTCCCTTAATGTGAGAATGACAAAAGGAAAACTAAGTACAAATCTGAACTACTTTTCTTCAAAGCGACACTTGAACAATTTCTTTTCAAAAATGAAAGGAAGACTAAGACGACACTTTCTCTTTCGAATGGGAAACTGTTTTTGACACTTCAAAGAATTGATAATTAAAATCAAATACAATGGCAAAAGTGTAATCGACTATCTAAAAGAGGAATACTTTACGAAAAATACATAAAAGACATTCACAATTCCTTATCAATGGAGGTTGAATAATGTGAAGGAAGAAGGTTTCAATAGTGTTATATTTATCGTAGACAGCAAAACTACTGAATAGAGCTAAAAACAATGAAGAAAAAACCAAAATCTGGAGGCAGAAATAGTCTCATTCAATCATCGCACCTGTCCTTAAGGAAAACAGGGATGCATCTCACCTGCAACACACAGGAGGTGCGATGCATCCAGACTGCTAATGAGAGATAGTGCGATGGTCCAGGGATGAGACTGAGCTTGGTTTTCACCCACAGTTTGCAGCTAAGTTCAGGGATTTAGGTCAAGCTTATGATAGACAGTAAACACAAAGTATAGGGGTTGATCTAATGAGGTTATTGAGCTACCACCAGGGTAAATAGGATGTTTGCAATTCAGATGTTCAGTTCATAAACCATCCCAAAGATTGACTGAAGCAGCGTTGATCTGCTTTGCAGTTGCATAGCAAAAGCAGTTCGAACGCTAGTTGGCTTAACTTTAGGCTCCGTCTGTAGTTTATAAAGAAAACAATAGTAACAAACAAACAAACTATTCGCTCCCATTGGAGTCGCCATTTTGTTTTCGAGAAAACTAATGTCCATTTAGAGCTGCTAGTCCCACTAAGATGGGTAGCTATCTTAGAAACAAACAATTCAAAGTAACTTGTGTTCTCCTTTATGAGAGATAGAGGAGAGAGAAGTGGAGAGTACCAACCTCAGTCTTTCACTTGGCTCCTTGCTTGTTTCCTCTCTCCTTTGATAGAGCTTTGCCACTCCTTTCTCACTTGTCCCGCTTCAAAGAACACCTGTAGAGTTAAAGCAGCAAAATACCATCAAATCATAGAGATCTATAACCATAAATAATGTAGAATCAGATGTACATTAACCATACAAATGCATACACAAATACAAGATTCGGAAATATATAAGTATACGGAGGAAAACTCAAATAGATTTATTTATAGAAGTAGTATAAGAGAGGATTACAACCTAGCTATCTGATCCAGCACCATCCTCCTAGCATGAAAGCCCTCTTCACCTCATGAAAAGCTAGACCACCCAACAATACAATGTCTCAAAGAGAAACCAACAACACTTCCTTACAAATTACAAAATTCCAGCCTCTTGGATCTCTAGGATGAATGATCCATATATAGATGTTTGCAGGGGAGTGAGTCAACTTCTGGGATTTTGATTAGTGTCATTTCACTGATAGTTCTTGGTTCCAATTGGAGATTTCATGATCTCTTACTCATCCCTGGGCGAATTCAAAGAGGCAAGTGTCATATGAGCAGTTTCTAGAAGATTCTCTGAGTTTCCACCTAGAAAACTGCCTCTGCCATTTGTCTACTCTCGCTCATCGCACCCTACAGAAGGGCTTTTCAGTATGCATCACACCCTTTGTGTGTAGTAGGTGAGATGCATCGCACCCTTAGCATGGAGCAGTCTGTATGGTTCAGTTTTGACCAGTTCTGAGCAGTTTTTCAAGGAGAACTTCCGTGAAATGATGTAATCAGTTGACCTTGATCCTTTAGGGTATGAAACAACACTTTTAGGAGTTTGAGAGCCCTTGGTTTATTGACATATGTGATTGGGGTTACAGTGCCCAAATATGTCTATAACAAGCGGCATATCCAGATCGTCGTGGAATTCGGTACCGCTATAGGGCCAATCCTCTACTACGATCAGTTGTCGTCATAGCCACAAGAAGAAGGTGAGCTTATATGACATATGTTGGCCCCCAGTAATGTTAGGCATCAATGCACTCCAATGAACCATCCGTGGGTCTCGTGGCAATGGTGGTTCCACCTTAGCAAGATGGTAGTGAAATAGTGGGACCCGCTCCAAAAATAAGGTCACTAGAATGGAACCGTAGTAGAACTGCTTCAGGTTTCCCACCTTGGCTTTTGATAGCTGGCACTTCATGTTTACCTTCATGGCTTACACCGAGTTAAAGATAGTTAGCGTTATACAATCGATATCATACTGAAACGTTGAGTTGTTGGACTTATGTTGTGCTTGAGCCTCAGCCACTCTATTGATGGTCAACAATAGCACTTTCAACACAAGATCCTGAACACTCATGATCTCTATCTTTCCTCTCTTTGATTTTAATGCTTCCGGGCAGCGTTCTGCGAGCAACATGTTCACACTTACCCTAGTAGGCCTAGACCCATACAGATTGACTGGTTCCTCTCTTCGAGATAGTCCTGTGATGAAATAAATGTCGGAAGTTTCCAACTCCAGTTCTTGGTCACGGATCATAAAAACTTCCTAGTTGACATCCCAAAGGCTGATCAAATACTACAGCAGCTTGGGTTGAGCTTGAAGACCTGGGGTGAGGAATAATTTGAGAAGCCCACAGTTCCTCAGGGCATTCAAGCAATTTGGGTATGCCATTTCTTGTGTATCAATGTCCTCTTGCTCACATTCCCTCTAATCAATCATTTTTTGTGATGTTTTCCCTACAAAAACCATAAAATCATGTCATTGGTTAGAGAAATTTGGATCAAATTAGAGAAATTTGGGAAAAACTTGAAAAAAATTTGTTCCTGGTGTTGGCGTGACTATTTTAAAAACGGTAGTGTCGACGGCATGCTTGGCAGTTTTAATAACCCCCGATCAGTGTGATTTCCATCCACAGAATTGCGCTAATTGAGGGCACATTTTTTTTGCTAAATCCTCCTCAAGAAATCCAAAAAGCTATTAAAAAAAGGAAGAATGAGCATTAAAATGAAGCTAAAGGTCTTGCCTCTTACCTGCATATGACGTATCGTCAAATGGCCTTCCAGATCTCCTGCAATCTGCTCCTAAAAATCTAGGGCACAAATGAGTGAAAAATGCTCCACATAAGGTAAAATGGTAAAATGATAAAAATTTATTACCTTTTCCTCCTTTTATTCATTTTTCATGAAATACTAGGGTTTTACAAGTATTTTTGACCTATTTTTACCTCAGATATTGGATAATGCATTTACCTTTTGTGCAACAACAGGTGACAGATTACTGATGATCGCACTGGAGTCATGTTTAAGCTCTTTTCTCGACTTGTAAAACTCAAATGAAAAGATCATCCAGTATTTTCCCTTTTTAACTCATAAATGGGGTGTTTGCTTTCAAGCTCTTTTTTGACTCTTTAAACACGAAAAGGTTTCCGATCTCTTGTCATTTTAAACTCATCAAAGGCTGTGAAATTTCATTTACCCAGTATACGTTTACCCCTTTTTCGGGCCAGGATAAACTATTTACAAAAAAGGTACTCCTTGATTGAAATGGTCAAGCAGTTCTCTCAAGTATCATTTTCTATGTTTTCGGACTTGAGAGACACAAATGTACGAAAAGGGACCATCTAGAGTTTTCTTTTCTGTGTCTTTTTCAAACTCTCTAAATATGAAAAAGATATTGAGTTACACCTTTGTCAGGCTCGTTAAAACATTAAACGACATTGGATTCATCGCCATGACGAACATGGGATTCTCCTTCCTAGGGCTCATTAAACTTACTAGGTCAGAT
This sequence comes from Pinus tabuliformis, assembly GCA_031772625.1. Taxonomy (NCBI): domain Eukaryota; kingdom Viridiplantae; phylum Streptophyta; class Pinopsida; order Pinales; family Pinaceae; genus Pinus; species Pinus tabuliformis. Next base: position 697,913,921 of record CM062805.1, on the reverse strand, counting down.
TTGTCTGAAGGATGAACTTATAGTGCAAGCACATGCTATCCCCTTCAATCTTGCAATTAAAAAATAATTGGGGTACTTCCAAAAATGGTGGGGGAAAATGGGAAATTATGTTAGTTATGTTGGCAACTCACTCTTGAACATGACACTTTCTGCTTCATGTTGGGTTGGGACATCCTCCTTTTCATCATTGACCTTCCTAGGTTGGGCCGTTCATTTTTTCCTTCCATTTGATCTCTGCCACATCATCATCACCACCGATCCTATGGATCCAAATGCTGCCAAACTCTAGAGTCGTGTCACCGATATGTTCAAGAGTTAGTCCTTTTGTAGTTACACTTACTCCTGATTCTCTGTATTATCTAAAATCATTGCATCCCTTTGTCTCATGTCGATGATGTTGGATACATCATGGCCCTCCTTTGACACGGTCACTTCCCGTCAACTTCAGCTCATTATCCAGGAACCTGGCCAAGAGACTCCCTTCGAGTACCTTAAAGCTTTCATTCCCTAATGGCAAGTTCTTTGCACTCGATGACAAGTTCACGTCATTGGCTTTCAATCAGGTGATTTCATGGGTATTCGACTTCATTTCCTTTACTCACATTCCATGGACTGTGTTGCTGGTACCTTGAGAGCCATTTTCAGTATTGGTGGTTCCTCTCACGCTTGTTAATGGTTCACATCATTGATCAGTAATAAAACAACATTCTAGCATGTTCGACTTCAACATAGTCATTCACATGTTAGGATTTGTAATTTGATTGGGTCGTGTTGGAGCGCAAGACCATGGGCTCAGATTACACAAATCCAGGTTGTAAGGCGATGTGACATGATCGTGCTGATATACATGTCTCTTTTAGATGGATGGCTGCGACCATACCAAGAGTTGTTATATGTGGTCCTTCTCATTATTGGATGGTTGCGACCATACCTTGGTTTCAATATGATCCTCCTTCTTGGATGGTTGCGCCCATGCCTTGGATCCATTTACATGATCATTCTTTGGATGGCTGCATCCATACCATGATTCATGTATCATTTGTCAGAGTTTTCAATGATGTATATGTATCTATGCTTGCTTGTAGGTTTTCCAACGATGGACTCTGGTTCCTTGCATCTACTTCTAAATAATTTCACCCCTCACTCTAGTTTGGCCTTCACACTTTAGGGGGCATCTGTTACACAATATTTTGTCACTTTCCCTATACACCCCATTCCATAATCTTGGAGGACCTCTACAGTGAACCCTATATGCTTTCTCATCATTAAGAAACTCCCATTATGTTCCTCTTCATGAGTAGAATGATTCCCTTTTGGATCATTTCCCAAGAATATTCCTTTTACCCCAATTTACAAGACCGACGCTAATGACCAATTTCCTCCTCACATCAATTTGCAGAGATTAAAACCAGGACTAGAATCATACTACACTATTGAACCTTTTCTTAGTCACACCAATCCTCTTTTGGAAAGTATTTTAAATATGGAGTCAAAGCTTCTAGGTCTAGAAGCTTCGTAATGGAAGTTTGGTAAATGGTTGGGCTGGATGTAGCCGAGGAAGTTCATTTGGGTTCCTTTCCCCTATTAGGATGGAACCAATCCAAGAGGTAAGGCCTTCTCCCATGATAAGAGGAACCATCTCCCCTCCATCCAAGTTATATAAACCCCTCCTTTTACAAGGTACACTAGTTTCAGTCTCAGTATTTTTGGAGCTTGAATAATCAGCAAGACATCTATAGCTTGTAGCTCTCTCATTTATGTTTGAGGGAGAATAGTTTTTTTGGTTTGGTTTGAGACTAAAGGGAAGAAGCCTTAAAACTTCCATTGTTGGGGCTATCCATGAGATGCTAGGAGAAGTATGGGAACCCAAATACGTCGGAGGATACCAGCAACGTTAAGGCATTGGTTGTAATCTCTTCCTGAACTTATATGAATACAACTATTAATTGATTTCCTATATTGAAGTTTTATATTACATTTGATTTCTTAATGTTCCTTGACCTGTTAAGTAGGTTGAATGAAATTTGTATGCTATCATGTTTGTTGTTGTTGTTTGTTTGCTTGTTTTAGGTAATCGAAGGAAGGAAACGGAAAGTAGTTAGAGTAAGGATGCAGAATCATCAGCAAGTGGAATAGTGTTCTAAGAGGTAGGCCCTCTTATTTGATTCTAGCTTAAGGAAATTTTTCATAGATTGTTTGTTTGCGGCTAGACCCACTCTCTCAGGTTAGAGGAATTGTTTGTCCGCACTGAGAATTTCCCTGCACCACAACACCTAGAAGCTTTAGAAGATAACATCGTGTGGGTCGTTGATCACTGGATTTATCACATATTAGGAGGATTTGTCACTGAACTTGCAATTGATATGACCATCAGTTATAGTGAAGCTGAACGCAGGATTTTCAAGGGACTGTGAGGTAAGTACTTAAAATCTTTGAAAACCTAGATTAAGATGTCGCTGTGTGAAAAAAGGGTTATGCCATTACCTTTATTTTTTGAACTATTCGAAGTGGAAAACCCTTTAGAAGGAACGGGGAATCAGGCTCAGAATACAGTCTATTAGGATCTTCTTCCAGTGATGATGAAGGGACTATTATAAGTACATTGTGAAGCACGGTACAGATAGAAAGTAAAGGTATCTTAAGGATACCTCATCCATCCACTCCACATCCATCCCCACCTCTACCGAATACACCTACACCCTCACCTCCACCTCCACCTTCGCACCAACAATTCAACATGAAAAGAACGATGAAGATGCCAATATTTAAAGGGTTAGGGAACGAATACCCTGAACAATTATGGTTCATTGCAAATGTTGTGTGGACAATGCAATAGATTACTAATCATAATATAAACAAAGATCATCTAGTCACAGCGCTGTAGGATAGGGCACTGATCTGGTATATCAAGTTCTGTCAAGATAGACCTGGAACGATGATGGTAGAGACTTAGCAAGCGTTGAATAGTGAGTTTAAGAAACCTAAGTCTCAGGCATAGTCTGTAACTAAGTTTAAGGAAATACAACAGAGGGTAAATGATTCCCTGTGGGATTTAGATCAAAGGCTAAAATGCCTGATTGGGTAGGCTAATATGAAGATTATAGATGATCATCACAAATACTAGTACATTGCTTCGTTGTTAACTCATTTGAGATTACCATTATCACAACAGAAGATAGGAATGCAAGCGGAGGCTGTGGAGATCACGATGAGGTTGGAAGCCTTGCCAGTAAATGATATGAACAATGGAGTACAAAAAATTCAGTCACAACTAGAAAGCTTGCACATGGAGCTACAAAGCTTGAAAATAGGGAAGGAAGCTTAGCTAGAGGTGTGCGCTGAAGTCTAGTGTATAAAATGTAAATATAAGGGACGTGATAAGGACCACTGCCTTGTTTATCATAATTATTTGATTGGAGGAGGTCAGGTTCCTTTGAAACCTGAGAATATTGTGGGGCCAAGTGCAGGAATACCATTATGGTGCGTTATCTGCCAGTTAGTTGGAAAGCACACGATGGATAATTGTCACCTTTTGAAAAATTTTGTACAAATGTTGCAACAATTGTTTTGTACCTTCTGTAAATTGGTTGGAAATGATGAGCGAAACTATCGAAGTTATGAACTGATGATGGAAAGGACCCCTACCTATCGAATTCAAGCAGAAAATTGACCTTGGGATCAGGGCGCGGGTGCAACGAGTGGAGGGTTTCAAGGTTGTGGAAGAGGAAGAGGAGGACGGGACGGTAAAGGTTGTGGGAAATCATTTCTTACAACTATGGTGAAGTAGGTCATTTCGCACACGATTTTCAGAACCCAAGGCATCCATCTTGTCAATATTGCAGGGAGTTTGATCATGTGATAGAAGATTTTCCAGTGCTGATACCTAAGATGCATGAGAAAAAGATGCAACAACCTATGCAGAACATCTAGATGATGAGGGCAGAGCCTCGTGAAGAATATCACAGTATTAATATCGTAACGGACAGTGGTATGGCCACAAGCAAAGATAAAGGAAAGAAGCTAAAGACCGAAGGATGGGTGCACTAGGCTACTGAAAATGAAGTTGGGTTTGACCTCAACCAAGCTAGAGAAACTTTTATGGAGGCCAAGAAAAATTTTTTTGAAGCTTCTACATCAAGGAGTCAAGAGAAATGGGCTAAAAATAGTGAAGTATAGGACATGGATCCCTCACTATTAAACACTTTTCTGAAAACTTGTATGAAGTTGTTGAGGGATAAAAAGGCAGTGGAAGGGCTCTAGGAGCTAATCAAAAATTGTACGGGAAATATTTAGATTCCTTCAGAACAACACACTATGAGGAAACTAGGTAAACATAAGAAGCAAATAGGGTGCAAGATGAGGCTGACTGTGCAAATTGGGGAATATGAAATGGATCAAGTTATCTTAGATATGAGATCTTATGCAAACTTACTACCGAAGTATACATGGGAAAGGATGGGGAGACTTGCGCTACAATGGTCTCCTATACAGCTACACATGGCCAATCAGTAGAATATCATTCCTATGGGTTGCCTATATGGGGTAATAGTAGACATTGAAGGAGCAAGTGCTCTTGCTGATTTTGAGGTAATTGAAATAGTGGGTGATAGCAATCCTTACCCTGTGCTACTAGGAATTGATTGGGCCTTTGAAATGGATGCAATAATTAATCTAAAGAAGCGAAGAATGACATTTGAGAAGAAGGAACTTAGCGTTATTGTGCCACTAGATCTTGCTGAAGGATTGCGATACACTCAACCAGTCCGCGACTATGTGGAGGAAGATGACTTAGATCAAATATACGAGATTACTGCGCACGACAAGGATTGGATCAATCCCACTGTAGATTTGCGGATCACATGGGATAGAGACAACTCTTGTACCTCAAATTCACATGAAGAACTCAAACACTGGTAGAATAGATTGCATGAAGTATCTATGTTACATTTCAATATGATGAAAACATCATTGTGTTGGCTTGTATGGGCCTGACCCAGGTTCAGAGGTGTTTTAGCCAAGCAAACCCTGGTATTACTGGCCCTTTCGGGAACATTCTGCAGAGCGCAGACTGAGGTCTCACCCAAAGTAGTATGGGAGGGTGCTAGAACCAGGTTTCCATGCCCTGGGGATGTCTGATGAGCTTATGGAGGTCCGCGGTTTGACTCGTCGCTACGCGCACTTGCTGTCCCTTCGCACATGTGATGTTGCTTCCACACAGCCCTACTCGGGGTGCAACCCGTATAATACCCAAGTCTCTTGATATTTAATTTGCTATTATCTGATTACTTAACTTTTTTATGTAAGACTAATGATTATTATAGCATATTCAGTAATCATATCAGTGCGCGCGATAAATAAAACAGTAAAAACGTAAAGAATGCAATGCACAGCAGATACAAAGAAATAGGAATCAACTTTTCTTTATTAATCTTCAATCTGGATTACAGACTCGACACTGCCCTACGCACTCAGCTATAGGGGTCCGAGCACTCAGCTGCGGACTCTACTAGACCTTTGCGTACTTAACTGTAGAGCCTCATCCTACTACTACGACCCAATACACTTAGAATCCTACTGTAAGCTCGAACCATTCATACTCCTTTCTCTTATTCCTTATCTATCTTTACAACTTAGAGCCTCACTCTATTTATACAATCCCATGGTCCATGGACCATGGGTAGGCCGACATGACTTTACATTACATTACATTACATTAGGGCGGACAACCTTATGACTTAACCTATACTTCGCGCTCTGCGCCAGCAAATCATGGAGTCTTACAAAACCATTGACCAAAACTTGGGCTTTGAGCCCCAAAACATGTTGTGGGGGGATTCCATGCCCAACAAGCCCCCAAAACAATCATCGTGACTCATCTCGAGTCACTCTGCAGATGCGGCCACCTTGGTTCGGAGCCCCTCCAACTAGTCCCATACTGCTTGGAGGTCCACGACTCACTGTTCTGTGGTTTGCTAGACCTGTTGCATGCGCTCTTCTGATGCTTCTTTGTGAGGATCCATTATCTTCCTTAGCACATATAGTCCCTGCATCTGTGCAAGCTTGTCCTCAATATCAACCGTAATGGTGAAGGCCTCCTCAATCCAAGGCTGGACGTGGGCCTTAAGAAGTGCCTCTTTCTATCTGGCGGCATCCACCTGCTCCTTCAGTGCCCTTGCTTGCTACATCTTTGTCAATCATTGGGTGGGGATGACTGTCTGTGTAGTTCCCCTAACATTATCATACTATTCTTGCAGTTCGCATGCCTCTGTTTCTAGGCATTGTATGTTGGGGTCCTCCTGCAAGGATGTGAGGATGTCAAAAGCTTGGTCCAACATACTGGTACAGTCCTGCACTATCCGTCTAGTTTCTTCCAGTCCTGTTTGAATCACGTTAACACACTTCTCTCTAACTTCTGGAGGAGTGGAAGGCTGTGCCTTCAGCCACATCTCGGCAATTTGGAGGTTCAGCTCCAGTTGCACTCGCGTTGTTTCCTCACGCGTGCTTTGGACTCCACTTGCCAGACAGTGGATCAGCATCTCTATTGGTAAGTCTGCGGCGATGGACAACTCTGGAACTCACCGGCATGCTTCATCCATTGTTTGCACGATCTACTAGTTCTGTGACACCAGTTTGTTCCACTGTAGGCTGAGCTGTTCAATGTTGATATTTTGCTCACTCGTCACCTGAAAAATGTGGCCTTCCCTGGTGCGGAGCTCTGCTGTTATGCCATCCTGCAGCTGGTATAGTGTGTATCGCGGAAGGGCAGCCAAATTCAGGCCAACTCCCTTGATCCTGCCCATCGCAGCTCAATTGCCTTCTTTTTCTCCTATTAGTGCTCCTTCTAGTAGCACTACGGTATTGGCCATCTTTGCCTGTAGTAGCTACTCTGTTGCTGATGTGCCTGTTGTGCTGTAGGTGGCTATGGTTCCTTCCTGTGGGGGCCACACTTGTATCTCCTGCAGTTGCACTCTTAGCACCCCCAACACAATCTACTGCTTCGACATGGCTTCCTAGAGCGCTTCCTTGGTGACCTTGTGAACTGTGTCACTGATGTCATAGAGGTCGCCTTCTGTTAGTGTGATCAGTTCGATGGCCAATTTGGATGCCTTGACCATTTTTCATGGACTCGATCTTTCCATGATGCGTGGCCTTTTCAACTGGGTGGACATTGTGCTCGGGTCTGTGCCTTCTTCTGTTTCCTCTTCTCCCTGTCCTCTAGACAAGTTCTAGCCCTCCTCATCATGCGTTCTGGTGGCCCCTGTTGCCTCCATTGCTGCTACTTCTTCGCTGGCCTTTTCCAGCTCTGCGGCTGCCCTTGCTGCCTCTTAGATAGCCCTTACCTCTGCGGCCACTTGTTCTTTGCACCTTTGCTGGGCCAACTTCATGACATGCAACTTGGTTGCATCCTTCTGCTTCTGTGCTGTTGTTCTATCCATCTCCACCAAATCCGAGGAGTGCCCTTCAGGAGGCCATGATTCTAGCACTGAAAAGATCACATCATCAATGGCGATGAAGGGGAGCTTGGCCCATTGTTGTGCTGGGTCCTTACGTGCCTTGATGTACACATTATGCAAGTTTTCCTTGAAGTCTACAAAGCTCCATAGACCTTTGTACAGTGTGGGGTGTTAGCCTCCTACTGCAGCAGGTATTCATCTTTCATGATCGACATTTTTACATGCCAAATATGTCATACTTTGCATGCTGCAACGTTCCATATTTGCTACAGAGGCCAAAGAAGTGTCCATGAGAGCGTGCTAGTCTAAGTGCCACTGCTATGTTCCATTTTTTATGAGTTGATCCATTTTTGATGAGTTTTCAGTTAAGGGAGGGCCAAACAGCTTAATCTTGGTCTCCCTAGGTTTCAATTTCCTGTTGTAGAATATAGAGAATCATTATCTGTACAAACAGCTTAAGCTTGGCAGATCAGTAGCTAAGTAGAGAAATAAAGGAGCCCAACTGCTTAATCTGGGCCCTTGGAAGTTATAAGGGTACATTTAGATAGTAGGGTAGTCAAAAGAAAAGAAGATTATCAGGGTCTGCAAGTCTAAGTGCACCCAACCAAAAAGAAGAAAAAATGTTAGGTAAGTAGGTTGGGTAAGTAGTTTTTGAGGTTGCAGAATGAATAAGTGTGATCAATTTTGTATCTCAAAGTGTTATTTTACTTCAAATCACAAGTGCAAGGCAATTTTCCCTTGGAGCAGCTCAACTGAGGCATGACTAACTCCCCCTTCCTCTTGCTCCCCAAATAATTCACTAACCTCCCCAAAGAGGTCAAGATCTGCTTGATATCTCTTTAGTTTCATCATTTGTCATATCATTGCCTAAGTAAAGATCTGCTTTGCTTAAAGATGCTTATATTTCTTATACAGGTCCGGTTTCCCCTTTAAAGCCTAAGATTTCTATCCTTAGCGCTTTCTTCACAAAATTCATATTAACTCCTAACTCTATTATGTAAATCCCTCCTTATTTTCCCCTTCCCATACTAAAAATATATGGTAAAAATCCCCATTATTTACATATCCCCTCCTCTGGTTGAAATATAACCATAAATATCACTTGGGAATTACTAAGTTTACTTGAAACTTAGTAAGAACCCTCATTTTGCTCAAAAACCATCTTCCTAAGGTATTTGGACTCCTTCCAAAACACAAAAACCCCCTTCAAATGATATCGGACTCCTTCCGATGCATTAAGGACAAGCCTTTTCCGATCACATAAATCATCCTCCGATCGCATTAACCCTCTTCCAATTGAGTGTTTCCTCCTCTAATGAGTTTTCGGTCCCCTTTTATAACTCCCCGATATCATTTTGCCGATGCGATTTCGCGATCGGCAGTCACAATGTTTCTATACCTGTATACATATGCCCCCCTCTCATCCGCCGACGTGACATTGCTATCGCACCTGAAAGCATATCGCATCGCGATCGACTCATTTTCGTAATCACATCATTTATCCATATATGCCTCCGCTTCCCCGTAAAACTTGGTTATATTGCAAAACTTAGGTTTTGCTGCTAAACTCATTTTACCTCAATAATATGGAATTTCCGCGAAAATATTTTCCATTTTTCGCACAGCCGCATGCCTTATCGCTTTTCCAATATCGGCGATCACTCCCATCACCTCGCACATATAAAAGCCATCACCCCCTGTCCCCGCCGATTGCCGATCGCCGATTTAATCCCCGCCGTACTGCCACGTCACCCTGCCACGTCACTACCGTACTGGGACCCCCCACTGACGTCATGCTAACGTCGCCACTAAAAGAAGGCGCGAAGGGCACAAATCGCAGCAAAGAGAGCCCGGAATGAAAAACTGAGGCAGTTTTCGATGCTAAGAAAAAATGACCAAAATGGAAGGCTTCATATCGCTCGGCCACCAACAGGCCCGAAAATTCGCAGTTTTGATAGGGTTTCTTCATTTATGTTCGTATTCAAATCGGCCAGCGCCGATAGCATTCCAGAGGCCACGGAAATCATTTGCAGCAGCCATTTTTGCCTTGAAGGGGCAGAAAAGGGGCGATTTGACAGTTTCAAGCATATCAGGTCGAGAGAAAGTGGCCCGATTCAAGTGTTAAAGAGTATCAGAGGAAAGATAAAGCCCAAATTCAATCAAAGAGTATCAGTGAAGCGGAAAAGTGTATCAGGTCTGCAATACCAAAGCGGGTGAACATTAAAGGCCCCCAAGCAAAGTCAAAGAAAGCGGTAAAGCCATTTAAGGGCTCTCAGATCACAGTTAATGCACATCAAAGCCACTCAAGAGCAGGGGATCAAAGCCCAAAGCACAGTTATGGCTAAATGAACCGCACAAAGCCATAAGGATAGATTTTAACTCATTTTGATGCAGCTACCTCCAGCGCAGCTCAAATAGACATCTTCTTGCATAAATTTCAGGACAAGATTAGATTAAAGAACTCATTTCCCTCAGATTTGTTTAAGATCTGCTGTAATAGATATTTTTAGATATTTTCCCTATATAAACCACCCTAATTCATTGTTTAAAGGGTTGGTTGGTTGATTTGCTCCACTAGAGACTCGCTCTGTATACTTGATGTTTTCTTTAATCAAAGACTGCTGAAAAGCTTGGAGGATGGACTGTCTGCTGTGTTATTACTGTTTTGAAGAATGAATATGGAATTCTTGTGCTGCAACATGACTCAATAAGTGTTTTCTACCTCTGTTTTCCATTGATATATGCTCATATCATACATATATCACCATCTAAATAGCAGATAGAAAGATTAGCTTAGAACTTGCTTGACTGCACTCTATGCTCAATTTCTGCTATTTCTTTATGTTTTCCTCTGAATTGGTAATGAATATGAATTCCCTTTGGCTCATATTTCCCCTGATTCACTCATGTTTGACAGTTATCTAGGGATTCTTTACTGCTCCTAGATAGAGCTCATTCACCTCCCCTCTGTTAAGCTGAAAGAGAGATTCTTAATTGCCTCTCATTCCTTAGCCTTCAATCCATCTCCATTTAGCTTGAAGTTGTTTCATGTGTAGCTATCTAGCTCCATATTCCTCTTGTGACCAAGAAAACGCACCAGCAGTCCTACTCCTTGACTCCATGCCCAATGGTTTGAAATTTTCATACTATACCTACCTCTCTACTTGAAAGTATCATCCTTCCCACCAAAACTTAAACAAAACCCCTTGGACTCAATAACTAGCCTAAAATCATCATCAACAAAGCTAAATCATAAAGAGAGAGCCCTCTCTAATTGCATGTAGGCTAGGACCTGCAGTCCAAAGATTGGTTTGTGGTTACCTAGGTTGTATTCCCTTGGGAGTCAAAGGGAACAACCTGAGTGTTAATATAATGGCAATTCCATTGGGGAACACCAATGAATTTTCTAATTGCTGTATATTCCTTAAAACTACAAATGAAGCCTGAATGTCAGCCAGGGAGCCTTTGAAACTGTTCTTGCTTTGCATTTACAGGAGTAAATAAAAGCTGCTTCAGTCAATCTTCATGCTAGTTTTAAGCTATAGATAACTATTCCAAAATTTGATCAGTTCCTTGCTAATTCTAAAAACGTTCACAGAAAATACCAAAACAAGTTGAGCATCTGTCTCCCAAAAGTAACTCACGTTATACAAGGTCAAATCCAGACCCAAATCCCCCAGCTGCTTTTGAAAATCCCAATTTAATCTCAAGGAACCTCAGGAAGCTAGAGCGAAGAGAAGATTTTGCTGATTCTAGTCCTGAAACAGTCCAGCCAAGCTGTGTTCCAACCCCTGTCAAAGTTTTATTTCGTTCAACCCCTACTTCCCCTTGTTCATCATCCACCTCTCAAAGCACTCCTTCCACACCTCCATTCACTGCACATACTCCCATTACCACTATTATTACCACTGTTCCAGTCATTCCATTTATCCCTGTTGTTCCACTTATCCGTGTTAATATGGCTAATAGATATGAACCCCTACAGCTGCCTGCTAACCTTGAGGCTATGCCTCAGGATTACCAGACTAAAATAACTTATTTTGATGGCACAAGTGCTTGCACAGCCCTTCAGCATACAAAGAAAATGCAGGATTACTTTGAAAGCTATGAGATTGACGATGATGTGTTGAGAATGAAGATTTTTGTCCAAAGTTTGACAGGTGATGTCAGGACTTGGTTTAGAGCACTCCAAGCTAATTCCATAACAGACCCAGGAGCCTTATACCAGTCATTTATCAATAGATGGGAGAAAAAGAAAGACCCCTTGCACATACTAGCCGAATACGATACAATTAAAAGAGACCCTCAAGAGACTGTTTTGGACTATTGTGCAAGATTCAATAATGTCTACAATGCAATACCACAGAACTTAAGGCCTCCACCTGACCTTGCCTTGTATAAATTCCCTGATCATTTCGACCCTGATATGGCCTACCAGTTAAAAGAAAGAGCCCCTAACAGCCTTGCCGAAATGCAAAATGTGGCTGTCACTGTGGAGGCAAATTTAATTGCCAAAAGAAACAGAGCCAGAACAGAGAGGAGAACAACCTTTAAGGAAGAACCCTCAGCCATAGACCAAAAGCTGGATGCCCTTATCAGTGGCATGCATAGGCTGGTAGACAGAGTGGACAACGTTGAGAAAAAATCATCTTGGGACGGGCAGCAAACCAACGCTATTAGGAACCCGAACTTCAGAAGGAATCAAAACCCAAACGCTGGAAGAGTGAGCCCAGACCATGAAATAAGGCCTCCTTTCCAAGAAAATTACGCTGAGACATCAACAGCTAATGAGCCCATAGAAGACACTCACATAAACCTAATGGGTTTGAAGAACGAGCAACATGTCTTCTTAACTAAAGAAGACCAAAATAACGATAATATGCATCAATTCCAAACTCAAACCCAAGAGTCTTTCGACTTTGAACAAGCTTATGACCCAACTGTTTATGAGCTAAACAAGCAATATAAGCTAAGAACCAGCACAATTGATGTGCCCAAGACCATCAAACCAAAGGAAAAACAACAGCCCGATAAAATCAAAGGCAAGGATGTTATAACACAACACGTTGAACGATCTGTCCCAAACCCACAACACATAACCATAGATGATATAACTATCGAACAGCCTTCTAAAAAGTAGCCTGTCGTGCCTTTTTCCTCAAAGGAAAATGCGTACAACGTTCCAAAAAGCCTACCCATAACTGAAAAAATGCAAGCGATCACTCTCCATGACGCTGGCAAACGAGAGAAAATCGCTGATAATTCAAATGAAAAAGAAAAATCTTCCATCATCAACACCAAGACTCCACTGGAAAAGCCATTTAATTTAAAGGCAGAGATTGGAAAACTTAAGATATCCATCCCCCTCTCAAAACTTGCCATGCATGATGTTTATAGGCAGCAAATACAAAGATCGCTACAAATGCCAGAGGTTAAGGATGATGTAAATGTTTTAGATGATACCCCAGAGCTGCTCTTTGGCCCAGAAGTCAATGGAAAAAGAGTCAATGGAGAAGTTTTGCCATTTTATATCAGTTTGCATATCCATGATAAAATTTTACATAATGCAATGTTTGACTCAGGTGCATCACACAATCTTATGCCCAAAGCGGTAATGGAAAGACTAAACCTTGACATAACCAGGCCATACAAAGATTTATTCTCCTTTAACTCAAGTCAAGTCAAGTTTTTAGGCCTAATCAAAGACTTGTGTGTCTCCTTAGTCCAATATCCTAACAAGACAATGCTCATGGATGTGGTGGTTGCTGACATTCCACCGAAGTACGACATGCTCCTATCAAGATCTTGGGGAGAAAAACTCCAAGGATCTCTCCAGTTAGACCTCTCCTATGCCACTATTTCAGTCTTTGGGCAACCAAAAAGACTATATAGAGAAACACTCATGAAATATATGGTGAGTAGCGAGGATAAGCCACAAAACTTCCCCATCTACTCAATCCATACTGATATGGATTCATTTATTTTGTTTAATGATGATAGCTGCCCTTTAACTGATGTCAAGCCTTTGGCTCTAGAACAACAAGCACACATCAAAGAAGAATCGGTTGCACATACCCATGAGACTGTCACAACGGCCAATGCAACCAGCACACAAGAAGAACCTCCCGAAAGATAAGAGTCAGGTTCTCCCAATCCTAAAATGACTGAAACTCTTAATACTAACCACAAGCAAGAAATCACATGGTATTTAGAGTTTGATGGTTCAGTTAATAAGTTAGGAGCAGGGGCAGGTGTATGGATTCACAATACACACAACAATCATGCAGAAGGCCATGCATATAGACTGAATTTCAAATGCACCAACAACATGGCCGAGTATGAGGCACTCCTCTTAGGCCTTAAGATGCTCAAAGCATTAGGAGCTGCCAGAGTGTCTATTCTAGGTGACTCCGACCTAGTAATCCAACAAATGAAAGGTAACTTTGTTACTAATGATAATAGAATGAGGGCCTATAGGACAGCTGCAATTAATTTACTCAATACATTCTCTGAATCCAAGCTTGCCAAGATTTCAAGAAATCATAACATTCATGCTCACAGTCTAGCCACCTTTGCTAGCACATGCAAGCTTCCCTTTGAGCCAAATCACCATTTCAATGCTGAAATAAAACATAGGCCTGCTATCCCAAATAACATTAAAGATTGGCAAGTGTTTGAAAGCGATGAACAAATTAACAATTTCCTCACTCTTGAGCACGAGTTTTCAAATATAAACATTGACATGGATGCCATGAACGACTCCCAACAGCAAACAAATGAAAATCAGCAGGCTGTAACAGCTGTAACAGCCAAACAAATCCTAAACCCAACTGTTTTTGACAATGCAAACATAGAAGAGCTGAAACAAATGCATTTGGAGGAAATAGCCAAAACGGAGGCTGAGATCATTGATCTAAAGGATAACTTTCTCCCTGTTGGCTTCACTCCATTAGAAGACATGTTTGATGCTAATGATGTCCCCAAAAAGCCAAAAATGCAGCCCTTAAGCGCTGCTATAGAAGAACATAACATTGGGACAGCAGAGAAGGCCAAAATGATTAAATTGTCCAAAAATCTGCCACCTGATCAAAAGCCAAAATATGTTGATTTGTTCAAAGAATTCCAAGATGTATTTGCTTGGAGTTATGAGGACTTGAAGTCCTATGACACCTCAGTGATCCAACACACCATTCCCTTAAAACCAAACCAAAAGCCCTTCAAACAAAAACTTAGAAGAATCAATCCCATGCTCCTTCCCTTGGTTGAGAAGGAAGTCAAGAGGATGTTTGAAGCAGGTATCATAACACCCATCAGATTTTCTGAATGGGTATCCAATCTTGTTCCCACAAGAAAGAAGACAGGTGAGATTAGGCTATGTGTGGATCTGAGAAATTTAAACCAAGTCTCCCTAAAAGACCACTACTCATTGCTAAAAATGAACCACATCCTACAAAGAGTAGTGGGGTCATCTAGAATCTCTTTTCTTGATGGCTTTTCAGGTTTTAATCAAATACTTGTTCACCCGGATGACCAAGACAAGACAGCCTTTACCACGTCGTGGGGAACATTTAAGTATGTGAAAATGCCTTTTGGACTAAAAAATGCTGGTGCAACCTTTCAAAGGGCCATGGACATTGCATTTGCCAAGGAAATCCATGATTTCTTGGTTGTCTATCTTGATGACCTTACCCCTTTCTCCAAATCTGATCAAGAGCACCTCAAACACCTAAGGAAAATATTCATGACATGTAGGAAATACGGCATTTCCTTGAACCCCAAGAAGTCTCTCTTTGGCCTTGATGAAGGTAAATTACTAGGCCATATCATCTCAACATATGGAATTAGAATTGATCCTGAAAGAATTCAAGCCATCCTTCAAATCCCATTTCCAAGAAACATAAAAGAGTTGCAAGCATTCCTTGGAAAGATCAATTTCCTAAGGAGATTTATCCCAAATCTAGCCGAGCTGATAAGACTGTTAAGCAACATGTTGAAAAAGGATGCCAAGGTAAATGGTCTCTTGAAACCAAGCAAGCCTTTGAGAGTATCAAAACTGCCTTAACCCAAGCCCCAGTCCTCACAAGTCCTCAATTTGATAAGGATTTCATCATTTTTTCATTTTCATATGAACACACCATAGCTGCTGTCCTTTTGCAAAACGATGATCAAGGAGCTGAAAAGCCAATTGCATTTTTCAGCCGAGCCTTATGAGATGCCCCTTTGAAGTACCAAATCATGGAGAAGCAGGCCTATGCCCTTGTTAAAGCAATCAAAGATTTACGAGTTTACATTTTATATTCACATGTGATTGCCTATGTCCCAAATGCTATTGTAAAAGACATATTAACCCAAGAGGGGTTAGAAGGCAAAAGAGGCAAGTGGATTTCTAACATCCTTGAGTATGACATAGAAATAAAACCAACCAAGCTCATAAAGGGACAAGGTTTAGCCAAACTGATGTCCAAAGCAAACTTTCAAGCCTTAGACATTAACCGACTGGACAATGAACAGGAGCTGGCGACTCCACAGATTAGTGAAACATTTTTGCAATCCCCATGGTATGTTGATATGTGTTTTGTATTGTTAAACCTGTTTGCTCCCCCAAGATTGTCCAGAACCAAGAAAAGATTTTTAAAGATGAAATCTTCCAAGTTTTGTGTCTTAGATGGTGCATTATTTTGGAAAAATCATGAAGGCATATTGCTTAATTGTTTAACCATGAATGAAACTAACAATGTCATGAAAGAATTCCATGCAGGGGACTGTGGAGGAAATCTATATTGGAAGTCCATTGCTGATAAAATTTTAAGGGCTGGTTTCTATTGGCCCTCATTGTTTGCAGATGTAAAGAGGTTTGCTATTTCATGCCATAAATGCCAAATCTTTGAGGGCAAAAGAAAGCTTCTGCCCTTGCCCCTTAAGCCCATCTCAACCGAGAAGCCTTTCCAACAATGGGGTCTTGACTTCATTGGAGAAACCCACCCCTCTTCCTCAGGCCAGCATAAGTGGATTCTAACAGCCACCGACTATTTCACTAAATGGATTGAAGCCATCCCATGTAGGCAAGCCAATGACTCCACCATTATCCAATTCCTTGAGACCAATATCCTATCTAGATTTGGCTGCCCTGAGAAGATCATCACTGACAACGCTGTTGCCTTCAAATCCAAAAAGATGATAAATTTTTGCCATAAATTTCATATCACCTTAGGCCACTCTACAGCCTATTACCCTCAAGGTAATGGCTTGGCCGAATCATCCAACAAAAGCCTGATTAATATTATCAAGAAGATCTTAGAAGAAAACAAGAAGAACTGGCATAGAAAGCTCACAAATGCCCTATGGGCAGATAGACTTTCAACAAAGAAATCCATTGGGATGAGCCCTTATGAGCTAGTGTATGGCATGGAGGCCAGATTTCCATCTTCCTTGGGCATTCCTATCATCAAGTTGTTACAAGAGATCCAAGCTTAACCAAATGATATTCAACGAAGAATAAATCAGACCATTCATCTTCAGCAAACAAGAGAGCAGATCTATGATAGAGCTCAAAATTTGCAAGAGAGGCTGAAGAAATCATTTGACAAAAGGACCAAGGCTGAGGATTTCTGCATTGGCGACAAAGTTCTAAGGTGGGACTCACGAAGAGAAGACAAGGGAAAGCATGCAAAATTTGATTTTCTATGGAAAGGCCCATTTGTTATCAGCGTTGTGCAAGGCAATAACACGTATTTTCTCAAATCTATAGATGACAGCACAGTGGAAGATGGCCCTGTAAATGGCCGAATGTTGAAACATTATCGAGATCCCTTTTAAGGGATACAATGCCCCTGTGTATATATTTGTATATTAGTGTTTGTATATATGTCAGCGCTTTCCTTTTTATGTTTGTATAAGCAATCCGATTGCTTGGAACCAAGCAGCGCTGTTATATCAAATCAAATTCAGTTAGAAGTGCTACAATCAAGCTTCCCACTTCAGTCAATAGTATCAAAACAGAGGAGCGTTTTAGGTTTCATATCAGCACCCTTGGTCAAAGCAAAAATAAGGGAAATACATCAGTTTTGATCCATGTTTTGAGACTATTTCAAAGGGCAGTGCTCAGGCAACATTGTACATAACATTAAGCACGCAGAAGAAAGCAGGCGACGCTATATAGTTCACATTAAATTCAGTTGAGGAGAGTGTTGTTCAAATCTCAAAATTCCAGTCTTTTAGCAGCCAACGAAGAATTGTTTTCAGTTCCACAGCAACAATAGAAGATCAAGGCAGTCTGACCTGTTGTTCTTGGCTTTTCACAAGGAAAAGCCATCCCCAAGTGGAGCCACTGTTAGCCTCCTGCTGCAACAGGTATTCATCTTTCATGATCGACATTTTTACATGCCAAATATGTCATACTTTGCATGTTGCAACGTTCCATATTTGCTACAGAGGCCAAAGAAGTGTCCATGAGAGTGTGCTAGTCTAAGTGCCACTAATATGTTCCATTTTTTATGAGTTGATCCATTTTTGGTGTGTTTTCAGTTAAGGGAGGGCCAAATAGCTTAATCTTGGTCTCCCTAGGTTTCAATTTCCTGTTGTAGAATATAGAGAATCATTATCTGTCCAAATAGCTTAAGCTTAGCAGATCAGTAGCTAGGTAGAGAAATAAAGGAGCCCAACTGCTTAATCTGGGCCCTTGGAAGATATAAGGGTAAATTTAGATAGCAGGGCATTCAAAAGAAAAGAAGATTATCAGGGTCTGCAAGTCTAAGTGCACCCAACCAAAAAGAAGAAAAAATGTTAGGTAAGTAGGCTGGGTAAGTTGTTTTTTGAGGTTGCAGAATGAATAAGTGTGATCAATTTTGTATCTCAAAGTGTTATTTTACTTTAGATCACAAGTGCGAGGCAATTTTCCCTTGGAGTAGCTCAACCGAGGCATGACTAACTCCCCCTTCTTCTTGCTCCCCAAATCATTCACTAACCTCCCCAAAGAGGTCAAGATCTGCTTGATATCTCTTTAGTTTCATCATTTGTCATATCATTGCCTAAGTAAAGATCTGCTTTGCTTAAAGATGCTTATATTTCTTATACAGGTCCGGTTTCCCCTTTAACGCCTAAGATTTCTATCCTTAGTGCTTTCTTCACAAAATTCATATTAACTCCTAACTCTATTATGTAAATCCTTCCTTATTTTCCCCTTTCCATACTAAAAATATATGGTAATAATCCCCATTATTTACATATCCCCTCCTCTGGTTGAAATATAACCATAATTATCGCTTGGGAATTACTAAGTTTACTTGAAACTTAGTAAGAACCCTCATTTTGCTCAAAAACCATCTTCCTAAGGTATTTGGACTCCTTCCAAAACACAAAAACCCCCTTCAAATTCTATCGGACTCCTTCCGATGCATTAAGGACAAGCCTTTTCCGATCACATAAATCATCCTCCGATCGCATTAACCCTTTTCCAATTGAGTGTTTCCTCCTCCAATGATTTTTCCTCCCCTCCGACGCGATATCACTATCGGAGGTCGCAACATTCATTCATCGGCCCCCTTTTATAACTCCCCGATATCATTTCGCCGATGCGATTTCGCAATCGGTAGTCGCAATGTTTCTATACCTGTATACATATGCCCCCCTCTCATTCACCGACGCGACATTGCTATCGCACCCGAAAACATATCGCATCACGATCCACTCATTTTCGTAATCACATCATTTATCCATATATGCCTCCGCTTCCCCGTAAAACTTGGTTATATTGCAAAACTTAGGTTTTGCTGCTAAACTCATTTTACCTCAATAATATGGCATTTCCGCAAAAATATTTTCCATTTTTCGCACAACCGCATGCCTTATCGCTTTCCCAATATCAGCAATCACTCCCATCGCCTCACACATATAAAAGCCATCACCCCCTATCCCCGCTGATTGCCGATCGTCGATTTAATCCCCGCCGTACTGCCACATCACCCTGCCACGTCACTACCGTACTGGGACCCCCTGCTGACGTCATGCTAACGTCGCCACTAAAAGAAGGTGCGAAGGACGCAAATCGCAGCAAAGAGAGCCCGGAATGAAAAACTGACGTAGTTTTCGATGCTAAGAAAAAATGACCAAAATGGAAGGTTTCATATCGCTCGGCCACCAGCAGGCCCGAAAATTCGCAGTTTTGACAGGGTTTCTTCATTTATGTTCGTATTCAAATCGGCCAGCGCCGGTAGCATTCCAGAGGCCATGGAAATCATTTGCAGTAGCCATTTTTGCCTTGAAGGGGTAGAAAAGGGGCGATTTAATAGTTTCAAGGATATCAGGTCGAGAGAAAGTGGCCCGATTCAAGTGTTAAAGAGTATCAGAGGAAAGATAAAGCCCAAATTCAATCAAAGAGTATCATTGAAGTGGCAAAGTGTATCAAGTCTACAATACCAAAACGGGTGAACATTAAAGGCCCCCAAGCAAAGTCAAAGAAAGCGATAAATCCATTTAAGGGCTCTCAGATCACAGTTAATGCACATCAAAGCCACTCAAGAGCAGGGGATCAAAGCCCAAAGCACAGTTATGGCTAAATGAACCGCACAGAGCCATAAGGATAGATTTTAACTCATTTTGATGCAGCTACCTCCACCGCAGCTCAAATAGACATCTTCTTGCATTAATTTCAGGACAAGATTAGATTAAAGAACTCATTTCCCTCAGATCTGTTAAGATCTACTGTAATAGATATTTTTAGATATTTTCCCTATATAAACCACCCTAATTCATTGCTTAAAGGGTTGGTTGGTTGATTTGCTCCACTAGAGACTCGCTCTGTAGACTTGATGTTTTCTTTAATCAAAGACTGTTGAAAATCTTGGAGGATGGACTGTCTGCTGTGTTATTACTGTTTTGAAGAATGAATATGGAATTCTTGTGCTACAACATGACTCAATAAGTGTTTTCTACCTCTTTTTTCCATTGATATATGCTCACATCATATATATATATATATCACCATCGAAATAGCAGATAGAAAGATTAGCTTAGAACTTGCTTAAATACACTCTATGCTCAATTTCTGTTGTTTCTTTATGTTTTCCTCTGAATTGGTAATGAATATGAATTCCCTTTGGCTCATATTTCCCCTGATTCACTCATGTTTGACAGTTATCTAGGGATTCTTTACTGCTCCTAGATAGAGCTCATTCACCTCCCCTCTGTTAAGCTGAAATAGAGATTCTTAATTGCCTCTCATTCCTTAGCCTTCAATCCATCTCCATTTATCTTGAAAGTTGTTTCATGTGTAGCTATCTTGTTCCATATTCCTCTTATGACCAAGAAAAAGCACCAGCAGTCCTACTCCTTGACTCCATGCCCAATGGTTTGAAATTTTCATACTATACCTACCTCTCTACTTGAAAGTATCATCCTTCCCACCAAAACTATAACAAAACCCCTTGAACTCAATAACTAGCCTAAAATCATCATCAACAAAGCTAAATCATAAAGAGAGAGCCCTCTCTGATTGCAGGTAGGCTAGGACCTGCAGTCCAAAGATTGGTTTGTGGTTACCTCGGCCGTATTCCCTTCGGAGTCAAGGGGAACAACCTGAGTGTTAACATGGGGGACAGGCATGGTCGTCTGTTGATCCACATCCAAATGCTTGGCTCCATAAGCACCCAAAAGATCTTGGTCTCATGAATCCACTTGGTGTCCTTAGTGGCCCAGAGCGACGCATAGTTTGCAGCCTCTAGTAAGTCTTGTTCAATACTAGGGAGTTGTCTTTCCTCGGGGAGTTCCCCCATTACCAGTAAAATAGACAAGAGAAGCCACATGTAGTGGAAGGTCTTGCCCTGCTCCTAGGCTTCTTTGTAGTTAGTCAGGAACTCCTCGCAGAGGAACTCAAGCCAGTTGAATTGGACCCCCTCCACACATTATTCTGCCAGTGCAACTACCGAAGCTGGTACCTCATCTCCGTGGCATTTTCTCATTACCTTCCCGGCCAGGAGTTGGGTGGCTACACACACCCCTTTATCTTTAATTTTGATGATGGCGTAACCCCTCTTTTCCTTCTCCAGTTTGTATTTTTTCTTCATGACCTCTACGACTGCCAAATCTATACTTTTTCCTGCTATTACCGCGGGTTCCTTTCCCTTACATGGGAGCCAAGAAATCCTATGGATGAGATCCGCCGTGATGGGAATAGGCTCTTCCAGCCATAAGTACCCATCATGCACCAGGCAAAGCAGTTGCCTGATGATGAAAATAGTGGTAGGCGTGCTGTGAAAGTGTGGAATCCACAGAAAATGAAGCAATCTGGCCTTCTCCACTCCACTTATCCATTTCTACTACTCTAGTGTTGTGATTGACCCCTCCGTGCTCTGCTTCATGAGGCTCTCTGTCTCCAAGTGTGGGAACTTCTCGCTATCTGCGAGGTCCCAATCTTCAAACTTGATTTTGGGTATGCAACCTAGGTGTGAGTCCTAAAACACAATTCCATCGAGGAGGAGAGGGGTCTGGAGTGCGCTTTTAGTGGCATCCAAGTCCTTGGATATCATGGCTTTCCCTTTTCGTAGAGGGACATACTCGAGAAATTTCATTGCAGCGCGCACCAACTGGATGTCCTCTTCCATGTCTTCTGCTATATCTATCTCATCAATGAGAGCCTATAGGTTCTCCTCCTCGTCATCTATCTCAATGGTGACAACCTTTCTCTTTTCTTCCATTGAAAGTTTACCAAACTACAGATTCCTCGGGGACATGCGAACTGGTCCGGCTGCCTGCTTATCCTTCTCGGGCCTCAGTGTCCGGGGTGATTTCGAGGTTTTCGGCGTGACCCCAATGTCTCTAGGAACATCATGTACCATGTGGTTCTGCGCAGCCTCGTCAGTGGTTCCTTCTGCCGAGCCCAAACCTCTCTTGGTAGCCGTCATCTTGTTTGAGCTGTCTATGGTCGTTCGTGAACTTCAGGGCTCAAATCGTGCACTCTATGCTCTAATCAACTGCTCAAATCTCAAATGAACAAGTGTTGTCTCATGGTTAGCCACTAGAGTTTTATAGCACCTTCTGAATTCGAATTCGACCATTCCCCCCAATTCTTGGCCATCAATGCTTTCTTGGCAGCAGATTGCCCTCAAGCTAGCCCTTAATTCATATCTTAAATGCATGTCACCTACTCCCTTTGTCTTAAATTGGACATCTCGTCATGAACAGTGACACCAATGGTTACTTCCTAACCTACCCGCACGGCAACGCAGCCCCCCCATACGCGGGCACGAAACTTGTGTCATGCTGATTCTGCGTGCACCTCCCTCATCGCGTAGCCCCCAAATAGACTCTTTTAGAGTTCCGCGCTTTCTTTCGACTATTTGGAATGCTGAGACTGTGCTTCCTGTGGCTAGTTAGGTGGTTGCACCACCTGTGCGAGGCTTCAAATCGCCTTCCAGTATAGTCCATGGAAGCTCCTCAATTACTTGTGCGACTGCTGGCACCGCATGTTCTACTATATGTAGTGCGCTCCCCTAGTTACTGCATTTGGTGAGGTGCGGTCGTAGCCATGGCAGTAGAGTCATAACTTCTTTGCCACAATCTTCTAGCGTAGTGGTATGATTATCCATATCATGCCTTGTCATCCTTGCCTTATCGACGAGACATGGTTGCATGATCTCGTTTTCCAGCCTCTTGATCGCAACGTCCATCAAAATGCATTTCTTCCTCAATCATACCTAGTTCTCTTCTAGTTCACAAACTCTAAAGTTCCCTCGCCCAATGGCTTCCTGAATCCTTATATTTTCGACCTCGTGTAGATGTGTGATTTCTTCCTCCTAGTTATCGCACACTGTCACCACCACGGGGGCGAGTACGTGCGGATTCCTTTTTGGATTTTCTTCAATAATTACAGTTTCCACTCTGTTCTGTACCTTTGGAATCGTCTCCATGTTCAAGGTTTTGTACATGGTCCTATAGGCCCATCGAACCACTGGTACGTGCAGGTCCCAATTAGTTCGTCTCGCCTGGTGAACCTTGTTCAGTTCTCCACACACCCTATCGAATGCTTTTTCGTGGAGAATTGGTAGTGTGCATCACCTTTCCTGCTACTATGGTTTGTTCTGATTCTCTATTCTAGGGGTGGTGTGCGCTTGTGTGCACTGTACAACATATGTTTGTACCCATTAGGAAAGGTGGGCACGCAAGTTGTTCTACCCCTACTAATTGACTTTCATTTGGAGCTGGGGTTTTCCAAAATGTAGGCACATCATCCTTCTGCATCCGCGCTAGTCCTCAAAATTTCCTTGATGCGTACCCCACCATCGTGCGGGTGTTGCGCACAGTGCCCACTTCAGCACATCGAACCACTGTTGTTCTGGTACTACACTTTCAAATTTTCTTAGGAATTCATCCACCACTGACAATCCATCATATGTCAGTAGCTCCCTTGCCTCTGTTGTCACAACGTGATCTAGTCATCATGTTGCAATTCATCATTGTTACATCGTGCAATCGATTCTGCCATCTCTCTACTTTTTCGTCTGAATCTGAAGTGTAGGAGCTTTCGCTCTCCCATGAAATTCTTCCATTTGCATTCAAATTCACCTAATACTATTCTCACGCAGTTATCTTGTAAATACAATTGAGATAGTCATCACTATCATCGTCGCGCACCGGTTCAGTGTATTGCGCTCCTTCGGCTGGATCTAGTAGTACTACCATGCGTAGTGACTTTTTCTCAAAGATCATTTTGCACTACTTCAGATTTATGACTCCATTCATATCGGTAGCCCAGTCTATTCCTAGTAGCACGGGATAGGGATTACTATCATTGACAATATCTATCACTTCAAAATCCGCCTACACGCTCGCAACATCAATATCGACTGTTACCCCTTGCAATCTTCCCATGGGAAAAATTTTCTGTTGGTTCGCCATTCATAACTAAATAGGAGACCACTGTAGCACGGGTTTGCCCATGTGTTCCCATGTTTGCTTTGGTAGTACATTTGCGTCTGAACCTAGATGCAGGATTACCTGATCCATTTCATACTCACCGATTTGCATAGTCAACCTCATTCCCCTTCTTGTGTGCAATGCATGCTTTCCAAGTTTCCGTACCACGCATGGTTCTCCTGACCCTGCACACCTAGTGATAAGTTCCTGTAGTCCTTTGACTACCTTGCTGTTGCACAGCAGTTTCATGCATGTCTCCATAAAGGTAGTGAGCATTGAAGGATCCATCCCTGGTTCTAGTTGATCCTTACTACCTGAAATGGATGCCTCTGTGAAGCTCTTCTTAGCTTCCATGAATGTCTCCTTTGTGCATTCTAAATCAAATTCGTGTTCCTTTGTAGGAGCCTTGCGAACCCACACACTTTATTTTGGCTACCTCCCTTTATCATCTCCCATGGTCATACCACTCCTGAGAATCATGTTTACATTTGGGTCTTCTTTGCGCAGCTTAGACCTCATCATCTGTAAATTCTGAGTCGGAGGGGGCGGGAGTACCCCCTTTTCGCACATCCTCGCTATCAACGAAGGGCAACCTTCTGCCTCATGATCAAACTAAGTACAATACCAACATAATGTCCTTGTCAAGTTTGTACAATCGTGGGCATAATGCCCTGGCCCTCTGTAATTGTAGCAAATTAGTTGTCTACGACCCCTTCCTGGTCACATTCCACCTCGACCTCGACCGCACCCCTAAAACCCAGCGTGTGCCATCCCTGCATTTGGGTCAAGGGCTTGCGTTTTGGTCTACACCCTGTAGGTAAGAGTCTGATCCATCATTAGTTTGTACCTTCGGCAGGTGCGTTCATCATGGCCTACCGACCTACAGAAATTACAAAACAATTGCTGGGATGTCTGCGTATACTTCTGCAACAAATGGCAATTATTCGTAGTGTGTTTTCCTCCTATCTGGCATATCACACACCATAGTACAGATGCCACGCTTGGCCCTGCCCGTGCCTCCGGTCTTAATGGCATCAGCCCTCCTCCTACCAAGTAGTTCATGAACACTGGACAATGGTCCTTGTCGTGCCCTTGGCCTTTGCATTTTATACACCATACTTCCTCACACACCTTCGGTCGAGGTGTCATATCTTGTTTCAAACTTTGCATTTCTAGACATAGATTCTAGAGTTGTACGTGGATTTTTTGGACTCCCAACCCAAGGTCTTGTATATGGGTCTCATGTAATCTCATTTCCATCTCCAATGCTTTGGCCTGGGTGGAAAGTTTTTGTTGTGACAGCGCCATCCTTAAGTGTGGCATAACTGAGGCCGCAAACCATGAGTGAAGCTATGCATCTGTTAACGTCATATTCGCTTCGCAGATCGTACTCTTCAGCCTTTGGTCTAGATCCCAGGGGGTCTTGCCCGGGAGCATCGCAATCTCCTTAAACTTGATGATTGATTGCATTTCTGATTTTGGCCTACTAAATTCCCTGTTCAGCACGGCCTGGATCTCTGTGACCTACATTCGGGTGGTCACTAGAATTCTTGATATACCACGTTAATGCATGATCTTGCAGTGCACTCACCAACGTAGCCTTTTTAATATTATCATCCACAACAGCCTGTGCTTCCCATACTTCTCTTACCACAAACCAGAATTGGTCCAGATCTTCATTTCCCACTCCTCTGAATACTGGTAGTTTGATCGCACTTGCTATACTGAACTATGGTGGTGTTGGAGGTGGGGTGGTGGAGATGGAGGTGGGGAGGGTGAGACAGGTGGCGGTGTGGGTGGAGGTGGTAAACATAGAATACGCTGCCTTATCAGACTGACCGTGCTTCTCATAGAAACTTTTGCGAGCTCTTCCTCGCTTTCCCGCGAGGGTGAAATTAAGGTACTATTTTCCAACTCTTCACTACTTCTGCTTCTGTAGATCTTCCCACTTCATGTAGTCTCAAACATAAATTTATTCACAAAACTCGCTTTTCACACAACAACATCTTAATCCAAGTGTTCAAAGATTTAATATACTTACCTCGCGGTCCCTTGAGAAAATGTCACTCTGCCTCACTGTAGTTGATGGTCATGTCTACCACAAACTCAGTGCTAAATCCTCCTATTATTCAGTCGATCCAATGGGACATAGCTCATGCTATCTTATCTCCTAATGCTTCTAGTCTGTATGCTAATTCCGGAGTCCACACTATTGGTTTTTCGAGCCTACAACTTGCCTGGATGTTTGCTAACTTCACGATCCACTCATATTATAGCTCAAAAGGAAAGGATGTAAAGAAAATTTTGTGGATTTCCATGTTGTAACATGATTAGTTTTGATAATTTAAATTTGTTGATATAATAGGTTTTAGTAGTTTAGAAATAATAAATGGGTCTACAAGAGTAAATGCCCTCAAAATGTAAATTTAAGTTTCATTAGCTAGTTGGTTTAGTTAATCATGCATTTAAACATGATTAAAATGATGTAATAAAATAAATTCAAACATGGTTTACAAACCTATAAGAATGAATTTTCAAAAAATGAAATAGGTTTTTGTTTATAACATCTTCATGTACAAAAACCTCTTTCATTTTTGTAAAACCTATTATGGATTGGGAGATACAAATGCATCTTTGAAGGAATGTTTTCCAGAAATTTCGTGTTCTAGTCACCTTTTTGTAGAGGATAGTATGACTAAAAAAAGATGAATATTTGGAAACTCGAAGAGGTTTTGGTTCATAAGATTCCAGAATACAAAAACCTATCTCACTTTTCACACAGGTGTCAGTGGTTGTTATATAGACTCTCATTATGTTTAGCCTATTTTTTCGACTGTGCAATGTCCTGTTTAAGCCACCTTTTTGCAGAAACTATTGTGGATAATCAGAGATGATTCTTGAGAAACGGAAGGAATTTTGTGTTCCTAATATGCTCAAGTACAATAATCTACTTCATATTTTACTCAACTATTACATAATCAGATATACAAGTACATCTTCACAGCCTATTTTTCGGATTGTGTAAATTCCTTTTTAGACATCTTTTTGCAGAAAGTATTGTGAACAGCTGGAGCCGAATTTTTGGAAACTGAGAGAGGTTTATCTTAATAACATATTCATATACAATAACCTCTCTCAATTTTTACAGAACTATCTCGTATTGAGATATACAAAGGCATTACTGGACCCTATTTTGCAGGATTTCGGGAGGAAAATGCTCAAAGACAGTTAGGCCACCTCATCAACTAAGAGTTGCAATTCAATTCGAATTTCTCTTTTTTGTAAACAGAAATGCATAATGATAGTTCCAAGTAGATACATTAGCTTTAAATGTCCTATATTTTAGTTCTATTTGTGTAAAATAGTTTAAGATATTTGTAAACAAATCTTGATATTTTTTCAAGATATTTTAGTTTAGAATTTGTATAAATACTTCATCAATTGAAGTAATTAGTGTTGGATTTTGATGCCAAAACTCTTCACTCTGTAATAAGGCTTTTGTTGTAGATTTTCTAATGAAATCCTTACGGCTCTAGTATTGACAGAATTTTGTGCTTCAAGTACCTTTTTCCAGTTTTTCATATCTTATTTCTACACATGATAAAAGTGTTTATAGGAAGGTTTGCAAAATCATTATCTTTAGAAAGAGATTTCTTTATTCGATTGTTTGTTCATCATAACTCCTCTTTAACTGGTTTTGTTTTGTGCTTTCTGACATCCATTAAAAGAGATTAGCTTATTGGACTATCTGTGTGAAATAGCTCATCTTAGAATTGGTTTCAGTTTGGCCTTCTTGAATACTCTGAATATGTTTTGTTGGGTTATAGAAATCTTCTACACACATCCAAATTTCCCTAGTTGTTAAGTAGTCAGTTTGACTGCTCAATTATTAGGAATCCACTTACATTCTTCTACCATAATTCTTGAAAAAGCTAATTCATTCTGTTATGCTGGAAGCTAACAGTTTTAGAAGGGAGCCTGTGAGAGAAGCCTTTAACCATGATTAGGGATTGTCATTGATCACCAACCACGCCCAATTAAAACCATAAATCTAGCCATTGTGCTTCAAAGGATGTTGTTCAATGACAGGTGAACAATGTTAAACAAATCGTCATAACAACTGAGGGAGCCCCCTCTGGTTCATGGGCCAGCTTGAACCTAAAGGCTGGTTGAGTTGGTTTCCTGGAATAGTTTTTGCAACCAAGGACTACCTACGGGAAACAGGTACAACATTTGGCGCCATTGCTAGGGAGCAGAGTAATAAAGATCTTTCTCCAGGGAACAATAAATTTTATATCTATTTCTTGCTAGTGAACAAGGAATAGGAATTTGTATTGGTTGCATTATTTTCACTTGGCAACTACACTTTGTCGGATGGCGATTCCACTGGATTACCGATCCCACTCTTGCTTTGAAATTTTAGATGCCTTTACTGCTATGCAAGGTTCATTGATACTTGCAATCAGCAGTATATGTCGTTCCCTCTTAGCCATGGTCAGAAATCTAAAAGGTCTAAACAAGATGCAACTTTTAAAGTACACTTGTGAGTATAAGTTTTCCATGGGATTTCATGTTCATATTGTATATATCCTTCGGATTTTCAGCTGCTGGCAACTTGGTTTGTCAATAAATCCATTCCGCACTTGGTTATATTGGAAAGCATATAACACCTAACAATGTAAATTTTTTCAGTTCAGTTAGATAGAGGTGTGGGATTGATTAACTACTTTCAGATTCAGGGTGCAGTAGATCTACAACTGTTTCAGTTATATTTCAAGATTGCAGTATTAAGTTTGGTTTGGTTGAGTGCAATGACTTCCAAGGGATTAACTAATTAACTCCATAGCCCGTGAATTAGGCACTCTTGTACTTATTTCCACTTACATTGTCAGTTGTTTCACTTCAGCAGTTTTCAAGTTTCAGATTTCAGTGTGAAAGAGTATCCGAATTAGTGCGGGCATATGGTTGCATTTTACAGTTGTAGGTTGCAGTGTGCAGTATAAAAGTATTGAAATGACAACATTGATCCATGGGGATTGGTTATATTTCTACATAATATGGCAAACCAGTGGTTGGTGGTTTTATGGTATGACTCCATGCCCAACAATAAAGGCAACTAGTCTACTAGTTCTCTGCATCCCACAGGGGGAAGCAATCCCCATTGGAGCCGATGTTGTAACATGATTAGTTTTGATCATTCAAATTTGCTCATATAACAGGTTTTACTATTTTAGAAATAATAAATGCGCCCTCAAAATGTAAATTTAAGTTTCATAAGCTAGTTTATTTAGTTAATCATGCATTTAAACATGATTAAAATGATGTAATAAAGTAAATTAAAACATGGTTTACAAACATCTGAGAATGAATTTTTAGAAAAAGAAAGAGGTTTATTTTATAACATTCTCATGTACAAAAACCTCTCTCAGTTTTGTAACAGATATTATGGATTGGGAGATGCAAATGCATCTTTGAAGAAGTGTTTTCCAAAAATTTCCTGTTTTAGTCACCTTTTTGCAGAGGATAGTGTGACTAAACCAAGATGAATATTTGGAAAATAGAAGAGGTTTTGGTTCACAAGTTTCCAGAATACAAAAACCTATCTCACTTTTCACACAGGTGTCAGGGGTTGGTATATATGCTCTCATCATGTTTAGCCTATTTTTCTGACTGTGCAATGTCCTGTTTAAGCCACCTTTTTGTAGAAAATATTGTGGATAATCAAAGATGATTATTGAGAAACGGAAGGAGTTTTGTGTTCCTAATATTCTCAAGTACAATAATCTACATCATATTTTACTTAGCTATTACATAATCAAAGATACAAGTACATCTTCACAGCCTATTTTTTGGACATATTTTAGACATATTTTAACAGAAAGTATTGTGAATAGATGGAGCTGAAATTTGGGAAACTGAGAGAGGTTTATCTTAGGAACGTATTAATATACAATAACTTCTCTCAATTTTTATAGAACTATCTCAGATTGAGATATACAAAGGCATGACTGGACCCTATTTTGCAGGATTTCGGGAGGAAAATGCTCAAAGACAGTTAGGCCACCTCATCAACTAAGAGTTACAATTCAATTCAAATTTCTCTTTTTTGTAAACATAAATGCATAATGATAGTGCCAAGTAGATACATTAGTTTTAAATGTCTTATATTTCGGTTATATTTGTGTAAAATAGTTTAAGATATTTGTAAACAAATCTTGATATTTTTCCAAGATATTTTAGTTTAGAATTTGTATAAATACTTCATCAATTGAAGTAATTGGTGTTGGCTTTTGATGCCAAGAATCTTTGCTCTGTAATAAGTCTTTTGTTGTATTTTTTCTGATGAAAGCCTTACGGCTCTAGTTTTGACAGAATTTTGTGCTTTGAGTATGTTTTTCCAATTTTTCATGTCTTATTTCTACACATGATAAAAGTGTTTATAGGAAGATCTGCAAAATCATTATCTTTAGAAAGAGATTTATTTATTGGATTCTTTGTTCATCATAACTCCTCTTTAATTTGTTTTGTTTTGTGCTTTCTGACAACCATTAAAAGAGATTAGCTTATTGGATTATTTGTCTGAAATAGCTCCTCTTAGAATTGGTTTCAGTTTGGCCTTCTTGAATACTCTGAATATGTTTTGTTGGGTTGTAGAAATCTTCTACATGCATTCAAATTTCCCCAGTTGTTAAATAGTCAATTTGATTACTCAATTATTAGGAATCCCCTTACATTCTTCTACCATAATTCTTGAAAAAGTTAAGTCATTCTATCAAGCTGGAAGCTGACACTTTCAGAAGGGACCCTATGATAGAGGCCTTTAATCATGATTAGGGATTGTCATTGATCGCCAACCATCCCCAATTAAAACCATAAATCTAGCCATTGTGCTTCAAAGGTTGTTGTTCAGTGACAAGCGAACAATGTTAAACAAATCCTCGTAACAACTGAGGGAGCCCCCTCTGGTTAAAGGGCCAGCTTGAACCTAAAGGCTAGTTGAGTTGGTTTCCTGGCTAGTTGAGTTGGAAACATGTACAACATTCTGTATACAAGTAGTGCTCCAACCACTGTTCCTTAGATACTCATGGATTTCTGTTTTCCTACGCTGTGAACTCGTGAATTTTCTTGTCCAACCACTCTTCAATTTCTTTCTTCATTGGATTCCAGTGGCACGACATCAAACATCCTTTAGGTAGATCCTGGTCCTGGCAACAGAACCATTTGTTGGCTTGTATGGGCCTGACCCAGGTTTAGAGGTGTTTTAGCTAAGAAAATCCCAGTACTACTGGCCCTTTCGATAACATTCTGTGGAGCGTAGACTGAGATCTCACCCAAAGTATTATGGGAGGGTCCTAGAACCAGGTTTCTACACCCTAGAGATGTCTAATGAGCTTCTGGAGCTCCACGGTCTGACTCGTAGCTACACGCACTTCTTGTCCCTTCACACCTTGCAATGCTGCTTCTACGTAGCCCTACTCGGGGCGCAACCCATATAATACCCAAGTCCCTTGCTATTTAATCTGTTATTATCTAATTTCTTAACTTTTTTATGTAAGACTGATGATTATTATAGCATATTCAGCAATCATATCAATGCGCGTGATAAATAAAATAGTATAAATGTAAAGAAGGCAATACACATCAGATACATAGAAATAGGAATAAACTTTTCTTTATTAATCTTCAATCCGGATTATATACTTGACACCGCCCTACGCACTCAGTTGCAGGGGTCCGTGCACTCAGCTGCGGACTCTACTAGGCCTCTGCGCACTCAACTACAGAGGCTCTTCCTACTACTATGACCCAATACACTTAGAATCCTACTCTAAGCTAGAACCATTCGTACTCCTTTCTCTTATTCCTTAGCTATCTTTACAACTTAGAGCCTCACTCTATTTATACAATCCCATGCTCCGCAGACCATGGGTAGGCCGACATGACTTTAGATTACATTACATTACTTTAGGGTGGACATCCTTATGATTTAACCTATACTTCACGCTCCGCGCCCACAAATTCGGAGTCTTACAAAACCTTTGACGAAAACTTGGGCTTTGAGCCTCAAAACATGCTATGGGCAGATTCCATGCCCAACATGTTGTGGTGTGTATCAACAGAGGTAAGGAATCTCCCACCTTATTATGGCTTAAAATATGTTAATTTATTTTTGGATGAGTTTGAAAGGGAGGTGCCTGAAGAACATTGATTCCAGGCACTTGATCTAGCACTAACTGCTATGCCTACCCATTGGTGGGGTACGCATAAGGATAGATTCATTGATTGCAAGGAATACAGGTGAATGATGAAGTTGAGGTTTGGCTATGTTAATACCCGTATGACTAAAAAATACAGTGGAAAGGATGATCCACGTGAGCATTTTCTACGGTGAACTAAATCATGCGATGAAGAGCCACAATAGGAATGGGTGCATATCTTTTTTCATATGCTAGATACTATTCCAATGAATTGATACTTAGAAGCATAGCTATGCCACGGGATAGATGAATGGGATATCTTGAGGGAAATTTTATTATTAACCTTCATCTTTAAGGATGGATTTGAGTGCATTGATGAAGCACTTCAGGAAATTAAGGTTGTTATCATTAGAACACCTACAGAGCTAGTAGAATGGATTCAACCGAACTAGAGTACCCAACTACACCATGTGTGGAGTGCTACAATGTGACTGTAGAAGAAGAAGAAGATGATCCGCGAAAAATCAACATTCTGAAGACCGAATGACAACACGAGGTTGAATGTCCTAAAGCATTGAACCTTGATATATCAGAACCTATGAAGACAAGGCAATCAAACATTGGGCCCGACGGACAGCCTAAGTTTGCAAGGATAGGCAATTATTGGGATGAAGATACAACTGATAAAGTTGTGGAGCTGCTGCGTGAATACTAGGACTTGTTTCCTACCAAGTTCTCAGACCTGAAAGGAATAGTAGGGGATCTGGGAGTTATGAAGATCACTTTAAAGCCCAATGTGAAGCCCGTGAAACAGAGACCCTACAACCTAAATCTGAAGTATAAGGAGAAGGTGCGCAAAGAGCTAGACAAAATGCTGGAAGCTAGAATTATTGAGCCAGTAGAAGAATCTGATTGGGTGAGCCCTATGGTTGTTCAAGAGAAGAAGAAACAGGGTGAAATCAGAATATGCATAGACCTGAGAAAGCTCAATGATGCATGCATTCATGACCCATTTCCAACACCATTTACAGATGAATTTTTGGAGAATGTTGGAGGACAGGAATCTTATTCATTCATTGATGGGTTCTCAGGGTACCATCATATTAAGATCACATTGGAGGATCGCAACAAGATGACCTTCACAATGGAGTGGGGATGCTTCTAATACACAATGATGCCATTTGGATTGAAAAATGTGCCTGCAATCTTTTCAGGGGTTGTAATTACAGTGTTCAAAGAATTCATCCATAAATTCTTAGAAGTGTATTTTGATGATTGGATTGTGTTTGGATTGGTCAAGCACCACGTTGCAAGTTTGTGCCTTATGTTGGATACTTGTCACAAATACCAAATTGCTCTAAACTTGAATAAATGTATCTTTTGCATGCCATATGGGATATTTCTAGGCCACGTGGTATGTAAGTAAGGACTAATGGTAGACCCTACGAAGATAGTAGTGATTGTCAAATTAGAAGCTCCAAAGAATTTAAAGATGCTGCGTGCGATGGTGGGCCACACCAGTTACTATAGAAAGTTTATCAAGGATTATGGACAAATAACTGCACCAATGGATTGGGATGAAGACTGTCAGCGTAGTCTAGATGTATTAAAGGAAAAGATGGTGATTGCACCAATTTTGGTATTCCCAGACTTGAAGAAAGAATTTCATATTCACGTGGATGCCTCTTGTATTGCATTGGGTGTGGTAATAACCCAACCAGGTGAAGGCGAGATAGATCACCCTATACCCTTTGCGAGCTGGAAACTGTCAAAGGCCGAGAAGAACTATTCAACTACAGAGTGCAAAGGACTGGCGATGGTCGACACATTGCAGAAGTTTCGACATTACCTATTAGGTGCACATTTATGTACAAAGATCACTTTGCTGTCAATTACCTAGTCAACAAGCCTGTGTTGGGGGGGAAGATATGTAGGTGGTTACTGTTGTTTCAGGAATATGATTTTGATGTGATTGTAAAGCCTGGATGGATGAATGCGGGACCAGATCATCTATCCAGAATTGAGACAAGTGAAGAACCAACTAGTTTGGAAGAAGGGTTTATGGATCATTTTGTGGATATAATCTAGTTTCTAACTGTTGGCACTGCTCCAGAAGGATATTCTATTCAGCAGAAGAAGGAATTAGTGGTCTACGCTGCTAACTTTTTTGTGATTGCAAGACACTTATATAAGATGGGCATTGATGAAATAATGCACTGATATGTTCCTGGACGCTTTAGCATCCTCACTGAAGCACATGGAGGAGTGGCGGGAGGACATTATGCAGGAATAGCAACCGTGCAGAAGAGTATGCACGTAGCACTATGGTAGCCAATAGTGCATAAGGATTCTAAGTCACATTGCAGGGCATGCGATGCTTGTCAACAGATGGGAAAGCCATCGCAAAGGGACGGACTGCCCTTAAATTCTCAGATTTCATTACAAGTCTTTGACAAATGGGCGACTAACTTTGTAGGTCTGATACAGCCATCAGGAAAAAAGACGGGCACGCGGTATATTATTACTGCGACGGAGTATTTGACAAGATGGGCAGAAGCAAAATGGGTGAAGTACTATAGCACTGCTACAGCTGCAAAGTTCCTGTTTGAGTATGTCTTAACAAGGTTTGGGTGTCCTAAGATACTGATGATTGATAAGGGTATGCACTTTCTAAATGAAACTATTGTCGTGATGCAATTTCAGGTTTATCATCAAAATAGTACTCCCTATCATCCTTAGGTAAATGATATGACTGAAGCATTCAATAAAATTCTGGAAAATGCATTGACAAATGTCCACAATGTGCAAACGAATGATTGGGATGTACACATACTAGTGGTCATATGGGAATATAGGACGACATGCAAAAAGTTGACAGAACAAACTTCATTCAGGTTGGTCTATGGGATAGAGGATATGATGTCCATGGAATATATTGTGCCAAGTCTGCGGATTGCAGCATTCACTAATATGGTGGACTGTGAGACTATGGAGGAGAACCTCATGTAGTTGATGGAATCAGAAGAAGATAGGTTTCTCGCATGATTTCACCAAGAGGTGTAGAAGGAGCATGAAAAGGCATGGCATGATCAACATAATAAGTTGCACACCTTCAAGGTGAATGACTTGGTCCTACTTTATGATAGAAAATTTACAAAATTTCTTGGGAAGTTTCAAATGCATTGGATGGGACCCTATCTAGTCAAGGAAATTACAGATGGTGGCGCAGTTCAGCTTGTGAAGCTGAATAGGGAATTATTTCTGGGAAAAATCAATGGAAGTCTATTGAAATTGTATCAAGGGGATCCTACCCTTGTGTAATGACTATATGATGGAAAGACAGTCTTAGTACTCCAGGAAGCTGCAAGGAGGTGTGGGACTATAAACTAGACTGCCCAAAAAGTGGAAAAACTAAGTAAGGGGGTTGTGCGACGAAAGCAATAAGTATGCCAGAAGGAGTTGCGCCATGGAGGATGGTGCCATGCAGCAGGGTCCAAAAATAGTTGTTGGATGCACTGCAGCTAGGTGGATGGAGAAAATACCATTAGGAGGAGTGGGTAGGATGCATTTATGGCACACATATTTGGAAATTTGCCACCAAAGATGCATTTATGATCAGAAATTGGAGGGAATGATCAAATTTGAATTTGAAATCGCCTATAAATATGGCATGCTAGCCTGCATTACAACACTTTGATTTCAGAGAATTTGCTGCCAAAAAGATTCCTGTATGTCTAAGAAGGATTGGGAGGAACTTCTTTCATGGCTGGAGTTCACAAAATTGCCTGATTGGAACCGTAAGATCATCCTTGAGAAAATGATTGATCCTGTAGAAGCCGCAAGTTTTAAAGCCACTATCTCTAAAGCCATAGCCCCTGGAATCACGTCAGTGATGGAAGGTACACCGTCTGTGCCTATGGTGCTGAGGTTGCCTAGGCCTAAACCATCCACTACTAAGGAGAAATAGAAGAAACCACAGGCTGTTCTGGTAAGGTAGTCATCTAAATAGAACCCTCCGGAGGTTTGACAGAAAGGGAATATGGACAAGTCGAAACAGCCACACGAACCCATGGATCTTGACGAAGAGGAGCTTTGCGAATGGGTTGAAGAGTTGGATGCTGAGGAGGGAGAGCCTATCAATAGGCTCCTGAAGTATATCGCTTCGCGAAATGGTAAAACAAAGGTACCCAAGTATCTAGATAACGCTAAATTCACAGTCTCTACACTGCTATTGCTAGAGAAAGTTCCATTTGAAGGCGCACTCTTAGGGCACATTCCCGCACTCAAAATGGAGGATTGGGATATATCTAATCATCAAAAATTCTCGCATTTTGCAACAAACAAATATTTGATGAAGATATACTATGAGGAGACCAGAGTCACGTGATTAGAGCTTATGAAGTGGGTTATGAGGGTTGAAAATGTTGGGTTACTAAATTTGCTATGTGTACTACATTTTAGCATAACCACTATCAACACGGTATGCGTACGAAAATTGCTTAAACTGGTTCATGATGGGTGTCCTTGGTTAGCAGAACCCATCCCCATCGCAGATATGTTGATCCACTACATCACAAGGTTGCCCTACCAAGGGGTGGATCCAGCCAAGGAGTTTGGAGGCAAGAGTAAAGAAAAACAACTCACAAACAGAATGAAGAGCGAGTTTGGCTTAGTGAAGAAGTCACGTGGATACTCTATCCATTCCATCACAGACAAGGCGGTGCAATTTTTTGCCCAGATTTTGGCTTGCAAGGTCATGAGAAAGTGTCGCGCGGATGACGTGTCGGCACCAGGCATTTCATTGGCTACACAATGTGCGAAGGGGGTGAAGTACAACTAGGTGGAGTATATCTACAAAGCGTTTATGTTGAATTGTCACAAAGCACAGGACGATGGCAAGGCATTCCACTATGCCTGGTTGTTGTTGTTAATTGCCCTAGTTGCATGGAGACTGCCAAAAGACAGTTAGTTCCTTCCACAGGATGTCGACTTAGCAGAGGCCATGAAGTTCACTTCATTGTAGGCAATGAAGGATCTGGAGAGGGTCATTGAAATGAATGTGAGGGTCACCTACCCTGTTTGAACACTTGGAGTCCTACGTGGATTTTAAAGTGGATTTTCACAATGTATCCATCCACGCGAGATGATATCCTAAGAAAGTATGGTACAAGTTGTCGTACCTAGTCATTAACATAGATGTACAAGAAGTCATGGGAAAATGGCCAGGGGAGTGGGTACACACCACAAATCTCGACGAGGGAGAAAGTAAAGGTAGAGAAAGTTTGTCCATGCAGGCCATAGTAGCACAAAAGCAAAAGGAAGTTGAGCAGGCTGTCGCTCGAGAGAATGCATCACAGAAAAAGAAGGAATTTGCTGCCAAGGCAACTACTGATAAGGAGCGCATCATGAAGGAGGCCACATTAGAGGTTGAGGAGTCTGCTTCTCAACATACTACGGACAAGGAAGGTTCTGAGGAGAAAGGAGGTGGTGGCAAGGAGTCGAGCACTCCCTTCATAATCACAAAGTTCCAGAAGGATATGACTTCCGGACCTAAGAAGAAGAAGAAATTAGACAAGCACGTACATGTAGATCCAATGGTCCTCACTGAAGGGGACTTGGATGTGATAAAAGATAAGGTCCATGATACAATGATCAAACTATGGAAATAGTTTGAATAGTAGCACCAACAGGCACTAGGGAACGTGCAGAAGGATCTACACAACTTGCAAATTCAAACAGGTCAACTTCAAGCAAGCGTGGGATAGGTGAGAGGGATTCAAGTAAGCCTACAGCAAGTGAGAACTATTGTGCTGGAAAGAGATAGGACTCTGGACCTCAGAGTCATTCCATTAGTGGAGGGATCCTTGTGCACAAAGGAAGATGATGCAAACACCCAACTCGAACATATCAAGGATGTGGGTGTCAACTTAGTCACGCTGCCTATTGAGACCCTCCACGTGCTTCATCAGGGGGTATCAGAGGAGCTCGACATCAGGGAGCAGCACCTACTATCAATTATCAATGAGGTAAATATGAACAATGAGTAGATATTCTATGAAAAGGCTTAGGCACTAAAGGAAAAGGAATAATTGACCGCGCAAAGCCAGAGCTTGGAGGCAGCAATTACATAAACATGTAAGATGCTTCTAGAACTTCACATTCTAGAAGATGGAGCAGCAGCAACGAAGATTCAAAAGTTGATTGTGTTGGGTCAGGAAAAAGGTATGTTTTCTCTTTATAAATAGCTTTATTCAACATTTATCATCACATGATTATCTTTGTTTATGGATCAAAGTAAAGGAAATAATAGCTAAAGTTGGGTAAAAGCACTTGGTAACAAATTAGATAAATCTAGCATGAGAAACTGACTTTTTGCTATCTTTATATGTAGAAGACGTGGATTGACAATAGTTGTTCAATCG
This sequence comes from Pinus tabuliformis, assembly GCA_031772625.1. NCBI lineage: Eukaryota > Viridiplantae > Streptophyta > Pinopsida > Pinales > Pinaceae > Pinus > Pinus tabuliformis. The sequence continues at coordinate 697,874,939 of CM062805.1, read as the reverse complement.
ACAGAGCAGCATCAGGCTGTAAAAGGAAAAAGACAGCGTCTGAGGCAGGCAAGGCAATGAGAGACCATGAAGACTCATGCTATTTCCTAACAAAATCAGATTATGTATAGCTAAATCCTCAAGATCCCTTGATCTTGAGGATTCGCTTTTATCTATTTATTTTCTAAATGTAATATATAAAGTTGAAAGGAAAAATTGCACAGAGTTTAGAATTTCATAACTTGTAATTATTCTTTTGAGACATATAATACTGTTATCTTAGTGATGTTGTAACTGTGTTGCTTATTTTAATGAAGAAATACTGCATTTGATCCATACTTATATTCTGAGTATTTCTTAGTAGAGACTTCGGGCGACTCTGGGCCTAGTCAAGAGAAGTTCCACTACTTTCTTATGTTATAATTTTTTCTATTTAGATTTTACTGATTGTTACTATCGAGTTAATATCATTTCACTTATTGTGAAGATTGGTGATCCTGATTCATACTGTTGTTCATATAGATTCATATTTAGTTGTGATATATCTTAGTAACACTTTGATTGGATTGGTTATGTTAGTTTCAATAGTAGATTGTTGTCCATTCTGAGTTATGTTATCATAGATCTTAGAGATAGCATTGATCAATTTCCATAATTTTGTTACATATGTCATTTTTTTTTTAGATATCATTTATCATTATATGCTTATTTTTTGTTCAATTATTATTTTCCATTCAATTGAGATTCACTGTTCAATTAGGATTTGTCATTCAATTGGATTTGTTGTTCAATTCAGATTTGCTATAGATTATCATTGTTGTGCAGTTGTTACAGTTATCTTTGTTGATTGAGTGAGTTAGTTTTAATTCTATTTGAAGATTGCCAAGTGTGATTCTTTGCATTTGCATTCAAATTCATTTGATTTCGGAACAAGCTAAATAGAGTTGCATAGTGTGTTAAGAGTTATTTCTTCCATAGTTATTTCTTTCAGCATTGTTTGGAGTGAGTTGAAGAAATAGTTATTAGTGATTGCAACGATTTATCATTAGATAACCTCTGAATTCACTGCACATATAGTGCTGACACTCTTGAGATAAAAAGACTTACCTTGGGTTGACAATTAATGTAGGAATTAAGATTTCCTGTAAAAAGACATCTTAGTGCACCAACATTTTGGCGCCGTTGTCGGGGAGAGTGTTTCAAAGTGATTTCCTTTTTATCTTGTTGTGAAAGAATTGGGTTTTAAAAACGGAAGGTAAGAACCTGCGTGCCTAGCAAGTAAAGTGCTTTCTTACCAACCCACTTTTCAACAAAATCTTAGAGGTTAAATAGGAATTGGTTTTTATGAATGACTAGGAATAGAAAGATAGAAAAAGAGAAGAACCCCCCACCTAAATCCACAAAACCCAAAGGATCAGTGAACCTTGGGAGAACGACCTTTATAGACGAAATCGTAAGAAAAGCAGAGTCTCAAGCATCAGTAGGATTTCGAGCAGTATTTGGAAAAATTCCTACTGTAATCCCTCAAGCAGTAGGCTCACCATCTACAGCTTACGCTGAGATTCAAAGCCAAATTGGAGGATTTGAATAGAGTCTTCAAGCTACAACAAGTTTACATTCTAATCCTCTACAAGAGGGAAAATCATGTAACTTAAGAGAAGGAGAAGGAGAAACCAATGGAACTGCTAAGGCAGAACCACAACTATCTAAACATGGGTCTCTTGTGATCCCAGATCTAGGCAGTGTTGCAAATCTAGCTCGGGTTGCTAATCCCCCACTTACTCAAAAATCACCCCCTGAAATCCCTGAAGGTTATTGGCACATATTTGACCAAATGGAAAACCAACCACCTCAAGGTCAAACCTCAACAGTGGAATATCCCATAGTCGATCAAGTGGCCAGTGCCCCCATGAAGGCTATTACTCTGCAAAGCATCCCAACTTTTCACGGATGATCACAGAGGATCCTGATGCCTTCCTATTTGAGTTTGATGTCCTCTACAGAGGGTATGACTACACCACTGACCCCCAAAAGCTAAAATTGTTCCCTTCTACTCTGAAAGGAGCAACCTTAATATGGTTCATGGGTCTGGGTGGATGAACTATTAATTCTTGGGACAATATGAAAACCTCCTTCCTCACAAGATACCAGGACTTTTGCAAGACTAGGGAGCTAAAAGATGAAATCTTTAAGATGACTGCAAAAGATAATGAAACTCTAGAAAAGGATGTTGAACGGTTTAATTATAATTTTCAGAGATCTCCACACATCACCTTACCTAAAGAAGTCCTAAGAGCTATCTTAATTAAAAGGATGAAAGAGGAATGGGTAGAAAATCTAAATTTAATGGGGAAAGGAAATATTTATCACGATCATTATGATGAAATCGTTCACTTGTGTATCAGGTGTTCGCAAGGAAGCACACGCACAGGAGCAAGAAGCTGAGATCCCATGAGCAGGGGAAGAAAACCACACAATGGAGGCGTAACATGGATGGAAATCGGTAACCTCCTGGAAGATTTCAAGACGGACATCCTGGGAACTCTCACAACACAATTGGATGTCTTACAAACTAAACAAAAGCAAGCCTTAGCATAACAAAACTTGGCCATCTTCTAACCATGTTGTCGAAAGAATCATAGCCAATTGGAGTGTCCATTAGACATGGTCCAGACACGTGCTATCTGTACCAAAGATCACACTGAATAATGTCCATCACTGCCAGGGCTGAAAGCAGTATTCAAGGAAGTAGAAGAAGAAATAGAGTTGGTGTATCTGATGAACCAACATCGACAGTGGCAAGCTAAACCTATAGGTATGTCACAAGACGCATCCCAGTTCTTTCCTTCTTCACAGTTTAATCAACAACAAAACCTTGGGGAAGCATGGAAAGGCTAATCACCTTACCCAAATTGGCAAACCCAACCATTCCCTATGGCATCCTTGCCAACTCAATCATTTCCAGGTAATGGCTAGCCAAATTCTCCTTTTACACTTGTTTGGTAGGGAAATCCCTATCAATCCCAATAGCCTACCTCCACCTCTCAAAATCCAAACTAGTCTACAAATTGGTAGTGACCGCTAGGGATATCCAATGCACCTATGGGGATAGGTCCTCAGCCTCAACCTGCATTATCAGCTCCATATACATTACAACAAAATCCTCAACCTCTTCTACACCATCAATTGCCAGCGCAGGCGAATCCGAATCCTAATAATGGACTGGTCCAGTTGGTATAAATTATCTAAAGCTCAAATTATGAGATTGAGAAAAAAGAATGTAATGAACTTAGATTGAGGTTAGGGCATATCATCACCCCTGGGGAAAATAGGGATCAACCATCAATTGAAATTGAAACCCCACCTGTACATATACCACCACCTGTAATTAATACTGAACTAAACCAAGGGGAAGAGACAGATCAGCGTGAAGACCATGAAAACTCATGGTCACTTCTCCCTTGTTCCTCTAAAGGTTAATGATACCCAAACCTACTGTTTACCCAAATTTTGATCTTGTAGGAGAACTAAAAAATCTTTGTATTAAAATTCCTCTCCTCCAGTCCATTCAAGATATTCCCATATATGCTAAAACAATCAAAGAGCTATGTGTAAAGAAGCCTGTGAGGAAAGAAAAAACTTCACCCACCATTCACATTGTAGGAACCTTATCTGATTTACTCTTGGGAGGGGAAACTCCGGTAAAGTATGAAGATCCTAGAAATCCCATAGTGACAGTTCATATATATGGCCACTCTTTTCCCAATACACTAGTTGATCTGGGTGCATCCATTAATATTTTAATAGCAGAAACCTATCAAGCACTTGGTATTACAGCCCTGGAACCAACCACCACTTTATTAGAACTGGCTGATCGTTTAGTGGTAAGGCTAGAAGGGACCTTATAGGATATTACAGTTTCTATTGATTCATGGGAATATCCAGTATATTTTCTTGTCATAAACCCAAAGAGTCGATTGGATGGGCATCCTCTAATTCTAGGCTGACCTTGGCTGGCGATAGCTGATGCTTATATCGACTGCTGAGAAGGTAGAATGACCTTTGCAGAGGGGGATGATATAAAAATTCTTGTGTTATATCCTCTTGCCAAGCCTAGTCCGCCCATTGTAAAAATATGTAAACAACCACCAGCATACCTAGAGGAAAACATCTGTTCACCACTCACAGTAGTAGAGACACTGGAATTCAAAGATCAGACTAAATATGAAATTATCAACAATTTTATCCATCAACCAGCTGATGTGAGCAATGTAAAGTGTCAAATGTTGAAAGCAATCCTTGATAATGAAGCCATGGAAGATCCTTTGAAGGATACCGACGACCAGCATATCCAGACGACCATTGTTCATAACAGCAAGCCTGTTGAGATCAAACTAGGAAAATTTCTAAACATTAATGATAGTCTGGATAATGATCAACAACAAAAGCTCATACAGGTCCTGCAGAAATATAAAGGGGCTTTTGCCTGGGATTATCCTGACATGAAGGGTATAGACCCACAGCTATGTACACACCACATCTATACGGAGAAGGATGCTCGACCCATCTGGTAGCCTCAACGAAGATTGAATCCACATCTCAAGGACATTGTGAAAGAAGAGTTACAGAAGCTGCTGGATGTGAACTTCATTTATCCTATTTCAGACAGTAAATGGGTCTCTCCATTGGTGGTCGTCCCCAAGAAAAATGGGAAGTGGCGTATCTATGTAGACTACCAGGAATTGAACAAGGCAACACAGAAAGATCACTTCCCCCTCCCATTCATTGATCAAGTCCTTGATACTTTGGTACAGAAGAAATTCTTTTCCTTCCTAGATGGTTTCAACGGCTACAATCAGATTCAGATCGCCCCTGAAGACCAAGACAAAACAACCTTCACCTGTCCCTGGGGTACATTCGCGTACAGAGTATTACCATTTGGCTTGTGTAATGCCCTGGCTACATTCCAGAGAGCTATACTCAACATTTTTTTTGATTTGATAAATGAAGGACTTGAGGTGTATATGGATGAATTTACTCCATATGGGGATGACTTCAACCAAGAATTGCAAACATTAGAAAAATTCTTAGAACGATGCATTGCTACCAGGTTATGTTTAAGAAATTTCAAGTGTCACATGATGATGACTGAGGGCGTAATCTTGGGACATTATATCTCTGCAACAGGGATACAGGTAGATCCAACAAAAATTCAGGTAATTCTTTTACTGCCTACCCCCTGCACTCAGATAGAGGTATGTAGCTTCCTAGGATATGCAAGCTATTATCATAGGTTTATTAAAAACTTTTCACAAATTGTTGCGCCTTTATATGCTTTAACTGGAAATGTTGATTTCAAATGGTTTGACAAATGTGACACAGCTTTTACAGGTCTAAAGAAACTAGTCTCAACAGCACCAGTATTACATGGACCAAACTAGGAGCTACCTTTCCACATATCCACAGACACATCAGATGTAGCTATAGGCATTGTCCTTGGCTAGGAGGAGGACAGGAAACCTTATGCTATATATTATATTAGCAAAAATCTCACTTCTGCAGAACTTAATTATACAATAATAGAAAAATAATTCTTAGTTGTTATTTATGAAATAAACAAGTTTAGACATTATATAATTGGCTACCAAGTCTTTCTGTATACTGATCACTTTCCATTCGGTATCTAGCTAATAAACCTATCACAAATGGTCGAGTGACATGGTGGCTATTTCTTTTGCAGGAGTTCGACATTACTATTAAGGATCATCTGGGGAAGGAAAACCCAGTTGCTGATTTTCTATCTGGAATCCTAAAGGTGAATGATCCAATAGAAGTAGATGACCAATTTCCAGATGAATATCTATTTTCCATAGCAGTCAAGATGCAATGGTACACAGATGTGGCAAAATATCTGGTAGTAGGGAAGCTACCTAGGCATTTAATGACAAGAGAGAGGAAACAGATCATTTAGCACATCACCTGATTCTCCTGGATAGGAAAATATATTTTTCACACAGGGACCGACATGTGTATATGCACATGCATTCACGAGGATGAGATTTCTGACATCTTGAAAGTTTTCCATGATGAGCCCTATGGCGGACACTTCGCAAATCGTAGGACATGGCATAAGGTATTACATATGGGTTATTATTGGCCCACTATTTTTAAGGATGATAAGAAATATGCCCAGGCTTGTGATAGCTACCAAAGGATGGGAAGGCCTAGCCAATCTGATGAAATACCTTTGAAACCTAAACTAGTCATAGAACCCTTCGAGAGATGGGCATTGGACTTTGTTGGCCCATTCCATCCACCATCTAATCAGAAGGCCTACATACTGTTTGCCACAGATTATGTGACAAAATGGGTGGAAACAATAGATTTACCAAGAGCCACAGAGGAAGCTATGATTAACTTCCTTTTTGGGCTATTTGTGTGGTATGGTTTACCACGAGAAGTGATCACAGATGGGGGAGGGCAATTCATAGGACACAAGATTACTGCCACTCTCAGAAACCATCATATTACGCACAGGATCACTTCCCCGTATCACCTGCAGGCGAATGGGCAGGTAGAAAGCACCAATAAGGTCATTGAAGCGATTCTGACCAAGACAGTCTCAACACACCAGCGAGACTGGGTTGCTAGACTACCAAAGGCCTTGTGGGCCTATTGCATGACTTGGAGGAATACTACTAGATACTCTCCTACCAACTTGTGTTCGACAAAGAACTTATTTTTCCAACTGAATTCGAAAAAAAGACTCTAAGAACGGCCCAAGAAGTGGGGTTGGATCTAACAAAAGGCCAAACCAGGCGACTTCATCAGATCAACGAACTAGATGAGGCTTGATTGCTCACTTTGCAATGGAACGCAATTATTGAGCAACAAAGGGAAAATGGCACAAAAGCCTTATCAAGAGGAAGAAGTTTCAAAAAGGGGATTGGGCACTCCTTTACGACTCCATATTCCAGGATTTTCCAGGCAAATTTCAAACAATATGGCTCAACCCTTATGAGGTTTAAGAAGTGCATAGAAATGGTAATCTTACCTTGACTACCATTGATGGGTCTGGCCATTCTTTTAAGGTGAACGGGCATAGAGTGCGTTTCTATCACAAACCGCTCACCAAGGAGTCTTTCTGTGAGCAGGTATGCGAGGACCCCTCCATTCAAATATTATTTGCAGGGAGTGATGACCCAGTAGCTTTTCTTTCAAAAAATTGAGAATTATTTAAATTGTAAATAATGTATATATTCTCAATTTTGGTTGATTGCAATTTAGAATAGGCATCACCATGTGAATATGAGGATTTTTTTGAGTGCTTGATAAGTGTTATTCAATTGATTGAATGATTCTTGTTCAATCGATTGAACAACACTTTTATTTTTTATTTTTTGTTGTTCAATTGATTCAACAAAACTTTTACGTCTTTGATTTTCACTGTTCAAATGATTCAACAATTGTTTTTAAACCAATTTAACAAAACTTTCTTGTTTTTGTTTTTGTTTTTCAAACAATTGAACAATTGTTGTTCAATCGATTAAACAACACTTTCTCTTTTTTTTTTCTTTTTGTTGTTCAAACGATTGAACAATTGTTGTTCAATCGATTGAACAACACTTTCTCATTTTTGTTTTTGTCGTTCAAATGATTGAACAATTGTTGTTCAATCGATTGAACAACACATTTAGGTTTTTTCTTTTTGTTGTTAAAACGATTGAACAATTATTTTTGAATCAATTGAACAATTGTTGTTCAATCGATTGAACAATTGTTGTTTAATCAATTGAGCAACACTTCCTCGTTTTTTTTTCCTTTCAAACAATTGAAAAATTGTTGTTCAATCAATTGAACAACACTTTCTCCTTTTTGTTTTTGTCGTTCAAAGGATAGAACGATTGTTGTTCAATCGATTGAATAGCACTTTTACGTTTTTTACTTTTTGTTGTTCAAACGATTGAACAACGATTTTGCAGTTTTTGTTTTTGCTATTCAAACGATTGAACGATTTTTGTTCAATTGATTGAACATCACTTTTACATTTTTTATGATTTTTATTTTTCAAATGATTGAACGATTGTTGTTCAATCGATTGAACAACACTTTTATGTTTGTGATTTTTGTTGTTCAAATGATTGAACGATTGTTGTTCAAATGATTGAACGATTGTTGTTCAATCGATTAAACAACACACTTGTGTGTTTTTTATTTTAATCTTTGTTTTTCAAACAATTGAACAATTCATGTTCAATCCATTGAACTGCACTTTTGGTCTTTTTAAATAGGACAAACTATGAATTATTTAATTACCGATCATTGTGCCATCTTTATTTTTTTTCTTTTATGTTTTGAATAAACACCATTTGAATGGATTTGTGCCTAATATAAGAAAAAACAATAACAATAATATCATTATGACCCATGAAGCCTTTTGATGGTTACCTTTATTCAAAAGCTAATACAGTGTATATTTATAATGACTGGCTGAACATCTCTTCTTTGGACACATCATAAAATGATTCATTATTTTCAAACCATGTTGGCTTATGTTTACACTTTCAAATGGATAAATCTCATTGATACGATGATATGGGGGTAAGAGTATAAACTTTCATTGGCATCTTTTTACTTCTTACACCATCCCTGACTCTTAAGGAGAAAATGAGCCTCCCTCTTGTTACAATAAAAATTTCAAAAGAAAAAAATGAAAATAATGAAATATGAAAATGCATCAAACATTGTCTTAAAGAGGATAGGGGGTCTCATCTTGAGCCAGCCTACCATGTTCATAAGGATGTAACAAGGGACATTCCAATTTGGCCACCAAACCAAGGTAATGACCTTCTTGATGATTAAAATTGTCAGAAGGACAGGGGGTCTCATCATGAGCCAACCTGATCACTTGTTATATCCTGGTGAATGGCACTATGGTCATCTGGTCACCATGCCAGCATAGTGGTCTCTTTATGACAAGAAAAGAAGAACCATCTACATACTAAAAGGAGGACTCTGGCTCATTTGTGGGGTTAAAAAGCAACCCTGTTGAGGCTATGAATGCCTATTGGTAGCAGTGGCTCTGCTTGTGGTATTGGAGTATCATCTTACACTGCCAAATGATTTCTATCTATTACCACCTATGGATTTGTTTCCAAAGGGAATTTCCCATTTGAACAACACTCTTACAAGCTGACCTGCATGGTAACTTATGTTATATATTCATCATATTTTAATTGTCCAATCATTTTACGACAATCATTAATACATACCACCGATTATGCCTTTGTTATTAATATCGCTTATGGTGAAAATATTTTGTCATAATGAATTAAAATCTCTGTTTTAATTTTTTTCTCAGCCATTTCACATCTAATGACATGTATTGCTTTAATTTCCTTACCGATTAGCACGCCGTTTTTTTGGATTGGTTGTCGGCATTTATGAATTGTCAATGCTTTCGCTTGCTTTTCACATGCTTGAAGGACGTGGATGCCCTTTTCTCATCAGAGGGGGGATGGCCTGCATATGAACGGCATGAGTGATAGTTATGGATAATTATGTGATAATCATTTGAATTAACTTCTGGGTAAGGACTGCATGATGATTATGAATGCGTAATAATTAGCAAGTATTTCTTATTGGGGAAAGGTCGGCAACCATTATGGTTGGCATGCAGACTCATGATCCAGTGCTAAGTGTGGTTGACGAGAAAAATGACTTAACTAAATATGATATTAATTCTCAAAACATCATCATTTCTATGTTAATTGCTTTAACGTTCTCTGTTGTTGTTTTGAATTGCGAAAGTGTAAAACAATTGCATACAAGTGAACTAGTCATAGGTACAACAGCCATGGGAGGAAGAGCTATCTAAAATGAGCCCTCAGTACTCAAGTTATTGGACTAGGCTTGGTCAATTCTCGAGAGCGTAGGATGGCTGCAATATTTGAATAAATTGCAGGGATTTCACGAAGAAATGACACTCGAATTCTTGCAGAACTTGCAGAATGGTAGAACCAGAGTCAAAGGTGGGGATATAACAGTTTCTAAATTGATCATAGCCAAAGCCACTGGACTTCAAGCAAAGGGAACCAAATGGACAGAAAAGCACGTCCTTCTGCACAATGCGGTTGCAGTGTTCCAGGACCCGGATGAGCAATTAGCCCGAACAGGGAAATGGATTCACCCTTCAGTTTTAAGACAATCTTGGTAGGTGTTGGTAGTCATTGTGCAATGGTATATCACATGCAGTGGTCACTAGGATGTGGTAAAGCCCCGTCAACTCAAATCGTTAGCCATCCTAAAACAGAAAATTTTAGTTAATTTTTCGTTTTATTTGAATTCTCCATTGCATGATGTCGCTCGACGAATTAGGAAAGGTAAGGACCCATGCACTGTCCTCAGTCATCATGGATTGATTAAATTACTTATCATACATGGACTAGCCCAACAGTAGTTAACCTAGGACAATATTGTAAATCCTACTTTGGCCCCACCTCCAGAAAACATAGCAACATAGTAGCAAGGGCCAAGAACCCCAGGTCCGAGAAGGACACTGAAAAGAAATAATTCCTCTATGGCCTTGAATCCAACAAAACGTAGGTGCTCTGTGTGGGTTAGAGCCCAGCGACGTATCCCAATTCAAACAAACGAGGCTGGACCATCCCGCACACCACCTCCAAGTCCACAAAATCCCCCTTTGCAAGACTATGAGGAGGAAGTGGCCAGGGTATTGGAGAACATGGGGATATTTGGCGAGGGTAGAGAACAATTTAGGAATGTTGAAGAACAGAATTGTACCCCCAACTAGTCTGCCTCTGTTGATAGCCCTGGTTGTGAGCAAACCCTACCATTTACTGATTCCATGGAGGAACAGAGGGAACCAATCCCTTCTGTGGAAAAACCCCTTGAAGCTAAGGTGCATGAAGAGGAAGTCATTAGAGAAGAAAATCAGACAACAGATACTGGTCTAGTGGACCCCCCAGCTGAAGAAAATACTGTAGATGAAACCCTGGGAGATGTAAATCAACCAGGCAATACTATTCTTTCTAAGTCCCCTGAGGACGAGGCCTACCCAGAAGAAAACCCAGAGAATGACAATTGTTCAGGAGACACCATTGTATTGGGATCTCCTGAAAGAGAAATCCATGACAAAGAGGAGCTAGAAGGTGAAGCTCCATCGGGAGATATAGTTCCAGTTGGAACCCTCCCTGATGCTGACACAATACCACATATACAGGAACCAGAGGACAATGCAGTCAACCCACCACCAATTGGAAGTCCCAGAATAAAGAAGTCCTACAAGGACAGGCTCAGAAAAATGCTTAAGAAGTATAGAAAACAAAAGCGAATAATTGGGCAGCTAAGGCAGTGGTTAAAAGAAGCCATTAGAGCTAGGAATTTGAAAGTAGAAAAAGAGACCACAGGCACACAGACAGAACATTGTTCTGGAAAGGATGCTGAAACCCAAACTGAGGATCTTTTGGCCTGTCCAAAGGAAACTCAGACAGAGCCATGTCTTGTAGAAGACACTAAAATGCAGACTGAAGACCCCTGTGTTTTCTCACAGGAGACCCAAATGGACTACCCTACCGTGAATGTTGTTGTTCAAACAGATGCTGAAGAGGACATTCAAATTGGTCATTGCATGATTCAAGAGGCAGCTAAAGCTGTTGTTCAGACTGATCCCATGGAGACCCAGGATGGAGAAACCCAAACAGAGGAGACACCTACTTACATTCCTTTGGTAAGAGAGGCAGTCATCCGGAGGTTGCAGAATGAACTACTGAAGGTTCAGTAGGAATTAACACAACACAAAGAAAAGGTAGTGCCCCTACGGATACATCAAGAGTTAAAGAAAAAGTTTGAGGCACTTACAGTGACTGAGGATGAGACCTTTGCTCAGTACAAGGCTGAACAGAAAAAGGTTGAGAAAGCACGGGACAAATTACAAAAGGCTAAAGAGCAGTTGGAAACTATCTGCTCTCTTTATTTAGACACCCTGTCATGCAGAGCCCCTACTACAAATTATGCCTTATTCCTCCTGGAGAGATACCTCTTGTTGAAAGTCAAAGCTGTTAAGGCTGGGAAGTCTATGGAAATCAAGACTATCCTGGACTTTGTCAAGTGCTTCAGAGAACAAAATGAGTAGGTACAATGCCTCCTTTGTGAACTTTATATGCACAATTTCTTTCTGGAAGATGACAGAGACAACAACCCTGGCCCCTTTATAGGGGATGTACAACTCCAGGCATTTATCTCTTTTTCCACTAATCAACTCAAGTGGGCCAAGGCTCACAATACTTTTAGGAAGTGTGAAGAAGGAATCGACCTATGGGTGAGAGGGGAACCAACCAAACCCCTACATATCTGAGTCAGACACAAGCAATTCATGAAGTGATATGGTGTTGTGGGACAACTGGTGCCATTTCACACCGATATTATACAAGCTAGAAAGGAGTACTTCCAAGAAATTAAGGAGGAAGCCTTATCTGCAGATAGACAAAGGTGAGAAGTCTCCAGCATTACTATTAGAAATCGAGAACCATTTGGATATTGGAACTTTAAAGCTACCTCTTATCGTTTCCACAAGTACAGTAACATGGTCTTAACCATGGGGCTAGAATGGATAGGATGTCGGTATAGGACTCCAATCATATGGTATCCTCCAGAGAAGTATCGTTGTGAATACACCTTGAAGGATCAAGACGTTACCCAAGCTTTTGCTATACTAAAGAAAAACAATTGCTTCAAAAATTATAAGGAGGAGGTATATCCTGCCTATTCCCTAACTCAGCTACACATCAACTATTTAATTGCATATGGACATGCAACAAGGTAAGTTGGGGAGTATGTTGGGTCAGGAAAAAGGTATGTTTTCTCTTTGTAAATAGCTTTATTCAACATTTATCATCACATGATTATCTTTTTTTATGGATCAAAGTAAAGGAAATAATAGCTAAAGTTGGGTAAAAGTACTTGGTAACAAATTAGATAAGTCTAGCATGAGAAACTAACTTTTTGCTATCTTTATATGCAGAAGATGCAGATTGAACAATAGTTGTTCAATTGACATAGCAACATCAGATCGTAAAAGGAAAAGACAGCGTCTGAGGTAGGCAAGGCAACGAGAGACCAAGAAGATTGATGCTATTTCATGACAAAATCAGATTATGTATAGCAAAATCCTCAAGATCCCCTGATCCTGAGGATTCACTTTTATCTATTTATTTTCTAAATGTAATATATAAGGCCGAAAGGCAAAACTGCATAGAGTTCATAATTTCATAACTTGTAATTATTCTTTTGAGACATATAATATTGTTATCTCAGTGATGTTGTAACCGTGTTGCTTATTTTAATGAAGAAAAACTGTGTTTGATCCATACTTATATTCTGAGTATTTCTTAGCGGAGACTTCTGGTGACTCTAGGCCCAGTCAAGAGAAGTTCTACTGCTTTCTTATGTTATAATATTTTCTATTTAGTCTTTACTGATTGTTACTATTAAGTTAATATAATTTCTCTTATTGTGAAGATTGACGATTCCGATTCATACTGTTGTTCATCTAGATTCAGATTTAGCTCTGTGATATATCTGAGTAACGCTTTTATTGGATTGGTTATGTTAGTTTCAGTAGTAGATTGTTGTCCATTCTGAGTTATGTTATCATAGATCTTAGAGATAGCATTGATCAATTTCCATAATTTGCTTACATAAGTCATTTGTTGTTTAGATATCATTTATCATTATATGCTTGTTTTTTGTTCAATTATTATTTGTCGTTCAATTGAGATTCGTTGTTCAATTAGGATTTTCCATTCAATTGGATTTATTGTTCAATTCAGATTTGCTATAGATTATCATTGTTGTGTAGTTGTTACAGTTCTATTTGCTGATTGAGTGAGTTAGTTTTAATTCTATTTGAAGATTTCCAAGCGTGATTCTTTGCATTTTCATTCAGATTCATTTGATTTCGGAACAAGTTAAATAGAGTTGCATAGTGTTGATGAGCCCCAATTTTTGGTACAATTTGGGCTCATTTGGCCTACTTGCTTTGCTCAAACCATTCATCTTTTATTGCTTATGCATTCATTTCTTGGTTTATTCGTGTTGTTTGTAGGAAGAAGGGTAGGCATTCTATCTACGTGACTAATACATGATGATTTCAGGTTTTTGGCATTAAAAGGGAGCAAAGACCACGAGAAAGGAGACAAGGAGACAGTAAGGTGGCACTGCTGGTTTTTAGGAGAGGATGTCCACATTCTTGGGGACCTTCCTCGTGATTCCCACCATAGCTCCGAGCTCCAACCAATCTCCCCACCGAGCTTAGAGGCAGCCAACCGTTCTACAGGAACAGCAGTTACAACTGTTCTACAGGATCAGCAGTTTAACCTTCAGTTGGACAGTCGAGCTCCACAAATCAAGGAAACCTGTTGGATTATCATTTTTCATAAATACTGAGGCCGTAGCCTTTGATAGGAGCTTTTTGAACTTTTGCATTACTCTTGTAATTTCGAAGTACGAGCTACAGCTCGGTGTTGGTTCTTTTTGTAAGCCAGTTTTGGCATGACATCAGATTTTTGGTTATGAATAAAGGCAGGCAGATTTTGATCTCATTCTGAGTTTCTAAGGGAGCTATAGCTCTCAGGTTAGGGCCCAACCTGAGAGCAATAGACCTCCTCTGTGTTGTAATGTTATTTGCCTTTCGTTCTAGCACTTCGTTTCTTTACTTTGACATGCAATTTGAATTTACAGTCTGCTGATTTAGTTTTTATGAGATTGAATAGGATTAGTTTATGGTGAATTTGCTTTCAATTGCTTAGGTTAGAAGAGGATAGTTATAATTCATTGGAGCTCCAGAAAAAGGTTGTTAAAGATCACTGCCATCTTTGCTTAGGGATTGGGGTGCAGTCCATATCAACCACCAAAAAGAAACGCAGTTCTTTTCACGTCCATGCAAGCTGCAACAGTTACTTTAGTCGTAGATCCATCCATGCACTTTGGTCTTGATCATTACTTCTCCATTCTACTTCCATGCACGAGTTTCTTTCACAAATTGCACTGCTGTTCATTGGTTCAAAATAGCACAGTTAACATAGGTTAAAGAGTTCTCGTTTTTGGTGACATTCATAGACAATTTGTTTCATCTACACTGCTCCACACCATTCCATTACCTTCCTCTTCTTTTCAACCACACCTAAAGCCACTCAACCGACCTCTGTTCAGCTCGTTTACCTTCCAGCTCTCCCATTACTCACATAGCTCCATTTACTTAACCTTTCGTTGATCCCATCCTTCCAGCCATCAACCCACTGCATGCACTCTTTCTCCATCTGACTTCTCTGCTCCTGAGCCATCACCAGTTCCATCTCCCTCTCACCTATCCTCCCACACCACTCCATCACTTCACCATCTCCCAAAACTCCCACGATCGAACATCCTGTAGAATTGCACAGACTTCCTGTAGAACCCCTGAGTTTCCTGTAGGATCCCCTGCAGACTTCCTGTAGAAGCCTACAAACTCGGTTGCTGAGCATCTGAACGTGGTAGACTTCTGTGGACTGATGCTAGAGACCCTCTGGGACCTCCCCTAGCCATCCCGACCTTGCCCATGCTTTCCTTCCATTCGAACCGCTCCCGCACAGTCAAACCCTAATCAAAAAAATCATCACAATAAATCCAACCACTTAATGAAAAAATAAAAAAACATGTCTTTTTAGATGCAAGTAGCTTAGATGCATGTATTTCAGCTCACTGCAAGTAATGGCATCATTGGTAGAAGTTTCATTCACAGTTTTGCATTGTAAGGGCCTAGCTAGTCAAATTAGGGTTTACTAGGGTTTTCATGCTTTGTTGGCTTTCAGTTTCTTTCTGCAAATAGATTAGCCTCCTTTGAGTTAGCTTTCGTCCATCACTCATAAAGCTTCTTCTGTGAGCATATAGAAGTTGGCTTGAGCCCTAGCGGACTTGTGCCAGCTGACCAAGTGACAGCTGCGACAAGAGCTAGTACTTGTGCATACAGCACCGTCGCTTCCAAGTTTGTACGAACTACCGGGTTGATAAAATTAGAGATAGGAAGCTCTAGGAGTTGTAGCATTATTGCTACAATACTGGAGCCCACCAAGTGTGTTAAGAGCTATTTCTTCCATAGTTATTTATTTCAGCATTGTTTGGAGTGGGTTGAAGAAATAGTTATTAGTGATTGCAATGATTTATCATTAGATAACCTCTGAATTCACTGCACATATAGTGCTAACACTCTTGAGATAAAAATATTTACCTTGGGTTAACAATTAATGTAGGAATTAAGATTTCTTGTAAAAAGGCGTTAAGATTTCCCATAGAAATTATAAGGAGGAGGTATATCCTGCCTATTCCCTAGCTCAGCTACACATAAACTATTTAATTGCATGAGGACATGCAACAAGGTAAGCTGGGGAGTATTTTGGGTCAGGAAAAAGGTATGTTTTCTCTTTAAAAATAGCTTTATTCAACATTTATCATCACATGATTATCTTTGTTTATGGATTAAAGTAAAGGAAATAACAACTAAAGTTGGGTAAAAGCACTTGGTAACAAATTAGATAAATCTAGCACAAGAAACTAACTTTTTTCTATCTTTATATGTAGAAGACACGGATTGAACAATAGTTGTTCAATCAACAGAGCAGCATCAGGTCGTAAAAGGAAAAAGACAGTGTTTGAGGCAGGCAAGGCAATGAGAGACCAGGCAGACTGATGCTATTTCATGACAGAATCAGATTATGTATAGCAAAATCCTCAGGATCCCCTGATCCTGAGGATTCGCTTTTATCTATTTATTTTCTAAATGTAATATATAAGGCCAAAAGGAAAAACTGCACAGAGTTCAGAATTTCATAACTTGTAATTATTCTTTTGAGACATATAATATTGTTATCTCAGTGATGTTGTAACCGTGTTGCTTATTTTAATGAAGAAAGACTGTGTTTGATCCATACTTATATTCTGAGTATTTCTTAGCGGAGACTTCTGGTGACTCTAGGCCCAATCAAGAGAAGTTCTACTGCTTTCTTGTGTTATAATCTTTTCTATTTAGTCTTTACTAATTATTACTATTAATTTAATATCATTTTGCTTATTATGAATATTGACGATTCCGATTCATATTGTCGTTCATCTAGATTCAGATTTAGTTGTGTGATATATCTGAGTAACGCTTTGATTGGATTAGTTATGTTAGTTTCAGTAGTAGATTGTTGTCCATTCTGAGTTATGTTATCATAGATCTTAGAGATAGCATTGATCAATTTCCATAATTTGCTTACATAAGTCATTTTTTGTTTAGATATCATTTATCATTATATGCTCGTTTGTTGTTCAATTATTATTTGTCATTCAATTGAGATTCATTGTTCAATTAGGATTTGTCGTTCAATTGGATTTGTTGTTCAATTCGGATTTGTTATAGATTATCATTGTTGTGCAGTTGTTACAGTTCTCTTTGTTGATTGAGTTAGTCTTAATTCTATTTGAATATTTCCAAGTGTGCTTCTTTGCATTTGCATTCAGATTCATTTGATTTTGGAACAAGCTAAATAGAGTTCCATAGTGTGTTAAGATTTATTTCTTCCATAATTATTTCTTTTAGCATTGTTTAGAGTGAGTTGAAGAAATAGTTATTAGTGATTGCAACGATTTATCATTAAATAACCTCTGAACTCACTGCACATATAGTGCTGACACTCTTGAGATAAAAATACTTATATTGGGTTGAAAATTAATGTAGGAATTAAGATTGCATATAAAAATACATCTTAGTGCACCAACAGGCTGTCGCAGTTAGAGAATCGAAGGATGATGTCAGCCGAGTAACATTTTAGTTCCAAATGAATATCTCATAGCTCAAGTTGAAATTGCAGCCAACCACTCTGCTAGAATTCCGGGAGCAATGTGGAGCAGCTATTAGGGAAAGCATGGTCACTTTGGATGCAACAGTCACAGGCTGCACATTGATCTTCAAGCATGCAATGGAACTATGGACGACTCTGGAAGAGGACCCAAACCTGTAGAAAATTGGCACAGATATCCGAGAGATGCAGAAAAAGTTTGATGAACTCAGGGTGACTGCACACACTTTTGTGCTAGTCCAACGCTTCGCTCGCTTGATAGAATGAAAGGAGCTTCAAACACAGATTGAGGAGCTACAAATGAAAGAGGTTGACTTAAAGGCTAGAATATAGCCATGGATAGAGGAAGCTAGCCAGCTTACTCTATCAGTCCAAGAGAAGTTGAAGACACTCCAGCAAACACAAAGGACAATGTGCCTCGTGATGGAAGGCCCAAATACAGAAAAGTTGGTAAAGGAAGTGCAACAGGCCACGGTGCAGGGTTTTGCTAACATAGAGGTGTTGAAGGTGGATTTTAGCAACCTACACAACAAGATAGATGTGCCAGCTGAGTGACTCGAGGCTGAGTTGCCCAATTTGTGTTGGGGGCGTATTGGGAAGGGGTCCCCATGGTTAGTTAAGTCAAGTTTTGAGTCAATGTTGAGCAAATTTTGTAATATTTTTTTTAGCGAATGTAAAGCCTCCGCAAAATGTGGAAGAAGAATGTGAAGCTAGTATAAGTCAAAGGGCATTTTATTAGTCCCTTATTTGGGTAGATGATAGAGTGGTTTTGAGACCCACCCATGGTCTATGTACCATGGTATTGTAAAGAAAATGCTATAAATATATGAGTCAGAGAAAGTCTAAGTATCAATGAATTTAGAAGAATCATTGTAAGGGCAAGGTGTTAAGGCAGGAAAGGTTTGTTTCCTATACTTAGGCAAAAGGTGAAGGCTCTTGCTACTGAGTGTGTGGACACCTTTGTAAGTTCGCAAGCTGAGTGCGCTGGTCCCTGTGGCTGAGTGTGTAGGAGAAAGTTGTAATTGAATGCTTATACTTAATAAACAATGTTTTGGGATGAAATTGATGCATCTGTGTCTTATTATTTACTTTTGCAAAGTTTATATATCTTCGCTCTATGTTATGATTTATATGAATTATTGCTTGTTTACTACACGAAAGCAGTAGAGATATAATCTTTATGCATGATAACTATAATTAAATACCTTCGTGAATATATGGAAGTCGTTTAGATAGATTTGTAGTAGTTAGTTGTTCAGAAGGATTAAAGTTGCGCTAAGGTAGATCTAAGCCATAGGAACTTCAGGAGACCATAACACAAGCCTCTGGATGTAGAAACCTAGTTCTAACATCCCCCAGTATTACTTCAAATGAGATTGCAACATACGTTATGCAGGTTGTTTCTGAAAGGGCCAGCAATTAGGGTTTTGTTGGTTAGCACAGTTAAAGCTAAACCTTGGTGAGGCCGCATCAAGCCAATAATAAATATAAAGTCCCATAGTATGGTCGGAGCCATTCGTATAGAAGAAACGTGTGTGCAATCAGGAATAATACATAACTCCATGCAGCCTGAGTTATATCAGACAAAACTCGGGGTATTGCGCTCCATCCTAGCCTGATCAAAGTACGAATTCTAACATGTGAATGAATGTGTAGAAGTCGAACATGCTAGAAAACCATTGATTAATGTAAGCTGTTAACGGGCATGAGAGAAACCACCAATAATGACAATGGCTCTCAAGGTACGATAGTACAATTCGTGAATGTGAAAATGAAGATGAAGTCAAACACTTGTGGAATCATCTGCTAGAAGGCCAATGATGAAAACTTGTCATCAGATGTGAATAACTTGCCATTAAAGCATGCAAGCTCTAAGGTACTGAAAGGGGGTCTCTAAGTCATCTTCCTGGATAATGAGCTGAAGTCAATAGGAAGTGACCCATTGAAGGAGGGCCATGATGATTCCCCGTCATTGACATGAAACAAGGAATAAAGTGGAATGAATGAGTACAATCCAAAACTGTACCAAAAGGTCAGACAATGTATAGGTAACAAACTACAAATAGGACTTCTCTTGAACATATCAGCGACACAACTCTGGAGTGTCGCAACATTTGAATCAACATAATACCAAAGGTCATGATGATGAAATGGAAAAGTCATATGAGAGGAAAAATGGATCACCCAAACCTGGAAATACAAGTGACTGAGCGAAGATATCCCAAACCTGACACAAGAAACAGATTAGTGTTATGTTCAAGAGTGACATGCTGCCTATACACGAGATGTTTCACTTTCATTTTTCCCCACTATTTCTAGCAAGTACCCCAATTATTTTTAATCACAATATTAAAGGGGATAGCATATGCTTGTCATGTAAGTTCATTCTTCGAATGAATCCATCCTAGTATGTTTTACAGGTCCTAGGAAGGATAAAATCGCTCTCGTCATGGTGACAAGTATTTCAATGTTTAATTTGTATGAGTCTGACAGAAGAATAGCTCGATGTCTTTTTCATATTTAGAGAGTTTTAAAAAGAGACAAAAAAGAAAACTCCATTATGTCCTATTTCGTAATTTGTCTCTCGGACCTGAAAAGGTAGAAAACAATATTCAAGAGAACCTCTTGCCCATGTCGACCAAGGTGTATCTTTTTCATAAGTAGTCAATCTCAGTCCGAAAAAGGGGTAAACGCATATTGAGATGACATCAATTCATTTAATTTAATGGGCCCGAAAGGACAATTACTTAAAAATCTTTTCATATTTTGAGAGTCAGAAAAGAGCTTAAAGATGACTCCAAGGGTGTTAATATAAAGACCATAAAACAGATGTAAATACAATAAAGGAGTTTATATCATGAACCTATAAATAATTTCCTGAAATCTTACAAAATCAACTAACAGAACTGCTGAGGTACCTACCTGTGCACTTGCGGTTGATGATGCCTCCAGCTCCCTGCTTCGGTTACCAAAAGACCGAATCCACCCAGCCAAATTGAGCAGAACTTGGCTACTCAGTCCACTAAGCTTTTAAGTCGAAGCAGACTGTTCCCCCGTGCCCAGAACCTCAGAAAAATCTGCGCTCTTCCTATGGATAATTTCAGTTTATGATGTTCTTCCTCCTTCAGTTTTCCTTTCCTCCCTTCTTTACCTTCCTTTCCCCCCCTCTAAAATTCTGCTCAGTAGTTTTTATCAAGTTTCTTGGCGGTGGCCGCTCTTCCACCAGCAGCCCACCGCTTAACCCTCTGGTGACACCTTCCATGTCACGTATCATCTATAACTCTGTTATGGTCACGTATATATGTATTTCATTTATAATTTAATTAATTATATTTCTTTATGATTTGTTAAAGTACTTTTAATATTAAGATTAAAGTACTTTGTAGATAGGTCGTTACATACACTCCCCCTTCAGAAAACTTCGTCCCGAAGTTTGAGTTTTTTTTTTTTTTTAATCTTATCTGACTACTTATGATAGCAATTAGTACATTATTTTAAGGACTGTAAATCGAGGTTAAATTTTTATTTAATGTAAGGATACTATAAAATTGGTGTTTTGAATACTTTTAGGTTTATGATTTTAATGGTCATGCCTTGCCCTAACCAAGTTCCCAAGCTATTCTAAAATCATCCTATCCTTCCTAATCTCTTCCGCTCCCATCCTATCCATCCTCTACTGGAGTATGCCATGGCATTAGTTCTACTAAACTAACCATTCATAAACTCTAAGGATGACAGCATCGGTTATATTGACCTGATTCCCAGTAGGCATCCGACAGTCATCATCACACGTCTAGGGGAGTGTGATTCGCACAGTCCTCCCATGACTCCAGGGTTTGGATAATAAATGGTGGGCAACACCTCCACCCCTCCCAATAGAATTAGGGTTAATACCCTATCATAGAATCTCTTTGAGCCTTAATTGTTTTGAGGTTCTGGGCATGGGGAATAGTCTGCTTCGACTCAGAAGCTTACTGGACTAAGTAGCCAAATTTTTCTCAGTTTGGCTGGGTGGATTCATTATTTTCATAACCGAAGCAAGGAGTTGGAGGCATCATCAACCGTAGGTGCATAGGTAGGTACCTCAGCAGTTTTTTTAGTTGATTTTGTAAGATTTCAGGAAATTATTTACAAGTTCATGATATAAACTCCTTTATTATATTTACATCTGTTTTATAGTCTTTACGAGTCTGAAAAAGAGATAAAACAAAAATTTGTTGAATCGGTAAAAAATGATCACTGTAACCACCAAAAAGAGCTTGTAACCGCACAAAAACAACCACACATAACTGATATTGAGGAAACTAATAAAATATTAGCAAAAATGTGTTGTAAAACTTATAAATAGACAAAAACTAAAACATTTTTACCATTTCACTTGGAGTAAATTGGAGAGTGCTTTTTACCCCATTTTCCTTGATTCTTCAGGCGAGCAGTGTGGGAGATCCAGGGCACCATTTCACAAACTGTTAGCTATAGGTAAGAGCTCTTCCTTTTCTCTTTCTTTTCATTCTAATTTCATGCCATTTCATAGGATTTTTTGCTAGTTAAGGGGAGCATTTCAATTTTTAAAATCGGGGGCGACCAACGCGAGTTTTCTCATCGGATCCACATTGGTCACCCTTGAGCACAAAAGACTCCCACGCTACCAGCGCAAAAATAAATAAGATAGTTGCACTGGACGTAGAGTGGAAAATCGAAAGAGAAATCCTCTCTCTTGATCGGTTTTTTCATGATTTCGATCCATGGAAAGGCATCTAATCATTGTTTATGGGTTGTTTGCAGGAGATTTCAACAACATGGTCATCGAATGGAAGGAAAGGGGCCATGAGACAAAATATCACCAAGCTGGAAAAAGGGTTGAATGTGTCAATGCCTTGAGGGACTGTGAGTTACTGAAGTTCTTCTGAACCCCAGGACTCAAAGCTCAAAATGAGTTGTTACATTATCTGATCAGTCTATGGGATGTTGACCGATAGATCTTCATCATTGGAGATCAAGAACTAGAGCTAGAAGTAGTTGACATCTACTTCACCACTAGATTCTTAGGAAGAGGGGGGAGATTCCAACTCTATGGAGCCCATGTGAGAGGTGATAGCACCAATACCTTGATCAAAAGGAATTGTCTGAGTGTAGAGACAACTGTGAGCAAGAAGGTGAAGATAGAAACCATTGACAATCTACCCTTAAGGACAATTCTACACACTATGGCCCATATAGCTGGGGCGTAGGCTCTGCATGAGATTTCGAAATCTCAATTCCAATACGTAGTGGATTACCTTGCTCCAATAGTGTTCAACTAGTGCGAGGGACTACTGGTCAACATGAAGAGACGGATGACCAAAGGCAAGCTGGGAAACTTGAAGCAATTTGGCTTTGGATCTACTTTGGCCACTTTCTTTTCAGAGCATGTCCCCCTATTTCAATACCAGTGAGTAGACGTGGAGGATCCAGCTCCACAAGATCTGAGGCTACTCAGATGGAGTGAGATCATGCCTCGAGGAGGACAAGGCTAGCAGTGCATTCCCCCAACCATTATTTGGTTGTCTACAGCAACAACTGATTGTTGTGGATGACTATGCCTTTGCAGGCACAAACTTTAGAGGAGATCCAGATCTACCTCTACCACCGAGTGCATAGTGGACCGATGCAAGTAAAACTTGTTTTTTGGAATTTTTTCAAGTTTTATGATGATTTTTTTTGTTTTAAGTGTATTTTAGAGTTTACTTGTGATAATTATGTAAATGTAGGTCCAAAAAGGACTCTTGGCATGTTGCAAATAGCACAACAAGTAGCACATGAGATATAAGATGCTCCATATGAGGAAGGAGCAGATCCTATGGTAGAAATGGAATGAAATATGGAAGTGATTACTCGAGGGATTCCAGAATATGCGACTATAGATGACGTACCATTGCTGTACTAGAGGCATACTGTAGGAATGTCTATGAGACTACATCGGTTATTAGGCCGAGTGATCAGAGCAGTCTCATCCTATCGCGAGCATCATGTGGTCGAATAGCCTTTTCTAGTCATTTTATATGCATTATTGTAGGCTTTGAAAGCCATGTGTCCCAGAACACTTATTTTTTGAGATTTTGATGAACAAACTTTGACAAATGAAGATATATATATTATATATATATATATATATATATATATATATATAGATATATATATATATATATATATATATATATATATATATATATATATATATATATATATAGATATACATATGCATGTTTCTATTTTCTACTTATGTGTTCATGTATCATGATGATGTGATTGGTTTTATAAATGATGCAAATTCCTATTTAAAACATAATTTTCTAATGCATCTGTTAATGTATTTAAATTTCGTGGAATCTGTTGATATGTGATATAATCAAAATTTCTTTCCAGTAATCAAACACTTAGATACATATGCAAGATTTTTGGATTTATTATTGAGTAATGACTATTTAATTGTATCACAACGAGTTGTAAATCTAACTTAACAACTAAATTTCCAATTCTGAGAGCAACTAATTTTGATAACAATTCAATATTGGCACTGTACTAGGTAACATTATTAGTTGTTCATCCCAAGAAAATACATTGTAGATTGATCAAATCACCATCAGGGGCAAAGAGTGCCCAAGCTATAGAGGAACAATCACCATCAACAAAACCAACATAATGGTTTGACGACATCTACAAACTGAGTGGAACACAAGGTAAGAAGAAGAAACATGTATGCAAAGCAAACAATCACACCAAAAGATCAAAAAATGCACACCAATGAATTCACACACTAATGTACAAAAGTAATTACACGGAACTCACCCATAATACATTTTCTGATAAAGCACGTTGTGGGGCTGTGATAACGCATTACCTTCGTAGCCAACCAGCTCATAGGTTCCTTTTTATAAGACACATTTAACAATGTATGGCCCATGCCACATAGGTTCGAACTTCCTAGCTCCCAACTTATCATTAGATTGGTCATATAGCAAAACCAAGTCACCTTCAGTGAAAACTCGTGGAGAAACAGTTTGATCATAATGAGCTTTAACTCATTTTTTTTATACTTCGATCGCCATCATAGCAATACGACGGGTCTCATCAAGCCTCTCGAAATAAAGTAACCACTCCTCTTAGGTGAGGTATCGAGGAGTAGCTCGATAGTTAGCTTTAACATAGGAATTTCACACTCGATCGAGAGTGTCACCTCTAAACCATATACCAACTGGAATGGAGTGAAACCAGTGGTTTTATTAGCTAAGGTTCGGTAAGCCCAAAGATCCAAGAATAGCATGAGATTCCAATCCTTTTTATGCTTCCCAATGGCTCATTGAAGCATAGTAGTTAAGAATTTATTAATCTCTTCAACTTGTTCATTGGCTTATGGGTAGTAAGGAATTGAGCTATCATGGTGAAGACCCAACTAAGTAGTAAGCTTTGCCATCATGTACTAACAAAAATGTGATCCATGGTCAGTGAAAATGGCTTGAGAGACACCAAAATGGGCTATGACATGGTTAAAGAGGAACTAAGCAGTAGCGATACCGTCAAGTGGGCATCGCCTCAGCCCATTTACTAAAATAGTTAATGATGATGATCATATAGCCATGCCCCTTGGCTGAGCGAGGGTTACATGTCATGAAACCTATACCTCATTTAGCAAATGGGCCAACGGTAACAACTGGGTGTAAGGGTTCTGGTGGGGCACATTGTTTTCAAATATAAATCTGACATTCGTGGAACTTTTGATTGCCAAAATACAATATTTGAAGATAGAAGGCAAGAAATAATCGGTACAAAGGATCTTTTGAGCAGTGGCATAGCTTGACATATGACCACCACATGCCTTGGAGTGGTAGTCATTCAAGACCCATCCATCCGCTTCAAGTGTTAGGCATTTGCAAAGAATAGAATCAACACTAACTTGGTACAATGTATCACCAATAATCCAATAAGGTTGAGGTTGATGCCAGATGCGGTGTCAATCAAATTGAGACAAATCGGATCGGAAATTTTGGGTCTAAAGATAAAAAATAATATCTGCATACCACGGGTCGAGAGTGCTGATGAGAAACAAAGTTTCATCAGGAATCTGCTCAGTAAAATTAGTGGAGGTGTTTGCAGAAGGAAGGGCGCAAATCAATTCAGAAAAAATGAGTGACTTATTTGATTTGGCGGCAGTGAACTCCAAATCAAAGTCTTGCAGGATAACAATCCATTTAGAGTATTTCCCCAAGAAACTGATGAGTCATAATATAATTCATGGTGTTACAGTCATAAATCATCGTGGTATTCCGTAGAAGAATATAATGGTGAAATCGTTGAACATGGACTGCTACCAAGGCAAGTTTCTTGACATGAGCATATCAAGTTTTTGTATCAATAGGATTTCGACTCAAATAATAGACCACATATTCATTCCCATCATCATCATCCTATACTAGCACCATAGCAATGGTATTTTCAGCTACAGTGAAGTACAAGAAATAATCATGGTGGTAGTCAGGGGGATGCAATAAAGGAGCACTAATGAGTGTTTGTTTTAGAGCATCAAAAGAGTTATGGGCCATTTCATCTCAAATGAATGGGATCCATTTCTTAAGAAAGTGAGTAAAACCCTTAGCAAGCTTAGCGTAATTAGGGACAAAGTGACAAGGAAAATTGGCCTTCCCTTGCAAACTCTACAATTGGTGCAGTGATGAAGGAGGGGGTAAATTTACAATAGCCTCAACTTTCAGAGGATCGATTCGGATGCCTTCATGGGACACAACAAAACCCAAGGGCCGACTAGATTCTACACAGAAGACACATTTCTGTGGATTGAGACAAATATTATAGTGTCGACAACATAGAAATATTGCTCAAAGGTGGTCTAAATGGTCATGACGCTTAGCAAAATAAGCTGGTGAGTTGTCTAAATAAGGTTGAAAAATGTGTTTAATATCATGAAAGGCATATGACATTTCCCTCTAGAAGGTAGCACCAGCATTTTTGAGACCGAAAGGGAGCTTCTTATAAGAGGAAGTCCCCCATGGACAGATGAAAGCAGTCTTGTGTTGCTCAGTGGGTAATACATTAATCTTGTTATAACCAGAAAAACCATCCATAAAAAAGAAGATCTCACTCCCAACACACTCATCAATTATTTGATCAATAAAGGGAGTGGAATAACTATCTTTAGGGCATGTGAGATTGATGTCGTAGTAATCAACACAAATTTGAAATGTTCCTTGATTTTTAGTAACATGTCCGATATTAGAGACCCAATCTATCAATGGGATAGTGTAGATAAAACCAATTTTTTCAATTTTTTCAATTTCCCCCTTAATAGAAACAGCCTTTCTAGGATGCACAGGAAGGAGTCGTTGATGAACGACATTTGCATTAGGATACGTGGGTATTTTTTGCACCACTATAGTTGGATCAATATCGGGCATTTCCTCATATGACCAAGCAAAGACATTGCGAAATTCTTGAAAAAGGTCAATGTAAACCCTAATCTCATCAAGAGTGTTAGTGTCAGTCTTTCCAGGCTTCCTACAGTGATCAAATATGCTCTTACAAAGTGATTTTGAAGTGTCAAGGTCAAATTTTGTCATTTCAAAGAGTTTTCAAGCAAAATTTGGTCACTAAGCATTAGGTCTAGGGTTTGCTTTCACTCTGTTCAAAGTTTGCCCAAATGTCAGTCTATGTCATCATTCAGCTGAGTGTATCATCATTCAGAGGGTTGTCATTATCATGTCAGTGTCTAATGAGTCATTTGACACCTTGTTCATGCTTCAGTTGCCACCCAGGCAAGGTCATTTCCCTCTCCTAGGGTTTTGAAGGCAATTTTTCTTGGATGGTCAAATCACTGGCAAAACTTGTTTCCTGATGTTCATACACCTTCCCTATCCTTAAAGTACCTTAACAAACACTTCCCATCCCTTAGATCCGCCAAATTCCTCATTTTTGTACAAACCCTAGTTTCTAGCTACAACCTGGCAATTTTCTAGGTTGGGCCTGTGTTTTGCTCTTTTCGACCCCTTCCTCTCACTCAGTCACTGAGATTCCACTTTCTCCTGCTTCCTAACATCCCTCCCCACTCCCACAAATTTCCCCAAGAATTTAGAAGCCCCCTATCCCCTTCATCTCGCTCCATTTCGACAAAATTCCTTGCTTCACACATCGGGACAAGTCGCACTCAAATGATGTTCCAGAGCAATCAAAGATGAATTTTGGAAAACTGAGAGAGGTTTTTGTCCATAACATGCCAAAGAAGAAAAACCTCCTTCACTTTTTACACAGGTGTCATGGTTTGAGAGAAATGTCAAAAATACCGGCGAGAACGAAGGTGCTCCAAGGACGGTTGGCCAAAGCACAAAAACGAAGGAAAACGCGCCGATCCACTCCAAATTTTGGTCAAAGCCTCTTTGACTGAGCATGGTACTTTATTGGGGACTCCCAGCCCAAATTTCAAGAAATTTGGAGAAAATTTTGTCATTTGTGAATTTTTTGTGCCAATTACAGGTTTTTCCCAAGAACTGGTCTCACCCCGGGTGAGACCAGTTTGAAGGGCTGCTTGGAATTTTGCAAACTTGGCATTTTTGGAAAGGGCATTCAAAAAGAAAAATTACCAATACTTGGGAGAAGCCTGATTTTGAGTTTTGAGCCTCCAAAAGCTCAAAATATACCTAAAAAATGACTTTCTGCCCACTTTTTGAGTTGCAGAAAGTGACCTTGGGAGAAATGGTTTTTGAGGGGTCAAATCAACACCAAATTCAGAAATTCCACTTGGGATGGAAAGTAGACAGGCCAAGCTTTCCAATGAGCCATCTTGCACCTGATTTGGATCAGTGGAACCCACTCAAAAACAGCTGTGAAGGGGCGCGACCAGAACTTCCAGGGGCGCGACCAGAACTTCCAGATTTGCCAGAATTCACATTTTTGGTCAAAAAACACTGTTTTGACTATGGTTGACTATTATTACTTGTAGATGATGGATAAATGTAATATTTTCATGGCACTTTGGTAGATTTTATCTTTCTTTACCCTTCTAGAAGCTTCCATGATGTAAAAAGTGAAAAATTAATGCATGGATGAGTTAGCTAAGTAATAGAGGCAAGTTGTTTGGCTGCCTATTTTCTAGTTCTTAGTTTAGAATTAGTTCAAACTGCTCCTAGGAAGCTGAGCTCGACCCCTAGAGGTGGGGAAAGGAGTTAGATGGTCTAGATGGTCTATATTATGCTCTCTCCTTCTCATTTTCATGGTTGGACTCTTGTGTAAGGAAGCTTTATTGTATATTGTGCATCTATTTCTGCAATTGAAGGCAAGGAAAGCCAGGGTCTTACAGACATCTTTGAGGATTCTTGTGGATCTGATTGTTGATGGTGTGTTCTATACATGTTCTTGTAAGTTTGTTTATGTATTCACATCTCTCTTTTGCTTCTAATTGGACAGATGAAGTGGTAAAGTTTGAACTCATGTTTTGACATGCTCAGCTTTTTAGTTTGTTCAATATTAATGTTTTCTACTGTCTAGAGAGGATTCGAATTGTGTGTTTGCCCTCTTTAGCTCCTCCTCTATCATCTCTGATCATCCATCTCAGATTAAGGCATCAGCACTCATTCCTACCTTGCCCCTTAGATCCCCCTGTGAAAACTGTGCTCAATCCCCGCACCTTGAATTGCACTTCCACCAATTGCCACCAAAACCCCCAAAAATAATTAAATCAACCCCCTTATCAATTTACTAGCCTAAAATCTTTATTATTAATTGGTCAGCCTAATCATATTGAAAGATCTATCGAATCTGACCGAGAGAGAGCCTTCTCATACCTCGTAGGGCTAGCTACGAGGTGAAATGGTTTGATGTAGCCTTGAGAGTTTGTCTATCTCAGCCTAGGTGAATTCCAAGCTCTAACATATTGGCGACCATACTGGGGAGAACAAACTTGTTTGTGGGTTGATGTGTTTGTTTCATAAGTCTTAGACGGAGCCTGAAGTTACGCCAGAAGCCTTCGAAAACGCTCTTGTTTTACATCAGCGTTAGTAGATAAACGCTGCTTCAGTCAATCTCCGTGAGCTTTTGAAACCCTCACTTCATTGACACTTTACCCCAGTACATATATCAAGTTCAGA
The DNA here is from genome assembly GCA_031772625.1 of Pinus tabuliformis. NCBI lineage: Eukaryota > Viridiplantae > Streptophyta > Pinopsida > Pinales > Pinaceae > Pinus > Pinus tabuliformis. Next base: position 697,844,938 of record CM062805.1, on the reverse strand, counting down.
TCTGATTGTTGATAGTGGACAACGATCAGACACTTGAAAGGCTGAAATCATTCACTGGCGACTCCTTTCACTGAAGAATCCAGCACCTGTGCTTCATGGTGACTTCACTGCAGAGAGATCAGTAGCTTTGAGATTTCTCAAGATGGATCAGATTGCAAGAAGATATGCTCCTTGAGCCGAGATCACATTTCAGGTTTTCCGAATAAGATGCCAAGGTAGATTGGTCAAGGAATTTGCCTACATTTAGTGATGATGGTAAGAAGGATGCTTCTTTACATTTGATTAGATTTCATATGCATGTTCGCAAGTTAAAGATCAATTTTCCTGAGGACTGTTTGATGAAAATGTTTATGGCTACTCTGGAAGATGAAGCCCGATTCTGGTATGAAAGTTTGCCATTTGCTTCAATTTATTGTTTAAGGGATTTTCATACCGTGTTCTTTGAAAAGTATAAAGAATCATATCCATCTTTGATTTTAGTTCAGAACTGTTGTAGCCATGTACATAATTTTATTGAAAGCCTTGAGAAGTATTATGAAGATGATAATTTTATGGATGTTGAGATCATGGAGGCTTTGTATGAGAATCCATTTCAGCAACATGAAGAGAACCTAGAGGATTCCCATAGAGACGATCATGAAAATTTGCAGCAGGACCAAGATCTTAGTATGGTGGAAAATGAAAAAATTTCGCCTCTTGACAATCAACAGAAATTGCATGAAATGGATCAGCAGTATGAGGAAAATCTGTATACTCCTTCACTTGAAATCAATGAAGACAATCACTGTTTGAGCAGAAGAAACAAAAGGCATTATCTCCTTTGTCCGAAGAGGAGATAGATCAGCTCTTGAGAGGTCTTGCTCCAGCTCAAGTTAATGCAGATTTGCAGTGCACACATGGTCAAGAAGATGATGGTGGACCTTCTTCCTCTTCTAAAAAGGATGACAGTCTTGTAAGCAGCATTATAGATCAGCAGGTTGAAATTTGTTATATGGCTGAAGATGGTGAAAGAGAAGAGCTCATTTCAGATCTGCCCACAGAAGAAGACAGCATGCAAAGCCTGCATGAGGAGGTAATTCAGTCAGTTCATGAAAATCAAGATGAGATCTTCATTCAAGTAAGTGAAACAGTTCCTTTGGATGAATTTATGGTAGATGATAGAACTGTCATTTTTGCACCTCAAGAATCAGCTGAAGTTTCTTTCCTTATGATTGAAGAATGTAATAAGGAACTTGATAATTTGGTTGTGATATCATATGAAGATGACCTACAACACATTCACACCATAGAAGATCATAGCATTCAGGATTTCCATTCGGATTCTTCATATGTTTCATGTGCTGAAATGTTTTTCAAGAAGAGATCTGCTCATCCATTTGTTTGGAGTTTTTTGAAGCCCATGAGCATACTTTCACCGTAGCACATGAGGAAGGCAGATCAGAATTTGAAACAAAAGACACCTTGTTCTTTCAGCAGGAGGTGGCAATGGCAACTCTTCATGTTTTTCATGATCCTCTAGCAAGTTTGTTGCAGCCAGCAGTGATAGTGTTTATTGCAGTGTTCAGTGATGAAGGAGATCATGGTCAGCTATGTTTTTGGATGCCCAGTTACTTGTTTCTATTGTTGATCATGAGATCAGATTGGGAGAATCAGTCAAGAAGGCATCTGCTTGATTGGTTGCATTGGCATTATGATATAGTTTGATGGTATTTTGTCTTGTAAGAAACACAGGTGGTTGTCATCATGATTTCAAATCTTGATGGACTGCTGCCCTTCATAAGCTTTGTAAGTTTTGTTTTAAGTCAAGTCATGAGTCATTTGTGTTTGGTCTGTTGAGTAAGTTTTTCAAGTTATTTCAGTTTGCCATCGAGTCGGTTTGAGTCAAGATTTAGTTAAGTTTCAGTCAGTTTTCAGTCAAGTTTTATTCAATAATGTGTCAAAGTTTTGTGTCAAAGGTGTAAATAATGACTCCATCGCCCAATGGTTGCAAGCACTGGTCTGCTCTCCCAGATGTCTAAGGTTCTTGGCACCTCCAAGGAGCTACCATCCCCATTGGAGCCAATGTTAGTGTCAGTCTTTCCAGGCTTCCTACAGTGATCAAATATGCTCTTACAAAGTGATTTTGAAGTGTCAAGGTCAAATTTTGTCATTTCAAAGAGTTTTCAAGCAAAATTTGGTCACTAAGCATTAGGTCTAGGGTTTGCTTTCACTCTGTTCAAAGTTTGCCCAAATGTCAGTCTATGTCATCATTCAGCTGAGTGTATCATCATTCAGAGGGTTGTCATTATCATGTCAGTGTCTAATGAGTCATTTGACACCTTGTTCATGCTTCAGTTGCCACCCAGGCAAGGTCATTTCCCTCTCCTAGGGTTTTGAAGGCAATTTTTCTTGGATGGTCAAATCACCGGCAAAACTTGTTTCCTGATGTTCATACACCTTCCCCTATCCTTAAAGTACCTTAACAAACACTTCCCATCCCTTAGATCCGCCAAATTCCTCATTTTTGTACAAACCCTAGTTTCTAGCTACAACCTGGCAATTTTCTAGGTTGGGCCTGTGTTTTGCTCTTTTCGACCCCTTCCCCTCACTCAGTCACTGAGATTCCACTTTCTCCTGCTTCCTAACATCCCTCCCCACTCCCACAAATTTCCCCAAGAATTTAGAAGCCCCCTATCCCCTTCATCTCGCTCCATTTCGACAAAATTCCTTGCTTCACACATCGGGACAAGTCGCACTCAAATGATGTTCCAGAGCAATCAAAGATGAATTTTGGAAAACTGAGAGAGGTTTTTGTCCATAACATGCCAAAGAAGAAAAACCTCCTTCATGTTTTACACAGGTGTCATGGTTTGAGAGAAATGTCAAAAATACCGGCGAGAACGAAGGTGCTCCAAGGACGGTTGGCCAAAGCACAAAAACGAAGGAAAACGCCCGATCCACTCCAAATTTTGGTCAAAGCCTCTTTGACTGAGCATGGTACTTTATTGGGGACTCCCAGCCCAAATTTCAAGAAATTTGGAGAAAATTTTGTCATTTGTGAATTTTTTGTGCCAATTACAGGTTTTTCCCAAGAACTGGTCTCACCCCGGGTGAGACCAGTTTGAAGGGCTGCTCGGAATTTTGCAAACTTGGCATTTTTGGAAAGGGCATTCAAAAAGAAAAATTACCAATACTTGGGAGAAGCCTGATTTTGAGTTTTGAGCCTCCAAAAGCTCAAAATACACCTAAAAAATGACTTTCTGCCCACTTTTTGAGTTGCAGAAAGTGACCTTGGGAGAAATGGTTTTTGAGGGGTCAAATCAACACCAAATTCAGAAATTCCACTTGGGATGGAAAGTAGACAGGCCAAGCTTTCCAATGAGCCATCTTGCACCTGATTTGGATCAGTGGAACCCACTCAAAAACAGCTGTGAAGGGGCGCGACCAGAACTTCCAGGGGCGCGACCAGAACTTCCAGATTTGCCAGAATTCACATTTTTGGTCAAAAAACACTGTTTTGACTATGGTTGACTATTATTACTTGTAGATGATGGATAAATGTAATATTTTCATGGCACTTTGGTAGATTTTATCTTTCTTTACCCTTCTAGAAGCTTCCATGATGTAAAAAGTGAAAAATTAATGCATGGATGAGTTAGCTAAGTAATAGAGGCAAGTTGTTTGGCTGCCTATTTTCTAGTTCTTAGTTTAGAATTAGTTCAAACTGCTCCTAGGAAGCTGAGCTCGACCCCTAGAGGTGGGGAAAGGAGTTAGATGGTCTAGATGGTCTATATTATGCTCTCTCCTTCTCATTTTCATGGTTGGACTCTTGTGTAAGGAAGCTTTATTGTATATTGTGCATCTATTTCTGCAATTGAAGGCAAGGAAAGCCAGGGTTTTACAGACATCTTTGAGGATTCTTGTGGATCTGATTGTTGATGGTGTGTTCTCTACATGTTCTTGTAAGTTTGTTTATGTATTCCACATCTCTCTTTTGCTTCTAATTGGACAGATGAAGTGGTAAAGTTTGAACTCATGTTTTGACATGCTCAGCTTTTTAGTTTGTTCAATATTAATGTTTTCTACTGTCTAGAGAGGATTCGAATTGTGTGTTTTCCCTCTTTAGCTCTCCTCTATCATCTCTGATCATCATCTCAGATTAAGGCATCAGCACTCATTCCTACCTTGCCCCTTAGATCCCCCTATGAAAACTGTGCTCAATCCCCGCACCTTGAATTGCACTTCCACCAATTGCCACCCCAAACCCCAAAAATAATTAAATCAACCCCCTTATCAATTTACTAGCCTAAAATCTTTATTATTAATTGGTCAGCCTAATCATATTGAAAGATCTATCGAATCTGACCCGAGAGAGAGCCTTCTCATACCTCGTAGGGCTAGCTACGAGGTGAAATGGTTTGATGTAGCCTTGAGAGTTTGTCTATCTCAGCCTAGGTGAATTCCAAGCGCTAACATATTGGCGACCATACTGGGGAGAACAAACTTGTTTGTGGGTTGATGTGTTTGTTTCATAAGTCTTAGACGGAGCCTGAAGTTACGCCAGAAGCCTTCGAAAACGCTCTTGTTTTACATCAGCGTTAGTAGATAAACGCTGCTTCAGTCAATCTCCGTGAGCTTTTGAAACCCTCACTTCATTGACACTTTACCCCAGTACATATATCAAGTTCAGATCTGATTGTTGATAGTGGACAACGATCAGACACTTGAAAGGCTGAAATCATTCACTGGCGACTCCTTTCACTGAAGAATCCAGCAACCTGTGCTTCATGGTGACTTCACTGCAGATAGATCAGTGGCTTTGAGATTTTCAAGATGGATCAGATTGCAAGAAGATATGCTCCATTGAGCCGAGATCACATTTCAGGTTTTCGAATAAGATGCCCAAGGTAGATTGGTCAAGGAATTTGCCTACATTTAGTGATGATGGTAAGAAGGATGCTTCTTTACATTTGATTAGATTTCATATGCATGTTCGCAAGTTAAAGATCAATTTTCCTGAGGACTGTTTGATGAAAATGTTTATGGCTACTCTGGAAGATGAAGCCCGATTCTGGTATGAAAGTTTGCCATTTGCTTCAATTTATTGTTTAAGGGATTTTCATACCGTGTTCTTTGAAAAGTATAAAGAATCATATCCATCTTTGATTTAGTTCAGAACTGTTGTAGCCATGTACATAATTTTATTGAAAGCCTTGAGAAGTATTATGAAGATGATAATTTTATGGATGTTGAGATCATGGAGGCTTTGTATGAGAATCCATTTCAGCAACATGAAGAGAACCTAGAGGATTCCCATAGAGACGATCATGAAAATTTGCAGCAGGACCAAGATCTTAGTATGGTGGAAAATAAAAAAAAATTCGCCTCTTGACAATCAACAGAAATTGCATGAAATGGATCAGCAGTATGAGGAAAATCTGTATACTCCTTCACTTGAAATCAATGAAGACAATCACTGTTTGAGCAGAAGAAAACAAAAGGCATTATCTCCTTTGTCCGAAGAGGAGATAGATCAGCTCTTGAGAGGTCTTGCTCCAGCTCAAGTTAATGCAGATTTGCAGTGCACACATGGTCAAGAAGATGATGGTGGACCTTCTTCCTCTTCTAAAAAGGATGACAGTCTTGTAAGCAGCATTATAGATCAGCAGGTTGAAATTTGTTATATGGCTGAAGATGGTGAAAGAGAAGAGCTCATTTCAGATCTGCCCACAGAAGAAGACAGCATGCAAAGCCTGCATGAGGAGGTAATTCAGTCAGTTCATGAAAATCAAGATGAGATCTTCATTCAAGTAAGTGAAACAGTTCCTTTGGATGAATTTATGGTAGATGATAGAACTGTCATTTTTGCACCTCAAGAATCAGCTGAAGTTTCTTTCCTTATGATTGAAGAATGTAATAAGGAACTTGATAATTTGGTTGTGATATCATATGAAGATGACTACAACACATTCACACCATAGAAGATCATAGCATTCAGGATTTCCATTCGGATTCTTCATATGTTTCATGTGCTGAAATGTTTTTTCAAGAAGAGATCTGCTCATCCATTTGTTTGGAGTTTTTTGAAGCCCATGAGCATACTTTCACCGTAGCACATGAGGAAGGCAGATCAGAATTTGAAACAAAAGACACCTTGTTCTTTCAGCAGGAGGTGGCAATGGCAACTCTTCATGTTTTTCATGATCCTCTAGCAAGTTTGTTGCAGCCAGCAGTGATAGTGTTTATTGCAGTGTTCAGTGATGAAGGAGATCATGGTCAGCTATGTTTTTGGATGCCCAGTTACTTGTTTCTATTGTTGATCATGAGATCAGATTGGGAGAATCAGTCAAGAAGGCATCTGCTTGATTGGTTGCATTGGCATTATGATATAGTTTGATGGTATTTTGTCTTGTAAGAAACACAGGTGGTTGTCATCATGATTTCAAATCTTGATGGACTGCTGCCCTTCATAAGCTTTGTAAGTTTTGTTTTAAGTCAAGTCATGAGTCATTTGTGTTTGGTCTGTTGAGTAAGTTTTTCAAGTTATTTCAGTTTGCCATCGAGTCGGTTGAGTCAAGATTTAGTTAAGTTTCAGTCAGTTTTCAGTCAAGTTTTTATTCAATAATGTGTCAAAGTTTTGTGTCAAAGGTGTAATAATGACTCCATCGCCCAATGGTTGCAAGCACTGGTTGCTCTCCCAGATGTCTAAGGTTCTTGGCACCTCCAAGGAGCTACCATCCCCATTGGAGCCAATGTTAGTGTCAGTCTTTCCAGCCTTCCTACAGTGATCAAATATGCTCTTACAAAGTGATTTTGAAGTGTCAAGGTCAAATTTTGTCATTTCAAAGAGTTTCAAGCAAAATTTGGTCACTAAGCATTAGGTCTAGGGTTTGCTTTCACTCTGTTCAAAGTTTGCCCAAATGTCAGTCTATGTCATCATTCAGCTGAGTGTATCATCATTCAGTGGGTTGTCATTATCATGTCAGTGTCTAATGAGTCATTTGACACCTTGTTCATGCTTCAGTTGCCACCCAGGCAAGGTCATTTCCCTCTCCTAGGGTTTTGAAGGCAATTTTTCTTGGATGGTCAAATCACCGGCAAAACTTGTTTCCTGATGTTCATACACCTTCCCCTATCCTTAAGTACCTTAACAAACACTTCCCATCCCTTAGATCCGCCAAATTCCTCATTTTTGTACAAACCCTAGTTTCTAGCTACAACCTGGCAATTTTCTAGGTTGGCCTGTGTTTTGCTCTTTTCGACCCCTTCCCTCACTCAATCACTGAGATTCCACTTTCTCCTGCTTCCTAACATCCCTCCCCACTCCCACAAATTTCCCCAAGAATTTAGAAGCCCCCTATCCCCTTCATTCTCGCTCCATTTCGACAAAATTCCTTGCTTCACACATCGGGACAAGTCGCACTCAAATGATGTTCCAGAGCAATCAAAGATGAATTTTGGAAAACTGAGAGAGGTTTTTGTCCATAACATGCCAAAGAAGAAAAACCTCCTTCACTTTTTACACAGGTGTCATGGTTTGAGAGAAATGTCAAAAATACCGGCGAGAACGAAGGTGCTCCAAGGACGGTTGGCCAAAGCACAAAAACGAAGGAAAACGCCCGATCCACTCCAAATTTTGGTCAAAGCCTCTTTGACTGAGCATGGTACTTTATTGGGGACTCCCAGCCCAAATTTCAAGAAATTTGGAGAAAATTTTGTCATTTGTGAATTTTTTGTGCAATTTACAGGTTTTTCCAAGAACTGGTCTCACCGGGTGAGACCAGTTTGAAGGGCTGCTCGGAATTTTGCAAACTTGGCATTTTTGGAAAGGGCATTCAAAAAGAAAAATTACCAATACTTGGGAGAAGCCTGATTTTGAGTTTTGAGCCTCCAAAAGCTCAAAATACACCTAAAAAAATGACTTTCTGCCCACTTTTTGAGTTGCAGAAAGTGACCTTGGGAGAAATGGTTTTTGAGGGGTCAAATCAACACCAAATTCAGAAATTCCACTTGGGATGGAAAGTAGACAGGCCAAGCTTTCCAATGAGCCATCTTGCACCTGATTTGGATCAGTGGAACCCACTCAAAACAGCTGTGAAGGGGCGCGACCAGAACTTCCAGATTTGCCAGAATTCACATTTTTGGTCAAAAAACACTGTTTTGACTATGGTTGACTATTATTACTTGTAGATGATGGATAAATGTAATATTTTCATGGCACTTTGGTAGATTTTATCTTTCTTTACCCTTCTAGAAGCTTCCATGATGTAAAAAGTGAAAAATTAATGCATGGATGAGTTAGCTAAGTAATAGAGGCAAGTTGTTTGGCTGCCTATTTTCTAGTTCTTAGTTTAGAATTAGTTCAAACTGCTCCTAGGAAGCTGAGCTCGACCCCTAGAGGTGGGGAAAGGAGTTAGATGGTCTAGATGGTCTATATTATGCTCTCTCCTTCTCATTTTCATGGTTGGACTCTTGTGTAAGGAAGCTTTATTGTATATTGTGCATCTATTTCTGCAATTGAAGGCAAGGAAAGCCAGGGTTTACAGACATCTTTGAGGATTCTTGTGGATCTGATTGTTGATGGTGTGTTCTCTACATGTTCTTGTAAGTTTGTTTATGTATTCACATCTCTCTTTTGCTTCTAATTGGACAGATGAAGTGGTAAAGTTTGAACTCATGTTTTGACATGCTCAGCTTTTTAGTTTGTTCAATATTAATGTTTTCTACTGTCTAGAGAGGATTCGAATTGTGTGTTTGCCCTCTTTAGCTCCTCCTCTATCATCTCTGATCATCCATCTCAGATTAAGGCATCAGCACTCATTCCTACCTTGCCCCTTAGATCCCCCTGTGAAAACTGTGCTCAATCCCCGCACCTTGAATTGCACTTCCACCAATTGCCACCAAAACCCAAAAATCATTAAATCAACCCCCTTATCAATTTACTAGCCTAAAATCTTTATTATTAATTGGTCAGCCTAATCATATTGAAAGATCTATCGAATCTGACCCGAGAGAGCCTTCTCATACCTCGTAGGGCTAGCTACGAGGTGAAATGGTTTGATGTAGCCTTGAGAGTTTGTCTATCTCAGCCTAGGTGAATTCCAAGCGCTAACATATTGGCGACCATACTGGGGAGAACAAACTTGTTTGTGGTTGATGTGTTTGTTTCATAAGTCTTAGACGGAGCCTGAAGTTACGCCAGAAGCCTTCGAAAACGCTCTTGTTTTACATCAGCGTTAGTAGATAAACGCTGCTTCAGTCAATCTCCGTGAGCTTTTGAAACCCTCACTTCATTGACACTTTACCCCAGTACATGTATCAAGTTCAGATCTGATTGTTGATAGTGGACAACGATCAGACACTTGAAAGGCTGAAATCATTCACTGGCGACTCCTTTCACTGAAGAATCCAGCAACCTGTGCTTCATGGTGACTTCACTGCAGAGAGATCAGTAGCTTTGAGATTTCTCAAGATGGATCAGATTGCAAGAAGATATGCTCCCTTGAGCCGAGATCACATTCCAGGTTTTCCGAATAAGATGCCCAAGGTAGATTGGTCAAGGAATTTGCCTACATTTAATGATGATGGTAAGAAGGATGCTGCTTTACATTTGATTAGATTTCATATGCATGTTCGCAAGTTAAAGATCAATTTTCCTGAGGACTGTTTGATGAAAATGTTTATGGCTACTCTGGAAGATGAAGCCGATTCTGGTATGAAAGTTTGCCATTTGCTTCAATTTATTGTTTAAGGGATTTTCATACCGTGTTCTTTGAAAAGTATAAAGAATCATATCCATCTTTGATTTTAGTTCAGAACTGTTGTAGCCATGTACATAATTTTATTGAAAGCCTTGAGAAGTATTATGAAGATGATAATTTTATGGATGTTGAGATCATGGAGGCTTTGTATGAGAATCCATTTCAGCAACATGAAGAGAACCTAGAGGATTCCCATAGAGACGATCATGAAAATTTGCAGCAGGACCAAGATCTTAGTATGGTGGAAAATGAAAAAATTTCGCCTCTTGACAATCAACAGAAATTGCATGAAATGGATCAGCAGTATGAGGAAAATCTGTATACTCCTTCACTTGATCAATCAATGAAGACAATCACTGTTTGAGCAGAAGAAAACAAAAGGCATTATCTCCTTTGTCCGAAGAGGAGATAGATCAGCTCTTGAGAGGTCTTGCTCCAGCTCAAGTTAATGCAGATTTGCAGTGCACACATGGTCAAGAAGATGATGGTGGACCTTCTTCCTCTTCTAAAAAGGATGACAGTCTTGTAAGCAGCATTATAGATCAGCAGGTTGAAATTTGTTATATGGCTGAAGATGGTGAAAGAGAAGAGCTCATTTCAGATCTGCCCACAGAAGAAGACAGCATGCAAAGCCTGCATGAGGAGGTAATTCAGTCAGTTCATGAAAATCAAGATGAGATCTTCATTCAAGTAAGTGAAACAGTTCCTTTGGATGAATTTATGGTAGATGATAGAACTGTCATTTTTGCACCTCAAGAATCAGCTGAAGTTTCTTTCCTTATGATTGAAGAATGTAATAAGGAACTTGATAATTTGGTTGTGATATCATATGAAGATGACCTACAACACATTCACACCATAGAAGATCATAGCATTCAGGATTTCCATTCGGATTCTTCATATGTTTCATGTGCTGAAATGTTTTTTCAAGAAGAGATCTGCTCATCCATTTGTTTGGAGTTTTTTGAAGCCCATGAGCATACTTTCACCGTAGCACATGAGGAAGGCAGATCAGAATTTGAAACAAAAGACACCTTGTTCTTTCAGCAGGAGGTGGCAATGGCAACTCTTCATGTTTTTCATGATCCTCTAGCAAGTTTGTTGCAGCCAGCAGTGATAGTGTTTATTGCAGTGTTCAGTGATGAAGGAGATCATGGTCAGCTATGTTTTTGGATGCCCAGTTACTTGTTTCTATTGTTGATCATGAGATCAGATTGGGAGAATCAGTCAAGAAGGCATCTGCTTGATTGGTTGCATTGGCATTATGATATAGTTTGATGGTATTTTGTCTTGTAAGAAACACAGGTGGTTGTCATCATGATTTCAAATCTTGATGGACTGCTGCCCTTCATAAGCTTTGTAAGTTTTGTTTTAAGTCAAGTCATGAGTCATTTGTGTTTGGTCTGTTGAGTAAGTTTTTCAAGTTATTTCAGTTTGCCATCGAGTCGGTTTGAGTCAAGATTTAGTTAAGTTTCAGTCAGTTTTCAGTCAAGTTTTTATTCAATAAATGTGTCAAAGTTTTGTGTCAAAGGTGTAAATAATGACTCCATCGCCCAATGGTTGCAAGCACTGGTCTGCTCTCCCAGATGTCTAAGGTTCTTGGCACCTCCAAGGAGCTACCATCCCCATTGGAGCCAATGTTAGTGTCAGTCTTTCCAGGCTTCCTACAGTGATCAAATATGCTCTTACAAAGTGATTTTGAAGTGTCAAGGTCAAATTTTGTCATTTCAAAGAGTTTTCAAGCAAAATTTGGTCACTAAGCATTAGGTCTAGGGTTTGCTTTCACTCTGTTCAAAGTTTGCCCAAATGTCAGTCTATGTCATCATTCAGCTGAGTGTATCATCATTCAGAGGGTTGTCATTATCATGTCAGTGTCTAATGAGTCATTTGACACCTTGTTCATGCTTCAGTTGCCACCCAGGCAAGGTCATTTCCCTCTCCTAGGGTTTTGAAGGCAATTTTTCTTGGATGGTCAAATCACCGGCAAAACTTGTTTCCTGATGTTCATACACCTTCCCCTATCCTTAAAGTACCTTAACAAACACTTCCCATCCCTTAGATCCGCCAAATTCCTCATTTTTGTACAAACCCTAGTTTCTAGCTACAACCTGGCAATTTTCTAGGTTGGGCCTGTGTTTTGCTCTTTTCGACCCCTTCCCCTCACTCAGTCACTGAGATTCCACTTTCTCCTGCTTCCTAACATCCCTCCCCACTCCCACAAATTTCCCCAAGAATTTAGAAGCCCCCTATCCCCTTCATCTCGCTCCATTTCGACAAAATTCCTTGCTTCACACATCGGGACAAGTCGCACTCAAATGATGTTCCAGAGCAATCAAAGATGAATTTTGGAAAACTGAGAGAGGTTTTTGTCCATAACATGCCAAAGAAGAAAAACCTCCTTCACTTTTTACACAGGTGTCATGGTTTGAGAGAAATGTCAAAAATACCGGCGAGAACGAAGGTGCTCCAAGGACGGTTGGCCAAAGCACAAAAACGAAGGAAAACGCCCGATCCACTCCAAATTTTGGTCAAAGCCTCTTTGACTGAGCATGGTACTTTATTGGGGACTCCCAGACCAAATTTCAAGAAATTTGGAGAAAATTTTGTCATTTGTGAATTTTTTGTGCCAATTACAGGTTTTTCCCAAGAACTGGTCTCACCCCGGGTGAGACCAGTTTGAAGGGCTGCTCGGAATTTTGCAAACTTGGCATTTTTGGAAAGGGCATTCAAAAAGAAAAATTACCAATACTTGGGAGAAGCCTGATTTTGAGTTTTGAGCCTCCAAAAGCTCAAAATACACCTAAAAAATGACTTTCTGCCCACTTTTTGAGTTGCAGAAAGTGACCTTGGGAGAAATGGTTTTTGAGGGGTCAAATCAACACCAAATTCAGAAATTCCACTTGGGATGGAAAGTAGACAGGCCAAGCTTTCCAATGAGCCATCTTGCACCTGATTTGGATCAGTGGAACCCACTCAAAAACAGCTGTGAAGGGGCGCGACCAGAACTTCCAAGGGCGCGACCAGAACTTCCAGATTTGCCAGAATTCACATTTTTGGTCAAAAAACACTGTTTTGACTATGGTTGACTATTATTACTTGTAGATGATGGATAAATGTAATATTTTCATGGCACTTTGGTAGATTTTATCTTTCTTTACCCTTCTAGAAGCTTCCATGATGTAAAAAGTGAAAAATTAATGCATGGATGAGTTAGCTAAGTAATAGAGGCAAGTTGTTTGGGTGCCTATTTTCTAGTTCTTAGTTTAGAATTAGTTCAAACTGCTCCTAGGAAGCTGAGCTCGACCCCTAGAGGTGGGGAAAGGAGTTAGATGGTCTAGATGGTCTATATTATGCTCTCTCCTTCTCATTTTCATGGTTGGACTCTTGTGTAAGGAAGCTTTATTGTATATTGTGCATCTATTTCTGCAATTGAAGGCAAGGAAAGCCAGGGTATTACAGACATCTTTGAGGATTCTTGTGGATCTGATTGTTGATGGTGTGTTCTCTACATGTTCTTGTAAGTTTGTTTATGTATTCCACATCTCTCTTTTGCTTCTAATTGGACAGATGAAGTGGTAAAGTTTGAACTCATGTTTTGACATGCTCAGCTTTTTAGTTTGTTCAATATTAATGTTTTCTACTGTCTAGAGAGGATTCGAATTGTGTGTTTGCCCTCTTTAGCTCCTCCTCTATCATCTCTGATCATCCATCTCAGATTAAGGCATCAGCACTCATTCCTACCTTGCCCCTTAGATCCCCCTGTGAAAACTGTGCTCAATCCCCGCACCTTGAATTGCACTTCCACCAATTGCCACCAAAACCCCAAAAATAATTAAATCAACCCCCTTATCAATTTACTAGCCTAAAATCTTTATTATTAATTGGTCAGCCTAATCATATTGAAAGATCTATCGAATCTGACCCAAGAGAGCCTTCTCATACCTCGTAGGGCTAGCTACGAGGTGAAATGGTTTGATGTAGCCTTGAGAGTTTGTCTATCTCAGCCTAGGTGAATTCCAAGCTCTAACATATTGGCGACCATACTGGGGAGAACAAACTTGTTTGTGGGTTGATGTGTTTGTTTCATAAGTCTTAGACGGAGCCTGAAGTTACGCCAGAAGCCTTCGAAAACGCTCTTGTTTTACATCAGCGTTAGTAGATAAACGCTGCTTCAGTCAATCTCCGTGAGCTTTTGAAACCCTCACTTCATTGACACTTTACCCCAGTACATATATCAAGTTCAGATCTGATTGTTGATAGTGGACAACGATCAGACACTTGAAAGGCTGAAATCATTCACTGGCGACTCCTTTCACTGAAGAATCTAGCAACCTGTGCTTCATGGTGACTTCACTGCAGAGAGATCAGTAGCTTTGAGATTTCTCAAGATGGATCAGATTGCAAGAAGATATGCTCCCTTGAGCCGAGATCACATTTCAGGTTTTCCGAATAAGATGCCCAAGGTAGATTGGTCAAGGAATTTGCCTACATTTAGTGATGATGGTAAGAAGGATGCTTCTTTACATTTGATTAGATTTCATATGCATGTTCGCAAGTTAAAGATCAATTTTCCTGAGGACTGTTTGATGAAAATGTTTATGGCTACTCTGGAAGATGAAGCCCGATTCTGGTATGAAAGTTTGCCATTTGCTTCAATTTATTGTTTAAGGGATTTTCATACCGTGTTCTTTGAAAAGTATAAAGAATCATATCCATCTTTGATTTTAGTTCAGAACTGTTGTAGCCATGTACATAATTTTATTGAAAGCCTTGAGAAGTATTATGAAGATGATAATTTTATGGATGTTGAGATCATGGAGGCTTTGTATGAGAATCCATTTCAGCAACATGAAGAGAACCTAGAGGATTCCCATAGAGACGATCATGAAAATTTGCAGCAGGACCAAGATCTTAGTATGGTGGAAAATGAAAAAATTTCGCCTCTTGACAATCAACAGAAATTGCATGAAATGGATCAGCAGTATGAGGAAAATCTGTATACTCCTTCACTTGAAATCAATGAAGACAATCACTGTTTGAGCAGAAGAAAACAAAAGGCATTATCTCCTTTGTCCGAAGAGGAGATAGATCAGCTCTTGAGAGGTCTTGCTCCAACTCAAGTTAATGCAGATTTGCAGTGCACACATGGTCAAGAAGATGATGGTGGACCTTCTTCCTCTTCTAAAAAGGATGACAGTCTTGTAAGCAGCATTATAGATCAGCAGGTTGAAATTTGTTATATGGCTGAAGATGGTGAAAGAGAAGAGCTCATTTCAGATCTGCCCACAGAAGAAGACAGCATGCAAAGCCTGCATGAGGAGGTAATTCAGTCAGTTCATGAAAATCAAGATGAGATCTTCATTCAAGTAAGTGAAACAGTTCCTTTGGATGAATTTATGGTAGATGATAGAACTGTCATTTTTGCACCTCAAGAATCAGCTGAAGTTTCTTTCCTTATGATTGAAGAATGTAATAAGGAACTTGATAATTTGGTTGTGATATCATATGAAGATGACCTACAACACATTCACACCATAGAAGATCATAGCATTCAGGATTTCCATTCGGATTCTTCATATGTTTCATGTGCTGAAATGTTTTTTCAAGAAGAGATCTGCTCATCCATTTGTTTGGAGTTTTTTGAAGCCCATGAGCATACTTTCACCGTAGCACATGAGGAAGGCAGATCAGAATTTGAAACAAAAGACACCTTGTTCTTTCAGCAGGAGGTGGCAATGGCAACTCTTCATGTTTTTCATGATCCTCTAGCAAGTTTGTTGCAGCCAGCAGTGATAGTGTTTATTGCAGTGTTCAGTGATGAAGGAGATCATGGTCAGCTATGTTTTTGGATGCCCAGTTACTTGTTTCTATTGTTGATCATGAGATCAGATTGGGAGAATCAGTCAAGAAGGCATCTGCTTGATTGGTTGCATTGGCATTATGATATAGTTTGATGGTATTTTGTCTTGTAAGAAACACAGGTGGTTGTCATCATGATTTCAAATCTTGATGGACTGCTGCCCTTCATAAGCTTTGTAAGTTTTGTTTTAAGTCAAGTCATGAGTCATTTGTGTTTGGTCTGTTGAGTAAGTTTTTCAAGTTATTTCAGTTTGCCATCGAGTCGGTTTGAGTCAAGATTTAGTTAAGTTTCAGTCAGTTTTCAGTCAAGTTTTTATTCAATAAATGTGTCAAAGTTTTGTGTCAAAGGTGTAAATAATGACTCCATCGCCCAATGGTTGCAAGCACTGGTCTGCTCTCCCAGATGTCTAAGGTTCTTGGCACCTCCAAGGAGCTACCATCCCCATTGGAGCCAATGTTAGTGTCAGTCTTTCCAGGCTTCCTACAGTGATCAAATATGCTCTTACAAAGTGATTTTGAAGTGTCAAGGTCAAATTTTGTCATTTCAAAGAGTTTTCAAGCAAAATTTGGTCACTAAGCATTAGGTCTAGGGTTTGCTTTCACTCTGTTCAAAGTTTGCCCAAATGTCAGTCTATGTCATCATTCAGCTGAGTGTATCATCATTCAGAGGGTTGTCATTATCATGTCAGTGTCTAATGAGTCATTTGACACCTTGTTCATGCTTCAGTTGCCACCCAGGCAAGGTCATTTCCCTCTCCTAGGGTTTTGAAGGCAATTTTTCTTGGATGGTCAAATCACCGGCAAAACTTGTTTCCTGATGTTCATACACCTTCCCCTATCCTTAAAGTACCTTAACAAACACTTCCCATCCCTTAGATCCGCCAAATTCCTCATTTTTGTACAAACCCTAGTTTCTAGCTACAACCTGGCAATTTTCTAGGTTGGGCCTGTGTTTTGCTCTTTTCGACCCCTTCCCCTCACTCAGTCACTGAGATTCCACTTTCTCCTGCTTCCTAACATCCCTCCCCACTCCCACAAATTTCCCCAAGAATTTAAAAGCCCCCTATCCCCTTCATCTCGCTCCATTTCGACAAAATTCCTTGCTTCACACATCGGGACAAGTCGCACTCAAATGATGTTCCAGAGCAATCAAAGATGAATTTTGGAAAACTGAGAGAGGTTTTTGTCCATAACATGCCAAAGAAGAAAAACCTCCTTCACTTTTTACACAGGTGTCATGGTTTGAGAGAAATGTCAAAAATACCGGCGAGAACGAAGGTGCTCCAAGGACGGTTGGCCAAAGCACAAAAACGAAGGAAAACGCCCGATCCACTCCAAATTTTGGTCAAAGCCTCTTTGACTGAGCATGGTACTTTATTGGGGACTCCCAGCCCAAATTTCAAGAAATTTGGAGAAAATTTTGTCATTTGTGAATTTTTTGTGCCAATTACAGGTTTTTCCCAAGAACTGGTCTCACCCGGGTGAGACCAGTTTGAAGGGCTGCTCGGAATTTTGCAAACTTGGCATTTTTGGAAAGGGCATTCAAAAAGAAAAATTACCAATACTTGGGAGAAGCCTGATTTTGAGTTTTGAGCCTCCAAAAGCTCAAAATACACCTAAAAAATGACTTTCTGCCCACTTTTTGAGTTGCAGAAAGTGACCTTGGGAGAAATGGTTTTTGAGGGGTCAAATCAACACCAAATTCAGAAATTCCACTTGGGATGGAAAGTAGACAGGCCAAGCTTTCCAATGAGCCATCTTGCACCTGATTTGGATCAGTGGAACCCACTCAAAAACAGCTGTGAAGGGGCGCGACCAGAACTTCCAGATTTGCCAGAATTCACATTTTTGGTCAAAAAACACTGTTTTGACTATGGTTGACTATTATTACTTGTAGATGATGGATAAATGTAATATTTTCATGGCACTTTGGTAGATTTTATCTTTCTTTACCCTTCTAGAAGCTTCCATGATGTAAAAAGTGAAAAATTAATGCATGGATGAGTTAGCTAAGTAATAGAGGCAAGTTGTTTAGCTGCCTATTTTCTAGTTCTTAGTTTAGAATTAGTTCAAACTGCTCCTAGGAAGCTGAGCTCGACCCCTAGAGGTGGGGAAAGGAGTTAGATGGTCTAGATGGTCTATATTATGCTCTCTCCTTCTCATTTTCATGGTTGGACTCTTGTGTAAGGAAGCTTTATTGTATATTGTGCGTCTATTTCTGCAATTGAAGGCAAGGAAAGCCAGGGTCTTACAGACATCTTTGAGGATTCTTGTGGATCTGATTGTTGATGGTGTGTTCTCTACATGTTCTTGTAAGTTTGTTTATGTATTCCACATCTCTCTTTTGCTTCTAATTGGACAGATGAAGTGGTAAAGTTTGAACTCATGTTTTGACATGCTCAGCTTTTTAGTTTGTTCAATATTAATGTTTTCTACTGTCTAGAGAGGATTCGAATTGTGTGTTTGCCCTCTTTAGCTCCTCCTCTATCATCTCTGATCATCCATCTCAGATTAAGGCATCAGCACTCATTCCTACCTTGCCCCTTAGATCCCCCTATGAAAACTGTGCTCAATCCCCGCACCTTGAATTGCACTTCCACCAATTGCCACCAAAACCCCCAAAAATAATTAAATCAACCCCCTTATCAATTTACTAGCCTAAAATCTTTATTATTAATTGGTCAGCCTAATCATATTGAAAGATCTATCGAATCTGACCCGAGAGAGCCTTCTCATACCTCGTAGGGCTAGCTACGAGGTGAAATGGTTTGATGTAGCCTTGAGAGTTTGTCTATCTCAGCCTAGGTGAATTCCAAGTGCTAACAAAGAGAACAGGAAACCCTGATGTAAATGTTCTCAACAATTCCATGTTTAATGGAAATATCGATCGACATGGTTGCAGTAATATTTCCCATATTACCTTCGGATAAAACTTTGTGCACCAAAATAGGTGTTTGAAGTGGATATGTCAGGTTATGAGAAACAAAAGCCTCAAGAAATGAAGGAATATCGCTAATACTTGGAAGAAACAAGGAATGATGATGGGCATCATTCCAAGGAGTTTCTTCAAGAGACGTAACCTCAGTGATACTCTCGTCGATGGGGAATATTTTGTTCAAGGGATCTGGCGAATCCCAAGAACCAAGCCAAGGAGATTGCAAATACGTATCCAAGTGCACACTGAGAACAATATGAATTTCTAAAGTATCCACTGAAGCCAAGACAATTTCTTGATAAGCTTGTTCTAAAGGACTTAGTAGCATAACGTCACCAAAAGAGTCAACCTGATCTGAAGTAGGGATGATCCACAGATCATTGGAGATAGAGATCATATTGATTGAGGTGACATGCCAAGGTGGGAGAGAAAAAGTTCCCATTAAAGTAGAATCTTTCAAAATACCTACCCTCACACTCTCATATGGAATATTGGTATTTCCCACATATGTGACGTTGTCATTCGAAGCATTGGAAGAGAAAAAGGACAATTGATCGATGGTGATAGTTTTCCCTTCATGAGGAACATTAGGGGAATTTTGAGGTCTAAAATGGGCCTCCTAAGAAAAATGTACAGCCAAAATAAATTTTATAAGAACCAATAGGATTGAATATGATGATGTCAACCATGAGGGATGATTCACCATTTTTGGAGTAAAAAATTAAAAACATTAAAAAATAATAAAATAATAAAACTATTTTTTCAACTTGTATTTTAAACTTATTTCCCTAAGGTAAAACTCAAATTTCAAGCAGGAGTACTCGTTGGATGAAAAATTTAATTCCTCATCCAAGGAGTACCCATGTTGCATACATTCAATGGACCCTACTACAAGAAAAATGAGAAATACATGAAAGAAACATTATTGCAATCACTTTTTTCATGTATTTATCATTTTTCATGTAGAAAGGTCCATCGAAAGTATGCAACATGGGTACTCCTTAGATGAGGAATCAAATTATGTATCCAATGAGTGTTTCTGCTCGAAATTTGAGTAAACCCATAGGGAAATAAGTTGAAAAAATAGTTTTTTATTTTTTCCCTGTAAAATTTGATGATGTAATCTAATATTATTTTATTATTTCCACTATTATTTTATAATTTCCTTATGAAGCCCATTTTAGGCCTCAAAACTCCCCTAATGAACGGAGCACCCGGAACAAAGAGGAAACCGCACAAACATGGCATGGGTCCAACTTTCCCCAAGTAGAAGGTTGTAATTCAGATTTGTATCTACGACCTCTACTTCTAGCTCAACAATTTTCCCTTCCAAGGTGATGGGAAAACTTGTGAGAATAAAATAAGGATGGGAGCCTCTACCATCGAAGGCTTCTAAGGTGGTCAGGGATTGGTTGAGAGGTGGAGAGTCAATGGATTTCCAACATGAAACAGACATGATGCAGGTCGAACTACCTTCATCAATGACAGTCTGATGAATCGTGTTTAATTTTATAATGACTTGAATAAAAAATTCAATTTGATGTGGAATATGAGGAACATGGTTTTCTAGATCGAAAGTGATCAAGTTTGAATTGGAAGGATCAATGCCTCCTATAGCAGACAATAATGATTTCCGCTGTGTTGGACAAGTTTGGAGAACTTCCAAGGTAGACATCGCCGAAGGCGCTTGAGCTAAATCTTCAACAATAATGTAATGTTGAGCAGTTCTAGCGTTCAGATTATAGGATGAATTCCAAAGAACGCCCTTGGCAGGCGATCGGATGACGTATTCATTATTAGGTCTCTCAATATGGAGAGACGGGAACTAAGTGAAGCGGAAGTAGAAGGTGTATCAGTGGCTTCCTTTTCCACCCTCTCCTTTTGAGGAATTTGAAAATCTTTCGACCGAGTGGTAATAGAGATAGGCGTTGCACCACTCATCATGTAAACTTGAGAACCTGATGAGGCAAAGGATCGTGTTTTTTCTACCAACTAAGTCTACTGAGATGGAAATGGCTCTTTCAATACAGTCAGGGTCCCTTTCAATAAACAACTAACTTCTACATGTTGGGGACAATCCTTGGTGTAATGATCTTCCTCACAAATGAGGCAAGGATATTTAGGCTTACGTTTGGAGGCATCATCAGCAGATTTCTTAGGAGGATCCTGCTTTGGGGTATCATATTTTTCTTTACCTTTACCCTTCTTCTTACCTTTTGAGGCTCTATCTGTCATGGTAGACTAGACGACATTAACCTCAGAGGTTTTACTGGGATTCGATGGGTTTTTTGAAGGAGGATTAGAACCAGTGTTCGAAATAGATTTTTGCTTCAAATAAGATTAAGCGAAAGTTTGAGATACTGATCCAATTATACCATCAACAGGTGGTACATCTGGAGACTTTGAAGATGTTGGATTTGAAGATGGCCTTGGAGCATCAGGCAACATTTCATAAATCATGCCATATTGGGAATAAACCAAATCTAAATACTGGGCACGCGCAATAGCTTGATCCTCAATAACATAACCTCTCATTACTATATCTGGAGCAATTTCTTTTACGAATGACTTAGTGAACCATTTGGTTAACAACTCATCTGGGATTTTAAACTTGATGAGATGATGTCAATTTCTGTATTCATGGATGTGATTAGAGATATGGGTCGTGGTATCCTGTTTCAGAGATGTGAGAAAGTAGGTACCGGTTTCATAATGAACCTGTAGTTGGAAGTGGGTGAGGAAGTTCATGGCCAAAGAGTTGAAGTCTGCATAGGTACCTTGAGGAAACTCGATGTCCACTTTGTGGTAGCACCTATGAAGGTTCACTGAAAGAGGCAGAGACGAACGGAATTGTCAATGTAGGAATTAGAAGAACACCATAAGTGATATCATCACATGGGCCTGAGGGTCCTCTTAATATTTTTATTCGAATTTATGGCAATCGCTCATAATTTTACTGGGAACTGGAGGCCAATAAGGTGAATGAAGAATTAGATCATTAGTAAGCCTCGAGACATCGGGCAGTTCCAACATTGCTAGAAATGGAAATTACAGATTAAAATGCATGTAAGGCCTTTGGTAAGGCCCAGTTTGTGGGTTCCAACCTTGTTGGTAAGGGTTCTACCCCCAAAGTGGAGTATTCTGACCATAAGGAGCTTGATTTTCCCCCACTAAAGGATACATTGACCATAAGGTGGATTCTTCCCAGGGTAGGGTTGATATTGACCTACCATAGGCTGTTGATAACCATAAGGAGGATAAACATTGTGCGTAGCATATGGATCGTAAGGCTGCTGCAACTACTGACCCTCATAATAAAGATGTTGGCCTTACTATTACAGGGGTTGTCCTTGTGTCTGCAAGGTTTGACCTTGTTGATATACAGGTTGGGTGTACTACTACAAGAGCTGACTTTACTGCTGATTAAAATTAAAATTTACAAGGATTTACTCAATGTGAGGCCAAGAAGCAATTGCATGGGTTCAACATATTATCATTGGCAGTTAATTTTATGACACAAAACAACAAATAAATAAAAAAGGGTAATGTTACGTAAGAGGGTTTACCAAGTAACCATGAACAAATATATACACCTTCGCTGAAACCAAGGACTTGACATATGATGACAGATATCCCCGAATATTGTGTTTGGTGTATCACATTTACAAGGCGAATAACTCGGTTACATGTGGCTAAAGGATAGCAACCTAGTGTGGTCTCCCAATATATACTCTACGGTACAGGGAGCACAAGTCTATGTTAGCATTGTCTAATGCATAACCGTTCAATGAGAGTGTCCTTATATACTTTCCATACTGAAGTGCCTCCTATATAACCAAAAGTACTGGAGAACCTTTGATATACTTCCATACAGGGACGAGATTTCACCCTTGGGATACAATTCAGTTAGTTAACAACATCTGCTATGCTTAAAGACGCTAGAACGTGTATCTAGCCTAGATCTCTAGATATCTGTGTTAGGTTACAAATGCTCCTTAGGTTTGTTGAGGTAAATTTTAAGTTTTTCTTGAATTAGATTTCAATTTTATGGCTCAACGAGTCACCTGAATTCCTTTGATGCAACTAAATGAGAAAAAATAAATATTAGCATTCGATGAAGGCTAAACTAATGAAGGAAGAGAGACAACCAAATAATGCATCAATAAAGAAAAATTCATCAAAATATAACTCTTTAACTTTCCAATGCAAAATGTAAAATGAAATGTACTCTTCCACTTTCACTGACAAATGCAATGCCAAGATGCAATCCTATGAGAAACAAAAATCATTTTTCTTTCACTATGATGCACTAATATTTTTGTTCTTTTCCTTTCACTTTGATTCAAAAATGCAAACTAATGCACAAGTAAAGTGCAAAATACAATCCAAAACAACTAAAATTAAATTTTCATTCACTTTTTGTTTTCAAACACAAATCATTTCAAAAATACTTAAATGAAGAAGATATTTTCACTTTTCTTTTCAAAACAATGAAATCAAAACAAGAATTCATTTTCAGTTCTACCAAAGTAAACAATTGTAATCTATGTTTGATAATGGAGCAAAAACAGTTTTCAAAGCACCAATATGACTCAATACAAATGAAAATAATTTCATAAACATCAACTGAAAGTGAATTGAAAATGGTGTCTTGACTGCAGCAAGACTCCTAAATGGAAACAATTAGTCTCATAGAGACAAGCCAAGCAATGAGTGAAGAGTGACCTAGACCTAGAAACCATAGAAGGCAATCAAGCTCCAAACACACATCAACAAAGCCAAGAGACAATTGCAATCACACAAGGATAACAATCAAGACAAACACATTGTAGTTAAACTGGAAAATCACTCACAGAGGTTGAAAACCATTGAAAACAAGAAGAAACCCTAATTTTCTTCTATCCTCTAGGATCAGTGCACCTATTAAAGGTAAAAGGAAATGAAAGGTAGAGCACCATGGCTGTAAATTGAAAATCAGTGTTGGAAGAGCTTCTATTATAGAATAAAATGCTCTAGGTAAGAAAAATAAGAAAAAGAATAAAAAAGAATCTTCAAAATGAGAGAAAGTTCAACACTTTCAAGCAAAAACCAATGATTGCAAATAGCTAGAGTAATGCACACAAGCCAAGAAATCGGTGGTTGGGCAAACTCATTAGGGAATCTGATCAAAAGAATGGATGGAAAGGTTATAGCTTCCCTAGTGGATTCGCCATTTTTTTGTCTAGCTAAATCCTCTCCGCGGACAAAGACAATCCCTCTATCCCAATGAGTGGGACTAGCAACCTCGTGACAATCTACAAGACACTTTTCTAAATTACAATTGAAATGAGAGAAGATGAAGGAGACCAACCTCGTTTTGATGATATGATGTACTCCCTTGTTGAATTTCTTGATCGCTTGCTCCTTAGACTCAGCTCTATTGCTCATAGCGTTTGAATACCTGCAAAAGATATCAAAGACATGACAAAGCATACAAGTGCAACAAGCATAATTGAAAGTAATCCACTTAACATATCAAGGAGAATTAAGATAAATGATGCATTAACACAAGAATTTATGGAAATTGAACTAGCAGTTGTATATATTAATGAATAAAAGAGGAAGCATACAACCAAGCCTTGATGTCAATAAGCCATCCTTAAGAGAATGTCCAAGTCCAAGCTCAAGCTCTCCAAGCCAAATGAGTAGCATGTAGGCACTATCTCAGCATAAGGGTGCAAATAATTAGAGACCAACCATTTGGGAATGGGAGAGGATGAATAAATAGGCAGGGAGAGGGAGTTAGGATCTCTCCAAAGATAGGGGAAGGCCCTCATCTCAAGGAGGTAGCTCATAGGGATAAGATCAAAGGGAAATATTAGGACAATTTGACCACATCCACAACAAACAACCTCTAACTCGTCGTTCTGGAAGCCTCTAGATCATGAAGCTTCTTGTCCTCTTTGGGAAAAATTTCCTTTTAGGGATCAACGTGAGTATCCAAGTAAAAAGTGCGCTGGAAGCATGAGGCCAGTATAATGCAACCTGCCATCAACACTAGTTGCTAGTGTCAGCGTAGTGCTGATCCTGAAATTAGGCTTTTAGAGCTTACTTCTTCAGGGAAATCTCAAGGAATATTTGCATTAAGTCTTCAGGGAGGATTTGGACTGGCTATCATGATGGGCACACTACATAATTTCCAAGTTTCGGGCACTCCAGGGTATGACACAGGGAAGTGCAGGAGGTGTGACAAAATACTATGTAACATGTAATTATGACAAACTCTAAAGAAGTATAGCATTGACATCTACTTTCTTCTCTTGCGCATGTATCTGATCATTATCTGCCTTATAACGCCTTATCTCTTCCTTCAAGCTTCTCAATGTATCAGAAAAATTAGAAGTATGCCCCACACCACATTGCTCATCGGACGCGTAGGGAGATTCTACATAATATACCACCTTGCTAGCTATTTGATCTTTCTCTTCCTTCAATGCATAATATGCCAGATAACCAAATCACAATAAACCAATGTACCTTATTATAGCTCAGGGAGGATACCTTGTCTGCAAGATCACCAAATCAATGTGATACATGTAAAACATAATCATAACATCGTATAGATATTCGCAAGTAATTGTATCAACACATAATCATCACTCTAGTTAGGTTCAATTCCTCAATGCAAGGCCATATCAGCAATGCATGCTATGACCTCATGCATGACAACAACCATTAATCCATTATACACATTGCTACATGCAACTGACAATGTGCATAAGAAATGCCTAGCCAACTATAAATATGCATAAACTCATGTAGTCGAACATAATCGTTCAGTTCTTGAAATCAACCCATAAGACTGATACATGTAATCAAAATATTCAAAATGTAACCTAACATATAAGGATGTAAGTAGGTGACATAAAATCAACATGTAAGTGACAAATAACTATATACAGTCAGTCACATACTCATGTCAAATACGTTCTGAAATATCAACATCAAATTCTCCATGACAACCTGTTGACGGTGTTGTACCTGCCAAAATGTCAAGGGGATCTCCCTTGTAAGAGGTCCCAGTTAGACCTCAGACTGTTTGGTGCAGGAGTCCCAGCAGTGGGTCATAAGGTAATTCCTTGACCTCGATTTCGCACAGAGGCAAGTAAGATAACTCTGTCAGTAGCAAGGGTGTGACAACTATAGTGAGTTAAGGAAGGTGCATGACAGGTTCTAACAAAAAGAGGGTGGGATGAGTGTGCCCCTTGATAATGTGTATCAGTACTCAGCTGGGAAGGGAACACACGATCGAAGATGCATCACAAGATGGAAAGTAGAGCAATCAACAATCGAAAGTGATGGTTAAACCAACAAAAAATTTGCAACAAGATTCATATAATTCCATACGAATCAGTTCATACACAAATACATAAGTTAAACAACATATATCATTAAGGCAACTAAACCAGTCCAACTAAAATAACAACATATGTATGAAAATATGCTAGCTCTTATTATATAAATAAGTGTAAGTTCCAATCATACAATACATTCATGTAAACTTGGTAGCCCTGTTAGTGAAACATTACAGCCACATCCACCTGCTCCTCCAAATAGATGTACTAGCTTTGTGCAGTGGATAAGCCAAGGTATGTTACAATATTGTCCAAGCTTTCTTCAAGATAGTCTTAATAGAAGCTTGGCTGACCAAAATCCTATACAATGAGTTATGAGGGACTATTTATAGCAAAGGGTGGGGTGACCCTTGACATTCCCCTTTGTGACCATTCAACTACCCTCATGACCCTTCACCTACTCTATGGCTATTACATCCACTATTGAGACTTGACTTACACTTGACATGACTCAACATTACAACGCACATGTACCCATGTGAACAATGTCTCGAACAAGCCAAACTAGACATCATTCTGACTTAGAAAACTATAGAATTTCAACTGCTCGACATCCTAATGCTGATCACCAGTAACATTTTGATGCCAAGATTGGTAGTCTTTGACAGTGTATGTATGTTTTGCTGTGACATTTGTCTGAAACCTGAACCTTACCTCCATAGCATCCGGGTACACTGCTCAGGCTCCTCTATCCAACTCATCTGAAAGCATGCACATCATTGTCTCAATGTGTCTGGACTAGAAACATACTTGCGCATGATGTCTTCACTGATAGGCAAGTCTGGGCTGGTGGCAATGCGCATCAACTCGTCGAAGTATGAATCAAGATCCTATCATACCTTCTTCTTTGTCTTCACCTGGGTGAGAGTCCCAAGTGATGCACCACAACATCCATGCTCTTGAATACTCATGCATGGGAAGCCTGTATGCTAGTGGTGAGTTGTGGTAGGTCCTCATAGTTCCAGATTTAACACTGGATACGTTCTTGCGGCTCGACCACATTGGCACTCATCATCTTTGGCAAGTGAAGCGGGGCTCCCTTGTACTTCATCATCCATGCTTGCATGTTATCAACAACAGCATGTATGTTCTTCAAGATGCGCGCTCTGCTCACACATCGTTGTTTTCATCTGTGGAGATGGGCAACTGCTTGGTGTACAGTACCAAACTTGGAGTACAATGCTCGCATAACTATGTCAAGGGACAATACTTCATCTAGTATTTCCTTCTTTAGTTTAGCTCAGGCGAACATTGTCACCAAGTCTCCTCCTTCCTTGGCCACTTGTCGTTCCTTTGCCATTCGCTCATTCTCAACTATGAGGAAATGAACACTTGAGCTAGTGTCTTCAGCATACACTCTATTTGCATCGGCCAAAGAAGCTGGATGCTTGTGCACATTAGTCATAATCACTTGTTCTTCAACTTGTGCAGGAGATGTTTTGTCCTATGGAGTCGGTACTCTGTAAGACTACACAACTCTGTGATGAGATTCGTCAAAGGAGATGTTGTGCATCTTTGCTTCTGGCTGACCACCAAGGATCTCAGTTCCTCCTTGGTCATTTGAGACTTTCTCATCATCTGGATGCATTGAAGCGGGTGAGTCGACCTCTTTGTGGTGAGGCATGAGGTCGGTGTCCTGTTCCAACTCTGACTACTCCATGTCTACATCCAACTGTTCAAGCGCCTATTCTATCTCATGATAAAAGTCTTACCCCTGCGATGGTTCACCCTATTCACCTGATGCCAGCTATTCTGATGAATAAACTACTTGTACAGGCACTACTTCATCTGTCTATACATGATCTGCCCCCTGTTGTATCTATTGTTGTTGCGCTTCCTTCTCCTGTTGGCGCAACTCTTGTTCTTTCCGAAGTTTCTCCCTCAACTCATGCAACTCCTTCTCTGCTTCTTCCATTCTCTTCTTATCCCTATGCCTTTGTGGGATGTGCTTGTCGCGTTGTAGACTCTTTGCCTAAATAGCCATAGTTGCTTGTTCTACAAGTGGATCTGCTCGAAACTTGCAACACAGGTATGCTTGGCTCTGCTACCTCTGCTACTCCTATTACTATTGCTACTGTTGGTGCTGCTTCATGCTACTTTTCTAACCACTCTATGGTGAAGCCGACCTGTTCATTTGGTCTGGAGGAATTGTACCAATACCTCCATGAGTCTTCCTCGGCCCAATGAAATGCCCCATGGATCCAATTAAACTTAACTCTCATGCAGTGATCCTTCACAATGCAATGTGGGTCATATGGGTTAAAGCTTCGGAGGTAAAATGGGTACATCTTCATCTATTTTGCTTTGACATCCTCTTGCTTGATACTCCGGATCTCATATAACCCAATCCACAATGGAAGAGTGGGCCAAGGTGCCTTCTTCTTCTGCTACAGTCTAGTTGTCAATCCTACCGAGATGTGATATGCTACTTCCTGCATGAAAAGTACGTGCAAGGAAAACTTTGTCAGAACATGTGGAGGTTTCTCTGCATTGAACATTCGGATGTAAGTGTCAGATGGTGAGGCATACCAATCTTCAATGCTTAACAGCACCTCCATTGCTTCCTTTGACATGCAGGGTGGATCCTATTCAAATATCATCTTGTATACTGGGGTGACAAAATGGTCGGACAGCCATATGATTACTCCTATGAAGTTGCATTTGGACAACAACTTGAAATATGTTTTCACAATAGTCTCCATCGGTGACCATGCCCACTCCAAGCCCGGGAACTCATGTTGCGCACACACTGCATCTAGAATGTAGGTGGACATGTAAATCTTTGCATGCATACCTTCAGGTGATTGTCGAGCCCTCATGACTTGTTCCTTCAACTGATGAGCCAGTATGTCGAACCAATTGCATGGTCTTCCTTCTCTAGCCAGTTGGTCCAGTGCCATCACCCAAATCTAAGGAAAGGTTTTAGTGCTTGCTTGGCCACTCATTCGACATGTGAATATGACCAAGTATTGGTATGCCTTCCTCAATATATTTTTCTTGTAGATCTGGTTGGGTGTCATCCTGAAATGAGCTGGCTCCTTTACCCAATCCTTCAGAATGTCTCTAGAGTTAGCTCTATTGTTGGGCAAGCTGAATGGAGGACTCATGACAGTCACGGGCTCTGACATCTGATACATCTCATCATAATCTCATGCCTAGAAGGTTGCAAGCTTTGTCCCACTGACACTGCTCAAGGTCATCGTCTCAGGATCAGTGTGAGAGACGATCCAGTGAATCATGTCTACGCATGGGAACGCGGGGTATCTGCATGCAATCTGGTACAAGCTGGACTTGTGAATGTTCATGTACACCTGACGGTCTTCGAGGTCTTCCCCAAAAGTGCCTGTGAATGTTTCATTAACCTCTTGCCACTTCAGTTTGATGTCCTTGTCTAGATACAGCTTTGTATCTTCATAGATCGGTAGACTAGAGGACAACTCCTCAACTACTGCTCCAAATACAACTCCATGAGTGTCATGTGATCCTTTTCTCTTGGAATCCATTAAGACAAATGAACACCTAAAAGATCTAGAAACAAGCAACATACATGGCAAGAAATATGTCAGTGGAAACAAAGCAAATCTAGGGAAGGACACAATACATACCTGGTAAATTGATGAGCAATATTGCGCATATTTTACTGGGAGGCTGAGTGACTGGCTACCAGAGTTGCAAAAAATTCAGTTTGGGCTATCTAGGAGGTAGGACTAGCTACTAGATCTGCGAAACGTGCAATCCAGTCAGGCAGTTGGCTGTTGGTATTATGCAATGCACAATTCCAGTTGGGAAGGACTGTAAGCCGAGGGACAGATTTACACAGCTTCTTGGGCCAAGTAGCCATTGTCCTCCAGAAATGTGCAAAACAGTCGTAGAGGCTAGTGTTGTGTAGGAATGTGCATTTCTGGATAGGAAGGTAAGCCTTCCTTCCCCAGATTGTGCAATGCAACCTTGGTGAAGGCAGAGTCTGGACCAAGACTGGCCCGACTCGCTGATGGGAAACTGAAAGAAAATAAGACAATGAATACATGGCAACACTAAGTGATAGCAGAAGTGATTGACAGTGCATGCAAAAGATGAATGAACGATTTAGAAAACAAATCAACATGTATGTGGGTGAGGCAGTCCATCGGTTGGGCAAACGTTTGTGAAAAATAGTTTCATGCATGCGACAATAGTGAGATAGCAACAAAAAATGAAACAGAGCTAGGACAAGCTAGTATACATGTAAATGATATAAATCATTCAAATAAATGAAGAAAACATCACTCACACAAGCGAATACACAAAAAGTGATAGAAATGTTGAAAAAGACGAGTTTAGGCCACTTACCCATGAATAGTTGAGCCAAATGTGTCGAAGAGTCCTGGATGTGTTTTGGGATGTCAAAGCTCCAAGATCAATGTGAATGAATGAGCTCTAATGCGTCGAATAAATAAGTTTGGTCTCATGAAGCACATTCCACAAATCTAGGAAAGAGCGACACTTGGAGGGAAACTTCTAAAACAACTTTGCATGTAACCCCCAATTGATAAAAATAGCTCCCTAAATCATGGGATTCCTTTTGCATGTTTCCTCTTACTATTCCAAGAAGAGCAAGTCATGCATGCATGCAGTCAAGTTTCCTTGGTCCGAGGTGGAACTGGTCAACCAGACTGCTCATGCATGCAGTTGCTCAACTGCTTGGGAAAATTTTTCATTTCTGGCTGGAAGGTGGGCTGACTGCCCAGAAGGATTATGCAATATCTAGGTAGTTTAGCTAATTGCTTCCCATATTTATGCAAATCCTAGGCTGAGTAGCCCTACTGGAGAATTTTGTGCAAATCCTGCTAAGAGTGTTGACTGGCAGGATTGTGCAATCCTGGAGCCCAGCAGGCTGCCTGAGAGGATTGTGCAATTTATGGAGGGAAGGCCGGTTGCCCTCGAGAAAAGCAAAATTTTCAAGGGGAAGCTTCTCATCCTGTAGTTGGACCAAGTCCAGATGAACAGCCTGTGAGGGTAATGGATCAATTATGATAAATGGGTTGTCTTTGTGTGAGGAAAAACACTAAAGCTTGAATACTTGATGAAGCAAGACAAAGTGTTGTGAAAGGTTGGTAGGGAGGCTCCAAAACAGACTAAGGAAAACTTTTGGAGGGTGGTTGTAGCTGCTACAACACTTGGCAACACATTGGTAGAACTCCAGCTCTTTGAATGGACCTTGTTCGTGAAAATCAAGTCTAACACCTTCAGAAGTATTGTTTATTTCTCATCTTATCTTGGTTTCACACTAACTTGATTGTAAGATGTAGCATCTTCCAAACCCTTGGTTGATTGGCACACATTCCAAGCCAAGGAAACATAGTTGTTTCAATTGGGATTGAGCAGTATATAGGTTCACAAGCAGTATAGTCGTCAGAGTCTTAGATTCATCTCTGGTGTTGCTCCACTGCCAGCAGGCCTGGACAGTACCCGGTGGAGTCACATAGGAACACAAGCATGGCTCCACTGCTAGTGAGCCTAGTCAGTACCCCGACGAAGTTACTTGCATCACCTCCCTGTGTAGGAAGCCTTTCTCTTCTTTCGTCTTATTCATTTTTCATTTTGAATTTTTTTGACTTTTCATTTTTTCATTTTTTACTGTGCATAGCACTTATTCATTTTAGAGGTGGAAGAGGGATCCTGACTTATTGAGAGAAGAAGAGGTTGTTCCAACAAAGAAGTAGTTTATTGTATCTCTGACGTGCATGTTAAGTTTTTCCCCCTCACCTTACTCTACTTGACTGAGCTTATAAGGGTTAACCCAAACACAACCGACTAGAGAAGGTGACACTAGATAGCACGCAAGCGTTGTGTTATCTCCAAGGTTCACTTCAAATAGTACATATTTTCCTTCGACGTATCATGGACTAAAAGTAACAAGCTCATCATACAAAGGCAAGATGACAGATAACCAAGTAGTGATAGATGTATAAGCCCTCTTGTACTTTACCCAGCTTGCTTCAAGATTCATACATGGTTTCATGCAAAACTAACCTATGAACGAAACAAGGGAACTAACAAAAAACAAGCAAAGCGAGAGCAGAAGCAAAATTGAAAGAAAAGCAAGTAAGCAAACAAGCAAGCAATCAAACAAGCAGACAAATCACATAAGAAAACAAGCATGCAAGAAAAAAACTAAAAGCAAACACTACTCCTACTCCCACACTAACGGTGCATGGGCCTGATCACGTGAAAAATGATACTTGCAATGCAGCCACTCGCACATTGGTAGATCCATGTTGGTGAAGGCTTGGTCCATGAGCAACCCAAGTGTGTGAACCAACAAGCAAGAAAGATATAACAATGAAGACAGAAACACTTTGTGTTTCAAAGTGTCCATGGGACATAAGTGAGTGCAAGTGCATGACGTCTGTCCGTGGACTTATCATGGTGTTGTGTGACACTGCGTGCAACTTTGAATCACAAGCACACTCTTGACTGTGACATGCAAGCAAACGAAAGAAAAAAAGATAACTTGCATCGCGCATGATTGCTTGCAATGTAAGACTCCTCTAATGCATGAGCAATGGGATCATGCAGTTTGAGTGGAGGAAGTGTGATCTGTGTGTGAGATGGATCTTCAATGCACGTAGATGAGTAATGAGGAGCCTTGGGTGATTGAATATCTTCATGATCGAAGGTGAGACTAATCCCAAGAGAGTGAGGACATGACATAACCATCAGCTCAAGCTGAAGTGCTTCGATAGTCTTGGGTGTCTCAAATTCATCATCAGGTAGATCATCATAAACCAATGGCTTTGAAAGGTCAACTGCGATAGAGTCATGATCATGATAAAAAATGGAAGTAAATGGATCATGACTGCTATGATCAAAAAAATCAATGAATTCTTCGACATCCTCATGATCAGATAAATCAAACAGAGGGGTAGATGAAAAGCGAACAAACTCATCCTCTGTGTCTCTGAAAAAGACAGATGAAGGATCAAGTGGATCTTCAATGAATAACTTATCTCCTCTGTTGTCAAATGATGGACTAAAATCTAGTGATTCATGCGAGTGGTCAACAATGGGTGCATTGGTGGATGAATACACATGAAAAATCATAGATGGTAGGTTCACCAAAGAGGTTAGGAAAGAATAGAGGGGGCTTGGATGGAAGGGAGTCATTCTTCCTAGAGTGTTGTTGTTCAAGCTCCCACTCATACTCTTCATGAATGACACCGCATGTTGGTTGTGAAACACCAACTCCGTCAATGGGTTGTTCCTCGTTCACAACAAGTGAAGAGTCTAGAATGGATGAACACAAGACAACATCATTTGGAGGAGCACACGAGTGCGAAGATGGAGGTCATAGAAAAGTATTCATATGAGAACTCGAAGGACTGACAACCAAATCTGTGTGAAAATTAAGTGAAGTGATGTTGGGAGAATGTGAAGGATGGACAGGTGTGTGAGCATGATCCTCAACATCACTGGGCAATGGTGGAGTTGTTGAATGAGAGGGAGACAGATAGTCAGTAGAGATAGTGCCCACATCCACATGAGATTGCGTAGCTCCATTAATGAAGAATGTTGAGTGAGGCTTGGTTTCAAACGTTCTCTTGGGAATGGCAGATTTTTCAAGGCAATACTCAAACCGGTCCCAAATATAAGCAAACTTCATCTAGCTCCTCAGAGCTTGAAACTACAAGTCACGGAAGTGCTACCAAAAATTAATAACTAATTCATGCAGAGCCCTCCATTGTTGTAACATTTTCCAATCAAGATGGTTTGGATCCAAATGATAGAATGCGTCTTCAATAAGATCACATAAGTACTCAAATGAGTGTGCGGTGTCAGTTGGTAGGCTGAGCACCCAATGAAATGGAGATTCATGAAGTGTGTATGTAAGCAACAAACCAGCCTGTTTGTCAGAAAACTCATCTTCCTCATGAATCATGGAAATAAAGTTATGTAAGTGCTCAATCTAGGCCACTGCACCTTCACCATCATACATGTGAGTGGACAAGAGATTGAAAAGCTTCCCCATGATGGAGACATCTTCATGATTCAAAAAACACCGCGGGGGAAGAAGAGTGCAAGACTCCATGAAAGATATACAAAGGTTAAAAACTGGATGAGAGGACACAACTTGTCATCAGGCCCTCCTTCTAACACTAGAAATGTTGATGGTGTTGGATCCGCCAACATGTAAAGGGGATCTCCCCGGTAAGAAGTCCCAATTAGACCTCAGACTGTTTGGTGTAGGAGTCCCAGCAGTGGATTGTTAGGTAATGCCTTGACCGCGACGTTGCACAGAGGCAAGTAAGATAACTTTGTCATTAGTAAGGGTGTAACTACCACATTGAGTCAAGGAATGTGAATAAGAGGTTCTAACACAAAGAGGGTGGGATGAGTGTGCCCCTTGACAACCTATATCAGTACTTAGTTGGGAAGGGAAAAGACGAGTGAAGATGCATCACAATTTGGAAAGAAGAGCAATTGACATTCCAAAGTGATGGTTAAACCAACAACACATTCCAACAAGATTCATATAATTGCATATGAATCAGTTCATACACAAATATGTAAGTTAAACAACATATTTCATTAAGGCAACCAGAACAGTCCAACTAAAATAACAACATATGCATGAAAATGTGTTGTCTATTATTATATAAAGATGGGTAAGTTCCAATCATACAATACATCCATGTAAGCCTATTAGCCCGATCAGTGAAATGTTATAGCCACATCTGCCTACTCCTCCAAAGAGATTTACTAGCTTTGTGCAGTGGAGAAGCCAAGGTGCCTTACAATATTGTCCAAGATTTCTTCATGATAGTCTTAATAGAAGCTTGGCTGACCAAAAGCCTATACAATGAGTTATGAGGAACTATTTATAGCAAAGGGTGGGGTGACCCTTGACATTCCCTTTTGTGACCATTCAACTATCCAAATGACCCTTCACCTACTATATGACTGTCACATCCACTATTGAGACTTGACTTACACTTGACATGACTCAACATTACAATGCAAATGTACCCATGTGAACAATGGCTTGAACAAGCCAAACTAGACATCATTTTGACTTAGACAACTATAGAAGTCCAAATTCTCGACATCCTCATGCTAATCAACAGTAACATATTGAAGCCAAGGTTGGTAGTCTTTGATAGTGCCCATGTGTTTTGTTGTGACATCTGTCTGAAATCTGAACCTTGCCTCCATAACATCCGGGTACACTACTTGGGCTTCTCTGTCCAGCTCGTCTGAAAGCATGCGCATCATTGTCTTCAATGTGGTCGCACCAGCAACATACTTGTATATGATGTTTGCACTGATAGGCAAGTCTAGGTTGGTGGTGGTGTGCATCAACTCGTCGAAGTACAAGTCAATCTCCTGTTGGACCTGCTTCTTTTTCTTCACCTCGGTGAGAGTCCCAACTGATGGTATCGCATGTGTGTGCACCACAACATCCATGCTATTGAATACTCATGCATGGGAAGCCTATATGCTAATGATGAGTTGTGTTAGGTCCTCATAGTTCTAGATCTGACTCTAGATACATGCTTGCAGCTCGACCGCATTGGCCCTCATCATCTTTGGCAAGTGAAGCAGGGATCCCTTTTACTTCATCGTCCATGCTTGTGTGTTATCAACAATAGCATGTATGTTCTTCAAGATACGCACTCTTCTCGCACATTGCTACTGCCATATGTGGAGATGGAAAACAGCTTGGTGCATGATACCAAACTTGGAGTACAATGCTCGCATAACTGTGTCAAGGGACAATACTTCATCTAGTATTTCCTTCTTCAGTTCAACTTAGGCAGACATTGTCACCAAGTCTCCTCCTTGCTTGGTCACTTGTAGTTCCTTCACCATTCACTCATTCTCAGCTATGAGGAAACAAACACTTGAGCTAGTTTCTTCGGCATACACTCTAGTTTCATCGGCCAAAGCAACTGGATGCTTGTGCACATCAGTCACGATCACTTGTTCTTCAACTTCCGAAGGAGATGTTTGGTCCTCCAGAGTCGATACTTTGTGAGACTACACAACTCTGTGATGAGATTCGCCAAAGGAGATGTTCTCCATCTCTACTTCCGGCTGACCACCAAGGATCTCAGTGCCTCCTTAGTAATTTGAGACTTGCTCATCATCTGGATGCATTAAAACAAGTGAGTTGACCTCTTTGTTATGAGGCATGAGGTCGGTGTCCTTTTACAACTCCTGTTGCTCCATGTCTGCATCCAACTGTTCAAGCGCCTGTTCTATCTCATGAGTAGAATCTTGCCCCTATGATGGTTCATCCTGTGCGCCTGATCCCAGATGTTCAGATGAATCAACTACTTATACGAGTACTTCTTCGTCTATCTATACATGATGCACCCCCTGCTATATTTGTTGCTTCTGCACTTCCTTCTCATGTTGACACAGCTCTTGTTCTTTCTGGAGTTGCTCCCTTAGCTCATGCAACTCCTTCTCTGCTTCTTCCATTCTCTTCTTATCCCTCTTCCTTCGTGTGATGTGCTTGTCACGTTGTTGCCTCTTTTCTTGAATAGACATAGCTGCTTGTTCTACAAGTGGATATGCTCGAAACTTGTAGCTTTGCTCCTCATCCATGCGGTCGACAATGTTCCTCTTCACTTCATCGTGCACAGGTATGCTTGGCTCTGTTGCCTCTGCTGCTGCTGCTACTGTTGGTGCTCTTCATGATGTTGCTTTACTAACCACTCTACAGTGAAGCTGACCTGTTCATTCTATCCAGAGGAATTGTAGCAATACATCCATGAGTATATCTCGGCCCAATGAAATGCCCTATGATCCAACTGAACTGAACTCTCATGCAATGATCCTTCCTAATGCAATGTGGGTCATACGGGTTAAAGCTTCAGAGGTCAAATGGGTACTTCTTCATCTATTCTTATTTGACATCCACTTTCTTGATACTCTAGATCTCATATAACCCAATCCGCAATGGAAGAGTGGGCCAAGGTGCCTTCTTCTTCTGTTGCAGTCTAGTTGTCAATCCTACCGAGATGTGATACGCTACTTCCTGCATGAAAAGTACGTCCAAGGAAAACTTTGGCAAAACATGCAGAGGCTTCTCTGCACTGAACATTCGGATGAAAGTGTCGAACGGTGAGGCATACCAATCTGCAATGCCTAACAACGCCTCCATTGTTTCCTTTGACATACAGGGTGGATCCTATTCGAATATCATCCTGTATACTGTGGTGACAAAATGGTCGGACAACTGTATGATTACTCCTCTGAAGTAGCATTCGAACAACAACTTGAAATATGTGTTCGCAATAGTCTCCGTCGATGACCATGCCCACTCCAAGCCCAAGAACTCTT
The DNA here is from genome assembly GCA_031772625.1 of Pinus tabuliformis. NCBI lineage: Eukaryota > Viridiplantae > Streptophyta > Pinopsida > Pinales > Pinaceae > Pinus > Pinus tabuliformis. The sequence goes on along the minus strand of CM062805.1, from coordinate 697,807,682 downwards.
GTTAGGCACAGAATGCATCTAGAATTTAGGTGGACATGTAATTCTCTACATGCATACCTTCAGGTGATTATCGAGCCCTCGTGACTTGTTCCTTCAGCTGATTGGCCAGTATGTCAGACCAATTGCATGGTCTTCCTTCTCTAGCCAGTTGGTCCAGTGCGATCACCCAACTCTAAGGAAAGGTTTTAGTGCTTGCTTGGCCACTCATTTGACATGTGAATATGACCAAGAATTGGTACGCCTTCCTTAATATCTTTGTCATGTAGATCTGGTTGGGTGTCATCTTGAAACAAGCTGGCTCCTTTACCCAATCCTTCAAAATATCTCTGGAGTTAGCTTTGTTGTTGGGCAAGGTGAATGGAGGACTCATGATAGTCACGGGCTCTAACATTTGATACATCTCATCATAATCTTGTGCCTAGAAGGTTGAAAGCTTCGTCCCACTGACACTGCTCAAGGTGATCATCTCAGGATCAATGTGAGAGACGTTACAGTGAATCATGTCTGTGCATGGGAACGCAGGGTATCTGCATGCAATCCGGTACATGCCGGACTTGTGAATGTTTACGCACACCTGAAAATCTTCAAGGTCTTCCCCAAAAGTGTCTATGAATGTTTCATTAAGCTCTTGCCATGTCAATTTGATGTCCTTGTCTAGATATAGTTTATCTTCATAGATCGGCAGACTATAGGACACCTGATCAACTGTTGATCCAGCTGCAGCTCCATCAGTGTCCTGTGATCCTATTCTCTTGGAAGCCATTGAGACAAATGAACACCTAAAAGATCTAGAAACAAGCAACATGCATGGAAAGAAATATGTCAGTGGAAACAAAGCAAATCCGGGGAAGGACATAGCACATACCTGGGAAACTGATGAGGAAGATTGCACAAATTTTACTGGGAGGCTGGTGACTAGCTGCCAGAATTGTGAAAAATGCAGTCTAGGCTATTTGGGAGGTAGGTCTAGTTGTTGGATCTACGAAATGTGTAATCTAGTCAGGCAACTAACCGCTGGGATTGTGCAATGCGCAATTCCAGCTGGGAAGGACTGCTGGCCTAGGGACAGATTTGCGAAATTTCTTGGGCTAAGTAGCCACTGTCCTCCAGAAATGTAAAAAACAGTCCTGGAGGCTAGTGCTGGGCAAGAATGCACATTTCCGCAGAGGAAGGTGAGCCTCCCTTCCCCAGATTGCGCAAAGCAGCCTTGGTGAAGGCAGAGTCTGGGCCAAGGTTGGCCCAACTCATCGATGAGCAACTAAAAGAAAATAAGACAGTGAATGCATGGCGAAACTAAGTGATAAAAGAAGTGATTGACAGTTCATGCCAAACATGAATGAAAGATTCAGCGAACAGATCAACATGTATGTGGGTGAGGCAATTCGTCAGTTGGGTGAACATCTGTGCAAAACAGTTTCATGCATGCGACAGCAGTGAGATAGCATTGAAAACTGAAACAGAGCTAGGACAAGCTAGTATACATTTAAACAACACCAAGCATTTAAATAAATCAAGCAAACAACACTCACACAAGCAAATACACAAAAAGTGATAGAAATGTTGAAAAAGACAAGTTGAGGCCACTTACCTGTAGATAGCTAAGTCAGATGTGTCGAAGAGTCTTGGATGTGATGTGGGATATCAGAGATCCAAGTTCGATGTGAATGAATGAGCTTTGATGCATCAAATAAATAAGTTTGGTCTCATGACATGCATGCCACAAATCTAGGAAAAATGACACTTGGAGGGAAACTTCTAAAACAACTTTGCATGTAACCCCCGACTGCTAAAAATAGCTCCTTGAATCATGGGATGCCTTTTACATGTTTCCTCTTACTATTCTGGGAAGAGCAAGTCATGCATGCATGCAATTCAATTTTCCTTGGTCCCAGGCAGAACTGGTCAATCGGACTGCTCATGCATGCAGTTGCTCAAGTTCTTGGGAAAAATGTGCATTCCTAGCTGGGATCTAGGTTGAATGCCTAGGATGATTGCACAATATCTAAGCAGAGTAGATGACTGATGCCCAAATTTGTGCAAATACTGGGCTGAGTAGCCCTGCTAGGGATTTTTGCTCAAATCTTACTGCAAGTGTTGACCAGCAGGATTGTGCAATCCTGGAGCCCAGCAGGTTGCCTGAGAAGATTATGCAATTTCTGGAGGAAAGGCTGGTTTCCCTCCAGAAATGCGCAATTTTCAAGGGGAAGCTACTCAGTCTGTAGCTAGACCAAGTCTGGATGAACAACCTGTGAGGGGAATGGATCTACTGTGATCGACAGGCTATCTTTGTGTGAGGAAAAACACTGAAGCTTAAGTACTTGACAAATCAAGACAAAGTGCTATGAAAGGTTGGTAGGGATGCTCCAAAATAGGCTAAGGAAAAATTTTGGAGGGTGGTTGTAGCCGCTACAACATAACCGTACTATAACCCTAACCCATCATTAAGCAATTGAAAGAAGTATATAAGTGTAAGAGACACACATAAAACTGACATGCATGCATGACTAACACATTCAACCCATCCAGTCTGAGAGTTGAACCATGTTCTGATACCACTCTATAACACCCTCCTCCCACATCCACCCAAGTAACAATGCCAATTGGGGTAAACACGAGATGAGAGGCTACTATGATTAGATTCAACCTCCTAGGTAACCTTAAGGAAGTGGAATTGAAAAAACATCACACACAGTCATCCAACATCATCAACATAACCCTCACAAAACAAGTCATCCACTTAGACATCTTGTCCCTGGGTCCCACTGTTGTTCTGGACCTCTAATGCTATAGTCGCTCTCAAGCTATGGGCAAGGGAGAGACCAAATACCTTGTTGACAAGGTTATTCCTCTCTGCGAATAGAGATGATCCCTCTAGCCCAATGAGTGGGTCTAGCAACTGAAGTGATAATCAATTATATATCTTTCTAGGTTATAATTGAAAAGTAGAACGAAAGAGATGACCTACCTCGTTCTGATGCTATTCTGATTGCCTTTATTGAAGGCCTTGAATTTCTTGTGTCACAGGCTTGTTCCTGCTTCTCTCAGTGCTTATGTACCTGCACAAGTGATCAAGAGACAACAAATCATGCCAAAACTAATAGCAAATCCAATAACAACCTACTTAACTGATCAAGGAATTCCAAGCTAATACATACATGAACATATATATTTTTGGAAGATGAACCAATAGTTGTATATTATTTAACAAATAAAGGGAATATTACAACCATGGCCTTGATGTTGAAAGGCTCTCCTTGAGTGGTAATCCAAGTCCAAGCCAAGAAACTCTCCAAACACTCCTTCTCCAAGTCTAATGAATAGCCTCTAGGCACAAGCTCAGCATAGGGGTGCAAATGGACATAGATCAACCATTTGGGAATGGGAGAGGAGGAATTTATAGGTTGGGAGAGGGAGTTAGGACTCCTCCAAAGATAGGATTAGGCCCACATCTCAAGGAGGTAGCTCATAGAGATAAGACAAAGAGGTCAAAATTGGAGGATTCGACCTCATCTATGTGAAACCACCTCCAGTTTACCGTTCTGGAAGCTTCTAGATCACAAATCTTTTCATCTCCTTTGGGAAAATTACCTTTTTGGGATCATTGTGGGTATTCAAGAGAATAGAGAGATGCCATCACGGGTGATATATAGTGCAACAGGTGACCATCACTGTTTTGAGCTTCATAACAGCAATGAATCTCATTTTAGGGTTTTAAGAGCTATTTCTTCAGGGAAAGCTCAAGACATTTTCCAAACAAAGTCTTAGGAGGGATCTACGTTGTATACATGGATGAGCATATTGTATATTGGTCATATGTCAGGCACTTCAAGGTATGTCATAGGGAAGTGCAGGAGGTGTGACAAAATATTGTGTAACAGATGCCCCCCTAATGCATGAAGGCAGAACGAGGAGTGATGGTTGAGATGTTTTACGACCTCTTGCAAGGACGAGGACACACACTCTCAGGAGACCTACAAATCAAGGACACATATACATATACATATCTGAGATCAAGAAATGAATTCACAGCATGGACGCAGTCATCCAGATGTTGAAGACCTTATGAAAAGATCCATGGTATGGGCACAACCATCCAGATAATGAGGATCATCATAAATATAAAGTCCCACGTTATGGTCACAGCCATCTATATAGTAGAAACATGTGTACAATCATGAATGACATATAACTCCATGTAGCCTAAGTCATAACAGACAAGACTCAGGGTCTTGTGCTCCATCCTGACCCGATCAATGTATGAATCCTAACATGCGAATAAATGTGTTGAAGTCGAACATGCTAGAAAACCACCTGATTACCAACCAATGATGTGGACCGTTAATAGGTATGAGAGAAACCACCAATAATGAAAATGGCTCTCAAGGTACAACAGTATAATCCGTGAATGTGATAATGAAGCTAAGGTCGAACACTAGTGGAATCATCCAATTGAAAGCCAATGATGAAGACTTGTCGTCGGATGCGAAGAACTAGCCATTAGGGCATGCCAGCTCTAAGGTACTAAAAGGGAGTTTCTAACTCATCTTCTTGGATAATGAGCTGAAGTCAATAGGAAGTGACCCATTGAAGGAGGGAAATGATGAATACCCCATCATCGACATGAAACAAGGAATAAAGTGGAATAATCATCAAGACTGTAACGACTCAAACAATGTATAGGTAAATAACTGCATATTGGACTTCTCTTTAACATCGACGACACAACTCTGGAGTGTGGCAGCATTTGACTCAACATAGGACTAAAGGTCATGATGAAAAAATGGAACAGTCAAATGAGAGACGAAATGGATCACCCAAACCTGGGAGGACAAGTGACTCAGTGAGGATATCCCAAACCCGACACGAGACCCGAAGAGTGTCATGTTCAAGAGCGACATGCTGCCTATACAAATGTTGTCTCATCTTCATTTTTCCCCCGCTATTTCTAGTGAGTACCCCAATTATTTTTATCACAAGCTTGAAGGAGATTGCATATGCATGTCATGTAATTTCATTCTTCGAATGAATCCATCCTAGTAAGTTTTACGAGCCTTAGGAACGAGAACCTTGGTCTGATCATGGTGACAAGTCTTTCATTGTAGAGTTTTAATGAGTTTGACGTAATAATACCTCGATATCTTTTTCATGTTTAGAGAGTTTGAAAAAGAAACAAAAAAGAAAACTCCATCATGTCCCATTTCGCAATTTGTCCCTCGAATCCAAAAAGCTAGAAAATAATATCCGAGGGAACCTCTAGACCATGTCGACCAAGGTGTACCTTTTTTGCAAATAGTAATTCTTAGCCCGAAAAAGGGGTAAACTTTTACTAAGGTGAAGTCATTTCATTTACTTTAACGAGTTCAAAATGACAAGCACTCAGCAGTCTTTTTAGTTTTCGAGAGTCATAAAAGAGCTCAAAGATGACTCCAGGGGGGGTTCCTTTTTCATTTATTTAATGAGTCTAAAAAATAGATAAAAGAAAACTTATGAGAATTGGTCAATAATGATCATTGTTCACTTTGAAGGTACCTGTAACGGCACAAGAAACACACCCATCACTGATATCGAGAGAAAATATTAAAATATTACGAAAATATCAACAAAAATGACTTGCAAAACTTATAAATAGGCAAAAGTAATTTAAAATTTTACCATTTTACCAAAGTGAGCTCTGAAAGTGCATTTTGTGCCCTAATTCTCTTGATTTACCAGTGGCTATTGCGAGAGATCCACGGTACCGCTTCACTAACCATCTATGATAGGTAAGAGGCTCATCCCTGCTCTTGCATTTTATCACTTTTTTATGCATTTTAAACAATTATTTTTATGTTGTAAAGGAGGATTTTAAAAATTTAGGGCGTCGATGACCATTGCAGGTATGGTCATCAAACATGCGATGGTCACATTTGAGCCCAAAGGCACGTGCAATTCCATCACATTGTTTGTAAAAACAGGTGCGCTGGCGCCGAGGGTGGATTTTAGGAAATAAAACTCTCTTTTTAAGAAAAAAATTTGATGATTTTGATCCATAAAAAATACATTAATAAGTGTCAAACGATTTTTTGCAAGAGATCATAGTCTTGGAGTGGAAAGAAAGAGACCATGAGGCCAAAGACTTCCAAGCAGCTCAGGATCCTGAATGCATAAATTCTCTGAGGAATTGCGCGTTGTTAAAGTTCTTCAGGACTACAGGGTTAAGGGCTCAAATGGAATTGCTGCCCTATCTGATCAGCCTCTGGGATGTAGATCGAGAGATATTCATCATAAAATTCCAGGAACTAGAACTTGAGTAGATGGATATCTACTTCATCAAGGGATTGTCCTAATGAGGGGAAGCGGTCCAAATCTTTGGATCTTTCCGAGGAGGTGAAAGTACAAGGACTCTAGCCTAGAGGCATTGTCTTAGTGCCAAAATGACCAATGGAGGTAAGGTGAAGATAGTGACAATCACCAACAACCTCATCTTGAGAACGATCTTGTTCACTATGGTGCATGTAGCCAACATGCAATCCTTGCATGGGGCTTCAAAATACTAGTTCTAATATGATATCGCATGTTTGGCCCCCATTGTCTTCAACTGGTGTGGAGGCCTTTTGGAAAACATGAAACAACAACTGACCAAGGGGAAGCATGGACACCTGAAGCAATTTGGGTTCGGTTCTATATTGGTGACCTTCTTTTTAGAGCGAGTGCCCCTATTTTGGTATCAATGGGCAGAGGTACCAGATCTTGCCCCCCAAGATCCGAGACTCGTACGATGGAGTCAACTCATGCCTCGAGGAGGAACAGGTCAGCACATGCATTACCCACCACAATTTTTTGTTTGGCTAGAATGCCAACTACTCATGGTGGACGATTACGCTTATGCTGGCATGGATTTCAAGTGGGATCCAAATCTACCTCTACCACTAGGAGAACAATGGACCAATGTAGGTAAAAACTTGTTTTTTTGGAATTTTTCAAGTTTTATGATTTTTTATAAAAGTGTAGACTGAAACTCAACTTATGATAAATGTGCAAATGTGGGACCAGAGAGACCACCAAGCATGTTGCCAATAGCACAGTGATTTGCACATCAGATACTGGATGTAAAGTATGAGGAAGGGGTAGACCCCTTAGTTGATATGGAGCGCAATATGGAGGTGATAACCTGTGGAGTCCCAGAGTATGCCACTGTTGATGATGTTCCACTGCATTGGAAGAGACATAAGGTGGGAGTCTCTGCGAGACTACGTCGACTGTTAGGCGAGTGATCAGAGCAGTCTCATGCTATCATGAGCACCATGCAATCTAATAGTTTATCTATTATTTTTACACATTTTGTAGGCATTGAAAACCAAGTGTCTCAGAACATGTTGTTTTTTAATATTTTGGTGTAAACGCTCCAACATACATCATATATATACATGCATGTTTTATTTCCTACTTATGTGTCCATAACATGATTAGTTTTATAAATGACGCAAATTCCTATCAAGAACAAAAATTTTTAATGCATCTATTAATATTATTTAAATTTCATGGAATATGTTGATATGTAATGAAATAAAAATTTCTTTCCAGCAATCTAACACATAAATACATACACAAAGTTTGTGGAATTCTTACTAAGTAATGATTGTTTAATTGTAACACAACGAGCTGCGAATCCAACTTGACAAGTAAATCCCTAATTCCAAGGGAAACTACTTCTGACAAGAGTTCAATAACTGCACTATAGTCAGCAAAATTATTGGTTGTTCGACCAAGGCAGATACCTTATAAGTTAAAAATCAGCTCGCCATTAGGGTCATAGAGTGCCCATGCTATGGAAGACAGATTCTGTGTGCTACAACAAGCACCATCAGCAAAACCAATGTAATGGCTTGACGACATCTGCAAACTGAGTGGAACACAAGGTAACCAGAAAAAAACATGTATGCAAAGCAAAAAATCACACACCAAAAAATAAAAAACACACACTAATGAATTAACACACTAATGTACAAAAGTCACTACATGAATTTCACCCATAATACTTGTTCAGATACAACCCATTAAGGGGTTGTGACAATGCATTTCCCTCGTAATCACATAGCTCATAGGCACCTTTTATAAGACACGCTTGACGATATAGGGCCCATGCCACATGTGTTCAAACTTTCCTACTCCCAATTTATTGTTGGCTTGATCGTAAAGGAGGACCAAGTCGCCTTCAGCAAAAGTGCGAGGAGAAACGGTTTGGTCAAAATGAGCTTTGACTCATTTCTTTTGAGCATCGATGACCATCGCAGCAATGCGATGAGTCTTTTCAAGCCTCTCAAGATACAATAGTCTCTCCTCTTCAAGCGAGGTATTTAGAAGAAGTTCGATAGCTAGCTTAAGCAAAGTGATTTCGCATTCGATTGGAAGAGTTGCCTCTAAAACATATACCAGCTGGAATGGAATGAATCTAGTGGTCGTCTTAGCAAAATTTCTGTAAGCCCAAAGAGCTGAGAACATAATCAATCCTTTTTGTGCTTCCCAATGGTAAGTTAAAGCATAGTAATCAAAACTTTATTAACTACCTCAACTTGGCCATCGGCCTGTGGATAATAAGGAGTTGAGCTATCATGGAGAAGGCACAAATGAGCAGTCATCTCTGCCATCATGTGCTGAAAAAAATGTGATCCATGGTCAGTCACAATATCTTGAGGAACACCAAAACGTGTTATGACACGGTTAAAAAGGAACTGGGCAACCGTATTACTGTTATCATTGTATGTAAGCATTGCCTCAGCCCATTTAGTAAAATAGTCGAGGGTGGCAATTATATAACCATGCCCCCTGGTCGAGCGAGGGTTACATGTCATGAAATCAATGCCCCATTTACCAAATGGGCCAACGGTAATTACTGGGTGTAGGGGTGCGGCTGGGGTGCACTGCTTGCAATTGAAAATATGGCATTCATGGAATTTTTGGACAAGTAGAATGCAATCTTTAAAGATAGAAGGCCAAAAATAACCGGCGCGAAGGATTTTCTCAAAAGTGGCATGTCCAAACTGCCACAGGCACTAGAGTGGAAATCATTTAAGACCCACTCAACCTCTTCAAGGGTGAGACGCCTGCGAAGAACAAAGTCCACACTGACCCGATATAATGTATCACCAAGGATTCGATAGGGTTGGGACTGATGCCAAATGCAGCGTCGGTCAGATCAGGACAACTCAGATTGGAAAGTTTGGGTTTGGAGATAAAAAATAATATCTCCATACCATGGGTCAAGAGTGCTGATAAAAAACAGAGTTTCATCAGGTATCTGCTCAGTAAAATTAGTTGAAGTGCTTACAGATGGAAGAGCGTAGATCAACTCAGCAAAGACGAGCGATTTCTTTGGTTTGGCAACAGTAAATTCCAAATCAAACTCCTATAGTATTATGATCCATTTAGAGTATTTTCCCCCCAACAACTGGCGATTCAGTATATATGTCATGGGGTTGCAATCAGAAATCACTATGGTTTTCCATAAAAGGATATAGTGTCAAAATATTTGAATGGCACGAACTGTCGCCAATGCAATTTTCTTGACATGAGAATATCAAGACTCAGTATCGAGAAGATTCCAGCTCTAATAATAAACCACATGCTAGTTTCCATCGTCATCATCCTCAACTAACACCATAGCAATAGTAGTATCAGTTGCAGCCAAATATAGGAAGTAATTGCGGCGATAATTGGGGGGATGCATTAAAGGAGCATTGATATGCATTTCTTTTAAAGCATCGAAGGATTTCTGGGCAACTTCATCCCAAATAAAAGGGATCCCCTTATTAAGTAAACGAGTAAAACCCTTTGTGAGTTAGGCATAATTAGGGACAAATCGACGGAGAAAATTAGCCTTTCCCTGCAGGCTTTGCAATTGTAGTAATGATGTAGGGGGGGTAAATTGACAATGGCCTCAACTTTCAAAGGATCAATCTGGATACCTTCACGAGACACCACAAAACCCAAGAGTTGGCCAGACTTGACACAAAACACACACTTGTGTGGATTGAGACGGATATTATAATGCTGACATCGTAAAAAGATGGATCTTAAGTGATCTGGATGGTCACGACGCTTAGAAAAATGAGTTGGTAAGTCATCGAGGTATGGCTAAACAATGTGTCGAATGTCGTGAAATGCATAAGAAATTTCTCTTTGGAAGGTAGCTCCAACATTCTTCAAGCTGAAAGGAAGCTTTTTGTAAGAGAAATTCCCCCAATGACAGATACAAGTTGTTTTATGTTGATCAATAAGTGAAATGTTAATCTGGTTATAGCCAGAAAAATCGTACATGAACGAGAAAATCTCACTCCCAGCACATTCGTCGATGATTTGAGCAATAAATGGAGTAGATAATTGTCCTTAGGACACGCACGATTGATATCATGGTAATCAACAAAAAAATGTATCGTTCCCTTCTTTTTGGCAATAGGGACGATATTGGACACCCAATTTGCCAATGGAATATGATAAATAAAGCCTTATTTTAAAATCTTCTCCACTTCTGCTTTGATAGCAGCAACCTTTCGAGTGTTGGGTTGTGTTATATTCTTCCCATGACTAACCTATGTAGTGAACTGGGGGGTTAGATGGGGGACGGAGCCCCCCCTTCGTTGCGCCAATTGTGCAGTGGGGGGATCACAGGGGGGGGCAGTAGCCTCCCCTGTCCAGGGGGTTTGAAGGGGGCAGGTAGCCCCCCTCTACGGGGTCCAGGACAGCGCCTCGGGAAAAAAAATTTTGGACCATATATTAGGTTGGGCAGACCTACCTATGGTTTTTGGTCCATAGTTTTGGACGCGATGGTTTTCGGTCCATGGTATTGGATGCTTCGGCATGTATAAATATGTATTGTAACATTGAAAGGAACACAATGAAAAAATCAACCTAGTAGTCCCAGTTTTGGGATCCAGTGGAAAATCTCTGTGTATATGTGTTTTATGTGTTATGCTCTCGCATTGTTTATTTTCTGTGTTTTAGAATTCATATGCAGGTAATTTCTGTATGGGATTAAAACCTACATTTGGTATCAGAGTTGTTTTGGCTTCAAGGGGACGCCTTTGTTGCTGAGGGGTTTCACTCAGGCCTATGGTAGACCTTGTTCAGTGGGAGATCTGCGGGATTGATTCTAGTTTTGAAAGAAGATGGCAAGCAGTGGAAAGATAGAGATTGATAAATTTAATGGTCAGAGTTTTGAGTTGTGGAAACTCAAGATGGAGGATCTGTTGGTGGATAAAGATCAGTGGATCGTGGTAGATCCAGGTTTTGATCCAACAGGAGTGTCTGATGAAGAATGGAAGAAGTTGGATCGGAAGGCTAAGAGCACAATACAATTGTGTGTCTCAGATTCAGTATTGTTGAATGTATCAGGGGAAGCTACGGTGAAGGCTTTGTGGGACAAGTTAGGGACCTTGTACCAATCTAAGTCTCTGGTGAATAAACTGTTCCTATGGAAAAACCTGTATAACTTGAGGATGAAAGATGGAGACTCGGTGACAGAGCATATAAATGCATTTAATACAGTGGTAAGTCAGTTATTATCGGTTGATATTAAAATTTCAGATGAAGATAAGTGCATTAGTTTGTTGTGTTCTCTACCAGATTCATGGGATAGTCTGGTTATTGCAATAGGTAGCAATGTAATTGCCTTGTAGTTTGATGAAATAGTCTCATCCCTGCTAATGGAGGAGATGAGATGAAAAAATATGGAGATCCAGAATGGTGATGCCTTGTCTGTATGAGGATGGTCCCAGAATAGAAACAAAAATAAGTCATCGAGTGGGAGATCTAAATCTAGAGGGAGATATAAATCTCCAGGAAAACCTGTAAAGGTGGTGTGCTGGAAATGCGGAAAGGAACGACACTACAAAAGGGACTGTAAATATAAAGCTCCTGACAAAGGAAAGGGATCTGATGATGCTTCTTTTGCAGAGGCGAAAACCGCCTTAGATGAAGGTGGGGATGTGTACTTGGCTTCTTCAAGTACACATGTAGATCATGAGGCATGGTTGATTGACTCAGGTGCATCCTTTCACTTCACTCCCCATAGATAGTGGTTGTGCAAGTATGATAAACATGATGGTGGTGATGTCTTCTTAGAGGATGATAGGAAGGCTAGAATCATTGGTTGCAGAAAAGTAAAGTTGAATTTGCAAGGTGGAAGGGTTATAACACTTCTGGGTGTTTTGCATATTCCTGCATTAGCCAGAAATATGATTTCTGTAAGAAAGCTAGATGATGCAGGTGTAAAAGCAGTGTTCGAGAAGGATACCTGCAAGATGGTTCGAGGAGCACTGGTATTCATGCAAGGAGTTCAGACTGGAACTCTGTACAAGCTGCAAGGTAGCACTGTTGTTGATGGGTACAATAGTTCTACGGTTCCTGAAAGTGGAGCAGAAAATCTAGTGGTCTCTGGAGAGAAGACCATGTTGTGGCATCAAAGGCTTGGACATATTGGAGAGAAGGGCCTTCAAATACTTCATTGTAAAGGTATGGTAGGAGGTATGAGTAATAGATCTCTGGATTTTGATTTCTGTGAAAATTGTGTATATGGGAAGCAGAATCGGGTGAGTTTCCCCTCTGGTAGTAAGAGGGAAAAAAAGATATTAGAGCTTGTGCACAGTGATGTGTTTGGACCTGTGAAGGTTCCATCACTGGGTAAGTCTATGTACTATGTATCATTTATAGATGACTTCTCAAGGAATACATGGATATATTTCCTTAAGAAGAAATCTGAAGTCTTTGACAGGTTTAAAGAATTTAAGGCTCTGGTGGAAAACCAGACAGAGAAGAAGATAAAGGTGTTGAGGACAGAAAATGGTGGAGAGTTTTGCAATAAGGAATTTGAAGAATTTTGTAAGAGGTGCGATATAGCACGACAAAATACTACTCCATATACACCTCAACAAAATGGAATTGCAGAAAGAATGAACAAGACGTTGATCGAAAGGGCAAGAAGCATGCTTAGTGGTGCTAAGTTAGGACAAGAATTCTGGGTAGAGGCGGTGGACACAGCATGTTACCTGGTCAACAGATCACCTTCATCGGCGTTGGAGGATAAGACTCCATAAGACGTATGGACTGGTAAGAAACCCTCTCTTTCAAATCTGATGGTATTTAGATGTGATGCATATGTACATGTTTGAAAGGAGAAAAGAACAAAGTTCGATAGTAAATCTGAAAAGTGCATCTTTATTGGGTATAAGGATGGTTTAAAGGGTTATAATCTTTGGAACCCAATAACAAGGAAGGTTGTGTACAGCCGAGATGTGGTGTTCAAAGAGGTGAAAGATGTTATTAAACATGAAATCCAACCAAAGGAACCTGATAAGATAGAGTTTGAGCTAAAGGAGGCAGAATCAAACTCTACAATAGAGGAGGAATCAGAAGATGAAGAGACACAAACTCCGGGTGTAAGAAGATCAGTTCGTGAAAGAAGGCATCCAGAAAGGTATAGTCTATCTGCTTTCTATTCAAATTTTGCTTTATCTATTATTGATGATGATCCCATAACTGTGAAGGAAGCAGTAGATTCAGAGGATGGAAAACTCTGGAAAGAGGCCATGGTTGATGAAATGGCATCTTTGCACAAAAATAAGGTTTGGGATCTGGTGGAGTTGTTGGCTAGAAGGAAACCCATTGGCAGCAAATGGGTGTTTAAGAAGAAGAAAAATGCAGAAGGAAAGGTGGAGAAATACAAAGCTTGGTTGGTAGAAAAAGGTTATTCCCAGGTGCCGGGAATTGATTTTGGTGATATTTTTTCTCCTATTGCCAAGGTAACTTCTATTAGATTACTTTTATTTGTTGATGCTGCTTTTGATTTTGAGGTAGAATAGATGGATGTGGAGACAAAATTTCTTCGCGGGGATCTGGAAGAGGAGATCTACATGAAGCAACCTGAAGGCTTTGCGGTGAAGGGTAAGAAAGAATTGGTATGCAAGTTAAAAAAGTCTCTGTATGGATTAAAACAGTCACCAAGGATGTGGTATCAGAAATTTGATATATTTATACGGGACTTGGCTTCACCAAAAGCAGAGGAGGTCACTGTGTGTATTTTAAATTAATTGGTGACCGTGTTATTTATCTGGTCTCGTATGTGAATGATATGGTGCTGGTTGGAAATGACAAAGAAATTATCCAGGATTTGAAGACCCAATTGTCATCCAAATTCGACATGAAAGATCTTGGTGCTGCAAACTATATTTTGGGCATGGAAATTAAAAGAGACTGGGCAAAGAGGAAGCTCTGGTTAAACCAGAGGAAGTATGTCGAGACAATATTGCAAAGGTTTAATATGCAAGATAGTGAACCAGTGAAGGTTCCTATTCCTGTGGGTGTAAAGTTATCTTCTGAATAGTGTCCCAAGAGACAAGAAGAGGAAGAGGATATGTCCCATGTTCTATATGCAAGTGTAGTCAGTAGCCTGATGTATGTGATTGTCTGTACTAGACCAGACATTGCACATGCAGTGGGAGTATTGAGTAGGTTTATGTCAAAACTATGGAAGGAGCACTGGATAGAAGTGAAGCGGGATTTTAGGTATTTGTGTGGCACTAGTGATTATGGTTTGTGCTACCAAGGAAGACCAGAATTGGACAGAGTGTCGAATATTTGTGGCTCTGTTGATGCAGACTAGGCTGGAGATCTGGATTAGAGAAGATCTACAAGTGGGTATATGTTTAACCTATTTGGAGGTGTAGTAAGTTGGATGAGTAAGAAACAATCTGTAGTGGCACTATCAACTATAGAAGCAGAATACTTGGTAGCCACTCATGCAAGCAGGGAAGCAATTTGGTTGTAGAGATTGTGTTCAAGTATGGGGTTAGTACAGGGAGCTATAAGGATAGACTGTGACAGTGAAAGTGCAATTTTCTTGGCAAAGAACCCTGCTTATCATTCAAAGACAAAGCACATTGATGTTCAATATCACTTTGTGAGGGATATGATAGAAGAAAAAAAGGTGTTGCTGGTAAAGGTGGACACTTTGAAGAGCTCTGAGAAGTTCTCCTAGTGTAGAGAAACAATGGGCATTTCAAGGCTGGAAAAATGACTAAGCTCTCATGTGGCCCCCTGTGGAAAGAAAACAACAAGTGGGAGAATGTTGGGTTGTGTTATATTCTTTCCATGACTAACCTACGTAGTGAACCGGGGGGTTAGATTGGGGGTGGAGGCCCCCCTTTGTTGCACCAATTGTGTAGTTGGGGGGTGACAAGGGGGGTGGCAGCCCCCCCTATTCGGGGGGTTTGATTGGGGCGGGCGGCCCCCCTCTACAGGAAATTATCAAATCAAGATCCTATGAAATGAATAATCAAAACCACATGATATGAAATGAAAGAAAAAACAATCATTCTTAACCTCTAGATATGAAAGAAAATAAATCTTAATCTATGAAAGCAATAAATCTTAATCTATGAAAAACAATAAATCTCACACACTATAGATGGCTAATCCAAAAGCATGAGGGATGGAAAGTTGAGAGGCTCCAAATACAAGCATAACCAAATCAAAGTGAACATCACTCATGAGCATGGTGCCAAATCCAAATTCTATATTCAAAACATGAGAATTTCCCCAACTTTTCACATGCCTTTGAAAGGAGGAGGCTCTCCTATTTATACAAAAACATAAGAAGCTACCTCATTAATGGAGGTCCATTATTCTCTCCCTATATCCCTAGAAAATCTCATAGAGTTACAACTTAAATAGGTAATGATGAGACACATATCCTCTTTGACCTTTATCCAAATCTTCTTCCATATCTTGAAGAGAATTCGAATTTGAGCATTGGAGGCCACATAAGGGTGCCTTGGAAGCTTCCAAATGACCTACGCATGTCATGAAACTCAAGACACTTTTAAGTATTAGCAAGTATATGCCATTTTTCTAAGTTTTAACCATTTAATTCACTTATAATACTAGAAACCGTTAAATTTTGGAAGACACAAATGGAACCCATATAATTATGAAAATGGAGGCTAATGAAAGGTTATATGGTCATGAAGTTGGGACATGTGATTGAAATGGTGGTGATAAAGGTGAAAGTGGATGATATTTTGAATACATTTTGGAGAGTCTACATACTCCCCAACTGATGTTATTGCATGTCCTCATGCAATCTACTGTATTTCTTAATCATGATTTGCTTTTGAATGAGCTTGGCTTATATCAATTGTCCTTAAACTTTGCATTTGACAATTTCATTTCTTTTTTCAAAGTATTCCTTGTCATACATTGAATTGCAACATGTTTGGTTGTTTCTTGTGTGACAACCAAATCTTAATTGGTATTGGTTCTTGTGTTTCAATACCTTGTTTCTTTTTGTTGCAGCAAAATTTATTGAACATATTTAAGAATGCATCTTTAAATCAACCATATAATATGCTCATCATTTAGACATTATTTGCAAATCATATAAATTTTGAACCATAATGCAATTATAACGATTAGGACAAGTATGTTAGATGGAATGAAGTGATATGAAGAGTGATCATAAATGGATGTCCCTTCCCCCCAACTAAAGGTGTTTACGGTTTTTTTTCAAATGAGAAAGAAAATATGGTGAATCATTTTCCAAAAATTATAATTTTAGTATTCAAGGAATTCTATGATTAAAAGCTAGAAAAGAACATACCTTTACTTATCTAGGAAGTGGACAAATTGTGCATATATAGAGAAGTTGTAGCTGCTGCTAGATCATGGAATAGAATGTAGAATTTCATCTGATTCTTGGTTGCATAAATGGTGGATGAGGTGGTGAAAGTGGATTCTTTATTGTTGCTGCTAAATTTGTTGTATCTGTTGCAAAATGCTGAAATGATATAGTCTTCACCTACTACAAAACACGATGGTATAATTCTAGTCATGCAAATAAATGTGTTGTTGTCGAGCATGAAGAGAAGTCATTGGATTATCGGCCATTGATGAATGTCATTAACCAATTCGATGCAAACTCACCATTAATGTCAATGAGTGCCAAGTTACCTAATTACATCTTGTAAAGTGCGAATAAATGAGTTGATGTTGAGCCACTTGCAAGATCTAACGATCAAGGGACATTGATGTATTCCCATGATTGTCAACTAGAGAACTTGTCATTGATGCATACAAGCCTCAAGGTACTAATAAGGACTCTAGCCCTGAACCTAGATAATATGCTGATGTCAATAGGCCAAGACTTGTTAGAAGGGACGCCTTAATGAATCCTCCCTCATCTAACACAAGCATAAAACAATCATTTTGAAGTACTATGAATGAAAGGTTTTGTAGTGGATTCAAGGTTTATATGAAAAAGAAAAAAGGGAAAATGGAATGAATCAACTTTGTAGGGGAGATGAATGGTTTTATTGTTGGGTTTAAAGTTTAGTGAAAGAGAGGCAGGAATGTATAATGACTGTGAAGGAAAATGAATAGTGGATCAAGGTTTTATTTGAAAACATGAAAAGGAAAATGGAATGAAAATTTTATTGACTGAAGAAGTGGAAATGCAATGAAGGTTTTATTTACTAAAAAAGGAGGAATGCAATGGTGAGACTGGTATCTGAAAGCTCTCAAGTGTTGGATCTGATCTAACATCATATGCTCATGCTTTGATGTTTCATCTTTGATGTTGCTTTGATCATGTTTTTGTGAAATAAATGTGGTCTTTGAGAGAGACACTGTTCGGTTATGGTCATCTATTCTTCCTCCTGGAACCTGCAAAAAAAATAGTACTTCTTCTGCAATGGAATGTAAGATTATCAAAAGAGAGAGGTGATCAATCTTTCTATTAATGAAATTTACACAAAAAACTAAGAATCGGTACTAATAAAACAAATTCATGAAAGAAAACCAAATGAAGTTTTACCTGTATCCAAACTAGTGCCTCAGGTTACCTGTTGTGTCTTGTCAGCAATTTATTCATTCTTTTTCTATTTCAAACTTTGATGATAGCTTTCTCATTATGTATATCTCGTTGAGATATTTCCAATGATGCTTGAATCATCGAAATCCGATGTCGTATGAGAAAGTTAGGTTGATTTGAAATTTGGGTGAAACAATGAAGATTGTCATGAGGTTTCTCAGTTGCAAGATTGTGCCCTTCTTGCATCTAAAAATCCTATCAATCTTCTTCGGCTGAGTCATGACATAAAATTTTCCTGTTTGTGATGTCGTTGGCTTCTGTACCTACAAGACTCAAAGAAACATGATCATATACAAATACTTTATGAAATGAAAATGCATGTCTACAGGATTCAATCTTCCATCTACAGGATTCTCTTCAAGGTATTTTGCAAAACAATAATCCTGTAGATGAAGCACCCTTATCATTCTTCTTCTTGATCCATTTTTAGTGTTGAAAAATGAGCTGGCAGATGGAGGGTGACTGTGTAATAGTGATGTGGCAGTGGGTGACATGGAAAATAGATGATGTGACATGTTGGCTGATGATATGGCAATGAATGTGCAATATTGGCCAATGTCATGCTGTCATGTGGTGGAAAAATTGTTGTTTAATTAATGTAGTGTCAAAATTGTAGAATAATTAACAAATTTCAATCCACGCAATATTTGAACTCATGGACTCCATTATGCAATTTGAATGACTTACGAATAGCTCACAAGTCATATTTATCACTTTATTGGAATTTTGGAAATTTTAATTATTCTAAAAATGAAAATTGAAACAACAACTTCACAAGTGGCCAATCTAAATCCAATATTTTTAGGAAAATATGATTCCAAAATATTTGTCAAAGAATTTTTCATATTTTCTGAATTCATCATTTCGTAGATTTTTATGAAAATGGGATTCCAAAATATTTGCCAAATCATTTTCATATCTTTTGAATTCATCATTTTGCCTAGAAAGTGAATTTTTTAACCAATTTTTGTTCTATAAAATCTTGGGAAATGTTTATGATTTCTTTTTATATAAATTTTTTTGTTGCAGGTTGTAAGCTGGAGAAAATATCATTTCTGAAAATTTATGTAGTAATTTTTTTTTAATAATTAATATTTTTTTTAATTTATTGATTGATTTTTTTTATTTGTAGCTTGGGAACACTGCTGGGTGACTGACCATGGCTCTGTGGCTAGGTTGTTGGATGGCTGTGACCTTGGCCTTGGCTGCTGGCTGCATTTAATTGAAAACCGTTTTTTCACGCAACCTGACAAATAAGGCTCCAGAGAACCCTAAAAATCTCTCAAATAGTTACGAATTTTGAGGAAATATCCCATGCTAAACATAATTCACCCCATTCTGAGAAAAAAACATGTTTTAGATTTCTGAGATTCGTTTTCATTTGATCACAAAATGCGTTTTAAAAATGACGTTTTTAACCTCTGCGTATTTGGCCTTTGCTCATGTAACTATCGGGTGAAATTCATTTTTTTTCCAAAATTAGGAGAATGCAACATTATTTTGCCATCCAGCCAGAGCTCAAAGGTCGATGGGATTTATATTAAATGGTTTATTTGCAGGTTTAAGGGAGGCGAAGCCTGAGCAATGAAAAATAAATAATAATAAAATCCAAATTCAAAAACCCCTTGAGCTTTATGTTTTAGTTTTTTTTTTTAATTGTTTTGTTTTATTTTAATTGGATTTTCTTAATTGTTTGATTGGTTTAAATTTGTTTTATTTTCATCTTTTTCTTTGTGTTTTTATTTATTTATTATTTTTTTTAATTATTTTTTTTTGTTAAATTATTAAAATGCAAGAAAATAAATACAATTTAAAAATTCTAAATTCTAAATAAAAATGCAATTAAGAACTTAAAAAAAATGCAATCAAGTTTGATTTTATTTTTCCTAATTTATCTACTTGAATTTTTTATTTTTAAGTATATGAATGTTTCCAATGGAGCCATGTGTGTAACAAAATGATAGATATGCTCATATGCAGGTTTGAAATATATTCTTTGATACGTACCCATGTATGAGAGACCAACTGTCTTGATTGAGATGATGTCAGAAGATACTAAAGAATGGAATATTGGGATCCAATCACTGTCTTGAACCAAGATTCAATATAATCTTGTCTTCCTTGGCTTCCTTCTATCATGCCATGCAAGTCCTCACATATTTGATCTCCATTCATAGTGATAGGCATGCATGAAACTTTTCAATTTTAGGTTCCAACAACTATTCTTTATCGATGGGCATCCATGATTCTTGGACCTTATCTGAATCTTCTTTTCCTATTTGTTGTTCTTTAATGGCAACTGGTAAATCATTTTGCAATACCTCAACATCGTAAGTGGATTGAGGTGTTTTATTGTTGGGGATTCGAAATGGTTGTGCAGGTAGTGGAGTGGGAATGGATCTTTGGGGTGTTTGTGTGCGGTAATGGGAAAGGTTGAATTGAGATTAACAGAGGGTGAAACTGATGTTGTGGTGGAGGTGAATGGTATGGATAACATTGATAATGGTATTGAGGATAGTGAGGGAAAGATTGAGTATATGGTGGATTTCCTCTATAAGGCTCTTCCCAACCCTGTTTCCAAGATTGGTTTTGATATTGGGATTGAGATGGCCAAGGTTGCCAAAGCAAAGGTGTTTGCCAATTACTTTGAGATTATTGTGCATAACCTTGAAATTGTGCACAATGATATTGCATCATATTGGATTGATGAGGCTGGCATAGTCCTCCTGGAGCTTGATTCACTCCATTATCCTTTTGGTAAACTGCCTTTAACCCTGGTAATGATGGGAAATCTTTAGTAGTATGTGATCCTGCACAAATTTTACAAATTTTAATGTTATCAAGTGGACATTCATGCAAAGAAACATTTTAAACTTTTTGCTTGTTTTGCATTCTTAGCATCTCAATTTGTTCATTTAAATTACCAAGAATGTTTAGCAAATTGTTAAGTTCAGTTTGACTTACCAATCTCGTTGTCAACTTACTTTCCCTTGTCGTAACTAGATCTTGAGGAGATCTTTCATTCTTTTCTTTTCCTCTTGATATGTTCTTGCATAGTTCAAAAATCTCTTGAAATGACAATTGATAAACCTCTCCTTTTCCTACTAGGTCAAGAAGATCAATCCATTCATCCTTTATAGAATTTAGTAGGAGAGTTTTGAATATGTCTGATCCTAAATTATGCATTTTAGAACTTTTGATATTATAAGTAAATCTCTCCACTAGGTCTTCTAGCTTTTCATCCTGTTTTTTATTCATCTTAAAGACTTCATTTCTAAGGTCATGGTGTTTGTAATGATTTTTATATTTTTCCAAAAATACTCTTTTCATATCATCCCATGTCCTTATAGAATTTGTTCCTAAAGTCATGAACTATCTAAGAGATTTATCCTTCAATGTTGTTGGAAACAAATTCAATTTTTGAATGTGTAATGAGTGGCCATAAGATCTACAAATGATTTCAGATTCAAAAAGAATTTTTATGGGTCTTCTGATCTCATACCTTTGAAGTTAGGAAGTACGGATGGAGGGATGTTCTTCATTTGAACATTGACATCAATTTCTTGAATGGGAAATCCAAAAGGATCTCCATCCATTTCTTCATCCTCCTTTGTCATCTCTTCTACCTGCAAAAATAAGAATTCATGATGTGGATGTGTGGCTCTTACTGCACCATGTGATATAGTGGGGGTGGTAGGTGATTGAAGGTTTTTTTTATAAAAATGATATGCAACTAAATGATTTATGCATCTACATGCTTTAATCATGCATCTAGAAAAAAACTAAAAATGAACTCTAGACTGAAAGCTAGTTCCTATGCACACTTCCCCGGCAACGGTGCCAAAATGTTGAGGAAAATTAATTACCTATCATTTAATTGTCAACCTGGGGGTTTCGTAAAACTTGCAAAGCATGCGTGCACTATATATGCTAGAAATTAACTTCCAATTTAGATCAATCTAACTACTAAACCAAATAACGACAAACCAAATTCACCTATTCTAATTCAACAATCAATTCAAAAGAAATTATAGTATAGTGTATGGAATTGAAATCTTAATCTATCACACTTGCAGGAATTGAAGTCTTAATCTACCACACTTGTAGGAATTGAAAAGCACACCACTCTTTCAAAAATGAAATTGCATGAAATGAAATCTACTCTAAGGGATCATGTGTGCATTATCAAATCAGGATCCTATGAAATGAATAATCAAAACCGCATGATATAAAATGAAAGCAAAAAACAATTATTCTTAACCTCTAGATATGAAAGAAAATAAATCTTAATCTATGAAAGTAATAAATCTTAATCTATGAAAAACAATAAATCTCACACAATATAGATGCCAGATGGCCAGTCCAAAAGCATGAGGAATGGAAAGTTGAGAGGCTCCAAATATAAGCATAACCAAATCAAAGTGAACATCACTCATGAGCATGGTGCCAAATCCAAATTCTATATTCAAAACATGAGCATTTCCCCAACTTTTCACATGCCTTTGAAAGGAGGAGGCTCTCCTATTTATACAAAAACATAAGAAGCTACCTCATTAATGGAGGTCCATTATTCTCTCCCTAGATCCCTAGAAAACCTCAGAGTTACAATTTAAATAGGTAATGATGAGACACATATCCTCTTTGACCTTTATCCAAATCTTCTTCCATATCTTGAAGAGAATTCGAATTTGAGCATTGGAGGCCACATAAGGGTGCCTTGGAAGCTTCCAAATGACCTACACATGTCATGAAACTCAAGCCACTTTTAAGTATTAGCAAGTATATGCCATTTTTCTAAGTTTTAACCATTTAATTCACTTATAATACTTGAAATCATTAACTTTTGGAAGACACAAATGTAACCCATATAGTTATGAAAATGGAGGCTAATGAAAGGTTATATGGTCATGGAGTTGTGACATGTGAGTGAAATGGTGGCGATAAAGGTGAAAGTGGATGATATTTTGAATACATTTTGGAGACTCTAGACCCAATATGAATGTTCTCAACAATTCCAGGTTTAATGGAAATGTCAAGAGGCATAGTAGCAGTGATGTTCCCCATATTTTCCTCTGACAAGATCTCATGCACCAGGACAGGTTTCTGAAATGGAGGCAAGGGATAATGAGAAACAGATGCTTCATGACAAGAAGGCATCTCATAGAGGTTGGGAAGAAATGAAGAATGATGATGTAGACCATTCCATGGAGTTTCATCAAGGGACATGACCTCAACAAAACTCTCATCCATGGGGAATGTCTCATACAAAGGATCTCGAGAATCCCAAGAACCAAGCCAAGTAGATGGCACATAAGTGTCTAGGTTCATACTGAAAACAATATGATTTCTGAAGCGGCCATCGAAGCCAAGATAATTTCTTGATAATTTTTCTCCAATGGACTTAAAGGCATAGCATCGCCAAATGAATCAATCTGATCTACAGTAGGGATAATCCAAGGATCCATAGAAACCAAGATCATATTGACTGAATGAACATTCAGAGGTGGGAGAGTAAAAGTACCCATTAAAGCAAAGTCTTTGAAGAGACCTGCCCCCACACTCTCATAAGGAATTTTAGTATTTCCCAAGTAAGGAAAATTGTCATTCGATGAACTAGAAGAAAAGAAGGACAGTTGATCAACGCTAACTATTTTTCCTTCATGAGGAAAACAAAGAACGCGGAATAAAGAATGCACCACAAAAAACATGGCGTGGGTCCAACTTCGCCCGAGAAGAAGGTTGTAGTTGAGATTTTCATCTACAATTTCTACTTCTAATTCAACAGTCTTTCCTTCTAATGTAATTGGCAAGTTTGTGAGAATACCGTATGGATGTGAACCTCTGTCGTCAAAGGCTTCCAAGGTGTTCAGAGACTAGTTAAGAGAAGGAGAGCCAATGGCTTTCCAACATGAAACTGACATGATGCAGGTAGAGGAAACTTCATCAATAACTATCTGATGAATTGTCTTTCCTTTGATAAGGACATGTATCAAAAATGAAATATGATGAAGAAGATGAGGCACATGATTTTCTAGATCGGAGGTAATTGGACTTGAATCAAAAGGATCAATTGCACCTATGGTAGACAATATTGACTTCTATTGTGTTGGAAAGGATTGGAGAACCTCCAAGGCAGACATCGTCGAAGTTGCCTGCACTAAATCCTTAACAAAATTATAATGTTTCACAGCTCTAGCATTCGGATAAAAGGATTATTTCCGAAGAACACCTTTGGGAGGTGGTCGGATGACAGACTCACTATTAGGGCACTCGATATGGAGCAGACCAGAACTGGACAGAGTAGAAGTAGAATGAATATCAGTAGCTTCTTTCTCCACCATCTACTTAGGCATGGTTTGATATTCTTTAGCTCGAGTAGTGATCGAGATAGGTGATGAACCTTGCATCACGAACACTTGGGAACCTGAGGAAGCAGAGTACTGCGGTTGGTCTACCATGTGCGTCTGCTAAGATGGAAAGGGTTCTTTTAAGACAACTAGAGTCCCTTTCAACAAGTGATTAACTTCAGAACATCGGAGACAATCCTTAGTGTAATGATCCTCCTCACAAATGAGGCAAGGATATTTCAGCTTTCTTCTAGAAGCATCATCAACATATGATTTAGGAGGGTCTTGTTTTGGGGCATTAGATTTGGCCTTACCTTTGCCCTTATTTTTACCTTTAGAGGCCTTATCTATTGTGGTAAACTAAATAACATGTACTTAGAGGTTTTACCAGGACTGGATGAATTTTTTGAACGATTATTAGAACCAATGTTTGGATTTGGAGACTTTTATGTTGTCAGATCCGATGATGGTCTTGGAGCATCAGGTAACATCTCGTACAATGTGCTAAATTGCAATAGACCAAGTCTAAATACTTGGCATGGAAATAGCTTTCTCTTCAGTAACACA
The DNA here is from genome assembly GCA_031772625.1 of Pinus tabuliformis. Taxonomy (NCBI): domain Eukaryota; kingdom Viridiplantae; phylum Streptophyta; class Pinopsida; order Pinales; family Pinaceae; genus Pinus; species Pinus tabuliformis. Next base: position 697,782,869 of record CM062805.1, on the reverse strand, counting down.
TCCACCCATAGCTTTGTCCTTAGAAATCTTACTAACGAATGATTTTGTGAACCAATTTGTCAGCAACTCATCAACAATCTCAAATTTGATGAGGCAACACTGCCGTCTCCATTCATGCATATGATCAGAGATGTGGATCGCAATGTCTTGCTTAAGTGATGTAAGAAAATGAGTGCCAGTTTCATATCGAACTGACAATTGGAAATGAGTAAGGAAAGCCATAGCCAAAGATTTGAAGTCACCGTAGGTACCTTGAGGCAACTCGATATACCATTTAGTGGAAGCAACTATGAGAGTTCTCTGAAAGAGTCAAAGATGGATAGAATCACCTACATACGAGTTGGAGGAGCACCAGAGGTGATATGTCATCACATAGGTTTGCGAGTCATCCTTAGTGTTTCCCTCGAATTTGGGGAAATCTCTCGAAAATTTCGTTGGAACTAGAGGTTAGTAAGGCAAATGAAGAATAGGATCATTCATTAGCATCGAGACATCGGGCAGCTCCAATGTAGCCAAGAAAGGCAATTGCATGTTAAACGACATATAGGGCCTTTGAGGAGACCCAAACTGTGGATTCCAGCCTTGCTGGTAAGGATTTTTCCCCCATAGTGGAGGATTTTGTCCATACGGAACCTAATTTTATCCCCATTGACGGTTCCCTTCACCATAAGGTGGATTTGATCCAGGGTAGGCTTGATATTTTCCTACCATAGGCTGTTGATAAGAATTACTTGCAGCATACGGGTTATAAGGTTGTTAAACCTGTTGACCCTGGACGTAAGGAGATTGGCCTTGCTGTTGCAAGGTTTAACGTTGGGCTTGCAAAGGCTAACCTTGCTGATATGCATATAAATCTTGTTGCTACCAAGGTTGACCTTGTTGCTATAAAGGTTGAATTTACTGATATAAAGGTTGACCTTGCTACTCCAGGGGTTGGCCTTGCAAAGACAAAGGTTGAGAGGACTCTTGAACAAACTGAGATTGCGGTTGCAAAGGTTGTTGTGACTGTGGCAAAGGTTTCCCCTGCTAATGTAATAGTTTGCCTTACTGCTGTAATGCTTGCCCTCACTACTGCAAATATTTCCCTTGCTACTACAAAGGTTTCCCTTGTTGTTGCAAAGGTTGTCCTTGTTGCTGCAAGGGTAGCTGGACAGTTCCTTGGGTTATACCTTGAGGGTATTGATAGTTCCCGAATTGAATCTGGCCATATCCACCAGGAATAGCGGACTGACCATGCTAGACATAAGCTCTTGCTTGAGGAATGTAAGGCAGATTAACCAAGGCTTGCGAACCATATGGGACATAAGCCTATTAGAGTGGAACCTTAGCCATATAAGGCTGCTAATATTGGACGTCACCTGACCCAGATGGACCAGCAGGGTTAGGAATAACACCATAATAAGGTTGATTAACTCCAACCATGTGAGTTTGTAATCCACTCACATTGGTTTTGCCTGACACAAGAGGAGTATTCAGATCTTGCCCCCCAGGCGGTGGCACATTCTGTCCACTTGATGGAGGGGTAGAAGAACTTATCGAAACCTGACCTGAAACAGTCGGTTTAACCAGAAGGGTTGGTTGAAACGACGAGACAAGATGTGACGGAATGGTAGGTTGAACAGGAATTGAGGTGACTGCAGTTTGTACAGAAGTTCAAGAGGTCATGTTCGGAATGAATGGACCTAATGTAGGCATAGAATTAGAAGACCAAATGGGTTTTGATACAATGACGAGGCACTAGGAGTACCCGAAACTAACTGAGATAAGGTGGTATAACCATGTGGCAACATAGGTCCACTAGTTTCAAGAAAGGTGAGTGACGAGACTCTTCCTATATAAGGAAAGCCTTCTGGAAGGAATTCATATCCTTTCTCATCATCAACGTGAGGAGTATGGGTAGCGGAAACTTCCAAATGACCTAGAGAAGAGGTTGGGATTTCACCTTCTGACTCCATAGATGGAAACAATTGGTGACGAGGAACCCAAGATGTATGAGGAGATAACTCCAAAGGAATACCAGGCCAATCATAGGGACTGTAAGGGCACTGAGGAGATATCACAACAAAATCAAACAAAGGATTCGACGAATAGACAACAAGCCTTTGTGGACTTTCAAGAGTCTGCAAACTCTCGAGGATCTGAATAGGATTATCAGAGGTACCCGGATCAGATTCTTGAGGTGACCAGGTATCTAATGGAGGTGGACGAGAAGACAAAGGTTGGATTCATGGAATAATTCCAAGTTCAAAACCTTGATCCTTAAGTGATTGAGGAAGTCCTAGATGAACTCCTTGGGAGGACCCTTCAGTATCAGACAATGAAGGGGAACTATGAGATGAACTCAATTGTTCAGCCACGATGACTTCCTCTCAAAAGAAAAAAAGGAAAGGGGATCTGTTTAGGTCTTTTAACAATCTTGAAATTAATAGGTAATTACTCAATATTGGTCCAAGAAGCAACTGCTTAGGTTCGACATTTTTATCGTGGGCACTTATTTTTAGAAACAAAAACTTTTCCTTTTCATCTTTTAATAAAAGGATGAAAAGGACGAAAAGGTGACTCTAGTCACTTTCAATGATTTAGCGAGTTTGGAAGGACAAGTTTCTCAATGATATTTTCAAATTTAAAGAGTCAGAAAAGAGAGAAATGACTACTTAGGTGAATCTAGGTAAAAGGAGTACCAAGTAACCGTGAACTGCAATATACACCTCAGCAAATAAATTTACAAAGGACTTGGCATACGTGCAGGAAATCTTCCTGAATGTTGTGTTCGATGTATCATGTTTAGGGGTCTCCCTTTATATACACGACGGTATGGGAGGCATAAGTTTGTGCTAGCGCTATCTAATACCGAAGCGAACAATAGCTGCTAAGTTTTAAATATGCCAGAACACATCTCTAGCCTATACCACTAAATATGAATGCTAATGTTTCAAATTCTCCTTAGATTAATTTATAGATTTTAAAGTTGATCTTGGAATTATGTTTCAATTTCAAGGCCTTAGCGATGTTACCTGTTCCTAAAATGCAAACTAGATGATGAAATGAAATCCTTAAATTCGATGAAAGCTATCTATGTAGGGAAGAAGATCACTCAAGTCATGCATCAAACCAAATGCAAAAGTGTATCCATGACAATCTCCAAATGCTAAATGAAAAATATGAAATCTAATATCTCATATGATAAGCAAATGTAATGCCAAAACAAACCTTAAAGCAAAATATACCTTAAGATATAATTATCATTTTTTCTCTTTTTCAAAAGGCAACTAACATAATCTAGTGAAAAAGTAAAAGAGAATGCAAGCAATCCAACAAATATGAAAATCTCTTTCACATTAATGATTTAAATGTAGCTGAAAATGCCTCGAAAACTATGAAAAGAATAGTACTTTCACTTTCACTTTTCGAAACACAAAATTCAAACAAAACACCTCCTTTTGATTCCAATGAGACAATCAATTTGTAACCTATTATTTGTCAAATGAAGTTTTATAAATTTTCACAATATCTACTAATGAAAACAACTTAAGACACAAGAACCAAAAGTGATATACAAAGGATGTCAAAACACACAAGAACTCTTTAACACAAGTAATTGATCTCTGATGGGAAGACAAACAAGTGGACGAAGGTTGACCTAGAAGACCTAGAAACCATACAAGGCTAATCAAAATTCAAGCACACTCAAACCAAGTTAAAAGGTAATTGCAATCAGACAATAAGGGAGTCAACCAAGATCACACTGGTAAATCATTGGGAGAAGTTACACAGAACTGAAATAAGAAGACAAACCCTAAATTCCTTAATTTTCTACAATCATCGCACCTATTAGGAGGAAAGTAGAAATCATCACTACTGTAATCAACAAACGCGTGATATCATCATGACTGTCAAGGTTAAAAACACGATGGTCGAGAAAAACAAAAAAGAAACTCAAAATATTGAAGAACAACTCAAATCAACAAACTTCAAGTATCTACCAGAAAGTGACACTGACTACAGACAAGCAATGAAGTCTAAAAATAAATAGTTGATCAAACTCATCAAAAGACAAGGTGAAGAAAGGAATGGAAAGGGTCATAGGCTCCCTAATAGAGTCGTCATTTTGTTGACAAGGTTAATCCTTTCCATGGATACAGACAATCCCTCTAGCCCAATGAGTGGGTCTAGCAACTGAAGTGACAATCAAGTAGACATCTTCCTATGTTATAATTGAAAAGTATAACAAAAGAGATGACCTACCTCGTTCTGATGCTATTATGATTTCCTTTGTTGAGGACCTTGAACCTCTTGTGTCACGAGCTTGTTCCTTCTTCTCTCAATGCTTATGTACCTACACAAGTGATCAAGAGACAACAAAGCATGCCAAAACCAATAGCAAATCCAATAACAACCTACTTAACTGATCAAGGAATGCCAAGCTAATACATACATGAATATATATATTTTCAGAAGATGAACCAACAGTTGTATATTATTTAAGGAATAAAGGGAATATTAAAACCATGGCCTTGATGTTGAAAGGCTCTCCTTGAGTGGTAATCCAAGTCCAAGCCAAGAAACTCTCCAAACACTCCTTATCCAAGTCTAATGAATAGCCTCTAGGCACAAGCTTAGCATAGGGGTGCAAATGGACATAGATCAACCATTTGGGAATGGGAGAGGAGGAATTTATAGGCTGGGAGAGTGAGTTAAGACTCCTCCAAAGATAGGATTAAGTCCACATCTCAAGGATGTGTCTCATAGAGATAAGACAAAGAGGTAAAAATGGGAGGATTCGACCTCATCTATGCGAAACCACCTCAAGCTCGCCGCTCTAGAAGCTTCTAGATCACGAAGCTTCTCATCTCCTTTGGGAAAAATACCTCATCACGGGTATGCAAGGGAACAGATCGATGCCATCACTAGAGATATAAAGTGCAATAGATGACCATCTTTGTTTTGAGCTTCATAAGAGTGATGACTCTCATTTTAGGGTATTAAGAGCTATTTCTTCATGGAAAGCTCAATGCATTTTCAAAAAAAAGTCTTAGGAGGGATCTAATTTGTATACATGGATGAGCATACTATATATTGGTCATGTTTCGGGCACTTCACGGTATGTCACAAGGAAATGTAGGAGGCGTGAAAAAATATTGTGTAACAGACTTAAAGTCACTCTCATAGGCCTACATGCGAGTGATTGTGGACCAAAGTTTCCAGTTTTTTCCCAACGACCCCGGAATTTAAGCCACTTTTTCAAGCCCATAGCCTAGGCCACTGCCTAGAATGGAATGAAATCTTGAAATCAAGAAACGTATAGGGAAACAATGATGCAAAAGGAATAAGCTCAACAAGACCTTAACTAGACCTCTACTAGTGATGACATGCATTTCGTCAAACATATCATCAACATGTAGCCTATAGGTGTAAAAAACATAATTAAGTGTAGGGATCTCATACTTATCTAAGAATCACTATAAACCATCGTTCCCTCATGTCATTTGCTGCATATTCATCTATTAGGTCATAGACACATTATCCATTCATATACAAATAAAAACATGATGAGAGCCATACATAGTTGTTGTCGTAAAATGTGCATATAACCAACATAATAGGAACAGAAAAACAATAAACAGATTAGCCATCAAAATCCATATATACACCAGTACATTTACACATGAAAATCAAGGAAATAAATTTCTCATTAATGAATACAATGAACCAACTAGAGTTGGGACTAACACGTTCCACCTGACCATAGATTGGTTGAGCCAAGTCCCTCTTCATCCAATCACCCCCATGCCATATTCCAAGAATAATTTTGGGACTCATAGAACACATCAAAACACTAATCAATGTGGATGTCACCGGAGTTCTCTGCCTACACCGTGAGGAATTTGAGTGCCTCATATTCTCTTAGTCTTTATCGTGCATTCAAAGTCTGATCTAGGGATCACTGGGCCCTACACCAATACACACTCTCCAATATTTACCGTGCATTCCATCCCGGAGTCACTAGGCCCAACGGAGAGAAAAATCCACCTCTTGGATTTACTATATATCCCACCATTCACTGGCAAGGATTCCTAGGCCTACTGAGGCACACAATCTAGCTTTACTGCAACCCATAGTATAATTCAAGGGTTACTATGCCAGTGGCATCATGCATCCTTTGTCTGGTTCAGGAGTAGGAGTAGGCAAACTACACTCTAATGCAACAGTAACTGGACAGCTCAAAAGCTTATGCTGTAAGGGACCAACTTTGCGGAGTTTTTTTGGGTCGATTTTCCTTTTTTCAGTGGATCTTTCTGAAGTTAGAAGTTGTAAGGAATAATGTAGAGGAGCCAAGGGCAATTATGGTTTCAGTGGAGGCTTTAAACAATGAAAATAGGGTGAAATAGGGCAATGTGCGACCGATGGTGGATTTCTTGCTAGGGGCTAAGTCTTAAACAAGATTTCGCCAGTAAAATTGCAGATGGGCACCGGGTCTCTGAGATTTTTCTAGTGTAAAGGTTTACAGTGGGTTTAACAGAGTCTCAGGTGCAACAAGGATACCAATTGGGTATTTTACAAGCTTACAGTCATGTGCAGTGGATAAACATGAAGAACAGGTGTGAAAAAGAGGAGAATATGGCAAATACCTGGTTTTAAAACAGCGCTAAAGAGGACGAACTGCTGCGCAGGCAGACTATGAACCCAAATTAGAGGCTGCAATAGCTGGCTTAGTCGCTTTGGAGCTTTGAGAGTGAGCAGGTGAATGAAACAGGGGAGCCGAGCGTTCAAATGAGGCAATAAAATGAAAGGTAACGGTCGTTAGCGTGCTCTTTTTATGCAAAAATTTGACATTTGGGCGCTTCTGGTGCTTTTTTATTTTTTTGGGATGACGCGCTTTTTCGGGATGACGTCATTATGTACGGATGGGTGACGTGGCAGTACGGTAGCAGAGACACGATGGTAGTGAAGTGGCAGTGCCATGGAGGCAAGGCACAGGTACAAAAGGTTGATGTGGCGACAACATGTCAGGGCACCGGAATGCAGAAGGTGACGTCAGCAGATAAGACGTGGCGCTGACGTCACGCAAGGGAGGACGGTAAGCGGTTTCTGGGCGCACCGCTTATGGACGTGAGCAGTTTTGGGAGGAGGGGCTCCGCCACACCCTAGAGCTCGACATGTGGCGGGAGTACGATGACAAAACCGTCGAACTCCCGGACACTAAAGCTCTGGCGGGTTGGCGGCTTATATCACCCGCCCACCGTTGGATAGAGCGCGATAGGAGATCAACGACTGGCGGGGAATTTGACTCAGAGGAGGGTTATGAAAGGGGCCTGCGCGTTATTATAATTGATTTATCTACACGAAGGGGGGGGGAAACATTACCAAAGTGGGGTTTTTTAATCATGGGCTCTTAGTCCTAACTAGAGGTTAGACTAATCCCGGGGAAATAACGCAGAAGGGTTGACTATAGCCCCAGATGAGCTAATATCTCCCATGACCATAATATTTAGCTATAATGCTAAAAAAGGGAGGGGGAATATTTAATATATTTTTTGAGTTTTTTTTCATGAAATTGTTATAATAGTAGGGGAAGGGGAACATTTAGGAAGCTATGTAAATAATGTTAGAAGTCAGTATGAAAGGGAGATGCAAAAACAAGAATGACGATCCAAGTTTAAGGAGTAAACTTAGATTTAAAAGCAAATGAGAATGCGAAATGATTTTACACAAGAAATGTGGCTTCTCTTCAAAGAAGAAGGTCACAACTTGAGATGACTTGCTTAAGGGAGAAATGTAAGAAGGACTGTTTAGGCAGATCCTAAAGCCTTCAAGGGGATATTAGTAAGAAACCTTTTGAAAGGACTGAGGGAAGTTAGACATGCTTCCAAATTTCTGCCATTGAACCACTGCCTTGCTACCTTTGCCACTGATGAGATGAGTCTGCTTTGTAAGGGCAGAGCTGAAGATGACCTTATTTCTGCAACCCCAAGCTACCTACCCTTTCACAATGCCTAGCATTTTTTGTTACTTCAGGAAGGGTGCACTTAGGCTTGCAAACCCTGATTTCCTTTTTCTTTTGAACTGCCTTCCTATCTAAAAACTACCCTTATATCTGCCAGGGGCTCAGGTTAAACTGTTGAGTCCCCAAGATTCTCTACCTATCTGCACATCTGCCAAGCTTAAACTGTTTGGCCAGATACATTCTCTATTTTCTAAAGCAAAAATTTAAACCTAGGGAAACCAAGCTTAGGGTTTTTGGCTTTGCCTTAACTGAGAAAACTTTCAAAAATGGAACCTTTGCAGCATAGAAAAGATGAACATTTTTGGTACTTCCACTGTCAATCATGAAATATGAAACCTGTTGCAACAGGAGGCTAACAGTGGCTCCACTTGGGGATGGCTTTTCCTTGTGAAAAGTCAAGAACAGCAGGTCAGACCGCCTTGATTTTCAACTGCTTCTCTACTCTAAAAACTTTCCTTCTGTTGGCTGCTTTATTTATATACATGGTAGCATCCTTGAGGAGCCTCAGGGCCTTCACTTCGGGCGTCAACTACATCAAGCTGCTATCAAACAGAAAATTGAAATCCTACCTACCTACCCTAATCAGCAGTTGTTTACTGGTTAGGTAAAATGAAACAACCAGTGCAACCATTTTAGCATTTGTAGAAGAAAACAAAATGATTGACTGATAGTTGGTGAAATCAGAAACATTGTCAGGTCATGTGGTCGCACAACCCAGATTGTAGCATATATATGTATTTGCTGAATATCTTGGCCTTCATAGAGAACACTTGTTGGAGACTTTGAGCAGAGAAAATCCTCCATGTACTCTGCTACAGGATCTATGAAAACATGATGGGTGAGAGTCTCTGGTAGACTTTCTTTGGTCAATGGAATAGTTGCATCCTCCGTAACCACCTCTGCAGCCAGTACATCTTTGTTTCTTTTGTGAGGACAATCATCTTTAATCTTTAAGTCAGCAGGTAATATAATTTCCTTGTGACTAGGAAAAGGGAGGCTTTGGAAAACCTCCTTAGGACTAGGAAAATCATATGGCTGAATTTGAGAATGCAACAATTTAATTTCATTTTCATGTTCTTCAACAATCAGGTCCAGTAAACACATTCTGACTTGAGGTTGTTCTATTGTTTTGACCTTTAGCAGCACAGATCTAACACAATCTTCATCAAGCTCATATTGGGATAATAGCTTCCTGAATTCCTCCAAAGCTTGCTCTATTGCAAGATCCCCCACAGATCTTGTCATCCTCTCTCACTATTAGCTCTTGGACGTGGAATTACTTGGCTAAAGTGGTGTTCCGAAATCTTGAAGCTTTAGATCTCTAAAAAATTCAAAGCATTCCCTCTTCAGGTTCGCTCCTCCAGCGGAGTCTTGTTTGAAAATAAGGTGGAGTCGCCAGGTGGATGACTCAGCTCTGAAGTGCCTGATCTGTGTCCACCATCATAAATCAGGACTGGACTTGTAATAATACTTCTGAAGGTCTGGTTCTCTCAGTGGAGCTTTCCAACTTTCTTTGTGAAACTTTGTGAAATTATCTGAGGAAGGTCCCCAGTGGAGTTGCCATTATGTTATCACTCAGGTTGTCCTTAAAGCTCCAGAAAAGGATACGGCCGAGGTAACCACAAACCAACTTTGGACTGCGGGTTCTAGCCTGCCTGCAGTCAGAGAGGGCTCTCTCTTTTAGGTTTAGCTTTGTTTAATGGATGATTTTAGGCTAGATATGATGCACAGGGGTTTTGTATTGTTTTTGGTGGGAAGGATGGTGCTTTCAAGTAGAGAGGCAAGACATAGTCTGGTAAGTTTTCAAACCATTGGGCGTGGAGTCAAAGAACAGGACCGCTGATGTGTTTTCTTGGTCACGAGATAAACATGGAGAAAGGTAACTGCATATGAAACAATCTTTGAAGCTAAAGAATGGAGTGAAAGCTGAGGCATGAGAGGCAATTAAGAATCTCTCAAACATGTTCAGCAGAGGGAAGTTGAATGAACCTTGACCAGGAGCAATTAAGAATTCCTAGCTAACAGTCATTCATATGTGAAAAAGGTTAAACATGAGCCATAAAGGAATTCATATTCATCCCTAAATCAAGAGGAAAACATTAAGAAACCACAGAAACTGAGCATAGAGTGCAAGCATGCAAATTCTAAACCAATCTTTCTTTCTGTGATTTGAGCATATATGAGATGAAAATAACAGAGACAGGGAACACTTATTGTTTCATACAGCAGCGCAAGAATTCCACATTCATATCTTCAACCATTAAACACGGTGCAGACCATTGTCCTCCAGACTTTTGAGCAGTCTTTGATTATAGAAAAGTTTCAGATATACAGTGCGAGTCTCTCTTGAGACACATTAGCCGACCAACCCTTTTAACAATGCAGAGGGTGGTTTTTATACAAAAATTGGATACAAAAATATCTAGACGAGCAGTTAATAGCTAATAACTTCTCTGCCAACTCACAAGGAGTGGTTGATGAAAAGTAAATGCTGAAATAAATACATATGTAACAGTTGTTCTTTTGTGCCAGGAAATATTGACTTTTGATTATGCTTAAGTCGGCTGCATTGCGCTTTCAAAAATCCGCGCTCTCAGGCTTATCGTCCCAGTGGATTTCTTTGCGACCGCTTCAACCTGTTCTGCGCGTTCTGCGACTGCTCTGTCCGGTGCGTGCTGATAACTTGTAGCCGACTGTGATTTTGAAATAAACAAAAAGGGTAAAAACTGACGCTACCTGGGCACAACGGCCAGCATTGCCTGCCACCAGTTCTGAGAAGGCAACTGATGCCTTTGTATTTTGACCAGTGTTTCATCGGCCTCCGTGTACTTGTAATAACTGGGCGGCATCTCAAACAGATGATTGACCTCATGTTCTAGATAAAATAAGCTTTCCAGCTTATCATAGAGGGTCTGCCCTGTAGGTGGTCCTGTCTCTGTTGCAGAACTTGATGCAGCAGTAAGCTGATTAGTGACAAAAGTATTGAGTCTAGTAGTATATTGGTCACATGTCAATAATCTCCCAGCACTGGTCAGCAGGCTGGGCAATCCTCTAATCTGTAGCGCTGCAATCTTTACGTCAAAATTGTCTAAATCTCTTTGTATATCTCGGCACCTCGCTTCCAGAGTCTGCACAAAGCCTCTCAATGTAAGCACACTTTTTGCTGTTAATATGGCATCCGTTCTGTTCATGATATTGAGTGCTGCCAGCTCTTCCCTAGTCTGATGATTCAGAAAATTGATCATTCTGTTGGCCTGATCAGGCATATTACCTAATGCTGCCTTGGCTCTCTGGATTTCATGTTTAGCATGGCCAACAAGTTCCACCTGCTCATATATTGCCTGAATTGACCTCCATTGGCCAGCGATTGACTGATTTATTTTGGCCCACAGGAGCTTCTTTATTTCAGCAAAGGCCTTGTCCAAAGACAACTCTTTCTCCAATGATTTGATTCTGTCTTTTAGGGCCTTGATTTCTCTCGATTGCTCACCCACTGTCATTTTGGACTTGTCATACTTTGTTTCTAGCTCAGCCAATCTTTCTCTGGCTTGTCTGATCTCTATTGCCTGAAGCTCTACCTCTTTGATAGCCCTTTTTAATTCGTCCATACTCATACTAGCCTCAGGAACTGCTGTTGTCGCCGTTGTAGCATCTATAGTTGCTGTGGTTGTTGAAGTAATTGGAGGGGTGGCCATTGCTTGTGCTGTAGGAACAGCAACACCAGTTGGAACTGTTTGAGGAGGCTGGGAGGTCGACTCTCCCTGCTTACTTTGTAGTGCCCTCTCCAAATCTCCCTCTAAATCGATTACTTTTTTATTTAATTTCATTATCAGATCCCATTGATCCTCCGTTTCTTTTTCCTTTTGCAGTTCACCTGTTTGAGGATGCTCAGTAGGTAGCAACTTCAATCTTTTCTTCAGTGCTGCAATATCATCATCTTTCTTTTTCATAAGGGCCCTCACACCCTTAGGATCTTTTGGATCATGACCCAAGTCAATAATGATTTCCTCCAAAGTTTTGATTCTATTATCCTTAGCGGTGGAGGACAATCTTTCGAAATCCAGTTGAGTGTTGGTATTCCTCAAAGATTCGCCTAACTCATGGGCCAGTGTGGCCTTTTCTGCAAGGGTAGCATAAAGCATTTCAGCTGTCTGCTTGTGTAGCTCTATCTGGTCCATAGGGTGAATATCTTTAGACAGGACCTCTAGCCTCGTCTTGACGAAATCTGCAGCTGACTGTGGCTGCTGAATTTTGGGCTTGAAGTGGGTCAGAAACATCTTTTCTTGCTTTATATCATATGCTGCCATCAGTCTTTCCTGTTTGGCAGGTGTTGCCTTCAGAAATTGTTCATATAATTGCACTCTTAGTAGCTCATTTTGAGCCTTGATTTCCTTGAAGCTGGCCTTGGTGCTGACTGGTTTTTTGCCTCTTTGTGTGGAGGAAGATACCTCCATGCCACGTTGTGTATCCTGCTCTTGCTGTCTCTGCTGCTCTTGCTGAAAAGAGCGTGTTGGTGTATGCTGGCTTTCTTCCCTTCTCGGGCTTTCCACGATCTCCTCACTGACCTCCTCCTCAATTGGAGAATCCCCTCTTTGCCTTTTTGACTCAGGCTGTTGCATAGACCCACTAGCAGGTGTGGAGTCTTCCCGGTCTCTTTTCCTGCCTCTCTCTTCATTGAGTGGAGTTTGGAGAACTGGTATTTGAGCTGCCTCTGTTTGTTGTGGAAGGGCTTGCCCTTGAGTCTCCCCCATTGAAGTGACTGGCTGCTCTCTTACCATTCCTTGTTCTGTTTCCATTGGCTCTTTCCCTTTGGCTGTACCCGCTGTTGAAGTTGATGCTCCTTGGGCAATCTGTGAGGCCGTGGCTATAGATGGGCCCTCTTCGACTTGGTATGGCAGCCTGAAATATACCTGGTCATCAGAATCCAAGTCAAGAGTTTTTTCAAGATCTCTAGCAGTTTGTTCCATAATTTCCTCTTGAGTTAATTCTTCAATTAAAGTTCCAAGTGCCCATGCATCCTGATTAGCATATGGTTCAATGTCTGGCTTTTTGGAGTGCTCATAGGGTGTCAACCTATATTTGATTCTTCTGGCATTAATAAAACCAAGCGGGTCATAGGGGACCCACCAGAAACTCTTCTTCAACTTAAATTGATCGCTGAGTATCAGGTCAGCCTCTTGCCAACCATCCTTCTTATTCATAATGAAGGGGCCTAGACGGTCTCTGAATTTCAGTTGTGCCCTTTTCTTAGCGCTGTGGAAGTGAGTCAAATCTGAGTTTATAAGTTGCCTGTAGTATTCTAATGCAAACAACCTCATTGGCACATATCTCGGGAGCTTGTAAGGGCACAGCTCACAGCCATACATTCTGATGACAGTATGGTTTTCATACAGGTACCAATCACCTAATTTGAAATTCTTAGACAGCTGCAAGATCTTTTGCATTTCATAGGTTATTCTGGGAGGAGGAACCTTCATTAAGAGGCAGGACACAGGATATACAAACTGGTCTATGAATTCAGAATATGAATAAGGGGAGTCTTGAACTTGGTGGAAAACTGATGACCAGAAAACAACAGACCTCCTTTCTCCCTTTGAATCCAGTTTCTTGATAGGGCATTGGAAAATTTCAGATTGATAGAACATGAACAAGTGATAGATATAGGAGGAATATTTGAAGATTCCCTGCCTATCTAGTCTAGTGAGCTGGTCATGGATTTTGTCTGATATGAACCTGGCATAATTATACTTGACAGCAGGAGGTTGTCCTTGGCTGAAAGAAGACAATATAATGAGCACTGTCTCATCTACAAGTTCAGCTGATGTGAAGCCCAACACATAGGTTATCATATCTATCAGTAGCTTACCCACCTCATTGAAATGGTCATAAGGATATGGAGCTGATTCCTTTGGCTGGCAATCTGGCTTCATGAATGTCTCTGTAATCATCTCCATCTTGGTAGCAAGTAACCAAGAGGTCTCTTGCAACAAACTGTTTATGGACAACGGCAATAGCGTGTGATTCGTTCTGAAGTTCAGCATCTGGTTGATGGAGTCAGGAGTAGTGTAGAAAAGTATGCTTCCAGATGAAGACTTAACAGCCCTTTGACTCGGTTCATAATTTGCAGCACAGAGATGAATAATCTCAGGAAAAATATTCACAAAAGGGAGGAAATAATAGGGCAAATTGGACTGCCATATGCAATACTTGTCAGATTTGTCTAAAAAATTGTTTCTCAGCTGGCAGTAGGTGCGCAGATGATTTCTTTTGGCAACAAAATCCTGAATCAGATAATCTGTATCGGCCAAAGGCATGGATTCCAGTTCTTTGCTTGGTGGGTTTACGGGAGTGACATCCAGAGCAGATGGGGCAGCCATTTATGCAATTCTCTGAAGGCTTGAGCTGGAAAAAGGGCTACACAGCAACTGGCTAACAGATTTGCGTGTAGTAATCAGCAGGAGTAGGCAAACTACACTCTAATGCAACAGTAACTGGACAGCTCAAAAGCTTATGCTGTAAGGGACCAACTTTGCGGAGTTTTTTGGGTCGATTTTCCTTTTTTCAGTGGATCTTTCTGAAGTTAGAAGTTGTAAGGAATAATGCAGAGGAGCCAAGGGCAATTATGGTTTCAGTGGAGGCTTTAAACAACGAAAATAGGGTGAAATAGGGCAATGTGGGACCGATGCTGGATTTCTTGCTAGGGGCTAAGTCTTAAACAGGATTTCGCCAGTAAAATTGCAGATGGGCACCGGGTTTCTGAGATTTTTCTAGTGTAAAGGTTTACAGTGGGTTTAATAGAGTCTCAGGTGCAACAAGGATACCAATTGGGTATTTTACGAGCTTACAGTCATGTGCAGTGGATAAACATGAAGAACAGGCGTGAAAAAGAGGAGAATATGGCAAATACCTGGTTTTAAAACAGCGCTAAAGAGGACGAACTGGTGCGCAGGCAGACTATGAACCCGAATTAGAGGCCGCAGCAGCTGGCTTAGTCGCTTTGAAGCTTTGAGAGTGAGCAGGTGAATGAAACAGGGGAGCCGAGCGTTCAAATGAGGCAATAAAATGAAAGGTAACGGTCGTTAGCGCGCTCTTTTTATGCAAAAATTTGACATTTGGGTGCTTCTGGCGCTTTTTTTTTGGGATGACGCGCTTTTTCGGGATGACGTCAGCATGACGTCATTATGTACGGATGGGTGACGTGGCAGTACGATAGCAGAGACACGATGGTAGTGACGTGGCAGTGCCACGGAGGCAAGGCGCAGGTACAAAAGGTTGATGTGGCAACAACGTGTCAGGGCACCGGAACGCAGAAGGTGACGTCAGCAGATAAGACGTGGCGCTGACGTCACGCAAGGGAGGACGGTAAGCGGTTTCTGGGCGCACCGCTTATGGACGTGAGCAGTTTTGGGAGGAGGGGCTCCGCCACACCCCAGAGCTCGACGCGTGGTGGGAGTACGACGGCAAAACCGCCGAACTCCCGGACGCTAAAGCTCCGGCGTGTTGGCGGCTTATATCACCCGCCCACCGTTGGATAGAGCGCAATAGGAGATCAACGGCTGGCGGGGAATTTGACACAGCGGAGGGTTATGAAAGGGGCCCGCGCGTTATTATAATTGATTTATCTACACGGCGGGGGGGGGGGAAACATTACCAAAGTGGGGTTTTTTAAGCATGGGCTCTTAGTCCTAACCAGAGGTTAGACTAATCTCGGGGAAATAACGCAAAAGGGTTGACTATAGCCCCAGATGAGCTAATGTCTCCCATGACCATAATATTTAGCTATAATGCTAAAAAAGGGAGGGGGAATATTTAATATATTTTTTGAGTTTTTTTTTCATGAAATTGTTATAATAGTAGGGGAAGGGGAACATTTAGGGAGCTATGTAAATAATGATAGAAGTCAGTATGAAAGGGATATGCAAAAACAGGAATGACAATCCAAGTTTAAGGAGTAAACTTAGATTTAAAAGCAAATGAGAATGCGAAATTATTTTACACAAGAAATGTGGCTTCTCTTCAAAGAAGAAGGTCACAACTTGAGATGACTTGCTTAAGGGAGAAATGTAAGAAGGACTGTTTAGGCAGATCCTAAGGCCTTCAAGGGGATATTAGTAAGAAACCTTTTGAAAGGACTGAGGGAAGTTAGACATGCTTCCAAATTTCTGCCATTGAACCACTGCCTTGCTACCTTTGCCACTGATGAGATGAGTCTGCTTTGTAAGGGCAGAGCTGAAGATGACCTTATTTCTACAACCCCAAGCTACCTACCCTTTCACAATACCTAGCATTTTTTGTTACTTCAGGAAGGGTGCACTTAGGCTTGCAAACCCTGATTTCCTTTTTCTTTTGAACTGCCTTCCTATCTAAAAACTACCATTATATCTGCCAGGGGCTCAGGTTAAACTGTTGAGTCCCCAAGATTCTCTATCTATCTGCACATCTGCCAAGCTTAAACTGTTTGGCCAGATACATTCTCTATTTTCTAAAGCAAAAATTTAAACCTAGGGAAACCAAGCTTAGGCTGTTTGGCTTTGCCTTAACTGAGAAAACTTTCAAAAATGGAACCTTTGCAGCAATAGAAAAGATGAACATTTTTGGTACTTCCACTGTCAATAATCAAATATGAAACCTGTTGCAACAGGAGGCTAACAGTACCATTCTTGGCATCGATAAGTGACCAAGAAGAATCAAGTGGGATTTGTCAAGCTAGAGTGTTCCCAACATCAACCATCATAGTCCCTTGTCTTGTTAGGCTGTCAAGTTTTCTCTACCCTATTTTGTCCTATATGGGTATGAATGTAAATTGTAATATTATTTGTAATTGTGTTGTAAGTGAATTCCAAGTGACAATATAGGAATATTGAGAGTCATGATGTAATATAATGATTCATTTTGTAAAGAATTTTAAGAGTCATGAGGGTATTCCAAAGGTCACAAAGGGGAGTTGAAGAGTCAACCCCCTCTTGTTATAAATATAACCTCATAACTCATGTAAACGGATTTTGGGAGCTAAGGTTTTGGCTAGGATTAGGCTTAGGAAGAGCTTAGGAGTATTGTGAAGAGTCTTGGATTCTCCTTAGCGTAGATCGAGTATACTTCTTTGGAGGACCTAGTGTTCTTGATTGTAATGTTCCACTATAGGGGCTAGTGGTTTTCAATGGTGTATGTATGAAAGGAATTTTCACTTATAATAATAAAATCAGGGCCAACACACTTTCATGCATATGTTGTGAATATAGTAGGACTATTCTTGTTGTATTTCCAATGTATGTTATTTAACTAATGCATATGATTATGAACTATTTCATTTGCATTTGTATGCATCTTGTTGAATGTGTGTTGTTGTATTAACTCATCACTTTAACTTGTTGACTATTCCGCATCTTAGGTTGTGATGTGATTTTGCTTGTGTGTTCCTTCCAAGCTGCATACTAATATAGGCTTCCAAGGAGCACACTTCCTTTTCCCTTCATGTGTTGGAACCTTCATGTATCACACTTGACTCTCCATATGATCACATACTTTCTCTCAGCGAAAGTTATCATAATAGTCAAGGCATAAAATTATGACCCATTGGTGGGACTTCATGTCGGCGAGATCCTTTGAATGTTGGCGGGTCCAACACTGTCAACATATCTTTAGCAAAAATAGAATGGCAACAACAAGAGGTAACAACAGTGAACGAAGTGGACCAAATTATACCATGAATTTATGCCACATTGAACAATAGGTAGGTAAAGCATCAAGCTTTAGTAATCAGGATGGATTGTATGGTCGTTAACCAACCTATTTCAATTTTAATTGTCACGGGTTTTAATTTTAGTTATATCCTCCTAAAGGTTGTGGAGAAATTTTCTTTGCAAAATAAAACCCATGAGAAATTTGGGTTGGTTCAGTTGGCCACAGGAACCAAAAGACGGTTGGAAAACGTGGTGGAATCAACCCCCATGACGATAAGAGACATGTCTACTTCAATCGCTCTTAACATTTTACTGTTCGACTCATATGACATTCTAATCAACATGGATTGGATAGCTGACCATAAAACCAAAATTGACTACTACAACAATTCATTGGAGTGCATTAGTGATGAGGGAAAGGAAGTGACATTGCAATGGATAAAAAAGCATGTCACGGTCAAGCAAATTTCAACACTGCAAGTGAAAATATGCAACAAAAAAGGGTGTGACTTGTATGTTGTCTAAGTGACCCACGATTCAGAAGCAATGAGGCCGAAATGGAAACTCACCTAGTGTTAAAATAATTCAATGATGTATTTTTGAAGAAATAATAATATTTCCACCCAAGAGAGACATCAACTTTTCCATTGAGTTGATTCCTGGGGTAGTGCCAACCTCAAAAACTCCATATCATATAAGTATGTTATAACTAATGGAGTTGAAGATGCAATTAAAAGAAATGCTAGATAAGGTGTACATTAGACCCAATGTTTCACCCTAGGGAGACCCAATGCTATTTGTAAAGAAGAAGGATGGCATGTTGCGACTGTGCATTGATTTTCTGTAGCTAGATAAATCTACAATGAAGAACAAGTACATGTTGCCCAAAATCGATGACTTGTTTAATCAGGTGAGAGGGGTTACGGTCTTTTCTAAAATAGATTTAATATCTGGTTATCATTAGGTCCAAATTAAGGATGAAGACATCCACAAGACAACCTTTAGGATGATATATGGACACTACAAGTTTGTGGTGGTACCATTTCGACTCACAAATACACCAACAACATTTATGTGTCTGATTAAGAACGCCTCTTGACCATATTTGGAAAAAAAAATATTGGTTTTTGTGGATGACATCCTAGATTACTTGAAAACAATAGAATAACATGAAGATCATATGAAATCAATGTTGCAATTTTTGATGGAGCATAACTTGTATGCCAAACTGAACAAATGTGAGTTCTTCCAAACACAAGTTAAATACTTAAAGCATGTCATTTCAAAAGAAGAAGTGGTTGTGTACCCTGAAAAGATCATGGCCATAACAGAGTGGCCCACTCCTGAAAATATCACAAAGGTTAAATTCTTCATGAGATTGACTGGATATTACCAAAGAAAATTTTAAGGATGGAATTTATCTTAAAGTTTAGAACCCTTGGGGAAACTTACTAGTCCCCAAAATGTAAATTATAAATTGTTTGGTGATATTTGTGTAAAAATATACAAGTTTCTAATATTTTATATTAGTCTCTATGAAATTTTGATAATTTTTATGGTAAAATAGATTTATATTATAAAATTTGAGAAAAATACTTTTAGAAAAAATGGAAATTGGCAAATCCCTTTTTTGCAAAAATCATGGAAAATTAGCCCATTTGTGAATACTAGCCCCTAAATTTTTCCCTAGATATTACCAACAATTCATTTGAAAATTTTCAAATATTTGGAATCCAATGACAACCTTACAAAGTAAAGAAGTCAAATTTCAATAGACATTATAGTGTGTAGTTATTTTTTAGAAGCTTAAGAAATTACTCACATATGCACCTATTTTGAGAATAGCATATCCATAGGACTTTCTAGTTTATACAAATGCTTGTAAGGAAGGACTAGGTGGAGTCCCAATGCAATAAGGATGTGATTTGTTATTATTCAAGGAAATTAAATGAACATGAGAAGAAGTATGTCACTCATGACTTGGAGGTGGCATCAATAGTGCATGCATTAAAAATGTGGAGGCACTATTTGCTTGGGAGAAAGTTTTTGTTGATGTCAAACCATGGAGGGTTGAGATACTTGTTTGACCAACCCAAGTTAAATTATAGACAAGACATATGGTTTGCTTTGATTAGGGAATTTGACTTTGAGATAAAGAACATTAAAGACAAGGTAAACAAGGTAGCAAAGGAACTTAGTAGAAATTTACAAGTGACCCACTTTGTGGCCATCAGAACTTCTGAGATTGATGTCAATGAAAGGATCAAAGAAGCATTTCTACATTATGAGAATTACCAACATGTGAAGGAATGTTTTCAAAAGCAGCCAAAGCGATCAATGAGAAAGAGCTACAAGCTCACTGATGATAGTATGTTGTTGTTCAAAGACAGAGGGCATGCTCCTTATGTAGCTAACTTAAGGAAACTCACCATGGATAAGTTTCATAAGATACCTTACTCAGGTAATATTGGTTATTAAAAAATGATAACAACCATAAATAAAATGCATTATTGGCCAGGATTGAAGAAATAAGTTTTTGAATACAATGTTAGTGCCTGGAATGCTAACAAGTCAAAGTAGAATGCAGGCACCTAATAGGATTGCTACAACCAATCCCAATTCTAGAGTGGAATTGGGAATTCATATTCATGGACTTCATTATAGGATTACCGAAAAAGACCAAACAACATGATGCCATTATGGTGGTAATGGACAATTTGAATAATACATCTCACTTCATAGCTATCAAATATACCCATAAAGTCATTGATATAGCTCATATATTCATGAAATAAATATTCAGATTACATGGCATGTCTAAGACAATCATCTGAGATTGGGATGCCAAGTTCACTTCCAATTTTTGGAAGGTGTTTTTTTTAGTTTTGGAACACATACAAATTTTAGTACCTGTTGATGGGAAAAAATGACCTCATCAACATTAGGGGAGACCACCCGGTCAGGGCCCCAATTAGACAATTTTTCCGTTGAAGTTGGTGGTCTTGACTAGTTCTATTGGGTCTCTAGTTACATGTTCCTAAGGTTAGTATAAGGTTAATCCATGTTAATCTAAGCGTCATTCTTACCTAATCCTAATATGCTAACATATATGTTACTACATCAAGTTAATGCTAGTTGTTAATCCTAATGTAGAACTATGCTAAGTATGTGTTAATATTACTCTAACACTAATATTATGTTAGATACTAATGTGCTAATATTTATCTCCTAAGTATTCTTATGTTCTATAATATAATCCTAACTAAAACTATACTAATACTATTCAATAATAAAAATACTGCATTATAATATAATACAATTCATACACCAATCTATTATACTTATACTATGATTTAATGTAACTAGCAATTGCACCACATGTTACAAAGGAAATGTCGTAAGGCAGTAGCATAGGAAAGACTAGTAGATCAAAAATAATGATTATTTCACTCTTTTAATTAGAGCTTATGACAACATAGGAAATAGTAGAAAATCAAAATTAATGATTTTTTCATTCTTTTAATTTGAATTTTGATCTTGAGCAAGCAAAGCTCACCACTCAAATGTAATTCCATGCTTCACAAGGTACCTTCCAACCTATGTGATGAGATGTGACTAGGAGACTTTTTTCTTATTATGTTCCCATTCCCTTTCATGTCTTGTTAGTAGTTCTCCATAATAGGTTCTATACTTAAAAAGTAGAGCATCTCCATTGTTGAATTGTGGAAAACTTCAAATACTCTCCAAAGGGTCCATACAGTTGTTTCCTTAACATGATTATTCTTATCCTTCATTGCATTTAGAATAAATTTGAGAGAAACATTGACAATATGAGTAAGCTTATCAGGTGATAAGTAGTTTCCTCTTGACATCTCCAATCTAGCTTTGATATGTTTTCTTCTACAAATGGCATAACAAGGGGGACAACGTCATCTCCCACAGTTCTTGCAACAAGACAAAAGCAATTTCCTCCATCCATAGAGATATTCCATGTCACCTCATCCTGATCTTAATCCTCTTCGTGTTTCAATAATGTATCCAATAACATTGTTAGAATAGCAAGAAGTGCTTGCTTAGTAAAATAAAAGAAAGGCACATCTGAATCACCACTTAAGTCTCCTGCATATTCCTCTAGTATATCAATTTCTTCGTCACATATAGAACTCCAAAACTCGATAGCTTGAAGAGAAACCATCTCTTCATCTGTTTTGATAGCCTTTGTTGTAATAGAAAATATGTCTTGCATGTAAGGGACAAGCTTCTCATAATGTGTAGAAGATATCAACACCAGGAATTCAAAAGCAACTTGTTGAATCCTTACTTTTGGGGACAAGGTTGCTTCACACACTACTCTCATAATACAATCCCTCTCTATATCATTATCAAAATTCATCTAAGTAAAATTCAAAAAATTATACAATGCTCGAGTAGCAGCAAGCCTAACCTCATTGTTAATCTCAGATGAATTCATTCCATGCACAACAACTGTAAGGATGGAATTCACCTGATCTTGGGCAAGACTATCTGCAACAACCTCCTCACAAAGATATCCAAGAGTTTTTAGAGTGGCATGTTTGGGATGCATGGGTGGTTCCATTTTTGGGCCACCCATGTTGAGTAATAATGTCTTAATGAGATTTGGCCACTTCCCTTCAGGTAACTTAATGCCAACAATGTTTTCTATAACCTGTGATGGATTATATCGAGCATCTAGAATAGGTGAAGAAAGAGTTTGTAGTAAGAATCCCTTGATATGATTCTTCACGGCTCCATCATAGGGAGATCCATCTCTGCAATGTGCACTGATCTTTTAGGATTTCAGCTATCACATCGAAAATTCATTTTTTCCTTCAAGGACTTGTTTCACTTCTGGAATTCATCCTTTTCTTTTACTCATCCTTTTCTTTTACTCTCAAAGTAAAATTAGAATCGAAAAGCTCATAGTTACTTTACAACTTAAAATTAAGATACCTCAACTAGATTCCTTTAAAATGCACACTCTTAAATACTAAAAGGGCCTAAATTCATGAATCTTTGCATACCTTTTACATGGATTAAAAAAATATCAGAGAGTAAGTTAAAGTGAATGCATAGATATATATTTTGCAGCAAAAGCATTGTTGTCGCTTTTAATGGCACTTGTACCGTAACTGCTTTAGGAGATATAGAAAGATTCCTAGAGACAGCCTCTAGGCTGATTGTAGACCAGTGCCTAGGACATATTAGATAGAGAAGTGCATGGAAGAATATCAGTGAGGGGTTTCTACAGCACTCCAATTATCACATCGAAGAGAAGAAGATAAAAAAGAGGCTTGATTCAATAGCCCTTCATTAAGGTAAACCCAATCCAATACATGGATCCAAATGTTCAGGGGGTAAATCAGGCCAACCTCAAAGAGAAATGTTTGTTTCTAGTGGCCGACACACAATAACAAGAAGTCTTAATATTGGTATTATAGTAACATGAAGAGGAGGAAAGAAAGGAGGGAATTCAATGCATAGGGTTGTAAACAAAATAGAATCCTTAGCAACAATGTTCCGGTAGAGGTATGGAATATTGAAGAGGTGGAATCGTAGAAACAGTGGAGCGCTAGTCAAGTTTTCTTACCCTATACCTCATGGGTACATTTTTCATGAAAAGAATAAGTAAATATGTGCACGTTACAGGTACATAAGTAAATATGTACCTAACATAGGTACTGTAACTACTTAGTAACAAATATACAATCATGAATAAGGGTGAAACATGCAGCTTCATTACATTATTTCAAAGAAAGAAAAACACATATGAAATGAGATTTACAAAGAGGAAATATACTGCACATTGATCTACTTGGAATCACCAGAATAGTTTCATTAATACTTGAAGGGTCCAAATAACCAGTCCATTACATTCAATAGTGTATTTCTCTACTCCCTCATGAACATGCAATTAGAACCAAAGTGGAATCACATAATTTGGACCACTGCAGGTGTAGAATTCTGGAACCTGTATTAAGTGTTTCTTCCTCCCTTTTATAAGGAGAGGGAGAGCTTGGAAATTAATTACAAAAATATCTCAACCTGAGCATCCAACTCTCTAATTGACTAGCTGTCTCGGTGTGTGATAGCTCTGCTTCCCAAAATGATTCTAAAGGATTCGATTCCTTTCTTGAAAATACATAAAAACTATAGAATAAACAAAAATGACAGAAACAAGGGAAACTGAATGATGATGGAGAAAAATGTCCTTCTGTTGTTCTTGTGAAGCCCCTTGATCAAGCCATATCTCTACGCTGATGTGCCTTTCATGTTGCTCGGTCGGTTCCTATCGCTTTCACCTTAACTATCTGGTTTCACCACTCTCTCAAGTTGGTAGCGATCGACTGTGTTTTCTTGTCACAGACTAGACGCTGAGCTTTTCTGGGCAATCCATTACATTTACAACTGAGTGGAGCTTCACGCTAAGGCATTAACTCTTCCTGAGTCCCCATACCTTCGTTTAATCATTGAAGACATGTAAGCGCAACAGAATTTATTTCTGAGGCCATTGTTTTCCTAGGTTTCTTGTTGCAGGGGCCTCTACAGGATTAGCCCATATCAATTTGCACCTGCTCCATACCTCTATTCAATTTCTCAGCTTCTGACCCATATGCCTTCGAAGCTCTATACCATGCTATCAGAACATCACCGCATTGGGAAACTTACTCTTAAAAGCGTTATAGACAGCGAGTCCTGATATCCTTTGGCCCCCTTTGGTTTAGCCCCTTTCTGCCTTTCTTCTCATCTGATCGGGGGGTTGTGACCTGGTGCTTGGCCAAATATCAGAGGTCAAAAAATCAGTGATTTTCAGTCAAGCTTTTTATATTGGAGCCGCAACATGTTTGTGATCTCCGATTGCAATAACCCTTTAGTGCTTACCCCTTGGTTCCTTGGCTCTTTATGTGACCACGGGCCAACCCCCTTATCAGAGCCCCCCAATCAGAGGTTCACAATTGGTGATTACTTTTTGATGCACACCACAACCATTGATTTCCAATCGTCGATCATCCTTTGTGCTTAGCCCCTGGTTCTTTTAGCTCTTTATGTGACTCTGGCCTAGCCCCTATCAGAGCCCCTTTCTCGACAGAGCGCAATCGGGGTTTTAACCTTGATGTAATAACATGCCTCAACTTGTGAATGCTGATTTGCGATCTCCGATATGATGTCATCCTCTGCCACATGTCACCATGTGAGTGGTGAAACGTGTCACCCTATTTTGGTCCCTTATCACCCCTCGACACGTTGAATCTGCATGCCACGTGTTCATCACACTGCCACGTCATGCTTATGTCAGCATCACCATGGATTTATTAGGACCAATGGTATTCTGCCATGTGACCTTCTAGAAGAGAGAAAAAAGGTCCATCCACCCTTGTTTTTTCACTGATTTTCTTTATAAATCACTTTCGACCCTCCTAATGCTTCAACACAAACATATTTCAACTCGCGATATCACAATATTTTAGAGTTGTCACCCCATTGGTGTGCCGATAAGCCATAATGTTATGAGCATGATCACTAATCATCGATTGTGTTAATCTAGGTTGTCATTGATGTCAATATGGCAATATTCTAGACAGTAAACAATGATGTGAAGCCAAGTAGAGCAGATCCATGAAGCAACAAGAGTATGTCAATATGGGAATATTATAGGATACTAAATGATGATATGAAGCCAAGGAGAAGTAGAGCAAATCGGTGAAGAAACAAGAGCAAGAAGCCATGAGGAGAAACCAGAGGAAAGCCAAGACAGTCAAGCCATTGGAGAGAATATCGGAAGTCATAGGAGCTATCAGAGCAGAGCTATCAAAGCAGAGAAGAGGTATTGAAGCGGTATCAAAAGGCACGGGAAAGCCAAGTTAATGTAAGAGTTGGAGATTGAGGAGGAGCCATATTGGGAGTATCGCATGTAATATATGCCAAAGAAGAACTGCAGAGTACTAGAGGAGTTAACAAAGGAGCCATATCAAACCAGAGAAAAGTGGAAAGTCAAGGGAGTGAGAGGTTGAGTGTTATAGGGGATTTGAGACAGAGATCAATTTATTATTGTAATTGAGCTGAGAGGGAAAGACTCATGCCTGGTGTGGACTCTCGTTACTTTGTGTATCCACGTTCAATAGTTAACCAAGTATTTCTTTGTATTCCCACTGAATGGATCGATGGTGATCCACTATTAAGTGAATGAATCGATATATGAATGTGATGTGTTAAACAGAGTGTGGCAGAAACTGTGGTTTTAACACAGAGTCCATCAAAAGTAAGCGAGATTAAGTTAAGGAGGAAATAGATGGAGAGTGCACAGGATCTGTTGGATCTCATAGATCAATGGTCATCGCATGGTGGAAGAGCACGAAGGATAATCAGCAGAGAGGTGGTTTCTCAATACCATAAATGGTATTTCGGGCGGACAAAAAACTATAAGCTGTATTGAAGGGTAGTCACCCGACTCCATTAATCGTTCAACACGTAGCAACTAAGGAGAGAGAAAAATCACTTTATCGGGCGGGTATTATCCGTGCTTGTGTCTCACCCGAAATCGTTTTGGATCGTCAGATCAAGCGGATCCAGATCAATGGTCACAAAGTGTCATGCAATTTAATTGATCGGGAAAAGGCATCAGCTGTTGATATGATGAAAGGAGATCAATGATGGAGATCGAGCAGACTCGTTGGCGATCAAGCTAAGCGAAAACCGTCGAATCGAGCACCAGATCGACGGTCGCGATTTAATTGCTAATCGCAGAGGTGAAGGGCTGATCAGAGATCGGAGATTGGAAAGCACTGCAGAGATGTCTTTGATGTGTGGACCCAATGATTTATGAACGCAGACCCGATAGCTCCATAAAATATACCTTTATGTAATATCGCGTCCGGGTATCGGGGAAGTCACGCAAATCATAAGGGTTGTCACTGTCGAACTGTCGATTGCGATTGAGATAGTGACATGGCATGTGGGACCTCCCTGTTGGTACAAGCCTCTCCAATGAAATCCTCCATAAATAATGATTGAGTCTATTGTATAAATATTAAAGAAAAAAAGGGGTCTCTCTGATATTTTTTTAATATGCAATGTTTCTTTGTAATTTGGCCTCTCTTCTGAATTTACGTGTCTAGTGAGTATTGGAACACTCGAATAGACAGAGGAAGCCATGGACCAGGAAGCTGAAGAATCAAGCGAGCATAGATGGACGAGCGTTGAGGAAGCTAAAGCGATCAGAAGAGGGAAGCCAAAAGGTTGAGTGAGCACAGATGAAGCAGAAGTTCAAACGAGTGAAAGGGAATCCAAAGGTCAGGCATATCAGTGTATTAAAATAGAGAATTTCCTTTATGACGGGCGGCTGTGGACTAGAAGAAAGAAGGAAATTGATGGTCCAACAGGACAGAATGAAGCCAAAGGTCCAGCCAGACAGGAGGTAGTCGAAGGAAAAGCAACTCTGTTGATCGTGTTACCCTGTGAAAGACTCAAACCTGTGAAGAATTAATCAGGTACATAATGCATTCTGAAGAACAATTTTGTGAAAAGATAAATAAAGTTTCATTTGACATCACTTGAAGGGAACAGTAGCCAACACTAGTATTGAAGCATATGTGAATGTATTTTTGGGAAGTAAGAGATTGCAATAGCAATAATAGTGCGCAGTAGTCATACTAGAAGCATACACCATGATAGTGACAACAGAGGCTTAGTAGACTCGCTAAAGCTGTGTGGAGACATTATCAGATATCATGATGGCTATTTGATTTCATCATGAGATAACTTTTGTAGACTTTGTGTGGACAGTATGAAGAGTTGTAAAGACTTCTTCATATGAAGACTGGTTGCCATTAATGATGTAGCATGAAGACTATAGTGAAGCTGTAAATAGACAGGATTCAGTAAAGAAGAGTTTTGGGAGCAGAACATTACCATAAAACATGCCTTGACAGTAGAGGGTTGGAGCCCTTGGATTTGGTGCCTCAGAAATGGGAATGATTGGTGTCCTTGGTGTTGGTGCTCCTATATCCAAGGTTTGTGCCTTGACAACAGAGGGTTGGAGCCCTTGAGGTTGGTGCCTCAGAACTGAAAGGATTGGTGTCCTGGGAGTTGGTGCTCCTATGTCCAAGGTTGGTGCCTTGACAAAACAGAGTTGGTGCTCTGGAGGTTGGAGCCTCACAAAAGTCCCAGTTGGTGCTTGGCAACAGATTGGAACTATATATCTTTGTAGCTATTTTATTACAAAGATTATATTAATAAAAGCATTTATTATTGTTGTCCATCTTGTGTTCTGAATATAAATGTTTTAACTGGTAAAATAACAGTTGAAAAGAAATATTGATTCACCCTCCCCTCTCAGTATTTCCAACAATTGGTATCAGAGCTAGTACCTTCACTCAAGCCTAACAGCTTGAAGATTGATCTTTAGAACACAAATGGCGAAACCAAGGAAGAAAGTCCCCAATCCTTCTAAAGATGTGTCTCCCTCTACCACTGAAATAGAAGACAATCAATTTGAGAAGGCTCCATGGTTCAATGAAAACTTTAATATATGAGAAGCAAGAATGAGGAATTTCTTAAAGACTTAAGGCATTTAAATCTGGAAATTAGTGATTGTTGATAGCATGATGGATGGAGAATCCAAGGAGTACAATGCAAAAGCAATGAAGGCAATCTTGAATGGGCTACCTGATTCTATAAAGAACAATTTAGGAAAATGTTCATCAGCAAAGGGTATATGGGACAAAGGAGCATTGATCATGACCATCAGTCAAGAAGATGATGGAAATCAAGAAGGAAATCCATAACCCATCACAGAAGCTGAAAATGAAAATGATGATATCAAGGCTAAAGAAGATCTAGAAGATGAAGAGAATGAAAAATATTTTGTAGAAGATCTCCTTGCTCAACTTATGGATACCATGAAAGATATTATCAATTTGAAAAAGGAAAATGAGGAACTTAAGAAGAAAGCACTAGCTAGTGACCAAGACCAAACAAGGAAGAAAGTTGACCTTGTCAAGCTTCAAGTACAAGAAAGGGATGAAGAGCTTGCCAAGCTTAAGAAAGAATTGCATCAAAACAAAAGAAAGCATCATGAAGAAGTCGTATCCATGACAAATTAATTGGATAAATCAAAGAAACGGGAAGATACCTTGTCAAGTCAACTACAAGAAGCAAGAAAGTTAGTACAACGAGCTCAGAAGACAATGGAAGCATTAGAAATCATAGAAGAACAGGTCAATGAAGCAGAAAAGGAGAGAAACTCCATGATATGTCAACTAAAAGAAAAGGATGAAAAAATCTTCAAATTAAAATCTAACATCGAACTTCTCAAGGTCAAAACATGTAAAGCTACAAGGATCAAGGAAGAAATGGAGAGCAGTGTAGCAAAGGAAAATGAATAAATCTTCAAAATGAAGTCAAATATCATCTCCCTTAAAATAGAAGCAAATGAAGCTGCTCATATCAAGGAAGAAACTAAGAAACAACTTGCTAATAATAACAATGAGTGTGAAAGATTGGAAGAAGAGATTGTCTTCCTCAGGAAAAAGGTTGAAGGGATGAACAAAAACTTGAAGAGCTCTCAAGCCTTGGATGACATGCTCAGCCATAAAAGATGTCCATTTGATAAATTAGGTCTCGGGTATGCAGGTGAATCCTCAAATAGGAATGATAATGCTTCAAACAAAAGGGATGTGAAGAATCCAGAAAGGAATGGTGATGCTCCCAGTTCCAGCAAAGGAAAGGAGAAAAATCAAGGCAACAATGGAAGAAATCCTGCTCCAAGAATAAATGTAGATAATGTCAAGGATGCTAGAAGTAATGGTTATCATCAAAGGATCTCAAGACAGAAATACTTCAGAAGTACATCAAGGAAATCTCCATCTCCCAGGTACCAAAGTTTATTTCTTGGTTATTGTTATTATTGTACAAGCTTTGGTCATATGGAAAAATATTGTAAAGAATATCATAAAGATAGATGTTATGGTCCCCAACCATATCATAAAGATATATATTTTTGTCCCCAACAATCTCCAAGGAACAATTTTGCAGGAAAAAATCATAAATTCTTATTCATGAATAATGTAGAATGCTTCAAGTGTCATAACATTGGTCATATGGCACATGATTGTAACTTAACTTGGGCTATTACACAATATAGAACCATGCAAAATAAGAAAGTTACACAAGTATGGAGAAGGAAGCGAATACAATCCGAAAGTCCCTTGAACTCTCCAGCCAACAACACATGTTGTTGACCTGACATTCGACAATCTTAGCATTTGATGGGAAGACTCTGCCAAAAGAGATGATGCATACAGTCAGGGGGAGCCTGTGATTCTTGATCATTATTGTAGAAGCATTGGAGTGAAGAATCTCTAAGCATTGTTGAAGCCATGATAAAGTAGTTCTGAGACATGAAGATGGGATAATGTGCTAGTTGCAGCAATCCTTCTATCTTGAGTAAAAAGAAGAGCACTATGACAGGGGGAGTAACAGACCCATGAAGATCTACTATTCATGAAGAAGAGTAGCAATTTGACAAGGGGAGTCCTTGTGCACTCCTTTGCCATTGATGTCAAAGGGGGAGAGAAGAAGAATATTTCCATCAATAACAAAGGGGGAGATTGTTAATCTAGGTTGTCATTGATGTCAATATGGCAATATTCTGAACAGTAAACAATGATGTGAAGCCAAGTAGAGCAGATCCATGAAGCAACATTAGTATGTCAATATGGAAATATTCTAGGATACTAAATGATGATATGAAGCCAAGGAAAAGTAGAGCAGATCTATGAAGAAACAGGAGCAAGAAGCAATGAGGAGAAACCAGAGGAAAGCCAAGACAGTCAAGCCATTGGAGAGAATATTGGAAGTCATAGGAGCTATCAAAGCATAGCTATCAAAGCAGAGAAGAGGTATTCGAGCGGTATCAAAAGCCACGGGAAAGCTAAGTTAGTGTAAGAGCGGGAGATTGAGGAGGAGCCATATCGGGAGTATCGCATGTAATATATACCAAAGAAGAACATTAGAGTATCAGAGGAGTTAATAGAGCAGCCATATCAGACCAGAGAAAAGCAGAAAGTCAAGGGAGCGAGAGGTTGAGTGTTAGAGGGGGTTTGAGACAGAGGTCAATTTATTGTTGTCATTGAGCCGAGAGGGCAAGACTCGTGCCTGGTGTGGACTCTCATTTCACTGTGTATCTGCGTTCAATAGTTAAGAGGGTATTTCTTTGTATTCGCACTAAATGGATCAATGGAAATACAATATTAAGTGAATGAATCGATATATAATGTCGTGTGTTAAACGAAGTGTGGCAGAAACTATGGTTTTAACACAAAATCCATCGAAAGCAAGTGAGATTATTTAAGGAGGAAATAGATGGAGAGTGCACAGGATCCATTGGATCTCATAGATCAATGGTCATCGCATGGTGGAAGAGCACGGAAGATAATCAGCGAAGAGGTGGTTTCTCAAAACCATAAGTGGTATTTTGGGCAGACAAAAAGCTGTAAGCTGTATTGAAGGGTAGTCACCTGATTCCATTGACCATTCAACACGTAGCAGCCAAGGAGAGAGAAAAACCACTTTATCGGGCGGGTATTCTTGGTGCTTGTGTCTCACCCAAAATCGTTTTGGATCGTCTTATCAATGGATCCAGTTCAACAGTCATAAAGTGTCGTGAAAGTTGATTGATCAGGAAAAGGCATCAGTTGTTGATCAGATGGAAGGAGATCATCGGTGCATATTGAGCGGACTAGTTGGTGATCAAGCTAAGTGAAAACTATCAGATCGAGCACCAGATCAACGGTCGTGATTTAATTGCTAATCACAGAGGTGAAGTGTTGATCAAAGATCGGAGATCGGAAAGCAGTGCAGAGATGTCTTTGATGTGTGGATCCGACGATTTATGAACGTGGACCCAATAGCTCCATAAAATATACCTTTATGTAATATCACGTCCCGGTATCGGGGAAGTCACGCAAATCATAAGGGTTTTCGCTGTCGGAATGTTGATTTTGATTGAGATAGTGACGTGGTATGTGGGACCTCCTTGTTGGTACAAGCCTCTCCAATGAAATCCTCCATAAATAATGATTAAGTCTATTGTATAAATATTAAAGAAAAAAGGGGCCTCTCTAATATTTTTTAATATGCAATGTTTCTTTGTAATTCGGCCTCTCTTCTAAATTTACGTGTCCTGTGAGTATTGGAACACTCTAATAGAGAGGAATCCATGGATTGGGAAGCCGAAGAATCAAGCGAGCATAGATGGATGAGCATTGAGGAAGCTAAAGCAACCAGAGGAGGGAAGCGAGAGCGAGCACAGAGGAAGCAGAAGTTCAAGTGAGTGAAAGGGAAGCCAAAGGTCAAGTGTATCAGTATAAGAAAATAGAGAATTGCCTTTATGAGGGGTGGTTGCGAACTGGAAGAAAGAAGGAAGCTGACGGTCCAGCAAGACAGAAGGAAGCCAAAGGTCCAGCAGGACAGAAGGAAGACGAAGGTCCAGCCGGACAGGAGTCAGTTGAAGGATGAGCAACTCTGTTGATCGTGTTACCCTGTGAAAGACTCAGACCTATGAAGAATTAACCAAGTACATAATGTATTCTGAAAAACAATTTTGTGAAAAGATAAATAAAGTTTCATTTGATATCACTTGAAGGGAACAGTAGCCAGACCAGTATTGAAGTATATGTGAATGTATTTATGGGAAGTAAGAGATTGCAATACCAAGAACAGTGCACAGTAGTCATGTTGGAAGCATACACCATGACAGTGAGAACAAAGGCTTGAAACAAAGAGTTGGTTCTTGTACAGAGCTTACTGCAATTAATAGTAGACTCACTAAAGCTGTGTGGAGACATTATCAGAGATAATGATGGCTATTTGATATCATCATGAGATAACTTTTGCAAACTCTGTGTGGATAGTAGGAAGAGTTGTAAAGACTTCTTCATATTAAGACTGGTTGCCATTGATGCTGTAGCATGGAGACTACAATGAAGCTATAAACAGACAAAATTCAGTAAAGAAGAGTTTTGGGAGTAGAAGATTACTATCAAACATGCCTTGACAGTAGAGGGTTGTAGCCCTTGGGGTTGGTGCCTCAGAAGTTGGAAGGATTGGTGTCCTTGGAGTTGGTGCTCCTATATCCAAGGTTGGTGCCTTAACAGCAGTGGGTTGGAGCCATTGAGGTTGGTGCCTCAGAACTAGAAGGATTGGTGTCCTAGGAGTTAGTGCTCCTAAGTCCAAGGTTGGTGCCTTGACAAAATAGATTTGGTGCTCTGGAGGTTGAAGCCTCACAAAATTCCAAGTTGGTGCTTGGTAATAGATTGGAACCATATATATTTGTATCTATTTTATTGAAAATATTATATTAATAAAAGAATTTATTCTTGTTTTTCATCTTGTGTTCTGAATATAAATTTTTTAACTGGTAAAATAATAGTTGAAAAGAAATACTGATTCACCCCCTCTCAGTATTTCCAACAAATTGCCATGGACAATCGATTATCGATATCTCGATATCACTCCCAGACCTCTGATGTGTGGGACCTCCATTATGCTAGGGCTTCTAATTTTTGGGATCATCGATATGCAATGCGACCCTGATGTGCGATCTTCGATTGCCATGTCACTGGAACCTCGATATGCCATGCTGCCTGGTCCTTTGATATTTGCAATCGCCGATATGCAGGATCGCTGGAACCTCTGATCCTTGATATCAGTGATCGTTGATCACTATTTTTCTCTACCCTCCCCTGCTGCTGCTTTCAAAAAACTCTGATTGTGATTTGTGATATGCTCCTGGACCTCCAATATGTGATTCTTTCCTCCTTTCAAAGGTGACAAAACCCCATATTTAACAGGCCATCTTCTGATTCCGAGGTTCATTTGAGCAGTTCCATATACTATTGGAAAGCTTATTCCGAGCACTATCCCATGAAGTGGGTATGATTTATATTTGAGAGCTTATATGGCTTGGAAGATGACTTCATACTTCACTTCTCTTTTGCACTTTGGGCAACTAAAAACCCATTTTGCAATGAGTGACAACATTGGATCCAACTGGGGATAATGCCTTGCTGGAAAGGTGCTAAGAACCTACAGACTAGTATCCTTCACCATTGGGCATGGAGTTAAAATTATAATGAACTTATATAGCTAGAAAATCTCCATGAAAACTTTTTCATAAGGAGTCCTTTCCTTATCAAACTGAAATGCAAAAAAAATAAAAACTACCAACTAGAAAGTAAATGCTTAGCTAGTGAGCTTATTTATGTACACTCCTACTTATGTACAGGGCTCAATTCACCTAAGTGAGTTCAACCCTCCAATGGAGCCAGGCAAACATTTGGGTGCTGGACCTAATGCCTCCATGTTGCTGAAATTTAAAAATTAAAATAAGCATGCACCATGAAAAAAATTACAAATAAAAAGCTTTATGCATACTCCAAAAACAACCTTTGATGTTAACTGAAGAATTTTCTCATGTAATCAGCTATAGGGTCATAGAACCAAACAGAAGAATTTGCAGCTCCCTTATTTTCATATAAAGTTTGCTGACTAATATCTTCTAGGCCAAGGCAACCACAAATACTGTTTAGATCCTCAGCCTTAGATTTTTCAAGAAACGCTTGTTGCTGGAAGCTTTCTCCCCACTTGCTGGTAAACCACTCCCTTTGAACATCTGTAACCATCTCATCCTCCTCTGAATAATATGAATCATAAATAGGAGGAGGTTCTTGAACTTGTTCTCCAGGTGAAGGGTGTGCATTGTAATCTGGAGCCTCTTTATTAACCTCCTAGTGAGCCTCCTCTTCTTGTGTAGCTTCCCATGACTGGGATTGTTGTGGCTTTGCATCACTCGACTCTCCATCATATTCATATGCATCATAAGAAGGAGAAACATCAAATTAGGCTAAATAAGATCTCTGAGGGTTTATTTGCAGCTCAATGGTGTTTCCTTCTTATCTTTATTGATCATTGGGTGATTCTTCTTTATGCGAGTAGATGTTTTCTTGGAGCGGAGCTCCACAAACATCTTCAATAGGGTCATTAACCTTAGGAATATTTTCAACATTAAAATGCGCTCAACAATCTTCAAAAAAGGCATTCACTGGATATAATCTTTTGCAATAATGATGGAATTTTATATGAAAACATTTTAATGAAGATATGTTGCCACAAGGTATTATTTTGTACCAAATTCTAAAATCGTCTTCTAAAGAGTACATGAACAATTTCATTCACACATCTTCAAAAATAATACCCTTTTGTTCCATGCATTCATGAAAATCCTTAAGGTGTTGGTTCGGCCTTCTCTCTATGTTTCCACTTAATCTAGGAAAATAGGTATTCCGTTCGTGAAATGAAGGGACATGATTTGGATAACCAGTGATAGAAGAAAAATTCAGTGGGGAAAATTGGTTGCCCAGGAATGTAGGAATGGCCATTTTGAAAACCCCCTAGGCAAGTGATCTCCGTTTTAAAGGTAGGGAAAGCTTTTGGTTGCTTTAGCATCAAAGTGAGTATGAGGCTGCTTTAAATCCAAGGCGATCAAATAGAGATATGGACAGTGGATTCGCCAAGATGTTTACCATAAGATTGAAATAGTGGAGTTGCCAAGGTGAGATATCTTCAACCCACACTTCTCTTTCTCACCTAACAAAGGGAATGTAAAAATTTGTCATACCCAGGGAAAATTATTCCAATATGTTCCCTAACAATGGCACCAAAAATATGTTGTCTCTTTTAATGGCACCTGTAGCACAAGTGCTTCAGGATATATTGAAAGCTTCCTAGAGACAGCCTCTGAGTTGATTGTAGACAAGTGCCTAGGACATCTTAGATAGAGGAGTGCATGGAAGAATATTAGTGAGGGGTTTCTACAGCACTCCAATTGTCATGTGGAAGAGAAGAAGATTAAAAAGGGGCTTTGTTCAAAAGCCCTTCATTAAGGTAAACTCAATCCAATACCTGGATCCAAATGTTCAAGGGGTAAATTGGGCCAACCTCAAAGAGAAATGTCTGGTTCTGGTGGCTGACACACAACAACAGGAAGTCTTAATATTGGCATTGTAGTAACATTAAGAGGAGGAAAGAAAGGATGGAATTCGATGCATAGGGCTGTAAACAAAACAAAATCCTAAGCAACGATGTTCCAGCAGAGGTATGGAAGATTGAATAGGTGGAATGGTAGAAATAGTGGAGCGCTAGTCAAGGTTTCATGCCCTATACCTCATGGGTACATTTGTCACCAAAAGCATAAATAAATATGTGCACATTACAAGTACATAAGTAAATATGTAGTTAACAAAGGTAATGTAACTACTTAGTAACAAATATACAATCATGAAAAAGGGTGAAACATGCAGCTTCATTACATTATTTCAGAGAAAGAAAAACACATATGACATGATATTTACAAAGAGGAAACATATTGCACATTGATCTTCTTAGAATCACGAGAATAATTTCATTAATAATTGAAGGGTCCAAATAACCAATACATTACATTCAGCAGTGTATCGCCCTAGTCCCTCATGAATAGGAAATTAGAACCAAACTGGAATCACAAAATTTGGACCACTGCAGGTGCAGAATTCCAAAACCCGTATTAAGTGTTTCTTCATCCATTTTATAAGGAGAGGGAGAGCCTGGAAATTAATTACAAAAATATCTCAGCCTAAGCATCTAGCTATCTCAGCGTGTGATAACTCTACTTTCCAAAATGATTCTAAAGGATTCGATTCCTTTCTTGAAAATACATAAAAACTATAGAATAAATAGAAATGACTGAAAATAGAAACAAGGGAAACTGAATGATGATGGAGGAAAATGTCCTTCTATTGTTCCTATGAATCCCCTTGATCAGGCCACGTCTCTACGCTGATGTGCCTTTCCTACTGTTCGGCTGGTTCCTGTCACTTTTGGCTTAACTTTCTGGCTTCACCACTCTCTCAAGTTGGTAGCAATCGACTGTGTTTGCTAGTCACAAAGCAGAAGCAGAGTTTTTCTAGGTAGTCCTTTACATTTACAACTGACTAGAGCTTCACGTTGAGGAATTAAGTCTACCTGAGTCCCCATACCTTACTTTACTCATCAAAGACATGCAAGTGCAGCAGAAAAATTTATTTCTAGGGCTATTGTTGTCATGGGTTTCTTGTTGTAGGGGGCTCTACAGGATTATCCCATATCAATTTGCGCCTGCTCCATACCTCTATTCAATGTCTTAGCTTCCGACCCATATGCCTTCAAAGCTCCACACCATGCTATCGGAACATCACTCCATCGGGACTCTTACTCTTAAAATCGTTACAAAAAGCTAGTCTTGATCTCCTTTGGCCCCCTTTGGTTTAGCCCTTTTCTTCATTTCTTCTCATCTAACGGGGGGGATGTGACCTGGTGTTTGGCCAAATATTAGAGGTTGGAAAATCACTGATTTCCAGTGAGGCTTTTTATATTGGATCCACAACATGTTTGTGATCTCCGATTGCGATAACCCTTTAGTGCTTACCCCTTGGTTCCTCGGCTCTTTATGTGACCGCTAGCCAACCCCCATATCGGAGCCCCCCAATCAGAGGTTCGCAATTAGTAGTTTCTTTTTGATATGCACCACAACCGACGATCATCGATTGTCGATTGCCCTCCGTGCTTAACCCCTGGTTCTTTTAGTTCTTTATGTGATTGTGGGTCAGCCCTTATTGGAGCCCCTTTCTCGACGGATCGCAATCGGGGTTTTAAACTTGATGTAATAACATGCCTCAACCTGCAAATGCCAATTTCCAATCTCCAATGTGATGTCATCCTTTGCCACATGTCACTTTATGAGTGGTGACAGGTACCACCCTATTTTGGCCCCTTATGACCCCTCGACACGTTAAATTTGCATGCCACATGTCCGTCGTTCTACCACGTCATGCTAACGTCAGTGCCACGATGGATTTATTAGGACAAATGGTATTCCACCATGTGGCCTTCTAGAGGAGAGAGAAAAGGCCCATCCACCCTTAGTTTTTCGCTGATTTCCTTTGTCAATGGCTTTCTTTCTTCCCGGTGCTTCAACACTAACATATTTCAACTCACAATATCACAATATTTTAGAGTTGTCACCCTGTTGGTGCATCGATAAGCCATGATGTTTTGAGCGCGATCGTTGATTGTTGATCGTCGATTGCCATGGACCCCCGATTGCTGATATGTTGACATCACTCTCGAACCTCCAATGTGTGTGACCTCTAATATGCCAGGGCTTCTGATTTGTGGGACCGTTGATATGCGATGCGACCTTGATGTGCGATTGTCGATTTCCATGTCGCTGGAACCTCCAATATGCTATGTTCCCTCGTCCTCTGATATTTGCTATTGTCGATATGTAGGATCACTAGAACCTTCGATGCTCGATATCAGTGATCGTTGGTCGCTAGTTTTCTATGCCCTATCCTATTGCTTCTTTCATAAAACTCCGATTGTGATTTTCGATATGCTCCCGGACCTCTGATATGTGATTCTTTCCTCCTTTCAAAGGTGACAAAACACCCATCTTTAATAGGACATATCTTCTGATTCCGATGTCCATTTGATGAGTTCCAGATACCGTTGGAAATGTTATTTTGAGCACTATCCCATTGAGAGTGCCCGATTTAGCTTTGAGAGCTTCTATGGCTTGGAATATGGCTTCATACTTCACTTCTCTTTTTCACTTTGGGCAACTGAAAATCCATTTTGTAGTGGGTGACAACAAGCATTATCCTTAAATTTTCAATGGCAATAATTCCATATGAATTGAAATAGCTTATATTAAGCATGAATAAATTGCACAAATCCCACTATACAAAGAAAAAATTCTTATTAAGTAAAGGATGGACCTTCACCATGATAAAGCAGAAAAGATAAAGTCAACCATTAAAATTGACCACCTAAAGGTCAATAAATAGAAAAACTAATAAATACTATATTCCATTTGAATTAATTAGAAACGGACTAGGAGGGTAAATTAATGAAATTATTGTGATTATCATTCCATGCAATAGTCAAACAAGATGCATGAATTGAACATCCATACATCCACATACTTCCAACCAAAAAATAGCAGAGTCATCCCATCCACAATAATACCTATAGCATTGGCCAACACTAAACAACAAACATTCACATGAGAGCACTGTGAATATAGACATAAGCACGAGAGAAAATAGAAGAAGATTATATGAGAAGGAAAGAATGATTCAAATCAAATTAGTAATGCATCACATAAATTTATTTTGCATATGCATGCTTGATTTGAAGCAATCCTAAACATAAATACGATGGATAAAGGATTTAATGTATCAAATTAATAAGGGGGAAAACATGGAAGATGAGAAGGTGGAAATGGAGATGCTAATATTTGATCAACTTGGCTAATGCATCAGCATTGAGCCTAAGAAACAAAATATTCTTTCTTTTAGATGTAACATAAGAATGATTATTAATCACTTTGGCCATTTACAAAGTGGCATAAAAAGTGGCAGAAGTAATGATAATTTTTTCTTGTTATGCAATCTTGACATTGCCATTGCTTATTTCAAACCAACCTTTGATGCTTTTGTAAGCACAAATAAAGAAACCAAGGTGGATGTTTTAGTTGTTAATAGAAAAAAAACATTGAGAGTTGCTTTCATAATCATGAATGCAATTGAAGCTCTCTTTGAGGTCCACTAACAAGAAATACTTGGGAAAGAATTTCATAATCTTGCTGCCAAGAAATGGAAGCGATGAAAACTTAGCAGAGGTAGGAATCAAATTACGAGATCCTCTCAACCAAACAACGACGTGCATTTCCAAAAAAATTTGGCACAATCAACTCAAAGAATCTCGATGCACAGTCATGTGAACCTATTCTACAGTCTCCTTAATCATTTGATCAT
Organism: Pinus tabuliformis; assembly: GCA_031772625.1. NCBI lineage: Eukaryota > Viridiplantae > Streptophyta > Pinopsida > Pinales > Pinaceae > Pinus > Pinus tabuliformis. The sequence goes on along the minus strand of CM062805.1, from coordinate 697,743,273 downwards.
CAGATGACAAGCATTCATCAATAAAGTCATTGTAAAAGGCATATTGTTGCAACAACGGTATAAAATTTGAACCCAATGTATCAGCCAAGTCACCTAGGACCCAAACTACAGCCTTTGTTACCTGCTCATCCCTGCATTAACATGTATGAAAATATAAACATTTATCAAAATTATGAGAATGAAGCATAGGTAAACATAGCGAGCACTGAAAACCTTATCTGTAATTCTGATAGCCTTGGAAGCCTTAGGAACACAACCTTGAACTATGCCAGCTTCTCCCATAAGCCTCAACCCCACAACATTAAAAATCCCATTCCTCCACAAATTTATATCTGCTATTTCAAACCTCCAAGCATTATTGTTATTAAATGTATTTTCTTATTGCAAATTCTTCTTGTCTGAGGTGCATTATTACAATTCCTAATTTTTTTAGGACAAAGGAGAATATGAATGTAGAATGAAATCCTTCATGTTAGGATATTTCACCGTAGAAGTAAGAAATGAAAATACTTTGAACATCACATAACTAACAACCATAACAACAATCCAAAAAAGACCTGTGAGGCACAACATTGAAACTACCATAACAACAATCCAAAAATGACCCATAACGCACAACATTGAAAGTACTTGCAATTTTATTAAGGGAGGGAGCAGTCACATCATCCTTGGACCCCATATAATTTGGTGGGATCAATCACGTAACAGTTAATGGTCCTTTATGTTTTTCTGGCCCTAAATTTTTCATCCTAGAAATTTTGGATTTTTCTTTTGAGCTCAAGTTGGCCCAGTAGTAAGTACCGTTATATGGGAATATTGTCATTGATCAAATGATGTTTCAACGTATGCAACTCCATCTTCTGCCTGGGAATTCCTAGAGTGCCATGTCCCGATAGTTTCATGCCTTCTTTGGCTAAATATTGGGTGGTTCTTGGTGAAAGAACACAAACTAATGACATTTATCTGTCTATGCTCATCAAACTTCATCTCCAAAGATATGAACAACTTGTATGTGAAAGCTTCCTTCACTTGTCAAGCTACAAAGCACTAGATTTCATGGTAATTGATTGATCTTGTAAATATGACACATAAACCATATCAAAGTGCTATGTGTTTCTTGTAACAAAAATAAATTGTATTTAAATACTATTGCAAGAATTAAACATCTAATCATAGATCATGTTGTAAATATATTTGAACTTGTAAATCACGACTCTATTAAATGGCACTTATATGTCCAAAGGAGATATGGTCAAGCATATATTAAGCCTTGATAATGACCAACATTTGTTACAATTAAAATTTTCCTTAGAATTAACCACATAATTTTTTTAATAGACTTAACTATGATGTGATCAGAAATACATTAAGTTAAAACTAAAATCTAACCATTCTTCTAGACCATAATAACAGTACCTTCATATTCTCACATCTTCCCTCGATGAATAAACTTAACTTCTCTTAAACTACAAAAGTATATAGTGCAAGTTAAATTTCTTTTGATTTTTCTAATATATACAATCTTCATTTATAAGGATGAAATCCAAAACCTCATAAAGTAATAGGTAAAAGATTATGATATTGGATACAACCGTTCACCACAAGGAAACTCTACTAGAATCAAATTAGAGGTACAAAATAGAGTCTCTACACAAACATCCATACACAATATCATTGTCATGCAAAATGAACGCATACATGTATGTCATATCCATCAGGAACATCAACCCATTCAAGCTACATTTCCAACTCACCAAAATCAACATTACACAACCTTAAGAACACATCCTAAATCACATTGCCATCAACATATTGGATGCAACTTTCTTTAGACAAATAATTCTCCTTTGGCAATACCAACTCGAGAATTGGTCTGATAGATGATGCGCTCTTCAAGAATTTTCAAATACTTACATACTCCCTATAGGTAATTTAAACAGTAAGTTAGGCTCAACCACTAATTTAAATAGCCTATTTTCACCTCAATTTTGCATACATTGAATTGCTAATTATAATTACAAATTAACATCCACAAAAATTGTAAGATTTATGAGCATACTAGATTGATATAACAATTTAAATAACTTCTAATTTCACCACCATTATCACATGTTTTAATTGTTGGTTATAATTATTAATGACTACCACATCTAAATCTTTTTAAAGCAGAGTTACCTGGTATTCTTCAAAGTTTTGGAGACCCATCTCTAAATATAGGTAGAATTCATCCATGTATTTTCTAAATTCCACACCTGTTGCATATGCAAGAGCTCCTATTTCCAACATTTCTTCCTCATGAATAGTGGCACTCTGATATGGGCATAAGTGGATTAGCCATCAAGGCTTCAACACCCTCAATAGACTGCATCCACCAACAGGAAAAAGTGGAAGAAATTTTGTCAATAATACCTGTCATTAAGAAGAAATAATATATCAATAATTAGGTTAAAAGGAAATTTTATGTTCTACATTAGTTTATCATTTTGAGGGTGTTTGAAAAATTCTCTTTTAGAGCCTAAATAGCTTCTAGTTTTAAAGAATTTTCAAAATTCATGCTTCTATTCTTTTTTGTAATTCACAGAAAGAAAATTAAAGCATGGAACATGATGTTGATGTTCACTATAATATACCCATTTCATCATATATCAAATTCCTTCATCTTCTTGTGTCCATGATGCTTCGACCTTTGTTATAATTGGCATCCAAGGTATTAACTTTTTTAAAGGTGCTAACTGGATGATATTGGGTTGGCTCAGCCCAAAAACAATAGAAACCTACATAGGTATCTTACATCCAATATATGGTAGAAATATTCTGACCATTAAATAACTACTATTGTGTATGGTTATTAAGGTGAAAAGAAGTCACAAATTCTTAACTTTGTGGCAGTCATAATTTCCAAACAAAGGGACACCTTTGGACAAGGTGAAATGGTTATATGCTTTCTTATTGGTAACGAAAAGTAACAAAAACATTCTACGGGATGGAAATCATTGTAAGAACCACTAAACATAGAGATATGTTAGAAAAAAATTACCTTAGATGTAAGCTCAGCTAAAGCTGGATATGCATTAGTTTCCAATTCCGTGGTCCGTGTATCTAGGAAACTATAGATAGCTCGTAAAGCCACATCAAGGGCACGAAACTCAAAGGGTGACTCTGCATTGCAGCATGAGAAGTACCTAAGAGTTTGGATTCAAAAATAAACTATGCAATGATAAAGAAACAAGTGTCGTTAACGTCATTTCTAAAAGAATTAAAGAAAAATAAAACATAGTAAAACAAAGTTGTCCAGTCTCAGTATCCACATAATGTCCATTACACTTAAAAGCATGGGATTGCAGAAGGGAATTGACAACACCTAGTGGGGATTACGTTGCACATACTTCTTGAAAAGAATAAAAGATGAAGAGACAAAAATTGCACCCAGAAGTTTGTTTCTAGGGGGAGATCCTTTGACCAAAAAATGAATTATTAAAAAGGAGTCACCCAACACAATCAGAGAGCATACCTGAAATTCTTTGGCTAGAAGAGTGCATTGGAGAAAACCATAGGCTTGTTCTTGATTATTTGTCATCTTTCGTAAGCCCCATTAATACTGTAAAACTTTGATTCACATGAATACTTTAAAATTTTGATTTCTTCAATGCGATAAAAGGCCCCTCTCCCTCCTGCCATCCCTATTTTAAATTATTATAATTATTAATTGTAAAAAGAATTAAAATTTAAGGTAAACATATATAATCTTTTGAAAACATGCAATAAGGCTTTTGATATGACATTTCTTTAATGTATCAATTTAAGTAAAATGGAAGAAATGGCATAACTACTTTTGACATATATCTCAACTTTTGATATGTGATTACTACTAAAAATATTATAGAATATTTCATGGTCATAGCTACCATCCACCCAATAATTACTAATGATTAAATTAAAATTATAAAAGCCCTATTTCAAAATATGCATGTCTTTACGTATAAATATATACATAGTTGACATAGAAATATTTTATTTGTGGACCATATTGTCCACTTTGAAGTGTTTTTTTGTTATTCATATATTTTAAAATTGTAGAAGCCCTATTTCAAAATATGCATGTCTTTCTGTATAAATATATACATAGTTGACATAGAAATATTTTATTTGTGGACCATATTGTCCACTTTGAAATGTTTTTTTTTGTTATTCATATATTTTTAAATACACTTCGATAATGAAAAATTACTGAACACTACATAGTGAAATATTTTATTTATAATCCACAATGAAATTTTCTATCATTATTAATATTTTTTAAATGTAGCTTATTAAATTTATATCAAGAATTGAATTAATTACACATTTCCCAAGAAATTTATTTACTTTCAATTATTTTTTTCCTTTGAACATTGAAATGTTTTATTACATTGTCAACATTAGAATATATTTTTCTCTCTATACATGTATATGAAATTGATATTCAAATAAATAAAATAACATTGATATTTAAATAGTTTAGTTTAGTCATGTATTGAATTTTTTTTGAAAAGTAAAGAATGACACATCTTCCTCTCAAAAGTAAAAAAATAAGATTAATTTTTTTATTTTACCTGCTTTGATTTTATAGAAAGCTAATATAAAATTATGTTGCTTCACATGGACATACAAATATATTATTTATGGTTGAGATTGAGAGTAAAATGTGTCCTTCATATTGGGTTGCAATATCAACCACCAACAAGAATGAGAGGTATTGTTGACACTATACTATAATTAAAAGTAACAACAAATACAAATTAAATTTTATTTTCCATTAGAGTCAAAGTTGTTTTTTATTTATAGAGTATTTCATTTTTATTTTAGAAGGGACGTGTGCCAACTCCAAGTTACTGATTTCCTTCCTATAGTCATAATGTTGCTATTGGTGCAAGTTTCATATCTCTATGTTTATAGCTAAATAATTTAAATATCAAGTTATGAAATATAATGGTTACGAATATCAATCACCAAATTTATTTTTCTTCATTTTTTTGTGTTGGCTTGAACCACGTGGGGATCTGAACTTTGAATCTAATGATTTACATGACTAATTGAGCTCTCTCCATGTGCTTGAATTGGTAAATTCAATTTATATCATAAAATTGAAATTTATTTTTAGCTAATATTAATATGATATATACATATATATTTAACATTTCCACATATAAAAACATTCTTATTTTTAATTATATGTTTATTGATTAAATTTAGTAAGTTTTTATATGATTTTTAATTATATATTATGAAAATTATGGGGTTGAATATAAATAAATTAATTCCTTTTTTGGTTGGTAATTAAGCAACCGTTTGATTCAAGTATTCCATGTACAAGAAGAAAAGCCCATGTTAATTAAGCAATACTTGCCAAGGTCTCCCTTAGAAGCCTTTCCAAAAGCATTAGGATTTCTGATTCTTTGTGGAAACCTGTCATGGAGATATCTTCATGGGTTATAATTATTATAAAGATCAACAAGTTAAATAGTTACACAAATCAAGATTTGGTTGACAATTAAAACAGTGAGATGTAAGGGAGAAAGAACTCTCAATTGTCTAACAATAAATCTAATGGTGCAAAGGAGTGCAAAGTGACAACTAGGAGAGTTCTTTTTAAAATAAAATGTCTTAAAACGTAATTTATATATATATATATATATATATATATATATATATATATAATTTAACATAATAATAAAATTAAGCAAAGTCTTTCAGTAGAAATCATATAAGAGAAATTTTTTGCATACGCATTCCGAACCAACAAGCGTGGTTCATCATCTACCAACAAGCGTGGTTCATCATCTGGACCAGATACTTATAGCCGTTACCTATTAATATTTTTTAATAAATTAATAAACTAATATCATTATTTAAATATTATTTTTCAAAAACTAGTAATATTTGGATTTAATAAATTAATTTAAATATTATTTTTCAAAAACTAGCCATTTAATATAGTGTTACTTAATAATATTTGTTTTTAATATATTAATAAATTAACATCATAATTTAAATATTATTGTTCAAATATAGTCATCACTTGAAATTATGTAGCCTTTTCCATGGTCTGCCTCTTCATCTACTCTGATGATAACCACACTTGTTAGTTCAAAAAGAATCGGCACAATATTTCTCTTATGTGATTTTTACTGAAAAGCTTTACTTAATTCATTATGAATGACAAAAACTTAAATACAAAAAATAATAATAAAATATTACATGTATAATACTATAAATACAAAGCTATATCTTAACTTTTCCAGAGTAATATTATAATATAACTATAATGCTATGCTATTTTATTACTAATTATCTATACATTAATTCTATAAAGTAGTACCAATGTTTACCCATTTTAAATAAATTACCTAACTAATTTAATTCTAATACTATTATAACTAGAACTAATTCTCCACAATAAATAAATTAAAAATAAAAAATACAAACATATATTCCAAAATGTCAGATTATACATAAATTTACACGATTCCCTGCACTAATTCTTTAATAGTTTGAATAGAAAGTTAAACCCTAATTTAATTCTAATACTATTATAAGTAGCACTAATTCTCCAATTAAAAAAATACAAATATATATTCCAAAATGTCAGATTATACATAAATTTACACCATTCCCTGCACTAATTCTTTAATAGTTTGAATAGAAAGTTAAACTCTAATTTAATTCTAATACTATTATAACCAGAACTAATTCTCCAATTAAAAAAAATACAAATATATATTCCAAAATGTCAGATTATACGTAAATTTACACCATTCCCTGCAGTAATTCTTTAATAGTTTGAATAGAAAGTTACACTCTAATTTAATTCTAATACTATTATAACTAGAACTAATTCTCCAATTAAAAGAATACAAATATATATTCCAAAATGTCAGATTATACATAAATTTACACCATTCGCTGCACTAATTCTTTAATAGTTTGAATAGAAAGTTAAACTCAAGACAGAGAATTGATCTATACAAAGGTTAGATTGAGCGGCCAAGATTTTTATCCAGAGAACTTCGAAAAAAGGAAATAGTTTTTATTTGTTTAAGTTGTAATGTCTTCAAAATGTAAGGTAAATTTGTAAAAGTTTGTGAAGATTTTAATGCCTCAGGAAAAGCCTTTGTTGGCAATGAGTAATAATGTGTTTTTTAAAATATATGTAGAGAATTATAAACTAAGAGGCTCATATAAGTACAAAGTCTGAAATAAAATTTTACAAACATTTATCCAACTTACAAATCTCTGTCATGCAAAATCACCCCATGCAATCAAACTATGCAAAATCAGTGCAATTCGCAACAGTGCAGAATTGTGACTTCAGTTTAGGATCAATTACAAAAACTCTAAATATCCCTCAGTATAAGATGCTCTCTCGAGCTAAAGTTTCTACAGAAAAGAAAAACAAATACAGAAGCGTAATTATGTTTCTCTGTGTCGAAAATTTCCCCCATCTCAAATTGCAAATTTCTGGAGCAACTTTGAAAGGGTACACCCAATAGTGGATTCGACCCCCCCCAGACTGTGATTATTCCGTTCTTAAATAAGCTGCAGAGCATAGGGATCAATCCCCTTTTCCTCACGAAAATTCTTAAAACTGGAAAAACCTTGAAGAAATCTTTATGGATTATAAGAAATATATGTATGTGCTTCATAATTTTCATCGACTTCGTTCTATTCATATTTTTTTTTGTTTCTTTTTATTTGTTTAAAGATTTTTTTATTTTATATTGCGTTATATATTAGTTCATATACTGGTTTGGAGTATATCTTAAAATTGTTTCTGCTCGATTAAGAACTAGTCTTCCTAGGACGTAAGGAAATAGGTCGTTGGCATACAATAATGGGTATCAAAGGTCACTAAAAGATGAGTCATTTTGAGACATTGTATCATTGAAAATGTAACACTTATTTTAGCAAAGATGTCTTAGTGAACAAAGTGTTTTTTGGACTTGACATGCTAAAAGAAATGGAGCAAGAAGTAATCAAGATCTAGCATAAATTAAAGGAATTGCATGATAGGAAAAAGAGTTATGAAGATCAACAAAGAATTTCAAGTGGGAGAGCATGTATATCTCTGCATCAAGCCAAGGAAGAGCTCATTGACAGTGGGGTCTTGTGCTAAGTTGGCACCTAGATTTTGTGGACCATTTTAGATTCTGGAAAGAATGAGGCCAATGGCTTATGGATTGGCCTTACCACCCATAGTATAAGAACTTGATTTTTTCACATTTCTTTGCTTAACAAATATGTATATGACACTAATCATATTATTGATTGATGTGTGATATAGGTGGAACCCTTATCCAAATTGGATCCATGAAGATAATCAAGGTGCCATGACTGTAGTCAAATCAGGATAAGACTTCAAATTCAAGAGCACAGAGCGATCAGGAAAACCTCTGAACAGTGGCAGTTGGCAGCCAGCGAGGAACAACAAGGACCTTTGTCAAAGCACGCTGATCGAGGCCCATGGAGACCATGTAGGAGGCGAAACTAACCCTTGAGAAGCCTGGATCAGGAAAAGGAGACAGTTTCTGATGCGCGATTAGTGCATCGCTGTGCAAAACCCCTCAAGAAGGAGAGGCCCCCAGCGCTCAGTGGAATGGGAACCAGGAAAACCGTGGGGAAAGTGCCAAAGGCTAAAGCCGAGACCCACGACTCCAAAACGGCGATATTCATCAGGGGCACCCTTGGGCGATAAACGGATTTGGAGAAAAACGAGTGATTCCACTCAGCGCACAATGCGTGGCAGGCAAAAGAGATAAAAAACCGCCGTTCATTGCACGCTAACGGTCGAGAAAATCAACCGCGCAAAATGAGCGAATGGTGTCGGATCTGGGGGCTCCAGATTTAATGGCCGAGATCACGCACGATGGGGAAACCAGATTTAGCAAGGGATTAAGCCGAGATGCATAAGAATTTGAGGTCCGATTTGACCGCTGAGGTGGTAGACGAGTCATTTCCCGACGTAACCGAAGAACCGAACCGACAAGGAAAAGCTAACACAGTTCACGATAGGACAAGTGGCCACTCCCTATGAGCCGTTGATGATGACACAGAAGACGGGGAATTCCAAGTGAACAGCAGTAGGAGATTTGACAAAGGAAGGAAGTGGAATCGAGTAGTCATGAGACAAAATGGCTTTAAGCTATGAACAGTCAGAACAGAACACACCAAGAGGGAGAGAAGAGAGGAAGACAAAGAACGAAGAAGTGACAATAAAGCAAGAAGCAAAAGGACAGAGGGCTGAGCTGACCTACAACATAAGGAAACATTAAGCAATCCCTAAGAAGATCTGTCAGAGAACTAAGCACCACATTGGGCTCCTCCCATTAAATACCAGACAAGTCGAAAGCTAGCAAGGCAAAGAGTCTGTGTACTCTAGTGGCTTGGGGAATCCAAGAGCCACCCTGCCAAGCATCATTTCTATTTCAGGAGACTCAAATTGAGCTCCTCGTTATAATGCTCTGCTTTAAAGACACAATAAAAGAAGGCCACCACAGAAAGTTGGATCGAAGACGTAGCCCTGGAGGATAGGGTGAACTCCTTATTAATTTGTTGTGTTTTTGTATTTGCTTACTATGTTTCTCTATTTTTTTCCATATTTCCAGTGTCTGTGTATTTTGCAATTTGATTGATCCGTTGCCTAAAATAACATAGACACACACCAGCACATGAGTCTGTAATACCTTCATTCACAATTAATTAACTGAGGTCACTCAAGGGTGATTTTCAGATCAAGTGGTATTAGAGCTCTAGGTTTTAAAGGTTAGACAAGCTTATGTTGGTTTAGTTGTGAATACTCACTAGATCAAAGCTAAAATTAGGAGAAGGAGAGTTGGTCAAAACTAATTCTGAAATTGGGAAAGTCTACCCTCGGAAGACAATGTCAGAGGAAGGTTCTATGGGGCCAGACCCTCAATTCATAGAAAGTTTCCTAGCTATAAATTCCATGGTAGAAGAAATGTATAGGGACTTTAGAAAACACAAGGATGAAGATTCATCAGGCTCTAAACAAGACAAAGAAGAAGATGAGCCTCACTTCCATGACCACTCCAAAGGAAAAGGGAAAGAGGAAAGCTTCCTCACACCTCCTAATAGCTCTGTGCATAACAAGAAAAATTCTTTGATCAAACTAGATGTTAAATTTGATTTGCCTATATATGATAGAGAGTTGAATGCAGAAAAGTTGAACAATTGGATTAGACAAATTGATGTTTATTGCACAGTACAGAACATCGACTCAGACAAGATGAAGATTTAACTGGAAAGCCTACGCCTAGGAGGCACTACCTTGGTTTGGTGGGAAGGCAGAACCCAAGATGATATGAAAAGACATGGTAAGACTATCTCTGTCTGGAATGAATTTGTTTCTGCAATCAAAAAGCAGTTCTATCCATTGGCCTACATGCAACAAGCCATGATGAGTTGGCAAACTTTTCGGCAGTTGAAAGGGAAAAGTGTGCAAGGGTACACTAAAGAATTTATAAAAAGAGCATTGATTCTAGGAATCTCATTAGACTCACCAAAGACTCTGTTGAAGTACATTGGTGGTCTACACAGCTACATGAGGCATAACATCCTCATGTTTAATCCCACTAGTATAGATGAGGTATTTGTACAAGCTACTCATCTAGAAGCTAAAGGAAAGAATGGAAATCTAGAAGTTGGGGGACCATCCCAACACACTACAAGCAAGAGCAAGGAGAAAAGAAAGCAGAAGTGGAAAGAAAAGAAGGCTAACACTGCACATAAGAGCAAAGCTTCATGCACTCGCTGTAAAAAGGATGGGCATGATGATGAGCATTGTTGGATTCTGCATCTAGAGCTGAGACCTAAGAAGTTCAAGGGCAAGAAGAAGAAGACTACTGCAGCTATTCAGAAAGATTTGTGGTCAGACTCAGGAGATGAAACAACTATTGCAGCCACAAGTATAAAAAGTAAGAATTCTGAAGCATCTACTAGTAATTTTGCACAATCTATTACTGATGAAGAAAATAAGAGAAAAAGACATGAGCTTTTCCATATTCGAGTTATTTCCAAACATCAAAAGATTGATACTTTGTTTGATAGTGTCTCACAAGTAAATCTAATTTCTGAAGCAATTGTAAAGAAATTGGGATTAGCAACTACACCTCACAAGAAACCATACCCATTAAGATGGTTGAATGATAAAGCACAACTACAAGTGACTAGACAATGCAAACTCAAGTTTTCTTTTGGGTCAGCATTTGTAGATGAGGTTGAGTTAGACATAATTCATTTGGATATATGTGGAATTGTTTTAGGAATTCCTTACTTGTATGATAGAAAAGCTATTTTCTATAGAGCTAAGAACAAGTATCTACTTGTCAAATATGGAATCGAATACTTTGTAAGAGCTCATAAGCTCAAGAATAATTATACTCTCATAAACTCAGGGCAGATGAAAAGAATGATAAATTCATGCAAACAATTCTTACTGATGGTTGTAAAGGAAAAGAAACCTGACAAAACCAATGTATTTGAGGGCTATAATGTTGAACAGCAAGCTGATTTAGAAAAGGTTGTTTCAGAGTATGATATCTTGTTTCAAGAACCTAAAGGTCTGCCACCCAAAAAGGAAATAGTACATGATATTATTTTGTAGCAAGATGTGCCATTGCCTAACATTGGAATGTACAGGTTGTCTACTTTAGAGAATGCTGAAATCAAGAAGCATGTGCAGAAGTTGCTTGAGAAGGGGTTTATTAGGCCTAGCACATCACCATGTGGGTCACCAATTGTTTTGGTGAGAAAGAAAAATGGCTCATGGAGAATGTGCATTGACTACCGAGCACTAAATAAGATAACAATCAAAAATTGTTATCCCCTTCCTCGCATAGATGATCTTTTGGATCAATTGGGAGAAGTTGTTTATTTCACCAAGCTAGACTAGCATAGTGGATACCATTAGGTCAGGGTTGCAGAACAATATGCATGGAAGACTGCTTTCAAAACAAAGCAGGAATTGTATGAGTGGCTGGTTATGCCTTTGGCTTAACCAATGCTCCTGCTACTTTCATGACATTAATCAATGATGTACTCAAACCTTTTCTTGATGATTTTTTTATTGTGTATCTGGATGACATTCCGATTAAACGTGGGAAGAACACTTAAAGCATGTTAAGCAGACATTAGATGTTTTGAAAAGAGAAAAACTTCATGTTAAACTCTCAAAATGTGAATTTGGAAAAACATCTCTAAATTATTTGGGTCATATAGTAGGGGGTGGTGAATTGAAAATAGATCCCTCTAAAGTGGCAGTCATTGTGAACTGGCCTAAACCCAAGTCTGCTACAGAAGTGAGAAGCTTCTTAGGGGCAGCACAGTATTGGAGGAAGTTCATTTCTAACTTTTCCTCAATTGTAGCTCCCTTACATGCTTTAACAGGATTGAACAAGGTGTTTCAGTGGGGAGGCAAACATCAGAAAGCCTTCGACACCTTGAAAGAAAAGATTAGTACAGCACCTATACTAGCACTTCCTGATCTGCAAAGACCATTTGAGATCCAAACAGATGCCAATGACTATGCCATGGGAGCAGTGTTGACACAGCACAGTAAACCCATATATTACCATTCTGAGACTTTTAATCCTGCAGTAGTTAACTATCCTACATATGATAAAGAATTGTATGCATTGGTTCAGAGTGTGAAAAAGTGGAAACATTACTTAATGGGAAAAGAGATGGTAATACATATTGAGTATCAACCACTCCAATATCTACACTCCCAAACCAAGTTGCAGCAATCAAGACACTACAGATGGATGGGTTTTCTACAACAATTTCATTTAGTCATCAGATATAAAAAGGGCATACATAATAAAATTGTAGACACGTTATCTAGACCCATTATAAATGCATCTACTATACTTAAGCATAATTTTGTGCTACATGAAAGCTACATTGAACAATATGCTCAAGATATAGTAAAGATGTATATGCAACTTTGAGTCAAGGCAGAAGAGTAGAAGAATTGGATTATCATGTAAAGGACTGACTCTTATACCATTGTGGGAAACTCTACATTCCACAAACTGAGAGAGTAAAAATAATTAGAGAAGCACACACTTCTCTGATATCAGGTCACTTCGAGGTAAGTAAAACAGTTGCACAGCTGCAAAGATTCTGTTATTGGCCAAAATGAACGAGACAATTTCTAGATATGTAAGAGGGTGTACAATGTGTGCTAAAAGCAAGCCCAGCAATAGAAAACTAGGCTTATACACTCCATTGCCAGTTCCTTCTCACCCTTGGGAAAGTGTTTCCATGGATTTTGTTGGAGGACTGCCTAAATCTAGGAAAGGTCATGATTATCTATATGTTTTTGTGAATAGGTTTAGCAAAATGTGTATTTTGATACCTTGTAATAAATAGATTACAGCTGAAAAAACTAAAAAATTGTTCTTTGAACATGTATGGGTTCATTTTGGACTACCCACTTCCATTGTATCTGATCGAGACACCCGATTTGTGGGAACTGATGGACACCAAACTGAAGAAAAGCACAGCTTTTCATCCACAAACTGATGGTCAGACAAAAGTAGTTAACAGGACAGTGATCCAGTTACTCAGAGGATATTGCAGCAAACATCCTAAGCTTTGGGATGAACATCTGTGTTATGTGCAGCATGCTTACAACAGAGCAAAACATTCTTCTACCCAGAGATCTCCTTTTGAGACCTGTTTTGGTTTCACACCAAGGTATTTTTTGGATTTTGTCTTTGGTAAAGATACCACAGTTGATGGACACAGTGATGTGGACAAGGTAACTAGGTTCATTGAACAAATCCAAGAGATCCACCAGGCAGTACAAGAACAACTGGAAAAGAGCCAAGCCAGATACAAGGCTAGGCATGACAAGCATCGAATGGAGCATAGTTTTCAGGTTGGTGACCAAGTTTGGTTGTACATCAGCAAGGACAGGATGCAAGGTGAAGGTAAGAAGCTAAAGCCTATCAGGTATGGACCTTTCAAAATACTTAAGAAGATTGATGAAAATGCTTTCTGCCTTGATCTACCAGCCTACATGCACATCTACTCAGTCGTAAATGCAGATTGCTTGAGATTGTTTGAACCTTCTGTAATTGAGGATCTTGAAGAGCAGAGTCAATTGCCTTCTATTAATGACCTGCTACCTGAATATCTTAATGAATTGCAAGAAGACACAGTCTTAGACAAGAAGGTGAGGATGACACGCAGGGGAGATGTTGAGTACCTTAGAATTGGACTCAAGGGTTCAAAGCTGAGTAGTGCAAACTGGATAGAGATTGGACAAGTGAGACAATTGTACCCTCACTTAGTCGATGCTTGAAAACCAACTTTTGGTGGTTCAAAAGCTTTTTCAGTGGGAAGGCCATGATCTGAATTGGATCCATGAAGATAATCAAGGTGCCATGACTGTAGTCAAATCAAGATAAAACTTCGAGTTTAAGAGCACAAAGCGATCAGGAAAACCTCTTAACAGTGGCAGTTGGCAGCTACCGAGGAACAATGAGGACCTCGGTCAAAGAATGCTGACCAAGGCCCATGGAGACCTCATAGGAGGCGAAACTAGCCCCTGGGAAGCCCGAATCGGGAAAAGGAGGCAGTTTCTGATGCACGATTAGCAAAACCCCTCAAGAAGGAGAGGCCTTGAGCGCTCGGTTGCATGGGAGCCAGGAAAACCATGGGGAAAGTGCCAAAGGCTAAAGGCAGGACCCGCGCTCCAAAACTAGTGGTATTCATCAGGGGCACCCTTGGGCGGTAAGCGGATTTGGAGAAAAACGAGTGATTCCACTCAGCGCCCGATGTGTGGCAGGTGGAGGAGAGAGAAAACTGCTGCTCATCACGTGCTAACGGTCGAGCAAGTCAACCGCGCAAAATGAGTGAATGGCGTCGAATCTGGGGGCTCCAGATCTAATGGTTGAGATCGTTCCCGATGGGGAAATTGGATTTAGTAGGGGATTAAGCCAAGATGCATAAGAATTTGAGGTCCACTTTGACCGCTAAGGTGGCAGACGAGTCATTTCCCGATGTAACCAAAGAACCGAACCGACGAGGAAAAGATGGCGTAGTTCACGAGAGGACAAGTGGCCACTCCCTGTGAGTCGTTGATGATGATGCAGAAGACGGGGAATTCCAAGTGAACAGCAGCAGGTGATCCGACGAAGGAAGGAAGCGAAATCGAGCAGTGATGAGATAGAGTGGCTTTAAGCCATGAATAGACAGAACAGAACACATCGAGAGGGAGAGAAGAGAGGAAGACAGAGAACGAAGAAGCGACAGTAAAGCAAGAAGCAGAAGGATAGAGGGCCAAGCTGACTTGCAGCATAAGGTAGCATCGAGCAATCCCTGAGAGGATCTATCGGAGAACTAAGCGCCACATTGGGTTCCTCCCATTAAAGACCAGAGAGGTCGAAAGCTGGCAAGGCAAAGAGTCTGTGTACTCTAGTGGCTTGGGGAATCCAAGAGCCACCTTGCCAAGCATCATTTCTGTTTCAGGAGACTCAAATTGAGCTGCTCATTGTAATTATTTGCTTTAAAGACACAATAAATGGAGGCCACCACTGAAATCTGGACCAGAGACGTAGCCCTGGAGGATAGGGTGAACTCCTTATTAATTTGTTGTGTTCTTGTATTTTCTTACTGTGTTTCTCTGTTGTTTTCCATATTTCTAGTGTCTGTGTATTTTGCAATCTGATCGATCCATTGCCTAAAATAACATAGACACACACCAGCACATGAGTCTGTAATACCTTCATTCATAATTAATTAACTGAGGTCACTCAAGGGTGATTTTCAGATCAAACCCGAGGGAGAGTTCTAACCAGAACCATTGTGCATCTTAAATAGGAGGCAAAGTACACTCCAAAATCAAGTAATAGAGTAGTTTAAGGTGCAATGGAAGAACTTTGGACCAAATGAAGAAACTTAGGAAATGGAAAAAAAAATAAGGGTTTTATCCCCATTTTTTTTAATGATTAAGAAAATGTAAGAAATGTGATTATAAATATCAATTTTTTTATTTTCCTTTCTAGTTACAGAAACACTAAGGAAAATGTTCCTGTAAGGGAGTGGGGTTTGTAACAATCTCACCTTTGTACCCCTTATTTTTGTATATGTGTTCATAATTGTAAATTCCAATGTGGCAGCCATGACTGGGTGAGAAAAATCATGTAAACAATTCAAGTATAAAATTGTTTCTTTGAAAATAATAAAAATATGAAATGTTGGCCTGAAGAGAGGGACACATAGATCCAAGTTTAAGGGAGAGTGGAGAAGTGGGAGAGTGGCATCTGGTGGCTAATAGGTCATACCACCACCAAAATTTGGGAAGACATGATTGGATTGAGGAAAGTGCAGATGTTTTGTCCTATGATGTGAAGGAAAGGATTCAAGGACATAGCCTCATGGGGGAATAAAGGGACTCAAGGAAAAAAAATAAGAAAGAAGGAAAAGCAAGCATGGGAAGAAGGAGGACAACAAAGAAAGAATGGTAGACACTAGACATGGGAGTGTGGTAGCAATGTTGGAGTTGCAACTAAGCCCTATGCTTTAAAATTGGGGTGTTATTTCCCTTGTATTGATGTGTTGAGGCCCATTTATTATGTGTGTCCAAGCCTAAATGGCTAGTGAGAGGCTCAAAGGAGGATTGGACCACAAGTGTTCTTTGAGTAAGTGGATAAACCACTAAGTGCTTGTTGAATATGCTGATAAACTACTTAGTGTTTGTTGAATGGGCTGATAAACCACTTGGGTTATGAACAATGGGGTAAAGTGAACTAAGCCATTGTGGTGCTTATCGTGAGGTTAATGATCCAGGTGGATATTGGTGGCCACCAGCTTATTCCACTTGGACCCTCACCATTGTTCTTTTAGTTTTTTTTAGTTTCCTTAATTGTAGCACATTTTACTATTTTTCGCAGTTTTTCGAGTCCTTAATATCTAGAGCCATTTTGAGGCCCTAAATGATGTTTTTTGGAAAAAATCCGTTTTAAGATTTCCAAGAAAATCACATTCTAAGTTGTATTCCTCGGAGACATCTTTCCAACGACGTATCATGCTCATCAAATGGAGATAATATGACCAAGTTACGACTCTGGGAAGTTGGCTACCCAACTAACCCCAATGGGGCCCATAGACTCTTGGTGTTACATCTCCTTTGGTTAGGGTTTTAGTTTTTTAGGGTTTTCTCTTATTTTTCAATAACAAAAAGGCCCCTGAGCCTCATTGTAACTGGGTTCAGAGGCATGAAGCCGCCAAATCTCTTCTCAAAGATAAGCTACCATCGCTCGAGCTAGTCTTATTTCCATTATGTTTGTAAGCATATCTCATTATTTGATATTAATGAAATGAAGTTTTATTTCTGCTGCATCTCTATATTTATGGTTATATCTATAAGTTGTTGCATTCTTGTTTAAATCCGAATAAGTGGTATTAGAGCGGTCTGCTCTTTCACTGTTTTTCTTTACATGTCCCCAACAAGGTTGGGATATGAAGAGTTAGGGCTCGAACTAGTTGAACCTTTGCAAGACTAGCCTCACAAATCCCAATAGCCTCCTAGGGGGGAAGAAAAGAAATATGAGGGAGTAGGAGATCCTATCAAAATATTGCTCGAGGAGGCCCTCAAGAAATAAAGGAATGCAACGACGGATAACTTTGCCCAAATCCTTCAATGGTTGCCCATCGGCGGTGCATCCACATCCAACAGCCACACTAAGGGCTCCACACATTTTAAGTACAAGTAAACTTTGACATTCCCATATTTGAGGGTGAAATAGATTCAGGTGCCATAGATAAATGGTTGAATATGCTAGAAGGATATTTTCTTGTTCATGATTTTTCCAGCTGGGAAAAGATTAATTTTTATCTGCACAAATCCGCCCCCCACGTCAAGGACTGGTGGGAAACCTATTGTGAGCGAAATGATGAAAGTACGACCTCACTATTTTCAGATGCTCCCACTTGGAATTCATTTCAAGATGCCATCAAGGAGCAGTATTGCCCTGTCGAGAGCTATGAGGACAAATACATGCAATGGACCACGCTACGGCAGGGAAGGGACCATGATGTGCCAAAGTTTACCAATGTTTTTCATACCCTTCGCATGAAGCTAGGTATCAAGGATTCTAAGAAGCATTTGGTACTCAAGTACCGCAACTGCCTACACAGATACATCTAGGATGAGATGGAGTCCTTGGACATCTCTTCGCTCAGCATGGCATAGTGATACACCGTCAAGATCGAGTAGAAGTTTAAATAGAAGAAGTGAAACTTTGGATCTGTGAATCCAAAGCAAGGGAAATGTGCCCCCAAATCGTAAAACAAAGGACAAAACCAAGGTGGGAAGGCCCAGGACAACCTGCCAAAGCCACAATAAAAGGACAACACTGCGAAGCCGAAGAATGACATGGGAAAGTGGTGTGAGTTCCATAAGAGTTCCACTCACAACACAAGTGAGTGTCGGGCCAAGCAGTCATTAGTGCCCAAGCTAAAGGCTTTGGAAACAAATGCATGTTCTGACTCTGAGTCAGAACTTGACAAGGGGAATGTCAAAAGGAAGCAGATTATCGAAGCAAAGCCCAACACCATGTCACCACCATGAAGATCCAGAAGGAAGAACCTGAAGATCCAGAGGAGGATGAGCATCTCTTCCACTCCTAGATGTGGGTAAAGGGTTCTACACAACAGTTCATCATTGACAATGGGAGCCAAAAGAACCATATTGCAGCAGAGGTCATGAAGCGGCTGGGCTTACCAACCACAACACACCCACAACCGTAAAACATCAGGTGGCTTCACCAAGGACGGGATCTTCGCGTGAGCCAACAGTGTCGCCTTCCATACAACATTATGAGGTATTATGTGACGTTGCTCCCCTTGATGTTTGTGAGTATTATTATGCCAACCGTACTTGTGGAAGTGACATGTTGTGTATGAGTCAAGGCCTCACGTTGTTATTGTTACCTTGGGAAATAAGTTGTACAAGATACCATAGGTAGCACTACCTTCCGCCATCTCTCTAGTTACTATAAAATAATGCAGTAAGCTCATTTCCAAAACTGGGAAATCTGTTCTCCTGATGATACACCCTCAAGGAAAGAAGAATATGGTGGCCATGACCTCTAGACAGGGCCCCTCCGCACGACAACAACAGATTGACAAGGTCTTGGAGGAGTACAAGGACATCTTCACCTCCCCCGTAGGGGTGCCTCTGCACTGTCAGGTCAAGCACTACATCGAGCTTACCCTAGGTGTGTCATTGCCTAATGGACCAATCTATCGGTGTTTCGTTCTGGAGAATGATGAAATCAAGAGGCAAATTTAGGAGCCGCTACAGAAATGTCACATCCAACCGAGTTCATCACCCTGTGGGAGCCTAATCATGTTGGTACAGAAAAAGGATGGGACTTCGAGACTCTGTATTGACTATTAGGCGCTGAACAAGATCATTGTCTGGAATAGGTACCCGATTCCACGGATTGATGACCTTTTGGACCAAATCAAGGGGTTAAAATATTTCAGCAAGATCGACTTGAAGTCTAGATTTCACAAGGTACCAATGGAACCCTCTAATGTGTGGAACACTTCCTTCAAAGCCATGGAGGGCCTTTTCGAATGTTTGGTTATGCCTTTCAAGTTGACGAGTGATCCTTCAACCTTCATGAGGTTGATGGATGGAATCTTGCGGCCATTCACCAACTCATTGGTAGTGTTATACTTGGATGACATCCTGGTCTTCAACTAGAGTTGGGAAGAGCACCTCTACCACATCCGAGAGGTTCTCCAAACACTGCAACAATACAATTTATGTGCCAATTTGGAGAAATGCACTTTTGTCATGACCCAGGTTCAGTATCTGGGATACACTATTGATGAATGGGGGGTGTGGTGTAGGTAAATTCTCAGTGTGGACACAAAAAATTCCTCTAGCCCGAGAGAGCAGGTCTAGCCACAAACAAACAATCTATGGAAAATATCCTTAAGCTAGAATCAATTAAGAGGGCCTACCTCTTACAATGTTATTCTGCATGGTGATGATCCTGCTTCCTCACTCCAACTATTTTTCGTTTCCTTCCTTTGAATACCTGAAACAAACAAACAAAAACAACAACAAACATGATAGCATGCAATATTGTATTCAGCCTACTTAATAGGTCAAGGAACACTAAGCCATAAAGATGTAAAATGGTACTTCATGTAGGAAATCAATCGATAGTTGCATTAATATAAATCAGAAAGAGATTACAATTGGTGCCTTGACATTGTTGGTCTCCTCCGACGAATCTGGGTTCCCACACTTCTGCTAGCACTTCATGGATAGCCTCAAAAATGGAAGTTTTAATGCATATTTCCCTCTAGTCTCAAACCAAACCAAAATCACATTATTCTCCCTCAAACACACACTAGAAAGCTTCAATCTATAAATAACTTGCTGGTTATTCACACTTTCTCCAAAACTCCAACTAAAACTAGCTTTTGGTTGGGAAAAAGAGAGGTTTATATAGCTTGGATGGATGGGAGATGGTTCCTCTCATCATGGGAGAAGGTCATATCTCTTGAGGTTTTTCCATCCTAATAGGGGAAAGGAGCCCAAAGTGATTTCCTCGGCTCTATCAAGCCCAACCATCCACCCGACTTCTGTTATGAAGCTTCTAGACATGGAAGCCTCGACTCCTTATTTAAAAAACCTTCCAAAAGAGGATCAACGCGACTGGAAAAGGGCTCTGTTGATCTGATCGGCTACGAGGGTTAGTTTTAACCTTTGTAAATTGGTGCGATGAGAAAACTGGACAGTAGCGTCAGTCTTGTAAACTGGGATAGAAGGAATATTCTTGGGAAATGATGCAAAGGGGAATTATTTTTCTCATGAAGAGGGACCTACCAGGAGTTTCTTCATGATGGGAAAGCATGTCGAGTACACTGTAGAGGTCCTCTAGGATCATAGACAAGGAGTACAAGGATAGTGACAAAATGTTGTGTAACAGGTGCCCCCTAAAGCGTGAAGTTCGAGCTAGAGTAAGGGGTGAAATGCTTTACAAGTGGAAGTGGGGAATCAGACTCTGTCATCAGAAAACCTGCAAGAAAGCATAAATACATATACATCACCCAAAACTCTGCATAATGATACATGAATCATGGTATGGATGCAGCCATCCAGAGAATGATCATGTAAATGGATCCAAGGTATGGGTGCAGCCATCCAGTAGAAAGGATCATAATGAAACCAAGGTATGGTCACAGCCACCCAATAATGAGAATTATCACATAGAGCAACTCATGGTATGGTCACAACCATCCATCTAAAAGAGACATGTATATCAACATGACCATGTCACATCGCCTCACAACCTGGACTTGTGTAATCTTAGCCTAGGGTCTTGCGCTCCAAACGACCCAATCAAAGTACAAATCCTAACATGTGAATGAATGTGTTGAAGTCAAACATGCTAGGAAGTCTCTTGATTACTGGTCAATGATGTGAACTATTAACAAGCGCGAGAGAAATCACTAATAATGAAAATGGCTCTCAAGGTATTGGCAGCACAATTCAAGGAATGTGAATAAAGAAACTAATGTCAAACACCCATGAAATCACCCGATTGAAAGCCAATGATGTGAACTTGTTGTCGAGTGCGAAGAACTTTCCATTAGGGCATGCAAGCTCTAAGGTACTGGAAGGGAGTCTCTCGGCCAACTTCCTGGATAATGAGCTGAAGTTGATAGGAAACGACCATGTCGAAGGAGGGCCATGATGTATCCCACATCATTGACATGAGACAAAAGGATGCAAATAATTTCAGATGATATAGAGAATCAAGAGTAAGTGTAACTACAGAAGGACTAACTCTTGAACATATCGGTGACACGATTCCAAATTTTGGCAATTGTTCTATCCATAAGATCGGTGGTCATGATGAAGGGGCAGTGATCAAATGGAAGGAAAAAATGAATGGCCCAACCCAGGAAGGTCAATGATGAAAGGAGGATATCCTAACCTGACATGAAATAGAAAGTGTCATTTTCAAGAGTGAGCTGCCGACACAATTGATAAAATTTCCAATCTTCCCCCACCATTTCTGGCAGGTACCCCAATTATTTTTTATCGCAAGCTTGAAGGGGATAGCATGTGCTTGCACTATAAGTTCATCCTTCGGATGAATCCGACCTAGTAAGTTTAATGAGCCCTAGGAAGGAGAATCTAACGTTCATTATGGTGATGAATCCAATGTCGTATAATGTTTTAACGAGTCCAACAAAGGTGTAACTCGGTATCTTTTTCACATTTAGAGAGTTTGAAAAAGACACGAAAAAGAAAACTCCACATGGTCCATATTCGTACATTTGTGTCTCTCGAGCCCGAAAAGGTAGAGAATGATACTTGAGAGAACCACTTGACCATTTCAGTCAAGGAGTACCTTTTTCGTAAATAGTTCATCCCAGCCTGAAAAGGGGGTTAACGTATATTGGACACATGACATTTCGCAGCCTTTAATGAATTCAAAATGACAAGAGATTGGCAAACTTTTCATGTTTAGAGAGTTGGAAAAGAGCTTGAAAGTAGACCCCCCAGTTTTATTCTATTTTACGAGTCAAAAAGGGAAAAATACTCGGGAATATTTTCATCTTTTATGAGTCAGAAAAGAGCTTAAAGGTGACTCCTCCTGGAGGAATGAGCGGTATAAGGGGTAGCAACTAGTTTCGGAAATGGAGGAACTGATCAAAACATGTAATGGTCAAGAGGTTGGCCAATAAAACCACTCATTGCTACAGTTCCTCGGGAAATGAAAAAGCAACCAAGTGAAAGCATATGATCGGCCAAAGAGATGGTGGCGATGGAATAAAATAAACAAGGCTCATCTAGCAGAAATAATCTGATTAAAACGGCAATGACGAGATGTAAATCGGGCATGAGTTCATTTTTACACAAGATTGAACCATGGAGAACTCTTCTTGGATTTAGTTTCATGTTTACACAAGATTGAAATGAAAAGCTATGCTTGCTATAAGTTTTCATGCCCCCAACATAATGACTCAATCGAGGTACATGCCCCCAAGCTTCATTTCAGTCAACTAGGTGGATGGAATGAAGGTTCACTTTCAAGATCTTGGAAAGACTCGACTGGGATTTTACAAGATCTTAATCAAATAATTGATTTGGAAAAGGTGGTTGCTTCATCTTTTAATGAGGTTGATACAAGATCAAACTATCCTCAAACATCTTGATTCATTTTTTAACGAGCTTGCCATAAGACAAGGAACTATGCTCATCCCTTGTTTCATTTTTTAACGAGGTTAACACAAGACCAGGAACTATCCTCATCACATCTATTCATGAACCATATGAGAACATGGCTCCTAAGAGGTCTTCACTAGACAAAAGAACCACGCTCTAGGAGGAATACATGTCAATTGGTACCATAGATAGATCAGGTTCCAATGCCCCCACCACATAGTGTACTATGCCATCTGTGTGATCATCAGTAGATATGGAGATGAAATGGGTAGCCACATAATTGACCTATGGCGGGGAAGGTACTTCTTGAAAACAAGGGTCGATAGGGGACGATGGTTGCAAAGGAGGCCCCTGGCGACCAATGAATGACAGTTGATCAATAGTCACAATTCTCCCTTCGTGCGAAAAAAAAACCACGCGGAAAAGTGAAGAAACAAGAGCTCCCACGACATAAAAATAGTTGGCTCCAAGGAGAAGATTGAAATCTAAGGGACCTAGGACTACCATCACGTCTATATAGATGTTCTTTCCTCCCAAAGTAATAGGGAACTTTGGAAGGATCCCTAAGGTTTGACTGGTTCCTCCGTTGAAAGCTAACAGATTCTGCATGAGAAGCACGAGCTATGGGGAACCCAAAGCTTGCCGAGTAGTAGAAGGCATGATGCTAATAGATGTGCCTTCATCTAATACAGTTCCATGCATTACCATATTATAGGCTTGTACTGTGATCTGGAAAGGCACATAAGATGGAAGGCAGAAAGAAGTCAATTTACTCCAATCAAAAGAAACAACAGAGCTACCTGGTGGGGGTATCATATGATTTCCCCCATGCTCTGCACGAATAGGAGAAGGTCTCTCCTAAACAACCAAGATGGGAGGGTCACTCTTCGATTCATGAGAATCTGAGGAGACAAGAAGAACAAGAGCAGTATCATCACTACTCTCTTCGGGAATAGATTGAACAAATGAAGAAGGAGCCAAGTTGACACCTTTTTCGACCAATGGTCGGTCGAGAACAAACATGAGAGAGTCATGCTCAGGAAGAGCGGCATGGAAAAAAGATGAATCCAAGTCAATCCCTTTACCAACTAGGACAGGGTTAGAAGAAAACCTCTGATAACCAACAGGAAGTTGGAGTTGAGGAGCTGCAAGGTTTTCCAAAATTTTTGAAGCTTTATCCATAAGAGGACAAAAGTGAAGAAGATGCTTCCCTTCACATAACCTACATGGGAATATAATCTTCCCTTTCTTCTTACCATCTCTAACTGAGGGTGCAACATCGACATGATCTCCAGAGGTCAATGGGGATGGTCGATCCAGATTTTGAGACCATACCTCTAAGATTTTGGGAATGCCAGGACAGTCTCGAAGGAGATGGTCACCCTTACACAGCTTGCAAGGGAATATAACCCTTCGTGGAGGATCAGAAGGTTTGTCGACAGGAAGTGCATTTAGAGCAATAGTTTCACGGTTGGCCTCTTTCTTATCTAACTTCTTCTTCTTCGTCTTCTTCTTCTTAGCCTCCTCGTTACTAGATTTGAAACTTTCACTAGGTGAAGTAGAAGAGGAGGGTGAAGAAATGGGGGAAGAAGGTGAGGGATCAACCTTAGAATCATCATGATATGATTCGAATGAAGGAGAATTTTGGACAGGACTCGGGACGCTTGAGACCACCGAGGTCGAAAATAACCATATAGATAAACCAATGGTTAACCCAGGGAGGGACAATGTTGCCATATAAGGAGCACCAACATTTCCAAAAGAAGGAAAAGGACCGGGATTCCCATCCGAGGGGAATCCTTGACTGGTAAACTCTGGAAATGTTTTCATTAGAAACGACTGTAAAGAATCACTACGGAAGATAACTTTAACTAGGAATATTTCGTGGGTAGTTAATTTTAACACACTGAAACAAAACTTTGCCTTTCATGTTTTAAGAGTCGAGAAAAGGGCGAAAGGTGACTCTATTTTCTTTCAGAGTTAACGAGATCGAAAGGATAAGTGCTTGATGATATTTTAAATTTAAAGAGTCAAAAAGACAAAAACGACTGCTTAGGATAATCTAGGCAAAATGATTACCAGGTAACGTGAACTGCAGAATACCTCCTGGTGAACCGAGAAGTACGGGCAAGAAATCTTCTCGAATGTTGTTTTTGGTGTATCATGTTTACAAGGCAGCAGACTCGGCTCCCTATGGATAAAGGATTGCACACTTAGTGGGGTCTCCTTTTATATATGTGACAGTACGGGGAGCACAAGTCCATACTAGCATTGTCTAGTGCTGAAGCAAATGACAGTTGCTAGGTTTTAAGACGCCAGAACACGTCTCTAGCCTAGACCTCTAAATGTAAGTGTTAAGTTTCAATGCTTCCTTAGGTTAATTCGATAAATTTTAACGGTTGATCTTAAATTAGGTTTCAATTACAAAGCCCTACTGTTGTCATCTGAGAAAAATCCTACATGTAGTGATATGAGAAAAGAGATCTTTGCCTTCT
The DNA here is from genome assembly GCA_031772625.1 of Pinus tabuliformis. Classification (NCBI taxonomy): domain Eukaryota; kingdom Viridiplantae; phylum Streptophyta; class Pinopsida; order Pinales; family Pinaceae; genus Pinus; species Pinus tabuliformis. The sequence goes on along the minus strand of CM062805.1, from coordinate 697,717,509 downwards.
ATGAAAGTCAATGCTAATTGAGGGATAAAGAGCACACAATCAATGCAACAATCAAAGAATGAAATTTTTCCCTAATACATGTCCCAAATGAACTTAATCTTCCCTTAACAACATAAGAAATTTCAATTCATTTCCAATGCTTATGATGATGCAATTCTAACTTCTCAATAATGCTACTAATGCAATATTTTCGCTTTAAGTAAACTAGAATGATGTTCTTCTTTTCATAAAATGAAAAATCAATCTTTCACCTAAATCACTTTAATGAAAATTTCACAATTCCAAACAAACAAGCATCAATCAAATCCAAAGCATGATAAATGAAACTAAAAGCAACTTCTTCCCTGAATCGAACAAACCAAACACATAAATGCTTTCATTAACAAACTAAGCAATGTAATCTATGCTCGGAAAGATAAAAGAGACACTCGAAATAAGAGAACAAATGAGACTCTTTCACTCATTCAATTGAAAATGAAGCAATGAAGATATTGTGACTGAAAGATGGATTAAATGAAGCAGCAAATAAGAAACGTGACATAATGAGTAAACAAACAAGTGAATGGTAATTGACCTATATACCCTAAGGTCATAGAAACCATCCAAAAAACTCAAAAAATCAAGTAATGAAACTCCAAGCCAACCAATCAATCAAAACCAGCAAGCAAATTATCCTAGTCACTTTTGGGAAGAAGAAGAGAGTCTGAGCGTCAAGACACACTGGCATTGGAATGGGAGAAATTATGATTTTTTCCTTAACTTAGAGACCTACATGACTCCCTACTAACAACTAGCATCAATCGGCACGATAGGCACGACTGGCCAGACTAGAACTAATGCTAATGGGCTGATCAGCGCAACTGGCTAGGCTACAAGTAGTGCTACTCGAGGGATTCAAGGAAAAAATAAAAAAGAACTTCACACAGGACTAGACTTAACACATCAGAGGGTGGGCTAAACTAAACAATGGTGTTTCCTTCTTATCTTTATTGATCATTGGGTGATTCTTCTTGATGCGAGTAGATGTTTTCTTCGAGCGGAGCTCCACAAACATCTTCAATAGGGTCATTAACCTCAGGAATATTTTCAACATTAAAATGCGCTCAACAATCTTCAAAAAAGGCATTCAGTGGATATAATCTTTTGCAATAATGATGGAATGTTATATGAAAACAGTTTAATGAAGATATGTTGCCACAAGGTATTATTTTGTACCAAATTATAAAATCGTCTTCTAAAGAGTACATGAACAATTTCATTCACACATCTTCAAAAATAATACCCTTTTGTTCCATGCATTCATGAAAATCCTTAAGGTGTTGGTTCGGCCTTCTATCTATGTTTCCACTTAATCTAGGAAAATAGGTATTCCATTCGTGAAACGAAGGGACATGATTTGGATAACCAGTGATAGAAGAAAAATTCAGTGGGGAAAATTGGTTGCCCAGGAATGTAGGAATGGCCATTTTGAAAACCCCCTAGGAAAGTGATCTCCGTTTTAAAGGTAGGGAAAGCTTTTGGTTGCTTTAGCATCAAAGTGAGTATGAGGCTGCTTTAAATCCAAGGCGATCAAATAGAGATATGGACAGTGGAGTCGCCAAGATGTTTACCATAAGATTGAAATAGTGGAGTTGCCAAGGTGAGATATCTTCAACCCACACTTCTCTTTCTCACCTAACAAAGGGAATGTAAAAATTTGTAATACCCAGGGAAAATTATTCTAATATGTTCCCTAACAATGGCACCAAAAATATGTTGTCTCTTTTAATGGCACCTGTAGCACAAGTGCTTCAGGATATATTGAAAGCTTCCTAGAGACAGCCTCTGGGTTGATTGTAGACAAGTGCCTAGGACATCCTAGATAGAGGAGTGCATGGAAGAATATTAGTGAGGGGTTTCTACAGCACTCCAATTGTCACGTGGAAGAGAAGAAGATTAAAAAGGGGCTTTGTTCAAAAGCCCTTCATTAAGGTAAACTCAATCCAATACCTGGATCCAAATGTTCAAGGGGTAAATTGGGCCAACCTCAAAGAGAAATGTCTGGTTCTGGTGGCTGACACACAACAACAGGAAGTCTTAATATTGGCATTGTAGTAACATTAAGAGGAGGAAAGAAAGGATGGAATTCGATGCATAGGGCTGTAAACAAAACAAAATCCTAAGCAACGATGTTCCAGCAGAGGTATGGAAGATTGAATAGGTGGAATGGTAGAAATAGTGGAGCGCTAGTCAAGGTTTCATGCCCTATACCTCATGGGTACATTTGTCACCAAAAGCATAAATAAATATGTGCACATTACAAGTACATAAGTAAATATGTAGTTAACAAAGTTAATGTAACTACTTAGTAACAAATATACAATCATGAAAAAGGGTGAAACATGCAGCTTCATTACATTATTTCAGAGAAAGAAAAACACATATGACATGATATTTACAAAGAGGAAACATATTGCACATTGATCTTCTTGGAATCACGAGAATAATTTCATTAATAATTGAAGGGTCCAAATAACCAATACATTACATTCAACAGTGTATCGCCCTAGTCCCTCATGAATAGGAAATTAGAACCAAACTGGAATCACAAAATTTGGACCACTGCAGGTGCAGAATTCCAAAACCTGTATTAAGTGTTTCTTCATACATTTTATAAGGAGAGGGAGAGCCTGGAAATTAATTACAAAAATATCTCAGCCTAAGCATCTAGCTATCTCAGCGTGTGATAACTCTACTTTCCAAAATGATTCTAAAGGATTCGATTCCTTTCTTGAAAATACATAAAAACTATAGAATAAATAGAAATGACTGAAAATAGAAACAAGGGAAACTGAATGATGATGGAGGAAAATGTCCTTCTATTGTTCCTATGAATCCCCTTGATCAGGCCACGTCTCTACGCTGATGTGCCTTTCCTACTGTTCGGCTGGTTCCTGTCACTTTTGGCTTAACTTTCTGGCTTCACCACTCTCTCGAGTTGGTAGCAATCGACTGTGTTTGCTAGTCACAAAGCAGAAGCGGAGTTTTTCTAGGTAGTCCTTTACATTTACAACTGACTAGAGCTTCACGTTGAGGAATTAAGTCTACCTGAGTCCCCATACCTTACTTTACTCATCAAAGACATGCAAGTGCAACAGAAAAATTTATTTCTAGGGCTATTGTTGTCATGGGTTTCTTGTTGTAGGGGGCTCTACAGGATTATCCCATATCAATTTGCGCCTACTCCATACCTCTATTCAATGTCTTAGCTTCCGACCCATATGCCTTCAAAGCTCCACACCATGCTATCGGAGCATCACTCCATCGGGACTCTTACTCTTAAAATCGTTACAAAAAGCTAGTCTTGATCTCCTTTGGCCCCCTTTGGTTTAGCCCTTTTCTTCATTTCTTCTCATCTAACGGGGGGGCTGTGACCTGGTGTTTGGCCAAATATTAGAGGTTGGAAAATCAGTGATTTCCAGTGAGGCTTTTTATATTGGATCCACAACATGTTTGTGATCTCCGATTGCGATAACCCTTTAGTGCTTACCCCTTGGTTCCTCGGCTCTTTATGTGACCGCTAGCCAACCCCCATATCGGAGCCCCCCAATCAGAGGTTCGCAATTAGTAGTTTCTTTTTTATATGCACCACAACCGACGATCATCGATTGTCGATTGCCCTCCGTGCTTAACCCCTGGTTCTTTTAGTTCTTTATGTGATTGTGGGTCAGCCCTTATTAGAGCCCCTTTCTCGACGAGTCGCAATCGGGGTTTTAAACTTGATGTAATAACATGCCTCAACCTGCGAATGCCAATTTCCAATCTCCGATGTGATGTCATCCTTTGCCACATGTCACTTTATGAGTGGTGATAGGTACCACCCTATTTTGGCCCCTTATGACCCCTCGACACGTTAAATTTGCATGCCACATGTCTGTCGTTCTACCACGTCATGCTAACGTCAGTGCCACGATGGATTTATCAGGACAAATGGTATTCCACCATGTGGCCTTCTAGAGGAGAGAGAAAAGGCCCATCCACCCTTAGTTTTTCGCTGATTTCCTTTGTCAATGGCTTTCTTTCTTCCCGGTGCTTCAACACTAACATATTTCAACTCACAATATCACAATATTTTAGAGTTGTCACCCTGTTGGTGCATCGATAAGCCATGATGTTTTGAGCGCGATCGTTGATTGTTGATCGTCGATTGCCATGGACCCCCGATTGCTGATATGTTGACATCACTCTCGAACCTCCAATGTGTGTGACCTCTAATATGCCAGGGCTTCTGATTTGTGGGACCGTTGATATGCGATGCGACCTTGATGTGCGATTGTCGATTTCCATGTCGCTGGAACCTCCAATATCCTATGTTCCCTCGTCCTCTGATATTTGCTATTGCCGATATGCAGGATCACTAGAACCTTCGATGCTCGATATCAGTGATCGTTGGTCGCTAGTTTTCTATGCCCTATCCTATTGCTTCTTTCATAAAACTCTGATTGTGATTTTCGATATGCTCCCGGACCTCTAATATGTGATTCTTTCCTCCTTTCAAAGGTGACAAAACACCCATCTTTAATAGGACATATCTTCTGATTCCGAGGTCCATTTGATGAGTTCCAGATACCGTTGGAAATGTTATTTTGAGCACTATCCCATTGAGAGTGCCCAATTTAGCTTTGAGAGCTTCTATGGCTTGGAATATGGCTTCATACTTCACTTCTCTTTTTCACTTTGGGCAACTGAAAATCCATTTTGTAGTGGGTGACAACAAGCATTATCCTTAAATTTTCAATGGCAATAATTCCATATGAATTGAAATAGCTTATATTAAGCATGAATAAATTGCACAAATCCCACTATACAAAGAAAAAATTCTTATTAAGTAAAGGATGGACCTTCACCATGATAAAGCAGAAAAGATAAAGTCAACCATTAAAATTGACCACCTAAAGGTCAATAAATAGAAAAACTAATAAATACTATATTCCATTTGAATTAATTAGAAACGGACTAGGAGGGTAAATTAATGAGATTATTGTGATTATCATTCCATGCAATAGTCAAACAAGATGCATGAATTGAACATCCATACATCCACATACTTCCAACCAAAAAATAGCAGAGTCATCCCATCCACAATAATACCTATAGCATTGGCCAACACTAAACAACAAACATTCACATGAGAGCACTGTGAATATAGACATAAGCACGAGAGAAAATAGAAGAAGATTATATGAGAAGGAAAGAATGATTCAAATCAAATTAGTAATGCATCACATAAATTTATTTTGCATATGCATGCTTGATTTGAAGCAATCCTAAACATAAATACGATGGATAAAGGATTTAACGTATCAAATTAATAAGGGGGAAAACATGGAAGATGAGAAGGTGGAAATGGAGATGCTAATATTTGATCAACTTGGCTAATGCATCAGCATTGAGCCTAAGAAACAAAATATTCTTTCTTTTAGATGTAACATAAGAATGATTATTAATCACTTTGGCCATTTACAAAGTGGCATAAAAAGTGGCAGAAGTAATGATAATTTTTTCTTGTTATGCAATCTTGACATTGCCATTGCTTATTTCAAACCAACCTTTGATGCTTTTGTAAGCACAAATAAAGAAACCAAGGTGGATGTTTTAGTTGTTAATAGAAAAAAAACATTAAGAGTTGCTTTCATAATCATGAATGCAATTGAAGCTCTCTTTGAGGTCCACTAACAAGAAATACTTGGGAAAGAATTTCATAATCTTGCTGCCAAGAAATGGAAGCGATGAAAACTTAGCAGAGGTAGGAATCAAATTACGAGATCCTCTCAACCAAACAACGACGTGCATTTCCAAAAAATTTTGGCACAATCAACTCAAAGAATCTCGATGCACAGTCATGTGAACCTATTCTACAGTCTCCTTAATCATTTGATCATCAGATGACAAGAATTCATCAATAAAGTCATTGTAAAAGGCATATTGTTGCAACAACGGTACAAAATTTGAACCCAATGTATCAGCCAAGTCACCTAGGACCCAAACTACAGCCTTTGTTACTTGCTCATCCCTGCATTAACATGTATGAAAATATAAACATCTATCAAAATTATGAGAATGAAGCTTAGGTAAACATAACGAGCACTGAAAACCTTATCTGTAATTCTGATAGCCTTGGAAACCTTAGGAACACAACCTTGAACTATGCCAGCTTCTCCCATAAGCCTCAACCCCGCAACATTAAAAATCCCATTCCTCCACAAATGTATGTCTGCTATTTCAAACCTCCAAGCATTATTGTTGTTAAATGTATTTTCTTATTGCAAATTCTTCTTGTGTGAGGTGCATTATTACAATTCCTAATTTTTTTAGGACAAAGGAGAGTATGAATGTAGAATGAAATCCTTCATGTAAGGATATTTCACCGTAGTAGTAAGAAATGAAAATATTTTGAACATCACATAAATAACAACCATAACAACAATCCAAAAAAGACCTATGAGGCACAACATTGAAACTACCATAACAACAATCCAAAAAAGACCCACAAGGCACAACATTGAAAGTACTTGCAATGTTAGTAAGGGAGGGAGAAATCACATCATCCTTGGACCCCATATAATCTGGTGGGATCAATCACGTAACAGTTAATGGTCCTTTATGTTTTTCTGGCCCTAAATTTTTCATCCTAGAAATTTTGGATTTTTCTTTTGAGCTCAAGTTGGCCCAGTAGTAAGTACCGTTATATGGGAATATTGTCATTGATCAAATGATGTTTCAACGTATGCAACTCCATCTTCTGCCTGGGAATTCCTAGAGTGCCACGTCCCGATAGTTTCATGCCTTCTTTGGCTAAATATTGGGTGGTTCTTGGTGAAAGAATAAAAACTAATGACATTTATCCATCTATGCTCATCAAACTTCATCTCCAAAGATATGAACAACTTGTATGTGAAAGCTTCCTTCACTTGTCAAGCTACAAAGCACTAGGTTTCATGCTAATTGATTGATCTGGTAAATCTGACACATAAACCATATCAAAGTGCTACGTGTTTCTTGTAAGAAAAATAAATTGTATTTAAATACTATTGCAAGAATTCAACATCTAATCATAGATCATGTTGTAAATATATTTGAACTTGTAAATCATGACTCTATTAAATGGCACTTTTATGTCCAAAGGAGATTTGGTCAAGCATATATTAAGCCTTGATAATGACCAATGTTTGTTACAATTAAAATTTTCCTTAGAATTAACCACATAATTTTTTTAATAGACTTAACTATGATGTGATCAGAAATACATTAAGTTAAAACTACAATCTAACCATTCTTCTAGACCATAATAACAGTACCTTCAGATTCTCACATCTTCCCTTGATGAATAAACTTAACTTGTCTTAAACTACAAAAGTATCCAGTGTAAGTTAGATTTCTTTTGATTTTTCTAATATATACAATCTTCATTTATAAGGAAGAAATCCAAAACCTCATAAAGTAATAGGTAAAAGATTATGATATTGGATACAACCCTTCACCACAAGGAAACTCTACTAGAATCAAATTAGAGGTACAAAATAGAGTCTCTACACAAACATCCATACACAATATCATTGTCATGCAAAATGAACGCATACATGTATGTCATATCCATCAGGAACATCAACCCATTCAAGCTACATTTCCAACTCACCAAAATCAACATTACACAACCTTAAGAACACATCCTAAATCACATTTCCATCAACATATTGGATGCAACTTTCTTTAGACAAATAATTCTCCTTTGGCAATACCAACTCGAGAATTGGTCTGATAGATGATGCACTCTTCAAGAATTTCCACTTTCTTACGTACTCCCTAAAAGTAATTTAAATAGTTAGTTAGGCTTAACCAGTAATTTAAATAGCCTATTTTCCCCTCAATTTTGAAAACATTGAATTGCTAATTATAATTACAAATTAACATCCACAAAAATTGTAAGATTTGTGAGCATACTAGATTGACATAACTATTTAAATAACTTCTAATTTCACCACCATTATCAAACGTTTTAATTGTTGGTTATAATTATTAATGACTACCACATCTAAATCTTTCTAAAGCAGAGTTACCTGGTATTCTTCAAAGTTTTGGAGACCCATCTCTAAATATAGGTAGAATTCATCCATGTATTTTCTAAATTCCACACATGTTCCATATGCAAGAGCTCCTATTTCCAACATTTCTTCCTCATGAATAGTATCACTCTGATATGGGCCTACGTGGGTTAGCCATCAAGGCTTCAACACCCTCAATATACTGCATCCACCAACAGGTAAAAGTGGAAGAAATTCTGTGAATAATACCTGTCATTAAGAAGAAATAATATATCACTAATTTTGTTAAAAGGAAATTTTATGTTCTAAATGAGTTTATCATTTTGAGGGTGTTTGAGAAATGATCTTTTAGACCCTAAATAGCTTCTAGTTTTAAAGCATTTTCAAAACTCATGCTTCTATTCTTTTTTTTAATTCACAGAAAGAAAATTAAAGCATGGAACATGATGTTGATGTCACTATGATATACCCATTTCATCATATATCAAATAGCTTCATCTTCTTGTGTCCATGATGCTTCGATCTTTGTTATAATTGGCATCCAAGGTATTAACTTTTTAAAAGGTGCTAACTGGATGATATTGGGTTGGCTCAGCCCAAAGACAATAGAAACCTACATAGGTATCTTACATCCAATATATGGTAGAAATATTCTGACCATTAAATAACTACTATTGTGTATGGTTATTAAGGTGAAAAGAAGTCACAAATTCTTAACTTTGTGGCAGTCATAATTTCCAAACAAAGGGACACCTTTGGACAAGGTGAAATGGTTCTCTGCTTTCTTATTGGCAACGAAAAGTAACAAAAATATTCTACGAGATGGAAATAATTGTAAGAACCACCAAACATAGAGATATGTTAGACAAAATTTACCTTAGATGTAAGCTCATCTAAAGCTGGATATGCATTAGTTTCCAATTTCGTGGTCCGTGTATCTAGGAAACTACAGATAGCTTGTAAATCCACATTGTCACACGGAATCAGTCAAGAGTGCGGACACAACCGACCTTCCTAGAAGTCTAAGACATTCTAATGACAAACAAAACAAACTGGAGCTATCCTTCTCTAAACATGCATTATGATATGAGAAATCAAGTGTTTCATTCTTACCTTTGTCCAAACGCTGTTGTAGAAGTCCAAGCTTTGTTGATCTGGATGAGCTCCTCCTTTTCTCCAAAACCTGCAATCACCAACAGTCAAACAATTAAATAGCACCTGATTATAACATAAAACAAAGCATATTCAACATATAGACCAAGGAGTACATGAAATAACTCATAAACAACAAGTTATTGAGAAGAATGGACCAACTTGCATTAAAGGTAATCAAAAGGAACCATTACAACCTGAGCCTTGGTGTTGTGCAAGCTCCTTCCAGGGTCTACAAGAGTCTTCCTTTACTTTGACAAAGCTCACCCACTTCCAAATAGAACAAGCAAAGATGGCAATCTCTCCTCACAAGCTTCTAAATGGGAGTCCTAATTCCTGCAGCATTTACCCTTAGAAATGTATAGCTTTCAACCTCCTCTCCTTCTGGCCCAATGCCTGTACTTATAGTGCTCAAGAGGAAGTTAATCAGGTCCACCATCAATGGGATAATCCCCTCTTTGGATGGGATAGCTCCCTTATTGATGGGATAAGTTCCTCTTTGGTAGGAGTGCATGAACCATCTGGAGGCACTCAATACACGTCGAACAACCTTCTAGAATGCTCTAGAAATAACCACAAGTGACTTTTTAAAGATGAAACTTGCGCATTTTAACCTTTTCAGGGGGACGCACCTGCACCTTTACATACAGAGCGTCCAAAGACGCAGTTTTTGTGAACATTGGGTGCGTCCCCGCAGGTAAGGTTGAGAGAACCTGCGTCCCCAGAGATAAATACATTTAGAAAGACTTTCTCTCTTTTTTGGAGTTTGACATGGAAAGCAGAGGCATAAGACTTGCCTAAGAGGATAGCATGACTGTTGATAGAGTCATACTAACTGTAAATAGTCATGGTGACATTTTTTAGTGTAACAGATTGCCCCCTAAAGTGCGAAGCCTGTAATAGATTAGGGTTTTGTATTATCTAGGAAGGGTGAAGCGCTTTATTATTTCAAGGATTATCTCGTGGAGAGCCTGGTCAGAACCTGCAATTTTCAACACAAAATACATGTATAAGATTATATCATCACTGAGGTAGGCATTCCCATACTCAGATTAAAACTTTAACTAACAGACTAACTACTCTGATACAGGAATGATCTTGCAGTACATCATAATCATAGACTTTTGTAGACACAGTATGGGCGCAGCCATCTGTTTGTGATTAGTCTACTTAGATAATGAATACAAAACTCCTCACAGCCTGGATGGTAGAAACTAGATCCAGGGTCTTCATTTCTACTTCTCGAATTGGTACGATTCTAGCCATGCGAATAAATGAGTCGATGTCGAACATGGTAGAAACCACTTGATTACCAGTCGATGATGTAAACTGTTAACAAGCGTGAGAGAGACCACCAGTAATGTCAATGGTTCTCAAAGTACCCAGTACAATCCATGAGATGTGAATGAATGAGTTGATGTCGAACATTTCATGGAATCCTTTGATCGAAAGTCAATGATGTAAACTGACGTCAAAGGCAAGAAACCTGCCATTGATGCATGCAGACTTCAAGGTACTGACGATCTCTAAGTCATCTCTCTAGATAATGTGCTGATGTCGATAGAAAGCGACTCGTTGTAGGCAAGCCTGCAACACGAAATCATTGTTCAAGTTGAAGAAATGTTGCTGTAAGGACTGACTCAAGGATGGTCAAATGGATGACAAGTATTTTGCAGATGAAAGTTTTGCTTGCAGACCTCTTGAACACATAACGACACGACAGATGGCTTGGTGATGAATAACTCAAAGTTAATCCCTGGAACCCGGTTAAAGACTTTCAAAAGTGGTTTGATCAACTGTGAGGTAAAGGATTTCCCAACCCAGGTGAACGAAAAGTGTCGTGTTCAAGAGTGGTAATAAAGTTTCTTCTGAGACAAAAGATAACAAATAGGCTCATTCTTCTCTCTTTTCCCCCACCATTTCTGGCAAGTACCTCTTTATTTTTAACAAGCTTGAGGAGGATAACATATGCTTGATTATAAGCTCATCCTTCGGATGAGTCCAACCTAGTTTTGATTCGAACCCTAGGAAGGAGTGGTTCGTTCCTGTTTGTAATTGAACAAGTCCTTTACTGTGGAATGTTTAACGAGCCCAGTATAGGAGAAACTCGGTGTTTTTCAATTTTAGAGAGTCTGAAAAACTTAAGAAGACTCCAAGTTGAACTTTTTCGTAGATTTGTGTCCCTCAAGCCCGAAAAAGTATAAAATAATACCTGGGGGAACCGCTTGATCTTGCGACCAAGGAGTACTTTCATAATTAGTGCCACTGACCTGAAAAGTAAAAAGCGATCAAGGACACGTCGTTTTATTTCCGTATTGAGTTTGAAACGACAAAAACCCGGCAATCTTTTCCTGATTTTACGGTCAGAAAAGAGCTATAAGGGGACCGTCTTTTAGTTCCGTTTTAACGAGTGTAAAAGAAACGCTCAGCGATCTTTTCATGTTTTAGGAGTCTGAAAAGGGCTTAAAAGAGAACTCCAAGGTTTCACTTTTTCGTAAGTTTTAATGAGTTCGAAAAAATGATAAAAATGTACTCATGGTTTTCACTTTTTCGTAAGTTTTAATGAGTTCGAAAAAATGATAAAAATGTACTCATATGGCCGACTTTCAATTTAACTTACGAGCAGGAAAAGACGGAAAGAACTCGGCATTTTCATTTATTTTACGAGACGAAAGATAGCAAAATAATCTCGGTATTTTCATGAGTTTAACGAGTCTTGAAAATAACTGAAATTGACTCAACATAGGTTTCATTTTTACAGAAGCTTGAAATAGAGAAAAACTATGCTTCAAAGTAGTTTCATTTTTACACAAGCTTGAAACAGAGAGAAAACTGTGCTTGATGCCCCCTAAGCATAACTGCTAGAGCGCATGCCCCCCAGCTTCATTTGGATGAAATGAAGGTTGAGTTACGAGATCATTTGAAAGACTCGACTTAAAACTATAAGAAAATTATGCAACAACTGAAATAACTAACCTAAACATACAACCTAACATCTATGAGGTCTAGTCAATCTCTCGACTCAAGTAGAGGAGGATTTGTTTCATTTTTTAACGAGCTTGACACAGGAAAAGAACTATGCTCGGATTCGGTTTCATGTTTACGCAAGCTTGAAACGAAAAACTATGCTTGTTGTAAGTTCGCATGCCCCCAGCATAATGACGCAAATCAAGGTACATGCCCCCCAAGCTTCATTGCATTCAATGAGGTGGATGGAATGAAGCTTTACTTTCAAGATCTTGGAAAGAATTGTGGGAGGTGTTTCATTTTTTAGTGAGGTTGACACAAGAAAAGAACTATCCTCAAAACCCTTGTTTCATTTTTTAAACGAGCTTGACACAAGACAAGGAACTATGCTCTAAAATCCTTGATTCATTTTTTAATGAGCTTGACACAAGACAAGGAACTATGCTCATGACTACGGTCTACAATCTACCTACTTAACCTACCCTTGTTTCATTTTTTAAAGAGCTTGACACAAGACAAGGAACTATGCTCAAGAAGTTCACATGCCCCTAGCATAATGATGCAAAGCAAGGTACATGCCCCCCAGGCTTCATTGCATTCAACCGGCTGGATGAAATGAAGGTTTACTTTCAATATTTAACTTGAAAAGGGAGTTGTTTCATTTTTAAGGAGGTTGACACAAGAGAAGAACTATCCTCATACCTGATTCATTTTTAACGAGGTTGACTCAGTAACAGGAACTATCCTCTAAATCCTACTTTCTACAATCTACCTATATAACCTAAAACCTACCTGATTCATTTTTTAATGAGGTTGACTCAGTAAAAGAACTATCCTCATGCACACTGATTCATTTTTTAACGAGGTTGACACAGTAAAAGGAACTTTCCTCGTACACACTGATTCATTTTTTAACGAGGTTGACACAGTAAAAGGAACTTTCCTCACACCATCCAATTTCATTTTTTAACGAGGTTGAGAGAGGAACAAACTATCCTCATCACACTGATTCATTTTCTAACGAGGTTGACACAGTAAAAGGAACTTTCCTCACACTAGCCTGTTTCATTTTTTAACGAGGTTGATACAGGAAAAAACTATCCTCGCACACACTGATTCATTTTTTAACGAGGTTGACACAGTAAAAGGAACTTTCCTCACACACACTGATTCATTTTTTAATGAGGTTGACACAGTAAAAGGAACTTTCCTCGCAATTCCTTGTTTCATTTTTTAATGAGCTTGACACAAGACAAGGAACTATGCTCATTACTTCCAGTTTCATTTTTTAATGAGGTTGAGACTAGAAGAAACTATCCTCACACACACTGATCATGGCTTCCAACTGGAAGAAAGACATGTCAATGGACACACCTTGATCATGGCTTCCAAAAGGTCTTCATCAGAAGGAAGAACACTTTTCTGGAAGGAACACATGTCAAGGGACTCAAAAGGGATAAGAACATCGTGTTCAAGTAATCCCATAGAGTTTTCCATGTCAATTACCGGATCTAAATCAACAGTGAGAGGTTCACTTACATCGGTAACTGAAAACATGGGACCAGTTGCCACATAATTAACCCGTGGCAGGGTAGATACCACTTTAGAATCAGGAACATTTAGGGGTGTCATATTATTGGTAGTTGAAACAAGACTAGGGAACGAAAGCTGGTCTACAGTCACAATACTGCCATTGTGAGGGAAAGACATCACGCGAAAGAGTGTCGATACGACAGCTTTCATGGCATAGACATAGTCTTGCCCAAGGAGTAAATTGAAATCCAAGGGACCTCGAACTACCATAAGATCAATACTGACAGTTTTACCTTCCAAGGTAATAGAAAACTTAGGAAGGATCCATAAAGGTTCACTAATGGTTCTGTTAAAAGCTTTCAGATTCTGCGTAATAGGCGCAAGCTGAGGGGAACCCAAAGCTTTCCAAACAGTTGAGGATAAAATACTGACAGAAGCACCTTCATCTACCTGAGTACGATGTATGTCCCTACCACCAGCCTTGACAATGATTTGGAAAGGGATGGAGGAAGGAAGACGAGGTTCTGTCAGTCTATTCCAATCAAAGGAAAAGACCTCAGTGCTTGGAGGGGGTTTTGTAGAAACAGGTGAAATGCCCCCTGGCGTAGAAGAATCTGATGTAACAAGAAGAACCTGAGCGGTATGAAGTTCACTCTCTAAAGGGAAAGTGGGATCGACCGAATGTGAAATTGAATCGACCACTTGATCAACTAATGGATCATCAACCTGAGTGACATGAGTTTCACTCTCCAATGGGAGAGTGTGATTGACTGTACTTGAATTTAGATCAATCACTCCGTCAGTTGACGGTAGGTTGGGAGAAAGTTTACGGTAACCAGTTGGAAATTCTTGTTGTGGAACAGTAAGTTTTTCCAACAATGTTGAGGCTTCATCCATGTGAGGGAAAATGTGAGTTTGATGACTCCCTTTGCATAACTTACAAGGAAACCTAACTTTACCCTTTTTCCCAGGAACCTGACTATCACTGGTTGATGGATCAATGGAAAGTTGATGAGATTTTTCTGACCATACTTCCAAGACCTTTGGAATACTAGGACAATTGACAAGGAAGTGGTCACCCTTACAAAGCCTGCAAGGGTATTTGGGTTTACGATGCATGTTGGAGTTTTCCTCAACACCACTAACACTTACAGTCATGGTTGGTTGGTTGACTTCTTTCTTATCTTGATTCTTCTTCTTCTTCTTCTTCTTCCCTTTCTTCTTCTTCTTAGCCTCCTGGTTACTAGCATCAAGGCTTTTACCAGGCGAAGAGGAAGAAATGGAGGAAGAAAAATTAGGCGAAGAAGGTAAAGGGTCAACAGAAGGTTGGTGATGTTGAGATGGTGAACTCTGTTGAGGTGAAGCATCCGGTTGAGGTGGAACAATTGGAGTACTCTGGGCCAACGAAGTTGAAAATAACCATATCGGTAATCCTATTATAAATCCAGGTAATGACAAAGTAGCCATGTAAGGAGGACCAACATTTCCAAAGTAAGGAAAAGTACTAGGATTCTCATTAGGAGGGGTTCCTAGGTTGGTAAATTCCGGAACACTTGCCATTATATTCAACTTCAGTGAATTTTATTAACAATTTATAACTAAAATTAACAATTCACAATTCACACCTAACAATTAAAATTCACAATTCACACCTATGGTCTCTAAAAGTAAAAACAAACAAATTAACATGCGCTATCAAATCTAGGAGTCAAACCATACACAAACAGTAAGCTCTCCGGACCGAAAACACTAGTTGGTGATGAAGCCCAACCTCGTAGAATTCAGTACAGAAATGGCGGGTGGAACAGTTACCCCGGCAACCTGCTTAATGAATAGACCGGCACAAGTTCCTCCACTTTAACCGTCTCGAAGTGAAGCGAACCCCCCGGAAAATCCAAGTGAGTATAACCGACGTCTGCTCCAGGTACAGTGGGATCTTCCCTCCACCGTCACCTTGGGTAGAATCCTAGAGATTACAGTCACTAAGGTTACCAATGGCCACAAGTACACCTGGGGGAACAGTCTAAACTCCGACAGCACGCAAGGGCAGAGTAGCAAGCTCAATCCCCTTACCGGCTCCTTGACAATAATCCAAGGTTTACCGATAAGTGACCCCTGGCTCCTCGACAATGGTTAATCCGAGGTTTACCATTTGTAATATGTGCGTGTCTGGCGTCGTTCCCAACGAGGGGGGAATGATCCCCTCACTGGTTCGGACACGAGCTCGTGCTTCTCCTTTAAGAGGAGCTTTCCCAGAGTACAAGTGAGACAATTGGATTTATTCTATCACAAGATAAGCTACTTGTTTGGTTTTGTTGTCTTGGAGAGTTAATTACTCACCTACTCTAAGACACTAGCCTGAGCTAAGTTGGTGCTTCAGAGCCCTAGAAATGTAAAAATTACTAGATGAATTTTAATTAAGCGCTGTGTTATTAAGGCTGTTATTACTCAAATGGGTAAATGGATACGAAACCAATGGTGTTATGACCCGAATCAACTGAATGCAATCGAATATGATAATGTAATCCTTTCAATTCGATGAATCCTAACTAGAGTAAGGAGAGAGTTTCCATTCACTTCCAACAATGCAAAAAATTGATCACTAAGAGAAAATATAACAAATTCTCTAATGCACTAATTTCATTAAGAAAAACTAATGCAAATCAATTCCAAACCATTTTTTATTTTTATTTTTGTGTAAATTCAAATCAAAGAAAACTGATCTAAATCTACGATTGATTTTCCAGAATGTAAACTATGCAATTGCAATCTATGCACAATTCACTTGAAAAGTATGCAAATGTAATCTATGCACATTTTTCATTCATATTCTGAAAATGAGAATTCTAATTATGCAAATGTGATCTATGCAAGAGAATTCTCAAACACAAGATGATTCTAATGTAATCTAAGAACCAATCAAGTGCAAGTCGAGAAAATTGGGTGAGAGTTCCAAAGATCAAAACATAAAAACACTCAAAGGCGATTAACACTCATACACAATTTAGCCCCCCCCCCGGCGAATGAGGGGGAAATTTTTTTTGCAAAAACAAAAGCAAAAAGATGCAAAATTGTGAAAAGACTGAGACAAACCTCCAAGTAATGACCAAAGGAAATCAAATCAAGAATTTCTCAAAAAGAGACTCAAAACACCCAGTGGAGTCGCCAGTGGAGTCGCCAATTTGTCACACGGAATCAGTCAAGAGTGCGGACACAACCGACCTTCCTAGAAGTCTAAGACATTCTAATGACAAACAAAACAAACTGGAGCTATCCTTCTCTAAACATGCATTATGATATGAGAAATCAAGTGTTTCGTTCTTACCTTTGTCCAAACGCTGTTGTAGAAGTCCAAGCTTTGTTGATCTGG
This sequence comes from Pinus tabuliformis, assembly GCA_031772625.1. NCBI lineage: Eukaryota > Viridiplantae > Streptophyta > Pinopsida > Pinales > Pinaceae > Pinus > Pinus tabuliformis. Next base: position 697,700,406 of record CM062805.1, on the reverse strand, counting down.
ATGAGCTCCTCCTTTTCTCCAAAACCTGCAATCACCAACAGTCAAACAATTAAATAGCACCTGATTATAACATAAAACAAAGCATATTCAACATATAGACCAAGGAGTACATGAAATAACTCATAAACAACAAGCTATTGAGAAGAATGGACCAACTTGCATTAAAGGTAATCAAAAGGAACCATTACAACCTGAGCCTTGGTGTTGTGCAAGCTCCTTCCAGGGTCCACAAGAGTCTTCCTTTACTTTGACAAAGCTCACCCACTTCCAAATAGAACAAGCAAAGATGGCAATCTCTCCTCACAAGCTTCTAAATGGGAGCCCTAATTCCTGCAGCAATTACCCTTAGAAATGTATAGCTTTCAACCTCCTCTCCTTCTGGCCTAATGCCTGTACTTATAGTGCTCAAGAGGGAGTTAATCAGGTCCACCATCAATGGGATAATCCCCTCTTTGGATGGGATAGCTCCCTTATTGATGAGATAAGTTCCTCTTTGGTAGGAGTGCATGAACCATCTGGAGGCGCTCAATACACTTCGAACAACCTTCTAGAATGCTCTAGAAATAACCACAAGTGACTTTTTAAAGATGAAACTTGCGCATTTTAACCTTTTCAGGGGGACGCACCTGCACCTTTACATACAGAGCATCCAAAGACGCAGTTTTTGTGAACATTGGGTGCGTCCCCGCAGGTAAGGTTGAGAGAACCTGCGTCCCCAGAGATAAATACATTTAGAAAGACTTTCTCTCTTTTTTGGAGTTTGACATGGAAAGCAGAGGCATAAGACTTGCCTAAGAGGATAGCATGACTGTTGATAGAGTCATACTAACTGTAAATAGTCATGGTGACATTTTTTAGTGTAACACACATCAAGGGCACGAAACTCAAAGGGTGACTCTGCATTGCAGCATGAGAAGTACCTAAGAGTTTGGATTCAAAAATAAACTATGCAATGATAAAGAAACAAGTGTTGTTAACGTCATTTCTAAAAGAATTAAAGAAAAATAAAACATAGTAAAACAAAGTTGTCCAGTCTCAGTATCCACATAATGTCCATTACACTTAAAAGCATGGGATTGCAGAAGGGAATTGACAACACCTAGTGGGGATTACGTTGCACATACTTCTTGAAAAGAATAAAATATGAAGAGACAAAAATTGCACCCAGAAGTTTGTTTCTAGGGGGAGATCCTTTGACCAAAAAATGAATTATTAAAAAGGAGTCACCCAACACAATGAGAGAGCATACCTGAAATTCTTTGGCTAGAAGAGTGCATTGGAGAAAACCATAGGCTTGTTCTTGATTATTTGTCATCTTTTGTAAGCCCCATTAATAATGTAAAACTTTGATTCACATGAATACTTTAAAATTTTGATTTCTTCAATGCGATAAAAGGCCCCTCTCCCTCCTGCCATCCCTATTTTAAATTATTATAATTATTAATTGTAAAAAGAATTAAAATTTAAGGTAAACATATATAATCTTTTCAAAACATGCAATAAGGCTTTTGATATGACATTTCTTTAATGTATCAATTTAAGTAAAATGGAAGAAATGGCATAACTACTTTTGACATATACCTCAACTTTTGATATGTGATTACTACTAAAAATATTATAGAATATTTCATGGTCGTAGCTACCATCCACCCAATAATTACTAATGATTAAATTAAAATTGTAAAAGCCCTATTTCAAAATATGCATGTCTTTACGTATAAATATATACATAGTTGACATAGAAATATTTTATTTGTGGACCATATTGTCCACTTTGAAATGTTTTTTTTTTATTCATATATTTTAAAATTGTAGAAGCCCTATTTCAAAATATGCATGTCTTTCTGTATAAATATATACATAGTTGACATAGAAATATTTTATTTGTGGACCATATTGTCCACTTTGAAATGTTTTTTTTTGTTATTCATATATTTTTAAATACATTTCGATAATGAAAAATTACTGAACACTACATAGTGAAATATTTTATTTATAATCCACAATGAAATTTTCTATCATTATTAATATTTTTTAAATGTCACTTATTAAATTTATATCAAGAATTGAATTAATTACACATTTCCCAAGAAATTTTTTTACTTTCAATTATTTTTTGTCTTTGAACATTGGAATGTTTTATTACATTGTCAACATTAAAATATATTTTTCTCTCTATACATGTATATGAAATTGATATTCAAATAAATAAAATAACATTGATATTTAAATAGTTTAGTTTAGTCATGTATTGAATTTTTTTTGAAAAGTAAAGAATGACACATCTTCCTCTCAAAAGTAAAAAAAAAGATTAATTTTTTTATTTTACCTGCTTTGTTTTTATAGAAAGCTAATATAAAATTATGTTGCTTCACATGGACATACAAATATATTATTTATGGTTGAGATTGAGAGTAAAACGTGTCCTTCATATTGGGTTGCAATATCAACCACCAACAAGAATGAGAGGTATTGTTGACACTATACTATAATTAAAAGTAACAACAAATACAAATTAATTTTTATTTTCCATTAGAGTCAAAGTTGTTTTTTATTTATAGAGTATTTCATTTTTATTTTAGAAGGGACGTGTGTCAACTCCAAGTTACTGATTTCCTTCCTATAGTCATAATGTTGCTATTGGTGCAAGTTTCATATCTCTATGTTTATAGCTAAATAATTTAAATATCAAGTTATGAAATATAATGGTTACGAATATCAATCACCAAATTTATTTTTCTTCATTTTTTTTGTTGGCTTGAACCACGTGGGGATCTGAACTTTGAATCTAATGATTTACATGACTAATTGAGCTCTCTCCATGTGCTTGAATTGGTAAATTTAATTTATATCATAAAATTGAAATTTATTTTTAGCTAATATTAATATGATATATACATATATATTTAACATTTCCACGTATAAAAACATTCTTATTTTTAATTATATGTTTATTGATTAAATTTAGTAAGTTTTTATATGATTTTTAATTATATATTATGAAAATTATGGGGTTGAATATAAATAAATTAATTCCTTTTTTGGTTGGTAATTAAGCAACCGTTTGATTCAAGTATTCCATGTACAAGAAGAAAAGCCCATGTTAATTAAGCAATACTTGCCAAGGTCTCCCTTAGAAGCCTTTCCAAAAGCATTAGGATTTCTGATTCTTTGTGGAAACCTGTCATGGAGATATCTTCATGGGTTATAATTATTATAAAGATCAACAAGTTAAATAGTTACACAAATCAAGATTTGGTTGACAATTAAAACAGTGAGATGTAAGGGAGAAAGAACTCTCAATTGTCTAACAATAAATCTAATGGTGCAAAGGAGTGCAAAGTGACAACTAGGAGAGTTCTTTTTAAAATAAATAATTTAACATAATAATAAAATTAAGCAAAGTCTTTCAGTAGAAATCATATAAGAGAAATTTTTTGCATACGCATTCCAAACCAACAAGCGTGGTTCATCATCTACCAACAAGCGTGGTTCATCATCTGGACCAGATACTTATAGCCGTTACCTATTAATATTTTTTAATAAATTAATAAACTAATATCATTATTTAAATATTATTTTTCAAAAAAGTAATATTTGGATTTAATAAATTAATTTAAATATTATTTTTCAAAAACTAGCCATTTAATATAGTGTTACTTAATAATATTTGTTTTTAATATATTAATAAATTAACATCATAATTTAAATATTATTGTTCAAATATAGTCATCACTTGAAATTATGTAGCCTTTGCCATGGTCTGCCTCTTCATCTACTCTGATGATGAACCACACTTGTTAGTTCAAAAAGAATCGGCACAATATTTCTCTTATGTGATTTTTACTGAAAAGCTTTACTTAATTCATTATGAATGACAAAAACTTAAATACAAAAAATAATAATAAAATATTACATGTATAATACTATAAATACAAAGCTATATCTTAACTTTTCCAGAGTAATATTATAATATAACTATAATGCTATGCTATTTTATTACTAATTATCTATACATTAATTCTATAAAGTAGTACCAATGTTTACCCATTTTAAATAAATTACCTAACTAATTTAATTCTAATACTATTATAACTAGAACTAATTCTCCACAATAAATAAATTAAAAATAAAAAATACAAACATATATTCCAAAATGTCAGATTATACATAAATTTACACGATTCCCTGCACTAATTCTTTAATAGTTTGAATAGAAAGTTAAACCCTAATTTAATTCTAATACTATTATAAGTAGCACTAATTCTCCAATTAAAAAAATACAAATATATATTCCAAAATGTCAGATTATACATAAATTTACACCATTCCCTGCACTAATTCTTTAATAGTTTGAATAGAAAGTTAAACTCTAATTTAATTCTAATACTATTATAACCAGAACTAATTCTCCAATTAAAAAAAATACAAATATATATTCCAAAATGTCAGATTATACGTAAATTTACACCATTCCCTGCAGTAATTCTTTAATAGTTTGAATAGAAAGTTACACTCTAATTTAATTCTAATACTATTATAACTAGAACTAATTCTCCAATTAAAAGAATACAAATATATATTCCAAAATGTCAGATTATACATAAATTTACACCATTCGCTGCACTAATTCTTTAATAGTTTGAATAGAAAGTTAAACTCAAGACAGAGAATTGATCTATACAAAGGTTAGATTGAGCGGCCAAGATTTTTATCCAGAGAACTTCGAAAAAAGGAAATAGTTTTTATTTGTTTAAGTTGTAATGTCTTCAAAATGTAAGGTATATCCCTCAGTATAAGATGCTCTCTCGAGCTAAAGTTTCTACAGAAAAGAAAAACAAATACAGAAGCGTAATTATGTTTCTCTGTGTCGAAAATTTCCCCCATCTCAAATTGCAAATTTCTGGAGCAACTTTGAAAGGGTACACCCAATAGTGGATTCGACCCCCCCCAGACTGTGATTATTCCGTTCTTAAATAAGCTGCAGAGCATAGGGATCAATCCCCTTTTCCTCACGAAAATTCTTAAAACTGGAAAAACCTTGAAGAAATCTTTATGGATTATAAGAAATATATGTATGTGCTTCATAATTTTCATCGACTTCGTTCTATTCATATTTTTTTTTGTTTCTTTTTATTTGTTTAAAGACTTTTTTATTTTATTTGCGTTATATATTAGTTCATATACTGGTTTGGAGTATATCTTAAAATTGTTTCTGCTCGATTAAGAACTATTCTTCCTAGGACGTAAGGAAATAGGTCGTTGGCATACAATAATGGGTATCAAAGGTCACTAAAAGATGAGTCATTTTGAGACATTGTATCATTGAAAATGTAACACTTATTTTAGCAAAGATGTCTTAGTGAACAAAGTGTTTTTTGGACTTGACATGCTAAAAGAAATGGAGCAAGAAGTAATCAAGATCTAGCATAAATTAAAGGAATTGCATGATAGGAAAAAGAGTTATGAAGATCAACAAAGAATTTCAAGTGGGAGAGCATGTATATCTCTGCATCAAGCCAAGGAAGAGCTCATTGACAGTGGGGTCTTGTGCTAAGTTGGCACCTAGATTTTGTGGACCATTTTAGATTCTAGAAAGAATGAGGCCAATGGCTTATGGATTGGCCTTACCACCCATAGTATAAGAACTTGATTTTTTCACATTTCTTTGCTTAACAAATATGTATATGACACTAATCATATTATTGATTGATGTGTGATATAGGTGGAACCCTTATCCAAATTGGATCCATGAAGATAATCAAGGTGCCATGACTGTAGTCAAATCAGGATAAGACTTCAAATTCAAGAGCACAGAGTGATCAGGAAAACCTCTGAACAGTGGCAGTTGGCAGCCAGCGAGGAACAACAAGGACCTTTGTCAAAGCACGCTGATCGAGGCCCATGGAGACCATGTAGGAGGCGAAACTAACCCTTGAGAAGCCTGGATCAGGAAAAGGAGGCAGTTTCTGATGCGCAATTAGTGCATCGCTGTGCAAAACCCCTCAAGAAGGAGAGGCCCCCAGCGCTCAGTGGAATGGGAACCAGGAAAACCGTGGGGAAAGTGCCAAAGGCTAAAGCCGAGACCCACGACTCCAAAACGGCGGTATTCATCAGGGGCACCCTTGGGCGGTAAACGGATTTGGAGAAAAACGAGTGATTCCACTCAGCGCACAATGCGTGGCAGGCAAAAGAGATAAAAAACCGCCGTTCATTGCACGCTAACGGTCGAGAAAATCAACCGCGCAAAATGAGCGAATGGTGTCGGATCTGGGGGCTCCAGATTTAATGGCCGAGATCGCGTACGATGGGGAAACCAGATTTAGCAAGGGATTAAGCTGAGATGCATAAGAATTTGAGGTCCGATTTGACTGCTGAGGTGGTAGACGAGTCATTTCCCGACGTAACCGAAGAACCGAACCGACAAGGAAAAGCTAACACAGTTCACGATAGGACAAGTGGCCACTCCCTATGAGCCGTTGATGATGACACAGAAGACGGGGAATTCCAAGTGAACAGCAGTAGGAGATTTGACAAAGGAAGGAAGTGGAATCGAGTAGTCATGAGACAAAATGGCTTTAAGCCATGAACAGTCAGAACAGAACACACCAAGAGGGAGAGAAGAGAGGAAGACAAAGAACGAAGAAGTGAAAATAAAGCAAGAAGCAAAAGGACATAGGGCTGAGCTGACCTACAACATAAGGAAACATTAAGCAATCCCTAAGAAGATCTGTCAGAGAACTAAGCACCACATTGGGCTCCTCCCATTAAAGACCAGACAAGTTGAAAGCTAGCAAGGCAAAGAGTCTGTGTACTCTAGTGGCTTGGGGAATCCAAGAGCCACCCTGCCAAGCATCATTTCTATTTCAGGAGACTCAAATTGAGCTCCTCGTTATAATGCTCTGCTTTAAAGACACAATAAAATAAGGCCACCACAGAAAGTTGGATCGAAGACGTAGCCCTGGAGGATAAGGTGAACTCCTTATTAATTTGTTGTGTTTTTGTATTTGCTTACTATGTTTCTCTATTTTTTTCCATATTTCCAGTGTCTGTGTATTTTTCAATTTGATTGATCCGTTGCCTAAAATAACATAGACACACACCAACACATGAGTCTATAATACCTTCATTCACAATTAATTAACTGAGGTCACTCAAGGGTGATTTTCAGATCAAGTGGTATCAGAGCTCTAGGTTTTAAAGGTTAGACAAGCTTATGTTGGTTTAGCTGTGAATACTCACTAGATCAAAGCTAAAATTAGGAGAAGGAGAGTTGGTCAAAACTAATTCTGAAATTGGGAAAGTCTACCCTCGGAAGACAATGTCAGAGGAAGGTTCTATGGGGCCAGACCCTCAATTCATAGAAAGTTTCCTAGCTATAAATTCCATGGTAGAAGAAATGTATAGGGACTTTAGAAAACACAAGGATGAAGATTCATCGGGCTCTAAATAAGACAAAGAAGAAGATGAGCCTCACTTCCATGACCACTCCAAAGGAAAAGGGAAAGAGGAAAGCTTCCTCACACCTCCTAATAGCTCTGTGCATAACAAGAAAAATTCTTTGATGAAACTAGATGTTAAATTTGATTTGCCTATATATGATAGAGAGTTGAATGCAGAAAAGTTGAACAATTGGATTAGACAAATTGATGTTTATTGCACAGTACAGAACATCGACTCAGACAAGATGAAGATTTAACTGGAAAGCCTACACCTAGGAGGCACTACCTTGGTTTGGTGGGAAGGCAGAACCCAAGATGATATGAAAAGACATGGTAAGACTATCTCTGTCTGGAATGAATTTGTTTCTGCAATCAAAAAGCAGTTCTATCCATTGGCCTACATGCAACAAGCCATGATGAGTTGGCAAACTCTTCGGCAGTTGAAAGGGAAAAGTGTGCAAGGGTACACTCAAGAATTTATAAAAAGAGCATTGATTCTAGGAATCTCATTAGACTCACCAAAGACTCTGTTGAAGTACATTGTGGTCTACACAGCTACATGAGGCATAACATCCTCATGTTTAATCCCACTAGTATAGATGAGGTATTTGTACAAGCTACTCATCTAGAAGCTAAAGGAAAGAATGGAAATCTAGAAGTTGGGGGACCATCCCAACACACTACAAGCAAGAGCAAGGAGAAAAGAAAGCAGAAGTGGAAAGAAAAGAAGGCTAACACTGCACATAAGAGCAAAGCTTCATGCACTCGCTGTAAAAAGGATGGGCATGATGATGAGCATTGTTGGATTCTGCATCTAGAGCTGAGACCTAAGAAGTTCAAGGGCAAGAAGAAGAAGACTACTGCAGCTATTCAGAAAGATTTGTGGTCAAACTCAGGAGATGAAACAACTATTGCAGCCACAAGTATAAAAAGTAAGAATTCTGAAGCATCTACTAGTAATTTTGCACAATCTATTACTGATGAAGAAAATAAGAGAAAAAGACATGAGCTTTTCCATATTCGAGTTATTTCCAAACATCAAAAGATTGATACTTTGTTTGATAGTGTCTCACAAGTAAATCTAATTTCTGAAGCAATTGTAAAGAAATTGGGATTAGCAACTACACCTCACAAGAAACCATACCCATTAAGATGGTTGAATGATAAAGCACAACTACAAGTGACTAGACAATGCAAACTCAAGTTTTCTGTCAGCATTTGTAGATGAGGTTGAGTTAGACATAATTCATTTGGATATATGTGGAATTGTTTTAGGAATTCCTTACTTGTATGATAGAAAAGCTATTTTCTATAGAGCTAAGAACAAGTATCTACTTGTCAAATATGGAATCGAATACTTTGTAAGAGCTCATAAGCTCAAGAATAATTATACTCTCATAAACTCAGGGCAGATGAAAAGAATGATAAATTCATGCAAACAATTCTTACTGATGGTTGTAAAAAAAAAGAAACCTGACAAAACCAATGTATTTGAGGGCTATAATGCTGAACAGCAAGCTGATTTAGAAAAGGTTGTTTCAGAGTATGATATCTTGTTTCAAGAACCTAAAGGTCTGCCACCCAAAAAGGAAATAGTACATGATATTATTTTGTAGCAAGATGTGCCATTGCCTAACATTGGAATGTACAGGTTGTCTACTTTAGAGAATGTTGAAATCAAGAAGCATGTGCAGAAGTTGCTTGAGAAGGGGTTTATTAGGCCTAGCACATCACCATGTGGGTCACCAATTGTTTTGGTGAGCAAGAAAAATGGCTCATGGAGAATGTGCATTGACTACCGAGCACTAAATAAGATAACAATCAAAAATTGTTATCCCCTTCCTCGCATAGATGATCTTTTGGATCAATTGGGAGAAGTTGTTTATTTCACCAAGCTAGACTAGCATAGTGGATACCATTAGGTCAGGGTTGCAGAACAAGATGCATGGAAGACTGCTTTCAAAACAAAGCAGGAATTGTATGAGTGGCTGGTTATGCCTTTGGCTTAACCAATGCTCCTGCTACTTTCATGACATTAATCAATGATGTACTCAAACCTTTTCTTGATGATTTTTTTATTGTGTATCTGGATGACATTCCGATTAAACGTGGAAAGAACACTTAAAGCATGTTAAGCAGACATTAGATGTTTTGAAAAGAGAAAAACTTCATGTTAAACTCTCAAAATGTGAATTTGGCAAAACATCTCTAAATTATTTGGGTCATATAGTAGGGGGTGGTGAATTGAAAATAGATCCCTCTAAAGTGGCAGTCATTGTGAACTGGCCTAAACCCAAGTCTGCTACAGAAGTGAGAAGCTTCTTAGGGGCAGCACAGTATTGGAGGAAGTTCATTTCTAACTTTTCCTCAATTGTAGTGCCCTTACATGCTTTAACAGGATTGAAAAAGGTGTTTCAGTGGGGAGGCAAACATCCGAAAGCCTTCGACACCTTGAAAGAAAAGATTAGTACAGCACCTATACTAGCTCTTCCTGATCTGCAAAGACCATTTGAGATCCAAACAGATGCCAATGACTATGCCATGGGAGCAGTGTTGACACAGCACAGTAAACCCATATATTACCATTCTGAGACTTTTAATCCTGCGGTAGTTAACTATCCTACATATGATAAAGAATTGTATGCATTGGTTCAGAGTGTGAAAAAGTGGAAACATTACTTAATGGGAAAAGAGATGGTAATACATATTGAGTATCAACCACTCCAATATCTACACTCCCAAACCAAGTTGCAGCAATCAAGACACTACAGATGGATGGGTTTTCTACAACAATTTCATTTAGTCATCAGATATAAAAAGGGCATACATAATAAAATTGTAGACACGTTATCTAGACCCATTATAAATGCATCTACTATACTTAAGCATAATTTTGTGCTACATGAAAGCTACATTGAACAATATGCTCAAGATATAGACTTTAAAGATGTATATGCAAATTTGAGTCAAGGAAGAAGAGTAGAAGAATTGGATTATCATGTAAAGGACTGACTCTTATACCATTGTGGGAAACTCTGCATTCCACAAACTGAGAGAATAAACATAATTAGAGAAGCACACACTTCTCTGATATCAGGTCACTTCGAGGTAAGTAAAACAGTTGCACACAGCTGCAAAGATTCTGTTATTGGCCAAAATGAACGAGACAATTTCTAGATATGTAAGAGGGTGTACAATGTGTGGTAAAAGCAAGCCCAGCAATAGAAAACTAGGCTTATACACTCCATTGCCAGTTCCTTCTCACCCTTGGGAAAGTGTTTCCATGGATTTTGTTGGAGGACTGCCTAAATCTAGGAAAGGTCATGATTATCTATATGTTGTTGTGAATAGGTTTAGCAAAATGTGTATTTTGATACCTTGTAATAAATAGATTACAGCTGAAAAAACTAAAAAATTGTTCTTTGAACATGTATGGGTTCATTTTGGACTACCCACTTCCATTGTATCTGATCGAGACACCCGCTTTGTGGGAACTGATGGACACCAAACTGAAGAAAAGCACAGCTTTTCATCCACAAACTGATGGTCAGACAAAAGTAGTTAACAGGACAGTGATCCAGTTACTCAGAGGATATTGCAGCAAACATCCTAAGCTTTGGGACGAACAACTGTGTTATGTGCAGCATGCTTACAACAGAGCAAAACATTCTTCTACCCAGAGATCTCCTTTTGAGACCTGTTTTGGTTTCACACCAAGGTATTTTTTGGATTTTGTCTTTGGTAAAGATACCACAGTTGATGGACACAGTGATGTGGACAAGGTAACTAGGTTCATTGAACAAATCCAGGAGATCCACCAGGCAGTACAAGAACAACTGGAAAAGAGCCAAGCCAGATACAAGGCTAGGCATGACAAGCATCGAATGGAGCATAGTTTTCAGGTTGGTGACCAAGTTTGGTTGTACATCAGCAAGGACAGGATGCAAGGTGAAGGTAAGAAGCTAAAGCCTATCAGGTATGGACCTTTCAAAATACTTGAGAAGATTGATGAAAATGCTTTCTGCCTTGATCTACCAGCCTACATGCACATCTACTCAGTCGTAAATGCAGATTGCTTGAGATTGTTTGAACCTTCTGTAATTGAGGATCTTGAAGAGCAGATTCAATTGCCTTCTATTAATGACCTGCTACCTGAATATCTTAATGAATTGCAAGAAGACACAGTCTTAGACAAGAAGGTGAGGATGACACGCAGGGGAGATGTTGAGTACCTTAGAATTGGACTCAAGGGTTCAAAGCTGAGTAGTGCAAACTGGATAGAGATTGGACAAGTGAGACAATTGTACCCTCACTTAGTCGATGCTTGAAAACCAACTTTTGGTGGTTCAAAAGCTTTTTCAGTGGGAAGGCCATGATCTGAATTGGATCCATGAAGATAATCAAGGTGCCATGACTGTAGTCAAATCAAGATAAAAATTCGAGTTTAAGAGCACAAAGCGATCAGGAAAACCTCTTAACAGTGGCAGTTGGCAGCTACCGACGAACAATGAGGACCTCGGTCAAAGAATGCTGACCAAGGCCCATGGAGACCTCATAGGAGGCGAAACTAGCCCCTGGGAAGCCAGAATCGGGAAAAGGAGGTAGTTTTTGATGCACGATTAGCAAAACCCCTCAAGAAGGAGAGGCCTTGAGCGCTCGGTTGCATGGGAGCCAGGCAAACCATGGGGAAAGGGCCAAAGGCTAAAGGCAGGACCCGCGCTCCAAAACTAGTGGTATTCATCAGGGGCACCCTTGGCGGTAAGCGGATTTGGAGAAAAACGAGCGATTCCACTCAGCGCCCGATGCGTGGCAGGTGGAGGAGAGAGAAAACCGCTGCTCATCACGCGCTAACGGTCGAGCAAGTCAACCACGCAAAATGAGTGAATGGCATCGAATCTGGGGGCTCCAGATCTAATGGTTGAGATCGTTCCCGATGGGGAAATTGGATTTAGTAGGGGATTAAGCCAAGATGCATAAGAATTTGAGGTCCACTTTGACCGCTAAGGTGGCGGACGAGTCATTTCCCGATGTAACCAAAGAACCGAACCGACGAGGAAAAGATGGCGTAGTTCACGAGAGGACAAGTGGCCACTCCCTGTGAGCCGTTGATGATGATGCAGAAGACGGGGAATTCCAAGTGAACAGCAGCAGGTGATCCGACGAAGGAAGGAAGCGAAATCGAGCAGTGATGAGACAGAGTGGCTTTAAGCCATGAATAGACAGAACAGAACACATCGAGAGGGAGAGAAGAGAGGAAGACAGAGAACGAAGAAGCGACAGTAAAGCAAGAAGCAGAAGGATAGAGGGCCAAGCTGACTTGCAGCATAAGGCAGCATCGAGCAATCCCTGAGAGGATCTATCGGAGAACTAAGCGCCACATTGGGTTCCTCCCATTAAAGACCAGAGAGGTCGAAAGCTGGCAAGGCAAAGAGTCTGTGTACTCTAGTGGCTTGGGGAATCCAAGAGCCACCTTGCCAAGCATCATTTCTGTTTCAGGAGACTCAAATTGAGCTGCTCATTGTAATTATTTGCTTTAAAGACACAATAAATGGAGGCCACCACTGAAATCTGGACCAGAGACGTAGCCTTGGAGGATAGGGTGAACTCCTTATTAATTTGTTGTGTTCTTGTATTTTCTTACTGTGTTTCTCTGTTGTTTTCCATATCTCTAGTGTCTGTGTATTTTGCAATCTGATCGATCCATTGCCTAAAATAACATAGACACACACCAGCACATGAGTCTGTAATACCTTCATTCACAATTAATTAACTGAGGTCACTCAAGGGTGATTTTCAGATCAAACCCGAGGGAGAGTTCTAACCAGAACCATTGTGCATCTTAAATAGGAGGCAAAGTACACTCCAAAATCAAGTAATAGAGTAGTTTAAGGTGCAATGGAAGAACTTTGGACCAAATGAAGAAACTTAGGAAATGGAAAAAAAAATAAGGTTTTTATCCCCATTTTTTTTAATGATTAAGAAAATGTAAGAAATGTGATTATAAATATCAATTTTTTTATTTTCCTTTCTAGTTACAGAAACACTAAGGAAAATGTTCCTGTAAGGGAGTGGGGTTTGTAACAATCTCACCTTTGTACCCCTTATTTTTGTATATGTGTTCATAATTGTAAATTCCAATGTGGCAGCCATGACTGGGTGAGAAAAATCATGTAAACAATTCAAGTATAAAATTGTTTCTTTGAAAATAATAAAAATATGAAATGTTGGCCTGAAGAGAGGGACACATAGATCCAAGTTTAAGGGAGAGTGGAGAAGTGGGAGAGTGGCATCTGGTGGCTAATAGGTCATACCACCACCAAAATTTGGGAAGACATGATTGGATTGAGGAAAGTGCAGATGTTTTGTCCTATGATGTGAAGGAAAGGATTCAAGGACATAGCCTCGTGGGGGAATAAAGGGACTCAAGGAAAAAAAATAAGAAAGAAGGAAAAGCAAGCATGGGAAGAAGGAGGACAACAAAGAAAGAATGGTAGACACTAGACATGGGAGTGTGGTAGCAATGTTGGAGTTGCAACTAAGACCTATGCTTTAAAATTGGGGTGTTATTTCCCTTGTATTGATGTGTTGAGGCCATTTATTATGTGTGTCCAAGCCTAAATGGCTAGTGAGAGGCTCAAAGGAGGATTGGACCACAAGTGTTCTTTGAGTAAGTGGATAAACCACTAAGTGCTTGTTGAATATGCTGATAAACTACTTAGTGTTTGTTGAATGGGCTGATAAACCACTTGGGTTATGAACAATGGGGTAAAGTGAACTAAGCCATTGTGGTGCTTATCGTGAGGTTAATGATCCAGGTGGATATTGGTGGCCACCCGCTTATTCCACTTGGACCCTCACCATTGTTCTTTCAGTTTTTTTTAGTTTCCTTAATTGTAGCACATTTTACTATTTTTCGCAGTTTTTCGAGTCCTTAATATCTAGAGCCATTTTGAGGCCCTAAATGATGTTTTTTGGAAAAAAACCGTTTTAAGATTTCCAAGAAAATCACATTCTAAGTTGTATTCCTCGGAGAGATCTTTCCAACGACGTATCATGCTCATCAAATGGAGATAATATGACCAAGTTACGACCCTGGGAAGTTGGCTACCCAACTAACCCCAATGGGGCCCATAGACTCTTGGTGTTACATCTCCTTTGGTTAGGGTTTTGGTTTTTTAGGGTTTTCTCTTATTTTTCAATAACAAAAAGGCCCCTGAGCCTCATTGTAACTGGGTTCAAAGGCATGAAGCCGCCAAATCTCTTCTCAAAGATAAGCTACCATCGCTCGAGCTAGTGTTATTTCCATTATGTTTGTAAGCATATCTCATTATTTGATATTAATGAAATGAAGTTTTATTTCTGCTGCATCTCTATATTTATGGTTATATCTATAAGTTGTTGCATTCTTGTTTAAATCCGAATAAGTGGTATTAGAGCGGTCTGCTCTTTCACTGTTTTTCTTTACATGTCCCCAACGAGGTTGGGATATGAAGAGTTAGGGCTCGAACTAGTTGAACCTTTGCAAGACTAGCCTCACAAATCCCAATAGCCTCCTAGGGGGGAAGAAAAGAAAGATGAGGGAGTATGAGATCCTATCAAAATATTGCTCGAGGAGGCCCTCAAGAAATAAAGGAATGCAACGATGGATAACTTTGCCCAAATCCTTCAATGGTTGCCCATCGGCGGTGCATCCACATCCAACAGCCACACTAAGGGCTCCACACATTTTAAGTACAAGTAAACTTTGACATTCCCATATTTGAGGGTGAAATAGATTCAGGCGCCATAGATAAATGGTTGAATATGCTAGAAGGATATTTCTTGTTCATGATTTTTCCAGCTGGGAAAAGATTAATTTTATCTGCACAAATCCGCCCCCCACATCAAGGACTAGTGGGAAACCTATTGTGAGCGAAATGATGAAAGTACGACCTCACTATTTTCAGATGCTCCCACTTGGAATTCATTTCAAGATGCCATCAAGGAGCAGTATTGCCCTGTCGAGAGCTATGAGGACAAATACATGCAATGGACCACGCTACGGCAGGGAAGGGACCATGATGTGCCAAAGTTTACCAATGTTTTTCATACCCTTCGCATGAAGCTAGGTATCAAGGATTCTAAGAAGCATTTGGTACTCAAGTACCGCAACTGCCTACACAGATACATCTAGGATGAGATGGAGTCCTTGGACATCTCTTCGCTCAGCATGGCATAGTGATACGCCGTCAAGATCGAGTAGAAGTTTAAACAGAAGAAGTGAAACTTTGGATCTGTGAATCCAAAGCAAGGGAAATGTGCCCCCAAATCGTAAAACAAAGGACAAAACCAAGGTGGGATGGCCCAGGACAACCTGCCAAAGCCACAATAAAAGGACAACACTGCGAAGCCGAAGAATGACATGGGAAAGTGGTGTGAGTTCCATAAGAGTTCCACTCACAACACAAGTGAGTGTCGGGCCAAGCAGTCATTAGTGCCCAAGCTAAAGGCTTTGGAAACAAATGCATGTTCTGACTCTGAGTCAGAACTTGACAAGGGGAATGTCAAAAGGAAGCAGATTATCGAAGCAAAGCCCAACACCATGTCACCACCATGAAGATCCAGAAGGAAGAACCTGAAGATCCAGAGGAGGATGAGCATCTCTTCCACTCCTAGATGTGGGTAAAGGGTTCTACACAACAGTTCATCATTGACAATGGGAGCCAAAAGAACCACATTGCAGCAGAGGTCATGAAGCGGCTGGGCTTACTGACCACAACACACCCACAACCGTAAAACATCAGGTGGCTTCACCAAGGACGGGATCTTCGCGTGAGCCAACAGTGTCGCCTTCCATACAACATTATGAGGTATTATGTGACGTTGCTCCCCTTGATGTTTGTGAGTATTATTAGGCCAACCGTACTTGTGGAAGTGACATGTTGTGTATGAGTCAAGGCCTCACGTTGTTATTGTTACCTTGGGAAATAAGTTGTACAAGATACCATAGGTAGCACTACCTTCCGCCATCTCTCTGGTTACTGTAAAATAATGCAGTAAGCTCATTTCCAAAACTGGAAATCTGTTCTCCTGATGATACACCCTCAAGGAAAGAAGAATATGGTGGCCATGACCTCTAGACAGGGCCCCTCCACACGACAACAACAGATTGACAAGGTCTTGGAGGAGTACAAGGACATCTTCACCTCCCCCGTAGGGTGCCTCTGCACTGTCAGGTCAAGCACTCCATCGAGCTTACCCTAGGTGTGTCGTTGCCTAATGGACCAATCTATCGGTGTTTCGTTCTGGAGAATGATGAAATCAAGAGGCAAATTCAGGAGCCGCTACAGAAATGTCACATCCAACCGAGTTCATCACCCTGTGGGAGCCTAATCATGTTGGTACAGAAAAAGGATGGGACTTCGAGACTCTGTATTGACTATTAGGCGCTGAACAAGATCATTGTCTGGAATAGGTACCCGATTCCACGGATTGATGACCTTTTGGACCAAATCAAGGGGTTAAAATATTCAGCAAGATCGACTTGAAGTCTAGATTTCACAAGGTACCAATGGAACCCTCTAATGTGTGGAACACTTCCTTCAAAGCCATGGAGGGCCTTTCGAATGTTTGGTGATGCCTTTCAAGTTGACGAGTGATCCTTCAACCTTCATGAGGTTGATGGATGGAATCTTGCGGCCATTCACCAACTCATTGGTAGTGTTATACTTGGATGACATCCTGGTCTTCAACTAGAGTTGGGAAGAGCACCTCTACCACATCCGAGAGGTTCTCCAAACACTGCAACAATACAATTTATGTGCCAATTTGGAGAAATGCACTTTTGTCATGACCCAGGTTCAGTATCTGGGATACACTATTGATGAATGGGGGGTGTGGTGTAGGTAAATTCTCAGTGTGGACACAAACAATTCCTCTAGCCCGAGAGAGCAGGTCTAGCCACAAACAAACAATCTATGGAAAATATCCTTAAGCTAGAATCAATTAAGAGGGCCTACCTCTTACAATGTTATTCTGCATGGTGATGATCCTGCTTCCTCACTCCAACTATTTTCCGTTTCCTTCCTTTGAATACCTGAAACAAACAAACAAAAACAACAACAAACATGATAGCATGCAATATTGTATTCAGCCTACTTAATAGGTCAAGGAACACTAAGCCATAAATATGTAAAATGGTACTTCATGTAGGAAATCAATCGATAGTTGCATTAATATAAATCAGAAAGAGATTACAATTGGTGCCTTGACATTGTTGGTCTCCTCCGACGAATCTGGGTCCGACACTTCTGCTAGCACTTCATGGATAGCCTCAAAAATGGAAGTTTTAATGCATATTTCCCTCTAGTCTCAAACCAAACCAAAATCACATTATTCTCCCTCAAACACACACTAGAAAGCTTCAATCTATAAATAACTTGCTGGTTATTCACACTTTCTCCAAAACTCCAACTAAAACTAGCTTTTGGTTGGGAAAAAGAGAGGCTTATATAGCTTGGATGGATGGGAGATGGTTCCTCTCATCATGGGAGAAGGTCATATCTCTTGGGGTTTTCCTAATAGGGGAAAGGAGCCCAAAGTGATTTCCTCGGCTCTATCAAGCCCAACCATCCACCCGACTTCTGTTATGAAGCTTCTAGACATGGAAGCCTCGACTCCTTATTTAAAAAACCTTTCAAAAGAGGATCAACACGACTAGAAAAGGGCTCTGTTGATCTGATCGGCTACGAGGGTTAGTTTTAACCTTTGTAAATTGGTGCGATGAGAAAACTGGACAGTAGCGTCAGTCTTGTAAACTGGGATAGAAGGAATATTCTTGGGAAATGATGCAAAGGGAATTATTTTTCTCATGAAGAGGGACCTACCAGGAGTTTCTTCATGATGGGAAAGCATGTCGAGTACACTGTAGAGGTCCTCTAGGATCATAGACAAGGAGTACAAGGATAGTGACAAAATGTTGTGTAACAGGTGCCCCCTAAAGCGTGAAGTTCGAGCTAGAGTGAGGGGTGAAATGCTTTACAAGTGGAAGTGGGGAATCAGAGTCTGTCATCAGAAAACCTGCAAGAAAGCATAAATACATATACATCACTGAAAACTCTGAATAATGATACATGAATCATGGTATGGATGCAGCCATCCAGAGAATGATCATGTAAATGGATCCAAGGTATGGGTGCAGCCATCCAGTAGAAAGGATCATAATGAAACCAAGGTATGGTCACAGCCACCCAATAATGAGAAGGATCACATATAACAACTCATGGTATGGTCACAACCATCCATCTAAAAGAGACATGTATATCAACATGACCATGTCACATCGCCTCACAACCTGGACTTGTGTAATCTTAGCCTAGGGTCTTGCGCTCCAAACGACCCAATCAAAGTACAAATCCTAACATGTGAATGAATGTGTTGAAGTCAAAGAGAGTCTAGCGTCAAGACACACTGGCATTGGAATGGGAGAAATTATGATTTTTTC
Organism: Pinus tabuliformis; assembly: GCA_031772625.1. Lineage (NCBI taxonomy): Eukaryota > Viridiplantae > Streptophyta > Pinopsida > Pinales > Pinaceae > Pinus > Pinus tabuliformis. The sequence goes on along the minus strand of CM062805.1, from coordinate 697,681,482 downwards.
CTTAACTTAGAGACCTACATGACTCCCTACTAACAACTAGCATCAATCGGCACGATAGGCACGACTGCCAGACTAGAACTAATGCTAATGGGCTGATCACGCAACTACTGGCTAGGCTACAAGTAGTGCTACTCGAGGGATTCAAGGAAAAAATAAAAAAGAACTTCACACAGGACTAGAATTAACATCAGAGGGTGGGCTAAACTAAACAATGGTGTTTCCTTCTTATCTTTATTGATCATTGGGTGATTCTTCTTGATGCGAGTAGATGTTTTCTTGGAGCGGAGCTCCACAAACATCTTCAATAGGGTCATTAACCTCAGGAATATTTTCAACATTAAAATGCGCTCAACAATCTTCAAAAAAGGCATTCAGTGGATATAATCTTTTGCAATAATGATGGAATGTTATATGAAAACAGTTTAATGAAGATATGTTGCCACGAGGTATTATTTTGTACCAAATTATAAAATCGTCTTCTAAAGAGTACATGAACAATTTCATTCACACATCTTCAAAAATAATACCGTTTTGTTCCATGCATTCATGAAAATCCTTAAGGTGTTGGTTCGGCCTTCTATCTATGTTTCCACTTAATCTAGGAAAAGAGGTATTCCATTCGTGAAACGAAGGGACATGATTTGGATAACCAGTGATAGAAGAAAAATTCAGTGGGGAAAATTGGTTGCCCAGGAATGTAGGAATGGCCATTTTGAAAACCTCCTAGGCAAGTGATCTCCGTTTTAAAGGTAGGGAAAGCTTTTGGTTGCTTTAGCATCAAAGTGAGTATGAGGCTACTTGAAATCCAAGGAGATCAAATAGAGATATGGACAGTGGGGTCGCCAAGATGTTTACCATAAGATTGAAATAGTGGAGTTTCCAAGGTGAGATATCTTCAACCCACACTTCTCTTTCTCACCTAACAAAGGGAATGTAAAAATTTGTCATACCCAGGGAAAATTATTCCAATCTGTTCCCTGACAATGGCACCAAAAATATGTTGTCTCTTTTAATGGCACCTGTAGCACAAGTGCTTCAGGATATATTGAAAGCTTCCTAGAGACAGCCTCTGGGTTGATTGTAGACAAGTGCCTAGGACATCTTAGATAGAGGAGTGCATGGAAGAATATTAGTGAGGGGTATCTATAGCACTCCAATTGTCACGTGGAAGAGAAGAAGATTAAAAAGGGGCTTTGTTCAAAAGCCCTTCATTAAGGTAAACTCAATCCAATACCTGGATCCAAATGTTCAAGGGTAAATTGGGCCAACCTCAAAGAGAAATGTCTGGTTCTGGTGGCTGACACTCAACAACAGGAAGTCTTAATATTTGCATTGTAGTAACATTAAGAGGAGGAAAGAAAGGATGGAATTCGATGCATAGGGCTGTAAACAAAAAAAAATCCTAAGCAACGATGTTCCAGCAGAGGTATGGAAGATTGAATAGGTGGAATGGTAGAAATAGTGGAGCGCTAGTCAAGGTTTCATGCCCTATACCCTCATGGGTACATTTGTCACCAAAAGCATAAATAAATCTGTGCACATTACAAGTACATAAGTAAATATGTAGTTAACAAAGGTAATGTAACTACTTAGTAACAAATATACAATCATGAAAAGGGTGAAACATGCAGCTTCATTACATTATTTCAGAGAAAGAAAAACACATATGACATTATATTTACAAAGAGGAAACATATTGCACATTGATCTTCTTGGAATCACGAGAATAATTTCATTAATAATTGAAGGGTCCAAATAACCAATACATTACATTCAGCAGTGTATCGCCCTAGTCCCTCATGAATAGGAAATTAGAACCAAACTGGAATCACAAAATTTGGACCACTGCAGGTGCAGAATTCCAAAACCCGTATTAAGTGTTTCTTCATCCATTTTATAAGGAGAGGGAGAGCCTGGAAATTAATTACAAAAATATCTCAGCCTAAGCATCTAGCTATCTCAGCGTGTGATAACTCTACTTTCCAAAATGATTCTAAAGGATTCGATTCCTTTATTGAAAATACATAAAAACTATAGAATAAATAGAAATGACTGAAAATAGAAACAAGGGAAACTGAATGATGATGGAGGAAAATGTCCTTCTATTGTTCCTATGAATCCCCTTGATCAGGCCACGTCTCTACGTTGATGTTCCTTTCCTACTGTTCCGTTGGTTCCGGTCACTTTTGGCTTAACTTTCTGGCTTCACCACTCTTTCGAGTTGGTAGCAATCGACTGTGTTTGCTAGTCACAAAGTAGAAGCGGAGTTTTTCTAGGTAGTCCTTTACATTTACAACTGAATAGAGCTTCACGCTGAGGAATTAAGTCTACCTGAGTCCCCATACCTTCCTTTACTCATCAAAGACATGCAAGTGCAGCAGAAAAATTTATTTCTAGGGCTATTGTTGTCATGGGTTTCTTGTTGTAGGGGGCTCTACAGGATTATCCCATATCAATTTGCGCCTGCTCCATACCTCTATTCAATGTCTTAGCTTCCGACCCATATGCCTTCAAAGCTCCATACCATGCTATCGGAACATCACTCCATCGGGACTCTTACTCTTAAAATCGTTACAAAAAGCTAGTCTTGATCTCCTTTGGCCCCCTTTGGTTTAGCCCTTTTCTTCATTTCTTCTCATCTAACGGGGGGGGCTGTGACCTGGTGTTTGGCCAAATATTAGAGGTTGGAAAATCAGTGATTTCCAGTGAGGCTTTTTATATTGGATCCACAACATGTTTGTGATCTCCGATTGCGATAACCCTTTAGTGCTTACCCCTTGGTTCCTCGGCTCTTTATGTGACCGGTAGCCAACCCCCATATCGGAGCCCCCCAATCAGAGGTTCACAATTAGTAGTTTCTTTTTGATATGCACCACAACCGACGATCATCGATTGTCGATTGCCCTCCGTGCTTAACCCCTGGTTCTTTTAGCTCTTTATGTGACTGTGGGTCAGCCCTTATTGGAGCCCCTTTCTCGAAGGATCGCAATCGGGGTTTTAAACTTGATGTAATAACATGCCTCAACCTGCGAATGCCAATTTCCAATCTCCGATGTGATGTCATCCTTTGCCACATGTCACTTTATGAGTGGTGACAGGTACCACCCTATTTTGGCCCCTTATGACCCCTCGACACATTAAATTTGCATGCCACATGTCCGTCGTTCTACCACGTCATGCTAACGTCAGTGCCACCATGGATTTATTAGGACCAATGGTATTCCACCATGTGGCCTTCTAGAGGAGAGAGAAAAGGCCCATCCACCCTTAGTTTTTCGTTGATTTCCTTTGTAAATCGCTTTCTTTCTTCCCGGTGCTTCAACACTAACATATTGCAACTCACAATATCACAATATTTTAGAGTTGTCACCCTGTTGGTGCATCGATAAGCCATGATGTTTTGAGCGCGATCGTTGATTGTTGATCGTCGATTGCCATGGACCCCCGATTGCTGATATGTTGACATCACTCTCGAACCTCCAATGTGTGTGACCTCTAATATGCCAGGGCTTCTGATTTGTGGGACCGTTGATATGCGATGCGACCTTGATGTGCGATTGTCGATTTCCATGTCGCTGGAACCTCCAATATGCTATGTTCCCTCGTCCTCTGATATTTGCTATTGTCGATATGTAGGATCACTAGAACCTTCGATGCTCGATATCAGTGATCGTTGGTCGCTAGTTTTCTATGCCCTATCCTATTGATTCTTTCATAAAACTCCGATTGTGATTTTCGATATGCTCCCGAACCTCTGATATGTGATTCTTTCCTCCTTTCAAAGGTGACAAAACACCCATCTTTAATAGGACATATCTTCTGATTCCGATGTCCATTTGATGAGTTCCAGATACCGTTGGAAATGTTATTTTGAGCACTATCCCATTGAGAGTGCCCAATTTAGCTTTGAGAGCTTCTATGGCTTGGAATATGGCTTCATACTTCACTTCTCTTTTTCACTTTGGGCAACTGAAAATCCATTTTGTAGTGGGTGACAACAAGCATTATCCTTAAATTTTCAATGGAAATAATTCCATATGAATTGAAATAGCTTATATTAAGCATGAATAAATTGCACAAATCCCACTATACAAAGAAAAAATTCTTATTAAGTAAAGGATGGACCTTCACCATGATAAAGCAGAAAAGATAAAGTCAACCATTAAAATTGACCACCTAAAGGTCAATAAATAGAAAAACTAATAAATACTATATTCCATTTGAATTAATTAGAAACAGACTAGGAGGGTAAATTAATGAAATTATTGTGATTATCATTCCATGCAATAGTCAAACAAGATGCATGAATTGAACATCCATACATCCACATACTTCCAACCAAAAAATAGCAGAGTCATCCCATCCACAATAATACCTATAGCATTGGCCAACACTAAACAACAAACATTCACATGAGAGCACTGTGAATATAGACATAAGCACGAGAGAAAATAGAAGAAGATTATATGAGAAGGAAAGAATGATTCAAATCAAATTAGTAATGCATTGCATAAATTTATTTTGCATATGCATGCTTGATTTGAAGCAATCCTAAACATAAATACGATGGATAAAGGATTTAATGTATCAAATTAATAAGGGGGAAAACATGGAAGATAAGAAGGTGGAAATGGAGATGCTAATATTTGATCAACTTGGCTAATGCATCAGCATTGAGCCTAAGAAACAAAATGTGCTTTCTTTTAGATGTAATAGAAGAAGGATTATTAATCACTTTGGCCATTTACAAAGTGGCATAAAAAGTGGCAGAAGTAATGATAATTTTTTCTTGTTATGCAATATTGACATTGCCATTGCTTATTTCAAACCAACCTTTGATGCTTTTGTAAGCACAAAAAAAGAACCCAAGGTGGATGTTTTAGTTGTTAATAGAAAAAAAACATTGAGAGTTGCTTTCATAATCATGAATGCAATTGAAGCTCTCTTTGAGGTCCACTAACAAGAAATACTTGGAAAGAATTTCATAATCTTGCTGCCAAGCAATGGAAGAGATGAAAAGTTAGCAGAGGTAGGAATTAAATTCCGAGATTCTCTCAACCAAACAACGACGTGCATTTCCAAAAAAATTTGGCACAATCAACTCAAAGAATCTCGATGCACAGTCATGTGAACCTATTCTACAGTCTCCTTAATCATTTGATCATCAGATGACAAGCATTCATCAATAAAGTCATTGTAAAAGGCATATTGTTGCAACAACGGTATAAAATTTGAACCCAATGTATCAGCAAGTCACCTAGGACCCAAACTACAGCCTTTGTTACCTGCTCATCCCTGCATTAACATGTATGAAAATATAAACATTTATCAAAATTATGAGAATGAAGCATAGGTAAACATAGCGAGCACTGAAAACCTTATCTGTAATTCTGATAGCCTTGGAAGCCTTAGGAACACAACCTTGAACTATGCCAGCTTCTCCCATAAGCCTCAACCCCACAACATTAAAAATCCCATTCCTCCACAAATTTATATCTGCTATTTCAAACCTCCAAGCATTATTGTTATTAAATGTATTTTCTTATTGCAAATTCTTCTTGTCTGAGGTGCATTATTACAATTCCTAATTTTTTTAGGACAAAGGAGAATATGAATGTAGAATGAAATCCTTCATGTTAGGATATTTCACCGTAGAAGTAAGAAATGAAAATACTTTGAACATCACATAACTAACAACCATAACAACAATCCAAAAAAGACCTGTGAGGCACAACATTGAAACTACCATAACAACAATCCAAAAATGACCCATAACGCACAACATTGAAAGTACTTGCAATTTTATTAAGGGAGGGAGCAGTCACATCATCCTTGGACCCCATATAATTTGGTGGGATCAATCACGTAACAGTTAATGGTCCTTTATGTTTTTCTGGCCCTAAATTTTTCATCCTAGAAATTTTGGATTTTTCTTTTGAGCTCAAGTTGGCCCAGTAGTAAGTACCGTTATATGGGAATATTGTCATTGATCAAATGATTTTCAACGTATGCAACTCCATCTTCTGCCTGGGAATTCCTAGAGTGCCATGTCCCGATAGTTTCATGCCTTCTTTGGCTAAATATTGGGTGGTTCTTAGTGAAAGAATAAAAACTAATGAAATTTATCCATTTATGCTCATCAAACTTCATCTCCAAAGATATGAACAAATTGTATGTGAAATATTCCTTCAATTGTAAGGCTACAAAGCACTAGGTTTCATGCTAATTGATTGATCTAGTAAATATGACACAAACCATATCAAAGTTCTAGGTGTTTCTTTTAATAAAAACAAATTTTATTTAAATACTGTTGCAAGAATTCAACATCTAATCAAAGATCATGTTGTAAATATATTTGAACTTGTAAATCACAACTCTATTAAATGGCACTTGTATGTCCAAAGGAGATGTGGTCAAGCATATATTAAGCCTTGATAATGACCAATGTTTGTTACAATTAAAATTTTCCTTAGAATTAACCACATAATTTTTTTAATAGACTTAACTATGATGTGATCAGAAATACATTAAGTTAAAACTAAAATCTAACCATTCTTCTAGACCATAATAACAGTACCTTCATATTCTCACATCTTCCCTCGATGAATAAACTTAACTTGTCTTAAACTACAAAAGTATTTAGTGTAAGTTAGATTTCTTTTGATTTTTCTAATATATACAATCTTCATTTATAAGGAGGAAATCCAAAACCTCAGAAAGTAATAGGTAAAAGCTTATGATATTGGATACAACCCTTCACCACAAGGAAACTCTACTAGAATCAAATTAGAGGTACAAAATATAGTCTCTACACAAACATCCATACACAATATCATCGTCATGCAGAATGAACACATACATGTTTGTCATATCCATCAAGAACATCAACCCATTCAAGCTGCATTTCCAACTCACCAGACTCGACATTACACAACCTTAAGCACACATCCTAAATCACATTGCCATCAACATACTGGATGCAACTTTCTTTAGACAAATAATTCTCCTTTGACAATACCAACTTGAGAATTGGTCTGACAGATGATGCGCTCTTCAGGAATTTTCACATTCTTACATACTCCCTAAAAGTAATTTAAACAGTAAGTTAGGCTCAACCAATAATTTAAATAGCCTATTTTCCCCTCAATTTTGCATACATTGAATTGCTAATTATAATTACAAATTAACATCCACAAAACTTGTAAGATTTATGAGCATACTAGATTGATATAACTATTTAAATAACTTCTAATTTCACCACCATTATCAAACGTTTTAATTGTTGGTTATAATTATTAATGACTACCACATCTAAATCTTTCTAAAGCAGAGTTACCTGGTATTCTTCAAAGTTTTGGAGACCCATCTCTAAATATAGGTAGAATTCATCCATGTATTTTCTAAATTCCACACATGTTGCATATGCAAGAGCTCCTATTTCCAACATTTCTTCCTCATGAATAGTATCACTCTGATATGGGCCTACGTGGGTTAGCCATCAAGGCTTCAACACCCTCAATATACTGCATCCACCAACAGGTAAAAGTGGAAGAAATTTTGTGAATAATACCTGTCATTAAGAAGAAATAATATATCACTAATTTTGTTAAAAGGAAATTTTATGTTCTAAATGAGTTTATCATTTTGAGGGTGTTTGAGAAATGATCTTTTAGACCCTAAATAGCTTCTAGTTTTAAAGCATTTTCAAAACTCATGCTTCTATTCTTTTTTTTAATTCACAGAAAGAAAATTAAAGCATGGAACATGATGTTGATGTCACTATGATATACCCATTTCATCATATATCAAATTGCTTCATCTTCTTGTGTCCATGATGCTTCGAACTTTGTTATAATTGGCATCCAAGGTATTAACTTTTTAAAAGGTGCTAACTGGATGATATTGGGTTGGCTCAGCCCAAAAACAATAGAAACCTACATAGGTATCTTACATCCAATATATGGTAGAAATATTCTGACCATTAAATAACTACTATTGTGTATGGTTATTAAGGTGAAAAGAAGTCACAAATTCTTAACTTTGTGGCAGTCATAATTTCCAAACAAAGGGACACCTCTGGACAAGGTGAAATGGTTCTATGCTTTCTTATTGGCAACAAAAAGTAACAAAAACTTTCTACGGGATGGAAATCATTGTAAGAACCACAAACATAGAGATATGTTAGACAAAATTTACCTTAGATGTAAGCTCATCTAAAGTTGGATATGCATTAGTTTCCAATTTCGTGGTGCGTGCATCTAGGAAACTACAGATAGCCCGTAAAGCCACATCAAGGGCACGAAACTCAAAGGGTGACTCTGCATTGCAGCATGAGAAGTATCTAAGAGTTTGGATTCAAAAATAAAATATGCAATGATAAAGCAACAAGTATCGCTAACGTCATTTCTAAAAAAATTAAAGAAAAATAAAACATAGTAAAACAAAGTTGTCCAGTCCCAGTATCCACATAATGTCCATGACACTTAAAAGCATGGGATAGCTGAAGGGAATTGACAACATCTAGTGGGCATTACGTTGCACATACTTGATGAAAAGAATAAAAGATGAAGAGACAAAAATTGCACCCAGAAGTTTGTTTCTAGGGGAAGATCCTTTGACCAAATAGTGAATTATTAAAAGGGAGTCACCCAACACAATGAGAGAGCATACCTGAAATTCTTTGGCTAGAAGAATGCATTGGAGCAAACCATAGGCTTGTTCTTGATTATTTGTCATCTTCCGCAAGCCCCATTAATACTCTAAAACTTTGATTCCCATGAATACTTTAAAATTTTGATTTCTTCAATGCGATAAAAGACCCCTCTCCCTCCTGCCATCCCTATTTTAAATTATTATAATTATTAATTGTAAAAAGAATTAAAATTTAAGTTAAACATATATAATCTTTTGAAAACATGCAATAAGACTTTTGATATGACATTTTTTTAATGTATCAATTTAAGTAAAATGGAAGAAAGGGCATAACTACTTTTGACATAGATCTCAACTTTTGATATGTGACTACTACTAAAAATATTATAGAATATTCCATGGCCATAGCTACCATCCACCCAATAATTACTAATGATTAAATTAAAATTATAGAAGCCCTATTTCAAAATATACATGTCTTTATGCATAAATATATACATAGTTGACATAGAAATATTTTATTTGTGGACCATATTGTCCACTTTGAAATGTTTTTTTGTTATTCATATATTTTAAAATTGTAGAAGCCCTATTTCAAAATATGCATGTCTTTCTGTATAAATATATACATAGTTGACATAGAAATATTTTATTTATGGACCATATTGTCCACTTTGAAATGTTTTTTTTTGTTATTCATATATTTTTAAATACACTTCGATAATGAAAAATTACTGAACACTACATAGTGAAATATTTTATTTATAATCCACAATGAAATTTTCTATCATTATTAATATTTTTTAAATGTAGCTTATTAAATTTATATCAAGAATTGAATTAATTACACATTTCCCAAGAAATTTATTTACTTTCAATTATTTTTTTCCTTTGAACATTGAAATGTTTTATTACATTGTCAACATTAGAATATATTTTTCTCTCTATACATGTATATGAAATTGATATTCAAATAAATAAAATAACATTGATATTTAAATAGTTTAGTTTAGTCATGTATTGAATTTTTTTTGAAAAGTAAAGAATGACACATCTTCCTCTCAAAAGTAAAAAAATAAGATTAATTTTTTTATTTTACCTGCTTTGATTTTATAGAAAGCTAATATAAAATTATGTTGCTTCACATGGACATACAAATATATTATTTATGGTTGAGATTGAGAGTAAAATGTGTCCTTCATATTGGGTTGCAATATCAACCACCAACAAGAATGAGAGGTATTGTTGACACTATACTATAATTAAAAGTAACAACAAATACAAATTAATTTTTATTTTCCATTAGAGTCAAAGTTGTTTTTTATTTATAGAGTATTTCATTTTTATTTTAGAAGGGACGTGTGTCAACTCCAAGTTACTGATTTCCTTCCTATAGTCATAATGTTGCTATTGGTGCAAGTTTCATATCTCTATGTTTATAGCTAAATAATTTAAATATCAAGTTATGAAATATAATGGTTACGAATATCAATCACCAAATTTATTTTTCTTCATTTTTTTGTGTTGGCTTGAACCACGTGGGGATCTGAACTTTGAATCTAATGATTTACATGACTAATTGAGCTCTCTCCATGTGCTTGAATTGGTAAATTCAATTTATATCATAAAATTGAAATTTATTTTTAGCTAATATTAATATGATATATACATATATATTTAACATTTCCACGTATAAAAACATTCTTATTTTTAATTATATGTTTATTGATTAAATTTAGTAAGTTTTTATATGATTTTTAATTATATATTATGAAAATTATGGGGTTGAATATAAATAAATTAATTCCTTTTTTGGTTGGTAATTAAGCAACCGTTTGATTCAAGTATTCCATGTACAAGAAGAAAAGCCCATGTTAATTAAGCAATACTTGCCAAGGTCTCCCTTAGAAGCCTTTCCAAAAGCATTAGGATTTCTAGATATCTTTGGTTATAATTATTATAAAGATCAACAAGTTAAATAGTTACACAAATCAAGATTTGGTTGACAATTAAAACAGTGAGATGTAAGGGAGAAAGAACTCTCAATTGTCTAACAATAAATCTAATGGTGCAAAGGAGTGCAAAGTGACAACTAGGAGAGTTCTTTTTAAAATAAAATGTCTTAAAACGTAATTAGATATATATATATATATATATATATATATATATATATATATATATACAATTAACATAATAATAAAATTAAGCAAAGTCTTTCAGTAGAAATCATATAAGAGAAATTTTTTGCATACGCATTCCGAACCAACAAGCGTGGTTCATCATCTACCAACAAGCGTGGTTCATCATCTGGACCAGATACTTATAGCCGTTACCTATTAATATTTTTTAATAAATTAATAAACTAATATCATTATTTAAATATTATTTTTCAAAAACTAGTAATATTTGGATTTAATAAATTAATTTAAATATTATTTTTCAAAAACTAGCCATTTAATATAGTGTTACTTAATAATATTTTTTTTAATATATTAATAAATTAACATCATAATTTAAATATTATTGTTCAAATATAGTCATCACTTGAAATTATGTAGCCTTTGCCATGGTCTGCCTCTTCATCTACTCTGATGATAACCACACTTGTTAGTTCAAAAAGAATCGGCACAATATTTCTCTTATGTGATTTTTACTGAAAAGCTTTACTTAATTCATTATGAATGACAAAAACTTAAATACAAAAAATAATAATAAAATATTACATGTATAATACTATAAATACAAAGCTATATCTTAACTTTTCCAGAGTAATATTATAATATAACTATAATGCTATGCTATTTTATTACTAATTATCTATACATTAATTCTATAAAGTAGTACCAATGTTTACCCATTTTAAATAAATTACCTAACTAATTTAATTCTAATACTATTATAACTAGAACTAATTCTCCACAATAAATAAATTAAAAATAAAAAATACAAACATATATTCCAAAATGTCAGATTATACATAAATTTACACGATTCCCTGCACTAATTCTTTAATAGTTTGAATAGAAAGTTAAACCCTAATTTAATTCTAATACTATTATAAGTAGCACTAATTCTCCAATTAAAAAAATACAAATATATATTCCAAAATGTCAGATTATACATAAATTTACACCATTCCCTGCACTAATTCTTTAATAGTTTGAATAGAAAGTTAAACTCTAATTTAATTCTAATACTATTATAACCAGAACTAATTCTCCAATTAAAAAAAATACAAATATATATTCCAAAATGTCAGATTATACGTAAATTTACACCATTCCCTGCAGTAATTCTTTAATAGTTTGAATAGAAAGTTACACTCTAATTTAATTCTAATACTATTATAACTAGAACTAATTCTCCAATTAAAAGAATACAAATATATATTCCAAAATGTCAGATTATACATAAATTTACACCATTCGCTGCACTAATTCTTTAATAGTTTGAATAGAAAGTTAAACTCAAGACAGAGAATTGATCTATACAAAGGTTAGATTGAGCGGCCAAGATTTTTATCCAGAGAACTTCGAAAAAAGGAAATAGTTTTTATTTGTTTAAGTTGTAATGTCTTCAAAATGTAAGGTAAATTTGTAAAAGTTTGTGAAGATTTTAATGCCTCAGGAAAAGCCTTTGTTGGCAATGAGTAATAATGTGTTTTTTAAAATATATGTAGAGAATTATAAACTAAGAGGCTCATATAAGTACAAAGTCTGAAATAAAATTTTACAAACATTTATCCAACTTACAAATCTCTGTCATGCAAAATCACCCCATGCAATCAAACTATGCAAAATCAGTGCAATTCGCAACAGTGCAGAATTGTGACTTCAGTTTAGGATCAATTACAAAAACTCTAAATATCCCTCAGTATAAGATGCTCTCTCGAGCTAAAGTTTCTACAGAAAAGAAAAACAAATACAGAAGCGTAATTATGTTTCTCTGTGTCGAAAATTTCCCCCATCTCAAATTGCAAATTTCTGGAGCAACTTTGAAAGGGTACACCCAATAGTGGATTCGACCCCCCCCCCACTGTGATTATTCCGTTCTTAAATAAGCTGCAGAGCATAGGGATCAATCCCCTTTTCCTCACGAAAATTCTTAAAACTGGAAAAACCTTGAAGAAATCTTTATGGATTATAAGAAATATATGTATGTGCTTCATAATTTTCATCGACTTCGTTCTATTCATATTTTTTTTTGTTTCTTTTTATTTGTTTAAAGATTTTTTTATTTTATATTGCGTTATATATTAGTTCATATACTGGTTTGGAGTATATCTTAAAATTGTTTCTGCTCGATTAAGAACTAGTCTTCCTAGGACGTAAGGAAATAGGTCGTTGGCATACAATAATGGGTATCAAAGGTCACTAAAAGATGAGTCATTTTGAGACATTGTATCATTGAAAATGTAACACTTATTTTAGCAAAGATGTCTTAGTGAACAAAGTGTTTTTTGGACTTGACATGCTAAAAGAAATGGAGCAAGAAGTAATCAAGATCTAGCATAAATTAAAGGAATTGCATGATAGGAAAAAGAGTTATGAAGATCAACAAAGAATTTCAAGTGGGAGAGCATGTATATCTCTGCATCAAGCCAAGGAAGAGCTCATTGACAGTGGGGTCTTGTGCTAAGTTGGCACCTAGATTTTGTGGACCATTTTAGATTCTGGAAAGAATGAGGCCAATGGCTTATGGATTGGCCTTACCACCCATAGTATAAGAACTTGATTTTTTCACATTTCTTTGCTTAACAAATATGTATATGACACTAATCATATTATTGATTGATGTGTGATATAGGTGGAACCCTTATCCAAATTGGATCCATGAAGATAATCAAGGTGCCATGACTGTAGTCAAATCAGGATAAGACTTCAAATTCAAGAGCACAGAGCGATCAGGAAAACCTCTGAACAGTGGCAGTTGGCAGCCAGCGAGGAACAACAAGGACCTTTGTCAAAGCACGCTGATCGAGGCCCATGGAGACCATGTAGGAGGCGAAACTAACCCTTGAGAAGCCTGGATCAGGAAAAGGAGGCAGTTTCTGATGCGCGATTAGTGCATCGCTGTGCAAAACCCCTCAAGAAGGAGAGGCCCCCAGCGCTCAGTGGAATGGGAACCAGGAAAACCGTGGGGAAAGTGCCAAAGGCTAAAGCCGAGACCCACGACTCCAAAACGGCGATATTCATCAGGGGCACCCTTGGGCGATAAACGGATTTGGAGAAAAACGAGTGATTCCACTCAGCGCACAATGCGTGGCAGGCAAAAGAGATAAAAAACCGCCGTTCATTGCACGCTAACGGTCGAGAAAATCAACCGCGCAAAATGAGCGAATGGTGTCGGATCTGGGGGCTCCAGATTTAATGGCCGAGATCACGCACGATGGGGAAACCAGATTTAGCAAGGGATTAAGCCGAGATGCATAAGAATTTGAGGTCCGATTTGACCGCTGAGGTGGTAGACGAGTCATTTCCCGACGTAACCGAAGAACCGAACCGACAAGGAAAAGCTAACACAGTTCACGATAGGACAAGTGGCCACTCCCTATGAGCCGTTGATGATGACACAGAAGACGGGGAATTCCAAGTGAACAGCAGTAGGAGATTTGACAAAGGAAGGAAGTGGAATTGAGTAGTCATGAGACAAAATGGCTTTAAGCCATGAACAGTCAGAACAGAACACACCAAGAGGGAGAGAAGAGAGGAAGACAAAGAATGAAGAAGTGACAATAAAGCAAGAAGCAAAAGGACAGAGGGCTGAGCTGACCTACAACATAAGGAAACATTAAGCAATCCCTAAGAAGATCTGTCAGAGAACTAAGCACCACATTGGGCTCCTCCCATTAAAGACCAGACAAGTCGAAAGCTAGCAAGGCAAAGAGTCTGTGTACTCTAGTGGCTTGGGGAATCCAAGAGCCACCCTGCCAAGCATCATTTCTATTTCAGGAGACTCAAATTGAGCTCCTCGTTATAATGCTCTACTTTAAAGACACAATAAAAGAAGGCCACCACAGAAAGTTGGATCGAAGACGTAGCCCTGGAGGATAGGGTGAACTCCTTATTAATTTGTTGTGTTTTTGTATTTGCTTACTATGTTTCTCTATTTTTTTTCATATTTCCAGTGTCTGTGTATTTTGCAATTTGATTGATCCGTTGCCTAAAATAACATAGACACACACCAGCACATGAGTCTATAATACCTTCATTCACAATTAATTAACTGAGGTCACTCAAGGGTGATTTTCAGATCAAGTGGTATTAGAGCTCTAGGTTTTAAAGGTTAGACAAGCTTATGTTGGTTTAGTTGTGAATACTCACTAGATCAAAGCTAAAATTAGGAGAAGGAGAGTTGGTCAAAACTAATTCTGAAATTGGGAAAGTCTACCCTCGGAAGACAATGTCAGAGGAAGGTTCTATGGGGCCAGACCCTCAATTCATAGAAAGTTTCCTAGCTATAAATTCCATGGTAGAAGAAATGTATAGGGACTTTAGAAAACACAAGGATGAAGATTCATCGGCTCTAAACAAGACAAAGAAGAAGATGAGCCTCACTTCCATGACCACTCCAAAGGAAAAGGGAAAGAGGAAAGCTTCCTCACACCTCCTAATAGCTCTGTGCATAACAAGAAAAATTCTTTGATGAAACTAGATGTTAAATTTGATTTGCCTATATATGATAGAGAGTTGAATGCAGAAAAGTTGAACAATTGGATTAGACAAATTGATGTTTATTGCACAGTACAGAACATCGACTCAGACAAGATGAAGATTTAACTGGAAAGCCTACGCCTAGGAGGCACTACCTTGGTTTGGTGGGAAGGCAGAACCCAAGATGATATGAAAAGACATGGTAAGACTATCTCTGTCTGGAATGAATTTGTTTCTGCAATCAAAAAGCAGTTCTATCCATTGGCCTACATGCAACAAGCCATGATGAGTTGGCAAACTCTTTCGGCAGTTGAAAGGGAAAAGTGTGCAAGGGTACACTCAAGAATTTATAAAAAGAGCATTGATTCTAGGAATCTCATTAGACTCACCAAAGACTCTGTTGAAGTACATTGGTGGTCTACACAGCTACATGAGGCATAACATCCTCATGTTTAATCCCACTAGTATAGATGAGGTATTTGTACAAGCTACTCATCTAGAAGCTAAAGGAAAGAATGGAAATCTAGAAGTTGGGGGACCATCCCAACACACTACAAGCAAGAGCAAGGAGAAAAGAAAGCAGAAGTGGAAAGAAAAGAAGGCTAACACTGCACATAAGAGCAAAGCTTCATGCACTCGCTGTAAAAAGGATGGGCATGATGATGAGCATTGTTGGATTCTGCATCTAGAGCTGAGACCTAAGAAGTTCAAGGGCAAGAAGAAGAAGACTACTGCAGCTATTCAGAAAGATTTGTGGTCAGACTCAGGAGATGAAACAACTATTGCAGCCACAAGTATAAAAAGTAAGAATTCTGAAGCATCTACTAGTAATTTTGCACAATCTATTACTGATGAAGAAAATAAGAGAAAAAGACATGAGCTTTTCCATATTCGAGTTATTTCCAAACATCAAAAGATTGATACTTTGTTTGATAGTGTCTCACAAGTAAATCTAATTTCTGAAGCAATTGTAAAGAAATTGGGATTAGCAACTACACCTCACAAGAAACCATACCCATTAAGATGGTTGAATGATAAAGCACAACTACAAGTGACTAGACAATGCAAACTCAAGTTTTCTTTTGGGTCAGCATTTGTAGATGAGGTTGAGTTAGACATAATTCATTTGGATATATGTGGAATTGTTTTAGGAATTCCTTACTTGTATGATAGAAAAGCTATTTTCTATAGAGCTAAGAACAAGTATCTACTTGTCAAATATGGAATCGAATACTTTGTAAGAGCTCATAAGCTCAAGAATAATTATACTCTCATAAACTCAGGGCAGATGAAAAGAATGATAAATTCATGCAAACAATTCTTACTGATGGTTGTAAAGGAAAAGAAACCTGACAAAACCAATGTATTTGAGGGCTATAATGCTGAACAGCAAGCTGATTTAGAAAAGGTTGTTTCAGAGTATGATATCTTGTTTCAAGAACCTAAAGGTCTGCCACCCAAAAAGGAAATAGTACATGATATTATTTTGTAGCAAGATGTGCCATTGCCTAACATTGGAATGTACAGGTTGTCTACTTTAGAGAATGTTGAAATCAAGAAGCAGGTGCAGAAGTTGCTTGAGAAGGGGTTTATTAGGCCTAGCACATCACCATGTGGGTCACCAATTGTTTTGGTGAGAAAGTAAAATGGCTCATGGAGAATGTGCATTGACTACTGAGCACTAAATAAGATAACAATCAAAAATTGTTATCCCCTTCCTCGCATAGATGATCTTTTGGATCAATTGGGAGAAGTTGTTTATTTCACCAAGCTAGACTAGCATAGTGGATACCATTAGGTCAGGGTTGCAGAACAAGATGCATGGAAGACTGCTTTCAAAACAAAGCAGGAATTGTATGAGTGGTTGGTTATGCCTTTGGCTTAACCAATGCTCCTGCTACTTTCATGACATTAATCAATGATGTACTCAAACCTTTTCTTGATGATTTTTTTATTGTGTATCTGGATGACATTCCGATTAAACGTGGGAAGAACACTTAAAGCATGTTAAGCAGACATTAGATGTTTTGAAAAGAGAAAAACTTCATGTTAAACTCTCAAAATGTGAATTTGGCAAAACATCTCTAAATTATTTGGGTCATATAGTAGGGGTGGTGAATTGAAAATAGATCCCTCTAAAGTGGCAGTCATTGTGAACTGGCCTAAACCCAAGTCTGCTACAGAAGTGAGAAGCTTCTTAGGGGCAGCACAGTATTGGAGGAAGTTCATTTCTAACTTTTCCTCAATTGTAGTGCCCTTACATGCTTTAACAGGATTGAAAAAGGTGTTTCAGTGGGGAGGCAAACATCCGAAAGCCTTCGACACCTTGAAAGAAAAGATTAGTACAGCACCTATACTAGCACTTCCTGATCTGCAAAGACCATTTGAGATCCAAACAGATGCCAATGACTATGCCATGGGAGCAGTGTTGACACAGCACAGTAAACCCATATGTTATCATTCTGAGACTTTTAATCCTGCAGTAGTTAACTATCCTACATATGATAAAGAATTGTATGCATTGGTTCAGAGTGTGAAAAAGTGGAAACATTACTTAATGGGAAAAGAGATGGTAATACATATTGATTATCAACCACTCCAATATCTACACTCCCAAACCAAGTTGCAGCAATCAAGACACTACAGATGGATGGGTTTTCTACAACAATTTCATTTAGTCATCAGATATAAAAAGGGCATACATAATAAAATTGTAGACACGTTATCTAGACCCATTATAAATGCATCTACTATACTTAAGCATAATTTTGTGCTACATGAAAGCTACATTGAACAATATGCTCAAGATATAGAATTTAAAGATGTATATGCAACTTTGAGTCAAGGCAGAAGAGTAGAAGAATTGGATTATCATGTAAAGGACTGACTCTTATACCATTGTGGGAAACTCTACATTCCACAAACTGAGAGAGTAAAAATAATTAGAGAAGCACACACTTCTCTGATATCAGGTCACTTCGAGGTAAGTAAAACAGTTGCACAGCTGCAAAGATTCTGTTATTGGCCAAAATGAACGAGACAATTTCTAGATATGTAAGAGGGTGTACAATGTGTGCTAAAAGCAAGCCCAGCAATAGAAAACTAGGCTTATACACTCCATTGCCAGTTCCTTCTCACCCTTGGGAAAGTGTTTCCATGGATTTTGTTGGAGGACTGCCTAAATCTAGGAAAGGTCATGATTATCTATATGTTTTTTGTGAATAGGTTTAGCAAAATGTGTATTTTGATACCTTGTAATAAATAGATTACAGCTGAAAAAACTAAAAAATTGTTCTTTGAACATGTATGGGTTCATTTTGGACTACCCACTTCCATTGTATCTGATCGAGACACCCGATTTGTGGGAACTGATGGACACCAAACTGAAGAAAAGCACAGCTTTTCATCCACAAACTAATGGTCAGACAAAAGTAGTTAACAGGACAGTGATCCAGTTACTCAGAGGATATTGCAGCAAACATCCTAAGCTTTGGGATGAACATCTGTGTTATGTGCAGCATGCTTACAACAGAGCAAAACATTCTTCTACCCAGAGATCTCCTTTTGAGACCTGTTTTGGTTTCACACCAAGGTATTTTTTGGATTTTGTCTTTGGTAAAGATACCACAGTTGATGGACACAGTGATGTGGACAAGGTAACTAGGTTCATTGAACAAATCCAGAGATCCACCAGGCAGTACAAGAACAACTGGAAAAGAGCCAAGCCAGATACAAGGCTAGGCATGACAAGCATCGAATGGAGCATAGTTTTCAGGTTGGTGACCAAGTTTGGTTGTACATCATCAAGGACAGGATGCAAGGTGAAGGTAAGAAGCTAAAGCCTATCAGGTATGGACCTTTCAAATACTTGAGAAGATTGATGAAAATGCTTTCTGCCTTGATCTACCAGCCTACATGCACATCTACTCAGTCGTAAATGCAGATTGCTTGAGATTGTTTGAACCTTCTATAATTGAGGATCTTGAAGAGCAGAGTCAATTGCCTTCTATTAATGACCTGCTACCTGAATATCTTAATGAATTGCAAGAAGACACAGTCTTAGACAAGAAGGTGAGGATGACACGCACGGGAGATGTTGAGTACCTTAGAATTGGACTCAAGGGTTCAAAGCTGAGTAGTGCAAACTGGATAGAGATTGGACAAGTGAGACAATTGTACCCTCACTTAGTCGATGCTTGAAAACCAACTTTTGGTGGTTCAAAAGCTTTTTCAGTGGGAAGGCCATGATCTGAATTGGATCCATGAAGATAATCAAGGTGCCATGACTGTAGTCAAATCAAGATAAAACTTCGAGTTTAAGAGCACAAAGTGATCAGGAAAACCTCTGAACAGTGGCAGTTGGCAGCTACCGAGGAACAATGAGGACCTCGGTCAAAGAATGTTGACCAAGGCCCATGGAGACCTCATAGGAGGCGAAACTAGCCCCTGGGAAGCCCGAATCGGGAAAAGAAGGCAGTTTCTGATGCACGATTAGCAAAATCCCTCAAGAAGGAGAGGCCTTGAGCGCTCGGTTGCATGGGAGCCAGGAAAACCATGGGGAAAGTGCCAAAGGCTAAAGGCAGGACCCGCGCTCCAAAACTAGTGGTATTCATCAGGGGCACCCTTGGGCGGTAAGCGGATTTGGAGAAAAACGAGCGATTCCACTCAGCGCCCGATGTGTGGCAGGTGGAGGAGAGAGAAAACCGCTGCTCATCACGTGCTAACGGTCGAGCAAGTCAACCACGCAAAATGAGTGAATGGCGTCGAATCTGGGGGCTCCAGATCTAATGGTTGAGATCGTTCCCGATGGGGAAATTGGATTTAGTAGGGGATTAAGCCAAGATGCATAAGAATTTGAGGTCCACTTTGACCGCTAAGGTGGCGGACGAGTCATTTCCCGATGTAACCAAAGAACCGAACCGACGAGGAAAAGATGGCGTAGTTCACGAGAGGACAAGTGGCCACTCCCTGTGAGCCGTTGATGATGATGCAGAAGACGGGGAATTCCAAGTGAACAGCAGCAGGTGATCCGACGAAGGAAGGAAGCGAAATCGAGCAGTGATGAGACAGAGTGGCTTTAAGCCATGAATAGACAGAACAGAACACATCGAGAGGGAGAGAAGAGAGGAAGACAGAGAACGAAGAAGCGACAATAAAGCAAGAAGCAGAAGGATAGAGGGCCAAGCTGACTTGCAGCATAAGGCAGCATCGAGCAATCCCTGAGAGGATCTATCGGAGAACTAAGCGCCACATTGGGTTCCTCCCATTAAAGACCAGAGAGGTCGAAAGCTGGCAAGGCAAAGAGTCTGTGTACTCTAGTGGCTTGGGGAATCCAAGAGCCACCTTGCCAAGCATCATTTCTGTTTCAGGAGACTCAAATTGAGCTGCTCATTGTAATTATTTGCTTTAAAGACACAATAAATGGAGGCCACCACTGAAAGCTGGACCAGAGACGTAGCCCTGGAGGATAGGGTGAACTCCTTATTAATTTGTTGTGTTCTTGTATTTTCTTACTGTGTTTCTCTGTTGTTTTCCATATCTCTAGTGTCTGTGTATTTTTCAATCTGATCGATCCATTGCCTAAAATAACATAGACACACACCAGCACATGAGTCTGTAATACCTTCATTCACAATTAATTAACTGAGGTCACTCAAGGGTGATTTTCAGATCAAACCCGAGGGAGAGTTCTAACCAGAACCATTGTGCATCTTAAATAGGAGGCAAAGTACACTCCAAAATCAAGTAATAGAGTAGTTTAAGGTGCAATGGAAGAACTTTGGACCAAATGAAGAAACTTAGGAAATGGAAAAAAAAATAAGGGTTTTATCCCCATTTTTTTTAATGATTAAGAAAATGTAAGAAATGTGATTATAAATATCAATTTTTTTATTTTTCTTTCTAGTTACAGAAACACTAAGGAAAATGTTCCTGTAAGGGAGTGGGGTTTGTAACAATCTCACCTTTGTACCCCTTATTTTTGTATATGTGGTCATAATTGTAAATTCCAATGTGGCAGCCATGACTGGCTGAGAAAAATCATGTAAACAATTCAAGTATTAAATTGTTTTTTGAAAATAATAAAAATATGAAATGTTGGCCTGAAGAGAGGGACACATAGATCCAAGTTTAAGGGAGAGTGGAGAAGTGGGAGAGTGGCATCTGGTGGCTAATAGGTCATACCACCACCAAAATTTGGGAAGACATGATTGGATTGAGGAAAGTGCAGATATTTTGTCCTATGATGTGAAGGAAAGGATTCAAGGACATAGCCTCATGGGGGAATAAAGGGACTCAAGGAAAAAAAATAAGAAAGAAGGAAAAGCAAGCATGGGAAGAAGGAGGACAACAAAGAAAGAATGGTAGACACTAGACATGGGAGTGTGGTAGCAATGTTGGAGTTGCAACTAAGCCCTATGCTTTAAAATTGGGGTGTCATTTCCCTTGTATTGATGTGTTGAGGCCCATTTATTATGTGTGTCCAAGCCTAAATGGCTAGTGGGAGGCTCAAAGGAGGATTGGACCACAAGTGTTATTTGAGTAAGTGGATAAACCACTAAGTGCTTGTTGAATATGCTGATAAACTACTTAGTGTTTGTTGAATGGGCTGATAAACCACTTGGGTTATGAACAATGGGGTAAAGTGAACTAAGCCATTGTGGTACTTATCGTGAGGTTAATGATCCAGGTGGATATTGGTGGCCACCCGCTTATTCCACTTGGACCCTCACCATTGTTCTTTTAGTTTTTTTAGTTTCCTTAATTGTAGCACATTTTACTATTTTTCGCAGTTTTTCGAGTCCTTAATATCTAGAGCCATTTTGAGGCCCTAAATGATGTTTTTTGGAAAAAATCCTTTTTAAGATTTCCAAGAAAATCACATTCTCAGTTGTATTCCTCGGAGAGATCTTTCCAACGACGTATCATGCTCATCAAATGGAGATAATATGACCAAGTTACGACCCTGGGAAGTTGGCTGCCCAACTAACCCCAATGGGGCCCATATACTCTTGGTATTACATCTCCTTTGGTTAGGGTTTTGGTTTTTTAGGGTTTTCTCTTATTTTTCAATAACAAAAAGGCCCCTGAGCCTCATTGTAATTGGGTTCAGAGGCATGAAGCCGCCAAATCTCTTCTCAAAGATAAGCTACCATCGCTCGAGCTAGTCTTATTTCCATTATGTTTGTAAGCATATCTCATTATTTGATATTAATGAAATGAAGTTTTATTTCTGCTGCATCTCTATATTTATGGTTATATCTATAAGTTGTTGCATTCTTGTTTAAATCCGAATAAGTGGTATTAGAGCGGTCTGCTCTTTCACTGTTTTTCTTTACATGTCCCCAACGAGGTTGGGATATGAAGAGTTAGGGCTCGAACTAGTTGAACCTTTGCAAGACTAGCCTCACAAATCCCAATAGCCTCCTAGGGGGGAAGAAAAGAAAGATGAGGGAGTAGGAGATCCTATCAAAATATTGCTCGAGGAGGCCCTCAAGAAATAAAGGAATGCAACGATGGATAACTTTGCCCAAATCCTTCAATGGTTGCCCATCGGCGGTGCATCCACATCCAACAGCCACACTAAGGGCTCCACACATTTTAAGTACAAGTAAACTTTGACATTCCCATATTTGAGGGTGAAATAGATTCAGGCGCCATAGATAAATGGTTGAATATGCTAGAAGGATATTTTCTTGTTCATGATTTTTCTAGCTGGGAAAAGATTCATTTTTATCTGCACAAATCCGCCCCCCACGTCAAGGACTGGTGGGAAACCTATTATGAGCGAAATGATGAAAGTACGACCTCACTATTTTCAGATGCTCCCACTTGGAATTCATTTCGAGATGCCATCAAGGAGCAGTATTACCCTGTCGAGAGCTATGAGGAAAAATACATACAATGGACCACGCTACGGCAGGGAAGGGACCATGATGTGCCAAAGTTTACCAATGTTTTTCATACCCTTCGCATGAAGCTAGGTATCAAGGATTCTAAGAAGCATTTGGTACTCAAGTACCGCAACTACCTACACAGATACATCTAGGATGAGATGGATTCCTTGGACATCTCTTCGCTCAACATGGCGTAGTGATACGCCGTCAAGATCGAGTAGAAGTTTAAACAGAAGAAGTGAAACTTTGGATCTGTGAATCCAAAGCAAGGGAAATGTGCCCCCAAATCGTAAAACAAAGGACAAAACCAAGGTGGGACGGCCCAGGACAACCTGCCAAAGCCACAATAAAAGGACAACACTGCGAAGCCAAAGAATGACATGGGAAAGTGGTGTGAGTTCCATAAGAGTTCCACTCACAACACAAGTGAGTGTCGGGCCAAGCAGTCATTAGTGCCCAAGCTAAAGGCTTTGGAAACAAATGCATGTTCTGACTCTGAGTCAGAACCTCACAAGGGGAATGTCAAAAGGAAGTAGATTATCGAAGCAAAGCCCAACACCATGTCACCACCATGAAGATCCAGAAGGAAGAACCTGAAGATCCAGAGGAGGATGAGCATCTCTTCCCCTCCTAGATGTGGGTAAAGGGTTCTGCACAACAGTTCATCATTGACAATGGGAGCCAAAAGAGCTACATTGCAGCAGAGGTCATGAAGCGGCTGGGCTTACCGACCACAACACACCCACAACTGTAAAACATCAGGTGGCTTCACCAAGGACGGGATCTTCGCGTGAGCCAACAGTGTCGCCTTCCATACAACATTATGAGGTATTATGTGACGTTGCTCCCCTTGATGTTTGTGAGTATTATTAGGCCAACCGTACTTGTGGAAGTGACATGTTGTGTATGAGTCAAGGCCTCACGTTGTTATTGTTACCTTGGGAAATAAGTTGTACAAGATACCATAGGTAGCACTACCTTCCGCCATCTCTCTGGTTACTGTAAAATAATGCAGTAAGCTCATTTCCAAAACTGGGAAATCTGTTCTCCTGATGATACACCCTCAAGGAAAGAAGAATATGGTGGCCATGACCTCTAGACAGGGCCCCTCCGCACGACAACAACAGATTGACAAGGTCTTGGAGGAGTACAAGGAAATCTTCACCTCCCCCGTAGGGGTGCCTCTGCACTGTCAGGTCAAGCACTCCATCGAGCTTACCCTAGGTGTGTCGTTGCCTAATGGACCAATCTATCGGTGTTTCGTTCTGGAGAATGATGAAATCAAGAGGCAAATTCAGGAGCCGCTACAGAAATGTCACATCCAACCGAGTTCATCACCCTGTGGGAGCCTAATCATCTTGGTACAGAAAAAGGATGGGACTTTGAGACTCTGTATTGACTATTAGGCGCTGAACAAGATCATTGTCTGGAATAGGTACCCGATTCCACGGATTGATGACCTTTTGGACCAAATCAAGGGGTTAAAATATTTCAGCAAGATCGACTTGAAGTCTAGATTTCACAAGGTACCAATGGAACCCTCTAATGTGTGGAAGACTTCCTTCAAAGCCATGGAGGGCCTTTTCGAATGTTTGGTTATGCCTTTCAAGTTGACGAGTGATCCTTCAACCTTCATGAGGTTGATGGATGGAATCTTGCGGCCATTCACCAACTCATTTGTAGTGTTATACTTGGATGACATCCTGGTCTTCAACTAGAGTTGGGAAGAGCACCTCTACCACATCCGAGAGGTTCTCCAAACACTACAACAGTACAGTTTATGTGCCAATTTGGAGAAATTCACTTTTGTCATGACCCAGGCTCAGTATCTGGGATACACTATTGATGAATGGGGGGTGTGGTGTAGGTAAATTCTCAGTGTGGACACAAAAAATTCCTCTAGCCCGAGAGAGCAGGTCTAGCCACAAACAAACAATCTATGGAAAATATCCTTAAGCTAGAATCAATTAAGAGGGCCTACCTCTTACAATGTTATTCTGCATGGTGATGATCCTGCTTCCTCACTCCAACTATTTTCCGTTTCCTTCCTTTGAATACCTGAAACAAACAAACAAAAACAACAACAAACATGACAGCATGCAATATTGTATTCAGCCTACTTAATAGGTCAAGGAACACTAAGCCATAAATATGTAAAATGGTACTTCATGTAGGAAATCAATCGATAGTTGCATTAATATAAATCAGAAAGAGATTACAATTGGTGCCTTGACATTGTTGGTCTCCTCCGACGAATCTGGGTTCCCACACTTCTGCTAGCACTTCATGGATAGCCTCAAAAATGGAAGTTTTAATGCATATTTCCCTCTAGTCTCAAACCAAACCAAAATCACATTATTCTCCCTCAAACACACACTAGAAAGCTTCAATCTATAAATAACTTGCTGGTTATTCACACTTTCTCCAAAACTCCAACTAAAACTAGCTTTTGGTTGGGAAAAAGAGAGGTTTATATAGCTTGGATGGATGGGAGATGGTTCCTCTCATCATGGGAGAAGGTCATATCTCTTGAGGTTTTTCCATCCTAATAGGGGAAAGGAGCCCAAAGTGATTTCCTCGGCTCTATCAAGCCCAACCATCTACCCGACTTCTGTTATGAAGCTTCTAGACATGGAAGCCTCGACTCCTTACTTAAAAAACCTTCCAAAAGAGGATCAACGCGACTGGAAAAGGGCTCTATTGATCTGATCGGCTACGAGGGTTAGTTTTAACCTTTGTAAATTGGTGCGATGAGAAAACTGGACAGTAGCGTCAGCCTTGTAAACTGGGATAGAAGGAATATTCTTGGGAAATGATGCAAAGGGGAATTATTTTGCTCATGAAGAGGGACCTACCAGGAGTTTCTTCATGATGGGAAAGCATGTCGAGTACACTGTAGAAGTCCTCTAGGATCATAGTCAAGGAGTACAAGGATAGTGACAAAATGTTGTGTAACAGGTGCCCCCTAAAGCGTGAAGTCGAGCTAGAGTAAGGGGTGAAATGCTTTACAAGTGGAAGTGGGGAATCAGACTCTGTCATCAGAAAACCTGCAAGAAAGCATAAATACATATACATCACCCAAAACTCTGCATAATGATACATGAATCATGGTATGGATGCAGCCATCCAGAGAATGATCATGTAAATGGATCCAAGGTATGGGTGCAGCCATCCAGTAGAAAGGATCATAATGAAACCAAGGTATGGTCATAGCCACCCAATAATGAGAATGATCACATAGAGCAACTCATGGTATGGTCACAACCATCCATCTAAAAGAGACATGTATATCAACATGACCCTGTCACATCGCCTGACAACCTGGACTTGTGTAATCTTAGCCTAGGGTCTTGCGCTCCAAACGACCCAATCAAAGTACAAATCCTAACATGTGAATGAATGTGTTGAAGTCAAACATGCTAGGAAGTCTCTTGATTACTGGTCAATGATGTGAACTATTAACAAGCGCGAGAGAAATCACTAATAATGAAAATGGCTCTCAAGGTATTGGCAGCACAATTCACGGAATGTGAATAAAGAAACTAATGTCGAACACCCATGAAATCACCCGATTGAAAGCCAATGATGTGAACTTGTTGTCGAGTGCGAAGAACTTGCCATTAGGGCATGCAAGCTCTAAGGTACTGGAAGGGAGTCTCTCGGCCAACTTCCTGGATAATGAGTTGAAGTTGATAGGAAACGACCATGTCGAAGGAGGGCCATGATGTATCCCACATCATTGACATGAGACAAAGGATGCAAATAATTTCAGATGATATAGAGAATCAAGAGTAAGTGTAACTACAGAAGGACTAACTCTTGAACATATCGGTGACACGATTCCAAATTTTGGCAATTGTTCTATCCATAAGATCGGTGGTCATGATGAAGGGGCGATGATCAAATGGAAGGAAAAAATGAATGGCCCAACCCAGGAAGGTCAATGATGAAAGGAGGATATCCTAACCTCACATGAAATAGAAAGTGTCATTTTCAAGAGTGAGCTGCCGACACAATTGATAAAATTTCCAATCTTCCCCCACCATTTCTGGCAGGTACCCCAATTATTTTTTATCGCAAGCTTGAAGGGGATAGCATGTGCTTGCACTATAAGTTCATCCTTCGGATGAATCCGACCTAGTAAGTTTAATGAGCCCTAGGAAGGAGAATCTAACGTTCATTATGGTGATGAATCCAATGTCGTATAATGTTTTAACGAGTCCAACAAAGGTGTAACTCGGTATCTTTTTCACATTTAGAGAGTTTGAAAAAGACACGAAAAAGAAAACTCCACATGGTCCATATTCGTACATTTGTGTCTCTCGAGCCCGAAAAGGTAGAGAATGATACTTGAGAGAACCGCTTGACCATTTCAGTCAAGGAGTACCTTTTTCATAAATAGTTCATCCCAGCCTGAAAAGGGGGTAAACGTATATTGGACACATGACATTTCACAGCCTTTAATGAATTCAAAATGACAAGAGATTGGCAAACTTTTCATGTTTAGAGAGTTGGAAAAGAGCTTAAAAGTAGACCCCCCATTTTTATTCTATTTTACGAGTCAAAAAGGGAAAAATACTCGGGAATATTTTCATCTTTTATGAGTCAGAAAAGAGCTTAAAGGTGACTCCTCCTGGAGGAATGAGTGGTATAAGGGGTAGCAACTAGTTTCGGCAATGGAGGAACTGATCAAAACATGTAATGGTCAAGAGGTTGGCCAATAAAACCACTCATTGCTACAGTTCCTCGGGAAATGAAAAAGCAACCAAGTGAAAGCATATGATCAGCCAAAGAGATGGTGGCAATGGAATAAAATAAACAAGGCTCATCTAGCAGAAATAATCTGATTAAAACGGCAATGACGAGATGTAAATCGGGCATGGGTTCATTTTTACACAAGATTGAACCATGGAGAACTCTTCTTGGATTTAGTTTCATGTTTACACAAGATTGAAATGAAAAGCTATGCTTGCTATAAGTTTTCATGCCCCCAACATAATGACTCAATCGAGGTACATGCCCCCAAGCTTCATTTCAGTCAACTAGGTGGATGGAATGAAGGTTCACTTTCAAGATCTTGGAAAGACTCGACTGGGATTTTACAATATCTTAATCAAATACTTGATTTGGAAAAGGTGGTTGCTTCATCTTTTAATGAGGTTGATACAAGATCAAACTATCCTCAAACATCTTGATTCATTTTTTAACGAGCTTGCCATAAGACAAGGAACTATGCTCATCCCTTGTTTCATTTTTTAACGAGGTTAACACAAGACCAGGAACTATCCTCATCACATCTATTCATGAACCATATGAGAACATGGCTCCCAAGAGGTCTTCACTAGACAAAAGAACCACGCTCTGGGAGGAATACATGTTGTAGAGCTATAACTAGGGTCTCTCACACCACCAATTATTCCACATTATTAAGTCAATCCGGGATCGTTTTGTTCTTTCAAGGAGTAACTCAATCCGAGGCTGTTCTGTCCAAGTAGTGCTCGGTAGTATAGCGTTCTAATGACTTGAAAGGAAACAAACACTAAGCTGTAACTAAACCAATTCAGGAAATGAAATCACACAAGGCAAATGATCAGTCAAGGGTACGGAACCAATAACCCTTCCCTTTAGAAACTGATAAAGAAAGAAAACCAAAGCATGGGCTTATAGGTCAGGGAGCTAGGCAGCGTCTTGCTGGGCTCACGACAGCCTTAGGCCTGCTATCACGCGAAAGCAATAAAGGTAGATTGGCGAAAGTAAACTGGAACAGCAATTCTTAAAATGGAACAGCAGTAAAGAAATGGAACAGCAGTAAAGAAATGGAACAGCAAACTATCATAAACAGGAAACGTCAATCATATAAAATGGAACAGCAAACCCAAATGGAACAGCAACCCAAATGGAACAGCAAACCCAAATGGAACAGCAAATCCAAATGGAACAGCAACTCCAAATGGAACAGCAAATCCAAATGGAACAGCAACCCCGAAGTATGTACACGGTCTATACTACTGTAGCGATCCGAGAGCAATGTATGATGCGACTATGTTTCTGAACAAAGTGATATTATCTTCAAGTCTCACAAGTACTTATTTCATATGAATCCAATAATGATAACATTCATACCAATAACTTGTTGTAGAAATGAATGCAATTCGAATAGATTCAGTTTGTGTAATACAGAGACGTGAATTACAGAACTTATTCAGATTCAGATATTAATTAAGAAGCATAGTCTATCATAGCAAAGATATATCGGATTACTGTAATGAAAGAAATAAGCAAACCACACAAATCACTGTATGATACAACAGCAAGTGACCGTCGGAGCTGGGCCCTTGGCTACGATGGTACACTGCTTAGAGTTACTTCAGATACAGAAACGAAGTGAACACCAAATCCTTTATATTGATTGCATAACAAAAGTGTACAAAATCAGATCTTACAAAAGCTCAGTGATCAAAATCGTTCTGAGTTTATAATTATAATAACAGTCATTCCCCCCCACGCTCGATGGCGTGGTACCTTTATATAACATAAATGATGGAGATGTTTAGATACAAAAGATAAGCTTTAAAGCAGCGATCCCTCAGGATCGAAGATCCTGAGGGATTCGCTAATCGTTCAGGTCTCTTGCGTTCTCCGTCACGGTATCCTGCGCTCTTTTCCTGGATTATTCAGCTCCAATTTTACTTGATCTTGTCCGCATCCGGTTTCCTGTCGACGGGGCAGCAGTTACTTTCCTTGCGCTTCTCGTTTTTACTCGATAATCCCCTATTTCCGCATCCTTCTGCATAGAAAACATCGATTATTAGTGATTGAGCTTCGTTTGTCCATTTTCACATAATTTACCAAAACCCTTATGTTTTTAGGCTCAATGTGCAGAAAAGATTAGAAATAGTATTTGAAAAACCACTAGATTACTTATCAAAAAGCATACCTTCTAGGTGCTCCACACACCCCCCTGCTTACCCTGTTTCATGTCCTCATGAAAACGTTGTAATTCACATGCAGGGCTGTGAGAGAGTAGGCCGGAGAAGGGATCTCTCGAAGAGGCCGACAACCATGATTAGCAACTAGATGGTCAAAGAACTGGTCTAACTGATCTGCAGGCATCTCATATAGAGCCTGATATCCAGGTGCAGGATGCCAAACAATTGGGCTGTGAAACCGATACCCCAACCAAAATGGGCCTGCTCGCAGAATCCGTTCCCCATAGAGACTCAATCGACTGGCAGCCAATTCAAAATTCTCAAAGGTAAAGGGTTCTCTGAGCTGGATGTTTGGGTTAGAGGTTCGGTATCGAAACTTTGCAGCATGGAAGGCCTGGTCTTTAATAGTCAGGAAATACTCCAGACCATTTCGGATCAAGTCTTCATGCATGGGACCTAATATCTTCATGACACCTGGGATCCTCATCATACTCCTATGCTCTCTCCATAATGCTGCTCGGTCCCTAGGTTCAGCTCGTACCCAAAGGTCTAAGCTATTTTCTTGCCTCTGAAAGATGTTGTAAGCTTTAAACCATTTTAACTGATTCACCCCAAATGAGATAAAGGCTTGAAATTGTATATCGCCAACGAAAGGGCCAGGATTCAAATCAGTTTCCTAGTCTAAGACAAGATTGTGCAAGTAGAATTCACATAACAATCTTTGAACTTTAACTCCATAGTGCTTGCAGCAATCTATAAAATCATTAACAGTGTTGATATGGATGGGTGCTCCTGCCCTAACAGCTTTTATTTTTAATCTCAAATAACGTTCAAGCAAAAACAAAGCATAATTTTTAGCAGGGGCTCTACAAGTCAAAACATCAGTATACAAGGAACACAAGGTGTCCATCTGCTTAACAACACTATCTAGTCGACGAGTTACCTTAGCAACCTTTTCCTGCTCCTTCTGCCATCCTTCAAAGGCCTGGCTCTCAGACTGACTGATGTTTCGAAGTTGCTGTTGGAGCTCCTCATATCTTTCCTTGGGGACCGTCTGTTCTCGCAACTGCTCGGCCTCCTGCTGGGCTTCCTTCATCATTTTATGCAAGGTCCTGGTCTTCGGATCTTTCTTCCACAGAGCCGTAGAAGCTGGAAGTTTAACCTGGACCTTCCTATTGCGTTGCTTGGAATTTAGGACCCGAATTACACCCGAGGGGGGTGTTTCCGTTTGAACCTCTTTGCTATCCGTCTCCTTTTTGATGCGAACAAAGGGTTGGTGTGGTCTTCCTACCACCGGAGCCTCTTGCTGTTCCATTGGAATGTCCATTCGTTCCTCCGGGCCAAATGGAACAGCAGTTTCCATTGGAACAGCACCCTGTTCCTCATTGACATTCGGAACAGCGGACTGTTCCTCAACAATAGGTCTCCTGATGGGGTTTCGTCCTTCAAAATGAACCCTAACCCTCGGGGTCCTCGCTGCCGTGGTCCTTTTCTTTTGCCTTGCAGTTTTTTGTATTCTCAGACTGGCTTTCAACATTCTGATTTGTTGCCGAAGTCTGGCTATCGTGCCCAGCATCCTCTGGTGCTTCTTCTTCAATTTTGCAATTTCCCTAGCCTCGGCAGAGGATTTGGCCTTTAATTTTACTTCGTCTTCCTCTCCCGGAACATCTTCCGGTGCCCTGGGGACAGATTGTCCCGAATTGATGTCTTCTGCTTCTTTACCAGGCAGGTCTTCTTCCCCTGCTTCTTCTGCATGCCCTTCTTCAGGTAACTCTTCTTCTGCGGGACCGTCAAGGATGCCTCCTGGACTAGAGGCTTGGCCGTATTCTCCCATATTGGACAGAACTGCTGCCAATTCCTCTTCTCCTGGATGGTCTTGCAACGGGCTACCCATGGATTGTGCATTTTCTTCCTCAATTCCATCTTCTGGCTGGTCCTCTAATTGCTCAGCATTTCCTTCGGGTAATTCACCTTCCTCTTCCGAAGGTTCGTCCTCGATTTCGATTGGTTGGGTCGCAGTTTTCTGAATCTTTTCCAACCTTCCCCTTATTCGAACCAATCGAGCTGACTTCCTGGGTCTTTCAGGCAGGTTGGGAGTGCCAACAGGTTCTCTAGGTTTCTCTGGTCGTTCTGGCGTATCGGAGGATCGCTTCCGTTTCGACACAGCATGTTTTTCTGCCGCCGACTTCTTACGTTTCTCTGATTGTTCCGGCGTGCTAGAGGACTGCTTTCGTTTTGAAACAGCATGCTTTTCTGCTGCTGGCTCCTTGTGTTCTTCTGAACGTTCCAGTGTGCTGGAGGTTCGAGGTAAAGCCAGTCCCACTTTAACTGTTTCGACCAATTCCTCCCAAGTGTCTTGCTGTTGGGCAAGACTGTGGCTTATTATTAGCCGAATCAGTCCGTGGTGGCTAACAACCGTCTCTGTGTGCTGAGCTTTCTTCAAACTTCGGGCCGCATCATGTAATAATGAATTTAAAAATGCAGGGAGATTTACAGAGCATTTTCCCTTCAAAACAGCTAGAAGTTTTAAGTGACGAGCCCTTACCACATCTTTTCTCCCCTCGCAGGTGATATAGCTCTACACTATTTTCGCCAGCTCGGTCCAGGGTTCCCCCAGTGTCGTCGGCAGAACTCCTTTCCCTTTGACTGTCAGACTTTGGCCTTCGCTTTGGAAAATTTCCATTGCTTTCTGCAGTCTTTCCTTCTTCAGCTCCCATCTGGGTCCAACAGCTGGTAATCCTGAGGTTTCTGCAATGATATCCTCCATGACTTCTATCCGCTTCCCTCCGACTATAGAGTGGTTTTCCTGCAGATTTTGCAGGAATTCCAACGCTACAGCCTCGTTCGATTCTTGCAGGCGGTTGAAGTAATTCAACCATCCTGCATTTTCCAGAATTTCGCGGGCAGCATCAGACGCGATCAGCTTGTGCGGTTCACTTCGGATTGTTTTCCCGCCCATAGCTTACTCTCAGGAATGAACTCAGGAATGACTCAGCAACTGTCCGCGGTATTTACCGAACAGAGAGGGTACTCGATGCTATTTTGGGAAGGATTTTCGCAGAGCATGCAGCAAAGAGAAAGACCGTGGGTGGCAGTCCGTAGAATGAAATCATCATACCGTTAAATCGTGTTATTATTTTTCCCGAATGATGTGCAGCCACGTAACCTATTGGAGTAATGAGGTCACCTCCCCCCCGCGATCTGATAGGCTGCCCCCAGCCGTCAAAGAGAGGAGCAGCAGCCAGTCGGGAGTCAAATCATAAAGTACAGCAGGTGGAAATTATGCCATGTTGTAAAAGGACAATGAAGTACCGAAACCGAGGCAGAAAAATGGATCGCTTTTAAGATAAGCCAGTGTGATATAATGAAGAACCGAGGGTTGGACGTATGTCAACTGTACCAAGTCTCCAGTAGTCATTGTCAATTCCGTTGCCATGATTGGTGATAATGCTCATGGATAATTATATCAGGGTGTGACATATGATACATGTGAAGGAAATAAAAGACAAACAGAGTTAATATCATACCTGTTGGTGTAAATATTACGACTCCAATGCCATTAACAGAGCTCTGCTGCCAACAGGTGTTCATAACCTTGGCAAAGTTTTTTATCTCACCCTCCGGAACCATTATCCTTTGTGTATCTACTGAAGAGTGCTTTGTCAAAATGCAGGCCATTATGCTGGCTTGGTGACCAGATAGCCATAATGCCATTCACAAGGTAGGCACGAAACGTGGTCAGGCCGGCTCGTGATGAGACCTCCTGTTCCAAGGTTTGCTTGTTATTTTACCTTTGGACCATATCCCTGGTGTGGTGGCCGTAATGGGTATGCCACTTCGCTTCCATCCTTATGATCATGGTAGGCTGGCTCTGAATGAGACCCCCTATCCTGCATTTGACGATTTCATATCTTTATTTTTATTTTTTCTTTTGTTCTTCTTTTGCAGCACACTTCTTTTTTCTTTGTTCGATTACACATAAGGGTGGTTCCGCACTCCTTAAGAGCGGGGAATGGTGGAAGAAGTCTTACAATCCCAACAGACAGATATAAATTGTTTGCTCATATTCCTCAGTAATGATCAAGAAAGTTTTTAGGGAAATCGACATGATAAAAATTACCAAACCATGGTTCGGGAACAAGGTAATGACAGTAAAGACGAAAGTTAATGTCCTTCCTCTTGTCTTCTTATATCTGCTGACTGTTTAAAACAATAGCGATTTATGATATGCAGGTTTCGGAATAACATGCTTTTATGTTCATTGCATAATGTCATTGCTATATCTAAAGGATTTAGGAGAGCATAATCGCAAAACGTCCAAATAGAAGCAGAAAGGATCTGATGGTGTCTTCTCTGAGCGAAACATGCGAATGGCTCCTCTTGCGGAAAAGAAAAAACCAAATTCTGCATCTTGAAAAAAGAAATATGCGAGTGTTGTTCCTTTTCGCAAAGGAACAGCAAAGCACAAAGAGTGTTGTTCCTTTTCGCAAAGGAACAGCAAAAATCCACACGTGTTGTTCCTTTTCGCAAAGGAACAGCAAAAATCCACACGTGCTGTTCCTTTTCGCAAAGGAACAGCAAAAATCCACACGGGCTGTTCCTTTTTGCAAAGGAACAGCAAAAATCCACACGGGCTGTTCCTTTTCGCAAAGGAACAGCAAAGCCAAAAAGTGCTGTTCCTTTTCGCAAAGGGACAGCAGAACAAAAAGTGCTGTTCCTTTTTCCAAAGGAACAGCAAAAATTCCAAAACGTCAAAGTGCTGTTCCTTTTCGCAAGGGAACAGCAAAAATTCCAAAACACAAACGTGCTGTTCCTTTTCGCAAAGGAACAGCAAAAATTCCAAAACACAAAAGTGATGTTCCTTTTCGCAAAGGAACAGCAAAAATTCCAAAACGCAAAAGTGTTGTTCCTTTTCGCAAAGGAACAGCAAAATAAAAAGTGTTGTTCCTTTTCGAAAAGGAACAAAAAAACAACAAGTGCTGTTCCTTTTTGCAAAGGAACAGCAAAACACCAAAAGTGTTGTTCCTTTTGAAAAGGAACAGCAGAATTACACGAGTGTTGTTCCTTTTAAAAAGGAACAGCAAAATCAAACGAGTGCTGTGCAAAATAAGGTAACCAAAATAAAACAAAGATGAAAAGAACATATATACAGGATGTTATGTACAAATTATGAAAAACAAATTGCTTAAGTTATGGGTGAGGAAGATTTCACTTCCTCTGCTAGGATCTCCAAATCAGTATCTTGCTGAAGCTGTTGACAAAAGGATTCCCGAGTAAGGGGTCTTCGATAGAGACGAACTCGGTGGCCATTTACTTTGAACGTATGTCCAGAACCATCAATCGTGATCAGAGTGAGGGTCCCATTGTCGTGCACCTTCTGGATCTCATATGGTCCTAACCAGCGAGTCTGGAGTTTCCCCGGGAAGTCCTGGAATCGAGAATCGTATAACAGAGCCCAGTCTCCTTCATGGAAGACTTTATTCTTTATAAGTGCATCGTGCCACTTAGCTCGCTGCTGTTGGATTAATGCTGTGTTTTGTAATGCAGAGAGCCTAATCTCATCCAATTCGTTGATTTGTCGTAGTCGATTGATCTGTGCCTCATTCAGATCTAGGCCAACCTCTTGTGCAGTTCGTAGTGTTTGGATCTCGAATTCGATAGGAAAGATTGGTTGTTTCCCAAACACCAATTGATAAGGTGAATAGCCTGTCGTACTTCTCCATGTGGTTCTATAAGCCCACAGTGCTTCAGGTAGCTGAGCAGCCCAATCACGCCTGTGTGATGCGATGGTCTTTGTTAAGATTGACTCAATTATCTTGTTACTGTTTTCTACTTGTCCATTTGCCTGCGGATGGTAGGGGGTAGTAATCTTATGTTGGATATGATAATTGTTAAGTGTTGTGGCTAGTTTGTTTCCAACAAATTGTGGTCCACCATCTGTAATCACTTCTCTTGGAAGTCCATAACGTACAAACAAATGGAACAAAAATTGTATTACCGAATCTTCTGTAGCCCTAGCTAATGATTCAGCCTCAACCCATTTAGTAACATAGTCTGTTGCTACCAGGATGTATGTCCTTTGGTTTGATGGTGGATTAATGGGCCCGACGAAATCGAGAGCCCATCGTTCAAATGGCTCAATAACCACTTGTGGTCTCAGAGGCATTTCATCAGCTTGACCAGGCTTTCCTGCTCGCTGGCAGCTATCACAGGCCTGCACAAATTTTTTTGCGTCCTTAAAGATTGTAGGCCAATAGTACCCTGCCTGTAGTATTTTATGTGCTGTTCTCTTGTCGGCAAAGTGCCCCCCGCATGGTCCACTGTGACAAGCCTTTAAGATGTCTAGGATCTCATCCTCTCGAATACACCTTCTGATTTGCATGTCTGCCCCTGTATGGAATAAATGGTCTCCAATCCACGAAAATCGTGTGCTTTTTTGAACAATTTGTTTTCGTTCCTGAGGGGTTAGGTGTTTTGGTAACTTACCCACTGCAAGGTAATTGGCGACGTCAGCATACCAGGGTGTGCGAACGGCAATGGCAAACATATGTTCGTCAGGGAATTGATCTTCCACGGTTGCTGCTTCGCTTGATTTGGGTATTCTTGAGAGGAAGTCGACTACAGGGTTCTCCTTGCCGGGTCGATCCTTAATTGTGATGTCAAACTCCTGCAACAGGATCAACCATCGAGTTACTCTAGCATTCGTGACAGGTTTGTTTGCTAGATATTTAATAGCAGAATGATCTGTATATAACACAACAGGGTAACCTGTAATATAATGCCTAAATTTATTAACAGCATGAATTACAGCCAGAAATTCCTTTTCAGTAACAGTATAATTGAGTTCGGCAGAGGATAAATTTTTGCTAATATAGTAAATGGCGTATGGCTTCTTATCCTCTTCTTGTCCTAGGACTGCACCAATTGCTGTATCCGAGGCATCCGATGAAATCTGGAATGGCAGATTCC
The DNA here is from genome assembly GCA_031772625.1 of Pinus tabuliformis. Taxonomy (NCBI): domain Eukaryota; kingdom Viridiplantae; phylum Streptophyta; class Pinopsida; order Pinales; family Pinaceae; genus Pinus; species Pinus tabuliformis. The sequence continues at coordinate 697,644,384 of CM062805.1, read as the reverse complement.
AGTTTGGTCCTCGAAGGACTGGAGCTATTGACAGCAACTTTTTCAATTCTTTAAAAGCTTGGTCGCATTTATCTGTCCACAAAAAATCCACATTACCTGTCAGAGCATATAGAGGTGCTGCAATTCGTGAATAATGTTCTATAAAGCGTCTGTAATATCCAGAAAATCCAAGGAAACTACGTACCTCTGTTTGAGTAGTGGGGGTAGGGATGAGCAAAAGAATCTGAATTTTAGCAGGGTCTACCTGGATGCCAGCTGCTGAAATGTAGTGCCCTAGAATGAGCCCTTCCGTCATCATCATGTAGCACTTCTCGTGGCTCAGGCAGAGTCTGGTAGCAATGCAGCGTTGTAGAACTTTTTCCAGGGTATCCAGAGCTGGATCAAATTCATCCCCATACGGTGTGAAGTCGTCCATATACACCTCAAGTCCATCGTTTATTAGATCTGCAAAAATACTGAGAATAGCCCTTTGAAATGTAGCAGGGGCGTTACATAGGCCGAAGGGTAATACACGATAGGCAAACGTTCCCCAAGGGCACGTAAAGGTAGTTTTATCCTGGTCTTCAGGGGCAATTTGGATTTGGTTATATCCACTGAAGCCATCCAAAAAGGAGAAAAATTTCTTCCCTGCTAACGTGTCCAATACTTGATCTATAAATGGGAGGGGAAAGTGATCCTTTTGTGTAGCCTTGTTTAACTCCCTGTAATCGACGCAGATCCTCCATTTTCCGTTTTTCTTTGGTACCACCACAAGGGGAGAGACCCATTTACTGTCAGAGATAGGGTAAATAAAGTTAACATCTAAGAGCTTCTGAAGTTCATCTTTTACTATCTCTTTTAGGTGCGGGTTGAGTCTCCTTTGTGGCTGACGGACAGGTCTTGCGTCTTTCTCTATATAGATGTGTCGGGGTAATCCCACGCAATTGCACCTTTGTATTTTTGTAACAGACTAACAAGTTTTATCTCTTGATCTGGTGTAAGATTGGCGTTAATATTCAGAGTTTTACCAGGTTCAATTTCCACTACTTTAGTATTAGCAACAGCAGTTACTGGTATTGTCTGATCATGCGGATCTTTTAAGGGATCTTCTTCTAGCTCATTGTCAAATGCTGCCTCTATCATAAGACACTGCATATGTTTTCTAGCTTCAGTTTGACTAATAAAATTGTTAATGGCGTCGTCTTCTGTTTGATCTTTGAAATCTAACGCCTTCTGTATAGTTAATGGAGATCTAATATTGTTAGCGAGATATGATACAGGATAAGGGTTAGTTTTAATCATTGGCAGGCTTGGCTGAGCTGGAGGGTACAGAATTAAATTTTTGACATCGGGTCCTTTAGCTATAGTCATGTTTCCCTGCCGGCAGCCTATGTAGGCATCGGCAGTAGCAAGCCAGGGTCTGCCTAGGATTAACGGATGTCCATCTAGTCGGGTTTTAGGATTAATTACCAGGAAATCTGTGGGATACTCCCATGAATCTACGGAAACCATGACATCATTCAGAGTACCTTCTGGTCGAACTACAGATCGATCTGCCAATTCTAACAGAGTAGAAGTAGGTTCTACTGACGTAATGCCAAGCTTTTGGCAGGTGGAGGTTGTCAAAATGTTGATTGCAGCTCCCAGGTCGACTAGAGCGTTAGTCAGGGTTTGGCCATAGATTTGAACGGTCACAATTGGGTTCCCGGGATCTTCATATTTGATAGGTGTCTCCTTTCCTGATAATAGGTCGGATAAAGTACCAACTACTTGGACTCTAGGGTTAGTATTTGTATTCCTCCTTGATTTTTTTATGCATAATTCCTTTATGGTTTTCGCATATATAGGAATATCTTGTATAGCTTGGAGGAATGGAATCTTTATATACAAATTTTGTAATTCTCCCAGAATGTCAAAGTCTGGAGGTTGTATAGGTCGAGATATGACTAATCGTTTTGGGAAAGGAGGAGAGGATGTGCTTGCTTGCTTATTGTTTTGCTCTTTGTTTTCATCCTCTCGTTGTGGGGGTTGTTCTACAGGTAACTGATTTTCAATATGAACCATTTTGTCTCCCTCTGTTTCTATTATTCGTCCCGATCTTAACTGAAGATCGTTGCACTCCCTTAGGTCAGACTCAATCTCTGATGTGTCTATGATTTGAATAGATTGGACTGGCCTATTATTAGGGTTGGGATTGGGTTGGTCTGGGAGTTGCGGTCTCAGATTAGACTGGGGATTTTGTGGTAAAGCTGGCAGAGTTGGTTGAGGGAGTGGTATTGATCCTGCTGGCTGATATGTCGGTCTTGGCCAGCTTGTATGCCAGGATGAGCTTTGCGAAGTGGAAGGGGTCCACTGTGGAGGATAGGAACTATTCTGCCAATATGGTGGAGGATAAGGGCAGTTTGGCCAACCAAATTGGGACATCCAAGGATTTGGAGTAGGAAACATTTGAGGTGACCAATTTGAAAACGGGGATTGGGACTGATTTTGCCACATGTTCTGCTGCTGAGTACTGAACTGTGGGGGTTGAAAAGAAGAGGAGGGGTCTGAAAACATACCTGGTTGCCTAGGCTGCCATTGGCGACGCTGGTTAACAAAATATGCTGGTTCTGACTCCTCTTCTGCTTCTTTGTATACTGCCTTCAAACCAGGCAGTGAAGGGCAGCTTTCGGTCAGGTGGTCCTTGGTACAGATAGCACATATTTGGACTGTATCCAGCAGGCATTCTTTGTGGCTGTGTTTCTTCCTGCATCGTGGGCAAAAGATGGCTAGATTCTGCTCTGCCTCGACTTGCTTTTGTTTAGCCTGCACAATGTCAAGTTGTGTAGTTAGTGTTCCCAGGATATCAGTTTTAAAATTTTCTAGCAAATTTCCAAGTTCTACCCGTGTTACTCCCTCTGTTAATGTTCTGTTATCTCTGGGGAAGCGATCATATTCCGCTGGTTTTATCCTCGTGCTGCCTCTTGAGCTCCTGATACACAGATCAATAATATCAGCAAAATTTTCCTGATAAATGTCTCCTTTCCCCATGATGTTTAACGTTTCGATCCATTGCTCTCTCATACCTCTAATTAATGCAGTTTTCAACACGTTATCTGGCAGAGGTACTGATGCATACGGGGATCTCTGCAAGTTATATTGGAAACATTCCACATATTCTTCTAAGGTTTCATTTGGTCTGGCTGACATTTGAAAGATTTCCTCTTTTAATTCCCTCGATCTACAGTAATCTTGGTATTTCTTTAAAAAGGCTTCTTTCATTTGATCCCAATTGTTAATAACCCCACCACCTAAGCCCATAAACCATCTCAACGCAGCCCCTTTTAATGTAGAGGGGAACAATTTCAGTTTCTGGGGGTCGGTGGTGTAATCGTATCCTCTACATAATACATCAAATTCGAACAAGAAGGCGTCCGGATCTTCTGATGTGAGGCCATGAAATGTGGGAATCTGCTGGAGAGGGATGGCTTTCATGGGCGCATTTGCTGCAGAATCTACTATCGGATATTGCAATGTGGAGGTCTGGGTGTTTGGCTGGTTCTGCGCCATGGGATCGAATATATGCCAGTAATCTTCAGGAATTTCCAAGAGAGTGTTCCTTGGTTGAGGAGGGATAGTCTTAACAGGGATTGTCTTGACACCACTCCCTTGATCAGGGATGATAATGGCCCCAACTGTCTGCGGTGAATGAATTCCTTCAACAAGGATTTTTACAGCGCTTCCCTTGTCTAGGCTATTCAAAGGCTGGTTCAATTCAATAGGAGATCTAGGTTCCTCAACTTCCCCTGTTTCTCCTTCTCCTTCACAAAGGTTACTTTGGGTCCCTTCGTGCAATGGTCCAGGAGTCAAATTTTCAATTTCTTGAAAATCCTGCTCCTCTGTTCGACTGTGCACCTCAGCAAAGGCTTCGGATGGTGATCCCGAGGCCTGAAGGGAACTAGTAGGCTGTTTAGAATTGACTTTCTTATAACCTACTGATGGCTGAGAGTCGGCCTTCTTATAGATTTCGTCTATGAAGGTTTTTCATCCAAGGGTCACCGGCCCCTTAGCTTTGGATGGAGGATTTTGATCTTTTTCTAACTTTTTCTGCTTAGTCATGCACTCCAATTAAACTGCTAAATCCTATTTAACCAACAATTCTACTAAGAGAGCGGACGGTGGAGCAGGGCTTTTACATGCTCCGTACGCAGGTTCTTACCTTCCGTTTTTAAAATCCAACTCCCTCCTAGCAGATTTGCGCACTACTCTATAAAGGACAAATGGCTATTACCCCTTCCCCGGCAACGGCGCCAAAATGTAGAGCTATAACTAGGGTCTCTCACACCACCAATTATTCCACATTATTAAGTCAATCCGGGATCGTTTTGTTCTTTCAAGGAGTAACTCAATCCGAGGCTGTTCTGTCCAAGTAGTGCTCGGTAGTATAGCGTTCTAATGACTTGAAAGGAAACAAACACTAAGCTGTAACTAAACCAATTCAGGAAATGAAATCACACAAGGCAAATGATCAGTCAAGGGTACGGAACCAATAACCCTTCCCTTTAGAAACTGATAAAGAAAGAAAACCAAAGCATGGGCTTATAGGTCAGGGAGCTAGGCAGCGTCTTGCTGGGCTCACGACAGCCTTAGGCCTGCTATCACGCGAAAGCAATAAAGGTAGATTGGCGAAAGTAAACTGGAACAGCAATTCTTAAAATGGAACAGCAGTAAAGAAATGGAACAGCAGTAAAGAAATGGAACAGCAAACTATCATAAACAGGAAACGTCAATCATATAAAATGGAACAGCAAACCCAAATGGAATAGCAACCCAAATGGAACAGCAAACCCAAATGGAATAGCAAATCCAAATGGAACAGCAACTCCAAATGGAACAGCAAATCCAAATGGAACAGCAACCCCGAAGTATGTACACGGTCTATACTACTGTAGCGATCCGAGAACAATGTATGATGCGACTATGTTTCTGAACAAAGTGATATTATCTTCAAGTCTCACAAGTACTTATTTCATATGAATCCAATAATGATAACATTCATACCAATAACTTGCTGTAGAAATGAATGCAATTCGAATAGATTCAGTTTGTGTAATACAGAGACGTGAATTACAGAACTTATTCAGATTCAGATATTAATTAAGAAGCATAGTCTATCATAGCAAAGATATATCGGATTACTGTAATGAAAGAAATAAGCAAACCACACAAATCACCGTATGATACAATAGCAAGTGACCGTCGGAGCTGGGCCCTTGGCTACGATGGTACACTGCTTAGAGTTACTTCAGATACAGAAACGAAGTGAACACCAAATCCTTTATATTGATTGCATAACAAAAGTGTACAAAATCAGATCTTACAAAAGCTCAGTGATCAAAATCGTTCTGAGTTTATAATTATAATAACAGTCATTCCCCCCCACGCTCGATGGCGTGGTACCTTTACATAACATAAATGACGGAGATGTCTAGATACAAAAGATAAGCTTTAAAGCAGCGATCCCTCAGGATCGAAGATCCTGAGGGATTCGCTAATCGTTCAGGTCTCTTGCGTTCTCCGTCACGGTATCCTGCGCTCTTTTCCTGGATTATTCGGCTCCAATTTTACTTGATCTTGTCCGCATCCGGTTCCCTGTCGACGGGGCAGCAGTTACTTTCCTTGCGCTTCTCGTTTTTACTCGATAATCCCCTATTTCCGCGTCCTTCTGCATAGAAAACATCGATTATTAGTGATTGAGCTTCGTTTGTCCATTTTCACATAATTTACCAAAACCCTTATGTTTTTAGGCTCAATGTGCAGAAAAGATTAGAAATAGTATTTGAAAAACCACTAGATTACTTATCAAAAAGCATACCTTCCAGGTGCTCCACACATGTCAATTGGTACCATAGATAGATCAAGTTCCAATGCCCCCACCACATAGTGTATTATTCCATCTTTGTGATCATCAGTAGATATGGAGATGAAATGGGTAGCCACATAATTGACCTGTGGCGGGGAAGGTACTTCTTGAAAACAAGAGTCGATAGGGGACGATGGTTGCAAAGGAGGCCCCTGGCGACCAATGAATGACAGTTGATCAATAGTCACAATTCTCCCTTCGTGCGAAAAAAAAACCACGTGGAAAAGTGAAGAAACAAGAGCTCCCATGACATAAAAATAGTTGGCTCCAAGGAGAAGATTGAAATCTAAGGGACCTAGGACTACCATCACGTCTATATAGATGGTCTTTCCTCCCAAAGTAATAGGGAACTTCGGAAGGATCCCTAAGGTTTGACTGGTTCCTCCGTTGAAAGCTAACAGATTCTGCATGAGAAGCACGAGCTATGGGGAACCCAAAGCTTGCCGAGTAGTAGAAGGCATGATGCTAACAGATGTGCCTTCATCTAATACAGTTCCATGCATTACCATATTATAGGCTTGTACTGTGATCTGGAAAGGCACATAAGATGGAAGGCAGAAAGCAGTCAATTTACTCCAATCAAAAGAAACAACAGAGCTACCTGGTGGGGGTATCATATGATTTCCCCCATGCTATGCACGAATAGGAGAAGGTCTCTCCTAAACAACCAAGATGGGAGGGTCACTCTTCGATTCATGAGAATCTGAGGAGACAAGAAGAACAAGAGCAGTATCATCACTACTCTCTTCGGGAATAGATTGAACAAATGAAGAAGGAGCCAAGTTGACACTTTTTTCGACCAATGGTCGGTCGAGAACAAACATGAGAGAGTCATGCTCAGGAAGAGCGGCATGGGAAAAATATGAATCCAAGTCAATCCCTTTACCAACTAGGACAGGGTTAGAAGAAAGCCTCTGATAACCAACAGGAAGTTGGAGTTGAGGAGCTGCAAGGTTTTCCAAAATTTTTGAAGCTTTATCCATAAGAGGACAAAAGTGAAGAAGATGCTTCCCTTCACATAACCTACATGGGAATATAATCTTCCCTTTCTTCTTACCATCTCTAACTGAGGGTGCAACATCGACATGATCTCCAGAGGTCAATGGGGATGGTCGATCTAGATTTTGAGACCATGCCTCTAATATTTGGGGAATGCCAGGACAGTCTCGAAGGAGATGGTCACCCTTACACAGCTTGCAAGGTAATATAACCTTTTGTGGAGGATCAGAAGGTTTGTCGACAGGAAGTGCATTTAGAGCAATAGTTTCACGGTTGGCCTCTTGCTTATCTAACTTCTTCTTCTTCATCTTCTTCTTCTTAGCCTCCTCGTTACTAGATTTGAAACTTTCACTAGGCAAAGTAGAAGAGGAGGGTGAAGAAATGGGGGAAGAAGGTGAGGGATCAACCTTAGAATCATCATGATATGATTCGAATGAAGGAGACGTTTGGATAGGACTCGGGACGCTTGAGACCACCGAGGTCGAAAATAACCATATAGATAAACCAATGGTTAACCCAGGGAGGGACAATGTTGCCATATAAGGAGCACCAACATTTCCAAAAGAAGGAAAAGGACCGGGATTCCCATCCGAGGGGAATCCTTGACTGGTAAACTCTGGAAATGTTTTCATTAGAAACGACCGTAAAGAATCACTACGGAAGATAACTTTAACCAGGAATATTTCGTGGGTAGTTAATTTTAACACACTGAAACAAAACTTTGCCTTTCATGTTTTAAGAGTCGAGAAAAGGGCGAAAGGTGACTCTAGTTTCTTTCAGAGTTAACGAGATCGAAAGGATAAGTTCTTGATGATATTTTAAATTTAAAGAGTCAAAAAGACAAAAACGACTGCTTAGGATAATCTAGGCAAAATGATTACCAGGTAACGTGAACTGCAAAATACCTCCTGGTGAACCGAGAAGTACGGGCAAGAAATCTTCTCGAATGTTGTTTTTGGTGTATCGTGTTTACAAGGCAGCAGACTCGGCTCCCTATGGATAAAGGATTGCGGACTTAGTGGGGTCTCCTTTTATATACGCGACAGTACGGGGAGCACAAGTCCATACTAGCATTGTCTAGTGCCGAAGCAAATGACAGCTGCTAGGTTTTAAGACGCCAGAACACGTCTCTAGCCTAGACCTCTAAATGTAAGTGTTAAGTTTCAATGCTTCCTTAGGTTAATTCGATAAATTTTAACGGTTGATCTTGAATTAGGTTTCAATTACAAAGCCCTACTGTTGTCATCTGAGAAAAATCCTACATGTAGTGATATGAGAAAAGAGATCTTTGCCTTCTATGAAAGTCAATGCTAATTGAGGGATAAAGAGCACACAATCAATGCAACAATCAAAGAATGAAATTTTTCCCTAATACATGTCCCAAATGAACTTAATCTTCCCTTAACAACATAAGAAATTTCATTTCATTTCCAATGCTTATGATGATGCAATTCTAACTTCTCAATAATGCTACTAATGCAATATTTTCGTTTTAAGTAAACTAGAATGATGTTCTTCTTTTCATAAAATGAAAAATCAATCTTTCACCTAAATCACTTTAATGAAAATTTCACAATTCCAAACAAACAAGCATCAATCAAATCCAAAGCATGATAAATGAAACTAAAAGCAACTTCTTCCCTGAATCGAACAAACCAAACACATAAATTCTTTCATTAACAAACTAAGCAATGTAATCTATGCTCGGAAAGATAAAAGAGACACTCGAAATAAGAGAACAAATGAGACTCTTTCACTCATTCAATTGAAAATGAAGCAATGAAGATATTGTGACTGAAAGATGGATTAAATGAAGCAGCAAATCAGAAACTTGACATAATGCGTAAACAAACAAGTGAATGGTAATTGACCTATATACCCTAAGGTCATAGAAACCATCCAAAAAACTCAAAAAATCAAGTAATGAAACTTCAAGCCAACCAATCAATCAAAACCAGCAAGCAAATTATCCTAGTCACTTTTGGGAAGAAGAAGAGAGTCTGAGGGCCAAGACACACTGGCATTGGAATGGGAGAAATTATGATTTTTTCCTTAACTTAGAGACCTACATGACTCCCTACTAACAACTAGCATCAATCGGCACGATAGGCACGACTGGCCAGACTAGAACTAATGCTAATGGGCTGATCAGCGCAACTGGCTAGGCTACAAGTAGTGCTAATCGAGGGATTCAAGGAAAAAATAAAAAGAACTTCACACAGGACTAGACTTAACACATCAGAGGGTGGGCTAAACTAAACAAACACACAAACCAATCTAATGAATCTTTCCAGTCAGGGAGAACACAGGAAAAATGAGCTAAGAGGTAGAAATTAGGAGGGAAAGACACACTAGTTATGATCTAGGGGAAACCTTGATCTTCACCAATAGGAATCGACGTGACTGCCTAACTAACAACGCACACCAAAAGGGGGTCGGCGAGACTGTTTTTGAGAAACTCGTGCTAATTGGTGCGACTGTCAGAAAAATAAATGTGCTGACCGAGGATTCAAGGAAAAAATAAAAATTTTCAAAGGATAAGACTAGACTTGCCACTGTAAATTTCAGACTCAGAGCAGTATACGAGGCAAATCAGAGAACACTAAAGGGAAATGGCGATACTAGAAAATTTCACACAAAACCTTAAAATGACAATCAATCAAATAGAAGGATTGGCTCCCCAATGGAGTCGCCAATTTATGGTGCAGGTAAATTCTCAATGCAGACAAAAACAATTCTTGTAGCCCAAGAGAGCGAGTCTAGCCACAAACAAACAATATATGTAAAATATCCTTAAGATATAATCAATTAAGAGGGCCTACCTCTTAGAACACTATTCCACTTGGTGATGATCCTGCTTCCTCACTCTAGTTATCTTCCGTTTCCTTCCTTCAAATACCTGAAACAAGCAACAACAACAACAAACGTGACATCATGTAATATTGTATTCAGCCTACTTAATAGGTCAAGGAACATTAAGCCATAAAGATGTAAAATGAAACTTCATGTAGGAAATCAATCGATAGTTTCATTAATATAAATCAGAAAGAGATTACAACCGGTGCCTTGACGTTGTTGGTCTCCTCCGACATATTTGGGTTCCCACACTTCTGCTAGCACTTCATGGATAGCCCCAACAATGGAAGTTTTAAGGCCTCTTTCCCTTTAGTCTCAAACCAAACCAAAATCACACTATTCTCCCTCAAACACACACTAGAAAGCTTTAATCTATAAATGACTTGCTGGTTATTAACACTTGCTCCAAAACTCCAACTAAAACTAGCTTTTGGTTGGGAAAAAGAGAGGCTTATATAGCTTGGATGGATGTGAGATGGTTCCTCTCATCATGGGAGAAGATTTTATCTCTTGAGGTTGTTCCATCCCAATAGGGGAAAGGAGCCCAAACTAATTTCCTCGGCTCTATCCGGCCCAACCATCTACCAGACTTCTGTTACGTAGATTCTAGACATGGAAGCTTCGGCTCCTTATTTAAACCTTCCAAAAGAGGATCAGCACGACTGGAAAAGGGCTCATTCAATGCAATCGGAATAAGGGTTAGTTTTAACCTCTATAAATCACTGTGAGGATAAAACATTTCAACAACATTGGTCTTGTAAACTGGGATAGAAGGAAGATTCATGGGAAATGATGCAAAGGGGAATTATTCTGCTCGTGAAGAGAGACCTACCAGGAGTTTCTTCATGATGGGAAAGCATGTTGGGTACACTATAGATGTCCTCCAAGATCGTAGACAGGGAGTACATGGAAAGTGAAAAAATGTTGTGTAAAAGGGAGTGCATGTGGACCTAGCGAAGATCCAAGTCATTCGGGGTTGGCCAGCCCCAACCACTCTGACAGAGCTACGCATCTTTCTAGGTCTTGCCAATTTCTACCTCAGGTTCATGTTGGGGTTCTCTCATATCACTTGGCCCTTGTGTCAAGTCACCAAGGGTGGAGCAAAAGCAAAATTCTTTTGGTCTAATTCTCAATAGAAGGCATTCGTAGAGTTGAAACATCATCTATGCTTTGCACCAGTGCTCACATTACCATACTTGCAACAACTAATTGAGATCGAATGCCTCTGACTATGCTATTGGGGAAATCTTTACTCAACAGGAGCATCCAGTGGCATATCACAGTGAGGCACTTTCAGAAATAGTCCGTAAGTATCCCACTTATGAAAAAGAGATGTATTTCATTGTGCAGGCTTACCGACAATGGAAGCACTACATTTTGGGAAAGGAAATAGTCATCCGCACAGACCACCAACCCCTATAGTTCATACAGGCATAAGGGCAGTTGCAAAATTATCACCATCAGAAGTGGTCCACATACCTGCAACAATTCCATTTGAATATCAAGCACAAGAAGGGTAGCACCAATAATGTTGCAGATTGCCTCAGCCAACCACCGATCATGGCATTAACCATCGTGCTCAACTCTTGTGGGCATGAGATGTCTGATTGGCCACTTCTCTACAAAAGCAACCCAAAATTCGACCACACATACCATATGATCTAAGAGGGTCAACAAGTTCCAGATTTTCACCTCCAGGATGCTTTGTTATGCCACCTGGGACACCTTTGTGTTCCTTCAAGAGAGTGTGCCAAGATGATTTTGGAAGCACACTACAATCAGGTCATTGGGAATTTCGGGGTTGAGAAAATAGTGGCAATACTGCAGAAGTATTTTTATTGGATGAATCTTCGACCGGATGTCGGGAAGTACATCAGATCCTGCACTACCTATGTCATTGCTAAACCGGCTATCAAGAAGCAAGGCCTCTATACTCTACTGCCTACCCCTAGTCTACCTTGGGAATCCATATCCATGGATTACATGTTAGGCCTTCCTTCTAATAAGCATGGCAACAACTATGTTTTTGTGGTCGTCGAAAGATTCTAGAAGATGGCCATTATGGCAGCCTGCAAGAAGAATATCACAGCAGAAGCCATTGCTAAACTCTTCTTTGAATGAGTGTGGCTACACTTTGGGTTCCCACAGTCTATCATATTAGATCAGGAGAGTAGGTTCCTTAATACATTTTGGTCCAGTCTCTGGTCGATGCTGGACACCAAGCTCACTAAGTCCACAACTTTCCATCCATAAATGGATGGCCAGACAGAGGTCCTCAACAAGATGATTGTACACATTCTGTGCATGTACAACTCAAAGCATCCATGCACATGGGATGAGAGCCTCCCCTATGTCCAGCACAACTATAACCGAGCTCTCCACATCTCGACTGGCCATAGCCCTTTTCAGCTGGGCTTGGGATTCCAGCCACTATGTCCCATTGATGTGGCCATACAATTTGCAACAACTCAAGCAGATTTGGCTCATGTTGAGTCTGAAGCCTACAAGGAAAGTAGCTTCATTGAACACATTCAACACATCCACCAATAGGTCCATGACATATTGGACAAAGCGAATGTTGAGTACAAGCAGCGACATTATCAGCATTGGGTGCCACACAAGTTCCAGGTGGGCGACAAAGTTTGGCTACATTTGCGGAAGGAGCACCTCACTAGGCCCCACCACAAGATTCGATCGCTTCAATATGGGCCATACACCATCACCAAGGTTGTGGGAGATAATTCTTTCGAGCTCATCATTCCCCCATTCCTTGGCCTGCACCCAGTGTTCAATGTGGATCACCTTCGACCATACTTTCCACCATTACTGGACACATCCGACATTGTAGAAAAGCTCATGCCAATATAAATAAATTCAGACTGCATGGAACAAACTGCAACTAATCAGATCATGGACACGTAGATCAAGAGCACTCACTAACATAAGATCCAATTATATCGAGTTTTCAAAGCCATCCAACTCTTGCACCAAGGCAAATGGCTCCCAGGGACCAAGTTCAGCAGAAGTTTCCTCATCTCATGGAGAAACTCAATGCAATGGAGACCATTGCTTCCTAATGGGGGAGGATTGATCCAAGTGGATATTGGTGGCCACCCACCTATTCCACTTGGACCCTCACCATCATTATTTTAGTTTTTTTCAACTTCCTTAATTGTAGCATAGTTTACTATTTTTGGCAGTGTTTCGGGTCCTGAACATCTGGAGCCATTATGAGGCCCTAAACGACGCTTTTTTGGCAAAATTCCTTCAAAAATTTCCATTATACCATGTTTTCATCTATATTCCTCAAAGAGATCTTTCCAAAAAGGTATCATCCATGTCAAATGGAGCTAATATGACCAAGTTACGACCCGGGGAAGTTCGCTTCCCAACTAACCCCAATGGGGCCCATAAACTCTTAGTGGTACATCTCCTCAGGTTAGGGTTTTGGTTGTTCAGGGTTTTCTCTTATTGTTCAATAATAAAAAGTTCCTTGAGCCTCATTGTAACTCGGTTCAGAGGCATGTAGCTTCCACATCTCTTCTAAGAGATAAGCTACCATCGCCCGAGCAAGTCTTATTTCCATTCTGTTTGTAAGCATATCTCATTATTTGATATTAATGAAATGAAGTGTTATTTATACTACATCTTTGTATTTATGGTTATATTTGTAATTTGTTGCATTCCTATTTAAATTTGGATCAATTAAAAAACCACTTGGACAGTGGGCTATAGGTTCCTATAATGATTTATTTGAAAATATGATTGATGAACCGCCTAGATAGTGGATTCAGACTCATGGAATTTGGCAATACCCTGGCTAACCGTTCAGTGAATTCCTTGAGCAAGAATCCCCTTAAAATTTGAATCCATCTCGGAGATGGTCGGCTACCAAAAGGTTGCAATGAAAATCGCCTACGGCTAGGTGGAGCTATGAATTCCCTCCATCAGTTGATAGTCATTTCAAGTTATTCAGATAAGTATAGTTACTTCTATCCATTTGAACTATGGATGATGAAAATTTCCTAGTATGTTATCGGTTGATTTATGGTTCAATACTACTCATGAAATGTTTCTTAATTTACTGCATATTCATGGTGAATAAATTATCTTATATGTTCTTATGAGTATGCTTAAATTCTAGCACTATATAATTGTTAATATCTACATGAATTGTAGATTCATTCATATGAATATGACTAGCAAAATGAGGTCACTCAGTTAACCTGTAATTATAAGTGTTTTAATTTATCTAATAAATATATTATTTGGATGGCTCACATCCTTACTTAATATGGTATACTACCCCTTATGTTAATAAGGTAGCTTGTGTGTTGTGCGAGGATTCAACTAGTGTTGGTGGTCACTTGGTTTAATGTTGATGTGATGATTCTATAGTTATGCATACTTACAAGTTGTTGTGATATCTTGAGATTCATTAATCAAATTATGGTCTATAATCTTCTCATGTAATATATTGGAGTCATGTCTCTTTATTTCTCTGTTGGTGCCTTTGAACCCTTTTAGACATGGCTTGGAACTTTGAAGGTCTTTTCTCAAAATTTGTTCCTTGTCTTTGAAATTGTTTGTTTTGTGAAAATGCCCTGCCTTAAGGGACGCTGGTAAAATTCCCATAAGTTTACTTCTCTGCAAGCCTTAGTAGTATTCTAGAATTATCCCGAGCCAGATGGTCCTCTTAGTAGAATTTTGATCTGAAACAAATATTTCTTGATATTCCATGTGTTAATTGCATCGAGATATTTGAGAGAGAATATTCTAAATTCATTCATGAATGCATCCAATGATCCAAGCATCCGAAGGGACAAGGCATGTGCTCATCGAAAATGGTTCAGACTTAGTTCAGATAAGATTTTTTGGTTAAGTAAAATTTTTTATCGGAGATCCAAGGAATCTAAATGTGGGCATGTTTACCCGCATGTGAGAGGTCTTGGATAAGGCTAGGATTGGTTTTTGATTAGGTGCAACCAAGTAACTCAAAGGTTTCAGGGTTAAAGGGGTGTTTCAAATATGGATAAATTTTTGACATCCTAGATTGCTCTAAGACCGTATATAATGTGAAATTATTGAACAACGTTGAAGGGAAGGACCTAATGGGCCCCATGTGGCAATGGTCATGTGGAGCCCTAACACTGCCCACTGCTCACCACCTATTTTCCTTTGCTTAAATTTAAAGGCCACGGTGGTGAAAAACTCAGACATCATGACCTAGATGTGGAGGTGTGCCCCTTTATGATGACTTGTTGGGGTGTGTGGAGGCCACGTGGGTGCCAAATGACTTTACCATTTCCCATCACTCACCGCTATGACGAATTTGTAATGTAACATGGAACAAGTGGTGGTGGTGGAGTGGTGATGACAACTACTATGAAACTTTCCTGCTGGGCGCGGGATCCCCCAAGGCAAGTTTTGGGGCTTAAAGCCCAGATTTTGACCAAATCCGATGTAAAGACTCTGCGTTTTGTGGGCATAGAGAGCAAACTTATAAACGAGTCATAGGGTTATCCACCCTCATTTTTTTAAATGTAATGTCGGCTTTAGAGATCCACCCATGGTCCGCGGACCATGGGATTGTATAAATAGAGTGAGGTTCTAAGTTGTAAATACCCAAAGAAGGAATCAATGAATGAAGAATGAAGAATTGAGTCTTATCTAAGTGTAGAGTCGAGTCTTGGGTCATAGAGTAGGAGAAGGCTCTGTAGCTGAGTGGGCAGAGGTCTAGTAGTCCGCAGCTGAGTGCGCAGATGCCTAGTAGTCTGCAATGGAGTGCACAGACCCCTGCAGCTGAGTGCACAGGGCGAGTCGAGTCTGTAACCTTTGGAGAAGTAATAAAGAGAATTTTCATATCATTTTGTGTATCTTTCCCTATTTTATGCATTGAGTATATTGGGTATGAATTGCATTTTTACTGTTTATATGCACGAACTTATATGATTATGTTGACTAAGAGAATATAAGATAAAGTATCTGTTTACACGAAGTTAACTAACAGTTATAAGAAGATAAGTAATATCCGCGGTGTAACTTGGGGAATTAGCGCAGATCACTACCTTAGCAGTGTGAATGCATCCTAACCCCTGGTTAGGGTTGCGCAAAAGCGATTATAACAGGTGGTGAAGGCCTTGTAGGTCAAGGTGGTGCACAAAGTAACCTACGTGAAGCTATTCACAGTTGGACTAAACTGACCCCTCAGACATCTCAAGGGTGTGGAAACTTGGTTCCAACATCCCCCATACTGCTTTGGGTGAGACCTCAGACCGCGCTCTATGGGCTATTATCGAAAGGGCCAGTAATGTAGGGATTTGTTTGGCTAATTAACTCCGAACTTGGGTCAGGCCCCCTCAAGCCAACAAATGGTTCCATTGCCGGGACCAGAATCTACATAGAGATGTCTGATGTCGTATCATTGGAATCCAACTGAGAAGGAAATTGAAGGTTGGCTGGACAAGAGAATTCACGAATTCGCGGCGCAGGAGAACAGGAATCTATGACTATCGAAGGAAGAGTGGTTAGACTGCTACCTGTACACAGAAATCCATGAAATATTCTTCGCATCTTTCCCTACTGAGCTGTACGAGTGGATCGCAAAGCTAGCAGATAGCCAAGGAAGGTGGAATCTTGACGGTCATATTGTGTGGACCCCAGAGTTGGTACGCAGATTGGAAGCATTGGAAGATAATATCGCGTGCATTGTTGATCACTGGCTTGATCGGATTATATGAGGATTCATTACTGAGTTCGTAGTAGATACTTCAGTCAGTTATAGCGAGGCAGAGTGACGCTTCCTCAAAGGATTGCAAGGTAAGTACTAAAGTCTCTGTGTGCTTGGATTAAAATGCTATTATGTGAAAAGAGGGTTATGCAATTACCTTGATGTTCAGAGCTACATGAAGTGAAAAAACCTACATAAACGAAGGAAGTAAGGGACCAGAGAATAGCCCTTTGATTTCACCTCCACGAGGGGACGAGGAAGAGCTCGTGAAGGTCTCTCCGCGAAGTGCAATCCATTTGATAAGGCAAAGGATTTTGCACATACCACCCCCACCCACATTGCCACCAACTTCACCACCTTCACCTCCATCTTCACCCGTACCACGTCCGCCACCACTGCGAGTCAACATGGCAAACACGATAAAGTTGCATGTGTTCACGAGAATAGGAAATGAGGATCTGGACCAGTTTTGGTTTGTGATAAGAGTCATATGGGAAGCACGGGGAGTTACAAGTGAAAATATAAAGAAAGTGACACTGGTTAGTGCCCTATAGGACCGCGCGTTGACCTGGTATATTAAGCATTCTAATGACAATCCGAATGCAGGGATCGCGGATATCCAAACTGCGCTAAATAAGGAATTTAGCAGGCTGAAGTCAGAAGTTCAGTCGATCATTGGGTTCAAAGAGATCACAGTGTTACCAGGAAAGACTCCTTGGGAGTTGGATCAGAGGCTAAAGTGCACAATTCGCGAAGCTAATATGACTTTGAAGGATGGACAGCACCGCTAATGGTTTGTAGCATCGCTAATGCTGCATTTGAGGAATGCATTGTCACAAAAAAGGTTAACGACTCAGGCAGAGGCATTGGAGATCGCGATGAGGCTGCATGAGACCCTAATACAGGATCCTAACTTGGGAGTTCAGCAGATCCACCAGCAGTTGAAAAATGTATGCCTTGAAATGCAGAGTCTGAAAGAGGACAGGACAGCTCGACTAGAAGTGCACAAAGAGGTATGGTGCGTTAAATGTAAGGGTCAGGGTCATGACAAGGACCATTTCCCAGTGTTAGTGAATTACCTCACAAGAGGAGGACCGATGTCGTTAAGGCCGGAAGCGTAAGCGGGACCTAGAACGGTGCCTACTTTGTGGTGCGCAATTTGTCAAATAGGAGGGAAACATGCTACAAACAACTGTCATTTGTTACATAAGTATACATAGAATTCACAGCAATTGTTCTATAGCTTCTGTAGGTCAGTAGGTGTTTCCGGGAAAACTAGTGTCCATTTAGAGCTGCTAGTCCCACTAAGACGGGTAGCTATCTTAGAAACAAACAATTCAAAGTAACTTTTGTTTTCCTTTATGAGAGATATATGAGAGAGAAGCAGAGAGTACCAACCTCAGTCTTTCGCTTGGCTCCTTGCTTGTTTCCTCTCTCATTTGATAAAGCTTCACCACTCCTTTCTCACTTGTCCCGCTTCAAAGAACACTTGTAGAGTCAAAGCAGCAAAATACCATCAAAGCATAGAGATATATAACCATAAACAATGTAGAATCAGATGTACATTAACCATACAAATGCATACACAAATACAAGATTCAGAAATATACAAGTATATGGAGGAAAAATCAAATAGCTTTATTGATAGAAGTAGTAGAAGAGAGTATTACAACCTAGCTGTCTGATCCTCCCAGCATGAAAGCCCTCTTCACCTCATGAAAAGCTAGATCACCCAACAATACAATGTCTCAAAGAGAAACCAACAGCACTTCCTTACAAATTACAAAATTCCAGCCTTTGGATCTCTAGGATGAGGGATCCATATATAGATATTTGCAGGGGAGTGAGTCAACTTCTGGGATTTTGATTAGTGTCATTTCACTGATAGTTCTTGGTTCCACTTGGAGATTTCATGATCTCTTACTCATCCCTGGGTGAATTCAGAGAGGCAAGTGTCATATGAGCAGTTTCTAGAAGATTCTCTGAGTTTCCACCTAGCAAACTACCTCTGCCATTTGTCTGCTCTTGCTCATCGCACCCTACAGAAGGGCTTTTCAGTATGCATTGCACCCTTTGTGTGTAGCAGGTGAGATGCATCGCACCCTCAACATGGAGCAGTCTATATGGTCCAGTTTTTACCAGTTCTGAGCAGTTTTTCAGGGAGAACTTCTAGGAAATGATGTAATCAGTTGACCTTGATCCTTTAGGGTATGAAACAACACTTTTAGGGGTTTGAGATCCCTTGGTTTATTGACATATTTGATTGGGGTTGCAGTGCCCAAATATGTCTATAACAGTTGCCCCCTAAAGCATGAGGTCGTAAATCTTCTGATGTTGGGTGAAATGCTTTATCATGAGGATCCGATGTTTTTCGAACTGGAAGGTGACCTGTATAAAATACAATACAATACATTATAATCATATTATTTTCATGATCTAGCTTAGGCGGGCATTCCCATGCTCAGCTTTATAAATTCATTTTCATGTAGATAGGACAGACAATCGTCTATGTGGCAAACTGATGATTTCGGTAGAGCCATCATCCCTTAGCTTGGGTGATTATCTATGCAGTCACGGGGTACATTTGATGTTTTTATTTTCCCAAATGTATCGCAGCTCGGATGGATGAAACTAGAT
This sequence comes from Pinus tabuliformis, assembly GCA_031772625.1. Lineage (NCBI taxonomy): Eukaryota > Viridiplantae > Streptophyta > Pinopsida > Pinales > Pinaceae > Pinus > Pinus tabuliformis. The sequence goes on along the minus strand of CM062805.1, from coordinate 697,625,281 downwards.
CTGAGGTCTTCAAACTCGTTCAATCTTTGCTCGATGTACAAGTCGATCCATGTGAAAAGATGTTCTAGTGTCGAACATGGAAAGACATCGCCTGATTACCAGCCAATGATGTAAGTTGTTAATAGGCGTGAGAGGAATCACCAACAATGATAATGACCCTCAAGGTACTGCAGTACAATTCACGTGGTGTGAATACATGAGTCAATGTTGAACACCATGTAAAATCTTTTGGTCGAAGGCCATTGATGTAAACCTGTCACTGGAAGTGAGAAACTTGCCATTGAGGCATGCAAGCTTCAAAGTACTAAAAGGGTTGTTCCTAAGTCGATTTCTTGGATAATGAGCTAATGTTGACAAGAAGTGACTCATCATAGGAGGGCCTTAATGAATCCCACTCCTATGACACAAAATGGAGCAAATGATTTTGTGGAGGTGAAAATGATCTGATGATACAAGGTTCAGGGTGGCGGTCATGAAAAATGGAGCGCGAAGGTATTGCAGTAGATGAGGTGTTAGCTGGGTTGGTGAATTCTCTAAGTGACTTCTCTTGAACATATCGGTGACACTAGAATGGATTGGTAGCATTAACTCCAAAATGGATGGTACGGAGGACCAATGGTGATATGACTGACGAACGGAATAACCCAACCCGACTCAATCATGGTGATTGAGTGAAAGTGTCATGTTCAAGAGTAACCTGCTACCAATGAAGTTCTTCAAGTTTTCTTCCCTTTTTCCCCAGTCATTGTTGACCAATACCTCTTTATTTTTGTCAAGCTTGAGGAGGATAACATATGCTTGGTCTATAATTTGTCGTTCGGGCAAACCTGTCTCTATGTCTTAGCGAGCCTAGCAACAGTGAAACTCGCTCTTGTCCGTATGGACAAGTTTGTTGCTATTGTTTTAACGAGTTTAACGACAAAGATAACTCAGTCCTTTTTAGTTTTAGAGAGTCTAAAAAGAGACAGAAAGGAAACTCCAGTAGTCCTTTTTCGTAGTATAATCCCTTAAGTCTAAAAAAGTATAAAATAATATGAAAGGGATGACTTTTCTGATCACTTTAGTGAGCCGAAAAAGACAAGCACTCGTTCTTTTTGTGTAATGATCCCCCAGGTCCAAAAAGATTAAAATATAGAGGAGGGATGGCACTTCCAATCATTTTAACGAGCTGGAGAGGCCAATTGCTTGGCAATCTTTTCATATTTTACAAGCCTAAAAAGAGATTAAAGGAGACTCGTTTTTTAGGAACGAGTGATGTTTTCGGATAGAAACTGGTTCCAGGTAAGTTTGGAACTTTTCAATCACAGCAGTGTAAAGAAGGTGGCTAATAGAATCACTCGTCGCAGTTGTTCCTCAAAAGGGTAAACAATCAAGTGGAGGCGTATGATTGGCTAAAAAGGTGGAGGTGATGGTAAGAACACGACCAAGGCTCAAAAGTTGATAGCAATGCGATCACAAAGGTTATTCGCCGAAGGTGGGTTCATTTTTTAATGAGCTTGAACTCTGGGGGAACATATGCTCATTGTTGGGTTTATTTTTTAACGAGCTTGAACTTTGCGGAAACATTGCTCGTGCCAGTCATCTATTAAGGATGTCTCTCATCAGTAGGTTCATTTTTTAGGGAGCTTGCTCCATGCGAAAATTTGCTCTGGAGCCTTTTGTATGCAAGCTAAGAATGACCAACTACTGTCCTAAGGGTTAATGAACTACCGAGGTTAGGTAGGATAGTTTCATACAAAAATTTTCCTTTGCTTTGCCGTTGCCGCCGGTCCTGGAAAAGATGAATGGTGGATCAAACCAATCACCTAACTTAAGAAATTGAAGTTAGTAAAAATTATGGGGTTAGAGTTACACTGGTCACTTTTCACTTGTGTACAAAAGGTTTGCATGCCCCTAGGTATAAAGAAAAATAATGTTTCCAGGTTACCATATGGAAGTTCTTGCATTAAAGCAAGTTTGTTTTGTCCACATTGCAAACAAAACACTTCTTTGGCTCTGTCCATCGAAATAGACAGAGTTGAAAGGTGTGGATCCACTGCCAATCACATAACCTTCGATGAGGAAGTCATATTCCAGACTGATCCCATATCCTAAACGGATGGGTGTGTCAGTCTAGTCATATATCCTACGAGGAAACCTACCTTATATCTGGGGTTTTCCTATCGGAGCAATCTGGGTGCATGCCCCCTGGGTTGGTCACATTCACCGAATCACTCATGATCATCAGGTGGACAAACTGGAGGTTGATGAGACATTCCTTGTGCAAAAAGACCATTTAGGGATGGCATTTGACTAGTAGTTTTGTTTGAACCGGGGAATGAAAGCTGGTCAATGAGCTAGACCATTCTACCTTCATACGGGAAACACATCACCCAAAAGAGTGAGGAAACAATAGCTCCCATGTTGTAAATGTAGTCACGCCCAAGGAGTAGATTGTAATCTAGAGGCCCTTGGACTACCATCATGTTCAGATGAACAGTTTTCCTTCTCAAAGTTATAGGCAAATTTGGAAGGATTCCTAACAGTCGACTCGTTCCTTTATTGAAGCCTGATAGATTTCGAATCTCAGCACAAGAGATGGCGAACCAAGCACTTTCCAAGTAGTTGAGGAAAGCATACTCACAGAAGCCCCTTCATCTATGATAGTACTAGCCATGATCATTCTATAAGCTTGTACTATGATTCGGAATGGTACATTAGATGGTAGGCGGGGTCTCGCTAGTAGATTCCAATCAAAGGAAATGACTAGATTGCTTGGAGGAGGGACCGAATAAACGATCAGATGAATCTCTTGAACTGAGGAACTTCCCTCCTGTGGTAGAGGAATGGGCAGATTGCCCCCATGTTCATCGGATTCTGTGTTAACAAAAAGAATCTGAACGGTGTCATTCTCATTCTCTTTGGAGACTGTATCATCTAAAGGTGGACCTTCTGAAGACAAAACTGGGTCGACTACCGTCTCGACCTATTGACTTTGGTCTAGTGTGGACTCAGAGGGTTTATCTTCAATGATAGGTGTTTCGACTGACAACAGAGGTGTGTCAGTCATATTTTCAACTAGCGATGGACTTGGCAAGAGTTTCTTGTATCCAGGAGGAAGTCGCTGCAGTGAAGCAGGATGGTTATCCAAGACTCTTTTAGCTTCATCCAAGAAAGGGCAATGGTGGAGGGCATGATCGCCTTCACACAACCTACAAGGAAACTTAGATCTTCCTTTTTGCCCATTGACTTCATTTTCACTAGTTGACGGTGTACTCTCAACATGATCGACAGAGGTTGAAGACACCGGATTGTGCAAGTGGGGAGACCAGTCTCTCAAGATCCACAGGATGCAAGGACAATCTCGATGATAGTGGTCTCCTTTGCAAATGACACACGAAGATTTGGGTTTGGATGGTGCAGTGTGTGGATTTTTTCCAAACGATGCATGGTTGCCACCTTTTGTTGTTGGCCTCTTCTTCTTCTTCTCCTTCCCTTTCTTCTTCTTCTCAGTTACTTGGTTTTTAGTGTTACCAGTTTCACCAAGCGAAGAAGAAGAAGGAGAGGGAGAAACAAATGAAGTGGAAGGTGGGGGAGCAACTTCAGTATCATCTGGTTGCTGATTTGATTGCTGAGGAATTACGGTGTTTTGAACGACATAGTTCGATAATAGCCATACTGGCAGGCCAATTGTGAGTCCTAGAAGGGACAACGTAGCCATGTGTGGAGCACCAATATCTCCCCAAGAGGAGAAAGGAATAGAATTCCCCCAAGGGAAATCCTTGATTGGTGGACTCCATTTTCTCAACCTAAGACCAATGAGGGAATAGTGATGTTATTCCAAATAAAATAAATTTTATGACACTTTGACACAACTTTCTTTTTCAATTTTTAAGAGTCGAGAAAAAGCTAAAGATGACTCTAGTCGCCTTTGATTTTTAATGAGCCTGAAGTGACAAGTGCTCAGATGGACCTTTTCTTTTAAGGAGTCTGAAAAGGAACGAAAGTGACTACTCTGGAAATCTAGACAGAGGGATTACCAAACCAATTGCAAAACTGCAATATACACCTCGATGGTAAATTATAGAGAAATTACCAAGGACTTTATGTACGGCAGTCAATCTTCCTAAATGCTATGTTTAGTGCATTGTGATCGATAGGGTGGCAGACACGGCCTCCTAAGGATAAAGGATATCAGCCTATTATGGTCTCCCAATATATACTCGATGGTACATGGGAGCACAAGTCCGTACTGGCACTTGTCGTATCAAAGAGGAGGAATCACCCAACCTACGATGAAAACGATAGTTACCAGGCTTTACGACGCTGAAATATGTCTCTAGCCTAGACTTCTAGATGTTGTGCGTTAGGTTCCAAAGCATTTTTATGTTCATTGAGGTTTATTTTATAGTTGATCTTTCTTAAGAAGTTTTACTTTCAAGGCTCACCGCGTGATGTAGATGTACAACTCCTAAATATGCAATCTAAAATGATAAACAGCTGTTTATTTTCTTTTAGCAATGAATATCCTAGCTACTAAGGAAAGAAAAATATGATTCTTTCAACATAGAGCAGAGAGCACACACTAAATGCGCTTTTCCTAAATCAATTTCCGCATGCAGTCTAAATGTAAATGCACATGCATGTATTTGTTTTTCAGTCCCCTTAATGTGAGAATGACAAAAAGAAAACTAATTACAAATCTCAACTACTTTTCCTCGAAGCAACACTTTAACAATTTCTTTTCAAAAAACGAAAGGAAGACTGAGACGACACTTTCTCTTTCGAATGGAAAACTATTTTCGACACTTCAAAGAATTGATAATTAAAATCAAATATAATGGAAAAAGTGTGATCGACTATCTAAAAGAGGAAGACTTTACGACACTCTTTTTCTTGACTGAAAACGACAGTTACGACACTTTCAAATCAAAAGACGATAGTTTGATTAAGCTATTGTTTGCAAAGGAGGACTATAAATGATGAAAAATACATAAAAAAAGATGTTCACAATTCCTTATCAATGGAGGCTGAATAATGTGAAGGAAGAAGGTTTCAACAGTGATATACTGATCATAGACAGCAAAACTACTAAATAGAGTTGAAAACAATGAAGAAAAAACCAAAATATGGAGGCAGAAACAGTCTCATTCAATCATCGCACCTGTCCTTAAGGAAAACAGGGATGCATCTCACCTGCAGCACACGGGAGGTGCGACGCATCCAAACTGCCAATGAGAGACAGTGCGATGGTCTAGGGATGAGACTAAGCTTGGTTTTCACCCATAGTTTGCAGCTAAGTTCAGGGATTTAGGCTAAACTTATGATAGACAGTAAACACAAAGTATAGGGGCTGATCTAATGAGGTTATTGAGCTACCACTAGGGCAGTTAGGATGTTTTCAAGTCAGATTTTTAGTTCATAAACCAACCTAGAGATTGACTGAAGCAACGTTGATCTACTTTGCAGTTGCATAGTACAAGTAGTTCGAAGGCTAGCTAGATTAACTTCAGGCTCTGTCTATAGTTTATAAAGCAAATAACAGTAACAAACAAACAAACTATTCACTCCCCAGCAGAGTCACCATTTTGTTTCCGAGAAAACTAGTGTCCATTCAGAGCTGCTAGTCCCACTAAGACGGGTAGCTATCTTAGAAACAAACAATTCAAAGTAACTTGTGTTTTCCTTTATGAGAGATAGATGAGAGAGAAGCAGAGAGTACCAACCTCAGTCTTTTGCTTGGCTCCTTGCTTCTTTCCTCTCTCCTTTGATAGTGCTTTGCCACTCCTTTCTCATTTGTCCCAATTTAAAGAACACATGTAGAGTCAAAGCAGCAAAATACCACCAAAGCATAGAGATCTATAACCATAAACAATGTAGAATCAGATGTACATTAACCATACAAATGCATACACAAATACAATATTTAGAAATATACAAGTATATGGAGTAAAACTCCAATAGCTTTATTGATAGAAGTAGTAGAAGAGAGGATTACAACCCAGCTGTTTGATCCAGCACCATCCTCCCAGCATGAAAGCCCTCTTCACCTCATGAAAATCTAGATCACCCAACAATACAATGTCTCAAAGAGAAACCAACAACACTTCCTTACAAATTACAAAATTCCAGCCTTTGGATCTCTAGGATGAGGGATCCATATATAGATATTTGCAGGGGAGTGAGTCAGCTTCTGGGATTTTGATTAGTGTCATTTCACTGATAGTTCTTGGTTCCACTTTGAGATTTCATGATCTCTTACTCATCCCTGGGCGAATTCAAAGAGGCAAGTGTCATATGAGCAGTTTCTAGAAGATTCCCTGAGTTTCCACCTAGCAAACTGCCTTTGCCATTTGTCTGCTCTTGCTCATCGCACCCTACAGAAGGGCTTTTCAATATGCATCACACCCTTTGTGTGTAGCAGGTGAGATGCATCACACCTTCAGCATGGAGTAGTCTGTATGGTCCATTTTTGACCAGTTCTGAGCAGTTTTTCAAGGAGAACTTCTGGTAAATGATGTAATCAGTTGACCTTGATCCTTTAGGGTATGAAACAACTCCTTTAGGGGTTTGAGAGCCCTTGGTTTATTGACATATGTGATTGGGGTTGCAGTGCCCAAATATGTGTATAACAGTAGGACACGATGAGCGCACTTGTAGAAGCTATGAGTTAATGATGGATAGAAATCCCACCTACAGAGTTAAGGCCAAATCTCGGTGCCTAGAGCCGAGTGCAGAGATGGCGCGAACTGGATTTCAATGGCGCAGATGAGGCCAAGGTGGAGGGGGACCTGGAAGAGGTCGCGGATAGATGATATGCTACAATTGCGGAGGGTCAAGACATTATGCTCTCGATTGTACGAATCCAATGCGCCCATCATGTTTGTATTGTACCTTGTTTTATCATGAGACGGAGGATTGTCCTACACTGATAGCTAGGATACGCGACAAGGGAGCGCTAAAACCTCCCCTAAATCAAAACCTACAGATGATGAGGTCTGAGCCGCGCGAGGAAGATCTGAATGTGAATATTGTGCTTGGAATTGGAATTACAACGGGAGATGATAAAGGTAAACAACTTGAAGATAGCACTTGGGTTCGCAAAGCTCCGGCGAAGGAAGTAGAGTTTGATTTAGAGCGTGCTCAAGAAACCTTTATGGAAGCAAAGAAGAGCTTCGTGATGCCTCCACTTTAGGAAGAAAAGATAGACCAGAGCCAGAAATGGACCCATCTATGCTTACGACATTCCTAGAAACATGCATGAAGCTACTGCGCGATAGTAAGGCTGTAAAGGGACTACAGGAACTCATTAACAGATGTGATGGGACCACACCAGGAGAACCGCGTGTATTTTGAAAGATTGGAAAGCATAAGACAAGGACGGGGAGAGAAATGAGGCTAACTGCGTAGATTTGAGAATATGAGATGGACCAAGCAATTCTGGACTTAGGATCGGAAGCGAATGTTCTGCCAAAGTAGACATGGGAGCGCATGGGGAGGCCTACACTATAGTGGTCTCCTATTCAACTGCGAATGGCGAACCAAGAGAAGATAATACCCCTGGCGATTGCAGTAAATTACTGTGGATATGGAGGGAACGAGCACACTAGCAGACTTTGAGGTGATAGAGATTATTGATGACAGCAATCCCTACCTCGTGCTCTTAGGCATTGATTGGGCCACTGACATGAATGGGGTGATTAATCTAAAGAAATGTAAGATGATTTTTGAGAAGAATTCTCTGCGCGTAGTTATACCCTTGGACCCTGTTAGCACTCCAGGAAACTCTCCTAGGTTGTAAATCAAAGATGCCTGGCAACATGTAATCTTCAGTATTGTTCTCTAAACTACTGGAATGGATGATGCTTTGGATCAAGTCAGATAACCATTTCAGCTCTATTCTCACTCAAGACATGCATGAACACCCCCAACAACACAAGGCTTTAGACCACTAATGCTCAATAGTTTGTAGATTTAATGGATAGATGGATAATACTGACTATACTAGTAGATTGCATACATGAACATATGTGAATGGCTAGCTACAGGCAGCAAATGAGCTTATTGACTGTACTGGCAGATGCATATATAATAACACATATAAATGGCTAGCTATAGGCAGCAAAGAAGCTTGCAAATCTAATATATCAAAGCAGAGATAAGATGACAGTTATCTGGCCTTAAACACAAAGAAAACCTAAACAAATTGTTCAAGTGCAAGCATAGAACAGAAGAGAAATGGACATTGAACATATAATAGCAAAAGAAGCTTGTGTTACTAAAGAATGCAGATGAGAAGCTTGAAGGAACAGAAGAGGAATAATCTCCAAAAGTTGAACCTCTATTACATTTAGTTTTCTGCATTTTATAGGCTGTTTACAATGCTCCTAAGCTCTCTAGAAGGCTCGGAGTCTTAATCTATCCCCTTTGTCCCTTAACCATTTGATTCCCTAAAGGCAAGCATGGCTTGGAGGTTTTCCCTCCTTCTGACAGAGGAATAATAGTTTTCAGATATTTTAGCTACGCTGGCAGGGTTGTTGATGCTCCATGATCAGTTGTTGTTGTCGCTGTGTTGCGCTGTCTATTCTTGGCCTCTATGTCAGTTTGGGGAGTGAGCTGCATTGTCTATTGATGCTTTCCAGCCTCTGTCCCTGTCTCTCAGCCCCTGTTAGGTAGTGGAAAGGGTCTGCGTGCCTCTGTGATCTTTTAAACGTTTAATAATGAGTGTTTTCTATTTTACACAGAAAACACTACAATACTGTGAAATCCCGCTCATTTCTGTTCTTATCAGACTTGAAAAGTCCTTAAACCTGGCATATATATCTATCGGGTCCGCCCTTTGGGTCACTGTCGCCTATCGCAGATGGCCTAGTCCCTTTGTATCCTTTGTATTTTGCAATATGGAAAAAACACTGGAAAACAAGTGAAATCGGCCTTTGCAGACCTGAATATATATATATATATATATATATATATATATATATATATATATATATATATATATATATATATATATAATATATATATATATATATATATTTCACCTCCAACACCCATCGGGTCTGGCCTTGTTGCTATCGCAAGTCGCATTCGGCTTATTCCATGGTTCCTTTGTATTTTCATTTAAACAACGAAAACACACAAAAATGCATTGAAAATTCCCTACAACTGACTTGAAATGCTATATAATATCATTTCTAAACCCTTTCGGGTTCGGGCGAAATCGCATCGACGCTTATGAATGTGCAAAGGTTCTGCCCTTTGGTTTTTGCTGATAGCGATATAGCGATGTGATGTGGGTCGTTGATCTGCGCACGCGATCGACGGTCCACATTGCATCGCTAATCTCAATCGCAATGCCCCTTCTGTCCGTGTCGATATTACTGATTTTCCTTCACCGATTGTGACCGGTTGATCTGATTATCGGTGATGTACAGCACAGATTGCCACTACCCGCCTACGCCGATTAGATTTGCTGATGCGATCTGCCAATTAGATCTGGGTCGTTGATCGGCCAGATCTAACGGTTACTGTGCCCTCTCAGTTATAAGCCTGCGATAATGGTTTTTGACTAATTTTGAAATGTTTTAGCCTCCCGATAGTGCATTTTTTCCCTTCCAAGGGCTCTCCTCCATTGCTTGTTTCGATTGATGGATGATCTTAAGCACTTTTGAAGACTTTATGGAGTGCTTTGGAGCATATTTGGATCCAATTTTGGGCCTTTTGTCAGCGAAGCTAACATTGGCTCCTTCTGGGGATGAAATCCTCCCTGTGAGGCTTCGAGGATTTAGATCAATGCCTTTCCTGTATACAACAAGATCAAATCTTCCTCCTATTGTTGCATTGGGCATGAAGTCTATTAAGCATGAAATAAAAACTTTGAAAATAACATATTTACAATACCAAGGCTTGAAAGCCTTAATTGAAATAAAATTCGAAGAACAGCCCATTGAATGGGCCATCAAAAACATTTCCTCCTTCCTTTAATGCATCATTGATGAGAAAACAGTCACCAAATTGAAAATTGACCCTTTTGCCTTTCTGTTAAAGGTTTCTTTCTCTTGGTCAAGGTGTATATCAGCAAATTCATCAAAGACTTGCAAAAGCCTATTGATTTGATCACCTACTTCAAAAACTTTACAACATTTGATATTATCAGGTAGAGATGGTATATATTTCACCTTATCTCTATATGCTCTCAGCCTTGGATGTTTTTCTTGGAAGCTTTTGTATACCTGTTGAATAATAAGGTCTGCTTTATACTCTACTGTGTCATTTGTGACCTAAAAAGTTAATAGAAAAGGTGAATCAATGCATTCTTGTGTGGGGGACACAAGGACTTCACCTGCTCCTGCAGCTTCCTTAGAGTAAGCCCCTTCAAAGAACATGTCCCAAATCTGTGGACCTTCTTCCTCTATGATCTGGCACACTGGTTTTTTAAGCTGCATAGAGGCCAACTGATAAGGCTTGGTAATGTCAAGACTGAGTTTATCCATGACAGCCTTGTGCATTGGATTATGGCTGGCTCCTATGTCCAGAAGGAAATTATGAAGTATTTCATCACGAATAGACAGAGAAACATAGAATTATGGGGAGATGTCTTCATAATTTTCAATCATTGGGATGAGAATAACAACTAGTTGGTCTTTTTGTAGATTTACATAGTTAGTGGAAGCTTGGATGGCATTAGGCTCAAGAGCCTCAAGGATAGATTTCTTGAAGGACTCATTCTTCACTGGTTCAATCAAAGGCATAGGTATTCTTAGCTTCTGAATTTCTGATTGAAAAATGACAGAAGAAGGGGACTTGTCAAGGCCTCTTACCTCTATGGTTGGAGCTTTGAGGATGATAGGATCAACTGTTGGTTGCTTCTGCTTATTAGCTTGATGTTCTGCAGGGACAACAGCTTTATGAACAGGAATTTCCTTGACATTATTCATCATTGACCTCAGATTATATTGGTGTTGATCTTCAGTTTGTAGAACAGCTTCACCATCCCATTCTTGGCTGATCTGGTCATTGAATAATGACTTCTCATAAGCAGATTTGGTTAAAAAGGTGGTGCCGCCTTTGTCTTTCATACAATGGATCTCAGCATCTTCTTCCAACTACTCTTCTTCCATGACTACGTTCTGAAAAGGGACCTTCACCCTTTGGTCTTCCTTGGCCTCTTTGCTTCTTTGCAAAATTTGCAGCTGCTCATTAAGTCTTCTATATGGATTTGGATTTAGAGGAGCAAAGGTGTTAAGAACTCTTCCCTTCCAAGAATGTTGCTCAACCTTTAAATTGGAAACTTCAGAGGCTAATGACTCTATCATCTTGGCCATTTTATTGATCTTGGGATCTGAAGGTGATGAAGGCTCGCCCCTCTGTCTCCTTCTATTAGCATTACCTTTTAGCTTTTCTGCAGCCATGATGTTTGATTCTACTTCCAGAGCTACATCTTGCATATCATACAAAGAAGCACATCACCTCTCCCTCAATAATAAATAGAAGTCAGAATCAAAGGCATTGGCATAGATGAGTCTAGCAGAGGTAGTGGTGGGTTTTACTTCAGCTGGTATCTTGTTGTACATGCGGTTAAATCTCTTATTAAAATCAGACAGCAGCTCACCATTTTCCCTCTGTAAGTTCCCAAACTCAGTGTGGTAGTAAAGGAGATCCTTCTTATCCCCCCAATGCTTTAGGAATGCATCATATAAGGCCTCAATATCTTCTATAGATGCTGGGGTCAGTTCCCTGGACCATTTTCTAGCCTCTTCGTCTAGGCTTTGGACAAATACTCTCATCCAGACATCATCTTCACTAATGTCCAGGTTATCAGCATAGCTTTATAATGACTCAAGATGTTCTTCACCTAAAACCCCTTTAGTCCCACTGAACTTAGGCATCTACTTCTGATACTCTCTAGTAGGCATAGCATTCAAAGGAGTGGGCAATATTAGAGGTCCATACCTAGCAGCTATGTTTCTCTCCATTTTGGTAGGTGCTTGTGGACCTGCCATAGCTATGGTGGCTAAAAGAGTATTGATAATCTGAATGATGGAGGGCTGAGAAGTGATTGATAGGACTGAAGGAGTATGATGGATAGGAGGTGAGGTTTCCTTTGAGCATAAAACAAAAGGAAAACCTAAAGAATAAGGAGCTTTATGAATCTCTAAGAGTTTTTCTTCGCTGCTAGTATTAGAAGCTATACTCTCAACATATATTTGTTCTATTACAAGCCTTTCCTGAAGAGATATAGGAGATTTTTTAGGTTTACCTGAACCTAATGCTTCTTTCTGTAATAAATTTCTTTCTTTGATAATCTTTTCAAGGTCGGTTACTGGGTTAGCTTGTGACTTTTGAGGATTTCTCCGACTATGCCTCACAAACTGAGTCAGAACTATGAAGTGGAGTCGCCAAGAGGTTCAACCTCCAGTAGAGTTGCCAGATAGATGATTACAACCAAAAATGTGCCAAGACTTTTTCTATCATCAAAGTTGGATCTATGTCGTTTCCTGAGGAAGCTGAGCTTCAATTTCCTCTCCCTGGAAACGGCGCCAATTTATGATTGCACTCCAGGAAACTCTCCTAGGATGTAAATCGGAGATGCCTGGTAACATGTAATCTTCAGTATTATTCTCTGAACTACTGGAATGGATGATGATTTGGATCAAGTCAGATAACCATTTTAGCTCTATTCTCACTCAAGACATGCATGAACACCCCCAACAACACAAGGCTTTAGACCACTAATGCTCAATAGTTTGTAGATGTAATGGATAGATGGAGAATACTAACTATACCAGTAGATTACATACATGAACATATGTGAATGGCTAGCTACAGGCAGAAAATGAGCTTACTGACTGTACTGGTAGACGCATATATAATAACACATATAAATGGCTAGCTACAGGTAGCAAAGAAGCTTGTAAATCTAATATATCAAAGCAGAGATAAGATGACATTTATCTGGCCTTAAACACAAAGAAAACTTGAACAGATTGTTCATGTGAAAGCATAGAACAAAAGAGAAAATGACATTGAACATATAACAGCAAAAGAAGCTTGTGTTACTAAAGAATGCAGATGAGAAGCTTGAAGGAACAGAAGAGGAATAATCTCCAAAAGTTGAACCTCTATTACATTTAGTTTTCTGCCTTTTATAGGTTTTTTACAATGCTCCTGAGCTCTCTAGAAAGCTCAGAGTCTTAATCTATCCCCTTTGTCCCTTAACCATTTTATTCCCTAAAGGAAAGCATGGCTTGGAGTTTTTTCCTCCTTCTGACAGAAGAATAATAGCTTTCAGATATTTTAGTTGCGTTGGCAAGGTTGTTGAAGCTCCATGATTAGTTGTTGTTGTGGTTGTGTTACGCTGTCTATTCTTGGTATCTATGTCGATTTGGGGAGTGAGCTGCATTGTCTATTTATGCTTTCCGACCTTTGTCCCTATCTCCCAGCCCCTGTTAGGTAGTGGAAAGGGTCTGCGTGCCTCTGTGATCTTCTAAACATTTAAAAATGAGTGTTTTCTATTTTACACAGAAAACACTACAATACTGTGAAATCCCACTCATTTCTGTTCTTATCGGACTTGAAACTTTCTTAAACCTGGCATATATATCTATTGGGTCTGCCCTTTGGGTCGCTGTTGCCTATCACATATGGCCTGGTCCCTTTGTATCCTTTGTATTTTGAAATATGGAAAAAACACTGGAAAACAAGTGAAATCAGCCTTTGCGGACCTGAATATATATATATATATTATATATTATATATATATATATATATATATATATACTATACATTATATATATATATATCTATATATATATATATATATATATCTATATATATATATATATATATATGTATATGTATATATATATATATATCTATATATATATATATATATATGTATATGTATATATATATGTATATATATATATATACATATAGATATACATATATATATATATATATATATATATATATATATATGTATATATGTATATGTATATATATAGGTATATATATATATATACATATAGATATATATATATATATATATTATAATATAATATATATATATATATATATAATATATATATTTCACCTCTGACACCCATCGGGTCTGGCCTTGTTGCTATCGCAAGTTGCATTCGGCTTATTCCATGGTTCCTTTGTATTTTCATTTAAACAACAAAAACACACAAAAATGCATTGAAAATGGCCTACAGCGGACCTGAAATGCTATATAATATCATTTCCGAACCCTTTTGGGTCCGGGCGAAATCGCATCGGCGCTTATGAATGTGCAAAGGTCCTGCCCTTTGGTTTTTGCGATAGTGATATAGCAATGTGATGTGGGTCGTCGATCTGCGCACGCGATCGATGGTCCACATTGCATCGTTGATCTCAATTGCAATGCCCCTTCTGTCCGCACTGATACCGCTGATTCACCTCTACTGATTACGACCCGTCGATCCGATTATCAACGATATCTGATCGGTGGTGTCCAGCACCGATTGCCACTGCCCGCCTATGCCGATGCGATCCACCGATGTGATCCACCAATTAGATCTGGGTCGTTTTTCGACTAGATCTAACAAATGTTGTGCCTTCTCAGTTTTAAGCCTGCGATAATGGTTTTTGACTGATTTTGAAGTGTTTTAGCCTCCTGATAGTGCATTTTTTCCCTTCCAAGGGCTCTCCTCCCTCGCTTGTTTCGATCGATGGATGATCTTAAGCACTTTTGAAGACTTTAGGGAGTGCTTTGGAGCATATTTGGATCCAATTTTGGGCCTTTGTCGGTGAAGCTAACAAACCCTGCTGAGGGATCGCACTATACAGAGCTGGTGTTCGACTATGAAAGTGATGAACGATTTGGACTGCATCTACAAGATAACCACACAGGAGAAAGACTGGGTAAATCCCACTGCGGATGGATGAATATCATGGGAGCATGAAAGCTCCTGTACTTCATATTTGGATGAGGAGATAGAATGATGGCAGAACCAGTTACATTAGGTAACCACACTTAATTGTAACATGATGACAAGGTCACTGTGCTACATATCCATAGAAGTGAGAGATCTCCCTACTTATGATGGATTAGGTCAGGTAGATGCTTTCTTGGATAGATTGAAAGGGAGGTGATTGAAAAGCAACACTTCCATGCCTTGAATTGGGTAATGTGTGCTACACCTGCAAGGTGGTGGGGTATGCACAGAGGAAGCTTTGAAGACTGACGCGCATGTAGAAAAATGTTGCGCATCTGTCCAGGTGGGTACAGTCATATGGTAATCAACCTACGCGGATACACATGAATTGCACGTTGGGAAATATGGAAAATAAGCATGTGTTGTGGGGGAAAATGTGTGAATGGTTACTCAATTTGGAATGACAGACTGTGGAGAGAATGAGCATGTAGAAGGTTATCCACATGGAAGAATTTAATGAAGTGTGTGAAGCACTGAATAAGGTATGTAATGTGTAGCGAAGTGATTGGGACCTATGTGTACCAGTAGTCTTACGGGCTTATAGGACAACGTGAAAGAAACTGACAGAACAGATGCCCTCTACGCTGACCTACAGAGCAAACATTGTAATGTCGACGGAGTATATCATGCCTAGTCCATGCATAGCAGTTCCCCCAGATATGACGGTTCGTGGAGCCTTTGAAGAAAGGATCGTGTAGTTGGAAGAGCTCGAAGAAGAGACCTGATGAAGAGATCCAATAGGGTAATCTTAGGCTCCAAGAACTCATGAATGAAAGAGTTTAGCTGAGGGATAAAAGCGCTATCGTGGAAGAAAAAGTCAAGAAGCTTGAGGAAGGAATACAGAAGGACTTTCTTGATAATAAAACCGTGGTGATAAACTAGGATGTGCACGATTACGTTGACGAATTTGGGGACTACCGCCAAGAGTTGATCAGTTTAATGCCTTGGATTGGACCATATGTTACTAAGGGGATCACAAATGGTGGCGCAATGTAGTTGGTGAAGTCAAGTGGTGAACCCTTCCCAGGAGAAGTAAGCGATAGTCAATTGAAGCCGTATACATGTGGCCCGACCACCTGACTAGCCATAGGAAGCACAATCTTAGCACCCCAGGCAGTTGAAACGAGGCACAGGACTATAAACTACTCTACCCAGTAGCTGCGGATGTCAAGGATGTGCACATGAGCGAAGTTTCATAGGGTCCGTGATAGCGTAAGGGTAGCTGCACTACTGCACGGGTCTGCTAGAAGGTGACCGTTATAATCACTATTCATGATGTGATGCTTGGTTTGAGACCAAATGTAGTAGGCGACAGGCATTTAAGGCAGGCCTTATGTGCTAGATTTGGAAAAATCTGCTGCCAAGGGAACATTAATGAATTAGATTTGGGGGGAATGGTCGAATTCAAATTCAAAAGGTGCTATAAATTGCAAAGGGCTGCCCAGCAAATAATACTTGGCCATTTGAGAACTGAGCTATTGCGCGCCCAAATACCTATGAAGCCAGATCTGTTTTATTTTTTGAAGTCGAAGGTGTTGTTTGAGCACTTACCTGAGTCGTTGAGATATTTGGGGAACGACAGTATGACCACACTAGAGGAAGCCATGGATATCGGCAAAATGACACTGAAGAGGCCGCGTATGCCATGACAATAGGAGATGCCCCTGAGAGTGCCGGGATAGTTGCGGAAATCATTAAATCACCATGCACGCCAAGACCCAAGAAAGATAAGCATCCCATGGTTTGGTGCATGTGTCTCCTAGAAACCCGCTGCGAACTAAACTGACCATGGAAGAAAAGGGAAAGCAGTTAATGTGGAAACCGATGAGGAGGAGGAATACCTTGAGGAAATTCTAGTCAAAGAGGAGGAGGACAAAGAAGTGGAGGAAGAAACCCACGGTGCAGATCCTCTAACCAGATTGCTAGCATATGTTCCTCAACGAAAAGGGAAAGCAAGGGTACCTAAGGACCTAGATGAGAGAAAGAGCTCTCTGCAGACTCTGCTACTACCTGACGATATAATTTTTGAAGGAACACACTTGGGATGGGTATCGGGTCTAAAGTTTGAAGACTGGGATCTCACGGACCATGAGAAATTCCCACACTTGGCAACCTCACAGCTCATGAGGCCGAAGAAAAACACTGCAGTAGGAGTCATAGAGTTGGAGACGCACAAGTGGTTGCACGAAGTCGAGAAAGCAAGGTTGTTAAACTTGCTCTGGGTGTCGCATTACCATCGTGCCCCAGTAATTATCTTTGTCATCAGGCAGCTGCTTTTTTCTGGTGCATGATGAGTGTTTGTGGCTGAAGGATCCCATCCCCATCACGGAAAACCTAATTCATAGAATTACCCGACTCCCTTTTAAGGGGGAGGACCTCGCGAATATTTCGAAGGGTAAGAGCAATGACTTGGCCATCGCGGAGGCCATGAAGGAAAAATTCAAGCTGGAGAAAAAGAAGAGAGGGTACACGATCTCTAGTATCAACAACAAGGCAGTCAGAGTTGCCACCCAGATATTAGCTGGCAAGGTTATGCGAAAGTGTTGCACAGATGAGGTGCCCGTGCCGATGATAGCACTTGCCGCGCAGTGCGCGGAGGGGGTCTAGTTTAACAGGTCCGAGTACTTGTGCAAGGAGTTCCTGTAGAATTTCCGTGAGGCACAAGTATAGGGGAAGACCTTCCACTATGCATGGATTTTGCTGTACATAGTGTTGGTGGCTTGGGAATTGCCTGAGGACAGCCAGTTCCCCACAATTGCGCGGGATCTGCTGGAGGCAGCGTAATATGCTTCATTGTGGGCCACTAAATATGCGCAGAGGATCCAAGACAGTAAGATATTCTCGGTGTTCATGGAGATGAACATCAGAATGGGGATTAACTACAAGCCGTGGTTATCGCTCACTGTCTATAATAGTCTACAGAGATTCTTTTAGTTCAAGGTGCACTTCCACCACGTGTATGTCAGGGCAAGCAGGAACCTCACGAAGAAGTGGAATGAGCTCCCGTACCTGGCCACGAACAATGTCATATTCACTGTACTTGATTCGTGACCACTGGAGTGGCGCGCTTCAGCCATCCTCGCGTTGGAAACTAAAAATTTTGTTGCACAATGGAAGAAGGAGGAGGAAAAACTGTAGATGGCACAATTGGCAAAGAAAAGAAGAAAAAAGGTAGCAGCAGCAAAGGCACAAGAAGCGCAGGGCGCCATGAATGTAGTAGCAGAACAGCAAAAAGTAGCCAATGTAGCAACAGGCAACAGAAAAGGGGCACAAAGGCCATAAGTCACCCTCGCCTAAGGAAGATCCCAAGATAGAGGAAGGTGGCACGGACCTAGAGACAGCGTCTACACAGTTGAAGCGCCAGCACCCGAGAGAGAAAGTGGGGCCGCGAAGGAAGTCAAAAGCTTCTAAAACTTCTTTTGACCCGATCACCCTCACATAAGGAGATCTCCATGATATAGGGGAGACGGTGTGCGACATCACCGCGGAGGCCCTCTAGCAGTTCGCAAAGGAGAATCAGATTGTGTTCGAGACCTTCCAGGCACAGATACAGGAGTTGTAGGTGCGCACTCCTCATACTGGTACTCTCTTGACTAGCCTTGCAGTAGGAGCAGCTGCAATTAAGGAAATGCTGCACACCCGATGACCAACACCATAGTGCTGCCAGAGGGGGCACTGGTTAAAGAGAATGAGGCCAACAAGCCTACGGTTAGTGCATTGAAGGAAGTAGGGATCAACATGGCTGCGGTCCCTCAAGAGACACTCTATGTCCTGTAGGACGGAGTGACTGCAGAACTGCGGGCTAGGGAGGGCCACGCACCACAGGTATTGAGGGAGTAGAAAATTAATATGGAACAACTGAGCCTGCAGCACGATAAGGTAGTGGCACAAAACCAGCAGATGGTGTAGGTGGTTGAGGAGGCCTGCAAGATGGTCCCTGAGTTGGCCATCCCAGTAGAGGCACCAGCAGAGGTGCGCATCCAGAGGTTAGCAGTAGGAGTGCGTAAAGCGTGAGAAGAGATGGCTAAGGTTCAGCTGGAGCTGAACCTTCAGATAGCAGAGCTGCGGTTGAAGGTACAACCTTCAACTCCTCTAAAGGTGAGGGAACAATGTGCCAGTGCCATTACATCAGGGATGGAGGAGACCAGCAGTGCAGTGAAGGACTGCACCAAAATGTTGGAAGAGTCATTTGAGGTCCTCACCACTCTGCAAGAGGACCCGAACATACAGCACTTAGAAATAGAAGTGTGTGAGTTGCAGCAATAGTATGATATTATAAAAGGGACCGCACAGACGGTGGCCCTTACACAAAGGCTCGCGTGGATGCAACAGGGAAAAGCGCTTAAGGAGCAGGTAAACGCGCACGACAGAAAGAAGCGGTTTTAAAGGTGTGCATCCAACCTCGGATCAATGAGGCATTCATCATTATAGCCTTGATCAAAGCCAAGTGCATGCAGATGCAGGGAATGCAGAAGCAGATGCAAGGAAGCAATTCAGATACCATGGTCTCTGAACAACGCGTGTAGGAGGTACAACAGGCAACTGCTCAGTGCATTTCCAACCTTGCAAGGTCCGAGCAGAGTTGGGAGGTCTTCGTGCAAAGATATTCACAATGATAGAGTGACTCAAGGGTGAGTCATGATGTTTGTGTTGGGGGCCTGTTGGGCGCGAGATCCCCCAAGGAAAGTTTTGGGGCTTAAAGCCCATATTTTGACCAAATCCGATGTAAAGACTCTACGTTTTGTGGGTGTGGAGCACGAACTTGTAAATGAGTCATAGGGTTGTCCACCCTCATTTTTGTAAATGTAATGTTAGCTTTAGAAATCCACCCATGGTCCACAAACCATGGGATTGTATAAATAGAGTGAGGCTCTAAGTTGTAAATAACCGGAGAAGGAATCAATGAATGAATAATGAAGAATTGAGTCTTATCTAAGTGTAGAGTCGAGTCTTGGGTCATAGAGTAGGAGAAGGCTCTGCAGCTGAGTGTGTAGAGGCCTAGTAGTCCGCAGCTAAGTGTGCAGACCCCTGCAGCTGAGTGCATAGGGTGAGTCGAGTCTGTAACCTTTGGAGAAGTAATAAAGAGAAGTTTCATATCATTTTTGTGTATCTTTTCTTGTTTTATGCATTGAGTATATTGGGTATGAATTGCATTTTTACTGTTTATATGCGCGAACTTATATGATTATGTTGACTAAGAGAATATAAGACAAAGTATCTGTTTACGCAAAGTTAACTAATAGTTATAAGAAGATAAGTAAGATTTGTGGTGTAACTTGGGGAATTAGCGTAGATCATTGCCTTAGCAACGTGAAAGCATCCCAACCCTTGGTTAGGGCTACGTAAAGGTGATTATAATAGATCGCAAAGGCCTCGCAGGTCAAGGTGGTGCGCAAAGTAACCTACGTGAAGCTATTCAAATTTGGACTAAACCAACCCCTCAGACATCTCAAGGGTGTGGAATCTTGGTTCCAGCATCCCCCCATATTGCTTCGAGTGAGACCTCAATCCGCACTCTGTGGGTTGTTGCTGAAAGGGTCAGTAGTGTAGGGATTTGTTTATCTAATTAAATTCGAAACTGGGTCAGGCCCCCTCAAGCCAACATTTCTCGTCTTTTGGAGTTGTCAACTAATGGGACCACCCTCATTATCGAGTGATTTCCTTTCTACGATGTGATCATGGAGTCTACAAGATCAACGATTCACAGTGGATCACATCCTTCTGAAGGTTAACACATGGGGAGGGGGACATGAAAGAACCACTCTAATAAACTTCCAAAGTACATGGACAATAAATATTTATCATGGGTCCCCCTCGTCCAATATATGCATTGGGTGTGTACCCCTCACAATCCACGTCCTTTGATCATTGGAACATGCATATTAGGATTGATGTGGAAAGCACCACAGCGACCTGGTAGTGGTCACATGGATTCCATGAAGGGAGCCTAGGAAACATGGATCTCCCTCTAATAACATGGCATAGCCACATGGATTACATGTGGATGCCACATGGTATTATCTAACTGGTTAAACTTCAAATGGGCATAAATTTCATTCCAAGAGTTGGGTTGAGATAAATTAATATCACTAAAAAACTCGCAATGATATAAATGTGATGGTAGTTATTGTTTTTGTTTTGATGAAGTTGGGAGAAGAGGATTTTTTGTAACCCCATATTCACAATAGACCTTGGAGGCATATCCTGAGTTAGTACAAGGTGGTGGGGTTATTACAATTCATACATATATGCAGGTCTGTTAAAACCCTTGATATAGTAAATCCATCTTGGGTAAATATATCACTAAAAGTTCAACACCATCAAACAGAGTCCATTTAGGTGCTTCCTCAATGGTTTTATTCATTTTTATCCCCTAATGTAAGTTTTTACAGAGGATTTTTTGAACACTAGGTTGATATAAATCAATAATTTTCTATATGTGCCTAGAAACTAAATTCAACCATCTTTTTCTTACTTTCTTGTAAGGCATAATCCAATTTTCTATCCAATAGATGAGGGAAATCTATAGCCATATATTCAATCCAATGAATAACTAGCCTCATTCAATCACTAGAAATATCATGCTTATGATGATTCATAATTATCTTAAGGACAAGTTGAATCAAAGATTTGTATAGTACATGGAGAACATGTTAAATTTTTAAATCATGTTGATGATGTTGATGTCAACAAAGAGGCATTGTTTGAATTCCTTGACCCAATGGAGATAGTTAAAGAGGATTTGAAAAATGAAAATAGGAAATTAATTGTCTTACATAAGTGTGAACCCACCAAGAAGAATCAAGAAAGGTGCAGAGTTCTGATGCAATAGATACAACATTTTGGGGTAAGCACAATTTTTCAAATATAATTTTTATCGATGTATTCATTTATGAATCTTTTCTTCATAATTTTATATGATATGAACAATTTTTTTTTGTTTCTATAGTATTATTGGCACCTATGCATGCCCCTTCTCATGATATTAGTAATAGTTGCAATGATGTAGTGCCAATGCCATAACGTCCTAGTAGGAGCCACTAACCTGAATGGAAAATGGCATCCACCCATGGTATTCATCCACCCATAGTATTCATTCACCAATGGTATTTTCCCATGGTATTGTAAGTGGCATCAACCCTTGGTATTCATCCTCCCATGGTATTTATCCACTCATGGAATTTACCCATGGTATTATAAGTGACATCCACCCATGGTATTCATTCACCCATGGTATTCACCCACCCATGGAATTTATCTGTGGTATTGCGACCAAAAAATGATATACGTAGCAAGTCAAATTTTGTAAAATGGGAGATTTTCCACCACAATGTATCCTTTATAGTTATTATCTATTTTAATAAAATAAGTTTCTTTGGTTTTGTTATTGTGTATTATCCACTTTTCTCCTATAATTTCAAATTTTCAGATATTGTGGGTCTCTCCCCCCAAGATCCATTTCAATATTTCATATGAGGACAAGGGTAAAACACCAAGTGAAAGTGTATGTGAAACCAAGCATATGATGAAAATGGAAGAGAGAAACCAAGGCTCATCATGCAGAATGATCTGTATGTGTAAACTTGAATATTTTTAACAATTTGCAAGTTAAATTTATATGTGTTTAAGGTAGAGGATCAGCTTACTAAACACATAAATAAGTAAATTTTAACCACAATTTATATACAAATAGAGACAAAATAAGCATATTTGAAACACATAACACAAAGCATGATAAAGGAGTTCACCCCTCTCTTGGGCTACATCTCCTGGTCCAGCTTCCAATGCAGGACCTCTTTCATTAAAATGATCAAACATGTATTTACATGCATTTACATATCTCAAACAGTAGAAAATATGTCTCCAATGGATTTATCAATGTCAAAAACCCCCATTTTGGTTCTTTATGCACCTCATTTGGCCAAAAAATGAGTAAGTTATGATTATTACAAGTTTTTCCCAAATTCCACAACTAATCATCCTCCAATTCGGCCTAAACCTGGCTTAAGCGCCCCAAACCTAGAACCGTCGCACAATTTTGGTCTACCCCTCGACCGACGAGTGAAATTGTAGGATGTTTACTCCGCCCATTAAGCCCCCAAATCCGAAAATCTTGGTCATGTGGCATGCATATGACCGCATAGGGGGCCAAGTTTCTCAGACCTATGGGCCAATGGTTTTAGACCCCTGCTTGGTGCGCATTATTGGTTGCATGGCCACCTTGTCACATGGGGCTGGTCCCCTAGGGGTTGTTCCCCTTACCTTTGCACTCCTGTTTTTATGGTCGTCATATGGCCTTGGGACTAGCCCCTAAAGTTTTATGCCTCCAATCGTGGGCTTGGCTCTGACGATGTTTGGGTCATGGGCTGCACTTGTGGGTCAGGCTAAGGCCTATCCCATTGGCCCCCTGCTTGTGGTCCCGTGGTGCTAGGGTGGCCAGGGGCTAGGGCTTAGCCTAAGCCCCTCCCCCCAATGGTGCATTACATAAAATTTAAATAACGTTTGTTGCCTATAGTTTAACAAGCAACAACATAGGCGGGTCAGTGGAGGTCTTGGCTCGTAGGTGGTAGGTCTCACATTCGAACCTTATGGAGGTAGCCTGGAAATAAATAAAAATTTTACATGGCCAATAAGAGGCCACATGATAGCCAGGGATTGGCCCACGTGGCATCTCCTGATTGGTCCACCCAATCACACTTGAACCAATAACAAGCCAACAAATGAACCAATAAAAATATGCCACTTGTCCTCATCCCATTAGCTGATGAGAGGCACGGTCACCCTGTCCAAGCATTGGCTAGTCAACATACGGACTGCTGACTCGGCATCCCTACAAACTCATTTTGTTTCTAATTTTAATTGTTTATAAAATCGATCAAAACGCAATATCGGGAGCATCTGATGTCAGTTTTGAGTGAAACAAGTTGCGTTAGATTCAGGGAAACAAGATCTTCACTTTGGCATTGTTTTAGAGCGAATTTGATCACTTTGAATTTTGAGCACTAATTTGATCCATTGGATCACTCCTCCCTATTAGAATCTTTTGGACCTCCAAAATCTCTTTATTAGTCAACAAATAGATGAGGGTACAACTCCCTCACCCTTCCAGTCTCAATCCACTAAACTTTTCTTGACTTTGTCGCTTTGAGATTTTCATGAAAGTACATCACTTTCCCTGATTTTGGAGTCCTGGACTTTCTGTCAATGATGACATCTTTTTGCAATTTTTCAAGATAAGTAGAACAAAAAACTGCCTTTGAAGGAATATGCACATTCCCTCCTCAGTCTTCAATCAATGGAAACTTAAACAATTTGAATTTATTTTCACCTTGAACAATGTCGTCATGACGATTCTTATCATGTCTAGTCTTGCACTTGGCACGACTCTTTACCAAATGTGATCACCATCGCCATGCACCATCCTTCTTCAAAGCCAAAACATTATGAAACCCATGAGAAAATTTCTTGCGACCAATGTCCTCTTTGTCAAATAGCCTTTGCATTTTCTTTTTGACCTCTACATGCTTTAACATTGGCATCTTGTTCACACCAATGTTCAACAATGATGCATCCTACTGCAAATTCACTTCATTTTGTTTACCTCTTTTAGGAGGCAATTTGTTAGACTCTGAAAGATATTATCACATGAATTAGAAACCTCAATGAAATCAGATATAAAACTTGATTAATATCCTTGAAAAACTTTAGGTTCCTCAACATCTTTTTTCTTGAACATTAATAATGCAAAATTTTGACTAGCATTAACAATTCTCTTCATTTGTCCAGCATTCATAAGAGAAACTCAATTTCTTGTTATGTACTCTAACAATGTACTCAATCCCATTCTTGAACAAATGATATTTGTTCTCATGGCGGTGAAAAATATATGGACTTCCCAAAAAAATACCACATATGTCAAGAAGAACTACCTCAAGTTCAACCTCATAATGAAAGTTTGCAATGATTGCAAATCTAAGTATGCATTTATTTGTCACTTGTAATTTTGCATTCTCACATATCCAACCTAAAGGATATGGTTTAGGATGAGGAATGTTTCTAAATTCAACTTCTTGACAATGTCTTATGAGATAAGATTTGCTTGTGAACTACTATCAAACAATTTATCTATCTTGGTATGTTTTGAAATGACTCTAATATGGAAAATCTCTATTCTTGTTTTTTCATCTTTAGTTTCATTGAGACAATTTGAAGAATTGGTACTTGCAATGTCCTTACCTTTCAAACCCATGGTTGTGATCTTTGTTTCATACCCGAAATCACAACCTAAATCATGTTGTGTAGTTGCAACTATCTTCTCTTTCTCCTTGTTTTTAAACTTTTTAGGTCTCATCTCTGGATGAAGTTTCCAACAATGATCTTCATCATGGCCCTCTTTGGAACAATTTTTACATGTAAGTTTTTCTTTCTCCATATTGATGGTAGAATTATTCTTTCCTTTTCCTTTGAACTTACCCTTCCTTTTTCTCTAGACTCAAAGGAACTCTCACTAGTATCTTTAGAAACATTTTTCCCTCTTACCTCTAAATGAGTTGCCTGTACAAAAATTGCATCTAATTTTGTAGGTTTAAACAGAAAATGGTATGTCTCAAGTAACTATGAAATCATCCAATGTATTTGAGAAAATTATCTCGAGAAGACAAATTTATACCCAAAATCAAAGCTCTTTTCCTACATTGTTGAGTATAATATGCACATTTTTCCCTTTATCTTGCCTAATTTTTTTCCAATCCGTGATAGATTTCTGCATGTATGCTAATGGATAAATCTACCTTCTTATTGCAACAAAAAAATCATTCCAAGAGGATAAAACCTTACCATGTTTCTTCATGTCCTCTTGAGTTTTGGCTTCCCACCAAATTAGTGTTGCACCTTCAAATCTAAGAGAAGCAAGTTGAATCTTGGTTTCATCATCTTTGATTCTTTGTATCCTGCAATACACTTCAATATGATGAATCCAATTATCCAATCTCTCTGCATTTACCTCTCTAACATACATAGGAAATTCAAACTTAATATCAAGCTTAAGCAAAGGAGTTTTACCATGACCCCTTGGGGAATTTGGAGGTGTTTGTGAAAGGGTAGAAGAAGTTGAAGATGAGGATGAAGATGAGGATGAGGATGGAGGTGAGGGTGGTGGTTTCCCACCATTCCCTCCATTCCCTTTTGGAAGCTTGTCTCCTTTTCCTTCATCTCCTTTTGGAGGCTTTGAGCTCTCTCCATACAATCTGGAATTCCTCTCCTCATACAGAACCTTAACCATCTCAAACATCTCAAAGACTACTTTTCTAAAAATTTTCTCATCTTCAGACACCCCTTCAAGACCTTCTTCATGTTCCATGGCTATTGAAGCTTGAGGTGTATTTGTTCTCCTTGAAATAATTTGAGATCATGGCTCCACAAGTTCTCCTTCTCCTATTTTGAGCTTCAACCTTGTAAGCATCAGAAAAACACTTGCAAACAAACCAAATCTTCACAATAACCTGTTGCTCTAATACCAAAATGATATGTATGTGTAAACTTGAAGATTTTTAACAATTTTCAAGTTAAATTGATATGTGTTTTGGGTAGAGGAACAGTTTACTAAACACACAAACAAGTAAATTTTAACCCTAATTTACAGCCAAAGAGAGACAAAATAATCATATCTGAAACACATAACACAAAGCATGATAAAGGAGTTCACCCCTCTCCTCATCCAGCTTCCAATGCAGGGCCTCTTTCAATTAAATTCTCAAAAATGTCTTTACATTCATTTACATAGCTCAAACATCAAAACTGATGTCTCCAATGGATCCAGCACTGTCAAAAACCCCCATTTTGGTTCATTCTGCACCTCATTTGGAAAAATATTGAGTAACTTATGACTGTTACAAGTTTTTTCCAAATTCCACAACTAATCATCCTCCAATTCGGCCTAAACCTGGCTTAAGCGCCCTAAACCTAGAACCAGCGCGCAATTCTGGCCTACACTCCCATCCGATGGGAAAAATTATAGGACGATTAATTAGCCCATTAAGCCCCCAGTTCCAAAAATCTTGGTCACGTGGCACGCATAGGACCACATAGGGGGCTAAGATTCTCGAGCCTATGTGCCAATGGTTTTAGCCCCTCTGCTTGGCATGCACTCTTGGTCAAATGGCCACCTTATGACCTAATGTTGGTCCCCTAGGGGCTGGTCCCCTAGGGGTTAGCCCCCTTAGCTATATGCGCTCCTCATTTTATGGCCGCCATATGGCCTTGACGCTGGCCCTCAAGGTTGGCCCCTTAAATTTTTCCACCTATGATTGTGGGCTTGGCTACAACAATATTTAGATCACGGGTTGTGGTCATGGGCCAAGATAATGCCTAGCCCCTTGGCCCCCCACCTATAGTCTCGTGGCGCTGGGGTGGCCAGGAGCTAGGGCTTATCCCAGCCCCCTCCCCCTAATGGCACATTACATAAACTTTAAATAATGTTTGTTGCCTATAATTTAACAAGCAACAACGTAGGCAGGCCAGTGGAGGTCTTGGATGGCAGGTGGTAGGTCTCACGTTCGAACCTTGTAGAGGCAGTTCAGCCTCAAACAAAAATTTTACATGGCCAATAGGAGGCCACATGGCAGTCAGGGATTGGCCCACATGGCATCTCCTGATTGGTCCACCCAATCACACTTGAACTAATAACAAGCCACCAAACGAACCAATTAAAACATGCCACTTGTCCTCATCCCATTGTATGATGGGAGACACAATCACCCTCTCCAATATTTTCCCAGTTATTGTATGGACTAATGACTGGGAATCCCTGCAAACTCATTTTATTTTAAATTTCAATTGTTTAGCAAATCGATCATAACGCAATATCATGAGCATCCAATATCAATTTTGAGTTAAACGATTTTCTTTAGATTCAAGGAGACGAGATCTTTTCTTTGGCATTGGTTTCGCTCCAATCTGAGAACTTTAAATTTTGAGCACTAATTTGATCCACGGGATCACAGAAGTAGGTTGATAAGAAAAAATGGCAATCACAAGGGGTAAAATTGGTGGAATCCTCCTAGGGTATAGCTAGAAAAGAGACAAAGAAGAGGACATGAGGCTCATATTCTAAGTCATGGCAGGTCAGAAGGAAGGATTTTGAAAAGGGGAATAAAATCGACTACATGGACACCAAGACAGAAAAGAGGTGCTAACTAGGGTATCCATGAGCGGGTAAGCTCTGTTGTATTGGGAGGGGAGACTATACTACAATTTGGAGGAGAGGATTCTATTCTTTGAAGGTATATTGATGTACTTTCACTTATATGATTAATAAAAACATATGTTCCTTCCCTGTATCTATTTGTATTCAACATGCTTTATAGTTGTTTCTATGATATTTTGGCAAATTAATTATGAGAAATAACTCAATCATGTAATAACATCCTTCTATCATGGGGTAAATCTCACATAAGTAAAAGAATAGGTGAAAAGTGATGCATTTTAGCCAAACAACTAAGGTAATTTGATATTTGGTTTCTCTCACTATAATGGAGTGGAAAATAGGGTTACAACAATAACTGTAAATATTTTTTATTATAAATTTGCACTGGAAGATCAAGCAAATACATTAATTAGTCCATAAATTTAGAGTTTAGTCTTGATGATATAAAAATTTCCTGTCCTGCAATCCAGATCTCACACCTAAAACCTATGTAATTTTGTACAAGGATACCATGCTTGAATGTATACACCCTCTAAAATGAACCTATAAAAATACAAAATTTTACTTCCATGGACTAAACTAATTTGGAAAATAGTAATCCCTAGATACCTCATCAATTTCTTCATCCATGACTACATTAAAATCAAGAATCAATTATGTTGCATTACGCATCAAATGTCTTGATGAGAATGATACATATTGTCCCTCATCCAAATCTTGATGCAAGGTGTTGTGGCTCCTAGAGACAACCCTTGGGTTGAGCAGATGTTAGTGCCTAGGACATATTAGTCTCTCTTGAAGATAAATCAGTTCAACTCAAAGAGGTGGATGTAAAATGACTTATATTTTGGTTCAATTACCTTTCTCAGAGGTAACTTCAATATACACATGAACAATGTATCATTCCCAAGATTAAATTCGCAGGTTTGGTGACCAATACACAAAAGAATGAAGCTTAATTAGTCGTTGCAGTATAGATGGAAAGGAGAAATAGAAGTGATGAACATATTGTAAAGGGTTGGAAAAACATAGAGTCCTAAGCAAAAAATCATAACATAACCATGAAAAGACAAAAGGAGTGAGGTGCAGAAATTATGGATCACATTTTAAGGCTTTCGACTCTATTTATCATAGGTACTATCATCTATTTTGTAACATAGGTAGTTTTGCAATTTCATAAGTATCATCTATTAATACATAACATATATAAAACTACAATTTCACAGGTTCAATCCACTATCACATAACCTAAGTAAATATGTGAATTAAGAGTGATTCCAGTAGCTACAATTACACACATTTTGAAGAAGAAAACACAAATGAAGTGGAATACAAAGGAATAACACATAATACATACCCAAAATTCTTGGAATCACCAGAACTTCTTCATTAATATTCTTAAATGAAATACATGTCATAGCCTAGACTTGTGGGATTTGCAAGACAATAGCATCCTGTTGGAACCAGGAAAATCAAATCTTCCTATTAAATTCCTCTTCCCTTTTATAGGGAGAGATTTAAAACAAACAGTGATAAAATATCTTGAATGCTCCAGTTGTCTGAAATGCCCAGCTCTCTGAGCATGCAAGTAACCTAGTTGTCCTAATAGATTTTGATTCCATTTTGAAATGAAATATTTACAAAACATATGTAAAACATGATGTCTCATGATTGACATAGAAAAATATCTCCATTACCGACTACTCTAATTTCCTAGGGTGGATTCAGGCTGCCTTATCTCAACCTGTGGTGGGCTAATGATCTAGATTTGTGGGGCATTGACGAACTAATCACATTTATGCATCATTAAACTCTAAGAATGGGCCTTTGAGTTATCTCCATACTAAGAATTAATTCTCAGTCACGTTGGTCAAAGATCAAAATGTACAGTATCATGGCTTCTCTGAACTAATGGCACTACTCTTCATTTAATCCCTTGTAACGTACACATGATATCAAGGATGGCTTACTTCCCAGCATAAGATAGGACCAAGCTTTGCCTTGCAAATTGTGGTCCTTCTTACCTTGACCCAATGATATTTGTAGTCTCTATTACTCTTATGAAACCAACCTTCTGCACGCATTTAATTATTTGTCGACCCATTCATCCTTCATTCTCTCTATATCGCAGTATCTAATCTTTCTCATATCGTAACTCTATTAAAACAAATGTTACAAATTCATAACACTCTGATGCCTTTAGCCCCCTTTCTCTTAACCCCCCTTCCTATTTCTCCTTTGCGGGACCAAGTGTTGTGACTGTCGACTTAGTGCTTGGGTGCTAAAGCTTTCGAGATCCTATCAGGGTCTTATTTCCCTTTGTAATTTCTCTTTGCATTTGGTTCTTCGGGTTTTCATTACCAAGCGCCAACAGCACATCAGATCTCCTTTCATCATAACTTTTCTCAAAAGGATTTTATAGTGGAGTTTCAATCTCTCTTAACTCTGAATCAATTTATATCATCTAGATTCTCTTCCCTCTCTACGCCCTTGGTCCTCTGAGTCCTCGTCACCAAACACCAACAACACATTGGAAGACCCTCTCATCGAAACATTTTCAAAAATAAATTACATAGGAGTTTCGATATTCACATCCCGATATGGGTCATAACACTTAGGTGCTAAATCTTCTCTCTACTCTGGGTTCTTTGGATCCCTCATGACCATGTTCCAATATGCATCAAAATCCCTTCTCATCAGGACCTTTTCAACATGAAATTTAAAAGGGGTTCCAAAAACTCTGACCTCCAATATTCTCCATAGCACTTTGGTGCTCCACCCTTTCTACGCCCTTGGTCCTCTGAGTTCTCATGACCAAATTCCACTTAACATCATAGCCCATTCTTCGGATCGACACTTTTAATAATAATAAAATTGATAGGAGTTACGAAAAATCCATCCTTCGAAAAACCGACCTCCAAAATGAAGTCATACTAACATTATCATTGCCATGTGGCACGCCCTGAGGATAGAGAAAAGGTCCTTTGGGTCCTTGGTTTTGTGATGATTTATTTTATATTTCCACTGCTCTTTGCTACCTCAGTTCTTATAAATAAATCCAATTATATTTCGATACCACTGTGCTCCAAGGTATTCTCCTCCTGATATCGAGTTCTGAAATGTTGAGGCTCCTATATGCTCTCTACTACTTCCGATTTCCCACTCCAATATTCCATTTTGGACTTGCTTTTAAAATAAACCGTCTAGGTATCCAAGTTCCTTCCTTCGTTATCCTGATACTTTGCCTATTGGTCCTTTCGGTATTAGCTCCTGATATTTCAATCTCCTTTCAAATTCAGCTTCTGATATTTTGGCCTTCCTTGTGATTTCAGCCTCCAAAATTTTGGCTATGTTTTATGGCTTTGGAACCTAGGCTCTCCCTTTTGGTTTTCCCCTTGGATGACCAATATTGCACCCATCCTTCTTTGTACTAGGGATGAATAATAGGACTATTTGACACAATTACAAAAGGGTATAATAGGTTACAACATCGACTCCAACTAGGGAAAATGTATTACAAGCGATGCATTGAGATCTTGTAGATTAGTATCCTTCACCATTGGGCATGGAGTCATTTTATTCACCGGTATAGAAAACACAAACATAAGCAGTAAGAAATTAAAACATTACCGGTATGTACATTGTCTCACTAGTATATACAATGAGTGAAAATGGACCTCTTTAATGCTAAAAATAGAGCTTGAGAAACTGCCCATTCACAAGCAGTTCAAGCTCCTCACCATCCATGTTTTCCAGTAACAAGGTGTTATTTCCTTTTGTTTAAGATATTTTGAAGGGTCCAAACCGTAAGGGATCAAACTTCCCATGATTTCCTTTCTCCGGCCTCCTAACATCCCATTTGAGTACCAAATCTCCTGGATGTAAGGATATGTCCCTTGCCTTTTTTTCAAAAAGAGCCTTCATCTTCTCATGATACTTAATCATATTCTTAGTTACATCCCCTCTGGTTTCTTGCAGCTCCACCAACTAATTTATTCTCCTAGTCATAGGGTTGGGCTCCTCCTCGACATCCTATAGGATTTTAGCCACTGGGTTGGCTAGCTAGATAGGGAAAATTACAAACTTTCCATATACAAATTCAAAGGGATACTTCCTAGTTGACCTCTTAGTAGTGACTCTGTTGGACCATAAAGAAAATTTCAATTGTGAGTCCCAGTTTTTCTGATTTTTTGATATGGTCCTTTTCATAATCCTCACTAGAGTTTTATTTAAATATTTAGCTAGTCCATTCCCCTGTGGGTAGTAGGTGGTGGAGTGCCCCATAATGATGTTTAGAAGAAGCTAAGAAACTTGGCTGACTTGAACACCTGAGCACCATCAGTGATAATATTCCCTAGACAGTCAAACCAAGCAAGAATATTATCCTTCATAAACTTGATTACCACTGCATTGGTGGCACTTTTGTTTTGGATGGCCTCCACCCATTTCGTGAAATAGTCAGTGGATGTAAGTATCCATTTGTGTTGACTGCTAGATGGTGGATGAATTTCTCTTATGAATTCTAGCCCCCATTTCTTGAAGGGCTCCACGACAAAAACAGGGATCAAAGGGAGGGGTGCTAACTTTTTCTTCTCTAAAAAAATATGAAATTTCTCATGGGCTCGAACATATATATGCACCTCACTAAATAGTTTGGGCCAATAGAATCTAGCTTTGAGGATTTTATGGGCTATGGCTCTACAGCTATAATTTCCCCCACAAATACAATTGTGGAATTCATCAATTACCTTGGAAATCTCCTCTTATACCAGGCATAATAGAAAAATCCCCACTGGGTCCTTCTAATACAGCTGACCATTTGAGATAACAAATTTCTGAGCTTGCAACCTCAAGGGCTTATATTTAACTTTGTAAAAATTAACTATGCAATTTAGAAAAGGTAAATAATGGACAATATATTTGTACCAATGTGAGGCAAGGTACTTCATCTGAATTTTCTGTGTTGAGGATACAATGTTTTTTCGCTCCTCTTCTCTTATGCTTCCTCTTCCCTTATCTTTCAACAAATTTATAACCAGGGCCTCACAATTAGCCTCAGACAATATTTTAGCCAATCCCTACCCCTTGATCAACTTAGTGGGTTTGATCTCCATGTCATATTCTTGAATTTTGGAAATCCACTTGCCCCTCTTACCTTCACTGTCTCCCTATGCGAGAATGTATTTCACAATAGTAGTTGGAACATACGTTATATTATTGGACTGCAAGACATAAATTTGGAAGGCCTTTAGGGCTT
The DNA here is from genome assembly GCA_031772625.1 of Pinus tabuliformis. NCBI lineage: Eukaryota > Viridiplantae > Streptophyta > Pinopsida > Pinales > Pinaceae > Pinus > Pinus tabuliformis. The sequence goes on along the minus strand of CM062805.1, from coordinate 697,591,857 downwards.
TGACCAAGGCATAAGCTTGTTTCTCTAAGATATTATACTTCATATCTGCATCTTGCAACACATGGCTGAAAAATGAAATTGGTTGTTCATGTCGTTCATTATTTGTCTGCAATAGAACAGTTTCCACCGTGTGACGAGAGGAAACAGAGAAAATGAAGAATGGCCTCTAATAATCTGGGTTGGATAAGACTACGGATTATGCAAACTATTTTTTCATTCTAAATAATGAATCCCAGGATTCTATGGTCCACTTGACTTCTCTGACCTTCTTCAACATTTATGTGATTTCTTTGACAATTTCAGCATAGTTTGGTATGAACCTCTTCAAAAAAACTATTTTACCCAAGAAAACTTGAATCTCCTTCCTATTCTTGGGTAAAGGAATATTATTAATAGCCTCCACCCTTTTGGGATCAATATTTACTCCTTCCTTTGCTACAATGTAGCCCAATATCTTCCCTTCACTTAAAGTAAAATGAGATTTCTTCGGGTTTAAGGACAAACCATACCTTCTGCACTTTTCAAAGGTGAGTTGCAAGTGCTTGAGGTGATTTTCATCTGAATAAGAGAAAATATTTATGTCATCCATGTAGATTACTACAAAGTTATGGCGCTCTCCAACAAATTTTATATCCATCGCTCTCCGGAAATTAGCTCTAGAGTTTATGAGGCTAAAAGGAATCCCGACATACATAAATGTTCCCCATGGTGTAGTAAAAGTTATTTTTCTCTAATCCTTAAGATGTACAACGACTTGGTTAATCCAGAGAAACCATCTATCTTGGAAATCTGGGCAGACCCTACCACCTTTTGCAAACTATAATCCATTTTAGGCAGAGGATAGTTATCTTTCAATGAATCCTTATTCAATTTTTTGAAATCTACGCACAACCTTATTTCTCCATTCTTCTTCCTAAAAGGAACCAAATTTTCTACCCAATCGAAGTACCTTAAAGGCACAATTTTCTTAGCCTGTAATAGTTTCTTAACCTCATTTTCAATTGATGGGAGCAGTAGAGGATTAATTTTCCTGAGCTTCTGCTTATTTCTCCATTCTTCTTCCTGAAAGGAACCAAATTTTCTACACAATCAGAGTACATCAAAGGCACAATTATCTTATCCTGTAACAGTTTCTTCACCTCCTTTTCAATTGATGGGAGAAATAGAGGATTAATCTGCTTGAGCTTTTTATCTAAGCACTTGATTTCCTTTTCAAAACAATCTACCTTGGTGTGGTGCTTTTACAACCAATCCGTGCCCAAAAACATGATATAAATTCCTGGTGGTAGCACATTGAGGTCTGCCACTGCGGGAATTCCATTTAATTCAATTGGGCAAGCCTTCACCCAATGCTCAAACCTCCTCTTTACTCTCGTGGCTAATTGGGCTAGCCAATATTCCTCATGTGGTTCTTGGTTCAATTGGAATTGTTCCACAAGAATTGGGCTTACATAGCTATAATTAGAAGCAAGGTCAATCAAAATATAAATAGTTTGATTGCAAACCTTACCTTCCATCTCAATTATGGAAGCTTGATGGTTTGCCTCTTATTTTTCCAATGCCACGTAGATCCTGGGTAGACCATGTGCCACATATCCTATAGTCTACGCTTCTTGTGTGTTGTATAGTTTCGGGTCAATGTGCTTGCGTTGTGGGAGATCTTGTCTCAAATTATTTTCTCCACACATCCATCACTTATATATTTCCGGTAACTCTTGGCTCCTTCTTGAGAAGAACGGTCTTTACAAACATTGTTGAGCCTTCATTGACTCTCTTGAGTAGTAGGAGAAGTATGTGATTCATATCATTTTATACCTTTTCCCTTTGAACTTGGCATTATTTTTAGACTTCCAATCAGATTTAAACATGGGCTTGCACTTGGACTATTCATAACATTGCTTCAACTTTTTAATGGCATCATTTAATTTCTAAGGTTCATGAATTTAAATTTGATCTATGAATGATAATGGCAGCCCACTAATAAACCTTTGAACTTTGTCTTCTCATCTTTGAGATATGGCACATATCCCAACAATTCCAAAAACTTATTGGTGTATTCTTCATCCAACATTGGCCCCATTCTAAGCTCATAAAATTATTTTGCCTTGTTGTCATAGTAGTTTTCTGATGAATATCTATCTTTCAAGAGCCTTTCAAATTCATTCCAATTCAAGCCTTCTTCAGTTAGTCATTGACATTCTTCAATCTTCCCACCATATTTCTGCTTTTCCTTTTAGACTGTAGGTGCCTATATTTGCCTTCATGTTCTCAAAATAGTTATGGATTATGAAAAAATTCTTCATTCCAAGTAGCCAATCTTTTTCATCTTCATATTTCTTCATCTCTCCATAAAATGTGGGTGGATTTACCTTCTTAAATTCTTTTGGAATATAGTCATTTTATCTCTTTATTTGATGATGGTGATGATGATGCCCCTTGGTAGTAGAACCAAAATATCTACCAGAGTGATGTCCATAAGTGCTAGATTTTTTTTCTAGTGTACTCAACACTGCATTCCCTCTCACGGTGTCTTCACTGTCCCACCTGTTCCTGCTACCATCCACCCCATTTTTTCTATCTTCTTATTCTAAGGGATATACCTATCTTTATGACTTACCCACAACTTATATTTCCTCTACCTTTGTAATTTGGAAATTATTTGCAATATGACTGGATTTACCTCAACTTGCTTTTCCTAAGCCCTCACCAACTTTTCATTAGATATCTTACAGGTCCTAATCTATTCTCATAGGCTGTCAAGGTATCCATTAAGTCTAGAGAGTCTACCCCTCCCCCTTGGCCAACTCATCTTTCTTATTTCCCATGTTGTGTGTGGTCAGAACTATATTCTACTATCTTGTTGATCATTTCTTGGTCTTCATGATTTATGCTATACCATCCTCTGTTATTCTTGGTGATCTTCATGTGCTATCATGCACACACACCCATATTAGACTTAATAAAAATTCAATATACATAGTGAAGGTGATCACCATGATTCTTCTTGGGAGGCTACTGATACGTGGTTGGATGAAACCAATAATATTGGTTTAGAACATAAAAACCACAATAGATCATTAACATATATCACAATAGGTCACATATAGGTATCATGCTACATAATTAAATCACAAAGCAAGCATATCAATCATATATGCAATCAATTTAACTACAAACTAACTTTTAACACCTAAACATTTGTTTATCCAATTTCTAAAATTCAATATGAAACCCCTTTGATTTGTTAACTCTGTAACAAAGTACCAACTTATTCCTAAGGGATTGAAAAAAAACCTTGTCGTTATTTTTCCATGATCATTAGAGAAATTTTGAGGTCTAGAATGGGCCTCAAAAAAAAGTATGCAACCAAAGTCAACTTTATAAGAACTAATAAGATTCAAGATGATGATGTTAACCATGGGGGATGATTCACCATTTTTGGAGTAAAAAAGTAAAAAGATTAAAAATAAAAAAAGCCAAAAAACTACTTTTTCAACTCATATTTTCAACTTATCTCCTATGGTTTTACTCAAATTTCGAGCAGTGTCACTTACTGGATGCGTAATTTAATTCCTCATCCAAGGAGTACCCATGTTTCATACTTTCGATGGACCCTGCTACATGAAAAATGAGAAATACATGAAAAATGTGATTGCAATCACGTTTTTCATGTATTTCTCATATTTTGCATAGTAGGGTCCATTGAAAGTATGCAACATGGGTACTCCTTGGATGAGGAATTAAATTATCCATCCAACGAGTGCTCCTACTCGAAATTTGAGTAAAACCGTAGGGAGATAAGTTGAAAATATGAGTTGAAAAAGTAGTTTTTCTTTTTTCCCTCTAAAATTTGATGGTGTAATGTAATATTATTTTATTATCTCCACTATTATTTTATAATATTCCTTAGGAGCTTCATTCTAGACCTCAAAATTTCTCTAATGAGAGCCCATCTAGTCCAAGTTTTGAACCTAGATGCTCTGTTACCACTTTGTAACACACCCCCTCCCAATCCTAGCCCACAATGCAAGATAGAAGGAGATGGTTACTATGCTACCCCAAGATCTAATGTAGTGTTATGGAATGGGGCCTGAAAATTTCGATCCTTTTCAACTTCCTTAAAACTTCATATGGATGATTTCAACGTCTTCGTCTCATTTAGACGATTTCGGTGATATAAATTTTGTCCTGATTTGACCTCCATGGCATTCAAAGTTTGGTGCTATGTCATCAACCTGCCACGTGGTAGGTCCCCACATGGCTTCCACATGATTGTCCTAGTCAGCCTCCTCCCTGCCACTTGGCATTAGTGTATTAAATTCCAACTCGTTCTTTACCCGAGGTCATAACATACATATATGTGTGTGTGTGTGTGTGTGTATTATAAACCGCCCCCTCTCGGCGTAATGGTCCACAACTGCCACATCACCTCAGAGATGACCCCACCTCGGAAGAAACCACCCTGGCAGAAACTCTATTGCACTAAGCCCTTAAACCACTTAGGTACAATGTAACATCCTTAGTTAAAAATCCGTGTAAAATATATAAGACCATGGTCATGGGACACGTATTCCAAGCTAAATGGTGGGCAAGACATCCTAGTGTGGGGTGTCACTTCGATTTATTATGGCTAAGGAAATTGGAAAAGGAAATGGAAAAGGATCTAGCAAGGAAAAATGGAATTTTGGCACATATATTCATGAAAATAATGGAAATTAGGAGAAAAGGAAGGTTAGAGGTCACAAATTGCATGTGAGGGGGAAATTGAAGGAAAATAATGGAAAATGAAGAAAATAGGGGCCTCATTAATAAAAAGGCTTCTAAGGATCAGTGAGTAGGCTTGGTCAGTTCAATTTTAAAGCTATCTCATTATTCTTTCTCTCTCACTCTTGGACACTTAGATTTTTCTTGGAGCACTCTTGGAGGAGTGTGGCATACTTGGATTTTCGGAGCAAGAAGGCAAACAAAGAACAAGAAAGTGCAAGAGGACATTGGGATCAGTAATTAAATCAGGTTTTTCTTGCAAGTACCGAGTTGCATGTATGTTTTCCTCACTAGTTTTGGCATGCATGGCACATGCATGTGGTTTCTTGGTCATGATCTGTCACTGGCATGGAGGATTGCCTGGATTGACACTGGATTTTCCTAGCCTTTCCATTTCCTGGATAGCCATGTTGGTGTGGGTTTATTTATTTGTTTTTTCGATTGGTTCTCATGTTTCCTTTAGCTTGGGTTGAGTTATTAGTTCCTAGAGCCTTGGTTGGATAACCACTCTAGAAGCCATGTAACAGCTTGGGTTGAGTTACTAGTCCTGGAAGCCTTGGTTGGACAAAAACTTTGGAATCCCTTGGTAGCTTGAGTTACTAGTCCTAGAAGCCTTGGTTCGACAAATGCTCTAGAAGCCCGACGACAGCTATGGGTTGAGTTACTAGTCCTAGAAGCCAGGTTGGAACAAATGCTCTGGATCCCTATAAGGCTTGGATAGATACCAATATGATGATGGTTTTGTGATGTCTGTCCGTGAGGTGGAATCATTGTTTATGGGTTGAGGTGGATGGCCTCTGGAAGCCCTAGATGGTTTTGTATTAATGTGTTCTATGAGATCCCACATTAATGCTTGGAATATGGCACAAGGGTGAATCGCTGAAGAGAGATTTGGCTCAACGATTCTATGGTCGGGTGGAACATGGAAGTCCCATGCCGGGTTTAGATTTTTCATCATCAATATGAGTTTATTTCTCCTTGTATTTCTATGAGTATTATATTGGTTTATATGTGGATCATATCGTTGTGATTTAATTGGTGTTTTTGTTGCTATTATGTTGGTTATATTTATGTTTTATGACAGAAGCTATGTATCGCTTTCATCATGTTTTTACAGTAAATGAATGAACAATGTATCTATGAACTAATGGATGAAATGATAGTTTATGTGTTGAGGCATCAATGTTTCTTAGAAATTCTCAGCTAAGTATGGGACCCCTATGCTCATATTTATTATTTACACCTGTAGATTACATATTCATGATATGTTTGATGAAATTCATGTCATGGTTAGTATGGATCCAATCAAGATCTTATTCAAGTGATTGCATTTGTATTGTTATTTCCTTGTTATTTTAGTGTTCTGAATATGTCATTTAATTCTAGGTAGTGACTGGGCTCTGGGCCTAAAAAAGTAGCTCAAATCCCAAGGACGCTGGCACAACACTGTGAAAAATAGTCCCTGAACACTAGCTTGCAGGCTTATGAGAGCGTCCAGAGGTCCCTGGACATCGGCATGCCCATAGCATGGCAGCGTCTAGAGGTCAAGTGGTCCAAAATCTCAATGGGACTCAAGGGCTGATTGGCCGCAAGGTTGGGTTAGTTCTTGAGGGTCCTAATGTTGATGTTGAATGTTTGTATGGTGTGTTTCCATCAGTTTCACTTTCTTAACATGACTTAGGAGGTCAAATCATATCATAGTGGCCTCTCGTTGCATGTTTACCTCGGCTGGTCGGTTTCTTGGATATATGTGGGAGGAGGGTGTTATAGAGTGGTATCAGAGCATGGTTCACCCCTTAGACTGGATGGGTTGTGTGTTGCTCATGCATTCATGTTGGATGCATAGGTGTTGCTTAAGCTTGTAGTCCATGTGCTTGTTGCATTTGCATGGTGTTCATCATGGTTGTAGTGATGTCACCATGTGAAGGTTGATGGTATTGTTGTGGGGTGTGTTGTCATGAGTGTATCATTGCATATGCATTTTTTATGCATGTCAGTGTCTATATGATGTTATGCATGCAATGTCATAGTTATGGTTATGCATGTATGGTAGATCATACATATGTTGTGAGGTCATTGTATGGAATTAGGTCATCATGATGATATTGGTATGTTATGATGATAATGTGTTGGATGAGATAGAGCAAGAGATGTAGATCATTAAAGTGAAGTTGCAGCATTGGACCTTGAGGCAAGAGCATGTCATCATACATGTTTGTATGTTGGGCATGCAGGTATGTAGGTTAAGGATTGTTATATGCATTATGGTTATGTGTATGCCTTTCATTCTATTGATGTTATGGTTACATACATGATAGATGCTAGTTGATTAGTGTAGTCATATGGACATGTGTCGGATAGTCATGAATGATAGTAACATGTTGTTGTATGCACTGCTATTGTTGTTTTATGTTAGATAATTTGATGATTATGTTAGATGTTTTTTATGAGTATGTTATAGGTTAACTTGTTGTTGTTATACAATAGTTAGATTAATGATTAGGTTATATGTTGTTGTTTTTATATGATAGTAGCTTGATGATTAAGGTTATTACATTAAGATCTTGATGTTATATGTATCATGCTAAATTGGATTGGCCTTTTGCAGATGGTTAGGGTTATGACATTCAGGTATGAGTCGACTTATTTGTGACATTGTGTTGTACTAATCTAGATTGATCGTACATATGTGATTGTTATGCATAAACAACAAATGTTTATGAACTTATGATGTGAACATGTTAGTTAGTTATTGTTATGGAAATCATGATCTTATTTTTGCTTGAGCTGATGTGTTGTAAACCTATATTGTGCTAACTAGATTGATTGTGCAGACAAGATAGCCTCCCCTGAGATACATTAAGGTATGGGCTTTCTTATGTCATCTACTTTTTGCATAAATGTTTGATTATGTCGTCTATTTGGTGTTTGAGTGTTTGGTGCCTATTATGTCGTCTAGTTGATTTATTTAACATGGTATATTTGCAAGTTGGTTGGATGTTTGATGAATTGCACAATGAATATGTGTTCAAATGATATTGTTTTAAGATGATTGTACTAACACATATGTGTTGAGACATTTGATATGTACTTGAGTGTAGTAGGTGGCAGTTGTAGCATTATTTCTAATGACTCTGAGTTGACTATGGATTATGACATGATTGTTAGTCTTGTTAAAGGTTGATTTTAAATTGATAGATATGATTGTCTTGATATTTGGAACATGTGGTTGACATGTGTAGATAGTTGTAGGAAACATGCTTGGTATTAGCATGACAAGGTAACAATTGATATGTTTATATAACTAATAGTTGGGTGATGTGCCAGTACATAGTAAGATGCAGTTGCAGCAAGGTAAAGGTGGAACAAAGGAATTAGACAAGAATTCCTTTGGCTATGTTTGGTAACCCTAATTCCAAACAAATGAGTGCTTTACATACAGGAAGTCTTCTTAACCTTGATTTTGTCTGACATTCTGTGGATATGTGCTATAGTCATGAACATGTATTTCACAGGTATATCAACTAGTTTCAAGTTATGGATGGATTCGTCATGGAATTGGAAACCGTTGAGAGATGGCATGGGCGTGTTCAATTACAAGGAAATGTGCTTGGCACAAAAAGGTAAGGCAACTAGTATGATGTTATGTTTATTTATGCACTGACAGTTATGCGTTCATGGAAATATGATGCAGGGGATTGCATGACAAAGAGGCTGCCATGAAATCTTGAAGAAGGCTCAGGTTCAGATTTCCTTTGGAAGCACTGGGAACCATGGGGATTGAGTCATGGTGTCTGTTGTTAATCTTGTGCTTTTGGTCTTTTGTGATTTGCTTGTGCTTGATTTGCAGTTTTGTTATGTCTAGTGCATGATCACGCCACTTTGTTTGTGGTGTCATATTGTTATTGGTTTTTGTGGTTTTATTATTATTTGTTTCTTGTGCTTTCCTTTTGAGTCTTGGGACTGGTTGGGAAACAGGAAAGTTAGTGGAGCTTGGAGAGAGCTGAATGAAATCTAGTAGGCAATCATTAGGGGAATTTTGAGGTCTAAAATGGGCCTCCTAAGAAAAATGTACAACCAAAATAAACTTTATAAGAACCAATAGTATTTAAGATTATGATGTCAACCATGTGGGATGATTCACCATTTTTGGAAAAAAGTAAAAAGATTAAAAAATAATAAAATAATAAAACTACTTTTTCAACTCATATTTTCAACTTATCTCCCTACATTTTTACTCGAATTTCGAGTGGTGGTACTCATTGGATGCAAAATTTAATTCCTCATCTAAGGAATACCCATGTTGCATATTTTCGATGGACCCTACTACACGAAAAATGAGAAATACATGAAAAAACGTGATTGCAATCATGGTTTTCATGTATTTCTCATTTTTTATGTAGTAGGGTCCATTGAAAGTATGAAACATGGATACTCCCTAGATGAGGAATCAAATTTTGCATCCACGAGTGTTTACACTTGAAATTTGAGTAAACTCATAGGGAGATAAGTTGAAAATACGAGTTGAAAAATATTTTTTTCTTTTTTCCCTCTAAAATTTGATGATGTAATGTAATCTTATTTTATTATTTCCACTATTATTTTATTAATTTCCTTAGGAGGCCCATTTTAGACCTCCAAATTCCCCTAATGGTAAGACTCAGATGAAGTCGGTGCATGCATAAAGGAAGTTGAAGGAAAGAGTATGGCAGTTAGTTGGATTGGTTGGGTCCATTGGTGTAAATAGACGATGATGAGACAGTCATGGGAAAGGTAATCAAGAAAGGTAAGGTGAATGGATTTGAGGCATCATATGCCTTGGCTATGTTGGGAACTGTTGTTCTCGATGTTGTGCATGTGTTGTACGCATAAAGGGAGCTCTCTTAATCTTGACCTAATGATATCTAGTAATTACGGTGTGATCATGATTATGCTAATGTCTATATATGTATACATGTATGCATGTATGTATGTATGTCATGTCTGATAGGGTCATCTTGGATCATGATTGTTTTATGGTATTGTTTATATGTACATATGTATGTATGTATGTCGTTTTCTGACTAGAACATTATTGTTTATGTTGATGTTTATATGTATATATGTGTATGTATGCATATCGTTATCTGACAAGATCATGATTTTTTTATGCTAATGTTTATGTATATGTATCTATTTCACTGTCTGACAGGGTTCTCAAGGATCATTCTTGTGGAGGAATGACTGTTTATGTAGGTGAATGGCATGACGAGGTCCTAGTCTTATGGGAATCAAGTGGAAAGAGTAGTCATGATGAATATATGAGGTCAGTATCACGTGGATATGAATTGATATTGTATGCTTGTATTATGCCTATGTTTATGTTATGACAGGTAACGCTAAAGGATACATCAGCGGAATGAAAACAATGTGTTTTGCAACATGCTAGGATAAGCATGGATGGCAGAAAGACACTGGAAGCAAGGTTGCTTGGTAGAGACAGTGTGGTTTTGGATGTGTGGTATTATTGTTGTGCATATGTTGTATATGTTGTACATGTTGCATCTGTGATGTTGTGTGCATGCAGTGTTGTGTATATATAGTGTGTTCACATGTTGTTTATGTAATGTTATGTACAAGGTGGTATAGATAGTGTTGTGTGAATATTTCATATGCAGTGTTGGGTATAGATGGTTCTATGTACATGTCGGATATGCATTGTTGTGTACATATTGTACTGAGCGCACAATGGATACGCGATGTTGTGTGCATATGGTGTTGTGCACATGTTGGATATGCAGTGTTGTGTATGTAGGGTGTTATGTACATGTTGTATATGCAGTGTTATGTACATACAGTGTTGTGTGCATGTTGTACATGTAGTGATATGTACATATGGTGTTGTCTGCATGATTGTACAAGTGGTGTTGTGAGCAATTGGTGGCATGTACATGTTGTACATGTGGTGTTGTGTGCAGGAGGTGTTGTGTACATGTCGTGCATATGGTGTTGTGTACATATGGTGTCATGTACATGTGCATGTGGTGTTGTGTACGTCTGGAGTTGTATACATGTTATATAGGTGTTGTAGGTGGTGATTTGTATAGGTGGTACTGTGTACATGTTGTACATATGGTAATGGTGTACATGTGGTATTGTGTGCATGTTGTACATGTTGTGTTGTGTACATGTTGTATTATGTATGTGCATTGTGTAGTTGTGGTATCGTGACATGTGTATTCATTGTGGTGTACTCTGTGTATGTATATGTATTGTGTTGTACATCGGGTGTAGGTGTATGTATGTGTTTTGTTGTACACTGGGCGTAGGTGTATGAGTTGTATGTAAGGTGTAGGTGCATGTATTGCATGGTGTTGTATTCCATGTGTGGTTGTATATGTCTGATGCACACTATGCGTATGTGCACATGGTTGAGGAGAAGGCACTAGGTGTTTGTCGGGTTTAATAACCGATCCGATGTGGATACAAAATAAATACAAAGGTAGATGCTAAGGATTGATTAAAGGATAAGTATTAGCATTTTATTTCGATTTTATTATGGATGTGATTTACGACTCTGGTCTATTCTAATTACATGTGATCTATGATTCTAGTTTATGATGATTGCATGTGATTTATGATTTTCATCTATGATGGTTATGTTTTGAACTAACCTAATGTGATATGTTTATACATGATGATTTGGTCAAAAATGCTACTTTGACTTGTTGTGACAGGAAGTAGACAGGCTTGTAAGTGTACCTTATTGATGAGCTACCAATGAGGTATGATTTGAAGTTATTTCAATTTATTCTGAATCTAATGGTAGTTATGTGATTGGTATAGGAAAGCATGAAATTCCAAGTTGGGTGGTTGAAGTTGACTGCAAGAATTAGCAACAAGAAAAGGAATTGGAACATGCAGCAGTATGTTGGTAAAGCATTCAGGAGTAGGGCCATTATGGGACACTGGTACCCAATAGTGTTCATTGATTTCCATGAGCATGCTATGACTGGTATGATGGTTTAAGGTAAGGATATGTCTTGGTTTTTGTATCTTCCGATGCGAGGAATCCTTACCAAGGGATGGACTACCCAGGATGGGGGTTCCATTGGAACTTGGAAGGTGTGTGACTGCACAGAAGGGGGTGACTGGATTGCCCAGGGGAATAGTGTGTGACTGCACAGAAGGGGGTGACTGGATTGCCCAGGGGACTATGTAGCAGAGAAGGGAAGGTCGGGGATGGATTTGTTTTGGTCATTAGCATTGCCAGATGGAATCAGATGCACATTGGGAGTGCACACTTGAAAAATGAGCCAGTAACTATTCACTAAGATGACAAGTGATGCATAAATGTAGCACTAGACATTAGATGCAGATTTGAACTTGTAATGGATTCTGTAATTCCTAGGAAGGAGGTGAATCCCAGTATTACTTTGAGGGTGGAGGCATGAGCCTCTGGATTCCTTTGTTGCAGACGCAGACATAGTATCCTTTTATTTGTTGGTCGTGCAAATGTATATATGTGTATATTATTGTAAATATTTTATCGAGCTAGTTTATAAAGCTCCATAGACCGTATGGTTATTTGTTGGTTGAATAAAATGTGTATAAGTTGTGGATTGTAAATATCGTAATGAGTTGTGTTATAAATCTCTAGTAAACGATATGATTGTCATGTTTCAGCAGGATGTCATTGTAAATACTGCAGCGAGTTGTGTTATAAATATCCACAGGTAGTATGTTTTTTTTTTCAGTGGTCTTATTGGTTATAAGTGTCATTGAACATCGAGGACAGTGTTCCCCCAAGCATGAGGGTTTTGTAACATCCCTGGTTAAAAATCCATCTAAAATATATACGACCATGGTCATGGGACACATATACCAAGCTAAATGGTGGGCAAGACATCCTAGTGTGGGGAGTCACTTTAGTTTATTATAGCTAAGGAAATTGGCAAAGGCAATGGGAAATGCTTTAAAAAGGAAAAATGGAATTTTGGCACATTTATTTATGAAAATAATGGAAATTAGGAGAAAAGGAAGGTGAAAGGTCACAGGTTGCATGTGAGGAGTAAATTGAAGGAAAATAATGGAAAATGAAGAAAATAGAGGCCTCATTAATAAAAAGGCTTTCGAGGATCAGTGGGTAAGCTTGGTCAATTCAATTTTGGAGCTCTCTCATTATTCTCTCTCTCTCTCTCTCTCTCTCTCTCTCTCTCACTGTTGTACATAGAGAGTTTTCTTGGAGCACTCTTGGAGGAGTGTGGCATATTTGGAATTTTGGAGCAAGAAGGAAAAGGAAGAGCAGGAAAGCGTAAGGGGACATCGAGATTAGAAGTTACAACACGTTTTGCTTGCAGGTACCGAGTTGTATGTATGTTTTCCTCACTAGTTTTGGCATGAATAAAACATGCATGTGGTTTCTTGGTCATGATCTGTCACTGGTATGGAGGATTTCTTGGATTGACAATGGATTTTCCTAGCCTTACCATTTCCTAGATAGCCATGGTGTTGTGGGTTTATTTATTTGTTTTTCTGGTTGGTTCTCATGTTTCCTTTAGCTTTGGTTGAGTTATTAGTTCTCAGAGCCTTGGTTGGAAAAATGCTTTGGAAGCCTTGTAACAGCTTGGGTTGAGTTACTAATCCTGGAAGTCTTGGTTGGAAAAACACTATAGAAGTCATTGGTGGCTTGAGTTACTAGTCTTGGAAGCCTTGTTTGGAAAAACACTCTGGAAACCTGGCAGTAGTTGTGGGTTGAGTTATTAGTCCTGGAAGCTGGGTTGGATAAATACCAATCTTATGATGCTTTTGTGATGTTTGGATGTGAGGTGGAATCATTATTTATGGGTTGAGGTGGATGGCCTCTAGAAGCCCGGATGGCTTTAGATTGATGTGTTCTATGAGATCCCACATTCATGCTTGGAATATGGAATGGGGGTTAATGGCTGAAGAGATATTTGGCTTAGCTATTATATGGTTAGGTGGAATGTAGAAATCCCATCCCGGGTTTGGATTTTGCATCATCAATATGAGTTTGTTTCTCTTTGTATTTATATGAATATTATAGAGGTTTATATGTGGATCATATGGCTATGTTTTCATTAGTGTTTTTGTTTCTATTATGTTGGTTATATATATGTTTTATGAAAAAAGCTATGTATGGCTCTCACCATGTTTTTACTGGTAAATGAATGAACAATGTATCTATGACCTAATGGATGAAATGGCAGTTGATGTGTTGAGGCATCAATGTTTCTTAACGATTCTCAGCTAAGTATGATATCCCTATGCTGGGATCTTATATTTACACATGTAGATTACATATTCGTGATATGTTTGACAAAATTCCTATCAGGGCTAGTAGGGGTTCAGCCAATATCTTATTCAAGTGATTGCATTTGTACTATCATTTCCTTGTTATTTTAATGTTCTGAATATGTCATTCAATTTTGGGCAGTGACTTGGGCTTTGGGCCTGTAAAAGTGGCTCAAATCTTGGGGACACTAGCTTGCAAGCCTGCGAGAGCGGCCAGAGGTCCCTAGACATTGGCATGCCCATAGCATAAGAGCATCTAGAGGCCAAGTGGTCCAAAATATTAGTGGGACTTAGGGGTTGATTGGAAACAAGGTTGGGTTGGTTCCTATGGGTCCTAATGCTGATGTTGAATCTTTGTATGGTGTGTTTTCGTCAATTCCACTTCCTTAATGTGACTTAGGAGGTCAAATCATATCATAGTGGCCTCGCGTCGCATGTTTACCCCGTTTGGTTGGTTTCTTGGGTAGATGTGGGAGGAGGGTTTTATATAAAAGGTTTCGAGGCCTTACCACATCATCTCGAAGGAAACTCACCTCGAGGAAAACCTTCCTCGGTATGTGTGTGTGTTTGTGTGTGTGTGTGTGTGTGTGTGTGTGTGTGTGTGTGTGTGTGTGTGTGTGTGTGTGTGTGTATAAACCTCCCCCTCTCATGTAAGCGTAATGACCCATAATTGCCATCTTAACTCATAAATGACCCCACCTTGAAAGAAACCACCCCAACGGAAAATTCATTGCACAAAGCCCTTAAACCACTTAGGTATAAGGTTTCAAGGCCTTACCACATTATCTCGGAGGAAACTCAACTCGAGGAAAACCTTCTTGAAGAAAACTCCTTCTTGTGAAACTATTTCTCGTTGAAAACCCTCCTAAGAGGAAACCCACCTCGGAGGTAAACCTTTCTCGGTGAAAAATACATCAAAGGGAGCTCTGATCTCAAATAAAATGATATTAGGAGAAACTCTAGGAGACTATGTGCCAAACCACTGAGACCGAGAAGCTTGCCAAGAGTTGATGGAAAAGCATTAGGTAAGAGACGAAGAATATTCACCATCACGAGGGTAACAAATCAAGGTGTAGGGATGGAAAATTAAATACAATAGATTATGGAAACCAATTTTCTGTCACAAAACATAACCTCAGAGAAAATAATTGCAAAAGTTTATGGCGCATGGTTGTGTAGGTGTTATGCTCCTATACCAATAGGTGTCATATTTCATGATTGACTTGATGAGCTATGAATATGTTCATACCTTTCCTTGTTGCAAAGGTTTTCCATATTTTCAAAAAATCAAAAAATTTAAAAAAATGTAAAGAGGGTATACCCTAAAAGAAAAATCAAAGGGTGAAAAGAATAAGATGGTCAAAAAAGTGAAAGAAAACGAACCCCACCAAAATAAAGACCAAGGAAAGTGTGCAAGTCTAAATGCCACTACTTTTTACGCTTATGCAATATACAATTGTGTGCAACTTGTAACTTATGCCACAATTGATGAACAGTCAAACAACTTAAACTTGGCTAGTTCATATTTGAATTTCATGTTTCAGAGATAGAGAATAAAATCTAACCAAACTATTTAATCTTAGCAGATAAGTAGATAGGTAGAGTGAATAAAAGGAGCTCAACAGTTTAATCTGAGCCCTTGGATGTAATAAGGCTAGATTTAGATAGATTTCTCCATGTAAAAGAAAAAAAAAAGTTTGATAAGGGTTTGCTAGTCTAAGTGCACCCAAATAAAGAAGAAAAAATGTTAGGTTAAAGTAGGTAGGGTAGGTAGATGATGTTGCAGAATTACATGTGATGGATAATGACTCTAAATGTGTTAATTTTTACAAGTGCAAGGTAGACATTACACTGGAAGCATTTCAAGCAAGGCAAGGTCAAATAATTAACTCCCCTTCTCATCTTTCCCTAAATTTTCACTAATTCCCCCTAAGTACTAAGGCATTTACTAAAATTAGAGGGGCTCAAAGCATTTCTCTGACTTCTAGAGGGACCGGACCCTCAGCCCAATAATTTAAAAGCCTAAGCACTTAAAACCATCCATAAGTCATTCATTTACTTTCATAAGTCTTTTCCTAAGTAAAATCCTATTTTACTTAGGAAAATTACACAATACCCCATAAAAACCTTTTTTTCATTCAAGCCTAAGTTAAATACACAATTCTAATGTTTTTTACTTGGCACTTTTCATTACATTACCATATTAATTTATAACTTATTTTATATAAATCCCTTATAAAATTACCCATGCCCGTATTATATTATTATACAAAATCCCAAAAAATTACATATCCCGCCCCGATGGTTAAATATAACCGTAAATCAAACAATAAAATGGGATTAATTAACTAATCCATAGTTAATTAAGAGCCCAACTCTCCCACCATTTAATCAGGATTAATTATGTCATTTGGACAAATCAATAACTATAATAACCAATCGCATCACCCCCAATATGATTAAATCCTTTAAATTACCTCGGACCCCTTTCCTCTTCCCAACAACTTCAAGGAAAACCTGAGTGATAATAGTAGGGACGTTAGGGATTTGAGAAAACCTTTCTCATTATATATATATATATATAATAAATATATAAACCTCCCCCTCTCATGTAAGCGCAATGACCCACAATTTCCATGTCAACTTAGAGATCACCCCACCTCGAAAGAAACCACCCCAATGGAAACTTCATTGCACAAAACCCTTAAACCACGTAGGTACAAGGTTTCAAGGCCTTACCACATTATCTCAGAGGAAACTCAAATCGAGGAAAACCTTCCTGAAGAAAACTCCTTCTTGTGAAACTATTTCACATTAAAAACCCTCCTAAGAGGAAACCCACCTCAGAGGTAAACCTTTCTCGGTGAAAAATACATCAAAGGGAGATTTGATATTGAATAAAATGATTTCGGGAGAAAATCTAGGAGACTATTTGCTAAACCACTAAGACCGAGAAGCTTTCTAAGAGTTGATGAAAAGCATTAGTTAAGATACGAAGAATATTCACCATCACGAGGGTAACAAATCAAGGTGTAGAGATGGAAAATTAAGTACAATAGACTATGGAAACCCATTTTCTATCATAGAACATAACCTCAGAGAAAATAATTGCATAAGTTTATGGTGCATGGTGTTGCAAGGACTTTAGGGTTTTGAGATTCCGAGGTCTCGGTCACAAGGGAAGGTCATATGAGTTGGATTATGAAATGACAAGAACTAATAATAGAGGAACTGCTACAATATGATTTATTTATCATGCTTACAAATTCTTAGACCAAGTCTCGGCCATGATGGATCTATGAGCATACGAGCTTGCTCCAGGACTTGGTCCATTACCATTCAGGTGTTTACATGGCTTGTTTTGGAGCTATCTCTCCTGAGCTTGCAACGGGGCTTTTCCCGACTCATTCAACCTTTTTGTGTGTGTGTGTGTGTGATGAGCTTAGAGATAACAAAACAATGCTGACATAGTAGACAGGACAGGGACTTGTCGATTCAATTTCAATGAGGCTAGTGAGCAATTATCAACCCATACACACTCATAAGTCTACCTATCTCTTGGATTAATAGTAATTGACATAGATCAAGCCAATATTATCTCATATATCTCCTAATCGCTCAAGCTAATAAATATCATGTAATAAACCCATGCAAGCAATCATAAATCCATATAGTACCCAAGGTCCTATAGGAAATCAAAATTTCATCAACATTTCTCAAGTAAATAGGAAAACTCATTACAAATTTGATTTAAAGGCATAAACCACACACTTGAGCATTGGATTAGCATAATTATACTCATGTAGCCAACACCGTGAACACATGTTAGACATTTAAGTATGAGATCCAAAGCAACACTATCTTATACAATGCAAAGTGTTCCAACTGAAAGTGGGATAACCATAAACAAGCTACAACCACTATTACTTGTATATGTCACCCTCGAGCTAGATTCTAAAGCTTGAGGTGGAGTGCTTCTAAGGATTTTAACCAACAAAAACATTGAAACTAGATGCCACCAGGACAGACCACCTTCATCCACCAACTACACACTTGTCAATCACATTGTTCAGGCATATTAACATCCATGCCAGTACATCACACTGCAGAGAACTTCAACTCACTTTTAGGAGAAGAGATTCCACAATATGGAAGGTTCAATCAGTGGACAAACTATTTATATGTGGAATAAATCACCTCTCCAGGTGGTTCATTAGTGTAATAAACAACAGAGTTTCTTGCTCCAAGGAAACTCTTGGTGGTTCATTAGTCTCACATGCACTTGAGTGATTTTTCCCCAATACAGTAGGTTCTTCAATCCTAGCTTTCATTGGTTTCTTTGGCCCTCTAGAAGGCCTTTGATCTCTATAATATTTCACCTAGAAAGCCTCTCTTAGAGGATTCCTTAAATGGCTTTTAAATCTCTCCAATGCTTAGCAACAATAACTTGAGATGCTACCTTATCTGCACTCTTCCACAACTTTTGCACACTCTAGGAAGCTCACTCATTTTATACTTATCCTCTCTACCTATATGAGAGGAAGAGCATGTATCAGAAAAATGGGTGAATCCTCTCAAGGTCCTCCTACTATTTCCAACAAACTAACTACCCTCCTTCTCCATGATTTTCTAGCAGTCCACCTTATGGAAAACACAACCCATGTTGCCTTAATGTTCTGTCATATTCTTTGCTTGTTATTGGAGCCAAAGGACCCCTGTCCCTATTCCTTCTTTTTTCAATTAATTTATGAGATAGTCAGTCCACTCAATGAACCAAGACTAATATTTAAAACAACAATTACCTCAAGCAGTGGAATATGTGTCCCTCTCTTAGCCATTTTAAAATCATATTACATTTTTTTTCAAGTGAGAAATATTAACCAGGAGATTTCACAGAGATGTATAATTCATTTAATTCTTAATACAAAATTGATATGTGACATTTAAAAATATTCATAATAATAAAAAAATTCAATGTATGTCATCAATAAAATATTTTTATATGCAGTGTTAAGTAGTATTAACATATCCTTGCACGCCCATGGGGCTTTGGATTGACGGTGAATGGGCACACTGTTAAGGCACTCCTTGCGATAGGTCACTAGTTCAAATCCCCCATGGGTGCTTACCTACAAAACAAAATATTCACATATCCTTAAAAATATATTAATAACAAAAAAAATAAAAAAAATGTGAATAAAGTAGTCCATAAATCAAATGTATCAATGCACATGTTATGTAAAATAATTTAATGTCAACTACGTATATATTATATATTATATTTTTTAGAACAGATATGTACATATTATATAAAGCAATTGAAAAAAATAAGTATTTAGGGTTAAAACATTTGAACTAGTCTCACTATTTTATATTTTGGTCCTTTTTAAGGTATACAACAAATATTTTTTGGACTTATAAGTTTAATGTTGAAAATGCAACAAGATGATGGAGCTTAGTGAAAAGAAGTCGCCTTCACTAAGTGGGCCCATAGGCTATTTTTGGCGCAAAGTCTATTTTTAGGCTATGTCTATTTTTAGACATATGGATCATGGTCTATGAGTTGCAGGATGCTATTTGTGGATGATTGGTCATGTTGGTAAAAATAGATGGACCTCTATTTTTAGACATATGGGCGGAGTCTATTTTTAGACTGCCAGTCTAAAAATAGAACAGTCGAATATTATTAGCTCTTAATAATATTTGGACTATAAACATTATCTTATCCTCTTGCAGCACTTCAGTTCGAGCTACGGATGTGGCACATGCAACTGCTAGAAGGAAATACGCTTTTCCTATGGGTTAGTTGAGATATTGCATGATGGACTTAAGTTAGAACTCAAGTGACTGAGTTTGGTGGAGTTGATTGAGGAGTTGATGGAGTTGTGTTCAATTTGACTTAGTTGAACTAGTTGTATTTAGTCTAACTGCCAAATACACTAGTGATGAGTGATGTGAATTAATTATTAATTAATTCACTAATTATTAACTCATAAATCAACTAAAGAATACATCAGTTAACTCAGTGCATAGACAATTTAGTGGAGACAAGTGTTAGAGGTGGGTGAAAGGGTGAGACTACTATCAGTTGTGACTATAGCTGTGCATGAGATTTGCACAATCATTGATTGAGATTACCAATGAGGATTGCACAGTACAAGCCAAGGGAAAACGAGCTTGGATCAGATCTATTCTCATCTTGGATTGGCGCAGTAGAGGCAGGAAAACAGCTAAGGAGATTTGAACCTGTGACTTGATTCAGATCTGAGCTAGTTTGTGTGTAGCAGGTGGAGATAGTACTGAGTACTTGTGAGGAGTATTGTGCTATGTATTGTTACATGTTCTCTATCATTATATTATACAGATAGTTCGGGGTTTTCAGCTGTATGCTTTCCCATTACATACTGTGTTGATATGTGTGATTGATGTTTCAATGTGCGCATGCGATTGTTTTTAATTCCGCAAATTGATGATCAACGTAGAGGAGGTTATGTATTATGCATGCGTTCCAAAAATAGTGTATAATCAGGATAATCTCTGTGAATAAGTGTTATATTATTCAAAATTTCTACATGGTATCAGAGCTAGATAATTTGTAGAAAAAGTTTCTACATGGTATCGGAGCGAAGTTGATCATCAGATCTATTATTCAAAAAGTGATTACATTTTATTTCTTCAGGCAGAGTCTGTAATCGGGCCAGGTAGCCTCTAGATTCATCCTTCTTTTGGAAGGTGAGATATCCGGTAAAAGCCCATACAGTCAATCTCTATACGAGAAATACTTTGTTCTCACGAATTTTAGATCAGAAGCGGTTGAGTTTTGAGCTGGTGGAATTCAAATTTGCAGCAGTGTTTTCTTGGTGTCGAAGTTGAAATGTCTTTCAACGGATTGCGATTGGAGTATTCCCTTGAAGGAAGCTCAAATTATATTGCATGGAAAGACAGGATGGAGGCGGTGTTAGATGACAATGGGTTGAAGGAGTTCATAGAGGCTGAGGTCCCAAAGCCTACTGATGTTGCTCAGGTTGAGGCTTGGCAAAAGAAGACAGCAAAGTGTCGAAGGATTCTGTTAGAGGGCGTGAAGGATCACATTGTATCCAGCCTGCATGGAAAGGCTTCTCCATACTTGATGTGGAAAGCGTTGACAGATTTATTACAAAGCAAGAGCGACCATAGGAAGTTGGCGCTCAAGGATAAACTCAGAAACATTAGGTGTGAGAAAGGAGACAGTATGCCCAAGTATCTCACGAAGTTCACCCAATGCCGAGATGAGCTGGGAAGTGTGGGGGTGACTGTCGATGATGAGGACTTGGTGAGCTTGGCTCTCCTTGGTCTTCCGAAGAGTTGGAATTCCTATTAGGACTCTGTCAATGGTCGAGAGAAATTGCCAGGATGGGAGAGACTTTGGTCTAATCTTCTGCAAGAGGAGATCAGGCGGAATACCAGGGACGGATCTTCATCAAAGGCATTTGATGAAGAAAATTGTGCTTTGGCTGCCAAAGCAAAGAAGAGGAAGAACAAGAAAGCTTCTCATTCCGGTGTGAAAGGCAAGAAGCAGGACATGTCCAAGGTGAAGTGCTTTCACTGTCACCAACACGGACATTATGCCACAAATTGCCCGCAAAAGAAGAAAAATAAGCAAGCTGTTGGATCTGCAGCGGGAGAGGCCTTAGCCTCGTAGTTTGAGCTAGATTTTTTGTTGATCACATGCTTGGTATCAAGTGTGATGGGATTAGTATGGTTCTTGGATAGTGGTGCGTCTTTTCACATGACAGGAGATCGAGATTTGTTTTCTGATCTGGATGAGAAAGATCTTGGAGTGCACATCGAGATGGGCGATGATGGTAGATACAGTGCGACCGGTATCGGTACCATTTCCTTTGAGAGGGAGTCTGGTAAACCCTTCGTATTGAAGGAAGTGATGCATGTTCCAGGATTGAATAAGAATCTTATCTCTGTGGCGATGTTAGAAGACAAGGGATATGATGTTGTCTTCAGCGAGGGAAAGGCTTTCCTGTGCAGTAAGACAACTGGAGAAACCAAGAAGATAGGGGTTCAAGTCAAGAACCTTTATCAATTGCATGTGGATGGTTGCGCAGCAATGGCATGCAAGGAAAAAGGATTGGTGAGCCAGGATGATGGCGAGCTGTGGCACAAGAGATTGGGCCACCTTCACCATGGAGCCTTGAAGATACTGCAGTAGATTTCTACTGGGCTTCCTAAAGGCACTCTTGCGCAATCAGATCAGTGCAAGGGGTGTACTTTGGGAAAATTTGTGAAAGCCACCTTTCACGAGAAGGATAGTCACGCCACGACGATCCTTGAGAGAATTCACACAGACGTGTGTGGACCTTTCTCAGTAGCTTCAACAGCAAAGCACAAGTAGTATGTGATCTTTGTTGATGATTCCTCTCGAAAGTGCTGCATCTTCTTCATGCAGAAGAAGAGCGAGACATACTCAAAGTTCTGTGAGTTCAAAGCACTAGTCGAGAAGGAATCAGGGAAGAAGGTGAAGGCTCTTAGGAGTGACAATGGTGGTGAATTCATCTCTGGAGAGTTCAAGGATTTCTGCAGTGCAGAAGGGATTCGAAGAGAGCTCATAGCTCCCCATAACCCACAGCAAAACGGGGTTGCTGAGCGGAAGAACGGAATGATCGTGGGTGCTGCACGGACGATGTTGCATGATCAGGGCCTACCCCTTCACTTGTGGGCGGAGGCATGCAATACTGCAATATATGTGCAAAACCGTTGTCCTCACAAGATACTTGGCATGAGTACACCTGAGGAGGCTTATTCTGGTAAGAGGCCTGATATTTCCCATTTGAGGATTTTTGGTTCTCCTGTTTACATGCATGTGACGAAGGATGCCAGGAAGAAGCTGGAGCCGACTGCAGAGGTTGGGATATTTTTGGGGTACACAGATACGCTCCACAACTATCGTGTGTATTTGCCAAACAGTCGCAGGACTGTTGTGCGACGGGATATCAAATTTAGGAGGAGAAAGCCATGAAGTGTTCGCTGAGAGGAAGCCACACTTGCATGCAGATGAGGAGATATTAGTTCCTAAGGATAAGCTTTAGGACGTGGATTAGCCACAAGATGAAGTTCATCGAGTGGAAGAGACCACTCATGCAGTGCCAACCATCAGAGGGCGAAAGCGTACTACAGAAGCTGAGCGACTGGTTCAAGATGCAGAGAAGGTTGTAGGACCACCTACAGGACAACACAGACAGAGACAGTCACCTGATTGGTACACTAGATACATGGCTCTTGTGAGAAAATGTGTCGTGACTGAGCCATCCTCTTTCGAGGAAGTTGTGGAGGATCCCGCATGGGTAGATGCCATGGTGGAAGAATATGATTCGATTGTCAGAAACAGTGCATGGGAGATTGTCCCAAGACCGGAGAGGAAATCAGTGGTGGGTTTGAGATGGATCTACAAAGTGAAGAAGGCAGCTGACGGGAGTGTGGAGAAGTACAAGGCAAGATTTGTTGCCCGAGGCTTCTCACAGATAGAGGGGATCGATTATGAGGAGACCTTTGCACTTGTCGCAAGGTATTCTTCCATACAGACGATTCTTGCTCTCTCAGCGCAGATGGGGTGGCACATTCATCAGATGGATGTGAAGACTGTGTTCCTCAATGGAGTCATTGAGGAGGAGGTGTACATAGAGTAGCCCGAAGGTTTCGAGATCTTCAATAGCGAGTCACATGTGTGCAGGCTCAAGAGAGCACTGTATGGGTTGAAACAAGCACCTCGTGCTTGGTACACATAGATAGACAGTTATTTCACCGGACTTGGATTCTCCAAGAGTGAGGCAGATCCTAACCTATACCAGATTGTGGTGGAGGGTAAGTTGCTGATCATTGTACTTTATGTAGATGATTTGATTTTGACGGGAGATGAGCTGCTGATACTTTCATGCAAGGAGGATCTTGCTAGAGAGTTTGAGATGAAGGACTTGGGCCTCCTTCATTATTTCCTGGGATTGGAAATTTGGCAGCGCAGTGATGGACTATTTGTTTCTCAGGGTAAGTATGCCCAGGAGATACTAGAGAAGTTCAACATGCATGGCTGCAAGCCTATTGATACTCCTCTTCCTAGAGGTTGGAGGAAGGAGGATGCTACTTCAGCAGAGGTAGTGGATGCCACTGTTTATCAATAGTTGGTGGGGTCGCTTATGTATCTGGTCAATACACGACCCGATATATGTTATGCTATTAACTAGCTTTCACAAGCTATGGTTAAGCCAACCAAGCTCTTCTGGAAGGCATGCAAGCATGTATTGCGTTATCTCAGAGGCACATCGAGATATGGATTGTGGTACAGACAGGAGGATGAGGTGAAGCTATGTGGCTTCACGGATGCAGATTGGGCAGGGAGCCCAACGGACAGAAAGAGCACATCTGGAGGGATCTTTAGTATCGGGTCGACAGCAGTTTCTTGGTACAGCAGGAAGCAGAGATCCGTGGCACTCAGTTCAACAGAGGCTGAGTATATGGCAGCAAGTTTGGCTGCATGTGAGGCTATATGGATGAGGAAGATCCTGGTCAGGTTGTTCGGGTCACACTTGGAGCCTACTGTGATTTATTGTGATAACCAGAGTTGCATTAAACTCTTGGCTAATCTAGTATTTCATGATAGATCCAAGCACATCGACATCAGGTACCATCATATCAGAGATTGTGTGCAGCGGAGAATCATGTTACTTTCATACATTCCCACGGAGGATTAGGATGCTGATATCTTAACGAAGGTGCTCACCAGGAGAAAATTCGAATACCACAGAGGCAGGATAGGGGTTGCAGATAATCCATATCTTGTTGAGAGGGAGTGTTGAAAATGCAACAAGATGATGGAGCTTAGTGAAAAGAAATCACCTTCACTAAGTGGGCCCGCAGGCTATTTTTGGCGCAAAGTCTATTTTTAGACATATGGATCATGGTCTATGAGTTGCAGGATGCTATTTGTGGATGATTGGTCATGTTGGTAAAAATAGATGGACCTCTATTTTTAGACATATGGGCGGAATCTATTTTTAGACTGCCAGTCTAAAAATAGAACAGTCGAATATTATTAGCTCTTAATAATATTTGGACTATAAACATTATCTTATCCTCTTGCAGCACTTCAGTTCGAGCTACAGATGTGGCACATGCAACTGCCAGAAGGAAATATGCTTTTCCTATGGGTTAGTTGAGCTATTGCATGATGGACTTCAGTTAGAACTCAAGTGATTGAGTTTGGTGGAGTTGATTGAGGAGTTGATGGAGTTGTGTTCAGTTTGACTTAGTTGAACTATTTGTATTTAGTCTAACTGCCAAATACACTAGTGATGAGTGATGTGAATTAATTATTAATTAATTCACTAATTATTAACTCATAAATCAACTAAAGAATACATCAATTAACTCAGTGCATGGACAGTTCAGTGGAGACAAGTGTTAGAGGTGGGTGAAAGGGTGAGACTACTATCAGTTGTGACTATAGTTGTGCATGATATTTGCACAATCATTGATTGAGATTGCCAATGAGGATTGCGCAGTACAAGCCAAGGGAAAACGAGCTTGGATCAGATCTATTCTCATCTTGGATTGCGCAGTAGAGGTAGGAAAACAGCGGAGGAGATTTGAACCTGTGACTTGATTCAGATCTGAGCTAGTTTGTGTGTAGTAGGTGGAGATAGTACTGAGTACTTGTGAGGAGTATTGTACTATGTATTGTTACATGTTCTCTATCATTATAATATACAGATAGTTCGGGTTTTCAGCTGTATGCTTTCCCCATTACATACTGTGTTGATATGTGTGATTGATGTTTCAATGTGTGCATGCGATTGTTTTTAATTCCGCAAATTGATGATCAACGTAGAGGAGGTTATGTATTATGCATGCATTCCGCAAATAGTGTATAATCAGGATAATCTCTGTGAATAAGTGTTATATTATTCAAAATTTCTACATTTAAGTTATGCACTTCATATATCATTAAAAAATACAATTTAACAATGAAAATTTACACATTGTATATATAGAGAGAGAGAACCATCATAGATTCATTGGGATTTATCAAGGGATGCAATCTTTTTTTCAAATTTTTTACTCAAAAAGAGGTTTGCACTTGAAGAGATTTGATCCCTCTCGAGCCATGACAAATATGTGCTTAATATGGATCTATATCGGCATATATAGGCACAACCAAACTAATAGATTAAACGACTTTTTAGACTTGAATCTATCAATACAATTTTGAGCAAGAGTGTGATTTCTTGTTGTTTAAAATGTACTTTTGAATCCATAAATAGATTCATCGCCCTAAAAAACCCATGTGATACTTGAACTTGCGAATTAAACTTATGATTCTTAAAAATATTTATGGAAATTTTGGTAAAATTGACTAGAAAAAGTATTGGGAAAAAGATAATTTAATTAGTTAGAGTACCAATATATATATATATATATATATATATATATATATATATATATATATATATATATATATATAAATATATATATATATATAATTTATTAAGTTTTATATGTTTATTAATTATATGTTCTAGAGGTGGCAGGGGCTAGAGGCATCATTCTCAACCCCAATGAAAACAAGGTAATAGAATATTATTGGGGCTTGGCACACGTGGCTAATAATCATTCAAAGGCATGTGGCATGTTTAAGGAGTGTTGTTGGTTAAAACCACTACGATTGATTATTTGGTAGTAATTGGAGATTTGTAAATGATCATTCAAAACATGGTGAAAGAAACATTACCAAAAGACAACAAACCAAGGGACATAATTGAAAGAACAAAGGCCATAATGAAATCCCTCTCCTTGGTTCATTTCTATTACATCCCAAAAAGGCACAATAATGAAGTAGATAGGTTACCTAATGAGGGCTCAAATTTGTAGGCAGGTGTCCTAGTTCATAGTCAATATTCGAGCTTAAACCCCATCACATAGGATCCATGAATATAGCTCTATACAATAAAAATATTAAAAGGTGGCAGGGGAGGTCAACACTATACATGGCCTTCCATCCCCAAGGTATGCATGGACTCTTCAAACATATAAGGAGAACCTTAGTCCATCGTGAGTGAAAAATGGTTGGAAGAGTTAAGTTGTGGTACCAAGAAGAGAAGGGGACATTAATGCATAGAGAAACAATATTTTCGATCCATAAGTGTCCAATAAGGTAGCTCAACCACCATCTACGATGGTATGCCAAGTTGTGACAAGACTGAGCCTCGAAAAAATAGTAATTCACCTAAAATGAGGCATCTTCCATTCAAGCCTCAATTGATGGATGATTTTGTGGTCACGTAGAGGTTTATTTCAATTGTTATGTCATTGTGCTCGAAAGCATTTGGAGTAGCACATAGGACAAACTCCTCAAGGCATCTGCTGCTTTTGGGCACTTGATCTTGGACAATTTCTGGTGGTGAAAGGAAGCAAGTATAGTTCAGAAAGGTGACTTAGATTAGGCCCACATTGATTTGTTACAGGTTAGTAATAGTCTAAATCCTTGTCAAAATCCTTTGCATTATAAAATTCAATTGTGCAAGGCCACAGTGGTCAGGAGCTATCTCATAATTATAGTGTTAAAATCATGCTTTAATTATGGGGAAACTCTAATAATTATAGGTGCATACCTCCATGTATATCCTCCTTCAATTATGAATAATTATATTGAATGCATAATATTCTATCCCCAACATATTAAGGAGTGGAAGATTAATGAAGTTTTATTGTAAAGAAGGTTGATTCAGATGTTGTGCCTTGGGGGCGTTGTGTGCTCCAGATGGAAGTTTTACTAGTGAAATTGAGGAAGCCTTTGCCACTATGAGGGGCGTTCAAACAATCACACTTGACTTTGCCTCGCTACTTATGAATTTCAAAATGGAACCCATAGAGGCTCAACTAGATAAAATAGAAGAAAATATTGCTATCTTGCTTTTGAAATTTAACCAATTAGTCATTATAGTCATAATTCCATTCAGGGGACAATGATAGAAAACATGTCACAAACACAGATAAAAAATGATGAGTTTGATAGTTTGTGCCAACAACTGGAGGATTGTGATATCTCCTTAACACAATAAACCTCCACTCCCCCATTGTTCGTAGGACAAACAATTATGAAAGTAAGACAACTTTTGGCTTGCACAGTGCCCCTTTTGAATGAAGGAAATGCCAAAACACAATCTAGAAGATTTATATAATATGTTTTTTCTTTATGTTTTGTAAATTTTGCAAAATATTACAAGCCTTTTGGAAAGTGTTCACTTCCAAAGACCTTTAGTATGTAAGGAAAGTATGTTTGCAGATAGCTATAATAGGTGATAGTTTAGAAAAGGCCCTAACATCATCTAATCTCGGTTTAAAGACAATTGTAATCTCATGGTGTACAAGTTGCGACCCACTGTAGATTTTTTTTCTAGAATATAAAATTTGCATCACTCAGATATAATCAAATTACAATATAACAAAGTGAATTGAATTTATTTATTATTTTTATTACTTTTTACCTTTTTTTGTGTCATTATTTATTATTATTATTATTATTTATTATTATTATTATGAATCATTATTTTAATTTATTTTAATGTAGTATGCATATTATGATTTTTTATTGGAAAAAATTGTTATTAATCAAAATTACAATATAACAAATTGAATTGAATTGATTTATTATTTTTATTACTTTTTACCTTTTTTAATTGTGTCACATTATTATTATTATTATATGATACTTCATTTTATGGACACAATAACATCTCTCTCATATTTAGCCAATATTTAATTGTTTACACTCATTTACAATTACTATAACATCTCCCTATATTGAGTTGTAGAACACCTCAAGCAATAGTATTATTCTATATCTCATTTTTAGAATGATTAATGTTTAAAAATATAGGAAATACCTTAAGTTAATACTTAAAGAAAAGATATCTAGCTAAAATTAAACTTATATGTGTGAAAAATTTCAGTAAAAGTTTAGTATATAAATTTAATTTTCAAAGAAAATATTTTAAATGAAAATAAGAATTGGATTGTAAAAATATAATATTATGATATTGAATATATCAAATAGCATTGCAACATTTTTCTTTTCCCAAAGAAAAAGACACATGTGATCTTATTCATAAAAAAAAAAAACAAAATTAGATTTTGTATATATTGAATCTGGAAATATGCCTCACGGCATTGACCTATGGAGAAAAAAAAATAGATTCAAAAATGCTAATCAAGAAAAATATACAAAGCTGAGTGTGGAAAAAATCGTTTAACTTTTCCTTTTTTCCTTTCTGTTTTTGCACTTTCTTGATGATGATAGTGTGGGCTCTTTATTAGAATCTGAACTATTGGATACTTGTGCTCATTTTGTGCCCCTAGACTCATCAAGTGCCTGAATCTTTATGGAGACAGTGCCCATCTGATTTTGGACTGCACTTTCAGACCTTTCCACAATACCCTCTTTTGTATGGTTACCTTGTTTTGCCTGAACATCTACATCTGCTTTACTCGGTTGACTTTCCACATTTCCTCCTTCTTCTTCTTCTTCGAGGTAAAGCTCTGATCACTGCCAATCTTTTGGCATATGGACTGACCTCTTTTTCTTTTTTGGATTCTTTTTTCCCTGAGGGCATGAGTTTTGCAAGTGATGTGTTTGAAAATATGAACAACCTTTAAGTGTTTTGATAATCTAAAATTTGGGTCCATTTGAAGTTTTTATGATTTAGTTGAATGTGATCAGGTAAATCTTTGCTAAAGTCTATCTCAACACATATTTTGTCAAAAGAGGAGACCTTTTTATATTTTTTAGATCCATCTTTTAAAATTTTCCCAGAGTATTTCCATTATCCTCTAAGATTTTATGGTGCCAGAAAGGAAGAGGGAGATTTGGAAGTCTCACAAAAATTGGCATAGCTATGACCACCATATTTTTAGCATCAAATTCTGGGAACCATGGGGTAATGAAGAGCCCTGCTCTACCCCAAAACCATGGTCGTTCATTCAAGACATACCCCAAGTCTGTCTGTGTATCAAATTGAAAAATGAAGAAGCCTTTTGAACACAATAATGGTCATAGTTGGATGTCCAAGAGGGAAAAACCCACTAGTACAGAGCATCATATTTAGGCTAAAAACCATTAAACCTACAAATAAAAGCCTTGGTTTGGAGAGAAAATAAGAAAGAGTTTACATCAGGAAAATTTACTTCCACCACATTTTATTTTCTCTACAATATAAAGGCTTAGAATATTTTGGATCTATTCAAGAAAATTAGACACATTCCCTTCACTATATCCTTGAATGAAACTAGTCCACTAAAATTTTTGGAACTCGAAGCTCCACCTCACAACCTTAGATTCAATATGATGGTGGCATTCTTCAGAATGCAATAACCCTTCATCTGGAAGGAGTTCTATAGCGATTTCCCTTTAAATATTAGGCATTGAGCAGATACAGGGAACCCCAAACTGCTTTGAATACTTTGTTTCGAATTTTGCACCAAGTTAGATTCCATAATCCATACAAGGTTTTTCCATTTAAATTTTTTATGAATATTTGAAATGAGTTCTTTACAGTTTCTGTCTTTTCTAAATGGACATGAAAATCCATGAGCATAATATCCTTGTCCAACGCGGGCTGCCATACACAGACAAAGCACTCATACAAAAATTAAAATGTAAGAGAAAGGAAAGCAGACAAAAAAACTTGTCGGCACCTCTCGTCACGGCCACACCAAATATGAGAAGACAACGTCATAACAACTGGATGGACACTTGTCTACATTATTTTTAAAAGATAAATATTTTTTTATTTCTTTTAATTATTTTCTTCCCTTAATTAAATTTATCTATTTAAAAATATATACCATAATTAATAATTAATATTTTTATTTAAAAATAATTCTGACATTCTATTTACATTTAAATTTTTATCATAAGAATAACCATCCTCGTCAATTAAACTCACTTTATTTAAAAAATAATAAATAAAAAGCTAATGCTTTATCTATTTAAAGACACATACCATTATTAATAACTAATATTTTTATTTGAAAAATAATTCTAACATTCTATTTATATTTAAATTCTTTATCATAAGAATAACCAGCCCCGTCAATTAAACTTACTTTCTCTAAAAAATAATAAATAAAAAGCTAATCCTTTGTATGTGAGGGTTCATAAAAAGTGTCTTTATCAATCCAAGTAACCCACGGTCCTGAAATCATGAACAGTAAAATCACCTCGCCCTCAATTTCATCCCGGGAAAATTTTAGGAATTCCTGAGGTTCTTCTGCAGATTTTTTGAATGTGCCCTCTGTGATGTGCATTAAATTTTAATGGCGAGTTGGATCTCGTAGTATATATATATAGAGAATCGACAGATCGAGATCTCAGCATATTTTGAAAGCAATTTATAATTGTTAGGCTTGATTGGATGGCAACTTAAAGCTGAGACCCACAATTCAAAGTGCAGCACCCTCAGTCTGAGAACTAGCGCCATAGCTTAACTGTTCTAATTGCAGAATTTTAAAACAGAAGTCCACAAAAGTTAAAGGCTGTGAATTTTATTTCTATTGCCTTAAAAGTCCCAACACGATTTGCATCACGCAAGAAAGAAAAAGATTAGATCGAAAGCGTGATCGTCCCATCATATCTTCATAGTTTTTGTACCATCAAAGAAGTCAAGGGGAGGATTCTATCCAAAATACTCAGTACAACTCTCAAACTAAACTTACAGCTCCAAGAACAGATTTTTTAATATTCACAAAATGAAAATCCTGTGTGTAACCATATCAAATATGAAAACTCAATAAACAATCCAGTCAGGTATGTGATCAGAATCCTTGGACTGCCCATCGTTTTCCCTAAATGCTGCTGGCAGTCCAAATTCTGATTCATTCAAAGACAGATTCATGTTAAAACTGCCCTGCCAGATGATGGTTACAATTCATGCAATGTCTGCCAGAGTTGTATTGAGGGAGATAATGGAAAATTACACCCAGAAACCAGATTGGACTACATTATTACATTGACAAACTTCATGTACAAGTTTCAAATTCCCCGATCCATTTCCACAGTTGCAGACCTGTAAATTCATCCATCATAGGTTATAAATAAATAAAATTCGCAGAATTTATGGGCAAAAGTTTTATGTGAGATCAGTTAAATTGCTATGATCAAGAACATGAAAAAGGATGATTTAGAAATTAATATTTTTTTTGAAAAAACATGAAAAATTAACCCATTTGCAAAATTTATATCCCTTGATACTTACTCTTCTGATGATTTGGAAGAGCTATACTTGAATCCTTCTTGATCAGGCCCTCCACCAGCCGTACTGCCACATTTAGCTACTGTTCTCACGCTCTCAATCAAGGCCTCTGTGTTGGATTCCTCAGAGAGAATTTCTGTGAGCTGCTCAGGGGAAATGACCAGCTTCACCCGCCAAACGCCATTTTTGTGCTTGGGGAGCATTTCCATGCAGGGCTTCTTGTACTTAGAAACAGTGGAAATGGTGTGAGTGGAAATCTTGGGAAGGAGCTGATCGGAGCCCCCACAGGAGGACAGGCGACATGACGAGGCAGGCAGAGCTGCAGCATGATCGTCAATAAACCCCTCTTCATCGATGTTACCACCGGCCAGGTCCAGTCCTCCCTGCCTGTGGTGATCAAGAGGGAGCAGGTAATACAATTCTCCATTGAGAAGCTCCTCGTTGTTAGGCAAGGGAGGGGAAGTAACCGTACCGGGCCGGAAAATGCCATGGCCAGGGTAGTCGTTGGTAATGCATTGGGCAGTGAGAGGTCCGTCGAATTCCATGACCCCTCCTGTGGCTGTCATGACCTTGATGGCCTCATCATCTTCTGCAACAAAGCTTCTCCACACGCAGTTTCCC
Source organism: Pinus tabuliformis (assembly GCA_031772625.1). Lineage (NCBI taxonomy): Eukaryota > Viridiplantae > Streptophyta > Pinopsida > Pinales > Pinaceae > Pinus > Pinus tabuliformis. Next base: position 697,558,888 of record CM062805.1, on the reverse strand, counting down.
ATGACATAACGCCAGTCAGTGTTCTTTCACCCTCACCCCTCACGCCTCCTGACACTCCCTCCCCTTCAATGATCCTCCGAACATGCTCAATCCTCAGGCTAGTCCTTGGCCTCTGTTTTGACAGCAAAAGCAAAGGAACCTGCTGCAACAGAGTGTTTGTAAAGCAAGCAATTTGCAGTTTTTTAATCATATTTAAAGCAGGGGTGGTTTCATTTTGTTGCGTGGGACGATCCATAATGTATTCGAGTAGTTGGGCGTGTTTTTCAAAAATTGTTAGCAGAAGATCCTCTTGTCCAAGCCGATGCTGCTGAAAAAGCTACCTGAGGGGCTCCACGCTCTGTACAATTCCATCATTTAGCAGTTTTTGATATTGCAGCTAACCAATGTGAACTGGTTAGTGAAATGGTTCTTGAGAATTTGCACTGAGGTGCCGCAATTTTTGACTGCTTGGTTGGTTAGCAGGCCACACCTATTGTGGGGGTAATTTGAAGAATTGGGTTGAGCCAACGCGTTTTTGACTGCTTGGTTGGTTAGCAGGCCACAGGAATTGTGGGGAAAATGTGGAATTCAAATTATTCCATGCAGATACCGATGTCTCTGGTTTGGATGTTGTCCTTGGGCTTTTAATAATGAATTATGAAACGCCGTTGCTTTTACACCATGTGGCTCCAGTGCAAAATAATTGTTTTGAGATGATTCTCGTTTGTTTTGAGATGATTCTCGTTTATTTTGAGAACACTGTTATTAGATATTTATTTATTTATTTATTTTCAATCTCAATCAACAATTCTATCAAAGTATCAAAGTAATAATAATTAAGAATGATGAGTATAAACACCAGGAGGAAATGATAAAATTATAAAAGTTGGTTCAGTTAGTTGTTTATTTAATTGTTTAATTTTATTTTAAATATTTTTTCAAAGTATTGTTATTTTAGAAAAATAAATTTGGTGTGAATTTTAGTTTTTTAATAAGTGGGAAAATCTATTATAATTCTGTTGTCAAACTAGTAGTGATGATAACTATTTGTATCGCTAACTGGAAAAGCAGGTTCACTCATCACCGTTATTCAAGAAAAACCACCCCACTTGGAATAACTTGCTAATGGTCCATAAAGGAGCAAGCTTGCACGGTTAACATATTTCTTTAAGTTAAAAAAAAAACGAACTCTTAACCAAACATAAATAGTTTCAGGGCACACTCCAAACCCATGATATAAATTTTAATTAATAATTATATATATATATATGAAATTTTAAAAATATTAATAAATTAGGGAAAAATTGAAACAAAATGATATATTATTAGTTTGAAAAAAAAAAAAATTAAATAAAGTAGTAATATTATTTTTAATATAAAACTACTCTAAATAGATTAAAATAATTTAACTGTTTTAAATTCATTCAATTTTGATCGTATATTTACTTAAAAAAATTGTTCATTTAATCAATTTGGTTATATATAAATTTATAAGTAAAAAATGTTTAAACTATTATTTTATAAAATATAAAACACTTTCCAAAAAATAAACAATTTATAAAATATCAAATTAGACTTTCAATATATTAAAAAAATTATTCAAATTTTATTATATATAAATTGATTTAAAAACTAGTTAAAAATATAATATCATTAAATTGGAAGGTAAATATATTTGAAATGTTTATTACTTTTTATAATTGAAAAATATATGATTTTTATTTTATAATTAGAATTGTTTAAAAAATAATTATAATTATTAAAAATATCTTATCAAAAATTAAAAAAATCAGTAAGAAAAAACACAGTATTTGTATTAATGTAGGAATATTTACATACTGAAAAAGTGATATGCTTTGACAGCAACACAGTATAATAAGGCAGTGTAAAAACTGAGCACACTGAGATAATAGATACATTGCAAGGCAAGTCACAATATGTATACTAAAAGATTTGTATGAGCATGAGAACTCATCAAAGTTACCAGGATAACTTCCAGGTTCATATGGATATAAATAATAGATACATTGCAAGGCAAGTCACAATATGTATACTAAAAGATATGTATGAGCATGAGAACTCATCAAAGTTACCAATAACTTCCAGGTTCATATGGATATAAAACAAAGCCAACCAGTTGGGATAAAACCAAAAGATAGTAAAGAGATCATACCTTCTGCGAATAGGTAGAAATCGTTTGGCAAAAAGAAAAATACCTGATAAATACCAAAAAATAGAGTGGATCAAGTACCTGACCAAGAGAAATCTTCTATCTGGAATGTCGCTGAGCCCATTTGTATCTCCATTTTCCATATGCCAAGCTGGCTCGTTAGTCCCATCTTTGACAAATTATCAGCTTTCTGGTTCTGGAATCTGTCCACATGTTTAATATTGTAGTCCTTTTTCCTGTTCCATAATGCATCTATCTTGTTCATCCACCTTGATAATATGGGGAGCTTTTTGACTGATTTCCGTTTGACATGATCAATGATGATTTTTGAGTCCCCAAAGATATGAAGGTTCTAAATGTTAAAAAATGTGCCTAGTTGAAGAAGACCAGCTAAAGCCATTGCTTCAGCTTTATTGTTCATACCCTTTCCTCCATTCCAATAAATGGAGATTTTCTGCTCTTCATTCATTTCAATGTAAACACCACAAGCACATGTACCTTGCTAAGAAGCCCCATCAAAAAAAGCTCGTGGGAAGCCCATCTGTAAAACTGCATTGTTCCTTGAAATTTTATTTTTGTTTTTATGATCTGTCATCTTTGTTGGGAGGGATGAATGAGTAGCTAAAATCTTGTCTAGCACAGGCTTCTTATTTTCCTTCCCATTTTGAAAAACTAAACAATTCCTCCACTTCCATATATACCATAGAAGAAGTTGCGGAATAGATCTAAGCCTTTTTTCCTGAGAGCTCCACCATATCAAAGCTTCTTGCATAGTAGAATGTGTCACCAACCTGAGCCCAAAATAATGAGCTAGATCCATCCATAACTGTATTGTGAAGGTGCAATTTAGGAATAAATGTGAGTTAGTTTCTTCCTCCTTTCTGCACAAGAAACAAATACCTGGACTAGCCCAATTCCTCTTTTGAAGATTCTACCAGGTAAGATTTTTATTATGAAACACAAGCCAGAAAAGTGTATCATTTTGTTGGGAGCCCCAGATTTCCACATTGCTAACGGAAAAATCGTATTATTAGGAAAGGGGATATCCTTAACTAATTTAGAGTAAATGTCTTTTACTTGTACTTCTATCCCCTTCCTTTTCCCCCTCCAGGTAAGGGAATCATTTCCCTCCGAACAACATATTCCAGAAAGTTTCATGTGCATCATTATGTTGTTCCATTGGTGAATTAATTCACCTCTTAAACCCAAGACTGTAGGCTCCTTCCAAATAGGGATAACCCCTGCCATCCTGCTATAATCTGATTCCAAGTGAATAAACCCCTTCTATGGAGGGCCTTTATGATCTTTTGAGGAATGATGAGATTTTCCTCAGTGCCCATTATATGATCAAAACCAATATAAACATTTCTTCCATTTTGGAAGTTCCAAGAGAGATTTTTTAGGAAGATAGACTCTATTTTCCTGAAACTTAGCCAAATAGCAGATCCTTGTGAGTGTCCAATAGTTCCTTTTCTGTACCAATATATTAATTCCTTGTTCCCCATGTATTTCTTCCTTAGAGAAGTACTCCAAAGGTTGTCCCCACTAATGCCTCTCAATAGTGTTTTACATAGAAGAGCTTTACCAAAAGTTCTAATATCCAAAATACCCCAACCCCCCAGCTCTTTAGGAAGTGTAATATTTCTGAGACTAGTCAGATGATATTTTCTTTTCTCCCTACAGCCTCCCCATATAAAGTTTGCCATGAGCCTGTTCAGCATAGAAATGATCCCAGAGGGGATAAAGAACAGATGGCCCCAATATACTGTCATCTGGGCCAGCACCGATTGTGCTAAAACCACCCTGCCAACCAAAGAGAGACACTTGAATTCCCACCCAGCAATTCTTTTGTGGAAATGGTCCAAAATCCACATCCAATCAGATTTCTTATAATGCACTGGTTTTAGATAAAAACCAAGATATTTTACCCCATCCTTGATAGGATTCACCTTAATATTAAATAAATCCTCCAGATATTGCTTTGAGACTGTATCCCCATCATCACAATAAAAAGAGGACTTCCCTTCATTGATTAGGATACCCGATGCTCTTTGGAAATTTTTTAGTATGTTATGTATGCTTGCCCATGTAAGCCTACAGAGTTTTGCAAAAATCATGATATCATCAACAAATAAATTGTGGGAGATATGGATACCCCTACAGATCATCAAAGGCTTACATTGCTTATCCTTTATAGCCCTTCTAATATGCAAACTCAAAGAGTCCATAGCAAGAATGAAGAGGAGAGGAGATAGGGAACATCCCTGCCTAAGACCCCTCCTTGCCAAGAAAATTTTGTTGGAAGACCATTTATAAGGACAACAAATTTAACATTTTCCACGCAGGCCATAATCCATCTCACACACTCATTTGATAGTCCTATTTTACATAGTATGCATCTGAGAAAACCCCAATCGAGACTATCATAAGCTTTTTTTAGATCTAGTTGAAGAATAGCAGCATCCAGCTTCCTGGTATGAAATGAGTGTAAGCTTTCCTGCGTGTTAGCCACTGCCTCTATTATGTTCCTGTTGTGGAGAAAACCATGTTGTTCCGGAGAAATGAATTCTGACAAGGTCCCACGAATTCTATTAGCAATTATCTTGGAGATGATTTTGTAAATTACATTGCAAAGGGAAATAGGCCTAAAATCCAAGAAAACAGATGGTTTTTTCTTCTTAGGAATGAGAGCAATATATGTGGAGGAAATGTGTTGATGAATACTTCCTAGCTATCTCGACTCCTCCACCATTACGAGAAGATCATCTTTAATCAGGTCATAAAAATGAATGAAGAACTCAATAGACCACCCATCTGGTCCAGGGCTTTTGTCCTTTTTGAAAGATTTCATAATTGATAGAAGTTCCTCTTCAGAGACAGGCTGCCATAATTCTTTGTTTTTGCTCTCATCAAACATAGTGGGAAAGAGGGCAATACCCCATAAGATGTCCTTCATACTACATGCCCAGATGGTAAAGATATTGAAATTTTATGTTTGAAATGTTTATTGATATTTTATAATATTTATACTTGGAAAAAAATTATTTCATATTTATTTTAATTTTTTTTTATAAATATATAACATGTAATTTTTTTTAAATATTATTGATGAATTAAGACTACTATGTAAATTTATTTTAGATTTATTAAATCAAATTTCTTAATATATAAATTTAAATTTAAATTGATACAAGTTTTTTAAAATTTAAATTGATAAAAGTTTTTTAAAGATAAAATAATAAATTTAAATTTTTTAAAGATAAAATAATAAATTTAAATTGATATTTTTTATATATAAAAGGGAAAAAATTATTTATTTATTTTATTTTAATTTTTTATAATTTTCAATATTAAATTATAAAAATATAATTCAATTTTCATTTTTATATTTGTAATAATTTTTTTTATTATATCTATGGATCCTCTTAAAGAAGCATTTATGACTTTTTCCTAATATAGTCAAAGAGCATAACTATTAAAGCCATATGACATCGATTGATTGTTGAGTGGGGCCTCCATTATTAACAAATATATTTTTTATCCATCACAACAATAAATAGCAATAAAAATATACATTTGAAAAAAATTATACTCAATAAAAATATACATTTGAAAAAAATTATACTCGCAAACCTTTTTTAAAGAAGATATTTTATAATTTAGATAGGAAAGGAATTATATATATAATTTCAACAAAACATTAAATTATACCATATATAAGTTAAAGTTGTCAAATAAATAGCAATAAAAGTCTTAACATTTGAAAAAAATTATACTTGCAAATATTTTTCAAAGAAGATATTTATAATTTAGATAGGAAAGGAATTATATATATATATAATTTCAACAAACCATTAAATTATACCATATATATATAAGTTAAAGTTGTCAAATAAATAGCAATAAAAGTCTTAACATTTGAAAAAAATTATATTTGCAAATATTTTTCAAAGAAGATATTTTATAATTTAGATAGGAAAGGAATTATATATATAATTTCAACAAACCATTAAATTATACCATATATATAAGTTAAATTTGTCAAATAAATGGCAATAAAAGTCTTAACCTGTGGAAAAAATTATACCTGCAAACATTTTTCAAAGAAGATATTTTATAATTTAGATAGGAAAGGAATTATATATATAATTTCAACAAACCATTAAATTATACCATATATAAGTTAAAGTTGTCCAATATGTATACCGCTCTTGATAAACCACTTAATTTGTATAATTACTCTTTGGTTAGGTAAACCAAAACTGGTTACAATATACCTTTGCATGTGACATGGAAAAGAGACACGCTGATAAAACGAAAGGGCAAAGTACCATTGCAATGCACTGAGGACATGTGTCAGAATGTACAATTTGATAAATCTTCAAAAGTTCATATCAACCCATAACCCCACGCGAGTCAAGTGACTCGCACTTTACTATTGCATTGAAGTCAAATAAATATTATGTTATGTTGGACCATCAATTTGAGGAGGGCAATAGAGATATTACAAACTTTATTAAAAATGAGAGAATTGGAGGACAAGAATGAATGTGGGACACATGTGCATGATTATGCCAATTAAGGAGAAGGCATCGCATCATTTGGTGGACACCGCCCTTTGTTTTCTACTTTTATGTTTTTCCAAAACAATAATATTAGATTCGCACTATCTGGGTATTATTACTTTTAATACATGATCATATCTTATTTTATTTTAATGTGAACCCTCAACACGTTCAATATTTTAACAAATAAAATTCTTCATTATTTCTCTCATCCTACACATGCGTGCATGTGATCCTTCATCCACTTGGTCTAGGTCATTGAGTCTCCACCAATGAAATGCAAAGAGAAAATGGGAGCTCTAAGCACAGAAGAGGAAAAATGAAGGGTGATGAAGGAGGAGAAAAGTTAAAGAAAAGGGTCATTAATCAATGGTACACTTTTTTGGTGATCCCATCATTAATAAAAAAGAAATGCAGGATTATGAAGTGCCACACAACAAATTCATCCCTAGTATATTTATCACGGACATTTGTATAATTGAGAAAAAGAGCGAAGTGCCACGCAGGAAAGAAATCAACGAAAAAAAAATTGACCAAAAGGGTCACTTTGCTTGGAAACCCTATGGTCAAGGAACGAAAAAATAACAGGCATCATTCAAGTGTCTAGCAAAGGAAAGATTGAAATACTGAAGTATCAGGAAAATTTGTATATCAAGCAAAGAAGGGCTATGTGTCAACAAAGCACATGTCATGAGGAAGGTGGTGTTAGAATAAAACAAGGGTGATTAGACTATATAATTCCACTAAGGGTTATGTGTCAACAAAGCACATGTCATGAGGAAGGTGGTGTAAGAATAAAACAAGGGTGATTAGACTATATAATTCCACTAAATTGACAGTGTGAATGGAAGTATGTTAAGAAAAGAAAGTGTGAATTGACAGTGTGAATGGAAGCCTAATTCCACACTTCATATCTCTTTTCTTTTAGATTCACAATATTTCATCATTGGTGCCAAATTGCTTAGAAGATTGGATAAAAGTAGAGAAAGTTGGATATCCTATGTACCTTAAACATAAGCATTAGCAAGAGTGGAAAGTGTTTTCAAGGTAGATAGGGGTATAGATGAGAAGGCTCATTATTGGTGCCAAATTGCTTAGAAGATTGGATAAAAGTAGAGAAAGTTGGATATCCTATGTACCTTAAACATAAGCATTAGCAAGAGTGGAAAGTGTTTTCAAGGTAGATAGGGGTATAGATGAGAAGGCTAATATTTTCATTGATATTTAATGAACATAGTAAAAGATTCAAAGTGATAATTAGTGGTTAGTTATTATGGAGTGAGGGAATAATATTTTAAAATAATTCTACATATTTAATATTGTAAGTCTGAATAGGTTAAAGAACCGGTTATGATAGTAAAATTTTTTAATGAACACGATATTTTGATAAAGTGATTAGGGTAGTTTTTTCATTATTATTTTATAAAGAAAATATTTAAAAAATTAAATTAAATTTGAAAGATTTTAAAATCACAAGGTTGTTGCAAAATGTGTTAAGCGAGAAGATCAAATTAAATCAAATTAATATATATTATTTTGGCTCTTTCAAAATTTTCAACCTAGAAATTTTTGCGGGAAAAACCAATTGAATGATCTTTCATCGACTAAAAGAAAATTACAATAAAATTTTCACGCTTTTAAAATAAGTTACATTATATAAGAATACCATAAGAAAAACCATGAGTTATAAAAAACCAGAGCTTGAAAACCATCAACGATAATGTGATTTTATGATGAATCAAATTTACCTAAACCACCCCAACAAAATAACAATAAAATGATCTCACACACTACAAAGAAAAACCATTCCGCGAAAGATTTTAACGTTGAGAAATGTTTTAAAAACATATAGTAAAACTTCCATCATTGATATTAAAAGTTTTAGTGAATATTTGTTGTAACTAAAAATAACAAGCACTCAAAAATTCTACCAAACTGTTTTTCCTTGTATAATGTGCTTAAAATAGTAGAGTGCAATGGTGCTACACAATATTGTGTGTATATATATATATATACTGAAAGCACTAGTGCATATTATAATTTTAAAAGCGCTAATGCATATTATATAATTTTAAGGAACCAATGTATTATATATGATTAACACCAATACAAATATATACGTGTGCATTGTGAAGTATTGGTAATGGTAACAACAATGTTATTGGCATTATTAAGAGGATCGATGTTGTTGTGGTAGTCTGAAGCATTGGTGCTCTTATTATGGCCATTAGCAATAGTGTGTCAATGCATTATTGTATCGACGTGAAATAATCATTGAAACAATCTAATACGTAAATATGTAGGAATCATATTGTTTGTTCAAGTGAATACAATACAATAATATGATACAGTTAAATAATGAATTTCCCTGCATTATGGGCATACAAATGTAGCTTCTTGTCTTTTCAATATTATTTTAGTTATTTATTTAAAAATCAAATATTTTATAATAATATTGATTTTTATTTTTTAATTAGTGTGTTTGGATTTAATCATTCATATATATATTAATAACAATTTGTTTGTAAATGTAGATTTATATAATAATCATTATTTTATACATTTACGAGGGGAATTTCAAAGTCTAAAATGGTCATTCTAAAGAAAATAATAAAATAAGAGTTGTAGTCTAACTCCCACATCTTAATTCTTAGCGAATTAGGTGTCCAACATTCCTCCCTTAATCCGAAGGGGTATGTGTGAGTTCAAGAAGAGAGTTGTAATACAAAATGTGTAAAAATGCATGGCAGCACTAGGTTGAATGTGCTCTCTGAAATATTGGCATTAGGTGGTGGTTTAAGGATGACCACCAACACTAGAGCGCTTAGTGTAGTTCCTGGAACTCTTCGAAATTTGGCATGAAGTTGAATTCTTCTACTAGAGGAAGTGTCCCTAATGCTTTGGAAAGGAAGATCTTCAACCTGGAAAGGGAGGTTTGCAACTGTGGTGGTTTAAGGGTAACCACCAACTCTAGAATGCTTAATGCAATTTTTGGAACTCTTCCAGAACTAGCAAGAAGCTGAAGTCTTCTGCTAGAGGAAGTGTCCCCAATTCTTTGAAGAGGAAGAAGCTCAACCTAAAAAGGGAGGTCTCAACCCCGCATAGATGGTTTAAGGTTGACCACCAACCAAAGGCATGCTTAGGGGCATCTTTGTTTCTGGCTACAACTCTAAATCTAGTATGCAGGTTGTGGATTAGGTTCGCTTGATATGTCTTTGAAGCTTGTACATGACCATCACTTCCCTCCCTCTCAGGTACAAGGTGAGAAGACGAAGAAAAATCAGCAGCAAGACCTTTTAATATTCTAGAGAAATTCTGACATATGGTTGAAATATCTTCTTGGTTGTTGAAGCCCATTGTCGAGAAGCGATCCATCCAACATGAATCTTTGTTCTTATAAGATGCTTGTTTTTGAAGTATGTGTGAAGAATGAGTATGCTGACCACAATGCTTGCACGGATGAAGATCAAAACAATGATCTTTCACATGGCCAACTCTGTCACAATGTTGGAATAAACATTTTGTTGTTGTTGTTGTGCAAGAGGAGCAGAAACTGGAACATCTGAAGGTGTACGGTCATGAAGGAATCCATCACTCTGAAACTGAATAGGCTTTGATTAATCTAGAATATGAAAGGACACATCCTTGTCATATCCAAGACCAGTTTTGTGCTTGTTATGGAAAAAAAATTCCAAACATCTGATGATTGGCTTACGAAGTGTACACTGAATTTCTACGTCTGTATTCAAATCTTTTCTTGTACTGGGGTCAGTGATATAAACAATTTCTGGTTGTTGATTACAGTCAACTTTGGACTCAAAAATGGGATTATTCGAAACAAAAACAAGTTCGGAATCATGACTACGTTGTTGTATCTCCTCTTGTTGTATCAGAGGTTCACACTACAAAAAAACTATCTTTTCTTGTGCATTTTGTAGACAGATTTGAATATATGTGAGAGTGTCTTTGCTGACTTTAACTGTGCTTTCAGCAGTAGACATGATTATAGTTTTAATAACTCTAACAAATGGTCAATCTAAGCCATTTTGGTAACCCCGCGCTTCAACAATCAACAAATCACAAAATAATAAGGAAGATAAATACTCACTAGCTATGTCTTCAAGAAAAGATCATCACTTAATGATCAGGCGCTCAAAATTATGCTCAAAAATCAAAGTGTTAGAATTATGTTAAACTCAGCTTCAGATCGAAGAGCTCATCATTCTCATTCTAACGGTGCAAACAAACTTAAATATGAGCTCGTATACAAAAGTTAGAGCAAGTCAAAGTTTAAGTTTGACTTGTCTACATAGCAGGATTGGATGACGTGGAAAATCCCTTCAGAGAATGAGGAGGCACCAAGTGGAAGGCTGCCATTGGCCCCCGCATATCGAAAATCACAGTCACAAGCAAAAAGATGTTTGAAATTGGCCCTGACGCAGACATGTTGCGATGCGATCTAATTGCAATCGCATATCATAGGTGGACGAGTATTACAGAATCGGCCCCCGGCGAAGCCTAGTTATGATGAAATTTATCGTGTATCACAATCACAGAAAAGGGTTGTGTTCGTGATGGTTCAGGAAATAATCACCGAATTCCGATTTGCAATGGATTTCCCGGACGCGATATTTTATATATTCTAGTTAATACTCCCGTCAGGTCTGCAATATCACTATCGCAACATCACCACCATGTTAACAAGACCTTCAATCCGCCAAACTTTGCTGATTGTGATTTGCGATACGGCTGACACAATATAACCCATCGTGTGGTGAAATATTCGCTCAATTAGCAAATTTTGGAGTGAATTTGTGGGATTATGTCAGTTTTGGAGCAATTTGTGGAACAAATAGTGGGAGAACTAGAAGTCATAGCTTCTTCAGTTCTTATCCAAATTGGATGCAGAAAGAGGCTAGATGGCCATTTTTGAGTATTTTGAATTGATTGAGATAGGTTTCAAAGGCATTTTGAGCATTGTAAACACACTTTTGTTGTAATTTTGAGCAGAATAGAGAGGCCCAAGCATTGGAAGCTGGACGAAGGAGACATAGCCCAGAAGGGGTGAACTCTTCATCAAACCTCTGTGTTGTGTGTTGTATTTTGATGTTCTTTGTTGTTCATTTGTTTTTCTTTATCAAGTGTTTTATGTTAAATTTTTTATAACCTTTACATAAGAAACTCCCATGGGAATCAGTGAATTAAGCAAAATGGTGAATCCGTAAGCACTTGATAAGCAAATGATAAGCATCTTGGGTTTTATTCTGAATTGGGAATTAGCACAACATTACTAATCTGCTCCATTTTAGATCACTTAAGGATGTAGGCTCTTCAAATGTGCCTCCATACATCATATGGCCATCAAAACAATATATACTCTAACATACCATATGGCTCAATTCACAAAATAATTTTGCACCATGCTCCATATATTAAAAATTCAATGCACTTTATGGGATATATTATTGGATTTTGTAGAAAATACAACAAGCACCACTTGCAATATGAGTTATTTATATCAATCTTATGCACTGACATGTCATGGATCAGCCTCAACCAATGCATATGAAGAGAAAGAAACCAGCAATGACAGTTATATCAATCTTATGCATTGACATGTCATGGTTCAGCCTCAACTAATGCATATGAAGAGAAAAAAACAGAAATGACAGTTGTAGCATCAACTGACTCTTAATAATGAAATGACACTCTGTAAATGCACCCAAAATATTAACTGTGAAGAGCCTTCATGAATTGAGCACAACAAGGAGGAAAAACTTAATGATACACTTTTTTTATTTCCTTAATTGACCCAGATTCGAATGATTATCAGTCGATGTAAAATGTATGCCCAGAATCATATGTCTGCAGTGTGAGAGAGATAATTGTGTCGATTTTGTTTGTTGATTTCATCGTGGTTCCTCATAGGATTTTAATCCTATCTTTTTTATTTTATGTGTATAATATGTCTCAGTGGGATGGAGGGTTGAAAGGGTTGGTCGATTGCGAGCTAACAACAATGTTTTGGGCTGAAGGTGGCCTCAGATCAAAATGTGGGAGCCGGATGGAGTTTTGGAGCAGAGGGGTTGTGATGGCTGGAGGATGTTCCGCCTCAGAAATAAACAATAGGGAATATGGGCTCACTAAAAGGAAGTTGAACAGTTCTAAATTCAAATGGCTTCAGCCGACCTGTGGTTTGGAGGAAACCAGTGGTGTGAGGACTGGTGGTTTGGAGGAAACTAGGGTGTGAGGACTGGTGGTAGGAGGCAGTATTACAGGATATCAACAGTCTTTGGTCCACTAGAACGGAGGGTGGACATAAAATTTTGGAATTACCCCACCAAATAAAAGCGCACCTCTGATATATCTCAGTCTGGTCCAGAGCTCTTGTGACTAATGCTAGGGTCCAAGGAAGTACACACAGTTGCCGATGATGGAAATTTAGGACTATGCCCTAAAATATCATACACAGATCAAATCACAACAGATGTGACATGAAGAACAACTTGAGCATTGTCAAAAATTTAAAAGCACCATGGTCTTGCTTCTGGGAACACATTAGAGAGACTAAATACAGAAATGCCAACCTGCACATTCTGTAATTAAAAAGACAAATTCTGATAACCTCTCAGATATCTTGCTAAAGCCAATAGAAAATACTGAGTAATTTTTCTCTACTAACCAAAAATGCCAGCTCTCAAATTCAATAATTAAGCAAGATCGATTCTATTAACCTCATCAGATTTGTTACTAAAGTCAATAGAAAAACAGAGTTGCCATTATCTATTAACCAGAAATGCTAGCTCACAAATTCAATCTCTTGACGATCCCGCATGGAGGCTCCAATCTCTCTTAATCCGAGGGTTGCCAAATCACTAGCTCTTCTGTGTTAAGCTTTGTTGAATTCAGAGGAATGGGCTGATGGAAATTTCCATTACAAAGCTGGAGGAGGAAACAAGTTCCTTGCATTACTAACTAATTCAGGAACGCAATGAACAATGTCTTTTGGAGTATAGATTCAAACAACTACCATCATTGTTACCGCTAGTGGCATTTTTCTCCTCAGACAAGTTAAATGACCAGGCATTTTCATATTTGTATCTTTAAGTAGAGGAATGGGTTGGAATAATGTGATTGTATGAGCTTTCATAACCAACACGAACCAACATATAATCAAACGTGTGAACTAGCATATACTCAAACACACCCTCTAAAACACCCGCACAAAATGTGGTATGAGGGAGTCTTCAAAACGACTCAAGCAAAGGAAGACATAGAGCCTATAATGGTATGTTGATATGTGCAATGGTCATTGCTTGTTTGCAGGGAAAACTCTGAAAACACAAGAAATTCCAAAGTCGATGTCCATGCTTTGAAGGACAAAGTAGCATCCTTCGCTTCTTCATTATGCCTTGTAGAAATTTTTGATCCTCATAATGTCGACTTCAATGACACCAATTTTCATAAAAAGGGGCCCATTAAATCATCAAAACTAACTAAAAATATCACCTAAAGACAATCTTCTAAGCCCTCAGAACTAAAAAACGATAAAGAATGATTTGAAACCTGGTAAGATTAAAGTTTTCAAGATTAAACGAAGTCATGGAGAATTTTCAAATGATGGTCCTTTGAAAGGTCACGGTCCTTTACATGTTGCGAAGAATGACACAGTTAACCAAAACAATGGCATCACCAAATCCATGAAACTTAAAATGGTAAAGAATGGCTCCAGAAGAGACATGCCATGGTAACCTATAACAAGGAAATGAAGGAAGATTGTGATTTTGATGAGTAGGCAAAATGGCAGAAAATTGGCACAAAAATTAATTATCAAACCAGAGAATAACAAGTAGAGTAATGTCCATAATGGCAAGTGTGAAGAATCTTGTAGGTCATAGTGAGGTTAGGTAAGAGAAATATTCATGTTGATGATGCCTTGAATTTGTATAAAAACAAGATGACTATCTGAAATAAGCGCAGGAGAGATGGAAGATGCAATGCTGACAAGCTTTAGGAATGAGGCAGAGATGACATGCTAAAAACGCCCAGGTTTGGCTTGCTCTGATACCATGTTAGATACATGATGAGCACCAATATTGCAAAAAGAATGCTGCAACTCTTGGGCTACCAGCTTTACTTTATCAACTCGGGGTTCGTACAAACTTGGAGGTGACAATGTTGTATACACAAGTAAAAGTGATGGTTCTGCCTTTTGTCACTGTTCAGCTGGCGAGAGACCACTAGGGCTTTCAAACTAGACTTCTATGGATTCAAAAGAAGCTTGGTTCCTTGATGAAAGAAATAGAAATCTACTCTAAGAGAGAGTTGATCTACTGCAATAATGAAAAAGAATGAAATTAAATGTTAAGGCACACCATTTCCTAATTAACTTCCAAGAGCTATGCTTTTCAATAATGCTAAATTAACATGAAAAAAATGCTACTATCCTAAGCATGGAAGTTAAAAACATCAAACATCATTGTTATGCATGTTAAGGGCTAAAATAAATATGTTTTTCCTTTTTATGCTTTTCATGGAAAATCAAGTGTGCACGCTAGTCTCTTTTGGTGATGTGGCAGGTGGTTTAGGGATGTTGGTAGATGGCTAGAAGGTTCAGGAGATGGTTGGAAGGTTTGGGAGACCCTTGGATGACCTTGGGAGGATTTCTATAGGTTTTCCCTCAATTTGGCCTCAAAACAGGCCACTATAGGAAAACCTACAAGATGTACTAGAAACCTACAGGATTCCCTATATTTCTACAAGATACAACCGAGAGAAAAATGATGGGTGTTGGAGGTGATGGAAGGCTTAGTGAAGGTGGTTGATGGGTGGAATGGAGTGAGAAAAGGCTTAGGATCACTCAAAACCCAAAACCAAGTTTAGGAGATGGTTGGATTCGCTCAAAATGCTTGAGGAAATTTCTATGTAAAATGATGGAATTGGTGAAGGTTTTGATGAAAACAAGGAATTCCTATGGGTGGATGAAGTTGGATGGTGGTTTCTTGCTATGAGACCTCTTTCTACTTTTGAAGCACTTGCTCTGCATCAAACATGTGTAATTTCCAAAAAGTCATGTAAACAATAAGAATTCTTATGAGCTAGAAAAGCATAATTTAATGAACTAACGTCTACCTTATGCATGAGGAAATTGTTGAATAAAATGGAATCATGGATGAGATCTATTGCAAGAATGAACATAGAAGAGATGAAAATGAAATCCTACTTTGCAAAACTGATCAAATGCTAGTTTAAGTACATCAAACTCTAAATCTTATGAAAGAAATGGAAATCTGTCTTTTTGGGGCTGCATAAGGGTCTTTTCCTCAAATCATGATCCCAAAAGGAAGAAGTGAGGCTAAGACACCTACTGACAGCTTTGTGGTGCTTCTTTTATCCCTTCTAACCTACTATTGAAGTAAGGCAAAAATGGAAGCAAACTAATAAACAATTAATCAAATCTACATTACTTGCAATAAAAACCTTCTAAAAACAGTTTAACCATGAATCTATGAAACTAAGCTAAGCATAAAGATACAAGAAGAGGAGCCTTTTCTACTCTGGTTAGGACCTAACCCAAGAGCTTCAGCCCTCTAAGTTAACTCAATACTGTATGAAGAAAAAGCTCATTCTTATTACCAAAACATAAAATTACATCAAAGTCTTCCACAAGTCTAAAGCTTGAAAATAACTAGAGTTTTTGTAATAAAAATTTGAATCCTAATGAGGCTCTAGACCTCTCTACTTATACAAATGAAGTCCCCAATGACTTCCTTAAATTTAAGGAGGCTCAACTCCCAAACTCGAGATGAACTAACTCTTTGTCTATCACTTGCTCGACTGCCTTCTAATCTTCATGACTTCGTTGCTTGTACTCCGAGTTGGTGGGATTAATGGAGGAATATTCGAATGGGGGAGGAGTAAATGAGGATTATTTACCTCCTACAATATCTCTCCCTTGTCCCATTCGAGTTTCAAACATTAGTCTTGCCAAAATTCCTTGATTTCCTCTTCCAAACCTGAATTCAATGCATATTAGTTCACTAAGCATAATATCTCACTTTAACTCATATCATTAAACAAAAAATAATCAAAACTTGTAATAAGTTGTGAGAAGAGTTGGTTTGACTAAGCTAGGAGGTGAATTAAGGCCCATATAATTACCCAATGATGAGGCTCATCATCACCCCCTACTAAAAGTGTTGCTCATCCTTTGAGAAACTCAATCAATATCCATGTCTTTCATAGCTCTAGTGGCCTCCCCGAAGAAACCCGCCTTCTTTTCTATCTCCTCCCACTGCCTCCTTTCTTCTTCTTCCTTCCTTCCTTCTAGCATCCCTAAGAGCAGTGGTGGACTGAGTCTCAAGCCAATCCAATTGACTTTAAGCCTTTGAATATATTGCTTGTACATGGGTGTCCTGTTCAATGCTTCTCTCATTCTTTGAGGAGAGTGGTACTCTCTTATCTTTAAACTATATGGCAATTTGTTCCATCTCCTCAGGCAAGCTTGGATGCTTTCATCCCATAACAATCTGAACATGTCCTCAAAATGTAAAATTGCTTTATCTTGGGTAGCAAGATACTTGGGTGCAAACTGAGGATCATTTGAAATTAAATTATGTGTACTGATGAGGGCCATTGGATTTGACTGCTCAGCTCTGATCATAAGAGGCTCTATTTGTTATATTGCCAATATCTTCTTCATTTCTGCAGCCCTTGCTTCCTCATGGTTCATCCATGATGCCAAAGCCATCAACTATAAATCTCCTAGCTTGAAATTAGGGTCCCATACATTCATGTATGTTAAGGCCATGTTATGCAAATAAAAATCAGACATCTTGGCCCTATCTTCCAATGTACTTTGATCACAAAGATCAATGAACTGTCTATAATCCTGAAATGGCATAGTGCCTCTCTATGTTAGGGTCTTGATTTGGAACTGAAACCATTGTTCCTTAAGGTATAGGGCATAGGATTTAGCTGGAATCCTACACTGGATTGCTTCCAAAGAGAGACTGGCCATACATGCCAATTGGTTCTCTCTTTCTTGCAGCTGTCCTTTCAACCATGCATTTTCTATCTCTAACTGATTTTTCATTATGGCCTCTTTGTACCTCAAGCTACTTAGCTCTCTGCCCATCTATTTCAGCTTCTCCTCCATGTGACTAATTTCATCCACCCCCTTGGACTTGGCAACCGGCATCCATCTATGAGTTCTGCATCTCTCCTTCTCAAGCTAAAAGAATAATCGAATAGAAAATTTTTGTGGAATGACCCTGCCCCCTTCAATAAATCTGTAGTAGGAGTCTAGGTTAGGTTGGGGGCTAGGTTCCCTTAGCTATGGGTTCTCTTCTTTAGTTCCTTGCTATAGGCTTCCCTCCTTATTCAATTTCTGAGTCTCCTATAGGTTTACAAAATTCTCCTGTAGGATTGCTTCTACTTCCTGTAGGTCTTGTTGTGTATCCTGTAGGATTTCTTTTCCTTTGGATGAGGTGGATCTAGTTATAGGCCTTCACACATAGGTGATAGGAGACTTAGGAGGAGGATTTTTCTCTTGCTGTTTAGGTGAGTCCTCAATTATAATGGGAATTTTGGATGGAGTTTTGGGTTTCCCTGCCTTATCCTTGTGCTTTTCCTTGTTCTAAAATATAAGGGGGTCTGCCTCTGACTTTTGCCTTTCTGTTTGATAGGGGTGCTAAAAGTAGTGAGGGTAGTTGTTTCTTCTCTCTCAGTGGGTTCTAGAGACACCCTAGGTGACTCCTCCTTGTCTTCTGCCTCTTCTTTTCCATTGCCCTTTTCCTCTATGTTTTTCCCCTCTTCTCCTTCTTCTAGATCCTCATCTTGTTTATCAGTCTCCTCCTTGACATCTTCCTCTATTTCCTCATCAACTTCCTTCTCTTTCTCCTTCTCTTCCTCCTCATCTATCTCATCTTCATCCCTCTTTGTTTCTTCTCCTTCTGTTTCAATTTCTTCCTCATCTTTTTCACTGACAGTAGGACTAATGTCATATGTGAGGGCTTTGATATCTTCCTTTGTCTGCATGTCTCTGAAAATATCCCATTGGATAGGAATTCTGAGGTTGTGAGAGAATCTTCTATGATGATTCTAATTAACCCATGGTGGGCTAACTGTTGGTGGTTTCCCTCCTGCACCTTTATGCTTGTGTCTATCAATGATTGTAGAAGGAAGTATGGTATGTTGAGCCTATGGTGAGGACATGTTTCTGCTCCAAACCTCAATTCTTCAAGAAGCCTAAAGTGATACCCATAAACCACACTGTACCTACCCTCACATGATATGTATTTGATAAGGTGGTAGCTCACCTCATTCCAGGGGTATGGTAGGCTTGCTCTCCTTAGTCCATTTTTGTCCTCAATGGGCTCTTATCCCTCTAAAAATAACTTCTCCTTGGCAATCTAGCTATCTCCCTTGTCTTCCTTTCTCCAAGGCACTCCTAGGGTAAGTGTGGTAATCATGCTTATGAGTTCAGGGGTGATCTCTATGGAGAGGCCTCTCACCACAACAATGGCATGGACTTTGGTCAGTGGAATGAGGGAGAGAGAAAACTCTCAAGCCACTTCATCATCATAGCATCTTAATTTTTCAAAATACCCCGTCCAATTATTCCTTGTGAATATTTCTAACACCTGAGGGTGTTGGTGGATTCTCACAGTGTTAATGGGCTCCCTTCTATTAAAACCCCTTGTCATTTTGTTGGTGAATTTTGAGGAGCTAAGATGGTTGATACAATTTTTGAATGCAAAATTAAATAACTGAAAGAATTGTGGATACAATTCCTTTACATAGCTGCTAAATTCACTCAATACTAGGTGATTTTCTGTTTAATTCACTTTGAAAAAGGGATGCAATTATAGAGCCTACCTCCTCATAGTGTATGTTGTAGCCAACCCCTGTGTTTTCCTCTCTGAAACTCCTCCTCTCGGCCAATCCTGTAGACTATCTGTCTGTATCCTGTAGGATTCCTGTGTGATCCTATAGGAATTCCTGTGTAATCTTGTAGGAAGTCCTGCGCAGGAGACAGACGGAGTTTTCCTCTTCTATAGGTTGCTTGGGTATGAGAGTGACTTTCCTAGAGTGAGCCTCGAGGAAATGAATGTATGAATGCATTCGGATCAACAAGTATTTCCTTTTATGGCTGAGTTATGTGAGGTGGTGTGCTGGCAGCGGGGGTACATTTTCTATTTTGGACCATTGGTCCCCACTACCACCTCATCATTCCCCTCTCCTCGTAATCAACTCCCAATTCATGCCTCTGTAGACTTAACTATTTTTTTCCTTCTCTTCTTTTTTTGACTTGACTGTTGCCACTTGTGGGAGGACCAACTGTTTTGTCTCCGTCGACTGAACGAAGGTGGCCAAGTTAACTGGCCACCTTTCGCTTATAAACCAACTTACTTGTAACCTTTACATCTTTTGACTACATTAGGAAAATGAGAGAGTGAAGCGAGATACTTACCTGTGGTGTTAATACCTTGTTGCAGTTGTTGAACACCTGAGGTGCTTGCAGTGTTTTTGATGCAAGCTATTTCTCCTTCCTTTTTTATTGTTGTCTGATGATTCCTTTGATGTGTAGGTACCTAGTGTTGAATATGATGGTGCTGCTGCTGCTCTGGAGCTCCTTCTGCCCTTGGACCTTCATGCTGGAAGCTTGCTGCTACCCATGATTTTTGTTCTGTGGGATAGGTTGCTACAGGATGTCCTCTAGTTACTTCTCCCTTAGAACTTTTAATCATTTCTTTTGCTAGGAGTTTGAAGATGATGAGATGGATTGGAGGAAGACTAGGAGTGTGGAGAATGAGAAATACTCAGGTGTTGCTCCCTTCTTCTCTCTATTTCATTTTTTCTCTCTGTGTTTTCCCTTGAAGACTGTGAAAAATATATATTTTTTTGAAACTGATTCTTTTAATGGTGAATGCAGGGGTGATGAAAATGGAGACATGTATGGTAATGAAGTTGTGACGTAGGGATGTTATTATTTTGAAATGGCAGGTCAATTTGTTGTGCTAGGGTCACTTTCTGTAGGATTCTCAGGCCACTATAATTCCTACAAGATCATCCTATAGGTTTTCAGGGGATCCTGTAAGTTTACAGGGGATCCTGTAGAAAACAAACTCCCCTTGTAAACTGAAGCAAAGGAGTGAAAAAAATGAAAGAAATGGTGCAGTGATGAGTGATGATGGGTGGAAAAATAAAATGTGAGTGAAATAGGTCCCTTTTTTAATCCTCATTTGTTCTCTAATCATCCTCCTTGCTGACCTACAAATAGAAATTTTCATGATTTTTTCCCTTTTTTTTTGAAACAACTAGTCTGCCTCTAAGAGGTTTTCATCCTAGCTGTTTGCCCTGGGTACCCCAAGAGAGGTTTTCACCCAAAGATCTTTTCATTTTCTCTTTTTCTTTTCTTTTTTTTTTCGACACCATTGGGCCGTCCCAAGAGGTTTTCAACCCAATAATGGGACTCAGGCACCTCATGGAGGTTTTCACATGAGTCCTTATTTTTCTTTTTTCTTAGTGATTTGATGAGGTTGGAGCTGAAACTTGCTCCACCACCATCACTGTTTTATTTATAACATCAATGAACTCTTGCTTTAATAATGGCCTCTTGCGAACTTTCAGTCTGTGCCCATTAACAAGTAAAGGAATGGCCTTTGTGTTGGGCGTGGAATCCCCCCAAGGCATGTTTTGGGGCTTAAAGCCCAAGTTTTGACCAAGTCCATTGTAAATACTCCACGAATTGTGGGCGTAGAGCTGTTTCTAGGAAAACTAGTGTCTTTTCGATCGACTAGCCCTATAGGTTTGGCAGCTACCCTAGAAACAACAGTTTAAAGCAATTCATGATTTCTTCTATGTATAATAGATAAGAGAGAGACAAGGGACCAACCTGGAACTTCTGCTTATTCCCTTGCTTGATCTCTCTCCCCCTTGACAGAGTTTGCAACTCCTCCCCCTACTTATCCCGCTTGGAGAGTACCTGTAGAAACACAGTAACAAAGAACCATCAAAGCATCTTTATCTATTACATCATAAGCATTACAGAATCAGATGTATAATGAACATATAATAGCATTCACAAATGATAACATTCATAATTGCACGATCTTATGGAAGAAAACTTGAAGAACTTTATTAAATAGAAGGGAGAATTACAACCCAGTTGTCTGATCTAGCACCATCCTCCCAGCATCAGTCCCTCTTCACCTCATGAAATAGCAAGATCACACCAACAATACAATTCTCTTTCCTCAAATACAAACTATCAGTACTTCCTTGCAATTCACAAAATTCCAGCCTCTAGATCTCTTAGATGAGGGATCCATTTACAGATTTGTGCAAGGGTGCGAGTCATCTCTAGGGTTTTGATTAGTGTCATTCCACTTGTTACATTTGGTTCCACTTGGAGATTTCTTGGATCTCTTACTCATCCCTGGGCGAATTCAGAGAGGCAAGTGTCATAGGAGAAGTTTCTGGAAGATTCTATGATCAACCACCTAGCAAACTGTCTCGGACATTTTTCCATCCTCGCCCATCGCACCCTACAGAAAGCCTAATCAGTATGCATCACACCTGGCTAGTGTAGCAGTCAGTATGGTTCAGTTTGGGCTATTTCTGGATGGTTTTTTCAGGTGGAACTTTTGGGGAATGATGTAATTAGATGACCATGTTCTTTTAGGGTATGAAACAACACTTTTAGGGGTTGATGAGCCCTATTTTATTGACATATAAGATTGTGGTTGAAGTGCCCAAATATGTCTATAACAGTTTCCCCCTAAAGCATGAAGTCGTAAATCTTAATGTTGGGTGAAATGCTTTATCATGAGGATTTGAGGTTTCGAACTAGAAGGTGACCTGAATATGATATAATACAATATATGATCATAATATAATTTTCATGATCTAGCTGAGGTGGGCATCCCATGCTCAGCTTTATAAATTCATTTCATGTACATAGATCAGATAGTCGTCTGTAGATGCAGATTAGTGATTCTTCAGATGTAGAGTCATCATCCTTGGCTCGGATGACCATCTGTGTAGCTTCTTTGTACATCTGATGTCTTTATATCCCTGAATATATCGCAGCCTGGATGGATGAAACTAGATCCGGGGTCTTCAAACTTGTTCAATCTCCACCCAATGTACAAGTCAATCCATGTGAAGAGATGTTCTGAAGTTGAACATGGAAAGACATCGCCTGATTACCAACCAATAATGTGAGTTGTTAACTGACGCGAGAGGAATCACTGATAATGATAATGATCCTCAAGGCACTACAGTACAATTCACGTGGTGTGAATATATGATCCAATGTTTAACACCACGCAAAATCTTTCGGTCGAATGCCATTGATGTCAACCTATCGCCGGAAGTGAGAAACTTGCCATTGAGGCATGCAAGCTTCAAAGTACTGAAAGTGGTGTTTCTAAGTCAACTTCTTGGATAATGAGCTGATGTTGACAAGAAGTGACTCGTCATAGGAGGGCCTTAATGTATCCCACATCTATGACATGAAATGAAGCAAATGATTTTCTGGAGGTGAAAACAATCTGACGACACAAGGTTCAGGAATGGCGGTCATGAAAAATGAAGGTTGAAGGTATTGCAATGGATGAGGCATTAACTGGATTGTTGTTTCTCAACTGAATGACTTCTCTTGAACATGTCAGCGACACTGAGATGGATTGGTAGCATTAACCCCAAAATGTGGATGGTGTGGAAGACCAATGGTGAGATGAATGGTGAACGGAATAACCCAACTCGACTCAATAATGGTGATGGAGTGAAAGTGTCATGTTCAAGAGCGACCTGCTACCATAAATTTCTTCAAGTTTTTTTCCCTTCTTCCCCAGTCATCACTGACCAGTACCTCTTTATTTTTTTCAAGCTTGAGGAGGATAACATATGCTTGTTCTATAATTTTCCATTCGGGCAAACCTGTTGCTATGTTTTAACGAGTCTAGCGACAGTGAAACTCGATCTTGTCTAGAATGGACAAGTTTGTTGCTATTGTTTTAACGAGTTTAACGACAAGGATAACTCGGTCCTTTTCATGTTTAAAGAGTTTGAAAAGGGACGCAAAGGAAACCCCAAGAGTTCTTTTTCATAGAATAATCCCTTAGGTTCGAAAAAGGATAAAATAATACAAAAGGGATGATTTTTCTGATCACTTTAATGAGTTGAAAAAGACAAGAGCTCAAAATTTTTCGTGAGATAATCCCTCAGGTTCGAAAAATATTAAAATATACAGGAGGGATGACATTTCCAAGCACTTTAATGAGCTGGAAAGGCCAATTTCTCGACAATCTTTTCATATTTAATGAGTCTGAAAAGGGTTTAAAGGAGACTCGGTTTTGAGGAACGAGTGGTGTCTAGGGTAGCAACTAGTTCCGGGTAATCTTAGAACTTCTCAAAACATGGTCGATGTTGTGAAGAGGTTGGCTAACAGGACCACTCATCGCAACTGTTCCTCAAAAGGGTAAACAACCAAGTGGAAGCGTATGAATCGGCCAAAAGAATGGAGGTGATGGGAGGTACACAACCAAGGCTCAAAAGGCTAATAGAACGACAATCATGGAGGTTTAATTACCCAAGGTGGGTTCATTTTTTAACAAGCTTGAACCATGGGGGAACTATGCTCGGTGGTGGGTTTATTTTTTAACGAGATTAAACCATGGGGGAACTATGCTCGGTGTCAGTTTCATTTTTACGCAAGCTAGAAATGACAAAACTAAAAAGCTAGAAAAGGAAAAACTAAAAGCTAGGAATGACAAAACTAAAAAGTTAGAAAATGAAATTAAAAATGCAAAAAAAAGGTTTACATGCCCCCAGCATGATGAAAAGGAGAGTCTCCACTAGCCATATGGAAATTACTGTGGTTAGGTAGGATGGTTTCGTCCGTAGAATAGACAAAACATTTCCTTGGCTTCGTCCGCAGAATAGACAAAGGTGAATGGCGTGTCAGACCAATCAAATAACCTACAGGGAAACTTATCTTTTGAGTTGGGTTCATCCGCAGAATAGACAAGGGTGCATGCCCCCTAATCTTCGTTACATTCACCAGACTACTCATGGCAATTAGGTGGATGGAATGAAGGTTCACGACATACCGCTGATGTAAAAGGACCATTTAGGGATGATGATTGACTTGGAGCTATGCTTGAACCTGGAAATGAAATCTGGTCGATTGTGACAATTTTGCCTTCATGTGGGAAACACATCACTCGGAAGAGTGTTGAAACAATAGCTTCCATGTTATAAACATAGTCACGTCCGAGGAGTAGATTGTAATCGAACAGTCCTGGTACTACCATCACGTTCAAATGAACAGTTTTCCTTCCCAAAGTGATCGGTAACTTAGGAAGGATCCCTAACAGTCAACTGGTTCCTTTGTTAAAGCCTAACAGATTTTGCATAACAGGCATAAGCGATGGCAAGCCAAGCGCTTTCCAAGCAGTTGAGGAAAGGATACTCACTACTACACCCTCATCTATGATAGTGCCAGACACGATCATTTTGTAAACTTGTACTATGATCCGGAAAGGTACATAAGAAGGAAGGCGGGATCTCGCTAGTCGGTTCCAATCAAAGGTGACTAGACTACTTGGAGGGGGTATCGAATAAATGGGTGGATTAACCCCTTGAGTTACGAGAACTGGGGGATTTTCTTCTTGTTGTGAAGGAACGGGCGGATTGCCCCTAAGTTCATCGGCCTCTAAAGTAACAAAAAGAATTTGAACGGTATCGTTCTCACTCTCTTTGGGAAGGGTATGATCTTCTGAAGGTAAAACTGGGTCAACTGTCACCTCGACCTGTTGATTTTGGTCGGGTATGGACTCATGAGATTCACTTTTAGAGAGAGTGTTTTCGACCGACGGCTGATCTGAGTCAGTCAGTTTTTCAACTAGTAAAGGACTTGGAGAGAGTTTCCTGTAGCCAGATGGAAGTCACTACAGTGATGCAGGACGGTTATCCAACACTCTTTTGGATTCATCCAAATAGGGACAAAGGTGAAGGTGATGGTTCGCTTCACATAACTTACATGAAAATCTAACCTTTCTCGTATGTTCATGATCTTTACTATCACTAGTTGAAAGTGTGTTATCAACATGATCTCCAGTAGTTGATGACACAGGATGTTGTGAACGGGGAGACCATTCTCTCAAGATCTGAGGAAAGCAAGGAAAATCTCAAGAAAAATGGTCACCTGCACAAACTACGCATGGAAATTTGGCTTTGGAAAGTCTAGTGTGCTGATTTTCACCAGATGATGCATGGTTGCCCCCTTGCTGAATTGGCTTCTTCTTCTTCTCCTTCCCTTTCTTCTTCTTCTCAGTCACCTGGTTACTAGCATCACTACTTTCACCAAGCGAAGAGGAAGAAGGGGAGGGAGAGACAAACGAAGAAGAAGGTGAAGGGTCAACTTCAGTATCAATTGGAGGCTGATTCGATTGCAGTGGAAATGCGGGATTTTGAACCACAGAGGTTGAGAATAGCCATACCAGAAGGCCAATTGTAATTCCCGGAAGGGACAATGTGGCCATATACGGAGCACCAATATTTCCCCAAGAAGAAAAAGGATTAGGATTCCCCTCACAAGGGATTCCTTGATTGGTGGATCCCTGATTTGTGTCCATATATCTCAACCTACGACTAGCTAGGGAACAGGGATGTTATTTCGAATTCAATTAATTTTAAAGACGCCTTGTCACAACTTTTCTTTTTCAGTTTTTAAGAGTCGAGAAAAAGCTAAAGATGACTCTAGTCCCCTTCAATTTTTAATGACCCTGAAGTGACAAGTGCTTAGATGGACCTTTTCTTTTAAAGAGTCGAAAAGGAACGAAAGTGACTACTCTGGAAAATCTAGACAAAGGGATTACCAAACCAATCGAAAAACTGCAATATACACCTTGGTGATAAATTAAAGAGAAATTACCAAGGACTTATGTACGACAGTTAATCTTCCTGAATGTTGTGTTCAGTGCATTGTGATTGATAGGGCGGAAGACTCGGCTTCCTATGGATAAAAGATATAAGCCTATTGTGGTCTCCCAATATATACGTGACGGTACGGGGAGCACAAGTCCGTGCTAGCACTTTTCGTATCAAGGAGGAGGAATCACCCAACCTTCAATGAAAACCATAGTTACTAGTTTTTACGATGCCGGTACATGTCTCTAGCCTAGACCTCTAGATGTGTTGCGTTAAGTTCTAAAGTGTTGTTAGGTTCATTGAAATTTATTTTAGAGTTGCTCTTGTTTAAAGTTTGCCTTTCAATGGTTCACCGCGTGAAGTTGATTTGAAATTCCTAAAAATGCAATCTACAATGATAAGCAATCATTGTTTATTTTGATCAATGAAAATCCTAGCTACTAGGGAAAGAAGATTACAATTCTTTCAAACAAAGAGCAAAGAGCACACACTAGTGCATTTTCCTAAATCATTTTTTTACACACAAACCAAATAAAATGCAAATGCATGTATTTGTTTTTTCGTTCTTCTTAATGTAAAAATGCCAAAAAGGAAAACCAAATGTAGCAAAGATCTGAAATATTTCTTTCAAAGTGACATTTCGACAATTCCTTCTTCAAAAGAGAAAGGAAGACTAAACAACACTTTTCAATTTTGAATAAAAATGCTTTCGACACTTCAAATATCAACAAATCAAACCAAATACATGACGAAAAGTTCAATAAACTATTCAGGGAAGGAGGAATCAACGACACTTCTCTTTTTGACACAAAATGACAGTTACGACACTTTTTGTACCAAAGTGACAAATCAATTTAAGCAACTTTTCGACAAAGGATTGTAAATGATGGACAAATACATAAAAAATTTACTAATCCTAATCTAAGGGAGGCTGATCTATGTGATGCAAGGAGGCTTTAGTAAGGAGGCACTATTCATAAGCAGAAAAACAACTAAATGAAATTGAAAACAAAGACAAAAACCCCAAATTTATAAAATGGAAATAGGTTCAGTCAATCATCACACCTAGGCTTCACAGAAATAGGTATGCATCGCACCTACTACACTCGGGAAGTGCGATGCATACTGGTTTACAATGACAGACAGTGCGATGGGCCGGGGAACGCAACTGAAGAAGGTTTTGGCTCAGATGAGCAGCTGTTTCCAGTAAGTTAAGCTAAGCTATGATGGAAAATAAAGATAAAAGTCTAGAGGCAAGTCTTGAGAGGTTAATGAGCTACCAAAAGGGCATCTAGAATGCTTGTAAGTCAAATGTTTAATTCATAAAATAAATAG
The DNA here is from genome assembly GCA_031772625.1 of Pinus tabuliformis. NCBI lineage: Eukaryota > Viridiplantae > Streptophyta > Pinopsida > Pinales > Pinaceae > Pinus > Pinus tabuliformis. The sequence continues at coordinate 697,530,898 of CM062805.1, read as the reverse complement.
AGATTGATTGAAGCAGTATTCATCTACTATGCAATTGCGGAGCAAGAGCAGTTCGAAGGCTACCTAGTTGACTTTAGGCTCTGTGTATAATTTATAAAACAAACAATAACAAAAAACAAACATCTATTAGATCCCCAACGGAGTCGCCATTTTGTTTATGGGAAAACTAGTGTCTTTTCAATCGACTAGATCTCTATGTTTAAAGCAATTCATGATTTCTTCTATGTATAACAGATAAGAGAGAGACAAAGGGACCAACCTAGAACTTCCGCTTATTCCCTTGCTTGATCTCTCTCCCCCTTGGCAAGCTTGCAACTCCTCCCCGTACTTATCCCGCTAGGAGAGTACCTGTAGAAACACAGTAACAAAGAACCATCAAAGCATCATGATTTATTATATCATAAGCAGTACAGAATCAGATGTATAATGAACATATAATAGCATTCGCAAATGATAACATTCACAATTGCACGATCATATGGAAGAAAACTTCAAGAACTTTATTAAATAGAAGGGAGAATTACAACCCAGTTGTCTAATCTAGCATCATCCTCCTAGCATCAATCCCTCTTCACCTCACGAAATAACAAGATCACACCAACAATACAATGCTCTTTCCTCAAATACAAACTATCATCACTTCCTTGCAATTCACAAAATTCCAACCTTTAGATCTCTTAGATGAGGGATCCATTTATAGATTTGTGCAAGGGTGTGAGTCATCTCTGGGGTTTTGATTAGTGTCATTCCACTTGTTACATTTGGTTCCACTTGGAGATTTCTTGGATCTCTTACTCATCCCTGGGTGAATTAAGAGAGGCAAGTGTCATAGGAGAAGTTTCTGGAAGATTCTATGATCAACCACCTAGCAAATTGTCTCAGACATTTGTCCATCCTCACCCATCACACCCTACAGAAGGCCTAATCAGTATGCATCACAACTAAGCAGTGTACCACTCAGTATGCATCGAACTTGGCTAGTGTAGAAATCAGTATGGTTCAGTTTTGGCCATTTTTGGATGGTTTTTTCAGGTGGAACTTTTGGGGAATGATGTAATCAGATGACCATGTTGTTTTAGGGTATGAAACAACTCTTTTAGGGGTTGATGAGCCTTAGTTTATTGACATATAAGATTGGGGTTGAAGTGCCCAAATATGTCTATAACAGGAGCATGAAGTCATAATAGAGTCACAGGGTTGTTTGCCCTTGGTTTTGTAATGTAATGTTGGTTTGAAAGATCTACCCATGGTTTGCAGACCATGGGATTGTATAAATAGAGCGAGGCTCTAAGTGTAGAAAACAATTAATGACATGGAAGGATGATGAGTCTAAGAGATTAAGGAAGTGTTGAGTTGAAGTGTAAATCATGTCTTTGGGTCGTAGAGTAGAAGAAGGCTCTACAGCTGAGTGCACAGGGCAGGTCGAGTCTGTAACTATTGAAGGCATTAATAAAGAGAAGTTTTACCATATTTCTGTGTACCTTTCCCTGTGTTATGTATTATTGGGTATGAACTACAAGTTTATTGTTTATTTGCTATGCAAACTCATATGAATGTGTTGTATAAATAAATATAAGATAAGGCATCCATTTACATGAAGATAACTAACTGGTGTAAGAAGATAAGTAAGATCTCAGGTGTGACTTAGGGAAATAGTTCAGAGTGCTACTTTAATAGCGCGGAAATCCCACAACCCTGGTTAGGGCTATGCGAAGGCAAATATATCAGGGCGCGAAGTCTAGGAAGTGTGCGAAGTAACCTGTACGAAGGGACTAACAGTTGGACTAAGTCAACCCCTTAGTCATCTCAAGGGTGCGAAAACCTAGTTCCGGTTCCCCCCCATACTACTTTGGGTGAGACCTCAGTTCGCGTTCTGTGGACTGTTGCCGAAAGGGACAGTAGTATATGGATTTGTTTGGATAATTAACTCTGAACCTAGGTCAGGCCCCAACAAGCCAACAAATGGTTCTGTTGCAGAGACAAGGATCTGCATAGAGATTTCTGATGTTGTATCGTTGGAATCCAACTAAGAAAGAAATTGAAAATTGGTTGGATAGGAAGATTCACGAGTTCACGACACAGGAGAACTAGAATCTGTGGTTATCAAAAGAAGAGTGGTTAGACTGTTACCTGTACACAGATATCCATGAAATTTTCTTTGCATCTTTCCCTACCGAGCTATACGAGTGGATCATGAAGCTAGCAAATAGCGAAGGAAGGTGCAAGCTTGATAGACCTATTGTGTGGACTCCATAATTGGTGCGCAGATTAGAATCATTGGAGGATAAGATCGCACACACTATTGATCACTGGTTTGATCGAATTATAAGAGGATTTATTACTGAATTCGTGGTAGATACTTCGGTCAGCTATAGCGAGGCAGAGCAACGCTTCCTCAAAGGACCGCGAGGTAAGTACATTAAGTCTTTGAACACTTGGATTAAAATGATACTGTGTGAAAAATGGGTTATGTGAATAAATTTATGTTTGGGGCTACGTGAAGTGGTAAAATTTACAAAAACGAAGGTAGTACAGAACTAGAAACTAGCCCCTTGATTTCACCTCCACGAGGAGATGAGGAAGAGATCATGAAGGTCTCACCAAGAAGTGCGATCAATTTGATAAGACAGAGGATTCAGTGCATACCACCCCCATCCACACCACTGCCAGTTTCACCATCTTCACCCCCATCTTTACCCATACCACCTCCACCACCACCACAAGTTAATATGGAAAGCGCGATAAAATTACTGGTGTTCAAGGGAGTAGGAAATGAAGATTCAAACCAGTTTTGGTTCGTGACAAAATATGTATGGGAAGCACAAGGAGTCACGGATGACAATATAAAGAAAGCATCATTGGTCAGCACTTTGCAGGATCGCACGTTGACTTGGTACATTAAGCATTCTAATGACAATCCAAATGCAGGGATCACAGATATCCAAAATGAGCTGAAAGGGAATTTAGCAGGCCGAAGTCAGAGGCGCAGTCGATCATTGGGTTCAAGGAAACCACAATGCTACTAGGCAAGACTCCTTAGGAGTTGGATCAGAGACTGAAGTGCACAATTCGTGAAGCTAACATGACGTTGATGGATGGACAACACCACGAATGGTTTGTAGCATCGTTAACACCTCATCTAAGGAACAGGCTGTCACAGCAAAGGCTAATGACTTAGGCCAAGGCCTTAGAGATCCTGATGAGACTTCACGAGACCCCGATATAGGATCCCAACCTAGGAGTGTTATAGACATTTTGGTGCCTTACAGCTCTAAGCATGAAATGTCCAAAAACCAAGGGCTCCTAAGTCCCTAAAAGTGTTGTTCTAACTCCTAAAGGAACAAGGTCAACAAATTACAGCTTCTCCCAGAAGTTCTCCACCAGAAACTACTCAAAATTGGTCAAAACTGGATCAGCGCACTTGCTCCATGGCCAGGGTGCTATGCAGCGCACCTTGTACACACGGGAAGTGTGTTTCAGTGCACCTAAATACACTGTGAGGGTGCGATGGACGGGAAAAGACAAGTGGCGGAGACAGTTTGCGAGGTGGATGATCATGGAATCTTCCAGAAACTTCTCATGGGACACTTGCCTCTCAAAATCGCCCAAGGATGAGTAAGAGATCAATGAGATCTCCAAGTGGCATCAAGAACTATCAAAGAGAAGACACTAATCAAAAACCCAGAGCTGACTCACACCTCTGCAAATATCTATATATAGATCTCTCATCCCAGAGATCCAGAGGTTGGAGGCTGGAATTTTGTACATTGCAGAGAATTGCTGTTGGTTTTGAGATAGAGATCAGAGTATTGGGTGATTTATGCTTTGTTGGAGGTGAAGAGGGGATTCCTTTGCTGGGGGGTTGATGCTGGATCAGGAATCATCGGTTGTAACTCCTCCTGGACCTTCTTGTTATATCAATAAAACTATTTGAGTTTCTCCTACATGCTTGTGTATCAATGATGTTTTGTTATATTTGCATGTTTAGCTTAAATCTGATCCTAAGCTATTTATGAATATAAATCCATGTCTTTGTGTAGTTTTCTTCTTCTGTGATCTTACAGGAACTTGGTGAAGCTGGGCAAGTAAAGGAGCAGGTAGTTGGAAGTTGTCAAAGAGAAGAGAGATTGGATCTAAGGACTAGCGCAAGACACAGGTTGGTTCATCCTATTCCTCTTCGTTTATAGTTCATAAAGAAGAATACAAAAGTAGTTTTCTCTGTTTGTTTCTAAGGTACTGTCACACCTTAGTGGGATAGGGTCGTTCTGAATAGACACTTTTCCCGTTAACAAAATGGCGACTCCGCTGGGGATTGTGTCTAGTTAGTTTGTTTGTGTTTCTCTTGTTGTTTGTTTCATAAACACAGAAGTAGCAATCGAACTGCATTTGCCATTATCAAATGCAAAGTAGACATCTGCTACTTCAATCCATTCACTGGATTTGTTTATGATTTGAACAGCTGATTCACAAATGATCTGATTACCCTTTGTGATAGCTCTTAGACCTCCTTTAAATCCACCCTCTGATTGTGCATTACTGATTGCTTTTACTCGGCCAAAAACCATAGATTAAACTGCAAACCGTGACCCAGAACCCAGATAGAATTCTCGTTTCTGCCCCAGCGCAGGCTCTGTGAAGAGATTTTGCATTTCAACGCAGTTCCCGAGAGGGCTACCTGCGCTGCAATCCAGTTTCTCTGTGTAACAGGTGTGCTGATCAGCCTAGCCCTGTGCAGCTGAGGTTCTTTGCTTCATTTTTTCAGTTTTGTCTCTGTTTTTTGCAGCCTGTAATCAGTGTGTGTCTGTTTAAAAACCCCTTTTCTTTGCCTTAATTCCGCCTCCTTTGTACAAAAAGACTGTAGATGTTCTTTGTGTGTTTGTTACATCATTTACAGTTTTCCATTGAAAGAGTAGAATAGTCATACTGTCGTCCTTTGATTTAGATCTGTCGTAAGTGTCGATTTTGATCTTAGGAGAAAGTTTATTTACTGTTGACAGTCGATTATGCTTTTACTTTTTCCTTTGGTTTGAATTTGTGACTTTCTAGTGTCGAAACGAGTATTTATTTCAAAATCATAAAGTGTCGTAATCTTCTCTACCTTTTGATTTCGAAAAGAAGCTTGTTTGTGTTTGTCACTTGAAAGCAAATTCAGATTTGTACATCAACTTTCTTTTTAGGCATCAATATTAAGAAAGTGAAAACAAATACATGCATATGTGCATTTGCATATTGATAGTCTGCTTGGCTTGATTTAGGAAAAGTGCATTTACAGTGTGCTCTTTGCTCTTTGAGAAAAGATTGTGTCTTTCTTTTCCCCTTGTAGCTAGGATTTTCATTGCTGAAAAGAGATAAAAGTTTTCTTATCATCTTTAGATTGCATTTTAGGAATTACATCTACATCTCGTGGTGATCCCAAAAGGAAAACTTCTAAGAAAGATCAACTTAAAATAAATTGAATGAATCTAACAACGCATTGGAACTTAACGCACAACATTTAGAGGTCTAGGCTAGAGACGTATTCCGGCATCGTAAATCCTGGTAACTGTTGTCCTCACTGATGGTTGGGTGATTCCTCCACTTTGAGACGATAAGTTCCAGTACGGACTTGTGCTCCCACGTACCGTCGAGTATATATTGGGAGACCCCTATAGGCTTAAAACCTTTTATCCATAGGAAGTCGTGTTTGCCGCCCTACTGATCGCAATGCACCGAACACAGCATTCGGGAAGATTGACTGCCGTACCGTAAAAAGTATTCTGCAGTTTTGTACTCCCTCTACCTAGATCTCCAGAGCAGTCCCTTTCGTTCCTTTTCAGACTCCTTAACGGAAAAGGTCCATCTAAGCACTTGTCACTTCAGGCTCATTAAAAATCGAAGGAGACTAGAGTCATCTTTTGTTTTTTCTCGACTCTTAAAAACTGAAAAAACAAGTTGTGTCAAAGCGTCTAAAATTTATTTTAAACGGAATAATCATCACCTTTCCCTCGTTGATCTTCGAAGTTAGTCTCACTTCATCGCAAGTTCTTGTAGAATCGCTAGAAAATATTTTGGATAGACTAGATATGTCTGAACAACCGTCGACATCCAGGACTGTGTCGTCCGATACAGCAGTGGCACAGCCTCCTACTGCTACTCCAACGATGTTCAATGGTATACCATCTGTCCCGGCAAGTTATCAACAACAAGCCGGAGTCCAATCAGGGACTGCTTCGACGACATGGTTAGTTCCTATTTCTTCATCCGGGTTATCATCTGGTATTTCTTATGTTGAAACTCAACAAATTGATCCAATGTGTCTTCAAAGGCCAATCTACCCTTTAAGTACTGGATTGCCACCATATGGAGGGCAGTATGCTTTTTCATTATTCCCTCCCAGAGAACAACCATATGGGAGTTTACAACAAAGTTCAGGTCAAACTGGAATTACATCCAGTGGTTGGGTACCAATACTGCCTCAACAACCAAGGGTTGTATATTCAATGCAACCAGTCCACCCTGTGTCGGATATTCCCACTATACCTGCTATGGTGACTGCATCACAAGTACAAGCGCTACCTGTTGTATGTCAACCCCAAGTTTCTCAGGTTGCAATACAACAGCCTCTTGTCTCAACGACTCAATCACGACCTCAGGTTAGTGACTCCTTATCTGGAGCGACTCAGGCTCAAACAAGTACTATGACTCCTCATCTTGGTCAATCATCCAGTATTGGACAACAACAAATCGTCCAACAACCAAGGCTGGTTCAATCTCAACAACCGCCATTCCAGCAATCATATCAAGGACCTGAGCAACAAGTCTTTGTAAGTAATGGGCAACCACATTTCCAAAGCGGTTATCAACAACCATATTATAGTGGTTATGCCCATCAACCTTGTCAAAGTTGCCAACATCAAATACATTATGCTAGTATGCAAAGACCCATTGCTCAGGCGATTCCATCTTATCCTGGGTATGCTTCGCCTAACCTGAATCAACAGTTGCCCTTTGTAGCAACTCTAAAATTATCAGATCTAAACCGGCTGACGAATGATCCAATTGCTTATGCCCCTTGGTGGCCAGCGATTCCGCATAAACTTCCGTCAGATATTCCTAAATTTAATGGAAATCCGGGTGAAGATCCGTCGAATCATGTGATGACATTTCATCTGTGGTGTTCATCAAACACCCTAAACGATGATTCGATTAGGCTTCGCCTTTTTCAGAGGACGTTAACTGGTCCGACAGCAAAATGGTATATTGAATTGCCTAGAGCTTCATTCGACAACTTCAGTACCCTAGCCACAACCTTTTTAACCCATTTTCAGTTACCGATAAGGTACGAAACAAGAACCGAACTTCTTACCAACTTCAAACAAACGACGGCCACTCACATATCTGATCATATACATGAATGGCGATGTCGTCGTAGAATGGTGAAAACGTATGTTCCCGATCAGCTTTTAGCTGAATGGTTTATTAAGTCATTACTGCCTTCCATCACGGAAGATGTGGCAAAAGGGGGAGTCGTCACAGAAGAGCAAGTTATCGCTCGTGCGCAATATTTGGACTTGATTTACACTCAGTCCGGCACGCTCTACAATAAAATACCTGACGCCCCTAGACCGGAATTCTCAGTTCCTCCTCCTCCTAAATCAAACAATGACTCTCATGCCATCGATGGCGTGATTGGCGCGACAGACACGAAATCGACAAAGGCTACATCTAAAAAGGCCTGTAAGATTTCTAGTCAAAATGCAAATGAGGAACTTCTTGCCTCGGAAGTAAATGCCATGTCGACTGACAAGGGCAAACAACTGAAGCAACCAGGGGGCAAGAAGAAAAAGAAAGGGAGAAAAAGGAAGCAGGATGAGTCATCTCCTGAAAAGCCTTCTACAAACCCTTATGGGCAAAGGAAACCCCCTGCGGGGTGTCATATATGCGATGAGGATCATCGGACGAGAGATTGTCCACATAAAGCTGAAGTTAAGAAACTCTTTAAGAGTTCAAAAACCTCAGCAGTATTGACTGATCCGTTTCCAAGCCCGGGAACCAAACTGGTTGCTAATCAAAATGCTTCCCGATCCCAAGTGCTTATGTTGTCTATCTCAAAGCAGCAAAATGATGCTTTGGCAAGGAATAAAGATTACGGAAATCCACAGGTGTCGAATAACAAGGCTAATGAACAACCTAGTAGTTTGACAACAACTTTGACCAAAGTTGTGCCACCCATCATTCCTGAACAAATGATAAAGTCGCCAAAAGGAGTAGTGCACAAATCGACATTTAATCCTCGTGCAAAAATAGCACAGAATTATAATATAATAGAGGACCTGGCCCAATCGCCGTCCGCTATGTCGACACTTGAGGTACCGCAAAATTGCCTCTCCCAAGAGCAAGCTTTATTATCAGCAATAGGTGGGATTGACCCAATGGATTCCAATCTTGTGGCCTTTAATCATAAAGGATATGACCCTCAGTTACCAGCTCAACTAGCTTTCCTTATTCAAGTGAAAGCCCTCAACAAAACTGTTCATCGAACAATTATTGATGAGGGGGCATCTACATGTATTATGTCGATGAGTTGCTGGAAAAATTTAGGATCTCCAACCTTGTCGCGGTCTGCGACGACTTTAAAAGCATTCGACGGAAGGACATATACCCCGGTATCCTAAATAACTTGAAAGTTGAACTAGGAGGGAAAACAGTAGAAATAGATGTTGAAGTCATAGATGGGAATCTTGATTACAACATCCTACTAGGAAGACCATGGATATATGCCATGGCAGCTGTTGTGTCAACCTATTTCAGAAAGATTGCATTTCCCTTTCAAGGAGGGATTACAATCGTCGATCAGCAAAACTTCCTCCCCAATGGTTCTCAAGTTACTGGAAGCATTCCAATGATCCATGGAAGCAATCATTCGCTCCAAAATATCGGAGTAGGTCTCCTAAAAGACCCTGCCTTAATGGGTACTTTTGCCCTACCGCCTCCGAGTAATCTGGCGGAAGTGGCCACAGTGGAATATGAAACCTTCTATATCTAATGGATTTGGACTCCGAGGATGGTTCTTATCTCGTGTCGACCTCGTTAAAAAATGAAACAAGGAGTCATGAGGATAGTTCTTTTACTGTGTCAACCTCATTAAAAAATGAAACAATCCCCTTTCCAAATCTCAAAGGTAAACCTTCATTCCAACCACCAAGTTGAATGCAATGAAGCTTGGGGGGCATGCACCTCGATTTGCGTTATTATGCTGGGGGCATACAAACTTATCACGAGCAGTGTTACTGCAGGGTTCAAGCTCGTTAAAAAATAAACCCGCATCGATCAGTGTTACCGCAAGGTTCAAGCTCGTTAAAAAATAAACCCGGACCGAGCAAATGTTTCCACCCGCGTTTAAGCTCGTTAAAAAATGAACTATCCTCGGTAAATAACCACCATGAATGTAGTACTTCAGCCATTAAAGCCTTGGTCGTGTTTGCACCGTCACCTCCACTTTTCCATTGGCCGATCATTCACCTACATTTGATTGTTTACCCATTTTGAGGAACAGCTGCGAAGAGTGATTTCACTAGCCATCCTTGTGACACTGCCGTGATTGGAAAATCCCAAACCTTACCTGGAATCAGCTGCTACCCATTTTATCACTCGTTCCTCAAAAGACGAGTCTTCTTTAAGCTCTTTTCAACTGACTCGTAAAATATGAAAAGATTGCTGAGTTTTTGGCCTTCCAGCTCGTTAAAGCGACCGGAAGTGCTATCCCTCCTCTAGATTTTAATCTTTTTGGACCTGAAGGATTATTGCACAAAAAGATCGAGCGCTTGTTTTGTTCGGCTCGTTAAAAGCTAATCGAAAATTCATCCCTTCTGTATTGTTTTATATTTTTTCGGACTTAAGGGATTAGATGACGAAAAAAGAATTTCAGAGTTACCTTTACGTACCTTTTCAGACTCTCTAAAAATGAAAAGGACCGAGTTATCTTTGTCGTTAAACTCGTTAAAAAGATTAATAGCGACAAACTTGTCTTTAGACGAGAACGAGTTTCACTATCGCTAGGCTCGTTAAAACATAGCGATGGGTTTGCCCGAAGGGCAAATTATAGAACAAGCATATGTTATCCTCCTCAAGCTTGACAAAAATAAAGAGGTACTGGTCAGCAATGACTGGGGAAAAATTTGGAAGAAACTCAAAGAATCTTTATTGGTAGCAAGTCGCTCTTGAACATGACACTTCCACTCCGTGCCTGAGTCGGGTTGGGTTGTTTCATTCACCGGTCACATCACCATGGTCACGCCATACCATCCACCTTTGGGGTAAATGCTACCAGTCCATCACATAAGTGTCGCCGACATGTTCAAGAGAAGTCATCCGTGTCCCATCCACTACCATACATTATACTTCATTCTTTCATGACCGCCATCCTGAACCATATATCATCAGATCGTTTTCACCTCCATCAAAATCATTTGCTCCGTTCCGTGTCATTGATGTGGGATTCATCAAGGCCCTCCTTTGATGGATCGCTTCTTGTCGACATCAGCTCATTATCCAAGAAGTTGATCTAGGAACACCCCATTCAGTACTTTGAAGCTTGCATGCCTCAATGGCAAGTTTCTCACTTTCGGCGACAGGTATACATCAATGACCTTCGACCAAAAGATTTTGCGTGGTGTTCGATGCCAAGTCCTTTATTCACACGACGTGAATTGTACTGCAGTACCTTGAGGGTCATTATCATTATCGGTGATTCCTCTCGCGCTTGTTAACAGTTTACATCTTTGACTGGTAATCAAGCGATGTCTTTCCATGTTCGACTCCAAAACATTTCTCACATGGATCGACTTGTACTTCGAGTGAAGATCGGACGAGATTGAAGACCCTGGATCTAGTTTCATCCATCCGGGCTGCGATATATATTCAGGAAAATAAAGACATTGAAATGTACAGCATTGCAGCACAGATAATCATCCTACCAAAAGGATGATGGCTCTATCAGAATCATCAGTCTACCATTAGACGGTTGTCTGTCCTATGTACATGAAAATGAATTTATAAAGCTGAGCATGGGAATGCCCGCCTCAGCTAGATCATGAAAAATAGTATGAAGATAATGTATTGTATTGTATCTTATTACAGGTCTCCTCCCAGCATTGAAAGAACTTCGGATCCTCCTAATAAAGCATTTCACCCGATAAACGGCCTCATACTTTAGGGGGCAACTGTTATAGACATTTTTGTGCCTTACAGCTCTAAGCATGAAATGTCCATAAACCAAGGGCTCCTAAGTCCCTAAAATTGTTGTTCTAACTCCTAAAGGAACAAGGTCAACAAATTACAGCTTCTCCCAGAAGTTCTCCACCAGAAACTACTCAAAATTGGTCAAAACTGGATCAGCGCACTTGCTCCATGGCTAGGGTGCTATGCAGCGCACCTTGTACACACGGGAAGTGCGTTTCAGTGCACCTAAATACACTATGAGGGTGCGATGGACGGAAAAGACAAGTGGCGGAGACAGTTTGCGAGGTGGATGATCATGGAATCTTCCAGAAACTTCTCATGGGACACTTGCCTCTCAAAATCGCCCAAGGATGAGTAAGAGATCAATGAGATCTCCAAGTGGCATCAAGAACTATCAGAGAGAAGACACTAATCAAAAACCCAGAGCTGACTCACACCTCTGCAAATATCTATATATAGATCTCTCATCCCAGAGATCCAGAGGTTGGAGGCTGGAATTTTGTACATTGCAGAGAATTGTTGTTGGTTTTGAGATAGAGATCAGAGTATTGGGTGATTTATGCTTTGTTGGAGGTGAAGAGGGGATTCCTTTGCTGGGGGGTTGATGCTGGATCAGGAATCATCGGTTGTAACTCCTCCTGGACCTTCTTGTTATATCAATAAAACTATTTGAGTTTCTCCTACATGCTTGTGTATCAATGATGTTTTGTTATATTTGCATGTTTAGCTTAAATCTGATCCTAAGATATTTATGAATATAAATCCATGTCTTTGTGTAGTTTTCTTCTTCTGTGATCTTACAGGAACTTGGTGAAGCTGGGCAAGTAAGGGAGCAGGTAGTTGGAAGCTGTCAAAGAGAAGAGAGATTGGATCTAAGGACTAGCGCAAGACACAGGTTGGTTCATCCTATTCCTCTTCGTTTATAGTTCATAAAGAAGAATACAAAAGTAGTTTTCTCTGTTTGTTTCTAAGGTACTGTCACACCTTAGTGGGATAGGGTCGTTCTGAATAGACACTTTTCCCGTTAACAGGGAGTTTAACAGATCCACGCGCAGTTGAAAAACTTGTACCTTGAGATGCAGAATCTGAAACAAGACATGACAGCTCACCCGGAGGTGCATGACGAAGTATGGTGCGTAAAGTGCAAGGGTCAGGGACATGACAAGGACCACTGCCAGGTGTTCACGAATTACCTCGTGGGAGGAGGACCAATGCAATTGAGACCAGAGGCACAAGTAGGACCTAGCATAGCACCTGTGTTGTGGTGCACATTTTGTCAAATAGGAGGAAATCATGCTACGGATAACTACCATTTATTGTAGAAGTACACGCAGAATTTGCAGCAGTTGTTATGTAATTTCTGTAGGTTAGTGGGACATGATGAGCACAACTGCAGAAGCTATGAAATGATGATGGATAGGACTCCCACCTACACAGTGCAGGCTAAGACGTGGCCCCTTGACCAAAATGCAGGGATGGCGCGAAACACATTTATGTGGCGCAGATGAGGCTGAGGTGGAGGAGGACCTGGAAGAGGTCACAGATAGTTGATATGTTACAATTATAGAGGGCTCGGGCATTATGCCCATGATTGTACAAATCCGATGCACCCATCATGCTTGTATTATACACTGTTTGATCATGAGATGAAGGATTATCCCACACTAATAGCGCAGCTACGTGACAAGGGAGCGCTCCAACCTCCCCCGACTCAGAACCTGCAGATGATGAGGTCTGAGCCACGTGAGGAAGACCATAAAATTAATATTGTGCTCCGAAGTGGAATTACGATAGGGGATGAAAAAGGCAAGTAGCCTAAAGAGAGTACCTGGGTTCACAAGGCTCTGACGAAAGAACCGGAATTTGATTTGGAGCACGCTAAGGAAACCTTCATGGAAGCTAGGAAGGGCTTCGCTGATGCCTCCACTTTAGGAAGCAAAGACAAACCGAAGCTGGAAATGGACCCATCAATGCTTACAACGTTCGTGGAAACATGCATGAAGCTGTTGCACGACAACAAGACTGTAAAGGGACTACAGGAACTCATTAATAAATGCACTGGGACCGCGCTAGGAGAACCGCGCGTAGTCTGGAAGATTGGGAAGCATGCAACAAGGACGAGAAGAGAGATGAGATTGACCACACAGATTGGGGAATATGAGATGGACCAAGTGATTCTAGACCTAGGATCGGACACGAATGTTCTACCGAAGCAAATTTTGGGCATGGGATCCCCCGCAGCAGGTTTTGGGGCTAAAATCCCAAGTTTTGGTCAAAGATGGTGTAGAACTCCATGAAGTATGGGCGCGCAGCGCGAATTGTATAATCGAGTCATAGGGTTGTCCACCCTAAGAATTATAATTTAATGTAAAGATGTGTCAGCCTACCCATGGTCCGCCAACCATGGGATTATATAAATAGAGCGAGGCTCTAAGTGAAAAGATAGTTTTTTAATAAGGAAGCTTAGTAGAGAATAGATAGAATAACGAAGGCATGGTTAGAGCATAGAGTGGAATCTGAAGCGTACTGGGTTGTAGTGGTAGGAGGAGGCTCTACAGCTGAGTGCGCAGAGGCCTAGTAGAGTCTGCAGTTGAGTGCGTGGACCCCTATAGCTGAGTGCATAGGGTAGAGTTGGGTCTGTACTTGGGATTGAAAGATAATAAAGAGAAGTTTATTCTGTGCATCTATTTTGGAATCTTTATGTTGATGTTATTCATTGCTTTTACTTTGTTTATTTACTGCACGCATTGGATGAATACTCATATGAATTCTTATATGTGAATTTAATCTAAGTAATCAGCTAACAGAGACTAATTAAGGAAGACTTGGGTAAATAACACGGGTCGCGCAGCGGTCAGAACTGCGCAAAGACAGTATCGCAGGGCATAGGGTGCCCGTAGGTGCGCATAGTGCAGTAAGTACGAAGGTTGGACTGCCTATCAATCACCACATATCAGACATCCCCAAGGTGCGGAAACCTAGTTCTAGCACCCTCCCATACTACTACGGGTGAGACCTCAGTCCGCGCTCTGCAGACTGTTGCCGAAAGGGCCAGTAGTACCGAGATTTGCTTGGCTAAATCACTTCTAAAGCTGGGTCAAGCCCCACTAAGCCAAAAAATGGTTCCATTGCTGGGATCGGGATCTGCATAATGGATGTCCGATGTCATGCCATTGGAAACCAACAAAGAAGGAAATTGAAGAATGATTAGATAATAAGATTCATGAATTCGCAGAACAGGAAAACAAAAATCTGTGAGTATCTAAGGAACAGTGGTTGGATTGCTACTTGTACACTGAAATCCACGAGATTTTCTTTGCATCCTTTCCTTCTGAGCTATATGAGTGGATCACGAAGCTAGAAGATAGCCAAGGAAGGTGTAGGATCGATAAACCAATAGTGTGGACTCCGGAACTAATGCGCAGACTAGAAACCTCAGAAGATAAGATAGCACGAGCTGTGGACCACTGGCTTGACCAAATAATAGGGGGGATTTATCACTGAGTTTGCAGTAGACACGACTGTGAGCTACAACGAAGAATAATAACACTTTCTTAAAGGACCGCGAGGTAAGTATATTAAGTCTTTGAATACTTGGATTAAGATGCTATTGTGTGAGAAAAGGGTCATGCAAATACATTAATGTTTGAGACTACACGGAGTAGAAAAATCTACAAAAGCAACGAAGAATTAGAAAATAATCTTTTAATTTCACCCTTGTGAGAGAACGAGGAAGAGCTCGCAAAGGTCTCTCCGAGAAGCGTGGTCAGTTTGATAAGGCAACACATTTCGCGGTTACCACTTCCACCCACACCGCCACCCACTTCACCTCCCTCACCTCCATCGCCACCCACTCCACCTCCACCACCTCCACAGTTCAGTATGGCGAGCGTGATCAAACTACCAGTATTCAGAGGAGTAGGGAATGAGGATCTGAACCAATTTTGGTTCGTGGTAAGAGCAGTATGGGAAGCACAAGGTGTCACGAATGACAATATTAAGAAGGCTACATTGGTGAGTGCGTTGTAAGATCGCGCATTAACATGGTATATCAAGCATTCTAACGACCACCCAAACGCAGGGATCACGGAGATCCAAAATGTGCTAAACAGGGAATTTAGCAAACCAAAGTTAGAAACACAATCAATCATCAGGATTAAAGAGATCATGATGCTCCCGGGCGAGACCCATTCAGATCTAGATCAATGGCTGAAGAGTACGATCCGCGAGGCCAATATGACGCTAACGGATGCACAACATCGCGCATGGTTTGTAGCATATCTCACACCACACTTGAGGACGACGCTGTCACAGTAGACACTTTCTACCTAGGCCGAAGTGTTGGAGATGGCGATGAGATTACATGAGACCCTGATACAATACCCTGGGTTGGGAGTTCAACAAATCCACACGCAACTATAGAATCTGTGTTTGGAAATGCAAAGCTTGAAGTAGGATAGGGCACTGTAGCCAGAGGCACGCAAGGAAGTATGGTGCATAACATGAAAAGGCTAGGGCCATGACAAGGATCATTGTCTAGTGTTCGCGAACTACTTGGCAGGAGGAGGGCCAATGTCGTTGAGACTGGAGGCACAGGCAGGGCCGAGTGTGGCACCCACTTTATGGTGCGTGATCTATCAGATAGGAGGGAAACACACGACAGAAAATTGTCATTTGCTGCAGAAATATACACAGACACCCCAACAATTATTTTGTAATTTCCGTAGGTTGGTAGGCCACGATGAGTGCACTTGTTGTAGTTATGAGCTAATGATGGATCAGACCCCAGCCTATAGGATGTAGACTGAAACACGAGCCCTCGATCTAGATGCGGGGATGGCACGCTAGATTTCAAGGGCGAGATCAAGGATGAGGTGGAATGGGACCAGGAAGGGGCCTCAGATAGTTAATTTGTTACAATTCCAGAGGACCAGGGCACTATGCCCGCGATTGTACCAACCTAACGAGGATATCCTGTTCATATTATGCTCAGTTTGATCATGAAACAGTAGACTGTCCTATGTTGGTCATAAAGATGCGCAGAAAAGGGGTATTATAGCCTCCCCCAACTCAGAATATACAAATGATGAGGTTTGAGCTACGTGAAGAAGACGTGAATGTAAACATGATGCTCAGAAGCGGTATAGCCATGGGAGAAGATACAGGGAAATAGCTAGAGGAAAGTACATGGGTTCGTAAGGCTCTTGCGAAGGAACCTGAGTTTGACTTAGAACGCGCAAAGGAGACATTCATGGAAGCTAAGAAGAGCTTCGTGGAGGCCTCCACTTCAGGTAGTAAGGATCAACCAGAGCTAGGAATGGATCCTTCAATGCTCACTACCTTTCTGGAGACATGTATGAAACTGTTGCGCGACAACAAGGCAGTTAAAGGATTACAAGAACTGATCACCAGGTACGTGGGGTTAGGGGAACCACGTGTAGTTGGAAATTAGGGAAGCATGCATTATGCACTAGAAGGGAAATGAGGTTGACTACGTAGATTGGTGAGTATGAAATGCATCAGGTGATCCTAGATTTAGGTTCGGATGCGAATGTGTTACCAAAGCAAACATGGGAATGCATGGGAAGGCCCATGTTACAATGGTCCCCTATTCAATTATGAATGGCGAACCAACAAAATATTTTTCCCATGGGGAGGTTGTAAGGGGCAACAATTGATATTGAAGGTATGAGCACGTAGGAAAATTTGAAGTAATAGAGATTGTCGATGGCAGTAATCCCTATCCTGTGTTGTTAGGAATAGACTGGGCCACCGACATGAACGGAGTCATCAATTTGAAGAAGCGCAAAATGATCTTCGAGAAAAAGTCACTATGTGTAGTAGTCCCACTGGACCCAGCCGAAGGAGTGCGCTACACTGAACCAGTGCGTGATGATGATCTTGATTGTATTTACAAGATAACTGTGCAAAGACCATGATTGGGTGAATTCGATTGCAGATGGGAGGATCTCGTGGGAGCACGAAAGCTCCTGCACTTCAGATTCAGATGAAGAAGCAGAGCAATGGTAGAATCGGTTGCACGAAGTGACAATGCTAAATTGAAACATGATGATTAGATCACTGCATTGTGTGACAACCGAGGCAAGAAGGCTACCGACATATGATGGATTGACATCGGTGGGTGAATTCCTGAGCAAATTTGGAAGCGTAGTACCAGAACAACAACTGTTTGATGCGTTGAAATGGGCAATGTGTGCAACACCTGCATGATGGTGGGATACACATCAAGGAAATTTTGAGGATTGGCACGGATGTAGAAGGATGATGCACCTATGATTTTGAAGCCCCCTGCTTCGAAAAAAAGTCGGTCAGTGAGGAGGGAATAACTTGCACGCCCACCTGTCTTGATGGGTATAGACATGTGTGTGCAGCCCACAGAAGCACACCCCAAATTTAGGATCGAAAATTAGAACAGGACACAGCAACAAGAGAGATGACGCGCACCACAAATGCTCCATGTAGAGGCATTCAAGAAGGTATGCAGAGTCCTGAATAGGGTTCACCAGGCAAGACGAACTGATTGGGACCTGTGTGTACCAATGGTTCGATGGGCCTATAGGGCCATGTGCAAAAACCTGAGCGTGGAGATGATTCTGAAGCTGAAGAGCAGAATTGAGACCATAATTTTGGAGGAAAGGAATCCTCACGCAATAGCCCTCACAGTTGGGACAGTACGTGAGGACTCGGATGAAGGAATTATGCAGTTATAGGAATCCATTCGGCGAGGGAACCTTAAGCTTCGCGAACTCGAAGAAGATCGAGTACGAATGAGGAAGAAAAGCATGTTAATGGATGCAGAGATCAAAAACCTAGAAAATGAAATCACGAAGCATGTCGCGTTGATGGACTTACTATGACCAGATAAGATACAGACAGCCAGACTCTTGCATTAAGAGATTGTCGTCGAGGATTTGTGACTCTACTACCATGGTTGTGACCGCACCTTACCAAACAAAGTAACCAGAGGAGCGCACCATAGAAGGAAGAACGCGTGGTGCTGACTATCATGAGGGTGATTAAGGAGTGCCCATGGACTAGGCTGGAAGGTGAATTGAAGCCTCGCACAGGTGGTGCGACCACCTGACTATCCATAGGGAGCACAATCTTAGTGTTCCAAGCAGTTGAAAGAGAGCATGGGACTATAAAAGAGTATGTGAGGGAGCTGCGCGATCAAGAGTTTGCACACAGGGTTGGCATGTCACAAGGGTCACACCCACACAGAGGGGGCTGTGCTGCCATGTGGGTAGGCTGGGAAGTGACCGTTGGTGTTCATGACAAGATGTCCAATTTAAGGCAAAAAGGAGCGGGCGGCGGGAAATTAAGACATGAAGTCAGAAATGGAGTTGGGACGATTTGCCGCCAATCTAGCATTAATGGGCCAAATATGGGGGGAACGATCGAATTTGAATTCAAAAAGGCCTAGAAATCACAGGTGGCTATCCAGCGAACAACCCTTGGCATTTTGAGAATTCAGTTGTTGCACTATCAAGTGGGTATGGACCTTATGAATTTGGAGGCTTTGAGAGCAAGTTCAGTGTTTGAGACATTGCTGAAGGAGATGCAAGACTTCCTGAATAGAATGATGTTGACAACTGAGGAAGCCGCACAGAGCCCTACGCTGTAGGTGGGGGATGCACTAGAAATTCAAAAATCGCCCCGGACTCCAAGGCCCAAAATAGATCCACAGGTAGCAGGACCAGTCCACATGTCTCCGCGAAATCCACAGTTTGGTAAAATTTCTATGGAAGACAAGGGCAAGAGTGTTAATCTTGAGACAGATGATGAGGAGGAGGACCTCCAAGCTTTCATAGAAGAGATTGAGGTGGATGAAGAAATGGGAGAAGACATTTAGCCAGTGCGTGCTGCAGAAAAACTACCCAAGTATGTCCCTCCACGGAAAGGGAAAGAAAAATTACCCAAGGATTTGGATGCCATTAAGAGTGCACTCTAAACCCCGCTTCTTCCAGATGGAATTCTGTTTGAAGGTTTGGTTCTGGGATGCATGCCCACAATGAAATTTGAAGATTGGGACCTCATGGACAGTGAAAAGTTCCCACATTTGGAGACTAACAAACTCATGAAACAGAACAAGGAGGGGTCTGTTACAATGCTAGAACCATGGAAATGGTTGTGCGGTGTGGAGGAGGCCAGGCTACTCCACCTACTATGGATTCCACACTTTCACCAGGCACTGATCATGATCTTTGTCATTAGGAGACTGCTTTTCCTAGTGCATAATGTGTACTTGTGGCTGGAGGAGCCTATTCCCATCAAGGTAGAGCTTATTCATAGGATTTGTCGGCTTCCTTGTATGGGAAGGGACCCCACGGAAATAGCTGGCAAAAGTGGAGATTTGGCGCTCACAAAGGCCATGGAGAAGAAATACAAGTAGGAAAAGAAATAGAGAGGCTACATAATTAGTAGCATTCAAGACAAAGGGGTGCACGTATCCACCTAGCTGTTGGTTGTGAAGGTGATGAGAAAATGTTGCGGCAATGAGGTACTAGAGAAGGTCGTCACGCTGGTCGAAAAATGCGTGGAGGGGATCCAATTCAACTAGGTCGAATTCCTCTATGAGGAATTCCTAGCCAATTACAAAAAAGCTCAGGAGCAGGGCAAGACCTTCCACTACGCGTGGTTGCTCTTGTCTATTTTATTGGTGACAGGGGAACTGCCTGAGGACAGTCAGTTCCCTCCCCTCGAGCAGGACTTGCTAGAGGGGACAAAATACGCGTCACTCTGGGCAACAAAGGATGTCATGCGAATCCGCGAGACCAAGATCTTCTAGGTGCTCATGGAGGTGAGTGTCCAGATGTGGATCAACAAAAGGCCGCACCTATCCCCCATAGTGTACGACAGTCTGTGGAGATTTGCAGACTTCAAGGTGGATATGCACAATGTGTCTATCAAGGTGCATAAGGATCTGATGTAGACCCGGACCAAACTATCGTTCATCGTGATTGATGATGCCATCTTCACTGTGCTTGACTGATGGCCACCTCAGTGGTGTGCCCCGGATCTGGCAACGCACGATAAGAGAGTGGTAAAAAAACAAAAGGATGCCACCAAACTGTTGGCACAGTAGAAGCACAATGAGCAGTTGGCCAAGGAGGTAAGGGCTTTCTGCGAGGTAGCGAAGGCCACGGCAGAGCAGACCAAGGTCATTGAAAAAATAGTAGCACCGATAGTAGGGGCCACCACGATATAGGAGGAAGGAGGCCCGGACCTGACCACGGGACAGGGGACAGAAGATGTGGTGGAAGGCACGGACCCCAACACAACATCTACACAACTGAAATGACTGCGTGAAGTGGAACAAACAGGCCCACGAAAGAAGACCAAGGCTTCCAAACATGATGGTGAACCTACTACACTGACAGAGGGTGACCTATATGACATCGACGACACAGTTTGTGAGGTCACCAGGGAAGCACTCTAGGAAGCGATGACGGAGCAACAGAATGTGTCAGGGGCCCTCAAGGCACAACTGCAGGAACTTTAGGTGTGGCCCCCACAAGAAGGAATGATAGCCGCATATGGTGTCGCAGGTACATCGATAATGGAGCAGTTGCTACAGGTCAAAATGGCTAACGCTATCGTGCTACTGGAAGGAGCACTAACAGTGAACAACACCGAGGACAAAGCTGCAGTGGGCCAGATCAAGAGACTTTGCCTAAAGTTGGCTGCCCTTCTGTGGGATATATTATACTAGCTACAGGATGGAGCGACAACAGAACTCCATGCTATGGAAGGACACGCAGTACAAGTGCTTAGCGAAAAACGAATCAACATTGAGCAGCTTAATCTACAATGCGATGAAGCGCTGGCTCAGAATCAATAGCTGGAACAGATAGTAGAGGAAGCATGTCGCCATGCTCCAAAGTTAGAAATTGCGATAGACCTACTAGTTGGAATACGAATTCACAGATTGGCTAGTGGATTCCGCGAGGCAAAGGAGGAAGCAACGAGGATATAGCTGGACCTAAACCTTCATATTTCCGAATTGTGATCAAAGACACAGTAATCCACACCCCCGCAAGTTAGGGAACAGCGCGCTGGCACTATCCAAAAGGGGCTGGAGGAAATAAGACAGGAAGTGCAGGATTGTACTATGATGCTAGAAGAATCCCTCGGGGTCCTCACTTCCTTACAGGAGGACCCCACCATACAACACCTAAAAACAAAAGCACATGAGCTTCAAGTGCAGTATGACAGTGTGCGCAGAATGACGTAGTCAGTTGTCCTGACCCAGCGGTTTGGCGAAGCTACAACAAGCAAAGGCACTAAAGGAACAAGTGGATGCCACACGACAGAAACAGGAAGTACTTAAAGCACGTGTCCAGCCATGGATTAATGAGGCCTTCCACATCACTACTGATATCGAAGAAAAGCTTGCACAAATGAAGGTGATGCATGCCTTAAGACAGGGATCTGCCTTGGACAATGAGCATTTAGCAAAAAGAGTAGAGTAGATCCAGTAGACGGTAGAACAGTGCACTGCAGACCTTCGCACAGCAGAGGCACAGTTGGCGGGGCTCCATGCCAAGATCGCCACACCAATGGAGTGACTCAGGACGAGTCACAATGATTGTGTTGGGGGCTTGTTGGGCATGGGATCCCCCGCAGTAGGTTTTGGGGCTCAAAGCCCAATTTTTGGTCAAATATGGTGTAGAACTCCGTGAAGTATGGGCATGGAGCATGAATTGTATAATCGAGTCATAGGGTTGTCCGCCCTAAGAATTGTAATTTAGTGTAAAGGTGTGTTGGCCTACCCATGGTCCGCGAACCTTGGGATTGTATAAATAGAGCGAGGCTCTAAGTGAAAAGATAGTTTTTAAAAAAGAAGCTTAGTATAGAATAGATAGAATAGTGAAGGCATGGTTAGAGCATAGAGTGGAATCTGAAGTGTACTGGGTCATAGTGGTAGGAGGAGGCTCTACAGCTGAGTGCGCAGAGGCCTAGCAGAGTCCGCAGCTAAGTGCACAGCACCCTGCAACTGAGTGCACAAGGCAGAGTCAGGTCTATACTTGGGATTGAAAGATAATAAAGAGAAGTTTATTCTATGCCTCTGTTTTGGAATCTTTATGTTGATGTTATTCATTTCTTTTACTCTGTTTATTTACAGTGCACACTAAGTGAATACTCATATGAATTCTTATATGTGAATTTAATCTAAGTAATCAGCTAATAGAGACTAATTAAGGAAGACTTGGGTAAATAACACGGGTCGCGTAGCGGCCGAAACTACGCGAAGACAATATCGCAAGGTGCAGGGTGCCCGCAGGTGCGTGTAGCGTAGTAAGTGCGAAGGTTGGACCGCGTATCAATCACCACATATCAAACATCCCTAGGGTGTGGAAACCTGGTTCTAGCACCCTCCCATACTACTTCGGGTGAGACCTCAATCCGCACTCCACGGACTGTTGCCTAAAGGGCTAGTAGTACTGGGATTTGCTTGGCTAAATCACTTCCGAACCTGGGTCAGGCCCCACTAAGCCAACACAAACATGGGATTGCATGGGAAGGCCTACTTTGCAATGGTCTCCTATCCAGCTACGGATGGTGAACTAGAAAAAAGATCCTACCTATGGGAATATTGCAAGGAATCACTGTAGATATTGAAGGGGCAAGCGTGCTAGCAGATTTTGAAGTGATAGAGATTGTTGATGACAACAATCCCTACCTTGTGCTATTAGGAATCGATTAGGCCACTGACATGAATGGGGTGATAAATATGAAGAAGCGCAAGATGGTTTTTTAGGAAAATTGCTGCGCGTAGTTGTACCTTTGGACCCTGCAGGAGGATCACGCTACACGAAGCCAGTGCGTGACTATGAAAGCGACGATGACTTGGACTGCATCTACAAGATAACTGCGTGAGAGAAAGACTAGGTAAATCCCACTGCGGATGGAAGAATCTCAAGGGAGCACAAAATCTCATATACATCAGATTCTGATGAAGAGATAGAATGATGGCAGAACTGGTTACATGAAGTAACCACGTTGAACTGTAACATGATGATGAGATCGTTGTGCTGCATATCGACAGAGGTAAGGGATCTACCTATGTATGATGGGTTGAGCAAGGTAGATGAATTCCTGAATAGATTCGAAAGGGAGGTGTCGGAACAACAATGCTTCGAGGCTTTGAAATGGGTACTATGTGATATGCCCGCGAGGTGGTGGGGTACGCACCAAGGAAGCTTTGAGGATTGGTGCAAATGTAGGAGAATGATGCACATGCGGTTTGGGAAGCCTCGGATGTGATTAAAAGATAAGTATGACGGAATGGATGATCCACGCTTGCATCTTGCCAAGTGGACAATGGTCTATAGGGAAGAGCCACAACCTGAGTGGATGCAGTTGTTCTATCATACCCTAGATATTATACCCATGAATTGGTATATAGAGACTGAGCTCCGCCATGGGATGGGTGAATGGGATATCTTGTACAAAGGGTTCCTTCCAACCTTCACCTTTGAAGATCATTGGTGGGATACTGTTGATTATTCACTGCAAGCAGTGAAAGCAACTAACTTTAAGACACCATAGGAGCCAATAGAATTGATTAAGCCGGAATCGGTTACACAGCTGATCTGCACGCTGGAGTGTTATAATGTAAAAACTGAAGAAGACAACCAGGGTCAGCGAAAATTTAACATTTCAAAAATTGAAGGCTATCGCGAGGTTCAAGGGCCACTGATTGAAGACCTTGATATAACCATGCCAGTAAAAACAAAGTAGGTAAACATTGGCACGGAATCCAAACCTAAGTACGCAACGCTTAGTGATTACTGGGATGACATGATAGTGGATAAAGTCTCTGAGTTACTCCACTAGTACCAAGACCTGTTCCCCACCAAGATCACGGACTTGAAAGGAATCGTCAGAGATTTAGGAATGATGCAGATCACATTGAAGCTTGATGCGAAGCCAGTTAAGCAGAGGCGTTACCACTTGAATCCGAAGTACAAGGAGAAGGTTTGAATAGAACTAAAAAAGATGTTCGCATCTGGAATCATTGATCCGGTGGAAGAATCTGATTGGGTAAGCCCTATGGTAGTGTAGGAAAGGAAACAGAAGGGTGAGACAAGAATATGCGTGGACCTCAGAAAATTGCATGATGCATGTGTGCATGACCCATTCCCAACTCTGTTCACAGATGAAGTATTAGAAAATGTTGGGGGGCAAGAAGCATATTCTTTTACTAATGGGTTCTCAGGGTACCACTAAATCAAAATCGCGCTGGAAGATAGGAGCAAGACCACCTTTGCGACTGAGTGGGGCTGCTTTCAATACATTGTTATGCCATTTGGGTTGAAGAATGCACCGTCCATCTTTTCACGCATAGTTGTTGCAGCATTCAAGGAATATATCCACAAGTTCCTGGAGGTTTATTTGGATGATTGGACTGTATTTGGATTGGTTAAGCACCATGTAGCGAGATTATGCTTGATGTTGGATACTTTCCAACGACACAAAATCATGCTGAACCTCAAGAAGTGCGCATTCCTCATTCCCTTTGGCAACATGTTGGGACATGTGGTTTGCAAACAAGGATTGATGGTAGACCTCATGAAGATTGCGGTAATTCTAAATTTGGAAGCACCGCGAATTGTCAAATAGCTGCGCATTACCCTAGGACATATGGCGTATTACAGGAAGTTCATCAAAAGCTATGCCCAGATCACCACGTCGATGGAGAAGCTGTTGAAAAAAAATGTCGCGTTCTGTTGGAATGATGATTGCATGAAGAGCCTAAATGTACTGAAAGAAAAATTGGCCTCTGCACTGATCCTGGTCTTCCCGAAATGGACAAGGAGTTTCATATACATGTCGACGCATCGTGTATAGCGCTGGGAGTGGTACTAACATAGGAGGGTGGAGAGGGTTTGGATCACCCTATTGCGTTCATGAGTCGCAGATTGTCTAAAGTAGAACATAGCTATTCCACCACTGAATGCGAGGGATTGGCTATGGTGTACACACTCCAAAAATATCGGCACTATTTGTTAGGGGGACACTTCGAGATGTATACAGACATTCCGCACTGAAATAATTGGTGAATAAGCATGTATTGGGGGGCGCGCATATGGAGGTGGCTCTTATTGTTCCAAGAATATTATTTTGAGGTCGTTGTGAAGCCTGGACGCCTGAATGCGAGACTAGATCATTTTTCGCGCATTGAGACGGGTGAGGAGCCTATGAGTTTGGAGGGAGGATTACCTAACGCACAAATCTTTGCTGTGTGCATAGCAGATTGGACACTTTGAAGATATAATCCACTTTTTGACAATAGGAATTGTGCTAAAAGAATACTCCATCCAGCAGAAGAAGGAACTGGTGGTGCATGCGGCCATCACGGGGCACCTATATAAGATGGGAAATGACAAGATACTACAAAGGTATGTACCTGAATTCAAACAAAATTAGATCCTCATGGAAGTGCATGGGGCACTATAAGAGGACACTATGCATGGTGAGCGACCGTGAAAAAGATTCTCTGCACAGGGTTGTGGTGGCCAACCCTTCATCAGTATTCAAAAGCACACTGTAAGGCCTATGATATATGCCAAAGAATAGGTAAACCATCGCGAAGGGATGGGATGCCTTTGAATGCACAAATGACACTACAACCCTTTGAAAAGTGGGTGATTGACTTTGTAGGCCCTTTCAAACCTCAAGGAAAGACAGGCGCGAGATACATTATCACCACGACAGATTACCTGACTCGTTGGGTAGAAGCGCAGCCGGTAAAATATTGCTCGGCCAACACGGCTGCGAAGTTTCTATTCGAACACGTATTGAATTTATTTGGATGTCCGAAGATCTTGAGGAGTGATCGTGGTACACATTTCCTGAACAAAACAATCAGCATGTTGATAGAAGAGTTTGAGATGTATCATCAGAAAAGCACACCGTATCACCCCCAAGCCAATGGAATGGTAGAAGCATTTGACAAAATACTGGAGACTGCGTTGACCAAAGTATGAAACTTGCAGCAGAGTGATTGGGACCTACGCGTTCCTGCATTACTATGGTCTTATAGGACAATGTGCAAGAAACTGATGGGCCAAACACCTTTTGGTTGGTCTATGGTGTGGAAGTTGTCATGCCAATGGAGTATATTGTGCCTAGTCTATGCATAGCAGTGCTTATAGGTATAACGGACCGCGGAGCCCTGGAAGAGATGCTCGCACAGTTGGAATAACTTGAAGAGGAATGGTTCCTAGCTGGCTTCCATCAGCAGGTACAAAAGTAGTGTAAAAATGCCTGACACAATTGCCATATTAAGTTGCACACCTTCAAGGTAAATGAGTTAGTGTTACTGTATGATAGTAAGTTTGATAAATTCCTGGGAAAGTTCAGAATGCATTGGCTGGGACCGTATGTTGTTAAGGAGGTCACAAACGGAGGCATGGTGCAGCTGGTAAAGCTAAATGGAGAACCTTTCCTAGGAAAGGTGAGTGGCAGTCGGTTGAAGCCATACACAAGTGGCTCGGCTATCTGACTAGCCGAAAGAGGCACAGTCTTCGTGCTCCAAGTAGCTGGAAGAAGATGTGAGACTATAAACAAATGCAGGAGGCGCAGGAATAGATGTAGGGAAGCAGTTCCGACATCGCGGTCTCAGAACAATGTTTATAGGATATTCATCAGGCAGCCGCTCAGTGCGTTGCCAACCTTGCAGCTGTTCGAGTAGAGTTAGAGGGTCTCTGTGCAAAGATCTTTGCACCAACATAGTGGATTGAGGGTGATTCGAGATGTTTGTGTTGGGGGCCTGTTGGCCATGGAATCCTCCCCAAGGCATGTTTTGGGGCTTAAAGCCCAAGTTTTGACCAAGTCCATTATAAAGACTCCAGGAATTGTGGGCGCGGAGCGCGAAGTCATAATAGAGTCACAGTGTTGTCTGACCTTGGTTTTGTAATGTAATGTTGGTTTGAAAGATCTACCCATGGTCTGCAGACCATGGGATTGTATAAATGAAGCGAGGCTCTAAGTGTAGAAAATAGTTAATGGCATGGAATGATGATGAGTCTAAGAAATTGAGGAAGCATTGAGTCGAAGTGTAAGTCATGTCTTTGGGTCGTACATTAGGAGAAGGCTCTGCAACTAAGTGCGTAGAGGCCTAGTAGTCTGCAGCTAAGTGTGCAGACCCTTGCAGCTGAGTGTGCAGGGTAGGACAAGTCTGTAACCGTTGAAGGCATTAATAAAGAGAAGTTTTACCATATTTCTGTGTATCTTTCCGGTGTTATGTATTATTGGGTATGAATTGAAAGTTTACTATTTATTTGTTGCGTGAACTCATACGAATGTGTTGTATAAATAAATATAAGATAAGGCATCCATTTACGTGAAGATAACTAACATGTGTAAGAAGATAAGTAAGATCTCTGGTGTGACTTAGGGAAATAGTGCAGAGTGCTGCTCTAGTAGCAAGAAAGCCCCACAACCCTGGTTAGGGTTGCGTGAAGGCAAATATATCAGGGTGCGAAGGCCAGGGAAGTGCGCGAAGTAACCTACGCAAAGGGACTAACAATTGGACTAAGTCAACGCATTAGACATTCAAGGTTGCAGAAACTTGGTTCTAGCACCCCCCATACTACTTCGGGTGAGACCTCAGTCTGTGTTCTGTGGACTATTGCCCAAAGGGCTAGTAGTAAAGGGATTTTTTTGGCTAATTAACTCTGAACCTAGGTCAGGGCCCAACAAGCCAACACTCTGCATCTACGGTCTTGAGCCACACTGAACCATTATCATGACATCTTTCTATAACATAAGGCCCTAATCATCTTGTCCTTAACTTGCCTTTAAAGTCTGTATATCTGGAATCATATAACAAGGCCTAATCACCTTCTTGAAATTTCCTATCATTGATGTTCTTATCATGCCATATCTTCCTCTGAAGTTTGGTTACCTTTGTGTATAGGAGGGCCTGCATTCTGAACTCATCTAAACCATTCAACGGGAGCAATCTCTCTTTTTGTGAACTGTTGAGATCTAGATCTAGCTGGGCTGCCATCCTTAATGTGCTATACTCAAAGACAATGGGCAGCAGGGATTTTTTCCCATAGACCAGCTCATAGAGTGTGAATCCAGTGGTGGTCTTCCTAGTGGTATTATAGGCCTAGGTGGCCTTAACTAGTCTATCTACCCAATCTTTCCTGTTGTTGCTCACCACTTTGGTCAAGATGCTCTCCAATGCTCTATTGGTCACCTCCACTTGCCCATTAGCTTATGGGTGATAGGGAGTGGAGGCTCTATGCTTGATTTTGTGCTGCTGAGAAAGTATTCAGTAATGTTGGAGGTAAATAGGCTACCTTGATTAGTGACCAGCTCTCTAGGGTACCCAAATTTGTAAAATACATTCTCCCTTAAGAACTCAATGACCTTATCCTCTATTGTCGCCTTAATTTCCTTGGTTTTAGCCCACTTAGTCAGATAGTCAGTGCACACAATGATGTACTATTTTTTCTTGGAAGGAGGGTCAATAGGTCCAATGATGTCCATGCCCCATTTGTCAAATGGCTCGAAAGTCACTTGAGGCTGCAAAGGCATTTAATCCCTTGGAGTATGCTTTCCCATTCTTTGGCACCAATCACACTGACTAGTATATCTTTTCACATCCTAATGAAGAGTGGGCCAATAATAGCATACTTGTAACACTTTCAATGTTGTCCTATTTGCTGCAAAGTGACCTCCACAAGGCTCATCATGACAGGTCAGAAGGATGTCAAAGACTTCCTCCTCCCTGACACACCTTCTCAAGATTTGATTTGGGCCAAGTTTGAAGAGATTTCCCCCAATCCAAGTGAAGGGGGTGCTCTTCCTTATAATCTTACTTTTCTCTTTGCAAGACAAGTTCGGTGGGAACTGTGCAGATACCAAATAGTTTGCTATGTCAAAAAACCATGGAGAGAGAACTGAAATGGCGAACAAGTGCTCATCCGGTAACTGGTCATCAACCATTCCCTCTTCACCTGCAGGAAAAGTTAATTTGGACAAAAAGTATGCAACAACATTTTCCTTACCAGGCTTATCAACAATAGTTAGATCAAACTGTTGTAATAAAAGTAACCATCTTATAATACGAGCATTCACATCAGGTTTATTCATTAAATATTTGATTGCAGCATGGTTAGTATGGACAAATGTTTGATAGCCTGTAATATAATGCCTAAATTTTTTCAATAAATGCACAACAACTAGGATCTCCTTTTAAGTCACGGTGTAGTTTAGTTCGGCCTTTGACAAATTCTTACTGATAAAGTAAATGACATAAGGCAATTTTTCATCTATCTGACTTAGGGTTGCTCCTATGGCTTTGTGTGAGGCATCAACATGAATATGAAAGGGAAGGGCCCAATTTGGGCCTCAGAGAATCGGTGCAGTGGTTAACCTGTTCTTTAGAATGTCCAAGGCCTCTTGACAACTTTTTGACCATATAAACTCAGAGTCTTTGGCCAACAACCCAAATAAAGGAGAGGCAAACTTGTTGAAGTCCTTTATGAACCTTCGGTAGTATCCGACTAATCCTAGGAAACTTTTGGCATCTCTCTACTTTTGAGGAGGTGGAACCCTTTGGATGATAGCTATTTTGTTTGCATCCACCTACAGTCCTTGTTGAGATATTGAATGACCTAGGAAGGTCCCTGCAATCATAAAGAATTCACATTTCTCAGGACTGAGAGATAGGTTCATTTCAATGCATTTGTGGAGTACCTTCCCTAAGTTGGACAAAGCCTCCTCGAAATCACCCCCATAAGGTGTGAAATTATCTATATAGATTTTTACCACATCATGGACTAACTTAGCAAAGATACTTAGAACTACTCTCTGAAAAGTGGCAGGATCATTGTATAGGCCAAAAGGAAGGACGCTATAGGAAAAAATGTCCCAAGGAAAAG
The DNA here is from genome assembly GCA_031772625.1 of Pinus tabuliformis. Lineage (NCBI taxonomy): Eukaryota > Viridiplantae > Streptophyta > Pinopsida > Pinales > Pinaceae > Pinus > Pinus tabuliformis. Next base: position 697,500,752 of record CM062805.1, on the reverse strand, counting down.
TGAAAGTGGTTTTATCCTGGCCTTCTCGGCTAATCTAGATTTGATTGTAGCAACTGAATCCATCAAGGAAAGAGAAAAAAATTTCCCTGCCAGCCCATCTAGCACTTGGTTGATGAAAGGTAGAGGGAAATGGTCCTTCTTTTTGGCTTCTTTCAACTCCCTATAATCGACACAAATCCTCCACTTACCATTTTTCTTGGGAACTAACACCAAAGGAGAGACCCACTTGTTACACAGTAACTTGTCACTGTCTTCATCCCAGCCTTCCTACTGTTTCATGTGTCCAAAATCATTCATGCTCATGTTAGACAAATGCTCTTTGATGTTGCCAAATGACCCCCTTTTCCTAAGTTATCTGCCTCATCGCGTCTATTGGCTAAATAAACGCGTTGAAGGGTGCTCCTAAATAGTCCAGAAGCGTTGCCATCGCAAAAGTACACCTGATTCCCGCGATGGTCCGATTTTATGTGCCAGCACAAGGTTGCTTGTAATCTTCAGCGATGATCTGACTAGCTACATTATTCAATAGCGATGTCAACATAGAAGATCAGTTATGTACCCGCGATGATCCAGATTGAGCGAATTTGTTCCAACAGTCGGCCTTCCAGATGACTCCAGACCTGGTTATTGGCATAGTTTATGTCGCCCTCCTTTCTCTGGCGTGGTTGTTCTGTCATTTGTGCTACCTTCCTTGGAGATAAGCTCATTCTTCCACCTTTCATGGAGACTCCTTCTCCTATTTAAAATCTCACCATTTCTATGCACTGCTAGTTTTTTGGATAGTTTTTGGAATGGTTGCTGATAGTTGGCTAGTGGAGCAGTGCTGTTAGTGTTTGTGAGTTTGCTAGATAGCTGGTGTGAGTGTGACAAGTGTGGGATTGTTGATAGCTTGAGGAAGGTTGTGAAGTGCCCTTAATCTTGTGTAAAACTTGTGAGTGAGAGAGATTTGTATGTTGGGAGATCCATCTTCAAAGAGTGAATGCTTGAGGAACATGCTGGCTGGACCCTTCTAAGAAGGCTTGTGACGTCAAGACTTTGGTTGTAAGCTTACTCTTATTTCATTATTAATGCAATCAATGATGTTTTCCTATGTCTTATATGTAACGTACTTGATAGCTTATGACTTCTTAACTTTTTGAGTAAATAGATCATTGTCGTTCCGGTTACGTGCTTTGTTGTATTTCCTTTGTATTGTTTCAGGTTGATCACTCATTAGGAGAAGGAAGTGGAAGCTGGAGTAACGCAACGGAACTCCATCAACCACCGGTTGAGGTAGGCCTCCAACTATGACTGTTTAAGGAAAGCTATTGTTGACCTATCCTTGTTTGTGACTAGACCCACTCTAGGGCTAGAGGGGTTGCCTCTGTCCGCAGAGGGAACACTTTCATGCATCACAAATTGGCGACTCCGCTGGGGAGGAGCTTTGGCCTTTGTTATTTTCTTGTTTACTCTTGTCTTTATCTTTGTTTTGGTCTCTTTTGGAGTTTTGGGGGTTAGTTATTGGTCTTCTGAGTTTCCTGCCCTAATCTGGGAATACCCCTGATTTGATTGAAGATTTGATTGTTTTTGATTTGGGAGTTTTGGTTCGCCTGTTACTATTTTGAACATCATCGCGGCTTTAAATTTAACAGTAGATGTCATCACATCCACCCTTTTTTCATATCCTATTCATCGCGTTATTACGCCTAACAGTCGCGACGGTTCTGTAAATTGGACCATCACGAAAAAGTTGTGTACTTCCGTGCCGACATCGCTCTGTTGCTACGGAGTGTTCTTTATCAACGCTTGTTGCTTGTGTATCACCCACGCTGATTGCTGTAGAATTGATTTTTTCAATTCTGCCTCCTGAGTCCATTAGTCCTGCTAGTCCCTTGCTGTTCTCACTTGTTTGATGACTTGATTTTCACTATTTATAGGTTGAGGCACTCTCTTGTGAGATTTGTTGAATGAATCTTGTTTTTCTTGCTTTGTGACCTAGTTTCATTGTTTCAAGTCTTTTGGATCAGTTTCTCTTGGTTGCTTGGTTGCTCGAAGATTCGTTTGCAGCTTGTTGTTGGTTTGATTGAGCCTTCCCCTTTGCTTACTTTTGGTTGATTGTTTAGTGATTGTTGTTGGACCAATCTTAGCATTGATTCGATTTCTCTTCACTACCCGACATAGATTACAATTGTTTGGATCAACCATTTTTCCACATTTGTTTATTGCTTATTTGTTTCTTTTAGATTTAAGAGACATCAAAATCAAAAGGATTGCATTCATTTAGTCTACGAAAGTGAAAGTGAATTTGCATTTCAAGTTGCATATTGAAAAGTGAATGATTAAATCTCTCATTAGTAGTATCTGTGCACTTTAGGAATTGATGTCTGTTTGCATTGAGTGACTGCCTTTGTTGTCTTGGATTTCTTAGTTTGGGAATGATCTCTCTACCCTCTTGTAGGTAGGTGTTCATCAAAGAAAAAGGATATTTCATTAATTCTAGTTGCATCCTAGGATTTGTTATATACATACAGTAAGGCCTGAAAACTGAAACATAATCCAAGATCAACTCTAAAATAAACTGAATAAATCTAACAACGCATTGGAACATAACACACACTATTTAGAGGTCTAGGCTAGAGACGTGCTCCGGCGTCGTTAAACCTAGTCACTTTTGTTTCCACTCAAGGTTGGGTGATTCCTCCTTCTGTGACTCAATAGTGGTCTAGTATGGAATTGCGCTCCCATGTACCATCAAGTATATGTTGGGAGACCCCACTAGGTTATCATCCTTTATCCCTAGGAAGCTGTGTCTATTGCCTTGCAAACCGTAACACACCGAACACAGCATTCGGGAAGATTGACTGTCGTACGGAAAGTCCTTGGTTTTCATATGACTACCAAGGTGTATATGCAGTTTTACGGGTTGTTTGGTAAACCTTTTGCCTAGTTCTCCAGAGTAGTCACTTTCGTTCCTTTTCGAACTCCTTAAAAGAAAAGGTCCATCTGAGCACTTGTCCTTTCAAGCTCATTAAACCTCGAAAGAGATAGAGTCACCTTTTTGTCCCTTTCTCGACTCTTGAAATATGAAAAGGTCAAGTTTTGTTCCTGTGTCATAAATTTTATTTGCCCACGAAATATTCCTAGTAACAGTTCGAGTTATTGGTTGTGATAAGAGTCTTTTTCGGGCTCGTTCTCGATGGCCACATTCCCCGAGTCTACTGGCCAAGGTCTTCCCCCAGATGGGAACCCTGGTCTATTTCCTCCTTTTGGAAATGTCGGTGCTCCGTATATGGCAACTCTGTCCTTGCCTGGTTTAACCATCAATTTACCTGTTTGGTTGTTTTCAACCTCGGTGGTCCCGAGTGTCATGACTCCTGTTCCACCATCTCCTTCGTCCGAACCACAACATGTTGATTCCAAGGTTGAGCCTATGCCTTCTTCCCCTGTTTCTTCCTCCTCCTCTCCTCCTCCGCCTAGTGAAAGTTTCACATCTAGTAACTAGGAGACTAAGAAGAAGAAGAAGAAGACGAAGAAGAAGAAGAAGTCCGATAAATGCAAGGCCACCTGTGCAGTTACTGCTCCGAGTACATCTCAGGTTGAACCACCTTCTGCTTCTCCGCGGAAGGTTAAGTTTCCTTGTAAATTGTGCAAGGGTGACCATCTTCTTCATGATTGTCCTGGCATTCCTAGGATCTTAGAAGTATGGTCTCACGATCCGGCTCGTCCCTCATCATCCTCTGAAGCTCATGGCAATGCTACCCTATCAGCTAGAAATGGTAAGAAGAAATGGAATATTTGATTCCCCTGTAGGCTATGTGAAGGCAACCATCCCCTTCACCTTTGTCCGCTCATGGATAAAGCTACTGCTGTTTTGGAAAGTCTTACAGCTTCTTCACCCCAACTTCCCATTGGTTATCAGAGGCTCTCTTCAGACCCTCTCCTGATTGACAAAGAGATTAACTTAGATTCTTCTCTTGTCTGTCCTCCTCCTTCCGAGCCTGGCTGTGCTAAGCCTGTTCCAAACCACCCATTGGTCGGGGAGAGTGTCAACTTAGGTTCACCACTTGTTGATCACTCTGTTTCGAAAGAGTGTCATGCTCATGTTCTTGTCATCTCGTTAGATTCTCCTAAGTCCGAGAACGAACCTCCTATCCTTACTGATCACGAGAGTCCTTCTTCGGTTCTTGTAGAGTAGGGGGGCAATCATACGATTCCCCCACCAAGTAGTTTAGTCGTTTCCTTTGACTGGAGTCATTTGACCACCTTCCGCCTTCTATCCCATGTGCCTTTCCAGATTACAGTACATGCCAATGATAAGGCTGTACCTGGCACTGTCTTGGATGAGGGTGCATCTGTCAGTCTTATTCCTTCCACTACTTGGCAAGCTTTGGGTTCCCCACAGCTTGTGCCGGTTGCACAAAATCTGTTAGCGTTTGATGGAGGAACTAGTCAACCGTTAGGGATCCTCCCAAAGTTTCCTGTTACTTTGGGGGGAAAAACCGTCTATATAGACGTTATGGTTGTCCAAGGTGCTTTAGATTTCAGTCTTCTCCTTGGTCGTGACTATGTGTATGTCATGGGGGCCCTTGTCTCTTCACTTTTCCATGTGGTTTGTTTTCCACACGACAGAAGAATGGTGACCATAGATCAATTATCATTCTTTAGTCCTCCGGTGCCTCCTGCGCAGCTGTCATCCCCTCTCAGTTCTTGCTCGCAAGCAGTACCTTCTTTGCCACAGGTCAATTATGTGGCTACCCGTTCCGTCTCTGCATCTGTTGCTGATCATCCAGATGGTCTCGTACATCATGTACTGGGGGCATTGGAACCTGATTTGTCATTGGTCCATCATGACATGTATTCCTCCCAGAGTGCATCTCTTCCATCCCGCGAAGACCTCTTGGGAGCCATGTTCTCGTGTGGCCCATGAACAGGAGTTACGAGGATAGTTTGTTCCTGTCTCAACCTCGTTAAAAAAATGAAACAAGGGTTACGAGGATAGTTTCTTACTATGTCAACCTCATTAAAAAATGAAACAACTCCCTTTCCAAATCGAGTCTTTGATTAAGATCTCGTAAAATCCAAGTCGAGTCTTTCCAAGATCTCGAATGTGAACCTTCATTCCATCCACCTCGTTGATGCAATGAAGCTTGGGGGGCATGTACCTCGATTTGCGTCATTATGTTAGGGGCATGCAAACTTATAACAAGCATATTTTTTCGTCTCAAGCTTGTGTAAACATGAAACCGAATCCAAGCAAAGTTCTCCATGGTTCAAGCTTGTGTAAAAATGAACCCATACCTGATTTACATCTCGTGATTGTCGTTTATCCACTAAATTTTGCTAGATGAGCCTTGGTTGTTTCATTCCATCACCGTCATCTCTTTGGTTGATCATATGCTTTCACTTGATTGTTTATCCCTTCCTGAGGAACTATAGCGATGAGTGGTTTTATTAGCCAGCCTCTTGACCATTACATGTTTTGAGTAGTTCCACCATTGCCGAAACCAGTTGCTACCCTTTATACCACTCGTTCCTCTAGGACAAGTCTCTTTTAAGCTCTTTTCTAACTTGTAAAATATGAAAATATTGCCGAGTTTTACCTTTCTTGACTCGTTAAATGGAATTAAAAAGGTGGTCCACTTTAAGCTCTTTTCCGACTGTGTAAAAATGAAAATATTGTTGGGCCTTGTCGTTTCAAGCTCGTTATTGGTTCTGAAACGACGTCATTCCAACTGCTTTTCTACATTTTTGGGTCGAGGTCACTAGTTACGAAAAGTACTCTTTGATCGTAATGGTCGGGAAGTTCTTTCGAGTATCGTTTTATACTTTTTCGAGCTCGAGAGACACAAATTTACGAAAAAGCACCCCCCTAGAGTTTTCTTTTCTGTGTCTTTTTCAAACTCTCTAAACATGAAAAGGATTCCTAGTTTTACCTATGTCGGACTCGTTAAACTCTGACGACATTGGACTCGTCACCATGACGAGACTTGAGCTTCTCCTTCCTATGGCTTGTTAACACATTACGAGGTTGGACTCAATGACAGGTTTATGATTGATTGTCTTTGGCAGCTAGTCACTCTTGAACATCGACACTTTTGCTTCTTGTTGTGTTGGGACATCCATACATCATCATTTGTCCTCCGCAGGTTTGGGTTGTTGTTTAGCCTCATTCCATCTGATTCATGCCATCTTCATCGAGCCTCTGATCCCTTGGTATCTGAATGCTGCCACCCTCCGGAGTCATGTCACCGACATGTTCAAGAGTATAATCCTTCTGCAGTTTACACCCTTGCCTTCTCCTCTGATACTTTGTGTCGCCATCTACCACTTGTTCCTTGTCTCGTGTCATTGATGGGGGAAACATTATGGCCCTCCTGCGACGGGTGGTCTCCTGCCGACATCAGCTCATTATCCAGGAGATTGATCTAGAGATCCCCTTTGGTACCTTAGAGCTTGCATGCCTCAATGGAAAGTTCTTCGCACCTGATGGTCGACTTTCATCATTGGTCATCGATTGGGTGATTCCATGAGTGTTTGACTTCAGCTCCTTCTTCACACTTCGTGGATTGTGCTAGACAGTACCTTGAGAACCATTGGCATTATTGGTGGTTTCTCTCGCGCTTGTTAATAGTTTTCATCATTGGCTGGTAATCAAGCGATTTTCTATCATGTTCAACCTCAGCACATCTATTCGCATGTTAGAATTTGTACTATGATCGCATGGGTTCAAGACCCCGAACTCATATTACACATGTTCGGGCTGCGTGGGTGGTTTATGATTACATGACTCATTGATGGACGGCTGCGACCAACCTGAGTCTTCATGGATGGCTGCGACCATACCTTTATCATCATCATGGTCTCATTAGCTGGATGGCTACGTCCATACCACAGACCTATTTCGTATGTCTTTTGGATGGATGCGCCCATGCCTAGACTACATGTACTTCATCATCAGAGATATCAGTTGTACTTGCGTGCAGGTTCTTCCAAGGTGGTGTTCCAGCTTAGTCAATTTCATAAAGCATTTCACCCCTCCCTCTCTCTCGAGCTTCATACTTTAGGGGGCATCTGTTACACAGTAATTTGTCACTGTCTTCATCCCAGTCTTCCTACTATTTCATGTGTCCAAAATCATTCATGCTCATGTTAGACAAATGCTCTCTGATGTTGCCAAATGACCCACTTTTCCTAATTTATCTGCCTCATCGCGTCTATTGGCTAAATAAACACATTGAAGGGCGCTCCTAAATAGTCCAGAAGCGCTGCCATCACAGAAGTACACCTGATTCCCGCAATGGTCCGATTTTATGTGCCAGCGCGAGGTTGCTTGTAATCTTCAGTGATGATCTGACTAGCTATGTTATTCAATAGCGATGTCAGCGCAGAAGATCAGTTATGTACCCGCAATGATCCAGATTGGGTGAATTTGTTCCAACAGTCGGCCTTCCAGATGACTCCAGACCTGGTTGTTGGCATAGTTTATGTCGCCCTCCTTTCTCTGGCGTGGCTGTTCCGTCATTTGTGCTACCTTCCTTGGAGATAAGCTCATTCTTCCACCTTTCATGGAGACTCCTTCTCGTATTTAAACTCTCACCATTGCTATGCACTGCTAGTTTTTTGGATATTTTTTGGAATGGTTGCTGATAGTTGGCTAGTGAAGCAGTGTTGTTAGTGTTTGTGAGTTTGCTAGATAGCTGGTGTGAGTGTGACAAGTGTGGCATTGTTGATAGCTTGAGGAAGGTTGTGAAGTGCCCTTAATCTTGTGTAAAACTTGTGAGTGAGAGAGATTTGTATGTTGGGAGATCCATCTTCAAAGAGTGAATGCTTGAGGAACATGCTGGCTGGACCCTTCTAAGAAGGCTTGTGACGTCAAGACTTTGGTTGTAAGCTTACTCTTATTTCATTATTAATGCAATCAATGATGTTTTCCTATGTCTTGTATGTAATGTACTTGATAGCTCATGACTTCTTGACTTTGTGAGTAAATAGATCATTGTCGTTCCGGTTACGTGCTTTGTTGTATTTCCTTTGCATTGTTTCAGGTTGATCACTCATTAGGAGAAGGAAGTGGAAGCTGGAGCAGTGCAACGGAACTCCATCGACCACCGGTTGAGGTAGGCCTCCAACTATGACTGTTTAAGGAAAGATATTGTTGATCTGTCCTTGTTTGTAACTAGACCCACTCTAGGGCTAGAGGGGTTGCCTCTGTTCATAGAGGGAACACTTTCCTGCATCACACCACTCACTGTTGGAGATAGGATAAATGAATCCTGCATTTGGAAATTTTTGCAATTCTTCTTTGACTATATCTTTAAGATATGGTTTCATCCTTCTTTGGGGTTGCCAAACTGGCTTGCAACCTTCCTTGATATATAAATATGGTGAGTACACACTGAGGGGTGTACTCCCTTCATTTCTCTGTAACTCCAAGTGAAGGCATTCAGATGTTCCTTGAGCATGTTGTATAACTTCTTATCTTGGAGAAGAGAAAGAGATGGATTGATTTTCAAAGTTCTCTCAAGGTTGAATTCTATGGTTTTGACACAGAGAGGGTTGGAATCAGCCAAGTACAGATCAATTGGATGGTTGTTCTAGGTTTCCTTTACTACTTCTTCTAGGGACAATGTGCTGGGAGTTGGACTTTGGAGTAGGTGTTCAATCAAATCATCTTCATCATGTTGTCCTCCTCCCATGGTTGTTTCTAAGGTATACAGTTGGGTAGAATAAACTTCATCTTCTTCATCCTCTTCCAGTCATAAAGGTAAATCATGTTCTAGAGATGGTTGAGAAGGAGGGTATAGGACCAACTGCTTGGACATATGCCCATTCTTGATGGTCATATTCCCAGCTCTACAGCTGATGTAAGCATTGGCAGTGTCCAACCAAGGCCTCGCAAAGATAAGAGGGTAACCAGTAAGCTTAGCCTTAGGCTTGAGAACTAGGAAATCTACAAGGTACTCCCAAGAGTCAATGGAGACCATCACATCCTCCACAATCCCCTCAAGGTTCACTGTGGAGCAGTCTGCAAGTTGCGGGACTGTTGTGGTCTTTCTGAATGAACCTTGGAGGTTGAGTTTGAGCATGGTGTCCTTGGTCATTACATTAAAGGCAGCCCCAAGATTGATAAAAGTGTGTGGGACAATGGTGCCATTGATGTTCACATCTACTACAGGGCTTCCAGGGTCCAAATACTTTGGACAGATTACCTGCCCCAGCATTAAGTCAAATAGGTGTCCAATGACATTAATGGTAGTGGCATCTCTTTTACACCTCCTTGGATGATTGAAATGCTTCTCCTTGATCAACTTATTGTAAATAGGTACATCCGTGATGGCTTGGAGAAGTGGAATCTTGACACATAGGTTTTTCAATTCTCCCAGAATTTCAGTCTCTTTTGGGGTAGGTTGGAGTGGTTGAGTTGATCTCTCAAGAAAGGGTGGATTTACTTTAAGACTGCTTTCCTCTCTTTCTTCTTCAACCTCCCTAAGTGGCGGTGGAGGTTGGTTATCCAGGAAAACTCTCCCAGATCTCAGGTTAATTTCCTAGATCTCCACAGCATAAGCTAGATATGAGGTCTCTCCACTGTCTACTTGTTGTACTTGTCTGTTATTCTGGTTCAGATTTGGTTGGGCAGTCATCTAGGGTTGTTTAGGTGGATTAGATTGCAACAGCTATGGTTGGGCAGGTAGTGAAGGCAATAAAGCTAGGACATTGTTGTATTGGGGTCTCCACCCCTAGGGTGGTGCATTCCATTGAGTTGTGGTGGACCAAATGGTTGAAATGATTGGCTGGCTGGCTGGGAATGATATTGAGATTCAAAGGACCAAGGAAGAGGTGTAGACCAGGAAGGATGAGCAGGGGGTCCCCAAGAAGGTATGGATGTGGTATGGTTGGGGTTGTAATATGCATGGGATGACCCTTGCATTCCCTGATGGTATGGCCTAGGCCCATGAGGTCTCCTTTGGTTTATGTAGCAGAGCTGCTCAGTGACCCCTTCAACTCCTTGATATACAACTTTGAATCCAGGCTAAGAAGGGAATTTGTCCGTGGAGTGGTTTTCTTCATAGACTGAGCAAATTTCAATAGAATTTAATGGACATTCATTCCTAGGGTACCTCTTGGTGCATCTAGGATAGAAAATGGCCAAGGCTCTCTCTGCTTCCTCCTGCTTTCTCCTAATGTGCATAGTGTCCATCTGTAAGGCAAGGGTTTGCAACATCTCACTCTTGAAATCTTCCAGCATGTTTCTAATTTCACCCTTGATGGATGATTTGGAAGAGGATGTACTGACCATAGGTTGACTTCCCATACCCTTTTTCCTAGCTGCCCTAGAATGGTTTCTAAAGACAGTCTTGATATCCTCATAGGGTAACTGGTATATATCTCCTCCTGCTAACAAGTGTAGGGTATCCAAAAGGTCTTCCCTTACTCCTCTACACAGGACTAGCTTCAATGACTCAGGGTCAAATGTGCACCCGACCCTTTTGTAAGTAAGCTGGAATATTTCTTCATAATCCTCTAGGGATTCATTATTACCTAAGGTCATCCTAAATATTTCCTCTTTAGTCTATTTATACCTACATTAGTCTCGATACTTGTTATTGAAGGCTTGCTACATCTCAGCCCAATTTGTGATGCTATCCCCAGGTAAACCCATGAACCAGCACAAAGATGCATCATTGAGGGTAAATGGAAATAGTTTCAACTTCTGCTCATCATTTGTGTAGTCATAGGTTCGACATATAACAACAAACTCAAATAGGAAAGTGTAGGGATCTTCTGTGGTCAGGCCATGGAAATGGGGAAGGGTGAAGGGGCTTATATTTTTCATATTAGTGTTCCATTGGTTTCCCTGGTGGGGAAGGCACCCTCAACTCTCTCTCTATTCCCTTTTTCATTTCTGTTTTCATCCATTGGCTCAGTAGGAATGGGTTCTTCTTATTCTTCTTCCCCTGTAGGTTCTTCAAATATGTCTGGTTTCTCACCTAAGGGTTCCTCTAGTTCATAGCCACCGAAGAAGAGGGAAGGTTGGCTATTTGATGCAGTGGGGGTATTTGGCAAAAACTTCCCTAAGTTATCCCTATTCCTATGAGGCATGAAAGGAAATGTTTTTGGTTTGGTTTTGTGTTTTTTTTTGAACTTTGAAAGTGGTTGCAAAATTGAAATTGTAGACTAAATGAAAACTAATGACTAAATGAAAATATTAACTACTTCATTGAAATCTAACTTGCAGAATTGAAATTGCAGTTGAATGAAAACTACTGACTGGATGAAAAGATTAACTACTTGATTTAAATCTAACTTGCAGAATGGAAAGGAAAGAAAAGAAGGAAAAATGAAGAGGAAGCAAACTAAATTACTTTTGCAGAAATGAAACTAATGGCAGAATATTAGAAACAAGAAATAGAAGGCAAAAAGAATTAATCACATATTACTCAGACACCTCCTCAGTAACGGTGCCAAAAAGTGATGAGCATCAATATTGTAGCGAGAATGCTGCAACTCTTGGGCTTCCAGCTTTACTTTATCAACTCAAGGTTCATACAAACTTGGAGGTGACAATGTTGTATACACAAGTAAAAGTGATGGTTTTTCCTTTTGTCACTGTTCAACTAGCGAGAGACCACTAGGGTTTTCAAGCCAGACTTCTATGGATTCAGAAGAAGCTTGGTTCCTTGTTGAAAGAAATATAAATCTACTCTAAGAGAGAGTTGATCTACTGCGGTAATGAAAAAGAATGAAATTCAATGCTAAGGCACACCATTTCCTAATTAACTGGCAAGAGCTATGCTTTGCAATAATTCCAAATTAGCATGACCAAAATGCTACCGTCCTAAGAATTGAAGTTAAAAACATCAAACATCACTGTTATGCATGTAAAGGACTGAAATAAATCTATTTTGTCTTTTTATGCTTTTCATGGAAAATCAAGTGTGCAAGCTAATCTCTTTTGGTGATGTGGCAAGTGGTTTAGGGATGTTGGTGGATGGATGGAAGGTTCAGGAGAAGGTTAGAAGGTTTGGGAGACCCTTGGGTGACCTTGGGTGACCTTGGGAGGATTTCTAGAGGTTTTCCCTCAATTCGGCCTCAAAACGGGCCACTACAGGAAAACCTACACGATGCACTAGAAACCTACAGGATTCCCTATATTTCTACAGGATATAGCTAAGAGGAAAAAACAATGGGTGATGGAGGTGATGGAAGGCTTAGGGAAGGTGGTTGATGGGTGGAATGGAGTGAGAAATGGCTTAGGATCACTCAGAACCCAAAAACAAGTTTAGGAGATGGTTGGATTCTCTCAAAATGCTTGAGGAAATTTCTATGTAAAATGATGAAATTGGTGAAGGTTTTGATGAAAACAAGGAATTCTTATGGGTGGATGAAGTTGGAGGGTGGTTTCTTGCTATGAGACCTCTCTCTACTTCTGAAGCACCTGCTCTGCATCAAACATGTGTAATTCCCAAAAAGTCATGTAAACAAGAATAATTTTTATGAGTTAGAAAAGTAGAATTTAATGAACTAACTGTCTACCTTATGCATGAGGAAATTTCTGAATAAAATGGAATCATGGATGAGATCTGCTACAAGAATGAAGATAGAAGAGATGGCAATGAAATCCTACTTTTCAAAACTGATCAAATGCTAGTTTAAGTACATCAAACTCTAAATCTTATGAAAGAAATGGAAATTTGTCTTCTTGGGGTTGCATAAGGGTCTTTTCCTCAAATCATGATCCTAGAAGGAAGAAGTGAGGCCAAGACACCTACTGACAGCTTTGTGGTGCTTCTTTTATTCCTTCTAACCTACTACTGAAGTAAGGCACAAATGGAAGCAAACTAATAAACAATTAATCAAATCTACATTACTTGTAATAAAATACTTCTAAAAACAGTTTAACCATGAATCTATGAAACTAAGCTAAGCATAAAGATACAAGAAGAGGAGCCTTTGCTACTAGGGTTGGGCCCTAACCCAAGAGCTTTAGCCCTCTGAGTTAAATCAGTACTGGATCAAGAAAAAACTCATTCTTATTACCAAAACAAAAAATTACATCAAAGTCTTCCACAAGTCTGGAGCTCAAAAATATGTAGAGTTTTTTCAATAAAAATTCAAATCCTAATGAGGCTCTAGGCCTCTCTACTTATACAACTGAAGTCCCCAATGACTTCCTTAAATTTAGGGAGGCTCAGCTCCCAAAATCGAGATGAACTAACTTTTTGTCTATAACTTGCTTGACTGCCTTCTAATCTTCATGACTTGGTTGCTTGCACTCCGAGATGGTGGGATTAATTGAGGAATATTCGAATGGGGGAGGAGTAAATGAGGAGGATTTAAGTCCTACAATATCTCTCCCTTGTCCCATTCGAGTTTCAAACCTTATTCTTGCCAAAATTCCTTGATTTCCTCTTCCAAACCCACATTCAATGCATATTAGTTCACTAGGCATAATATCTCACTTTAACTCATCTCATTAAACAAAATATAATCAAAACATGTAATAAGTTGTGAGAAGATTTGGTTTGATTAAGCTAGCAGGTGAATTAAGGCCCATATAATTACCCAATGATGAGGCTCATCAATACACATGGAATGTGAACACCGTATATGAAAGATAATCTTGTGATTCTTTATTATTCACATGATGTACATGTATAATACATTTTGCATGATTGTTGGATTCCCTATTCCAAGGTCTCTTGAACTTCCTTTAACTGTCCAACTCCCACACCTTAACCCTTAGTGGATTAGGTGTCCAATAGTAACAATTTACAATACTAAAGGTTGCAATTGAATAAGAAACTCATTTATTATAATATAAAAAATAGATTCTTCGTCATACAAAATGTGACAACAAAAAGCTCCACAATAATCAAAATGTGAATAAATAATTGCTACAATTATTAGTAACTTATATCATTAAACAAAATGCCTAATTATAAAAAACATTCCAAAATATATTACTTGAAATATTCAATTATATTGATCAACATTCATATTTTAAACTATTGTTATAATTACTACAGATGCTTGTATGTCTCATTTCTTCATCACTTTCAAGGATAGTAATTTACTTAGGTTATTTTCAATGTTTTGTTTATATATATATATATATATATATAATCTCCCAGGTCCATGCTTTACATTGTCCATAAACGCTAGTGGTTCCACTAAGTATTTTGTTTCCTACAAGTTTCATACCACATGACAAACTATATATAAACAAAGGTTTATTGTTGTTCCATTAGTTATAAAATAAGGCAAATAAAATAATATAACTACTTAAAAATTATTCAATTAATCATCGTTACTTTAATATAGTAGAAAATCATACATAACCCATGTTGGGATGGGGTCCCCTAGGTCAGTTTTGGGGTTAAAAACCCAAGTTTTGATGTAATTGTTGTAAATTATGTAAAGTCTCTGCAAATTGTGGATGCAGAGCAAGTAGATGGTTAGGAGTCCAAGGGGTTTTAGCCCTTTGTTTATGTAAAAGTTGAGTTAGTTTTGAGATCCACCCATGGTCTGCAGACCATGGGATTGTATGTAAAAATCTATTAAGTAGGTGTGTCTTAGAGAGTATAAGGCAGAGAGATATCTAAGATAATGATGGATGTAATGGGTGAATAGAAGATAAGTCTTGGCACATAGAAGTGGGTTAGATAGGAGAGAAAGGATCTGCAACTGAGTGTGCAGAGGCCTAGGTAGAGTTCACAGTTGAGTGCGCAAACCCTTGCAGCTGAGTGCACAGGGTAGTTTTGAGTCTGTAAAACCTAAATGAAGATCAATAAAGAAGATTATTGAAGAATTCCTGTGTTTATCTCTTTACTTCTGTTTATGATATATGTTGTGGATGAATAATGTATTTATGAAATATTGATCTAATGATGCATGAATCTATGGGATAATTCTTAATAACTATATGCAATGCATGTTAAGTAATTTCATGGAGATTGTAATAAATTATGTTATGTTTATTAAATTATTAAGTAGATCTGCATGAGCTCAGATTTAGGATTATATTTTGTTGTGTGTAAGTGAATGATTCAACTGTTAGGAGTCTGCAAAGAACAATCTAGACCTTCACGAAGGTCTAGATGCTATTTAAGGGAGTTGTAGTACCAAGCCCTAGGGGCTTATAGATCTGCGCGAAGGCAAATCTAGTGCAATAAAATACAACACATTGATCTTTGGATGCAGAAACTTGGTTCCAACATCCCCCCATACTGCTTTGGGTGAGACTACAGACTACATTACATGGTTTGTTGTTGAAAGGGGCTAGTAGTGTAGGGATTTATTGTTTGGCGCAACTAACTCTGAACCTGGGTCAAGACCCCCTAAGCAAACAAATGATTTCGTTATTGGGACCGGGACCTCCTTAAGGAGATGTGTAATGTCGCATCAATAGAATCTGACCAAGAAGGAAATTGAGGAGTGGTTGGACATGAAAATTCACAAATTCCCGGCACGGGAGAAAAGGAATCTGGTCTTGTCAAAGGAGCAGTGGTTGGACAGATATTTTTATATGGAAATACATGAAATTTCTTCTGCACCTTCCCGATCGAATTATATGAGTGGATAGCCAAGTTGGCAAATGAATGAGGGAGGTGGAATCTTAACGGTCCAATAGTGTGGACTCCAGAGCTAGTGCGAAGGTTGGAAGCTCCTGAAGATAAGATTGTGCGGGATGTTGATCATTGGCCCGATCGAATTATAGGAGGATTTGTTACAGAATTCGCAGTTGATACCTTAATCAGCTATAGCAAAGCGGAGTGAATGTTTTTCAAGGGACTGTGAAGTAAGTATTTAAGATCTTTGAATACCTAAATTAAAATGTTGTTGTGTGAAAAACGGGTTATGCCATTGCCTTAATGTTTGGATCTATGCGAAGTGGATAGATCTTTAGAAATTGTGAAGGATCGGGACTGGAGTACAGTCCTTTGAGTGGACCCGCTATGAGTGACGACACAACAAAACACGCCATGAAGTGTTGTTCAACTAATCACTCAGGGGTTCCCTTGGATACATCACCCATCCACTCCACCTCTACCTCCACCTCCACCGCATACACCTTCGCCCACATCTCCACCACCACCACCAGTGTTCAACATGTCTAACACAATGATGTTTCCAATTTTCAAGGGTATAGGGAGTGAAGATACATATCAGTTTTTGTTTGTTGCGAATGTTGTGTGGACAACGCAACATATTATTGATGACAATATAAATAAGGCGCAGTTGATTACTGCTCTGCAAGATCACGCTGACGTGGTATATTAAGTATTGTTCTAGTCATCCAATGGCAATGCTAGTAGAGATTAAGGATGCTACAAACAAAGAGTTTAGTAAGCCTAAGTATGACTCACAGTCAGTAGTTGGATTTAAAGAGGTCACGATGAGGGTTGATGAGACATATTGGGAGTTAGATCAAAGGCTAAAATGTGTGATTCGTGAAGCTAATATGCAGCTCACAGATGGTCAGCACTGCAAATGGTTTATAGCTTCACTTCTACCCCACCTGAGGATTGCTTTGTCACAACAGAAGATAGGAACTCAGGCAGAAGCCTTGGAAATCGCGATGAGATTACATGCAACACCTATTTAGGATGTGACTTTGGGAGTACAACAGATTCACTCACAATTATAGTCTCTACTTGGAATTATAGAGCTTTAAGAAAGACAAGGAAGCTAAGCCAGAGGTGCGCGTGGAAGTATGGTGTCTGAAGTGTAAGGGTCAGGGGCACGATAAAGACCATTGCCCCGTCTTCGCAAATTATATCACAGGAGGGGGGGGAAATTCCCCTAAGGCTAGAAGCTCCAACAAGACCAAGTGTGGGGGCTATGCTATGGTGCGTTATTTGTTAGGTGGCTGGAAAAAACAAAACGGATAATTGTCATTTGTTGCAAAATTTCGTTCAGACACCACAAAGGTTGTTCTCTGACTTCTGCAAATCAATGGGTCACGATGAGCACCATTGTCATAGCTATGAGCTGATGATTAAAAGAACACCTACCTATCGAATGCAAGAAGAAACTCAACCTCCAGAGCAGGGTGCCGAAGGAGCACATAGAGGATATCAAGGACGAGGACGAGGTTGAGGAGGAGGAGGGCCTGGTAGAGGTCAGGGTTAGGTTATTTGTTACAACTGTGGAACACCAGGGCACTACACGTGGGAGTGTCAGAATTAGACACGCACGTCATGTCAATATTGTAGCCAGTTTGATCACATTATAGAATAATTCCTGGTGCTGATAGCTAAGATGTAGAAGAAAAATGCACAGCATCAGAAACCTATGCATAACTTGCAAATGATGAGAGCTAAGCCCCAAGAGGATGATCAGAATGTTAATATAGTGTTGATAAGTGGAATAACAACTGGTGATGATAAAGGAAAACATCTTGAAGACGACAGATGGGTCTGCAAGGCCTCAGAAAAAGAAGTTGGTTTTGTTTGGCACATTTTAAGGAAACTTTTATGGAAGCCAAGAAAAGCTTCATTGAGGCCTTCACCTCAGGAAGCCAGAACAAAGTGCAAGAAACCAGCGTGCCTACAGAGGTTTATCCCTTTGTGCTTACCACGTTCTTGGAGACTTGCATGAAACTAGTGCATGATAGCAAAGTTGTGAAAGGTTTGCAGGAGTTAATAAACAAATGCGCCAACAATGAAAACGCCCCTGATGGACCCTGCGTAGTTAGAAAAATTGGAAAACATAAGGCAAGAATAGTGTGGGAGATGAGGCTCACCACGTAGATAGGAGATTATGAGATGGACCAGGTCATCTTCGACTTGGGGTCCGATGCGAATGTTCTACCAAAACAAACATGGGAAAGAATGGGGAGACCTGCGTTGTAGTGGTCTCTGATCCATCTTAGAATGGCAAACCAGCAGAAGATCATCCCTATGGGATGATTACACGGAGTAACTGTTGATATGGAAGGTGTGAGCACGATGGCTGATTTTGAAGTAATAGAGATCATTGATGATAGTAATCCATACCCCGCACTCCTCGGAATTGACTAGGCCATTGACATGAATGGATTCATCAACTTGAAAAATAGGACAATGTCATTTGAAAAGCAATCGCTCCAATTTGTAGTGCCATTGAACCTTGCAGAAGGGGCACGCTACACTAAAACGATCCATGATTATGAAGAAATTGAGGATGATTTAGATCATATCTACAAAATAATAGCGCGAGATCAAGACTAGATCAATCCAATAGCAGATATACAAATTGCATGGGAGCGGGAGAGGTCATGTACCTCTGATTTAGATGAAGAGTTGGAGCATTGGCAGAATCGGCTGCATGAAGTATCTAGATTGTGCTGCAATATGATGACTAAATTGATGCACTTCGTTTCGTCAAAGTTAAGGAATTTACCTTATTATGATGGGTTAACTAACATGGATAAGTTTTTGGATGCATTTGAACGTGAAGTCCCTAAGCATCACCGCTTCCAAGCCTTATATTTAGCACTATGCGTTACGCCCCACGATGGTGGGGTATGCACAAAGATAGCTTTTATGGATGGTTTGCTTATAGAAGAATGATGAGATTGCGATTTGGTTGACCTAACATTCAATTGACCAAGAAATATGATGGGAGGGATGATCCACGTGATCACATACTGAAATGAATTAAAGCTTATGGAACAGAGCCACATCTAGAGTGGATACACTTATTCTTATCCACATGGATGTTCGTGGCCACCCACCTATCCCACTTGGACTCCCACAACTATCTATTTCATTTTTTCAGTTTCCTTAAATGTAGCACAATTTACTAATTTTAGCAGTTTTTCGGGTCCTAAACTTCTGGAGCTGTTTTGAGGCCCTAAATGATGCTTTTTGGGAAACCTAGGAGAAACATGAGCCATAGACCAATTTTTCTCATCCTAAAGTTGTATTCCTTGGATAGATCTTTCTAATGAGGTATTGTGTACGTCAAATGGAGATCGTATGCCAAAGTTACGACCCTGGGAAGTTGATGTACCAATTTACCCAAAACGAGGTCCATAGTTTGGCACTTCATCTCCTAGGGTTAGGTTTTTGGATGTTTAGGGTTTTCCATTGTTTCTAAACAATAAATAGGCCTTCGAGCCTCATTGTAACATAGTTCAGAGGCATGTAGCCACCACATCTCTTCTCAGAGATAAGCTACCATCGCCCTAGCTAGTTTATTTCCATTTATGTTTGTAAGCATATTTCAGTATTTTACATTAATGAAATGAAGTATTATTTATGTTTCATCTCTGTATTTATGGTTATATCTGTAATTTGTTGCATTCCTATTTAAATCTGGATCAGTGGTATCAAATTGGTCTGCTCTTTCTCTATTTTTTCTTTGCATGTCCCCAATGAGGTCAAGATATAAGGAGTTAGGGCTTGAACTGGTCGAAACTTTGCAAGACCGGCCTCGCAAATCCTGATGACCTCCCATGGCGGATGAAAAGAAAGGAGAGGGGGAAGGAGATCCTATCAAAATCTTGCTTGAAGAAGCCCTCGAGCAACAAAGGAACGTGATGATGGAAAACTTTTCCCAATCCTTCAGTGGCTACCTAGGGGAAACACATATGCTTCCAACAGCTACGCTGGAAATACCACACCCTTTAAGCTACAAGTTAACTTTTAAATCCCCATATTCGAGGGTAAGATAGACACAGATGCTATAGATAAATGGTTAAATCTGATAGATGGTTATTTTTTTATTCATTATTTTTCCAGCCGGGAAAAGATCACTTTTGCACTTCTCAAAGCAGCCCCCCACGTCAAGGACTGGTGGGAAACCTACTGCGAGTAGAAGAATGAAAGTACGGGCTCATTGTTTTCAGCTGCACCCACTTGGAATTCATTCCAGGATGCCATCAAGAAGCAGTAATACCCTGTTAAAAGCTATGAGGATAAATACATAAAGTGGACCACTCTGCGGTAGGGATGGGACAAAGATGTGCCGGAGTTCACAAATATTTTTCATACCCTTCGTACAAAGTTGGGTATCAAGTATTTTGAGCTACATTTGGTACTCAAATACCGTGGCTACCTACACAGGTACATCCAGGATGAGATGGAGTTCTTGAACATCTCCTTGCTTGGCACGACATACCAATATGTTGTTAAGATCGAGTAGAATTTTAAACAAAAGAAGCAAGACTCTGCGAATCCGAAGAACAAAGGACAAAGCCAAGGTAGGGTGGCCCAAGACAACCCGTCGAAGCCGCAAGAAAATAAAAACACCATGAAGTCAAAGAAGGACACAGGAAAGTGGTGTGAGTTCGACAAGAGCCCCACTCATAACACAAGTGAGTGTCAGACCAAGCAGTCACTGGTAGCGAAGTTGAAGGCTTCAGAATTAGATGCATGTTCCAACCCTAAGTCAGAACTTGACAAGGGGAATGAAAAAGGAAGCAAACCATTGATGTAGAGCCTAGTGCCACTGTTGCCACAGCCAAGATCCAAAAATTAACCCCAAGATCCAGAGGAGGGGGAGCGCCTTTTCCACTCACAAACGTGGGTGAAGGGTTCGCCGCTACAATTCATTATCGATAGTGGCAGCCAAAAGAACCTCATTTTAGTAGAGGTCATGAAGTGGATGGGACTACCAACCATACCACACCTACAACCATCCAACATCGGGTGGCTTCACCAAGGACGAGATCTCTGAGTCTACCAGCAGTGTTGCCTTCCCTACAGCATCAAGCCCTTCATAGATGAGGTATTGTGTGATGTTGCATCGCTTGATGTTTGTGATGTAGTATTAGGCCAACCATGCTTGTGGAAGCGACATGTTGTGTATGATTGAAGGCCTCATGTTGTTATTATTTCTTTGTGTATTACATTATACAGGATACCAGAGGTAGCCCCACCTACCACCACTTCTTTGATCTCTGCTAAGAAAGGCAGTAAGATCATCTCCCAGACTAAGAAATTTATTTTTTGTTTTGTTCGCTCTCAAAGTAAGGGGAAGATCATAGCCACATCCATGGCCCCTGGGAAGGGTTCCTCCACGCAGCAGAAGCAGGTGGATACGGTCATGAAAGAAGATAGGGACATCTTCTCCTCACCCACAGGGGTACCGTTGCACTGTCAGGTCAAGCATTCATCCGATCTGACTTCCGAAGCACCTCTACCCAACAGGCCGATCTATCACCACTCCATTCTAGAAAATGCCAAGTACAAGCAATGACATGATCAACATTGGGTGCCACACAAGTTTCAGGTGGGCGACAAAGTTTGGTTGCACCTACAGAAAGAACGCCTTACAAGAGCCCATCAGAAGCTCAAACCACTCCGATATGGTCCTTACACCATTACCAAGGCTATGGGAAACAATGCTTTGGAGCACAACATTCCCCCATTCCTTCACTTGCACCGAGTGTTCAATGTGGACCACCCTCGACCATGCTTCCCACCATTACTGGACACATCAGAGCTTGCAAAACAACTCACCAGAGACCAAGTTCAATAGAATTTTCCTCATCCCATGGAGGAACTCAATGCAATGGGGACCATTGATTCCTAGCCACCCACCTATCCCACTTGGACCCCCACAACTGTCTCTTTCAATTTTTTGGTTTCCTTAGTTGTATCACAATTTACTAATTTTAACAGTTTTTCGGGTCCTGAACTTCTGGAGCCATTTTGAGGCCCTAAACGATGCTTTTTGGGAAACCTAGGAGCAACATGGGCGATAGACGAATTTTTCTCATCCAAAAGTTGTATTCCTTGGATAGATCTTTCTAACGAGGTATTGTTCGCATCAAATGGAGATCGTATGCCAAAGTTACGACCCTCGGAAGTTAATGTACCAATTTACCCAAAACGGGGCCCATAGTTTGGCGCTTCATCTCCTAGGGTTAGGTTTTTGGATGTTTAGGGTTTTCCATTGTTTCTAAACAATAAATAGGCCTCTGAGCCTCATTGTAACACAGTTTAGAGGCATGTAGCCACTACATCTCTTCTCAGAGATAAGCTACCATTGCCCTAGCTGGTTTATTTCCATTTCTGTTTGTAAGAATATTTCAGTATTTTACATTAATGAAATGAAGTATTATTTCTGTTGCATCTCTGTATTTATGGTTATAACTATAATTTGTTGTGTTCCTATTTAAATCTAGATCAATTCTGCCATACTTTAGAATCCCCATGAACTGATATTTGGAGACAGAGCTCTGCCACTGCACCACAGAGTGGGATATATTGAGGGAAGGATTCTTAATGACCTTCAGTTTTGAAGATGGTTTCGAGAGGATTGATGAATCACTATAGGAGATTAAGGCAGTTATCTTTAGGATGCCACAAGAACCTCTAGAAAGGTTCCAGTGAGATTGGGGCACCCAGCTGTGCCATGCGTTGGAATGTTATAATGTGACCGTTGAGGAGGAGCATGAAGACCCAAGAAATATTAATATTGCGGAGGCCGAAGGGCATCGTGAAGTTGAGGACCCACAAATAGATAACCTGACCATCACTGCATCATTGAAAACCAAGCAAATGAACATTGGGACTGAAGCAGAGCCAAAATTTGCGAAGATTGGGAATTACTGGGACGAGGCCACAGTGGATAAAGTTTCTGAGTTACTGCCCGAGTACCAGCATATTTTTCCTACCAAATTTTTTGGACCTGAAGGGCATAATAGGCTACTTGGGTGTTATGAAGATTACTTTGAAGTCGAACGCGAAGCCTATTAAGAAGAGGCCATATCACCTTAATCCCAAATACAAAGAAAAGGTTTGTCAGGAGTTGGATAATATGTTGGAGGTGGGCATCATCGAACCTGTGGAAGAATCTGATTGGGTGAGCTCGATGGTGGTTCAGGAGAAGAAATAGAAGGGTGAGATAAGGATTTTCGTAGATCTCCGGAAGCTTAAAGATGCCTGTGTCCATTTCCGACACCATTTACAGATGAGGTATTAGACAATGTTGGAGGGAAGGAGGCCTACTCATTCACTAATGGGTTTTCTGGGTACCATCAAATCAAGATCGCGCCAGAGGATAGGAGAAAAATGACGTTCGTGAAGGAATGGGGTTGTTTTTAATACACTGTAATGCCATTTGAACTCAAGAATGTGCCTACGATATTTTCTCGTGTAGTCATCGTAGCGTTAAAGGAGTTTATTCATAAGTTCTTGGAGGTGTATTTTAATGACTGGACGGTGTTCAAACTATTAAAGCGCCATGTCGCAAGTCTGTGCCTGGTGTTGGATACGTGTTGTAGATACCAGATTGCGCTAAATCTGAAGAAATGCATATTTTGTGCTCCTTTGGAATCTTGCTGGGTCATGTGGTGTGCTAACAAGGGTTGATGGTGGACCGTGCCAAGATTGCAATGATAGTGAATCTAGAGGCCCCAAGGAACGTAAAGCAACTGCATGCGATGTTGGGACATACAGGATATTACAGAAAATTTATCAAAGCATACGCTTAGATTATCGCGCTATGGAGAAATTACTGAAGAAGGACGCCACATTTTGTTGGGATGAAGAATGTCAGTGCAGTTTGGATGTATTGAAAGAAAGGATGGTCACCGCGCCGATCTTTGTATTCTCGGATTGGAAGAAGGAATTTCACGTACACGTTGATGCCTCTTGCATTGCATTGGGTGCAGTGTTAACGCAAGCTGATGAAGGAGAAATGGACCATCCTATAGCCTTCGCAAGTAGGAAATTATTGAAGGCCGAGAAGAATTACTAAACTACAGAGCGTGAAGGGTTGGCTATTGTATACGCACTTCAAAAGTTCAGGCACTATCTGTTGGGAAGACATTTCAAAATGTACACAGATCATTCTGCCTTAAAATACCTAGTCAATAAGCCTTTGTTAGGGGGGAAGATCTGTAGATGGTTGCTACTATTCTAGGAGTATGACTTTGAGATCATTGTGAAGCTAGGGAGGTTGAATGTTGGACCTGACCATCTGTCGTGGATCGAAACAGGAGAGGAACCTATTAATTTGGAGGAAGGGTTGCAAGATGTGCAGCTCTTCGCAGTGCATGTAGCGGATAGTCATTTTGCCGATATCATCCACTTTTTGAATAAGGGGATGGCACCGCAAGGGTATACAAGTCAGTAAAAGAAGGAATTAGTAGTGTGCATCATAGAATTTTCAATGATTGCGGGACATCTGTATAAGACGGGTGCAGATGAGATATTGCGACGATATGTGCTAGATTTTGAGAGAAATAACATTCTCGTTGAAGCTCATGGAGGGGCTATGGGAGGAGATTATGCAGGAAAGGCGATTGCGTAGAAGATTTTGCATGCATGTCTATGGTGGCCAACATTGCACAAGGATTCTAAATTGTATTGTAAGGCATGCGATGCATGTCAGCAAATGGGAAGACCATCACAAAGGGATGAATTACCATTACAGCCTCAAATATCATTGCAGCCATTTGAAAAATGGGCAATTGATTTTGTTGGGCCAATTCAACCCCCAGGAGAGAATCTCGATGCGTGCTACATCATCACCGCGATGGAGTATCTAACTAGGTGGGCAGAGGCACAACCAATTAAGGATTTCATAGGGGCTACAATAACTAAGTTTGTGTTTGAGTATGTCTTAACCAGATTTGGCTACCCGAAGGTGTTGAAAAGTAATCGAGGTACGCACTTTTTAAATGAGACAATCAACATGTTTACTGAGGAGTTCCAGATCTATCATCAGAAGAGTACACCATATCACCCACAGGCCAATGGGACTGTGGAGGCCTTCAACAAGATTTTGGAGAACATGATGATGAAGATCTACAACGCGTAGAAAAATGACTGGGATGTATGCTTACCGGTAGTGTTATGGGCATGTAGGACTACTTGCAAGAAGCTGACAGGACAAACGTCATTTAGGTTAGTCTATGGTGTAGAAGTTGTGATGCCAATGTCCTATATTGTGCCTAGTCTATGCATAACATCTCTCACAGATATGGCAGATCGTGAAGCCTTGGAGGAACGACTCGTGCAATTGATGGAGCTTGAAGAGGATTGATTCTTGGTTGGATTCCATCAGCAAATATAGAAGGAATGTGAAAAATCATGGCACGATCAACACATCAAGCTTTGCACATTCAAGGTAAATGACTTGGTCTTATTATATGATAGTAAGTTTACTAAATTTCTAGGTAAATTTCAGATGCATTGGTTGGGGCCATATATTATCAAAAAATTACAGATGTAGGCACAGTTCAACTCGAGAAGCTGAATGGAGAACCTTTTCTGGGAAGAGTGAATGGAATCTGATTAAAGCTATATACTGGGGATCCTGCCCAATGAGTACATGGTGGTAGGATAGTCTTAGTGCTCCAAGAAGTTGCAAGGGAGCGCGGGACTATAAACTACACTGCCAAGATGGGAGGACTATGCAGTGGGTGGGCTGCATGAAATATGGTGGTGATACAACATATGAAACTGTTATGAAACCAGCTCAAGAAAAAGATAGAAAATATAGATCAACGCCTTAAAATTCAGCCTCTTCGAGGGGGCAACCTCCTTTACATTACATAAATGAACAATTCTTGGATGATTCAAATGACAAAACATCCTTTCTATATATAGGAGTCTAAGGAGTCACAATATAACCCAGCCAACCTAACAATAATAATATAAAGCCACAAAAATAACAATAGATGGATTCTATGGGGCACAATAACAACAATATGGGGACAATAGGGGCACAACAATATTAATAAGGGTTACAACTACAATAGTAATGGGGCAATCACTAGTATTATAGGGACCCAACATGCCCCTCTCCTTCAAAAAAGTGGTGTCCTCAACGCTTGAGTAGTTTTGGATGCTTCTGTATAAGATTATCATCCTCCCATGTGGAATCTTTAGCAGATAAGTTCTTCCACTTGATAATATACTCTGAAATTGATTGATTTTGTAGCTGTCAAGTTCTTGTTTCTGTGACTGCTTCTGGTTCCAATATAATTTTTCCTTCCTCGTCAAGTTCTGGCAATATTGTTTGAACTGGGAGCTTATCGCCTATAACCTTCTTTAAACATGAAACATGGAAAACTGGGTGCAATCGAGAAGCTGCAGGAAGCTCCAATTTGTATGCCATAGTACCAATATTTTGCAACACCTTGTACGGACCATAATACTTTGGTGATAATTTATTATCCTTCTTAGCTTGCTTGAGGGACATTTGCTTATATGGTTGTAGCCGTAGGAATACCCAATCACCTACATCAAAACTTCTTTTGCTACGATGTTGATCTGCCTGTTGTTTCATTCTATTATGTGCCAACACAAGGTTATCCTTTAAGAGTTGGAAACTTGTTGTTGATGTTCGATGTGATGTTCCACTGCTTGAACCTTAGAATTTTCTCTTAAATATGATGTGATGGATGGTGGTTGATACCCATAAAGTGCCATAAATGGGGTCATTTTTGTTGTTGTATGGAAGGAAGTTTTATACCACCATTCAGCTAGAGGCAACCATTTGACCCATTGTGTCTATTTATCAGATACAAAGCAACGAAGATATCAGTCCAAACATTTGTTTACTATCTTAGTTTGTCCATTAGATTAAGGATGATAAGATGAGCTATGAGCTAACTGAGTACCAAGACAAGAAAATAATTATGTCCAAAAATTTCCAGTGAAAATGGGATCTTTGTCACTTACAATAATCTTTTGATTTCCATGTAGCTTTTGAATTGTTTCCATAAATGCAGTAGAAATTGTACTGGCTTTAAATGGATGTGATAATGCACAAAAGTGTGCATACTTGGTAAGTTTGTCAACTACCACCATGATGACACTCTTTCCCTCAGACTTGGGTAACACTGTGATAAAATCCATTGAAACCTCCTCCCAACGTTGGCTTGTAATGGATAAAGGTTGTAATAGACCCAGTGTCTTAATTGTTTCAACTTTATTTTGTTGGCAAACCAAACATTCCGCCACAAACTTTTGAATATCTGATTTAAGGCCATCCCAAAAAAATTCCTTCTTAACCCTGTGGTAAGTTTTTAAAAATCCCGAGTGCCCTCCTAAGGGAGAAGTGTGCAATTCCATAGGAATCTTTTATTTTAGCTGGGAATTCTTACAGAGGTATAAGTGATCTTTGTACCATAACGAATCATTTTTCCAGCTAAATGTATCTGATGTACTGGAATCTTGTTGTAACTTTCGAATAAGTGCCCACACTTCTTCGTCCTTATTCCATTCCTCCCTTGCTTCATTTATCCAATCTGGTTGGATAATAGAAATGGCACACAACAATGCTTCCACATCCTCATCCTTTCTTGAGAGTGCATCTGCCACCACATTTTGCTTCCCTTTTTTGTAGATGATTTCAAAGTCATAACCCAACATCTTTGTGACCCACTTTTGTTGCTCTTCAGAGGATAATATTTGTTCTAAACAGTATTTAAGGCTATCATGATCCGTTTTTACCTTGAAGTGTCTTCCCATTAGGTAGGGTCACCATTTCTTAAGTGCATGGAGTATTGCCAACATTTCCTTCTCATAAATAGCTTTGTGTAAAAACTTTCCCTTGATTGGACGACTTTCAAAAGCAATGGGTCTTTCATCTTGCATTAAAACAACACCAATTCCATTTCCTGAAGCATCACATTCCACAATAAATGTTTTTGTGAAGTCCGGTGTAGCTAAGACAGGCACTTGGCACATTACCTCTTTAAGATGTTCGAAGGCCTTTGTTGCTTCTGGAGTCCATGAAAATGCATCTTTCTTCAATAGTGTTGTTAGAGGTGTTGTTATTCTCCCATAATTCTTAACAAACTTGTGATAATACCTTGTCAACCTGAGAAATCCTCGCAGATGCTTTATGGATGTGGGGATTTTCCATTCCTTAACGGCTTTAATTTTGCTAGCGTCTACCTTAATTCCTTCATGAGATACAATATGACCCAGATATTCCACCTCTTGTACTCCAAAGAAACATTTGGATATTTTTTCATATAATTGTTTCTCCTCTAATAGTTATAGCACCCTGTCAACATGTTCAACATGATCCTTCCAAGACTTGCTGTAGATTAGTATATCATCAAAAAATACTAACACAAATTTTCTAAGGAATGGTTTTAAAATTGAATTCATCAAACCTTGAAATGTTGAGGGTTCATTAGTAAGGCCAAAAGGCATGACCAAAAATTCATAATGACCCTCATGAGTTCTAAATGTTGTTTTCGGAATGTCTTTAGTCTTCATTCTGATTTGATGATATCTTGAACGAAGATCCAACTTGGTGAAGTAAATTGATCCATGCAATTCATCCAGTAATTCATCAATGACGGGAATGGGAAACTTATCTTTAATAGTGAGCTTGTTGAGCTCCCTATAATCCGGATGCACCATGATCCATCCTTCTTGTGCATCAATACTACTGGAGTAGAGAAAGAACTTTGACTCGGTTGAATTATACCAGCCTCTAGCATTTCTACAACCATATGTTCAATTTCACTCTTTTGGGCATAGGGATATCTATATGGCCTGATGTTTGGAGGAAAACTTCCTGGAATCAGATGAATAGCATGATTATGATCATGAATAGGTGGGAGACCTTTGGGAGTCTCAAATACCTTGGAATGATTGTCCAAGACTTTTTGGAGATCTGGAGAAATAGATGATTCCAATGTGGAAACATCTAGCGAACATAATTGTGCAATTACACCTTTTCGTTCCTTTTTTAGAAGCTTTGTCATACTGTTAGAACTGATTATCTTTCCCGGTTTCCCTGCAATACCCCTTAATTCAACTTCCTTTCCTTCCACAGAAAATTTCATGAAAAGTTCTTGAAAATTAAAAGCTATTGTACCCAAGGATTGTAGCCATTGGACTCCTAATACAACATCAACACCTCCCATTGGAATGGAAAGCATTGGGCTAGTCAATACATATTCTCCCATGGATAGCTTGATATTATGGCACTTTCCAGAGCAATTTATTGTTCCTCCATTTGCAACCATCACTTGACAATCTGGTGCTGGATATAAGAAGCAATTCAATTCTTTTGCTACCTTACAATGAATAAAATTGTGGGTACTTCCTAAATCAATCAACACTATTACCTTTTTCTTCTTGATATGTCCTTCTATCTTGATGGTTTGAGGAGTGGTAATTCCCGCCAATGCATTACAAGATATGGTCGGATTCATTTGTTCTTCATCTAGGCTTTGTTCCTGGAGTATATCCTCTTCTTTTGACCTTTCTTGCTCCTTTTCTTCTTCCTCTTCACAATCTATGTAAAATAATTTCTTCTCAGCACACTTATGACCTTTAGTGTATTTTCTATCACAACTGTAACAAAGCCCTTTTTCTCTTTTTTCTTCCAATTGGTTTGGTGTCAACCTTATAGGTTGTGGAAGACTAGCAGCAACAACACTTCCATCTTTATAGTTGTGAGTGGTATGCTTCCTAGTTGCCATAATTTTGCTTTCCATTTTTCTTGCTAACCTAAATGCCTTCTCTAATGAATCGGGTTCCCAAAGGCGAACATCATGTTGGATATTATCCTTTAAAGACCCTATGAACACATCAATCCTATGCTCCTCTGGAATATTTTTTACCCTTATGTTCAATTTTTGGAACTCCTCAATGTGCTCCATTATTGAACCCTTTTGTTTGAGACTTATCAATTGGCTAAAAAAAGTGTTGCTTTTTGTATCCTCATAATGTGCTATCAATTCTTACATAAAAATTGCCCAAGTGATAAATTGTTTACGAGAGCAAAGCCATTGATACCATACAAACTGATTTGGTTCCAAATATAAAGTTGCAATACATACCTTTTGTGTGTTTTGCACATTATTGAGATCAAAAAATTGCTCCATCTGTAATATCCATGTTGCGGGATCCTTGCCATCAAACTTCCTCATATCAATTTTTGGAATATGGTGCATCTTTGATCCAACATTAGAGTCTATGAAATCATGATTAACATTTCCTTTGTTTGCATCATGAGTTTCCTTTCCTCCCCTTTCACCATTAGTAAGTATTTCTTGTAGAAAATTTGTCAAGTCTGCCTTCAAATCTATCTTCAAATCGTCAATCTTGGCTTCCACACCCTTTATCTTAGATTCCACTCCATTTATCTTAGCTTCTGTTAGCTTTTGTGAGAGTGAAATTTGTTTCACTTGGTCTTGTAATTTTGATATATCATGTAGCATTTCTTCCTCTTCTTCATGAGTCATGCTAGAGCTTTTAGATTGCTTACTAGGTGTTTGCATTTTCTTTCCTTGGGGCATCAGTTACTGATACTAATGCTCTACTATGCCCTTAGAATTCCTTCAAAATAATTTTTCAAACCAAGCTTAAGAAAAAATTTAAAAAATCTACACACCTTTTTTCACTTTGTAGGAGCTCGATATTGCCTCTAATGTATCTCTGTAATTTCGGATCATCCAATTCTTAAATTCCAACATGTGGTATCCCTCTGTGTCCTCTTTCCAATGCCACCAGTCTGACCCCAATTGGATTCTCCAATGAAGAGTTATGCCCAATTTCCCACAGTGACCTGATTATAGACTAATTCAGTAGAGTGAACTTGTACAACGTGCCACGTGTCCCTGTTATGACCTTTGGCTCTGAAAAACATATACAAGAAACTAAAATCCATCCTCTTTCTGTAACTTCTTACAAAATTTCAATCTGATTCTCAGAGATAAAGTTATGATGATTTCCCCAAGTCATCTGTTTGGAATGTAATTCAGGAGTCTGCAAAAAGGCCAACTTCCTCAGATCATATCTCCGCAAATATAGCACAAAAAACTCTGAAATTTGGACCCGAGCTTCAGCATGATGTCTTATCAAATGGGTTTTTGTTTTAGCTTCTGGAACGTGACAGAAAAAAAGTTATAGCGAAAATGCAACAATGACCTCTTTGGAGCAGCGAAACCCTAGAATCCAAAGCTCTGATACCAAATGTTATGAAACCAGCTCAAGAAAAAGATAGAAAAGATAGATCAACGCCTTAAAATTCAGCCTCTTCGAGGGGGAAACCTCCTTTACATTACATAAATGAACAATTCTTGGATGATTCAAATGACAAAACCTCCTTTCTATATATAGGAGCCTAAGGAGTCAAATATAACCCAGTCGACCTAACAATAATAATATAAAGCCACAAAAATAACAATAGAGGGATTCTATGGGGCACAGTAATAACAATATGGGGACAATAGGGGCACAACAATATTAATAAGGGTTACAACTACAATAGTAATGGGGTAATCACTAGTATTATAGGGACCCAACAGAAACTGCATGCTCAAACCTGCACTATGGAGGGAGGTACTGCGTAGCACAACAGAAAAGTGACCGTTGGAGTCATTGTTCATGATTTGACAACCAGAATATGGTTAAGAGGATAGCACTGGCGGCATTTAAGGCCAAAATCTTTGAAGATCTGCTGCCAAAACAACATTAATGGTCAAAATTTGGGGGGAACGGTCGGATTTGAATTCAAAAGCCCCTATAAATTATGTGTGCTGGTTTGACAGAGAACACTTTGCGCACTTAGGTTTTTTGCTTAAATTTGTTCTCTGTCGATGAGCCAAGCATTTTGGGAGGAATTCTTCACCCACACAGACGTGTCTATTGAAGCCTGTGAGTTGTTTATGGAGAGGATGACCTCCACCAACCCTGCTGAAGCTATGATTTTGGAAGATGTTGTATCTGACACTCCAGGATCAAAAATCTCCAATGTTGAAGCTATGCCTACGGTTCCCATGGTGCCAAGGTCTCCCGGGAAAAAATAATCCATGGTGAAAGAAAAAAAGCCCGCGGCACAAGAAAAATAGAAAAATTCGGTGCAGGTATGTGCTTCCCTAAGGAAGCATGCTGCGGCAGCAACACAGAAAAAAGACAAGCAACCGCAAAAAGGAAAAGAGAAGGTTGTATACCTAGAGGTGGAAGAATGACAAGGAACAAAAGATGTTGATGACGAAGGAGAAGAGCCCATCACAAATCTCCCTCAGTATATCCCTCCAAGGAAGAGAAAGGTGAATATTACAAAAGACCCAGACTCTAGGAAATTTATCATTTCCACACCCCTGTTACTAGAGCAGCTTCCATTTGAAGGTTTGCGGCTCACGCGAGTCCTGTTATTGAAGATGGAGGATTGGGGCCTCACAGATCATGTTAAGTTCCCTCACTTAGTGACTAAAATATACATGAAGAGAGTATTTTATGAAGAAACAAGTGTTACCGCACTGGAAATAGAGGAATGGATTCGTGGTTTTGAGAAATCATGATTGCTCAACTTGTTATGGGTACCACATTACGACCGCACCCCCATTAATACAATTTGCATATGTCAGCTGCTCAATTTGGTACATGATGGGTGTTTATGGCTAGGAGGGCCTATACCGATCACTGATATGTTGATTCACAGGATTATACACCTGTCTCATGAAGGTCTAAATTCGGCCAAGGAGTTTGGTGGAAAGACGGGGGAGAAGGAGCTTGATGAGCGGATGTAAAAGGATTATGAACTAGTAAAGAAGGAGCAAAGGTATTCCATATTGCCAATAGATGACCCCACAGTTCAATTGGTCGCACAAATATTAGTCGGAAAGGTGATGTGAAAATTCCACACAAATGAGGTTCCGACCCTCGTAGTGTCTCTAGTAGATCAGTGCGCGAAAGGCATACTGTTTAATTGCTCCAGATGCCTATGCCAAGAGTTCCTCAAGAATTTCTGCAAGGCCTAGGATGAAACCAAGTCATTTCATTACACTTGGTTTCTACTCTCCATTGTGTTGGTTGCATAGGAGCTGTCGAAGGAGAGCCAATTTCCTGCATTTGAAGAAGGATTGTCAGAGGCCATGTAGTTCGCCTCCCTATGGGCTATGAAGGACCTCGTGCGCTTCACAGAGACAAAGATTTTTTGGGTCCTAATGGAAGAAAGTCTCCATATGGAAGTTAACCAATGCCCAAGGTTGTCCCCAACCTTGTACATGTAGTTTTTAGCCTATGCAGCGTTCAAGGCTAACTTCCATCGGGTCTATATCCAGGCATGGAAGGATGCCGCACAAAGATGGTATGACCTTCCCTATTTGGTAGCGGATTTCGATATGCAGGAGGTAGTGGCATGCTATCCAATCGAGTGGCGTGCCCCTTCAGGTCTAGCTGCTCGGCCAAGCACAAGTGCAGAAAGTGCGGCTGCGAAGAAAAGGAAAGAAGTAACCAAGTAGGCTGCGCAAAACTTGGATGTGCAGAAGAAGAAAGATGCTACAAAAAAGGCTTGGGTCGAGGAGGAATGTGTTGCCAAGGAGAAGGAAGAGCAGGAGCAGCGTGAGACCCAGAAAGGTGACAAGTCACATTCGACAGCAATAGAAACCGAAACAGAACAAGGTGGCGAAGGCGAGGAATGGAAGTGCACCCCCTTCAAGCTAAAAAGGAGATAATTGGAACAACGGGTTGGATTGAGGAAGAAGAAGAAGGCACATAAAACACAAGTTGATCACCTAGTGATCACAGAAAGCGATCTGGATGTGAGTGGTGATAAGGTTAGGGACGTCACCATAGATGTACTGCAGCAGTTGGAACAAAAGTACATACAAACTTTAGGGGGGGTCTAGAAGGATCTTCGTGAGTTAGAACTTTAAGAAACCAAGATCTAGGCAGATGTAGGAAAAGTGAGTGGCGCAGCAAGCAACTCAGCGCAGGGTCAAAGTATAGGCACGAAGATAATTGTGTGGCCATCAATGGATGTGAGAGTCTTCTCCCTACCTATAGGATCAATGCGCGCCAACAAAAAGGAACAACATGCCCTTTTTGATAGGGTCCCTAAGATGGGCCTGAAGCTTGCCGTGATGCAACTGGATTCATTGCATGCGTTATTACAGGGAGTTGTGGAGGAGCTTCGCCTTCGGGAACAACAAGCACTCTTTTTTGTCAGCGAGATCAAGGTTAATAATAATCATTTTTTCACTGAGAAGATGCAGATTTCGGAAGAAATGGAGGTGTCTAGGCACAAGTTCACGAATAGAGTCAGCGGTCATGGAGGCATGTAGAATTGTGCCTAAACTCCATATTCCTGAGGACGCACAACCAGAAGCAAATATTAGAAAATTAGCTGCTAGTGTGTGCGACACAAAGGCTGAGGTTAGTCGAGTTCAATTTGAAATCAACATGAAGTTAACCGATATGCAATTGGAGATGCATCCCTCGACTCCATCGGAGGTCTAAGAACAACGTGGAGCCACGATCAAGGGAGGGTTGGCCACTCTAGATGCCACAACTGCAGACTGCACAATAGTATTTGAGAAAGCCATGGAGTTGGTCATGAATCTACAGGAACAATCAAACCTGTAGAAATTCAGTACAAAGATCAGGGAGTTGCAGCAGAAGTATGACAAGGTTAGGGCAATGGTGTGCTCAATTGCACCAGTGCAACGCCTTTGCAAAATTACAGGAGGGGAAGCAGCTCCTAGCGCAGGTAGAGAAAGCGAAGAAGAAGGAGGCCTTGCTTAAGGCTAGGCAGGAGCCTTAGTTAGAGGAGGCTTATAAAATAACGACCAACATTTAAGATAAACTAAAATGCTTCCAGCAGAAGCAACAGACAGTGAGATTGGTTGCAGAAGGACTAACTATAAAGAAGCTAGTTGAGGAGGTCAAGCAAGCAGCTATGGAGAGTGTTGCCAAGGTTGCAGCAGTTCAGGTGGAGCCGGAGGATCTGTTGGGTAGCGAAGGGCCCGTGTAATGGTTTTTGGGCTCAAAGCCCACAGTTTTGGGGTAAAAGGATGGTAAAGACTCTGCGAAGTGCGCGGAGCGCGAATTGTAACGATTCAATTCAAAGGGTTGTCCACTTGAGAATAATGTAAAATAATAGGAAGTGAATCGGCCTGCCCATGGTCCACGAACCATGGGAATGTATGCAAGGCTCTATGGCTAGAAGTCAATTTTGGGAGTTAAGTTTTGTTTAGATCTTAATGATTAGGGGTTTGTGAAGGCAATATTCTCTGCATCTGTAAGTCCGAGTCAAGGGTGTTGGTAGATAGATAGAGGCTCTGCAACTATGTGCACAGAGGCCTAGTAGAGTCCGCAGCTGTGTACGCAGACCCCTACAACTGAGTGCATAGGGCGGATCTGGTTGTATTGACAGAAGATATTAATAAAGATAAGTTGTTTTCTGAAATATCGTGGATCTATGGTGTTCTGGTTTATGCATCTGTATATGAGTTTATATCTTTAAAACATGATTACGCGCACTGGGTTTTATTGTTAAATGTTTGCTTAAGACTGTAACTAGAAGATCAGATATGTAATAACTTCCTTAATAAGAAAGTACATCTGTGCGGGTTTACGTGGAAGTCTGAATTGGTGCGAGGCCACAGAACGGTTCGTAACCCCTCCAGACCACATCAAGACAACCTAAGGGTGCGAAAACCTAGTTCCAGCACCCTCCCCTGCTACCTCGGGTGACACCTCAGTTCGTGCTCCACGGGCTGTTGCTGAAAGGGCCGATAGCTGTGGGATTTACTTGGCTAAATAACTCTTCGAAACCTAGGTCAGGGCCCAAAAATCCAACAATGGTTTCATTGCCAGGACCGGGATCTGCCTAAGGGATGTCTGATGTCAGAACACTTGAACCCTACAAAGAAAGAGCATGAAGACTGGTTGGATCAGAAGCTTCATGTGTTCGTGGTACAGGAAAACAGAAATTCGTGGATCTCTGAGGAAAGGTGGCTGGATCGCTACATATACATAGAAATCCATGATATCTTCTTCGCGTCTTTCTCAACAGAGCTATACAAGTGGATCGCGAGGCTAGCTGACAACATGGGAAGGTGCAAACTTGATCAACCAATAGTGTGGACTCCCGAGTTGGTGCGCAGGCTAGAGGTCTCCGAGGGTAAAATCACACAGGCAGTAGACCATTGATTGGATCGGGTAATAGGAGGGTTTATCATTGAATTCATGATAGACACAACTATAAGTTACATCAAAGAAAAAAGGCGATTTATCCAAGGACCGGAGGGTAAGTACATCAAATCATTGAATACTTGGGTTAAAATGTTGTTATGTGAAAAATGGGTTATGCACATCCATTAATGTCTGCGGTAACAAGGAGCGGAAGAGGCTATCGCGGGATCGAAGGATTAGAAAATAGTCCTCTGATTTCACTTTTGCGCGAAAGCGAGGAGGAGCTCGTAGGGTTTTCTCTGAGAAGTGCAGTCTGATTGATCAATCAGTGCATTCCACTGATACCACCACCATCCACGCCACCACCTACTTCACCTGTATCAAACCCATCTATACCTACCCCACCACCGCCACCGCCAAGGGTTGGGATGGCAAGTGAAATCAAGTTGCCAGTACTTAGAGGCATAGGAAATGAGGAACCAGATCAGTTCTAGTTCATAGTAAAGGTTGTATGGGAAGCCCAAGGAGTAACAGATGAGAACATCAAGAAGGATTCTCTGGTTAGCACACTGCAGGACCGTGCATTGATGTGGTATATAAAGTATTTGAGCAATCACCCGAATGTGGGAATAGCAGCGATCCAGAATGCATTGGATAAATAATTCAGCCGGCCTAAATCAGAAATGCAGTCGATCATCTGGTTCAAGGAAATCGCAATGCTACCTGGTGAAACCGCATGGGATCTAGATCAGAGATTGAAGAATACAATACATGAGGCTAACATAATGCTGACAAATGTGCAGCACTGTGCGTGGTTTGTGGCGTCTTTGACACCACATCTGAGGATGGTGCTATCACAGAAAAATATCTCAACCCAAGCTGAAGCATTAGAGACAGCAATGAGGTTGCATTAAACTCCCATTCAGGATCCAGGGTTGGGAGTTCAGCAAATCCACGCGCAACTACAAAACCTATGGTTAGAAATGCAAAGTTTGAAACAAGATAAAGCACCCCAGTTAGAAGCACATGCAGAGGTATGGTGCATAAAATGTAAAGGCTAGGGCCAGGATAAAGATCATTGTCCGCTATTCGTGAATTATCTGGCAGGAGGGGGACCAATGCCATTGCGACCAGAGGCACAGGTAGGGCTGAGTGAGGCACCCTCACTCTGATGCACAATTTGTCAGGTGGGAGGAAAGCACAACACAGATAACTGCCATCTATTATCGAAACTGATACAACCCCCTCAACAACTATTTTGCAATTTTTGTAGATCGATGGGCCATGATGAACGTAATTGTCGAAGTTATGAGTTTTTGATGGAACGGACACCTGCTTATAGGATGTAGACTGAGGTGCGAGGTTAGGATCTAGCTGCAGCGATAGAACGGGGTGAATTTTAGGGACACGAACAGGGACGAGGAGGAATGGGACCTGGACGAGACCGAGGACAATTAATCTGCTACAATTGTGTAGGGCCTGGGCACTACGCATGGGATTGCATGAACCTGAACAGAACATGTTGCCCGTGCTGTTACTAATTCGATCATGAAGTAGTAGATTGCCCCACAGTAATTGCACAAATGTGAGAAAAAGGGGTGCTTCCGGCTACTCCCACTCAAAACTTCCAGATGATGAAGGTGAAATCGCGCGAAGAGGATCCTAACATGAACATGATGCTCAGAAGTGGTGCAACTACAGGAGAAGATAAGGGGAAGCAACCTGAGGAGGATGCATGGGTTCTCAAGGCCCCTACGAAGAGACCTGAATTCGATTTGGAGCATGCGAAGGAAACATTTATGGAAGCTAAGAAGGGCTTTGCAGATACTTCTACTTCGGGTACCAAAGATCAAGCTGAGCCAGAGATGGATACTCCCATGCTAACTACCTTTTTAGAAACATGCATGAGGGTACTATGGGACACTAAGGCAGTGAAGGGATTACAAGAGTTGATAACTAGGTGCACAAGGTTAGACGAACCGCACATGGTCTGGAAACTAGGTAAGCATGTTTTGCGCACCAGGCGGGAAATGCTGTTGATTGCCCAGATCGGGGATTATGAGATGGATCAGGTTGTTCTGGATGTAGGGTCCGATGCAAATGTCCTACCTAAACAAACATGGGAGTGCATGGGTAGGCCCATACTACAATGGTCTCCTATCCAATTACAGATGGCAAACCAACAAAAGGTCCTGCCTATGGGGAGACTGCAAGGAGTCATAGTGGATATCAAAGGTGCAAGCACATAGACCGATTTCGAGGTAATAGAAATTGCGGATGATAGTAATCCTTACCCCATGTTATTAGGGATAGACTGGGCCATGGACATGAATGGGGTCATAACTTGAAAAGGCGAAAAATGATATTCGAGAAAAAGTCTCTCCGCGTAGTGGTCCCACTGGATCCAGCTGAAGGGGCATGCTACACTGAGCCTATGCGCGATGAGGACAGTGAAGAGGAATTGGAGTGTATTTACCATATCACAGCACTAGATCAGGATCAGGTGAACCCAACAGTGAATGGGAGAATCTCATGGGAACGTGATAGTTCCTGCACATTGGACTCCGATGAAGAGATCGAGTGATGGCAAAACCGATTACATGAGGTCAAAATGCTAAATTGTAATAATATGGTTAGATCATTACGCCGCATAACAATAGAAGCAAGGGAGTTACTCACAGACACAACGCACATGGAGAAACTGGTAGACCGCTGTGAAACGAAAATTCTGGAAAAGAAGCAGCCAGGTACGCATTCGGGGCCGTTGGGCGAATCGACGGCACAAGGGTGGAGGACATGCCAACAGAGTGGGAGAACATGGTGCAGACGTAGAAGGCAGGTGTGTGTACACATTGGAGGACAAAGTGTCTATCGGAGGCATAATATATAGGTGTATAGGCTGCATGTGCCGAACCGGCTAAGAATCAAGAATCTGAAGATGCCATGGGTTCGATGGGCCTATAAACTTAGCAGCAAAAGGAGAAGGACAAAGGTAATAGAAGTAACTCCTCAAACCACACAACCCGCAGTTCACGAGGTCCTGGGCAAAGAAATTTGGTGGTTGCAGGAAGCTATTCACCGCGGCACCAGTAGGCTTTGCGCAATCGCGGAAGAATGGGCACAACTGAGGAGGAAAAGTGCAATGTTGGAGGAAGATATCAACAAAATAAAAGCCGTCTTTGCACAAGTGGGCAGCATGAATTTGCAAATAAGGGAACTAGGCCTGGCCGGGTCTATTTTGGCACTAGAACGAGCAACAACCTTGCTATCATGGCTGCAACTACACCAACGAAGAAGTGTACCATCTACAGCAACGCTCGATGGGATAACAAAGACAAAGGCACGTGAAAGGTGCCTGCAGCTCGGGCTAGCAGGGACGGGGAAATCTCGCACCTGGGGTGCGACCACCTGACTAGCTGTGGAATGCACAGTCTCAATGCCCCAAGCAGCTGAAAGGAGGCGCAGGACTATAAACAAGTCTGTAGGAGGCCCGCATGGAAAAAGGATCCATGCCGAGCCAGTCGATCTTCAAAATTACAATCATGCCGAAAGTGCTACGCTGTCGCGTGGAAAGGCTGGGAGGTGACCGTTGAAATCACTATTCATGAAAAGAGGTTTGGGTTATGGCAGAGAGGAGCGGGCGACGTGTCATTAAGACAGGAACCCCGAACTAGATATGGAAAGATCTGCCACTTAGACGATATGAACAAATTGAAATAGGAGGGAAGGGTTCCATTCAAATATACACATTCATCTAAAAACCCTTGCACAACGTTGGGAGATTTGAGATGTGAGCCAGTATAAATCAGCATGCCTCCATGAGTACCATGGCTATAACCCAAGCACGGTTCACGGAAGAGCTACATCCAACCCAGGAGGAGCCAGATGAAGTGGTTGCAGCCCCCAAGGTTCCAAAGTCCCCACACACACCACAGCCCTGGAAAAACAAGCAGATGATGGGGCCGGTCAAGGTATCACTGAGATTCAGCAAAAGGTCAGTAGCCGAAAAGGGCAAAGCAATCACCATCAAACCCGATAAGGATGACAAAGACTTGCAAGCCATGATCGCTCAAATTGAAGCAGAGGATGAGGATGAAGAATATTCATTCCAAATACCTGCATTACCCCATATGTCTCACCATGGAATGGCACGACAAAGATACTGAAGGAGATGGACACTACAAAGAGTATGCTACAGACCCCACTTCTTTTGGATGAGATAAGGTTTGACGGTTTGTTGTTGGGTCAAGTATCGAGTATCAAGTTCCCCCAATTCGCCGCAGACAAATTACTACCATGGAAATGGTTACTGGGCGTGGAAAAGGTGGGCTTACTTCATCTAAGGTGGATACCCCACTATCACCGCACAACCATCACCATTTTTGTGATCCGATAGTTACTTTGTCTAGTACATGATGGGTATCTCTGGTTGGAAGAGTCGATTCTGATCATAGCCGATTTAGTACACTAGATTACTCACTTGCCAATTAAAGGGAATGATCCCACAAACGTAGCCAGAACAAGTAGCGATGTGGGTCTTGTAGAGAAAATGAAGGCTAAATATAAGCTGGAAAAAGGAAAGTGTGGGTATGTAATAGCGAGCATCAACGATCGAGGGGTGCGAGTCACCACCTAGCTACTAGCCAGTAAACTGATGAGAAAATGTCACGGAGATGAGGTGCCAGCCCCTGTTATTGTGCTTGCAGAAGGAGTCTAGTTCAACTAGGCACAATTCTTATGCGACGTATTTCTGACAAATTGTAAGGAAGCACAGGAAAAAGGTAAGACTTTCCATTATGCATGGTTGCTACTATCAATGCTTCTAGTTGCAGGAGAATTGTCGTAGGGTAGCCAGTTTCCCAACATTGACCACACCAACTTGAATCAGTGCGGTTTACTTCGCTCTGGCTACAAAGGATGCCACGAGGGTCCAAGAGATCAAGGTATTTTAGATATTCATGGAAGCAAGTATTCAGACATGGATCACTCACAGACCGTGAATGTCCCCAACAGGCTACAATAGGTTGCTAAGCACAGCTGAGTTCAAAGTAGACGTGCACAACCCAGATATCCGGGCGCGGAAGGATCCAAATCAAGCATGGGTCAAGCTCCCGTTCATTGCCGCGGATGATGCAATTTATGAGGTATTGGCAGCATGGCCTCCAGAATGGCATGCCCCGAACATGGCTGCATTAGAAAGGATGGCAGCATAGCAATGAAAGAAGGAAATCCAGCTGCGACTCACTAAATTGGTGGAATGGACGCGTCAGGGACAAAAGGCAGCTTCATTGCAAGAGGCCACCCAAGAAGTACTTGTTGACAAAATCACAGAGGATCAGGGAATGTCCTCAGAGAAGGACATATAGAAGGAATCAAAGACACAGGAACACACGAACTTTACCACCAACTCGCCCCAAGACAAAAGTCCGCGTAGTAAGGAATCAACACATGCACGCAAGAAGTCAAAAACAACAAAGACCTTGGAGAAATAATTTCTTGACAGCAGTGAATCGGCATGCAATGTCGCTGCCGGCGCATTAGAGGAGCTGATGACGGAACAAACAATTGTGTTGGGGGAGATTAAAGCACAGCTGCAGGCATTATAGGTGCGACCCTTGGGAGGGATGTTACCAAACCTCACAGATGATATAACTGCAGCCGATTAGATAGTGCGTAGTCACACATTGAACACTTTAGTGTTGCCAGCAAGCATTGTCCTAGCCAAAGCTGAGGGGGACATGCGAAGTTGGGAGTTGAATTTGACCGCTCTGCTTCACGAAACCCTCTACCAACTACAGGATGGGATAATCTCTGAGCTGCGGGCCAGGGAAGGCCACGCCCTTCAAATCTTAACGGAGAATAAGGCAAATCTAGAGCAGGTCAGCTTACACTATGATGACTTGGTTGTCTGCAACTAGGAAGTGGAACAGGCCATGGCAGCGGCTTGTGGAAAGGTACCAGAGTTGGCTGTCCCAGCGGAGCTTCCAATAACTAAAAAGATCCATCACAAGGTGGCAGGACTCTATATGGACCGGGAGGAGGCCGCG
The DNA here is from genome assembly GCA_031772625.1 of Pinus tabuliformis. Lineage (NCBI taxonomy): Eukaryota > Viridiplantae > Streptophyta > Pinopsida > Pinales > Pinaceae > Pinus > Pinus tabuliformis. Next base: position 697,458,889 of record CM062805.1, on the reverse strand, counting down.
AAAGCTCAGTGGGAATTAAATTTTCAGATTGCGGAGCTACGGCTACAGGTGCAACCACCCACACCCCCGGACGTTCGTGAACAATGACGCAGCGAAATTCAAGCAAGATTGGAAGTCATAAAGCACACAGTCCAATATTTCTCGGGATTGTTGGATCAGTCCCTCCTTACGCTCACATCCCTATAGGACGACCCAATGCTACAGTAGGTAGAAGTTGAAGCACGAGAGTTACAACAGCCATATGACAAAGTCCAGGGGACTGTGCAAATGGTCGCCATAACACAACGACTAGCCAAAATGAGGGAGGCCTAGGGCCTCAAGGCACAAATTGACGCCTCTCGGCAAAAGGAGACAGTACTTAAAGAAAGCATCTAGCCTTGGCTTGATGAAGCCTTCGCGGTCTCCACCAACATTGAGGAAAAGTTAGCGCACATACAAGCAGCATCGGAACTTAGGCAAGCAACGGAATCTGATGATGACGCATCGGTGGCTAGTGTAGAACAGATAAAGCAGTGGTGGAAGATTTTGTTGTGAGGGTAAGCGAAGCCCAGAATTTGCTGAATGACCTCCGCGTGAAGATTGCTGCACCAGCCGAGTGACTTGGGACGAGTCACATTGATTGTGTTGGGGGCTTATTGTGTAGTGGAGGGCCCGCGTAAGGGTTTTTGGGCTCAAAGCCCATAGTTTTGGGGTAAAAGGATGGTAAAGACTCCGCAAAGTGTGCATAGCAAAAATTGTAATGAGTCAAGTCAAAGGGTTGTCCACCTGAGAATAATGTAAAATAATAGGAAGTGAGTCGGCCTGCCCATGGTCCACGGACCATGGGAATGTATAAATGGAGCAAGGCTCTATGGCTAGAAGTTAGTTTTGGGAGTTAAGTTTTGTTTGGATCTTGATGATTAGGGGTTTGTGAAGGCAATATTCTCTGCATCTGTAAGTCCGAGTCAAGGGTGTTGGTAGATAGATAGAGGCTCTGCATCTGTGTGCGCAAAGGCCTAGTAGAGTCTGCATCTATGTGCGCAGAGGCCTAGTAGAGTCTGCAGCTGTGTGCGCGGTCCCCTGCAGCTGAGTGCATAGGGCGAATCTGGTTGTATTGACTAAAGATATTAACAAAGATAAGTTGTTTTCTGAAATATCAGGGATCTATGGTGTTCTGGTTTATGCATTTGTATATTATTTTATATCTTTAAAATATAATTGCGCGCACTGGGTTTTAATGTTAAATGTTTGCTTAGAGACTATAACTAGAAGATCAGATCTGTAATAACTTCCTTAATAAGAAAGTACATCTGCGTGGGTTTACACGGAAGTCCGAAGTGGTGCGAGACCACAAAATGGTTTGCGACCCCTCTAGACCACATCAAGACATCCTAAGGGTGTGGAAACTTGGTTCCATCACCCTTCCCTGCTACCTCGGGTGAGACCTCAGTTTGTGCTCCGCGGGTAGTTGCCGAAAGGGTCGGTAGCCGCGGGATTTTCTTGACTAAATAACTCTTCCAAACCTGGGTCAGGGCCCAATAAGCCAACAGGATCTTTGTAACAAGATCGTAGCACTAGTTGGGTGACTTGAGGGCGATTCATGACCTTTGTGTTGGGGGCCTATTGGGATGGGGTCCCACGGGTTAGTTTTGGGGTTAAAAACCCAAGTTTTGATGTAATTGTTGTAAATGATGTAAATTATCCATGAATTGTGGATGCGAAGCACGTAGATGGTTAGGAGTCCAAGGGGTTTAAGCCCTTTGTTTATGTAAAAGTTGAGTCGATTTTGAGATCCACCCATGGTCTACGGACCATGGGATTGTATGTAAAAATCTATAAGTAGGTGTGTCTTAGAGAGTCTAAAGCAGAGAGATATCTAAGATAATGATGGATGTAATGGGTGAATAGAAGAGAAGTCTTGGTGTAGAGAAGTGGGTCAAATAGGAGAGAAAGGCTCTATAGCTGAGTGTGCAGAGGCCTAGGTAGAGTCCGCAGCTGAGTGCGCAGGGTAGTTTTGAGTCTGTAAAACCTTACTTAAGATCTATAAAGAATATTATTGAAGAATTCCTGTGTTTATATGTTTACTTCTATTTATGATATATGCTATGGATGAATAATTTATTTATGAAATATTGATCTAATGTCGTGCGACTCTATGGGATAAGTCTTAATAACTGTATGTAATGCATGTTAAGTAATTTTGCGAAGATTGTAATACATGATGTTATGTTTATTAAATACTTAAGTAGATTTGCGCGAGCTCATATGTAGGATTATCTTCTTATGCATGTAAGTGGATGATTCAACTGTTAAGGGCTAGCAAAGACCAATCATAGACCTTCGCGAAGGTCTAGAGGTTGTTTAAAGGGAGTTGCATTACCAAGACCTAGGGGCTTATAGTTCTGCGCGAAGGCATATCTAGGGCAATAAAAGAAATCACACTGATCTCTGGATGCAGAAAATTGATTTGAACATCCCCCCATACTGCTTCGGATGAGACTGCATTTTGGGCAGCAGATCCCCCCATAGTGGATTTTTGGGGCTCAAAGCCTAGTTTTGGGTCAATGTAAGGTAAATACCCCGCGAAATGCGAGCGTGGAGCATGAGAGTCTAGGGTAGTCTGCCCTAAAAATATTGTAATTTAATATAGAATGTTTCGACCTACCCATGGTCCGCGAACCATGGGAATCTATAAATAGAGTGAGGCTCTAAGTGTAGAAGGTAGTTTTTGAGTATTGATCTTAAGTGATATGGGTTTTTGAGTGGGATATTTGCTCTAAGTCTGTAAGTCCAAGTCCTGGGTCATAGTAGTAGAGAGAGGCTCTGCAGCTGAGTGCACAGAGGCCTGGTAGATTTCATAGCTGTGTGCGTGAACCCCTATAGCTGAGTGCGCAGGGTGGAGTTGGGATTGTAACATAATAGAAGTTTAATAAAAGCTAAGTTGATTCGGAAATATTGTGCATCTGTTCGTAGATCTATATGTTTATGCTTCTATTGTATTTTTATGCATCTCTTCATATTCTATGATTGCGCGCACTTGTTATGAATGTTGAATGATTGATAAGATTATTGGGCCCATAAAATTAAGTTAGATCTATAATAATAACACATTAAGGGTAGAGGAATCTAGATAGCGCCCCTTCGCGCTTTGTATAGAGCTACGCGAAGGTCAGACAACGGCACGAAGCAGCGCAAGCGTGCAGGATCGGTTCGCGAACTTGCCAGACTTCATCAGGACATCCCTAGGGTGCGGAAACCTAGTTCTAACACCCTCCCATACTACCTCGGGTGAGACCTGAGTCCGCGCTCCGCGGACTGTTGTCGAAATGGCCAGTAGTTTTAGGATTTGTTTGGCTAAATCAACTTCTGAACCTAGGTCAAGCCCCAATAAACCAATAAATGGTTTCGTTGCTGGGACCAGAATCTGCCTAAGGGATGTCTGATGTCATAACATTGGAACCCTACGAAGAAGGAAATCGAAGATTGGTTGGATCAGAAGCTTCACGAGTTCATGACACAGGAAAACAGAACTCCATAGATATCCGAGAAGAGGTGGTTGGATCATTGTGTATATACATAAATCCACGAGATCTTCTTCACGTCCTTCTCTTCAGATCTGTATGATTGGATCACGAGGTTAGCCGACAACTAGGAAGGTACAAGTTCAATCAACCGATAGTGTGGACTCCAGAATTAGTGCGCAGACTAGAGATGTTACACAGTAATTTGTCACCGTTTGTCACCGTCCCTATTACCCCTCTCCCGCACACTGGAGGACTCATTCCAGGACCTGTGAGAAGTGACATGACCTGAAACCACTTGCATCATATTCCTCTAAGTATGAGCTTCATCTGCCCTAAAGACATCTCCTACAGAATACCCATGAAAACAGCTCTTTTTGCATTAGCGCGGGTCCACAATGTACTGCCCGCGCCAATGGGGGAAATCCTCTTAAGAGGGCGCGCCATTGGCGCTCTGTCTCAGAGTCGCACTCACGCCAACCGAATTAAGTAAAGTTTTTACAAAACAAGCTTCCGAAGGTTCTCCTTAACCCATTCACCAACTGAATCTATGTTGAGCTAGGATGGTTTGGCTTCGAATCTCCATAGAAGGGAAGTGGTTTGCCACCTTTCATGGAAGCTTCTAAGTGATAAAGCCAATCCCATTGAAATTGTGCTTGATCTTATCTCCTTCCCCTCTATCTATAAAAGCTTGTCTCTATGCCTTGAGCAAGCTAGTTCCAACATAGAGATAGTGTGAATTCCAGGAGTTCAAGAGATTGAAGTTGCAAGAGCCTTCTTTGCACACATAAGGCCAAATCTAAGTGAGGAGATTCTTGTCACCAAAGAGAGAGAGGCTTGTTCCCCATCCCAACAAGCTTTGCAAGACTTGTGTAGCTGATCACCCAGCCAAAGGAGGATTTGACGCCAGAACAATGGTTGTATTCTTCTTTGTTATTTATCAATAATAGATGACTATCATTATGGTTCCTCTCATTGTCCTTTGTAATGATTGATGTTGAGTTATATCTTTTCTGACTGATATATAATTGCATCTATTGGATTTTATACTTGTATTTGTGTTGTTCTTTGCATGTGCAGGTGTCCAATCACGGAGATCGTGGGGATCGTGACCGGCCGAAGCAAAGGAACGAGAGCGACGTCTCTTCTATGAATATTAGCGTTGGAATCCAAGTAGGTTCTCATCATCCACTTTTAATTTGCAATTAGGAACTTGCGTGATAGCATTGTTTGATTGTTGCTAGACCCGGTCTAGGCTAGTAGGGATCGTCTCTGTCCGCAGAGAGGATTTACCTCCACAACAAGAGGCATTAGAAGATAAGATTGCATGGGCCATGGACCATTGGCTCGACCAGATAATAGGGGGGTTTATCACTAAGTTTTCGCTAGACATAACCGTGAGTTATAGCAAAGCAGAATGACATTTTCTCAAGGGACCGTGAGTTAGGTACATCAAATCCCTCAATACTTGGATTAATATGTTGTTATGTGAAAAGAGGGTTATGCGAATACATTAATGATTGGAACGATGTGGAGCGAAAATATCTACAAAGGGATCGAAGGGTTAGGAAACAGTCCTTTAATTTCACCTCTGCAAGTGAGCAAGGAAGAGCACACTGGGATTTCCCCGAGAAGTGTGGTTAGTTTGATAAGGCAGCGCATTCCATAGTTATCACCTCCACTTACGCCTTCACCCGTTTCACCTATTTCACCTCCATCTTCACCCACCCCACCTCCACCACCCCCACAGTTCAACATGGCGAGCGTGATCAAGCTACCCGTATTCAGAGGAGTAGGGAATGAGGATCCAGACTAGTTTTGGTTCATGGTAAGAGAAGTGTGGGAAGCACAAGGAGTCACGGATGACAACATTAAGAAGGCCACATTGGTGAGTGTGTTGTAGGATTGCGCGCTGACATGGTATATCAAGTACTCAAATGATCATCCAATGCAGGAATAGCGAATATCCAAAATGCGCTGAATAAAGAATTTAGCTCACTGAAATTAGAAACATAGTCAATCATCGGATTTATTCCAGGTGATACCCCCTGGGATCTGGATCAGATACTAAAGAGTATGATCCGCGAGGCTAATATGACGCTAATGAATGTGTAGCACCGCGCATGGTTTGTGGCGTCTTTGATACCACACATGAGGACTGCGCTATCATAGTAGAAGCTTTCAACCCAGGTCGAAGCAATGGAAATGGCGATGAGGTTGCATGAAAAACCGATACAAGATTCGAGATTGGGAGTCCAACAAATCCATGCACAACTGCAGAATCTATGCTTGGAAATGTAGAGCTTAAAGCAGGATAGGGCACCTTGGCTAGAGGTGCACGAAGAAGTGTGGTGCATAAAATGTAAGGGCTAGGGCCATGACAAGGATCACTGTTTAGTATTCACGAACTACTTGGCAGGAGGGCGACCAATGCCATTGAGACCAGAGGCACAGGCAGGGCCAAGTGAGGCACCCACTCTCTAGTGCGTGATCTGTCAGGTGGGAGGAAAGCACATGATGGACAACTATCATTTGCTGCAGAAGTATACACAGACTCCCCAACAGCTGTTTTGCAATTTTTGTAGATTGGTGGGCCACGACGAGTGTACTTATCATAGCTACAAGTTAATGATGGAACAGACCCTAGCATATAGAATGCAGATGGAAACTTGAGGCCTTGACCCAGCCGTAGGGATGGCGTGCACTAGATTTCAAGGGCGAGGTCGAGGACGAGGAGGAATAGGACCAGGAAGGGGTCGTGGATAGCTAATATGTTACAATTGCGGAGGACCAGGGAACTTTGCTCGCGATTGTACCAAACCAACGAGAATATCTTGTTCATACTGTGAGAAATTTGATCATGAAATGATAGATTGTCCTATGCTGATCGCACAAATGCACGAGAAAGGGGTATTACAGCCTACTCCGACTCAGAATATCCAAATGATGAGGTCTGAACCACGCGAAGAAGACTCAAATGTGAATATGGTGCTTCGAAGTGGCACAACTATAGGGGAAGATAAGGGGAAGTTTCCTGAGGAAGATACACGGGTTCGTAAGGCTCCTACAAAGGAACTTGAGTTTGACTTGGAATGTGTAAGGGAGACGTTTATGGAAGCTAAGAAGAGCTTCATGGAGGCCTCTACTTCAGGTAGCAAGGATCAACCAAAAACAGGGATGGATCCTTCTATGCTAACTACTTTTTTAGAGACATGCATGAAGCTATTGTGCGACAATAAGGCAGTTAAAGGACTAAAAGAGCTGATCACTAGGTGCGTAGGGTCGAGTGAACCGTGCGTAGTTCAAAAGCTGGGAAGGCATGCATTGCGCACCGGAAGGGAAATGAGATTGACGGCGCAAATTGGAGAGTATGAAATGGATCAGGTAATCTTAGACTTGGGTTCGACATGAATGTGCTACCAAATCATACATGGGAATGCATGGGTAGGCCCGCATTGCAGTGGTCCCCGATTCAATTGCGAATGCAAACCAACAGAAGATTCTACCCATGGGGAGGTTGCAAGGGGTAACAGTGGATATCGAAGGCATGAGCACACAAACGGACTTTGAAGTGATAGATATTGTGGATGACAGCAACCCTTACACCACGTTGTTAGGAATAGACTGGGCTACTGATATGAATGGAGTCATCAACCTGAAGAAGCGGAAGATGATATTCGAGAAAATTTCTCTACGCGTAATAATTCCACTAGACCCAGCCGAAGGAGAGCGCTACACTGAACTCGTGCGCGATGATGACAGCAACAATGAGTTGGATTGTATTTACCAGATAACGGTGCAAGACCAGGATGAAGTAAACCTGACAGCAGATGGGAGAATCTCATGGGAGTGCGACAGTTCCTGTACTTCTGATTCAGATGAAGAAATAGAACACTAGTAGAACCAGTTGCACAAAGTAACAACACTGAATTGCAACATGATGATTAGATCACTAGGGCACGTGATGACCGAAGTAAGGGAACTTGCAACAGATGATGGGGTCACAAGAGTGGATGAATCCATAGACAAATTTGAAAGTGTAGTACTGAAACAGCAACAATATGGTGTGCTAGAATGGGCGTTGCACGCGACACTCGCATGATGGGGGCATACACATCAGAAGACTATGGGGAACTGGCACGAATGTAGAAGACGGATGCACTTACGGTGTGGAAGTCCCTAGCGTCGAAAACGAGATGGGTAGATAGGATGAAGCAGTTTTCGATGGGTGCAAACGTGTGTTGTGTAAGCATACCCCAGACAAAGGATTGAAAATCAAAACTCGACGCAGGGAACGTGACGCAGGCCACATAAATTCCACGTCGGAGCCTTCACAAAGCTATGTGGAATCATGGATAGAGTTTACCAAACAGGATGAACTGACAGGGACCTGCACGTACCAGTGATCCGATGGGCCTATATGGCCATAAGAAAAAGCCGGAGCACAGAAATGACCCCAGAACTGACGAGAAGAAATGAAACCAAGAAAGTAGAGGAGAATCGCTAGACCATAGCTCCCGTAGTTGGGACAGGACGCGAGGATCTGGGTGCAGGAATTAGGCAGTTACGAGAAGCCATTTGGTGAGGGAGCTTGAAGCTTCACGAACTCGAAGAAGATTGGGCCCAGCTGAGGAAGAAAAGCATGACACTAGACGAAGAAATCAGCGAACTGGAAAATGAAGTCGCACAAGCGAGCCGCGAGAAACTAAACATGTTGGGACCAAGTCTAGACAGCCCTACTACTACATTAGAAGGAATTACGACCCTGCTACCATGGCTGGACCACACTCTACTAAACAGGGGCGCATACCATGCAAAGAAAAATGTGACGCACTAACGAACACAAGAGTGTTTGAAGGGTGCCCATGACTCAGGCTAGTAGGAAAATTGAGTCCTCGCACCAGGGGTACGACCACCTGACTATCTGTAGGAAGCACAGTCTCAGTGCTCTAAGCAGTTGAAAGAGGGCGTGGGACTATAAATGAATCTATAGGAGAGCTGCATGGGAAGGAGGTTCTGTGCAGGGCCAGTATGTCACGAGGGTTGCAGTCGCATGCAAGGCGTTGCGCTGCTACGTGGGTAGGCTGGAAGGTGATTGTTGATGTCACTGTTCATGACAAGAGGTCCACTTTAAAGCAGAAAGGAGTGGGAAGTAAGCCATTAAGACCGGAATTAAGAGCTCGATTTGGGATGATCTGCTGCCAGATTGGTATTAATGACCCAAAAGTGGAGGGAATGGTCGAATTCAAATTCAAACGTGACTATAAAAACCCTTGGGGTAGCTTCGAGGCAACACTTGGTTGTTTAATATTTGTGCCAGTATAGAGCATTGAGCACCAAGCTACCTTGCCACCCGTGAGTACGTGACCAAGCGGATCCAATATAGAAATGATGACGACTGCAAGAACTAGAGTGAGATTCGCGAAGATTACCCCAGAGCCCCGTGTGACCCAAGAGGATCCTGGAGAGGTGGTAGCTACACTAGAGGTTCCAAAGTTCCCACACACACCATGACCATAGAAAGACAAGCAGACAATGGGGCCAGTCCAGGTATCACCACAGAACCCACGATTCAGTAAATTGTCAATGGCAGAGAAGGGAAAAGTTGTCACCATTGAAACCGAGGAGGAGGAGGAAGATTTGCAAGCCCTGATCGCTCAAATTGAAGCACAGGACGATAAGGTGGAAAATGTTTCCCAAGTACCTTCGGTGATAAAGTTAACCCCCTACATGCCCCCGTGGAAAGGGACATCCAAAATACTGAAGAACCTGGAGGCCACGAAGAGTGCGCTCCAGACCCTACTTCTTTTGGATGAAATAAGGTTTGACGATCTGCCGCTGGGATGGGTACCAAATATAAAGTTCAAAGACTAGGACCTCGCAGATAGCGAGAAGTTCCCACAGTTGGTCTTGGAGAAATTACTGTAGCATAAATGGTTACGTGGTGTGGAGAAGGCTAGGTTACTCCATCTGCGGTGGATACCCCACTACCACCGCGCGCCCATCACAATTTTGTCATCCGGTAGCTACTATGTCTAGTACATGATGGGTATCTTTGGCTGGAGGAACCGATTCCCATCATGACCGACTTAATTCACCAGATTTCTCGGCTGCCCATCAAAGGAAACAATCTCGTATCCATAGCAGGAAAGAGTAGCGACTTGGGCCTCGCAGAAGCTATGAAGGCCAAATATAAGCTGGAGAAGAGGAAGGGAGGGTATGTAATAGCAAGCTTCAAGGACCGAGGGGTGCACGTTACCACCCAGCTGCTAGCTGGTAATCTCATGAGGAAATGTCGCACCAACGAGGTGCCAGCATCTGTAATTGCATTGGCGGAGTAGTGTGCAGAGGGGGTCCAGTTAAACTAGGCGTATTTTCTCTGCGATGAATTTTTGACAAATTGTAGGGAGGCCCAGGAGCAGGGTAAGACCTTCCACTACACGTGGTTGCTCTTGTCCATGGAATGGGTACCAAATATAAAGTTCAAAGGCTGGGACCTCGCGGACAGCGAGAAGTTCCCACAGTTGGTCGCAGAGAAATTACTACAACAGAAATGGTTAAGTGTTGTGGAGAAGGCTGGGTTACTCCATTTGCGGTGGATACCCCACTACCACCGCGCGCCCATCACAATTTTTGTCATCTGGCAGCTACTATTTCTAGTACATGATGGGTATCTTTGGCTGGAGGAACCGATTCCCATCACGACCGACTTAATTCACCGGATTTCTCTGCTGCCCGTCAAAGGAAACAATCTCGTAGCTATAGCAGGAAAGAGTAGCAAATTGGGCCTCGTAGAAGCTATGAAGGCCAAATATAAGCTGGAGAAGAGGAAGCAAGGGTATGTAATAGCAAGCATCAAGGACCGAGGGGTGCACGTTGCCACCCAGCTGCTAGCTGGTAAGCTCATGAGGAAATGTCGCACCAACGAGGTGCCAGCATCTGTAATTGCATTGGCGGAGTAGTGTGCAGAGGGGGTCCAGTTCAACTGGGCGCAGTTTCTCTGCGATGAATTTTTGACAAATTGTAGGGAGGCCCAGGAGCAGGGTAAGACCTTCCACTACACGTGGTTGCTCTTATCCATCCTATTGGTTGCAGGGGAGCTGCTGGAGGACAGAAAATTTTCTACCAATGAGAGGAACCTACCGGAGGAAACGAGGTACACCTCGCTCTGGGCGATGAAAGACAAGACGAGGCTTCCCCAGTGGAGTCGCCAATTTGTGATGCAGGAAAGTGTTCCCTCTGCGGACAGAGGCAACCCCTCTAGCCCTAGAGTGGGTCTAGGCACAAACAAGGACAGATCAACAATAGCTTTCCTTAAACAGTCATAGTTGGAGGCCTACCTCAACCGGTGGTTGATGGAGTTTCGTTGCGCTGCTCCAGCTTCCACTTCCTTCTCCTAATGAGTGATCAACCTGAAAGAATGCAAAGGAAATACAACAAAGCACGTAACCGGAACAACAAATGATCTATTTACTCACAAAGTCAAGAAGTCATGATCTATCAAGTACATTACATACAAGACATAGGAAAACATCATTGATTGCATTAACTATGAAATAAGAGTAAGCTTACAACCAAATTCTTGACGTCACAAGCCTTCTCAGAGGGATCCAGCCAGCATGTTCCTCAAGAATTCACTCTTGAAGATGGATCTCCCAACATACAAGTCTCTCTCACTCACAATTTTGACACAAGAATAAGGGCACTTCACAACCTTCCTCAAGCTATCAACAATCCCACACTTGCCACACTCACACCAACTATCTAGCAAACCCACAAATACTAACAACACTATCAGCAACCATTCCAAAGACTAAGAACTCCAAACTAGAAGCACATAGCAATGGTGAGAGTTTAAATAGGAGAAGGAGTCTCCATGAATGGTGGGAGGATGAGCTTATCTCCAACGAAGGTAGCACAAATGATGGAACAGACGCGCCAAAGAAAGGAGGGCGACATAAACTAGGCCAGCAACCAGGTCTGGAGTCATCTGGAAGGTCGATTATTGGAACAAATTTGCCCAATCTGGATCATCGCGAGCACATAACTGGTCTTCCGCGCTGACATCGCTATTGAATAATGTATCTAGTCATGTCATCGCGGGAAACTACAAGCGACAGTTGCGTTGGCACCTAAAATTCGACCATTGTGTGAATCACGTGTACTTCCGCGATGGCAGCGCTTCTAGACTGTTTTGGAGCGCCCATCAACGCGTTTATTTGGAAAACAGACGCGATGATGCAGAAACCTTTGGAAAAGTGGGTCATTTGGCAACATCAGAGAGCACTTGTCTAACATGAGCATGTACAACTTGGACATATGACACAGTAGGAAGACTGGAGTGAAGACAGTGACAAATTACTGTGTAACAATGTCTAGTACATGATGGGTATCTTTGGCTGGAGGAACCGATTCCCATCATGACCGACTTAATTCACCGGATTTCTCGGCTGCCCATCAAAGGAAACAATCTCGTAGCCATAGCAGGAAAGAGTAGCGACTTGCGCCTCGCAGAAGCTATGAAGGCCAAATATAACCTGGAGAAGAGGAAGCGAGGGTATGTAATAGCAAGCATCAAGGACCGAGGGGTGCACGTTGCCACCCAGCTGCTAGCCAGTAAGCTCATGAGGAAATGTCGCACCAACGAGGTGCCAGCATCTGTAATTGCATTGGCGGAGTAGTGTGCAGAGGGGGTCCAGTTCAACTGGGTGCAGTTTCTCTGCAATGAATTTTTTACAAATTGTAGGGAGGCCCAAGAGCAGGGTAAGACCTTCCACTACACGTGGTTGCTCTTGTCCATCTTGTTGGTTGCAGGGGAGCTTCTGGAGGACAGCCAATTTTCCACCATTGAGAGGAACCTACCAGAGGCAACAAGGTACACCTCGCTTTGGGCGATGAAAGACAAGACGAGGGTTCGCGATATCAAGGTGTTTTGGGTGTTCATGGAGGCGAGCATCTGAACATGGATCAACCATAGGCCACGCTTGTCCCCGAAAGTATACAACAGTGTGCAAAGCACGGTCAAATTCAAAGTAGATATGCATAATTTGTATATCCAGGTGCAAAAGGATCCAGCCCGAACATGGGTGAAGCTTCTGTTCATTGCAATGGACGATGCAATCTTCGATGTAATGCCGGGATGGTCTTTGAAGTGGCACGATCCAGACTTGGTAGAACTAGAAAAGATTACAGCACAGCAGCGGAAGAAGGAAGCCAAGCTGTGCATCGCAATGTTGGCGGAGATAAAGCGTCAGGAACAAGAAGCGGCCATGCAGCGGAAGGTGGCTGAGGCAGCGGCGACAACGCAGACGGCACAAACCACAACTGCAACCACTGAAGAGACTGAGGAAGGCAAGGAAATGTCCACGGAGTAAGACATATAGGGGGAGGCTGAGATAGAGGAATGCACAGACCCTACACCAAAATCGACCCAACTCAAGAGGCCGCGCGTCCAGGAGAAGCCCCCCGCAGGGAAAAAGACAAAGGCAACAAAGCCCACTGAGGGAGACCTTCTTGACAGTGGTGAACCAGTTCGCGGTGTCACTAAGGAATGATAGAGCAGACAACTGTGTTGGGGGCGCTCAGAGCGCAGTTGTAGGCGTTACAGGTGCGACGCCTAGGAATGACGACACCGCACATTGCAGAGGGTGCATCCGAAGCTGAACAGATGTTGCGAGCCCACACAGCGAACACCTTGGTGCTACCAGAAGGCATAGTCCTAGCAGAAGCCAAGGGTGACATGATGAGCTGGGGATTGAATTTGGCCACCCTTCCTAGAGAAACCCTATACTAGCTGCAGGATGGGGTAACTGCTGAACTTCGTGCCAAGGAGGGCCGCACTCTCCAAGTCTTGAGTGAGCAGAAGGTAAATTTAGAATAGCTCAGCTTGCAGTGTGACAACCTGGTCGCACAAAACTAGGGATTAGAATAGGCCGTGGAGGAGGCCTGTAGCAGCATACTGGAGTTGGCCGTGCCGGTGACACTCCCCGTCGCAGAAAAAATTCACCACTTAGCAGCTGCAGTCCGAAAGACCTAGGAGGAGGCTGCGAAGACTCAGTTGGAGCTGAACTTGTAGATTGCAGAGCTGAGGCTGAAGGTTGTTAAGTTATGGTATGTTCTATGCTTATAACAGTTTACTTATTTTTCCTATTGTATTCCACAGATTAGTAATCACATGTACATAAAGTAAAGTGCAGATAGAACATTAAATGATCGACAGAAAACAAGCCAAGACAAGAGACACAAGATGTGGCGGTTAGCCAGGGACAAACCCCACAATGTGTGGGGAAACCCTTTGATAAAATATTCTTTTATCTTCAGTAATTCAGCAGAGAGAAATAGTACAATAAATATGATTCATATCAGCAGTAGCAAACCCTAGATTAGTAGCATCAGCATTAGCGGCTTCATTATCAAACTAGGGCAGACGATATCTCACAAACCGACTGTCAGATTGACTTCATTCCACCACCAAAAGTTGCAACTTCTAGAGGAGGTTCAAATGAACCTACAACGCAGTTCATATGAGGAGATCTTCTAGGCCACGCAGGTCAATCTTTACTTCTGTAGTTGCAGCTTCAGTTTCAGCAGGTTCCGGCTTCAAACTAGGGCAGTCGATATCTTGCAAACCGTTCGTCAGATTGACTTCATTCCACCACCAAAAGTTGTGGCTTTCAGAGGAGATCCAAATGGACCTAAATTACAGTTCCAAATGGGAGATCTTCTAGGCCATGCAGGTCAATCTTTGCTTCTGCAGTTACAGCTTCAGTTTTAGCAGTTTCTGGCTTCAAACTAGGGCAGTCGATATCTTGTAAACCGTTCGTCGGATTGACTTCATTCCACCACCAAAAGTTGCAGCTTTCAGAGGAGATCCAGATGGACCTACAACATAGTTCCAAAGAGGAGATCTTCTAGGCCATGCAGGTCAATCTTTGCTTTTGTAGTTGCAGCTTCATGTTCAACAGCTTCTGGCTTCACATGTGTGAGAGGGAGACCCATTTCTACGCAGTAGAGAAGAGACTCATTTATGCATAGTAGAGAGAGAGAGATGTGATGATAAGAGTGAGTGAAAATGAGGAAAAGTCCTCTTATATTTATACACAATGTTGGTGTTTGAATAGATGCGACTGTTGGGCTTCTGAGCCTACATGAGTTGTAGGTCGGCTTGATAATAATTCCATAATCAAAACAAATTCATATCTCCATGAATACTTATCGGAATCAAATGATATTTATATCAATCCTACACATCTTGATGAGAGGAATCTAATAAAAATATTATCAGCCATGAATAAGATGACCCACATGAAGTTTTTCCCAGGTTTCCAATTTTAACACTCCCTCTCAACCAGGGAGAACTTCATCTGCAATTTTTCTATCGGTCATTACTATTCATCCATCAAATGCACTGTCTTGTACAGCCTGACCCTTGCCCTGCTCTGCTCTATTCTGCCTGTTCTGCTTTGTCTTGTTCTACCCTGTACTGATCGATACTGTTTTTCTCTGTTCTGCTCTGCTCTTGCATTGTTATGTTCTGCTCTGCTTCTGTCCAAATTATGAAGAAGAAGAAAGGATAGAGGATGTGTCATACTGACTCAAACTCAGTCTCAGAGTATGTACCATTGATCCCAGACTAGTCTCAACCAACCCGAAGTCAGCATCATAGTGAGTACAACTCCACTGGTCCTAGACCAGTATCATCCTCCACTGACTCAAAGTCAGTCTCAGAGTGTGTACCACTGGTCCCAAACCAGTCTCAGCTGACCCAAAGTCAGCTTCATAGTAAGTACCACTCCTACCACTAGTCCCAGACCAGTATCACAGTCTCAGAGAGTGTACCACTGGTCCTAGACCAGTACTGCACTGAAACGAAGTCAGTCTCGGAGTATGTACCACTGGTCCCAGACCAGTCTCAACTGACCCAAAGCCAGCATCATAGTATGGTACAACTCCTACCACTGGTCCTAGACCAGTATCGCAGTCTCAGAGAGTGTACCACTGGTCCCAGACCAGTTTCAATCGACCTGAAGTCAGCACCATAGTATGTACCACTCTCACTGGTCCTAGACCAATACTGCACTGACACGAAGTCAGTCTCAGAGTATGTACCACTGATCCCAGAACAGTCTCAACCGACCCGAAGTCAACGTCATAGTATGGTACAACTCCTACCACTGGTTCGAGACCAGTATCATTGATCCCAGATCAATGGAGGTCATCCTAGCGTAGGGAGTATGGTAGATACAACGATGCATCCATCGGTACTACTATGGTCCCTAACTTCATTTCCCTGCTCATTGATCAGATGAGAGGTACTTCCCATGAGTCCCAGACTGCATGGGTAGGATGCCTCGACAGGAGAACTAATCAATCCTATCCTCACAGGAGAACACATCAATCCTGCTACAATCGCCATGGAGAACACATCAATCCAAGTCGCCATGGATAACACATCAATCCAGGCCTCACAGGAGAACACATCAATCCTGATACAATCGCCATGGAGAACACATCAATCCAGGCCTCACAGGAGAACACATCAATCCTGCTACACAGGAGAGCGAACATCCTGTTCCACAAGAGAGCAAGTCAGCTTGTTCCAGTGCACACCACCAGGGGAGGGTGAGTCACCGTGTGGTCGTATGTTTCTCCAGTAAGAACCGCAAGCCCTCAGAGCTCCCAGAGCTCAATATACGCAACATGCAGGACCCTTGTACAAGGGTTTCTTGACGACTTCAAGTTGTTTGGGAAAATCATAGATTAGATCTTTCCTCGGGGCTTTGACAAGGTGTATCGACCTGTACATCATCTTAATGCAATGGAGCCTCCTTGCTCATCGTCTTACCATATCCCAGATGATGTCTATCTGCTAGAGAAATCGAGGAGCACGGGATTCCTCAATAATCAAATCCCACCTCTGGTTGTTACAGAGAATCACAGTGGTATCCAATGTAAATCCAAACAGCTCACTGAAGAGCTTTTGCAACCAAACTGCCTCACAGGAGGCCATGCTAGCAGCAATATATTCTGCTTCAACGGTGCTCAAAGCCACCAACTTCTACTTCCTACTCATCCAGGATATCAAAGCAGATCCCAAGGTGAAATAGCACCCAAAAGTGCTCTTACAGTCCACCACACTGCCTGCCCAATCAGCATTAGTATATCCAAGTAGTCTCACATCTCCAGCAGTGTATCTTAACCCATTAGTAATTGTGCCACGAAGATATCTCAGAAGATTCTTGGCATCAATCCAGTGAGGCTCAACTAAATATGAGCTCACAATGCTAACTGCAAAACATATGTTCAGACGGAGGTTCACCAAGAACATCAATGCGAATGATTTTATGAAACTCAAAGTCATTTCCCAAATCTGGTCCGACATCACTACCATATAACTTCTAAAAGTTAAGATCCTCTAGGTAGTCACAGGCTTGCAGTCCATCATACCAAATCTTTTCAATATCTTTACCACATATTTTCCTTGAGATAGGAAAATTTCCCTTGGCTTTTGCCACACTTCAAGTCCTTGGTCCTTCATTTCAAATTCAGAAGTCAACTCCCTCTTACATTTGTGAATGAGAGGGTATGCACCTGTTAGAAAGAGGTCATCAACATACAACACCAGTATGAGAGGCTTGTCATCTTCAACCTTAAATTAAAGGTTAGGATCAACTTCACTCCTAGTGAATCCCAACTTCATCAAGTAGCTATCGATCCTCTCATGCCATGCTCGGGGTGCTTGCTTCAGCCCATAAAGAGCCTTCTTCAACCTGCATACATGAGATTTTCAATCATAAATCTCAAATCCTTTGGGTTGCTCCACATAGACCTCTTCTTTGATCGAGTTGTGCAAGAACGCAATCTTGACATCCATCTGATGTAGGTTCCATCCTTGTGAAGTCACAAGGGCTATGATCAAGCAGATCGTCGTATATCTGGAAACAGGTGCAAATATCACATCATTGTCTATACCTTCCTTAAGGGAGAAACCACGAGCAACGAAACGAGCCTTATACTATTCCGTACTTACCTCTGCTACAGCTTTATCTTGTAAATCTAATTTGAAGTAAAAATTGTCTTGTCCTAGGGTCTCGGAACTACTTCCCAGACATCATTCTCCATAATGGTCATAGCATCCTTCCATACTTGATGCTTGACGGCATATGAGAATGATGAAGGCTCATTTTGTATGATTGTGCTCATGATGGTCAGGTATCCCTGATACCTATTAGGTTTCTTACTTTCACAAAAGGTTCCTCAGGGTGCAACATGTCCTTCAGCATCATCGAGTAGCCCCCTAAGCCATGAAGGCCTCTTCCTGGAAGAGGAAGGCTCAGGTGTATAAATTGGATCCATCGGTTCTTTCACATCAGGCATTGTTACATCATCTACACATAGAGACAGCTTCCACAATCGTACGATGCCACACCATTCTGCTCTGGAGTATGCAGTGTACTAGTCTCCCTCTTAATGCCAGCCTCAGATATGCCTGAGTGAACCAATTGTAATATATCAAAGGTCTTGCTTTGGCTTGAGGGGAATGGTCCCCTTTTGAGCTTTCCTTCAGCACATCCTGGACATACACCTTCTTTCTCTACTTGGAATTCGGGCATCCCTGTTACCATCTGTCTTACATCGAGTAGAGCTTTGTAATGAAGGTGGGCAAACCTCCGATGCCAAAGTTCGAACTGAATAGTTATGTCACAAGACATGACACCTAGCGGACTTCCGTCGACCTGATATAATGAATCAACACTAAACCCAAGAGTAAAGGCATCTTTAACATTATTTTTCCATATACATACCTTGCCATTGCTGAAGGCTACCTCGTAGCCTTTGTCTTCCATTGCCGAGATGGACACTAGGTTCTTTCTGAGGTCAGGTGCATTTAATACATCATGGACTTTCTAGCCTTCTTGAGTGGTTGTCCTCTTCCTCGATCCCCAGCTCTCCTCTTACCTTTGCCGTTGAATTTTTCATTCCTTTGATAGCCATCAGAGGGATTTATCGTCCTAGTGTGAGTCCTTTCTATCAGGGCACTCCCTTGCATAGTGACCTGCTTTATTGCAAATGTAACATCGTCCTTTTCTTCCATCCTTAGGTCCAGCCTTTCCTTTTGATTTAGTCTCGGAATTATTTCTTTTCTTAGCATGAGAAGAAAAGGTAGCAGGAGGACCTTTAGGCAAGGGCATTTCTTGCTCTTCTACCCTTGTTTCTTCTTGAATGCATCTAGCCATTAATTCCTTGAAACCAGGAATTACATGATTGTTCAGAAGAGTAGTCCTGAACACGTACCATTCGGATGGTAATCCTCCAAGAGTCGTGAGTGCCATTTCCCTATCAGTAATAGTCTCCCCAATAGATAGGAGATCGTTCTTGATCTCAGTGATTCTTAAGAAGTATGCTTGCATGCTCTCATCTTTACCCTTCTTGATTTCCCTCAGCTGGTTTCTAAGAAATAAAACTTGATTTGCATTATTAACTTTAAATAAACTCACCAGTCTATCATAGATTTCCTTGGAGGTGTCCAGTTTAGAGATGTAGGCCACCAAGTGCTTGTTGATAGAGTCCCGGATGATCTTCTTTGTTTTGACTTCTCCATTTTTCCATTTATTCCAGGCAGCAGCGGATGCATTTGATGGAGGCTCAACAATATTGCCTCTTACATGGTCCAGCACTCCTTGATCTTCAAGGGTTAGATCGATAGACATCTTCTATCCGTGATAGTCATCTTTCTCATGGAGCTTGTCTTCGGCATGAAAGAGTGTTGAGGACCCCATAGTTCTTTTAGGATAGCCTTGCCAATCTTCTCTTCGGTGATTGCTCTTGCTCTTGCTTGGGCTTTGTCTTCACCTTAGCTCTGATAACATGTTAAGTTATGGTATGTTCTATGTTTATAACAGTTTACTTATTTTTCTTATTATATTCCACAGATTAGCAATCACATGTACATAAAGTAAAGTGCAGATAGAACATTAAATGACTAATAGAAAACAAGCCAAGACAAGAGACACAAGATGTGGCTGCTAGCCAGGGACAAACCCCACAATGTGTGGAGAAACCCTTTGATCAAATATTCTTTTATCTTCAATAATTTAGCAGAGAGAAATAGTACAATAAATCTAATTCATATCAGCAGTAGCAAACCCTAGATCAGCAGCATCAGCATTAGCGGCTTCATTATCAAACTAGGGCAGACGATATCTCACAAATCGACCGTCGGATTAACTTCATTCCACCACCAAAAGTTGTGGATTCCAGAGGAGGTTCAGATGAGGAGATCTTCTAGGCCATGCAGCTCAATCTTTACTTCTACAGTTTCAGCGGTTTCTGGCTTCAAACTAGGGCAGTCGATATCTTGCAAACCGTTCGTCGGATTGACTTCATTCCACCACCAAAAGTTGCGGCTTTCAGAGGAGATCTAGATGGACCTACAGCATAGTTCCAAATAGGATATATTCTAGGCCACGTAGGTCAATCTTTGTTTCTGCAGTTACAACTTCAGTTTCAGCAGTTTCCAACTTCAAACTAGGCCAGTTGATTTCTTGCAAACCGTTCGTCAGATTGACTTCATTCCACCACCAAAAGTTGCAGCTTTCAAAAGAGATCCAAATGGACCTATAGTGCAATTCCAAAGAGGAGATATTCTAGGTCACGTAGGTCAATCTTTGCTTCTGCAGTTGCAGCTTCAGGTTCAATAGCTTCCGGCTTCACATGTGTGAGAGAGAGACCCATTTCTGCGCAGTAGAGAAGAGACTCATTTCTGCGCAGTAGAGAGAGAGAGATGTGATGAGAAGAGTGAGTGAAAATGAGGAAAAGTCCTCTTATATTTATACACAACGTTGGTGTTTGAATAGATGCAACTGTTGGGCTTCTGAGCCTACATGAGTTGTAGGTCGGCTTGATAATAATTCCATAATCAAAATAAATTCATATCTCCATGAATACTTATCGGAATCGGATGATATTTATATCAATCCTACACCTCTCAATGAGAGGAATCTAATAAAAATATTATCAGCCATGAATAATATGACCCACATGAAGTTTTGCCCTGGTTGCCAATTTCAACAAAGGCGCAGCCCTCTACACCCCCGAAAGTCAGAGAGCAGCACCATCGCGCCATTCACTCGGGGTTGGACGTGATAGAGCACGTTGTACAGGACTACACAGGATTGTTGGAGCAGTCCCTTTTCATTCTCACTTCACTGTAAGAGGACCCAACGATACAGCAATTAGAGACAGAAGCGCGAGAGTTGCAACAGTCCTATGACAATGTCCAGGGGACCGCACAGACAGTCGCCCTCACTCAGCAATTGGCCAAGATGAGGGAGGCTCAAGCTCTGAAGGAACAAGTGGACGCCACATGCCAGAAAGAAGCAAGGCTTAAAGCATGCATCCAACCTTGGCTCGAAGAAGCGTTCACAGTCACCGCCACGATCGAGGGGAAGCTGGCTCAAATGCAGGATACATATGCGCTAAGGCAAGAGGGTGCCTATAACAAAAATGCATCAGAAAGTCGCACACAATTGATACAACGGACAACGACGGAATGTGTGGTAGACGCCAATGAAACATAGAGGTTGCTAGATGAACTTCACGCGAAGATCACCACACCAGTTGAGTGACTCGGGACGAGTCACGATGATTGTGTTGGGGGCTGTTGGGTAGCGGATCCCCCCATAGCGGATTTTTGGGGCTTAAAGCCCAGTTTTGGGTCAATGTAAGGTAAAGACCCTGTGAAATGCGGGCGCGGAGTGCAAGAGTCTAGGGTAGTCCGCCCTCAAAATATTGTAATTTAATATAGAATGTGTCGGCCTACCCAAGGTCTGCGGACCATGGGAATGTATAAATAGAGCAAGGCCCTAAGTGTAGAAGGCAGTTTTTGAGTATTGATCTTAAGTGATATGGGTTTTTGAGTGCGATATTCGCTCTGAGTCTGTAAGTCCAAGTCCTGGGTCATAGTAGTAGAGAGAGGCTTTGCAGTTGAGTGCGCAGAGGCCTGGTAGAGTCCGCAGCTATGTGTGTGGACCCCTGCAGCTGAGTGTGTAGGGTGGAGTTGGGATTGCAACATAACAAAAGTTTAATAAAAGCTAAGTTGATTATGAAATACTATGCATTTGTTCATAGATCTGTATGTTTATGCTTTTGTTGTATTTTTATGCATCTCTTTATATTATATGATTGCGAGCACTTGTTATGAATGTTGAATGATTGATAAGATTACAGGCCCCACAAAATTAAGTTAGATCTATAATAATGACACATTAAGGGTAGAGGAATATAAATAGTGCCCATTCACGCTTTTTACAGAGCTACACAAAGGTCAGACAACGGTGCGGAGTAGCGCAAGTGCACAGGATCAGTTCACGAACTTGCCGGACTTCATCAGGACATCCCTAGGGTGCGGAAACCTGGTTCCAGCACCCTCCCATACTACTTCGGGTGAGACCTCAGTCTGCGCTTCGCGGACTGTTGCTGAAAGGGCCAGTAATTTCAGGATTTTTTTGGTTAAATCACTTTTGACCCTGGGTCACGCCCCACCAACCCAACACTGCAGCTTGCGCTATGCGGGTTGTTGTCGAAAGGGCTAGTAGTGTTGGGATTTGTAAGTTGGCGCAACTAACTGTAAACTTAGGTCAGGACCTCCTAAGCCAACTACCCAATATCAATAGCACCTAGTAGGAAACAACCATAGTTGATTGTAAATTAATTAAAATATAAATATCACAACAAACAATAAATGTTAAGGAAGATGTAGATACTCACAAAATTTAGAATCAACTCATTTCCCCCTTGTCATCCTATCTTATGTGTTAAATGGGCTCCGCTTAATTTTCATATATGTAATTAAAAAACAATTGAAATTAGTATTTTATGTGATAATTAAAATCTTAAGTTACACATAAAAAAATCAATGGCTACATATGTTTGATGCACTTTGTTGTTGAGATAACTCCTCTTGTGGTTTAATTATTCTTATTTCCTTGATTTATCCCAATGCATTTTTGCAGACATCTCTACTAATATATTTTGTATATTATCTCATTCGAAATTTTTTATATTCTTAATCAAGTTCCTAAAAACTGAAAAGCACAACAAAAATTATTCAATACTTATACAAAAGTAACTATGGAGTAAATGTTAATTAGGTAATTGTTTGGATTTGTGTGTGTGGAAACACACACATTAAAATTCAATTGGGTTTATCTTTGGTGGTTGGGAGGAAATTGGGATCCTCCTTACCCAATTTCAAATCTTCCAAGTGACATGATGAGATTTTATGTAATGGCTTCAAACATTATTGTTGAGAATGAATAGTCCCTCGAGGATAGAAACACATATATTCCTCATATGGAATATAAAGGTATTTTCCATGTGACTTTATATATATATATATATATATATATATATATATATATATATATATAATACTTTTTAAATTAATTATTTTTTTGTTATCACACAATTTGCTACCATAAGTCGTATAGATTTGATTTACCATTATTCAGAAACATTTGTTGAGCCGAGAGGCTCATTCTACAACCCAGTATGATGTGTAAGCATGTTCGTCCGTCATCAAAGTTGAAATTTTGCTCATGTCCGCCAAAATAATTCTTCTTTTTTTTAATCTATAAAAAAAAATAACTATACAAAACATTTAAATAATGTCTACTTATAAAAAATATGGCAAGTGAATAAATTGGATCCCTCTTGCCTCATGTTAGATCCGTATTTAAGATGGATCTATGCTGGTTGTAGCATAAATACAACCCAATTCTTGGATTTAGTGGATATGATTTTTATTGCAAATGAAAATAATTCCTCTATATTCTTCCCACTATATCCATCATAGTTTTAACAAAAAAAAATTATCCTATCATTAACTTCCAACGCTAGTCTAAATGAATTAACTATTAATTCATCATCATTTTCATTCTACATATTTTCTCATCTTCGTAGAAAGGCATTTTGTTCCCCCACTTTAATTCCTTGCATAATGTTCAACATATGTGAAATAAAATACTTGAAACCTATTATCTATTATTTTAAGTGTTGTAACAACATCTAGTTTGCAGTGTGTGCAGTTGATTTGTTTATTTTTTTGAGTAAAAGGTGATTTTTCTAAACTTTTTGTTGATTAACTCTCATGCAGCTTTGGGAGTGTGCGATAGAGCTTGATCAAATGGATGGTGGAGGAGCCAGATTAGCCCCCGCCAAGTCTCCAAAGTTTAATTGGGTGGGGTCAGGGGGTGGGGGGTTCCAAAATCGTGCCTAAGCCATAAACTGTGAGGACACACATCACTAAACAAGTCATGTCAAGTGCCTCCCCACACCACCACAACCCCCCCCCCCCACCTCACCTTGGGGTTTTCAAAACAATCTTTCCCCCCACCCCCATTAATATTTCACATGTGACGTGGATGATGTAAAAATTAATGTCATACATGTTGGAAATACAAAGAGGAGGGTGAATAAATATTTATATTCAATTAGTTAATTTTAACATTATAGAGCATTAATTATCATCAGCATCACATTAAATGTAAATAGTTAACAACACCCTTCAACAATGCACATCAATGAAGACAATAGACAAGATATTTTTAGGTGGAAACCCTTCTGAGAGAAAAACCATTGAATGCTTCTTAATATAAGTCATCAAAATATTACATTAATGGGAAGCTCTAAATTCCATATTATCCAAATAAAACTAGAAGGAGGCTCCAACCCTCTAATTTATCAGCTCCAACTGAAAGGATACTACAACACCTTGTTTACCAACTCCAACTAGAAGGACACTCCAATTCCCTAGTTTGCAAGCTCCAACCTGAAGGATGTTGCAACACCCTATTTACTAGATCCATCTGAAAGGATGCTCTAACACCCTATGCAAGCTCAAACTTTCCCTAACACCACCCTAAAGTGTTCTTAGACTCCAATTTGAAGGAGACTCCACTCTATCCTGCCTTCCACAACCTTGACACCTAATCAACAAGCTGCAACTTGCCCTGAAGGCTCCAACATTCAGCTCACCACGGAAGACCATGTTTCACAATATTCAAATTTGATCCTCCCATGCTAACCAAAATAAATGTCACCAAATTAATTTGTTGGATTTTTTTCGATATGTAATATTGGCACAAAGTCATCACAACACCCTTCAGACTGGCCCTTGAATTAGTCACAAGATTTCACTATAATATGTTATTGTACAACCCTTTTGGTCAATTGTCAATGCACCATGATTCTTCCCTCAACAAAATCTTGTGAACCCTACACCATACATCAACAATTGATGTACCTCATACTTTCAACTGATCATGTTATGAAATTGTTCAATAAATTTGGTCATTGGGTTCTCGTCCATAGTTCTTAATTGATACTTGTAATTGCTTCAGATTGAGGGATAATTTTTATGCACGAATCTACCCTTGATGAAGTTATATGTGACAACATAACTCACACCATAGGATAGGCTAAAAACAACCTATCTAAAACTCCAGGTTTAATTATACCACAAGTCAATTATAGATGCCATAATATGCCACAAAATTTTCCTCTAATTCCAAGACATTCCCTCCACAAGATGGTTGATAGAATATGACCCTTATAGATATAAATGAAATCATATTTTAGGGCATCATAATATAGTGACCATAATGTATCAAAAACCACACAAATTTCAAGTTTGTTCTAGTTGTAAGTTTGATGATTGAAGGGTAAAAAAAAGGTTCCAATGTAATCCTAAAAGAGGTGTCTTCTCATAAACCAAACTCTAAGCATGAAATTTGTCCCTTGAGCCCATGAAAATGCCATAGATTTACTTGAAAGGTTGATGATTGATTATATTTATTTATGGTGACTTCTTCTTATATTTGGAATGTGAATTGTAGGAGCATAATAGATGGTTACAAATCTACCTCCAAGATGGTTGAATGTGTCTAAAAAAATTCCATAGAGATGTTCCATAAGAGGAAAAAATTAACACAAGTTTGTTTTATTGGAATACAATTAGGTTTTCCTCAGATTTTTAACCTTAACGAAACCCTTAGTGAATCACATAAGTAAAGGATTTAGGAGGATGAAACAAGCTACATACTAGGGATAAAATCACATATTAGGCACAAAGATAATGTAACCCTAAACCAAAAAAATGGAAAACGTTCCTACATTGAGTGGCCCAGGACCCAAAAAAATACACAAATTAATCCATAGAAAAACAAGAATTTATTTCATAGGCCAGCACAACCCTAAACCCAACAAGAAATAAACATGTATGCCATATATTAACCACTTTTATGGTATGAGGAGTGCCCAAAATGGAGTTTTATGAGGAGGTTGAACTCCTATTATACCAATGAAGGAATCTAACTAGAAGAAAAAGGAAAAGTATGCCAATCTTCCATAGAGATTTGTTGCTCCACAGGGCCACGGATAAATTATTTATAGAAGAGTGCAGAGATATCCTAGTCGAAGAAAGATTTAAAAAGGAGAGTGAGATATTCTATTTGTGTGGAGGTCAATCCTTTATATATAAAGGCTTGAAGGGCTACACTAGGGAGGTTGAATTGGCCTTTTAGAGGGGAGCCAACGTGAAGGGAAGCCAAACGAAATTTTAAATTTAAATCTAAACTTACTTGCATTTGGAGGGAGGAAATACAAAAAAAATTAACTTAATCCTTTATTGAAGGTCCTTCTTAGCCTCAATTTTATCAATTTTCTAGTCACTAATAAGCTTCCACGTCATCATATTATGGGGATTTTGACCACAAGAAGATGGCCTTAATCTTTGATGGGGCATATCTCCTCAACCGTGAGGAGCCTTATGGTGTGCCACATACTGTTAGAATCGGCATGATGAGGAGCATCAATTGAGGAAGTTGTCCAAATAAAATTCATTGATATTCATCCTCAAAAACTTTGACAAGTGCGCGGCTTTCGGGATTTCATGTTGTTGGCTTAGGGGGTCCTGACCCAAGTTCAGAGTTAATTGTGCCAACCAACAAATCCCTACACTACTGGCCCTTTCAGAAACAACCCACATAACACAGGCTGCAGTCTCACTCAAAGTAGTATGGGGGCATGCAAGAACCAATTTTATGCATCCAGAGACAAGTGTGATGTCTTTTAGTGCCTCAAGTCTGCCTTCACGCAGATCGATAAGCCCTTAGGGCTCGATACTACAACTTCGTTAAAATAGTCTTCAAACCTTCACGAAGGTCTACGATTGGATTTTGCAGACCTTTATCAGTTGATTTATCTGCTTACACGCATCATAGAACAATCCTAGATTAGTGTTCGTGCAAATCTACTTAAGTTATTTAGTAAAAATGACAGAATTCATCACAATCTTCACGAAATTACATAACAGGCATTGCATACATCTATTAAGATTTATTCAAGAGGATCGCGCATCATTAGATCAATATTTCATAAATACAATATTCATCCATGACATATATCGTAAGAAGAAATATATAGATATACACAGTATTTCTTCGGTAACTTTCTTTATTTATCTTCAATTCATCTTTACAAACTCAAAACTACCCTGCACACTCAGCGACAAACTCTACTTAGGCCTCTGTGCACTCAGCTAGAGAGCCTTTCTCTCCTATCTGACCCACTTCTTTGCGCTATCACTTCTAAGACTCCATTCATCATCCACCTTAGATTATGCCTTAGACTCTCTAAGACACACCTATTTATAACCTTTTTCATAAAATCTGATGGTCTGTGGACCATGGGTGGATCTCGAAACTGACTCAAACTTTACACAAACAAGGGGCTAAAACCCCTTTGATGTTGAAATATGGCAACAAGAATATTCCAATTTAATTTTTCCTTGAATTAAATTGTGAATTAAAATCAAATTTAGTCTTAACAGCTACTTGAAAATAATTAATTAATTTATTTCTAAATTAATTAGTAGGAGAAATTCAAATTAGAGGTCTTTCTGAAGTCATGCAAGAGTTACCCTTAAATTAAGGAGATAAGATTGAGTTATATTTGAGTTGTAATTAGTTAACTTAGTTTAATGAGTTAAGTCGAGTTAGATTAGTTCCAAACTGTTTGAGGAACTAATAGTGAGTTAACAATCAGTTGATGCATGCATGCACTCAACCAGTGCTACTCCAGTTAACTGAATATTCCCTCATTAGAAACTCATGCATGTCTATTATGAGAAAAACCCAGTTCAGATTAATGTTCAAGGACAGTGTGCTATTAGTTGCATGTGTTTTCTTATAAAGAAAACTCATGCATGCAGTCAAGAATCATCCTTGAGGATTGCACAGTTTTGGAGGAAGGTCTTCCACTTGGTAAAAGGAAAATCATCCACAAGGAACAACGCAAGGAAATAGGATCTTGGAAGGTAGAAAGGAATGCTGGAGAGAAGCCAAGATTTCCTGTGAGCATATATGAGGATTGTACTGAGAGCTGGCTAGCTGTGAGAGCTAAGGCTTTATATAATTCCTATGTATTTCCACCATGTATGATAATACAATAGTGTGGGGTTTTTAGCTGAGACTTTCCCCGATGTATTTTCATGTGTATTGTGCGATTGATTCTTCTTCTTTTGGTTATATTGTTCAGCTCGATATTTAAGCTTCCACAAATTGATAGTAGAAGTAGGTTATAGTATTCTTCTTTGATTTATATTGAATTATCGGGTTAACCTACATGAGGTTTTCTACATGGTATCAGAGCGAGATTTGTAGAAATTTTTCTACATGGTATCAGAGCTGTGAACAGTATACTGGGAAGAGGATTTGAAGTTTGAAGTTTAGGGTTGCAGGTGCAAATCGAATTCATATCATACTTCAAGGTTGGCCAATGGCATTCTATGGCTTGACACTCGAGTATGCCTTGGAAGGTAGCTCGAATTACATAGCATGGAAAGATAGAATGGGGGTTGTATTAGAAGACAATGGCTTGAAGGAATTCATTGATCAAGAAATCCCAATGTCAGCTTCAACTAATGCACAAGAGTTCGCTGAGTGGAAGAAGTGTGTGGTGAAGGCGAGACGGATCATCCTTGAGGGAGTTCGAGACCATATTGTCTCGAGTCTCCATGGGAAGGATACTCCATTTACAATGTGAAAGATGTTGAAGGACCTCTACCAGAACAGTAGTGACCAGAGGAAATTGGCGCTCAAGGATAAGCTTCAAAGAATCAAGATGGAGAAGGGCGATACTATTTCCACATATCTGAACAAGCTCACCACCTGCAGAGATGAGCTTGGAAATGTGGGAATAACTACTACCGATGATGATATAGTGAGCCTCACTTTCCTTAGCCTTCCAAAGAGTTGGAATGGTTACTAGGACTTTGTGAATGGAAGGGAGAAACTGTCGGATTGGGAACGACTGTGGTCTGATCTTATGCAGGAGGAGATCAGGAGGAGTACACAAGATGGTTCTTCATCCAAGAATGATGATGAAGAAAATCTAGCCTTAGCAAGGAAGGCAAGGAAAGGGAAGGGGAAGGATTCCCATTTAAAATCGAATTCTTCTCATGGAGGGAAGAAGGGTGACATGTCTAAAGTAAGATGCTTTAATTATCACAAGATGGGACATTATGTGACTAATTGTTCATTGAAGAAGTCCAAGAAGGGATCCTCGGAAGGATCGGAGGGTGAGGCATTAACCTCTCAGTTCGAAATGGACTTTACTCTCATCGCATGCATGGTGTCATCGATGATTGGTTGTGTCTAGTTTCTTGATAGTGGAGCCTCATTCCACATGACCGGTGATAAAAATTTATTCAGTGCCTTGGAGGAGAAAGACCTCAAGATGCGCATAGATATGGGTGATGACGGAAGGTATAATGTTTCAGGAGTGGGCACGATTGCTTTTCAGAGGGAGCATGGAGCTCCTCTCACCTTGACAAATGTGATGTATGTGCCTGGACTGAAGAATAACTTGGTATTAGTCGCGATGTTGGAGGACAAAGGCTACAATGTTGTCTTCAGTAAAGGAAAGGTGTTCCTAAGACACATAGCCACGGGTCAGACCAAGAGGATAGGGATTCAGGTGAAGAATCTGTATAAACTAGAGGTAGATGATTGTGCAACATTGAGTTCGAAAGCAGAATTGGTGCAAAGACAAGACATTAGCGAGTTATGGCACAGGCAATTGGGCCATTTGCATCATGGGGCTTTGAAGATAATGCAGCAGATATCTACAGGACTTCTCAAAGGTAAACTTGAGCAAGTTGACACATGCAAAGGTTGTACCTTGGGAAAGTACACCAAGTCTTCCTTTCATGGTCGAGAGAGTCGAGCAGAGGCTATCTTAGAGTGAGTTCATACTTATTTGTGTGGACCATTCTCGACGGAATCCATAGCGAATAAAAGGTATTATGTGATTTTCATTGATGACTATTCTCATAAATGTTGGATTTATTTCATGCAGAAGAAGGACCAAACCTTCACAAAGTTTTGTGAGTTCAAAGCTTTGGTCGAGAAAGAGTCAGGGAAGAAGATCAACATCTTGAGAAGCGACAACCGTGGAGAATATGTCTCTCAAGAGTTTAAGGACTTCTGTGCAGCAGAAGGAATTAAATGAGAGTTGATGACACCTCATAACCCACAGCAGAATGGGGTGGCCGAGAGGAAGAACAAAACTATTGTAATGGCAGCACGGGCAATGCTGCATGACCAAGGCCTACCACTTCACTTGTGGGCTAAGGCATGCAATGTTGGAAATAACACTAGGAAGGGGGGTGAATCAGTGTTAGTCAAATCAATAATATTTTTCTTTTCATACTCAAATTTATATATGCTACTTCAATGAAGGTAACTCACGTGTACATGCAACTGTATTTAAGGCAACCAACGTATATCCAACAAACTTATGATTCAGTTAATTCATCATATGTTGATCTTTAATCAGTGCATCAGTACTTCATTAACCATATAAACAGTAACCATGTGCAGTAATATCAAAACAAACCATCACACATAAGAAACACACATGAACACCAAGATTTAAGGTGGAAACCCAATGCGAGACAAAAACCACCTACTGCTATCTTCTTTTTAATATAAGAAAAACCTATTTACAATCTTGTACTGGTGCAGATTCATACCAGTACGCAGGCACCGACTTGCAAAAGGCTACAACCTTCTCTCGTTCTCCAGCTTCTACTAGAAGGGAGCTACAACCCCCTAGCTCTTGTACTAGCCTGATCTGTTTACTAGTACGTAGGCATCGGCCTACTAAAGGATCCAACCGTCGCTTGTTTTCCAGCTACTATTGGAAGGGAGCTCCAACCCGTTGGCATTTGTACTAGCCGATATGTTTACCAATACGTAGGTGCCAGCCTAAAGAAGGCTACAACCTTCTCTCTTCCTCCAGGGACCACGTTTCATAAATTTTCATACTAGATACTCCTAGAACACAACACCATAATCTAAAGGTCACGTTTCATCCAATTTTCATATTGGACCCATCAACAACATTGAAGCTCAAAATCAATCACCACTGCAATACAACCATCAAATACATCTATATTAACCAATCATTGAAACTCAATAATCAATCTCTGAATCACCCACAACTGAATCTCTGAAGGCCCATCATCACTGAAGCAAATCACAATTAACCAATCTAAACATTTAGAATACTGTCATCAAAACACAATCACCAGAACACAGAATTTTGCATTAACAACCAATCCCAACTGCAACTTCAAATATCATATTTCATAATGTATATGCTACTTAGATGTGATGAACCATAGTGTATATGCACTTTTATCAAAGCCAACCAACGTACATATCTGCAAATATTAATTCATAATTTTGCAGCTATTCCAGACTTCAGTCGTACCGAGATCATAACATTTACAAAATAACACATGCGTCAGTATTTAGATCTAGACTATACATGCTCAAACGACATAATGATAATTCATTTCAAGTCTTAAGATCCCGATCCATCATTAGATCTTATCCCTCATCAACCTCTAAGGTTCATCCTTGGTTTATATCAAGCAAAGCACCATAAGCTGATAACCTGCATACTAGATCTCACACTTCATCAGATATTCAATACTTGCACCCCTTGGCCTAATGATCTTCTCCTCCTTATATAGTTTTAGTTTGTTC
Organism: Pinus tabuliformis; assembly: GCA_031772625.1. Taxonomy (NCBI): domain Eukaryota; kingdom Viridiplantae; phylum Streptophyta; class Pinopsida; order Pinales; family Pinaceae; genus Pinus; species Pinus tabuliformis. The sequence continues at coordinate 697,427,274 of CM062805.1, read as the reverse complement.
TCAATACCATGGACCAAAACCACTTAGGACCAATACCTTGGACCAAATACCTAGGGCCAATACCTCGGACCAAATACCTTGGATCAAAATACCTTGGACCAAATACCTCGGACCAAAAACTTAGTTTTCCAACATGTATGTGCTTTTCCTTCTGTGAAAGTGCGTGTGTACGTATATGCTCATTTTGTTCAGTAAACCTATGTGTATACGCAGCTTGGACAAGGTGAACCCGCGTATACCTTTCTTTCTTCATTCTTTAGAGTTTGAGCTATAATCCTTTGTTGTTAACCTGTTGTACTGTAAACTATCATCTGAGAGAGTTTCCATTGTACATTACTCTAAACTGATTCTTTTGAACTGCCCTGCATTTTGTCACATCTGTAAACACAACTATCATGCATTTTGTCACATCTGATATCTCTTTTGTAGATTCATCTAGTTGCCATATACAAGTGAGTTGTTCTGCTACAAGTGGGTTGCCATCAAGTACAATACATGCATCATAATGCCAACAATATCCCCCTTTGGACTTGATGGCAACCATGTTGGTGTTGATTGCCGCAACCTATAGAAACTGTTAGAGATAACAAGCAACACCAAAATACTCTCCCCCTTTGACATCAAGGGCAAAGGGCTGACCAAAAAGAAGACTGTCATATTTGAACAACTAAATATAAACATTGATCATGCTCCCCCTAAGTACATGCTGAAATCTCTTATTAAACTCCCCTTTGTACATGTTGCGATGCACTATATCATCCATGCTCCCCCTAAGCACATGCAGAGTCTGCAAACATGACTCTATAACTCAACTGAGTGACTTTGACCTTATTATCACCAATGACTCATACATACATCAATTTCCCAACCAAGTTGGGATATACCGATTTTGACTCATCCTCACAATCAAGTGGGGATATACCAATATGACTGTAATATAACAATTATTACATCATCCGTCCCATGCATAGTGGGGGTACAAATTACATCATAATACCAAAAAGGACTCATCAAAGGACTATGACAGGCAGAGACAAATTATTACATCATGGGTCTTTATATGTCCTTTACATCGAATGATATACATGACATTTATAACAAAGACCAAATATCTAAACAAGACCATGATAGTCATCAGCGACTATCATACACCATAAGCATATGTTAGCAGCATCTAGACCAACAACTTGTATATGTCCATCATCAGTTCTCAAGATATGACAAAGTAAATATCATTAACCTGTGACAAAGTATGTCGTATATGGATATCAACCCATCCTCTTGTTCTATTTCCTTAGTAGAAAGAGCCTTATCATAACCTTCCATGAATCAACTAAGCATATGTCATATATCCACGCAGTAACACAAAATCATTCACATCATATCATATGTATGTGAAAATACCATAGTCATCATCTATGATCATAACATCATCATCAAGAACAGTATGATATTTCCATAAGAACCCCCAATATATCAACCATGTATCATCACTAGGGAATATCTCACATCTGATAAGCATCAACCATGATAATCAACATATGTGAGTATCAACCTATCATCATAAGGTAAGAATTCATCATCATTATGTGACTAAGTAAGCCATGTCCCCGAATATCAATGTCTTCAAATAGCTATGTCTTCATGAGACCTATGATAACACCATTCTCATGGCTAACCAACAATATTTATCAATATGTAACTTAAGTAATCATCCATATATCAACATACTATGTTTCCATCAATTATGTATCCAAAAAACCATGAGCGCATGGTCATTTCTCAAGCTTTCTTGATACCATCAACAACAACAATCCTCAACGATGTGAGAGCCAAGAGCTATAGGAATCCTGCATCATAACTGCACCATATGAATTTTATGCATCTTTGAAGGCATGATTTCTAACATAAACGAAATGAGTGGCTCATCATCAAATAATGAAGTTGTGTACTCAAGCTTTGTACTTCTTCTTGTCCTTATGAAGATCACCATGTAAGCAACATAAATGTATTGTATGCATCATCAAAAGCCATCCATAATCACCCATAAATCTGATCTGAATAACAACTATGTAACCCCAAGCAATACAAGTATCATCATCATAAGCAACTCATAACCGCAACATAGCATGATGTATCATTTAGACACTTTTAGCCACATAAGCCTCATCATCATTGATAAGAATCATTAGGTACCAAAGACTTCTAGACATAATGCCAACAATGCATTATTATAAGCATATGGTTACCCTGAACCTGTGCCAACTGTTCATTGTTAGATATGATCATTGCAAATAATAGTAAGAATCATCTGGGCATAAATCAAATATACATCAACTTTTTAACATCTTATGAGGACCAACACATTTTCACATATCATCAGCAGATTGTAACCATCATCAAATAAAGCAGATAATTGACTGAACCATATTAGACCATTTTTCCTGAGTCTGTCCCACTGATTTTTCCTGAAACCAACATATACGCGACTGTACAGCTTCTAACTCGCGTATATACGCGACCTGTCTTCGTGCTAACTGTGTATGAGAATTGAAATTCTGAAGTTTCACACTTTAAGCTCCCCCTAAGTCTGTTATGTCTGTACAATGTGCCATGCCACATTTTTCTGACTGTACTCCCTTTTTCTACCATATCTTCGATGATGATGTTTTCTTCTTTTGGCATGGTGTCCGAAATTTTCTCCTGCATTCATTTTCTATATGTCCAAACTTGTTACATGCATAGCATCTTACATGTTTCATATTTCTTCTATAGCATTCAATGGCTTTGTGACCAAACATATTGCAAGAAAAACAATATCCCTTAAAGTACCTGGAAGCTGATGATCTTTCTATATGATGGTCTTGAACCATTCTACTTCTGCATCTTGCTGCAACATGTCCAAAATTATGACATATAAAACATTCAACATTATTCATTTGAGGAAATAATCGATTATCACTTCCACAATTAGGAATAAAAGATTTTCTTTGAATATTTTCTTTCCTTAGTTGTTGATGGGGTTGAACTCTCATCTCCTTGTTGAGCATTTCAGATTTTGCATTATAGTTCCTTGCCTCACCTTGTAAGCTAGATTCACCTTCAACAAATTCATGAAAACCAAGACCAGTTTTGATGGTAGGAGACCTTTGACTACTAAGAATATCATCCAAAATCTTAGTATTGTCTTGAAATCGTAACAGTTTATCCTTTTCTTCTAATTTACCTTTTAAGATATTTACCTCAACTTGATATTGCTCTTCCTTTTCTAGATATTGCTTCTTCAAGATTTCTTCAGCGTTTCTTCCTTTTTCCACTTGTTGCCTTAATTTGAGAATCTCATTTTCTTGTTCTTCATTTGCTTGAGGTAGTTCTTCATTCTGCTTATTTTCAAGATCTTCTTTTAGAGAGATGATCTTAGCTTCAAGACTTACATAGTAACTGGATCTATCTTTATTCTCTTGATTGTTATACTCTAATCATTTATTTCATTTCTTAATGATGTCACTTCATCCTGCAGCTTTTGACATTGATTTTCCCTTTCCTTGTATTGCTTCCTTACTTTGCTTCCTTCCTCTAGCTAAGCTTTTAATCTGGTAACTTCTTCTTTGAAGGCACACTCCCTTTTGTTAAATAGATCTTGTTGATATCTGATTTTATCTACGAGTCTTTTAACTTCTGTCTCTATGTTTCTTTCACCATCACTTCCAATATCTCCAATATTGCATGAACAAAGAAAAGTATTACTAGAAGACCAAAAATTTGTACCTGATGCTTCATTTGCTTGTTCATATTCAATCTGAGGTGCTTCAGAATTTGAATACTTGCTTCCACCTAACAACCAATTTTCTCTCCTGTTGTCGTTGTTCCTTTGAGCTGTCTTTTTCTTCTAAGATGCTTTCTTCTTTAGATTCTTTCCCATTGTGTCTACAGATCTCCTTCAAGCGATCAATCATATACCAAAGGACCTGCTCTGATACCAATTGTTGGAAATAATAATGAGAGGGGGTGAACCAGTATTAGTCAAATCAATAATCTTTTTCTCTTCATACTCAAATTTATATATGCTACTTCAATGAAGGTAACTCGCGTGTACACGCAACTGTATTTAAGGCAACCAACGTATATCCAACAAACTTATGATTCAGTTAATTCATCATATGTTGATCTTTAATCAGTGCATTAGTACTTAATTAACCATATAAATAGTAACCATGAGCAATAATATCAGAACAAACCATCACACATAAGAAACACACATGAACACCAAGATTTAAGGTGGAAAACCAATGCGGGACAAAAACCACCTACTGCTGTCTTCTTTTTAATATAAGAAAAACCTTTTTACATTCTTATACTGGTGCAAACTCATACCAGTACGCAGGCATTGACCTGGAGAAGGCTACAACCTTATTTCATTCTCCAGCTTCTACTGGAAGGGAGCTACAACCCCCTAGCTCTTGTACTAGCCTAATCTATTTACTAGTACATAGGCACCGACCTACTGAAGGCTCCAACCTTCACTCATTTTCCAGCTACTACTGGAAGGGAGCTCCAACCCCCTGGCTCTTGTACTGGCCGATATGTTTACCAGTACGTAAGTGCTAGCCTACGAAATGCTATGACCTTCTCTCTTTCTCCAGGGACCACGTTTCATAAATTTTCATACTGGATATTCCTGGAACACAACACATTATTTGAAGGCCACGTTTCATCCAATTTTCATACTGGACCCATCAACAACATTGAAGCTCAAAATCAATCACCACTGCAATACAACCATCAAATACATCTATATTAACCAATCATTGAAACTCAATCATCAATCTCTGAATCACCCACAACTAAATCACTGGAGGACCATCATCACTGAAGCAAATCACAATCAACGAATCTAAATATTCAAAATACTGTCATCAAAACACAGTCACCAGAACACAGAGCAGAACCCAGAATTCCGCAACAATAGCTAGATCCAACTGCAACTTCAAATATCATATTTCATAATGTATACGCTACTTAGATGTAATGAACCAACGTGTATACGCACTTTTATCAAAGCCAACCAGCGTACATATATGCAAATATTAATTCATAATTTTGCAGCGATTCCAGACTTCAGTCATACCTAGATCATAACATTTATAGAATAACACATGCGTCAGTGTTCAGATCTAGACTATACATGATGAAACCACATAATGATAATTCATTTCAAGTCTTAAGATCTCGATCCATCATTAGATCTTATCCCTCATCAACCGCTAAGGTTCATCCTTGGTTCAGATCAATCAAAGCACCATAAGCCGATAACCTGCATACTAGATCTCACACTTCATCAGAGATTCAATACTTGCACCCCTTGGCCTAATAATCTTCTCCTCCTTATATAGTTTTAGTCTGTTCTCAATACCATGGACCAAAACCACTTAGGACCAATACCTTGGACCAAATACCTAGGCCAATACCTCAGACAAAAACCACTTAGGACCAATACCTTGGACCAAATACCTAGGCCAATACCTCGGACCAAATACCTCACACCAAAAACTTAGTTTTCCAACATGTACATGCTTTTCCTTCTGTGAAAGTGCTTGTGTACGTATACACTCCATTTGTTCAGTGAACCTGTGTGTATACACAGCTTCGACAAGGTGTACCTGCGTATACCTTTCTTTCTTCATTCTTTGGAGTCTGATCTGTAATCCTTTGCTATTAACCTGTTGTACTGTGAAATGTCATATGAGAGAGTTGCCATTGTACATTACTTTTGAATTGCCCTGCATTTTGTCACATCTGTAAACACAACTTTCATGCATTCTGTCACATCTGATATCTCTTCTGTAGATTCATCTAGTTACCATATACAAGTGAGTTTTTCTGCTACAAGTGGGTTTCCATCAAGTTCAACACATGCATCATAATGCCAACATGCAACACAACGGTCTATTTGTAGAATAGAAGCCCGCATCGCATACTTGGGATGAAGACACCAAAGGAAGATTTCTCTGATAAAAGACCATATGTGAGTCACTTCAGGATCTTTGGCTCATCGGTATGTTGCCATGTGACAAAGGATGCACGGAAGAAGCTTGAGCCGACAGCAGAGTTGGGGATATTTGTGGGGTACACTGATACACCTCACAACTATCTGGTGTACTTGCCTACTAGTCGGAGGGAAGTGGTTCACAGAGATCTAAAGTTTGATGAGTAGAAGGCCATGTGAGTTTCCCTTGAGAGGGAGCTCCAACTATAGGCTATGGAAGAACTGTTGGTTCCTAAGGAGGAGGAGCCTCAAACTAATGCAGAGTAGTCACATGCAGAGGTTCCAGGAGTGGAGACATCCACTCAAGCAGAGTCTTCTAGAGATGGATAGAAGCACACAAGTGCAGTTGACAGATTGTTAGAGGATGCGAGAGAGAATGTGGGAGCACCATATTCTCAGCACAAACAGAGGAGGTCACCTGAGAGGTACATTGGATATATGGCCCTTGCTGGGGAATGTGTTGAGACCGAGCCATCTTCATTTGAGGAAGCAATGCAACAGCGAATTTGGGTTGATGCTATGGTGGAAGAGTATGACTCCATAGTTCGTAACAGTGTTTGGGATGTGGTTCCGAGACCGGAGAACAAGTCAGTTGTGAGTTCTTGTTGGGTTTACAAGGTAAAGCAAGCTACTGATGGTAGTGTGGAGAAGCATAAGGCAATATTTTTTGCCCGTGGATTTTCACATGTCGATAGGATCATGTTGCTACAGTATATTTCAATAGAGGAGCAAAATGCTGACATTTTGACAAAGGCATTGTCAAAGTGTAAATTTGAGTTCCATAGAGAGTGTCAGGGTGGCAGATAATCCCTTTCTTGTTGAGAGGGAGTGTTCAAATACGACAACAAGAATGTTCTCCCACTTGTTTTTTTCTTTCCACAGGGGGGCCACAAGAGAGCTTAGTCATTTATCCAACCCTACAATTTCCATTGTTTCTCTAACCAAGAGAACTTCTCAGACCTCACATATTTCATGCATCTGCAATATTCTTCAAAATGTCCAACTTTACAAGCAACACCTTTTTGTCTTCTATCATATCCCTCACAAAGTGATATTTGTCTTTGAATGGTAAGCATGGTTCTTTACCAATAAAATTGCACTTTGGTTGTCACAGTCTATCCTTATAGCTCCCTGTACTAACCCCATACTTGAACACAATCTCTGCAATGAAACTTCTTCCTTTTTTGCATGAGTGGCTGCCATGTATTCTACCTCTAACTTGAGGAATAATTTTTTTGATGAGTTTCCATACTTGAATACAAGGACGATCAGGGATATTTCAGTGAGCATCTTTGACCGCTGACAGTTGAGGTATTTCCTTGAAAGTGCTTCGCCCCACCAATGATCCTTCCCATTTAACATCCTCCAAACTAACTTGATCCCAAGTGCATTATTTGAAAAACTGGAATTTTAATAGAGATACCTCATTTTTCAAATGGAAGAGTCACTTGATCCCAACGAACCAGAGTGAATCTTTTGGATTCTTGTTTTCCTCTTTGCCATAGAAAGTCTCTAATGATTAATTATATTTGTTTGTGGGCGCTTGCCGGGGCCATAATTATAGCAAACTGATATATTGGCAAGGCTAAAAGAAGAGCTTTGATTAATATTGTTCTGTCTGCTAGATTTAACCACGCCATTCCCCAACTTTGTATTTTCCCCCTCATTTTTTCAATATGTTTGATCAAGACCTCTGACTTAACCACTTCTTTTGCCAAAAGTAAACCTAGATAAGTAAAATAGCTCCAGTTTAGCTGAATCGGAATATCTATTATTTGAGAAATCATTTTCATAATGTTAATTGGCACAATCCAAGTGTAGATTTTGCATTTTTTATTATTTAGAAGACCTACTAAAACATCAAAGAAATCATCTAGAACTTTTTTAAACCGCCTGGCAATTATACTGGAGGCTCCCCCAATGAGAAGAGTATCATCAGCGAAAAGCGAGTGATTTATTTCTTTAACTCCTCTGGCGATTCTAATACGTGCGATTTTCCTCTTTACTCTTTGGTTTTCTAGTTGAATACTCAACGTTTGCGCCATTAAGATGTAGAGGAAAGGAAAACGCAGGCACCCTTGCCTCAGAGCTCTTGTGTTGCGAAAATATATGTTTGGCCTCCCGTTGATCAACAGTGTTATCCAAGGGGTGGAGATGCATGCCATAACAATACCTATGAACTTAGGAGAGATGCCAAACTTTTGAAGAACATCTACAAGGAAATTATGATTTACTCTGTTGAAAGCATTGGCCATATCCAGCTTTATGATCATGCCCTTTTCTTTTCTTTGAATACTATTGTGTATGGCCTTCTGCACTATAATAACATTCTCTGTGATCTCTCTTTTTGGGACAAAGCCACCTTGGTTTTCAAAGATGATGGAAGGCAAAATTCTTTTCGGTCTATTTGCCAAGATTTTCGTGATGATTTTATAAGATGAGTTACATAAAGGGATAGGCCTATATCTATCAAAGGAGATAGGGTTCGGATCTTTTGAGATGAGAGTCAGATGAGAAGCTTTGGTATTTTCTCCCACTTTATTTTTTTAAAACATTTTTTATCATTCTTACTAGATCGTTTTTATTGTCATCCAATGGTTCTTGTAGAAAGCAATTGCAAAACCATCCGGCCCTAGTGCTTTTTCCAAGTGCATACTCCAAATTGTCTCTCTTATTTCCTCCTCTGTAACCTCTTTCTCAAGCTCTCTGTTTTGTTGTTCATTGATTTTGCTGCTAATTTGCTAAAGAAAATCTTCGTTGTCCACTTGCTGGTCCCCTACTGATAAAAGGTTTTTATAGTAGTTATGAGCAGCATTTTTTATAGCTTCAATTTCTCTTATTTCTTGTTCTTCCACTTGAATTTTTTCGATTTAATTACCTGCTCTTCTTATCTTAAGGTTGTTATGGAAAAAGGCGGTGTTTTTGTCCCCCGCTTTTAGCCATAAACATTTTGACTTTTGCCTAATTTCCTCCTCCTCTACCCTATTTTGCTTGTATATGTCCATGAAAATTTCTTTTTCTTGAGCATGCTCTTACTCACTATCTTGTTGATTCTCTTTTTACTTGCTCATTTTTTCGAGTTTCTCTTGCAGCTCTATTTTTTTCCTTAAGAGCATTTTCTTTTGCCAAGTTTTTAGTTGTAATCTTAAATTTTTCAACCTGGTTTCCCATACATAATGGGGGGAGTCTATTACATGAGTTTCCCAGCTTTCCATTATTAGCTTAACAAAATCTTCCTTACTGTCCCAGATTTTGTTGTAGTTGAAAAGTATTGGACCTTGACTCTCCAATCTATCCAATATTAGCACAACAAACTTATGGTCAAAGGCTGAAGCATGCACTATTTTGCTTTTGATTATGAAGAAGACTGCTGCCAAATTTTCTTGTATCATGATTCTATCTAATCTTTCATTTATATTGTGTACCCCTGATCTTTTATTACTCCAGGTGAATTTTCCATTACTTAGAAAAATATTAAGGAGTTTGTGCTCTTCTATAAGTTCTTAAAATGCTGCTCTTGAAGGATCGCTAAAATAATTACCTCCCAGCTTCTCATCTATATTTCTAATCAAATTTAGATCCCCTCCTATCACTAATTTTCCCCTCTGTCCTTTTTGTGCTCCTTTTACTGATTTCTAGCGTTAAGATTTATCTCTATAATGATTTGGAAAGTATATTTATGAAGATATACTTTTCATTTGTGCTCTTTTTTTTAAATCTATTCTTACCCAATAGTTATTGAGTTTTTGATTAACAAGTTCCCATTTCCATTTGTTCCAAATTGTGCATATACCCCCTGAGGCTCCATTGGAGTCCATGGCTTTTCCTTCGAAAAATTTTTGAGTTTTGATCAATTTTTGAACCTCTTGATTGCTAACTTTGGTCTCTTGGATCATAAGAATATCTGACTATACCCGTTTTATTATGTCTCGTACTGCATTGATTTTCAAAGCGGATCCCAGACCCCTACCATTCTAAGAGAACGCAATCATTATTTACTAGCTTTATGATGGGTCTCTCCTTTTTCCTTTTGGTGATTTCTCTCCACTTCCCTTCCGTTTACCAAGAAAAAAGTCCATTGGTTGTTAGATGTCTATGGCCATTTCCTTTGTTGTTGCCTCGTCCCTTATTTCTTTGTTGGATTTCCTTCCGATTTTTTTCGACTATTCCCATGCTTGGTTGTTTTCTTTAAATTTGTTTCTTGTAAGAATTCGGTCAACTGTGGGTAGGGGAGAAATTGGGCTCTGAGTGGGGGATGAGAGGATGGCTAATGCGTTAGCTTGGGAAGGAGAACGAGGAGATGGTAGGTCTTCTCCCAGAAGTTCGAATGGTTTTGAGGAAGGATTTGTTGGAGGGGCCGTGTTTATTGGAGGGATAAAGGTTGTTGCATTGGTTTCATGAGGCTGAGAGGAATTAGTGGCAACGAGTTTATTATGAGGTTTCTTTCTTTTTACTTTTTCCCAAGTATCTTCTTGAGCTTCAGCATTCTCTACTTCTTTTAGCTAACTACATCTATTTGCAAAATGACCGTATTCATGGCATACATTGCATTTGAATGGGATTTGTTCGTAGTCCAGCTGCTGGAAGTGTGCCCATTGATCCACCTTGATTTTAATAGCCTCCGATAGCCCTTTCCCCATGTCTACTTCCACACAAATTCTAGCACAGGCGTGCATGTTATCTTTTGGTTCAAGTCTGTCTATGTACTTGCCTACCGCATTTCTAATTGCTTTCACCGACTTATTGCCCCAACAATGAAAGAGAAGATGAGGCAACCTGACCCAAACTGGAACAGCACTTGAAATGTCCATCTCTAGATCAAAATCTAAAGACCATCTGTTCAAATATAAGCTTCTTGAATCCATAAAATAGGGTCCATTTCTAAATATTAGATTCATGTCTTCCTTAGTTTCGAATAGAAAAGTAAAATATCCCCTTCCACAAAATTTTATGGCTATTTTCCCTTGGATATTTGCACTTCAGTTTCTCTCTACCCATTTTTAGACTGCTCTGGGAGAGGACCACAACCCTATAAATTGTCCCACCAAACCACGTTCAGCTAAAGAGATAGCAGTTTTTATGGGGAGTGTTGGAGGTAATGAAATCCCTGGAATGTCTACTAACTTCTTCACGAATTTACTAGCGATTGGCCTGCCTTTTGGAGCTCCATTTTCTGCTAATAGAGAAGCGAACACTGCTTCCTGATCATCTGTTTCTTACTGGGAGAAAGAATCTCCCCCTACAGAGAGGGGCATAGTGAGGGAGAACTCAGTAGCAGGACGCTGCCAAAAAGAAAGAAAACAAGAGGCTACAATAAATTTACATGTATATTAATATTAATAAACTCCATGTTCTTGAAATAAATTTACATGTATATTAATCTTAGGCTTCCATTTGCATGATTCCAAGTAGGACCTAATTTATTTTACAAGGCCAATTTGATTGTGACAACAAAATAATATCAATAGGTTGACCTCGCGTATCTCACTAAATAATTTTATTTGGCATCCATTTGCATGATTCCAAGTAGGGCCTAATTTATTTTACAAGGCCAATTTGATTGTGACAACAAAATAATATCAATAGGTTGAGCTCACATATGTCACTAAATAATTTTATTTTGGACAACTATTTACAAGGGCCAAATTTTATTTGAAACCATATCTATTTAATGGGGCCAAATTATTCTAAAAACTATTTTCAAATGCAAAAACTTATGTGAAGACAAATCTATCTAATGGGGCCAAATTATTTTAGAATTATCTTGAGTCCAAAATATTTGAGGAAGCCAAATTAGGTTTGGATGCCAAATAAATTTAGGGAGGTTGATTCCATCTTTGGAAGGTCAAATATCTTTGTAGCCTCTATATAGATTTTGCACATTAAATCATCAACGAAGAAGGAAACACAAAAATTAGTGAGAATGAATTCTCCATTAAAGTTGGCCAACTCCCAAGCTCATTGTGGAAATTGAGTTTTATTTCTAGGTTTCTCTATTACAAGGATTTTCATTTCCCACTTTCAGAAATGAGTTGAATAAGCCAAAGTTTTTTCATTTCCCACTTTTAGAAAATGAGTTGAAAGCCAAAGTTTTTTTAATGAGAGATCAAGTTCCATTGCAAGGATTTAGATAAATACAATGTCTAGTTATTTATTGTGGAAATTGAGTTTTATTTCTAGGTTTCTCTATTGTGGAAATTGAGTTTTATTTCTAAGGTTCTCTATTGCAAGGATTCAATTTCATTTCCCACTTTTAAAAATGCATTGAATAAGCCAAAGTTTTTAAATGAGAGATCAAGTTCCGTTGCAAGGATTTAGATAAATACAATGTCTAGTTATTTATTGTTAAATCAAAAGCCAAATTGACTCTAAAAAGATACAATAATTCCTTGGACGGTCAAATTGATTATTGAGATGGTCATATTCTTCCTTAAGGGAAGATTTTATTAACTAAATGCTAAGTATACTCCATGTTCTTGGAGTAAATTTGCATGTAATCTTTTGTTCAAGTTAAATAAATTCGAAATGGAGCATTGGATGTCTATTTAATTGATTTATTCACCAAAATTATTTAGCAGTAATCTCTTCCTAATTAAAAAGAATAGCAAATTATTTAGTAGTAATTTCTTAATAATTAAAAGAATAATTTTTTGAAAAATGTTCATAAAAATCTCTGCAATAGTATTGAAAAGTTCGCAAGTTAAATCAATCATATTAGTAGGGGCATATATTACACTGAATCGAAAACGCATCCAATACTACTATAAAGTTGCCCTACTAATATCAGTGATGTTGTCTTTCACACATTCTTACGAACACTTTGCACACAATTGCTTGTTCGACTATTAAGAAATCACTGCTAACTATGATCAATAAATTCATCAAATAAACACCAAATGCTCAAGCCTAATTTTATTAAACTTGGCTGGAAGATTGCATTCAAATTTATTTCAAAAAACTAGAGTCTACTTAGGTTTGTCTCCTAAACTCGTTCTGCTTCAAAGAACTCAGTTACTTCAAAAATAACTGGATCTTCCCAATAAAAACATCCATTCAAGGAAGAATTCAAGCAATCAACCCAGCCCTCCAAGGAATGATTAGAACTCTTCAACTACAACTCGTCCCCTGCATTCGCAATAAATAACTCATCCCCCTATTTATTTATTTCGATAGGCAACCATGGAATTTGACCTCCTAGATAAAAACTCGACCTTCACAAATTAATCCGCCTTCTGCACAAATTCGACCACGTGAAATGAACTTGAGAGCCCCTGCAATAAAAACTCAAGCCTCTAAAATTCATCCATCCTCCTGGAAATAAAACTTTTCTTCCAGAATGAGCTCAAACACCCAAAGATGAATAACTAGGCTTTATCAATTATTTTGGCCTTCAGCAAATAGAGAGCTCACCTTCTCCAATGAAAAAATCAACCTAACCTGGCCAATTTCTCGGGCTTCCAACTCAACTCAAATGATTCAGAGTGTACAATTTAACCAACTGTTGCAAGGAGATTCGACCTCCCTAAATTAAGTCTGTTTCCAAAACTGATTTGGCCTGCTCAAATATTTTGGCTTCATGAGACACTTTTTATATTGGACTTATTTATGCCCCTTAGACTTTCTTCAACAGAACTAGCACTCGAGACATTCTGCACCTGTCAATATTTTTAACTCTGTCGATATTTTGAGATTGGAGTTTTGGGAGGCTTATAATTGTAATGGATGCTGAAGGGCGGGGGACCAAAGAGGGAGTTGAAAATATCGACAGGTGAAAAAATGTCTGCAGTGCTAGGCCTATAATTCTAGCTTGGAACATTTGGCTGGCGGCTAGGAATGTTAATATCTTTTAAAAAAAAAGTATTCTTTCACAGTGGAATACTTCGATGGGACTTCTTAGGCTGAGCAGTCAACGTCTTTAAGGACTTGACCTTACTTCACATTGTGACAATTCGATGGAACTACTCAGGCTTAGCCAATATCTTTAACAGACTTTGAACTCCCTTGACAGTGTGACATACTTAGATGGCACTGCTCAGGCTGAGCCTCATCTCTTTGGCCGGCTTCTTTTTATAAAGGATTGCTATTAGTTCAAAATTTAGAGCAGGGCTGGAGAAAGAAACCAGTGAATATGCCGAAAGTATGGCTAAAGCATCTGTTACGATCAAAAAAGGCTGTTACCAGAAAACGTATTTTGTAATTTAATTACTATTATTAGAGGTAGTTCAGGAAGCTTATTATAGCTTTTAACTATCATCTTCCAATCATATATACAAGAAAAGGAACAATATGATGATGCCTTGTCTAAAAGCCGGAACTTTTCTGAACTTTGAAGGGCTCCAACACATATAAGAGAGAAAATATTTCCAGACTTTGAAGGGCTCCAACACATATAAGAGTCAAAATAAAACCACTGAATTTTTAGGAAGAATATTATCCAGAGTTGGAGAGCTACATCAAAAAGGTTCTGCATGCAATAAACAAGGCAACCTGGAACTTTCTTATTGATAAGAAGAGGAAAACATCAAAAATTGCCCCGAAAAATCTCTTGTACACTTCTTTAAATCCTACAAAATTTCTCCAGTGTCGCACTATTAAAATGAATTAAGAAAGCTCTCTCTAGAGCAAAGAAGTTGGCGTAGAGCGACTTGATGATACCGTAAAAATGACATGGAAAACTCAACAGTATTGATGACAAACGAGCATTGGAAATCCAGTTTTGTCAATATCTATGAATAGCATCATGATTCTACTGCTCAAGTTATAATTAGAATCTCCTTGAAGATTAGTTTGAGAAAAAAAAAGAGACTAGAGCCGCGTCCTGAGGGAGTAAGACTGGTGTAGCGAGGGTCGTATCCGGGTGGTTAGTTCAAACAGGGGAAACCAAGGTTTGAGAACGCAGATTGCTCGCATTGGCGAACAGATGGACAGAGGAACAGGGCTATTTTTGTGTAATTTTGTACTTCTGCTTTCGGGTTTACAGATATTTTTGGATATTTTCATTAAATATTAAATAAAAAAGAAA
This sequence comes from Pinus tabuliformis, assembly GCA_031772625.1. NCBI lineage: Eukaryota > Viridiplantae > Streptophyta > Pinopsida > Pinales > Pinaceae > Pinus > Pinus tabuliformis. The sequence continues at coordinate 697,412,206 of CM062805.1, read as the reverse complement.
GGAATGTCTTTGATAATTCAAGTCAAATTATTAATTGGGTATTGGCTATTTTTATGTTTAAAATTTTGGGTATTGGCTATTTTTATGTTTAAAATTTTGGATATTATTTTGAACTTTTACGGTTCCAGATCACTTTTGATGGACTCCGCCTGTCACAATTAAAGTCAAATTGTTAATTTAGTAGACCTGACAGATTGCGAAGAGAACACTAACCTCTGCAGAATCCGAATATGTTAAAATATAATATTTTAAAAATATAACTATTGCATGGTACAACTATCCTAGAGGGTACGGCCACCATTCCGTATGAAATAAAAGGTTCCTAAACAATCCTTCACTGAATATAAAACCCTACACAGATCTGGAAAGATTAGCTAACTGGTGGCCCAAAAAAGGAGATTCCATTCTTACCACTAATTAGACCAAAACGATGATATTTTGCGACAGAGGAGCTAGACGCCAAGATGCAGAAGCCCCTTTACCAAGGGTTCAACAATTACCATCAACAACGAACCCCCACAACAATCACCCAAAACGCTAGCCCTAATACAAGCTGTAAAACAACAACAGATTAAAGGGGGCCACAAAAAAGGCATTTTTTTTGTGAAGGACAACATCCTTACCATCAGATAGTTCCCATCGTCGTGTTCCGGCGGTCCTAAAACCTAAAGCAACCAATGCAGCCATTTTAATAAACAAAGAAAGAAAGCACGTGACTAAGACCAACCCATCAGAAATTCAAGAAAAGGTTTTCAGCTTTGGCTAACGCCTCTGAAGACCGTCGTGAAAAGAAGTTTTTCATCATCCGGCGGCCAACTTTAATTATAAAAATTGTTCTCTCAGACAAATGCCTCAATTTCGCATCAAGATTAAGCGCATCAGACTCGTCATCAAATTGGCATCACAGAGAACCACACTCAGATCTAACTTCAAATACTATTTAAAATATACAGACACTTCAAAAAAATATTACCTATATGACCTCCAAAAAATAACAAAAACAATACCAAAAAACACAAAAAAAGTTACCTGTGTAACCACAAAACAAGTAACAGGATAGGATAACCTAAGAATGGAAGAGATCTAACTTGAAATACTAAATGAAAATATACAGACACCTCAGAAAACAAGGAAGAGATCTAACTTCATATACTAGATGAAAAATATACAGAAACTTTACAAAATATTACCTATGTGACCTCAAAATAAATCAAATTACCTATGTAACCACAAAAAAAAAATAGCATAACCTGAAAAAGGAACAAGCATAGCGGTAAGCCTTCCATACCGTGCGCTACACCTGCTTTCCAGCGCCACATCTTCGATATATATACCAAAAATGGAGAAAAGGGCGACTCGGAATAGGGTTTTAGATTAGGGTTTCGCATCAGGGTTCGCTTTAGGGTTGCGTTAACATTATTTTTGACAAAATATTATTTTTGACAAAATGTTGGTCACATGAATGTTAAAGGAGACCACCGGTTACAACCACGAGGTAATAACTACACCCTAAGCTTCTCCCTGTGCTAACCATTGTTTGTCATTTTAACCACCATTTTTGCGGGGGGCTGTACATTTTTTTTTATATATATTTTTTAATTAAACAAAAAAAAATCAAATTTCTTTTTACTTCAGAAGAGATTTGCATATCAATTTGATCCTTCTTGGTTTGGTAAATCTTTGTTAAAATCTTTTAAATAAGTTATATTACCATGAGTCAATGCAATGATTTTTTTTTTTTTTTCTTTTTTTTTGAGTTAAAATGTTTACATTACATTACATTAATTTTTTTATTTAATTTAATTTTTTTACTTTTATTTAATTTTTATTTTTATATAATTTGACTTAGTTAAAATGTTAAACATTACATTAAAACATTTTTACCGCCATTTTCTTCTCTGTGCAATCATCTTTCATACATCATATGATATGTATAATCTTAAAATATTATGATGTAAATAAAATCTCGTTGGCACTTAGCTGTCAAAGTGCATTAACCTTTCATGTGTTGTGTTAACCTCAAGGTCAAAGTGCATTGACCTTTCATGCGTTAACCTCAAGTTAAAGTTTTATAAAAAATAGATATTATTATAGAAGTAAAATAATTTTTCATATTTAGAAAATTCGTTTTTTTATTTTTTTATTAACTAAATAATATATGATTTGACATTATTTTTCTTGGTATGTAATTTCTTTTTGGCTATTTGTCAAAATTAAAAAATTGTTTTAAAAATCAAATTTATCATTGGTTATTTTAGTGGGCATTGCCACTACAATACATTAAACTCTACACCTATAATGAATATTCACTGCAATTCATGGTTTGTTCACTATAATGTGATCTAATTAGTGTGGAAACCTTAGCTCCTTGCCACTACCTTGATAAATTTTCACCACCGTATCACCTCTTACCACCTCACCAAGTCTTGGGTTGCAATTGTGGCATTAGTTTATGTTAATTTTAGTTAACAATGGTATGTTCTATGTTTAGCACAATTACTTCAATGTTCCTTTAGTAGCCCAATGATAATTTCCAATAGCAATCACATTAACCATTAATCACATTGACAATAAAAGTAGATAGAACTGAAACAAAATGCAGAATACAACCCAAGACAAGAGGACACTAGATTTGGCGAATGCCAAGGAAAAACCCCAATGTGGGGAAAACCCTTTGATCAATTCTTCTTATTATTATATCAAAATGTTTAGCAAAGAGAGAGAATACAAAAGTCAACTTGACTTGTCCAATTCAAAGTCAAAACAACCCAGTCAATTTCTACAGTCAAACTTCAACCCTGACCAGAAAGTCAAAGATGGTCAATGCATCAAAAAACTTCTCCTTTGAAATTCAGTCAAAGGTAGTCAAACTCAGCCTCCGGCAGTGGTCAAAGTAAGCCCAAAATAATCACTGAATATGCCGTCAAACGTGGTCAACCTACAGTCAATGCAGGTCAAAGCCCTCCTTTCGCCTCAATCTTTGTGCCCAGAAATGCGGCCTGCTGAGACAAAAATATCCCAAAAAAAGCAAAGTGAAATGATGCCCAAAAAGTCAAAGTCAATGTTGGTCAAACTAAATAATTTTCTGAGATTTTCGGCCATACAATTATGCCCTGAAATTTTGTCCTCCTTGTGCCACACTGCCACACGTGGGAAAGAGAGAATGCCCAATGTTGTACGAACCAATGAGAGGAGAGAGAATGTGTGAGTGATGCCAAATGAAGTGAGAGGTCACTTGTATTTATACAATTTTTTGTGGGTGAAGAGACACGTCCATTGGTCTTCTTGAGCCTACATGTTAATGTGGCCGACCTGAACAATTTGCACATATGTGGGCATAAACTCAAAATCAGAGTTCTGCTTTGTCCAATTGAGATGATCTTTATATCAATTTTGGTCCTCTCGAAAAGAGGAATTTAATGCAATCATCATCTCCATCAAATGAGTTGTCCTGAGGTGGAATTTGGCCCTAGTTACTAATTTTAACACTCCCTCTCAGCTAGGGAGAATTCCACCTACCAATCCATCCAACATTATTGATCATCATGTCATCTTGTCGTCATGTACCATCTTTGTATCTCATCTCATCTCTGCTCTGCTGAACCATGATGTAATAATGAAGAAGAATTGATCGAGAGTGAGTCACAAGATCTTACCACTCTCCACTGACAAAAGTCATTCTATAAGTAGAACCTCAATTGATCCCAAATCAAGTTGTTGAACACCATGCATATTAGACATAGGGAGTACGACATTACATGATGCATCCATTGGTAGTACTATGGTCCCTATCCACATTTCCCAACTCATTGGCCATATGAGAGGTACTTCATATGAGTCTTGAAATACATGGGTAGGATGTATGATGGGGCATCAACAGGAGAAGGTGAACCACTCATCTTATGCATATGTCAATCGTAGGGTAAAGTGGACCACTCACCCTACACACATGTGTCTCGAAGGGGAAGGTGAACCACTTACCCTACACACATGTCATCATGGGGTAACATAGGAGAAGGTGAACCACTCACCCTGTACATAGCGCACTAATGGGGGAAGGTGAACCACTCACCCTATGGTCGCTCATAACTCCAAGAAGTACCCCAAGCCCTAGGAGCTCCCATATCTCAGTGTCCAACTTAAGTGGGACCCTCATAGGAGGGTCTTTCCACGACTCCAAGTCTCTCTTGGAAGGCTAAGAATTTGACCTTCCCTAAGGGCTTCGTGAGGATGTATGCGACCTACTCATTAGTCCTTATGTGGTGAAGCCTTATTACTCCCTATTGTACCATATCTTGAATAAAGTGGTACCTGATATCAATGTGCTTGGAGAGGTCGTGGAACACAAGATTCTCTGAAAGGCTAATCCCATTTCGGTTGTCGCAATAGATCACAATGGTGCCCAACACGTGCTCAAATAGCTCGCTAAAGAGCTTCCTCAACCAAACAGCTTCACAACAAGCCATACTAGCAGCAATGTATTTGGCCTCGATAATGCTTAAAGCAATCAATTTATGCTTCCTACTCATCCAAGATATTGAAGCAGACCCCAATGAGAAGCAACATCTAGACATGCTTTTACGATCCACCACATTGCCAGCCCAGTCAACATCAATATATCCATGTAGCCTCAAATTCTCGATAGTGTATCTTAGTCCATAGTTGATTGTGCCATGAAGATGTCTTAGGAGATTCTTACTAGCAATCTAATGTATGTGATGAGGCTCGACCATGAATTGACTCAATGTATTCACAACGAAGCATATGTCCAAAAGGGAGTTTACCAAGAACATCAGGGCCCTCACAAGTTGTCTATACTTAGAAAGATTTGCCAATGTGGGCCCAACAACACTTCCACATAACTTCTTGAAGTTGAGTTCCATCGCAGTAGACACAGACTTGCAATCCACCATTCCACATCTCTCGAGCAACTTCATAATGTATTTTCCCTGAGAAAGGAAAATCTCACATGGCTTTTGCCAAACCTCCGGGCCTAGGAAGTAGTGCATTAGACCTAGGTTTTTCATCTCGAACTTGGAAGCCAACTCCCTATTACATTGATAAATGGGAGGGTCTGCACCTGTCAGAAAGAGATCATCTACATAAAGGACCAAAATGAGAGGCATGTCCTTTTCAATCTTGAAGTATAGGTTAGGATCAACTTCTCTCCTTGTAAATCCCAGTTTCATGAGATAGTTATCAATCCTCTCATACCAAGCCCTCGGTTCTTGCTTCAACCCATAGAGGGCTTTCTTCAACCTGCATATATGTTTCCTTCGATCTTGTACTTCGAACCGCTTAGGTTGTTCTACATAGACTTCCTCCTTAAGCGAGCATTGCAAGAAAGCAACCTTAACATCCATTTGGTGTAGCCTCCATCCTTGAGAGGTAGCGAGAGCAATAATAGATCGGATAGTGGTATATCAGGAAACTGGTGCAAATATCTCGTCATAGTCCACTCCTTCATTTTGAGAGAGGCCTCGAGCAACGAACCTCGCCTTATACTTTTCAACACTCCCATCATCTCCATGTTTAATTTTGTATAGCCATTTTGAGGTGACTATGGACTTGCCCTTGGGCCTAAGCACCACTTCACAAACATCATTCTTCATGATAGATTCATATTCCTCATTCATTGCATCCTTCCAAACTCGGTGCTTTACGACTTCTTTGAACGTACATGGCTTAGATTGAACAATAATACTTATAGTATTTAAGTACCCTTAATACTTGATTGGCTTCTTGCTTTCACGGAATGTCCCTCGTGGAGTAATATGTCTTTCAACATCTTTAAGAGTATCTTTGAGCCATAAAGGTATTTTTCTTTAGGTAGAGGGATCACCAGGAGGTGGATAAATGGGATCCATTAGGACTTCAACATCGGGCATAGGCTCACCAAACGGAGGTTGATCCTGCTTTTCTGTAGCATCATCATTATCCTTCCTTGGAATGGGGAGATCTTTGTCCTTTCCAAGGGCAGTGTCTTCATCAAAGGTGACATCATGGCTAACTTCCACATCTCTTTTTCCGGACACATATATTCTATAGGTCTTTGAATTTTCACTATAGCCAACAAATATACCTTTCTTCCTAGATGCTTCCAACTTGTTTCTTTTCTCTTTAGGCACGTGAAAGTATACAAAACAACCAAATATTTTAAAATGAGAAACGTTAGGTTTCTTACAAGTGAAGATCTCCTTGGGTGTCTTGAAATCCAATGCTTGATGTGGGCTCCTATTTTGAACATACACGACAGTGTTGGCAGCTTCTCCCCATAAGAACTTTGGTAGAGCTTCATCATGGAGCATGGCATAGGTGGCTTCCATGATTGTTTGGTAGGAGTGTATGGAACAGTTGTCTCCCTCTTAATGCCAGCCTCTTTGCAAAAGTCATTGAATTCATTTGATTCATATTCGGTTCCATTACCGATCCTTAATATTTTTATCTTCTTCCCTATTTGATTTTCCATCAAGGCTTTGAAAGAACAGAACCATTTGAACACTTCATGTTTTTTCTTCAAGAAATAAATCCATGTTTTGCGAGAGAAGTCATCCACAAAAATTGCATAGTATAAGTATCCTCCTAATGATGTTACAAGTAACATACGAGACAAATAAGAATGGATCAACTGAAGAATGTCGGTAGTTTGACTTTCACTTGATGGGAATGGTCCCCTTATATGTTTCCTAGTTGCACAACCCTAACAAACACCTTCTGATTCATTTTGAACTCAGACATACCTATGACCATCTTCCTTACCCCAAGTAAGGCTTTGTAATGAAGGTGAGCAAATCTTTGATGCCATAATTCAGATTGAAGAGAAGTATCGCAAGCCATAGCTCCCAAAGCACTTCCTCCAACTTGATAGAGACCTTCAACCCTAAATCCAACAGTAAATGCATCTTTAGGGTTCCTTTTCCAAATACATACCTTTCCATCAATGAATGCTACCTTGAAGCCTTTATCTTCCATCGCAAAAATAGACACCAAGTTCTTCTTCAAATCGGGTACACACAATACTTCTTGTAGATGAATGGTTTGACCTTGATTCAAGTGACGAGTGACAGTACCTATTCCTTTATGGGATAGGTGGCATTGTCTCCAAGTATGATTTCCAAATTAGTCTTCTTTTCAACAAAATTTGAGAGGGCTTCCTTGTACCTAGTGAAGTCCCTTGAGACACCACTATCAATCAACCAATGATCCAAAGAGTATGGAGGAGAGGCAATAGTGAGGGCAGAAATAAGATAAAATTCTTTTTGTTTTTTTACAACATTACTTTCCTCATACCTGTAGTTTCTCGTCCTTTTGGGAGGTCGACCATTTCCATATCGAGCAACGGGAGCATTCCTCTTTCCTTTATTATTGAACATGTTTTTCCTTTGATTGCCATTGCCTTCGAAATTATTGTGATTGTTGTTGTTGTTGTCGTCATCTCGTGGAGTATCCTTCTTGTGAGGACACTTTCTAGCATAGTGGTCAAACCTGTTGCAATTGTAGCACCTTCCTTTTCTTCCTTATTTTAATCCCTACTTGAATCCTTGACCTTGCCTTTTTGGACCATCATTGTTTTTCCTCTTTTCATGAGAGGAGAAGGTAGTAGGTTCATTTCCATTTGAAGGCTTATCTCTCTCCATCATTTTTGTCTCTTCTTGAGTACATCTAGCCAATAATTCATAGAAACTAGGAATCATGTCATTGTTACGAATGGTGGTGTTGAACACATCCCATGCTCTTGTAAGACCCCCAAGAGTGATGAGTGTGATCTCCATGTTAGCAACGACTTCTCCAATATATAGAAGGTCATTCTTGATTTTCATGATCCTCATGAAGTAGGATTGGATAAAATCCCATTTATCCATCTTGATGTCCTTCAACTTGTTCTTGAGAAAGAGGATTTGATTTGCATTATTTACTTTGAACATCCCAATCAACTTATCATACATCTCCTTAGATGTTCCCAAATCATAAATATAGACAACCAAATGTTTTTGAATGGAGTCAATGATAATTCTTTTAGCTCAGACCTCACCTTTCTTGTACTTTGTCTTTGCAGCAGTAGGTGCATTTAAACGAGGTTGCACCACTTTTCCCTGCACATAGTCCATAGCATCATGCTATTCCAAAGTCAAGTCCAAAGTCATCTTCCATGCATGATAGTCAAATTTTTCTTTGAGCTTATCCTCGGATTTGAAGTAAGATGTAGTAGCCATTAAACCTAGACCAATATTCGTGTCTAACAACTCTCTCTTAGAGATTCCTTTTCTCTCTCCTGCTTGGAATTTGTCTTCATGTGGGCTCTAATACCATGTTAATTTTAGTTAATAGTGGTATGTTCTATGCTTAGCACAATTACTTCAATGTTCCTTTAGCAACCCAATGATAATTTCCAATTTATATTTCCAGTAGCAATCACATTAACCATTAATCACATTGGCAGTGAAAGTAGATAGAACATGAAACAAAATGCATAAAACAAGCCAAAGACAAGAGGACAATAGATTTTGTGGATGTTAGGGAAAAACCCCAATGTAGGGAAAACCCTTTAAACGATTCTTCTTATTATTATATCAAAATGTTTAGCAGAGGGAGAGAGTAAAAAAGTCAAATTGACTTGCCCCATTCAAAGTCAAAACAACCCTATCAATTTATGCAGTCAAACTTCAACCCTAACCATAAAGTCAAAGATGGTCAATGTGGAAAAAAATTCTCCTTTGAAGCTCGGTCAAAGGCAGTCAAACTCGACCTCTTGTAGTGGTCAAAGTCAACCCAAAATAATCACATAATCAGAGGTCAAACTTGGTCAACCTGCGGTCAACATGGATCAAAGTCCTCCTTTTGCCTCATTTTTTATGCCCATAAATGCAGCATGCTGAGACAAAATATCCCCATAAAATCAAAGTCAAATGATGCCCAGAAAGTCAAAGTCAATGATGGTCAAACTACAGAATTTTCTGAGATTTTGGGCCCTGAAATTTCACCCTCCTTGTGCCACTTGTGGGAGAGGGAGAATGCACAATGTTGTACGAACCAATGAGAGAAGGAAAGAGAATGTGTGAGTGTTGAAGATGCAAAATGAGGTGAGAGGTCACTTGTATTTATATAATTCATTGTGGGTGAAGAGACACGTCCATTGGACTTCTTGAGCCTACATGTTGATGTGGTTGACCTGAACAATTTTCACATATGTGGGCATAAATTCAAAATCACACTTCTGCTTGTCCAAATGAGATGATCTTTATATCAATTTTGGTCCTCTCGAAAAGAGGAATTTAATGAAATCATCATCTCCATTAAATGAGTTATCCTAAGGTGGAATTTGGCCCTAGTTTCCTGTTAAAAATAACAACAAGAAAATCCTAATTTAATTTGTCCTTGAATTAAATTGGGAATTAAATTGTAATTCTATTCTCATAGTAGCTTGTAGCAGTTAACTAAGTTAAGTTGACTTAGTTGGCTCAGTAAATTTGAGTTGGAAGTCTATCTAGAGTCATGTAGAGTGATCCCTAAATTTTAGGGTCCCAGGTTGAGTTCTTATTGAGTTGTAATTATTTAATTCAGTTTAACTAAGTTAAATTCAGTTAAACTAGTTCTAACTGTTGGAGGAACTAGTGAGTGGTCAAGTGAATTAAATTGGATTTAATTCACATGTAGTGATAAATTAGATAATTGATAAATCACTTAAAATAGCTCATGCATGTCAGTTGAGATGAAGACCCGGTTGAGATTAGAGTTTAAGAACAGTGTACTGTCAATTGTATAATTTTCCGAGTTGTACAAATGGTGCATGCAATCAGTAGAAGGACTATGATTGATTGTGTAGTTGTGGTGAGGGGTTTTCCCAAATTAAATATGGGCTAATTACCTTAGGGATTGCGCAAGGAATTAGGGGCTTGGCAGGCAGCAGATTTGTCTAAGTGTTGGCTTGAGCTGGTTTCTGAAGCAGTGAGATAGTTTGTACTTGTGCAAAGATTGTTCAGGTTGAACAAGCATTGTATTTTCTTCTCAAATCTTCTAGTTAATGCAATATAGGTATTTGGGGTTTTGAGCGGTTGCTTTCCCCAAAAAAATATTGTGTTATGTGCGATTGAAATTCTTCCTTTTCTACTTCGTGATTTCATGGATCAATTTTTGTTTCCGCTGATGAGTAGAGTAGATTGATGTCTTTTGTTTTAGCACCTCTCATAAGTAGTTTGAATCTACAGTAAAAATCTACATTTCCAATTTTAACAGTTTCCTACAATGGTCGCAATAGCTCCTTCTTGTCTTACAACATCTCCTTGAATATCCGACCCATAAAAAAGTAATTTCACTAGTGGTTCAAATTAGTTTTCTATAATGTTGTTGCATAATTCGCAATTGTCTGGATGGCCAATGGCATCTAGTGTGTTGGCCTTGATGTCAACCAGGTTAACAGTGATGGCAATTGGGCCAACATTGATGTGCATGATGTGTGTTAAGCTCAGGGGGAGTCCCATGGTTATTGCACTCTTTGGTAGGGAATCATCATAGTAGCAAGATATGCGAAGATCTATAAAGTACTATCGCTATGATGGTTAAGAATTCCTAGGCTTTAAGTGCATTTATTCCTTATAATATCAAATTAGTTGATTTTGGAGATGGCATAATTAGATAGTGCTAAAAAAAAACTTTCAAGTGGTATATGGAAGATACAAATAGCCCCATAGATTGAAAATTGGAGCCAGTCAAAGTTGAGGTCCCCAAAATCAAATTACAGAGAAGAATGCATAAATGTTGAGCATCCAAGAGGATGCAAGGCAAGCATGACATTAGCCTGAAGGTCCTTCCTCGGAGATCAGTGGTTCAGTGTGAATCTAAAAGGCCCATGATGACTTAAGTACAAGGGGTGGCAGAGTGGTGCAATGTTAGAGAAATGACCTGGGACCATTTAAGTTTAACAAAGAAATTGGTCAAAAAATAAAGGCCCAGGAAGCCCTTCTTTCTCCTTGTTGACAGTTGTGTGGCAACATTTAATGGGCTCATGATGATGTCAACATGACGATGGTACAAAGGACACCTGGTAGGAAGATTGAGTATTTTTAGTTGCCTAATGGGCCAAATTCGGGTGACATTTGTCACCACTCAAGAGGAAACACATTGGGTTGACGATGGTACAAAGGACACCTGGCAGGAAGATTGAGTATTTTTTAGTTGCCTAATGGGCCAAATTCGGGTGACATTTGTCACCACTCAAGAGGCAACACATTGGTTAACGATGTCAGCTTGGAAGAAATAGGGATACACATAGAGGATTAAGAGTCAGGAAGTTCAGGGAAGTCACAGAGGTATGAAGGGCTTGCCCGATATAAATCCTGAAAGGAACCCAAAAGAGAAATGTGGAAGGCATATCCCAAAAGGTAAAAACCCATAAGTAAATCTCGAAAGGAAATCCCAATAGGTTCGCCTCGAAGTAAAAACAAAGGCACATTGGGAGATTTAGCCAAGATAACGGGCCCTAGAGATGGAGACTTAATCCCCGAAGGTAAATCCTGAAAGCTAAATCCCAGAGGGTTAACCCCAAAGGAAAACAAAGGTGTGTTGGGAGTATTGGTCTAGATAAAAAAGTCGGGAGACAAAGTTTTTGTCAACATCTAACAATGTCATCAAATTACGAAAGGCGCACCCAAGCTATCGTTTTGCAATAATTTCACATGTTTTAGTGATCATGGGCCTTTGGGATAATTATAATTGGAAAGGGTCATATACTAAACAAAGACTTTGTATTGAACGTAAAATTGTTGTGGGCTTCAACTCTAGAGTTCAAGGGATGAATGAGTTGGTAGCTTTGACAAAGTTCCTACATATTTGGTAGGTGTGCCATATGTGGCATTACACCACATTTATGGTTAACAGGCATAGAGAGGGTCGATAGTTGATCATGAACTAAAGGGCCAAGGTTGAAGAACTATGGGCATAATGTTAAAGGCATGGAACAAGTCGACAACTAGATCTACAAATTGGTGTCAATGACATAGAATTAATGGAACATGTCTTGAACATAATTAGCCATCCCTGATATTTCTTGCATGCCATAAAGAATTAGATGGAAAATATGGTTGAATACAGAAGATTTGAAAATATCTCAAAGAGGCCATGTTGAAGTACAATCTGAGCTATGTGGCCAATTAATGAGCATGGAGAGTCTTATTGAAGCACACAATTTGACTGAGAATTAACTCTCAACATGGAGAAATTCTCATGTGCCCATTCTCATAATTAATTATGCTCCAAAGGCCAAACATTCAAATGAGTCAGCAAGATGGGAATCCATGTTTGAGTACACTCTTGGGTAGTGTGGATGATAGAATGATGGCTGACAGAGATAACATTGTTCCCTGTGCAGCAGAGGAAAAAAACCCAAGACTGCAATTATGCAGGTGGGGGTGAATGCAACATTGTTGAGTGTAGAACATAGAGATTTGATGTGAGTGTACGTTGTAGAAAGAAACCAAATGTGCATCCCAGAGGAAAGATGCTCAAGAGATCAAAGATATTCTTTCAAATGTGCAAGCTACTAATCTTCACTCTCAAGATGATGAAGAATAAGAAGAGAGGTCATGCTGCTCAAAAGGTATGTTATTGCTCTGTGATAAATGTAAATAGATAGGTCATTTATCTTCGAGATGTTCATATGATGTTTCTAAAGAAGGAAATATAACTTCATATAGTCATAGAAATGAAGACAGAGATGGCCTGCATTAAGTAGTGGTGAAGGTAGACCTACTTTAGTAGCAATAACAACTGAGGGATCCTCTGAAGAGGAAGAGAGTATATCTCGTGAAGAGAATAAGAGTATCCCTAGTAGTGACAAAGAGTGAATACTTATCAGACCCATGGATGACTCTTTACATAGAGAGGGGGATCTAGATCAGAAGATTTATTTCAAGAGAAAGTTCATTTCTTCTCTCAAAGAGATCAAGGAGCTTTCAGAATAAAATCTCAAGCAAGAAGAGAATTTGCGAGAATATGAGATTAATAATGATAAGTTGAGCAAAACTATTATTGATATTAATGCTCAACAAGATGAATCCAGATGTTTGAATGAAAGGATGACAAGCCAGCTGAGTGAGAAGGAAGCTAGTTGTAAGAGACTACATGCTGAAGTAGCCTCATTGAGACATGACTTAGAAAAGTCCATTGAAGAGTTGTCTCAATGTTAGAAGCTTCGAGGGGACTTTGAGATTTTAGATGACATTCTCAGTAAGCAAATATCCCCTCTCATTAAGGTCAGCTTGGGCTTCAAAGATGAATTGAGCTCCAAGAGAACAAATGCAATTGAAGGTCCCAACAACAATAAAGGAAAAGAAGTTGTTGGACAACAATGACAACAAGGAAAGCAACAAAAGCAAGAGAAGAAAAAGGAGAAATTGAATGATAAGCAACATCAACAAGGAGAGGAGCTAAATAGCTAGAAGAAGCAACAACAAAAGGTTGCTCAAGGCAACAATCTAAATAACCAAAGGAAGCAGTAACAACATAGGATTGCTCGAAGTGGAAATCTAAAGAGCCAAAATAAGCAAACGAAGAACCAACGAAAGTCCTTTCTTGCTCAAGGACAAAGTCTTCAAAGAAAAAGTTTCTTTGATTCTCAAAAGCCCTTTTATGGTCATTGTTTGTCTTGCAACAATTTTGTACATAAAGCCATAGGTTGTAGATGGCATGCAAGAAAACAACATGTGGTGGGTAGCAACAGCCCAAGAATGCACAAAGTGGCCATGAGAAAGCACGTTGGAAGCAATAGAAGTTTTGACAAGAATTTTGTCAAGAATAGTAACTCCTTTGCCCCATTACTATGTTATGTCAAATTCTACAATTATGGCAACTTTGGGAACAAGGCAGGAAGTTGCGAAAATGAGAAGATAAGGCATGTGTTTTAGAATATGCATGCAAATATAGCAGCTCGTGCTTTGAAGATGAAAAGGAACAATAGAGAAGGGAAATATGAGTTTGTCTTCAGTGCTCGATGTGAAGACAACGTCATGTTGAAAAAAGGAGAAAGGAATCAAAAGAAAAACAAGAAGAATGATTCTCTTACCGCTGTGATGGATCCCTTTATAAGTTTTAGCTGCGGTACGCACAAGTTGCTAGGAAAAATACTAGGGGGTGTGAATCAATGTTTTTAATTCACTTTAAACTTTCAAATTCCATATTCAGAATTATGTACGTTATCGTTCTTCATGCAACCCACGTGTGTACGCAACTCTAGTGAATGCAAAATGTATATATCCAGATAACTTAATTTGACATAAATTCCATCAATGAGTTAACTTAACCATTGCATTAATAACTCATTCAATATGCAGTAAAGAATAGATAAATCACAGCACATAAGAAACACTCATAGAACATCGATATTTTAGGTGGAAACATAATGTGGGAGAAAACCACCATTGTCGTTGTCTCTAACTTCTTTCTTATTATATAAAGCAAATATTCATTACATTTTGTCCTCGTGAAGACTCTTACCAGTACGCAAGTACCCACCTGCAAGAGGCTACAACCTCCACTCGTTTTCCAGCACCCACTAGAAGGGTGCTACAACCCCCCGATCTCATTTACCAGCTCCTACCGGAAGGGAGCTCCTACCCCCTCACCAATGGTTGCAACCCTCAACACCTCATGGACCCCGTTTCAGAATGTTTCACACTGGATCCACCTGTAAAACAATCATCAAACAACCTATAGGCCACCTTTCATCAAATTTTCACACTGGACCCACACCAACAATAAGCCCAAACCAATATGTCAAACTGAAATACTGAATCTGAATCACTGAAGCACTGTAAACCAACTGAATCTCTGAAGCATAAAGCTATTGAATATAGAAGCCAACCAAAACAAATGAACTTCAGAATATATACGTGATTGTTCTTAGGAGAACCAACATACATACATGCTTCCTCTGCATAAAACTTGCATATAGATCTCAAATTACTGAACACTTAACCATTTGGCTAACTAAATCACTATAACACTGAACCACTCACTAAATCAAGTACTAAACTAATCATAGCTCATTGAACCATACCCCATCATCATAAGTTATCAATATATCAATCCACAACTTAGACAACCCAAGAAACACTACCAGACAATAATCATTATGATCAAGACATCATTGACAGACAACAACAAGTAAAACAAACATCTCCAATTGCCAAGTAGCAATTCAAACCCTAATACCAATACACTGAAAAATATCACAAAATCTACATGTGACTATGCTCGACCATATCCACGTATGTACACAACCTCACTCAGGAAAACTAGCATACAGATCTTGAACTACTAAATCATATCTTCGCTTCAAATCAAAATCACACTTTCAGTAAATTTCACTGTTAAATCACAGATCTCTTTAAACACATTCAAACAGATCTTGCATCATTTGACATTCAAATACAAACAAATTAGTCAAGTTTAACCATTAGTGATTAATGTACTTTCAAATCTTCTAGGTACGAGTCATCTCCTTACTCCTTGGTGCACACTTGTTTCAAATCAGATCATACATGAATGACTATTCACTTGCACACTCAACACCTTGATCTTTATCTCCTTATATAGCTTTTGCCTTAGCTAATACCTTAGGTAATATTGTTAGTATTTGTTAATGGGATCAAATAGACATTTCCATAACAATTACTATGGGCAAATACCATGGTAATGACCCCTGGTATCCATATTTCCATGGTTTGGATTTTGTACACGACCTTTTTTCACATTACCTGCGTATGTACACAACCCTTCTTCATAGGAACCCCATATACTTTCTCAAACTTCACTTTTGTCATTCATCTATAGTTGAACTATCATTTCTTTGTCCATATCATCTTTAGCATCTATACTTGTTATTTGTTATAGTTCCACAATCATATTATCACACTATTGTCATCAAGTTCATCTTTATTGAGCAGGTTGCCATTAAGGACAACACATTGGTCATAGTGCCAACAATCTCCCCATTTGGACTTGATGGAAACCATTTGGGTGTTTGGACACCACGTGCAAAAATTTGCAAGCACACCTACAAACACCAAGTCTTCTATCCAAACTTCTCCAAACACATCAAGTCTTCTCTCCCCTTTGACATTAATGGCAAAGGGTTGAACTAGGCTTAATGAAGTACTTCCCTTATAGTGTTAATTGTTGTAGGTCTGGTCTATTGAATATGAATCATGAAATTTGCATACTAACCATGCTCCCCTTGAGCATATGCTGAACCTTCTGAAGATATTCAATAAAGTACAAGACTATATGAACCAAATATGACCTTTCCTATCACCAATGACTCATGATGACATCAGACACCCAATATATTGGGCTTACATATTGCACCCAAATTTTATATCAATTTTCCAAAATAATGGGATTACATACATAGCATGAATTGATCCCAATAGCCCATACATGACTGAATTTTACAATGATTTACAACATGGGCCTTTACATGACCTTTATATCAAGAGACATATATGACACTTATAACCAAAAACTGAGACCTTGACAATGAGGTAGCAAGACCATTATAGTCATCAGCAACCAACATGCATCATATAGGAATCTACAACATATCATCATATGGAAATAATATAGACAACACATAATTATTCTCAACATGTAAGACAAGACAATGTAGGCATCAAACACTCCTCATCAAGTGCATTAAGTAGTATCATCAATCAATAATATAACTGCATCATAAGATCCCCAAACATTCTAACATAATGACAACACACACACAC
This sequence comes from Pinus tabuliformis, assembly GCA_031772625.1. NCBI lineage: Eukaryota > Viridiplantae > Streptophyta > Pinopsida > Pinales > Pinaceae > Pinus > Pinus tabuliformis. The sequence goes on along the minus strand of CM062805.1, from coordinate 697,395,440 downwards.
ACATATATTCTCATCAAACAATGAATATATCATGAATTCATCATAAAACACCATCATGCAGCAAGAAGTGCTTAAGAAACAATAATGCCAACAATGTAGAAAAGCAACAACAATATAAGGTTTTGCAACAATTCATAACCTTATCATGAATCATCATTCCTAAGCAACATATGGGTATCATTAATAGTCGACAACAAATCAATATCAGAACCAGAAGATCAATAATAGTTGATGGAAGCATATGAGAAGCTCCCCCTAAATCTATGCCACTTATTTTTCATTAGTGAGAAGCATACGTCATTGTCTAAATCAAAATTTGCGTATATACGTGACTATCTTTCATAAGATCCACATATAGAAAGTTAATTGTTGATGTTTACAGCCACAACTCCCCCTGAACATGACATGCCTGTTAGAACAATTAGCATAATCATTCCTAATTTCTATCTGAGATATTCAAAGGAATCGGTGGAAGAGGCTTGGTAAATAAATCTGCAACTTGTTCATTTGAAAGAACATACTCCAATTTGACTTTTTGTTCAAGCACTTTCTCTCTAAGAAAATGGTATTTTATTGGGATGTTCTTAGTTTTTTAGTGCATGACATGATTTTTAGAGATACTTATGGCACTAGTGTTGTCACAGAGAATAGGTACAGGTTGAGGACAAGTGACTTGAATGTCCTACAATGTTTAGATCATCCATAGAAGTTGAGTACAACAAGAGGCAGTAACAACATATTCTACTTCAGCATTTGATAAAGAAATAGAATTTTGTTTCTTGTTGAACCAAGAACTAAGCGAGATCCTCAATAGAATGCTCCTCCACTAGTAATTTTGCAGTCATCGACATTACCTGCCCAGTTTGCATCTATGTAAGCATGAAGTGCAAAATTTGCGTTTTTTCGGATACCATAGACCAAAATCTTGAGTGCCTTGTAAATACTTGAATATCCTCTTGACTACTTTGAGATGAGTTTCCTTAGGATTTGCTTGAAATCGTCTAACTATGCCAACTACATGCATAATGTTTGGTCTTGTACCAACAAGATAGATGAGCTGCCAATCATAGATCTATATTCAGGTTGATTAATTGTAGGAGAGTCATCATTTTGGCTGAGATTGCATCCTGTTACCATTGGTGTGCATACGAGTTTGCAGTCTTTCATTCCATATTTCTTCATAATATGCTTGAGATACTTGGTTTGAGAAAGGAAGATGTCATCTTTAGTTTGATGAACTTGAATACCAAGAAAGCATGTTAGCTCACCAAGTAAAGACATTTCAAATTTATGCCGCATAGCTAAAGAAAATCCTTGGTTCATACATTCAACATTAGTTCCAAATATGATGTCATCTACATAAACCACTACTATCAAAAGTTTGTCTTTGTCAAATTTGATATATAAATTGCTATTAGTAGATCCTTTCTTGAATCCTTGTTGCTGAAGATACCTGTTAAGACGATAATACCATCCACAATGAGCTTGTTTAACCCATATAATGCCTTCTTAAGTTTGCAAACAATATTTCATCATTGCCAAGTATGAATCCTTCAGGTTGTTCAATATAAACTTCTTCTTCTAGGTCCCCATTTAAAAATGCAGATTTGACATTCATTTGATATACCTTCAAGTTATGAAATCCGGAAAATGCAAGAAACATTCTTATGGCTTCAAGTCTATCTACAAGCGCAAATGTGTCTTTAAAGTCTATCCCTTCTTATTTACCATAGCCTTTGCATACAAGTCTTGCTTTGTTTCGAATTACTTCTCCATTTTCATTCAATTTGTTCTTAAACACCCACTTTGTCCCAATTACATTTTTATTATGAGGCCTTGGTACAAGTTCCCATGTATGGTTCTTTTCTATTTGATCAAGTTCTTCATGCATTGCCTTAACCCAACATTCATCTTTGCTTGCTTGATTCACATTTTGAGGTTCAATTGTGGATAGTAAGGCTAAGTGACTAGATGATCCAACAAAAGTTCTTCTAGTTTGTATTTTTGCTTCCTTATCACCTAGAATTTGAGATTCGGGATGATTTTTCTGAACATACCTTGATGGATTTTTTTTTACATACTTGTATTTTCATTTCCTTCTTTTGATGCTTCTCTTTCTTCTTCTCCTACAACTTCTTGGATTTTAGTAGGGAGAGGTTCATCATCTGATTGTGCTTCCTTTTTGGTACCTATGGATGCTTCATCAATCACAACATCTATACTTTCAATAATCTTTTGGAGCCTTTTATTATAACATTTATATCCTTTGCTTATGGAAGAGTATCCAAGAAGGATTCCTTCATCAACTCTAGATTCAAACTTTCCAAGCTTATCATCATTTTTCTTTATGAAACATTTTCTTCCAAAGATTTTAAAGTGTTTGATAGTTGTAGGCTTATTGATGGGTCCCGTCAATAGGTAAAAATTGAGGTCCATTGTGCTATCCTCCAACCCTTAAACTCTCTTTGGTTAATGTGAAGGAAAGAGATGCATTTTTGGAGACATTTACTATGCAGGGGCTTTTTGGAGGTATCTAGAGAGAATATAGGAGGCTTGGTCACTACATTAACTCTCCAAATCGACTTGAGTCCAAAGATTCCTCACCAACAGCTCGAAGTCCAGTGACATCTGAGGAAATCAAGTGCATGTGGAGATATAAGGGAACTAGATCCACCAATTTCGATATTTTGGAGGGAAGCAGTCCTCCTCTCAAGGGAGTTGTCCCTCAGTCACTTTTTGTATAAATAAACAGGGCTAAGGGTTCATTAGGATTCAAACTCTGGGAGCTAGGAAGAGTTATTTTAGGTTGAGTACTTGAGTATGTTATCTTCATTCTAAGATTATGTATTTGAACTCTATTTTTTTTTAATGAAAGGTCCCTTGTTGGTTTACATCTGAGTTAGCTTAGGAGGGTTGAAACCCTTGGATTAAGACCCAACCCAAAGGCTTTAGTCCCTCTCATGTATTTTTTCCTTGTTCTTGTTCAAGTCATTGTATTTCTTTCCTTGTTTAAGTAGGAATTATACTGCAAAAATTGTAGTTGTAGGTTTGATCACCTCCTTTCTTGTGGGAAGTGTGGTTGAAGAGTCTATAACAACAAGCCAAAAATTGTGTTTATGATTTCTTGTAAATTGCTAGGTTTCAGAATGAAAGTATTTTGCATGCTTGGTTTTTGCACCTTTGTTGGGCAGCGGATCCCCCCCATAGCAAGTTTTGGGGATTAAAGCCCGAGTTTTGGTCCATGTAATGTAAATACCTTGAAGAATGCGAGCGCGGAGCGCGAGAGTCCAGGGTTTTCCACCCTAAAATAATGTAATTTAATATAGAATGTGTCGGCCTACCCATGGTCCGCAGACCATGGGATTGTATAAATAGAGCAAGGCTCTAAGTGTAAGTGGGTCTTAGTCTTAGCTTTGAGAAGTAATATGGGTTTTTGAATGAGGAATTCACTCTGAGTCTGTAAGTCTGAGTCTGTAAGTCCGAGTCTTGGGTCGTAGTAGTAGTAAGAGGCTTTGCAGCTGAGTGTGCAAAGGCCTAGTAGAGTCCATAGCTGTGTGCACGGACCCTTGCAGTTGAGTGTGCAGGGCGGAGTCGGGATTGTACTTGAACAGAGGATTAATAAAAGATAAGTTGATTCTGGAATACTATGTGTTTAATTACTTCTATGATATTTATGCATCTCTTTACATTTTATGATTGCGCGCACTGGATATAAATGTTGAATAATTAATGAGAACATTGGGCCCACATAATCAAGTTAATATCTATAATAAAAGCACAGTAAGGATAAAAGATCTAGACAACACCTTTTCATGCCCCTTACAGAGCTACGTGGAAGCAGTTACACAAGTTGCGAAGGATAGACGACTGCGCAGAGCAGCGCAAGCGCATAGGATCAGTTTGTGAACTTCCCAGACTTCATCAAGACATCCCCAGGGTGCGGAAACCTGGTTCTAGCACCCTCCCATACTACCTGGGGTGAGACCTCAGTTCGCGCACTGCGGACTGTTGCCAAAAGGGTCGGTAGTACTGGGATTTGCTTGGCTAAACTCACTGTTGAACCTGGGTCAAGCCCCACGTAGCCAAAAACCTTAGAAGTTAATAGAATGATTTGGAAAATGGATGAGATGCATGTTGTAGGATATAATAGATATTGAAGAAATAAAATTCAACTCATCCTTTCCACTTTGATTAATTTCACTACAGTATTGATGTATGTCCTTGATTTCTAATTTAGAGGAGCTGCTAGTGACTTGCAGGGGTTGGAAAACTCATCCACATCCACTTAGATATTTCCATGCTCCTCCTGGGCACCTCATACTATTCTCAATCTCTTCCACTGAAATCATTTTTTCAGGGTTAATGAAGGACACAGTGGGCATGAGATTTTGTGCAAGATAGACTTCTGAAGGTTTCTAAGCTTGGAAAAAGGCCTCCCACATCCTTCATCGACCATCATCGACATTTAGAACACCTATGTTTCCCTCAGAAATCTCTCGAACCCACTCCTGTAACAAAACAAGACATTCCTGTAGCAAAATAGAGTTTCCTCTAGCACCCTGTAATAGTCCTGTAGCACTATCCCGATTAAGTCAGATTTGCCCTAGGACCTTGACTTTTGAATTTTTAAGTTGAATAATGACCCCCAAGATTTGATTCCATGATTAGGGAGACTTCAGGACCACTCCAAACCCATCCTTCCTCCACTACAAACACAAAACAACAAGTAGATTAGACTTAGTTTTTTGAATTCCCTAGTTATGTGTTGTAGATTGAATTTCTTCTTCTCAAGCAATTTGCAATTAGTTTAATGATTCATGCAAGTAGAACATTGATTTAGCCCCGAGGGATAGCTCAAATGGTCGAGTTCCCGTTGATAGTCCTCCGGATTTGGGAGGTCATGGGGTCAAACCTCCTCGACGCCCTCGGGGTTAGGCCGGATGTGGCCAACCGGCAGTTCCCTTCGGGTGGAGCTGCCCTGATTGTCTACGTGGACGTAGCGGCCCACCTCTGGTGGCCCGTGAACCACACGGTAAAAAAAAAAAAAAGTAGAACATTGATTTGATTAGTTTGCAAATAGAGTAGCATGGTCTATTTCTGCAACTAGTGTAGTATGTTCCTTTCATACAGTTACAACTAGTCTTTACATTTAATGAATGGTACTTTCATTTATGCAATTAGGCTAATACTCCTTTCCTTGCAATTAGGGCATGTTTTTATTGTCTTTCCACAAAAATTATCTTTTTAGATTAGCTAAAGGGGTGGTCTCTGCTTGCCTTTATCTAATCCAATGACTAAGGGTAACATGACTAGAACTTGACCTACTGTGGATATAGCACTGTCACCTGTAAGTTTGTATGAACCCCGGGTTGATAATTTAAGTTGAGAGTCTTGGGAATTGCAACATCCTTGATGCAATACAAGGGCTCATTAATTTTTGGCATTATTGTAGGGGAGGTGTCTAAGTAGATGTTGTTCCTACTTAGAATTTTCTTGTTTTGTTTCCTTTTTGTTTTGAATTAGTACTATTGGTTTGAAAGCTTCAAAAAAAAAAAAAATAGAGTTAATTCTTTCATGCCTTGTAGGAGTAGGGATAGTCAAGGGAAATTCCTACCAAAACCCCCCACCCCTTCAAGCAGCCAACCATCATTCTTTTTTGGTGACTGTGAACTTCCCTCTCTGAGTGCAGGGGAGTTATAAAACCCTCTAGGTGAGGAACCTAATTTTTTCTAGGAACACACAGGAGAAGAAGATCCCACCTTGGCTACCCACACCATGGCTAAAAACAGACAAAATGAGCTTTTTCCTCTTTGAGAAACCAATGGGGAGGCCAGAATGAAAAATATAAGTCCTGTTGCCCTTCCACATTTCCATGGCATAACCTCTAAAGACCCTGACACCTTCATATTTGAATTTATTGTTGTTTGTAGGATCTATGAATATACCTCTGATGAACAGAAGTTGAAGTTATTTCCATTTACCCTCAAAGATATAGCCTTGCATTGGTTTATGGGTTTACCTAGAGGCAACATCACTGCCTGGGCTCAAATGCATCAAGTATTTATTGAAAAGTACAAGGAATACTATAGGTCCAAAGAAACAAATGAGGAAATCTTTAAGATGACCCTGGGACCCGATTTATCTTTAGAGGAATATGAGGAAAGATTCCAACTCAATTATAGGAGGGCTAAATGTATCCTTGACCCTAAGTCACTCAAGCTAGTTCTTCTCTGAGGGATTAGGGAGGATGTAATGGAGACCCTCAACATGATGTTTGGAGGGGACATCTACTAGTTGCCTTATGATGACATCAAGACAATATTCAGGAATCACTCTAGGGCTGCTAGGAAAAAGGGTAGGTCTAGCCAAGGCTTGGTTAGTTCATCTCCCTCTGCATCAACCATCAAACATGAGATAGGAAGTATGTTGGAGGATTTCAAGAGTGAAATGTTGCATACCTTTTCCCTACAAATGGATATTATGCAGATCAAAAGGAAGCAAGAGGAAGCCGAAAGAGCGTTAGTTATATTTTGCCTCCTAGATGCACTAAGAGACATCCTAGAAATGAGTGCCCACTGAATGTCATAGAATTTTGCTTTGTCTATGAGGAAAACCATGAAATAGACAAATATCCCTCTCTGTCAAGCCTGAAATTTGTATACCAAGGGGTAGAAGGTGGTTCGGAGCAACTCTGCTTCATTAACCAAAGGAGGCCTCAAGGCCCTCGACCATATCAACAAGGCATGCAAGGTGCACATTATCCTCCTTATAATCCAAATAAGAATTCATTTCCAGCCTTGGTACCCTTCCACTCACTTATCATGGTCCATACCGTCTCCTTGGTCTTATACTTCTCAATATCCTCCTCAACCTATCAACCCTCCTTTCTAGCCATATCCACCTCAATCTCCTCAATGGGGCAACTCCTCACTAGGGTGGATGCCTAAAACAATGCCACCTCATGCTTTAATGCCTCCACCACAACTTCAACCATAACTCCCTCACCATAACCCACCTAAGCAACCTCAACTGCCTACCTAATCCAATCTGAACCCGAATAATAAGAAGATATAACAGGTGTACAGTGGGGAGACATCCTATCTTGCTTATGCTATGGAAATCCTAGAGATCAACCTTCTATCTAGGAAGGTACTTCTAGATGTTCACCCGTATTCTCCACCTGAAGAGCTTGAAGGAGAGGAGGAAGAAAGTTCCCCTCAATCTAATGCACCTCCTTACCCTAAGAGGTTGATTCAACCCAAATAACACGCCCCGAAAGAGGCAGAACTTCTGGGAGAATTGAAGAAATTGTGTGTCAAAATACCCCTTCTCCAGGCCATAAAAGATGTACCCATTTACAACAAGCTTATCAAGGAAGAGTGTTTCAAAAGGCCTGGGAGAAGAATAAGAGATACCCCCACTATCAATGTTGTTGGGCAACTGTCTGACCTAATGCTTGGGAGAGTGATCTCTTTAAAGTACGTGGATTCTGGTAGCCTAGTAGTGGATGTGCACATTGATAGAATTATGGTCCCTAATACCTTGATTGACCTTGGGGTTGCAATCAATGTGATGACCAAGGAAACCATGCTCAAGCTCAACCTCCAAGGGGCCTTGAGGAAGACCACTACAATACTACAACTTGCAGACAGATCCATAGTAGCTCCTGAGGGAGTTATTGAGGATGTAATGGTCTCCATTGACTCCTGGGAGTACCCCACTGATTTCCTTTTCCTCCAGCCCAAAACCAAGTTTAATGGCTACCCTCTCATCCTAGGAAGACCTTGGTTGGCCACTATTGATGCCTACATTAGTTGCAGGGCTGGGAACATGACCATAAAGAATGGGCATCTATCAAAACAACTTGTGTTGTATCCTCCTGCTCAACCTTCTATTGAGCATGAATTTCCCTTATGGTTAGAGGATGAGGAAGAGGAAGAATTTTATCAGGCATCCCTCTACCTAGTATGCACACTAGACACTGCTATAGGGGGAAGGCAGCTTGATGAAGATGACCTTATTAACCATATCTTACAGAATCAACCTCCCACTGCCATCCCAGTTGATGAAATGATGAAGGATTCCGAAAGTAACCCTTGGACTGATTTGTGCTCTGTTGACCCTAACCTATAACATGCTAAGGTTGTAGAGATTAGCCCATCCATAACTCTAAAGATCAACCCCTCTCTCTCAGTTGAGAAGGAAGAACAATTATGCAGTGTGTTGAGGCAACACCTGGATGCTTTTGCTTGGGACTATAAGGAGATGAAAGGTGTGCATCCCTCAATTTGTACTCATCATATCTACATCAAAGAGGGATGAAAGCCTACATGCCAACCCCAAATAAGGATGAACCCAACTCTTAAGGACATTGTGAAAGAAGAATTACAAAAGCTACTGGATGTAGGGTTCATATACCCCATTTCAAATAGTGAGTGGGTGTCCCCTCTTGTTATAGTTCCCAAGAAAAATGGGAAGTGGAGGATCTGTGTTGATTATTGAGAACTTAACAAGGCTAAAAAAAAGGACCACTTCCCTTTTCCTTTCATTGACCAATTCCTAGATGGCCTTGCAGGGAAGATATTATTTTCCTTCCTAGATGGGTTTAGTGGGTACAACCAAATACAAATCAACCTTGAGGACCAAGACAAGACTACATTCACATGTCCTTGGGGTACCTTTTCCTATAGGGTCCTTCCATTCGGTTTGTGTAATGCACTTGCTACCTTCCAAAGGGAAGTTTTGAGTATCTTTGTTGACCTTTTTCATGACATTGTTGAGATATACATGGATGACTTCACCCCTTATGGTTGTGACTTCCAGGAAGCTCTTTCTAACCTATCTAAAGTCTTAAAGAAATGAATTGAGATGAATCTTTCATTAAGTCCCGAAAAATGTGAATTTTTTATGAATGCAGGGACTGTCCTAAGCAATTCCATATCCAAGGAAGGGATACAGATTGACCCCACCAAAATTGCCATCATTAAATATTTTCTATCCCTCAAAACCAAAGAGATGCCAGGAGCTTCCTTGGATTGGTTGGGTATTATAGAAGGTTCATTAAAGACTTGAATAAATTGGTTGCTCCCTTGTTTGGACTGTTGGCTAAAAGATTCAGACTTCTGTTGGATAGACAAATGTCAAGAGGCCTTTGAAGTGCTAAAAGAAAAGTTGACCATTGAACCCATCCTTAGGGGTCCCAATTGGGCATTACCTTTCCATATACAAACATATGCATTAGATAGAGTTGTAGGGACAACCTTAGGACAAGTGGAAGACAAATTGCCCTATGTTATCTATTTCATTAGTAAGAACCTTTCTAATGCTGAGCTAAACTATATAGTCACTGAAAAAGAACTCCTGGTTGTGGTACACTCTTTAAACAAGTTTAGGTGCTACATCACTGGATATCAAACTTTTGTCCACACTGATCATGCAACCATCAAGTATTTAGTGAATAAACATTGATGTTAATGCTATATTCATTATATGGTTGTTATTATTGCAACAATTTGATTTAACTATTGTTAACAAACATGCGAAAGAGAATGTGGTTGCATATTTCTTGTCAAGATTGACCTTGCTTGCAGGGAATGAGGAGATGGTAGATGATAAACTCCCAGATGAACACCTTTTTGCTATCTCAGTGTTATCTCCTTGGTTTGGTGATATAACCAGCTACTTGGTTGCTGGGAGGCTCCCTTCTAATCTATCCTCTAAGGAGAAGAGCAAGATTATCAGGAAAAGTTCCCCATTTACTTGGATTGGGGTTGGGGCCATATCAGATTTTGAGAATATATGTGTCGGAAGAAGAGGTCTTTCACATCCTCTCAGCATGCCACGATGGACCTTATGGAGGCCACTTGTTGCTAGGAGAACAACCTTTAAAGTTCTACAAGCTAGTTACTACTGGCCCACTCTATATCAAGATGCAAGAAGGTACACCACCAGGTGTGATCAATTCCAAAGGATGGGTAAGCCCACACTTAAGGATGAAATGCCCCTACAAACTCAAGTGACTTTAGAGCCATTTGAGAAATGGGGCATGAACTTCATTGGGCCCATCGATCCCCCATCGGGGTAGAAGAAGTATATCATTGTGTGCATTGATTACTTGACTAAATGGAATGAAACAAAGGCAGTCAAGGAAAAAACTGATCAAAAGGTGGTTGAGTTTCTAAGGGAAAATATTTTCTACAAATTTGGTTTTCTCAGGGAGTTGGTCAGTTATCAGGGGACACAATTCACCTCAAATTTGATCGAAGACATCATGAAGCAGCACCACATCAAGTAAAGGACATCCACTTCCTATCACCCTCAGGAAAGTGGGTAAGTGGAGTTCACAAATAGAGCCTTGGAGAAAATTCTGACCAAGATTGTTAGTAGCAGTAGAAAGGATTGGATAGAAAGACTTATAGAAGCCACTTGGCCTTACAATACCACTTGGAAGACCACATCTAGAATTACTCCATTCAAATTAGTCTATGGGAAGAAGGTCCTATTGTCCATTGAATTCGAATACAATACCCTAAGGATGAATCTCAGTTAGACTTGGGCCTCACTACAACACAACAAGAGAGGTTGCTCCAACTCAATGGTTTAGATGAATTCAAGTTGCAAGCTCTCCTGCACACTGAGGTAGTCCAGCTGCAGAGGAAGATTTGGCATGACAAACACATTAGGGAGAGAGCTTTTCAAGAAGGTGATTGGGCCCTTCTATATGACTCAAGATTCAAGGATTTCAAAGGAAAATTAATGACAAGATGTTTGGGCCCCTATATAGTGGAAAAATGTCATGAGAATGGGTCTGTCCAAATTAGAACAATTGATGAGGAAGGTATCCCCTTACTTGTTAATGGTTATATGTTAAAGTTGTACAAGAGACCTCTATCCAAAGAAGAGTTTATTAGTTCAATTAGCAAGGAGTTGAATGTGATTGGGAGGCTCACAACCCTCAGTCCACCAAGATTTTGACAAAAAAAAAGAAAAATAAAATAAAGGGCCTAGATAAAAACCTCCATGAGGCATCTAAGGCCAACTCTAGGGTTGAAAACCTCTATGAGGCAACCCAAGAGCAAAAAAAAAAGAGAAAATAAATAAGGTTAAAATATCCCTTGGTGGTCGAGTCCTAGTAACACAACCAATTGAGAAAGGGTTTCATTAGTAAGGTGACCTGTGTTAAAACCTCATTGGGTTGTTAAGCACGTGCACTTGGAGGAGACATTTGACTTACAAAAAAAGAAAAGAAAAGATCCCCAGGTGAAAACCTCCTCTGAGGCACCTGAGGCGAGCATGCATATTGAAAACCTCTCGAGAGGCAGTCTGCATGTCTCAAAAAAAAAAACACAAGGAGGAGTCCTTACATAAATTTTGCTAGCATTTTTCTTTTGCAGGACTCCTGATAGTCAAGGGGAAAATGGTTGAAGAATAGGGTCCACAATCCATTTCTCCATTTCCCCCAGCCAACCACTGCATTTTCATCATCATTCATCCACCTCCCTACCTCTCTCCATCACTTAACAAGCAACTACACCCAATTTTCCCTCAATCTTGGAATGCTATAGGACTATCTTGAACTACTACAAGACTGTCCTAACTGCTACAAGACCGACCAGAAATGCTATAGGATTGAGATCCACTTGGAAAAAGGGGCCAAAAGGTCATGTTTTTCCTTAGGAAATGTTAGGATAGGTCCACCCAAATTCCTTCACCTCTCATCCACTCCATTCAACTAATTCCATCCTCAGGATTCCACCTCTGGCCATTAAAAAAAACACAGAACAAAGGACTCTGCCTTCACTCTTTTTTCACAAACTTTCACCACCTTTGGAATCTTTTTATCATGTCGCTAGGCTCACTATGATTTTTCCAAGTCCCTGAATGGAGTGCGAAGTTTTGAGAAGGAACTAAGTGACTACTACAGGAAAGAGATCAGTCCTGTAGCAGCATGCACAAATCCAACAAGACCATAGAACAAGGACTGTTGAAACTCCAGAATGAAGATTTGGCCACTCTGAAGCATCAAGAGGCCATCCCTGAGGCTTAGAGAAGTCACACCATCCCCAAGGAGCATCTTCAAGGCCACCAATACACTCTAGCAGTAGCAGATCAGACACTGGAATAGACCTACATGGAAGAGAGATTTCATCATGTCGTTTTGTTTAAAGATGACTCGTGCACAAGTAAGACAATGAAAGATAACACCTTTAGTGAGAAATTGATCGATCATTAAAGTTTGGCAGCAACACGCATGCATCTCTAATAACTCAACATCATAGGTAGGCTCAGCCATGACACCCCTCACCTCTTCCCTATGCACATAATGGCAAAGAAATGTGTTTAATGAACGAGAAAATAGTTTTTATGGGATGGAGGTGGCTAGTAAACTTAGCCACCTTCGATTAGTGAATTGCAGTCTACTCATCCACCCATGCAATGTAGAAAGGTCAAAGTAGGGGGAATGATAATTACAAGTAGTGGGGACAAAGACTAAAAGAAGAAATACGTGCAAAGGCCAGGTCACCAAGTGCTCTAAGCCCATTACCAAAAGAAGGAATAAAAGGACAAGGCTCAATTTCACTTACACCAATGCTCATTCCCAAAAATAGTTAGAGATGCCCATCAAGATATCGAAGGTTGAGCTAGAGGTTGCTTAGGGTGCTACAAAAGAGCTACAAGCTTAGTTTGCAGGCGTTATAGGACTGGCACCACTGCTATAGGAACACCTGAATCGTTATAGGAACACGGGGGAGGTGCTACAAGGTTGAATTAAGAGGAGAAAAGGAGTCCAAACCACTAGGAATTTTCCTCAAACCCCCATGAACATAAAGAAGTCATCCTAAGAAGGGTAAGTGGCCTCCTCCCTCCTCACTTTCCATACAATGCATAGAGAATTCTACTTGCTACAGGCATCTTGTAGCAAACCCTAGTGTAAGTAAATTCCTTTGGAAATTTTATTTTATCACATAAGAAAGGCAAGGCAAAAGCAAAATAAGATTTTCTACTACAATCAAGGGTATCGTCCTTCTCCTTTTATGACAAACAAAAAAAAAGCATCAGCCACCCTATCTCGACCTCTGCACCTAAGACTACTCAAAGGCAAACCTTGAGAAATTACATTCATATAACTCAAGGAAGGAGAAGTAGGAGCCATGGGGGGAGGTTTCAATCAAAGAGAACCCACAAACACAAAAAGAATCCATCAACATCCTCCTGTTAGAGATATTTTTCTGAGACATCAGTGGATGGGGTTCTTTGAACAATTAAAGGGGTATGATGATGAGGTAACCCATGAGTTTTCCATGGCCCTCAATTCTCAGGGAGAAGACAATGCTACCACTGTTGTTAGGGGACTTTCCATCCATCTAAATGCAGAGCTCATCAGTAGAGTGACCACCATACCCTTAGGAGTTCGATGGGGCAAAGAGGATAGGACAATAAATGTCACAACCAAGAAAAACTTCTTCCTCCCTAAAGAGGAGCCTGTTGAAGAAAAAAATGGAGTGAGAAGAGAGAACCTCCCTTACCCTTGGGATGAAGTAGCCTATAACATCCTCAAGTACATATCTTGTGAGGGGAGGTTGAGTATTGTGTATAACTATCAATTTAGGCTACTCCATGAGCTAAGGTTCCAGACAAAGTTACCAATTCCAAGAAGGCTTAGTGTTCCACATTTCCTCTTTCAGTCCATCATTGAAATGAGCCAGAGAGTGAGGGAAGGGAGGCACCAACACATTTCCCATCATGGCCTCATCAAGCTCATTGTCATGAATGCCCTAAGCCATCTCAGAAGTCTTGTGTTGTGGGCTAAATTTGTGGACATGGCTAGCGAGGCCTTCATTCAAACACAAGACCTTACCTCCACATAGCAAGAAGAGACGCCAACATCTAGTACCAGGGGTAGAGAAGGAGAGAAAAAGAAGAAGAAAAGACAAAGGAAGAAGAGAAAAAGGAGGAAGAAAATACAGAAGAGGAAGAGAAAAAGGAAGAAGAAAAAACAGAGAAAGAAGAGGGCGGAGAACAAAAAGTAGAGGAAGAGACCCCTTAGGTCCCCTTTAGTTCTCAAAGGACGGGAAAACAAGGGAAACAAATAAGCCTCTCACCAAGGAACAAAGAACAAGAGATGGCTACTACTTTGGCCACACTTAGCACACCTACCCAGCCCAACAGAAGGAAACCCAAGCAAGGCCCCTTGTACTACAAGAGGAGAAAGAGTACCAGGATCAAGCAAGGGAAACCCCAACCTCCTTCAACAATCCCAATCAAAATTGATGAGTCAACCAACCAAGAGGGAGAATTGGGACCTAGTGAGGGGAAAATTAAGGAGGTTGCCTCCACCAAAGCTAAGAAGAAACAACCTTTACCACCCACAAGGAGGCCTACCACTTGAACAGTCACATCTAAGAAGCTCAAAGAAAAAGTGACCCTGCTATAGGAGAAGGCAGACGATCTACAGGAAGAACAAAGGAGCTACAGACAAAAACAAGGCTGCTACAGGAAGGAACAAAACTGTGACAGGAGCAACAGGGAATGCTACAGGAAGGGGAAACCACATCAAAAGTGGAAGAAGAAGGCCTCCAAGAACTCTAGGAGCATGATCGACAACCTAACCTTGGATCCTACTACAAATTCATTTATGTTGGGAGAATTATACCCACCAAATTTGCAATACCACTCTTCTTTGAGCTCTAAAAGGAAAAGAGGCAGAACTCAAAGATTGAAGCAAATTGCAAAATATAAGAAGGTAGAGGATGTGGGCCTCGTGGAGGAAAAGGTGCATCAAATGAGAAAGGAATTGAATGACTTGAGGCTAAGGGAGTCAGTCATGAAGGAACAGCTACAATTAATAAAACAAGAGGCTAAGAGAGAAACTGCAAGAAAAAGAGTTACATCTTTCCATCATGACAAGTTTATCCATCGAATTCATACAATGTGAGCAACTATTCAAGTCCTATGCCATCTTCCTCAAGGAGTAGTGTCTTCAATTACAAATTAAAACATTAGCACAATATGGCTCTCTACCATTCCAAGACTACATGAAGTTCATTGAATTTTGTCAGAAGGTAAAAACTGAGGACAAAGCCAAAATGGTCGAGTTTTATAGGCATAATATGATCCTCACAGACATGAACTTTTGGGACCCCAACTTAAGATTGGGGGACATGCAACTAATGGCACTAGCCTCTTGGTTGAACCATGAAGAAACAAGGGTTGAGGAAGTGAAGAGGGTGATGACCAAAGAGGAAAGTGAGCCCTTATACATCAGAGTAGAATTAGTGAGCTCCAAGGTTGTCATTAGTAACCACAACATCATCTCCACTAATCTTGAATTGGCACCTCGGTATATGGCAGCAAAAGCACAATATATCCTCCATTTCGAGGACACCTTTAGGTTGTTGGGGGCCGAGAGCTTGCAAGCTTGCCAAAGGAGATGGCATGCTCTGCCTCACAGTTTGCAAATCAGGGAATATCACTCAACTGAAAGACTAAGGAATGCCCTGGAGAGAACCCCACTCTACAAAAGGATCATGCAAAGGTTAAATATCAATTGGATAGGGCTCAAACTATTTTCTCCCTTGTTGTTGGGAATACAAGAGAGAAGAGACCATGAAAAAGAACAAATGGGGTGGGCAGACATAGAAGCAAATGTAGGGTTCTATCCACAGGAAAGCACACCATCTAAGATGCCTTGGGATGTCACCAGGGCCATGAATTAATTTCACATCAGTGACTGAGTTGCTCATAGGGTGAGAAACAATTTCAGCAGGGGGTGATGATGGGTCCCATCAATAGGTATATTTTGAGGCCCGTTGTGCTATCCTCCAACCCTTAAATTCTCTTTTTTCTCACATTAATTTACATTTTTAGCCCTAATGTAGTGTATGTCATATTTCATGGCCTAATGTGGTTAACATGCACGCAAGAGAAGCATTTTTGGATACATTTACTATGCAAGGGATTATTGGAGGCATTTAGAGAGAATATAGGAGGCTTGTCCATTGCGTTAACTCTCCAACTTGACTTGAGTCCAAATATTCCTCACCAACAGCTCGAAGTCCACTAACAACCGAGGAACTCAAGTGCATGTGGATATATAAGGGAACCAAATCCACCAATTTTGAGATTTTAGAGGGAAGCAATCCTCCTCTTATGGAACCTGCCCCCCGATCACTTTTTATATAAATAAACAGGCCTAAGGGCTCATTAGGATTCGAACACTTGGAGCTAGGAAGAGTTATTACATGTTGAGTACTTAAGACTGTTATCTTCATTATGATATTATATATTTGAACTATATTTTTTGTTAATTAAAGGTCCCTTGTTGGTTTAATCTGAGTTAACTTAGGAGGGTTGAAAACCTTTGGTTAGGGCCCAACCCACAGGCTTCAATCCCTCTCATGTATTCTTTCCTTGTTCTTGTTCAATTCATTGTATTTCTTTCCTTGTTTAAGTAGGAATTATATTGCAAAAATTGTAGTTGCAGGTTTGATCACCACCTCTCTTGTGGGAAGTGTGGTTGAAGAGTCTAAAACAACAAGTCAAAAATATGTGTTTATGATTTTTGCAAATTGTTGGATTTCATATTGAAATTCTTTTGCATGCTTGGTTTCTGCACCTTAGACTTTAACAACATGATTTGGCAAATGGATGAGATGCATGTTGTAGGATAAAATAGATCTTGAAGAAATAAAATTCAACTCATGTTTTCCACTTTGATTAATTTCACTGCAATATTGTGTATGTCCTTGATTGCTAATTTGCAGGAGCCGCCAATGACTTGTAGGGGTTGGCACACGCATCCACATACACTTAGACATTTCCATCCTCCTCTTGGGCACCTCATACTACTCTTAATCTCTGCCATCGAAATCATCTTTTCAGGGTTAATGAAGGACACCGTGGGCATGAGTTTTTGTGCAAGGTAAACATCTGAGAGTTGCTAAGCTTGGAAAAATGCCTCACACATACTTCATCCACCATAATCCACCTTCATCCACGTTCATAACACCTCCGTTGCCCGCAGAAAGCTCTTGAACCCACTCCTGTAACAAAATAGGGCACCCCTGTAGCAAAATATAGTTTCCTCTAACACCCTTTAACAGTGTTGTAGCACTATCCAGATTTAGTCATATTTTCCTTGGGACCTTGACTTTTGCATTTTGAAGTTGAATAATGACCCCCTAGGTTTTGGTTCCATGATTAGGGAGACTCCAGGACCACTCCAAACCCATCCTTTATCCACTACAAACACAAAACAATAAGTAGATTAGACTTAGTTTTTTGAATTCCCTAATTGTGTGTTGTGGATTTAATTTCTTCTTCTCAAGTAATTTTCTATTAGATTAATGATTCATGCAAGTAGAAAATTGATTTGATTAGTTTTCAAATAGAGTGGCATGGTTTATTTCTGCAACTGGTGTAGTTTGTTCCTTTCCTGCAACTACAATTAGTCTTTACATTTATGAATGGTACTTTCATTTCTGCAATTAGGCTAATACTCTTTTCCTTGCAATTAGGGCATGTTTTTCTTTTCTTTCTACATAAATGCTCTTTGTAGATTAGATGAAGGAGCGATCTCTGCTTGCCTTGATCTAATCCAATCAGTGAGGGTGACATGAGTAGAACTTTACCTACTTTGGATACAGCATTGTCACCTCTAAGTTTGTACAAACCCCGGGTTGATAATTTAAGTTGAGAGCCTTGGGAGTTGCAACATCCTTGATGCAACACCAAGGCTCATCACTTACCATACCAGAGTTCGTATGGAGTTTTATCACTATTTACTCGAACATGGGCCTTGTTAAGTATACCACAATTGTATGTATTGTTTCTCTCCAGAAGGCGTGAGGTGTTCCTGACTCATCAAACATGGCATGCGCCATTTGTTGAACTATTATGTTCATTATTTCTACAACTTCGTTTTGTTGAGGAGTTTTAGCTATGGAAAATTGTCTTTTGATGCCATGATGCTCACAAAAATTGAAAAAATCATCTGATATAAACTCTCCTCCTCTCTCAGATCTAAGACATTTGATTTTTAGTTCTAATTCATTTTCAGCCAAAGCCTTGAATATTTTAAACTTTTCAAATGCCTTCTCTTTATAGTTTCGTAAACCAACCCAACACATTCTTGTAAATTCATCAATCAATAGCATGAAGTATTGTTCACCATGAGGAGACTTCTTTCTCATAGGTCCACATAAATCAGTGTGAACAAGCTCAAGGAGTTTACTTGAAGTGCATCCTTTAGTTTTAAACTGAACTCTAGATTGCTTACCAAATTGACATGATTCGCAAATACTAGTTCAAGTGGAGAAATTTTGGGTAAGTCACAAACTGCTCCCATATTGCTTGATTTTTATATTGGAGAAAAGATGAGGTGTCCCAATATTTTGTGCTAAATCCAACTTTCTTTAGGTTTGCTCAAAAAACAATTCTCTTTGCCACCTTCCAGGATATAAACATTGCTTGGAGTTCTGGTCCCCTTGATTATGATCTTACTTGTTTCCAAATTTCTTACCACATAATTCTTTGATCTGAAAATAACTTCATGCCCCTAGTTTAACAATTGACTAACACTTAACAAGTTATGTCTTAGCCCATCAACAAATAAGACATTCTCAACCTTGAACTTTTCTTTTAGAAACACACATCCTTTTTCTTTAATAGTAGCAAGTGAGTTATTACCAAAAGTCACATTTTCCTTTCTTTCTTCATTTCATTAAAAGAAACAAACTTATCTCTGTCACCTGTCATATGCTTTGAACACCCATTGTCAATGTACCATATATTTTCTTGATCTCTTACATAATATGCTAGACTATAATTTTTAGAAGAAGTAATTTTAATTTTCCATACCCTCGAAGGTTTTGTCTTTTGTTCATGTTGATAAGATGAATTCATCTTTGCTTTTACATTCAATTTCTTCATGACCAAAATGATCACAAATATAACATTCAACTTCATTCTGAAGAGGGGAGAAAGCATTATAAGAAGACTTATTTGTCATGTTTGCATTATGTTGTTTTCTTGCTTCTCTAGTCATAATCGTTTTATAAGCAACACAATGAACTGCTTTGTGACAAAAGTTGTGACAAGTGAAGCATTGACCATTGAAGTAAGAATACCTAGGAGTATAATACCTTTTTGAGTAGCTTGCCCTTTGTTCATGGAAAGGTTGTTTTGCCTTAAAAAAGTTTGATCCTTCATTATTTTGTTGATACCTATAATTCTCATGATTGCTTTCTTTTATCGTATTGACAAAGCTTTTTGTACCTATTTCAAAAGATTTCATAGGTTCTAATGTTTCACTATTTTGATTTGGATTGTATCCAAGCCGTGTCTTGATTAGCAGAGTATGTTGTACTCTAATGATTTCTTCTAAAGTTTTAGATCCTTTAGAAAATCTAAGATTTAGAACCTTTGTTTTCTCAAGTTCCTTTCTTAGACCCACAATTTCAAGTTCTAAGTTTTCACAATGCCTTTCCCTTTCTTGGACTTGTTTCTTCAAAGCTTCTTCTACTGATTTAGTTTCTTCTATACAGATCTTTAACTGAGTTATTTCATTAGCAAAGGTGTTTTCTTTATACATATTGATTTCCTTTTCTTGATTCTTGTTTATGACTCTGAGTCTATCAATTTCTTCTAAAGAATCCATAAAGGCACCATCAAATTCATCTATACATTGTTCTTCAAATGCCATAATTAATTGACAATCTTGGTCTTATTAATCATCCTCATTTATGGAAGAATATTCACTATCTTCATGAGTATAAAAAATTTTCTTGCTAACAAAACTTATTTTATCATTCTTCTTTGGAACATTCTTTCCGTTTTCATGATTTTCTTTATAAGGACATTTAGTGGCATAGCGACCTACTCTTCCACAGACAAAACATTTAAAATGAAGCTTACCTTTGAACCTGCCAATTCCTACTTGGAGCTTCTTCACAAAATTCGCTTTTTCTTCGTTTGAAATGTAACATGTCTCCTTAGGCTCTTCTTTTTCTTTCCTTTGTTCGTGGCTTTGAATGGTGCTTCTCTAATACCTGATGTACCCCCTTTTCTCATCTCATAATGTGTCAAAATCCCATGTAGTTGTTCAATAGCGACATTCTTCAAATCCTGCATTTCTTCAGTGGCAAAGACTTTGGAATCGAACTTTGGGGTGAGTGATCTTAAAATATTTTCAACAACAATAGTATCCTTTATTTCGTCACCGAGATTTTTCATTGAGCTAGAAATCTCGTCTACTCTAAGGAAAAAGATTGCAATGTTTTCATCATCATGCATTCTAAAAGTCTCATACTGATTCTATATGTTTGGAGTTTAGCACTTTTTACCTTAGTGTCACCTTCATAGTTTTGGATAATATTATCCTATATTGCCTTTGCGATATCCAGCTGCATGAATTTCACAAACTCAAATTCAGCCAAACTTCCCAAGATAGGATTAACAACCTTTGCATTGATCTCATAATGTTTCTTCCCTACATCATTTGTTGGAATGGAGGTTGGGTATTGATATCCACCTTCAACGATTACCCATTCATAAGCTCCTAGTGCCTGCAAATATGCTCTCATTCTGACTTTCCAAAATATAAAGCTATTTCCATTAAATATAGGTGGCTTAATAGAAGATACTCCATCTTGACTACTCATATTGATGGATCTCGTTTTAAGCGATCAAACTTCTTTTGAGGGACCTGCTCTAATACCAGTTGTTAGGAAAAATACTAAGAGGGGGAAGGGGGAGTGAATCAACATTTTTAATGCAATTTAAACTTTCAATTCCATATTCAAATTTCTATATGCTATTGTTCTTCATGCAACTCACGTGTGTACGCAACTCTAGTGAATGCAAAATGTGTATATCCAAATAACTTAATTTGACATAAATTCCATCCACGTGTTAACTTAACCATTGGATTATTAATTAATTCAGTATGCAGTAAAGAACATATAAGTCACAACACATAAGCAACGCACATAGAACACTAGGACTTTCGGTGGAAACCAAATGTGGGAGAAAACCATTGTTGTTGTTGTCGTTGTGTTATCACCCAGGTTGTTCCCTATGACTCCCAAGGGAATACGGCCGGGGTAACCACTAACCAGTCTTTGAATTACAGTTTCTAGCCGAACTGTAATCAGAGAGGGCTCTCTCTTTATGATTTGTCTCTGTTCTGATAGTATCTTAGGCTAGATGTGAAGTTTTGATTTTGGTTTAAATTTGTTTGGTTGGAAAAGGTTCAGTCAAACGTGTATGCTCTTACCAGTATCTTATATAACATTGGGCAATGGAGTCAGTGGTCCTTTGGTTTGGTGTGCTATGTTGATATAATAATGAAAGCTGCAGAGCAAGATAATTGTCCGAGGAACAATGCTTTGAAATTGAGTTTGTGTGTAACATGTTCAGGATAAGAAAGGCAATTAAGGATCTTTCTATAAACTGATACTAAAGAAAAACAATTGTTACCTGGAAGCATTTAAGAATTTCTAGATAACATTCACTACATGAAATTAAATGTAACATGAGCATTTAAGAATTCATGTTTGTTTAATCCTGAAGAAAACATTTACAGCAATATAAGATTGAGCACAGGGTGTCAAGAAACATGTCCTGAACTTTTCTTTTTCTTTATTGCTAGATATGATGAGAATATGAAAATGAAATAACATAGGGAAACAGAACAGAGTTTAAAGAAAACATATCATTCCACCAGACAACGCAAGGATTCTGCAACAGCATTTAAATTATCAACAAGACACCATAGCTTCAGGAAATCACTGAGCTGAAATTGCTCTTCGTATTAAACTTTTCTGAAAATACAGAGTATACATGCCTCAGAGTAAAAATTACCAACCCCTTATGCGTTACTAAGGGGAGTATATATACAAATTTACATAAGAAAATATCAGAAAGGAGAGTGAATGTTCCATAAATGCTCAGTTAATTGCTGGAGTGTAGCCGCTGAGAGAGTAAATGCTGTGATCACTTTTAGTCCCTTAGCTGTCAGAAAAAGGTCAGAGACTGCTGACTTGGTGGCTCTTGGGGTTGGTTAGGGGTGTACCGCCAAAATTTACGCATTTCTTTATCTTTTTGGCTAGCCGACATAGTCTAAATGCTGAGTCTGCATTCGGCTGCTTTTAATGCTCACTTTATCCTTCTGTTTGTTTGATAGTGACCTGGAGCTGGCAGTGACTGAACAGCTGGAGCTACCGTGGCAGAATTTGAAGCATTGCTTGCCACCAATCTTCCTTTGGCATCTGATGCCTCCGAATTTTTATTAGAATCTCATCGGCCTCTGTATACCGCCAAAAGTTAGGAGGAGTTTCAAACAAATGATTTGCCTCACTTTCAATGAAAAATAGGCCTTCAAGTTTAGTGTACAAGCTCTGTGCTGTTGGAGGCCCTGTTTCCTCAGGAGTACTGCCAGATGCTGTGATTTGATTTTCAATGTAAGCATCCATTCTGTTGGTGAATTGATCTCTGGTAATCAGTTTCCCTGTGTTGTTCAGCAGGCCAGGCAATCCCCTTGCTTGCAACATTCCCATTTTGAGTTTATACTCCTCCACCTCAGCCTGTATTTCATAGCATTTTCTTTCTACAGTCTGTACATAACTTCTGAGAGTTAGCACCTTTTTAGCTGTGAGGATGGCCTCTGTTCTGTTGATGATGCCAATGGCTGCCAGCTCCTCTTTGTCTTGCCTGTTCAAAAAATCTATCAGTTGGTTTGCCTGCTCAGGTCTGTTTCCTAGCACTGTTTTGGCCCTCTGGATTTCTGTCTGTGCTTGGCCAAGTAAATCCATGTACTCATGGATTGTTTTGATGGATTTCCATTGTTTGGTGACAGCTTGGGTAATTTTACCCCACAAAATTATTTTTATGTCGGCCATGGTACTTTCCAGATTGAGCTCTTTTTCCAGGGCCTTTATTTTATCCTTTAGGGCCTTAATTTCTCTGCCCTGTTCTGCTATAGTTACCTTTGATTTGTCATACTTGGCATCTATCTCTGCCAATTTGTCCTTTGCTTTCTTTATCTCATCTGCCTGGAGCTCCATTGCCTTGACAGCCTTGGTCAATTCTTCTACATTTGGGTGGGCATCTGGAGCTGCTGTTGTGCCTGCTGCTTCTGTTGTAGGGGCCACTGTTGCCCCTGAAGTTGTTGCTGTTGCTGAAGCTGTTGGAGGAGCCTGGAGTGTAGATTCTCCCTGTTTTTCTTGTAGCGTTCCTTCCAGTTCTTTCTCCAATTCTTTGATCCTCTGATCTTGCTGTAGAAGGAGGTCAAGTTGCTCATCAAGCTGTTTTTCTTTTTGTAGTTCTGCTGTCTGGGGGTGTTCTGTAGGTAACAACCCCAACCTCTTCTTCATGGCATTCAGATCATCATCTTTCTTCTTTATGAGGGCCTTTACACCTGTTGGATCACTAGGATCATGCCCTAGATCAATAATAATCTCCTCCAGAGACTTTATTCTATTGTCCTTGGCCTTAGAGGACATCCTCTCAAAATCAAGCTGAGTGTTTGTGTT
Source organism: Pinus tabuliformis (assembly GCA_031772625.1). Taxonomy (NCBI): domain Eukaryota; kingdom Viridiplantae; phylum Streptophyta; class Pinopsida; order Pinales; family Pinaceae; genus Pinus; species Pinus tabuliformis. The sequence goes on along the minus strand of CM062805.1, from coordinate 697,371,909 downwards.
CTTCAAGGAATCTTTCAGCTCATGGGCCAGTGTGGCCTTCTCAACCACTGTGGCATAGACCATCTCCCCAGTCTGCTTGTGGAGTTCAATCTGGTTCATAGGATGTATGTCTTTAGCTAGGACCTCCACCCTTGTTTTGATAAAATCTGCAGTTGTCATTGGCTGTGGCCCCTTGGGTTTGAAATGGCTGAATATCATTTTTTCTTCCTTGAAGTCATAGACCGACATCAATCTTTCCTGCTGGGCTGGTGTAGCATCTATGAACTGTTTGTAAACCTCAGCCCTTAATAACTCATTTGCTGCCTTGATCTTTTTAAAAGAAGCCTTAGTGCTTTTAGGCTTCTGGCTTTGGTGAGATGAGGATGACACCTCCAAACCAAGCTGTAAAGTCTGCTCCTGCTGAAAGGAGCTTGTCCCTGTATGTTGGCTTCCCTCCCTGTCCTTTCCTGTGCTGTTTAAGACATCTTCAGTAATGTCTTCCACCTCAGGGGAATCTGCCCTTTGTCTTTTGGCCTCTGGCTGATGGGAAGGTCCACTAATAGGAGTGGACTCTTCTCTCTCTCTTTTAGAACCCCTCTCCTCATGGGCTGGGGTTTGCAGAATAGGTGCTGTAGGAGTCTGAGTTTGTGGAGGAGGAGTTTGATCTTTCAGCTGCTCTGTTTGTTCCTCCCTCTGCAGCTCATTTCGCTGCTTAGTTTGCTGTTCAGTTGAAGGGGCTGCCTTCTCTTTCAGTGTTTCATGTTCTGCATCCATTATGCCTTTGCCTTTATCCACTGCTGCTGCCGATGTAGAGGGTGCCTGTGGTGCTGTCCTTGTCACCGAGGTCCCTTCTCCTACTGAGTGAGGCGGCCTGAAAGGTACCTGCTGCACATAGTCCAGGTCAATAGTCTTCTCAAGCTCTTTCATGTTTTTAAGCATTCTTTCTTCTTCAGTTAAACTCTCCACTAGGGTGTCCAGCTGCCATTCTTGCAAATTGGCATACTTTTCTATGTGTGGGTAGTGACAGTGCTTAATACTCAGGAGTCTGTACTTATTTCTCCTAGCAGTGATGAAACCTTGAGGGTCATAAGGGACCCATCGAAAACTATAGGACAACTTATATTTGTCTTTGAGGATCAAGTCTGCAGATTCCCATCCTTCCTTCTTGTTCATAATGAAGGGGCCCAACTCATTTTTGAAACTAAGGTGGGCCTTTTTCTTGGAGCTGTGGAAATGGGTGAGGTCTGACTGAATTAATTGCCTGTAATACTCCAAGGCAAACAACCTCATAGGTACATACTTGGGGAGCCTGTATGGACAGAGCTCACAACCATAAACTCTGAATACAGTATGGTGTTCATATAGGTACCAGTCACCTATTTTATATTTTTTAGAGAGCTGCAGAGCTTTCTTGATTTCATTAGATACTCTAGGTGGAGGGGAGCTCATCAGCATGCAAGAGACTGGGTACACAAACTGGTCCACAAATTCACAGTAGGTATAGGGTGAATTTGTGACTTTATGATAAACTGAGGTCCAGAAGATGACAGATCTTCTCTCCCCTTTATTATCCAGCCTTCTGATGTAACATGGGAAGGTTTCAGAATGATGAAACATGAACAGATGGTAGATGTAAGCTGAGTATCTGAAGACCCCCTGTCTGTCCACCTTGCTTAATTGATCATGAATCTTATTGGCTATAAACTTAGCAAAGTTATACTTTCGGGCAGGGGGTTGACGCGGGCTGTAAGCAGACAGCAACACTAGCATGGATTTATCCACATGCTCACTGTTTTGGTATTCCAATACATAGGCTATCATGTCTAGTAATAGCCTGCCTATATCATCGAAATGCTCCCTCAGATAGGGAGGTGGCCCTGTAGGCTGGCATTCAGGTCTCATGAAGTTCTGGGTGACCTTTTGCAGCTCCTCACTGGTCATCTTATCACCAGTTTCCAGCAAATAAGTTGTGGAGAACGGGACCAGCAACTCTGTCTGATCAAACTGTAACATCTTGTTGATGGAGTCAGCATTTATATAGAAGAGGATCCTCCCTGATGGAGTATTGACAGCTCTGTGTTGGACATCATAGTGTTCAGCACATAGGTGGATGATTTCAGGGAAAACATTCACAGCTGGGAGACAGTAATAGGGCAGGTTTGACTCCCATATCCCATGTGTACCATGCCCCTCCTTATAATCTTCCCTTAGTTGGGTGAATGTCTTCAAGAAGTCCCTGTCTCCCTCAAATTCCCCAATGAGACAATCCTTGTCAATGAATGGCAAGGCCTCCAGCTCCTTGTTGGTTTGATTTAATGGAGCTACACTGAGGGAAGAGGATGCAGAGGCTGCCATGCTATAATCTGAATTTGTGCAGGTGGAAGTACTGGCTTAACAAGTCTATAAGGACTTAAGTAGCAGGTGAACTGTAAACATAGGCTAGTGTCTTCCTTTTAATGAAAAAATGCAAGCTGGCTTTTGTGGTTTACTGCAAATTCACAGGGATGTGAATTGCTAATGGCAAGCTTTAAAGACAGTGATGTTTCTTTGGTAAGAATGCAGGTGGCCTGTACTCGGCAAAAGGGAACAATGCCGAGCACCTCGGGGGCAATTTTACAGTTTTAGCTCGCGGACTGATCGCTCCAGGGTCGAATTGTGGTTTAGGGATGGTGCAGATTGTTTGGGTTCACTTCAGATGGCAGGCAGAGCTGAACTTAGGAGTTTTAGCAGTCTTTTAATGGTGAATTTTACAGAGAATTGGAATGCATGGGCAAAGTAGGAAAACTGGCGAAATACCTGGAAAAACTGGCTTGAAAGCTTGCGGGCCGGCCTGTGGAGGCTTAATGCCGTCGACTTCTGAATTTGCAGCGGTTGTAATGTCGAATTTGATGGCTGGAGGACAGATTTCGCGGCAGCTGGTCGACAACGGCTACTTCTTTTGCGCGTGATAATGACCGAAAACGACTCATTTAGTCGTTTATAACGTTAATTTTGGAAAAAATGTGTATTTGGCGCTTTTCCGCCGATGACGTCAGCATGACGTCATGGCGGGGCCCGGGTACGGAGGTGACGTGTCTGCTGAGGTGTCCGCCAGGGTGGCAGGACACGGTGGCGGGTGGATGCGGTGGCAGGACTGCGTGGAGGGCCACGGGACGCGGGGGCGGTCATAGGTGAGGTGACGTCAGGATGACGTGCGCATGACGCAGGGGGAAGGGTGGTAACAGGGAGGGTGGTAAGCGGGTTCCCCGCACCGCTTTTGCTGGCGAGTGGTATTGGGGAGGGGGGCTCCGAACAACCCCGGCGATTGACACGCGTCCAGGGTACGGAGGTGGTAAAACCGCTTTCCCCGGACGCTAAAAGTCGGCAGGTCGGGGAACAGCAATGACCGCCCACCGTAAGATCTGGGCGCCTCGAGATCGGACGGCTGGCGGGTCCTCCGACGGATCGTGCAGGTTGGGGGGGGCCCGCCGGCCGATTAAAATATTCTTTTTAAATATTTCGGGCGGGGACCTTAGAATAGTGAGTTTTTATGGGTTTTTTCGGGATTTCTTGGGTTTTTCCAATAATCTGAATGGGGTTTATGGTTAGAAAGGGTTTTTATAGGCTTTTCTTTGCAAATGAAGGGTTAAATGAGTGGATTGAGCTGTAGCAAGGGAGAGAGAGACAGTGGAGGCTCATCAAAGTGACCAGATGTCATTTTGATTCCTTTTCAGAGAACATATGGCTATAATGCCAAGGGGAGGGATATTTATACAAAATTTTGGGGTTTATACACCATGGTGTTAATACTAGTAGGGGAAAGGTAATGTAGGGGGGTTTACATAGTAGTGTTAGAGTTAATATGGATGAAGGGGTAAATGGAGGGGAAACTACTAAGCTTATTTGAAACTTGCTTAGTTTAGAGAGTAGATCAAAATGAAAAGATTTTTAGACAAGAAATGTGGCTTCTGAATGAACAAGAACCACCATGAAACCATGATGTTCTTCCCTGAATCTCAACTGATGAGGGGATGTTAGTAATGAAATGGAAGGGGGAAGGAGGGAGGTTAGTCATGCTCCTTGCTGTAACTTGATGAAGATGAACACCTTGTCAATTGATTGATTTTACTCTGGTAAACACAGTTAACATATCTGCAATGGTAAAGATAACCTTTCTGCAACCCCAACTACTTACCCAGCTTCTTACCTAGCATTTTTATTACTTCTTGGAGGGTGCACTTGGACTTGCAGACCCTTTACTTGCCTTTTCTTTTCTTTGGCCCTTTCTTTTGTTTTTCTATCTATTTCTACCCTTATTGCTTCCAAGGCCCCAGATTAAACAGTTGGGAACCTTAATTCTCTACCTAACTACTTGTCCGCCAAGATTAGACTGTTTGGACAGACTTCTTTCTCTATTCTACAACTGAAAATTTAAAGCATGACATGGTCCAGATTAGGCTGTTGGACCATCCATCAAAATTGAATCCTTATCAAGATATATACATACCTTGTCTCCTTATGAAAAATATGGGATCTTTGCATCATCAAAGCAGAGCATATTTGGATTTTCTATAACCAATCATGAAACATGAAACCTATTGATATAGGTAGCAAACAGTGGCTCCACATGGGGATGGTTTTTCATTTGAAAGACCAAGAACAGCAGGTCAGATTGCCTTGGTCCATGGCTGCCCAAATCATTCTTGAAGTTTGCTGCTTTGAAGTGCCAAATTGTGTGCTTCTCTTCTTGGTAGACCTCTGATTCTATTTACCTTCTGCTGGTCAGTCAATAAACTTGGAAAACTGCATTTTTACAATCTAAACAGAAAACAATATGTACATCTGCATATATACAAGGGAGAATCGGGTTGCACTCATGGATGATATTCAAAATAGTGCTTCAGCATCCTGCCATTCACAGGTCCTTCGTCCAAATCAGTTTCAGTGAGACCTTTTAGGAAGTAAGTGTTGTTACCTTGCACTGCTTGGACAGCAAATGGTCCTCTCCATAAAGAATCAATTTTTCCATGTTTTCCTTTCTCTTCTCTTCTTGCATCCCACTTGAGGACTTTATCACCAACATTAAAATCTTCTGCTTTGGTTCTTCTGTCAAAGGCTTTCTTTAGTTTTTCTTGTAACACTTGAACCCGGCTGAAAACTTGGTCTCTGGTTTGCTGCAAGCATATGATTTGATTTATTCTTCTCTGCATATCATTTGGTTCAGCTTGGCTTTCTTGAAGAAGCTTTATGACAGGTATCCCTAGTGATGAGGGAAATCTGGCCTCTAGTCCATAAACCAATTCATAGGGGCTGGTCCCAATTGATCTCTTGGTTGTTAGTCTATCTGCCCATAAGGCATTGACTAGTTTCTTGTGCCAGTTCTTTTTGTTCTCTTCAAGTACCTTCTTTATAATGTTTACAAGGCTTTTGTTTGATGATTCAGCAAGGCCATTTCCTTGGGGATAGTATGCAGTAGAATGGCCCAAAGTAATATGAAATTTATGGCAAAAGTTCACCATTTTCTTGGATCTGAAAGCAGCAGCATTGTCTGTAATAATTTTATCAGGGCAGCCAAATCTTGCTAGTATGTTGTTCTCCAAGAACTGAATGATAGTGGAATCATTTGCTTGTCTGCATGGAACAGCTTCAATCCACTTGGTGAAGTAGTCTGTGGCTGTCAAGATCCATCTATGTTGGCCTGAAGATGAGGGATGAATTTCCCCAATGAAGTCCAATCCCCATTGTTGAAAAGGTCTCTCTGTTGCAATAGGCCTTAAGGGAAGTGGCAGCAGTTGTCTCCTTCCTTCAAACACTTGGCATTTATGACATGATGTGATAAATTTCTTGACATCAGAGAACATGGTGGGCCAGTAGTATCCAGCCCGTAGTATTTTATCCACAGTGGACTTCCAGTACAGTGTCCACCACAGTCTCCTGCATGAAACTCTTGCATGATATTGTTAGTTTCATTTTCAATTAAACAGCAGCAATATCCCTTCATGGTTTTTCCAAAGTAAATTGCCATCCATCACACAAAATCTTGATGTTTTCATTTTTAGGAACCTACACTTAGTTTTGGACAGTCCTGGGGGAGCACACAGGTTTTGTAACACATAACAGATATCAGAGTACCAGGGGGATTGTTCAAAGGCTACATTGATCTTTGGAGTCGCCAGCTCTGTTTCACTGTCCAGCTGATTGATGTCTAAGGCTTGAAAATTTGTTTCTGTCATTAATTTGGCCAAGCCTTGCCCTTTTATTAGTTTTGTAGGTTTTATCTCAATGTCAAATTCCAAGATACTGGCAATCCATTTTCCTCTTCTGCCTTCTAAGTTTTCTTGGGTAAGAATGTCTTTGACAATAGGACTTGGCACATATGCTTTCACATGGGAGTAAAGGATATAAATCCTAAAGTCTTTGATTGCTTTGACTAAAGCATAGGCTTGTTTTTCCATGATTTGATACTTCAAAGGTGCATCCCTTAGAGCTTTGCTAAAGAAAGCAATTGGCTTCTCATTTCCTTGGTCATCCTTTTGTAATAAAACAGCTGCAATAGTATGATGGGAAGCAAAAGAGAAAATGATAAATTCTCTGTCAAACTGAGGATTGGTCAAGACTGGGGTTTGGGTAAGGGCCAATTTTATACCTTCAAATGCTTGATTGGCTTCAACAGTCCACTTGACCTTTGAATCCTTTTTCAGCATGTTGTTTAATAATCTGCTTAGTTCTGCCAAGTTTGGAATAAACCTTCTCAAGAAATTGATTTTTCCCAAGAATCCTTGTAATTCCTTGACATTTCTTGGGTTGGGCATTTGTAAGATGGCTTGGATTCGGTCTGGGTCTATTCTAATGCCATCTTTTGAGATGATGTGTCCTAAGAGCTTGCCTTCTTCTAAACCAAACAGGGATTTCTTGGGATTCAAAGAAATTCCATATTTTCTGCATTTTAGGAAAATCTGTCTCAAATGTTTTAGATGCTCTTGGTCTGATTTTGAGAAAGGTGTAAGGTCATCTAAATAAATGACTAAAAAGTCATGAATTTCCTTGGCAAAGGCAATATCCATTGCTCTTTGAAATGTTGCCCCTGCATTCTTCAATCCAAAAGGCATCTTTACATATTTGAAAGTTCCCCATGGGGTTGTAAATGCTGTTTTGTCCTGATCATCAGGGTGAACTAAGATCTGGTTAAAACCTGAAAATCCATCCAGTAATGAGATCCTTGTGGCCCCCACTACTCTCTGCAAAATGTGATCCATCTTGGGCAAGGGGTAATTGTCTTTGAGGGATACCTGGTTTAGATTCCTTAAGTCCACACACAGCCTGATCTCACCTGTCTTCTTTCTTGTAGGGACTAAGTTGGAAATCCATTCAGAGAATTTGATTGGCGCTATGATGCCTGCTTTGAACATTTTATGTACCTCTTGTTCCATTGCCGGGAGAAGCATAGGATTGATTCTCCTCAGTTTTTGTTTAAAGGGCCTTTGGTCAGGCTTGAGAGGGATGGTATGCTGGATAACAGAGGTATCATAGGACTTCAGGTCCTCATAACTCCATGCAAAAACATCCTGGAACTCTTTGAAGAGGTCAATGTATTTTGGCTTTTGGTCAGGAGGTAAGGACGCTGATAATTTGATTATCTTGGGTTTGTCAATTGTACCTATGTTACATTCTTCAATGGCTGCATTTAGGGGCTGCATTTTTGGTTTTCTGGGAATATCATTTGAGTCAAAGATGTCCTCTAGTGGGGTTAGGCCTGTTGGTAGAAAATTGTCCTTTAGTTCAATGACTTCAGTTTCAGCATTGGATACTCCCTCTTCCCAGTCAATTTGTTGAATTTGATGGATGTTTTCTATATTGAAAATAGTTGGATTCAGCATTTGTTTTGCTGTCCTAGGTGATATTGGCTGAGCAGTCTGTTGGAACTGTATTTGTGATGGACTTGCTCCATTGAATATTTGTGATTGACTTGCTGTCTTAAGTATTTGTGATTGACTTGCTGTCTCATTGTCAATATTTAATCCTGCAAATTCTTGCTGCAGAGTTAAAAACAGGTTTATTTGCTTGTCATCCTCAAATACTTGCCAATTATTGATGTTGTTTGGAATGGAGGGTCTGTGTTTTACTTCAGCTGTGAAACGATGGTGGGGTTCAAAGGGCAACTTGCAGGTACTTGCAAATGTAGCCAAGCTATGGGCATGAAGGTTCTGGGTCCTAGGGATTTTCATAATCTGAAATTCAGTAAATGAATTTAATAGTTCAGCAGCAGCAGACCTATAGGATCTCAGCCTTTTGTCATTGGTAACAAAATTACCCTTAACCTGTTGAATAACTAAGTCTGAATCACCCATGATTGAAACCTTGGCCGCTTGTAAGAATTTTACTAACTTGAGGCCTAGCAGAAGAGCCTCATATTCTGCCATATTATTAGTACACCTGAAATTTAATCTGTAAGCTCTGCCCTCTGCATGGCTATTTTCTTTATTGTGTACCCAAACTCCGGCCCCTGCCCCTAATTTGTTGACTGAGCCATCAAATTCAAGGAACCATAGAATATCTTGTTGGGAAGGAGATTTTATGATCTGTTCATGGGCTGGTAATGTAAGTAGCAGTTGTGGTTTTTTCTCTAGTTTGTCTTCTAGGACAGTCTCATCATTCAATTGGCTGTTTTTGACAATTAAGGCAGCAGCACTATCTAATGTTAGATTGACTGTTGTTTTATGAGTGATACTACTCTCATTTGCGTCTTCCTCTTGTATGAACATCTTGGTTTCAACTTCACCTTTTGAGGGAGTAGTTGCATTATTGAAGAGAATGTATGAGTCCATGTCTGAATGAACAGCATATATAGGAAAATTTTGAGGTTTTTCTTCACTGCTGACCATATACTTCATTAGTGTTTCTCTATACAGTCTTTTTGGTTGCCCAAACACAGAGATGGTGGCATATGACATGTCTAATTGTAGGGAACCTTGGAGTTTGGCTCCCCATGATCTTGATAACAGCATTCCATACTTAGGTGGGATATCAGCAACTACCACATCCATTAGGATTGTCTTGTTTGGGTATTGAACTAGAGAGACACATAAATCTTTTATGAGACCTAGGCACTTGACTTGGCTGGAGTCAAAGGAAAACAGATCCTTGTATGGTCTTGTTATGTCCAAATTCAATCTTTCCATGACTGCTTTTGGCATAAGGTTGTGAGAGGCACCTGAATCAAACATTGCATTATGTAATATTTTATCATGAACATGTAAACTGACATAGAAAGGCAGTACCCCTGTGACTACTGTTTTTCCATCCACTTCTGGCCCAAAAAGGAGTTCTGGGGTGTCATCCAGTACATTGACATCATCTTTATTGCTAGTGAGTTGTAGGGACCTTTTGATTTGTAATTTATAGCCGTCATGCTTGGCTAATTCCGAGAGAGGGATAGCTATTTTTATTTTGCTAATTTCTGTTTCGAGATCAAAAGGTTTTTCAGAATGGGTTTTGGGGTTATAGGTGACAGTTCTCTCCTTGTTCATTACATCTTCTTCTTGATTTTTATTTTGTCTTTGGGATTTATCCTTGTTAGTCAGTTCTTGAGGAGTAATATTTGAATTAGGATGAGAGGATGAAGTGTCCAAGGACTGCTGTCTTGAGGACAGTGGTTCAGCGATTTCTTCAACAATCACTTCTTTGGTAGGTAAGTTTAGTTGGTCACTAGGTTCTGTGACTATAACTTTTTCAGGCTGCTGATTAACCTCTTTCTTTTCAGGCTGGTTGATATTCACAGTTCTGCTCCTCAGCTTGTATTGTTTATGGACTTCATAAACAGCAGTGTCATAGCCTTGTTTAAAGTCAAAGGATTCACCTGATTTAGTTTGGAACAGTTTTATTTCCTCATCCTCATGATCTTCTTGTGTTAAGAAAACTTGACTTTCACCGTCTAGCCCTATCAAATTTATCTCAGGATCTTCATTTGGCTCAGTCAATGTGGAAGTTTCAGCATAGTTTTCCTGAAATGGAGGTCTGATTTCAGGATCAGCATTGGCCCTGCCATTGTTTGTGTTTGGGTTCCTCCTAAAATTTGGATTTCTAGGAGGGTTATTTTGTGGTGCTTCCCATGATGCTTTTCTTTCCACTGATTCCACCCTATCACCCAATCTTTTCATGCTATTGAGTATGGCATCAAGCTTTTGGTCAAAGGCTGTGGGTTCTTCTTTGTATATGCTTCTCTTTTCTAACCTTGCCCTGTTTCTTTTGGCAATCAAGTTTGCTTCTACTGTGACAGCAGCCTTTTGAGCGTCTTCAAGGGTTTCAGGTTCTCTTTCCCTCAACTGAAATGCTATGTCAGAATCAAATCCATCAGGGAATTTGTACAAGGCCAAATCAGGGGGGGGTCTCAAGTTTTGTGGTATTGCATTGTACACATTGTTGAATCTAGCACAATACTCTAGAACAGTCTCTTGAGGGCCTCTCTTGATTGTTTCATATTCACCAAGTATGTGCAGGGGATCTTTCTTCTTCTCCCATCTGGTAGTAAAGGCCTGATAAAGCTCATCAGGGGTTGTGATAGTGTTTGCAGCAATTGACCTGAACCAGGTTCTAACATCACCGGTCAGGCTTTGGACAAAAATTCTCATCCTCACACTGTCATCATCTATCTCATAGTTTTCAAAGTGATCTTGCATCCTCTTAGCATGTTGAATAGCAGAGTAATGGCCAGTGGAGTCAAAATATGTGATTTTGGTTTGGTAATCCTGGGGTAGAGCTGGTGGATTAGCAGGTAGCCGCAAGGGTGCATATCTATTTGCCATATTTGGTGGGTTGGGTGTATTTATAGGGAGTGCTGGGATAATAGGAACAGTGGGTACCACAGGGGTAACAGGTGAAGCTGAACCTGAATGATGGTTGAAGGGGATATGTGTAGTGAATGAGGATGAGGGAGGAGGACTTTGAGATGTGGATGGTGAACTAGGAGAACTTGGAACAGACCTAAAGAGGACTTTAAGTGGAGTAGAAAGGTTGGGAAAATCTGCAACTGAGGTCAAAATAGCAGGCTGGTCCTGCTTTTGTTGCTTCCTGATGTTTCTTGGAATAGTGTTTGGATTATCAACAATGATGGGTGGATTAGGGTCAGGATTAGCCCTAGTATGTCGAGGATTTTTCTTAGGAGCCAGTTTCTAACTGTTTTTTAGGACTTTTATAGGAAGTCTTTATATATGCAAGGACTGGATGAAGATTTTGGAATGGCTATATACGTTTCAAAGCTAAGATGAAGATTCCCTAACAAGCTCTTCCCTAAAGCTGTCACTGTGGTACAAAAACAGTTCTAAGGCCTCTTGGCTGGTTTCAGGCTTGATGGTAGCTTTGGAAGATAGATAGTAATTGAAAAATCCTAAGAAGTCCCCAGTGGAGTCGCCAATTATGTTATCACCCAGGTTGTTCCCTATGACTCCCAAGGGAATACGGCCGGGGTAACCACTAACCAGTCTTTGGATTACAGTTTCTAGCCAAACTGTAATCAGAGAGGGCTCTCTCTTTATGATTTGTCTCTGTTCTGATAGTATCTTAGGCTAGATGTGAAGTTTTGATTTTGGTTTAAATTTGTTTGGTTGGAAAAGGTTCAGTCAAACGTGTATGCTCTTACCAGTATCTTATATAACATTGGGCAATGGAGTCAGTGGTCCTTTGGTTTGGTGTGCTATGTTGATATAATAATGAAAGCTGCAGAGCAAGATAATTGTCCGAGGAACAATGCTTTGAAATTGAGTTTGTGTGTAACATGTTCAGGATAAGAAAGGCAATTAAGGATCTTTCTATAAACTGATACGAAAGAAAAACAATTGTTACCTGGAAGCATTTAAGAATTTCTTGATAACATTCACTACATGGAATTAAATGTAACATGAGCATTTAAGAATTCATGTTTGTTTTAATCCTGAAGAAAACATTTACAGCAATATAAGATTGAGCACAGGGTGTTAAGAAACATGTCCTGAACTATTCTTTTTCTTTATTGCTAGATATGATGAGAATATGAAAATGAAATAACATAGGGAAACAGAACAGAGTTTAAAGAAAACATATCATTCCACCAGACAACGCAAGGATTCTGCAACAGCACTTAAATTATCAACAAGACACCATAGCTTCAGGAAATCACTGAGCTGAAATTGCTCTTTGTATTAAACTTTTCTGAAAATACAGAGTATACATGCCTCAGAGTAAAAATTACCAACCCCTTATGCGTTACTAAGGGGAGTATATATACAAATTTACATAAGAAAATATCAGAAAGGAGAGTGAATGTTCCATAAATGCTCAGTTAATTGCTGGAGTGTAGCCGCTGAGAGAGTAAATGCTGTGATCACTTTTAGTCCCTTAGCTGTCAGAAAAAGGTCAGAGACTGCTGACTTGGTGGCTCTTGGGGTTGGTTAGGGGTGTACCGCCAAAATTTACGCATTTCTTTATCTTTTTGGCTAGCCGACATAGTCTAAATGCTGAGTCTGCATTCAGCTGCTTTTAATGCTCACTTTATCCTTCTGTTTGTTTGATAGTGACCTGGAGCTGGCAGTGACTGAACAGCTGGAGCTACCGTGGCAGAATTTGAAGCATTGCTTGCCACCAATCTTCCTTTGGCATCTGATGCCTCCGAATTTTTATTAGAATCTCATCGGCCTCTGTATACCGCCAAAAGTTAGGAGGAGTTTCAAACAAATGATTTGCCTCACTTTCAATGAAAAATAGGCCTTCAAGTTTAGTGTACAAGCTCTGTGCTGTTGGAGGCCCTGTTTCCTCAGGAGTACTGCCAGATGCTGTGATTTGATTTTCAATGTAAGTAGCCATTCTGTTGGTGAATTGATCTCTGGTAATCAGTTTCCCTGTGTTGTTCAGCAGGCCAGGCAATCCCCTTGCTTGCAGCATTCCCATTTTGAGTTTATACTCCTCCACCTCAGCCTGTATTTCATAGCATTTTCTTTCTACAGTCTGTACATAACTTCTGAGAGTTAGCACCTTTTTAGCTGTGAGGATGGCCTCTGTTCTGTTGACGATGCCAATGGCTGCCAGCTCCTCTTTGTCTTGCCTGTTCAAAAAATCTATCAGTTGGTTTGCCTGCTCAGGTCTGTTTCCTAGCACTGTTTTGGCCCTCTGGATTTCTGTCTGTGCTTGGCCAAGTAAATCCATGTACTCATGGATTGTTTTGATGGATTTCCATTGTTTGGTGACAGCTTGGGTAATTTTACCCCACAAAATTCTTTTTATGTCGGCCATGGTACTTTCCAGATTGAGCTCTTTTTCCAGGGCCTTTATTTTATCCTTTAGGGCCTTAATTTCTCTGCCCTGTTCTGCTATAGTTACCTTTGATTTGTCATACTTGGCATCTATCTCTGCCAATTTGTCCTTTGCTTTCTTTATCTCATCTGCCTGGAGCTCCATTGCCTTGACAGCCTTGGTCAATTCTTCTACACTTGGGTGGGCATCTGGAGCTGCTGTTGTGCCTGCTGCTTCTGTTGTAGGGGCCACTGTTGCCCCTGAAGTTGTTGCTGTTGCTGAAGCTGTTGGAGGAGCCTGGAGTGTAGATTCTCCCTGTTTTTCTTGTAGCGTTCCTTCCAGTTCTTTCTCCAATTCTTTGATCCTCTGATCTTGCTGTAGAAGGAGGTCAAGTTGTTCATCAAGCTGTTTTTCTTTTTGTAGTTCTGCTGTCTGGGGGTGTTCTGTAGGTAACAACCCCAACCTCTTCTTCATGGCATTCAGATCATCATCTTTCTTCTTTATGAGGGCCTTTACACATGTTGGATCACTAGGATCATGCCCTAGATCAATAATAATCTCCTCCAGAGACTTTATTCTATTGTCCTTGGCCTTAGAGGACATCCTCTCAAAATCAAGCTGAGTGTTTGTGTTCTTCAAGGAATCTTTCAGCTCATGGGCCAGTGTGGCCTTCTCAACCAATGTGGCATAGACCATCTCCCCAGTCTGCTTGTGGAGTTCAATCTGGTCCATAGGATGTATGTCTTTAGCTAGGACCTCCACCCTTGTTTTGATAAAATCTGCAGTTGTCATTGGCTGTGGCCCCTTGGGTTTGAAATGGCTGAATATCATTTTTTCTTCCTTGAAGTCATAGACCGACATCAATCTTTCCTGCTGGGCTGGTGTAGCATCTATGAACTGTTTGTAAACCTCAGCCCTTAATAACTCATTTGCTGCCTTGATCTTTTTAAAAGAAGCCTTAGTGCTTTTAGGCTTCTGGCTTTGGTGAGATGAGGATGACACCTCCAAACCAAGCTGTAAAGTCTGCTCCTGCTGAAAGGAGCTTGTCCCTGTATGTTGGCTTCCCTCCCTGTCCTTTCCTGTGCTGTTTAAGACATCTTCAGTAATGTCTTCCACCTCAGGGGAATCTGCCCTTTGTCTTTTGGCCTCTGGCTGATGGGAAGGTCCACTAATAGGAGTGGACTCTTCTCTCTCTCTTTTAGAACCCCTCTCCTCATGGGCTGGGGTTTGCAGAATAGGTGCTGTAGGAGTTTGAGTTTGTGGAGGAGGAGTTTGATCTTTCAGCTGCTCTGTTTGTTCCTCCCTCTGCAGCTCATTTTGCTGCTTAGTTTGCTGTTCAGTTGAAGGGGCTGCCTTCTCTTTCAGTGTTTCATGTTCTGCATCCATTATGCCTTTGCCTTTATCCACTGCTGCTGCCGATGTAGAGGGTGCCTGTGGTGCTGTCCTTGTCACTGAGGTCCCTTCTCCTACTGAGTGAGGCGGCCTGAAAGGTACCTGCTGCACATAGTCCAGGTCAATAGTCTTCTCAAGCTCTTTCATGTTTTTAAGCATTCTTTCTTCTTCAGTTAAACTCTCCACTAGGGTGTCCAGCTGCCATTCTTGCAAATTGGCATACTTTTCTATGTGTGGGTAGTGACAGTGCTTAATACCTAGGAGTCTGTACTTATTTCTCCTAGCAGTGATGAAACCTTGAGGGTCATAAGGGACCCATCGAAAACTATAGGACAACTTATATTTGTCTTTGAGGATCAAGTCTGCAGATTCCCATCCTTCCTTCTTGTTCATAATGAAGGGGCCCAACTCATTTTTGAAACTAAGGTGGGCCTTTTTCTTGGAGCTGTGGAAATGGGTGAGGTCTGACTGAATTAATTGCCTGTAATACTCCAAGGCAAACAACCTCATAGGTACATACTTGGGGAGCCTGTATGGACAGAGCTCACAACCATAAACTCTGAATACAGTATGGTGTTCATATAGGTACCAGTCACCTATTTTATATTTTTTAGAGAGCTGCAGAGCTTTCTTGATTTCATTAGATATTCTAGGTGGAGGGGAGCTCATCAGCATGCAAGAGACTGGGTACACAAACTGGTCAACAAATTCACAGTAGGTATAGGGTGAATTTGTGACTTTATGATAAACTGAGGTCCAGAAGATGACAGATCTTCTCTCCCCTTTATTATCCAGCCTTCTGATGTAACATGGGAAGGTTTCAGAATGATGAAACATGAACAGATGGTAGATGTAAGCTGAGTATCTGAAGACCCCCTGTCTGTCCACCTTGCTTAATTGATCATGAATCTTATTGGCTATAAACTTAGCAAAGTTATACTTTCGGGCAGGGGGTTGACGCGGGCTGTAAGCAGACAGCAACACTAGCATGGATTTATCCACATGCTCACTGTTTTGGTATCCCAATACATAGGCTATCATGTCTAGTAATAGCCTGCCTATATCATCGAAATGCTCCCTCAGATAGGGAGGTGGCCCTGTAGGCTGGTATTCAGGTCTCATGAAGTTCTGGGTGACCTTTTGCAGCTCCTCACTGGTCATCTTATCACCAGTTTCCAGCAAATAAGTTGTGGAGAACGGGACCAGCAACTCTGTCTGATCAAACTGTAACATCTTGTTGATGGAGTCAGCATTTATATAGAAGAGGATCCTCCCTGATGGAGTATTGACAGCTCTGTGTTGGACATCATAGTGTTCAGCACATAGGTGGATGATTTCAGGGAAAACATTCACAGCTGGGAGACAGTAATAGGGCAGGTTTGACTCCCATATCCCATGTGTACCATGCCCCTCCTTATAATCTTCCCTTAGTTGGGTGAATGTCTTCAAGAAGTCCCTGTCTCCCTCAAATTCCCCAATGAGACAATCCTTGTCAATGAATGGCAAGGCCTCCAGCTCCTTGTTGGTTTGATTTAATGGAGCTACACTGAGGGAAGAGGATGCAGAGGCTGCCATGCTATAATCTGAATTTGTGCAGGTGGAAGTACTGGCTTAACAGGTCTATAAGGACTTAAGTAGCAGGTGAACTGTAAACATAGGCTAGTGTCTTCCTTTTAATGAAAAAATGCAAGCTGGCTTTTGTGGTTTACTGCAAATTCACAGGGATGTGAATTGCTAATGGCAAGCTTTAAAGACAGTGATGTTTCTTTGGTAAGAATGCAGGTGGCCTGTACTCGGCAAAAGGGAACAATGCCGAGCACCTCGGGGGCAATTTTACAGTTTTAGCCCGCGGACTGATCGTTCCAGGGTCGAATTGTGGTTTAGGGATGGTGCAGATTGTTTGGGTTCACTTCAGATGGCAGGCAGAGCTGAACTTAGGAGTTTTAGCAGTCTTTTAATGGTGAATTTTACAGAGAATTGGAATGCATGGGCAAAGTAGGAAAACTGGCGAAATACCTGGAAAAACTGGCTTGAAAGCTTGCGGGCCGGCCTGTGGAGGCTTAATGCCGTCGACTTCTGAATTTGCAGCGGTTGTAATGTCGAATTTGATGGCTGGAGGACAGATTTCGCGGCAGCTGGTCGACAACGGCTACTTCTTTTGCGCGTGATAATGACCGAAAACGACTCATTTAGTCGTTTATAACGTTAATTTTGGAAAAAATGTGTATTTGGCGCTTTTCTGCTGATGACGTCAGCATGACGTCATGGCGGGGCCCGGGTACGGAGGTGACGTATCTGCTGAGGTGTCCGCCAGGGTGGCAGGACACGGTGGCGGGTGGATGCGGTGGCAGGACTGCGTGGAGGGCCACGGGACGCGGGGGCGGTCATAGGTGAGGTGACGTCAGGATGACGTGCGCATGACGCAGGGGGAAGGGTGGTAACAGGGAGGGTGGTAAGCGGGTTCCCCGCACCGCTTTTGCTGGTGAGTGGTATTGGGGAGGGGGGCTCCGAACAACCCCGGCGATTGACACGCGTCTAGGGTACGGAGGTGGTAAAACCGCTTTCCCCGGACGCTAAAAGTCGGCAGGTCGGGGAACAGCAATGACCGCCCACCGTAAGATCTGGGCGCCTCGAGATCGGACGGCTGGCGGGTCCTCCGACGGATCGTGCAGGTTGGGGGGGGCCCGCCGGCCGATTAAAATATTCTTTTTAAATATTTCGGGCGGGGACCTTAGAATAGTGAGTTTTTATGGGTTTTTTCGGGATTTCTTGGGTTTTTCCAATAATCTGAATGGGGTTTATGGTTAGAAAGGGTTTTTATAGGCTTTTCTTTGCAAATGAAGGGTTAAATGAGTGGATTGAGCTGTAGCAAGGGAGAGAGAGACAGTGGAGGCTCATCAAAGTGACCAGATGTCATTTTGATTTCCTTTTCAGAGAACATATGGCTATAATGCCAAGGGGAGGGATATTTATACAAAATTTTGGGGTTTATACACCATGGTGTTAATACTAGTAGGGGAAAGGTAATGTAGGGGGGTTTACATAGTAGTGTTAGAGTTAACATGGATGAAGGGGTAAATGGAGGGGAAACTACTAAGCTTATTTGAAACTTGCTTAGTTTAGAGAGTAGATCAAAATGAAAAGATTTTTAGACAAGAAATGTGGCTTCTGAATGAACAAGAACCACCATGAAACCATGATGTTCTTCCCTGAATCTCAACTGATGAGGGGATGTTAGTAATGAAATGAAAGGGGGAAGGAGGGAGGTTAGTCATGCTCCTTGCTGTAACTTGATGAAGATGAACACCTTGTCAATTGATTGATTTTACTCTGGTAAACACAGTTAACATATCTGCAATGGTAAAGATAACCTTTCTGCAACCCCAACTACTTACCCAGCTTCTTACCTAGCATTTTTATTACTTCTTGGAGGGTGCACTTGGACTTGCAGACCCTTTACTTGCCTTTTCTTTTCTTTGGCCCTTTCTTTTGTTTTTCTATCTATTTCTACCCTTATTGCTTCCAAGGCCCCAGATTAAACAGTTGGGAACCTTAATTCTCTACCTAACTACTTGTCCGCCAAGATTAGACTGTTTGGACAGACTTCTTTCTCTATTCTACAACTGAAAATTTAAAGCATGACATGGTCCAGATTAGGCTGTTGGACCATCCATCAAAATTGAATCCTTATCAAGATATATACATACCTTGTCTCCTTATGAAAAATATGGATCTTTGCATCATCAAAGCAGAGCATATTTGGATTTTCTATAACCAATCATGAAACATGAAACCTATTGATATAGGTAGCAAACACGTTGTATTCTTTTTTATTATATAAATAAAATATTCATTACATTTTGATTTCGTGGAGACTCTAACCATTACACAGGCACCCAGCTACAAGCGACTACAACCTCCACTTGTTCTCCAGTACCCACTGGAAGGGAGCTCCTACCCCCTCACTGAAGGTTGCAACCCTCAACACCTTATGGACCACGTTTTAGAATGTTTCACACTGGATCCACCTTTCAAAGAATCATCAAACAACATGTAGGCCACCTTTCATCAAATTTTCACGTTAGACCCACACCAAAATAATCCCAAACCAACATGTCAAACTGAAATACTGAATCTGAATCACTAAAGCATTGTAAACCAACTAAATCTCTGAAACATAAAGCTACTGAATACAAAAGCCAACCAGAACAAATGAAATTTAGAATATATATGTGACTGTTCTTAAGAGAACCAACATATATACGCACTTCCTCTCCATAAAACTCGCATACATATATCAGATTATTGAACATTGAATAATTTGGCTAACTAAATCACTGTAACACTGAACCACTCACTGAATCAAGTACCGAACTAATCACAAATCATTGAACCATACCCAATCATCATAGCTAATCAATATATCAATCCACAACTCAAAACCCAAGCAACACTTCCAAACAAGAATCATCATGATCAACACATCATTGACAGACAACAATAAGTAAAACAAAATCTCCAACTATCAAGCAACAATTCAAACCCTAGTACATATATGTCACTTCCATAAAACAAATCAATGTATGTATGCAACTATCATGCATACCACTCGCGTATATATACTAACACACTGAAAAATATCAATGAAACTATATGTGACTATGTTGGACTAGATCCGCATATGTACGCGACCTTGCTGAAGAAAACTAGCGTACAAATATTGAACTACTGAATCAGATCTTCGCTGCAAATCACAATCATACTTTCTGCAAATTTCGTTGTTAAGTCACAAATTGCTTTAAACACATTCAAAAAGATCTTGCATCATTTGATATTCAAATACAAACGTATCAATAAAATTTAACCATTAGTGATTAATGCACTTTTAGATTTTCTAGATATGAGTCATCTCCTTACTCCCTAGTGCACATCTGTTTTAGATCAGATCACACACAAATGACTATTCACTTTCACACTCAACACCTTATATAACTTTTGTCTTAGCCAATACCTTAGGTAAATCCTTTGGTAATGTTGTTAGTATTTGTTGATGGGATCAAATAAATGTTTCCGCAACAATTGTTATGGGAAAATGCCATGGTAATGACCCCTGGTATCTAGATTTCCATGGTTTAGATTATGTATGCAACTTTTTCTCACATGACTTGTGTATGTACGTGACCCTTCTTCATGGGAACCACGCATACTTTCTTAAACTTCACCTTTGTCATTCATCTGTAACTGAATTGTCATTTCTCTATCCATATCATCTGTAGCATATGTACCTATTATCTGCTATAGTTCCACAATCATATTATCACATTGTTGTCATCAAGTACATCTTTATCAAGATGGTTGCCATTAAGGACAACACATTAGCCATAATGCCAACAAAAGCCTCAAGCAAGCAAACAAAGTAGCAACCCAAATAGTTCTTCTTTGCAAGTAAAGTGAAGGGGCAACAAGAAGATATGGAGAAAGAAAGAAGAAAGTAAGGAGAGTTGTATTTCTTACCTATGCAGCCAGGATGAAAACCAAATCAAGATGAAAAGGAAATTAGAAGGTAATGTTGTTGTGAGGATGGGCCAATGAATCTTTGGAAGAAGAAGGAGGACAATCTACTATGTAGGAGTATATCCTCTATTTTTCTTCACTCAAATAAGAGAATGGCCTTAAGTGAGGCCAAATAAGTCAGATGAAGGTAGCTAGAAGGAGTAGACAGAGAGGTGCATCTGAATAATAGGAGGCATGGTTCAGTCCCCATGCTGATCACAATGATTAATCTATTTATTTCAAATGTATCAGCATTGGAAGAGGAAGGAAAGTGCATCCATCATGGTTTCAAGTGGAGTACACAACAATATTTGATGTTTTGAGAAGAGGAAAGGCTACAATAGAAGTGTGGAATGACAAGAGGCCCAGAAGTTAAGTCAGGTCCATAGGATCAGTCCCCAAGCAGAAGTGAGAAGGACAATGTGAAAAGATTAGAAGAGAGCATTGTCTCAAGGGAAGCTACTTTAGTAGCAATAGCATGCAGCATTCATTACCCTTAGGAAGAGGTGATTGCATAGGAAACAAAATTTTAACAACAATCCCTATTTGGATTAACATATCTCAGGGAGAGAACTAGTGTGTTGGGATGCTCAAAAGAAGTGAGCACAATCTCAGTGGCAAGAACAATAGTGGAAGAATAAGCCTAAATGCATTACTAATGGTTGGTATTTGCAGTAGGAACAATACTATTTGCAATTTCTATTAGTATCATTTTTTCTTTAATTAATACAAAAGATGTAATGGTAGAGAGAGCATTCGACCAATGACAATGAGGTGTCTAGAATTGGAGGCATTCAAGGAAGAAGCAATGTATGTTCAAGCAGAGCATGTACTATATTTCCAGTTCCTAAAGTAGCAATAACTACAAAATGACACACGGACATATTTTGCTAATGTCTTGTTTCGTTGGTGTTTTTTCCCATGATAGTGCATTAGGGTATTGAATGATAGCCTTTAGCCTTTGAGAACAGAAGTTTGCAAAGAAGGATGCACATCAATAACTTTACCCTTAGTCATTAATTGAAAGGGGGAGAAGAAGTAGTTTTCACCCCTTTTCCATTGATGTCAAAGGGGGAGAGTAAATTGTGATGGCCCATGCAGAGGAGAGAAAGCCATTGCTGGATCATGCAAGGAGAAGTGTGGAAGTAGCATGAGGATTGACCATCAATGTGTATAGGTGATGAGGTGTTTCCATCAATGCTAAAGGGGGATATTGTTTCATATTTGGCATTGTCTAGATGGTTGGTGGCATCCAATGTGTTGGCATTGATGTCAACTTGGCTAGTAGTGATGGAAAATGGGCTAGCATTGATGTGTATGATGTGTGGTAAGCTTAGGGGAGTCTCATGTTTGTTGCACTCTTTGGTAGAGACTCATCATAGTAGCAAGATATGCAAAGAAACGATAAAATCCTATCGTTATGATGGTCATGGAGTCCTAGGCTTTGAGTGCATTTATGCCTCAGAAGATCAGCTCAGTTGCTCTTGGAGATGGCATAGTTGGATAGTGCTTAGAAATATCTTTGCAGTAATATGTGGAAGATAAAAAATGGCCTCCTCGATTTAAAGTCAAAGTTGAGTACCCCAAAGTCAAACTACATAAAAGAGCGCACAAGAGTTGAGTGCTCGGAATGACATTAGCTCGGGAGGTCCTTCCTAGGATAGCAGCGGTGCAACAAGAGTCTAAAAGCCTTGGGGTGCGTTAAGTGCAGGGCTAAGGTGGTAGAGCGACACAATGTCAGAGAAATGGGCCAAGACCGTTTAAGTTTAACAAAGAAATTAGCTGAAAAACTAAGGCCTTGGAAGCCCTTCTCTCACCTTCCTAATAGGTGTGTGGCAACATTATATGGGCTCATGATGATGTCAGCATGATGATGATACATAGGACACTTGGCAGGAAGATTCAGTATATTGTAGTGTCCTAATGGACCAAATTCGGGTGAGACGTGTAACCACTTAAGAGGCTACATGGGGTTGATGATGCCATCCTAGGAGACATATCCCGAAAGAAACAAAGATGTGCATAGAGAATTAAGATTGGGGAAGCCGTTAGGTTGGGAAGCCAGGATAGTCGCAAAGGTATGAAGCGCTTTCCCAAAAGAAAAATCCTAGAAGTAGATCCTAATAGGAACTCGGAAGAGAAACTCAAATGGAAACTTGGAAGGCATATCGAGGAAGGTAAAAACCCAGAAGTAAATCCCAAAAGGAACTCAAAAGAAAAAACCAGAAGGAAATCCTAGAAAGTTCACACAGGAGGAAAAGCAAAGGCACGCCAGGAGTTTTAGACAAGATAATGGGCCTGGGAGACGAAGACTTGATACATGAAGGTTCCCCTCGGAGGAAAACAAAGGTGCATTAAGAGTATTGGTTAGGATAACAGAGTGGGGAGATTTTTTTTTGCCAACATCTGACAGTGCCTTCAAATGATGAAAGGCGCGCCTATGCTATGGTTTTGTAATGGTTTCACGTATTTTTATGATCATGGGCCTTTGGGATAATTATAATTAGAAAGGGTCATGTGGTAAACAAAGCCTTTGGATTGAAAATAAAATTGTTGCATGCTTGGGCTATAGAGTTCAATGGATGAATGAGTCGACAACTTTGACAAAGTTCCTCCATATTTGGAAAGTGTACCATATGTGGCATTGTGTCACATTTATGGTTAATGGGCATAGAGTTGGTTGGTAGTTGATCATGAACTAAAGGGTCGAGGTTGAAGAAATGTGGGAACAATGTTAAAAGCATGGAATGAGACAATAGCTAGATATACAAATTTGTGTCAATGGCATAGAATTAATGCAACTTGTCTTAAACATAATTAGACATCCCTAATATTTCTTGCATGCCATAAAGAATTAGATGGAAAAGATGGTTGAGTGTAGAAGACTTGACAGTATCTCAGAGAGGCCATGTTGAAGTACAATATAAGCTTTATGGGCAATTAATGAGCATGGTGAGCCTTGATGAAGCGCACAGTTTCACTGAGAATTAACTCTCAATATGGAGAAATGCTCAGGTGTCCATTCTCATAATTAATTCTGCTGCAAAGGCCAAGCATTCAAATGGGTTAGAAAAATGGGAATTCATGTTTGAGTATGCTCTCGGGTAGCGTGGATGATAAAATGAGGTTGATAGAGATAACATTGTACCCTATGCAGCAGAGGCTAGGAATACAATTATGCAGGTGGGGGGTAATGCGACATTGTTGAGTGTAAAACAGAGAGCTCTGGTGTGAGTGTGTGCTACCAAAAGAGGCCAAATGGGCCTATGCAGAAGTGTAGGCCAAGAGTAGATTATGCCTAATGTATGAGGGTCGAAATCTATTGAGTTCTGAGTGTCTGAGGACTGTGAGCAGAAGCACTGAATGGTGTTGTTGGTGAACAAAGAGTGCAAAGCAAGCTAAGGTGAGAGCTTTGGTGTGTAAGTGTGATGCTATGAGAGGTTGAGAGTGCCTATGCGGAAGAGAAAGGCTGAGATGTGGGCTAATGGATAGTTGAAGGTTGAGTGTTGGTTGTTTGAGAGTCGAAAGTAGAGAATTGAATGTTGCTGCAGGTGGACAAAGTTTTGTGTAAGTTGAGTAAAGTGAAGGTTGTAGAAGAGAACAAAGAGTTGAAATTAGGAAAGTGGTTGCCAATTACATAGAGCAGTAAGTTACTCATTTGGTGTTGGTTGGTGCCTACAAACCAAGGAGTTGGTGCTCCCATTTGAGTGGATATTTGAGGAGAGCTTGGGGGTTGGTGCCTCCTGCAAGTTGGTGGTCGTATAAATCCAAGAAGATACAAGATGGTTCTCGCAACAAATCCATGAAGTCGATGTTTCATATGGTGCTCCTAGTAAGTTGATCGAGTGTTTACAGAAAAAGGGAGTTGGTGCTTCCTACTAGTGGGTGTTAACAAACAATCAAAGGGAGTTGGTGCTTCATTTGAGTGGTGGATCACAAAGAATGATGTAATAGAGTGGGATCTCATATTTACATCGTAATAAAACAAGATTCGGTGGTTTTTCTCCCTGAAGGGTTTCCACGTTAAACCTCAATGTCTCATGTGCATGTTGTTCATGATGTATGTGTTCATGTGTTGATTTTTGTTGCCATTATTTGATATGTTGTTGATGGTCACATGGATAATTTCCAAGTTTGAATGTGAAAATATAAATTGACATAAAAATTTGAAATTAGCCTTAATGGTTATTCAACCCCCACCTCTCAGTATTAAACATTATTTCCAACAATTGGTATCAGATCTAGGTTCCTTCAGGAACAATTTAACCACTTGAAGGTAGATCAAGAGGAAACATGGCTATTGAAACTTGGCTTACATCAGAAGGAGTCCCATTTTTTAATGGAGCATATTATGAGCTCTGGAAGATTAGAATGGGATCCTATCTGATTGTCATCAATGAAGATGTTTGGTTGGCTATAGAATATGGAGAGAAGAATGAGTTCAATACATAGGCCAAGAGGATTACAGTGAAAGGGCTATCAAAATCAAATGCTGATAAAGTGATACATTGTGAGACAACAAAGGAAACGTTGAACAAGTTCCAATGTTTGTATGTAGGAGACAATTATGAGGCTCGTGAGAGGGTTGATGAACTGTGCTGCTTTAGTAGTGAACCAAAACCTACAAATGTATTTGTTGGTGATAAGAAGAGAAGGAAAAGGAGGAAGAGTGTATCCAAGAGGAAATATGTTCAAGAGATCAAAGATATTCTTTCAAATGTGCAAGCCACTGATATTCACTCTCAAGATGATGAAGAACCAAAAGAGAGGTCGTGTTGCACAAGAGGCATGTTATTGCTCTATGATAAATGTAAAGAGATAGATCATTTATCTTCAATATGTTCATATGATGTTTGTGAAGAAGGAAATATAATTTCATCATGTCGTAGTAATGAAGATAGAGATGACCATGCATCTAGTAGTGGTGAAGATAGACCTACTTTAGTAGTAATAGCAATTGTGTTATCACCAAAAATTGAGCATCTAGCCATAATTTACTAGATGGATCGAAGTACACCATCTAGGGCCAATTTTACCACAGTAAAATTGCTTTCACTGTAAGAAATTACTTAATAAACCACATTTGTTAAGTCATTTATAATTAAACCCATGAAGATTAATTAAATAAATCACTATTTATTTAATTATTTTCTAGGAATAATTAAACCATTGTTTAACTAATATTTCTTGTCATATTTGACCTAGTTATGAGAAATAAATAGATAAATCTTTAATTGTATTATTTTTCTCTAGGAATAATTAATTAATCACTAATTAGCTATTATTCCTTGTCAAATTTGACTAAATCCCCTAGGAATACTTAAATAAATCATTATTTGTTTATTATTCATTAACCATATTTCTTGAGATGATAAATAAATTATTTATTTATTTATTATTTCTAAATAAAAGTTTAATTACTTTTTCCTCCAACCAAATATAACAAAATATTCCAAATGATTAATTCTAGAATTTGGTTAGTAATATTTTATTAGTTCCCATTATTCAAGAATAACCTAATGTTTTGTTATAAATGGAAGGGTTTTACAATAATTCTTCACTTTTGATTATTTTCATTGTTGCACTCACTGTTGTAACACTAATTATTATCACTATCACAAACCATTTTTCTTTTCCATTTGAGTTCTCATTGAGCTCAAACATTTTGTTTGCTGGGTTTTACACATTATAGAGGAGAGAGACTCTACAAAAGATGAAGACATTGAGGATAGCCAAGAACCCATCCCAAAGAGAGGGACTGGTAACATTATTTGTTCCCTTCACAAGTGTCGTTTTAATAAAATATGTTATTTATATATTTGGTTTCCATTGAATTATTGGGGTTACTTACACTTATTTTCCTATTTGATTTTATTGTTTAACTATTTCTATTGCATAGATCAAGGCTTTGGTAGGTTTTGTTTCTATCATTTGCTGCAGATCCACACTGTTTAACAACCATTTTTACTGTTAGAGTTGTTTTTCATCCACAACCTAAAGTGGTTTCTTTTCGTACACCTTCGAGAAGAATATTACATAACAAATTGGTGACTCCGCTCTGTTTTTAATTCTGATTCAGAAACCTGGGTGACCTTCAGTTTTCAACTTAGGGTTTTCTTTTTCAGTCTCTAATGTTGTTTACTAGCATTCTAACCCTAGATCAGTCAAATTTCTAACTTCCGTAGTTTTTTTTTGTTGTTGTTATTTCCGCAGGTCATAGGAACCAGCCGCGACAGAGATGACAAATTTTACTGAGACTTGTCGTCCGAAAACTGAGGAGCAAAAATCACACTTTTCTACCCCAAACTTGCGATCTGGAGGACATCAACGCACTTTCTGGCCCCAAAAGTGCGATATCCCCCTAAACATGTCAGTACCTGCGATTTTAGGGTTTCTGGGAATTTTTCTAATCTTTTTCTGGGTTTTTTCGAGAGCAGTATGCTGGGTTAGTTGACCATTGTCTTAGCCCGCTTAGGCCTTGATCTACTCTGTTTCGCTCATCGAATTGGAATTTATCCCCTTAGGGCTTTGAGTACGCTTCCATTGTTATAGGAGTAGTTTAGCCAAGGAGTCTGAGTTTTTGCAGAATTTTCAGCCATATTTTCTAGATGTACCTTCCTTCTTCAGATCTTCAAAGATAGGTTGTTTCCATCCAAATTTCCCTCTTGAACCTTGTTTGGTCATTTGCCTTAGGGTGCCACTGCTTGCCCTAGGTTTCAAACCCATCTCCCTATTTGTTGCATCGATTTTCCTCACTGGTTTTTTGTTGTTGCTGCAACACTTTCCAACAGTATCATATCATTTGATCCAAGTCCCACCGACACTTAGATCTCTTGGCGTTTTTTGTGTGTTTTCAGTTTATTTCACCACCAACTAGCACAATGTTTACAGACTCAGTTTGGGTGGGGTTTTAGATAGTTGATTTGTTGTTTATTTTCTGTTTTTTAATTTCAGTTAATTTCAATAATTTTTTTATTTTTTCAAACATGATTTGAGCTTAATTAATAAATACACTTGCATACACAAGCACACCTTAAGCGAAGGGCGCTTGGTTTACACTGCCAAGCCAAGACTTAACTTAATTAATTTATCTCCCCACACAGAGACAAAGACATTTTGTTTATATCCCTTCATCATTTCTATGTCACTTGTGTCTTACAACCATTGCACCACCAAGGCGTTTGTCGCAGAGACTCTTAGGCCTTCATCCCCAATTTCTGCTTGGGCATATTATTCCCCCCAAAGGGTTCGAGTTCATCCTCACCTGAGTCCCAATACTGAATCTTATTCTGGTTCATCTGATTCCTCATCCGATTCCGAGCCTCCTTCACCGCATATCGTCATCATGTCAGGACCCACTGTAGGTGCAGGAACACAACTTGGTGTTGGCTTTGGTTCTACCCTGGTAGTCACATCTAGCAGAACTGTTACAGGAACCGTTCCAGCAGCTCGAATGTTACCTTCATGGCTAGGTTAAACCTCCCGGATTTTAGCCGGTTGATTAATGACCCTATACACCACGATGCTGGTTGGCCATCTATGCCAAATAAGCTTCCCTCCGATATTCCCAAGTTTGAGGGTAATTCTGGATAGGACGCCACACCAATCACGTCCAATCCTTCCATATGTGGTGTTCATCCAATTCCATCACCGATGATTCCATTCGTCTTCTGTTGTTCCAACACACGCTCACTGGAGATGTTGTGAAGTGATATGTTGACAAGCCCATCGCTTCTCATTCCACTTTCATGACGCTCGCTAAAGTGTTCCTTTCATACTTTTAGTTACCTCTTTGATACAACACCGATATAAAGCTCTTGACCGCACTTTGTCAGTTCTCTACCACCCGTCTTTTCGATCATGGTCAGAATGGCGTAAAAGGAGGAGCATGTGCCGTGTCCCACCCTTCAAAGACCGTGTCTACCTTGATTGGTTTCTTAGGACCCTTTTAGCACCTATTGCCAAAGGTGTCGTGTCTCACTTTCCTCAGATAGAGGAAGAGGCTCTCCAGACCGTTCTGAGATATGACTTGATTTATGCTCAATCTGGTTATGTCTATACCGTTATACTAGACCTCCCTCGTCCTGGTGGTGCCAATGCACCTGGGGCATCTCACATCGCCAACGATATCGTTGGAGCTATTTCACATCCTTCACCATATAGTCAACAGATTTATGGTTATCCGCAAGGGGGCCCTAGTTCATCCAACACTTATCCCCCTCCTGCTAGCAACGTGTATTCAGTACAAATCACATCTTATGCATTTACCTAACCACATCAGCAAATGTCTAGGCTAGCTAGTACTCAACCTCTCTACCGAACCGTTGCCCCCTCACCATCTTACACCTATGCTCCGTTGAGCGCTCCAACCCCTCAGGCATTAGCGCCACATCCTCCCATGCATCCTCAGCCCCAACATCCACCGCCCCCTCAGGGTCAAGTGTATGCACAACAGAGTGCGACCAATCCCCAAAATTCGAAGAAAAAGAATAAGGGGAAGGGTAACAAGGGCAACCAAGGTAATGAACCCTAAGGGAACCAACCTACCACCAACAACGAGCAACGGGGCGACCAACCCAAGCAAAACAAGGTTATTAGTATGAACAAGCCTTGTGCATGTTGTGGTGTACATAGCCATTATACTCATGAGTGTCCCCTCTTACCCCAGATGCACCAAATGTGGGACGTCCAAGTATCTTCTAGAGTTGAACCGCCCATGCAACAATCGCGTCAAAATCTTGTGCCATCTAAATCGGCCGTGCTTACAAATCCTTTCCCTCAGCAAGGATTTGTTACAGCTCAACCTTAGCAAGGTCAAGCAGTCCACCCTCCCCAACCTTTTGGTTTTGGTGACTACTAGATCCTCATGATGAATTTTGACGAGGTTAATACCTCCGATATCAACTTGCAAGCTCGGTCGCGTCAATATGACAAGCCATCGTCTTCGTCCGCAACTGAGACCAAAACCAAAGCATCTACTGAGCCTCTTATGACACCAAATGATCCATTACAGATCCCTCAACCTAAAGTTGAGTCAATTCCCAAGATCCCCAAAGGACCATTACATCGTAACGCGGCTTCTAACCGAGTTGCCCATACATATAGTATAGTAGATGACTTAGCACAATCACTTGCTGCCATGTTGACGCTGGAGGTTCTCTAGTTGTGCCCATCTCAAAAGAAAGCTCTACTAACTGCTTTGGGTGCAGTAGATCCTTCAAACGATCATTTGATTGTCTTTCTCGTTGATACGTCAGAACATCCTCCATTACCTCCATCCGTTGCTTTCCAGATACCAGTCTGAGTCCATAAATCCATCATCTCTCGATGTATTATTGACGAAGGTGCATCCACCTACATGATGTCCGCTGCCATTTGGAAGCAAATCAAGTTACATAATATGTCCCCATTCACCATCACTTTGCATGCTTGGGACGGTCACCCCTCCCAACCTCTCGACATGTATTGAAATTGTCCAGTGACTCTTGTGGGCAAGACTGTTCATGTAGATATTGAGGTTATTGATGCCCCTCTATATTACAACATTCTATTGGGTCATAGTTACACATATGCCATGTCAGCTGTCACATCTGCAGTTTTTCGTAAGATGTGCTTCCCCCATGAAGGGAAGATCGTCACTATCGATCAGTTGACATATTATGAGCCATCATCCTTAACCTCCCCTGAGTCCATTATCTCATCGATGTCCAGCAAGCAGTTTTCCATCCCTCTCACCGAAGTTTCACCCAGAGTCTACAAAGATTCCACCTTATTGGGTGCTTTCCCTGGTCCTCCCCCTCCCATCTCTGAGACTAACTCTTTGAGTGTTTGCATGTTATAAGCGTCATGGGCTGCTCAAAAGCAGTCTGGTACCTCTTGTTAATAGCGAGCTCCTCAGCACCCTATTGTTACCATCTCAACTGAGCCATTCGGATCCACCCCCCCAGGACCTCCTCCATTTGTGGTTGCGTCTCCTTTGTTCCCATCAGGAGCTATTCCTCCAGGTCTTAACCATCCAGGAGCTGTTCTACAGGGACATTACCCTGTAGGATAGATACGCTTTTTGTTTCCTGCTCCTAAAATATTTTCTGTCCCTATCACGGCTTCATTGACTCTCCCTAATATGACTTTGGGGATCCTAGTCTGGTACCTTGATCTCCCAACAAACAGTCTTCTTGGTCAACTCAGACCATATCATGCTTTGACCCCGGTTCAATTGTCCCTACAACCCTTGTCGCTGCTTCAGTTCCATCGAAACCTCAACAGGAACCCACTCCTGTTGTGAAAGCATTTGGATAGGGGGGCAAAGCTAAGAGGAAAGAACCTAAGGACAAGGCTTCCCAAGCTCCTATAGCCCCCAAAGCTCCAAAGCCAATACCTCTGTGTGCTTTGTGTGAGGTTATTGGGCATGCCACCAATAACTTTTCGGAGCTTCCTCGTCTCAAAACTTTGGTTCATGAAACGTTTCCTGAGTCTAATATCCCTGAGGTCCAAGTTACCTTACCAGATTTAGCCAAAAGACTTAAAACGTTGCACACAAATCACCCTTGTGCCTTGTGCGATCATTATGGTCATTATTCCCATTGTTTCCATCATCTCGATGAATTTTGTGATTGCCTCCAAGTGCTTTGCAAATTCAAGGCCACTCGTAGTGGATCATCTACTCCTCTACATGTGGATTCTGGTACCACTAGTACACTAGAACAAGGGGACTCTGGTCCCACCATCGTGATCCCTCCCCCCAATGTCGAGATGACGGACTCCATAGTCCATATCCTTTACCTGTCATCATCCTTGAGTTCCTCACAAGAAAACCTTCCTGAGGTTTTTGCGTATGCTTCTATCGAACCTCCTTCGTTGGAAACCTGGGTCTCAACATTGGTAGATTTTCCATCTACTAGATCATTGTCTACCATTCCAGATGATGTGTATGTGAACCTTATTTCTCAGGATGATGCACCAGGTCCTGTTGCTGCATCATGTAGTTAGTCTTCCTCCCGTCTGCCCATCTTCCATTCTGATGAGGACAGCATGGAAGCTATTTCTACCCCTGATTACCCTTGGGATGATATGCACCATCGTGCGTACTTCATGTCACAGCAATCTCATGACCAATATGCTGTGCAATCAAAAGACTTCATCCATGGTGAAGTCGATTGGTTTAGACATCCCATCCCTGCCCTAGATGCTTTCGAAGAAGGGAATATGGTCGACATCTCTCCTACTATCAAAATCAACATTTCTGATAAAGTAGGGATCGAAGAAAACATTACCTTGGGGGAACAGTGCACCCCGGAAGAAATTGAAGCTTACACCAAGTTCTTTAAAGAACTTGTGATGTTTTCACTTAGTCTTACTCAAAGATGTTCGGACTTGATCCTTCCATTGTTGAACACTATATCGACACATGGGTCGATGCCACTCTTGTCCATTAGAAGTTGAGACCCATTCACCCTTCTTGTCATGAGACCATTAAAGCCGAGATCGACAAGCTCAAGCAGGCTAACTTAATCTATCCCATCGAGTATACCACATGGGTATCCAACCTGGTTCTTGCTCTCAAGAAGCAAGGCACCATTCATGTCTGCGGATTTTTGCGACCTGAACAAAGATTGTCCCAAAGGAAACTTTTCCACACCCTTTATTGATCAGATCATTGAAGAGTGTGCGAGGCATGAAATTCTATCCTTTATGGATGGATTTTCTGGGTACAACCAGATCAGTATCCGTCGTGCCAATCAGTTAAAGATTGAGTTCAATAATCCGTGGGGAACCTTTTCATATAGGGTCATGCCATTGGACTTAAAGAACGTCAGAGCCACATTTCAACGGGCCATGTCATACTGTTTTCATGACTTGACGTACCTTATTCTTTCTTACCTTGACGATCTCACGTTCTCACGTTCGCTCTAGGTCTCAAGCGCAAAATATTCATGATTTGCACACCATTTTCCTCTGACGTCGCAAATATAACAACCATCTTAATCCATTGAAATGTGTCTTTTGTGTTCCTGTCAGCTATCTATTAGGATTCATTATGTCTTTTGTTGCTTTTAACGACACCTGCAGCATGAGTGCTTTAGGAGATATAGAAAGATTCCTATAGACACCCTCTGGGTTGATTGTAGGCCTATGCCTAGGACATATTAAAGAGAGGAGTGCATGGAAGACTATGAGTGGGGTTTCTGTTGCACCCTAATTGTCACATAAGTAAAAAGAGAATAAAGGGGGCTTGGTTCAATAGTCTGTCATGTAGGTAAACTCAAGTCGATACATGGATCCAAACGCTCAGGGGGTAAATCAGGCCAACCTCAAAGATAAATGTCTGGCTCTAATGGCTGACACACAACAATAGGCAACTTTATATTGAAGTTGAAGTAAAGTGAAGAGGAGGAAAGGAAGGAGGGAATTCGATGCAGAGGGTTGTAAACAGGACATAATCCTAAGCAACGATGTTCCAACCGAAGGGTGGAATTTGATACATAGGGATGTAAACGACAAAAAATCCTAAGCAACGATGTTCCAACAGAAATATGGAAGAGGGAGGAGGTGGAAAGATAGAAACAACAGAGTGCTTATTGGGGTTTCATACCAAGTATAACATGGGTACCTCTATCAGCAAACAGTGTGAGTAAATTTGTGCTCATACAGGTGCTACATGTTAATCTCATAACACAAGTAAATTTGTAATTGCTACAGGTACTATAGGCTATTGAATAACACAAGCAAATCTATAATATACACAAGTATTGTTCTCTATTTAGCAGCCTAGATAAATCCATGAATCAGGCAGAAACCGACAATCTCATTACACTATTTCAGAGAAGGAAAAGCATATATGAAGTGAGATTATAGAAGGGAAAACATATTGTGCATTGATCTACTTGGAATCACCAGGGAGTTTCATTAATACTTGAAGGGTCCAAATACCAGTCCATTACATTCAGCATGTGTCACTCTGATCCCTTATGAACAGGCCATTTAGAACCAAGAATGGCATCTTAGAATTCAGACCCTCACGGGAGCGAGATTCTGGAACCTCTTTTAAGTGTTTCTCCCCCTTATTTATACAAAAAAGGGGGGGTTTTGAATCAACAATTACAAAATATCTCAGCCAGGGCCAGCTGTTCGATTGACTAGCTGTCTCGACCTGTAATGGCTCTATTGCCCAAAATGCTTAAAATCGAGATTTGATCCCTTTCTTAGTGCTATGGAAATTATAGAAATAATAAGGAAATAAAGAAAACTGAGGGATGATGGGAGGAAGTATCCCTCTGCAGTTGCTGTGAAAACCCTCGGTTAGGCTACGTCTCTGTCATTGTGCATCCCTCTAGCTGCTTAACCGGTCCTTGTCACTTTCGCCTTAACTGCTTGAATAGCTTGTTCTCTGGAGTTGGGAGTGGGTTGTTGTGTATTGGAGTGGAGTCCCATTCCTCTATTTACTGTCAGAAGTAGGGTGGTGGAGTAGATGAATTTATTTCAACGGCCATGTAGTCCTTCGTTTCTTGTTGCAGGGGCTTTTATAGGATTAGCCCATATCATTTTGCCATTGCCCCATACCTATATTCAAAGTTTTAGTTGCTGACCCGTCCGTATTTAAAGCTCTATACCTCGCTCCCAAGGCCTCACTGTATCAAAACTTTTGCACTAAAAGACGTCACAGAAAAACGGGTCGCAATCGCCCTTTGGCAGTCACAGGCACAAGGTCATAATGGTGAGGGCGGAGACTACATAATGCGCAGTCCATTCAGGGTCTGGTGCAGCTGAGTTGCCCGGTTAGGAAGATTTTCAGAAAAATGGCTAAGTGTGGGAGGAAGGTAGACTTGTGATGAACTTGAACTTATGATCACACACTTAACATACTTTGACGACACAAAAACATAGACCATTGGAGCAACAATAAATAAATTCCCTCTATGTGAATGTCTCATAACAAGAAGTGACAAGTGCGACACTTGAGATAGACTTTAGGATGACCGTGACGACACTTGTGCAATAGTGTTCAAGACTTTGTGCATGAGTGCGATGAATGTTTACATGGTTAGGACAACTCATATACACAAAGGTCGACCTTTGAAACCACTAGAAAAGACTCACAAACATGACATAACAATCAAACATGCCAAAATATGACAATTGATCCAACAAGCGAAAGGGAGAAAAACACTTAGAGAAAACACATGGAATGACTTTAGGTGTTCTCAACCATACATGTCATTGAAGACATAATGATATGATAATGATAAGTTGTCATTCATCCTATGCTAAGAGGTGTATTTAAACTTCATGAAATATGTGCTTTGTTTTTCATACCTACCCTCCAAAGGGTTGTGAATTAGATGGAGTCATCATGTGGTCCCAATCTTATATCATACCCTGGGTTCCTTGGTCTTCTTATTTGATAATTATCTTTTCTCCTCAGCTCCTTAAGTATCATCTAGCATGTCCTCCTTCTTCATCATCTTTCCGTAACCTGGTAGAATCTCTGTATCTGTAATCCACTCATGACAAGATGACATCAGTATGATAAACCCCTAGTCTAAGATGTTGCATGATAATCCACTGACTGAGCCGAAACGGGTATTAGTTCAGGGGGGAGAAGACTCAGTGACTGGTCTAGACTGAGGGATAAGACTACATAGTGCCCACTAAGGGAAATATTTGCACAGTCCCTACTGAGGGACAAAATTGCACAGTTTCAAGCAGCCGGTGCCTGTTGCGGGATGAGGCCTTCACAGTTTTTAGAGGCAAGGGGGACTCGACAACAAAGAAGCCTGGTGTTGGGCATGGAATCCCCCCAAGGCATGTTTTGGGGCTCAAAGCCCAAGATTTGACCAAATTTTGTTGTAAAGCTTCGCGAATTGCGGGCGCGGAAGTATGTTAGAGTCACAGGGTTGTCCACCCTAGTTTTGTAATGTAATGTTGGCCTACCCATGGTCAGCGGACCATGGGATTATATAAATAGAGCGAGGCTCTAAGTTTAAAGGACAATGAGTAGTAGAGAATAATAACAAGTCTAAGTGATTGACTCGCAAGTGTAAAGTGTGTCTTTGGGTCGTAGGGTAGGAGAAGGCTCTGCAGCTGAGTGCGCAGAGGCCTAGTAGTCCGCAAATGAGTGCGCGGACCCCTGCAGCTGAGTGCGCAGGGCGGAGTCAAGTCTGTAACCAAGGAAGGAATTAATAAAGAGAAGTTTTATCATGATTTTGGCATCTGTTCTTGGGTTAATACATGTTTGACATAATTTACGAATATACTGTTTATTTTCTGTGCGCACCTGTATGAATGGTTTATATTATTAAGTATAACTTAAAACATGCAAGTAGGCTAAGATAATCAACTAACATTGGAATATCAGTAAAGTCTTGGGTAATAATGCAGAAGCACAACGTTTAGCCCTTGAGTAGGGCAGAGTGAAGGAAATATCTCAGGCTGCAAGGAACGAGAAAGTGCGCGAAGAGACCTGTGCGTAGGGTCGAACCGCGGACCACTTGAACTCATCAAACATCTCCAGGGTGCGGAAACTTGGTTCTAGCACCCTTCCGTACTACTTCGGGTGAAACCTCAATCTGCACTCCACGGACTATTGCCAAAAGGGCCAGTAGTACCGGGATTTGTTTGGCTAAATCACCTCTGAACCTGGGTCAGGCCCCAACAAACCGACAAATGGTTTCGTTGCTGGGACCGAGATCTGCATAAGAGATGTCTGATATCGTATCACTGGAATCCGATAGAGAAAGGAATTGAAGAGTGGTTGGATAGAAAGATTCACGAGTTCGCGGCGCAGGAAAACAAGAATCCACGATTATCGAAGGAAGAGTGGTTAGATTGCTACTTATATACGGAAATCCACAAAATTTTCTTTGTATCCTTTCCCTTTGAGTTGTATGAGTGGATCGTGAAGCTAGCAGATAGTCAAGGAAGGTGTAGGCTCGACAAACCAATTGTGTGGACTCCAGAGTTGGTGCGCAGACTAGAAGCATTGAAAGATAAGATTGCACATGCTGTGGATCACTGGCTCGATTGAATCATACGAGGATTTATCACTAAGTTCACGGTAGATACTTCAGTCAGTTATAGCGAGGCCGAATGACGCTTCCTCAAAGGACCGCGAGGTAAGTACGTTAAATCTTTGAACACTTGGATTAAGATGCTACTGTGTGAAAACTGGGTTATGCGAATAAATTGATGTTTGGGGCTATGCAAAGTGGGAGGATCTTCAGAAACGAAGGTAGCGCAGAACTAGAAACTAGCCCCTTGATTTCACCTCCGTGAGAAAGCGAGGAAGAGTTCGCGAAGGTCTCACCAAGGAGTGTGATCAGTTTGATAAGGCAGTGAATTCCGCGCATACCACTTCCACCGACACCACCACCAGTTTCACCATCTTCACCCCCGTCTTCGCCCACACCACTTCTGCCACGACCACAGTTCAATATGGCAAGCGCGATAAAGTTGCCGGTGTTCAAAGGAGTAGGGAATGAAGGTCCAGATCAATTTTGGTTCGTGGTAAAGGCTGTATGGGAAGCATAGGGAGTCACCGATGACACTATAAAGAAAGCAACGCTGGTCAATTCTTTGCAGGATCGTGCACTGACGTGGTACATTAAGCATTCTAATGACAATCCAAACGCAGGGATCGTGGATATCCAAGCTGCGCTAAACAGGGAATTTAATAGGCACAAATCAGAGACACAGTAGATTATTAGATTTAAGGAAATCGTGATGCTTCTAGGTGAGACCCCCTGGGAGCTGGATCAGAGACTGAAGGGTATGATTCATGAATCAAACATGACCTTGACAGATGGGAAACACCGCGCATGGTTCATAGCATCGTTAATGCCACATCTAAGGAACGCGATGTCATAGCAAAAACTATCCACTTAGGCCAAGGCCTTGGAGATTGCAATGAGACTACACGAGACCTCGATACAAGATCCTAACCTGGGAGTCCAATAGATCCATGCGCAGTTGAAAAACTTGTGTCTTGAGATGCAGAGTTTGAAACAAGACAGTACAGCTCGCCCTGAAGCACGCGAGGAGGTATGGTGCGTAAAGTGAAAAGGTCGGGGACATGACAAGGACCATTGTCCAGTCTTCGTGAACTACCTGGCGGGAGGAGGACCAATGCCATTGAGACCAGAGGCACAAGCAGGACCGAGCGTAGCGCCTGCATTATGGTGTGCGATTTGTTAGATAGGAGGGAAGCATGCTACAGATAACTACCATCTATTACAGAAGTACACGCAAACGTCCCATCAATTGTTCTATAATTTCTACAGGTCAGTAGGCCATGATGAGCGTCCTTGTAGAAGTTATGAACTAATGATGGATCAGACTCCTACCTACAGAGTTCAGACCGAAACGCGAGCCCTCGATCAAAATGCAGGGATGGCGCACACTGGATTTCAGGGGCGTAGATGAGGTCAAGGTGGAATGGGACCAAGAAGAGGTCACGGACAGATGATCTGTTACAATTGCAAAGGGCCAGGGCATTATGCCCACGATTGTACAAATCCAACGAGAGCATCATGTTTATATTATACCCAGTTTGATCATGAGACAGAGGACTGCCCCACATTGATAGCAAGGTTGCACGATAAAGGAACACTCCAACCTTCCCTAACTCAGAACCTGCAAATGATGAGGTCTGAGCCGCGCGAGGAAGACCCGAATGTAAATATCGTACTCCCAAGTGGCACTATGACGGGGGATGACAAAGGCAAGCAGCCCAAAGAGAGTGCCTGGGTTCGCAAGGTTCCAACAAAGGAACCAGAATTTGATTTGGAGCGTGCTAAGGAGACATTCATAGAAGCTAAGAAGAGCTTCACGGAGGCCTCCACTTCAGGTAGTAAAGACAAACTGGAATCGGAAATAGACCCATCAACGCTCACTACCTTTCTGGAGACATGCATGAAGCTGCTGCACGACAGCAAAGCGGTGAAGGGGTTGCAAGAACTCATCACTAAATGTGCTGGACCAGGAGAACCGTGCATTGTCCGGAAGCTCGGGAAGCACACAATGCGAATATGAAGAGAGATGAGATTGACCGCGCAGATTGGGGAATATGAAATGGATCAAGTGATTTTGGATCTAGGATTGGATGTGAACATCCTGCCAAAGTAGACATGGGAACGCATGGGCAGGCCCGCGTTGCAATGGTCTCTTATTCAATTGCGAATGGCGAACTAGCAAAATATCCTACCTATGGGGAGATTGCAGGGAATAATGATAGATATCGAAGGTGCAAGCATGCTTGCAGATTTCAAAGTGATAGAGATTGTTGATGACAACAATCCCTATCCCGCACTACTAGGAATAGATTGGGCCATTGCCATGAATGGAGTGATAAATCTTAATAAGCATAAGATGATTTTTGCGAAAAAGTCACTGCGCATAGTGGTACCTTTAGACCCTGCGGAAGGATCATGCTACACAGAGCCAGTATGCAATGACGATCTAGACTGTATCTACAATATAATCATGCGGGAGTAGGATTGGGTGAATCCAACAACGGATGGCAGGATTTCGTAGTAGCGCGAAAGCTCTTGCACCTCAAATTCAGATGAGGAGATAGAACGATGGCAGAATTGGTTACATGAGATAACCGTGCTCAATTGCAACATGATGATAAAGTCACTGCGTTGCGTAGCAACAAAAACAAGAGATTTGCCTATGTATCACGGGTTGAGCTAAGTGAATGATTTCCTGAACAAATTTGAAAGAGAGGTGCCATAATAGCAGCGATTTGATGCTCTGAAATGGGTACTGCTTGCTACGCCCGCAAGGTGGTGGGGTATGCACCAGTAGAACTTTGAGGACTGGCGCGAATGCAGAAGGATGATGCTCATGCGGTTTGGGAAGCCTCAGATGTGAATGAAACCCAGGTATGACGGACGAAACAACCTACGCGCCCACCTTTCCAGATGGGTACAGACGTATGGTGCACAACCTGCATGAGTGCACACCATCCTCACGATAGCGAACATGACCGACAAGCAGGAATGAGTGGGACGATGGTGCGAACAACGACCAGGAAGTATGATAAGACCAAGCGCGCCGAAGATTATCCGCGTGGAAGCCTTTGACAAAGTATGCGAAGTATTGAACGCGGTCCACCATGTGAAACGCACTGACTGGGACCTACACGTACCAACAGTTCTATGGGCTTATAGGACCATGTGCAAAACCCTGACCGCGCGGGCACTTCTGAAGCTGAAGTATGAAGCAGATGTTGTAATTCCTATGGAACATGCAAAGCCTAGTCTGCGCGTAGCAGCACCCATAGATACAATGGTTCGTGAAGCCTGGAAATAAGGGATCACACAGCCGCAAGAAACAGAACGCATGGGACTTGAGGAAGAAATCCAACAAGGAAACCTTAGACTCCAAGAACTTGAAGAAGACAAGATATGGTTACGAAAGAAAAGCGCGCTAGTGGATGCGGAAGTCAAGACGCTGGAGGACGAGATAAAGGAAGAGTTTCTCGCTGAAAAAACTAGGATGGTAAGGCAAGGTGCATATGATCATACTGACAAGTTTGAGAACTATCGTCATGAATTGATTAGTCTAATGCCTTGACTTGGACCACATATTGCTAAGCATAGTGACCAAGGTAGCGCGTTGCAAATGATGAAGCGCACGATGTTGACCATAACAATAAAAGGTGGGGATTCTCCAGGAACCATGACAGAGGATAGGATGGAACTCCACACGGGTGGTGCAGCCACCTAACTAGCCAGGGGAAGGACAGTCTTAGCGCTCCAAGAAGTTGGAAGGGGGCGCGAGACTATAAACTATCCTGCCCAAGAGTTGCACGATGGGGAGATGCGCGCAGAAGCAGAGAGTCACAAGGTCCGCGACCATGCATGGGGGGTTGTGCTGCCTCGCAGGTTGGCCAGAAAGTGACCGTTGAAGTCACTATTCATGATGGGATGCTCAACTTGAGGCCAAATGGATCGGGCGGTAGGCATTTAAGATGCGATTTATGGGTAAGATTTGGGAGAATTTGCCGCCAAGAAAGCATTAATGAACCGGAATTTGGGGGAACGGTCAAATTCGAATTCAAAAAGCGCTATAAAATACAAAGGGCTGCCCAACAAACAACACTTGGTCATTTGCGAATTGAGCGATTGAGCAGAGCCCTGAGTATTGTGAGCCGAGTGTTGATTAAGCCCTTGAATTTGCGAGTGACAGATTGTAGCACAAATATAATGACAACAACCAAGGAAGGTCTGGGGATAGAAGAGGTGACCGCCGGTGAGGCCGCGCAGGCCCTAAATGTGGAGGATGTTCTAGAAGGTGTCGGGATTGTAAAAAAGATCCTGAAATCACCGCGTACGCCAAGACCAAGAAGGATAAACAAGTAATGGCTCTCGTACACGTGTCCTCGTGGAACCCGCTGCGCCACAAACTGTTGATGGAGGAGAAAGGGAAAGCTGTCACTATAGAAACAAACAAAGAAGACGAAGATCTGCAGGCCCTTATCATCACAAAGGAAGAAGACGAAGGCATGGAGATGAATACTCAACCTTCGCACTCTGCGACAAAACTGCCCGCCTATGTCCCCCCCACGGAAAGGGAAGGCCAAAGTACCCAAGGACCTGGACGAGACCAAGAGTTCGCTCCAGACCCCACTCCTCCCAGATGGCATTACGTTTGAAGGCACACACTTGGGTCGCGTGTTGACTATGAAATTTGAAGATTGGGACCTCGTTGACTGCGAGAAGTTCCCTCACCTTGAGACTGGAAACGTCATGAAGCAGCACACAGTGGGGGTGGTAACAACATTAGAGCTACGGAAGTGGTTGAGCGGTGTGAAAAAGGCCGAGCTGTTGAACCTACTTTGGGTGCTGCATTTCCACCGCCCCCAATAATCATTTTCGTCATCAGGCAGCTGATCTGCTTGGTGCATTGATGAGCCCCAAATTTTGGTAACAATTTGGGCTCATTTGGCCTACTTACCTTGCTCAACCCTTCATTTTTTATCACTTATGCATCATTTCTTAGTATATTCGTGTTATTTGTAGGAAGAAGGGCAATCATTATGCCTATGTGGCTAATACATGATGATTTCAGGTTTTTTGACATTAAATGGAGCAAAGACCACGCAAATGAAGACAAGGAGACAGCCAAGGTGGCATTGCGGGTTTATAGGGAGGTTGTCCACAGCCTTGAATGACCTTCCTCGTGATCTCCACCCCAACTCCGAGCTCCAACAGCCATCACCACCGAGCTAGAAGGCAGCCAACGGATTCTACTGGAACAGCAGTTTACTTTTAGTTGGACAACCAAGCCCCACTAATTGAGGAGGCCAGCTTGGCCCTCATCATGTATAAATATTAAGGCTGTAGCCTTCGATGAGACTCTTGAACTTTTGTTATAGATTTTGGATTACGAGCTGTAGCTCTGTTTTTGCTCTTTGTAAGCCAATTTTGGCATGTTGTTAGACTCATGATTATGATCTTTTAATAAAAGGCAGGCAGATTTGGATTCGATTCTGAGTTCTTAGGGGAGCTATAGCTCTCAGGTTAGGGCCCAACCTGAGAGCAATAGACCTCCTTCTTTTTGTATTGTTACTTGTCTTTCTTTTATCATTGCATTTCTTTCCTTTACATGCACTTAAAAAACACAGTTTGCTGAGTTGACTGTTTCGGTTTGGTTATGTAGGCTAGTTTCATGAATGCAGTTGTTTCAGTAGTTCAGAATTAGCGTAAGGAGATTGAAGTTACGTTGAGTTCAAAAAAGGTTGAATGCATGCTCACTTTCACCTCTATTTGGGGACCAGAAGTGTAGACCGTGCCAACTGCCAAAAACATTGTTTTAACATACGCATGCAAGTATTGATGTAATGTTTTCGATTGAAGAATTGTCCATGCGATTGTATCTTGAGTAATGACTCTTTGGTTCAGCATCATGCACGAATTCCCTTCAACTTACATTGCTGTTCTTTGATTCCTAATAAAACAGTTAGAATAGGTTGGTGAACTTTCGTTTACATGAAAGATAAGGGTGATTTGTTTCATTTACACTGCGCAGCACCACTCCATCGTGTTCTTATCCTTCTGAATCGTGCCTAAGCCACCTACTCATCCTCTGTTCAGCTCATTTGCCTTCCAACCCTTCTATTATCCATGTTGCCTCAACTTTTCGGCCTTCCATTGCCTCTACCCTTCTATCGACCAACCAGCTCTATCCACTCTCTCTCCATCTCATCTCTCTGTCCATAGGCCATCTCAAGCTCCTCTTTCATCTTACCTATCCACCCACACAGCTCCTTCACTCCTCCATCACCCAAAACTTCGACTGTAGGACATCCTGTAGAAGTTAGCAGACTTCCTGTAGAAATCCCGAGTTTCCTGTAGGATCCCCTGCAGACATCCTGTAGAAGCCTGCAAACACGGTTGCCAAGCACCCGAACGTTGTGGACTTCTGTGGAATGATGTGAGGGATCCCCTGGAACCTCTCAGAGTCCTCCTGACCGTTCCCAAGCCTTCCTCCCCTTTGAACTACCCCTGCACAGTCAAGACCCAGTAAGAAGCACAATCATAATAACTCCACCCACTTGAGCAAAAATACAAAAACGTGTTCTCTTCAATGGAAGTAGTTTAAATTCATGCATCTCATCTCACTAGAAGTAATGGCATCATTTCTAGAAGTTGCATTCCCACCATTGCATCATAAAGATTATGCTAGTCAGATTAGGGTTTACTAGGGTTTCCATGTTTGGTTGGCTTTCAGTTCATTCTTGCAAAGTAGGTTAATTTCCTTTGAGATAGCCTTCATTCATCATTTAGAAAGCTCCTTCTGAGAACATATAGAAGTTGGCTTGAGCCCTAGCAGACTTGTGCCAGCTGACCAAGTGACAGCTGCGACAAGAGCTAGTACTTGTGCATACAGCACCGTCGCTTCCAAGTTTGTTACGAACTACTGGGTTGATAAAATTAGAGAAGGAAGCTCCAGGAGTTGTAGCATTATTGCTACAATACTGGAGCCCACCATCTTTTTGGCACCGTTGCCGGGGAAGCGTCAGAGTATTAGTAATTGTTGCTTTTCTTCTATTTTCCTACTCTCGCCTTCTGCCAAGTAGTTTATTTCATTTCCATTCTGCAAAAGTAGCATAGACATTTCCTGCTTTCATAGATTAACATTTCAATTCCGCAATTTCAATTTTGCAAGCATAGATTAGCCTTTCAATTCTGCAAGCGTAGACTAGCATTTCCATTCCTGCAATTCCATTTGAGCAAAGTAGATTAGTCCTTTCCTGCTTTCATTTCAATTCTGCATTTTTATTTCAGCAAGATAGTTAGTTGTAGATCAATCTGTTTCAGTTTTGCAGGTACCAAAGAGAAAAAAGCAAAAGCAATCAAAAAGTCTTTCCATTTCATGCCTCGTAGGAATCGAGATAAAACAGGCAAATTCCTACCCAACACCCCCACCACATCACTGAGTCACCCTTCTCTCTTCTTCGGTGACAGTGATCCAGAAGAACCTATAGGTGAACCTCCTGAGATATACGAAGATCCTATAGCAGAAGAAGAATTAGAGACCATCCCATCTGAAGCTATGGCTGACAATAGAGGAGAAGATGAGAGAATAGAAGGTGCCTTCCCCATCTGAGAAACCAATGGAGACATGAAAATGAAAAACATTAGTCCCTCCGCTCTGCCTCACTTCCATGGACTGACTACTGAAGATCCTGATACCTTCCTGTTTGAGTTTGTTGTCCTTTGTAGAACCTATGACTATACTGAAGATGAGCAGAAGCTGAAACTCTTCCCTTCCACTCTTAAGGATGCAGCATTACGCTGGTTCATGGGCTTACCTGGGAATAGTATCACTACTTGGGCTCAGATGCAGCAAGCTTTCAATACCAAGTACCGGGACTACTGTAGGTCCAAGGAAACCAAGGGAGAAATCTTTCGGATGACCATGGGAAATGATGAGTCCTTAGAGGATTATGAGGAGAGGTTCCAACTTAGCTATAAGCAGGCCAGGTGCACACTTGACCCTGAATCCCTCAAGTTGGTCCTGCTCCGAGGAGTCCCTGACGACCTTTTAGATACCCTTCACATGTTAGCTGGGGGAGATATTTACCAGCTGCCTTATGAGGACATCAGGACTGTGTTCAGAAACCACTCTAGGGCAGCTCGGAAACGAGGTAGAGGAAACCCTCTCTCAGCTGGTATTCCTTTCTCCAAGCATGAGTTTGCAAATCAATTAGAAGATCTTAAGAGTGAGGTGAGACAGACCATCGCCATGCAACTGGACACATTCAGGATCCAG
This sequence comes from Pinus tabuliformis, assembly GCA_031772625.1. Classification (NCBI taxonomy): domain Eukaryota; kingdom Viridiplantae; phylum Streptophyta; class Pinopsida; order Pinales; family Pinaceae; genus Pinus; species Pinus tabuliformis. The sequence goes on along the minus strand of CM062805.1, from coordinate 697,327,467 downwards.
CAGAAGAAGGAAGAAGCTGAGAGGGCCTTGGCTATCTTCTGCCCTAGATGTACAAGGAGACACCCTAAGAACGAATGCCCATTGCATTCGGTCGAAGTGTGCTTCGTTTGTGAGGAGGACCATCCCACAAATCAATGTCCAACCTTACCTGGGCTTAAAGCTATGTACCAAGGGACAGAAGCTCCCACTGAACCTCTCTATTTCCTCAACCAAAGGAGACCACAAGGACCTAGACCTTACCAGCAGGGGATGCAAGGGGCACCTATGCCTTCCTGGGGTCCCCCTGCTCATCCTTCCTGGTCTATGCCTCCTCCATGGTCTTATCCACCCCAGTACCCTACTCAGCCCACTACTCATTCTTATCATTCACATGCCCAGCCACAGCCTCAGTGGAATGCACCTCAGTCGGGGTGGAGGCCCCAGTACAACACTCCTCCCGCCATTTTGCCTCCACCACCAGTTCAACCTCAACCATTACCTCCTGCTCCTCCAAGGCAACCTCAAATGCCTGCTCAACCGAACCCGAACCCCAACAATAGACAGGCCCAGCAGGTATACACTGGGGAAACATCATGTCCTACCTATGCTGTGGAGATCCAGGAGATCAATCTTCGATCTGGAAAGACTCTTCCGGATCGCCAACCTCCTCCCCCAGAGGATGAGGAGGACAAATAGGAAAGTGAACCAAAGGCTATTCCACCCTTTCCTGAGAGACTAGCAGCCACCACACAACCCAACCCAGAGGAGGATGAGCTTCTGGGAGAGCTCAAGCAGTTGTGTGTGAAAATACCACTTCTCCAAGCCATCAAGGATGTGCCAATATACAACAAACTGGTTAAGGAAAAGTGTTTTAAACACCCAGGCAGGCGAAAGAGAGATGCTTCAACCATCAATGTCTTAGGACAACTGTCTGACCTTATGTTAGGACAAGTCATCTGCCCAAAGTACCTAGATCCTGGGAGTCCTGTAGTAGATGTTCACATCAATGGCACCATCATACCTCACACCTTGATTGATCTGGGGGCTGCCATTAATGTGATGACCAGGGATACCATGCTCAAACTCAATCTTCAGGGTTCCTTGAGGAAGACCTCGACAGTACTGCAACTAGCAGATCGCTCCACTGTGACTCCCGAAGGGATTATGGAGGATGTCTTGGTCTCTGTCGACTCTTGGGAATACCCTGCAGATTTCTTGGTTCTACAACCCAAGGCAAAGCTTACTGGATATCCTCTTATTTTGGGAAGGCCTTGGTTAGCCACTGCAGATGCTTACATAAGTTGCCGTGCAGGAAACATGACCATCAAAAACGGTCCTATGTCCAAGCAGCTAGTCTTATATCCTCCTGCCCAACCCTCCTTAGAGCATGACTTACCACTGTGGTTGGAGGAAGGAGAAGAGGATGAGGTGTACTCAGCACCTTTGTGCACCCTAGATACCACTAGAAGAGACCCCCCAATCGAGGATGACTTGATTGAGACTTTGATCCAAAATCCACCTTCCAGTGCACTATCCTTAGAGAAATTGGTGGAGGACGCCCAAGCCAGCACCTTAGTGGACCTTTGTGCCACCAACCCTGTCACTCCCAGAGTCAAGAATGTGGAGTTCGGCCCTGAGAGAACGTTAAAGATCAGCTCCTCCCTATCTCCTTCCCAGGAAAAGGAGCTGTGTAGCCTGTTGGCCAGCCATCTAGATGCTTTTGCTTGGAGCTATAAGGAGATGAAAGGAGTCCATCCCTTGGTCTGTACCCATCACATATACATCAAAGAGGATTGTAAACCGGTTAGGCAACCTCAGAGGAGAATGAATCCAGCCCTTAAGGACATTGTCAAGGAAGAATTGCAAAAACTGTTGGATGCCGGATTCATTTATCCCATCTCAGATAGTGAATGGGTGTCCCCTCTGGTGTTGGTTCCCAAGAAAAATGGGAAGTGGAGAATCTGTGTGGACTACCGAGAACTGAACAAAGCTACCAAGAAAGACCATTTCCCTCTACCTTTCATAGATCAAGTGTTGGATGGACTGGCAGGAAAGAAGTTCTTCTCTTTCCTGGATGGGTTTGGCGGGTACAACCAAATCCAAATCAGCCCAGAAGACCAAGATAAGACCACCTTCACTTGTCCTTGGGGTACCTTTGCCTACCGAGTTCTTCCCTTTGGGCTATGCAATGCTCCTGCTACCTTCCAGAGAGCTGTCTTGAGCATCTTCTCGGAGCTGGTCCATGATGCGGTGGAAATCTATATGGATGACTTCACTCCTTATGGGTCCAACTTCCAGGAAGCATTGTCCAATCTAGGAAAGGTCCTAACCAAATGCATTGAGATGAACCTGTCCCTTAGTCCTGAAAAATGTGAATTCCTGATGACTGAAGGGACCGTGCTAGGCCATACCATTTCTTGCCAAGGGTTACAAGTGGATCCTAACAAAATTGCTCTCATCAAGAAGGTTCCACCGCCCCAAAAGGTAAGGGATGTCCGGAGTTTCTTAGGATTAGCAGGGTATTACCGGAGATTCATTAAAGACTTCAGCAAGCTAGCCTCGCCATTGTTTGGTCTGTTGGCAAAAGATGTGGAGTTTAAATGGACTGACGATTGTCAGAGGGCTTTGAATGAATTAAAGGACAAGTTGGTGTCAGCCCCAATCCTAAGAGGTCCAAACTGGGCCCTACCTTTCCACATCCACACTGATGCCTCAAACAAAGCCATAGGGGCAGCTTTAGGACAAGTTGAACAAAAACTTCCATATGCCATTTACTTTGTTAGCAAAAACTTGTCCAAAGCCGAACTGAATTACACTGTAACCGAGAAAGAATTCTTGGCTGTGGTCCATGCATTGAACAAGTTCCGACATTATATTACTGGCTATCAAACCTTTGTACATACGGATCATGCTGCAATTAGATATTTAATGAATAAACCAGATGTGAATGCTCGTATTATTAGATGGTTACTTTTGTTGCAGCAGTTTGATTTGACCATTGTTGACAAACCAGGTAAAGAAAATGTTGTTGCTGACTTTTTATCTAGATTGGATTTGTCTGCAGATGAGGATGGAACAGTGGATGACCAGATGCCCGATGAACATCTGTTTGCTATCTCAGTACTCTCTCCATGGTTTGCTGATATAGCAAACTACCTTGTTTCAGCACAGTTCCCTCCGCACCTATCTTCAAGAGAGAAGAGCAGAATCATCAGAAAAAGTGCCTCATTTACTTGGATCGGGGGCAATCTGTTCAAGCTTGGCCCTGATCAGATCTTAAGGCGTTGTGTAAGGGAGGAGGAAGTCTTTGATATCCTCCTCACCTGTCATGATGGGCCTTGTGGAGGACATTTTGCAGCAAAGAGGACTACCTTCAAAATCCTGCAGGCAGGCTACTATTGGCCCACACTTCATCAAGATGTCAGAAGATATATCAGCCAATGTGACCGATGCCAAAGAATGGGGAAACCGACTCCAAGGGATGAGATGCCTCTCCAACCTCAAGTGACTCTTGAGCCATTTGAGAAGTGGGGTATGGATTTTGTGGGTCCAATCAACCCTCCTTCGAGGCAAAAGTCTTACATCATTGTGTGCACTGACTACCTGACAAAGTGGGCAGAGACTAAAGCAATCAAGGCAGCAACAGAAGAGAAGGTGGCCGAGTTCTTAAGAGAGAACATCTTCTACAAATTTGGGTACCCAAGGGAGTTGGTCACCGATCAAGGGAGCCAGTTCACATCCAACTTGATTGAAGACCTACTAGCTCACCACAAAATCAAGCATAGGACTTCCACCCCCTATCATCCACAGGCAAATGGGCAAGTGGAAGTCACCAACAGAGCATTGGAAGGGATTTTGACTAAGGTGGTGAGCAGCAGTAGGAAAGATTGGGCAGATCGCCTGGTTGAGGCCACATGGGCTTACAACACCACCTGGAAGACCACCACCGGCTTCACACCTTATGAGCTGGGCTACGGGAAGAAAGCTTTGCTGTCCATTGAGTTTGAGTACAACACTTTGAGGATGGCAGCTCAGCTAGATCTAGATCTCAGCCATGCACAACAAGAAAGGTTATTGCAGCTTGGACTGATGGAGCACCGGATGCAGGCCCTCCTTCACTCAGAAGTGGTTCAACTTCAGAGAAAGGTGTGGCATGACCAACACCTCCATGACAAGCAATTCCAGCCGGGAGATTGGGCCTTGTTGTATGACTCCAGATACAAATATTTCAAGGGGAAGCTGAGAACCAGATGGCTAGGACCATATGCAGTGGAAAAATGCCATGACAATGGATCTGTTCTTATTTGAACCATTGATGAGGAAGCCATCCCCATGCTTGTCAATGGGCATCGATTGAAGATCTACAGGAAACCTCTCTCAATACAAGAGTTCATCAAAACTATGGAGAAATCAGTGTTGGTCATAGAGAAGGGTTCTGCCTCTGCTTTGGGCATACCCTGAAAGATCTAAAATAATAATAATAATAATAATAATAATAAACTAATAAAGATCCTTGGGTGAAAACTTTTCTGAGGCTCCCAAGGCAGGTGGTAGGGGTGAAAACCTCATTGAGGCGCCCCTATTGTCTTTCAAAAAAAAAAAAAAAAAAGGAGATTTGAAAAAGATCCTTGAGTGAAAACCTCTCTGAGGCGCTTAAGGCAGATGGCAAGGGTGAAAACCTCATTGAGGCGCCCCTGTTATCTTTCAAAAAAAAAAAAAAAACAATAAGCAAAAATATAGGGACAACAAGTTTATAATGTGAAAATGCATGCAGGTTGCAGGTGTTCTATGAAGGAGAGGGGGTCCTTTAACGCAAAGCCAAAGATCCTTATCATGCTGCCAGGAGACCTCACCAGCACCTCCTCCAAGAATACTCATTTCCTCCAAGGTATGTGCACAATTTCATCATGGCTTGAGTCTTCTACAGGAAGATGCAGACTTTCTACAGGAAGATGCAGACTTTCTACAGGAAGGTGCAGACTTTCTACAGGAAACGCAACTTTTCTACAGGAAGTTCTGTATTTCTACAGGAAACTTCCTGTAGAAGTTTAGGACGACCGAGAATTCATTTTATGAGGAGATCTAACGACCAAGGATCGGTTTGGACGCATGCAAGCTACTGTTGGCACCCTTATACACTGCTGTCACCTCTTTCTACCATCCCTGTCGACATGCAATGAAGTTACCTGCACCATCAAAGCAGATCATTTAGTTATCAAGAGAAAAGAAATTTTTGAGATGAAAAAATGCTGAGATGTCATACCATATCCATCCCAGCCATCCATGAGCTCTGTGAGCGTGATCGTGGGGTCATTGCCTTCGTCGTGCAGCATGCACCCGAGGAGGAAGAAACTGTTACAGGACATCCTGCAGGAGTCCCGTAACAGTTAAGCCCGCTAGAGTGCACACCATATACAAGGAAAACGCGGGAGCATGTAGCTGAAGCATCAAATCCATCGTCAATGACCTGTGAATACGAACCTCCGGGCCTGTGCAAATCCACCAGCAGCAAATAAATCCACTCATCGTCGTCCAAGAGCCTGAACAATCGTGTTGCGGCCGCACAGGTAAGTGTCTCGACCCTTTCTTCCGACGAATTGCATGAATTTTACTTTGAAAATGTTTGCAAGTGTGAAATGGATGGGTTGGGCGGTTGTATGGTCAATCGATTGGCCACGTCGACCAGTCAGCTGGTTGAGCCGGATGTGTGAATGGTGGTCGTGGAAAAAACGGGCAGTGGACACGTGAGAACCGTCCACTCGGGGAGAAATGAGCTCTAACGAGAATGGCAGCGGCGGATCTGCAGGGAATGATGCGGCAGTAAGGGAACTTGCAGAAGAATGATGGTGTGACGTCGCCCAACGGTCCGGCAGGGACAACTCACCCCCGCGCCACAGATTCTGCCGATTCAAATCTAATCGGCTAGATTGCCACCCCATGCATTTATCATTCACCGTTTGAGACTCGAGTGATCATCCGGATCCCTCTGCAGTTCGATACTCCGAGTCTTTGGCCATCAGAACGCCTGTGAAGCAACACCAAGAGCGCAGACCCACTGCAGTATTCCCCGGAAATCGCGCGTTGTTCCTACAGGAAGTCGGGTTCCTCACGTCAAAAGGTGGTGGATAAAAAAGGTAAGCCTGAACTCTCCATGCAATTGGTTTTTGAAGGTGGCAGAATCGTCGTCTACAGTCTGGTCGTAGAAAATTGTTGCAATTGTTGTCTGCCATGCATGAACTGTCGTCCTACAGGATGTCAGTGTAGTTGGCTGTGTTAAAGGTTCTCAGGGGGTAAGCTTTGTGAATTATGTGCATGACAGAGGCGTAATCCTACGCTCTGTCCCAGTAGACCGAATTTCTTCCCCATTTGCCACCTCCAGCTAACACAACAGTTTTTCACCATGCCGGGTGGGTTCATCAGAAGGGAACCCACCGATTCAACAAAGTTAAGAGAAAATCCTGAGGTGGTGGAGCTCTTCACACGAGCACAATGGATATCCTTCTGTGACAAATTGCAGGGCTATGACGACGAAGTGGCAGAAGAGTTTTTGCAAGCTCTGAGGCCGAAATCTAAAACGTTGGCCACCGTTACCTTCAGGGGTCTGAGCCTCAAACTCACCCCACAATTCATCAGCCGAGTTACGGAGCTCCCAATGGGATTACCATGGGATAAAGAAGAAAGGAAATTGAGCCAACAAGCTAAGAAAGAATTCTTTCCACCAGAGGAGGAATTCTCAGAAGACAAAAATGGGGTTCGTAGAACCAGTTTACTGCCACCATGGAATGAAGTGAGCCTGCAAATTATGAAGTACATCACCTGTGAAGGCCGTTTTAGCATTGTATACGGGTACCACTTTCGGTTACTCACTAAATTGCGGCACCAAATGGATCTACCTGTAGAAAACAAGCTTAGTCTCCCTTACTTTCTACTATAGTCTCTGATTGAGTGTGCAACCAAGCTGAAAGAAGGCACACCAGACCAGGTAGCCCACCATGGACTGATCAAATTCCTTGTGGAGGATGCGCTCCACACATACAAGGTTCCTCTCTCATGGGAAGCCTTCAGAAATTTGACAAAGGACGTGGATATAAAGATGCTAACCGAAGAGCTCGGTTCTTCTAGCAGTGAGGAGAAAGAGTCAGTGGCCGCAGTAAAGAAAGAAAAAGGCCAAAAGACCCCGACCACAGAGCAGAAGAAAAAGCAAGAGAAGAAACAAGAGAAAAAGGATGACAAGGAGAAAGATGACACACCCATCTTGACAGCAAAAGAGAAAAGGTTGCAAGGCAGAGTGGACAAGGCTGAGAAGGTCCACATCAGCAAGAGTGCCTCGACAGCGACCGCAACTAAGTCAAAAAGCAAAACCCATGCAGCAAAGCAAACCAAGGCGGCGACACCTGTTTCTACAGGAAAGCCGAAACCGGCTTCTACAGGAAGCCGAAAATTATTGAAAAAGGGTCTTCTACAGGAAGCCCGAAAATTATTGAAAAAGGGTCTTCTACAGGAAGCCCGAAATTGACTAAAACAGGGTCTTCTACAGGAAGCCCTGAAAAGGTGAAACCCAAGGAGAAGAAAGCTGACATTCGTGAAAGGGAGGCAGCAGCTGTGCTGGCCGGCCTCAGCACACCTCCTAAGCCAAAGGAGAAGAGAAAGAGGGAGACCCCTCTATACTTTAAAGCTCGAAGAAGTGTGAGAATAAAGACGGGCAAGCCACAGCCTCCATCCATCAGCCTGATCATCATTGAAGATGCCCCTACTTTGCCCAAGGAAAGGTCCCCCTCGAGGATATCAGTCACCTATGAGAGGGGGAGCCCGAAGAAAGCTACGTGGCAAGGAAAGTTAGACCAATTGACTGAAAAAGCTCGGCTACAGGATGCTGAAAATGCTCTACAGGATACCTTAGCCAGGCTTAAAGAAACTGAGAAAATGGAAGGAGAAGCACCCTTATCACCACCAAGGGAGGGTGAAGTAGAGCCACCAGAGGAAGTGGAGAAAGAGCACATACCGGAGCCCAGCCCTCAGCCAAGTCTGAGTTCATATTACAACTTTTTAGAGGCTGGCAAAATCATACCTCAGAAATTTACTGTGCCACTGTTTTTTGCATTAGAGGAAGAAAGAGTCCGTACACACACGTGGATGCAAATAGCCAAGTCAAAGGGTGTGGCGGACATAGGTCCCTTACAGGAGCAGCTCAAGGAGGCCAGAAGTGAATTGTCCATGGCCAAACACGTGGCAAATTGCCAACGCGTGTTTCTACAGGAAGAAAACCAGAAACTGAGATTGCAGCTACAGGAGCTGAGGGCAGGGACAGGTACATCCTCCAAGGACACCACAGAGGAACAACAAGGCAAAAAGGAACTGAACACCGGTCTTGGAGAGCCAACCACACTTCTACAGGAAGCAGAACAACAAGCACAAATTGAGGTGCAAGCTCTCAGAGAACAGCTGCAGCAGAAAGAGGCACAATTGGCCTGCATGGCCAGCTGGGCCATGGATGCTATCCAATGCAGACAGCCAGCCAAATCCTATGGCTTGTACTTGAAAGACCAATGGCTGCAATTCCAAATCAATACCTTGGCGCAAAGAGGTATCTCTCAGCTCCAAGACCCGCAACAATTCACTGAAGTTTGCAGTACTAGCTCATCAGAGGATAGGGCCAAATTGGCGGAGTTCTACCTCCATAATCTGGCCCTGCCTAATGAAGTTTCATGGGATCCCAATACAGCCTTGGGAGATATGCAATTATTGGCATTTGCCTCATGGCTGAACCATGAGGACAAAAGAGCAGCAGAAGCCAAAGCAATCATGAACCGAGAGCTGAACGAGCCATTGCTCATCAGACCAGAACCAGGGGATCCAGTTGCACTAATCTCGGCACACCAACATTTTTACACTGACCCTCAAGCTTCATTAAGATATATGGATCATCAGGCCCAAGCCATAGCTCATTTTGAGGACATGGAGAGACTGTTAGGTGACAATGCTGTCCAAGCATGCACACGCAGATGGAATACATTGGCACACAGTCTGAAAATCCGTGAGTACCATATCCCAACCCGGATGAGGGAAGCTCTGGTACGGGTAGCCCTCTATAAGAAATCCATGCAAAACCTCCAGGCCAGCTGGATTGGCCTTAAACTCAGCCCACCACTGCTGCTAGGATTGATGGAAGGCAGCACAGAGACAGATGATAATGAACAGTGGGAAGAGGTAAACAGAAGGGCTGGGTTTCATCTCAGCAAGGAGGACACTACTACAGAGGCTTGGGATGTAAGGGTAGCAGTAAAGGCAATGAATGATGAAGAGTTGGACTAGTTTCTCAAGGATGAGCAAATATTTTAGCTGGGGGGTGATGATGAGCCCCAAATTTTGGTAACAATTTGGGCTCATTTGGCCTACTTACCTTGCTCAACCCTTCATTTTTATCACTTATGCATCATTTCTTAGTATATTCGTGTTATTTGTAGGAAGAAGGGCAGTCATTATGCCTATGTGGCTAATACATGATGATTTCAGGTTTTTTGACATTAAATGGAGCAAAGACCACGCAAATGAAGACAAGGAGACAACCAAGGTGGCATTGCGGGTTTATAGGGAGGTTGTCCACAGCCTTGAATGACCTTCCTCGTGATCTCCACCCCAACTCCGAGCTCCAACAGCTATCACCACCGAGCTAGAAGGCAGCCAACGGATTCTACAGGAACAACAGTTTACTTTTAGTTGGACAGCCAAGCCCCACTAATTGAGGAGGCCAGCTTGGCCCTCATCATGTATAAATATTAAGGCTGTAGCCTTCGATGAGACTCTTGAACTTTTGTTATAGATTTTGGATTACGAGCTGTAGCTCTGTTTTTGCTCTTTGTAAGCCAATTTTGGCATGTTGTTAGACTCATGATTATGATCTTTTAATAAAAGGCAGGCAGATTTGGATTCGATTCTGAGTTCTTAGGGGAGCTATAGCTCTCAGGTTAGGGCCCAACCTGAGAGCAATAGACCTCCTTCTTTTTGTATTGTTACTTGTCTTTCTTTTATCATTGCATTTCTTTCCTTTACATGCACTTGAAAAACACAGTTTGCCGAGTTGACTGTTTCGGTTTGGTTATGTAGGTTAGTTTCATGAATGCAGTTGTTTCAGTAGTTCAGAATTAGCATAAGGAGATTGAAGTTACGTTGAGTTCAAAAAAGGTTGAATGCATGCTCACTTCACCTCTATTTGGGGACCGGAAGTGTAGACCGTGCCAACTGCCAAAAACACTGTTTTAACATACGCATGCAAGTATTGATGTAATGTTTTCGATTGAAGAATTGTCCATGCGATTATATCTTGAGTAATGACTCTTTGGTTCAGCATCATGCACGAATTCCCTTCAACTTACATTGTTGTTCTTTGATTCCTAATAAAACAGTTAGAATAGGTTGGTGAACTTTCGTTTACATGCAAGATAAGGGTGATTTGTTTCATTTACACTGCGCAACACCACTTCATCGTGTTCTTATCCTTCTGAACCGTGCCTAAGCCACCTACTCATCCTCTGTTCAGCTCATTTGCCTTCCAACCCTTCTATTATCCACGTTGCCTCAACTTTTCGGCCTTCCATTGCCTCTACCCTTCTATCGACCAACCAGCTCTATCCACTCTCTCTCCATCTCATCTCTCTGTCCATAGGCCATCTCAAGCTCCTCTTTCATCTTACCTATCCACCCACACAGCTCCTTCACTCCTCCATCACCCAAAACTCCGACTGTAGGACATCCTGTAGAAGTTAGCAGACTTCCTGTAGAAATCCCGAGTTTCCTGTAGGATCCCCTGTAGACATCCTGTAGAAGCCTGCAAACACGGTTGCCAAGCACCCGAACGTTGTGGACTTTGGTGGAATGATGTGAGGGATCCCCTGGAACCTCTCAGAGTCCTCCTGACCGTTCCCAAGCCTTCCTCCCCTTTGAACTACCCCTGCACAGTCAAGACCCAGTAAGAAGCACAATCATAATAACTCCACCCACTTGAGCAAAAATACAAAAACGTGTTCTCTTCAATGGAAGTAGTTTAAATTCATGCATCTCATCTCACTAGAAGTAATGGCATCATTTCTAGAAGTTGCATTCCCACCATTGCATCATAAAGATTAAGCTAGTCAGATTAGGGTTTACTAGGGTTTCCATGTTTGGTTGGCTTTCAGTTCATTCTTGCAAAGCAGGTTAATTTCCTTTGAGATAGCCTTCGTTCATCATTTAGAAAGCTTCTTCTGAGAACATATAGAAGTTGGCTTGAGCCCTAGCGGACTTGTGCCAGCTGACCAAGTGACAGCTGCGACAAGAGCTAGTACTTGTGCATACGGCGCCGTCGCTTCCAAGTTTGTTACGAACTACCAGGTTGATAAAATTAGAGAAGGAAGCTCCAGGAGTTGTAGCATTATTGCTACAATACTGGAGCCCACCATGCATGATGGGTATTTATGGCTGGAAGAGCCCATCCCCATCACGACAGACCTGATTCATCGCGTTTCCCAGCTTCCATACAAAGGAAAGGACCCCGCGACCATATCGAAAGGAAAGGGCAGTTATTTGGCCCTCGCGGAGGCCATGAAGACGAACTACAAGCTGAAAAAGAAGAAGAGGGGTTACGCCATCTCCAACATCAAGGACAAAGTGGTACAATGGCAACCCAAATTTTAGCAGGCAAAGTTATGCAGAAGTGTCGCGTAGACGAGGTACCTGCGCTGGTGGTCACACTGGCCAAGAAGTGCGCGGAGGGGGTCAAATTTAACTGGTCCAAATTCCTTTGCACGAAATTCTTAGAGAATTGTCGTGAAGCCTAGGAGCAGGTAAAACATTCCAGTATGCATGGCTATTGTTTTCCATAGTGCTCGTAGCTGGGGAATTACCGGAGGACAATCAATTCCCCACAATTAATAGAGATTTACCGAAGGCCACGAAGTACGCTTCGCTCTGGGCCACGAAGGATGCGACAAGGATACGCGACACCAAGATCTTCTGGGTGCTCATGGAGATGACCATCCGAATGTGGATCAACTGTAAGCTGCAGTTGTCACCCACGGTTTACAACAGTCTGCAGAGTTTCACAGAATTTAAGGCAGACATGCACAACATATTTATCAGGGCGTGCAAGGATCCGAAAAAGCAGTGGACAAAGCTACCCTTTGTAGCCACTGACGATGCCATTTTTACTGTCTTAGAGGCATGGCCTTTCGGAATGGCGTGCCACAGACATTACAGAACGTGAGAGGTCGGCAGCACAGAAGAAGAAAGATGATGCCAAGCTGTGCATCGCACAATTGGCTGAGAAAAGGTAGAAGGAAACAACAGCAGCTGAGGTGCGGGTAGCGCAGGAAGTGGCATAGAAGGCAGCCGAACAGGAAAAGGCTACAGCACAGGCAGCAGCCGCGAAGACGGGCCAGGGCCAAGCAACGCCTTCGCAAGGGCAAGCAGCAGAGGAAGTAGAAACAGAAGAAGGATGCGCAGACCCACGGACCGCGTCCACACAATTGAAGCTCCAACGCCCGACAGAGTGAGCAGGATCGAGGAAGAAGGTCAAGGCCTCAAAATTGTCCATTGATCCAATCATCCTAACCGAGGGTGATCTGCATGACATCAGCGAGACGGTATGCGAATTCACAAATGAGGCTCTTCAGGATTTCATGCAGGAGCACCAGACTGTGTTGGAGGCCCTTAATAAGCAGTTGCATGACTTATAGGTGTGCCCCCCTCAGATTGGTACCCTTTCAACCAACCTCACGGTCAGATCTAGGGCAGCAGAGTAGATGTTGCGCGCACGGATGACGAACACAATCGTGTTGCCGGAAGGGACTCTAGTGACACCAAATGAGGATGATACGATGTCGGTTAGCACAATGAAAAGTCTCAGGGTTAATCTAGCTGCCCTTCCACGCAAGACATTATATCTATTGCAGGATGGGATAACGGCAGAGCTGCGCACTAGGGAGAGCCGCGCGCTCCAAGTTCTAAGTGAGCAGAAGATAAACATGGAACAACTCAGCTTGTAGCGCGACAAAGTGGTGTCGCAAAATCAACAGCTGGTGCAGGTGATAGGCGACGCTTGCCGAAGCATCCCGGAGCTGGCCATCCCAGTAGATCTACCAGCAGACGTGCGGATCCACAAGTTAGCAGCAGGAGTTTGCAAGCCCAGGGAAGAAATGACAAAGGTTCAGTTGGAGCTGAATCTTTAGATCGCCGAGCTGCGATTACAGGTGCAACCATCTACTCCCCCAAAAGTCAGAGAACAACATGGTAGTGCTATCACAGCGAGATTGGAAGAGATCGGAGGTGCAGTGCGAGACTTCACTAGCATGCTGGAAGAATCACTTGAGGTCCTCACAACTCTGTAGGAGGACCCCAACATCCAGCACTTAGAGATAGAGGCGCGAGAAATCCAACAACAATATGACAGTGTCCGAGGAACTGTGCAAATAGTGGTCCTCACCCAGCGGCTTGCAAGGATGCAGCAGGCTAAAGCACTGAAGGAACAGGTGGACACGGCACGACACAAGGAGGCAGTTCTCAAAGTGCACGTCCAGCCTTGGATTGACAAGGCCTTCACCATCACGGCAGACATCGAAGGCAAGCTCGCGAACATACAGGGGATGCACACATTGATGCAGAGAAGCACTCCAGACATAGAGGTCTCGGAACAACTCATGCATCAGATCCCGCAAGTAGCAGCTCAGTGCGCTGCTGACCTCCACGCAGTTCGAGAACAGTTGGAGGGACACTGTGCCAAGTTCGCCGGCCGACAGAGTGACTCGAGGGTGAGTCACGATGTTTGTGTTGGGGGCTTGTTGGGCATGGAATCCCCCCAAGGCATGTTTTGGGGCTCAAAGCCCAAGTTTTGACCAAATTTTGTTGTAAATCTTCGCGAATTGCGAGCATGGAGCGCAGTAGTATGTTAGAGTCACAGGGTTGTCCACCTTAGTTTTGTAATGTAATGTCGGCCTACCCATGGTCAGCAGACCATGGGATTGTATAAATAGAGCGAGGCTCTAAGTGTAAAGGACAATGAGTAGTAGAGAAGAATAACAAGTCTAAGTGATTGAGTCGCAAGTGTAAAGTGTGTCTTTGGGTCGTAGGGTAGGAGAAGGCTCTACAGCTGAGTGCGCAGAGGCCAAGTAGTCTGCAGCTGAGTGCGCGGACCCCTGCAGCTGAGTGCACAGGGCGGAGCCAAGTCTGTAATTGAGGAAGAAATTAATAAAGAGAAGTTTTACTGCGCACACCTGTATGAATAGTTTATATTGTTAAGTATAACATAAAGCATGAAAGTAGGCTAAGATAATCAAATAACATTGGAATATCAGTAAAGTCTTGGGTAATAACATAGAAGCGTAGCATTCAACGCTTGAGCAGGGCGGCACGAAGGCAGTATCTCAGGTTGCGAGGGATGGGAAAGTGCACGAAGAGACCTGCGCGTAGGTCGAACCGCAAACCACTTGAACTCATCAGACTTCTCCAGGGTGTGGAAACCTGGTTCTAGCACCCTCCCATACTACTTCGGGTGAGACCTTAGTCCGCGCCCCACAGATTGTTGTCGAAAGGGCCAATAGTACCGGGATTTGTTTGGCTAAATCACCTATGAACCTGGGTCAGGCCCCAACAAGCCAACCCCTAGAGGAAAAATCTGCGTAGTTCTTGAGGGCAATGAGTTTCGGCTGAGGGAAGGTCACTGGAGGTAGCCTCTGCACAATTTTGGATGCCAAGGGATGTTGGGATTTCTGCGAATTGCGCAGTTCCAATAGCCAAGGAAAAATCTTGAGGGTTGCAAATGCAAAGTGCGCAGTTCAAGAAGGCTAGATGAGGCTAGGTTGCTAGGAATCCTCCAGAATGTGGCTAAGTGTGGGATCAGTGGAACCGATATGAACATTGATAGAACTTAATTGTGACCATACACTTGGACACTTAGTGATACAACATAGATCATCTAGAACATATGAAAACATACTTCGCTTAATGCAACAACTTTTGTGGCAGCTTACGACAAGTGCAGCTCCAACGATAGACTTTGTGAGGATAATGACAACACTTGTGTAATAGTGCACTAAAATTTGGAAATGAGTGTGAAACATGTCTATATGATGAGAACAACTCATTTTCACAAAGATTTCCCCTTGAAGCAAACCAAAACTTCCCTTTGCCTGACAAGCGATAACTCCCATGCCCAAAGATGACACTTGCTATATAAAAATAAAATTGTGAATGAATCTTGAAATCGAAGAAGGGAGCTTGAAATGATCAGCTTACCAATAAGTGACTAAGGAACGACCGATCACAAGATCCACAATAGGCTCCAAAATTTGAGTGTAGGCCAAAATTTTGGAGGGTGTTGCAGCCGCTACAAGTGAGATGAATGTAAAACAAGGATTATGATTCTTGAATCTAATAGTTTATGGAGTTACTTTTGGATAATTTATTCTAACTAAGATTATAAAAACCTTGTTTTTATCAAAATGGATTGGTAATAGGTTATAGTGTGTAATGTTTTTGGTATCATGTGCATTGAAAAGTTTGTAAGTCTACGCAAAAACCATTCATCCTATTTAAATGATTGGATATATTATTTCTTCTCTAGGGAAGTAGAGCAACTACCAAGGTTGATTATTTTGCATCATCGTCAATTCTTATAATAATCACTTTGTGCATCATGTAAGACTTTTTCATCTTGGTATTACCCAATTTTGAAATCTACCTTGTCATTCAAAAAACTTTTCGTAGAATACAATGGCAATTGAGGTCTTATTATTCCCTACCATCATGGGACTATTAGTATTTGATTTTGCTTTTATATTAGTTTAAGTACACATTTTAAACTGAAGTTTTAATTTTATGTCTCATTGAACACTTTTTTTAAGGGCATACAAGATATTGAAACTATTTTATTTTATCTAATCAACGATTTCGAGGCCTTATTTGGCCTCATACTGAGGTCAAGCTCCACATTCTCTATGGAACTGTTAGGTTAAGATTAAAATTGCTTGGAATTTTTATTCTAAACCCAAGTAATGCTAACATTTATTTAGTTGCTAAGGCTAACATTAAATCTCCTCTCGTAAACTTGTGATATTAACCCATAGTTTATGATATCCTTTCCTCTTCTAGCCATTGCATATTTTGTTCTTCAATTTGTCTAGCCACGAACCTTGCATGTCTTTTCCATGTGCCTTTGGACCACAATTATCCATTTGCTCTATTTGTATCATATATTTTCTTTGCCTAAGCCTATCTGATAAGCTGCAAGCCAGTCTTCCTCCCTTGGACTTCCCTGGATTTTTCTATGTTCAGGCCTTGCTCCAACAAATGGGCTTCGATATACACCCAACATTATTTTGTGCACATCAACACACTGCCCTTCTCATTTGCTAGATGCATGATATTCTCTCATACATCATAGTTATATATGCTCTCACTCTTTTCTCTCATAGCCATTATAGTCCTCCTTTACTTCCCCCCAACACATTATCGTCACATATGCTCTTATTGTTTGCCCTCATAGTTAGTATAGTCCCCCCCCTTCTTTTTCCCAACCTTAGTAATAAATAATTACAAACTCTAGAATGATTAATTACTTACCTTAGCCTATTTCATAGACCATTGCTAACATGATGTGCCCCGTCTACATGACGATCCTCTACAAATGTAAAAACCCTAGTGAAAACTCCATGTAATAAAAGTTAATAAAGGCAAAAACAATAACCATGGTTGATGGGACACTTATTCCAAGCTGAATGTTGGGTAAGACATCCTACTGGGTGTTCATTTGGTCGTTTATGGATAAGGAAATTGGCAAAGGCAATGGCTAAGGCTTTGTAAAGGCAAAACGACATTTTTGGCACATTTATTTATGAAAATAATGGAAATTGGGAGAAAAAGGAGGTGAAAGGTCACATATTGCATGTGAGGAGGAAAATGAAGGAAAATAATGGAAAATGAAGAAAATAGAGGCCTTATAAATAAAAAGGCTTCTGAGGATCAGTTGATAACCTTTTGTCAGTTCAGTTTCGGAGCTCTCTCATTATTCTCTCTCTCTCAGTCACTCTTGAACACAGAGTTTCTTTGGAGAATTTTGGCATTGGAGCAGGAAAGGCAAAGAAGGCAAGAGGAAGCAAAGATTAAGCAGGGAAAGGAAAGATCAAGCAACTATAGCAGGATTCTTTGCAGGTATCAATTTGCATGTGTATTTTCCTTGCTATATTTGGCATGCATGGTATTGCACGTGGTTCTTTTGTTGTTGTGGTACGGGTTTTTCCAGGTGTAACAATGTTTTTAGTCTAGCCTTGCCATTTCCAGATAACCATGGTGGGATGGGGTTCTCATGTTTTGGTTGAGCTAGATTACCGAATGGATTCGAAGCTGAGTGGGGTGGATCTCTGAATGATAGAGCACATGGCATAGTGGTCCCTAAACCAGACTGTGGATCATGGTAAAGCGACTGGCCTAGTGAACCCTTAGCGAGAATGTGGGTTGTGGTAAAGCCATGATTGTGTTGCTTCGGTGGGCCTAGGAATCCTTGCTAGTGAATGGCAGGATATACGATAAAGCCAAGAGGTGGTTTTCTCTCCATTGGGCCTAGTAATCCTGGGTTTGGGATATGCGGTAAAGTCTGGAGAGTGGGTCTTAGTTTAGGGCCTAGTGATCTGGGTTTGAATTACAGTAAAGCCCAAGAGACTAGGAGACATGAAAATTAC
The DNA here is from genome assembly GCA_031772625.1 of Pinus tabuliformis. Taxonomy (NCBI): domain Eukaryota; kingdom Viridiplantae; phylum Streptophyta; class Pinopsida; order Pinales; family Pinaceae; genus Pinus; species Pinus tabuliformis. The sequence goes on along the minus strand of CM062805.1, from coordinate 697,309,783 downwards.
TCATGGTGTAGGTGGAGAAATCCTGTGGCACCCATGCTTGTTTGGCCTAGTGATCGGGTGGAGATCATGATAAATCCTGTTATGATGTGTTCATTGTGTTGGCCTAGTGATCTAGGATGGATTATGGTAAAGCCTGCTTTCTATTAATGAGGGCGAGGTGGTTTAGCCTTGGTATGCCCTAGTTGGTTCTTTTGGTTTGAGTCCCACATTCATGCTTGGAACATGGCACGGGGGTGAATGGTTGAAGAGAGATTTGGCTCGGTCATTCTATGGTCAGGTGGAATGTGGAAGTCCCATCCCGAGTTTGGCTTTTGCATCATTAACGAAAGGTTATTTCTTCTTGTATTTCTATGAACATTTTGAGGGATTATATGTGGTTTATGTGGTTGTATTTTCATGAGCATTTTTGTTGATATTATGCTAGTTACATGTGCATTTTATAATAACATCTATCTATGGCTCTCACCATGTTTTTTCTTCTAAATGAATGGATAATGTATCTTTGGCCTAATAGATGGTAATGCAACAAATGGCATGAGGGAACAATGGTTCTTAGCGATCTTCATATAAGTACAAGATCCCTATGTTTAATTCTATTGGTTACACCTATAGATTACATGCTTGCGACATGTTTGACGAAATGCCTGTCATGGTTAGTAGGGGTTTGATTAAGGTCTTGTTTAAGTTATTTCTCTTGCATCATTGTTTCCCTGTTCTTTTACTACTCTTAAGTTATCATTCCATTCAAGGCAGTGAACTAGGCTCTGGGCTTGAAAAAGTGGCTCAAATCACGAGGATGTTGGCATAACACTGGCAAATTGGTTCTTAGGACCAAGGATAGGATGTCTGAGTGACTAACATGTCTCCTAAGGGTTTTTTTGTTGATATGGATAGCTTGGTTGATGTGTTCTATCGATTCCACTTCCTTAAGGTCACATAGGAGGTCAAATCCAATCATAGTAGCCTCTCATCGCATGTTTACCCCTAGTTGTCTTGTTACATGCGTAGATGTGTGAGGAGAGTGTTACAGAGTGGTATCAGAGCATGGTTCTTGGTCATGCATCTATGTCAATTGCATGTGTGTCTCTTACACTCACATTCCATGTGCTTGTTGCATTTACTTTATGTTGATCATGATGGTAGTAAGGTTATGTTGTAGCGGCTATAACCACCATCCAAAATTTTGCCTTAGCTTCATTTTAAAGCCTCCCTACCAACCATCCTTAGCAACATGTCTTTCACTTTCAAGTACATAGGCTTCATTTGATTTTCAGTGGCTTTCCAAATTGTGCATGTCAGTTTGCTTCAATCCCTTCACAAGTTTCCATTCCGGACTTAAGCTAATTGCTGGCTTAGCAGCTCCCTCAGAAAATTGTGCAATTCTGGAGGGGAACCAGCCTTCCCTTCAGAAATTGCACAAATCTGTTGGGCAGCCTATTGGGCTCAGAAATTGCGTAATGCAGTTAGAGAGGTTTCCTTGAGAAAATTGTGTAATCTGGCCCAACACTGCATCTTAGCCCATAAATTATGCAATTTTGGGCAGCGGTCACCTGCTCCTCCCAAAAATTACACAATTTTGGGCAGCAGTCACCTGCTCCTCCCAGAAATTGTGCAATTTTTGGCAGCAGTCACCTGCTCCTCCTAGATATTGCACAAATCCCTCTCTCAGTCAAGCAGGCTGTTGCATGTGCCTTCAGGTTGAACGGTTCCACTCAGGTTCCAACAAACTTGATTTGAATGCATGGGCTTCTTTTCCTGAAATAGAAAAAAACAACATGAAAAAGCATCCCTAGATTTTAGGGATATATTTTTAGCAACTAGAGGTTACATGCAAAGATCGTTTTATAAACTTTCCCCCAATTGTTGCATTTTCCTAGATTTGTGGCATGTGCGTCATGAGCCTCAAACTTATTTATTCGAAACTTCAGAGCTCATTCTTCACATTGATCTTGGAGCTCTAACATCCCACATCATATCTAGGAGTCTTCAGCATATCTAGCTCAGCTATTTCTGGGTAAGTCCTTTTTACTTGTCTTTTGCATCATTTCTATCGCTTTTTGTGTTTTGGCTTGTGTGAGTGTTGTCTACTTGATTTCTATGAATTCTTGTTGTCATTTGCATGCATGTTATCCTATACAAGCACCATTTCAGTTTCGTTTGCATCTCACTATTGTCGCATGCATGACACTGTTTTGCACTGACGATCGCCGATTCGGCGACTCGTTTCACACACATGCATGTTTTCCCATTTTTTGAATCCTGCATTCCTTGTTTGCATGCATGATCATTCACTCCTGCTTACACTCAGTTTAACCATGCATTCACATCTTCATATGTTTTCAGTTGACCGTCAGCGGGTTTAAGCAACCTTGGCCTGGACTCTGCCTTGCCCAAACAACATTGCGCATTCCTGAGAGGGAAGGCTCTCCCTTCCTCCCAGAAAATGTGATGCCAGCCTCAGCCGCATATACCATAATGATGCAGCCTCAGCCGCATATACCATAATGATGTAGCCTAAGCCGCATATACTTAATGATGCAGCCTAAGCCACAAATACCCACAGTATGCAAATAAAATTACATGTCACACTATGTCAATTTCATGTCCCAAGATGAACACCAATATCAATGGTGAAACCCTCTTATACCAAAATTTATGTCTTTGAATTGAATGTCTAAGTGGAAGCTATCAAACTTTACCATGAAAACATTAATCCTGCATATTTCTATTATAATTTCCATATAATAGAAATATTTCATAACCCACACTTAAAACCTTACCTTTCTGCCATTCTTCAAACCTTTGCACATATATTGATGCTCCCCTTAGCACATTAAATCTCCGTCGTCGATCTCATTCCTCGATTCAACGGTTATCGCATCACCCAATCGCCAACTAGCTTGGCCGATCTCCACCATTGATCTGTCTCAACTGATCCAACGGTTATCACGTCACCCGCTCGCCAACTAGCTTAGTCGATCTCCACCGTCGATCAATCCTGCTTGATCCAATGGTTATCGCGCAATCTCGCGCAGATACTTGCACTACCGATATCAAGTCGAGAGCGCACGAGAAAAGTAGTTTTCTCGTGCTACGTGTCAGCCGCTAAGGTTAATTACGTGAAATTTTAGAATATTGCTTTCCACCTTTAGGGCGCGCGAGATACCACTTACCATCTTTTCAAGACCACTCCGTCCTTCTGCACGTTTTCCACCCTTCTGTTGACATGTGACTTTAATCTCCACCATTCATCTTCTTGACTTTATTTTGTGCGACTTAATCTTCGTCGTCTATCCCACACAATCTCATCTGTTGATCTAACTGATCCAACAGTTCCTGTACACTATCGCTTCAGTACTTCTTCCTTTCACTGATTTTGATCTTTGATTGATCTTCCGCTTGACTTCTTCTTGAACTTTGTTCTGCGTATTCTTTAAACGCTACCACTCATGAGCTCTGATTTGATTATTCAATCAGACTCTAACACTGTCCGATCATCACAATACTCCTCTGAGCACTGTCCTCTCTCTCAGATTCTTCTTGAATTCCCTGTGCACTTATGTTATGCATAATTACTCTAATCCACACAGTTATAATTAAATTACTCAATACACACCACATAAACTCAGAAATCAAGTTATCTGTATTACTAAACAAACATTTACACAGGAATATCTTCCTCGGCCCGATTTTCAATATCAGTGGCCTTTCCTTCCCTACTCATAGGCTTACAGTCAAACCCTATCTAATCTCTAACTGACTGACTGACTGACTGACTGACTGACTCTATGCCTTTTAGGCTTACATCTATACAAAAGGTTTCGTTAACCAATTCTGGTTCAGGTCCTTAATCTGCTGAACTAAATCCTGAATATCCTCTAAGTCCACTTTTGACTCTAGTAATCCCTAAGAATCCTCTCTAGTTCCACAAATTACGAAACCAATTCCTAATCTAAGACTTACAATTAATTTCCAAATCTCTCATCACCACTCATTATCACTCGCGTTCTCCTACATTCGAGAGCATTTACAAATATCCTCACAGTATCTAATTAATTCCTATTCCAATCACTCAAAACATTAATAATTACATTAATTCGATACATAGGAATCCAACTTCCTTGAAAACACAAGACCCCTTAAGTTAACTAGAATACAATGAAATCGTTGAGCTGGATGCTCCTACATCAAAATGCTTAAATCTGGCTAGGCACTGTCCTTTAGGCTTGTTTTGCGCAATTCTGGGAGGTAGTGTCTGCTTGCCCAGAAAATTGTGCAATGCAGTCCCTAGGCCTGCATGCCTTGCTGGCTGAAATTGTACATTGCGCAATCTCAGCACCCAGCAGACCAGTCTCGATTGCGCATTGCACAATTCCAGTAGTCAACCAACCTTGCAACAACCCAAACTACCTTTTGCAAGTTTCGACTATTAGTCTACCGGCCTCCTAGTGAAAATTGTGCAATCCTTGCCGTCAGTCTCCTGGGTATGTTGCATGTTAGTCCTCAAGTTTTCTTTGTTTTCAACTGAAAAATTTCTTGCCATGCGTGTCTCCATGTCTCCAGATATAGCAGGTGTTCATTTGTCTCTCAGCAGTTTAGGTTCAATGGCCTCCAAGAGAGAAGGGTCAAAGGACACAGACGGAAGCGCAACTGGAGATGTAGTTGAGCGAGTGTTTATGAGTTTGCTAATTTACGAAGACACCAAGTTGATCATAGACAAAGACATATAGTTGAAATGGCAGGAGATCAAGGATGCATTCTCAGGTACACTTGGGGAAGATATTGAAGACTGCAAAGTCTATGTAAGCATTCACAAGTCCAGCTTGTACCAGATTGCATGCAGTATCCCGCATTTCCATGTGTGGGCATGATACATTGGATCGTCTTGCACACTGATCCCAAGATGATGGTGTTAAGCAGTGTCAGTGGGACAGAGATTGCTACCATAAGGGCACAAAACTATTAGCGGATGTACCCCTTTCTGAAGCTAGTGATCACCATGGAGACACCCTTCAGTGTACCTAGCAACAATGCAAACTCCAGGGATATCTTGAAGAACTGGATGAAGGAGATAGCCAAGTTCAAGATGAAACCCAACCAGATTTACAAGACGAAGATACTGCGGAAGGCATATCAATACTTGGTCATCTTTGCATGCTGCTTATACGACCAAGAGAGCACGAAGACCTTCCCACAGAGTTGGGTGATCATGTTGGACCAACTGGCCAGTGAAGGTAGAGCATGCAACTGGTCTGACATGTTGGCTCACAGGCTGAAGGAACAAGTAACAGGAGCTCGACAGCCACCCAAAGGTCAGCAAGTAGAAATCTACATGTCTGCATACATCTTGGATACAATCTGTGTCCGTCAACAGTTCCCAAGCTTGAAGTGGGCATGGACATCAGCGGAAACCTCTGTGAACACTTATTGCGGACTATTTTCGGAATGCATCTTCTGCAGAGTCATCACATAGTTGTCAAACCATTTTGTCACCCCAGTGTACAAGATGATATTTGAGCAGGATACACCTTGCATGTCGAAGGCAACAATGGAGGCACTGATCGATAGAGCGGATTGGTATGCCTCACCTTTTGGCACCTTCGTACGGATGTACAATGCGGAGAAGCCTTTGCATGTTTTGCCAAAGTTTTCCATGGACAAGCTCGTCATGCAAGAAGTGTCGTACCACATCTCAGCAGGACTGTCAGTTAAACTGCATCGGAAGAAGAAGGTACGCTGTCCCACTCTTCTATTGCGGATTGGGTTGTACGAGATACAAAATCTCAATCATGCGGATGCCCAGATAGAAGAGTTCAAAAAATTTACTTTCAGCACCAGAAGCTTCAATCTGTACGACCCACATTGCTTTGTGAAGGATCATTGTGCGAGAGTGAAATTTCCTTGGATCCATGGGGCGTGTCATTGGGCTGAGGAATACCCATGGAGATATTGTCACAGCTTCTCCAGGCCTAATGAACTGGTTGACATTGTTGTGGAATGGTTAGCGAAGCAGCATCTAGGAGAGTAGTAGCAGCAGTGGGTAACATACCTGCACGTGACAAAGGCGAGATAAAGATTTCGACAACGCAAAGGCAGAACAAAGCTACAAGTTCAGAGTAGATCCAGTTGTGGAGAAAGTAGCTTTGGAGATAGAGGCGAAGAGGCGACAATGTGACAAGGGGACCGCACAAAGGCAGAGAGATAAATAGAGGATGGAAGAAACAATGAAGGAGTTGCATGAGTTGAAGGAGCAACTTCGGAAAGAACAAGAGCTACACAGAAAGGAGAAGGAAGCGCAACAGGGACAAACACAGTAGGGGGCGCAACATACACAGATAGATGAAACTGTTCCCATATAGGTAGTAGACTCATCCGAGCAGCTGGCATAGAGCAGACAAGGTGAGCAGTCGCAGGAGCAGGACTCTGCTCAAGAGATTGAACGAGTACTTGAGTAGATGGATACGAAGATGGAGCAGTGATAGTTCAAGAAAGACATAGACTTCATGCCTTACCACCAAGAGGTCGACCCACCAGATTCACCATATCCGGAAGGAGAGCAAGTCCCAAGCGACTAAGGAGATACTGAGATCCTTGGAGACAATCCAAAAGAAGAGATGCACAACATATCATTCGACGAGTCGCTTCATAGAGTTGTGCAATTGTGTAGAGTGTCTACTCCGGATGTCCACACATCTCCTTTGCAGTTTGAGGAACGAGTGATCGTATCCGATGTGCCCAAGCATCCAACAACATTGGTCTATGCTACCAGAGCATATGCCGAAGCCACTAGCTCGAGTGTTCACTTCTTGATAACAGAGAATAAGCGAATGGTTAAGGAGTTACACATGGCCAAGCAAGGAGGAGAACTGGTTACAATATCCGCCAAAGCGGAGTTGAAGAAGGCGATACTACATGAAGTATGGTCCCTTGAGACAGTCATGCAGACGTTGTATTCCAGATTTGGTACTGTGCATAAGGAAGTTGTCCATCTCAACGGTTGGTAGCAACATTGTGCTAGGAGAGAACATATCCTGTCAAACTTGCATATTGTTGTCGACCGCATGCAAACATGGACAATGAGATATAAGGGAGCCCAATTACATTTGCCCAAGATGATGAAGCCCATGGCGGTTGAGTTGAAGGCACGCATCCGGAGTTAGATCCAAAACTATGAGGAACTCCCGCAGCTCATCATTATTTTGCAGGCTTCCCATGCACGGGTGTTCAAAAGCATGGATGTTGTTGTGCGCGCGCATGCGATCCCATCTATTGGGACAATCACCGAGGTAAAGAAAAAGGGTCAAGTTTGACAAGAGTTGGACTTGTACTTTGATGAGTTGATGCGCATAGCCACCAGCACAGACTTGGCGATCAATGGAGACACCATACATCAGTGTGTCGCTAGTCCAGCCACACTCAAGACAATTATGTGCATGCTATCAGACGAGTTGGATTGAGGAGCCAAATCAGTGTACCCAGATGCAATAGAGGCAAGACTTTGTTTCCAGAAAGATGTCACCACATAGTAAACGGACACCATCACAGACTACCAAGCTTGGCATCAGTTCGCCACTATCAACCATCGTGAGGATGTTGAAGAGTTGGTCTTCCCACAGTTGTCCGAGTCATAGTGATGTCTTGCATGGCTTGCTCAAGCCTATTTTATCTCACATGGGTACATGTGCATATTGTATGTAACATCTTGTAAAGTGGAAGTTCAAGTGTCTATATTTAAATGTAATAGTCATAGAGTAGTTGAAGAGTCATGAGGGTAGGTGAACAATCACAAAGGGGAATGTCAAGGGTCACCCCACACTTTGCTATTTATAATACCTCATAACTCATTAAATATGCTTTTGATCAGCCAAGCTTCTGATAGGAGTATCTTAGAGAAAGTTTGGAGAGTATTGTAATGAGCCTTGGCTTCTCCACAGTGTAGAGCTAGTACATCTCTTTGGAGGAGCAGGCGACAGTGACTGTAACATTCTATTATTAGGACTAGTGGTTGGTCATGGTTGTACTATATGATTGGAAATTTCACTTCTTAATATAACAGAGCCAACACATTTCATGCATATGTTGTTATTGTATTTCAGTTAACTTGGTTACTCTAATGATATATGTATCTGTTTTCTTACGCATGTATGTATAGACTCTTTCTGTATATGTATGTATGAATCTTACTGAAATGTGTTGTTGGTTTAACCATCACTTTGGATTGTTGGTTCACCTTCCTTCCAGTTTGTGATGCATCTTTGCTCGTGTGTTCCCTTTCAAGTTGCGTGTTTACACAGGTTTCCAAGGGGCACACTCATTCCACCTTCTGTGTGTTAGAACCATTCATGCAACTTCCTTGGCTTGCTGCACATGCCACACCCTTGCTACCAACAAGGATATCTCACTTACCTCTGCACACAACTACGGTCAAGGCAATACCGTACAACCCACTACTGGGATTCCTACACCAAACGGCCTGAGGTCTAGTTGGGACTTCATTCCGGGGAGATCCCCTAACATGTTGGCGGTTCCATAACAGTCAACAGGTTTTCATGAGGAACTTGATGATTAATTTTGTGGAATCTATCGTCATGAGTATATGACTGGTTGCATATGGTTATAGGTCGCTTGACTACATCCTTGTATATCAGGTGCATTCTTGAATGTTTTGATTACATGTATAGGTCTTGTAGGTTTATTACAAGCATTGATCGCTTATGCTCGACTACATGTGTTTATGCGTATGTTTAGTTAATTAGGCATTGCTTATGCATGTTGATGGTTGCATGTGGAAATGTGTACCATGGAGTAATGGTTGTTGTCATGCATGAGGTCATAGCATGCATTGTTGATATGGCCTTGCATTGATGACTAGACCCTAACTAGAAAGATGTTTATGTGTTGATGCATTTATTTGTGTATGTCTATATGCTATTATGTTTATGTTATACATGTATCATATTGATTTTTGATCTTGCAGACAAGGTATCCTCCCCGAATTATACTAAGGTACATTGATTTATTGTGATTTGGTTTATCTGACATATTATGCATTGCAGGAAAGAGACCAAATGGCTAGCAAGGTGGTAGACTACATAGAATCTCCCTATGAATCAGATGAGCAGCGTGGTGTGGGGCACTCTTCTGATTTGGCAAACACATTGAGAAGCTTGAAGGAAGAGATAAGGAGTTGTAAGGCAGATAATGACAGGATCATACAGGCACAAGAGAAACAAGTAGAGGTTAATGCTATACTTCTTCAGAGTTTTTCGGACTTGCAGCGACAAGGGAAAATTCATATCATCCATGGACATGAAGATAGAACTAATGGGGCATATGGTAGTAGGTCTCCTGGTAGACACAAGTCGGATAGATCTAACACGGTGAGAGATGGTAGGTTGTTGGACACCTCGGATAGGAGGGGTGATTAGCAGAAGTACTATTCTAGTTCTGGTTCTGATAAACACCATGATCATCATTGTTATCATCCTTACAAGAGGAATGAGAGGGGATACTTACGAGATGAGTTTAAGAAATCGAAGCCACCTACTTTTGGTCAAGATGTGAAGAAGCCAGAAGATGCAGAGGCTTGGATACTTGGGATGAACAATTTTTTTGAGTTGCATGATTACACAGATAACATGAAGGTCAAAGTGGTGATCCTCAACTTGAAAGGTAATGCAGAAATTTGGTGGGAAGACGTTAAACTCATAAGAGACATCAGGATAAATGACTTGAGTTGGCCAGAGTTCAAGAGGATTTTCAGGAAGAAGTACTTGTCAGAGAGGTACTACGACAGTAAGGCCAAATAATTCTATGAGCTAAAGATGGGATCAATGATAGATGAAGAGTACACGACCAAGTTTCTGGAGTTATTGGGGTATGTACCGTATCTTACCGATGAGAAGGATAAATTCCATCAATTTGTCAATGGTTTTCCATTAGCATTTAGAGATTAGATTGAGTATGACAAGCCCTAGTCATTTCATGAAGTTATTGGGAAACTGAAGCATTGTTTTGAACAATCAAAGTGTAAGAATTAATCTCAGCAATTATGGAAGGGAAAAGACAAAGGTAAAAGTAAATGATAGCCGAAGAGGACAAGGCCTCAGCATGCAGGTGAGAAAGAGAATGTGGCACCGCAAAAGAGATTTAGTGCAGCTAGACAGGGACATGAGTCACAACAACAACATAGAGGTGTTGGTAATGGTTGGTTGGAGTGTTGGACGTGTAGCAAGGAACACCTTAAGAGAGATTGTCCACAGAATCAGGGTGGTAGGCCTCAAATATACAATGCACAGGAGGCACAAACTGTTGGGGATGTAGGGTAGAGCATTCCTCATATCTATGCAGAAATGGACAATAGACAGGCATAATGCCATGAATATATCATTGAGATGGACGATACGCTTTGTGATCAAGTTATTTCTATTTTGATTGACCCTGAATCTAATTATAGCTATGTTAGTCCTCACTTGGTGGATAAGTGTGGTTTGAATAAGGAATTGCAAGTAGAGTTTTGGTTAGTGCAGTTGGCTACAAGTACAAAGAAGTGAGTTCATCATTGGGTAAGAGCTTGTGCGTTTGATTTAAATGGTATGCCTAGTGTAACACATCTAAATGTATTACCATTGGGATCATATGGTATGTTGTTGGGCATGGATTAATTGTATCTTCATAGAACCAAGGTAGATTATTATGACAAAGCTATTGAGTGTGTTCATGACAATGGGGAACCAAGTGTATTGCAGAGCAATAAGAAAGCTACATCAGTTAGGATGGTGATGTTGAAGAAAAGTGTAACTAGGTTCAGTATTTGTCAATGTAATTTTGATCTTTGTACTTGTCAAGAAAATAAATATTAATTTTATAAATTATATGAATGTGTTTCTTGCTCGTTCCATAGGTCTAGGAAAGTCAAAGAATCAAAATCATGTCAAAGAGCTCTTCTTGAGCATATATGTAATGTATATGAGTCAACCTAGTGTCTATAGCAACCCTCCAAGACAAGCATAATCCTCTTGAAGAAGGCAACAAGAAAAACGATGAAAAATGTAGTCATGTAGGCCTCAAATTAAATTAAATAACTAAAGGACAGTCATGTCGGCCTAATAAAAAGACACAACGCTTCACTGACATGTCAAATTATTTATGATGGGCAAACCACTATATATACCTAGCTAGGGTCACCACAGGAGGATAGATTTTCGGACATCTTTGAAATTTCATATGAGGTGCAGGAACTTGGATTCCTCTTAATTTTGAATAGGTACAAGACTGTAATTTCATATGGGTACAAGACCGTAATTTTGGATGGGTGTAGGACTGTAATTTTGTATGGGTGCAGGGCTATAATTTTGTATAGGTGCAGGACTGTAATTTCGAATGGGTGCAAGAATGAATTTCAGATGGGTACAAGACAGTAAATTTGGATGGGTAGCAGCGATGACAAGGATCTCGGTGGTCCCATAGTATCACATTCTATCTCGGCATTAATCTGAGACACAATTATGATCTCAGTATAGTCATGATCCTGATGGAGACAATATTACAAGGTGAAGATCTTAGTAAAGGTATGGAAATGGTGCAAAAATAATGATCTCGTTGTTATGATGAATATCTCAGTGAAGGTAGAGTAATGATGACCTCAGTGAAGCAACAATGATGATGATCTCAGCAGTGAAAAATAAAAGGATTGGTGTCTTAGTCTTGGAGTGGCCTAGTAGGTCAAGGGTCACGGTCTTGGTGTTCGTCAATTGGAATCTCTATAAGAAGAATTATGTGTAGGTTTTCCCCTCTAAGAGGGAGAGGTTTTGGCCCTGGAAGAATACCAACTTCTTGAGTTCTTGTCTCTTTGTTTTTAGTAGTACTTTGATGAAGTAAACACACACACTAATAATAAGAAGAATATCAAGCTAAGATAAATTGTAAAAGCACTTCACAAATTGTCAGCAAGTCTAGAAGAATCTCACTAATGCTAACTACCCTAGATTCTTCAACGTGGGATAAGAGCGAAGGTGCTAAAGTGAAAGGAAGGGCAGCTAAAACAAACATTCAAGGATCAATCTACATCAACAGTCTACAATATCAAAGGATTTTTGTCTATGTAATCAAGGAGACAACCTTCAATAGTCTATACTACCCACAGTCTTCGTGCTATGTTATTAAGATCTTGGTGTCACAATAAGATAAGCAATCTCATTCAAATAATGAAGTTTCGATGTTCATCACAGAAGTCTCAATGCCTCTCATAGTCTTAGTCTATGTCATACCACAGTGATCTCAATATAAAATGAAGGTGTCCGTTGATAGGTCTCAATGATCATTATAACAAGCAACATCAAGACCCTATAGTTCTACACAAAGCTGCATACTACAAGGTTCCATTGTCTACTTATGTGATAGCAATGCAGTGCCATCCCAAGTACATCAACAGTTTGTCATATGTATAAGTCAAAGTAACTCGAAGGCAAAGAAGGCAATCTTCCTATCAGTACAACAAGGATCTCATCCGGAGGAAGCATCAATGCATTTGCTTCAACCACTTCCAACATGATCAAGGTGAAGATTTCATCTTCACATGACAAGTAAGTATCTTTTCATTCTATAATTAAGTTTGGTTAAATGATTTCATGATTGCAAGGACATCTATAGGTTGGATGGGTCATCAAGATTCCTTGCATGAAGAAGGAGGATAGTCATAGTCCTCTAAGAAGCCGAAGTCATTAAACATATCAATAGGTCTCCTCTGAATTTATGGAAAGGGATGCTTATGAAAGATCCCCTCACATAGAAATATTGGTGACATCAAAGTGACGTAGATGATAAACTCATTCTCTAAAGGTGCAATAGAGAAGGTCACGTGAAATCTAATCTTCATGAAAGTAAAGGTATCAAAGGATTTAGGATATCTTCACAAGATCCCATTTACAAGATCTAGGAAGGAAGATAATCATCATCGTTCTAACTCATAAGCAAGGTAACAATTGTCCATTAACAAGAAGGTTATCTCATTCAAAAAAATTTTGTCTCTATACTAGATAGAGAAAGGCAAGTTGATTGCAAAAATATTGAAGGTTAAAAGAACTCAAACATGTGCAGAAAGGAAAGATAAGTTTGGTCCTCAAGGAGACCGAATACATATAACTAAGATTCAATGCTATGGAAAGTTTATAGAAAGAAGCTCGTATCACAGGAAAGATGGAGGAAGCTGAAGAAAGGGACCAAGGAAAGAGGGAGTAACAAATCTCTCTTATGAGTAAGATTTTATCCCCCACAAAAGGGTCCTATCATAAGCTCCTAAATCTTGTGTTATAGATATGACCAAAATAATAAGATGCATCATGGCATCATGGAAGCATTAGATACAAGAGCTTGTAACATCACCATGGGAATCATGAAGGACAAAACCCATGGCAGACAAACATGAAGAATATAGATCTTGGGAACCTCAATGGACATTGAAGAAAAGGAAGGAGTCATCTGGGACAAGGCTCATCATACATCAAATCAAAAAGAAAACATCTACCAATTGGAGATATACAAGATCCTCAAAATTCTCTGGTAGAATCCTCATCGAAGATTTCACTAATCTAGAGAGGAAGCAAGTGTTGCAACAAGAATTCCAACTTATGGAATCCATGAGATAATGATGTGATGACATAAAGCAGATCAAGGGATTGAAGATCTGCTCAATCAAGGAAGCTGGTGGAAGAAGCCTCAATGACCAGAAGGTAAAATAAGGTATGTATGCTTGTGTTTAATATTATAATGTCATGTAATATGGTTGCAAGTGACATGGATCATCACTTCTATTTTAAGAATCGTGATCAAAAGAAAAGGGATATCCTCCTCTGAAAGGATGCATGAAGGCATAAGTCACATTAAATGAAATCAACATAATATGTCCTCATATGAAGTATGAGGTGATTGACTACAATAAAAAAAAATTTGATTGAAAGATACTGGGAATGGGATGTGTGAGGAAGAGATCATGAGATATGCAACCATGATGAAGGAAATCAACATCCAAAAGGCCAAGAAGATTTGACTAGAAAATCTCCCAGAAAGATATGAAGATTCTGATGAAAGTCTGAAAAAGATGAAGACCCTTAACAATGAATGTCTTTGGGAGATGTGACAGTATGTGTGCAAGATGTTGATACCTACAAGAAGATGTCACAGTGAAGAGCCATCTCGTAAGTTATGATTTAATTTAATATGATGTTTTTATTTCTTGAATAATAACTATATGAGTTCATGCAAGGCTACTAGAACAAGACTTGTAAGTACAAGTATGATCAACATTCATGCGGTGGATGAGAACTCTTGAAAGAAGCATGGAGAGAAAAGAAGTAGCCATATGAATAAGGTTCCATATATGTAGCAAGAAGACCACTTTCCATGAAGAAAGGAATGACATGGCAGAATAAGAAGGAAGTGATCGATGGTTGATGCCCTACAAGGAATAAACTCAACTAAACTCTATGCCATCAGGGAAAGAAGTTGATCAAGTAGTTGAAGGACCACGAAGAAGAAGATGCTAATGAAAAGAAGAGTCCCTTGTTAAGAAGGAGCTCTGACAGGTCCCTGATCAAGAGGGAGCTTGAATTAGATCACCCCTGATTACAAAGTGACAATTGTGTTTTTCTATTTCATGTGTCATGTACTAGACTAGGACTAACAACTGTAAGTCTAGGTTAAGGCCATGAATGGAAATGTAGACACATGATAGACACAACATTCTTGTCTTCACATAGGAAGAAAGAATGGAGGATTGGGTAATCATATGGCATCCGATACTCTTTGAGGATGTGTAGGGCATCCAAGATAAGAGTAGGCAAGAGGACCGACATTCTTTGAGGGTTGGGAACCCAAGATAATAATAGTCCTAGAAGGTCATACTTAGTGAACACCTGGGTGGGTATGTACCTTGAGAGACAATGATGAAGGTGTATATAAATCATTGGTCTTGCTAGCGTTGTAGCTTATGGTCTCATAGAGAGATGGAGCAGTTAGTCAAGGCCTTGCACTATGACAATGTTGGTCGATATGATGCTATACAGATGGGATTACCAATCCAAATATTCTTATGAAAAATTATTCAGATTGAGAATAACCAAGTACCATTGTAAATACCTCCCTAGTTAAGAGGGAGTGTGGAAGATAAGTGTAACTAGGTTCAATATTTGTTAATGTAATTTTGATCTTTATACTTGTCAAGAAAAAGTAATATTATTTTTATAAACTATATGAATGATTTTCTTGCCCATTCCATAGGTCTAGGAAAGTCAAAGAATCAAAATCATGTCAAATATCTCTTCTTGAGCATATATGTAATGTATATGAGTCAACCTAGTGTCTAGAACAACCCTCCAAGACAAGCACAATCCTCTTGAAGAAGGCAATAAGAAAAACAATGAAAAATGCAGTCATGTCGGCCTCAAGTTGAATTAAATAACTAAAGGAAAGTCATGTCAGCTCAATAAAAATACACAACGCTTCACTAACATGTTGGCTTATTTATGATGGGAAAACCACTATATATACCCAGCTAGGGTCACTACAGAAGGACAAATTTTCATACATATCTGAAATTTCATGTGAGGTGCAGGAACTCATATTCCTCTAAATTTCAAATAGGTACATGACTGTAAATTTGGATGGGTAGCAATGATGAAAAGGATCTCGGTGATCCCACAGTTTCACACTCTATCTCGAAATTCATCCTTGATACAATTATGATCTCAGTATAGTCATGATCCTGATGGAGACAAAATTACAAGGTGAAGATCTCAGTAAAGGTGTGGCAATGTTGCAACATCAATGATCTTGTTGTTATGATGAATATCTCAGTGAAGGTACAGTAATGATGACCTCTTTGAAGCAACAGTGATGATTATCTCAACAGTGACAAAGAAAAGGATTGGTGTCTTGGTCTTGGAGTGGCCTAGTAGGTCAAGGGTCATGGTCTTGGTGTTCGTCAATCGAAATCTCTATAAGAAGAATTACGTGCGAGTTTTCCTCTCCAAGAGGGAGAGGTTTTGGCTCTGGAAGAATGCCGACTTCTTAAGTTCTTGTCTCTTTGTTTTTGGTAGCAGTTTAATGAACTAAACACACACACTAATAATAAGAAGAAGATCAAGCTAAGATAAATTGTAAAAGCACTTCACAAATTGTTATCAAGTTTAGAAGAATCTTACTAATGCTAGCTGCCCTAGATTCTTCAACAGGTGATAGCTATGCAAGAAAACATAGCAGCAGGAAAGGGTGTATGCTATTTGCAGTTCACATTTTTAGTGATAAGGGTAAGGAGGTTGAGGATGCAGATGCATTGAGCAGGTACCCAATTTTGTAGCAGTTTAAGGGTGTATTTCTTGAGGACATTACAAAGTTTCCACCTCACAGGGAGGTATAATTTTCTATTGAGTTAGTGCGAGGGGTAGCTCCAGAATCAAAATCACTTTATAGGATGCGCACACCTGAGTTGGTTGAGTTAAAGTTTTAGTTGAAGGAAATGTGGGACAAGGGATACATTAGGCTAAGTGTATCACCTTGGGGTGCACTGATACCATTTATGACAAAGAAAGCTAGCTGCAATCAGTTGAACAAAGTGACCATCAAGAACATGTATTCATTATCCAAGATTGATGACTTGTTCGATCAATTGAAGCGAGCAACAATGTTCTCGAAGATTGATTTGAGATCAGAATACCATCATGTATGCATCAAAGAGGAGGACATTTACAATACTACGTTCAAGACCAAGTATGGGTATTATGAGTTTGTTGTAGTTTCACTTGGCTTAACTAATGCTTCAACTACATTTATGTGTTTGATGAATAGTGTGTTGCGTCCATATTTGGATAAGTTTTTAATTGTGTTCATTGATGATATATTGGTATATTCTAAAAATGAGGAAGAGCATGTCGAGCATTTAGCAGCAGTGTTAAGGTTGTTGAGGAAGCATCAGTTTTATGTTAAGCTTAGAAAGTGTAGTTTTTTTTAGAGTGAGGTACATTACCTGGGGCATGTGGTCTCCAAGGAGGGCATTGCAGTAGATCCAGAGAAAATAAGAGCCACCATGGAGTGGGTAGCTCCTAAGAGTGTGGTGAGGAAAAAATTTTCATGGGTTTGGTAGGCTATTATCGCAGGTTCATCAGGAACTTCTCGCAGATTTCTGATCCTATCATATCATTGCAAAGGAAAGGTAAGAAGTTTGAATGGACAGAGGAGTGTGAGGTTAGTTTTGAGTAGATTAAGCAGTTGTTGACACATGCACCAGTGCTACGGATTGCAGATCTAGACAAAGAGTTTGTAGTATGCACAGATGCTTGCAAGAGAGGACTTGGTGGAGTCCTTGTGCATGTGGTATGCTATGAGTCATGGAAACTAAACAAGCATGAGCATAACTACCCGACATATGATCTTGAGTTAGCAGTGATTATACATGCATTAAAGATGTGGAGGAATTATCTTCTTGGTAGGAGGTTTGTATTGATGAGTGATCATATTGGGTTGAGGTATTTGTTTGATCAGCCTAATCTTAATTTCAGGCAGGCTAGATGGTTGGTCACGATCATTGAGTTTGATTTCGAGATCAGGTACATCAAAGGTAAAGAGAACAGGGTGGCATATTCTCTCAGCAAGTGGGTATAAGTAAATCACTTGGCAATCATGAGCTCCTATGGGACAGATTTACAGGATAGGATCTTGTATGCAGGTCAGCAGGATGTTAGGTATATGGAGATTGTGCACAGGTTGTGACAATGTGCTGGTATAGGTACAAGTGATAGTACAGGTACATTTACAAGTACATGTACAGGTGTAGGTGCACAAGATGTGGATTATTGCCTTACAGCGGATGGATTGGTCAGATTCAAAGGCAAGATATATGTGCTAGATAACAGCGAGCTCAAGAAGGTGATCTTGAGAGAGTTTCATGTGAAACCATACTCAAGTCACCCAAGATATTAGAAGACACTGATAGCAGTGACAATATATTATTCTTGGTCGAATCTGAAGAGGGATGTAGTAGAGTTTGTGGCTAGGTGTTTTGATTGTCAGCGAGAGAAGGCAGAGTGCAAACATCCAGGTGGACCGCTACAGTCGATTGCAATTCAATAATGGAAATGGGAGGTCAATTCCATGGACTTCATCAATTGGTTGTCGAAGATAGTGATACATCATGATTTCATCATGGTTGTTGTGGATAGGTTAACAAAGGTTGCACACTTCATTCCAGTGAAGTCTACATTCTTAGCTAGCGATGTAGCACAGATATTCTTCCGAGATGTGGTTAGATTGCATTGTTTTCCAAATAAGTTTGTGTCAGACAGGGATGTGAAGTTCACTTCCAAGTTTTGGAAGGAGTTATTTGCAGGTTTGGGCAGTGTTGATGGTGCTGAACCTGCCAACATTCAGGGGATTACCCCGGTATGAAGTCCCAACTAGACCTCAGACCGTTTGGTGTGGGAGTCCCATTCAGTATGATGGCCCGGTTACCATTATCTTAAGGATTTTCCTCAACTCTTGCTTGTCAGCATAAGAGAGTGGTATGCTTTGTCTTCGAGAAGTGAGGTTCGTGTGCCTCATGATTGCTAGTGTTACTTGTGTCGATGGTTCTTTCACTGTAGAGGGAGAGGGTGGAGGTGAGTTCCAAGTCAGTTGGGAGGAAGATCCAACTCTGTTAGGAACACACAACACAAAGGACATGCACATCTTCTGGAGGAGCAATCCACACAGATGTGGAAGTCACAACACACAAGGGAAGATAACACGTACAACACTAAGTGTTATCGGGAAATCTAGTGTCTATGCAGAGCTGCTAGTCCCACTAAGACGGGTAGCTATCTTAAAAACAAACAGATTAAAGTTACTTTCGTTTTACTTTATGAGAAGTAGATAGGAGAAGATCAAAGAACACCAACCTCAATCCTTCGCTCGGTTCTTTGCTTGTTCCTTCTCCTCACCGACTGGTCTTTGCCGCTTCTCCCTTGACCACTCTGCTTCAAAGAGTACCTGTAAAGTCAAAGCAGCATAATACCTTCAAAGTGCAGAGATCTACAATCATAAACAATATAGGACCAGATATTTATTGACCACTCAAATGCATATACTATCAGACATACAAGAATGTGGAGGAAAACTTGAATAACTTTATTGATATAAAGATTAGAAGAGAGGATTACAACCCATTGATCTGACCCAGCGTCATCCTCCCAGCATGAAAGCCCTTCTTCACCTCATGAAAAGCTTAGATCACCCAACACTATGATATTCCACCAAGAAACCAACAACACTTCCTTACAAGATACAAAATTCCAGCCTTTGGATCTCTGGGATGAGGGATCCATATATAGATGATTGTGGGGGGTGAGTCAACTTCTAAGATTTTGATTAGTGTCCTCTCTCTGATAGTTCTTGATTCCACTTGGAGATTGATGATCTCTTACTCATCCCTGGGCGAATTCTGAGAGGCAAGTGTCACAGGAGAAGTTTCTAGAAGATTCCATGACGATCCACCTGGCAAACTATCTCTGCCATTTGTCTACTCTCTCCCATCGCACCCTACAGAAGAGCTTTCCAGTATGCATCGCACTCTTTACTCTGAGCAGGTGAGATGCATCGCACCCTCTGCACTGGGCAGTCTGTATGGTCCAGCTTTGACTAGTTCTGAGCAGTTTTCTGTGGAGAACTTATGGGAGATGATGTAATCAGCTGACCTTGTTCCTTTAGGGTGTGAAACAATACTTTTAGGGACTTAGGAGCCCTTGGTTTATGGACATGTATGATTGGGGTTGCAGTGCCCAAAAATGTCTATAACAGTTGCCCCCTAAAGCATGAGGTCGTTAATCTTTTGATGTCAGGTGAAATGCTTTATCATGAGGATTCGAAGTTTTTTCGAGCTGGAAGGCGACCTTTAATAAGATACAATACAATACATTATCTTCATAATATTTTTCATGATCTAGCTGAGGCAGGCATTCCCATGCTCAGCTTTATAAATTCATTTTCATGTACATAAGACAGACAACCGTCTGTGTGGCAGACTGATGATTCTGATAGAGCCATCATCCTTTGATTCGGATGATCATCTGTGCAGCAATGATGTACATTCGATGTCTTTATTTTCCTGAATATATCGCAGCCCGGATGGATGAAACTAGATCCGAGGTCTTCAAACTCATCCAATCTTCACTCGGAGTACAAGTCGATCCATGTGAAAGATGTTCTAGAGTCGAACATGGAAAGACATCGCCTGATTACTAGCCAATGATGTAAGTTGTTAATAGGCGCGAGAGGAATCACCGATAATGATGATGACCCTCAAGGTACTACAGTACAATTCACGTGGTGTGAAAAAGGGACTTGGCGTCGAACACCACGCAAAATCTTTCGGTCGAAGGCCATTGATGTAAACCTGTTGCTGGAAGTGAGAAACTTGCCATTGAGGCATGCAAGCTTCAAAGTACTGAAAGGGTTGTTCCTAGGTCGACTTCTTGGATAATGAGCTGATGTAAACAAGAAGTGACCCATCGTAGGAGGGCCTTAATGAATCCCACATCTATGACACGGAACGGAGTAAATGATTTTGGAGGTGAAAACGATCTAATGATACAGGGTTCAGGGTGGCGGTCATGAAAGAATGGAGCGTGAATGTATTGCAGCGGATGAGACACAGGTGAATTCTATGAGCGACTTCTCTTGAACATACCGGCGACACTGACATGGATTGGTAGCGTTAACCCCAAATATGGATGGTGCGATGGACCAATGGTGATATGACCGGTGAATGGAATAACCCAACCCGACTCGAATGTGGAGTGAAAGTGTCATGTTCAAGAGCGACTTGCTACCAATAAAGTTTCTTCAAGTTTTCTTCCCAATTTTTCCCCAGTTATTGCTAACCAGTACCTCTTTATTTTTATCAAGCCTGAGAAGGATAACATATGCTTGTTCTATAATTTTCCCTTCAGGCAAACCTGTCGCTATGTTTTAACGAGCCTAGCGACAGTGAAACTCGTTATTGTCTATATGGACAAGTTTGTCGCTATTGGTTTTAACGTGTTTAACGACAAAGATAACTCGGTCCTTTTCAATTTTAGAGAGTCTGAAAGGGACGTAAAGGAAACTCCAAAAATCCTTTTTCGTCATATAATCCCTTAAGTCCGAAAAGGTATAAAATAATACGAAAGGGATGAATTTTTTATCATTTTAACGAGCCGAACAAAACAAGCGCTCGATCTTTTTGTGTAATAATCCCTCAGGTCCATAAAGATTAAAATCTAGAGGAGGGATAGCACTCTCAGTAGCTTTAACGAGCTAGAGAGGCCAACTGCTCAGCAATCTTTTCATATTTTATGAGTCAGACGAAAAGAGCCTAAAGGAGACTCGTTTTTGAGGAACGAGTGATAATTTTAGGTAGCAGCTGATTCCAGGTAAGGTTTGGAATTTTCCAATCACAGCAGTGTCACAAGGATGGCTAACAGGATCACTCTTTGCAGTTGTTCCTCAAAAAGGGGTAAACAATCAAATGGAGGTGAATGATCGGCTAAAACAGAGTGGAGGTGATGATGAGAACACGACCAAGGCTCAAAAGCTGATGATAATGCATTCACAATGGTTATTTACTAGAAATTGGTTCATTTTTTAATGAGCTTAAACTCTGGGGGAAACATTTGCTCATTGCTTAGGTTTAATTTTTAATGAGCTTGAACTTCACATAAAAACTGCTCGTGCCAGTCGTATAATAAGGATGTCTCATCGATAGATTCCATTTTTATGGAGCTTGCACCTTTCGAAGCTATGCTCCGCTGCCTCTCGTATGCAAGCTAGGAACAACCAACTACGCTCCTCTACTTAACTACCAAGATCACTACCAAGGTTAGGTAGGAAAATTTTTCCTTTACTTTGTTGGTGCCATCTGGCCCCTGCGAAGACGAACGGTTGACTCGACCACTCACCCAACTTAGGTAGTTGAAGTCAGTGGAACCATAGAGTTAACGTTATGTTGGTCGCTTTTCACTTGCTCACAAAAGGTTTGCATGCCCCAAGGTATAGTGAAGTAAATTTTCCAGGTTACCATTTAGAAGTTCTCGCATTCGCAAGATAATTTCCATCCACATAGCAGACAGGAACACTTCCTCAGCTTAGTCCATTTGGACAAAGGCTCCAATCACCTAACCTTGACGAAGGAATATTATCCTGGTCTAATCCCATTGTCCTATACGGACGAGTGTCAGACCAGTCATATATCCTTCGTAGAAACTTACCCTATACCCAGAGTTTCCCTGCCAAAGCAGACCAAGGTGCATGCCCCCCTGGGTTTCAGTCATGTCCCCCCGAATTACTCGCGTTCTTCAGGTGGACGGACCGGAGATTGATGAGACATTCCTTGTGTGAAAAGACCATTTATGGATCGCATTTGACTATTAGCTATGTGTGAGCCGGGGAATGAAAGCTGGTCTACGAGCTGGACCACTCGGCCTTCATGCGGAAAACACATTACTCTAAAGAGTGAGGAGACAGTGGCTCCCATGCTATAAATATAGTCACGCCCAAGGAGTAGATTATAATATAGAGGTCCTTGGACTACCATTACGTTCATATAAACGATTTTCCTTCTCAACGTTACAGGTACATTGGGAAGGATCCTTAACAGTTGACTGGTTCCTTTGTCGAAGCCTGTCAGATTTCTCATCTCAGGAAAAACAGATGGCGAACCAAGCACTTTCCAAGCAGTTGAGGAAAGGATACTCACAAAAGCCCCTTCATCTATGATGGTACCGACCATGACCATTTTGTAAGCTTGTACAATGATTCGGAATGGTACACTAGCCGGTAAACAGGGTCTGCCTAGTAGATTCCAATCGAAGGAAACGACTAGGTTGCTTGGAGGTGGGACCGAATAGACGGCCGGATATGACTCTGACGAACTTCCTTCCCGCAATAAAGGAACGAGAAGATTTCCCCCATGTTCATTAGAGTCTGTGTCTACGAAAAGAATTTGAATGGTGTCGTTCTCATTCTCTTCAGTGATTGTATCATCTGAAGATGGACCTTCCGCAGACAAGACTGTGTCGACTGTCGCCTCAACCTTTTGAATTTCATGTAGTATGGATTCAACGGGTTTATCTTCAATGATAGGTGCTTAGACCGACCATAATGGCGTGTCAGTCGGATTTTCAACTAGTGATGGACTCGGCAAGAGTTTCTTGTATCCAAGAAGAAGCCTGTTATAGACATTTTTGGGCACTGCAACCCCAAGCATAAATGTCCATAAAATAAGGGCTCCTAAGTCCCTAAAGGTGTTGTTCCAACCCCTAAAAGAACAAGGTCAACTGATTACAGCTTCTCCCAAAAGTTCTCCATGAAAAACCACTCAGAACTGGTGAAAACTGGACCATTTCACCTGCTCCATAGGCAAAGTGCGTTGCATCCCACCTAAATACACACAGTAGGTGTGTTGCATTTCAAAAAGCCCTTCTATGGGGTGCGATGGGCGAGAAGGGACAAATGGCAGGGTCAATCCATGAGGTGGAGAAGCATGGAATCTTCCAGAAACTTCTCCTGTGACACTTGCCTCTCTGAATTCGACCAGGGATGAGTAAGAGATCATCAATCTCCAAGTGGAATCAAGAACTATCAGAGGGGAGACACTAATCAAATCTCAAAAGTTGACTCACCTCCCTTGCAGACATCTATATATGGATCCCTCATCCTAGAGACCCGGAGGCTGGAATTTTGTATCTTGTAAGGAAGTGTTGCTGGTTTATTGGTGCAATATCATAGTGTTGGGTGATCTAAGCTTTTGATGAGGTGAAGAAGGGCTTCTTGCTGAGAGGATGATGCTGGGTCAGAACAATTGGTTGTAATTCTCTTGGCTCTTTCTTGATTATCAATAAAGCTATTCAAGTTTTCCTCCATACTCTTGTATGATTTATGTTTTGTGCATTTGTATGGTTAATATACATCTGATCCTATATTGCTTATGATAATAGATCTATATTCTCGTATAGTGTTATGCTGATTTGAATCTACAGGTACTCTGTGAAGCTGAGTATACAAGAAATCAAGTAGCAAAGGACTATCAGAAGAGAGAGGAATCGAGCAAGGAACCAAGCGCAAGAAAGAGGTTGGTCTCCTTTATTCTTCTCTCATCTATCTTTCATAAAGGAAAACGAAAATAGTTTTACTTTGTTTGTTTCTAAGGTAGCTACTAGCCTTAGTGGGATTAGCAGTTCTGCATAGACACTATTCCCGGTAACAAAATGGCGACTCCGCTGGGGAGTGAGTAGATTGTTTGTTCATCTACTTTTGTTTACTTTATAAACTTACAGACGGAGCCTGAAGTCAAGCCAGCTAGCCTTCGAACTGCATAGTAGATCAACACTGCTTCAGTCAACCTCCAGGTTTTGTTTATGAATTAAACAATTGATTTACAAGCTCTCTAATTTCCCTTGTGGTGGCTCTAGTAACCTCCTTAGATCTACCCCTGTGATTGATTTACTAATTACCACTTGCTCGACCAAAATCCCTCAACCGAACTGAAAACTGTGACCCGAAACCCAATCAAAGTCTTGTCCCTGGTCCAGCGCACTGTCTGTTCTGTGAACCTCAAATTTAGTGCACTTCCCGAGTGTAGTAGGTGCGTTGTATTTCATTTTCACTGTGTTACAGGTGCGCTGATCAGACAAGGCCTTGTTCCTAAATTTTGGTTTCTGTGTTCACTCTTTTTAGATCTATTCAGGAGTTTTGCTGCCTGTAGTCAGTACACCTCTGTTTTAAACCCCTTTCCTTGCTGATATTCCACCTCCATTGTGCAAAGAACTGTAAATGTTTTTATGTATTTTTTGAGTCATTTTCAGTTCTCCTTTACAAAGAAGTAGCGTAATTGTACTGTCGTTTCTTGATTTGAAAGTGTCACAAGTGTCGTTTTCAGTCATAGAAGAGAATCTGATTGTTCTTGATAGTCGATTACCCTGTTACTCTTGTATTTGATCTGAATTAGTAGTTTTTCTAGTGTCGAAAGCAAGTTTTCAATTCCAAATCGCAAAGTGTTGTCATTGTCCTCATTTTGTTTTGAAAAGAAACTTGTTAGTAATTGTAGCTTTGAAAAATAATTCAAATTTGCACATTAGCTTTCTTTTTATCATTTACACATTAAGAAGGCTGAAAAAAATACATGCATGTGCATTTGCATTTAGACTGTTTGATTGGTTTGATTTAGGACAGTGCATATAGTGTGTGCTCTATGCTCTTTGTTGAAAGAATGCCATCTCTCTTTCCTTAGTAGCTAGGATTTTCATTGCATAAAGAAGATAAAACGATTGTTTGTCATCTTAGATTGCATTTTAGGAATTGTACATCTACATCACGCGGTGAACCTGAAAGGCAAATTTCTTAAGCAAGATCAACTATAAAATAAATTTAATGAATCTAACAACGCTTTGGAACCTAACGCACAACATCTAGAAGTCTAGGCTAGAGACATATTCCGACGTCGTAAAGCCTGGTAACTGTTGTTTTCACTTTTGGTTGGGTGATTCCTCCACTTTGAGACGATAAGTGCTAGTACGGACTTGTGCTCCCACGTACCGTTGAGTATATTTTGGGAGACCACAATAGGCTTAATCCTTTATCCATAGGAAGCCGTGTCTGCCGCCCTATCGATCACAATGCACTGAACACAGCATTCGAGAAGATTGACTGTCATACCGTAAAAAGTATTCTGCAGTTTTGTGATTGGTTTGGTAATCCCTTTGTCTAGATTTCCAGAGCAGTCCCTTTCGTTCCTTTTCAGACTCCTTAATGGAAAAGGTCCATCTGAGCACTTGTCACTTCAGGCTCATTAAAAATAGAAGGCGACTAGAGTCATCTTTTTTTTTTCTCGACTCTTAAAAATTGAAAAAACAAGTTGTGTCAAAGCGTCTAAAATTCATCTAATTCGGAAACATACTTCCCTTTTATTTTTAGTTGATCGAGTAATCCACAATCGTGGAAGAAAGTCAATTGAAACCCCGTCGTTCACGGAGGCTTACGAGTCAACCGTCTTTGTCTCTGGAATCGAAACTATTACGGACAAAGCGAACTCGTTTAACCGGTTCCAAATCCCCTGGTAAAGTTAGAACAAGTGTTCCAACACCATCGGAGACTCCGGTTACTCCAAACATTTCTGGTATCCCTGCCTTTACAGAAGAAGTTCAGCAGCCACCGAAGGACAGTAGCACTGATCCTAGTCTGAGGGTAAACACTTGTATTACTGAACCAGTTCCATCTATAGCTGATTCAGAAGGTGTTATTCCCCAAACATCTGTCGCTGCAGATTCTATACCTTCTTCAACACCAGAAATATTTTACGGACCTGATGGTCTACCTCTTCCACCTAGTCTGATTGCTATAGAAGAGATTGTAGAGGATCCTCCATCTAGTACTCCATCGCAATTTGGAGTCGGGATCACTCTGTATCCTTCTTCATCAGAAATTAGTCTACCGCCATCGGAAGCTCCTGTAGAATCGCTAGGCAATCTTTTGGATAGACTAGAAATGTCTGAACAACTGTTTACATCTAGGACTGTGTCATCCGACACAGCAACGGCAGAACTTCCTGTTGTCACTCCAACGATGTTCGCTGGTATACCATCTGTCCCAACTAGCTCTCAATTGCTAGAAGGGGCCCACTCAGGGGATATTTCGATAGTATGGTCCGTTCCTATTTGTTCGTCCGGAATAGCATCCGGAAACTCTTATGTTGAGTCTCAACAAATTGATCCTTCAGGGTGTCAATTTGGGCAGTCCTGTCCTCAAGGGCAAGAAATTCCTTTAAGTACCGGATTACCACCGTATGGGGGGCAATATACCCTTTCATTGTCTCCTTCGGGAGGACAACCATACGGGAGTTCACAACAAAATTCAGGTTATGCTGGAATTACATCTAGCGGTTGGGTATCGATACTACCTCAGCAACCAAGAGTTGTGTATTCGATGCAACAATGTTTACCTATGTCAAATATACCAACTACGCTGGCTATTGTGACAGTGCGCAAGTACAAGTGCTGCCTATTGTATGCCAACCTCAAGTTTCTCAGGTGGCAATGCAACAGCCTCTTGACCCTGCGACTCAACCACAATCGCCAACTAGTGGAATGACACAGGCCCAGAAGGGTACAATTACCCCTCATCTTGGTCAAACAGTTAATATCGGGCAACAACACATGGCTTCACAACCATGGCTGGTGCAATACCAACAACCGCAATTCCAACAAGTATACCAAGGATCTGAGCAACAAATCTTTCCAAATAGTGGGCAGCCGTATATTCAAAACGGTCAGAATCAACCATTCTATAACGGTTATGCCCATCAACCTTACCAAAGTTACCAACATCAAATGCATTATGCTGGTATGCAGAGACCAACTACTCACGTGATTCCATCTTATCCTGGTTATGCTTCACCTAACCTGAATCAACAGTTACCCTTCGTGGCGACTTTAGAGTTACCAGATCTAAATCAGTTAACAAACGATCCAATCACCTACGCCCCTTGGTGACCAGCAATTCCACATAAACTTCCATCAGATATTCCTAAATTTAATGGAAATCTGGGTGAAGATCCGTCGAATCATGAGATGACCTTTCATCTGTGGTGTTCATCAAACACCCTAAACGATGATTCGATTAGGCTTCACCTTTTTCAGAGGACGTAAACTGATCCGACAACAAAATGGTATATCGAATTGCCCAGAGCTTCGTTTGACAACTTCAGTACCCTAGCCACAACCTTTTTAACCCATTTTCAGTTACCGACAAGATACGAAACGGGAACGGAACTTCTTACCAATTTCAAACAAACAACGGCCACTCACATATCCGATCATATTCATGAGTGGCGACGTCGTCGTAGAATGGTAAAAACGTATGTTCTTGATCAGGTTTTAGCTGAATGGTTTATTAAGTCATTATTACCTTCCATCATAGAAGATGTGGCAAAAGGGGGAGTCGTCACCGAAGAGCAAGTTATCGCTCGTGCGCAATATTTAGACTTGATTTATACTCAGTCTAGCACGCTCTACGATAAAATCCCTGACGCTCCCAGACAGGAGTTTTCAGTCCCCCCTCCTCCTAAATCAAACAATGACTCTCATGCCGGCGATGGCGTGATTGGCACGACATACACGAAATCGACAAAGGCTACATCTAAAAAGGCTCGTAAGATTTCCGGTCAAAATGCAAAAGAAGAACTTCTTGCCTCGGAAGTAAATGTCATCTCTACTGATAAAGGCAAAGAAACCAAGCAACCAGGAGGCAAGAAGAAAAACAAAGGGAAGAAGAAGAAACAGGAGGAATCATCACCTGAAAAATCTTCTGCAAACCCTACTGGAAATAGGAAACCAAAGAATCCATGCTTTATATGCGATGAGGATCATTGGACATCAAATTGTCCACACAGAGTGGAGCTTAGAAAATTCTTCAAGAATTCAAAAACCTCGGCAGTATTAACTGATCCGTTTCCGAATCCAGGAACAAATCTGGTTGACAGTGGAAATGCTTCCCCGTCTCAAGTGCTGATGTTGTCGGTTTCCAAACAGCAAAATGATGCTTTGATATTGACAAGGAACAAAGATTACGGGAATCCACAGCTGTCGAACAACAAGGATAAAGATCAACCTAGTAGTTCGACAACAACTTCGACAGAAGTTGCACCACCCATCATTCCTGAACTGACAATAAAACTACCAAACGGAGTAGTACATAAGTCGACATTTAATCCTCGTGCCAGAGCAGCACATCATTATAATATAGTGGAAGATCTGGCCCAATCGCCATCCGCTATGTCGACACTTGAGGTACTGCAAAATTGCCCATCCCAAAAGCAGGCTTTATTATCAGCTATCGGTGGGATAGACCCAAAGGATTCTAATCTTGTGTCCTTTAACCATAAAGGATACGATCCTCAGTTACCAGCTCAACTAGCTTTCCTCATTCAAGTGAAAGCCCTCAACAAAACTGTTCATCGGACAATTATTGATGAGGGGGCATCTACATGTATTATGTCAATGAGTTGCTGGAAAACTTTAGGATCTCCAACCTTGTCGCGATCTTTGACAACATTAAAATCATTCGACGGACGAACGTATACCCCGTATGGTATTCTAAGTAACTTGCAGGTTGAACTAGGGGGAAAAATAGTAGAAATAGATGTCGAAGTAATCGACGGAAACCTCGATTACAACATCCTGCTCGGAAGACCATGGATATATGCTATGGCTGCTGTTGTGTCGACCTATTTTAGGAAGATTGCATTTCCCTTTCAAGGAGGGATTACAATCGTCGATCAACAAACTTTACTCCCCAATGGTTCCCAAGTTACAGGAAGCATTCTGATGATCCATGGAAGCCCCTATTCGCTTCAAAATATCGGAGTAGGCCTACTAAAAGACCCTATATTAATGGAGCGAAATGACGAGTGCTAGGGTTTTCTCACGCAGGTTTCTGTTTGCCGCCGCAGCCATCCCCAAGCCTGCTACAGGGGTCGATGGGGATCCATGGCTTGGGGTTACGAAGAATGCTTATCTCTATAGTGCTGAAAGGGTTTTCTTAGTACAAACATTTTCAGAGAAATGGCTCACCTCTTGCAGCCAAATGCTCGGTTTCAGGGTCTTCACAAACGGCGCTCTACTCATAAAATCGGATCAGATCCACGCAATTGTTTTTTCGTGCTATATTCTGAACCAAATTCCAGATGAAGCAGCCGAGGTTATTGACCCGGGTGACCGCATTCTACTGCCAGGACTCCAACTAGATCACGTGGTGAGGACAGCAATGGAAGACCACTGCCTTGTGTGGGTATACGAAGAGGTTTTAGGGCTGCAGAGGATCGAGGCGCCCAACTGTGAATTTGAGCCATGCAGCCATCTTATCAATGAAGGGGGACTGCATGGTGCAGATCCGCCTCCCCTCTCTACGCATAGATCCAAACACTGCAGATACGGCCTGGATCTACCTGATCTAGCCAATATTCGAGAACAGCCAGATCCCAGGCAGCAGATCGGTGGCAACAAGAATAGATCGAGCAGAGTTTTTGCAGATCTAGACATGCACAAGGAAAAACGACCCAATACGAGGCCAGATCTGGAAGATTGTTTACAACCAGAGCAGGTAACAACAACTAGTTTTCAGATTTTTATTAAATCCCCTGAGGGGAAAACACGTTTAGTGTGGGTTCATGCAGGAAGCACCATATTGCAGCTGAAACAGCAAATATGGGCAACGACGGGATACCCAGTTCAGATCCAACATTTGGTCAGCGGTAGGTGGTCCCTCCAGGATAGTAGAACGCTGGGAAGCTATGAGATTAATCCAGGAACAATCATTGCTTTAAACCTAAGGCTGAGAGGAGGGGCTCTGCCTCAGGGACAGCCAAGCTCCTCAGGGGGAGACAAGGGGAAAAAGACAGCACCCCAGCATCAACTCAAGGGAGGCTCCTCCTACAAAAACATTTTACAGGGCAACAGAGACTCAGGGTCCTCTCCAGATCAAGGTAGAAATACACCTAGGCCATACATAGTAGATCAGCTAGGGCAAACCCCAGCCCTTAACTTTGATTCTATAGGGCTGGATGATTTTGTTAAGTCCTATGAAACGCAGGCCCTAATCTGCCGTTTTAACAGTTTTTGGCCAAAACCAATGGATCTATTCCACTGGATCTTCACCACTTGGACCATGGAATGTGACATACATCTATGCTCCAAGGGGTTCTTTATAGTAAGATTTGCATCAAAGGAAGCCAGAGATACAATCATCAGTGCTGGGCCCTGGTTTTGGGGAACA
Source organism: Pinus tabuliformis (assembly GCA_031772625.1). NCBI lineage: Eukaryota > Viridiplantae > Streptophyta > Pinopsida > Pinales > Pinaceae > Pinus > Pinus tabuliformis. The sequence continues at coordinate 697,278,955 of CM062805.1, read as the reverse complement.
TCGGGGCTGTTTATGACCCCCTGGTTTCCAGATTTCGATCCAAACAAAATGACTGTTTCCAAAGTACCGGTCTGGGTCCGCCTATACAACCTTCCCCTTCACTTCTGGAGTGAACGAGTATTGGAAGGCATTGGGAACAACATAGGGAAATATATCAAAACAGATCTGGAAAGGATTGATGAAAGGGTCTACACTTTCGCACGTATTTGTGTGGAAGCAGATCTAAGTAAAGGGCTGTCGGACAACATAAGGCTGATCTACAAACAACAGAACTGGCTGCAAGCACTAGATTATGAAAACACAGCTTTCAGATGCAGGCTCTGTAGGCAGACAGGACACTTGCAAAGCACTTGTCCAGAAGCCAAGAAAGTTAACAGTAAAAAGAAACAGAAAGGGAAACAGAGGAAAGGATGGCAATTTCCCCCCCCAGACTCAGAGGACGAAGAATCAGAAGCAGAGGAGGAAGAGACCCCCACAGAGAATGCCGAGGTTTCTCAAGAAATGGAGACTCAGAAGGGAACCACATCAGACAACAAGGCTGCCCAGTTTCACCCAATTCAGGTAGGAAAGGAAAGCGAGGATCTGAATATGGAGGGATCAAAAGACATCACCACTCAGACACTTCAGACTCAGACAAGGAAACAGCATCACAAAAAGCAGAAACATAGTTAGTCTTAGCTTCGATTGAGCCCACTCAAGGAGAGTGGCACAAGGTCGAAAAGAAAAAGGGGAGAAAAACTTGAAGGGTGAGTCTTTTTCTCACTACCGGAACTCCAGTTTTTCTACCCCTTTCTCCCTTCTTCTCTCTTCTCTTTTTCTTCTTCATATGCAAGTTAGTTTTGAAACGTTGCATGGGGTGCGAAAGCACTTGAGCCCAACGGGCGTCTTACGGAAATGCTTCAATGCATCTTGTTGGAGAGGCAAATCCCCTCTACGGATAGAGGCGATCCCTACTAGCCCAAAGTGGGTCTAGCAACAATCAGTCAATGCTACTATGCAAGTTCCTAATTGCAATTAAAAGGTAGGTAAAGAACACCTACTTGGATTCCAGCGCTGTCGTTTGATGAAGGGATGCCACCTTCACTCCTTCGCTCTGGCTGGTCACGATCCTCCGCGATCTCCGCGAATAGACACCTGCACACACGAAGAGGAAACAAACACAAGCGTGAAATCTGATAAAAGCAACTATACATCAGTCAGAGAGGATGTAATTCACATTAAACCATTGCATAGACAAATGAGAATGGAACAATAATAGTAGTCATCTATTATTAATCAAGCAGAGAAGAGTACAACCAAATGTTCTGACGTCGGTATCCTTCTCAGGAGGGGCCAGTCAGCAAGTGTCTCAAGCATTCACCTTTGGAAATGATTCTCCCAAGACAAGAAACTCTCTCTCTCATACAAGCAACACAAAACAACCTTCCCTAAGCTATCAAGCACTTCCACACTTATCACACCAACTACCTATAGTAGCAGCAACCTGAGCACTACAAGCTCCACACAATCCAAGCTATTCCAAACTAGCTGCTCATGGTAATGGTGGAAGTTTATATAGGAGAAGGAGCCTCCTAAAAGGGTGGAAGGATGAGCTTATCTTCAAGAGAAGTAGTTGCAAAGGGTCGAACAGACATGCCATAGAAGGGAGTCGATACTCACAAAGCCAACAACCAAGTCTGGAGTTATCTGGAAGGCTGGCTGTTGGAACAAATTCGCCAAACTGGATTAGCGTGGGTGCATAACTGGTCTGGCGCGCTGACGTCGCAAAGACATAATGGAAAGGGCCATGTCAGCGCGGGTAAATACAAACAGAGGCTGCGTTGGTCATGAAATTCGATCAGCGCGGAAAAGTCGTGTGCTTCCGCGCTGGCAGCGCGCGAGGTCTGTTATGAAGCGCCAGTCATCGCGGATATTTTAGAAACAGACGCGCTGATGAGGAAAACTTTGGAAAAGTGGGTTTTTGGCCAGTTCAGAAGGCATGAACTTGGTTATTGTGAACTCCTGACACAGTAGGGTGACTGACAGGGAGACAGTGACAAATTACTGTGTAACAGATGCCCCCTAAAGCATGAAGACCGAGAGAGTGGGAGGGGTGAAATGCTTTACAACACTCGCCGAACTGGAACACCACCAGGAAGGACCGAATATCTCTGATAATCAAGTACATGCAATCTAGGCATGGGCGTAGCCATCCGAAAGACATGCGAAAAGGTCTGTGGAATGGACGCAACCACCCAGCTAAAGAGACCAGAATAATGATAAGGTATGGTCGCAGCCATCCATGAAGACTCGGGTATGGGCGCAGCCATCCATCAATGAGTCATGTAATGATCATCCACAAAATCGCAACCTGGACCATAACAGACAGAGATCCAGGGTCTTGCGCTCCGTCCCGACCCGAACAAAGTACAAGTTCAAGCATGTGAATACATGAGCTGAAGTCGAACATGCATCAACATCGTCTGATTACCAGTCAATGATGATAACTGTTAACAGACGCGAGAGGTACCACCAATAATGACAATGGTCCTCAAGGTACTATAGGTACAATCTGCGGCGTGTGAATCGATGAGCTAGTGTCGAACACCCGCAGAATCATCCGATCGGAGGCCAATGATGAAAACCTCGCGTCGAACATGAAGAACCTGCCATTGAGGCATGCAGGCTCTAAGGCACCTGAAGGGAGTCTCTAAGTCACCTTCCCGGATAATGAGCTGAAGTCGACAGGAAGTGACCTTGATCGAAGGTGGGCCATAATGTTTCCCACATCATCGACACGAGACAGAGGTAAAATGTTTTGTGTGAGATAGCAAATGAGGTTGTATTATTTCAGAGGTCAACTTCTCTTGAACATATCGGCGGCACGACAGTGGATTTGGCAGTATTTGACATCAAATGAGCAGAGGGTATGATGACGATGGCAATGAGGACATGAGAGGTCAAAATAGGATAACCCGTACCCACGGAGGTCAGTTGTGAAACAAAATGAGAAATTCCCACTCGACACGAATGCAGACCAGTGCCATGTTCAAGAGCGACATACTGCCGACGCGACAATTGCAATTCCATTTTCCCCACCATTTCTGGCAGGTACCCCGGTTATTTTTGGATGACAAGCTTGACGGGGATAGCATATGCTTGAAGAGTGTCATTTCGACGATGCCCGATGTCATCAAGTGTTTAACGAGCCTGATAAAGGAAAAACTCGGCACCTTTTCTTGTTTAGAGAGTCTGAAAAGACAGCGGAAAAGGAAACTCCAGGGGGGTCCTTTTTCGTAAAGTTGTGTCTCTCGAGCCCGAAAAAGTATAAAACAATGCTCGAAAGAACCACCCGACCATTACGATCGAGGAGTACTTTTCGTAAATAGTGCCTTCGACCCGAAAAAGTAAAAAAGCGGTCGAAAACATGTCGTTTTAGAGCCAATAACGAGTGCGAAACGACAAACACCCGGCAATCTTTTTAAGTTACACGGTCGGAAAAAGAGCTTAAAACGACCGCCTCTCGTTCCCTTTAACGAGCTGAAAGGAAGCTCGGCCATATTTTCTTGTTTCATGTCGGAAAAGAGCTCAAAGACGACATTTTTTGGGACCAAGTGTATTTAGGACCATTATGACTTCACCGTTTCTGAGGACCTGCACAGTAAAAATACCTGCATAAATCCGTTCGACATGTTTAAAAACATATTAAAACATGCATAAAGGCATAAGATATTGACAGAAGTGCTAAATCCATGGTAAAAGCATGACAAAAACCCACATTCGTAAAATCTATAGTTAATTAAGCCATTTTTACTATAAATAGAAGGGTAAATAGTCATTTTTACCATTGTTACCATATTGAGCCTTTGAGAACGTTGTGAAGCTGCGAAGTTGATGGAGCGAATTCTTCCTCGTGCGGACACCATTCATCGAACGGCTTGCTCCAGGTAGGTTCCCCTTGCCATGCGCTCTATTTTGAGTCCTTTTTTAAGCATTTTAATGGTGGGAGTTGGCCGTTTGGCCGAATTCTTTGAGCGTTGGTGCGCTCTCGGTCAGCGCGGATTTCCCGCTCGGGACCGCGCTGATCGATTTAAAATTACACGTACCACCTTTTGGGTCAGCGCGGAAAACACGTGTTCTTCCGCGCTGACCCAATGAAAAAACACAGAGGCGCCATTTTCAGCGCGACTGTTTTTAAAACAGTCGCGCTGGCGCGGAAAATTTTGATTTTTAATAAAATGAACGTACAAATTTCCACAAACAACATTCTAATGTTTCTTCATGCTCATGCAGGACGCAATGGCCTTTCAGTGGCAAGAGAGGGCCCATGATGTCGAGGATATAGCTGCTTTTGCAAATGCGGATTGCCGAAATGCCATGCGGGCGTGCGGATTCATGAAATTCTTTCTCACTCCACGTCTGAGAGCTCAGCCTGACCTGCTTGAGTTCCTGATCAGGGCATGGAACCCAGTAGATGGCAAATTTACCATCCGAGGCCATGACATTGAGTTTGACCATATGGACATTTATTTTTTGACTGGATTGTCACGCCGAGGCGTTATGCCTATCATAGAGGGGCAACGGCCCAGCGACGAGACACTTGACCAGCTCATGGCTCGAGTGTGTCCAGAGGCGGTAAAATCGCAAAGTGGAAAGGTGTCAATTCCCACGGTGACTGATATGGTCCTTCGTACCATACTCTTTATGGTAACTCGGGCAGCGGGGAGCTTGGCCAACCGTGAGGCCTCGAAGACCCATCTATTGCTAGCTCTCGAGTGCTTACAGCCTACTGTGTTCAACTGGGCAACGGCGGTGACAAACAGCATGAAGAGGCAACTTAGCAACTGTCGTCGCGGGGAGACGAAACAGTTTGGCTACGTGTCGCTCTTACTCCCACTCATTCTGGAGCGGGTGCCAGCCATGCGGCTACAGACCATGGCCGTGGATCCACCTAGAGGTCCCCGGGAGACGAGGGCCACTCGATGGGCCCGCATCATGCCGCACGGGGGTGGTGGCCGCCCAGTGGCTTGGGGAGTGTACTTTCGAGAGTGGTTGGACCAGCAGGTCATTTTCGTAGAGGATTGGCCATACGCTGGTATGGACTTCCGCAACGATCCTGACATGCCACTGCCTGCGGGAGAGCATTGGGATGATGGAGGTATGACACTTGATCTCTTTTTAATTTTTTAATGTTTTTTTATTTTTCATGTACATGTCTTGACAAACGTCACGGTGTGCAGATGTGGGACCTGTTAGACCCATCGGCCTAGCCCCAGAGGCTCGGAGAGAGGGGCAAGGAGCTGGAGCCCTGGCCCTAGTTCCTCGAGGAGTTGACACGTCGGAGACCATAGCTCGCAACCTTGAGGGTTTGCTGGAGGGGGTGCCAGATTACCAGGGGGTAGAGGAGGTCCCTATAGAGCATCAGATCCACACAGTGGGGGTGGCACCCAGGGTGCACCGCCTTTTGAGGCGGGTGGCACGAGCGGCTGTATACTACAGAGAGCATAACCCAGCACAGTAGTCGCCTAGGTTTATTTCCACTGATGTTTTGAGAGACATATGTCTCGGATGTACTGAGGACAGTGACTCCATTTTTGACATATACACTTATTTTTGAGCGCCTTAGTGCGCCACACGATATATATATATATATACATACCGATTTTTCGATGGATCTTGTTACATGTGATGATGTTTTGTTTATGTTGCACAAATGTTCAGTACAAATGTGATCTGATGTATGAATTGCACAACACACGACCCATGTATTTTAATGTTTTAAATGCAAGCTTAAAAGCACACACAGCACGCATGCAAACTATGCTTGGAAAATATCTTATTTACATATGCTTTACTCTATTATGCTTTATATGTTTTCTTGTATGATGTTTATCTATTTCACAAATGTCTGTCTAACACATGATTTGCCAATGCATCAGTCAACGTGTTTAATCGTCTCGGAATATGTTGATATGTGATATAGTCGAAATTCCTTTCTAACAATCTAACACGTAAATACAACCTTAGGATACGTTGGTCTCTGACGGAATATCACCCGTTGAGTTGATGAACGACAAGCTGGGAGTCCAGGTTTACCATCATTGCACGAATGCCGAGATCAACTGCTTCAGCTAGTAGCTCAATTACGGCACTGTATTTGGAAACATTATTAGTGGTACGACCGAGGTAGACTCCTTGAAGATCTAGCAACTCCCCGTGAGGATCATAGATTGCCCACGCCGCAGAGGACAAATTGCAAGTACTACGGCAGGCGCCATCAGCGAAACCAACATAAGGTGCACTAGACATCTGCACAAGAAGGAGAAAACACAATAAGAGGCAAACACGCCTTCACACCAAAGCAAAACATGAAATCATGCACACAAAACACACCAAACACGCGTATGTACAAACTGAGTGCACGAAGTCATGCATAATATTTCTTCAATTAAAGCCCGTTGCGGGGCTTGTCAAGAGGATTTCCTTCGTAATCAATCAACTCATATGCACCCTTTTGTAAAACTCTTTTCACGATATAGGGACCTAGCCACATGGATTCGAGTTTTCCTGCCCCCAGCTTATCTTTAGCTTGATCGTAGAGCAGTACTAGATCTCCCTCAACGAAGGAACGAGGATGAATGTTCTGGTCAAAGTGAGCCTTGACTCTCTTCTTTTGCGCTTCGATAGCCAGAGAAGCTAAACGACGAGTCTCGTCTAACCGTTCTAGGTAAAGAAGTCGTTCCTCCACCAGGGTGGTGTTGGGAAGCAACTCGACAGCTAATTTCAACGAAGGAATCTCACATTCGACGGGAAGGGTGGCCTCCAGTCCGTAAACCAACTGAAACGGAGTGAAACCGGTGGCGTCCTTCACAGAAGTCCGGTAGGCCCACAAGGCTGCGAACAGCATCAGATGCCAATTAGACTTGTGCGTATTGACGGTGCGTTGAAGCATAGTGATCAAAACTTTGTTCACGGCCTCGACTTGACCGTTAGATTGTGGATAGTACGGTGTCGAACTATCTTGACGCAAGCCTAGTTGGGTCGTTAGTTCCGTCATCATGTGATTACGGAAATGCTTTCTATGATCCATGACAATAGCCTGAGGGACTCCGAAACGAGTAATGACGTGATTGAATAAAAACTGTGCCACTGTGTAACCGTCTTCGTTCAATGTAGGCATCGCTTCGGCCCACTTGGTGAAATAATCCACGGCAACGATGATGTACCCATGCCCCCCGGCCGAACGAGGGTTACAGGACGTATAATCGATGCCCCATTTGGCAAATGGACCTACGGTGACAACAGGGTGCAGTGGTGCAGGAGGAGCACGCATTTTCCGGTGGTATACTTGGCATTCATGGCATGCGCAAACGGCAAGAATGCAATCTTTGAAGATAGAAGGCCAAAAGTAACCAGCACAGAGAATTTTCTAGGCGGTAGCATATCCGGACATGTGACCGCCACAAGCACCAGAGTGGCAGTCATTTAACACCCGCTCAGCTTCCTCGAGAGTCAAACATCAGCGGAGAACAAAATCAACGCCGAGGCGGTACAGGGTATCGCCCAAAATGCGATAGGGTTGAGCTTGGTGACGAATTCACCGTCGAGCATCTTTCGATAGATTTGGATGGAAGGAAGACGTCTGCAAATATACGATAATTTCCGCGTACCACGGGTCGAGGGTGCTGATGAGAAACAATGTTTCATCTGGGATATGCTCCTCCGAACGAGATGGTGCAGAGTGAGATGGTAAGGAACAGAGCAGTTCAGCAAAGACCAGAGATTTCTTGGACTTGGCCGCAGTGAATTCCAAGTTGAACTCTTGGAGGATTACAATCCACTTCGAGTATTTGCCCCCCAGCAGTTGACGCGACAAAATGTAGGTCATGGGGTTGCAGTCAGAGATCACGGTCGTTGTGCGCAACAGGATATAATGCCGGAATCATTGGACGGCGCAGACAGCTGCCAATGCCAACTTCTCGACATATGCGTAGCGAGTTTCCGTATCCAGGAGGTTGCGACTAAGATAATAGATAACGTGCTCGGTGCCGGCATCATCATCCTGCACTAGAACCATGCTGATGGTGGTGTCAGCGGCAGCTAGATAGAGAGTGTAATCACGGTGATAGTTCGGAGGTCTTAAGAGCGGAGCTGAGACAAGAAGGTCTTTAAGGCGCTCGAAATATTCCTGGGCGATAGCATCCCAACGAAAGGGTGTGTCTCGCTTTAATAACCGTGTGAAACCCTTAGCCACCTCGGCATAATTCAGAATGAATCGTCTGAGAAAATTAGCTTTACCCTGCAAGCTCTGCAATTGCTGCAAAGAGGCAGGGGGAGGAAGATTCAAAATGGCCTCGACTTTGAGGGGATCCAGACGGATGCCTTCCCGGGAGACGATGAACCCGAGTAGTCGGCCAGATTCTATGCAGAAGACACACTTATGCGGATTGAGTCGAATACGGTAGTGTCGACAGCGGAGAAAAATTTCGCATAGATGAGACGGATGGTCTTGACGCTTAGCTGAATGAGCTGGGAGGTCATCCAGGTAAGGCTGTACGATGTGTCGAATATCATGAAAAGCATATGACATCGCACGCTGGAAAGTGGCACCGGCATTTTTGAGACCGAAAGGAAGCTTCTTATAAGCGAAGGTGCCCCAAGGACAAATGAAAGCTGTCTTATGCTGGTCTGCAGGGGCTATGTTGATCTGGTTATAACCGGAGAAGCCGTCCATAAACGAATAAATCTCACTTCCTGCGTAGTCATCAATAAGCTGATCAATGAAAGGCGTAGGAAAGTTATCTTTTGGACAGGCACGATTGATATCGCGGTAGTCAACACAGACCCGGATAGTGCCCTGCTTTTTATTCACAGGGACTATATTGGACACCCACTCTGTAAGGGGGATGGCATAGATGAAACCAGCTCGAAGAAGCTTTTCGACTTCGGCCTTGATGGCTGCAGCCTTTCGAGGGTGCACTGGACGTAAGCGCTGACGAACAGGCTTAGCGCCTGGATAAGTAGGTATTTCGTGCACCACAATACTAGGGTCGATGCCGGGCATTTCCTCGTAAGACCATGCGAAAACATCACGGAATTCACAAAATAAAGCGGTATAGAGTTGAACTTCCTCAGGAGTGCACGTAACTCCAATGAAAATATTCTCAACAATCCCTGGTTTGACAGAGATGTCGACAGGCTGGGTTTGCGTGATGTTACCCATATTGCCCTCCGAAGACACTTGGTATAGCTGGACAGGTGTTTGGAGGGGCGGAGATGGGACACATGAAGCAAACCGCTCGAGACATGCGACCATTTCCGAATGTGGAGGGAGAAACGAAGAGCGATGGTGGTGATCTGACCAAGGGAGCTCTTCGAGAGACATAGTCTCTATGATGGCCTCATCGGAGGGAAATGTTTCCTTCAGGGGATCCGAAGTGGCCTCATCTCCCAGCCAAGGGAAATGATCATATGAATCAGGAACGCTGCTTAAAAAAGCAGGTTCAGGAGGGGGAGCCGATGCAGCGACAATCTCGATGTAGTTGAGCTCGGGAGGACTCAACGGCATCATATCACCCCAAGAGTCTTCCTGATTCAAGGGAGGAAGAACCCATGGACCAGAACGTACTGAAATCATGTTGACAGGGGCGAGATTCGGAGGTGGGAGGGGAAAGACTCCCATTAAGGAGGGATCTTTGAACAGTCCGGCACCCACACTCACTAATGACTTGGAGGTATGCTCCACGAACGGCACATTTCCTTCAGAAGAAGAAGCAAAAAAAGACAGTTGGTCCACCGTGACGATTCTTCCTTGATGGGGGAAGCGAACGACACGGAACAAGGAGGAAGCCATGGCTTGCATGGCGTATGTCCAGCTTCGTCCAAGGAGGAGGTTGTAAGTGAGATTAGCGTCAACAACTTCAACCTCTACCTCTACGGTTTTCCCTTCTAAAGAGATAGGCAATCGTGGGAGGATACCATATGGACGATATTCTCTTCCATCGAAAGCTTCCAGGGTCGTAGGAGACTGGCTCAAAGCAGGAGAACCAATAGCCTTCCAGCAAGCAACAGACATGATGCAGGTCGAGGCACCCTCATCAATGATTGTACGGTGAATCGTTTTGCCATTGATGAGGACCTGTATAAGGAAAGCCACTTGGTGAGGCAGTCTCTGTGTGAAACCCTCGAGATCAAAATAAATTAAATCTGAATCTGCCGGGTCGATGCCACCAATGGCTAATAGCAAGGACTTCCTCTGGGAGGGGCAGCTCTGGAGGACTTCTAACGCGGACATAGAAAACGGACCCTGAGCTAAGTCCTCGACAATGCTATAGTGCTGGGCAGCACGAGCATTGGGGTTATAAGATGACTTCCTGAGTACACCTTTGGGAGGGGGTCGGGGGATCGTCTCAGTGCTGGGCCGTTCGATGTGAAGGGGACCAGAACTGGACGGAGGAGCGCTGGAGGGAACCTCCGGCTCTTTCCCGGCTTGAGATGGATAATCTTTCGCTCGAGTTGAAACATAGATGGGAATCGTTCCAGCCATGAACACTTGAGAACCGAACGAGGAAGAGGATTGAGAGGGATCTGCCACCATTTGGGTCTACTGGGAAGGGAAAGGCTCTTTTAGCACAGCAGGAGGCCCCGGAGCACCTTTCAAAAGTCGACTAACCTCGGACCGCCTTGGGCAATCCTTGGTATAGTGATCCTCATCGCAGATGAGACAAGGATACTTAGGTTTTCGCTTAGCTCCTTCCTCGAAGGGAGGCTTAGGAGGATCCTGCTTGGGCTGTCCAGATTTATCTTTAGCCTTCCCTTTCTTTTTCCCTTTTGAGGATTTGTCCGCCGCGGTGGACTGGACGGCGTTTACTTCGGAGGTACTCCCAGAAATTGATTGGCCCTGAGAAGCATTTTCGTTAGAGGCGTTCTGTTTCTGCTTCCCAAGGTTCGCGGCCGATTTCTTTGATGACGAATTCACAGAACCAATGACTCCATCAACAGAAGGCTTTGGTGGAGCTTTGGGTTGTCCAGGCCTCGGGGCGTCTGGAAAATACTCATACAAAGTACCTGATTGAGAATACACTAAGTCGAGGTACTGAGCTCGCGCGATTGCTTGCTCTTCAGTTACACACGCTCCCATTGCGATGTCTTTTGCAATCTTAGGGACAAAGGAAGTCGTGAACCAATCGGTCAGGAGTTGATCAGGAATCCAAAATTTGATCAAGTGACGACGCCTTCTCCATTCATGTATATGATCAGAGATGTGCGTAGCCGTATCCTGTTTAAGAGACGTGAGGAGATGTGTCCCAGTCTCGTACCGAATGGGCAACTGAAAATGAGTCAAGAAGGCCATAGCCAACGAGTTGAAATCTTGAAACATGCCGCGATTCAGCTCGATGTACCACTTAGCGGCAGAACCAGTGAGTGTTCTCTGAAAGAGGCGAAGCCGGATAGAATCATCAAGCCATGAGTTCGATGAACACCAAAGGTGATAAGTCATTACATGGGCCTGAGGGTCTTCACCAGCTTTGCCATCAAACTTTGGACAATCACCTGGTATTTTGGTTGGAACCGGTGGCCAATATGGATTATGCAAAATAGGATCATTTGTTAACTTGGACACATCAGGCAGTTCCAACGTCGCTAAGAATGGTAACTGAGGGTTAAAGGACATTTGTGGCTGCGGATTCGAGGCGACATTAGGGTTCCAACCAGGTGGTGGTTGCCCCCACGAACTCTGTCCAGACGGACCTGGCCCAAAAGGGCCTGGCGCGTAAGAACTTTGTCCCGATGGACCTGGCCCAAAAGGACCTGGCGCATAGGGACTTTGTCCGTAGGGGTTCTGTCCATACGGATTCTGGCCATATGCGGACAGCTGTCCCTGTGTCTGCCCCCCAGCTCCCCATGTATTAGCAACTCACCCTACAGGTGCAGCATACTGATAATTTTGGTAAGGATTGACCTGTGGCTGTTGATAATTTTGATAAGGAGCAAACTGAGTTTGCCCCTAGGGTTGCTGGTAGCCATATGGCTGCTGGGCCCCATACTGAGCCTAATAGGGAGGCTGCATCTGGTAAGAAGGTTGAGGCTGTGGCCCACCTTGCATTTGATAACCCGTTTGAGTTTGAGGCCCAGAGTAATGTCCTTGAACCGGCTGGGCTTGGATCATCTGGCCCGAAGGTTGACTTGGTTGGATTTGAGATGGACCTGGCTGGCCAGCAGGATGAACTTGCTGGGTGCCAGGTTGTCCGTGGACCACCAAGGGTTGTCCTTGCGGAATGGATGACTGAGCCGGCTGAACAGCTGGTTGACCCTGAGGTTGGCCAGCTTGTCCAGATGGATGATTAGGGCGGACAGTGGGTTGACCTTGCTGCATAGAAGGTTGGCCTGTCTGCCCCCCAGGGTGCGCAGACTGAGCAGAGGGCTGGCCTTGCTGTATAGCAGGCTGCCCCCCTTGGTGCATAGGCTGAGCAGTGGGTTGGCCTTGCTGTATAGCAGGCTGCCCCCCTTGCCCAGAAGGATTCATGGATTGAGCAGTGGGTTGACCCTGCTGAACGTAGGGTTGCCCACCCTGCCCAGAAAGATGACCAGACTGGGCAGAAGGTTGGCCCTGCTGTAAGTAGGGTTGCCCCCCCTGCCCAAGAGGATATCCCTGCTGGACTGCTGGTTGATTTTGAGGAGTATAAACTTGCCCAGTTTGTCCAGGTGGGTACCCCTGCTGGAAACCGGGTTGGCCTTGTTGAATGTAAGGCTGCCCTGGTTGTCCAGTTGGGTAACCTTGCTGGGTACCAGGTTGCCCTGGATATCCAGAAGGTTGACTCTGATATGAAAACGACGGACCTCCAACGGCCGAGGGTTGTCCCGGGTAGGGTTGTCCCTGCGGGCCCCCAGATTGTCCTGGGTAAGGCGGGCCATAAAGTGGTTGCCCTTGAGGGGTTTGCACATAAGGCGGCTGGCCTTGATTGGGTGGTCCTTGGGGCTGTCCGGGAGGATTCCGGCGCCCTCGGAAAGTATGAGTAACGGGATCATACGTAACGTCCAACGGTGCCGAGTTCTCAACGAAAGGTTGACGAGGCAGGGATGAAACGTTCTCGAGGTACTGACCGTTAGCATCATAATAAAAGAGTGGACCTTGGTAATCTGGGTCCACAATGGGCTGCCCATGGGCATCATACGGCCCTGCTCTTGGAACACCACCAGAAGAGGGCTGAGCACTTTGTGCAGGATCAATGACTCCAGACGAAACCCCTGGCCGACCTTGACTGTAAGAGGGACCAGCCCCAGGGTTTGTAGATGAGGATGCGGTCACAGCACTAACGACCGGAGTCGAGTGCGCTACACAAACGGTTGGATTGGTAGGAACTGAGGTAACAGGCGTATTAAGACTTGAAGTAACAGGCGTGTTAAGAGGTCGCGAAATAAAGGGCCCTGTGGTGGCAATAAGACTAGGATCCCATATAGTCGTAGAAGTAGTTCTAGCAGCTATCCTATCCCTCACTGACTGATATCGTGGAGGGAGTGGAGAGGTAGCTGGGATCGGATTTTCAATGTCTGTCACCACGGGTGTCTCACCTGTGCTGGAAGATGTCTCATCCATGGGGGAAGTAGACATCGGAGACGACATACCGAAAGGAGTCCGGGGGGTATAATCGCTGTCAGGCTCCCAGATAGGATTCCAATCTTCTATGTAATCTTCGTCGCCCGGGGCACGTACGTTGATAGGCTGGATACTCGGAACAATGGGAAGAGTATCGCTTACAACTGGTACCTCTGGAGCAACAGAAGATGGAGAACCTTGATCACTCGGACCGGGAGTTGACGGGTCAGCCAGGATGACAAGACCCCTTAGAAAACCTAAAGAAAACTAACGATAAAGACCCTACTCAAAACTAAAGAACACAAGATCTAACCAGGTGATGTTATCGTGGCCAAATTAATTTTAAGACACAAGAACCAAACTTGACCTTTTCATGTTTCAAGAGTCGAGAAAAGGACGAAAAGATGACTCCAGTCTCCTTCGAATGTTTAATGAGCACGAAGTGACAAGATGCTCACAGGCACCTTTTCATTTAGGGAGTCCGAAAAGGATCAAACGTGACTGCTCTGGAGACTCTAGGTATAGGGTTTACCAGGCGACCCGTAAAACTGCTTATACACCTTAGCAATCGTATGAGAGCCAAGGACTTTCCGTACTGCAGTCAATCTTCCCGAATGCTATGTTCGGTGCGTTACGGTTCACAAGGTGGCAGACTCGGCTTCCTATGGATAAAGGATAAAAGCCTAGTGGGGTCTCCCTATATACGCGACGGTACGTGGGATCACAGTCCGTATTAGACCACTATCAAGTCACAGAAGGAGGAATCACCCAACCATAATGTGAAACAACAGTGACTATGTTTAAAGACGTCGGAACACGTCTCTAACCTAGACCTCTAGATATTTGCATTTAGTTCCAATGCGTTTTTAGGTTAATTCAGTTCATTTTATGGTTGATCTTGAATTAAGTTTCGATTTCAGGTCCTAACGTATGTTCTCTCACAATTACCTAGATGCAAACTACATGCCAAAGGATACCATTTTGTTCGATGAATTCTAGCTATGAGAAGGTAAAGAATCTTTAATCAAACAAAATGAAATCAAACAATCAAACAACCTAATGCAGCTAAGAGCAAGGAAAGGAAACTTTTCTTTTGAAAATGCGAATCAATGAAATGTTCTTTTCCTTTTCAATTCTTGAAAGCAAAGCTACTAGTTTGATTTTCTTTTCAATGACATAATGCACTTACAATGAATTTTGAGAGATAAGAACACTAAGCAAATCACTTAATGAAAGCACACAAAGTTCCCAAAATATCCAAAAACATCCCCCAAATCAAAGGGAAAACCAAGTTCCGCACGAGCTATGTGATCTAAGCTCGGCAAGACAAACAGGAATCCAAGCAAGGAAGAAGCAAAAAACCGCTCGGAAACACAACCAAAAACACTTCAGCAATCACTGAACAAGTGTAAAAAACAAATCTAAAGTTGGCTGGTCAAACAAGAGAACAAGATCCCTACGGAAGGCTAGACACACACACGGCCACTAGATGCCCTAGGGCTAGAGTGTGAAATCAATGGAGAAAAGCAAACACCCGGAGGATGAGAGTTACAACCAGTCAATTAGAGATCCAACACAATCCAGCAACTGTAAAAGTGATGGCCGAAATACAAACCAAGCAGCGAAAGCAAAGAGGAAGGTATTCACAAAACCGAAAAATGAGCAAAAACGAAACCCTGTGGAACAAGACTTCGCAAACAAGTAGCTCAGAGTTCAGGCAATGAAAAACAAGTCATAGACCAAGTGGAGAGAAGAGGGGAAAGTCAAAGCAACAGGTTCAGGAGGCTAATTTGGACAAAAATGAATTCTACAGGATCAGCGCGGGTGGCCTTCATCAACTCGGCGCTGACAAGAGAAGGCCCGTAGCAACTTTGCGCTGTCAACGCGGAAGCACATGGATAAAGCGCGCTGTCTCAAAAACGAGGTCAGCGTGACTGTTAATCGTACAGGAGAGATGACAGGGAAAACAAAGAAGCAGGTACGCGACGTCAGCGCGTCTGTTTTGAATTAAACCGCGCTGAGGGTAAAAAACGAGTAGAATCAAAGCAAAAACTCCCAAACCAAAGGTAGAAATCCTGTAACCAATTAAGACACTTCCCAGATGGACCCAGGAAATCTACAAGCAGAGAATCAAACCCCAAATCTTGAAAAAAGAGAACAATCAAATTCAAACACAAGGATGGACACAAGAGACAAAAGGCTGAACTCCCCAGTGGAGTCGCCAAATTGTTGGAGAGGCAAATCCCCTCTACGGATAGAGGCGATCCCTACCAGCCCAAAGTGGGTCTAGCAACAATCAGTCAATGCTACTATGCAAGTTCCTAATTGCAATTAAAAGGTAGGTAAAGAACACCTACTTGGATTCCAGCGCTGTCATTTGATGAAGGGATGCCACCTTCACTCCTTCGCTCTGGCTGGTCACGATCCTCCGCGATCTCCGCGAATAGACACCTGCACACACGAAGAGGAAACAAACACAAGCGTGAAATCTGATAAAAGCAACTATACATCAGTCAGAAAGGATGTAATTCACATTAAACCATTGCATAGACAAATGAGAATGGAACAATAATAGTAGTCATCTATTATTAATCAAGCAGAGAAGAGTACAACCAAATGTTCTGACGTCGGTATCCTTCTCAGGAGGGGCTAGTCAGCAAGTGTCTCAAGCATTCACCTTTGGAAATGATTCTCCCAAGATAAGAAACTCTCTCTCTCATACAAGCAACACAAAACAACCTTCCCTAAGCTATCAAGCACTTCCACACTTATCACACCAACTACCTATAGTAGCAGCAACCTGAGCACTACAAGCTCCACACAATCCAAGCTATTCCAAACTAGCTGCTCATGGTAATGGTGGAAGTTTATATAGGAGAAGGAGCCTCCTAAAAGGGTGGAAGGATGAGCTTATCTTCAAGAGAAGTAGTTGCAAAGGGTCGAACAGACATGCCATAGAAGGGAGTCGATACTCACAAAGCCAACAACCAAGTCTGGAGTTATCTGGAAGGCTGGCTGTTGGAACAAATTCGCCAAACTGGATCAGCGCGGGTGCATAACTGGTCTTGCGCGCTGACGTCGCAAAGACATAATGGAAAGGGCCATGTCAGCGCGGGTAAATACAAACAGAGGCTGCGCTGGTCATGAAATTCGATCAGCGCGGAAAAGTCGTGTGCTTCCGTGCTGGCAGCGCGCGAGGTCTGTTATGAAGCGCCAGTCATCGCGGATATTTTAGAAACAGACGCGCTGATGAGGAAAACTTTGGAAAAGTGGGTTTTTGGCCAGTTCAGAAGGCATGAACTTGGTTATTGTGAACTCCTGACACAGTAGGGTGACTGACAGGGAGACAGTGACAAATTACTGTGTAACACATCTGAAAGTGTAACTTTTCATTTTTTAAATAAAAAGTTACCGATTTTTTCCTTGGAAAAAAAAAAGACCCTATATTAATGGGGACTTTTTCCCTTCCGCCTCCAATCAATCTGGCAGAAGTAGCATTGGTAGGAACCTGCAATATGATATCTTCGATTGAAAAGATCTTATAAAACGATATAAACATGGATCATGAGCAGGTATTGCCTCCAAGCCCAATAGCATTGACTCGAGTATAGTCGAACACAAAATCAAGATGTATCCAGATGTCAAACCAGTACGACAACGGCTACGGCAGGTGCACCCCAAGAAAGCCGCTGCCATCAAGGCAGAAGTTGAAAAGCTTCTCCATGCTAGTTTCATTTACCCGATTCCTCTAACCGATTGGGTATCAAACATTATTCCTGTTATGAAAAAACAAGGAACGATTAGAGTGTGCGTCGATTATAGGGATGTAAATCAAGCTTGTCCAAAAGACAACTACCCTACACCCTTTATTGACCAGATAATTGATGAATGCGCCGGATGTGAAATCTTTTCATTTATGGATGGATTCTCCGGGTATAATCAAATAAATATCCGCCCACAGGACCAGTCAAAGGCTGCATTTATTTGTCCGTGGGGCACATTCGCATATCGCAAATTTCCCTTTGGTTTAAAGAACGCAGGGGCAACATTTCAGAGGGCAATGAATTATGCCTTCCATGACATCAAAAACATCGTTCAACCATATCTCGACGACCTTCCGGCTCATTCGCGAAAGCAGACTGATCATCCGCAGCATTTAAGAGCGATATTTCTACGTTGCCGACACTACAAGATACGACTCAATCCACACAAATGTGTGTTCTGTGTCAGTTCTAGTCGTTTACTTGGCTTTGTAGTCTCAAAGGACGGGATTCGTCTCGATCCATGTAAGGTTCAGGCAATCATAAATTTGCCTCCACCTTCGAATTTGCTTCAGATTCAGAAACTCCAAGGGAAAGCAAACTTTCTGAGGTGGTTCATTCCAAATTACGCCGAACTTGCTAAAGGTTATACACGTCTATTGAAAAAGGAAGTGCCCTTCGTTTGGGACCAGGTCGCGCAAGCTTCCTTTGATGCTTTAGAAGACTCCCTAATGAAAGCATCATTAATGTACGCTCCTGATTATCAAAAAGACTTTAACCTGTATTTGGATGCAGTGGATACAACCATCGCAATGGTTTTAGTTCAAGAAGACAACAGAATTGAACATCCTATATATTATTTAAGTAGGAACTTGAATGATACAGAAAGCAAATATTCTTATGTTAAAAAACTAGCGCTCGCAGCTGTTCAAGCGATACAAAGATTTCGACATTATGTCCTCTTCCGAAAAACTACCATTCTGTTAGATTGCAACCCCATGACTTATATATTGGCGCGATAGTTGCTGGGGGGCAAATATTCAAAATGGATAACAATTCTACAAGAGTTTGATCTGGAATTTGTAAAATCCAAGTCAAAGAAAGCGCTGGTTTTTGCAAAATTATTATGCGATCTCCCATCATCGTCCAACGATGAAACATCCGAAGAAACAATCGTGGATGAATCCTTATTTCTGATATCTTCAAGCAATCCGTGGAATGGAGATATAATCATCTATCTCCAAACCCAAAAATATAGGCCTAACACCTCCCGCTCCGAACAAAAACGTATTCGATACCAATCAAAAGACTACATGATCGTCAGTGACACGCTTTACCGTTGTAGTGTCGATACAGTTCTAAGGAGGTGCCTCACCCATGAGGAAGCCGAAAAAGTCCTGAATGATTGCCATTCAGGCGCGTGTGGGGGGCATCAATCCGGTTACGCTACGACGCAAAAAAATTTACGAGCAGGATACTTCTGGCCAACAATGTTCAAAGATTGCATAACCGCAGTCAGAAGTTGCCATGCCTGTCAAATTTTCGATAGCAAAACCAAAAGACCACCCGCACCTCTGCAGCCAATAGTTGCTGTTGGGCCATTCGCCAAATGGGGCATCGATTTCATGACATGTAACCCCACCTCGACCGAGGGGCATGGGTATAACATAGTTGCAGTGGACTATTTTACCAAATGGGCCGAGGCGATGCCTACATTAGATAACACTGGTGAAACAGCTGCCCTTTTCTTTTTCAATCATGTAGTAGCCAGATTCGGCGTTCCACAAGCTATAGTCACAGATCATGGATTGCATTTTCGCAATCACATGATGGCCGAATTAGCTTCCAAATTAAGGTTGTCTCACGACAGCTCTACTCCATACTACCCGCAGGCCAACGGACAAGTTGAAGCAATCAAAAAAGTCCTGAAGCGCATGCTGCAAAGGATGATTGGAGTCCACAAAAGGAGTTGGCACCTGATCCTATACTCGGCCTTGTGGGCATACCGAACATCAGTAAGGAATGCAACCGAGTTTACACCTTTCCAACTGGTGTATGGCCTAGAAGCAATCTTACCAATTCAGTGTGAAATCTCGTCCCTCAAACTCGCAATTGACCTTCTCCCGGAACTTCAGAAGAGGAGGCTCGTTTCTTGGAACTAATCCAATTGGATGAAACCCATCGTGATGCTGCTTTGGCTAACGAAGCCCATAAGAGACGAGTCAAGGCGCAGTTTGACAAGAATTTCAAACCCCGTGTCTTCTCAGAAGGTGACTTGGTCTTGCTTTATGACCAAGAATCCGATAAATTGGGAGCAAGTGAGTTCAAGTCTTTATGGATGGGCCCCTATATTGTTAAGCGAGTGTTAGCAAAAGGAGCCTACGAGTTAATGGATTATGATGGGATTCCACTGGCACAACCTCGTAACGGGTTGTACCTTAAGCGTTACTATGCATGATTCAGTATGGTAACCTAGATGCTTTTGTTACATTTTTGATTTTGCTAAGGGTAATCGTTTTGGTCAAGTAAATCCACTTTTTACATTTGTCGCAGATGTCGAACCTATTGGAATCTTTTGTTGGATATGCCGACGGAGCAAGTCGTAGTTCGCGGAACCTATCTTCTGCGGCCTGGGCCATTTTTGATCCAAGCGGCGAGTTAGTAAGTTTCAGAGGGGTATGTATTGGTCGATCAACGAATAACATCGCTGAATATAGCGCGTTGATAGAAATTCTCTCTGATGCCATCACACATGGCATACGCCGACTAGTCGTCAGGCTAGACTCACAACTCGTCATACTACAGCTCACTGGTATCTACTCCGTCCGAAATCCAGCTATCTATCGCATGTTCCTAAGGGTAAAGATTTTGGAAAGGCAATTTGATTTTATTCAATATCAGCATATTTCCATAAACTTAAACACATTAACCGACTCATTGGCAAATTATGTGTTAGATAGACATTTGCAACATTTATAAAAAGAAGCATTTCATCAATATTTGCATTCGAATCATGTAACTTAACCAAAATAAAACTCCGAAAATCAAAAATATATATATATAACTGTTTATGGTTTACACATAATGTTTTGTAATCAAGACAAAATTGGTCAAATGACCCAAAACTCAAAACGCTAGGGGGCACCCTAGTCTAATGATGCTGGTGATAACAAGTCATCGCTTGTGCAATCATGCGTAAAGGCTAGTCCATCGACTTGGCACGCCAGTAGTATGTCGCTGCAACCTCAAAGGCAGCTCGTCAGTCCTCACATCTGGAATACCGAGAGTGAGGCCCTCGACCTGATCCTGTAATGCTGAAAGAGTCTCGGCCACATCAAGGTCGCGAAGGATAGCCCTTCCCACAGCCTCTCCTGCTGGAGCGGCAGCTGGCACTCTCAAGCGTACTATTGGGCGAACAAGACCAATATCTGCATGAGCGCATGAGTTCTGATTAGTCTTGATAGAATAAAGCACAAGGACATTATAAAGAGAAACGATAAACAGAAAAATGGTCAAAGTATTTACCAATGGCACCCTACTGCTCGCCAGCCGGCAATATCAAATCCGGGTCACCCCGGAAATCCATACCAGCATATGGATACTCGGAATAAACCATCTCCTGACGATCAAACCACCCGAAGAAGGTATCAGAAAAGGAAATCTGAAACTGACCAGCATGCCTGGACATATGGTCGACCCATCTCTGCATCCGTGGTTCAGTTGGTGGAGGTAAACCAAGTGCAATATATTGCGGCTGCATCAGTGGTATCCTTTCCAAGGCAAAGCCGGTCAAAATAGAACCATATCCAAAGTTCTTCAATCTCCCGTTTTTCACCTTGGTCAATTGTTATTTCATCACAAGGAGTACTACATCACACCAGTTGAACACCTTCGGTTTGAGACATTCCAAGGCGTACTGCATATAAGACCAGTTGGCCACATGAAGAGCCGCACCAACAGCCATCCTACCAAAGGTGAATAGAATGGTCCTCAGAGACCTGTCAGTGACATCTTGGATGATGATCTTGCCGTCCTTACTCGGCTGAGATCCCTCTCTGCAATACCTGCAAACGTAATCTCTCACAGTTTTGCCTCCACGGGTCGAACCTGATAAAGAGATAGGGGCACCCCGCCTCGACAAGCCGGTCAAGAAATAGATGTCTACAACAATCAAAGGGATGGATTTTCCCCTAATCTGGAACACCTGGCTGGTAGGGTCCCAAGCATCGAGCAAATACTGTAGCAAGTTGATTTGTTGCCTCATGCTAGAGACGCGGAAAAACTTCAGCAGGCCACAGTTCCGCAGTGCATTTACTGTAGCCGGATCATGTAAAGCAAACATGTCCTCTTCTTCATGCTCACGTTCTCGCCATGTAATGGTCATTTTTCTCCAATAAATCTCTGAAAACAAACAAGAGAAGAGTTAGATCCTGATTTGGTAAGAAACAGGCAAAAATTTCCATTAAAAACTGTGCACAAATTTCCCTCCTTGCGCCCATCGCACCTCCAGCTTTGTCCTGGGTGTGTTGCATGCCAACTGTCCAGTGAATAGGCCAACATGCAACGCACATTTCGATGCAGAAAGGGTGCGCTGGAGCCAAGGCGAGTTTTTCAGACCCCAGAGGCTCAGAAAAACTAGAAATCAAGCTCATAATGCAAAATGGAAAAGATTAAATGAAAGAGCTCAAGTTTAGCTCCTACCCGGTCCAAACGGTGCCAAAAATCATCCACAGAATCTCCCGAAATCAGCTGGTGAAAATCAAGGGGGAAAGCACCTCCAAAGATCCAACAAGTCAAAGTTCAAATGAAATGGTAAAATGAGAGGTAAAAGCACTTTTAAATTACTTTTTACGTAATTCAAGTAAAATATTAGTGTCTTAACTCATTTTTCAAACGTATATTGTTCATTTCTAACTAGTTTGATGAAGCAATTGAGCATGCAGTACAATCTTTGAAGGAACAAAGCTATTAATGGTAAAGTTAAGAAATGACTGTTATATCGAGCAGTTTTAACGCGGACTTCATGCTTGTTAAAAAATAAACATAAGAAATGAGAAAATGTTTCCCCCGGCGTTTAAGCTCATTAAAAAATGAACCAATTTCCGGTAAATAACCATCATGAATGTAATACTTCAACCTTTGAAGCCTTGGTCGTGTTCTCATCATCACCTCCACTCTGTATTGGCCGATCATTCACCTCCACTTGATTGTTTACCCCTTTTGAGGAACAGCTGCGAAGAGTGATCCTATTAGCCATCCTTGTAACACTGCGGTGATTGGGAAATTCCAAACCTTACCTGGAATCAGCTGCTACCCGAATTTATCACTCGTTCCTGAAAAACGAGTCTCCTTTAAGCTCTTTTCAACTGACTCGTAAAATATGAAAAGATTGTCGAGCCATTAGCCTCTCCAGCTCGTTAAAGTGACCGGAAGTGCTATCCCTCCTTTAGATTTTAATCTTTTTGGACCTGAGGGATTATTACACAAAAAGATCGAGTGCTTGTTTTGTTCGGCTCGTTAAAAGTACCGAAAATTCATCCCTTCTGTATTGTTTTATACTTTTTCGGACTTAAGGGATTAGATGACGAAAAAGGATTTTTGGAGTTTCCTTTGCGTCCCTTTTTAGACTCTCTAAAATTGAAAAGGAGCGAGTTATCTTTGTCGTTAAACTCGTTAAAACCTAATAGCGACAAACTTGTCCACAACAGACAAGAACAAGTTTCACTATCGCTAGGCTCGTTAAAACATAGCGATGGGTTTGCCCGAAGGGAAAATTATAGAACAAGCATATGTTATCCTCCTCAAGCTTGACAAAAATAAAGAGGTACTGGTCATCAATGACTGGGGAAAAATTGGGAAGAAAACTTGAAGAAACTTTGTTGCTAGCAAGTCGCTCTTGAACATGACACTTTCACTGCGCATCCTGGTCAGGTTGGGTTGTTCCATTCACCTGTCACATCACCATGGTTCCATCACACCATCCACATTTGGGGTTAATGCTACCGATCCATCATGTCAGTGTCGTTGATATGTTTAAGAGAAGTCACTTAGAGAATTCACCTGTGTCTCACCCACCGCAATACATTTACGCTCCATTCATTCATGACCGCCACCCTGAACCTTATATCACCAGATCGTTTTCACCTCCATTAAAATCATTTTCTCCGTTCCATGTCATTGATGTGGGATTCATTAAGGCCCTCCTATGATGGATCGCTTCTTGTCGACATCAGCTCATTATCCAAGAAGTCGATCTAGGAACACCCTTTTCAGTACTTTGAAGCTTGCATGCCTCAATGGCAAGTTTCTCACTTCCGGCGACAGGTTCACATCAATGGCCTTCGACCGAAAGATTTTGCGTGGTGTTCGACGCCAAGTCCTTTATTCACACCACGTGAATTGTACTGTAGTACCTTGAGGATCATTATCATTATCAGTGATTCCTCTCGCGCCTATTAACAGCTTACATCATTGGCTGGTAATCAGGCGATGTCTTTCCATGTTCGACTCCAAAACATCTCTCACATGGATCGACTTGTAGTTTGAGTAAAGATCGGACGAGATTGAAGACCCCGGATCTAGTTTTATCCATCCAGGCTGCGATATATATTCAGGAAAATAAAGACATCAAATGTACATCATTGCTGCACAGATAATCATCCAATCTAAGGGATGATGACTCTACCAGAATCATCACTCAGACGATTGTCTGTCCTATATGCATGAAAATGAATTTATAAAGCTGAGCATGGGAATGCCCGCCTCAGCTAGATCATGAAAATATTATGAAGATAATGTGTTGTATTGTATCTTATTACAGGTCTCCTTCTAGCTTGAAAGAACTTCGAATCCTCATGATAAAGCATTTCACCTGACATCAAAAAGATTAACGACCTCATGCTTTAGGGGGCAACTGTTATAGACATTTTTGGGCACTGCAACCCCAAGCATAAATGTCCATAAAATAAGGGCTCCTAAGTCCCTAAAGGTGTTGTTCCAACCCCTAAAAGAACAAGGTCAACTGATTACAGCTTCTCCCAGAAGTTCTCCATGAAAAACTACTCAGAACTAGTGAAAACTGGACCATTTCACCTGCTCCATAGGCAAAGTGTGTTGCATCCCACCTAAATACACACAGTAGGTGCGTTTCATTTCAAAAAGCCCTTCTATGGGGTGCGATGGGTGAGAAGGGACAAATGGCAGGGTCAATCCGCGAGGTGGAGAAGCATGGAATCTTCCAGAAACTTCTCCTGTGACACTTGCCTCTCTGAATTCGACTAGGGATGAGTAAGAGATCATCAATCTCCAAGTGGAATCAAGAACTATCAGAGGGGAGACACTAATCAAATCTCAAAAGCTGACTCACCCCCCTTGCAGACATCTATATATGGATCCCTCATCCAAGAGATCCGGAGGCTGGAATTTTGTATCTTGTAAGGAAGTGTTGCTGGTTTATTGGTGCAATATCATAGTGTTGGGTGATCTAAGCTTTTCATGAGGTGAAGAAGGGCTTCTTGCTGAGAGGATGATGCCGAGTCAGAACAATTGGTTGTAATTCTCTTGGCTCTTTCTTGATTATCAATAAAGCTATTCAAGTTTTCCTCCATACTCTTGTATGATTTATGTTTTGTGCATATGTATGGTTAATATACATCTGATCCTATATTGCTTATGATAATAGATCTATGTTCTCGTATAGTGTTATGCTGCTTTGAATCTATAGGTACTCTGTGAAGCTGGGTATACAAGAAAGCAAGTAGCAAAGGACTATCAGAAGAGAGAGGAATCGAGCAAGGAACCAAGCGCAAGACAGAGGTTGGTCTCCTTTATTCTTCTCTCATATATCTTTCATAAAGGAAAACAAAAATAGTTTTACTTTGTTTGTTTCTAAGGTAGCTACCAGCCTTAGTGGGATTAACAGTTCTGCATAGACACTATTCCTGGTAACAAAGCCGTAGCGGTGAGGCGGGACAGTTATCCAAGACTCTTTTAGCTTCGTCTAGGAAGGGACAACGGTGGACGACGTGATCGCCTTCACACAATTTACAAGGAAATTTAAATTTCCTTTTCTGTCCAAATGCTTCGCTTTCACTAGTTGATGGTGTATTTTCAACATGATCTTCAGAGGTTGATGACACTGGATTGTGCAAACGAGGAGACCAGTCCCTTAAGATCCGAGGGATGCAAGGACAATCTCGATGATAGTGGTCTCCTTTGCAAATGACAAATGGAGATTTAGGCTTGGACGGTGCAGTGTGTGGATTTTCACTAGACGATGCCCAGTTACCCCTTTTCGCCTTTGGCTCCTTCTTCTTCTTCTCTTTCTTCTTCTTCTCTTTCTTCTCCTTCCCCTTCTTCTCCTTCTTAGTTACTTGATTTTTGGCTTTACCAGCTTCATTAAGTGAAGAGGAAGGAGGAGAGGGAGAATCGGATAAAGTAGAAGGTGGGGGGGTATCTTTAGTATCATCTAGTTGTTGACTTGATTGTTCAGTAATCACGGTGTTCTGAATGACGGAGGTCGAGAAGAGCCATATTGGCAAGCCAATCGTCAACCCTAGAAGTGACAATGTGGCCATATGAGGTGCACCAACATCTCCCCAAGAGGAGAAAGGACTAGGATTTCCTCCAAGGGGAAATCCTTGGTTGGTGGACTCCATTTTCCTCAACCTAAGACCAATGTAGGAATGGTGATATTATTCCGATTAAAATAAATTTTAGATGCCTTGGCACAACTTGTTTTTTCAATTTTTAAGAGTTGAGAAAAAACAAAAGATGACTCTAGTCGCCTTCGATTTTTAATGAGCCTAAAGTGACAAGTGCTCAGATGGACCTTTTCCTTAAAGGAGTCTGAAAAGGAGCGAAAGGGACTACTCTGGAAATCTAGACAGAGGGATTACCAAACCAATCGCAAAACTGCAGAATAGTTTTTACGATATGGCAGTCAATCTTCCCGAATGCTGTGTTCAGTGCATTGCGATCGATAGGGCAGCAGACACGGCTTCCTATGGATAAAGGATATAGCTTATTGTGGTCTCACAATATATACTCGACGGTACGTGGGAGCACAAGTCCGTACTGGCACTTGTCGTCTCAAAGAGGAGGAATCACCCAACCAACAATGAAAGCGATAGTTACCAAGCTTTACGACGCCGGAATACGTCTCTAACTTAGACTTCTAGATGTTGTGCGTTAGGTTCCAAAGCGTTTTCATGTTCATTGAATTTATTTTACAGTTGATCTTTCTTAAGAAATTTTCCTTTCAGGTTCACGGCGCGATGTAGATATACAATTCCTAAAATGCAATCTAAGATGATAAATTCTTTTTGCAATGAAAATCCTAGCTACTAAAGAAAGAGAGATGATATTCTTTCAACATAGAGCAGAGAGCACACACTAGATGCACTGTCCTAAATCAAACCAACAAGCAGTCTAAATGCAAATGAACATGCATGTATTTGTTTTCAGCTTTCTTAATGTGTGAATGACAAGAAGAATGCTAAGTACAAATCTGAATTATCTTTTCAAAGCGACAGTACTAACAAATTTCTCTTCAAAAAACGAAAGGAAGATAATGACGACACTTTGCGATTTTGAATTAAAAATTGATTTCGACACTTGAAAAACTACTAATTCAAATCAAATACAAGAGTAACAGTATAATCGACTATCAAGAACAATAGGATTCTTTTCTTTGGCTGAAAACGACACTTGCGACACTTTCAAATCAAGAAACGACAGTTTGATTACGCTACTTCTTTGTAAAAGAGAACTGAAAATGGCGCACAATACATAAAAACATTCACAATTCTTTGCACAATGGAGGCGGAATGATGGAAAGGAAGGCGGTTTCTTCAGTGGTATATTGATCACAGACAACAAAACTCCTGAATAGAGCTGAAGGGAGTGAAGAAAAACCAAAATCTGAAGGCAAAATTAGCCTTTTATGATCATCGCACCTGTAACATAGGGAAACAGGGATGCATCCCACCTACTGCACATGGGAGGTGCGATGCATCCATATTTCCTTGAACAGAGGGTACGATGGTACCAGGACGAGACTTTTCTTGTCTTTTGATCACATTTTGCAGCTCAGTTCAGGGATTTAGGCCGAGCAAGTGATAGTTAGTAAATATAAATCACAGGGGTTGATCTAATGAGGTTACTAGAGCCACCACCAGGGCAATTAGGATGTTTGCAAATCGATTGTTCAGTTTATAAAAAAAACCTGGAGATAGACTGAAGCAACATTGATCTACTTTTCACTTGCATAGCAAATGAAGTTCGAAGGCTAGCTAGCTTAACTTCAGGCTCCGTCTGTAAGTTTATAAAGCGGACAAATATAGACAAGCAAACAATCTATTCAATCCCCAGTGGAGTCGCCATTTTGTTATCAGGAAATCTAGTGTCTATGCAGAGCTACTAGTCCCACTAAGACGGGTAGCTATCTTAGAAACAAACAGATTAAAGTTACTTTCGTTTTCCTTTATGAGAAGTAGATAGGAGAAGATCAAAGAACACCAACCTCAATCCTTCAATTGGTTCTTTGCTTGTTCCTTCTCCTCACCGACCGGTCTTTGCTGCTTCTCCCTTGACCACTCTGCTTCAAAGAGTACCTGTAAAGTCAAAGCAGCATAATACCTTCACAGTGCAGAGATCTACAATCATAAACAATATAGGACCAGATATATATTGACCACACAAATGCATATACTATCAGACATACAAGAATGTGGAGGAAAACTTGAATAGATTTATTGATATAAAGATTAGAAGAGACTATTACAACCCATTGATATGACCCAGCGTCATCCTCCCAGCATGAAAGCCCTTCTTCACCTCATGAAAAGCTTAGATCACCCAACACTATGATATTCCACCAAGAAACTAACAACACTTCCTTACAAGATACAAAATTCTAGCCTCTGGATCTCTTGGGTGAGGGAACCATATATAGATGATTGCAGGGGGGTGAGTCAGCTTCTGGGATTTTGATTAGTGTCCTCTCTCTAATAGTTCTTGATTCCACTTGGAGATTGATGATCTCTTACTCATCCCTAGGTGAATTCAGAGAGGCAAGTGTCACATGAGAAGTTTCTGGAAGATTCCATGACGATCCACCTTGCAAACTGTCTCTGCCATTTGTCTACTCTCACCCATCGCACCCTACAGAAGAGCTTTCCACTATGCATCGCACCCTTTACACTGAGCAGGTGAGATGCATCACACCCTCTGCACTAGGCAGTCTGTATGGTCCAGCTTTGACCAGTTCTGAGCAGTTTTCTGTGGAGAACTTCTGGGAGATGTTGTAATCAGCTGACCTTGTTCCTTTAGGGTGTGAAGCAACACTTTTAGGGACTTAGGAGCCCTTGGTTTATGGACATGTATGATTGGGGTTGCAATGCCAAAAAATGTCTATAACACTTAGCGAATGAGTCTGCACAAGTGCAATGGCTGTTACAACAAGTTTTATGTGAAAGGTCTATTTGATGTCTGGGGAGATAGCCACCAAGAGCAAGACAACGTTAACAACATATACAACACATTTTCATTAACATATTGTGCATTACAACAAGTGAAATAAGTTCAAGTGTTCAACACAGGTTAAAGCAACATGCATTACAGGTGTTCAAGATTAGTCTTACAACAGTTACAATACATGTGTGAAAATGTGTTGGCCTGTTAGTAGGCCTCTGAATTAAGCGAAAGTTCCAAGACACATTGTTACACCATACATCACTAGCCTCGTGCATGGGGTGTTGGAGCCACTACTTGCTCCTCAAAGAAAAGGTTACAGACTCTCTTAGCTATGTGGGAGGAGCCGAGGTGGAAAAACACCCTTGCATGTACAAATGAGGGGGTATTTATAACCAAGGGTGAAAATGACCCTTGTGGCTGTTCGACTACCCTCATGACTGTTTGACCTCCATGACTTTTCGACTTTACATGACTCTTTGTACAATAGGTGGGTCTCTTGGACTTCCACATTACATTACATTGATTGAAAACATGGCCCACAGTAGAGATGTGGACGACATGACTCTTGACATGACTCGACATGACAGTGGCTGTTCGACTACCCTCATGATTGTTTGACCTCCATGACTTTTTGACTTTACATGCCTCTTTGTACAACAGGTGGGTCTCTTGGACTTCCACGTTACATTACATTGATTGAAAACATGGCCCATAGTATAGATGTGGACGACATGACTCATGACAAGACTCGACATGACAGTGCTGGTACGTTCGTGTTGTTGTTGGAGTGCATGTCGAGCAGTGCTATTGGGTGATTGATGTCTTCATGGTGTGTCACAGCTTCACCTCCGCATGTCAAAATGCGCGTAGTCTTCGATGGTCGTTGGTTCGCTTGATGTTGCTTTGGCACGTTGCTTCTTGCTTGTATGTTGGAAGGTTGACAAGCTCATCTGTTCGCAAAAGGTTCATGTTCGTTCATTCATATGTTCATGAGCACATCTTGCATGTTTGCTCATCTATCTATCCGCAAACACATCTTTGCATGATCATTCATTTGCGAGCACATCTCTTTGCATGCATCGTTCGTTCGTCCATCTGTGAACATGTCCTTCTGCATGTGCTCCCTTCATTCATCCCATTCGTGGTCACGCCATGTTTGTTGGTTTACCTGTATCTACAGTCACTCATTATAAGACGACATCAAATCCAAAAACCTCCTAGTCTACCATGACACGTGATTATTTCAAATGCAGGTGACTGGGAGAGGCAGCAAGGTTGCGAGGTGGGATTATGGCTCTAGACACTGCTGATGAAAATTGCACAAGAGTCACTGGGTGATGAAGATGTGCAATCTAAGTCAACAGTGACTGTCCGCGAGGTATGGCTCGGTTGGAAGGAAAAACTATGCGAATTTGGGAGGAACGGTTCGGGCTGTAGGAAGGCAAGGTAGAAAAAATTTGTGCATTTTCCAGAACGAGCGGGTAGCAGGGATAGACAACAAAATTTGCACATTTTCTTGGAGGAACAGGCTAGGCTGCAGGGAGGATTGGCAGACAGGATTTGCACAATTTTCCAAGGGAACAGGCCGGGATCTTGGCAGCCAAAACTACGCAATTCCTGGAGGGAACTGGTAGCTAGCTACTAAGTCACTGGCAGAAGAAACTGTGCAATTCTTGAGGGGAATTGGCAGTCAGCTGCTAGGAGCTTGGCAGTAGAAACTGTGCAATTCCTGGAGGAATTGACAATCTGCTGCTGGGAGCAGCTGGCGAGAGAAATTGCACTAAGGCTGGGAAGTTAGCCTGTTAATCACCCCTACGCAATTTCTGAGCCGAGCGGACTGCTGGGTAGTAGAGGCCCTGCTCATGAAAACTACACAATTTTCTAGATGAGCAACCAGTCGACTATTGGGAGGAATGGCTGGAAAAATTGTGCAAGTTTCTGAGGGAGACGGGGATGAGCACTTGGTTTCTGTCCGACCTGTCTGCGCAATTTTCCCAGCCAGCAGAGCGAGCAAGATCTGCAGCCTCTA
The DNA here is from genome assembly GCA_031772625.1 of Pinus tabuliformis. NCBI lineage: Eukaryota > Viridiplantae > Streptophyta > Pinopsida > Pinales > Pinaceae > Pinus > Pinus tabuliformis. The sequence continues at coordinate 697,248,114 of CM062805.1, read as the reverse complement.
CGTAATTTTTGAGGGGAATGAGTCCCGGGGTGGGTGCCGAGTCAAATCCTCTGTTTGACTAGCGGGAAGCTGATTGATTGCTTACGGACAGCACAACTTGAAATGACTTTCTTGGTGCTTCTGCATTGTTCTGGGTGACAGTCGATTGAGTCAATGGCGTGGTGATGGTCCGGCTGTCAGAGGGGAGTTCAGTCATCGAAACTTCAGATAAATGACTAAGTGTGTGAATGAGTGAAAGATGCACATGTGATCTTGCAAACACACACCAACATGACTTGACGAGGAGACGACCCAAACCATCTAGACACACATGCTTGACATGACTGACTGATGGTGTGAACGACAAGCGCGACACTTGTGATTGATCGTTGATTGACCATGATGATGCTTGTACGACAATGAGTGTGACTCTGTGTGTGAGTGCGGCAGATGCTTGCATAGCGAACACAACATGTACACATGAAGCGAAGACCTTGAGCATGAACAGAACATGGTCGCAAGCATGACTTCGATACCAACATGCAAAAACTTGGATGAAATGAACAAGCAAGGTGGATGCAAAGACTCACATAGGCTGAATCTGAGCGTGTGTTGTCACCAAGTGAAACTCTCAAGGGAGGCCCTGAAATTGGGTGTAGGCCAAAATTTTGGAGGGTGGTTGTAGCCGCTACAACACTTGGTGACACACTGGCAAAACTCCATCTTCTGTATTTTGGTTCATTGATAAAATAGGGCCTTGGTCTCTCGAGGAGTATTGAATCAATGTGCGGGTTACTCCGACTTCCCCACTTACCCCATGGTATACATGGTTCGTCTCTTGCCAACTCAGTCAAACACAATCAAAAGTTCAACTTGATCACAGTGTTTCAAATCCAGGAAGGGTAGTTTATCTCGTGAGTTGAAATTTTTTAGAGTATAAGTTTTCATCTCTGGTGTTTCTCTGCTACCAGCAGGCTTAGACAGTACCCCGATGGAGTCATGCAGGAACACACACGTTGCTCCACTACCAGTGTGCCTGGTCAGTACCCCAGTGGAGTTGCATGCTTTTCCTCTCTGCGCAGCAAGCCTTTCTCTTCTTTCACCTTTGTATTTTTCAAGAGGACTGTGCACTTATTTATTTTTGGGGCAGAAGAGAGATCCCTACTTATTGAGAGCAAAAGAGGTTGTTCCTTCAAAGAAGCATGTAAGAACTCTGTCATAGGTTTGCTCGTTCAGATTTTCCCCTTCTCCATTTCTACTAGTTGTATGAGCTTGAACACACAGAGCATAAGGCCGAGTACAGGTTCATGGTTGGACCAAAACTTCCCTTGCAGATGGTACGTATTTTTTGTCAAGACTTCATCAGCCGAAGGTTATAACCAAGCACAGAGAAGACATACACAAGACTGGCCAAGTGTTGTAGTGTCACAAGTCTCTTCAAGTTTCAGCCACATACTCCATTCAAAAGCCAGAATGTAGTGGTTGGCAGCACTTATTTCCAGAAACAAAAATAGTAATATATCAAACAAACCAAACAAATGTAAAAAAGAAAAAAAATAGTAAGCAGAAAAACAAAGTAAAAACAAAGATAATAAGAAAAGCAAACGAAATGAAAACGACAAGCAATGAGAAAACTATGTACATGGCACAGGGTGTGGCCCGATCTACTGGGAGTGATGCTTGAGATCTTGGTCATTGATAGGAAGGTTGTCAATCCTCCTGTCAAGTGATGATAGATGGTACGTGTGCGGGCCAAGCTTCTTGTGGACCAGCATAAGACTACCAGGTTCCGCTACTGGAATCTGGTGGTATCCCAAAAGACCTTTAGGTGAGGATGATATTGCTACTTCAGACACTGCATGCAACATAGGCTTTAATGATGTCACGGGGTAGTTGTTTTTATTCTGGGAGCGGTTCAAGTTTTTGAAATCGATGCATAAGCAATTTTCCCAAGATTTATTATGTGAAGAATTTAAATTAGAAACCCATGTATGGTGACGAATTTTGTAAGTAACCCAAACATCCAACAACTTAGTCAATTATTTCTGTATAAGGAGTTCAAACGAAATATGTGTTTTACCTGAATTTTGCTACAATGATTTGGCTCCTCCTTTACCTGGAATCCCATGTTAGGTTATTCGCATGTTGTATGTACTCAGGTTGTCATCTACCCATGTGGACACATCCTAGTACTGTTTGTTCAGGCGGTCAAAATCTGAGCATTGTTGTGGCATGCAGTTTGTACTAAGACTGACTATCTTCGGATCATGATTGGTCCCTAGGTTGCTTTGTTTGTTCGTAATGGTGGGCTTAGTGTTCTATCATTTCTTGGCCCTTGACCGAAGTTCTACAAATCATAGAGCTTGTTGAGAGAAACCAACCCCTTGAGGACGGGGTTGCCTTTCTTGCCCTCAGCTACAGTTTTCAGAAGTTGCTTATGCTTACCTTCATCAGTTGTTATGTCCTTGAAAGTATCAACACTGTTTGTGGAGTGTAGTATCACTTTGAGTGCGACCACGTTGAGGCTGATGGTCCTTTGTAAGCCCAACATGAGTGCTTCGTACTCAGCGATGTTGTTTGTGCATTCAAACTCCAAGCAGCTTGAAATCATGCATTTCCTATTGTTTTGGGCGACTGAGATATACCCGATCCTTGAGTCGTCATGTGTCTTTGATTCATTAAAATCCATGGCCCACATTTATACACAAACCATTTGGCATGCTTGTATTATTGCTACTACTGTTGCTGCTACTATTGGTACAATGAACTGTACAAGTTTCATTACCATCAGTTGGGCAAGGAAGGAGTCCCAACTATGTATCTGGTGGGGTTAAAGGTGGCCGTGCAAGATAACACTCCAAAGTTGTCTTCAGGAGGCAGTTTCCAAACATGAGTTCTGCAAAGGCCAATGGTTCATTCTCACCATTAAGGGGAGTGACATTGTGTTTCATATACCTCTCGGATAACACCCATATTTGGTTGCATTTTCCCTTGTACGGAAGCCACATGTGAGACCAATCTGTAGCAAAATATCCGTCTAGCTTGCTAGACCAGTCTCTGCTGAGTAGCAAACCATATGCTTCCGGTATGTCCACAACAACTATGTTGATGCATTAGTGGACTCGACTGTCATGAGATAGTTGGATGATCACGTCTCACAATTCACCAATGGCTGGTATTGATGTTCGATCAAGTTGGATGATTCACGCAGATGTCTCACTCCATTGTGCATTGATCTTCTTAGCAATGGAGAGCGGCATGATGTTGGCTGCTGCGCCAGAATCAACCAAGCAGTTGTGAACATTGTAGTTAAAAACTTCAAATGAAAGTAGGAATGGAGGGCAACCTGAGTTTTCTTCTTCCATCCAAAGTGTATTGAGCACAGTGGATAGTGATCCGGAGGTGTGCTTGCTCCCTTGCTGGTAGGGGTTGCGTTGTCTGTTGTTATCTGTCCCAATGCGCGTAGCAGGATGTCTCGCTAACTCTGGATCTTGGCTAACTCGAAAAAACTAATGTTAGCCTGAGTTTTCTTCATGTCATCCACAATGTTGTAGTCCAGAGGTGGTAGGCTCACCGAGGCGTCCGGGGTAGGATTGATGTTCGTGTTATCCTACTAAGTGTTCTGCAGTTTGTTTCTCATGGATGTATTCTTATCTGCCACTGTCTTCCCAAAATTGTTTTGTGTTTTCTGCTTTGGGGCAATCGGTGGATCAACCTTCCACATCAACAATCTAATTTTTTCTTATGCTTCCCCAAGTGTAAGGGGAGCCCCCTTACTCCTAAGATTGTAACGATCATTTTTATTTTGGGGTTGTTTCTCAGTGTTTGTCTTCGACATTACTTGCGAGCACTGATACACGTTCACCACATGCCCAAAACTTGATGCTTCATCGGGTGCAACCTCTTCGTCATCATCAATGTCTTCCGATTGCTCCTACATATTGCTTTCCACATCGAGTGTATGACTGCATACAGAGCTAACGACTCGCTTCCAGTCTGAACAAGAGTTCTCGGGGTGATGTTCTTCGTGGAAAGAACAAAACTTAGGATCTGCGCATTGTTCGAGTTGGAACACAGGCTTCTGCGCATTTTCTGGAGTGAACCAGTTGCTGCCTGATGAGCTTCTTGCCTGTCTCTGCCTAGGCAGATGGCCAATTGCAAATGTGTCTGTTTCCGTTGTTTGAGCTCGGACACATCCGTGTTCAAGTTCTTGATGAGGCGAGTGAGGGTTTCAATGTCAGTTGCTTCCTTGTCTCTACCCTTACTCGCCATCGCTTGGGACTTCCTGCTCGCATCTTTGGAGTCCTTTGTTGATTCGTCATCCTTGATGACTCCAATTGCGTGCAGGTCTTTCTCAACAACAATAGCCTCTTCATAGTTTTCTAAGAGTGTTGGTTTCGCAACTTGCTTGACAAACTACACAATGCTGGTTAGCAATGCAGATGTGTAGCAATCAATAGTGATGGATTCATGAGGTTTGGTGTCCGCTGCAAATTTGTTCAACATGCGTGTAAACATCTGATTGAAGTCTTTCACTTTTTCTTTTCCCTCAATCTTCAGGCTTCCCAATGTTTTGAGTAGCGTGGCCGGGGTCTTGTCAGCAACGAACTTCTCAAGGAACATGCGTTTGAATGTAACCTAGTTTTGTATGGAGTTTGGTGGAAGGATGTGATACCATGCGGCTGTGCGACCGTCCAAGGTACATGGAAACAATCTACATATTACATCATCATACCGTACCTCAAGCATTTGCAGTTGTAGGTAGAAGTTGTCCAAGTGATATTCTACCTTCACATGCTGTCAGGGTTAAAATTGATGTTCACTCTTTGTGCTCGCTTCGGCATCTTGTGCAGAACAGTCGAGAGAGCCAATGGTCCCTGAGTCATCCATTCAAGATTTGGGTTAGCCATCTCTTCTTCTTCTTCGTCCTCCTCTTCTCTTTCAGAATCCGATGGTTTCGGCTCTAAGTCTGTTGGTTCGTCTCCACCTCCGCCTCCTCCACTGCCTTCCCCCCACCTCCTGTACTAGAGTTCGATCGCAAGATCACAAGAGTGCCTTGTTCACCTTGCCGGAAGATCGAAGGTTCCTCTCCGTCTTCAATAGATTCTACCAAACCTTCAAGTGTGGCAAGGACTGCTTCTTCCACTAATGATACAACAACTCCTATAGGAGTGGCTTTTGGATTTCTTGACGCATATGGAAGATGATGTATGCCTGGGATCAACCCAACTACTTTCACAAACTGGCGAGTGATGGGACGGACATAGCGAAGGTGTTGATACAGAATCTCGTGTTCAATCCTAGGAGGTGAGGAGTAACCAACTACAGAGTCGTGTGTATGTGAGAGGGAGTGCGAGTTATTGCCTTGACCAGATGGTCGATGAATGAGTGTGAGAGGATGTTCAACCATATACAACTGTTTGCCCTCCTTTTAGCGCAAGAAATGTTGACGGTGTTGGATCTGCCAACATTTAGGGGATCACCCCAGTATGAAGTCCCAACTAGAACTCACACTGTTTGGTGTGGGAGTCCCATCCGATATGATGGGCTGGTTGCCATTGTCTTAAGGATCTGCCTCAACTCTTGCTTGTCAGCATAGGAGAGTGGTTTTCTTTGTCTTCGAGAAGTGAGGTTCACGTGCCCGGTGATTGCTAGTGTTACTTGTGTCGATGGTTCTTTCACTGTAGAGAGAGAGGATGTAAGTGAGTCCCAAGTCGTTGGGAGGAAGCTCCAACTCTGCTAGGAACACACAACACAACACGACATGCACAACTTCCAGAGGAGTAGTCCACACGGATGCGGCAGTCAAAACACACAAGGGAAAATAACACGTACAACACTCAGTGGACAAGTCTGCACGAGTGCAATGGTTGTTACAAAAAGTTTTGTGTGAAAGGTCTGTCTGATGTCCGGGAGAATAGCCACCATGAGTGAGACAATGTTAACATCATATACAACACATTTTAATTAACAGATTGTGCATTACAACAAGTGAAATAAGTTCAAGTGTTCAACACAGGTTAAATCAACATGTATTACAAGTGTTCATGATTAGTCTTACAACAGTTACAATACATGTGTGAAAACGTGTTGGCATGTTAGCAGGCTTCTAAATTAAGCGAAAGTTCTAAGACACATCATTACACCATACATCACTAACCTCGTGCACGGGGCGTTGGAGCCACTACTTACTCCTCAAAGAAAAGGTTACAGACTCTCTTGGCTATGTGGGAGGAGCTCAGGTGAAAAAAGTCCCTTGTAGGTACAAATGAGGGGGTATTTATAGCCAAGGGTGAAACTGATCCTTGTGGTTGTTTGACAACCTTCATGACTGTTTGACTTCCATGACTTTTTGATTTTACATGACTCTTTGTACAACAGGTGGGTCTCTTGGACTTCCACGTTACATTACATTGATTGACAACCTGGCCCACAGTAGATATGTGGATGACATGACTCCACATGACGGTGCTGGTACGTTCGTGCTGCTACTGGAGTGCATGTTGAGTTGCAGTGCTGCTGGGTGATGGATTTCTTGATGGTGTGTTACGGCTTCACCTCCACATGGCAAAGTGTGTGGAGTCTTTAATTGTCATTGGTTCGCTTGATGTTGCTTTGGCACGTTGCTTCTTGCTTGTATGTTGGAAGGCTTGACATACTCATATATTCATGAAAGGTGCATGTTCATCTGTCTGTCCGTTCGTGAGCACATCTTACATGTTTGCTTGTCCATCCATCCGCGAACAAATCTTTGCATGATCTTTCGTTCGCCATCACATGTCTTTGCATGCATCGTTCATTCGTCCTTTGGTGAACCCGTCCTTCTGCATGTGCTCCCTTCATTCATCCCATTTGTCATCGCGCCATGTTTGTTGGTGTACCTGTATCTGCAATCACTCATGACGAGACGACATCAAATCCAAAAACCTCTTAGTCTACCATGACACATGATTATTTCGAATGTAGGTAACTAGGAGAGGTAGCAAGGTTGCGAGGCGGGATAATGGCTCCGGGCACTGCTGATGAAAATTGTGCAAGAGTTACTGGGTGATGAAGATGGGCAATCTGAGTCGACAGTGACTTTCTACAAGGTCTGCCTCGGCTGGAAGGCAAAATTGTGCAAATTTTGGGAGGAACAATTCGGGCTGTAGGAAGGCAAGGCAAAAAAAATCTGCGCATTTTCTGGAACGAGCGGGTAGCAGGGCTAGAAAACAAAATTTGTGCAATTTCTTGGAGGAACAGGCTGGGCTGTAGGGGGGATTAGCAGACAGGATTTGCGCAATTTTCCGGGGGAACGGGCCGGGAGCTTGGCATTCAAAACTGCGCAATTCCTGGAAGGAACTGGCAGTTGGATGCTAAGTCATTCGAAGCAAAAACTACACAATTCCTTAGGGGAACTGACAGTCAGCTATCGGGAGCTTGGCAGCAGAAACTACACAATTCCTGGGGGGAACTGGCAATTTGTTGTTGGGAGCTGCTAGCGAGAGAAACTACACTGAGGCTAGGAGGTCAGTCTGCTTATCATACCTGTGCAATTTCTGAGCCGAGCGAACTGCTGGGCAGCAGAGGGCGTGCTCATGAAAATTGTGCAATTTTCTAGATGAGCAGCCAGTTGACTGTCGAGAGGACTGGCTGGAAAAGCTGGACGAGCACTGAGTGTTTGTCTGGCCTATCTGCGCAATTTTCCCAGCTAGCGAAGCGCGCAAGATCTGTAGCCTCTATGCAATTTTTGAGGGGAATGAGTCCCGGGGTGGCTGCCAGGTCAAATCCTTTGTTCGACCAGCTGGAAGATGATTGATTGCTTGCGGACAACACAATTTGAAATGACTTGCTTGGTGCTTTTGCACTATTCTAGGTGATAGTCGATCGAGTCGATGGCGGGGTGATGGTTCAGCTATTATAGGGGAGTCTAGTGGGCGAAACTTTAGCAAAATGACTAAGTGTGTGAATTAGTGAAAGATGCACATGTGATCTTGCAAACACACACCAACATGACTTAACGACGAGATGACCCAAACAATCTAGACACAAATGCTCGACATGACTGACCAACTGTTACACTAAAAAATGTCACCATGGCTATTTACAGTTAGTATGGCTCTATCAACAGTCATGCTATCCTCTTAGGCAAGTCTTATGCCTCTGCTCTCCATGTCAAACTCCAAAAAGAGAGAAAGCCTTTATAAATGTATTTATCTCTGGGTACGCAGGTTCTCTCAACCTTACCTGCGGGTACGCACCCAATGTTCACAAAAGCTGCGTCCTTATACGCTCTGTATGTAAAGGGGCAGGTGCGTCCCCCTGTAAAGGTCAAAATGCGCAAGTTTCATCTTTAAAAAGTTACTTGTGGTCATTTCTAGAGCATTCTAGAAGGTTGTTCGACGTGTATTGAGCGCCTCCAGATGGTTCATGTACCCCTACCAAAGAGGAACTTATCCCATCAATAAGGGAGCTATCCCATCCAAAGAGGGGATTATCCCATTGATGGTGGACCTGATTAACTTCCTCTTGAGCACTATAAATACAGGCATTGGGCCAGAAGGAGGGGAGGTTGGAAGCTAAACATTTCTAAGGGTAGATGCTGCAGGAATTAGGACTCCCATTTAGAAGCTTGTGAGGAGAGATTGCCATCTTTGCTTGTTCTATTTGGAAGTGGGTGAGCTTTGTCAAAGTAAAGGAGAACTCTTGATGGACCCTGGGAGGGATTTGCACAACACCAAGGCTCAGGTTGTAATTGTTCCTTTTGTTTCCTATTAATGCAAATGAGTCCATTCTTCTCAATAACTTGTTATTTATGAGTTGTTTCATGTACTCCTTGGTCTATGTGTTAAATATGTTTTATTCTGTGAGATTATCAAGTGTTATTTAATCGTTTGATTGTTAGTGGATGCAGGTTTCAAAGTGAAGGAGGAGCTCATCCGGATCAGCGGAGCTGGACTGCTACAACAGCGTTGGACTACAGGTAGGATCTAAACACTTGATTTCTTATATAGTAAATGCATGTTTAGAGAAGGATTGCTCTTGTTTGTCTTGTTTGTCACTAGAGAGTCTTAGGCTCCTAGGGAGGTTGGTTGTGTCCGCACTATCGACTCTTTCCGCCTGACAAATTGGCGACTCCGCTGGGGATTCCATTGATGTGAAAGTCTTTTCCTTTGTATGCAACTTTGATCTGAGAAAAGTCATTTATTTTCTGGTTTTTGGCTCTGTGACTTTGTTTTTGGGTGGGTTAGCTTAGGGTTAGATTCAATTTAGTTTTTCTTGAATTTTCCAGTAGGACGCACCCTCTGAGTATTGCACAGTGCGTCCCTGTACGCACTGTCGTTGTGTGCACAGAGCGAGCTCGCACCTGGCTTAACCAGTTGCCTGCGTCCCCTGCTAAAATTTAAGAAAATTCCATTTTTTGCATTTTTTCTCTTTAGATTTTGCTTTTTCTTAGTTTTTACTGCCCAGATCCATTAGTCTCTTGTCAAATATCTTCACCTGAACTTGTTTCGATAGCATTGAGTGTTTTAGTGGATTTCATAGAAGTTTAGGCCCTAGGGTTTGATTTTTGAGTAGATCTTGTAGTTACTTTGGCGGTAGAAGTTGTCAAGCCTTAGATCTCTCTAGTTTTGTCAGCATTCTTAGAAGTCAAACCTGTCATAAAGTCTACCTGTGAGAGCAACTTACCTTTGATTGGTCTCTTTGGCAAATTTCGAAGTGCTTGTTGATTAAGTATTGAATTCCATTTTACAAAAAGAACAAAAAGATTTGAGTTTTGTTTTGACTGGTCTTTTGATTCTGCATTAGCTGGTCCTTGACTTGATTTTGGTCAAGTAAAACAACCTAGAATCATCCTTGTAGGCTTTTGCCTCGTTAGGTTTGCTTAGTGTAAATTTCTTTTTGATTTGCTTGTGAGTCAAGTTTTCATAGATTTTATAGCTTTTGAGATCGATTTTTGTTAAAATAGATTTATATGCTTTATTAAATAAGAGAAAATACAAAAACATCTCCTTTGAAAAGTTTTGTTTCAAGTAGCTTTGAAGAGTTTTGAAAGAAAAAGAGTTTTTCGTGCACGTAAGGAGTGGTCATGCTTGTATGCTTGAAAAGATAAAGAGAATTGTTTCTTTGATTGTCTTTACTAAGAAAGTTGTTTTCTATAAAATTTGCATTTCTCAACTCTCTTAGTTAGGAATTTCATTGAAAGAGAAAAGTAGCGTAAATCATCTTAGGTGCATCTTTGTAGTGGTTTGAGTCGAGTCTACACACCATTGGTTTCACTTCCGCTACCTTTTGTCTTTAAGAAAAACCATAAAATTAACACTTAAAGTAAAATCAACGTAGTAACTTTTATTTACTAGGGCTCTGAAACACCAATTTAGATCAGGCTAGTGTCTTGGAGTAGGAGAGTAATTAACTCTCCAAGACAACAAAACCAAACAAGTAGCTTATCTTGTGATAGAATAAATCCAATTGTCTCATTTGTACTCTGGGAAAGCTCCTCTTAAAGGAGAAGCACGAGCTCGTGTCCGAACCAGTGAGGGGATCAATCCCCCCTCGTTGGGAACGACGCCAGACACGCACGTATTACAAACGGTAAACCTCGGATTAACCATTGTCGAGGAGCCAGGGGTCACTTGTCGGTAAACCTTGGATTATTGTCAAGGAACCGGCAAGGGGATTGAGCTTGATACTCTGCCCTTGCGTGCTGTCGGAGTGTAGACTGTTCCCCCAGGTGCATTTGTTGCGGTTGGTAACCTTAGTGACCATTACCTTTAGGATTCTACCGAGGTGACGGTGGAGGGAAGATCCCACTGTACCTAGAGCAGACGTCGGCTAGACTCACTTGGATTTTCCGGGGGTTCACTTCACTCGAGACGGTTAAAGTGGAGGAACTTGTGCCAGTCTATTCATTAAGCAGTTTGCCGGGGTAACTGTTCCACCCGCCACTTCTGTACTGAATCCAGCGATGTTGGGTTTCATCTCCAACTAGCGTTTTCGGTCTGGAAGGCTACTATTTGTGCTTGGTTTGACGCCCTAGATTCTTTAGGCGTGTGATTCAAATTTGTTTGGTTCTTTAGAGACTTTAGGTGGTTTGATTTGAGATTTTATTTTGTTTTCGTGTGTAGTAGTTAAAAGTTTTTAACTGTGGCGGAATTACCGAGACAGTCCCGTAGACTTCGAGGCCAGTCTCCTGAAGTTGTTTCTGTGGCCGAATTGTTGAGAAGATCCCGTAGACTTAGGGGTGAACCTCCTCGAGACGACCCCAGTAATCTAGAAGGTTTGAAGGTCCTTGTAACTCCTCCTAGTGGCAGTAGAGTAGGTTCACCTGAAGAAGGAGAATCTTCCTTGGTAGTCCATTCAGATTACCAAGGTCTAGAGATAGGTTATAATCCCGACGCTGTTACAGTTTCTGAGCTTGTTGGTAGTTTTTCGTCTACTAGTGATATAGGCGAAGAACCTGAAATATCTGAACCTGTTACTCCGACTTCTAGTGTTCCAGATTCACCGAGAATAGAACAAGTTATCACCGAAAATCTTCCTACTGGTTTGATTGCCATTGAAGAACTTGCTCCAGAGGAAGAAATAGGCGTCTCTAACCTTGAAGATCAACTTACTATTGATCTAAGGGAGCGTGAATCCATCTTTTACAGTCCTCCTAGAAGTACTACTTGGTACCTTTCGTTAACCAATTATTTAGACAACTCAGGGGTAGGTTTTTCTACACCTCGTACTCCTTTCCCACCTAGAGGTATTTATACTCCTGTAAATATGTCTGGTCAGTCGTCCGTGTTTACTCAAACTCCTGAATCTTTCTTACACGGCGGTCCTTCTGTTCCCACCGGGTATCAATCACTTTCTGGTACCTTTGCGGGGGCATCTCCTCAACCCGTTGATCATGGGTTATTAGCTGGAAACAATGGTAATATACCATTGGGTGTAGGAGACATTTACATGATGTCAGGTTCAGTTCCCGTTTCCCAACCTCAAGGTGGCCAATTACCGCCTGGGGGGCAGCCTCAGTTAACGCCTGGGGGGCAACCTCAAGGTACACAAATCGTGTCTGGGGGGCAACCTCAAGGTCAGTATGTACCTATGGTGCAATACATGCCTCAAGGTCAACCCCAGCCTCAATATGTACCCCAGGGTCAACCTCAGTATCAATATCAACCTCAAGGATGGCAACCTCAAGGGTATCAACCCCAAGGGTATCAACCTCAAGGTCAAGGTCAACCCCAGTACCTGTATTTACCTCAAGGTCAATACTCGGGTCAAGGTTATCAACCACCTCAAGGTCAGTCATATGTTCAAGGTATGGGAACTGCACCTTACAATTATCAATCCTATCCTCAATCCAGTTATGGATCTCAGTATCCTCAACCTGTTACGGGTCAATACCCCGGAATGTTAGTGTGGGATCCATCACAGGGTCAATAGGTGTTGCAGCCAAGTTTACAGTTGGTACCTCAAGCTGGACAACCCGTAGTTTCTGGTCCACCCCAGCAACCGCAACCTGTCCAGTCAAATGTTCAAACTTCTGTAACTTCGGTAGTTACTCAGCCGCCAATTGCACCTAGTACTCCATCTCAAACGGCTACTGCAACTACCGCCACATCTACCATACTTACTTCTGGAGTATCGACAGCTCCGGTTTCTACTGTCTCTGCAACCACTCCTCAGACATCTTTACCGTTGTCTGGATCTACGATTCAAACCACGGTCCAGATGCCTACAGGTCAGCCTGGTATAAGTACGGTTGTCACTACTCAACCTCAATTTGTTCAACAACCGTACCAGGGACAGTACCAACATGGGCAAGCTGTCCAACAGCCGGTTTACCAGTATCAACCGTATCCTGGGTACACTTATCAACAACCTCAACAACCCCAGTACGGTCCGGTTAATCCTGGTTTTCCAGGAGGATATAATATCCCTAATGTGACTCCTGTTCCTAGTTATCCTAGATATCCTCCTCCTGGAACTGGTCTTGTGACCCAGATTTTTAGAGATCCTAACCGGCAGTTACCGTTTATCGCAACTTTGGATTTACCAGACTTGACGCGCCTAACGAACGATCCAATTCAATATCTTCCGTTCTGGCCGCCAATGCCAAATAAGTTGCCCAGTGATATACCCAAGTTCGAAGGTAAGTCTGGAGAGGATCCGTCCAATCATGTGATGACTTACCACCTCTGGTGTGCTTCAAATTCTATCTCGGATGATTCGATTCGTTTATGTCTTTTCCAGCGTACACTCATTGGTCTCGCGGCCAAGTGGTACATTGAGTTACCACGGGCCTCTTTTTACAATTTCAGCCAGTTAGCTACCTCGTTCTTAACTCATTTTCAGTTGCCGGTCAGATACGATAACGGCACGGAGCTATTAACTTCACTAAAACAATCAACGTCCACGTATATTTCTGATCACATTCATGAGTGGAGACGTCGAAGAAGGTTAGTGAAAGTTTTTATTCCGGACCAAATCTTAGCTGAATGGTTTGTTAAATCATTATTACCGAAGATTACTGAAGATGTAGCTAAGGCCGGAGTAGTTACTGAGGAGCAAGTCATTGCTCAGGCGCAATACCTTGACTTAGTTTATACTCAGTCGGGTACGTTACACGAGAAGATTCTAGATCTTCCAAAATCGAATCAAATCGTTGCTGCTCCTTCGGGATCTCATGCCGCTAATGGTATGATTGGCATCGTGAACACAAAGAGTAAGAAGAAGTCTTCCAAGGCTTCAACTACTCCTATAATCACTTTGCCCGATTCCCCGACAGGAGAGTCTTCTCCCGAACTTTCCGCCAATATTCATGCTGTAGAGTCATCTACGGCCAAATCAAAAAACGGTGGAAAGAAGAAGGCTAAAGCAGACAAGGCTCCGAAGGAGAAAATGGAAAAGTCGGAAACCAATGACGAAAAGCGCAAACCTCGATATCCTTGTCTTATTTGTGAAGAGGATCATTTTACGAGAGATTGCCCTCATCGGGCCGAGGTTGTGAAAATAGTCAAAGGTTCTCCCACTCCTGCTATGTTAAAAGATCCATTTCCAAAGCAGGAGAGTAAGATGATAGGTTCTTCCTCGAGTGCCAGTGAAGAACCCATTTTGATGATGTCTCATGTACGGATTGCGACTCGATCGCAAGATTATGGTAGTAAGAATCCTGTTGATGGTAAAGAAGCAGAATCTTCTCATTCTAATCCATCAACCTCAGCTCCTGGTTCCGATCCACTACAAATCGAAAAACCTAACCCAGACTTAGTAATCAAACCGCCCGCCAAGGGTGTACTTCGAAGGTCTGCTTTCAATCCACATGCGAGAGCAGCCCAGAATTACAACATTGTTGAGGACTTAGTTGTTTCACCCTCAGCAATGTCGGCTTTAGAAGTGCTACAATCATGCCCAGCACAACGAAAATTACTTTTGTCGGCTATCGGAGCTGTTGATGTTCAGGATCCGAACCTGATAATCTTCGATCTAGAAAATAGTACACCGCGTCTACCCCATCAAATGGCTTTCCAAATTCCAGTGATGGTAAAAAACAGGCCTATTCATCGGACTGTGATTGATGAGGGAGCTTCTACGTGTATTATGTCGATTCAATGTTGGAGATCGCTTGGTTCTCCTTCGTTGAACCAATCCCCGACCATCCTTAAGGCCTTTGATGGCTGTGGGTTCCGTCCGTTTGGTATTCTACAGGAATTGCCTATAGGGGTAGAAGGTAAAACCGTTAGTCTGGATGTGGAAGTGGTTGATGCCCCTCTAGACTACAACCTTCTTTTGGGTCGAAGTTGGTCATATGCTATGACAGCAGTCGTTTCATCGGTCTTCAGAGTAATAAAGTTTCCATATAACGGTAAGATCGTGACAATTGATCAGGTGACATACTTTTCATCCGACCCAGCCTCTTCAGAGAGTATCCAGCATGTCGGTAAGACGACAATCCCTTATAGGGACGTTGGCGTAGGTTTAGTTAAAGATTCCGGTTTACTGGGAACTTTTCCTTTCCCTCCAATCAACGTAGACCCTTCATTTGCATCAATTCATATGATTACATCAGACAACATTATTTATGATGATCCTTGGATTGTCCCATCTGAATCTGAGATAGACTCATTCGGTGATGCTATGCCTTTGAGTCCATATGAAATTGCTTATGAAGCTGTCATGTCTTTTACCGACTCGTGTTCAACCCAAATAGACCAAATGAATGTGGTCAGTGAAGAATCACTTTTCACATCAACCTTAGAACGGATAGCGTTTCCCGAAGTCGTGTCATCTGACGAGCAACTTCGCGAAATCCTAAGTGTAGACGATCTACCATGGGAAGATCTCCATCACAGATCATTGTTTTTACCTAAGGATGATGCTTTTGAAAATGATTTTTCATCTATCTTTACCACTGAATATGTCAAAGACGCTCAGAATCCAACGAAACATTCTGATTCAGAGTTGAATTTAGGGAATATTTCTCGTACTATTCCCATTGATATTTCAGTGAAGCCCGGAATTGAGGAAAACATTCATATAGGTGCCTCATGTACAGAAGATGAAATTCGAACTTACAAGGCCCTATTCCAAGAATTCCGCGATGTGTTTGCCTGGTCTTACGAGGAAATGCCGGGAATCGACCCTGCCATTGTTGTTCATGAAATAAAGACCTACGCGGATGCTAAACCCGTCCGACAACGGTTGCGTCAGATTCACCCTCGGAAAGCGGCTGCGATTAAAGCAGAAGTCGAAAAGCTGTTGAAAGCAGGTTTCATTTATCCAATCCCGTTAACGGATTGGGTATCGAATATTGTTCCGGTCAACAAGAAACAAGGGACAATAAGAATCTGTATCGACTATAGGGATATAAATCGAGCTTGTCCAAAAGACAACTATCCTACGCCTTATATTGATCAAATTATTGATGATTGTGCCGGAAGTGAAATGTTTTCCTTCATGGATGGTTTTTCGGGCTATAATCAAATCAATATTCTACCTGCCGACCAACCAAAAACGGCATTCATTTGTCCATGGGGGACATTTGCTTATTGCAAACTACCTTTTGGACTTAAGAATGCCGGGGCCACTTTTCAACGGGCAATGTCTTACGCATTTCACGACATCAAGCACATTGTGCAACCGTACCTCGATGATTTGCCTGCTCATTCTTTACATCGAGCTGATCACCTTGTCCACTTACGAGCAATCTTTATGAGGTGTAGGCATTATCGGATTCGGTTGAATCCCCACAAGTGTGTGTTCTGTATAGAGACGGGTCGATTGCAGGGATTTGTTGTTTCAAAAGCCGGCATTCGCGTCGATCCCTCGAAGGTCGAAGCTATCATCAAATTGCCTCCTTCGAGTTTGCGCCAACTCCAAAGTTTGCAAGGGAAAGCAAACTTTTTACGCCGATTCATTCCAAATTACGCCGAGGTCACTAAAGGTTTTACACGGTTGTTGAAACAGAACGCTCAATTCTTTTGGGACGAGATTGCCCAACAATCTTTTGATGCACTTAAACACGCGTTGACCCATGCACCGTTGTTGCATCCTCCCAACTACAACCAGGACTACTTTTTATACCTCGCAGCATCGCATTCCACCATTGGAATGGTGTTAGTTCAAGAAGATGAATTCGGAGCGGAACATGTGATATATTATCTTAGTAGGACATTAAACCCCACTGAGCTAAAATATTCGCATGTGGAAAAATTGGCCCTGGCAGCCGTTCAAGCTGTCCAGCGCTTTCGTCACTACATTCTTCTCTGTAAAACTACAGTTATTTCGGATTGCAACCCTATGATTTATATTTTGACAAAACAACTGCTAGGGGGCAAGTACTCTAAATGGATCGTTATCCTGCAAGAGTTCGACTTGGAGTTTGAGAAGTCCAAGTCTAAGAAATCCTTAGTTTTTGCGGAATTAATGTGTGATTTCCCGCATGCTGACACAGAAACTGTGGCAGAGGAGTCCATTGCGGACGAATCTTTGTTTCTTATCAGTACTTTAGATCCGTGGTACGGGGATATAATCATCTATCTCCAAACCCAAACCTTTCGGCCTAAAGCTTCAAAGTCGGAACGTCGAAAAATTCGGTTTCAATCCCAGCAATACAAGATTATTGGAGATACACTTTATCGCCGGGGGGCAGACTTAGTTTTTCGACGTTGTTTAACTCACAAAGAGGCTGAGAGAGTTTTGAATGATTGTCACTCTGGAGCATGTGGCGGTCATATGTCTGGGTATGCCACAGCTCAGAAGGTGTTGCGCGCTGGCTATTTCTGGCCGTCTATGTTTAAAGATTGTATCATTGCAGTCCGGAAGTGCCACAACTGTCAAGTGTTTGATCGCAAGATGCGCGCACCACCTGCTCCTCTCCACCCTATAATTGCCGTTGGTCCATTCGCCAAATGGGGTATCGATTTTATTACTTGTAACCCTCACTCGGCCGGGGGGCATGCGTATATCATCCTTGCGGTTGATTATTTTACTAAATGGGCCGAGGCGATGCCTACATTCGACGCAAGCGGCAAAACAGCTGCAGTTTTCGTATTCAATCATATTATAACTAGGTTTGGTGTCCCACAAGCAATCATCACTGACCATGGGAGCCATTTTCAAAACATCATGATGACTGAGCTTACAAGCCAACTTGGTTTGCGCCACGATAGCTCTACTCCTTATTATCCGCAAGCCAACGGTTTGGTTGAGTCTATCAACAAAGTTCTGGTTATCATGATCCGACGAACCATTGGTATTCATCGGTCGAATTGGCACAACATGTTATTTTCAGCGCTATGGGCATACCGAACCTCAGTGAAAACTTCAACAGGGTTCACTCCTTTCCAGCTAGTTTATGGTTTGGAAGCCGTGTTACCCATTGAATGCGAAATCCCATCACTTCAAATGGCTGTCGAATTACTTCCAGCTACTTCCGAAGAGGAGAAGCGTTTATTATACTTAGCTAAATTAGATGAGACTCGACGTGACGCTGCATTGGCAATCGAGACTCACGCGAAGCGAATGAAAGCTCAGTATGATAGAAATGTGACCCCTCAAAGTTTTTCGGAGGGAGACCTAGTGCTATTATATGATCAAGCTAACGATAAGCTAGGTGCTGGAAAATTCGTTCCTATGTGGCATGGACCCTACATTGTAAAGCGAAAGCTAGCAAAAGGGGCTTATGAGCTGGTAGATTTTGATGGGGACTCTTTGGGTAAACCCAGAAATGGACTTTACCTAAAGAGGTATTATGCTTAAATGGTGGGTATGGAGAATTTTTAGTTAGGTTAGGTTTTCTTTCTAGCTAGTGTGTTTGTTAGTTTAGTTAGTGTGCTTAGCTTAGAGAGTGTGTTTTTCGTCGTTATTCTGGCTTATCTTGGTTTTACTCTTGATATTGCAGATGTCGACGCCTCTCCAAACATACATTGGATTTGCTGATGGTGCTTGTCGTAGTACACAGAATATCTCTTCCGCAGCTTGGGTTATCTATTCACCCTCTGACGAGTTAGTTTCTATGCATGGGGTAAGCCTCGGTCAAACGACGAACAACATTGCAGAATACAGTGCAGTGGTTGAATTATTATCCGAATCTATTTCATTTGGAATTCGACGTTTGATAGTGAGGTTAGATTCTGAACTTGTTGTATTACAGCTTAATAGAGTATATGCCATTAGAAATCCTGTGTTATTAAGGTTGTTTTTGAGAGTGCGTCTTTTGGAACGTGAATTTGATTACATTGAATATCAGCATATTCCGAGGTCTTTAAATAAATTAGCAGATGCAATTGCTTCTCGAATGTTGGACAGACATTTACAATAATCATGCAAGTAAATTTAAAAACATTTCATCACATATGTTAAACAAGATAAGCCGGTAATAGTGATATATATAGATAGGAGTGTGTCAAAAAATATACATCGTCTTCGATCATAGGTTGAAAAACACCTTATGATCGGCAAAAATGATAAGTACAAAAAGCCAAAAATGTCATATGTGTCTACAAAAGTGACTAGCCAATCACTGGTGGTGCTCCCTATACGACACCACTGCACGGGCTACCTTACACAAAAACCTCCTAAACAGTCCAGGGACTGCGACTACATAGCGCTGAAGTCTGATAGGAATATCATCTATGGTAGTCTCAGGTATATCCACCGTCAGATGCTCTAGATACTGCTCCAACTCAGCTAGTGACTCTGCAGCCGCGTCCTGTGGAGCCGGTACCGGTGCAACTGGATGTCTCCTCTCAAAAGGCCGGAGGTTGGCTGGGCGCTGTGGACCAACATCTGCATTTTGAAAATTTTTACTGTCAGTTTTGAGACGATATATATAAAAAACAAAAAAATATATAATTTGAAAACTTGTGAAAAATAAAGTACCTCTGTCGTCCCATTGTTCTCCCTGTGGAAGAACCATGTCCGGATCACCTCGAAAATCTACTCCGGCATACGGAAAGTCCTGAATCGAAAAGACCTGGTCCTCTAACCAGTGAAAATAACCATCAGGGAATCGAACAACTGCCGCGCCCTCATCAGGATGCCGGGCCATCACCGTAACCCATCGTATCAACTTTGGCTCCCGAGGACCCAAGATATCAACAATGAGTTGCTGAGGGATCAGCATCAGAACTCTCTCTAAGGCAAAGCTCACAACTAGAGGCCCATATCCAAAGGTCTTCAGTTGTCCGTTCTTTGCCCTAGTCAGTTGGCCCTTCATATTGGCCGACACAGCATCACACCAATTGAAAATGGTGCCTTGGAAACAGTCAATCGCCATCCGCATTTGGGACCCGGTGGCAATATGTAAAGCGGCTGCACCGCAAATTCTGGTAACCGTGAAAGCTATAACCTTGAGTTCACGCCGAGAGATGTGTTTGATTTCTACGCCTTTCGCATGCTGTTGATTGGGTATGCACCAGTCTGCCCGGAGACTAGCAAGGGATTGGCCACCCGGCCTAGTCCCCGCTAGATTGAGTTGCTCGCTCCTATTTGGCAAGCCAGTGAGAAATTATATGTCAGAGGGCTCTATCTCGAGCTGGTGCCCTCCGATGTAAAAGCATTGCTCATGAATGTTCCATCTCTCAACCAGCCACTCCAAGAATCTCACCTGAGCCCTCATGCCAGGTATGACCCAGTGTTTATATAGTCTGCATGCTTTTAGGGCATCAATGGAAGGTTGGTGATTAATTGCGGCTAAATCAACGTCCTCGTGCTCTCTTTCTCTCCAATCCAACATGGTGAGTGCCCTACACACCAAGAAATAAATATTAGAATTAGTTTGGGAAACTTTAAATGGTTATTTTTGGTGTTTGGGGTTTCAAATTCCGCCCTTTGCGGGGGACGCACCCCGCGTTTAGGACACAGAGCGTCGGGACGCAGCTGGCCTGAAGGTGGGCTGCGTACCCCGACCTTTTTCCTGTGTGGGAAAAGTCGGGGGACGCAGGTCACCCTTAGGGCACCTGCGTCCCCCGCAGAGCGGATTTTAAAACCTAAAACCCCCCAAAAACCAAAACTAAAACCTAAAACAAAACTTTAATCGGATGAAATTGAAGAGGAGGATGTTGTGAAATACCTGGAAGAGACGGCGTTCGATTCTGACGGTCGGATTCTCCGCAATGACCACGGGAAGTTTCTTGCCAAAAGCCCTTTTCTCAACCTCAACAGTAAAATGGTAAAAATGACATGGTAAAAAGTCTTTTTATAGGTTTTTTTGGATGAATGAATGCTAGGTTTGTTTATTTTTCACCTTGGAAGGATATTTTTCAATGCATTTTTGCCTATCTTAAACAGGTATGAGTAATATGTCGTTTTTGTGCAGGACAAAGGGATTTAGAGGGAAAATTGTCATTTTTCACGAACCAAAATATCAGAGTCATCTTTTAAGCCCTTTTCTGACTCCTAAAATATGAAAAGATTGCCGAGCGTTTCTTTTACACTCGTTAAAACGGAATTAAAAGACGGTCCCCTTATAGCTCTTTTCTGACCATAAAATCAGGAAAAGATTGCCGGGTTTTTGTCGTTTCAAACTCGATACGGAAATAAAACGATGTGTCCTTGATCGCTTTTTACTTTTCAGGTCAGTGGCACTAATTATGAAAGTACTCCTTGGTCGCAAGATCAAGCGGTTCCCCCAGGTATTATTTTATACTTTTTCGGGCTTGAGGGACACAAATCTACGAAAAAGTTCAACTTGGAGTCTTCTTAAGTTTTTCAGACTCTCTAAAATTGAAAAACGCCGAGTTTCTCCTATATTGGGCTCGTTAAACATTTCACAGTAAAGGACCTGTTCAATTACAAACAGGAACGAACCACTCCTTCCTAGGGTTCGAATCAAAACTAGGTTGGACTCATCCGAAGGATGAGCTTATAATCAAGCATATGTTATCCTCCTCAAGCTTGTTAAAAATAAAGAGTTACTTGCCAGAAATGGTGGGGGAAAGAGAGAAGAATGAGCCTATTTGTTATCTTTTGTCTCAGAAGAAACTTTATTACCACTCTTGGACACGACACTTTTCATTCACCTGGGTTGGGAAATCCTTTACCTCACAGTTGATCAAACCACTTTGAAAGTCTTCAGCCGGGTTCCGGGGATTAACTTTGAGTCGTTTATCACCAAGCCATCTGTTGTGTCGTTATGTGTTCAAGAGGTCTTCAAGCAAAACTTTCATCTGCAAAATACTTGTCATCCATTTGACCATCCCTGAGTCAGTCCTTACAGCAACATTTCTTCAACTTGAACAATGATTTCGTGTTGTGGGCTAGCCTGCAACGGGTCGCTTTCTATCGACATCAACACATCATCTAGAGAGATGACTTAGAAATCGTCAGTACCTTGGAGTCTGCATGCATCAATGGCAGGTTTCTCGCCTTTGACGTCAGTTTACATCATTGACTTTCGATCAAAGGATTCCGTGAAATGTTCAACATCGACTCATTCATTCACATCTCATGGATTGTACTGGGTACTTTGAGAACCATTGACATTACTGGTGGTCTCTCTCACACTTGTTAACAGTTTACATCATCGACTGGTAATCAAGTGGTTTCTACCATGTTCGACATCAACTCATTTATTCGCATGGCTAGAATCGTACCAATTCGGGAAGCGGAAATGAAGACCCTGGATCTAGTTTCCACCATCCAGGCTGCGAGGAGTTTTGTATTCATTATCTAAGTAGACTAATCATAAACAGATGGCTGTGCCCATACTGTGTCTACAAAAGTCTACGATTATGATGTACTGCAAGATCATTCCTATATCAGAGTAGTTAGTCTGTTAGTTAAAGTTTTGATCTGAGTATGGGAATGCCTACCTCAGTGATGATATAATCTTATACATGTATTTTGTGTTGAAAATTGCAGGTTCTGACCAGGCTCTCCACGAGATAATCCTTGAAATGATAAAGCGCTTCACCCTTCCTAAATAATACAAAACCCTAATCTATTACAGGCTTCGCACTTTAGGGGGCAATCTGTTACACTAAAAAATGTCACCATGGCTATTTACAGTTAGTATGGCTCTATCAACAGTCATGCTATCCTCTTAGGCAAGTCTTATGCCTCTGCTCTCCATGTCAAACTCCAAAAAGAGAGAAAGTCTTTATAAATGTATTTATCTCTGGGTACGCAGGTTCTCTCAACCTTACCTGCGGGTACGCACCCAATGTTCACAAAAGCTGTGTCCTTATACGCTCTGTATGTAAAGGGCAGGTGCGTCCCCCTGTAAAGGTCAAAATGCGCAAGTTTCATCTTTAAAAAGTTACTTGTGGTCATTTCTAGAGCATTCTAGAAGGTTGTTCGACGTGTATTGAGCGCCTCCAGATGGTTCATGTACCCCTACCAAAGAGGGGATTATCCCATTGATGGTGGACCTGATTAACTTCCTCTTGAGCACTATAAATACAGGCATTGGGCCAGAAGGAGGGGAGGTTGGAAGCTAAACATTTCTAAGGGTAGATGCTGCAGGAATTAGGACTCCCATTTAGAAGCTTGTGAGGAGAGATTGCCATCTTTGCTTGTTCTATTTGGAAGTGGGTGAGCTTTGTCAAAGTAAAGGAGAACTCTTGATGGACCCTGGGAGGGACTTGCACAACACCAAGGCTCAGGTTGTAATTGTTCCTTTTGTTTCCTATTAATGCAAATGAGTCCATTCTTCTCAATAACTTGTTATTTATGAGTTGTTTCATGTACTCCTTGGTCTATGTGTTAAATATGTTTTATTCTATGAGATTATCAAGTGCTATTTAATCGTTTGATTGTTAGTGGATGCAGGTTTCAAAGTGAAGGAGGAGCTCATCTGGATCAGCGGAGCTGGACTGCTACAACAGCGTTGGACTACAGGTAGGATCTAAACACTTGATTTCTTATATAGTAAATGCATGTTTAGAGAAGGATTGCTCTTGTTTGTCTTGTTTGTCACTAGAGAGTCTTAGGCTCCTAGGGAGGTTGGTTGTGTCCGCACTATCGACTCTTTCCGCCTGACACCAACGGTGTGAGCGACAAGCGCGACACTTGTGATTAATCGTTGATCAATCTTGACGATGCTTGTGTGACAGTGAGTGTGACTCCGTGTGTGAGTGTGACAGATGCCTTCATAGCGAACACAACATGTACACACGAAGAGAATACCTTGAGCATGACCAGAACATGGTTGCAAGCATGAATTTGATACCAACATGCAAAAACTTTGATGAAATGAACAAGCAAGGTGAATGCAAAGACTCACACAGGCTCACAGAGTGAATCCAAGTGTGTGCAGTCATCAAGTGAAACTCTCAAGGGAGGCTCCGAAATTGGGTGTAGGCCAAAATTTTAGAGGGTGGTTGTAGCCACTACAACAGGCACAGAGATGGCCTATAACATGGTTTATCATCCGCAAACAGATGGACAGACAAAAAGGGTCAATAGGATATTGGAGGACATGTTGAGGATGTATGTGATGCATTAGCAGCGAAAGTGGGAAGAGTATCTCCCTTGGTAGAGTTCGCATACAACAACGGTTATCAGGAGTCATTGAGGATGAGTCCTTTTGAGGCATTGTATGGGAAGAGTTGAAATACTCTCATAAGTTGGAGTGATCTGATTAGCATGGTGTTGATTCGACTAAACATGTTGGCAGACATGGAATAGGAAATGCAGGTGATCAAGAAGAATCTAAAGGCAGCACAGGATAGGCAGAAGAGCTATGCAGATCGGAACAGGTTGTTCAAGGAGTTCTAGGTTGGGGAACATGTGTACTTGCACATCAAACCAAAGAAGAGCTCCTTGTGGATTGGATCATGTGCCAAGCTAGCACCACGGTTTTGTGGACCCTTCAGTATCATTGAGAGGATTGGGCCAGTAGCCTATCGACTTGCACTGCCTCTGACAGTGAAATTCCATGATGTTTTCCATGTATCATTGCTTAAGAAGTATGTTAAAGATGTTGATCATGTGATTGACTAGTCTGTATTACAGGTGGAACCAGATGGAGAATTCCAACCGAAGCCTCGGTGTATATTGCAGAAAAAGGTGCTCATGCTCCAAAACCGAGCAATCGATCAAGTTAAAGTGCAATGGAAGCAATTTGGGCCCGATGAAGCTACATGGGAGATGGCGGATCAGATGCGGGCTATGTATCCTTCTGTTGGAGAGGTAAATCCCCTCTGCGGACAGAGGCGATCCCTACTAGCCCAAAATGGGTCTAGCAACAATCAAACAATGTTATCATGCAAGTTCCTAATTGCAAATTAAAGGTGGATTATGAGAACCTACTTGGATTCCAACGCTAGTGTTGTAGAAGAGTTGACACTCCCATTCCTTTGCTCCGACCGATCACGATCCTCACGATCTCCGTGAATGGACACCTGCACATGCAAAAAACGACACGAATACAGGCATAAAATCCAATAGATGCAATTATATATCAGTCAGAAAAGATATAACTCGAACATCATCACAATGAACAACAGGAATGGAACCATAATGATAGTCATCTATTATTGATAATCAACAAAGGAGTATACAACCATAGTTCTGACGTCAAATCCTCCTTTGGCTGGGTGATCAGCTACATATGTCTTGCAAAGCTTGCCGGGATTGGGAACAAGCCTCTCTCTCTTTGATTATGAATGCAAAGAAGACTCTTACAGCAATCTCTCAAACTTCTGACAGTATAATTCTCCCTATGCTCAAAACTAGCTTGTCAAATGCACAAGAACAAGCTTTTATAGATGGAGGAGGAGAAAGAGATACAATGAATCTAGACATCCATGGGATTAGCATTATCCTCGAAAAGCTATTATGGATAGAGATACGATGAATCTCGACATCCATGAGATTGGCATTATCCTTGAAAAGCCTCATGAGTCGAAAGGAAAAAACTTTCGGGCGTGCGTTTGTTAAAAAGCTTTCCCAAACTTGGTTGGTGCGGGTAAGACTCTGAGACAGAGTGCCAACGGGCGCGCCCTCTTTGGAGAATTTCCCCCATTGGCGCGGGTGATACACTGTGGATCCGCGCTAATGGAAAAAGGGGACTCTTCAAGGCATATGAAGTCCATACTTAGGGGAACATAATGTAAGTGTTTTCAAGTTATGTCACTGCTCACAGGTCCCGGAATGAGTCCTCCAAAGTGCGGGAAAGGGGTAACAGGGACGGTGAAAAATGGTGACAAATTACTGTGTAACAGATGCCCCCTAAAGCATGAGGCCCGAGAGAGAGAGAGGGGTGAAATGCTTTACAAGAACACATGCAGCTGCCACCGGAGAATCTACATAGAGAGGTACAACTGATAGCTCAAGTACATGATATATGTGGTATGGGCGCAGCCATCCATAACAGAGTACATAATAATCTAGATCCAAGGTATGGGCGCAGCCATCCGGTGAGGATCGATGGATAGACTCAGGCATGGTCGCAGCCATCCAGTGAATGAGTCATGTAACAATAATCCATAAAATCGCAGCCTGGATTCCAACAGACAAAATCCAGGGTCTTGCGCTCCATCTCGACTCGAACAAAAGTACAAGTTCAAGCATGTGAATACATGAGTTGAAGTCGAACATGCATGAACATCGTCTGATTACCAATCAATAATGAAAACTGTTAACAGACGCGAGAGGTACCACCAATAATGACAATGGCCCTCAAGGTACTATAGGTACAATCTACGGCGTGTGAATCAGTGAGCTGGCGTCGAACACCCGTAGAATCATTCGATCGGAGGCCAATGATGAAAACCTCACGTCGAACACGAAGAACTTGTCATTGAGGCATGCCGGCTCCAAGGCACCGGAAGGGAGTCTCTAGATCAGCTTCCTGGATAATGAGCTGAAGTCGACAGGAAGTGATCTTGATCGAAGGTGGGCCATAGTGTTTCCCACATCATCGACACGAGACAGAGAAAGAATGTTGTGGTGGATCAGAATTATGTGAGCTATCAGAGGGAGGTTGTTATTCTGCAGAGGTCAACTTCTCTTGAACATATCGGCGGCATGACAGTGGACTTGGCAGTATTTGACATCAATGGATCAAAGGTCATGGTGATGAGGCAATGAGCAGATGAGAGGTCAAACAGGATTACCCAAATCCACGGAGGCAAGTGAAAAACGAGATGAGATGTCCCCACCCAGACACGAAAGCAGACAAGTGCCATGTTCAAGAGCGACATACTGCCGACACGACAATAATTATGGTTCCATTTTCCCCCACCATTTCTGGCGAGTACCCCAGTTATTTTTATTAACAAGCTTGACGGGGATAGCATATGCTTGTAATGTCATCTCGACGGGCTCCAATGTCATCAATTTTTAACGAGTCTGACAGAGGAAGAACTCGGCGTCTTTTCATGTTTAGAGAGTTTGAAAAGACAGCAGAAAAGAAAACTCCAACAGTGTCCTTTTTCGTAAAGTTGTGTCTCTCGAGCCCGAAAAAGTATAAAACAATGCTCGAAAGAACCACCCGACCATTACGATCGAGGAGTACTTTTCATGAGCAGTGATTTCGACCTGAAAAAGTAAAAAAGCGATCGAAACGACGTCACTTCGTAACCGTTAACGAACTTGAAACGACAAGGGTCCGACGATCTTTTCTTTTTTTACACGGTCGGAAAAGAGTTTAAAGACGACCGCCTCTTATTTACGTTTAACGAGTCAAGAGGGATAACTCGGCGATCTTTTCATGTTTAGCGAGTCAGAAAAGAGCTGAGAGATGACTCCACAGTGACTTTTTCGTGTATCTACCGAGTCCGAAAAAGTATAAAATACAACTTGTTTTACCATCGAAGTTGCGTAAAAGACCTGTCGCTGCACAAAAAGCAAGCGTAAAATCCAATTTCGACCAAAAATATATTAAAATATTCAAAAGGTAACTTTTTAAACCTAAGTATAAGTCAAAAAGTTATAAATATGGTGAAAATGGTAAAAATATAATCACTTTTACTTTTTACCTCTCTGAATAGTAGCAGTGGTCTGTTTGGGGAGTGAGCTTCAGACGGTGATTATAGCCAATCCGTGCAACCATTCGGGATTTCGTCGGTTCCAAGTAAGAGGCGCTTCCCTTAGCTCCATTTCCATACATTTTTTTATGCATTTTTCTTCCTGATTGACCTCTGCAAGGGGGAATTAAAAAATTTAGGGCTTCGCCCATTAGCACGGGTATCCGGCATGGACCTGCGCTAATGGGGCGATTTTTCTAAAAGGGTCGCGCTCATTGGTGCGACTGTTTTAGAAACAGTCGCGCCAACTGCGCAACTCAATTTTCCGCTTAAAATTTCCCATTGCATTTTGAATTTAACTGGATTACAAGTTTACCAGTGATCTAATTGTGGTTTATGCGTTCTTGTGGGTGCAGGAAAGCAGGCAAAATGGTAGTAGAATGGAAGGAACGAGAACATGATGCCGAGGATGCTTTGGCCCTTGAGGATGAAGGGTGCATGAATGCCCTAAGGGACTGCGGGCTTAAGAAATTCTTTCTTACGCCTTACTTGCGCGCTCAGCCCGAGCTACTACAATTCATAATTGATCTGTGGGATGTTGATGACCAAGTGTTCCGTTTACGGGACCAAGTGCTGGGGCTCGATGTGTCTGATGTCTACTTCATCACGGGGTTATCACGGAGAGGGGTGAGGCCTATTTTGACCGGGAGTAGACCTTCCGGGGAGAAGATGACTGAAGTTCGAGACCGAGTGTGCCCAGGGGCGCAATTTGGAAAGAACAGTGCAAAGGTGGATATTCCCACCGTTCCGGACTTGATTCTCAGGGTGATACTGTTCACCATTACTCGAGCTGCAGGAGTGCAGGCGCCCCATGAGGCAAGCAAGAACCATCTTTTGTTGGCCACAGAATGCCTAAATCCTACCATCTTTGACTGGGCCACCGCAGTGACTACTAACATCAAGAGGCAGCTTACAAAGTGCAAGCGAGGAAAGGTAAAGCAGTTTGGGTATGGCTCGATCGTGGTATCGTTCTTCTTGGAACGATTACCAATTTTTCAGGGACAGGGAGCTATAGTGGCTGATCCTTTGCCACGAGAGCCTAGGATGGCTCGCTGGGCAGCACTGATGCCCAGGGGAGGAGGGGGCCAGCAGATGTCCTGGAGGCCCGAGTTCTTCATATGGCTCTGCCGTCAGCTGATTGTGGAGGAGGATTGGCCCTATGCAGGGACTAACTTCACCGGAGACCCAGATCTCCCATTGCCCGAGGGAGAGGAGTGGGATGAAGAGCTGGGTAAGATCTCTTTTTGTTTTTGATGTTTTTTTTTCAATATATGTTTGTCCTAACAACAATTGTATATATATGCAGATGTTGGCCTAGAGCGACCAGCTGGCATGTCTCCCATCGCTCGGAGGAACCAGCCCGCAGCCGACCCTCAGGAAGAGGGTGCCGAGGGGGATGAACTGATTCAGAATCTCGAGGGACTTGCCCGAGGGATTCCTGATTATGCTAGACTGGGAGATATGCCACTAGCATATCAGAGGCACACAGTGGGGGTGCCTAATCGTGTCCATCGTCTATTGAGACGCTTGGTGCACGCGGTGTTGTGCTATCATGAGCACCACCGGGACTAGACTCTTAGGTTTCCTTTTCCTGCATATTTTTTGAGAGACATGTCGTCTCCGGATGTATTTGAGAGGAACATGTATTATTTTTTGAACTATATGATGCACGTGGTGCAAACATTGCGACACACACACATATATATATATATATATATATATATATATATATATATATACATATGCCTATTTCTATGGTTTTATTATTGTGCTTTATATGCTTTCTTGTATGATGTTTTACATATTACGCAAATGTCTATCTAATACATGGTTAGCCAATGCATCAGTTAACGTGTTTAATTGTCTTGGAATGTGTCGATATGTAATGAAATCAAAGTTCCTTTCTAACAATCTCACACGTAAATACAACCTTAGAATGTGATGGTCTCTGACGGAATATCGCCCGTTGAGCTGGTGGACGACAAGTTGAGAGTCTAGGTTCACTACCAATGCACGAATGCCGAGATTAATTGCTTCAGCAAGTAGTTCAATTACAGCACAATATTCGGCGACATTGTTAGTGGTACGGCCCAAACACACACCTTGAAGATCTCTCAACTCGTCATGAGGATCATAGATCACCCACGCCGCAGAGGACAAGTTGCGAGTATTGTGGCAAGCACCATCAGCGAAACCAACATAAGGTGCATCAGACATCTGCACAAGAAGCGAAAGACACAATAAGCGGCAGTCACGCCTTCAAAACTAAAACATACACACACAACACACCTGCTAAAGTACATGTATGTACAAAACAAAGTGTACAAGCATCATGCATAGTAATTTTTCAAGTACAGCCCGTTTCAGGGCTTCCTGAGAGGGTTCCCTTCATAGTCAATTAGCTCGTAGGCCCCTTTTTGCAAAACTTTCTTAACAATGTAAGGACCTAGCCACATAGGCTCGAGTTTTCCTGCTCCCAGCTTATCGTTTGCCTGATCGTATACCAGGACTAAATCTCCCTCAACAAAAGAACGTGGATGGACAGTCTGATCGAAGTGAGTCTTGACTCGCTTCTTTTGTGATTCAATGGCCAAAGAGGCTAGGCGACGGGTCTCATCTAGCCATTCCAGGTAAAGAAGGCATTCTTCTAGCGAAGTAGTGTTAGGAAGTAGTTCGACGGCCAATTTTAATGAAGGGATTTCGCACTCGATTGGAAGGGTAGCCTCCAGTCCATAAACTAGTTGAAATGGAGTGAAAGCGGTGGCATCCTTCACAGAGGTTCGGTAGGCCCACAAGGTAGGGAACAACATCAAATGCCAGTTAGACTTATGCATGCCAACGGTACGCTGAAGCATTGTAACCAAAATCTTGTTGATAGCTTCAACTTGGCCATTGGCCTGAGGGTAGTATGGAGTCGAACTATCGTGCCGTAAGCCCAGCTGGGTTGTTAGTTCCGTCATCATATGATTACGGAAATGCTTCCCGTGATCAGTGACGATGGCTTGAGGGATGCCGAATCGCGAGATAACATGGTTGAACAAGAATTGTGCCGCTGTGTGACCGTCTTCAGTTAATGTGGGCATCGCCTCAGCCCATTTAGTGAAGTAATCGACGGCAACGATAATAAACCCATGCCCCCCGGCCGAGCGAGGGTTACAGGTCGTATAATCAATGCCCCATTTTGCAAAAGGGCCGACGGTGACAACAGGGTGAAATGGAGCGGGAGGTGCTCGCATCTTCCGCTGGTATATCTGGCACTCATGACAAGAGCGGACGGCAAGAATGAAATCCTTAAAGATAGAGGGCCAAAAGTAGCCAGCACGGAGGATTTTTTGGGCAATGGCATATCCGGACATGTGACCACCATAGGCGCCAGAGTGGCAGTCATTCAAAACACGCTTAGCTTCTTCGAGAGTTAGACATCGGCGGAGAACAGAGTCGGCGCCGAGGCGGTATAGTGTATCCCCAATGATACGGTATGGTTGAGACTGATGACGAATCCTTCACCGAGCGTCTTTGGACACGCCGGGGCGAAAGGAGGACGTTTTCAGATATATGATGATATCCCCATACCAGGGATCGAGGGTGCTAATGAGAAACAAAGTCTCATCCGGAATATGATCCTCTGAGTGAGAGGGAGAGGAAGAAGATGGCAAAGAGCAAATTAACTTAGTGAATACAAGGGATTTCTTGGAATTGGCAGTGGTAAATTCCAAGTCGAATTCTTGGAGGATAACAATCCACTTTGAGTACTTGCCCCCCAGCAACTGGCGTGAAAAAATGTACGTCATGGGGTTGCAATCAGAAATCACGGTGGTAGTGCGCAGTAGAATGTAGTGACGGAAGCGTTAGAAATCACAAAGGACGGCCAAAGCCAACTTCTCGACATAAGCATATCGAGTTTCTGTGTCTAAAAGGTTGTGGATGAGATAATATACAACATGCTCAGTGTCATCATCGTCATTTTGAACGAGAACCATGCCGATAGTGGTGTCGGCGGCGGCCAAATACAAAGTGTAGTCGCGATGATAGTTCGGAGGACGCAGCAATGGAGCGGAAACAAGGAGACCCTTGAGACGCTCAAAAGATTCCTGAGCGATGGTATCCCAATGGAAAGGGACATCTCGCTTTAGCAACCGTGTGAAACCTTTAGCCACCTCGGCATAGTTTGGAACGAATCGTCTTAGAAAGTTTGCTTTACCCTGCAAGCTTTGCAATTGTTGTAAAGAAGCAGGGGGAGGAAGATTCACAATAGCCTCGACTTTAAGGGGATCCAAATGGATGCCCTCTCGGGAGATGATGAACCCGAGAAGTCGGCCGGATTCAACGCAGAAGACACATTTGTGAGGATTGAGTCTGATACGGTAGTGTCGGCAGTGAAGAAAGATATCGCGAAGGTGAGTAGGGTGGTCCTGACGTTTGGCTGAATGAGATGGTAGATCATCTAGGTATGGCTGTACAATGTGGCGAATGTCATGAAAAGCGTAAGACATTGCACGTTGGAAGGTAGCAAGGGCATTTTTTAGACCGAAAGGGAGCTTCTTATAGGCAAAAGTGCCCCATGGACAGATAAAAGCGGTCTTGTGTTGATCAGCAGGAGCAATATTGATCTGGTTATACCCAGAAAAACCGTCCATAAAAGAGTACATTTCGCTTCCGGCACACTCGTCAATAATTTGATCAATGAATGGTGTGGGGAAATTATCTTTAGGATAGGCCCGATTAATATCACGATAATCGACACAAACACGGATGGTACCCTGTTTTTTATTCACAGGCACGATGTTGGAGACCCAATCTGTGAGTGGGATAGGGTAAATAAAACCAGCTTTAAGAAGATTTTCCACTTCCGCCTTAATAGCTGCAGCCTTGCGGGGGTGTACAGGGCGTAAACGTTGACGAACAGGCTTAGCACCTGGATACGTGAGTATCTCATGCACCACTATGCTAGGATCAATGCCGGGCATTTCTTCGTAGGACCATGCAAAGACGTCACGAAATTCGCGAAAAAGATTGGTATAGAGTTGAATCTCCTCCGGAGTACAAGTGACTCCGATGTGAAGATGTTCAACAATCCCTGGTTTTGCAGAGATGTCAATAGGCCGGGTTTGCATGATGCTCGGCATATTTCCTTCAGAGGACACTTGATAAACTTGGATAGGTGTTTGAAGGGTTTGAAATGGGAGACAAGGAGCAAACCGCTCGAGACAAGTAAGCATATCCTGATGGGCAGGGAGAAACGAGGAACGATGGTGAGAATCATGCCAAGGAGGTTCCTCGGGAGACATAGTCTCAATAATGGCTTCGTCAGAAGGGAATATTTCTTTTAAAGGGTCCGAAGAAGTCTTATCTCCAAGCCATGAGGATGGAGCGAACGAGTCGGGAACCTTGCTCGAAGGAGCAGGTTCAGAAGAGGGAGCTGATGCAGCAATGATTTCGACGTAGTTGAGCTCGGCAGGACTCAACGGCATCTCATCGCCCCAAGATTCTACTTGATCAGTTGGAGGGAGGATCCACGGATCAGAACAAGTAGTAATCATATTGACGGAAGCGACGTTAGGAGGTGGGAGCGGAAAAACACCCATGAGGGCAGGATCTTTAAAAATCCCGGCTCCCAGACTCTCATATGATTTGGAGGTATGCTCCACAAAAGGGATGTTGCCTTCAGAAGAGGAAGCGAAGAATGAAAGCTGGTCTACGGTAACAATCTTCCCTTGATGAGGGAAACAGATGATACGAAACAAAGACGAAGCTACAGCTTGCATTGCGTATGTCCAGCTACGTCCGAGAAGGAGGTTGTAGGTAAGATTAGCATCAACAACTTCAACTTCCATCTCGACCGTCTTCCCTTCCAAAGAGATGGGCAAACGTTGGAGTATACCATAGGGACGGGATGCTCTTCCATCAAAAGCTTCCAAGGTTGTGGGAGACTGGCTCAGCGTCGGAGAACCAATAGCTTTCCAACAAGCAACAGACATGATGCAAGTTGAAGCACCTTCATCAATGACTGTACGATGAATCATTTTGGAATTAATAATAACCTGTATGAGGAATGTGATTTGGTGAGGCAGTCTCGGCGTATGGCGTTCCAAGTCAAAAGTAATCAAATCTGAGTCGGCCGGGTCTATGCCACCGATAGCCGATAGCAAGGACTTCCTCTGAGAAGGGTAGCTCTGGAGAACTTCTAAAGCGGACATAGCCGATGGAGTCTGAGCTAGGTCCTCAACAATATTGTAATGCTGTGCAGCACGAGCGTTTGGGTTGTAAGAAGATTTCCGGAGTACTCCTTTTGGAGGGGGTCGAATAGGCATCTCAGTGCTAGGTCTCTCGATGTGGAGCGGGCCTGAACTGGACGAAGGAGCACTAGAGGGGACCTCAGGCTCTTTCCCGGCAGATGACGAATATTCTTTTGTTCGAGTACTGATGTGGACAGGTATCATTCCAGCCATAAATACTTGAGAACCGAAGGAAGATGGAGGTTGAGAGGGGTCAGCCACCATTTGAGTTTGTTGCGAGGGAAAGGGTTCTTTGAGCACCGCAGGAGTCCCAGGGGCGCCTTTCAACAAACGACTAATTTCGGACCGCCTAGGGTAGTCTTTGGTATAGTGATCTTCATCACAGATAAGACAAGGATACTTGGGTTTGCGCTTGGCACCTTCCTCAGGCGGAGGTTTAGGGGAGTCCTGTTTAGGTTGATCTGGCTTATTCTTCCCTTTTCCTTTCTTTTTTCCTTTCGAGGCTTTGTCTGCCGTGGTGGACTGGACGACATTGACCTCGGAAGTAATATTCGAATTGGGTGTAGCCTGAGAAGTGTGTTCATTCGAAGCATTTGATTTTTGCTTCCCAGGGTTCGCGGAATTTTTCTTCGAGGATGAGTTAACAGAACCAATAATACCGTCAACAGTTGGTGTTGGCGGGGCTTTGGATGTTCCTGGTCTCGGGGCATCAGGCAAATAATCATACAATGTACCAGACTGAGAATAAACCAAGTCAAGGTACTGAGCGCGCGCAATAGCTTGCTCTTCAGTGACACATGCCCCCATGGCAATGTCCCGTGCTATTGGAGGAACGAACGAAGTCGTAAACCAGTCGGTAAGGAGTTGGTCGGGAATCCAAAACTTGATCATACGTCGACACCGTCTCCATTCATGGATATGATCAGAGATATGCGTAGCCGTTGTCTGTCTTAAGGATGTCAGGAGGTGTGTACCCATTTCATATCGAATGGGCAACTAAAAATGAGTGAGAAATTTCATAGCCAACGAGTTAAAATCCTGAAAGGATCCGCGAGTGAGCTCAATATACCACTTAGCTGCAGAGCCAGTGAGAGTCCTTTGAAAAAGGCGAAGTTGAATCGAATCATCAAGCCACGAATTGGATGAACACCACAAGTGATAGGTCATGACATGAGCTTGAGGATCTTCATTAGCTTTACCATCGAATTTGGGACAATCACTGGGAATTTTCGTCGGAACCGGAGGCCAATACGAATTATGGAGAATGGGATCATTGGTCAGTTTGGACACATCCAGTAATTCTAAGGTTGCTAAGAAAGGTAACTGAGGATTGAAGGACATCTGGGGCTGCAGGTAGGATGGAGCACCAGGGTTCCAACCAACTGGCGGTTGCCCCCATGGGCTTTGTCCGGACGGATTTGGCCCCATAGGGTTTTGTCCGTAGGGATTTTGGTTCTGCCCCCCAGCGTTCCATGGATTACCAAACTGTCCTGCAGGAGCACCATACGGTTGCGGATAATTCTGATAAGGATTTGCCTGCAGTTGTTGATAATTTTGATATGGGGCAAACAAAGGTTGCCCTTGGGGTTGCTGGTAACCATAAGGCGGCTGGACTCCAAACTGAGTTTGAGAAACAGGCTGAGTTTGATAGACTGGTTGGGATTGAACACCAACTTGCATTTGAAAACCGGATGGGGCTTGGGGTCCAGCCTGGGGCATAAAACCGGGTTGAGCAGTGCCAGAAGGATGTCCTGTAGGTTGGGCTATCTGGCCGGAAGGGTGACCTAGTTGATATTGAGGTTGGCCCACCTGCCCTGAAGGTTGTACTTGCTGGGGGTGGAGTTGTTGTTGCACAACTGAGGGTTGTCCTGACGGACCAGATGGCTGAGTGGGCTGGGCAGTTGGTTGGCCTGATTGGATTTGAGACTGGCCGACTTGCCCAGGTGCTTGGCTATACTGGACGGTGGGTTGACCATACGGTTGACCAGCTTGTCCAGATGTTGGACCATACTGGACATTAGGTTGGTTTGGGTGAACATACGATTGACCAATTTGTCTAGTAGGATAACCTTGCTGGATACCAGGCTGGCCTTGTTGAACCGAAGATTGACCTGAGTTACCAGAAGGTTGAGCATAAGAGGTGAAAGACGGACCACCAGAGGCCAAAGGTTGTCCCTGGAAGGGTTGTCCTTGTTGGTTCCCAGGTTGCCCTGTGTAAGATTGTTGGTCTTGATTAGGTGGTCCTTGGGAGGGTTGCGCAGACGATACTTGGCCACCATGATAATAGGTGGGGCCCCAATCAATTGACAACGGGACTGAAATCTCAACAGTTGGTTGAGACGACAAAGGCCTACCAAGATGTCGTAAATACTGGTCGTATGGCCCCTCTGCTGGGACGTTTGACGTAGGATCAAAGACTCCAAATATAGAGGCCGAAGGACCACTGAAAACGGGAGTCGAAGAAGCTACACATACCGTTGGAATGGTTGGGATTGAGGTAACAGACGTACTGCGACTTTGTGGAGTAAAAGGCTCCGTGGTGGGAAAGGCGAGTTGTGACCAAATAGAACTCGTGGAGGGAGTCCTAGAAGACATAACATCCTTTAATGCTTTATAGCCTGGAGGTAGTCCCCCAGTAGTAGGGGTGCTACTAACAAGTATAGGTTCCGTCGCGGTGGGAATTTCACCGCTCGTCGCAACGGATTCTTCAGTCGAAGTAGGGGATACTTCCTCCATATCGGAAGAAAATAGTGGGGCCAAAACACGAGGGGAAGTGTATTCCCAAAAAGGGATACCGTCTTCAGAAGGTTCCCAAACGGGGTTCCAATGAAACTCGTAAGTCTCGTCGCCTGGAGCACGAGAATTAATCGGTTGTATACTCGGAATAACAGGAAGAGTATCACTCACAACTGGTATCTCGGCAAAGGATGAAGACGAAATTGGTAATTCCGCCAAGATGAAAACTTCACAAAATCCTATGGAAGCTAACGAGAAAGGACCCTACTCAAACTAACGCAAACAAGATCTAACAGGGTGCATGTGAATCGCGGCCGAATAAATTTTAAGACAAAGGAACTGAACTTGACCTTTTCATGTTTTAAGAGTCGAGAAAAGGACGAAAAGGTGACTCTAGTCTCCTTCAAATATTTAGTGAGCCCGAAGTGACAAATGCTCAGGTGAACCTTTTCTTTTAGGGAGTCCGAAAAGGATCAAAAGTGACTACTCTGGAGAACTAGGCAAAAGGTTTACCAAACAATCCATAAAACTGCATATACACCTTGGCAATCATATGAAAACCAAGGACTTCCCGTACGGCAGTCAATCTTCCTGAATGTTGTGTTCAGTGCATTACAGCTTGTAAGGCGGCAGACACGGCTTCCTGTGGATAAAGGATGATAACCTAGTGGGGTCTCCACATATACTCGACGGTACGTGGGAGCACAAATCCGTGCTAGACCACTATCAAGTCACAAAAGGAGGAATCACCCAACCATAATGTGAAACAACAGTGACTAGGTTTAACGACGCCGGAACACGTCTCTAACCTAGACCTCTAGATGTATGCGTTAAGTTCCAATGCGTTTTTAGATTCATTCAATTCATTTTGTAGTTGATCTTTGGTTAGGTTTTAGTTTCCAGGTCCTACCGTATGTAATCTCTCACAATTTCCTAAATGCAAACTATATGCCAAAATATATCATTCCATTCGATGAATGCTAACTATGGAAGAGTTGAGATCTTTCAATCAAACAAAATGATCATCAAACAATCAACAATGACTCTAATGCAGCTAATGGCAATAAACGAAACTTTTTTCTTTTTTTTTTAAAGTGACTAATCGCTAATAACAATGAAAAAACTTTAATTTCCATTAACTAATGCAATGCAAAAGAGATTGTTTGTTTTCTTTTCGATGGCAAAATGCACTAAACAAATTTTGAGAGATAATAACAAAGAGTAAAAAGACAAATTTCACTCAATGAAAACACAATCAAGTCCCTGAAACACCAAGACAATCTTTCAAATCAAGAAAAATCACAAAGACCTCAATGAGCTATGTGATCTAAGCCCAAACGAAGCCAAGCGAAATCCAAACGAAAAAGAGGTAGATTGTTCGAAGAACACAATAAAAAGTTTTGACAACCACTAGACAAGTGCAAAAAGTAGCCAAGAAGTCGACTGGACAATCAAAGAACCAAAAACTCCCACGGAAGGCTCGATACACAAAGCCACTAGATGCTCTAGGGCTGGAATATGAAATCGATGGAAAGAGGCAAACACCCGAAGGATGAAGGTCAAAAACCAGTCAAACACAGCTCTGACACACTCCAGTAGTTGAAAAAGATGTGACCAGACAGAAATCCAAGCTCAGCAGACTTCCAAACAAGCAAACTGGAAAAGTTCACAGGCCTGGCGCGACTGTCAGGCTGTAACTCACGCTTTTAAGGGATTAGCGCGAGTTGCTTTTGTGCAACATGCACCCACTGGCGCGACTGTCAAGGAAAAAATCGCGCTAATCAAGTTTGCTAGCTTAAAAATAAAAACAAGCAGTCCGGGGCTTGATCAACAGTATCCAGACAGACCAGGCAGCAAGAGACAACTTAAAAATTCAACCCAGAAAGCTTATCTAAGCAAGAAAAACAAGAGAAAACCAAAGTGCAAGACAAACTCCAAGTTGTTCGGTTCGTAAACCAAACCGGAGATTGACTGAAGTGGCGTTGATCTACTTCGCTAATGCAGAGCAATAGCGTTTCGAAGGCTACCTGGCCGTACTTCAGGCTCCGTCCAAAGTTTATGAATCAAACAACAAATAGCTTCCCCAGTGGAGTCGCCAAATTGTTGGAGAGGTAAATCCCCTCTGCGGACAGAGGCGATCCCTACTAGCCCAAAATGGGTCTAGCAACAATCAAACAATGCTATCACGCAAGTTCCTAATTGCAAATTAAAGGTGGATTATGAGAACCTACTTGGATTCCAACGCTAGTGTTGTAGAAGAGTTGACACTCCCGTTCCTTTGCTCCGGCCGGTCACGATCCTCACGATCTCTGTGAATGGACACCTGCACATGCAAAGAACGACATGAATACAAGCATAAAATCCAATAGATGCAATTATATATCAGTCAGAAAAGATATAACTCGAACATCATCACAATGAACAACAGGAATGGAACCATAATGATAGTCATCTATTATTGATAATCAACAAAGGAGTATACAACCATAGTTCTGACGTCAAATCCTCCTTTGGCTGGGTGATCAGCTACATATGTCTTGCAAAGCTTGTCGGGATTGGGAACAAGCCTCTCTCTCTTTGATTATGAATGCAAAGAAGACTCTTACAGCAATCTCTCAAACTTCTGACAGTATAATTCTCCCTATGCTCAAAACTAGCTTGTCAAATGCACCAGAACAAGCTTTTATAGATGGAGGAGGAGAAAGAGATACAATGAATCCATACATCCATGGGATTAGCATTATCCTCGAAAAGCTATTATGGATAGAGATACGATGAATCTCGACATCCATGAGATTGGCATTATCCTTGAAAAGCCTCATGAGTCGAAAGGAAAAAACTTTCGGGCATGCGTTTGTTAAAAAGCTTTCCCAAACTTGGTTGGCGCGGGTAAGACTCTGAGACAGAGCGCTAACGGGTACGCCCTCTTTGGAGAATTTCCCCCATTGGCGCGGGTGATACACTGTGGATCCACGCTAATGGAAAAAGGGGACTCTTCAAGGCATATGAAGTCCATACTTAGGGGAACATAATGCAAGTGTTTTCAAGTTATGTCACTGCTCACAGGTCCCAGAATGAGTCCTCCAAAGTGCGGGAAAGGGGTAACAGGGACGGTGACAAATGGTGACAAATTATTGTGTAACACCTTCCTTGTTTGCGGGTTGAGGCAAAGTAGTT
This sequence comes from Pinus tabuliformis, assembly GCA_031772625.1. Taxonomy (NCBI): domain Eukaryota; kingdom Viridiplantae; phylum Streptophyta; class Pinopsida; order Pinales; family Pinaceae; genus Pinus; species Pinus tabuliformis. The sequence continues at coordinate 697,208,537 of CM062805.1, read as the reverse complement.
TTGGCTTGGTGTTTTTGTGTGATGTTGATATACGTCTTGGTATGTGTTCAGGCATATGTTTTGATGATTTTTCTATATGTATATATGTATATGGATGTAAATACCGCCATGAGTTATGTTATAAAGCACTAATAAGTGGTATGAGTGTCATGTCATTATGATGTCATGTTATTATGTTGTTATGTTGGTTTTCTTTTAAGTAAGGTGATCATTGTAAATACTGCATCGTGCTATGTTATAAAGATCCATGGGCCGTATGTTTGATCTTCAACGATTTTGCTGAGGTCTTGGTGTGGTTTAACACTGAGGTTGGTGTTCCCCAAGTGGGAGGGTTTTGTAACAACCCTGGTCAAAATTCCATGTAATAAAAGTTAATAAAGGCAAAAACGATAACCATGATTGATGGGACAGTTATTCCAAGATGAATGTAGGGCAAGACATACTAGTGGGTGTTCATTTGGTTGTTTATGGCTAAGGAAATTGGCAATGGCTAAGGCTTTGGAAAGGCAAAATGACATGTTTGGCACATTTATTCATGAAAATAATGGAAATTGGGAGAAAAAGGAGGTGAAAAGTCACAGGTTGCATTTGAGGAGGAAAATGAAGGAAAATAATGGAAAATGAAGAAAATAGATGCCTCATTAATAAAAAGGCTTATGAGGATCAGTTGGTAACCTTTTTTTAGTTTAGTTTTGGAGCTCTCTCATTATTCTCTCTCTCTCTCACTCTTGGACACTTAGAGTTTTCTTGGAGCATTTTGGCATTAGAGCAAGAAAGGAAAAGAAGCCAAGAGGAAGCAAAAATCAAGCAGGGAAAGGCAGGATCAAGTAGCTACAACAAGATTCTTTGTAGGTATCGATTTGCATGTGTATTTTCCTTGCTAGATTTTGAATGCATGGTATTGCATGTGGTTCTTTTGTTATTGTGGCATGGGTTTTTCCAGGTGTAACAGTGTTTTCGGCCTAGCCTTGCCATTTCCGGATAACCATGGTGTGATGGTGATTTGAATTTAAACAGGAACGCAACGAATTATAGATATAACCATAAATACAAAGATGCAACAAAAATAACACTTCATTTCATTAATATCAAATACTGAAATATGCTTACAAACAAAATGGAAATAAGGCTAGCTCGAGCGATGGTAGCTTATCTCTGAGAAGAAGTGTGGCAGCTACATGCCTCTCAACTGTGTTACAATGAGGCTCAAGGGCCTATTTATTATTGAAAAACATGAGAAAACCCTGAAAAACCAAGACCCTAACCCCGAGAGATGAAACACCAAGAGTTTATGGACCTCGTTGGGGTTAGTTGGGCAACCAACTTCCCGAGGCCATAACTTGGTCATATTATCTCCGTTTGGCGTGTATAATACCTTGTTGGAAAGGTCTCTTCGAGTACTACAAGTTTTTTTTGCAAGCCCTTACCTACGACCATGTGCCTGCAACAGACCTCAAAAAAACGCAATTTAGGGGGTCAAAACTGCTTTGGAAGTTCATGACCCGAAAAATTGCTAAAAATAATAAATGCTGAAATAAACAAGGAAATAATTGAAACCGACTGGAGGTCTAGGTGGAATAGGTGGGGGCACCAATATCCACCTGGATCATTCTCCCCCCTTAGGAAGCAATGGTCCCCATTACGTCCAAAACCTCCATGAGGTGAGGAAATTTCTATTGAACCTAGTCCCTGGCGAGCCACTTGCCTTGGTGCAGGAGTTGACCATCTTTGACAACCCGATATAGTTGGATCTTCTTCTGGCGAGTGTTCTTGACGTGTGTGTCCATAATTTGATCAGTTGTGGCATGTTCCATGCAATCTAGATTTAACTCTGTTGGTGTGAGCTATTCTGCAATGTCTGATGTGTGCAATAATGGTGGGAAGTATGGTCGAAGGCAGTCCACATTGAACACTGGGTGCAAACCAAGGAATGGGGGAATGCTGAGCTGAAAATAATTGTCTCCCATAGCCTTGGTAATGGTATAAGGACCATATAGGAGTGGTCTAAGCTTCCGATGGGCACCGGTAAGGCGTTCTTTCTGCAAATGCAACCAAATTTTGTTGCCCACCTGAAACTTGTGTAGCACCCGATGTTGATCATGTTGTTGTTTGTACTTGGCATTTGACTTCTCCAGGATGTCGTGAACCTACTGGCAGATGTGTTGGACGTGTTCAATAAATTTGGTAGCTTTATCTGCCTCAGACGATACATGTGTGGATTATGTCTATGTAGTCACCTGAGGCATAGCAACATCAATCAAACACAACAGTTGAAATCCTAGATCCACTTGAAAGGGATTGCAACCAGTCGAGCTATGGAGAGATCTATTATAACTGTGTTGCACATATGGAAGACTCTCACCCCAAGTTCGAGGATGCTTGGAGTTATACATGCGGAGTATGTGCACTATCATCCTGTTGACGACCTCTGTTTGGCCATTAGTCTAGGGATGGAAGGCAGTCGACTTGGTTAGCTTTGTGTCCAATAATGTCTAGAGGATTGACTAGAATGTGCTCAGGAACCTGCTATCATGATCTGATATAATGGTCTGTGGGATCCCAAAATGTACCCATACTCGTTCAAAGAAGAGTTGGACAGTGTCCTCTGTTGTGATACTCTTCTTGCAGGCTACCAATGTAATCATCTTATAAAATCTGTCCACGACCAAAAATTCACAGTCATTACCATGTTTGGTAGAAGGAAGGCCAAACATATAGTCCATGGAGATGGATTCCCATGACTAGTTAGGAGTAGGTAGAGGAGTGTACAAGCCTTGCTTCTTAATGGATGGCTTGGCGATGGCGCAGGCAGTGCAGGATCTTATATATTTCCCAACATCCAGTCAGAGTTTGGGCCAATAGAATTACTTTTGTAGTACAGCCATAGTTTTCTCCACCCCAAAGTGTCTAGCGATCCGACTGCAATGTGCCTCCCAGGTCAGTTTGGCACGCTCGCTTGAAGGAACACAAATGTGGCCTAGGTAGCATAATAATGCATCTTAGAGGTGGGAATTAGGAACTTGTTTCCCATCTACTAGCATCTGGTATGTGGAGGCGAACTCTAGATCATTTTTTTATAGTTGCGGCCATCCAGAGGTCTCGTGACCACAAGAGTTGAGAATAGTAGTCAGTATTGCAACTGGGGGCCAGCTGAGGCAGTCTGCAACATGATTGGTGTTGCCCTTTTTGTATTTAATTTTCAAGTGGAATTGTTGCATATATGTAGACCACTTTTGATGGCGATTGTTCTGCAGCTTCCCCTATGTCTGTATAAACTGAAGAGGTCAGTGATCGGTGTGGATGACTGTCTCCTTCCCCAAGATGTAGTCCTTCCACTATCAGAAAGCCTGCACGATGGAACACATTTCTTTATCATAGGTGGGGTACTTCCGAATTGTATTGGAAATTGTCTCACTATGATAGGCCATAGATGCTCGTGTTAGGTGAGGAATTCACCAATAGCATAGTCTAACGCGTTTGTCTCGATTTCAAATGACTACTGCACGTTTGGTAGTGTGAGTACTGGTGTAGAGCAAAGGCAACGCTTCAACTCAATGAACGCCTTCTGTTGGGACTCATACCAGGAAAAATTTTCTTTCACCCCACCCTTAGTAATCTGACTCAAAGGCTAAGTAATATGGGAGAATTCCAACACGAACCTCCGATAAAAATTTACAAGGCCTAAAAAGTTGCGATGCTTCATTAGAGTGGTCAGGGCTGCCCAATCCTGAATGACTTGGATCTTGGTCGGGCCCACATGCACACCATGCTTATCTATGATGTACCCCAAGTATTGGACATGGCTCATGCTAAAGGTGCATTTCTCGAAGTTGGCACACAGTTTGTGTTGCCGAAGGGTTTGAAGGACCTGTCGAATGTGTTGCAAGTGTTCTTCCCAACTCTTGCTAAAGATGAGGATGTCGTCCAGATAAACCACCATGAACGAGTTGGTGAAGGGCTACAAGATGTCATCCATTAGCCTCATAAAAGTAGCGAGGACATTTGTCAACCTGAGAGGCATAATCAACCATTCAAAAAGGCCTTCCTTGGATTTAAAGGCAGTTTTCCATATATCTGTGGGTTCTGTTGGAACCTGGTGATAAACAAACTTCAGATTGACCTTGCTGAAATACTTGCCCCCCTTAAGTTGTTCCAACAGGTCATCAATCCGTGGGATTGGATACTTATTCCTAATAGTGATTTTGTTTAATGCCCAATAATCAATGTAAAGCCTCCAGGTTCTGTCCTTCTTTTGTACTAGTACAATCGGGCTCCCACAAGGTGAGGAACTTGGACGGATGTGCCCTTTTTACAACAACTCCAGGATTTGCCACTTGATCTCTTCATTTTCCAGAATGGAGCGACAATATATCGACCCATTGGGTAGAGGTGCTCCGAGAGTCAGATCGATTGAATGCTTGACCTGACAATGCAAGGGTACCCTTGTGGGTGAGGAGAAGATGTCCCTGTATTCTTCCACGACCGCATCCACCTACTTCTACTGCTTGGAGGAACCCTTCCTAGGGGCCATGGACATGGCTACGACCTTCCCCTTACTTTAAGAGCGAATCAGAAAGAAAACAAATTTCCCAGTTTGGCAAATGACCTTATTGCATTGCTTAGCAGAGAAAAGAAATGGCGATAGGTGGGGCTACCTCCAGTATCCTGTATAACGTAGTACCCAAAGAAATAATAACAGAGCGATGTCTAGACTCATATACAACATGTCGCTTCCATAATTATGGCTGTCTTAATAATGCATCCCAAACTTCAAGAGGAACAACATCACACAATACCTCATCCGTGAAGGGCTTGATGTTGTAGGGAAGGTGACACTGCTAGCTGACGCGAAGATCTCTTCCTTGGTGAAGCCACCCGATGGTGTACGACTACAGAAGTGTTGTAGTCGGTAGGCCCAGACGCTTCATGACCGCTACCGAAATGAGGTTCTTTTGGATCCCGCTATCAACAATGAACTGTAGCAGAGAACCCGTCACCCACATCTGTGAGTGGAATAGGCACTCCCCTGCTTCCAGATCTTAAGACTCAATATTTTGGATCTTGGTGGTGGCCACAGTGGCACTAGGCTCCACGTCAATGATCTACTTCCCTTTGTCATTCCCCTTGTTGGGTTTTGACTCAGAGTTAGAACATGCATCAAACTCAGAAGCCTTCACCTTGACCACCAATGACTGATTGGCCTAACACTCACTTGTGTTGTGAGTGGAGCTCTTATGGAACTCACACCACTTTTCATGTCCTTCTTTGTCTTCATGGTGTTTTTATTTTCTTGAGGCTTCGAAGGGTTATCCTGGGTTGCCCCGCCTTAGCTTTTCCCTTTGCTCTGTGGTTTGGGGGCGCCTTTCCCTCACTTCGAATTCACAAATCCAAAGTCTCGCTTTTTTCTGTTTAAGCTTCTGCTCAATCTTGACAGCGTATCGGTATGTCGTGCCGAGCGAGGAGATGTCCACGAACTCCATCTCATCATGGATGTATCTATGTACGCAACCGCGGTACTTAAGTACCAAATGTTTCTCAGAATCCTTGATACCCTAATTTGTGTGAAGGGTATGAAAAACATTGGTAAACTTCAGCACAACTTGGTCCCTTCCCTGTCACAGTGTGGTCCACTTTATGTATTTATCCTCATAGCTCCCGATAGGGTAGTATTGCTCCTTGATGGCGTTCAGAAACAAATCCCAAGTGGGTGCAATTGAAAATAGTGAGGGCATACTTTCATCTTTCTGCTCGCAGTGGGTTTCCCACCAATCCTTGACTCGAGGGCGACTTTGAGAAGAGAAAAAGTAATATTTTCCCAGATGGAAAAATCATGAACAGAAAAATATCCTTCTAGCATATTTAACCATTTATCTACGACGTCTGCATCTATCTAACCCTCAAATATGGGAATGTCAAAATAAACTTGTACCTTAAAGGGCGTGGTGCTTCAAGAGTAGTTGGTGGAAGTAGATGTGTCCCCCCGGGTAGCCACTGAAGGATTTGGGCAAAGTTTTCCATCGTCGCATTCCTTTGTCGCTCGAGGGCTTCTTCGAGCAAGATTTTGATAGGATCTCCCGCCCCCTAGTCTTTCTTTCCTTCCACCATGGGAGGCTGTTGGGATTTGCAAGGTTGGTCTTGCAAATGTTTAGCCGGTTCGAGCCCTAACTCCTTATATCCCAATGTCGTTGGGGACATGCAAAGAAAAATAGAGAAAGAATAGACTGCTTTGATACCACTAATCTGAATTTAAACAGGAATGCAACAAGTTACAGATATAACCATAAATACAAAAATCCAGCATAAATAACACTTCATTTCATTAATATCAAACTGAAATATGCTTACAAACAGAATGGAAATAAGACTAGCTCAAGCGATGGTAGCTTATCTCTGAGAAGAGATGTTGCAGCTACATGCCTCTCAACTGTGTTACAATGAAGCTCAAGGGCCTATTTATTATTGAAAAACATGAGAAAACCCTAAACAATGCCTCGTTGGGGTTAATTGGGCAACCAACTTCCCTGGGTCGTAACTTGGTCATATTATATCCGTTTGGTGCATACGATACCTTGTTGGAAAGGTCTCTTTGAGTACTACAAGTTTTTTTGCAGGCCCCTACCTATAAATATCGGCTTGCAACAGAACTCAAAAAAGCACCGTTTAGGGGGTCAAAACTGCTCTGGAAGTTCAAGACTCGAAAAACTGCTAAAAATAGTAAATGCTGAATAAACAAGGAAACAATTGAAACTTACTGGAGGTCTAGGTGGAATAGATGGGTGGCCACCAACATCCACTTGGATCATATGGGTTTCTCATGTTTTTGTTGAGCTGGATTGCTGGATGGATTCAAAGCTGAGTAGGGTGGATCTCTAAATGATAGAGCATATGGCCTAGTGGTCCCTGAATCTGGCTATGGATCACGGTAAAGCCACTAGCCTAGTGACCCCTGAGCCAGACTATGGGTTATGGTAAAGCTGGGATTGTGTTGCCTTGGTGGGACTGGGAATCCTTGCTGATGAATGGCAAGATATACGGTAAATCCAAGAGGTGGTTTTCTCTCTGTTGGGCCTAGTAATGCTAGGTTTGGGATATGTAGTAAAGCCTGGAGAGTGGGTTTCGTTTAGGGCCTAGTGATCTGGGTTTGGATTGCGGTAAATCTTGAGAGACTAGGATACAATAAAATTCCTCATGGTGTAGGTGGAGAAATCTGGTGGCACCCATGCTTGTTTGGCCTAGTGATCGAGTGGAGATCACGGTAAAGCTTGTTATGATGTGTTCATTATGTTGGCCTAGTGATCCGGGATGGATTACAGTAAAGCCTGGTTTTTATTGATGAGGGTGAGGTGGTTTAGCCTTGGTATGCCCTAGTTGGTTCTTTTGGTTTGAGTCCCACATTCATGCTTAGAATATGGCATGGGGGTGAATGGATGAAGAGAGATTTGGCTCAACCATTCTATGGTCGAGTGGAACGTGGAAGTCCCATCCCGAGTTTGGTTTTTGCATCATTAATGAAAGGTTATTTATCCTTGTATTTCTATGAGAATTTTGATGGATTATATGTGGTTTATATGACTGTACTTTCATGAGTATTTATGTTGGTATTATGCTAGTTATATATGTGTTTTATGACAATAACTATGTATGGCTCTCAACATGTTTTTGCTTGTAAATGAATGGATAATGTATCTATGGCCTAATAGATGGTAATGCAACAAATGGCATGAGGGAACAATGGTTCTTAGTGATCCTTATATAAGTACAAGATCCCTATGTTTAATTATGTTGGTTACACCTGTAGATTAGATGCTTTCAACATGTTTGATGAAATGCTTGTCATCGCTAGTAGAGGTCTGATTAAGGTCTTGTTTAACTTATTTCTCTTGCATCATTGTTTCCCTGTTCTTTTACTGCTCCTAAGTTATCGTTTCATTCAGGGCAGTGACCTGGGCTCTAGGCCTGAAAAGTGGCTAAAATCTCGGGGACGCTGGCATAACACTGGCAAATTATGTCTCTAGACGCTAGCAAGCAAGCCCGTGAGAGTGACTTTGGGTTTCTGGATGTTGTCATGCCTATAGAATGAGAGCAACTGAGGCTTAAGATGTCCAGAACATCAATGGGACCCAAGGACAAGATGTCTGAGTGGCTCACAAGTCTCTTGAGGGTTCTGTTGCTGATGTGGATAGGTTGGTTGATGTGTTCCGTCGATTCCACTTCCTTAAGGTCACATAGGAGGTCGGATCCAATCACATTAGCCTCTTGTCGCATGTTTACCCTAGTTGGCTAGTTACCTAGGCAGATGTGTGAGGAGGGTGTTACAACAAACTATCGTTTAATCATTTGTACATCAGGTGAAGGTGAATTAGGGGCATGCATAATGTGGGGTACATTCATTTCTAAGTGTGTTAGCTCATTGACTATGCTCTGACCTCTTGTTGGCTTGCTCACTTTGCTCCACCGTCTTCAAACTGATGCTCACTGGTTTGCACATGAGTTCATTTGCACACCGACCCTCTACAAATTTCCACTCAGTGGTATGCACACTAGGTAAAGGTGAATTATTATTTTTAACATTGCTGATAACAAATTTTAAAACCTATCCCATGAGGCATAGAGCAGAAAGTGACAGGGTGTTCTGTTAAGGCACTCTGTGGTGTAAAGGCCATTGGTTCGAAACTCCATGGGAAAAAATACAACATGTTAAGGCCTAGTGTGGTCAAGATGGGTGCAATCCCCAGGCGGTTTTGACGACTTAGATGCTCTTGGGCCGTGGTTACTCAAGCCACAGGTTAGTCGTGAAATCATTTTAGGACTCACATAAACTAGCAAACAAAAGAAAAACAAATTTTAAAACCTACAATGGACATATATGCTATAATAAACCTTGATATACAATCCATCATTACTTGTATACTTTTCTTTTTTGTTTCGAATTTTTGTATAATTCATCTTAAGATTGCCTTTTGGTCTTAGAATAAGACCTAAAACTGCATTTGATTGTCTAAGAGCTTATCTTCCTTAAACATAAGAAAATACGTTAATGAACCAAGATCTAAAAGCATTTTGTAAGAGTGAAATTCTACCCCTTTATAGATCACCAATAACAATCCAAATTTATAAAGGGAATGTAATACAATACATATTTATAAAAACAACACAAAGATACAATAAAACTCGACTTCTATTAATAAATGGAAAGTGTTGAAACTGTAAAAATGTGGAATGAAACAAACTCGCTCGAATGGTGGTAGCTTACCTTTGAGAAGAGATGTGATAATTACACATATTCACTAGAGCACATTACAATGAGGTTGAAAGACCCTTTTTAACATAAGCAACAATGATGAAAGACTAAATGTTACACAAAAATATCGTCACCATGATTATTTGCAGTCAGTATGGGTCTATCATCACTTGTACTGTCCTCCTAAGCAAGTCTCAGACCTCAGCTCTTCAAGTCAAGCTTTGAAATTGAGAGAAAGACATTGAAAATCAATAAAACTCTGGTTCTGCACTTTCTCTCACTGTTACCTGCGATCCTGCACCTTCTGTTTACAAAAACTGCGGACCTGCCCACTCTGTCCCTAAAGGTGTGTGTGCGGACCCCTGTGAAAGTCAAAAAGACGCAAGTTTATTCTAAAAAACTCACTTTGGGTTAATTCTAGATGATTTTAGAAGGAATTTTGACGTGGATTGGCCGCTCTTAGGTGGTTCATACATCCCAAAAGAGAATGAGCTAATCCCTTGATGAGAGGAGCTATCCCTTTGAAGGAGGGCTTTATCCCTTTGAAGGAGGACCTAGTAACTTCCCTCCATTGCACTATAAATTCAGGCATTGGGCTAGTTGCTGGAGAGGTTAGAAGCTGAACATTTTTTAGGGTAAATGCTGGTGAAATTAAGACTTCCTAGTTAAGCTTGAGAGGAGAGATCACATACCTTTTTGGCTTCATTGGGAAGAGAGTGAAACTTGTCAAAGTAGAGGAGACTTCTTGCTGGACCCTGGGAGGAGCTTGTACAGCGTCAAGGCACAGGTTGTAAAGTTCTTCTTGATTTGAATTAATACAATCAAACTCATTTTTCTCAAAAAATTGTCTCATGTCATTTGTTTCATGAATTCCTTGACTTTCATGCTAAATATGTTTTATGATATTGGCTTTTCAGGTGCTATTTAATTTGTTTGCTTTTTTGTGTTTGCATTTTCGCGACAAGGGAGCTCATTTGGATCGAAAGAGCGAGGCTTCCACAAACTTGCGTTGGACCCAAGGTAGGCCTAAAACACTTGTTTGCCTTTGTTTATAAAAGCATATTTAGAGAAAGATAGTGTGTGATTGGTTTGCTTGTCATTAGGTCTTCTTTAAATTCTAGGAAGGTCTATCTTGTCCGCAAGATCGACTTATTCCGTGTGACAAAATGGCGACTCCACTGGGGACTTGATTTTTTCCTTGTTTTAACTTTGACCTGAGAAACTGTGTTTTTGTTTCTGTTTTTGGCTTGTTGTGTGTGGAATTGGGTAGAAATTGTAGATCCAGGGTTATTTTTCGTTTTTCATAGCTTTGGGGGAGGACCGCACCCTATCCTTTTGACACAGTGCGTACTTATCCGCACTTTTGCTTTTAGCACAGAGCGGTACCGCGCCTGTGTTAACTGTGGGCCTGCGGACCCTGTCAAAATTTTGAAAAACCTAAGATTTCCTCTGTTAGTCAGGTTAGTTTTTGTTTAGGAGTTATTATCCACTGCCCAGACCTGCATATAACCTGTCAGAAGCTTTCCTTAGGTTGATTTCATTGGTGTTAGGGTTTTAGGTGAAATTCCTAGGAGTTTTGCTTGTTGGGTTTGTTTTTCATCTTGGTCTTGTAGTAGCTTTGAGCTTAGAAGTTGTAGGGACCTCAGATCACCCTGGTTTCTACCAGTCTTCTTATGAGTCTGACCATTAATGAAATCTACCCTTGTTGAGGAATCCGCTTTGTGTTTTCTCTTTACAAAACTTCGAAAAGCTTGTGTTTAAAAGTTTGGATTTTCATTTTTAAGAAGAAAACAAAATTGGTTGTTTTTTACTGATTTGTGATTCTGCATAAATTGGTCCTTAGTTTACATCTAGCTAAGCAAAACATCCTTAAAAAAGACATCTTGTAGGCTTTGACTTCAAATAGGTTTTATAATTTATAGATCTCAAAGTTAGTCGTTTTCATAGTTTTGAGTGTTTTATAAAAAATAAAAAAATCTCTTTTGGAAAAAGTTTGTTTTTTGTAGTGGTTGAGTGCTTTGAAAAGAAAAGGGAAAATTTTTGTGAAAATAACTAGTTGTCTCGTTTTGAGTGCATTGGAAAGGACAAAAGCTCTTCTTATAATTTGTTTGTTAAGAAAGATTTGTGTTTACAAAGTATTTGCATTCTCAAACTCTTTCTTAGCTAGAAGTTCATCAAAGGGAAAAGATTGTTTAAATCATCTTAGGTGCATTTTTAGTGATTTTGAGTCGAGTCTTCATACCACAAGTTTCATCTCCGCACCTTCTGACTTAAACAAAAACCAATAAAAATAACGCTTAAAGTAAAATTCATCTAGTAACATTTTTATTTCTAGGGCTCTGATACACCAACTTAGCTTAGGCTAGTGTCTTGGAGTAGGAGAGTAATTAACTCTCCAAGACAGTAAAAACAAACAAGTAGCTGTATCTTGTGGTAGGGAAGAAATCCAATTGTTGCTTTTATGCTCTGGGAAAGCTCCTCTTAAAGGAGAAGCACGAGATCGTGTCCGAACTAGTGTGGGAATCAATCCTTCCTCATTGGGAACAACGCCAGATATTCACGTATTAAAAATGGTAAACCTCGGATTAACCATTGTCGAGGAGCCTGGGGTCACTTGTTGGTAAACCTTGGATTATGTCAAGGAGCTTTCAAGGGGATTGAGCTTGCTACTCTGCCCTTGCGTGCGTATCGGATCATAGATTGTTTCCCCAGGTATATTTGTTTCAGTTGGTAACCTTAGTGGCCATATTCTTTAGGATTCTTCCTAAGGTGACAGTGGTGGGAAGATCCCACTGTACCTGGAGCAGACGTCGGCTAGACTCACTTGGATTTTCTGGGGGGTTGTCTTCACTCGAGACGGTTAAGTGGAGGAACTTGTGCCAATCTATTCATTAAGCAAGTTGCCGGGGTAACTGTTCCAACCGCCATTTCTGTATTGAACTCTGCGACGTTGGATTTCATCACCAACTTGTGTTTTCAGTACGGAAAGTTACTGTTTGTGTGTGTTTGATCTCCTAGATTCTTTAGGCGTGTGATTCAAATTTGTTTGGTTCTTTAGAGGCTTTAGGTGGTTTTCATTGAGATTTTACTTTGTTTGCATGTGAAGTAGTTAAAAGTTTTTAACCGTGGCTGAATTACCGAGGAAGTCCCGTAGACTTCGGGGCCAACCTCCTGAGTTTTCACCGAGCCATCCTGAAGGGTTGAAAGTCCTCGTAACTCCTAGAGACAGTAGAGTTGGGTCACCTGAAGAAGGAGAGTCTTCTTTGGTGGTACATCCTGATTTTCAAGCTTTAGTAGCAGATTATAATCCACAATCAGTGTCTGTTTCCGAAGTTACTGGTAGCTTTTCATCTACTAGTGATATAGGTGAGGAACCTGAAATATCCGAACCTGAAAGTGAATTTGCTGCTACTCCGACATCAGGGTTTGCTTCTCCAGCTTCTAGTGGTCCTGGTTCACCTAGGGTAGAAAGAATAATCACCCAAGATCTTCCTTCTGGACTTATAGCTATCAAAGAAGTTGCTACTCTGGAAGAAGAAGTAGGCATCCCTATCCCTGAAAATCAACCTATTATTGAGCTAAGGGAGCGTGAATCAATTTTTTACAGTCCACTAGGAGCAGTGCTTGGTATCTTTCTTTGACTAATTTCTTAGAAAACCCAGGGTTAAGTTTTTCACCACCTCGTGTTTCTTATCACCCAACACCTAGAGGTTATTATCCTCCGTTAAATATGTCAATACAGTTGTCCATGTTTACTCAATCGCCCGAATCCTTTTGGTACGGCGGTCCTTCTGTTCCCTCTGGGTATCAATCGCTTTCTGGTACTTTTTCGGGAGCATCTCCTCAACCCATTGAACAAGGGTTATTAACTGGAAGCAATGGTACTAAACCGTTGAGCGTAGAAAATATTCTCATGATGTCAGGTTCTATTCCCAATCCTCAACCTCAAGGTGGCCAGTTACTGCCTGGGGGGCAGCCTCAATTATCGCCTGGGGGGCAACCTCAAGGTACCCAATTTGCGTCTGGGGGGCAACCTCAAGGACAGTACATACCTACGGGACAATACGTTCCTCAAGGTCAACCCCAGACTCAATATGTACCCCAAGGTCAACCCCAGTATCAATTTATACCTCAAGGTCAACCCTAGTATTAGTACGTGCCTCAAGGGTATCAACCCCAAGGTCAATACTCGAACCAAGGTTTCCAACCACCCTCCGGTCAATCATATGTTCAAGGAACGGGAAATGTACCTTTGAATTATCAATCCTACCCTCAACCCGGTTATGGTCCTCAATATTCTCAACCTGTTATGGATCCGTACCCCGGAATGAATGCAGTGTGGGATCCATCGCAAACTCAACAGGTGTTGCAGCCAAATGTACAGTTTTCATCTCAAACTGGACAACCCTTAGTTTCTGGTACACCCCAGCAACCTGTCCAGTCTAATATTCAAAATTCTGTACCTTCGGTAGTTTCTCAGCCTGGGCCTAGTACGCCTCGTACTCCGCCTCAAACGACTGCTGCAACTGCCGCAACATCTATTCAATCTACCCCACCTACTTCCGGAGTATCGACAGCTCTGGTTTCTACTGTTCCTATATCTACTCCTCAGACATCTTTACCTCCGTCTGGATCTACGATTCAAACTTCGGTTTAGATCCCTGTAGGACAACCTGGTTCAAGTACGGTTGTCACAAGTCAACCACAATTTACTTATCAACCGTACCAGGGACAGTACCAATTCGGTCCTGCTGTGCAGCAGCCAGTCTATCAGTATCAACCGTACCCTGGGTACACATATCAACAACCTCAGCAACCCCAGTACGGTCTGGTTAATCCTGGTTTTCCGGGAGGATACAATATCCCAAATGCAATTCCTATTCCTAGTTATCCCGGATATCCTCCTCCTGGGGCTGGTCTCATGACCCAGATTTTTAGGGACCCTAATCGTCAGTTACCGTTTATCGCAACTTTGGACTTGCCTGACTTGTCGCGCCTAACGAACGATCCCATTAATTATCTTCCATTTTGGCCGCCAATGCCGAATAAGTTGCCTAGTGATATTCCTAAGTTCGAAGGCAAATCAGGAGAGGACCCGTCGAACCATGTGATGACTTATCACCTTTGGTGTGCGTCTAACTCCATTTCAGATGATTCAATCTGTCTAAGACTTTTCCAACGCACTCTAATTGGTCTTGCGGCCAAGTGGTACATTGAGTTACCGCGAGGCACTTTTTATAATTTTAGTCAGTTAGCTACCTCGTTTTTAACTCATTTTCAGTTGCCGGTCAGATATGACAATGGCACGGAATTGTTAACTTCGTTAAAGCAATCGACGTCCACTTACATTTCAGATCATATTCATGAATGGAGACGTCGGCGGCGCTTAGTGAAGGTTTTTATTCCGGATCAGATTTTGGCTGAGTGGTTTGTAAAGTCTTTGTTGCCAAAGATCACTAAAGATGTAGCTAAAGCCGGAGTTGTTACTGAGGAGCAAGTAATTGCTCAAGCACAGTACCTTGACTTGGTCTACACTCAGTCAGGTACGTTACACGAGAAAATCCCCGATCTTCCCAAGCAAAATCAAATCGCTGCAGCTCCTTCGGGATCTCATGCCGTTGATGGTATGATTGGTACGGTTAACACTAAGAGTAAGAAGAAGTCTTCCAAGAATTCTTCTCCTATCATAACCTTGCCTGATTCCCCGACAGGAGATTCTTCCGCGGAGATTTCCGCCGATATTCACGTTGTAGAGTCATCTACAGCCAAATCAAAATCCGGTGGCAAGAAGAAAGGGAAGAAAAAGAATAAAACGGACAAAAATTCAAAGGAGAAACCTGAAAAATCAGAATCTAATGATGAAAAACGCAAACCTCGTTATCCTTGTCTCATTTGTGACGATGAACATTTTACAAGAGACTGCCCTCATCGTGCAGAGGTTGCGAAAATTGTCAAAGGTTCCCAAACGCCTGCTGTTTTGAAGGATCCTTTTCCAAGCCAAGACAGTAAGATGATAGGTTCTTCCTCGAGTGCCAATGAAGAACCCATACTGATGATGTCTCATGTTAGGATTGCGACTCGATCGCATGATTATGGTAGTAAAAGTCCTATTGATGGTAAAGAAGCAGAATCTTCTCATTCTAATCCATCAACCTCAGCTCCCGGTTCCGATCCACTACAGATCGAGAAACCTAATCCAGACTTGGTAATCAAACCGCCCTCCAAGGGTATACTTCGAAAGTCAGCTTTCAATCCACATGCGAGAGCGACTCAGAACTATAACATTATTGAGGATTTAGCTGTTTCACCCTCAGCAATGTCGGCTTTGGAAGTGCTGTAATCATGTCCAGCACATCGTAAATTACTTTTGTCAGCTATAGGAGCTGTTGACGTTCAGGACTCGAACCTAATAATTTTCGATCTAGAAAATAGTACACCACGCTTACCTCATCAAATGGCTTTCCAGATTCCAGTGATAGTAAAAAACAGGCCTATTCATCGGACTGTAATTGATGAGGGAGCCTCAACGTGTATTATGTCGATACAGCGTTGGAGATCGCTTGGTTCTCCTTCGCTAAATCAATCCCCGACGATTCTTAAGGCCTTTGATGGCCGTGGGTTTCATCCTTTTGGCATTCTACAGGATTTGCCTATAGGGGTTGAAGGAAAAACCGTTAATCTAGATGTGGAGGTGGTTGATGCCCCTCTATATTACAACCTTCTCTTGGGTCGAAGTTGGTCTTACGCTATGACAGCTGTCGTTTCATCAGTCTTTCGGGTTATAAAGTTTCCTCATAATGGAAAGATCGTAACCATGGACCAGCTGGCTTACTTTTCATCCGACCCAGCCTCTTTTGAAAGTATTCAGCATGTCGGTAAAACGACTATCCCATATAAGGATGTTGGAGTAGGACTAGTTAAAGATGTCGATTTACTGGGAACTTTTCCTTTTCCTCCGATCAACGCATCGTCTTCATTTGCAACCATTCATATGATTACGTCAGACACCATTGTTTATGATGATCCTTGGATCATTCCTTCTGAATCTGAGATAGACTCATTTGGTGATGTCATGCCTTTGAGTCCATATGAAATTGCGTATGAGGCCGTGCAATCGTTTACCGACCCATCTTCAACCGAAATTGACTTAATGAATGTGGTTCGTGAAGAATCACTTTTCACATCAAGCTTGGATTCAATCACGTTTTCTGAACTTGTTCACTCTGATGAGCAAATTCGTGAAATCCTATGTGTAGATGATTTACCATGGGAAGATCTCCATCACAGATCTTCGTTTTTACCCGAGAATGATCGTTTTGAAAATGATTTTTCATCAATTTTTACGACTGAATATGTCAAGGAACCTCAGAATCCAATGAAACATCCTGATTCGGAGTTAAATTTGGGAAACATCTCTCGAACTATTCCTATTGACATTTCGGTTAAACCTGGAATTGTTGAAAACATTCATATAGGTGCCTCGTGTACAGATGACGAAATTCAAATATATAAGGCCCTATTTCAGGAATTCCGCGACGTGTTTGCCTGGTCCTATGAGGAAATGCCAGGAATTGATCCCGCGATTGTTGTTCATGAAATAAAGACTTACCCGGACGCTAAACCTGTCCGGCAACATTTGCGTCAGATTCACCCAAGAAAAGCTGCTGCAATTAAAGCAGAAGTTGAAAAATTACTCAAAGCAGGTTTCATTTATCCGATCCCGTTAACGGATTGGGTATCGAATATTGTTCCGGTTAACAAAAAGCAAGGGACAATAAGAATATGTATCGATTATAGGGACATTAATCGAGCCTGTCCAAAGGACAATTACCCAACTCCCTATATCGATCAAATCATTGATGATTGTGCTGGCAGCGAAATATTCTCCTTCATGGATGGTTTTTCTGGATACAATCAAATAAATATTCTACCTACCGATCAACCAAAAATGGCTTTCATTTGTCCATGGGGGACATTTGCTTATTGCAAATTACCTTTTGGGCTCAAGAATGCCGGAGCAACTTTTCAAAGGGCCATGTCTTATGCGTTTCATGACATCAAGCACATTGTGCAACCCTATCTCGATGACTTGACTACTCATTCATTACATCGAGCAGATCACCTCGTCCATTTACGAGTAATCTTTATGAGGTGTAGGCATTATCGGATTCGGTTGAATCCACACAAATGTGTTTTCTGTATAGAAACGAGTTGATTGTTGGGGTTTGTTGTTTCGAAAGCCGGCATTCGCGTCGATCCCTCGAAGGTCGAAGCTATTGTCAAATTGCCTCCTCCTTCGAGTCTTCGCCAACTCCAAAGTTTGCAAGGGAAAGCAAACTTTTTACGACGATTCATTCCTAACTACGCCGAGGTTACAAAGGGTTTTACCCGGTTGTTAAAACAGAATACTCCATTCTATTGGGATGAGATAGCTCAGAAATCTTTTGATGCGCTCAAACACGCGTTGACCCATGCACCGTTATTGCATCCTCCCAACTACAACCAGGATTACTTCTTGTATCTCGCCGCCTCTCATTCCACAATTGGAATGGTCTTAGTTCAGGAAGATGAATTCAGAACTGAACATGTGATATATTACCTTAGTCGAACTTTAAATCCAACTGAGCTAAAATACTCACATGTGGAGAAATTGGCATTGGCAGCTGTTCAAGCTGTCCAACGTTTTCGTCACTACATTTTACTACGTAAAACTACAGTAATTTCGAATTGCAACCCTATGATCTACATTTTGACCAAGCAATTGCTAGGGGGCAAGTACTATAAATGGATTGTTATCCTGCAGGAGTTCGACTTGGAATTTGAGAAATCTAAGTCTAAGAAATCTTTAGTTTTTGCGGAGTTAATGTGTGATTTCCTACGTACTGATACGGAAACTGTGGCGGAGGAGCCCATTACGAACGAATCCTTGTTTCTAATCAGCACTTTAGATCCATGGTATGGGGATATCATTGTTTATCTCCAGACCCAATCCTTTCGGCCAGAAATTTCAAGGTCAGAACGTCGGAAAATACGATTCCAGTCCCAACAATTCAGGATTATTGGAGATACTCTTTATCGCCGTGGGCCGGACTCTGTTTTTCGACGTTGTTTAACTCACGAGGAAGCTGAAAGGGTTCTAAATGATTGTCACTCTGGAGCGTGTGGCGGTCATATGTCTGGGTATGCCACAGCCCAAAAGATATTGCGCGCTGGCTACTTCTGGCCGTCTTTGTTTAAAGATTGTATTACCGCGGTCTGAAAATGCCACAACTGCCAAATTTTTGATCGAAAGATGCGCGCTCCACCTGCTCCTCTCCACCCTATAATTGTCGTTGGTCCTTTTGCCAAATGGGGTATCGATTTTATTACATGTAACCCTCACTCGGCCGGGGGGCATGCGTATATCATCCTTGCAGTAGATTATTTTACCAAGTGGGTCGAGGCGATGCCTACATTTGAGGCAGACGACAAGACAACTGCAATTTTCATATTCAATCACATAATTGCTAGGTTTGGTGTCCCACAAGCGATTATCACTAATCATGGGCGTCATTTTCGAAACGTTATGATGACCGAACTTACAGGCCAGCTTGGTTTGCATCACGATAGTTCAACTCCTTATTATCCACAAGCTAATGGTCTGGTTGAATCCATCAACAAAGTTTTAGTCATCATGATCCGACGAATCATTGGGATTCATCGGTCGAATTGGCATAACATGCTATTTTCAGTGCTTTGGGCATATCGAACTTCAGTAAAAACATCAACAGGGTTCACTCCTTTCCAACTAGTTTATGGTCTGGAAGCTGTGTTACCCATTGAATGCGAAATCCCGTCATTGCAAATGGCCATTGAGTTACTTCCAGCCACTTCCGAAGAGGAAAAGCGTTTGTTATACTTGGCTCAATTAGATGAGAATCGACGTGATGCTACATTGGCGATCGAGACTCACGCAAAACGTATGAAAGCTCAGTATGATCGAAATGTGACCCCTCGAAATTTTTCGGAAGGAGATCTAGTCTTAGTTTACGATCAAGCTAATGATAAATTAGGCGCTGGAAAATTCGTTCCTATGTGGCATGGTCCCTATGTTGTCAAGCGAAAGCTAGCAAAAGGGGCCTATGAATTGGTAGACTTTGACGGGGACTCTTTGGGTAAACCCAGAAATGGTTTTTACCTGAAGAGGTATTATGCTTAAAGAATGGGTATGGAGATTTTTAGTTAGGATAGTTTTTTCTTTCTAGCTGGTGTGTTTTCGTTTAAAAAGTGTGCTTAGCTTAGAGAGTGTTTTTCGTCATTATTCCTGCTTATCTTGGTTCTATTCTTGATATTGCAGATGTCGATGCCTCTCCAAACATACATTGGTTTCGCTGATGGTGCTTGTCGTAATACACAGAACATTTCTTCCGCAGCTTGGGTTATCTATTCACCCTCTGAAGAGTTGGTATCTATGCACGGGGTAAGCCTCGGTCAAACAACGAACAACATTGCCAAGTATAGTGTAGTGATTGAGTTATTATCTGAATCTATTTCATTTGGGATTCGGAGTTTGATAGTGAGGTTAGATTCTGAACTCGTTGTATTACAGCTTAATAGAGTGTATGCCATTAGAAATCCAGTGTTATTGAGATTATTTTTGAGAGTGCGTCTCTTGGAACGTGAATTTGATTATATTGAATATCAGCATATTCCAATATCTTTAAATACATTAGCAGATGCAATTGCTTCTCGAATGTTAAGCAGACATTTGCAATAATCATACATGTAAATTTAAAACCATTCCATAACATGATTTACAAGATAAGCCGATAATAGTGATATATATATATATAGGAGTGTGTCAAAAAATACATCGTCCTCGATCATAGGTTGAAAAACACCTTATGATCGGAAAAAATGATAAGTACAAAAAACAAAAATGTCATATGTGCCCATAATAAGCGATCATCCTATCACTGGTGATGATCTCGATAAGAAACCACTACACGGGCCACCTTGCAAAGGAACCTCCTAAAAGGTCCTGGGACCCCAATCACATAGCGTTGAAGTTGACGAGGAATGTCATCTATGGTGGTCTCCGGAATATCTCCTGTCAAGCGCTCTAGATGACCCTCCAACTCGGCCAAAACCTTTGCTGATTCGTCCTGTGGGGCTGGCGCGGCTACAACTGGTTGTTTCCTCTCGTAAGGCCGGAGAGCGGCTGGTCGCTGTGGACCCACATCTGCATTTGAAACTTTTACTATCAGTTTTGGGACGATAAAATAAATAAATAAATAAATTAAATTAATTTAAAATAGAAAAAATGTTGAAAATGATTTTACCTGAGTCATCCCATTGCTCTCTTGGTGGAAGAGCCATGTCTGGGTCACCACGAAAATCTACCCCAGCATAAGGGAAGTCCTGAATAGAAAAAGCCTGGTTTTCCAACCACTGGAAATACTCAGGTTTGAATCGAACAACCTCTGTCCCCTCGTCCGGATGACGGGCCATAACTGCGACCCATCGCATCAGTTTGGGCTCTCGAGGAAGCCCAGCTCCAACGGTAAGGTGCTGCAGGATCAACATGGGAACCCTCTCCAAACCAAAGCTCACAACCAAAGCCCCATAACCAAAGGTCTTTAGTTGTCCATTCTTGGCTCTGGTCAGTTGGCCTTTCACATTGGCCAACACAGCATCGCACCAGTTGAAGATGGTGCCTCGAAAGCAGTCAACTACCATCCGCATCTGGGATCCGGTGGCAACATGTAATGCGGCACTCCCGCAAAGTCTGGTGACAGTAAACACGATCACCATGAGTTCAGGAAGGGATATGGTTTTTATGTCTATCCCTTTGTCTCTAGCCTGGCTGTTGCAGAACTCTAGCCGGAGGCTATCGACAGACTGGCCACCTGGCCTAGCCCCGAATAGAGTCAAGTCTTCGCCTCTCTTAGGCAAACCAGTCAAGAAATATATATCTGCCGGCTCGATTTCGAGCTGGTGGCCACCAATGAAGAAGCATTGGTCCTGTATGCTCCATCTGTCAACCAGCCACTGTAAGAAATCCACCTGGGCCCTCATGCTAGGTATGGCCGAGAATTTGTACAAGCCGCAGGCCTTCAATGCATCGATCAAAGGTTGGTGGTTCAATGCGGCTAGATCCACGTCCTCATGCTCTCGTTCACGCCAATCTAGCATGATGTACTCTCTGCATCAAGTAAAAAGATAAATTAGAATGCTAGAAATTAATTTGTTTGGGCCAAATTTGAGAATTTTTGGTTTAAAAACCCTTGCGGCGGGGACCGCAACCTTTGGGTTAGACACAGTGCGTGGGTCCACACCTTGCCTACATGGAAGGTACGGACCCCTGACTTTTTCCCCATTGAGAAAAAGTCGGGGTCCGCAGGCTGGCAGTGTTGCACCTGCGGGCCCCCGCGTGCGGGTTTTAAGCCTAAAAACCTCCAAAAAATGAAATAAAAGCCTAAAACAAAAAAATGAAACGGTTAAAAATGAAGAGTGGGGCGATGTGGATTACCTGGAGAAGACGACGTTCGATTCTGACGGTTGGATTTTCCGCAATCTTCACGGGAAGTTTTCTGAACAAAAGCACTATTTTCTCACCCAAAACTCAAACGATAAAAATGAATTGACGAAAGCCCTTTTTATAAGTTTTTTGAGTAAATAAATTGCAAATTTGTTTATGTTTCACTTTGGAAAGGTGTTTTTGCAACATTTTTATTCATTTCAAACAGGTATGAGTAATGTTTGCGTTTTTGTTCAGGATAACGGATTATTCAGGCGAAATCTATCATTTTCGACGAAAAACATTTAGAGTCACCTTTAAGCTCTTTTCTGACTCCTGAAACATGAAAAGATTGCTGAGTTTTTCTTTTAAACTTGTTAAAATGGAACTAAAAGACGATCCACTTACAGCTCTTTTCTGACCGTAAAAACATGAAAAGATTGCCGGATTTTTGTCGTTTCAAATTCGATACTGGTTATAAAACGACGTGTCGTTGATCGCTTTTTTACTTTTTCGGATCAGGGGCACTAATTACGAAAAGTACTCCTTGGTCGTAAAGATCAAGCGGTTCTCTCAAGTATTATTTTATACTTTTTCGGGCTTGGGAGACACAAATTTACGAAAAAGGTCAACCCTGGAGTCTTCTTAAGTTTTTCAGACTCTCTAAAATTGAAAAACGCCGAGTTTCTCCTATACTGGACTCGTTAAAATTTCACAGTAAAGGACCTGTTCAATTACAAACAGGAATGAATCACTCCTTCTTAGGGTTCGAATTTAAACTAAGCTGGACTCATCCGAAGGATGAGCTTATAATCAAGCAAATGTTATCCTCCTCAAGCTTGTCAAAAATAAAGAGGTACTTGCCAGAAATGGTGGGGGAAAAGAGAGAAAAATGAGCCTGTTTTGTCATACTTTGTAACCACTCTTGAACACGACACTTTTATTCACCTGGGTGGGAAATCTTTGCCTAACAGTTGATCAAACCACATTGAAAGCCTTCAGCCGTTTCTGGGTATTAACTTTGGGTCAATTGTCACCAAGCCATCTGTTGTGTCGTTATGTGTTCAAGAGGTCATTGCCAATAAACCATTCATCTGCAAAATATCTATCATCCATCTTGACCATCCCTGAGTCAGTCCTTGCAACTAAATGTCTTCAACTTAATCTATGATTTCGTGTTGTGGGCTTGCCTGTGACGGATCGCTTTCTATCGACTTCAGCTCATTATCTAGAAAGATGATCTAGAAATCGTCAATACCTTGGGATCTGCATGCCTCAATGGCAGGGTTCTCACCTTTGACGACAGGTTGCATCATTGACCTTCGATCAAAGGATTCCGTGACATGTTCGACATCAACACATTTATTCACATCTCATGGATTGTACTGGGTACTTTGAGAGCCATTGACATCATTGGTGGTTTCTCTCACACTTGTTAACAGTTTACATCATTGACTGGTAATCAAGTGGTTTCTACCATGTTCGACATCAACACATTCATTCGCATGGATAGAATCGTATTGTTTCGGGAAGTAGAAATGAAGACCCTGGATCTAGTTTCCACAATCCAGGCTGCAAGGAATTTTGTATTCATTATATAATGGACTATTCATAAACAGATGGCTACGTCCATACTATGTCCACATGAGTCTATACTTGTGATGTATTACAAGATCATTCCTGTATCAGAGCAGTAGTTAGTTTTCTAAGTCGGTTTTGATCTGAGTATGGGAATGCCTACCTCAGCGATGATATGATCTCATATATATATCTTGCATTGAATGTTTTTACAGGTTCCAACCGGGCTCTCCATAAGATGATCCTCGAAATGATAAAGTAACTTCCCTCCATTGCACTATAAATTAAGGCATTGGGCTGGTTGCTAGAGAGGTTAGAAGCTAAACATTTTTGAGGGTAAATGCTGGTGAAATTAAGACTTCCTAGTTGAGCTTAAGAGGAGAGATCACATACCTTTTTGGCTTCATTGGGAAGAGAGTGAAACTTGTCAAAGTAGAGGAGACTTCTTGATGGACCCTGGGAGGAGCTTGTAGAACGTCAAGGCACAGGTTGTAAAGTTCTTCTTGATTTGAATTAATACAATCAAACTCATTTTTCTCAACAAATTGTCTCATGTCATGTGTTTCATGAATTCCTTAACTTTCATGTTAAATATGTTTTATGATATTGGCTTTTTAGGTGCTATTTAATTTGTTTGCTTGTTTGTGTTTGCAGATTTGCGACAAGGGAGCTCATTTGGATCGAAAGAGCGAGGCTTCCACAAACTTGCGTTGGACCCAAGGTAGGCCTAAAACATTTGTTTGCCTTTGTTTATAAAAGCATATTTAGAGAAAGATAGTGTGTGATTGGTTTGCTTGTCATTAGGTCTTCTTTAGATTCTAGGAAGGTCTATCTTGTCCGCAAGATCGACTTATTCCGAGTGACACTAAACATCTAAAAACCTAACCCTAGGATATGAAACACCAAAAGGTTTGTGGGCCCATTGGGGTTAGTTGGTATGCCAACTTCATGGGGTCGTAAGTTTTGCATACGATCTTCATTTGGTGCAGTTGGTAGCTCGTTGGAAAGGTTTAGTAAAGAGTCACACATTCCAACTAGGACCTAGGCTAAAGCCTACATGCTTGGGTCCCCGCCATGTCAAAATAAGAAGGCCTCAAAATAGCCCCAAAAATTTAGGACTCGAAAAACTGTAGAAAAATTACTGAGGTGGAGAACTGTTCTTTGAGTCAGTGGAATAGGTGGATGGCCACTAATATCCACCTGAATAAAACGAATTCTTTTAGGCTACATCGTTTACTTTGAATTGATTGACAAGTAAGTGAGGTTAAGGTTTGCCACCTTAAAAAAATAAAATAAAATAAATTATAAATAATATATATATCTATATATATATATATACATAAAAAAAAAAAAATAAAAATAAAAATAAAAAATAATAATAATAATAATAATCCATTTTTTAATCTCCTTAATGTGAAAATTGATAAATATAAGAATATAATACTTGTATTTGATAAAATAATACTAACCTCCACGTAAGGTTAAAATGCAATTGAGAGAAATATTTGGTTTCATGTAAAGCACATGACGTCATTGGAAATAATTTTGATGATGTGATTTCGTCTAAATTTTTACGTCGTAAGGCATTCCCCTTTGAAATCAACCGTCCTCTAATCTTACCTGTCTTATTATAACCCGTCTGATCTTATGTTAGACGATTAAAATATTTTCCACTGTTAATCACAAATATAGTTATAACTGAAATAATAACAATCTAGACTTCATCTTTTTCTTGCAGCAGCGAACCTTCATCTTTTTCTTCCGAACCCTGAAGGGAGACGGCCATGACTTGTCCAGAGTGAAGGTAGACGACCATGGGTTGCAACTGGCTTGTGTTGCAGAATGAAGTTAGACGACCATGGCTTGCAACGGGCTTGCGTTGCAGAATGAAGGTAGACAACCATGGCAGAAACCCTCCTCTCATTTGCATTTCTGTCTAGCAAGTTTCCTGATTGCTTATCGCTTCCAGATTCCTAATTTCTTGTCACTTCCAGAGAGGGTTTCAGGTTGAGGAAATGTCTCATTCAACACCTCCACCATGTTATTCCATTCATTTAGCTGGCATTTCCCTGCCCTCATCTCATCTCGGTTCCCCATTTTAGAATAGAAAATAGGACACCCAGTTCCATATTTGGTTCCGTTGTAACGAGTTTCTATTTTGTGGCAAGATCCTTGGAGCTCTGGCCTAGTTGTTCGGCCTGTGATAGGTGTGCAAAATAAGTTTGGTGCTCAGTTAGAGCGCTGCTTCACTTGAATCAAAATTGTCTTTGTGGGAATGCCTGACCTGGTTGCTCGGCTTGTGATAGGTGTGCAAAATAAGTTTGGTGCTTAGTTAGAGTGTTGCTTCACTTGAATCAAAATTGTCTTTGTGGGAATGCCTTTTATGCTATATGGTTTTTAATCTAGGTAATTGATGTTACTGAGATCCTCACACACGAAACTAATTTTAAATAGTGAATGTGGCCTCTGGACACCAAATGCACTGAAGGAAAACACATTAAAACTCATCGCCTTACTTCAAAACTTGACTGAGAGATTTCCAGTTATAGGAACGAGTCGAGCAAACTTAGAGGAGAGATTTCCAGTTATAGGAACAAGTTGAGCAAACTTAGAGGAGATATTTCCAGTTATAGGAACGAGTCGAGCAAACTTAGAGGAGGTTGTAGATCATGCTTGTAAACTTGGAATTTTTATTTCCCTTTATCTTGCCCTTCCATTTGCCAATAGTACCATTATTGCATTGAGATCTGGGTGCTAAATCAAACCTCAACATGTTATTATGTTACTAAACATGGCAAAATGTCAATGAGGTAGGCTTTGAAAGCTCACTTGTATCACCCTTTGCACATCAACCCTGCTAACTGTAATAGTTTGGAAAGTAGCTTAAGAGTAGAGTTATGATCTGCTTTCAATCAGACCCTGCTTCCTGAAATTACTGCAGAACATCTGAGATATAGTGTCCATAATCACTCATGGGTTTTTATGATTCAACCAAGGAAATGGATCCACTAGTCACTGCTCTACCAAAAGACCCTTTGCAAATTTATGAGACCGAAACCGTGTTTCTTGTTTGTGGTGTTGGATCCACTAGTCACTGCTCTACCAAAAGACCCTTTGCAAATTTATGAGACCGAAACCCTGTTTCTTGTTTGTGGTGTTTAAGCCTCAAGGATCTCGCTTCTTGGCCCATTCAGACTTATTGCAGCAAAAAATTGTGGCTAGTTTGACCCAGCAGAAGTCATGTTATTTTGCTGGTGGGAAAGATTCCTGATGTGCTCAACAAATGTGTCAATATTAGTTTGTGAGGAACCACCGGGCGTAACTGCCTTGATTGCAGCTTCCCTGAGTTTGGCAACATTCTTCCTTAATTCCCTCCCTTCATATCCTTGCATGAGCCTTCTCACCACTTTCTCTATCTCAACAGACTTTACCAAACCATTTTCATCAGCTTTACCCTCTAAATCCATGCCTACTTTCCATATATCCCTTGAAAACCTGTAGTTGAGAAACTGTTCTAACCAGTAGGGCCACCCAATCATGGGAACACCCATGTTGATGCTTTCAATGGTGGAGTTCTAACCATTGTGGGTTAAGAATCCCCCCACAGATGGATGAGACAACACTTTCAGCTGAAGTGCTGTTGTGGCCAGAAACAACCCCCCTTCTTATTTAGTTTTATCACTAATACTAAATAAGTGGGGACCCTTATTCAAAAAATTAAAAAAATCGATTAATGCCTGTATTTCCTTTTTCAATAAAACTTACTATCATAAACTTAGGAGAATACCCTCAAAAACCTAAAAAGACTTAAGTTTTATGATAAGTTAGAAGGAAATCACTCCTTAAAGCACGTCGCATCGCAAAAAGGGTAAAGGATACCTTCTCACAAGCGGAATTCTAAAAATGCGAAATCGCGATGCGAAATCACACATCGATAAAACCTTACCGCATCGCATGCCTTAAACCTCACCTACGCTCAAGTGCCTTAAAACGCCGATATGCGATGGCACATCTCGCGAATCGCATTTCGCAGAAAACACATTAACGGATGCTTGCCGCATGTAAAGGATTTGCGATATTGTGATATTGCGATCTTGTGATACTGCGATCTGCGATATTGCGAAGCAAATCGCAAAATTGCCTTATCGCAGATCTGCACGGCCCGTCGTTCAAGAAAGATTTTTCCATAAACCGAGGCCCGGTTATGCGCATTTATGTTAATTAATGAGTTAGTTGGCAATCATTAATGAAATATGGTTTTGATCTTATCAAGGAGCCAGTTCATGTAAGGTGATATCTTTATATATTTTCCGCATTTAAACCTTTCCCGTCACCTTTTCTTATCATCATTCTCACCTCATTTGTAAACTGCAGAAGCGAAGAACTAAGAAGTATACAAAACAGAACTCAAAATATTATGGGAAAGAAGGGTAAAGCCCCCAGTACTGAAGATAAAGAGATGACTCCCTTGTACACATACACCACCTGCAACAAAGACACCAGTATCACTACTTGGGAAGGCATGTATAGTTTACTTGAGGAAGAAGATCCCAAGGTAATGGAGGTAACGACTACTGCAGGCTCACACGAGTCTTCTGAGGTGTCTATTACAGATCTAACTTGTTCATTCTTGCATAGGATAGCGGTGAGACCCAAAATTCTCCCGTATACAGACATGGTTAAAAATAGTACTAAATGATGCTGATATCACGCATAAAGAAATCAAAGCTTAGAACCAAGAACATATAAAATCGTTCTTTCTACAAAATTTAAGCTTTATATCTTCTAACAAAACGCGCAAAAGGCGAAAATCGCATCAGGGAAGCCCTGATCAAGAAACGAAGGCAGTTTCCTAATTGCGCATCGTCAGGTAAAACCCCTCAAGATGGAAAGCTTCAAATTGCTCAGTCGCCTATAAGCGCGGAAATTTGTAGGGAAAAAGCACTAAAGACGGAAAGTAAAATTGGAACTCAAAACCAGTAACATTTATCAAGTATATCACTAAGAAATACGTAGATATCTACCAAATGTGCAGCATCTACAAACAAGTTGGAGACAAAAGGCTCAAGAAAAGGCAGAGTCAATCCAAAGGTTAACCAAGTTGAATTGGGATTCTTACTGGGCATACTTGGTAAAACCACATAGCCAATGCATGACTCTCAAATGTGTCATCAATTCTGCCGAGAAGATGGCGCCAGCTATTACAGATTCCGTTTTTGTAGGACAGCTAAAATCAAAAATCGGCCAGCCAACTCTCCTCAAGCAAATTTGAATGCTTGCGACTTCAAGGAGCAGATACATCAATAGTTAGTTAGTAGTTTTAGTTTTAGATTCAGTTTTAGTTTTAGTTTTGCTTTATTTTTGCCTGAAATGAGGACGATCATTTAAACCGCATCCTACACTTTTGTAATGAATTTTAGAATTAGTTAGTAGTATTTAAACCCTTCTCATGCATTTAGAGAAGGGTCTAGAAATTTGTCAAAAACTTGTCCTCAGAACATGCACTTTTGCACCCTCCGAAGAGGTTTTGATGAATGAATGGAACAAGATTTATTGATATCTGCGTTTAATATCTACTACTGATGTTGCACTTTTGTACTCTTAGTGGATGTTGGATTAAGAAGAAATAGATCATTATTACTGGAGCTCATGAGTAGAACTAGTTATAAATGGTACTTTTATCTTTTAACTGTTTCTGCTTATGTGTTATGGTGATATTCATGTTCAGTTCTTTATATATGAATGCTTAAATGCTTGAGTTATCATTTGGCACTTTTGTACGGTGATAGCTATTTATTTATGCTTAGTATATGAATAGCTTACTATGCGATATGTTTTTCACAACTGTTTCATCTAACTTTTTATATGAAATGGTTTATCTTTATTGAATTCTTTTCTCATAGCAGTTGAATGATCTTTATTATCAACTGTCATTTGAAATCATTTTAGATCGCATAAAGGAAAGATTACCTCCCGGGTTAGTTTAGAATTAGATATTTCTGTTTATTAGATTACAATTGCATGTTGATAGATTAGATTTAGAATAAAGAAAGCATTTTACTTAGGAATCATTAGGTAAGAAATATCAATTCTCAACACACACACACATATTGGGAAACTGGTCCCATTATCCCCAGTCGGACCCACTATACCAAACGGAAAAGGAGCTGCTAACCAAGGTCTGGACCGAGTGGGTATCCCCCTTGTTGTAGACCCAATTTTCGGGGCTTCAACAGGTGCCCAAGTCTTACTCTAGCATGTGATTGCTAGCAAGACAAGTTTAACTGAAGAGGTTGCAAATTTTTAAAAGGGTTTTCCAAGACAGATCTGAAGGCCATTATTTGTGGTTCCTTTCTGCGGCTTATAGAATAGATTTGGTGTAACCCTAACTAATGATCCAAAAGTAAACTCAGGACACTTATCTGATGTAAGATTTGTGACAATTAACTCTCTCTCCTTGCATTATCATATACTCAGATCTGATCTTGAAACAAGCCCTATGACCTTGTGTTTTAAACAAATTCAGAGAAACATATTTGGCCTCAATTATTTAGCTTGGTCTCACCCTAATTACAGTTCAAATTTTGCTCTTCAAGTTTATTACATTATAATCTAAACCCTACAAAATGATTTAAACTTCCTTTTGAGTTTGTGGTAGGTGTTGGTCTTGTTTGTTGAGGTTCAACGAATGTAGACACAGGTCTAGAAGTTTATTGTATGCACACCATTGACTTGTGTTACGTAATTTGAGCTTTGAAGACAATCAAAATTGTAGTCTCATCTGAGAAGTAGCTTCAGTTGATAAGATATATAAGACCAAAACCAAAATCCAAGATACTTCTAGATAGTCCAAAATAATTTCTCTTGATACAAATCTGATCAAAGCACTATTTTACTCCTTGTAAAGTGCATTGATCTATGGTCATTGATTGTTGGAAGTGTTGAATGTATGATTTGATGGAGAATATTCAAATGTACAATTGATATTTTATATTGAAATTTAAATACTATCACATCTTATCAATTCTAGTCCAAAATTTGAAGTCTGTAGCAGAAATGAATTAACAAGATTCAATTGTTTGAGACTAAAAAACTTAATTCATTGTTTGGAAGTCAGTTTGAACCTAGAAGCATCTTCAGGAACACATGAGTCTCTGAAGCAGCACATCTTCGATGAATATTCATTGTGCTTATAGACTATTCATATATCATACATCTTCAGTAGACTAGAAAAGGCATCTTCAGATCTATCTACAATAAGTTGAAAGTAAAAGGTACTTGATTTGTTTACAGTTTTAAGGCTTGAGGTACAAATTTGTTAAATTTCATGGTCACTTCTTTTAAAGAAGCCTATCTATAGAAGTCCTTGGGATAGTGTATGTCCCCCAACACGAACCATAATGGTTAGTCTGAAGAAAGAAGAATGAAATCAGTCATTATGAATTTAGAGTTGGGAATTCTAGGTTATGTCTGCTTTCCAGTCTATCACAGGAATTCAACTTACTTTGTGCCTATTAAGTACCCATGTTCTTACTCTAGCGTGTGATTGCTAGCAATGCAAGTTTAACTGAAGAGGTTGCATTTACACAAATGCTACTCTGTTATAGTCTTCAACAAATCATTAAAGAAACTTCAACTGATTACTTTATTTTTTATCTTCTTCCATCTTTTCTTCGCATTAAGCAACGCAATTAGTGTTCACAACCTTAAAATCGTATAAATTTTCATTTAAATGGAAAATAAATATTGTCAATCTGAGCAGAGAAGTCCTAGACAAATTATTTATCTATACATATTACAGGTTCAGTACACAATGTAAACAAATTGTTCCAAAGGCTACAACAGATTTATTGCAGCAAAAAATCGTGGCTAGTTTGACCCAGCAGAAGTCATGCTATTTTGCTGGTGGGAAAGATTCTTGATTTTGGATTTCTCTTTCATAAAATTGTGTATGAAATATGACATCAAAAGAGTATTCCTCTCGATAAAAAGAATGAAGATATTTTGGCAAGAGTGGCAGGATACCTCGTAGAAAAGTGATGAACTTGCTGGGATTTTTTACATCCTCTGTTGCAAAAAAACATGAGGTAATCAGTGATGCTGAGATTGGAATTGGGGAAGCTTTGAAGAGTTTCTAAGGCTTGATAAATGCACTAGGGTTAGCATGGAATTCTCCGTCTTTATTGAATTGAAGATGGATGTCTCATAATTTCAACAGATGATTTAATATAATATCAAATGTCTAGTTTGTTTGCCAACATTTAAATTAAGCAGTGTGGATATGGCAAAGACAATCAAAATTGTAGTCTCATCTGAGAAGTAGCTTCAGTTGATAAGATATATAAGACCAAAACCAAAATCCAAGATACTTCTAGATAGTCCAAAATAATTTCTCTTGATACAAATCTGATAAAAGCACTATTTTACTCCTTGTAAAGCGCATTGATCTATGGTCATTGATTGTTGGAACTGTTGAATGTATGATTTGATGAAGAATATTCAAATGTACAATTGATATTCTGTATTGAAATTTAAATACTATCACATCTTATCAATTCTAGTCCAAAATTTGAAGTCTGTAGCAAAAAAAAAAGAAAAATGATTCAATTGTTTGAGACTAAAAAACTTAATTCACTGTTTGGAAGTCAGTTTGAACCTAGAAGCATCTTCAGGAACACATGAGTCTTTGAAGCAGCATGTCTTCGATGAATATTCATTGTGCTTATAGACTATTCATATATCATACATCTTCAGCAGACTAGGAAAGACATCTTCAGATCTGTCTACAATAAGTTTAAAGCAAAAGGTAAACATTGGTAGAGCCTGTTTCACTTACAGAGCCTAAACAAAACAAACTATGATCTTTATAAAGCATATTGAGGAATTCACTCTCAACCAAATCATCATCATCTCTATTAGAAGCCTTTCCCAAATTGTTGTGTCTCTCTTGTTTATGCTCATGAGACACTTGAGCGTCACCATTCTTCTCCAAACAGGAATCAAGAGAAACTGATTGTTGAACCTGTGAGACACTTGTGCCATTCTCCATCCTACCATCCTCTTCTCTAGATGTCAAACTATTCACTTCACAACTCTTATTGCCATCCAGTAATTCTGACAGATTGCCACCGCTGATCTCCACCCCCTTCTCAACAATTGTGAACTCAATATCATCCTCTAGACTAACAACTTTATTATCATTCTTCGAAGCAACCTCTCTAAAAATAAAACTAGATCGAGCCCGATGATTGATTGGAGGGAATAAGCTGCTCGCTTCAAGATCAAACAAGGATGCCAAACTGGACCCCTTTACATCTTCTGACAGTTGAACTTGCACTTTAGTTTTAGAAGGGTTCTCATTAACATGGTCTTCTAGGCTCAAATCAGTTATATGTTCACGATTTGTCTTGGGTGCAAATATGGAGGCATATACATGACCTCCTAATGCACATATTGATGGACTTATAGATTGCTTTGATAATCTGTCACGAAAATGTACATCACCAACACTTTTTGGCAATTGCCACAACTCCTTGTTCAGGATCATATAACGGAATGTCACAATTAAAGTTCCTCCTTTAACCTTACCTGCAAGCTTAAAACTTGTAGTCCAACTTCTGGGCTTTGCATTCTCTCTATCATCGGCTATAAATTCTGGAAGCCATTTGCTGAGATCAAGTCGATGCTTCCCAAAATCTAAGCCCTCGACATCCAATGCAGTCACAAAAAGAGTGAAATTTTTCGAACTATAATGCATACCTTGATCGGGTTTTTTGTTGCCAAATATGGTGGAAGTATGGTGGAGAGTTTCTTCAAATTCTGCAGTTCCTTGAGAAACAGTAGCAGGTTTTGTCTGTACCTCTCTATTTCTTCTCCTCCAACAGATAGAAACACGAGAGCCATTCATGCTTTGTAGAAGTCCCTCTATTTGGTGTAATTAACAATTTTTGGACCTTGGTAATTCTTACTCGCCTCGTCTCTTTCTCAAATTATAATTTCGGTAAGTTTACCTCATCATAATAAATCCTTAATGTTATGAATTTTTAATTTAAATCTCCTAATTCATGAACTATAACTTTTAACCTCTAATTATAATTTTAATCTTAATTATGTTTGAACTCTGTTTTTAGAAAAATATTTTTTGACCAATCTAATATATATATACCTTTCTCCTCATTTCTTTTCAATTTAATTTACCTTAATGAGACCTTTAATTATTTCAAGAGAAAAAAAACACGAGTGAGAAGAAAATAATACCTAAAGGCTTCACGCCAAATTTTAGAAAAGTTCTACCAGCCAAAATAAGCTAAGATTTATCAAATTAAACTAAATGTGTGTTGTTAAAACCGAAGCAGAACCTTACACTGCTAACATGATGGATACTCTGTTCAAGAATTAAGGAGATAACCACAAACGGCAAACAAACAACTGCTACTGCCCAGGTAGGAGTTTGCTCTAAAGAACGATTAGTGCTAGCTCCACCTTCTGCCATATTCTTCTCAGAGGACTGACAACTTCTTCTCCTTCACAATAATCTTAAAAAAAAAATCACTATTTAGACAAGTTCCAATAAGGAAGGATTGATTCTCAACCAAAATATCCAATTCCCAAATCCTGAATGCAAGCATAGGAGTTGTTTCTAAATACACATGTTGTCGAAGTATCTATTTTATAATGTTGGTTTATGTAAGAAACTAGCTTCATTAGATTTGAAAAATTCAAAGGACGAGGAGAGTAATTGGCATAGTGTCTTATAATTAATCCAAGTCAATGCAATGGCTTGGAAAGTCCAAATCACTGAACACAAATCTAGGCCCACATCAGAATCCATTATTGCAATAATTGATAGGTTGGATTTAACAATCAATAGCTTGAACTGTTTCTGAACACAAATCCAGGCCCACATCATAATCCATTATTTTTTTTTACTGTAACGGTTATGGTTTTATTGCTTTGGCGGCAAAAAAGCTACCGCATACTGGTTACAATGAATTAGTATTTCAAATTTCTTGAACCGCCGAAATCTCTATTCAAGACGGATCCAATGACAAGCTTGATTTCATAAAGATCTGAAGGGGAAAAGCAGCGGCTCTGCCTATCAGCTCTGGACATCAGAGATGAAGCGATGGGCCTCTCGATCATAAAACTTGATGCCCCTGTGCGGTTTCAGAAATTGACCTGCTTGGACCTGGAGTTCAATACTCTGACCACTGAGTCGATTGCCAATAGAGCGAACGGATCATAGTTTCTTCAATTGTTTGTCGACTTCCTTTTTAGACATCATTACATGATTTTCTCTGGAACAACCTGTAGCATAGTGATGCGATTCCTTGGGCGATAACTAGCTGTCTATGACTGATTAATCCAAGACTTTATTAGGCTCGCTGAATAGATTGGCAATCACTTACTTGTTTCAGCGTTCCTTTTGCAGAGGTCCGGGCGGGAACCGAAGGGATGGAGCAAGCTGTTGCTGGATCCGCTTTCTGAAGGTAAACACTAGTCTGGAAAGGGACAGACTCTGCGCATTTGTGGACAGAGACAGAGAAGGGCCCCGAAACATGCTGCCATTTAAGGCTTTTCCCTACATTGGATATGGGATCTAAAGGATATACTTTTAATGCTTCCAATATCTCGCCTGTATCGTAGAAATGACCAAGCAGTCCCGCATCGTCCATGACAGATCAGAATTTTGCTGGAGACAGAGGCTTATAGACTGCCAAAAACAGAGAGACCAGGATGACTGATTTCCTTGATTGCCTGCCCTAGGAGAATGGTGAGTTTGGACCTGGAAACCAGAACAGAACAGCAAATCGATTGGTGTCACAAAATTTGATCCCATAACTTCAAGAACAGTAGTCTGGAAAAGCCAATTAAGGAATACTACAGAGAGAATCAGCCGAATTGACTGAGAGAGTTCTTTGACTTTTGCCAGAGCCAAGATTTGCTTCCGAATCTGCCTCAGAATTTAACTGCCTCAGAATGTGGTAGAAGGATTTTTCAGAAATTTAGCCACTAAGGGTCTAATTTTCTTGAGAGTATGGTCCAAATGAATTTGCAATGGATGTGAATGTGAATTCATAGCTTGAATGATAACCCGAGAGTCTCCAAAGACTGTCAGGGATTGAATATTCCAGCTGAGAGCGAGTGTCAGCCCCTGCCATAAAGCTAGAGCCTCTGCTCTATTGTTAGTTTCGATGCCTAAACCCAGTGAAACCTGAATAAACAGTTGCCATCAGGTTTTAGAAGTACTCTCCTCCACCCGCAGCACCTGGATTGCCTTTAGAGGCCCCGTCAAAGTAAAGACAGTGGTCATCTAGGGCCGATCTCCACTTGAGAATTCCTGTTCTTCGAGTCGAATTTCCCACTTTGCATGGCAAAAGGCTGGGGAAGTAGTGATGGATTGATTTTTAGGGCCAAAATCTTTAAGCCAGAGCTCTTCCTCACTATCGAGCTTTGCTTCATTCCTTAAGGCTGGCTTGACATCCATCGTTTCTCCCATTATAGCTCTTTTTTGGAGATTACGCTGTTTGCTGTGCAGATTTCTCCTCTAAAAATTCTGTTATTCCTTTCCAGCCATAAACCAGCATGATGAATTTAGGGGTCCACATCCAAGCAGTTTTTAAAAGATTTTTTTTTTTATTGAGGCAGAAGGGTGATAGCTTGGCCCACTCATGGAGGAGATTTGACACATTACTTGGCAGCTCAATCTTGTTCGCCAGTGAACTCAGAACCCCTTCCAGACTGTCTTGGCAAAGGGGCACAACAACATCAGATGATCAGCTGATTCTTCCTCTGAAATCCATAAAGGGCATCTAGAAGGCCCTTCCATTCCCCGTTTTCTCAGGTTGTCTCCTGTTAGCACACTGTTATGGGCAAGCGTCCAGCTGAAGAAGTCGATTTTTGGAAGAGAAGGGAAGCTCCATATGAAGTTCCATGGCGAAGGATCTGGGGGAACGTTCTGAACAGCTATCAATCTTTTGTATCCTTCAGCTGCTGAGTAGGTACCTGTTGGGAGCCCCACCCTCTTTTGTCCTTGGTGAAGCAGACAGAGGAGATTTCCCTTGCAGGTTGTCTAACAGTAAAGAAGCTTCTGTATTCAAATGTTGTGGAACCTCTCCTAGGTTCCAGCTGTCCCATCTTCTGTCAGCATCCTCCGTCCAGTTGGAAATGTCCCAAAGGGTTTCTTTATTGTTAGATTGCAACCATAGTTTAATATTTGCCAGACCCTCTTTCTGGTGTAGAGGTTGATCTCCAAGAATCTGATCTTTCCATATTCTAATTTTCTTCCCATTGCCTGGGATCCAGTAGAGATTGGTAATGAAGTTCTCCAGGGTTGCGTTACATAGCTTGGAAATAGGGGAACCTTTGGAATTTTTTGGTGGGAGTTCCAGACATCTCTGACGTTTACCGTTGTAGTATTTCTTCCACAGTACTTTTTTGCTCCAGCTTATTTTCCCTGCCACAATATTCCACAAAATTTTTGAACCTAGAGCCATATTTTGAGCTGCCATGTCTCTCATTTGCAGACCTCCTTCTCTGAATGGTTTCTTTATGGTATCCCAATTTACTAAGTGAAGTCTTCTTTCATTATTTTTCCCCCCTTCCCACAGGAATCTTCTCAATAAGCCTTCCATTTTATTGAGAAAAGTTTTGGGGGCAAGGAGAATGGAGTGCTGATAAAGAGGCATGCTTGTAAGGACAGATTTTATAAGAATTGTTTTCCGGCAGAGTTCAACCAGGAGGCTCCCCAGGCTTGTATTCTGAGCTTTAACTTGTCTAACAAGGGCATCCAGTGGACGACTTTAGGATTGGATCTGAAAATTGGGATCCCAAGGTATTGAAGGAGTCCCAGTCCTGACAGATTTTCATTTCCATAAGCCTGGCTATGTCTGCAAGGTTTTTGGCTGAGCAATTCCAGCCATAGATTGTACTTTTTGCGTAATTTATTTTACTGCCGGATGCTTCCTTATAGATGTCCAGTTCATTTTTGAAAGCTCTGGCCGAATTAATGCTCGCTCCTCCCAGCAGCAGAGTATCATCGGCAAATTGAGCATGGTTTATATCTTTGACATTCTGCACCATTCTAAGGCCTGGCAGAATTTGGATTTGCTGGCAGAATTCAAGCTGGAAACTTAGAACTGAAGCTTGAATAGCATAAAGCAGAGGGGACAGCGGACAACCTTGTCTTAATCCCCTGGAAGCTGTAAAGAATTCAGTCGATCGGCCATTAACCAACGGTGCAATCCAAGGAGAGGAAATGCAGGCTTTCACCCAATTTATGAAATTTAGTGAGAAACCCATTTTCATCATAACAGCAAACAGAAATTCGTGCCTCACCCTGTCGAAGGCATTAGCCAAATCTAGTTTTATTACCATTCCTTTCTCTTTTCTCTGGCCACTTGAATGGACTGCCTCTTGAACCAGCACTATATTATCCAGGATCTTTCGCCCTTTGATGAAGCCTCCTTGGTTTTCCGGAATGATGTCTGGCAAAATATTCTTGAGGCGATTGGAAATTATTTTGGTAATCAGTTTATAACTAGTATTACACAAAGATATGGGTCGAAATCTACTGAATTCTAAGGCTCCTTTCTCTTTCGGAATCAAAGCAAGGAAGGCTGAATTGGTACTCCCTCCTATCTTTGCACAGAGTTGGGACTTCCTGACCATTCTCAAGAGGTCTTTTTTTATAGTTGACCAGCAAGATTGATAGAATCTAGCTGAGAACCATCAGGCCCTGGCGCTTTGTCCGGATCCATGCCATCACGGCTTTCTTGAGTTCTTCCATGCTGATCATAGCAGTCAGCATATTATTGGCAGAATCTTTCACACAGCTGGGGATTAGTTTGTAACGGATAGGCTTGAGGGTCTATCGGCTGGTCATCTGGCGCTGAGTAAAGATCTTTAAAAAAGGAAAATGCTGCTTTCTTGATACCTTCAAAATCATTAACCACTGCCTCTTGGAATCTGATTTCTGAAACATTTTTGAATTGCTTTCTAGCTTCGGCATGCCTGTGGAAGAAACTTGTATTTTTGTCTCCGGCCTGTAACCATAAATTTCTAGATTTTTGCCTCCAATACTCTTCTTCTTCCCTACTAGCTTTATGAAGGGCTTTTTGCAGCTCAACTTCTTTTTGGAGAAGACTTTGGGTAATAATTGAATCCTCCATTGATGATTGATGAACAGCAAGGTTTTCTAAAGACTCTTTTCTTTTGGAAGCAGGGGTTTTCAAAGTTTTAGCCCATTCCTTTAGTCTTCTCTTAAGAGTCCGCAACTTTTCCTCCCACACGAAGAAGGGGGATCCTTTTATTTTCCGATTCCATTCTTCTGAAACCAGCTCATTGAAACCCTCTTGCTGAATCCATAATGGACTAAATCTAAATGGAATTGGGCCCAGAGAATCATCCATGGAAAGCTCGAGACTTATGGGTTTATGATCGGAAGTGCAATTGGGCAGAATTTTGGAAGAAGCCATAAGCCCGGAGGTGAGAAAGGAGGCTTGGACGAGGAATCTGTCCAATCGAGCAGCTATATGTGTGGGGCCTAGTCTTTTATTAGACCAAGTGAATTTCCCAGCTGATGGTTTGATGTCCTCCAAATCCCAACCAATCATAATATCTTCTACCCATTCTCTGGACGGATCCCTTACCGGGGAACCTCCTTTTTTCTCTTCAGCTGCTAGAGTAACGTTCAGATCCCCTGCAATAATGATATTTTCTGGGTTGTGCAAACTAGAAATGACTGGAGCGAATCCCAACAAATTTTTTTCTCTGATAGAGAGACTGGAGCATAGAGGTTAAATATACTTACTTGTTGACCAGATTCTTTGTGGAGGAGCTGAGTAAAGATCCAGTGCTGGCTACTTTCTTCCTGACTCAAGTCGTATTTGGAGCTGTCCCAGAAGGAGGCAATCCCACCAGAGGCGCCTCTAGCACTGACAGCTCTACCAGGGCCTTTGCGCCAAAAGGTTTTGCTGGTTTGGAGGAGAAGAGTGTCCTCCAGTTTTGTCTCCTGGATGAGAAAGATTTCAGGCATGTGCATTCTCACAATATCTTTCAGAGCCTCTTCTTTCAGCCTGCTACCTAATCCTCTGCAATTCCACGAGACGTATTTCATTATTTATTGGAGTGGGGGGAGGTGGCCCTTTTGGAGCCTTGTTATGCTTGCGCCCGGATCTTGTGTTCATCATTCCTTTTAGGGTTTTCTGAGAACCTTGGAGAACATCCATGTAGGTTATCTCCTCTCTCTGTTTTTTCTTGGATTTCCGGCCCCTAGTCGATTTGATGGGAGTTATTTGTGTGCTGTCTGATTCGGAGTCTCTTTCTTCTGAATCTTCCACTGATTCAGAGGCAAGACTTATGTGTTCATCATTGCCTGCTTTGTCCCCTTGATCTGCCTTGACTGGTTGGACATTTGATTCTTCTTCGGTGTCCTTCCTTTTCTTTGGTTGATCTTCCGTTTCTTCATTTTTCTCTGAAGTCTCCCCCTTTTCAAAGGAGGTTGGGCCTTCATGTGAGACTGGATTGGTCTTGTCATTGATCTGGGGATTTACCTTTGATCCTGATTGCTTTTTTTCATTCGGCTTTGTGACTACCTTTCCCTTTTTTATTTCCTTCCATCCTTCTTCTTCCTCTTTGTCCCCTGAAGGTGCTTTGGGGCAGTTTCGTTGAAAATGGCCGTGCTCATGGTAGATTCTGCATTTGAATGGCAGTTGCTCATAGTCCAACTTCTGGTAATGGTGCCAATCTCCCACTGAAAGCTTGATGGCTTCCGGTAACCCAGCTTCTAGATCAACTTCCACGCATATTCTGGCGCAAGTGTATTGGCCCTTGTTATCAGCTTTGTCTATGAATCTGCCCAAACCGTTTCCTATCTTTTGCAGAGCTTGAAAGCTCCAGCAGTGTATTGGCAGGTTGGGGAGCCGGACCCAAACAGGGACCTCCTTTGGGACATCAACTGAGGGATCAAAATCGGGCGTCCATTTATTCAGGAAGAGGCCTTGGTTTCCCATGAAGTATGGACCGTTTCTGAACACCAGATCTCGGTCTTCTTTGGTAGTAAATTCGAAGATGAAGAAGCCCTTCCAACCGCATAGCTGATCACATTGTTGGGGAGGAGAGGTCTCCAGTTTCTTTGCACCCATTCATCGGTCGATTTTGAGGATGGCCACCGGCCCATAAATTGCCCTACTAAACCTCTGTCAGCCAAAGCAAGGGCGATTTTGATGGTTTGATCTTCTGGCAAAGCTATTTCTGGGATTTCTTCCAACTTTTTTATAAATTTCGGGACTTCAGGATGAATTCGGGGTTTGCCTCTCTGCGAAATTATGCGTCTAAACGCTTCTGCTGGGGATATCGGAGGGGTGGGAGAGATCTCCGCACCCCCTGGAGCAGCCATGGCGGCGGCGGCAGCTGATCTCTAACCTAATCGAACGCAGCACAGCGCGTTCCTTGATTAAAAAGATGGTTATTCCACATCATAATCCATTATTACAATAATCGATAGGTTGGATTTAACAATCAATAGTTTGAACTGTTTCTGAATACCCTTGTTGCCAAAATTGTCTATTTTATAATGTTGGATTTGAAAACTTCAAAGGACGAACAAAGTAATTGGCATAGTCTGTGTTATAAGTTATCACTGAACACAAATCCAGGCCCACATCAGAATTCATTATTACAATAATGGAGGGGTCGAATTTTGATGTACGAACCTGTTGTAAAATAATGTTCAAATGATGTTTATATCATAGTTACCAAATTCTGGTGAATTGGCCCAAAAATTAGGAAAATTTGGTAATAAGATTCGTTGCGCGGATTAATACACAGGTTTGAATAATGTACAGTAATGTATGAAAACCAAAAAAAATTGTTTTAAAAAGTTTGCAAAAAGGAATAACATGTTTACTCAAACTTATTTTGCCTTTAGGCAAAACATTTTGTTGGATTATAGATCACAATTATCAGGTGCATGTATACTCTGAAATCGTAATCACCATAGATTGTGATTAACAAGTCTATGTTCACTGAAATCATGAACATTGGTGATGACTAAAGGAATTCATTTTTGACATTATCACCAAGTTCTACTAAAGGTACTCTTGTTAGAGGTGTATGTTTGCAAGCTCCACTGTCCATATACCAGTTGACATCAGACATGATGTCAGATGACAGGCATGAGACCATTGAGAAGTGTATCTCAAGAATGGATGAAAGCTCATCCACTTGAGCTAATGCTTTTTCACTCCTTGCAAGTCACTTCTAGCACTGTTGCTTGCCCTTCCCCTTCTTTTGATGACATTGGAAGCAAAGTGCCCAAACTTTTGACACTTGATGTGGCTCAAGTCCTTCTTTCCCTGGTTACAAGAACCTGGCTTCTCTTTCTTCCCTTTTTAACCCTTCGTAGTTCCTCTTTTCTTGTTGCCCTTATTCATCTTACTAATGAGGACAACATTTTGCTCCTCAATACCTGCAATAGTATCCAATATTGTCTCCTTCTAGTTGAAGTCATTCCATAGCCTGCTAAAAATGGGAAGTTTTTTTTGGCCAAATGTCATAGCCAAAATGTTTCCAAAAAGAACAAGACCTATTTAATGCAATGAGCATTGGGTACTAGCTCTTTACCCTTCACCTACTAATTTTCATCTTCAATGATTCTTTATATGTCACAATGCTTCTCGAATTTATGCCTTACGACATTTCCTTTGCAACATCTGGTGCAAATGCTAGTTTTAGACTAAAACCATTTTTTATCCTAAAGTAAAACTCAAAATTATTTTTAATTAGTATTCTTTCATCTTTCTTAAATACAAAAAAACAAATTAACAATTCAAAACTGATAATACATATATCCAGCAAGAATATAAATATATCCCCACAAAACACTAATAAATCATTTCAAATGCCATATTTTTCCTTTAACAAGGATGGTTGTTAAGCAACAAGTTCTTGCCAAATAGGGAGTGTACGTTGCAGTACTAGAAAACTTAGAATACTTGCACTCAATTATTCTGACCTAGTCAAATCTCATTAATTTAAAACCAAGTGGGTAGAATAAATAGAAGGTAGTAGCACCAGCACATGGGTCCTTGCAAGCTCCATAATTCCAGATCTACCAATACAGTACTAGAAAACATAGAATTCTCGCACTCAACTATGCTGACCGAGTCAAATCTTATTAATTTAAAACCAAGTGGGTAGAATAAATAGAAGGCATCAACACGTGGTCCTTGCAAGCTCCATAATTCCAAATCTATAGTTAAGACACTTGCATAAGTGGGTGTCTGACTGCAATGAAGTCTGTTGCATGGGCAGAACATATCTATGTCGATGGCACCATAGTAGAATAGCCAACAAGTTGAACATCTTTATGCGAGATCATATATGAACATGACCACATAATAGGCACGAGACCATCCAGAGTCGTAACCAGGCGGAGTCGTAACCAAGCAAGCAGAGTTTTGAACCTAGCAGCTCTGGCATAAGCACCTGCAACTAGCAACTGTAGATAGATTCAACATATCCATGCTGATATCGTATGCGAGCCAAGTATATATGGTTGCTATGATGAGGTGTCTCATGCAGACATTATAAGATTGTATTATGACAAGTATACCAAATTCATTTTCAAATAATTTTGAACCAAATATTTAGACAACGAACTTAAGCCATGTGGAAACAAATATTTAAACAACGAAACATGTGGAACCATGTGGGCTCCTCAGGAGGGCCACTTGCCTCATGATCATATTTTCTAGAACACAGCATGCACATTACCCTATTTTCCATAACATAGCATGTAATACATGGATGAATTTATATCCAAAGCTCTAGCTTCCCCTTGAATGGTTTCATATTCATTTTGAAATAGTCCACAAGCAGATCTAGTCTCGGTCGATCTAGTTGAAGCCATTAAAGTCGATTTAGCAACATCCCTTCCAGCAGTTCGATGGCGTAGGCAAGTGTGGATCCACCCATTCCATATCTGTAGTAGAGTACAGGAAA
The DNA here is from genome assembly GCA_031772625.1 of Pinus tabuliformis. Classification (NCBI taxonomy): domain Eukaryota; kingdom Viridiplantae; phylum Streptophyta; class Pinopsida; order Pinales; family Pinaceae; genus Pinus; species Pinus tabuliformis. The sequence continues at coordinate 697,165,215 of CM062805.1, read as the reverse complement.
TGGAGTAACAATAAATGATCCAATGCAATCTGAATGCAAAGGCACGATGCTTGAGCCTCGCAGGATCACGTCGATTGCTTTTCAGCTTGAGCATCTTAGTGCTCACTTGTTGCAAAGGGGAATGTTTCCGGACCAAAGTTCTGATTTTGCTACTTGGTTTGAAATGCTTGAATTCTTTATTAATTTGACTAGAAATAGACCCTAGTTTATTTTTGTCCTTAAATTGTTAGCACATGGCATGTCACTGTTTGTTGCTACACATTTTATTACATGCTACACAATCACCTTTGCGGTCGTGGCTAGGTGTTGAACATTGTTAGTGCTATATATGGTTGCATCTCAAGCCATAAACGTTGCTTTAGTGATTCCCACAATCTCAAATAAGCTTTTGGGGCCAGGTGCAAGTACCGCAAGTCTTTGACATCAGAGCACTGTCTTTTATGCAATAGTTTAGCTAGAGGAAAGAGCTTGTTTCAATGGTTTGCTAAAAAATGAGCGACAAATGAGCTGCTTCTGACATGCCTCAGATATTCTGGGGCAATGTAATGCATCTTGTTTATAGATGAAGCACTTTTGAAAAATTGCAGATGAAGTTTTTCTTTGTCAATTATTGCAGTTGTCTTTTTTTTATCGAGTGACATTTGGTATTTAGGGACCAGCAATAATTGCTTGTTCCTGTATTTGCTTGTCACTAGTTGGGTTCCACCCTCTGCATCATTTTTTGTTTGTTTACCGTTGTGCTGTAAACATCCTTCGTAACCTACCCTGGTCTATAGGACCTTCTAGTTAAGTTGATTTAAACAGAAGATAGATCGAAATTTAATTGAAGGAGGTTGAATATTTAAGATATTTATGGATTTTAAAATGCTTGGTATAACAATTATTCAATAATTGGTTGTTCATCTCATGAACCAGGAAAGGGATTGATTCAAATTTTCATAATGGCTAGAATAAATCACCTACCTACACACCGCCTTAAGGCCGGTCCACATGCTATGCCTCCTATACAAGACGACCCTTATGTTAAACAACCCTTATGTTAGGGTCCCACGGCCTTTGCCACCTCACCCTGCCCTTGTTGATGAGATTTATGATGGACCCTATGGAAGAAGACCAGACCCTCTACCTCCACATCCTGCACTATTAGAGGAGAAGAGTGCGACTCAACATTAAGAGATTCAGGGATTTCTTGTAGAGAACCAACAATTTGCTGCCATACATGTAACTTTACGACAAGAACTTGCTGTCGCGCAACAGGAGTTGCAACACTTGAATCATGTAGTTGGTAACATGCAGGCTGATAAAGAGCACCAACTCAGAGAGTTGTTTGACAAATCCATGAAGCTAGAAGCGGATTTGAGTGTGAATGAGCCAATTAAATATGAACTTATGCAGTTGTGTGCAGATAATCAGAAGATGGGTGTTGCAAGGCAAGAATTGACAGCTCAAGTGCAAGCACTCCCACAAGATTTGGCAAGAGCACGAGTTGATATGCAGCAGTTGGGTGCAATGAGGGCAGAGATAGAAAGCCTGCATCAGGAGCTACAATGAGCAAGGTAGTAAACTTCTTGTAGTTCTTGTAGCTATTCAAATGTTCATTTATAATATTATGCAACTGCTCATATGCATGTCATACCTATTTTGCGTTTCTTACATTTGAATTCCCAAATTGTTTTGAAAAGTTCTTTTTTGATTTGTTTTGTAATTCTAACCTGCAAAGCACTCCTAATATGATGAGTGTATTTTTGCATTCTAGTGTTGAATGAATAATTACCTAACTACCATTGAATACGAGAAGAAGGCATGTGCTGACTAGCTAGAACAGGTTCAAGCAATGGAGAAAAACTTGATTTCAATGGCTGGTGATTTGAAATTTGTATTCATACTTGTTGATTTTGTTTTAACAATCGCAGAATTCACCACATAACAAAAAGGGGGCGATAGACATATGAAATTTGTATTCATATTTGTTAAACATCAAGTCAAGAAAAAAAGAAATAATACAGAGTTGCATCAATATGAATGCAAGCTTGGCGTCTCAAGCTCATAAACTCCACCAACAATATGCCTACAAGATTTGACGTTTCAAAAGCCCAACGATGCCTGCTATGAGTGGTCTCAAGCGAACGAGTTCAGAGATTGAGCCTAGATTCAGGTGGGTATCTAGATGCCGGATAGTTTGTAAGTAAACTTTACAATTTTCATTTTATCAAGATCTTGTGTTTGTTATAGTTCTAGGCTTTTATGAATTGCAATAACAGGAAATATGATAAAATGCCCATGAACACTTTGTCGTTCAAGAGAAATACAACCATTAAATTTCGCTTAAAAGACTAGAGCAAATTTCTTGTCACGTTTAACTCAACTTTAAGCATAGATGGGTTATAACTTTACTTTGTATTTGTGTGGAGAAGTTGCTATGACAATTATTTTTCTTTGAAAAAAATGATAGAGTTGCTTTGAGAGTGTTCTAAAGAAGGAAAACAGAATTTTGCAGGAATACCATAACCCATGATAGGAAAAGTTTTTCTCTAGAGCAGATATGTGTTATGCTTACCCAAATGAATCTTCGTTCGTTCGGTTTAGCAGAGATCATCCACAACGTTAGAGTGACTCCAACCGAATAACCTCATATTAGACCATACCACTGGGAACCACATTAGACAGAGTAGTAGAGACACAGGGATCACACCTTGTTTTTGACGGAGGAGCATACTAATACTACTTTTTGATAGAGGAGCAAACTACTACTACTGCAGAGCATTGAGCATGTGGGGATAGAGGGCTCAAGCGTATGACACAACACTGTCAAGTGTATAACACAGAAGCGGTGACACCTGTTACATGCAGGCATAAGAAGTGGTGGCAGGTAGGCAGAAGCGATGGCAGGCACACAAGCCTACAATATAGTTTAGTGGTGAACAATATTTTTACTTAACATAAAATGCTTGAGAACATTTTAGAATTAATGTTGGCATTACTTTATCGGAAGAAAATTTTGAGAAAATAATACTTTCTACCCCTGATTATTATTGTGCCTCTCTCCCTCGAGAAGAGGCCAAATAAGATGTAAAAGTTATTGATGGGCTAACAAAAACAATGCGAAGATTTAATAGGTTGTAATAGGGTGGACAATAAATTTTGTCTTAAAACTTTGGTTTTGATGTTTTGACTAATAGCAAGCATCTAACTGGCCCGTGCCCGCCCTCAGGGCAGGGAGGGACTAATAACATGACAAGTCCACCTACGTTTATGAGTAATAGCCAACCATAATTCTTCTCTTTAATTCTCCTCATTGGCAAATATATTTTATAATTTTTACCCCGAAATCAATAAAATAACGTTATACTTCAAAACAATATTTCGTCATTGCCAATTGCCCCTCAAAAATGAAGAAATCAATAAAATAACATTTTACTTCAAAATGTTAATAATAAAGATAAAAATAACTATGACGCAAAGAATGAGTTAATCGTTCCATTGAATACCATATGCTTGTTGCGGTCGTTTCATTCATGTGACCAACATTCGTTTACGAGGTTAACGCAACCATTGGCAACCATGGATGGTAAACCCTAATCTAAAACCCTAGCCTGAGTCGCCCTTTTCTCTATATTTGGGTGCGGAGCAGTGCTTTCATCCCAATCTCAAGCCGCAGAGGTAAGATCTCGCTCATGCTCTATATTTGTTTTTCTGGATGCTTGAAGTAAACTGTTGATGTGATTCTCCGTGATGCCAAATTTGATGACGAGTCTGATGCGCATAATACTTGATGCAAAATGAGGCATTTGTCTGAGAGGTCACAAGTTTTATTATTGTTAACCGCCGTATGATGAAAACAACTTGTTTTTCACGATGGTCTTCAGAGGGCATTCGCCGGAGCTGAAAACCCTTAAAATTTCTGACGGCTTTAACTGAGTCAAGTTTTACCCTTTTATGTATTTTTCGTTAAATGGCGATGCTTGCCTTTTGAGTTTGGCCTGTATATCTGCCCGAACAGACGACGGGTGCTTTCGTATGAGAAATAATGCAATTGTGCCCATCATCATGTTCCGGTGGGGTTTAGATTGTGCCGTACTTCTTAGGAAAAAGCTCATACATTTTTTGGTGTTTTCTAGGTTTAAGATTTGGGGTTTATAGTAGGATTCATTGATGATGATAACTGATGACAAATGGCGGAGGTGTTGCTGTATGTATGCAGCTCCTTTGAAGCATGCTCACGGTTTGTCTGAAATATTTGATTGTTTTGGGGGAAATTAGTGGTTAGGGCAGAAGCTTTCATTTCTTTTAGTTGTTAGCCAAGCTTTCCATCCTGAAATGTGCTTATCATTTCAGATCCTCTGGTCTAAGAGGACCTGTATTTCTAGAGTCACCTTCTGAAGTGTTTCATACCAAGTCGGTTTTTTTTTTTCATTTAATTAGATGTAGCGCTTTTACCAACAATGAATTTACTGTCTTACTGAGTTGCGGTTGATTTGCGTTATATTTTTCATTATATGTAACAAAAGGTTTTGATCAGCTGCCAGTGAACGGCATACAAGAAATTCCTGTTATCAACATAATTGACCCCCCCATTAATTTTCTTCTTTCATCACTGATAATGGCATTTTAGATCCCCAATTACGACCTGCTAATTATTTGGAACTGCAAATAATTTTGCTCCTCTTCCATTAATCACAACCGAGTAATTCCAACCAGATGGTTTTAGCCTAACAAAGCAATATGTTTTTCTGTATACAACGGGTGCCCAACATAAAATATGTTTTTCTGTATGCAACGAGTGCCTAACAGAGAAATATGCGGGATATTTCTACAAAAAGTTAAATACTCCCATTTGTATTTGTTTGAAGGCCTATGCTAGCAGCATCAAAATCTGTCGATAAGTCTCATAAAGTCTGACAAAGGCAGGAATACAAATTAGACATTAAACTGCACAGAAGGTCCTGACTGACCAGCCATATATAAATCCATCAAAATCTGTATAGTAAGCTCCAGCGCACCCCACGTTGAGCTCAGTACATCAATATTTACCAGAACAAAATATGTTGAGTTTTCTAAAATGTTAAAAACTCTCCATTTAGTCACTAAACTGAACAGCCATATATGTAAATCCATCAAATTCTTTAAAATAAGCTCCAGTCCGTCCTACTTTGAGCTCGGTACGTCAACATTTTCCAGAATAAATTTACAATTAAAACTGTATTCATTCCCAATCATGGAAAGGGAAATGTCTGTCCATGAGACGGTAGCGTGTCTGGTAGGCTGTCACCCTGTTCCCCTGGTAGGCTGATTTTAGTGTCTAATCCAATAGCAACATCAAAGTGCTTGATATAATGAAGATATTCAGTCTGCAAATAAGCTACCTGAAAATTTGTCGTTACCTCTATTTGAAACAAAATTTGCAATTTGTCACTATATCAAATTTGAGTTTATTTTGAAATTGCAGTTTTCATTATATGAAATTTTTGATATTTTGAAAGAATCATCGTGAAAATTACTTAATTCTGAAAAAAATTCGAGATATCACACTTTTGCTTTTAGAGGTTCCATTTAGTTATATTCGGACCATCTTTTTGAAATAAGTGTTTTTGGAGGTGCCCTTTAGTTACACTCAACACTCTTTTGGTGTTTTATCTAAATATGAACAAAGAATGTTGAGAATAATTATAAAATGCTTTGTGATACCATACTGTAAGAAATAAAACACTGGAAACAAACTTGAAAGGTTGAAGGGTTAGCATTTCATTGAGGGAAAGAGTTTTTATTTATGAATTTCTAGCCCTTTAATGTAGTGTTCAATTAATAATGTTATTTTTTTTTTGTTTTTCGAAGGAGTGGTTATAGGTGACAAAATCTGGATTATGGGCCATAACTCTTACATAATTCATTAAGTTACGTCAAAATCTTGCTCTGTGAAGTCTAATACACACAATCTACGTCAAAATCTTGCTCTGTGAAGTCTAATACACACAATCTATGCTTATGACATTTTTTTTTTGTAGTATATCTAAATAGATGCCTACTATATATCTTGAAGTAGATGTCTAAATACATACAAAACTTACACAACATTAGAAACTAAGGATCAAAAGGTGAAATTCCATAAGGCACACCTTCAGAGTCGGCTGGTTTCGAGCTTGGATTGACCTTCCTCTTTTCCTCATTGTTTCTTCTCTGGATTCATCCACTTGAGCCAGCTGAAGCTTGGCAACAAACAAATCCTCGATCTCCTCCATTTTGCTGTGATTGGGTGCAAGTTTTGTTGTTAATTCACGCTGGAGGTGATCAATTTTGATTGGCATTAGCTTGAGCTTAGAATTGGTTAATAATTGAAGAGAATTGCGAGCCTTTTCCTCAGCTTCCTGTCTCTGCTTGAAGGGGAGTTGCATGCTCTTCATAACCTTGAGAACCTTATCCAGAATTACGTTGATGTCTACAGATTTGGTTTTATGTGAAGGAGGAACCCATGTTTGCCATGGCAAAATTACCCAACAACACTAATTTGCAAGGACGTGCTTGATTAAACATTGAGATGTTAACCATACCATGCAATGTTTAAAGCCCAGAGGAGGATATAAATACTTATTAGACGGACGCAAACCTGAGGATCCCGCTACCAGAACTGTGGGAACCATCATGAGCTCTGTGATCTTGGTCAGTCTCCATTGAATGTTGGATTGGAATCCCCAAGAGAAAATGTCTTTGAATTCTCCGCTGAAAATAACACTGGCTATGAAGAAAATAGAGAAATGGCCCCGGTGTGATGCAAATTAAATGCCTCTTTCTTAGTCGGCTAATTAAACAAAACCCAACACTCGTGACTCATCTAAAACAAACACCAGGCAGAGGGAGATTAAGTACATGAGCCAAGTGTTAATGCTAAGGCGACAAGGTTACTCCATGGGGAAGGATTGAGGCCCTCAAATCAAATACAATAATTCACCGACAGATTGCATGCTTCATAAAATATTCAACTCTCCTCCATATTAAATGCTTATAAATTGATTTTGATGTTCCTTTATGCTATATGAAAACATCTTGGCAATGGGGAGAGAATCCCGTGAGACAACCTTGTTGTTGTGTTATCTAATATATCTGCTATGGAATTTAAATTTCTTACTACATGAAAGAGAACAACTTGCTCAAATTGCTGAAGTTGGAGAAGGATCCTCAACTCCATGGGAGAGTGCATCGCTTTAGGGCCATGTGTAGCCTCCCATACTTGCCGGATCACTATCATTAAGTCACCAAATATCATAATTCTTTGAATTTAGCCTCCCATACTTGGATCACTATCATTAAGTCACCAAATATCATAATTCTTTGAGTTTAGCCTCCCATACTTGCCGGATCACTATCATTAAGTCACCAAATCATAATTTTCTTTTCGATGGTTTGATTTAAACTTGCCAAAAGAGCGAGGAACTCTGCTTGATTATTGGTGATTGATCCCAATCCCCATACATATTGAGACCCAGTTTTTCCATGGGGGCCAAGAATCACCTCTCTTACTCTTGCCACCACTATTTTTAATAATGTTAATTTATGGAATGTGATGTAAATTCCTTTTTAAATTTAATTCCATTTTGGTTTTTAGAAGTGTCTTAAGGATAACCTTCGTAACCTTTAAAATGGGTCTATGTTATTTTTCATATTCATGTCTAATTAGTTAAAGAAGGGTTGATGTGCTCTTCAGTGGTTTACTTGGCAAGTTCGTGTTATATAAAGTTATGTGAGTGATGAGCTTCTTTGTTCAAATTTTGTGATTGTCATAACTCGTGTGTCATCTTTGGGGCACGATGGTTATACATAAATGCTATGTCAAAAGGCTCAACCCATTGATCGATTCCTCACTTTGAATTGTTTTTTGAAGCCCTATAAGAATGGTTACAATTGAAGATCCAAATCTTAAAATAAGATGTAAACGCTTTACTTTTTATTTGATATTTGATTATCTTGATATCTCATAGTGAAATCACAAAAAGGTTATAATAGATTGATATAAAAATTGAATTTATCATGTTATTACAATAAAAAAACGTGGTAAGTTAAATCTTCAAGACTGTTGAGACATGAATATTACACAAAGAGTTCACACGAAACTTAAATTCGCAAGCCTTTTCCACCATAGAATCATCTTGACTTTATATTGATTTGGAACTCATTGAGAAATCCATTAGAGACTCTTGATGATCTATGAGGAGACAAAGCAACAAAACCAAATAATTCAAGAGAGCCATGAAATCACCACGCTCACTAAAGACATAGGAAAAGGCCATGATAGGAACAAGCAGACTATGGCTCAACGGAGACAGGATAGATGACAAACCAACAGGTACCAACAAACCACCTTACGGGAGCCCAACAACTTGATTAAAAAAACTTTATAACAACTGCCCATTGCAAAGAAGTAACGAAAGAGGCTAATGGTTGCCTTTGTTATGCAAACACAATGGCTGAAGAACTAAAATAAGCATTGTCTCAGAGGAGGGAACAAACCCAACAACTTGATTAAAAAAACTATATAACCACTACCCAATACAAAGAAGTAACAAAAGAGGCTAATGGTTGCCTCTGTTACACAAACACCATGGATGAAGAATTAAAATAAGCATTGTCTTAGAGGAGGGGGCAAACACTGTATGAACCAATCTAAGCAACTAACAAGAGCTCTCCACCATCCACCTCCACGTTGCAACATAATTTCCCCCTACACTGTCCTCAACTATTGTTTTAAAAAACGACCGAGCCGACTTCGATTCGGCCGAGCCAGACCGAGCCAATGCCTTGCCGGGTCGGCTCGGTGGCCGAAACAGAATAGCTGGCCGGGTTGTTACCGAGCCGGCTGAGCCAGTGATCGACTCGGCCGACTCGGTAACAACTCAACCGGTTCGGTAACAACCCGACTGACTCGGCGCTTTGAAAAAAATCTTGAAGCACATTTGTCAAAAGTTGTTTTGCCTCTTTATCAACAGTTCGGTTGTTGTTTATTGCATATTTATAGCCCTAAAGTAATCTATGATTGTGAGAGTTTTGAAAATTACAAGGCTGAAGTATGGTTATCCTAGTGGCATGAATTGGAAAATTGAAACAATGCATTGAGCCATACAATGTTTTTAAAAAAGCAAACGTTCTGCCAAAATGGACTAATAGATACATATTTACCTCTGATTGTTCTGGAGCTTGACCAGAATTAAATCAAGGGTTTTGAGACTTCATTAGGGGCAAATTTCTTGAAATCATCTCCAGTAGTCTAGGTAGAAGCATGAGATAGGCCGTCTTGTAGCAAAGGCACAAATTTGAAGACATTTGTTGATCAGTTCATTGGCTTATCATTTGGGAAGCTATGATTGGTTGCAGAGAATTGGTATTATTGTTGTTGTATTCTAGTGATTTTCCTTGGCCTGAGGCAGAAAAAAAACCTGGCATTGGTGGCTAAGTATGAACTTTGTATTGGATAGTGCACTTGGTGCCATTTTGATAGAATGGATATATTCATGAGCCTACTTTGATCATATGTTGTCTTCTCTCTATATTCTAAAGCTTTGTGTTTGGAAACATGAATGAAAATCTTTAATTTTTTTTTTAATAATATAAAAAATAAATATTTAATGTATTTTTTACAATGACCAAGTCATTGAAATCAAACCGGCCGAGTTGATACGGAGTTGGAGTCGGAGCCGACCCTCGACCGTTTTTGAACCGGAGTTGGAGTTTTAAAACATTGTCCTCAACTAGTGCCATTATGGTAATAACCCATATGATTCACACTCTCACCTAGAGGGTACTAGGAGGCCGATGTCCCAAGAGTTTGCGCTGATTCACAGTGAAGGCTCATCCTCTTGTAGAGCAAGAGAATGATAGATCTAGGAGCACACCTGAGACTAGGGGGCAACAATTATATGACATTTCAAAGCTTTTGGGTGTCGACTCAATTTGGAGGTTACCTACTTGTACGCACCATAATTGCTAGGAGGACATGTCCCAAGGCAACGTAATTGAGTTAGGGGAGGGTCTCATTTGTGAGCTTACCATGTCAATCTAGATTCCCTTTAGGGAGATCTGTCCCAATGTTAGCCATCTCATCTGCTTGAGTATTATTTGCCCTCAAAGACATGGTAGAATTGAGATCTTGGAATGTAATTCAGAAGATTGAGGATTCTTGTAACGCTCTGAGTGATCTTTACATCATGAGGCATAGTTTTACTTGTGATTCTCAAGAAGAGGAGGGAATCTTCGATAAGGATTCTTGGAATGCGCGCTGAGTGATCTTTACATCCCAATGTAGAGTTTTACTTATGATCCTCGATAAGAAGGGGATCTCTTATCACAATGATTTCTTGTATATTCATTTTCACGGCTTGTTTTATCCCCTAAAATAGAGCATAGACAACATTAATAATGTTTTAACTTTTCTTTCTAAATCCCTCTGCGTATTTATATCTTTGTTGTTCCTTGGGATGAAAAATCATTTGCCGCCCCTTTCGTTACATTTTTATTAAAAAATATTATTACTATTAATGTATTTATGTTAAAAATGATTTTTAGTTAATGTGGGGCTTCTTTTCAGCATGTGCTTATTTAATAAAAGTAAATGAAAAAGAAAGAAAGTTCAGTATGTCAATAATCTGTTAATTTGGGAAAGGGCTCTTTTTATAAAGATAAGAAAATTCACAAAATTAACATCGTCAAACCCGTTAAGTTGGTAAAGGGTTCTTTTTATAAAGATGAGAAAACTCACAAAATTAACATGGTCAAACCCGTTAATTTGGCAAAGGGCTCTTTTTATAAAGCTAAGAAAATTCACAAAATTAACATGGTCAAACCCTTGAAAAGAAAAGACCCTTAGAAAACCCCTTGATCATTTTTGGCCTTAAAAGCCGGAATGTGAGTATATGTATTCTATTTTCAATCTTTAGGTTAGCTTGCCTTTGGTTTTGGATTTGGTTGAGTTTCCCAATCAATCTCAGTTTCTTAGCTTTTCATGTAATCCCCTGTTCAGAAGGCAATACAATTTTTACTCAAAATAACATTAACCATAATCACTAAAAATTACTATAATTTTTTTAATAGAAATGGTTAAGGGTATATTATATTAATAAATATTAATAAATAGGTAGAGAGTGGGCCAGAACCCTTACAACAGCATTTTGAGTTTTGTCCATAGAGGTATGCATTTGTCCAAATGGGTATATTATATTAATAAATGAGTTTTGTCCATAGAGGTATGCATTTGTCCAAATGGGTATATTATATTAATAAATAGTTAGAGAGTGGGCCAGAACCCTTACAATAGCATTTTGAGTTTTGTCCATAGAGGTATGCATTTGTCCACGTATATAAAATGCCAACTCTTGCGCTGAATATCAAAATGTTACCAAAAACACTTATGCCAAAGACAAAGTTCCCAGAAGAAAACAGTGTTTGCTGGGCCAGAACCCTTACAATAGCATTTTGAGTTTTCTCCATAGAGGTATGCATTTACCTCATTTGTCCAAGTATATAAAATGCCAACTCTTGCGCTGAATATCAAAATGTTACCAAAAACACTTATGCCAAAGACAAAGTTCCCAGAAGAAAACAGTGTTTGCTGGATAACATAGAAATGAAAAAATACTATCAAAGATGTCGAAATTCCCATCCTTAAGGTACGACCATTGGCAGGAGAGTCAACCACCTACAGATGAAGAGATGTCTTTGAATTACGAGTCAACCACCCACAGATGAAGAGATGTCTTTGAATTACGGACAACATTGGCACCATAGCCTCCAAGGTCACGCTGAACATTTCCAGAGGGAGTTGTCTATAATGCGATTTTTGGAGATTCCGGTGATGGAATCCGGCGGAAGAAATTGAGGTTAAATCTTGATTTGTTGCAGTTAAAATGGGTTTTTAACTGCATATTTGGATTCAGCACCTTGCAAAACCCCCAAGACGCTTTGATTGTGCAGAAACTAGCTATCAAACTTGCGATTCCAATAAATTGCTGCTGGATTTTGACCGGAAAAACCCACCGGAAAAGCTTCCAAAAAATCGCATTATAGACAACTGCTTTTCAGAGTGGATGGTTTCCAAGGTTGAGACCCGGGCATTAAGAGAGTAGACCTCCTTACGCAAGCCATTTATAGAATGTTCCATGTTGCTTAAATGACGGAGTAGTCCAGCTTCTATTAGAAGCTGGAAGGATTGTCTCTGCCCTTTCGCCATGTCATTTTACGTTTCCCTAGCCTCCAATAGAGCTTTGGCAGATTTAGAATCCCGTCTAGCAAAAATGCATCGTTTTTATGGTCTGGGATAAACAGAAGGATTGTCTCTGCCTTTTCGCCCTGTCATCTTACCTTTGCCTAGCTTCCAACAGAGCTTTGGCATATTCTAGAATCCCTGCTTTGGCATATTCTAGAATCCCTTCTAGCAGATCTGGGATAAACAGAGCCTCCGCCATACTCAGAGAGTTGTTGAGAACAGGTTGGATGTACACCAACTAAATTTGAGTCATTCACCTGAACTAACAACAAAATTTAACTCATAGAGTCCCCATGAAGCCCAAGGGGCTATTAAATAAACCACATTAATTCTTGGCACGAGCCAATTTGAAACTCGAAATCAACTCGAAATCCATATCCTGACCAAAATCCTCTGGAGGACGCTGGGAACAAAAGCAGTTGTCTATAATGCGACTTTTTGAAAGCTTTTCCGGCGGGTTTTTTCGGTGAAAATCTGGCAGCAATTTATTGGAATCGCAAGTTTGATAGCTAGTTTCTGCACAATCAAAGCGTCCTAGGGGTTTTTCAGGGTGCTGAATCCAAATATACAGTTAAAAAACCATTTTAACTGCAACAAATCATGATTTAATTTCAATTTCTTCCACCGGATTCCGTCACCGGAATCTCCAAAAAGTCGCATTATAGACAACTCCGGGAACAAAATTTAACTGAAGCCGTGAAGCCCAAGGGGCTATTAAATAAACCACATTAAATTCCTGGCACAATCCAATCTGAAACAAAAAATCCATATCCTGACCAAAATCCTCTGGAGGACGCTGGGAAAACTGCTGATAGGAGATGCAGGGTGGCAGCGTTAAAGCAAAACCTCTGCTCGATGAACTAAACAACATATACCCGCAATAAACTCTCCAACTCCATTCACAAATGAAGTAAATGTAAGTACCTCCCCGTGCATATTTAAGTTGTTGACACTGACCACTTGTTATCCATGATGTGCCATTGGGCAAGGAATTTCAAATTTGTGGCCGAAATGTTGAGAACAACCTGACCATATCATTCTTTAATCTCCCAAGGTACGCTGTGATCAAGGCGGTTGACCTGAAATCGAGGAAGACTAGATTTTTCATGATTTGCCAACACATTCGCTTTAGAATTTTTTAAACTATGATACACAGGAAAGAGTTCGAAATGCTTGAATAGAGAGACGCTTAGAGGAATTCTTCGAAAAATGGTGGGGCAGTGTAAGGTTAGAGATTTTTTTTTTAGCATTGTTCACCTGTCCAATGATGAGTATGGAGTTGCCAAAAACCTTCTAACTAAAGATTTTCTTTGCAAGAGTGAGTTCTAAACCGTTCCACAGAGGAAAATTGGTCTCTATGCTCGGACCCCAAACAAATTGAAATACCATTTTTCCATCAGGACTAGAGAGAATTCCTACTGTTTTTGTTGTTTCCGCTCATGAAAAAATATTAATTATTATTATTTTTATTTTTATATGAAAGTTGGGTTCCCGGCCAAAACCCTTACTGCTGTCTCAACTCGTGAAAAATATTAATTATTATTTTTTATATGAAATGTCCCCGAAAAAAACTGCATTCAACTATCCACAAAATGGGATTGCTTTCAATCACTCATATTACCAAAAACTTTTGAGTATGGTCCCGTTTCCTCACTAAACAGACTGGAAGACTACCATATATTCTGATAATAACCCCTAACAATAAGACATTTACAATACATTCAATAGTGCAAAAACTTGACAGAGAGATGCTTGACGCGACCATACTGGTGCCATGATCCAAAAGCAATCAAATTCATAGCCGCCCAACCAGCCCTAAGCCCGGCTGTCCACGTGCCCTTATGGGACCTAGTTCCCTGCGTCCAAGGCCAGCATGGGTCCAGTGCTGAGTCTGCTGCGAAGCTCCGCAATCTGAGCATGAGGATTTGAGAGTCCAAAATCATTTGGAAAGATCAGCGCTTCAACACTTTGGCCTCTCTCCGATGGTTCAAGGATGCCAGGATTCCAATATGCACATCCATCAATTTCTCCAGCAATTGACGAGTATTTTCCTGCTCAGAAGCCACAGAGGTGGAACCTTTGTCGTTAATGGAACCTACGCACTGGGAACTGTAGAATTTCAGAGAGGAACCACAATCTAACCCACCAGAATTACACAACATCGAGAGTGCAACAATCTGCAACTTGGGACTGAGGAGGCGAGACTTTATAGAAATGGAAGGAGCTTCAGCTACCAACAGCACACATTATTCATCCATCAACCTCACTGCAGAAATTAAATAAAATACTACCATCCTGAAATGGAATGCCTCGAAAGGTTACCCAAAATCTGAAGGTGGTACAGGGGGTAATCTTCAAGCGCATCCTTTGACGCATGCCAGCCACCAAGTATACAGGCCTTGTGTTATAAGTGATAAGTGACAGGACACTCCTGGCCGAGGTCTTGACTACATAACCAAAACAATCATTGCACCAGGATAACCATATAATTGCCTTTGGGGATCGCGAGGACGCCAAGGGCACGTAATGGCTCATGTTGTGCAACATATTCAAAATTATGTTAATCATATACCGACTATGAAAGTTCATGGCACTCGGTTAATCATAGACCAACTATGAAAGTTCATGGCACTCGGCATATAGTGGATGAATTATAATTCAATTCCAACACACCTTGTTGTTTTAATCAGTAATCTGGAGCCATGCCATTAGCTAAGGTGTCTTCCAAATGGGAGAGTTTTATAATCTTAGCATTAAAAGCAATATATACTTTCATATCTTCCTCATAGAAGCGAGTCTCTCCCCCATTGAGTGCACAACCATGGTCTCTTCCTCATTGAGTGTACAAAACCATGGTTAGACACTTAATGTACAAGAGCAAGATAAACAACTTGGATGACAAGAGGTTCCCAAAAAATTCTAACTCCAACCATACCCACCACAAATTCAAGAAAGGATGGCATCAAGACACGAAGTCTTTGCTAAATCATTGGGGAATATAAGAGATGTCATCCTACAATAAACTTAAATTTATAAGGATTTTTTGATGCACTAAAGAGTTAGAAAATAAAAGGAAGGTAAGATACCATAAGGAGGTAATCAACCTTGATCTGAAAGATCAAAATTATATTTTAGTTCCGACTAGCACAAATAAAAAATCAACATTGCTAAAATACGAACCAACTCCCACAAGCTACGTAGCAAAACTAGGCATTGGACAATTCCCAAAACATTGTTTAATGTAAGAATCTATCATCTTTGTGACACTAGGGTTGAAGAGGAAAGGTGCTTTCTTCTAAACTACCACAAGTACACTCAAATTACTCAATTAAAAATATCTATTATAATATTGACCTTCCTAACCTCCCAAGTCATATAAACAATGAGAATCTTGGAATGCTTCTCTTACTACTTTTTGAGTATAGGAATAAGTTTCTAACTAAATTCAAGTACCTTTTTCAATGATCAATAGTCCAATTATAGTATCAATGAACATTAATCATCATCATCATAAAATACATTTTTAATTACCTATTTAACTAAATAATCATTTGGAATACTATAATTAATGACTACAATTATAACTTAGTTTTTTCACCATATATGTGAGATTATCAAAAGAAAATTATAGAAAGTGCACCACCATCAAAAACACCAAAATCATAAAAGCATCATATTCTCTTCTACATATTATTTTTAACTTCTTCCTCTTCTTCTTAGCCCTCCCACTTTTAAAGATTTATCCCTAAACCAAACATTGCTATTAATTTTGCTAGTAAAATTATAATACTCTATCCAAATTATACATGTGGAGAACTAAGAGGAAATCACAAATTCCAAATAAATGATTACTTTTATTTTTAAAACAAATATATATATATATATATATATAGATATATATATATATATATATGTATGACATCAAATTGGTGTATTATACCCCCTTATTTGTGAGATAAGAGACCTATTTATGCATAGCAATTTGATTGCTGAAGTCTACGAAGGTGTACATGCCCTACCCTCCTTTGGATTTCAACCTATGATTTCTTAGGAGGAAACACATGATCTTAACCATTAGACCCATTAGAGTTTAGTGTGGAAAAGAGAATGCGTGTTATCCTCTCCACTCAGGTTCGATTCCCAAAGTAACACATTGAGCTCTTAATAAGTATATTGTTGTAATGGTCTTAAACACTATATTGACAAAGCCTTGAACTTATACATAATCCAATTCACCTTATGTCATCCTTGAAATAGGAAAAAAATACCCAACTAATTTTTTTTCCAAAATATATATTTATAAAACAAACTATATATTAATATTAAAAGTAAAATTATGAAAATGATATCATTATTATTATCTAAGTTTATCAAAATTTAAATTTTACTCTTTTGTCAAAATTTTGGTCCATAAACTTGAGTTAGACAATGTTTTAGAATTCCAAATGATTGTTTCAAGAACTACCCCAAACATCAACATCAATTTCTAAACCACCTAAAGGAGATTGCATTTCACTCTGTGTTTCAAACCATTGCTTAATGAAGTCCTTGTAATATGCTAGGGAATCACATACTTCCTCTAGTGGATCAATACTTGTAAAATGTTTAACTCTACATGATCCTAGTTGTAAAGAATTTCTTGCAAATTGACGATTGGAAGGCCCTATTTGGATTATGATTATTCTTTTCTCATAAAGACATATGAAATTCACGATTTCTTTCAAGTTTCCAAAATCAACCCATGATATTGAACAAGTGCCAGGTTGGTAAGGTGAGAAGAATGTTAAATAAGGATTATGATTCTTGAATCTAAGAGCCTATGGAGTTCCTGTTGGATAATTTATTCTAACTAAAGATAGAAAGGCCTTTGTTTTAATGAAAATGGTTGGCTTGGTAATAGGTTGTAGTGTGTAATGTTTTTGGTATCATGTGGATTCAAACGCTGGTAAGTCTAAGCAAAAACCATTCATTCTATCTAAACGATTGGATACATTATTTCCTCTCTCGGGGATTAGAGCAACCACCAAGGTTGATTATTTGTATCATCATCAATTCTTATAATAATTACTTTGTGCATCATGTAAGACTTTTTCATCTTGGTGTTACTCAATTTTGAAATCTACCTTGTCATTCAAAAAGTTTTTCCTAGAATACAATGGCGATTGAGGTCTTATTAGTCCCTATCATCATGAGACTATTACTAATTGATTTTGATTTTATATTAGTACACATTTTAAACCAAAGATTTAATTTTATGTTTCATTGAACATGTTTTTTTAGGGCATATTAGATATTAACACTATTTTATTTTATCCAATCAATGATTTCGAGGCCTTATTTGGCCTCATATTGAGGTCAAGCTCCACATCCTTTATGGAAATGTTAGGTTAAGTTTACGATTGCTTGGAAACTTTTTCTAAATCCTAGTAATGCTACCCTTTATTTAGTTGTTAAGGCTAACGTTAAATGTCCTCTTGTAAACTTGTAACATTAACCCATAGTTTATGACATTCTTTCTTCTTCTAGCCATTGCACAGTTTGTTTTTTGATTTGTCTAGCCATGAACTTTGCATCCCTTTTCCATGTGCCTTTGGACCACATTTATCCATTTGCTATATTTGTATCATATATTTGCTTTGACTAAGCCTGTCTGCTAAGCTACTAGCCAATCTTCCTCCCTTGGATTTTCCTAGATTTTTCTATGTTCATGCCTTGCTCCAACAAATGGGCTTCGACATACACCCAAAAGTATCTTGTGCACACCAACACACTTCCCTTCTCATTTGCTAGATGCATGATATTCTCTGACACATTAAATAATATATGCTCACACTCTATACTCTCATAGCCATTATAGTCCTCTTCTACTTTTTTACCCCACACATTATAGTCATATATGCTCCCACTTTTGGCTCTCGTAGTTATTATAGTCCTCCCCTACTTTTTCCCGTCCCTAGTAGTAAATAATTACAAACTCTAGAATGATTAATTGCTTACCTTAGCCTATTTTTTAGACCATTGCTAATATGATGTTCCCTGTCTACATGCTGACCCTACAACCCTCTACAAACTGTTGCTTAGTCGTTTGCACATCAGGTGAAGGTGAATTAAGGGCATGAACAACATTGGGTACATTCATTTCTAAGTGTGCTGGCTTGTTGACTTTTTCGACTCCTTGTTGGCTTGCTCACTTTTCTCCACCCTCTTCAAACTGGTGCTCATTGGTTTGCACACGAGGTCATGTGCACACGCACCATCTATAAGTTACCACTTAGTGGTATGCACTCTAGGTGAAGGTGAATTATTATTTTTAAATTTGATGATAACAAATTTTAAAACCTAACCCATGAGGCATAGAGCAAAAAGTGATAGGGTGTTTTGTTAAGGCACTTCGTGGTTTAAAGGTCACTTGTTCAAAACTCCATGGGAAAAATTTCAGCATGTTAAGACCTAGTGTGATCAAGCTGGGTGTAATCCCCATGTGATTTTGACGACTTAAATGCTCCTGGGTCATGGTTAGCTCAACCACAAGTTAGACACACAATCATTTGAGGACTCACATAAAATAGCAAGCAAAGGAAAAACAAATTTTAAATCCTACTATGATCATATATGCTATAAATAAACCTTGATATACAATCCATCATTACTTGTATACTCTTCTTTTTTGTTTTGACTTTTTGTATAATTCATCTTAAGATTGCCTTTTTGTCTTAGAATAAGACCTAAAATTGCATTCAATTGGCTAAGAGCTCATTTTTTTTAAACATAAGAAAGTAGGTTAATGAACTAAGATCTAAAAGCATTTTGTAAGAGTGAAAGTCTACCCCTTTATAGATCACCAACGACTATCCAAATTTATAAAGGGAATGAAATGCAATACATATTTATAAAAACAACACAAAGATACAATGAAACTCAACTTCTATTAATAAATGGAAAGTGTTGACACTGTAAAACTGTGGAATGAAACAAACTTGCTCGAATGGTGGTAGCTTATTTTTAAGAAGAGATGTGACAATTACGCACATTCACTAGATCGCATTACAATGAGGTCTAAAGACCCTTTTTAACATAAGCAACAATGATGAAAGCCTAAACATCCACAAATCTAACCCTAGGAGATGAAACACCAAAAGGTTTGTGGGCTCATTGGGGTTAGTTGGTATGTCAACTTTTCGGGGTCGTAACTTTTGCATATGATCTTCATTTGATGCATTTGGTAGCTCGTTGGAAAGGTTTAGTTGAGAATTACACATCTAACTGGGGTGGTGGTAGCTTATCTTTGAGAAGAGATATGACAATTACGAACATTCACTAGAGCACATTACAATGAGGTCCAAAGATCTTTTTTAATATAAGTAACAATGATGAAACCCTAAACATCCCAAAACCTAATCGTAGAAGATGAAACACCAAAATATTTGTGGGCTCATTGGGGTTAGTTGGTATGCCAACTTCTTGCACTTGGTAGCTCGTTGGAAAGGTTTAAACAAGAATTACACATTCCCACTGGGGCCTAGGGAAGCCTACACGCCTGGTCCCGCCATGTCAAAACAATAGGGCCTCAAAATTGAACAAAAAATATAGGACTCAAAAAACTTTAGAAACATCACTGGAAACTGTTCTTTAGTGAAATAGGTGGGTGGCCACTAATATCCACCTAGATAAAACAAGTTATTTTAGATGACTTAATTTACTTTAAATTGGTTGACAAGTAAATTAGGTTAAGGTTTGCCACATTTGAACTAAGATTAAAAAAGAAAAAAGAAAAAGAAAAGATAAATTCCTATTTTTAATTTTCTTCATGTGAAAATTGATAAATATAAAAATATAATACTTGTAGTTAATACAATAATACTAACCTCCACGCGAGAGGAGTTTAAAATGCAATTGAGAATAATATTTGGTTTCATGTAAATCACAATACAATGCAATTGAGAATAGTATGAATAGTATTTGGTTTCATGTAAATCACACTACAATACTAACCTCGAGGTGAGGAGCATGCAATTGAGAGTAGTATTTGGTTTCACGTAAATCACATGGACTCATTGGAAATAGTTTTGGTGATGTTGGCTTTATTTTTTTTAAAGACTAAAACCATTTTTTTATCCCAAAGTAAAATTCAAAATTAATAATTCAAAATCTTAATAATAAAGATAAAAACATGGCCTCATTGGAAATAGTTTTGGTGATGTTGGCTTTATTTTTTTTTAAGACTAAAACCATTTTTTTTATCGTAAAACTCAAAATTAATAATTCAAAATGTTAATAATAAAGATAAAAACAACTATAACGCTATGCATATGCTAATCGTTCCATTGAATACCATATGCTTGTTGCCGTCGTTTCGTTCATGTGACCAACATTCGTTTACGAGGTTAACGCAACCATTGGCAACCACGGATGGTAAACCCTAATCTAAAACCCTAGTCTGACTCGCCCTCTTCTTTATATTTGGCTGCGGAGCAGTGCTTTCATCCCAATCTCAAGCCGCAGAGGTAAGATCTCGTTCATGCTCTATATGTGTTTTTTTGGATGCTTGAAGTAAACTGTTGATGTGATTCTCTGTGATGCCAAATTTGATGACGAGTCTGATGCGCATAATACTTGATGCGAAATGAGGCATTTGTCTGAGAGGTCACAAGTCTTATTATTGTTAGCCGCCGTATGTTGAAAACAACTTGTTTTTCACGATGGTCTTCAGAGGGCATTCGCCGGAGCTGAAAACCCTTAAAATTTCCGACGGCTTTAACTGAGTCAAGTTTTACCCTTTTATGTATTTTTCGTTAAATGGCGACGCTTGCCTTTTGAGTTTGGCCTGTATATATGCCGGAACAGACGACGGGTGCTTTCGTATGAGAAACAATGCAATTGTGCCCATCATCATGTTCTGGTGGGGTTTACATTGTGCCGTACTTCTTAGGAAAAGCTCATACATTTTTTGGTGTTTTCTAGGGTTAAGATCTGGGGTTTATAGTAGGATTCATTGATGATGGTAACTGATGACACATGGCGGAGGTGTTGCTGTATGTATGCAGCTCCTTTGAAGCATGCGCACGGTTGGTCTGAAATATGTGATTGTTTCGGGGGAATTAGTGGTTAGGGCAGAAGTTTTCATTTCTTTTAGTTGTTAGCGAAGCTTTACATCCTCAAATCTGCTTATCATTTCAGATCTTCTGGTCTAAGAGAACCTGTATTTCTAGTCAGTTTTTTTTGCATTTAATTAGATGTAGCGCTTTTACCAGCAATGAATTTACTGTCTTACTGAGTTGCGGTTGATTTGCGTTATATTTTTCATAATATGTAACAAAAGGTTTTGATCAGCTGAGTGAAATTCCTGTTATCAACATAATTGACCTTCCATTAATTTTGTTCATTAATTTTGTTCTTTCGTCACTGATAATGCCATCTTAGTCCCCAATTACGACCTGCTAATTATTTGGAACTGCAAATAATCTTGCTTCTCTTCCATTAATCACAACCAACGGAGTAGTTCCAACCAGATGGTTTTATTGTATAGTGTGTGCCTAGCAAAGCAACATGTTTTTCTGTATACAACGAGTGCACAACATAAAATATGTTTTTTCTGTATGCAACGAGTGCCTAACAAAGAAATATGTTGGGGACATTTCTACAAAAAGTTACATACTCCCATTTGTATTTGTTTGAAGGCCTATTCTAGCAGCATCATGTGGTTCTATTCATGTAATTGCAACAGACCGAGTAATGACAAACAGATGGTTTTTATGTTTACAGTGAGTGCCTAACAGAGAAATATGTTTTTCTGTATACAACGAGTGCCTAACATAGAAATATGTTTTTTCTGTATACAACGAGTGCCTAACAGAGAAATGTTTTGGAGATTTCTACCAAACGTTAAATACTCCCATTTGTATTTGTTTGAAGGCCTATACTAGCAGCATCAAAAGCTGTCAATAAGTCTCATAAAGTCTGACAAAGGCAGGAATACAAATTAGTCACTAAACAGCACAGAAGGTCCTGACTGACCAGCCAATACATCAATATTTACCAGAATAAAATATGTTCGGAGTTTTCTAAAAAGGTAGAAATGCTCCATTTAGTCACTGAACTGACCAGCCAGCCATATCCATCAAATTCTTTAAAATAAGCTCCAGCCCGATTTACTTTGATCTCAGTACATCAACATTTACCAGAATAAATGTACAATTAAAACTGTATGCGTTCAGAATCATGGAAAGGGAAATGTCTGTCCGTGATACGGTACCCTATCTGGTAGGCTGTCACTCTGTTTCCCTGGTAGGCTGATTTTAGTGTCTAATCCAAGAGGGACATCAAAGTGCTTGATATAACGAAGGTATTCAGTCTGTAAATAAACTACCTGTAAAATTTGTCGTTACCTCTATTTGAAACAAAATTTGCAATTTGCCATTATCAAATTTCAGTTTATTTTGAAATTGCAATCTTCGTTATATGAAATTGCTGATATTTTGAAAGAATCATCGTGAAATTTGACTTCATTCTGAAAAAAATCCGATACATCACGCGCTTGCTTTTACAGGTAACCTTCAGTTATGTTTGGACAATGTTTTTGAAAGAAGTGTTTTTGGTGGTTTCCCTTTAGTTACATTCAAACGCTTTGGTGTTTTAACTAAATATGAACAAAGAATGTTGAGAGTAATTATAAAATGCTGTGATACCATACTGTAAGAAATGAAACACTGGAAACAAACCTGAAAGGTTGACATTTCATTGAGGGAAAAATTTTTTATTTATGAATTTCTAGCCTTTTAATGTAATGTTCAGTTAACAATTTTATTTTTTTGCTTTTCAAAGGAGTGGTTAGAGGTGACAGAATCTGGATTATGGTCAAAAACCCTTACATAATTCATTAAGTTCCATCAAAATCTTGCTCTCTACAGTAGAAGCCTGAATACATTCAAAACTTGCAAAACATTAGAAACTAAAGATTAAAAGGGGAAATTCTATAAACTTGCCACCAAAAGCGTATCTTCAGAGTTAGCTTGGCTGGTTTGGAGCTTGGATCAACCTTCCTCTTTTCCTCATTGTCTCTTCTCTGGATTCATCCACTGGAGCTAGCTGAAGCTTGGCAACAAGCAAATACTCCGTCTCCTCCATTTTGCAGTGATTGGTTGCCAGTTTTGTCGTTAATTCACGTTGGAGGCGATCAATTTTGATTCACATTAGCTTGAGTTTTAGAATTGGTTAACAATAGAAGAGAATTGCAAGCCTTTTCCTCAACTTCTTGTCTCTGCTTGAAGGGGCACTGCATGCTCTCCATACCCTCGAGAACCCTGTCCAGAATTACGTTGATGTCTACAGATTTGGTTTCATGGAAAGAGGAGCCCACATTCGCCATGGCGTAACTACCCAACAACAATAATTTGCAAGGATGAGCTTGATTAAACACAGATGTTGTAACCATACCATGCACTGTTTAAAGCCTAGAGGAGGATATAAATACTTATTAGACAAACACAAACATGAGGGACTCCAGTGTTAGAACAGTGGAAACCATCATGACCTCTTCTATCTTGGCCAGTCTCCATTGAATGTAGGACTGGAAGCTCCAAGAGAAAATGTCTTTGAATTCTCTGCAGAAAAAACCACTTGCTACGGAGAAAATGGAGAAATGGCATTGGCCTGATGTGAATTAAATGCTGCTTTCTTAGATGGCTAATTAAACAGAAAACACAAAACCTAACACTCATCTAAGAAAACACCAGACAGCAGGCGGAGGGAGAATAAGTGTATGAGCCAAGTGTTAATGTTGAGACGACAATGTTGCTCCATTGGGGGTGATTGAGGCTAGTCAGAGGATGATGACCTCCATGCCTTGGAGGCCCTCATATCAAATACATTAATTCACTGACACATTGCATGCTTCATAAAATATTCCACTTTCCTCCATATTAAGTGTTCATTGCATGCTTCATAAAATATTCAACTTTCCTCCATATTAAGTGTTCATAAATTGATTTTTATTTTCCTTTATGCTATATGAAAACATCATGGCAACGGGGTGATATTGATTGATGATCATTGTTTAATTCTAGAATTTGTTGGGACGACCGTGTTCCTCTGTTTCCTCATGTATCCGCTATGGAATTTAAATTCCTCAATACATGAAAGAGATCAACTTGTTCAAATTGCTGAAGTTGGAGAAGGA
Source organism: Pinus tabuliformis (assembly GCA_031772625.1). Taxonomy (NCBI): domain Eukaryota; kingdom Viridiplantae; phylum Streptophyta; class Pinopsida; order Pinales; family Pinaceae; genus Pinus; species Pinus tabuliformis. The sequence continues at coordinate 697,140,796 of CM062805.1, read as the reverse complement.
TCCATGTGATGTTTAGCTTCCTATACTTGTCGAATCACTATCATTGAGTCACCGAATATCATAATTCTCTGAATTGAGTCACCGAATATCATAATTCTCTGAATTTTCTTTTCGATGGCTAGATCCTAATCCCCTTGATTATTGGTGGCTGATCCCAATCCCCACACATATTGAGACTCAGTTTTTCTGTTGAGGCCAAGAATCACCCCTACCACCCCTATTTTTAATAATGTTAATTTATGCAATGTGGTGTAAATTCCTTTTTAAATTTAATTTAATTTTCCTTTTTAGAAGTGTCTTAAGGATAACCTTTGTAACATTTAAAATGTGTCAATACTATTTTTTTATCATGTTTAATTATTTAAAGAAGGGTTGATGTGTTATTTTTAATAATGTTAATTTATGCAATGTGGTGTAAATTCCTTTTTAAATTTAATTTAGTCTTCCTTTTTAGAAGTGTCTTAAGGATAACCTTTGTAACATTTAAAATGTGTCAATACTATTTTTTTATCATGTTTAATTATTTAAAGAAGTGTTGATGTGTTCCTCGGTAGTTTACTTGGCAAGTTCGTGTTATATAAAGTTATGTGAGTGATGAGGTTCTTTGTTTAAATTTCTTGATTGTCAAACTCGTGTGTCATTTTGGTGGCATGACGATTATATCTAAATGTTATAGTGATAGCAGTTAGAATCGATTGTGTCATTAGATATGAGCTCAACCCATTGACTGATTCCTCACTTTGAATTTTTTTTTGAAGCCCTATATGAATGGTTACAATTGAAGATCCAAATCTTAAAACAAGATGTAAACACTTTGCTTTTTATTCGACATTTGATTATCTTGAATCCCATTGTGATATCATAAAATAATGCCAATAGATTTATACAAAAGTTGAATTTATCATGTTATTACAATGAAAATAGGTAGTAAGCTAAATCTTCAAGATTGTTGAGACATGAATGCTACATGAAGAGGGCGCACAAAATTCGCAAGCCTTTTTCCACTAGAGAATCATCTTGACTTTATATTGATTTGGAACTCATTGAGAAATCCATCAGAGACAAAGTGGCGAAACCAAATAATTCAAGAGAGCCAGGAAATTACCACTCCCACCAAAGACATAGGAAAAGGAGAGCCATGAAATCACCACTCCCACCAAAGACATAGGAAAAGGAGAGCCATGAAATCACCACTCCCAACAAAGACATAGGAAAAGGCTACGACAAGAACAACAAGACTAGGACTCAATGAAAACATGAGAGATGACTGACCAATAGGTACTAATAAACCACCTTAGGGGAGCCCAATAACACTTGATTAAAAAAACTAGATAATACAAAGAAGTAACAAAAGAGGCTAATGGTTGCCTTTGTTACGCAAACACCATGGTTGAAGAACTAAAATAAACATTCTATCAGAGGAGGGGGCAGAGATTGTATGAACCAATCTAAGCGGCTACCAAGAGCTCTCCAAATTTTTTACATAAGATAGTACAAAACAAAACATTTCTAAGATTTGAGTGAAACAAACTCCCCACTAGATCTATTGGAGGTACCATTTTTTGGGGATTTCTTACATTGTTCTTTTAACTTTTTGTTAAAGGAAGGGAAGGAAGCTAATTATTTTTAAGAAGCTTTTAACAATTATGTCATTCCTTGACATGATTGTTCCCTCGAATTAATTCGAGGATAAGAGAAAAGGTGGGAGGGACTCCAGCAGAGGGATGGAGGTTGGTGGAATTAACTCAAAGGGGAGGGGGCGAGGGGAATAAGTGTGAAAAAATAGTTTGGGAGATAGGTGGAATTCTTATGGAGAGCTTTGGGAAGATTCTTGTGATGAGGCTTTGGGAGAACTTGGGGAGGGGAGGTTTTGGGGTGGGACAAATAGTGAAGAATCGATTTTGGCGTTGGGCACAAAAGGGGTATTAGCATGAGGATCTTGGACACTATGGTAATGTTTTGGACCTGGGATAGAAGGGCTAAGGAACCTATGTAGGTTTCCTGGGCTAGGAAGTTAGATATATTTCCTGATTGGTAGGGTGGCAAATTCAGTCGAGTGGTCCCAACAAGAGCATTGCAATGAACCATTGTAACTAGGTATTCTTCTTGTTCTGGTTTAATTTTTGTATAATTTATTTTACATGCTGCTTAATTTGTTATTATAAACATGTTATTGTTATTTATTTGATATGTTGTCAAATTTATTGTGGAAACTTTATCAATTTGAAGGACCCTAGAAAGGGTTTGCACATTTGATCCGCTTATGCGTGCATGAGTCACACAACCATTAATATAATATTTTTAGGTACAACCACATTTTTGACCACTACCTCAAGGTGTCTCCATGGCTTCAAAAGTAAGTGACCCTCGTGGGAATTGAAATTTTATATTGAATATTCTTCCACTATTATTACTCAAATAGGCCAATCACATAGGGGTACATATTCAAATTGATATAACATAACATGGTGTATAACATGGATATGTTTTGAAAAGGGTAGCGAGGGGGACATTCTCTATGATATCAAAATAAAACAATGACCACTTATGCATGGGGTCTTGGTAATGCGTTAAATAATCAACCTAAGGCATATGCACCTATGCATGGCAGATCCTTGGCAAAAAAATCCAAGGTCAAGGAATCAGTGATCATAAGGGGCCTCCATGCTCATTCTCAAATCAATGATATGCAAAATATCATTGTTGGACAACACATTAATAGTTACCATTAGCCAAATCAAATTCTTTCTATAAATATTCATATTATCATGTGAAGAGAGAATTGAATCTTGTAGTTGATCCAAATTTATGCATGAACACAACAAGATACAAAAATACCCATATGCATAGAGATGCAATAGAAATAAAACCTCATTTCATTAAGGAGTTGTCTATAATGCGACTTTTTGAGATTCCGGTGACGGAATCCGGCGGAAGAAATTGAGATGAAATCATGATTTGTTGCAGTTAAAATGGTTTTTTAACTGCATATTCGGATTCAGCACCCTGAAAAACCCCTGTGACGCTTTCATTGTGCAGAAATTAGCTATCAAACTTGGATTCCAATAAATTACTGCCGGATTTTCACCGAAAAAATCGCCGGAAAAGCTTTCAAAAAGTCGCGTTAAAGACTACTCCTTTCATTAATATCAAAGAATTGAAATATGTTTGCATACAAAAATAAAAATAAACTAGCTTGGACGATGGTAGCTTAACTATGAGAAGAGATGTGGGTGCTACATGCCTCTGAATTGTCTTACAATGAGGCTCTACGACCTATTTATTAGTGAACAATAAGGGAAAACCCTAAACAACCAAAACCTTAACCCTAGGAGATGGCACCAAGAGTTTGTGGGCTCCATTGGGGTTAGTTGGGTAGCCAACTTCTTGGGGTTGTAACTTGGTCACATTATCTCCTTTTGGCACATATGATACCTTGTTGGAAATATATCTCTGAGTACTATAGGATTTGCGGCAAGCCCTTGCTTATGGTTACAGGCTTGTTGCAGACCTAAAACAAACGTCATTTAGGGGGTCAAAATTGCTCCGAAAGTTCAAAGCTCGAAAAACTGCTAAAAATAGTAAATGATGCAATGAACAAGGAAATAAATGAAGCCAATTGGAGGTCTAGGTGGAATAGGCGCGTGGCCACCAATATCCACCTGAATCAGTCCTCCCTCCTTAGGAAGCAATGGTCCCTATTGCGTGCATAGTTTCAATGAGGTGAGAAAATTTTTGTTGGACTTGGTCCCTAGTGAACCACTTGCCCTAATGAAGGAGTTGGCTTGCTTTGAAAACTTGATATAGCTGGATCTTTTGTTGGCGAGTGTTCTTGATCTGCGTGTCTATGATCTGATCAGTTGTGACTTGTTCCATGCAGTCTGGGTGTAGCTCTGTTGGTGTGAGTTGCTCTGCAATTTCAGATGTGTCCAACATTGGTGGAAAGCATGGCTGAAGGCAATCTACATTGAACATTGGGTGTAGACCAAGGAATAATGGAATGCCGAGTTTGAAGACATTGTCCCCTACAACCTTGGTGATGGTGTATGGCCCATTTTAGAGCGGGCGAAGCTTGCGGTGGGGTCCAGTGAGGCGCTCTGGAAGTTCAAGGCTCAAAAAACTGCTAAAACTAGTAAATGATGCAATAAACAAGGAAATAAATGAAGCCAACTGGGGGTCTAGGTGGAATAGGTGCGTGGCCACCAATATCCACCTGGATCAGTGCTCCCTCCTTAGGAAGCAATGGTCCCCATTGCGTGCATAGGCTCGATGAGGTGAGAAAATTTTTGTTGAACTTGGTCCCTAGTGAACCACTTGCCCTAATGAAGGAGTTGGCTTGCTTTGAAAACTTGATATAGCTGGATCCTTTGTTGGCGAGTGTTCTTGATCTGCGTGTCCATGATCTGATCACTTGTGGCTTGTTCCATGCAGTCTGGGTTTAGCTCTATTGGCGTGAGTTGTTCTGCAATCTCAGATGTGTCCAACAATGGTAGAAAGCATGGCCGAAGACAATTTACATTGAACATTGGGTGTAGACCAAGGAACAATGGAATGCCGAGTTTGAAGACGTTGTCCCCTACAACCTTGGTGATGGTGTATGGCCCATTTCAGAGCGGGCGAAGCTTGCGGTGGGGTCCAGTGAGGCGCTCCTTCTACAAATGTAGCCAAAATTTGTCACCCACTTGGAACTTGTGCGACACTCGATGCTGGTCATGGCGTTGCTTGTATTTAGCATTGACTCTCTCCAATATATCATGGACCTGTTGGCGGATGTGTTGAATGCGCTCAATGAAGCTGTTAGCCTTGTCGGCTTCGAACTGGACGTGAGCTAAATCTCTCTGAGTAGCTACAAATGGTATGACCACATCAATGAAACATAGTCACTGAAACCCTAGCCCTACTTCAAAGGGCTTGTGGCCCGTTGAGCTGTGGGGAGCTCTATTGTAGCTATGCTGGACATAGGGGAGACTTTCATCCCATTTGCGTGGATGCTTTGAGTTGTACATGCACATAATGTGTACGATCATCTTGTGGACAACCTTTGTTTGGCCATCAGTTTGGGGGTGGAAAGCCGTGGAGTTAGTAAGTTTGGTATCTAGCATTGACCAAAGACTTGACAAAAATGTCCCTTAGGAATCTGCTGTCCTGATATGAGATAATGGACCGTGGGATCTCAAAGTGTACCCATACTCGCTCAAAGAAGAGCTTAGCAATGGCCTTTGCTGTGATACTCTTTTTGCAGAACGCCTTAATGGTCATCTTAGAGAATCTGTCGACGACCACGGAAACACAGTTGTTGCTATGCTTAGTAGAAGGAAGACCCGACATGTAATCCATGGAGATGGATTCCCAAGGTTGACTAGGAGTATATAGGCTTTCCTTCTTGATGGTTGGTTTGGCAATGACGCACACTGTGCATGTTCTAATGTACTTCCCAACATCTTAACGAAGGTTTGACTAATAAAAATGCTTTTGCAGTGTTATGAAACCAGCTCACAAAAAGATAGAAATGATAGATCAACGCCTTAGAATTCAGCCTCTTCGAGGAGGCAACCTCCTTTACATTACATAAATGAACAATTCTTGGATGATACAAATGAAAAGACCTCCTTTCTATATATAGGAGTCTAAGGGGTCATAATATAATCAGAGCCGACATAACAATAATAATTTAAGGGCACAATAATAACAATAGTGGGCTTCTATGCGGCACAATAGTAACAATATGGGCACTACATGGGTACATCAATATGATAAGGGGGTTGTACTAATAACAATAAGGGGTTACACTAGTAGTATAGGGGCTTAACATGCTCCTCTCCTTCAAAAAGTGTTGTCCTCAACGCTTGAGTAGTTCTTGATGCTTCTGTATAAAATTCTTGTCCTCCCATGTGGAATTTTCAGCGGGTAAGTTCTTCCACTTGATGAGATACTCTGAAATTGATTGATTTCGTAGCTGTCGATTTTTTGTTTCTGTGACTGCTCCAGGTTTCAATATGATTTTTCCTTCCTCTTCAATTTCTGGCAATATTGTTTGAATTGGTATCTTTTGCAACTTTTGAATAAGTGGCCATACTTCTTTGTCCTTTTTCCATTCATCCCTTGCTTCGTTTATCCAATCTGGTTGGATAATAGAAATAGCACAAAAAAATGCTTCCACATCCTCATCCTTTTTTGAGAGTGTATCTGTAACAAAATTTTGCTTCCATTTTCTATAGATGATGTCAAAGTCATAACCCAACATATTTATGACACTTTTTATTTGTTCTTCTAAAGATAATAGTTGTTCTAAAAAGTATTTAAGACTATCATGATCCATTTTTACCTTGAAGTGTCTTCCCATTCAGTAAGGTCGCCATTTCTTAAGTGCATGTAGTATTGCCAACATTTCTTTCTCATAAATATCTTGCTTGAGATGTAGCAGTAAAAATACCCAATCACTTACATCAAAACATTTTTCACTACGATATTGATCTACTTGTTGTTTCATTCGATTTTGTACCAAAGTGGCGTTATCCTTTAAAATTTGGAGAACTTGTTGTTGATGTTCGATGTGTTCTTTCACTGCTTGAACCTTTTTTTTCTTGATATGTCCTTCTATCTTTAGAGTTTGAGGAGTGGTAATTTCTTCCAATCTTTTACAAGATATGGTCAGATTCTTTTCTTGATGTTCGATGTGATCTTTCACTTCATGAACATTTTTCTTCTTGATATGTCCTTCTATCTTGATAGTTTGAGGAGTGGTAATTCCGACCAATGAATTACAAGATATGGTTGGATTCATTTCTTCTTTCTCGATGTTATCTTTCACTTCTTGCACCTTTTTCTTCTTGATATGTCCTTCTATCTTGAGAGTTTGAGGAGTGGTAATTCTTGCCAATGCTTTACAAGATATGGTCTGATTCATTTCTTCTTTCTCTGGGGTTGGGTCATGACGTATATCCTCTTCTTTTGATGTTTTTTGATCATTTTCTTCCTCCTCTTCATACTCTATGTAAAATAATTTCTTCTCAGCACATTTATGATCTTTAGTGCATTTGCTATCACAATTGTAACAAAGCCTTTTTTCTCTTTTTTCTTCCAATTGTTGTGGTGTAACCCTGCAGGTTGTGGAAGGTTAGGAGAAACAACACTTCCATCTTTATAGTTGTGAGGGGTAGACTTCCTTGTTGCCATAATTTTACTTTCCACTATGTAACAAAGCCCTTTTAATCTTTCCAATTGTTGTGGTGTTGCTCTTTGTATCCTCATAATGTGCTATCATTTCCTCCGTGAAACTTGACCACATAACAAGTTGTTTACGAGAACAAAACCCTTTATACCATAAAAATTGATCCGGTTCTAAATATGAAGATGCAATACATACCTTTTGTAACAGTGGTACACCATATAGATCAAAATATTGCTCCATCTGAAGTATCCAATTTACCGGATCCTTGCCATCAAACTTCTTCATATCGCATTTTCTTGATTTTAGGAGCTCGATCTTGAAATGACTATAACTCTGTAATTTCAGTTCTTCCAGTTCTAAAATTACGACCTGCAGTGGTCCTCCGCGTCCTCTTTCCAATGCCACCAGTTTGATCAAATTTAGATTCTCCAAGAAGAGTTATGAACAATCTCTCAAGATGACTTGATTATATACCTTTTCAGAAGATCGAACTTGTATGACGTGTCACTGTGTTAACCTTAGGATCTGAAAAATAGACACAGGAAACTACTATCTGTTCTCCTTTTGTAACTTCTTACGAAATTTCAATCTGATGCTCAAAACAAAAGTTATGATGATTTTCCCCAGGTCACCTGTTTGGAATGTAATTCAGGAGTCTGCAAAAAGACCAACTTCCTCCGATCATATCTCCGCAAATATAGCGTGAAAAGCTCTGAAATTCGGACTCGAGGTTCAATGCAATTTCGTCTCAAATGGGTTTTTTGTTTCGCTTCTTAAACATCACAGGAAAAAAGTTATAGCGAAAATTCCACGATGACCTATTTGGAGCAGCGAAACCCTAGAATCCAAAGCTTTGATACAAATGTTATGAAACCAGCTCACAAAAAATAGAAAAAATAGATCAACGCCTTAGAATTCAGCCTCTGCGAAGGGGCAACCTCCTTTACATTACATAAATGAACAATTCTTGGATGATACAAATGAAAAGACCTCCTTTCTATATATAGGAGTCTAAGGGGTCATAGTATAATTAGAGCCGACATAACAATAATAATGTAAGGGCACGATAATAACAATAGGGGGCTTTTAAGGGGCACAATAGTAACAATATGGGCACTACATGGGTACATCAATATAATAAGGGGGTTGTACTAATAACAATAAGGGGTTACACTAGGAGTATAGGGGCCTAACACGCAATACTACCACTATCTTCTCTACTGCTAAATGCCCAATGACCCGAATGTAGTGCGCCTCCCAAATCATCTTGGGATGCTCGCTTGAAGGAACATGTGTCCTAGTGGGCATAACAGTGCATCCTGGAGGTGAAAATTTGGAATTTTCTTACCTTTCGGGAGTCTCTGGTATGTGTTGTCAAATTCTGGATTGCTCTTGTAAAGATGAAGCCGCCCTGAAGTCTCGTGCTCACAGGAGTCTAGCACAGTGATTAGCGCCATGACTGGTGGTTGGTTGAGGCAGTCTGCAACATTATTGGTGCTGCCCTTCTTGTACTTAATGTTCAAATGGAACTATCGTAGATATATGTATTATTTCTGATGGCGATCGTTATGCAACTTGCCTTGTGTTTGTATGAATTGCAAGGGTCGGTGGTCTATGTGGATCACTGTTTCCTTCCATACTTTTAGACTGTGTCTGAAAGTGTCTCACTGTGGTAAGCCACTTAATGCCCCTCGAGTAAGAATTGCACCAATAACATAGTTGGAGGCGTCTGTTTCAATCTCAAATGGTTGTTGTAGGCATGGTAATGTGAGCATTGGTGCAGAGCATAGATGATGCTTCAACTCGACAAACGCCTTCTTTTGGGTTTCATAGCAATTTTTTTTTTCGCTTTTTCTCTGCCCTTAGTGACTTGACTTAAATGCCAAATGATATGAGAGAACCTCAACACGAACTTGCGATAGAAATTGGCAAGACCCAGAAAGCTGCGGAGCTCTGTTAGAGTGGTCAGGGTTGGCTAATCCTGAATGAATTGTATCTTCGCTGGGTCCACAAGCACACCTTGCTCATTAATGATGTACCCCATATATTGAACTTGGGTCATGCCAACAGTGCATTTCTCCAAATTGGCACACAATTTGTGTTGTCGCAGAGTTTGAAGGACCCATCGAATATGATGAAGGTGCTCTTCCCAACTCTGGCTGAAGATCAAGATGTCATCTAAATACACCACCACGAATGCATTGGTGAAGGGTCACAAGATGTCGTCCTTCAATCTCATGAAGGTTGCGGGGGCATTCGTAAACCTGAAAGGCATGACCAACCATTCGAAAAGGCCCTCCTTGGATTCGAAGGTAGTCTTCCACACATCGGAGGGTTCGATAGACACTTGGTGATCACCAAACTTCAATTCTATCTTGCTGAAATATTTGACCCCCTTGAACTGGTCCAGAAGATCGTCAATCTGTGGGATTGGGTACCTATTCCGAACAATGATCTTGTTCAACGCCCGATGGTCAATACATAGTCTCCAGGTCCCGTCCTTCTTTTGTACCAATACATTCGGGCTTCCACAGGGTGATGAGATTGGGTACCTATTCCGAACAATGATCTTGTTCAACGCCCGATGGCCAATACATAGTCTCCAGGTCCCGTCCTTCTTCTGTACCAGTACATTCGGGCTTCCACAGGGTGATGAGATTGGGTACCTATTCCGAACAATGATCTTGTTCAACGCCCGATGGTCAATACGTAGTCTCCAGGTCCCGTCCTTCTTCTGTATCAATACATTTGGGCTTCCACAGGGTGATGTGATTGGCCTGATGTGCCCTTTCTGCAACAACTCTTGAATCTGCCTCTTGATCTCATAGTTCTCTAGAACAAAGCGTTGATAGATCGGTCTGTTGGGTAGCAACATGCCTGGGGTCAGATCGATGGAGTGCTTGACCTGACAATGCAGAGGTACCCCTATAGGTGAAGCGAAAATGTCCCTGTACTCCTTCGACTGCGTACATCTGCGGTTGCTGTGCAGAGGAGCCCTGCTTGGAAGCCATGGCCATAACCTTCTTCTTGCCTTGAGGGCAAATCATAAGGAATTTTTTTTCCTAGTCTAGGAAATGATCTTACTGCATTGCTTTACGTGATCAAAGAGATGGCGGTAGGCAGGGCTACCTCCGAGATCCTGTACAACTTATTGCCTAACGTAGTAATCACAGAGTGAGGTATAGACTTATATGCAACATGTTGCTTCCACAAGTATGGTTGTCCTGATAATACATCACAAACTTCAAGAAGCGCAACATCACATAATACCTCATTCGTGAAGGGCTTGATGCTATAGGGAAGGCGACATTGCTGGCTGACGCATAGATCTCGTCCTTGGTGAAGCCACCCGATGGTGTACGACTGCAGATGTGCTGTAGTCAGTAGGCCCAACCACTTCACGACCTTTGTTGAAATGAGGTTCTTTTGACTCCCGCCGTCGACAATGAACTACAGCGGAGAACTTTTCACCCACATCTGTGAGTGGAAGAGGCGTTCCCCCTCCCCTAGATCTTCAGGCTCATTCTTTTGGATCTTAGTGGTGGCCACAGTTGCACTGGGCTTCGCGTAAATGATATGCTTCCCTTTTTCATTCCCCTTGTCGGTTCTGACTTAGATTCAAAATATGTGTTTGATTCGGAAGCCTTTAGCTCGGCCACTAGTCACTGCTTGGTCCAACACTCACTTGTGTTGTGAGTGGAGATCTTATGGAACTCACACCATTTTCCTGTATCTTTCTTTTTCATCGTGGTGTTGTTCTTTGCTTGCGGTTTCAACGGGTTGTCCTGGGTTGCCCCGCCTTGGCTTTGTACTTTGCTCTGTGGTTTGGGGGCGCCTTTTCCTTGCTTCGGATTTGCAGATCCAAAGTATTGCTTCTCCTGTTTAAACTTTGCTCAATCTTGACAACGTATTGGTACGTCATGCTGAGCGAGAATATGTTCAGGAACTCCATCTCATCCTGGATGTACTTGTGTAGACAACCGCGGTACTTGAGTACCAAATGCCATTCAAAATCCTTAACATCTAGCTTCTTGTGAAGGGTATGGAAAATATTTGTAAACTCCGACACATCTTGGTCCCTTCCTTGCCATAACGTGGTCCACTTTATGTATTTGTCTTCATAGCTCCCGACAGGGTAATATTGTTCCTTGATGATGTCTTAGAAAGAATTCCAAGTGGGTGCGGCTGAAAACAGTGAGGATTCTCTCTCGTCCTTTTGTTCACAGTAGGTTTTCCACTAGTCCTTGACGTGTGGGGCGACTTTGAAAAGTGCAAAAGTAATATTTTCTCGATTGGAAAAGTCATGAACTGACAAATTTAACCATTTATCTACGACATTTGCATCTATCTTGCCTTCAAATATGGGAATATCAAAGTTAACTTGTACCTTAAAATGAGTGGCGCTCCAAGAGTGGCTGCTAGATGAAGATGCATCCCTGTGGGTAACCATCGAAGGATCTGAGCAAAATTATCCATCATCGCATTCCTCTATTGCTCGAGGGCTTCCTTGAGCAATAATTTGAAAGGATCACCTGCCCCCTTGTCTTTCTTTTCTTCCGCCAGGTGAAGCCGTTGGGTTTTGCGAGGTTGATTTTACAAAGGTTCAACCAGTTCAAGCCCTAACTCCTTATACCCTGACCTCGTTGGGTATATGTAAAGAAAAACTGAGAAAGAATATACCACTCTGATACCACTGATTTGGACTTATGCAGGACATGACAAAATACATAGATACCCATATACATAGAGATGCAACAGAAATAAAACTTCATTTCATTAATATCAAAAAACTGAAATATGCTTATATAGAGAAATAAAAATAAACTAGCTCAGGCGATGGTAGCTTATCTCTAAGAAGAGAGTGGCGGCTACTTGCTTCTGAACCGTCTTACAATGAGGCTCAAGGGCCTATTTATTATTGAACAACAAGGGAGAACCCTAAACAGCAAAAACCCTAACCATAGGGGATGAAACACCAAGAGTTTATTGGCCCCATTGGGGTTAGTTGGACAACCAACTTCATGGGGTTTTAACTTGGTCATATTATCTTCGTTTGGCATGTACGATACCTTGTTGGAAATATCTCTCCAAGTACTACAGGATTTGGGGTAGGCCCATAGCTATAGCTTGTCGCAGACCTAAAAAAAACGTTGTTTTGGGGCGAAAACTGCTCAAGACGTTCAGGACCAGAAAAACTGCTAAAAATTGTAAATGTTGAAATAAACAAAGAAACAAATGAAACCAATTGGAGGTCTAAGTGAAATAGGTGGGTGGTCATCAATATCCACCTGGATCAGTGGTAGATCTATGGGCTAACAAATCTATTGAACTAAGTATAAGTGACTATATGAAAAATATGAGGCATTTTAGTTGTATTATCTACTAAGGTCAAAATAATTTGATGCATCATTCAACATTATACTTTCACATGAACCTTTGGTTATCACATCAAATCATTCACATTGACATGGGAGTATCGAGGACAACCCTTAGCCTTCACAACATGTGAATGATTGGCTTGACTTGAAACAACATTGTCTCTATGGGATAATGGAGAATTTAGGCTTTGGAATTAAGTGCAATTGTGTTTTGGAATTAGAGGTGGAAAACCCCTACTTAAGTGTTAACTTTGCACCTACTTTACATGTCAATTTTTGTTTTAAATTTTGATTGGGGGAATTCTTCAGAGGAAGGTGGCAAAGGTAGCAGGTTTAGCTTATGGTGAAGGCATATTTTGCTCTTTTTGTGAAAATTTCTCTCTAAATTAGTGGTTTCATTTTTGTTTAGTTCTCCTTCTCTATCATTACTTTCCTAGGTCTGCCTTCTTTGAGGTACATCAAAAGGAAAACTTGGGCTCTATGTTTTATTCCTCTTCATGTATTAAAGTGAGTGCATGATTCTTGGTGGCTCCTTCTATGTTATGTTAGGAAGAGACTTCTTCTCTAGCCTCACCATATATTTTATAGTTTGAATAATAGAGATACTTTTCATGGAAATTAAAGACCATCCTAGAATTCTGAGAAGGCATGAAGAAAACATTCAATATAATAAGATCTTTTTGTCCTCATTGACAAAAAAATGCATGGAAGTAAGCACTATTGTGTCTCTTAGCATACAAACATTTTGAATTCATTAGCCTATCAAAATCAAAGGATTGGCATATTAGATGCAAAATGTAATATTGTGTAGAGTTTTGCTCTAAATCTTAACAAGGACTTTTTATCAATAACTTCAAGCAACAACATATCAAACAATTCTTCATAGGTCAATCTCAAAGAAGATGAAATAGTTCATCAACTGAAGGACCTAATGGAAATTGAATAGCAAAATTCTCGCCCCTCAAACGTTGGTTAAGAGGAAGCAAATAGTAACCATGTTTTCCATTAATAACTGTGGTTTTCAATGTCAATATGATTTTAGGTATTTTTATCAAATAAACTACTCGTGGAAAATCTTGGAATGTATATCATATAATCTCTTATAAATTCTTTTGTAGCAACAAAGAATTGCTTATTTTGTCTTGGGAAAGACTAGAAATTTTTATGTATCTCTTATTAGTTTGGTTACAACTCGTAAATATTTTTGTATTTTGATTAAAAAAGAACGTAGATATGTTTTGAAAGTTAGTTTGGTTACAACTCGTAAAATATTTTTGTATTTTGAATAAAAAAGAACGTAGATATGTTTTGAAAATTAGTTTTATACATGAATAGGTGTCCATGTTATGAACCATGTATTCATAGATTAGTTGTCAACTAATTATGAATAATTGCTTCATAACATGGGCATTAATATATGAATACACAATTTCCATATATTTATATTTTAGTTTACTAATACATGAATATGTTGTAATTATATATTCTTATCTTAATTAATATATGAATACATAGAAACTACACATTGGAACCATATATCCTTATTTTAATAAGATAAGAATATATGAATACATGGAAACTACATATTGGAACCATATATTCTTATCTTAATTAATATATAAATACATAGAAACTACATATTCTTCTATTAGCTTGGAATTGTATATTCGTATCTTTGTTAATTACATGGTTACATGGTCTCCTTTTATTCAAATATTGGTTTGGTTTACATGATTGACAACATGGGCACACATTTATATTTTAGTTTGACTTTATGAATATAATTCATATATTAATTAAATCATATTGGGTTTCCATTAATATATTTCTATATTAATTAGACAAATATATGAATATTTGGTTTCCATCCATTCAAGTATTAGTTTTAACTAATATATAATATATAAAAACGTGATTAATAACACGGATATATATTTATATGATAGTTTGACTTTGTAAATATAATCCATATATTTATATATTAGTTTAACTAAGATATGAATTTGTGATGTATACTATTGATACATATTCATATACTAAATTGATTTTGTGAATATATCTCGTGTTATGAATCATGTATTCATTTGTTTGATTTGTCCAGGTTTATTTTCCTTATTCATAAAATAAAAGTGTAATTCATAAGATGGGTTATATTAAAAAACGCTACATAATTGTTTATTTTATGAGTAATGCATTTTTTTATTATTAAAAGTAATTTATATGTTTAAAAATACTTTTATTTCTAGTTACATCAATGGATGGTGTTTTTATTAATTTTATTTTTAGACATTTTTTAATTTAACTTAACTATTACAGATATTGTAGTGAAAGAGACTCCACAAAATAACTCATTTACAATTTATTATTGTATTTTAGAAGGTCCATTTTAGACACATTTTAGACAACAAAATTCCCAAATTTGAAAATTCTATTTGCTATAGAAAACTTTGAAATATCGATATTTGAAAAAGCTTTACTAATGGTGAACAAGTAAAAAAATTTGAAGTTTTAAATAGTTTAAATGGCCGCAAAAATGTCCAAAAGCTTGAAGTTTTAAAGAGTTTTGATGGTTGTAGACAAGTTGAGAAGTTTGTAGCTTCTAAAAGTTCTCACATGCTATGGGCAAGTTTGAAACATCACTGTTTGTGAGGTTAAAGCAATAAGTTCCTATATCGGTGGTTGAGCTTACTTACACATCCTTTTTCAATTTGGAATCTTTGCCAAATGCATAAAAGTCCCAAAAAATGATGCTCGAAAAGGTTTTGATGCTTTTTTGTGGTTAAGGAAAATTTGAAGTTTGATAAATCTTTGATGGCTTTCATAAAAGTTTGAAAATTCAAGGCTCAAAGAGTTCCAATGATCGTGATGAAGGTTTTAACCCTATATAGAAATTACCTGCATATGAATTCTAAAAATAGAAAATAAACAATGACGATAATATAAAACATAATATATATATATACATAGAGATTTTTCCCTGGACCCCAAAATCGGGACTACCAGATTGATTTTTCATTATATTCCTTGCAATGTTACAACACATATATATACATGCTGAAGCATGCATAAATCTTAATCCATTAACTCTGGATTAGAACATAACCATAGTTCCCTTGACCGAATCTACAAGATACCATGGGAAGAAAACCATCATGCCTAAAAGCCATGTGCGGAATCCATGCACAAAATCATAGGTAGGTCCGCCCACCTAATATAGGGTCCAAAAAATAACACACACCCTATATGTGAGACAGTTTAGAGAATTGAATTTTCGAAGATCCTAGATGGTTGTGAGAGAGTTTGAAAGATTGAATGTTTGAAGGGCTTCAATGGTTATGGAGAAGTATCTCGAGTCACTGTGATGAGAGACCAAGAGCGAGTTATCCCGATTGCCAATAACCCAGGATACTCCAACACAATTCATAACTCTGTCTTTAAACTCAATTTTGGAATTTCAAGAATTAATTAAAATATGCAGTCAGAAAGAGAACATGGATTTGTTTTGTCAAATTCTATGAGAGGTCTTTCTCCCACCTTCCAATCCTTTTCCTCACCTCATTCCCCTCCATAGGCTTCAACTTATCAATTGGTGCAATAGGTAGGCCAAAATGAGAATTCAAAACCTAACACACAACCTGACAACTGTTGGTTGTAGGCGCTATGAGCTGATTTCATAGCGATGTTATAAAATCATATAGGCACTACGAGTTGATTTCGTAGTGCTTCCAAAAATCTGTCTTTTCGAATTATTGGAAGGTGAAATGACTCGGCCTTGCTACCAATCGATTCTACACGGCCTATACTTGCCTCCTAACATTACACACTTCTTCATACACCCTCTTTCATGGAGATTTACAACTCTAACATGAACTTACCTACTAGGAACAAATCTGAAAGGTTTGGACAACATTAAACAAAACTGGGTGCTCTATTTTCTCCATACATTGGCACTCTACGACCACAACGACTCAAACAAGACTAGCAAAACTATAAGCTACAGATGTGGTTGCTACACTCTTGGGCACACTATTTCTACCCTCAGGGGAACCAAACAAAGCATATAATATTCTAGTCTAAAGGGCATGACTGCATTCGAATATTGGTGCTTTGCTGTATTCTAACAACATTCAAATCACACATAGTCGCCTACTAGAACACAACAAATACTCCATCATGGGGCATTGAAACCATTTCAACAAGAACACAAAATGTATGAATGAACCCCAACGATTTATGGTTCCAATATTCATATTCTTTAACACAAATCGACTTTACAAGTGCATACTTGTAAAGACAACAATGCATAGGAATAAAAGGCGATTGCATAGTTTACAGACAAAAATCGATTTGCCCCAAAGACCAACACTTCGTTAACCATATACTAACAGAGAAATTACAGACATGGAGGCACATAAACATAATTACTCATTAATCAAATTCAAGTATGCATTAAACTGGCTAGACATACAATGTGGGCATGTACAACCAGGGCTGTCGACCTTTGCCTCTTCTCCTCACGTTGGAGCTTCTCTTCTTCTCCTTCTCTCTTCTGCCTCCGCGGCACACACACTCTTCTCAAACACTCTTTCTTTTTAAAAAGGAAGCTAAGATGGGACAACCAAGAGTCACGAGATGATTCGTTTTCCCTTCTCACAAGATAAGGGAAACTGAAATTACATTTACATTAAGAAATATTTCCTCCAACTTATTCTAAAAACAAACTAACATCCTAATATAAATATCTACAACTTCCTACAAAACATTTAAATTTATACTAACATCATCATGCGACCATCCCATCACATTAGCAAGCTTCGGTCCAGTCTTCATCGAAATTTGTGCCTCGTCTATGCACTTGCGTCAGACTCCCAAGTTACGAAAATTTATGGCCTTTTGGTCATATTCATCTGGTCTTTTCGAACAACTTCAATTTGTGCGCTGCAACTTGCCTATGCATAAACAAGTCTCCACTTTTTTACATGATACCTCACCAAACTTTCTCATCTTCCTGGTTCTCTTCTCTGGAACCCTTTGAGCACTCCTTTCTCTACGCTGCTGCAAATCTCTTCACTTTCCTTTACTATCACTTACAAAATGAAACTAAAAATCTTACCAGATCTTTAATCAACTTGTACCTTCTTCCACTGCTTTTGCTATGAACTCTGAACCTTACTTGTTGCCCAACTATTCAAACTTTGCAATCCATTGCTCATAGGTTTCCTCAAAATCATAGGTTGTCTCTTCATGCAACCAACTATACCTTCCAACTCTCCTTTTGTCAATATCATATTCTAATACAGTCCTTGGTTGAAATTCGCTATCTTGAGGCTACTCATCAAATCTTCATCTGCTTCATCCATTATAACAACATCCTCATTAACAAAACACACACACACACACATGTTTATCACCCTTAGGCTGTCCTTCCATGTCTGCAACTCAACTCCTTTAAGCTTTTCTTTCAACTGAGCATTTAATCCTTGTCTTAACTTCACCTGTAACAAATTCCATTTCACTCTCTTCCTGAGGGTCCATCTATAACCCTAGTCTTCCTCATATTTCTATAGCAGTCCTCTCATCATCTCTAGCTATAATTTAATTGTAGCTACTTTTCTATCAAGTTTGCCTTGACTTGATCTATTATGGCTTCTCTTTGAACCTTTACTATGATTCTCAATAGTCACAAACTTTCTTCTTCTATGAGCTTCTCCCTATTCACTGTGAGTTGCACACAAACCGCTACAACAAGCTAGCTCCACTAATCTGTTTGTAAATACCATACTAAGCTTGCCCATGCCTAGCTTCTCTTGGTATTTCTACTAACTCCTTCCGAGTTTCGAATCTTCATCTGAGCATTCTCTTCTCTTTTGGCTTATGCATGTAAGAAATGTTGAAAATAACAAGAAGAAATGTTAAAAATAGTATCAAGAAGAAAAATCCTAATTTAATTTTGTCATTGAATTAAATTGCAATTCTATTTTTCATAGCAACTTGTAATAGTTAACTAAGTTAATTTGACTTAGTTGGCTCAGTTAATTCGAGTTGGGAGTCTATTTAGAGTCATGTATAGTGGTTCTTAAATTTTAGGGGCCTGTGTTGAGTTCTTTTGAGTTGTAATTATTTAATTCAGTTTAACTTAGTTAACTTTAGTTAAACAAGTTCTAACTGATGGAGGAATTATTGGGAGATTCAGTAGTGGGGGTGTAACCAACACTGCTCAACCAATGAATTGAATATTCACTCATAATTAACTCATGAATGTCAGATAAGAGAAAGACACAATTGATATTTGAGTTCAGGGACAGTGTACTATCAATTGCATAATCATCCAAATTGTACAGGTGGTGCATGTAATCAAAGGAAGCCCTATAATGGATTGCACAATTTTGGATGAGGAATTTACCAATTAAATATGGGTTAATTCCCTAGGAAACTGTGCAAGGAAATAAGAGCCTGCTAGACAAAAAATTTCGCCAAGTATTGGCTGAAGCTTGTTTGTGAAAAAGTGAGATAGATTGAGATAATGCAAAGGTTGCTCGGGTTTTAACAAAGCATTGTAATATTAGATCTAAGACTTTTGTGATCCATCAATTTAGAGAAAGGTCTTCCAGATTAATCACAACCCAATCCTTCCTTACATTGTAATATTCTCATATTTTATGATTAATGTAATATACAGATAACATAGGTTTTTAGTTGTGGATTTCCCCATAAAATTATTTTGTTATGTGTGATTGAATTCTTTCTCTTTTATGCTTTGTGATTTCATCGATTGTTTATTATTTCCGCTAATGAGTAGAGTAGATTCAAGTCAATTGTTTTAACATATTACAATCTACAGTTTGAATCAACAAGGAATTTCTATATGGTATCTAAGCTGAAATCACTATAGAAGAGGAGAATACGAGTTTGTCTTTTGCAGGGGAAATCAAATTTGCAGTATCATACTTCAGAGCTAGCAAGCCGTCGTTCTACAAATTGAGACTTGAAGATGCCCTTGAGGGTAGTTCGAATTATATTTCTTGGAACGACAAGATGGAGGCAGTGTTGGAAGACAACGAGCTTAATAAATTCATAGACAAAGATATACCTAAGCCAGCTGAGGCTCAAGATCTGACAGAGTGGATAAAGTGTGTGGAAAAGGCGAGAAGGATTATTTTAAAAGGAGTTCGAGATCATATTGTCTCAAACCTCCACGACAAGGAAAATCCATTTGTAATGTGGAAGGCCTTGATGGACCTGTTTCAAAACAACAGTGACGACATGAAGCTAGAATTGAAGGACAAGCTCAGAAAGATCAAGATGGAGAAGGGAGACACAATCCTGAAGTACTTGACCAAGTTCACTCAATGTCAAGATGAAAATGGATTTGTTTTGTCAAATTTTGTGAGAGGGATTTCTACCACCTTCCAATCCTTTTCCTCACCTCATTCTCCTCCAGAGTATTCAACTTACGAATTGGTGCGATAGGTAGGCCAAAACGGGCATTCAAAACCTAACACGCAGCCTTGAAAGCTGTTGGCTGTGGGTGCTACGTGTTGATTTTGTAGTGCTTCCAAAAAACTTTTTCAAATTCCTGGAAGGTGAAATGACTTGACCTTTCTACCAATCGATTCTACATGGTCTATGATTTCTTCCTAACATTACACACGACTTCATACACCCTACTTCATGGGGATTTACAACTCTAACATGAACTTACCAAGTAGGAACAAATCTAAAAGGTTTGGACAACATTCAACAAAACTGGGTGCTCTGTTAGGAAGCAAGGTTAACACAACTGTAAGCTATAGGTGTGGTCACTCCACTCTTGAGCACACTATTTTTACCATCAGGGGAACCAAACAAAACAAATCATATTCTAATCAAAAGGGCATGAATGCATTCGAACAATGTTGCTTTGTTTTATTCTAAAAATATTAAAAAAACACACAATGGCCTAAAAGAACATAGAAAATACTCCATCATGGGGCATCGAAACCATTTCGACAAGAACACAAAATGTATGAACGAACCCCAATGATTTGTGGTTCCAATTTGCATATTCTTTAACACAAATTGAATTTACAAGTGCATAATTCTAAAGACAACAACCCACAAGAATAAAAGGCGATTGCAAAGTTTACAAACAGAAATCAATTTCCCCTAAAGACCAACACTTTGTTAACCATATATAGATAGATAAATTACATACACAGAGGCACCTAAACATATTTACTCATTAATCAAATTCAAGTATGCATTAAACTAACCAAATATACAATGTGGGTATGTGCATCCAAACCTCTCGACCTTTGCCTCTTCTCCTCACACTAAAGCTTCTCTTCTCCTTTTTCTCTCTTCTGCCTATGTTGCACCAATACTCTTCTCAAACACTCTTTCTCTTTAAAAAGGAAGCTAACATGGGAGAACCGAGAGTCACAAGAGATGATTCGTTTCCCCTTCTCACAAAATAAGGGAAACTGAAATTACATTTACATTAGGAAATATTTCCTTCAATTTATTCTAAAAACAAACTCACATCCTAATGTAAATATCTACAAATTTCTTACAGAACATTTAAATTTCTCCCGGAATCACCATGTGACCATCACATCACATTGACAAGCTTCGGTCTAGTCTTTATTGAATTTTGTGCCCCATCTATGCACTTGCATCATGCTATTGACAAGTTTAAAATATCGATGTTTGGTAAATCTTTGTTGGCTATGAAAAATACAAAAGATCAATGTTTTCTAAGTCTTTGATGGATAGGAACAAGCAAAAGATCAATGTTTATTAAGAATCATATGGTTTCATAGAACATAAAATATTCAGATTTTGAGTTTCCCTAAAATAGGAACATGTAAGTTTAGAATGAAATGAAATTTCAAGGGTAAGTTCATAGGGACGAGGACTATAAGACTGCTAATGAGGATTGGTGGGAAATTGGCTCCAAAATCTTAGAAATGGGCAATTAGAAATTTTTATAGAGCAAGGTTGTACTCATTGATAGTTACTATAAATATTATGAATTTTGGTTGGTAGGGAAATGGGTAGGTATGAAGAAACCACTACTACTAATGGCTCATGTTTCAAGATATTCCCAATCTATTATCTGTATAGTGCCATCCTTCAACCTGCATCTCAATTTCCAAGGGCCTCCACCAACTCCCTAAACTTTCTTCCCAGAATGGAGTATAAGGAGAACATTTCCAACTAGCACCCATCATCAATAATTTAATTAGAAGTAGATGTCCTAGAGAGTCACATTTATGGGTTCTCCTTGCACCATGAATTGTTAATTTTTCTTAGGGATATATTGTTCTTTGCTTTGATAATTGCATTTCTTCATTAACACCTTACATTCACCCCATATTTCAGAGCACTATTCAAATTTACATAATTATTCAGTAACATATGCAATTATAAATAATGAAAAATATTATCATTATCAATGCAACATAACATAAAGGAACAATAGAAGAAAAACATTCACAAATAGAGACACCAGGATTGGTCGGAGATCAGGGCAAAACACACTATGGGGAAAATCCTTTCAAATTCTTCCTCTTATCAGATTGTCATCATATGATTCAAAAAAATAGAGTACAATGATCCATATCTTCATCCATACAACTATTCAACAAAAAAAACTACACAAAATCCATGAAATGAACCCAACAATGCTTATACTCAAAATTCTGATTCTGAAGCTTGTGATGAAATGTCACTGTTTGCGGTCAACTGTCGAACACTGCGGTCACTGAGCGAAATCTTTGGACATCTGAAATTTCATTGTTTAGGTCCTGGTCACATAGAGGAGGAGACATGCATGCAATTGGGAAGCTTTCAATCGCTCTCTAAAGCCTACAAGCGAGCAATTGTCGTATGCAACTGAACCTCTGAAACCCTAACTCCCAGTCGCATGTATGGAGAGTTGTCCATGCGATTGGAAGGCTCTAGTTGCACAAATGAGCTTCTGTGCATGTGACTATGGTCGAATTCTTCCTGTGCTGTGCCAACGACTGAGGCCCAAAATCCTAAAACTGAGATGCGAGCTTTTGACTTTGTAGTTTCATCTTCGAGCGAACCTGTTCCTCCACAGATGAGCCTTAGACCCATGCGAGCCAAAAACCAAGATAGAAGAGTGTCTCATGATGATGTCAAAATGAGGTAGATGTCACTTGAATTTATATCCTTCCAAGGGTGTCCACTTTGTTTTAGGGATGACCTTATCAAATATGCACATGTGGGTATTTCTTCACAAGTACAATTTCCCTTATCCGATTTGAGTGATATTTAGGTCTATTTTGGTCCTCTAGAAAAGAGGAATTCAATGCAATCATAATATCCATCAAATATGGTGTCTAAAGTGGAATTTGACCACCGTTGCATATTTTAACACTCCCTCTCAACTAGGGAGAATTCCACCTGCATCATGTCATGAGTGTCCTGTCAACAAATCATATCTAATCTCAAGTATCTCATCATCTCAAATCATCGATGTTCATCTGTTTCTTATTCTTGCTTATATCTTGATTGTCCCTACTCATATTCTAAATATTCTCAAATCTAAAAGAAGAATAATTTGTCATCGGAGGGGAGCCTAAGCTACCATCCTCTATTCACTGGGCTACTACTTGGAATTTCTGTCAGCGGGCTACTACCCGATGATATCGGCGGGGAGTCAGATCTACGATCCACATCAACATCAGAGAGCATATCATCAGGGAGCACACCTCAACCTAGAACCACATCAGGGGGCATATCTCAACCCGAAATCTCATTGGGGGGGAATACTACTATGACCCCATATCGAGAAATAGGTGATATAAGGGAGCTACTACTCAACCCATCCTATTGCCTATTGATCTTCCCAACAATGACCCTCAATAGTCATGTGGTAGAACACCTGCATCATAATTTGAGCTCGAATGAGATACCCGACTTACCAAAGGTAAGGATCACACGCCCCCAAGCCTTCTAAACTAGTTGGCAAGACGGGGAGGGACAATCCCAATAAACTCGACTTGTGGATATGGTGCCAACTGGGCTATACTCTGCAAAGACCAAGATAGGGTGAGATACTACTCCAACCCTATGGGTAACAGATAAGGGAGCAACATCTACAACTCTACTGTCCATATATCCCTCAACCCTAGGAGCCCTCCATCTCAATTCCTCACCCTAGGAGCTCAGACAAGGGGGAAGAGATGGCTTAGTTTCCTCAATCAATGATGCTCTCTGTAGATCAATAACATATCATCGTTCTCATATCTGGTAATCATCATGCCTCAATATCTGCTGTCTCTTGTTCATACATGACATCAAATTAAATATCATATTAGAACAAAAATATACACATATATCACAAAAATGATACCATAGTCATCATCCCTTTAGAGGAGGTGCCAATCACAAGCCTAAGCTTGTCTCGTACAACAAAAATGTCGTAATATATGAAGGTATCTTAGTCCCAAATATATATGAGATTATCTGCCAATCGAATCTCACTCTTTGTCACCGTAGTGTATACATGTTATAGAACTTTCTCAAACATCTCTCCAAAAAGCTTCTTCATCCTGCCTCATAGCTAGTCATGCTAGCTATCTTCGTACTCAACCTCGGTCATGCTTAAAGCTACAAACTTCTCATCCCAAAACATCATGGTAGATCTCATACTAAGTTAGTGTTCATTAATAGCAATCTAGACATCATTAAGACATCCATGCAGTGACATATCATAGGAAGAATGTCAAAGATAGATCATCCTATGCAAATATCTTGAAGGGTGCTCGACGCAACTCAATGCATATGAAGCGGCTCAACCATGAATCGACTCAGGTTCTACGTACAACATATATGTATATGAACGAGTGTTCAATCGAAACATCAATGCTTCAATCAACTGTCGGGTGTAAAGTCAAGTTCAACAATATCTCTTCACAACTTCTTGAAATTCAATTAGAGTGTCCAAGGACTTGCAGTTCCACTTCTTCAGTAGCTTCACAATATAGATCTTCTTTTCCCAACTTCAAAAATTGATTCATCATGCCATGATTCATTATTTCGAGCTACAGAAGCCATCTCCCTTTTACTAGATCATCGAAGGGTCATTACCTATCAATCGTAGACCGTCAACATATAAAACCAAAACCAAAATCAAAATCATATCTTGGAACACTTACAAAGTAGAAGTTTGGATCAACACATCATCCTGGCTTCACCAGATAACTGTTAATGCAGACACATCAAGATCGAGGAGATTTCTTGATGCAATGCTCTCTACAAACATAACACTTTGCCAAACCAATATGTTCAGTCTCAGATAAATCACTATTGTACAATCAAATCAACTAAGTTAGCTTATCAAAGTTTAGCTGCCAGATTAGAACTAATATCAAAATCATCAATATCGTTGTAAAAAATTCTTGAGACCAGGTGACGGGTAGAGCTCTCATCAACCTAATGATCATAATATAAGTAACTAGATGCAAGTGCATATACTAAGAATAGGTTCCATCAATTTATTGTGAGATTACTTCACACTAAATCACAATTGTGAATACTTCAAACATTGTGCTAAAAACAAGGAGACTAATACAAAACCATTATAAAATACCAATATTAGTCATTGAAAGTCACCATGCCCATATAACATTGTTATCAAAAATCATCAAATCAAATCATTAGTCATCAGGTCAAATCCCAAATTTGCTGTCATAGTGAGATCATTAAGTCAAAAATCCAAACACCACTAATATATATCAATCAACCAAATCTAGTCAAATTCTTGTAGCAAAAACTTCAATGGTTAAATCATTATGACATCTATACGCATACCCTGGTCACCTGCGAACACAAGTTTAGTCTACATATTCATATTATAGTAAACATTCAAACTTCCCTACTCATAGAATTTCCTGTTGTCTGCTTCATGTCTGTAGGACTGACATCCTTCAGGTGAACATTTGATTTCATGCATAGAATTTCATTTTTGTGTCCTCCAGGCATAGTCTCACCCATAAGCCTTCTTCTGTGCAGTTGGGAGACTACAACAACACCCTTGACCTTACTTCAGTGCGGCTGAGAGGGTACAGTCGCACCAGTCAGCCTGCTTTCATGCGACTAGGGCTTAGATTAAGGGAAAACTCTCTCTTCTCAGACCAAAACTTTGTGGCAGATCAACAATGTCATATATTTGTCTATTCATGTCCATAAATTATACTTCAACTATAAAGAATATACATATAATTCAAATGGTAATATGAGTAAGGATCTTATGGAGAAATTCTCCCTCTAAATGGGAATCCACTTCAGTAATACATCTATAATACTGTCATGCATCAGTAGATCTGTTAGATCATAAAGTAAAACTATATCACATATTCATCATGGTTATATCATGTTACTTCATCATGACATCATGATATCAATCTTTCATCAAGAATTAGTGTGACATAACGAATAGGAGTAAACTTCAAGAATCATGATCACATCAATACTTCTTTGTTACGTAACTTAATTCATCAAGTCAGTGCATTCTATTTTACCATATGCCATAATTACTAAGCACATCAAAACATAAACACGGTCAACAAGAGATCCTGAATATCAATTTTAGTGTTAAATTACTATCATTGTGGCTACCATGATTTTCACAAACAATATTAATAGTGTCAAGTTACCATTTACTAGAATCAAGGTGCTAACCTTCTTTATGGGATCAAGATATCCAAAATGATAGATGTTAGCTCGACAACGATATTCTTCTTACAAGCCGCCATAATGGCCATCTTCGAGCACCTATCGACGACCACAAAAACACATTCGTTTCCATGCTAAGTGGAAGGAAGGCCTAACATGTAATCCATGGAGATGGATTCCCAAGGTTGACTAGGGGTAGGCAACAGGGTATAGAGGCCTTGCTTCTTGATGGTCAGTTTGGCAATGGCGCAGGCAGTGCATGATCTTATTTACTTCTCGACATCCTGTCGATGATTTGGCCAATAGAAATACTTCTGCGGTACTGCCACCGTTTTCTCGACCCCGAAATGCCCAATAGCCCGACTGTAGTGTGCTTCCCAAATCATCTTGGCATGCTTGCTTGAAGGAACACAAAGGTGACTCAGGTGGCATAACAGGGCATCCTGGAGGTGAAAATCTGGAACATGTTGATCCTCCAAGAGTGTCTAGTATGTGTGGCTGAATTCTGGGTCGCTTTTGTAGATAAGTGGCCAATCAGAAGTCTCGTGCCCACAAGAGTTGAGCACGGTGGTTAACGCCATGATCGGTGGTCGACTGAGGCAATCTGCAACATTATTGGTGCTGCCCTTCTTATACTTGATATTCAAATGGAACTGTTGTAGGTATGTGGATCGCTTTTGATGGCGATCATTCTACAATTTCCCTTGGGTCTGTATGAACTGCAGGGGTCAGTGGTTTGTGTTGATGACGTTTCCTTCCCCAAAATGTAATGCTTCCATTGTCGGCAGGCCTGCACAATGGAATACATCTCTTTGTTATAAGTGGGATACTTCTGGACTGTGTCTGAAAGTGTCTCACTGTGATATGCCACTGGATGCCCGTGTTGAGTAAGGACTGCCCCAATAGCATAGTCAAAGGCATCTATCTCGAGCTCAAATGGTTGTTGCAAGTCTGGTAATGGGAGCACTGGTGCCGAGCAGAGGTGATCTTTCAACTCTATGAATTCTTTTTGTTGAGATCCAGACCAAAAGAATATTTCTTTCACTCCTCCCTTGGTGACTTGACTCAAGGGCCAAGTGATATGAGAAAACCCCAGCACGAACATGCAGTAGAAGTTGGAAAGACCTAGAAAGTTGCGGAGCTCTGTCAGAGTGGTTGGAGATGGCCAATCCCGAATGACTTGGATCTTGGCTGGATCCACATGCACCCCCTGTTCATCAATAATGTATCCCAGACATTGAACTTGGGTCATGCCAAAAGTGCATTTCTCCAAATTGGCACATAACTTGTGTTGCCGCAGTGTTTGGAGAACCCGTCGGATGTGGTGGAGGTGCTCTTCCCAACTCTGGCTGAAGATCAGGATGTCATTCAAGTATACCACTACAAATGAGTTGGTGAATGGCCGCAATATGTCATCCATTAGCCTCATGAAGGTTGCAAGAGCATTCGTCAATCCGAAAGGCATAACCAACCATTCAAAAAGACCCTCCTTGGCTTTGAAGGCAGTCTTCCACACATCAGAGGGTTCGATTGGTACCTGGTGATATCCTGACTTCAAATCGATCTTGCTGAAATATTTTACCCCATTTAGTTTGTCCAAGGGGTCATCAATCCGTGTGATCTGGTATCTATTACAGACAATGATCTTGTTCAACGCCCAATAGTCAATACAGAGTCTCCAAGTCCCATCCTTCTTCTGTACCAACACGATCGGTCTCCCACAAGGTGATAAACTTGGACAGATGTGACCTTTCTGCAACAACTCCTGAATCTGCCTCTTGATTTCATCGTTTTCCAGAATGGAGCACCGATAGATTGGTCCATTGGGCAGCGATGCACCTAGGGTCAGATTGATGGAGTGCTTGACTTGACAGTGCAGAGGAACCCTTGCGGGGGAGGTTAAGATGTCCTCGTACTCCTCCACGACATTGTCCATTTGTAGTTGTCGTGCTGAGGGGCCCTGTCTGGAGGTCGTGGCCACCATATTCTTCTTTCCTTGAGGGCGTATCATCAGGGAAACAAATTTCCTTGTTTTGGAAATGAGCTTACTGCATTTTTTTGCAGTAACCAAAGAGATGGCGGTAGGCGATGCTACCTTCGGTATCCTGTACAACTTATTTCCCAAAGTAACAATAACGACATGGGGCCTTGATTCATACACAACATGTCACTTCCACAAGTATGGTTGTCTTAATAATACATCACAAACTTCAAGGGGAGCAATGTCACACAATACCTCATCCGTGAAGGGCTTGATGTTGTATGGAAGGCGAAACTGCTGGCTCACGTGAAGATCTGTCCTTGGTGAAGCCACTTGATGGTGTATGGTTGTGGATGTTCTGTGGTCGGTAAGCCCAACCGCTTTACGACCTCTGCCGAAATGAGGTTCTTTTGGCTCCCGTTGTCGACAATGAACTATAGCAGGGAGCCCTTTACCCACATCTGGGAGTGGAAGAGACGCTCCTCCTCCTCTAGATCTTCGAGTTTCTCCTTCTGGATCTTCGTGGTGGAAACGGTGGCGTTGGGCTCCCCATCAATAATATGCTTCCCTTTTTCATTCCCCTTGTCGGGTTCTGACTCAGAGTCGGAATATGCATTTGATTCTGAAACCTTTAGCTCGGCCACTAGTGACCGCTTGGATCGACACTCACTTGTGTTGTGAGTGGAGCTCTTATGGAACTCACACCACTTTCCTGTGTCCTTTTTCGGCTTCATGACGCTGTTCTTTGCTTGCAGCTTTGGCGGGTTGTCTTGGGCCACCCTGCCTTGGCTTTGTCCTTTGTTCTGCAGTTTGGGGGTACCTTTCCCTTGATTCAGATTGGCAGATCCAAAGTCTCGCTTCTTCTGTTTAAACTTTTGCTCGACCTTGACGGTATATCGGTATGCCGTGCCGAGCGAGGAGATGTTCAGGAATTCTATTTCTTCCTGGATGTACTTGTGCAGGCAGCCACAATATTTGAATACCAAATGCTGCTCCGAATCTTTGATACCCAATTTTGTGCATAGGGTATGGAAAATATTGGTAAACTCCGACACATCTTGGTTACTTCCCTGCCGCAGTGTGGTCCACTTTATGTATTGATGCTCATAGCTTCTGACAGGGTAGTACTGCTCCTTGATGGCATCCTGGAATGAATTCTAAGTGGGTCTGACTGAAAATAGTGAGACTGTACTTTCATCCTTCTGCTCGCAATAGGTTTCCCACCAGTCCTTGACGTGGGGGGCTGCTTTGAGAAGAGCGAAAATATTTTTTTCTCGACTGGAAAAATAACCCTCTAGCAGATTTAACCATTTATCAACAGCATCTAGGTCTATTTGACCCTCGAATATGGGGATTTCAAAATTAACTTGTACCTTAAACGATGTGGCATTTCCAGAGTAGCTGTTGGAAGCCGATGCGTCGCCCCTGGGTAGCTGCTGAAGAATATGGGAAAAGCTATCCATCATCGCGTTCCTTTATCGCTCGAGGGCTTCTTCGAGCAAGATTTTGATAGGATCTCCTGCCCCCTCATATTTCTTTTCATCCGCCATGGGAGGCCGTCGGGATTTGCGAGGCTAGTCTTGCAAAGGTTCGACTAGCTCAAGCCCTAACTTCTTATATCCCGACCTCGTTGGGGACATGCAAAGAAAAACAGAGAAAAGAAAGCAGACCGCTCTGATACCATTGGTCCAGATTTAAACAGGAATGTAACAAATTACAGAGATAACCATAAAAACAGAGATGCAGCGGAAATAATACTTCATTTAATTATTGTAAAATATTGAAATATGCTTACAAACAGAAATGGAAATACACCAGCTAGGGTGATGGTAGCTTATCTATGAGAATATATGTGGCGGCTACATGCCTCTGAACTGAACTACAATGAGGCTCAAGGGCCTTTTTATTATTGAACAATAAGAACAAACCGTAAACAACCAAAACCCTAACCCGAGGAGATGTAACACCAAGAGTTTATGGGCCTCGTTGGGGTGAGTTGGACAACCAACTTCCCGAGGTCGCAACTTGGTCATATTATCTCGGTTTGACGCACATGATAGCCTGTTGGAAAGATCTCTTCGATGACTACGACGAAAAATGTAATTTTATACAGAAAATCGCTGGCGGTAGATTTCCAAAAAATTTTTGTTTAGGGCCTCAAAACGGCTCCGGAAGTTTAGGACCCAAAAAACTGCTAAAAATAATACACTGTGCTACAATTAAGGAAACTGAAAACTGAAAGAAGCAATGGTGGGGGTGCAAGTGGAATTGGTAGGTGGCCACCAATATCCACCTGGATCAGCATAACCAAGTCCTATTTATAAAATATCTACAAGTTAAGCTATTGGTATGTGAATTCGAAACCATCACTTTCAGTGATGTTCCTAGAGCCCAGAATAACTATGTAGATAACATCACAAATAACATTCTAGATTGGCATTTATCACATGTATACCACATAAGACAACCAT
This sequence comes from Pinus tabuliformis, assembly GCA_031772625.1. Lineage (NCBI taxonomy): Eukaryota > Viridiplantae > Streptophyta > Pinopsida > Pinales > Pinaceae > Pinus > Pinus tabuliformis. The sequence continues at coordinate 697,110,106 of CM062805.1, read as the reverse complement.
AAACATAACACATGACGAACCATCATCGTCGTATAAAAATGCATAATCATATTATGTATCATATAAGTGTTTGGATCTAATAGCTCTAAATACATCCGACATGCCCATAGCATGTTACAAAAATCAAAATCAAAGGGACCCACATGTTCCTACATCTAGTCACTGTCTGGAAAATCCCACGCCAAAGTCTCTGTTCCATCTGCACGTAAATCGCGTATTGCTTGACCAGCCATCGTCGTGTGCTACATGATACCTCGCCACTCTGAGGGTAGGTTGGTACACTCATTTGTGTATCAATCATCCAACTCATGCCACCTGCGCTCTGAAACTTCGGTCAAGAGTACCTCAAATCTATGATGTAGATTAGCGAGTAGCGCACTCTCCTCTGGACCTGATGTGACGACGATGTTCCCCGATCTGTAGCCCCATGTGCTGTGGCTCATCATGTGTATCCTGCTGGTTTTAAGGTGCTATGTCTGCATACATCATATTTTACACTCAGTACCATACACATGTGATAAAAATATGAAATGCGACATAAAAATAACAACTTAATACTTACTGTCTGGTCCCCATGCTCCCCTGGGCGGAAGTGGCAAGTTAGGATCTCCCTGATAGTTCATCCTGCTATAAGGTTAGTCGTCAATGTAGAGGGGCATCTGATCCTAATGTGCGAAAAACTTGGGTCGGAACACCCATCCGACTCCCCCTCCTCCTCCTCTCCGCCATAGCTGCCCCAACGGTGCATCCTGGGCTCCTGAGGGCCCCCATCTTGGATTTGTACATGAGGACGAATGGTGTGTATATTCTCAAAGAATAATATATACAATACTGTACCAAAAGCGCAGTCACGGTTCACCTACCTCCTACATATACTTAACTGTCATTTCACCGATGACAACGTCATCTGGGCCCACCCATAGTACGTCCCAGCCAAAACACTCTCAACTAGCATCATCTGCCCACCAGTGATGTGGTGGAATGCCTGGCTGCCCAAGACCCATAACACAGCTGCGGAAACAACCCGTGTCTCTAGCTGCTCTAGATCACCAATTGGGATAGTCATGCCCTTGAAATGTACATCCTGTGGATAATGGTGCTCCACAAACTCAGTAATGTTCCTCCCACGAGGAAACACTAGATGAATATCCCCCACCACTCCGAGGGGAGGCAGTCCAGTCAAGAAATATATATCCTGTAATGTGAGCTCAATCTTGTGCTCCTACATGACAAAGACCTCCTGGTCTGGATCCCAATAGCTCACAATTCTCAATAGCAAGGGCTCACCTTCCCTCATTAATGGGTTCTCTACCAACTTGAGAACCCCATAATGAGCCAATGCCCCTCGAACCCCCTAATCCCTCTGAATCTCGGCTTGAAGGGTATCCAAGTCTCGTTCACGCTAGTTGATTTTCATCTCTTCCATGCCTACAAAACACCACATGTCTTGTCAGTTCAGAGAAGAAAACACTGGTCTACACTGATCAGCCTACAACCCCTACCAGGCCAGCAGACCAACCCTCTCTTCAGCCCCAAATCACATTTTTTTGCCCCGAAAGTGCGAGCTCGCAGGTTTCTAGCTGTTTCTTGCAAGCCACATCGCACCTTTGGGCCCAAAAAGTGCGATGCGACCGTGAGAAAGAGCAGTGGTCTCTCAGGGAGCTGCCAGGTGCCAAAAATAAGGAAATAAACCACTGAAATTGAAGAGATGAGTAAGGCCACCCACCTGAAAGTCACAGATCCTGATTCCAACGGTCGGTTTGTCCCCTACGATCTCCACAATATTTAGGGCCTTTTTCTCCTCTCAAAATTCACCATAGCTCACTTAGAAAATGAATCCAAATTGGAGGGAAAACGTCATTTCATAGAAAAATCCCCAATTTTTCTATCGTCCATTGCGACCAAAACGTAGCTCAGTTTGATGAATTGTCAACACTGTTGGAAAGCTCTCATCGAGCTTTATAATGGGTCTTCCTCAGTTTTTGATGATTTGACACTTCACCAGGAAGTCATTTTTCCAAGAAGGGTCACTTCATCGCCTCTCAAAATCGAATTTCTTCATAAAGTGACACTTGTACTTTGAGGACCACCTCCTCTTAATACTTGTCGTACCATGTGTCGATTTTCGTCATGAGTAACCATTATTTACTCATGTTTTCATGGTCCCCACCAGGCATATTCTGTGTGGCAGCGTCATCGAGTCACCCTTGTTTAGAGCATCCATGATGAGTCACCCTTGCATCCATGGAGTTTGTTTCATGTCCCATTATATCATGTCACAGTATTCCATCCATATTTGCATACCATTCATCCTGTGTTGCCAATTTTGGCCTCGAGTCATAATGTCCCCATCCCTTCTGGAGTTGAGTCAATCTCTGCCAAGTCAACCATGCACTTTATGCTCTAACAAGGGAAGTCGTCTGTTTGTCCCTCAGTACCACTTTTTCCAATATCTCTGGTATCATTCCATCAATCACATTACTATTTTCCCTCATGCCTTAGTTGAGGATCCTTATTGCCTCACCTATCGCGTGCCTTATTCTGTCGACATCAGCTCATTTATTCCAAAAGAATGACCTAGAGGGCGGTGTATCTTGGTTCCAACTTCCATTTTCGTTCAACGCCTGAGATCGAGAAGAGAGACTCATCATTTCCCTTTGACTTGGTTGTTTCATGTTTGTGAACCATACACTTGATGGTCTAGTGATGCAACAGATTGTACCAGTGATTCTTGGGTGTGTGTGAGATGTTTCAGACCTCATGAGGAGGTGGCCCTTTAGGTATCTCCCCACATACCCGGATGCATTCCTATTATGCTACAGCCTCAGATACAGTTCCACAGAGATGATGGGGTCAGTTCCTACCTATCACAGTGCATATCATGCACGTCTCCTTCAGATGATCCATTCAGTTTTGTAGAGCCCTTACCTGTTTAGTAGGGCTTCTTCGGTTGTTATACCCTCCCTCCCACCCATTTTTTGAGGTAAGGGCCAGTATATCTCATGTACTCAGATATTAATGTATTCAATCCTGGCTCATGTTTCTCCAGGCGCATTATTTATATGGGACACATTGTATTATTTTCTGGCTCTGTTATGCTGGCATGTCATGTACCATTCAACATGTACTTCATTGCTCAATTTTATGTTTCTGGTCACACCATTATTTTTGTACTAAGTTATCTTGGCGGGTATGGGTATGCCTCCCCCACCTCATTGAGGTCTGGTACCACAACATAAAATGAAACTTGCATTGGTCTTGCCCCCTCTATTCCTATCCTCTTTCGCTTAAGCTTTAATGGTCTCTCTCTCTCTCTCTCTCTCTGACTCCACTGTGTTTCCTAGTGATTGTGTCTATACAACGTACTTTGGTCATACGTTTTGCTTCTAACACTTGTACATTGGGGGAAATCTGTGATCACAAAAAATTGATCATCTAGCCTAATTTACTAGATGGATTGAAGTACACCATGTAAAACCAATTTTACCATCGTAAAATTGTTTTCACTGTGAAAAATTACTTAATAAACCACCTTTGTTAAGTAATTTGTAATTAAACCCATGAAGAATAATTAAATAAATCACTATTTATTTGATTTTTTTCTAGGAATAATTAATTAAACCATTGTTCAATTATTATTCCTTGTCATATTTGACCCAATTATGAAAAATCAACAGATAAATGATTAATTATCTTATTTTTATCTAGGAATAATTAATTAATCACTAATTAATTATTATTCATTGTCAAATTTGACTAAATCCCTTGGGAATAATTAAATAAATCATTATTTTATTATTATTCCTTAACCAATTCCTTGAGATGATAAATAAATAATTTATTTATTATTTCTAAATAAAAGTTTAAATGCCTTTTCCCTCCTAACCAAATATAATAAAATATTCCAAGTGGTTATTCCAAGAATGAGGTTAATAATATTTTATTATTGCTCATTATTCAAGGATAACTCAATATTTTGTTATAAATAGAAAGGTTTTTCATTCATTATTCACTTTTGATTATTTTTATTGTTGCACTCACGGTTGTAATTCTGATTATTTTCATTGTCGCACATCATTATTTGCTGGGTTTACAAATTATAGAGGAGAGAGACTTTACACAAGTTGAACACGTTTGAGGATAGCTAAGAACACATCCCATAGAGGGGGACTGGTAACATTTATTTGTTCCCTTCACAGGTGTTATAATAAAACTATTGTTTGTATATCTGGTTTCCATTGGATGATTGGAGTCATTACTGTTTATTTTTGCTGTTTAACTATGATTGTGGCATAGATCAGGATTTTGACATGTTTTGTTTCTATTAGTTGCTGCAGATCTACAATGTTTAGTAGCGATTTATATTGTTGAGATTGTTTGTCATCCACAATCTTAAGTGGATTATTTTCGTACAACTTTGAGAAGAAAACACTACAACAATAATATTGTCATGCATCAACAAAAATGTTAGATCATAAAATCAAACTGTATTAGGTTCTTAGACATATATCATAACAAATCATCATCAACTATTTCATCATCACATATGAACATGTCATCAAACATTCATCAAGGGTTAGTGTCATATAAGTGTATCTTCATACTTCAAGGATCATAATCACAACATCAAGTCAGGGCATCCAATTTTGCCACATTGTCAAATTTACTAACCTTATCAAAACTTAACCAAGATCAGAAAGAGGATCATGAATATCACTTTTATTATCAGGGTTACCATGCTTATCAAAGGCATAAATAATAGTACCAAGCTATAAAAATCAATGTTTCTAGCTTGCTTTATAAGAGTAGGAAATAAATGCAAGATACTATCCAAATATCAAGTACGTGTAGCAGAAATCAAACTTACTTTCATATGCATGCATGAGTCATTTATGAAGGTGATATTCTCAAAATACCTTAGGGCTTAACTTTCCATCCAATCTTGCAGTTAAATAATAACACTAAAACAATGTACTACACATACCTTGTAGTATTCATATACCTTTGTTCGTCATTAACAATTGTAGCACTTGTAATTTCCAGATTTTATTATACTTTGTCAACTTTGCAAAAAATTTCATCACGTATCTCTTTCCTTTTATAGCACCAACTCTTCTCTTCCTGCACTAGCTCTCTTTTCCTACACCTTAGATGATCCTTAAGAAATATTTGCTTATCACATCTTATCTGGAGGTTAGAAGTATTTCGATACTCAAATATTCATTAAGGAAGTATAAGCAATAATCAAAACAATAAGTCTAGTATCACAAAGAAATAATATAAATCTAAAAGTTAATTATCTTTAACGAGAAGTTATCATCTTCCTCTCGAGCCAACCTTCAAGAGTTATTACTATCCATTATCCATATATCAATGTTTCCTTCAATAATTCCAATCGTCTTCATTAGCAACCAAACCTAATTGAGACTTGTCCATCTATTGAACCTGTCACAAGTGCTATAAATTTTTCTCACTGATCATGCTAGGGTTTCAAACATTGTATAACTCAAGCCTTTATCATATTCCATGGTTTCTTCCAAACCCTAACGTCATGTTATTCATCAAACCATAATAACTAGATTACCTAGGGCTAACATTATTTTAGGTCTCCTCCATCTTCTATTGCCTCATTAATGGTTTCTTCGCAAGGGTGATATTCAATGACTTTTCTTCAACCCATCTCTTATACCATGTTAATTTTTCTTAGGGCTATACTTTTATTTGCTTTAGATAATTGCATTTCATCATTTATATATATTGAATTCACCCAAAAATATCATAACATCAATAGTAACATATGAAATTATATAGAAAGAACAATATCATCATCAATGCAATGGAACATAAAGGAATAATAAAAGAAAAAAATTCACACATAGAGACACCAGGATTGGTCCGAGACTAGCGAAAAACCCCACGAAGGGGGAAACCCTTTCAAATTATTCTTCTTATTAGTTTATCATAAAATTTTCAGTGAAGAGAGAGTACAATGATCCAATTCTTCAATAACAAAACTATCTAGCAAAAACCAACCAAACAATATCCAAGAGATGAGCCAAATAATTATACTGATCAAAGTAACATTCAAGCTTGCGGTCAACTATTTAGAATTGCTATCAACTGTTACTAGAAACCCTAGGTCTTGATCACACAAAGAGAGTCTTATATGCGTGTGGCTACAACAAAAGAATTCCCATGACAACCCTGTGGCTAGATGAAAACCCTAATTCAAACGTGCGAGCTTCAGACCCTGCACTTTCAGACCTGTACAAACCAATCTCCACGAACCACTTCAAACATGTGCAAGCCAAACCAAAGAAGAGAGAAGAAGAAGAATGCTTGATGATGATATTCAAATGAGGGTCACTTGACTTGTATTTATAGCCATCCAAGGGTGTTCAATTTCCTTTTAGGGCAAACCTATCTTTTTGAGCACATGTGGGTTTCCATATTAAAAATATATTTTTCCTTAACCAAATTAAATTCTTCCAAGGGCTAGGAGGGGTATTTATTGAAGAGGAACACTGTTCAAAGGAGGGAATTTGTTCCCGAGCTACCAAATTAACAACAAAAAGGCATTCAAGTGGCGAATTGACATCTAGGATTTGAAAATACTTTTGCAAAGTAAAAGCTGACTAGTAGCAAGGAAATAGAGCTTTAGTTAATGAAAATAGAATGCAATTTATGATATTAATAAAATAGTATCTCGACACTGATTTATAAAGCTTTTAAGATGGATTAATCATGAAACGTAATTGTGTCAACTGCACTATGTCAAATTGGAATTTAATTAAAACCTATATGATTTAAAGTAACAAATTTTAAAACAATATTTTTTATTTAAAGAGAGGAAAATCAGTAATATCCAGATTGATAATAATTATTGGTTAGTGGATACCCTTGAAATCGATAGTAGTTAAATGTCGTTTCAGAATTTAAATGCCAATTCATGATTTAGATGATTTATTGCCTCTAACGTATTATATATAGGCATATTGCCTGTAAAAGAAGTTTTTCAATTTTAATTTTGTTCTAGACTAGTTAGTAAGTTATAGGAAATCGACCTGCTTCATTGTTCTGAAACTGTTAAGCATTTTAAGGTATTTCTTTATAATTTGTCTTTTTTTTTGCATTTGTTACTAACAATGAAGAGATGGCTCAAAGCAACAATTGCAGGGACACAAAGGAAGATGGGCATGTAGGGAGTGAAGATATTTTAATGCTCAACCAATATATCTTAATGCTTAGCAAATATATTTTAATGCTAATGCATAAAATACTAGAACTCCAACAAATGCTTAGATGTCTCGAAGATGAACTAGATACCGTAAGAACATTGTCATAATAGCTATTGTAAAACATGAATAGATGAATTAGTTCTTGATTTTGACAACATAATCAATACAAGCGTTAATGCCCAAAAACAATGGTTAATTAGTAAAGAAACCACTACCAATTTTTTCTATTTGCTGAATAAATTTTGAAATTCAGTATATGTTAAAGACTATGTATTGTAATACTCTCAACAAAGTTAAAGCAAAGAAACATATCAAGCTATATTAGATTACAAATCTATTTATAAATATAATATGTTTTATAAGTTATATCGGTTTAGAAACTCGTTTTTTCTTTGTATGACGACGACTTATTTAGATATTTGTTTAAATATTGTATTCAATAGATGTTTAAATAGAAAAAAATACTAGATTTGTAAACAAAGAAAACCGTCATTGTAAAGTAATGTCACTGAAAATTTTAACTTAACCAACTTATTTTGCCTGAGTAGTTATAGAACTTGCAAATTTGATAAATCAAGAAAACAGTGTAAGAAACAACATTGAAAAAAAATTAAAAATGACATAACATAGTAAAACATAGAGCCAAAACAAAAATAGTTCATTGTATTATGTTTAAGCTCAATGCCATAGTAACATTTGCATTGGTAGAAAACATTGTATTGATTTATCTGATGATTATATTTCTAATCTTGTTTGCATGAGTATAATATATTGATTGATAGTGTGAAATTAGATCACAAATGTCAAGTAAAATGAAAGAGTTATTAAGGTGCTTGGAAATGCAATGAGAGAACACTGTTACGTTACCAAATTTTTTAAAAATGTAAACAAAGAAACCTGTCATTGTATACATACACCTACATTTTGATGGTCTATCGTAAATGTGCCATGCGTTTCGAAGTTGCTCAAGGTTTCAACATCTGTCTTTTGAACACAACATTGGTGGGAGGAAATTTGTTGTAGTGCAAGTAATACTCTTTCCAGTTCGACGACCCTCAGAATACACTATTTTTTAGTCCTATCACTTGCATGTATGATACAGTTTAACCGATGAAAGTAAAGAAAGAGAGAATCCTGCTTGTAGGCGCTACAATAAAGCATAGTCCTGTTTATAATTATAGTAGTTGTAATTATAGTACTACATATTGCACATAAAGTTTTGAATGGGTTCATATATAAGCTAACCACTCTCATATATCCTTGAAAATGCTATAAAATTAATATAGAAAATATACGCTTAGTAACACGAAATCAAATGTATTTCTTATTTTTTCCTTTATCCATGTCTATTTAAACAATATGATATAGCTTACCATGCATATTTTGCTCGGCGAGGAAACAAAATTTCTTAGAATGCAAGCTTTCTTTCCTATGTTCAATGCACACATCAACGTTGACTGTGAAGTACAAAAAACTCTTTCTTGCTTTTTAACTATATTTCTTAGCAAGATTAGCAGAAATATGTTTTATTGTAGATCTCTCTGAATTGAAACACATGCTGAAACAAGTTTATCATGTACTTGAACCTGTTACATATGTAGCACTTGTAAAAAAATACATGAAAACCATACAATAGATGAAGAATAAAATTTTCTCCGAACATTGGGATATAGGCCTATGTATATTGATAAATTGTTTTTTATTTCAATGAAAATTGGGTTTTCTAGTGGGGGAAAAAACAAGCAGATGGACAATAACTTCGTAACAATAAAACTTTCAAATAAAACAAAGCTTACTGTAGCCTTGTCTTGTTCTCCATTGTTGTCTTTGATTTCTAGAACATATTGCATTGTTGTTTGCATTACCGAAATTGCAATAGCTGTGATTGTTCCTACTAGAAATGAATAGTCATTACAGGATAAATTTTCAATTTTCATGTTTGGAAAAAGTCAATACTATGCACAAACAGGACAAAAATTTTATGTGCTAATAAAACTATTTAGACAAATAGTTTTCTCACAATCACCACTATCATATTTATGCTTTGGAATAATTTCAAAATATTTAATAGAAACACCAACATTTGCAATAATCTTTGACTCATGTTGTTCGATTAACGATGTTGGCACAAGCAATGTTATTGTCATTTCCACTTTCTTATATGTTAAATCTGCACAAAATATTTCTTTTGACTTATTTGTTTTGTAAAGAAATGTTTGATATGTAACTAAGACAACACCATGAAAAATATTCCCAGTTATATTGTTATTGATATCTTCGATCAATAATGGCATAGACTCGACCTCTTTTTGCCTAGTCATGAGCATTGAATTGAAATATTTTTTTTTTAGAAAAATCAAGTAAAGAATAGAAAGACGAAGATGAGTAAAAAAAATGAAAAAATGAAAAATTTGATACAAAGTTAATTGAACGTGCACAAAAATACCTATTTGCATTTATTTCTTCACTAGTTTCCATTGGTTTTGTTTTTTCTATTGCAATATATGTTTATGTGGTACTGATCATTGCTATCTCTACACTATTGTCCCTTTCTACCGTGACATCATTTGAATCTGATAAAATTTTCCTGTTCAGAAATATTACACTGAAATCATTGCTTAAAAGGACATTATAATTGAAACAAAGTATGAACTATTTAAAGAAAACATAATAAGATAAAACAAATTCATTAGTAGTGTACAAAAATTCTAGATAGATTTTAGTTTTAGGAAAGACAAAAGTTTTATAGAAACGTTCAAAGTACTTTTTTCCTTGTAATTGTTATCTTGAATTCGAATCTCTAAGTGTCATATGTTCCCTGGAAATTTAAAAGATTTGCTATTAGTTATAGTGCATAAAAAAATATGGCCCAAAATCAATGTGGGTAAAAAAAAACAGTTGTGTTGTGTAATGAAAATATATTCAAAATACAATAAATAAAACATAAACGTGCCTATTAGAAGAGTTATCATTGTCCTTAACAATATATTTTCTGCTTGTATTCATTTCCACTTCTATGCCAATATGAGTTAGATCAAATATATTGAAATAAGAAAAATAAGAATTTCTAATTCCATAGCACGAAAGTACTTTAGAAACAAGAACAATATGATAGTAACGTATTTTGTCCAAACATGTTTAGTATTATCACATCATATAGTATTTGAACTTTGTACATCATTGTCAGAGGACTGTACTATATATTGTATAAACGTTGTTGGTACTCACATATATAACTAATAATATAGTGTTAACCTGTCAATAATGCTACATGTTTTGGATTTTCGTTCTAATTGATAGTCCCTCACGGTGTGGAACTACTAGAACAACATCGTACAACCTAGATGAGGATTCTATTTGTAATCAGATCCTTTGAAAACTTGTTTGACAGGCATTCATAATGTGTATGCTAAAAGGATTGCATTATGAACACCTAGCATATAGATATTAAACATATGGATTAGACACTTAACACAATTGGTCAAGTAGATAAAAAATGGTAATAATAATAATATTAATAATAAAAATAACAATAATAATAAATTAATCAAAATTCAATTGATTTTGACTATGAACGTTTAAGTTTAATTTATTCCTTTAAAAAATAAAGAAAATAATCAACGCCACGTGTTCCTAGATGCTTAATTTTTTTACATGTTTTGAAATAAATGATGTGATTTAAGGATATGTAGTAATTTATATAGCTATTCTATTATTTTATTTTATTTTTATTTTTATTTTTTATTGTTATTTTTTTCATTAATAAAGAAAATCAATTTAAAATAACTTCTATAGCCCAATTGTGAATAATGTCAATCCTTCTTCGAATTTTTGAACATTACAACAAGAAATTTTGGTTGAATTCGAAAATAAAAATTAATTTCCATGCATGGCGCTTATCTATAATGCTATATTTATTTCATTGCCTATACCATACATCAAAGAAAATCGTTAGTGATTTTCCTTTGAGACTAACGTAAGAATTTATTCGGAAAATAAACATATATACCTCATCTTCCACACAATAAAATCTCCACACAATGAAAAATGACAATAATAATAGGTTAACATTAATTTCCCTGTGCACCCCACGTTCTCCTGAAAATACCTCGTCTTAATTTCATCCCTCCTGAATAAATTTTCCAATATAAAAGACCAGGATAGTAAAATCTATTGACAATGAAGTGTTCAACACATACCATGTTAAGAGGAATAACACACTATCACAACACTCGTGAAACCCCTCGTTCTCCCGCACATAACTCGTTTTCCAAAGTTTTCATCGTCAATAGAAAACACATATGCTTCCCATATAGCACAAATGCATATGTGCCGCATTTCACAGTAATGTCCCACACAAACATACAGTAAAAACCTCACACAATAAAAATTAACATTATTAATCATTATGCTCTCCTGCACATATCCCGTCCTCCACAAAGATTCATAGCTCTAAAATAAAAGCTCTACACATATGCTCTCCTACACATAGTTTGTACTCTGCACAAAAAAACATAATAATATTCTCTATTCTCTCACACATATCCTATCCTCTATAAACATTCATACGATATCCAATATACGATATAGAATTTTGTGAAAGTATCTTTGCACAACGAACCATTAAATGGAGATTTGTTCAAGAAGTCGACAAACATACACTATCTTCCGCACAATCAAAGCTCCACACAATGAAACATAATAATAATAACAAATTAACATTAATAGTTTAACATTAATTTCCCTATACACTCCTTGTTCTCCAAAAAATACCCTGTCCTAATCTCGTCTCTGTCGAATAAAGTTTCCAATATAAAATCTCAACACAATAAAAGCTCCGCACAATGAAATATCTTGCACAAACCGCATTTTTTGCAAATATTCAATTTGTTAAATTTAGATAACAATGGTATGCTCTATGCTTAAGACAATTTACTTCAATGTTCCTTTAGCAACCGAGTGACAACTTCCAATTATATCCAATAAAAATCACATTAACTTATAAACATTGACAATAAATGCAGATAGAACATAAAATCATATGCATAAGACAAGCCGAGACAAGAGGACACAAGATGTGGTGCATGCCAAGGAAAAACCCCAATGTGGGGAGACCCTTTGATCAAATCTTCTTATTATTCTTCAATAGTTCAGCAAAGAGAGAATACATCATACAAAATTCATTTGTCCAATCACTGTTAAAACAATCCAGCCAAACAACAGTCAACATGATGCCCTAACCATAAATTCAACGCTGGTCAAACCAACAGAAAATCTCCTTCAAATGAGCTCAATGAAACCTAGTCAACTTGGCCTTCAAAGATAGAAAAAGTCAACCCAAAAATTCCTGAAAATCTAGGTCAAACTTGGTCAACACAGAGTCAACGTTGCTGTCAAAAGTTTTGCGGTCAACGTGCTTTAATTTCCTCAGTTTTTGTGCCTGGAGATGTGGCTTCAAGAGATTAGAATAACTTCCTAAAGAACACATTCAAAATAGGTGAGTTGACCCTTGGTCAATGCTGGTAAACACCCTGCATTTATCCCAAAAACAGTACTCCAATTTTGCTTGAAATTTTCGGTTGCCCTTAGTCAACGAGTGAAGAGAGAAGAGGTGCTCCTTTGCTGCACGAACCAATGAGGAGAGGAGAGAGAAATATGTGTTGAGTGATCATGTCCAAATGAGGAAAATGTCTCTCCTATTTATACACAACGTTGAGGGTGAAAAGACACATCTATTGGGCTTCATGAGCCTACGTTTGACTTGAGCCGACCTTGACAATTTGTCCATAGGAGAAATAAATTCATAATTCCATTTCTGCTTGTCAAAATGAGATGATGTTTATATAAAAATTGCACATCTCCAAAAGAGGAATCCAATGAAATAATAATCTCCAACATATGAGCTTTCCTAAGGTGGAATTTTTCCCTAGTTTCCAATTTTAACACTCCCTCTCAACTAGGGAGAATTCCACTTGCCAATCCATCATCATGCCAACCTGTCATCCTGAACCATCATGCCATCACTGCTATGGACTGCTCTGCTCTGCTCTACTGAACCATGAAGTAATAATGAATAAGAAGTGAATGAGAGTGTGTCATACCACTCTCCACTGACTAAAGTCAGTCCTTGATCCTAGATCAAGTTGTTGAACACCATGCATCCTAGTCATAGGGAGTACGGTAGTACACGATGCGTCCTTTGGTAGTGCTATGGTACCTAACTAACTATTCCCAACTCATTTTGTAGATGAGAGTTACTTCCCATGAGTCTCGGACTCTATCGCTAGGATGTGTGTTGGGGCATCAACATGAGATGGCGAACGACTCTTCCTGCTCATATGCCATAGGAGAAGGTAAACCACTCATCCTATGCATATGTCAACTGTAGGGGAAGGACTCCCTCTACATGCATGTGTCTCAATAGCGGAAGGTGGACCACTCACCCTACACACATGTCAACCATAATGGGATATCACAGGCGAATGTGAACCACTCATCCTGTATCCAATGCACCACTAGGAGAGGATGAACCACTCACCCTATGGTCGCTCATAGCTAGCTCCAAGAAGTAGCCCATGCCTCTAGGAGCTCCTAGAGTTCCATGTCTAACTCATATGGGACCCTCATAAGAGGTTGTTACAAGAATCCATGTATCTCTGTAGGTTTTAACCCTGTACAGAAATTACCTGCATACGAATTCTAAAACATAGAAAATAAACAATGCGAGAGCATAACACATAAAACACATATATAGAGATTTTCCCCTGGATCCCAAAACCGAGACTATCAGCTTGATTTTTCATTATTTTCCTTTCAATGTTATAATACATATTTATACATGCCGAAGCATCCAATACCATGGACTGAAAAACCATCGCGTCCAATACTATGGATCAAAAACCATCGCGTCCAAAAAACATGTGCGAAAATCATGCACAAAACCATAGGTGGGTCTGCCCAACCTAACATAGGGCCAAAACCAAAATTTTCCCAGGCGCTACCCCGGACCCCATAAAGTGGGGTTACGGGTACACCTCAAACCCCCTGTGACCCCCCCTCGCTACACAATTGGCGCAACGAAGGGGGTGCTGCGCCCCCCATCTAACCCCCCAATTAACTACGTGGGCTAGTCGTGGAAAGAATATAACACAACCCAACATTCTCCCACTTGTTGTTTTATTTCCACAGGGGGCCACAAGAGAGCTTAGTCATTTTTCCAACCCTAAAATGCCCATTGTTTCTCTAAACCAAGAGAACTTCTCAGAGCTCACAAATTTTGTCAATGCATCTACAGTATTCTTCAAAGTGTCCACCTTTACCAGCAACACCTTTTTGTCTTCTATCATATACCTCACAAAGTGATACTGAACATCAATGTGCTTTGTCTTTGAATGATATGCAGGGTTCTTTGCCAAGAAAATTGCACTTTGGCTATCACAGACTATCCTTATAACTCCCTGTACTAACCCCATACTTGAACACAATCTCTGCAACCAAACTTCTTCCTTGCTTGCATGAGTGGCTGCCATGTATTCTGCCTCTGTAGTTGATAGTGCCACTACAGATTGTTTCTTACTCATCCAACTGATTGCACCTCCAAATAGGTTAAACAAATACTCACTTGTATATCTTCTCTGATCTAGATCTCCAGCTTAGTCTGCATCAACAAAGCCATGAATATCCAACACTTTGTCCAATCCTGGTCTTCCTTGGTAGCACAAAACATAATCACTAGTGCCACGCAAATACCTGAAAACCCGCTTCACTGCTGTCCAGTGCTCCTTCCTTGGTTTTGACATAAACCTGCTCAATACTCCCATTGCATGTGCAATTTCTGGTCTAGTACTACAGACCATTGCATACATCAGGCTACCGAATGCACTTGCATATGGAACACGGGACATGTCCTCTTCCTCTTCTTGTGTCTTGGGACACTGTTCAGCAGATAACCTCACACCTACAGGAATAGGAACCTTCACCGGTTTAATATTCTGCATATTAAACCTCTGTAGTATTGTCTCGACATACTTCCTATGGTTTAACTAGAGCTTCCTCTTTGTACGATATCTTTTAATTTCCATGTCCAAAATATAGTTTGCAGCACCAAGATCTCTCATGTCGAATTTGGAGGACAATCGGGTCTTCAAATCCTAGATAATTTCTTTGTCATTTCCAACTAGCAACATATCATCCACATACAAGACCAAATAAATAACACGGTCACCAATTAATTTAAAATACACACAGTGATATACTTTGCTTCTGGTGAAGCCAATTCCAAGTATAAATTTATCAAATTTCTGATACCACATCCTTGGTGACTGTTTTAACCCATACGGAGACTTCTTTAACTTGCATACCAGTTCTTTCTTACCCTTCACCGCAAAGCCTTCAGGTTGCTTCATGTATATTTCCTCTTCCAGATCCCCATGAAGAAATGCTGTCTTCACATCCATCTGTTCTACCTTAAAATCAAAAGCAGCAGCAACAGATAAAAGTAATCTAATAGAAGTTACCTTGGCAACAGGAGAAAAAATATCACCAAAATCAATTCCCGGCACCTGGGAATAACCTTTTGCTACCAACCGAGCTTTGTATTTCTCCACCTTTCCTTCTGCATTTGTCTTCTTCTTGAACACCCATTTGCTGCCAATGGGTTTCCTTCTAGCCGGCAACTACACCAGATCCCAAGCCTCATTTTTGTGCAAAGATGCCATTTCATCAACCATGGCCTCTTTCCAGAGTTTTCCATCCTCTTAATCCACTGCTTCCTTCACAGTTCTAGGATCATCATCAGTAACAGAGAAATAAAAATTTGAATAGAAAGTAGATGGACTATACCTTTCTGGCTGTATTCTTTCTCGAACTGATCTTTTCACAGCCGGAGTTTGTGGCTCTTCATCTTCTGATTCCTCCTCTGCTGTAGAGTCTGATTCTTCCTCCTTTAGCTCAAACTCTATCTTCTTAGGTTCCTTTGGTTGGACTTCATGTTTAATAACATCTTCAACCTCTCTAAACACCACATCTCGACTGTACACAACCTTCCTTGTTACTAGGTTCCAAAGCTTATAACCCTTTAAACCATCCTTATACCCAATAAAGATGCACTTTTCAGATTTACTATCCAACTTGGTTCGTTTCTCCTTTGGAACATGTACATATGCATCACATCCAAATACCCTTAGATGTGAAAGAGAGGGTTTCTTACCAGTCAATAACTCTTGCGGAGTCTTATCTTCCAACGTTGATGAAGGTGACTTGTTGACCAGGTAACATGTAGTATCCACCGCCTCTGCCCAGAATTCCTGTCCTAACCCGGCACCACTGAGCATGCTTCTTGCCCTTTCCATCAACGTCTTGCTCATTCTTTTTGCAACTCCATTTTGCTAAGGTGTATATGGAGTAGTCTTCTACCGTGATATACCACACTTCTTACAGAATTCTTCAAATTCCTTGCTGCAAAACTCTCCACCATTATCTATCCTCAACACCTTTATCTTCTTCTCTGTTTGGTTTTCCACCAGAGCCTTAAATTCTTTAAACCTGTCAAAGACTTCAGATTTCTTCTTAAGGAAATATATCCATGTATTCATTGAGAAGTCATCGATAAATGATACATAGTACACAGAATTACCCAGTGATGGAACCTTCACAGGTCCAAACACATCACTGTGCACAAGCTCTAATATCTGTTTCACCCTCTTATCACCAGAGGGGAAACTCACCCGATTCTGCTTCCCATATACACATTTTTCACAGAAATCAAAATCTAGAGAGCTATTACTCATACCTTCTACCATACCTTTACCATGAAGTATTTAAATGCCCTTCTCTCCAATATGTCCAAGCCTTTGATGCCACAACATGGTCTTCTCTCCAGAGACCACTAGATTTTCTGCTCCACTTTCAGGAACCATAGAACTATTGCACCCATCAATAACAGAGCTACCTTGTAGCTTGTACAGAGTTCCAACCCGAACTCCCCGCATCAATTCCAGTGCTCCTCGAACCATTTTGTAGGTATCCTTCTTGAACACTATTTTTACACCTGCATCATCCAGCTTGCTTATAGAAATCAGATTTTTGGCTAATGCAGGAATATGTAGAACACCTGGAAGCATTCTAACCCTTCCACCTTGCAACTTCAACTTTACATTTTCGCGACTAATGATTCTAGCCTTCCTATTATCATCCTCAGGTTATACAACTTTTTCCGCAGGAACAATTTATTCACCAAAGACTTAGATTGGTACAAAGTCCCTAACTTGTCCCACAAAGCCTTCGCCGTAGATTCCCCTGATACATTCAACAATATTGAATCTGAGACACACATCGTATTGTGCTCATTGCCTTCCGATCCAACTTCTTCCATTCTTCATTGGACACTCCCATTGGTTTAGTACCCAGATCTATTGCGATCCACTGATCTTTATCCACCAACAGATCCTCCATCTTGAGTTTCCACAACTCAAAACTCTGAGCATTAAATTTCTTGATCTCTATCTTTCCACTGCTCGCCATCTTCTTTCACCACCAGAATCGATCTCGCAGATCTCCCACTGAACAGGGTCTACCACAGGTTCGAGTGAAACCCCTCAGCAACAAAGGCATCCCCTTGAAGCCAAATCTGTTCTGATACCAAATGTAGGTTTTAACCCCGTACAGAAATTACCTGCATACGAACTCTAAAACACAGAAAATAAACAATGCGAGAGCATAACACATAAAACGTATATACAGAGATTTTCCCTTGGATCCCAAAATCGGGACTACCAGCTTGATTTTTCATTATGTTCCTTTCAATGTTATAATACATATTTATACATGCCGAAGTATCCAATACCATGGACCGAAAAACCATCGCGTCTAATACCATGGACCGAAAACCATCGCGTCCAAAAAACATGTGTGAATATCATGCACAAAACCATAGGTGGGTCTGCCCAACCTAACATAGGGTCCAAAACCAAAATTTTTCAGGGCGCTACCCCGGAACCCATAAAGTGGGGTTACGGGTACACCTCAAACCCCCTATGACCCCCCCTCGCTACACAATCGGCGCAACAAAGGGGGTGCTGCGCCCCCCATCTAACCCCCTGGTTAACTACATGGGCTAGTCATGGAAAGAATATAACACAACCCAACAATCTCTAGGAAGAATAAGAATTTGACCTTCTCAATAGGCTATGTGAGAATGTCAACAACCTACTTATCTGTCCTAATGTGTTGGAGCCTAAATTCTCCCTGTTGTACCATATCCCGGATAAAGTGGTACCTGATATCAATGTGCTTGGAGAGATCGTGGAACACACGATTCTATGATAAATGAATCCCACTCTGGTTGTCACAGAATATCACGGTCGTATCTAGCACATGCTTAAATAGCTCACTAAAGAGCTTCCTCAACTAGATTGCTTCACAATAGGCCATACTCACAGCAATGTATTTGGCTTTGACGGTGCTTAGTGCAACCGATTTATGCTTCATGCTCATCCAAGATATAGAAGCAGACCCTAAAGAGAAGCAACACCTAGACGTGCTCTTATGATCCACCACACTGCCAACCCAATCACCATCTTAATATCCATGTAGTCTTAAATTCCCAATAGTGTATCTCAGACCATAGTGGATAGTGCCCGAGAGATATCTCAAGAGATTCTTGGTAGAAATCCAATGAACATGATGAGGCTCGGCCATATATTGACTCAACTTGTTCACAACGAAGCATATGTCATGGCGAGAGTTGACCAAGAACATCAGTGCCCTTACAAGCTGATGATACTTGGTAGGGATCACTAATTCAAGCCCAAAAACACTTCCACATAGCTTCTTAAAGTTGAGTTCCATCGGAGTAGTCACGGACTTACAATCCACCATCCCACATCTCTCAAGTAGCTTCACAATATATTTTCCTTGAGAAAGGAAAATATCACCTGGATTTTACCAGACCTCCAACCCTAGGAAATAATACATCAGTCCTAGGTCCTTCATCTTGAACTCGGAATCCAACTCCCTCTTGCAATGATGAATGAGAGGGTCATCACATGTTAAAAAGAGATCATCCACATAAAGGACCAGAATGAGGGTCTGTCCTTTTCAAGCTTGAATTATAGTTTTGGGTCAACATCGCTTCTTGTAAACCCCATCTTCATAAGATAGCTATCGATCCTCTCATACCAAGCCCTAGGGCCTTGCTTCAAAACATAGAGGGATTTCTTCAACCTGTGTACATGTGTCCCATGATCTCCCTTAGGTTGTTCCACATATACTTCCTCCTTAAGCAAACCATGTAAGAAGGCAATTTTGACATCCATCTGATCAAGGTTCCATCCTTGCGAAGCAGAAAAGGCTATGATCGAACATATGGTGGTATATCAGGAAACTGGTCCAAATATCTCATTATAGTCTACTCCTTCCTTTTGAGAGAAGCCTAAAGCTACAAATATGGCCTTGAATTTCTCAACACTCCCATCAAATCCATGTTTTATCTTGTAGAGCCATTTCAAAGTGACCACAAACTTATCCTTGGGTATAGGAACCACATCCCAGACATCATTCTTCATGATTGATTCATACTATTCATTCATCAAATCCTTCCAAACCTGTTTCTTCACAAATTCTTCGAATATACAAGGCTTAGATTGTACAATAGTACTAATGACAGCTAGTACCCTTGGTACCTATTCGACTTCTTGCTTTCACCGAATGTCCCTCTCGGTGCAATGTGTTTCTCAACATCTTCAAGGGTATCTTTAAGCCACAAAGGCCTCTTTCTTGTAGAAGAGGGCTCACAAGGAGGTGGATCAATGGGATCCATCTGTCCTTCAACATCGGGCATCAATACATCAGATGGAGATTCATCCTTCTTTTCTGCATTAGCATCATCATTGGCCTTCCTAGGAATAGGAAGATCTCGAATCTTTCTAAGGGAAGAATCTTCATAAAAAGTGACATCATGACTTTCCACTTGACTTTGACCAGGCACATAGATTCTATATGCGTTTGAATTGTCACTATAGCCCACATATGTTCCTTTCTTTTCAAATGCATCTAGTTTGTTTATTTTCTCTTTTGACACATGAAAGTATACAAGACATCCAAAAATTCTGAAATGGTAAACATCAGGTTTATTACCGGTGAATACTTATTCAAGAGTCTTGAGATCCAAAGCTTGGTGTGGGCATCAGTTTTGGATATACACAACGATGTTGATAGCTTCTCCCCATAATAAATTCATAAGACCTTGATCATGAAGCATAGCCTTGGTAACATTGATAATAGTACGATTCCTCTTTTCAGTAACACCGTTTCGTTCAGGAGTATAAGCAGTTGTAGTCTCCCTCTTAATGCCAACTTCTATACAATAGTCTTTGAATTCATTAGACTCATATTCAGTCCCATTATTGGTCCTTAGAACTTTGATCTTCATCCTTGTTTTATTTTCGACCAAGGCTTTAAAGGATAGGAACCATTTGAATGCTTCATTCTTCTTCTTTAAGAAATAGATCCATGTTTTGTGAGAGAAGTCATCCACAAAAATATCATAATACAAATATCCACCCAAATATGTAACTGGAATCATACCTGATAGATCAAAATGGACCAATTGAATAATATCAGTGGTTTGAGTCTCACTTGAGTGGAATTGTCCCCTTGTATGTTTTCTAGCTTCACATCCTTGACAAACACCTTCATGATTCAATTTGAATTCAGGCATCCCTGTGACCATCTTCCTTACATCAGGTAAGGCTTTAAAATGAAGGTGATAAAATATTTGGTGCCATAATTCAGATTGAAGAGAGGTGTCACAAATCATAGCTCCTAACGGACTTCCTCCAACTTGATAGAGACCTTCAACCTTGAATCCTAGAGTGAATGTATCTCTTGGATTCCTTTGCCAAAGATGAACCTTCCCATCAATGAATGAAACCTTAAAACCTTTATCTTCCATCACAAAAATAGAAACCAAGTTCTTTTTCAAGTCTGGTACATGTAACACTTCTTGTAGGTGAAGGGTTTGACCTTGATTTAAGTGAAGAGTCACAGTCCCAATTCCTTTCACGTGATAGGAGGTATTTTCCCCAATTATGAACTCCATATTTTTCTTCTTCTCAACTAAGTTTGACAGAGCTTCTTTATACCTAGTGAAGTTCCTTGATGCACTAGTATTAATCAACCAATGGTCCAATGTATCCATAGGAGAGGTGGTGGAAAGGGAAGAAATAATATAAAATTCATTTTGCTTTGAAATATTTACTTCATCATACCTGGAGTTTCTTGACTTCTTGGGAGGAAGACCACCTCCATTTCAAGCAATAGGAGAATTCCTCTTTCCTTTTTTATTGAACCTATTGTTATTTGGATTGCCATTTCCATTGAAGTTGTTGTTGCTATTGTTGTCATCATCTCGTGGAGTATCCTTCTTGTGAGGAAGCTCTCTAGAAAAGTGGCCAAACTTGTTACAATTGAAGCATATTCCTTTTCTTCCTTCTTTGAATCTCTGCTTGAACACTTGTCCTTGATTCCTTGGACCAACATTTTTTTTTCTTCTAGAATGAGTGGAGTAGGTAGTAGGATTGTTTCCATTTGAGGGTTTGTCTCATTCCGTCATCCTTATTTCTTCTTGAGTGCATCTGGACAATAGTTCCTCATATCTTGGAATCCCGTCATTGTTAAGAATGGTAGTGTTGAACACATCCCAGTCTATTTTAAGGCCCCCAAGTGAAACAAGAGAGATTTCCCTGTCACCAATGACTTCTCCAATAGATAAGAGATCATTCTTGATCTCGACGATCCTCATGAAGTAGGATTGGATGGATTCTCCTCTATCCATCTTGATGTATTTCAACTTGTTCTTGAGAAAGAGAATTTGATTTGCATTGTTCACTTTGAACATCCCAACCAATCTTTCATACATCTCCTTAGATGTTTCCAAATCAGAAACATATGCAACCAAAGGCTTATGAATAGAATCAATAGTAATACTTTTAGATTTTGTCTCACCTTTCTTGTACTTAGTTTGAATAGTAGCTGATTCATTTGAAGGATGATCAATTATTCTTCCCTTGACATAGTCCATCGCATCATTCTCTTTCGAAGTCAAATCCAAGATCATCTTCCATGCATGACAGTCGGATTTGTCCTTGAGCTTGTCCTTGGATTTGAAGAAAGATGTAGTCGTCATTGGGACTAGTTCCAAGTCCTTGTCCAACAACTTCCTTTAGTGATTTCTTTGCTTCACTCTTGCTTGGGATTTGTCTTCACCTTAGCTCTAATACCATGTTAATTTTAGATAACAATGGTATGTTCTATGCTTAAGACAATTTAATTCAATGTTCCTTTAGCAGCCCAATGACAAATTCCAATTATATCCAATATCAATCACATTAACTTATAAACATTGACAATAAATGCAGATAGAACATAAAATCATATGCATAAGACAAGCCGAGACAAGAGGAGATAAGATGTGGCGCATGCTAGGGGAAAAACCTAATGTGGGGAAACCCTTTGATAAAATATTATTATTATTCTTCAATAGTTCAGTAGAGAGAGAGAGTACATCATATAAAATTCACTTGTCCAATCATTGTCAAAACAATCCAGCCAAACAACAGTCAACAAGATGCCCTAACTATAAAGTCAATGATGGTCAAACAAGTAGAAAATCTCCTTAAAATGAGCTCGGTTAAACCCAATCAACTCGACATTCAAAGATAGACAAAGTAAACCCAAAATAGTCTTGAAAACTAGGTCAAACTTGGTCAATGCAGAGTCAACACTAGAGTCAAAAGTTCTGCGGTCAATGCAGGTCAACATGCTCTAATTGCCTTGGTTTTTGTGCCAAGAGATGTGGCTTCAAGAGATCGGAATAAATTCCTAAAGAACACAATCAAAATAGGTAAGTTGACCCTTGGTCAACGCTGGTCAATGCCCATGCAATTAGCCCAAAAATGATACTGCGATTTCTGCCTGAAATTTTCGGTCACCCTTGGTCAACTTGTGAAGAGAGAAGAACTGCTCCTTTGCTGTATGAATCAATGAGGAGAGGAGAGAGAAATATGTGTTGAGTGATGATTCCCAAATGAGGAAAAGGTCTCTCTTATTTATTCACAACGTTGAGGGTGAAGAGACACATCTGTCAGGCTTCATGAGCCTACATTTGACTGGAGCCGACCTTGATAATTTGTCCATAGGAGAAATAAATTCATAATTCCATTTCTTCTTGTCAGAATGAGATGATATTTATATCAAAATTGTACCTCTGCGAAAGAGGAATCCAATGAAATAATCATCTCCATCATTTGAGCTTTCTTAAGGTGGAAATTTTCCCTAGTTGGAAATTTTGACACAATTTTAACACCAATGCTCGGAGAAATAACACACTATGAGAGCACTCATGAAACTCCCTATTCTTCCACACATACCCCATGTTGGGATGGGGTCCCCTGG
Source organism: Pinus tabuliformis (assembly GCA_031772625.1). Lineage (NCBI taxonomy): Eukaryota > Viridiplantae > Streptophyta > Pinopsida > Pinales > Pinaceae > Pinus > Pinus tabuliformis. The sequence goes on along the minus strand of CM062805.1, from coordinate 697,086,416 downwards.
TGTTATCAGGAAAACTAGTGTCCATTCAGAGCTGCTAGTCCCACTAAGACGGGTAACTATCTTAGAAACAAACAAACTAAAGTTACTTGTGTTTTCCTTTATGAGAGATAGATGAAAGAGAAGCAGAGAGTACCAACCTCAGTCTTTCGCTCGTCTCCTTGCTCGTTTCCTCTCTCCCTTGATAGAGCTTTCACCACTCTTTTCTCACTTGTCTCACTTCAAAGAACACCTGTAGAGTCAAGACAACAAAATACCATCAAAGCATAGAGATATATAACCATAAACAATGTAGGATCAGATGTACATTAACCATATAAATGCATATACAAATACAAGATTCAGAGATATACAAGCATATGGAGCAAAACTCAAATAGCTTTATTGATAGAAGTAGTAGAAGAGAGGATTACAACTAGGCTGTCTGATCCAGCATCATCCTCCCAGCATGAAAGCCCTCTTCACCTCCTACAAAGCAAGATCACCCAATAATGTCTTCAAAGAGAAACTAACAGTACTTCCTTGCAAATTATAAAATTCCAGCCTTTGGATCTCTAGGATGAGGGATCCATATATAGATGTTTACAGGAGAGTGAGTCAGCTTCTGGGATTTTTATTAGTGTCATTTCACTGATAGTTCTTGGTTCCACTTGGAGATTTCATGATCTCTTACTCATCCCTGGGCGAATTCAGAGAGGCAAGTGTCATATGAGCAGTTTCTAGAAGATTCTCTCGATTTCCACCTAGAAAACTGCTTCTGCCATTTGTCTACTCTCGCTCATCGCACCCTACACAAGGGCTTTCCAGTATGCATTGCATCCCCCTTGTGTAATAGGTGAGATGCATCGCACCTATGCATGGAGCAGTCTGTATGGTCCAGTTTTGACCAGTTCTGAGTAGTTTTTCAAGGAGAACTTCTGGGAGATGATGTAATCAACTGACGTTGTTCCTTTAGGGTATGAAACAAAAATTTTAGGGGTTTACAAGCCCTTGGTTTATGGACATATGTGATTGGGGTTGCAGTGCCCAAATATGTCTATAACACTTGGGTCAATTTTGGGGCAAAACCCAAGTTTTGATGTAAAAAGATGTAAAGTCTCTGCAAATTGTGGACGCAGAGTGCGAAGTTAGTTAAGAGTCAAAAAGGGTTTTTACCCTCATTCATGTAAACTTGAGTCGGTTTTTGAAGATCTACCCATGGTCCGCGGACCATGGGATTGTATAAATAGGTGTGTCTTAGAGAGTCTAAGACAAGATAGATAGAGATATAAGTCTTTGGTCTATGGGTACGACGGAAGGAGTCTAGAGAGTTAGCGTAGGAAAGTAAGAGGAAAGGATCTGCAACTAAGTGCGCAGAGGCCTAGAGTAGTGTTTGCAGCTGAGTGCGTGGACCCCTGCAACTGAGTGCGCAGGGAAGTATTGAGTATGTAACTCTATACTGAAGATCAATAAAGAACACTGTTGCAGAAATTCCTGTGTTTTATCTCTTTACTTCTATTATGTATGATTGCAATATATGCTGTGATGAAATGATATCTTTATAAAATAATGATGTATTGATGCGTGAATTTACTTGATCTGTCTTATTATCTGAATGAAATTAATGTTAAGTGATTATGCGAAGATCATAACACTTCTTGTTAAATTTATCAAACACTTAGGTAGATCTATGTAAATACTGACTTAAGGGTAATCTATGGCGTGCGTAAGTAGCCGAATTTGCCTGTTCAAGGTCTGCAAAAACTAGTCGTAGACCTTTGCGGAGGTCTGGAGGCAAGTTGAGGGAAGATATACCGCTAAGCCTTAAAGGCTTAGAGATCTGCATGAAGGCAGATCTAGGTCATAAAAAGACATCACACTGATCTTTAGATGTGGAACTTGGTTCCAGCATCCCCCCATACTGCTTCGGGTGAGACTTCAATCCGTGCTACGTGGATTAATGTCGAAAGGGCCAGTAGTGTAGGGATTTGTTTGGCGCAACTAACTCCGAACTTGGGTTAGGACCCCCTAAGCCAACAAATGGTTCCATTGTCGGGACCGTGATCTGCATAAAGAGATGTGTGATGTCACATCGCTGGAATTTGACCAAGAAAGAAATAGATAAATGGTTGGAAAAATATTTGTACATAGAAATACATGAATTTTTCTTCTACACCTTCCCGATCGAACTATAAGAGTGGATAGCTAAATTGAAAGACGACCAAGGAAGGTGGAGGCTTGATGGTCCAATAGTGTGGACTCCAGAGCTAGTTTGGAGGTTGGAAGCCTTTTAAGATAAGATAGCGTGCGTTGTTGACCATTGTCTTGATTGGGTTATAGGAGGATTTGTTGTAGAGTTTGCAGTTGACACCTCTATCAGTTACAGCGAAGCAAAGTGACACTTCTTCAAAGGACTGCGAGGTAAGTATTTGAGATCTTTGAATACCTGGATTAATATGATCTTGTGTGAAAAATGGGTTATGCCATTGCCTTGATGTTTGGATCTACGTGAAGTGGACGGAGCTTTAGAAAGCAAGAAAAAGCAGGTCCTGAATACAACCCATTGATTGGACATCCTTCAAGTGATGATGAAGGAGCGGTGCAAGCTTCGTCATAAAGCGTTGTCCAATTGATAAGACAAGGTTTTTTGTGGATACATCATCCTTCCACACCACCTCCAAAACCTACACCTTCGCCCACTCCACCTCCACCACCACCGCCATTCGACATGTCGAATACCATGAAGTTGCTAGTTTTCAAGGGCTTAGGATGTGAGGACCCAAATTAGTTTTGGTTTGTTGTGAAGGCTGTGTGGACAATACAACAGATCATAAATGATAATATAATTAAGGCGCAGTTGGTTACCGCTCTGCAGGATTGCGCGTTGACATGGTTCATTAAGTATTGCACTGATAATCTGTTAGCGTCATTAGCAGGTACTTAGACCAGTTTGAACAAAGAATTTGGTAAGCCTAAGTCTGACTCGCAATCAGTAATTGGATTTAAGGAAATCATGATGAGGCCCGGTGAGACACCCTGGGAGCTAGATCAAAGATTGAAGTGTGGGATCTGTGAAGCTAATATGCATCTCACAGATAGTTAGCATCGCGAGTGGTTTATAGCCTTGCTCCTGCCCCACCTAAGGATTGCTTTATCACAGAAAAAGATAGGAACTCAGGTGGAAGCTCTGGAAATTGTGATGAGATTGCATGAAACACCTATTCAGGACGCGTATTTGGGAGTCCAACAAATTCACTCGTAGTTATAGAACCTCTGTTTGGAATTGCAGAGCTTGAAAAAAGAAAAGGAGGCCAGAACATAGGTGTGTGAGGAAGTCTGGTGCCTCAAGTGTAAGAGCCAGGCGCATGATAAGGATCATTGCCTTGTCTTCACGGATTATATCTTGGGGGGGTTGATGCCCTTGAGGTAGGAAGCTCCAGCAGGACCAAGTGTGGGGCCTGTGCTATCTTGCGTTATTTGTTAGGTGTCTGGAAAACATGTAACGGATAACTGTGATTTGCTGCAAAAATTTGTGCAGACACCACAACAATTGTTTTGCGATTTCTACAAATAAGTGGGCCATGATGAGCACCACTTCCATAGCTATGAACTAATGATCGAGAGGAGGCCTACATATCGAATGTAAGCAGAAACTCAGTCTCTGAATCAGGGCACTGGGGGAGCGCGCGGAGGATATCAGTGGTGCGGACGAGGCTAAGGAGGAGGATGACCTAGTAGAGCTTGTGGACATGTCATTTTCTATAATTGTGGAACACTAGGGCACTACGCACGAGAGTGTACGAGTCAGAGATGCTTGTCATGTCAATACTGCACTCAGTTTGAACACATAAAGAAGAATGTCCTGTGTTGATAGCTAATATGCAGGAGAAGAAGGTGCAGCCTGAGAATCCTACCCAGAACTTACAGATGATGTGGGCCGAGCCCCGTGAGGAAGATACAAATGTGAATATTGTGCTGTGAAGCGAAATAACGATTGGTGATGATAAAGGAAAACAAATTGAAGAAAGTGGGTGGGTTCGCAAGGACCCAGAAAAGGAGGCTGGGTTTGATCTAGAGCATGCGAAGGAAAAGTTTATGGAAGCAAAGAAAAGCTTCAATGAGGTCTCTACCTCAGGAAGACAGGACAAACTGCTAGAAACCGGCGTGCATACAAAGGTTGACCCCTCTGTTCTTACTACCTTCTTGGAGACTTGTATGAAACTACTGCATGATAGCAAGGCTATGAAAGGGCTACTCGAATTGATAAATAAGTGTGATGGGAAGGAAAATGCTCCTGAAGGACACCATGTAGTCAGAAGGATTGGCAAACATAAGACAAGCACAGGGTGCGAGGTGAGGCTCACCGTGAAAATAGGAGACTATGAGATAGACCAGATTATTTTGGATCTGGGATCTGATGCGAACGTTCTTCCTAAACAAACATGGGAGAGAATGTGGAGGCATGCATTGAAGTGGTCTCTGATTCAGTTGAGGATGGATAACGAGCAGAAGATTATCCCTATGGGACGATTGCATGGAGTGATCGTAGATATAGAAGGTGCGATCAAGTTGGTTGATTTTGAAGTAATAGAAATCGTTGATGACAACAATCCATACCCCGTGCTCCTTGGAATTGACTAGGCTATTGATATGAATGGGGTAATCAACTTGAAGAAGAGGACAATGTCGTTCGAAAGGAAATCACTTTGCGTTGTAGTACCATTGGACCTTGTAGAAGGACTATGCTATACTGAACCAATCCGTGACTATGAGGAAAGTGATGATGATTTGGATCAAATCTACAGAATTATGATGTGAGACCAAGATTGGGTTAATCCAACAATTTATGGATGGATTGCATGGGACCGTGAAAGCTCCTGTACCTCAGACTTAGATGAAGAATTGGAGCTAAATCACTGTGCTTTGTGCCATCAGAGGTAAGAAATTTACCTTATTACAATGGTTTAACTGATGTAGATAAGCTTTTGGATGCTTTTGAAAGAGAAGTCCCAGAGGATCATCGTTTTTAGGCATTGGATTTTGCACTGCGCGCTACGCCCGCTCGATGGTGGGGTATGCACAAGGAAAAATTTGATGAATGGCGCAATTACAGGAGGATGATGAGGATTCGGTTTGGTCATCCTAAAGTGCAGTTAACTGAGAAATATGATGGGAGGAATGATCTGCGCGATCATTTAGAAAAGTGGACTAAAGTCTACAGAACAAAGCCATAGCCACAGTGGGTGCACTTATTTTGTCACACTCTAGATATAATCCCTATGAATTGGTACCTAGAAACAGAGCTTCACCATGGTACCGCAGAGTGGGATATCTTAAGGGAATGCTTTGTGATGACCTTCAGTTTTGAAGACGGATTCGAAAGCATCGATGAGGTGCTGCAATATGTTAAGGCAATGATATTTAGAATTCCACAGGATCCTTTGGAATTGGTTCAACTGGTTTGGATCACCCAGCTGCGCCATGCGTTGGAATGATATAATGTGACTGTTGAAGGGGAGGATGAGGATCCAAGGAATATCAATATCCTAGAAATGGAAGGTCACCGTGAGGTCGAAGGTCTGCAGATAGAGAACTCGGATATCACGCACTGTTGAAAACTAGGCAGGTAAACATTGGTACTGAAGCAGAACCAAAATTTGCGAAGATCAGAGATTATTGGGATGATGCCATAGTGGATAAAGTTGTTGAGTTACTCCGTGAGTACCAGGATATTTTTCCTACAAAATTTTCAGACTTGAAAGGAATCATAGGCAATTTGGGTGTGATGAAAATAACTTTGAAACTAGATGTGAAGCCCATTAAGCAGAGGCCATATCGTCTTAATCCAAAATATAAGGAAAAGGTCCGCTTGGAATTGGAAAAGATGCTTGAAGTGGGCATTATTGAGCCAGTGGAGGAATCTGATCAGGTGAGTCCAATGGTAGTTTAGGAAAAGAAGCAAAAGGGAGAGATAAGGATTTGCATAGACCTAAGAAAGATTAGTGATGTCTGCGTCCATGATCCTTTCCCAACACTGTTTATTGATGAGGTACTAGACAATGTTGGAGGGCAGGAGGCCTACTCATTCACTAATGGGTTCTCTGGGTACCATCAGATTAAGATCGCGCCAGAAGACAAGAGCAAAACAACCTTCGTGACAGAATGGGGGTGTTTTCAGTACATGATGATTCCATTCAGACTCAAGAATGTGCCGACGATATTCTCTCGCGTAGTCATTCCGGCGTTCAAAGAGTTTATTCAAAAAATCTTGGAGGTATATTTAAATGACTAGGTGGTGTTTGGGTTAGTAAAGCGCCATGTAGCTAGTATACAAGTAATGTTGGATACGTGCCAAAGATATTAGATCACACTGAACTTGAAGAAGTACTTATTCAACGTCCCCTTTGGAATTTTGCTGGGTCATGTGGTATGCAAGTAAGGACTAATGGTGGATCCTGCCAAGATTGTGGTAATAGTCAATTTGGAGGCCCCAAGGAGTGTTAAACAGTTGCGAACAACGCTGGGCCATACAGGGTATTATCGAAAGTTCATTAAGGCTTATGCTTAGATTACGTGCTTATGGAGAAGCTATTAAAGAAGGACGCTACATTTTGTTGGGATGAATAATGTCAGTGCAGTCTGGATGTGTTGAAAGAAAATATGGTCACTGCACCAATATTGGTCAAACCATATTGGAAGAAGGAATTCCATGTGCACGTTGATGCCTCGTGTATTACATTGGGAGCAGTGCTGGCACATGCTGGCGAAGGAGGGATGGATCACCAGATAGCCTTTGCGAGGAGGAAATTATCAAAGGCTAAGAAGAACTACTCCATGATAGAGAGAAAGGGATTCTCTATGGTGTATGTGCTCCAAAATTTCAGACACTATCTGTTGGGTGGTCACCGCACCAATATTGGTCTTCCCATATTGGAAGAAGGAATTCCATGTGCACGTTGATGCCTTGTGTATTACATTGGGAGCAGTGCTACTATAGGATGGCGAAGGACGGATGGATCACCAGATAGCCTTTGCCAGTAGGAAATTATCAAAGGCTAAGAAGAACTACTCCATTACAAAGTGCGAGGGATTGGCTATGGTGTATGCACTCCAAAAATTGAGACACTATCTGTTGGGCAGAAATTTTAAGATGTACACAGACCACTCCGCCTTGAAGTACCTAGTCAATAAGCTTGTGTTGGGGGGAAAGATATGCAGATGGCTGCTGCTGTTTCAAGAATATGACTTTGAGGTAATTGTGAAGCCAGGAAGGTTGAATGCAGGACCTGACCATTTGTCACGAATTGAAACGGGGGAGGAGCCTACTAATTTGGAGGAAGGGTTGCCTGACACACAGTGCTTCATGGTGCATGTAGCAGACAACCACTTTGCAGATATTATTCACTTTTTGACTGCATGGACAACTCCAAAAGGCTACACCAGTCAACAAAAGAAAGAGTTGGTAGTACGTGCAACTAATTTCTCGGTAATTGCAGGACATTTATATAAGATGGGTTCAGACGAGATACTCTGACAGTATGTGCCCAATTTTGAAAGAAACAAAATCCTTGCTGAGGCTCATGGAGGGGTTGCAGGAGGGCATTATGCAGGAAAGGTAATGACGCAAAAGGTTATGTGCGCCCGGTTGTGGTGGCCTACATTACATAAGGATACCAAAGCATACTATAGGGCATGTGATGCATGTCAAAGAACGGGCAGGCCATCGCGAAGGGATGAGTTTCCTCTGAACCCTCAGGTGTCATTGCATCCATTTGAGAAATGGGAAATCAAATTTGTAGGACGATTTAGCGCCCAGGAAAGAAAATAGGTGCGCGTTATATCATCACTGTTGGGTAGCAGAGGCCCCGCATAATGGTTTTAGGGCTTAGAGCTCATAATTTAGGGTAATGGTATTGTAAAAGTTCTGCAAAATGCGAGCGCGAAATGTAATAGGTCAAGTCAAAGGGTTGTCCATGCAAAAATAATGTAAAATAATAGAAAGTGAGTTAGCCTGCCCATGGTCTGTGGACCATGGAAATGTATAAATAGAGCAAGGCTCTAAGGGTAGGAGGTAGCTTTTAACAAAGATCAAATGATAATACTCACTCTAGGTTTGGAAGTCTGAGTCTTGGGTCGTAGTAGGAGATAGAGGCTCCGCAGCTGTGTGCGCAGAGGCCTGGTAGAGTCCACAGCTATGTGCACAGACCCCTGCAGCTGTGTGCACAAGGCAGGAAGTGGATTTTACTGAAATGAAGACGTTAATAAAGATAAGTTGGTTTTGAAATATTGAGGATCTGGTTATATTCTGGTTTATGCATCTGCTATGAGCTATATGTTTATGCTTATGTCATGAGATTATGCAAACTATAAGATTTATGTGTGCGCGCACTGTTTATAACTGTTAAATGCTTGCTTAAAGACCTTAAGATCTATAATAAACACCCTAATAATAAGAATTAAGAGGCACCTTGTTGTGGATCTACGCGGACGTCTGACAACAGTGCAGAGTGGCGCGAGGTGTGCAGATCAGTTCGCGATCCTTCCCATCCTCATCTAGACATCCATAGGGTGCGGAAACCTGGTTCCAACACCCTCCCATACTACCTTGGGTGAGACTTTAGTTCGCGCTCCGCGGATTGTTGCCGAAAGGGCCGGTAGTGCGGGATTTGTTTGGCTAAAACAATTCCGAACCTGGGTCAAACCCCAATAATCCAACAAATGGTTTCGTTGCTGGGATCAGAATCTGCCTAAGGGATGTCTGATGTCGAAATACAGGAACCCTATGAAGAAAGAAATTGAAGATTGGTTGGATCAGAAGCTGCACGAGTTTGTGGTATAGGAAAAAAAACCCCATAGATAGCCTTAGCTCACACCACCTCCACCAAACCTGAAGTTTAACATGGCGAATGCGATCAAGTTGCCTGTATTCAGAGGAGTAGGAAGTGAGGTGCCAGATGAGTTTTGGTTCTTATTGAGAGTGGTGTGGGAAGCACATGGGGTTACGGATGATAACATTAAAAAGGCCACCTTGGTGAGTGCACTACAGGATCGCGCGCTGACTTGGTATATCAAGCACTCTAGCGATCATCCAAATGCGGGAATAGCGGAGATCCAGGATGCATTGAACAAAGAATTTAGCTGGCCAAAATCAAAGACGCAGTCGATCATCGGGTTCAAGGAGATCGTGATGTTGCTAGGTGAAACCCCTTGGGATTTGGATCAGAGACTGAAGAGTACGATCCATGAGGCTAACATGACATTAACGGATGCACAACACCGCGCGTGGTTTGTGGCGTCTTTGACACCGCATCTGAGGATGGCGCTGTCACAACAGAAGATCTCAACCCAGGCTGAAGCATTAGAGATAGTGATGAGGTTGCATGAAACTCCAATCCAAGATCCTGGGTTGGGAGTTCAGCAAATCCACGTGCAACTACAAAACCTATGCTTGGAAATGCAGAGTTTAAAGTAGGAGAAGGTGCTCCAGCCAGAAGTGCGAGAAGAGGTTTGGTGCATAAAATGTAAAGGCCAGGGCCACGATAAGGATTGTTTCCCGGTATTCGCGAACTATTTGGTAGGGGGAGGACCGATGCCATTGAGAGCAGAGGTGCAGGTAGGGCCGAGCGCGGTGCCTACGCTTTGGTGCGCGATTTGTCAGGTGGGAGGAAAGCACACCACGAATAACTGTCACCTATTGTAGAAGTTTACACCAACCTCCCAATAGCTATTTTGCAATTTTTGTAGATTGATGGGTCATGATGGGCAAAATTGCCGAAGTTATGAGTTGCTGATGGATCAGACACCTGCTTACCAGATGTAGACTGAGGTGCGAGGTCAAGATCCAGCCATGGGAATAGCATGTGGTGGATTCTTAGGATGTGGGCGGGGACGAGGAGGAATGGGGCCAGGAAGGGGCCGTGGATAACTAATCTGCTATAACTGTGGAGGGCCAGGGCACTACACTCGTGACTGTACCAACCCAACTAGAATATCGTGCCCTTATTATGAGCAGTTCAATCATGAAATGGTAGATTGTCCCATGCTGATAGCACATATACGTGAGAAAAGGGCAGCACAGCCTACGCCGACATAGAACATCCAAATGATGAGGTCTGAACCACGCAAGGAAGACCCCAACGTGAACATGATGCTCAGAAGTGGCACAACCACATGGGAAGATAAGGGGAAACAAATCGAGGGAGACATATGGGTTCGCAGGACCCCTACAAAGCAACCTGAGTTCGACTTAGAATGCGCGAAGGAGACATTTATGGAAGCTAAGAAGAGCTTCACGGAAGTCTCTATGTCAGGTAGTAAGGATCAACCCGAGCCAGAAATGGATCCCTCTATGCTAACTACCTTTTTAGAGACATGCATGAAGCTGCTACGCGACCATAAGGCAGTTAAAGGATTACAAGAGCTGATAACTAGGTGCACAGGATCGGGTGAACCTCACATGATCAGGAAACTAGGAAAACATGGTCTTCGCACCGGTCGGGAAATGTGATTAACAACGCAAATTGGCGGCTATGAGATGGATCAATTCATTTTGGACTTGGGGTCGGACGCGAACGTGCTACGTAAATAGACATGGGAACACATGGGAAGGCCTGCATTACAGTGGTCTCCGATTCAATTACGGATGGCAAACCAACAAAAGATCTTTCCCATGGGGAGATTGCAAGGAGTAACCGTGGACATCGAAGGTGCAAGCACAAAAACGAATTTTGAGGTAATAGAAATTGTCGATGACAACAACCCTTACCCTGCATTATTAGGGATAGATTGGGCCACAGATATGAATGGAGTCATTAACTTAAAGAAACAAAAGATGATATTTGAGAAAAAGTCCCTAAGTGTAGTTATTCTGCTAGATCCAGTTTAAGGAGTGCGCTACACTAAACCCGTACGCGATGATGAAAATGATGATGACTTGGATCATATCTACAAGATAACTACGCGAGATCAGGATTGGGTAAATCTGACTGCAGAAGGAAGAATATCATGGGAGCGTACAGAGACCTGCACTTCAGATTCAAATGAAGAAGATGAACGATGGCATAATCAGTTGAATGGAGTAACAGTGTAATATGATGAATAAATCACTGCGGTGCGCATCAGGTCAGGATCGAGATCTACCGACGTATGATGGGTTGACAACGGTGGATGAATTCTTGACCAAGTTTGAGAATGCGACACCAGAGCACTAGAGGTTTGATGCATTAAAATGGGTGTTGCGCGTAACACCTACGCGTTGGTGGGGAACACATGAAGGAACCTTTGAAGACTGGCGCGACTGTAGGTGGATGATGCATATAAGGTTTGGGAAGCCAGAACTACGAATAATCTAGAAATACGATGGTTGTGATGACCCGCGCATGCACCTCACAAATGGACCAAGGCCTATAGAGAAGAACCCCAGTCGGAGTGGGTACACTTATTTTATCATACCCTAGATGTCATCCCAAGGAGCTGGTATACTGAAACAGAACTTCGACATGGTAAGGGCGAATGGGATATCTTGCGTGAAGGATTTTTATTAACATTCTTATTTGAGGACCAATGGATGGATACTGTCGACAATGCGTTGCAAGTTGTGAAGGCCGCCATTTTCAAAATACCACTGGAACCAAAAGAAATAGTGCAGCTAGAGTGGTTGCATCAGTTGAGCTAGGCCCTAGAATGTTACAACGTGCAGGTAGAAGATGATGATGATGACCCCAGAAACATCAATATTTTGGAAACAAAGGGGAGTCGCGAGGTTCACGAACCAGCGATCGAGGACCCTGACATCACCGCGCCACTGAAAATGAAGCAGGTAAATATTGGTACAGATAAGGAGCCGAAGTACGCAACGCTGAGAGACTATTGGGATGATGCCACGATGGATAAGGTCGTCAAATTACTTCGAGAATATCAAAACTTATTCCCGACCAAAATCACGGAGTTAAAAGGGATTGTCGGTGACCTAGAAGTGATGAAAATAACTTTGAAACCTGATGCGAAGCTAGTTAAGCAGCGTCCATACTGCCTGAATCCGAAGTATAAGGAAAAGGTCCGCGAAGAATTGGACAAAATGCTGGCAGCAGGACTTATTGAATCGGTGGAAGAATCTAACTGGGCAAGTCCTATGATAGTGCAGGAGAAGAAATAGAAGGGCTAAATTCGAATCTGAGTGGACCTCCGAAAAATGAATGACACTTGTGTTCATGACCCATTCCCGACGCTATTTACAGATGAAGTTCTGGAGAATGTTGGTGGACAAGAAGCGTACTCATTTACAGATGGGTTCTCAGGGTACCATCAGATCAAGATCGTGCCAGAAGATAGAAGCAAGACCACCTTCGCGACTGAATGGGGATGTTTTCAGTACACAGTTATGCCCTTTGGGTTAAAGAATGCCCCAACGATATTTTCATGCGTAGTAGTGGTCGCGTTCAAGGAATTCATCCATAAGTTTCTGGAAGTTTATTTTGATGATTGGATTGTATTTGGGCTAGTCAAGAAACATATCGCGAGCTTACGGTTGATGCTGGATACGTGCCGACGACACCAGATTGTGCTGAACCTTAAGAAATGCACTTTCCTCGTCCCCTTCGGAAACTTGCTCAGTCATGTGGTTTGCCGACAAGGCTTGATGGTGGATCCCACGAAGGTTGCTGTCATACTCAATCTGGAGGCACCGCGAAGTGTTAAACAACTGTGCACCACATTGGGACACACTAGGTACTACCGAAATTTCATTAAGAGCTATGCACAAATCACGGCACCAATGGAACAGTTGTTGAAAAAGGATGCTACATATTGTTGGAATGAGGAATGTAAGAAGAGTTTGGAGGTTCTCAAGGAAAAAATGGCATCTGCGCCCATTCTGGTCTTTCCAAAGTGGGACATTGAATTTCATGTACATGATGATGCGTCGTGTATTGCGCTAGGCGCTATTCTTACGTAGGAAGGTGCAGAAGGTGTTGATCACTCGATCATGTTCGTGACCCGGCGGCTGTCAAAAGCTGAAAAGAACTATTCTACTACTGAGCGCGAAGGATTGGCGATGGTATACACACTCCAGAAATATCGCCACTATCTACTGGGTGGGCACTTTAAAATGTATACTGATCATTCCGCGTTGAAATACTTAGTGAATAAGCCTGTGTTGGGGGGGCATATTTGTATATGGTTGTTATTGTTTCAAGAATATGATTTCGAAGTCATCGTAAAGCCAAGATGTCTAAATGCAGGCCCAGATCACCTATCCCGAATTGAGAACGATGAAGAGCCCACAAATTTAGAAGAAGGACTACCTGATGCACAAATTTATGCAATGCGCATCGTGGATGGCCACTTTGAGGATATAATCCACTTCTTAACCACAGGGACCGCGCCGCAGGGGTATTCAGTTCAACAGAAGAAAGAACTGGTGATACACGCAACAGACTTTACTGTTATTGTAGGGCACCTCTACAAAATGGGCAACGATGAAATATTACGAAGGTATGTACCTGAATTTGAGCGAGGACATATCCTTACTGAAGCACATGGTGGGGTTGCAAGAGGACATTATGTAGGATGCGCCACAACACATAAGATTCTTCACGCTGGACTATGGTGGCCAACTCTACATCAAGACTCAAAAGCGTACTGTCGGGCCTGCGATGTATGTCAACGAACTGGGAAACCATCACGGAGGGACGAAATTCCACTCAAGCCACAAATGACATTACAACTATTCAAAAAATGGGTGATCGACTTTGTGGGGCCTATTACACCTTAAGGAAAGACAGGGGCACGCTATATCATCACCGTGATAGAATACTTGACTCGATGGGCGGAAGCATAGTCGGTTAAGGACTGCACGGCCGCTACAACAGCGAAATGTTTGTTAGAAAATGTGTTGACACGGTTTGGATGCCCAAAGGTTCTAACGAGTGACTGCGGAATGCACTTCCTAAATGAGACTATCAGCGCGCTCACTGAGGAATTCAAGATATATCATCAACAGAGTATGCCATACCATCTGCAAGCGAATGGGACCGTCGAAGCTTTCAATAAAATTTTGGAGATTGCATTGACCAAGGTATGTAATGCGCAACGAAACGATCGGGATTTGTGCATACCTGCTGTGCTATGGGCGTAACGAATCACATGCAAGAAGTTGACGGGTCAGACACCTTTCTGGTTAGTCTATGGCATGGAAGCCATTATGCCAATGGAATATATCGTACCCAGTTTGTGAATAGCAGTGATGACAGGCATGGAAGACCGTGGGGCTTTGGAAGAGAGGCTCGCGCAAATGGAAGAACTTGAGGAGGAACGGTTTCTGGCAGGATTCCATCAACAGGTACAAAAGCAGTGCGAAAAGGCTTGGCATGATTTCCATATCAAGTTATGCACGTTCAAAGAAAACGATTTAGTATTGCTGTATGACAGCAAGTTTGAGAAATTCCTTAGAAAGCTCCGAATGCATTGGTTGGGACCATATGTAGTCAAGGAAGTCACAGATGGAGGTGCAGTCCAGCTCGAAAAGCTTAATGGAGAGCCCTTCCCAGGAAGACTAAATGGCATTCGCCTGAAGCTCTACATGGGTGGGTCGACTACCTGACTAACAGACCGAAATACAGTCTCACCGCTCCAGACAGTTGAAAGAGAGCGCGGGACTATAAAGCAGTCTCTGAGGGAGCTGTGTGACAACAAGGGTGCGCGTAGAATCGGATATGTCACAAGGGTCGTGGTTGCGCAGAAAGGGCCCCGCTGCTGCATCGATAAACACGAAGGTGACCGTTGCTGTCACTATTCATGACAAGATGTCTGAGTTATGGCGAAAGGGAGTGGGCGGCAAGCAATTAAGATACAAAGTACATGCCAGATCCGGAACGATCTACCGTAGATTTAAAGCTAAAGTGCTAGAAAAGGAGGGAACAACTGAATTTGAATTTCAATACATCTATAAATCGTAGGGGGGCATCCACCAAATGCTCTGTGGTATCGAGAGAAGTGAGCTATTGTGCCTTCCCACCGGTATGGAATTGTTGATCATTAACGCTAAAGGAGAAAGCCCACGGGTTGTCATATGGCTAATGGTGATGCGGGACCTTCTGGATAATGTGGTGTCGATAGTTGCAGACGTCACGCTGAGTTCAACACCGAAGGTAGGGGATGTACCAAAAATTCTTAGACACGAAGCAGAACTAGTCCGGATGCTGTTGCCTAACCCACGAGCTGGCCGACGACCCCCAAAAGATAAGGAAACGACCGTGAATATGGAGACAAATGATGAAATTATAGTTAACAGTTCATCTCTGATGCACCTTGAAGATTGGGACCTCACGGACAGCAACATATTTCTTGCAAAAATGCAACACAAGCTGCAGCAGACAGTGTGTATAGTGGACTGGAAATTGGAGATTTGCTGCTTGGACCCGAAGAGTTCCCACATGCGGCACCCCAGCTTGAGCTAAAGTCCTATGAGGGAGTTCTCTGTGTTAACTAAGCATAGTAGAATGTAGCATGCCACTCACAGGGATGGTGGACCGCGAAGCCTTGGCGATGCATATCGCCGCACCAACGAGTGACTCGCGACAAGTCACGATGATTGTGTTGGGGGCCTGTTGGGTAGTGGATGCCTTGCGTAACGGTTTTGGGGCTTAAAGCCCATAATTTAGGGTAATGATATTGTAAAAGCTCCGCGAAATGCTCAGAGCGCGAAATGTAATAGGTCGAGTCAAAGGGTTGTCCCCCTGAAAATAATGTATAATAATAGAAAGTGAGTCGGCCTGCCCATGGTCTGTGGACCATGGAAATGTATAAATAAAGTGAGGCTCTAAGGGTAGGAGGTATATTTTAACAAATATCAAATGTATTATGGGTTTTTGATGATAATACTCGCTCTGGGTCTGAAAGTCTGATTCTTGGGTCGTAGTAGGAGATAGAGGCTCCGCAGCTATGTGTGCGAAGGCCTGGTGGAGTCCGCAGCTATGTGCGCAGACCCCTGCAGCTATGTGTGCAGGGCAGGAAGTGGATTGTACTGAAATGAAGACGTTAATAAAGATAAGTTGGTTATGAAATATTGCGGATCTAGTTATATTCTTGTTTATGCATCTGTTATAAACTATATGTTTATGCTTATGTTATGAGATTATGCAAACCTGTAAGATTTATGGGTGTACGCACTATTTATAACTATTAAATGCTTGCTTAAAGACCTTAAGATCTATAATAAACACCCTAATAATAATAAGTAAGAGGCACCGTATTGTGGATCTATGCGGACACCTGACAGCAGTGCAGAGTGGCGCGAGGTGTGCAGATTGGTTCGTGATCTTTCCCGTCCTCATTTAGACATCCCTACGGTGTAGAAACCTGGTTACAACACCCTCCCATACTACCTTAGGTGAGACTTCAGTCCGCACTCCACGGATTGTTAAAGAAAGGGCCGGTAGTGCAGGATTTGTTTGGCTAAAACACTTCTGAACTTGGGTCAGGCCCCAATAAGCCAACAATCACTACAACAGAGTATCTGACTAGATGGGTGGAGGCACAACTTGTGAAGGATTGTATAGGGGCTACAACAACTCAATTCTTATTTTAGTACATGTTAACCAGATTCGGTTGCCCAAAAGTGTTGATGACTGATCCTGGTACGCACTTCCTCAACGAAACGATCAATGCACTGACATAAGAGTTTCAGGTGTATCATCAGAAGAGTATGCCATATCATCCTTAGGCTAATGGAACAATGGAGGTCTTCAATAAGATATTTTAGAATGCACTGACAAAGATTTGCAACACGCAGTGGAATGATTGGGATGTGTGAGTAGCAGCAGTATTATGGGCGTATAGGACTACTTGCAAAAAACTAACAGGTCAGACACCTTTCTGGTTGGTCTATGGCGTAGAAGCTGTGATGTCTATGGAATATATCGTGCCTAGTCTACGTATAGTAGCTTTCACAAGGATGGAGGACCGCAGAACCTTGGAAGAACAACTCGCGTAGTTGATGGAGCTTAAAGAGGACAAATTCTTGGCTGGATTTCATCAACAAGTACAAAAGGAACGTGAAAAAGCATGGCACGATCGACACATCAAGCTGTGCACATTCAAGGTAAATCATTTGGTATTATTATATGATAGTAAGTTCAATAAGTTTCCAGGAAAGTTTCAGATGCACTGGTTGGGGCCATATGTCATCAAATAAATCACAGATGGGGGTGCGGTTCAGCTTGCAAAGCTGAACGAAGAACCTTTCTCGAGAAGGGTGAATGGGAGCTAGTTGAATCCGTACATAGGAGATCCGAATCAATGACTATATGGCGGCCGAACAATATTAGTGCTCTAGGTAGCTGTAAGGGAGTGCGGGACTATAAAATACACTTCCCGGTTTTGGGGACTATGCGATAGGGGGGCTGCGCGAAACAGGGTGATGTCACAGTACCAGAAGCCATGCGAAGGGAGCTACGCTATGGAGGGAGATAACGCGCAACATAGCCAGAAACTGACCGTTAGAGTCACTATTCATGATTTGATAGCCAGGAGATGGTTAAGGGGAGAGGGTGGGCAACATTTAAGGCTAAAATCTTTGGAGATCTACTGCCAAATCAACATTAATGGACATATTTTGGGTGGAACGGTCGAATTTGAATTGAAATTCCCCTATAAATTACGCGTGCCAGTTCAGCAGAGAACACTTTCCAGCCTTAGAGTTTTTGAGCTATGTTATCTGTCGCTTATGAATTGTAGGTTTTTCAAATATTTGGTTGCAAGCTCTGTGTTTGATAATCTACCCGAGGAAACCCAACAATTCATTTACAACACTATGTCAGGACCAGGTGAGACTGCAAGCACCGGAGGAACTGTTGCCTTCGAAGGAGCGGCTCCAGAATTTGTGAGCATGGAGGCTCCGACTCCTGTGCCTATGATTCCAAGGTCGCATAGGCCAAATCATACACTAGTGCACGAGACCCACAAACCAAAGAAAGACAAGAAAAAAAGGTCGATGCCAGTGTGCGAGTCGCCTAGAAAGCACTCTGCTACCTAGACACAGAAGAAGAATAAGCAACCTGAGAAGGTTGTAGATTTGAAGAGGGTATTGAAGATATATATGCTTAAGGTGTGGAGCCTATCACCAAGTTGCCAGACTACATCCCTCTACATAAAGGGCAGGCGAAGGTCACCAAGGACCCTGACACAAAGAAATTCGTCATTCATATGCCCCTTATGCCAGAAAAGATAACCTTCGAATGTCTACTCTTGGTGTGGGTTCCCCTTTTAAAAATGGAGGATTGGGACTTGGATAACCATGAGAGGTTCCCCAACCTCGCGACGTAGAATTACATGAAGCGAGTATATTACAAAGACTCCAGTGTCACTGCATTGGAGATAGTTCAGTGGATCTGTGGAGTAGAGTAGTCCGGGTTATTGAACCTGCTG
The DNA here is from genome assembly GCA_031772625.1 of Pinus tabuliformis. NCBI lineage: Eukaryota > Viridiplantae > Streptophyta > Pinopsida > Pinales > Pinaceae > Pinus > Pinus tabuliformis. Next base: position 697,068,017 of record CM062805.1, on the reverse strand, counting down.
TGGGTGCCCCACTAGCACTGATCTAACATAAATACCACATGTATATGACAACTACTGACTCTAGTGCATGATGGGTGCTTATGGCTTGGCGCACCTATCACCATCACAGACATGCTCATCTACAGGATCATTCTCCTGCCACATGAATGATTGAATTTGGCCAAGGAGTTTGGCGGAAAGACAAGCGAGCGAGACTTGGTAGAGAAGTTGAAGAAAAAGTTTGAGATTCTCAGGAAGCCGCATGGGTACTCCATAACATCCATCAACAACCCTGCGGTGAAAATTGGCACCTAGATACTAGCCGACAAGGTCATGAGGAAGTGTTGTGCAGATGAGGTTCCAATGCCCGTGATTTCGTTAACTGCACAATGCACGGAGGACTTGCAGTTTAACTGGTCACGCTATTTATTTAGCGAGTTCCTTGTGAATTGTTGCGAGGCTCAAGATGAGAGAAAAACCTTCCACTACACATGGTTGCTGCTCTCCATTGTGTTGGTTGCTTGGGAGCTACCGAAGGACAGTCAGTTTCCTCCATTGGAGGCAAGTTTTCCGGAGGCTGCATAGTTTGCCTCCCTTTGGGCCATGAAGGACCCCGCACGGGTCACAAAAATAAAGATTTTCTAGTTTTTGATGGAGATGAGCATTCACATGGTCATCAACCAACACCCACGGTTGTCCCCAAATGTGTATGAATAGTTATCAAAGTATGTAGAATTCAAGGTAGACTTCCACTGCATTTATATTCGGGCGCGAAAGGATCTGCAACCAAAGTGGTTTGATCTACCATATCTCACCAAAGATGATGCGATTCAAGAAGAAATTAAGCACTGTCCAGCAGACTGGCACTCTTCGCCCGACTTGGCCGTGGGTACAAGCAAAGGCGTGGAGAGTTTAGCAGAGAAAAAGAGGAAGGATGTAGCGAAGCAGGCAACACAGAAGTTGGCCACCAAATGAAGGAAGGATGCCCAGGAGAAGGCCTGACTGGAAAAGGAGTGTGCTGCAAAACAATAGGCTGAACATGAGTAGTGTGACTCTGAGCGAAGTGGTAAATCCCCTTCACTTGAAACCGAAGAGGAAGAGAAATCAGCGTAGGGCAGTGGAGACAATGAGGGACAGAGCACTCCTTTCTAAGTAAAAAGGTACAAAGAACAAAAGAAGGAGGGGTCCCACAGTTGTCCCCAAATGTGTATGAATAGTTATCAAAGTATGTAGAATTCAAGGTAGACTTCCACTGCATTTATATCTAGGCGCGAAAGGATCCGCAACCAAAGTGGTTTGATCTACCATATCTCACCAAAGATGATGCGATTCAAGAAGCAATTAAGCACTGTCCAGCAGACTGGCACTCTTCGCCCGACTTGGCCGTGGGTACAAGCAAAGGTGTGGAGAGTTTAGCAGAGAAAAATAGGAAGGATTTAGCGAAGCAGGCAACACAGAAGTTGGCCACCAAATGAAGGAAGGATGCCCAGGAGAAGGCCTGACTGGAAAAGGAGTGCGCTGCAAAACAATAGGCTGAACATGAGTAGTGTGACTCTGAGCGAAGTGGTAAATCCCATTCACTTGAAACCGAAGAGGAAGAGAAATCAACGTAGGGTAGTGGAGACAATGAGGGACAAAGCACTCCTTTCCAAGTAAAAAGGTACAAAGAACAAAAGAAGGAGGGGTCCCACGGTTGTCCCCAAATGTGTATGAATAGTTATCAAAGTATGTAGAATTCAAGGTAGACTTCCACTGCATTTATATCTGGGCGCGAAAGGATCCGCAACCAAAGTGGTTTGATCTACCATATCTCACCAAAGATGATGCAATTCAAGAAGCAATTAAGCACTGTCCAGCAGACTGGCACTCTTCGCCCGACTTGGCTGTGGGTACAAGCAAAGGCGTGGAGAGTTTAGCAGAGAAAAAAGGAAGGATGTAGCGAAGCAGGCAACACAGAAGTTGGCCACCAAATGAAGGAAGGATGCCCAGGAGAAGGCCTGACTAGAAAAGAAGTGCGCTACAAAACAATAGGCTGAACATGAGTAGTGTGACTCTGAGCGAAGTGGTAAATCCCCTTCACCTGAAACCGAAGAGGAAGAGAAATCAACGTAGGGCAGTGGAGACAATGAGGGACAGAGCACTCCTTTCCAAGTAAAAAGGTACAAAGAACAAAAGAAGGAGGGGTCCCGGAAGAAGACAAAGGTGACTAAGCCACCACTAGATCCCATTACACTGATGGAGGGTGATCTCGATGAGATCGGAGACAAAGTGTGTGACACTATAGTCGAACTGTTGCAGTAGTTTGAGCAACAACACTTGTAGCCCTTAGGAAATATTCAGAAGGATTTGCGCGAACTATAGATCCATACCAACACAATTCAGGTGGGCATAGGACAAGTCAGCACCGTAAAGACGAGCCTAGCACCAGGGACAAGTAAGGCTGCAAAGATGGTAAGGAAATTGGATCTCAGGATAGTCACGCTGCCAGAAGGGTCCCTTAGTGTAGAGTCGATTGGCGATAAGATCATCCTTAGAACCTTAAAGAACATTGGCCTCAACATTGCAGTGCTCCTTAACGAATATCTTCACGCGCTACAGACATGTGTCATAGTGGAATTGAGAGCGTGGAAGCAACGCGCTCTCAGTTTAATTAACGAGTATAGGGTGAACAACGAACAAATGTTCACTGAGAAGATGGAGGCCTTGAAGGAGAGGGATACAATCCAAGCGCAGAGCACCCTGCTGGTAGTCGCGGTTGTAGAGGCATGCAGGACAGTGCCAAAGTTTCACATACCAAAGGAGGCACCGCTCGAGGCAAGGATTCGAAAGTTAGATATGGGCATCTATGAGGTGAAGGCAGAGGTGGCAAGAGTTCAATTTGAACTCAACATGAAAATCACAGAACTGGAGATTAAGTCATAGCCTTTGACTCCACTTGGAGTTAGGGAACAACGTAGCACTGTTGTCAAGGAAGGGATAGCTATTGTGGATGCCGCTGTTGATGACTGTAAAAGTTTGTTTGAACAGGCCATGGAAGTGGTGACGACCCTGCAATAATATCCCACCCTACAGATATTAAGTACAGAGATATGTGAGATCCAGTAGTAGTACGACGAAGGGCGACGACGTGCTCCATTTCTACAGCGCAGTGCCTCACCAAGTTGTAGGAGGCAAAGCATTTCCTTGCACAAGTGGAAGCAACATAGGAAAAATAGGTAGTGCTTAAGGCACGGTTGGGTCGTTGGTTGGAGAAAGCCTACCAAGTCTTAACCAACATCCAGGAAAAGCTGATGAACTTGCAGCTCACACAACAGAATATCAAGTGAGTCGGCGAAGGACCAACTACAGAGCAACTAGTCGAACAGGTGAAGCAGGTAGGCACGTAGAGCACAGATGAAGTAGTATTTGTGCAGGTGGAGCTGGGGGATCTTTGCAGCAAGATCATCGTGCCAGCCGAGTGAGTTGAGGGTGAGTCACGACCTTTGTGTTGGGGGCCTATTGGGATGGGGTCCCCTGGGTCAGTTTTGGGGCAAAAGCCCAATTTTTGAAGTAAAAAGATGTAAAGTCTCTACAAACTATGGATGTAGAGGGTGAAGTTAGTTAAGAGTTAAAAATGGTTTTTATCCTCATTCATGTAAACTTGAGTCAGTTTTTGAAGATCTACCCATGGTCCGCGGACCATGGGATTGTGTAAATAGGTGTGTCTTAGAGAGTCTAAGACAAGATAGATATAGATAGAAGTCTTTGGTCTATGGGTACGATGGAAGGAGTCTAGAGAGTTAGCATAGGAAAGTAAGAGGAAAGGCATTGTAGCTGAGTGCGCAGAGGCCTAGAGTAGTGTCCGCAGTTGAGTATACGAACCTCCGGAATTGAGTGTGCAGAGGCCTAGAGTAGTGTCCGCAGCTGAGTACACGGACCCTTACAACTGAGTGCGCATGGAAGTATTGAGTCTGTAAATCTATACTGAAGATCAATAAATAAGACTGTTGCAGAAATTCCAGTGTTTATCTCTTTACTTCTGTTATGTATGATTGTGATATGTGCTGTGATGAAATGATGTCTTTTAAAATAATGATGTATTGATGCGTGAATTTACTTGATCTGTCTTATTGTCTGAATGCAATTAATGTTAAGTGCTTACGTAAATATCACAACACTTTTTGTTAAAGTTATCGAAAAATGAGGTAGATCTGAGTAGATACTGACTTAAGGGTAATCTATGGTGTGCGTAAGTATCTAATTTTCCTGTTCAGGGTCTGCAAAAATCATTCGTAGACCTTCACGAAGGTCTGGAGGCAGATTGAGGGAAGATACAGTGCTAAGCCTTAAAGGCTTAGAGATCTGCACGAAGGAAGATCTAGGTCATAAAAAGACATCACACAGATCTCTGGATGCGGAAACTTGGTTCCAACATCCCCCCATACTGCTTCGGGTGAGACTTCAGTCCGTGCTACGCAGATTGATGCCGAAAGGGCCAGTAGAGTAGGGATTTGTTTGGTGCAAGTAACTCTAAACTTGGGTCAGGACCCCCTAAGCCAGCACCTTGTTTTCCATTTTTTTTTTATCATTAATAGAAAACACATATTATTCCAATACAATACAAATGCGTATGTGTCACATTTCATAACAAATCCATTGTGTGCAAAAATCTCACAGATTAACATCAATAGCTTGACAATACCCTATGCACCACCTTACACAATGAAAATTAACAATATTAATCATTATGTTCTCCCACACATACCCAGTTTTCTGCAAAAATTCATATCTTTAAAATCAAAGCTCTACACAATTTCTTTTTTACACATACTACGTACTCCACACAGTAAAATATTCGCAGAAAAAAAACATAATAATATTCTCCGTTTTCCTGTACATATCCCATTGTCTGTAAATATTAATATGATATACGATATATGATCTGGAAATTTGTAAAATAATCTTCGCACAATGACTTGTGTAGCTTCCCCCCATGCATTTGTTCTCTACATAGCCTACACACACACACAACCACCTCTGCACAGTTACTTTCGTACTCAATAATTCCCTTCGATTAGTAATTGACATTTGAAACTATTATTAATTGAATTAATAGAACTTCCCTAACTACACACTTGCTTCATTAATCACTTAGGAGGAAGGTATGTACTACTACATTTCTACTTCCATACATCCATTCTTATCACTTGCATTTTTTCTATACATCTGCTTTTTTTGAATAGCGAGCTTTGCAAAAAATAGATTATTATATTTATTATTTTAATAAACCTTGTGCAGAGCTTTGCTTGAGCAGAACTTACTCTGCAGGTAGCTCCACACACTACCTGTTTGAAAACTTGATAATTATGGTAAAGGTACTTAAATTTTGTTTGTTTATTTATTTATTTATTCAAAACTAAGCAATTTCATCCACACTATCAACAAGGTTTCATTGACAACCCAATTCAATATATACAAAAAAATGGTTATAACTTCACAACGTTATCCAACTTTGCATAATTTCGAAGCATTAAACTATTAAATAGAAAATGATGATTTTCAAAGCATTGGAATATTAATATTAACATGTATTTTAAAAATTAATACAAAATGCAAAGCTTTCAAACTTTCATTATGATTTTGAAAGAATTAAAATATTAATATTAACGTATAAGATGTTACTAGTTGAGTTAATCAACAAAACATGAAGGTCCATTCAAATTCAAAGCCACAACATGTCTAATGTTAATACTTATTAATAGTCTAATGTTCATAATTGTTTGCTAATAGTCTAATGTTTGAAAATGATTTTAGTGTGGAGTGCAGAAATAGTGTCTAAAGTTTTATTGTACGAAGCATTCTTGTGGCTTTTCTTATCTCTGCAAACGACTTTTATGTGAAATTCCAGAGGCTTAAATTATGCAACAAAACAACCCTTGAGAATAAGCACAAATGTTAGCGATCACCTTCTGCAAACAGAGTATGGTTTTCGCACTTCAACAAAATCAATTTGTTATGCACAAAAAAACTTTGCTAAACAACTGATTAAAGGTTGTTCTCTTCGCATAGTGAAATCCTTGTTTATGGTTATCCTTGTGTAAATAGGGATATGCATGGAAATGCAGATTAAGTCCATTGTGCAGAGGAATATTTCAAGCTTTCATCATGCATATCTCTGTACTCTGCACAATGAAATCTTCCTGTATAAGGATAGCTGTTCACAGAAAGATTTTCCCTTTTGTTAAAGGTTACATAGTGTAGCACAAGACCAATTGAAATCAGAATCATGTAAAGTTGATATATCACTTTCATTTTGAAATATAACAAAAAACTTCCATCATGTACAATAGACAAATATGAAGAAAACATAATAAAATCCCTTCCAAGAGTACTGTGCTCTAGAAAAATTTAAAAATATGATGACAATGAACATTACTTATGTTTCATAACAAAACAAACCATTCTCATGTTTCATCTTATTGGCATATATGTATCAATGGCATAATACAAATGCTTGAAAGCTTAAGTCTATAACATTAAGCAATACGATCATAGTAACTTGAACAATATCGAGTTTCAAATTTAAATCATCACATCTACGATTGAAATAAATAAAAAAAATACAAATGCATAGAAGATCAAATGCCAAGCATTAAGAACTCTTATTCTCAACGTGAATCACTTGTATCAATAACGAAAATGCTCAATGAATCAATTCATTGGCTCATTCACTATGTTATTATGGAATATTCCCTTTAAGAACCTGCTTTGAATTTGACAAAAGTAAATGTGTGAACTGTAATATGAAAAAATAGGACCGCAAAAGAAAACAAGGAACTACATTCAGTAAGTAGACTATGTTACATTTATAAAATTAATAAATCACAATTACTGAATACTAGTAAACAAAAAAAAAACATGCAAATATTTAAGGATAGTTACAATTTGTGAGAGCATATAGGCTAATTGTTTGACTATAAGTAGCTACCTTTCGAATGCGTGGCCTCTTGAACCAATGTCTTCAACTTAGCCTGAATGAATTCTTTCATTGGTACCATTGTAATCTCTAGCCTCGTATGCTGATTGAATAATTTTTTTTTTGATCTCCATCACCTCCTCTTGTAACTTAGTAAAGCCAACTAGCCATTTGTGAATTTATTCTAGAGTAAAATCAGTTATAACGTCAAATTGTTCTGCCATTGACTATTTTCTCTTGTCCAATTCAAATTTTAGCATATATTTTGTAATCAATTCAAAATTTTGTCTTATGCATTGGTTGTTTAGATCTTGAACAATTTGCATCGCCTTTTGAAATTCATCACTTCTCCTATTCTCTATGCTCTGACATTCAGAAATAATGTTTTCTAGGGTACTAATTCTTTTGGACCATCCATCTTTGATTTTCCTCATTCGATTATCATTTGGTATTTCTCTATTTTTCTTTTCCATATTAGACAACAATTCAAGCCTTTGACTAAAAGCAAGTAAGTCATTGTTAACGAAATGCTTGTCTTTGCTAATATTACTTCTCACCAAATCGATAAATGAGTTGATTTTCTATGCTAACCATACCATAACATAAACCGCCTACCATGCATGTTCAATGATTTCTAATATCTGGCATATATTACCGACAATATGACATTTGATTACATTAACCAGCTGCATAGCTCCAATAAATCCATGCGATGTGCTAGCATTGGGAATTGCAGATTGTCGAGTCCATATTGCGATTGGAGTCATTAAAAAAGGACCCAAATTTAAAACATTTTCTAACATTTCTATTGTTGCTTTCAGTACTGTTAGAAAATCATAAAGGCAGAAATATTTTCTTACCTATATAAGACACCATATATAGGCTCTCATACAGGGCTAAAACCCCTTTTCTAGGGTCGGAAAACCCCAAAACTTCTCTTCTCTTCCTTTAGAACCAAATCAAATGAGATAACCAAGACCTTTGACTAGACCAAAAGACCTTCCTCACTTCACCAAGTCATCCACCCAAGATGATTATAAAAACTTCAATAGTCAACCATAGTCAAACTTGCTTCATTCCTGCAACAACTTAGATTTCGATCCTCCAGCTTCAAAATTTCGGCCCTAATGCAGACCTGCAAATTTGACCCTCCAACAACAACCTAGAAACTCACACATGTGGCAGAAAAGAGAGAATTTTGTTTCCGTTTATCTTGACAAGTGTATCCTTCTTCTTTGCTAGGGTTTTCTCCTTCTTTTCTAAGTAATTTTCTATTCTTTCTTCCTCCTACAATTTCAGATCGAACTTTCTTGATTGGATGATAAAATAGCTCAAATAACACTGTTATTTATTGTCCTTATGTGTGGTCGAATTCTCTTAATGAGGCCGACTTAATTGGAGGGCAGGCCGACTTGGTGGAGGAGGCATAAAATACAAATTTGAATCCAAAATAAATATCTTTCTTGACATACAAAGCCCAAGAAGGGTCTAGATCATAATGAAAGGGACTATGGATCTTGACATTAACCCTAGAAGCACTAAATGGGTGATTTTACCTAGAAAATAAAATAAACAAAGCATGAAATCCATGGTCTTAATTTTTTTTCTTTTATGATAAATTTCCTTTTCTTTCTTTTTGACAGATACATTACATCATGAATCAAATACAATTATGAAGACCGATACTAGTTACATTCCTGAACAAGTACCAAGTTCTCTACTTTTTGTTGCTCAATAAACATTGCAAGAACATTCCCAATAGATTCATGCAATGCCAAAACATATGTGGTTGCAATTCCAGACATATGAAGATTCATTTATGCTGTATCAATGAATTTTTTACCATGCATCCTTACTTTTTCAATTTTCAATATTTTACTCTCCCTGTTATAGTTTTCATCTTGAAAAGTGGCAAATTGATCATCAAAAATAGAATTTTCTTTGGCAATTTGCTTCGTTATTTCCTGATTTTCATTCAAAACACTACTAACCCAATCAGGTAATAGAGTTTCAATCTCCTCATAGACATTTCCTTGACTCCTTATTTGCATGGGAGTTTTGCATTTTTCCTATTGAGGCTCCTTGTCATCTTTGACAACTAAGATGACCGTGAATCAATTGTGAAACTTTAGTATATTTTATTTTTCTTTCACTTGAAGATGAAGCCAAAGTAATTTTGAATATGCAAACAAAATATTGTGTAAGTTTTATGCTTATTTGTTTACACTTGTTTCACTGCTACATTTTGCTTCTTTGTTTACACTTTGTTTCTAGAAATTCTGTCCCTATTTCCTAGCCGGCAGTTCCAAATTTAATGTAACTGACTCTATCTTTGGGGAATTGGTTGAGCTCAACCCCCTAAGTACATGGATGATCTAATTGTCTATATTTCAATAATTTAAGTGTGCAAAAGGTTGGTTGGTCAGGGTTAGAGAAAGAAAACATTGTGCATTGTACTTTTCCATTTTAAAAAGTTCTTAGTGAATGATGAAGGCCAAGGTCTATTTTCTCAGGGATTCATGTGTCAATTTATGATGGTGATGTTTTCTCCTGTGTATGTGAGTTTTTCTCTTGTTAAAATCATGCTTGAAATGTTATGTCTTCATGTTTAATTAAGCATAATTTGTTTCATAATTCAATTTTTAAATGCTATGTTATAGCTTATTGAATAATTTAGTGTTTTTATTCCATTGAGATATCTAGAATTCATTATCAGCTAAATGCTTTAGATGTTTTCAATTCCACTAATCCTCTGCTCACCTCTCTAAAATGAAATTTGATTAAAAACACCAAAATGATTTCCTACCTTGCCCCTATATAAAGATTCCTTATTTTTTCATCCTCTCACTGAAAATATTTAGCTTAATATGACTCCATACCCAAAGGATTTTCCCTCTACCCTGCCATCAATTTATTAAACCTGTTCCTCTCTGATCTCAATACCTAGCCAAAAAACTAAGGCAACCAGACATCAAAGTGACTAAAGATTCATATAGAGAGAGCCCTCTCTGAAGCTGGAAGGGCTAGATTCCAATTTTAAAATGGTTTGTGGTTATCTTTGGTTTCCTCTCCTCAGCTTGGAGGAATTACGAAGTGCTAACATAGTGGCATAGTTGTCGGGGAGTGAAAGGTTCCATATTCCCCGAGAAATAATCCAATCATATTTTATTTCTGACAGTGAACATAAGCCAAACACATGAAGGTTGTACCATTCACTTGGTGAATCACATCAAGTTTCAACCTGATCCAAAGATTCCACTGATAGCAGGATCCTGAAATCAGGGTTTTACTATTCACTATATTGGCTCAAGATGACTTCTATATTGCAACGTATGCTCCTTTAAATCGTATGCATATTCTAGGTTTTCCAAATCACATGCCTTATGTAGATTGACAAAATTATTTGCCAAACTTCATAGATCAGAGAGGAGATGATGCTGCTCTTGATTTGGCGAAGTTTCACATGCATGTACGTAGATTGAAGGTTGAGTTTCATGAGGATTGTTTAATGAAGATGCTTATGGAAACTTTAGAAGAAAAAACATGATCTTGGTATGAAGGACTACCAATTGCTAGTATATATTCCTTAAGCAATTTCCACACAATATTCTTTGAAATTTTTAAGGAATCCTATCCATCATTATTGCTGGTTCAATACTATTGTCAACGTGTTGAAAAATTTATTGAGAATTTGGAAAGTTGTTATGAAGATGATAAATTTATGGATGATGAGATTATATAGTTCTTTCATGAGTATCCTTTTCAACATCAGGAGGAAATAGTAGAGGACAATTTCCATGATATTCAGGTGGATTTAGAAAAGGCAATAGTTTCTCCAAGGGCTGAAAATGAAGTAGATCAACACCCTGATGAAGATAGTCATGATTCAACCACTAAGTTCAATAATAATGTAAAACAAGTTTGTTCTCTTGAGCTTCATGAACATATTCAATAGTTTTCAAATGACCAAGAAAGGGAGGAGGATAGTAGATCTGTTTCATATTCACGGTATTCATTTTCTCAGTTTTTGTCTCATAAAGCAACTTATGAAAATCATATCTATGAAATTGCATGCATAAAAACTTTAGGCAGTGAAATCATTCATGGTGAAAACTACCTAGAGTTGCAACAAAATAACAAAGAAGAGAAGGTTGTTTTAGACCCCTTGGATGGTGTAGAATGTATTCATGATTTTACATTCTTGAATTGACATATCCATAATTTTTTAAAAGGCAAGATGAAAATCTTTTTGATATACATGAAGGGTCATTTGTAGACATTTTTTTTTATTCAAGATGCGGCTACCTCAATTGAAAATTCGCAAGAACACACAAACCTTGTCGCTAAGCTGGATGATAGGAAAGAAAAAATTGTTGCATTTCCTTTTGAGAAGGATCGACTGAATGAAATTCTTCATGATACAAAACAATCAACAATTATAAAGTCTGGATGTTGTTTTGTTTTTACTGACCAAAGAAAGGTTGTCATTTATGATCTCCAAGACCCTTTTTCCAATTTGTTGCAGTGATCAAGGAAGATGGATTTTCTTGTATTTATGAATTATGGTTATCAGTTTCAATTGAATTTTGAGTTGTAAATCATAAAAAGTTTCTTTCTACTTAAAAAAAATGAAAGCAAAGTCCAGTCATCAAGCCATTTTCTTTCATAATTACACTGGTTTTTGGACTACACTTGATTAGGAAGCTCATGAAACAACTTAGGGTAGATGGGTGTGCAAATAAGCTCATGGGAATGATAATTTTACAATGGTTTACAATTATTGATTTTAAATAATGAGTTTTCTACAATTTTAGTTTGGATTTCACTCCCAGCTCACAGGGTGCATGTGTGCTATGGGAACAACCCAATGGTTTGACACATTGTCTACAATGTTCTTTGGCACCTCACAAGAAGGATTCCATCTTTTACAATGGTTTATAATTATTGATTTTAAATAATGAGTTTTCTATAGTTGCAGTTTGGATTTCACTCCCAAGTCACAGGGTGCATGTGTGCTATGGTAACAACCCAATGGTTTGACACATTGTCTACAATGTTCTTTGGCACCTCACAGGAAGGATTCCATCCCCATTGGAGCCAATGTTAGTTTCCTATGTTATAGTAATCACAGTCAAGCTTAATATTTTTTATTATTTGGTAATCTTTCAAAATCTTGCCTATGATCTCATAGAAATCAAGTCTTAGAATTAGTTTGAGTGGTAAATAAAATCAAGTTGTCAAAGTTTAAAAAGGGATTAGATTTAATAAGTATAGGAAAGTGTGTCATACTCAGTTCTGAGTGAAGATAATAACGAATTTTAGTTTTCATCATTGAGCTGAGTTAAATGATGCCTTGTCAAGTCAGTTGCAAGGCCACATCAAATATTTCATCATATCATTATTACCACAAGCTATTGCTGTGATTCTCCATTTTGATGTGTTTCTTCCTTGCGTTGCGCTTTCTCAATGCGCTACTATCAAAGACATGAAGTTTTAGTTAAGGGTTAGGATTTTGGAATTCATTTTTGTGCATGAAGGTTCAAGGAGGGTTCTTAAGGTGGTAAGAATCATCACTAACTCTTTTCGTCGATCAGAGAACCCAACACTTAGTCAAACCTATGCAAATGAAATTCGTTGCACTTCTATTGTAGGTGGTGTTTTTTGAGGACGTTGATGAAAATATGTTATCCAATAGGTATATAATGTTTTAAAATTTGTCTTTCACATGTGTGATACATTAAAAATTCTAAGAGGTGATTAGAAGCATGCAAATCATGAATTCATTGCGCTTTTGCTGAAGAAAGAAGTAGCGCAATGAATGCATTGTGCTTCCACACAGTCAACATTTTGACCTTGGAATTCAAACCTAAACCTCATGTAATTGAATTTCATGGTTATGAAAAGTGTCCTTAAGTGTATTGCAGGTTCAACATTCAAGTGTTGATCATATAGTATGAAAGGGAATCTCGCTTCGGTTTTTTTGCATGGGATTTGCTACTTTTTTCACTGTTTTAGCAGTTAACTTCAAAATCGGATTCTGACCAAATGGAAATGAATTTTGAAAAACAAAAAGTGGTTTTTTTCAAAGAAGAGCTTAATAAGAAAAAATTCATTTTATTTTGTAACATGTATAGATTGGAATATTCAAATGAATCTTATTTTTTAGATTTCGTCATTTCCTATTTAGAAAATGGAGAGATGTTTCTCTTAAGCAGAAGCTCATCTACAAAACCCTCCTTCAGTTTTGTAACATCTGTCATTATTCAAGAAATATGATCTAATATTTCACCCCTATTTTTACGAAATTCGGTCCCTATTTCCTAGTAGGCAGTTCAAAATTTAATGTAACTAATTCTATCTTGGGGGAAATGGTTCAACTCAACCCCCTAAGTCTAGGGATGATCTAATTATATATATTTCATGAATTTTAGTATGCAAAAGGTTGGTTTGTTAGGGTTAGAGAAGGAAAACAATATCCATTGTGATTTTCCAATTTAAAAAGTTTTTAGTGAATGATGAAGGCCAAGCTCCGTTTTCCTAGGGATTCATTTGTCAATTTATGATGGTGATGTTTTCTCCTGCGTATGTGAGTTTTTCTCTTGTTACAATAATGTTTGAAATTTTATGTCTTCATGTTTAATTAAGCATGATTTGTTTCAGAATTCACTCTTTAAGTGCTCTGTTATGGCTTATTGAACAATTTAGTGTTTTTCTTCCATTGAGATATCAAGAATTCATCCTCAGCTAGATGCTTTAGATGTTGTAAATTCCACTACTCCTCTGATCACCTCTCTACAAAAAAAAATTGATAAAAAACACTAGAAGGATTGGCTACCTTGCCCATGTCTAAAGATTCCTCATTTTTTCATCATCTCACTAAAAATCATTAGCTTAATATGATTCCATGCCCAATGGATTTTCCCTTTACCCTGCCATCAAACTGTTAAACCTGTTCCCCTCTGATCTTAATACCTAGCCTAAAACCTAAGACAACCATTCATCCAAGTGATTGAAGATTCATATAGAGAGAGCCCTCTCTGAATCTAGAAGGGCTAGATTCTAGTTTTAAAATTGTTTGTGGTTTCCTTTTGGTTCCTCTCCTAAGCTTGGAGGAATTACGAAGTGTTAACATAGTGGCGATGTTGCCAGGGAGCAAAAGATTCTGTCTTCCCCCGGAAAGAACCCTAAAGATCATATTTTATCTTCTGTTGGTGAAAAAAAGCCAAACACAAGAAGGATGTACCATTCACCTGGTGACTCCAATCAAGTTTCAACCTGATCTAAAGACTCCACTGGTAGCAGGATCCAGAAATCATGGTTTTACTAGCAACTACATTGGCTCAAGGTGAGTTCCATATCTGCAAGGTATGCTCCTTTAAATCATATGCATATTCCAAGTTTTCCAAATCACATGCCTCATGTATATTGGCAAACTTATTTGCCAAAATTCAGAGATAAGAAAGGAGACGATTCTGCTCTTCATTTGGTTAAGTTTCACATGCATGTACATAAATTATGGTTGAATTTCATGATGACTATTTAACGAATATGTTTATGGAAAGTTTAAAAGAAAAAGCATGATCTTGGTATGAAGGATTATCAACTGCTAGTATATATTCCTTAGATAATTTCCACACAATATTCTTTGAACATTTTAAGGAATCCTATCCATCATTATTGTTGGTTCAAGGCAGTTGTCAACATGTTGAAAAATTTATGGAGCATTTGGAAATTTGTTATGAATATGATCAATTTATGGATGATGAGATTATAGAGGCCTTTCATAAGAACCCTTTTCAACATCAAGAGGAAAGAGTAGAGGATAGTTGCCATGATATTTAGGTGGATTTCCAAAAGGAAATAATTTCTCCAAGGGTTGAAAATGAAGTAGATCAACATCCTGATGAAGACAATCATGATTCATCCACTAAGTTGAATAATAATGTACAACAAGTTTGTTCTCTTGAGCTTGATGAACATATTCAATAGTTTTCAAATGACTAAGAAAGGGAGGAGGATAATAGATATGTTTCTTCTTCATGCCATTAATTTTCTCAGTTTTTTTCTCATGAAGAAACCTATGAAATAAAATCTATGAAATTGCATGCATAAAAACTTTAGGCAGTGAAATCATTCATGGTGATAACTAACCAGAGATACAAGAAAATAATGAATAATATAAGGTTGTTTTAGACCCCTTGGATGGTGTAGAAGCTATTCATGATTTTTAAAAGCCAAGTCATATCCATAATTGAATTGACATATCCAAAATTTTTTAAAAGCCAAGATGACAGTCATATGTTTCTTCTTCATGCCATTAATTTTCTTAGTTTTTTTCTCATGAAGAAACCTATGAAATAAAATCTATGAAATTGCATGCATAAAAACTTTAGGCAGTGAAATCATTCATGGTGATAACTACCCAGAGATACAAGAAAATAATGAATAATATAAGGTTGTTTTAGACCCCTTGGATGGTGTAGAAGCTATTCATGATTTTTAAAAGCCAAGTCATATCCATAATTGAATTGACATATCCAAATTTTTTTAAAAGCCAAGATGAAACTCTTGTTGATATACATGGAGTTTCATTTGTAGACAATTTTGTTATTCAAGATGTGGTTGCCTCAATTGAAAATTTGCAAGAACACACAAACCTTGACTCTAATTTGGATTATAGAAGAAAGAAAAAATTGTTGCATATCCATTTGAGAAGGATCGACCAAATGAAAGACTCCATGATACAAAACAATCAACAATTACAAAGTCTGGATGTTCTTTTCTTTTTACTAACCAAAGGAAGGCAGTCATTTATGATATCCAAGACCCTTTTTCCAATTTGTTTCAGTCATCAAGGAAGATGGATTTTCTTGTATTTATAAATTATGGTTATGAGTTTCAACTGAATTTTGAGTTGCCAATTGTAAAAAAATTCATTCTACTTGAAAAAAATGAAAGCAAAGTCCAATCATCAAGCCATTTTATTTCATCGTTACACTGGTTTTTTGATTTCACCTGATCATGAAGCTCATGGAACAACTTAGGGTAGGCAGGTGTGCAAATACAATCATGGGAATGAGCATTTTACTGTGGTTTACAATTATTGATTTTCAATAGTGAGTTTGCAACATTTACAATTTGGTTTTCACTCCCAGTTTCAGCCGTGGATAGTAATTTCAATTTGAGTTTCAGTTTGCATTTAGATTTAGTTGAATTTCAGATCACAGGCAACATGTGTGGTATGGGAACAACCCAAAGGTTTGACACATGGTCTACGATGTTCTTTGGCACCTCACAAAGATGATGCCATCTCCATTGGCGCCAATGTGAGTGTCCGATGTTATACTAATTGAAGTCAAGCTTATTCTTTTTTATTATTTGGTAAATTTGTAAAATATTTCCTATGATATCATAGATATAAAGTCTTGGTCTTAGTTTGAGTGGTAAATAAAATCAAGTTGTCAGAGTTCAAAACGGGTGTAGGTTTAGTAAGTATGGGAAAATGTGTCATAATCATTCATGAGTGAAGATAATAACAGATTTGGTTTTTCATCATTTAGTCTAGTTAAGTGATGTCTTGTCAAGTTAGATGCAAGGTCACATCAAATATTTCATCATATCATTCTCACCAGAAGTTGTTTCTACACTTCTCCATTTTGCTGTGTTTCTTCCTTGCGCTGCGCTTTATCGCTGCACTACTGTCAAAGGCATGAAGTTTTAGTTAAGGGTTATGATTTTTCCCTTCATTTTTGCACACGGAGGTTCAGAGAAGGTTCTTAAGGTGGTGAACATCATCAACTAAATATTTTCCTCGGTCATAGACCCTAACACTTAGTCAAACCTATGTAAATGAAATTTGTTGCGCTTCTAGTATAGGTGGTTTTTTTCGAGGATGCTGATGAAAATATGTTATCCAATAGGTATTTGATGTTTTAAAATTTGTATTTCACATGTGTGACACATTAAGAAATATAAGAGGTGATCAGAAGCATGCAAATCATGAATTCATTGCACTTTCGCTGAAGAAATAAGTATCGCAGCGAATGCGCCACACTTCCACACAATCAACATTTTGACCTTGAAATTCGAACCTAAACCTCATGTAATTGACTCTCATGGTTATGAAAAGTGTCCTTAAGTGTATTGCATGTCAAACATTCAAGCATTGATCATATAATATGAAAAGGAAGCTCGCTGCGCTTTTGCTGTAGGGGATTTGTTGTGTTTTTTACAGTTTTAGCAGTAACTTCAAAATCAGTTTTTGACCAAATGGAAATGAATTTTGAAAAAAAGAGAGGGTTTTTTCAAAAAAAATATTAATAAAAAAAACCTCATTTTTTGTAATAGGTGTCATAGATTTAAATATTCAAATGAATGTTTACAACCTATTTTTTCAGATTTTGTCATTTCTTGTTTTAGTGGTGATCTTTGGGTGTGGATTCCGAGGAGCTAAAGAATAATTTTCGAAACATGAGAGAGGTTTCTATAAAGCACAAGTTCATATACAAAAAAATCCTTTGGTTTTGTAACATATGTCATGATTCAATATATATTATATAATATTTGACCCCTATTTTCTAGAAATTCGGTCCCTATTTCGTAGTAGGAAGTTGCAAATTTAACGTAACTAACTCTATCTTTGGGGAATTGGTTGAACTCGACCCCCTAATTCTAGGGATGAACTAATGCATTTCATGAATTTTAGTGTGTAAAAGGTTGGTTGTTCAGGGTTAGAGAACAAAACATTGTGCATTGTACTTTTCCATTTTAAAAAGTTATCATTGAATGATGAAGGCAAAGATCTGTTTTCTTAGGGATTTATGTGTCAATTTATGATGTTGATGTTTTCTCCTGTGTATGTGAGTTTTTATCTTTTTACAATCATGCTTTAAATGTTTTGTCTTCGTGTTTATTAAGCAAAATTTGTTTCAAAATTCAATTTTTAAGTGCTCTGTTATGGCTTATTGAACAATTTAGTGTTTTTCTTTCATTGAGATATCTAGAATTCATCCTCAACTAGATGATTTAGATATTGTCAATTATACTACTCCTCTGTGCATCTCTTTACAATGAAATTTGATAAAAAACACCAGAAGGATTGCCTACCTTGCCCCATGGTCTAAAGATTCCTCATGTTTTCATCCTCTAACTGAAAATCATTAGCTTAATATGACTCCATGCCCAATGTATTTTCCCTCTACCCCACTGTCAAATTGTTAAACCTGTTCCACTATGATCTCAATACCTAGCCTAAAACCTAAGACGACTAGTCATCCAAGTGATTAAAGATTCATATAGAGAGAGCCCTCTCTGAATATGGAAGGTCTAAATTCCATTTTTAAATTGGTTTGTGGTTACCTTTGGTTTCCTTTTCTCATCCTGGAGGAATTACGAAGTGCTAACATAGTGGAACCATTTCTAGGGAGAAAAAGGTTCCATATTCCCCAGGAAAGAATCATGAAGATCATATTTTACTTCTGACGGTGAACATAAGCCAAACACATGAAGGCTTCACCATTCACCCGACGACTCCAATTAAGTTTAAACTTGATCAAAAGACTCCATTGGAAACATGATCTAGAAATCAGGGTTTTATTGGAAACTCTATTGGCTCAAGGTGAGTTCTATATCTGCAAGGTGTGATCCTTTAAAGCATATGCATATTCCAGGTTTCCCAAATCACATGCCTCATGTATATTGACAAACTTATTTGCCAAAATTCAGAGACCAGAAAGGAGATTATGATGTTCTTCATTTGGTTAAGTTTCACATGCATATATGTAGACTTAAGGTTGAATTTCATGAGGATTGTTTAATGAAGATTTTTATGGAAACTTTAGTAGAAAAATCATGATGTTGGTTTGAAGGATAAACAACTTCTAGTATATATCCCTTAATGAATTTACACAAAATATTCTTTGAACATTTTAAGGAATCCTATCCATCATTATTTCTGGTTCAAGAATGTTGTCAACATTTTGAAAAAATTATTGAGCATTTGGAAAGCTGTTATGAATATGATCAATTTATGGATGATGATATTATAGAGGCCTTTCATGAGAATCCTTTTCAAAATCAGGAGGAAATAGTAGAGGATAGTTGCCAAGATATTTAGGTGTATTTCCAAAAGGAAATAGTTTCGCCAATGGATGAAAATGAAGTACATCAACATCCTGATGAAGACAATCATGATTCATCCACTAAGTTCAATAATAATATACAACAGGTTTGTTCTCTTGAGCTTGATGAACTTATTCAATATTTTTCAAATGAACAAGAAAGGGAGGAGGATAGTAGATCAATTTGTTCTTCATGCCATTAATTTTATTAGCTTTTGTCTCATGAAGAAATTTATGAAAATAAGATCTATGAAATTGCATGCATAAAAAATTTAGGCAGTGAAATCATTCATGGTGATAACTACCTAGAGTTGTAAGAAAATAATGAAGAAGAGAAGGTTGTTTTAGACCCCTTGGATGGTGTAGAATCTATTCATGATTTTACATCTCTTGAATTGACATATCCATAATTTTTTAAAAGCCAAGATGACACTCTTGTTGATATACATGAAGGGTCATTTGTAGACATTTTTGTTATTCAAGATGTGGCTACCTCAATTGAAGATTTTCAAGAACACACAAACCTTGTCTCTAATCTGGATGATAGGAAAGAACAAATTGTTGCATTTCCATTTGAGAAGGATCGATTGAATGGAAGAATTCATGATACAAAACAATAAAAAATTATAAAGTCTGGATGTTCTTTTCTTTTTAGTAACCAAAGAAAGTTAGTCATTTATGATCTCCATGACCCTTTTGCCACTTTTTTACAGTCATCAAGGAAGATGGAATTTATTTTATTTATGAATCGTGGTTATCAGTTTCAATTGAATTTTGAGTTGTCAATTGTAAAAAAATTATTTCTACTTGAAAAAAATGATAGCAAAGTCCAGTCATCAAGCCATTTTCTTTCATGGTTACATTAGTTTTCTTATTTCACATGATCAGACAAATCATGGAAGAACATGGGTTAGGAAGGTGTGAAAATAAGCTTATAGGAATGAGCATTTTACAATGGTTTACAATTATTTATTTTTAGTAGTGAGTTTGCAACAACTGCAATTTGGTTTTCACTCCCGCTTTCAGTCGTGGATAGTAATTTCAGTTTGAGTTTCAGTTTTCAATTGGTTTTAGTTGAAGATCAGGTCACATGGTTCATGTGTGGTATGGGAACAACCCAATGGTTTGACACATGGTATACGAAGTTCTTTGGCACCTCACAGGGAGGATGCCATCCCCATTGGAGCCATTGTTAGTGTCCTACGTTATAGTAATCACAATCAAGTTTAGTATTTTCTATTATTTGATAAAATTTTCAAATGTTGCCTATGCTATCGTAGAGATCAAGTCTTAGTGTCAGTTTGAGTGGTAAATAAAATCAAGCTGTCAAAGTTTAAGAAGGGTTTAGGTTTAGTAAGTAAATGAAAATGTGTCATACTTAGTCATGAGTGAAGATAATAATGGATTTGGGATTTCATCATTGAGTCAAGTGTTTTATTGTCAAGTAAGTTGCAAGGCCACATCAAATATTTCATTATTTCATTATCACCACAAGCTGTTGTTGCGCTTCTCCATTTTGCTGTGTTTCTTCCTTGCACTGCGCTTTCTCGCTGTGCTACTGTCAAAGGCATGAAGTTTTAGTTAAGGGTTATTATTTTGGCATTCCTTTTTGCACATGGAGCTTCAAAGAAGGTTCTTAAGGTGGTAAAAATCATCAACTAACTATTTTCCTCGGTCAAAGACACCAACACTTAGTCAAACCTATGCAAATGAAATTCGTTGCGCTTTGGCGCTGTACTTCTGCTGTAAGTGTTGTTTTTCGAGGATGATGTTGAAAATATGTTATCCAATAGGTATATGATGATTTAAAAGTTGTGTTTCACATGTGTGACACATTCAAATATCTAAGAGGAGATTAGAAGCATGTAAATCATGAATTCACTTTGCTTTTGTTGAAGAAAGAAGTAGCGCAGCGAACGTGTTGCGCTTCCACAAAGTCAAAATTTTGACCTTGAAATTCGAGCCTAAACCTCATGTAATTGAATCTCATGGTTATGAAAATTTTCCTTAAGTGTATTTCAGGTTCAACATTTAAGCATTGATCATATAGTATGAAAAGGAAGCTTGTTGCGATTTTGCTGCGTTTTTTACTAATTTAGTAGTTCACTTAAAAAATTGGTTTATGACCAAATCGAAAATAATTTTGAAAAAAAATATTTTATTTAAAAACGAGATTAATAACAAAAACTTCCTTCAATTTTGTAATAGGTGTCATATATTGGAATAGTCAAATGAATCGTTACAACCTATTTTTCAGATTTCGTCATTTCTTGTTTTAGCCATGATCTTTGGGTGCAGTTTCCGAAGAGCTAAAGAATAATTTTTAAAAACTGATACTTTCTCTCCAGAAAAACTCATCTATAAAAGTTGCCTTTGGTTTTGTAACATATTTCAAGATTCAAGAGATATGATCTAATATTTGACCGTTATTTTCCAAAAATTCGGTCCCTATTTCCTAGCAGGCAATTCCAAATTTAATGTATCTGACTCTATATTTGGGGAAATAGTTGAACTTGACCCCCTAAGTACAGGGATGAGCTAATTGTATATATTCCATGAATTTTAGTGTGCAAAAGGTTGGTTGGTCAGTGTTAGAGAAATAAAACACTATCCATTGAAATTTTCCATTTTAAAAAGTTTTCAGTGAATGATGAAGGTCGAGGTCTGTTTTCTTAGGGATTCATGTGTCAATTTATGATGGTGATGTTTACTCCTATGTATGTGAATTTTTCTCTTGTTACAATAATTCTTGAAATGTTATGTCTTCATGTTTAATTAAGCAAAATTTGTTTAAGAATTAACTTTTTAAGTGTTCTGTTATGGATTATTGAACAATTTAATGTTTTTCTTCCTTTGAGATATCTATAATTATTTCTCAGATAGATTCTTTAGATGTTGTCAATTCCATTACTCCTTTTCTCACCTCTCTACAATGAAAGTTGATAAAAAAACACCAGAAGGGTTGCCTACCTTGTCCCTGTCTAAAGACTCCTCATTTTTTCATCCTCTCACTAAAAATCATTAGCTTAATATGACTCCATGGTCAATGGATTTTCCCTATACCCTTCCTTCAAACTGTTAAACATGTTCCCCAATGATCTCAATACTTAGACTAAAACCTAAGACAACTAGTCGTCCAAGTGACTGAAGATTTATATAGAGAAAGCCCTCTTTTAACTTGGAAGGGTTAGATTCTAGTTTTGAAGTGGTTTGTGGTTACCTTTGGGTTCCTCTCTGTTATCACTCAGGTTGTCCTCTTGGTCAGCAGCAAAAGGATACGGCCGAGGTAACCACAGACCAAACTTTGGACTGCAGGTTCTAGCCCACCTGCAGTCAGAGAGGGCTCTCTCTTTTTGATTTAGCTCTGTTGAAGATGATTTTAGGCTAGGTATTGATGTTCAAGGGGGTTTTTTTTTAAGTTTTGGTGGGAAGATTGATGTTTTCAAGTAAAGAGGCAGGTATAATATGATAGTTTCAAACCATTGGGCATGGAGTCAAGGAGTAGGACTGCTGGTGCGTTTTCTTGGTCACAAGAGAGAGATATGGAGCAAGATAGCTGCACATGGAACAATTTTTCAGGTTAAAAGGATGGAAAGAATGCTAAGGAAGGAGAGGCAATTAAGAATCTCTCAATTAGTTTAACAAAGAAGGGTGAATGAGCTCTATCTAGGGGCAGTAAAGAATCCCTAGATAACTGTCAACACAGGTGAATTAGGGTAAATATGAGCCACAGGGAATTCATATTCATTACCAATTCGGTTAAGAAGAAAACATAAAGAAACAACAGAAATTGAGCATAGAGTGCAGCTAAACAAATTCTAAGATAATCTTTCTTTCTGCTATTTAGATGGTGATACATATATAATATGAGCACATAACAATGGAAACAGAGGTAAGAGGCACTTATTGATTCATGTTGCAGCACAAGAATTCCATCATTCAGTCTCCAGAGACCATTAACAACACATCAGACAGTCCATTCTCCAAACTTTCAGCAGTCTTTGATTAAAGAAAAAGTATCAGACATACAGTGCGAGTCTCTAATGAAAATTATCAATCGACCAACCCTTAAAAAAATACAGAGGGCGGTATATGTAGGGAAAACTATCCAAAATTGTCTATTACAGTTTGACCTAAACAGGTCTGAAAGAAAATGATTACTTTAACCTAATCCTATCCAGAAATAAATGCAAGAAAATATCTTTGAGCTGCGCTGAGGGCAACTGTATCAAAAATGAGTTAATGTGTTGTCCTCGGTGGCTTGGCGCAGTGTTTCTGCAATAACTGTGCATGGGTCTCTGCTCCATTTCCGTTCGGTGGCTTTAAATGCTTTACCTGTGATTTGAGAGGTTTGATGGGCTTACACCGCTTTATTTGACTTTGCTGGGGGGGCTCATCAATGTTCAGCTGCTTCGAGCCCCTAAAAAATCTTCACTGATACTCTTTGCCACTTCTTCGATGTGCTGTGGTACTAAAACTGTCAAATCAATATTTAATGGCCGCTGCTCGGCCCTCTGTTTCCTTTAGAACTGTTTTTTCTCCTTTCTGAATGCTTCGCGAAGAAAAACAGGTCATTCTGCACCTTTCGGGCTTGCTGGGGGCTGCGCGATGAGGGATTTTCCATTTTGGCCCATTTCCCATAGCCATGCGCGATTAGCGCTAATCGCGCATGAAAAACTTCCTCAGAATTTGAATCCGGGATTCCTAAGCACGATTTTCGCCTTCGCGCCTTTTTTGCTGATGACATCAGCATGATGTCAGTGGGTGGGACCTAGTACAGCGGATTACATCAGCATGATGACGTCAGCAGGGTGATGTCAGCATGTACGGCGGGTGACGTGGTAGTGACACGGTGGTAGTGACGTGGCAGGGTGAGTTGTCAGTACGGTGGCAGGAGGCCGGCGCAGGCAGATGACATCAGCGGGTGACGCGGTGCTGACGCAGGAGGGCAGAAGCGGTTTTTGGTTTTGGGCGCACCGCCCTTGAGCAGAAGGTGGTTTGGGAGGAGGGGGCTCTGCCACAGCCGGGAGGGCGACGCGCGGCGGGAGTACAGCGGGAAAACCACTGATCTCCCGGACGCTAAACATCGGCGGATCGGGGCGCAAGAGTTACCGCCCACCGTAGATCTGGGGCGCCGGGCATCGAACGGCTGGCGGGGAAGGTAAGGCGGCGGGGGAATAAGGGACGGGGCCCGCGGGAATATTCGGATCTTTATATTATGCGGCGGGGGGTTTAGAACTTAGGAAATGTGGGTTTTTGGGTTAGTTTTAAGCGGGGGGAAAACAATTTAATGTTTAATAAAACTTTTAAACATTAACCTTTGGGAAAATGACTGCGGAGGGGTAGAAATGTGGGGTTTTTAAGGGTAAAGGGGTGGGTAAAGGTTGTTATTCTGACCAGATGTCAGAGTAACTCCAGGACATGGATGGGCTAATAACAGCGCTAGATGGACTGCTATTTCCCGGACTTTAGGGAAAATATGGCTATAGTGCCGGGGAGGGGTATTATTTAGTATTTTTGGGATTTTACATAGTTTTAGTAGGGGGAGGGGAGATATATAGGGAGCTATAAAATAAATTTAGGGGTTAATATGAAAATGACCAGAAAGCGCTAAGGTAAGGGACCTTAGGCTATCAGGGGGGAAAAGTGACTTGTAGAGGAGGAATGAACAATCCTTGAGTGAAGCAGATCTTCACCAAGGCAACTGATATGGAGAATGATGAAATTAAGAGGAATCAAGTAGATCTTGACCTCTTCGGGGAAGTTAGTAAGTGATTTAGGGAATAAGGAGAAAGGGGAGTTAGTGATGTCCAACTTGAGCTCCTCCAAATGGAAAACTACCTCCAACCTATGATTTGAAAAGATATAACACTTTGAAACACAAAATTGATCATAAATCATCATTCTGCAACCTCAAAACTACCTACCCAGCCTACTTTCCTAACATTTTTTCTTCTTTTTGGTTTGGGTGCACTTAGACTTGCAGACCCAACTTTACAATTTATCTTTTGACTGTCCTCCTATCTAAATCTACACTTATTTCTGCCAAGGGCCCAGATTAAGCAGTTGGGCTCCTTTGATTCTCTACCTATCTACAAATCTGCCAAGATTAAGCTATTTGGACAGATATCATTCTCTATATTCTAAAACAAGAAATTGAAACCTAGGGAGGCCAAGATTAAACTGTTTGGCCTTCCTTTAACTGAAAACTCTTCAAAATTGGAATACAGCAGTGGCATTTGGACTAGCACACTTTCATGGCTTCTTCTCTGGCCTCTTTTGGAAATATGGAACCTTGCTGCATGAAAGATGACATATTTGGCATGTAAAAATGTCAATCATGAAATATGAACACCTGTTGCAACATGAGGCTAACAGTGGCTCCACTTGGGGATGGCTTCTCCTTGTGAAAAGCCAAGAACAGCAGGTCAGACTACCTTGATCTTCTGTTAGCTGCTGTAGACTGGAAACACTTCTTTGTGCTGACTGTTAGATAATTGAAACTTCAGAATAAGAACAACACTTTCCCTCAACTGAATTGCTGTGAACTATGAAGCACTGCCTGCTTTCTTCTACGTGCTTGATATTATATACAATGTTTGCCTAAAAATGTATCTTTGAAAAACGTAGATCAAAACTGACGTATTTCCTTTAGCTCTGGTCTAGAAACAACTGCTGATGTGAAACTTAGGACTGCAAGACTGCAAACAGCTTTCTTTCCATGAATTGCTGTGATATGACAGTGCTACTTTTGCTGTTTTGTTGAGATTAGTGCAAAGACAGAGCTTTTAAAACTGGAATGCTTGTATTAGCTGTGTCCTCTCAAAATTTACTGCTGCTCCTCTAACAATCGGTTTGCTTGTACAAAAATGAAAACGAAGTGCTGATATATACAAATATTATTGTACAAAAGATATACACAGAGCTGTATTGTATCCCTTAAAAGGGATCATGGTAATTCTTCAGCATACGACCATTCACAGGGCCTTCTTCAGCAGTGTTGCCCTCTACAGATTTGAGAAAGTATGTGTTATTTCCTTGAACAACATAAATAACGAATGGCACTTTCCATAAAAAATCAAACTTTGCATGTTTGCCCTTGTCTTCTCTTCATGAATCCCACCTTAGAACTTTGTCGCCCATGTAGAAATCCTCAGCCTTAACTCTCTTATCAAACATCTTTTTGAGCTTTTCTTGCAAAATTTGAGCTCTGTCATAAACTTGTTCTCTGGTATGCTGAAGATGAATGGTCTGATTGATTCTTCTTTGAATGTCATTTGGTTCAGCATGAATCTCCTGTAACAGTCTGATAGTAGGGATGCCCAAGGATGAAGGAAATCTGGCCTCCATGCCATATACTAGCTCATAAGGGCTCATCCCAATGGAACTCTTTGTTGAAAGTCTGTCTGCCCATAGGGAATTTACCAGCATTTTGTGCCAGTTCTTCTTGTTTTCTTCTAACACTTTCTTTATGATGTTGATGAGGCTTTTGTTAGATGATTCGGCCAAGCCATTACCTTGAGGGTAATAGGCTGTAGAGTGGCCCAAGGTAATATGAAATTGGTGGCAGAAATTGATCATCTTTTTGGATTTGAAGGCAGCAGCGTTGTCAATAATGATTTTATCAGGGCAGCCAAATGTAGAAAGGATATTGCACTCAAGGAATTGGATAATGATGGTGTCATTAGCTTGCCTACATGGGATGGCTTCAACCCATTTGGTGAAATAGTTGGTGGCTGTTAAAATCCATTTGTGCTGGCCTGAGGAAGAGGGATGGATTTCTCCAATGAAGTCAAGACCCCATTGTTGAAAAGGTTTTTTGGTTGAGATGGGTTTTAGGGGCAGGGGCAACAACTTTATTTTGCCCTCAAAGATTTGGCATTTGAGACATGACATGGCGAACTTCTTTACATCTGCAAAAAGAGAGGGCCAATAGAAACCGGCCCTTAAAATTTTATGAGCAGTGGACTTCCAATATAGATGTCCTCCACAGTCACCTGCATGGAATTCTTTCATGACATTGTTAGTTTCATTCATGGTTAAACAGTTAAGCAATATGCCTTCATGATTTCTCCAGAATAATGCACCATCTATAACAAAAAACTTTAAAGCCTTCATTTTCAAAAATCTTTTCTTGGTTCTGGACAATCCTGGGGGAGAAAACAGGTTTAACAATACAAAACATATATCAGCATACCATGGAGATTGCAAAAAGGTTTCACTGATCTGTGGAGTCACCAGCTCCTGTTCATTGTCCAGCTGGTTAATGTCTAAGGCTTGAAAGTTTGTTTCGGACATCAGTTTGGCTAAACCTTTTCCCTTAATCAGCTTGGTTGGTTTTATTTCGATGTCATACTCAAGGATGTTTGCAATCCACTTGCCTCTTTTGCCTTCTAATCCCTCTTGGGTTAGTATGTCTTTTACAACAGCATTTGGGACATAGGCAATCACATGTGAATATAAAATGTACAGTCTGAAATCCTTGATGGCCTTGACAAGGGCGTACGCCTGCTTTTCCATGATTGGGTAGTTCAAAGGGGCATCTCTTAAGGCTCGGATGAAAAAAGCAATTGGCTTTTCAGCTCCCTGTTCATCCTTTTGCAAAAGGACAGCGGATATACTGTGATCAGATGCAAAAGAAAAAATAATAAAATCTTTGTCAAATTGTGGGCTGGTGAGGATAGGGGTTTGGGTTAAGGTAGTTTTGATACTCTCAAATGCTTGCTTGGTTTCAAGAGACCATTTTACCTTGGCATCCTTTTTTAACATGTTGCTTAACAGTCTTATCAACTCGGCTAGATTTGGGATAAATCTCCTTAGGAAATTGATCTTTCCAAGGAAAGCTTGCAGCTCTTTGATGTTTCTTGGATATGGGATTTGGAGGATGGCTTGGATTATTTCAGGATCAATTCTAATCCCATCTTTTGATATGATGTGGCCAAGTAATTTGCCTTCTTCAAGGCCAAAAAGAGATTTTTTGGGGTTCAAGGAAATGCCATATTTCCTACATGTCATGAATATTTTCCTCAAGTGTTTGAGGTGCTCTTGATCAGATTTGGAAAATGGGGTCAAGTCATCAAGGTAGACAACTAGGAAATCATGTATTTCTTTGGCAAATGCAATATCCATTGCTCTTTGAAAGGTAGCACCAGCCTTTTTAAGTCCGAATGGCATCTTCACATACTTAAATGTTCCCCACGGTGTGGTAAAGGCTGTCTTGTCTTGGTCATCCGGGTGAACAAGTATTTGATTGAAACCTGAAAAGCCATCTAGCAAAGAGATTCTAGATGACCCCACTACTCTTTGTAGGATATGATCCATTTTGGGCAAAGGATAGTGGTCTTTTAGGGAGACTTGGTTTAAATTTCTCAGATCTACACAAAGTCTAATCTCACCTGTCTTTTTCCTTGTAGGAACAAGATTGGACACCCATTCAGAAAATCTGATAGGTGCTATGATGCCTGCTTCAAACATCCTCTTTACTTCCTTCTCAATCAAGGGAAGAAGCATAGGGTTAATTCTTCTAAGTTTCTATTTGAAGGGTTTCTGGTTTGGTTTTAAGGGAATGGTGTTTTGGATCATTGAGGTGTCATAGGACTTCAAGTCCTCATAGCTCCAAGAAAATACATCTTGGAATTCTTTAAATAAATCAATATATTTGGGCTTTTGATCAGGTGGCAGATTTTTGGACAATTTGATCATTTTGGGATTCTCTGCTGTCCCAATGCTGTGTTCTTCTATAGCAGCGTTCAATGGTTTCAATTTTGGCTTTCTGGGAACATCATTAGCGTCAAACATGTCTTTTAATGGAGTTAGGCCAACAGGAAAAAAGTTATCCTTTAAGTCAATGATCTCGGCCTCTGTTTTGGCTATTTCCTCCAAATGCATTTGCTTCAGCTGTTCTATGTTTGTTTTGTCAAAAACAGTTGGGTTTAGGATTTGTTTGGCTGTTACAGCTGTCACAGCCTGCTGATTTTCCTGCTGATTTTCATTTGTTTGCTGTTGTTCATCCGTCATAGCGTCCATGTCAATGTTAATATTTGAAAGCTCATGCTCAAGAGTGAGGAAATTGTTAATTTGGGCATCATTTTCGAACACTTGCCAGTCTTTAATGTTATTTGGGACAGCGGGCCTATGTTTTATTTCAACAGTAAAGTGATGGTTTGGCCCAAAAGGAAGCTTGCATGTACTAGAAAAAGTGGCTAGGCTGTGTGCATGAATGTTATGATTTCTTGAAATCTTGGCAAGCTTGAATTCAGTGAATGCATTGAGTATATTAGTGGCAGCAGTCCTATAGGCCCTCATTCTATTGTCATTGGTAACAAAGTTACCTTTCATCTGTTGTATGATTAAATCAGAGTCACCTAGGATAGACACTTTTGCAGCTCCTAGAGCTTTGAGCAGTTTAAGGCCTAAAAGCAGAGCCTCATACTCTGCCATGTTGTTGGTGCATTTGAAACTTAGTTTGTAGGCATGGCCTTCTGCATGATTGTTATGTGTATTGTGAATCCATACACCTGCCCCTGCTCCTAACTTGTTGACAGAGCCATCAAACTCTAAATACCATGTGATTTCTTGCTTGTGGTTAGTACTGAGAGTTTAAGTCATTCTTGCAGTGGGCAGATTTGAAATTTCTGTTTGGGGAGTTTCTTCTTGTATGTTGGTTGCATTGACTGTTTTGACAGTTTCATCAGTATGTGCAACCGATTCTTCATTAATGTGTGCTTGTTGTTCTAGAGCCAAAGGCTCATCATCAGTTGGAGAATTTCTATCATCATTAAATAAAATAAAGGAATCCATGTTAGAATGGATTGAATAAATAGGAAAATTTTCAGGCTTGCTCTCACTACTTACCACATATGTCATGAGCGTTTCTATATACAGTCTCTTTGGTTGCCCAAAGACTGAAATAGTGGCATAGGAGAGGTCTAATTGAAGGGATCCTTGGAGCTTTGCTCCCCATGATCTTGATAGGAGCATACCGTACTTTGGTGGGATGTCAGCCACCACCACATCCATGAGGATGGTCTTGTTAGGATATTGGACTAAGGAGACACACAAGTCTTTGATGAGGCCTAAACACTTGACTTGACTTTAGTCGAAAGAGAATAAATCTTTGTAGGGCCTTGTGATATCAAGGTTCAGCTTTTCCATCACTGCTTTGGGCATAAGATTGTGCGATGCTCTGAGTCAAACATAGTGTTGTGCAAGATTTTGTCATGTATATGTAAACTGACATAAAAGGGTGGAATAGGTCCATATGTTGATTTCCCATTAACTTCTGGACCGAACAACAGTTCAGGGTATCATCTAAAACATTTACATCGTCCTTATTTTCTGGGATTTGAAGTGATCTTTGAATTTGTTTCCTATACACATCATGTTTGGAAAGTTCTGAGGGGGATGGATATCTTCAATTTTCCTATTTCGGTCTCTAAATCAAATGATTTTTCAGATTGGGCTTTAGTATTATGAGATGCAGGCTTTCCTTTTTCCAGTGGAGTGTCAGAGATTTCCTCTTGTTTGTCATCGCTAAGAGAAGTAATTGCTCGCGGTTTTTCAGTTTTAGGATGGCTTTTTGGAACACTGTTCGAATTTTCTTTTGAGGAAGAAGGTGGCAGCGGCTGATCAATAGCGGGTTGCATTTCTGTTATGTCTTCAACAATCACTTGATGCAGGTTTGGGACAATTGTATCAGCTGGTTCTGTTATCTCAGCCTTGCCTTTAATCTTGTTGGGCTATTTGCCATCCTTTGTTTTGCTAGGTTCAGAGATGTCAATGGTCCTAGTTCTCAGTTTATATTGTTTGTGGACCTCATACACAGCAGTATCATAACCTTGTTTAAAATCAAAGACTCACCTGACTTAGTGTGGAATTGATTAAAGTCATGTTTATCTTGGTCTTCTTGGGACATAAAGGTTTGATGCTTACCCTTTAGATCTATCAGATTCATGTGAGTGTCTTCTATGGGTTCACTAGAGGTGGATGCTTCAGCATAGTTTTCTTGGAAAGGGGGTCTTATGTCATGGTCTGGGCTTGACCTACTAGCATTTGTGTTCTGCGTTTTCCTGAAATTTGGGTTCCTTATAGTATTGGACTGTTGTCCTTCCCATGATGATTTCCTCTCAACACTTTCTCCTCTGTCTCCCAGCCTTTGCATGCCACTGATAATAGCATCAAGCTTCTGCTCTAAAGCTGAGGGTTCTTCCTTAAAGGTGGTTCTTCTTTCCATTCTAGCTCTGTTTCTCTTGGCAATTAGGTTGGCCTCTACGCTAACAGCAACATTTTGCATGTCTACAAGGGTCTGAGGGGCTCTTTCTTTTAACTGGTATGCCATATCCGGGTCGAATCCATCAGGGAATTTATACAAGGCAAGGTCAGGGGGAGGTCTTAAGTTTTGTGGTATTGCGTTATAGACATTATTGAATCTTGCACAGTACTCCAAAACAATCTCTTGAGGGCCTCGTTTAATTGTATCGTATTCAGCTAGTATGTGCAAGGGGTCTTTCTTTTTCTCCCATCTGTTGGTAAAGGATTGGTAAAGCTCATCCAGAGTGGTTATAGAATTCGCAGCAAGTGTTCTGAACCAAGTTCTTACATCTCCTATTAAACTTTGAACAAAAATTTTCATTCTCACGTTATCATCATCTATCTCGTAGTTCTCAAAATAGTCTTGCATCTTCTTGGTATGCTGAAGGGCTGTGCAAGAACCAATACTATCAAAATAGGTGATTTTAGATTGGTAATCTTGAGGCAAGGCCCCAGGATTAGCAGGTAGTTGCAGGGGTGCATTTCTATTGGCCATATTCACAGGGATAAGTGGAACAAGGGGGATAAATGGAACAACTGGGACAACTGGGACAACATGGATAATAGGAGTAACTGGAACAACAGCAGTGGTAGTTGTAGTATGTGCAGTGAATGGAGGTGTGGAAGGAGTGCTTTGAGATGTGGATGATGAACCAGGGGAAGCAGGGGTTGAACGAAATAAAACCTTGACAGGAGTTGGAACACAGCTAGGGTGAGCTGTTTCAGGACTCAAATCAGCAAAATCTTCTTGTCTTTCTTGCTTCCTAAGGATCTTTGGGATTAAGTTCGGATTTTCAAAAGCAGCTGGGGGATTAGGGTCTGGATTTGACCTTGTATATCGTGGATTCCTTTTGGGAGCCAGCTTCCGAATTTGTTTTTTGGTATTTTTCTGGGAACGTTTTTAAAATCAGCAAGGAACCGATCAGATTTTGGAATGGCTGTCTATAGCTTAAAACTAGCATGAAGATTGACTGAAGCAACTTTTATTTACTCCTGTAAATGCAAAACAAGAACAGTTTCAAAGGCTTCCTGGCTGACATTCAGGCTTCATCTGTAGTTTTAAGGAATATACAGCAATTAGAAAATTGATTTTCCCAGTGGATTCTTCCAACCTATTTTATGAGATTAACTGAGGATGGTCCCCAGCGGAGTCGCCATTATGTTATCACTCAGGTTGTCCTCTTGGTCAGCAGCAAAAGGATACGGCCGAGGTAACCACAGACCAAACTTTGGACTGCAGGTTGTAGCCCACCTGCAGTCCGAGAGGGCTCTCTCTTTCTGATTTAGCTCTGTTGAAGATGATTTTAGGCTAGGTATTGATGTTCAAGGGGGTTTTGTTTTAAGTTTTGGTGGGAAGATTGATGTTTTCAAGTAAAGAGGCAGGTATAGTATGATAGTTTCAAACCATTGGGCATGGAGTCAAGGAGTAGGACTGCTGGTGCATTTTCTTGGTCACAAGAGAGAGATATGGAGCAAGATAGCTGCACATGGAACAATTTTTCAGGTTAAAAGGATGGAAAGAATGCTAAGGAAGGAGAGGCAATTAAGAATCTCTCAATCAGCTTAACAGAGAAGGGTGAATGAGCTCTATCTAGGGGCAGTAAAGAATCCCTAGATAACTGTCAACACAGGTGAATTAGGGTAAATATGAGCCACAGGGAATTCATATTCATTACCAATTTGGTTCAGAAGAAAACATAAAGAAACAACAAAAATTGAGCATAGAGTGCAGCTAAACAAGTTCTAAGCTAATCTTTCTTTCTGCTATTTAGATGGTGATACATATATAATATGAGCACATAACAATGAAAACAGAGGTAAGAGGCACTTATTGATTCATGTTGCAGCACAAGAATTCCATCATTCAGTCTCCAGAGACCATTAACAACACATCAGACAGTCCATTCTCCAAACTTTCAGCAGTCTTTGATTAAAGAAAAAGTATCAGACATACAGTGCGAGTCTCTAATGAAAATTATCAATCGACCAACCCTTAAAACAATACAGAGGGCGGTATATATAGGGAAAACTATCCAAAATTGTCTATTACAGTTTGACCTAAACAGGTCTGAAAGAAAATGATTACTTTAACCTAATCCTATCCAGAAATAAATGCAAGAAAATATCTTTGAGCTGCGCTGAGGGCAGCCGTATCAAAACTGAGTTAATGTGTTGTCCTCGGTGGCTTGGCGCAGTGTTTCTGCAATAACTGTACATGGGTCTCTGCTCCATTTCCGTTCGGTGGCTTTAAATGCTTTACCTGTGATTTGAGAGGTTTGATGGGCTTACATCGCTTTATTTGACTTTGCTGGGGGGGCTCATCAATGTTCAGCTGCTTCGAGCCCCTAAAAAATCTTCACTGATACTCTTTGCCGCTTCTTCGATGTGCTGTGGTACTGAAACTGTCAAATCAATATTTAATGGCCGCTGCTCGGCCCTCTGTTTCCTTTAGAACTATTTTTGCTCCTTTCTGAATGCTTCGCGAAGAAAAACGGGTCATTCTGCACCTTTCGAGCTTGCTGGGGGCTGCGTGATGAGGGATTTTCCATTTTGGCCCATTTCTCGTAGCCATGCACGATTAGCGCTAATCGCGCATGAAAAACTTCCTCAGAATTTGAATCTGGGCTTCCTAAGCACGATTTTTGCCTTCGCACCTTTTTTGCTGATGACGTCAGCATGATGTCAGTGGGTGGGACCCAGTACGGCGGATTACGTCAGCATGATGACATCAGCAGGGTGATGTCATCATGTATGGTGGGTGATGTGGCAGTGACACGATGGTAGTGACGTGGCAGGGTGAGTTGGCAGTATGGTGGCAGGAGGCCGGCGCAGGCAGATGACGTCAGCGGGTGACGCGGTGTTGACGCAGGAGGGTG
Organism: Pinus tabuliformis; assembly: GCA_031772625.1. Taxonomy (NCBI): domain Eukaryota; kingdom Viridiplantae; phylum Streptophyta; class Pinopsida; order Pinales; family Pinaceae; genus Pinus; species Pinus tabuliformis. Next base: position 697,033,779 of record CM062805.1, on the reverse strand, counting down.
GAAGCGGTTTTCGGTTTTGGGCGCACCGCCCTTGAGCAGAAGGCAGTTTGGGAGGAGGGGGCTCCTCCACAGCCGGGAGGGCGACGCGTGGCAGGAGTACGGCGGGAAAACCGCCGATCTCCCGGACGCTAAACATCGGCGGATCTAGGCGCAAGAGTTACCGCCCACCATAGATCTGGGGCACCGGGCATCGGACGGCTGGCGGGGAAGGTAAGGCGGCGGGGGAATAAGGGACGGGGCCCGCGGGAATATTCAGATCTTTATATTATGCGGCGGGGGGTTTAGAACTTAGGAAATGTGGGTTTTTGGGTTAGTTTTAAGCGGGGGAAAACAGTTTAATGTTTAATAAAACTTTTAAACATTAACCTTTGGGAAAATGACTGTGGAGGGGTAGAAATGTGGGGTTTTTAAGGGTAAAGGGGTGGGTAAAGGTTGTTATTCTGACCATATGTCAGAGTAACTCCAGGACACGGATGGGCTAATAACAGCCCCAGATGGACTGCTATTTCCTAAACTTTAGGGAAAATATGGCTATAGTGCCGGGGAGGGGTATTATTTAGTATTTTTGGGATTTTACATATTTTTAGTAGGGGGAGGGGAGATAGATAGGGAGCTATATAATAAAGTTAGGGGTTAATATGAAAATGACCAGAAAGCGCTAAGGTAAGGGACCTTAGGCTATCAGGGGGGAAAAGTGACTTGTAGAGGAGGAATGAACAATCCTTGAGTGAAGTAGATCTTCACCAAGGCAACTGATATGGAGAATGATGAAATTAAGAGGAATCAAGCAGATCTTGACCTCTTCGGGGAAGTTAGTAAGTGATTTAGGGAATAAGGAGAAAGGGGAGTTAGTGATGTCCAGCTTGAGCTCCTCCAAATGGAAAACTACCTACAACCTGTGATCTGAAAAGATATAACACTTTGAAACACAAAATTGATCATAAATCATCATTCTGCAACCTCAAAACTACCTACCCAGCCTACTTTCCTAACATTTTTTCTTCTTTTTGGTTTGGGTGCACTTAGACTTGCAGACCCAGCTTTACAATTTATCTTTTGGCTGTCCTCCTATCTAAATCTACACTTATTTCTACCAAGGGCCCAGATTAAGTAGTTGGGCTCCTTTGATTCTCTACCTATCTACAAATCTGCCAAGATTAAGCTGTTTGGACAGATATCATTCTCTATATTCTAAAACAAGAAATTGAAACCTAGGGAGGCCAAGATTAAACTGTTTGGCCTTCCTTTAACTGAAAACTCTTCAAAATTGGAATACAGCAGTGGCATTTGGACTATCACACTTTCATGGCTTCTTCTCTGGCCTCTTTTGGAAATATGGAACCTTGCAGCATGAAAGATGACATATTTGGCATGTAAAAATGTCAATCATGAAATATGAACACCTGTTGCAACAGGAGGCTAACACTCTCCTCAGCCTGGAGGAATTACGAAGTGCTAACATAGTGCACCAATGTCGGGGAGAGAATGGTTCCATATTCCTGGGGAAAGAATTCTAAAGATCATATTTTACATATGATGGTGAACAACATCCAAACACATGAAGGATGTAACATTCACTTGGCGACTCCAATCAAGTTCCAACTTGATCCAAAGACTCCATTGGTAGCAGAATCCAGAGATCAGGGTTTTATTGCTACCTCTATTGGATAAAGATGAGTTCTATATCTGTAAGGTATGCTCCTTTAAATCATAAGCATATTCCAGGTTTTCCAAATCACATGCCTCATGTAGATTGGCAACTTATTTACCAAAATTTAGAGATTAGAAAGGAGATGATGATTCTCTTCATTTGGATAAGTTTCACATGCATGTACGTACACTCAAGGTTGAATTTCATGAGGACTTTTTAATGAATATGTTTATGGAAAATTTAGAAGAAAAAACACAATCTTGGTGTGAAGGATTACTAACTGCTAGTATATATTCCTTAAATAATTTCCACACAATATTCTTTGAACATTTTAAGGAATCCTATCCATCATTATTTCTGGTTCAAGAATGTTGTCAACATGTTGAAAAATTTATTAAGCATTTGGAAAGTTGTTATGAAGATGATCAATTTATGGATGATGAGATTATAGAGGCCTTTCAAAAGAATCCTTTTCAAAATCAGGAGGAAATAGTAGAGGACAATTGCCATGATATTTAGGTGGATTTCAAAAAGGAAATAGTTTCTCCAATGGATGAAAATGAAGTACATCAACATTGTGATGAAGACAATCATGATTCATCCACTAAGTTCAATAATAATGTACAATAGGTTTGTTCTCTTGAGCTTGATGAACATACTCAACAATTTTCAAATGACCAAGAAAGGGAGGAGGATAGTATATCAGATTGTTCTTCATGCCATTAATTTTATTAGTTTTTTGTCTCATGAAGAAACTTATGAAAATAAGATCTATGAAATTGCATGAATAAAACCTTTAGGCAGTGAAATCATTCATGGTGATAACTACCCATAGTTGCAAGAAAATAATGAAGAAGAGCAAGTTGTTTTAGACCCCTTGGATGGTGTAGAATCTATTCATGATTGTACATCTCTTGAATTAACATATCCAGATTTTTTTTAAGTCCAAGATGACACTCTTCTTGATATACATGAAGGGTCATTTGTAGAAATTTTTGTTATTCAAGATGTGGCTGCCTCAATTGAAGATTTACAAGAACACACAAACCTTGTCTCTAATATGGATGATAGGAAAGAACAAATTGTTGCATTTCCATTTCAGAAGGATTGATTGAATGGAAGACTTCATGATACAAAAGAATCAGAAATTATAAAGTATAGATGTTCTTTTCTTTTTACTGACCAAAGAAAGGTAATCATTTATGATCTCCAAGACCCTTTTGCCAATTTGTTGGAGTCATCAAGGAATATGGATTTTCTTATATTTATGAATTATGGTTATTAGTTTCCATGGAATTTTGAGTTGTCAAATGTAAAAAAATTCTTTCTGCTTGAAAAAAATGAAATCAAAGTTCAGTCATCAAGCCATTTTCTTTCATGATTACACTAATTTTTTTATTTCACCTGATCAGGAAGCTCATGGAAGAACTTAGGATGTGTAAATAAGCTCATCGTAATGAGAATTTTATGTAGTTTACAATTATTGTTTTTTAGTAGTGAGTTTGCAACAATTGCAATTTGATTTTCACTCCCAGTTTCAACCGTGGACAATAATTTCAGTTTGATTTTTAGTTTTCATTTGGATTCAATTGAAGATCAAGTCACAAGGTGCATGTTTGGTACGAGAACAACCCAATGGTTTGACACATGGTCTACGATGTTCTTTAGCACCTCACAGGGAGGATGCCGTCTCCATTGGAGCCAATGTTAGTGTCCTATGTTATAGTAATCACAATCAAGATTAGTGTTTTCTATTATTTCGTAAATTTGTAAAATGGTTCCTATGATCTCATAGAGATCAAGTCTTAGTGTCAGTTTGAATGGTGAATAAAATCAAGTTGTCAAAGTTTAAAAAGGGTTTAAGTTTAGTAAGTAAATGAAAATGTGTCATACTTAGTCATGAGTGAAGACAATAACATATTTGGGTTTTCATCATTGAGTCGATTTAAGTGTTGTCTTGTCAAGTCAGTTGCAAGGCCACATCAAATATTTCATCATATCATTATCACCACAAGCTGTTGTTGCGCTTCTCCATTTTGCTGCGTTTCTTCTTTGCGCTGCGCTACTGTCAAAGGCATGAAGTTTTAGTTAAGGATTATTATTTTGGCATTAATTTTTATGCATGGAGGTTTAAAGAATTTTCATAAGATGGTCAACATCATCAGCTAACTATTTTCCTCGATCAGAGACCCTAACACTTAGTCAAAACTGTGCAAATGAAATTCGTTGTGCTTCTGCTGTAGGTGGTGTTTTTCGAGGATGCTGATGAAAATATGTTATCCAATATGTATATGATATTTTACGAGTTTTATTTCACATGAGTGACACATTCACAAATCTAAGAGGTGATAAGAAGCATGGAAATCATGAATTCTTTGCGCTTTTGCTGAAGAAAGAAGTAGCGCAGGAAATGCGTTGCGCTTCCACACAGTCAACATTTTGACCTTGAAATTCAAACCTAAACCTCATGTAATTGAATCTAATGGTTATGAAAAGTGTCCTTAATTGTCTTGAAAGTTAAAAATTCAAGCATTTATCATATAATATGAAAAGGAAGCTTGTTGCACTTTTGTTGCAAGGGATTTGCTACGTTTTTTACTGTTTTAGCAGTAACTTCAAAATCGGTTTTTGGCCAAATGGAAATGAATTTTGAAAAAAAACGAGGTTTTTTCAAAAACAATCTTAATAAGAAAAAGTTACTTAATTTTTGTAACATGTGTCATAGATTGAAATATTCAAATGAATGTTTACAAACTATTTTTCAGATTTCGTCATTTCTAGTTTTAGTCATGATATTTGGGTACATATTACGAGGAGCTAAAGAATATTTTTTGAAATATGAGAGAGGTTTCTATAATAAAAAGTTCAAATACAAAAACCCCATTCGGTTTTGTAACATATCGTGATTCAATAAATATTATTTAATATTTGACCCCTATTTTCTAGAATTTGGGTCCCTATTTCCTAGTAGGCAGTTCCAAATTTAATGTAACTGACTCTATCTTTGGGGAAATGGTTGAGCTCAACCCCCAAAGTCTAGGGATGAGATAATTCTATATATTTCATGAATTTTAGTGTGCAAAAGGTTTGTTGGTAAGGGTTAGAGAAATAAAAGGCTATGCATTGTACTTTTCCATTTAAAATTTTTTCAATGAATGACGAAGGCCGATGTCTGTTTTCTCAGGGATTCATGTGTCAATTTCTAATGGTGATGTTTTCTCATGTATATGTGACTTTTTCTCTTGTTACAATCATGCTTTAAATGCTATGTCTTCATGTTTAATTAAGAAGTATTTGTTTCAGAATTCACTTTTTAAGTGCTATGTTTGGCTTATTGAATAATTTAGTGTTTTTCTTCCATTGAGATATATAGAGTTCATCCTTAGCTACATGCTTTAGATGTTGTCAATTCCACTACTCCTTTTCGCACCTCTCTACAATGAAATTTGATCAAAAAAAACTAGAAGGATTGCCTATCTTGCCCCTGTCTAAAGATTCCTCATATTTTCATCCTCTCACTGAAAATCATTAGCTTAATATGACTCCATGCCCAATGAATTTTCCCTCTACCTTTCCATCAAACTGTTAAGCCTATTCCTCTCTAATCTCAATACCTAGCCTAAAACGTAAGATAACTAGTCATCCAAGTGACCGAAGATTCATATAGAGAGAGCCCTCTCTGAAGCTGGAAGGGCTAGATTCAAACTTGAAAGTGATTTGCGGTTAACTTTGGGTTCCTCTCCTAAGCCTGGAGGAATTATGTAGTGCTAACATAGTGGCACCGTTGCTGAGGAGTGAAAGGTTCCATCTTCCTCAGGCAAGAATCCTAAAGATCAGATTTTACTTCTGACGGTGAATAGAAGCCAAACACATGAAGGTGTTCCATTCATCTGGTGACTCCAATCAAGTTTCAATTTGATCCAAAGACTCCACTAGCAGCAGGATCTAGAAATCAGGGTTTTACTGACAACTCTATTGGCTCAAGATCAGTTCTATATATGCAAGGTTTTCTCCTTTAAATCATATGCATATTCTAGATTTTCCAAATCACATGCCTCATGTAGATTGGAAAACTTATTTTCCAAAATTCAGAGATCAGAAAAGAGATGATGTTGCTCTTCATTTGGTTAGGTTTCACATGCATGTATGTAGAAATAAGGTTGAATTTCATGAGGAATATTTAATGAAGATGTTTATGGAAACTTTAGAAGAAAAAGAACGATCTTGATATGAAGGATTACTAGCTTCTCATATATATTCCTTAAATAATTTCCACACAATATTCTTTGAACAATTTAAGGAATCCTATCCATCATTATTGCTGGTTCAAGATGTTTTCAACATGTTGAAAAATTTATTGAGTATTTGGAAAGTTTTTATGGAGATGATAAATTTATGGATGATGAGATTATAGAGGCCTTTCATGAGAACCCTTTTCAATATTAGGAGGAAATAGTAGAGGAAAATTGCCATGATATTCAAGTGTATTTCCAAAAGGCAATAGTTTCTCCAAGGGATGAAAATGAAGTAGATCAACATTGTGAGGAAGACAATCATGATTCATCCAGTAAATTCAATAATAATGTACAATAGGTTTGTTCTCTTGAGCTTGATGAACATATTTAACTGTTTTCAAATGACCAAGAAAAGGAGGGGGATAGTAGATCAATTTGTTCTTCATGCCATTCATTTTCTCAGTTTTTGTCTCATGAAAACTAGATCTATGAAATTGTATGCATAAAAATTTTAGGCAGTGAAATCATTCATGGTGATAACTACCCAGATATGAAAGAAAATAATGAATAAGAGAAGGTATTTTAGACACCTTGGATGGTGTAGAATCTATTCATGATTTTACATCTCTTGAATTGACATATCCAGAATTTTTTAAAATCCAAGATGGCACTCTTGTTGATATACATGAAGGGTCATTTGTAGACATTTTTGTTATTTAAGATGTGGCTTCCTCAATTGAAGATTTAAAAGAACACATAAGCCTTGTATCTAATCTAGATGATAGGAAAGAAAAAATTGTTGCATTCCCATTTGAGAAGGATCGACTGAATGAAAGACTTCATGATACAAAACAATCAACAATTATAAAGTCTGGATGTTCTTTTCTTTTTACTGACCAAAGAAAGGTAGTCATCTATGATCTCCAAGACTCTTTTTCCAATTTGTTGCAGTCATCAAGGAAGATGGATTTTCTTGCATTTATGAATTATGGTTATTAGTTTCGATTGAATTTTGAGTTGTCAATTGTAAATTTTTTCTTTCTACTTGAAAAAAAATGAAAGCAAAGTCCAATCATCAAGCCATTTTATTTCATGGTTACGCTGGTTTTTGTATTTCACGTGATCATGTAGCTCATGGAATAACTTAGGGTACAACGATGTGCAAATAAGATCATGGGAATGAGATTTAACAGTGGTTTACAATTATTGTTTTTTAGTAGTGAGTTTGCAACAATTGCAATTTGGTTTTCACTCCCAGTTTTAGCTGTGGACAGTAATTTCAGTATGAGTTTCAGTGTGCATTTGGTTTCATTTGAAGATCAGGTCACAAGGTGCATGTGTAGTATGGGAACAACCCAATGATATGACACATGGTATACAATGTTCTTTGGAACCTCATAGGGAGGATGCAATCCCCATTGGAGCCAATGTTAGTGCCCTATGTTATAGTAATCATAGTCAAGATTAGTCTTTACTATTATTTGGTAAATTTGTAAAATGTTTCCTATGATATCATAGAGATCAAGTCTTAGTGTAATTTTGAGTGGTAAATAAAATCAAGTTGTCAAAGTTGAAAAAGGGTTTAGGTTTAGTAAGTATAGGAAAATGTGTCATACTCAGTCATGAGTGAAGATAATAACGAATTTGGGTTTTCATCATTGAGTCGAGTTAAGTGATGTCTTGTCAAGTTGGCTGCAAGGTCACATCAAATATTTCATCATATCATTATCACTACAAGCTGTTGCTGCACTTCTCCATTTTGTAGTGTTTCTTTATTGCGTCGAGCTTTCTCGCTGAGATACTGTCAAAGGCATGAAGTTAGTTAAGGGCTATGATTTTAGTATTCCTTTTTGCACATGCAGGTTCAAATAAGGTTCTTAAGGTGGTAAACATCATCAAATAACTATTTTCTTTGGTCAGAGACCCCAACACTTAGTCAAACCTATGCAAATGAAATTCATTTCGCTTTGGCGCTGTGCTTCTGCTGTAGGTGGTGTTTTTCGAGGATGATGATGAAAATATGTTATCCAATAAGTATATAATGTTTTAAAAGTTTTATTTAACATGTGTGACACATTCAAAAATATAATAGGTGATTAGAAGCATGCAAATTATGAATTCATTGCACTTTTGCTAAAGAGTAGCGCAACGAGTGCGCTGCGCTTCCACACAGTCAACATTTTGACCTTGAAATTCAAACCTAAACCTCATGTAAATGGAATCTCATGGTTATGAAAAGTTTATTTAAGTGTCTTTAAGATTCAACATTCAAGCATTGATCATATAATATGAAAAGGAAACTTGTTGCGCTTTTGTTGTGGGGGATTTGCTGTGTTTTTTACTGTTTTAGCAGTGAACTTCAAAATTAGTTTCTGACCAAATGGAAATGAATTTGTAAAAAAAGTGGTTTTTGTTTTCCAAAATGAGCTTAATAACAAAAATATCCTTCAGTTTTGTAACATATTTCATAGATTCAAATATTCAATTGAATCTTTACAACCTATTTTTCAGATTTCATCATTTCCTGTTTTAGACATGATATTTGGGTGTGGATTATGAGGAGAGGAAGAATACATTTCGAAAATTGAGAGAGGTTTCTCTCAAGAACAAGATCATATAAAAAAACCTCTCTCGGGTTTGTAACATCTATCATGATTTAATATATATGATCTAATATTTAACCCCTATTTTCCAAAAATCTAGTCCCTATTTCCTAGCAAGCAGTTCCAAATTTAATGTAACTCACTCTATCTTTGGGGAAATGGTTTAGCTCAACCCCCTAAGTCCAGGGATGAGATAATTGTATATATTTCATGAATTTTAGTATGAAAAAGGTTGGTTGGTCAAGGTTAGAGAAATAAAACATTGTGCATTGTACTTTTCCATTTAAAAAAGTTTTCAGTGAATGATGAAGGCCGAGGTCTGTTTTTTCAGGGATTCATGTGTCAATTTTTGATGGTGATGTTTTCTCCTATGTATGTGAGTTTTTCTCTTGTTACAATCACGCTTGGAATTTTATGCCTTCATGTTTGATTAAGAAGAATTTGTTTCAGAATTCACTTTTCAAATGCTATGCTATGGCTTATTGAACAATTTAGTGTTTTTTTGTCATTGAGATATCTTGAATTCATCCTCAGCTAGATGCTTTAGATTTTTTCAATTCCACTACTGCTATGCTCACTTCTCTACAATGAAATTTGATAAAAAAACACTAGAAGGATTGGCTACCTTTCCCTTGTCTAAAGACTCCTCATTTTTCCATCGTCTCACTGAAAATGATTTGCTTAATATGACTCCATGCCCAATGGATTTTACCTCTACCCTGCCATCAAACTATTAAACCTATTCCCCTCTGATATCAATACATAGCCTAAAACCTAAGACAACCAGTCATCCAAGTGACTGAAGATTCATATAGAGAGAGCCCTCTCTGAAGGTAGAAGGTCTAGATTCCAATTTTAAAGTGGTTTGTGGTTACCTTTGGGTTCCTCTCCTTAGCCTGGAGGAATTACAAAGTGTTAACACCTTCAAAATATTTACATGTACTTATTTTTAAATTCAAAGGATTTTGATTGGTTTACATATTTTGTACATGAAAATTTCATGGGCACTTTTAGGATGAAATTTCCTGTAATAAACGACTATAAAATGGAAAGAAGATATACATTTATTAATCCCTACCAAAGGCTACCATAGGGACTATATTAATTGATTGACTGTTGAATTCATATTAATTTGAGTTTGACCATATACTTTGTTTTAGATTCTATTTCTAAGTTAGGAAACACAATAATAATAATAATAATAATAATAATAATTATTATTATTATTATAACAATAATAATAAAAACAAAACTATTCTCTCAATTTTCATTTGCCAATAATTTTGAGGTCTTATCACATGCTTCATTTCTCCCAATATATATATTTCATTGAAAACCTGAGGTAAGATAAATTTTTTTTTTTAATAACAAGAATGACTACTTGTTCATTAAATCCATGTCCGATTGTGACAAAAACCTGAGAGATTTAAATTGCGAGAGAAATTTTGGACTTCATGTTTAACATGGACAGGCTATATCAATGTCCAAGTTACATCCAAAACTACAAAAATGACAAGTACTCTTAATCTACTATTAGTATATATCCAACAAAATTGGGACAAAATAACTATGCATTTAAAATTAATCATCCCTTATCTAACTTAAGCAAGAGGGTTTGATGGATGGTTTAGATTATTTTCTAGACTCACATCTACCTTGGGAATGTTCAACTTGTACTTTTGCAGCTAAAGATTTGCCACGATGCTGCGAAGTGCATCCACTTTGTCCTCAAATTAAGAGATTCTCCAACGTTGAATTTCCATGGTATACAATGTGTTGCTCTCTGAGGTGCTCTATTGGTGGATCATCACCTGCAAGTCATATAGCTCAGCCCTCATATCTACAAGTTCCAATATGTAATGCTCACAGGCATCAGGGGCCTAGGGGCCTGAATCCGATGGGCCACCTATTGTTTTGATATTTTTTCATTCCCTTCCCTAGTCACGTCTAGTGTGCTGTTATCGACAACCCCATGGTATAGATGCCATGTCAACCAGATCCCTTTGGAGAAGAAAGCTACTAACATGAGAGGGTAGTTTGTGCACTCTAACACTGCCTGGGATAACCACTACTCTTGTGGAGGAATTTTAACGATACTACAAACACCTTACTATATAGAGAATTTGAAATGACACCATTACCTATGTGCCGAAGTTGATTGAGCCCCACAAAGTTGTGTTCTTGGGGTAAAATTCATTCCGGTAATTCCTCTGCTTCCCTGAGGGAATAATTCCTTTGAGCCCAACAACCCACCACCACACTACCAGTATCTTAGGACCTGACTCTTCCCAAGCCTCCGAGATAAAACAAGTTATTTAATGCGGTTCCAATTTATTCCCATCGCCTGCCAGGAAGTACGTGCGAGGTTTAGTTGCATCTCTGAAATTAACAAGATTCCAATGCAAAGCCATCATTTTTATGTTACTTGAAATGAAACCTACTTCGTTTATCTTGGCCTTCATATGAATCGATTATCTAATCCTTTCCTAAGTGATTAAATGCGACACATTGGTTAAGTTGCAACACATTGGGTACAATCGATTTCGCCTTACGTGAATCCTGAACAATGAGGATGTGACTTGAATTAACATGTTTGCATACATCTGAAACTGTTGAGCCACCATGTTGAGCCTACTGATGTCTCCCAACGCTATAGATCACAAAAGATCCATCATGGGATAATAATTAAAATTTATGCCAAAATTGTTTTGCATGTAGAGTAGGTGCAGAGGGAGAGATGTGCACGAGGGAGGTAATGACAGTAAGGAGATATTACACATGAATTTTAAATAGAGAAATGTACTATTATGAAGAGAGGAGGAATTATGGCTATTAATATATAACATCAAGGGATAGGGATTTGATCTACATCACTGTTTATGTCCATTTTATCCTCCTCTAGTAAACAAGCCTGATTGTCCATTTGGTCCACATCCGCATTGGGAGTTCTTAGAATGTGGAAGAATTGCGATGAAGCGAATGAGAAGACATATTTGATTCAGTGAAGTAACAAAATTAACACATTATATCTAGGAAGGGAGCCTATTTTCAAGAGTTAGATTAGAAGAAACGAGTCCCCCAAGATAATGGTGTCCTTGATTTCTCTTTTTTTGGCTAAGAGAAGGCCCAAATAGAGACTGTAATCTTCTGCCTGGTTGTTGGTTTTCCTCCCCAAACCCGAAACATACTTACCAACAATTATTCCTTCGGATCAGAGATAATCCCTCCCCCTCCTGCCACCCCTAGGTAAGGCTAAGTTTTAGTAAAGTGATACATCCAAATATTATTGCGATAGATAACCTAAGTTCTTATGGTAGATATGCATTGTCAAATTGTTTTTCACAATGTTAATTCATAAATGGAGATTTGTCCCATTGCTTCATCCCATTTCCTTGTCACAATCCTTCATAGTGGGGCACCATTTCCACTACCTTTACAACATTGTCACTTCCACTGTCTTCATAGCACAACCATCATGGCCTTTACATGACCTTAAAGATAAGGCTTCATCGCACACTCACTACTTGAGAAATGAATGCATGACCTTCAAAAAAAGGGCCTTATCATAGATTCACAACTGAACATCTCCTTTAATTAACATAAGCCTACAAATTAATTCAAACATATGAAGGTAAAGGTAAATTTCAATATGATAGGAAATTTCAATTACATGAAAAATCACAATTTTTGTTTCAAACAAATGGATGTTGTTTTAAAAAATGATTGTATAAATGATAGAAGAATACCTCACAAGAAAGTTGTAATTTTTTGGAAGAGCTCTTGTCTTTCTCTTCTTGTGGTGCACTTTGAAAGTAGTTGTCTTCAATTTGTTAGTAACATTACTATCAATACCAACAGTGTTATCCAATCTCGATGTGAGCCCCCAACGTTGCATTGTTTCTAGGGTTGCCTACCTGAGATGAGGTGGACTATATGAGGTGTTTAACCTAGGATTCTCCTTTGGTAAGGTATCTGTGATTTTTTCTATGTTATCAATCGCTAGATTTTCTTTGTACTCATGCACTGTGTATGTATCATTTGTATTCTTAGTAAAATAACGAAATATATCTATCTATCTATCTATCTATCTATAGGTCCCTATAATACTAATGTAGCCCCCTTATTGTTATTGTTGTGCTCTTGTAGTCCCCATATTGTTATCATTGTGCCCCATAGAAGCCCACTATTGTGATTATTGTGTCCTTACATTATTATTGTTATGTAGGCTCTGATTATATTGCGACTTCTTAGAATCCTATATATAGAAAAAAAGTTTTGTCATTTGAATCATCCAAGAATTGTTTATTTATGTCATGTAAAGGAGATTTACCCGTCGAAGAGGATAATTTTTAAGCCATTGATCTATCTATTTGTGAGCTGGTTTCATAACATTTGGTATCAGAGCTTGGATTCTAGGGTTTCGATGCTTCAAACAGGTCATCATGTAATTTTCACTATAACTTTATTTCTACGAAGCTTCAGAAAGTGAAATTGAAATCACGTGAAGAAAAAATCTTGGTGAACTTCGTGTATGAATTTAAGATCTTTTCTCTCTATATTTGTGGAGATATGATTTGAGGAAGTTAGGGTGTTTGCAGGATCCAAAATTCCATCTCAAACACGTGACCTAGGAAAAATCATCATAACTTTATTTCTGAGCATCAGATTCAAATTTCATAGAAATTGAATGAAAGAGGATGAACTATAGGTCTTTGGGTATCTTAAAGGTCTAAACAGGGACATGTGGCACACCGTATAAGTTCACTCTACTGAACCAGTTTATAATCAGGTCATCGCGGGAGATTTGACATCACTCTTTCTTGAAGAATCCAATATTGATCTGACTTGTTGGGTTGGAAACACGACTCAGAAGGATAATACAGCACAAAATTTCATATCTTGGAGATTCACAATTACAGAGATACAACAACTACAATATCTAGCTCATAGAAAGCAAGAAAAATGTGTGTATTTTTAAAATTTTACATAAATTTTGTTTGAAAAATCAGTTTGAAGTGATTCAAGGGGCATAGTCAAGAATAAATACCATTGTTTGATTCCAAAATGAATCAAAGCAATAAAATGGAAACACCTAGTAAGAAACCATAAATATCTACTATGACGCATGAAGAAGAGAAAGAAATGCAATATGATATATCAAAATTACGAGACCAAGAGCAACAAATTTCTCTATGGAAAAGAGAAACGAAAAATGAAATGGAAGCTAAGATGGATGGTTTGAAGAATGGTTTAAAATAAGACATGGAAGATTGAAGAATTATTTAAAAGCAGACATGGAAGGTTTGACAAAGTTGTTACAAGAAATTCTTCCTAATGGCGAAAAAGTATTAGATGAAACTCACAATGAGAACAAAAGAATTGTTAATCATGATTGCATAGACTCTAATTTTGGATTGAAGACCCACCATATTCCAAATACCGAATGAGGAAGTTTGATGGAAAGGATCCGATAACATGGATACTACAGATGGAGCAATATTTTGATCTCCATAATGTACAACACACACAAAAGGTATGCATTACAAATTTATATTTAGAACCCAATTAGTTTGTATGGTATTGATGGATTTGTTCTCATAAACCACTTGTCACTTGGTCAATTTTTACCAAGGAAATGATAGCACATTATGAGGATACAAAGAGAAACACCTCTTTTAGCTAATTGATAAATCTCAAACAAAAGGTTCCATGGCGGAGCACATTGAGGACTTCCAAAAATTGAATATAAGGGTAAATGATATTCCAGAAGAGAATAGGATTGATGTCTTCATAGGGAATTTAAAGGATAACATCCAATATTAGGTTCGTCTTTGGGAACCTTATTCATTGGAGAAGGCATTCAAGTTTGCTAGAAAAATTCAAAGAAAAATTATGGCAACAAGGAAGCCTATCGTACCTCGACTGCCAACACACCACCTCAACCCAAATAACCATAAGAGGAAATAATAATCATCCCCATGCATGCATTCATTCACTTCCTCGAGGCTCGCTCTCACAAGTTTCTCTCATACCCAAGCAACCTACAGCAAGGAAGACACCATCGTTTTTCTGCACAGGAAATCCTATAGGATTGCACAGGAAATCCTACAGGATTGCATAGGAAATCCTACAAGATTGCACACAGGATTCCTACAGGATACACAAAGACAGTATACATGATAGGCTGAGAGGAGTTTCAGAGGGTAAAACACGGGGGTTGACCACAACAAACACTATGAAGAGGTAGGCTCTGTAATTACATCCCTCTTTCCAAGTAAATTGAACAAAAATCCTCTAGTTTGAGTGAATTTGGAAACTGTGCAAGAGAATTGTCCACACAGTCATCTCAGTCTTTTATTTCTGCATTTGAAAATTGTATCAACCATCTCATCTCCTCAAACCTCACCAACCAAGATGACAAGAGGGTTTAATAAGAGGGAGCCCACTAACACTGTGAGAATCCAACAACACCCTCAAGTACTAGAAATCTTCACAAGGCATAATTGGATGGGGTTTTTCAAAAAATTAAGGGGGTATGATGATGAGGTGGCTCGAGATTTTTCTCTCTCCCTCATTCCACTCACCAGAGTCCATGCCACTGTTGTGGTAAGAGGCCTCTCCATAGAACTCACCCCTGAACTCATCAACAAAGTTACCACACTTCCCCTAGGAGTACCATGGAGGAAGGAAGACAAAGGAGATAGCTAGGTTTCCAAAAGGAAATTCTTTTTAGAAGGTGAGGAACCCACTGAGGACAAAAATGGAGTAAGGAGAGCAAGTCTGCCATATCCCTGGAATGAGGTAAGCTACCAACTTATCAAATACATTTCATGTGAGGGTAGGTATAGTGTGGTCTATGGCTATCATTTTAGGCTTCTTGAAGAATTGAGATTTGGAGCAGAAACACCCCCTCACCACAAGCTTAGCATACCATACTTCCTGCTGTAATCACTGATAGACTCAAGCATCAAAGTTCAAGAGGGAAATGACCAACAATTATCTCACCATGGGTTAATTAGAATCCTTATAGAAGATTCCCTCCAAAACCTCAGAATTCCTATACAATGGTCAGTTTTCAGAGACATGCAGGCAGAGGAAGACATCAAAGCTCTCACATATGATGTTAGTCCTATTGTCAGTGAGGAGGAAGAGGAAGAGACCAAAGTAGAGGAAGAAGAAGAAACAAAAGGAGATGAAGATGACATGAATGAAGAAGAAGATGAAACATAAGAAAATGAGGAAGATGAAGAAGAAGAGGAGAAAGAGAAGGAGGATGATGAAGAAACAAAAGAGGATGTTAAGGAGGGAACTGATAAAGATGATGAGGATCTACAAGAGGAAGAAGAAAGAAATGACATAGGTGAAGAAAGCAATGGGAAAGAGGGGGAAAAAGACAGGGAGGAGTCACCTAGGATGTTTCCAGAACCCACTGAGAGAGAGGCAGCAGTTGCCCTCACTGCTCTTAGCACCCCCATCAAGAAAAAAGGAAAAAGACAGAGACACACCCCCTTATATTTCAGGACAAGGAAAAGCACAAGAATAAGGCAGGGGAAACCCAAAACACCAACCAAAATTCCCATTGTGATTGAAGACTCACCTAAACAAAAGGAGAAAATTCCTTCCCCTAAGTTCCCTATCACCCATGTGTAAGAAAATTATATATTACAGAGCAATGGAACACATAAAATATTGTAGAATTATAGACATAAAAACACATAAAACAAGAGAGACATAGATATACATGGTTCACCCAGTTTGGGCTACGTCCATGGAGAAACAACCAGTCCTTCCTTTTATATTATCTAGCAAATTGAAGAGATACAACCTACAACAGATCCGCTGTAATTCCCTCTTCGCTCTCAATATCCTCTCTCTTCCTCACTCAGAATATAGTTCTACATAGACGCAATACAATTCCCTCAGATATAGCTAGGGTTTGCCTTCTAGGGCAAAAAACCATAAATTAAACATAACTTCTACCATCAGATCTCTACCTAATGAATGGCCCAAATTGAGTACGAAATTACAACATTTTACAAGGCAATTTTACATCTATTTTTAGCTTTTGGGGCGCTGCTCCTGATCCCCCCGCCAGGGGGGGCTCCCAAAGGTCGCATCCCCCCCTTGGAACCCCTTTGCAGTGAATATTTTATGGGTGGCATTGCCACCCCATTACGAACTAGGGTCCAATGCGATGATACCTTTGAATACAAAAGATAAGCATGCTCCACACCCAACAATCTCCCACTTGGAGACTGATTATAGCAACTCCACCGCTGCTTCATTTTCTGGACAATGACTCCACTTTTGACCTAGCTGTTTCTCATCTTCTTCATCATACTTGAAGAGCAATTGAAACTGAGCATATTCTCAGTTTCTCCCCGGTTACAACTTTTGTTAACATATCTGTAGGATTTAGGCTAGTGTGTATATTTTCTAACTTCAACTATCCATCTTCCAAAGCTTACCGTATGAAATGGTACTTGAGCTGTATATGTTTAGTCTTGGAATGAAATGCATAGTTATTTGCAAGATGTATGGCACTTTGGCTGTCACTGTATAACTTGCCCAACTCCTGCTTCTTACCCAATTCATCCAGAAACCTTTGTAACCAAATCATTTCTTTACTAGCCTTTGTAGCAGTAACATACTCTGCTTCTGTTGTTGAGAGTGCAACAACACTTTGCAGTTTTGAGACCCAACTGACAGCTGTTCCACCTACAATAAACACATACCCTGTTGTCCTCCTCCTGTTATCTCTATCACCCGCCATATCTGCATCAACATATCCCTGTAGAGAAATGTTTGAACCACCAAAGCATAATGCTTGATTTGTGGTACCTCTCAAATACCTGAGAATCCACTTCACCGCCATCCAATGTTCTTTTCCTGGATTGTTCATGTACCTGTTTACAACTCCCACTGCATGTGAAATATCAGGCCTTGTGTAGACCATTGCATACATTAGGCTTCCAACTGCTAATGCATATGGAACTTTAGACATATGAGCCATTTATTCCTGAGTCTTGGGACACTCCTCCTTACTTAATTTGAAATGGCTAGCCAAAGGTATAATAACTGGTTTTGCATTCTGCATATTAAACCTTTTCAACACCTTTTCTATGTATTCACTTTGAGACAATGTTAATTGACGATTCTTCTTGTCTCTAGTTATTCTCATACCAAAGATTTGTTTTGTAACACCCAAATCCTTCATTGCAAATGAGTTCACCAATTTTCTTTTGATTACATTTATTTCCTGCATGTTAGAACCTGAAACAAGCATGGCATCTACATACAATAACAATATAATATAGCTACCATCATTTTTCCTTTTGAGATAAACACAATGATCAGAGTGACATCTAGTATAACCTTGTTCAAACATAAACCTGTCAAATTTTAGATACCACTGCCTTGGAGCCTGTTTTAAGCTGTACAAGCTCTTCTTCAACCTGCACACTAGTTTCTCCTTCCCTTTTAACTCATATCCTTGTGGCTGCTGCATATATATCTCTTCCTCCAAATCTCCATGGAGAAAGGTTGTCTTCACATCTAACTGCTCAAGATACAAATATTCAGTTGCTACTAGACTTAAAATAGTTCTGATTGAAGTCATTTTAACAATAGGAGAGAATATCTCATCAAAGTCTATACCCTTTTTCTGTGCAAACCCTTTCACCACAAGTCTAGCTTTATACCTTTTTCTACCTCCATCTTCTTCCTTCAACTTGTAAACCCATTTATTCTGCAATTTTGTTTTACCTACAGGAAACCTGACTAAGTCCCAAGTATGGTTATGTGCTACGGAGTCCATCTCTTCTTTCATGGCTTGCTCCCACTTCTTCCTGGTTTCTACCTGCACTACTTCTTCATAACATTCTAGTCACCAGAATCAATCAACAATACATAATATAATGAAAGAGAGTATCATTCAGGGGGTATACTTATCTTGGTAGATCTTCTAACACCACTTTCAGGTGTTTGAGGTGCTTGTTGCTATTGTGGTTGTTGTTCTGGATATTGATCATTATGATTTTCAGGCATCATCACTTTTTCTGTGATCTCTTCAAACACTGTGTATTCTTTGTTTTCTTTTCCTTGTTTCTTTTCTTGTAGCTGATCCTTATACATTACCTTTTCATTGAATATGACATCTCTGCTCCTAATGATTTTGTGTTTTTCATAATCATGAAAGCGGTAACCAAGATCATTAACACCATATCCAATAAAAGTACATTTCTTTGATTTTGCCTCAAGCTTTGTTCTATTTTCTTTATTAATGTGGACAAAGGCTTCATAACCAAAAGTATTTAAAAATGAGTAGTTTACCTTTTACCTGTCCATGTCTCCTCTGGAATACAACCATCCAAGGAACTTGAAGGCCCTCTGTTTATTAGATAAACAACAGTATCTACAACATCTGCCCAAAATTGTAAAGGCAATCCTACATGCAATCTCATACACCTTGCACGCTCCATGATTGTCTTGTTCATCCTTTCTGACACACCATTTTCTTGTGGTGTTTCTGGAACTGTCTTCTCTCTGCGAATTCCATTCTCTGAACAATACCTATCAAACTCTTTGCTGTAATATTCACCTCCATTGTCTGATTTGAGACGCTTCAACCTTTTTCCTGTCTCATTTTCAACCAAATCCTTCCATTTCTTGAAAGTATAAAATAAATCAAATTTATTTTGAATAGAATAAATCTAGGTTTTTCTGGTTGCATCATCAATAAAAGCAACATAATAATGAGAGCCACCAAGAGATGATACCTGAGAAGGTCCCCATACATCTGTATGCACAAGCTCTAATTTTTCGCTCTTCTTTTCTTTCCTAACTCTTAGGAATTTGAGTCTCTTCCGTTTTCCATAAACACAATTCTCACATAATTTTAAATCAATATGCTTCAAACCTGGCAACAAATTTCTTGAGTGAAGAATCTGCATCCCCTTCTCACTCATGTGCCCGAGCCTATGATGCCACAATGTCGTATCTTCTCCTTGTAGAGGCTAAAACATTTACAAAATTAGAAATACCATTCAATAAATACAGTGTACCAACCTTTTCTCCTTTTGCTATTACCAGGGATCCTTTAGTGACCTTCCAGGTTTTATCTGTGAAAGTAGTTACACAACCTTCACCTCTAATCTGCCCTATTGAAATCAAATTTTTCTTTAGATCTGGAACATGCCTTATCTCCTTCAATAAGCATTGATTTCCATTTTGTTTTTTTATGAAAATTGTACCTATTCCAATTATTTTACAGGGTTTATCATCACCCAATTGAACCTGTCCAAAATATCCTTGAACATAATCATGAGAATGTTTCTTATCAGGTGTGGCATGGAATGAGGCCCCTGAATCTACCACCCAAGCATCAATAATATTTTCTAATGAAAGAATCAAAGCATGTTGCAACACATCACCTGTCACATTCGCTTCATGATTGTTTTCTTGCTGCACGTATCCTTCTTTTCCCTTCTGAGACTTGCAGTCTTTCGTCAGGTGTCCTTTCTTTCTACATTTCCAACACACTATCCAAGATCTGCACTTGGATCTGCCTTTCCTTAACTTACTGCGATATCCTGGGCTCTTTCCTCTTTCCATTTTTCTTCCCCTAGTTTCTGCAGTCAAAGCATTACCTGATGTCTCACCGGAGCTTTTCTGTCGCATTTCCTCGCTAAGGATTGCACCAACAACATCATCAAACTTTAAAGTACTAGATCTAGAGACAGAGTTACTAATGGCCATAACTAAAGCATTCCAAATTTTTGGCAATGAGCACAGAAATAAGAGAGCCCTAACTTCATCATCAAAAGTTACCCCTACAAAACTTAACTGACTGGTAACTGTATTAAATTCATTTAAATGATCAGCAACAGATCCACCTTCTGACATTTTCATATTAAATAAATGCTTCATAAGAAATACCTTATTTGAGGCCGAGGATTTTTCATATAGTTTGGCCAATGTTGACATTAAACCCTCTGTTGTTGTTTCCTTTGAAATATTAAACGCTACTGATGCTGCTAGGCACAGCCGTATTGTTCCAAGTGCCTTTCTGTCGAGAATATCCC
Source organism: Pinus tabuliformis (assembly GCA_031772625.1). Taxonomy (NCBI): domain Eukaryota; kingdom Viridiplantae; phylum Streptophyta; class Pinopsida; order Pinales; family Pinaceae; genus Pinus; species Pinus tabuliformis. Next base: position 697,013,207 of record CM062805.1, on the reverse strand, counting down.
ATTCTGTGTCTGTCATACTCATCAACTTCTTTTCCTTTCCACTCAATGGTTGGTATAGATCTATCTGATATAGATAATCTTCCATCCGCATCTTCCACAACTGGTCATTTTGGCCGTTAAATTTCTCGACCCTAAACCTACCAGCTTCCGCCATTTCTCCCACTCGAACCAGGAACCCTTCTCTCATGTGAGTTTATCAGCCAAATAGACCTTCAGCTTTGATATCAGTTGTTAGAAAATTATATATTACGGAGCAATGGAACACATAAAAGTTGCAGAAATATAAACATAGAAAACACATAAAACAAGAGAGACACAGATATACATGGTTCACCTAGTTTGGGCTACGTCCACAGAAAAATAGCCAATCCTTTCTTTTATATTATCCAACAAACTGAAGAGATACAACCTACAATAGATTCGTTGTAATTCCCTCTTCACTCTCAATCTCCTCTCTCTTCCTCACTTAGAATACAAATCTACATAGGTGCAATACAATTCCCTCATATATAGTGAGGGGTTGCCTTCAAGGGAAAAAAACCCTAAATTAAACATAACTTCTATCGTCAGATCTCTTCCTAATGAACGACCCAGATTGACTACGAAATTACAACATTTTGCAAGGCAATTTTACATCTATTTTTAGCTTCGGGGGCACTGCCCCCGATCCCCCTACCTAGGCGGGGACTCTCAAAGGTCATAGGCCCCCTGCCCCCCCCCCCCCCCCCCTGGACCCCCCCTACAACGAATATTTTACGAGCGGCGTTTCCGCCCCATTACGAACTGGGGTCCAATGAGGCGATACCTTTGAATACAGTGGATAATCAGGCTCCACACCGAACACTATGTGAGAAGGCCTATGATTAGATCAACCTCCTCCAAGGGAAAAGTAATCCTACAAGATACACAACAGAATCTACAGGAAGTTGAATTAGTCCTACAAGATACTCGGTTGAACCTACAGGAGACACAAAATTTGGAAAAGGAGGTAGGCCAACAACAAGTAACTAAAGAAGAGGACCCAATTTCAAAAGAACCTAGCCCCAAACCTAACCTTGACTCCTACTACATGTTTATTGAAGGAGGCAGGGTCATACCTCAAAATTTTTCTATTCCACTGTTCTTCGAGCTTGAGAAGGAGAGAGATAGAACTCATCGATGGATGCAAATCACCAAATCCAAGGGGGTGGAAGACATTGGGCACATGGAGGAGAAGCTCAAGGAGATGTGCAGGGAGCTAAGTAGCTTGAGAGATAGAGAGGCCATAACGAAAAATCAACTAGAAATAGAAAATGCATGGTTGAGAGGACAACTGCAAGAAAGAGAGAATCAATTGGCATGTATGGCCAGTCTCTCTTTGGAGGCAATCTAGTGTAGGATGCTAGCTAAATCTTATGCCCTATACCTCAAGGAACAGTGGCTGCAGTTCTAGATCAAGACCCTGGCACAGAGAGGCACCATGCCATTTCAAGACTACAGGCAGTTCATTGATCTTTGTGATCATAGCATTCTAGAAGATAGGGCCAAGATGTCTGACTTTTATTTGCACAACATGGCCTTAACAAACATGAATGTATGGGACCCTAATGCCAAGCTAGGAGATTTACAATTGATGGCTTTGGCATCATGGATGAACCATGAGGATTCAAGGGCTGCAGATATGAAGAAGATATTTTCAAGAGAGAAAATGAAGCTCTTATGATCAGAGCTGAACAATCAAATCCCATGGCCCTCATCAGTACCCATAATTTGATTGCAAATGATCCTCAGCTTGCACCTAGATATCTTGCTTCCCAAGAGCAAGCAATTTCACATTTTGAGGACATGTTTAGGCTATTAGGGGATGATAACATACATGCTTGCCTGAGGAGATGGAACACATTGTCATACAACTTAAGGATAAGAGAGTACCACTCTCCTCAAATATTGAGAGAAGCACTAAACATGACACCCATGTACAAGCAATCTATGCAAAGGCTGAAAGTCAATTGGATTGGCCTGAAACTCAGTCCACCACTACTCTTAGGAATGCTAGAAGGAAGGAAGGAAGAAGAAGAAAAGAGGCAGTGGGAGGAGGTAGAAAGGAAAGTAGGCTTCTATGAACAAGAAGAGGAAACCACAACAGAGGCATGGGATGTCAGGGAGGCCACTAGAGCTATGAAGGATATGGATATTGATTGAGTTTCTCAGAGGATGAGCAACACTTTCAGTAGGGGGTGATGATGAGCCTCATCATTGGGTAATTATATGGGCCTTAATTCACCTCCTATCTTAGTCAAACCAACTTTTCTCACAACTTATTACATGTTTTTGATTATATTTTGTTTATGAGATGAGTTAGAGTTGGATATTATGCCTAGTGGACTAATATGCATTGAATGTAGGATTGAAGGAGAAAATCAAGGAATTTTGGCAAATACTAAGGTTAAAAATCGAATGGGACAAGGGAGAGGGATTGTAGGAGGTAAATCCTCCTCATTTACTTCTCCCCCATTCGAATATTCCTCCATCCATCACACTAGCTTGGAGTGCAAGCAGCCAAGCCATGAGGATTAGAAGGCAACCGAGCAAGTGAGAGACAAAGAGCTAGTTTATCTCGAGTTCGGGAGCTGAACCTCCCTAATTTTAAGGAATTCATTGGGGACTTCAGTTGTATAAGTAGAGAGGCCTAGAGCCTCATTAGGATTCAAATTTTTATGGTAAAACTGTAAGCTGTTTTCGAGCTCTAGACTTGTGAAAGTTTTATTGATGTAATTTTCTATTTTGGTAATAAGAATGAGTTTTGTTTTGAGCCAGCACTGAGTTAAATCAGAGGGCTGAAGCTCTTGGGTTAGGGCCCAACCCTAACAGCCAAGGCTCCTCTTTCTTGTATCGATATGTTTAGATTAGTCTCATAGCTTCATTGTTAATTTGCTTTTAGATGTGTTTTCATTGCAAGTAGTGTAGATTGGATTGGTTGTTTATTAGTTTGCTTCCATTTGTGCCTTACTTCAGTAGCAGGTTAGCAGGGATAAAAGGAGTACCACAAGGTTGTCATTGGGTGTCTTGGCCTCATTTCCTCCCTTTGGGATCATGATTTGAGGAAGGGACCCTTATGCAGCCCCAAAAACACAGATTTCTATTTCTTGCATAAGCTTTAGAGGTTACTGTATTTAAGTTAGCATTTGATCAGTTTTGCAAAGTAGGATTTCATTTCCATCTCTTCTATCTTCACTCTTGCAGTAGATCTCATCCATGCTTTCAATTCCTTTCAGCAACTTTCCTCATGCATCATGTAGGCAGTTAGCTCATTAATTATGCTTTTCTAGCTTATGATAATGCTTCTTGTTTACATAGATTTTTGGGAATTATTCATGATTTATGCAGAGCAGGTGATTTAGGAGGAGACAAAGACTTCATAGCTAGAAACCACCTTCCACTCCATCCACCATAGTCATTCCTTGTTTTCACCATTGCCTTCACTAGTTTTCATCATTTTTCATGGAAATTCTTCCAAGCACATTGAGTGAATCCAACCATCCTCTATCTTTGCTGTTGATTTCTAAGTGATCCTAGACCTTTCCTCACTTCATTCCACCCATCTACCACTTTCCCTAAGCCTTCCATCACCTCCAACACCTTCCATTTTTCTCTCGGCTGTATCTTGTAGGTTTATAGGGAATCCTGTAGGTTTCTAGTACATCCTGTAGGTTTTCCTGAAATGGCCTGTTTTGAGGCCGAATTGAGGGAAAACCTCTAGGAAGTCACCAAAATACTCCCAAGGGTCTCCCACACCATCCAACCATCTCCTAACCCTTCCATCCATCCTCCAACATCCTTAATTCACCTGCCACATCACCAAAAGAAATTAGTTTGCATACTTGATTTTGCATGAAAAGACAAAAAGACAAAAACATATTTATTTCAGTCCCTTTACTTGCACATTAGTGATGTTTGATGCTTCCTACTTCCATGCTTAGATAGTATCATTTGGTACATGATAATTTAGCATTATTGAAAAGCATAGATTCTTAGCAGTTAATTAGGAAATGGTGTGATTTAGCATTGAATTTCAGTCTTTTCCATTATTACAGTAGAGTAGCTCTCTATTAGAGTAGATTTCCCTTTCTTCCATCAAGAAACCAAGATTCTTTTGACTCCATAGAAGTTGGCTTGAAAAACCCAGTGGTCTCTCGCCAGCTGAACTGTGACAAAAGGCAGAACCATCATTGCTACTTGTGTATACAACACTGTCACCTCCAAGTTTGTACGAACCCCAGGTTGATAAAGTAAAGCTGGTTGCCTAGGAGTTGCAGCATTCTTGCTGCAATACTGGTGCTCATCAATACCCATAATTTTATTCATTGTAAGATAGCCAAGGAATTGAATTGCTTCCTATATCCAACACTAAAATGTCAAGTTATGGTTGCAAATGGAGGAACTATAAATTGCTATTGAAAGTGACATAATATCAAACTAACCATGGGGGAATATGTATTGAATAGTCCAATGCTTTCCATTCCAATGGGGGTTGCTGATGTTGTACTAGGAGTCCAATGGTTATGATCTTTGGGTACAATAACTTTTAATTTTCAAGAACTTTTCTTGAATTTTTTTTTTTTTCAGAAGGAAAGGAAGTTGAATTAAGGGGCATCATAGGGAACTAGGAAAGATAATCAACTCTAATGTCATGACAAATATTCTAAAGAAATAAAAATGGGGCGTAATTGCATAATTATGCTCACTAGAGGTTAAAACATTGAAATCATTTATTTCTCCAGATCTCCAAAAAGTATTGGACAATCATTCCAAGGTTTTTATGAATCCCAAATGCCTCCCACCTATTTGTGATCATGATCATGCTATTCATTTGATTCCAGGAAGTGTTCCTCCAAACATCAGGCCTTATAGATATCACTATGCCCAAAAGAGTGAAATTGAACGTATGGTTGTAGAAATTCTAGATGCCGATATAATTCAACCTAGTCAAAGTTCTTTCTCTACTCTAGTACTGTTATGGATCTAACCCAGAAATATATGATAATATAAATAAACCCAATAGAACACTCCACAAGCCATATGCTTGTTCATACAATAATCCTTGACAATTCCTTGACATCTTTCCATGTGGAGTCTCTAGCCTCTATATAGGTCTCATACATACAATACCATGGATCATTACCATGGTTCCCTCATACCATCGAACTAATACCATGGGCCCATTACATTATTACTAACTACTTGTGGTCCCTTACATGATATGGGTTAACCACCTTATTTATTACTATGGCCCATCCCATTATTACATTATTACCTTGGGTACCTCCCTTTGTACCCCATATTATCCCCCCCTAGGTATATAACATTCCACCCCCCTTAGCATGTTTCGTCCCCGAAACATGAGAAGAACATAAATAATAAGATCTACTCAAAAGAGTAGTCCATTGATACCATGCATGTGCATCTAGCCATCCAAGAGAAAGATGAACCCTCGATCTCGCTGGTGCCGTGCTCGCTTGAGATGGAAGCTGACCATGGTAGCTCTTCTGTGTTGATGTGTAGTAGGTGGATCTTTGCTCCTCTCTATCTGTCCGGCGGGGGTTGTTGTCCTTGTGGCTAATTGGTTGCCATCTTGTTGGCTGTTGTCTTGCGGGGTGATGTGGGTGATGATATGTTGAAGTTTTAACCCACGGTGTCTTTTTCTTTAATTCACCCCTTACTGGAGCCTGACTGTTATGTTGTGGTGCCTGCTATGGTGTCTTATCTTCTAATATTACTTCCACCACTGAGCCCTCATCTGATGTATCAACACCTGTAACCTTTTCTGCTTCAGCCTCTGTTTGTGTTTGATTGTCGACCATCAACTGCTCATCATCTGATATGTCAGTCCCTGGAACATCTTCTGCGTCAACTTCCGTGGACTCTACCTGTTTATTGATGGAAATATCCTGTAATGTGATTTTCTTCTTTTTATACCAGAGATTTAGGAATTTCTTTTGCACGTTAATATTTATAGTATCCACAGATTCCATCCAAGAATATCCTAAAACAACATCCATATTATCCGTATCTGAAGTATAAAAATCACCATGCAACACATACTTATCCATAGAAATCTTCAAATCCTTATACACTTGAACATCCTCATCATCCACCTGTGTGTTTTCAATGTGTTTTGTAGGAACTTGCAATTTTTTTTCCAAATTAACATTGATGAAATTATGCTTGCAACTAGGATTTATAGAAACAATGATCTTATCTTTCTGAATCAATCCATGAACTTGCAATAAGGAGATACCAGTAGAAAATAACCCTTTAGGTTCCTTGGTTTCCTTCTTTTCTGTAAAGATAAATCTTTGCTAGGCTGTGTGTCTGTTTGTGTGAGCTTATCCACAAGATTAGTTTTACGGTCAAAGTGGTCCATAATAGCTTTTGTGAATATGTCCCAAGTCAAGGGCCTTCGATAGCAATGTTGATGCCTTTGCCACCATTGCCATCTTTCATTGTCCAAGTACATTTTTCCCATTCTCAGCTGAGTCTCATCATCCATGATGTAATTCAAACTAAAACATTTCTCCATTTGTGCTAGCCATTTGGCTGGATGAGAGCCATCAAATTTATACAAGTCCCTCAAACTCTGAGGTAGGCCCGCCATCACAAAAAATTGGCGAAAATTTGAAATAGTCACAGTTTAGTCAATATTGCTCAGAATCCCTATTATGACCTATTTTTAGAAATGGAACAATCATTCTGCATCTACCCATGTGATAGAAATCTTGATCCAGGGACTAGAATTTCAGATCTGCGCTGCAACTCTCCAGCCGTCCCCAAAATTTCTGCAAAAAAGAGCTAATTTTAAATTAGCGATATCTCCCTCATCCGGACTCCGATTCGACTGATTTTTTTTTTTGAAATTGGGTATTTTTTCACAAAGAATCCAGATCTGCAATTATATTTTTCAGACCTTGCACCAGGACATCCAGATCTGCGCCGCAAACTTGCTGCCCTGAAAATTTGTCTACAACCCCACTAATTTTTAAATCAGCGATATCTCCTTCATCCGGACTCCGATTCGACTGATTTTTTTTTGAAATCAGCTATTTTTTCACAAATAATCTAGATTTGCAATTAGATTTTGTAGATATTGCACCAAGACGTCCAGATCTGCGCCACAAACTCGCTGCCCTGAAAAATTGTCTGCAACCCCACTGATTTTTAGATCAGCGATATCTCCTTCATCCGGAATCCGATTAAACTGATTTTTTTTTTTGAAATTGGCTATTTTTTTCACAAAGAATCTAGATATGCAATTAGATTTTGCAGATATTGCACCAAAACGTACAGATCTGATCTGCAAACTCGCCGCCCCCGAAATCCTGCAAAAATAAATAAAAATTCTCCACTGTTTGCCCAAGAAAGAGCTCTGATACCACTTGTTATGGATCTAACCCAGAAATATATGATAATATAAATAAACCCAAGAATAACAAGATCAAAATAGATAGAAATGATTCTTTATTGATCAAACCCTTAAGGTAGGGCAACACCATACATTCACTCCTTAAGGAAGGAGAACACTCCACAAGCCATATGCTTGTTCATACAATAATCCTTGACAATTCCTTGACATCTCTCCATGTGGAGTCTTTAGCCTCTATATAGGTCTCATACATACAATACCATGGATCATTACCATGGTTCCCTCATACCATCAAACTAATACCATGGGCCCATTACATTATTACTAACTACTTGTGGTCCCTTACATGATATGGGTTAACCACCTTATTTATTACTATGGCCCATCCCATTATTACATTATTACCTTGGGTACCTCCCTTTGTACCCCATATTATCCCCCCCAGGTATATAACAAGTACTATTGGTTCACAAGAAGGATGGATCATGGCACATGTGTCCAGATTATAGGGAGATAAACAAGCCGACTATTAAAGATAAATTTCCCATTCCTGTCATTGATGAGTTTTTGGATGAATTACATGGAGCAATTTGCTTCACCAAGTTGGATATTTGTTCAGGATATCATCAAATTAGAATGAATACTGAAGACATTATGAAAACAACAATTAGAAATCATGAGGGTCATTGTGAATTTTTTGTCATGCCATTTGGACTTACCAATGCACCTTCTAAATTTCAAGGTTTGATGAATTCCATTTTCAAACCATTTATTAGAAAATTTATGTTAGTATTTTATGATGATATACTAATCTACAACAAGTCTTGGAAGGATCATGTTCAACATGTTGATAGGATTCTCAAACTATTGGAGGAAAAATAATTATATGCAAAAACCTCCAAATGTTTCTTTGGAGTATAGTGGTGGAATATTTGGGTCATATTGTATCTCATGAGGGTGTTAAGGTATACCTTAACAAAATTAAATCCATTAAGGAATGGAAAATCCCCACAACCATAAAGAATTTGCAAGGATTTCTCGGGTTGGGAGGGTATTATCGCAAGTTTGTTAAGCATTATGGGAGAATAGCAGCACCTCTAACAACATTACTTAAGAAAGATGCATTTTCTTAGACTCCAAAAGCAACTAATGCCTTTTAACATCTTAAATAAGCAATGTGCCAAGCACCAGTCTTAGCTACGTCAGGCTTCACAAAAACCTTTATTGTGGAATGTGATTCCCCAGGAAATGAAATTGGTGTTGTTTTAATGCAAGATGGAAGACCCCTTTCTTTTGAAATCCATCCAGTCAAAGGAAAGTCTTTACACAAACCTATTTATGAGAAGGAAATGTTGGCAATACTACATGCACTAAAGAAATGACGACCTTACCTAATGGGAAGACAGTTCAAGGTAAAATAGATCATGATAGTCTTAGATACTTTTTGGAACAAATATTATCTTCAGAAGAGCAGCAAAAATGGGTCACAAAGATGTTGGGTTATTACTTTGAAATCATCTACAAAAAATGAAAGAAAAATGTTGTTGCAGATGAACTCTCAATAAAGGATGAGGATTCAGAAGAATTGGTTTGTTCCATTTCTATTATTCAACCAGATTGGATAACCAAAGCAAGGGTTGAATGGAAGAATGATGAAGAAGTGTGGACACTCATTCAAAAATTGCAGCAAGATCCCAATACATCTGATACATTTAGCTGGAAAAATGATTCATTATGGTAGAAAGATCGCTTATATCTTTGTAACAATTCCCAACTCAAACAGAATATTATTTTGGAATTGCACACATCTCCCTTAGGAGGGCACTCAGGATTTTTAAAAGCTTACCACAGGGTCAAGAAGGATTTTCTTGGGATGGCCTTTAATCTGATATTCAAAATTTTGTGGGGGAATGTTTGGTTTTCCAAGAAAATAAAGTTGAGAAAATTACACTCCGAGTTTATTACAACCTTTATCCATTACAAGTCAACATTGGGAGGAGGTTTCAATGGATTTTATCATAGGTTTACCCAAGCCAAAAGGAAAAAGTGTCATCATGGTGGTAGATGATAGACTTACCAAGTATGCACACTTTTGTGCATTATCTCATCCATTTAAAACTAGTACAGTTGCTACTGCATTTAGGGAAACAATTCAAAAGCTACATGGAAACCCAAAGATTATTGTAAGCAACAAAGATCCCATTTTCACTGGAATTTTTTGGACGAAATTATTTTCTTGTTTGGGTACTCAATTAACTCATAGATCATCTTATCATCCTCAATTTGATGGGAAAATTGAGATAGTGAACAAATGTTTGGAAGGATATCTTTGTTTCTTTGTATCTGATAAACAAACACAATGGGTCAAGTGCTTACCTCTGGCTAAATGGTGGTATAACACTTCCTTCCATACTGGAGAAAAAATGACCCCATTTATGGCACTTTATGGATATTATCCATCGTCCATCACATCATCCTTAAGATAAAATTATAAGGTTCAAGTAGTGGAAGATCACATTGAGCATCAACAACAAGTTCTCCAACTCTTAAAGGATAACCTCACTTTGGCGCAAAATTGCACAGGTAGATCAACATCACAGTAAAAAAGGTTTTGATGTAGGTGACTGGGTATTTTTATGGCTACAACCACACAAACAAATTTACCTCAAGCAAGCTAAGAAGCATAATAAATTATCACCAAAGTACTATGGTCCTTACAAGGTGTTGTAAAAGATTGGTACTATGGCATACAAATTGTACCTTCCTGCATCTTCCCGAGTGCACCCAGTTTTCCATGTTTCATGCTTAAATAAGGTTATAGGTGACAAGCTCCCAATTCAAACAATATTTCTAGAACTTGACGAGGAAGGAAAGATCATATTGAAACCTGAAGCAATCATGAAAGCAAGGACTCGACAACTATGAAATCGATCAATTTGAGAGTATCTCATCAAGTGGAAGAACTTACCCACTAAAGATTCGACATGGGAGGATGAGAATTATATACCGAAGCATCCAGAACTACTCAAGTGTTGAGGACAACACTTTTTTTGAAGGAGAGGGGCATGTTAGGTCCTTATAATACTAGTGTAGCCCCTTATTTTTATTGTTAGGGTAACCCCCTTATTGTTATTTTTGTACCCATGTAGTCCCCATATTGTTATTATTGTGCCCCATACAAGCCCACTATTGTGATTATTGTATCCTTACATTATTATTGTTATGTAGGATTTGATTATATTATGACCCCTTAGACTCCTATATATAGAAAGGAGTTTTTCCATTTGAATCATTCAAGAATTGTTCATTTATGTAATGTAAAGGAGGTTTACACCTCGAAGAGGATAATTGTTAAGTTGTTGATCTATCTATTTGTGAGCTGGTTGCATTATATATATATATATATATTGACGTTTGAAAAATTCTAGCACATCCCTAACTCCAAAACTATTGCTATTACATTTGATGATAATACCACAACACAAGTGTAGTAAAAGAGTGGAGTTAGAAGGAGAAGAGTGACCATGACTTTGATATTACACTCTTGCATCTTGCACTGTAATTCATAGCTAACCTAGAGAAAGAATCTATGATATAAATTTATATTACCTATAACTCTATAATATTTGTGTAATTTTTGCATGACTCAAGCATGCAAATCATTGTCAACCAATGTTTGTAGTATGCACTTTGGAATTTAAGAATAGTGCTCTATATTCCTTGCTTAAAAATCATTGGATGGATTGGGTTTTCATTTAGTTATATAATACAGAAAATAGATGTAATATATAGCTATTGTAACATAGTATGAATTACTACAACCTACCATATTCATGAATGTAATGACCATCATCTCCTTGTTTCCATCAAAATGGAAACCCTTTACAGAAGCAAGTGTCCTTCCCACTGTAATTCCATCTTGTAACAATATATTGATATCCTAACCCATGAACAAGTGCCATTATCAGATGTATGATAGAATATATAGTCTAGATTATTTTAAAATATAATTCAATTATACTAAATGTTTTAGAACTATTAATTTTTTTTCTTACCATGAGTGCAATTAGTCCTATGACAAGGTCAATTTTGAGTTACACTGGTAACTACGGTTCATGAAAACAAAGGTTTCTATCGTAGTTGCTACAACCACCCCCCAAAATTTTTGACTTCATCTAATTTTGGAGCCTTATCAACCTCTTGAAAGACCATGTTATCCATTGTCCTAAGTGATTGAGGTCATCCTAAGCGTGCTTGAAATATTCTAAGTGTTTGAGGTCATTATGAGTTTGCTAAAAAAATCTCCAAGTTAGAGTGCACTTCTTCCTCACAAACCAAGCACACTTCTTGAGCCTTATGCTAGTGCACTTTTCAAGCCCAATGCAAACACACTTTACAATGGTAGTCTAGTAGCTTGGCACACATATTTGCACTAGGTGGCATCCTCAAAGCATGATTAGGTCGCACGTGCGAATAAGTTAGATATAAAATTGACTCCCAAAAAATTTCATTTCATTGAATCATTTAGTCTTGTTGGAGCTCCACACATCCTCTAAGAATAGAGCCATCTCCACAATTGCGATTGCGTTGCATACTCCTTTTGTGTAAGAACCTTTCTTTTACACCTGATGTATGTGCTTATGTTTTGTCATTTCAATTCTTTGATTTTGTCTCTTGCACCTCTTCATATTCTATGACTTTTCATATTATTTTAATGATTTAAAGGACATATATGCGTTTATAATGAGTTTTCATTATATTTATTTTTCTTGCACTCTTTGAATGCAATCCTTCCCACACTTAGTCAATTTTTTTGTTTCCTTGATGTATCATTACCTAGACTTATAAATTGGGCACACTTGCGCTATTTATAATCTTATCCATACACACATGGCTCTAAAGGGTGTGATTGCACCTATGTTAAGTTTACCTCCTAACTCAACAAGCTAATGCAAGACAGGAGAATAACTATGAAGCCCTCGTCCTAGAAAGCGTAATAGTGCTACATATTGAACCCTTTTTCCTTAACATCTTACCGTGCATCTTTAAACCTAGTCTCATCTCCTCTATTACTACAAATAGTGCCCGCACCAAGCATATTTGTTTTTAATGCAGCGCTAGCGCATTTTGGTCTTAGAGTATCTAGCCAGCCAAGTCTTACCACTATACTATGTGCTTTCACCATGTTCACCCCTCAACCTTGTGTGAGAACACTACATGTTTCTAGTCCTTAATCAAGACTACCTTTGCCTCTAGCCCATGTGATCGCACCAAGGCAACACACTGCTTTTCCAAAGTGAAGATTTTAAACAAATTAAACAATCATAGGATAAGTTTTCTTGGACTAATCTTGTATATTTTCCATGATTGATTTTAAGTTTATAGGTACAAAATATCTATAGTGTATTAGCTTGTCATCTTCAACAAAAAACATATCTCTAGTTATGGGAAAAGGAGCCGTAAAGGAGATATTGGAAAGAAATATTGAAGGTGTAGTTAATAGCCCAAAGACTAAAGTACCAATATTTAAAGACACAACATGTTTTATTGACAAGTTTATGACATTATCCTGGCCAAAAATATTCAAACACTTCATCATGAAAGTGATCCCGAAATATGAATAAGATAGAGAGGTGTACCTCAACATAAAGCATTATAAGTTTCATCAGATCACTTGCCACTATGCAAAGCTACCTCGTGTAGAAACAATTGGGTGGATCTTACAACATATTGACCCTAAAGACATGATCATTAGAAGTTCAAAGGGAGAAGTATTGGCCACATATTAGGCCCATGATATCTATATGTACTACAAGCTTCCTAATCTTGAAGAATATCTCAATTCGAGATTCTGTGTCAGTTTTGGAAAATTTACGAAGGATATTCTTAAAAATTGGTGGCAAGAGCTGAGCAAAATTTGTTAAAATCTTGATGGTATTTATAGAACCAAGGTGTTGAAGAAATTCTACCAATACTTAATGGCCTTGTGCTTAAGGCTATATGGATGTGAGAATTTCAAGTTCTTTAAGGAAAAATGGGCTTATATGGTACTACCATATGTTACTAAGGGAACTATTTTCAAATGGTCTGATCTCATAGCACAATCATTTCAAACATCGCAACAAAAGTAAATAATGTTGGAAAGTGAACAACCTGAATTTTACATGTCCTCATATCTGCAAGACAGAATATGCACCAAGAACGTATTCCCAGGGTTGGAGTGGAAATGGGTTTATGCTAAAGATATATCTCTGGTGCATATGTATTGCAATATACTTTGGGAAGTAATTTACAGAGGAGTATATGTGAGGATAACCAAGTTCTTTATCTCAGTACTATATTAGATGATATTTGGCACTTAGTCACCTTGCATGATAGATCAAGCAAGGGAAGTTCTAGTAGATATTTCATACTAGTTTTCATCACCTTAGGGAACATTAATTAGAGTCTTCGACGCATACAAAAACCCATATATCATGTCGTCATTTGTCATGGATAAGGTTGTAATACAAGAGTTCGTCTATCAGGTTTCCATGGGGTTGTTTTGTTCATTGCAAAGGTCAAAGAAGTCTCCTTCGCTCATATTTCCATTGCATATTTGATCATATAACTTTAAGAGCTTAAAAGTAATAAAGGAAGAAATTCTAGAACTAGAGTGCCTCAGGTTTAGTGAAATGGGATAACACCAGTATGATCCCAGAGGCATAGTTGTGAAACATTGTGCTAGGCTAAGATATATATGGAAATATGCATCAATCTCTTGGAAAGACGAAGAGAAAATAAAGAATCATTACAATTCCCCTAGAGCAACTAGAATAGATGGAGAGGTAGGTCCTTCAAACCAAGTAAATGTTTTAGAGAAGCATGAGGGAGGAAACAAAGAGGAGATAAACATCCAAGATAACCCTGAATTGGAAAGAAACCAAGAGTAGGAATCTGTGAAAGAGAGAACTAAAAAGTTTAAAGTATATAAATATACTAAAGGGGAAGTTGAAGAGGAGAAGAGAAGGAAAAAAGCCAAAAGAAAGAGATAAGTATAAGAAGAAAGGCGAATTTAGGAGGAATAAAAACAAAAACAAGAGGCCATGCTTAGAAGAAAAGAAGAACACAGAAAAAAGAAAGAGGAGCATTAGGGGAATTTTGAGGTCTAAAATGGGTCTCCTAAGAAAAATGTACAACCAAAATAAACTTTATAAGAACCAATAGGATTCAAGATGATGATGTCAACCATGGGGCTGATTCACCATTTTTGGAGTAAAAAAATAAAAAGATTAAAAAATAATAAAACTACTTTTTCAACTTGTATTTTCAACTTATCTCCCTAAGGTTTTACTCAAATTTTGAGTAGGAATACTCATTGGATGAAAAATTTAATTCTTCATCGAAGGAGTACCCATGTTGCATACTTTTGATGGACCCTGCAACAAGAAAAATGAGAAATACATGAAAAAATGTGATTGCAATCACAATTTTCATGTATTTTTCATTTTTTGTGTAGTAGGGTCCATCGAAGGTATGCAACATAGGTACTCATTCGACGAGGAATTAAATTATGCATCCAATGAGTGTTTCCACTCGAAATTGGAGTAAACCCATAGGGAGATAAGTTGAAAATACGAGTTGAAAAAATAGTTTTTTCTTTCTTCCCTCTAAAATTTGATGATGTAATCTAATCTTATTTTATTATTTCCACAATTATTTTATAATTTGCTTAGGAGGCCCATTTTAGACCTCAAAATTCCCCTAATGAGCTCTAGAGAAATAGCAAGAGGATGCCCTTAAGAAGCAAAAGGAGGAAGAAAAAAGAAGGTTACAACTCGAGGAAGGGAAAAGAAGAAACAAGAAGAAGTATAATTGGTGAATAAACTGGAAGAAGAGTTAATCACTCAAGATGATGAGAAAGAAGATGAGAATTGAACAATGGAAGCTAAGACAATCATATGCACTATGAATATTCAACCTCCAAATCCTCTAATAGGAGGGCATATTCCTATCAGTGAAATGGGGACTCCACCTCTAGGAGAAGACATAATCCTAGACATCTCCAATTTCACATCTGATTAACTCAAGAAAAAATCATTCAAGAAAGGAGGAATTAATTTCTGAATGTGCTAGATCAACTAATCTCTATCGATATGGAAAGCGAAATTGTTTCAAACACAAAGACCAATCCAAAGGAAATTTCTTTAGCAGGCGGAGCCTTTGAAGTAGCCACTTAAAATAAAATTAATTATCTCACTCTCAAGGTCCAATGATTGAAGAAAGAATTGGCTGATGTAAATAAACAAAATGAGCAACTTCTCATTGAAAATTAGAGGGCATCTTCCGCAGGTTCCAGTAGATAAGGTCTACAGTCCACGATAGTTGAGGAACTTAAATAGTTGGAAGACATCATGAAGTATATTTACTAAGATATGATTACCTTGCACAAGGTAATGTCACCTTGTATGAAATCCAAAAGGAGTTGTAGGAAAAACTGAGGATTGTAATATTAGCTCGCATGGCTATATATATGATCCAAGAATGGGGTGCCAAATAACTAAATGTACCAGAAATGTTGGCTAGGAAAGAAAGGGTCAAAGTTGAAATGGAAAGAGCAGAGATAAAAATACACGTGACAACTTATGATTAGATCAACATCCACATAACCAACACTATGTCTACCTATAAAAATTACATTATGGATTGGAAGCTTTGGTTAAAATCCATGGGATACCTTTGGTAGGTGTGCCCGGAGAGGTGATGCATAAAGATGCCATCAAACAATAACTAAAGGAGGTTTTGGACATCATAAGACATGCAAGTACTCAAGACTACTTAGAGGTAACCAAGGATACTTCCCTGCAATATGTCGCCGAACTAGTCAAGCTGCACATGAAGCTGACTATGTTGTGGAACAAGATACAAATAGGCTTGAAAATGATCTTGCTAGATGCTTTGGAGGGAAGGATGAGATGTAGGCAAGAGTTATCACAAAAGGTCAAATACATAGCAAAAAAATACAAGGCTTGGTACCAATACATTACAAAGAAGCTCCATGTCATAGTTCCCAAATTAAAATTTGCTCAAATTTGTACATAAATATGTTTATTTTACTTCTGGCCACAATTTTGTGAAAGGACAAATTTTGTAATTAAAAAGAGAAAAAAATGAAAAGGCATGTAGAATTTGAAAAGTCATGAAGAAGTTCAAAGGTCACATGGAATTAAAAGTGTCATGAGGGAGTCCAAAAGTGACAAGGGAGTTGAAGAGTCACCTTACGCATTATATATAGATCCTCATAGCTCAAGAAATATGACTTTTATCCTTGGCTTCTCTTGTTAGCATAGGAGAGGGAAATTTTGCTTTTGAGAAGCAAGTTGTGGCTTCCATGTTCCGCTATTGGAACAAGTGAAATGTCTTTGTAATTGTGAATCTTATTACTTCTACATAATCATAAGAATCTCTTTTCGAGCAAGACATATATTTCATGCATGTATCAAAATTTATTGTAAGACTTCTCTTATAATGGTTACGGTGTGTGCTTGTATTCACATGTGTTGAAGAGATTGAACTATTTGTTGTCCTTAATAGATATCTAAATTGAAATTGAATGTCCTATATTCTTTCATGATCATGTTTGTTTGAAAACTGTTTTGCAAATCAATCAACGATTATTTCCTTTTATGTGTGTCTTTATTAGAGTAGTGCTATCATTTTTCTTCTAAAAGCTCACATTATTTACTTTGTTCGTGGAAGTATTTTACGCACAATATAATTATATATTTCAAAAAACTAACATTACTTGCATTTTATAAAGTGATATTGGTTCTCTCCACTGTTGCTAATCTTCACGAAGGCATATAATAACCTTAAAAAAATGGAAGCTCAACCATCATTCCATATGAGACTCCCACTCCAAATGGTATAGTCTAATTGGGATTTTATACTGGGGGTATCCCTTGTTGTTGACAAAATTTCCAGAATTGTCAACTTTTTTGGCACTAGAAGGAGGGTGACCAGTGCATGGCATGTCAATATTCACATTCACATCCTGATTCGTCACAATAAGGTAGTAATTTTCTGGGTATCTCTATCACATTTTTTGGAGATTGAAGAGACACCCCAAATATAACAACCCCGAGTTAAAGTTTCATGTAACAAAAGATTAAGAAAGGAAAATTAATAAGACCAAGGTCACATGACACGTATTCCAAGATGAATGGAGAGAAAAAAATTATAGTGGGCATCACTTGTGGTTTAATAATGGCTATGGAAATTGGAAAAGGAAAAGAGGCAATACTTAGAATTTAATATGAGAAATAAAGGAAAATAGGAGAAAAAGAAGGTGAAGAGACACAAATATGAATTCAATTTAAATTAGATAAAAATGAAGGATAATGAAGAAAAAAGATACATACATCCTCAACATATCCTCAAGAATCTTGTTAACCCTCTCTGTTTATTCATCTGTCTGTGAATGATAAGTTGTAATGAAAGCTAACTCAATCCCTAAGCCTGAAAACAACTCCTTCCAAAACCTAGAAGTGAATTTGGCATATTTGTTTGATATAATATTTTTGGGAACTCCATGCAACCTCACTATCTCCCTGATGAAGATATGAGCTACCTCACTAGATGAACTAGTAGAATTCACTACAATGAAGTGAGATACCTTTCTCAGCCCGTTGACAACAACCATGATGGAGTCATGCTGCCTCGATGTCCTCAAAAATCTCGTAATGAAGTCTATGGAAATGACCTCACATTTCCATTTTGTAATAAGAGTAGGCTGCAACAAACTAGCTGGATGCTTACATTTAGCTTTCACCTGTTGACAGTGCAAGCACTTTGCAACAAACTCTGCAAACTCTTTCTTCAAACTCGACCAATAATAGGACTTTTTAACAACTGTCAAAGTCTTCTGGTATCCTGAATATGGCTTGAGATGAAACTTCCTCAAGATAAGCTTCTTCAACTCATTGCTATCCAACACATAGATCCTACCTTAGAATTTGACCAAGCCATTTGTTGTGAGATAATACTCCTCATCCTGATCACCCCACTACAACCTCTTATTCAACTGCTGGTATTTCTCATCATGTTTTCTTGCATGCAAGATGCTCTCCTGTAAATATGTCCCATAAGAGCACACAACTGGAATGTGATTTACCTGCACTCTCCTACTGAGAGAATCTGCAACCCTGTTCTTCTTTCACTTAATGTACCTGATCTCAAAATCAAACTCATCGAGGGTATCTAGCCATCTCGCTTGAATGGAATTCAAATTTGGTTGGTCAAATAAGTACCTCAACCCACTATGATCACTCATCAGAACAAACCTCCAGCCAAGGAGATAATGTCTCCACATCTTCAATGTGTGAATGATAGCTGCCAACTCAATATCATGAGTCACATAGTTTTTTTCGTGCTCATTCAACTTACTTGATTCATAGAAAATGAACTATCCTTCCTATATTAGGACTCTACCACGTCCTTCCTTACAAACATCTGTACAAACCACAAACTCCTTACCAAGATCTGCAATATTCAAGACTAGAAATTTTGTAAGAAAATGTTTCAAGTGGTCAAAACTAGTTGTACATTCCTCAGTCCATTCAAAATTCTCCTCTTTTTTCTACAAATATGTAATGGGATGGCCAATCTTTGAAAGTTTTTTGATGAACCACCTATAATAACCTGCTAGTCTCATGAATGATTTGACCTCATCCAAATTCCTAGGAATTGGCCACTCCATGATAAATTTAATATTTTCCGGATCCATTGTTATCCCTTCCTTGGAAACAACATGTCCCAAGTAATGAATCCGATTCTGTAAGAAAATTCACTTGTTGAGATTCGCATGCAACTGATGCTCTCTCAAAAATCTAAACACCACTACTAGGTGCCCTGCATGCTCCTCCTCATTCTTGGAATATACCAGTATATCATCAACAAATACTATCGCAAACTTATCCAGGTAAGGGTGCAACACATTGTTCATTAAACACATGAAGGTGGCTAGAGCATTTGTAAGACTAAAAGGAACCACCACAAACTCATACTTCCTATACCTTGTTAAAAATGTAGTATTATAGATGTCTTCTTCTTTGATGCTGACCTGATGATATCTTGATCTCAAATCAATATTTGAGGACACCGTTTCTCCCTTCAACTGATCAAACAAGTCATCAATCCGAGGCAATGGATACCTGTTCTTCAGAGTCACTTTATTCAATTGTCTATAATAAATTCACAATCTAAGAGTGTCGTCCTTGTTCCTTACAAAACATTGGTGCACCCCATGGAGACACACTTGGCATTATGTATCCCTTATCAAGAATTTATTTAAGCTACAACTTCATTTCCACTAAATCTGGAGTGCTCATCCTGTAAGGTTCCTTAGATGCTAATGCTTCTCCTGGCATCAACTTAATAGAGAAATCCACTTCCCTATGAGGTGACAACTCTGAAATATTTATAGGAAACACATCCTAAAATTGTTGTAAGATAGGATACTTCTTCAAGACTTCATCATTCTCAACGTCCTTCCCTTTATCACTAGAAACATGTATTGCAAATAATAAACATCATTTCTTGTGGCTGCACTTTGCTTGCATAGCTGTAACCATTCTCAATGATGTAGGATTCTTCTTTCCTTGCAATATTCTCCTTTCTTCGTCATCATCCAGACACTCAATATCCTTGTCATAATAGTCCACCTTAGTCCTGTGAATGAAAAACTAGTCCAGGCCCAAAAGCATGCTATATGAACCTAAAGGAAGCATATCTAGATGTGCTGATGTAGGCATACCATTAAGCTCAAATGAATAAGATCTCACCCAATGATGAACTCTTCTCTTGGTCCCTATAGTCAACTATACTAACCAATATTTTACATGCACTTCTTTATTCAAGAAACACTTATCCACTAGGTCAAGACTGATATAGCTATAATTCGATCCAAGATCAATCAAAATAGAAACGACTTGATCAAAAAGCTTACCTTCCATCTTGATAATGGATGCATGATGATCTATCTTCATGTTATCCACTATTGCATAAATCTGAGAAATACTCTAGCCTATGTCTCCAACTGTTTATGCCTTCTGAGTACTATACATATGAGGCGTACCACTCTGGTGTGATGGGAAATCCCTCCTTCAATGTTCTCCACCAAAATTCTAACACCTCAAAGGCTTTATGACATCACATCAACTTTATGATGGCTTCCTCCAATTATTGAGGCTCATCAAACTCAATCCAATCCTTGAATGCTACGGGAAACCCATTAATGAAACTTTGAATATTTTCTTTCTCATCCTTGAGATAAATAACGTACCTCAACAACTCCAGGAATCTACTCATGTACTCATCATTTGTCATGGAACCCATCCTTAGCTCATAGAAATCCTTGGCCCTTTCATCATAGTATATTTTAGATAGGTACTTCTTCTTAAAGAGTCTTTAAAACTTGTCCAAAATAATATCCTATTCTCTAATGGCTCTGACATTCTTTACAACCTCCCACAAGATCTCTAATTTTCCTTTGAGACTGAAGGTAGCTATCTTAGCTTTCATGTTCTCTGAATAATCATGCAATTTGAAAAATTTCTTCATGTTAAGTAACCATGCTTCTACATCTTCTAATTTATTCATCTCTCCATCAAAATTAGGAGGCTAAGATTTCTTGAACTCTTCTAGAAAGTATCACTTCTCACTCCTATAAGGATGCTGGCAGTGATGGTGATGATGTCTCTTAGAAATGGGGTTAGAATAGAATCCATGAGTACTACCCCTCCTCTCAAGTGTATCCAAGAATATGCCACCTATGACTATATCATCTCGGTCCATCAAGTGTCTTCTATGAGATTTTCTACCATATGCCCCATTAGTCTTCTCCTCCTACCCATCTCCATGACTGATCCCCAACTATCCATACTTCTATAAATATAGAAGGCTCTGAAGAGTCACTACATTGACTTCTTCTTGCTTTTCTTGAGCCATTGTGATTCTTTCTTGTGCCTCAATCAACCTGTTATTGTCTACCTTGCAACTTCAAATCTTTTACCTCAGACTCATAAATGTATATACTAGATCAAGAGAATACTCTTCTCCTTGCTGGCCAACTAAATTTTCCCATTCCATGGAATTCACTTCAGGCCTTTAAGCGGAGTCAAGTGAACTGTAGTCCACCATTCTGCTCTTCATCTCTAATACCATGTTAGATAAACCAAATAAAAGACAATCAAAATCATACCTCATTGTATCTCAGGGGAGGCTATCACATCTACACAACTCAGTCCATATTAGCACGATATAGATATAATAATAGCAACACATATCAACATCATGATGCGTGCATGATAATAATACAAAATTATAAAAAATACCACACACATGATAACCATAACCATCTGCATGTACCTCGAGGTCTAAGCCTTGCTTTGATACCACTCTGTAACACTGGTGTTAGAGAAAGGTTTAAAAAGAACGAAACTGCTCTAATACAACCCTATAACCACCCCATCCCACATTTACCCACCTTTACAAGATCTCTAGGGTAAACATGAGTTGCGTGTTACTATGACATGACCTGACCTCCAAGTGTCAGTTATGGGAGTGGGGTCTACTAACTGGAACATACTTCCATCCCTCAGGGACACCACATCACCCAGGTGTCTGATAACAACCACTGGTGATCAATCCACGAGTTGGAAATTTATCTTCTCAAGCTTTACACCCCAACCACAGGCTTGACACACTGTGCATGTGGTTTCAGAAGGCTCTAATTCCATGCATAAGATTTCCTTCGTGCGGTCACAACCAAAATTATCTAGTTTAGAGGGTGAGGTTGTAGGATCTGTGCTACTTGTTCAGGGCTAGACTACATGCCACTTCCCAGAACCACCCAGAACCCTCCAAAACTCATATGATAACAAGTATGTACAATGAATACTAAGGCTAGAAATTCTTGAAGACTCACCAAACACATGGTAAACCTAGAAGATATAGGTCATGAATGCATATCTAATCATGATCTTCTTAACTTCATCAAAGAATCATCAAGAAGGCTCAATTCCCTCTTAAGATAGCTGCAACAACACTTGTTAGCCCCTGCATACATTAACCATTGAATAAACTATCAAATCATGAATAAGATCCATATCAATAACACATCATTTAACCATGCCTATGACCAACATATAACCATAATAGAATCCATGAAAAACCAACCATAAGATCAACATAATATCCAGTACATGTGCTCATCAATCACAATAAGAAAATAACTCATATTAACATATGAAAATGGCAACCATGTCAGAGACTTCCACGTACCACCCAACCATAGATTGGGTTGAACCAAATCCCTCTTTTAACCAATCACCCCCATGCCATATTCCAAGCATGAATGTGGGATAATATGGGTTAAATCAAAATAGAACCAACTAGGGTTTCCATAGGCCAAACAACCTCAACCCTTAAGCACAATGATTTCACCTAAACTAGTCCTGAAACCACTGAAATCAAAACAAGCTTGGATTCCTCTGACTTCCTTCCCAAACTCCAAAGTAATTTTCTTTTCTCAGCCCATATGTCAAGAGTTCCAAGAGGAGGCCCATCTCCACCCTTGACCCTTGAAAATTTTCCTAAGACCACCTCAATCAGGATCTAAGTCTACCAGCCATCCAAAGCTTAATCAAAATAGAGAACCCACTACATCATGGCTATCTAGCAAAATTACAAGGCAAGGCTAAAACCATTGTCAATCTAGGAAAATCCCATGCCAATGACAACAAAATAACTAAAGAACCACATGCACATACCATGCATCCAAATCTCAACAAGGAAATCATACATGAAACCTGTTACCTGCAATGAACTCTGATTATAACTGTTGATCCAAACTTCTTTTCCAATAATCACAATTCCTTTGCTTCCCCTTTGCTTACTTGCTTGCCCGAGTGCTTCTTCTCTCTTCTCTTAGAGCTCTCTTTCTAAAATTAATCAAAAGCTAGAACTACAAAAGCTGACCCAAAAGTTGTCAATAACTGTGAACTATTTCTATGATGCCTTATTATTATTGATGTCTAATATGTTCCTTTCCTTTTCCTTCATTTTATCTCTAATTTCCCTTGCATGCATATTTGTGTCTCTTCATCTTACTTTTCTCCTACTTTCCTTTATTTCCTTAATTAAATTCCATTTATTGCCTCTTTGTCTTTGCCAATGCCTTTGGAAATTTCCATAGCCATTAATAACCCACAAGTGATTCCTACTATAATTTTTTTCCCACGATTCAACTTGGAATACATGTCCCATGACATTGGTTTTTATTTTATTTACATTGAAAATCAACCCGGGATTGTTACAAGGACATCATTGTTCAGTTCAGAAGAGCCCAGATGAGATGAAATGAGCTTCCCTTATGTTGAGACATGTACATTTGAGATGAGACACGTGGTGCGGCTAAAAATTCCTCCCTAGCTATATGGGAGGGTTGAAATTTGGGGAAGCTATAATAAAATCATCTACCCTAAGGAGAAACCATCTTGCACCAAAATGGAGAATTAAAATTGGATAAAATAATTATTATTATTCATGGGTTTGGCACTCCTCCCATTTTATTTGATGTGACAAAATTGTTTGGGAAAGCAATCATTAATGGCATGTGGTAAAATATATTATTGAAAGCAAAATTGAATTTATGTTCTCCCTCCACTTGTAGGTCAGCCTCATAATATTTGAAGTTAGCCTGCCCCAAGGGATCTTACCATTCAAATGTAGAATCAAGTATAAATATGTATCTATCCTTCTTCATTTGGCACTCAATTCAGCCTACTTTTGCATACCTCTGTGACCTAGTTTGGCATATGTATATTTGTGGCTCACATTTAATCTCTATGGCTTGCAATTGTATCTCTGTGGCTTGCATTTAATCTTAGTGGCTCACAATTATATCTATGTGGCTTTCATATCTATCTCTGTGGCTTGTAATTGTATCTCTATGGCTCACATTTAATCATTGTGGCTCACAATTGTATATCTGTGGCTCACGTTTATCTCTATATCTCGCATTTAATCTTTTTGGCTCACATTTATGTCTATGGATCACATTTAATCTCCATGGCTTGTAATTGTATCTCCGTGGATCACATTTAATCTCTGTGGCTTGCATATCTATATTTGTGAATCACATTTATCTATATATCTTGCATTTAATATCTATTTCTCACAATTGTATATCTATGGCTCACATATATATCTCAGTGGCTCACATTTATCTCCATATCACTCATTCAATATTTGTTTTCAATTGTATCTATGTGGCTCACATAACTATCTCTATGGCTCACATTTACCTATGTAGCTTGCATTTATCTTCGTGGCTCGCAATTGTATATTTTTGGCTCACA
Organism: Pinus tabuliformis; assembly: GCA_031772625.1. Lineage (NCBI taxonomy): Eukaryota > Viridiplantae > Streptophyta > Pinopsida > Pinales > Pinaceae > Pinus > Pinus tabuliformis. The sequence continues at coordinate 696,988,409 of CM062805.1, read as the reverse complement.
TATCTATCAATATGGCTCACATATCTATTTCTCTGGCTCACATCTATCTCTATGAATCACATATGTACCTTTTTCCTTGTAATGTTTGTGATATACCTATGATTATATGTGCATTTGTCTCAATGATTCCTATAATGTTTGAGTAGTGATTCCTATGTTGCTTGGGAAATGTTTTGATAGTAATGCTTGGGCAGTAAGTCTAGTAATTATTACAATAATGTATGAACAATGACATGTGGAAATAACATTTTCTCTCTTTACAGTGTTGAATGGCCATGATACTTGGTAGCATTATTTTTTCTCTTGACAATGTTGTATGGTTATGATTTTTGCACCCATGACAATGATGAAGACAATATCTATGGTAGTGATTCCCATGCTTATGACAAAATTTATGAAAAATATACTTTTGGTTATGATAATAATATATGTTGGTAGTGATACTTATGTTTATGGAAATGATGTATCACAATGTCCTCATGATAGTATGGTTGTGATAGTGATAAAGGTACTTTTTCTAAGACAATGATCTATATGACAACGTCCTTGATGTATGATAGATCTATATTGATAGTGATCTAATGATGTATGATAGTCACAATGATCTATATGAAAGTGACCTTGATGTAAGACAATTATCTATATAACAAAGGCCTGATAATGTATGACAATGACAATGATCTATATGACAATGACCATGATATATAGAATGATGATGTGTATGAAATGATGTCTATAGCCATGATAAAACTGTGATGTGCATGATAGTGATGCTTATGACATTGTTGACAGTAATTCTCATGACAAGGATAGGAGGGCTTGTGAATACCTCCTCGAAAGGCATGTCTGCTACTATCTTATGAGGATCTACTATGATCCAAGATTAGCCCTAACTGGCCTAATGTGATTAATGATGAAATACTTATGTCTCATGATATTTGTATATTGTATCTTAGTTGAACATTTTATGAATATCTAAGAATAATAATTTGGATGGGTTTTCCCCATTGTGGGGTTTTTCCCTTGGTCTCTGACCTAAATTTTGGTGTCTCTATTGTGTATGGTTTTCTTCTATTGTTCCTTACTGTTCCACTGCATTGTTGATGTTATTTTCATCTCTACATAATTTCTAATGGTGATATGATGTTATGGGGTGAATGTAATGTATAAATCATTGAAAAAGTTTAAAAAGGAAATTCTCTACAACATAAAACAATCTATCCCTAAAAATTAACACCTATCCGGTTCAGTTGAAAGAGAGTTGGACCAAGGGAAAGAGATACCACATGATATCTAAAATCTGGAGGGATATGGGGAAAATATCTATATATCAAAGAATGAAGAGTTGAACAATAACAATAACATGAATGGTGAAGAAGAGGACTCTTCAAACTCAGATAGTGATGAAGAATAAAATAATGAAAACATGGCAGGTGATCACTAGTTGGATTGGATGGCCCAAGGGCCACTATCTATTATGGGCACCCTATATCATTTACTGAAACATGTCGAAAAATTCCTAATGAAGTATGATCTTGATAAGACAACTAAGGTCGAGCACCACATTGAGAATTTATATTTTCAATTAATAATGTTAGAAGTCCGTTATGATGATGTAGCTTGCGGATTATTCCCATACACACTCTATAATAGGGCATCAAAATGGTACCACAACCTTCTGTCCAATTCAATCCATAATTAGAGAGAGTTCAAGAAGTTATTTTTGGACAAATTTTCCAATGATAAGACCCTTGCCATGAGTTAAAGAGTTTAATAAGAGATTCACCATTATTTTAAATAAGTTCCCCACTCATGTGAAACCACATGAATCCATTACGAAGGAATATTCTACCTTAGCCTTTCCTTCCAAGATTTCTGTGTTTGTTAAAAATGTTGCTAAAGGCACATTATAGAAAAAATTTGATGAGACCATAGCCTTTGAAAATGATCTCAAAGAAATTGGAGTTATTTCTAATCAATAAGACTCAAATGACACTGGTGAGAAGCCCTAAGCCTCCTCTATCAAAGCTAAGGATAAGGATCCTTTTGATTGGAGAGTTTGACCAAATATTTGAAGCAGTTGACAAACAATGTATCATATTTAAAGAGAAAATATAGTAAATATTCTTCTAGTAGAAAGTCCTTCAAGCCCTTTTTAAAGAAAAAACATTAATCAATCATCCCAATATTCATAAAGATCCAATGTGGCTATAAATGTTGATGTAGTGGGAAAATGTTGTACTTTCTATAGGCAACACATTCTGAGAAGACATGCCCATAATGGGTATATGACATGATTGCGATGTTGAACAAAGTCCTTGATCATGAATCCATGTAGGAACAAGTAGATTCACCAAAGGAAGAGGTGAATATTTTGTACTGGAAGATAACATAAATTCTGTTGAAACCATTTTTGGTTTTGATCTCATTATGAATATTGAAGAAGAAGTTGTTGGTGAAGCTGCAATTGGTGAAGCTCCTCTTACACAACAACCTAAACAATACAATCTCAGGTGCAAAGGGCCATCACATGTACAAAACTATCTTGTTGATTTTTTCATGTCTACAAATGTAATGCATTTTTCAGTTGCTAAAAAGATTAATGCTGAACTAGGAAAGATAAATGCCAAGATTATACAACTTGACATGTCCTAAGTCCAAGTAATTGGTGAACTAAACAATGTTTTGATTCAATTATCTTATGACGATAGAGTTCATCAATTCATTGACATACTTGTTACAAATATTCTAGAGGCTTATGTTTATTGTTAAGTAGGGATTGGTTGAGTAAATTACAAGGCTATTTTTCAACTGAATGGTCCCACCTATGGCTTCCATACAAGGGTAAAACAAGTAAGATCCAGCTGAATAGTGCGCCCTTAATTAAATATACAATCACAAAATTGGAAGCACATAACGAGCCTATAAGTGTAGCACAAGAAATTTTGGGAAATTGTTTTCTTGAATTTAACATTGGATGTTCTCATGCGCTGTCATCTCATGCACCATCAAACATCTAGGGAAAAATCCATCCTAGTACTCTAGTTGGTGATAATGACACTTTTATAACACATGTAAATGCTTTTAGCTTAGATAATAACCAAGTTGCTACTAATCTGTGGGCCTTGTACTATGATGGATGAAAGACACAGGATGGAGCTGAAGCATGTTACATCCCAATGGACCTACAAAAGAATAAATAATTGATCTCTTATCATTTGGAGTTTGAGTGTACAGACAATGTGGCAGAGTTTCAAATTTTCTCCAAACAAGAAAAAAGTCCGGTGAGATCAGATGTGCTTAGAATTTCGAAATATCAACAGAGCATCTAACAAGGAAAATTATCCCGTTCCATCCATGGAACAAATACTTTATATGGTTTCTGGTGTAGAAATGTTCTCGTTACTGGAAGGATTCTCAGGTTATAACTAAGTGCTTGTAGCGAAACCTCTTAGACTAAAAACGACTTTAGAAGGTACATTCACTTTCAAGCAGATTCCCTTTGAATTAATAGATGCAGGTGAAATGTTCTAATGAGCGATGGATATCACATTTCGAGGATTAATCAACCAAATTGTGGTCATATATCTTGATGATGTAATGGTTTTATCTAAAAGAATATCTAATCACCTCCATCATTTGAAATAGATCTTCAAATGATGTCGAAATATGGCATATATTTAAATCCGAAGAAAAGCATATTTGTAGTGTCCGAGGGAAACCTTTTAGGGAACATTATAGTGAAAAGTGGCATCAAAATTGACCCAGAATGGGTTAAAACCATTTCTCAAATTCCTTATCCCATAAACAAGAAAGTGATGTAGTCCTTCTTGGGGATGATTAACTTCCTTAGAAATTTTATTTCAGACTACACTCAGATTATAGAGCCATTATAGGAAATGATCAAGAAGGAAACAATATACAAATGGGATCAAAGGAAAAATGATACTTTTTCCTGAATAAAGAAATCCATAGCTAATGCTCCAACATTGTACAATCCAGATTTTAATGAGGATTTCCTGCAATATACTTTCACTTCCAGTTATGCAATTGTAATTTTTTTAACCCAAAAGGACAATCAAGATAATGAATCATTGATCTCATTCATGAGTGTTGGGTTACAAGGATCAAAGTTGAACTATACCACCATGGAAAAGTAAGCTTACACAGTCTATAATGTAATGAAACATTTCAGGCCTTACATTCTTAAGAGTCATGTTATAGTCTTCGTTCCCCATCTGGTGGTTAGAACATTGTTTGTACAACAAGAGTTGGGTGAATAAAGAGAAAACTTGATGATGTATTTACAAGAGTATGTTTTAGAGTTTAAACCAATTCACACCATTAAATGCCATGGTCTTTGTCAACTCACCGAAGAAGTAGTTAATTCTAAAGAAGAAGATACTTTTGGATGGGAGCATGACCTTGACATGTACATTATTGACTCAATTACCCCAAAAGATGCATCATCATCAAGATACGTGAATATACGACAATATCTTAAACAAGGAACTCTACCCTCTCATCTTTCAACAAAGAAAAAGAGTGATATTCGACTGAAGGCACTGCCATATCAACTAGTTCACGATGTACTCTTTTTGAAACATCATAATGGTGTATTACTAAAATGATTAGAATCACCTGACTCGAAAAAGGTTTTGAAGAATTTGCATCACATATCACCCAGTGGCAAGGAAAAATTTAGGTGCTAATATTCACGGGTGGGCTAATTTTCTGTACTTTTTCCAAAAAAAATATTTTCCAATTTCCATTTTTTCTACAAATAATTCACCTAAGTTTTATAGTATGAAATCATTTTACCTTAAAAATTGCCAAGATTTTATATAGACATATATATAACAAAAAAATTTAGATATTTTTACAAGAATATCGTCAAACATTTTATAATTTTTCTATTAGTGATTACCAAGATTTGCCAAGGTTTCTACACATTCAAATAAATATCCATCCTTAAAATTTTCCCGGCGGGCCAGTGGACATTATGTGGGGGACACCAGTGCACATACATTTATGCGAGACATATATTAATGGCTAACATTGTTTAAAGACACACATGCTTATGCTTGTAATTGTCCCATTTGTCAGAAATGCATTGATTGAGAGAGAAGGCCAGCCACTCCTTTGTAACTGATTGCAGTTGAGAAACCTTCTAGCAATGGGGATTGGATGTAATTGGAGAAGTATTTCCTCACTCATCGAAGTAGCATCAATACATTCTGACTACCACATATTATTTTAATTGATGGGTAGAAGCCATTCCACTCAAGCAAGTGAATGGCCAAGAATTCATCCATTTTATTAATCAGAATATCATTACCAGGTTTGATGTTCCTACTTCACTTGTGTTTGATAATGCAACGTAATTTTCATTGTTGAAACTATATGATTTTCATTTGAGAATAATATAGTTTTTAAACATTCATTGAATTACTACCTTCAAGGAAAATGTTTAGAAGAAACAGTGAACAATAATTTAATTCAAATAAAAAAGAAAACCATATTAAATGAACAAATGAATCAACACAAGCCTTTGATGAATGATCTATGATTCGACCAAGTAACTCCAAAACCTTCTCTGGGAACATCACCCTACTTCCTTGTCTATGGTAAATAGGCAAGCCTACCGTTGAATCTCTACCTCCCAGCTTTGTAGTTGTCCCAAGAGTCTTGAGGTAGACCTTGTCCAACCATTTAGAGTAGGATTGACACTCTTCTCGAGTTGGAGGAGGAGAGGTAGAAGACCAAAGAACAATTTGCTATTTGTTAAAAGTGTATCAAGAATTCTTTTGATAAAAGGTCTATAGGTGATGAAGAATTTGGTGTGGGAAACTTAGTCTTGAAATGGGATAAATCCCACAAAGACAATGGAAAACACACTAAGTTCCAATCCCCGTGGATTAGTCCATACATGCTGTATGAAAATCTTGGCCCTCACACTTATCATCTATGATATTTATACTGGAATATTACTGCTCTTCCCATAAATGACAAGACTTAAAGCTATACTTTCACTAGAAACCTTGGGTTGTGTTCCTTACCTGTACATAGCCCTTTACTTTCCTTTTCCTCTTTGTTATTTTCTGTTCCATATCTTGTTGTGTCTCTTTTCATTTGTTTTCACACATTTTAATGTCATGTGAAAAAGTGTCTTTTTTGGCTCAATGATAATGTGGAGAAAGTTTAAAAGGCATTATGGCAACTTTCTAACTTTTGGAAGACTTTAGATCTCCTTTTGTTTGGGCGTAAATATCTCCAAGGCCAATGATTCCAGACGGAAAATATGGCTCATTCTGATCGGAAAAATTTAGTAGAACTACTATACCAACATATATTCTAGGATCTTTTTTCCTCAAATTGGTTATGTATCAATTTGTGTTTAAAAGTGTCAACCCAATTTAGTAGAGAAAGGAAAGGAAAAAACTTGAGTGAAGCAATTGATTTAAGAGAATATATAAGCCCCTACAAAATAAGGAAAAACCTATATTTCTTGTAAATAATGCAATATCCATCTTCTTCCCTAGAGAAATAATGCCTATAAAATGCCAATGTGCATAAATTAAAATAAAGGGTGTAAGAAGAGAAAGACTCCCTACGCAAAGAGGTGAAGCAAGAAACATCACCAGGGTACTGAACAGGTTTACTGGCAATGAAGAAATGCTTGTGATTTCTTGAAGTGACTCCATTAGGGTACTAAAGAAGCCTACTGGCATTGGAGAACATCTTAACTCGTGAAAAAAAACTATGCTTCTCCCCAATTGAAATAATTGGAGTTTGACTAGTTTTATGAAGTGTGTTTGAGCCGATAAGAGAAATATAAGAAACTACATCCAGAACCAGGTTAAGTAGTGAAGCTAAGGTGACTCATAATCAATACTTCCTAAGGACTAGAATTCAAACTTAAGTAAGGCCTAAACAAAGAAGTTGAGGTCCTTCCAGTGAATCACCAAGTGTTGAAACTGCTAAAACCACCTCCAAAATTTTCAACTTCATCTAATTTTGGAGCCCCTATCAACCTCTTGAAAGATCACATTCTCCATTTTCCTCAGTTATAAAGGTCATCCTAAGCTTGTTTGAAATCTTCTAAGTGTTTGGATTCATTATGAGTTTGCTTGGAAAATCTCCAAGTTAGAGCACACTTCTTGCTCACAAACCAAGAACACTTCTTGAGTCATGTGCTAGTGCACTTTTCAAGCTCACTTTACAATGGTAGTCTAGCAACTTGGCACACGTCCTTGCACTAGGTCACATCCTTAAAGCATGACTAGGTCACACAAGTAGATAAGTTATTTATACAATTAGATACCAAAAAAAATCATTTCATTGACTCATTTGGTGTTATTGGAGCTTTGCACATCCTCTAAACATAGATCCACTCAACAACTACAATTATGCCGCACGCTCATTCCTGGTAAGATCCTTCCTTTCACACTTAAATTTTGTGCTTACGTTTTGTTGTTTGAGTTATTTAATTTTTTCTCCTGTGCCTCTTCATATCTATGACTTTTCATATTCTTTTAATGATCGAATGAATATATATGTGTTTATAATGAGATTTCGGTCTATTTAATTTTCTTGGCTCTCTCAAATTTTTGGTTTCCCTGTTGCATCATTACCTATCCTTGTAGACTAGACGTGCTCACACAATTTAGTATCTTAGCCATACACAAAAGCCTCTAAAGGGTGTACTTGCACATGTGTTAAGCTTACCTCCTGAATCGACTCACCAATAAAAGATAAGAGCATAGTTATGAAGCCCTAGTCCTAGAAAGTGCGATAACACTACATCTTCAGACCTTGTTCCTTATCATCTTACTGTGCATATTTAAACCTAGTCTCATCCTCATTTTCACTACAAACAACACCTATGCCAAGCATATTTGTTTTCAATCGAGTGCTAGTGCATTGCGCTCTTCCATTCTCCAGCCAACCAAGTCTTACCATTAGTTTATGTGCCCATGCTATGTTCACTCCTGTCCCTTGTGTGAGTGCACTAAATTTCTAGTCCTTAATAAAGACTACCTTTGCCTCTAACCCATGTGCTCGTGCCAAGGCCAACACATTGTTTTTCCACAATGAAGATTTTACACAAATTGAACAATCATAGGATATGTTTTCTTGGACTAATCTTGTATATTTTTATATGAATGATTTTGAGTTTCGAGGTAGAAAATATCTCCAGTGTATCAAATTATCATGTTTGACAGAAACCATGCCTCCGTTTATAATAAAAGGACTTATAAAGGAGATAGTGGAAATAAATATTGAGGGTGTAGTCAATAGCCCAAAGTCTAAAGTAACAATATTTAAAGACACAACATGTTTTATCAACAAGTCTATGACCATATCGTGGCCAAAGATATTCAAATACTTCACTAGGAAAGTGATCCCGAAATATGAATAAGATAGAGAGTTGTACCTCAACATCAAGCATTCTAGCTTTCACATGACCACTTGCCACTCCAATGCTACCTTGTGCAGAAACAATTGGATGGATCTTATAGCACATTTACCTTCAAAACATGATAATTAGAAGTTGAAAGGGAGAAGTATTGGCCACATATTAGGGCCATGATATTCAAATGTAATATAAGCTTCCTAAGCCTGAATGATACCTCAAGTAAAGATTTTATGTTGGTTTTGGATAATATACGAAGGATATTCTCAAAACTTGGGGGGCAAAAGCTAAGAAAATTTCACCAAAATCCTGTTGGTATTTATAGAACCAAGGTGTTGAAGAAATTTTACCAATACTTAAGGGCCATGTGCTGCAATTTATATGGACGTGAGAATGCTGAGTTATTTGAGGAAAAATGGGTCTATATGGTGAAGAAGCTAAAAGAAAGAGACAAGAATAAGAAGAAAGGAAAATACAAGAGCAAGAAAAGAAAAAGCAAGAGGCCATGAAAATAAGAAAAGAAGAATAGAAGAGGAAGATCTGAAGAAACAACAAGAGTAGGCCCTCAAGAAGCAGAAGGAGGAGGAAGAACAAAAAGGTTGCAAATTGAGGAAGAGAAGAAGAAGAAACAACAACAAGAAGAATCGTTGAAGAAACTAGAAGAAGAGTTGATCACTCAAGAGATAGATGATGAGCAAGAAAAGGAGAATCAAACAAGGGAAGTTGAGCCAATCATAGCCACTCTAGATATTCAGCCTCCAACTCCTATAACAAGTGGACATCTTCGTCTTAGTGAAATGGGGATTTTGCCTTGTTGGGCACAACCCAACTTGGCCTAAATTTTGGTAAAGACTCCACATTTTGAGGAGCGAAGTGCGCAGTGGAGAGTGTAGCAGAGTGCCAAGTGGACCACACAGTGAAGTAGTTGGAATATACCGCACGGTATAAGGGCATTGGAGTGGGGTGAAGCCCCTCATTTTTGTAAAAGCATGGATAATGTAAAGGATTAATGGTTTTAGCTGCTTGTTTTAGGGAGTCCATGGTATTTGGACCATGGTATTGTAATGATGTAACCCTCGATGCAATAGTATATATAGGGTCAAATAATAAGAATAAAACCATCTTATTAATGAGATCCAGATCTATGTTATGGTTGAACTTTTGTTATCTATTGTTGGAAGAAGAGGTGAGGATCTGCAGCTAAGGGCGCAGAGGTCTGAGTCTGCAACTGAGTGCATATATGACCTGTAGCTTAGTGCACAGGTCAATAATTGTTTGTTGTACAATATTTCTTATTATAAGCAACAGTTATTGTGGACGTAGCCCCACATTGGGGTAAAACACGAAAAAAATGGTGTCTTCATGTGTATATTTGTTGTAGTGTAGTAGTTTATTAAAGTTTCACTTTATTTCAATACAATGATGATTTATGTCTTATATAATATGTTTAAGTGATTAAATGAATTCGGCGAAGTGATTTATGAATGTTAAGAATAAAAGATAATATAAAACACCACATCACATCATCCTTCAAGGTTTTAGAAACCTGGTTCTGCATCCTCCCATAGTCACTTCAGGTGAGACTGCGATATGCTTGTAGGTCATTGCCGAAAGGCTAGTGATTGAGGGTTTTGTTGGTGCGCAATACAGATCAAACCTGGGTCAACCCAAATCATAACCAACAACCCAACAACTAGTTTTTTTGCCAGGACTAGGATCTGTTTGAGGGATATGTGGATGTGGCATTCGTCGAAGAAGGAAATTCAAGATTGGCTAGAATTGAAAGAGCAAGAATTTGCAGATAAAGAGAACAGAAACCCTCGTCTGACATCTAAATCTTGATTACAGAAGTATATTTTTACAGATCAAGGCAAGATTTTATTCACATCATTTCTGATTGAGTTGTATGAGTGGATATCGAGGTTGACTGAAAGAAAGAACTGTTTTAAAGTTGGAGAACCTATGATGTGGACTCCTGAACTAATACATCGACTCAAGAGAACTGACAATAGGATTTCAAGGGCTGTCAATTTTTGGATTGATAGAAACTTGGGAGGATTTATTACTGAGTTCGTAGTAGACTCAATTGTGTCCTACAACAAAGTGGAACAACGATTCTTCAAAGGACCACAAGGTAAGTATTTAAAGTCTTTGAAACTTTGGATTAATATGATTCTATGTGAAAATGGAGTTTTATGGATGCAATCAGATTGCTATTTTACTTATGTTTGGAAGAAGAGAGAATAAATATGAGCTAGAGATCACAGTAACATGAAGTGGAAAGAGATATATTATAAATACCAGAAAGAGAGCTCATGGAAAAGACCCAAAGACCTTTGTAGAGACTGAGTATAGTCCTCTTTTGAGTGAATCTAAAAGTGAAAAAGAAGATATCCACCATGATAAACCCTAGGTAACTTTGCAATATTCTCCTTCTCATCCTTAGAGTTTGTAGAATCCAAAATCCAGTAATAGTCAGGGTTTTTTTTGGCTCTCCCCTCCCCCTTCTCCCCCTACCCCCCATCCCCCTCCCTTTACTCATCCCCATCCCTCTCCAAGAAGAAACATGGCTAATGATGTTAAGATGCCTGTTTTCAAAGGAACTGGATCAGAAGATCCAAAACAATTTTGGTTTTTATGTGAAGTTGTAGGGACCGCGAAGAAAATCAATGATGAAAATATAAAGAAATCGCAACTCATCACAACATTCTGAGATATAGAATTAACAAGGTACATGAAGTATTAAAATAATTAGTTTGAACATTTGCAAATATTAACATAGCGTTGATCAAAGAATTTAAGAAGTTGAAGTCTGAGTCGCAGTGCATCACTGAGTTGAAAGAAATTAAACATAAACCTACTGAGTCTGTTTGGAAATTTGATCAGAAACTTAAGGTATTGTTGGATCAAGAGAGCTTAGACATAGCTACATAGCAACATCAAGAATGCTTTATAGCTGTGTTGTTATCGCATATCAAACTACCATTGATGCAACAAAAGATAACAAGTCAAGATGAAGCTCTACAGATTGTGATGAAATTTGAAGCTTTGCTTATAAGAGATATTAATGCAGCTATGCAACATATTCAGAGTCAGATGGAAAACCTAACCCTACAGATACAAGATATAAATAAAAGAAAAGAAGTCCGATAAGAAGTATGGTGTACGAAGTGCATATTGGAGGGCCACTCTAAAGAAAAATTTCCTATCTTTAGGGATTACATGGCTAGTGGGGAACCGAATCCCTTAAATGAAGGATCCAACCTGTGGTGCAAGATATGTAAGACTAGAGGCCAACATCGCTCAGAAGACTGTTACCTGTTACAGAAATATGTGAAGACTCCAAGAACCTATATTGAAAATTATGTAAATCAGTAGGACATGATGAGAATAATTGTTGAGCGTATGAACTAATGATCCAGGACTTTTTTTCTTATAGATGCATCAAAATTACATGTAATAGAGCACTTAAAAACCATAGAAACATACACATGTAAAATGAAGATAAAAATACATAATCACGCATGATATCAAGACACAGAGATTTGATTACATAGCTCATCCAATTTGGACTAGATCTCCGGGCCCTCCTCAATAGTGGGGAGGCCTTCATTGATTAAATGACATGAAAAGATAAGAAGTACAAGAAGATTTTACATAAAAACCCTTATACCTCCAATCTAGAAATAGATGACAAATGGAGAGCCCAGCTTTAGAAACAGATAGCACCACTGACTTCTTGGTGAAAAATCATGCAGAATCACCTATCCGAACACCTAATTCTGAGAAATGAAGCTTCTGCATCCTCTCAAAACCTTCTGATCTATGAGGTAAGGTTCCAGCCACCTACCAGGAGGAAGTGCAGCTACTTTGCTCTATAAATCTACTGCTCTCTATTGCCCTCCCCTTTTCACTGTGCAGATAGCCCACTTTATATTCTGGTGGGTAGATTCCTTCATAAACCAGGCAGTTTCAGCAAAGCACAAGTTTAGCAAGCGGTTCGTTTCAACAATCACTATATTAGTTCAAAGACAGCTCACGGTTGTTTCAAAGAGAGGGTGTCGGGCCTGGAATAGTATGTAGGTAACAAGCCTGTCGAACAAGGAAAAACCTCCATCAAAAATAGTTCACAGACTGTTTCGCATTGAATCCATTAAACTGACATAATAATATAAAGAATTGGCATTTAATCCTTAGCCAACGGAATAATACAGAGAATCAACAGATTTCCCCAAACTCGACGGCTTTATCATCGGCGGCCATAGTCTATCGGTGATGCAAATTGCAATCGGAGAAACAAGGCTGATTCTCCAAAAGGGCCGCTGCACTATGTGATGGGCAAATTTGCAAACCGACAGACTCAACGAAACTATTAATTGCAACCCATAACCATATCGCATTCGGGATCCATCGTAATTCGCAATCAGCAGAGCCAGGGGGTAACATATATACGAGACGTTGTGTTGTGTGATATGCAATTGCGATATTGCAATTGCAACCCTAACTGCCAAGGGATGATTCTATATCCACTGTTCCTTGCGATTATCACATCGCAACTCAGTACGATGGGTGCTGATTTCTTTAACGCTGTGCTGCCTCTGATCTCGATTGCGATATCACAATTGTAACCCGATAGTGCTGGGGGGCGATTTCTTTAACCATGAACCTTTTCCTTTTGCAATCTGCGAAATGCGAGGCTAATGGTGGTCTGCCACTTGGTGCTTCCCCATTCGCTGAAGTTCTACCACATCATTTTTCTTCTTGCCATCGATCCAAGTCAAACTTGAGCTTTGACTTGCCCTAACTTCTTCATATGAGCTTGGATTCGAGTGCCGTTCACATCGTTAGAATAACGATGACGAGCACTTCGATCTAATTTATCAAGATTCTACCACTTTGAAGTTTGATCCTTTTTACCGTGCCACTGGTACTTTTTAGAGATCCACCTGGATCAATTCTCCTGGATCCATCCTCTTGGATCCTCCTGGATCCATCCTCTTGGATTCTCCTAGATCAATCCTCCCCACAAAGAGAAGATTTTGGTCCTCCAAAAGCGTTAAATAAGCTGTAACTGCTTTGTAAATTGTCTGCACCATAAGTATCCTAACCGGTCATCCTTCCTTCTCCTTCACCTTTGTCCTTCGGAGCCATAAGCAATGAGCCGACACCTACATCTCCCGCAAACCTGTAATACAATATCTTGCAAATTGCATGTTTAGCTATATGACCAGAAAAATGAGTAAAGCATCCCATACTTGCCACAAGTTTATAACACATACTCTGTGGTCAAGTTTACATAAAAATGGAAACAATACTCCAGCTATCAATACAAGGCCAAACATCATTGTTTCTTCCAAAAGAGATGGAAAAAACATCAACACTGCAACACATGATTTACAAAAATAAGGCTAAACACTATTGTTGCTTCAACAAGTGATGGAAACACATCATCACTTTCACAGTTTTAAATGCAACATACAATAAGGCTAAACATAATTGTTACTGCAACAAGTGATGGAAAACACATCATCACTTTTACAGTTTAAAATGAAACACATGATTTGCAAAAATAAGGCCATGAAATTCTACCACACCTAGAAGAACCATCTCCCACTTATCAAAGTTACTGGGTCATCTCCTTGTAGTGCATTCGATGGTCAAACAACTATTTTACCTAGTTCATGCATGGATGCTTTGTCCCTGTGACGTTTCTTTGGATGGAGCCTTTAACACGTGGCTCTTTGATGAACACCTCTATCGCAATGACTACAATAAGACTTCTTCCTCTAGATCTGCTTTACCTTCTTCTTTTCCTGCTGTTGAGAGGGTCTTTCACGCCTCATCCTTTTTTGTGTTGCTATTCTCCTCCAGCACTCAAAAAACACATGGTTATGCAATCCGCAAAAACTGCAAGTTTTTCTATGCCATGATTTCCATTCATTATTAAAAATATGGTTGTAATCAAAATGAACATTAGAATACCGAGACTAGTTATACCTTTCTTGTTGGTCTCTGGTATGATCATGGGAACGAGAGCTTGCCTCAGCTCTTTCTCTGCAATGCATACTGCCATAGGTTGATGGTGATGTGTTCCCATCATCCTCTTTCCTCGACAGTTTCAACAATGTCGTGGAAGCTTCTAACATCTTTGAGCACTGTCCTTCAGTGCACCCCAACCTTGCGAATCAAGGTCTTTGCTCAACCTCCAATGGTTGAGTTATGCCTTGGCCATTAACACCAAGTCCTTCTTCTTCCTTGTACCTCATCTTGGTAAGGAGTCTCATGTTTGTCCCTGTAATGAGTACTTCCACAGTTCCAATAGAAATTATACTATGTGAAGATGAAACTGAGGATAAATCAACATCTTTTACCTCCACTATCAATTTGGAAAGAAATGATGAAGAATTCTCATCATCCGTCGTTGGTGGTTCACTGGCTATTTTGGCGCATTCCCCAACTCCTTCCTGACATAACCAAGTCCTGCTCGATGGGGTAATTCTTCTACTTTGATGGGGTTTATGATTCTCTGGCCATTAATGCTGATTCTCTTCCCCTCATACCCCATTCTGCTTAACAGTTTGGAGCCGATTCTTGTGGTATGATTTTCAAAAATAGTGAAATCGACATTAGGAAAAATACACGGAGTTGAAGGATTACTTTTTACCTCACGGGGATCACGCTGCATCTTTTCCAAGGCCTCGTCCTTGGCTTGCAACTAGTGTAGCAACCTATGTTTCTCCTCTTTCTCTTCTCGTAGTAGCCTTCTTAATTCAACATTTTCTTCTTGAAGTCTCTGGTTAATCTCCCCATTTGAGGAAGGTGATGAATAAGATGCATAAGCATCGGAAGATGTGGATGATGCATCGCTCTCCGATCTCTCTGTCTCCTCCTCTCTTCTTTTCTCATATGCTTCATACATGATGTCCACCATTTTGGACATTTGCGGGAAGGTCTCATGCATTTCTTTATTATTCTCCATGGCTTCACACTCGGTCATTCACGTTCGCAACTCTTAACAGCAGCAAGACGCTTCTCTTCCCAATGAGCTTCAACATCCACCATGTCTCCTCTTCGTGATGAAAACCCTCTGAGGCTTATCTCTGGCTAGCGTACTCATGCAATTCGCATCAACTAAGCCCTGCACTGATACCACTTGATCCAGGGTTTTTTCTCTTATAAATGCATCATAATTACATGTAAAAAAGCAATTAAAAACCATAGAAACATATGCATATAAACTGAAGATAAAGGGACATAATCACGCAAGAGATCAAGACACCTAGATTTGATTATGAATTTCATCCAATTTGGACTACATCTCTGAGCCTTGCTCAATAGTGGGGAGGCTTGCATTCATTAAACAGCATGAAAAGAGAAGAAGTACAAGAATATTTTACACAAATACCCTTATACCTCCAATCTGGAAGATATATGACAAATGGAGAGCCAAGATCTAGAAGAAGACAACACCACTGACATCCTGGTGGAAAATCATGCAAAATTTCCTATCCAAACACCCAGTTCGGAGAAATGAAGCTTCTGCATCCTCCCGTAACCTTCAAATCTCTAAGGTAAGGTTTCAGCCACCTACCAGGAGCAGGTTTCACTGCTCTACTCTGTAGATCTATTTCTCTCTATTGCCCTCCTCTTTTTCCTGTGTGGATATCCCACTTTATATTCTGGTGGGCAGATTCCTTCATGAACCAAGAAATTTCAACAAAGGATAAGTTTAGCAAGCGATTCGTTTCAACAATCGGCATATTAGTCCGAAGACAACCCACAGTTGTTTCAAATAGAGGGTCTCGGGCCTGGAATAGTATGCAGGTAATAAACCTATCGAAAAAGGAAAAAACTCCATAAAAAACAGTTCACAAACCGTTTCACATTGAATCCATTAAACTGATAGAATAATATAAAGAACCAACACTTTACTCCTTAATTGACGGAATAATACAAAGAATCGATGTATTTCCCCGAACCTGATGACTTTATCATCAACAACCATAGTCTATCAGTGCCGCAAATCACAATGAGAGAACTAGGGGTGATTCTCCATAACAACCGCTGCATTATGCGATGGGCGATGTGTGAACCGACGGACTTGACGAAACTATTAATTGCAACCCATAACCGTGTCACATATGGGATCCATCGCAATTCGCAATTGGTGGAGCTAGGGGTTAACATATATACAGGACTCTACGCTGTGCGATATGTGATTGTGATATCACAATCACAACCCTGACTGTTGGGGGCTGATTCTGTAACCGTTGTTCCTTGCGATCTGTGATTGTGATTATCGCATCGCAACCCGGTACAATGGGGGCCAATTTCTATAACAATGCACTAGCTCCGATTTGTGATTGAGATATCACAATCGAACCCAATAGTGCTGGGGGTCTATTTATTTAACGGTGGACCTCTTCCTTATGGGATTTG
Source organism: Pinus tabuliformis (assembly GCA_031772625.1). NCBI lineage: Eukaryota > Viridiplantae > Streptophyta > Pinopsida > Pinales > Pinaceae > Pinus > Pinus tabuliformis. The sequence continues at coordinate 696,971,554 of CM062805.1, read as the reverse complement.
CAAAATGGAGGGCCAATGGTGCCCTGCCACTTGGTGCTTCCCCATTCGCTGAAGTTCTGCCATGTCATTTTCGTTCATGCTATTGGTCCAAGTCAAACTTGAAATTTGACTTGCCCTAACTTCTTCATATGAGCTCAGATTCGAGTGTTGTTCACATCATTGGAATCATGATGACGAGCACTTCGATCTGAAGCTAAGTTTATCAAGATTCTGCCACTTTTAAGTTTGAGCCTTTTTACCATGCCACTAGTACTTTTTAGAGATCCACATAGATCCTCTTGGATCCTCTTGGATCACTAATGATGGAGAAGAGTGCTGACACTTATAGAATGCAAGAAGAAGAACATGGATGTGAAGATAGTGGACAACACAATGGTCGAGGAGGCTACTAAGGAAGAGGTCAATGTGTTGGAGCTAGTCGAGGATGTGGACAAATCATTTGCTATAACTGCGGCTAGGCAGGTCATTTTATGAGAGATTGTTAGAACCCTACAACGGCATGTAAGTACTGTAAATCCTTTGACCATGTAATTGAATAATTTCCTATACTTATGGAGAAGGTGCAAGAAAAAAGGAATCAGTGGCTGACACAAAATATTCAAATGATGACTAGTGAAAGGAGGACTGACGAACCTCGAATTATTATTGTCACTACAAGTGGAGCTATGACCGGAAGTGATATAGCAGACGAGAAGAAAAAAATTGAAAATGCATGGGTTATAAAAAATGTTGAGAAAGTTCTTGTTTTTTATATTTAGAAGGAAAAATAAGTATTTATGGAAGCAAAGTGAAGCTTTATGGATGATGAAGCTTCAACCTCCAGTGTGCAACCAAAGCATAAAACTAGCTGCGACGTGTCATCAACTTCGGCACAAAATCAAGCTTTGACGCAAGACCAAGATTCGACAAAGGATCAAGCTCCGACATGAGACCAGGATTCAGCACATCAATCAGGTATTTTAAAGTATTTTCTGCAGACTTCTATAAAATTATTAAGAGATCAAAAGGCTGTAGAAGGGCTTCAGGAGTTGATAGATTCCTATGCATACAAAGAAGCACTGCAAAGTGAGATGTGCACAGTCAATAATTTTGATCAACAAAAGAGAATTGGAAGAGAGATGGGGCTAGCACGTAGATAGGAGTCTATGAGATGGATCATGTTACCCTAGATTTGGGATCTGATGCTTATGTCTTAATGAAGCAGACATGGGAGTTAATGGGTAAGACGAACCTACAGTGGTCACCTATTCAGTTAAGGATGGAAAATCAACGAAATATCTTCCCCTTAGGAAGACTACCATGTGTAATAGCGGACATTGAAGGAGTTCACACTACTGCTGATTTTGAAGTAATAGAGATTGTTGATGATAGTAGCCCCTACCCTGCATTTCTTGGAATTGGTTAGGAATTTGAAAATATGGATATAATTAATGTGAAGAAGAGATAGATGATATTTGAAGGGAATAATATGAGAGTAATTTTATTCTTGGATCCATCAAATGGGTAAGATATATAGAAACAATTAGAGAAGAATACTATGCAACTGATGTAGATAATATCTATCAAATGAAAGAAAAGGTGTAGGTTTTAACCCCATACATAAATTACCTGCATAAAAATTCTAAAAATATAAAATAAACGATGGAGAGAGCATAAAACATAAAACATATATACACAAAGAATTTTCCCTGGATCACAAAATCGGGACTACCAGATTGATTTTTCATTATATTCCTTTCAATGTTACAATACATATATATACATGTCAAAGCATCCATAATCCCCAATCCATTAACCCTGGATTAAAACATAATTGTAGTTCCCTTGACCAGATATACAAAATACCATGGACAAAAAACCATCATGCCCAAAAAACCATGTGCAAAATCCATGCACAAAACCATAGGTAGGTCCACCCACCTAAGATAGGGTCCAATTATTTTTCCCAGGGCGCTACCCTAGACCCGTGCAGGGGGGCTACTAACCTCTTGCATACCCCCAACAAGTGGGACAATCGCCCCCCTATGACCCCCCTGCTGCACCCGTCGCAACATACAACAGGGGATACCACCCCCTTATGACTCCCCCGCGCGTGGGGTAGTTGTGGAAAGAAAATAAACACACACCCAACAAAAGGAACAATATTGGGTTAACCCTACTCCATAAGGAAAGTTGACTTGGGAGCATGAAAGTTCTTGTACCTTAGAATCAAAAGAAGAGTTGGAAAACTGATAGAATAGGTTGGATGAAGTATCCACGAGGCACTGTGCAATAATTACCAAATCAATTCGTTGTATGACATTTGAGCTATGTAATCTGCCTTCTTATGAATTCTTGGTTGATGTAAATACTTTTATTGATGATTATGAAGAACAGGATCTAGAGAATCAAAGGTTGTTAGCCTTGGATATAGCCTTGAAAGATACCCTTTCTAGATTGTGGGGTTCACACAAGAAGAACATAGAAGGTTAGTAGGAATGTCGAAGATTGATGTGGATAAGGCTTGGATAGATAGATACAGAAATAGAGATAAAATATGATGGTGAAACTAATCTTAGGAAGCATATCCAGCTATGCACTACAACATGGAAGTGTATTCCATAGAAAGAATGGGTACATGGATTCATTCATACATTGGGGACAATCCCTAAGAACTGGTACTTAGAAACAAAGCTTCGACATGGTACAATAAATTGGAAAGACATGATTAATGGATTCATATTAACATTCAACTTTGAGGATGATTTCCCATACATAGATTTGGCCCTTCAGATAGTTAAGAAGAGGATATTTGAGAATGCAACCCCATTGACATGGCAACAACCTAATTGGGCTGTGCAGATAGAAAATGCACTAGAATTCTATAACCTTACTACAGAAGAAGAAGAAGATCCTCGCAACATCGACACAGAAGAATTAGAAGGATATCGTGAAGTAGCTAGACTTGAGCTAGAAATACCAGATATAACAAAGCCACTGAAGACTAAGAAGGTGAACATAGGATCAGAGAAGGAACCTAAGTTTGTAACAATAGGAGACTATTGGGATGAAGAGACAGTTAGTAAAGTCACAGATTTACTTCATGAATACCAAGAACTGTTTCCCACTAGTTTTTTAGAAATGAATGGTATAATAGGAGATTTAGGATTCATGAAGATTCCCCTTAAGCCTGGTGTGAAGCCAGTCAAACAGAGACCTTACAGGCTGAACCCGAGGTATAAGGAGAAAGTAAAGATAGAGCTTGATAAGATGATAGTAGCAGGAGTTATTGAACTAGTAGAAGAATTAGAATGGGTAATTCCTATGGTGGTACAAGAAAAGAAGACTCAAGGAGAAATTAGGATCTGTGTTGATCTGAGAAAGTTGAATGATGCATGTTTACATGATCTCTTCCCTACCCCTTTCACAGATGAAGTACTAGACTATGTAGGAGGTCAGGATGCTAACTCATTTACAGATGGATTTTTAGGTTATCATCATATTAGGATTGCACCTGAAGATCAACATAAGACCACATTTGCTACAGAATGGGGCTCATATCAATACACAGTAATGCCTTTTGGATTAAAGAATGCCCCTGCTATATTTTATAGAGTGGTGGTTGCAGCTTTTAAAGAATATATCCACAATTTTTTAGAGGTATATTTTGATGATTGGACACTACTTGGGTTGTTAAGTAAACATATTAGAAGTTTAAGACTTATACTCAGCACATGTAGACAATATCAGATCACTCTGAACCTAAAGAAGTGCATATTTTGTGTACCTTTTGGCATATTGTTGGGACACATTGTTTGTAAGAAAGGACTAATGGTGGACCCTACTAAGATTGCTATCATTGTGAATTTCCCCCACCTAAGATAGTAAGGTAGTTTCGCATTACATTGGGACATACTGGGTATTATAGGAAATTCATTAAAGGGTATGCGCAAATCACTGTGCCTATGGAGAAATTGTTAAAGAAGGATGGAACTTTTCAGTGGAATGAAGAACGTCAGAAGAGCCTCGACATATTGAAATAAAAAATGGTAGCCATGCCTATATTAGTGTTCCCTGATTGGAATAAGGAATTCCATGTCCATGTGGATGCCTCTTGTATAACTTTCAGAGTAGTATTGGCACAACTTGGTGTAGGAGAAATTGATCACCCTATGGATTTTACAAGTAGAAAGCTATCTAAAGAAGAAAAGAATTACACCACTACAGAAAGGGAAGGACTAGCCATGGTGTATGCTTTGTAGAAATTTAGACACTATTTGCTGGGATCACACTTTAAAATGTTTACAAATCATTTTGCGCTAAAGTATTATGTTAATAAGCTTGTCATAGGAGGAAAGGTTTGCAGATGGTTACTATTATTCCGGGAATATGAATTTGAAATCATTTTTAAACCAGGAAGACTGAATGCAGGATGTGACCATCTGTCAAGATTAGAAACAGGGGAAGAAACAACCAACACAAGGGATAATCTCCTGGATGCGCAATTATTTGCAATCAGATTTTCAGATGACAATTTTGGAAATATCGTTCAGTTTTTGACCATATGGATGGCTCCTTTAGATTATACTACACAACAAAAGAATACCTAGGAAAGATAGATACATAATAACGAATCATGGAAGCAGTCGCAGCAACTGCTGGTACACTCACAACAACATAAAACACAACAACATCCTCACAAAAACAAGAGAGATCTCCATAAAATAAACCAACCAAGGAGGAGAGAACAAAGAAGAAACAAGATAAGAAACCTGTCAAACCTCAACAAGAAGACGAGAAAGTCAGAGACATTGAGGAAGAAGTGGAGCACATAGAGCAGATGGAAACAAATGGCGCAAAACTTCCATCGCCTCTACCACCATATGTTTCACCGAGAAAACCGAATGCTAAACCAGTGAAATACTCGAAGGATGCAAAGTTTGGCACCTTCGCACCCCTATTTCCAGAGGAAGTACCATTTATTAGGGAATTACTTGGGAAAATATTGTAGTTGAAGTTCGTAGAATACGACTTCAACAACATGAAGAAATACCCACAGTTCACACCAGGATGATATCTGAAAGAAGTAAACTACCCAGAGAGTGGTGTGACAAGGTTAGAGCTGTAGCAGTGGGAAAATGAATTTGCGTAGTCAGAATTGATGAACACGCTGAATGTGCCACACTTCAAAAGAAGTCTGGGGAGCACAACTTGTGTGTGATAGTTGCTCATGCTGGTGCATGATGAATGCTTATGGATGGGAAATAATATCCCTATAGATCCAATGTTGATATGGAGAATCACCAGACTACCATATCAAGGGCGGAACCCCGCAGAAGAATTCGTTGGAAAATATCAGGACCGCGCCATAATTGACAACATGAATAATAAGTTTAGTCTGACAAAAGGAAAGAGGGGATATGATATAAAATCAATCAACGACTAGGAATTTCACTTCGTGCCACAAATATTGGCTGGGAGGATCATGAGAAAGTGTCGAGCTAATGAAGTCGCTATAACTGTGGTTTTATTAGCTACGCAATGCGCTAATGAGGTTCAGTACAATTGGGCTAAATACATTTGCAAATAATTTTTGGATGACTGTCGCGAGGTCTAGGAAAAAGGTACAACATTTCATTATGCATGGTTAATTTTGATTATAGCAATGCTGGCATGGAGAGAACCAGAGGATTCACAATTCCCTCCAGTAGCTTCAGATGTTTGTGAAGTTGCGCGGTATGCCTCACTGTGGTATACCACCCAACTGTCGTGAGAAATGGAGAACATGATTTCTTTATGTTATATCACATGGATTTACATATGTTGGTGAACCAACACCCTAGCCTCTCGTTGAGGCTATACAAACAGTATAATGTTGTTGCGAAGTTTAAGGCTAATTTCCATAAAGTATATATACAGGCTCGCAGGGACACAAAAAATAAATGGCATCCCCTGCCATACTTAGTAACAAAAGATTACCTCTTAGAAATAGTACAACAATGGCCAGCAGAATGGATGACTACGCTAGAGGTAGAGGCAAAGGCAAAAGATAGTGTGATAGAGGAGGACACCTCGCAACATGGTCAAGTGAGTGGAAAGCACAAAGATAAGGATGAGTAGGAATCAGAAGAAGAGGAGAAACATGACGAGGGTCACTAGGATCCTCCTGAAGGAGATGAGAACAATAAGGAGTCTGGAAAGAGAGAAACAGAACAAGCTGTCGCAGAAAAAAGGAAAGCATCGGGTGAAATTGCCACAAATATCAAGAAGAAGCAAAAGGCAGATAAGATGAAGGATATCATGCTAACGGCCCTTACTGATGGGGACATGGAGAAGATTGGGGATATAATTCACAAGGTGAAAATAGAGTCATGGAGTAAGTGGGAAGATCACTACAACACACTTCTCATAGTTGTGTGGGAGCGAATTGAAGAACTTAAAATTTTGGCAGAGACAGTTTCACAACCAGCGTAGGTAGTGGAGAGGATTGAAGAAGAGAGGAAAATAGAGCCTACACTTGCAACGAGGTTAGCGCCAATACCCGCTGGATCCCTACAGTTTGACTTCGCCATTCAACGACAAGAAAAAGGTTGGGGGCATGTCAATATGAACATCGTAGTGGTACCATTGCAAAGAATACGCAAGGTGCACATGGAGATAATAGAAAAGCTGAAGCTACACAAATAACATACCTCATAGTTGAATATTCAGATAGAGAAATATCAGGCTTCGCTTCAGTAAAAACTTAACCAGATGATCCAGGAGAGGGATCAAGTAGTTCAACAATAATAGAAGATCACGAAGGTGATTGAAGAAACATGTAGAGAGATTTTGGACCTCAATGTTTGAGAAGAAGAGCCAACAAAGGACAAGGTCACGAAGCTAGGCCTTGCAATTAAAGGATAGAAGGATAAAATTGCAACAATACAATTTAAATATGAATGCAGATCAGTGAGCTACAAATGAAGTTGCAGCCAACCACGCCGCAGAAAGTAAGAGAGCATAGGGAGACTGACCTGAAGATCACAATGGGAAGCATCTCCACAACAATGGAAGACTGTGAAAAAAATTTAGATGAGAGTTTGCAGATTTGGACTTTGCTACAGGAAGATCCAAATGTACATAAATTACAGGAAGAGATTCAACAAAAGAAGCAGCAACGAGAAGAAATTTGGGAATATGAGAAGACCTTACCAATCTCACAGAAGCTTGCCAAAACCAATGACGTAAAGGTCCTCCAAAAGAAGATTGAGGAATTGAAGAAGGAAGAACAAGTTTTAATAGAGAGGTCTCAACCATGGAAGGATGAGGCTCTCCAACTATCACAGGTAGTAGACGATAAGCTTCAAGAGATTCGACAAAGGGAGACAACGATGGTGCAGAATGCTGCAGAACATGTGACAGAAGCACTGTTGGAAGAGGTGCACAATTAAGAAAAGAAGTTCACAGAGACTCTGCAATAGTTCAACAATACTTACTATAGTATTGCACCAAAAATTAGAGGCAAAGCGAAAGAATGACTCGGGCTGAGTCACATGTGAGTGTTGGGGGCCTGTTGGACATAGCCCAAATTGGGTTAAAATTTGGTAAAGACTCTGCATTTTGAGGAGAAAAGTGCACAATGGAGAGTGAAGCAGAGTGCTAAGTGGACTGTGCAGCGAAGTAGTTGAAATATACTGTGCGGTATAAGGGCGTATGAGTGGGTCGAAGCCCCTCCTTTTTGTAAAAGCATGTGATAATGTAAAGGATCAATGGTTTTAGCTGCTTGTTTTAGGGAGTCCATGGTATTTGGACCATGGTATTGTAATGATGCAACCCTCGATGTAATAGCATAAATAAGGTCAAATAATAAGAAGAAAATCATCTTATCACTGAGATCAAGATCTTTGTTATGATTGAACTTTTATGCTTTGTTGTTGGAAGAAGAGGCGAGGCTATGCAGCTGAGTGCATAGAGGCCTGAGTCTGTAGCTGAGTGCGTAAGCAACCTAAAACTTAGTGTGCAGGTCAATAACTTTTTGTTTTACAAGATTTCTTATTATAAGTAACATTTCTTATGGACGTAGCCCCAAATTGGGGTGAACTATGATAAAATTGGTGTCTTCATGTGTATATTTGTTGTAGTGTAGTAGTTTATTATAGTTTCACTTTATTTTAGTACAATGATGATTTATGGCTTATATAGCATGTTTAAGTGATTGAATGAATACGACGAAGTGATTTATGAATTTTAAGAATAAAAGATAATATAAAACACCACATCACATCATCCTTTAAGGCTACAGAAACCTAGTTCTGCATCCTCCCATAGTCACTTCGGGAGAGACTGCGATCTTCTTACAGGTCATTTCCGAAAGGGCCAATCATTGAGGGTTTTGTTTGTGTGTAGTATAGATCAAACCTAGGTCAACCCAAATGTTGGCTTGCTGGGGCTTGACCCAGGTTCGGAGGTGATTTGGCCAAACAAATCTTGATACTACTGACCCTTTTCGGCAACAGTCTGCGAGGCGCGGATTGAGGTCTCACCTGAAGTAGTATGGGAGGGTGCTAGAACCAGGTTGCCGCACCTTGGATATGTCTGATGAGTTCAAGTGGTCCGCGGTTTGACCTTGCACACACGTCGCTACGAGCACTTACCTATACCTCACACCCTGAGATTCCGCCTTCGCACAGCCCTACTCGAGATTCAAACAGTGTTATTACCCAAGTCCTTACTAGTAATCCAATATTAGTTGATTAACTTAGCTTGTTTGAATGATTTCGGTTATACTTAACAATATTCACAATTCATACAAGTGCATGTAGTAAAGAAACAATATATTCGTAAATGATATCAAACAAGAAATAACTCAGAACAGATACATAGAATTGGTAACAAAACATTTCTTTATTAATCTCTTCCCCGATTATAGACTCGACTCTGCCTGCACACTCAGCTGCAGGGGTCCGCGCACTCAGTTGCAGACTCTACTAGGCCTCTGTGCACTCAGCTGCAGAGTCTTCTCCTACTCTATGACCCAATACCCACTTAGACACTTGCTCTGTGCTTCTACTTTCTATCTATTAGATTCCATTCCTTCTATCTCCCTTTACAACTTAGAACCTCGCTCTATTTATACAATCCCATGGTTCGCGGACCATGGGTAGGCCAACCTTACATTCAAAACTAGGGCGGAAACCCTATGACTCTAACATACATTTCGCACCGGAAATTCGCGGAGATTTACAACAATATCAACCCAAAACTAGGGCTTTGAGACCCAAAACATGTCGTGGGGGATTCCATGCCCAACAGGCCCCCAACACAAACATCATGACTCGCCCTCGACTCACTCTATCGGCGCAGAAATCTTGGCTCGGAGTCCCTCGAACTGTCCTCGAACTATGCTGATGTTGGTAGCGCACTGCACCGCTACTTGTTGAATATGTTGCATCCTCCGTTATGAGACCTCTGTGGCTAAATTGTTTCCTTAAATTTGTACCAGCATTTGTGGCATATGTTAATAGTCCCGCGCCTTTGTTTGGCTGCTCGGAGCGCGAAGACTGTGCTTCGGTCGGCTAGTTAGATAGCTGGCCCACCCATGTAGGGCTTCAAGTGGCTGCCATTTACTTTGCCTGGGAAGGGTTCTCCATTTAGTTTGACTAGATGGACCGCGCCTCTGTTTGTGACCTCCTTAACCACGTATGGTCCCAGCCAATGCATTCTGAATTTTCCCAGGAAATTTTCGAACTTACTATCATACAGCAGCCCTAAGTCATTTACCTTGAAGGTGCACAACTTGATATGGTTGTCATGCTAGGATTTTTCACGCTGCTTTTGTACCTGTTGATGAAACCCAGCCAAGAACTGTTCTTCCTCAAGTTCGTCCAATTGCGCGAGCCTTTCCTCCAGAGCTTCGCGGTCCGTCATCCCTGTGAGTGTTGCTATGCGTAGACTAGGTATGATATATTCCATCGGCATGACAACTTCCATGCCATAAACTAACCAGAAAGGTGTTTGTCCTGTCAATTTCTTGCACGTTGTCTTGTAAGCCCATAGCACAGTAAGTATGCATAGGTCCTAATCGCTTCGCTGCGCGTTGCACACTTTGGTCAGCGCAGTCTCTAGTATTTTATTGAAGGCTTCTACAATCCTATTGGCTTGTGGGTGGTACGGTGTACTTTTCTGATGATACACCTGGAATTCTTCCATCATCCGCTAATGGTTTCGTTCACGAAATGTGTTCTGTGATCACTCATTAAGTTTTTCGGACAGCCAAATTGGGTCAACACATTTTCAAACAAAAACTTCGCAGCCGTAGTGGCCGTGCAGTCTTTGACCGACTGTGCTTCCACCCATCATGTCAGGTACTCTGTCGCGGTGATGATGTAGTGCATGCCCGTCTTTCCCTAAGGTCTGATAGGTCCCAGAAAATCAATTTCCCATTTCTCGAACTTGCAGGGTCATTTGCAGATTCAATGACATCTCTTCCCTTCGCGATGGTTTTCCAGTCCTTTGACATATATCACATGCCTTACAGTAGGCTTTCACATCTTGGTGCAGGGTTGGCCACTAGAACCCTACCCAAAGAATATTTTGTGTAGTTGCTCATCCTTCATAGTGTCCTCCTGTAGTGCTCCCATGTGCTTCTACAAGGATCTGACTTCGTTCAAATTTAGGTACGTATCTTCGTAATATCTCATCATTTCACATTTTGTATAGGTGCCCCGCGATGACAGAGAAATCTGTCGCGTGCACCATCAATTCCTTCTTCTGTTGGATGGAGTATTCCTTCAGTGCAGTCCCTGTTGTCAGAAAATGGATTATATATTCGAAGTACCCGTCCGCGACCCGCACCGCAAAGAGCTTAGCATCAGGTAATCCTTCCTCCAAACTAGTAGGTTCCTCACCTGTCTCAATACGCGACAAGTGATCCGATCCTGCATTCAGGCATCCAAGTTTGACCACGACCTCAAAGTCATATTCTTGAAATAATAAGAGCCACTTGCATATGTGCCCCCCCAACACAGGCTTATTGACCAAGTATTTCAGTGCAGAATGGTCTGTATACATCTTGAAATGTCCTCCTAGAAAATAGTGTTGGTATTTTTGGAGTGCATACACCATCGCTAACCCCTTGTGCTCAGTTGTAGAATAGTTCTTCTTGACTTTAGAAAATGCACGACTTGCAAACGCGATAGGGTGGTCCAATCCCTCACTACCCTCTTGTGTGAGCACTGCTCCCAGTGTGATACATGACGCATCAACATGGACATGAAACTCCACATCCCATTTTGGGAAGACCAAGATGGGAGCAGAGGCCAATTTCCCCTTTAGGACATCTAATCTCTTCATGCAATCATCATTCCAACAGAATGTGACATCTTTTTTCAATAGTTTCTCCATCGACGTAGTGATTTGGGCATAGATTTTGATGAACTTCCTGTAGTATCCTGTGTGTCCCAAGGTAGCGCGTAACTGTTTAACACTTCGCGGTGCTTCCAAATTTAGAATTACTGCAATCTTAACAGGGTCCACCATCAGCCCCTGTTTGCAGACCACGTGTCCCAACATGTTTCCAAAGGGAACGAGGAATGTGCACTTCTTAAGGTTTAGCGCAATCTAGTGCCGTCAGCAAGTATCCAACATCAAGCGTAAAATTGCTACATGGTGCTTAACTAATCTGAAGACAGTCCAATCATCCTGATAAACCTCCAAGAATTTGTGGATGTATTCTTTGAACGCGGCAACAACGGTGCGTGAAAATATGCTGGTGCGTTCTTCAATCCAAACGGCATAACGATGTATTGAAAGCAGCCCCATTCCGTTGCGAAGGTCGTTTTTGCTCCTGTCTTTCGGTGCGATCTTGATCTGGTGGTACCCCGAGAACCCATCCGTGAACAAGTATACTTCTTGTCTGCCAACATTTTCCAATACTTCATCTCTGAATGATGTCGGGAATGGGTCGTGTACACAAGCGTCGTTCAACTTCCTGAGGTTCATGCATATTCTTATTTCGCCCTTCTACTTTTTCTCCTATACTACCATAGGACTCAACCAATCGGATTCTTCCACTGGCTCAATAATTCCGGCTGTAAGAATTTTGTCTAATTCTAGGTGGATCTTTTCCTTATATTTCGGATTCAAGCGATAAGGCCTCTACTTAATCGGCTTCGTGTTGGGTTTTAGGGTGATATTCATCATTCCTAAGTCGCCAACGATCCCTTTTAAATCCGTAATTTTGGTCAGGAATAGGACTTGGTATTTGCAGAGTAACTCAACGACCTTATTCACCATGGCATCATCCCAATAGTCACCGAGCATTGCATACTTTGGTTCTACATCCATCCCAATGTTTACTTGCTTTGTTTTTAGCGGCGCGGTGATGTCGGGATCCTCAATCAAGGGTCCTTGAACCTAACGACAAACTTCAATTTCAGGAATGTTAATATTCCATGGGTCCTTATCATCCTCCTCAATATTTACGTTGCAACACTCCGACGCGCAACTTAGCTGTGTCACCTATTCTGGCTGAAGCACTTCCATTAGCTCCTGCGGTATTTTGAAGATAGTTGCTTTTACTGCTTGTAGCACATCATCAACAGTATCCCACCAATGATCTTCAAACGTGAAGGTTAACAGGAATCCTTCGTGCAAGATGTCCCATTCGCTCGTGCCATGGTGGAGCTCCGTCTCAATATACCAATTCATGGGTATGACATCCAGAGTATGACAAAACAAATGCACCCATTCAGGTTGTGGCTCTTCCCCGTAGACCTTGGTCCATTTCGCGAGGTGTGTACATGGATCATCCTGTCCATCATACTTGTTTGCTAGCCGCATCCATGGTTTCCCAAATTGTAGGTGCATCATCCTTCTGCATCTGCACCAGTCCTCAAAGATTCTTTGGTGCGTACCCCACCATATTGTGGGCGTAGCGCACAGTGCCCATTTCAGAGCGTCAAAACGCTGCTGTTCTGGCACCTCTATTTCAATTTTGTTCAAGAATTCATACACCTTGGTCAACCCGTCATACATAGGTATATCCCTCACCTCTATTGCTACACATCGTTATCATTATGTTACAGTTTAGCGTGGTTACCTCGTGTAACCGGTTCTGCCATCATTCTATTTCCTCATCTGAATCCGATGTGCAGGAGTGTTTGCACTCCCACGAAATCCTGTCATTTGTTGTAGGATTTACCCAATCCTGTTCCTAAGCGGTTATCTTGTAGATACAGTTTAGCTCATCCTCGCTCTCGTTGTTGCACACTGGCTCTGTGTATCGCGATCCTTCCGCAGGGTCTAAAGGTACCACTACACGCAGTGACTTTTCTCCAAAATCATTTTGCGCTTCTTTAGGTTTATCACTCCGTTCATGTTAGTGGCCCAATCAATTCCTAGTAGCGCGAGATAGGGATTGTTGTCATCGACAATCTCTATCACTTCGAAATGTACAAGCACGCTCGCACCCTCAATGTCTGCCGTTATTCCCTGCAATCTTCCCATCGGTAGGATATTCTACTGGTTTTCCATTCACAATTGAATAGGGGACCATTGCAACGTAGGCCTGCCCATGCGCTCCCATGTCTGCTTTGGCAGTACATTCACATCTGATCCTAGATCTAGAATCACTTGATCCATTTCATACTCTCCGATTTGCGCAGTCAATCTCATTTCCCTTCCTGTTCGCGATGTGTGCTTCCCGAGCTTCCGGACTATGCACGATTCTCCTAACCTAGCGCACCTAGTGATGAGTTCTTGCAGCCCCTTCACAGCCTTTCTATGTCGCAACAGCTTCATGCATGTCTCTAGAAATGTAGTAAGCATTGACGGGTCCATCTTCGGTTATGGTTTGTCCTTACTACCTAAAATGGAGGCCTCTGTGAAGCTCTTCTTAGCTTCTATCAATGTCTCCTTCACACGCTCCAAATCAAATTCAGGTTCCTTTGTAGGAGCCTTGCAAACCCACGCACTCTCTTTGTGTTGCTTGCCCTTGTCATCTCCTGTCATGATATCACTTCGAAGCACGATGTTTACATTCGGGTCCTCATCATTTGCAAGTTCTGAGTCGGGGGAGGCTGGAGTATCCCTTTATCGCATAGCCTCGCTATCAGTGTAGGGCAGTCCTCTGTCTCATGATCAAATTGGGTACAATATAAACATGATGCTCTCATCAGATTTGTACATTCGCAGGCATAATGCCTTGGCCCTCCGTAATTGTAACAAATCAACTGTTCGCGACCCCTTCCTGGTCCCATTCCGCCTCGACCCCATCCGCGACCTTGAAATCCCGTGCGTGCCATCCCTGTATTTTGATTGAGGGCTTGCGTTTCTGTCTGCACTCTGTAGGTAGGAGTTCGATCCATCATCAATTCATAACTTCTGCAGGTGCGCTCATCATGGCCTACCGACCTACAAAAATTACAGAACAATTGCTAGGACATCTACGTATACTTCTGTAATAGATGACAATTATCTGTAGCATGTTTTCCTCCTATCTGACAAATCACGCACCATAATTCAAGCTTCGCGCTCGGTCCTGCTTGTGACTCTAGTCTTAATGGCATCGGCGCTCCTCCCACTAAGTAGTTCACAAAGACTGGACAATGGTGCTTATCATGTCCTTGTCCCTTGCACTTTATGCACCATACCTCCTCGCGCGCCTCTGGTTGAGTTGTCTTGTCCTGTTTCAAAATCTGCATTTCCAGACATAAATTTTTCAATTGCGCATGGATTTGTTGGACTCCCAGGTCAGGATCTTGTATTGCGGTCTTGTGTAGTCTCATTGCAATCTCCAAAGCTTCGAACTGGGTGGATAACTTCTATTGTGGCAACGCCGTCCTTAAATGCGGCGTTAGTGACGCTACAAACCATGCGCGATGTTGTCCATCTGTCAAGGTCATGTTGGCTTCATGAATCACACTCTTCAGTCTCTGATCTAGATCCCATGGGGTCTTGCCTGGAAGCATCGCGATTTCCTTAAACCCCATAAGGGATTGTGTCTCCAATTTTGGCCTGCTAAATTCCTTATTTAGCGCAGCCTGGATATCTGCGATCCCCATGTTTGGATGGTCATTAGAATGCTTAATGTACCATGTTAGTGTGTGATCTTGAAACGCGCTTACCAGCATTGCCTTCTTTATATTTTCATCCACAACTCATTGTGCTTCCCATACAGCTTTTACCACAAACCAAAATTGGTCGGGATCTTCGTTCCCTACTCCTTTGAGTACCGAAAAATTTATCATGCTCGCCATATTGAACTGTGGTGGTGGCTGAGGTGGTGTGGGCGGAGATGGACCTGAAGATGGTGAGACTAGTGGTGGTGTAGGTGGAGGTGGTATGTACGGAATTCATTGCCTTATCAGACTAATCGCACTTCTTGGCGAAACTTTCGCGAGCTCTTCCTTGCTTTCTCGTCGAGGTAAAATCAAGGGGCTATTCTGTGCTACCTTCGTTTCTATAGATCCTCCCACTTCGTGTAGTCCCAAACATAAATATATTCACATAACCCGCTTTTCACACAATAGCATTTTAATCCAAGTGTTCAAATATTTAATGTACTTACCTCACGGTCCTTTGAGGAAGCGTCATTCTACCTCACTGTAGCTGACTGAAGTATCTACCGCAAATTCAGTGATAAATCCTCCTATAATTCGATCGAGCCAATGGTACACAATGCGAGCGATCTTATCTTCCAATGCTTCTAGTCCACGCACCAATTCTGGAGTCCACACAATCGGTTTGTTGAGCCTACACCTTCCCTCACTATCTGCTAGCTTCGCGATCCACTCATACAACTCAGAGGGGAAGGATGCAAAGAAAATTTCGTGGATTTCCGTATATAAGTAGTGCTCTAACCATTGTTCCTTTTGTACTCGCAGATCCCTATTTTGCTACACCGCGAACTCGTGAATTTTTTTGTCCAACCACCCTTCAATTTCTTTCTTCGTCGGATTTCAGTGACATGACATCAGACATCCCTTATGCAGATCCCGGTCCCAACAATGGAACCATTTGTTGGCTTGTTGGGGCTTGACCCAGGTTCGGAGGTGATTTAGCCAAATAAATCCTGGTACTACTAGCCCTTTCGGCAATAATCCACAAACCACGAACTGACGTCTCACCCAAAGTAGTATGGGAGGGTTCGAGAACCAGGTTTCCGCACCCTGGAGATGTCTGATGAGTCAAGTGGTCCGCGGTTCGACCCTGCGCGCACGTCGCTACGCGCACTTACTCGTACCTCGCAGCCTGAGATGCTGCCTTCGCGCAACCATACTCAGGGGCCGAACAATGTTATTACCCAAGTCCTTACTAGTAATCCAATATTAGTTGATTAACTTTGCTTATTTGTATGCTTTTGGCTTAACAATATTCACACATACAGTGCATGTAGGAAACAAAACATAAATGATATCAAACAAGTAATAACTCATAATAGATACACACAATTGGTAATACCTTTCTTTATTAATCTCTTCTCCGATTACAAACTCAATTCGACCCTGCGCACTCAGCTGTAGGGGTTCACGCACTCAGCTGCAAACTCTACTAGGCCTCTGCGCACTCAGTTGCAGAGCTTTCTCCTACTCTACGACCCAATACCCACTGACACTTGCTCTGTTATTATACTTTCTATCTATTAGATTCCATTCCTTCTATCTCCCTTTACAACTTAGAGCCTCGCTCTATTTATACAATCCCATGGTCCGCAGACCATGGGTAGGCCGACCTTACATTCAAAACTAGGGCAGACAACTCTATGACTCTAACATACATTTCACGCCCACAATTTGTGGAGATTTACAATAATATCAACTCAAAACTTGGGCTTTGAGCCCCAAAACATGGCGTGGGGAATTCCATGCCCAACGCCAAATCATAACCAACATGCATCCAGGAGAAGACATAACCCTAGACATCTCCAATTTCACATTTGATCAAATAAAGCACAAAATCATTCAAGAAAGGAGGAATTAATTTCCAAGTGAGATATATTGATCAATATCTACCAATATGGAAAGAGAAATTGTTTCAAACATAAAGACCAATACAAAGGAAATCACTTTAGCATGTGCAACCTTTGCAGTAGCCACTAAAAACAACATCAATTATCTCACTCTTAAGGTTGAATGGTTGAAGAAAGAACTAGTTGATGCAAAGAAACATAATGAGCAACTTCTTATTGAAAATCAAAGGGCACCTTCCACAGGTTCCAGTAGAGAAGGTCTACAGTCCATGATACTTAAAGAACTTATGCAGTGTGAAGATAAAATAAAGAAATTTTACAAAGAGATGATGATCGTGCACAAGGTAATTGTGCCTTTGTATGAAATCCAAAAGGTATTGTAGGAAAAATTGAGGATTGTAAGATTAGCTCACATGGCTATAGATATGATCCAAGAATGGAGCAAAAAATACATAAATGCACCAACAATGTTGGCTAGCAAAGGAAGGATAACATATGTAATGGACAAAGCTGAGATAAAAATACATGTGCAAGCTTATGATTATCTCAAAAGCCACATATCCATCACTATGTTTTCCTATCTGAAATTGCATTCTAGATTGGCACTAAACTTATGAAACTGTAGTCAAATTCCACTTTGGACTACTCATTTGATGGAGATGATTATGGCATTAAATTCCTCTTTTTGAGAGGACCAAAATCGACCTAAAGATCACCTTGTTCAGATAAGCAGAAGTTGGTTTTTGATTTTGTACACCCACTAATGGATATTGGATCAGGTTGGCTTCAATATCATGCACACTTGGATAGGTTGGTATCAACATCAAATGGACATTTTCTGGCACCCCTGGAAGCCTATAAATACAAGTGACCTAGAAGCTCATTTGAACATCACAATATCAAGCATATTCTTCTCTTGTATCTGATTTGGTTTGGCACATTAGTGAAGGAAAAGGTTGTACGAAGGTTCGAAGTCTCAAATCCGAAGCTCACACAAACTTAGGGTTTCTGTTTTGGACGCTGGCATAGAACTGGGAAATTTCGTCCTTGGGTGCACATATGCTATGGTCAAGACAATGTCTAGAAACCTACATATGCATGCACACTAACTTGAAGGGAGTGTCCAACAATTTGACTACATTTTACCAACATATGAAGTTTTCTAAAGCTGTCTGAAGTCTAAATCAAGTGTTCTCTAATATATTCTGCCATTGTAAACTAGTTTTTGAAGTTGTTGGGTTGTATTGCTGATCATATTGTATTGGGCTCATTGTACTCTCTTCTAAACATTTTATAACAATTGAATAAAAAAATAATTTCAAAGGGTTTTCCCCCTAGTGGGTTTCTTCCATGGTCTTTGACCAAATCTAGTGTCTCTTGTTGATGTGCTGATTGTCTTCTTTGCCATTGCATTCATTGTTCTATCTTCAATTAAAGTTGATGAATGGAAATAATAATTGTAATTGGAAATATTGCTAATTGAAGTTTGGAATTGGGCTAAAGTAATTGATACAACATAGAACAATATAAAAAGTAACATGGTATCAGAGCTAAGGTAAAGGACAAGCCCAAAAGGAGACAGGCCTTGAAGCACTCATCTTTGGAAAGTTGAAAGAACCGATCTAGTCAAAGTCAAAATGACTTCCTTATTCAAGAGTGATGAGAAGCTAGGTGACTCATCTAATTTTGCTACATGAAAAGTGAGGTTGGAGATCATAGCTGATAACAGTGATTTTATGGACTACATTCAAGGAAAGGTACACGAGCCTATGGAGAATGCATCCACTGTTGTCAATAACAATAAGAAGAAAGATGATTTAAAAGAAAAACAAATTATAGATGATAGTTTACAAGATAATCTACTTCAAAATGTTGGAAACTTGAGAAGGTATAAAGACATGTATGATAAGGTAGTTGACATGTATGGTCAACAATTTGAATGAAATCCTCACCTTGAAATATCAACTCAAAGACACCAATATGAACAAAGGAGATTCCATACAATCCTACATAATGAGGATCTCTCATATTAAAGATCAATTTCTAAGAGTTGGAGAAGCTATGCCTGACAAGGAACTGGTGGTCATGACTCTAATAGGCCTCCCCCATGTTTGAGAAACATTCATCACTACTATAAGAAACAAAAATGTCCTCCCTTCATTTGATGAAATTGTTGGAAAGATCGCTCAAGAAGAGTTAAAAGTGAGAGGAAGAGGAAGGATTCAAAAGCACGAAGAAGGAGAACCCGTTGCATACATTTCTCATGACAGGAAGAAGAAGAAAGGGAAAGGAGGTCCATCAAATTCAAGAAAGCCTCCTCCTCAAAATTCTGGTGGAAGAAAGGAACATGTGAACATAGAATGCTACAATTGTCATAAGAAAGGACACTATGCTCGAGATTTCCCCAAGAAGAACAATGGACCACATTAGAAGTAACAATAACAGGTTCAATGACCAAAGAAGGGGAGCTAACCGAAGGAATGACCGCAATGGAAGAAATGATAGAAGAAGAAAAGAGGCTCCAAGTGACCATGAAGAAGATCGTCGTCCACAAAAGAAGTCAAAATTCCCTAGCTATGAAAGTAATGTTGAATATCAATCTCAATATATTCTTATTTCCTCTCTTACTAGTTTATCTCCTCGGAATTCGTGGGATAGTTGGTTGGTTGATAGCGGGGCCACTCATGACTTCACTAGTTACAAGGAAGTTCTCTCTAATTTGGTAGAGAGGGAGTCAAATTTGAAAATCATTCTTGGAGACAACTCCTCTCATCCCGTTAAAGGTTTTGGATCCATCAAATTTCATTTGAATTATGGGGAATCTATTGTACTAGATGATTAATGTATGTGGCTGGGTTAAAGAAGAATTTGGTATAAATATCCTCTTTAGAAGACAAAGGGATAAGGGTTTCTTTCATCAAAGGAAAATTTCCTACTTGGCTTGTTCAATCACTTATGAGAGATGAATTCACTTTGGGAACAAGATATGAAGGACTCTACAGGGTCACTAGAAGGCCACTACTAGCATTGGTTCATAATACAAATCATATAAGTGAATTATGGCATCGAAGGTTGGCTCATATTCATTATTATGCTCTTCCAAAATTAAAGAACTTGGTCTCAGGGATTCCAAAGGTTCAAGCTCAATATGATGATGTCCAAGATGTGCTAGTGGAAAAATGACAAGGGGACCATTCCCCTCTAGTGAAAACAAGACCACTGAAGTCCTCCATCTCATTCATTCCGACATATGTGGACTGATGCCCGTGCACTATATTAGTGGATATCTCTACTACATCACATTCATTGATGAATTTTCAAGGAAGACATGGATATAATTTTTGAAGCATAAGGATGAAGCCTTTGAAATGTTTAAGGAGTTCAAAACATTGGTTTAAAATCAAATAGGGAAGAAGATCAAAATATTCAGGCCCGATGATGGTGGAGAATACATGTCAAATGAATTCATTGACTTTTGAAAAATGGAAGGTGTCAATAAAGAAACAATTGTGCCATATACTCCCAAACAAAATGGTCTAGCGGAAAGGAAGAATAGGTCTATAGTAGAAGCCACTCGAGTGATGCTCCATAGTCAAAATTTGCCTAAATTTCTTTGGGTTGAAGCTTCACATGCTACCATATATCTTCAAAATAGGGTGCCTCATCAAGCTTCGGAAAACAAGACTCCCGAAGAAGGATTTATAGGTGTCAAACCCAACATTAGTCATCTTTGCATATTTGGATGTCCCGTGTATTTCCATGTGCCGAAGGAAAAAAGAAGCAAATTGGAAGCGATAGGAAGTGTACGTTTGTTGGGTATTGTGAAAATTCTAAAGCATTTAGAATATATATTCCTGGTCAAAGGAAGGTTGAAATTATCAGGAATGTTACATTCGATGAAGATGTCACTCTTGGAAAATCTAGAGACCTTCCTCCACTTCCTTCTCCTGAGAAGAATGATGATATGGATATCTTAGATGGCCCATCCTGTCATGTGGAAAGAGTCGTTAGTGCGGACACAACCGACCTCCCTAGAAGCCTAAGACTTTCTAGGGACAAACAAGAAAAATAAGAGCAATCCTTCACTAAATATGCCTTTACAATATGAGAAATCAAGTGTTTAGATCCTACCTGTAACCCAACGCTGTTGTAGTAGTCCAGCTTCGTTGATCCGGATGAGCTCCTCCTTCCCTTCGAAACCTGCATTCACTAACAATCAAACGATTATATAGCACCTGAATATCACATAAAATAAAACATATTTAACATATAGACCAAGGAGTATATGAAACAACTCATAAATAACAAATTGTTGAGAAGAATGGACTAATTTGTATTAAAAGGTAACAAAAGGAACCATTACAACTTGAGCCTTGGTGTTGTGAAAGTCCCTCCCAGGGTCCACAAGAGTTCTCCTTTACTCTGATCAGCTCACCCACTTCTAATCTCTCCTCACAAGCTTCTACAAGGAAGTCCTAATTCCAGCAGCATCTACCCTTAGGAATGTTCAGCTTTCAACCTCCCCTCCCTTTGGCCCAATGCCTGTATTTATAGTGCTCTAGAGGAAGTTATTCAGGTCCACCATCAATGGGATAAGCCCCTCTTTGGATGGGATAGCTCCCCTCTTGATGGGATAAGTTCCTCTTTGGTAGGGATACATGAACCATCTAGAGGCGCTTCATACACGTCAAACAAGCTTCTAGAAGAATCTAGAAATGACCACAAGTAACTTTTTTAAGATGAAACTCGCGCCTTTTGACCTTTACAGGGGTACGCACCCACCCCTTTACATACAGAGCGTATAAGTACGCAGGTATTGTGAACTTGGGTTGCGTACACGCAGGTAAAGCTAAGAGAAACTGCGTACCAGAGATAATTGACTTTAAATGACTTTTCTCTTTTTCTTGAAGTTTGACATGAAGAGTAGAGGTATGAGACTTGCCAAGGAGGATAGTATGACCATGGATGGAGCCATACTAACTGCAAATAGTCATGGTGACATTTTTTAGTGTAACAGATTGCCCCCTAAAGTGCGAAGCCTGTAGTAGATTAGGGTTTTATATGATCTAGGAAGGGTGAAGTACTTTATCATTTCAAGGAGTATCTTGCGGAGATCCCGGTCAGAACCTGCAAATATTCAACACAAAATACATATATAAGATGATATCATCACTGAGGTAGGCATTCCCATACTCAGATTGAAAACTTTAACTAACAATCTAACTACTGCTCTGATAGAAGAATGATTTTGCAGTACATCACAATCGTAGACTTTAGTAGACACAGTATGGACGCATCCATCTGTTTATGGTTAGTATACTATATAATGAATACAAAACTCCTCACAGCCTGGATGGTGGAAACTAGATCCAGGGTCTTCATCTCTACTTCCTGAATTGGTACGATTCTATCCATGCGAATAAATGAGTTGATGTCGAACATGGTAGAAACCACTTGATTACCAGTCGATGATGTAAACTGTTAACAAGTGTGAGAGAGACCACCAGTGATGTCAATGGTTCTCAAAGCACCCAGTACAATCCATGAAATGTGAATGAATGGGTCGATGTCGAACACGTCACGAAATCCTTTGATCGAAAGTCAATGATGTAAACTGTCGTCAAAGGCGAGAAACCTACCATTGATGCATGCAGACTTCAAGGTACTGACGATTTCTAAGTCATCTTTCTAGATAATGTGCTGATGTCGATAGAAAGCGACCCGTTGCAGGCAAGCCCGCAACACGAAATCATTGTTCAAGTTGAAGAAATGTTGCTGTAAGGACTGACTCAGGGATGGTCAAATGATGACAAGTATTTTGCATATGAATGGTTTATTTGCAGAGACCTCTTGAACACATAACGACACGACAGATGGCTTGGTGACGATTGACCCAAAGTTAATACCCAGAAACGTTGAAGACTTTCAAAGTGGTTTTATCAGCTTTAAGGCAAAGGATTTCCCAACCCAGGTGAATGAAAAGTGTCGTGTCCAAGAGTGGCGATAAGGTTCTTCTGTAACAAAGGATAGCAAATAGGTTCATTCTTCTCTCTTTTCCCCCACCATTTTTGGCAAGTACCTCTTTATTTTTTACAAGCTTGAGGAGGATAACATATGCTTGATTATAAGCTCATCCTTCGGATGAGTCCAACTTAGTTTATATTCGGACCCTAAGAAGGAGTGGTCCGTTCCTGTTTGTAATCGAACAGGTCCTTTACTGTGAAATTTTAACGAGTCCAGTATAGGAGAAACTCGGCGTTTTTCATATTTAAAGAGTCTGAAAAAACTTAAGAAGACTCCAGGTTGAACTTTTTCGTAAAGTTGTGTCTCCCAAGTCCGAAAAAGTATAAAATAATACTTGAGAGAACCGCTTAGTCTTGCGACCAAGGAGTACTTTCATGATTAGTGCCTCTGACCTGAAAAGTAAAAAGCGATCAAGGACACGTCGTTTTATTTCCAGTATCGAGTTTGAAACAACAAAAACCCGGCAATCTTTTCCTGTTTTTACGGTCAGAAAAGGGCTATAAGAGGACCGTCTTTTTAGTTCCTTTTTAACGAGTTTAAAAAGAAAAACTTGGCAATCTTTTCATGTTTTAGGAGTCTGAAAAGGGCTTAAAAGAGAACTCCAAGGTTTCACTCTTTCGTAAGTTTTAACGAGTTCGAAAAAATGACAAAAATGTACTCATGGTTTTCATTTTTTCGTAAGTTTTAATGAGTTCGAAAAAATGATAAAAATGTACTCATATGGCCGACTTTCAATTTAATTTACGAGCAGGAAAAGACGGAAAGAACTCGCCATTTTCATTTGTTTTATGAGAATGAAAGATAGCAAAATAATCTTGGGATTTTCATGAGTTTAACGAGTCTTGAAAATCACTGAAATTGACTCGAGATAGGTTTCATTTTTACAAAAGCTTGAAACAAAGAAAAACTATGCTTCAAAGTAGTTTCATTTTTTTAAAAGATTGAAATAGAGAGAAAACTGTGCTTGATGCCCCCTAAGCATAACTGCTAGAGCGCATGCCCCCCTAGCTTCATTTCATTCAACTAAGTACAAGCTGGATGGAATGAAGGTTCTTGTACGAGATCATTTGAAAGACTCGACCTACAACTGTAAGAAAATTATGCAAAACACTGAAATAACTAACCTAAATATACAACTTAACGTTTATGAGATCTAGTCAAACTCTCGACTCAAGTAGAGGAGGATTTGTTTCATTTTTTTACGATCTTGACACAGGAAAAGAACTATGCTCGGATTTAGTTTCATGTTTACGCAAGCTTGAAACGAAAAACTATGCTTGTTATAAGTTCACATGCCCCCAACATAATGACGCAAAACGAGGTACATGCCCCCAAGCTTCATTTCATTCAATGAGGTGGATGGAGTGAAGCTGTACTTTCAAGATCTTGGAAAGACTTGTGGGAGTTGTTTCATTTTTTAGTGAGGTTGACACAGGAAAAGAACTATCCTCAAAACCCTTGTTTCATTTTTTAAATGAGCTTGACACAAGATAAGGAACTATGCTCATAACTACTCTCTACAATCTACCTAACAAAAACTCTACTCTAAAAACCTTGATTCATTTTTTAACGAGCTTGACACAAGACAAGGAACTATGCTCTAAAAACCTTGATTCATTTTTTGATGAGCTTGACACAAGACAAGGAACTATGCTCATGACTATTCTCTACAATCTACCTACTTAACCTACCCTTGTTTCATTTTTGAAATAGCTTGACACAAGACAAGGAACTATGCTCACGACTCCTTGTTTCATTTTTTAACGAGCTTGACACAAGACAAAGAACTATGCTCCAAAAGTTCGCATGCCCCCAGTATAATGATGCAAAGCGAGGTACATGCCCCCCAAGCTTCATTGCATTCAACCAGATGGATGGAATGAAGGTTTACTTTCAATATTTAACTTGAAAAGGGATTTGTTTCATTTTTAAGGAGGTTGACACAAGAAAAGAACTATCCTCATACCTGATTCATTTTTTAACGAGGTTGACTCAGTAACATGAACTATCCTCAAAATCCTACTTTCTACAATCTACCTACATATCCTAAAATCTAGCTGATTCATTTTTTAATGAGGTTGACTCAGTAAAAGAACTATCCTCATTCTAGCCTGTTTCATTTTTTAACGAGGTTGATACAGGAAAAAACTATCCTCGTTGCATCCAGTTTCATTTTTTAACGAGGTTGAGACAGGAACAAACTATCCTCGTACACCCTGATTCATTTTTTAACGAGGTTGACTCAGGAACTATCCTCTGACTAACTGATTCATTTTTTAACGAGGTTGACACAGGAAAAGAACCATCCTCACAAAGCCTATTTCATTTTTTAACGAGGTTGTTACAGTTAAAACTATCCTCGCTACATTGATCACGGCTTCCAACTGGAAGAAAGACATGTCAATGGACACACCTTGATCATGGCTTCCAAGAGGTCTTCATCAGAAGGAAGAATAGTTCTCTGGAAGGAACACATTTCAAGGGACTCAAAAGGGATAAGAACATCGTGTTCATGTAATCCCATAGAGTTTTCCATGTCAATTACCGGATCTAAATCAAAGGAAGATGAGAAAACAGTGAGAGGCTCACTTACATCGGTAACTGAAAACATGGGACCAGTTGCCACATAATTAACCCGTGGCAGGGTAGATACCACTTTAGAATCAGGAACATTTAGGGGTGTCATATTATTGGTAGTTGAAACAAGACTAGGGAACGAAAGCTGGTCTACAGTCACAATACTGCCATTGTGAGGGAAAGACATCACGCGAAAGAGTGTCGATACGACAGCTTTCATTGCATAAACATAGTCTTGCCCAAGGAGTAAATTGAAATCCAAGGGACCTCGAACTACCATAAGATCAATACAGACAGTTTTACCTTCCAAGGTAATAGAAAACTTAGGAAGGATCCCTAAAGGTTCACTAATGGTTCGGTTAAAAGCTTTCAGATTCTGCGTAATAGGCGCAAGTGAGGGGAACCCAAAGCTTTCCAAACAGTTGAGGATAAAATACTAACAGAAGCACCTTCATCTACCTGAGTACGATGTATGTCCCTACCACCAGCCTTGACAATGATTTGAAGAGGGATGGAGGAAGGAAGACGAGGTTCTGTCAGTCTATTCCAATCAAAGGAAAAGACCTCAGTACTTGGAGGGGGTTCTGTAGAAACAGGTGAAATGCCCCCCGGCATAGAAGAATCTGATGTAACAAGAAGAACCTGAGCGGTATGAAGTTCACTCTCTAAAGGGAAAGTGGGATCGACCGAATGTGAAATTGAATCGATCACTTGATCAACTAATGGATCATCAACCTGAGTGACATGAGTTTCACTCTCCAATGGAAGAGTGTGATCGACCGCACTTGAATTTAGATCAATCACTCCGTCAGTTGACGGTAGGTTAGGAGAAAGTTTACGGTAACCAGTTGGAAATTCTTGCCGTGGAGCAGTAAGGTTTTCCAACAATGTTGAGGCTTCATCCATGTGAGGGCAAATGTGAGTTTGATGACTCCCTTTGCACAACTTACAAGGAAACCTAACTTTACCCTTTTTCCCAGGAACCTGACTATCACTGGTTGATGGATCAACAGAAAGTTGATGAGATTTTTCTGACCATACTTCCAAGACCTTTGGTATACCAGGACAATTGACAAGGAAGTGGTCACCCTTACAAAGCCTGCAAGGGTATTTGGGTTTACGATGCATGTCGGAGTTTTCCTCAACACAACTAACACTTACAGTCACGGTTGGTTGGTTGACTTCTTTCTTATCTTGCTTCTTCTTCTTCATCTTCTTCTTCCCTTTCTTCTTCTTCTTAGACACTTGGTTACTAGCGTCAAGGCTTTTACCAAGCGAAGAGGAAGAAATGGAGGAAGAAAAATTAGGCGAAGAAGGTAAAGGGTCAACAGAAGGTTGGTGATGTTGAGATGGTGAACTCTGTTGAGGTGAAGCATCCGGTTGAGATGGAACAATTGGAGTATTTTGGGCCAACGAAGTTGAAAATAACCATATCGGTAAACCTATTGTAAATCCAAGTAATGACAAAGTAGCCATATAAGGAGGACCAACATTTCCAAAGTAAGGAAAAGTACTAGGATTCTCGTTAGGAGGGGTTCCTAGGTTGGTAAATTCTAGAACATTTGCCATTATATTCAACTTCAGTGAATTTTATTAACAATTTTTTAAAATTAAAATTAACAATTCACAATTCACACCTAACAATTAAAATTCACAATTCACACCTATGGTCTCTAAAAGTAAAAACAAACAAATTAACACGCGTTATCAAATCTAGGAGTCAAACCACACACAAACAGTAACCTTCCGGACCGAAAACACTAGTTGGGGATGAAATCCAACATCGCAGAATTCAGTACAGAAGTGGCGGGTGGAACAGTTACCCCGGCAACCTGCTTAATGAATAGACTGGACCAAGTTCCTCCACTTTAACCGTCTCGAGTGAAGTGAACCCCCCAGAAAATCCAAGTGAGTCTAGCTGACGTCTGCTCCAGGTACAGTGGGATCTTCCCTCCACCGTCACCTTGGGTAGAACCCTAAAGATAATGGTCACTAAGGTCACCAAAAGCAACAAATACACCTGGGGGAACAGTCTACGACCCGATAGCACGCAAGGGCAGAGTAACAAGCTCAATCCCCTTGCCGGCTCCTTGACAATAATCCAAGGTTTACCGACAAGTGACCCCAGGCTCCTCGACAATAATCCGAGGTTTACCGTTTGTAGTACGTGCGTATCTGGCGTCTTTCCCAATGAAGGAGGATTGATCCCCTCACTGGTTCAGACACGGTCTCGTGCTTCTCCTTTAAGAGGAGCTTTCCCAGAGTATAAATGTAACAGTTGGATTTATCCTACCGCAAGATAAGCTACTTGTTTGGTTTTCCTGTCTTGGAGAGTTAATTACTCTCCTACTCCAAGACACTAGCCTAAGCTATATTGGTGTTTCAGAGCCCTAGAAATGTAAAAATTACTAGATGAATTTTAATTAAGCGCTGTGTTATTAAGGCTGTTATTACTCAAATGGGTAAACGGATATGAAACCAATGGTGTTATGACCCGACTCAACTGAATGCAATCGAATATGATAATGTAATCTTTTCAATTCGATGAATCCTAACTAAAGTAAGGAGAGAGTTTCCATTCACTTCCAACAATGCAAAAAATTGATCACAAAGAGAAAATATAACAAATTCTCTAATGCACTAATTTCATCAAGAAAAACTAATGCAAATCAATTCCAAACCATTTTTTCATTTTTATTTTTTCTGTAAATTCAAATCAAAGAAAGCTGATCTAAATCTACGATTGATTTTTCAGAATGTAAACTATGCAATGGTAATCTAAGCACAATTCACTTGAAAAGTATGCAAATGTAATCTATGCACATTTTTCATTCATATTCTGAAAATGAGAATTCTAATTATGCAAATGTGATCTATGCAAGAGAATTCTCAAACACAAGACGATTCTAATGTAATCTAAGAACCAATCAAGTGCAAGTTGAGAAAATTGGGTGAGAGTTCCAAAGATCAAAAAATAAAAACACTTAAAGGCGATTAACACTCATACACAATTTAGACCCCCCCCCCGGCGAATGAGGGGGAATTTTTTTTGCAAAAACAGAAGCAAAAAGATGCAAAATTGTGAAAAGACTGAGAGAAACCTCCAACTAATGACCAAAAGAAAACAAATCAAGAATTTCTCAAAAAGAGACTCAAGACACCCAATTGATGAAAGCTTAGAGCAGGAATGCAATTGAAATTAGCCTAGGTGAAGATTTATGGCAGGAAACCAGTGGATCTGGGCAGAAAAAACAAATTAAAAACTAAAACTAAAAGGCAAAAAAGAAGAAAAATGAAATTTTCTTAGTTTTGACAAGAGTACGCAGGCGACCTGTTTACACAGGTGCGGGTACGCTCTGTGCACAAAGCGACAGTGCGTACAGGTACGCACTGTGCTCTACTCAGAGGCTGCGTACTTCTAGCAAAATAAAGAAAAACTAAAATCTAATTTAACCCTAAGCTAGCCCACCCAAACACACAGTCAGACAGCCAAAAACCAGAAAAAAATAACTTTTCTCAGATCAAAAGTTCATACAAAGGAAAAAACATTCACATTAATGGATTCCCCAGCGGAGTCGCCATTTTGTCATGCGGAAAGAGTCGTTAGTGCGGACACAACCGACCTCCCTAGAAGCCTAAGACTTTCTAGGGACAAACAAGACAAATAAGAGCAATCCTTCACTAAATATGCCTTTACAATATGAGAAATCAAGTGTTTAGATCCTACCTGTAACCCAACGCTGTTGTAGTAGTCCAGCTTCATTGATCCGGATGAGCTCCTCCTTCCCTTCGAAACCTACATTCACTAACAATCAAACGATTAAATAGCACCTGAATATCACATAAAATAAAACATATTTAACATATAGACCAAGGAGTATATGAAACAACTCATAAATAACAAATTGTTGAGAAGAATGGACTAATTTGTATTAAAAGGTAACAAAAGGAACCATTACAACCTGAGCCTTGGTGTTGTGCAAGTCCCTCCCAGGGTCCACAAGAGTTCTCCTTTACTCTGATCAGCTCACCCACTTCCAAATAGAACAAGCAAAGATGGTAATCTCTCCTCACAAGCTTCTACAAGGAAGTCCTAATTCCAGCAGCATCTACCCTTAGGAATGTTCAGCTTTCAACCTCCCCTCCCTTTGGCCCAATGCCTGTATTTATAGTGCTCTAGAGGAAGTTATTCAGGTCCACCATCAATGGGATAAGCCCCTCTTTGGATGGGATAGCTCCCCTCTTGATGGGATAAGTTCCTCTTTGGTAGGGATACATGAACCATCTAGAGGCGCTTCATACACGTCAAACAAGCTTCTAGAAGACTCTAGAAATGACCACAAGTAACTTTTTTAAGATGAAACTCACGCCTTTTGACCTTTACAGGGGTACGCACCCACCCCTTTACATACAGAGCGTATAAGTACGCAGGTATTGTGAACTTGGGTTGCGTACACGCAGGTAAAGCTAAGAGAAACTGCGTACCAGAGATAATTGACTTTAAATGACTTTTCTCTTTTTCTTGAAGTTTGACATGAAGAGAAGAGGTATGAGACTTGCCAAGGAGGATAGTATGACCATGGATGGAGCCATACTAACTGCAAATAGTCATGGTGACATTTTTTAGTGTAACACATCCATTCTCAAATTAGAGATTGATATTGTTGACGATCCCATGGAGCCCATGGATCCCTTAAATTATCCTCCTAGTAATTCTCCTACTAGAAAGAGACCACTTTGGCTCTATGACACTCTTTAAGATGTTGATAGTCATGTGCCCGTTCGAAGATCATTTAGAGAAAGGAAGAAGCCATGTAGGTACCAGGGATATGTTGCAGCCATGAGCACTATGGTTTAAGCCGAACCTTCCACATTCAAAGAAGTCGTAAAAGAACAAGTTTGGAAAGATGCTATGGCCGAGGAATATGAATCTATTACGAATAATGATGTATGGGATGTTGTGTCAAGACCGAAGGACAAATCTGTGGTAACTTCGAAGTTGATATTCAAGATCAAGCATGGAATAGATAGTAGTTTTGAAAAATAGAAGGTGAGGTTCGTGGCTAAAGGATTCTCCTAGAAAGAGTAAGAAGATTTTGATGATATATTTGCACCTATGGCTCGATATACAACCATTCGTTTGATAGTTTCCGTTGCTGTAAGTCAAGGATTGGCCCTTCATCAAATGGATGTAAAGACCACATTCCTCCATGGCATGCTACAAGAAGAAGTATACGTTGAACAACCTCATGGATCTGGAGTAGAGGATTGAAAAACACATGTTTGTAGATTAAAGAAGGCATTGTATGGTTTGAAGTAAGCCCCAAGAGCATGGTATGCCCACATAGACAATTATTTGGTGAAGTTGGGATTCACAAGAAGAAATACTGATCCCAACCTCTACATCAAGGTAGTCCAACGTATGCTGCTAATTTTGGTTTTATATATTGAGGATCTATTATTGATAGGTAGTGAGCCTCTAATGATTGAGTGTAAGAGGGAGTTATCCTATGAATTCGAGATGAAGGACCTTGGACTCACGAACTATTTTCTAGGCCTGGATGTGTGGAAAAGGGCCGATGAGATTTTCCTTTCACAAGGAAAAAATGTTGTGAATATGTTGGAAATATTTGGAATGATAGAATGCAAGTCCCTACCCACACCAATGGAAATGAACCTCAAGAAGCTATGTGGAGAAGTTGCAGTACTTGATTTGGCAAATCCATCTAAGTATAAAAAGTTGATTTGGGCTCTAATTTTCCTTGTGAACACCCATCTAGACGTATGCTATGCAATGAACACGTTAATTCAATTCATGATTGATCCTATCCATGCACATTGGACCACTTCCAAACAAATTTTGAGATATTTGTAGGGGAGGTTACACTTTGTCTGAGATACTTTGCCAGAGATGTTCAACTTCATGGATACATCGATGCTGACTGGGCGGGAAATGTTATCGACTAGAAGAGTACGCCAGGATTTTGTTTTAGTCTTGGATTTGCCATGATATCTTGGATGAGAAGGAAGCAAAAGTTTGTTGCAATGAGTACTGCCGAGGCAAAGTATATTTGTGCTAACATGGCTAGTTGCGAAGCAGTTTGGTTGAGGAAGCTCTTTGGAGAGCTATTTGAGTAGGTCCTACATACTACAATGATATATTGTGAACACAAGAGTAGGATCCATTTGGTGGAGAATCCCATATTCCACGACAAGTCCAAGCACATAGAGATTAGATACCAATTCATTCATGACATGGCACGAAGAGGATCTGTTCGACTCCATCACATATTGACAGATGAGCAAATTTCATATATTCTCACCAAGGCTTTGACAAAAGGGAAATTCTTGGTCTTCAAAGAGAAACTTGAACTAATGGATGTGACCTCTCCTGATAAGGGGAATCATTGATCGAGGACACTGAGCCATACTCTTCCCCCCTCTCTGAGCTCCCATGGTTAGGAATTGAGATAGAGGGCTCCTGGGGTTGAGGGAACTCTGTAGAATAGGTATGAACCCTACTAGTTACCCATAGGGTTGGATTAGTAGCTCACCCTATCTCTGTATTTGTAGAGTATACCCCAGTTGACATCATACCCACAAGCTAGGCTTGTTGGGATTATCCCTTCCCATCTGGCCAACAAATGAGGAGGCTTAGGGGCGTGAGATCCTTACCTTTGGTAAGTCGGATATCTCGCCCAAGCTAGGATTATGATGCAGGTGTTCAACCACATGACTCTTAAGGGTTATTGTTGGGAAGATTAGTAGGCAATAGGATGCATAGAGTAGTAGCTCCCCTACATCACCTATTGCTCGATATGGGTTGAGTTATATCTCCCTGATGACATATTTCCAGGTAGTATCCAATGACAGATATTTCTAGGTAGTAGCACGATGATAGATATTTATGGGTAGTAGCCCAATGACAGATATTTCCGGGTAGTAGCCTGATGGCAAATATTTTCGGGTAGTAGCCCGATGAAAGATATTCTGGGTAGTAGCCTGCTGATAGAGATTCCGGGTTGTAGCCCAATGGACAAAGGGTGGTAGCTTTTGCTCCCCATGATTATTCTTCTTTAGATCCAAGAATGTTTTAGCAGATGGAGTTGAGCATATTTGTACACATGATGACAGGATGACACATTGATCGATGGACAAGTTTTACAGGTGGAATTATCGCTAGTTGAGAGGGAGTGTGTTAGGTTGATGGGGCCTGACCCATGTTCAACTTTAACTGTGCCAACCAACAAAACCCTAAATGTTGGCCCTTTCAGCAACAACCTGCATAGCGCAGGATGTAGTCTCGCTCGAAGTAGTATTAGGGGATGCTAGAACCAGGTTTCTGCATCCAGAGGATTATGTGATGGTTTCCTAATACCCTTGTGGCTTAGATCTGCCTCCACGTAGATCTAATCATGCCTAAATATTACAGATCTGCCACTTCCACACAGTAAATAAGCATTAATTCATATTAATAGATTATAGAGCGAAGATACATAAACTTTGCAGAAGTAAATAAAAGGACACAGATGCTTCAATTTCAGCTCAAAGCAATCTTTATTAGATAGAAACATTCATATACAGCCTTCTTATCCCTGCACACTTAGCTACAGGGACCCACACACTCATCCTGTAGACTTACCAAGGTCTCCACGCACTTAGTTGCAGGAGCCTTCCCCTTTCACCTAAGTACATGAAACAAACCTTTCCTGCCTTAGCACCTTGCCCTTATAATGATTCTTCACAAAATGTTACCCCTAAGACTCACTATGACTCAACTTTATATAGCATTTTCTTTACAATACCATGGTCGATGGACCATGGGTAGGTTCGAAACAATTCTATCACCTACCCAACTAAGGGACTAAATCCCCTTTGACTTCTACTAGCTTCGCGCTCTGCTTTCCACATTTTGTGGAGACTTTACATTCACTACAAAATATAATACAAAATTGACTCAAAACTTAACAAAATTGACCCTAGGGACCCCATCCCAATAGGCCCCCAACACAAATTGGGTGACTCACTCTCGAATCACTCAGCTGGTGCCTTTATCTTGTTGTGGAGGTAACTGAACTCCATCTTTAATGCAACTATGTTAGCGGAACCTTGCACTGTGGCCTGCTGCACTTCCTCTACCAAATTTTCTATAGTCGGGCCTTCCATCGCGAGGCGCATCGTCCTTTGAGTTTGCTGGAGTGTCTTCAATTTTTCTTGGACTGACAAATTAAGCTGACTTGCTTCCTTTTTCCATGGTTTTATTATGGATTTTATGAGAACCTCTTTCCTTTGTAGCTCCTCAATCTATGTTTGAAGTTGTTTTCCTTCTGTTAGGCGAGCGAAGTGCTCGACTAGTGCCAAAGTGCACGCAGTCGCCCTGAGTTAATCAAACTGTTGCTACAGCTCCCTGATCTTTGTGCCGAGTTTCTGCAGGTTTGGGTCCCCCTACAGATTCATCCATAGTTCCATTACCTGCTTGAATATTAGTGTATACCCTCTGATGGCTGCATCCAAAGTTGCCATACTTTATCTGATAGATGCTCTACATTGTTCCCTGATTTCTAGTGGAGTTGTTGGTTGCAATTTCAACTCGAGCTCTGAGATCTTCATTTGGAATTCAAATGTTACCCTACTGACCTCATCCTTTGATTCTCAGACTGCGACAACCAAATTATGAATCTTTGCTGCAGCTGCTGCATCTTTTGGAAAGTGATGTTCTAATAGTGTTTGACATGCCTGCGTAATTTCTACCTCCAAGCTCTAGCTTCGTGTGACCAATTCTTCCTTTTCCTTCAGCGACCTAGCCTTTTCTGCAAAAATATGCTCATTATTCATCTTGACTTTGTTGAAAACTAATAGTGCACGCTTCTCCCTGATCCTGAGCTTGTTTTATACCCCTTGATGAGGCACGTGGAGGGTCTGAATAGGCAACACGACTAAGTTGACACCCACATCTTTTATCTGTCTGAGATGGATGTTTGCTCCATCTGCTTTTGCGCGTAGTGAACCATCTAGTAAAGGAATAACTCTGAGGTCTAGAGTTTTGTCAATGTCTAGCACCAACGTGCTCACTTGCTATAGACTCACTTGAATCCGGTCGCTTGTCCCATGCTCGCCTGAATTTGATCTGTTTGAATCTGAAACTCACATAGATCCTTCTGCAAGCTCCCTAGCATTTGCATGTATTTCTGCTCGACCTATGTCTACAACTCCGTCATTGTCTCACATACCTTGGCTCAGATCTCATCCAAGCCCCCCTCAGTGAGGACCATTGGATCCACATGTTCATGCTTGTCTGATTTTTGCTTCTTCCTGGGTCCGGAAGTCATGTCCTTGGTCTGCTTCGACAATTTAAAGGGAGTGCTCTACTCCCCACCACCCCCTCCTTCCTCCTCAAACCCTTCCTTGTTCGTAGTATGTTTAGAAGTAGACTCCTCACCCTCCAATGTGGCATCCTTCGTGGAGCGCTCCTTGTCAGTAGCTGCCTTAGTGGCATCTTCCTTCTTTTCATGTGCTGCTTTTTCTTAGGCTGCGCCTTGCTCAGCCTCTTTCTTTTTCTGCGCTACTTTCTCTTGAGCAGCAACCTTCATAACTTCCTTTTTCTTCTGCGCTGTTGTGGCCTACATGTAGGAACTTTCCCTGGCCGTGCTTGTTCTTGCACCGAGATTTGATGGTTGTTGCCACTCACTTGGCCATTTTCCCACGACTTCCTGTACATCTGCTTCGATGACTAGCTATGGTAACTTGTACCATACTTTCTTAGGATCGTGCCTTGCGGGGATGGATACATTGTGAAAATATGCTTTAAACTTCGCATAGGTCTCCAATTGCCGAAACAAGGTAGGTGACAACCTCAGCTGCTAGCTAATCACTGTTCGAAGGTCCATCTAGACTAGCACCAAGAATATCTTTGTCTCCATGACCTGCTTTAGGTCCTTAGTCACCCACAGTGAAGCGAACTTCGTTGTCTCTGGTAACTCAAAATCCTGTGGAGGCAACTGGGTGTCCTCTGGGAGCCTCCACACAACGAGGGAAATTAATAAAAATTGCTAGGCATAATGGAATGCCTTCCCATCATCCTATGCTTTACGACAATTCAAAAGGAACTCTTTGCAGAGGTACTATGCCCAGTTATACTACACACCCTTCATGCGTTGTGCAACCAAGGAAATGACTGGAGCTGAAACCTCATCCGCGTGACACTTTCTCATAATCTTACAAGCCAAAATCTCGACAGAAAACTGAACCGCCCTATCGTTGATGGAACAGATAGAGTATCTCCGTGACTTTTTCACTAAGCCAAACTCGCGCTTCATTTTGTCTGTGATTTGTTTTTCTTTACTCTTGCCTCCAAACTCCTCAATGG
This sequence comes from Pinus tabuliformis, assembly GCA_031772625.1. Taxonomy (NCBI): domain Eukaryota; kingdom Viridiplantae; phylum Streptophyta; class Pinopsida; order Pinales; family Pinaceae; genus Pinus; species Pinus tabuliformis. The sequence continues at coordinate 696,935,657 of CM062805.1, read as the reverse complement.
GATCCACCCTTGATAGGGAAACCTTGTAATGTGGTGGATCAGCATGTCTGTGATGGGGATGGATTCTCCCAGCCATAAACACCCATCATGAACTAATGTAAGCAGTTGGCGTACACACACCGTGTTGATAGTGGTTCGGCTGAAGAGTGGTACCCATAGAATGTTGAGTATTCGACCTTTTCAATCCTTGCCATAGTCTCCAGTCACATGACTCCGATCTCCTCATAGTATATATTCGCCAAATATTTATTTTTTGCTAAATGCGATAATTTCTCGTGGTCAACGAGATCCTAATCCTCCATTTTGAGTGTGGTAATGCATCCTAAAAGCGCGCCTTCAAAGGGTACTTTCTCTAGCAATAGCAGTGTGGATACCATAAACTTGCAAGAATTGGGATCCTTGGGTACCTTCGCTTTGCCCTTTCACGAAGGGATATATTCCAGGAGCCTAGTGATAGGCTCACCCTCCTCAACATCCAACTCTTCAACCCTGTCGTGAAGCTCCTCTGCGTCAAGATCCAACGGTTCATATGGCTATTTCGACTTTTCCATCTTGCCTTTCTGCCGAACCTTCGTAGGGTTATTCCTTGGTGACTTCCTCACTGGTATAGTCTATGGTTTCTTCTATTTCTCCTTAGCAGTGGATGGTTTAGGCCTAGAGGACCTCGGCGTTGTAGGCACATACGGTGTAGCTTCCATTTCCGACACAATTTCAGGGGTTGCGGCATCAGAGACGACATCAGAGACAATGACTTTAGAGATAGTGACTCCGGAGACATTGGCTTAATAGGATCAATCATTTTCTCAAGGAAGAGCTTATGGCTCCACTTAGGCAAGTTTACGAATTTGGTTGTGACAAAAGTTCCTCCAAATCATTTTTAGACTTACAAGTGGGGCAAGAAATTTTTTGAAAGAAAAGTGTTCGATTGTAGGCCAACATGCCAGATTTATAGGGAATTTCAAATTCAAATCCGACTGTTCCCTCCAATTTCTTCTCATAAATGCATCTTTGGCGGCAGATTGCCAAATATTTTCACCATAAATGTAGCCTACCCGCTCCTCCTAACGGGATTTTCACCATCCAATCAGCTATAGTGCATCCAACGACTATTTTTTGACTCCTTTGCATGACACCATCCTCCATGGCACAACCCTCTTGGCACAACTCCTCCTGGCGCACTTCTAGCTCCCCTCGCGTAGCCCCATTACTTCATTTTCTCAGTCTTCGAGTAGTGTAGTTTATAGTCCCATACTCCCTCACAGTTGCCTGGAGTACTAAGACTGTCCTTCCATCATGTAGTCATTACGCAGGGTCAGGATCCCGTTGATATAACTTTAGATGACTTCCATTGACTCTTCCCAGAAATATTTCCCCATTCAGCTTCGCGAGCTGAACTGCGCCACCATCTATAATTTATTTAACTACATAGGGTCCCAACCAATGCATTTGAAACTTCCTAGGGAACTTCATGAACTTTCTATCATATAGTAGCACTAAATATTTTACCTTGAAGGTTCACAACTTAATATGTTGATCATGCCAAGCCTTCTCGCGCTCCTTCTGCACCTGCTAGTGAAATCTTGCTAGAAAACGATCTTCTTCTAATTCCATCAACTGCGCAAGGAATTCCTCCATAGTCTCATGGTCTTCCATATTATTTAATGCTGCAATTCAAAAGCTCAGCACAATATACTCCATAGGCATCACAACTTCTATCCCATAGACCAGTCTGAATAGGGTTTGTCTAGTCAACTTCTTACACGTCATCCTATATGCGAATATGATCGCTAGTATGCGCACATCCTAGTTGTTTCTCTATGCGTTACAGACCTTCATCAATGCGTTCTCCAAGATTTTATTGAATACTTCAACTGTACCATTTTCCTGAGGATGATAGGGCATACTCTTTTGATGGTAAACCTAAAATTCTTTGAGCTTCACGGCAATAGTTTCATTGAGGAAGTGGGTACCCCTATCACTCATCAGTATCTTAGAACACCCAAACCTTTTCAAGACATATTCAAATAGGAACTTCATGGTTGTAGTAACGCTACAGTCCTTCACCAGTTGTGCTTCTGCCCATCTTTTCAAATACTCCATCGCAGTAATAATGTACGGCGTGGCAGTCTTTTTCCATAGGGACTGTATCAGACCCACAAAGTCAATAGCCCATTTTTCAAACACCTGTAATGAAATATAAGGATTCAAGGGAAATTCATCCCTTTGCGATGGCTTTCCCATCCTTTGATAGGCATCACATGCCATAGAATACGCCTTTGAATCCTTATGTAGTGTCGACCACCATAATCCTGCGTGCAGAATCTTCTGCACAGTTGCGTTGCCTACATAGTGTCCTCCTGCCACTCCTTGATGTGTTTTGGAGAGGATACTGGATTGTTCAAACTCCAAAATGTATTGGTGCAGTATTTCATCAATACCCATTTGCATATTTGATGCAGTGTCCTGCAATCATAGAAAAGTCAACTGCATGGACTACCAACTCCTTTTTCTGCTATGTAGAGTATCATTTCAGGGCTGTTCCAGTAGTAAAAAAATATATTATATCAGCAAAATTATCGTCTACGACGTGTACAGCGAAGAGTTGCACATCCGAAAAGCCTTCCTCTAAATTAGTAGGTTCTTCTTCTGTCTCAATCCGGGATAACTGATTTGGTCCCGCATTCAACCGTCCAGGCTTTACAATCACTTCAAAATCATATTCTTGAAATAGTAATAGCCATCTACAGATCTCCCCCCTGACACAGGCTTGTTGACCAGGTACTTGGGAGTGGAGTGATCTATATACATTTTGAAATGTGCACCCAACAAATAATGTCGAAACTTCTATAGTGCGTAGACCATCATCAATCCTTCGTGCTCGATAGTCGAATATTTCTTCTCGGCCTTTGACATTTTCTTTCTCGTGAAGGCTATAGGGTGATATATCTCACCTTCACCTGGTTGGGTAAATACCCCACCCAATGCAATACAAGAGGCATCCACATGCACATGAAATTATTTCTTCCAGTCAGGAAACACCAAAATAGGCACAGTCACCATATTTTCCTTTAAGACATCCAGACGATGTTGACACTCTTCATCCCAGCAGAAGGTTGCATCCTTCTTCAATAATTTATCCATCGACTCGATTACCTGTGCATAAGCTTTGATGAACTTTCTATAGTAACCAGTGTGCCCCAACGTTGCGCGCAACTACTTTACATTCTTCGAAACTTCTAAATTGACAATCATTGCTATCTTCACAGGATCTACCATTAATCCCTACTTGCAGACCACATGACCTGACAATATCCCACAAGGCATGCAAAATATACACTTATTCAAATTTAGAGCAATATGGTATCCACGACAAGTATCCAACATGAGGCGCAGACTTATAACATGGGATTTTACCAACCCAAACATAATCCAGTCATCAAAATACACTTCTAAGAATTTATGGATGAATTGTTTGAATGCTGCAATTACAATTCTTGAAAATATCGCGGGCGCATTCTTTAGTCCAAATGGAATCATTGTGTATTTGAAGCATCCCCACTCCATTGTAAATGTCGTATTGCTATGATCCTCTGGTGTGATCTTAATCTGATGGTACCCTGAGAACCCATTAGTGAACGAATAAGATTCCTACCCTCCAACATTCTCCAAAACTTCGTCCGTAAATGGTGTTGGAAATGGGTCATGAATGCATGCATCGTTGAGCTTCCTCTGGTCTACGTATATTTTGATTTCACCCTGCTGCTTCTTCTCTTGAAGTACCATATGGTTCATCCAATCAGATTTTTCTACTGGCTAATTAATTCCCGCTTCCATCATTTTTATAGCTCTTTGTGCACCTTTTCCTTATACTTGGGATTCAACTGGTAAGGTCTCTGTTTCACATGCTTCACATCGGGCTTTAAAGTGATCTTCATCACTCCCAGATCCCCTACTATTCCTTTTAGGTCTGAGAACTTGGTGAGAAACAAGTCCTGGTATTTGCGCAACAACTCTGCAACTTTATCAACTATATCTTCATCCCAATAATCTCTTATCTTTGCAAACTTAGGATACGCGTCGAGCCCAATGTTTACTTTCCTGGTCTTCAAATGTTCTGATATATTAGGGTTCTCTGCTTCAGGTCCTTTGATCTCACGTTTTCCTTCAGTCTCTGGATTATTGATTTTTCACAGATCATCTTCTTCTTCTTCTGCAGTCACATTGTAGCATTCCAACGCACGACACAACTATTTACTCTAGTCTGGTTGAAACCATTCTACCAGCTCTTCAGGTTTTCTAAAGATAGCATCCTTAATATCCTAGAGTGATTCATCAATGCACTCAAACCCATCCTCAAAGCTTAAAGTTAACAAGAAACTTTCCCTCAAGATATCCCATTTGGTTGTCCCATGGCATAGCTCTGTTTCAAAGTACCAATTCATGAGAATAGTATCTAAGGTGTGAAAGAAGATATGCACCCATTCTTGTTGTGGCTCTTTGCCCCGTGATTTAGTCCATCACGCTAACTGTTCATGTAGATCATCCTTTCCACTGTATTTTTCATCCATCCGGGTATTAGCATATCCAAACCTGAGCTTCATTATTCGGTTGTATTCCTTCTAGTCAACAAAGCTTTCCTTATGCATACCCCACCAATGGGTGGGCGTTGCGCACAGTGCTAAATCAAGTGCCTAGAAACGATGTTCTTCGAGCACCTCTCTTTCAAATTAATCCAAAAATAAGTTAACATCATTTAAGCCATCATAATGTGAGATTTTTCTTACCTTTGTGGATATGCACCGCAACGATTTTGTCATCATATTGCAATGTAGCATAGAGATTTCATGCAACCGATTTTGCCAATGTTCAAGATCTTCATTTGAGTCTGAGGTACAGAAGTTATCTCTATTCCACGTGACCCGACCATCTTTAGTGGGATTGATCCAATCTTCATCGCGCATAATTATCTTGTATATCTGATCTAGATCATCATCTTCCACATAATCTTGGACTGGTTCAGTGTAGTGCGCTCCCTCAGTAGGGTCCAGTGGAAAAATAACCCTGAGTGCCTTCTTATCAAATGTAATCCTTCGCTTCTTCAAATTAATCATTGCATCCATGTCAAAGGCCAAATCAATTCTTAGTAGCACAGGGTAAGGATTGTTGTCATCCACTATTTCAATTACCTCAAAGTTAGCCAATGCACTCACTCCTTCAATGTCCACTGTTACCCCATACAAGCGCCCCATAGGAATGATCTTCTGCTGATTGGCCATGCATAGCTGTATAGGAGACCATTGTAGCGCAGGTCTTCCCATCCTTTCCCATGTCTTCTTAGGTAGTACATTTGCATCAGAACCCAAATCTAGGATGACTTGGTCCATTTCATACTCCCCGATCTGCACGGTTAACCTCATCTTGCACCCGGTCTGCTTCTTGTGTTTACCTAGTTTCCTCACAATGCATTGTTCTGAAGGAATATTATTTTTTCCCGTACAATTGTCAATCAACTCCTGGAGCCCTTCTACCACCTTCTGATCCCTCAACAACTTCATACAAGTTTTGAGAAAAGTGGCTAACAATGAAGGATCCACATCTTGCACTTCACTATTCCTAGCTGATTTCTCTTGACTCCCAGACATAGAAGCTTTAGCAAAATTCTTCTTGGCCTCCATAAAAGTTTCTTTAGCTTGGTTGAGGTCAAACCTAACTTCCTTTTCAGCATCCTTGTGCACCCATCCTTCGGTTTCTGGCTGCTTTCCCTTATCTTCTCCTATGGCCATACCACTACACATTACGGTATTGATGCTATGATCCTCTTTGCGGGGCTCTACCCTCATCATTTGGATATTTTGCGTAAGATGTTGTGTATTTTTCTCCTACATCTTGGCAATCAACACTAGGTAATATTCTATCACATGATCAAACTGTCTGCAATATTGACAAGATGGAAGCATTGGGTTCTGACAGTTGCACGCAAAATGTCCAGCTTCACCATAGTTATAACAAATAACCTATCCACAAACTCTACTAGACCCTCCTCCTCTTCCTCTTCCATGGCTTTGGAATCCTCCACACACTGCATCTACGCCCTGATCCTCACACTAATTTTCTGCCTGCATTCGATAGGTAGGGGTCCTTTCCATCATCAATTCGTAACTTCGACAATTTCACTCATCGTGTCCAACTGATTTATAGAAGGTACAAAACAAGTGTTGCGCTTTCTGAACAAAATTTTGTAAGAGATGACAATTATCAGTTGCGTGCTTCCCAATTATCTGGAAGATAGTGCACCATAATTGTACTCCCGTGCTCGAACCCGCGATACTTTCAGGCTTCAGAGGCACAAGACCTCCTCCAATCCGGTAATTTTGATAAATAGGGCAATGATCCTTATAATGTCCCTTGTCCTTGCATTTTATACACCAGCATTCAACGCGCACCTTTGGTTGAGCTTCCTTTCCCGTTTTAAGGCTTTGCAACTCCATGTGCAGACTTGCCAGTTGCGATTGAGTCTATTGTACTCCAACATTTGTATCTTGTGCTAGCGAGGCTTCCAACCTCATCACGATCTCCACAGCCTCTACTTGCGTTCCTATCTTCTGCTGTGATAATGGTGATCTTAGGTGAGGCAAAAATGAAGAAATGTACCAGTCTCTGTGTTGATCATCTGTGATGTTCATATTAGCTTGCCAGATCAGGAATTTTAGGCTCTGATCGAAATCCCATGAGGATTCATTTACCCTTTTCTGTATCTCCTTAAATTCTGTGACATACTACACTTGATACTTATGCTTCTTAAACTCACTGTTCAACCTTGTTGACTCTCTGCCAACGTCGCGTTAGGTCTATCCTGACAGAACTTGATATACCAAGTCAGTGCCCTATCTTGCAATGTTGTGACCAGCTGCACTTTCTTTAGATTATCATCAATGATTTTTTGTGCTATCCACACATCATTTGCAATAAACCAAAATTTCTCGGGGTCTTTTCTCCCTATCCCTTTGAAGATTGACATCTTCATTGTGTTTTCCATGTTGAATGGTTGAGGCGGAGGTGGAGGTGGAGGTGAAGGTGTAGGTGTATGCGGCAGAGGTGGAGTGGATGGGTGAGGTATCCTCAAGATACCCTGACTTACTATCTGCAGCACACTTCGAGGTGTACTTAGAATAGTTCCTTCATCGTTTCTTGAAGAGGACCCCAATAGCGGACTATATTCAGAGCCCGATTCTCTGTTCCTTCTGAAGGGTTTTCTGCTTCGCGTAGTCCCAAACATCAAGGTAATTGCATAACCTGTTTTTCACACAACAACATCTTAATCCAAGTTTTTAGAGATTTTAAATACTTACCTCACGGTCCCTTGAAAAGCCTACACTCTACTTCACTATAGTTGATGGTTGTATCAACTGCAAGCTCAGTGACGAATCCTCCTTCAATACAATCAATCCAGTGATCAATAGTCTGCACGATATTATTTTATGAAGATTCTAGGTGCTTCACTAGCTCTGGAGTCCACACAATAGGGTTGTCAAGCCTCCACGTACCTTGACTATCCGCTAATTTAGACAACCACTCATGCAATTCGCAAGGGAAGAAACATAAAAAGGCTTTGGTTTCATCTGTGTACAAGTATCTATTCAACCACTGTTCCTTGGATAACCACGGGTTTTTGTTCTCCTGAGTTGAAAACACATGGATCTTCCGATCGAACCACTTCTAAATTTCTTTCTTAGTAGGGAACCACTTATTTGACATCACACATTCCTCAAATAGATCCCAGTCCCGACAACAGAACCATTTGTTGGCTTGATGGGGCCTAACCCAGGTTCAACTTTAACTGCGCCAACTAACAAAACCCTAACTGCTGGCCCTTTCAACAACAACCTGCATAATGCAGGCTACAGTCTAACCCGAAGCAGTATTGGGGGATGCTAGAACCAGGTTTCTGCATCCAAAGGTCTGTGTGATGGTTTCTTGATACCCTTGTAGCTTAGATCTTCCTCCGTGTAGATCTAATCCCTTCGATAGATAACTACTATTAATTTATCTAAACGACTTCCAGATTTTCGCGAAGGTACTTAGTTATACTTATCATGCCTAAATATTACAAATCTACTAGTTCTACGCAGTAAATAAGCATTAATTCATATTAACAGATTACAGAGTGAAGATACATAAACTTTGCAAAAGTAAATGAAAGGACACAGATGCTTCAATTTCGTCTCAAAACAATCTTTATTAGATAGAAACGTTCAGATACAGACTTCTTATGCTTGCGCACTTAGCTGCATGGGCCCACGCACTCATCCTGCAGACTTACCAAGGTCTCCGCGCACTCAGCTGTAGGAGCCTTCCCCTTTCGCCTAAGTATAGGAAACAGACCTTTCTTGCCTTAGCACCTTTCCCTTACAATGATTCTTCACAAAAATTTACCCCTAAGACTCGCTATGATTCAACTTTATATAGCATTTTCTTTACAATACCATGGTCTGTGGACCATGGGCAGGTCTCAAAACAATTCTATCACCTACCCAACTAAGGGACTAAATCCCCTTTGATTTTTACTAGTTTCACGCTCCGCTTTCCACATTTCGCAAAGACTTTACATTCGTTACAAAAGATAATACAAAATTGACTCAAAAATTAACAAAATTGACCCCAGGGACCCCATCCTAATAGAGTGTTAAAAATATGTCACTGCAGTCAAATTCCACTTTGGACTACTAATTTGATGGAGATGTTGATGGCATCGAATTCCTATTTTTGAGAGGACCAAAATTGACCTAAATATCACCTCGTTCAGACAAGAAGAAGTTGGTTTTTGATTTTGTGCACCCACTCATGGATATTGGATCAGGTCGGCTTCACTCTCATGCACACTTGGACAAGTCAGTCTCAACAACAAATGGAAATTGTTGGGCACCCCTAGAAGCCTATAAATACAAGTGACCTAGAAGTGCATTTGAACATCACAACATTAAGCATATTCTTCTCTTATATTGGATTTGGTTTGACACATTGGCAAAGGAAAAGGTCATACGGAGGTCTAAAGTCTCAGATCCGAAGCTTGCACAAAAGTAAGGTTTCTGTTCTCGACGCTGGCACATAACTGGGAAATTTTATCCCTAGACGCACACATGCTATGGTCAAGACAGTGTCTAGGAATATATACACACACACACGCTAACTTGAAGGGAGCATCCAGGGGTTTGACTACAGTTGACCAACATCCGAAGTTTGCTGAAGTTGTCTGAAGTTTGAATCAAGTTGTATCTAATATATTCTGCCACTGTAAACTGGTTTCTGAAGTTGTTGGGTTGTATTGCTGATAATATTGTATTGGGCTTATTGTACTCTCTGTTGAAAAATTTATGAAAATCTAATAAAATAAGTATTTTAAAGGGTTTTCCCCCTAGTGGGGTTTTTCCCTGGTCTTTGACCAAAAATGGTGTCTCTTGTTGATGTGCTGATTTTCTTCTTTTTCATTGCATTCATTGTTCTATCTTCAATTATTATTGATGAATGGAGAGACTAATTTTAATTGGAAATATTGCTAATTGAAGTTTGGAATTGGGCTAAATTAATTGATACAACGTAGAACAATATGAAAATTAACAATTGGAAGCTTTGGTTGAAATGCATAGGATACCTTTAGTAGGTGCACTTGGTTTTAGTGAAGCATAGAGATTCCATCATACATGAGCTAAAGAAGATTTTGGACATCATAAGACATGTGACTACTCAAGATAATTTGGAGGTAACAAAGGAGAATATACTACAATATGTCGTCGAACCTTTCAAGCTACACATGAAGCTAACTATGTTGTGGAATAATATACAAGTGGGCTCAAAAACAATATTTCCAAATGCTTTGGGGGGTAGGATGAGGCACAGGGAAGAGCTATAAAAAAGTTTAAAGACTAGCAACAAAATACAAGGCTTGGTACCAATACATCACAAAGGATCTCCATGTTATAGTGCTCGAATTACAATTTTCTCAAATTTGTACCTAAATATGTTTATTTTAATTTTGGCCACAATTTTGTAAAAGGACAAATTTTTTAATTAAAAAAAGAGAAGAAAATAAAAAGGCATATAGAAGTTGAAAAATCAGGAAGAAGTTCAATGGTCACATGGAAGTCAAAGAGTCATGTGGGAGTCCAAAAGTCACAAGGGAGTTGAAAAGTTACCTCACTCCTTATATATAAACCCTCACAGCTCAAGCAATAGGACTTTAGCATTGGCTTCTCTTGTTAGCATAAGAGAGAGAGATTGTTCTTTTGAGAAGAAAATTGTGGCTTCCATTTTCCACTGTTGGAACAAGTGATTTTTTTTTGTAATTGTGCATCTTAGTACTCCTACACAATCATAAGAATCTCTTTCTGAGGCATACATCTATTTTATGCACGTATGAAAATTTATTGTAAGACTTCTCTTTTAATGGTTATGGTATTGGCTTATATTCACGTGTTAAATAGAATGACCTATTTTGTTGTCTTTAATACATATCTACATTGAAATTGTATGTCCTATATGCTTTCATGATCATGTTTGTTCGAAAACTATTTTTCAAATTAATCAACGATTCTTTCCTTTTATGCGTGTATTTATTAGAGTAGTGTTATCATTGTTCTTCTAAAGGCTCACACTATTTACTTTGTTTGTGGAAGTATTTTATTCACATTATAGTTTTATATTTCACAAAGATAACAATACTTGCATGTCTAAAAAGTGACATTGGTTCTCTCTTATGTTGTTGATCGTCGCTAAGGCATATCATAAACTTAAACAAATGGAAGATGAGCCATCATTCCAGATGGGACTCCAGCTCCAAACAATGTATAGTTTAATTGGGACTTTATTTCTCGGGAGATCCCTATTGTTGGTGGAATTTCCAACACCGTCAACCATTTTTTATTGAAGGAGGGTTTAGTCCAATATGCAAATGACCAATATGGGGAAATTCAACAAAAATTTAAATAAATTATTCAAGGAGAACTTGGATGCCAAACGAGGCCCCCCATTACATAAGCCCTTGTTTCCAAGACCAAATCTTATCCTGCTAATAAAAACAAGTTGGATAAAGAACTATTCCTAGTTGGGCATTGAGATAGGTTTCCAAACTTGTCAGGTCATGGCAAACTAGAGGAGTGCACAATTGCTCACTTTTCATCTTCATTAGTAATAATGATGCTCTCTACATCAAAACATGTTACCAATAACCACTAAGAAGCCAAGTCATATGTATATAAGCTTCGGGTTAGGAATAAGAGGTTATTTTGACTAGGTTATAGGATTTAGAAGTCATAAGGTTTACATGTTTATACGTTAATGGTTATATATATAATTGGATATGCATTATATATTTTAGGTTATATTAAGAGATATTATCATCAAGGATTAAAAGCTAAGGTTTACCAATATTATATTAGGTATTTACAATTATATAAGTTATATTAGGGTTATATGTGAAAGGGGTTATATGGTTTAGTAGTTATGGGTCATATGGGTGCCATTTAAAAGGGTTATAATAACCATAACAATCATATGTTGAGTATGATGTGTGTTATACATATTATAGGTCATATGTTTTAATGCTTAGAATCATTAAGGAATTAAGGAGCCATAAGCATTATGATCCATGTAGTAGTAAAGGTTATTAATATTAATTATTAAGAGATAGAGGATAACATAATTAAGGTTTAATTAGGGGTTATAAGGATTTTGTGTCAAAGGAGTTAGGTGTTATAAGGGAAAGTGATTGGGAATATAAAGGGCTTGAGTTAGGGCCATGTCCTAGAGATTAGATGGATGAGGAATTATGGGTTATATGAATTGATTATTTGATATTGTCGCTTATAAGAGTTAGAAATTACTATTTCGTGGAATATTTCTCAACAAGGTGGCAAGGATCAAGAATTATAAGTTTATATGGGTTTTAGGTGTAACTGAGGTTGTAAATATGGTAATAAGTGCCAAGCGATATATATTTAAATCGTTTTTGTATGCATTATAATGGCTAAGGTTATAAGTATTAGTAGTCATAGGGTTTAATTAATATAGGAATTAGTATATGATTTATGAAGAATAGTCCCAAGGGTTGAATGGTAGAGATTATTAATATTATAGGATAAGAACCAACATATATTTATTTTCGCTTTGGCTTGAAATAAGTTGGCTAGCTAACCACTCCTGGTTGAGCCTTGAGATAAGTTTTCAAACTTGTTAGGCCATGATAAACTAGAGGAGTGCACAATTGCTCGATTTCCACCTTCATTAATAATAATGACGCTCTCTACATCACAACCTATTACTGATAACCACATTAATTGATGTCCCTTAAGAGATGCACTACTCTAAGGGCCATTAGAGGAGAATTGACCTTCCTTACTAACTAGCTGGTTTGGGTGCCTAAATAAGAAAATATTTGAGATAAGACTTTGGAAGGCTCAATAATTTCTTCTAGTGTTTTGAGTCATGATATAGACCTGTAACTACTACTCTTGCCAGCTTTTAGTTAGTATTGATCTAGGAAACAAACTATGCACCAATTGTCTCAAATCACCATCCACTTGCCAAGGGAAGACATCCAATTACTGTGCATGGCCACAAAAACGATCCAATATATCCTATTGGGAAAATATGATATATAACACATATTTGAACAAGTGGATAGTGATAAAAATCTAGGTTGGTACTCTCAACTGTTGGTGGATGGTGGATGATTAGATAATTGCATTAATTGATGTCTCTTGAGCATATGATCCTTCCAATGGTCATTAAATGAAAACTGACCTTCCTTACTGGTTAGTTGGTTGGGTATGTGAACAAGGGAAATTTGGAGATAAGACTTGGGAAGGCTCAAAAATCACTTATGGTTCTTTTGAGTCTCAATATGGACCTGTAATTACTATTGCTAGCACCTTTTACTTGGTATTGATCGAGAAAACAAACTATGCATTAGTTTTTTCAAACCACCATCTACTTGGCTAGGGAAGACATCCAAATATTATGCATTTCCAAAAGTGGTTTCTTCCAATTAATTAATGTTTTTGACGATGATAGATCATTTCCTAAAAACACTTGCCCCCTTATCAATTATTTTGCAAGGATTATGTCCCATGGTTACCTGCACCTATATATCTATCTCCTACATGGTTTACATGGTTTACATAGAATGGGAAATGATGTATCCTGTCAACTATCAATAGCTTATGTCCAACCAAAATATAGCCACAATCAAAGTGCAACCAAAATTGTGAATCTAATGGCACATAGGAACACACGAACACACGTCTAGGATGAGGTTGCAAATCACATACTAAGCAGAGGCAAAGAGGCGCCATGCATATATGACCAAAACCCTTACTCCTCCATTTATCAACGTCTACACATATTATGGGTTCACTTCTCGTTAAACAAATTTCAACTTAGAATAATAAATAACTACTTAGAATGCTTCGAGGTTTAGTGGGTACAAAGTAGTAATAGGCAGAGCCATGCATATAATTTTAAAAATTGTTTCTCAACTCCATCAAGGTGCATTAGATAGAAAATTGAATTTCTTTTAAGATTTCTTTTGGTTGCCATTAGATACTTAGTGGGTGGAAACAAAGTAGTAATGAAATTAATTTCCGCCATCCAATCATTTTCAATGCTTTTCCCAATTTTCAACATATATATTGGTACTTTCTCATCCTTTATATCACTAATTGTAGGGTTGTATTTTGTATTGGACATTATAGTAAAAAAATTTCAAAAGGTTTTCAGCTATAACATGATATCTACAATTAAAATATGAGATGGATCAATCATCGCTAAGAGTAGAAATGACGTCCCACGTTGACTTGCACTTGTCTCTCTCTTGCACGGGTAGGGATGTGATGGTTGATAATCTATGTCCAATTAAACATGCCCAATGACCATTGATGGAAATGTGACCCATTTATTTCCAATTTTTTTCAGATTTATTTGGTTTCCCTCGTGATTATGTTTGCTAGACTTGCAATGACACAAAAACAACATTACGCTTGATGGAATTGTGATATTTGTGACTTTCTGTGCCATGTAGATAAGACCCCTATGATTTGATACCAAGGCCTTTAGCGAGGTTGACTAAAGCTACGATAAGGATGGAAATAAGATGATGTTGACGCTGTTTTTAGGGTGGGAGGTTTGGTGGGAGGCTTGGATTTATAGAATTTTAAATTATGAATTGTGCTTACTGCATGTACATTTACATGGACTGCACCTATATAGTTGCTATCAATATGGTTCTTGGAATCTTATGTAAGTTATGAGTTGTTATATCTACCAATTCATTAAGTCAATCTATATTGTTCAGGTAAGCGTACACCCACCAATAATCAAAATTAAAGATCGGGCTTGTTTTAATATTATGGATTTATCAACCATTTCATTATAATGCAATGCCTTCCTGATAGGGACATTTGACACTAAAATGACACTTACTTAATAATTAAATATTTCATCAGGAATAAAAATATAAATTCTATTCATGCTAGTAGCTTGTATTCAAAAATATAGGGAAATCAAGTAACTTCTTAAGTTAGTAATTATCTTTTTATTGAAATACTTTTAGAGCATATATGACATCCTAATCCTCCATCTATCATGTCTGACATCATTTATATAACATTTTGAATTAAATGAAATGTTATTGTTTAGATTGGAACATGATGAAGGGAATTTGGTTCTAATGCCAGAAAGTGAGGGAGGGTCACAAGGCTGTCTTTCAACATGTAAAGGGAAAAAGTCAAAATACAGGTTTATATCATCCATTACCGATACCAGCTAGGGCATGGGATTTAGTGAGCATGGAATTTATATTGGGATTGCCAAGGACTCAAAGAGATAATGACTCTATCTATGTTATGGTTGGTAGATTCTTTAAAATGACAAATTTTTTACCTTGTAGCAAAACTACTGATGCCACCAATGTTGCCAATTTGTTCTTTAAAAAGATGATAAGGTTGCATAGATTTCCTAGAAGCATTGTATCTAATAGAGACACAAGGTTTGTTGGTAATTTTTGGATAACTTTATGGAAGATGTTGGGTACTAACCTTAATTTTAGCTCAACCTATCACCCAAAAAGTGATGGGAAAACATAAGGGGGGGAATAGGAGCTTGTGAAACATCCTAGACAGTTTGGTTAGTGAAACTCTCAAACAATGGGATCGCTCAAGATGAATTTGCATACAATCATACACCCATAAGAAGTATAGATATGGGTCCCTTACATATTTTCTATGGAATACATCCAAAGGGAGTATATGAATAGAGAAAATAGGGAAAACAAGATATAAGAAGTGCAAAAGGTGAATAATTTGTAGTGAGCATGCAAGAATTACAAGAAAGAGTTAAACAACAGCTACAAGAAAGCATCAAGAAATACAAACAAAGGGTTGATTCAAAGAGAAGGTAACATGACTTCAGGATTGGTGATTTAGTCATGGTACATTTGAGGAAAGAAATATTTCCTAAAGGAACTTACAACAAGATAAAACTCAAGAAGATCAGACCTTGTAAAATTTTAAGGAATTTTTCCTCAAATGATTATGAAGTGGAGCTTCCAAGAAATGTTGGAATTTCCCCAATTTTTAATGTTTCTAATTTGTATTCCTTTCAGGGAACATGAAAAGTTCCAAATGATGAGCCTTGTAGTGAAGTAGATCAGATTGTTGAATGGAAGTAACAATTGCCCAAAGCAACTCCAAAGGAAATTGAAGGGCTATTAGATCGAAAGTGGCGAAGAAAATTAGAGGAAAATAATACTTTCAGTATTTGGTGAAGTAGAGAAATCAACCATTGCAGGATGCTACTTGGATGACTATTCCATAGATGTTCAAGCATTGCGAAAATGTTCAAGAGATCGTATACAATTTCTTTCCCCGAGAGTTTGATGCAAGAGCATCTTACTCATGAAATTGGAAAAAACAAATGAAATGTGAAAGGAATTAAATTCCTTGATTTTATTAGTAATTTATTTTTGTTTATTTTAAAGATTATTAAAGTTTGGATAGGAATGATGTTATAAAAAATAAGAAACCTTAACCGCTTTTGTGGATATGGATGTAAGTAGTTTTTTTATTAAGTTTAGTAAAGTAGACTAGATTTGTAGGAGGAAAAATATGAAGAAAGCTTGTACTTTGTGAAAAAAAGAGGGAGATTATGATTCCTTTTTGGGAAATTCCAACTCATCCAAATTTTAGTAATGATAGAGGAGGAATTAGACATATATTTATATATGGATGTATGTACGCATTTTTTACAATTCATAAGAAAAAAATATATATGTTAGTAATTTGTTAGAGATTCCGTCAATTGGAAATGTAATTCGAAAGTGTAAATGATTTAATGTTGTTTGCATACTCCAACCATTAATTGTGTTGCAGGTTAGGAAGGATATGGCATCACTTAGCATGGTCATCATCTTGCAGAGGATTTGGAGTATGGAGTAAGAGGAAAGATCAAACCATTTGTGGTTTGATTTCCTTATTCCTTTTTGTTTTCTTTTAACATGGAGTTAGATATTTACAAATGACATCTCTCCTCATCACTCTGAGTTGATAGAGAGGCCGAAGATATTCTTACTAAAGAAAGGATGAACAAGCACATTTAGGTGATAGTAATTGAGGGGGCTTGATCGACACTAAAGGAAGATATTCAAAACTACAACTTTGAAGCCTAATATGATGTGTAGACCAATTTCTTTATATAGTGATAATAATGCATTTAATTAGCGATGGGAATTTCTTAAATATCATAAGAACACCCCTAAATATTTGTTTCCAAGGAAATAGGCACTAAGAAATATGAATTAGGCATGTGCAAGAAAAGGCATGGCAAAAAGTAGAGAAGTTCCATAACCCTTTATAACACAGGGCTAGATGTATTCCATGCATTCATGCTTAGATGTGATTCTAGATGACTTGTGAAGTAAATGTAACCATTGTAATGTCTGTAGTGACTATGGAAATGGTAGCAAGCTAATTGGAAATTACAATTCAACAGATGTCGAGTGTTGATATTGATCTTAATCCCATGCCTAGTCCCGCTCACTCTTTAGGGCAAGGACTCGTTACTTTACAACCTTTCTTATTCAACTATAATTGGAATTACCTTGGTAGATTGGTACACACTTGGAATACTCTCTACTTTAATTTATTCTTATCATCATCATCACCACAAATTTAAAGCCAATTTCTAGTGGCTATGTTCATTATGTTTTGAAGCATTGTATCCTTAAATGTTACTAGGAGTCCCTAAATAGGAATGCTCTTTTTGAGTATTAGAAATTACCAATCTTCCTCAGTAGTGTTTCCATTTGAAATTGATGTTGATGGTGTTATAATGCTCACCAAAGGGGTATGTGGATGTTGTGAGGAATTAGTAACCTCTTATTACTACTTTGCAATTGAGAAAAGTGTGATACCATTAACATGGGACTAGTAGAGGACCTACTTTATGAATGCAATTTTGCTACCTTTTGCCTCCTTTATCCCTATTGATTTCTTCCTCTTGTCACATTTACATTAAAGGATGAAACATTTGATCACTTTGAGGTCCTTGGGTTTTGTCATTATTCCCTACATAGACAATTAGAACTTTTAGGTAAACCTTCTATAGCAAATTTCTTTCTACCTCCTTCTAAGTGGCATAAGCATCTCTATATGGTTGTTGTTAGCGAATTTAGGATAGGTGGATTTCCATTTGACTTTTATTCTAGATTGACTGTCTTTTGGTTGCCACAAATAGTTACTTAACATTCATTGGATTAAGGCAAAGATCTCCTATTATAACGTTTTAAGCAAGATTCCTAATTATATCTTTGTATCTTAAAAACCTTATCCCAACTTTCATCTATAATATACTTGAGCCTAGTATAACTTTTTGAACAAAATTCCTTGATTATATCTATGTATCTTAAAAACCTTATTCTAATTTTCCTCCTCTATCATATACCTGAGCTTATCATCTTAATTTTACACTAGCTATTAATAATATTTATGATATTTATGCTGGTAAATATTAATTTTAAGTTTCATTATTTTCATTTATTATCTAAATAGTTAAACTTAAGTAGAAAATAGATATTTCTCGACTTAAATTTCAACAACTTGGGTTAAACAATTTCTATATCAAAACCACTATTATGTAGCACATCACCTAATCACCTAAAACCTTAATGTTCTTTTCTAACACGATAACATTCATGAGCAATATTATGTTCAAGTAAATGAGCTCCAGCAAAATAATATGCTAAACATTTTTTTAACAGATTTCTAAACATTTTCTTTTAACAAAATCATATTAAAGTTGAAAATTTAATTTATACCTTAATTTTTCTTAGTTGTTAGCTTCCTTGCTTCATTGTGACTTCATAAGTCAAGGGTGATAGCCGTCTCATACATCGAAGAGAAGGGGCATCATAGTGATTCGCATACAGACCTTACCTCCACCTACCTCATGAATCCCAGTAGAGAGAGATTCACATGTCCTTGTGTGTTTTAATAAATTTTGTCCCTTAGTCCTTTTGGAAAATCAAATCCAATGCTCAACAAATATATTGTGTTTGTGAGCTCTTTTTGTTTGATAGATTTAGCACGTTACAATTCCTATGTCTAGGACAAATTTAACGCACCGGATTTACATGAAATCTATATTATTTATTATAATTACGATTCTCTTCTTAAACTATAAGATGATAATAGATTTCCGTAAATTAATATTATATATCTATATATATATATATAAGTGGATTTTAAAAAGTTTTCTAATATTTTGATGGTATCTAATGGAAAATGAGTTGAATTGTAGGGATTGTGTGTTTTGTTTTCGTAAACATAAAGTATATCACAGGGTTAATTAATTTGGGGATTTTATCTTGAGATTTTTTATATGAAATTTATTTGATTTATTTATTTGATTTAGCTTTCCAATTTAAATTGCTGTTAAAAGCGTTGAGTTGTAGGGATTTAGTGTTTTGTTTTCGTAAACATCAAGTATATCACAGGGTTAATTAATTTGGGGACTTTATCTTGAGTTTTTTTATTTGAAATTTATTTGATTTAGCTTTCCAATTTAAATTGGTGTTATAAAAGTATTTTAATGTATGGGTAAAAAGTATTTTAATGTATGGTGTAAGTGAGTCTTTTGTCATAATTTTGAAGAATTATAATTAATGATAATGTTATAAAGAAAGTATATGCCAAAAATGATATTTGAATTTAGGTGAGAAAGATAATAAATTTTATTTTCAATCATTATAAATAAAACTTAATTTAATAACAATTGAAATGTTTTGTCTACTAATGGTTCATTTATTATTTAGATAGTATAAGCTTTTAATTTTTGAAGAAAACATATAATTAGGAGTAGCTCTAGTGATTTTGGTAAAATAATTCTCTTTCCTCATTAGAGGTTAAATTGTAACCAAAAGTAGTATTTAGTCTTACGTGTGGGACTAAGATTAGATGCCACTAGAAAGTACACGACTCCACTAGTGTTAGTAATGACCACAAGGGGAATTGATTTTCACACATGTACTATCTAGGTTAAAATCACCTTTTGGTCTTACAGCGAAACCTAAAATTGCTTTTGATTGGTTAAGATATTTTTCTTTGAATGCAAAGAAATAGTTTAATAGCCCAAGGTATAGAGGCATCCCATAGGATTGAAAGTGTTTTGTCTAACATACCACTAATGGGTTGTTTCAAGTGCCATGGTTTTCACTGAGTAACCATAATGAGTCAACTCAGTGTTGTGTCTTACATACCACTAATGGGTTGTTTCAAGTGCCATGGTTTTCATTGAGTAACCGTAATGAGTCAACTCACATTTGCGCATAGTAGTTGGAAATAACTATTCTTGTTGTCAACTAACAACTGAATTATAATAAGTTTTACCACATTTGAATGAAAAAATAAGAAAAAGATTACAAAGACATATAAAAAGAGAAGAAAAATGATTCTTAGGCTTTCTAAATAAAGTAGGGTCTTTATTCTTTTAATTGTTAAAATTAATTAAATATAATACTTCTATCAATAGAGTAACACTATCTCCTTGGCAAGAGGTTAGATTGTAACTAGGAGTAGTATTTGGTTTCATGTATAGGATGACAATTGCTATGCTACTAAAAAGCACATGACCCTATTGGAAGTAGTTGGTAATGACTATTCTTGTTGTCAACTAACAACTGAATTATAATAAGTTTTACCACATTTGAATGAAAAAATAAGACAAAGAGAGAAAAAAAAAGAGAAGAAAAATGATTCTTAGGCTTTCTAAATAAAGTGGGGTCTTTATTCTTTTAATTGTTAAAATTAATTAAATATAGACTTCTAATCAATAGAGTAACACTATCTCCTTGGCAAGAGGTTAGATTGTAAGCATGAGTATTTGGTTTCATGTATAAGATGACAACTTCTATGCTACTAAAAAGCACATGACCTTGTTGGAAGTATTCTTGGGGATGACCATAGGGTAAACTAGCTTTTCTTGCAAATACTATTTAGATGCTACTAAAAATCACATGATCTTATTGGAAGTATTGATCATAGAGGAAATTAGCTTTCTTGCGAATACTATTTAAGCTGAAACCAAGTTTTAGCATGCGAGTAAGACTTCAAATTGTTTTTGATTAACTATAAGAATGGCCTTGAAAGTTCAAGACTTAAAACTGTTAATCCTTGAAAGTTCAAGACTTAAAACTGTTTTTGATTAACTATGAACTCATTTGACCGACTACAAAAACAAAAATTAATGGCGTAAGATCAAGCTGCTCGACTTGAGATGGTTCACGATTCGAATCCTCATCTCTCGGAGGAATGATTAAGTTTGGGGTTTTCTAAGAGTTTTTCCCTTTCATCGCCCGACCTCGTCTCCACAGGAACTTGTCCTGGCAAATGCGAATAATCTAACCAACATTTAGAATCGATTAATGTTAACGCAAGCATAAAGCAATTTGGAATTCCAAACCCTACAAATAATGTGACCAACATTTAGAATCGAATAAAGTTTAACGCAGACATAAAGCAATTAGGAATCCCAGACCCTGTTCTGAGTCGCTTTTTTGGCGTATATTTATCCATGAGCAGCCTCGCAACTGCAAATGCAGTGCCATATTTTTTTCCTGTGGTTCTGCGGATCTTAATCTGAAGCCACAGAGGTCAGATTTCCGAGAATGTGTATTTTATTTGATGTTTGAAGTAAAATGTGTATGTTGTTTCTCTGTGATGCCAAATTTGATGACGATATGATATGATACGCTTAATATCATGATGCACAATGAGGCACCAGTCTGAGAGAAAACAACAACTACTATTATTTATGCTGCCGGATGATGAAAATTACTTGCTTTTCACGACGGTCTTCAGGCATTCGTCGAAGCTGAAAACCGTTTCTTAAATTTCTGACGGCTTTGTCTTACTCAAGTTTTTCCTCTTTTTGTTTTTCCGTTAAAATGTCTGCGCTTGTCTGTCGGGTTTAGCCGTTAAACGTGCTGGAAAATGTTATAGGCGCTTTCGGCGGGGTGTTGTTTTAGAGAAAAAAAGTGTTACAAACCATTTTTGGTTTTGTTTTAGAGTTAGGATTCGGGATTTATATCAATATAGGTTTATTATAGATAGGGATATAATTTCTTTAGTGTAATTTTTTAGAATATAAAATTTGAAAAATGGTTTGTAACGTTTATTATAATTAGGGATATAATTTTTTTAGTGTAATTTATTTTAGAATATAAAATTTGAAAAGTGGTTGGTATATTAGAAGTTTGGATTCTTTTTAGGCTTTTAAATTTTATATATATTTATATATATCAATTTTTTATGGTTTAAAATGTATTTTTTTGAATGTATAACAGATTTAATGCTTTTGAAAATATTATTGGATTTTTGAACTGTTTTCAGTGTGTAGCTTAAACTTGCAACTTTAACAAATTTTTGCTCCATTTCAAACAAAATTAATTAGAAAATGGTTAAAAATGACAATACTTAAAGAATTATGTAATCTTTTTTACCAATCAAGTGATTCTATAACAATAGGTAGTTCGTGCCTATTGATTAAAATATTGTAACGCAAAAGAAAAAATGTATTGGAGGGTCATTGCTTGACCTTGATTAATAAAAGTATTTCAATCTCTTACCCCATGGAGACTTCCTCGACACATCGTCGGTGTTTTCCCATATATATCATGTGTCTATGCTAATAATTTTAGTTTCCTTCTTGTTTATCATTTTTTCTTCTTGTTAAATTAATTTAAATTTGCGGGTTCAAAAATACCAAGAAGCAGTATCAAAGTTTAAAAGGGAAAAATTCAACTTGTGGAAGAAATCTGATAATGCAAAGGAGTTTCAGAGCAATTTTTTTAATAGTGGCCATTCAAGCCATCGTCTAGTTCATTGTGAAGAAGGTTGAGAAGAAATCACCATCTAGTTTTCTGCATCAAAGAAATAGAGCCAGGAAATGCAATCATCTTTCATCCGTTCACTGTGAGCAAAGTTCGTATCTAGCCATCAAATTGATCTAGCCATAGTGTGAAAGACTTTAGAAAGTTTCCAAGGAAGGGCCTAAGAAATATTGAGCCACAATCTAGTATGTCTGTTACATTTGTCATTGTCAGATTCATGGAGTTGTGCAGATTTTTCTTAAAGATCATGCAAGTTTCAATGATTTATGGTTCAAATAAAATCATAACAAGCCCATTTTTTGTGTGCATCACCAACTACCATTTATTGGCCAAGTGAGGGGGGCAAAATATAATTGTTTGAATTGGTAAAATATAGGCCAAGTAGAACAAACTTGTGTGGCCATGAGAAGAAGGTGGGATGAGGTTGTGCAGAAAGAGACATTGGAAACCATGTAAGTCACCAGAAAGAAAAGGAAACCATGAGTGGTGGTTTAATTTTTCTTATAGTTTTTTCGAGTAGAAAAACAAACTGGTGTATGCATTTTTTGAAAAAAAAGGAAGTAATTTTTCTTTTTTTCCTAAAACCCTAGTGGAAAAATAAAAAATTATAAAACTCAAAACAAGGTAGCAATATTTTTTTAAACCCTAGTCGAAGGATTCACCCAAAAATCGAATTGTGAAGTAAACAAGGGCAGTAGTTTTTTTTTTTTAATTGTTAAAAGAGCATGTATGGAAGGAAAATGATAAGATTAACAAATGCCAAGTTGAGATGGAGAAATTCACCTACAAAAGTAAATTTGCATTGTGGAAGTTGAAAGTACAAGATTTGTTGGTGCAAAAGGGTTGCACAAAATGTTAGATGTGGAAAAAAAGAGACCCGTCGACATGACCGATTTGGAATGGGTGGACATGGATGTCTGAGCTCTCTGTACATCAGGTTGTGCCTGGTAGATGGTATTCTCTTTAACACTGTTTAAGAGAGCTCATCGATAGGTTTATGGAAAAATTGGAGAATTTAAACATTACCATGTCTCTAACCAACATGATTTACTTGAAGAGGCGGTACAACTTTCAGATGAAGGAGGGCACTAAGATTGCAGACCACCTTAAGGTATTTAAAACTCTAATTTTCCAATTGGCCAATATGGACGTCAAATTTGAAGAAGAAGATAAATTCATTGCATTTTTATGCTCCTATTCTGAGTCCTGAAACCATTTTGTGACTTTTATCAGTTTGAGCACAACTAATTCTCTAGATTTTGATTCGGTTGTGGGATTTTTGTTATTTGAAAAAGTGTAGCGGATGTCTAGTATTGAAACTTCCATGCCAAATGTTACGGTAGCTAGAGGTCGGTCCAAGGAGAAAGGGGAGAAATCAAAAGACACTTTGAGATCAAAGTTAAGAGGAAGATATGCTGGTTCTGCAACAAAACATGGCATCTCAAGAAGGCCTGCTGGAAAAGACAAGAGTCTAGTGAAAACTCAAAGAAGGAAGATCTGGGATGGGTGACCTCCTGGGAAGTCCTGGTTACTGGGTGCAAGCCCCGGAAGTGATGATTGATGCTATGTGATTCATTTCACTAGTTTCAATCCCACTTCTTCACCCCTGTGAGCATCACCCGATGCAATGAGTGCTAAGTGAACTATTCAAAAATCATGAGAAATTAGTCAGTTACGACTACCTCTCATGGAAATGGTCATACGTGAATGACTTACTTAATGCAGTTGAATCCCAAAATGACAGAAGAAAATCAAGTTGAGTCAGGCATGCTAAATGAAGTTTTGTTTATTTGCAATGTTTCTCAACATTTTAAAGATTGGTTATTAGATTCGAGCACTTCTCATCAAATGAGTCTGCACGAAAACTGGTTCACTTCATATCAAGCTGTAGATGGAAATTTCGTTCTTATGGGTAATAATGTATCCTGTTAGATTGTTGGGGTGGGAAATGCCAAAAGAAAATGTATGATGATATGCTAAAAACATTGATAGCTGTCATACATGTACTTGATTCAAAGAAGAATTTGATTTCTTTGGGATTATTGGATTCATATGGTTATAAATTCATAGGTCATGGTGGAGCGTTGAAAGTTTCAAAGAGAATTTTGATTGTTATGAAAGTAAAGAAGATAAAAATCTTTACATACTTAAAGGAAGTACTAAGGTGAATGAGGAAACAACTGTATCTGAGGAGGCATGAGAAGTTACTCACCTATGCCATCAACAACTAGGTCACATGATTGAGAATGGCCTTCAGGTACTGATGAATTGCAACTTACTTCCTAATTTGAAATCTTTGAATTTGAATTTTTGCAAGCATTGTGTATATGGAAAACAATGTAGACATAAATTTAAAGTTGATAGTAAAGGATTTTTGGATTATATTCATTCTAATGTTTGGGGACCGTCTCCTACGATGTCTTATGGAGGTGCATCCTAATTTGTAACATTTTTTGACGACTACTCCAAGAAAGTTTGAGTTTACATGTTAAAAAGAAAGTTTGATGTATTTAATGTTTTTAAATAATATAAAGTTATGGTGGAAAAGAAAATAGACAAAACAATTAAATATTTAAGAACTGACAATGGTGGTAAATTTTCTTCCTTATAATTTGAAATGTATTGCAAGGATGAAAGTATTATTAGACGCAAAACAACTGCCTATAATCCTCAACAAAATGACATTGTTGAACGTATGAATAAAACTCTTATGGAAAGAGCTAGGAGCATGATCAACAATGATAATCTATAGAAGGATTTGTGGGCAGAAGGAGTGATCATTACTTGAAACATATTACCTTTAGTTTTTATTAACTATAAAATTCCTGAAGAAATTTGATCGAGTCAGTCTTATGACTATTCAAACTTAAATATTTTTGGTTGTGATGCCTATGCTCTTATTCCAAAGAACCAACATACTAAATTAGACCCAAAAGTTATCTCTTTTTTGGGTATGACGATGTTGTGAAAGGATATAGGTTGTGGGATCATTCTGCGCACAAGAACATCATCATCAAAGACATAACATTTGATGAATCTTCTCTTCTAAAAGTGGATGTTGAAAAATTTAAACAAGAGCAGGTATTGCAGGATCAACAAATTTAGTTGGAGACTTGACCATTTTTAGAAAATTAGAAGCAAAAAGAAGCTTCTGAAGAAAAATATGAAAAATACATAAAGGAAAGTGTAGGAGTTCAACAACCAACCACTCTCAGAAGGTTTACACGAGAAATAAATCCTCCCAAAAGGTATGAAGATTTTGCTTCATTTGTTTCCCTAATTATTGAGAATGGAGAATATTCTTGTTATCAGGAAGCAATGAATGATCTGGATAGTGAAAAATGGAAGAAGGTTATAGATGAGGAAATGGATTCCTTGGCTAAGAACAAAAAATAGGACTTCGATTGAGGTGGATCCCTAATGGCCCAAAAATCAAAGTCATTGGATTGCAGCGAAACCGAGACTAAATCAAAGAGCTCATCGCCAGAATTCCAATGTGCGTAAATGAAACCTCAATCCGAGCCTATATGTGGAAGTTACACCCGGTCAAAGTTTTGGTTAGACTTGGCCCAAGGGCTAAATTTAGCAGGGCACTAGTTAAATTTAGAACCTCGCTAGTTTGGCAATCCGACTAAATCTTGGTCAAATTTGACAACCCCTAATAAAGTTATCAGAGGTTTTTAGTGGCAGTTAAATTTGATAGAACCACAAAATCTTATGAAACCCCGCCAAAGCTGGTAGCCGTTTGAGGCCTAGTGGTGTGGGGTGACATGGCCCAATCATATGGTGCCACATGGCACCCACTTGGAAACCAAATTTCCCCACAACGACCAAATTTGGCACACAATTATTATTGGTGGTGATTTAATAGCATATGTGATTCGACAATTCCATAACTGTTGGCAGGTGAATTAATGGTCAATGGTTTGATTATTGTTACAAACAACAAAAATCAACATATTATCAAAGTGTTGGAACCATTAAATGGCATCTTCTTATGGCGGTTTGATTAAAAAAACATTACCAACTATTTATCTATATATCTATATATATAGATATATATATATATATATATATATATATATCTATATATATATATATATATATATATATATATATATATATATATATATATATATATATATGACAACGGTTCGCAATACAATGCTAGTGGTCACAATAGTTGGCGGTTACATATATTACATCAAACAACATTTGGGTTGGTGGCATAGATATATCTATCAACAAAACAACGACAATGGTCGTGGTTTTAAACATGTTCACAAAGGTTTTAAAACTCCATGGTCAATGTTTTGAATAAACTATGAAATCAATAGGTGTTATTGTTTTATATATTAAAAAGGTTATCGTAGGATCTGAACCAACAACCCACTGGTCCCAACTGCCCTACAATCCACATGTCAATAAAGTCGCCAACTGGGTAGCACTTGGTAAACTTCACCGATAAATTTAATTTAAATTCACCCTTTTGCAGAGTTCAAAGAGGTCAAGAGAGCAGAGCACAACCTTGGGCTAGTGAAGTGCAGAGCCCTTTGGAACCCTCAACCAATGAAAGAATTTTTCCCTTCGGAAACAAGAAGGCGTAGTTCTAGGAAAATTATTTTGTGGGAATATTATCAGAGAATATTCTTTTTGATGTTATGAGGAATCTAAAATATTCCCTAAGGGGTCAAAATTGTAGGTGACAAAATATAGCCAACTTTATATTCATTTTAACCAGAATTTCACAAATATTGTAATGGTATAGTCTGTTTTTGCATTTGAGAAGTGGATTTCAGGGTCATGGAAAAAACCCACCTTCTCCATTAATTGTTGGGCATGAAGTTTGAGACAACAATGTACCGTTTAGAAGTGGGTCATGTTTATAGCCAAAAGTATTAGGAGGATGGAAATACCTACTAGTGTTGTGATTTTTGTGTTTTGAAGAGTCAAATTTCAAGTCACTCCCATGATTGGAGGTATAATGTTGCAATTTCCATAGAATTTCCTTTCTTTTTTATGATATAAATGAAGTGACCTCTCCACTATTGAAGAATGTCCCATAGATGTAGTCCAAGTTATATGAACTTTTTTATCAAACTTTCGTGTGCATTTCCTTTATGATCTCCTTTATGTTGCTTATTCTTTAAGCATTTGCACATATGGTTTTTACATGCTCTTTCTTACAATTATACTAACATCAACTGAAGAAAATATATTGGATAATGTTGTTATTAGGGGACTACCAAATCAAGTTTGGTATCTGAGTGGTATTCTTGTTGATGTGAATTGTGAGTGTGAATGATAACCAAGAACAAGCTCAAAAAGGGTGAAGGAAAACTTAAGTCTTTTGACATAGAGATTGGACGTGAAACACGAAGAATGAAAATGACAGATGAAAATGTTCACACCGAGAATGAAAAATCATTTTGCACCATGGAAAATAAAGTAGATAAATTGTTTATAGATTATGATAAGATAGTGGAAAATAAGGAAAAGAAGAAGAAATAGAAAGCATTGGACGATGCTTAATCAGGGAAATGTAGGAGATGCTCTTGAACCTCCATCTCCATATCCAACTGAATGTTCTTCTTCTTCATCATATCATTCTCATAATTCTAACAAATAACATAGAAATGCTTCTAAAAATCCTTTTTTAAAGTTGGATGTAATTTTGATTTTCCTATGTTTAATGGAGAATCTAATGCAAAAATTCTAAATAATTGGATCAAACATATTGAAGTGTAATGCTAGATACAACTAATCAAAGATGATGAGGTAAAGTTCTAGTTAGCATCTCTTTCACTGGGAGGCACAACTCTTATATGGTGGGAGAGAAAATTTAAGAAAGGTAGCAAGCATATGGGTAAACTCCTTTCTTCTTGTTCTGAATTTGTTTATGCTTTAAAAGGACAATTTTATCCATTGTGATATCGGTAGAAAGCCATGATGGAATGGAAACATTTGAGACAAGACAAAGGTCAAGATATTCAAAGTTTCACAAAGGAATTTAGGAAGAAAGAATTAGTATTGGGAATTCCTTTAGATTCACCTAATGCTTGGATGAAATATGTTGGTTCTTTACATAATTACCTTCGACATTATTTGTTGTTATTTGAACCCACTACTCATGATGTGGCTAGTTTGAAATCCATTCACCTTAAAAGAAAGGGAAGTATGAACAAGGAAACCATGCAAAGAAGGAAACGACAACAAAGAAAAAGGAGGAAAACCCCTCTTACACTCATTGCGAGAAATAAGGGCATGATGACGAGTATTGTTGGAAACTGCATCCAGAATTGAAGTCAAATATGAATGGTAGAAAACGGAAGTGGAAAATTGTTGCTACAGTGCAATAAAACCATGGATCTTATTCAAATGATGAGGTAAAGGTCGCAATTTCTAGGTTTGCAATTATTGGACGAATCAACCTTGGTTCTGATTCAGGAAATGAGGTGAACATCGAAACTGTTTGGATTGTAGGTGATGGACCAATTGACTTGGGTTCTGATTCAGGCAATGAGATGATGATTGCAGCAAGTGTTGTACTAAAGATGAGAAGTGCACCAAATACTACATGGCTCCAAGAACTTGACGAGATCAACCAAAGAATTCAAGTAGATAATGTTGAACTAAGAATACTTCTACAAAAATCAAAAGAGGAGAAGCAGGGATTGCAAATTCAGTTATGAGCCATAAAGTAGGCATTGGAAAAGTTGAAGAGCAATGAAGGGTTAGTCAAGCCATCATCATGTGCTTCAAAATCGACAACTGAGGTAAACAATGTCAGTGATTATTCAGTTTCATGTTCTCATTATGATGATGATTTTAGTGCATTTGAAAAACATACTATAGGCATTGGTTTGAAGCTAATGAAGAATATGGGATATGAAGGCAAGAACCTAGGAGTTAATGGCTAAGGCATTGTGAATCCTATCCAAGTGGTGGAATTACCATGATATGCAGGATTGGAATATGACAAAAAGGAAGAGACAAGAGAGCCTTCAAGCTATAATTCCAAGACAACTAAAGATGTTGAGAGCACATCACCACCTTCCAGTGATAGTAAGAATTCTAGAGGTAGAGCTAAGTTAAGTTCACCTTGCTTGAGCCACACTTGAGACAACTGTTCAAAGACGGTCAAGAAAGTTTGGAGGAAGAAAAGCCATTGCATCCATTGCAATAAGGGTGGATGTCAAAGATCCACATGTTGGAAGCTCCATCTAGAGCTACACTCAAAGAAGGATAAGGAGCATATGAAAGCACTTGTGAAGGAACCATCCAATGAAGTAGTTCACCAAGGAAGCCAACTATAGGAAGAAATCCCATTATCCTAGTTAGGTAAGAGATGGGTATCCTTTTTAAGTAGATGAGTATGACCACCATTATAAATCACATGTTTCTTTTTAAATACTCCATAGATGGGAAAAAACTTGTAAAATTGATGAAGTGTATAATATCACTTATGAATGCAACATGGTGATATTTTGGCCTTTATTTGTAAAACATGGGGTATGGATTCTATTGTAAAACTTGATCATGAGTGTTCTATAAAATCTTGGAAAATATGGTATTGTTTGGAATCTTGCAAGTTGTACATGTATTAGTAGCTATAGATTGCATATGGATACAAGTGTCAAATTCATTTGTAACACCATCCTCCCACATTTACCCAAGCTAACCGGTCGACTAGGGTAAACATGTGATGAGAGGCTATTATGATGTGATTCAACTCCCCATGCACAATTAAGGAAGTGGAACTAAAAAAAGAAACCCAATATGACCTTACTCAGGAACTATAAACCCTTCATAAGATAAAAAACCTTTCCAGGTGCCTAACCTTTGAGACAACTTTGTCTTTTTGCTAAGCTAGACCCCCAGCTGCTCCCATGAAAAGACATGTAATATATGATTGAGCCCTCCAGTCACTCCCAAACAAGGCATGCCAAAAAATGTGGCTTTTTTCTAGCAGTTCTGCGCTAGCGACCCTAGATTCTGTGCCACCTTTTTAGGGCCAGGGCTCAGGCCACTACCCAGAACTTCATGAAACTTCCAGAAATGTTAAATAACCATGAATTAGAGCTACTAGTGAAAACATTGGTATAAGGATTTGACCGAACCCCTACTATTCATGACACACATTTCATCAAACATATCACAAATATGAAATCTACATGTCATAACAACATATCTGAGAATAGGGGTCTCATACTTAATAGAGATTCGTAAAGAAGGATTGATACCTTATCACAATAGCTACATTATCATCTATTAGGTAATATATTCATTAAAATATCATGTACTAATCAAATCATGATGAGAGCCATAACCAAAGTCTGTCATAAACCATACTTATAACCAACAAAAATAACAAGGATATAACAACCATAAGACCATGTATGAACAAGTACATTTACACATGAAATACCAAATGAGAAGGAGCTCTTATTAATGAATGCATAAGCCAACCAAGTCAAGGACTTCCACGAATCACCTGACCATTGATTGGGCTGAACCAAATATTTATTTTAGCCAATTGCCCTTGTGCAATATTCCAAGCATGAATGTGGGACTCATAACAAAAACAACTAGAGCTTCCTCAAGCTTTACCGTATATCCCACCAAGGGATTCTTAGGCCTGAAACCCTCATTGATATAACCAAGATTTACTGCAATCCCACTGGATCACTAGGGATATATAAGCATATATGCCTCCATATCTCTCCACCTAAATCTTGAGGAATTTTTCCGTCTCAACCTCTCATCTTTACCGTGTATCCCACCATTACTGGTCAAGGGATTCCTAGGCCTACGAGGTCACCAACATATGGTATTTATCGTGTATCCCACCATTACTGGTTAAGGGATTCCTAGGCCCAATCAAGAGTATTCAAAATCAGGGATTTCCATGTATTCCACCCTGGGATTCCTAGGACCTGTGATCAATCTAGAGACCAACCCACTCAACTTTGAATCCATCCGGCAATCTAGATCAGCCAAAATAAGAGAACCCCATCACACCATGGCTATCCAGAAATGGAAAGGCAAGGAAGAAGAACAGTGTCACACCTGGAAAAAAACATGCCAATGAAAGCAAGAGAACCAAAAACACACATGCATTTACCATCCATGCCAAAACTAGCAAGGAAATCACACATGCAACTCGATACTTGCAAGTAATCCCGATGTAGCCGCTTGATCCTGCTCTTCCTTGCTTGATATTTTTCTTCCTCTTGCTTTCTTTTCCTTCCTTTGCCTTGTTTCCTCCAATGCTAGGGTGCTCCAAGTGTCCAAGAGTATGAGAGAAAGAGAGAGAGTAGAGAGAGAGATCCAAAAATGAAGTGACAAAAAAGGTTGTGAACTGATCCTCAGAAACCTTTTTATTAATGAGGCCTCTATTTTCTTCATTTTCCTCCTCACATGCAACTTGTGACCTTTCATCTTCCTTTTCTCCTATTTTCCATTATTTTCATAAATAAAATTCCAATTAATGCCACCTTTCCTTTCCAAAGCCTATTCCATTGCCTTTTCTAATTTCCTTAGCCATAATAAACCAAATGGACACCCGCACTAGGATGTTTTGCCCAACATTCAACTTGGAATAAGTGTCCTATGACCTTGTTTATTATTTTTCTTTTATTATTTTACATGAATTTTTGACCAGGGCTATTACATCATCATTCCAAGTTCCGAAGTATAAAGGTGAAGGAAGGGACAGGTGGCTTGTTAGAGACATTTTTTATGCAAGTCAAGATTGCAATGCTGTTTATACTTTTGCAGGACCAAAACTCCATTAGTGGGGAGGAATGATCTAGGTGGATTCCTAATGGCCAAAAAATCAAAATCCTTGGGTTGTAGTGAAACTAGGACCAGATCGAAGAACTTGTTGCCATGATTCCAACGATGAAAACAATGCCTCAATCTGAGTCAGTATGTGGAAGTTACACACAGTCAAAATTTTTGTCAAACTTGGAGCGAGGGTTAAATTTAACAAGACACCAGTTAAATTTGGAACCTCTCTAGTATGGTATTCCGGCTAAATCTTGGTCAAATTTCGCAGACTCTGGATAAAGTTAGCAGAGGTTTTTAGTGGCAGCTAAATTTGGTAGAACAACCAAATCTAACAGCACCCCACCAAAGTTGGTGGCAGTTAGAGGCCCAATGATGTGGGGCCATGTGGCCCAATCATATGGTGCCACGTGGCACTTAGTTGGTAGCCAATTCGCCTTTGACAACAAAATTTGGCACATGGTTATTATTGGTGGTGTTTTAATAACATATGTGATTCAATGGTTCCACAACTGTTGGTGGGCGTAGTAATAGTAAATGGTTTGATTATTGTTACCAATGAAAAAACTTAGCATATTATCAATGTGCTGAAATCATTAAATGGCACCTTGTTATGGTGGTTCAATTAAAAAAATGTTACCTACAATTATATATATACAGTGGCAGTTCAGTTAAACAAATATTACCTATAGTCATATATATACGATGGTGGTTCACATTACATCATCGACGGTCATAATAGTCGACGATTACATATACTATAAAAAACAACGTTTGGGTTAACAACAGATATATATATATATATATATATATATATATATATATATATATATATATATATATATATATATATATATATATATATATATATGTTGTCAACCCAAATGTTGTTTGTTGTAATATATGTAACCATCGACTATTATGACCGTTGCCAATGTATTGTGAACCGCCACCGCTATATATATTCGGTGGCAGTTCACAATGCATTGTCGACAATCATAAGAGTCAACGGTTACATATATTACAACAAAAAACATTTGCGTTGACAACACACACACACACACACACACATATATATATATAGCTAACACCAAAAAAATGCTAATGGTCACAATTTTAAACATGTTGCCAAGGGTTTTAAAACTCCATAGTCAATGTTTTGAATAAACGATAGAATCAATGGTTGTTATTGTTTTATATATTAAAAGGGTTTGTGTAGGATTTGAATTGGTGACTTGCCGGTCCCAACCGCCCTATGATTTGTGTTCCAAAAAAGTCGTCAGTTGGGCAGTGTTTGGTAAACTCCACATATAAATTTGATTTAAATTCACCCATTTTTATGGTTCGGGGAGGTCGAGAGGGAGAGAAACACTTCCGCGACCCAACAAAATGTACAGCCCTTTGGAACCCTAAAATAGTGGTGGAACCATGCGTGCTAGAACCAAGAGAGCGTAGTTCTAGGAAGAATATTCTGTGGGTATATTCTTAGGGAAAATTAATTTTTGAGCATGTGAGGAATATAAAATATTCCTTAGGGGCCAAAATTTTAGGTGACAAAATATAATCGAATTTATACTCATTTTAACCAGAATTTTGCAGGGATCAAAATGGTGCATTTTGTTTTTGCATTTGCGCAACAAATTTCATAGGCCATGGAAGATACCTGCCTTCTCCATTAACTGTTGGGCACGAAGTTGGAGACAACAATGTACCTTTTAGAAGTGGGTCATGTTTAAAGTTAAAAGTCTCAGGAAGACAAGACATGCTTGCTGGTGCTGTGAGTGTTGTGTTTTGAACAATCGAATTTCAAGTCACTCCCAAGATTGGAGGTATAATGTTGTAGAGACATATACTTGCCTTTCTTTTTGATGAGATGAATGAAGCGATCTCCATACTATTGAAACAAGGCTTGGAGAATAGTCCATATTGGACAAACTCTGTTATCAAACTTTTGTGTGCATTGTCTTTATGATCTCATTTATGTTGCTTCTTCTTTAAGTATTTACACAGATGGTTTTTACGTGCTCTTTCATGATATTTTCCCACCAAATTAAACTTATTTCTATTTGTACGATTCTAGAACTAATTTGCATTACTTGACCATGAGCTAGAGTAGTTAGATGTTAAAAAACTTTTCTTCATGGAGATTTGGATGAGGAGATCTATATGGAACATCTAGAAGGCTTTGTACAAGATTGCATTAAGAGATTACTTTGCAAGCTTAGGAAATCATTGTATGGTCTGAGACAATCACCCAAGCAATGGTACAAGAAGTTTGATTCCTTCATGGTGAGCTATAATTCACTAGAAGTGAATATGAGAATTATGTGTACTTCAAAAATTTCAATGGTATATTAATTATCTTCGTTTTGTATGCTGACAATATGCTAGTTGCAAGAAAAAGGATGGAAGAGATCAAAAAGTTAAATGGTCAATTTGCTAGGACATTTGATATGAAGGATCTTGGACCTACAAAATAGATCTTGGGCATGGAAATACATAAAGACAAGAAAAATGGTAAGCTATGGTTATCACAAAGAAAGTATGTGAAGAAAATACCTGTAAATTTTAGGATGAATAATGTGAAATCTATTAATGTTAATTTAACTTCCTATTTTAAGCTTTCTGTAAGTTTATGTCTTGGTGTTGTTGAAGAAAATGAGTATATGTATTATGCACCATATGCTAATGTAGTATATAACTTAATGTATGTGATGGTTTCTATAAGACTCGAAATTTGACGTGTAGTTGGAGTTGTCAATAGGTACATGGAAAATCTAGGGAAAGAACATTGGCAAGTAGTGAATTGGGTGTTTCAATATTTGAGAGGCATGAGTGACAATTGTATCATGTTTAAAGGTTGTTGTGATTTAGTTTGCGGACATGTTGATTCAGATTATGCTGATGAATTGGAAAATAGGATATCTACGTTAGGACATGTCTTTAATCTTGCATGTGGAACGATTAGTTGGATGTCAACGCTTCAAGAAACTGGTTCATTATCCACTACTAAGCGAAGTATATAGCTTCTTAACTTTCCTTTAAATAGGAAATCTAGTTGAGGGGTCTACTGAGTGAGATTGGAAGGATACAGGAGAAAGTGAATGCATTTTTTAATAGTCAGAGTGCTATTCATTTGACTAGTAATTTGGCTTATCACAACAAGACTACACATATTGATGTAAATATCATTTTGTAAGAAAAGTAATTGATGACACTGAAGTAGCTCTCAAATTGAAGAGAGATGTTGATGGAAATATTAAAAGTTATAATCATAGATGGTAGAAAAGGGGTATTTTCAAACATAAGGTATTGACTTCAAGATTTTTTTCCACAAATTGTAAAACTTGTTTCTATTCATATGATGTTAGAACTAATTACATTACTTGACCGCGAGTTAGAGCAGTTAGATGTTAAAAAAACTTTTCTTCATGGAGATTTGGATGAGGAGATCTATATGGAACATATAGAAGGATTTGTACAAGATTGCACTAGGAGATTAGTTTGCAAGCTTAGGAAATCATTGCATGGTCTAAGACAATCACCCAAGAAATGATACAAGAAATTTGATTCCTTCATGGTGAGGTAGAACTTCATTAGAAGTGAATATGAGCATTATGTGTACTTAAAAAATTTCAATGGTATATTCATTATCTTCGTTTTGTACATTGACGATATGCTTGTTGCAAGAAAAAGGATAGAAGAGATCAACAAGTTAAATAGTCAATTTTCTAGTACATTTGATATGAAGCATCTTGGACCTACAAAATAGATCTTGAGCATGGACATACACAAAGACAAGAAAAATGGTAAACTCTGGTTATCAAAATGAAAGCATGTGGATAAAATATTTGTAAAGTTTAGCATGAACAATGTGAAGCCTATTATTGTCCATTTAACTTCCTATTTTAAGATTTCTTTAGGTTTATGTCCTAGTATTGTTGAAGAAAAGGAGTATACATATTATGCACTCTATGCTAATGCAATAGATAGCTTAATGAATGTGATGGTGTCTACAAGACTTGACATTTGACATGAAATTGGAGTTGTCAATAAGTTCATGGAAAATATAGGGAAAGAACATTGACAAGAAGTGAAACGGGTGCTTCAATATTTGAGAGGCATGAGTGATAATTTTATCATGTTTAATGGTTGTGGTGATTTAGTTTGTGGACATGTATAAAATCGAAACTACTTGAAATGATTTTACCATAAGAAATTAACTTTTTCAATTACTTTGTATAACATATACATAATTTTTTAAACCATATAATATAGTTGATGAGGGGTCAAAATGTTGATTAGTGAAACTACTTGAAATGATTTTACCGTAAGATTTTAGTATATATATATATATATATATATATATATATATATATATATATATATATATATATATATATATATATATATATGGAGTTTATGGACACTGTAAATTGGTTGCTGTTATGTCCACATAATATTTGTACTAGGTAGATCCACTCAAAGAGATCACTTCCTACCGGCTCAACCATGGAGCCTAATCCTGAGAGTGTCGAGAGAATTGAACCCGTTGCCTCTCAATAACAAAGTCTCTTTAATGACAAGTACTCGACCAAATGAACTAACTCTCACGGATATATTCTATTTTTTTTTTTTTTTTAACTATATATAATATATCTTCTTAAGGGTGGTTCACAGGAATTGGGTGGCCATTAATCCAAACAAATAGGGCCTAACCCCAAGGGCATTGAGGAGATTTGACCCTTTGACCTTCCAACGACAAGGTACTTAGCAACGAGAACTCGACCAACTAAGCTAACCCTTGGGGCTCACTATATATAATATATCATATTTGAGATTGAAATATCTACTTAACATGGACATTGAAATATTTATTCATGAACGACATTTTCTACACTAAAATATTTTTATTTGTTACTAATATATTTTTATAGACATGTCAATATTACTTAATCCTGCATATTTAAATATTTTATTTATTATTCACATTGAATTTTTTATATATTATTATATATATTTTTAAATTCTACAATTCAATTTTATGTTAATATTTGAACGAATTACATGTCCCTTTTATTATGAATTAATTTTTATTTATTTATTTTTACATTAGAATATTTATTATGGTCAATTATTAAATTAATAGAGCTGATATTACTTTGTCTCTCTTTACAATTCATATAAATTGTTTTTTTAAATTAATATAAAATTATGTTACTTAACATTGAAATATTTATTTATAATTGAGAGTGAGAGAGGAATATTTTTACCACATCTTCTTTATACTGGGTTGTAATATCACTAGCATGTGAAAACTTCAACTATTGTAGCAACTGAAATTAATTATTCTAATTGTGAAATTAATTATGCAGTTTATTGCTATGAAACCAACGAATTAATCACACTACAATCTTCACAAATAAATACGATGGAAAATAAAAGTGCTAGAACTAAGAAAATACTGACACACACACACATAAATTATGGCACCATTATTTTGGACAAAAGTCCCTAGAAGAACCCAATGTGGGAACACTGGTTGTAGTAGCTGTGGGTTTATATTATTATTTGTGCTAGAAATTTTGAGTAAAATAAAATATCACCAAACTGGCCATTCTACCTAAGACAAACACTGGTAAAAATATACTGAGGTATTTTTCCTGCTCTTCGAACAATCCCAACATTATTTGACCCTTGAAAAGCTAGTCGTCCAAACCCTCTATGTAGGCCTTGTGTCACCCTAGTGCAAACCCTCACATGCTTTGCCTAGAACTACTACCAATATAGTCGTCCTGCCTATTGCCGACTGAGAAAATGATTCTCCGGCCCTCTGGAAAGTCTTCCTGGTCTCTAGAACTGAAAACGCACTCCCCTTCAGCCAAATCAAATTGCTCACATGAGGCTTTGCATAGCCTCTTGAAGAATAAATCCATCCTACTCTTTCTGACTCTCCAAAACTAGAAAAATTCCTTCGGATCACTGCTGATCTCTCCTGCCACTTGCTACTCACCCACTGGCTCGACCTCCACTGCTGAATCACTCCTGCAACTGGCAATTCAAACTTCTTGGGAAACTGAGCATCTAGATTGGTGTGTCCTCCATCTACCCATCGACCTCCTCTTATAATCTTCAATTGGGACTCTAACAACTAATATTAAATATTAATCAATGAATAAGATAATATCCAAGTCAAGATTTTATAGATGATTCACACATTTCTCAATTAATTATTATTAATTAACCATATTTCTTAAGTTAGACTTAGGAAATTTTTAACTATGGTCAATTAATTTAATTGAGCCATCTCTAGGTGGAATTTCCAAAAAAGATTTTTGGGTTTCAGAGAACTCTTGTGTTTTAGCCTCCTCACAACTTTTTGTGTCTAGAACACCATCAAATGCTACAAAAAATAACACCACATAGATCCATTTTAACTCTAGATCTACTAAACACCTATATGGATGAAATATCTCAAGATGCAAACCTCTTTCTCCATAACAATGGAAAGTAAAAATATAATTTCTTTTTCTCTATATACAAATTTTTTATTTATTTAAACATGAATGAGTGAATATTATATTAAATATGCTCCTAGTTGTAGCAAATATATGGGGAGTTCATTACATTGCATCATTTTCAGAGGGTCCTTTACTAAGGAGCTGACTATAAGAACAAAAAAACTACTAAAAGAAAAGACTATTATATATGGATGACATACATAAATTTGACAAAATTGAGATAATAAAAGACAAATTTGCAAAAATATCCCATTAGAGAATAAAGAAGACAAATTCCTTTGTAGGCCTGTTCAAGTCAAATTTCAGGATGCCAAAATCTAGGCTTGAAGCAGAGCTAGAAATTTCCTAGTTCATTGGGGTTTGACCATTAAGCTTTAGATCATCCATCTATCTTCGAATAACATTCAACTCATCGTCCTAGTGGGAGAGTTTGTTTTTGAGAGACTAGAGTTCCTCTGTGATTAAAATGATATAGTTGCTCTATTGATGTATTTTCCATCTTAAGTCCAGATTTTCCATCTACAGGGCCTCCAGATGCTGGTTGCATGCATTGCAAAATTTGGAGCTTCTAGAGGTGGTTGAACTGCTGAGACTAGTAGACATGATTGGCAATGCAATGGGAGGGGTCTGGAAGGCAAGAGAGACAAATTTCGATTTACGCAAACAAAGGATGTCACAAGGGTTTCACAAGACATGGGCATGTACTATGGCATCTAAGGAAGAAGGTCTTGCGACAAAGAATAAGATAATGATTAAGACAAATGCTTCATTCAAGCACAAGGAGGGGAAACACTTAAAGGAATAATTGGTGAAGGGAAATTAGGATGGGTCTAAAGACATAAAGCAAAAACCACCTTTTACAACAAAGTAGGGAGTAAAAGAACTGATAACCCAAGAGAGAACAAATGGTCAAACGAGGTGCCAAAATGGATAAAATTAACAGAGGGAAAACAAAGTAGAGAAATTCACTAGAAAAGGAAGAAGGGAGCAGAAAAAAATAATCACAGACGCTGAAGAAAAACCTAGAGGAGACGTCCATTACTGTCAAAGTCTCAACTACAATGATTTCCCTAGGCTCTATCTCTGCTAGCTTTCTTCCCAGGTTGGGTGCCTGAGAACGAGTTTCTCCAATTAACCAAGCTGCAAGGGTGGGGAAGCCAATTCTTCATCCGGTTGATGTTGAGAATTCTAGCAATCACAAGGGGCTCTTTACAAAGCCTCTTGGTGCCCAAATTTGCAGACACCACAATGAATTCAAAATGGAAGATCCTAGAATTCAACATATGGTAAGAGGGAGAGATCCCCTATGAAAAAGTTTCCAGATGAGATTGCGAGGGGATACAAACTAGGCCTTGAATTTAAAATCATAATGTTGGCCCTCTCATATGATGTCGATCTAATTACTATTAAAACACAACATTCTCTAGTTTTCTAGATTCTTCAATCTACAATGTGGTGGAGTAGTACGAGGCAGGCTTATCAGTGTGAGACAAGGAGAGGTGTGGGGAGTGTTATATGAAATTTTCATGATTGTGGACAAAGGTAAATTCCCTAGATCTAGTGGCCTACTGTAGAAAAACAAAAGACAAAAAGATTCAAGTTTTCCTTAGAGAAATTAGAAAATGGGAAAGAAGCCTACCTAGAATCTGAAGGAAACCTTCCTTTCCTCCTTGCTTGTAAGCTCCAACTCTAGATTCAAGTGCTATAATTACAACCTGCACACACAACGAAAACAAGAAAAGAAACCACAATCCACATAACAAGATCTAAAATATTTGTTCAAAGAATTAAGATGGCATTTAAATACATGAGTGCAAACATACCACAACAAATATAGCAACACAAGATACTCTTTGTATTGAAAAATATAGGAGAGTGTTTACAACCATAAATACAAGCTGACTTTGTAGATGTCTCCCCAAGTTTACTTGTCCTTTGTTGTCACAAATCAAACCTCCACATAAAATCTAATGCATGAATATGGCGACTCCTTTAGGCTCAAAGCAGTAGCATGAGGGCATTATCAATCTCCAAAATCCAACACGTACCTTATGGGAGACATTAAATTTATAAGAGTGTGGTAGTTTAGGAATTCTTATCCAATTACCAATCTAGGATTGAGATCCACTTAAGAGGGGAGGATGAGCTCAAGGGATAAGATATAATGTCTTCCACATAGGATAAGATAGGAATTCAAGCCTTCTATCCATGCTAAATAGTTAAAAATACCTTGGAAGCTTCTGGAAAAGGAATCTTCATAATTTTTTATTTTTATTTTTCCCAAACTTATAAAATCAATGCATCTGTAGAAGGGAGCAACAAGTGCTGACCAATAGTGGCTCACATGTATGCAAAATGCATTGAATGCAAGTGGCTAAAGAGGCAAGGTGCGTTGGGGCTAAACACAATGTTTTTGAGCTAATTGTCCCAGAAAATTAGACTCTTTGGAGAAGTGATGCCTAGGGATTTGTAAAGGGTTATAATAAAGTGTTCCAGGATGTTGACTGATCCAGTTTACAGGCCTATTGTGATGATGTGACAAACTGCCTATAACATATTACCCCCTAAAGTACAAAG
This sequence comes from Pinus tabuliformis, assembly GCA_031772625.1. Taxonomy (NCBI): domain Eukaryota; kingdom Viridiplantae; phylum Streptophyta; class Pinopsida; order Pinales; family Pinaceae; genus Pinus; species Pinus tabuliformis. The sequence continues at coordinate 696,894,338 of CM062805.1, read as the reverse complement.
TCTTAAGAAATGGCTGAGGGCTAAAGTGCTTTACCTTGTGACAAGTTCGGATCAAGAACAATTGGTCGAGATTATCATTTGTTACAATACATTTTTATTATGGTATCACTGCTGAGGGAGACATACCCATACTCAACATATAAGATATATTACATGTATAATGATATAAATGTTTCATCCACTGATGACAAAGTGTGGAACGATATGCTTGGATAATATCTTGTATGATCATAACCATCATATTTTATGATTTTGTATGAATCTTGAAACGTGGCCCAGATGGATGAAACTAGATTTGGGTTCTTCTATCTCATTCACTCAATCACTTGATGTACAAGTCTAACCATGTGAGCAAATGAGGTGGAGTTGAACATGGTAGACACCATCCAATTACCAACAAATGACGTAATCCATTAACAGACGCGAGAGAAACCACTGATAATGTTAGTGGATCTCAAGTTATATCGTACAATCTATGTGGTGTGAATGGATGAGCTGGAGTCGAAAACCACACAGAATCTTCCGGTCTAAGTCTAGTGATGATGACTTGTCACCGAGAGCGAGGAAACTTTCCATTGATGTATACATGATTTAATGTACCAAAGGGAGTTTCTAAGTCAACTTCCCGGATAGTTAGATGATGTTGACAGGAAGCGACCTATCACAGGAGGGCCTTGATATATCCCTCATCAATGACACGAAATAGGTATCAACATTTGAGATGGAATAATGATGCAAAACTGGTTTAGTAATGCCATACATGAATGCAAGATTAGGAGTGTTGTAGTAGAAATGAATTGAAAGACTTCTCTTAAACATATCAACGATGCTTTAATGGAGTTGGCAACATTGACCCAAAAATAAATGCGGAGGCTTTTAATATGGTATGATGAACCAAAGAGGAAGTATATTTCCCAACCCAACAACCATGAAGATGAAGTGGAAGAGTTTCATGTTCAAGAGCAACTCATTTCCATTAATAGGTGAAGTACCTTGTTTTCCTAATTTCCCAAACCATTACTGGTTAATAACTCTTTATTTTTGAAAAGCTTGAGGAGGATAACATTTGATTGATCTATAAGTTCATCCTTTAGATGATTTCTTTTGGGTATTTTTAATGAACCCGGAGGAGGAGTGGTTCAGTCCCATCATGTTTGACAAGTCCAACGTTGTTTGATGCTTTTACTAGTCCAACAAAGGCATAACTTGGCTCCTTTTTCATGTATTGAGAGTTTGAAAAAGAGTCAAAAATGAAAACTCCAAAGGTTGTTTTTCGTAAAATTGTCTCTTGAGTTTGAAAAGGCGAAAGATGATAGTCATGAGAACCTCTTAGCCATGTTTGACTAAGGTATTCCTTTTTTGTAAATAATCTATCCTAGTCCAGAAAAGGGTTAAATTTATACTTGGTAGATGTATTTTCATTTACTTTAATGAGTTTTAAAAGACAAGTTCTCGACAATATTTTCATGTTTTGGGAGTTTGAAAAGAGTTGAAAGAGGACTCCTCCTCGAGGAACGAGTGGTATAAAGGGAAGTAACTAGTTTTGGTCATGATGGAACTGCTTAAAACACAAAAAGGTCAAGAGGTTGGCTAATAAGACCACTCATCACAGTTTTTCCTCAGGAAAGGGTAAAACAACCAAGTGAAAGCAAATGATTGGCCAAGCAGATGGTGACAATGGAATGAGAAAACCAAGGCTCATCTTATAGAAACATACTGATAAAAATGGAAATCACGAGGTATAGGATAAGAATGGTTTCATTTTTACACAAGCTTGAAACATTGGGAAATTATTCTTGAAATTGGTTTCATTTTATACGAGATTGAAGCAAAGGAAAACTATGCTTGATAAAAGTTTCCATTCCCCCGGGATAAAAATGCGATTCTAGGGACATGCCCCCCAAGCTTCATTTCATTCACCTAAGTAGACAACTGGTTACTAGCAAGTGGATGGAATGAAGGTTCATTTACAATATCAAGTGAAAGACTTGACTGGGAATTTACAAGATCTAATCAAATACTTGAATTGAAAGGGGATCTATTTCATTTTTTAACGAGCTTGACACAATGAAAGAACTATGATAAAAACACCTTGTTCCATTTTTTAATGAGCTTGACACAAGAAAAGAAACTCTGCTCTGAGCCCTTGTTTCATTTTTTAATGAGATTGACACAAGAAAAGGAACTCTTCTCCATGAACCTTTAGTTATATTAATCATGGCTCCCTAGAGATCATGGATTCTAAGAGGCTCTCATCAAATGGGAGAACAATGCACTAGAAGGGATACAGATAAAAGGATCCAATGGAAAGATCAGGCTCTAGTGCTCCTAGTACATGATGCACTACATCACCTACTAGATCATTAATAGATGAGAGCATGGAATAGGTTTCCACATAATTAACTTGTGGCAAGGGAGATACCACTTTCATATAAGAACCATTTAGGGAATCCGGTTGTTTGGGAGTCAAATGAGAACCAACGAACAAAATCTAGTTAAACACATCACATGAAAGAGTGAAGAGGCAAACACATCACATGAAAGTGTGAAGAGGAAAACACATCACATGAAAGAGTGAAGAGGAAAGAGCTCCCATGTCATAAACATAGTCAAGCCTAAGGAGTAAATTAAAATCCAAAGGGCCTTATATTACCATCACATTGATATAGGCAATCTTTCCTTCTAAAGTAAGAGGTAACTGAGGAAATATCCCTAATGGTTGACTCACTCCTCTATTAAAAGCCAAAAAATTCTAGGTAACAGACACAAGATGCAGAGAGCCTAAATCTTGCCAAGAATATGAGGAAAAAATACTAACAAACGTGCCTTTCTCTATGATTATGCTAGGTACGACGATATTATAAGCTTGTACTATGATCTAGGAGAGCACGTAAGGAGGAAGACACTATCCTGCCAGTCGAATCCAATCAAAGGAAGTGACCATACTACTTGGAGGGGGTGCCATGGGAATGAGAGAACTTCCCTCTAGTGCTATGAGAATGAAAGGATTTCTCCCCTGTGTAGTGGGAACAGGAGGATTTCCCCCCTGTGCCATGGGAATGGGAGGATTACCCCCTTGTGCCATGAGAATGGGAGGATTGTCCCCTTGTGCCATTGGAATGGAAGGATTTCCCCACTGTATTGTGAGAATGGGAGGATTTCTCCCTTGTGCCATTGGAATGGGAGGATTTCCACCCAGTTCATTAGAACTTGAAGAAACAAGAAGAACCTGAGTGGTATGAGCTTGACTCTCTACAGAAAGGTACGATTAATAGGTGGATTCAAGTCAAAATTTTTATCAACTAATGGTTAGTTGGGAACAAACTCATGGGATTCACATTCAGAGAGAGTGGGATTGACTAGAGGTGGACCCTAATCAATCACTTCATCAACTAGTGGAGGATTAGGGGAAAGCTTCCAGTAGCCAGCCGGAAGTTGTGTTTGAGAAACAATAGTATTTCCCAAAAGTTTGGATGCTTCATCCAAAGGGAAAAGGTGAAGTGGATGATTTCCTTCACATAAATATTAGGGAATCTTAAATTTACCCTTCTTCCCATGAACTTTATGATCACTAGTTAATTTTTTTTCACCAGCATGATCTCCAGAAGTTGACGACAAAGTCTGATGTGAGCATGTGGACCACATTTTTAATATCTTGGGAATAACAGGACAATCTCTAAGAAGGTGGTCACCCTTACATAACTTGCAAGGGAATTTAACTTTGTGGGGTTGATTGGAAGGTTTCTCCACACTAGTTGCATTGGTAGCAATGGTTGCTTGGTTGCTCCCCCTGCTTATTTTTCTTCTTTTTCTTCTTAGCATCCTAGTTACTAGAATCAAGAATTTCACTAGGTGAGGAGGAATAAAGGGATGAAGAAACAATAGGTGAAGAAGGAAAAGGTTCAACTTTAGGATCAACTTGAGGTTGATGTTTTTTAGGTGGAGGATAACTTGGTTGAGAAGCAGTTCGGATATTCAGAACTAAGGAGGTCAAAAATAACCAAATTGGAAAACCAATGGTAAATTTGGGAAGGGACAACATTGCCATATAAGGAGCACCAGTATTGCTAAAAGAAGGAAAATGACTGGGATTCCCATCATAGGGGCATCCTTGATTGATAGACTTCAGAAATGTTGCCATTAGTCTAAACTTAAGATCCACTAAGGAGTTGTTCCATGATGAGTATGTTGTTATGCGGTTGGTTAATTGATTATAGAAATTAAAGACGCAAAATATAACAAAGGGGTAACTAGGAAGATAAGGATTTCCAAGTCACTGTGAACTGCAATGTACCACCTTGGTAAACCAAGGATTTGCGTATCATGGGCATACAATCTCCCTGAATGATGTGTTCGGTATATCACAGTGTACAAAGTGGCTGACTTGATTACCTATGGCAGGATAGCAACATATATGGGACTTCCTAAATATACTCAGAGGTACGTAGAAGCATAGTTTGTAATAATACGTGACCATTCGATGAGAGCGTTCCCATATACTTATCATGTGTGGAGCGCCATCCTATATACCTAAAGTTACGTGGAGAATGATTCGATACACTTACGTACGTGGAACATGATATCACCCCCGAAAAGTAACGCTGAGAAAAAACGAAAACTCCAATGTTTAAATATGTCAAAATACATCTCTAGCCTAGAACTCTAAATGTTTGCGTTAATGTTCCAAATGCTCCTTAAGACTAATTCAGTAAATTTTAGAGTTTATCTTGAATTATGTTTTGAATTCAAGGTTCAAAACTCAATGGCACCTAAACACACCTATGATGCAACTAATATGACAAAAAGGACTCTTTTCATTTTCATTTTAACAATGAAAGGCCTAACTAAGTAGGGGAAGAATAAATCAATCAACAATGTAACAAACAAGTGATGCAACAATCGATCTCCTCAACTTCACTATTCCAATCAAAATCAAAGCCCTATATGAAATGCAAATAATGAATTTTCTTTTCTTTTCTTATAATGTTTCAAATGTAAAGAAAGATATGAATGCAAATTGATCGTTGATGAGAAGAAACCACTAAACTTTAATTGTAATGTAAAAATTACTTTTCAAATTCAACAATAAATCTTTGCATACAAACCCTAATTGATAACAAGAAAGAAAGAATAAAAAAAATCTTATCAAAAAGGTGATGACACTCAAACATGATTAACACTCATACAAAGTTTTAGCAAAAACACACAATTTCACATAAGAGATTAACTTTTTAGAGACACAAAGAAAATCAAAGACTCAAGAAAACTTTCTAGACCAAAGAAAATGAAGATCAAGGAAAATGAATGCAATTTTTTTCATCCTACAGGATCAATGTAGGTGAAAAATAGACACCAATGCACTACAACACATGCACAAAGAAGACATAGGTGCATTGAAGTGCTTTGTCTCATAACAGGGGATGCATTGGGGCCGTTTCAGTCAAAACATACACAAGAAACCCAACCAAGCTCAAGAGGATGTTTTCCTAAGGTCAATAAATGTATTAGTGAGTCAATTAAGGTCACTTTAAGAGGTGAAAAAGATGTTAAGATTAAGGAAAACACTAAGGGAAGAAATGATCCCCAATATGGTCACCAATTTGTTATACATATTTTTTACGATTGAGGAAAAAGGTGAATTCCCTAGATCTAGTGGTCTATAAAAACAAAAGATAAAACAATTCTAGGTTTCCTTAGAGAAATTAGAAAATGGGAAACACACCTACCTGGAATCTGAAGCAAGCCTTCCTTTCCTCCTTGTTTGTAAGCTCCAACTCTAGCTTCAAGTGCTATAATTAGAACCTACATACACAACTAAAACAAGAAAAGAAACCACAATCCATGTAGCATGATCTAAAATATATTTTCAATGAATCAACATGACATTGAAATACATGAGTGAAAACATAACATACGAAATATAGGAAAACAAGATACTCTTTATATTGGGAAATATAGGAAAGAGTTTACAACCATAAATAGAAGTTGACTTGCCCTTCCTTGTCACAAAGCACACCTCAACATCAAACTTAATGCATGAATATGGTGACTCATTTAGGCTCAAATCAACAACACGAGGGACACTATCAATCTCCAAAAGCCAACAAAAACCTTATGGGAGGCAGTAAATTTATAAGAGGAGTGTGGTAGTTTAGGATTTATTATCCAATTACCAATCTACGCTTGAGATCCACTTAATATGGGAGGATGAGCTCAACGGATAAGAGATAAGGTCTTCAAGATAGGACCAGATATGAATTTGAGCCTTCTATCTGTGGTAAATAGTTAAAACTACATTGGAAGCATTTGGAAGAGGAAGCTTCATAATTATTTTTTATTTTTCCTAAATTTCTAACATAAGTGCTCCTGTAGAAGGGAGCAACAAGTGTTGACCACCACTGGCTAATTATTCAACATGTTTTGAATACAGGTGACTAAAGAGGCAAGGTGTGATGGGGCTAAAAATAGCGTTTTTGAGCTAATTGTCCCAGAAACTCAGACTCTTTGGAGAAGTGATGCTTAGGGATTTGTGAAAGGGTTATGAAGAAGGGTTCTAGGATGTTGATTAATCCGATTTGCAGGCCTATTGTGTTGATGTGACAAAATGGCCTATAACAGGAAGTAATATAACTTACCATGTGTAGGCTAGACATGCCACATCCTCCACGATGCCAAATATCTTGGCCCATAAAATATCCACTTTAATGCTAATGTTGGCCCTTAGTTTAACATCAAGGGAGAAACACAGGGAAGCATGCACAAAGTGTAGAGGGAACATTATGGAGTTATGGGATAATATACCAATATCTAAGGCCATTAATTTCCCTTTCACCCACTTCTAGGAGGCAGGCTAGATTGGCTTAGCGATCTGCCTCTGAATTTTGGCTTCTGAGAATATGGAAGAGAGATTTTGAGGGAAGAATGTCCAAAGCACAATTTATTCTTTTGAGGAGTTTTAGGATATTATTCTTTGGTAGGAACCATTGATCATATTTCATATAGTAATCGTAGAGCCTCCCAGGATTATTAGCTTCAAAATTCCCATGTCCTGAGCCAGAGTTAGGCCGAATAAGAGACCATATATTTTCAATTGATTGTTGGTTTTCCTGCCCAACCCCTAAGAGTATTTTGCAACAATTTTTCCTTTGAGATTAAATATGATCCCCCCCCACCCTCTCCTACCACCTGTTTGCTCTATATAAAGTTTTTATAAAATTCTATTATTTAATATAGCCATTGAAATATTTTACTTATGGATCATAACAAATTTTTTGTTTTGTTTTGAATATTACATCTAAACAAAACGTAGAATGGAATATACATTGTGCAATATCAATAATATTAGTTTTTGTCATGTCTATACTAAGTAGTGAAGAAATTATATATCTCTCATACTAAACAATATATTTTTTAATACTTTAAATTACTTTGTCTCTCTATATAATGTTGATCTAAAATTAAGGTGAAATTGCTTTTTTAAAATCTATGATTGATATTGAATTCTTTTGTTATTACTATTTTTTATTTTTTAATGTAAGTATTATTTTATTAATTTTAAATGTAATGCTAACTAACAACATCTCCCCCAACAAATTATTGACGTTTTATAATTTTTTAATTAAAATTAACCAAATATGTATATTCATTTTTGTTTCTTTATTATAGTTGACATTGTCCCTTTTTTTTTAGAATATTTTTATTTTTATTTTAAAAGATACATGTGTCAACTCCACATTGAACATGGACAATATTACACATCGCCTCATACTAGAGTGTAGAATGTGTCTCTCGATGCAACTAATATAGATACATCTTAATCACAGATCTACCAAGCGTCAAGCGGGATCAAATCTCTTGATATGCAAACCTCTTTTAGAGTGGAAAACTTGAAAATATATGTTTTCCTCAATAGATTTAGTCTCTCTTAGCTTCATAAATCCATTTGATACACACATACACACACACCATGTGTAATTTTTTATTATTTAAGTTATATTTTTTAATCCATAAATGGATACAATGCTTTGAAATTCCCCTTTGGCACTTTTGTAGAACACACAACTTATCATTGCAATTCCAACTCTACCTTTGCTAGATTTTAGTGAAAATTGATTGAAAAATATACCTGAAAATGACAAAAATGTCAAATAGTAATACTATTTGAATTGTTTTAACAATAAGATTTTTTTTTTTTTTTTTTTGTTTTTTTATTATATATATATATATAATATATACATATATGGATAGTTGACATTGAAATATTTTATTTATGAACCATATTGTCTATATTAAAATGTTTCTTTTTTATTAATATATTTTTAGATACATGTCAATATTACTTAATCTTTCATAGTGGAATGTTTTATTTATGACACAAATTTCACATTAAGAATTGAATGAATTGCACAACTCTCAAAGGAACTAACTAAATTTTCTTATTTTTAATTACTTTTTCTTATTTGGTATTGAAATATTTTATTATATGTATATTTTCTCTCTCTATACACACTATATGAAGTTCATATGAAATATTCGTTAAAGTGGATATTCTAATAGTTTGTTTAAGCCTTGTATTGAAATATATATCATTTTAAATTATGTTACTTAGCATAGACATTGAAATATTTTATTTATGGATATGATAATGAAAGTGATTTTTTTTTACCACGTCTCTTTCATATTGGGTTGTAATATAACAACTAACCTACCCATAACAAATGCAATGAGAGCAAGATTATTGGTGTTTTAGTAGCATAGATCCGTTTTAACTCTGGATCTACTAAGGTGTGAGAGGGATCAAATCTCTCAAGATACATACCTCATTTTTTGTGCAAAACTTGAGGAAATATTTGGACTTGGAAATATTTGATTCCTTTAGGCTCTTGATAGATCTGGAGTTAAGATAAAACCATGCTGGTTTTGAGTAGCATATTAATAAAATGTTTTAAATACTAGTATAGGTTCATCTTAAGCACAAATCTAGCATGCGTCAAGAGGGATCAAATATTTTTAGGTGCAAACCTTTTTTAGAATTAAAAAAAAATATCCCTCTCCTCCCTTGATAGATCTCAATAAATTTGTAGTGGGGCATTCTCTCTCTCTCTCTCTCTCTCTCTCTCTCTCTCTCTCTCTATATCTATATATATATATATCAATGTTTCATTATTAAATTATATTTTGAATACTATATAGTACATAAATTAAACTTACAAGTCCCAAAAATATTTGTTGGAAACCAAAATGTAAAATAATTAGATTACTTCAAATGATTTAATGATAAAAACTTATTTTTTTAATTGATTTATATTTTATATCACACACACATTGAGACATTTTATCTATCAAGTGCATTGTCCATATTAAAAATGATTTTTTTGGTTATTAATACAATTTTTTTTTGGTTATCAACTAACTTAATTTTTTTTTTTTTAAATGTCAAATATTAATTTCATATTAAGACTTGAATGAATCACACATCTCCCTCTTATGATTCATTTTTATTTTTTAACTTTTAATTATTTTTTTCTTTGGACACACACATAAAGTTGATATCAACAAAAATTAATTAACACAAATATTCAAATTGTTTATTTAAATTTTGTGTTGAAATATTTTTGAAAAGTATAAGGTTTAAACATCTTACTCACACTTTTCCTTTTTATTTTTAAGTACTTTATTTCTTTTTAAAACACATACGGAATGATAATCGATAATAGAACATCCAAAGATTTTATTTATCACTAAAAGTGAGTGATTTTTTTTTACCAAATTGAATTGTAATATCAATAACAAATTGAGTGACTATAATGAAGTTGATACTATTGATATTTTATACTGATTTTAATTGAAACTAATTAAAAATACATATTTTTTTGATTCTATTATAACAGACCATACTTCTCTATTTAAATAATATTTTATTTTTACTTTATAAAAACATAGGAAAACTCCACATAGAACTTGTTTTATTATTGCTAAACTAATGCATTTCTCCTCAATTTATTGGTTTAATGAAGAGCCATGTGAGGTATTGTCTTATTATTGCTAAACTAATGCATTTCTCCGTAACTTATTGGTTTAATGAAGAGCACTGTGAAGTATTGAGGGAGTAGAGGGCTCAACTTGTTTTATTATTGCTAAACTAATGCATTTCTCCTTAATTTATTGGTTTAATGAAGAGCCATGTGAAGTATTGTCTTATTATTGCTAAACTAATGCATTTCTCCGTAACTTATTGGTTTAATGAAGAGCACTGTGAAGTATTGAGGGAGTAGAGGGCTCAACGGCTAGAACCCTAGCCGCCTCTGCCCTCTGGTTCGTGTTTCCCCCCTCTTCTTCCATGTTCATGTTGCAGACACCTTCACCATTGCCGTCACCTAGTCGCTTTGCTCGTGAGGCCCAGTGTGGCTTTGCCTCGGTTACCTCTTGGTAGTACGAGTTTCCTTACGTGGGCTATCCGGGTGGTTTGGAAGTGTCTGTTACATTTTTCCTTGTCTTCTTTTGGGGGTTTCAGTACCCTTTACACCTCCTTTGTCGGCTCGTCTGGTGTTTGGATTTTGTTGCGCCGTGGTCTTCTGTCATTTTATCCTCCTTGTAGTCATCACCACCGATTCATGTGTTGTTGCGTGTTTCCATGGATCAGGTTCTGCGGTTGACTGCAATTCATTCAATGCATTTTTTTGCTACTATCTATTATTGTGCACCACCCTCTGCTCACTTTTTGCTTCTTAAGGTTACTGGCGTAGTTTAACAAGTTATGGAAATTCAGGTTATATTTAGAGAAAATTTGGTAAAGATTTTTGTAAATCCAAGTTATAGTTGTTAAACTTTAAAATTTTAGGTGTTGATGGTGCTGAATCCATTTCCACTAGCACAATTCAAACACTGTTTCTATTAGATTTTTTGAAATTTTTTTGCCCAAATTCAAACTACTTTTAACCTTTTGGACAATTCCTCCGTCTAGTTAAACCGCCTAGTTAAACCACTTCAAGGTTAAGGCCTTCACGTTTTACTTGTGAGTGGGCTTTGGGTTGGTTTTCTTCGCCATTTCATTGCCCTGACATGGGTTTTTGGCCCAGGTTTTTTGTAATATCTTCTTATTTTTTATCATATTTCCCTGTTGTTTGATTCCTGTTGTGCTAGGGGTGTGCAATATTCTTCCTTTTGAGCTCTGGCTCTTTAGAGGTCAATCTGTAAAAATATTTTGCATGCATTTATTAATGACTTAGTTTCAGGTCAAATATTGATAAGCCTTGTTTCCTGTGACATGCTCTTGTAGACATATGCGATAGGAAAGGAAAGAAAGTACTTGAATACATTCTCACGTATGTATGTAGGATGTAATTTTTTTTCATTTTTAATGAACGGATTTACAAGTTTTTTTTACAGAAAAAAAAAAGATAAAAAAAAAATAATGCGAATTTCACATGGAGCACTGATATAATCACACATCGCCTTCATAATAGGTTCTAGACTGTATCTCAGTATAATAATTTTTTTTTAACATTCACTTACTTTATATAAGATCTACATGGTTGACATTAAAATATTTTATTTATAATTAACATTCTCCACATTAAAATGTTATATATCTATACAATTAATTATATTTGTTATTAATATTTTTAGAACATTACAACAAAGTTCATATTAATCATTGAAAGAATTGCAAATCCCACTCATACCTTGAATTAGAAAGAACCTATAAATGGAACTTATTGATGATAAAATCTTTTAATCAACGTGCATATTGATATATTTGAATTATAACCCACATTAAACTTTTTGTTTCTGTTAAAATGTTAAAGAAAGTAAACATATAAAGAAATTTTTTATCTAAATTTTACATTTTTTTTTTAATCCTATATATAATTGATGTAAAATTAGGTTATTTAATATGAACATTGAAATATTTAAACCTTAAAGCATTCCTTTTTGAGAACAACTCCCCCATTTGCCACAGTATGCATGTCTTTAGCATTAGATCAAATGTTAAACGATTGAAAACGCCCTAGTCGTTGAATTCCACAGCATAATTGTCAGACTTCCTTACCATTACGTTGTTGCCAAGTCTGTCATTCTGCAACCACTAGGGAATGGTTGGCTATTTGTTTGAATAATCGTTCTAGAATGATTAGCTTTTGGTTTGCGTCTCTCAAATGGGGTGGTTGTTGCCCTCTATGCTGAATGATAACAGATGACATTTTTTTTAGAAGTGGTTTCATGGAGGAGAGTGGAATGATGGACGAGAGCAGTCTTCCAGGTGGCATATGGACAACTCATTCCACGATTGGAGGCTATTAGACCAACCAAAAATGGAATAAAAGAAAGCATGCAGAAGGAAAAAGGGTTCTGAAGTCCGTGGTTCAAGCATTTATTCAAGGGATGAGTTGATACTAAAGTTGGCTCTCACGGTAATATTATTTGTCTTTATGAGAAATCATGTAGAAATGATTGTGTATGTATTTTGAATGTATGTCCAGAGATGTTGATGAGCTCTATGACACTATCACATGATTTAAGTCGTTGGGCATAATTAATACACTGAAGATTTACCTGTTATGTTTTTGTGTTGTTGCTTTATATGTTTACTGTCATTGTTCTGTCTGAAGAATGTATAATGAGTTAATGCAAGTTGTAACCCATTTATAGAATGAATACAAGTATTGTGCAATGGAATGAAAGGAATAACATGATACTGTCGCTGTAGCATCTGTAATACAACAAATCACTGGTAGGAGATTTAATATCATTATAATCCATAAAGTTCTTGGTTAATGAATAAAAATACAAGAACGAATGTCATATTGCTTTGTAGTATGGTTGTGCTATGTCAATGAATGCGTTGTAGCATAATTCCTGTGTAGGAAATGGTACTTGGGGTGAATAAGACTGTTTTGCGTCCCCTGTTTCCACATCCTGGTCCCCTTCGCCTTCTTAGGTCTTTGCAAATATTTGAGACATTTTAGGTGATACCTCAGCTGCTCTCTGCAGCTACTTAATATGCTGATGTCTTGAGTTATTTTTTTTACTTCCACCTATTGAACAACTTGGTCACCCCTCCACGTCAACAAATGGTTCCGTTGTTGGGACCTAGGAATTTGAGGCTTAGGAATGTGGAAACCGTATAAGAAGGATTTCTTAGACTATTTGGAAGCCAGAGAAGATGAGTTTGCAGTAGAAGAGACAAGAAATCTGCAAATTAGCCCACAGCGTTCGAAAGAAAGGTAAATTTTGATTTCTATGAAATTTTATTTGCGGAATTTCCAGTTTTAGTATTTGAATGGTTACAAAGGAAATATGAGTTGGGGATAGCTAGAATTCTTCAAGTACCTATTTCCTGGATGAAAGGCCATGTGAGATTGTTAAAGAATGTCAATAATCGTTGGCCAAGAGCTGTAGATTTGTGGTGTGCCAGTGTGATTGAGGGTTACATAGTGGAATTTGCTGTGGAAGCATCTTATTCTTTCCGTGTTGCGGAGAGAAAGTGATTTTCTAGACCCAAGAAAGCCCACTCGTTCATTCTCTCTCAAAGTTCAGGTAAGTAAGTCGGTCTCTAAAGGTTGGTTAAGACGCCATGCCAGCCAAACGGGTAGTTGGTAGCAATAGGTCTGACCAGAATGTATTGGTGTAGGAATGTAAATAACAAAGTAGTAAGTGCCAACCCAAGAAAGCCAGATATAAGAATCCAATATGAAATCCAAAAGGGTTGGATGTAAACACGATAGGTGGTATAAGTAGGCCTCAAATACCCCAACAACCAATCTTTGATTTCTTAAATGCGCATCTGGAAGCGTAAGCTGTCTCGACTAAAAAGGAGAGGAAGTGAAAGCTAGCTCGACCAAGGAGAGAGGGAGCGTGTTTGAGATCGACCAGAAGAAACCCAAAAGATCCAACAAGTTGTTCACATAATGGATTTAGAATCGACATCAATGACTGACTTGCTAATCGCTGGGTGCTCGCCGCTTTGTTCACTAAGAACACAATCAATCATGATTGCCATTCATAGTTAGACATAGTCGTAGCCAGTCATAGCCATAGATTATGCCTAAATAGTCAAAAGTCATCATTGTTAGCCAATCATTGACAGCCATTCCAGCCAATCACACCAAGAAGGTATTGGCAGATAGCATACCAGTCATAGTCCAATGAAACACTTTGACATAACTGCACATAGATTTTAAATTTTTTTTGTTTATTTTATTGTCTATGAACTGGGTATATCTTGAAATGAAAAATCCTCTTTTTTATTTAATTTGATTTTCCAATATTTATTCCTATTTTCAAGTTTATTTCAAGCTTTAGTTATAACTGAGCTCTACAAAGTTATCCCACAACCCAAGTTAAGTGAATTTGATAGTGATATGTAAAATTCTAAGAAATAGATCTCATGTTCTAGAAAATTTCCATATTTGTACTAGATATTACACGTGTCCATAGGTACATGAATCTTAGCACTTTACTTATGATTTCCTATCATTTATGCATTATGTAGGTGAGATGTTTCTTACAACCTTAGTGTGGCTTCTATTCAATGGTTACATTGTTATACATAGTATTAGTATAGATTGCTTTAGCCCAAAAGCTATTTGAGAGTTTATTGCCTTAACAATGATATTTTCCATCTCAACAATGGTCCTCTTTTCCTCTATACACTGTAGTTATGTTGCGCAAATACCTTGAGTGTTGCAATACTTGGAGAAGTAATTAGAGTTTATTTGCGCAAATACCTTGAGTGTTGTATTACTTGGAGAAGTAATTAGAGTTTATTTTCCCAAACTCTAATTTCTGAGAACCTTAATTTTCTTATCAATTTTCTTTTCAGGTTTGAACCATTGCTCTGTATTTCTTCAATGTTATAAGAGCTAATGACTTGTACTTTAAAAAGCACAACTTTATTTAAATGGCATTTATGGAAGTCATAAAATAATTTGGACTTTGCAATGTTTTTCCTTCATCGAACTTTTTTTTGTCAAATTTATCCCTATGTTTGTTGTCTAAAATATGAAATTCACAATAACTCATGCTGAATTGGAGGGAAAACACGAACCAAATTAATTTTTTTTAAATGATACAGATTCTAGACTTCGGATATCCATACCTTTGATGCCATAGTTGAGTCATTTTCAGCCACCAATGTTTCTCGTCCTATTGACGTAACCGACTTTTACTTGAGAAAACCAAAACCAATTTTTTCTTGCAAGGGCATTGATGGATGTCATAAAATAATTTGGACTTTCCAATGACTAAACATGCATGTTTTTTCTTCATCCAACTTCTTTTGCCAAATTTATCCCTATGTTTCTTGTATAAAATGCGAAATTCATAATAACTTGTACTGAATTGGAGGAATTACATAAACCATTATAATTTTCTTTAAATGTTTCAGATTATACGTTTGATACCATAGTTTATTTTCAGAGTTTTTTTAAGCCACCAATGCTTCTTGTCCTGTTGATACTCTATACCTATCAAGATCTCCTTCAACAACTTTGTCAACCTCTTTGCATTTGTCCCTCTTGAAAGCCTTTCCATCATATATAATCTTGGAATGATGCTTTAGTTTTTGTCTTCTATAGTTTCTTCTTTAGGCCCAATACGTACATACTCCACATCTTTAGCACCTTCATTAGTCACTTTCATTGGGTTTGTTCTTTAGCCTTTGACAATGTGTACCTTCTCATGTCTTGAAGCAATTGTCTATTGGTGACTTTTATTATCATTCAATTATGCAAACCACTCATGTTTTCGTGTCATGTGGTTTATTTAATATCCCCTTAAACATATTTTTTTATCAATAGTGAAGTAATAAAGAGTATAAGATCTCTCTTCTCTTCACTATCACAATTTTGACTGGGATTCTTTTGATACAAATTAATTGAATTCCCTTTACACTTTGCATGAGAAAATTCATACGTCATTTCTGCAATCCTTCTCATAATGACCAAGTTTTCCATGATAATAGCACTTGCATTTGATGCCTGGGATGAAGTTTCCTCTCCTTTATGCATTGAAGTTGTGATCTCTTTGGCTTTGTCTCTTATCTCTTTGGTGGCCAAAACTTTGCATTCCTTTGCCTTATGCTTTAACACAAAGACATGTTCACAATTCTCTTCTTCATCATATAGCTTATTTTTTTGTTCATCAGGTAAGAGAAATATTCTTAGATTATTAAATGTGAAGGACATAACTCATGTTGATAAGCTGAGACTTACTACAAACACTTAAAAATATCAAGAAAAATTAATGGCTATAGAGACAAGATCCCTATTCTCTATCTTTTCACATCCAGTAATAAGTTGATCTCTTATATTTTTGACACTAGTTAGATGCTTATGTGGATCTTCTAACATGGAAACCTGTAGAAAAATAACCATTAAGGAGAGGGGTTAGAAATTGACAACCATTTTGTATGCCCGTTTCCATGAAAGTAGTGCCACATCAGCATCTCAAACATTCTCTATGTTGAAGATAAAATCCAGAAAATTAGTTGAGTTGATCTACTGCATGCAACCTTGATAACATAAGATATGCACAAGGTTTGCATGAACTGTTATTAGTCAGGGAGAAGGTTTTATCAATGATGAACATTAATCCTTTTTTATATATATTTAGCATATTTTCAAGGCACTCAGTTACTTTAGTACTCCTTATCTGAGAATATATTTCCATTAAATTATTCTATTTTATACTAAATTTATAAAATGTTGAGGATCTATTTTGTTTTCAGTCTCCAATTTTCCTTAACTTTGTAGTTGTATTATTAATATAATTGATATTATAAAGGAATGAGCCAGTTTGTTTGAGAAAAAACTTTGTGTGGGCTACTTTTTCTTTCATCTACAATTATTTTGAAATTTAACACCTTAGTATTTTTTTTATTTCATTCTCAACTTTCCTCTTTCGTTTCTTTGGACCTTACTTGGGTTCTCTAGATTAAGCAAGTGGAACCAGTTTCATGGTTTAGCATCTTTGTATTGTCATTAGTGATTTGTTGGATCAATTTTCAATCTGATTACTTTAGAACTCCTTGTCTGAGAATTTCTTTCCATTAAATTATTTTGTTTTATGCTAGATTTATAAAATCTTGAGGATCTATTTTGTTTTCAGTCTCTAATTTTTCTAAACTATGTAGTTGAACTATTAATATAGTTGCTATTATAAAGGAATGAGGTAGTTCATTTGAGAAAAACTTCGTGTGTGCTAATTTATCTTAGTATTTAACACCTTAGTATTTTTTTTATTTCTTTCTCAACTTTCCTCTTTCATTTCTTTGGTCCTTACTTGGTAACTGTAGATTAAGCAAGCAAAACTAGTTTCATGGTTTAGCATCTTCATTTTGTCACCTGTGATTTACTAGATCACTTTTCAATCTGATTGGAACACATATAATAACTCTTTCATGTTTTTACGAGTCAAATAGACGAGTAGGTTATATAAATTTTGGGGCCATTATTTTAAAACCAAGGTGAGGTGTGGTCTTTTGATGTAAAAAAGTAGTATTTTCATTATGGTGCTTATGGATCTCACTTGCTTGATTTTCACGATAAAATAATTTAAACGTTTTTGAATGATCTCTACATTATATTCAACTACATGACATGGGTTAGATTTTCTTGAACATAATTTATTGGATTAAAACAAGAACCTCACAGACACCAAGGAGATTAGTGGTAAAGAGCAATGTGATATTTTGAATAGTCTTAAGGATCATGAAGGAAATAATACAGAGGTGAGTCAATAGTCAGAAGAGAAACACAAGCATTTTTCTCAAGAAGAGGTATAGTTGATGCTATACTTGGGTTGAATTTCCAAATAGGAGATATGTGCAGTTTTATTCAAGGGTGGATCTTAATTCACATGGAAATTCAAAATTTATTTACAAAGTTGTTATAGTCTATTGTAGGCACATGTTTCGAACTATTAAAAATTTGCTTTGTACTGATAAATGTTCTCTATAGTAGGATGAAGTGCTTAAGAAGAAATATAGAGAAATTGTACTAAAACAAATGGTTTATTTCTTTATTTACGAGGCATTCTTGTTGGCATAATCAGACAAGGTCTTTAACTTGAACATAGTCCTCATGATTTGTAAGGCTCAATGAAGTAGTATTGAAGTAATATTTTATTATAGCATGGTCCTTGTCTTTCGTTCATATTTTCGTGTCTTTCAACAGTTGTCAAAGAAGTATCAATTAGTGCTATATACTATTACCTCACGACATTTCCTTTGCAACATTTGGTGCAATTGCTAGTTTTTCTATGGTTAACACTATTTTTTGCTTTGTTATTAATATGTTTTTGTTTCAAAGATTATTAGTATAGATCCATCTCAATCACAAATCTACCAAGCACGTAAAGGGATCAAATTTCTTGATATGTAGACCAATTCTAGAGTACAAAACTTGGAAAAATGTTAGCACCTCAAGAGATTTAATCCCTCTAGGCGCTTGATAATTTCATGTGTAATTTTTCTTGTTTAAATTGTATTATTTTTAGATGGATATGATGTCTTGAAAGTCCCCTTGGGCACTTGGATTGTGTAGACTAGAAAACTTAAAATTTGTAATTCCAACAAATGTTTGCTAGATTGAAAATAAAATAAAATGGATAAATAAATAAATAAATAAAGGGACCAAAACTTAAAATAGTGAAATTGCTTGAAACATTTTAATATTTTACCCATAATAATTTATTTATTTTAATTGTTTTATATAATATATACATATATGCATAGTTGACATTGGAATATTTTAAAAATTATATTACAATAGACATCAAAATATTTTGTTTATGGCTCTATAGTAAAGATGAAATATTTTTAATACATATCTTTCACATTGAGTTGTAAGATTAACAACGAACTACTAGAGTGGGATTATTGATGTTTTAAAATTATTTTAATTAAAACTATCAAAATATGTATATTAATTTATGGTTTTATGACACCTGACATTGTTTTTTCATTATAAGAGTATATTTTATTTTTATTTTAAAAGAGACATGATGAAATCAAACATCACTCTCATACTCAGTTGTAAAAGGTAAAAAGTGTTTGCACAATATGATTTTAACTAAAACAAACCAAATATGTGTGTGTCCATTTATGTTTTTATTATAGTTGATATTGTTTTTTTATAATATATTTTAGTTTTATTTTAAAGGGAACATATGCATGGATGAAATCAAACATCACCCTCATAATTGGCTATATAATGAGCCTATCACTGCAAACAGGTTTCCTTGACAATGATAATTGATGACGCCTAGACATAGGTGTTGTATGTATGTAACAACTTTGAAGTATGGCTATGATTTGTCTGAAATATATGACTGTTTTGGGTGAAGTTCATGGTAAGTATGATAATTTTTAGTTCCTTTAGTTGCTAGCCAAGATTTCCATCCCTCAATTCTTCTTTTCATTTCAGATCTTCTTATCTAAGAGGTTTGATTTATTTTTAAGAATTACCTCCTGAAGTGTTTCATATATGTAATTGTTTTTACATGATGCAATGATTCTACTGTTAATAAATTTATTATCTTATTGACTTGCAAATACTTGGTTTGAGACTTTATTTTAATTTATTTATTTGTGGTTGTTTCTTTAAATATGTAAAAAAATGTTTTGATTATCTTCTAACAACTTTCATACCATAAATACCTGTTTATCAACACAATTGGTTTCCTATTAATTTTTTTGTTTCATCATTGAGAATGCCAACTTAGATTGCCAGTTATGAACTGCTAATCATTTGTACCTCCAAATAATAATGCTTATCTTATGAAACTCCTCTCTTTATTCCATTAACAGAAGGAAATTCCTCCCTTTAATCTCCTATTAAAGAATTAGAGATTACAAATCTATTGGTTCCTTGTCCTAAACCAATCTGGTGTTTGAACACATGATCTTCTTGCATATAAAAGACTATTCCCCCTTGACAAGCATTATTCCCATCGGATCCTCCATCAAAATATGCCCAAGGGAACGAATTATCAAATTCCTCAACTATAATAATGCGAGGAATCAATTCTCCAAATTAGGAATAAACAAGTAAATGACTAGTATGGCTATTTCCACCATATTTGGCGAAGAAAATATGTCCTGGAATGTTGCTTTGTTCCTTGTGATACATACTCCCCAATAGATGAAGGGGGATAAGTCCTGAAGGTTTTTGTTAGGGACATTATCCCACCAAAATTTTTGTGCTTGCTTAAAGTCTTCACCTTACCATTTAGGAAAACCACCCAAACCACTCCTACACTCCATCCATACCACCTTTTGAAAGGGAATATCTAGGAAGAGGTGTTCTACAATCTCTTCATTGTTTTTACATACTATGCACCAATTTGGCCCTTCCTTTCTCCTTTTTTGGAGATTTTCCCATGTCGGTATCCTATTATCCAAAAGACACCATAAAATTCTTTTTCCTTGGCTGGCATTTCAATCTCTAAATATTTTCCCACCACCAGATTGTATTCTCATTACTAGAGGTAGATACTATGTGAACATAACCTACCTTTGGAGTGTAAACCCCCGAGGTTGAGTGTATACAAAAAATAGTGTCCTATTGGTCAAAAATCCTAAGATGAAATCTATCAAAGGATCTGATGAATTATTTCTAGAGTGGTCTCTAAGCATATGTCAATTGAAGCTTCTTAGAACCCATCCATCCTTGTTTCCATAAGATAGTATTATTCAAGTCAACAAACCGACTCAAAAAAACTCTTCCATTCTCTTTCAAAGTCGTGAAAAGGGCTCTTGGAAACCTCTACTCCTCTACACATATGATCTAGTGATCAATGCCTTCCCTCCACTTCTCTCCATTCCCTACTTTCCATGTGATCCTACTTCCAATCATCGAGAAAGAAAACAACACTTATTTCCAAACCATTGATCCATTTGTTTGTCTCTTATTGCACTTTCTGATCCATTCTTCAAAAGTTGAAGGAAAAATATATTTCTGGTATACCACTCTCATCCATAGGCTTCTTGTATCCAAGATTCGTCGTAAAAATTTTGCTACTAAATATTTTGAGAAAATTTGTAGATTCTTGATTGCCCATCCTTCCCATGCTTTGGGAGCTACAATTTTGTTTCACTGAACCCATGGGAAAACCAAATCGACTTTTGTACCAAACTATAAGAATCAAATGCATAGTTTCCTCATAACATTCAAAATACATTTTGGGATCCAAGTGAGTGACATCTACAAAACTAGAATAACTTCCAAAAATGATTTAATAAGGAATAATTTCCCTATTCTTGACAACCACTTGTAGCTCCACACATTTAAGCATTTTTCCATTTTTTCTAACAACCATATCCAATCCTCTTTCTTGTACATAAGCCTAAGTATTTTAACCCTTCCTCCAATGGATTGATTTGAAAAGGAAATAAAACCGTAAAACTTCTAATTTCACCTGCTGGAACCCCCTTATAGGAATCATGGATTTTTGCACATTGACTTGCATTCTTGTGGCCTTTTTAAACACTAGTACAAATGGGGCAAAAATATGACGTACATTCATCGGATATTCGACTCATTTTCATTAGTTTGAGTCATATTTTTTGTCAGTGAAATTTCATCAGATATCTGT
Source organism: Pinus tabuliformis (assembly GCA_031772625.1). Taxonomy (NCBI): domain Eukaryota; kingdom Viridiplantae; phylum Streptophyta; class Pinopsida; order Pinales; family Pinaceae; genus Pinus; species Pinus tabuliformis. The sequence goes on along the minus strand of CM062805.1, from coordinate 696,872,741 downwards.
CATTGTACCACTCGTCAAATATTCGACGGGATTTATGTTAGATATCCGATGCTCACGATGGCCAAGAATGTGTCTAATCATCAAGAATTTTCCAATGAATTACGACCAAATATCCAACATCATCCTTTGTAGAAATTTCTACAAATCTAGCTCTTATGCCATGTACAAATTAATGTGTAGATTCTAAACTGCTCATGAAATTTACTAAATCACAAGACTAGAAGCTACTCTACTCATCTACAGAAGAAAATTCACGATTGAGAACAAAAACCATTAACATGCATCAATATTTAACAACATACACAAAGATTTATCTAGGGGAATTTTTTTTCTCAAAACGCCTTACTATTTGTATTGCATTAATCAAATAATCTGGATGAATACAATATGCTCTGCTCAATCTTGAGCTCAGCTTGCACCTGTATCTTCTATCCTCTATCAGACTGGCCTTCGCCAATACTTAACCAAAAATTAGAGCCTCCAAGCCAATATTTCCTTGCGTTGTTTGATGAGGAATTAACCCTTATTAATTAGGGAAATTGCTCATTGAGAATTGCGCAATTCCTTTAGGCCCTTCTTTGACTACATACATGACCTATATAACTTGGACTAGTTTACAATAGTACACTTCCCTTGAAATCCAATCTCAATTGGGTAACTTGAATTATTTGCATTCATGAGCTAATTTAGGTTGATTGATCAGTTAACTGGATGATTACTTAGTGTGAAAAAACGTTACACGCACTTGACTGAACCTCCATTGGTTCTACTAATAGTGAGAACTAGTTACATTGAAAATAACTCAAATTAACTGTAATGGATTGCTACAAATTAGAAATCAATCATGTAGAATTGAAATCAAGTGTATATAACTCAAATTTGTTGATCTAAATGAGTGACAAGATCCATGTCACCTCAGTTAACTACCTCCAAGTATTCTACTGAAATTGAAATTGAAATGTCTCCTAATTTAATCAAGGGAAAATTAAATTAAAAATTTATTCCTACATTTTCAACACTCCCTCTCAGCAAGAAAGGATTCACATCTACCCCAATCTAGCAACTTTGAAATGTACTGCATGCAACACTTCTCTTTGTTGCTGCTGCTACTGCAACATCTGCAACTGAGAAATAACCAAAAAATAAACCGAGTCAACTATGTCTGCAACTGTCTACTAGAAAAATTGTGTTGTTGTTGACTCTTCTACTGAGCCTCTTGCTATGTTGTCAACATTCCTCTGCACTCCTTACTATCCGAATGACATTGATCCTCTTGTTGCTAAATATTGTGGGTCCCTGCAACAAGGTAATGATCCATGAGACAAACACACCTCAATGGACCCCACCCAAATTTATGCAACTCTTGGACTAAATATCTACATCACTCCACATCACTCCTAGAGGTATAGCTACATGTGATCCCTATACCCAGTTGGCTCGAACTCTACCCCTATTGGAGGTCTCTTCTTTAGTGGATATCTTCATTCCTCCTCCGTCTGCTTCTCCATTTGTTGCTGCTTCGCAACTTCTTGATGTTTCTTCTGAGGCTACATGTTGAGAGGTATAACATGTTCCCTCTCAACCACCATATCCATAGTCTCTACCTTTCTCGTCAAGGATTAGTGCATACAAGTTCTAGACTCGAACCCCGATCTGCTTCACCTATCCCGTGGCTATGTGTCTCAATAATTCCTTCCCTTTGTTGAATATCACATCATAGCCATAGTCTTCCAACACAACTATGGAGACAAGATTCTGGTTTAGACCTAGAACAATCATCACACTGTTCCAGAGAGGGTGATGATGAGCTCACTGTTGGAAGCTTCATCCCGAAATGAGACCATAAAGAAGCAACAAGGGAAAGCAAAAGAAAACTGCAACCACTCAAAGGGATTTGGGATCTGATTCATGTGATCAAACTAAAATCACAATCATGGGGTTAAAAGGAAAATAATCCATTTCCAGCACTAGTTATTCAGACTCGTAAAATGAAACTCCAAATGAAAAGAGGAAAATAGAACTGTTTCACATCAGGGTGATCTCAAAAAATAATAAGATTGATACGTTGTTTGATAGCGGCTCTCAAGCCAATCTTATCTTTGAAAACATTTTCAGGAGTTTAAATCTTGAAATTGTTCCAAATCATAAACCGTATCCACTTGGATGGGTATGTGACAATGCACAATTGCAGGTTATGAGAAAGTGTAAACTAAAATTTGCTATCACTACAAAATTCATAGATGAAGTGGAGCTCGACATTGTGCGATTAGATATTTGTGGCATAATTTTGAGCAACCCATACCTTTATGACAGAAAAGATATCTTCCATAGACATGAAAATAAATATAATTTATTCAAAAATGGAGTAGATTATATTGTGAGAGCTCACAGCAAGAAAACAAATATTTCACTTGTTAATGCACGACAGATGAAAAGACTGATGAATTCGAGCAATAATTTTGTTCTTCTCATGATCAAACCCAAAAATGATGTTGATAATGAAGATTTTAAAGGTTGTGATTCAAATTTGAAATCTGAATTGGTTGACGTAGTTAACCAATATGACGAAATGTTTTAAGAACCAAAGGGCTTACCTCCTAAGAGAGGAATCCAACACGAGATACAGTTGTAGCAGGGTTTTCCTCTTCCTAACATTGGCATGTACAGGATGTCAGTGATGGAAAGCGCATAAATTAAGATGCAAATCCAAAATTTGTTGAATAAAGGGATCACAAGACCATCTTCCTCGCCTTGTGGTTCACCTATTGTCTTGGTGCCAAAGAAGGATGGAACATGGCGCATGTGTGTGGACTTTCATGCTTTAAACAAAATTACAGTAAAGAAACTTTATCCACTGACCATAATGGATGATTTAATTGATCAATTGAAAGATGCAAAGTATTTTACTAAGTTGGACTTAAGAAGTGGCCACCATCAAATTAGAATAGCTGAAGGAGACATTTGGAAGACAACATTCAAAACAAAACAAGGTTTGTTTGAATGGCTAGTTATGTCGTTTGGTTTATGTAATGCTCCTGCTACATTCATGTGTGTGATGAATGATGTGTTGAGGCCATTTCTTGATGAATTTGTCATAGTCTACTTAGATGACATCTTAATTTTCAGTAAATCCCATGTTGAACATGTCATGCATGTAAGAAAAGTACTTGATGTCTTGAAAAAAGAACAGTTGTATCTGAAGATGTCAAAGTGCGAGTTTGGAAAGACTTCTTTAGTTTACTTGGGTCATATTGTTGGAGGAGGTGAGTTGAAAATAGATCCCTCCAAGGTTGATGTCATTGTAAATTGGCCAAGGCCCAAGACAGTTACAGAGGTAAGAAGTTTTCTGGGAGCAACCCAATATTGGAGGAAATTCATTGCTAATTTTTCTCTTATAGCAGCTCCTTTGCATGCGTTGACCAGCGTGAAAAAGGTTTTTCAGTGGGGAGGAAAACAACAAAAGGCCTTTGATGCATTGAAGGAAATGATCAGTACAACTTCGGTACTTGCACTTCTAGAATTGAGATAGTTGTTTGAGATTCAAACTGATGCTAGTGATTACACTATGGGTGCAGTCCTCATGCAACATGGTAAGCATATATGTTTTCACTTGGAAACTTTTAATGGCGCAGTGATTAACTATCCTACATGTGAAAAGGAATTGTATGCATTAGTGAAAAGTGTGAAAAAATGGAAACACTACTTGATGGGTAAGGAAACAATCATTCACACTACTCATCAACCATTGCAATACTTGCAATCTCAATCAAAGATGCAGCAATCAAGGCACTTCCGATGGATGGGTTTCCTTCAACAATTCCACTTGGTAATCATGTATAAGAAAGGTATCTATAATAAAGTTGTTGATATGCTTTCTAGGCCAATTGTTAGTGCACCTACTTTACTAAAGCATAATTATGTTTTACATGAAATTTATATTGAGCAATATGTATTAGATAATGAATTTCAAGATGTTTATGCAAGCTTGAGACAAGGTAACCAAGTAGAGGAATTGGATTATCATTTGCATGATAACTTGTTGTACCATCTTGGCAAGCTTTCTATTCTACAAGGAGAAAGAGTTAACATCATAAGAGAGGTGCATACTTCTCTTATTGCTAGTCATTTTGGTGTAAGTAAGATGGTGGCACATATATAGATGTATTGTTATTGGCCTCGTATGCTTGAAAGTGTGTCTCGTTTTATTAAAGGATGTTCATTATGTGCAATCAGTAAGCCTAGCAATAGGAAGTTAGGATTGCAAACGCCACTTCTTGTTCCTTCATGACCATGGGAGAGTGTTTCTATGGATTTTGTAGGAGGTCTTCCATTGTCAAAAAGAGGTCATCATTATTTGTATGTAGTTGTGGATAGGTTCAGAAAAATGTGTATTTTGATGCCATGTAAAAATAAAGTTACAGCTGAACAAAATGCTCAGTTATTCTTTCAAAATGCATTTTGAATTGCCCACATTCCTTGTTAGTGATCGAGATTCTCGCTTTGTTGGGAATTTTTGGTCAAGCTTGTGGGGATTCATGGACACCAAATTGAAAAAGAGTACAAACTTTCATCCAAAAACAGATGGTCAAATCGAAGTAGTGAACAAAACAGTGATACATCTTCTTCATGGATATTGCAACAAGAATCCTAAATTGTGGGATGAATAGTTACACTATATTCAACATGCTTACAACTGAGCCAAGCACTCTTCCACTCAAACTTCACCATTTGAGGCATGCATGGGATAATTGCCTAAATCTCCTTTTGATTTTATTTTTGGAAAAGATGTTGCTATTGAAGGTCATGGCGACATAGATAAAGCAAGAAAGTTCATTGAACAAATACAATTAGTACACAAAAAAGAACAATTTGAGAAAAACCAAGGCAAGTACAAAGAAAGGCATGACAAGCATCATCAACATCACAAGTTCCAAGTTGGTGATGAATTTTGGCTTCACATTAACAAAGAGAGGCTTCAAGGAGAAGGTAAAAGGCTAAAACCAATTAGATATGGTCCATTCATAATTTTGGAAAAGATTGGTAACAATACCTTCAGGTTGGATTTGCCTTCATATATGCAAATTTATGTTGTTGTTAATGTTGAGAATTTAAGGTTGTATGAGACTCCTTTGGTTGAAGATAAAGGAGAGAATATTCAAATTCCATCTATTAAAGAATTTTCTCCATAATTCCTTGATGTGCTTCAACAAGACACTATACTTGAAAGGAGAACAAGGACAACAAAAAGGGGGAGTATCGAATTATCTTCGAGTGGGGCTCAAGGGTACAATTCCTTCAAAAGCCAAATGGATAGAGGTTGGAAAGCTGAGGGAATTGTACCCTCACTTGCTGAAAAATTTAAAGTGGTCCCTTTGGGGTCGAAAAGGCTTCCAGTGGGGAAGAGTGATCAGGTGCTCAAAATTAGGCTCAAAAAACAATTTGTCAGAATCTTGTTAAACTTAGCTTTAGATCAAAGAGATCGTTATTCTGATTCCAATGGTGTGAACGACACTCAAATCCAAGTTCATATACAAAAGTTAGAGAAAGTCAAAGTTTAGGTTTGACTTGCTCACATGGTAGGATTGGATGACGTGGCAAGTTCCATTGGCAAATCGGGAGGTACGAAGTGGTAGGCCGCCATTGGTCCCCCCATTTTACAAATCGCACATTGGTGAAGGAAGGTGTTACAGAATTGGGCCTCGATAGGTACCAGGTTGCGTTGCAAAGGATCACAGATCGCAATCGTACTTTGCAAAATACAGGTAGAAAGGCATTAAGGGATCGACCTCGAAGTTGCGATGAGATGGATCGTAGATTGCAATTGCACTTCCCAAAAAATAGAGTCTCACTTTATGATTTCTCATTGGTTCTCCACCGATTTCAAAATGTGATAGGTTCCTCGAATGTGATGCGACTATAGGTTGTAGTTTAGTGGTCCGTCGGGTCCATTGTATTGCAATCGCACATTGCCTGCCTTTTTCATAGACCATAGGCCCGCAGGACTCCACCAATTGCGATTTTCAATAAGACAGTAAGTGTCAGAAGATTATGGCCCGTTGCGCAGTGAAATTTTCAACTAGTTAGCGCGTTTTTAGGGCTAATTTGTAGGATTGTGTTGGAAATGGGTCAATTTGTGGAGCGAATAATGGGAAAACAAGGAGAAGTCATAAATTCTTCAGTTTTTTATCAAATTGGATGCAAAAAGAGGCTAGATATCCATTTTTTAGTATTCTGGACTCATTGTAGCATGTTATAGAAGCATTTGAGCAATGTAAACACATATTTTTACACTTTTGAGCATAATAGAGTGACCCAAGCCATTGGAAGCTAGACCAAAGAGATGTAGCCTAGGAGGGGTGAACTCCTTTATCATGGGCTTGTTGTAATATTTTTTTGATGATGTTCTTTACATGTTTATGCTGTTGTTTAGTTTCTAGTTTATGTTAAATTGCTCATAAAATTAACATAAAAACTCTTAATTCACTTGCAAAAATTGATGAATCCTTAAGCACAATGAAAATATTTTGTTAATAATCTGAGGAAGATCTTAGCACTGAAAACTAATATTCTAAATCAGATCACCCTAGAGCTTCACTCTGAAGAAGAAAGGAGAAAATTCTTAGTGCCACCTGCAGTTGAAAGTGGGCAATGGATTATAAACTACGCTGTAGAGAGCTTCAATGTAGGAAGTTACTTCCCTACAGTATGGATTATGTTGAAGTTCATAGGAGCTATGACATAAGAGGGGTTGTTCGATAAACTATAGGATGAGTCCAAGTTTGCCGAAAAAATATGACCGTTAAAAGGGAAAGTTATTATTAAAACACAAGAGAAGTTGCATTTACAAGGACATATTGACAAGGTCTAAGGATAGATATGAAATTAATGAGAACAATTTGAGCTAATGATGAGGTTATAAATTCAGAATTGTTATAAAAAGCCACATCCCACCCAAAAGTTGGCACTTTGCTGAATTGAGAATTCGAATATTGCCATTGAGAGGAAGTTGTAGAAATTGTCGCATGAATATCCTGTCGAATGAAGAATTGATTTATATATTTAACGAGAATGAATTAATTGGAGTCATGGAAGAAGTAGCTGAAGCAGTAGCTGGTACATCCATGTCATCATCTGAGATGCCTGCAACAACATCATCATGCGCACAATAGAGATCCCTGCAACAACATCATCATGCACACAAAAAAGATCCCCGCAAAAGAAGATGCCCAAGGAATAGAGAACAAAGAATAAATAGGACAAGATACCTATTGAGAAGCCCGAGCAAGTGAGAGATAGTGAAGAAGAAGAAGAGAAAGTGCAGATGGAAATAGATGGCACAACGTTTCCATTGCCTCTACCACCATATATTCCACTAAGAAAATTGAATGCAAAACCAGTGAAATAATCGAAGGATGTGAAGTATGGCACCTTCGCACCCCTATTGCAAGAGTCAGTGCCATTTGCTGGAGAAATCCATGTGAAAATTCCACAGTTGAAGTTTGCGGACTACGATTTCAATGACAGGTAGAAATACCAGCAGCTTGCACCAAACAAATACTTGAAACAAAGACACTACTCTGAGAGCGAACAACGTAAACTTTGAAATGGGAACTAATATTGTTACCTGTTTCATAGAGATAACAAAAAAGCAGTGTTCCACGGGGACACGTCCCCCAGGGTCGGGTGCACGCACCCCTCGCACCCCATGCACTCGGGATGGGGGGACGTTTGCGGAAACGTTTCCCCACATCTCCCTTTTGGGGAGACGCAGGGAGATGCAAGGGGGGATGTTTCCCCAGTGTGGGGGACGCGACTCCCCAAAAGGGGGATGCCTGGGCGTCCCCCCACAAAATGGGCTATGCGTCCCCCTCTTAAATTTTCTTGTAAACAATGATTTATGACAGGGAAAACGTAGTATTTGACCATATTTCCCTACTAATGCTATGCTATTCATGGTAATGTTAAATTCTTAAAGTAAAAGTGACATTCTCCTTTATCTTTCATTTTCATCCTTTTACTTAAATTTTTCACATTACCATGAAATGTCTCAGGATGTTTGAGAGTGGTTCTGACCTCATTGGATTTCATATGGAGAAAGTAGAATTTTAGATCTCACTCAAAATCCAGCAGACTTAACAGTTTTTTAGGAATTCAGGATTCGATGGAGTGCAATGTTTCCATTGCATTTTGTTATGTACAAGGGTATGGAATTGGTATTTAATCAAGAGAACCAACCCCTATGTGTACTTTTGAGTGACTTTTAGACTCATCGCTCCATTGTTTTTGAGTTTTAATTATATCAATTTACTATTCCAGTCTTTAGATCAATTTTTCAGGAATTCAAGATTCGATGGAGTGCAATGTTTCCATTGCATTTTGTCATGTACAAGGGTATGGAATTAGTATTTAATCAAGAGCACCAAGCCCTCTGTGTACTTTAGAGTGACTTTTAGACTCATCACTCCATTGTTTTTGAGTTTTAGTTATATCAATTTACTATTCCATTCTTTACATTTTAGTATCTATTATAGTCCATTTTGCTTAGTACTAATTAGATTCTAGAATGATAAATGATGAATTTTAATTTTAATCAATTTAGAATCTAGAATGATGAATGATGAATTTAATTTTTAAATCAATGTAGATTTGAGAATGGTGAATAATGAACACTGAATATGGATCAGAGTATTTCATTATTGAATCTCATGGCTTAGGAAAGAATCATATATGTATTAGTAAGGATGATGAGTATGGATCAATGTATGTCATTATTTAATTCAGTTATGTATGTATCATTCTATTTATGCTTTCATTATTGAATATATATATATTGAAAAGGAAAAAAATTTATATACCCCGACGTCCCCCCGTCCCCCCCAAATTTCGCTAAAATTTGAGGGTACTCCCACATGCCCCCCTTGTGCGTCTCCCCGCATCCGCGTCTCCCCGTCGAGGAGACTTGGTGGAACATTGCAAAAAAGTGACCTGATTTTGAAAAGGGGCGATGCAAAACACACATATTTTTTTAGAGCATAGTTTTTGGCACTTTAAATAATCGATACAATTACCCGTTTCATAGAGGTAGCAAAAAAGTGACTCGGTTTTGAAAAGTGGTGATGCAGAATATACTTCTTTCTTTTCGGAGCATATTTTTGACACTTTAATTTTTCTTATGTATGAAATATAAATATTTGTTTTTTATGTTAGTGATTTTCATGCTGATTTTGAAACGTGTTGATGCAGCGTGTTGACACACCATACATTTTCTTTTTAGAGGACTTATTTTCCACACTTTAAAATTTATTATGTCCAATTTGTTTTGAAATCATGATTCCATAACGAATTTTCAAGTTGTTTTATTTATTTATTTATTTTTTTTTAAATGTTGATTACTTAAAAAAGAATATATATATATATATATATATATATATATATATATATATATATATATATATATATATATATATATATATATATATATATTAAAAGAAAAAAAAACTATCTCGTAAACCATAAAAGAATTTGGAAAAAGAAACAAAATTTAAAAAAACAATAAAATTAAGTAAGTAAAAATAGAAAAATAAAAAAAAAACATTAACAAAAACTAGAAAAAAAATTAAAAAATAAAAAACAAACTAGATTAAATAAAAAATAGAAAATTAAGATTAAAAACATTTTTAAAAAATAAAAAAACAAAAATATACTCAAATTAAACAAAAAAAAATGAAAAATATATATATATATATATATATATATATATATATATATATATATGCAATAAAAAAAAAAAAAAAACATTAAAAAAATTTAAAAACAAATATCTATTTTTGATTTTAGAAAAAAAAAAAAAAACTCTCAAAATTTTTATTAAACCCTATATTTTTTATTTAAAAACAAAAAAAATTAAAATTTAATATATGTGTGTGTGATTTTAAAAAGAAAATAAACATTTAAACATTTATCATAAATAAATAGTTTTTATTTAAAAAAAATATGCACATATTTTTTATTCTTTTTAAAAAACATACATTTCATTTTTGTTTTCTTAAATAAATAAATAAATAAATATATATATATATATATATGAAAGAAAAAAAAAATAAAGTTTACATAATTTGAGTATATTTTCGTTTTTTAGGTTTTTTTTGGTAATTTTCTATTTTCTTTTTTAAATCTAGTTTGTTTTTAATTTCAATTTTTTTTTTTTTAGTTTTTTAAATTTTTCTATTTTTATTTATTTTTATAGTTTATTTTTATTTTTCCATGTTTTTGTTTTGTTTTGTTTTGTTTTTCCAAATTTTTTTATGGTTTACAAGATAATTTTTATTTTTATTTTATTTTATTTTTTAAATATATTTTTCTTATTATTTATTTGTTCATATCTTTTCAATTTTTTTTAGTTTTTAATTCTGATCTTTTATAGGTTAATTTTGTTTTGTTTTGTTTTGTTTTTTTTAACATTTTTATGATTGAATTTTTTTTTTTCTTAATTTTTTTTTAATATATATTTTAATCTATGTTTTGTTATTCTTCTGAATTTTTTTTTTTTTTTTTTTTTGTGTTTTTCATTGTCTTCATTAATTAATTAATTTTTTTTTTTAATTTTATGTTTTTATTATTCTGTTGAAATTTTAATGTTTTTTGGAGTCATGATAAAACCGTTTACGCCATTATTTTGAAATGTTAAAAATTTGCCCATGAAAAAAAAAGTGTTATTCCAGCATCAATACCTTTTGTTTTGAGGGTGTGTTTTGCACAAAATTTACCATTAAAAAAAAGTGTTATTCAAACATCAACACTTTTCATTTTGAAGGTGTTTTTTGGACAATTTTTGCACAAAAAATTGGTTTTCACCATCGTTTTTAAAACATGTTGAAAATTTACCCTAGAAAAAAAGTGTTATTCCCGCATCAACACTTTTTATTTTTAGCACTGTTTTTCATGTTTTTTTCGGGTTTTTTTTTTGCTAGACTGCCCGTTTTGAGTTTATAGTTCCTGTTTCAAAGTTTACATTGTTAATGGTGTGACAAGGTTAGAAGCGCAAAAAATGGGCGGCTAGATTGGCGTAGTTAGGATTACCCAACATGTTGACTATGCCGCACTTTAGCAAAAGTCTAGGGAGCACAGCCTGTGTGAAACAACTACTCATGCTAGTGCATAACGAATGCTTGTGGATGGGGAAGAGGATCCCTCTAGATTAAATGCTAATATGGAGAATCACAAGATTAATGTATCAAGGGAGGAACCCCGCAGAAGAATTTGTTGAAAAATATCAGGACAGAGCAATAGCTGAGAACATGAAGAATAAGTTTGGATTGACAAAAGGGAAGCGAGCATATGACATCAACTCTATCAGTGACCAAGGAGTTTGATTCTTAACACACATACTGGCTAGGAAGATCATGAGGAAGTGTCAGGTTAATGAAGTCACTACATCGGTGGTTTCATTAGCTACGTAATGCACCAATGGGGTTTGGTACAACTGGGTCACATATCTATACTAGGAGTTTCTAGATGACTATCGCGAGGTCTAAGAGAAAGGAACTAAATTTCATTATGCATGGTTGATTTTAATAATTGTGATGCTGACATGGAGAGAGTTAAAAGATTCGTAGTTCCCTCTAGTAGCTTTAGATGTTTGTGAAGCCGCGCGGTATGCTTCGCTGTGGTCAACCACTACAACGTCGTGAGCACAAGATGTTTTTTGTGTTATATCATATGGACTTACATATGTTGGTGAACCAAAACCCTTTCCTTTCGCAAAGCTTATATGAGTAGTATAGCTCTGTTGTGAAGTTTAAGGTTGATTTCCAGAAAGTTTATATATAGGCTTGTAGAGATGCAAAGAAGAAATGGAATCCCCTGCCATATTTAGTAACAGAAGATGACCTCCTAGCACAGGTACAACAATGGTTTTCAAAATGGATGACTGCGCTGGAGACACAGGCAGAAGATAGTTTGACAAAGGAGGACACATCACAACATGGGGAAGCGAGTGGAAAATATAAGGATAAGGATGAGCATGAGTTAGAGCTAGAGGATCAACACGATGAGGGTCACTGGGATCCTCTTGAAGGTGATGGGTAGAACAAAGAATCTAAAAATATAGAGACAGACCTAACTCTCACATAGAAGAGAAGACAGGCACTGAAGTTTCCACAAGAACAAAAAATAAATAGAAGGAAGACAAGACAAAGGATATAATGCCAGTGGTCCTCACTGATGGGGAATTGGATAAGATTGAGGATAGAATTCATAAGGCAAAAATAGAATCATGGAATAGGTTAGAAGATCGCTACGGTGCAGGAGTGCATCACAGAGCTTAAGATACTAGCACAAACAATTAGACAACCATCACAGGTAGTGGAGAAGATTGGAGAAGAAAGGCTAGTAGAGCCTACACTTGCAGCACTGATAGTACAAATACCTGTCAGAGCCCTACAGTTTGACTTCGCTGAGGTCCAGCATCAAGCTAAAGAATGGAGTTATGTCAACGTGAGCATCAAAACAATACCATTGCAAAAATTACACAAGCTGCATTGGAGATAATAGATGAGTTGAAGCTGCGTGAACAACACACCTCGCAATTGAACATTTAGGTAGAAAGAGAGTGAGATTCGCTGTAGCAGGAGCTCGACTAGGTGATCTAGGAGAGGGATTATGAAATACAATAGTAGAAGAAGCTGAAGGAAGTGGTTGAAGCCACACGCCATGAGATTCCAGACTTTGATGTCCGAGAAGAGGAATCAGTGGAGGACAATGTCGCAAAGCTCGGCCTTGCAGTGAAAGGATATAATGATAATTTTTTCGAAGCACAATTTCCATATGAGATGAAGATCAATGAGCTACAGATGAAGATAGAACCAACCACACCACAAGAAGTGTGAGATTAGAGGGAGACTGACTTGAAGGCTACAATGGATGACATCTCTGCACCAGTGGAAGATTGTGGGAAGCTTCTGGATGAGAGCTTACAGATTTGGACTTCGATGCAGGAAGATCCAAATTTTCAGAAACTTCAAGAAGACATTCAGTAGAAACAACAACAGTTTGAAGAGATTCGAGCAACTGCGAAGACGTTACCAATCTTGCAGAAGCTCACCAAGATCAATGAGGGAAATGCCCTCCAAAAGAAGATAGACTATTTGTGGAAGGAAAATAATTTTTTAACAGAGAGAACTTAGCCATGGAAAGATGAGGCTCTCTAACTGTCCCAAGCAGTTGATGAGAAGCTTCAAGAGCTTTGACAGAGGGAGACAACAATAATGTAGAAGGATACAAAACCTTTGACAAAAGCACTGCTGGAGGAAGTACGCAATGAAGATAAGCAAGTCACAAATATTCTACAGTAGTTCAACAAAGACTATAACAACATTGCAGTGAAGATCGAAGGCAAATTGGTTGAGTGACCCAGGACGAGTCACATGTGAGTGTTGGGGGCCTATTGGGCATAGCCTAACTTGGCCTAGATTTTGGAAAAGGCTCCACAATTTGTGTGGAAGAGTGTGAAGTGGACCACGTGGTGGAGTAGAATTAATTGTAATGTGTGGTATAGGGGCTTCGAGGTGGGTTAAAGCCCCTCCTTTTTGTAAAATCACACTATTTTTGTAAGGGATCAATGGTTTTGGACCATAGTTTCTTGTTTTAAGGGAGTCCATGGTATTTGGACCATGGTATTGTAATGATGTAACCCGTCGAAGGAATATTATATATATGGTAAATTAATAAGAAAAGAATCATCCAATCTATCTTTGGATCTAGATCAAGTGTTATGGTTGTATTATTGTGGTTAGTAGTTTTGTAGTGAAGGAGAGGCTCTGCAGTTGAGTGCGTAGAGGCCTAAGTTTGTAGCTGAGTGCGTAAACAACTTACAGCTTAATGCATAGGCCAAGAACTATTTTTTGTACAAATATTTGTTATATTAAGAAACAGTTCTTAGGGAAGTAGCCCCACATTGGGGTGAACCAGGATAATTTGGTGTCTTCATGTGTATATTTTCTTAGTATCTATTTTAGAGTTGTAGTTATTATAGTTGAATTTGATTTCAATGCAATGATAGTTTATGGTTTTATATGACATGCTTAGGTGATTAATGTAATGTGGTGAAGTGATTTATGAACGTTAAGAATAAAATAACATAATAATACCACATATCCACATCCTTCAAGGCTACAGAAACTTGGTTCTGCATCCTCCCATAGTCACTTCGGGTGAGACTGCGATCTACTTTAGGTCATTGCCAAAAAGGCCAATGATTGAGGGTTTTGTTGGTGTGCAATATAGATCGAACCTGGGTCACCCCAAACCAAGACAAAAATGACCCCAACCCTGCACCTGTTTATGATCCCTAAAAGATAGGACACTATGGTCACCACTGACAATAAAATGACCCAGGGGGATATTGGCAGGACAAATCCACATGCAAGGGCAAGACACTTAACTCAGAGAGCCAAGACCAAAACCCCCTTGAGATTTACCTCCCAAGTGGTCCCCAAGTGCTACAACAAACACTAATAACATCATTTTTATGTGTGAAAATTCTGCTATATCACGCCACTCGGAACTAAGCGAAATGGGCCATGTCACCCCGCCTAGCCCAAGTGTGACCTCATGCTTAACCCTCTTGTTAGAAGGGCTTCCCAGACCACACTACTTCAAATGGATTTAAATCCCTACCGCAAGCTACTAAGTGTGGTTTGTAATCTTGGAGTAGTTAAGTCACACTCCTATCTCCAAGTTCCTAGCCTAAGCTAGTGTTGGTGTTCTATCAATAAAAATAAAAGTTTAGTATAGTTAATTTTAATTATCGCGTTGATTTTAAGTGGTTGTTATTTACATAATTGGGTTGTGGTGTGAAACCAAAATGGTGTGAATGACTCTTTGTTAGTAACCCTAATGCATCTATATGAAAATTCCCTTTTCAGTTTGATTAATTCTAATTACATGAGGCTAAGAGTTTTTCCACACGACACACCAATGTATATCAATGTACCTCTCACTAAATTCTAATATACAAATTATCTCATTTTTTTTTATATTGATGACCCAAAAACAAACCAAAAAGGAAAACCAAAGTAACCAAGAAGATACCAAATAAAATTTTCCAAGAAAGAATGCAAAGCACTCCAAAAGCATCAAATCTAGGAAAACAAATCCAAATAAATAAAAACACTCAAAGCGATGAAATCAAAAGCCAAAAGTATAAGAAGGAAGGAAATGTCAACAGGATAGGGCTACAGAACAATGGATAAACTAAGGCCAATATTCTACAAAGGTCAATAGAAAACCTTAGAGGCAAGAAGGCCTAGACAAGATCAAATGAGAGTTATATAAGGAAATCAAAACACACTCAAATGAACTTTCCTTGTTGACAATTGCACAATCAATCAGAACACCACCAATCGTGACAAAAATAACCAAAAGAAGAAAGAGATCACTCAAAAACAAGTGACAAAAGTGCAAAAAGGACAAAAATATTTGAAAATGAGATATGAAGTAGATCCAAGAAATCACCAAAAGAATCGAAACATATATGAAATTGAGATCTAGAAATGAGAATACTAGTCCTCAACCAAAGCACACAAAAAATCCTTCAAGGGAATCTTGAAGAACACAAGAAATTGAAGTTCCAAAGCAATGAACAAGAAATGGCTCAAATCTGGAAGAGATCAGTAGTTAACAATAACAAAAACAAATAGATCCAATAGATATCCAATAGATTCGCAAAAACAAGAAGATAAAGGCCTAATACAAGACAAAAAACTTCTCTCAATGAAGAACAAAAAATATAAGGAAATTAAATAAAAGTAAACAAATCTAGACCAGATTTAGCCAGTAAATAGGGAGCTCAGAAAAATCAAGGGTAAAAACATAAACTTTTGAGGACAAAAATAAATTTTCAGGGCTAGAAGCTCAATCGCATGCAGTAGATAGGCTGAATTTGGTCGGTCACTTTGTTGCTAACTACAAGCGAGAAATTGGGATTCTCTAGTCGCACGAATGACTCCCTGTGGGAGAGACTAGGGAAAAAACTAATAATTCCCAAAAAACCCGCACACAAGATGAGAAAAAGCAAAATATTCAGAAAATAACCATGAAAATAACCACAAAGAGTCGAAAAGATTGGAGAAAACTCAACAAACCAAGATAGAAGAGAAATCAATAGAAACCGGAGGCAAAGTGGACACAAAGAAAAAATGCTCTCATTGAAAGAACTACTTCTTTTGCATATAAACATACATGTAAGGAGATATTGCTCTGTGATCTCGTGTCCAAATCAGATCACCAGAAAACAAAAGGAAATACCAATAGAGATACAATAGTTTCACAACCCAAATGATCAAACATGCATCAAGCAGATGGTTCTATATACTACAAGGAAATATGTGTGCACTTGGCTTCCTTGCAGATTCATCCCTGTGACTGGGAAGTATGACTAGAAAAAGAAGGTATAAGGTCTGGAAAAATTCAAACAACCATGAGGACTAATGAAAATTGAACCTAGGGGGTTGAATTGGTTGATAACACTAATTTAATCGAGTTAAAATTAAATTAGGAATTTCTTGTTGCATTTTCAACAACCTCGTTGATTTGCGTTAGATATTCAATGAGTTATTGCATGTAATCATATAACATTTTTTGATGAATTGCAGTAAGATATCTGACGCCAAACTCATTGGTTTGTGTCAGATATCCAATGTAAATTTTCATCGAATATTTTATGTTAGAATAACTCGTGTGATGTGGATGTCATGACTCAGATGGTTTATTTCATCAGTTGAGAGTTGCATATCTGACGATAGTTTATTATCATGATCATCAGATATTCGATGGTGACTAATGAAAGTGAAATATCTGATGGTTCTATGAGCATTAAAAAAATACAATTTAATCCCAATTCCCTTGGTCAAGGAAAATTTTAAGGATGGAAAATTATCTTGAGGTTTAAAAACATTAGCGAATCTCACTAGTCCCAAATATGAAAACTATGATGTATTTGTAAAATTATTCAAATTTATAAAAGTTTTACATATACTATCTATATAATGTTGGAGATTTTTAAGGTAAAATAATTTTATATTGTAAAATTTGGGCGATTCATTTTTATAAAAAATGGAAATTGGTGAATAATGTTTTTTAGAAAAATCATGTAAAATTAGCCCACCTGCGAATATTAGCCCCTAAAATTTTCCATGCTTGTGGCCAATGAAGCAACCCATAATTATAATGGTCAAGATGATGAAATCACAAATCTATAAAGTCTGGTTATTCTGATGAGAACTCAAACTCATTAAAAATATAAACCATAGATCTGAAGTGAAAAGATATACCTAAAATAAATATTTACCCATACAAGAGCAGATAATAAGAAACAAAAGGAGAGGGAAAAGTCATCTTGAAGCATAATATCTTGATTTATTAGGAGGGATAAAGAAAATTTATATAGTTTTACATATGGGACCACCTTAAAATGCACTTAGTCCACATTTAATAAAGAAACAATTAAATAAAACTAGCCACTCCTTCACTCATCCTCAAGAGTTGGAGAAAACCCACACTTCAATCTATGGAATAATTAATAATTACTAAACTACTCCTTCATTTAGCCTAGGGATAGAAAATGAAACTAATATTTTTAAACATAGTAAATCCATAACTACACCATTCATGAGAAAGGTACTACTTATTTATTAGTTTCTTCTTGAGGAAATGCATATTCCTTGAAATTGAACTCCTTATTCACATCAATTCCTCCATATTTAATTGAAATTTTCCCCACTTTATCTAGGGACTATGGGAAATCAACTTCAAGTGTTGTCTTGGAAATCCATTTAACTTGAGTTGGCAATTTCCCTTGGTGTCTCACAATTTAAGAAGTATGTAGTTTATGATGAGTGGAGTGAGTATAGGTGTTTAGCAACTTGTATTTAGTAAGGGGAAGTTGGAAATCTAGAATATTTCCCATGGGGTGAGAAATATGCATTTCCTCATCAATTAGAGATGGATCATATAACTTTACATTGCTAATGTTGGTGATGTTATAATGTTAAGCTAAGAAAATTTAAAGCTAAAATCGATAAGCTTAAGCAGGTCAAATTCATTTATCCTATTGAGTACACCACATGGTTGTCCAACCCTATTCCCATTTTGTAAAAACAAGGCACCATTCATGTTTGCATGGAATTTCACGATCTAAACAAATCTTGTCCCAAAGAAAATTTCCCCACACCTTTCATAAACCAAATCATTGACGAGTGTGTGGTTAATGAGATCCTTTCCTTTATGTATGGGGTTATCAGGGTATAACCAGATACATATTTTCTTTGTCGATCAACTTAAAACTGCTTTTTCTAGTCCACGGGGAACTTTTTCTTATAGGGTCATGCCTTTGAGTTTGAAGAACATTGGGGCCACTTTTCAACATGTCGTGTCCTATTATTTTCACGACCTAGCTCACATTATCCTTGTGTATCTCAACAAACCCACTGCTCATTCCAAACTTCAGTCACAACACCTTAATGATTTGTGCACCATATTCCTCTGACATCTCAAGTATAACATTCACCTAAATCCCCTTAAGTGTGTTTTTTGTGTTCCTTCCTAATGGATTTTTGGCTTCATTTTGTCCAATTCACGTATCACCCTTGACCCTCTCTGTAGGTTTTAACCCTGTACATAAATTACATGCATATGAATTCTAAAAACAAAAAATAAACAATAGCGAAAGAATAACACATAAAACAAATATACACAGAGATTTTCCCTTGGATCCCAAAACCGGGACTACCAGATTGATTTTTTATTGTGTTCCTTTCAATGTTACAATAAATATATATACATTTGAAGCATCCAATACCATGGACTGAAAATCATTGCGCCCAAAACCATGTGCAAAAACCATGCAAAAAAGCCATGGGTCCAAAAAAAAATTCCCCAGGGCGCTGCCCCAGACCATGTAGAGGGGGGCTAACCACCCCCCATATAGGGGGTGCTACCACCCCCCGCTGCGCATTGGCGAAATGAAGAGGGGGCTCCATTTCTTCGCCAGTTTCTCCCTTACTACGCCACCATTTCTCATGGGTTTGATAGACTAGTTTTATCTAACATTCCATTTGTTTGGGGTGATCAAGCTAAACAGTCTTTTGATGTCCTCAAACATTCCCTCACTTCCACTCCCTTGATCAACCCACCTAACTTTGAGAGGGATTTCATCTTGTACGTTTCAACTTCCACCTATTCAATTGACAGGGTCTTAATACAGGAGGATGCAACTGGAAATGAGCGTGCCATCTATTATGTTAATAAGAACCTTAATGGACCCCCTATTTCCTATTCTCATGAGGAAAATTTAAGCCTTGGATGTTGTGTTCTCTGTCCAAAAACTTCGTCATTATATCCTTATGTGCACGACCAAAATTGTCACTAATTTCAACCCTATGGACTTCTTATTGAGTTGAGAGATCATCAATGGGAAGTACACCACTGGATCATTATACTCTAGGAACTTTACTTGGAATTTAGCATGCCTAAGGGTAAGAAAGGTTTAACCCTTGCTAAATTCATCTCTGAATTTCCTACTAGTGCGCCAAATCCACTGGTAAATGATGATCTTCCATATGAACATTTGTTCGCTATAACCTTTGATGGCCTTTAGTATGGCGACATCCTCACCTATTTTCAAACCCATGAATTCAAACCCCATATCACTTGTGATGATTGATGACACATTCGACATCAAACGCCTTGCTACCTCCTCATTGGTGATGATATTTATCTTCATGGTGTCGATAATATCCTTCATCGTTGTCTCACCCATGCTAAAGTTGAGCAAGTTCTCAATGCCTGTCATGGTGGCGCTTGTGGTGACCATTTCTCTGGAATGGCCATTACCTAGAAAATAATGTGTGGTAGTAATTTTGGCCTTCTCTCTTTAGAGATTGTATTGAGGCAATTAAACATTGTCCCGATTACCAATTATATGCCCCAAAGGCACGAGCTCCACTTGCTCTCCTCCATCTTGTCATCGCAACCGATCCTTTCTGTAAATGGGATATTGAATTTATGGAGTGTTGAACCACATGTTCTAATAACCATAAGTACATTATTGTGTCTGTCAACTATTTCACCAAATGAGTTGAAGCCATGCCCACGTTTAATAATACCATAGCTACTACAACCCTTTTCTTATTTAAAAATGTCATCGCTTGATTTGGGGTTTCGAAACAATTGGTTTTCGACCATGGCCGACACTTTGAAGATGAGATCTGGCATGAGTTATCCTCACTATTGCATTTTGAACACCAATATTTATCATTTTATGACTGCCAAGGAAATGGACAAGTTCAATATGTTAACAAGATTCTCAAAACTATGCTTTAGCGGACAGTGAATAAACACATTGAGACCAAATGGAATCTAATGCTCTTCCTTGCATTGTGAGCCTATAGAGATTCTGTCAAATTTTTCACTGGGTTCACTCCTATCCACCTTGTCTATGGATAGGAGGCAGTCTTACCTATCGAGTGTGAAATACCCTCCCTCCACCTTGTTGTCAAACTCCTCTCGGACACCCGACATTTAGAACAAAGACTCATCGTCCTTGAGTGCACCAATGAAGACTACCATGTTGACTTGCAAACCATTGAAGTGACTAAAAATTGCACCAAAGATCAGTATGACTATAAATTCCACCCTCGTACCTTTCATGAAGGTGACCTTGTTCTTGTTTATGACCAAGCTCATGATGACCTGGGGCATGGGAAGTCCGAACTATTATGGTATGGTCCTTACATCATTCCTAAGTGCTTAAGGAAGGAGGAATACCTTTTAGAGGGTCCAAAGTGCGAGATTATTTCTAGCCCTCACATTGCACTCTACCTAGAGAAATTCTACCCATATCATTTCCCAGTGAAGTGCATCTTGTTAGTTTTTATTTATGCATTTATATCATCTCATTTTTTGTCTTCTTGCACCTTTCATATGGATCCATCATCCAAACCATATATTGGTTACACTGATGGTGCAAGTTGCTTCTCCAAGAATCTATCCTTGGCAGCTTGGGCCATTTTATCCTCTTTGCATTTGTTAGCCCACTCCAACGACATCTTCATTGGATCTACCACCAATAATCAGGTCGAATATGATGTCATTATAGGTTTTTTAGCTAATTCCCTTGATCATCGCACCCTTCACCTCCATGTTTGTCTTGATTCCTTACTACTCTCATGAAATGGAATGGTGTTTATCATGTGCGTGATCCTTTCCTATTTATAAAATATCTACAAGTTAAGATTTTTGCACATGAATTTGAATCCATTTCATTCAATCATATTTCTAGAGCATAAAATAAATTTGTAGATACCATTCCAAACAATATTCTAGATTGGAATTTATCGCATGCATACACAAGATGACACCCATAAAAAAATAAATGGGGAACCACATCATAAAAAATGATGCATAACCATATTATGTATCAAAATATCCATCATATAGTGTTTGGAGTCCACTACTCTAAACACATCCAACATGACCATATCGTTCTATTACCATATATACAAAAATGGGGGCACCTATGCCCCTATGCCTAATCACTATCGTTTGGAGGATCTCATTCTAATGGGGCGACTCCCCCAACTCGTAAGCCTGTGACTGCTTGATCGGCCATAGTTGTGCGCCTCATGATAGCTTTCCACTTAAAGGGAAGACTCGTACATGCATATGTATATTGATATTCTAGCTTGTGTCACCCATGCTTTGTCACCCTGGTTAGTACCAAGTCAAACATATGACAAATATCCTCCAATAATGCATCATTATCTGGCATCTGCTACAATGTCAATCCCCTCTTATCTGTAGCACCAGGTGTTGTAGCTCATCCCGCATGTCTTGTCGACTTCACTAGTGCTATATTTTCATGCCAAAAGTTTGAAAATAACTAACACATAAATATATTTTCTAAACTATACATGCAATCAAAAGATAGAAACTATCACTTACCATCTAGTCCCCATGCATGTTCTAATGGAAGTGGTAGATCAGGATCCCCTTGAAATTTCATACCATTGTATGGATAGTCATCTATGTAGAGTGTTATATAATGCTAATGAGCAAAAAAATCAGGTTGGAACACAAACCTGAGTCCACCTCCTCTGACCCACCACTGTAGCTATACCTAGCAGCACATCCTGGGCTCCTGTGGGCCCCCATCACAGATCTTCACATGTGGTTATATGGTGGGGATATTCTCAAAGAAGAATGAGCACATAAATGCACCAAATGAACAATTATCATTGGTCTATCACATGCGTAGACCTAACTAATGTTTCAAAGACATCAACAGCATCTGGGCCCACCCATAGTTGGTCCCTCCTAGTACACTCCCTACAAGCATCATCAACCCTCCAATGATGTGGTGGAAGGCATGGCTACTCAATATCCACACCACCACTACGACTCTAACCCATGTTTCAAGTCTCTCTAAATCACATATTTAGATACTTTTTTCCTTTACCCAAGTACTTGGTACATAGTGACGATCCACAAACTCCCCAATATGAATCCCACATGGAAACATTGGATGTATCTCTCCCACCACCCCTAGTGGTGGCAACCCTATCAAGAAATATATGTGCTATATAGTGATCTTGATCTTATGCCCCTGTATCACAAACACCTCCTATTTTGGGTCCCTATAGTTGACAAGCTGGGATAAAAGGGGCTCATCAACCCTCATCATTGAGTTCTTTAGGAATTTGAGAAACCAATATCGTGCAAGCACCCCTCTGACAACCTGGTTCCCATGAATCTCAATGAGAAGATCATCACAATATCTCTCCTGCCATACCAGATTTAACTTTGCCATAATTTCAAGATACCATCATATTTTGAATGAAGCCCTAATATGAAAATCTAATCCAGGGAAATTGATGAGTAGGGCTAGGCCACCTACCTAAAAGTCGCAGATCTGGATTTCGATGGTGAGATTTTCTACTACGAGCTCACCAAGATTTAGGGTCTCATCCTCCTCTCTAAATTATCTAACATCTCAATGTGCAAATGAATTGAATTTGTTGGTAAGAAGCCCTTTTATAGGAAAAAACTAGTTTTTCCATTGACCATTATGAGAAAATCATATCTTGGTTTGACGAATTGTCAGAACTGTTGGAAATCTCTCACTAAGAACTATAATTGGTCTCTCTTCATTTTTGGTATTTTGAAACTTTGCTAGGAAGCCATTTTTTCCACGAGGTCTCATTTTGCACCCTACTAAAATTAAATCTCTTCATATGGGCCACTTGTACTCTGGAACCACTTCGCCTTTACAATTTTTGACTTAGGTGTTGAGTTTCATTGTGACTAACCATTATTTACTCATGTTTTTATGGCCCCCTTTGGGCCTCCCCCATGTGGCAGCATCATAGAGTCACCTTTGTTCAAAGCATCAGAGATGAGTCACCCCTGCATCCATGGAGTATTTTTAAAGTCCCATCAAGTCCTGCTACAATACAACATCCATATTTGCATCACATTCATCCTATTTTGTTCAAATTTGGCCTCTAGCTATTTTTATCTATCTTTGAAAAGCCTCCGTCTGAGTAATTGACCATTCCCTTTAGAATTGATTTAGTCACTGCCAGGTCACCCATACATATTATGCTATGACAAGGGAAGTCATCAATCCACCACTCCTCTAATTCCTCCCTAATCATCCCTAGTGTTATTTTATCAGTCAATTACTCTATCCCTCGTGCCTTTGTTGGGGAATCCTCATTGCCTCAAGTTTGGTGGGCCCTCTTCTGTCAACATCTACTTCAATAGAGTGGTCTATCAGGAAATGTACCTTGGTCCCAACTTTCATCATTGTTCAGTACCTCAGATCAAGAAAAGGGAATAATTATTTCCCTTTGAATTAGTTGTTTCTTGAATTCTTGACTTCAACACATTATCACATGATCGAGAATCGTAGACTTGATGGTCCACTAATCCGCAAGATGTACCAACATTTTCAGGGTGTACGTAAGATGTTCCAAACCTCATGAGGGGGTGGTCCTTTAAGTAGATTCCCACATGACTATATGACAATAGACTATGGTCCAACCTTAGATGTTGTTCCGTCGATTTGACTGGCTCAATTTCCAAGGATTGCAGAGCCCACAACATGCCTGTCTCCTTCAAATAGTCCATTCATAGCTTTAGATCCCTTTCCTATTGAATAGGGATTCTTTAGTTGTGATACCCCTTTCCTCTCAGTTTGGGGGGGCTTTATGTCTCATGTACTTAGATCAACATATTTTATTTTATCTTGTCCTGGCCTCTATTTTCTAGGCACATTATGTATATGAGGTTCATTGTATCATTGTATCACTTTCTAGCCCATTGATGCCAACATGTAATGTATCATGTACTTTTTTGCTCATACCCACATTGTTGGGCACATCATTATTATTTGTACTCAATTATCTCAACGAGTATGGATATGCCTCCCCCACCTCATTTGAGATTATGTACTTACTAATAAAATGATATTTCTATCAGACAACTAGGATTTGCTGCCTCCATTCTCGTTCCTTCCTTATCTTGCTTCAACGTCTCTCTCTGTCTTTATTACTCCCCTTTAGTGTTATGTGAAAGTGTAACCTACAATGTATTTTAGCCATACAATTTTCTCTTGACACTCTTGCATTGGGGGGCAATTTGTTATCACCCAAAAAATGTTCACCTAACTATTTCTTACTAGGTTGATCGAAATACACCATGTAGGATGAAGTTTACCATGGTAAAACCCACATTCACCATAGGAAATAATTTAGTGAACAATTTTCCTAAATTATTTCTCACTAAAATCCAAAATCCCCTTGAGAATAATTAAATAAATCATTATTTGTTTAATATTCTCTAGAAATAATTATTAAATCATTACTTGATGATTATTTCTTATAAGTTTTGATTAATCACTTTAAAATAATTAAATAAATCATTATTTATTTAGTATTCCTTATTTATCCCCTATTTTCCATATGAGATAATTTTTAAAACATTATTTGATAATTATTTCAAATTCATATTTGTTTTAATCCTCACAAAGTGATTAATAAATCATTTTTATTTGTTAATTACTTTAACCACTTTCTAGATAAATATATTTGACCATTTTGAATATCTTTTCCTTCTCAAAAAATATAATAAATAGTCACAATAGCTAGATTTTGATTTAGTCAATAACATTTTATTATTTTCTAATTCTGAATCTATTCCAATATTTTGTTATAAATATAGGGTTTTCTCTCCATTTTTCACCATGACGATTTTCATCATCCCCATTATCGTCTCATAGAATTTGAGCTCCCACTTTAGTTCAAGCATCTTTTGTTTTCTTTTTTCCCATTGCATACAACATATTGAGATAGAAAATCACATTGTTGAAGCACAAGGTCAAGAAGGACCCATCCCACAGAGGGGGATCTACAGACCTAATTATGTAATCACTCCTCACTAGGTGTATTGTTCTTGATTAATAAAACCGATCTTTCATATTTTCCATTGGGTTGTTGCACTTATATTTCTGTTGTTATATGTTTCTATTTGCATGCTATATTTTTTTGCAAGGTTCTCTAACATTTTGTTGCTAATTTGAAGCATAGACACAACCATCATTTGTTTTTAGGGTTATAAGTCACCTATAACTTAAGTAAGGGATTTTGGTACACTTTTCTGAAGGCTTTACACTAAAATTTTCTACAATGTTTTATGGTCCACATGGGACGAGATTCATTTCATGATTTTTCTGACCTTTGAATAATTTCTTAAACAAATATAACCAAACCTTGTTGCCAACTTGGTAATTGACTTTGTTGTTATGATGATCCTGAAATGTCTTATATTGTGTTTGTGATGTTGCTAGAGCTATTGAAACTTAGGAATAAATTTGGGTTATCTTATTTAGAAAGGTATATGCACTCTATTACTCTTGTTTTTGGTGTGTAGACATTGGTGTAGGGAGGCTTACTAAGAGCTAATAGGGGGCCAACAATTGGTATCCAAAACATGCTTCAAAAGGATAATATCTCATGGAGAGGTTGACCACTCTATTATAACTATGTTGAATGACATGCATATATGTGTCCCATTGTTTGTGTTTTTTGTAGAACATATAGAGGTTATGCACTAGGCTGTGATTTACTAATTTTGTTTGGTCATTTGTTTGAGGGTAGAAATATGTAGAAAAACTCAAGTGACAATGAACATTTGTTTGAGGGTAGAAAGATGTGGAAAAAATCAAGTGACAACTAATTACCAAAGAGTTTTCTAGAAAGTGTTGATGAAGTGAGAGTCTCTATCACAAACGATGTTGATTGGTAGCCTAAAGCGAAACCATACATATCTAAACAAAAATTCTTCTACATGGTGTGATGAGGTGGTTTTGGTGCAAGGGATAAAGATAGCCATTTTTCAGATTGTACACATGACTAAAAAGATGAAATCATGCATGTGTAGAGTGAGGGGCAAGCCACTAATAAAGTCCATAGATATTGATTCCCATGGTCTTGATGGAATAGGAAATGGCTAGTACAATCTTTGTTTGAAATTGGTAGGCTTGATTTGACTACAAAGAGGGCACTAGAGAATAAAGGTGGCAACCTAATGTTGCATGGTTGGACAATAGAAGTAGTGCTACATATGTTATAGTGTTTTTTTCACTCCACAATGTCTAACATATGTGGTTGAGGATTTTAACTAAATGAAGACAATTAGTTGCATCGAGTACACAAAGTTGATGAGTTTGTACAATGAGCCTTCTTGGATGGAAAAGGCAAGGAAAGAAGTTTGGTTGATTTCTATAGCATGATGAATAACATGCCACACTTTTCTAAATACCGGATCTGTCTGATACACGTGCTTCCATTAATCATATGTTATGCAAGGCACATGTAAAATATTGAATACCGGTATTGGTGGGTAGTTAAGCATGTCTACCATGTGGTTTCAGGATTATTATATTTGATGAAAAAGTGAAACTATTGTTATGTAGGATGACCATTTGAAATGCCATTACTCCTAAAAATTTTATTGGGAATTTAAAAAATAAGTGGGTGATGATCTATGTCTAAAATGGTCTCTTTCACCAATATGTAATGGCACCATTATTTTAAAACTTATACCAATGTTTAGAACTCCTCAATTCATAAGTGTTATAATTCATCTTGGCTTCTAGTAGTGTTCATAATGATATGCTATGGGATGACCTCTTTGTTTAAGTAGAATGCCTATAGCATATTGAGACATATCTTATTCAATTTCAAAATATCATTATAGGTCCGGAAGGCATCATAATAGATCTAAGCACAATTCTTCCCTAAGTTTCATGAAATAGTCTTCTATTATTTTGGACCAAGTATATAATTGTTGGTGAGATAGCTAGTACAATGGACAAGTGACATATGAAAAGTGTGGGATTTTTTTTTTTGTTTTTTAAATTGATACTTCCCTACATGAAATTTTGAAGTGTGGTTGTGGATGATGGAGTGGCCAGTTGACAATGGCCTAAATCTTTGATGGATCTAGGAAATGTATTCCTAAGATACCACAAAACCCAAATAGGGTGTTATTGTCTATCCAAAAAATGGATTTTTTCCTTGACTTGAATATGATGCATCCTCAAAAGGCCAAATGTAGTGTCTAAATGAGGCATATGTTCATCCCATGTCTTTCTAAAAATTAAAATTTCATCCAAAGATATAATAATAAAATACCCCAAGTGTGGAAATAAATGTCATCAATAAATCTCATGAAGGTGGCTGGGGCATTAGTGAGCCAAAATGGCACCCCTAACCATTTATAAAACTCAAAATTCTTGAATATATTCTAGGTGTCCCATGCTAGCATATGGACTTGATGATAGCCTACTATGAGGTCCAATTTGGTGAAATATTTAAGTTCTTGAAGGTGGTATAGTAGATCATCAATCCGAGGAAGAGGATATCATTTTTTACAAAAATTTTATTGAGGGCTCTATAGTCTATGATGAGACACCATTCCTATTATTATTTATTTGGAATAATGAAGGTTGGGGGTCTACGGGGGAATTATTGGGTTGGATATGTCTCAATTTAAGGATATTTTTGAGATAGATTTGCACTTTAGTGACCTCAATACAAGAGGTGAGGTGATAAGTTAGGGAATTTGGGAGGAGAGACTCAAGAATTGATTCACTAGAGTGTTGTATGTATTTGGATAGTGTTAGTCCTATTGGGGCTTCAAAATGTCTATGAATTTATATAACAATGGTAACATTGTCAGTGAAGTTGACTATAGGGTATTATGAGAATTGGCTAGGAAAACAAAGTAAAGAGCAATGTCATTGTGGGAAGTAATATAGTGAATTTATTTTTGGCAAGATATTAGAGGAGGAGGTACTATAGGAGGGAATGAAAGCTTATACATTTTTTAATCTTTGAATAATCAGTATGTGTGATGATGGGAATCTGTTGAAGCCCCGAAAATCGGGTCTACAACAAGGGGCATACCCACCCGCTCTAGACCTTCATTAGCAGCTCCTTTTCCGTTTGGTATAGTGGGTTCGATTGGGGATATGGGACCAGTTTCCTAATTTATGTGTGTGTGTGTTGAGAATTGATATTTCCTTCCTAATAATTTCTAAGTAAAATTCTTTTATTCTAAGTCTAATTTAACAGCATGCAATTGTATTCTAATGAATAGAAATATCTAATTCTAAAACTAACCCGGGATTTAATCTTTTAGTTATGCGATCTAAAATAATTTCTAATGGCAATTGGTAATAAATATCATTCAATTGCTATGAGAAAAGAATTCAATAAAGATAAATTATTTCGTATAAAAAGTTAGACGAAACAATTGTGAAAAACATATCGCATAATAAGTCACTCATATAATAAGCATAAATAAATGGCTATCACCATAAAAAAGTGCCAAATGATAACTCTGTTGAGAATGCAACAAGATGATGGAGCTTAGTGGAAAGGAGTCGCCTTCACTAAGTGGGCCCGCGGGAAAATTATGGCGCAAAATCTATTTTTAGACTATGCCTATTTTAAGACATATGGATCATGGTCTATGAGTTGTAGGATGTTGTTTATGGATGATTGGTCATGTTGGAAAAAATAGATGGACTTCTATTTTTGGATCACAGCAGGAGTGATCAGAGTCTATTTTTAGACTGCTAGTCAAAAATAGAAAACTCAAATATTATTGTCTCATAATAATATTTAGACTATAAACTTTATCTTATCCTCTTGGAGCACTTCAGTTTGAGCTACAGATGTGGCACATGCAGCTGTCAGAAGGAAATACGCTTTTCTTGTGATTCAGTTGAGCTATTGCATGTAGGACTTCAGTTAGAACTCAAGCAGTTGAGTTTGGTGGAGTTGGATGTGGAGTTGATGGAGTTGTGTTTAATTGAACTAGTTGTATTCAGTCTAACTGGCGAATACACTAGTTGTGAGTTGTGTGAATTAAATATTAATTAATTCACTAATTATTAACTCATAATGCAACTGAAGAATACATCAGTTAACTCAGTGCATGTATAGTTTAGTGGAGACAGGTGTTAGAGGTTGAGATTGCTATCAGTTGTGACTATAGTTGTGCATGAGATCTTGCACAAGCAATGTATTGAGTATGCCCATGATGATTTCCCAGTATATGCCCAGTAGAATAGCTTATGCTCATGTGATTTCTAGTGTGAGTGATTCTCAGTAGGTATTGTGCAATAGAGGCAGGAAAAGAAACAGAGAAGATTTGAACCTGTGACTTGTTCAGATCTGAGCTAGTTTTGTGTGTAATAGGTGGAGATAGTGTTGGATACTTGTGAGGAGTATTGTACTATGTAATGTTACATGTTCTCAATCATTAATATACAAATAGTGTGGGGTTTTCAGCTGTATGCTTTCCCCGGGTTACATACTGTGTTAATGTGTGTATGCTAATGATGTTTCATTGTTTTTGATGCTGCTAAATTGATGATCAACGTAGAGGAGATTATGTATTGTGCATGTCTTCCGCAATAGTGTATAATTGGGATAATCTCTGTGAATAAGTGTTTATTATTCAAAATTTCTACAAACTCGAACATTCAAACATTCATACAAAAATAACGGAACATGAATATCACCTTAACACATAAGCAAAAATTGTTAAGAGATAAAAGTACCATTTATAACGAGTTCTACTCATGAGCTCCAGCAATAATGATTTATCTCTTATTAATTCAAGATCTACTAAGAGTACAAAAGTGCAATTTCAGTAGCAGATATTAAACACAGATGTCAATAAATCTTGTTCCATTCATTTATCAAAACCTCCTCGGAGGGTGCAGAAGTGCATGTTCTGAGGACAAGTTTTTGATAAATTTTAGGACCCTTCTCTAAATGCATGAGAAGGGTTTAAATACTAATAGCTAAATCTAAAAATAGTTTATTACAAAAATATAGGAGGCAGTTTAAATGACCGTCATCACTTCAGGAAAAAATAAAGCAAAACTAAAACTGAATCTAAAAGTAAAACTAGCAATTAACTATCAATGTTTCTGATCTTTGTAGTCGCAAGCATCCAGCACCGGCTTGAGGAGAGTTGGCTGGCCGACCTTCATTTTTAGTTGTCCTACGAAAATGGAATCGACAAGTGCTGGAACCATCTTCTCGGTAGAGTTAGTGAGACACTTGAGAGTCATGCATTGACTGTGTGGTTTAACCAAGTACTGCCAGTAAGAATCCCAATTTAACTTGGTTAACCTTTTGATGGATTCTGTTTTTTCTTGAGCCTTTTGTCTCCAGCTTGTTTGTAGATGTTGCACATTTGGTAGAAATCCTGGATTGGTCTCTAATATGAGATTTTCCATGTGTAAATTTTCATTGACACAGTCGATGACATTGTTTACTGCAGTGGCTGCTTCTTCTACCGCTTGTTCTGCTTTCCTGATCTGTGCATCCCACTTATTAAAGAGCATTTCTTTGTGGTCTTCATTGATCATGGGTGTGATTTCCTTTTTCCCTTCCTATGATTCCTGCCAAACCAAATATTCAGTAACCCTTTTATCAATTAAATCGTAATCATGTCGCAAGTCCACAACTTGATTAGTAATTCTATCGCTTTTCTCGCAATAAGAGCTCTACTGCGATATCCCTTGGAACAATGTTTCTTGCTGCTGTAGGAGTTGATCATTTAAGGAAATGGATTCTGTGACAAATTCCATAAGCTTAGGATCATCCTTATGCATCTCTTGCATAACCTGTAACTGTTTTTCTCTTTCGGCCAAACTGTTCTGGTATCCTAGCTGCATTTATTGAAAGTCATGCTATAATTTTTCTAGCTTTTTCTCTGCCTCACTGGTGACGCCGGCTTGGTGTAGCTGTTGCTACAAAATCTGCATTTGATCCTATTTTTCTTTCAACAATTTTTGTACCTCAGATGCTTTATCAATGGTTGCATAAGCATATGCTCCTGCAATCAAAGATAATTTAGTGAGATTTTCAGTAGGGTCAGTGGTAGGATCTTGCCAAAGGATGTCTAATTGCTCTACATCAGAAGAGAGCACGCTTTCCAATTTCCTTTTCTTTCTTTGTCTTCTCACCACCGCCTTATGTTGCGGACTATAAGATACATTGAGAGGAGGAATTTCCTCTATTTTGAGCATAATTTCAGAATATGGGGTAATGGGAATATGCTCCATTTCTGGGACATTGCTGATTGTTCCAGTGACTATATCATCCACTGTCTACACATTACTCTCAGGTGTCTTTGTGCTCTGCCCCTCAGTATTGATTAAGTCATTGAAAGTCTCCCATTCTTTATCCAGCTCTGTTCTCATTGGTGGTGGTTGGATGATGAGAGGGGGAGGATTTACCTGTGGAGTGGTCAAAGCCTATTGTTCTAGGCGCTCTTTAGACTGAGCAATATCCCTTATTGACCCTTCACTTTTATTATGGTCACTCTTAGACCTTTTGGAGTGTTATGGTGTTTCTCCCCCAGACTTGGATCTAGACCTGTTTGTGCCTGAACTTCCACTGAGACTGATACTGGGAGTTGGCTCCCTTACTGGTTCCAAGTGTAATTTATCCAAAGGGATATTAGCTAACCTCCTTTCTCTGTACATTTTGAACTCTTGAAATTCTGCTGGAGGAAATTGCATTTGGGCCGAATGGAGAATTTCTTTAAGTGTACTTTTCTGCTGAAATGTATCATCAAAAAGATCATCTTCTTTAGAGAACACTTTTATTTTGACTGCAGTAGTGAAATTCTTAATGATATCATAAGGGTCGAATTGTCTTCCTGGAAATTTGAACAATCATAGACATAACATGTTGTCTACTTCTTTGAATGCATGACCTACATCAAATAGTGAAAAGGCCCCACAGGCCACAGGAAATTGCGGCCAAATGGCCTTCTTCTTGTCCTTCAGCTCTTTACTCATTCCTCATGCTTCGCAAGTCTGGTAGGTCATCTCTCGTGCCAATAGTTTATCAAGGACATATAAAGGTAGGACATGAGGGGAAGCGAGACTTCCGAATACTCTGACATAGGTGAAAAGTTCTTCTTTGAACCATCTTGCGACAGGGAGCATATCGACCTCCGCTTCGGGAGAAAATCTTGGAGCGTCTTTATTATACAACATCTTGTATAGAGGTAGCATGACTCCATGAAAAATCTTATAAAAATATGTAATGAACTTGGAGTCCCATAATTCCTTGTGATGAACATGAATGGGTAAGGGGTCCTGAGTATTCCATTTCCAACCCATCATAGGAAACTTGGAAACATAACAGATTGCATCCTTTACATAAGCAGATAAGTAAAAAGGGGGATAAATCCTCTGAGCGGTTCTTTTGGACTGATAATTCAAAATGGCTATGGCTAAATTGTCAGACAATTTTTTAGCCCAATCCAAAATAGTAGCATTAGTGGTGGAATCTAATCATGGTAGCCATTCAGATGAAAATTTGTTAACGTCAAGCTTTCCAAAAAGTCTACAGAGCATAGCAACAACAAAGCAATACGGAGAGGCGAGAGAACCAGTACTATACATACCATGCTTATCATTTTTTAGTGGTTCGTCCCTTCTCGACCAGTCCTTGGCGCATTCTGCCAAATCTTCATTTTCTTTAGAGAACTTCTCCATGAACTATTTATTATAGGTCACTTGTGGCTCTAGTAGATGATACATGAGCCTCAAATCTTGTGTAGTGAACGAGCCAATGATTCCTTGGCTCTGAGTCTTAAACTGTCTATTTGTTATCTCAGCACTATCCAATACCCATTTGACCATGTATGTGTATGGAAGAATCTTGGGCCTTGCCGCTATTCGGTGCAAGAACGAGCATGCTAGTTCTGTAATTGATGCCTCAGATGATCCGCGTGAGTCTGCAGTAGCTATAACCTCCATTACTCTGGGATTTTCTTCCTCGAGTAGACTGTGCATGCCTTCCCAAGTAGTAATGCCTGCATCTCTGTTACAGGTGGTGTATGTGTATAAGGGTGTCATTTCTTTGTCTTCAGAACTCGGAGCCTTCCCTTTCTTTCCCATAATATTCTGAATACTGCTATGTATACCTCTCTACTTTTTGCTCCTGCAATTTGCAAATGAGGAAAGAGTAATGATAAGAAAAAGGTGACGGGAAAGCTTTAAATGCTGAAATCATATAAAATATATCACCTTACGTGAAATGGCTCTTCGATCAGATCAAAACCATATTTCATTAATGATTACCAACTAACTCATTAAATTAACATTAACGCACATGACTGGGCATTGATTTATGGAAAAGCTTTTTTTGAACGACGAGCCCTGCAGATCTGCGATAAGGTGATTTTGTGATTTGCTTCGCAATATCGCTGATCCGTTATGTGTGGCAATCATCCATTACCATATGTTTTCTGCGAAATGCGATTTGCAAGATGTGCCATTGCATATCGACTGTTTAAGGTATTTCACTTTAAGTGATACTTGAAGCACATGAAAACTGTGATGCGATAAATTTCTTTAGTATGTGATCTCGCATCGTGATTTCACAATCTTAGGATTCTGTTTGTAGGAAAACATCTATTACCTTTTTGCGATGCGACGCTTTTTATTGAGAGAACGGTTTTGTTCGAACTTATCATAAAACTTAAGTCCTTTTTATATTTTTGGTATTCTCCTAAGTTTATGATAGTAAGATTTATTCAAAAAGGAAATACAAGTCCTAATTTATTTTTTAATTTTATGGATAAGGGTCCCCACTTATTTAGTATTAGTGAGAAAACTAAATAAGAAGGGGGGTTGTTGCTGGCCACAACAATTGGCAATTCACTTGGAAGAACTAGTTATCTCTGCTTTTCTTTTGAATTTTCTAAACTTCCAAAACAGAAGGTTTTTTAGAGAATCAAACTTTATTATAGAAAGATAAAGTACACCATGCTTTCAGCTGTTAAGGATAGTTTGTTTCTTCTATGTTAACTTTGGTTATTTACTTCCTAGAGCTAGTCATTGTATTTACATCAACCACTACTTGGTTTATAAAGATAAAAACAAAGTCTTCTTTGTAAATTAGTTTTAAATATGCTCATTTGTCATAGGTAGAGCCTTTGCTGCCAGCAGGCATTTATAGCCTCGACAGGGTTACCTGTTACCCAGCAATGATCATGTATCCTACTTGGAGAAATATACGACTTTCAAAGGGAAATCCACATCCACACTTATTGCTTTTATTTTCTTTTAATCCATAAAGAACAATGCCTTGGTTTGGTAGCCAAATTATGACAGTGCCACTCACTTGATTTATAACTTTGTTGAACAAGTTGGCTCGTGATGAGACCCCTTGTCTTTTGATTGCAATAATCTCGAGTCATTGCCCTATTGTGGTATGCAATTTTGGAAAAGTTAGCAAGCTATAATATCTATGATCATGATAAGTCGGCTCGTGATGAGATCTCTTATTCTTTAAGTTAAAGTGTATCGCTGGATTATTCCTTGAAGCTCATAATTCCCTAGGTGGGGAGGAAGTCATTGTTTCCTTAAGAATAGGTCTGGACGACAATGGTAGAGTTTTTGGAAAGAGCTTTTCTACAGAGAATCTTCGTTTTGTTATTGATACTTTTCATTCGACTGATATAAACAAATTCCCACTAAAGGTCATTTTTTTTATCAAAATTTACAAGGTTGAAACTAGTATCATTTTCAAGCTTATAGCCTTTGACTGTATCTTTCAATAATAATGTCCAATTTTCTAAATCAGTCCTATTTATACAAGAGAAAAAACAAAATTTAAAAGAAATTCTAGTCTTTTTTGTGAATTCCAAATGTAACCATTTACAACTGGTTTTATTATCAAAATAAAGGAAAAACTAATTTACAAAAATAGAAGAATGATCTCCTATGGATAGTATTTTTTGAGGATTTGCCTGTTAATAGGTAAAGATTCTCTTTTTCCTGTTAAATCCTGTAACATAAAAGTAGATGGACCTATGCTTTCTGCGATTTGGAAAGGGCCAAGCCACATTCGTTGAAATTTCGTATGTTTTCCCTTTTCCCCATGAGCCTTATCCCATTTTAAAACTAGATCTCCAATCTGAAAGTCCTTTCTGGTTATCATGTTTGAATCAAAAGAAACTTTTACTAATGCTTGGTGGTGCCCATGAGTTATCTTAGCTTGTTCTCGTTTCTCTTCTAGCTTAAGGATTTGCAGCTGCCTTAGTTGTAAGGAAGAAGTTGGAGTTTCGT
The DNA here is from genome assembly GCA_031772625.1 of Pinus tabuliformis. NCBI lineage: Eukaryota > Viridiplantae > Streptophyta > Pinopsida > Pinales > Pinaceae > Pinus > Pinus tabuliformis. Next base: position 696,837,007 of record CM062805.1, on the reverse strand, counting down.
CAATAAATTGAACTAAGGCCAATGAGGGAATAGCTAGATGAGTTGGAAGGACCACTTCTTTCCCATAAACCAAATTAAAGGTAGAAGTGCCACTGGTGGCTTTCTGCATTATTCGATCTGCCCATAGAGCATATGTTAAGGATTTGTGCCAATTCTTATGAGTTTGATCAATGGTTCACTTAATGATTCTAATTAAGTTTTTATTTGTTGATTCAGCTAACCCATTCCCCTGTGGGTAATAATTGGTAGAGTATTTAAGCTTGAAACCTCTTTTGAGCACAAATTCAGTCATAACATTTCCAGAAAAATACGTTGCATTATCAAACATTAAAGCAGAGGGTAAACCAAACCTGGTGATTATGAACTAATCTATGAAATCAATGATGTGTTCAGCATTAGGTGTCTTGAGAGGAACTACTTCTACCCATTTAGTAAAATAATCTGTAGCTGTAAGGATATACCTATGCTGTTTAGAAGAATGAGGAACAATCTCACCTATTATATCCAATCCCCATTGATCAAAAGGTTGATCAATATTGACTGGCTGTAAAGGCACTGATGGTTTCTTTTGTCTCCCAGCAGCAGTTTGACAAAATTGACATTTCCTTACGTAGCTATGCACATCTTTGAATAGTGCAGGCCAATAGTACCCCGCATGCAAGATTTTATGTGCTGTAGTATCTCCAGCATAATGTCCACATGGGTCCATCATGGAGTTCCTGCAACACCTTTTCAGCTTCAGCTTTCTCGAGACATCGAAGGAGAATAGAATCATAATTCATCCTAAAAAGTGCATCGTTTACGAGTTGATATTGCTTAGCCTTCAACCTTAGGGCTCTTTTCTTTGTATAATCTAGGTTTGAAGGAGCATATCCATTCTTTAGATAAAATATGATATTAGCTTACAATGATTCAATATCGTTTAGGCTTACCTCATACATTTGTACTTCTGAAGACAGTATTTCGGAAATAAGCGATACTCCAGCTAGCATTTTACAAAAGCCTTGACCTTTTATAATATTTGCTCATTTAATTTCAACATCGTATTCTTATAAGGTCGTGACCCAATTTGCTCTCTTTTCACCCACATCTTTCTGTACTAAAAGATTTCTTACTGCTAGAAACGACACTATGATTTTTGTATGGGTTTTAAGTAGGAAGGGTTTGAAATGTTTGATCGCTTTGAAAACAACATAAGCTTGTTTCTCAACATCAGAATAATTTAATTCGGCCCCTTATAGATTTGAACTGAAAAAGGCAATTGGGGCTTCCACCTTATCTTGATTTGCTTGAGTGAGTATAACAACATATGATCTATCAGAGGCAAATGTATACAAAATGAAAGGATCTGAGAAATTTGGAGTGGCTAAAGATGGGGCATTTATAATCGCTTGTTTAACCAGATTGAATACTTCATATTCTTCTTGGCCCCATTTAAAGATTGAATTCTTTTTAATCATTGCTTGTAAGGGAGATACGATCCTTGAAAATTCTGGAACAAATCTCTTTACAAAATTAATCTGGCCAAGGAAGGATTGCATAGCTTTCTTGTTGTGAGGCAAGGGTATTTCAAAAATCTCCTTGATTCTGTTGGGATCAATATGGATTCTAGATTTTGACACTATAAATCCAAGAAGTTTTCCTTCACTTAATGCAAAAAAGGACTTTTTTGGATTAAGTGAAATTCCATACCTCTGACAACGTTGAAAGATCTGTTTCAAATCTTTGAGTTGATTACCTCGTTTCTTGGAATATACAGTTATATCATCCAAGTAGATTACTACTGATTTCTTTACTAATCCCTTAAATGCGATGTCCATGGCCCTTTGAAATGTGGCGCCAACATTGATCAAACCAAAAGGCATCTTTTGATATGCATAAGTACCCCATTTGGTTCTAAACGTAGTCTTTAATTGATCATCAGGGTGGACCAAAACTTGGTTGTAGCTGGAGAAACCATCCAAAAAGGACATCAATTCTGATCTTGCAACTGCTTATAATATTTGCTCCATGGGAGGCAAAGGAAAATTATCTTTTTGGTAGGCTTTGTTAAGATTTCTAAAGTCAATGCAAATTCTAATGTCTCCGTTTTTCTTTCTAACGGGAACCATATTGGAAACCCATTTAGAATGTCGAACAGGAAAAATGATTTTGGCTTTCAATAATTTATTGAGCTCAGACTTAATCTAATTTTCCAAATTAGGGTGGATTTTTCTCAGCTTTTGTTGGACAGGTTTTTCATCGTCTATCATTGGGATAGTATGCTGAATGATAGAAGTGTCGTAAGTCTTAAGTTCATCATAGTTCCAGGCAAAGACACTTTTGTGTTGTTTCAGGAGACAAATGTACGCTAATATTTCTTCAGGGGCTAGGCCAAGACCTAAATTGATACTCTGTGGCTTGGTATCAGTTCCTAGATTTACTAATTCATAGTTCAGAGTTGAACTTGGAAGTTTTGAATTGGTAGATCTTTTGAATCAGTCTTTCAAATCATATAGGTCTTCCAATTTGAATATTGATTTTGGCATAGCATTATTAGTGCTATCTTGTTGCAACTGTTTGTCATGTTGGTCTTCATCTATAATCTGATTAGTGTAAGAGCCCTCTGATGTGAGGAAGCTTACAATATCAGAATCATCGTTGAAAATTCTCCAATTGGTAATGTTATCAGGAATCAAGGGTCTAAAGATCAATTCAATTGAGAATCTATCCGGGCTATAGTCTTCTGAGGGAATGATCTTGGAAGGTACGTTTGCCAAGAGGTCAGCACTAGCATTTTGGAGTCTGGGAATTGATGAAATGTTGAATGCTATAAAATGTTCAGTCAGATCTTGTACTAAAGATTGATAATGCGTTAAATGACCTGATAGACAATGTATAGTATTTCGTACCTGTCTAATTACAATTTTAGAATCTCCAAAAACTTGTAGATACTTGATATCTAGTCCGATAGCTTTGTATAATCCTTGGATTAAAGCCTCGTATTCTACAATATTATTGGTGCAATTGAATTCGAGTCTACAAGTTAGCATAGTTTTATTTCCCTCTGGGCTAACTAATACGCATCCTGCTCCTGCTCTATCGTTAGACTTAGAACCGTCAAAAAATAACTTCCAAAATAAAGATTTATTTATAGGACTATCTATGAAATTAACACATTTAGAAATATCTGTTTGAGAAAAGTTTTCTACTTGAGACAAAAAAGAATGTTCTAAATAAGGTGAAGTATGAGCATTGAAATTTCCTAAGAAAGAGTCAACATAATAGCTGCCAATTCTATTGTTTCTGTATGCTATAGGTTCATTTTCTCCTTCCAATTCTGTTACTATATATTTTTGATGCCTTTCTTGCTCAACCTTTATTTGATTTGGTTTAACATTGTAAGGGAGCCACATATGCGACTAGTCAGTTGCAAAATATCCATGAAGCTTTTCAGACCAATCCCTGCTAAGAATTAAGCCATAAAATTCTGGAATGTCTGCAACTAAAATATCAATAGCTTGACATACCTTTGGATTAGATGATAGCCTTATGGTAACCTAATTTAGTTCACTGATCACTTCAACCTGCAACCGATCTAGCTGAACTATGCGTACTGACGATTTTTAAGGTTGAACATTCAGCTTCGCACATATTGATTTAGGTAAGATATTGGATGAAGCTCCTGAATCAACTAAACAATTACGAAAAATTTTGTTGAAAACTTCATAAGTAAGAAGAAATGGAGGAGTATGAGATCTTGACCTTCCTCCAATTAGAGTGATATCATTTGGATCAACTTTACTGGTCACATTAGTTGGAGGTCTTCCCATCTCGTAAGAAGCTTGCGAGATTATAGCGGTAGGCAAAGGTGCAACTGGTATTGCGTGTAACTCTTTCAAAAGTAACTTTTGTTGATGTTTTAACTTGCTCAATTCATAAAAAGTAATGTTAGCCCTAGTCTTCTTCATGTCTTCTACGATATTATACTCCATCTCATCAGAAACAATCAATGTTTTAGATGGAGTTGGTGAATTTGTTTGGACTGGGCTTGTTTGAGTCGCTTTAGGTGACATTTTCTTTCCTGCGACTTTATCCTTAGACACTGAGCTTGCGCTCTTTGGCTTAGGAGTAGGTTGAGGATGATCGAGTTGATTTCTACTTCTAGTACTGACTGGTGATGCCTCTTAATCCTCTTCATCTAGGAGGATGAAATCCCACATTCCCTGTACTTCTACAACTTCTTCTTCATCAGTAAGCTCCTCGTTGGAAATCTCCTCTTCTTCTTCTTCTGATTCAACGTTTGTGATAGCATTGGGAGGCTTTGGATCATTTGAAGGATTTCTTCTATAAGGCTTGTAAGGTTTTTTAGAAGAAGTCTCTGCTACTTGTTTCTTAATGTCAACCATTTCGTTAGACATGGTTTTCAAAACTTTCTGCAATCCTTCTAAATCGAATGGGTCTTTCGATTGTTTTTTCTTGGGATCTTCTTTAAAAGTAACCTTCTTAGATTTTCGTTCGTCGACAATGTTTTTCTTTTCTAAGGCTATGATACATTTCTCTACCGCTATTGCTTCCTTCATATTGTCAGCTAGAGTTGTTTTTTTAGCTCTATCAACGAAGATTTTTATGTTTGATGGTACAACAGATATGTACCATTCACTTCGAACTTCTTCGCTAGGCTTGGAGGCGGTAGGAATTTTGTTCAAAATTTTATTGAAACACGAGTTAAAATCTTTTACAGGTTCCCTTGATTCAACCCTAAGGTTAGACAGGTCATTGATCAGTGTCGCAGTAGACCTGTCATCACCGAACTTAGTCAAAAATTGTTCTTGGAAAATATCCCAACTAGTGAAAGATCCATATGGTAATGAGAAATACCATGATCCGGCTGCTCCTTGCAAAGTGTAAGGAAAGAGCCGGATGACAACGTCTTCATTAGTAACCCCATTGAGATTTATAGACAACATAAAGTTGTTTATGTGTTCTTCTGCTAGCATGCCTGCTTCAAGATTAAAATTAGGCAGCCATTTTTCAGGATGGGTCAGTAATTGACTCAAGGGCATAGGCATTAAGACTGCCCCTAGGTAATTCCATGGAGTTTGGGCCATCGTTGAACTACTAACAGAAGAAAGCATAGAAGATGATCCTTGTGGTTGGGAAGATGGGGATATTATAGTTCCAGATGATTGAGAAGGAGATGTTGAAGTTCCAGTGATCTAGTGGACAATAATTTGAAGTGGAGGAGTGGATGGTTGACTTCGCGGTGGAGAGGTTGAGATGGATGATGATGATGAAAGAGTCTTGCTATCAGACCCTTTAGGTGATTTCCTTGCTCTTTTCCTTGTAGGTAGAGGTAATTCAGTTGGTTCGATACCAAACTTTTCACTCTGCAATCTAGTAAGGGGATGAGAAGGGTTATATTGCGAAGTCACACTATCTTGAGATTTTTCAGATTTTGGGGAGATATAGAAAATCGCTGAAGTTTATGGATCAAAGATTCAACTTCAGGAGGTTCAATAGTAGATTTTTCTGAAATATTCGGGTTTGTGGCAGTGGTTGTTGTTTTATCGACTTCTCACTCAAGATTTAAAGATTCTAAATGTGATGGAGAAGTCAGGGGAGATGGTGAGGGCAATTTACTCTCACAATGGTATTTAGATTTAGATTTACTTGCCATTCACAGTTCGGGGCCCTCCTTCTAGCGCCAAATATGTTGAAGCCCCAAAAATCGGGTCTACAACAAGGGGGATACCCACCTGGTCTGGACCTTGGTTAGAAACTCCTTTTCCATTTGGTACAGTGGGTCCGACTGGGGATATGGGACTAGTTTCCCAATTTATGTGTGTGTGTGTTGAGAATTGATATTTCCTTCCTAATAATTTCTAAGTAAAATGCTTTTATTCTAAGTCTAATTTAACAATATGCAATTGTATTCTAATGAATAGAAATATCTAATTCTAAAACTAACCAAGGATTTAATCTTTCAGTTATGCGATCTAAAATAATTTCTAATGGCAATTGGTAATAAAGATCATTCAATTGCTATGAGAAAATAATTCAATAAAGATAAATTATTTCATATAAAAAGTTAGACGAAACAATTGTGAAAAACATATTGCATAATAAGTCACTCATATATTAAGCATAAATAAATGGCTATCACCGTACAGAAGTGCCAAATGATAACTCAAACATTCAAGCATTCATACATAAATAACTGAACATGAATATCACCTTAACACATAAGCATAAATTGTTAAGAGATAAAAGTACCATTTATAATGAGTTCTACTCATGAGCTCCAACAATAATGATTTATCTCTTCTTAATTCAAGCTCTAATAAGAGTACAAAATTGCAATTTCAGTAGCAGATATTAAACATAGATGTTAATAAATCTTGTTCCATTCATTTATCAAAACCTCCTTGGAGGGTGCAGAAGTGCATGTTCTGAGGACAAATTTTTGATAAATTTCAGGACCCTTCTCTAAATGCATGAGAAGGGTTTAAATACTACTAGCTAAATCTAAAAATAGTTTTTTACAAAAATATAAGAGGTGGTTTAATGACCGTCCTCACTTAAGGAAAAAATAAAGAAAAACTAAAACTAAAACTGAATCTAAAAGTAAAACTGGCAATTAACTATCTATGTATCTGATCTTTGTAGTCGCAAGCATCTAGCATCGGCTTGAGGAGAGTTGGCTGGCCGACCTCCGTTTTTAGCTGTCCTGTGAAAACGGAATCGACAAGTGCTGGCACTATCTTCTCGGCAGAGTTAGTGAGACACTTGAGAGTCATGCACTGACTGTGTGGTTTAACCAAGCACTTCCAGTATGAATCCCAATTTAACTTGGTTAACTTTTTGATGGATTCTGCTCTTTCTTGAGCCTTTTGTCTCCAGCTTGTTTGTATATGTTGCACATTTGGTAGAAATCCTGGACTGGTCTCTGATATGAGATTTTCCCTGTGTAAATTTTCATTGACATAGTCGATGACATTGTTTGCTGCAGTGGCTACTTCTTCTGTTGCTTGTTCTGCTTTCCTGATCTGTGCATCCCACTTATTAAAGAGAATTTCTTTGTGGGCTTCATTGATCATGGGCGTGCTTGCCTTTTTCCCTTCCTCTAATTCTTGCCAAACCAAATATTCACTAACTCTTTTATCAATTAAATTGTAATCATGTCGCAAGTCCACGACTTGATTAGTAATTCTATCGCTTATCTCACAATAAGAGCTCCACTGTGATATCCCTTGGCACATTGTTTCTTGCTGCTGCAGGAGTTGATCATTTAAGGAAATGGATTCTATGAAAAATTTCGTAAGCTTAGGATCATCCTTATGCATCTATTGCATAACTTGTAACTGTTTTTCTCTTTCGGCCAAACTGTTTTGGTATCCTAACTGCATTTGTTGAAAGTCCTGCTGTAATTTTTCTTGCTTTTTCTCTGCCTCGTTATTGACGCTGGCTTGGTGTAGCTGTTGCTGCAAAATCTGTATTTGATCCTCTTTTTCTTTTAATAATTGCTATACATTAGATGCTTTATCAATGGTTGCAGAAGCATATGCTCCTGCGATCTGAGATAATTTAGTGAGATTTTCAATAGGGTCAGTGGTAGGATCTTGCCAAAGGATGTCTAATTGCTCTACATCAGAAGAGAGCACGCTTTCCAATTTCCTTTTCTTTCTTTGTCTTCTCACCACTACCTTATGCTATGGACTATAAAATACATCGAGAGGAGGAATTTCCTCTATTTTGAGCATAATTTCAGAAGATGGGGTAATGGGAATATGCTCCATTTCTGGGACATTGCTGATTGTTCCAATGACTATATCATCCACTGTCTGCACATTACTCTCAGGTGTCTTTGTGCTCTACCCCTCAGTATTGATTAAGTCATTGAATGTCTCCCATTCTTTATCCAACTCTGTTCTCACTGGTGGTGGTTGGATGATGAGAGGGGGAGGATTTACCTGTGGAGTGGTCAAAACCTGTTGTTCTGGGCGCTCTTTAGACTGAGCAGTATCCCTTACTGACCCTTCACTTTTATTATGGTCACTCTCAGACCTCTTGGAGTGTTCTGGTGTTTCTCCACCAAACTTGGATCTAGACCTGTCTGTGCCTGAACTTCCACTGAGACTGATACTAGGAGTTGGGTCCCTTACTGGTTCCAAGTGTAATTTATCCAAAGGGATATTAGCTAACCTCCTTTCTCTGTACATTTTGAACTCTTGAAATTCTGTTAGAGGAAATTGCATTTGGGCCGAATGCAGAATTTCTTTAAGTGTAATTTTCTGCTGAAATATATCATCAAAAAGATCATATTCTTTAGAGAACACTTTTATTTTGACTGCAGTAGTGAAATTCTTAATGATATAATAAGGGTCGAATTGTTTTCCTGGAAATTTGAACAATCGTAGACATAACATGTTGTCTACTTCTTTGAATGCATGACCTACATCTAATAGTGAGAAGGCCCCACAGACCACAGGAAATTGCAGCCAAATGGCCTTCTTCTTGTCCTTCAACTCTTTACTCATTCCTCCTGCTCTGTAAGTCTGGTAGGCAATCTCCCGTCCCAATAGTTTATCAGGGACATACAAAGTTAGGACATGAGGTGAAGTGAGACTTCTGAATACTCTAACATAGGTGAAAAGTTCTTCTTCGAACCATCTTGCGACAAGGAGCATATCGACCTCCGCTTTAGGAGAAAATCTTGGAGCGTCTTTATTATGCAACATCTTGTATAGAGGTAGCATGACTCCATGACAGATCTTATAAAAATATGGAATGAACTTGGAATCCCATAATTCCTTGTGATAAACATGAATGGGTAAGGGTCTTGAGTAGTCCATTTCCAACCCATCATAGGAAACTTGGAAACATAACGGATTGCATCCATTGCATAAGCAGATAAGTAAAAAAGGGGATAAATCCTCTGAGCGGTTATTTTGGACTGATAATTCAAAATGGCTGTGGCTAAATTGTCAGACAGTATTTTAGCCCAATCCACAATAGTAGCATTAATGGCAGCATCTGATAGTGGTAGCCATTTAGATGAAAATTTGTTAACGTTAGGCTTTCCAAAAAGTCTACAGAGCATAGCAGCAACAAAGAAATACGGAGAGGCGAGAGAACCAATACTATACATACCATGCTTATCCTTTTTTAGTGGTTCATCCCTTCTCGACCAGTCCTTGGTGCATTTTTCCAAATCTTCATTTTCTTTAGCAAACTTCTCCATGAACTGTTTATTATAAGTCACTTGTGGCTCTGGTAGATGATACATGAGCCTAAAATCTTGTGTAGTGAACAAGCCAATGAGCCCTTGGCTCTGAGTCTTAAACTGTCTATTTGTTATCTCAGCACTATCCAGTGCCCATTTGACCATGTCTATGTATGGAAGAATCTTGGGCCTTGCCACTATCCGGTGCAAGAACAAGCATGCTAGTTCTGTAATTGACACCTCAGATGATCCACATGAGTCTGCAGCAGCTGTAACCTCCATTATTCTGGGATTTTCTTCCTCGAGTAGACTGTGCATGGCTTCCCAAGTAGTAACGCCTACATCTCTGTTACAGGTGGTGTCTGTGTATAAGGGCGTCATTTGTTTGTCTTCAGAACTCGAAGCCTTCCCTTTCTTTCCCATAATATTCTGAATACTGCTATGTATACCTCTCTACTTTTCACTCCTGCAATTTGCAAATGAGGAAAGAATAATGATAAGAAAAATGTGATGGGAAAGCTTTAAATGCTGAAATCATATAAAATATATCACCTTACGTGAAATGGCTCTTCGATTAGATCAAAACCATATTTCATTAATGATTACCAACTAACTCATTAAATTAACATTAATGTGCATGACTGGGCGTCGGTTTATGGAAAAGCTTTTTTTGAACGACGAGCCCTGCAGATCTGCGATAAGGCGATTTTGCGATTTGCTTTGCAATATCGCAAATCACAATATCGCTGATCCGTTACGTGTGGCAATCATCCATTACCATATGTTTTCTGCAAAATTCGATTTGTGAGATGCGCCATCACATATTGGTGGCTTAAGGTATTTCACTTTAAGTGATACTTGAAGCACATGAAAACTGTGATGCGATGAATTTCTTTAGTATGTGATCTCGCATTGTGATTTCACAATCTTAGGATTCTGTTTGTAGGAAAGCATCTATTACCTTTTTGCGATGCGACGCTTTTTATTGAGAGAACGATTTTGTTCGCACTCATCATAAAACTTAAGTTTTTTTAGATTTTCAGTATTCTCCTAAGTTTATGATAGTAATATTTATTGAAAAAGGAAATACAAGTCCTAATTTATTTTTAAAATTTTATGGATAAGGGTCCCCACTTATTTAGTATTAGTGAGAAAACTAAATAAGAAGGGGGGTTGTTTCTGGCCACAACAGAATCATACACAACATGACATTGTTGTTCGTAGGGTATTGCCAACACGAGGTCACAATAGTCGAGAGGGGCAATATCACAATCAATAGTATCATGAAAATATCTAATAGAAAATGTAACTAGATAGTGTTTATCAACCAACATGTGAGAGTTGATGGACTAAACCCAAGTGATGTGATAGGGTGAGGGATGTGGATGGGTGGGAATCTAGAGATGCTAAATGAGGTTTGCAAAAATGAGATTGCATTAGTTGCCATTATCCATCATAATATTGGTTATTTCCTATTTGATTTGATAATTTTGAGTTAAGAGTTATGCTATAGATGTGGATAAATATTTGGGAATAAGAACGAGGGGACGAGTATGTGTATTTTGTGGTATAGGAGGGGAATAGTATATTCTATAGTTGATTTCAAAAAGTTTGTGCAATTTATGATATGGACACCATGGGAGCAAGTGAAGGTTGGAAAAAGGTATTTTGTGTAAAATAATAGAATTATGGTTAGGGTTGGTGTTATGAAACTAGCTCAAGGAAAGATAGAAAAGATAGATCAATGCCTTAGAATTTAGCCACTTCGAGGGGGCAACCTCCTTTACATTACATAAATGAACAATCCTTCGATGATTCAAATGACAAAACCTCCTTTCTATATATAGGAGTCTAAGGAGTCACAATATAACCCAACCGACCTAACAATAATAATATAAAGCCACAAAAATAACAATAGAGGGATTCTATGGGGCACAGTAATAACAATATGGGGGCAATAGGGGCACAACAATATTAATAAGGGGTATAACTACAATAGTAATGGGGTAATCACTAGTATTATAGGGACCCAACATGCCCCTCTCCTTCAAAAAAGTGTTGTCCTCAACGCTTGAGTAGTTTTGGATACTTCTGTATAAAATTCTCATCCTCCCATGTGGAATCTTCAGCGGATAAGTTCTTCCACTTGATAAGATAGTCCGAAATTGATCGATTTCGTAGCTGTCGAGTTCTTGTTTCTGTGACTGCTTCCAGTTCCAATATAATTTTTCCTTCCTCGTCAAGTTCTGGAAATATTGTTTGAACTGGGATCTTGTCGCCTATAACCTTCTTTAAACATGAAACATGGAAAACTGGGTGCAATCGAGAAGCTGCAGGAAGCTCCGATTTGTATGCCATAGTACCAATCTTTTGCAACACCTTGTACGGACCATAATACTTTGGTGATAATTTATTATCCTTCTTAGCTTGCTTGAGGGGCATTTGCTTATATGGTTGTAGCTATAGGAATACCCAATCACCTACATCAAAACTTCTTTCACTGCGATGTTGATCTGCCTGTTGTTTCATTCTATTTTGTGCCAACACGAGGTTATCCTTTAAGAGTTGGAGGACTTGTTGTTGATGTTCGATGTGATGTTCCACTGCCTGAACCTTAGAATTTTCTTTTAAATATGATGTGATGGATGGTGGTTGATACCCATAAAGTGCCATAAATGGGGTCATTTCTGTTGCTGTATGGAAGGAAGTGTTATACCACCATTCAGCTAGAGGCAACCATTTGACCCATTGTGTCTGTTTATCATATACAAAGCAACGAAGATATCCTTCCAAACATTTGTTTACTATCTCAGTTTGCCCATCGGATTGAGGATGATAAGATGAGCTATGAGCTAACTAAGTACCAAGACAAGAAAATAATTCTGTCCAAAAGTTTCCAGTGAAAATGGGATCTCTGTCACTTACAATAATCTTTGGGTTTCCATGTAGCTTTTGAATTGTTTCCATAAATGCAGTAGAAACTGTACTGGCTTTAAATGGATGTGATAATGAACAAAAGTGTGCATACTTGGTAAGTCTGTCAACTACCACCATGATGACACTCTTTCCCTCAGACTTGGGTAAAACTGTGATAAAATCCATTGAAACCTCCTCCCAACGTTGGCTTGGAATGGATAAAGGTTGTAATAGACCCGGTGTCTTAATTGTTTCAACTTTATTTTGTTGGCAAACCAAACATTCTGCCACAAACTTTTGAATATCCGATTTAAGGCCATCCCAAAAAAATTCCTTCTTAACCTTGTCGTAAGTTTTTAAAAATCCTAAGTGCCCTCCTAAGGGAGAAGTGTGCAATTCCATAAGAATCTTTTGTTTTAGCTGGGAATTCTTACAGAGGTATAAGCGATCTTTGTACCATAACGAATTATTTTGCCAGCTAAATGTATCAGATGTACTGAAATCTTGTTGTAACTTTCGAATAAGTGCCCACACTTCTTCGTCATTCTTCCATTCCTCCCTTGCTTCATTTATCCAAACTGGTTGGATAATAGAAATGGCGCACAACAATGCTTCCACATCCTCATCCTTTCTTGAGAGTGCATCTGCCACCACATTTTGCTTCCCTTTTTGTTAGATGATTTCAAAGTCATAACCCAACATCTTTGTGACCCAATTTTGTTGCTCTTTAGAGGATAATCTTTGTTCTAAAAAGTATTTAAGGCTATCATGATCCGTTTTTACCTTGAAGTGTCTTCCCATTAGGTAGGGTCGCCATTTCTTAAGTGCATGGAGTATTGCCAACATTTCGTTCTCATAAATAGCATTGCTTAAAAACTTTCCCTTGATTGGACGACTTTCAAAAGTAATGGGTCTTTCATCTTGCATTAGAACAACACCAATTCCATTTCCTGAAGCATCACATTCCACAATAAAGGTTTTTGTGAAGTCCGGTGTAGCCAAGACTGGTGCTTGGCACATTGCCTCTTTAAGATGTTCAAAGGCCTTTGTTGCTTCCAGAGTCCATGAAAATGCATCTTTCTTCAATAATGTTGTTAGAGGTGCTGCTATTCTCCCATAATTCTTAACAAACTTGCAATAATACCCTGTCAACCCGAGAAATCCTCACAGATGCTTTATGGATGTGGGGATTTTCCATTCCTTAATAGCTTTAATTTTGCTAGGGTCTACCTTAACTCCTTCATGAGATACAATATGACCCAGATATTCCACCTCTTGGACTCCAAAGAAACATTTGGATCTTTTTGCATATAATTGTTTCTCATCCAATAGTTGTAGCACCCTATCAACATGTTCAACATGATCCTTCCAAGACTTGCTGTAGATTAGTATATCATCAAAAAATACTAACACAAATTTTCTAAGAATGGTTTGAAAATTGAATTCATCAAACCTTGAAATGTTGAAGGTGCATTGGTAAGGCCAAAAGGCATGACCAAAAATTCATAATGACCCTCATGAGTTCTAAATGTTGTTTTCAGAATCTCTTCAGTCTTCATTCTGATTTGATGATATCCTGAATGAAGATCCAACTTGGTGAAGTAAATTGATCCATGCAATTCATCCAGTAATTCATCAATGACAGGAATGGGGAACTTATCTTTAATAGTGAGCTTGTTGAGCTCCCTATAATCCGGACACATGCACCATGATCCATCCTTCTTGTGCACCAATACTACTGGAGCAGAGAAAGAACTTTGACTCGGTTGAATTATACCAGCCTCTAGCATTTCTGCAACCATACGTTCAATTTCACTCTTTTGGACATAGGGATATCTATACGGCCTGATGTTTGGAGGAACACTTCCTGGAATCAAATGAATAGCATGATCATGATCATGCATAGGTGGGAGACCTTTGGGAGTCTCAAATACCTTGGAATGATTGTCTAGGACTTTTTGGAGATATGGAGAAATAGATGATTCCGATTTGGAAACTTCTAGCGAACATAATTGTGCAATTACACCTCTTTGTTCCTTTTTTAGAAGCTTTGTCATACCATTAGAGCTGATTATCTTTCCTGGTTTCCCTGCAATACCCCTTAATTCAACTTCCTTTCCTTCCATAGAAAATTTGATGAAAAGTTCTTGAAAATTAAAAGCTATTGTACCCAAGGATTGTAGCCATTGGACTCCTAGTACAACATCAGCACCTCCCATTGGAATGGAAAGCATTGGGCTAGTCAATACATATTCTCCCATGGATAGCTTGATATTATGGCACTTTCCAGAGCAATTTATTGTTCCTCCATTTGCAATCATCACTTGACACTATAGTGCTGGATATAGGAAGCAATTCAATTCTTTTGCTACCTTACAATGAATAAAATTGTGGATGCTTCCTGAATCAACCAACACTATTACCTTCTTCTTCTTGATTTGTCCTTCTTCTTGATGGTTTGAGGAGTGGTAATTCTCGCCAATGCATTACAAGATATGGTTGGATTTATTTGTTCTTCATCTAAGCTTTCTTCCTGGAGTATATCCTCTTCTTTTGACCTTTCTTGTTCCTTTTCTTCTTCCTCGTCACAATCTATGTAGAATAATGGCTTCTCAGCACACTTATGACCTTTAGTGTATTTGTTATCACAACTGTAACAAAGCCCTTTTGCTCTTTTTTCTTCCAATTGTTTTGGTGTCAACCTTATAGGTTGTGGAAGACTAGGGGCAACAACACTTCCGTCTTTATAGTTGTGAGTGGTATGCTTCCTGGTTGCCATAATTTTGCTTTCCATTTTTCTTGCTAACCTGAATGCCTTCTCTAATGAATCAGGTTCCCAAAGGCGAACATCATGTTGGATATAATCCTTTAAAGACCCTATGAACACATCAATCCTATGCTCCTCTGGAATATCTTTTACCCTTATGTTCAATTTTTGGAACTCCTCAATGTGCTCCATTATTGAACCCTTTTGTTTGAGACTTATCAATTGGCTAAAAAAAGTGTTGCTTTTTGTATCCTCATAATGTGCTATCAATTCTTCGTAAAAATTTCCCAAGTGATAAATTGTTTACGAGCGAAAATCCATTGATACCATACAAATTGATTTGGTTCCAAATATAAAGTTGCCATACGTACCTTTTGTGTGTTTTGCACATTATTGAGATTGAAAAATTGCTCCATTTGTAATATCCATGTTGCGGGATCCTTGCCATCAAACTTCCTCATATCGATTTTTGGAATATGGTGGGTTTTCAATCCCACATTAGAGTCTAAGAAATCATGATTAACATTTCTTTTGTTCGCATCATGAGTTTCCTTTACTACCTTTTCACCATTGGTAAGTATTTCTTGTAGAAAATTTGTCAAATCTGTCTTCAAATTTGTGTTCAAATCTATCTTCAAGTTGTCCATCTTAGTTTCCATGCCATTCATTTTAGCTTCCATGCCATTCATCTTAGGTTCCACGCCATTTATCTTAGCTTCTGTTAGCTTTTGTGACAGTGACATTTGTTGCACTTGTTCTTGTAATTTTGATATATCATGTAGCATTTCTTCCTCTTCTTCATGAGTCATGCTCGAGCTTTCAGGTTCCTTACTAGGTATTTGCATTTTCTTTCCTTGGGGCATCAGTTACCGATAATAATGCTCTACTATGCCCTTTGAATTCCTTCAAAATAAATTTTCAAACCAATCTTAAGAAAAAATTTAAGAAAATCTACACACCTTTTTTCACTTTGTAGGAGCTCGATATTGCCTCTGATGTGTCTCTGTACTTTCTAATCATCTAGTTCTGAATTTGTGACCTGCAGTAGCCCTCTGTGTCCTCTTTCCAATTACACAAGTCTGACCCAATTTGGAGTCTCCAAGGAAGAGTTATGCGAAATCTCCCACAGTGACTTGATTATAGACTAGTTCAGTAGAGCGAACTTGTACGACATGCCACGAGTCACTGTTTCGACCTTTGGATCTGAAAAATGCATACAAGAAACTAAAGTCTGTCCTCTTTCTGTAACGTCTTATTAAATTTTAATCCGATCCCTAGAGAGAAAGTTATGACTATTTTCCCCAGGTCACCTGTTTGGAATGTAATTCAGGAGTCTGCAAAAAGACCAAATTCCTTAGATCATATCTCCGCAAATATAGTGAAAAAAGCTATGAAATTTGGATCCGAGGTTCAGCACGATTTCTTCTCAAATGGGTTTTTTTTGCAACTTTTGAAATGTTGTAGAAAAAAAGTTATAGCGAAAATGCCACGATGACCTGTTTGGAGCAGCGAAACCCTAGAATCCAAAGCTCTGATACCAAATGTTATGAAACCAGCGCAAGAAAAGATAGAAAAGATAGATCAATGCCTTAAAATTCAGCCACTTCGAGGGGGCAACCTCCTTTACATTACATAAATGAACAATTCTTCGATGATTCAAATGACAAAACCTCCTTTCTATATAGGAGTCTAAGGAGTCACAATATAACCCAGCCGACCTAACAATAATAATATAAAGCCACAAAAATAACAATAGAGGGATTCTATGGGGCACAGTAATAACAATATGGAGGCAATAGGGGCACAACAATATTAATAAGGGGTATAACTACAATAGTAATGGGGTAGTCACTAGTATTATAGGGACCCAACAGTTAGGAGGTTCCAAGAAGAGATTTTGTTTTAATAGACAAATCACATTGGAAGGCTTGATCTGTACTGAATTTGTAAAATAAAAACAGTTCATGATGAAAAAATAGTAACAATCCATACTTGAACTTTAAGAAGAGTACCTTTTCTAATTATTTGATTTGAGGATGAATCCTAAGTTTGTTTAAGAGGGATATGTACTAATAAATTATTTTTCCTCGATTCTAGTGCACCTTTAGTCATTAACATATGGATGTTGTCTATATCATGGTGGATATAAATTACTTTTGAGGGTTGTCCACAGTGAATCCCATGTATTCGTGGGCCTTTTGGATGGATTGGTTATTTGAAAATTCCACCATGCTTGAGAGCAATGGACCATATGTAGTTTTATAATCAAGAGATGTTGATGTTCCAGTATATTAAGGTAGGTTTTTAAATAGACCCTCATACTTTAGATCTAGGAATATATTCTAGTTCCCTACATTACTCCATCATACCTTCAAAGCTAACTTGTTTTTTCAACTTGATAAGGCTAGTGATTTCCCTAGTGTATCTAAATGACTACACACTGGAGCATCTTTGATCGATAGTCTAAGATGTGAGCCATGGATAGGATGTGTTTCATGTGGTGTAGGAGGGAAGCCTTAAGGTAACCCTAGACACATTGCAAGAACTTGAAAGTATTGTGTGGGGGTGGGAGGATTCCCTCAATAACCCTACAATGAATTTGAAGGTGTGACTTGTCACTTGGGTGGGGTGTTGGCCAAGAAACCAAATCTATGTTTCTTTTCATTGCTACAAATATTTATAGGCGGGGAACTATAGACAAAGGAATTAGAAAGAGAAGAGTAGGCTTGGACCATTGCTTTGATAAAAACTGATGAGAACTCAATCTCATCAATAATATAAACCCTAGATCTAAAGTGAAGCAATATACCTAGGATAAATATTCACCCACATAACAACATACAATGAGAGACAAAAGGAGAGAGAAAAGTCTTCAAGAATAATAGCTTGATTTATTGGGAGGGCTATAGAACCTTTATCTACATTTACACCTCAAAACAACTCAAAATGCACTTAATCCACATGTTGTTTATTTAATTGCTTATTGAAAACAACTAAATGCCAATATCAATTGTCAACTTGAGAATTGTCTAGTTGTTTCAAAAATTACATGCAAAGTATATGCAGCCTATAACTTCTACTCACAAATTTGTTTCCTAACTTAATACATCTTGTAGCGAATTTAAATAGAAACTTAAAGATAAATATATGATGAAATCATAAATCTATAAAGTTTGGTTATTACAAATATGAATAATGAGGGGGATTTAGTTTAAAGATGTTTAGAGAGTTAAATACTAAAATAGATGGACTATAAAAGGATGGAAATCAAATTCACATAGGGATGTTACATTTGGAGGAATAACTTGATGGGGATATAAATTTTCTTGTTATACTTGTTTAATCACAATTTTTTCATATCTGAATTTTAGCTATGTAACAAAGTATATGAAATAAGGGAACATGTTCAAGAAAGTGTGATGAAAAAGTGAATAAATGGACATATTTTCAATATTTGGTATAAAAGAAATTCTTAATAACAACAAAAAAATTGAATCCTAAATGTAATATTACCAGTTTGAGCTATTTGCTTCCGATAGTTGTTCCACTTCAACATCTGAATTGCTACTAGTTTTCCTACTCGTATTCATGAGACTAATGAGGTAAACTTAGATTAAATTTGACCAAATATTAAATTTAATTGTATGAATGAATAATAATTAAAAAGGATTGAGTGCATGAATATAATAATTAAAAAGGATTGAGTGCATGAATACTTGAAAGAGCTCCTCTCGATTTCGAGAATAAATTATTGGAGTAGTTTAATCTTGGAGAAAACATATCTCCATTTGATGAAGCAGTAGAAAATTCAACATTGAATTTGTTACTCTGTTGGATCAAGGGTATTTTTCTCCAAGATTATACAAATCATAATTTACTCTCTTCTGAAAGGGCCAACCATGTGAAGGTTGAAGCTATCACGACCTCCCCCCCCAACCACCTCCCCCCCCCCCCACATTCACTTTCAATTCCCTAGTACCCAATATATCTACTAGGAAATAGTTAAAAGAAAGACATTAAGATACATAAATAAAAAAATAGAAAACATTCATTTATTCATTCATTAGTAGATCCACTAAATATTTCATTTCAATAAATTTTATCATAAAAAATGTTTTTACATAATATGATACAAGGTCGTTCTAATTATATAAAAAGTATAGATATTTATTATTCGGTCTCTTTCTCTTTTTAAGGAATTTAGAAAGGATGCCTTCATCCCCTTCAACTGTTATGGGCTTTGTATGTCTTGCTCCCGACCTAGTCATCCATCTATGCTATTGCAAAGGGGGCGAAGCATCAACTGAAATAATAAAGAAATGTTAAATTCATATTTATAGTTATTATTATTACAAGTGTTTTATTAGTAAAAAGAGTATTAAAGTTTTCTTTAGCTGCTTTGGTAGTGGAGGGAAGCATAGTAATTTTGGATGTGACCATATGTTCCTCCTCTTGTCTGGCCTCATCCTGTACATGCTATGGAGTATAAAAAAGAAAGGTTATAATGAATACACCATTTGATTTTTTATTATTTTTTTAGTGGAGGGAAGCATAGTACTTTTGGATGTGGCCATATGTTCCTCCTTTTGTATGGCCTCATCCTATACATTCTATGGAGTATAAACAAGAAAGGTTATAATGAATACACCATTTTTTTTTCTTTTGTAATCCATACTACAATATTTTTATAACACGTGAAATACCTCCAGTACCAAGCTGGACGTTAGTTTCAAGAGGCACTCCACCATGACTAAGCTCATGTGTTGCATTATTACTTAGGAGATTTGTATCGACATTTCTTTCCTTCTTTTTACAATCAAGAACATTACTTTGTGGCCAAAAATAATAACCAATAGATTGTAGAAGTAATAATTTATAAATTCTCTTCGTTTCTTTTTATTTACCTAAGTGTCAATTTGGGTGTCAAAATGTTGTGTAGACCCCAAGCTTGTCCTACATTCAACCATAACTTGATAGTTGTGCTTGTAAGCAAGCTTGAGGTCTTCCTTCGTGGGAGCCTCTTTGAATTGTAACCCCTGAAATTTTGCATGAGAACATGAATTTTTCTTCTTCTCTGATATTAAATTAAAATTGTTAAGAATTTATAATTTGGATGCAAATTAATTTTTTATACTTAAAATTTTTATGGCCAGTTTTGAGTATTAACCACTCGGGCCAAGATGATGTTGCTCATGTTTATCTATTCTAGCCTTCATGGCTTTGGATGTATCCGGGAGCCTATATTAAAGATATTGAAAAAAATTAATTAGATGTCATAATGATGATAAAGCATCATAATTACATTATTAAAAGTGCCTCATACCTTCTTGGTCCGAGTGGTGTCTTCCCTTCTTTTTGAAGTGCCTTCTCCTTTGCATCTTCCAAGAGGACTTTCCATTCCCTCTCTGGAAGCATTGGAGGGCACTCATACTTGGGGTTATTTTAAAAATCAACCCTATATTGGTTCCACGGATATTTTAAATGTAATTCTTCCTTCCAGGTAACTCCAGTTTTGCTGAAGGTACCCTCACCGAATAGGCCAACCAACTTGTTCATAAGTTCATCCTTCAACTTGGAACTTTGGGAATTCCACCTAGTGAAAATGGTGGACCCAAAGAGTTACAACCTTAGGTCATTCACATGCCTATTAAATACATTACTTCCTACAAAACGATATTATAATTATTTTAAAATAATCATAGATTATACGTAATTTTCAATTAGATTGTACTTAATATTTAAAAGACTTCTTAAATACCTGGAAGCTTCTCTAATTTCACAGGGACATGGTCATAATCTACCAAAAACATAATTGATAGTGTTCTTGTGCTAGTAACATAGGAAGATATAGGAAATCTCAATTCAAAATGTGTGATAAGATCATAGCCTGCATCCACAACATCATGTGCAGATCCTGGCATATGTTGTTCAAAGGATGCAAATCCTAGCATGTGTTGTTTAGGGGGTGTAGTGGTCTTAGTTACTGGTGGATCACATATCCTAGCGTGTGTTGTTCAGGGGGTGTACTATTCTTAGTTACTGGTGCATCACTCACAGGCAGAGCAACAATGTTGCTACCAACATCGACCCCCATAGTCGCACCATGAGGATCATACTCCCTCAAAAACTCCTGTAAAATAAAGATTTTTTATTTTTTTACTTTTATTTATTTATTTATTTTTTATATATATAAAGGATGAGATAATTAAAATCACAAATAAATAAATGGGATACTTAAATGAGTTGCTTACCTCATAGTGATAAAATTTTCCCATCATGGTATTGATTTGGCTTCTTATCTCTTTTGTCTTTCGCTAAATCATAATTAAAGAACTGAGTTTCTTGTTTAATTTTATGAGAAGATTCCTTCATGTTTGGATTAGATCAGTTGACAAAAAAATTAATTCTTCATTAAGCATTCCCTCAAGAGCATGTGTGTATTGCTCTGAGGATGGTGCCTTCCCCTTGTCACCTTGTTGGTCAAAAAAGTATAATTTGTAAATTTTTTCCACCATCCTCAACTACGAACGTTCAAATATTTGAATTTGATGAAACATTTTAGATAAAAAAAAAATTCCAAATTTTACATAAGAGTGGAAGTTTAGCTAGTTAAATAATTGCTTTTAAATCTTATGATATCTTGAAATTTCATTATGAGACATTAAAAACAAATCAAGAAATTCATCCACAATTAATCATAATTATATTAATACTAAAAATACTACTCACATATGTCTAAATTTATATAGAAAATTCACATTATATCATGGCCAATATAAAAGGTTCTAAATTTATAAAAACTTCATTTCATATCATTATATTAATACATGGACCACTCATATTATACAAATAAGTGTTGAAAGTTATAGCAACTTCATTTAATCCTACCAAAGAACATGATTTAATTAATTATATTCACAACAAAAAGTGATGATGACAAAGTCAAATGAAGAGAATTTCAATAACTTTGTTCTTTAAATACAAACTAGAATATTCTTAAAGCAAGGGAATGAGAACATTGAAGTGAATCTCGTGGTTATATTATTTTACATACAATTACATTGATGTTTACCTATTGCAAGGCCAGTTCCCTTTGAACTTGATTAACCTACCACTATATCATAAACATGATGTATTAAAATGTTTCCTTAACTTACAATATGTGTGGCAATATCTTATAGTAAATGACAATCATAACATATATTAAACATTGCTTGCGAGCTGGGTAAAACATAATACATATTGCCCCTCATAATAACAATGTTTGTATCTATTCGATTCAAATTGTAATCAATGAGCAACTCTTCCCCCATAACTATTTATTTTATGTCACATATGAATACATGGTTCCATTCACTCCCCTTGAATATGCAATTGGGTTGCTTAGTTGTTGTCGCGAGCTGTGTACTATTTGTAAACCCTGCAATATTCTATGTTTCATTTGGCCTTCCATCAATATACATAGTTTCAGCTTTATTTTGATCATTTCCTTTCATTTGTATATAATTTATGGCCACACCATATCTTCACATACATTTGGTATATTGGATTAGTCATACCCAAAAATTATAGATGTAACAGGGTATGACATAATCCATCAATTCAAATAGTCTACCATAACATACCTTTATGCTATCCATGGAAAATAACCCCAAACCATGTAATGATGATGGGGAAATGCAATATATCCTTTCATCGATAGAAAAAAAGTGTTTATTTCAAGAAGATCCTTGGGTACCCATCGTTTCACTAGATGTTTGTAGCTCAATGGAACCTCGATGTCATCTATGCTCTCATTATCATAAGAACATGACTCCCCTTTAGTGAGAAAAATTTTCATGCGTCTATGGAATTTTCTTCTAATATTTTCACCTCTAGTTGATCTGCACCTGCTAGATGATGTAACATATGTTTGGTCAATTTCTTCTATCCTATCCAAAATTCCATCACTCGATGAAGAAAGATTTGAAAAATACTTGTTTGATTGAATGTCCTATAACACTCCATCAAATGAGAGAAACAGTTAGTGAGTTTCATAAGGGATGTTGAGAAACATCTTGACAAAATCACAAGAACAATATAATAGTACAAGTGATTTACAAGGAAGTTCTCTAATTTTAAAATATTCAAGTAATATTTAAAATTTGAGAATTTTGAGAACCTATTCATCCTAACAAATTAATTTACTTGATAGCTTGAGAACTCAACATAATCTCATAGCACTTAATCTTCTGTTACAAAAAAATTCCCACATACTTCAATACACAAAACCTTTGATATAATTCGACAATACAAGTGAGGGAAAAATCTAGGGTATTACACTTGATACTCTGATATGAATGGTCAAGATTTTTCATGTCTCCATTGAAAGCCTTACTGCCACATAGATGCAGTGAAACTTCTAATTGTGTAGCACTTATCGCCTAAGATGATTTAACCACTTTTGCATATCGTTGCTAAAATCCTAAAAAAATTCTTCACAATACTAATCTTCCTACAACAATGACATCCTATGTCGTAGTTATTATGTGTAGTAAGGAATTAACCCCTATATGTTTAAACATATAAGGAGCAAAAAATGTGCTACATCATACAATCAAACCCTAGCTCCAAGGGTTATCTCAATTAACAAATCCTCTTGCGCTAAGTCCACAAAGGTCTTAAGATTAAATCTCATTGATAACCTTTGGGGTTGCCAACCATCTATGCAATTGGTTGTCAATACGCCTTCCATCTAGAAATTCTAGGAAAAATGAGAATTTCATGAAGGTTAGAATGGTACCAATACCCCTATTCTTTTCTTAAGTCTATGAGGGTGAGGTGGGATTGTTTCCTTGAAAAGAATAATAGAACCTTTATTGATTATGGCACAAACATAGCCAACATATAATTATTCCAACTAGGCCAACGAGACAACAATAATAACTATATTTGTGCACTAAATCAAAACATCCATTATTAACTCAATATTGTCATTACTCTACCTTGACTAATGCACTAAACATAAAAGAAAAAAAAGAACATATTGTATGTAAGATGAAGATATGCTTGGTTGTCAAATATCTAATAAAGAGATTTACATTAGTCTAATATAGAGAAGTTGATTTAGGAGCATTAGAGCTCAACCTCCATGGTGGCATCAAAAGTACAAGAGATAGAGGAGGTGTTTTTATGGTGGCATCAAAGTGTGAAAGAGATATAAGAGTTTTGTTTGAGCATGAGATAGTTGTGAATCATCTTATCCTCTTTTCTCCTAATCACTGGTTGATAGTGAATTGTTGGAGGTTTGGGATGAAGGTGATAATGGGTTTTTTTAGCCACATGTTGATGATGCTAGACCCACCAATATTCAGGGGATCTCCCTAGTATGAAGTCCCAACTAGATCTCACACTGTTTGGTGTAGGAGTCCCATCTGGTACAATCTCTCAGTTGCCCTTATCTTAGAGATTTTCCTTAGCTCTTGATGTTCAGCACATGAGAGTATTATTCTTGTAACTTCAAGAAAGCGAGGTGAGTATGCCTGGTGAGTACGTAATGTCTCTATGTCCAGGTTCTCTTACTATCAAAAGGGGAAATTAGAGTGAGCCTCTTGATGAGAGGGAATAGTCCCAACCAAGGAAGAAACACACACAAACAACAAGAATGGCTTGCCCAACATCTAGTAGAATAGTCCACAGCGGATGCAGTAGTTGTGAAAACCAAAGTTCAAGGGAAAACATGTACACCGTATAGCAGAGTAGTCCACACGCGAGTGACAATCATTAAAACCAAGAAAACACAAAGATCGTCTATCTAATGTTCGACGGAGTAGTCTACATGGATGGGACAATAGTGATAAACAATATAATACATCTTCAACAATATGAGTGCTAAAATAACCGAATTAGTTCAACTATATTAGTACAGGTTAAGGAAACATGCATTACAAACATTTAAACAATAGTCTTACAAATGGATACAAAACATGCATGAAAACGTGTTGGCCTGAGACAAGCTTCTGAATTAAGAAAAAGATCCAAGACACATCTATACACCATACATCACTAGTCCCAGTAGTGGGCTGTTGGAGCCACTGCTCGCTCCTCAGAAAAAACTACAAACTCTCAAGGCTATGCGGGAGGAGCCAAGGTAAAAATTCCTTTGCTCATACAATGAGGGGGTATATAAAACCAAGGGGAGTGACTGACCCTTGTGACTCTTCGACTTCCCTCATGACTATTTGACTTCTTATGAATTTTTGACTTTATATGACTCTTCAACTTCATATGTGGGTCTCTTGGACTTCCACTAAAAATTACATTGATTACAACAAGTATGGCCCATAGTATTGATGTGGTTGAGACAACTCATGACACAAATCAACATGACAATGATGAAATGTACTGGATGACTATTGTGTCTGTGTCGAGTTGTTGTGATGTTGAGTGATGTTGTGCTCTCAGTATAACATGTCTTCACCTCTTCATGGAAATGTGCACAGGGTCTTCGATGGTCTTGGTCTTTGCTTGATGGTGCATGTGTACGTGTCCCTTTCCCTTACTGCTTGATGTGCTTCATGTGTTCATTCAACTACGAGAAAGTCTTTTGGCATGCGCCTCTTCTCCATCCCATTCGTTGTCGTGCCATGTTTTGTCAATGTACTTGTTCCTGTAATCACTCGTGACAAGACGCCATCAAATCCAGAAATATCCTAGTCTAATATGATGCATTGTTTTTCGTTCTGGTGCAGGTGACCAGGAGAGGAACAAGGTACTGAAACTACGCAGAGAACAACTCAGGCTAGGATGCGACACTCTGAAGCACTTTTGAGAAAAATTGTGTAGATGTCACTAGAAGGCAGATTTGTGCAATCCGGGATAGCAGTGACAGTTGCAGGGTAAAACCAAGCTAGGAGGAAAAATTGCGCAGTTTCTAGGAGGAAGACCAGGTAGGGTGTCGTGAAACGTTTGGTCCAAGCTGCACAATTTTCAAGGGGAGCACTAGGTAGGTCATCCAGCTAGGATTTGTGTAGTTTCTCCGGGGAAGACAAAATAGGAAGAAGGAGGCACTAGGAGAAAAAATTGTGCAGTTTTCCAGAGGAGGACAGGATTGAGTTGTAGGAGCTGGTGATCAACATTGCGTAATTCTGGGAGATAGTTTGGGCCCAGACATATTTGCACAATTTTTGGGCTGATTACAAAGTGTTGGAAATAATACTGAGAGGGGGGGTGAATCAGTATTATCTAATCAATAAAACTTTTTCATTTTCATACTTCAGAATAATATACGCTACTTCAGTTAAGTATACCCACGTATATATGCGACTGTGTCTATTACAACTAGCGTATAACCATTAAACTCATGATTCAGTTATGTGATCTTCAATGGATGCATCAGAACATTATTAGCCATATTAACAGTCAACAGTAGCAGTAAAACAGATAGATCAACACACATAAGCAACACACATGAACACCATGATATAAGGTGGAAACCCAATGTGGGTGAAAACCACCTGCTGCAATTCGTTTCTATCTTCCTTTATTAAGAAACTTCTTTTACAATGTATTGGTGCAGTCCTTTACCAGCACGCAGGCTACAACCTGCAGAAGGATACAACCTTCTCTCATTCTCCAGATTCTCCTGGAAGGGAGCTCCAACCCCCTTTGCTCTTGTACTAGCTAAGATACTAGTACGTAGGCGCCGACCTACAATCTTCTCTCCTCCAGGTACCACATTTCATACATTTTCAGACTGGATACTCCTGAAGCACAACACTATAATCTGAAGGCCACGTTTCATCCAATTTTCATACTGGAACCATAACTTCATTCAAAACAATCACTACTAGCATCATCAATCTCTGAATCACTGAAACACTGAAACCCTGTCAATCAACACAGTCACAGAACTCTGCAAAATCAATCAGAACCAACTGTATCATCAAAAACATGCATCAGAGTGCATACGCTACTTGGAAGTGCCGAACCTGCGTGTATACGCAACTTCATCAAGATGAACCAGCGTATATGTCATTAATCACTTATTCATAACTTTGCTGCACTCCCTGACTTCAGACATAACTAGATCATGACATATACAAGGATAATATATGCGTTAGCACCCAGATCTAGTCCATCAGATCTCATAAATATGAGTCATTATGATCCTGATCCAATATTAGTTCTCATCCATCAATACTGAAGCTAAACACAATCAGCCAAACAAGATATGCAGAATACTGACACCATTAAACAGACATCAGAACTCATCAACAGTCAGAGCCACCTGTAACTTCAGACATCATAGCTCAAATGGTATACGCTACTATGATGAATCAAACCCGCGTACATACGCGCTTTTGCCAAAGGCAACCCGCGTACAGATCTAAAAATATATTCTTATAACTTTGCAGCTGTACCAGACATCAGTCATACTCATAACATTTATAGAACATTACATGCGTCAGTATGCAGATCTAGAATAAGCATAATCAACCATAGAAAGATAGTTCATTTCAAACCATTTGATCCCGATCTCTTCTTAGATCTTGTTCTCCATCCACCGGTGAGATCCCTCCTTAGCTCAGATCAAGCAATGCATCATCAACCCATAACCTGCATACTGGATCTCATCCTTCCTCAGATATTCAAGACTTTTCGGATGCCCTTGCCTAATGATCTTCTTCTCCTTTTATAGTCTTAGGCCTTGCTCAATACCACGGTCCAAAACCATAATAAATCAATACCAAGAGCCCAATACTTGGGATCAACACACTTGTCGAGATACCATGGTCCAAAGCCATAGGTTCAAATACCAAGGACTAACTACCATGGACCAAAAGTAAGCTTTCCGACATGTATGCGCTTTTCCGTGCATAAAACTGCGTGTATACCCTACTTGGTATATAGCGAACCTGCGTATACGCGACTTGGTATACAGTGAACTTGCTTGTATACCCTACTTGGTATATAGCGAACCTCCGTATACGCGACTTGGTATATAGTGAACCTGCGTGTATACCCTACTTGGTATATAATGAACCTGCGTATATACTCTTCTTTCTTCATTCTTTGTAGTCTGATCATCAATTCTTTGCTTCTGACATGCTGCACTATAATCTGTCATTTTTCCATCAAGGACAACACTTGTCTCATAATGCCAACACAAAGCGGGGAAGAAGGGAAGGTGACAGACAAATTTGCACAATTTTTTGAGGGAGAATAGAGCAGGCCAGTAGGGAAGGTTTCTTGTTAGATCTGCACAATTTCTTGGGAAAGTGCAGTGATAGTCAGCAGAGGCATGTCCCACATGCCTGCGCAGTTTTTACAGGTAGTGCAAGGCAGTCAAGCTGGACAAGTCTTCTGCAGTTTTGGGGATCAGTGCAGCCTTGGGTCCTAGCTCAAGTCATTTTTTTCCTTCTGACTAGAGGGAGGCTTGATGGGTGATCTTGTGGGAAGCGTAGACTCGATCAGGTTCTGGGACAACTTCTATAGAGTTCTGGGAGATAGTCAGCTGGCTCATTTCCAGAATTGCGCAGTGAAAGTTGCCCGAAGGACAACCTCAAGCTCTGCACAATTCTGGGTAGTAGTGCAAGGTCACTGAGATCGAGTTCTGGTTGAAGGAGGGTTATCCGGTCGACGAATTTTCAAGAAAAATGACTGTGTGAAAACAAGTGAACTTGTGCATTCATGACATTGTTATCACACACTTAGCACGGCTCGATGACAAGACACCTCAAAACAACCAGACAAACATGTGCTCACTGAGACTAACTCAAAGGTTAAGAGTGACACATGTGAAAATTAAGATATGTCTTTGAATGACCATGAAGACACTTGCGTGATAGTGTTTACACCTTTGTGTGTGAGTGTGACCGATGTCGACAGAGCGAAAACAACTCATGCACACAAAGACAAACCTTCAAAATCACCAAAACAAACTTGCAAGAAAGACATGGCAATTAACATGCCAAGAGACGACCGTTGGTCAATCAAGCAAAAGGGTGTGAAGACTCGACAAGAGCTCATGGGATGAGCTTGAGTGTTTTTAGCCATCAAGTGTAAAAACCAAGGAAGGCTCCGAAATTTGGATTCAGATAAAAAATTTGGAGGGTGTTGCAGCCGCTACAACACCACATAATACATGAGAGTCTTCATATCTCCTTCATCCAAATCAATGGAAATACATTATCACAAGGTATTGTGGACTATAATGAAAAAAGAATATGTATGTCTTATTATATTCATAATCCATTCAATCTCCTTTGCTTGATCAATGACTCAAGCGAAATTGAGAGTTCTAGAGTGAGCCAAATTTACAAGGAAGGTCCATGTTCCTTGAAAACCACTCTTCTATGTGTTGACTAGATTGACAAATTAACATTATGGGATCAACTCCCTTTTGAAGCCATTCACTTAATAGTTTGGGCACTAAGTCATCACTCCATTTATTTGGTCAAAAAGGCATTGAATCTTATTAAAAGGGGTGCATAAAAATTGAAGTGAGGGGGCACATGAAAGTTGAAGAAAGAGGAGAGGTTGTTTTGACATGATCACAATCATAAGATAGAGGATCTATTGGAATGAAACTAGACAACATTAAATACCTTGGAATCCATACACACTTTGATAAGAAGATCAAGGAATCTATCCATTACATTTATAGGTAATATAATTTTACTACTTTATGATAATGGATAATCAGTGGTGTCCTATTTGTCACATTGAGCTTATAGAAAATGAAGCAAACTATTTTACAGTTGTGTATCAAACTTAAAAGGGCTCAAACTGAGGTTTACTATAAAAATGGTTGTCATGTACATCTTAAAAAGAATATGAAATTTCTAAGTCAAGTTGGATTCAATCAAGTTTTCACATATTTTCAGTCCAATATAAAAAACCATAGTTAAGAAGTAATTGATAGGAAAAATATTCAATTTAATCATATTTCATTTTGCTAGAAATAAATATTTTTATCTATATAGTCACCTTGTATTGATTATTTTACAAGGCTATTTAGTGAAATACAATGAGACTTTCCTCAATAAAAATAATTCAAGCCTCCACTAAGTGAATTGATCTGAAACATAGCTATCCCAAAATGTAGGATGATTGCAAAGAGAAAAAGAAATGCCCTTGTTCTACTCTCGGCCTAGAGAGGACAAAACCTTACATATCTCAACTTCAAGCTCAATAATTGATGTTAAATATCCTTCAAAAATAAGTTTGAAACCCTGATCTAAACATGATCTTTTAAAGGAGAAAAACAAGGTCTCTTTTAGCTCATGGCCAGGTAGGTGAGAAGGCTCATAATTTTAGTTAAATTAATGAAAAATTTGACATTAGTTCCTTAGATCTGGAGCTTTAAACCTTTGAAAAAAGTACTTTGATTGAATAACTTTCAAGCCCACAGGGGCCTTTCACACCAGGTGAATGTGGCAGTGATATTGATCCTTGTTTACGGGAGAAAACAAGCCACAAAGGTCTGCAACTTTCACCAAAAATTTATAGAAAATTTAGGTGTCAAACCCTTGAATCCTTGCTAAAAATTCAAATTTTTGATCCTAATTGTTTTTTAGAAACTACTTTTTTTTGTTGAGAAAAATCGATTTTTAAGCCCCTCAAAACCCTAGAGGCTAGGGTATGAGAGCAAGAGAGAATGAGATTGGAGGATTTAGAAAAAAATGATGTAATTTAGAAAAAAATGGGGCAATTTACAAAAAATGGAGCAATTTAGAAAAAAATGGGGCAATTTAAATTTACATAAGACATTGTGGGGTTCCCTTGCCTCTCCTTGAATGCATTGGTGGGGTTGAATCTATCTTCTCTACAACAAATTGTTCATGGTACGACTTTATCAACTCTGTCCTCTTACTTTTCTCTGTCCTCTTGCTCTGTGGGGGTCATGGGAAATTATTGGTGGACGATTGCAATGACATGCTGCAACAGGGGATGGTAGAGGTGGGTAGAGGTGCATGCTGTAGGAGGGTTGGTTAAAGGAGCTCGGGATCACCCATTCAATTTTGTATTTTGTTTTGTTTTTTTTTTTTTTTTTTTTTTTTTTTTTTAATTATTACAAATAATAATAATAATAATAATATATATATATATATATATATAATACAAAATATTATTAAAATACAAAATTATCTGGATGGTGGATTTTGATCGAAATCCATTTTTATTTTTATGGAATATGAATTTATCGGTGCTTCAATGGCATTTTTGAAGGTATAAATGGTTTCAACACCATTAAGAACCCCCAAGGCACCAAAAATTATCAAGTTTGATAGCTGTAACAAAAATGTCTAAAAATTTCTTCCGGATTTCATCGAAATCATGTCCAAAAATCTAATCTTTTATAGGCAATTTTGTCCCTTAGTTAGACTACAGGTACATAAAATACAAAATATTTCATATTAATATAAATTTAGCTAAGAGGTAGTGTAATGAAGAGACCAAATTGGCTAGAAAGTTTGGATTTTCCGGCATGACGAGACTACTACATTCATGGAATAGGTCTAATTTCCTCCCAATATAAGGTTGTAATCCAAAGGTTATTCCACAACCTCTACTTCTACATTGATATATTTACCTCATAACATGAAGGGAAATGATGATATGACTCCGTTTGGCTGAAATGAATGCCTATCAAATGCCTGCAACATGGTGCATGAGGAAACCAAAGCGGGAGAACAAAAATCTTTCCAATAAGATGAAGACATGACACAAATTGAGGCTCCTTCATGATCCACACAACAATAAATGTTTATTCCATGCAACTTAACTTGAATTTGAAAAGACACTTGATGAGGAATCCTAGGTCTTTCTTGGTCCAAGTCGAAGGAGATGTGTCAGATATCTCAACGTTACTAATTGCATTCAACAACGCCTTCCTTTGTAAAAGAAAATTTTAGAGTGCATCTTCAAAATACATGTGGGAAACATGTAATAAGGTCAACATGTGGCTTCTATATGTGGAGAGGGAACTAGTTTGTGAAGTCAATGGATTAGTCATAATAGGAATCTTTCCTAATGCATCATAATTGCAATCTTGAGTTTGTGAATTAATGTCTTTGTCACATAAATAAACAAATGCACTTGAGGTAGAACCCCCATTTTGAGAGATTTCCACATTTCCCCCTTCCGTAGGTGGGGGATTATCCACCACAAGTTGCTTCTATAGTGGAGGAAGAAATTTTGTTAGAATAGTAGGTTCATGCAATGTGGAGCCTCGTTGAGCTAAGTACTTGTGTATGTCATCCATGAGTGGAAAATAGTGGGAGTTTGAAAATTAATGTATTTTTCACATAAATAAACAAATGCACTTGAATGAGAACCCCCAATTTGAGAGATTTTCACGTTTCCCCCTTCGGTAGGTGGGGGATTATCCACCACAAGTTGCTTCTATAGTGGAGGAAGAAATTTTGTTAGAATAGTAGGTTCATGCAATGTGGAGCCTCGTTGAGCTAAGTACTTGTGTATGTCATCCATGAGTGGAAAATGGTGGGTGATATGATCCCCTTCATGTATTTTACTAGTAAAATGGATCATCTTCTTACCACCAGTATCTGTAGTAGCAATAGTCATGTTTTGAATGGTCCCTTTCCCAACAACATTTTTCTTCTTTCAATTATTTTTCTTTTTACCCTGTACTAATTTTTGTTACCAATTGGTGTGACTTGCACCATTTTAACATGGGAAGTCTTTTTGTAGGTGCATATATTGTGCTTAGTGCCTCTTAAGTTTATACATCCCTAGTTTGATAAATTAAAGTAGAATTCAAGGATTTAGTATTCTTGTTGATAATCCTTAGTTTATCATCTCTTAAATGTGGTGTGAACCTAAGAAGACAAGGGGAGACACTACCATTAAGTGCACAATTTGATAATCATGCAATTAAATGAACACATTTTCATGGTCCACCAAGTTCTCCTTTTAGAATATTGACCCCTCATGTGATTTCCCTACAACATCTAGAGAAAATAAACTCCCAACATAGTTATGTTCAAGTATTGTCTCTTCCCTCTTATTTTGTGAAGGAAGATATGTAGTTGTTTTATAGTTGGATATGTTGATGGTATTTGTATAATATATAGTTTAGTCATTTAATTTGGAATAGATTTAACTAAAATGATCCAATGCAATTACAATATTGAATAGAATATCCTTGATAAGTAGCATATTATAAAAAATAATAATTTGGTTTAAAGGGATTAAGTCAGTACCATGATTCCTAAGAGGAATAGTTGTTCCATAAGTATTTTCATCTAAAAATATATTTCTTAGTTCAATGTAGTTTGTTAATCTCTAACCTATCTACCTATTAACTTATATACCCTCCCACACCTATCCTTGATCATAATCCCTTAGGGATTAAGGGTTTTAAATATGGAATGGCCCTGGACTTATAGCATAAAATTGATTTATATGGCATGTTTGTTGATGATGATGATGACGATTCAAATAATGATGACATTAATGAAAATGATGAAGACAAAGATGATAATGATGAGGGTTATGACAATGATGATGATACTGATGATGATGATGATGATGATGATGATGATGATGATGATGGAGACGATGATAACGATGGTGATGATGATGTTAATGATGAAGTTTATGAAAAAGATGATGATGATGACGTTGATGATGATGACAAATATGGTGGTGAGAATGAGAATGTTGACGATGATGTTGATGATGATGTTAATGATGATGTTGATTAAAAATATGATGACAATCGTGATTAAAATGGTTTGAATTTAGGTTTGTCATGTCATTTTGATTTGAACTTAGGTTTCTCATTTATGAACTCTACAAATTAGTATTTTGAACTTAGGTTTGTCTTTGGCCCCATTCACAGGTCACTCTACATGGGGTCAAATCATTATTTCCACTAATTAGTAAATGGAAAACCTTGGAAATTATTAGACAAACCAAACTAGGAAAATACAAATTTAAGGTGAAAAAAATAAAACAAACCAATTGAAAACATATAAATACATACCTCGTACATTTCAACATTTTGACATCATTAATATTCATCCAAAATTATCTCGATTAACATATCCTTGAATGTATTAGAAGTAGTTATATGAAACAAGAACCCCTTACTCCTTGACATCGTCTTCTTCTTTAATTTTATCTTCTTCTGCTACATTATACTTTACCAGCCTTCCTCTTGGATCATACCTAACAACATAAGGCCAACTCACTTTACTTGGAACCTCTACGTAAAATACATGTTCTCATTATCTGGGAAGAAGATATGGCTCCGATATGGGCTCAACATTCCTTGTATTAACCATGATAAATAAAATAACATGCTCAATAACAGTTTTATCAAGGTCATGTTCATGGATTCGTAGCCTGAACCATTTGAAATTAGACAAAACTAATTTGAAGGATTTAAAGTCACACTCAAGTATATCAACCAGATACCTATAGTAATGATTTCCAAAGACTTCTGGATGTCTATAACCTCCAGAGGCAACATTGATAACTTGAAATACTATTGTTATCCCATAATCACAAGTTTTCATCTTTTCATCCAACCTTTTGATGTGAAATTTGTGCCCACTGCACCACATTTTCTTGTGGTGTTTCAATTGCAATATGCCAAACACAAAAAAAATACATTGTAAATTGATAAACATATTTATGCTTGGAAATTTTTCAAATTACGAAAAAAACATTCCATATGCATCAATATAATTGTAAAAAAAACCAAGTAGTATGGGTGAATATGCTTTCCTGATAATCTTTTAAACCATATGCTAAATAAATTTCCCTCTATGTAAGATTGGTATCTCCACTACGTTCAGCTTCTTTGACTAGTTTAGACACGCCATACCATGCTAACCTACCATTATAAGCTTTTTTGCATCGTTCAATCCATACCTTCATCCAATCAATATTGTTTGAAATGTATAAATGTATTGCATTCCACTCTCGATCATTTGTATTAAAATAAAACAATTGACATATATATAATTAGTTACCATGTTATACCTTCATAATAATGGATTATGCATAATTTCTAAAAATTAAATAAGTATCATATACATAAAAACAAGAAATTCAAATGTATTATAAATCTCCACTATCTACTTACATCTCACTTTCCTCATTCTACCTTTCCCCAATAGGTTCTCCCCTTCAAATTTGTTCATGGAGTTGACATTCAAAATGAGATCCAATACATTAACACTTTTCCCTAACGGACTATACTGAATAATATAAACCATGTTTTGATATACCATATATCCCTCTACCATAGAACCCTTAGGACGTGCTCTTTGTCTAACCAAAGAATTCAATGATTTCAAGTGCCTCTCAACCATCCACATTGATCTTCTATGTACATGTCCACACTTTTCAATCTCCTCGACTTAGTGTATGAGGTAGTGTTCTTATGCATTGAAAACTATTAGAGTTACTTTTTCATTTCACACATTAGACGAGGAATTTGTTTCCTCCAAAACTTTATATCTTATTTATCGATTTATTTAGATGACAACCATCTACAAATGAAGCAAGAAAATTATAGGTTTCAACAAAAAATATATATAGTACATGACAAGTAAAACACATGCAGCGAAATATGAGTTGTAAAACAAATTATTGAACATATTACACTTTGCACATAAATCTCCACTTACCTAATGTATTTTATTGAGATCATAAATGACTTGTTTGACATTGTTGTCAAATTTTTCTGGGAGAGATAGAGGTAGAACATATTATAAAAAAAATAATGATTGATGGAATTTATTCCCAAATTAGTAGAGAAGAAGAACATAAACAAGATGTTTCACCAATGTACAAATATATTAAAAAATCACCTTAATGAACATATGCCAATCATGAGTTTTTATTCCACCTAATTCACCTTTATTTGTTACAATATTCTTTATGTTTGAAGAAAATCCAGTTGGAAATTTAAAATTTTCAACAACCTCTTTAACATCCTTTCTTTGCTACTCTATCAATAAACATGGAAGGGCACTTATATTATCACCGCCTCCGTCGCAATTCGAATGAATCACACTTTTCTTTGCATGATTCGCCTCCTTAATGTCATTACAAGTCTTGAAATTTTTTTATTTATCTCTCCTTCCATATATGATTCACCATAAGGTATATATTACATTCTTCCTTATGTGCATTGTATCAAATAAATGAAAATTCTCTAGGTTTTCATAGTAGCGGAGTCTATTGAATTGCTCGAGATAACTTTTCATTCCTAATGGAAGTGCCTTGTTATTAATGCCTTGATGACCTACAAGGTGAATTATAATTAAAGATATTATAACAACAATGCATATCAATTAGTAAAGTGAAGAAAATGAAACAAAAATATAAAATAATCGAAACACATCATGTATATTGATACATAGACAATTTGATACATACTTTGAGAGTCTCTATTATATTGCCACTTCCATGCACGAGGTGCCATTCTCTATGGTTTTAATCTAGTCTCTTTTTTCCCATTGAAAATTGTTTTTCAGTGCTTTGATACCTATGGTTCTTAGAAAGGAAGTTCCTATACTCACCAAACACCTCCTTTCCTAAGCTTCTTGAATGATGAAATTTCATCTTAGGACCACAAACTGGACAAGAAAATTTACCCTTTGTTTGAAGAACTACAAGAGATGGAATAATTTTTAGATCAATTATTTTAAGTATATACAATGAAGGTACTATTTAAAAAACACACATGAATTTAACTTGACAAAATTAAACACTATTAAAGTGCAAGGTAATGTTATAACATACCACAAAAATGTGTTAGCCTTGGGGCATAGTGAATTGAACATACAAGCATTGCATGGAATTCAAATTCCCTTTGTGCATCTACTAGTCTAGAGATATCATACATAGTGACATTGTTCCATAAGTCCACTAACTCATCGATAAGAGGCTCGATATATACATTCATATATTTGATATGGTACTTACCTAATTGATTGAACAAACAATACATAATTACTACATATATGAGTAAATAAAATAAAAAAGACATAATTACAAGACAGACCTGAACATATATGAATAAACAAAAAAATATAAGACATAATTATGAAGCAAACAAGACAAATGAGATGTTATTGTGTTAAAAAAATTATTCTAAACAAATTAATACTTGGAACAATTATTGTCAACATTATGTGCTCCCTCTTTATTGACATCCATGAAGGAATGTTATTGTTGATAACAAAAAAGGGCCACACAGAGTAAATATGAACTCTCCAAATGGATTGACACTGTCAACTACTAATGAAAGCCTAATATTATGAGGCTCTTCTTTAAACTTTGACCAAGTTTCCTCTATATTCCTAAATGTAGATCCATTTACAGGCATTTGAATCACACCATCTTCACTTATTTTCATTGCATGGTAATCTATAAATTGTGTTATGCTTTTACACCTAAACAATTGTCGC
The DNA here is from genome assembly GCA_031772625.1 of Pinus tabuliformis. NCBI lineage: Eukaryota > Viridiplantae > Streptophyta > Pinopsida > Pinales > Pinaceae > Pinus > Pinus tabuliformis. Next base: position 696,799,683 of record CM062805.1, on the reverse strand, counting down.
AAACGTGGAATTATAGGAATACAACGAAGAACCTTGTGATGCACCTTTTTTGTTACTTTATTGGTTTGATATCTACTCTCATCACATTTTGGGCATTATTATCTCAATGCATGTTCTTTATAATATAAAATATCATCATTAGGACATGCATGAATATCTTGATACTCCATTCCCATATCTTTAATAATAACATGTAAATCTCAGTATTTACGAGGTAAAACATTTGATGGTGGCAACAAAAATTCATCTAACAATATACAACATAAAAAATTAGTAGTATTGGTTAATGTAAACAATATTAGTCATACATATTGCACCCAAATGATGATCAACATAGTAACATTAAAACAAAGGAAAAAAATTAGTTCTTTATCATGTTGTACTAAATGTCAAAAAATATATTACATACCTTAGGAGTTGTGTCACACATGTGTTTGACAAACCATTCACCACCTTTAAGTTGACCAACAACAATACAATAGAGAGAAGAGATATTTCTGAGCCTTCATAAAGAGGTTGACATACCCTCTCAAGTACAGGTATATCATAAGAACTATCATACTGGTTGCCATCATCATCCATTCCAAGATTATTAAATGTCTCCTAGATCAATATATTTGTCACATCTTCTTCAACTATGTTATCAACATCATTATCTTCTTCCACAGGATCATTAGCTTGATCCTCAATATCTGCTCCATGTTCTTGAACAGACGCTTGTTGCGTCGAGAGGCACATTCTGCAACCCAGTATGAGGGGATGTGTAAGTATCCCACGTCTCCAATAAAATAATAATAAAAATAAAAAGATTAATGTATGCCCAAAACAATATTGAAAATAACCATATAAATAAAAAAAACTATAATACAATTCAATAGAAAGAACTAAGCTCCAAAATATTTTAATATTTCTTTTAATTAAATATTTGTAAACTAAATATTTAAAAGGAAAAACCATATCCTATGGATATATTAAAATCTTTAAAGACATAAGAATTTTCCTTGTCAAATTTGTAATATTTGAATATATTAATTTGATGTAGTTTTATTATAAATTTTGTTATCATGCCATATAAAAAACATCATTAAATGTACTATTAATATTATTAGATTTAATAACTTTGGATTAATAATTTGAGGAAAGGTTTGCATCTCAAAACCTAAAAGTTGAATGATTTATGCATTCAATGGTCACTGAAAGGAAAATGAGAAGGGTGGGTTGGTGAAACCTCATCTTCCTATAGAGCGAGGTGACCTACTCCGCGTGGAAGTACTTTGGGTAATGTTTTAACTGCTTCAACCAAGAAATTAAAAATCATTTCTCCGTAGGCGCTTTCTAGTGGTATCTCCGAAGATTCCAAGAAGGCATTTTAGCTCGATTCTTCGAAGGAATTTTAGGTTTAAATTTTATTCTCTAACAATGTTGATTCTTCAATCGATTGACATGATAGATCTAGAGTTAGATGGATCTAGTCTGGTTAATTGTGCCGAGAGGTGCTTTCTAGTTCAGTATGCAAGAGATGTTGGAATGTGATGTCCTGTAGACATTTTGACTCGGTTAAACTACATTAAAAAATAAACAAATATGTGTAACATAATGTAATGTAAACATTTTAACTCGATGAACATAAAATAAAAAATAACCCGAGACAAAAACATTTTTATTTGGCCGACTTGCGCTCTCTAACCCAGCATACAAAATATCTTGTAATGTCTTGTCATGTAAAAATTTTGACTCAGTCAAATTATATTAAAAATATATGTGTAAGGTAATGTAATGTAAACATTTTAACTTAGTGAAAATAAAATAAAATAAAAATAAAAATAACCCTACATGAAACATTTTTGATGGGCGAAGATAAAATAAAAATAATAAAAAAAGTAACATTAAAATAAAAATAACTTCATGGTATTCATCTATAGCATTGACCCATGGAAATCATGTGGAATATATCCTATTTAAAGATGGAAATAAAACTAACCTATATTTGATTTGATCCCTCTCGGTTCTTGGTAGATCCGAAGTTAAGATGGATCTAGGTTGGTACTACAACCACCTCTTCCTCATCGAGCAATGCCCTCGGGGGCCCATACCATACAATTACAATCAATAAAGTAATATTAGTACATATAACAAACATTTAAACGATACAAACGTTTACAATTATAATATAGGAAAAAAAACAACAAAGACAAAGACAAAGACAACTTAGGTGAGAGCGAGAAACAAAGACAACAAATCAATGATGATGTTGTTGCAATTTTAAGAATATGGTGAAAAAATCTAAGAAAGATGTTATTTTTGTTGACATGTAGGAAGATAGAAACTTTCTGAGATATATAGTCACAACCATCACAAAAAACATGTTGATCATTTTTCATTTTTCATTGTAATGTAATATTATTTCTTGATTTCACTTGGAGACCAAAAGTTTTAAGAGGATGGCAACTTTCCTTGGCCAAACTTGGGAACCACAGTTTAATTTACAATGTGTTGATAATTGAGGGGCTTGGGGATAACATGTTAGTGTTTTGAGCATTATGGGTTAGGGTTTAATATGGGGTAATTAGGGGTCAAGGATAGGGGTACTTAATGGTTTAGGGGTTTATAAGGGCTCAAGGGCTAAGGCCTTAGGGGTTAATAGGTTATTGTCCATCCAAGGGTCAGGTGTACTTAGGAGTTTGTATTCTATATAGAGCAACCATAAGCTTAGGTGAGAGAAAGAAAAAAATACAACAAATAAATGCGATCATGAAGATTGTACAATTTAGAAAGATGTTTAATATTATGTTGAAATGTTTTAGGAACAATCACCTAACAATCATCAAACCCTTTTCATTCCATAATATTTACCAATGTACTCAAATTACAAGACCCAAACAATAATACCAATGAATCTAAGAAATACCAATTAATTTCAAGCAGGAAAAACTCAAGGTAAATACTACAATATTGTTCATAACGACTTCCATAAGACAAGATAATGAGAGGGGAAAGGACACAAAATGTATTTGATCCCCAACTCCTTTCAAATATTCGATTATGACAAGTGGAGGGTGGATCTTATATTATCCTTTTTAATCTTTTTTAATAAAAAATATTTCTAATAAGGATGTGGACTTTTGTCCACGGGGTCTTGGATGGGCAGTGATTAGGTGCTATGTTAAGGCACTCCTTGATGTGAAGTCATCGGTTCAATTCCCTGCCCCGATTGGGTTGTGATATATTGGACATGATGAAGATGTAGTTCTACCAAGCTTACAAAAAAAAGGATGTGGACTTTTAATATTATATGAAAGGTATTCTCACAATGAAAGTTACTTCTAAAATTAGTTGGCAGTTAGATGGGTCTAGGAATGTACAAGAGGAAGATAAGTATTTCTTATTATTTATTTTTTGGTCTTTTGTTTGTCTCTAATTATTCTTTCTATACCATTTTATTCATAATCTCCTATTTTTTGTATCATTTCCCCTAAATAAGTAGGTCTAATGTTGTCTAGCTTAGCTTATCAAAATCAAGGAAACAATGTGTTTGTTGATCTAACTTATTAGTTCCATTTTATTTTGTATTTTCATCATATGTTTTCACTTATAAAATTTGAAATCAATAACCTATGTAAGAAAATTAGATAGTAACCCTTTTTTTCTTTAGGTGAGTGGTAGGGAACCCACTCAAGACATTTTTCACAGGAAACCCTTTTTTACTAGGCATGGGGTCAATATCGCCTTCTACACAAAATGGGGTATTCCTTCTTTCTGACTACCTGGTTGATTTGACCAAAATGTCAAAAATTGACTCCTTTGTACTTAGTAGTAAGTGAATGTTGAAAAAATGTAGCAAGAAAGGTTCAATTTGACTTTAGCCTTTGTCAAATTGAATAAATGATATTTCCAAATCAGTAGGACAACTTGGAGGCAGTTAACTAGGGTGACATGGATCTTGTTCACTCAGTTAGCTCAATAAATTTGAGTTAGAGGGATTGGAGTTCAATTATGCATGCGTGATTGTTGAATTTTAGTAATCTAGTTCAATTATTTTTAGTTGTATTCATTTAACTGAACTCTAACTATTGATAGAGTCAGTTGAAGATCAGTTGTTTAGTGGGACAATAGTCTAACTCAGAGATCTATCAATTAACTGATCAATGTTGAGATGGGGTCCCTTGGGTCAATTTTGGGCCAAAAGCCCAAGTTTTGATGTAAAATATGAAAAGTCTCCGCAAATTATGGTCGCAAAGCGCGTAGCTAGTTAAAATTCAAAAAGGGTTTTTACCCTCCTTTATGTACAAATAAGTCAGCTTTTGAGATCTACCCAATGTCCGTGGACCATGGGATTGTATAATAGGTGTGTCTTAGAGAGTCTAAGGCATGGAGATGATTGTGTCGATGGGTACGAAGGAATAATTCTAGTGCAGAGAAGGAAGTCTTAGAGGGGAAAGGCTTTGTAGCTAAGTGCGCTAAGGCCTAGAGTAGTGTTTGCAGCTGAGTGCGCGGACCCCTAAAGCTGAGTGCGCAGGGAAGTTTTGAGCTTGTAAACCTTTGCTGAATATCAATAAAGAAGATTGTTCCAGAAATTCCTATGTTTAGTCCCTTTACTTCTATTATGTATGAATGCACTATATGCTATGATGAATGATGGTTTTATAAAATAATGATGTATTGATGCATGACTTTACTTGATCTGTATTGTTATTTCAACACAATTAATGTTAAGTGATTAAGCGAAGATCATAACGCTTCCTGTTAAAGTTATTGAACACTTAGGTAGATCTGAGTAAATATTGGTCTAAGAGTAATCTATGGTGCGCGTAATTAGTTAATTCACCTGTTCAGGGTTAGAAAAATCTTCACGAAGGTTTAGAAGCTGATTCAAGAAAGTTACTGCCGTAAGCCATAAGTGCTTAAAGATCTGCGCGAAGGCAGATCTAGGTCACAGAAAGACATCACACTGATCTCTGGGTGTGGAAACTTGGTTCCAGCATCCCCCCATATTGCTTCGGGTGAGACTTCATTCCACGCACGATGGATTGATACTGAAAGGGCCAATAGTGTAGGGATTTGTTTGGTGCAACTAACTTTGAACCTGGGTCAGGACTCCTTAAGCCAACAAATGGTTCCGTTGTTGGGACCGGGATCTGCATAAAGAGATGTGTGATGTCGCATCACTGGAATTCGACCAAGAAGGAAATTAAGAAGTGTTTGGATAGAAATATCCATGAATTCGCAACGCAAGAAAACAGAAATCCACTCCTGACAAAAGAACAGTGGTTGGATAGATATTTATACATAGAAATACACGAAATCTTCTTCTGCACCTTCCCAATCGAACTATACAAGTCAATCGCTAAATTGGCAGATGGCTAAGGAAGGTGGAGGTTTGATGGTCCGATAGTGTGGACCCCAGAGCTCATTCAGAGGTTGGAAGCTTCTGAATATAAGATCATGTGCACAGTTGATCACTGTCTTGATCGAGTCATAGGAGGATTTGTTATAGAGTTCATAGTTGATACCTCATTCAATTACAATGAAGTAGAGCGACGCTTCTTCAAGGGACCGCGAGGTAAGTGTTTGAGATCCTTGAATAGTTGGATTAAGATTCTCTTGTGTGAAAAGAGGGTTATGCCATTACCTTGATTTTGGATCTATTCAAAGTGGACAAAGCTTTAGAAATCAAGGAAAAGCAAGTCCTGAATATGGTCCATAAATTGGACCTCCTTCAAGTGACGACGAGGGAGCGGCACAGGCTTCACCACAGAGTGATGTCCAGTTGATAAGGTAGGGTTTTTTGCAGTTACCTTATCCGTACACACCACCTCCACCTTCACCTCCACAACAAACACCTTCGCCCACACTGCCACCACCACCCCCGCTAGTAAACAATGTGTCGAATATGATGAAGTTGCCAGTTTTCAAGGGATTAGGAAGTGAGGATCCAAATAAGTTTTGGTTTTTTGCGAAGGATACAGATGATAATATAAAGAAGGCATAGTTATTCACTGCTCTGTAGGACCACGCACTAACATGGTATGTTAAGTACTGCATTGATAATTTGTTGACGTCATTGGCAGATAATCATACCACTTTGAACAAGGAGTTCAGTAAGCCTAAATCTACCTCGCAATCGGTAATTGGATTTAAGGAAATCCTGATGAGGCTTGGTGAAACACCATGGGAGCTAGATCAAAGACTAAAGTGCGAGATCTATGAAGCTAATATGAATCTCACATATAGTCAGCACTGCGATTGGTTTATAGCCACGCTCCTGCCCCACCTAAGGATTTCTTTGTCACAGAAAAAGATAGGAACTCAGGTGGAAGCCCTGGAAATTGCGATGAGATTGCATGAGACACCTATTTGAGATTCTTCTTTAGGAGTTCAACAGATTGATGTAGAGTTGCAGAACCTCTGCTTGGAGTTACAAAGCTTGAAAAAGGAAAAAGTGGCTCAGCTAAAGGTGCGTGAAGAAGTTTGGTGCCTCAAGTGTAAAAGCCAGGGCCATGATGAAGATGAATGCCCTATCTTTGTGAATTATATTACAGGGGGAGGGCTAATGCCCTTGAGGCAGAAAGCTCTAGCTGGACCAAGTGTGGGGCCTGCACTATGGTGCGCTAATTTTCAAGTGGGCGGAAAACATGTCACAGATAATTGTCATTTGCTACAAGCGTTTATACAGACACCACAACAATTGTTCTACGATTTCTACAAATCAGTGGGCCACGATGTGCGCCACTATCGAAGCTATGAATTAATGATGGAGAGGACACCTACGTATTGAATGCAAGCAGAAACTCGGCCTCTGAATTAGGGCGCTGAGGGAGCGCACAGAGGATATTAGGGATGCGGATGAGGTCGAGGAGGAGGAGGACTTGGTAGAGGTTCTGGACAAGTAATTTGCTATAATTGCGGAACAATAGGGCACCACACGTGGGAGTGTACAAATCAGACATGCGCGTCATGTCAATATTGCACTCAATTTGACCACACAATCAAAGAATGTCCTATGATGATGGCCAAGATGTAGGAGAAGAAGGCACAACCTCAGCATCCTACACAAAACTTACAAATGATGAGGTTCTAACCCCGCGAAGAGGACCCGAATGTGAATATCGTGCTGGGAAGCGGGATTGCGACTAATGATGATAAGGGAAAAGAGTCTGAAGAAAGTGGATGGGTCTGCAAGGCCCCAGAAAAGGAGACTGGTTTTGATCTGGAGTGCACAAAGGAAAAATTCATGGAAACAAAGAAAAGCTTCATTGAGGCCTCTACCTCAGGAAGTCAGGATAAATTGCCTACAGCGGTTGACCCCTAAGTTCTTACCACCTTCTTGGAGACTTGTATGAAACTACTGCGCGATAGCAAGGCTGTGAAAGGGCTACAATAATTAATAAACAAATGTGTCGGTAAGGAAACTGCTGCTGAAGGACACCACACAGTCAGAAAGGCCGGAAAACAGAAGGTAAGAACAGGGCTTGAAATGAGGCTCATCGCACAAATAGGAGACTATGAGATGGAATGTGTTATTTTGGATATGGGATCTGATGCGAACATTTTTCCTAAACAGACATGGGAAAGAATGGGGAGACCTGCACTGTAGTGGTCTCCAATTCAATTGAGGATGGAAAACCAGCAGAAGATTATCCCCATGGGACGATTGTAGGGAGTTACCATAGATATAGAAGGTCTGTGTGCATTAGCTGATTTTGAAGTGATAGAGATTGTTGATGCTAGAAATCCATACCCCGCGCTCCTGGGAATTGATTGGGCTATCAACATGAATGGGGTCATCAATTTTGTTAGGTCCCTACAATACTAGTGATTACCCCATTACTATTGTAGTTGTATCCCTTATTAATATTGTTGTGCCCTTATTGCCCCATATTGTTATTACTGTGCCCCATAGAATCCCTCTATTGTTATTTTTGTGCCTGTATATTATTATTGTTAGGTCGGCTAGGGTATATTGTGACTCCTTAGACTCCTATATATGGAAAGGAGGTTTTGTCAATTGAATCATCAAGGAATCATTCATTTGAGTAATGTAAAGGAGGTTGCCCCCTTGAAGAGGCTGAATTCTAAGGCGTTGATCTATCTATTCTATCCTTTTGTGAGCTGGTTTCATAACATTTGGTATCAGAGCTTTGGATTCTAGGGTTTCGATGCTCCAAATAGGTCATTGTAGAATTTTCGCTATAACTTTTTTCTGTGACGTTTCAGAAGCGAATAAAAAAATAAAAATCGTTTGAGACAAAATCACACTAAACCTTGAGTCTAAATTTTAAAGCTTTTCACGCTATATTTGTGGAGATATGATCTGAGGAAGTTGGTCTTTTTGCAGACTCTTGAATTACATTCCAAACAGGTGACCTGGGGAAAATTATCATAACTTTCTCTTTGAGGATCGGATTGAAATTTCATAAGAAGGTACAGAAAGAGGATGGACTGTAGTTTCTTGTATATATTTTTAGAGCCAAAGGTCAAAACAGGGACACGTGGCATGTTGTACAAGTTCACTCTACTAAACTAGTCTATAATCAGATCACTGTGGGAGATTTGGTATAACTCTTCCTTGGAGAATCCAATTTGGATCAGACTAGTGGCATTGGAAAGAGGACACTAAGGGCAACTACAGATCAAAATTTCAGAACTAGATGATCCTAAATTACAGAGATACATCAGAGGCAATATCGAGCTCCTACAAAGTGAAAAAAGGTGTGTAAATTTTTTTAAATTTTTGGTTAAGCTTGGTTTGAAAATTTATTTTGAAGGAATTCAAAGGATATAGTAGAGCATTATTATCGGTAACTGATGCCCCAAGGAAAGAAAATGCAAAAACCTAGTAAGCAACCTGAAAGCTCTAGCATGACTCATGAAGAAGAGGAATAAATGCTACATGATATATCAAAATTACAAGACCAAGTGCAACAAATGTCACTCTCACAAAAGCTAATAGAAGCTAAGATAAATGGCATGGAATCTAAGATAAATGGCATGGAAGCTAAGATGAATGACGTGGAAGCTAAGATGGATGATTTGAAGATAGATTTGAACAAATATTTGAAGACAGACATGGCAGATTTGAAGAAAGACATGGCAGATTTGAAGACAGATTTGACAAATTTTCTACAAGAAATACTTACTAATGGTGAAAGGGTAGTAAAGGAAAATCATGATGTGAACAAAAGAAATGTTAATAATGATTTCATAGACTCTAATGTTGGATCGAAGACCCACCATATTCCAAAAATCGATATGAGGAAGTTTGATGGCAAGGATCCCACAACATGGATATTACAAATGGAGCAATTTTTCGATCTCAATAATGTGCAAAACACACAAAAGGTACATATTGCAACTTTATATTTGGAAACAAATCAGTTTGTATGGTATCAATGGCTTTTCTCTCATAAAAAAATTATCACCTGGGCAATTTTTACAGAATAATTGACAGCACATTATGAGGTTAAAAAAAGAAACACTTTTTTTAGCCGATTGATAAGTCTCAAACAAAAGGGTTCAATAATGGAGCACATTGAGGAGTTCCAAAAATTGAACATAAGGGTAAAAAATATTCCAGAGGAGCATAGGATTGATGTGTTCATAGGGACTTTAAAGGATAATATCCAATATGATGTTCGCCTTTGGAAACTTGATTCATTAGAGAAGGCATTCAGGTTAGCAAGAAAAATGGAAAGCAAAATTATGGCAACCAGGAAGCATACCACTCACAACTATAAAGATAGAAGTGTTGTTGCCCCTAGTCTTCCACAACCTATAAGGTTGAAACCACAACAATTGGAAGAAAAAAGAACAAAATGGCTTTGTTACAGTTGTGATAGCAAATACACTAAAGGTCATAAGTGTGCTGAGGAGAAATTATTCTACATAGATTGTGAAGAGGAAGAAGAAAAGGAGCAAGAAAGGTCAAAAGAAGAGGATATACTCCAGGAACAAAGCCTAAATAAAAAAGAAATGAATCCGACCACATCTTGTGATGCATTGGTGAGAATTACCACTCCTCAAACCATCAAGATAGAAGGACAAATCAAGAAGAAAAAGGTAATAGGGTTGATTGATTCAGGAAGTACCCACAAGTTTATTCATTGTAAGGTAGCAAAATAATTGAATTTCTTCCTATATCCAGCACCAAAGTGTCAAGTGATGGTTGCAAATGGAGGAACAATAAATTGCTCTGGAAAGTGCCATAATGTCAAGCTATCCATGGGAGAATAAGTATTGACTAGCCCAATGCTTTCCATTCTAATGGGAGGTGCTGATGTTGTACTAGGAGTCCAATGGCTACAATCCTTGGGTACAATAGCTTTTAATTTTCAAGAACATTTCATGAAATTTTTTACAGAAGGAAAGGAATTTGAATTAAGGGGTATTACAGGGAAACCAGGAAAGATAATCAGCTCTAACGGTATGACAAAGCTTCTTAAAAAGGAACAAAGAGGTGTAATTGCACAATTATGTTCACTAGATGTTTCCACATCGAAATCATCTATTTCTCCAGATCTCCAAAAAGTCCTGGACAATCATTCCAAGGTATTTGAGACTCCCAAAGGTCTCCCACCTATTCATTATCATGATCATGCTATTCGTCTGATTCCAAGAAGTGTTCCTCCAAACATCAGGTCGTACAGATATCCCTATGCCCAAAAGAGTGAAATTGAACGTATGGTGGTAGAAATGCTAGAGGCTAGTATAATTCAACCTAGTCAAAGTTCTTTCTTTGCTCCAGTAGTATTGGTGCACAAGAAGGATGGATCATGGCGCATGTGTCCAGATTATAGGGAGCTCAGCAAGATCACTATTAAAGATATGTTTCCCATTCCTATCATTGATGAATTAATGGATGAATTGCATGGATTAATTTACTTCACCAAGTTGGATCTTCGTTCAAGATATCATCAAATCAGAATGAAGACTGAAGATATTTCGAAAATAGCATTTAGAACTCATGAGGGTCATTTTGAATTTTTGGTCATGCCTTTTGGCCTTACCAATGCACCTTCTACATTTCAAGGTTTGATGAATTCCATTTTCAAACCCTTCCATAGAAAATTTGTGTTAGTATTTTTTGATGATATACTAATCTACAACAAATCTTGGAAGGATCATGTTGAACATGTTGACAGGGTGCTACAACTATTGGAGGAGAAATAATTATATGCCAAAAGATCCAAATGTTTCTTTGGAGTACAAGAGGTGGAATATCTAGGTCATATTGTATCTCATCAAGGAGTTAAGGTAGACCCTAGAAAAATTAAATCCATTAAGGAATGGAAAATCCCCACATCCATAAAGCATCTACAAGGATTTCTTGGGTTGACAGGGTATTATCGCAAGTTTGTTAAGAATTATGGGAGTATAGCAGCACCTCTAACAACATTATTGAAGAAAGATGCATTTTCATGGACTCCAGAAGCAACAAAGGCCTTCGAACATTTTAAAGAGGCAATGTGCCAAGCACCAGTCTTAGCTACATCGGACTTCACAAAAACATTTATTGTGGAATGTGATGCTTTAGGAAATGGAATTGGTGTTGTTTTAATGCAAGATGAAAGACCCATTGCTTTTGAAAGTCGTCCAATCAAGGGAAAGTTTTTACACAAAGCTATTTATGAGAAGGAAATGTTGGCAATACTACATGCACTTAAGAAATGGTGACCCTACCTAATGGGAAGACACTTCAAGGTAAAAATGGATCATGATAGCCTTAAATACCTTTTAGAACAAAGATTATCCTCTGAAGAGCAACACAAATGGGTCACAAAGATTTTGGGTTATGACTTTGAAATCATCTACAAAAAAGGGAAGCAAAATGTGGTGGCAGATGCACTCTCAAGAAAGGATGAGGATGTGGAAGCATTGTTGTGCGCCATTTCTATTATCCAACCAAATTGGATAACGAAGCAAGGGAGGAATGGAAGAATGATGAAGAAGTCTAGGCACTTAATTTGAAAGTTACAACAAGATTTCAGTACATATGATACATTTAGCTGGCAAAATGATTTGTTATGGTACAAAGATCGCTTATACCTCTGTAAGAATTCCCAACTCAAACAAAAGATTCTTATGGAATTGCACACTTCTCCCTTAGGAGGGCACTCAGGATTTTTAAAAACTTACCACAGGGTTAAGAAGGAATTTTTTTGGGATGGCCTTAAATCGGATATTCAAAAGTTTGTGGCAGAATGTTTGGTTTGCCAAAAAAATAAAGTTGAAACAATTAAGACCCCGGGTCTATTACAACCTTTATCCATTCCAAGCCAACGTTGGGAGGAGGTTTCAATGGATTTGATCATAGGTTTACCCAAGTCTAAGGGAAAGAGTGTCATCATGGTGGTAGTTGACAGACTTACCAAGTATGCACACTTTTGTGCATTATCACATCCATTTAAAGCCAGTACAGTTTCTACTGCATTTATGGAAACAATTCAAAAGCTACATGGAAATCCAAAGATTATTGTAAGTGACAGAGACCCCATTTTCATTGGAAATTTTTGGACAAAATTATTTTCTTGTCTCGATACTCAGTTAGCTCATAGCTCATCTTATCATCCTCAATCTGGTGGGAAAATTGAGATAGTAAACAAATGTTTGGAAGGATATCTTTGTTGCTTTGTATCTGATAAACAGATACAATGGGTCAAATGGATGCCTCTGACTAAATGGTGGTACAACACTTCCTTCGATATAGCAACAAAAATGACCCCATTTATGGCACTTTATGGATATCAGCCCCACCATCCATCACATCATATTTAAGAGAAAATTCTAAGGTTCAAGCAGTGGAACATCACATCGAGCATCAAAAACAAGTCCTCCAACTCTTAAAGGATAACCTCGTGTTGGTGTAGAATAGAATGAAACAATAGGCAGATCAACATCGCAACGAAAGAAGTTTTGATGTAGCTGATTGGGTATTCCTACAGCTACAACCATATAAACAAATGTCCCTCAAGCAAGCTAAGAAGGATAATAAATTATCACCAAAGTATTATGGTCCATACAAGGCCTTGCAAAAGATTGGTACTATGGCATACAAATTGGAGCTTCCTGCAGCTTCTCGAGTGCACCCAGTTTTCCATGTTTCATGTTTAAAGAAGGTTATAGGCGACAAGCTCCCAGTTCAAACAATATTGCCAGAACTTGATGAGGAAGGAAAAATTCTATTGGAACCGGAAGCAGTCACAGAAACAAGAACTCGACAACTACGAAATCGATCAATTTCAGAGTATCTCATCAAGTGGAAGAACTTATCCATTGAAGATTCCACATGGGAGGATGAGAATTTTATACAGAAGCATCCAGAGCTACTCAAGCATTGAGGACAACACTTTTTTGAAGGAGAGGGGCATGTTAGGTCCCTACAATACTAGTGATTACCCAATTACTATTGTAGTTGTATCCCTTATTAATATTGTTGTGCCCCTATTGTCCCCATATTGTTATTATTGTGCCCCATAGAATCCCTCTATTGTTATTTTTGTGCCTTTATATTATTATTGTTAGGTCAGCTGGGTTATATTGTGACTCCTCAGACTCCTATATATAGAAAGGAGGTTTTTTCATTTGAATCATCAAGGAATCATTCATTTGTGTAATGTAAAGGAGGTTGGCCCCTCGAAGAGGCTGAATTCTAAGGTGTTGATCTATCTATTCTATCTTTTTGTCTGCTGGTTTCATAACAAATTTGAAGAAGCAGACAATGTTTTTTGAAAGGAAATCGCTCCACATTGTAGTACATTGGACCTTGCAAAAGGACCACGCTATATTGAACCGGTCCGTGACTATGAGGAAAGTGATGATGATTTGGATCAGATCTATAAAATAACAATGCGAGACCAAGACTAAGTTAATCTGACAACTGATGGACAAATTTCATGGGACCGCAAAAGTTCCTGTACCTCGGATTCAGACGAAGAGTTGGAACATTGGCAGAACAAGTTGCTTGAAGTATCCAAATCACTATGTTGTGTGTTGTCAGAGGTAAGAAATTTACCTTATTATGATGGTTTAACTGACATAGATAAATTTTTGAATGCTTTTGAAAGAGAAGTTCCAGAGGATTACCGCTTTCAGGCGTTGGACTTGGCACTGCGCTACACCCACTCGGTGGTGGGGTATGCACAAAGACAGCTTTGACTAGTGGCGTGATTACAAGAGGATAATGAGGATGCGATTTGGTCATCCTAAAGTACGGTTAACTGAGAAGTATGACAGGAAGAATGGTTTGCATGATCATTTGGCCAAATGGACTAAAGTGTATGGAACAGAGCGACAGCCAGAATGGGTCCATTTATTCTGTCACACTCTGGACATAATCCCAGTGATTGGTATTTGGAAATAGAGCTATGCAATTGCACCGCGGACTGGGATATCTTAAGAGAAGGATTTTTGATGACCTTCAACTTTGAAGACTGGTTTGAAAGCATTGATGAGGCACTGCAGGAGTTTAATGCAGCGATCTTCCAAATTTTGTAGGATCCTTTAGAATTGGTTCAACCGAATTGGAGCACCCAACTGTGCCATGTGCTAGAATGCTATAATGTGACTGCTGAAGAGGAGGACGAGGATCCAAAGAATATCAATATCCCAGAGGTGGAAGGCCACCGAGAGGTTGAAGGTCTATAGATAGAGAACCCAGATATCACCACGTCGTTGAAGACTGGGCAGGTAAATATTGGTACAAAAGAAGAGCCTAAATTCGCAAAGGTAGGAGATTATTGGGATGATGCCATAGTGGATAAAGTTGCTGAGTTACTCTACAAGTACCAAGATTTTTTTCCTTCAAAATTTTTAGACCTGAAAGGCATCATAGGCGATTTGGGAGTGATGAAAATAACTTTGAAATGAATGCAAAGCCCATTAAGAAGAGGCCATATCGCCTTAATCCAAATACAAGGAAAAGGTACGCTTGGAAGTGGACAAGATGCTTGAGGCAGGTATTATTGAACCAGTGGAGGAATCTGATTGGGTGAGCCCAATGGTAGTTTAGGAAAAGGGGCAGAATGGAGAGATAAGGATTTGCATAGATCTAAGAAAGCTTAATGATGCTTGTGTTTATGATCCTTTCCCAACACCGTTTACTGATGAGGTACTGGAAAATGTTGGAGGGAAGGAAGCCTACTCATTTACTGATGGGTTCTCTGGATACCATCAGATCAAGATCGCGCTAGAAGATAGGAGTAAAACAACCTTCGCAACAAAATGGGGGTGTTTTCAATACATAGTGATGCCCTTCGGACTCAAGAATGTGTCAGCAATATTCTCTCGCATAGCCATTGCGGCTTTCAAAGAATTTATTCACAAATTCTTGGAGGTATATTTTGATGATTGGACAATGTTTGGACTAGTAAAGCACCATGTAGCCAATCTTCTCTTAATGTTGGATACGTGTCGAAGGTATCATTTCACGTTGAACCTAAAGAAGTTCTTGTTTTGTGTCCCCTTTGGGATTTCATTGGGTCATGTGGTATGCAATCAAGGACTCATGGTGGACCCTGCCAAGATTGAGGTAATAATCAATTTGGAAGCCCCAAGGAGTGTTAAACAACTGCACGCAACCCTGGGCCATACTGGGTACTATCAGAAGTTCATCAAGGTGTATGCTCAGATTACCGTGCCCATGGAGAAGTTTCTAAAGAAGGATGCTACATTCTGTTTGGATGAATAATGTCAACACAATATATATGTCTTGAAGGAAAAGATGGTCACCACACGGATATTGGTCTTCCCAGATTGGAAGAAGGAATTCCATGTGCATGTTGATGCCTCGTGTATTGTGCTGGGAGCAGTGCTGACACAGGCTGGAGAAGGAGAGATGGATCATCCTATAGCCTTTGCAAGAAGAAAGTTGTTAAAGGATGAAAATAATTATTCGACAACGAAGTGCGAAGGATTGGCTATGGTGTACGCGCTCCAAAAATTCAAACACTATTTGTTGGGTGGACAATTCAAGATGTACACAGACCATTCTGCATTGAAATATCTAGTCAATAAACCTGTGTTGAGGGTGGGGGGGGGGTAATATGCAGGTGACTGTTGTTATTTCAAGAATATGATTTTGTGGTAATCATGAAACCAAGAAGGTTGAATGCAAGACCTGACCATCTGTCGCACACTGAGACAGGAGAGGAGCCTACTAATTTGGAGGAAGGGTTGCCCGACGCACTGCTCTTCATGGTGCACATAGCATATAATCACTTTGTGGATATTATCCACTTCTTGACTACAGGGATGGCTCCAGAAGGGTACACCAGTCACCAGAGAAACGAGTTGGTAATGCGCGCAGAATATTTCTCTGTAATTGTTGGACATTTGTATAAGATGGGATCGGACAGGATACTCTGACAATATGTGCCCTATTTTGAACAAAATATCATCCTCGCCGAAGCTCATAGAGGAGTTGTGGGAGGACATTATGCAGGAAAAGCAACAACGTAGAAGGTTTTGTGCACTGGGTTGTGGTGCCCAAGGCTGCGTTAGGATTCTAAAGCATATTGTAAGGCATGCGATGCATGTGAGAGAATGGGTAGACCATTGCGGAGGGATGAGCTACCACTGAATCTGCAAGTGTCATTGTAGCCATTTGAGAAATGGGCAATTGAATTTGAAGGGCCGATTCAAACCCCAGGCAAGAAAACAGGTGCGTGTTATATCATCACCACGGCCGAATATCTGACCAGATGGGCAGAGGCATAGCCTGTGAAAGACCATACAGGGGTAGCAATAGCAAAGTTTTTGTTTGAATATGTGTTGACCAGGTTTGGTTGCTTGAAGGTATTAGTGAGTGATCGCGGTACGCACTTCCTCAATGAAACAATCAGCGCACTGACAGAAGAATTTCAGGTTTATCATCAAAAGGTACACCATATCACCCCCAGGCTAATGGAACGGTGGAGCCTTCAATAAGATATTGGAGTATGCACTGACAAAGATTTGCAATGTGCAGCAAAATTTTTGGGATGTGCGCGTATCGGTAGCAATATGGGTGTACAAGACTACTTAAAAAAAGATAATAGGTCAGACACCTTTCTGGTTGGTCTATGGCATAGAAGCTGTGATGCCTATGGAATATGTCGTGTCTAGTCTATGCATAGCAGCTTTCATAGGGAGGGCCGATTGCGGAGCCTTGGAATAACGGCTCATGAAGTTGATGGAGCTCGAAGAGGACAGATTCTTGGTTGGATTTCATCAGCAAGTATAAAAGGAACAAGAAAAGGAATGGCACGATTGACACATCAAGCTGCGCACATTCAATGTAAATGACTTGGTTTTATTATATGATAGTAAGTTCGCTAAATTTCTAGGAGAGTTTTAGATGCACTAGTTGGGACCATACATCATCAAAGAAATCACAGATGGGGGCACAGTTTATCTCGCGAAGTTGAATGGAGAAGCATTTCGGGGAAGGCTAAATGGAAGCTAGTTGAAGCCATATAGAGGGGATCTAGCTCAATGACTACATGACGGCAGCATAGTCTTAGCACTCCAGGTAGCTGCAAGGGAGTGCAGGACTATAAACTACACTTCTTGGTTTGTGGAGCTACATGACAAAGGTGCTCCGCAAAAAAGGGTGATGCCACAATAATAGAAGGTGTGTGAAGGGAGCTGCACTATGGGGGGAGATGTCGCATAGCACAGCCAGAAAATGACCATTACAGTCACTGTTCATTATTTGACAGCTAGGAGATGGTTAAGAGGAGTGGGGGGGTAGCATTTAAGGCTAAAATAATTGAAGATCTACTGCCAAACCAGCATTTATGGACAAATTTTGGGGGGAACACTCAGATTTGAATTCAAATTCACCTATAAATTATGTGTGCCAGTCCAGCAGAGAACAATTTGCACCCTTAGAATTTTTTATCTGTGTTGTCGTCGCTTATGAATCCTCAGTTGTTCACAGATTTGGTCACAAGCTCTGTGTTTGATACTTTACCTAAGGATACCCAACAGTTTATTCGCAACAAATATGTCAGGACCAGGTGAGACTGCAAGCACCAAAGGAACTGTTGCCTCCAAAGGAGTGGCTCCAGAAGTTGTGTTCATGGAGGCTCTGGCTACTATGCCTACGGTGCCAAGGTCACCTAGGCTAAAGCCTACACCAGTGCGTGAAACCCCCAAACTGAAGAAAGACAAGTAGAAGAGATCAATGCCAGTGCGCGAGTTACCGAGAAAGCACTCTGCTA
Organism: Pinus tabuliformis; assembly: GCA_031772625.1. Lineage (NCBI taxonomy): Eukaryota > Viridiplantae > Streptophyta > Pinopsida > Pinales > Pinaceae > Pinus > Pinus tabuliformis. The sequence continues at coordinate 696,781,486 of CM062805.1, read as the reverse complement.
CCCAGGCCCAGAAGAAATATAAGCTGCTAGCGAAGGATAAGGAGAAGGTTGTAGATTTAGAGGTCGAAGAGGGCGTATAGGATATAGATGTTGAGGGCATGGAGCCCATCTCCAAGTTTCTGGATTATATCCCTCCACGTAAAGTAAAGGTGAAGGTCACCAAGGACCCAAACGTGGAGAAATTCCTCATTCATATGCCCTTGCTACTAGAAAGAATCACCTTTCAAGGTCCACGCCTGGCATGTATTCGCCATTTAAAAATGTAAGGCTAGGATTTGGCTGACCATGAGAGGTTCCCCCACCTCGCAACGGAGAATTAAATGAAGCAGGTGTATTACAAAGAACAGGTGTCACTGTGTTTGAGCCAATTGAGTGGATTCACATAGTAAATCAATCAGGGTTGTTGAACCTACTATGGGTGACCCACTACCACCCTTCCAATATCAATATCATCTATATAAAGAAACTGCTGACTTTGGTGCATGATGGGTGTTTATGGTTGAGCATGCCTATCCCCATCATGAACATGCTTATCCATTAGATCATGCTCCTACCACACTCAGGCTTGAATTCGTCCAAGGATTTTGGCAGAAAGATCAATGAGCGCAACTTGACAAAAAATATGAAGAATAAATTTGACCTAGTCAAGAAGCCGCGTAGGTACTCCATAACGTCCAACAACAACCCCGCAGTACAAATTGCGATGCAGATATTAGCCAGTAAACCCATGAGGAAATGCCGCGCGGACGAGGTTCCAACGCCCATGATCTCATTAGCTGCACAGTGCACGGAGGGCATGCAATTTGACTGGTTGCGCTACCTCTACAATGAGTTCCTTGCGAATTGTCATGAGGCTCAAGACGAGAGCAAGACCTTCCACTACACGTGGTTGTTGCTCTCCATTATGCTAGTTTCTTAGGAGCTGCAGGAGGACAGTCAGTTTCCTCCCTTGGAGAAAGGATTGCCGGAGGCTGCACATTTTGCCTCCCTTTCGGCTACAAAGGACCCCATGTGGGTCATGGAGACAAAAAATTTCTAGGTTTTAATGGAGGTGAGCATTCACATGGCCATCAACAAGCAGCCACAGTTGTCCTAGACTGTGTATGAGTAGTTGTTGAAGTACGCAAAGTTCAAGGCAGGCTTCCACTATGTGTATATTAGGGTGTGGAAGTATCCATAGTAGAAGTGGTTTGATCTGTCCTATCTTACCATGGATGATGCCATTCAGGAAGTCATGAAGCGCTAGCTAGCAGTTGGCACTCTTCTTCTGATTTGGTCGCGAGTACCAGCAAAGGTGCAGGGAATTACACAGAGAAGAAGGAGGCAGCAAAGCAGGCAGTCAAGAAGTTGGCCGCATAGTGAAGGAAGGAGGGCGAGGAGAAGGCCTATCTATAAAAGGAGTGCACTACAAATCGGCAGGATGAACAGGAACAACGTGACTCCGAGTGAAGCAGTAAATACCCTTTGCCCCAGACCGAGGAAGAAGAATAGTCAGAGCAAAGTAGTGGTGGTGATGAAGGATAGAGCACTCCATTCCGGGTGAAGAGGTACATGGAACAGCATAAGGAGGGGCCCTGAAAGAAGTCAAAAGCGATGATGCCACTGCTCTATCCCATTACGCTCACATAAGGCGATCTTGACAAGATCAGGGATAAAGTGTGCGACATCACTGCGGAACTATTGCAGCAATTCGAACAACAACACCTGTAGTCACTAGGCACTATTCAAAAGGATCTGCATGAACTTCAGATCTAGACCAAGAGGATCCATGTGGGTGCAGGGCAAGTGAGCGCCGCACAGACGAACTTGGCACTAAGGACTAGTCAGGCCATCGAGATGGTCAGATCAATGGATCTCTAGGTAGTTGCGCTACTAGAAGGGTCCTTGAGTATGGAATCAGCCAATGACAAGGACATCGTAAGTACTCTGAGGAAGATTTACCTCAACCTCATAGCGCTCCCCAACAAATATCTTCACATGCTGCAGATAGGTGTGACGGCCGAAATAAGAGAACAGGAGTAGTGCATTCTCAGCTTAATAAGTGAATATTGGGTGAACAATAAGAAAATTTTCACCGAGAAGATGGAGGCCTTGAAGGCAAAGGAAATGATCCAGGCGCAGAGCACCCAACTGGTGGTCGTAGTTGCAGAGGCATGCAGGATAGTGCCAGAGTTACAAATACCTGAGGAGGCACTGCTTGAAGCTAAGATCCGAAAGCTAGCTACGAATGTCCACGATGCTAAGGCAGAGGTGGCCAGAGTTTAGTTTGAAATGAATATGAAAATCACAGAATGGGAGCTCAAGTCACAGTCTTCGACTCCACCAGAAGTTCAGGAACAGCGCGAAGTTGTTATTAAGGAAGGAATTGCTACTGTGGATGTCGCGGTTGTTGATTACACATCTCTGTTTGAACAGGCCATGGAAGTGGTGACGACCCTGCAGGAATATCCCACCCTACAGATCTTAAGTACATAGATCGTGAGCTACAACAGTAGTATGATGAAGTAAGGGCGACGATGCACTCCATTGCTATAGCACAACACCTTGCCAAGCTGCAGGAGGCTAAGTAGCTCCTTACACAGGTGGAGGTAGCACAGAAAAAGGAAGCAGTCCTTAAGGCCAGGTTGGGGCCTTGGTTGGACGAAGCCTACCTAGTTTCGGCCAACATATAGGAAAAATTGGCAAACTTGCAGACTACACAATAGAAGATCAAGCGACCCGGTGAAGGACCAGCCACAGAGCAGCTAGTAGAGCAAGTGAAGCAGGAAGCCACGCAGAGCGTTGCTGAAGTCGTAGTTGTGAAAGTAGAGCTGGGGGATCTTCATAGCAAGATCACCATGCCAGCCGAGTGACTCGAGGGCAAATCACGACCTTTGTGTCGGGGGCTTGTTGGGATGGGGTCCCCTAGGTTAGTTTTGGTGAAAAAGCCCAAGTTTTGATGTAAAAAGATGAAAAGTCTCTGCAAATTGTGGTCACAAAGTGCGTAGCTAGTTAAAAGTCAAAAAGAGTTTTTACCCTCCTTTATGTAAAGATGAGTCAGCTTTTGAGATCTACCCATGGTCCGTGAACCATGGGATTGTATAAATAGGTGTGTCTTATATAGTCTACGACATGGAGATGCTTGTGTCGATGGGTACGAAGGAAGAGTTCTAGCGTAGAGAAGGAAGTCTTAGAGGGGAAAGGATCTACAACTAAGTGCGTAGAGGCCTAGAGTAGTGTCCACAACTGAGTGTGCGGACCCCTGCAGCTGAGTGCGCAAGGAAGTTTTGAGCCTGTAAACCTTTGCTAAATATCAATAAAGAAGATTGTTCCAGAAATTCTTGTGTTTAGACCCTTTACTTCTGTTATGTATGAATGTGCTATATGTTGTGATGAACGATGGTTTTATAAAATAATGATGTATTGATGCACAAATTTACTTGATCTGTATTATTATTTGAATGCAATTAATGTTAAGTGATTACGCGAAGATCATAGTGATTCCTATTAAAGTTATCGAACACTTAGGTAGATCTGAGTAAATAATGGTCTAAGTGTAATTGATGGTGCACGTAAGTATCTAATTCACCTGTTCAGGGTCCGCAAAATCTAGTCGTAGAACTTCACGGAGGTCTAGGGCCGATTCAAGGAAGTTACTGTCGTAAGACATAAGCGCTTAAATATCTACGCAAAGGTATATCTAGGTTCTAGAAAGCCATCACACTGATCTCTAGGTGTGGAAACTTGGTTCCAACATCCCCCAATACTGCTTTGGGTGAGATTTCAGTTAGCTCACCGCGGATTGATGCTGAAAGGGCTAGTAGTGTAGGGATTCGTTTGGCGCAACTAACTCTGAACCTGCGTTAGGACCCCCTAAGCCAACAATCAATCAACCCAAAATAGATAGTGCATGCAAGGAATTCAAATTCCTCAGCAGAAGTGGAGATGACAAGGCAATGTAACGTCAATTGTAAACCTATTTTGAGTGTACAAGTGTTGCATGCAATCAATGATCAATCCTTGGGAATTACACAATTAATTTGGATGAAATTCCTATCTTTTTGGGGCCAATTTCCTCAGGAATTGTGCAAGGAAATAAGAGGCTTTGTGGGAAAATAATTAGCTATGTGTTGCCCATATTTTGTCAATGAGCATAGAGAACAATTATTCTTTTGTAGGTTGAGCTCAGAGTTGGAGCTAGAAATTGTTATAGTTTCTCTATTCAATTTATTAATGTAAAAAGGCTCGAGGGGTTTTCCCTAGTTGGGTTCCCATGGAAATCACTGTGAATTTATGTTTTTTCTTATTGCATGTCTATGCATGTTGTTCTAAACTATGATTTTCATTCCACAAATCAGTTGATTTGAATTGTGTCTCTTGTTTTCAGGTTGAAATATTGAGCAGTTGCAATTTCTATTAAATTTCTACAGTGAATGTTATAGATTAACAACATTACGCCTACTTCAAATGACATTCAAAGTGGAATGTTCTACCTTGCATGAGTCATAATAAGAAAGATAAATTTGGTAAAAATAACCATTAATGATTTATCAAACAATTCTTATAACTATTATAGATTTAATATTACTTCAAGTTTTCTCAAAATTTACAACAAATGTGACCCTTTACTTATCACAAAAAGAGACTTTATATGGAGAGGTATTCACTCTATATCATTTAGGCCTAAAAGTTCATTTTCACCTAAAACATTTTGAAACAGCAAGTGTAAGGCTTGTGTCCCATACCCTTTTCCTTAAAAAATGAGAATTTAGGGTGGTAGAAGTGGGAGGGAATTTAGGGTGGAAGGAGTGGTAGGGTTTATTTACTACCCCAACGAAGAAAAGAGTTAAAATTTTCTCGAGGTCTACGGGAAGCCATCAATAACCAAGCCGAGTTCTAGGCTCTATGGCATGGACTTAGATTACTAGCAGAAGAAAAGGCACAAAAGGTAACAGTTGTTGGTGACTCACTCATAGTTATCCATCAAATTCGATAATGTTATCACGAAGGGAAAGAAGGGTTATGATTAGTAATACTATGATGATTCTAGGAGTTTTTTAAGAATTTATAGTTTTAGGGTACTAAATTTGGTTCTCTTGTGGAATTCTAAACTATGGGAAACTATTAAAGCTTTCTTTCTAGACTTTCAAACTGTTATTTTCGAAATTTTTTGGATGATGTAACTGGAGTTGACTAGGTCCTTCAACATTTTATAAAATATAAAATCCATAGTCGTTTCATTTAAAAAAACACACCACACATAAATTTGCATCCTCTGTCATAAATTATCACTAAATTGAAGAAAATCAAAGTGAAAAGTAAATTTAAGTTTTCGGGATAATTTAAATTAATATAGGAAACTCATTTAACTTTGGTTACAACATCCTTTTTGTACTCAAATTTTAGTTGGAAAGCTTACATGCTTTACCCAAATCATTTATAGTTTTCCCAAATTGCTTTCTAGGTTATGATTGAGCATTTCCTAAGTTGAACTAGGTGATAACTACTTCTTGTTTACCCTTTTTCCTTACTGCCCACATGAACCAACTATAGGAAATTAATATATTGTAGATTCAATTAGAACGTTTGACTATTTTTTTGATAGCATTGCCTAAAATTTTTATTTGTTCCAATTGACTTTAGAAAAAAATGCATAACCATCTTCTAGGAGTATAAGAGCCATTACATCTTCTTGTTTTCTCTCTTTTTCATAACGGTCAAAAAATCAATGTACTTTTAACTCTCTTTTCTTTAGTTAGGTCTATAATATTAAATAAACACCCTGTTAGGGTCCTATAATTTATAGGATCAAATGATGATGGGATATTATCTTTAAGTTGATAGAAATTGTAAATAATATTGTATTCTGAAAATGATTTACAAAAAAAATGATGATGAAAAAGGGGATAAAAAAATGTGTATGAGGAAAGAAAAAATAGAATTAAAAAAAAAAAAGGAAAAAAAAGAAAAAACCCCAAAAAAAGAAAAATATGTATGCAAGTGAGCAAGTCTAAATGCCACTAAAAAAAACAAAAATGCATCAGAGTTACTTTAGAAATTGTTCAAACATAGTGTGCAGCTTATTTAAATGCCACATACAAATAGATTTCCTAAGTTTGATCATATTGTTTAATCATGGTTAAACTGAGTTAAGTAAGGTTTTTTAGGTTAGTGAATAAATCAACCATCAAGTTTAATCTTGGTTGAAATTAATTAGGTAGATTAGAGAAATGTTAACCAAAGTGTTTAAGCTTGGTTAAATTTGATAAATAAGCATTAGAGTAGAAGTTGCACAACCTTAGAGAAAAAATAAAAATGGGCTTGCTATATTAAATGTGCCCTTAGGGTTAATTAAATATGTTTTGGAGTAATTAATCCCACTTGTAATAAATTAATCATGCCATTTAAACATGATTAATAATTTTTAAATGATACGTTGGCACTAAAGTTTTAATTTATCATAAAATTGAAAGGGACAAAATTGATTTGTCGGCTTGTGGTATAGAGGGCAAATAAACCAACCGCCATGATCTACCCCACCCAGATCAATGACGGGGGATCGATTTCAGACCCCCCCAGTCCATTCTATCATTATCGGCAAGGGGGATCTGTAAAGTAGATTTATTTTTCCGGGACCTACGCTACGTGGCAGGCACTTAGGATTTCGCACCCACCTCGCCCTCAATACCTCTTACCACCTTACCCCCCCCTGAAAACTGCTTTGTTTCCTACCAACCTATAAGCGCCCATCACCTCGAAGCCTCCCACCATGTATCTGCTCCCCGTTCAATCCTATCATGCCAGGCATCCTCCCTGCTCCCACATACCATTTCCCTTCCTTTCTTCCACATGCCCTTTCCCTGTCTTGACAACTATAATTCTCATTGCACCCTATCCATTATACAATGATTTTTTTCTCTCCAACGTGCACCAGATTGCAACAGACTAGCTCCATAACAGTCAGACACAATGGAAATTGCCCAATTGCCTATAAAAACATCCTATTTGTTTAGTGTGGCCCCCTTCTCACTTCTCGTTTACTTCAGAGAATAGGTATAGTGGTTTAAAACCCCATCTCCCCCACCGAATTGCTTTGTCACCCACTACAGATTCCAGATAGTTGTCTCCCGGCCAGATACCTATTACAAAAATAAAATTATTAAGTAAGAAACCAAATTTCTCGGGTAAATACCACTGGCTCTTCACCTTTTGTCTTAATAATTTAAAAAAACAAATGGCACCTACAGGAAAATCGAAACCAACCAGTGAAAATCCAATGACCCCTCCTGCTACTAATCTGGACCATTTACCCATGGTTGACCAACAATATAAAATAACAGAGACCAATTGTGAGTTCAACTTTTTCGAACTACACAATTGGCTCAAACAAACCTTTCTGGACCAAAGTAATGAAATAAACCTCTGGGAATCTATCTTACCACAATTCATGTTTCCCGAGACTCACCCTTTCCCAGATTTTGTTTTATGGTGTCAAGCCAAGTATATTTCCAGCCAAAGAGCCATTTTGGCCCAGAATGGAGACATTCTATTTACTATAACCCTAGAGTCAATTAGCTAGATGCTGCAAGTCCCCCAGAATGATTCTTTGAGCCCTTTCTATGTAGATTCCCTCATGGAACTCTACAAAAAGATAACCTTCTCTGGAAGAGAAAAAAATATTTGAAACTTTCTTGTCAGAAGATATCCAGCTTCCAAAGAAAAATATAACATATCCAACCTCCATGTTTCCATAAAACACCAAGCAAATTGTCTCATTAGTATCTTTTCTTCTAGGGTATCAATTAGATCGATGGGTGGATGAAACCATCCTAGATTTTCTGTCCATTTTTTCCACAATATAAAAACCTTCTGTAATGTTTAATTTCAATCAATTCCTTGCAGATAACATCCATGTGTAGTTTCTCAAGATTCCCACAGAAGGAATGTTTAAACATGCATCAGTGTTAGTTTCTATGTTTCTATTTTTCTAGGAAAAAAGATTCCCAATTGCTTTACAGAAACTAGATGAGCAAGGCAATGCACAATCAGTCATCCAGTGGACCTCTTTGGTGCGGAAGAGTTCGAATAATTTCAGTTTCAGTGACTTCATAGATGAGTTCATTTATACAGTTGCATGTGTTCATAACAGTAATGTGGAACGTATAATAGGTTCTGAGATATAAAGAACCTTACACCTCAGTGAACAAGTTAAAATAGGAGACTAGTACTTGTACCAAAACTACATAGAAATTAGAGTATATGGCTATGAGCTGCCACCATACAGACTGCCAAAATATGTTCCTATGAGAACTTTCTTGTTGGAATATATAAGGAAAATGATCAATATGGGCAACTTACACTTTGTTTTAGCTAAAAAGAAGGCACAATCCAAGATCAAGACATAGGTGGGGCCATTCATATGCAACAAAAGAGCAGCAGGTAAAGAGGTAGATGCACTTCTCAAACAAATAAACTTTCAAATAAGCTTTACTTGGTCATATGACCTCTTCAACATCATTTATAATCAAGAGTGGAACAAAAGACCACTCCTTACACTCACACTCCCAGGTTAGAGATTGAAAAATTCATGAACCATGATCAATGGGAAGAGAACACTATATAAGAAGCTAAAAGACAGGTTCTATCTACAACCACTTCACAGACTCCAGTATCTCAAGAGAAGCATGAAAAAATGCTAAGAGAAGAAAAATATCCTACAATAACATAATTTGGAACCAAGGAATTCCTAATATATACAAAGAAGAAGAAAACTAATCAAAAACCAATTTTCATGCAGGACGATGAAGAATAGGCTACCATAGTTTCAATAGGTTCACATGTTTCTGCAAGCAGCAAGACCAATTTTTTTTTGAAGGAACAAGAAAAGAAGACATTTTCGTAAGATCTCCATCTTCTTCAGCCTCACAAGATACCCCAGATTTAGCACAGACAATAGACTTGGCTCAAGGCCAAACAACACCAATTTTTTTTGCTAGGTAGAAAGAAATCGAGCAAAAAAATGAAATGCTAAAGGCCAACACATATACTCAATTCTGGAAGCAAACTGCTTCTTCCGAACATAGGCTTTTGTGAGCCTTTGATACTAAACAAGGAAGAATGCAAATGGCTTTTCTACAATCACATGTTCCATTCCCAAAATCACCAGCAGACTACAAGGAGACAATATTATCCTTTCACACCAATTAAATCCATTTGATTGATCAGATCGATATGCATAAATAGACTGGGCAAATGTTACACTCCACTTTGACTAATACTACCATGAAAATTTCAAAATTGTAGGCCTCCATCAGCAATATATAGTCACAGTTGGAGCTATAGAAGATCTCATCTTTGGAAAAGTATACTAGAATTAAGTCACTAGAGGACTTAGTCATTAAGATAGGTTATGACCCCAGTGATGTAAAGGCAGTAGAGATTGTGAGAAAAAAGAATGAAAATATAGAAGCTCTGAGGAAGAAGCTCAAGATTCCATCTACAAAGGATCCACAAGCCAAGGAAATGGGAGAACTGGAAAGTAAAAAGGAAGACATGTTCAGAATAATAATTGAACAATATGTCCATATCAAAGAAATGGAGGTGGAACTAGAAAAATTTCTCAAGGAGAAAGAGAAGTCCTCACAGTTGTCTTTAGTTCCATTAACTGCAGTGCCTATTTCAGTTGCAGGAACAACATAGGTTTCTACATCGATAACAACACCAACATCAACCACAGATTCTTCCACATAATTGATTAAATCCATGCAGGAGATGTCCATTCAAGGAAAGAAATTGAGAAGTTAAAAGATAAGTAAAAGAATTTACAGGACCAGAAATTGAAGATAGATAACTCATATGTAGCAGAATTACAAAAATCCCACATGCTTGCTAGAATAATAGAGTTTTTAGAGGGTGAGTCAGTAATGGCTCAAACTTTATCACAAGCTAAAGAAAACATATGGGTGGATATCAATAAGGCCATAACATAAATTTGGCCATTAATTCAGATCATCTTTGGACAGGAAGAATTGATGCAGGGGTCAAAAACAGTGATAGAAGAGGTAAGAGAAACACTGGGAGACAAGCCGAGTGAAGAAACAACCTTAATAAAAGTTTTGAATTCTAAAACTAAGGAAGAACTAGAGGAGCTTCAGATTGCAGATAGAACATAAACCATTTTGGAGATAAAGAAAGTTTTACAGAAGAGGAACCTTATGATACAACTAAAGAATAAGTGTTAGTCTCTAGAAATTGTTGTTCAGAGGTTTCATACCAAGTTCAATTTGCTAAATTAGAGAGGGCTACCAGGGCTAGTAGAAACGAATGACAGATTGATCATTTTGGGTGACTAAAACCACAAATTGTTTATTATTTCCCAAGATAAGTCTAAGTTTGTAGGGGTAAAAGGAAGTATTACAGGAAAATATTTCCTAGAGGCTTTAGAGTTTGATTTGATCATTAAACATGAGATCAAACATATTTTCATCAACAAGCCTACATTTTAGAAATATATTGAAGTTGATGAAACATATAGAAAGCTAATAAAACTTTCTATCCCTAGTGAAGATTGATGGGATCACTTGTGTGAATTACTTGAGTGAAAAACATTGTATCTCAGACAACAAGGAAACACCTTTTTGGGACCAATCATCAATAACCATCCTCGACAATAGCGCCAGTAGCTCCAACAATTCCAAATTCCTAAATTTTTGTACTATTTATGTGATCAATTTTAGATATTTTAGGATTATGTCTTGATATTTTGACATCAAGATATTTTGTAATTATTTTCTATAATTACTTCATAATTTGAAGTAGTAGAGGTTGATTTTCATGTAAAAGAAAAGGACCATTGATGTAAAGTTGTTCCACAAAGTTCTAGTGGACACATTTCAGTAATACAGAAGCTCTTACGGGATTCCTTTGTCAAATATTTGGTGAATTGATATTCTCCTTTGTTGCTGTGTTTTCTTTCTCAGTAATTTCATATGTTTTTCCTAATCTATTTTGTTCAAAGAAATTTATAATCTGAATTTGTTTAAGTACACTCAGTTCTATATTTTGAACAATTTCAATTGTTTCAATTGAAGTTAAGCAATAGAATTCTTAATTTCTCTCTGTTTAATGAACACTTAATAATTCTTCTTTTTCCATCTCATTGAACATATAATATCCAATAAATATGCCTACCTTGCCCTGTTAGATATGTTTGTAAATGCTGAAATAAATCCATTCAAAGTATATTGACTCCATTGCCCAATGTTATCATGTTACATTATCAACCAAATAACCAAACCGAATCTAAAACCAAACTATTGAACTTTCATAACTAGCCTAATATCTCAATATAAAAAAATCTAAATATGAAAGAGAGATCCCTCTTTGAAGTTGGACGGGCTAGATCCCAGCTTTCAAAGTGCTTTTGTGGTTACCTTTGTATTTATTTCATAGTCTTAGGAAATACAGAGTGCAAAAATTCTAGCGACCATACTGGGGAAGAAAAAACTTGATTCATATTTAATTTTCCCTAAATTAAAATTCATCTCATTGCTTAAAATTTCCATTTCTAAAATCTGAGCTAAGACTGTCTATTATTCATAAGGTTGTATAAAGTTTAATAACTGTACATATTTTGTAATAGATCTAGCTCCCAAAAGAATACATACTAGAGCCAACCCAAATCCCAATCCACCACAGATTGTAGAAAACCTTGAGCTGATCCTTAGAAGGAAAAGTCCAACTGAAAGTCAGGGAAGTAACAACCCTCCATCTAAAGCTCAATCTCTCCCTGTAGGTTTTGAGAATCTAGATGAAGTTGATATTGGGTTGGATCTAGATTTTGAGCATAGTTTATTTGGAATCAAGTCTAATACTTGGATACCTCAAAAATTGGCTGATAAGAATATATTTAAACCTCACATTTTAGAACATCAAATTGTTAACCCTGATCCTGAAGATGATGCCATTAAACAATTTGAAAAACTTGAGAAATTGGTATCTGAACTAGATCAGGCTATACAGACATCTTGTGAGTCACCTAAAACTGCGTCCTCTTACTCTATTGCTTCATCCCCAGATCCACTTAAGAGTTCTCCTAAAATTTCCACCCCACCCAAAACTTCCCTTTTTCATACCATTATTTTCCAAACTCTTGTTGTTTTTGTTCCCCTAGGATTTTCTTTCACTTGCACTACTTCTCTAGTAATTACACCCATTACCATACCACATGTTTCGTCTTCAATCCCTACCATCCCTGCATCTACACCTCAAACATTTTCAATTCCTACCATCCCGACACTTACACAACAAACTGTTATCCCAAATCCTTTCATACCTTCCATACCCACACCTGTGGTAATTTATTTTGTGCCTCACATACTAGCCATGGAAGGAAGATATGCTCCTTTCACATTGCAAGCAACTTTAAATTCTATGCCACAGAACTATGCTAAGAGATTGCCATAATTTGATGGTACAGGTCTTGGGAAAGCACATCAACATATGGATAGGATGAATGACTTCTCTAACTTAGAAGAGGTTGATAATGATGATGTTAAAATAAGGTTGTTTATTGAGAGTTTAACAAGAGAAGTTAAGAAGTGGTATAGGGAATTACCAACTGGGAGTATAGTTGATTTACCTCAGCTTCACTCTTACTGTATGGGAAACTAAAACAAAACCCCCCTCCAAATTCTAAATGAATACAAAAACTTGAAAAGGGCTCCAAATGAGATCGTTGAAGACTATTGTGCTAAGTTTAACCATATCTATAATGCCATTCCAGATGTTATAAAACCCCCACCAGGATTATCCCTTATTCATTTTCCATAATGATTTGATGTATACATGGCCTATCAGTTAAGAGAAAGAGACCTAACCACTCCTGAAGAGATGCAAGGTAATGTTGTTAAGGTAGAGGCTAATGTATTAGCCAAAAGAGCTAAAGTGAGAACAGAAAGAAGGGTCGCTTTTAAGGAGGAACCTTCCTCCTCTTCATCAGACTCAAAATTAGATAATCTAGTGAAAACTATGGAAAAAGTGATGGAGAGGATGACAATGGTAGATAGAACACCTCCTAGAGAACCTCAGGGAGGACCTAAAATTCGAAATCCCAACTTTAAGAGAAACCCACTATAGATTAAAAAAAGGGAACAGGGAGGCCCTAGTGATCAGCAACCAGTGAGGCCTCCATTTCAGGAAAATTATACTGATGAGGAACTTGAATTGTTTGAAGAAATAGAAGAAAATCAAATAAATATATTTGAAGAAAGTGAGATAGATCACGTATTCTTGACCAAAGAAGAGAAAGACCAATTTTTTCTCTCACAACTAGAAGAGATTGCTTTAGAATCAGAAGACTATAAACAAGGATATCAAAATGCCATTATGGAGGTGCATAAACAATACAACTTAAGAAGAAAAAAAACTATTGAAAATTCTTCTGGTAAAACTCAAAATGATGCCCATTCCTCTAGTCAACCAAAACCCGATTCTAAAAAAGAAATTTCTAAAAAACCTGAAGTAAATGTTAAGGAAAGTGATAGATCTCAAGCATATTTTAATATGGAAATTGAACTGGCTAAGGTAAAGATCCCCATTCCTTTAACAGAATTGATGACCAAAAGTGTATACAAGACTCAAGTTATGAAAGCCTTAAAAATAGGAGAAGGGCCACACATAGTCAATTTGATTGATGACTGTCCTAAACTGTTGTTTGGACCCAAAGTTGAGGGTAAACCTTAGGGTGGGACTATTCCACCTTTCTACATAAGCCTGAACATCCATGATAAAATCCTACACAATGCAATGCTTGACTCTAGAACTTCTCACAATTTTATGCCCAGAGCTATCATGGAGAAATTAGGGCTAGACATCACCAAACCATACAAAGACTTGTACTTTTTTTATTCAAATAAAGTTAGATGTCTTGATCTGATAAAAGATTTATGTGTCACTCTAGTTCAGATACCTGCTAAGAGTCTATTCATGGACATGGTTGTGGCAGACATACCCCCAAAGTATGGAATGTTGTTGTCATGATCATTGGGGGGAAACTACAAGACACTTTGCAAATGGATATGACTTATGCCACCATTCCTGTGCTTGGCCAACTTAGAATAATTTATAGGGAAACACTCATGAAGCATATGGTCAACAGTCAAGATAAGGCTAACAATTATCCCCTCTATTCAGTACATTCAAACATGGACTCATTCATCTTTCACAATGATGAACGTGTAGAAAATGAAGTTTCACCCTTAGAGGCTGAAGTTAGTAATACAGAAATCATAAAATTTAATACTAAAGAAGAAAATTTGGAGGGAGAAGCTTTGTGAAATATGGAGCAGGGGTAGGTGTATTTTTTGTAAACTCAGCAACAAACAGGGCAGAAGGACTTGGTGACAAACTTAATTTTCAGTCCATTAATAATATTGCAGAATATGAGGCATTGCTTTTAAGGCTGCAGATTCTCAAGAAACTAGGAGAAAAATGAATTTCTGTGCATGGAGATTCCGAGCTAATTATAAAACAAATTAAGGGTGAATATTCTACAAAACACCCTAGATTAAGGGGCTTACAAAAATGCAGTTTTGGATTTGTTACAATGTTTTCCTGAATATGATTTGTCTATGATATCTTGAAACTAGAACATTTTAGTAGATTCCTTGGTTGTTTCAGCCAGTACTTGCAAGATGCCTTTCCATCCACATAGAAACTATGTTGTGGAAGTGAAACATAGGCCAGTTGTGCCTAATAACATCAGATACTGACAAGTTTTTGGCAATGATGAGAAAATCGAAAATTTCTTGAAGTTAGAAGATGAATTTGAATGTACACATGTAGATTTAGATAATGATGTAAAAATAAATAAGAGTGACGTCGTGTTAAAAGAAGCTAATGATGATTCATAATATTTAGAAGTTTTGCAACTAAAGGATAATTTGTTGCCTAAGGGACTAGCACCTTTAGAAGATCTGTTTGATTTCAATGATGTAGCAAAAAAACCCAAAATTGAGCCAATATGGGCTGGGGCAGAGGAATGCAACATAGCTACTGCAAAGAGCCCTAAAATTTTTAAATTATCCAATTCCTTGCCTCCCAATGAAAAATGGAAGTACATAGAAATTTTAAAAGAATTTCTAATATTTTTTCCTGGAGTTTTGAGGACTTAAAATCCTATGGCACCAACATATTTCAACATACTATTCCCCTTAAATAATATCAAAATCCTTTTAAACAAAAGTTAAGAAGGGTGAACCAAGTTCTATTGCCTCTAATAGAAAAAGGAAGTTAAGAAGTTATACGATGCCAAAATTATTGTGCCTCTCAGATTTTCTAAGTGGGTTTCAAACCTAGTACCTACAAGGAAGAAAATAGGGTAAATTAAGCTATGTGTAGACTTCAGAAACTTGAATAAAGCCTCACTTAAAGATAACTATCCCCTCCCAAAACGTAGTTGGATCAAGTAGGATCTCTTTACTGGACGTATTTTCAGGTTATAACCAGCTCCTGGTTCACCCCGATGACCAACAAAAGACAACATTTACTACACCGTGGGGTACCTTTATGTATGTAAATATTCCTTTTGGTCTGATGAATGCTGGAGAAACCTTCCAAAGGGAAATGGATTTTGCCTTTGCTGATGAAATTGGCAGGTTCATTGTCATTTATTTAGATGACATCACTGTGTTTTCTAGGACTGATGAAGAACACTTGTTGCATCTAAGAAGATTCTTTCAAAAATGTAGGAAATATGGCATATCACTAAACCCCAAGAAAACAATGTTTGGTTTGGAGGAGGGAAAACTTCTAGGCCACACCATTTCCAAGGAAGGCATTAGAATTAATCCTAGCAGAGTTGAATTATTCTCAAAATTGCCCCTCCCAAGAATAAGAAAGAATTCTAGTCTTTCATCAGGAGAATAAATTTCCTCAGGAGATTTATTCCTAATTTAGTAGAAATCTTAAGATCCATCATAAACATGTTAAAATAGGATACTGAAATAAAATGGAACTCGGAACCCAAAAAATCTTTCAGCGAAGTGAAATTAGCTTTAACAACTACTCTTGTATTGATTAATCCTGACTTCACCAAAGATTTTATGCTATTTTCTTTGGCATCTAATCATACTATTGCAACTATTTTATTGTAGAACAAAAGTGAAGGACAAGAGAATCCAATAGATTTCTTTAGTAGAGATTTAAGGGATGATTCACTGAAGTACAATATAATGGAGAAACATGATTTTTCCTTGGTAAAATCACTAAAGGACTTTAGAGTTTACATTTTCCACTCCCATATAATTGCATATGTCCCTATTGTGATTCTAAAATATATTTTGACACAAACTGATCCTGATGGCAAGAGGGGAAAATGGATTGTTGTTATTTTAGAATATGATCTTGAATCAAGCTTACCAAGCTGATCAAAGGTCAGGGATTGGTAAAACTGATGAAAAAATCTAATTTCCATTCACTTTATATAAATTTTATAGTTGAATTGGATGAACAGAAAGATAAGGCGACTCCACCAGTATCAAAATCCTTTGCTACCTCTCCATGGTATGAAGACATTATCTTTGTGCTTCAAAATTTACAAGCTCCCCCAGGTTTGACTAAAACTAAATCCAGATTTCTTAAAGTAAAGGTTGTGAGATTTTGTATTTTGGATAATAATATGTATTGGAAAGATGCACGAGGAATTTTACTTAACTGTGTGCTAAAAGATGAAGCAGATAAACTTATGTAGGAATTCCATGAAGGAGATTGTGGAGGACATTTGTATTGGAAGACAACAACAAACAATATTTTAAGGGTTTTGTTTTACTGGCCCACCTTGTTTGCAGATGTCCACAGGAAAGTCACCACATGTCATCAATGCAAAAACTTTGAAGGAAAAAGAAAATTGTTACCCCTACCCTTGAAGCCCATATCAATTGAAAGTCCTTTCCAACAATTGGGTTTGGATTTCATTGGAGAAATACATCCCAAATGCTCAGCCCCACATAATTGGATTCTTACAACAACTGATTATTTCACAAAATGTATTGAAGCTACACCTACAAAACAAGCCATAGATGCAGTAATCATTAAATTCATGGAAGGTAACATTCTTACTAGATTTGGATGCCCAAATACAATTATTATTGATAATGAAATATCATTCATATGAAAGAAGATGGTGGAATTTTGCAACAAGTACAACATAAGATTGGGTCACTCTACTGCCTATTACCCATAGGGAAATGGGTTAGCAAAATCTTCAAATAAAATTTTGGTTAATATCATTAAGGATTTATTGCAGAATAACAAAAATTCTTGGCACAATAAATTAATCAATGCTTTGTGGGAAGACATGATTAGTATCAAAAAGTTTATTAGTATGTCTCAATTCCAATTAGTTTATGGGATAGATGTTGTTTTCCCCTCATCCCTATGAATCCCTGTTCTCAAATTACTGCAGGAGTCACATGATGAGCCTAATGATTTTCAAAGGAGGATAAACCAAACCATACAACTGCAACAATCAAGAGAAGAAGTTTACAATAAAACCCAAGTCATCCAAGAGAACATAAAAAATATTTATGATAGAAGAACTAAAGTTGATGATTTTCAATTAGAAGACATTGTTCTGAAGTGGGATTCAAGAAATAAGGATAAAGGTAAGCATGGTAAGTTTGATAATCTATGGAAGGGTCCATATAAAACTGATGCTTACAAAGGAAACAATGTACTTTTCCTGAAAGACCTGTCTGGAGCACAACTACCTAATGGACCTATAAATGGTAGAATGCTCAAATATTACTTCCCTCAAGGATAAATTACTTTTCACTAAAATGATTGTGAATACCATTCTATGTTTCTACTGTCAGTGTGGGTGGCTTACATCAGAAGTTAAAGCTTGAGGTGAAGACCATAAGCTTTTGATGAGTAGCTTTCATATCCACAACAATAACAAATCAATTCATATGCAGAATAAAGACAGAAGACAATGGACCAAGGCTATTGATTTACTACATTCTTGACACCTCACAGGGAGGATGTCATCCCTAGTTGGAGCCTTTGTTAGGGTCCTATAATTCATAGGATAAAATGATGATGGGCTATTATCTTTAAGTTGACAGAAATTGTAAATAATATTGTATTATTCAAATGATTTACAACAAAAAAAATGATGATGAAAAAGGGGATAAAAAAATGTGTATGAGAAAAGAAAAATAGAAAAAAATGAAAAAACCCCCCAAAAAATAAAAATATGTATGTAAGTGAGCAAGTCTAAATGCCACTAAAAAAAACAAAAATGCATCAGAGTTACTTTAGAAATTGTTCAAACATAGTGTGCAGCTTATTTAAATGCCACATACAAATAGATTTCCTAAGTTTGATCATATTGTTTAATCATGGTTAAATTGAGTTAAGTAAGGTTGTTTAGGTTAGTGAATAAATCAAACATCTAGTTTAATCTTGGTTGAAATTAATTAGGTAGATTAGAGAAGGATTAACCAAAGTGTTTAAGCTTGGTTAAATTTGATAAATAAGAATTAGAGTAGAAGTTGCACAACCTTAGAGAAAAAATAAAAAAGTGCTTGCTATATTAAATGCACCCTTAGGGTTAATTAAATATGTTTTGGAGTAATTAATACAACTTGTAATAAATTAATTGTGTCATTTAAACACGATTAATAATTTGTAAATGAGTTGTTGGCGCTAAATTTTTTATTTATCATAAATTTGAAAGGGACAAAATTGATTTGTCGACTTGTGGTATAGAGGGGACATAAACCAACGACCACGATCTACCCCACCCGGATCAATGGCAGGGGATCGATTTCTGACCCCCAAGTCCATTCTATTGTTATCGGTAGGGGGGTTCTAAAAAGAGGATTTATTTTTCCAGCCCCTAGCTACATGGAAGGCACTCAGGATTTCGCACCACCCCCCCGAAAACCGCTCTGTTTCCCACCAACCTATAAGCGCCCATCACCTTGGATCCTTAGGCCATGTCTTTCCTGCCCCTCCACTCCTATCATGCCATGCATCCTCCTTGCACCTGCATGCCATTTCCCTTCTCTTCTTCCACATTTCCTTTCCCTATCTTGACGCCTATAATTCCAATTGCACCCTATCCATTATACAATGACCGTTTTCTCTCCAGCGTGCACCAGATCGAGATGGACCCGCTCCATAACGGTCAGACACAACGGGAATTTCCCAATTTCCTATAAAAACCTCCTAGTTGTTCAATGTGGCCCCCTTTTTCTTCCTGTTTACTTCAAAGAACAAGTAGAGTGGTTTAAAGCCCCATATCCCCCACCAAATTTCTCTCTCACTCACTGAAGATTCCAGATAGTTGTCTCCCAGCCAGGTACCTGTTATAGAAAGAAAATTATTGAGCCAACAAATGAATTTCCGAGGTAAATACCACTGGATCGTCACCTTTTTTCCTAATAATCTTAAAAAACAAATGGTGGCTAAGGGAAAATTGAAACCAACTAGCGAAAATCAAATGACCCATCTTGACATTGATCTAGACCATTTACCCCTAGTTGATCAACAATATAAAATCACAGAGACCAATTGTGAGTTCGACTTGTTCAAATTACACAATTGGCTCAAACAAACCTTTCTAGACCATAGTGATGAAATCAACCTATGAGAATCCCTCTTACACAATTCATGTTCCCCAGACTCACCCTTTCCTAGATTTTGTTTTATGGTGTTAATCTAGGTATATCCCCAGCTAAAGAGCCATTATGGCCCAGAATGGAGACATTTTGTTTACTATAACCCTAGATTCAATTAACTTGATACTTCAAGTCCCCTAGAATGATTCTTTGAGCCCTTTCTCTGTACATTCCCTCATGGAACTCTACCAAAATCTAGCTTCCAAAGAAAAATCCACCATATATTACCTCCATGTTTCCATAAAATACCAAGCAAATTGTCTCATTAGTATCTTGTCCTCAAGGGTATCAATCAAATCAATGGGTGGATGAACCTATAATAGGATTTCTGTCCATTTTTTCCACATAATAAAAACCTTCTATAATGTTTAATTTCATTCAATTCCTTGTAGAAAGCATCCATGAGTTGTTTCTCAAGATTCCCATAGAAGGAATGTTTAAACATGCATCGATGCTAGTTTATTTGTTTCTATTTTTCCAGCAGAAAGATTCCCAATTGCTTTGCAGAATCTAGATGAACAAGGCAATGCAAAATGAGTCATCCAGTGGACCTCTTTGGTGTGGAAGAGTGCCAATAAATTCAGTTTCATTGACTTCATAGATCAGCTCATTTATATAGTTGCATGCCTTCTTAAAAGTAATGTGGAACTGATAATAGGTTCAGAGATACAAATAACCTTACACCTCAGTGAACAAGTTAAAACAGGAGACTAGTACTTGTACCAAAACTACACAGAAATTAGAGTATATGGTAGTGAGTTGCCACCATACAGGCTGCCAAAATGTGTTCCTGTGAGAATTTTCTCATTGGAATATATAAGGAAAATGATCAATATGGATCACTTACACTTTTTTTTAGCTAAAACGAAGGCACAATCCAAGATCTAGACACAGGTGGGGCCATTCATATGCAACAACAGAGAAACATGTAAAAAGGTAGATGCACTTCTCAAACAAAAGAACTTCCAATTAAGCTTTACTTGGTCATATGACTCCTTCAGCATCATTTCTAATTTAAGACTGGAAGAGAAGACCACTCCTTACACTCACACTCCTAGGCCAGAGATTGAAAAATTCATGAACTATGATCAGTAGGAGGAGAACTCTCTACAAGACGTTGAAGAACAGTTTTTGTCTACAACCATTGCACAAACTCCAATACCTCAAGAGAAGCATGAAAAAAGGCCAAGATAAGAAAATTCTCTTGTAATAACAGAGATTGGAGCCAATGAATTCTTAATATATAAAAAGAAGCAGAAAACTAATCCAAACCCAGTTTTCATGTAGAATGATGAAGAACAAGCTACTATAGTTTCAATAGGTTCACATGTTTCTGCAAGACCAGAAAACAATTTTGCAGGTATAAGAGAAGAAGACATTTTCTAGGCTCTCCATATTCCTCAGCCTCACAAGATCCTCCAGATTCAGCACAGACAATAGACTTTGCTCAAGACCAAACAAAGCCAAAAAAAAAAATCTAGGTACAAAGAAATCAAGCAGAAAAATGAAATGTTAAAGGCCAGCACATATACTCAATTCTGGAAGAAAATTGCTTCTTCCTAACACAGGCTTCCATCAGCCTTTGATACTGAACAAGGAAGAATGAAAATGGATTTTCTACAGGCTCATGTTCCATTCCCAAAATCACCAGCATACTACAAGAAGGCAATCTTCTCCTTTGACACCAATCAAATCCATTCAATTGATCAGATGGATATGGAAAAATTGACTGGGTAGATGTTATACTCCAATTTGACTAATAATGCCATGAAAACTTCAAAACTACAGGCCTCCATCGGCAATATACAATCACAATTGAAGCTAGAGAAGATCTCATCTTTGGAAAAGGATACTAGAATTAAGTCACTAGAGGACTTAGTCATTAAGCTAGGTTATGACCCCAGTGATGTAAAGGCAGTAGAGGAGATTGTGAGAAAAGAGAATGCAGATATAGAAGCTCTGAGGAAGCAGATCAAGTTGCCATGTATAGAGGATCCACAGACCAAGGAAATGGGAGAACTAGGAAAGCAAAAGGAAGAAATGTTCAAAATAATAATTGAACAGAATGTCCAAAATCCATTCGAAGTATATTGACTCCATTGCCCAATCGTATCCTGTTACATTATCAACCAAACAACCAAACCAAATCTAAAACCAAATTATTGAACTTTCGTAACTAGCCTAATATCTCAATATAAACAAATCTAATTCTGAAAGAGAGATCCCTCTCTGAAGCTGACAGGACTAGATCCCAACTTCCAAAGTGGTTTTGTGGTTACATTTGTATTTCTTTCACAGTCTTAGGAAATACAAAGTGCTAATACACCCTAAAGACTTAATTCCTAAATCTCTTACTTGTATTGCATAACACTTAACCAATAGTAAAGATAACCCATTGAATTATAAACAAAGCATACATTATAACTAAAATTAATTAAATCATTATAATACAAACTCAAACATTATAATATTAATTATCTTCCAAATATTGAAACTATTTTATTTTAAGACAAATTCAATCAAACCTATAAAAAATGGTAAAAGAATTTTAATAATTATCCACTTTCAATATACTTGATTTCCAAATATTTTATAGATTCCATTCACATTCAAGATATCAATGAATCATGGATATCTATGTGAATCTACTTTCATACAGAGATGGTTAAAATGGACAATGCTTTTAATTATCGCACTACTTCACTTTTATTTTAGAGACAAAATTTTTGTTTTATATGTAACAAAATATTTTCTAACTTAAATTTTTTATTAAAAAGATATTTTTACAAGAAGAAAATTAAATTTACAGAAAAAAAAAAGGGAAAAAATAATTATTTTATATAATAATTTTTTTATAAATTTAAACTTTTTAATAAATAAAGTATTCTCTCTTTTTATATAAAATTTTTCATAAAAAAAATTGGTTTTTTATTCATTATCATCTTACCTAAATAAAATAGAATCCTTTTATCTTCATCCAATCCTCTTTTTTTATAATGATTTTATTTTTAATCAATCTTTTATTTAATTAATTTTTTAATGATATTTATATTTTTATATTTTGTCTTATAAAATTTTATTACAATATATTATAATTATTTTCTTCTTTTCTATGAACTTGTATTCAATATGTCCATCTTTTAAATGTGTATAATATACTTAAAAACTTGTTAATAATGATCCCAAAAGCCTCATTAACCTTTAAATCCTTTAGGTCCTAATCAACCCCCTAAACATACATTAACCCCCTAGCACCTTAACCCCATTCCCCTAATCTCTTGAACCCCTAACACCTAATCCCTTAAACCCTAACCGATAAACCCTTAAAAAATAACCCGTTATCCCTAATTTCATAAGCTAATTAACCCCTAACTCGACCTAACCCCTTAATCGACCCTAACCATAATAATCAAATAATATTTCTCCACATCAATATGACAATGTAGGTCAGACATATCCCAAAAGAATAAAAACATTTCCAATACAAATACAATACATTTTATAATACAAATACATATAATCTAAAATACAATACACATATAAACATTTGCAAAAACAATCTACAATAGAAATAAATATAATGAATAACTTACTAATGGATGATATTCATGCCCTCCTTTAGTGTGTCCATAGTCTCTACAATGATTTTTAGTTGTTTTTGGTAGAAGTCTCCTTATGTCCAAGCCCTTGCATTTTTTACAATGGCAATAACATTTTCGATCCTTTGAAGCCCCTGATGCCAATCCCACATCTCCTTGGCCTCCTTGAGGAACGTTACATGACATTTTTCCTCACCAAAATTTTAGTGATGATTTTCTTCAAAAATTAACCTCAAAATAGGCTTATAGACTTTCAAAACGTCACAAGTTTAAAAACTATGTCGAAGTTATATGATATTCAATGAAAAAAAATCCATTAATGGCAGAATTCACCATTATTTGACAACAACCTGACATTTGTCAGATATTCGATGTCGTCAAGCTAACGTCAGATATTTGACGATAAAGGAAATTACGACGAATATTCGACGACCATCAATATTTAAAAAAATAAAATAAAAAAGACATTTAATTTCTCACATTTTTATTTTATTTTATCTATATTATCTAATCCTGCCGTTGTATTTTCCGCTCATGTGTATTAGTGAAAGAGGATCAAGGCTTCTTTGAAATATATTATATACTCCTGAGATCCATTGTTGAACAAAAGAATATCATCAAAAAAACATATGAGTGATAGTCATCCCATCCGCCACCTCTACACCCCTCAAGTCCCCTTTTCTTTTTGCTTCAAGTAATAATAGACTAAGCCCCTCTAGCACAGAAGAAAGAGAAAAGGTGACAAGGGGCATCCACGTCGTAGCCCATGTTGTGCCTCAAAGAAATGATATGTTGCTCCATTGATTAGAACTACACATGAAACAGAAGTAATTCAACTCATTACCCAATTTATAAATGATACTTCAAAACCCAAATGAGTTAAAATTAAAGATATGAAGGTCCAATACCTTATCCTATGTTTTGGAGAGATCTATCTTGATTACTATCCCTTTAAATTTTCTAACTTTGAGACTGTGTGACTAATCTTGAGCCACCCTAACGGATTCATGAATTTGTCTTCCTTCCAAAAAACCAGATTGTTCCTTAGAGACCTTATCTGACAAGATCAACTTGATTTAGATTGCTATGATGTTGGCAATAATATTATAAATATATTTACATAATGAAATAGGCCTCAAGTCCTAAAAGGATATAGGACTATCGAATTTTGGAAGGAGGGCTATAAATTTTATTTTAAAAGAGTCCAAGATCCTCCCAGAAATCCTAGCACCCTCAACGACCTTGAGAAGATCAACTCCTAAAATATCGTGTAGGCTAAGAAAGAACTCCACCATCCATCTGTCTATTCATAGACTCTTATCTTTCTGAATTCCTTGGATCACCCCCTATAGTTCTTTATCTGTGACTAACTACATTAATGTCATTGTCCTCCTCCTTCGAGAAGCAAAGAAAGGTTTGTGAAACAATGATCACCTCCACAATGGATGCTTCTGAAGAGGCCTTAAATAGATTTCCGAAGTGATTTTTTGTCAGAGTGGCTAATCCAGTGAAGGAGGTAAATTTCCCCCCTCTAGCGTATCTAGCTTCCAAATTGTTTTATTTATCTTCCCCCCTTAGCATAATTATGAAAAAATGTAGTGTTTTCATCACCACTCTGCAACCAGATATCTATACTCTTTTGTCTCCAGGTTTCCTCCATGTATTTTAGTATTTTCTGTTTTGTGACCTCCAACCCAATAGTAATATACTTCCCTTCCTCTATAAAAAAACCTCCCCCATCCTCTCCTTCTTTCCTATATAATTCATCCTCCACTCCTTTGAGTTTCTCTTCATCTTTTATTCTCTTCTAATATGACCGTTTCTTGACTACCTACTTGATTCTTTTCATATTCTTGGCAAAATGAGGAGCAATAGGCCTATCCTCCTCCTCGTTATGACTTCTTGAAGTCTCCACCATCAAATCCCAAAAGTACTCCTTCTGTAACCATGCTAGATTAAATTTAAAGGGGCTAGAAGGCTTCCAAGCCCTACCTTTCAACTCCAAAAAAACAGGATGGTGATTGGATGCTCCTCCAGACCCAACCCACTACCTTAAAAACTGATTTTTTTTTTTATAAACCTTTTGACATAAGGGAGTGGTCTAGTAATTTGGTCACTAATGCCTCGCCTTCTCTTTTATTCCTCCAAGTAGGTTTATACTTAACCAAATTTACATCAAGTAAGACATTCGCCATCAATAGCCTTGTGAAAAAATATGACATAGAATCAGGACGTGTGTGGGGATCCTAAACCTCCACTACCTCTAAGGATAATCTAAATTGCCCCCCCATTATAAGATTAGCTTGATTCATGTAATTTTTCTTCCTAAGACTCTCCCATAATGGTCCAAATTCCATACATAGACCATATACATTGGTTATTATCATATTTATCCCCAAATTTACATGGAATACTTCCACTCCTAAAATAGTTGTATCTCCCCAGCGATTAATCAATTTCATAATCTTCAAATTAACCCCTATCACATGTCCCCCAGATCTCCATCTTGTATCCATCCCAAAAAAGGACCAACCTGGAAAAATGGAGTTCAAAACTTGGGAAATTTTATCAACACCCCCCAATGTCTCCTGTAGGAATATTATATCTTGCCTCTCTACCTGAACGACTCTCCTAAAGGATAATTTCTTGGGTGAGCTAGTAAACCATCTACAATTAAAAGATAGAATTATCATGGTATAAATTTCTTAGGGGCTAGCGCTACTCCAAGTACCCCTTCAATGGACAATAGTCTGTCATCAACTATGTCTATTCGAGCTCTCCCTTTTTCTTTAGGTAGATGGTATTTTTGACCTCTCGTTCCTTTCCCGAACAAGAGTAGAGACATAGACCACAAACACCCTATCCTTTTTCCATTTTCCCCTATACTAGACTTTGATCATAAATTGTAATGGAACGAGCTCCCTGAGTTTGTCCTTAGATCAGACCTTGTTAACAGGCTAGGGGAAGAACATTTTATGAGGACAGAAAGGGAACATTGCAAACATTAGGGGAGGATGAAGATCAACACATGAACTCGAAGATACTTGGGTGCTCGAAGGACCAGGCCCCGTTTCTAGTTTTCTAATGGAATTAGTAATACAAGAAATAGGAGTAGGGAGTGTACCAATACCCAAAGGTGTTGCATCCAAAATTTTCAAATCTCCCCCATGCTTTCACTCCTTTGGTTTCTATGCAACCTCCATACTCATTAGTTCCATGTCTATCTGAGCCCTGGCCTCTAAGGGCTAAACCACATCATCTTTTGTAGCTGGAGAAGATGGCTCTAATTGAGTGTCTATCTCTGTCTCAGGTGATCTTGAATTCTCCTCATACCCTCTCCCTTTGCTTCTTCTCTTACCATTATATGGGAGATGGGAATTCCTTATAACATTCCATTTTTTGTGGCATCTCCTGCAACATAAGGTCAACAACCCTTCATAATTTAGATCCCATTGATAAGAAAAACGACGGTGACAGATCTATAGGTCTTTGAAAAACCCTCTTTTAGATTCAAGCAAACCAAAATTCTCGCCATCTTCCAAATGTTTGTTTCCTTAAATGACATGTTTTCCTCCAAGAAATCACACAACATGTTCCCAATACATCTAGAGTCCACAAATAGTCTGGGAGCCCTAACAGGCATACCAATACTGGTATATTCTCCAACTTGTTCCTACTAGTATAAAAAAGGGCGGACCATATTTTGAGCACTACTAAAATCGAATCAATACTCCAATTCTTGTTAAGCACCCAAGAAATTGCTTCATCATTCTCAAACTGCATGAGGAACTAGCCCTGTGCTAGCTTAATGTATTTATCACCCTCGTTGGAGCATTACTCCATTTTGAAGTTACCCATTCCTTTAATGTTTCAATCTCAAAGTAACAAACCTTGTCCTTCCATACGATGTCTGTCTCTATCATGGATATGGTTTCCTCCACTCACATTTCTTCTCCTAGAACCAATCTCTTTAATCTTTCCCTAGACCTGTTAAATTTTATTTTCCTCTTCCATTGGCCTCCTCCTCGTCGCCTTTCCATCTGTGTTCCTAGACTAGGATTTGTATCCCCTTCCTCCTGAATCTTATCACCCCTATCTGTGTCTTCACTCCCCTCTTTCGTTGACCTTGCTCCAAGGAAACCCCAATCAAGCCATTTTTCAAAATATTATTTCCCTTCTTAGCTACTAAGAAAGGTTGTGCAGTCTCGATCCCACTTCCCCCTCCTTCCTTCGAAGGCTTGTCAATGGAACCCTCTATTAGGGTTTTCACAAAGACTCCATCCCTATGTCCACCCAAGTGATGATTAATGAGGCCCAAAATAATCCTAATAGAGGGAATGTTGTCTTCCTTTTCCAATGTCACGGTAGGGACATATGGACTCTTCCCATCGAGTATTCCATTAAAAAAAAACCCTGCCTCTAACACAATGCCAAACCTCCACAAAAACCCCCAATCTCAATCAGCTTGACCCCCATGGCTAGGTCTAAGCTAATCTTGCTCCCTAAAACGTCTTTAAGGCACATAAAACCCAGAATTCCCATCAGGAAGGCTTCAATAGAGTCCTTATCAACCACTTGGACTCGTTGAGTTGTCTATGAATCCCATAGTAGGGGGAAACCACCAGAAGCATGACCAAAACCTCTTCCTTTCTCCATAGTAAAACTTTAGACCGCTAGTAAAAAACAATTACCCACGTAAAAAACTCATGATCGAATTGTGCTTCATGTGAACTGCCTTCTCACATTGCCTCTCCACTATCTCAAGCATTCTAACAACCTTTGAAATTTCTCACCATCTACAACCTTGAGTCTCACCTACTACCTTTTGCCTCCAAACCCTCACCTCCTCTCCGGTTGCTCCATCATATAGTTTAGTAGTTATGGGTCATATGGGTACCATTTGTAAGGTTTATAATAACCATACTAATCATATGTTGAGTATTATAGGTGTTATACAAATTATACATTACATGTTTTAATGCTTAGAATCATTAAGGATTGAAGGAGCCATAAGTAATAGGATCTACGTAGTGGTAGAGGTTATAAATTATAGTTATTAAGAGATAGAGGATAACAACATTAAGGTTTATATAGGGGTTATAAGGATTTTGTGTTAAAGGAGTTAGGGGCTATAAGGACAAGGTGATTGGGAATATGAAGGATTGGAGTTACAATCATGTCCTAAGGATTTGACAGGTAAGGATTATAAGTTATATGACTTGATTATTTGATATTGTGGCTTATAAGAGTTAGAATTTACTATTTAGTGGAGGAGTTCTCAATAAGGAGAGAGGGATCAAGAATTATAAGTTTATATGGGTTTTAAGGGTAATTGAGGTGGTAAATATGGTAATAAGTGTTAATTGGTATATATTTAAATGGTTTTTATATGCATTATAATGGTTAAGGTTATAATTATTAATAGTCATATGGGTTAATCAATATAGTAATTAGCATATGGATTATGAAGAATAGTCCCAAGGGTTGAATGGTAGAGATTATTAATATTATTGGATAAGAACCAACATAGATTTATTTTAGCTTTGGCTTGAAACAAGTTGGCTAGCTAACCACTCTTGGCTAAGCCTTGAGATAGGTTTCCAAACTTTCCAGGACATGACAAATTAGAGTGCAAAACTACTCACTTTTCACCTTCATTAATAATAATGATGATATCTACATCACAACCTATTACTAATAACCACATTAATCGATGTCCCTTAAGCGTTGTGCTACTCCAAGGGCCACTAGAGGAGAATTGACTTTCCTTACTAGATGGATGGGTTAGGTGCCTGAATAAGAGAAATTTGGAGATAAGACTTGGGAAGGTTCAATAGTTGCTTATAGAGATTTTGAGTCTTGATATGAACCTATAACTACTGCTCCTGCCAAAGTTTAGTTATTTTTATGTTAGCATTGTTGTTGTTGACGGAAAAGGAGCAACAAAGGAGCTTATGCATATGGTGTTATTGAAAGGTTGCTTTCATATGTTGATTGGTGTTGAGGAGTGAGGTTGATTGTGTGGTTCATTGTGATGCATGCATATGTTGTTGAGATGATGACAACATGTTGTAGAGACTGTTGAGGTTGTACAAATTGATCATTGTTGTGATTCAAGGCCAAGGAAAAGGCAAAATATTTGATGTTGTGATGTTGCAAAGGAAAGGTATATTCAAGGCTAAGGTATGACTGCAAAGATTATTGATGTGTGTTGCTGAACAACATGGTATGCTGCATAGAAGCAAGGTATATTAGGTCATATTTAAAGAAGTGCTTGAAGTGCTCGAAATGATTGAGATATTCTTGTGACAACTAAAGGTTTATTGTTCACACAGTATAGTTCTTTTTCACTTAGTTCATTTTATGTTTAAATGTCCATTGACAGTATGCTCAATTACTAAGGTATTGTAGAGGTGCATTGTTGTTTTTCTAATGATGTTGATAGGTTGTGATGCATTTCTTGCAAAAATACGTTAAGAAATTGTGATGCAAGAGGATGCAAGATTGAATGAAGATTTTTTTTATTTTTTCCTAGTTGGGATGAAGTGACATGTTCTTGGAATTATTTTGGCTTATGCAATTATAATTGGATGATATTTTTATTTTAAATAATATTTTTTGGATCATTAAATTTGTTTTAATGTTAAAAATATGATAATATGTGAAACAAATAAGTGGAATGCAAAGAGACAAGTATTTTCACTTCATATTCCTATATGGAATATTGAACATCCACTAAAGTTTGTTTATAAAATATGTGATTTTGGAAGGCTGAAATGTTAGAGTATGTTAGAGAGTTGAGCTATTGTGAGTTATTTTTACCTGGTGCAAAGAAAAGTAGACACAAAGGATATGTGAAATAGATTTGAGGAGGAGAAGAGCCAGAGACAAAAATGGAGGTATGCAGAACTAGAGACGAGGTAAACCAACATATCATTTCTTATATTTATAAGGGGATTGCAATCCCCTTTCAAGTTGTAGCTTGAAAAAGAACATGTCGAAGCTTGTTGAGGTACTCCCCCTATGGGTTATAGCCTTCAAAAAATTTATGGGAGTAGGAGCTTCCTTGCAAGTTGAACCTTGCAGAAGAAAATGAGGTAGCAACCTCCTATAGGTTGGAGCCTATAGAAAATCTAATGTAATAGAGGAATTAAGAGCTTGCCTTTGCATCACAACAATAACAAATTTGTGGTTTTCTCCCTTTATGGGTTTCCACTTATATCTGGTGTCCATATGTGTTGATTTTATGTATTGAGTAATGTTATGGTTTACATATTACCATGGGGGCTTCACTCAATGAACCTCTAACATATCACGTGAATTCACGTCATACTAAACAATACCCTTAATTTGACTACATATTGGAAAATACCTCTAAAAATCACATTATTTAACCCCCTACTAATACAAACCCAATACACCTTCCCAATTTAAAAAACCTTTACTTTCACTAGATATTGTAGGTATCTGTTTTTCATTGACATTTTTTTATACCCGTTTATATTTTTGCATTATTGAGCTCCATTTTTTATGCCTGTCAATATAAAAACCCTTTACCCCCTATTATATGCTCAATATATTATGTCATTTCTCCCTTAATATATATCCCCCAATATGAATGCACATGGTATGGTATTACTCGCCCAATGAAGCACCTATTCATATTACATGCTGTTCACATATTAAATCTATTTTTCATAAGGATTTATGTTGTTCGTTTAATAGTTTAGTTAACCATTGAAAAGAAAAGTAATTTATGTCCATGGATGTATTAAGCTCATTCACCTCCCCCTCTTAGTTTAGTCAAATTTCCAACATCTTGATCTAAGAAACAAACTATGCACCAATCATTTCAAATCACCAACCACATTCCAAGGGAAGACATCCAACTGCTGTGCATGACCATAAAAGTGGTCCAATATATCCTATTGGGAAAGATCATCTATAACACATATTTTAACAAGTAGATGAAGATAAAAAAAAAAGGTTAGTATTCTCAATTAACAATGGGGAATTAGATAATTGCATTAATTGATGTCTCTTAAGCACATGATACTTCCAATGGTCATTAGAGGAAAGTTGGCCTTCCTTACTGCTGTAATGTCCCTTCCTAAATTATTTTGGAACAAGATTTATTTCTACATTTTGGGCCCAATTTTGTAGGAGATGGGGCCCATTCGATTTTATTAGGATACTTAGGTGTTAGAAGTAATTTATTTTGGTTTTGTTCACACAAGGAAAATAAACATTTCCTAAGCCAATAGTCTGAATTGCATGAGAGGGAAAATCGATGGATTAGTGAGGGACCCATGAAAGAGGGAAAATCGAGGGAAAAGGACTCCACAAAATCTATAAAATTAAGGCAATGCTCCTCATTTCATCATTCTTGGCTTATTGAATTTGATTATGTTGCTCGAGTTGTTTAGCCGGGTCACTTGCTGTTTAACAAGATTTTTCCAAGCAGATAACTCACCCTTTCTTCGTAGGACTTCGAGTGCCACCCTAGATAGGTTCATCCTTTATCATCCGGAGGATATTCATAGAGAGATTTCCAGAATTTGTATTTAGTTCGACCCTGCAATTCATATTTCTGGAGGTTACATTAGTGTATCTAGTGTGGCCATTGCAACATTCTTCCAGAGGGCTATTGCTTTATGGGAGAAATCAGAGAAGTACTACTGGAGTTGATTTCTACCTTTTCGGAGTGTTTGAGAAAGATTTTGTTGGTGTATTGGTAAGCATTGTACTTCAGTAGATTTGGAGGGCGTAGGGCCTCTTGGGGATAGATTTTGGAAGGTCAAAACTAGGCCAAACAATTTCAGGGTTTTTCCTGGGTTTTCGACAAGGATCCCAAATATAAAGTTTCATAATTTTCTAAGAACTAGAGGTGGTGTTTTCAGCCATATCTTTGTAGCAGACAGTGCATAATTACTAGGTATTGCATAGGGCATATTGGAGGCCAGATTTTGGAGGTTGGATTCAGCCCAAACCCTTTCTAGATTTTTCTAGGTTTTTGACAAGGATCCTAGATATAAATTTTCAGCATTTTCTGAGCACCAGAGATGGGGTTTCTTGCAATTCCTTTCTAGCCAACAATGCATTTTCTTGGGACAACACAAAGCATTAGAGGAGCAATCATTTCCAACTTTGAGATTATTTTTTTCTTACCTAGGTCTTGTCAATCTTCCCCTTGAGACAAGCCCAAGTGAATTTCTCCATATCATTGTACATTCTCCATTTCATTAATAAAATGACTCAGCTGGTGCTCACTTCTAGAGTTTTAATAAGCATTTGTTGATTATTTTTATTTCCTGTGTCACAAATCAATTTTGTTTTGAATATCAATGTTTATTTTATTTTGGGACATTACAGTGTATCAAAGCATGATCTTGGCCCAAACGTGGGTAACCAGTAAGATCATGGGATATTTGGGCATGTATGCACCATGACGGGTTACATCGTACACCACCCATGGCACAAGGGAGATTCAATATGTAGGAATTCTGGGGTGGAATCCACTGGAATGATGAGAGGTTGGCTCAGTTGAGGAAGGTGTAAAACTAGATCCATCCTTGTCCTTACAGCAGAGACACTAGAGGTGCACAAGTCGTGGGAGTACAACCATCTACACTATGTGGGGGAAGCTAATAGAATCAGGGCACCAAATCTCTTGAAAAGGAGCAAGCATGCTAGAGACAGTTAGAGGATGAGTCAAGGAGATGATTTTGCTAGTGGAGACATGTTTTTATACATCAAGGGCCTGAGGAGTTGAATGAGCATGAGGCAGAGAACAAGTAAGAGTGTGAGGAGCACATTGGTATACCCAGTGTGGCACATGAGTCACCATTGTTGGAGGCCTCTTTGATAGCACCAGTTGACACCTTAGGGGAGAGAGTAGAGCATACACCCATAGGGCCATCCATTGATGAGGTTCCAGGAGACACAAACATGTCCAATTTTGAGAAGATGACATCCATTGTTGAGGTATCCAGGGTCGTGACCGAGTTTTCAGGTGATAGTAGTGCACAGAAGGATGATGAGGTGTGGAGAGACATCACCACCCTTGATGAGGAGCCAATGGGTACAGAGGCACCCAGATCTACGACAGAGTTGCAAGATGACAACCATCTAAAAGAACATGGAGGGCACATGGAAGCGCGTGAGATAATCATGGAGGGGTACTTCGTGACTCATGTTGAGCCCATGGTGGAGGAGGACGAGCAGTCTTCTTTGGGGCCAACCAATGACTTAGAGATGATAGATGCACAGACCATCAACATAGTTGTAGTGCTTCCAGATAATAGCTCTCTCTAGGCTTATATAGATGGGGCTTGCAACATTGCTAGACTACCTTTGCACCACGGAGAGAGAGATGCAAAGACTCCCCGACAAATTTTATGTGTTGACTAGGATGGTGAGTTGAGGCAACATGAGTTGTGCAGGGTGCAACACTCGTAGGATGGAGGGCTTGTTCTATGTGCTAGATTTTGTGCATTCAATCCCTCTCTTGTGGTTAGATTGCGTAGATTTTGATTTGGTACCCGGTGGAGTGGGCTAGAATCATGGAGATGATCGTAGTCTAGAGTAAAGCTGAGTGGGAGATCTCAGACATCGAGGGTGCAGGAGGCACGGGTTTGCATTGGGATCTAGGAGGCGGTTCCTATCTGATATCAGACATGCGGAATGGCTATGACATTGATGAGGTAGTCAACCCTATGCCTGAGCACATGCATTCCTTAGGGGAGTTCCAATTGACGCTAGTGGCCAGGTGGTTTGTGAGCAGACTCCATTGGTTGTTTTGGCATCTTGGTTGCGCATGGGGATGCAGGATGATTAGCATTCTATGGCAAGAGCTGGTTTGAGGAGGTGACATGGGTAGGCCACCAGACCAGATATTGTATGGAAACGATGTTCTCCCATTGAGGTTTAGGACTCAGAGGTCACAGAGGATCAGCGCAGTGGAGATATCCCATATAGCAAGAGTGGAGTTAGGGTGCTTAGGTATAACAGGATGGACAAGGGGACATGACACCTGTCATGGTGGGGTCACTATTAGAGTGGCGGACACTTTGGCACATGCGGGATACCATATGTTACAGGGTGGTATGATAGTAGGAAATGGTACACAAGACTGCATAGAGTCGGGTCGTAGCATCTAGTGTTATATACAGGGATGTGGCATGTGCATACATACCCAATTCTAGGCCATAACACCCAGTGGTGTGCAGGGCTATGCAACGAGGAGAAGTGGCCTACAGACGAGCATGGAGATACATGGTTGTATACCACATCGTGTCGGTTTACACTGTGGGGTAGGAGGAGTGACTCACATTGCATTGAGGATGTACAGGGAATGACAGGTGCAGTGACACAGGTAGGAAACAAGATGGTACAGGATGGTATAACCATAGCCGGGGGTATCCAGTGGTGTACAAGGACAAGTTGCAACATACAGTGGCATGTCAAGGATTTCGGTGGTACTTGGTGGTATGCAGTGACACATGATGTGGCACAACAGGCTCTTGGAGCATTGCCTCCAGGGAGACTTATGGACATGGACAGTAGGTGTACCATTGGACACAACTCACCTAGGATCAATGAGGACATTGTTGAGCATTTTGGGACACCATGTCTAGTGGAGGAAGGGCCTCAAAGGAGTTATCATCATATCCGAGGCGGAGAGAGGGTTGTCCGTAGAATTACTCTTGATCATTTTGGTAGACTCCTGATCACACTCTTTGGGACATACCTACCCATAATCCTCCAGTGTTTCTTACAGTCGAAGAGAGTTTGGTTGTTTCCCTTTGACACTCTCCATTCAGGTAGCAGGGCATGGGAGACTCACCCTAGGCATTTGGATGAGACATCGCGTGTCATGGGTCGAGAGGGGACTCTGCAGTTGAGACACTTGGTAGGTGCATGAGTTGAAGACTGCAAGCTTAGGGATAGCATGGTTGATTGTTGAGGTAGCATATGTTCCACCCCTAGGCTCACACTTGGGGAGGTGACTGAGAGGGATTTACCTGGTGTTTTTTTAGCTGGACAACTTGAGATGTTAGGTGAGCATGAGGTGTGGAGGAGGGTAGTCCTTTTTGGAAAGATGATGCCTAGGCTTCTGCCAATACCAAGGCACATCATCAGGAGCTGGGATAGAAGATCTCGCTCGGTAATTTTGTAGACACAAAGTAATTGGATATTTTCAACACAAGTTCTTGATGCTCGGTGCCTACATTTTGGATACCTACAGGAGGCAGAGACAGGGCACAGAAGGGTCCCAACAACTAGCAGCATATCACAATGGCAAACAGAGAGGATTGGGGGTTATGGACCTCTACTATGGTTTGGGATTCAGGGATACAGTGGATTGGGGGGATACTCCACTCCTTGGTGAGCATGGTCGAGATAACAAGAAGATTGGTTCATTCACAGATGTACACATGGGGGATCACCGAAGCCTTGACCACAGGACGAGCTAGATTGTTGCTTAGGATTTGGGCTAGCCATGGAGTGATAGGCACTTCCACTGCTGGTTCACTTTGGCAAGATTGACCTAGCCTCAATCATCACATAGATTATGGCTGAGAGTTATGGGAGAGGAGGCTCCAGTACGAGCATGCTAGGAAGTCATTCATGACCAAAGTGTCATGATGTCAGCAATATAGGTTCCTTTTGTGACGGGCAGGGTATTTTGGCATAACAGGGCTAACCAGTTCAACTACCCATAGAGGTGAGCTAGTTTCTACAGGGGAGGGTCATACAGATCTTCCATTTGGTTATAATGATTCGTTGATGGTGTGGAGAACTTCACCGGTGTAGTAGGGTGATCGACATGAGGAGATCAGGGGAGGCCTGGATAGATGAGGGTTCAATTTCACCAGGATTGGATTGCATCTTCAAGAGTTTACTTCTGTAGTGCATGACATGGACTACTCAGTAGGGAAATTTCATGGGGAGTTGGGCGGAGTCCTACATTATCATGATGTTCTACTTATTGCTAGTATGCATAGGGCTTATGGTACCTATATCTGGTTGGATAGTGAACGGAGAAAGGTGTGCTTCGCATTGATTAGGATGGCTTGGGACCCTGGTATCGAGGGATTCCTTCATGTCGGGACAATGTTGAGATTGGGGATGACTCAATGGTACATTTGGGACCCTGGTATTATTGGTGGTTAAAGTGGTGATCAACAGTCAGAGAGGGCACTTGTTTAGGCATTTCTTGAAGACAGGCAATTTTTAGTGGGGAGGATTGTAATGTCCCTTCCTAGATTATTTTGGAACAAGATTTATATCTACATTTTGGGGCCAATTTTGGAGGCGATGGGGCCAATTCTATTTTATTAAGACACTTAGCAGTCAGAAGTAAGTTATTTTGGTTTTATTCAAACAAGGAAAATAAGCACTTACTAAGCCAATCGTTCGAATTACATGAGAGGGAAAATCGATGGCTTAGTGAGGGGCCCACGAAGGAGGAAAAATGGAGGGAAAATGGCTCCACGAAATCTATAAAAAGAAGGAAAGACTCCTCATTTCATCATTATTGGCTTATTGAATTTGATTATGTTGCTCGTGATGTTTCGTCGGGTCACTTGTTATTTAGCAGGAGTTTTCGAAGCAGAGAACTCACCCTTTATTTAGGGGATTCCAAGTGCCACCCTAGAGATGTTCATCCATTATCATCTGGAGGATATTTGTACTGAGATTTCCATCATGTGTATTCAATTCGACCCAACAATGCGCATTTTTGGAGGATATGGTAGTGTATGTAGTGTGGTCGTTGCAACATTCTTCCAAAGGGATATTGATTGCTAGGAGAAATCAGGGAAGTATTGGTGGATTTGATTTCTACCTTTCCAAAGTGTTTGAGAAGGATTTTGCTGGTGTATTGGCAGACAGTGTGCTTCAGTAGATTTGGAGGGCGTAGGGCCTTTTGGGGGTCAATTTTGAAAGGTCAAAACCAAGCCAAACCATTTCTGGGTTTTTCTGAGTTCTCGACAAGGGTCTCAGATATAAAATTTCATAATTTGTTGAGCGCCAGAGGTGGGATTTTCAGTCGTACCTTTACAACAGATAGTGCAGAATTGCTAGGGATTGCGTAGAGCATATTGGAGGCCGAATTTAAGAGGTTCGATTAAGCCCAAACCCTTTCTTCGTTTTTCTGGATTTTTCTGGGTTTTTGACAAATATCCCAGATATAAAGTTTTAGCATTTTATAAGCACCAGAGAAGGGATTTCTATAGTTCCTTTCTAGCCAGTAGTGCAGTTTTTGGGGACAATGCAGAGCATTAGAGGAGCAGTCATTTCTAGCTTCGAGATTATTGTTTTATCACCTGGGTCCTGTCAAGATTTCCCTTGAGGCAAGCCCAGGTGAATTTCTCCATATTATTGTACTTTCTCCATTTCATTAATAAAATGGTTCAACTGGTTCTCACTTCTAGAGCTTTAATAAGCATTTGCTAATTGTTTTTATTTCCTGTGTCACAAATCGATTTTGTTTTTCATATCACTGTTTATTTTATTTTGGGACATTACAACTAAATAGTTGGTTGAGTGCATGAACAAAGGAAATTTGGAGATAAGACTTGGGGAGGCTCAATAGTCACTTATGGTGCTTTCGAGTTTTGATCTGGACATATAATTATTGTTGCTAGCACCTTTTACTCGGTCTTGATCTAGGAAACAAACTACGCACTAGTTGTTTCAAACCAGCATTCACTTGGCCATGGAAGACATCCAACTATTGTGCGGTGCCAAAAGTGGTGTCTTCCAATTAATTAATATTTTTGACGATGTGAGCTCATTGCATGAAACACTTACTCCCTTATGGGTTATTTTGTAAGGACTACATCCCATGGTGAATTGCACCTATCTATCTCGCACATGGTTTTGCATAGCATAGGCAATGATGTATTTGGTCAACTACCAATAACTTATGTCTAGCCAAACTAGAGCCAAAATTGAAGTGTAACCAAAATTGTGAATCAAATGACACACAGGGACACAAATCTAGGGAAGGGTTACATGGAAAATGTTGCAAATCACATACAAAATAGAATCAAAAAGATGCCATGCATATATGACCACAACCTTCTCACCTTCTTTTACGGTTCACTTCTCATTAAACAAATTTCAACTTAAAATAATAAATAACTACTTAGAATGCTCCAAGGTTCTCTAGATATAGAATAGTAATAAGTGGAGGCATTCATATAATTTTAAAAATTGCTTCTCGACTCCCTCATGGTGCATTTGATAGATTTTTTTTTTTTTTTTTTACAATTCCTTTTGGTTGCCATTGGATACATAATTGGTGGACACAAAGTGGGTTGAACTTTGTGTTGGATATCATCGTAAAACATTCCCAAAAGGTTTTACCAATTATAATAATGTCATACATTTTTGTCAACTATAACATGATATTTACAATTAAAATATGAGATCCATCATCACTCATAGTAGAAACGACTTCCCACGTTGACTTGCGCCTGTCTCTCTCTTGCATGGGTAGGAATGTATCCAATCAATTGTCGAAAATTTACGTTCAATTGAACAGGCCCGATGACCATTGATGGCAACGTAACTCAATGTAAATTTCCATTTCTCTTTGTATTTATTTGGTTTCCCTCATGATAATGTTTGTTAAACTCACGATGACACAAACACGGTGTTATGCTCGATGGCATAGCGATCTTTGTGAATTTCTGTGCCAGGTAGATAAGGCCCCCGTGATGGCACTGGTTTAATAACTAAATATTTCATTAGGAATCAAAATGTAAATTTTAATGATGCAAGTAGCTTGTATTCACAAAGATAGGGAAATCAGTGAACTTCTTACGTCAATACGTATTCTTTTGTTGAAATAATTTGTGAGCATATATGACATCCTCATCCACCATCTATCATGTTTGACATCATTCATCTATTATTTTGAATTAAATGAAATGTCATTTTTAATTTGGAACATGATTTTTAATTTGGAACATGATGAAGGGAAGTTGGTTCTAACGCCAAAGAGAGAGAAAGAGAGAGAAACAGTCACAAGGGTATTTTTCATTTAATTGGAAAAAAAAAATCAGAATTCATTTATAAGGCTTCAAGGGAAATAGACTTTTTTACCCACACATTTGATTGGCCCGACACTTTGCCTCAGCATGGCATCATCTTGCAAAGGAGTTGAAGTTGTGGTAGAGAGAAAGAGTGTGGAGTAAGAGGAAATATCAAATCATTTGTTATTTTGATTTTTTTGTTTTTTGTTTTTCCTTTGACATGGAGTTAGATATTTATAGATATTTACAAATGACATCTCTCCTCATTACTCACTTTGATTTGATAGAGAGGTTGAAGATATTCTTACTAAAGAAAGGATGGCCAAACACATTTGGGTGAACTAATTGAGGGGGCTTGATCCACACTGAAGGAAGACATTTGAATCCACAACTTTGAAGCGTAATATGATGTGTAGACCAATTTCTTTATATAGTGATAATAGTGCATTTCATTAGTGATGGGAATTTATTAAATACCATAAGGACAACCCCAAAGCTTTGTTTACCAAGTAATAGGTAATACACAATATGAATTAGGCGTGTGCAAGAAAAGGCATGGCAGAAAGTAGAGAAGTACCATAACCCTCTATAGCACGGGGCTAGTTGTATTCCATGCATTCAAGCCTAGAGGTGACTCTAGATTACTTGACCATGGAAATTCTAGTGAGCTAATTGGAAATCACAATTTAGTGAATGTCGAGTATTGATATCGACCTTAATACCATGTTTCGTCCCACTCACTCTTTAGGGAAAGGAATTTCTACTTCACGACCCTTCTTATTCAACTATTATTGGAATTACCTTGGTAGATTGGTACATACTTGGAATATTCTCTACTTTTATTTATTCCTATCATCGTCATCCCCACAAATTTAAAGTCAATTTCTTGTGGGTATGGTCATTATGTTTTGAAGCATTGTATCCTTAAACATTACTAGGAATTCCTAAATAGGAATGCTCTTTTAGAGTTCTAGATATTACCAATCTTCCTTAGTAGTGTTTCCATTTGGAATTTGGTTTGATGGTGTTATAATGTTCACCAAAGGGGCATGTGGATGTTGTGAGGAATTAGTAACCTCCTACTACTATTGTACACTTGAGACAAGAGTGATACCATTAACATGCGACTAGTGGAGTATGTAGTTTGTGAATGTGATTTTTCTACCTTTGTACCTCCTTTCTCCATATTGAGTTCTTCCTCTTGTCACTTTTACATTGAAAGATAAAGTATTTGATCACTTTGAGTTCCTTGAGTTTCATCATTATTCCTTCCATAGACTAGTAGAACTTTTTGATAAACCTTTTATAGAAAATTTCTTGCTAACTCTTTCTAAGCGGCATAAGCATCTCTATGTAGTTGTTGTTAGCAAATTTAGGATAGGTAGATTTCCATTTGGCTTTCATTCTAGATTAGTTTTCTTTCACTCGCCACAAATGGTCACTTAGTATTCATTACATTAAGGCAAGGATCTACTATTGTAATCTTTTGAGCAAGATGCTATTTATTTTTTGAGTAGCTTGGGAGGTACTCCGAGCCCTAGGGTTCAGAGTTTGGAGGGTGGAGCACCACAAGAGTCACTTGTGGGCTTGGAACCCAAGATTGGGGTTTTGCACCCATCGTTGTTTGGGCCAAAACCATGAGGCATTTTGGACATGTGATGGATGGAGATGATAGAGGATAACAAGGAGAATCCAATACTTTGAGAATTGTCGAATTCTGAGATGTCCTTGATGAGATATGAATTTTTGAAGTTGACAACAAATATTTTGGGTGCTCAAGTCATGTAGGCTTGAACTGGAAATGTCGAAAATATGTGTCTCTTCAAGAATTCAGTGGGGCCCTTCTTATGCATATAAATAGAAGGTGATTGTGTTTCATTTGAGCACATCCAAAAGGTGCAATACAAGGGCAACAAGAGTGAAGAAGGAATTCGGCTACGAGAGTAAAGATACTTTTGTTTGGGATGCAAGAAGGAAGGCACTTCAGTGAATGCAGGAAGGTTGTTTAGGACCCTTTTTGTGACTATTTGAAGGGTTTTTTTCATCCTAAAGCAAGGCCAAGGATAAGGATGGAAAACCGCAGTTCTGTGTGGCAACAATTAATTATGGGTACCTATGTTTTATGCAAGCTGTAAACACAAGATGATAGTTTGGGTAGGTCGCAGGCCTTAACACCTCAGAACATGGCATGTGTGGGGCTAATTGAGGGCTAATAAGTGCCAATATCATTAGCATGGAGGCAGAGGAGTCTCATAAAGGGAAGTCGCGGTTGAGAAGGGGCTATGAAGGTGAGTTGTAGGGCTAACATAGGTCATTTTCATGCCCTAACCAGGTCACAGTCAAACAACAGTTTATACACCAGACTTGGGTTATTTTTGCAGCCAAATTTGACATGTATTGGGTCTAGGTTTAGAACAGTTTTGGATCAGTTTTATGAGAAGCCTATGGGAGCC
This sequence comes from Pinus tabuliformis, assembly GCA_031772625.1. NCBI lineage: Eukaryota > Viridiplantae > Streptophyta > Pinopsida > Pinales > Pinaceae > Pinus > Pinus tabuliformis. Next base: position 696,739,724 of record CM062805.1, on the reverse strand, counting down.
AATTGGAAGGCTTGTCTTGGTGGATTTAAGCCTATCCTAGGAGTAGATCTTGTAGTGGAGTATTGGGCATCATTGGACTGGCGGAGGGAAGCGTGTTGATGGCCCAAAGTAGCCCTTGAAAAGAAGTCATAAAATGACATTAACAGCTGAAGGTTGAGTGAAGATTGGAGCCTAATGTGCAGCACTTTGATCGATGAACGTGACTGCTAGATTGGAAAATTGGAGCTTAGGTGTTGGTCAGCCTAAAAGAGCATATTGGATCAGCCCGTGTTCATTGAAGCAAAAGTGACTTGCAACAGTGATAGGTAGCAGCCCTCCTGGAGTCTCTATGTGTTGTCCTTTGATGGACTAAGGGGCAACTAGAGATAAGATTGGAATCAAAGGGCCGACGGGATGAGATACGACATAGATGTTGTGATTGTGCACTAGAGCAACGAGATTGTCATTGTATCTTGTATTCTTGTACTTGTGGATAATTGAGAGCCATTATTCCTTTTATGCGAGCCCTAAACAATTGTATTATATGGTGATTAATATAACAAAGTTGGGTTGAAAATTTTGTAAAAAGTTGTCTATACTTGTGCACGCGTGATTTACTGTTGTTTATATTCCATTGTGCATAATAAAATTGTTGAGATTCTTGATTTGGTAGCATCAGAGATTTTAAGATTCGACCCAAGGTCGTGGAAATTCAACAAATTCCTTGCTTGTATATTTGTATCTTAAAAGCTTTATCCCAACTTTTATATGATATACTTGAGATTGATCATCCTACCTTTAAACCAGCCATTAATAGTACTTACGTTTCTAATATTACTTTTAGGTTTCACTATTTTCATTTATCATCTGAATAATTTAAATTGAACTTAATGCAAATAGATATATCTTTTCTTAAACTTCAAAACCTTATCTTAAACAATTTCTATTCAAAACTACTATTATGTCGCACATCACCTAAAACCTCAATGTTCTTTCTAATACGATAACATGCGTGAGCAATCTTATGTTAAAGTAAATGTATTCTAAACATTTTCCTTTAACAAAACCATATTAGAGTTAAAAATTTAATTTACACAGTTTTTCTTAGCTATTACCATCCTTGCTTCATTGTGACTTCGTAAATCAAGGGTGATAGCCCTCTCATACGTCAAGGGGAGGCATACAATACCTTACCTCCACTTACCTCATCAATGTGATTAGAGAGCGATTCACATGTCCTTGTGTGTTTTAATAAATTTTGGAAACCGAAGAAAATCCAACAATAAACAAATATATTAGGTTTATGAGCTCCTTTGTTTTATAGATTTAAAAGATTACAATTCATATCTCAAGGACAAATTTAATGCACCGGAGTTACATGAAATCTGTATTTTATATTATAATTAGGATTCTTTGCGTAAACTATAAGATGATTTTAAGAAGTTTTTTTTTTTTTTATAAGATGGTATCCAATGTACATGAAATCTGTATTTTATATTATAATTAGGATTCTTTGCGTAAACTATAAGATGATTTTAAGAAGTTTTTTTTTTTTTTAAAGATGGTATCCAATGGAAAATGGTTGTAGGGATTTAGTGTTTTGATTTCACAAACATCAAATAAATCACATAGTTTATTAATTTGGGGACTTATCTTGAGATCTCTTACATGGAATTTATAATGTTCATTTATTTGATTTAGTCTACCTAATTTAAATGGGTCTAATAAAAGTATTATAAACTTTACTATGTAGGTAAAAGCTAAACTTTCATTAGGGCTTCCAAGAATCTTAATTAATGATAATGTCATAAAAAGAAATATGTCAAAAGTAATATTTGAACTTAAGTGAGGAGGGTACTAATTTTTCTCCTTAACTGTTATAAATAAAATCCAATTAAATAACAATTGAAATGTTATCTCAACTAATGTGTCATTTATTATTTAGATAGTATAAACTTTTAATTTATGAAGAAAATATACAATTAGGAATAACTCCAGTAATTTTAGTAAAATAGTTCTCTTTCCTCTTTAGAGTTTAAATTGTAACCAAGAGTAGTATCTAGTCTTATATGTAGGACTAAGGTTGGATGCCACTAGAAAGCACATGAATCCGTTAGTGGTAGTGTTAGCAATGACCACAAAGGAATTGACTTTCACTCATGTACTATATAGGTTAAAGTCACTTTTTGGTCTTAGAGCAAAACCTAAAGTTGTTTTTGATTGGCTAAGACCTTCTTTAAATAAGGAAATAGGAGGAATCCTGTAGGAGTAAAAGTCTTCCCTCTTACATACCATTACTGGGTTGTTTCAAATGCAATGGTTTTCATTAAATACCAATAATGAGTCAACCCACATTTGCACATATTAATTAAAACTAGCATACCAATAATGATTCAACCCACAGTTGCACCTAGTAACTAGTAATGGCTATCCTTGTTTCCCATTGACAACTGAGTTATAACCACCCTAGATCCATCTTAATTCCAGATCTACCAAGTGCCTAGAGGGATCACATCTTGTTCACTCTAAAAGAAGTTTGTATCTCAAGAGATTTGATCATTCTCGACACTTGGTAGACCTGGAGTTAAGATGGATCTAGGTTGGTTTTATTATTAATTATAATTATAATTATAATTATTATCTATTAATTTTATATTTTATTTTATTTTTAGTTTTATGTAATTTGACAAGTTAAAATGTATGAAAAGAAATCTTTCGATGATAATCACATAGGATAAAATCTCATCGACGTGTTTCAAACCAACTAGTGGGGTTCATCTTCAAGACAAGATGATGAATGAGATCTTGGCATCAAACTAAATAAATGTAGAGATATGTTTACTAGCCGTTAAAATATAATAACTAGTTTGACTCGAGAATTAATAATAATAATAATAATAATATTTTTAAAATATAAAAACAGTTAATAAAAATTTGGAAATAAGGAATAAATTAAATTAATTATTATTAATATATTGTTTTAATTAAAGGAAGGTCCTAAATACGATATGGTCAAATTTAATTATTCCAAAATATAAATAAGATCCCATATAGAAAATTTAAAAATAAAAAATTTAAATAAAATAAAAAGAAATAATGAACAAAATTAATTTTATTATTACAAATAATATTATTAATAAAAAGAAATAATAAATATTAATGTTATTAAATCAAAGGGAAAGTCTTTTAGAACTAACTATAATTAAAAAAAATACAGCCAAACATTATATATATATATATTTAAAAATTAAAACCTAGGAAGGCAGGGCAGGGATCCAATCCAACCATCGTATCTATTCAGATTTATAGACCTCCTTTCAATTTCCAAAGCCTCCCTAAACTTACGGTGATGAAAATGGTCAATCCTTGCAATGACCCTAGCCTCTTCAATATAGATGTGATGATTTTTCTTTTCTGCATGATCTGCCAAAGTAGAGGAGAGGGACCTTCCATGTTTGATGTCAGCTGCGTGCTCATAAATCCTTTGATTTATCGATCGACTAGCTTCACCAATATATGGAATCCCACATGAGCATGGAATGATGTAAACACATTTCCAATCTCTAGGGTCGTTTACTAATCTTAGGGAGCTTCGAATAATGTTAAGGGGCATAAATGTGGAAGGAACATTATGTTTTTCTAGGATCCTTGCAATCTTATCCATGGTCCCTTGAATAAACGGAAGATGCAACCAGAAAACCGATCCTTACCATCTTTTTTATTTCTAGTACCTTTTTCAGCCTTAAGGAAAGCTCTAAGACACTGGGTCTTGCTATAACCATTGTTATTAAAAACATTAAGGAGGTGGGTTTTTCCATCATTGAGATGGTTTTCATCATAAACTCGAAATTCTCGAGTGGTTAAGGTGTTGAGAACACCTAGCTTATGAGCTAGGAAATGATGCAAACTAGCATGAAGATATTGCTCTGTGTGAGTTTTCTTTCGAAAAACCTGGTGAGAAAAAGAACCATCATCTCTTTTTGAAATAAGAACATCGAGGAAAGACAAGTTATCATCAACTTCACATTTCATTTTGAACTTTATGGAGCTATATTGACTATTAAGATGTTGGAAAAAAGAGCTCCAACTTTTCCTTACCATGAGACCAAACGACGCAAGTGTCATCCACAAACCTTTTCCAAAGCTTGGGTTGAAATAGAGTTGAGGACAAGGACTTGGGTTCAAATTCCTCCATGAAAGATAATTAATTTTTTTAATTTAATTTAATGTAATTTTTATTTTATTTTGACCGACAATACATTACAACATCTCTACATCCTAGGCTGGAGAGCGCCTCTCTAGGCAATTACTTTTAACTTTTTATTATTTTTTTATTGAGCCAATTTGTAAATGTTTACAAACATTTACACCACCACAAACATTTCCCTTAGCTTCTAAAGTTCTTGTTTTTAGATTTAATTTTTAAAAAATGTTATAACATAAAATATATTGATTTTGAAATGAGTTATGATTTTTCGGCAAGTGGTATTGATAAGCCATCTTATTGGTCCATGCTAGCGTAACAAAACGTATTTACAAATTAACAATATCCATGGTAAATGAGAGTGAATATCCATGGTTAAGAATCTTGTTATATTGTATGTTTATTGTAAGTATTAAATTCTAACTTAAAAAATGTTATAAAATCAAATTAAAATAAAATATTTATAATTTCTTTTCTATTTTGAAATGAGTTATGGTTTTTGGGTATGTGGTATTAATAAGCCAAGGTATTGGCCCATGATATTGTAAGAAAACCTATTTATAAGTTAATAATATCCACGGTAAAATGAGGGTGAATATTAAAATCTTATTATATTGTAAATATTAAATTTTTATGTGATTATTAATTAAATTTAATATGGTTACTGAATCATTATTTTAATTTACATGGTAAAATGAATGTTAATTTATAAATACTATGTATATGTTATATGTAATGTCATATGTATATTATGATTCTTTTATCTAAAAAATTGTTCTTAATTTTATTAATAAGAAAAATTACAATATAAAAAAAATTGAATGTAAAAAATATTTACATGTAACATCTAACACCTACACATCTACTCTAGAGCGCCTTGACACAATAAAGTTTGTCACATTTGAATAACCTACACATCTACTCTATATTGGGTCGTAGAGTGCCTCGACGCAATAAAGTTGCCACATTTGAATAAAAAAGAGAAGAAAAGAACAAAAATGAAAAAGAAAAAGAGGAAACATGGTCCTCAAGTTTTCTAAATAAAATGGGGTCTTTACTCTTTTAATTGTTAAAATTGATTAAATATAAGAGTTCTAATCAATAGATTGATATTAATATCCAAGCAAGAGGTTAAATTGTAATTATGAGTAGTATTTGTTTTCATGTATGGGATGAAGCTCAGATGCTACTACTAAAAATCACATGGCTCTATTGGAAGTATTTTTGGTGATGACCATAAGGGAAACTAGTTTTCTTGCAAATACTATTTAAATGCTACTAAAAAGCACATGACCCTATTGGAAGTATTCCTAGCCATGATGATAGAGGAAACTAGCTTTCTTGCAAATACTGTTTAAGTTGAAACCACATTTTGGCTTGAGAGTAAGAATTTTTTTATTTTGATTAACTCTAAATTTTGGCCTTGGAGTAAGACTTAAAACTGTTTTTGATTAATTATAGGCTCATCTTCCTCCAATACAAGCACAAAAAGTTAATGGCTCTAGATTGAAATATTAGAAAAATAGAGAGAGCAGAGATTGATTTTACACAACATGAATCTCACATTGTATATTATTCATTTCAACAATTACATATATAGGAAACTAAACATTGACTTCGATGCCTCTAGATAATGACTCCAACTCATTACATGAGAATCAACAACTTCTAGAATGACACCTAGGGACTCACACTGACAACTACACATGACATGGAAGCATTACTTCCAACACCCTCCCTTAATTCTTACATGGATAATATTAAAAACACATATTACAACAATAAATAAATATATGTCTGACTCGTCTTCATCAGCGCCCACATCCACTCTAGAATTTTGCAAACACCACTCTTTCACCACCACATCTTTGAGTTGTTACTTAACCTCCATTTAAAACGTAACGCCTCTGACCATCGTTGATGAACTTTGCAGGATCAACAATATTGACAACTTGGCTTGTCGGGGCTTCGGCGATAAGAGCTATCAAGTAATGAACCATCCTACAGACCCACCACCATATGTCGAATATTTTTCTTTCAGCTATCCGTCAGTTGATAGGATGGAGGTTTGGACACTGAATGTGTTCAAAAGTTGATCAAACAACTTTTAACTTACACAAGAATTGATGTTTCAGACACCGGGGCTTCCAGTTTAAGAACCATCGACCCTTTTTATAACCAAAATTACTAACACACAAGAATTGATATTTCGGAAATTGGACTCCCAGTTTAAGAACCACCAACCCTTTTATACGGAGAACTGAAAAAATAGAAAACTACTACAACTCACACCACAAACCTACAATGAATACTATATTAAATACGACAATCACTGAATCCCTAATTTTTGCACTCGTGAAATGCCCAATTGCCTCTTCACATCCTTGATCTGTCATACTTCCTTGGTTTCCCATTCCACACAGGTCTTAAAAATTACAGAGGATGCATAAAGCTTTAGATATGTTATCCATCCATAGCTCCAACTTCATGCAATATCCAATAATTATATAGACAAGAAAATGAAAAAGTGAATTCTTCGAGTCAACAGTTGTGGATTGGATGACATAGGGCCTTTAAAATGGAGTGCCTTTGAGGGTTGATCGTGTGCCACATGCAACGATTGGCAACACGAATAGTAGACACGAAAGCAACCTTAACGTCTAGTAGAATTACAAACTTGAAAAAGAGTTGGAGCACAACAACCTAGACTCTGGTGGAAGATTGGCCCAAATCTTGTTCACCTTGCAGAAACGAGCATCTGATTGGTATGCCAGACAATGCATCCCACATTCAATTTCATGACCTTTTATTTGCAAATGAATGCCCTGCGACCCTTTGATGTTACGACTAGCAACAAATTGCAGCCTTTGGTCCATAATCTCTGGAATGGTGCTTGAATCCTTTGGTCCCACAATCCCTGGAATGGTGCTTGAATCAACCGACTTATGAAAGATCCCCAACATATTCATTTGTGCAGTAGTTGATACAGTGGAATCAATGGAATTCTTGGTGTTACCGAATTTGACTGACCGTTTTCCCAACTCATACATGTATTGTCGAGTGAGAGCACTGCTATACGTGTATCTCTATGGATGAAGTTTCACAGAGGTAGGAATAGGGTTGAAGACCACCTTCTCGTTTGGATTTAGGAGATCCCACTTGAAATTTCGGTCAAACTCAATGCTAGTGTAGATTCACCGCCCCCTTCAAATGGAACAAACGTGTAGGGACGAGAACCAACTCCTTTGAATATGAGATCCAATCTAGCTCAAACACACATTGAACAGATTCACAAACAAAAACAAAATTTACTCACACAAGACAATAGATCAAACACTCTTTTACACTATCTATTTAAATAGAATCAACCTTCACATTTCTTTCATTTTCCTCGCTTTCTCTGGATTCACATTTCTTTCATTTTTCTAGCTTTCCCTAGAAGGAGTCAAGCAGAATAGTCTATGATACCATATTAGAAAAATAGAGAGAGCAAAGATTGATTTTACAAAACACGAATCTCACATTGTATATTATTCATTTCAACAATTACATATATAGGAAACTACACACTGACTTCGATACCTCTAGATAATGACTCCAACTCATTACATGAGAATCAACAATTTCTAGAATGACGCCTAAAGTCTCACAATGACAACTACACATGACATGAAAACATTACTTCCAACATAAAAAGCATTTGGAGTGAAAACCTATATCTTTAAGAATCACCACAAATCATTTTGCGATAAAGTAGTTATTGAAAGAATAATAACCAATAAATTTTTTAATAAAATAAACATTATTATACAAAATGCTGAACAATAAGCATAAATTGATGGTTTGATGGTCCCAAAAGCGAGGTCCAATGGTTAAGTGGGATATTTGGTTCACAGGTCTCGTGGTCCAGTTCCGAATAAAACTATATAGTCCTGAATATTAAGGATGGCTTGACTAAATACCATATGGTTGTTGCGGTTGTTTTATACGTTTAGACGAATAAAAGCTTCTTTCATCGCCCGTCCCCTCATCTCCACAGGAACCTATGCTGGCAAAACCGAATAATGTGACCAACATTTAGAATCGAATAATGTTAACGCAAGCATAAAGGAATTAGGAATTACAAACTCTCCGAATAATGTGACCAGCATTTAGAATCGAATAAAGTTAGCGCAGACATAAAGCAATTAGGAATCCCAAACCCTGTTCTGAGTCGCTTTTTTTGGCGTATATTTATCCATAAGCAGCCTCGCAACTGCAAATGCAGTGCAATATTTTCTTTTGTGGTTCTGCAGATCTTAATCTGAAGCCACAGAGGTCAGATTTCGGGGCATGTGTATTTTTTCATTTGATGTTTGAAGTAAAATATGTATGTTGTTCTCTGTGATGGCAAATTTATGACTATCTGATATGATACGCTTAATATCATGATGCACAATGTGGCACCAGTCTGAGAGAAAACAACAACTACTATTATTTATGCCGCCGGATGATGAAAATTACTTGTTTTTCACGACGGTCTCGAGGCATTCGCCGAAGCTGAAAACCGTTTCAAGAATTTCTGACGGCTTTGTCTTACTCAAGTTTTGCGCCCTTTTTGTTTTGCCGTTAATATTTCTGCGCTTGCCTCTTGAGTTTAGCCTTTAAACCTGCCGGAACAGATTATAGGCGCTTTCGGCGGGGTTTGGCTGTATTCTATTTTTTTTGAAAAAATAATGTCACAAATATTTTTTGAGTTAGGATTTGGGGTGTATATCAGTCTTATTGGATTTTAACTAGATTTATCAAGTGCTCAGAGGAAAAAAAAAATTGTTTTTTTAAATGTATTTAAAAAAAATGAAAAATGGGAAAAATGGTTGGCATATTAGTAATTTGGATTTTTTTGTCCGAGGTATTGGATGGATGATGTAAAGGAGTTTGGGAGTAAATTTTTTTTTAACAGGGGTTATTTTAGCTATTCTAAAAAAAAATTATCAATTCTAGTTTTTGTAAAGGTCACAAAAAGTCTTGATTTTTATAAAGTGGTGGTACAACATCAAAAAAAATTTTAAACATATTTTTGACACTTCAATTTTTATGTATTAAGTATGAATATTATTTTTTAAATGATAGTGATTTTCATGTTGATTAAGAAAATTGTTGATGAAACATTAACTATTTTTGGGCTTATTTTTAGCACTTCAAAATTTTTAATGTATTAAATATAGATAAATTTTTTAAAATGTTGGTGATTTTCATTGGCATCAACCATTTTTTTGGTAGGGCATACTTTTGACACTTTAAATTGTTTTATGTCTTAGATATGCACTTTTTTTAAATGTTGGTTTAAAGCTATTTTCTTTTCAATGTTTTTTTAATGAAGTTTTCTATTTTTTGCAAAGTTTTAAAAAAATAATAAAATTAATATTTTGAAGTTATGATTTTTCTTATACATTTATGTATTATTAATTAATACTTCAATACACATAAAATATTGTTACTAAAAAATAATAATTTTAAACACTTAACAAAAAAATACACATTTTGCATATAAATGTAACTAAAAAAATAGGCTAAAAAATAATAATTTTAAATACTCGACAAAAACATATTTGTATATAAATATAATTAAAAAAACACATTTTGGATTTTTCTTGGCTAAAAATGATATGTCAGACAAAAAAACATATTTGTATATAAATATAATTAAAAAAACACATTTTGGATTTTTCTTGGCTAAAAATGATATGTCAAACAAAAGATTTCTAAGAAAAAAAAGTGAGGATAAAAAATAACAAATTTTATATTGAGAAGATTTTCGGCATAAATCACATTTAGAAAAACCTTTTTCTAAATGTGATTTACGTGGAAAATCTTCTCAATATATGTTATGGATCACAGAAACCTCAATTCAACAACAAATTTTATGTTAAAAATGATAATATTTGAATTTTTTTAATGATCATTTACACAAAACTTCAAGTAAAAATAACCACAGTAAAAAACAAAAATGAAAACAACTTTTAAAAATCAAAGTAACAAAATTAAAAAAAAAAATGTTTATTAATTCAAAAACATTAAAAAAAAACTGAAAAAAAAAAAAAAAATAAATAAATAAATAAATAAAATAAAATAAAAAATATTTAATAAATAAATAAAAATATCATACAATTAAAAATAATAATAATAATAATAATAACATACTAAAATATAAATTAAATAATAATAATAATAAATAAAACATATTATAAATTAATTTAAAAATATTAAAATTAAATATTAAAAATTTATTAAAAAGGTGCCAAATGGCCACAGGTAGGGTTGCAAGAGCGGTGCGTTGTTATAGCAGTTCTGCCAATAGTTCTTTGGCGCCTTTTCTTTAGTACCATGTCCCACTCTAGCTTATAAAAGGTTGGAAGGACTTCATTGTAATGCAAGACTTTTTATATTTTCCTTTACATATAATACCACGGGTAGAATACTATGGGTGCACAATACCATGTGCCCCAAAACCATCACTGTTTAACCTGGTCAACTTTGACTCTATCCTGAGTCAAGTTTACCTAACACTGTGTGCCCACACAACCACTTGTCGATTTCGAGAATTGACAAGGAGCCTCGCCTGGCAACCAATGGAAACAACAACTCATCAATTCTGGGAATTGACGAGGAACCCGCCCAAGTGCCCAATGATTGTGGGCAAGGTGGGCCAAAAAAATAGATTTTTTTTTTATTAATTGTTTTTAATGACCTTTTTATATATTATTTGTTTTTTTTATTTGACTTTTTTTTATTTAATTTTTTTTAAGTAGTTTTTAATTTTTGTTTATTTTGGGTTAATTTTTTTATAATTATATATATTTTTAGTGAGATATTTTTTTGTTTCTTATTTTTTAATTTTAATTTGTTTTTTCATATATATATGTTTTTTTTTAATTATTATTAAGAGTGATTTTTTTTTTGCGCTTGATTTTTTGGTTGGTTTTTTAATTACTCTTTTATGTTTTATTTGGTTTTTATTTTTTATTTTTAACCCTTGTCATTATTATTTTTTTGTCTCTCAAGTTCTCTGTGATCCTCCAGACTTGACCTGTGGCTTGAGGAGTCACGATCCAAGGGCATCTAAGCCATCAAAGTCACTCGAGGATCGCACCCAACCCTAACTGACTTGATTTTTTAACATGTCTCCTCCCCCTTAACACAAGGTACAACCACCCCCTGTGAGGTTTGATCCTGGCTCACCTTGTTGACGAGGCCCGTCCTCAATCGGCTGTGCTAGTGGGACTTGACTTAACTCTTATTATTATTATTATTTTGTTTTTTTGTTATATTGTTTTGTTTTGTTTGATTTTTTATTTTTAGTTATTTATCTATTTTTTCATTTTTTTGGGTTATAGGAGTTGTGACAATGCTCGACTAGAAAATTGGTCACACTATGTGCCACTTTGTTAGTTGATTTTTTAAATTTCGCTACAATGGATCAAATTTGTCCCCATTGTGTGTCAAATTCATTGTTGATTTTTAAGTTTTGATTGCAATGAGTCAAGTTCACCCCATTGTGTATCAATTTGATGGTTGATTTTTAAATTTTTGTTGCAATTTGTCACGTTGTCTTAGTTTAAGATTTTTAAAGAGCTATATTTTTATCATTAAAGAAAATACTCTTGTTATAATGACTCTTTGATTTACATATTCATCTTCTAGGATTTTTTTAGTCATGATATTTGGTTTTAATTCAATGACTGAAACATTTCAAAATTTTAAAGTTTTTCAAAGTCATGATATTTTATCTTTAACACTATGGTTGAAAAATGTCAATATTTTAAAGTTTTTCAAAGTCGCGATATTTATCATTAATGTCATGGTTAAAAATTGTTGGAAATTTTAGGTTCTTTGGAGTTATGATATTTTATCTTTAACGCTAGATCGTTAAAACTATTGGAATTTTAAGATTTTTCGGAGTCATGATATTTTATTTTTAATGTCATTGCTAAAAATTTTGAAAAAAAAAACAAACATTGATTCAACATCAACACTTTTCGATTTCAGGGTTCTTTTTCAAATTTATTGCACACAAATTTTAGTTTTTAATGTTATTGTTATTTTCTTTTGGAATTTTGAACCAGAAAAAAAACAAATGTTGATGTAGCAATCAACACTTTCCATTTTCGGGGTGTTTTTTCATGCTTATTGCAAAAAAAATTGGTTTTTAATGTCGTTGCTAAAAAAAATTGCAATTTTAACTCGAAAAATTAAATTTTGATGCAACATCAACACTTTTCGTTTTTGGGGTGTTTTTTCATTTTTTTTTTGGTACAAAAATAGGGGTTTTTTGGGTTAGAGTTCATATTTTTCGGGTTATAGTTCTTATTAAGTCACTCGTATGGTTCGTTGTGAAGAAGGTTGGGAAGCAAGCAATGTCTTTTTCTTTGCATTAATGGAATAGAGCCAAGAGGAACAACCATCGTTTGTTCATTCGTTGTGAGCGAAGTTTGCAGCTAGCTATTAGAATGATTCAACCGCAACATGGAAGACTTTAGAAAGCCACCAAGGAAGGCTCCAAGAAAGATTAGGTCGTAGTACAATACGTCTATTACAACTACTAGTGTCAAATTCGGGGAGTTGTTCCATTTTTTCTTAAAGACCAAGTAATTTTCGGTGATCTAGAGTTCAAATAGAATTGTAGCAAGCCCATTTTTTCTGTACATCACTGGCGGTTGTTTATTGATCAAGTGAGGGGACCGAAAATAACTGTTCAAATTGGTAAAAGACAAGTCCAGTGGAATATACTAGTGTAGTTATGAAGAGAAGGTGGGATGAGGTTGTGCAGAAAGAGACATTGTAAACCCTGCAAGTTGCTAGAAAGCAAAGGAAGCTTGGTGTGGTGGTTTAATTTTTCTTGCAGTTTTTCTGAGTAGAAAGGCTAATTGGTGTACACTTTTTTCAAAAAAAGGGAAGCCAAAATGATTTTCCTAAAACTCGAGTGGAAAACTCAAAAAGTTATAAAACTCAAAACAAGGAAGCACATATTTTTTTAAAATCCTAGTTGAAGGATTCATATCAGAACTTCAAAAGAACCCATAAATCAGTTTGTGAAGTAAATAGGGGTAGTAGTTTGTTTGTTTGTTTTTTGTTTTGTTTGTTTGTTTTCCTTAACCGTTAAAGGAGCCTGTGTAGGAGGAAAATAACAAAAATGACTAATTCCAAGAATGAGGTGGAGAAATTCATCGGCAAAAATAAATTTATGTTGTGAAATATGAAGGTATAGGATTTGTTAGGGAAACAAGGATTGGACAAATCATTAGATGGGGAAAGAACGAGACTTGTTGGCATGACCAATTTGGACTGTGAGGAATTGGATGCCCGAGCTCTCAATACCATCAAGTTGTGCTTGGCGGGTGATGTTCTCTTCAAAATTGTTGAAGAGAGCTCAACATAAGGTCTATGGAGCAAATTGGAGAGTGTATACATGACCAAGTCTCTAGCCCATGACCAAGTCTCTAACCAATAAGATTTACTTGAAGAGATAGGTGTACAACCTTTGAATGAAGGAGGACACTAAGATTGCAGACCACCTAAATGTATTTAATTCTCTTATTTTCCAATTGGCTAGTATAGATGTCAAAGTTGAAGAAGAAGATAAAGCCATTACATTGATATTCTCCTTGGTCGAGTTTTGAGACCATTTTTTGACTTCTATCAGTTTGAGCACAACTAATTCTCCAGATTTTGATTTGGTTGTGGGAGCTCTATTATATGAAGAAGTGCAAAGGAAGTCTACTATTTGAACTTCCATGCCATAAGTTATGGTAGCCAGAGGTCGGTATAGGGAGAAAGGGGAGAAATCAAGAGGTAAGAAGGGTAAAGTGAGATGTTGGTTTTGCAACAAAATAGGGCATCTCAAGAAGGACTGCTAGAAAAGACAAGAGTCCAATGAAAACTCAAAGAAGGAAGAAAATTAAGTTGAGTGAGGTATGATAGATGAATTTTTGTCCCTTTGCAATGTTTCTCGACATTTTGAAGATTGGTTGTTAGATTCTAGTGCTTCTCATCACATAAGTCCACACGTAAACCGATTTACTTTGTATCAAGTTAGGGATGGAATTTTTATGCTTATGGGTAATAATTTATATTGTTAAATTGTTGGTGCGGGAAATGTCAAAATAAAATTGTATGATGGTATGATAAGAACATTGATAGATGTCAGACATGTACCTAAGTTGAATAAGATTTGATTTCTTTGAGAGTATTAGATTTCGATGGTTACAAATTCACAGGTTAAGGAGGAGCACTAAAAGTTTCAAAGGGTGCTTTGATTGTTATGAAGGAAAATAAGATCAGAAAAATTTACAAACTTAAAGGAAGTACTAAGGTCAATGAGGCAATGACTATATCCTAGGAGGTAGGAGAAGTTACTTGCCTATGGCATCAATCACTGGGTCACATGAGTGAGAAGGGCCTTTAGGTACTGACGAATCACAAAATTACTTCCTAATTTGAAATCTTTGAATTTGATTTTTTGCAAGCATTGTGTATATGGAAAACAATTTAGACAAAAATTTAAAGCTGAAAGTCATAATAATAAAGTAATTTTGGATTATATTCATTTTTAACTTTGCGGACCATCTCGTACAATGTATTATGGAGGTGTATCCTATTTTGTAACATCTATTGATGACTACTCCATAAAAGTTTCAGTTGACATGTTAAAAAGAAAGGCTGATGTATTTAATGTTTTTAAACAATTTAAAGTTATGGTGGAAAAGAAAATAGGCAAAACAATTAAATATTTCAGAACTGACAATGGCACTGAATTTACTTCCTTATAATTTGAAGGATGAAGGGATTGTTAGACACAAAACTATTGTCTATACTCCTCAACAAAATGGCATTGTTGAACTTATGAACACAACTCTTATGGAAAGAGCTAGGAGCATGATCATCAATGTTAATCTACAAAAGGGGCTATGGGCATAAAAAATGACCACTACTTTTATTTGGTAAACATTTCACCTTCAATTCCTGTTAATTTTAAAATTCTTGAAGAATTTTGGTTGAGTCAATCTTATGAGAGTTTAAACATATTTTTTTTTTTGGTTGTGATGCATATGATTTTATTCCAAAGAATCAACATTTTAAATTAGACCCAAAAGCAAAAAGTTATGCCTTTGTTGGGTATGATGTTGTAAATGGATACATGTTGTGGGATCCTTCTATGCACAAGATCATCATCAACAAAGGTGTAATGTTTTATGCATATTATTTTCTAAAAGCATACGTGAAAAAAGTTGAACATGAATAGGTATCACAAGATCAACAAATTTAGTTGGAAACTCAATGATTTTCGAAGAATTAGAAATAGGAAGGATCTTCTGGAAAAATGATGAAGAAGGGATAAAGGAAAGTGTAGAAGTTCAACAACCAGTCACTTTTAGGAGGTCCACAAGGGAAATAATTCCTCCCAAGAGATATGAATATTTTGCTTCATATATTTCCTTTATTATTGAGGCTAGGGAAACTTCTTGTTATCAAGAAGCAATGAATGATGTGGATAATGAAAAATGGAAGAATGATATGGACAAGGAAATGGATTCCTTGGCCAAGAAAAAAAAATGAGACCTTGTAGAACTTCCTAAAGATAGAAGTGTTGTTGGATGTAAATGGTTCTTCAAATTGAAGAGAGATGTTGATGGAAATATTGAAAGTTATAAAGCAAGGCTGGTAGAAAAAGGGTATTCTCAGACATAAGGTATTGAATTTCATGATATTTTTTCACCGGTCGTAAAACTTGTTTATATCCATACAGTGTTAGTAATAATTGCATTACTTGAGATTAAGTTAGGGTAATTAGATGTTAAAACAAATTTTCTTTATGGAGATTTTTATGAGGAGATATATATGGAACAACCAAAAGGTATTGTATAAGATCACAAATTGAGATTATTTTGCAAGATCAGGAAATCATTGTATGGCTTGAGACAATCACCCAAGAAATGGTATAAGAAGTTTGTTTGCTATATGGTGAGTTAGAACTTCACTAGAAGTGAATATGACCATTGTGTATATTTCAAAAGTTTTAATGGTATATTCATTATCTTGGTTTTGTACATTGATAATATTCTTGTTGCAAGAAAAAGCATAGAAGAGATCAATAGGTTAAAGATTGATGTTGTTAGGACATTCAATATGAAGGATCTTGGAGATTCAAAACAAATATTGGGCATGGAGATACATAGAGACAGGAAAAATGGAAAACTCTGGTTATCACAATAGAAGTATGTGGAGAAAATACTTTTACAGTTCAAGATGAACAATGTGAAAATAATTAATGTCCCTTTGGCTTCCCATTTTAAGATTTCTTCAGGTTTGGTTCCTAGTACTGATGAAGGAAAAGAGTATAATGTTGGAAATCGCCTCATTACAAGGTGGGGGGGTGAATCAGTGGTGACTGTAATTATTTATTTTTTGTCTCGTTTTACCAAAGAACAATATTTAGTAATCCTAAAGCAAAACTTATGAAGCTGTATAAAATCAATAAATAAGAGCATGTGAAATCAACATAAAACACAATAAACAATATCAATGCATGCACATAAGAGAACACAAATGTTTCTGGTGGAAAACTCTCTCTTGGGAAAAAAACCACCCACTATTGTTGCTGCTCAAATATTTTGTTAAGTGTTGAAATTTTTTTTTACATGGAAGAGCTAGCACCCACTATCTAGAAGACTCAACTATTATGACAGTATGCTAGCACCATCAAATAGAAAGTCTCTTCTCTTGTGACTCTGAGAACATCCATTCATTGGAAGCCACCACGACCAACGAGCCTCGCCCAACACTACTAGACTCTAGAGAAATATGCTTCATGGATTGATTTGTCTGCTAGAAGGCCCCCACCTTATCTACACACTGTCTATTATGATGAATCAAGGTCTTCAACACCTCCATGCAAACCAAGTTTCATGCATTTTCAAACTAGGCTCTCAAGTCTGCTCAACATGAGAAAACCAACAACCTCTCTAATCTGAAAATGATATTTGATAATTACACTAAGAACTCAACTACAAATGTACAATAATCTATGAAAGGCACTATATCACTCTCTCACTCCATCAATCCTCTAACTCTATGATCTCACACAAGTATATGCCAAATTATCCTAAAAAATCTCCAAACTAATACCATGGGAAAATACCATGTATATGCCAATACCCAGGACACTAGTAACATCGTAATTCCAATACCATGTGCTAACCTTCTCCACAAACATACCAATACCATGGTAATTGTAATACTAAGGACACATGTACCATGGTAATACCAATACCAAGACCACCTGTAGCAAGGTAATACCAATACCACGTGCCAACCTGCTCCACACACATACCAATACCAAGGTAATGATTTACTCATATTTGAACCTACAATTGCACACACAAAACGTGGAAAAATCAGTTGCAACCACAGCCATAAGTCTGCATCCGTGTGATTAAAATCATATAACCACACACATGAGATTCTCTCCATGCGGTTATGTTAGAGTATAGAGAAAAACAAGGAAACTTCATTCAGAACCTATACCAACCTTCTTCCACAACTTGACATACTTCTTCATCACCTACGCAACTATCGATGCACTAGTGATATACTGTACAACTGTTAACACACTTATCTAAACATTAATAATCCATGTTGCTATACACACAAGCCAATAATACCAACAACTAATCAAGCATAAGAACCTGCAACTCATGCAACCATAAAGCTACTAGTTTGACATTAATTCCAACCAATAACATTGCATCCAACAACTACACCAACAACTGCATCATCAATTCCAATAATCTCCCCCCTTGACATTGATGGCAACCCCTGTTGAACCATCCAATTGATTTCTACCTATGAAACTAAACTCAATAGACACTCCCCCTTTGAAATCAACGAAAAAGAGTTAAACTCATCAATGACATCATAACTAAATAATCAATAGCTCCTACTGGATAGAAGTCGAATCTGACCATAATACATCTCCAAGTAGCAAATGCTCTCTCTCCTCTATGAGGGTATGAAAAGAAGCAACAACAACAATAACTCACAAAGAAAAGCTGATCACCAACATAAAGAAACAACAAACCATATCCATCAACAATAGCATAGTGTGGGTAGCAACGCTCTCTCTCCAAACTCAAATGAGCAACAACACATCATAAGCACCAACAATAACAACATCACTCAACTCAACAACACCAACTATAGCAACATCACTTCTCGAACCAAAATATAAACAATCGTATATAAACTCAAGGTGCAACGACACATACAAAGCGGCAATCATGACCATCCATATCAAGAAGCAACAAAATAGTAGACATACTCCCCCTGAGCATCATCATCATCAATCCACAGTCAAAGCTTTCATGCTAAAAGATCCACCTCATGGACCAAAAGACTAAGTCTTGTCCAAAAAATTGACCACAAAATATAGGGCTTCATTAACATTTTACATGGCCAAATAATTATTTTCATGACAATGACCACCCAAACTGTTATAGAAATTTTTGTGCCTTACAACATTGAGCATGAAATGTCCATAATCTAAGGGATCCAAAGTCCCTAAACATGTTGTTCCTACCCCTAGAGGAAAAAGGCTAACAAACCACGGCAATTCACAGAAGTTCTCCACCAGAAACTGCTCAAAAACAAGTCAATTCAGGATCATTTCAGTGGCTACACTAGCTGTTTGCGCTGAATGTCAAAGCCAACACTGGCTACCTGCGCTGAATGTCAAAGGCAACACTGGCTACCTGCGCTGAGCGAGAGTGGACATGTGGCAAGTTCATTTCTCAAGGTGTCAGAACCCAGGAAGCTTCCAAAATGACACTTGCCTCAGGGAATTCGACTGGTGATGAGTAAGAGGTTCCAAATATCCAAGTGGAAGCAAGAACCTCCAAGTGGAATCAAGAACTGACAGAGGGAGAGGACACTAGTCAGATCTCAAGCTGACTCATCCTCTCTCCAAACATCTATATATGGATCTCTCCTCCATGAGATCTAGAGGCTGGAATTTTGTTATTGTAAAGAATTGTTGTTGGTTTGAGATTAGAATCATTGGGTGCTTAATGCTTTGAAGGGGGTGAAGATAGGAATTCCATTTGCTGGGAAGGAGATGCTGGATTGGAGCCCTCTGGGTTGTATCTCTTCCTGAACCTTGTTATTCATCAATAAAGCTATCTTGTTTTCTCCTATATACTGATGTATCTTTGATGTATGATTGCATTAGTATGTTTAGTTTATTTCTAATCCTGAACTAGTTATGAATGTGGATCCATGTCTTGTGTAGTGTTCTCTTCTTGTGATCTTGCAGAGACCTCTTGAAGCTGGGCGAGCGAGAAGGCAAGTAGCTGGGAACTCTCCAAGAGAAGAGAAGTTGGATCGAGGGACAAATGGAAGACACCGGTTAGTCCATCTATCTCTCTCTTCATTCTTAATTCATAAAGGAAGAATACTAGAATAGTTGTCTCTGTTTGTTGCTAAGGCACTGTCACACCTTAGGTGGATAGGATCGTCCTGCATAGGCATTTTTCCCCACAAAAAATTGGCGACTCCACTGGGGAGATCTGTTTAGTCATTTTATTTGTGTTTCTATCATTGTTTGTTTCATAGACTCGACAGCAACAATCGAACTGCATCTGCTATTCCCGGATGCAAAGTAGACAGTTGCTGCTTTGATCCAATCACTAGACTTGTCTATGATCTGAACAATGGACTCACAAATGATTTGATGATCCTTTGTGATAGATCTTAGTACTCCCTCAAAGCATCCCTTTGATTGTACCTTGCTTGTTGCTTTTATTTGGCCTGAAACAGTAGATTAAATAGCAATCTGTGACCCAGAACCAGTGAGAAACAAGAGTTTCTCCTTCAGCGCAGACCCAGTGAAGGGATTCTGCATTTCAACGCAGGTCCCGTGAAGGCTACCTGCACTGAATGTCAAAACCCCTGTGTTGAGGTTGCGCTGAACCAGTTTGCCCTTGTGAAGCTGGGGTTCTCTACTCTGTTTTGCCTTGTTTTGATCTCTGATTTTTGCAGCCTGTAACCAGCATAGGTACCAGTCTGATAACTCCTTTTCTCTGCTTGAATTCCGCCTCCTTTTGTACAAAAATACTGTGAGTGTTTTTATGTGTTTGTGGCATCATTTACAGTTTTCTTTTGCATGAGTGAAATAATCATCCTGTAGCCCTTGATTCAGATCTGTTGATTGTGATCTTAGGAGAGAGTTCATTGGCTGTTTGCAGTTGATTATACATTTACTTTTGCATTTGGTTTGAGTTTGTCTCTTTTAAGTGTCGAAACAAGTATTCATTTCGAAAATCGTTAAGTGTTGTAATCTCTTCTACCCTCTCTGATTTCGAAAAAGCAAACTTTTTTGTATTTCTCATTTAAAAGCGAATTCAAAGTTGTACAAAAAGCTTTCTTTGTAGGCATCAATACTAAGAAAGCGGAAAACAAACACCTGCATTGTGCATTTTCATTTTGATAGTTTGCATGCTTGATTTAGGAAAAGTGCATTAGAGTGTGCTGATTTCTCTTTGAGAAAAGATGGTGTCTTTCTTTTCCCTTAGTAGCTAGGATTTTCAAAGTTGAAAAGATATAAAGCTTGCTTATCATCTTTAGACTGCATTTAGGAATTGTATCATACATCTCGTGGTGAACCTCAAAAGGCAAACTTCTAAAAAGATCAACCTAAAATAAATTGAATGAACTTAACAACGCTTTGCAACATAACGCACAACATAGAGGTCTAGGCTAGAGACGTGTTCCGGCGTCGTAAAGCCTGGTGACTGTCGATCTCGTTGATGGTGGGTGATTCCTCCTGAGGGACGATAGCGCCAGTACGGATTGTGCTCCCACGTACCGTCGCGTATATATTGGGAGACCCCAATAGGAATAAAACCTTTATCCTTAGGAAGCCGTGTCGGCCGCCCTACTGATCGCAATGCACTGAACATAGCATTCAGGAAGATCGACCGCCCGTACCCTAAAAAGTATTCTGTGGTTTTGTGAAAAGTTTGGCACACCCTCTGCCTAGAACTCCAGAGCAGTTCCTTTTGGCCTTTTTCAGACTCTATAACGGAAAAAGTCCATCTGAGCATTTGTCACTTCGGGCTCGTTAAAACATCAAAGGAGACTAGAGTCATCTTTAGCTTTTTCTCGAATCTTTAAAAGTGAAAAAGCAAGTTGTGTCTAAAAGCGTCTAAAAAAAATTCATTTAATTCGGAAACACACTTTCCCCTTTTGTATTTTGGTTGATCGAGTAATCCGCAATCGTGGAAGAAATTCAAATGAAACCCCGTCGTTCGCGGAGGCTTACGAGTCAACCGTCTTTGTCTCCGGAATCGAAAATAGTACGGACAAAGCGAACTCGTTTAACCGGTTCGAAATCTCCTATCAAAGTTAGAACAAGTGTTCCAACGACATCTGAGATTCCGGTTACTCCAAACATTTCTGGAGACCCTGCCTCTATAGAAGAAGTTCAACAGCCGCAGAGGGACAGTAACACTGATCCTAGTCTGGGAGCAAATACTTGCGTTACTGAACCAGTTCCATCTGTAACCGGTTTAGAGAGTCTTGCTCCTCAAACAACTATCACTTTCGATTCAACCCCTTCTTCGGCACCAGAAATATTTTACGGACCTGACGGTCTTCCTCTTCCACCTGGTTTGATTGCGATAGAAGAAATTGTAGAAGATCCGCAAGCAAGTACTCCAACACATTTTGGAGTAGGGGTCACTCTATTTCCTTCTACATCAGAAGTTAGTCTATCACCAGTGGAAGTTCCTGTAGAATCGCTAGGCAATCTATTGGATAGACTCAAAATGTCTGAACAACCGTCAACATCTAGGACTGTGTCGAATGACACAGCGACAGCAGAAGCCCCTGCCGTCACTCCGACAATGTTTGCCGGCATACCATCTGTCCCGACTAGCTCACAACCGCTAGAAGGAGTCCACCAAGGGACTATTTCGACAGTGTGGTCTGTTCCAGTTTGTTCATCCGGAATAATATCCGACAACTCTTATGTTGAAACTCGCTAGATTGATCCATTTGGAGGTCAATTTGGGAAATCTAGTCCCCAAGGACAAACAATCCCCTTGAGTTCAGGATTGCTACCGTATGGGGGGCAGTATGCCCTTTCATTACCCCCTCTGGGAGGGTATCCATACGGGAGTTCACAACAGTATTCAGGTTATACTGGAGTTACATCAAGTGGTTGGGTACCTATGCTACCTCAACAACCAAGGGTTGTGTATTCTATGCAACAATGTGTACCTATGTCGAACATCCTAACCACACCAGCTATTGTAACAGTGTCGCAAGTTCAAACGTTGCCTGTTGTATGTCAACCTCAGATTTCTCAGGTTGTAATGCAACAGCCCCTTGACCCTGTGACACAACCACAATCGCCAACTGGTGGGGCGACACAGGTCCAAACGGGTACAATTACCCCACACCTTGGTCCAACAGTTAGTATAGCGCAACAGAACATGGCTTCACAACCATGGTTGGTGCAATACCAACAACCACAATTCCAGCAAGTGTACCAAGGTTTTGAGCAGCAGATCTTTGCGAACAGTGGACAAACGTATATTCAAAACGGTCAAAATCAACCACTTTACAGTGGTCAAGTCCACCAACCGTATCAGTCATACCAACATTAGTTGCATTATGCTGGTATGCAAAGGCCAACTGCTCAGGCGATCCCATCGTATCCTGGGTATGCTTCACCTAACCTGAATCAACAGTTACCATTCGTGGCAACTTTAGAGTTACCCGATTTACACCGGTTAACAAATGATCCAATTGCTTACGCCCCTTGGTGGCCAGCGATTCCTCACAAACTTCCATCGAACATTCCTAAATTTAATGGAAATCCAGGTGAAGACCCATCGAATCACGTGATGACTTTTCATCTGTGGTGTTCATCAAACACCCTGAACGATGATTCGATAAGGCTTCGCCTTTTTCAGAGGACGTTAACGGGTCCAGCGGAAAAATGGTATATTGAATTACCTAGAGCCTCGTTTGACAATTTCAGCTCCCTAGCCACGACTTTCTTAACCCATTTTCAATTACCGATAAGGTATGAAATGGGAACGGAAATTTTAACCAACTTCAAGCAGACAACTGCCACTCATATATTCGATCATATACATGAGTGGCGTCGTCATCGTAGGATGGTAAAAACATACGTTCCCGATCAGTTATTAGCTGAATGGTTTATCAAGTCGTTACTTCCTGCCATAACGGAAGATGTGGCCAAGGGGGGAGTTGTAACGGAGGAGCAAGTTATTGCTCGTGCACAATATCTAGACTTAGTCTACACTCAGTCTGGCACGCTCTACGACAAAATACCTGACGCCCCTAGACCGGAATTTTCAATTCCTCCTCCTCCTAAATCAAATAGTGACTCTCATGCCGGCAATGGTGTGATTGGCACGGCAAACGCGAAATCGACAAAGGCTTCGTCTAAGAAAGCCCGTAAGAATTCGGATCAAAATGCAAAGGAAGAAATTCTTGCTTCGGAAGTAAATGCTGTATCGGCAGATAAAGGCAAAGAAACAATTCAACCAGGAAGCAAGAAGAAGCAAAACAAAGGGAAGAAGAAGAAACAAGGTGAGTCATCTCCCGGAAAAACTTCTTCAAACCCTCCTGGGAAAGGGAAACCAAAATGTCCATGTTTTATATGTGACGAGGATCATTGGACAGCCGATTGTCCATACAAAGCTGAGATAAAAAGATTCTTTAAGAGTCCGAAAAACTCAGCTGTGTTAACTGATCCGTTCCCAAATCCAGGTCAAAATTTGGTTGATAGTGGAAATGCTTCCCCGTCGCAAGTGCTAATGTTGTCGATCTCCAAGCAACAAAATGATGCTTTGATTTCGACAAGGAACAAAGATTACGGGAATCCGCAGCTGTCGAACGGCAAGGATAAAGATCAACCAAGCAGTTCGACAACAACTTCGACAGAAGTTGTACCGCCCATCATTCCTGAATTAATGATAAAACCGCCAAAGGGAGTGGTACACAAGTCGACATTTAATCCTCGCGCCAGAGCGGTGCAGCATTATAACATAGTGGAAGATTTGGCCCAATCGCCATCCGCTATGTCGACTCTTGAAGTACTACAAAATTGCCCATCCCAAAGGCAGGCTTTGTTATCGGCTATTGGTGGGGTTGATCCTAAGGATTCCAATCTTGTATCCTTCGACCACAAAGGATACGATCCTCAGTTACCAGCACAACTAGCTTTCCTTATTCAAGTGGAAGCCCTCAACAAAACTGTTCACCGAACAATCATTGATGAGGGGGCATCTACATGTATTATGTCGATGAGTTGCTGGAAAACTTTAGGATCTCCAACCTTGTCGCGATCTTCGACGACATTGAAAGCATTCGACGGAAGGACCTATACCCCGTGCGGTATCCTTAATAACTTGAAAGTTGAACTGGGAGGAAAAACAGTAGAAATAGATGTTGAAGTCATCGATGGGAATCTTGACTACAACATCCTACTAGGAAAACCGTGGATCTATGCCATGGTAGCTGTTGTGTCGACTTATTTTAGGAAGATCGCATTCCCTTTTCAAGGAGGGATTACGATCGTCAACCAACAAGACTTCCTCCCTAATGGTTCACAAGTTACAGGAAGCATTCCAATGATCCATGGAAGCAACCATTCGCTTCAAGATATCAGAGTAGGCCTACTGAAAGACCCCACATTAATGGGAACTTTCACACTTCCACCTCCAATCTATATAGGAGAAGTAGCATTGGTAGGAGCCTGCAACATGATATCTTCCACGAAGATCTCAGAAGACGATATCAACATGGATCATGAAATGCTTTTGCCCCCAAGCCCTATAGAAATATTGTAGCAATCAATGTTTCAGGCATGGGAGGCGAACCCAAATCAACGCTCATCAAGCGTTTGGGTAGATAGGTCTAGAGAATATGGTACCCCATTAGATCCTTGGTCGAAATTACATGGGACTGACGAAGGAATCCTACAATCAATGTTGATTGAGGGGGCACCATGGAGTGATTTCCACCATCGTTCCCTTCTTCCAGAATATGAAGAAGATACTCAGCATGACCTTTATCACCCTTCCGTTTTTGAATTCCTATCAAAAACTGTAAACACGGTGGATTCCGAGCGAAACTTATCCAATATTGAAGAGACTATAGCCATAAATATCTCGACTAAAACAAATGTTGTAGAGAATATTTATGTCGGCAAAGGATGTTCTCCTTCAGAACTGGAAATATATAACGCTCTTTTTCGCGAGTTCAGAGATTTCTTTGCTTGGTCATATGATGAAATGCCAGGCATTGACTCGAGTATCGTTGAACATGAAATTAAGATGTATCCTGATGTCAAACCAGTAAGACAATGGCTTCGGCAGGTGCACCCCAAGAAAGCCGCTGCCATTAAAGCAGAAGTTGAAAAGCTCCTCCATGCTGGTTTCATCTACCCGGTTCCTCTAACCGATTGGGTATCGAACATTGTCCCTGTTATGAAGAAACAAGGGACAATTAGAGTGTGTGTCGATTATAGGGATGTAAACCAAGCTTGTCCGAAGGACAACTACCCTACACCCTTCATTGACCAGATAATTGATGAATGCGCCGGATGTGAAATCTTTTCATTCATGGATGGATTTTCCGGGTATAATCAAATAAATATCCGCCCACAGGACCAATCAAAGACTGCATTCATCTGTCCGTGGGGCACATTCGCTTATCGAAAATTACCCTTTGGTTTAAAGAACGCAGGGGCGACGTTTCAGAGGGCAATGAATTATGCCTTCCATGACATCAAGAACATCGTTCAACCATATCTCGACGACCTTCCGGCTCATTCGTGAAAGCGGACTGATCATCCGCAGCATTTAAGAGCGATATTTCTACGTTGCCGACACTACAAGATAAGACTCAATCCACACAAATGTGTATTTTGCGTCGGTTCTGGTCGTTTACTTGGCTTTGTAGTCTCTAAGGATGGGATTCGTCTCGACCCTTGCAAGGTTCAGGCAATCATTAATTTGCCTCCACCTTCAAATTTGCTTCAGATTCAGAAACTCCAAGGGAAAGCAAACTTTCTGAGGAGGTTCATTCCAAATTACGCAGAACTTGCTAAAGGTTATACTCATCTTTTGAAAAAGGATGTACCTTTTGTCTGGGATCAGGTGGCGCAAGCTTCCTTTGATGCTCTGAAAGATTCTCTAGTAAAATCATCATTAATGTATGCCCCGGACTATCAAAGAGATTTTAACCTGTATCTGGCTGCAGCAGATACGACCATTGCGATGGTTTTAGTTCAAGAAGTCGATGGAACTGAACAACCAATATATTATTTAAGCAAAAACTTGAATGATACAGAAAGCAAATATTCTTACGTTGAAAAGCTAGCACTCGCTGTTGTTCAAGCGATACAAAGATTTCGACATTATGTCCTCTTTCGGAAAACTACCATTCTATCAGATTGCAACCCCATGGCTTATATATTGTCGCGACAGTTGCTGGGGGGCAAATATTCAAAATGGATAGCGATCCTTCAAGAGTTTGATCTGGAATTTGTAAAATCCAAATCAAAGAAAGCTTTAGTTTTTGCAGAATTATTGTGCAATCTCCCATCGTCGTCCAACGATGAAACATCCGAAGAATCAATCGTGGACGAAAGTTTGTTTCTGATATCTGCAAGCAATGAGTGGTATGGAGATATAATAATTTATCTCCAAACCCAAAAATTCAGGGCTGACACCTCTCACTCAGAACAGAAACGTATACGATACCAAGCAAAAGACTACATGATCGTCGGTGATACGCTTTACCGTCGTGGTATCGATACAGTTCTAAGGAGGTGCCTTACCCATGAAGAGGCCGAAAAAGCCCTGAATGAGTGTCATTCAGGCGCATGTGGGGGGCATCAATCTGGATATGCTACAGCACAAAAAAATCTTACGAGCAGGATACTTCTGGCCAACCATGTTCAAATATTGCATAACCGCAGTCAGAAGTTGCCATGCTTGTCAAATTTCTGATAGCAAAACCAGAAGACCACCCGCACCTCTATAGCCAATAGTTGTTGTTGGGCCTTTCGCCAAATGGGGCATCGATTTCATGACATGTAACCTCACCTTGACCGAGGGGCATGGGTATATTATAGTCGTCGTTGACTATTTTACCAAATGGGCCGAGGCAATGCCTACATTAGATAACACAGGTGAAACAGCTGCCCTTTTCTTTTTCAATCATGTAGTCGCCAGGTTCGGCGTACCACAGGCTATAGTTACAGATCATGGGTCGCATTTTCGCAATCACATGATGGTTGAATTAGCTGCCAAGCTAGGGCTATCTCACGACAGCTCTACCCCGTATTATCCGCAAGCCAACGGACAAGTTGAAGCAATCAACAAGGTCCTGAAGCGTATGTTGCAAAGGATGATCGGGGTTCACAAAAGAAGGTGGCATCTAATCCTGTACTTAGCCTTGTGGGCTTACCGAACATCGGTAAGGAATGCGACTGGATTCACACCTTTCCAACTGGTGTATGGCCTGGAAGCAGTCTTGCCAATCCAGTGTGAAATTTCGTCTCTTAAACTCGCAATTGATCTCCTCCCCGGAACTTCGGAAGAAGAGGTCCGTTTCTTGGAATTAATCCAATTGGATGAAACTCATCGTGATGCCGCTTTGGCTAACGAAGCCCATAAGAAACGAGTCAAGGCGCAGTTCGACAAAAATGTCAAACCCCGTGTCTTCTCAGAAGGTGACTTGGTCCTACTTTATGACCAAGAATCCGATAAATTGGGAGCAGGTAAATTTAATTCTTTATGGATGGGCCCCTATATTGTTAAACGAGTGTTAGAAAAAGGAGCCTACGAGTTAATGGATTATGACGGAATTCCACTGGCGCAACCCCGTAATGGGTTGTACCTCAAGCGTTACTATGCTTAAATAGTAACCTGTATGCTTTTGTTGTATTTTGTTTTCGCTAAAGTGTTTGTTTTGGTCGAGTAATCCACCTTTTTACATCTATTGCAGATGTCAAACCTTCTGGAGACGTGTGTTGGATATGCCGACGGAGCGAGTCGTAGTTCGCGGAACTTGTCCTCCGCAGCCTGGGCCATTTTTGATCCAAGCGGCGAGTTAGTAAGTTTCAGAGGAGTATGTATCGGGCAATCAACGAATAACATCGCTGAGTATAGCGCGTTGATAGAGCTACTCTCTGATGCCATCACCCATGGTATACACCGACTAATCGTCAGGCTAGACTCACAACTCGTAATACTACAACTCAATGGTATATATTCCGTTCGCAATCCAGCTATTTATCGCATGTTCCTAAGGGTTAAGATTTTGGAAAGACAATTTGATTTAATTCAATACCAGCATATTTCCATAAACTTAAACACATTAACCGACTCATTAGCAAAGTATGTGTTAGATAGACATTTGCGACATTTATAAAAAGAGACACTTCATCAATGTTGTACATATGGATCATATAACTCAACCAAAATAAACCCTGAAAATCAAAATATATATATGTAAGCTGTTTATCGTTTATACATAATGTTCTGTAACCAAGACAAAAATCGGTCGCATGACCCAAAAACTCAAAAATGCTAGGGGGCACCCTAGCCTAGTGATGTTCATGATAGCACGTCACGGCCTGTGCAATCATGCGCAAGAGACGAGTCCATCGTCTAGGCACACCAGTAGTATGCCGCTGCAACTGCAAAGATAACTCGTCAATCCTCACATCGGGAATGTCGAGAGTAAGACTCTCAACCTGCTCCTGCACAGCTGTAAGGGTCTCGGCCACATCAAGGTCACGAAGAATAACCCTCCCAGCAGTCTCCCCTGCTGGGGCAGCAACTGGTGCTCTCGGGCGAACTGCTGGATGAACAGGACCAACATCTGCATGCACACATGAGTTCGATTAAAGTCTTGATAGAATAAAGCACAAGGACATTATAAATAAAAAACAGTAAACAGTGATATGGTCGAAGATTTTACCAATAGCGCCCCACTATTCGCCATCCGGCAATACCAAGTCCGGATCACCTCGGAAATCCATACCAACATATGGATACTCGGAATAGACCATCACCTGACGCTCGAACCACCTAAAGAAGGTATCAGTAAAAGAAATCTGAGATTGACCAGCATGCCTAGACATGTGATCAACCCATCTCTGCATGCGTGGCTCGGTAGGAGAAGGCAAGTCGAGTGCGATATACTGAGGCTGCATCAGTGGTATTTTCTCCAAGGCAAAGGCAGTCAGAATAGAACCAAATCCAAAGTTCTTCAGCTTCCCGTCCTTTACCTTGTTCAACTGACTTTTCATCTGAAGAAGTACTGCATCACACCAGTTGAATATTTTCAGTTGGAGAGACTCCAAGGCGTGCTGCACATAAGATCTGTTGGCAACATGAAGAGATGCGCTACCGGCCATCCTACAAATAGTATACAGAATGGACCTGAGAGACCTGTCAGTAATCTCATGGATAACAACCTTGCCGTCTCTACTCGGCTGGGATCCTTCCCTGCAATACTGGCGGACATAATCTCTCACGGAGTCATTCCCTCGGGCCGAACCTGACAAAGAAATGGGAGCACCCCGCCTCGACAAACCAGTCAAGAAGTAAATGTCTACCACGGTCAAAGGGATGGATTTGCTCCTGATCTGAAATACTTGTTTGATAGAATCCCAAGCATCAAGCATATACTGCAGTAAGGAGATCTGCGCTCTCATACTAGAGATACGGAAGAACTTCAGCAGGCCACAGCTCCGCAGCGCGTTCACCGTGACAGGGTCGTGGAGGGAAACCATGTCCTCTTCTTCATGTTCTCGTTCTCGCCATGTAAGGGTCATTTTGCTCAAAAGTCCTTGCAAAAAAAACAAGAGAAAGAGTAAGATCCTGGATTTGATGAGAAACTGGCAAAATTTTCATCAAAAACTGTGCAACAGAACTGTTTTTCTATGCCCAACGCAACTGGCTAGTGTTCCACCTGCGTTGAAGGTCAAACTGGCTTCATGCAGCTTGACATTCAACGCAGGTTTCGAGTGGACTGCCTGCGCTGATTGCAGAGCGCCCTAACAAAACCCCAGGGGCTCAGGGGAACAGGAAAATAGGCACAGAATGGAAAAAGGAAACCATGAAAAGAAAGAGCTAGGGTTTAGCTCCTACCTGGTCCAGACGGCGCCGAAAATCATCCGCAGAATCTCCCGGAATCAGCTGATGAAAATCAAGGGGGAAGAGGCACCTCCAAAGCTCCAACGAACCAAGTCCAAATGAAATGGTAAAATGAGAGGTAAAAACACCTTTTAATGGCTTTTTACGTAGTTCAAAGCAAAATATTAGGGTTCTAATCTCATTTTCAAGCAAATGTTGTTCATTTCTAACTAGTTTGATGCAGCAATTGAGGATACAGTACTATCTTTGAAAAGGGCAAAGCTAGTTATGGTAAAAAATAAAAAATTTGACCATATAATATCGAGCAGTTTTAGCACACAGTTCATGCTCGTTAAAAAATAAATGCAAGATCCGAGCAGTTTTAGTGCATAGTTCATGCTCATTAAAAAATAAACATAAGATCGAGCAAGTGTTTCAATCCATGTTTAAGCTCGTTAAAAAATGAACTACCCGATAAATAACCACAGTGAATGTAATATCATCAGCCATTAAAGCCTTGGTCATGTTTGCACCGTCACCTCCACTTTTCCATTTGCCGATCGTTCACCTCCATATGTTTGTTTACCCATTTTGAGGAACAGCTGTGAAGAGTGATTTCACCTAGCCATCCTTGTGACACTGCCGTGATTGGAAAATTCCAACCTATACCTGGAATCAGCTGCTAACCCTGTTTATCACTCGTTCCTCAAAAGACGAGTCTTATTTAAGCTCTTTTCATCTGACTCGTAAAATATGAAAAGATTGCCGAGTTTTGGCCTTCCAGCTCGTTAAAGGGACAGGAAGTGCTATCCCTCCTCTAGATTTTAATCTTTTTGGACCTGAGGGATTATTGCACAAAAAGATCGAGCGCTTGTTTTATTCGGCTCGTTAAAACTATCGAAAACTCATCCCTTCTGTATTGTTTTATACTTTTTCGGACTTAAGGGATTACATGACGAAAAAGGTACTTTTGGAGTTAACTTTATGTACCTTTTCAGACTCTCTAAAAATGAAAAGGACCGAGTTATCGTTGTCGTTAGACTCGTTAAAATCATTAAATAGCGACAAACTTGTCTTTAGACGAGAACGAGTTTCACTATCGCTAGGCTCGTTAAAACATAGCGATGGGCTTGCCCGAAGGGCAGGTTATAGAACAAGCATATGTTATCCTCCTCAAGCTTGACAGAAATAAAGAGGTACTGGTCAGCAATGACTGGGGAAAAATTGGGAGAAACTAAAGAAAACTTTGATGGTAGCAAGTCACTCTTGAACATGACACTTTTCCTCCGTACCACAATCGGGTTGGGTTGTTTCGTTCACCGGTCACATCCATGGTCTCGCCATACCATCCATATTTGGGGTAATGTTACCGATCCATCGCATCAGTGTCGCCATATGTTCAAGAGAAGTCGTTCAGAAAAGTCAACCATGTCCCATCCACTGCCATACATTATCCTTCATCCTTTCATGACCGCCACCCTGAATCATATATCACAGATCGTTTTCACCTCCATTAAAATCATTAGCTCTGTTCCATGTCACTGATGTGGGATTCATTAAGGCCCTCCTTTGACGGATCGCTTCTTGTCGACATCAGCTCATTATCCGAGAAGTTGATCTAGGAACAACCCCTTCAGTACTTTGAAGCTTCATGCCTCAATGGCAAGTTTCTCACTTCCGGCGACAGGTATACATCAATGACCTTCGACCGAAAGATTTTGCGTGGTGTTCGACGCCAAGTCCTTTATTCACACCACGTGAATTGTACTGCAGTACCTTGAGGGTCATTATCATTATCGGTGATTCCTCTCGCGCTTGTTAACGATTTACATCATTGACCGGTAATCAAGCGATGTCTTTCCATGTTCGACTTCAGAACATTTCTCACATGGATCGACTTGTACTTAGAGTGAAGATCGAACGCGTTTAAAGACCCCGGATCTAGTTTCATCCATCCGGGCTGCGATATATATTCAAGAAAGATAAAGACATTGACATGTACATCATTGCAGCAGATAATCATCCTACTCAAAGGATGATAATTTCATCAAAATTATCAGTCTACCATCAGACGATTGTCTGTTCTATGTACAGAAAAATGAATTTATAAAGCTGAGCATGGGAATGCCTGCCTTAGCTAGATCATGAAAGCAGTATGAAAAATAATATATTGTATTGTATCTTATTACAGGTCTCCTCCTAGCATTGGATGAACTTCGGATCCCCCTGATAAATCATTTCACCCGATAAACGGCCTCATACTTTAGGGGGCAACTATTATAGACATTTTTGTGCCTTACAGCATTGAGCATGAAATGTCCATAATCTAAGGGATCCAAAGTCCCTAAACATGTTGTTCCTACCCCTAGAGGAATAAGGCTAACAAACCACAGCAGTTCACAGAAGTTCTCCACCCGAAACTGCTCAAAAACAAGTCAATTCAGGATCATTTCAGTGGCTACACTAGCTGTTTGCGTTGAATGTCAAAGCCAACACTGGCTACCTGCGCTGAATGTCAAAGGCAACACTGGCTACCTGCGCTGAGCGAGAGTAGACATGTGGCAAGTTCATTTCTCAAGGTGTCAGAACCCAGGAAGCTTCCAAAATGACACTTGCCTCAGGGAAATCGACTGGTGATGAGTAAGAGGTTCCAAATCTCCAAGTGGAAGCAAGAACCTCCAAGTGGAATGAAGAACTGACAGAGGGAGAGGACACTAGTCAGATCTCAAGTTGACTCATCCTCTCTCCAAACATCTATATATGGATCTCTCCTCCATGAGATCTAGAGGCTGGAATTTTGTTATTGTAAAGAATTGTTGTTGGTTTGAGATTAGAATCATTGGGTGCTTAATGCTTTGAAGGGGGTGAAGATAGGAATTCCATTTGCTGGGAAGGAGATGCTGGATTGGAGCCCTTTGGGTTGTATCTCTTCCTGAACCTTGTTATTCATCAATAAAGCTATCTTTTTTTCTCCTATATACTGATGTATCTTTGATGTATGATTGCATTAGTATGTTTAGTTTATTTCTAATCCTGAACTAGTTATGAATGTGGATCCATGTCTTGTGTAGTGTTCTCTTCTTGTGATCTTGCAGAGACCTCTTGAAGCTGGGCGAGCGAGAAGGCAAGTAGCTGGGAACTCTCCAAGAGAAGAGAAGCTGGATCGAGGGACAAACGGAAGGCACCGGTTAGTCCATCTATCTCTCTCTTCATTCTTAATTCATAAAGGAAGAATACTAGAATAGATGTCTTTGTTTGTTGCTAAGGCACTGTCACACCTTAGGTGGATAGGATCGTCCTACATAGGCATTTTTCCCCACAACACAAACAACCTCCTAAGTAAGGACTCTCAAACTACACTGTGATTGGTATATAGCCTTACATTGCTTTCATGTAACAAATGACATAAAAAAAGAATAATGATTACAATTTTTGGCTTGAGGGGTCCTGACCTAGGTTCAAATTTAGCTACACCAACCAACAAAACCCTAAACTATTGGCCCTTTCAGCAATAACCCGCGTAGCACAGGTTGTAGTCTCACCCAAAGCAATATTGGGGGATGACAGAACCAGGTCTCTACATATAGAGGTCTGTTTGATGGGTTTATGTTACTTCTAGGGCTTTATCCCGCCCTTCACGAACCCTAATCCTTAAAGTGAAGAAATCACTGTAACTTACAAAATATAGAATCTAACCCTTCATGGAACACTTTAAATATTCATAATATCAATTAAACATGTAGATCTACCACCTTCATGCATCAATTAAGTATTTCTTCAGATAAATGTAGAAAATAGAGCGAATACACATAAATTTCATAAGTAAATATAAAGGCACAGATACACAATTATTGTTCCAAAATATTCTTTATTAGATATGATCCTTCTGTTATAGACTCTTCTTCCTTGCACACACTCCTATAGGGGCCCGCGCACTCAGATTGCAGACTTACCAAGGTCTTTGCGCACACAGCTGTAGGAGCCTTTCCCTTCAACTAAGTACAGAAAACAAACTTTTATGCCTTAGACTACTTGCCCATACAATGATATTCAATTACTAATTGACTTCTTTATATAGCTTCTTTCATTAAAATTCCATGGTTCACGAACCATGGGTGGGTCACAAAACATCCTATCTTCTAACAAACTAAGGGACTATAGTCCCTTTGACTCCTATGGCCTTCGCGCTCTGCTCCTCAAAATGTGGAGACTTTACATTCTTAACAAAGATGATTACAACATTTACCCCAGGGGACCCTGTCCCAAGAGGCCCCCAACACAATTTCGTGACCCGTCCTCGAGTCACTCTGCTGGTGGTCCCTCGATCTTCACATGCAGCTCAGTGAACTCAATCTTTAATACTTGCAAGTCTATTTTCCCCTGTGTAGCAGCTTGACGTACTTCCTTGACCAATTTTTCAGTAGTTGGGCCTTCAACTACGAGGCCCATGGTCCTTTGTGTCTACTGCATCCCTTTGAGCTTGCTCTGTATTGACAAAGTCAAATTGTTGGCCTCATATGCCCACTAATGTGTCCTTGAAGAGATGATCTCTTCCTTGCGACGTAGATCATAAATTTCATTCTGAACGAGCTTTCCTTCCCCTAATATAGTGAACCTTTGCACCCGGGCTAACGTTCACACTGTCAACCTGATTTCATTAAACTGTATTTGCTTTTCCCTGATGTTTGCTCCAATATTTTGCAAAGTTGGATCCTCCTGCAGTGAGGTCCATAACTCCACGGCCTATTCAAATAACTCAGTGCATCCCTTGAATGCATCTTCCAAGGTGGCCACTCCTTCTTTAATAGCAGCTCTGCACTGCCCTCTAACTTCTGGAGGAGTAGTGGGCTGCAACTTTAGTTGTAACTCTGAGATTTGTAGCTGCAACTCAAACCTGAATCGAGCTTTAGTTGTAACTCTGAGATTTGTAGCTTCCAACTGCAGCTTAAACCTAACTTGAGCTTTAGTTGTAACTCGAATATTTGCAGCTTCCAGCTACTCGCTTCACGTTGTTACCTCCTCTTTTTCTTTGAGGATCTACACCTTTTCCTCAAATATCTGTTGTTTATTAGTCTTTACCTCATTGATGACCAACAGTACACGTTGCTCCTGTATCCTAAGTTTGTTAGACACCCCTTGGTGCAGCTCGTGCAAAGTCTAAATGGGAAGCGCATCCAAATTTAGACTTAGATTCTTCATATGGAGCAGGTTTGCCTTCTCTTCGGCTGAGTCATCGTGTAAGGACCCTTTTGGCAGTGGTACCGTGTGAAGATCCACGATGGTTTCTACATCTAAGACTGAAACGCTCGCTTGATTTAGGCTCGCTTTCTTCCTGCTCGCCTGTCCCACGCTCGCTTGAATGAGACCTGTTTGGACCTGCAAATCTTGCAGGCCCTGTTGTACCTTCCCTAATGCTTGCTAGTACTGAGCTTTAAAAGTGATTCATCAAATCCATTCTTGCATCGGGGACCACATCCCCAATTTCATCCAGGTCCCCTTCTGTGAGGAAAAAATGTGTCGCGCCCACTGACTTCTCAGAATTTTGCTTCTTGTGCGACCCTGTGGAAGTCCTCTTCTTCTGCCTCTTGACAATGAAGGGAGACTCAAATTTTGCACCCCATTCTTCTTCTGC
The DNA here is from genome assembly GCA_031772625.1 of Pinus tabuliformis. NCBI lineage: Eukaryota > Viridiplantae > Streptophyta > Pinopsida > Pinales > Pinaceae > Pinus > Pinus tabuliformis. Next base: position 696,703,687 of record CM062805.1, on the reverse strand, counting down.
CTCTGTTTCTTCCTCCACATGTGTTCACTCGGGGTCTGACTCGTTGACGTAAATGGTGGCCTGCGATGTAGTCTTTTCTTGCACTGCATCTTTTTTCTTGTCTGCCACTTCTTTCTCCCTTGCAACAACTTCTTTCTTATGCGCAACCTTTTCTCAAAGCGAAATCCCTCTGTGCATCCTTCTTCTTTTCTGCTGACGTGGTCTCTGTTGCTGAACCTTCAGTAGCCTTACTGGTACCTACACCAACATCAGAAGGGGTGATCCAGTCACTTGGCCACTTTCTCATAATCCCTAAGAGATCTTCCTCGGCCACCAAGTAAGGAAACTTGTGCCATATGCCCATGGCATCCTTCTTTGCGCAAATGTGCAGATTGTGGAAATATGCCTTAAAGTCAGCGAAATTTTCAAACTGCGCGTGCAAAGTGGGTGATAACCTTGGCTGCTGGTTGATCACCATTCTTAGTTTTGTCTCAAACAAAACCCAAAATATATTTGTATCCATTACTCGTGCGAGGTCTTTAGTGGCCCATAGTGAAGCGGACTTTGCAACCCCCAGTAGGTCTGAGTCCTGCTGATGAAATTGACTCCCTTGCCCTCATCCTAGGTGTTGTGGGGAAAAATGCCTATGCAGGACGATCCTATCCACCTAAGGTGTGACAGTGCCTTAGCAACAAACAGAAACAACTATTCTAGTATTCTTCCTTTATGAATTAAGAACGAAGAGAGATGGATGGACTAACCGGTGTCTTCCGTTTGTCCCTCGATCCGGTTTCTTTTCTCTTTGAGAGTTCCCAGCTACTTGCCTTCTCGCTCGCCCAGCTTCAACAGGTTCCTACAAGATCACAAGAAGGAAACACTACACAAAGACATAGATTCATATTCATAACTAGTTCAGGATTAGAAATAAACTAAACATACTAATGCAATCATACATCAAAGATACATCAGTATATAGGAGAAACCAAGATAGCTTTATTGATGAATAACAAGGTTCAAGAGGAGATACAACCAAGAGAGTTCTAATCTAGCATCTACCTCCCAGCGAATGAAATTCCTATCTTCACCTCCCTTCAAAGCATTAAGCACCCAATGATTCCAATCTCAAACCAACAGCAATTCTTTGCAATAACCAAATTCCAGCCCCCTAATCTCATGGATAAGAGATCCATATATAGATGTTTGGAGTGAGGATGAGTCAGCTTGTGATCTGACTAGTGTCCTCTCTCTCTGTCAGTTCTTACTTCCACTTGGAGACTAAGAGCCTCTTACTCATCACTTAGTCGAACTCAGCAAGGCAAGTGTCATGGAGGAAGATTCTGGAAGCTTCCACAGTCTTGACACCTCTCACAAGAGACCCTGACATTTGTCATTTCCCGCTCAGCGCACCCTGGTAGTGCTTCCACCTGCGTTGCGATGCAACTAGCCAGTGTAACCTCTGCATTTCAACGCAGGCAGCTAGTGGAGCTTCTGAATTGATCCTGAATTGACTTGTTTTTGAGCAATTTCTGGTGGAGAACTTCTGTGAATTGCTGTGGTTTGTTAGCCTTGTTCCTCTAGGGGTAGGAACAACATGTTTAGGGACTTTGGATCCCTTGGATTATGGAAATTTCATTCTTATAGCTGTAAGGCACAAAAATGTCTATAACAATTGCCCCCTAAAGTATGAGGCCATTTATCGGGTGAAATGCTTTATTAGGAGGATCCGAAGTTCTTTCAATGCTGGGAGGAGACCTGTAATACAATACAATACAATACATTATTTTCATACTTTTTTCATGATCTAGCTGAGGCGGGCATCCCCATGCTCAACTTTATAAATTCATTTTCATGTACATATAACAGACAATCGTCTGATGATAGACTGATGACTCTGATAGAGCCATCATCCTTTTGGTAGGATGATTATCTGTGCTGCAAAGCTGTACATTTCCATGTCTTTATTTTCTGAATATATATCGCAGCCCGGATGGATGAAACTTGATCCGGGGTCTTCAATCTCGTCCGATCTTCACTCTAAGTACAAGTCGATCCATGTGAGAATTGCTCTGAAGTCGAACATGGAAAGACATCGCTTGATTACCAGTCAATGATGTAAACTGTTAACAAGCGCGAGAGGAATCACCGATAATGAAGATGACCCTCAAGGTACTACAGTACAATTCACGTGGTGTGAATAGAGGACTTGGCGTCGAACACCACGCAAAATCTTTCGGTCGAAGGTCATTGATGTATACCTGTCGCCGGAAGTGAGAAACTTGCCATTGAGGCATGCAAGCTTCAAAGTACTGAAGGGGGTGTTCCTAGATCAACTTCTTGGATAATGAGCTGATGTTGACAAGAAGCGATCCGTCAAAGGAGGGCCTTAATGAATCCCACATCAATGACACGGAATGGAGCAAATGATTTTGATGGAGGTGAAAACGATCTGATGACATATGATTCAGGGTGGCGGTCATGAAAGTGTATAATGTATGGTAGTGGATGAGACACAGGTGACTTCTCTGAACGACTTCTCTTGAACATATGGCGACACTGATGCGATGGATTGGTAGCATTACCCCAAGTATGGATGGTATGGCGAGACCATGGTGATGTGACCGGTGAATGAAACAACCCAACCCGATTGTGGTACGGAGGAAAAGTGTCATGTTCAAGAGCGACTTGCTACCATCAAAGTTTTTCTTGAGTTTCTCCCAATTTTTCCCCAGTCATTGCTGACCAGTACCTCTTTATTTTTTTCAAGCTTGAGGAGGATAACATATGCTTGTTCTATAACTTGCCCTTCGGGCAAGCCCATCGCTATGTTTTAACGAGCCTAGCGATAGGGAAACTCTTTCTCGTCTAAAGACAAGTTTGTCGCTATTTAATGCATTTAACGAGTCTAACGACAAGGATAACTCGGTCCTTTTCATTTTTAGAGAGTCTAAAAAGGTACATAAAGTTAACTCCAAAAGTTCTTTTTCGTCATCTAATCCCTTAAGTCCGAAAAAGTATAAAACAATACAGAAGGGATGAATTTTCGATAGTTTTAACGAGCCGAATAAAACAAGCGCTCGATCTTTTTGTGCAATAATCCCTCAAGTCCAAAAAGATTAAAATCTAGAGGAGGGATAGCTCTTCCGGTCACTTTATCGAGCTGGAAGGGCAAAACTCGGCAATCTTTTCATATTTCACGAGTCAGATGAAAAGATCTTAAAGAAGACTCGTCTTTTGAGGAACGAGTGATAAAAAGGGTAGCAGTTGATTCCAGGGAAGGATTGGAATTCCCAAATCACGGCAGTGTCACAAGGATGGCTAGTGAAATCACTCTTCGCGGCTGTTCCTCAAAATGGGTAAACAATCATATGGAGGTGAACGATCGGCCAATGGAAAAGTGGAGGTGGTGGGCAAACACGACCAAGGCTTTAATGGCTGATGTCGCTACATTCACGGTGGTTATTTACCGGAATAGTTCATTTTTTAACGAGCTTAAACGCGGGTGGAAACATTTGCTCGGTCTTATGTTTATTTTTTAACGAGCATGAACTATGTGCTAAAACTGCTCGGATCTTGCGTTTATTTTTTAACGAGCATGAACTGTGTGCTAAAACTGCTCGATTAATCCAGTCATATGATAAGAATGTCTCATTGAAGATGCTATTTTTTATGGAGCTTAGATCTTACAAAGCTTTGCTCCGGATCCTTTCGTTATGCAAGTTCGGAAACGACTAATCCTACGAGTTTAAAGGGTTAGACCTACAGGTTTAAAGGGAGGACCTAAAAATTTAAAAAAATAAATAGCCGCCCTTGCTTGCACTCCAAAAGGTTTGCATGCCCCCAGATATAAAATAGAGTTTCAAGGTTACCTCTACTTCACTTCCGCCAAAACAATTGTTTTACCGAGAGAGACCTACCTCTTTCAGGCTACCCAAAGATTGTTCCATTAATCTTTCAAACAAAACACTTCTTCGGCGGTGTCTACCGAGATAGACAAAGGTGAATGACCTCAGTGCCAAACACGTAGCTTTGACAAGAGAATCTTATTCTAGAATAACCCCTCTTCCTAGACGGACGGGGTACAAACTAGTCATATTCTCCCGCGGAAACCTACCCTATACCCAAGGTTTTCCTGCCGAAGCAGACCAGGACGCATGCCCCCTGGGTTCCAGTCATATCCTCCTGGATTACTCGCGCTCATCAGGAGGACGGACCATGGGTTGAGACATTTCTTGAGTGAAGAGACCATTTAGGGATGTTATATGACTATTTGCGATGCGTGATCCAGGGAATGAAAGTTGGTCCACGAGCTTGACCATTCCTCCTTCATGCGGAAAACACATTACTCTAAAGAGTGAGGAGACGATGGCTCCCATGCAATATATATAGTCTCGTCCAAGGAGTAGGTTATAATCCAAGGGTCCTTGAACGACCATCACGTTCATTTGAACGGTCTTCCCTTTCAATGTGATTGGCACATTGGGAAGAATCCCTAAAGGTCGACTGGTTCCTTTATCGAAGCCTGTCAGATTTCTCATTTCAGGCAAAAGCGTTGGAGAACCAAGCGCTTTCCAAGCAATAGAGGAAAGGATACTCACAGATGCCCCCTCATCAATGATGGTGCCAGCCATTACCATTCTGTATATTCGAACAATAATTCTGAATGGTATGCTTGCTGGCAACCGGGGTCTGCCTAGTTGGTTCCAGTCGAAGGATACAACTAGGTTGCTTGGTGGTGGGACCGAATAGACGGCCGGGTATGACTCTGACGAAGTTCCTTCCTGCGATAAAGGAATGGGCAAATTGCCCCCTTGTTCGTCGGAGTCTGTGTTGATGAAGAGAATTTGGACGGTGTCGTCTTTATTCTCCTCTGTGATGGTATCATTCGAAGATAGAGCCTCTGAAGGCAAAACCGGGTCAACTGCCGCTTCAACCTTTTGACTTTCATCAGGTATGGATTCAGACGGTTCATCCTCAATGATAGGTGCTTCGGCTGACCACCTGAGCGGGCCAGCCGGGTTCTCAACTGGTGAAGGACTTGGCAGGAGTTTTTCATATCCAGGAGGAAGTTGCGCTCGTAAAATCGGGCGATCTTCCAAAACTCTTTTAGCCTCGTCTAAGAATGGACAACGGTGGATGGCATGGTCGCCTTCACACAGTTTGTAGGGAAATCTAGCTTTCCCTCTCTGTCCTGTGGCTTCACTTTCACTAGTTGACGGTGTGCTGTCAACATGGCTATCAATGGTTGACGCCACCGAATTGTGCAAGCGGGGAGACCAGTCCCTTAGTATCCGAGGGATGCAAGGACAATCTCTGTGAAAGTGGTCTCCCTTGCATATGACACATGGCGATTTAGGCCTGGTCAATGCAGTGTGTGGATTTTCATTAGACGCCATTCACTTGCCCCCAGTCGCTTTTGGCTCCTTCTTCTTCTTTTCTTTCTTCTTCTTCTCCTTCTTCTCCTTAGGAGCTTGGCTTTTGGCTTGGCCAGCTCCATCATGCGAAGAGGAAGGAGGAGAGGAAGAATTATAGGAAGTGGAAGGCTGGTGGGCAGCTCTGGACTGGTCTAATTGCTGATTCGATTGTTCAAGAGTAGTGGTGTTTTGAACAACATTAGTTGAGAAGAGCCAGACAGGCAAGCCTATTGTCAGTCCTGGAAGCGACAATGTGGCCATATGGGGTGCTCCAACATCTCCCCAAGAGGAGAAGGGACTAGGATTTCCACCAAGGGGAATTCCTTGGTTGGAGGGCTCCATTTTCTCAACTGAAAGATCAACGCAGGAATAAGGGTGATTTATTATTCCGTTTAAAATAAGTTTTAATGACGCTTTAGACACAACTTGTTTTTTCAGTTTTAAAGAGTCGAGAAAAAACAAAAGATGACTCTAGTCGCCTTCGATGTTTTAACGAGCCCGAAGTGACAAATGCTTGGATGGACTTTTTCCTTTATAGAGTCTGAAAAAGGCCAAAAGGAACTGCTCTGGAGATCTAGGTAGAGGGTGTGCCAAACTTTTCGCAAAACCGCAGAATACTTTTTAAGGTACGGGCGGTCAATCTTCCTGAATGCTGTGTTCAGTGCATTGCGATCAGTAGGGCGGCCGACACGGCTTCCTAAGGATAAAGGTTTTAAGCCTATAGGGGTCTCCCAATATATACTCGACGGTACGTGGGAGCACAATCCGTACTGGCGCTATCGTCCCTCAGGAGGAATCACCCACCATCAGCGAGATCGACAGTCACCAGGCTTTACGACGCCGGAACACGTCTCTAGCCTAGACCTCTATGTTGTGCGTTATGTTACAAAGCGTTATTAAGTTCATTCAGTTTATTTTATGTTGATCTTTCTTAGAAGTTTGCCTTTTGAGGTTCACCACGAGATGTATAGACAACTTCCTAAATGCAATCTAAAAGATGATAAGCAAATTTTATCTCTTTTTCAACAATGAAAATCCTAGCTACAAAGGGAAAAGAAAGACACCATCTTTTCTCAGAAAGCAATCAGCACACTCTAAATGCACTTTCCCTAAATCAATCATGCAAACTATCAAGATGCAAATGCACAATGCAAGTGTTTGTTTTCTGCTTTCTTAATATTGATGCCTAAAAAGAAAGCTTTTTGCACAACTTTGAATTTGCTTTTAAATGACAAATACAAACAAGTTTACTTTTTCGAAATCAAAAAGGGTAGAAGAGATTACAACACTTAACGATTTTCGAAATGAATACTTGTTTTGACACTCAAAAGAGACAAACTCAAACCAAAAGAAAAATGAATGTATAACCAACTGTAAACAACCAATGAACTCTCTCCTAAGATCACAATCAACAGATCTGAATCAAGGGCTACAGGATGACTATTTCACTCTTGCAAAGGGAAATTGTAAATGATGCCACAAACACATAAAACACTCACAGTCTTTTGTACAAAAGGAGGTGGAATTTAAGCAAAGAAAAGGGGTTATCAGACAGGTACCTATGCTGGTTACAGGCTGCAAAAATCAGAGATCAAAACAAGGCAAAACAGAGCAGAGAACCCCAGCTGCACAAGGCCTAACTGGATCAGCGCACCTGTATAACAGGGAAACTGAATTTCAACGCAGGTAGCCTTCACGGGAACTGCGTTGAAATGCAGAGTCTCTTCACAGAGCCTGCGCTGAAGGAGAAACGAGAGTTCCTCACTGGGTTCTGGGTCACGGTTTGCTATTTAATCTACAGTTTCAGGCCAAATCAAAGCAACAAGCAAGGTACAATCAAAGGGATGCTTTGAAGGAGGACTAAGATCTATCACAAAGGATCATCAAATCATTTGTGAGTCCATTGTTCAGATCATAGACAAATCCAGTGATTGGATCAAAGCAGCAGCTGTCTACTTTGCATCTGAGAATAGTAGATGCAGTTCGATTGTTGTTGTTGAGTATATGAAACAAACAATGATAGAAACACAAATAAAATGACTAAACAGATCTCCCCAGTGGAGTCGCCAATTTGTTGTGGGGAAAAATGCCTATGCAGGACGATCCTATCCACCTAAGGTGTGACAGTGCCTTAGCAACAAACAGAAATAGCTATTCTAGTATTCTTCCTTTATGAATTAAGAACGAAGAGAGATGGATGGACTAACCGGTGTCTTCCGTTTGTCTCTCGATCCGGTTTCTCTTCTCTTTGAGAGTTCCCAGCTACTTGCCTTCTCGCTCGCCCAGCTTCAACAGGTTCCTGCAAGATCACAAGAAGGAAACACTACACAAAGACATAGATTCATATTCATAACTAGTTCAGGATTAGAAATAAACTAAACATACTAATGCAATCATACATCAAAGATACATCAGTATATAGGAGAAACCAAGATAGCTTTATTGATGAATAACAAGGTTCAGGAGGAGATACAACCAAGAGAGTTCCAATCCAGCATCTACCTCCCAGCGAATGAAATTCCTATCTTCACCTCCCTTCAAAGCATTAAGCACCCAATGATTCCAATCTCAAACCAACAGCAATTCTTTGCAATAACCAAATTCCAGCCCCCTGATCTCATGGAGAAGAGATCCATATATAGATGTTTGGAGTGAGGATGAGTCAGCTTGTGATCTGACTAGTGTCCTCTCTCTCTGTCAGTTCTTACTTCCACTTGGAGACTAAGAGCCTCTTACTCATCACTTAGTCGAACTCAGCAAGGCAAGTGTCATGGAGGAAGATTCTGGAAGCTTCCACAGTCTTGACACCTCTCACAAGAGACCCTGACATTTGTCATTTCCCGCTCAGCGCACCCTGGTAGTGCTTCCACCTGTGTTGCAATGCAACTAGCCAGTGTAACCTCTGCATTTCAACACGGGCAGCTAGTGGAGCTTCTAGATTGATCCTGAATTGACTTGTTTTTGAGCAGTTTCTGGTGGAGAACTTCTGTGAATTGCTGTGGTTTTTTAGCCTTGTTCCTCTAGGGGTAGGAACAACATGTTTAGGGACTTTGGATCCCTTGGATTATGGACATTTCATGCTTATAGTTGTAAGGCACAAAAATGTCTATAACACTAGGCCTCCCTGCAGCCCTCCAGAAACTCTTACATAATTATTGAGCCCAGTTATACTGGAATCCTTCACGCACTACGCAGCCAAAGAGACAACTGGGGTTGGTACTTCATCCACGCGACACTTTCTCATGATCTTATCAGCTAATACTTGTGTAGAAAATTGCATGTGACATCTAATATGGATTGAATGGAGAACCCGTGTGACTTCTTGACCAAACAAAATTCATTCTTCATTTGGTCCGCTAATTCCTTTCCCTGCGACTTTCCTACAAAAGCCTCCATAGGGTCCACTCCTTGGGATGGAAACAATGTTATTCTATGGATCAACATATCAGTGATCGAGATGGGTTCTCCCAGCCAGAGACACCCATCATGTACCAACATCAACAGGTGGCACATAGATGGTGTTAGTATTGGTGCGACGGAATTGTGACACCCACAACATATTGAGGAGCCCCGTGGCCCCAACACCAGTCACCCATTTCATTGTTTCCAGCTATGTAATGTTCGATTCTTCATAGAAGGCTTTTGTTAGGTACTTGTTTGGCACCAATTGGGGAAATTTCTCATGGTCCCTCACGTCCCAATCTTTGATTTTGAGAGTCGATAGACGAGCCAAAAAAAATCCCTCAAATAACACATTCTCTGGCAATAATGGTGTGGACACCATAAAATTTGCATTATTTAGATATCTCAGCACTTTAGTGGTGGTTTTTCATGGTGGGATATACTTTGGTTACCAAGTTATCGACTCAACCTCCTCTACATCAATCTCCTTTGTGACATGACATAGTTCTTCCTCATATAGATCTAGGGATTCCGTTGGATGTTTGGACTGATCCATCTTCCCTTTCTAGCAGATTTTAGTTGGGTTTTTCCACAGTGATTGTCGCATCGAGACTTGCTGAGGATTTTTTTGCTTCTTATCTCTCGTCATGGAAGCAGATGGTGTAGGCCTTGGTGACCTAGGTGCAGGTTGTACAGGTTGGGCTGGCTCCATCTCAGGGCCAACATCATTCATTCTCTCAAGGAAGATCTTATGATTCCAATCAAGCAATTTTGTGAACTATGGTCGTGAAAGAAGTTCCTCCCAATCTGACTCAGACATACAACCCTTTACTTGTCACGAAGCAAGGTGAGAAAACTTAAGCCAAACTCTCAGGAAGAAAAGTGTTCGAATGCAGAGTAGTATACCATATTTATAGACCAATTTGAATTCAAATCCAACCATTCCCTCCAATGTCTGATCATTAATGCACATTTGATGGTAGATTTCCAAAGATATGCTCCATAAATTCTTTTTCCCTGCTCCTTCCAATGGAAAAATCACCATCAAATCAGCTACAGTGCGTCCAACAGTCATTTTTCGGCCATGTTGTGCTGGACCCATCCACCTAGTGCAACTACTTCGATGCAACTTCCCTTGGCACCATCCTTTGACTTATCGCCCAACCCCTTCACTTTTCCTTTTTATATTTTGGGCAGTGTAGTTTAAAGCCCATACTTCCTTGTAGCTATCTGGAGTACTAAGATTATCTCGCAATCATATAGTCATTGCACAGGGGTGGGATCACCCCTATACAACTTCAATCGAATCCCATTGAATTTTCCTGAAAATAATTCCCCATTTAGCTTCACGAGCTAAACTACGCCTCCATCTATAATTTCCTTCACAACATATGATCCTAGCCAATGCATCTGAAATTTTCCCAGGAACTTTGCGAACTTACTGTCATACAACAATACTAAATCTTTGATCTTGAAGGTGCATTGTTTGATATGACGTTCATGCCATGCCTTTTCATGGTCCTTCTACATCTACTGATGAAATCCAACCAAGAAGCAATCTTCCTCCAACTCAATGAGTTGTGCGTGCCATTCTTCCATGGTATCGTGATTAGCCATGTTAGTAACTAAAACAATCTGTAAGCTTGGCATTATGTATTCCATGGGCATTACAACCTCTTGCTCATATACTAGTCTGAATTGTGTTTGTCCAATCAGCTTTTTGCAGGTAGTCATGTACACCCAGAGGATTGTTGGTATACGCACATCCTAGTCATTTCGCTTCGCATTGAAAATCTTCGTCAAAGCGCTTTCCAGAATTTTGTTGAAGGCTTCTATTGTGCCATTCACTTGAGGGTGATAAGGCGTACTCTTCTGATGATATATCTAGAATTCCTCAAGACATACAACAATTGTCTCATTCAAGAAGTGTGTGCCCCTATCACTCAACAAAATCTTAGGTAAGCCAAATTGAGACAACATATATTCAAAAATGAACTTTGCGGCGATAGTGGCACTACAATATTTTACAGGTTGTGCCTCCGCCCACCCACGGGGGCTTCACTCAATGAACCTATGACATATCACATACATTTGTGGCATATTAAACAATACCCTTAATTTGACTACATATTGGAAAATATCTCTAAAAATCACATTATTTAATCCCCTACCAATATGAACCCAATACAACTTCCCAATTTAAAAACCCCTAATTGCACTAGATATTGTAGGTATCCATTTTTTCATTAACACTTTTTATACCCCTTTATATTTTTTCATTAACTTTGAGCTCCATTTTTTATACTTACCAATATAAAAATCCTTTAGCCCCTATATATCCTCCAATATATTATGTCATTTTTTCCTAAATATATTGTTGGCATTATGAGACAAGTGTTGTCCTTGATGGCAAATCACACAAATGACAGATCATAGTGCAGCATGTCAGTAGCAAGGAATTGATGATCAGACTACAATAATGAAGAGGGAAAAATATATATACGCAGTTTCATCGTGGCCAAGCCGTGTATACACGCGGGTTAGATGTTCCAAAGACGCGTATGTGTATACACGCACTTTCACGAAAGGAAAAGCGCGTACATGTGGGAGAACTTATGTTTGGTCCGTGGTATTTAGTCCTTGGTATTTGAACCTATGGTTTTGGACCGTGGTATCTCGTCTGAAGTGTTGATCCCAAGTATTGGGTCCATGGTATTGATTATTTATGGTTTTGGATCATAGTATTGAGAAAGCCTAAGACTATAAAAGGAGAAGAAGATCATTAGGCAAAGGCATGGAAAAAGACTTGAATATCTGATGAAGTATGAGATCCAGTATGCAGGTTATGGGTTTATGATGCATTGCTTGATCTGAGCTAAGGAGGAATCTCACCGATTGATGGAGAACAAGATCTAAGGATAGATCGAGATCAAATGGTTTGAAATGAACTATCTCTATATGGTTGATTATGCTTATTCTAGATCTGTATACTGACACATGTAATGTTCTGAACTAGGTATAACTTAAGTTTGAAATAGCTGCAAGTCATGATTGAATATTTATAGATCTGTATGCGGGTTGGCTTTGGTGAAAGCGCGTATGTACGCAGGTTTGGTTCATCGTAGTAGTGTATACATTATGAAGAATGATATTTGAAGTTGCAGTTGGGTCTGATTGTTATTGCAAAGTTCTGTTGTCTGCTCTGTGTTCTGGTGACTGTGTTGTTGATAGGGTTTCAGTGTTTCAGTGATTCAGAGATTGATGATGCTAGTATTGATTGATTTTGTGCTTCAATGATATTGATGGGTCCAGTATGAAAATTGGATGAAATGTGGCCTTCAGATTATTGTGTTGTGATTCAGGAGTATCCAATCTGAAAATTCATGAAATGTGGTACCTGGAGGAAGAAAGAGAAGGTTGTAGTCTTCTGTAGGTCGGCACCTACGTACTAGTACATCAGCTAGTACAAGAGCTAAGAGGGTGGTAGCTCTCTTCCAGTAGCAGCTGGAGAACGAGTAAAGGTTGGAGCATTTCAGTAGGTCGGCACCTACGTACTAGTAAATGGATCGGCTAGTACAAGAGCTAAGGGGGTTGTAGCTCCCTTCCAGGAGAGTCTGGAGAACGGGAGAAGGTTGTAGCCTTCTGCAGGTACAAGCCTGTGTACTGGTATAAGACTGCACCAGTATAAAAATATTGTAAAATGAAGTTTCTTATTAAAAGAAGATAGAGACGACTTGCAGCAGGTGGTTTTCACCCACATAGGGTTTCCACCTTATATCATGGTGTTCATGTGTGCTTCTTGTGTGTGATGATCTGTTCTGTTTTACTGCACCTGCTTACTATTCATATGGTTAATTAAGTTCTGATGCGCTAACTAAAGATCAACATTTAATGGAGTAACTGAATCATAAGTATTATGGATATATGCTAGTTCCATTAGACACAGTTGCGTATACATGTGAGTTCTATCAACTGAAGTAGCGTATATGTATCTAAGTATGGAAATGAAAAGTTTTATTGATTTGATAATATTGATTCACCCCCCCCGCCCCACCCCTCAGTATTATTTCCAACAATTGGTATCAGAGCAGGTCCTTCGATAGAAGCTTGATCACTTGAAGAAGATCCATGGAACAATGGGAAAGAAGCTTAAGAAGAAAGCACCTAAGAAAAAGAAGACATCTCAGAAGAACTATGAAAGTGGGAGTATCGATTGGGGAATATGTGGAAGAAGCACTTGAGATTCGGAATCACTTCAGAATGATGATGAACTATCAGGTATGAATTTGTTATCCTCTGGTGATACAATTATCTATCCATTTGAAGATGATGAAAGTGATAACGAAACGACTGAAATTGCTCTTATGGGTGAGCAAGAAAGATATCAAATAGAGGCATAATTTAAAAGGCTTACAGACAAAATTAGAGATCAACAAGATCTATTGAACAAAAGGGAATGTTCTTTCAAAGAAGAAGCTACCAAACTAAAAGTTCAACTAGAGGAAGAAAACAAGGTAAGGAAGGTATTCAAGGACAAGGTAGTTCAATGTCAAAAGTTGCAGGATGAAGTGACATCATTAAGAAATTAAGTCAATGAAAGGAGCACAACAATCAAGAAACTCAGAGATAGATCCAGTTATTATGAAAGGATTGAAGCTATGATCCTCTCGCTAAAGGAAGATCTTGAAGAATCAAACAAGCAGAATAACGAACTACTCCAAGCTCTTGAAAAAAAGAAAATGAAGTTCTTGAACTAAGACATCAGTTGGAAGAAGGAAGAAAAGCTAAAGAAAACATGAAGAAGCAGTATCATGAAAAGGAGGAGCAACATCAGGTTGAGATAAATATTCTTAAATATAACTTAGAAGAAAAGGGTAAGCTCTTACGATTTCAAGATAGTACTAAGATCTTGGATGATATTCTTAGTAGTCAAAGGTCTCCTGCTATCAAAACTGGCCTTGGTTTTTATGAATCTGTTGAAGATGAATCTAGCTCAAAAGGAGAGGCAAGGAACTCTAATGTAGAATCTAAAATAATCAACAAGGAGATGAGAGGACAACCCCATAAACAACCAAGGAAAGAAATTCTTCAAAGAAAATCTTTTACTCCTCCGATGAATAATGTTGAATGTTATGTATGTCATAATCTTGGACATGTTGCAGCCAGATGCCGAAGTAGAATGGTTCAAGACCATCACACAGAAAGAACATCACGTTCCAGGTACTTTAAGGGATATTGCTTTGCTTGCAATATGTTTGGTCACAGAGCTGTTGATTGCTACAGAAGAAATATGAAACATGTGAGATGTTATGCATGTAACAAGCTTGGACATATAGCTAAGGAATGCAGGAACAAAGTACGGGCACCATACCGAAAGAAGAAAACATCATCACACTTGAAGATATGGAAGAAGAAGGAAGTACAGTTAGAAAGATGTGTCACAACACAACATACAGACATAACAGACTCAGAGGGAGTTGAAAGTATAAAACTTCAGTGTCCTAAATCTCATACGCAAGTTTCATAAAGGGAAGTCGCGTATATACGTGAGTTAGACACTGCACAGTCACGTATATGTCAGTCTGAGGAAAAGCAGAAGGGACAGGCTCAGAAAAAGGGTCTGATATGATTCAGTCTATTATTTTCTCTGTTTGATAATGGTTACAATATGCTAATGATGTGTGGAAATGTCTTGATACTCATAAGATGTTTAGAAGTGTTTTTGATCCTAACTTGATGATGATGATGTCGTGATACTTCTTGTTGATATATGCATGATCAGATCTGATAGTAAACAGATGGCACAGGTTCAGGGGGAGTTTATGTTTTGAATAATGCATTGTTGGCATTATGGTTAGTAGTCCTTGGTGATGATACTTATATGGCTAAATGATATATCTTGCTATGATTATGAGTTATCCATGACAAAATCTCATATGATTCTTGGGGTTACATAGTTGATGTTCAGATCAGATTTGTGGTTGATTCTTTGATGATGCATATATGGTGTTTACATGGTGATCTTCATAAGGATAAGGAGAAGTACAAAGCTTGAATACACATCTTCTTTACTTGATGATGAGTTACTCATATGCTGCTATCATCATATGCATAAAGATCATATAATACAGTTATGATGCAGGTTTCCTATAATTCTTGGCGCTCATGTGGATGAGGATTGTTGTTGTTGATGATATCAAGAAGTCTTGTCTTGAGCTCTAGATACATAGTGTTTGATACATGGAGTTGCATTGTTGGAGATATGATGATGATGAGTTCTTACCTATATGATGATAGGTTGATACTCACATATGTTGATTGATGATTGTCAGGTAAGGGATATTCCCGTGTAATGTTACATGGATGGTATATAAGATCATGCAGATCTTGATGATGATGAGACGGCTATGGTGTTTTTCACATATGATTTTATGATGATGTTCAAAAGGATGAGTTGATATCTATATGCAGACATACCTTGTTACAAAACATTTACAGGTTGCTGGTCTGGAAGTGGTTGTACGCGAGTTTTATGAAGAACATCCGCGTATATATGCCTGTTTCTGTGGATACAGTCGCGTATATGTTGGTTTGATTTCAGGTGGATCAGCTGCAGAAGGAGAACAGAAGGAGAAAATGGTTGCTAATCTGGATAGTGCTACTGATATTAGTTATTGGTGACTTTCATAGTCTTGCTCAAGATATTTTGTCTCTATGTCATGTATATCTTTTCTTATCAAGGTCATGTAACGACCTATGTTGGTTTCCCCACTATGCTTGGGATGAATAATGTAATGTACTTATTTTTCATATGTAAACTTCTGGTGTATCCCCACTTGGTTGGGTAGATGAGTCAATTCGGGTATATCCCCACTTAGTTGGGAGATGGATGTATGTATGAGTCTTTGGTATAGAGTCATGTTCTTTCTTGTAGAACATCTTTTTTTAGACCTTGTTTACAGTTAGGGGGAGCATGATCATCACACTTCAGCAAAGCAGAGATTTCAGCATGTACTCAAAGGGAGAATGGTCAGATTGGTACACCTTGGCATATACAAAGGGGGAGCTCATTCAGAAATTTCAGCAGGTACTCAGGGGAAGTATGGACAGTGGAATGTTTATCAAAGAAAGAGAATATCTTGGTCCGCCCTTTGCCCTTGATGTCAAAGGGGGAGAGTGATTTGGTGTTGTTGCCATCAAGTCCAAAGGGGGAGATTGTTGGCATTATGATGCATGTGTTGTACTTGATGGCAACCCACTCGTAGAAGAACAACTCACTTATATATAACTAGATGTATCTACAGAAGAGATATCAGAATACATGGGATGCAGGACAGCTCAAAGGAATCAGATGACAATTCTCAGTAATGACAAGTTAGCTTTGCCATCAAGTCCAAAGGGGGAGATTGTTGGCATTATGAGACAAGTGTTTTCCTTGATGGAAAATCACACAGATGACAGATCATAGTGCAGCAGGTCAGTAGCAAGGAATTGATGATTAGACTACAAGAATGAAGAGGGAAAAATATATATACGCAAGTTCATCGTGACCAAGCCGCATATACACACGGGTTAGATGTTCCAAAGACGCGTATGCGTATACACACACTTTCACGAAAGGAAAAGCACGAACATGTGGGAGAAATTATGTTTGGTCTGTGGTATTTAGTACTTGGTATTTGAACCTATGGTTTTGGACCATGGTATCTCACCTGAAGTGTTGATCCCAAGTATTGGGTCCATGGTATTGATTATTTATGGTTTTGGATCATAGTATTGAGAAAAGCCTAAGACTATAAAAGGAGAAGAAGATCATTAGGCAAAGGCATGGAAAAAGTCTTGAATATATGATGAAGTATGAGATCCAGTATGCAGGTTATGGATTTATGATGCATTGCTTGATCTGAGCTAAGGAGGAATCTCACCAGTTGATGGAGAACAAGATCTAAGGATAGATCGGGATCAAATGGTTTGAAATGAACTATCTCTATATGGTTGATTATGCTTATTCTAGATCTGTATACTGACGCATGTAATGTTCTGAACTAGGTATAACTTAAGTTTGAAATAGCTACAAGTCATGATTGAATATTTATAGATTTGTACGCGTGTTGGCTTTGGTGAAAGCACGTATGTACGCGGGTTTGGTTCATCGTAGTAGAGTATACATTATGAAGAATGATATTTGAAGTTGCAGTTGGGTATGATTATTATTGCAAAGTTCTGTTGTCTGCTCTGTGTTCTGGTGATTGTGTTGTTGACAGGGTTTCAATGTTTCAGTGATTCAGAGATTGATGATGCTAGTATTGATTGATTTTGTGCTTCAATGATATTGATGGGTCCAGTATGAAAATTGGATGAAACGTGGCCTTCAGATTATTATGTTGTGCTTCAGGAGTATCCAGTCTGAAAATTCATGAAATGTGGTACCTGGAGGAAGAAAGAGAAGGTTGTAGCCTTTTGTAGGTCGGCACCTACGTACTAGTACATCAGCTAGTACAAGAGCTAAGGGGGTGGTAGCTCTCTTCCAGTAGTAGCTGGAGAACAAGTAAAGGTTGGAGCATTTCAGTAGGCCGACACCTACGTACTAGTAAATGGATCAGCTAGTACAAGAGCTAAGGGGGTTGTAGCTCCCTTCCAGGAGAGTTTGGAGAACAAGAGAAGGTTGTAGCCTTCTGCAAGTACAAGCCTGCGTACTGGTATAAGACTGCACTAGTACAAAAATATTTTAAAATGAAGTTTCTTATTAAAAGGAGATAGAGATGACTTGCAGCAGGTGGTTTTCACCCACATAGGGTTTCCACCTTATATCATGGTGTTCATGTGTGCTTCTTGTGTGTGATGATCTGTTTTGTTTTACTGCACCTGCTTACTTTTCATATGGTTAATTAAGTTCTGATGCACTAACTAAAGATCAACATTTAATGGAGTAACTGAATCATAACTATTTTGGATATACGCTAGTTGCATTAGACATAGTTGCGTATACACGCGGGTTCTATCAACTGAAGTAGCGTATATGTATCTAAGTATGGAAATGAAAAGTTTTATTGATTTGATAATACTGATTCAACCCCCCCCTCTCAGTATTATTTCCAACATATATATACCCCAATATGAAACCACGTGGTATGGTATTTCTTACCAAATGAAGACCCCGTGCGCCCACCTAGTTAAGTATTCAATTGTGGTAATGATATATCTGGCCCCTATCTTCTTCCCGAATGGTTGTACTGGTCCCACAAAATATATTGTCCACTTATCAAATGCCTGTAACGTCACTTGTAGATTCAGTGGCAATTCATCTCTTCGTGATGGTCTCCCCATCCTCTGATAGACATCACATGCCCTACAATATATTTTGAATTCCTTATGCACAATCGGCCACCAAAGTCCTACACGTAGGATCTTCTTCGTACTTTGTCTTCCTGCATAATGTCCTCCTGCTACTCCTCCATGCACTTCTGTAAGGATACTTTGCTTCTCATACTCCATAACATACCTTATGGGGTCCGGGGCAGCGCCCCAGAAAATTTTGGTTTTGGACCCTAGGCAGACCCACCTATGGTTTTGTGCATGATTTTCGCACATGTTTTTTGGATGCGATGGTTTTCGGTCCATGGTTTTGGATGCTTCAGCATGTATAAATATGTATTGTAACATTGAAAGGAAATAAATGAAAAATCAAGCTGGTAGTCCCGGTTTTAGGATCCAGGGGAAAATCTCTATGTATATGTGTTTTATGCGTTATGCTCTCGCATTGTTTATTTTATGTGTTTTAGAATTCGTATGCAAGTAATTTCTATATGGGGTTAAAACCTACATTTGGTATCAAAGTTGTTTTGGCTTCAAGGGGACGCCTTTGTTGCTGAGGGGTTTCACTCGGGCCTGTGGTAGACCCTGTTCAGTGGGAGATCTGCAAGATCGATTTTGGTGGTAAAAGAAGATGGTGAGCAATGGAAAGATAGAGATCGAGAAATTTAATGGTTAGAGTTTTGATTTGTGGAAACTCAAGATGGAGGATCTGTTGGTGGATAAAGATCAGTGGATCGCAGTAGATCCAGGTACTAAACCAACGGGAGTGTCTAATGAAGAATGGAAAAAGTTGGATTGGAAGGCAAAGAGCACAATATGATTGTGTGTCTTAGATTCAATATTGTTGAATGTATCAGGGGAAGCTACGTCGAAGGCTTTGTGGGACAAGTTAGGGACTTTGTACCAATCTAAGTCTCTGGTGAATAAATCATTCCTGCAGAAAAAGCTATATAACCTGAGGATGAAAGATGGAGACTCGGTTACAGAGCATTTGAATGCATTTAATATTGTGGTAAGTTAGTTAGCATCTGTTGATATTAAAATTTTAGATGAAGATAAGTGCATCAGTTTGTTGTGTTCTCTACCAGATTCTTGGGATAGTATGGTTATTGCAATAGGTAGCAATGCAACTGCCTTGCAGTTTGATGAAATAGTCTCAGCCTTACTAAGGGAGGAGATGAGACGGAAAAATATGGAGAGCAAGAATGGTGATGCCTTGTTTGTACGAGGATGGTCCCAGAATAGAAACAAAAATAAGTCATCGAGTGGGATATCTAAATCTAGAGAGAGATCTAAATCTCTAGGAAAACCTGTAAAGGTGGTGTGCTGGAAATGTGGAAAGGAAGGGCACTTGAAAAGGGATTGTAAATCTAAAGCTCCTGATAAAGGAAAGGGATCTGATGATGCTCCTTCTGCAGAGGTGAAAACCACCTCAGATGAAGGTGGGGATGTGTACTTGGCTTCTTCAAGTACACATGTAGATCATGAGGCATGGTTGATTGGCTCAGGTGCATCCTTTCACTTCACTCCCCACCGAGAGTGGTTCTGCGAGTATGAGAAATACGGTGGTGGTGATGTCTTCTTAGGGGATGATAGGAAGGCTAGATTGGTCGTGGAAAAGTAAAGTTGAAATTGCAAGGTGAAGAGTTAGAACACTTCTAGGTGTTCTGCATATTCCTTCATTGGCCCGAAATCTGATTTCTATAAGCAAGCTAGATGATGCAGGTGTAAGATGGTTCGGGGAGCACTGGTATTGATGCGGGGATTTTGGATTGGAACTATGTACAAGCTGCAAGGTAGCACTGTTATTGATGGGTGCAGTAGTTCTATGGTTCCTGAAAGTGGAGCAGAAGATCTAGTGGTCTTTGGAGAGAAGACCATGCTGTGGCATCAAAGGCTTGGACATAATGGAGAGAAGGGCCTTCGAATACTTCATGGTAAAGGTATGGTAGAAGGTATGAGTAATAGCTCTTTGGATTTTGATTTCTGTGAAAATTGTGTATATGGGAAGTAGAATCGGGTGAGTTTCCCCTCTGGTAGTAAGAGGGCAAAACAAATATTAGAACTTGTGCACATTGATGTGTTTGGACCTTTGAAGGTTCCATCACTGGGTCAGTCTGTCTACTATGTATCATTTATAGATGACTTCTCAAAGAATACATGGATATATTTCCTTAAGAAGAAATTTGAAGCCTTTGACAGGTTTAAAGAATTTAAGGCTCTCGTGGAAAATCAGACAAAGAAGAAGATAAAGGTGCTGAGGACAGATAATGGTGGAGAGTTTTGCAGCAAGGAATTTGAAGAATTCTGTAAGAAGTGTGGTATAGCACGACAGAAGAGTACTCCATATACACCTCAACAAAATGGAGCTGCAGAAAGAATGAATAAGACGTTGATGGAAAGGGCAAGAAGTATGCTCAGTGGTGTCAGGTTAGGACAGGAATTCTGGGCAGAGGCAGTGGATACTGCATGTTACCTAGTCAACAGGTCAAGTTCATCAGTGTTGGAGGATAAGACTCCACAAGAGGTATGGACTGGTAAGAAACCCTCTCTTTCACATCTGAGGGTATTTGGATGTGATGCATATCTACATGTTCCAAAGGAGAAACGAACCAAGTTGGATAGTAAATCTGAAAAGTGCATCTTTATTTGGTATAAGCGTTAACACTCAGGTTGTTCCCTTTGACTCCTAAGGGAATACGGCCGAGGTAACCACTAACCAATATTTTGGCCACAGGTCCTAGCCTACCTGTAACCAAAGAGGGCTCTCTCTTTCTGATTTAACTTTGTTTTGATGAGGTTCTAGACTAGCTATGATCCACAAGGCTTTGTTTTGAATTTGCTGGATGATGATTTCAGTCAGAACATGTGTGTTTTTTGTAGGGTGATCTAGGCCATTGGGCATGGAGTCCATGATGCTTAATTGCTTGATATGTCTGTTTTGAAGAAACAGTGATGCTACGGAGCCAAACAGGTGTCTGTGGAACAATTTTTCGAATCTGTAATATGATGGGATGAAATCAAGGAATGAAAGGCAACTAAGGATCTTTCAGTAAACTGATATGGGGAATAGTGGAAACATTACTTAGGAGCATTTGAGAATTCCTGAATAACATTTATGTTGATAGAACGAATACAAACATGAGCAACTAAGAATTCATGTTTATGATTAATTCTGAAGAAAACATATTTAACAACAGAGATTGAGCACAGGGTGTAATTAAACATTTCCTATACCATTCTTTTTCTCTATTGCTAGACTAGTGAAACATGTATATGATTTAAGTAGACATAAGAAAGACAAAACATAGTTCAAGATAACTTATTGTTCCATTAGACACCACAGGAATTCTGTAACAGCACACAGAGCATCATTGAGACATCAAACACTCAAGAGATAATGAACTTTTCCATCCTTTGCATTAGATCATCTGAAAATATACAATATAGTGTCTTAGAGAGAAAATCACCAACCCCAAATACGTTGTTAGGGGAGGTATATATACAAAATTTAGATACAAAAATATCTAGCTGATGAATTAATGGCTCATAAATATTGTGCCAACTCTTGAAGAATTACAGCTGAGAGAGTAAATGCTGTAATAACTGCTTAGCGCATTAGCTGTCCAAAATTGTCAGAACGTTTTGACTTTGTGACTCACTGAGTCGGTTGGAGCCGTGTTTCCCAAAATCTGCGCGTTTCCTTTGTCTTGGCTTGCTATCGTAGTATCATGCCGAGTCACTTCTTTTACCCGCTTTGCCTGCTGTCCTGATTCTGCTTTTTGACTTTGGTTGACCTGAAGCTGACTAGGACAGGCCAAACCGAGATTATTGAGGCAAAATTTGCAGCATTGCCTGCCACCAATCTTCCTTGGGCATTTGGTGTCTTCGTATTTTTATCAAAGTTTCATCTGCCTCTGTATACCTGTAAAAATTTGGTGGGACCTCAAACAAGTGATTAATCTCATGCTCAATGTAGAATAGATTTTCAAGCTTGTCATATAGGCTCTGCCCTGATGGAGGTCCTGTTTCCTCAGAGGTACTGGTGGATGCTGTGATCTGATTTTCAATAAAATTTGTCATCCTAGTAGCATATTGCTCACGGATGAGCAGTCTTCCTGTGCCGGTCAATAGGCTGGGCAATCCTTTATCTTGCAATGCTCCCATCCTAAGTTTGTAGTCATCTACCTCAGCCTGCATTTCCTGACATTTTCTTTCTACAGTCTGCACAAAATTTCTGAGGGTCAGCACTTTTTTAACTATTAGAACAGCATCTGTTCTGTTGTTGATGTTCAGGGCTGCCAACTCCTCCCTGGTGTGATTATCGAGGAAATGTATCATCCTGTTGGCTTGCTCAGGCTTATTCCCTAGTGCTGCTCTGGCCTTCTGGCTTTTAAATTGTGCTTGGCATATTAATTCCATCTGTTCATGCACTGTTTTGATTGACTTCCACTGTCTGGTAATGGAGTGGTGAATCCAGGCCCAAAAAATCTTTTTTATTTCTTCCAGAGTATTTTCTAATTTTAGTTCCTTCTGTAAGGCCTTTATTTTGTCCTTTAGAGCCTTAATCTCTCTGGTCTGCTCGGCCACTGTCATTTTAGATCTATCATACTTAGTTTCCAACTTTGCCAATTTCTCTTTGGCTTGTCTGATCTCTGTAGCCTGTAGTTCTAGTTCTTTGACAGCTTTGGTCCAATCATCCAAGCTTATGTTAGCCTCAGGAGCTGTTGTTGTTTCTTCTGCCGCATCTACTGTTGTTGTAGCCGTTGCAGGGGTCGTTGCTGCCTCTGTAGTTGTTGCAGTAGTTGGGGCAGCTTGAGGAGGTTGGGAGGTTGACTCTCCCTGTTTGTCTTGGAGTGCTTTTTCTAGCTCCCCTTCTAGATAAATCACTCTTTGGTTCAGCTGCATCATTAGATCTAATTGATCCTCAGCTTCCTTTTCTTTCTGCAATTCTCCTGTATGAGGGTGCTCAGTAGGAGGCAATTTCAGTCTCTTCTTCAATGCAGCAATGTCATCATCTTTCTTTTTCATAAGGGCCCTCACACCCTTAGGTTCCTTAGGATCATGTCCTAAGTCCACAATAATGTCCTCCAATGTTTTGATTCTGTTATCTTTGGCCGTGGAGGACATTCTCTCTAAGTCTAGCTGAGTATTGGGGTTCTTCAGAGATTCTTTTAATTCATGGGCCATTGTGGCCCTGTCTACCAGTGTGGCATAGACCATTTCCCCTATTTGCTTATGCAGCTCTATCTGATCCATGGGGTGAATGTCTTTTTCCATGACTTCTAACTTTGTTTTAACAAAATCTGCAGCTGAGTGAGGTTGCTGTATTTTGGGTTTAAAATGGCTGAGGATTATCTTTTCCTCTTGAATATCATATGCTGCCATCAGCCTTTCTTGTTTAGCCGGTGTTTCCTTGAGAAATTGTTTATATAACTGCACTCTTAGCAGCTCATTTTGTGCCTTAATTTCTTTGAAAGTGGCCTTGGTACTGGATGGCTTCTTGCTTTGCTATGTGGAGGAGGATACCTCCATGCCATGTTGTCTTTCCTGCTCTTGTTGAAAAGAGCTTGTGGCTGTCTGCTGGCTATCTTCTTTTTCTTTCCTTGGGCTCTCAGAGATCTCTTCACTGATTTCTTCTATAACTGGAGAATCAACCTTTTTCCTTTTGGCTTCGGGTTGCTGAGTGGATCCACCAATAGGTGTAGACTCCTCTCGGTCTCGTTTCTTGCCCCTTTCCTCATGTGCAGGGGTCTGTAAGGCAGGCACTGTTGGTGCCTCTATTTGTGGTGGAGGAGTTTGTTCTTGCTGCTGCCCAATTGAGGAGGTAGGCTTTTCTGTGACTATTTCTTTTTCTGCACCCATTATCCCCTTGCCCTTTTTTGAAGCTGTTGCTGATGTAGATGGCCCTTGGGTGGCTGGTGTGGTTGCAGCAGTGGATGTGCCTTCCCCAATTTTATGTGGTTGTTTGAAAGTTACCTGCTGCACAGAATCTAAGTCAAGAGTTTTTTCTAAATCCTTGACATTTTTTTCCATTATTTCTTCTTGAGTTAGTTCCTCAACTAATGTGCCTTGCAACCATTCATCTTGGTTGGCATACTGCTCAATTTGTGGGTATTTACAATGATCATACCCTAGCAGCTTGTATTTGACTCTCCTAGCACTGATGAAGCCTTCGGGGTCATAAGGGACCCACCAGAAGCTTCTCTTTAGTTTGTATTTATCTTTGAAAATTTGATCAGCCTCTTGCCAACCCTCTTTCTTATTCATGATAAAGGGGCCCATATGGTCTTTGAATTTGAGGTGGGCTTTTTTCTTGGCACTATGAAAGTGGGTGAGGTCAGAACTAATGAGTTGCCTATAGTATTCCAAGGCAAACAATCTCATCGGTACATATCTTTGGAGCCTATATGGACAGAGCTCACAACCATAAATTCTAATGACTGTATGGTTTTGATATAGGTACCAATCACCTATTTTATAATTCTTGGATAGCTGCAAAGTTTTCTGGATCTCAAATGATAGTCTAGGAGGAGGGGATCTCATCAAGAGGCAAGAGACTGGGTAAACAAATTGGTCAACAAACTCACAGTAAGAATATGGTGAATCTTGAACTTGGTGGAAAACTGATGACCAGAAGATAACAGACCTCTTCTCTCCCTTAGAATCCAGTTTCTTGATGGGGCATTGAAAGACTTCAGACTGGTAATACATGAATAGGTGGTAGATATATGATGAATATTTGAACACACCCTCCCTATCCACTTTCAAGAGCTGATCATGTATTTTATTGGCTATAAACTTGGCAAAGTTATATTTGTAAGCAGGAGGCTGGCCTGGGCTATAAGCAGCTAATAGTACCAGCACTGTCTCATCAATGTGCTCACTGGTTTTGAAGCCAAGCACATAAGAGATCATATCAACTAGGAGCCTGCCTACATCAGTGAAATGGACATATAAGAAAGGGGGTGGCCCTGTAGGCTGGCGGTCTGCCCTCATGAATGTCCTGGTGATCTTTTCAATGTCAGCAGTGGAAAGTTTGGCGCCTGCATCTAGCAAATAGTTCATGGAGAAGGGAAACAGCAGCTGAGTCTGCTTGAAATTGAGCATTTGGTTGATGGAGTTAGGATTGATGTGGAAAAGTATGCTCCCAAATGGAGACTTGACAGTTCTCTGAGTTGGATCATAATTCTCAGCACATAAGCGGATGATTTCTGGAAAAATATTAACAGATGGGAGGAAATAGTAAGGCAGATTGGACTCCCATATCCCATATGTGTCATTGTTGCTCAAATAGTTGTCTCTCAATTGGCAGAAGGTCTGTAAATGGTTCCTGTCACCCACAAGATCTTGGATAAGGTAACCTCTGTGAGCAAGAGGCATGGCTTCAAGCTCCTTGTTTGGTGGATTCATAGGAGTGACACTGAGAGCTGATGGTGTAGCCATTGGAGAATTTTGAGGTGTTGACTATAAAGTGTAGCTTCTTAGTATAACAATCTGAATATGATAGCTTATGAGGCTTAGAAGTGAGGTAGCAAAATGAATGCAGTTGGGGCCAAAGTTGCCTTTTGAAAGGAGCAACTTGAAGGATTTGACTGAACTCTGGTTTCTTCTGGTGAATTCTCAGGATTTATAGACAGTGAGGGCAATTGCAGAGGAGAGAAGGATTACAACTTGGCATAATGAGGTCTTTAAATCAAAAATTCGGCAAAAGGGAACAATGCCGGGCAGGTGGGAGAGTGAGTCGAATTTAAGCCCGAAAACGACTGTGCAACGGTGAAATTATGTATGGTGCCTGGCTATTTTGAACAGGGGGTGCTTTAGATTATTTTAGGCTAATATTAATAGGACAACACCATTAATTTAGGAGTTCTTAGGCAATTCAGTGGAAAAATTTGCAGAGAATGGGAAGAACACGGGCAAACGGGTTGGTTTTGGAAAATACCTGGTTTAGCCAATGTCGAGGGTCGGCGAATTGATGAGAAGACTGAGAATTCCATTGAATTGGCGGGTGGCAGCGTTCGCAGCAGTGAATTTGAACTCTGGAGGTAGTTGGAGGTGACCAGCGAAACAGCGCAGCTGCGTTTGTGTTGCGAAAATGACACAAAACGGTCACTTTTGGCCTTTTTAACAACAAATTTGCTGCATATGCGCTTTTGGCGCTTTCCCGCAATGACGTCATCAGCGGGCCCCGGGTACGGATGGTGACGTGGATGCTGACTGGGATGACAGCTTGGCGGGACACAGTGGCGGAATGCGTGGGTGGCAGGACAGAGTGGCGGGCGAGGTGGAATAGTGGCGGGGGCCTGGTCATGACGTCATGCTGACGAGGTGCTGATGTAACGGGCGCGGCTGGTTTGCGGGAGGCAGTTTCTGGTTTCCCCGCACCGCCTTTGGGGAAAGGTGGTTTCGGGGGGGAGGGCTCTGAACACCCTGGGCTGCCGACACGTGGTGGGGGTACGGCGGCAATACCGCCCATCCCCCGGACGTTAAATTGCGGCACATCCGGGGCCCATATCACCCGCCCATCGTTAGATCAAGCCCGACGAGAGATCAATGGCTAGAGGGGCCTGCTCTGTGGCGTGCAAGTTTAGAAGCGGGACCCGCCCAATATTAAACTAATATTTAATGGCGCGGGCCCAAACTTTGGTCGGGTGGGTTTTTTGGTTTGAAATTAATGTATACGACAGCGCCACAATACATAATAAAAGGTTTTTTTAACCATTTTTCACCAAAAAACATTGGGTTATAACTTTGAGGGGGTAATTATTTTGCAAGGTTTTTTTAGGTGAATGGTGGTTTAGGAATAGGCTATTAATTTAACCAGGGGTTAGATTAATTCTGGGGTAAGGACTCGGAAGGGTTGATTATAGTCCCAGATGGACTAATGTCTCCCATGACATGCTATTTAGTTGTAATGCTTAAAAAGGGGGGATATTTAATATATTTTTTGAGAATTTTCTATAGTTTTTGTAAGAAATAGGGGTGGGGATGTACTTAGGGAGCTATATAATAGGGTTAGAAGTTAATATGGGTATGTGTGGTGAAGTGGGAAACTAGAGATGGATGAAGTGTGAAGTGATGACTTTACACAAGAAATGTGGCTTCCTTTTTAAGAAGAAGGTCACAACTTGCAATGGCTTTTACAAAGGAGAAGTGCAGGGAGGACAGCTTAGGCACATCCTAAAGTCCTCAAGGGGATGTTAGTAAGAAATCCTTTAAAGGGAAATGAGGGAAGTTAGACATGCTTTGATAGTTTTGCCAAATAGACCATTGTTCTAGCCTTCCTCTTATTGGTGAGATCAAATATAACTTTCCATATGCCATGTGGCTAGACCTTGTTTCTGCAACCTCCAACTGCCTACCCTGGCTAATAGACCTAACATTTTTTCTTCTTTTTGATGGGTGCACTTAGCCTTGCAAACCCTAATAATCCTCTTTTCTTTTTGCTGCCATCCTATCTAAGTCTACCCTTATGTCTTCCAAGGGCCCAGATTAAGCAATTGGGCTCCTCCCTTTCTCTATCCAGCTAATCATCTGTCAAGCTTGAGCTGTTTGAACAGGTATTCATTCTGTAGTCTAAGACAGGCAATTTAAAGCATGGCAATGGCCTAGCTTGAACTGTTGGGTCACCCATAAGGATAGCAGTGGCATTTTGGTTGGCCACTTTCCTGGTCTTTCTTTGGGGTTCATTTCAATTATTATTTTTTTTTCTGACCAATTCATTTTCTTGCCTTTTGATTATTCTTTTAAGGCATACCCTCTTTACACTTTTTAACTGTCTGTTTCTCTCACAAAAGATGGAACCTTTGTATCACCAAAGATGAACATTTTTGGCACTTCCACTGTCAACCATGAAAAATGAAACCCTATTGGTATAGGAGACTAACAGTGGCTCCACTTGGGGATGACTTTTCCAGATGAAAAGTCAAGAACAGCAAGTCAGACTGCCTTATTTTTTCAATCTTGCTGCAGCCTGAATTCTTCTCTTCTTTTGTTTAAAGATCACTCATCTGAATCTTTAGAAACTTGTATAAGGTATCCTGGCAGCTGATTTGTTGTGAAATTACAGCCCTGTTTTTTCTTGTTTCTCTGAGTGTTCCTCATCACCTTGGTAGTTCCTAAGAACTTTCTCTTGTTTTTCAGTGATGGGATCAAAATATGTATCAAAAATGTTGTAATACCCTGATCTTTCTCAAAATCAGATCCACTTGGTCCCTTATTTATCCGCTGCAAATGGAAATTCTAGAAATATAAATATTTATGTATAATATATGACTGTGCAGTGTTTCATCAAAGGGAGTCAAAATAATGCTTGAGCATCCTCCCATTGAAAAGGCCTTCCTCAGTGTTCGAGCCATCCATACTCTTTAGAAAATAAGTGTTATTACCTTGTACAGCATAAATGACATAGGGTCCTTTCCATAAGAAATCAAACTTGCCATGTTTTCCTTTATCCTCTCTCCTAGAATCCCATCTCAACACTTTACTTCCTATGAAGAAGTCTTCAGCTTTGGTTCTCTTGTCAAATATTTTCTTGAGCTTGTCCTGCAGTACTTGGGTTCTCTGATAGACTTCCTCTCTCATTTGTTGTAGGTGAATTGTCTGGTTGATCCTTCTTTGAATGTGATTTGGTTAACCTTGTGTCTCCTGCAGTAACTTCATTACAGGGACCGCCAAGGATGAGGGAAATCTTGCTTCCATTCCATAAACTAGTTCATATGGGCTTGTGCCAATGGATCTCTTGGTGGTCAGCCTGTCTGCCCATAGTGCATTTACCAGCTTTTTATGCCAATTCTTTTTGTTTTCCTCCAAAACTTTCTTGATGATGTTGATGAGGCTTTTATTGGAAGACTCAGCTAGGCCGTTGCCCTGTGGATAGTAAGCTGTGGAATGTCCCAAGGTGATATGATATTTATGGCAAAAGTTGATCATTTTTTTGGACTTGAAAGCAGCAGCATTGTCTGTGATAATTTTATCTGGACAGCCAAACCTGGACAAGATGTTGGTTTCTAGAAATTGTATAATGATGGAGTCATTGGCTTGCCTACAAGGGATGGCTTCTATCCATTTGGTAAAATAGTCTGTAGCAGTCAAAATCCACCTATGTTGACTAAAGGATGAAGGGTGGATTTCACCAATGAAGTATAAACCCCATTGCTGGAATGGTCTCTCAGTTGAGATAGGCTTGAGTGGTATAGGCAATAGATTTCTTTTGCCTTCAAAAATTTGGCATTTGTGACAGGAGACTACAAATTTTCTCACATCAGTAAACAGGGAAGGCCAGTAAAACCCTGCCCTCAGGATTTTATCAACTGTAGATTTCCAGTATAGGTGTCCTCCACAGTCACCTGCATGAAATTCCTTGACGACATTGTCAGTTTCATCATGTGTTAAACATTTGATTAAGATTCCCTCATGATTTCTCCAAAACAAAACATAATCTATGATACAAAATTTTGATGCTTTCATTTTTAAGAACCTTTTCTTAGTTCTGGACAACCCTGGAGGAGCTTGCAGGTTTAATAATACAAAACATATATCAGTATACCAGGGAGATTGCATAAAGGCTTGGTTGAGTTGTGGAGTCGCCATCTCCTGTTCGTTGTCCAGTTCATTAATGTCAAGGGCTTGGAAATTGGTTTCAGTCATCAACTTGGCTAGACCTTGTCCTTTTATAAGTTTGGCAGGCTTGATTTCAATGTCATATTCTAAGATGTTGGCAATCCATTTGCCCCTTTTGCCTTCAATTCCTTCTTGGGTCAGGATGTCCTTAACCACTGCGTTAGGGACATAGGCAATTATATGAGAGTACAGAATATAGATTCTAAAGCCTTTGATGGCTTTTACCAATGCATAGGCTTGCTTTTCCATAATCTGATATTTCAAGGGAGCATCTCTAAGGGCTCTACTAAATAATGCAATGGGTTTTTCACAGCCCTGGTCATCTTTTTGTAATAGGACTGCAGCAATTGTATGCTCAGATGAAAAGGAAAAAATGATGAAGTCTCTATCAAACCTAGGACTTGTTAGGACTGGTGTGTTTGTCAACGCTCTTTTGATGTCCTCAAAGGCTTGCTTGGCTTCCATGGTCCATTTGACCTTGGAATCCTTTTTCAACATATTATTTAACAGTATTATTAGCTCGGCCAAATTAGGAATGAATCTTCTCAAGAAATTAATCTTACCTAAAAAACCTTGCAATTCTTTGATATTTCTTGGATGAGGGACCTGAAGGATAGCTTGAATTATGTCTGGATCAATCCTAATACCATCTTTTGAAATTATATGCCCTAATAGTTTACCTTCCTCCAGGCCGAACAGCGATTTCTTTGGATTCAAAGATATACCATATTTTCTACAAATTAAGAAAACCTGCCTCAGATGCTCTAAGTGTTCTTGGTCTGATTTTGAAAAGGCAGTAAGATCATCCAAGTAGATCACCAGAAAATCATGGATTTCTTTGGCAAAGGCTATATCCATTGCTCTTTGAAATGTGGCCCCTACATTTTTAAGTCCAAAAGGAATTTTGACATATTTAAAAGTCCCCCAAGGTGTTGTAAATGCAATTTTGTCTTGGTCATCAGGGTGAACTAAAATCTGATTAAATCCAGAGAATCCATCTAATAATGAGATCCTAGAGGCTCCCACTACCCTTTGCAAGATATGATCCATTTTTGGTAGGGGGTAATGGTCTTTGAGAGAGACTTTGTTCAAATTTCTTAGGTCAACACACAATCTAATCTCTCTTGTCTTCTTCCTAGTGAGAACCAGATTTGAAATCCACTCTGAAAACCTGATTGGAGCGATGATCCCAACTTCATACATACGTTTCACTTCTTTTTCAATGAGGGGAAGGAGCACTGGGTTCACTCTTCTAAGCTTTTTTTTAAAATGTTTTTCTTTTTCCTTTAAAGGTATGGTGTGTTGAATGACCGAAGTGTCATAGGAATTTAGGTCCTCATAACTCCAGGCAAAAATATCTTGAAATTCCCTGAACAATTCAATGTATTTTAACTTTTGATCAGCTGGTAATGCTTTAGATAATTTTATCATTTTGGGATTTTTTGTGGTTCCAATGTTACAATCCTCAATTTCAGCATTTAGTGGTTGCATTTTTGGTTTTCTTGAGATATCATTTGAATCAAACAGATCCTCCAAAGGGGTTAAACCTATGGGCAGAAAATTATCTTTTAACTCAATTACCTCGGCTTCTGTCTCAGCTATTTCATCTACATCTATTTGCCTTAACTCTTGTATATTTTCGTTGTTAAAGGTGGAAGGATTCAAAACTAGATTTGTTGTTTCAGTTGATATATTTTGCTTGGCTGTGTATGCCTGGGGTTGGTCATCCATAGTGCTAGTATCAATGTTGATGCTTGAAAATTCTTCTTTTAGAGTGAGGAAGTTGTTTATTTGTGTGTCACTCTCAAAGACTTGCCAATTCTTGATGTTGTCCGGAACTGCAGGTCTATGTTTGATTTTAGCAGTGAAAGTGTGGTTGGGTTTGAAAGGTAGCTTGCAAGTGCTGGCAAAGGTTGCCAAGCTATGAGCATGTAAATTGAGCTCTCTAGAAATTTTAGTTAACTGAGATTGTGAGAAGGTATCAAGTACTTGGATAGCTGCCCCTTTATAAGCTCTTAGCCTTAGATCATTTGTGATAAAGTTTCCTTTCATCTGTTGTATGATCAGATCTGAATCTCCTAATATTGATATTTTGGTTGCACCTAAATTTTTTATGAGTTTGAGACCTAACAGAAGGGCTTCATACTCAGCCATATTATTTGTGCATCAAAAATTTAACCTATATGCATGACCTTCAGCTTGGTCATTGTGCATATTGTGGATCCAGACTCCTGCTCCAGCTCCTAACTTGTTTACAGAGCCATCAAATTCTAAGTACCATAAGGTTTCATGATCAAGATTTGGATTGAGATTTTTAGAAAGTTGGATCATGGGCATATTGGTTTCTTGCAAGTCACTTGATACATCATGATCCTTTGTTATATCAGTTATGCCAAAAGTCTTTTGGTCTTGGGAGGCCAATTGTTCATTCACTTCCTCTGCCTGTGCTGCCATTAATAATTCAGAATAAGCCTTGCTGCAGATGTCAGCATTATAGAGAATAAATGAATCCATGTCAGAGTGTATTGAATAGATTGGGAAGTTTTGGGGCTTCGCTTGGCTGCTCACCACATATTTCATTAATGTTTCGCGGTATAATCTCTTTGGCTGTCCAAATACTGAAATAGTAGCGTAGGACATGTCTAATTGCAAAGATCCTTGGAGTTTGGCCCCCCAGGATCTGGACAAGAGCATACCATACTTAGGAGGTATGTCAGCTACCACCACATCCATCAAAATTGTTTTGGTTGGGTATTGGACCAGGGAGACACACAAATCTTTAATCAATCCGAGGCACCTAACTTGGCTTGAGTCAAATGAGAATAGATCTTTGTAAGGTCTTGTGATATCTAGGTCGAGTTTTTCCATTACATACTTGGGCATTAGGCTGTGTGAGGCTCCAGAATCAAACATTGCATTGTGTAAAACCTTGTCATGAATGTTTAAACTGACATAGAAGGGTGGAACCCCTCCATTTGTTGTTTTTCCGTTAACCTCAGGACCAGATAGTAACTCAGGTTGATCATCTAGAACATTCACAGCACCTTTATTGTCTGATACTTGTAGTGACCTGTTGATTTGCTGTCTATACATTTCGTGTTTAGCCAATTCAGAGAGAGGGACAGATATCTTTAGCTTACTTATTTATGTTTCCAAGTTAAAGGGCTTTTCCATTTGAGTCTTGGCATTAAGTGCAGCAAATTTTTCCTTTTCAGCTGGGTTTTCAGTAATCCTTTCTTCATGATTGGTACGATTTTGAGTGAAATTGGTACCATATTTATTTTCAGGGATGGTGTCTGAACTTGCCTTTGAAGGATGGGGTGGGGCTGGCTGGTTTTCAGAGGGTTGTTGTTCTGATATATCCTCCATAGTGACTTCTGTGGTATGGGGGTTTGAGTTATCAGCGGATCCTGGAAGAACAGTCTTGTCCTTGGTGTTTTTTGGTTGCTTAGTGTCCTTTGGTTTAAGAGGTTCAGGTACATCTATAGTTCTACTCCTTAGTTTATATTGTTTATGTACCTCATATACTGCTGCATCATAACCTTCCCTAAAATCAAATGATTCTCCTGACTTAGTTTGAAATTGATTGCAATTATAAACCTCTTGATCTTCTTGTGTTAAAAAGACCTGATGTTCACTATCTAGACCCATTAGGTTGATGTGAGGATCCTCGGTTGGTTCGCTAGATGTTGAAACCTCAGCATAATTTTCTTGAAACGGAGGTCTAATATGTTGGTCAGGATCAACCCTTCCGCAATTTGGATTTTGATTCTTTCTAAAATTAGGGTTTCTAGCAGTACTTGGTTGACCTTCCCATGATGATTTTCTTTCTATGGTTTCTACCCTGTCCCCAAGTCTGTCCATGCCTTTGATGATTGCATTTAGCTTTTGTTCAAATGCTGAGGGTTCTTCCTTAAAAGTGGTTCTTCTTTCAGCTCTTGCCCAATTTCTTTTGGCAATCAGATTTGCCTCTACACTTACAGTTGTGTTTTGCATGTCTGCCAGGGTTGCAGGGGCTCTTTCCCTTAGTTGATATGCCATATCAGCATCAAACCCATCCGGGAATTTGATTAAGGCTAAATCAGGTGGAGGCCTAAGATTTTGAGGAATGGCATCATAAACATTGTTGAATCTGGTACAATAATCTAGGACCGTTTCTTGTGGGCCTCTCCTTATGGTGTCATACTCAGATAGAATATGCAGTGGGTCTTTTTTCTTTTCCCATCTGTTCAGGAAGGATTGATAAAGAGCACCCGAATTAGCTATGGAATTTGCAACAAGTGCTCTGAACCAAGTTCTTACTTCACCTGTTAAACTTTGGACAAAAATTTTCATTCTCCCATCATCATCGTCTATTTCATAGTTTTCAAAGTAATCTTGCATTTTCTTGGTATGTTGTAAGGCAGTATATGTGTTGGTTCCATCAAAGTAAGTGATCTTACTTTGGTAGTCCTAAGGCATAGCCCCAGGATTACCAGGTAACTGAAGGGGGGCATAACGATTTGCCATATTTACAGGGATCAATGAGACAACATGTAGAAGGGGAACAACTGGAACACCAGGGACAACAATAGCAGTTTTTGTATTGGATGAAGGTGTGAATAGTATATTTTGAGAAGTGGATGAGGAAGATGGGGAAGACTGGGTTATGTGAGGATGAACTGATGGTTTAGCAGGGGTTGGGATATAACTTTGCTGAACTGCCTCAGGGCTGGAATCAGCAAATTCTTCTGGTTCCTAAAAATCTTGGGAATCAAATTAGGATTATCAAAAATAGGTGGAGGATTTGGGTCAGGATTTGACCTGGTATGCCTAGTTCTCTTTTTAGGAGCCAGCTTCCGAATTTGTTTTTGGTATTTTTGAGAATATTTTCCAAATTATCAAGGAACTTGCTCAAATTCTGGAACAGCTATCTAAAGCAGACAACAGTTGAAAAACTCGTTCTGTTCCCCAGTGGAGTCGCCAATTATGTTAACACTCGGGTTGTTCCCTTTGACTGCTAAGGGAATACGGCCGAGGTAACCACTAACCAATATTTTGGCCACAGGTCCTAGCCTACCTGTAACCAGAGAGGGCTCTCTCTTTCTGATTTAACTTTGTTTTGATGAGGTTCTAGGCTAGCTATGATCCACAAGGTTTTGTTTTGAATTTGCTGGATGATGATTTCAGTCAGAACAGGTGTGTTTTTGCAGGGTGATCTAGGCCATTGGGCATGGAGTCCGTGATGTTTAATTGCTTGATATGTCTGTTTTGAAGAAACAGTGATGCTACAGAGCCAGACAGGTGTCTGTGGAACAATTTTTCGAATCTGTAATATGATGGGATGAAATCAGGGAGTGAAAGGCAACTAAGGATCTTTCAGTAAACTGATATGGGGAATAGTGGAAACATTACTTAGGAGCATTTGAGAATTCCTGAATAACATTTATGTTGATAGAACGAATACAAACATGAGCAACTAAGAATTCATGTTTATGATTAATTCTGAAGAAAACATATTTAACAACAGAGATTGAGCACAGGGTGTAATTAAACATTTCCTATACCATTCTTTTTCTCTATTGCTAGACTAGTGAAACTTGTATATGATTTAAGTAGACATAAGAAAGACAAAACATAGTTCAGGATAACTTATTGTTCCATTAGACACCACAGGAATTTTGTAACAGCACACAGAGCATCATTGAGACATCAAACACTGAAGAGATAATGAACTTTTCCAGCCTTTGCATTAGATCATCTGAAAATCTACAATATAGTGTCTCAGAGAGAAAATCACCAACCCCAAATACGTTGTTAGGGGAGGTATATATACAAAATTTAGATACAAAAATATCTAGCTGATGAATTAATGGCTCATAAATACTGTGCCAACTCTTGAAGAATTACAGCTGAGAGAGTAAATGCTGTAATAACTGCTTAGTGCATTAGCTGTCCAAAATTGTCAGAAAGTTTTGACTTTGTGACTCATTGAGTCGGTTGGAGCCGTGTTGCCCAAAATCTGCGTGTTTCCTTTGTCTTGGCTTGCTGTCGTAGTATCATGCTGAGTCACTTATTTTACCCGCTTTGCCTGCTGTCCTGATTCTGCTTTTTGACTTTGGTTGACCTGAAGCTGACTAGGACAGGCCAAACCGAGATTATTGAGGCAAAATTTGCAGCATTGCTTGCCACCAATCTTCCTTGGGCATTTGGTGTCTTCGTATTTTTATCAAAGTTTCATTTGCCTCTGTATACCTGTAAAAATTTGGTGGGACCTCAAACAAGTGATTAATCTCATGCTCAATGTAGAATAGATTTTCAAGCTTGTCATATAGGCTCTGCCCTGATGGAGGTCCTGTTTCCTCAGAGGTATTGGTGGATGCTGTGATCTAATTTTCAATAAAAAATTTCATCCTAGTAGCATATTGCTCATGGGTGAGCAGTCTTCCTATGCGGGTCAATAGGCTGGGCAATCCTTTATCTTGCAATGCTCCCATCCTAAGTTTGTAGTCATCTACCTCAGCCTGCATTTCCTGACATTTTCTTTCTACAGTCTGCACAAAATTTCTGAGGGTCAGCACTTTTTTAACTGTTAGAACAGCATCTGTTCTATTGCTAATGTTCAAGGCTGCCAACTCCTCCCTGGTGTGATTATTGAGGAAATGTATCATCCTGTTGGCTTGCTCAGGCTTATTCCCTAGTGCTGCTCTGGCCTTCTGGCTTTCAAATTGTGCTTGGCCTATTAATTCCATCTGTTCATGCACTGTTTTGATTGACTTCCACTGTCTGGTAATGGAGTGGTCAATTTGAGCCCACAAAATCTTTTTTATTTCTGCCAGAGTATTTTCTAATTTTAGTTCCTTCTCTAAGGCCTTTATTTTGTCCTTTAGGGCCTTAATCTCTCTGGTCTGCTCGGCCACTGTCATTTTAGATCTATCATACTTAGTTTCTAGCTCTGCCAATTTCTCTTTGGCTTGTTTGATCTCTGTAGCCTGCAGTTCCAGTTCTTTGACAGCTTTGGTCCAATCATCCAGGCTTATGTTAGCCTCAGGAGCTGTTGTTGTTGCTGCTGCCACATCTGTTGTTGTTGTAGCCGTTGCAGGGGTCGTTGTTGCCTCTGTAGTTGTTGCAGTAGTTGGGGCAATTTGAGGAGGTTGGGAGGTTGACTCTCCCTGTTTGTCTTGGAGTGCTTTTTCTAGCTCCCCTTCCAGATCAATCACTCTTTGGTTCAGCTGCATCATTAGATCCAATTGATCCTCA
Source organism: Pinus tabuliformis (assembly GCA_031772625.1). NCBI lineage: Eukaryota > Viridiplantae > Streptophyta > Pinopsida > Pinales > Pinaceae > Pinus > Pinus tabuliformis. The sequence goes on along the minus strand of CM062805.1, from coordinate 696,666,716 downwards.
GCTTCCTTTTCTTTCTGCAATTCTCCTGTCTGAGGGTGCTCAGTAGGAGGCAATTTCAGTCTCTTCTTCAATGCAGCAATGTCATCATCTTTCTTTTTCATAAGGGCCCTCACACCCTTAGGGTCCTTAGGATCATGTCCTAAGTCCACAATAATGTCCTCCAATGTTTTGATTATGTTATCTTTGGCCGTGGAGGACATTCTCTCTAAGTCTAGCTGAGTATTGGTGTTCTTCAGAGATTCTTTTAATTCATGGGCCATTGTGGCCCTGTCTACCAGTGTGGCATAGACCATTTCCCCTGTTTGCTTATGCAGCCCTATCTGATCCATGGGGTGAATGTCTTTTGCCATGACTTCTTGTTACACAGCAATTTGTCATCGTTTGTCACCGTCCCTGTTACCCCTCTCCCGCACACTGGAGGACTCATTCCGGGACATGTGAGAAGTGACATGATCTGAAACCACTTGCATCATCTTCCTCTAAGTATGAGCTTCATATGCCCTGAAGACATCTCCTGCAGAATACCCATGAAAACAGCACTTTTTGCATTAGCATGGGTCCACAGTTTACTGCCCGCGCCAATGGGGGAAATCCTCTAAAGAGGGCGCGCTATTGGCGCTCTGTTTCAGAGTCGCACTCGCGCCAACCGAATTGAGTAAAGTTTTCAACAAACAAGCTTCTGAAGGTTCTCCTTAACCCATTCACCAACTGAACCTATGTTGAGATAGGATGGTTTTGCTTCGAATCTCCGTAGAAGGGAAGTGGTTTGCCACCTTTCATGGAAGCTTCTTGGTGATAAAGCCAATCCCATGAATATTGTGGTTGATCCTATCTCCTTCCCCTCTATCTATAAATGCTTGTTCTTTTGCCTTGAGCAAGCTAGTTCCAGCATAGTGATAGAGAATACCAGGAGTTCAAGAGTTTGAAGCTGCAAGAGCCTTCTTTGCACCCATAAGGCCAAATCTAAGTGAGGAGATTCTTTTCACCCAAGAGAGAGAGGCTTGTTCCCCATCCCAACAAGCTTTGCAAGACTTGTGTAGCTGACTACCCAACCAAAGGAGGATTTGACGTGAGAACAATGGTTGTATTCTTCTTTGTTATTTATCAATAATAGATGACTATCATTATGGTTCCACTCTTATTGTCTTATGATTGATGTTGAGTTATATCCTTTTTGACTGATATATAGTTGCATCTATTGGATTTTATGCTTGTATTTGTATTGTTCTTTGCATGTGCAGGTGTCTAATCACGGAGATCGTGGGGATCGTGACCAGCCGAGGCAAAGGAATGAGGGCGACGTCTCTTCTATGAATATTAGCGTTGGAATCCAAGTAGGTTCTCATCATCCACTTTTATTTGCAATTAGGAACTTGCGTGATAGCATTGTTTGATTGTTGCTAGACCCGGTCTGGGCTAGTATGGATCGTCTCTGTCCGCAGAGAGGATTTACCTCCACAACAATTTGGCAACCATACTGGGGAGTTAGTCTTGTCTCTTTGGTTCTCTTGTTTGATTGCTTAGATAGCTTTCTGGGTTGGATTTCTTGTTGTCTCTTGCTTCCTGGTCTACCTGGATACTGTTAACCAAGCCCTGGACTGCTTGTTTTTATTTTTGGCCTAGCAAGCTTGATTAGCGTGCTTTTTAGCCTAACAGTCGCGCCAATTGGCATAAGTTGCTCAAAGTCAACCCACGCCAATCCCTTAAAAGCGCGAGTTACAGCCTGACAGTCGCGCCAGGCCTGTCAACTTTTCCAATTTGCCTGTTTTCGAGCCCTCTGAGCTTGGATTTGTATCTTGCTGCGTCTTTTTCAATTACTGGAGTGTGTTTGATCCTTGTTTGACTGGTTTTAGACCTCCATCCTTCGGGTGTTTGCCTCTTTCTATCGATTTCACATTTTAGCCCTAGGGCATCTAGTGGCCTTGTGTATCGAGCCTTCCGTAGGAGTCTTAGGTTCTTTGATTGTCCAGTCAACTTTGTGATCACTCGTTTGCATTTGCTCAGTAGTTGTCAAAGCTTTTTCTTGTTATTCAAGTGATTTGCTTCTTTTTTGCTTGGGTTTCGCTTGGCTTCGTTTGGGCTTAGATCACATAGCTCATAGAGGTCTTTGTGCTTTCTTCTTGGTTTGAAGGATTGTCTTGGTGTTTTGGGGATTTGATTGTGTTCTCATTGAGTGAAATTTGTCTCTTTTACTCGGTGTTATTATCTCACAAAAAAATTTTAGTGCACTTTGCCATTGAAAAGAAAACGAACAGTCTCTTTTGCGTTGAATTAGTTAATGGAAATTAGAGCTTTTCATTGATTAGTGACTTTAAAGAAAAGTTTCTTTTATTGCCATTAGCTGCATTAGAGTGGTTCTTGATTGTTTATGGTCATTTTGTTTGATTGAAAAAGTTCTCAACTCTCTCGTAGTTAGTGTTCATCGAACGAAATGATACTTTTTGGCATATAGCTTGCATTTAGGGAATTGGGACCTGGAAACCGAAACCTAATTCAAGATCAACCGTAAAATGAACTGAATGAACTTAAAAACGCATTGGAACATAACACTCACTGTTTATAGGTCTAGGCTAGAGATGTGCTCTGGCGTCGTTAAACCTAGTCACTTTTGTTTCACTTAAGGTTGGGCGATTCCTCCTTCCATGACGCAACAAGTGGTCTAGCACGGACTTGAGCTCCCACGTACCGTCGAGTATATGGGGAGACCCCACTAGGTTATCATCCTTTATCCACAGGAAGCCGTGTCTGCTGCCTTACAAGCCGTAACGCACCGAACACAACATTCGGGAAGATTGACTGCCGTACGGGAAGTCCTTGGTTTTCATATGACTGCCAAGGTGTATATGCAGTTTTATGGATTTGTTTGGTAAACCCTTTGCCTAGTCTCTCCAGAGTAGTCACTTTTGATCCTTTTCGGACTCCTTAAAAGAAAAGGCTCACTTGAGCAGTTTGTCACTTCGGGCTCACAAAACATTCGAAGGCGACTAGAGTCACCTTTTTGTCCTTTTCTCGACTCTTAAAACATGAAAAGGTCAAGTTGTGTCCTTGCATCTTAAAATTTATTCGGCCGCATTCACATTTACTCGATTAGATCTTGTTTGCGTTAGCTTGAGTAGGCTTCTTTTCATTCTCGATGGCAAATTTTCCGGGGTTCACCAACCCAGGGACCCCCTCTGACGGGAACCCTGGTCATTTCGCTCCTTTTGGAAATGTTGGTGCTCCTTATATGGCAACGTTGTCCCTCCCAGGGTTAACTATTGGGTTGCCGGTTTGGTTGTTCTCAACCTCTTTGGTCCCTGTCGTCTCACTGTCTACTCAATCCGTCCCTCAACCTGAACAACATCATGTTGATTCTAAGGTGGATCTCTCCCCTTCTACGCCCACTTCTACATCCTCATCTTCCACTTCACCTGGTCAAAGTCTCGATTCGAATAACCAGGTGGCTAAGAAGAAGAAGAAGAAGACGAAGAAGAAGAAGGCTCCTAAGGGAGAGGTTCCAAGTGCAGCTACCCCCTCAAGTACACCCGAAGTCAGACCCCCTTCCGCTCCTCCGCGGAAGGTCAAGTTTCCTTGTCGATTATGCAAGGAGGATCATCTTCTTCACGATTGTCCTGGCATTCCCAGGGTACTAGAAGTATGGTCTCGCGATCCGGCCCGCCCCTCATCGTCCTTCGAAGCTTACGACGATGCTACCTTGTCAATCGGGAATGGTAAGGGAAAAGGGAAGATTTGAATCCCCTGTAGACTTTGTGAAGGAAATCATCCCCTTCACCTTTGTCCACTCATGGATAAAGCCTCCGTTGTCTTGGAAAGTCTTACAGCTCCTTCACCCCAACTTCCCGCTCGTTATCAACGTCTCTCTGTAGCCGCAGATCGTTCCCCTGCTGACAAAGAGATTGATTCATATTCTTCTCTTGTCCAGCCCCCTCTTCCCGAACCTGGCCGTGCCCAGCCTATCCCAGACCAACCATTGGTTGGAAAGAGTGTCGATTCGAGTTCACCACCCGTCGATCACTCTGTTTCGGAAGAGAATCACGCCCATGTTCTTCTCGTCTCTTCAGATTCTCCTGAGTTCCGAAATGACTCTCCTAACCCAGCTGCTCCCGAAGGTTCTCCTTCGGTTCCTTTAGCACATGGGGGCAATCATACAATTCCCCCACCAAGTAGTCTGGTCGCTTCCTTTGATTGGAATCGCCTGATCGCCAGTCGCCTTCCATCCCATATGCCTTTCCAGATCACAGTACATGCCTGTGCTAAGGAAGTACCTGGGACTGTTTTGGATGAAGGGGCGTCTGTCAGTCTTATGCCGTACACTACTTGGCAAGCTTTAGGTTCCCCACAGCTTGGGCCAGTCACTCAGAATCTGTTGGCCTTCGACGGAGGAGCCTGTCCATCTCTAGGAGTTCTCCCGAAGTTCCCTATTACTTTGGGAGGCAAAACCGTCTATATAGACGTCTTGGTTACCCAAGGTGTTTTAGACTTTAGTCTTCTCCTTGGCCGCGACTATGTTTACGCCATGGGGGCCCTCGTTTCTTCGCTTTTCCGTGTGGTTTGCTTTCCGCACGATGGAAGAATTGTAAAACCGTCTATATAGATGTCTTGGTTACCCAAGGTGTTTTAGACTTTAGTCTTCTCCTTGGCCGCGACTATGTTTACGCCATGGGGGCCCTCGTTTCTTCTCTTTTCCGTGTGGTTTTCTTTCCGCACGATGGAAGAATTGTGACTATCGATCAAGTGTCATTCGTTAGTCCCCCGATGCCTCCTCCGCCGTTGTCGTCCCCTCCTAGTTTTCATCCACCAATTGCATCTACCCCACCACAGATCAACTACATGGCCAACTATCCCATGCCTGGATCCAGTGATGCCACCATCGTGCATAGTGTCCTGGGGGCATTGGGCCCTGACTTCCAAGATGTTTCCCTTCCACCGGGAGTGGCAATCTTGGAAACCTCGACTTTCTATTCATTATGATGAAGTTCGGGTCGAGCATAGTTCCTGATCTTGTGTCAAGCTCGTTAAAAAATGAAACAAAGGTTCCGAGGACAGTTCTTATCTTGTGTCGACCTCGTTAAAAAATGAAACAAGGTGTCCGAGGATAGTTTGTTCCTGTGTCAACCTCGTTAAAAAATGAAACAAGGACTCTTGGAGCATAGTTCCTTTCCGGTGTCAAGCTCCTTAAAAAATGAAACTAGGTTTGGCGGAGCATAGTTCCTTTCCTATGTCAAGCTCCTTAAAAAATGAAACTAGGCTTGGTCGCAGCATAGTTCCTGATCTTGTGTCAAGCTCGTTAAAAAATGAAACAAGGGTTATGAGCATAGTTCTTTTACTGTGTCAACCTCATTAAAAATGAAACAACTCCTCCTTTTCCAAATCGAGTCTTTGATTAAGATCTCGTGAAATCCAAGTCGAGTCTTTCCAAGATCTCGAAAGTGAACCTTCATTCCATCCACCTCGTTGAATGCAATGAAGCTTGGGGGGCATGTACCTCGATTTGTGTCATTATGCTGGGGGCATGCGAACTTATAACAAGCATAGTTTTTCGTTTCAAGCTTGTGTAAACATGAAACAGAATCCAAGCAGAGTTCTCCATGGTTCAAGCTTGTGTAAAAAATGAACCCATAGCTGATTTACATCTTGTGATTGCCGTTTATCTGCTAAATTCTGTTAGATGAGCCTTGGTTATTTCATTCCATCGCCACCATCTCTTTGGCCGATCATATGCTTTCACTTGGTTGTTTTTCCTCTCCTGAGGAACCGCAACGATGAGTGGTTTTCTTAGCCAGCCTCTTGACCATTACATGTTTTGAGCAGTTCCACCATTGCCGGAACCAGTTGCTACCCTTTATACCACTCGTTCCTCTAGGATGAGTCACCTTTAAGCTCTTTTCTGACTCGTAAAATATGAAAAGATTGCTGAGTATTTTTCCCTTTTTGACTCGTTAAAGAGAATAAAAATGGAGGTCTACTTTTAGCTCTTTTCTGATCGTCTAAATATGAAAAGATTGCCGAGTTATTCCTCTTGACTCGTTAAATGTAAATAAGAGGCGATCGTCTTTAAACCCTTTTCCGGCCGTGTAAAGACGAAAAGATCGTCAGACCCTTGTCGTTTCAGGTTCGTTAACGGTTACGAAGCGACGTGGTTTCGATCGCTTTTTTACTTATTCAGGTTGGAATCACTACATATGAAAAGTACTCCTCGATCATAATGATCGGGCGGTTCTTTCAAGCATTGTTTTATACTTTTTCGGGCTCGCAAGGCACAACTTTACGAAAAAGGACACCCCTGGAGTTTTCTTTTCTGCTGTCTTTTCAAACTCTCTAAACATGAAAAGACGTCGAGTTCTTCCTTTGTCAGGCTCGTTAAAACCTGATGACATCAGATCCCATCCGAATGACGCCTCACAAGCATATGCTATCCCCGTCAAGCTTGTTAAAAATAACTGGGGTACTCGCCAGAAATGGTGGGGAAAATGGACCCATAATTATTGTCGTGTCGGCAGTATGTCGCTCTTGAACATGGCACTTGTCTGCTTTCGTGTCTAGGTGGGGAGATCTCATCTCTCTTTTCACTTGCCTCCGTGGGTTTTGGTTGATCCTGTTTGACCTCTCATCTACTCATTGCCTTGTCACCGTGACCTTTGATCCGTTGATGTCAAATACTGCCAAATCCACTGTCGTGCCGCCGATATGTTCAAGAGAAGTTGACCTCTGCAGTATTACAACCTCCCTTTGATACCTCACATAATTTTGATTCATCACAACATTCTTCCTCTGTCTCGTGTCAATGATGTGGGAAACACTATGGCCCACCTTTGATCAAGGTCACTTCCTGTCAACTTCAGCTCATTATCCAGGAAGCTGATCTAGAGACTCCCTTCCGGTGCCTTGGAGCCTGCATGCCTCAATGGTAGGTTCTTCGTGTTCGACGAGAGGTTTTCATCATTGGCCTCCGATCGAATGATTCTACGGGTGTTCGACGCCAGCTCACTCATTCGCACGCCGTAGATTGTACCTATAGTACCTTGAGGGCCATTGTCATTATTGGTGGTACCTCTCGCGTCTGTTAACAGTTTTCACCATTGACTGGTAATTAGACGATGTTCATGCATGTTCGACTCCAACTCCTGTATTCACATGCTTGAACTTGTACTCTGTTTGGGTTGAGATGGAGCGCAAGACCCTGGATTTTGTTTGTTGGAATCGAGGTTGCGATTTGTGGCTTATTATGATCATTACATGACTCATTCACTAGATGGTTGCGACCATGCCTAGGGTCTATTTTACCGATCCTCTCTAGATGGCTGTGCCCATACCTTGGATCTAGATTTTTCTGTATTCTGTTACGGATTGCTGCGCCCATACCACATATATCATGTACTTGAGATATCAGTTGTACTTCTTTATGCAGGTTCTCCAGCGGTCGTGTTTCAGTTACGCATGTTCTTGTAAAGCATTTCAACCCTCTCTCTCCCTCGGGCCTCATGCTTTAGGGGGCATCTATTACACAGCAATTTGTCACCGTTTGTCACCGTCCCTGTTACCCCTCTCCCGCACGCTGGAGGACTCATTCCGGGACCTGTGAGAAGTGACATGACCTGAAACCACTTGCATCATCTTCCTCTAAGTATGACCTTCATATGCCCTGAAAACATCTCCTGCAGAATACCCATGAAAACATATCTTTTTGCATTAGCGCGGGTCCACAGTTTACTTCCCGCGCCAATGGGGGAAATCCTCTAAAGAGGGCGCGCTATTGGCGCTCTGTTTCAGAGTCGCACTCACGCCAACCGAATTGAGTAAAGTTTTCAACAAACAAGCTTCCGAAGGTTCTCCTTAACCCATTCACCAACTCAAACCTATGTTGAGCTAGGATGGTTTTGCTTCGAATCTCCATAGAAGGGAAGTGGTTTGCCACCTTTCATGGAAGCTTCTTAGTGATAAAGCCAATCCCATGAATATTGTGGTTGATCCTATCTCCTTCCCCTCTATCTATAGAAGCTTGTTCTTTTGCCTTGAGCAAGCTAGTTCCAGCATAGTGATAGAGAATACCAGGAGTTCAAGAGTTTGAAGCTGCAAGAGCCTTCTTTGCACCCATAAGGCCAAATCTAAGTGAGGAGATTCTTGTCACCCAAGAGAGAGAGGCTTGTTCCCCATCCCAACAAGCTTTGCAAGACTTGTGTAGCTAACTACCCAACCAAAGGAGGATTTGACGTCAGAACAATGGCTGTATTCTTCTTTGTTATTTTTCAATAATAGATGACTATCATTATGGTTCCACTCTCATTGTCTTATGATTGATGTTGAGTTATATCATTTCTGACTGATATATAGTTGCATCTATTGGATTTTATGCTTGTATTTGTATTGTTCTTTGCATGTGCAGGTGTCTAATCACGGAGATTGTGGGAATCATGACCGGTCGAGGCAAAGGAACGAGGGCGACGTCTCTTCTACGAATATTAGCATTGGAATCCAAGTAGGTTCTCATCATCCACTTTTATTTGCAATTAGGAACTTGCGTGATAGCATTGTTTGATTGTTGCTAGACCTGGTCTGGGCTAGTAGGGATCGTCTCTGTCCGCAGAGAGGATTTACCTCCACAACACTTCTAAATTTGTTTTAACAAAATCTGCAGTTGAGTGAGGTTGCGGTATTTTGGGTTTAAAATGGCTGAGGATTATCTTTTCCTCTTGAATATCATATGCTGCCATCAGCCTTTCATGTTTAGCTGGTGTTACCTTGAGAAATTGTTTATATAATTGCACTCTTAGCAACTCATTTTGTGCCTTAATTTCTTTGAAAGTGGCCTTGGTACTAGATGGCTTTTTGCTTTGTTGTGTGGAGGAGTATACCTCCATGTCATGTTGTCTTTCCTGCTCTTGTTGAAAAGAGCTTGTGGCTGTCTGCTGGCTATCTTCTTTTTCTTTCCTTGGGCTCTCATGGATCGCTTCACTGATTTCTTCTATAACTGGAGAATCAACCTTTTTCCTTTTGGCTTCGGGTTGCTGAGTGGATCCACCAGCGTGTGTAGACTCCTCTCGGTCTCGTTTCTTGCCCCTTTCCTCATGTGCAGGGGTCTGTAAGGCAGGCACTGTTGGTGCCTCTGTTTGTGTTGGAGGAGTCTGTTCTTGCTGCTGCCCAATTGAGGAGGCAGGCTTTTCTGTGACTATTTATTTTTCTGCACCCATTATCCCCTTGCCCTTTTCTGAAGCTATTGCTGATGTAGATGGCCCTTGGGTGGCTGGTGTGGTTGCAGCAGTGGATGTGCCTTCCCCAATTTTATGTGGCTGTTTGAAAGTTACCTGCTGCACAGAATCTAAGTCAAGAGTTTTTTCTAAATCCTTGACATTTTTTTCCATTATTTCTTCTTGAGTTAGTTCCTCAACTAATGTGCCTTGCAACCATTCATATTGGTTGGCATACTGCTCAATTTGTGGGTATTTACAGTGATCATACCCTAGCAGCCTGTGTTTGACTCTGCTAGCACTGATGAAGCCTTCGGGTCATAAGGGACCCACCAGAAGCTTCTCTTTAGTTTGTATTTATCTCTGAGAATTTGATCAGCCTCTTGCCAACCCTCTTTCTTATTCATGATAAAGGGGCCCATATGGTCTTTGAATTTGAGGTGGGCTTTTTTTATTGGCACTATGAAAGTGGGTGAGGTCAGAACTAATGAGTTTCCTATAGTATTCCAAGGCGAACAATCTCATCGGTACATATCTTGGGAGCCTATATGGACAGAGCTCACAGCCATAAATTCTGATGACTGTATGGTTTTGACATAGGTACCAATCACCTATTTTATAATTCTTGGACAGCTGCAAAGTTTTCTGGATCTCAAATGATAGTCTGGGAGGAGGGGATCTCATCAAGAGGCAAGAGACTGGGTAAACAAATTGGTCAACAAACTCACAGTAAGAATATGGTGAATCTTGAACTTGGTGGAAAACTGATGACGAGAAGATAACAGACCTCTTCTCTCCCTTAGAATCCAATTTCTTGATGGGGCATTAAAAGACTTCAGACTGGTAATACATGAATAAATGGTAGATATATGATGAATATTTGAACACACCCTCCCTATCCACTTTCAAGAGCTGATCATGTATTTTATTGGCTATAAACTTGGAAAAGTTATATTTGTAAGCAGGAGGTTGGCCTGGGCTATAAGAAGCTAATAGTACCAACACTGTCTCATCAATGTGCTCACTGGTTTTGAAGCCAAGCACATAAGAGATCATATCAACTAGGAGCCTACCTACATCAGTGAAATGGACATATAAGAAAGGGGGTGGCCCTGTAGGCTGGTGGTCTACCCTCATGAATGTCCTGGTGATCTTTTCAATGTCAGCAGTGGAAATTTTGGCGCCTGCATCTAGCAAATAGTTCATGGAGAAGGGAAACAGCAGCTGAGTCTGCTTGAAATTGAGCATTTGGTTGATGGAGTCAGGATTGATGTGGAAAAGTATGCTCCCAGATGGAGACTTGACAGTTCTCTGAGTTGGATCATAATTCTCAGCACATAAGCGGATGATTTCTGGAAAAATATTAACAGATGGGAGGAAATAGTAAGGCAGATTGGACTCCCATATCCCATATGTGTCATTGTTGCTCAAATAGCTGTCTCTCAATTGGCAGAAGGTCTGTAAATGGTTCCTGTCACCCACAAGATCTTGGATAAGGTAATCTCTGTCAGCAAGAGGCATGGCTTCAAGCTCCTTGTTTGGTGGATTCATAGGAGTGACACTGAGAGCTGATGGTGTAGCCATTGGAGAATTTTGAGGTGTTGACTATAAAGTGTAGCTTCTTAGTATAACAATCTGAATATGATAGCTTATGAGGCTTAGAAGTGAGGTAGCAGAATGAATGCAGCTGGGGCCAAAGTTGCCTTTTGGAAGGAGCAACTTGAAGGATTTTACTAAACTCTGGTTTCTTCTGGTGAATTCTCAGGATTTATAGACAGTGAGGGCAATTGCAGAGGAGAGAAGGATTACAACTTGGCATAATGAGGTCTTTAAATCAAAAATTCGGCAAAAGGGAACAATGTCGGGCAGGTGGGAGAGTGAGTCGAATTTAAGCCCGAAAACGACTGTGCAATGGTGAAATTATGTATGGTGCCTGGCTATTTTGAACAGGGGGTGCTTTAGATTATTTTAGGCTAATATTAATAGGACAACACCACTAATTTTAGGAGTTCTTAGGCAATTCAGTGGAAAAATTTGCAGAGAATGGGAAGAACACAGACAAACGGGTTGGTTTTGGCAAATACCTAGTTTAGCCAATGCCGAGGGTCGTCGAATTGATGAGAAGACTGAGAATGTCGTTGAATTGGCGGGTGGTAGCGTCCGCAACAGTGAATTTGAACTCTAGAGGTAGTTGGAGGTGACCAGCAAAACAACGCAGCTACGTTTGTGTCGCGAAAATGACACAAAACGGTCACTTTTGGCCTTTTTAACAATAAATTTTCCGCATATGCGCTTTTGGCGCTTTCCCGCAATGACGTCATCAGCGGGCCCCGGGTATGGATGGTGACGTGGATGCTGACTGGGATGACAACTTGGTGGGACACGGTGGCAGAATGCGGGGGTGGCAGGACAGAGTGGCGGGCGAGGTGGAATAGTGGCGGGGATGCGGGCATGATGTCATGCTGACGAGGTGCTAACGTAACGGGCGTCGCTGGTTTGCGGGAGGCGGTTTCTGGTTTCCCCTCACCGCCTTTGGGGAAAGGTGGTTTCGGGGGGGAGGGCTCCGAACACCCCGGGTTGCCGACACATGGCGAGGGTACGACGGCAATATCGCCCATCCCCCAGACGTTAAATGGCGGCACATCCAGGGCCCATATCACCCGCCCATCGTTAGATCAAGCCCGGCGGGAGATCAATGGCTGGCGGGCCTGCTGTGTGGCGTGCAAGTTTAGAAGCGGGACCCGCCCAATATTAAACTAATATTTAATGGCACGGGCCCAAACTTTGGTCGGGTGGGTTTTTTGGTTTGAAATTAATGTATGCGACAGTGCCACAATACATAATAAAAGGTTTTTTTAACCATTTTTCACCAAGAAACATTGGGTTATAACTTTGAGGGGGTAATTATTTTGCAAGGTTTTTTTAGGTGAATGGTGGTTTAGGAATAGGCTATTAATTTAACCAGGGGTTAGATTAATTCCGGGGTAAGGACTCGGAAGGGTTGATTATAGTCCCAGATGGACTAATGTCTCCCATGACATGCTATTTAGCTATAATGCTAAAAAGGGGGGGGGATATTTAATATATATTTTTGAGAATTTTCTATAGTTTTTGTAAGAAATAGGGGTGGGGATGTACTTAGGGAGCTATATAATAGGGTTAGAAGTTAATATGGGTATGTGTGGTGAAGTGGGAAACTAGAGATGGATGAAGTGTGAAGTGATGACTTTACACAAGAAATGTGGCTTCCTTTTTAAGAAGAAGGTCACAACTTGAAATGGCTTTTACAAAGGAGAAGTGCAGGGAGGACAGCTTAGGCATATCCTAAAGTCCTCAAGGGGATGTTAGTAAGAAATCCTTTAAAGGGAAATGAGGGAAGTTAGACATGCTTTGATAGTTTTGCCAAATAGACCATTGTTCTAGCCTTCCTCTTATTGGTGAGATCAGATATGACTTTCCATATGCCATGTGGCTAGACCTTGTTTCTGCAACCTCCAAATGCCTACCCTGGCTAATAGAACTAACATTTTTTCTTCTTTTTGATGGGTGCACTTAGCCTTGCAAACCCTGATAATCCTCTTTTCTTTTTGCTGCCATCCTATCTAAGTCTACCCTTATGTCTTCCAAGGGCCCAGATTAAGCAATTGGGCTCCTCCCTTTCTCTATCCAGCTAATCATCTGTCAAGCTTGAGCTGTTTGAACAGGTATTCATTCTCTAGTCTAAGACAGGAAATTTAAAGCATGGCAATGGCCCAGCTTGAACTGTTGGGTCACCCATCAAGATAGCAGTGACATTTTGGTTGGCCACTTTCCCGGTCTTTCTTTTGGTTCATTTCAATTTTTTTTTTTTTTTTTCTAACCAATTCATTTTCTTGCCTTTTGATTATTCTTTTAAGGCATACCCTATTTACATTTTTTAACTGTCTGTTTCTCTCACAAAACATGGAACCTTTGTATCACCAAAGATGAACATTTTTGGCACTTCCACTGTCAATCATGAAAAATGAAACCCTATTGGTATAGGAGACTAACAATAAGGATGGTTTAAAAGGTTATAAGCTTTGGAACCCAATCACACGGAAGGTTTTGTACAGTCGAGATGTGGTGTTCAAAGAGGTAAAGGATGTTATTAAACATGAAGTCCAACCAAAGGAACCTGAGAAGATAGAGTTTTAGCTAAATGAGGAAGAATCAGACTCTACAGCAGAGGAGGAATCAGAAGATGAAGAGCCACAAACTTCGACTGTGAGAAGATCAATTCGAGAACAAAGGTAGCCAGAAAGGTATAGTCCATCTGCTTTCTGTTCAAATTTTTCTTTGTTTTTTATTGATGATGATCCCAGAATTGTGAAGGATCCATTGGATTCAGAGGATGGAAAACTCTAGAAATAGGCCATGGTTGATGAAATAACATCTATGCACAAAAATGAGCCTTGGGATCTGGTGGAGTTGCCGGCTGGAAGGAAAACCATTGCTAGAAAATGGGTGTTCAAGAAGAAGACAAATGTAGAAGGGAAGGCGGAAAAATACAAAGCTTGGTTGGTAGCAAAAGGTTATTCCTAGGTGTCGGGAATTGATTTTTGTGATATTTTTTCTCCTGTTGCCAAGGTAACTTCTATTAGATTACTTTTATCTCTTGTTGTTGCTTTTGATTTTGAGGTAGAATAGATGGATGTGAAGACAACATTTCTTCATGGAGATCTGGAAAAGGAAATCTACATGAAGCAACATGAAGGCTTTGTGGTGAAGGGTAAGAAAGAACTAGTATGCAAGTTAAAGAAGTCTCTGTATGGGTTAAAATAGTCACCAAGGATGTGGTATCAAAAATTTGATACATTTATATAGGGACTTGGCTTCACCAAAAGAAAAGTAGAACACTGTGTGTATTTTAAATTAATTGGTGACCATGTTATTTATCTGGTCTTGTATGTGGATGATATGTTGCTAGTTGGAAATGACAAAGAAATTATCCAGGATTTGAAGACCCAATTGTCCTTCAAATTCGAAATGAAAGATCTTGGTGCTGCAAACTATATTTTGGGCATGGAAATTAAAAGAGATTGAGCAAAGAGGAAGTTCTCGTTAAACCAGAGGAAGTATGTCGAGACAATACTGCAGAGGTTTAATATGCAGGATAGTAAACCGGTGAAGGTTCCTATTCCTATAGGTGTGAGGTTATCTACTGAACAGTGTCCCAAGACACAAGAAGAGGAAGATGACATGTCCCGTGTTCCATATGCAAGTGTAGTTGGTAGCCTGATGTATGCAATGGTTTGTACTAGACCAGACATTGCATGTGCAATGGGAGTATTGAACAGGTTTATGTCAAAACCAGGAAAGGAGCATTGGACAGTAGTGAAGCGGGTTTTCAGGTATTTGCGTGGCATTAGTGATTATGGTTTGTGCTACCAAGGAAGACCAGGATTGGATAGAGTGTTGGATATTTGTGGCTTTGTTGATGCAGACTGGGCTGGAGATCTAGATCAGAGAAGATCTACAAATGGGTATGTTTTTAACCTATTTGGAGGTGCAGTCAGTTGGATGAGTAAGAAACAATCTATAGTGGCACTATCAACTACAGAGGCAAAATACATGGCAGCCACTCATGTAAGCAAGGAAGCAGTTTGGTTGCAGAGATTGTGTTCAAGTATGGGGTTAGTATAGGAAGCTATAAGGATAGACTGTGACATCCAAAGTGTAATTTTCTTGGCAAAGAACCCCACATATCATTCAAAGACAAAGCACATTGATGTTCAGTATCACTTTGTGAGGGATATGATAGAAGACAAAAAGGTGTTGCTAGTAAAGGTGGACACTTTGAAGAATATTGTAGATCCATTGACAAAATTTGTGAGCTCTAATAAGTTCTCTTGGTGTAGAGAAACAATGGGCATTGCAGGGCTGGATAAATGACTAAGCTCTCTTGTGGCCCCCTGTGGAAAGAAAACAACAAATGGGAGAATGTTGGGTTGTCTTATATTCTTTCCACGACTAGCCCACGTAGTTAACCAAGGGTTAGGGGGGGGAGGTCATAGGGGGTTTGAGGGGTACCCGTAACCCCACTTTATGGGGTCCGGGGCAGCACCCCGGAAAATTTTGATTTTGGACCCTATGTTAGGTTGGGCGGACCCACCTATGGTTTTGTGCATGATTTTTGCACATGTTTTTTAGACACGATGGTTTTTGGTCCATGGTTTTGGATGCTTCGGCATGTATAAATATGTATTGTAACATTGAAAGGAAAATAATGAAAAATCAATCTGGTAGTCCCTCTTTTGGGATCCAGGGGAAAATCTCTGTGTATATGTGTTTTATGTGTTATGCTCTCGCATTGTTTATTTTATGTGTTTCAGAATTCGTATGCAGGTAATTTTTGTACGGGGTTAAAACCTACATACCTACATAGTATTTCATTAGATCCCATTTTATATAGATATCTAGCTAGAACAAAGAAATTGGCAGCTCAGACCACTAGTTCCTTTTTCTGTTGTGTCGAATACCCTTCAGGAGCTGTACCTGTAGTCAGGAATTGAATTATATCTACGAAATGATCATCTGCGGTGCGAATAACGAAGAGATGGGCATCAGGAAAAACTTCTTCTAGACTTGTAGGCTCATCCCCATTCTCAATTCGTGATAGGTGATCTAGACTAGCATTTAGGCGTCCTGGCTTCACAATCACTTTGAAATCATATTCCTGGAAAAGTAGCAACCATCTACAGATCTTTCCCCCCAACATAAGCTTGATGACCAAGTATTTCAGAGCAGAATGATCTGTATACATTTTGAAGTGTGCACCCAACAGATAGTGCCTAAATTTTGCAGCACATACACCATTGCCAAACCTTCACACTCTGTCGTTGAATAGTTCTTTTCTACCTTTAACAACTTTCTACTTGCAAATGTTATTGGATGATCAATATCACCTTTGCCTGGTTGGGTCAGCACAACTCCTAACGTGATGCAGGAAGCATATACATGAATGTGGAACTCCTTTTTCCAGTCAGGGAACACTAAAATGGGCACGGTGCCCATTTTCTCCTTTAAGACATCAAAACTTTTTTGGCAATTCTCGTCCCAGCAAAATGTCACATCCTTCTTCAATAATTTTTCCATAGACGTAGTGATTTGTGCATACGCTTTGATGAAATTCCTATAATATCCTGTATGGCCCAACGTTGAGCGCATTTGTTTAACATTCTTCGGGGCTTCCATATTGACGATTATGGATATTTTGGCAGGGTCTACCATCAATCCCTACTTGCAAACAACATGGCCCAAGAGTATCTCGTAGGGTACGCAGAATATGCATTTCTTCAAATTAAGGGCTATCTGATGCTTTCGACAAGTATCCAACATGAGGCACAAACTAGCAACATGTCACTTTACTAACCCAAACATTGTCCAGTCATCAAAGTAGACCTCCAAAAATTTATGGATAAATTCCTTGAAGGCTGCAATTACCACCCTAGAGAAGATTGCAAGGGCATTCTTAAGCCTGAAAGGCATCACTGTATACTGAAAACATCCCCATTCAGTCGTGAAGGTGGTCTTACTCTGGTCCTCTGGCACGATCTTGATCTGATGGTACCCTGAGAATCCATCCATGAATGAATAGGCTTCATGTCCTCCAACATTCTCCAGTACCTCATCTGTGAATGGCGTAGGGAATGGATCATGGACACATGCATCATTCAACTTCCTTAAGTCTACATATATTAAATTTCACCTTGCTTTTTATTTTCTTGAACCACCATGGGAATAACCCAGTTCAATTCCTCGACATGTTCAATGATCCCGACTTCAAGCATTTTAACCAATTCCTTGCACACTTTTTCCTTATACTTAGGATTTAATCGATAGGGGAGTCATTTCGCTGGCTTTTCATCTGGCTTCAAAGTGATCTTCATGACTCCCAAATTCCCTACTATCCATTTTAGATCAGAGAACTTGGTGGGAAACATGTCCTGATACTCTCTCAATAGCTCTATGACCTTATCTACTGCATATTCATCCCAATAGTCACCTATGTTCGAAAACTTCGACTGCGCTTCCAATCCAATATTCACTTGCTTGGTATTTAAGGGCTTAGATATATCAGGGATTTCTAACTTAGGTCCCTCGACCTCGCGTTGTCCTTCACACTCAAGAATGTGGATGTTCCTGGGATCTTCCTCACCATCCTCTGTGGTCACATTGTAGCATTCGAGTGCATGGCACAACTGCATAACCTAATCTGGTTGTACCCATTCAACTGATTCTTCTGAGATCCTAAATATTGCAGCTTTAATCTCTTGTAATGCCTCATCAATACTTTCAAATCCATCTTCAAGACTAAATGTTAGCAGAAAACTTTCTTTCAAAACATCCCATTCTGTGAATTTGTTTCGCATCTCCGTTTCCAGATGCCAGTTAATTGAGATTGTATCCAAAGTGTGGTAGAATATATGAACCCACTCCAATTATGGTTCTTCTCCCCATGCTTTCGTCCAACGAGATAAGTTCTCGCGTAGATCATCCTTTCTTGTGTATTTCTCTACAATTTGGGTATTAGCGTACCCAAAATTCAACTTCATCATTCTTCAATACTTCTTCCAATATGTGAAACTATTCTTATATGTACCCACCAATGGGCAGGTGTAGCTCACAATGTAATGTCTAGTGCTTGGAACGATGTTCCTGCAGTATATCCCTTCAAATTTATCCATAAATAAATTGGCATTCTCTAAATGATCATAATATGGTAAATTGTGTACCTCAGTGGATATACATCGTAACGATTTGGCAGAATTGATTGCATGAAGTATCATTGTTGCGCTACAACAGGAACCATTTGTTGGCTTGAGGGGTCCTGACCTAGGTTCAGAGTTAGCTGCACCAACCAACAAAACCATAAATTATTGGCCCTTTCGGAAACAACCCATGTAGCATAGGTTAGAGTCTCACCTGAAATAGTATTGGGGGATGACAAAACCAAGTTTCTGCAGTGTGATCGGTTTCTGTTACTTCTAGATTTTATCTTGTCCTTCGTGAACCCTAATCCTTAAAGTGCAGATATCACAATAACTTACAAAAAATAGAATCTAACCCTTCACGGAACACTTTAAACATTCATAATATCAACTAAACATGTATATCTACCACTTTCGTGCATCAATTAAGTGTTTCTTCAGATATATGCAGAAAAAAAGCGAATACACATAAATTACATAAGTAAATATAAAGGCACGGATACACAATTATTGTTCCAAAATAGTCTTTATTAGATATAATCCTTTTGTTACAGACTCTTCTTCCTTGCACACACAGTTGTAGGGGCTCACGCACTCATCTTGCAGACTTACCAAGGTCTCTACGTACACAGATGTAGGAGCCTTCCCCTTCACTTAAGTATAGAAAACAAACTTTTCTACCTTAGACTACTCACCCATACAATGATCTTCAATTACTAACTAACTTCCTATGACTCACTATGACTTCTTTATATGTCTTCTTTCATTACAATGCCATAGTTTGTGAACCATGGGCGGGTCACAAAACATCCTATCTTCTAACAAACTAAGGGACTAAAGTCCCTTTGACTCCTATGACCTTTGCGCTCCACTCCTCAAAATGCAGAGACTTTACATTCTTAACAAAATTGATTACAACATTTACCCCAGGGGACCTTGTCCCAACAGGCCCCCAACACAATTTCATGACTCGTCCTTGAGTTACTCTATTGGTGGCACCTCAATCTTTGCCTGTAGCTTCTGATCCAATATTCACTTGCTTGGTCTTTGAGGGCTCAGATATATCTAGGATATCTTCCTTAGGTCCCTTGACTTCGTGTTGTCCTTCAGACTGAGGAATGTGGATGTTCCTGGGATCTTCCTTGCCATCCTCCTCGCCACATTGTAGCATTTCAGCGCATGGCACAACTGTGTACCACAATCTTGTTGCACCCATTCAACGGTTCTTCTGGGATCTGTTATTGGGAAATCTAGTGCTCACTCGGATCTGCTAGTCCCACTAAGACTGGTAGCTATCTTAGAAACAAAAAACTAAAACCACTTTCGTTTTCCTTTATGAGAAGTAGATAAGAGTGGAATGAAGGACATCAACCTCAGTCTTGCGCTTGGATCCTTGCTTGATTCCTCTCCTTTCTGACAGATCCTTGCCGCTTCTCCTTCGCCTACCCAGCTTCAAAGAGCACCTGTGGAATCAAAGTAGCATAATACTATCGAAGAATAGAGATCTACAATCATAAACAATATAGGACCAGATATATATTGACCACACAAATGCATATATCATCAAACATACAAGAATGTAGAGGAAAACTTGAATAGCTTTATTAATAATCAAGAATAGGAAAGAGGATTACAACCAATTTTTCTGACCCAGCGTCATCCTCCAGCATGAAAGCCCTTCTTTCACCTCATGAAAAGCTTAGATCACCCAACACTATGATACTCCAACAAGAAACCAACAACACTTCCTTACAAGATACAAAAATCCAGCCCTTCTGGATCTCTGGGATGAGGGATCCATATATAGATGATTGCAGGGGGGTGAGTCAGCTTCTAGGATTCTAATTACTGTCCTCTCTCTGATAGTTCTTGATTCCACTTGGAGATTGATGATCTCTTACTCATCCCGGGGCAAATTCAGAGAGGCAAGTGTCATAGGAGAAGTTTCTGGAAGATTCCATGATCATCCACCTCGCAAATTGACTCTGCCATTTGTCCACTCTCGCCCATCGCACCCCATAGAAGGGCTTTTTAGTATGCATCGCACCTCCCGTGTGCATTAGGTTGGATGCATCGCACTTTGACCATGGAGCAGGTGAGATGGTCCAGTTTTGACCAGTTCTGAGAAGTTTCTCATGTAGAACTTCTGGGAGATGATGTAATCAGATGACCTTGTTCTTTTAGGGTATGGAACAACACCTTTAGGGACTTAGGAGTCCTTGGTTTATGGACATGTTTGATTGGGGTTGCAGTGCCCAAAAATGTCTATAACAGGATCCTGAATATTGTAGCTTTAATATGTTGTAATGACTCATTAATACATTCAAATCCATCTTCAAAGCTAAAATTTAGCAGAGAACTTTCTTTCGAAACATCCCATTCTACGGTTCCATGTCGTAGCTCTGTTTCCAAATACTAGTTCATTAGGATTTTATCCAAAGTGTGGCAGAATATATGAACCCACTCTGGTTGTAGTTCTTCTCCCCATGATTTCATCCAATTAGCTAAGTTCTTGCGTGGCTCATCCTTCCCTTTGTATTTCTCTGAAATGTGTGTATTAGTGTACCCAAACCTCAACTTCATCATTCTTCGATACTCCTTCCAATTTGTGAAACTATTCTTATGTGTGCGCCACCAACGAGCAGGCATAGTTCGCAGCACAATGTCTAGCACTTAGAACCGATGTTCCTCCAGTACATCCCTTTCAAATTTATCTAGAAATAAATTGACATCCTCTAAACCATCATAATATGGTAAATTGCATACCTCAGTGGATATACATTGTAATGATTTGGTAATCCTGTTGTAGTGTAGCGATGATACTTCATGCAATTAGTTCTATAGTGTTCGATCTCCTCATCTGAATTTGAATTACAAGATTTTTCCTTCTCCCACGTGATTCACCCATCCACCGTAGGGTTGATCCAATCTTCATCCCACACATTTAGCTTATAGATTTTCTCAATGTCATTTCCTTCCTCATAATCGCAGACTAGTTCAGTATACCACGCACCTTCGACTGGATCCAACAGCACAATCACCCTTAGTTATTATTTTTCAAATGTCATACTGCACTTCTTCAGATTGATGACCACTTTCATATCAAATGCCCAATCAATTTCGAGGAGTGTTGGATACGGGTTACTATCGTCCACTATTTAGATCGCTTCAAAGTCGGATATGGTGCACGCCCCTTCAATATCCACAGTCACTCCATGTAGGCACCCCATAGGAATAATCTTTTGATGATTAGCCATTCTCAACTAGATTGGGGACCACTGTAGCACTAGCCTTCCCGTTCTTTCCCAAGCTTTCTTTGGCAGAACATTTGCATCAAACCCTAAATCAAGAATTACTTGGTCCATTTCATATTCTCCAATCTGCGCAGTCAACCTCATTTTGCGACCAATTCTCTTCTTACCTTTTTCCACCTTATGTATTGTGCGTTGTTATGGTTTAGGCTTATTCTTACTAGTGAAATTATCTATCAATTCTTGTAGTCCTTCTACTACCTTCTTATCCCTTAGGAGTTTCATACAAGTTTTTAAAAATGATGCTAATAATGATGGGTTTGTCTCCTATGCAGTACTGGTCTCTTCAGACTTTCCCATATTTTGAGTCCTTGATGTAGAAGCTCCTTCATCCGTGAAGCTCCTTTTTGCTTCCATAAACGTCTCCTTCACCTTATTTACCTCAAATCCCATCTCCTTATCAGTAACCTTGCAAACCCACACATCAGCTTTTGATTGTTTCCCCTTATCTTCTCCAGTAGCTACATCGCTTCGCATAAAAATATTAACACTAGACCCATCATCGTGACGCTTCGACCTCATCATTTGGATGTTTTGCGTAGGCTGCTAGGTCTGAGTTTTTTTTTTCTTGGATCTTTGTGATAAGCACTGGGTAATGTTCTATAACATGGTCAAACTCTTGAAAATATTGACAAGAATGGTTTGTTGGATTTTTATAATCACGTGCAAAATGACCCACTTCCCCACAATTGTAACAGATGATCTGACCACGACCCTTCTAGCTCCTCCTCCTTACCCTATTCCATGGCTTTGGAAGCATCCGCATGCCACAGCTGCACCTTGATATCATTGAGGATGAGTCTTGGCCTACATTCTATACGTAGGGGTTTTATCCATCATCAATTCATAACTTTGACAATGGCACTCATCACGACCCACAAATTTGCAGAAATTGCAAAAAAACTTTTGGGGGGTCTGTACAAACTTTTGTAGTAGATGACAATTATATATCACGTGTTGACCTGTAACTTGACAAATAACACACCATGGTGCTACTCTTGTGCTCAGACCAACGATATTTTTTGGCTTCAGGGGGCCAAGGCCTCCCCTAATAAGGTAATTTTGATAGACCAGGCAATGGTCCTTATTGTGACCATGGCCTTTTCATTTCAAGCACCAAACTTCTATGGGAATGTTAGTTTGGACTTCCTTTCCCTTTCTGAGGCTCTGAAACTCCATATGTAAGCTAGCCAATTGGGACTGAATCTTTTGTACCCCAAGATTCATTTCCTGAATGGGCGACACTTCCAACCTCATAGCAATCTCTAATGCTTCAGCCTGCATGCCAATTTTCAGTTGAGACAACAGCAATCACAGATGGGGTAATAGTGAAGCAATGTACCAATCCCTATGTTGATCATCCATGATCTGCATATTAGCTTGCTAGAGAAGACACTTTAGTCTCTGGTCAAAGTCCCATGCAAACTCATTTACCTTCTACTGGATCTCTTTGACCTCTGCCATAGACTCGGCTTGTGACTTAGGCTTTTTGAATTAATTATTGAGAGTCATCTTTGTCTCATCCAATGTTACATTCAGGTGCATCGAACAATACATAATATACTAGCTTAGTGCTCTATCTTGTAGTGTTGTAACTATCTGTGCTTTCTCCAAATCATCATCTATAACTTGTTGTGACTTCCACATAACATTTTCTACAAACCAAAATTTTTCAAGATCTTATGTCCCAAGACCTCTTAATATGGGCATCTTCATAGTGTTGGCCATATTGAATAGTGGAGGTGGAGGTGTAGGTGTAGGTGTGTGAGGCGAAGATTATGGTGGAGGTGGAGTGGATGGATTTTGTATCCCTGCGATACCCTATATTACTGTCTATAGTGCACATAGAGGTGTCCTCAGGACACTACTTTCTTCTTCACTATCAGACGCTCCCAATAAAGGACTGTACTCAGTGCCTGAATCTAGATCTCTTCTGAATGTTTTTCCACTTCGCGTAGCTCCCGTCAGATCTCTTCTAAACATTAATTCAATGGCATAACCCTTTTCTCGCATAATAGCACTTTTATGCATGTCTTCAGGGATTTCAGATACTTACCTCCAGGTCCTTTGAAGAATCGTCATTCAACTTCGCTATAACTTATAGATGTATCGATCACGAACTCAGTGATGAATCCACCCAGAATTCTATCTATCCAGTAATCGCCAGCCCTCGTGATCTTGTTTTCTGAAGCTTTTATATGCCTTACCAACTCTGGGATCCACACAATAGCGTTGTCCAACTTCCACGTTCCTTGGCTATCTTCCAATTTCGACAACCACTGGTGTAATTCACACAGAAAAGAGGAAAAGAAAATTTCATGCTCGTCTATATACAGATATCTATTCAGCCACTCTTCTTTTGACAGACGCATATTCTTGTTTTCCTGAGCTATAAATTCATGTAGCTTTTGATCTAACCACTTCTCGATTTATTTCTTAGTTGGGAACCATTTATTCGACATCACACATTCCTCAGACATATCTCGGTCTTGGCAATGAAACCATTTGTTGGATTGAGGGGTCCTGACCTGGGTTTCTAGTTAGCTGCACCAACCAACACAACCCTAAACTATTGGCCCTTTCATCAACAACCCGCGTAGCGCTGGTTGCAGTCTCACCTAAAGTAGTATTGGGGAATGACAGAACCAATTTTCTGCATCAAGAGGTCTATGTGATGGGTTTTTGTTACTTCTAGGGCTTTATCCTGTCCTTCGCGAACCCTATTCTTTAAATTTTAAACATCATTGTAACTTGCAGAAAACATAATCAAACCCTTCGCAGAACACTTTAAACATTCATAATATCAAGTAAACATGTAGATATACCACTTTCGTGCATCAATTAAGTGTTTCTTTAGATAATTGCGGAAAATAGAGTGAATACACATAAATTTCATAAGTAAATATAAAGGCACAAATATACAATTATTGCTCCAAAATAGTCTTTATTAGATATAATCCGTTTGTTTCAGACTCTTCTTCCCTACACACAGAGCTGCAGGGGCCTGCACACTCAGCTTGCGGACTTACCAAGGTCTCCACGCACACAACTGCGGGAGTTTTCCCCTTCACCTAAGTATAGAAAACAGACTTTTCTACCTCATGCCTCTACAAAAAATAGAAATGGTAACTTTTTTGAGAGTGGCTAGAATGGCCCCTGTTAAAAAAGAATTACTCCCAAACTCCTTTACATCATCAACTTTTTTCCACATGTTGAATGTTTTCCTTGTAAGCTTTGATACCACTTGTTGGTATTTTTAATGTATTCCCGATGAAACCAGACTTTGTCCCGCACTTGAATCTTGTGTGGTACCTGATGTTGATCATGTCACTGCTTGTACTTGGCATTTTCCATAATGGAGTGGCGATAGATCGACCTATTGGGTAGAGGTGCTCCGGAAGTCAGATCAGACGAATGCTTGACCTAACAGTGCAACGGTACCCCTGTGGGTGAGGATAAGATGTCCATGTCTTCTTTCATGACCGTATCCACCTACTTCTGCTACATGGAGGAACCCTTCCCAAGGGCCATGGATGTGGCTACGATCATCCCCTTACTTTGAGAGAAAGCCAGACAAAAAATAAATTTCCTAGTCTGGGAGATTATCTTACTGCCTTTGTTAGCAGAGATCAAAGAAGTGGAGGTAGGTGGGGCTACCTCTGTTATCTTGTATAATGTATCACACAAAGAAATAATAACAGCGCGAGGCCTTGACTCATACATAGCATGTCCCTTCCACAAGTAAGGTTGGCCTAATAATACATCACAAACATCAAGCGGTGCAACATCACACAATACCTCATCTATGAAGGGCTTGCTGTTGTAGGGAAGGCAACACTGTTGGCAGACTTGGAGATCTTGTCATTGGTGAAGGTACCCGATGCTGTATAGTTGCGGGTGTGGTATGGTTGGTAGTCTCAGCTGCTTCACAACCTCTGCTGAAATGAGGTTCTTTTGGCTCCCACTGTCAACAATGAATTGAGCGGCAAACCCTTCACCCACATTTGTGCGTGGAAAAGATGCTCCCCCTCCTCTAGATCTTCGAGCTCATTCTTCTAGACCTTGGCGATGGCAACAATGGTGTTGGGCTCCACATCAATGATTTGCTTCCCTTTTTCATTCCCCTTATCGGGTTCTGACTCATGGTCGAAATATGCATCTGATTCTAAAGCCTTTAACTTGGCCACCAACGACTGATTGGTCCGACACTCACTTGTGTTATGAGAGGGGCTCTTATGGAACTCACGTGACCACTTTCCTGTGTCCTTATTTGACTTCATGGTGTTGTTGTTTTCTTGCGGCTTCGACGGGTTGTCTTGGGTCACCCCGCCTTGGATTTGTCCTTTGTTCTTCGAATTCGCAGATCTAAAGTATCGCTTCTTTTGTTTAAACTTTTGCTCGATCTTGACAGTGTGTCGGTACACCATACCGAGCGAGGAGATATTTAGGAACTCCATCTCGTCTTGGATGTACCTATGTAGGTAGCCATGGTATTTGAGTAAAAAATGTAGCTCAGGATCCTTGATACCCAACTTTGTGCGAAGGGTATGAAAAATATTGGTCAACTCTGGCACATCTTGGTCCCTTCCCTACCGTAGCATGATCCACTTTATGTATTTATCCTTATAGCTTCTGACAGGGTATTACTACTCCTTGATGGCATCCCGGAATGAGTTCCAAGTGGGTGCAGCTAAAAATTGTGAGGTCGTACTCTCATCCTTCTTCTCATAGTAGGTTTCTCACTAGTCCTTGACGTGGGGGGCTGCCTTGAGAAGTGCAAAAGTGATCTTTTCCCGGCTGGAAAAATCATGAACATAAAAATAACCTTCTAGTAGATTTAACCATTTATCTATGGCATCTGCATCTACCTAACCCTCAAATATGGGGATTTCAAAGTTAACTTGTACCTTAAAGGGTGTGGTGTTTCAAGCGTAGTTGATGGAAGCAGATGCATCGCCCCTGGGTAGCTACTGAAGGATCTGGGCAAATTTTTTCATCATCATGTTCCTTTGTCGCTCAAGGGCTTATTCGAGCAAGATTTTGATAGAATCTCCTATCCCCATGTCTTTCTTTTCATCCGCCATGGAAGGCCGTCGAGATTTGCAAGGCTGGTCTTGCAAAGGTTCGACCAGTTCAGGCCCTAACTCCTTATATCCCGACCTCGTTGGGGACATGCAAAGAAAAACAGAGAAAAAGCAGACTGCTTTGATACCACTGATCTGGATTTAAGCAGGAACGCAACAAATTATAGAGATAACCATAAATAAAGAGATGCAACAGAAATAATACTTCATTTCATTAATATAAAATACTAAAAGATGCTTACAAACAGAAATGGAAATAAACTAGCTCGGGTGATGGTAGCTTATCTCTGAGGAGAGATGTGGTGGCTACATGCCTCTGAACTGTATTACAATGAGGCTCAAAGGCCTATTTGTTGTTGAGAAACAATGAAAAACCCTAAACATCCAAAAAACTAAACCTAGGAGATGAAGCGCCAAACTATGGGCCCCGTTTTGGGTAAATTGGTACACCAACTTCTTGCGGTCATAAATTTGGCATACGATCTCTATTTGACGTGCACAATACCTCGTTAGAAATATCTACCCGAGGAATACAACTTTGGGATGAGGAACATTGGTCTGTGGACACATGTTGCTCCAATTTTCCCCAAAAAACGTTAATTAGGGCCTCAAAACGACTTCGGAAGTTCAGGACCCAAAAGACTGCCAAAAATAGTAAATTGTGCTACAATTAAGGAAATTGAAATACTGAAAGAGACAGTTGTGGGGGTCTAAGTGGGATAAGTGGGTGGCCACCAACATCCACCTAGATCATTGGGGTAGACATGCAATGAGAGGCCACTATGATATGATTCGACCACCTAATTCACGTTAAGGA
This sequence comes from Pinus tabuliformis, assembly GCA_031772625.1. NCBI lineage: Eukaryota > Viridiplantae > Streptophyta > Pinopsida > Pinales > Pinaceae > Pinus > Pinus tabuliformis. Next base: position 696,639,587 of record CM062805.1, on the reverse strand, counting down.
AGTAGAATCGACGGAAGCACACCATACAGACATTAAACATCAGTTACAAGACCCTCAGGAACCAATCGAATACTTTAGACAACTTGCCTTGGGGTCCCACTGAATTTTTGGACAATTTAAGGCTTAGTCGATCCCATGCTATAGGCATGAGGGCAACCAAAAACCCAAAGTCACTCCCATAGGCTTGCTTGCCAATGACCAGAGGCAAAAACTATCAGTGCTATGCCAGCGACTCCGGGATTTGAGCCACTTTTTTAGTCCCAGAGTCCAGATCACTACCCAGAATTTAACCATCTCTTCAAATCAGTAAAATAGCATGGAAATAATAGTACTAAAGCTAATACTTGTTCAAGACCTTGACTGGACCCCCACTAGCCATGATAGGCATTTCGTCAAACATATTGCAAATGTGTAATCTACAGGTGTAATTAGAAATTTTGATCATAGGGGTCTCATACTTAGTTTGGAATCGCTAAGAATCATTGATGCCTCAACACATCAACTGCCATTCCATCCATTAGGTCATAGATACATTGATCATTCAATTACAAGTAAAAACATGATGAGAGCCACATATGGCTACTGTCATAAAACACATACATAACCATCATAATGGGGACATAATTATCTATGAAATCATGGCCATATACACCACATATAATCCATCATAATACTCAGAAATACCAAGAGAAATAACCTTTCATTAATGATGTAAAATCCAAACCTAGGATGGGACTTCCACATTGCACCCGACAGTAGAATGGCTAAGCAAAATATCTCTTCAGCCATTCACCCCCATACCATATTCCAAGCATGAATGTGGGATCTCATAAAACACATCAATAAAAAATCATCCAAGTCTTCCAGAGGCCATCCACCTCAACCGATCAAACAATGATTCCACCTCACGGTCGGACATCAGAAAACCATCACCAGATCTATCTATCCTAGCCATTCAGGGCTCTAGAGCATTTTTCCAACCCGGCTACAGGACTAGTAACTCAACCCACAACTTTTACCAGGATCCATAGAGTTTTTCCAACCAAGGCTACGGGACTAGTAACTCAACCCACCAAGGGCTCCATAGTGTTTTTCCAACCTAGGCTACGAGACTAGTAACTCAACCCAAGTTGTTCTAGGGCTCCAGAGCGTTTTTCCAACCAAGGCTACAAGACTAATAGCTCAACCCAAGATAATGAAACATGAGAACCAACCAAAAAAAAAACAAGGAAATAAACCCACAATCACCATGGTTATCCAGGAAATGGCAAGGCTAGGTAATCCACTATCAATCCCAACCATTGTCCATGCCAATGACAGATCACAACCAAAATGCACATGCATATGCCATGCATGCAAAAACTAGTGAGGGAAACATACATGCAACTTAATACCTGCAAGAAAATATAATGTAGCTACTGATCTCGATGCCATATTGCTCTTTCTAGCTCTTCCTTTGCCTTCTTGCTCCAAGAATCCAAGTATGCCACACCCTACAAGAGTGCTCCAAGAAAACTCTATGACTCCAATAGTATGAGAGAGAGAATAATGAGAGATAGCTCCAATACTGAACAAACAAAAGTTAACCAACTGACCCTCAGAAGCATTTTTATTAATGAAGCCTCTATTTTCTTCATTTTCCTCCTCACATGCAACATGTGACCTTTCACCTCCTTTTTCTCCTAATTTCCATTATTTTCATAATAAATGTGCCAAAGATGCCATTTTTCCTTTCCAAAACCTTAACCATTTCCTTTTCCAATTTCCTTAGCCATAACCAATCACAAGTGATCCCCATCACTAGGATTATGCCCAACATTCAGCTTGGAATAAGTGTCCCATCATCTGTGGTTATTATTTTTCATTTATTTACTTTTATTACATGGAATTTTCACTTGGGATGTTATAGAATTTTCAAGATTTTAAGTCCCAGCACACCTTGGCCCTTTAGGGACTAGCGTTTACTACTACGTTTACCCTCTCTGCACATGTGCTAATCACCATAGGTTGCTCGGTCTTGGGGGTCCACTGATTCTAGAAATTCGCGAAAAAATAAAATAATCTTGAAGCTTCCTCTTCTAGAAGCTTCCTGAGGTTGTTTAAACCTTTTACCTTGGATAAACATTCAAATCTTATCTGATTCCACCTTGGATAAATCACCATCTTATCGTTTGAGCTCATCCTCCCATCACTTTTGGATCTCAAGCCTAGATTGGTAAATGGATAAGAATTCATGAACTAACTCCCACATCTATATATTTACAACCATCCGTTGGCAAGGGGTTGGATTTTGGAGATTGATTCTACCCTCATGTTGTTTCCTAAAGAGTCATTATTCCAAGCATTAGGGTGACATAGAGGCATACTTTGTGGCAAGGAAAGGAAAAGTCAATTTGGGGAACTCTTCTACAAGATCAACTCCTATTTTTGGTTGTAACTCTCTCCAGTTCTATTAATACAAAGAATAGATTGTTTTCCTATATATGATGTTATGATTTAATGTATTTCAATACCATGTTGATCTATTGAATGAAGTGATTGGATTATGCTACATAGATGTCATAGATCTTCCTCTTGTCTTGTTTGATTGTGCAGGTTCTAATTATAGTGATCAAAGCTAGGATTGGAGTGTACAAGCTGAGGAAGGAGTGAAGTTTGCGATAAATTCTAGGTAGGCCTCGTCCCATCATTCAATTACTTAAAAGGAATACATTGTGCTCTTCACTTTTTTTTGTTCTAGGTTAGTCCACCAAGCCTAGGAAGATACTTTTGTCCGCAGTCATAGATTCTGTATAACATTTACCCAAATCGTAGAGAAACTCAAGGGTATCCACTCCACGACCATGCTAGTGCTACATTTACACAAACATGGGTAACCACATAAATTAATCACATTACAATAGTATGAAATATGCCTTTACTTCCAATCACACTTCCTTAAGTTCTCAGTCGATATAATATTTCTTCATTTCTCAGATACACTATCAACCAACAACCACAGTGTGTCTTTTCTCTTATTGTTGTTGATAAATTATAGAGGATGAATTACTTCACAAATGGCATAATGCAGAAAACTACCACGTGGTCTCAACACTCTAGTTTTTTTTTCATCGCACTCCATATCACACTTTCAAAACAATTTGGTCAATCATAAGATGGAATTTAAATGCAAATCTCAATGCTTTATATTTACACCAACAATATTCTATCCATTAGGCAGCACTTGATTTATCATTGAGCCATCGATATGCGTAGGTACATCAAGAAATTTTAATGGAATCAGAACTTACCATATGTAACATGTTTTAACACTCCCTTTGAATTAATCAAACCAACCAATAACATTTAATGTGTTCATATCTGTTTGGAGCTGGATTAACCACTTTTGGACCAAGTCAATTAACCACTTTTGGACCAAGTCAATTGCGAAATTGACTTGAATTCTTACAAGATATTGGTGATCCATTTGCGCCATTAACATGAGAGTTAATCATGACCTCGTATTTCTACCATGTTGAGAATCACTATTAATGACTAGATCAATATGATAACTACTCAAATAATCAACTGATGATGATTTTTTTTAATATGTACATCCAATCACACTCTTTCATGATTATTTAACATGCATGCCCATAAATTCAAGTGATTGACCAAATAATTGCATGCATACTGTGTTAGAGACCAACTCAATCTAAACAAAATTCATGCTATAGATTTTGGACCAGGAAATTAAAGCATTTATTTTTTCTTTTCCCCTTTTTTTTGCTTCGACTTCTGTAGAATTTATATGCACTAGCCTTCTACTTTAACACTCCATTTTATACAATGCAAATTTTTTATTATTTAAATGATAACCATCATTTAGTTTGTGCAAGAATTTCAAAATGATCAAATATACTTGGACCAACTCCACGATGAAAATCTTTCAATAATTAGTTCATTCACAGCAAGAATTTCGACCAGATCTATGCAACATTGATGACCAGATTTGATGATTTTGACAAAATCAAAGCTCTGTTTAAAATACCAATCTCTCCACAATAATGTGCATTCCTTTTCCTCCTTTTATTTTTAATGATCCATTCATATTTTCTTTCTATATAACTTTTCTTATATTTAGTGCACATTTCCCCCTTTTTAATTTAAAAGCTAACCATTAATTTCTGTGTACAAGAAATTCCTCATGTGCAATGTGGATTTTTAATTGTTCTTAAAACAAATTATATGAATTATTAACTCAACCTTTGTCCATTGCAAGTGTGCAGAAGATCAAGAATTCACTTCAACATGAAATTCAAATATTATTTTTGCAGGAAAGGCTTGGAACCACAATATCAACCTCAACTCATAAGTCTAGATTCAATGCCATTCAAAAATCACATAGAGATAACTTACAGGAATAAAACTTGCACTAGTTGTTGATGAGATTCTCTTTTATCGGAGGAGCTCCCCGTGAAGTTATGCACATTCTACTTCACATTCCCCCTGAGGTGGAGTTGGCATCAATTTTCTTTTTCCTCCTTCCTTCTCCATACTTTAGCAGTTTGATATTTTTTATTTCCATTTCTAATTTCCTAAAATGGCTAAATTGATTGTTAAGTTGATTCTCAACCTTAGCCTCATTCTTCTTTTCCTTCTTCAATTGATTTTTCAGATCAGTAATTTCTTCCTTGAATGCATGTTCTTTCTCCTCAAGAATCTGGAGAAATTTCTTTAGATCTTTATTCTCCAATGTGAGCTTCTCTATCAATCTTACTTGAGTTTTATTTTCTTCTTCAAGGATGACTAGTCGCTTAAGCTCTTTATCTTCAGATTCCTACACCATAAATACACCTTCCTCACCTCTTGAGTAATTAAATTCAAAAATATGATTATTATCTTCTTCGATGACTCCAAGATCATTGTCACTAGACCAACAACAAGAAATAAAATGTTCACGACTAAAAATATTTCCTTCGATAGATTTCACTAGGAGGGGAGGTTCTTCTAATTTTGTAGCATTCTTAGTTTGTTTGCAACCCTTCTTCTTCTGTGATTGTTTCCTCTAGTTCTTGGTCATAATCCCATGATCTTCTCTCAAGTGATCAAAATTCACCGAGAGAACCCCACTCTGATACCAATTGTTGGAAATGGCCTCACTATTGAGACGGGGGGGGGTGAATCAGTGGTGACTGTAATTATATAATTTTTGTATCTTTTTACCAAAGCACAAGATTCAGTAATCCATCAGTAAAAATTATGAAACTAGTATAAGAGCCTGTAAAATCAACATAAAACATCATAAAAAATATCAATGAATGCACATAAGAAAACACAAATTTTTTCTGGTGGAAAATCCTTTCTAGGGCAAAAAAAACAGTTGTTACTGTTGCTGCTCAAATCTCCTATTAAGTGTTGATTTTTTTTTTTAAATGGAACAGTTAGCACCTATTGGCTAGAAGACTCGACTACTATGATAGTCTACTAGTAGCATTAGATAAAAATAATATTCTCTCATTATTCTACGAACAATTGTTCGTCGGAAGCCACCACGACCATCGAAGCCTCACCCAACACTACTTGACTCTGGAGAAACCTGCTTCATGTACTAATCTGTTTGCTAGAATACCCCCACCTTATCTACACAATGTTTGTTATGAAGCCTCAAATCTTTCAACACCTCCACGTGAACCATGTTTCATGTATTTTCAAACTAGGTTGTCAAATTTTCTCAACATGAGCAACCTACTAGCCTTTATGATTTGAAAATGATATCTGATAAGCACACTCATAAATCATATACAAATGGACAATAATATGTGCAAGGCACTACAACACTCTCTCACTCCATCCATACTCTCACTCCATCAATCCTCTATGCTCTCACACAACTACATGCAAAATTATCCCCAACAATCTCCAAATTAATGCCATGGGAAAATACCATCATTATACCAATATCCTGGACACCTGTAACATGGTAATACCAATACTAAGACCACTTGTACCAAGGTGTTGTAGCAGCTACAACCACCCTCCAAGATTTTGGCTTGCACCAATTTTGGAGCCTCCCTTGAAGAGTTTCACTTGATGAATGTGTTATCACAAAATCAGTACTAAGGGCTGCAACCAAGCAAGATTTTATGTAACTCTTTCAACCAGACTTTAGACTAAGGATTAGCCTCCTTAGTCAGAGAGGGCTCTCTCACAGACTTTTGATAAGAATCAATCACAACAACAGATGGCTAACTCTTCACACTTTTACGAAAATAAAGCTGGTTGGAAACACAAAACAACACTTTTTCCATTGGGCTCATGGAGTCATTCACTTCTGCAGTAAACTATTGATCACTTAATCATAGAAGCCAAGGCATATAACGTTTAATACTCAAAACATTTCTCCAAAAAACTCAACTCATAAATAAGCACAGGAAGTCTGAGCACTAGGTGAATTCAGAGTGATTGCATATTTAGTGAGCTGTAAAATACATAAAAGATAATGACAAAACCACACATGTTCTGAGCCATAAACATATAATGAATCTTGGGAAGAAAAAGTAACTCTTGTATTATTGTCAAAGTCTTCTTACACAAGCTGATAAAAACTCTGTTTTTTATAAAATCTCCAACCCTACTTACATCAGAGTTTTCCCTATATATAGGAAAAACCAAAACTAAAACTACCTTGAGTCTCCTCAACAAGCATGAGGGGAGAGCTCGATGGTCTATCATTAACTAACCTTATCCATTTTTAAACAAACTTATTAAATACAAAAGGTATTGTGCTGTAAATGCATAGAGTCCTAATTACATTGAAAGTCCAATTCTATCTCCTCGTATGCATGATTCTTCTTGGATCCTTGACAGCTGTACAATTTTCTGTTGTGGCTGAGATATGTTGAGGAACATTCACTGAACAGGCTGGCCTCGGATGCTAGCTGTATAGATAACTCATTAATTAGCAAAGATGAGCACCCTATTTTCACGGTCCCTGTCTTCCATTCTTCTTCACCATTTAAAGACCACGCTCCAAGCTCTTTAATCCTTCAATACCAACGCATAACACCATATGCCTCATGATCTGGATGCCTTGTGGACTGAACAGGTGTACCAACCAAACATTCCGGTAACCCTACCAGAACCCTAGTAATTCGGTCATAAAGTGCCTTTAGGAAAACTTTAGTAAAAAACCAAAATATTTCACTTTTTCTTCAAAACATACACCTGCCACTGTTTGAAATGCTATGACAGCCTTGTATGATCTCCCTCCTGTCCTCGAGGCATTCCTTTCAAAATTCGCTGACCTCATCATCAAATTCATTGTTTTCTTATAAAACTGCATCTACAACAGTTTCGTAGCGCGCTACGAAACTGCTGTGTAAATTAAAAAAAACACAGTCTTCCTTTCATTCAAACCAAACTCATAATTGTTTGCATTGAAGCATATACGTTTTCAGTGTGATTCTTACTAATGCAAGTAACAACAATGAGCTTGACATCTTTGTCTTGGTGCCTTAAAAACTCTGGCTTTACCAACGCACTCATGGATGGAATCACTGCCACATTTGTCAACATTGACATCTTCAAGGATGTTCCCATCCTCAAACTGTATTAAAGATTTTTCATTGCAAGACAGCTGGTCACCTTTAATTTCACCCATATCATCCAAATGAGGACTGAATCCTTTGTTTTCAATTCTAGTTTGAGATTGAATTATTTAGCTTCAGCTGCTACGAAACTGTTGTTCTGCCTGAAAAATAGCTCTTGGGACAGAGCTCATAACTTCACACAGAAAACGTATTTGGAAAAACTGAAGGAGGCTTTTGTGAACCATTCCGTGCTGAACAAAAACCTCTTTTAGTTTTAAGGAACCTTACTCCAGCTGCCCAGAATCGATCCTTGAAGAAGATGTGTAAAACAGGAAATTAAAAACTGCACCTACAGCAGTTTCGTAGCGCAACCTTTAGTCACTCGTTTCTCCCAGATCATAATCAATTTGAAGAAACTGAAAGAGGTTTTTCTAGTTCAGTATGTTAGGAATAAAAACCTCTTTCAGTTTTCTAAAATATTCTTTCAGCTGCTCTAAATACCTCCTGGAAGTTGACTGCTTAAAACAGATAACTATGCCTGTAACAAACATCTCCTACAGCAGTTTCAAAAACACAATCTTCATCAAAAACATGTTCTTCAGATAAAAATGATTAATGGCTTCATTACTGTAGCTACTTGAAGTACATTCTGTGCTAACATTTGTTGGCCTTTCTGGAAAAGCATTGCCATGACTGCTGGAAGACTTGTTTGCAAATTTCACAAGATTCTTCCCACTGCTCGAAAGAGATGCAGCTGCACCTGAACAGCAACAGGGTTTTTTCCTTGTAGAATGTGTGACATTACTCTCTTCAGCATCCATGTCACCTTTATTCCATGTGATTTCTTCAAAACCTTCACTAGAAATAAGATGAGTTTTAAGAGGATAACTAAAAGCACCTTGAACTAACAGCTGCTTGGAAGAGCTCCCTGTATGAACAGTTTTTTGCCGATGTTCAGTTTATGCATATGCTTCTTGTTGCAAAGAATTAGTTTGTGAAACAGAACATGAATCAGAGATATTTGCAACACTGGGATAACCTATGCTTCCATTAGAATAATCCTTCAAGGTTGTGCTCTCCATCGGAGAATGCATAGGGGAATCCTCATACAGGAGGTTTTCTTATTGTGTTTGCCCATTCCCTGTCAATATCTGTGCTTTGAGCGGGGCTGATGATACTTACTTCAGCAAAATCACTACAAAAATTCTCTCTCCAACTCATGCAGCCATTTCCCCCATTTCGTAGCGCAGCCAGTGCAAAATATGAATTATGCGCTACGAAATCACCTAAAACATGCTGCGCTGCGAAACTGTTAAAAAGGCTTTATGTGCATCAAACTAATGTGAGCGGTTTTGAACTTTTGGCAGTGGAATTTTCAGTGATAACAGTGGCTCCACTTGGGATAGTGTGCCCTTGTGGTACACTAAGAACCTGCAGTTCCAGTGCCTTATCCATTTTTGATGAACAAAAATTATTTGACAAACATTTTCTTCAAGTTTCTTGGGCCTTCACCTCGGGCTTAAACCTGATGATCACTGCAGGAGATAAAAGTCTATATCTACCACTACTAAAAAAAATTGCTCAGTCAACCTTGAGCTTATTTGCATTTATCTTACCTACCTACCCTATCAGCTGCAAGCTCCACTTGTAGCTCAAGCAACATGATATTTCCAATAAAGCCAATCAATTGTCTTTTCTGATATGGGAGGCTCTTGACTGCATTCAACCTCAACATAACCATGGTAGTGGGATGACCAACTCAACTCATAATATACTTGATCTTCATAATGCAAATGAAAATGAAAGACCGGAGTGCAAAGCTTGTCCATATATTCACTTACAGGGTCCAAGAAGACATGGTTATGTTGATGATCATCATAATATTCCACATCTTTAGACAACTGATTCGCAACCACACAAGGTTCTTTTGATATGCTATCCAACTGCTTTTCTGAATGATTGTCATAAAAAATATAATTTTCCTCACTATTATGATCGTTATTTGAAGTAAGCTGCTGCAAGGAATTACAAAATTGAGCAAGTTTTTCCTCTGCCTGAGGGTCATAGGAAATTTCCTCCAATATTTCTTCTTTCTGGGTGCAATCAATTTCATCTTCATCATGATCTGAAGCCTGACCAATCTGCTGCATCTCTACATCAATATCAAAGGATGAAACATGGGTTTCACAACTAAACCCCTGCTGATCTTCATGCTGTGTTTCATGGGATGTTATATCTTCTCCTTGGTGCTGGAATGCATTGTTATGAAGAGCCTCTAAAATTTCTTCATCCATAAATTCATCATCACCATAACAATCCTCCAAGTACTGAATAAGATTTAAAGAATGCCTACAGCAATCTTTGAGCAACAACAAAGAAGGATAACATTCTTTATACATTTCACAGAACACATCATGAAAACTAGCAAGTGAATAGATTGAACCATTTTCCAGACCTTTATACCAAGACCATGCTTTTCCTTCTAAAGTGGCCATAAACATCCTCATGAGACAATCCTCAGGGAAATGAACCTTAAGACTGCGTACATGCATATGAAACCTAACCAAATGAAGAGCAGCATCATCTTTCTTTTCATCTTTGAATATTGGAAGATCCTCTAACCAATCAACCTCCGGCATAGGATTTGGAAAACCAGGGATATGAGACCGATCCATAGGAGCATACCTGGCATTCATTCTTGCAGTAGAATCCATCTTGAAACTTCATCAAGCTACTGATCTTCTAGCAGTGGAGTCACCTTCTAATTTGTTATTTGATGTGTGGAGTCGCCAAGGTAGTTTGCAGCCTCAAAAAGATTTCTGAGCTCCTGCTACCTTCAGAAGTTCAACCATTGATTTCGGGAATGAATAATCTTCAGACTCCCGGCAGACGCACCAAAATGTTATCACAAAATCAGTACTAAGGGCTGCAACCAAGCAAGATTTTATGTAACTCTTTCAACCAGACTTTAGACTAAGGATTAGCCTCCTTAGTCAGAGAGGGCTCTCTCACAGACTTTTGATAAGAATCAATCACAACAACAGATGGCTAACTCTTCACACTTTTATGAAAATAAAGCTGGTTGGAAACACAAAACAACACTTCTTCCATTGGGCTCATGGAGTCATTCACTTTTGCAGTAAACTATTGATCACTTAATCATAGAAGCCAAGGCATATAACGTTTAATACTCAAAACATTTCTCCAAAAAACTCAACTCATAAATAAGCACAGGAAGTCTGAGCACTAGGTGAATTCAGAGTGATTGCATATTTAGTGAGCTGTAAAATACATAAAAGATAATGACAAAACCACACATGTTCTGAGCCATAAACATATAATGAATCTTGGGAAGAAAAAGTAACTCTTGTATTACTGTCAAAGTCTTCTTACACAAGCTGATAAAAACTCTGTTTTTTATAAAATCTCCAACCCTACTTACATCAGAGTTTTCCCTATATATAGGAAAAACCAAAACTAAAACTACCTTGAGTCTCCTCAACAAGCATGAGGGGAGAGCTCGATGGTCTATCATTAACTAACCTTATCCATTTTTAAACAAACTTATTAAATACAAAAGGTATTGTGTTGTAAATGCATAGAGTCCTAATTACATTGAAAGTCCAATTCTATCTCCTCGTATGCATGATTCTTCTTGGATCCTTGACAGCTGTACAATTTTCTGTTGTGGCTGAGATATGTTGAGGAACATTCACTGAACAGGCTGGCCTCGGATGCTAGCTGTATAGATAACTCATTAATTAGCAAAGATGAGCACCCTATTTTCACGGTCCCTGTCTTCCATTCTTCTTCACCATTTAAAGACCACGCTCCAAGCTCTTTAATCCTTCAATACCAACGCATAACACCATATGCCTCATGATCTGGATGCCTTGTGGACTGAACAGGTGTACCAACCAAACATTCCGGTAACCCTACCAGAACCCTAGTAATTCGGTCATAAAGTGCCTTTAGGAAAACTTTAGTAAAAAACCAAAATATTTCACTTTTTCTTCAAAACTTACACCTGTCACTGTTTGAAATGCTATGACAGCCTTGTATGATCTCCCTCCTGTCCTCGAGGCATTCCTTTCAAAATTCGCTGACCTCATCATCAAATTCATTGTTTTCTTATAAAACTGCATCTACAGCAGTTTCGTAGCGCGCTACGAAACTGCTGTGTAAATTAAAAAAAACACAGTCTTCCTTTCATTCAAACCAAACTCATAATTGTTTGCATTGAAGCATATACGTTTTCAGTGTGATTCTTACTAATGCAAGTAACAACAATGAGCCTGACATCTTTGTCTTGGTGCCTTAAAAACTCTGGCTTTACCAACGCACTCATGGATGGAATCACTGCCACATTTGTCAACATTGACATCTTCAAGGATGTTCCCATCCTCAAACTGTATTAAAGATTTTTCATTGCAAGACAGCTGGTCACCTTTAATTTCACCCATATCATCCAAATGAGGACTGAATCCTTTGTTTTCAATTCTAGTTTGAGATTGAATTATTTAGCTTCAGCTGCTACGAAACTGTTGTTCTGCCTGAAAAATAGCTCTTGGGACAGAGCTCATAACTTCACACAGAAAACGTATTTGGAAAAACTGAAGGAGGCTTTTGTGAACCATTCCGTGCTGAAAAAAAACCTCTTTTAGTTTTAAGGAACCTTACTCCAGCTGCCCAGAATCGATCCTTGAAGAAGATGTGTAAAACAGGAAATTAAAAACTGCACCTACAGCAGTTTCGTAGCGCAACCATTAGTCACTCGTTTCTCCCAGCTCATAATCAATTTGAAGAAACTGAAAGAGGTTTTTCTATTTCGGTATGTTAGGAATAAAAACCGCTTTCAGTTTTCTAAAATATTCTTTCAGCTGCTCTAAATACCTCCTGGAAGTTGACTGCTTAAAACAGATAACTATGCCTGTAACAAACATCTCCTACAGCAGTTTCAAAAACACAATCTTCATCAAAAACATGTTCTTCAGATAAAAATGATTAATGGCTTCATTACTGTAGCTACTTGAAGTACATTCTGTGCTAACATTTGTTGGCCTTTCTGGAAAAGCATTGCCATGACTGCTGGAAGACTTGTTTGCAAATTTCACAAGATTCTTCCCACTGCTCGAAAGAGATGCAGCTGCACCTGAACAGCAACAGGGTTTTTTCCTTGTAGAATGTGTGACATTACTCTCTTCAGCATCCATGTCACCTTTATTCCATGTGATTTCTTCAAAACCTTCACTAGAAATAAGATGAGTTTTAAGAGGATAACTAAAAGCACCTTGAACTAACATCTGCTTGGAAGAGCTCCCTGTATGAACAGTTTTTTGCCGATGTTCAGTTTATGCATATGCTTCTTGTTGCAAAGAATTAGTTTGTGAAACAGAACATGAATCAGAGATATTTGCAACACTGGGATAACCTATGCTTCCATTAGAATAATCCTTCAAGGTTGTGCTCTCCATCGGAGAATGCATAGGGGAATCCTCATACAGGAGGTTTTCTTGTTGTGTTTGCCCATTCCCTGTCAATATCTGTGCTTTGAGCGGGGCTGATGATACTTACTTCAGCAAAATCACTACAAAAATTCTCTCTCCAACTCATGTAGCCATTTCCCCCATTTCGTAGCGCAGCCAGTGCAAAATATGAATTATGCGCTACGAAATCACCTAAAACATGCTGCGCTGCGAAACTGTTAAAAAGGCTTTATGTGCATCAAACTAATGTGAGCGGTTTTGAACTTTTGGCAGTGGAATTTTCAGTGATAACAGAATGCACACACTCGGGTTCACTCTGTCAGCTCATGTGAGTCTTTACATTCGCCTTGATTTTTAATTGCATTCAAATCTCTGCATGTTGATGTCTAAGTCATTCTTGCGACCATGTTCTGGTTATACTCAAAGTATTCGCTTCGTATGTGTTTGTTGTGTTTGCCATGAAAGCATCTGTCGCACTCACACACAGAGTCATATTCATTGTCACGCAACCATCGTCTCGATAAATGAATGATCAATCACGAGTGTCCCACTTGTCACTTGCACCATCGGTCAGCCATGTTGAACATGTGTGTCTGGATGGTTTGCTCATTTCATCATCAAGTCATGCGAGTGTGTGTTCATATGATCAACTATGCATCTTTCGACTATTCACACACGTAGTCATTTTTGTTGAAGTTCTGACAAGCAGAATCCTCACTGACAGCCAAACATCACCCTACTTTCGACTCGATCGATTGTCAACTAGAAAAGCACAGAAGCACCAAGATAGTCCTTTCAAGATGTGTTGCCCACAAGCAACTCAATCAACTTTCATGTTGGCCACCCAAACAGTCGGAACTGTCTCCCCTAAAAATTTGTGCAGAGGTCATTGATCTCATCTGCTCAACTGACTGAGGAAATTGTGCAAATAGGTTGAACAGACACCAAGTACCCATCCCTGTCTCCTTCAAAAAAATGTGTAGTTTTCCCAGTCAGTCATCGGGACAGTCGACTAACTGTTCATCTCAGAAATTGCATAGTGCTCATGAGCATGCCTTCTACTGCCCATCAATCATCTCAACTCAAAAATTGCACAGAGATTATTAGCAGGTTGGCCTCTTAGCCTCAGTACATTTTTACCAGCCAGTAGCTCCTAGCAATAGACTGCCTGTTCCCTCCAAGAATTGCGCAGTTTCTACTGCCAGTGACTGAGCAGCCAACTGCCAGTTCCCTCTGGGAATTGCACAGTTTTGGCTACCAGTGACCCCAGTAGCCAACTGGCAGTTCCCTATGGGAATTGTGCAGTTTTGGATGCCAGTGACCCCAGCAGTCAACTGGCACTTCCCTCTGGGAATTACGCAGTTTTGGTTGTTAGTGACCCCAGCAACCAACTGGCAGTTCGCTCTGGGAATTGCGCAATTATGACTGCCAGTGACCCAGCAACTAACTGGAATTTCCCTTTATGAATTGCGTAGTTCTGGCTACCATTCTCTCAGGAAATTCCCCCAAAAACTATGCAATCCTTGCCTGTTGACCCTCCATGCAGCCCGGCCCGTTCCTCTGGAAAATTGTGCAAATCTGGTTGTCCAGTCCCCGCTGACTACTCATTCCAAAAAATGCATAGAGCATGCCTTCCTTTCCCTCCTGTATCCCGGACTATCCCTCCCAAAATTTGAGCAATTTTTCCTCTCAACCTAGCTAGACCTCGCAGACCATCATTGTCGACTTAGATTTCCCATCTCCATCACTCAATGACTCTTGCCCTGTTTTCATTAGCAGTTGCCCAGAGCCATCATCCCACATCACAGCCCTATTGCCTCTCCTGGTCACCTACATCTGAATGATCATGCTTCATGGTAGACTAGGATGTTTTGGATTTGATGTCATCTCGTCATGAGTGACTGCAGGTACAAGTACACCAACAAACATGTCAAGGTGATGAACGGGATGAATGAAGGGAGCACATGCAGATGGATAGGTTCACCAACAAACGAATGAACGAAGCATGAGAAGAGGATGAATGTGACGAACATACACCCTCGTGAACAAGTGAGCTTGTCAAGCCTTCTAGCATGAAAGCAAGGAACAACATGCTAAAGCTTCATCAAGCGAACCAAGGACCATCAAAGACTCCGCACACTTCACCATGCGGAGGTGAGGCTATGATACTGATCCAAGTGGATATTGGTGGCCACCCGCCAATTCCACTTAGACCCCCACCATTGCTTCTTTCAGTTTTTCAGTTTCCTTAATTGTAGCACAATTTACTATTTTTAGCAGTTTTTCGAGTCCTAAACTTCCGGAGCCATTTTGAGGTCCTAAACGACATTTTTTTGGAAATATACCACCACTGATTTTTTATCTAAAATTTTCTTTTTCGTTGTAGTCCTCGGAGATATCTTTCCAACGGGCTATCATGCGCATCAAATGGAGATAATATGACCAAGTCGCGACCCCGGGAAGTTGGCTGTCCAACTCACCCCAATAGGGCCCATAAATTCTTGGTGTTACATCTCCTCGGGTTATGGTTTTGGTTGTTTAGGGTTTGCTCTTATTATTCAATAATAAAAATTCCCTTGAGCCTCATTTTAAGGCAGTTCATAGGCATGTAGCCGCCACATCTCTTCTCAGAGATAAGCTACCATCGCCCTAACTGGTTTATTTCCATTCCTGTTTATAAGCATATTTCAGTATTTTACATTAATGAAATGAAGTATTATTTCCACTGCATCTCTATGTTTATGGTTATCTCTGTAATTTTTTGCATTCCTATTTAAATCCAGAACAATGGTATCAAAGCGGTCTGCTTTTTTTTTCTCTGTTTTTCTTTGCATGTCCCCAATGAGGTCGGGATATAAAGAGTTAGGGCTTGAACTGGTCTAACCTTTGCAAGACCAGCCTCGCAAATCCCAATGGCCTCCCATGGCGGGTGAAAAGAAAGATGAGGGCACAGGAGATCCTATCAAAATCTTGCTCGAAGAAGCCCTCGAGCGTCAAATGTATGCGATGATGGACAGCTTTGCCCAGATCCTTCAGCGGCTACCCAGGGGCGACGCATTGACTTCCAATAACTACTCTAGAAATGCCACACCGTTTAAGGTACAAGTTAATTTTGAAATCCCTATATTCGAAGGTCAGATAGATGCAAATATCGTTGATGAATGGTTAAATCTACTAAAGGGTTATTTTTCTATTCATGATTTTTCAAGTCGGGAAAAGATTATTTTCGCTCTTCTCAAATCAGCCCCCCACGTCAAGGATTGGTGGGAAACCTACTGCGAGAAGAAGGATCAAAGTACAGGCTCACTATTTTCAGCCGCACCCACTTGGAATTCATTATGGGATTCCATCAAGGAGTAGTACTACCCTGTCGGAACCTATGAGGATCAATACATATAGTGGACCACGCTGCGGCAGGGAAGGGACCAAGATGTGCCAGAATTTACCAATATTTTCCATACCCTTCACACAAAGTTGGGTATCAAGGATACGGAGCAGCATTTGGTACTGAAATACCATGGCTGCCTACACAATTACATCTAGGAAGAAATAGAATTCTTGAACATCTCCTTGCTCAGCACGACATACCGATATGCCATCAAGGTCGAGCAAAAGTTTAAAAAGAAGAAGCGAGACTTTGGATCTGTGAATCCGAAGCAAGGGAAAGGTGCCCCCAAACCGCATAACAAAAGACAAATCCAAGGCGGGGTGGCCCAATAAAACCCACCAAAGCTACAAGAAAAGAACAATGCCATGAAGCCGAAAAAGGACACGAGAAAGTGGTGTGAGTTCCATAAGAGCTCCACTCACAACATAAGTGAGTGTCGAGCCAAGCAGTCACTCGTGGCTGAGATAAAGGTTTCAGAATCAGATGCATGTTCCGACTTTGAGTCAAAACCCAACAAGGGGAATGACAAAGGGAAGTAGATTATTGATGCGGAGCCCAATGTCACCGTTGCCATCACGGAGATCTAGATGGAGGAACCTGAAGATCCAGAGGAGGAGGAGCATCTCTTCCACTCCCAGATGTGGGTAAAGGGCTCCCCGCTACAGTTAATTGTCGACAGCAGGAGCCAAAAGAACCTCATTTTGGCAGAGGTTGTGAAGCGGTTGGGCTTACCGACCATAGCAAATCCACAACCGTACACCATTGGGTGGCTTCACCAAGGACATGATCTTCACGTGAGCTAGCAGTGTCGCCTTCCATACAACATCAAGCCCTTCACGAATGAGGTATTGTGTGACACTGCTTCCCTTGAAGTTTGTGATGTATTATTAGGACAACCATACTTGTGGAAGCGACATGTTGTGTATGAATCAAGGCCCCGTGCTATTATTGTTACTTTGGGAAATAAGTTGTATAGGATACCAGAGGTAGCATCGCCTACTGCCATCTCTTTGATTACTGCAAAACAATGTAGTAATCTCATTTCCAAAACCGGGAAATTTGTTTTCCTGATGATACGCCCTCAAGGAAAGAAGAAGATAGTGGCCACAACCACCAGACAGGGCCCCTCGACACGACAACTATAGATGGACAAGGTCGTGGAGGAGTATGAGTACATCTTCACCTCCCCCGCAAGGGTTCCTCTGCACTGTCAGGTTAGGCACTCCATCGATCTAACCCCAGGTGCGCCACTACCTAATGGACCAATCTATCGGCGCTTCATTCTGGAGAACGATGAAATCAAGAGGTAGATTCACGAGCTGCTGCAAAAAGGTCACATCCGTCCGAGTTCATCGCCCTGTGGGAGCCCAATCATGTTGGTACAAAAGAAGGATGGGACTTGGAAATTCTGTATTGACTATCGGGCGCTAAACAAGATCACATTCCGTAATAGGTACCCGATCCCACGCATTGATGACCTCCTAGACCAACTGAAGGGGGAAAAATATTTCAGCAAGATCGATTTGAAGTCAAGATATCACCAGGTACCAATCGAACCCTCCTATGTGTGGAAGACTTCCTTCAAAGCCAAGGAGGGCCTTTTCAAATGGTTGGTTATGCCTTTCGAATTGATGAATGCTCCTGCAACCTTCATGAGTCTAATGGATGACATGTTGCGGCCATTCACCAACTCATTTGTAGTGGTATACTTGGATGACATCCTGATCTTTAACCAGAGTTGGGAAGAGAACCTCCACCACATCCGACAGGTTCTCCAAACACTACGGCAACAAAATTTATGTGCCAATTTGATGAAATGCACTTTTGGCATGACCCAGGTTCAGTATCTGGGATACATTATTGATGAACAGGGGGTGCATGTGGATCTAGCCAAGATCCAAGTCATTCGGGATTGGCCATCTCCAACCACTCTGACAGAGCTTTGCAGCTTTCTAGGTCTTGCCAACTTCTACCGCAGGTTTGTGTTGCGATTTTCTCATATCACTTGGCCCTTGAGTCAAGTCACTAAGGGAGGAGTGAAAGAAAAATTCTTTTGGTCTGAATATTAACAGAAGGCATTCACAGATTTGAAAGATCACCTCTACTTGGCACCAATGCTCGCATTACCAGACTTGAAACAACCATTTGAGGTCAAGACAGATGCCTCTGACTATTCTATTGGGGTAGTCCTTACTCAACATGGGCATCTAGTGGCATATCACAGTGAGACACTTTCAGACACAGTCCGAAAGTATCGCACTTATGAAAAAGAGATGTATTCCATTGTGTAGGCCTGTCGACAATGGAAGCATTACATTTTGGGGAAGGAAATGGTCATCCACACAGACCACCAACCCTTGCAGTTCATACCGACCCAAGGGAAATTATAGAATGATTGCCATCAGAAGTGGTCCATATACCTGCAATAATTCCATTTGAATATCAAGTATAAGAAGGGAAACACCAATAATGTTGTAGATTGCCTCAGTCGACCACCGATCATGGAATTAACCACCGTGCTCAACTCTTGTGGGCATGAGACTTCTGATTGGCCACTTCTCTACAAAAGCGACCCAAAATTTAGCCACACATACCAGACACTCTTGGAGGGTCAGCATGTTCCAGATTTTCACCTCCAGGATGCCCTGTTATGCCACTTGGGTCACCTTTGTGTTCCTTCAAGCGAGGGTGCCAAGATGATTTGGGAAGCACACTATATTCGAACTGCTATGCATTTTGGGGTCGAGAAAATGGTGGCAGTACTGCAGAAGTATTTCTATTGGCTGAATCTTCGACAAGATGTCAAGAAGTACATCAGACCATGCACTGCCTATGCCATTGCCAAACCGACCATCAAGAAGCAAGGCCTCTATACCCTACTGCTTACCCCTACTTGACCTTGGGAATCCATCTCCATGGATTACATGTCAAACCTTCCTTCCACTAAGCATGGAAATGACTGTGTTTTTGTGTTCATCGACAGGTTCTCGAAGATGGCCATTATGGCGGCCTGCAAGAAGAATATTACAGCAGAAGCCACTACTAAACTCTTCTTCAAACAAGTGTGGGTACACTTCGGGTCCCATAGTCTATCATCTCAGATTGGGACAACAGGTTCCTCAGTACATTTTGGTTCAGTCTCTAGTCAATCCTGGACACCAAACTCACTAAGTCAATAGCCTTCCATCCTCAAATTGATGGCTAGACAGAAGTTGTCAACAGTATGATCGTACACATTCTGCACATGTACAACTCAAAGCATCCACACACATGGGACGAGAGCCTCCCCTATGTTCATCACAGCTACAACTGGGCTCTCCACAGCTCGAATGGCCACAACCCTTTTCAGGTGGGCTTGGGATTCCAGCCACTATATCTCATTGATGTGGCCATGCCATTTGTAGGTACTCACACAGATTCGGCTCATGTCCCATCTGAAATAGATAAGGGAAACAGCTTCATTGAGCACATCCAACATATTCGCCAGCAGGTCCATGACATTCCAGAGAAATCAAATGCTAAGTACAAGCAGCAACATGATCAACATCGGGTGCCACACAAGTTTTAGGTGGGCGACAAAGTCTGGTTTCATTTGCAAAAGGAATGCCTTATCGAAGCCTATTGGAAACTAAGACCACTCTGATATGGTCCTTACACCATTACCAAGGCTGTGGGAGACAATACATTTGAGCTTAGCATTCCCCCATTCCTTGGCCTACACTTAGTGTTCAATGTGGACCACCTTCGACCATACTTTCCACCATTACTAGACACATCTGACATTGCTGAACAACTCACACCCATAGAGTTAAATCTAGATTGCATGGAACAAACTACAACTAATCATATTATGGACACACAGATCAATCACACTCACAAGAAAAATATCCAACATGTATCGAGTTGTCAAAGCATGCCAACTCCTAAACCAGGGCAAGTGGCTCACCAGGGACCAAGTTTAGCAGAAGTTCCCTCATATCATGGAGGAAATCAATGCAATGAGGATCATTGCTTCCTAAGGGGGGAGGAATGATCTAGGTGGATATTGGTGGCCACCCACCAATTCGACTTGGACCCCCACCATTGCTTCTTTCAATTTTTCAGTTTCCTTAATTGTAGCATAGTTTACTATTTTTAGCAGTTTTTCGAGTCCTAAACTTTTGGAGCCATTTTGAGGCCCTAAACGACATTTTTTTGGGAATCTACCAGCCAACAATTTGTTTACTAAAATATTCTTTTTCATCGTAGTGCTCGGAGTGATCTTTCCAATGGGCTATCATGCACGTCAAACGGAGATAATATGATCAAGTCGCGACCCTGGGAAGTTGGTTGTCCAACTCACCCCAACGGGGCCCATAAACTCTTGGTGTTACATCTCCTCGGGTTAGGGTTTTGGTTGTTTAGGGTTTTCTCTTATTGTCCAATAATAAAAAGGCCCTTGAGCCTCATTGTAAGGTAGTTCAGAGGCATGTAGCCGCCACATCTCTTCTCAGAGATAAGTTACCATCACCCTAGCTGATTTATTCCATTCATGTTTGTAAGCAGATTTCAATATTTTACATTAATGAAATGAAGTATTATTTCCGTTGCATCTCTATGTTTATGGTTATCTCTGTAGTTTGTTATGTTCCTGTTTAAATCCAGATCAGATACACCATGAAGACATCCGTCACTCAGCAATATTGTAGCTTGACATGCACTCCAACAACAACACGAATGTACCATCATTGTCATGTCAGGTCATGTCGAGTCAAGCCATGAGTCATGTTGCCCACATCTCCACTATGGGCTTGTTTTCAATCAATGTGACGTAACGTGGAAGTCCAAGGGACCCACTTGTTGAACATAGAGTCATGTAAGTCAGAAATTCATGGAAGTCCAACAGTCATGATGGTAGTCGAATAGCCACAGGGGTCAGTTTCACCCTTGGCTATAAATACCCCTCTCATTCGTACATGAAAAGAATTTTCACCTCATTTCCTCCCACATAGCCAAGAGAGTTTGTAATATTTTCTTTGAGGAGTAACTAGTTGCTCCAAGGCCCCACTAAAGGGGTTAGTGATGTATGGTGTAACAATGTGTCTTGGAACTTTTGCTTAATTCAGAAGTCTATTAACAGGCCAACACGTTTTCACACATGTATTATATTTGTTGTAAGACTGATCTTTAACACTTTTAATGCATGTTTCTTTAACCTATGTTCTACATCTGAACTGATTCATTTGTTGTAATGCATAATCTATTAGTGGAAATGTGTTTTATATGTTGTTAATGTTGTCCCGTCCGTGTCGACTACTCTGTTCAACATCATATAGACCTTTCACATGAACCTTGATGTAACAACTGTTGCACTTGTTTTGGACTAATCTGTGAGCGTTTTACATGTTATCTTACCTTGTATGTTGTGATTGCCACATTCAAGTGGACTGCTCCACCGGAAGTTGTGTATTTCCTTTTGTGTTGTGTGTTCCTAACCAAGTTGGGACTAATCCCTTTCAACCTAGAACTCACATTCACTCTCTTCCCCTTGCAGTGAAAGAAACATTAACACAAGTACACTTACATTCACCAGGCACACGAACCTCACTTCCCAACAACAAATAAAACCACTCTTCTATGCTGAAAAGCAAGAGTTGAGGCAAATCCTTAAGACAATGGCAACCGAGCCATCATACCAGATGGGACTCCCACACCAAACGGTGTGAGGTCTAGTTGGGACTTCATACCGGGGTGATCCCCTGAATGTCGGCGGGTCCAACACCATCAACATTTCAGGCGCTAGAAGGAGGGCCTGATGACAAGATGTGTCTTATCATCTAGTTTTAAACCTTTACATATCTTTCATTGAGTCTTGCACTCTTCTTCCCCCGCGGTGTTTTTCGAATCATGAATATGTCTCCATCTCGGGGAATCTTTTCAATCTCTTGTCCACTCACACATATGATGGTGAAGGTGAAGCGGCTTGGCTTGAGCACTTACACAACTTTCTTTCCATGATTCATGAGGAAGATGAGTTTTCTAACGAACATGCCAATTTGTTGCTTGCATACACACTTTGCGAATCTCCATTTCATTGGTTGCTCAGCCTACCAGCTAACACCATGCACTCATTTGAGCACTTATGTGATCTTATTGAGGACATGTTCTATCATTTTGATCCAGACCATCTTGACCAGAAACTGTTACAGCAACGGAGGGCTCCACATGAATTTGTTATTGATTTTTGGCAACGCTTCCGTGACTTGCAGTTTCAAGCTCTGAGGAGCCAGATGAAATTTTCTTATCTTTGGGACCAGTTCGAGTATTGCCTTAATAAATCTGCCCGTCCCAAGAGAAAGTTAGAAATCAAGCCTCACTCAACATTCTTTGTTGATGGAGTTGTGCAATCTCATGTGGATGCGGCCATTGTCACTACTAACTGTTCGCCTTTCTCTCATTCAACATCTCCACCACTTCCCAGTGATGTGGAGTGTTTACTGATAAAAGGTTCCTTCCAATTATCTTCACATTAATTATCAATCTGGGAAGGTCTTTCTATTTCAAGAGTGTACACAGTATGTGGTGGCTATTTAACTTAGAGAGTAATGCTTCTAAATTGCAGTATAGATCTTTTAAATACAACAGTAAACAGATGCAGCAAGTAAATTCTAATTGCAATTAAAAGAAAACTCAATCCTTTAATGAAATCAAATCCTACAACAATTTAGGTAACAACAATATACAATTCAAGTAACAACAGTATCAATTAAGAGTACACCAGTGATAACTCTTCTATTAGAAACTGATTGAATTTAAATCAAACGCACTACTCTGTAAAACAACGATGACATCTTGAGAGCCTAATAGCAGTAGTTAATTCTCATTACAGTTGATTACATTGAGCTAGATATTCATCTAGGAAACTCAATCCAAAGTGAAAGGAAACTAATTAAACAACCATGTTGTAAATTATATAAAACGGAGTAATACTATCAATGCAAATACATAAGGAACAACAATGAAATAAAATAGCAGAAAGCAATAATACAAACAACTGTCACACTTGCAAGAATCAGAAATATACGACAAGGTGAAGTAGTGAATTCCACGGGAAGTCGGGCCCTTAGCCACCAGCACACACTGCTAGTTACTTCAGATAAATGAAAAGGAATAGCAACTCCTCTTATGTATTAATCATGAAAGAGTATTACAATGTATTTGCGTTCTTCGCTACAATGAAAGTCTATAATTGAGAATTACAATAATAATAACAACAGTCGTCCCCCTTCTACTTACAATCATTGCCTTTTATAATGAGAAAGGGGTAAAAAGATAGATGATAAGAGTGAACTTCAGACATCTTTCCCTTCTCGCGTTGATCCTGTTGATTTGCTTTTGGACGTATCTGCAACCGCCGTGTTCCTTCCTTAGCTTGTTTCTTTTTCGTTGTTCCTTAGTTATGGAACAACAGTTGTCCTTTTTTGTACTTTGCTGCATTAAGAAGAATAATAATTAGCCAAAGCATAACTGCAAATAATTTATGTATTTCTTACCATAATTTCTTAATAGATTAGCACATTGAGATATAGAGAGGATGAGAATAAAGGAAAAGGATAATAAGTTAATAGTAAATGCATACATTTTCCATAACCCAACATACTCCCCTGCTTACCCTTTTTCATGTCCTCATGAAAACCATATAGTTCGTATGCAGAGCAGTCAAGGAATAGGTTGGAGAAGGAATGTCGTAAAGCAGTTTGAAACCATGATTCTTGGCCAAGATTTCAAAGATGTGCCCTATCTGTCCTTCAGGCAGTTCATATATAGCCTTGTACCCCTCATCAGGATACCAAATAATAGGGTTGCAAAACCGACAGCCTAGCCAATAAGGACCTTCCCTTATGTTGAGATTATTATAAGTGACAAAGCGTTCTACAACCAGTTTAAAATTTTTATAATTGGATGGCTCTCTATTCTATACATTGTTATTAGAAACTGTCCATCTAAACTTGGCTATAGCCAAGGAGCTTTCCCGAATGGAGAGGAAATACTCTACTCCTTTTTGGACAATTTCTTTCTGAATAGGCCCCAGAGTTTTGATTACTCCTTCCCTCTTCATCAAACTTTTGTGATTTGCCAGCATTTGTAACGGGTATTTTGGTTCACCTCTAACCCAAAGGTCCAGTCCATTTTCCTGCCTCTGGAACGTGTTATGAGCTTGAACCATTCAGTTGGTTAATAGAAAATGAAATAAAAGCTTGAAATTGTACATCCCCCACAAAAGGATTGGGGTTCTTTTTAGTTTCCTCCTCTAATAAAAAATTGTGTAAATAAAATTCACACAATAGCCTCTATACTTTTACCCCATGATGTTTGAAACAGTTTATAAAATCCTCAATTGTTTTCAACTCTATTGGTTTTCCAGCTTTGACGGCTTTGATCTTCAACTGTAAGTATCTTTCCATCAAAAATAGGGCATAATTATTGGTAGGAGATCTACATGCCAATATGTCAGTATATAAGGAGCAAATAGTATCCATTTGACTCCTGGCCTTTTCCAATCTGAGCTTTATTTTCTCAGTCCTCTCTTCTACCTTTCGGTATTTATCAAATGCCTCACTTTCTGAGATGTTCATGTCCCGAAGCTACCTTTGTAATTCCTAGTATTTCTTTTGGGGGACTATTTCTAGTTCAAGGCGTTCTATGGTAAGCTGAGCCTGGGCTAAATCTGCTTGAAGATTCACTATGCTGGGGTCATTGCTCATCATGATATCTTTGGCTTGGGTATTTGTCTGTGTACTCCTGCTATGAGAATGGATGTTGATTGTCTGTGTTTCTTTGCTATAGGAGGCCCAAACCTCTGTCTGGGTAGATGTGCTATAGGAGGGTGCTATCTCTGTCTGAATGGCTAAGTCATGAGAAAGTATAGCCTCTGTTTGGGTAGTTGTTTCTGCAAAAATTGCATGCTGTTCCCTAACAGGTTCAGTGAGTATGGGCTTAGTTTGAGTCCCCGTAGCTTCTATTTCCTGCAATTCAGTTTGGATGGCTGCATTTATTGTTTCTAGGACTTTCCCTACTGATAACTCATTTTTTGTTTGAGCCTCTTCACTATTTTCCGCAGCCTCTGTTGTTCTATTCTTTTTAGGGGGAGCGAGTGTTTTTTCTATTCTTTTTAGGGGGAGCGAGTGTTTTTTTGGTTGTTTCTTCTCCTAACGGGCATGGTTGCTCGTCTTGACTCTACTCTAAAAGAACTATGCCCCCAGATTGATTTTCATCTTCTTGGTCTATCTCCATGTCCTTTGTTTGGTCTATAATTTCTATATCTAGGTCTACCTGGCTGGGTTCTTCTGGAGGTATGTCTCCAGGTTGGTTCGTCTCTTCCTGAGTGACTTCTACTCGTGTTTCTACTTCACAGATTACATTTTCTGGTATGCTCCTGTTGTGGCCAGAGTTTTCTTTCGATTAGGTTGATCCAATGTTAAAGTTGAGCGGGCTTTCGGGCTATATAAATTCATTCATATTGGCCAAAATATAGGCCAATTCGATATCATGTAATAGTTCTCGTGGGGGGCTTGTATTTGGTGTTGAGGGGAGTTATGTTTCATTTCTTTCCTCTTCACTAGAGGGTGCTCTGTTTCCTCCTCAAGTTCTGACTCCAGGTCATCCTTGTTATCGGGAAATCTAGTGTCTATGCAGAGTTGCTAGTCCCACTAAGACGGGTAGCTATCTTAGAAACAAACAGATTAAAGTTACTTTCGTTTTCCTTTATGAGAAGTAGATAGGAGAGGATCAAAGAATACCAACCTCGATCTTTCGCTCGGTTCTTTGCTTGTTCCTTCTCCTCACCGACAGGTCTTTGCCGCTTCTCCCTTGACCACTCCGCTTCAAAGAGTACCTATAAAGTCAAAGCAGCATAATACCTTAAAAGTGCAAAGGTCTACAATCATAAGCAATATAGGACTAGATATAGATTGACCACGCAAATGCATATACCATCAGACATACAAGAATGTAGAGGAAAACTTGAATAGCTTTATTGATTTAAAGATTAGAAGAGAGGATTACAACCCATTGATCTGACCCAGCGTCATCCTCCCAGCATGAAAGCCCTTCTTCACCTCATGAAAAGTTTAGATCACCCAACACTATGATATTCCACCAGGAAACCAACAACACTTCCTTACAAGATACAAAATTCTAGCCTCTGGATCTCTGGGATGAGGGATCCATATATAGACGATTGCAGGGAGGTGAGTCAACTTCTGGGATTTTGATTAGTGTCTTCTCTCTAATAGTTCTTGATTCCACTTGGATATTGATGATCTCTTACTCATCCCTGGGCGAATTCAGAGAGGCAAGTATCACAGGAGAAGTTTTTGGAAGATTCCATGATCATCCACCTCACAAATTGTCTCTGCCATTTGTCTATTCTCACCCATTGCACCCTACAGAAGGGATTTCTAGTATGCATTACACCTTTTACATTGGGCAGGTGAGATGCATTGCACCCTTAGCACTGAGCAACCTGTATGGTCTAGTTTTGACCAATTCTGAGCAGTTTTCTGTGGAGAACTTCTGGGAGATGATGTAATTAGCTGACCTTGTTTCTTTAGGGCATGAAACAACACTTTTAGGGACTTAGAAGCCCTTGGTTTATGGACATATATGATTTGGGTTACAGTGCCCAAAAATTTCTATAACAGCTGCCCCCTAAAGCATGAGGTTTTTAATCTTTTGATGTCGAGTGAAATGCTTTATCATGAGGATCCGAGGTTTTTTTCGAACTGGAAGGCGACCTGTAATAAGATACAATACAATACATTATCTTCATAACATTTTCATGATCTAGCTAAGGTGGGCATTCCCATGATCAGCTTTATAAATTCATTTTCATGTATATAGGACAGACAATCGTCTGTGTGGCAGACTGATGATTCTGATAGAGCCATCATCCTCTAATTCGGATGATCATCTGTGCAGAAATGATGTACATTTGATGTCTTTATTTTCCTGAATATATCACAGCATGGATGGATGAAACTAGATCCGGGGTCTTCAAACTCGTCCAATCTTCGCCCGAAGTACAAGTTGATCCATGTGAAAAATGTTTTGGAGTCGAACATGGAAAGACATCGCTTGATTACCATCCAATGAGGTAAGTTGTTAACAAGCGCGAGAGGAATCACCAATAATGATGATGACCCTCAAGGTACGATAGTACAATTCACGTGGTGTGAAAATGGGACTTGGCGTCAAACACCACACGAAATCTCTCGGTCGAAGGCCATTGATGTAAACCTGTCACCAAAAGTGAGAAACTTACCATTGAGGCATGCAAGCTTCAAAGTACTGAAAGGGTTGTTCCTAGGTCGACTTCTTGGATAACGAGCTGATGTCGACAAGAAGTGACCCATCATAGGAGGGCCTTAATGAATCCCACATCTATGACATGGAATGGAGCAAATGACTTTTGGAGGTGAAAACGATCTGATGATATAGGGTTCAGGGTGGCGGTCATGAAAGAATGAAGCATAAAGGTATTGCAGCGGATGAGACACAAGATGGGTTGGTGAATTCTCTGATTGACTTCTCTTGAACATATCGGCGACACTGAAATGGGTTGGTAGCATTAACCCCAAATATGGATGGTACGGTGGACCAATGGTAATATGACCAGTGAACAGTTTAACCCAACCCGACTCAATCATGGTGATGGAGTGAAAGTGTCATGTTCAAGAGCGACTCGCTACCAATAAAGTTTCTTCAAGTTTTCTTCCTAATTTTTCCCCAGTCATTGCTGACTAGTACCTCTTTATTTTTATCAAGCTTGAGGAGGATAACATATGCTTGTTCTATAATTTGCCCTTCGGGCAAACCTGTCGCTATGTTTTAACGAGCCTAGTGACAGTGAAACTCGTTCTTATCTGCATGGACAAGTTTTTCGCTATTGGTTTTAACGAGTTTAACGACAAAGACAACTCGGTCCTTTTTCAATTTTAGAGAGTCTGAAAAGGGACGAAAGGAAACTCCAGTGATCCTTTTTTTTCATGTAATCCCTTAATTCCTAAAAGTATAAAATAATACGAAAGGGATGAATTTTTGATAGTTTTAACGAGCCGAACAAGACAAGCGCTCGATCGTTTTGTGTAATAATCCCTCAAGTCCAAAAAGATTAAAATCTAGAGGAGGGATAGCACTTCCGGTAGCTTTAACAGGCTGGAGAAGCCAACTGCTCAGAAATCTTTTCATATTTTACGAGTCAGACGAAAAGAGCTTAAAGGAGACTCGCCTCTTGAGGAACGAGTGATATTCCCAGGTAGCAGCTAATTCCAGGTAAGGTTTGGAATTTTCCAATCACGGCAGTGTCACAAGGATGGCTAACAGAATCACTCTTCGCAGTTGTTCCTCAAAAGGGGTAAACAATCAAATGGAGGTGAATGATCGGCTAAAACAAAGTGGAGGTGATGATGAGAACACGACCAAGGCTCAAGAGCTGATGATAATGCATTCACAATGGTTATTTACCGAAAATTGGTTCATTTTTTAATGAGCTTAAACTCTGGGGGAAAACACTTGCTCATTGCTTAGGTTTAATTTTTAACGAGCTTGAACTTCACATAAAAACTTCTCATGCCAGTGGTATAATAAGGATGTCTCATCGATAGGTTCAATTTTTAGGGAGCTTGCACCATTCAAAACTCTGCTCCGCTGCCTCTTGCATGCAAGCTAGGAATGACCAACTACTATCCTAGGGGTTAGTTAACTACTAAGGTCGGGTAGGAAAATTTTTCCTTTATTTCACCGATGCCATTTGGCCCCTGCGAAGGCGAACTATCGATTTGACCACTCACCCAACTTAAGCAGTTGAAGTTATCGAAACTATGGAGTTAGCATTATGTTGGTCACTTTTCACTTGTGCACAAAAGGTTTGCATGCCCCTAGGTATATCGAAGTAGATATTCCCAGGTTACCCCTCAATTTGCAGACAAAACAATTGTTCTATCGAGAAAGGCCTACCTTTTCTAGGTTACCCTTCAATTTGCAGACAAAACATTCGTTCTATCGGGAAAGGTGTACCTTCTAACAGAGGTACCTTATTATGGTCTAATCCCATTTTCCTATATGGACAGGTGTGTTAGACTAGTCATATATCCTCCGCGGAAACCTACCCTATACCTGAAGTTTTTCTGCCGGAGCAGACCAAGGTGCATGCCCCCTGGGTTTCAGTCATGGCCACCGAACTACTCGCGTTTTTCAGGTGGACAGACTGGAGATTGATGAGACATTCCTTGCATGAAAAGACCATTTAGGGATGATATTTCACTATTAGCTATGTGTGAGCCGAGGAACGAAATCTGGTCTACGAGCTGAACCACTAGGCCTTCATGCGGAAAACACATTACTCGAAAGAGTGAGGAGACAATGGCTCCAATGCTATAAATATAGTCGCGCCCAAGGAGCAGATTATAATCTAAAGGTCCTTGGACTACCATTACATTCAGATACGCGGTTTTCCCTCTCAAGGTTATAGGCAAACTTGGAAGGATCCCTAATGGTCGACTGGTTCCTTTATCAAAGCCTGTTAGATTCTGCATCTCAGGCAAAAGCGATGGCGAACCAAGTGCTTTCCAAGTGCTTTCCAAGTAGTTGAGAAAAGGATACTCACAAAAGCCCCCTCATCTATGATCGTACCGACCATGACCATTTTGTAGGTTTGAACAATGATTCGGAATGGTACACTAGCCGGTAAACGGGGTCTGCCTAGTAGATTCCAATCGAAGGAAACGACTAGGTTTCTCGGAGGTGGGACTGAATAAACGGCCGGGTATGACTCTAACGAACTTCCTTCCTGCAGTAAAGGAACGGACAGATTTCCCCCATGTTCATCGGAGTCTATGTTTATGAAAAGAATTTGAACGGTGTCGTTCTCATTCTCTTCGGTGATTGTATCATCCGAAGATGGACCTTCCGAAGACAAGACCGAGTTGACTGCCGCCTCAACCTTTTGACTTTCGTTTGGTATGGATTCAGTGGGTTTATCTTCAATGATAGATGCTTCGATCGACCACAAAGTTGTGTCGGTCAGATTTTCAACGAGCGATGGACTTGGCAAGAGTTTCTTGTATCCAGGAGGAAGCCGCAGCAGTGAAGCGGGACGGTTATCCAAGACTCTTTTAGCCTCATCCAGGAAGGGACAACGATGGACAGCATGATTTCCTTCGCACAGTTTCCAAGGAAATTTACATCTTCCTTTATGTCCAGAGACTTTATTTTCACTAGTTGATGGTGTTCTTTCAACATGATCGTCAGAGATTGATGACACCGGATTGTGCAAACAAGGAGACCAGTCCCTTAAGATCCGGGGGATACAAGGACAATCTCGATGATAGTGGTCCCCTTTGCAAATGACACATGGAGATTTAGGTCTGGACAGTGCCGTGTGTGGATTTTCGCTAGATGATGCATGGTTACCCATTTTTTCCTTTGGCTCCTTCTTCTTCTTTTCCTTCTTCTCCTTCCCCTTCTTCTCCTTCTTAGTTACTTGATTTTTTGCTTTACCAGCTTCATCAAGCGAAGAGGAAGGAGGAGAGGGAGAAACGGACGAAGTAGAAGGTTGGGGGGTAACTCTAGTATCATCTAGTTGCTGACTTGATTGTTCAGGAATCACGGTATTCTGAACGATGGAGGTCAAGAAGAGCCATATTGGCAAGCCAATCGTCAATCCTGGAAGTGACAATGTGGCCATATGAGGTGCACCAACATCTCCCCAAGAGGAGAAAGGACCAGGATTTCCTCCAAGGGGAAATCCTTGGTTGGTGGACTCCATTTTCTCAACCTAAGACCAATGAGGTAACAATGACATTATTCCGATTAAAATAAATTTTAGACGCTTTGACACAACTTTCTTTTACAATTTTTAAGAGTCGAGAAAAGACAAAAGATGACTCTAGCTGAAGAGAGTGAACAAAGAAACAAAAATCTGGAAGCAGAAGAGGTCTTATCTGATCAGCGCACCTGCAACACAGGGAAAGTGTGATGCAGTGCACCTACTACACACGGGAGGTGTGATGCATCCAGATTCCCAAGAGGAGAAAGTGCGATGGTCCAAGGACAGGACTTCAACTTGGTTTTTGGTCACAGTTTGCAGCTTAGTTCAGGGATTTAGGCCGAGCTAATGATAGTCAGTAAATAGAAATCACAGGGGCTGATCTAATGAGGTTACTAGAGCCACCACTAGGGAAATTAGGATGTTTGCAAATTGATTGTTCAGTTTATAAACAAAACCCGGAGATAGACTAAAGCAGCATTGATCTACTTTGCACTTGCATAGCAAATGCAGTTCGAAGGCTAGCTGGCTTAACTTCAGGCTCCTTTTGTAAGTTTATAAAGCAAACAAGCTATTCGCTCCCCAGCGAAGTCGCCATTTTGTTATCGGGAAATCTAGTGTCTATGCAGAGCTGCTAGTCCCACTAAGACGGGTAGCTATCTTAGAAACAAACAGATTAAAGTTACTTTCGTTTTTACTTTCGGTTCTTTGCTTGTTCCTTCTCCTCACCAACAGGTCTTTGCCACTTCTCCCTTGACCACTCCGCTTCAAAGAGTACCTGTAAAGTCAAAGCAGCATAGTACCTTCAAAGTGCAGAGGTCTACAATCATAAGCAATATAAGACTAGATATATATTGACCACACAAATGCATATACTATCAAACATACAAGAATGTAGAGGAAAACTTGAATAGCTTTATTGATATAAAGATTAGAAGAGAGGATTACAACCCATTGATCTGACCCAGCGTCATCCTCCCAGCATGAAAGACCTTCTTCACCTCATGAAAAGTTTAGATCACCCAACACTATGATATTCCACCAGGAAACCAACAGCACTTCCTTACAAGATACAAAATTCCAGCCTCTGGATCTCTGGGATGAGGGATCCATATATAGATGATTACAGGGAGGTGAGTCAGCTTATGGGATTTTTATTAGTGTCTTCTCTCTTATATTTCTTGATTCCACTTGGAGATTGATGATCTCTTACTCATCCCTCGACGAATTCAGAGAGGCAAGTGTCACAGGAGAAGTTTCTGGAAGATTCCATGATCATCCACCTCGTAAACTGTCTCTGCCATTTGTCCATTCTCGCCCATCTCACCCTACAGAAGGGCTTTCCAGTATGCATCGTACCTTTTACACTGGGCAGGTGAGATGCATCGCACCCTTAGCACTGAGCAACCTATATGGTCCAGTTTTGACTAGTTCTGAGCATTTTTCTATGGAGAACTTCTGGGAGATGATGTAATCAGCTGACCTTGTTCCTTTAGGGCATGAAACAATAGTTTTAGGGACTCAAAAGCCCTTGGTTTATGGACATATATGATTGGGGTTACAGTGCCCAAAAATGTCTATAACAATCAGGTCCTTCTAACTGTAAATATTGCTCATTTTTTGGACTAGATAGTTCTATGGGCTGGCTGCTGCTACCTTGGGGAATTTCAGCTGTTCCCAAGTTTGTCCTTACTCTGGCAAAGTGCCTGTGTTTTTGTGGAATGTTTTTTGTGCAGGCAGTCCTTTTCCTTTTTGGAACAGGGTTAGGAGCAAGTAAAGCTAACCCCCGTTCTATGGCAAATATTAATTCTTCCCAACTTGTTTGCTACTGGGTGAGGTTGTAGCTAACTATCAGCCTAATTAAACAATGATGACTTACGAATGTTTCTATGTGTCAGGATTTTCTTATTCTTTCAGCAGAATCATGCAGTAAGAAATTCAAATATGCAGGTAAATTTACTAAACATTTTTGTTTCAAAACTGCTAACAGTTTAAGTTGACGCGGCCTTACCACGTCTTTGCACCCATCACATGTAATGAAATTCTGAACAACTCTGGCTAGTTCTCCCCACGATTCTCCAAGGGATGATGGTCGAACTCCTTTTCCTTTGATGATCAACTCTTGCCCTTCATCTTTAAAGGTTTCAATGGCATCTTGTAGCTTTAGTCGTTTATTCGTCCACACGGGTCCTTCAGCAGGTAATCCAAAAACTTCTGCAATCACAACATCTGAGATTGTGATTTGTCTTCCCCTCACCCTAGACTGGCTATTCTGCAGAATTATATGGCGATTGTTTCGTTGGGTTGCTGAAATCGTGTGAAATATGCTACCCACCCGACTCGGACTAGGATTTCTTTGGCGGCATCAGAAACAGCCAATATCAGCAGCTCCCTACGCACTTTCTTCCTCCCATATTGCCTAAATTCTACACACTGTAAGTTAGCATAGGTAACACAGCAATAGATAGAGCCAACAATGGAATAGCAAGTTGTTATGATCATTATATCGGATGAGATCTTTCAGCATAAATACCATTAAAGACTTGCTATTATGGAATGTCATATAGTCCGGCATAACCAAATAAAGGACTGACACGCATGCATAAGTACTTTGGGAGTCACCCTCGCCCCCCTTTGGAATGATAGGTCACCTTTGACTGAATGAATGAAGGAAAATCATGCTGGTGGCAGCATATAGGGATGATGGGAGTGGTAAGGTACGCCTATTTATGAAAGGATCGCAAGAGACATCGGAGTGCTGAAATCAATGCATATACAATAAATATCAATTAGTGAGGAGATGCTATGAGATGATTTCAAAAAGGGAAAAAGGACATTTGACACAAAAAAGATACTTTACCGTCATCATTCCACTTAAATCTTATTATGATTGATTTTTTTAGAAGATATCCATGCATAAAGGTTCAACATAAATTAGGAACATAATCGCTCTGTGGTAAAGATACCAAATAAGGAAAGGGACTTATAATAGCTATTGATGTTGGAAATATGACTTCAATACCATCAGCAGAGTTGTTGTTGCCTGCAGGCATCTATAGCCTCGACAGAGTTTCTTTCTAACCCTTTGTAACCATCGTCCTTTATGTAAAATAGGGAAAGTGCATTATGCTATCAGAGTGGAGACCAATGTGTTGGATTGGTGACTAGATGAACACATTGCCATTCACTAGGAAGGAGCAAAAGGTGGGTAGGTCGGCTCGTGATGAGGCCTCCTGTTCCAAGGACTTTTTATTTCATGATTCACCCATTGGATCATATCCCTGGTGTGGTGGCCATAGTGGGAATGCCACTTTACTGCTTCCTCATGATCATGGTAGGTTGGCTCGTGATGAGACCCCCTATCCTCCATCTGTAACAAAATCATACAATTGTTAGTAAACATATGTATCTATATATATAGAGAGAGAGAGAGAGATATTTAGAACAACACTTCCTATTTATACATAGAGGGTGGTTCAACACTCCTTAGGAGTAGGAATGGCGGAAGAAGTCTAAACATATCAAATAGAAGAAAGTATGCCCTTAACCTTATTTGATTATAATGAACAGAGAGAGTTATAGGGTTTAGGGAAGAACCAACATGGTACAAGTAATCAATCACTTTGATTTATAATGGAAATGAGGACAGTGAAGTGATATAGATGGTTGTGTCCTTTCTTTTTCAATCAATACAAAGCAATCTTGTTTAAAGATGATAATATTCAATACTTGCTTGTTCCAGTAATCCTCATATTTGTATCCTTTCATATATATTTGTACCCTTGTGCCTGATAGAGGGTCATAAAAAGTGAAATAATATTCACAAAGTGCTTATTTTCTAAAGAAAACCTCACACAAAGAGTGTTGTTCCTTGTAGGGAACAGCAAGAAAAGACACACAAAAAGGTGTTGTTCCTTAAAGGGAACAACAGTTGTTCCCTGTAAGGAACAGCGAATGAAAAATACACGCAGATGGTGTTGTTCCGTGTCGGGAACAGAAAAAGGATATATACATGACGGTGTTGTTCCTTATAGGGAACAGCAACTATTCCTTAGGAGGAACAGCATGAAGAAAAATTGCACACTGAAAGTGTTGTTCTTTAGAGGGAACAACGCCTATTCCTTAGAGGGAACAACAGTTGTTCCTTATAAGGAACAACGAAAAGAGAAAAATAGTTAGACATGAAATTTTTGTTCCTTAGAGGGAACAGTAGTTGTTCCTTAAAGGGAATGGCAGTTGTTCTTTAGATGGAACACCGGAAAAACAGATGCAAACGAAATTGTTGTTCCTTAGAGGGAATAATGGTTGTTCCTTAGAGGGAACAACGGTTGTTCCTTAGAGGGAACAACGGTTGTTCCTTAGAGGGAACAACAATTGTTCCTTAAAGGGAACAACGAGAAAACAAGTCCAAACGAAACTGTTGTTCCTTAGAGGGAACAGTAGCTGTTCCTAAGAGGGAACAACAGTTTTTCCTTAGAGGGAACAGCGAGAAAACAAATCCAAAGGAAACTGTTGTTCCTTAGAGGGAATAGAAAAAAACAAATACATGCGAAACTGTTGTTCCTTAGAGGGAACAAAAGTTGTTCCTTAGCGGGTACAACAGCTGATCCTTAGAGGGAATAGCAACTGTTCCTTAAAGGGAACAATAAAAATCAAATAGACAGAGGGAAACTATTCCTTAGAGGGAATGGTAGTTGTTTCTTAGAGGGAACATCAACTATTCCTTAAAGGGAACAGCAAAATGAAAATACACACGAAATTGTTATTCCTTAGAGGGAACGACAACTGTTCCTTAGAGGGAACGATAGTTGTTCCTTAGAGGAAACATAAATTGTTCCTTAAAGGGAACAGTATGAAAACCAAATATACAGGGAACTGTTTTTCCTTAGAGGGAACAGCAACTATTCCTTAGAGGGAACAACAACTGTTCCTTAAAGGGAACAGCATGAAAATCAAATATACAGGGAACTGTTGCTCCTTAGAGGGAACAACAGTTGTTCCTTAGAGGGAACATCAATTTTTCCTTAAAAGGAACAGCACGAAAATCAAATATATAGGGAACTATTGTTCCTTAGAGGGAATGGCAGTTGTTCCTTAGAGGGAACAACAACTGTTCCTTAAAGGGAACAACATGAAAATCTATACACAAAATTGTTGTTCCTTAGAGGAAACAATAAAAGAGAATTTATATACAATTTACACAAGAAAATTCAATTGAAATAGAAAGAAAAATTTTATGTACAAATTTCAAAAAAAAATGAATTATTCACTGGCCCGTTGCTGAGGACGAGTTTCCCTCCTTAGCCAGAATCTGTATGGTGGAATCTTCCCATAATTGTTGGCAAAAGGACTCCCTAGTAAGCGGTTTGTGATAGAGTCATACTTGATGTCTATTTGCTTTAAAAGAGTAACTAGACCCATCAATGGTGGCTAATGTGAGTGTGCCATTATCATGCACCTTTTGTATCTCATAACGTCCTAACCATCTGGTCTGGAGTTTTCCCAGGAAATCCTGGAACCTAGAATCATACAGGAGTGCCCAATCTCCTTCGTGGAAGATCTTCTTTTTGATAAGGGCATCATGCCATTTCACTCTTTTTTACTGGATCAGTGCAGTGTGCTGAAGAGATGATAGTCAGATTTCATCCAATTCATTGATTTGATGTAGCCTATTAATATGTGCTTCGTTTAAGTCCAAGCCTACCTCCTAAGCTATCCTCGATGTTTGGATTTCAATTCAATTGGGAAGATAGGTTCTTTGCCAAACACTTGTTGATATGGGGAATATCCCGTGGGATTTCTCCATGTCATGCAGTATGCCCACAGGGCTTTAGGAAATCGAGTAGCCCAGTCACGTCTATGTGATGTAACTGTCTTTGTGAGTATTGCCTCGATTGCCTTATTGGTGCTTTCTATCTAGCCATTTGCCTGCGGGTGGTATGGATTCGTGATTCTGTGCATGATATGACGGTTCTTTAGTGTTGCAGCGATCTTATGGCCTATGAATTATGGTCCTACATCAGTAATGACCTCTCTAGGCAAGCCATATCGCATGAATAGTTGGAAAATAAAGTGGATTACTGAGTCCTCTGTTGCCCTTGGTAATGCCTCTGCCTCCACCCATTTAGTCACATACTCTATTGCAACTAATATATATGTCTTTTGATTAGATGATGGGTTTATTGGATGAATGGAATCTAACCCCCATCGCTCAAAAGGTTCAATGACTATCTGCAGGTGCAGCGACATCTCATCAGACTGCCCAGGGCATCCCAATCTTTGGCAACTGTCACATGCCTAGACAAACTTCTTGGCATATTAAAAATGGTGGGCCAACAATAGCCCATCTGTAATACCTTGTGACTAGTCCGGAAATCTACAAAATTTCTGTCGCAAGGCCCATCGTGGCAAGCTTTCAGGATGTCGAAGATCTCGTCTTCCTTGACGCATCTTCTAATGTGCATATCGGCCCCTGTATGAAATAAATAACCTCTGATCCAAGAGAATCACGTGTTGCGTTGTACTATTTGTTTTCTTTCATTAGGCGTCAAGTGCTTGGGTAACTTGCCAAATGCCAAGTAATTTGTGACATCCACATACCACGGTGTTTTCACAGTTACAACAAATAAATGTTCATCGGGAAACTGGTCTTCTACTGCTACGGAGTCATTTGTCTTTGGCATTCGTGAAAGGAAATCTGCTACTGGATTTTCTTTTCTTGGTCGATCTTTGATAGTGATATCGAATTCCTACAAAAGAATCAACCATCTTGTCACTCCTCCATTTGTAACAGGTTTATTAGCTAGATATTTAATAGTAGAGTGATCAGTGTATAAAACCACAGGATATCCCATTATAATGTCTGAATTTATTGATAGCATAGATTACAACAAAAAAATCTTTTTCAGTAACAGTATAATTTAATTCAGCAGGAGATAGATTTTTGTCGATATAGTATATTGCATATGGCTTTTTATCTTCCTCCTGGCCGAGAACTGCTCCAATGGCTGTGTCTAAAGCATCGGATGAAATCTGGAATGGCAAATCCCAGTTTGGGCCCCTTAATACTGGGGTTGTTGATACAAGCTGTTTTAAATCTTCAAAATCACTGTTACATTTATCAATCCAAATGAAATCAATATTTCCTTTTAATGCATATAGTGGTGCAGCAACTTGAGAAAAATTCTTTATAAATATTCTATAATAGCCAGAAAATCCCAAGAAACTGCGTACCTCAGTTTGTGTGGAAGGGTAGATATTAAAAGAATTATCTGAATTTTTTTTGGATCTAAGTGGATTCCAGCTGCTAAGATATAGTGACCCAAGATGAGGCCCTCGGTCATCATCATGTGGAATTTTTCATGGCTTAAATAGAGTCTGGTGGCAATGCATCTTTGCAGAACTTTCTCTAATGTTTGTAATGTTGGCTCAAAGTCATCTCCGTAAGGTGTAAAGTCATCCATGTACACCTCCAGCCCTTCATTTATCAGAACTGAAAAAATTCTAAGTATAGCCTTCTGAAATGTGACAGGTGCATTGCACAGCCCAAAAGGTAAGACCCTGTAAGTGAATGTTCCCCAAGGGCAGGTAAAGGTAGTCTTATCCTGATATTCAGGGGTAGTCTAAATTTTATTGTATCTGCTGAAGCCATCTAGGAAAGAAAAGAATTTTTTTTCCTGCCAATATGTCCAAGACCTGGTCAATGAATGGAAGGGGAAAATGGTCTTTTTGGGTTGCTTTATTAAGCTCTCTATAGTCAACAGATATACGCCACTTTCCATTCTTTTTCGGCACCACTACTAATGGAGAGACCAATTTGTTGTTAGATATGGGGTAGATGAAGTTTACATCTAACAATTTTTGTAGTTCAGCTTTAAAAATATCTTTAAGATGAGGATTTAACCTCTGTTGAGGTTGTCGAATGGGCCTGGCATCTTTCTCTGTATAAATGTGGTGCATGCATAATTGGGGATAAATCCCTTTCATGTCTAGGTAATCCCATGCAAAGGCCTCTTTATATTTTCTCAGAAGTTGAACAAGCTTTTTCTCTTGGTCAGCAGTCAGATTTTTGTTAATATTCAAAGTTTTTCCTGGCTCAATTTCTATGGTTTTGCTGTTATAAACATAAGTTGTTGGTATTGATTGATTGTTAATATCTTTTAAGGGATATTCTTCTATGTTGTTATCGAGAGCTGCTTCGATCATGTGACATTTTAGATGGGATGCAACATCTGGTTGGTTAATGTAAGTGTTAATGATGTCATCTTCTGTTTGATCCTTAAATTCGAGAGCATCTTCTATGGTTAGCGGTGATCTAATGTTTTCAGTTAGATATGATACAGGTTGTTTTTTGGTTTTGATTATTGTTAAACTTGGCTGAGCTAGAGGATATAAGGCTAAATTCTTCACATTGCTTCCTCTTGCTATAGTCATGCTGCCTATTCGACAGCTTATGTAAGCATCTGCGGTTGCTAGCCAAGGTCTACCTAGAATTAAGGGATGTCCATCAAGTCGGTTTCTAGGATTGATGATCAAAAAGCCTACAGGGTATTCCGAGGAGTCTACTGACACCATTACATCCTGTAATGTGCCTTCTGGTTTGACTACCAATCGGTCAGCCAGTTCCAACAAGGTCGTGGTTTGGTCCAAGGATGTAATGCCAAGCTTTTGACACGTTGTGGTTGTAAGAATATTCATTGTTGCTCCTAAATAGACTAATGAATTTGGGAAGGAGCATACATTTATTTGCACAGTGACTATAGGATTTCCTAAGTCCTCATATTTTACAGGTGTTTCTCTGCCTGATAGTAAATCAGATAAGGTACCGACTACATGGACAATTGGGGTTGTTTTTATTTTCCTCTTTGGATTTTTCATACACAACTCCTTAATAGTTTTTGCATAAATCGGAATGTCCTGAATAGCTTGGAGGAGCGGTAATTTATACAAAAAAAATTCAATTCTTTGAGAAGATCAAAATCAGGGTATTCTATTGGGTAGGGTGTGATTAATCTTTCTGGGAATGGTGGAGAAGAGGTGATCATTTGATCATGAGTTTTCTATTTAACCATGTCCTCCACTTGTGGTGCTTGTTCTATAGGTAACTAATCTTCAATTTGTTTGTTTTTATCCCCCTCTGATTGTATTATCCGCCCAGATCTTAATTGAAGCTCACTGCACTCCCTTAACTCGGTTTCTGGCTTTGGTCCTTCAGTAATTTGAACATATTGAACCAGTTTGTTGTTGGGATTCGGGTTGGGTTGGGCTAGGAGCTGCGGTCATAGGTTGGTCTGAGGGTTTTGTTGCAATGTGTAGGGTGCTGGCAGTGTGGGTTGAAGTAGGGGGATTGTTCCTACTGGCTGATTTGTAGTTCTTTGCCAGATTAACTGCCAATTCTGTTTCTGTGAAGTCGAGGGTGGCCATTGGGATTGATATGCATTATTCTACCAAAATGGTGGGAAGTAAGAGGAATTTGGCCAATTATTATTTTGATTTGATTGGTTGGGCCAAGATGGCATAGGGAATGGTTGTTATGACCAATTGGAAAAAGGTGGCCAATTCTGCCACATGGCTCCTGGGTATTTTTGTGAATTATATTGTGAAGTTTGAAAGAAAGAAGATGGATCAGTCGGCGTACCTATTTGTCATGGTTGCCATTGGTGACGCTGATTTAGCAGGTAGATTGGTTCTATTTCTTCCTCTGCCTCCTTATAGACTTCTTTTAACCCTAGGAGTGATGGGCAGCTTTCTGTGGTATGATCTTTAGTACATATGGCACAGGTTTGCACCATATCCAGCGGGCATTCTTTGTGACTATGCTTCTTCCTGCATCTAGGATAGAATATCACCAAGTTTTGTTCTGCTTCCACCTGCTTTTGTTTGGCTTGCATAATGTCCAATTGCACTGTCAAAGTTCCCAAAATATCAGTTTTGAAATCCTCTAGCAGGTTGGCAATTTCTGCATGAGTTATACCTCCACTAGAGATTTTGTTGTCCCTAGTGGTTATGTCACATTCTGCTGGTTTCAATCTTGTACTGCCTCTTGAGGACCTGATACACAATTTAATAGTGTCAGTATATTCTTCTTGATATATATCACCTTTGCCCATAATATTTAATGTTTCTATCCATTGTTCTTTCATCCCTTTAATCAATGTAGTTTTTAGCACATTATTAGGTAAAGGCAGAGTTGCATAGGGAGACCGCTAGAGGTTATATTGAAATCGTTCCACATATTCTTCTAATGTTTCACTGGGTCTTGCTACCATTTGGAATATTTCATCTTTCAATTCCCTAGATCTGCAATAGTCTTGATATTTTTTTAGGAAAGCGGTTTTCATTTGTTCCCAATCATTTATTGTGCCACCACCTAATCCCATAAACCAATGCAAAGCTGCTCCTTTCAGTGTGGAAGGAAATAATTTTAGTTTTTGGGGGTCGGTGGTATAATCATAACCCTGACATAATACATCAAATTCAAACAGAAATGCATCTGGATCCTCTGATGTTAATCCATGAAAGGTGGGAATATTTTGGAGAGGGATAGCTTTCATGGGTGCGTTGACTATTGTGTCAACAATGGGATATTGCAATGTAGAGGTCTGAGGTGCTTGTGGGTTGTTGGCCATTTGATCAAATATGTGCCAATACCCTTCTGGGATCTCTAGAGAGTTATTCCTAGGATGATTAGAAGGGGTGGGAATGATCTTAACAACACTCCCTCGATCTGGGATACTAGGTGTTCCTTGTTGAATTACTACCTAAGGGGATCTTGGTTCCTCTGTTTCCCCTGTTTCTCCTCCTCCTTCATGAATATTACAAGAATTCCCTTCTTGCGAGCAAATTGGGCACGAATTTTCAATCTCTTGAAAACTCTGCTCAATTCCCGTTGTTTTGTTGTGGACCTCAGTGTAAGCTATAGATGGTGAGCCTGTGGCTCGAAGGGAGACAGTAGGTTGTCTGGAAGAAACGTTTCTAGGACCTTCTAATGGCTGAGATTCGGCTTTCTTTAAGATGTCGTCTATGAACATTGATTGTCCAAGGGTCACCGGTCCCTTAGATATTTCTGGTTTGGGTAGTGGAATTGGATTGTTTTCAGGTTTTTTCTTCTTAGTCATTCATGCAAACAATTCAAATGTTTATATCTACCCTAAGTTCTTAACAATTCTGTTGGAAAGCAGGCCCGGGAGAAGGCATTTTACGTACTCTGTACGTAGGTTCTTACCTTTCGTTTTTAATACCCAATTCTCTCCCAATAGATAAGCAGCAAATACCTACTTCAGATTTCTGTAATTGTGTTGAAAAGTGGGCGGAGGAGCAAGCACTTTACATGCTCGTTATGTAGGTTCTTACCTTTCATTTTCAAAACCCAATTCTTCTTCAACAACAATCATCAGGTGTACATTACTCCCTAGAAAT
Source organism: Pinus tabuliformis (assembly GCA_031772625.1). Taxonomy (NCBI): domain Eukaryota; kingdom Viridiplantae; phylum Streptophyta; class Pinopsida; order Pinales; family Pinaceae; genus Pinus; species Pinus tabuliformis. The sequence continues at coordinate 696,596,918 of CM062805.1, read as the reverse complement.
GGCTACACTCTCCCCGGCAATGGCTCCAAAATGTTGACTGATAAAATGTGCCTTTTCAACTCCCAATTATCTTCCTATTAATTATCAATCTGGGCAGGTCTTTCCATTTCAAGAGTGTACACAGTATGTGGCGGCTATTTAACTCAGAGAGTAATGCTTCTAAATTGCAGTATAGATCTTTTAAATACAAGAGTAAATGGATGCAGCAAGTAAATTCTAATTGCAATTAAAAGAAAACTCAATCCTTTAATGAAATCAAATCCTACAACAATTCAGGTAACAACAATATGCAATTCAAGTAACAGCAGTATCAGTTAAGAGTACAACAGTGATAACTCTTCTCTTAGAAACTGATTGAATTTAAATCAAACGCACTACTCTGTAAAACAACGATGACATCAATCTGAGATCCTAATAGCAGTAGTTAATTCTCATTATAGTTGATTACATCAAGCTGGATATTCATCTAGGAAACTTAATCCAAAGTGAAAGGAAACTAATTAAACAACCATGTTGTAAATTATATAAAACAAAGCTATTCTGTCAACGCAAAGAAATGAGGAAAAGCAACGAAATAAAATAGCAAAAATAAATAATGCTATCAACTATCACACTTCCAAGAATTAGAAATATATGACACAGGTGAAGCAATGAATTCCACCGAAAGCTAAGCCCTTAGCCGCCAGCGCACACTGCTGGTTACTTCAGATAAATGAAAAGGAACAACAACTCCTCTTATGTATTAATCATGAAAGGGTATTGCAATGTATTTGCATTCTTCGCTACAGCAAAAGTCTGTAATTGAGAATTACAATAATAATAACAATAGTCGCCCCCCTTCTGCTTACAATCGTTGCCTTTTATAATGAGAAAGGGGTAAAAATATAGTTGATAAAAGCGATCCCTCAGGATCGAGAGATCCTGAGGGATTCACACAATTTTATAACTTCAGACATCTTTCCCTTATCGTGCTGATCCTATTGATTTTCTTTTGGACGTATCTGCAACAACCACGTTCCTTCCTTAGCTTGCTACTTTTTCGTTGTTCCTTAGTTAGGGAACAACAGCTGTCCCTTTTCGTACTTTCCTACATTAAGAAGGATAATAATTAGCCAAATCATAACTACAAATAATTTTTGTATTTCTTACCATAGATTCTTAATATATTAGTGCATTGAGATATAGAAAGGATGAGAATAAAGGAAAAGGATAATAAGTTAATAGTAAATGCATACCTTTTCCATGACCCAACATTGGAGCATCAGGCTCACACACCTGTTCATCTTTCACATTCTCCCAACAACACTTCACTTAATCTTCTTTCAGATTTGGTTGTGATTCCTTCGAGTTCTCATAGGCTTTCTTTTCTATGGCCTCCATCTTCACACCCGAGTGTTCCTCCAGATAATGTTGTCTTGTGTTCATCCATTCTGGACTCTTCACTTGTTGTGAATGAGGAACAACCCACTAACGGAGTTGGTGTTGCACAACCAACATGTGTTGTCATTCATGAAGAGTATGAGTGGGAGATTAAGCATCAACACTCGGCAAAGGATGACTCTCTTCCGTCCAAGCCCGCTTCGTTCTTTCCTAACATCGTTGGTGAACCTACCATCCTTGATTTTTCATTTGTGTCTTCATCCATGGATGCACCCATTGTTGATCTTTCGCAGGACACACCGTATGTTAGCCCATCAACCAACAATGGAGAGGACCAATCATTCATTGAAAATTCACTTCATCTTTCATCTACTCTTTTCGGAAATGCAGAGGGTGAACATCTTTCCTTCTCATCTACCCCTCTATGTGATCCATCAAATCATGAGGATGCCGACCAACATCTTGAATTTTTTGATCTTGGTTGTCGTGATCTCTTCACCTCATCATCCAATCATGATGTTGATTCACTCGTTGTTAATCTGTCTAAGCCAATGGTCTGTGAAGATCCATCTGTCAATGAATTCGTAACCCCATAGACTATCAAGGCACTTCAACCCCAGCTGATGGTTATGTTAGGCCCTCGCTGTCCTGAGGTTGGTTTCACTTCCATCAAGAAAATTGCTCAAACACTCAAGGCTCCTAATCACTCATCTGTATGCACTCAAGATCAATATAACACTCATATTTTACCTCCTCCACTCAAACTGCACAATCCCATCACTCATGCATTAGAGGAATCTTACACAGCAATCACACTTGTGCAACATAAGTGGTCTACCTTTCTCACGTTTTCTTGCATATCATGGTCAAGGGAATGCATTCACTCAACATCTACACGTAGCGTAGAACAACACCATGGCCCACAGAGTGCATGGCATGCGCTTTCACTCAGTTTTGTTCTATGGACGCTTGTAAGTTTGGAGTGTGTCTATTTTCATTGTTGTATCTTTCACATTTGCTAGTTTGCACAACTAGGTTGCTTGCGGACCAAGCCTTCACCAACATGGGTCAACCAATGCGCTAGTGGATGCATTGGAAATATCACTTCACGTGATCAGGCCCATGCACCATTAGCTTAGAAGTAGGATTAGTGTTTTCTTTCAATTTGCTTGCTTGCATGCTTGTTTTCTTTCTTGCTTTGCATGTTTGTTTGTTTTCTTGCTTGTGTGTTTGCTTACTCATCTTTCTTTTGCTTTTACTGCTGCTTTTTATTTGCTTTGTTTGTTTTGCTTACTATTTTTGTTCACATTCATTTTGTTTGTTTGATATATTACTATTTTTGTTTATGGAGATAAGTGTTTCCAATTACTAGTTTCTGGCTTTTGAATAGAGTATGTGGATGAAATTTGAAGAGACTTGTGACACTGCAGCACTTGGTTGATCTTGTGTCCATTTTCTCTGTGCTTGGTTACAACCTTTGGCCGATGAAGTCTTGACGGAAAATAAGAACCATCTATAAGGGAAGCTTTGGTCCAACTCTGAATCTGTGTCCACACTGGGAAGCCCCATGTCTGTACTTAGCCTTCTCCTCTGTGTGTTTAAGCTAATCCAACTAGTAGAAATGGAGAAGGGGAAAATCTAAACATGCAAACCTATATCAGAGGTCTTACATGCTCCTCTGAAGGAACAACCTCTTCTGCTCTCAATAAGTCGGGATCCCTCTTCCGCCCCAAAAATAAATAAGTGCCTATGCACAACCCTCTTGAAAAATACAAAGGTGAAAGAAGAGAAAGGCTTCCTGCGCAGAGAGGTGAAGCATGCAACTCCACCAGAGTACTGATTAGGCTCACTGGCAGTGGATAAATGTGTGTGCTCCTGTGTGACTCTGTCAGGGTACTTTACAGGCTTGCTGGCAACGGAGCAACACCAGAGATAAAACCTTATACTTTAAAAAATCTTCAACTCGTGAGCTAAACTACCCTTCCTGGATTTGAAACACTGAAATCTAAGCTGAACTTTTGATTGTGTTTGACTAAGTTGGCAAAGGGTTGACAATGTATGTCCATGGGGTAAGTGGGGAAATTGAAGTAACCTGCACAGCTATTCAATACTCCCCGAAAGACCAAGGCCCTTTGCTAACAATGAACCAAAATAGAGAAACTATAGTTCTACCAGTGTGCCACGAAGTGTTGTAGTGCTACAACCACCCTCCAAAATTTTGGCCTGCACCAATTTCAGAGCCTCCGTTGAAGAGTTTCACTTAATGACTGCACACACTCTAGTTCACTCTATCAGCTCATGTGAGTCTTTACATTTGCCTTGCTTGTTCATTGCATTCAAATATATGCATGTTGATGTCTAAGTTATGCTTGCAACCATGTTCTGGTTATGATCAAAGTCTTTGCTTTGTATGTGTTTGTTGTGTTCACCATGAAAGCATTTGTCACAGTCACACACGGAGTCACATTCACTGTCATGCAAGTGTTATCTCGATCAATGAACGATCAATCACGAGTGCCACACTTGTCACTTGCACCATCGGTCATTCATGTTGAACATGTGTGTCTGGATGGTTTGTTCGTTTCATCGTCAAGTCATGCGGGTGTGTGTTTGTATGATCACCTATGCATCTTTCGACTATTCACACACTTAGTAATTTTTTCTGAAGTTCTAATGACTAGACTCCTCACTGATAGCCGGACCATCACTCTGCTTTTGAGTCAATTGACTGTCAACCAGAAAAGTGCAGAAGCACCAAGCTAGTCCTTTCAATTTGCACTGCCCGCAAGAAACTCAATTAACTCTAATGTTGGCCACCTGGATAGTCAGACCCGATAGTCACCTTGGGACCGATCCCCTCAAAATTTTCTCAGAGGCCGTTGACCTCACCCACTCAACTGACTAAGGAAATTTTGCAGACATGTCGGACAAACACCAAGTGCTTGTCCCTATCTCCTTCAGAAAATTGTGTAGTTTTCCCAGTCAGTCATCCAGATAGTCGACCGACCGTTCATCTCAGAAATTTCACAGTGCTCATAAGCAAGCCTTCTACTACCCATTAGTTAGCTCAACTTAGAAATTGCACATAGATGATCAATAGGTCAGCCTCCTAACCTCAGTGCAGTTTTCCCAACCAGCAGCTTCTAGAAACAGATTGCTAATTCCCTCTGGGAATTGCACAGTTTTGGCTGCAAGTGACCCTAGTAGCCAACTGCTAGTTCTGTATGGGAATTGCACAGTTTTGGCTGCCAGTGACCCCAGCAGCCAACTGCCAGTTCCCTCTAGGAATTGTGCAATTTTGGCTGCCAGTGACCCCAGCAGCCAAGTGGAAATTCCCTTTTGGAATTATGCAGTTTTGGCTATCAGTGACCCTAGTAGCCAACTACTAGTGACCCAGCAGGCAACTGGAAGTTCCCTCTATGAATTTCTCAGTTCTGGCTACCAGTCTCCCGGGCAGTTCCCCTAGAAAACTGTGTAATCCCTGCCGACTGGCCTTCCATGAATCTTGACCTGTTCCTCTGGAAAATTGTATAAATCTAGTTGTCCATCCCTCATTGACTGTTCATTCCGGAAAATGAGCAGAGCATGCCTACCTTGCCTTCCTGCAACCCAAACTGTCCATCCCAAAATTTGCACAATTTTGCCTCTCAGCCAAGCCGGACCTCGCAGACAATCACAGTCGACTTAGATTGCCTGTCTCCATCACTCAATGACTCTTGCGCATTTTTCATCAGCAGTTTCCCGGAGCCATCATCACGCATCACAGCCTTGTTTCTTCTCCTGGTCACCTGCATCCGAATGATCATGTGTCATGGTAGACTAGGAGGTTTTGGACTTGATGTCATCTCGTCATGAGTGACTGTAGGTACAAGTACACCAACAAACATGTCAAGATGATGAACAGGATGAATGAAGGGAGCACATACATATGGACAGGTTCACCAACGGATGAACAAACGAAGCATGAGAAGCGGATGCATGCGACGAACATGCACCTTCGTGAACAAGTGAGCCTCTCAAGCCTTCTAGCATCAAAGCAAGGAACAACATGCTAAAGATTCATTAAGGGAACCAAGGACCATCGAAGACTCTGCACACTTCACCATGCGGAGGTGAAGCTATGATACACCATGAAGAGGTCCATCACTCAACAATAATGTAGCTTGATATGCACTCTAGTAGCAGCGCAAATGTACCATCATTGTCATGTTGAGTCAAGTCATGAGTCATGTTGCCCACATCTCCACTATGGGCTTGTTGTCAATCAATGTGATGTAATGTGGAAGTCTGAGAGACCCACTTGTTGAACATAGGGTCATGTAAGTCAGAAAGTCATGGAAGTCGAATGGTCATGACAGTAGTCGAATAGCCACAAGGGTCAGTTTCACCCATGGCTATAAATACCCCTCTCATTTGTACATGAAAGGACTTTTCACCTTAGCTCCTCCCACATAGCCAAGAGAGTCTTTAATACTTTATTTGAGTAGTAAGTAGTGGCTCCAATGCCCCACTGACGAGGTTAGTGATGTATGGTGTAACAATGTGTCTTGGAACTTTCGCTTAATTTAGATGCATGTTAATAGGCCAACACTTTTTCACACATGTATTGTATTTGTTGTAAGGCTGATCTTTAACACTTGTAATGCATGTTGATTTAACCCGTGTTCTACATATGAACTAATTCATTTGTTGTAATGCATAATCTATTAATGGAAATGTGTTGCATATGTTGTTAATGTTGTCCCGTCCGTGTCGATTGCGCTGCTAGACATCATATAGACCTTTCACATGAACCTTGTTGTAACAACTGTTTCACTTGTTTCAAACTAATCTGTGAGTGTTGTACATGTTATCTTATCTTTTATGTTGTGATTGCCGCATCTGAGTGGACTGCTCCGCCGGAAGCTATATATGTCCTTTTGTGTTGTGTGTTCCTAGCCGAGTTGGGACTGATCCCTTTCAACCTGGAACTCAGCTTCACTCTCTTCCCCTCACAGTGAAAGAACCATTGACACAAGTACACTTACACTCACCAGGCACGCGAACCTCACTTCTCGAAGACAAATCGTACCACTCTCCTATGCTAACAAGCAAGAGTTGACAGAAATCCTTAAGATAATGGCAACCATACCATCACACTGGATGGGACTCCCACCCCAAATGGTGTGATGTCTAGTTGGCACTTCATACCGTGTTGATCCCCTGAATGTTGGCGGGTCCAGCACCATCAACACAGGATATTACCAATACCACATGCCAACCTACTCCACACACATACCAATATCATGGTAATGTCAATACCAAGGACACCTTTACCATGGTAATACCAATACTAAGGTAATACTAATACCACATAAAATACCACGTGCCAACCTTCTCCACACACATACCAATACCGAGGTAATGATATACTCATAATTGAATGTGAAAGCACACACACAAAACATGGAAAACTCAGCTACAACTATACCCATAAGAATGCATCTGTGTAGTTAAAATCCTAGAACTACATGTATGAGATTGGCTCCAAGCAGTTATGGCAGAGTATAGGGGAAAAAAAGGAAATTTTGCTCAAAACCTGTACTAACCTTCTTCCACAGCTTGACATACTTATTCATCACCTGCACAACTATCAAGGCACCAGTGATATACCCGGTAATTATTAACACACCCATCTCAACATTAATAAGCCAAGATTCTCTACACACAAGCCAATAATACCAAAAGCAATCATGCATAAGCAGTTGCAACTCATATGACCATCAATGCCAACCAACAACACTACATCCAAAAACTGCACCAACGACTGCATCATCGATGCCAACATTTATATCTTGTGTACCATATGTGAATTCAGTAGGTAACTTAATGTATATGATGGTGTCTACAAGACCTGACATTTCACATGTAGTTGGAGTTTTCAGTAGGTTCATATAAAATCCAGTATAAGAACATCAACGAGCAGTGAAATGGGTGCTACAGTATCTGAGATGCACAAATGACCATTATATCATCTTTAGTGGTTGTGGTGATTCATTTTGTGGATATGTTGATTCATATTATTCTAGTGTCATGGAAAAGAGGAGATCTACTTCAATATGTGTCTTTAATATTTCAAGTGGAGTGATTATTTGAATTACTTTGTCCACTACTGAGGCCGAGTATATATCTACTTCACATTCATGTAAAGAGGCAATCTGGTTTAAGGGCCTACTCTTATGGTGCAAGAATAGCACAACCTGGTTTTTTCCCTAAAAAAAGTAATGCAAGGGAAAGTTAATGTATTATGTGATGGTCAAAGTGTTATTCATTTTCCTATTAATTTGGCTTATCACAATACGACTAAACATATTGATGTAAAATACCATTTTGTAATACATGTAATTGATGACAACGAAGTAGCACTTAAAATGGTACACACAGGAGACTTATCCAGACATGTTGACGAAACCTGTTTTGGTAGAGAAGCTCTGGTGGTGTTTGGATTCTCTTAGCTCCATAAATATGATGAATGGGAATGGGAAAGGGATTAGGAAAATTCTTGTAAAGGTGGAGATTGGTAAAAATGACAATAAATAAAGAATTATGTAAATGTGATTTTACCTTAGTAAATCATGTTTTACCGATCAGGTGGTTGTATAACTATTGATTAAAATATTTTAGCCTAAAAGGAAAAATGTATCAAAGAGCCATTATTTGACTTTGATTAACAAAAGTATTCCAATCCCCTTCCTAGTGGAAGTTTTCTTGACACACTATCAGGGTTTTACCATGTATATATTTTGTCTATGTTTATAATTTCAGTTTCCTTCTTATTTGTGTATTTTTCTCTTATTAAATTAAATTAAATTTATGGGTTAAAAATACCAAAAAAAAAAAAACCTAAAAACACAACTAAAATGTATAAAAAATTAAATGACTTGAAATAATTTTATCATAAGAATTTACTTTTTCAATTACTTCATAATATATATACATAGATTTTTTTAACCCTATAATACCTAACAAGAGGTTAAAATGTAGAATAGTGAAACTACTTGGAATGATTTTACCATAATAATTTAGCTTTTCAATTAGGTTATATATATTAATGGGCTAAAATGTAGAATAGTGAGACTATTTTAAATGATCTTACCATAACAATTTATTTTTTCAATTACATATATAATATACACAAAGTTTTGTATCTTGTTTTTTTAACTATATATAATATATACATATTTGACATTGAAATATGATGGATATTGAAATATTTTATTTATAATTCATATTGATTTTTTTATATATTATTAAATAATTTTACAATTTTACAATTTAATTTTATATTAATAATTAAATGAGTTACACATCTCCCTCTTATCAAGAAATAAATTTTTTACTTTCAATTAATTTTTTCATTTGCACACTATAATATTGTATTATGGTAAACATTAAAATAATGATGTTAATATTAAAATATATTAGTATGGATATTGAAATAGTTTATTTAAGTTGCGTGTTGAAATATTTAAAAAAAATACAAGACTCTTTGAAAGTAAAAATATATTTTGTTTTTTTAATTACGTTTTTTTAATTACTTTAACTATCTTTAAAACTAATATACGTTTTTTTTCTTTATTTTAACTACTTTATTTCTTTAAAGCTAATATAAAATTATGTTAATTAACATTGAAATATTTTATTTATAATGAAAGTTTTTACCACATCTTCTTTATACTCAGTTATAATATCACAAACATAGATCCATTTTAACTCTAAATCTACCAAGCAGTTACATGATGAAATCCCTCAAGATGCAAACCTCTTTCTCTATAATAGTAGAAAATTAAAATATAAAGATTTTTTTCTCTATATAAAGTTGATATAAAATTATATTATTTAATATGGTCATTTGACATATTTTACTTATGTCCAATAATAAAATATTTGTTTGTTTTGAATATTACATGTAGGCTAAACATAGAATGAATTATAAATCATGTAATATCAATACTATTATTTTCTATCAACTCCATATTAAGTAGTGACGACATTATATATCTCTCTCATACTAAAATGTTGTTCTTTTTTTCACTTTCAATTACTTTATCTCTCTATATAAAGTTGATCTAAAGTTAAGGTGGAAATTGAAGTATTTTATTTATGGCTGACATTGAATTCTTTTGTTATTACGATTTTTTATTTGTTAATGTATGTATTATTTTATTACTTTTATGTAACATTATGTAACAACTCGATTGTTGAGAGCCTCTTGGCACAATCAACAACAAATTGAGTGAGCAAGTGAGAGCAATATTATTGATGTTTTATAATGTTTTTAATTAAAATAAACCAGATATGTATATTCATTTTTGTTTTTTGTTATACTTGACATTGTTCTTTTTATTTAGAGAATATTTTTATTTTTATTTTAAAATACATATGTGTCAACTCCACATTGAGCACAAATGAAATCATACATCACCCTCATACTTGACTGTGGAATGTGTCTTTCGATGCAACCTCTATAAACTCATCTTAATCACATATCTACATGTGGAATGTGCCTTTCGACGCAACCGGTATAAATCCATCTTAATCACGGATCTATGCCCATCTTAATCACATATCACCCGTGGAATGTTCCTTTCGATGCAACTAGAATAAATCCATCTAAATCACGGATCTACCAAGTGCCGAGAGGGATCAAATCTCTCACTATGTAAATATATTTTAGAGTGGAAAACTTGAATTTTGCCTCAAAGATTTTAATCTCTGTCTTAGCTTGATAAATCCATTAGACACACACAAAACATGTGTAATTTTTCATTATTTAAATTGCATTTTTGAATCTATAAATGGATACAATGCCTTGAAAGTCCCCTTCTACACTTGTGTAGAGTACATAACTTAAAATTGCAATTCCAACAAACCTTTGCTATATTTCACTGAAAATTGACTACTTGAAATGTTTTAAAATGTTTTAACCATACAAATTTGTTTTCCTAATTTCTTTATATAGCATATACATATATGAATAATTGACATTAAAATATCTTATTTATGAACCACATTGTCTATATTAAAAAAAAAAATTGTTATTAATTTAGTTTTAAATATGTGTCAATATTACTTAACCTTCCATAGTGGAATATTTTATTTATGATGCTCATTGATTTATTTTATTAAATTAATATTTTTAAATGTCATATATCAATTTTATATTAAGAATGGAATGAATTATACATATTCTAGTGGAACTAATTATTTTTTCTATTTAGTTACTTCTTCTTTCTTGGGATTGGAATATTTTATTATATGTATATTTTCTTTCTCTATACATATATGAGGTTCATATTGAAGTATATTCATTAAAGTGGATATTCTAATAGTTTGTTTAAGTCTTGTATTGAAATATATATCTTTTAAATTATGTTACTTAACATATACATCAAAATTATATCTTTTTAAATTATGTTACTTAATATATACATCAATTTTTTTTATAGCTAGTGAAAGTGAACTCTTTTTACCACATATCTTTCATACTAGGTTGTAATATTAACCACTAACCAACCTAGAGCAAGCACAATGAGAGTGAGATTATTGATGTTTTACCAAAGTAGATCCATTTTAACTCTAGATCTACCAAGTGCTAAGAGATATCAAAACTCTCTATATGCAAAGCTCTTTTTATATGCAAAACTTCAAAAAAGATTTGCACTTGGAGAGATTTGATTCCTCTAGGCTCATGATAGATCTAGAGTTAAGACAAATCCATGTTGATTTTGAGAAACATATTAATAAAATATTTTAAATGCCATTATAGATCCATCTCAAGCATAGATCTAGCTTGTGTTGATCTCTTTAGGTGAAAACCTCTTTTAGAGTGCAAAATTAAAAAAAAATGTATCCCTCTCATCACTATATTTTTTTTTCAATTGCTTGATATGATATATACATACCTTTTTTAAACAATATATAATATATACATAGTTGACATTAAAATATTTTTCACAACATGTACATTAAGGCATTTTATCTATCGACTACATTGTCCATATTAAAATTGTTTTTTTGTTATTAATATATATTTTAAGTATACACCAATATTACTCAATATTGAAATATTTTATTGATGACCCACATTGAATTTTTTGTTATTATGATTTTTTTTAAATGTCACATTTTAATTTCATATTAAGAATTGAAAGTGTTATTTTTCCACTCCATTATAGTGAGAGAGACTTAAGTTAATTTTTTGGCTATAATGCATCCCCTTTCAACTATTATTTTACTTATGTGAGATGTGTTTCATTTTAAAAGAGTGGAATTACATAATTGCGTAATTTCTCATAAATATTTTGTCAAAATTTTATAATTATGAGATAATAATAATGTCAAATTGAGACAACTGAGAAAAAGATCATAATTGAGAAACAATTTCTAGAGTTTGTCATTCCCAAACAGATCAACTTAACCCACTTGTGTATGAGTTGGCTAGTGGTCCATTATTGTAGAAGTTTTGTAACTTCTCAAGCCCCTGGGCATCTAGATACATTCTCCCAGAGGATAGAATGAACCTATATAATATCCCCCTATCAAGAGGAAAGGGGATAGATCTAATATCCATATTATAGCACGAGAGCTTTGCTACATTGGGAGAAGGAATCCATGATGCAAGTTAGAGAGGAGACTTATATTTGTTGGGTATAATTCCTTTATACTTATTTCTTATGATTAATAGAAGTTGATGGTTCCTTCTCATATATGTTTTGTCTTTGATTTCCATTTATGCAAGTTGTTTTTATGTTGAGTAACCCTCCACGAAAGGATTTTATGTGCTTGTTTGTTGATTCTTGTGTGTAGGCCTTAGATTTGGATAGTTGGGAGTGAGATCTTCGAGTAGAAGTGGGATTATCAGCATCACGCCTAACACCCTTCACCGACCTGCAAGGGATCGAGTATTTTCTCAACCTCTTTGCATGAGAATATCATGTATGAATGGCATGGATGCATTTCTTGGATAGGAATTTGATTTGTTTTCCCTATTGATCATTGCACACACTAATTTTGGGTAGGTTCTAAGGAGATCCTACTAGGTTAAAAGTAACCTACTCTTTCTTTCTGTTGCTTCTTAGGTGCCTTTGTATCAACCTGGCAAACTTCTTGGAAAACCAATCCGGCAACTGCCTTTTCAAGGTATGCCTTCACAAGTCCAACCAACCTTCTAGGCTAACTCATTAACACCTACCCATCAATCGCTTCACCAATCCACCCCAAGTACCCATCAACCCGTTGGGCAGTCAGCCATGTCAACGACTATTCAGAACCCAGGTTCAAGTTCGCATAAAACTCACATTCCAAGAGTATCACAAATAACTATCCCGCTTACATCACAGGTTACTATGCAACCACTTGTTCAGTCTTTACCTCAGGAATCTGGTGTTCAATCCGTTCCTACGATTTTATTAGCACCTCAAATACATGTTATTCAGCCTAGTGTTCCATATATGCAAGTACCTTTTCAAGGGCTACCTTTCCAAGGTTTACCCCAGAGTCAGGTTTTTCAAGGTATGCCTTTCAAACTCAATTTCTCCAAGGTCAACCCTTACAAATTCAACCCTTTCAAGGACAATTTCTTCAAGGTAAAATGGTTTAGAATCTCCCTTTCCAGAATCAATCGTACCTAGTTCATACGTTTCAACAACCTATTCAACCGCAATATGGTATGGCTCATCCTGGATACCTAGGAGGTATGCAAATCCCAACTACTCAGGCTATCCCAGGATATCCTGGATATCCTCCTCTCGGTATGGGACTCACCCCTCAAGGTTATCAATATCCATCGCAGGACCCTAATCGCTAGTTTCCTTCGTTGAAACTTTGGATTTTCCTGACCTCGCTCGGTTAACTAATGATCCACTTCTTTATTTACCCTATTGGTTAGCTATTCCTACTAAGTTTTCCATTGATATTCCTAAGTTCGAAGGTAAGTCGGGTGAAGATCCATCCAACCATGTCATGACCTATCATCTTTGGTGTGCATCCAACTCATTAAATGACAATTCTATTAGATTACAAGTTTTTCAATGAACCTTAATCGATTCGGAAGCCAAATGGTATGTAGAATTGTTGTGCACTTCCTTCAACACGTTTAATGCCTTTGCTACAACCCTTTTGACCCATATTTAGTTACCCGTTTGATATGACAATGGAACTGAACTTTGGACTTCTTTAAAGCAGTCAATTTCAACTTATATCTCAGATCACATTCACGAATGGAGACAAAGACATTGCCTAGTTAAAGTTTACATTCTAGACCATCTTTTGGCTGAATGGTTCATAAAGTCGCTTTTAAAGATGTGGCCAAAGGGGGTGTTGTAACTAAAGATAAGGTAATTTCCTGCGCCCAATATCTCAATCTTGTTTATACTCAGGCTAGTACTTTGTATGAAAAGATCCCAGATTTACCCCGATCTACTCCAAATAATCCACCTCTTCCAGGATCACATTCCACAGATGGCATGATTGGTTCTGTGAGCCATAAATCTAAGAACAAAAGGAAATATTCTAAGAATTTTCAGGTTTCAACTCTATTTGATTCACCTGATGAAGATCCTTCTCCCGAAATTACTTCTAAAAACAACATTGTAGATTCATCTACTAGCAAGGGTAAGTCATCCGGAAATAAGAAAAAGGGAAAAAGAAAAACTAAACAAGACATCCGCTCTAAGGAGAAATAAACCAAGAACAAACCATCTAACGAAAAGAGGAAACCTCGATATCCTTGCTTGATTTGTGAGGAATATCATTACACTAAGGAGTGCCCTCATAGGGCGGAAGTTTCCAAATTCATCAAAAATTCACCCACACTCATTGTTTTTAAGGATCCTTTTCCCCAAGACAGTAAAATGGTCTCTCATACCATCCTTCTCATCTCCATCAGCAGATATCATGATGATGTCTTCCAGAGTTATGGTAGCAACGAGATCCAAATATTATGCAATAAAGAGTCCTGTTGAAAATGGAGATGACTCTAGTTCATCTGGTCAAACTTTCGCGTCTACTCCTCCTTCTTCTGAACCATTACAGATTGAAAAACCAAATCCTTATATGATAATTCATTTTCCTCCTAAGGGTATTCTTCGTACGTCATTCTCCAATCCTCATGCGCGGGTTGCCAAAAATTATAACATCGTCAAAGATCTAGCTATGTCACCTTCGACGATGTTTGCCCTTGAAGTGTTGCAAACTTGTCCAACACAAAGGAAATTATTATTATCATCCATAGCAGTTGTATATCCTCAAGACTCCTATTTGATTGTTATTTATCTCGAGAATCATGTCCTGTGTCTCCCACACCAACTGGCTTTTTAGATACCAGTTCACATCAAAACTCTATGATTTTTTCAAATAGTGATTGATGAAGGAGCATCAACATGTACTATGTCCATTTCTTGTTGGAAAGACTTGGGTTCTCTAAAAATCAATCAGTCTCCCACAACTTTGAAAGCCTTCTATGGAATAGGTTTTCGTTCGTATGGACTTTTAAATTATTTTCCAATCGAGTTAGAGGGAAAAACAATTGCAATGGATGTTGAGGTTGTTGATTCTCAACTTGACTATAACCTTTTTCTTGGTCAGAGCTGGACTTATGCCATGGCGGTAGTAGTCTCGTCATATTTTAGGATGATTATGTTTCTTCACAAATGAAAAATTTTGAAAGTAGATCAATTGTCCTATTATACCTCTGACCCTAATTCTACCGGTAGTATCCCATTTGTTGGAAAATCCACCACTCCATATGAAGAAGTTGGTGTTTTCCTGCTCAAAGACTCATCTTTGATGGGAAATTTCATGTTCCCTCCACCTGTTCTTCTTCATAATGAAGCATAGATGAACATGATTACATCAAGTACTTTCGAAATGGGATATCCATGGAAGGTATCGTTAGAATCATAAATGATCTTATATGGCAATGAAATGCCTTGTAGTCCTTTTGAGTTAGCCTGTGAGGCCATTCAATATTTTTCCAACGCATCAACATATGATGATTATCAAATGAATATGATAATTGACGAATATTCTCATTTGTCATGCTTGGAACCAATCTTTATGCCTGATCCTTTTAACAAAGATTTTTTAATTGATGAAGGGATTCTATAATTTATGACCTTGGATGAAATGTCATGGAACAATACTCATCATCGTTCAACTTTATTACCATCCTTTGATATAATTGAGAATAATTTTTCATTATTGCTTTCATCTGAGACCCTTAGGGATCCTCAAAATCTAATATCTACCCTTCTTCCAGTTCTGAACAAAATTTAGGGAACATATCGGCAACAGTACCTATCAATGTCTCAGTGAAACCCGGAATAATTGAAAATATTCATATAGGAGCCTATTTTTGTTAGAATATATTTCAACTTACAAAGCTGTATTTCGGAAATTATGTGACATTTTTTCCTGGTCCTATGAAGAGATGCCAAGAATCGACCCTAGCATTGTTGTACATGAAATAAAAACTTATCTATATTCTAAGCCTGTTAGACAATTATTACGTCCTATACATCCACAAAAGTTGTTGATATCAAAACTAAGGTTGAGAAATTTTGAAAGCAAGATTCATTTACCCTATTCCTTTAACCGATTGCGTATCAAATATTATGCTCATTAATAAAAACCAAGGAACTATTCGAGTGTGTGTTGATTACCGAGATATCAATAAAGCTTATCCCAAGGACAATCATCCAACTCCGTATATCAACCAAATTGTCAACGACTGTGCTGGAAATGAAATTTTTTCCTTTATGGATGGATTTTTTGGCTACAAGCAGATAAACATACTCCCTGACAATCAATATAAAACCACATTTATTTGCCCATGGGGAAATTTTGCTTATCACAAACTCCCATTTGACCTAAAAAATGTTGGTGAAACTTTTCAACGAGCAATGTCTTACACATTCCACGATATCAAGCATATTGTTCAGCCTTATTTAGATGATCTCCGACTCATTCCATGAAACGACAGGATCACCCATTGCACTTAAAAGTGATTTTTCTTAGGTGTAGGAATTACAATATTTGCTTGAATCCGTACAAATGTGTTTTTTGTGTGTAATCCATTCACCTTCTAGGTTTCATTGTTTCAAAGAAAGGAATTCATGTCGATCCCCTCAAAGTAGAGGCAATTTTGAATTTTCTTGCTCCTTCTATCCTTACTCAACTCCAAAGTTTGCAAGGGAAGGCCAAATTTTTATGTAGATTCATCCATAATTACGCTAAACTAACACAGGGTTTTACTCGACTATTGAAAAAGGGTATTCCATTTTTTTGGGATGAGCTTGTTGATAAAGCCTTTGATGCATTAAAGCATGCACTGACTAATGCACCTTTATTTCATCCACCCGATTATCATCGAGACTACTTCATGTACTTAGTTGCATCTGATGCCACTATTGGCATGGTGTTATTCCAAGAGGATGATTCTAGCAACGAACATGTGATTTACTATGTGAGTAGGAGTCTCACTAAAACTAAGATTAAATATGCACATGTGGATAAGCTATCCTTGGCAGCTATGCAAGTTGTTCAATGATTTTGTCACTATATACTTCTCCGAAAAACCATCGTTATTTCATATTGCAACCCGAGGATGTACATTCTCACAAAACAATTGCTAGGTGGAAAATAATCAAAGTGGATATTCATTCTACAAGAGTTCGATTTGGAATTTGAAAGGTTCAAAGCAAAGAAATCCTTGTTTTTTGCTAAACTATTGTGTGACTTCCCCCATACCGATATAGAAATTGCAGCAAAAAATTCTTTTGCTAACGAATCTCACTTTCTTATTAGTGTGTTAGATCGGTTGTATGGAGACATCATTGTATGTCTCCAAACACAAACTTTTAGGCCTGAGTTATCCAGAACTGATCGTCGGCGAATCCAATACTAGTCCCAACAATACAACATTATTGGTGACACTCTTTATCGCCATGGAGCATGTGGCGGTCACATGTCTGGGTATGCTACTACCCAAAAGATATTATGTGCTGGTTATTTTTGGTCATCTATGTTTAAATAATGCATCACTAGAGTCTGAAAATGCCATAATTTCCAAATTTATGATCGCAAAATGTGAGCACCTCCCGCTCCTCTTCACCCAATCGTAGTTGTCGGTCCTTTTGCCAACTAGGGCATTGACTTCATCACGTGTAACCCTCACTCGGCCGGGGGACATGGATATATCATCCTTGCAGTTGATTACTTTACAAAGTGGGAAGAGGTGATGCCTACATATAGATACGATGGAAAAACTATAGCTATTTTCATTTTCAATCATGTGATTTCTCAGTTCGGCGTCCCACAAGCTATTGTTACAAACCACGGTAGTCATTTTCGTAACTTATGATGGTTGAACTATCCACGCAACTCAGCCTCCGCCATGATAGACCTACTCTATATTATCCACAAGCTAATGGTCAGTTCGAAGTTGTGAATAAAATTTTAACCAATATGATTAAACAGATAGTTGGTATGCATAAAGGAAACTGGCACTCTATGCTCTTTTCAACATTATGGCCTTACCGCACTACTGTAAAAACATTGATTAGTTTTACCCATTTTCAAATCTTCTATGGTTTGGAAGCTGTATTACCTATTGAATGTGAAATCCCATCTCTTAAATTAGCTTTTGAATTATTACCTGCTGCCTCTGCAGATGAAGAAAGCTTTGTACATTTAGCCCATCTAGATGAAAATCGTCGTAATGTCGTATTGGCTAGCGAAGCTCACCAAAAACGTGTCAAAGCCCAATACGATCAAAACGTTAATCCTCATACATATTCAGAAGGTGACCTAGTCTTGGTATATGATCAAGCTCATGACAAGCTAGGTGCAGGGAAATTCAAGCCCATGTGGCATGGCCCTTACATCATAAAATGCATATTAGCTAAAGGTGCCTATGAGCTGGTTGATTATGATGGTGTTCCTTTGGGAAAGCCCAAAAATGGTCTTTACCTAAAGAAATATTTTGCATAAAATTTTGGTGAATATTTGTACATTATTTACCATTTTTAGGTATGTGTGATAAATTAGTGTTTTTTACTACTTCTCCTGCTTATCTCATTTTTACACTTGATTTGCAGATGTCGAAATTTTCTCTGAATTACATTGGCTTCGTTGATGGCGCTAGTTGTAGTACTCAAAATTTATCTTCCAGAGCCTGGGTCATCTATTCACCCAGTGACGAGCTAGTCTCTATTCACAAAATATGTCTTAGTCAAACAATGAACAATATAGCGCATTCATTGAGCTATTGGCTGATTCCATTACATTTGGTATCTGGCGTTTGATCGCTAGGTTAGATTTGCAGCTCGTAGTATTACATTTAAATGGTTTCTATTCAGTAAGGACTCCGATCATGTTAAGGATGTTTTTGCGAGTTCATCTCTTGGAAAGGAAATTTGATTATATCGAATATTAATACATTCCGAGATATTTAAACACATTGACAGATGCATTGGTGAATCATGTGTTAAATAGACATTTTCAAAATTTGTAAATTAAAAACAATCTTCATTCATACATTGATCAAGATAAATATAGATAAAAGTATTATATTTTTCATTAAAATAGAGTTTGGGTTTGTCTACAAAATATGTCATCCGAGGACATAAGGCCCTGTGGCCTTTTATTTTCCGAATATGTTGAGACGAAAAATTCAAAAATGGTCCTAGAAACTAGAACAGCTAGGCATGGTGATGCTCATGATAACACACGATAGCACGAGAAAATCGATGCAGCAAACATCTGAGAGGCCCTAGAACCCCAACTACGTGCCTCTGATAGGTGCGTGGAATGTCATCAACTCCAGTCTTTGGGATGTTGGCAGTCAAACTCTCAAGGTTGTGCTCCAACTTTGTCAGGATTTCATCTGCCTTTGGGTTCATTGTCGCAGCTACGATAGGTTTCTCGCCTCATCTATCATATCTTCTCATCCCAACTAGTCAGGTTGGACCCACATCTGCACATGCATTTCATATAATTAGCCTCTGAAGACAAAATCACTTAAAAATTTGAAAATTTTGAAAATATGTCAAAATGAAAAATTCTTACCTAGATCACCTCACTACAGGACCGTCACCACCATGGCGTACCATCAGTGCAACCCACCTCATCAAGTGTGGATCCCTTGAACCCCCCTCGTCTTCCCGTATCTATTGTGGCCGAAGAATAGGAACCCTTTATAGGGAAAAAGAAACTAGAATGGCACCATAACCAAAAATTTTTAGTTTACCATTCTTGCACCTAGTCAGTTGGCCCTTCATATTTACCACTAATACCTCACACCAGTTGTATACTGTTGACTCCCAACATTCCTCCGGGACAATGGCATATGCTAGACTTTTGGTTTATATGGACCTCACATATGGGCTTCCAGAATTCATCAACATTCAGTGGAGGCGTTTTGCGAGAAGACAGCCGCTGGACTACGAGGGAGTCCCATTCAGGTGTCGTTGCTGCCACAAGGTGGGGCATTTATTTAAATATTGCCCACTTAACAAGTGGAACAACAATTGAGTAGGGCGACACTCCCCACATATTGCTCGTGAGCAAGTAGAACAGGCTCAAGATGACCTGGTTGATGAGGATTTGCCTCAAGCTTCGGTGGATATCCAGAGGTTGGCTTCCCCTCGCTCTGGTGGCACTACCACACTCTCGGGACCTATTCTGCACTCTCCGGAACTTGCCCATAATGCTCTGCTGAAGCGTGGTCGGCCGCTGCATAGACCCTCGCCTTCTGTACCTGGACTGACTACTGCTGCCTCGGGGGACTCCAATACTTCGGGTATGCAATCCTCCCATACTCCTCCCTCTCATTATATTTCCGATGTACATGTTTCAAATGCTCAGTTGTTCTCATTTGAAGCCCCTGTTCATAATGCATGCGAGGTTTGCCCCCCCCTGCCCTCTCTTCCCCTCTCCTTCCCTACCTCTGTATGCACCCCTTCCCCTCTACCCTTGACTCCCATGTCATTGGCTTTGGTTCCTAGATACATCACCCGATCTCGTTTGAGGAACATGGACCATGATTTGGTGGGCCTTGATATTCTCCACCCTCCACCCACACTCAAGGCTACCAGAGGTCGTCCATCTGAATTTAAAATCGGCCAAGCCCAAGCCGATGTCGACATTGCTAGGGGCAAACAATCTACCATTCCCGAGGTTCTTAGAGCGAGGACAACCCCTTCTGATCCCCCCATGAAGATTCTATCCTTCAATTGCAAAGGGCTGGCTAGGCCTGATAAAAAACTAGCCATGCACCATTTACTTGATGCTGAAGTTTTGGACATCATCTTCCTACAAGAGACTTTGGGTCCTACATTGGACATTACTCATACACTAGAACATATGCTGCCTGGGTGGAGATTTTCTGGTTTAGACGCCCATGGCCGATCTGGAGGCCTTGCTGTGGGCATTAATACCCGTTCTATTGTGGAAACCAAGGGCTGGGGTGGTCAGGGTTTCCTTGGAGCAGATGTTCTCTCTTTGGAGTTGGGGCTCTCTTTCAGGATTATTAATATTTATGGGACTTGCCAGAACCGCCCTGAATTCTGGGACCGCCTTCTTATGATGGATCTTTTTTCGGCTGAGAACCTCATTATTGGAGGGGACCTAAATTTTTCTATTGGACATGCGGAATCCTGGGGACTCCGGGCACAGAGGGATCCCCTCTCGGACTACTTTTCCTCCATTTTGGAACAGCACAGTTTCATAGACATACCAGCGGCAAAGATTCATGCTACTTGGAGGAACAATAGAGTGGGGGAGAATAGTCTGGCTAGGAGGCTTGACAGATTTCTGGTTAAGGAACAGGTTTTGGACTTGGGGCTCAACATCAGGCACTGGGTTGGCTCGGGTGGTCTCTCAGACCATCTTCCTATCTTTCTGGAATTGGATAATGGGAGAGACAAGCCGAAAGGGCCTTTTAAATTCTGCTCTACCTGGCTCAAAGATGAATCATACATCAGCATGGTCACTGATTATTGGAAAAGGAACCCTCCAGGGGTAAGAGGTACAGTCACTACTGGCTTTATCCACAACCTAACCGAGCTGAAGAAGATGTCCAGGGATTGGGCTCATAATAAAAGATTACAGGAGGACCTTGAACTTCATCAAATTGAGATAGAGCTAGGGCTCTTTGAGCAAGATCTGGGTGGCCTTTACAGCTCCGAAGAACATAAGCACCATATCTCTTCTCTATATTCGAAGCGAGGGAATATACTCAAGAATAGAGAGGAAATTTGGCATTTGAGGAGCAGAGCCATTTGGGTTCGGGAAGGGGACGCTAATACAAAATTTTATCACAAATTTGCTCAGGGCAGGAAGGCCATTAATACTATTTGGCATATGCAAGATGGTCAGGGGGGTACCGCGGACACATTCCCACAGTTTGCCTCTCTGGCTAACTCACACTTCAAATCCGCCTTCCCGGACACCAGAGACACCAATTTAGCAGAGATTATTAGAGTTGCACAGCTTTTCCCCAGGTACGTGGAACCGGAAGACGAGGAGGATCTGGTTCGGGAGGTCACTATGGAGGAGCTGGAAGCTACTTTGAAATGGTTCAGTAAAGACAAAAGCCCTGGCCCTGATGGCTGGACCGTCGAATTTTACCTATCTTTCTTTGAAGTGTTTGGGACGGATCTTCTCAGAGTTGTTGAGGAGTCTCGGACCTCAGGACAGTTGGAGGCTACCATCACCTCCACATTTATAGCCCTCATTCCGAAGATAGATAACCCTAATACTTTTGATGATTTTCGTCCCATTTCACTTTGTAATTGTTTGTACAAAATTATTGCAAAAATTATCGCTAATCGTGTGAAGCCTATTTTATCTAAGCATATCCTTCCTGAACAATTTGCATTCCTGAAGGACAGACAAATTCATGAGGCGATTGGGACGGCTCAGGAGGTTTTACACACCCTACACTGCAAAAGAGGTAAAAGTATGATTATGAAGGTGGACTTATCAAAAGCTTTTGACAGGGTTAACTGGTTATACCTGAGGATGCTTCTTACCCATCTTGGTTTTCCTTTCTCATTCATTAGATGGATTATGGGATGCATATCTAACATACCTTTCAGTGTTTTGGTTAACGGGAGTGCCACACCTTTCTTCACCTCGGCACGGGGACTGAGACAAGGGTGCCCTTTATCCCCGTTGCTCTTTCTTCTGGTTATGGAAGGTTTCAGTAGGATCACATCGGAGGAACATAGACGGGGTAGATTCAGGGGCATTAAAATCATAGAGAACTGCATCCTTACACACCTTCTGTTTGTGGATGATGTGTTGGTCTTTCTCAATGGCAGCGTTGGGGACATCACAGTGATCAGGAATATATTTTCCTTATTCTAGAAGGCCACGGGCATGCTCATCAATGAAGGAAAATCCATTTTGATGGTCACGGCCTGCTCACAGCATGAAATAAATTATGCACTTGACAGATTTCACTTCACGAAGTTGGATATGGTTGAGGGATTGAAATATCTGGGGTACAAGTTGAAACCAAATGGGTACAAGATTGCAGATTGGACTTGGCTCATTGCCAAGCTGGAGAAAAGGTTAAGCATTTGGTACCATAGATTCCTCTCGTGTGCTGGCCGTTTGACCCTCATCAAAAGTGTTCTGGAAGCGACTCCAGTTTACTGGATGTCACTGGCTTGGATCCCTAGGGGCATTCTTTCCAGGATACAAAATATATGCTGCAGATTTTTATGGAGTGGTAAATAGCCAGGCAGGATATTTTCTTGGGTCAAGTGGGATGCGCTCACCCTTCCTAAGAAATGGGGGGGTTGGGGCCTCAAGAAGTTGGATGATTTTTCATCTGCTCTGGCTGCGAAACTTGGATGGAAACTGGTGGTTTCGGACAGCTTATGGACCAGGGTTGCTTACTCGAAATACATTGCACCTGCACGAGTTGTGGATTGGATCAGAAGGTTGGCTGGTCCCTTCATAGGAATTTCGATTATATGGAAGGTTGTCCTTAAGGCTTTGGATCCCATTCGCTCTGGCATTACCTGGAGAATTCAGTCGGGGAACAGTGTCTGCATTGGCATAGATCCATGGATTGGTTGTGGTGAATCGTATAGACTGCCCCCTGGTCTTATAGCACATTTAACGGAGCAGAATATTACACACCTGGCTCATGTTGCAGACGTACACAACTCTACCTTTCTACATCAGGCTTGGAAATCTGTTGGTCAGCTGAATATCCCACCACTTTGGAGGCAGCACTGGCAGGTTTTCACTCAGACTCTTTTGGAGGCACATATCCGTATCACAGAGGGGGAGGACGAGATTATTTGGGCCCTGGCGAAATCTGGGAGATATACACCCAAGGAGGGCTATTTGGTCCTGGCTAACCCGCGTAAGCCTCAGATCATTTTTCAATGGTGGAAGCTCCTCTGGAAACTCAAAGCGCCTCCTAGATCCAGAGTTCTCATGTGGTGCATTTTAAAGAACAAGATCCCCATGGGGGATAATCTGCTTAAAAGGGCCTTTTATGGCCCTCACTGGTGTCATTTTTTCCATATTGATGGGGAGTCTACTTCTCATATCTTCCTCCACTGTCTGGTAGTTCGTAGTGCATGGCAACTGGTGTCTGAAGTTGTCCCCTCTAACTGTGATTGGCTTTCTGACTCTCTAGTTGAGGCCTGGGATTTGTGGTACCAATCTGTTTTGCCTCATAAATTGAGGAACCTACCCCTGTTGTTCTATTGGGCTATTTGGATAGCTTGGAACCGAATGATATTCCATAACATCCCTCCTAGATGGCCTTGCTTGGTGGCCATGATCAAAGCTGACTATGATCTCATCCCCGAGGACCCTTCTTCCCCCCCGCCCCATTCTATCTCCCTGGAACAGATCATCCCTGGTAGACCTTGGGCATACTTTGATGGGGCAGCACAAGTAGATGGTTGTGGTGGTGGGGCCATTCTACATTTATCCGAGAGGCACTCCTACAGTCTGTCTATGGGCTTTAGACGGGGCACAAATAACTTCGCAGAACTTTCAGCTGCTTATCATATCATTCACTATGCATTGGAGAAAGGCTGCACTGCATTACAGCTATTTGGTGACTCTAAGATTGTCTGTGATTGGTTGAATAGGGCATCTGCTTGCAGGACTTTCACATTGAGACACATTCTTGATGAGGCTTTAAGATTGATTTCACCATTTGATTTTTTTCCTGGTAATCATATATACAGCGAGCGAAACACAGATGCTAACCATCTTTCCAAAGAAGTGCATTCAGGGAGCAAGGCAACTGGATGATTATTGAACAGATCGATGGAGAACGCCACCAGTTATATCACAGGCCATTTATGGACTTTTTGATATAATTTTTTGAACAGACTTATATATTTGTATATATTTTCTATGTTGTTTTTTGATCTGATATGCGACCATTGCATTTGGTACTGTTCATGTTTTTTTATATTATCTCCCTGCGTGGATCAAGATAATATTCTTGGTGGACTTTTTGTCACTTTTGACTCTCCTTCAGACTCCGTCTGGGCACTTTACTGAGTGGTGGGGGTAGATGTTATTGCCTCCACCGATAGATATTTTGGAATATGCTTATGCATCTACAGAATGTAATTTCCAAAACTAATGAAATCACGAATTTTCGATGGGAAAAAAATAATAATAATAAAATAAATAAAAAATAAAAAATAAAAAATGTTCAATATTTTTATATTGTGATTTTCACTTTAATTTTTATGTGAATCATTATTTTTTGAAAAACACTGTGATTCTTATTATTATTTGACATGAAATTCATAAAAAAAAAATATTATTTAACCATTTTTTGTTAAATTTTTCCTTTAAAAATTGTGATTTTGACATGTTATTTCTAGCAAAAAATTATCAAAAAGTGTAATTTTTTTGTTATATTTATGTTCAAAATGTTTATTTTTATGTCAATTGTTAAAAATTATTGTTCTTTTAGAGACAATAATTTGATGTGCATTTAAAAATTAATTAACGATACATAAATATGTAGAATATCAAAACTTTAAAATATCAACCTTCTTCTTTAACTATGCAAAAAAATAAAAGCCTCACTACAAAAAACAAGAAAATATGAAGAAGAAGACCACTTCAAAAAATTTTAAATTTAGAAAATAATTATTCACATTTAATACATTAGAAAATTTAAAGCCAAAATCAGCGCCTTTTAAAATCAGCATGAAAATCACTAACATTCGAAAAACTAATGTACATAAAAAAATTAAAGTGTCAAAAACTATGCTAAAAAAATATATATGTATTCTACATCACCACTTTTAAAAATAAGTTGAATTGTTTTCTACCTCAATGAAATGGGTAGTCATATCAGTTCCTGTTTCAAAGTTTACATTGTTTTAGGACAACCTCTCTTGAATTTTCCAAATTCTTGACAACCATAACACTAAATCTTTGATAAATCTCTCTTCCTTTGAGAGGAGGAAGAAGATCCCTTTCACAACTTCTTGTGTTGAGGTCCAAACTTATTCTTTCCCTAGTTCTTGAAATGAGCAAAGTGTGTGCTTCCTCTTCCTAACAATCTCTTGTCAGCAACCTTAACTCTTCTTGAGCACAAGATGTCCATAGTTGATCAAATGAAGGGGATTCCTTCCCACTACTTATACCTACTGCAAAAGCATCCCATGATCTAGGAATACCATTGAGTATTGTGGTCACAATTTCTTGATCAGGAATGGTGTAACAGCCCTGGTTAATGATCTATGTAAAAATATATAAGACCATGGTCATGGGACCCGTATTACATCTTAATGGTGGGAAAAACATCCTAGTGGGTGTTCATTTCAGTTTACTATGGCTAAGGAAAATGGAAAAGGCAATGGAAAAGGCTTTAGAAAGGCATGAGGCATTAATTGACATTTATTTATGAAAATTATGGAAATTAGGAGAAAAGGAAGGTGAAAGGTCGCAAGTTGCATGTGAGGAGGAAAATGAAGGAAAATAACAGAAAATGATGAAAATAGAGGCCTCATTAATCAAAAGGCTTCTGAGGATCAGTTGGAAAGATTTTGACGGGTTTTTGGTGGATCTCTCTTTTATTCTCTCTCTCTCTCTCATACCCTTGGACAATTAGAGTTTTCTTGGAGCACTTTGGAATTGGCTCAAGAAAGGAAAAGAAGGCAAGAGGAAGGAAGGAGCAAGCAAGGAAGAGTAGGATCAAGCAGCTATAGCAGGATTATTGCAAGTATCGATTTGTATATGTGATCTCCTTGTTAGATTCGGCATGCATGGTATTGCACATGGTTCTTTGTTGTTATGGCATGGGTTTTTCCAGGTGTGACAGTGTTTTCAACCTAGCCTTGCCATTTACGGATAGCCATGGTGTGATGGAGTTATCATGTTTTGGTTGAGATGGATTGCCATATGGATTCGAAACTGAGTGAGGTGGATCTCCGAAAAAAATAACGCATGGCCTAGTGATCCCTGGATCATATTGTGGATTGTGGTAAATCCATTGGCCTAGTGACCCATGAACTAGACTATGGGTTGCAGTAAATCTAGGTATGGTATGCCTCGGTGGGCCTAGGAATCCTTGACCGGTGAATTGCGGGATATATGGTAAATCCTAGAGGTGGGTGCCCTCCATCAGGCCTAGTAATCCCAAGATGGGATATGCGGTAAAGCCTGGAGACTGGGTCTCAGTTTAGGGCCTAGTGATCCATTGTGGATTGTAGTAAAGCCTAAGAGACTAGGAGACAAGAAAATTCCTTGCGATGTAGGTGGAGAAATCTGGTGGCATCCATGCTTTTTTTCTTAGTGATTTGGTGGAGATCATGGTAAAGCTTGTTATTACATGTTTATTGTTTGGCCTAGTGATCCGGGATGGATTACGATAAAGCCTGGTTTCTATTTATGAGGGTGATTTGCTTTAGACTCACGATGCCCTGGTTGGTTATTTTGGTTTGATTCCCACATTCATGCTTGGAATATAGCACGAGGGTGAATGGCTGAAGAGAGAATTGGCTTAGCCATTCTGTGGTTGGGTGGAACGTGATAGTCCCATACCGGGTTTGATTTAGCATTCATTAATAAGAGGTTCTTTCCTTGATATCTTATGTATAAATTTATTGGTTTATATGTGGATTCTATGGTTGATGTATCCTTGCTATTTCTATTTTTATTATGTTGGTTATAAGCATGTATTATGATAGTGATGACATATGGATTTCCTCATGTTTTTACTTGTGAATGAATGTCCAATGTATCTATGACCTAATAGATGATAATGTAGCTAATGATATAAGGGAACAATTATTCTTAGTTATTCTCAGATAAGTATGAGACTCCTATGCTTAAATCTGTTGTTTACACTTATAGATTACATATTTGTGATATGTTTGATGAATTTCCTGTCATGGTTGGTAGGGGTCCAGTCAAGGGATTTTTCAAGTAATTGCATTTGTATCATCATACCCTTGTTATCTTTTTATTCTGAAGGAATCATTTAATTTTGGGTAGTGACTTGGGCTCTGGGCCTGAAAAAGTGGCTCAAATATCGAGGATGTTGGCACAACACTGAGAAAAATAGTCCCTGGATGCTGGCATACCAAGTTGTGGGAGCGTCCAGAACCTCTTGGATGCATGCATGCCCATATCATGGGAGAATCCAAGGATTCATTGGTCTAAAAACTCAGTGGGACCCAAGGTTTGGTTACTTGAGAGGTTGGGATGGTTCCTGGGAGTCTTATTGCTAATGTAGAAAGTCTGTATGGTGTGTTTCTGTCAGTTCCACTTCCTTAAGGTGACTTACGAGGTCAAATCATATCATCGTAACTTCTCGTCACATGCTTACACTAGCTCGCCAGTTACTTTGGTAGATGTGGGAGGAGGGTATTACAGAGTGGTATTAAAGCATGGTTCACCCCTCGGACTAGATGGGCAGTCTATTGGTCATGCATTCATGTCGGTTTCATATGTGTTCCTTATGCTTGTAGTCCACGTGCTTGTTGCATTTGCATGGTGTTGATCATGGTTTTACTGATGTGGCCATGTCAAGGTTGATGGTGTTTTTGTGGGATGTGTCATCATGAGTGTATGGTTGTATATGGATTTGTTGTCCATGTCAGTGTCTATATGTTGTTATGCATGCATTGTCATGGTTATAGATATGCATGTATAGTAGGGCAAACGTGCCTTTTGAGGTCATTGTATGCAATTAGGTCATTATGATGCTATTGGTATGTTATGAGGCTAATGTGTTGGTTGAGATAGAGCAGGAGATGCAGATCATCAGAATAAGGTTGCGGCATTAGACCTTCGGGGTAAGAGCAGATCATCATACAGGTTGTATGGTGGGCATGCATGTATGTAGGTTAAGGATTGTTATATGAATTATGGTTATGTGTATGCATTTCATTATGTTTATGTTATGGTTACATACATGATAAATGCTAGTTGGTTAGTGTGGTCATATACACGTGTCAGATAATCATGAATGATAGTAACATGTGGTTGTATGCATTTTTATTATTGTTTTATGTTATATAAATTGATGATTATGTTATAGGTTAACTTCTTGTTGTTGTTGTTATATGATAGTTAGCTTGATGGTTAGGTTATATGTTGTTAATGAGCATGATATATAACTTGTTGTTGTTATATGCTAGTAACTTGATGATTACGGTTATTACATTAAGATCTTGATGTTATATGCATCATACTAATTTGGATTGGTCTATGAAAATGATTAGGGTTATGACATTCAGGTATGAGTTAATATGTTGTGATATTATGTCATACTAATCTAGCTTAATTGTGCAGACAAGATAGCCTCCCGTGAGATACATTAAGTTATAAGTTTGCTTATGTCATATATTTGGTGCTTGATTGTTTGATTATGTCATCTATTTGGTGTTTGAGCGTTTGGTGTCTATTATGTCATCTAGTTGATTTATCTAACATGATACATTTATAGTTTGTTTGAATGTTTGATTAATTGCATGATATGAGTAGGTGTCTATAAGATTGCATGAAGGAATGATGTTGTTTTAATATGGTTGTACTAATACATGTGTTGAGACAGCTGATATGTACTTGAGTGTAAGTAGGTGATAGTTGTAGAATTATGTATTATGACTGATGAATGTGAGTTGATTGTTGAGTATGACATGGCTGTTAGAATTGGTAAGGGTTGATTCTAAATTAATATACACGATGTCTTGATCTTTGGAACGTGAGACTGACATGTCAGAGAAGTTGCAGGCCAACATGCCTAGTATTAACTTGACAAGGTAATGGTTGATGTGTTGATATAACTAACAGTTGCGTGATGTGACAGTGCATAGTAAGACTCAATTGCAGCAAGGTAAGGTAACTAGTACGTTTTTATGTGTATTTATGCACTGATAGTTATGTGTTTATAGAAGTATGATACAGGGGATTGCATGGAAAAGTGATTGCCATGAAATCTTGAAGAAGGCTCAGGTTGAATTTTTCCCTTGGAAGCACTGGGGACCATGGGGATTGAGTGATGGTGTTTGTTTAGAGTCTTTTGATTTTTATTCTTTGTGCTTTTCTTGTGCTTGATTTGCAGTTTTGTTTGTGTCTTGTGCATGGCCAAGCCAAAATTTTGTTGTGGTGTCTTATTGTTATTGGTTTTCATGGTTTTCTTCTTATTTTTGTTTTTTCTTACCTTTTATGTCTTGAGGATCTTGGCAATTGGTTGGGAAAGAGGAAAGTTAATGGAGCTCAAGGAGAGTTGAATGAAACCCAACATGTAATGAATCTTTGTGCATGTATAAGAGAAGTTGAAGGCAAGAATGTGACAATCGGTTGCACTGGGTCAGACATTGGTGTAAATGGAGAATGGCAATACAATCATGAGAAAGGTGATAGGAAAGGTGAAGTAAATGGATCTGAGGCATCAGATGCCTTGGCTATGTTGTGAACGATTGTTCTCAATGTTGTGCATAGTGTGCGCAGATAAAGGGAGTTCTCTTAACCTTGACCTTATGCTATCTGTTAATTATGTTAGGACCATGATTATGCTGATGTTCATATATGTATACATGTATGTATGTCATCTCTGATGGGGTCGTCATGAATCATGGTTGTTTAATTAATGTCTATATGTATATATGTGTGTATGTATGTCGTTGTCTGACAAGATCATGATTGTTTTATGCTAATGTTTATGTATATGTATGTATGTATCCATGCATCTATGTCATTGTCCAAAAGGGTTTCCAGGGATCATTTGTGGAGGAATGATTGCTTATGCAGGTGAATGGCATGACGAGGTTATTGGTTTATGAGAAATGAAGTGGGAAGAGTAGTCATGACAAATATATGAGGTCAGTATCATGTGGATATGAATTTATATTGTATGCTTTTATTATGCCTATGTTAATGTTATGACATGTAACTCTGAGGGATACATCAGCTGAATGAAAGCAGTGAGATCTGCGACATTCTAGGATAAGGATGGATGGAGGAGAGACACTAGAAGCAAGGTTTCTTGGTAAAGATAGTGTGGTTTTGGATGTGCAGTATTACTATTGTGTATATGTTGTGGATGTTGTATATTCAGTGATTGTACCTATGATGATGTGCAATGTTGTATATGTAGTATTGTGTACATATGATGTTGTATGCCTATTATATATATGGTGTGGTGTGCATATTGCATATGCAGTGTTGGATATATATGGTGCTATGTACATGTCGGATATGTGGTGTTGTGTACATATTGTACTATGCGCATGATGGATATGTGGTGTTGTGTGCATATGGTGTTGTGTGTAGGTGGTGTTGTGTACATGTCATGCATATGGTGTTGTGTACATGTGGTGTCATGTGCATGTTTTGCATGTGGTGTTGTGTATGTCTGGCGTTGTACACATTATAAAAGTGGTACGATGTACATGTGGCATTGTGTACAAGTTGTGCAAGTGGTGTCATGTACATGTGATGTTGTGCACATGTTGTACAGGTGGTGCTGTGTATAGGTGGTATTGTGTACATGTTTTACATACGGTATTGGTTTACATGTGGTATTGTGTGCATGTCGTACATGTTGTATTGCGGGCACGCGATACTATGTATGTACAATGTGTAGTCGTGGTATCGTGTCATATGTATTCATTATGTTGTACTTTGTGTACATATTTGTGTTGTGTTGTACACTGGGTGTAGGTGTATGTATTTTGTTGTGTTGTACACCAAGTGTAGGTGTATGTATTGTGTTGTTTTGTACACTACCTGTGTGGTATGTTAGGTGTATGTGCATGCATTGCATGGTGTTGTATGTCGTGTGTGGTTGTATGTGTGTGATTCACACTATGTGTATGTGCACATGGTTGAGGAGAAGACACTGTGTGTTTGTCAGGTGTGGCAACCAATCCGATGTGCGTACGGAATAAGGACAAAGGTAGCAACTAAGGATTGATTAAAGGATAAGTTTTAGTATTTTATTTCAGTTTTATTATGCATGTGATCTATGATTATGACTTGTGATGGTCAAATGTGATTTATGATTATGGTTTATGATTATTTCATGTGATTCATTATTTTAATTTATGATGGTTGAGTTTGAGCTAACTGATATGTTCATTTTGATCAAACAATTATTTTGACTTGTTGTGACAAGAAGTAAACAGGATTACAAGTGTACCTTAATGACGAGCTACCAATTAGGTATGATGTGAATTTATTTCAATTTATTTTAAATCTAATTGAAGTTATGTGCTTGCTAGGTACAGAAAGCACGGAAATGCCTAGTTGGGTGGTTGAAACTGATAGAACTAGCAGTGTCAATGAAAGGAATTGGAACATGCAACATTATGTTGGTAAAGCACTTCAAAAGTAGGGCCATTGTGGGACACTGGTACCCAATAGTGTCCATTTATATCCATGATAATTCTATGACTGGTATGATGGTTTTGAGGTAGGTATATGCCTTGGTTGTTTGACCTTCTGATGTGAGGATGCCTTACCAAGGGATGGATCATCTGGGATAGGGGATGTCAGGCAACTTGGAAGGTGTGTGACTGCACAAAAGGGGTTGACCGGATTGCTTGAGGAACTATGTAGTAGAGAAGGGAAGGCTGGGAATATATTTGTTTTGTTCATTAGCATTTCCAAATGGAATCAAATGCACATTGGGAGTGTGTCCTGGAATAATGATTCGGTAACTGTTCACTGAGATGGAAAGTGGCGCAGGATTATAACCTTAGACATTGGATGTAGATTTAACCTTGCAGTGGATTTTGGACTTCCTGGGAAGGAGGTGAATCATGGTACTACTTTGAGGGTGGAGGTGTGAACCTCTAGATTCCCTTGTTGAGGATGTAGGAATTGTATCCTTTTATTTTTTGGATGAGAAAATGTGCATTTGTGTATATCATTGTATATAATGTATCAAGATGGATTTATAAAGTTCATAGACAATATGATTATTTTTTGGGCAAAGAAAATGTGTATGTGTGTATATGTGGTCATTATTGTAAATACCATAATGATCTATGTTATAAATCTCCAGTAAATGGTGTGATTGTCATGTTCCAACAGTGGTCATTCTAAATACTGCAACGAGATGTGTTATAAATCTCCATGGGTAGTATATTTTGTTTTCAGCAGTCTTGTTGGTTATAAGTGTCAATGAACACTAAGGAAGGTTTTCCCCTAAGGGGGAGGGTTCTATTAACAACCCTGGTTAAAGATCCATGTAAAAATATATAAGACCATGGTCATGGGACACATATTCTAAGTTGAATGGTGGGAAAAACATCCTAGTGGGTGTTCATTTTGGTTTATTA
Source organism: Pinus tabuliformis (assembly GCA_031772625.1). Taxonomy (NCBI): domain Eukaryota; kingdom Viridiplantae; phylum Streptophyta; class Pinopsida; order Pinales; family Pinaceae; genus Pinus; species Pinus tabuliformis. The sequence goes on along the minus strand of CM062805.1, from coordinate 696,563,697 downwards.
TGGCTAAGGAAAATGGCAAAGGCAATGGCAAAGGATTTCGAAAGGCATGAGGCATTAATTGGCATTTATTTATGAAAATAATGGAAATTATTAGAAAAGGAAGGTGAAAGGTCACAACTTCGATGTGAGGAGGAAGATGAAGAAAAATAATGGAAAATGAATAAAATAGAGGCCTCATTGATAAAAAAGATTCTAAATATCAGTTGGAAAGCTTTTGATAGGTTTTTGGTGGAGCTCTCTTCCATTCTCTCTCTCTCTCATACTCTTGGACACTTAGAATTTTCTTGGAGCACTTTGGCATTGGCTCAAGAAAGGCAAAGAAGGCAATAGGAAGGAAGAGTAGGATCAAGCAGCTACAACAGGATTCTTTGCAGGTATCGATTTGCATGTGTGATTTCCTTGCTAGATTTGGCATGCATGGTATTGCATGTGGTTCTTTGTTGTTATGGCATGAATTTTTCCTGGTGTGATAGTGTTTTTAGTCTAGTCTTTCCATTTCCGGATAGCCATGGTGTGATGGGGTTCTCATGTTTTGGTTGAGTTGGATTGTCATATGGACTCGAAGCTGAGTGAGGCGGATCTCCAAAAGAAAGGACACATGGTCTAGTGATCCCTAGATTGGACTATGGATTGTGGTAAAGCCACTAGCCTAGTGACCTCTGAACTAGACTGTGGGTTGCACTAAAGCCAGGTATTGTGTGCCTCAGTGGACCTAGGAATGCATGACCGATGAATGGAAGGATATATGGTAAAGAATAGAGGTGCGTGCTCTTTGCTAGGCCTAATAATCCTGGGATGGGATATGCAATAAATCCTGGAGAGTGGGTCTCAGTTTAGGACCTAGTGATCCAGTGTGGATTACGGTAAAGCATGAGAGACTAGGAGATAGGAAAATTCCTCACGATGTAGGTGGAGAAGGTGGAATGTGTGCTTGTTTTGGCCTAGTGGTCTGGTGGAGATCATGGTAAAGCTTGTTATTACATGTTTATTTCTTAGATTAGTGATTCGGGATGGATTAGGGTAAAGCCTAGTTTATATTGATGAGGGTGAGGTGATTTAGCCTCAGGATTCCCTGGTTGGTTCTTTTGGTTTGAGTCCCACATTCATGCTTGGAATATGGCACGGGAGTGAATAGTTGAAGAGAGAATTTCCTCAGCCATTCTATGGTTGGGTAGAACATGGTAGTCCCATACCGGGTTGGATTTTGCATTCATTAATAAGAGGTTATTTCCTTGATATCTTATATATAAATGTATTGGTTTATATGTGGATTATATGGCTGATGTATTCTTGATATTTTTGTTATTATTATGTTGGTTATACGCATGTATTATGACAGTGATGATGTATGGCTTTCCTCATGTTTTTACTTGTGAATGAATGACGAATGTATCTATGACTTAATAGATGATAATGTAGCTAATGATATAAGGGAACAATGCTTCTTAGTGATTCACAGATAAGTATGAGACCCATATGCTTAAATTTGTTGTTTACACCTATAGATTACATATTTGTGATATGTTTGATGAAATCCCTGCCATGGCTAGTAGGGGTCCAGTCAAGGGCTTATTCAAGTATTTGCATTTGTATCATCATTCCCTTGTTATATTTTTGTTCTGAAGGTATCATTGAATTATGGGCAGTGACCTAGGCTCTGGGCCTGAAAAATTGGCTCAAATATCGGAGATGCTAGCACATCACTGAGCAAAATATTCCCTGGATGCTAGAATACCATGTTGTGGGAGCATCCAAAGCATTCTGGATGCATGCATGCCCATATAATGGGAGCTTCCAGGGGTTAATTGGTCTAAAAACTTAGTGGGACCCAAGGGGCTGGTTACCTAAGAGGTTGGGATGGTTCCTGGGAGTCTTATTACTAATGTGGAAAGTCTGTATGATGTGTTTCTGTCAATTCCACTTCCTTAAGGTGACTTAGGAGGTCGAATCACATCATAGTAACTTCTCATCACATGTTTACCCTGGCCGGTCGTTTACTTGGGTAGATGTGGGAGGGTGTTACAAATGGATTCTTCAATTACTTGAATTTCATATCTTAGTTTGGAAATCTTCACGAATTAAGAAGCCATGATTTTGTCATTATTCTTTCCTATAATTCAAAGCTCATTCTTTAAACTCATGAATTGACCAACATTCATAATAGCGTAGATATTTGTTAGGGCATTATACATATTCTTGGAAGTATCATGCTTTGCAATGTAGGGAATGAGATGATCTCTAATGGAGTCTACTATAGGACTCATGGTAGTGATGCCATCCTCCTTAAACTTCTATTTTCCTATTGCATCATCTGGTTCAACAAGCTTCCCTATCACAATGTCCAAAACTTTTCTCTTAGCAAGAATAAGATCTATTTTATGTTTCCAAGCCCTAAAGTTTGATGCTCCCTCTAACTTGTTCTTAGATTTCATAGAAGCAACCATAGATTCCAATCTAAAATAAGGACTTCAATAAAATGTTCTCTATGTTTTTTACAAGGGTTAGATCAATGTTCCTTCCTTCCTTCGCCAAAGCTTTGATACCATGTTGATTTTCTAAGTGAAATAGATATTAGCACAATATTTCTTAAATTCTGATAATTAATTTTGATGGAGATCTTATTTTAAATTATTTAAATATATCATTCAACAATAATACTTTATAAATTCAACCATAAAGAACAGTAGAACAATAGATATCACAATGCACAAAAGAAGATAATTTTTACCCTGGGAAAACCCACCAAGGGGAAAATCCCAAGAACATTTTCAATAGAGAAATTATTCTTGTTCAATGAGAGACAAACCTATACCTATGGTCAAACCTAGTATTCACATCCAAGTTAAGACTCCCAATCTGATACAACATTTTTTTATGCTTTTCCTGACCCCAAATTTGAACCCTCCTACAATTTCTAGTCACCCTAAAATTTTGGCCCCTGCAGTTGCCCAAACTTTCAGCCCCCAGAAATATAATGCCCCGAAAAACTGTGAAGTAGAGGGAGAATAATCTATCCACATGTGCAAGTTTCAATACAAATAAGAGAGATTCAAATATTCCTTCTATTCATCCTTCTTGTCCTTCGCTTGCTTTCCTAGAACCTGTCTTCTGTGACAGAATATGAATGCTCCAGTGGAGTAGGTCAAGCCGCCTTTATATAGTAGTTTGTCTTGGATGAATGGATTTGTCTTTAGCCAAGGTTGACTTGACTTGGAGGGAGGCTAACTTGACAACTTTTGGAGCCAAAAATTACATTTCAAAAATTCAATTTTTCTTCTTTAAAAAGTCCCAATAAGATTTTGACTCAAAATAAACTTTCTTTTGACTAGCATTTAAAGTGTGCATTACCATGATAAATACAAATACATCAAGTGAACAAATAGGAATTATGAAGATCTACCATAGTTACAAATCCAACACTATGTAACCTATCTATGTAGCATCCAGATTATAGCCTCCTCACAATAAAATATGATGCAAAGGGTTCTCTCAAATGAAGTGCGCATTCGTACAAACTCCAAGCAACAAAAGGACCTCCTTCTCTCCACAAAAATTTAGATCACTAAAATTCATTTTGTCCCGAAGTTTCATAGGAAGGTTGAGTTCTCTTTGTTTAATGAGGGGAACACACAAATGAATCAACCTCAACGAGAGACTCCTAAAGAAGATAACGCCTCTTAAGGTATCCAGATCCTCATTTACTTTCTAGGATGAAATGTACTTTTTGGTTTTTAATAAATTTATTTTGGAAATGTTACAAAAGCTACAACAAGATAATTAGAATTACATATGTAAAAATGAAGAATTTGGATCATAGGAACTGTATGAATCTAGAAACATTTTTTTGGAGAAATATCGTCCTATTAATATCGACATGTAATTCCTGAGTATTTTTACTCAAACCCTTTTAATATAAAAATCCTCAGTTCTTGTAAAAAAATGAAATATATATATATATATATATATATAAATATATACACACACACACACACACACACACACATGAAGTTGATATCAACATAAATTAGTTAACATAGATCTTCAAATAGTTTATTTAAATTTGTGTTGAAATATTTTTGTAAAATATAAGGTTTAAACTTCTTACTCACACTATTTTTACTTCTAATTAATTTATCTATTTTTAAAGTTGATATGAAATTAAATTCTGTCATGTGAACATCCAAAGATTTTATATATGACTGAGAGTGAGTGACGGATTGTAATATCAACAACAAATTGAGTGACCATAATGAGGTTGGGATTCTTAATATTTTTAATTAAAACTAGCTAAACATGCATTTTTGTTTTTGTTTTTTATTATAACAAACATTATTTTTATTTTTTTTAAGATGAATATGTGTGAACTCCGCGTTGAGTACAGACGGAATCACACATCGCCTTTATATTGATCTATAGATTACACCTCTCGACTCAAAAATAAATTTTTATTTTTTGTTTGTTAAGTTTTGTGAGTCCTAAGATCACTGCATGCTTAACATTTGGCTTGAAAAACCGTGACCTGGGGGCATCTAAGTCGTCAAAATCACCGAGGGATCACACTCAGCCTGGGCCAAACTAGCCCTTAACATGGCTATATTTTTGCCCACAAAGTTTCAAACCAGTGACCTTCACATCACACAATGCCTTAACAGTACACCTCGTCATCATCTATTTTATGCCCTGTGGAATAAGATTTTTTTTACTGTAACTTTTTTTACATAATATATACATAGTTGACATTGAAATATTTTATTTAAGATTGACCTTCTGCACATTAAAATTTCTATATATATTAAATGTTACATAAATGTTTGTCTATCTATCTATATTTATGTACGTATACATTGAATTATTTTTGTTATTAATATTTTATAGAAAGTTACTGTGAAGTCCATATTAAACATTGAAATCATTACAAATCTCCCTCACAAATTTAATCAAAAAGCATTTATTAATGGAACTTTATTTATGTTAAAATCTTTTACTCAACATGCATATTGAAATATTTGATCTATAACCCACAATGAACATTTTTTTTGTTAAGAAAAGTAAAAATATAAGGAAATTTTAAATTTAAATTTCACTTTATTTTTTACTATATAAAATTTTGTTATTTGATATGAGCAATGAAATATTTTATTTATGGCTAGCACTATTGTTTTTGTTATTAATATGTTTTTGTTTTAAATATTACTAGTATGGATCCATCTTAATCTCGGATCTACGAAGCACCTAAAGGGATCAAATCTCTTGATATGTAGACCACCTCAGAAAACCTAGAAAAATATTTGCACCTCAAAATATGTAATCTCTCTAGGAACTTGATAAATCCATGGTTAAGATGGATTTCATGTGTAATTTTTCATTGTTTAAATTGCACTTTTAATGCTTAAACATATATAATGCCTTGCAAGTCCCCTTGGGAACTTGGAATGTGTAGACTACACAAATTAAAATTTGCAATTCCAACAAATCTTTGCTCAATTTAAAATAAAAATAAATAAAAAACATTTGACTAAAAAATATACTAAAAAAGGGGCTAAAACTTAAAATAGTGAAACTACTTGGAAAATTTAATATTCTAACCATAATAAATATTTGTTTGGTTTCTTTATATAATATGTGTGAGGAAAAATACTGGGGGGGGGGGGTGAATCAGTATTTTAAAACTTACTTCAACTTTAATTTTCTTATTCCAATTTCTATACACGACTGTTATTCAGTGAACCTGTGTACATACACGACTATGATGAAATAAAACTGTGTATATCCAGTCAACTAGCTTTAAATATAATTCATCATTTGTTAATCTTCCACCAATGCATCATCACTTCATTAAAACATGTATTAAGCATAAACTATGAGCAGTAGAGATTAGATAAATCATCAACACATAAGAAACACATTAACACACATGAACACCAAGATTTTAGGTGGAAACCCAATGTGGGAGAAAACCATCACTATTGTCGTATTTGTCTTCTTTTAAAAATAAAATAATATTCTTACAATCTTGTACTAGTGCAGACTTTAACCAGTATGCAGGCTTCTACCTACAAAAGGCTACAACCTTCTCTCGTTTTTCATCTCCTAATGGAAAGGATCTACAACCCCATTTCCGAAGATTGTTATCCTCAACTCTTTATGGATCACTTTTTAGAATGTTTCAAATTAGATCCAATTTCAACTATTCTGAAATCAATTACTCAAATACTAAACCAACTGAATCATCAAATCAACCAATGTAACCAATGCAAATAGATCAATCTAGATCAGAACAGATCATGCCAATGCATATCCACTCACCAATATACCAAGTCAAACATTGCTACCCATCATAGAAACTAACTGCTTCCACTGCAAACCCTTATCAATCATACATTAGATTGTATACGCTATTGTTCTTAATCATACCTTTGTATGTATGCGCTTCTCCTGAAGCATACTCGCGTATAGATTTCAAAAATGTTGATACCTAAATCTACATCACTATCACACTGAAACAATAACTACATCACATACTAAACCCATCATATATCACAGAGCCAAATACAGATCATTATATAGTAGCATCATCACTTAGTTAACATTTCATTCCACAATCAGTTCAACCCAAATAGTATTGTCAAACACAGATCATTATGAGAGAGACATCATTGAAAAACAACAGCAAACATATAAGAACTGATCAACCATCATTAACAGTTCATGATTCAAAGCCCTAGCAATTGTACACACCTTTTATAAAGAACACATGCGTATGTACACGCTTTAAATATTTCACACCTGCATATAGATTTTGAAATTTTGCAGAATATATATGCCACTCCCCTGAAGTAGATTCACATATGTACGCGACCTTTCTGAAGAGGACCTATGTACAGATCTATAATTACTGAATCATTCCTTCGCTGCAAACACAAAACATATTTCGCAACTCTTACTGTCACATGTTCATGTCATAATATCATTACCATAACCTATTTATCATTGTTAGTCATAATCATAAAGGATCAAGAAAGCATGTTTATTAATCACTACAATGCTTTCAGATTTATCAAATTTGAACCTCCTTCATACCACTTGGTGCACCCCTGAAACTCTGAAACATTTGACTCTGAAATCGTTTGACACATTTTAGAGTTTCATAAGGATTTTTATCATTGTTTACCAAACCATAGTTCATAAGGAGCTTTATCATTTTTTACCCGAAAATGAGCTTTGTTGAGGATATTTACGGTTGTATGCGTTGCTTCTCCCAATAAGTATGAGGTGTTTCAGACTCATCAAGCATGACACGTGCCATTTTTTGGACTGTTCTATTTTTTTTTTGGGAACTCTATTTTGTTTAGGAGTTTTAGCTATAGAAAACATCCTCTTGATACCATGTTGTTCACAAAAGTAATAAACTCAGCTGATATAAACTCTCCTCCTCTATCAGATCTAAGACATTTGATTTTTAAGTATAACTCATTTTCTACTGGATATTTGAAGACCTTAAATTTATCAAATGCTTCATATTTATGTTTCAATAAGCCAATCCAACACATTCTGTAAATCATCAATGAATAATATGAAGTATTGTTCACCTCGAGGAGACTTCTTTCTCATAGGACCACACAAATCACTATGAATAAGTTCAAGTGGCTTACTTGAAGTGCCTTCTTTTAGCATTAAACTGAACTCTGGTTTGCTTACCTAATTGACATGATTTTCATATGTTATTTTCTGGCAGAGGGATGTTAGGAAAGTCGGGCACTGCTCCCATACTACCTGACTTGTGTAATTGAGTGAAGCTTAGACGTCCCAATATTTTGTGCCAAAGCCAACTTTCTTTTGATTTTCTCAAGTAACAATGCTCTTGACCACCTTCCATTACATAGACATTAATTAGAGTTCTTGTTCCTTTTATTATGATCTTACATGTATGTAGATTTTGTACCACATAATTCTTTGATCTGAAAACAACCTCATTCCCTTGGTAACACATTTTAATAACACTCAACAAGTTATGTCTTAATCCATAAACAAACAAAACATTTCCATCTTTAACCTTACCTTTTAGAAAAACAATTCCTTTTCATTTGATAGCAGCAGGTAAGTTATTTCCAAAGGTTACATTCTTTTCTTTCTTTATTTCACTAAAGGACATAAAATTATCTTTATCACGTCATACGCTTTGAGCATCCACTATCAATGTACCATATATTTTCTTGATATCCTGCATACAAAGCTTAGCCATAATTTTTAGATTCTATGTTTTTCTTTTTCCATACCTTGGATGTTATTGCCTTCTACTCATTTTGAAGAGTTGGTGTCATTATGCTTTTGCATTCAGTTTCTCTATGCCCAAAATTATTGCACATTAAATATTATGTTTCATCTTGAAGAGGTGAGAAAGTATTGTAAGAGTATTTCTTTAATCTAATCTCATTATTTTATTTTCTTTCTTATCTAGTCATGATAGTTTTATAAGTGACATATTGAGAAGCCTTATGACCAAAATTATGACAGGTGAAGCGTTGGCCATTGAAGTAGAATTTATTGTGAGTATAGTACCTTTTTGTGTAATTTCCCCTTTGATTGTGGTAAGGGTGATTTTGCTGAGAGACATTTGATCCTTCATTCCTTTCTTGAGAGTTGAAATTTTGTTGACTACCTCCCTTTACTACATTGAGATAATTGCATGTACCTGTTTCAGAAGATGTTACAGTGTGTAATGGTTCTCCATTGTATCCAAGGCTTGTTTTTATTAAAGGAGAGAATTGTACTTTGATGATTTCTTCTAGCATATCAAATCCTTTAGGAAATCTAAGGTTTAGGCCTTTTATTTTCTCGAGTTCCTTTCTTAGACTTACTATTTCTAGTTCCAACTTTTCGTTATACCTCTCCTTTTCTATAATTTGTTAGTTTAGAGCTTCTTCTGCTAATTTAGTTGCTTCTAGAAAAACATTAAGCTGAGTTATTTCTTCAATGATATTATCCTTTTCTTCTAGAGCATCCATAAAAATGTCATCAGACTCATCAATCATTTATCTTCAAATTCCATAAGTAATTGATCATATTCTTGATCAGACTCACCATCTTCACCATTTGAAAGACCATCATTATCTTTATGTGTGTAAAAACTTTTCTTGTTTTCAAACCTTCCTCTAAAATTTACTTTTGCATAAATTTTCCCTTTCTTGTGGTTTTATTTATAAGGGCATTTATCAACATAATTACCAACTCTTCCACAAGAAAAAAAATTGAAAGGAAGCTTACCTCGAAATCTGTCAATTCCCACTTGGAGTTTCTTTACAAAGTTCACCTCTTCTTCATCTTATACATAACTTGATTCCTTAAGATCCTCCTTTTCTTTTCCTTTAGAAGTATCTTTGAATGTTGCTTCTCTAGTATTTGAAGGACCCCATTTTCTCATTTCATAAGATGTTAATATCCCATGAAGCTATAACCCACAGTAAAAACCATTTTTCGTCAACATTTCAAATCTTAATAGGGATCCATCATCAGAACTTCTTGAATGATGATAGAAGAAGAGCTTGAATGAGGGTTTTAAATAGTTTTTAATAGTTTGAAGTGAGAAGATTTAAATGGATGTCGGCTTGTTTTAAACATTTTTTATTTATTATTATCCTTATTTTTTAAATAATTTTTAATTAATTTTAAAGTATTTTAAAGTATTAAAAAAAACAATTTATTAATGTAATAATAAATAAATACTTTGATTATTTAATCTTTATCATCAATATTTACTACTAAATGTTTAAATTTGTTATTAAGGTTTTAATTCAGTTAATAGATTCATTAGTGGATCCAAATGATAATTAATCAAAATTGTTATAATAAATATTTACATTAAATATTAGTATTAATATTCAATATATATTAGTAATAATATGTGAAAATATAAATATTTAAATTATTATTACTAAAAAGTAATATTAGTGTAATATTAAATATTAAATATTAATATTAAACATTAAATACTAAAAATATATTAATATTATAATTAATAATAATAATATTAATATTAATGTATTAAAAATATTATAATTGATAATAATATTAATGTTAATGCATTAATAATAATTAATAATTAATAACTAATAATTAATATTAATATTAATATTAATATTAATAGTTAATAATAATATTTATAACTAATAATTAAAATTAAAATTTAGTATTTAATATTTAATAACTAATAATTAATATTAATAGTTAATAATTAATATTTAATATCAAATCTTAATAATTATTACTAAAAGATTAATTTTTGTTAATAATTTATTTAATTAATAGATCATAATAAATAATAAATAATAGCATTATAAAATAAAAATTAATGATAATAGTAATAGCTATTATCATAATTATTATTGTAAATGTTATAATAAAGACCTAATAGTCTTGAAAATTAATATTAAGGAGAGTAACAGTGAAAGTAAAGCTACTAATTACTAATTGCTAGAATAGGAGAAAGATATCTACCCACTGAGCGCTATACCTGAGATGTACTGGTGATCCTAATTTCTCTGATTAAGGGAAGCCAGCTTCCACTAATCTCAATACCATTGTCCCTGTTGAGATTATGTGGATGTTTGATAATCTCAAGAGCTTCTCTTATCTTTCACCTATGATGTTTTTCTTCACGTGCGATAATTGAAGTGTTTTCCAAGCAGACCTGGTGCTTGGTTTTTGAGGAATGCTCTACAAGGGCCGAAGTTCGAGACCTTTCATTCCTAATATCAGCGCCATGTTCCTTGAGTCTTGTCTGCAAGGATCGACCAGTTTCGCCAATGTAACTTTTTCCACATGAACAATCTATTTTATAGACTCCCTTAAGCTGATGTTTATTAATATTATCTTTGACAAACCTCATACCTTGCCTAATAGTTCCAGGGGCTGAGAATTGCGTGATTATGTTTTTCTTTCTAAGGATTTTAGCAATCTTATCTGTCACTCCTTGAATATAAGGAAGAAAAACCCTCCCACACTCAGGTTGGTCTTGGTCCTTAGGCTTATGAGATAACAGCTTTCTTCCAGCTCTCTTTATAGCTACTTTAATTTATTTTTCTTTGTAGCCTATACCTTTAAAAGTTGAAACTAAATGCTTCTTTTCTTCATCCAGATGCTCAGAGTCAGAAATTCGAAGGGCTCTGATGGTGAGAGTGTTTAGAACACCAAACTTCTGGGCTGGGTGATGGTGGGAATCAGCATGGAGGTAGTTTTCTGTGTGGGTTGACTTCCTGAAAACCTTATGTCCCAAAGAGCCATCCTCCTTCCTGATGATGAGCACGTCTAAAAATGGGATGCTCATGTTTTCTTCTAGCTCCATAGTAAATTTTATTTCTGGAGAGATAGAGTTGAGGTGAATAAAAAACTTGTCAAGTTCTATTTTACCATGAGTCCATTTTATATTGGTATCATTGACGAATCGCTTCCACCAGGCTGGCTTCAAAGGGTATGATTCAAGGGCTTTCTTTTCAAAGTATTCCATGTATAAGTTGGCCACAATTGGTGAAAGGGGTGATCCCATTGCCACCCCAGATGCCTGCTCATAATATTCTCCTTGGAAGATGAAAATAGTTGATTGTAAACATATTTCAGCCAGTCTTGCAGTTCCTGGATCAGTAACATCTTTTATAACCTGAATGGCTTTGTCAAGAGGAATCTTGGCGAATAAGGATACTATGTCAAAGCTAACAAGGATGTCATAAGGGTCTAACCTCTCATTTTTAATAAGATTTACAAAATCATGTGAGTCCTTAATGAAAGTATCAATATTCCCAACAAGGGGCTTAAGGATTTTAGCAACATACTTAGCGAGCTCATAGGTTGGGGAGCCAATGGTATTAACTATTGGTCTAAGAGGAACACCCTCTTTATGGATCTTGGGTAAACCATAAATTCTTGGGATGGTTTCACAAGAAGGGATTAATTTTTTCTTTAACTTATCCTCAAGGTTGGAATCTGCAATTGTCTTTTTTACTTCCTTCATAATCTTGGGAATGGGATTATTGTTCAGCTTCTTGTAACTACCACATCTGAGGTGTTCATTCATTTTACATACATAGTCTTCTTTATCCAAGATCACTATTTCCCCTCCCTTATCTACCTTAAGAACCACAATTTTATCATTGTTCCACAAGGATTTAAAGGCAATTTGTTCTTCTTTTCTTAGATTACTTTTGGGAGCTTTGGCTTTTCTCAAAATGAGGGAAAACTCTTGTCTTAGTGCTTCCTTATCCTCCAACGAAAGGTTATTAATCCCATCTTCTATGCTACATATCATATTCTCAATAGGTAGGTTTTTAGGAGCAACTGCAAACCCTAAACCTTTGTTGAGGACACTCATGATTTCCGGATCTAATTCATGGGAAGACAGATTAACCACTTTTCTTCTCAGCTCTTTTACTGAAGAATTGTTGGCTTTTGGGTTGGCCTTGTCGATGTCACTGCCTTTTATTTTCTTACTGTTCTTATCTTGTTCACCAATTTCCTGGATTTTATTAACTTCTTCCCTGACAATCTTACACGGTTCTCTAATTACCATAGCGTTCTTATTATCGTCGATGCTTGAAGGTCGTAGGTATGAATCATTGTCGTTGTTGCTGCCTGGAGGCCGTAAGTCATTGTTGTCTGCCTGATGAAGATTGTTGTCTGCCTAATGAAGACTACTGCTAATGATGCCTCGGCGACTAAACATTGAACGATATCTGAACACCTGGTGTTGCCTACGTTATGCGTAGTCTTAATCAACGCATTTGTTTCACCTTCACTGTCTGAGCACATAGTTCTACCTACGCTATGCGAAGCCCTATTAATTAACGGAATGTCTGAGCACCTATTGTTGTCTGCGCTATGCATAGACAACGTATTTGTTTTATCTCTGTTATCTGGCCTATTGTTGCCTTCGTTATGTGTAGCCCTTAACAGATCAGCACTAACCTTCGACATACTTGTTTCTTCATTTGGTCGAACATCAGCACGCTCAGTTCTGCCTTTGTCTAAGCCTTTGTTTGACGTTCTAAATCCTTGACTCAAATTGTTTTCTTTTTCAATCGCTGATAATAGGTTATTTAACACGTTTGCCATCATTTTCATGGATCCATCAGACATCACAGAGCCTGATACTTCTGAACCTGCCGAATTTGCGATGGTATTGTCAGGTCTTCTGTTTAGATTATCTTCTTTACTTCTGTAATACGAATTTACTAACTTAGACAGCTTCTTGTGTTGTCTGGTTTTAGCAATGTGTCCTTCATTATTGGCTTTTAGAGCAGCCCTGGCATCAATTACAGACCAAAGATCTTTGTTGATGTTGTTGGCTAGTTTTAGACGTGCTCATCATCAAGAAGGAGGATGGCTCTTTGGGACATAAGGTTTTCAAGAAGTCAACCCACACATAAAACTACCTCCACGCTGATTCCCACCATCACCCAGCCCAGAATTTTGGTGTTCTAAACACTCTCGCCATCAGAGCCCTTCGAATTTCTAACTCTGAGCATTTGGATGAAGAAAAGAAGCATTTAGTTTCAACTCTTAAAGGTATAGGCTACAAAGAAAAAGAAATTATAGCTATAGAGGGAGCTGAAAGAAAGGTGTTATCTCATAAGCCTAAGAATCAAGACCAACCTAAGTGTGGGAGGGTTTTTCTTCCTTATTTTCATGGAGTGACAGATAATATTGCTAAAATCCTTAGAAAGAAAAACATAATCATGAAATTCTCAGCCCCTGGAACTATTAGGCAAGGTATGAGGTCTGTCAAAGATATTATTTATAAACATCAGCTTAAGGGAGTCTATAAAATAGATTGTTCATGTGGAAAAAGTTACATTGGTGAAACTGGTCGATCCTTGCAGACAAGACTCAAGGAACATGGAGTTGATATTAGGAATGAAAGGTCTCGAACTTTGGCCCTTGCAAAACATTCCTCAAAAACCAAGCACCAGTTCTGCTTGGAAAACACTTCAATTATGGCACGTGAAGAAAAACATCATAGGCGAAAGATCAAAGAAGCTCCTGAGATTATCAAACATCCACATAATCTCAACAGGGACAATGGTATTGAGATTAGTGGATGTTGGCTTCCCTTAATCAGAGAAATTAGGATCACCAGTACATCTCAGGTATAACGCTCAGTGGGTAGATATCTTTCTCCTACTCTAGAAATTAGTAGTTAGTAGCTTTACTTTCACTGTTACTCTCTTTAATATTAATTTTCAATACTATTAGGTATGTATTATAACATTTACAATAATAATTATGATAATAGCTATTACTATTATCATTAATTATTATTTTGTAATGCATTTATTTATTATTTATTATGACCTATTAATAAATCTATTAATTAAATAAACTATTAACAAAAATTAATCTTTTAGTAGTAATTATCAAGATTTGATATTAAATATTAATTATTAACTATTAATATTAATTATTAATTAATTATTAATTATTATTAATACATTAACATTAATATTATTATTAATTATAATATTAATATATTTTTAGTATTTAATATTTAATATTAATACACTAATATTACTTTTTAGTAATAATAATTTAAATATTTATATATTCACATATTATTATTAATATATATTGAATATTAATACTAATATTTAATGTAAATATTTATTATAACAATTTTGATTAATTATTATTTTGATCCACTAATGAATCTATTAACTGAATTAAAACCTTAATAATAAATTTAAACATTTAGTAGTAAATATTGATGATAAAGATTAAATAATCAAAGTATTTATTTATTATTACATTAATAAATAGTTTTTTTAATACTTTAAAATTAATTAAAAATTATTTTAAAAATAAGGATAATAATAAATAAAAAATGTTTAAAACAAGCCAACATCCATTTAAATCTTCTCACTTCAAACTATTTAAAACGCTCATTCAAGCTTTTCTTCTATCATCATTCAAGAAGTTTTGATGATGGATCCCTATTGGGATTTGAAACGTTGACGAAAATGATTTTTACTGTGGGTTCTTCGGTTACTAAGTTAGAAGATATAAACCACAGATGTTTTAAATCCATAAGGTTCTTCAAATCATGCATTTCTTCAATGGAAGAGATTTTTGAATTGAACTTTTTGGGTTAGAGGTCCTAGGATTTTCTCAATAAGCATTGATTCTTTTACTTCATCACCAAGATTTCTCATTGAATTAACTATCCCATCTACCCGAAGAAACAAGCTTGCAATACTTTCATCATTATGCATTCTGAGGGTTTCATATTGAATTCAAAAGGTTTGAATTTTGGCACTCTTTACCGTAGTGTCACCTTCATAAATTTGGATGATCTTGTCCCATATAGCCTTTGCAGTATTCAGTTGCATGACCTTTACAAATTATGATTCTGCCAAGCTTCCCAATAGAGTATTGACAACCTTTGCATTGGTCTCATATTTTTTCTTTTCTGCTTCATCTGTGGGAATGGAGGATGGATATTGATAGCCTCCTTCAACGATTCCCCAAACATCAACTCCAAGTGACTACAGATAAGCTCTTGTTCTGACTTTCCAGAAAACCAAGTTGGATCCATTAAACAATGGTGGCTTGATACATGCTACTCCCTCTTGATTGTTCATCTTGATGAATATTCCTTCAAATGATCAAAATTCTTTTGAAGGACCTACTCTGATTCGAATTGTTAGGAAAAATAGTGAGAATGGGGGTGGAATCAGTATTTTAAAACTTACTTCAACTTTACTTTTCTTATTCCAATTTCTATACATGATTGTTATTCAGTGAACCCACATACATGTGCTACTATGATGAAAGAAAATTTTGTATATCAAGTCAACTATCTTTACATATAATTCATCATTAGTTAATATTCAACCAATGCATCATTACCTCATTAAAACATGATTAATCGAAAACTATGAGCAATAGAGAGAATATAGATCATTAAAACATAAGAAACACATCAACAAACATGAACACCAAGATTTTAGATGGAAACCCAATTTGGGAGAAAACCATTGATGTTATCGTCTTTATCTTCTTTTAAAAATAAAACAATCTTCTTACAATCTTTTACTGGTGCATACTTTAACCAATAGGTGGAATTCTACATGCAGAAGGCTACAACCTTTTCTCGTTTTCCAGATCCTACTGGAAGGGAGCTACAACCCCCTTTCTGAAGACTACTATCCTCAACTCTTTATGGATCACTTTTTAGAATGTTTCAAACTGGATCCACTTTCAACTATTGCGAAATCAATTACTCAAATATTGAACTAACTGAATCATCAGATCAACCAATGTAACCAATGCAACTAGAATAAACTAGATCAGAACCGATCATGCCAATGCATAGCCACTCACCAATATACCAAGCCAAACATTGTTACCCATCACAGAAACCAACTTTTTCCATTGCAAACCCTAATCAAGCATACATTAGATTGTATACGCCATTGTTCTTAATCATACATGTGTATGTACGCGCATCTCCTAAAGCATACCCGCATATAGATCTCAAAAATATTAATACTTGAATCTAAATCACTATCACACTAAAACAATCATTGCAACACATACTAAACCCATCACAGATCATACATCCAATTACATATCATTATATAGCAACATCATCACTTATTTAACATTTCATTCCACAATCAGTTCAACGCAAAAAGTATTGTCAAACACAGATCATTATGAGAGAGACAACATTGACAGACAGCAACAAACATATCTAAACTAATCAACAATCATTAACAGTTCATGCATCAAAACTCTATCAGTTGTACATGCCTTTTATAAAGAACACATGTGTATGTACACACTTTTAATATTTCACACCTGTGTATAGATTCTGAAATTTTGCAAAATATATACGTGACCCCCCTGAAGTAGATCAGTGTATGTACACGACCATTTTGAAGAGAACCTGCGTACATATATGTAATTACTTAATCATTCCTTCACTGCAACCACAAAACCTATTTTTCAACCCTTAGTGTCACATCTTCATGTCAAAATATCATTACCATCACAGATTTATCATTGTTAGTCATAATCATAAAGAATCAACAAATCATGTTTATTATTCCCTAAAATGCTTTCAGATTTATCAAATATGAACCTTCATCATGCTCCTTGGTGCACCCCTATTTCAAATCAAGCCATTCATTAATAACCCATCACTTTCACACCTGGCACTTTGATCTCCATCTCCTTATATAGCTTAGGCCTTAGTCAATACCTTAGGCCAATCCCATAGTTATATCGATGGTATTCTTTGACGGGATCAAATATCTGTTGTCACGCACATTACTATGGGCCAATACCATGGTAAAGACCCCTGGTATTGAGAATACTATGGTGCAATAATTATACACGACTTTGCTTCACCATACCTGCGTATGTACATGGTCTTTGTTCACGGGACCCGCATATATTTTCCTACACTTTACCTTTATCATTCCTATGTCTCTGAAATGATATTCCTTTTTCCAATATCTTTGTCATATATGTACTAATATGTATACTCATCCTCCTACCATCATGTTGACATCTTTATCAAGTAGGTTTCCATCAAGGACAACACATTAGTCATAATTCCAACAATATATACATATATGCATAGTTAACATTGAAATATTTTATTTATGAGTAACATTGTCCATATTAAATTGGTTTTATGTTATTAATATATTTTTAAATACATTCAATAATTTTTTTGTAAGAAAGAAAAATTTCATTATATTACCAAAAATTTACATAGAGTACAGACTTGTGAAACATTGGAGGACCTTGTCCGAGATGTGCATGTTCAAGAAACAAAAAGGATCTTTCTAATCGAGAGTAAGTTTGGGAGAGACCATATGCCCATATGCAGGAAACTATATGGTCTCAAATCAAAAAACCATACCAGAGTGCAAGAAAAAAAAATGAATAGCCTGAATTGGGAAGACCTTTCCTAGACATTGAAGGTCAAGCCAAGAGTTATTGGAAGGCATATTCCTATCCTTATTAAAATTAGGGTGGTCTCTCCCATTCGAAGAGTGTCCCTCCAATGTTGAAGTTGTCATCATTCTATGGTGCCTCTCCCTGCTGAGTGTCTGCCTCAATTACCTTGCTTGTAGTGGCTTTTCATCTCATGACTTGAAGTTCATGGTGATCCTGTTGGCTTCTCCCTCTTATGCAAAGACCCCAACTTCTGAGGGCTAGGTACCTTTAATCCTTGAAAGATAGTGTTGAAAATGCAACAAGATTATGGAGCTTAGTGAAAAGAAGTTGCCTTCACTAAGTGGGCCCGCAGGCTATTTTTGGCGCAAAGTCTATTTTTAGACTATGTCTATTTTTAGACATATGGATCATGGTCTATGAGTTGCAGGATACCATTTATGGATGATTGGTCATGTTGGTAAAAATAGATGGACCTCTATTTTTAGACATATGGGCGGAGTTTATTTTTAGACTGCTAGTCAAAAAATAGAACAGTCAAATATTATTAGCTCTTAATAATATTTGGACTATAAACAGTATATTATCCTCTTGCAGCACTTCAGTTCGAGCTACGATGTGGCACATGCAACTGCCAGAAGGAAATACGCTTTTCCTATGGGTTAGTTGAGCTATTGCATGATGTACTTCAGTAAGAACTCAAGTGATTGAGTTTGGTGGATTTGATTGAGGAGTTGATGAATTGTGTTCAGTTTGACTTAGTTGAACTAGTTATATTTAGTCTAACTACCAAATACACTAGTGATGAGTGATGTGAATTAATTATTAATTAGTTCACTAATTATTAACTCATAAATCAACTAAAGAATACATAAGGTAACTCAGTGCACGGACAGTTCAGTGGAGACAAGCGTTAGAGGTGGGTGAAAGGGTAAGACTACTATCAGTTGTGACTATAGCTGTGCATGAGATTTGCACAATCATTGATTGATATTGCCAATGAGGATTGCGCAGTACAAGCCAAGGGAATTCGAACTTAGATCTGATCTAATCTCAACTTGTATTGCGCAGTAGAGGCAGGCAAACAGCAGAGGAGATTTGAACCCGTGACCTGTTCAGATCTGAGCTAGTTTGTGTGTAGCATGTGGAGATAGTATTGAGTACTTGTGAGGAGTATTGTACTATGTATTGTTACATGTTCTCTATCATTATAATATACAGATAGTTGGGGGACTTCAGCTGTATGCTTTCCCCAGTACATATTGTGTTTATATGTGTGATTGATGTTTCAATGTGTGCATGCGATTGTTTTTTTTAATTCCGCAAATTGATGATCAATGGTAGAGGAGGTTATGTATTATGAATGCATTCCACAAATAGTGTATAATCAAGATAATCTCTGTGAATAAGTGTTATATTATTCAAATTTCTACAGATAGAGTCTGGGGGACTCAAAGAATATGGGTATAAATTGTCCTGGGAGCCATAGGAGGGCGGAGGTGGGGGTGGAGGAGGGAAATGAATTCCCAGAGCTCCTTCCAAAACATGTAGAGCTAACCAAGCTTGAACTAGGTGAAAGTCTAAATCAGTAATTCTGCCCTCCACAACATTCAAGCTACAATAGAGAATAGTTTTTGTGTGTAATCTTTGTGCAATGTCTACTCCTTAATTTTCTTTGTAAAAATAATTAATATATTAATGAATAGATCAGAAAAGAAATGAGGATATTTCATCATTCATAAAGTGAAAATATAGTTGAGAATGATAATCTAAGATTTTTGTTTCTGATGGTAGCTTGAAGGAGTTCCATTCTGGGTTGCTCTTTCCTTTACAATCATTTCCAATTTTCTGGTGGCCCAATGTTGGCTTATTAGGGCCTGACCCAGGTTCAGAATTAGTTAGCCAAAAAAATCCCAGTACTACTAGCCCTTTCGGCAACAGTCCGTGGAGCGCAGACTGACGTCTCACCCAAAGTAGTATGGGAGGGTGCTATAACCAAGTTTCCGCACCCTGGAGATGTCTGATGAGTTTGACTTGTCCGTGGTTTCTCCTTGCGCGTAGGTTACTTCGCACACTTTCCCATACCTCGCAACCTGATATATTGTCTTCACGTAGCCCTACCCAGGGGTTGAACATTGCGCTCTGCGTTATTATCCAAGACCTTACTAGTATTCCAATGTTATTTGATTATCTTAGCCTACTTACATTCTTTAAGTTATACTTAACAACATAAACCATTCATACAGGTGCGCGCAGTAAATAAACAGTATATTTGAAAATTATATCAACCATGCATTAACCCAAGAACAAATACACAGAATTATGATAAAAATTCTCTTTATTAATTCCTTCCTCGGTTACAGACTCGACTCACCCTGTGCACTCAGTTGTAGGGGTCTGTGCACTCAGCTGCGGACTACTAGGCCTTTGTGCACTCAGCTTCAGAACCTTCTCCTACTCTACAACCCAAAGACACACTTCAACCTGCGACCTAATCACTTAGAATTCTCCTACTTTCTCCCTTCTACACTTAGAGCCTCGCTCTATTTATACAATCCCATGGTCCGCGGACCATGGGTAGGTCTATCCAGCTGACATTACATTACAACACTAGGGCAGACAACCCTATGACTCTATCATACTTTTGTGCCCCGCGCCAACAATTCGCGGAGCTTTACAACAAGATTCGGTCAAAACTTGGGTTTTGAGCCTCAAAACATGCCTTGGGGGGATTCCATGCCCAATAGGCCCCCAACACAAACATCGTGACTCGCCCTCGAGTCACTCTGTCAGCGCAACGATCTTTGCGTGGAGTCCCTCCATCTGTTCTCGAACTGTGCGGAGGTCAGCAGTGCATTGAGATGTTGCTTGTTGGATTTGCTGCATTCGTTGTTCCGAGACCTCTATGTCCGAACTGCTTCTCTGCATCTGTGTTGGTATCCCTTGCATTTGTTTATAGACCCGCGCCTTTGTTGAGATCATTGGAGCGCAAAGACTGTGCTTCCGCTAGTTAGTCAAATATCCGGGCCACCCGTGTAGGGCTTCAAGCGGCTACCATTCACTTTGCCTGGGGAAGGCTCTCCATTTAGTTTGACTAGCTGTACTACACCTCCGTCTGTGACCTCCTTAACCACGTATGGTCCCAGCGAATGCATTTGGAACTTTCCATATTTTTCAAACTTACTGTCATACAGCAGCACTAAGTCATTTACGTTGAAGGTGCACAACTTAATATGGCGATTGTGATAGGCCTTTTCATGCTGCTTTTGTACCTATTGATGAAAAACAGTTGGGAACTGTTCCTCCTTAAGTTCTTCCAATTGTGTGAGCCTTTCTTCTAGAGCTTCAAGGTCCGTCATCCCTATGAGTGCTGTTATGCGCAGACTAGGTACAATATACTCCATCGGCATGACAGCTTCCATGCCATAAACTAACCGGAAAGGTGTTTGTCCCGTCAATTTATTGCACGTCATCCTATAATCCCATAGTACTGCAGGGACGCGCAGATCCCAATCGCTTCACAGTGCATTGCATACTTTGGTTAGCGCAGTCTCCAGTATTTTGTTGAATGCTTCTACTATCCCATTGGCTTGTGGGTGATAAGGTGTGCTTTTCTGGTGATACACCTAGAACTCTTCTGTGAGCGCACTGATGGTTTCATTCAGGAAATGTGTACCACGATCACTCATTGATATTTTCAGATAGCCAAATCAGGTCAACACGTGTTCAAACAAAAACTTCACAACCGTAGCTGCCATGCAGTCTTTGACCGATTGCGCTTCCACCCAGCGCGTCAAGTACTCTATCGCGGTGATGATGTATCACGTGTCTGTTATTCCCTAAGGTTTGATAGGTCCCACAAATTCGATTGCCAAATTTTTGAAGGGCTGCAACATCATTTGTGGATTCAAAGGCATCTCGTCCCTTCGTGATGGTTTACCAGTCCTTTGACATTTATCGCAAGCCTTATAGTGTGCTTTTGAATCCTGATGAAGGATTGGCCACCACAACCCTGTGCAAAGAATCTTTTATGCGGTCGCTCATTCTGCATAGTGTCTACCTACAACACCCCCATGTGCTTCCATGAGGATCTGACTTCATTCAAATTCAAGTACATACCTTCGCAATATCTCATCATTTTCCATTTCGTATAGGTGCCCCGCAATGACAAAAAAATCCGCCGTGTGCACCACTACTTCCTTCTTCTATTGGACAGAGTATTCCTTCGGCGTAGTCCCTGTTGTCAGAAAGTGGATTATATCTTCGAAGTGTCCGTCCACGACACGCACAACAAAGAGCTATGCATCAAGTAATCCTTCCTCCAAACTAGTAGGTTCCTCGCTCGTCTCAATACGCAACAAGTGATCCGGTCCTACGTTCAAGCATCCAGGTTTTACCACGACCTCAAAGTCATATTCTTAGAACAATAAGAGCCACCTACATATGTGCCCCCCCAACACAGGCTTATTGAACAAGTACGTTAGCACGGAATGGTCTGTGTACATCTTGAAATGTCCTCCTAGCCAATAGTGTTGGTGTTTTTGGAGCACGTACACCATAGCCAATCCCTCGCACTAAATTGTGGAATAGTTATTTTTGGCTTTAGATAATCTATGAGTTGCAAACGTGATAAGGTGATCCAAGCCTTCTTCGCCCTCTTGTGTGATCACCACTCCTAGCGCGATACATGACACATCAACATGGACATGAAACTCCACATCCCATTTTGGGAAGACCAGGATTGGAGCAAAGGCCAATTTCCCCTTTAGGACATCCAGGCTCTTCATGTAATCATCATTCTTGCAGAATGTGACATCCTTTTTCAATAGTTTCTCCATCAGCGTGGTGATCTAGGCATAGCTTTTGATGAACTTCTTGTAGTACCCTGTGTGTCCCAAGGTAGCGCGCAACTGTTTAACACTCTCTGGTGCTTCCAAATTCAGAACTACTGCAATCTTCGCGGGGTCTACCATTAGTCCCTGTTTGTAGACCACATGTCCTAGTAGGTTCCCAAATGGAACAAGGAATGTACACTTCTTAAGGTTTAGCACAATCTAGTGTCATTGGTAAGTATCCAGCATCAAGCGTAAGCTTGCTATGTGGTGCTTAACCAATCCAAATATAGTCCAATCATCCAGATAGACCTTCGGGAATTTGTGGATATATTCTTTGAAGGCAGAAACAACTATGCGTGAAAAGATGGTTGACATGTTTTTTAACCAAAACGTCATGACGGCGTATCGAAATTAGCCCCATTCAATGGCGAAGGTGGTCTTGCTCTTGTTTTCCGGTGCAATTTTGATCTGGTGGTACCCTGAGAACCCATCGGTGAAAGAATATGCTTCTTGTCTGCAGACATTTTCTAATACTTCATCTGTGAACGGGGTCGGGAATGAGTCGTGTACACAGGGGTCATTCAACTTCCTAAGGTCCACACATATTCTTATCTCACCTTTCTGGTTTTTCTCCTGCACTGCCATAGGGCTTACCCAGTCAGATTCTTCCACTGGCTCAATAATTCCAGCTGCGAGAATTTTGTCTAGTTCTACATGAACCTTTTCCTTGTACTTCAAATTCAAGCGGTAAGGCTTCTACTTAACTGGCTTCACGTCGAGTTTTAGGGTGATCTTCATCATCCCTAAATGGCCAACAATCCCCTTTAAGTCCATAATCTTGGTCGAGAATAAGTCTTGGTACTCGCGGAGTAACTCAGCAACCTTATCCACTATGGCATCATCCTAATAGTCACTGAGCGTTGCATACTTTGGTTCGGCCTCTGTCCCAATGTTTACCTGCTTCATTTTTACCAGCGCGGTGATGTCAGGATCTTTAATCAATGGTCCTTGAACCTCGTGATAGCATTCAGTTTTTGGAATGTTAATCTTTCATGGATCTTCATCATCCTCCTCAATATTTACATTGTAACACTCCAGCACGCAGCTCAGCTGGGTCACCCATTCTAGCTGAAGCACTTCCATTGGCTCTTGGGGTATTCTGAAGATAGCTACTTTTACTGCTTGTAGTTCTGCCATCATCAATAGTATCCCACCAACGATCTTCAAACGTGAAGGTTAATAGGAATCCTTCGTTCAAGATATCCCATTCGCTCATGCCATGGTAGAGCTCTGTCTCAATATACCAATTCATGGGTATGATATCCAAGGTATGACAGAACAGGTGCACCCACTCAGGTTGTGGCTCTTCCTCATAGAATTTGGTCCATTTCACGAGGTGTGCACGTGGATCATCCCGTCTGTCATACTTGTCTATTAGCCGCATATGAGATGTCCCAAACCACATGTGCATCATCCTTCTGCATTCATGCAAGTCCTCAAAACTTCTTTGATGCGTACCCCACCATCTTGCGGGCGTAGCGTGCAGTACCCATTTCAAAGCGTCAAAACACTACTATTTTGGTACTTCTCTTTCAAATTTGTTCAAGAAATCATCCACCTCGCTCAACCCGTCATACATAGGCAGATCTCTTACCTCTATTGCCACGCAACGCAGCGACCTTGTTATCATGTTACAGTTGAGCGTGGTTACCTTGTGTAACCGATTCTACCATCATTCGTCGTCACTATTATAGTCGCACACTAGCTTTGTGTAGCGCAATCCTTCCGCAGGGTCTAAAGGTACCACTATGTGCAGTGAATTTTTCTCAAAAATCATCTTGCGCTTCTTTAGATTTATCACTCCATTCATGTCAGTGGCCCAATCTATTCCCAGTAGTGCGGGATAGGGATTGTTGTCATCAACAATCTCTATCACTAAAAAATATGCAAGCGCGCTTACACCTTCGATATCTACTGTTATTCCCTGCAATATTCCCATAGGTAGGATCTTTTGTTGGTTCGCCATTCGCAATTGAATAGGAGACCATTGCAACGCGGGCCTGCCCATGTGCTCCCATATCTGCTTTGGCAAGACATTCACGTCTGATCCTAGATCCAGAATCACTTGATCCATCTCATATTCCCCTATCTGTGTGGTTAATCTCATCTCCCTTCCTGTTCATATTGTGTGCTTTCCAAGCTTCCGGACTATGCGCGGTTCTCCTGGCGCGATCCCAGCACATCTAGTTATGAGTTCTTGCAGTCCCTTCACAGCCTTGCTGTCACACAGTAGCTTCATGCATGTCTCTAAGAATGTAGTGAGCATTGATGGGTCCATTTCTGGTTCCAGTCTTTCTTTACTTCCTGAAGTAGAGGCATCCACGAAGCTCCTCTTAGCTTCCGTGAATGTTTCTTTAGCACGCTCCAGATCAAATTCAGGTTCCTTCATTGGAGCCTTCCAAACCCAGGTACTTTCTTCAGGCTACTTTCCCTTGTCATCTCTCGTCGTAATACCGCTTCAGAGCACGATATTTACATTTAGGTCCTCCTCACACGGCTGAGACCTCATCATTTGCAAGTTCTGAGTCGGGGGAGGTTGGAGTGCTCCTTTATCGCACAACCTTGCTATCAGCGTGGGACAGTCCTCTGTCTCATGATAAAACTAGGTACAATATAAGCATGATGGTCTCATCGAATTTGTACAATCTTAGGAATAATGCCCTGGCCCTCCACAATTGTAACATATCAGCTATCCTTGACCTCTTCCTGGTCCTATTCCACCTCAACTTCATTCGTGCCCTTGAAATCCAGTGCGTGCCATCCCTGCATTTTGATCGAGGGCCCATGTTTCAATCTGAACACTATAGGTAGGAGTCTAATCCATCATCAATTCATAACATCTACAGGTACACTCATCATGGCCTACTGACCTACATAAATTACAGAACAACTACTGGGAATTCTACGTATACTTCTGTAATAGATGGTAGTTATTTGTAGCATGCTTCCCTCCTATCTGAAAAATCGCACACCATAATGCAGGTGCCGCACTTGGTCCTGCTTGTGCCTTCGGTCTCAATGGAATTGGTCCTCCTCCCGCTAGGTATTTCGTGAAGACTAGACAATGGTCCTTGTCATGTCCATGGCCTTTACACTTTACGCACCATACCTCCTTGCGTGCTTCTGGGCGAGCCGTCCTATCTTGTTTCAAACTCTACATCTCAAGGCACAATATTTTCAACTACACGTGGATCTATTGAACTCCCAAGTTAGGATCTTGTATCGGGGTCTTGTGCAGTCTCATTGCGATCTCCAAGGCCTCGGCCTAAGCAGTTAGCTTATGTTGTGACAACGCGTTCCGTAGATGTGATGTTAGCGATGCTACAAACCATGCGTGGTGTTTCCTATCCGTCAAGGTCATATTGGCTTCACGAATTGTACCCTTCAGTCTCTAATCCAGCTCCCAGGGGATCTCACCTAGAAGCATCGCGATTTCCTTAAATCCAATGATTGACTGTGTCTCTGATTTTGGGCTGCTAAATTCCTTGTTTAATGCAGCTTGGATATTCGCGATCCCTACGTTCAGATTGTCATTGGAATGCTTAATGTACCAAGTCAATGCACGATCCTGCAGGTCACTGACCAGCGTTACTTTCTTTATATTGTCATATGTGACTCCCTGCACTTCCAATACCACCCTTACCACGAACCAAAACTGGTCTGAATCCTCATTCCCTACTCCTTTGAACACCGAAAATTTTATCGCGCTTGCCATATTGAACTGTGGTGATGGCGGAGGTGGTGTGGGCAAAGACGGGGGTGAAGATGGTGAAACTAGTGGTGGTGTAGGTGGGGGTGGTATGTGTGGAATTCATTGCTTTATCAAATTGATTGCACTTCTTGGTGAAACCTTTGCGAGCTCTTCCTTGCTTTCTTGCGGAGGTGAAATCAAGGGGCTAGTTTCTAGTTCTGCGCTACCTTTGTTTCTTTAGATCCTCCCACTTCGCATAGCCCCAAACATCAATTTATTCGCATAACCCGTTTTTCACACAAAAGCATCTTAATCCAATTGTTCAAAGATTTAACGTACTTACCTCATAGTCCTTTGAGGAATTTCCATTCCGCCTCGCTATAGCTTACTGAAGTATCTACCACTAACTCGGTGATAAATTCTCCTATAATTCGATCGAGCCAGTGATCCATAGCGTGCGATCTTATCTTCCGATGCTTCCAGTCTGTGCACCAACTCTGGATTCCACACAATAGGTTTTTCGAGCCTACACCTTACTTGACTGTCTGCTAACTTGGCAATCCCCTTGTACAACTCATAAGGGAAGGATGAAAAGAAAATTTTGTGGATTTTCGTATATAAGTAGCAATCTAACCACTCTTCCTTTGATAATCGCGGATTCCTGTTTTCCTGTGCCGCGAACTTGTGAATTTTTCTATCCAACCACTCTTCAATTCCTTTCTTTTTCAAATTCCAGTGATACGACATTAGATATCTCTATGCAGATCCCAGTCCCAGCAACGGAACCATTTGTTGGCTTATTGGGGCTTGACCCAAGTTTAGAGTTAGTTAGCCAAACAAATCCCGATACTACTGGCCCTTTTGGCAACAGTCCGTGGAGCACAGACTAAGGTCTCACCCAAATTAGTATGGGAGGGTGCTAGAACCAGGTTTCCGCACACTGGAGATGTCTGATGAGTTTGACTGGTCCGCAGTTTCTCCTTGCATGCAGGTTGCTTCGCACACTTTCCCGTACCTCGCAGCCTAATATACTGTCTTCGCGCAGCCCTACCCAGGGGTTGAACGTCGTGCTCTGCTTTATTACCCAATACCTTACTAGTATTCCAATGTTAGTTGATTATCTTAGCCTACTTGTGTTCTTTAAGTTGTACTTAACAACATAAACCATTCATACAAGTGTGCGCAGTAAATAAATAGTATATTTTCAAGTTATATCAACCATGCATTAACCCAAGAATAGATACATAGAATTATGACAAAACTTCTCTTTATTAATTCCTTCCTCTGTTATAGACTCGACTCACCCTGTGCACTCAGCTACAGGGGTCCATGCACTCAGCTACAGGGGTCCGTGCACTCAGCTGCGGACTACTAGGCCTCTGCGCACTCAGTTGCAGAGCCTTCTCCTACTCTATGACCCAAAGACACACTTCAACTTGCGACTTAATCACTTAGACTTCTCCTACTTTCTCCCTTCTACACTTCAAGCCTCGCTCTATTTATACAATCCCATGGCCCACGGACCATGGGTAGGTCTATCCAGCCGACATTACATTACAACACTAGGGTGGACAACCCTGTGACTCTATCATACTTTCGTGCCCCGCGCTTGCAATTCGTGAAGATTTACAACAAGATTCGGTCAAAACTTGGGCTTTGAGCCCCAAAACATGCCTTAGGGGGATTCCATGCCCAACACCCAACATCTTCTCATAAAAATGACGGGAGGTAGATCCACATCCATCCACGAAGAATGGGAAGCTATCATTACCATTCAAATTACACAGTTTCTTTCTTCTCTTTATTCTCCCATTAATTTTATCAACAATAAACACAAAGAACGAGTAGATACTTAGTACTACCTTTATGTGGTTGCAAGCGACACAAAACTGGGAAGAACTTATGGTGATCCTAATGTAGAGAGACATCCAGAGATAGGCCATATAGAATGAAAAAAAGTGTACCTAACAAATTGTTTTTTCAACACAAAATCATGGATGAACTAAGACATCACCTCCATGTAGAAATAAGGGTTAACGTTGCTTCACAACCCTTTATTATTTTGAATTGAGGTTTGAAGTATTTTACGTAGAGTGTGTAGAGGTAGTTCAGTGCAAGTCCTGAATGCGATTAGACTTGAATAAGCCTTTTTGTGGGGCTAGAATGAGGTATAGGCCTAAAAAACATTTGTGTGGAGATCAAATGAGGTCATGCCTAC
This sequence comes from Pinus tabuliformis, assembly GCA_031772625.1. NCBI lineage: Eukaryota > Viridiplantae > Streptophyta > Pinopsida > Pinales > Pinaceae > Pinus > Pinus tabuliformis. The sequence goes on along the minus strand of CM062805.1, from coordinate 696,534,941 downwards.
ATAAGAAGAAATCGTGGGGTGGGTTAGCTCTGACAAGAGCTAGCCACATGGAAACATTGATGATTATTGAAACTATAACATATGAAGATTGATGTCAATTCACAGAGCTAACCAGTTTCCAAAATATATTAGAGAGAAGAGCATGCTCAATACTAATAACACATACACTATGAGGTTATAATGCCCACCTGAGTTAAAGACAGACATCAATTTTCCATTGTATACCACGGAAGAAACAATAAGATATTATTACACAAATACAGAAAGAGATATTCACGGTCATGCTTATGCACTAGATGTGTAAAGAACTGTAAGTATAGAAGTGTAGAAGTTTGGAAGTAGCTCTGCAGAACAGTAGTTGTATGGAGTTAGGGATTTGTGTGGAATAAAGGATGTGTAGAAGAGGGGTATGTGTGAGATATTGGGTGTGTGGAGTAAGAAACACGAACTTTCTTTTGCAATGTTTTTCACACATCCCCACTTCCACACCTCCACACATATTCCCCCCCGCTTGAATATAGATAACTACCAAAATAGGCAAGGACTATGCTGCTATGCAGTTATCCCTCTTATGTCATAGTTTATTATATAATATCTAATTTAATAGAAACACCAATTATAATATCTAATTTAACAGGGACATCAATTATATTAATTTAATAAGAACATTAAGTGAGGAATACAAGAAAGATAGTTAATGAGCAAATTTACTAACTATATTTACAACTAGCAATTGCACTAAGAGGTGCAAAGGAACATCGAACGTTAAAGATTCCAAGAACAGAAACATATGGGATTTTTCATGATTGTCTTTGGCTTTATGGTTGTGAAGCTCATCTCTATTGTCATTTCATTCAGAGACAATAATTTTCACGTTGAACTGGATCACTACACACCTACCACTTTCAAGGATGATGTCTAGTATCAAACCATAGACCTTCGGCATATTTAATGAGAGATAATCTCTATACACATTATCCTAACATGGACTTGATAAAACACATCATGTGAAATGCTAATGTAAACAACGAATTGAATGTGGTGCATCCCTTTGATAATATTACCGTTATATTATGTGGAGCTATATATAAAGAACTTGATAGTTACCATATTCTTATATTGTGTATAATGCAAATAGACTTTTAGGTTAGTTATTGATATGCAAATTAATCATCTTAATAATATTATATTATTAAGATGTGTAATGTTTGATTTTCTCATTATTTTTCTATTATTATTGCTTTAATGTTTGTGTAATCTTAAAAGATTATGGATTAAAATTTAATTGTTAATATTTTGAATTCTTATATTAGTTTAGGGTTTATTCAGTGAAGTGTTAATTCCCAACACGATAGGAAAATGGAGATTCATTGAAGAGTATAGTACTATAAATGCATCTCTCCTAGCAATAATTCAAAACATAATGTTTATTATTGGTTCTAATTATACTAAATTAGGAAAAAGATTATGTTTTTCAAAACACCCACAAAAAGCATTGACGCCCTACAATTGACAAAATACCAATACAAACTTTCATTGAAACAACTATACTATCTTAATGTTTTAATGATAATAACACATAAATCATACAAATTGGTGGAGATATTCATCTAGAATTATCTATTTCACATTTAGTTACAATTCATCGGCCTCCATAGTATTTAGCTCAAATTTTAAAATTTGGTTAAATTTGAATCCCAATATCTTGAAATGGTTCCTATGCATCACCACCAATATGTTGCAAGCAATAATCCCATCAACTACAATAAAATTCCCAAAGAGAAAAATAACATTTATAAACTTTCTCAACAAATTTCCAATCCCTAAAAAATAGTGTTATTCTTAATCAAAATTGATCTTATATTATGACAAATAACTTTAACAGATAATTTTAATTAGTAATTATTTTATAAGAAACTTATATATATATATATATATATATATATATTATATTTTTATTTTATTTTTTTGGTGTGGTTCACAGACACCCTAGTCATTGGGTGGCCGCTACATCCACGGAAATATCTGAGATGATCAATCCCAAAGGGAATCGATCCCCGCGGCCAATAACTAGGCCTAACTCTAAGGGCTTCGGGGAGAATTGATCCTGTGACCTCCTGATCGGCGAGGCACTGATTTGACTACTTGGGGTTGTAAGCAACTTTTATATTATAAATATATTGAGTTGATTAATAAGAAATAATCTATACTATTAAAACTTATCAAAAATTCCTTTCAATGTGATTCATAAAGACATAGTTTCCAATATTATCTTATTCTCAAAGATTATGACTTCATTTGAAAGATGAAATCTTCTGCAAGCAATAATTACAGAAAAAAAAAATAGTGATCCAAATAAATTCAACACCCAAAAAGTGGGGTTTATATTAATCGTTGTCTTATTTTATTAGCAATCCAAATAAATTCAATACCTTCATTTGAAATTAGATTGACCAGAGTGAGAGTGAAGTTTTTCCTATGCTCTTCCCAAAACCTATAGTTAAATCAAATAAGTTTTTAAAACAAATGAAAAGAATTGGTCCATGGAGTTTTGGCTGAAAAGTAAATTAGGAAATAATTTTGGTTTCTGAAAATTCCACCATTTAACATCCCAAAATCATTGTCTCCCTCCTTCTTGTCCAGTATGTGGAGAAAAATCTTTTTTCCAACAGTGTGATCTAAAGATATAGTAGTGTGGCAACGGGCATGTACACGTGACTATTTCACATACTAATACACAAACACGTATCAGGATTTCTAGATACATGTGTAAACCTACTGCAACAATCTCTTTGTCACTCTCTATTGGCTTGATGGGGCCTGACCCAAGTTCAGAGTTATTTAGTCAAAGAAATCCCTGTACTACTGGCCCTTTCAGCAATAGCCTACGGAGTGGGGACTGAGGTCTCACCCGAAGTAGTATGGGGGGATGCTGGAACCAAGTTTCTGCACCCTTGAGATGTCTAACATGTTGATTTAGTCCAACTGTGAATATCTTCGCGTAGGTCACTTTGCGCACTTTCCTGACCTACGAGGCCTTCGCGCCCTGTTATACTTGACTTCGCACAGCCCTAACAAGGGGTTGAGGAGCTTCACGCTGTTAAAGCAGCAATCTGCGCTATTTCCCCAAGTCACACTACAAATCTTACTTATCTTCTTATAATTATTAGCTATCTTCACGTAAATAGATACTTTATATTATATTCACTTATTCAGCACATTCATATAAGTTCATGCAATAAAATAAATAGTAAACTTGCAATTCATACCCAATATACTTCAATGCATAAAACAGGAAAAGATACACAAAAATATTGTAAAACTTCTCTTTATTAATGCTTCAATCGATTACAGACTCAACCTGCCCTGCACACTCAGCTGTAGGGGTATGCACACTCAGCTGCGAACTACTAGGCCTTTGCGCACTCAGCTGCAGAGCCTTCTCCTACTCCACAACCCAAAGTCTCGAATTTACACTTAGACTCAATACTTCCTCATTAGATCTTCCATGGATGACTTCTTTCTTTTTTTTCACTTAGAGCCTCACTCTATTTATACAATCCCATGGTCCGGAGACCATGGGTAGAACTCTCAGGTTGAAATTACATTACAAAAGTAAGGGCGGACAACCCTATGACTTAATTACAACTTCGCGCTCAGCGCCCACAAATTGCGGAGTCTTTACATCAGACTTAGTCAAAACCTGGGCTTTAAGCCCCAAAACTTGCCTTGGGGGGATCCCGCACCCAACAGGCCCCCAATACAAACATCATGGCTTGCCCTAGAGTCACTCTATCGGTGCGGAGATCTTCGCGCAGAGACCTCCCAACTCTGCTCGTACTACTGCAAGGTCGGCAGTGCACTGAGCGGCTGCCTATTGTATCTCTTGGACATGTTGTTCAGAGACCATGGTATCTGAACTGCCTACCTGTATCTGCTCCTACGTTCCCCGCATCTATTTATAGTCCCGCGCCTCCTTTCAGCTACCTGAAAAGCTAAGACTGTGCTTCTGTCAACTAGTTAGATAGTCGGGCCACCCGTGTATGGCTTCAACCGACTGACATTCACTTTTCTTGGGAAAGGTTCTCCATTTAGATTTACCAACTACATCACACTTCCGTCTGCAACCTCCTTAATAACATATGGTCCCAGCCAATGCAATCTGAACTTTCTCGGGAATTTGTCAAACTTACTATCATATAATAACACCAAATCATTCACCTTGAAGGTGCGCAACTTAATATGTCGATCATATCAGGCCTTTTCACATTGCTTTTGTACTTGCTAATGGAATCCAGCCAAAAACCTTTCCTCTTCGAGTTCCTCCAACTGCACGAGCCTCTCCTGCAACGCTCCGCGGTCCGTCATACCTGTGAGTGCTGCTATGCGTAGACTAGGCACGATATACTCCATTGGCATTATGGCTTTCACTCCATAGACCAGCCGGAAAGGTGTCTATGCCATCAGTTTCTTACATGTCGTCCTATAAGCCCATACTATTTCAGATACGTGCAAGTCCCAATCACTTCGTTGCACATTATGTACCATGCTCAGTGCTTTGCATACTTTGTTAAATGCTTCTACGTGGGTAACCTTCTGCGCACTCATTCTTTCCACACTCTATTGTTCCAACTCAAGGGATCATTCGTGCAATTTCCTCCCCAACACATGCTTATTGACCGTGTTCCCCAACGCAAAGTCCATGTGCATCCACACAGGTTGTTTACCATATGCTTGTACTCACCTAGACAGATGCGCACACAGACCATCTCGTACATTGTATTTATCTATTAATCGCATCTTAGTCTTCCCAAAATGCATGCAAATCATTCTCCTAAATTCACGTCAATCCTCAAAGTTTCCTTGGTGCGCACCCCACCACCTCGTGGGTATAGCATGCAATACCCACTTTAAAGGCTAGAGACATTGCTTTTCCAGCACCTCCCTTTCAAATATGTCCAAGAAAGCATCTACCTCACCTAATCCATCATAAGTAGGAAAATCTCTCACTTTTTTGATACGCAGCACAGCGATCTTGTCATCATGTTATAATTCAGGGTGGTTACCTCATGTAATTGATTCTTCCATCGCTCTATCTCTTCATATGAATCCGATGTACAGGAGCTTTCACACTCCCATGAGATTTTTCCATCCACGGTGGGATTTACCCAGTCTTGCTCTCGCGCGGTTATCTTGTAGATGCAGTCTAAATCGTCGTCGCTTTCATAGTCATGCCTGGGCTCTGTGTGGCGCAACCCTTCTGCAGGGTCAAAAGGTACGATTACGCACAAAGACTTTTTCTCAAAAATCATCTTTCGCTTCTTCAGATTAATCATGCCATTCATGTCAGTGTCCCAATCGATTCCTAAGAGCACGAGGTAGGGATTGCTATTATCAAAAACCTCTATCACTTCAAAGTCTACTAGCACGCTCGCTCCCTCAATATCCACGGTGATTCCCTGCAATCTCCCCATAGGTATTATCTTTTTCTGGTTTGCCATTCGCAGCCGGATAGGAGACCACTGCAGCGTAGGCCTTCCCATGCTCTCCCATGTCTGCTTCGGCAGAACATTCACGTTTGATCCTAGGTCTAGAATTACTTGGTCCATCTCATATTCTCCAATCTGCGTGGTCAACCTCATTTCTCTTCCCATCCTTGTAGCATGATTTCTAATCTTCCGGACTACGTGCGGCTCTCCTGGCTTGGTCCCAGCGCATCTGTTAATGAGTTCTTGTAATCCCTTTACAGCCTTACTGTCACATAGTAGCTTCATGCATGTTTCTAGGAACGTCGTAAGCATAGATGGGTCCATTTCTGGCTTCGATCTATCTTTTCTTCCTGAAGTGGAGGCATCAGCAAATCTCTTCTTAGCTTCCATGAAGGTTTCCTTAGCGCGCTCCAAATCAAACTCTGCTTCTTTCGTCGAAGCCTTGCGAACCCAAGTACTATCTTCGGGTTGTTTGCCTTTATCATCTCCCATCGTAATTCCACTTCGGAGCACAATGTTCACATTTGGATCTTCCTCGCACGGCTCAGACCTCATCATCTGCAAGTTCTGAGTCGAGGGAGGTTGGAGCGCTCCCTTGTCGCGCAATCTAGCTATCAGTGTAAAACAATCCTCTGTTTCGTGATCAAATAAGGTACAATACAAACATGATGGACGCGTTGGATTCATCCAATCACGGGCATAATGTCATGTCCCTCCGTAATTGTAGCATATCAACTGTCTGCGACCTCTTCAAGGTCCTCCTCCACCTCAGCCTCGTCTGCACCCCTGAAATCCTGTTTGCGCCATTCCTGTGTTCTGGTCAAGGGGTCGCGTTTCGTGTAGAAATTTTGAATAATATGACACATATTCATAGAGATTATCCTGATTATACACTTATAAGCGGAACATGCATAATACATAACCTCCTCTACGTTGATCATCAATTTACAAAAGCAGAAACATTCACAGGCACACATAGAAGCATCAATCAAACTCATTAACACAGTATGTATCCCAGGTAAAGCATCTCGCTAAAATCCCCACGCTATCTGTATATTATATTGATTGAATCATGTAACGTTACAAAGTACAATGCTTATCACAAGCAATCCAGTACCAACTCCACCTGTTACACACAATACAGCTCAGATCTGATCTCCAAATCTATTCCACTGCTTGCCTGCCTCTCCAGCTCAATGCATGCTCAAGAACTGATGAGAATGGTTTACCAAACTCATATTTGACCTACAAATAATCACTCACACTCTGTTGGACGTGAGCACAGGCTACAATTCTTGATATTGGCCAATTCATTGGCATACTCAATCCCTTTGATTGTGCAAATCATCATGCACAGCTATAGTCACAACTGATAGCAATCTGATCCTCTAACACCTGTCCCTGCTGAACTGAACATGCACTGACATGCAACTGAGTTAACTAATGTATTATATAGTTGCATTATGAGTTAATAACTTGTTAATTAATTAATAACTAATTCACCCAACTCATCTCTAGTCTATTGATCAGTTAGACTAAATACAACTAGTTTAACAAGGCTAAACTGAACACAACTCCATCAACTACACCTCCAGTCCACTAAACTCAACTCACTTGAGTTCTAACTGAAGTCCTGCATGCAAATATTAGTCATCCCATAGGTAACTACGTATTTCCTTCTAGGATATGCATGTACCACATCCATAGCTCATCCTGAAGTGCTCCAAGAGAATAAGATCAAGTTTATAGTCCAAATATTATTATGAGACAATAATATTTGACTTTTCTATTTTTGACAGCCAGTCTAAAAATAGACTTTGAACACTCACACTGTGATCACTCACACTGTGGTCACCCACACTGTGATCACCCACACTATGATCATCCACACTGTGATCAAAAATAGAACTTGCGCCATAATTTGCCTGCAGGCCCACTTAGTGAAGGCAACTCTTTTCACTAAGCTCCATCATCTTGTTGCATTCTCAACAAGCGTTTCTTGTTGCACACTTTTCAACACTCCCTCTCAACAAGAAAGGCTTCCTCTCAAACCCGATCATGAAACTCTGGAATGTTCTCCATGCAACACATCGGACTGGTCCACTTGCTCTGTCATCAAAGTCTTTAACTGCTATTGCCTCTATCGACTGAAGACTCTGCATCTCTGTGCTCTTCAGTATCTGACTGCTCTAGCCTCTGTCACTTTGATCTCTGACTGCATCTGTGCTGCTGCTAGTTCTATCTCCCAGCATTGCATCCGCACTGTACCTCCCAACTAACCTCCCTGTTGGGCTAGAAACACTCTCTGATGCTGAAGCTCTACCTACTGCTGACAAGTGCTCCCTCTCTGACATCTGCGCTACTGCAACATCTCCATGCATCTCGCACCATTGCACACCTCTCTGTGCCACCTAGCACTGTGCAAAACACTTGTGCCTCTTGCATTGCTGCAGCCTGCTAGCTATGCGCTATCTTGGGATTCCCTGCACTATCGCTCTCTCTGCCGATCCATTCGCATCTATCTCTACCCAATCAGTCAGTTCCTACTACTACACATCTGGGGCTCCCGTAGCAAGGTCTCATCCAAGAGGTTGGGTACCTCAAGGATCCTGCCCCTCCTCCTTGGGACAATCAATCCATATCACCCCACCTCCTACCTAGAGGTATGGCTGCATGCGATCCCTCAGCCCACCTGGCTCAAAGTTTCCCCCTACTGGAGGTCTCTAGATGAGTAGATTTCTCTACTTGATCTCCTCTCAGCTTCCCTTGTTGTGGCTCCTCCACAACCTCCTGAAGCTTGCTACACCAATCGTGGCTCCTCCACAATCATCTGAGACTTCTTCTGGCTCTGCATGTTGAGAGGTAATATACGCTCCCTCTCAACCACCAAGTCTCCATCAGTTGCCTCGCTGCTCAAGGCTTTGCATGCATCTTGAACCTCAAGAGCATACAGGCTCCTGGCCCATGAACCAATCTCATGACAACGAAAGCATCGCACCTTCGACTTGTCAACTTTCTTCCTATCACTGGAAGAACAAGATTCGAAAAGAGAAACCATCTCCTTCCCCTTCTTTGCCTTACTCGCTAAGGCACAGTTCTCCTCATCATGCATAGATGAAGAACTCTCTCTGGTTCGCCGTCTAATCTCCTCCTGCATCAAATTCGACCATAGTTGTTCCCAATTTGGCAGTTTCTCCCTTCTGTTCACCGATTCCTGGTAGCTATGCCAACTCTTAGGAAGATCAATGAGTGCTAGACTCACCATCCTCATCCGACAGTCACCCCCACACTTCCCAGCTCATCCTGGCATTGGGTGAACTTCGTGAGATACTGGGGCATACTGTCTCCATTCTCACACTGAATGTTTCTGAGTTTTATCTCTTGCTTTGGAATTAAATTTGAATTCCACCAGCTCAAAACTCAACCGCTTCCGATCTACAATTTGTGAGAACAAAGTATTTCTTGTACAGAGATCGACTGTATGGGCATTCACCAGATATCTCACCTTCCAAAAGAAGGATGAATCCAGAGGCTACCTGACCTAATTACAAACTCTGCCTGAAGAAAAAAAATGTAAACGCTTCCTGAATAATAGATCTAATGATCAATACAGCACTAATATCATGTAGAACTTCTTCTACAAATCAGCTAGCTGCGATACCATGTAGAAACTTTTTCTACAAATCATCTAGCTCTGATACCATGTAGAAATTTTGAATAATATGACACATATTCACAGAGATTATCCTGATTATACACTTATAAGCGGAACATGCATAATACATAACCTCATCTACGTTGATCATCAATTTAAAGAAGCAGAAACATTCACAAGCACACATAGAAGCATCAATCAAACTCATTAACACATTATGTATCCTGGGGAAAGCATCTCACTAAAAACCCCACACTATCTGTATATTATATTGATTGAATCATGTAACATTACAAAGTACAACTCTTATCACGAGCAATCCAGTACCAGCTCCACCTGTTACACACAATACAGCTCAGATCTGATCTCCAAATCTATTCCACTGCTTGCCTGCCTCTCCAGCTCAATACCTGCTCAAGAACTGATGAGAATAGTTTACCAAACTCGTATTTGACCTACAAATAATCACTCACACTCTGTTGGACATGAGTACAGGCTACAATTCTTGATATTGGCCAATTCATTGGCATACTCAATCCCTTTGATTGTGCAAATCATCATGCACAGCTATAGTCACAACTGATAGCAATCTGATCCTCTAACATCTGTCCCTGCTGAACTGAACATGCACTGACATGCAACTGAGTTAACTGATGTATTCTATAGTTTCATTATGAGTTAATAACTTGTGAATTAATTAATAACTAATTCACCCAACTCATCTCTAGTCTATTGATCAGTTAGACTAAATACAACTAGTTTAACAAGGCTAAACTAAACACAACTCCATCAACTGCACCTCCAGTCCACTAAACTCAACTCACTTGAGTTATAACTGAAGTCCGGCATGAAAATATTAGTCATCCCATAGGTAACCACGTATTTCCTTCTGGGATCTGCATGTACCACATCCGTAGCTCATCCTGAAGTGCTCCAAGAGAATAAGATCAAGTTTATAGTCCAAATATTATTATGAGACAATAATATTTGACTTTTCTATTTTTGACAGCCAGTCTAAAAGTAGACTTTCATCACTCACACTGTGATCACTCACACTGTGGTCACCCACACTGTGATCACCCACACTGTGATCACCCACACTGTGATAAAAAATAGAACTTGCGCCATAATTTGCCTGCGGGCCCACTTAGTGAAGGCGACTCTTTTCACTAAGCTCCATCATCTTGTTGCTTTCTCAACAAGCATTTCTTGTTGCACACTTTTCAACATTTCGGCCTGAACCCTGTAGGTGGGAGTTTTATCCATCATCAGCTAATAGCTTCTACAAGTGCGCTCATCGTGTCCAACTGATCTACAAAAATTACAGAACAATTGTTGCAAGTTTTGTGTGTACTTTTGTAACAAATAGCAGTTGTCTGTAGCATGATTCCCTCCTATTTGATAAATCACACACCACAAAGCAGGTGTCACTTTAGGTCCTTCTTGTGCCTCTATTCTTAACATCATCAATCCTCCTCCCGCGATGTAATTTGCAAACAACGGGCAGTGGTCCTTGTCATGACCCTGACCCTTGCATTTTACGCACCCTACTTCTTCGCACACTTCTAGGTGAGCTGTCTTGTCCTATTTCAAACTCTGCATCTCAAGGCATAAGTTTTTCAACTGCGTGTGGATCTACTAAACTCCCAAATTAGGATCCTATATTAGGGTCTCATGCAGCCTCATCGCGATCTCCAAGGCTTCTGCCTGAGTCATTAACCTTTGTTACTATAGCGCATTCCTCAAATGTGGCGTTAGCAAGGTGACAAACCATTCGCGGTGTTTTCCATCCGTCAAAGTAATGTTAGCTTCGCAAATAGTGCACTTCAATCTCTGATCCAATTCCCAAGGAGTCTCTCCTAGTAGCATTGTGATCTCTTTGAATCCAATGATCGACTGTGCCTCTGACTTTAGCCTGCTAAACTCTCAGTTTAGCGCAATTTTGATATTCGTGATCCCCGCATTTGGGTTGTCATTAGAATGTTTAATATACCAGGTTAACGCATGATCCTGCAGAGCACTGACCAGCGTCGCTTTCTTTATATTATCATATTAACTCCCTCGCTTCCCGTACGACTCTTATTATAAACCAAAACTAGTCTGAATCTTCATTTCCTACTCCCTTGAACACATGCAACTTTATCGCGCTTGCCATATTGACTCGCGGTGGTGGTGAAGGTGGTACGAGTGAAGATGGACGTGAAGGTAGTGAAGTTGGTGGTGGTGTGGGTGGGGGTGGTATGTGCAAAATCCTCTGCCTTATCAAATTGATCGCACTTCGCAGCAAGACCTTGGCAAGCTCTTCCCCTTACGGAGGTGAAATCAAAGGGTATTCTTTGGTCCCTTACTTCCCTCATTTCTGTAGGTTTTTTCACTTCGCGTGGCTCCAAACAGCAAGGTAATTGCATAAGCCTTTTTTCACACAATAACATTTTAATCCAAGTATTCAAAGACTTTACATACTTACCTTGCGGTCCTTTGAGAAAGCGTCGCTCAGCCTCGTTATAGCTAACTAAAGTATCTACCGCAAATTCAGTAATGAATCCTCCTATATTTCGATCGAGCCAGTGATCAACAGCGCGCGCGATCTTATCATCCAATGCTTCCAATCTGTGCACCAACTCTGGGGTCCACACAATGGGATTTTTGAGCTTCCACCTTCCTTGGCTATCTTCTAGCTTCGCGATCCACTCGTACAGCTCAGTAGAGAAAGATGCGAAGAAAATTTCATGGATATCTGTGTATAAGTAGCAATCTAACCACTCTTCCTTTGATAGTCACATATTCTTGTTATCCTACGTTGTGAACTCATGAATTCTCCTGTCCAACCAACCTTCAATTTCCTTCTTAGTTGGATTCCAATGATACAACATCAGACATCTCTATGCAGATTTCGGTCCTAGCAACGGAACCATTTGTTAGCTTGATGGGGCCTGACCCAAGTTTGGAGTTATTTAGACAAACAAATCCATGTACTACTGGCCCTTTTGGCAATAGCTCGCGGAGCGCAGACTGAGGTCTCACTCGAAGAAGTATTGGGGGATGCTGGAACCAAGTTTCCGCACCCTTGATATGTCTAAGGGGTCGATTTAGTCCAACTGTGAATATCTTCATGCAGGTCACTTCATTCACTTTCCTGACCTGTGAGGCCTTCACGCCCTATTATACTCGACTTCGCGCAGTCCTAACCAGGGGTTGAGGAGCTTCACGCTACTAAAGTAGTGATCTGCTCTATTTCCCCATGTCACACCATGGGTCTTACTTATCTTCTTATAACAGTTAGTTATCTTTGCGGGCTGAGGAGCTTCACGCTACTAAAGCAGTGATCTGTGCTATTTCCCCAAGTCACACCGCAGATCTTACTTATCTTCTTATAACAATTAGTTATCTTCGCGTAAACAGATACTTTATATTATATTTACTTATTCGGCACATTCATATAAGGTCGAGCAGCAAATAAATAGTAAACTTGCAATTCATACCCAATATACTTCAATGCATAAAACAAGAAAAGATACACAGAAATATTGTAAAACTTCTCTTTATTAATGCTTCAATTGGTTACAGACTCAACCTGCCCTACACATTCAGCTGTAGGGGTCTGCACACTCAGCTGCGAAATACTAAGCCTCTATGCACTTAGCTACATAGCCTTCTCCTACTCTACGACCCAAAGACTCGACTTTACACTTAGACTCAATGCTTCCTCATTAGATCTTCCATGGATGACTTCTTGTTTTTTTTTCACTTAGAGCCTCACTCTATTTATACAATCCCATGGTCTGCGGACCATGGGTAGAACTCTCAAGCTGACATTACATTACAAAAGTAAGGGTGGACAACCTTATGACTTAATTACAACTTTGCACTCCGCGCCCACAAATCACAGAGTCTTTACATCGAACTTAGTCAAAAATTGGGCTTTAAGCCCCAAAACTTGCGTTGAGGGGATCCCACACCCAACACTCTCTGTCTCATCTTTCTCCCTGATCGATAAACAAATTTAGCTAGCCACTGTTAATTAAGAATCCTTATACACTTACCCACCCATTACCCTGACAAAAATATTATTCTTGGTTTTAGCATTTTAAAATATTCAGACTGTGATTGCAATATTTGATTTGTGTCTCTACAATTGAACAAGGCTTGCAAGCATGAAGGACATATATCAAATATTACCAGAGGAATTCTATTTATTTTTTCATTGCTCGTGAGGAGAGATGGAAATCCAAGAAGATCAAAGATAGGAAGAAGGTGGATGGGAAATGACGAAGATAATTTGAGGTGGGATTTTTGGTTACAGTTGAACATTCATTGAATAATTAGATCTCCGTTGTAGATTCAATGATTCATAATTGGCATTGAACTTTATGATCTATGTTTAAATGGCACTAAAATGTGTTTAAATGGCACCAAAATGACCTGTGTAGTGATGTGGTTCCTCCCCCTCCACCAAATACAAAATGGATGGTGCATTCATTCTGCAAGACTCTTATGTAAACCCCAGTCATCCAAGCTTGGGGATGAGCTTCACCAAGCCATGTCTACTGTCACATTAGAGAAGCTTCAATGATGGCCCCTATGAAGCTCGCCTCCGGGACAAGTTGACGAAGCATGTTTTTTTGAGGCACCACGACGATGCTAACTAGGCTGGTGGTGGGGGCACTAGTGAGGCTAGAAAAGGTGTTGGTGCACGTTGTCCCGGTGGTGAAATTTTTGGTGTGGATGCTTCTTACGTGGAATCCATCGAGGCTAACTTGTCTGAGAAGCTTCCAAATGAAGTGCAAATAGAGTTGTGCAGAGTTCCATAGAGTTGTGCAAAGGTTTCACATGTCAAACTTGGATTTTAGAGTTCCACGGAGCTATGCAAAGGTTCCACGTGTCAAACTTGAATAGGCTCGAGGAGGACAAAATTCAAGCTCGTTGATTTGCCGGAGTGAACAGTGTTTGCACATAGAGAACTCGCAAAGAGAACGCCTTCGGCATAATTATATAAAATTTAAATTCATTTAAAAATAATCATCTTATAATTTGATTTTAAAATAAATCAATATATTGGACCAATTTGTTTTAAAAGCTGCATTTAGTTATATTCAAACCATCCTTTTGGAATAAATTAATTATGGTGTATTTTGTTTTAACCAAACAAAAAAAGATACTAGTTAAAAAATATTTCTGATAACTATTTTCTAATCAATTGTAATTATAATGTGAAATGTTAAAAATAATTATAATTTAGGTTTTATCCTTGTATAGATAATACTTACAAACAAAATCTTAAAAAAAAAACAACAACAACAACAACAATATATATATATATATATAGATATATATCTATATATATATATATATATATATATATATATATATATATATATATATATATATATATATATATATATATATATATATAATGGAAATTAAAAAAACATACACAAAGATTTTTCTCCTAAACCTCAAAACTGAGAAAACCAAATTTATTTTTCATTATGCTCATTTACATTGTCACAATACATTATATACATGTCGTAGAATTCATAAAATCAATTAACCCAGAATTAGAATATAATCATTCTTCCTTTGATCGGATCAATAAAACCATGGGCAAACCCATAATGCGCTTGAAAACTGCAAATGCAAAAACCACCAAATTTTATTTTATTTATTTATTTATTTTTCCCTCCATAGGGGGCTACCTCTTCCTTGCAAACCACTCGATGGGGGAGGGGGGCTATCCCCCCCCCCCTACAACCACCCCAAAAAAAGAGGGTTATTTCCCCCTTGCGACCCCTCAAATGGGGTCAAGGGGTTGTTGCATCCTTGCGACCCCCTGAATAGGAGGGGAGTTGTCCCCTCCCCCCCCCCCTTGTGTGACCACCCCATCATGCCTGACACAACATATTGTGCATGTTGATAGTCATGTAAACAATATAACACATACCCAACACATAAAATGTTAATAAATTGTAATATAATTATTTGAATAATATAATATAAAATTAGAAAAGGTTGCATGTAAAAGCAATGACTATGTGGGGGGGAATCGGAGTGGTTATTTTGCAGTACTCAATGAAAAAGAGAGTAATGAAAGATGGATGAAATACAAGTAGATTACTTTCCCAAACCTCTTGAATTCTACAAGATTTGGTCAAAGACAGATTTTATTTCCATGGTTGATTGTGGGATTGTCATAAGTGATACTACTTCAAACCAAGTGTGGGGACAGATGTAAGAGGCTTTAGCAGATTTTTTTCCTGAGGTGGGCTCATCTAGTTGATCAGGAGGTGTGGGGATAGAGCCTTGCTTACAGAATTATTTTCCTAGTGGTGATGTTGTCGCCACTTCTCAGTGGTGGGTTTTGGCTTAACCCTCATCAAGAACTAGGTTCATATCATTTTCCCCAACAATTTCTTTTGTCATTTCGGTAAGTCAAGAAAATTTTCCCAAAAAAATGGAATTTTTTGTGGAACCAAGGTTTCACATGACTGGTGATGAATAATTTTTTAGAAGTCGGTCTAGTGTGTGAATCTATAAGAGATATTTATTATTCAACATCGAGAGTAACATCACCACAAACAAGAACCATTTTTTACCTAAGAGAAGCAGAGGGTGTTGATAATCCTACATGGGTTGTGACACCAACACAAGCTAGTGAGGAGGAACAACTACTATAGGAGGAGGTGTCACTCCCTAAGGTTGAGAGAAAGATCAAGTTGGCAACTCTAAGGCACAAGGGGTCGTAACTTCAATATTAAAACCCTAATTAAATGATCTACTTAGGAATGCGGGAAACACTTAGCTCCACTTCCTTTAGTAATATCTCTTGAAATAGTTTGGTTTTGTTTCTTTTTTACTTCTGGACAGCATGTCCAATGGGTTTTGGAGAGGAAGTAAGCCATTGATTCAACCCTAATAACGCTGAAAAATTGGTCGCCATTATTTGATGCCAAGAAGGAGGTGTTAGAGAAAGCACTTATATGGGTGTGTTTACCTAGTCTCTCAATGAAATTATAGTTTTGGGATGTGTTTTGAGATATTGGGAATTTTCTGGGACATTTTTTAAATGTAGATATTTCTTTTTCAAAGACCAAGGTAGTGATATTTTTTTGTATCTTTCTGAATATAGATGCTCGATGAGGATTGCTAGCAAAGATGGTGATTGGGTGATTTGATTATTCACATGTGCATATTTTAAACTATGAAGGAATTCCATTTCATTGTAGATGCCAAAAAGAGACATATTATCAAGGTGTTGGCAGTGCTGGAAAACCATAAATCAAGGGGGTCTCCCCAATGTGAAGTCCCAATTAGACCTCATTTTGTTTGGAGTAGGAGACCCAACCAAAAATACAGTCGTTTGACATTGTCCTTAGGGATTTTCCTTAGCTTCCATTATTAACATAATAGGTTATACAACATTCTTTGAAAAAAGCATGTAAGCTGACATTGTGAGGCATAAAATTGTGATGTATATAAGATACTTTCATGGAAATGAGAAAGAGAGTAAGCGTCTAGAATAAAAGTAATAACACTATTATAAAAGAGATACACAAGAGAATAAGAGGATCATTAGTTAACCTACTAAGTAGTTCACAAGACAACCATGATTATAAAACCAGATACAACACAACTTAAAGAAGATGAGTACCAAATCCACCAAAATAGTTCCATTTCCTTAGTACATGTGAACAAAACATATATCATAAACATATAAAGAATAGTCTTATTATATTCATGATACATGCATGAAAATGTCTTGTCTCATTGAGCTTCATATATTAAGTGGATGTGCCAAGATATACAAGTACAATGTCTCCACACTAGCTGAAATAGTGGAACATTAAGTCACCCTCCTCCAAAGAAATATCTTCTTTACTATGCCAATGCTGGAGAAGCCAAGGTGGGAAGTTTCAGTCCCAAAAGTCAATTTACTTGAGTTATAAGGGTGTATTTATAACAAATAAGGTGACTCTCCACCTTCCATGTGACTCTTTACCTCCCTCGTGGCTCTTGATCTTCTACAATGATTTTTTTAATTCTTACATGACCTTTGAGATTCTATATGACTTTAGAACTCAATAGTGAGTCTTCATATTCCATGTGGGACTCTTGGTCTTCCACATATTTACATTTTCTCATTTTGGAAAATTACACAATAACATTCCACAAATGATGTGGCAAGATACTATGGCACATGTGACTCTTGAGATGACTCTTGACAATGATGACATGGAACTTCATGATGATGCAGCATTTCCAAGTTGCTCCTTTTGTTTCTTTCTTTGCATCTTCATGATGGATCTTGCATGTGTTTCATCATCACCTTCTAAGGGGTTGATTGATATGGAGTCTTCATGTGAACTAGATCTTTGATCTTCTATGGTAAGCTAGTGTCCCTTTGTCTTCTTTCTCGATGATTTCATGGTTCCCGCTTCACAACTGTCTTCTTGTATGATCTCCTTCTCTTCCTATCTGAGCATCATCCTATCATGTCAAGATGTAGTGCCTGCAAGTGGAATCAACTCCTAATAATACAACATCAGTCTATAAATTTCCAAGTCTATCTTGCTTCATGAAAATGGATGATTGAGTTGGGATTGGGCACTGGACCAAGAGGAAGACTTAGGGATTGCACAGTGCACAGTTCCAGGGGAAAGAGTGATGGATTAGGACTTCAGACTGTGCAATGCGTAGTTTTGGAGGCCTAGGAAAGATGACTATGCATTTGAGGAGCTCAGTGAGGAAGTCTTGAGCCTTGAGGTTTCCAAATGCACATTATAGGAGAGAGAGAGAGGCAAAAGGATTGTGCAGTTCAAGGAGACGGGGAGACAACTTGAGGCTTGCCACTATGCAATGCATAGAAGTAGACGGATTGGGAAGGTGAACTGCGTAGTTGTGAAGGTCAAAGGGCCAGGGTTGAGAATTGAGGTTGTGAAATGCATAGTACTTAGAGGTATGAAATATGAATTTCATAGTTCCATGAGGAAAAAGGGGGATCTTGAGCCTTGTTTTTATGCAATGTGCAATTTAAGGAGGCTAAGTTGAATCAAGTTGTTCGGGTAGAATTTGTTTTAGGTTTTAATGAAGTGTGGGATCAGTGAGGTAGAATTGAGACCAGGATTGAACTTATGAATCATTACACACACTCATAATAATCAATTACATAACATACAGCACTCAACACTCATAAAAAACACAATTCCCTTAATGAGACGGTGAAACAATACTCTCCTCCAAGAGCGACACTTAGGGTACACTTTGCAATGATAGTGATGAAACTTGTACTACATTGCTCAAGACTTTGGGAATATGTATAATTCATGTATTAATGATTAATATGACATGGTAGTGTAGGAGAATTCATCAGAACTTCCCTTTAAGAATGTACAATTGACTCGCTTCGACTAGGTGCGACACTTAAAATGCACTTTATGATGATAGTGAATACACTAGTACAATGGTGCATGAAACTTTGGGAGTGGATCTAATATATGACTATTTGATAAGTAGGACCCATTGACAAAAACAATTCCCCTTGAAATGAACCATAACTTTTATTTTAAAATGGGAAGCACTTCCTATGCTAAAATATGACACTTGCGACAGTAAGAGAAAAGTCCAAACGACACTTGCAATTGCGAACAACATTGAAAGCGACACATGTTAGAATGAAGATAACATGAAAATGAAACTTATTAAACTGAAATCAATAAAAATAAACAATTATAAACATGAAAATGAAACTTGCAAAAGAGAAGGTTCGCAAAAGTGACAGTTAGAAAAACTTACCAAAATAGAACTACAATCACAACCAAAATTGAGAGACTATCAATGAAAGTGTGCACTCATTGTCAACATAAGTTGAACATTACACAAGAATTTTCTTGAAGAAATATGATATGCTTGTTCAAGGTTGTGTAAAAAAGTGTGATCATGAACTTGTTATGGACTGAACATGTGTGAGCAAGTGACTTCGATAATTAGAAACCAAGAAGAAGACTTAAACACTTAGAATAACATTAATCTATCATGAATAAAATATGGAATAACAGATCGTTAGATATTTAGTAGGCTCCAAAATTCACATGTAGTAAAAATTTTGAAGGGTGTTGATTGCAGCGTCAACACTTAGCAAAACACTGGCAAAATTCTAGCTTCTCTGTTTAGGTTTTATCCTTAAATTCAAGTTCTCAGTCTTTCAGGAAGTATTGATTCATCGCATGGACTACCTTTTCTCCCCCATTTGACTTGGTTATGGATATAGTCTCCTCTATTCTTTTCTCGGCTTTACACATTCACAAAGCTTGACAAATCACAATTATTTTGATTTAGGAGAAGGGCAATATAAAATTGTGAGTTTAATATAAACAGAGTCTTAGTTTTCATCTTTGACGTTGCTCTAGTTCTAGCAGGCCTAGACGTACCTCAGTAGAGTGAATACGAGAAAACAAGAATTGCTTCATTTCCAGCAAGCTTGAACAGTAACCTGACGAATTTTCTTGCTTCACTTCTCTCAGCATGAAGCCTTTCTCTTCTTTAGACCTTTATTCATTTGTTTATAGGATTGTGCTTAGGCACTTACTTATTTCATTGGAGTAGAAGAGGGATCTTGACTTATTGAGAAAAAAATAGGTTGTTCCCTCATAGAAGGTTACATATACTTGTGGTATTGGTTTGCTTGCTATTGATTTTCCCCTTTCCCTTCTTCCACTCGAATGGATCGACAAGAATAACACCATTTAATTACAACACCAAGTCAAGAAATTAAGATCCTATAATATATACGGGCTTTATGGTTTGACCAAAGGCCTTCCATTCAAATAGATCGTATTTTCGATTCAGTCATCATTTACTTTAAATATGTGTAACCCCAAGATAAAGAAGAGGATGATAAATAAGCCAAGCATTTCTCATCATCACAATTTCTCTTTTCAAGTTTTTCCACATTGTCTTTTGAGCCAAGAGAGATTATTTTCATGCAGAGTCTTATTAAAAAAAAGCAATAAAGAAAAAACAAGTCATAACAAGAAGACAAAAGTAGAACAAAGCAAAAGTAAACCTTGAATGTAAAGAAACATGAAAAACAAATAAAGCAAACAAACCAAATGTAAGGGCTAGTGAAAATTAAAATGCAATTGTCATGTGATGCAACTAGGGGACTAAATTCACCTAAAACTACTACTAACCTAATGGGCTAGAAGTTCATGGCTAAGTGTAATGGAATTTCCAGTGTAGCTAGCGTAACTTCTCCCTACTTGCAATCACAAAGATACAAGAAATTAAAACCAATGGAAAGAATCATGCAAGACTAAAGAAAATAATTTCAAAATCTTGCACAATGAATTGAAGGTATTTCTTATCAACAGAAAGATGTGCCATACTAACTAGCTTCAACCATTTTTGAGTTTTACCTTGTTGCTTGATATGATGATCATACAAACCTTTAATGCTACTCATAAAATTACATTCATTCGTGTTTGCAGACATCAAGAAAGATCGAAACTTATTATTTGCAATGGAGCTTTCCAGGTAAGATTGTTATAACCATTTTGAGGCTAATTTGATTTTATCTTGTTCATAAACCTTTTCAAGATAGTGAGAACCTGAAGTAACCATCAGCTCATGCTTAAGTGCCTCAGCTATCTGAAAATCATATGAATCATGAAATGATAAACCATGAAGATCACTAGATTCAACAAAATCAATTAATGTAAAACAACTATGACAAGATTGTTGACTATAATATCCTCGATTCTCCATTGGATTTCTTTGTATCTGACTAGACACTATGACAAAAATATGAAATCTTAAGGCATTTAAAACAATCATTGACATCACAAACTTAGGAAACCAATTAGGATAACAGGATGGAGAAAGATTGGAAACCAGGGTAAAATCAAATTGGGTATTCATATCAATGCAAGGGATTTGATTCATTGAATGACTCAAGCATTTTCTATTATTCAAGAATAGATATTTTTCCAAAAACATGATTAATATCATGACATACACAAAAGGGATAAGAAGGTGATAAATCTTGGAAGTGTTTGACAAAGATAAATCCTTCAACCTGAAATGACCACCATCTTGGTAATAAGAATGACAAGCTTTGAAACTGTATAGATTGGAAAAATATGTGCTCTCCAACCCTGAGTGAGATGCAAGGGATTCTCATGATGAATAATTACCCAAACAAGAATATTTCATATGATCAGAAATGTTATCTTTAAGATCGTGAAGATTTGAAAATATCGAAATTCCTTTAAGAATTAACTCCCAACCAGTGGAAAACTATTAAGGAAATATTTATGGTTAAAAGTATGGATTCAACTTAGTTTGAAGATTTCAACAGGATTATAAAATCCTAACATTACCATCAGCAGGGGATAAAGTTCCTTGGCTTCTTGACTGGTCTCTGAACTTTCTGATGGTGGATCATTGAATTTGGGTGGCATAGAAAAATCAACAAGAAAATATGCACCACTATCATCAGATATATCAATAAAAGAACTATTAATTCCTTTAGTGTGATTAGACTTAAGATTAAACATATCAGGTTCTTGATGGATAAAGAATTAGGATACATCAATCAAAAAACTCCCCTGACCATTTTCGAGTTGTGACATATTCATCCTAACATATGAAAGATTTAAAATTGAAAACATCATGAATAATAGATTCAAGCTTTTCATCCTCTGATTGTAAGACCAGGCCATCCTGTACCTGATTATCATCAAAACTAGTAGGAAAAGGATCCAAATAATTAAGGTAAGTTGCTAGTCTAACAAACCCATCGAACACATTTGGGTACTCTGAATAGTGTGCTAGATGTGAGGGAAGATGAAAAGGTTCAGGAGGAGAAACGCCAGTTGTAACTAAAATCATTGAGCTTGTGAGAAAAATGGATCAGCATGCATGTTATACCCCATGATATTATTTTCATCATCATAAAGATCGAAGATAGGCATACCAATGTAAAATTCATATTGATCTTGACTTTCCTCAACAAGGTAAATCAAAGATTCAAAATCTTGATAATTTGTTTCTTCAAATTTGAAATATGAAGATGCATGTCTCAAATAAATTTTAGAATCATTCCAAATTTAAAGAGAATCTCATTGCATAAATGCATATTGTAAACTACGAGAAGCAGATTCTTAATCAATACCATACAAATCCAAGTCCTCAATAAAATGAATGATATTTTTCGATGTACTTGGATATCCATCACCACATGTTTTAATTGAAATAGGGATTCCAGGGTGATGGTTGTCTAAAGTATCAACTTGAATGAAGGATATGGAATCTTTTGACAAGTTATCAGGTTTGAAAGATCGGTGATCAGCCAAAAATGAAAGGTTGTCATCCTAAATGAGGGAAGAAAGATGAAACATATCTTCATCACTTTTCTCCTCTACCTAAGAAATGAATATACCTTGTATATGATCATTGCTTGAAACAAGAGGTTGAACATCCTTAATATTTGAAGTAGGTTGATCAAGCGGATCATGAAACAAGGAATCACTAGACATTGATAGTAAAGGTTGAAAGGTATCCCTTGAGGTAATCAAGTTTTCATTTATATCAGATTCAAAACTGGACTTATATGCACTAATATGATCTTGAAAATCCAAGGGATAAACTTTCACTTTAGGATCCACGCCATTGTTGAAAGAATCCAATATCTTGTCAATATGATCTATACCATGGGAAAAGGGTGGAGGTTGAATAAGTGGATCAACAACTTGATTTTCAGATTTCCAAACTTTAACATCATCACTAGGAGGCACCCAAATTAGTACTAGAAAATGAGGAGGACAAGGAACAAAAGGAATAACAAGTTCCTCCTCACAAATTCGATGCGTCTCATGATCAACATAATTTGGAAGAGGGGAATCATCAAAGGGTTCAGATGCAAATGATTTTAAGGAGAGAAGAATCAAACTCTGAAACTTTTCACTGATAAAATTGTAATTAAAATCTTCTGTAGGAAACTCATAGCAAAGGTGAAGAAACTAATTAAGAAAATCCTTTATAGATTCACCATATTTCATTCTGAGAAGATCAATCATATCAAATACATATTGATAATCATACATGTCAAAGGCTTGATGAATATCATTGAGGAATTGATCAAATGAATTAATAGAAGCGATTAGCAAGGTATGCCACCATTTATTAGCGTGACCTTGAAGAGTGAGGGTGTATAATATACAAACAACATATTCATCATCAATTTCATGAGACTTACAAAAACCTTTAAAATTGGATATATGTTTGGTTATGAATGTATCACCCTCACCGTCAAACATAAATTGAGAAAAGTCATAAAAATGTTCCCCAAAGATGAAACATTTACCAAGAGATAGGTTAGAAAAATATTTTGGGATTATGATTTGGGAAAGAGACATTTAAGATAAGAGATTCGAAACATATTTAATGGGCACAACTTGTCATTTGGCCCTCATTCTAGTGCCAACTATTGATGGTGTTGGAAAACCATCAACCAAGGGGGTATCCCCGATGTGAATTCCCAATTAGAACTCACATTTTTTGGAGTAGGAGCCTCAACTTGAAATACAACCAGTGGCCATTGTCCTTAGGGATTTTCCTTGGATTCCATTATTAGCATAAGAGGTAATACAACATTTCTTGACACAAGCATGTAAGTTCACATTGTGAGTCATACAATTGCGACGTATATAAGGTACTTTCATAGCAAGGAGAAAGAGAGTGAGCTTCTATAAGAAAATTAATAGTATTATTCTAAAAGACACACATAAGAGCATTAGAGGATCGTTAGTTAACCTACAAAGTATTTATCACGATAACTAGGACCATAAAACCAGATACAATGCACCTTCAACAAGATAAGTACCAAATCCACCAATATAGTTTGATTTCTTTAGTACATGTGAACAAAAGATATACCGCAAACATATAAAGAATAATCTTACTATATTCACGATACATGCATGAAAGTGTGTCGTCTCATTGAGCTTCATATATTAAGTGGAAGTGCCAAGATATACAAGTATAGTGGTGCCACACTAGACCAAATAGTGGAACATTAAGTCACCACTTTCTCCTCCAAAGAAAGATCTTCTTTCATATGCCAATGCAAGAGAAGGCAAGGTGGGAAGTTCTAGTCCCAAAATTCCATTTACTTGAGTTATGAGGGTATATTTATAACAAATGAGTTGACTCTCCACCTCCCATTCGAATCTTGACCTCCATCATGACTCTTGAGATTCTATAATGACTTTTCAAATTCTTACATGTCCTTTGAGATTCTTTATGACTTTAGAAATCAATAGTGACTCTTCATATTCCATATGGTGCCCATGCTATTCCACATATTTACATTTTCTCATTTTGGGAAATTACACAATTAAATTCCACAAATGATGTCACAAGATACTATGACACATGTGACTCTTGAGATGACTCTTGAAAATGATGACATGGAACTTCATTATGAGGTGCCATTTCCAAGTTTCTCCTTTTATTGCTTTCTTTGCATCTTCATTATGGATCTTTGATGTGCTTCATTGTCATCCTCCAAGGGGTTGATTGATATGGAGTCTTCATGTCATATAGATCTTTGATCTTGTGTGATAAGCTAGTGTCCCTTCATCTTCTTACTCAATGACTTCATGGTTACAACTTCACAAGTGTCTTCTCATATGATCTCCTTCTCTTCCTCTCCAAGCATCATCCTGTCATGTCAACATGTAGTACCTGCAAGTGGAATCCACTCCTAAAAATCCAACATCAAACTAAAAATATCCTAGTCTAGCTTGCTTCATGAAAGTGACTAATTGATTTAGGACCGGGCTCTGGACCAAGAGGAAGACTCAAGGATTTCATAGTGCACAATTCTAGGGGCCAAGAGTGATGGACAAGAGCTTGAGACGACTTAATGTGTAGTTATGGAGGCCTAGACAAGATGATTGTTCAGTTGAGGAGCTCATTGAGGTAATATTGATCTTTGAGGTTACCAAATGAGTAGTACAAAAGAGAGAGAGGCCAATGGATTCCATAGTTGTAAATTTCAAGGAGACAAGGGAGATAGCTTAATACTTTCCACTATGAAATTCGTAGAATTAGACTAAATAGAAAGATGAACTGTGGAGTTGTGAAGGTTAAGGGGATAGGGTTGAGCATTGATACTACCCAATGCACAATCCTTAAAGGCAGGAACTACACATAGCGTAGTTCCAGGAGGAAAACGGGGGAGATTGATCCTTTCTATTGTGAAATGCACAGTTCAGGCAGGCTAAGTTGGGTCAAGTTGGTCGGGTAGAAAACTTTTCAGGATTTTACTAAGTGTGGGATTAGTGAGATAGAAGAGAAACTAGGATTTAACTTATGAATTATCACACACACTCAAAATAATTGATGACACAACATATAACACTCATCACTCAAAAACAACATGATCCCCTTAATGCAATAGTGAAACAATACTCTCGTCCAAGTGTGACACTTAGGATACACATTGCGACAACAGTGACGACACTTGTAATAGAGTGTTCAAGACTTGGGGAATATGTCTAATGCATGTATTTATTATGAATAGAACAAATTAGTGTAGGAGAATGCATCAAAACTTCTCTTTAAGAATGTACAATTGACTCCCTTCGACTAGGTGCGACACTTAAGAGACACTTTGTGACAATAGTGATGACACTAATGAGACGTTGCATGAAACTTTGGGAGTGGATATAATATATGTCTATATGATAAATAGGACCCATTCACACCAAATTTTCCCCTTGAAAGGAACCATAATTATGCTTTTACAATGGGAAACACTTCCCATGCCAAAAGATGACACTTGCGACAGTAAGAGAACAATGCAAATGACACTTGAAAATGTGAATGACATTGAAAGAGGCACATGAGAGAATGAAGATAACATGAAAACAACACTTATTAAAGTGCAATAAAGAAAAATTTACAATCATAAACATGAAATCAACACTTGTGAAAGTGAAGGTGCACAAAAACAACAGTTGGTAAAACTTACCAAAATATAAGTACAATCACAACCAAAAGTGAGAGACTGTCAATGAAAGTGTGCACTGACTATCAACACAAGTTGCGCATTGCACAAGCACTATCTTGATGGACTTTTTTAGCCCTGTTCAATATATTCAAAAAAGAGTGCGCTCATGAACCTTTTACAAACGGAGCATATGTGAGCAACTAACTTCGACACTTAGAAACTAAGAATAATACTTAAACACTTAGCATAAAATTAATCGAACATGAAGCAACTATGGAATGACAGATCATTAGATCCTAAGTAGGCTCCAAAATTTAGGCGTAGGAAAAATTTTGGAGGGTGTTAATCGGAGTGTCAACAGAAATGTTTCCACCTTTTTCATGCAAAAAAAGGGAATTGGACTCTCGCTTCTTCTAAGAAGAGGAGCTTACCTCGTGAGGAGGAAATTGGAGACAATACAGGACCCGGAAAATTGGCACAAGGAAGTAAGGAGAAGGTAATTTCCAACACACAGTCATTAATTTTGTCACCATAAGAATTTCAAATAGATACATGAAGAGGTGATTATTAGGCTCTGACAAACAACGGCCTCTTGGCCCCAGAGTAGAGGGAGGCTCCAGTGTCAAGTATACCTCCTTCCACTTTTTCTGTGAAAAATTTAATCATTTCTTTTACTTAAATGGGTAAAGGATGGGATGTTTCCTCTACGTGTGATGCCTCTTCTCCACACCACACCTCGATCCCTCTTGTTCCTTTTACTAATTTATTATGTCCACCTAATACCTTACACACCAAGTCAATAATTTTTTCTCTTCAAAAGGGGTTGTCAAGTGGTTCGTATGATTCTTATACTATGGAAAATTTAAGGGGCTAATATTGCAAGTGGGCTAATTTTTTAGGATTTTTCCAAAAAAAACGATTCACCAATTTCCTTTTTTTCTAAGTCTTATTCGCCCAAATTTTATAGTATAATTTTTTTTTACATTAAAAATCACCAAAATTTTATAGACACTATATATAAGATCATTAGAAATTTGAATATTTGTACAAATATATCACTAAACATTGTATAGTTTGCACATTGAGGACTATTAAGATTCACCAAAGTTTCTAAATTTTAAGATAAGTTTCCATCCTTAAAATTTTCCCTGTCTTCTACTTAATACCTTTTATATCCTAGAGCCTCTCAAGCAACTAATACGATTATTGTGGGGGCCTAAGACACAATCCAAATCTTTTGGAGGGAAAGGGTCTAGGTATGAAATATCATCTTGCAAAAGCTCAAGTAAGAGCTCATATATATATGGCTACTCTGACACAAAATCTCCATTGATCTGGAAATTAGAGAAACAAAGGCCTTAGGAGGAGTTCCCTCATGATTGTGTTATCCTTTAACCGCAGGGGCCTCACCAACATTGTTTGATGGAAAATTCTCTTATGCAAATAGAAGTGAACTCCCTAGATCTAGTGGCTTAATCTAGAAATGACAGAATCAAAAAGTCTTGTACTTTCCTTAGAGAAAATATAACATGGAGGAAAGACCTACCTCGATTTCAACGCAAGTCCTCCTCTTCTATTGACTTGTAAGCTCCAAATCCAACTGCAAATGATATAAATGGAACCTACAAAACAATTATAACAAGCACGATAACTACAAGATAAAAATAGCATAGACTAATATCTCCAATCAATGAGTTAAGAAGGCATTGAAATAGATATCCATAAAATATACATAAGTATACGGAAACAAAGATTACAAACCTTTTACAAATCTTGACCATGTAGATGTATCCCACCTAACTTGTCCTTTCTTAGCCACAAAGCAAGCCTTCACTCACAACTCAAGGATCATGGTAATGAATCCTTAGGTAAAAAGTAGCACCATCAAGGCATCACTAAGAGTCTCCAAAAGCCAACCCAAACTCTATGAGAGGAAGTGAAATTATAGGGCAAGTAGATTAGTTTGGGTTTTACCAATCTAGGACTTAGATCCACATATGAAGGAGGATAAGCTCTAGGGATAAGAGATAATACCTCGAGGATAGGGATTCGAGATATTAATCAATAGTAAATGGTTAAAACCACTTTAAAAGCCTCTAGAAAGAGAAGATTCGAAATTATTTTTAATTTTTACTAAAATTCTAGAACCATTGCACCTGCAGTGAAGGCAACATGCGATGATCAGTGTAGTTGCTCAATTATGCAACATGTAACAGTACAAGTTTCTAGAAGTGAAAGTGTGATGGGTCCAAAAATTAGGGTTTTGAGCTAATTAACCCATAAAACTTGGTCTTTTTGGAGAGATAATGCTTAAGTCTTTGCAAAGGGATGATTGCAAGGTGCCAAGGATGTTGATTGATCCAATTTGTAGACCATTTGAGTGAATGTGACATAATGACCTGTAACAAACCTTTAAAAAAAATGGCCCTTAGGAGCTTAGTTGATTGGCATCATCCTGAAATTATCATGCTCCAAGAATCTTTGGGAGAAGGGAACATTGTTGGTAAAGTGTTAGAATATTTATTTAAAGGATGAGTTTTTTCCTATTAATATGTTAGAGGAGAGTCACGGGGACTTGTTGTAGGGTGGAATCGTAGAAGCATAAAACCCTTAAACCAATGGGATTTCGACTTTATTATTGGGGTGGATTTCCTCTTGCTGGCATTATGAGCAAAATTGAGGGTGCTTAACGTCTATGGTCCATGCATTGAGAGGGTATCATTTTAGGAAACTTTGATTCAGAAATAATTGTTGAAATTAGAGAACCTTATTCTCGGAGGATATTTAAATTTCTCATTGGGAACTGTAGAAGTATGGGGACTTCATGTAAGGTCAAGTCCTCTCACTAATTTATTTGAACACTTTCTTATGGAATGTAAACTCATTAATGTGTAGGTGCTTAAGGTGAGCCTTAACTAATGGAATAAAAGGATGGGGGAGGCCAAAGTGGAAAAAGGTTGGAATGGGTCCTTCTCTCAAAACATTTGGTGGAAACACTACCATTGATGTGTCAATGGGTGGGAATTCTGGGATAATTGGTCCATCGTCCATTTTTCCTAGAAATAACAAGAATGGGGGAAAATACACCAAGCCATTTTAAGTTCAATTCAACTTGATTGAAGGATGAGGAATGTTTTGCTATTGTCTTATTGACGTCGATTAAGTACAAGCATGAGGTGAAAATATCCTGAACAATCCAATTTGCAAACAATCTGTCCATAGTCAAGAAAGTGACCACTTAGTGGGAAACTATAAAGAGGTCTTGGGATGAGAAAAACTTGAAGAATGTGGAAGAAGAGTTGAAGGTTATAGGAAGAATAGAATATGGTGGTTTTGTAAATGAGGACAAAAAAACAAATTATGTCATAGAAGCTAGAAAATGACATATGTTGGAGGAAGGGGAGAATACCTAGAAGCTAAAGAGAAGGGCGTTATGACTTAGCTCGATTAGGAAAAAATAATTTTAGGACTCTCTTCAAGCCTTGCGGGGGAGGGCATCTATTGTGAAGGTGGTTAGATTGGCACACATTTTTCCAATATTCGTACATGAGGAGGAAAATTTTAGTCTTATGGAAGAAGTGACCAATTTAGAGTTACAATAGATGCTTCATAGATTCTAAAAGAATAAAATCCTAGGTCTAGATGGGTGAACCATCAAATTCTTACTAGGGATCTATGAGACCCTTGGAAGTGATATTTTAATAGTTGTGGAGGAGTCTAGATCTGTTGGACATGTATTGGCCTCTTTAACACCACCTTCATAATATTAATTTCAAATATGGACAATCCACTCAATTTTAATGACTTTATACCAATCTCTTTGTGCCAGTGAATATAAAAGATAATTGTTAAGGTTATTTCTTGACGACTAAAACCTATTCTCTCCAAAGAAATTTCTACGGAATAATTTAATTTGGGTATATAGAAGGTTGTCAAATACATGAGGTTATCAAGGTAGTGCTAGAACGATTACATAACCTTAAAATTAGGAAATTGAAAGGAGTTGTTTTGAATATTGATCTCTCTAAAACCTATGATTGGGTAAGTTGGTTGTATCATTGTCTTCTTCTAACCCATTTAGGGTGTCAAGTGCCTTTTATCACTAGGATTATTATTTTCCTTACCTTGGTCTTCCTTTTGGTGTTAATTAATGGTTATGTGTCCCTTTTTAAAAGGGTTCTCAGGCAGGGTTGTTCCCTCTTACCTCTCTTATTCCTACTATTTGCATAACGACCTAGCAGGATATTGGTTGATGCAAAATGAAGAGGAGTGTTTGGGGGGATAGAGGTGGCTAAAATTTTGAAATTAACACATATTATATTTGTACATGACATCATTCTTCTCTATGATGGGCCATGAAGAGAGATTTTTTTTCTCCTTCAACCTCTATTCTTATTCATTAAATCACCATATATGAAAATAAATTCCTATAAATACACTATCTTGATACACTTCCTAGAGAGGGCAAGCGTTCTTAATGAACAAGGTGCTTTTCCTTTCAATGTTATTCACCTAGATGAAGGTATAAAGTATCTAGGTTTCCATGTGAAACCAAATTCTTATCAGAAAGAGTATTGGTACTAACTCTGCTAAATTGGGATTGAAAATCTAGAGTGTACAATGGCTATCGTGATTAGGAAGACTAGTACTAATAAACTTTGTGCTAGAAGCCATCCTAGTATACTAGATGCCTCTACCTTGGATTCCCAAAGGAATATTGGATAAGGTATCCAAATTATGTTTGCGATTTTTTTGAGCAAGATCTCGGGAGCACATCATCATGCCTTGGGTAAAATGGGAGAAAATTACAATTTCAAAGGCATGGGGGGGTTGGGGATTGAATGACCTTCCAATTTTTTCCAAGTCTCTAATGGCTAAATTTGGGTGGTGGCTCCTTTCTACAAAGAGACAGTGGACTATGGTGGTATATTTGAAATATATTGCTCCCGATTCAATTGAATAATGGATTAGGAACTTGAAAAAAGGGGGCAACAATATGTTTGTTATTTGGAAGGTAGTGCTCGCTTCCTTTCCATTGATTGAAGAAGGGCTCTCTTGGAGAATTGGAAATGGTCAGAAGGTAATTGTTGGAGTTGAACGTTGGTTAATCTATGGGAATTCTTACAACCTCCCTCAAGTTATGGTGGAACATTTATAGAGAATTGGGTATTTTAGCTTAAATTCAGTGGCATATTAAGAAAGAAAAAATATTTGGGCCCTGCGGTTCATGTTAAAAGATCAACTAGAAATTGATGAGGGGTACACTAAGGCTTGGATGGGTTACATCAGTGTGCTCTACTCACCATACATTCACTTAACATACATGGAGGATGAATTGGTATGGGCCCACTTCCCATTTGGTGATTACACTCCAAAGATGGGTTATCTTCACTTGATTTCTTAAAGGTTGAGAGGAGATTTTAGCTTGTTATTATGAAATTTCTTTGAAGCTATACCAAAAAATTCCACTTGTCACTAGTGACACGTGGCCCTAACAACAATTTGTGGCTTCTTATGCTTCAGATATGTGATAATAAGACTATAAAAACTGCAACAAAAAGACATATGTGATCGAAAACAGCAAACAACAATATATATCCAATGTAATAACCCAACATGGAAACACTTTAAAATGAATAATAAATATTTATTGATAACATCTAGTAAAGGAGATCTACAAAATGGTCTATAAATCCCCCTCCATGGGATGGGTCCTTTGATGTCCTTAATGCTTCAGTAATCGATTCTCTCTCTCAATGTGTGAAAAACCCAAAACAATGTGTAGAACTTAAGCAGGAGCTCAAGTGCAAGAAGACGATAATGGTGATGATGATAATGAGCATGGTGAAGAATGAATGGAAACCCCTTCAATTTATAACAAAGTATTGAGTTAATGTCAAAAATGGAGAATAATAAAGAAGTATTCACCAAATCAAGATCTATAGGATTACTTTATTATATTTTTTGGAGAGGGAAAAGATATTCAAGTTGGTCAAATATCTTTATTTAGAAATAATTAACAAATAAAATGATTTATTAATTATTTCATGGGGATTAAGAATGGTGTGAAATTGAAATAATTATTAAATAGTGATTTAACAATTATTCCAATAATAAAATTAAGGAATAATAAATAAATGATGATTTATTTAATTATTCCTAGGGGATTTAGTCAATTGTGATAAGGAATAATTATCAAACAATGATTTAATAATTATTCCTAGAGAAAATTAAATAAATAATGATTTATTCAATTATTCTCATGGGGTTTTTTAACTTTAATTGAAAAATAATTTAATAAAAATGGTTTACTAAATTATTTCCCATGGTGAAAGTGATTTTACTATGGTAAAATTAATCCTACATGGTGTATTTCAATCCAGCTAGTTAGAAATGGCTAAATGATCAGTTTTTGGTGATAACAGATTGCCCCCCAACGTATGAGTGCTAGGAGAAAATCATATGACCGAAATACATTGTAGGTTACACTTCCACTAGGCACAAAAGGGGAGTCAAAGATAGAGAGAGAGAGGGGGTTGAAGCAATGCAAGAAAGAACAAAAATGGAGGGGGCGAGACCTACTAAACTGATAGAAGTATCCTTTTATGTGGGAGTACATGATCTCAAATGAGGCAGGGGATGAATTCCCATACCTACAGAGATAACTGAGTATAAATAATAATGGTGAGCCCAGCAATGTGGGACTGAGCGACAAATTACTTGATACATGATACGTTGGCATCAACGGGCCAGAAAATAATACAAAGAAGGCTCGGAATGAATGTAATAACATATGTGTGCATGAGACATAATTCCCCTCAAGCTAACATGGTTAGGTGGGGGGGATCACAACCAAAGAAGCCCTCTTGAACAAGAAAGGGCTCTAAAAATCTAAATGGATCATATGAAGGAGACATGCATGTTGTGGGTGTTGCAATTGGTGGAAACCGAACCCATCACATCTTGAAACTACATCTGAGGCTAGATAAACATCTGCAAACATCTCAGCATGTAGGGTGATACTTTAAGGGTAACTTCCTCATGAGGTCTAGAACATCTCACACACACCCAGGAATCACTAGGACAATCGTCTAGATAATTGAACCAGCAAGTGTATGATTCTCAATCGTGTGATAATGAGTTGGCATCGAGCACATGAGAAACAACCAATTCAAAGGGAAATGATGTTTCCCTTTGCTTGATCTGAGGCACCAAACAAATATGAAGGTTGGAACCAAGGTACACTGCCCTCTAGACCATGCTTATGGAATAAATGTGTTGAAGTCGACAGAAGAGGGCCCACCAAAGTTAAGGTGGCCCGCTAGAGTTAAGGTAATAAATAATCCTTAACAAAGGCATGAGGTATCATAGTAGAATTATTGATGGAATAACATCAGGGATGATGATGGAAGGAAACAAGATGAGTAGCGGACATATTACTTCCCTTGTCAGTGCATAATATGTATGGTT
Organism: Pinus tabuliformis; assembly: GCA_031772625.1. Taxonomy (NCBI): domain Eukaryota; kingdom Viridiplantae; phylum Streptophyta; class Pinopsida; order Pinales; family Pinaceae; genus Pinus; species Pinus tabuliformis. The sequence goes on along the minus strand of CM062805.1, from coordinate 696,501,316 downwards.
GACCTGGTAGCGACTAACTCGATTCCAGAGAGAAAGGTCAATTACGCATACAGGGGTTGTTTAATGATGGAACAATATAGTTGGAGGCCAAATATGAACACAATGGGATGTATGTAACATTGTAACTAAACTCAAGAGGACTCGAAACAGACTCCATAGATGTAAGGGTGACTGATCTCGAATTCTTTGAACAAGGGTGACTTGATGATGTTTCCACATGGGGGAGGCCCACAGGGGACCATTAAACATGAGTAAAATATGGTAAATCATGATGAAAATTGACATGTGAGCCAACCAATGTGCAGGTAAAGTGGTACCAGAGTATAGATTGCTCAAATGAAGAAATTCGATTTTAATAGGCAACAAAGTGAGACCTCATTGAAAAAATGGTTTCCTGGTGATGTTTCAAATTACCAATAAAAAATGGAGACCCATTATAGAACTCAATAAGATCCTTTCAAAAGTGTTGATGGTTCATCAAACATAGCTACGGTTTGGTCACAATGGGCGACAGAAAAACTAGTGGTTTTCATATAAAAGGGAATTTTTTCCCCTGAATCCAATTCATTTGCATAGTGAGTTGTTGGAGAATTTGGATAGGAGGAGAAGGCCCTAACTGTTTAGTTTTGTTATATTCTTTCCACGACTAGCCCCCCTAGGTAATTGGGGGGTTAGAGGGGGGGCGTAGCCCCCCTTTGTTGCACTGATTGTGCAGTGCGGGGGTCAATGTGGGGACGGCAGTGTTGAGAATGCAACAAGATGATGGAGCTTAGTGGAAAGGAGTCGCCTTCACTAAGTGGGCCCGCAGGCAAATTATGGCGCAAAGTCTATTTTTAGACATATGGATCATGGTCTATGAGTTACAGGATGCTATTTATGGATGATTGGTCATGTTGGGAAAAATAGATGTACTTCTATTTTTGGACCACAGCAGTGTGATCAGAGTCTACTTTTAGACTGCCAGTTCAAAAATAGAAATGTCAAATATTATTGTCTCATAATAATATTTGGACTATAAATATTATCTTATCCTCTTGGAGCATTTCAGTTTGAGCTACAGATGTGGCACATGCAGCTGTCAGAAGGAAATACGCTTTATTTGTTGGTCAGTTGAGCTATTTCATGCAGGACTTTAGTTAGAACTCAAGCAGTTGAGTTTGGTGGAGTTGGATGTGGAGTTGATGGAGTTGTGTTCAGTTTGGCTTGGTTGAACTAGTTGTAATTAGTCTAACTGCAAATAGAATAGTGATGAGTTGTGAATTAATTATTAACTCATAAAGCAACTAAAGAATACATCAGTTAACTGAGTTGCATGTCAGTGCATGTACAGTTCAGTGGAGACAGGTGTTAGAGGTTGAGATTGCTATTAGTTGTGACTATAGTTGTGCATGAGATCTTGCACAATCAAAGGGATTGAGTTATGCCAATGAAGACTACGCAATGTGGGCCAATACCAAGGATAATAGCCTGTGCTCACATGATTTTCAGTGTGAGTGATTTTCACTAGGCATTACGCAATGGAGGCAAGCAAAGCAGCGGAGGAGATTTGAACCTGTGACTTGTTCAGATCTGAGCTAGTTTTGTGTGTAACAGGTGGAGATAGTCGTGAGTACTTGTGAGGAGTATTGTACTATGTATTGTTACATGTTCTCAATCATTATAATATACAGATAGTGTGGGGTTTTCAGTTGTATGCTTTCCCTGGGCTACATTATACTGTGTTAATGTGTGCATGCGATTGATGTTTCATGGTTTTTAATGTTGTTAAATTGATGATCAACGTAGAGGAGATTATGTATTGTGCATGTATTCCACAATAGTGTATAATCAGGATAATCTCTGTGAATAAGTGTCATATTATTCAAAATTTCTACATGGTATCGGAGCCGTTGATCATCAGATCTATTATTCAGGAAGTGTTTACATTTTATTTCTTCAAGCAGAGTCTGTAATCGGGTCAGTTAGCCTCTGGATTCATCCTTCCTTTGGAAGGTGAGATATCCGATAAAAGCCCATACAGTCAATCTCTGTACGAGAAATACTTTTTTCTCACGAATTCTAGATCAGAGGCGGTTGAGTTTGGAGCTGGTGGAATTCGAATTTGCAACAGTGTTTTCTTGGTATCAATGTGGCCATGTCATTCAACGGATTGTTATTGGAGTATGATATTGAGGGCAGCTCGAACTATATTGCATGGAAGGACTAGATGGAGGTAGTGTTGGATGATAACGAGCTGAAGGATTTCATAGAGGCTGATGTCCCAAAGCCTACTGATGCTACTCAAGTTGATGCTTGGCAAAACAAGACAACAAAGTGTCGAAGGATTCTGTTGGAGGGGGTGAAGGATCACATTATGTCCAGCCTGCATGGAAAGGCTTCTCCATACTTGATGTGGAAAGAGTTGACAGATCTATTCCAAAGCAAGAGCGATCAGAGGAAGCTAGTGCTCAAAGATAAACTCAGAAACATCAAATGTGAGAAGGGAGACAGTATGCCCAAGTATCTCACGAAGTTCACTCAGTGTCGGGATGAGTTGGGAAGTGTGGGGGTAACTGTCAATGATGAGGACTTGGTGAGCTTGGCTCTCCTTGGTCTTCCAAATAGTTGGCATTCTTATCAGGACTCTGTCAATGGTCGGGAGAAATTGCCAGGATGGGAGAGACTTTGGTCAGATCTTGTGTAGGAGGAGATCAGGCGGAATACCAGGGACAGATCTTCATCAAAGGGAACTGATGAAAAAAATTGCACTTTGGCTGCCAAAGCAAAGAATGGGAAGAACAAGAAAGCTTCTAAGTCTGGTGCGAAAGGAAAGAAGCAGGACATGTCCAAGGTGAAGTGCTTTCATTGTCACCAGCACAGACATTATGCCACTAATTGTCCGCAGAAGAAGAAGAACAAGCAAGTTGTTGGATCTGCAGCAGGAGAGGCTCTAGCCTCACAGTTTGAGCTTGATTTTTCATTGATTGCATGCATGGTTTCAAGTGTGATGGGATCGGTGTGGTTCTTGGATAGTGGTGCGTCTTTTCACATGACAGGAGATCGAGATTTGTTTTCTGATCTGGAGGACAAAGATCTTGGAGTGCACATCGAGATGGGTGATGAAGGTAGATACAGTGCGACCAATATCGGTACCATTTCCTTTGAGAGGGAGTCTAGTAAACCCTTCGTATTGAAGGAAGTGCTACATGTTCCAGGATTGAAGAAGAATCTTATCTCTGTGGCGATGTTAGAAGACAAGGGATATGATGTTGTTTTCAGCAAGGGAAAGGCTTTCCTGCGCAGCAAGACAACTGGAGAAACCCGGAAGATAGGGGTTTGAGTGAGGAACCTTTATCAGTTGCATGTAGATGGTTGCGCAGCAATGGCATGCAAGGCAGAAGGATTGGTGAGCCAGGATGATGGCGAGCTGTGGCACAGGAGATTGGGTCACCTTCACCATGGAGCCTTGAAGATACTACAGCAGATCACTACAGGGCTTCCTCAAGGCACTCTTGCACAGTCAAATCAGTGTAAGGGGTGTACTTTGGTAAATTTTGTGAAAGCCACCTTTCATGAGAAGGATAGTCGTGCCACGACGATCCTTGAGAGAATTCACACAGACGTGTGTGGATCTTTCTCAGTAGCTTTGACAGCAAAACACAGGTATTATGTGATCTTTGTTGATGATTTCTCTCGTAAGTGATGGATCTTCTTCATGCAGAAGAAGAGCGAGACATACTCAAAGTTCTGTGAGTTCAAAGCACTGGTCGAGAAGGAGTCGGGGAAGAAGGTGAAGGCTCTTAGGAGCGATAATGGTGGTGAATAAATCTCTGGCGAGTTCAAGGATTTCTGCAGTGCAGAAGGGATTCAAAGAGAGCTCATAGCTCCCCATAACCCACAGCAGAACGAGGTTGCTGAGCGGAAGAACAGAACGATCGTGGGTGCTGCACGGGCGATGTTGCATGATCAGGGCCTACCCCTCCACTTATGGGCGAAAGCATGCAATACAGCACTATATGTGCAAAACCGTTGTCCTCACAGGATACTTGGCATGAGTACACCTGAGGAGGCTTATTCTGGTAAGAAGCCTAATCTTTCTCATTTGAGGATTTTTGGTGCTAACGTTTACATGCATGTGACGAAGGATGCCAGGAAGAAGTTGGAGTCGACCGCAGAGGTTTTGATATTTGTTGCGTACACTGATACGCCCCACAACTATCGTGTGTATTTTCCAGACAGTGGTAAGACTGTTGTGCGACGGGATATAAAATTTCAGGAGGAGAAAGCCATGAAGTGTTCGCTTGAGAGGGAGCCACACTTGCATGCAAATGAGGAGCTATTAGTTCCTAAAGCTGAGCTTCAGGACGTGGATCAGCCACAGGACGAAGTTCATGGAGTGGAAGAGACCACTCATGCCACGCCAACCATCAGAGGGCGAAAGCGCTTGACAAAAGTTGAGCGACTGGCTCAAGATGCAAAGAAAGTTGTAGGACCACCTACAGCCCAACGCAAGTAGAGACAGTCACCTGATCAGTACACTGGATACATGGCTCTTGTGAGAAAATGTGTTGTGACTAAGCCATCCTCTTTCGAGGAAGCTATGGAGGATCCCACATGGGTAGACACCATGGTGGAAGAGTATGATTCGATTGTCAGAAATAGTGCATGGGAGATTGTTCCTAAACCGGAAGGGAAATCAGTGGTGGGTTCGAGATGGATCTACAAAGTTAAGGAGGTAGCTGACAGGAGTGTGGAGAAGTACAAGGCAAGATTTGTTGCCCGAGGCTTTTCATAGATAGAGGGGATCAATTATGAGGAGACCTTTGCACCTGTTGCAAGGTATTCTTCCATACGGATGATTCTTTCTCTCTCAGTGCAAATGGGATGGCACATTCATCAGATGGATGTGAAGACTACGTTCCTCAACGAAGTCATTGAGGAGGAGGTGTACATAGAACAACCCGAAGGTTTTGAGATCTTCAGCAGCGAGTCGCATGTGTGCAGTCTCAAGAGAGCGTTGTATGGGTTGAAACAAGCACCACATGCTTCGTACACACGGATAGATAGCTATTTCAACAGACTTGGATTCTCCAAGAGTGAGGCGGATCCTAACCTATACCAAATTGTGGTGGAGGGTAAGTTGCTTATCATTGTACTTTATGTAGATGATTTGATTCTAACGGGTGATGAGCTGTTGATACTTTCATGCAAGGATGATCTTGCTAAGGAGTTTGAGATGAAGGACTTGGGCCTCCTTCATTATTTCCTGGGATTGGAAATTTTGCAGCGCAGTGATGGACTATTTGTTTCTCAGGGTAAGTATGCTCGGGAGATTTTGGAGAAGTTCAACATGCATGGCTGCAAGCTTGTTGATACTCCTCTTCCTGGAGGATGGAGGAAGGAGGATGCCACTTCGGCAGAAGAAGTGGATGCCACTGTTTATCGACAGTTGGTGGGGTTGCTTATTTATCTGGTCAATACATGACCCGATATATGCTATGTTGTTAACCAGCTTTCACAAGCTATGGTTAAGCCAACCAAGCTCTTCTGGAAGGCAGGCAAGCATGTATTGTGTTATCTTAGAGGCACATCGGGATATGGATTGTGGTACAGACAGGAGGATGAGGTGAAGCTATGTGGCTTCACGGATGCAGAAAGGGTAGGGAGCCCAACAGATAGAAAGAGCACATCATGAGGGGTCTTCAGTATCAGGTCGACAGCAGTTTCTTGGTACAGCAGGAAGCAGAGATCTGTGGCACTCAGTTCAGCAGAGGCCGAGTATATGGCAGCAAGTTTGGCTACATGCGAGGCTATATGCATGAGGAAGATCTTGGTCGGTTTGTTCGGTTCTTACTTGGAGCCTACTGTGATTTACTGTGATAACCAGAGTTGCATTAAGCTCTCGGCTAATCCTGTATTTCATGATAGATCTAAGCACATTGACATCAGGTACCATCATATCAGAGATTGTGTGCAGCGGAGAATCATGTTACTTTCATACATTCCAACGGAGCATCAGGATGCTGATATCTTGATGAAGGCGCTCACCAGGAGCAAATTCGAATACCACCGAGGCAGGATAGGGGTTGCTGATAATCCATATCTTGTTGAGAGGGAGTGTTGAGAATGCAACAAGATGATGGAGCTTAGTGGAAAGGAGTCGCCTTCACTAAGTGGGCTCGTAGGCAAATTATGGCGCAAAGTCTATTTTTAGACATATGGATCATGGTATATGAGTTGCAGGATGCTGTTTATGGATGATTGCTCATGTTGGGAAAAATAGATGGACTTCTATTTTTGGATCACAGCGGTGTGATCAGAGTATATTTTTAGACTGCCAGTTCAAAAATAGAAAAGTCAAATATTATTGTCTCATAATAATATTTGGACTATAAACATTATCTTATCCTCTTGGAGCACTTCAGTTTGAGCTACAGATGTGGCACATGCAGCTGTCAGAAGGAAATACGCTTTCTTTGTGGTTCAGTTGAGCTATTGCATGCAGGACTTCAGCTAGAACTCAAGCAGTTGAGTTTGGTGGAGTTGGATGTGGAGTTGATGGAGTTGTGTTTAGTTTGACTTGGTTGAAGTAGTTGTAATTAGTCTAACTACAAATAGAATAGTGATGAGTTGTGAATTAATTATTAACTCATAAAGCAACTAAAGAATACATCAGTTAACTCAGTTGCATGTCATTGCATGTACAGTTCAGTGGAGATAGGTGTTAGAGGTTGAGATTACTATCAGTTGTGACTATAGTTGTGCATGAGATCTTGCACAATCAAAGGGATTGAGTTATGCCAATGAAGACTGCGCAATGTGGGCCAATAACAAGGATAATAGCCTGTGCTCACGTGATTTTCAGTGTGAGTGATTTTCACTAGGCATTGTTCAGTGGAGGCAGGCAAAGCAGCGGAGGAGATTTGAACCTGTGACTTGTTCGGATCTGAGCTAGTTTTGTGTGTAACAGGTGGAGATAGTACTGAGTACTTGTGAGGAGTATTGTAATATGTATTGTTACATGTTCTCAATCATTATAATATAGAGATAGTGTGGGGTTTTCAGCTGTATGCATTCGTCGGGTTACATACTGTGTTAATGTGTGCATGCAATTGATGTTTCATGGTTTTTAATGCTGCTAAATTGATGATCAACGTAGAGGAGATTATGTATTGTGCATGTATTCTGCAATAGTGTATAATTGGGATAATCTCTGTGAATAAGTGTCATATTATTCAAAATTTCTACAAGAAGCCCCCCTGTCTATGGGGTTTGAAGGGGGTGGGTAGCGCCCTGGGGAAAAAAAATTTGGACCATATATTAGGTTTGGCGGACCTACCTATGGTTTTGTGCATGGCTTTCACACATGGTTTTGGGCGCGATGGTTTTTAGTCCATGGTATTGGATGCTTCGGCATGTATATATATGTATTGTAACATTGAAAGGAATATAATGAAAAATCAATATGGTAGTCCCGGTTTTGGGATCCAGGAGAAAATCTCTGTGTATATGTTTTATGTGTTATGGTCTCGCATTGTTTATTTTCTGTGTTTTAGAATTTGTACGTAGGTAATTTCTATACGGGGTTAAAACCTACACTAAATCTTGTGAAGATCATAGCAGACAAACTAACTGTCAAAGATAGGATTTGCAAGTTGGAGGTAGGTGGACTAACCTTACTCGTCATTTTTGGTTGATTATATTTTCATATTAGGGCTTCAACTCTCTAGGGGGAACCCCTACTCTTGTTTGCGGTCGGAGCACACCTATTGGGCCCTAATCTTCATTCTTGAACACATAAATTGTATTAATAAGTGTGTCCAATGAATTTTTGAAGGCAAAAAAATTGTGTTTTGGATTGAGAGGAAGAGCAAGATGGGGGGTCTCTATTGAGCTTAAGCTTTGTACCCATGATGTGTGTCTCTCACTCTGAACTGGTTCCCCCAACCACTTACTTTTCCCCTTACTTCAGTGGGATGAATTTACCAGGTCTGGATCACTTACCTATTACCCGCATCACTTAGCTATTGGAGGAGTCCAAAGCACAGATTTGAAATTCATGCCATATATTCCCTAGAAAATGAACTTTTTGCACCCGGATGTAGAGCTAAAGGTGTCATGGTGAGAAAGATATTTGGAGACCCTCCATGTTGAGATTAAAGGGAATCAAGCTGTGAGAGGGATTTTGGCACAATATGGCATGCTAAAGTTCTTAGAGAACCCTTTGATGAGGGTTGATGAGCCCTTGTTGTTAAGGATTGTGATCTACTAGGACCCAGATCATGAGGCCTTTGTAGTACAGGGGTACAGGATAAATATCATGATGCAAGACATATATTTTCTAACAGGACTGCCCCCCATGGGGGTGGTATGGGAGATACATCCAGTGCTACCTCGTGCGAGGCATATAAGAGAGTTTGTTGATCGTCACTATGTATCAGGGGTTCATTCAAAGGGAACGACCATTCAAATCAGTGAATTAGAGAGGCTTGAAACACGAGCTACAGCCACAGTAGTGTTGCAAATATTGGGTAGTCATGCCTTCCATCACATCACTAGGTGGGAGATGATGTTGGTGGAGAGTGTGTTGGCAAGGACCTTCTATGGGTGGGCCCAGATGATGTTGTCATCGTTGAAACGACAGTTGGCACTATGCAGGTGAAGGACCAATGATAAAGAATCTTTTGGGATAGTATTATGCTCATTCTTCTCTAAGAAGATCCTGACCATCCATCCTCAAGTAAAGATCTATGTTGGGGGGCCACAGGAGCCCAGGATGTGCCACTGGGGGCAGCTACCTGTTGGGTTGTGTTATATTCTTTCCACGACTAGCTCACATAGTTAACCGGGGGGTTAGACGAGGGGTGGAGCCCCCCCTTCGTTGTGTTGATTGCGTAGCTAGGGGGTCACAGGGGGCTTGACGGGTGCAAGTAACCCCCCTCTATGGGGTCCAAGGTAGTGCCCCAGAAAATTTTGTTTTTGGACCCTATATTAGGTTGGGCAGACCTACCTATGGTTTTGTGCATGATTTTTTCACATGTTTTTTAGACGCGATGGTTTTCGGTCCATGGTATTGGATGCTTAGGCATGTATAAATATGTATTGTAACATTGAAAGGAACATAATGAAAAATCAAGCTGGTAGTCCCAATTTTAAGATCCAGGGGAAAATCTCTGTGTATACGTGTTTTATGTGTTATGCTCTAGCATTGTTTATTTTCTATGTTTTAGAATTCTTATGCAGGTAATTTCTATACGAGCTTAAAACCTACATTTGGTATCGGAGTTGTTTTGGCTTCAAGGGGACACCTTTGTTTCTGAGGGGTTTCGCTTGGGCCTATGGTAGACCCTATTCAATGGGAGATCTGCGAGATCGATTCTGGTGGTGAAAGAAGATGGCGAGCAGTGGAAAGATAGAGATAGAGAAATTTAATGGTCAGAATTTTCAGTTATGGAAACTCAAGATGGAAAATCTGTTGGTGGATAAAGATCAGTGGATCGTGGTAGATCCAAGTACTAAACCAACGGGAGTGTCCGATGAAGAATGGAAGAAGTTGGATCAGAAGGCAAAGAGCGCAATACGATTGTGTGTCTTAGATTCAGTATTGTTGAATGTATCAGGGGAAGCTACGGCGAAGGATTTATGGGACAAGTTAGGGACTTTGTACCAATCTAAGTCTCTGGTGAATAAACTGTTCCTATGGAAAAAGTTGTATAACCTGAGGTTGAAAGATGGAGACTTGGTGACAGAGCATCTGAATGCATTTAATACTATGGTAAGCCAGTTATTATTTATTGATATTAAAATTTCAGATGAAGATAAGTGCATCAGTTTGTTTTGTTCTCTTCCAGATTCGTGGGATAGTTTGGTTATTGCAATAGGTAGCAATGCAACTGCCTTGCGATTTGATTAAATAGGCTCATCCTTGCTAATGGAAGAAATGAGATGAAAAAATATGGACAGCCGGAATGGTGATGCCTTGTCTGTACAAAAACGGTCCCAGAACAGAAACAAAAATAAGTCATCAAGTGGGAGATCTAAATATAGAAGGTGATCTAAATCTCCAAGAAAACCTGTAAAGGTGTTGTGTTGGAAATGCGGAAAGGAAGGGCACTACAAAAGGGACTGTAAATCTAAAGCTCCTGATAAAAGAAAGGTATCTGATGATGCTCCTTCTGCAGAGGTGAAAACCACCTTAGATGAAGGTGGGGATGTGTACTTGGCTTCTTCAAGTACACATGTAGATCATGAGGCATGGTTGATTGACTCAGGTGCATCATTTCATTTCACTCCCCATAGAGAGTGGTTCTGCGAATATGAGAAATATGATGGTGGTGATGTCTTCTTGGAGGATGAAAGGAAGGCTAGAATCATTGTTCACAGAAAAGTAAATTTGAAATTGCAAGGTGGAAGGTTTAGAACACTTCTAGGTGTTCTGCATATTCCTGCATTGGCTAGAAATCTAATTTCTGTAAGCAAGCTGGATGATGCAGGTGTAAAACCAGTATTCGAGAAGGATACCTGCAAGATGGTTTGGGTAGCACTAGTATTGATCCGGGGAGTTCAGATTGGAACTTTGTACAAGCTGCAAGGTAGCACTATTGTTGATGGGTGCAACAGTCCTGTGGTTCCTGAAAGTGGAGCAGAAAATCTAGTGGTCTCTGGAGAGAAGACCATGTTGTGGCATCAAAGGCTTGGACATATTAGAGAAAAGGGCCTTTGAATACTTCATGGTAAAGGTATGGTAGAAGGTATGAGTAATAACTCTCTAGATTTTTATTTTTGTGAAAATTTTGCATATCGGAAGCAGAATCAGGTGAGTTTCCCCTCTGGTGGTAAGAGGGTGAAACAAATATTAGAACTTTTGCACAGTGATGTGTTTGGACCTGTGAAGGTTCCATCACTGGGCAAGTCTGTGTACTATGTATCATTTATAGATGACTTCTCAAGGAATACATGGATATATTTCCTTAAGAAGAAATCGGAAGTCTTTGACATGTTTAAAGAATTTAAGGCTCTGGTGGAAAACCAGACAGAGAAGAAGATAAAGGTGTTGAGTACAGATAACAGTGAAGAGTTTTGCAGTAAGGAATTTGAATAATTCTGTAAGAAGTGTGGTATAGCACGACATAAGACTACTCCATACACACCTGAGCAAAATAGATTTGCAGAAAGAATGAACAAGACGTTGATGGAAAGGGCAAGAAACATGCTCAGTGGTGCCGGGTTAGGATAGGAATTTTGGGTAGAGACGGTGGAGACAACCTGTTACCTGGTCAATAGATCGCCTTCATCAGCGTTGGAGGATAAGACTCCACAAGAGTATGGACTAGTAAGAAACCCTCTCTTTCACATCTGAGGGTATTTGGATGTGATGCATATGTACATGTTCCAAAGGAGAAATGAACCAAGTTGGATAGTAAATCTAAAAAGTGCATCTTTATTGGGTATAAGTATGGTTTAAAGGGTTATAAGCTTTGGAACCCAGTAACAAGGAAGGTTGTGTATAGCCAAGATGTGATGTTCAGAGAGGTAAAAGATGATATTAAACATGAAGTCCAACCAAAGTAACATGAGAAGATAGAGTTTGAGCTTAAGGAGGAAGAATCATACTCTACAATAGAGGAGGAATCAGAAGATGAAGAGCCACAAACTTCGGGTTTGAGAAGATCAGTTCGAGAAAGAAGGCAGCCAGAAAGGTATAGTCCATCTGCTTTCTGTTCAAATTTTGCTTTATCTATTACTGACGATGATCCAAGAACTGTGAAGGAAGCAGTAGATTCAGAGGATGGAAAACTCTGGAAAGAAGCCATGGTTGATGAAATGGCATCTTTGCACAAAAATGAGGCTTGGGATCTGGTGGAGTTGTCGGCTAGAAGGAAACCCATTGGCAGCAAATGGGTGTTCAAGAAGAAGACAAATGCAGAAGGAAAGGTGGAGAAATACAAAGCTTGGTTGGTAGCAAAAGGTTATTCCCAAGTGCCGGGAATTGATTTTGGTGATATTTTTTCTTCGGTTACCAAGGTAACTTCTATTAGATTACTTTTATCTGTTGCTACTGCTTTTGATTTTGAGGTAGAACAGATGGATGTGAAGACAGAATTTCTTCATGGGGATCTGGAAGAGGAAATCTACATGAAGCAACCTGAAGGCTTTGCAGTGAAGGGTAAGATAGAAATGGTATGCAAGTTAAATAAGTCTCTGTATGGCTTAAACAGTCACCAAGGATGTGGTATCAGAAATTTAATACATTTATACGGGGACTTGGCTTCACAAGAAGCAAAGAAGATCGCTGTGTGTATTTTAAATTAAATGGTGACAGTGTTGTTTATCTGGTCTTGTATGTGGATGATATGTTGCTGGTTGGAAATGACAAAGAAATTATCCAGGATTTGAAGACCCAATTGTCCTCCAAATTCGACATGAAATATTTTGGTGCTGCAAACTATATTTGGGCATGGAAATTAAAAGAGATCGAGAAAAGGGGAAATTTAGGTTAAAGCAAAGTAAGTATGTTGAGACAATACTACAGAGGTTTAATATGTAGGATAGTAAATTGGTGAAGGTTCCTACTCCTGTAGGTGTGAGGTTATCTGTTGAACAGTGTCCCAAGACACAAGAAGAGGAAGAGGGCATGTCTCATGTTCCATATGCAAGTGCAGTCGGTAGCCTGATGTATGCAATGGTCTTTACTAGACCATACAATGCACATGTAGTGGGAGTATTGAGCAAGTTTATGTCAAAACCAGGGAAGAAGCACTAAACAGCAGTGAAGCGGGTTTTCAGGTATTTGTGTGGCACTAGTGATTATAGTTTGTGCTACTAAGGAAGACCAGGATTAGACAGAGTGTTGGATATTCATGGCTTTGTTGATGCAGACTAGGCTGGAGATCTGGATCAGAGAAGATCTACAAGTGGGTATGTGTTCAACCTATTTGGAGGTGCAGTAAGTTGGATGAGTAAGAAACAATTTGTAGTGGCACTATCAACTATAAAGGCAGAATACATGGTAGCCACTCATGCAGGCAAGGAAGCAGTTTGGTTGTAGAGATTGTGTTCAAGTATGGGGTTAGTACAAGGAGATATAAGGATAGACTGTGACAGCCAAAGTGCAATTTTCTTGGCAAATAACCTTGTATATCATTCAAAGACAAAGCACATTGATGTTCAGTATCACTTTGTGAGGGATATGATAGAAGACAAAAAGGTGTTGTTGGTAAACATGGACACTTTGAAGAATACTGCAGAAGCATTGACAAAATATGTGACCTCTGAGAAGTTCTATTGGTGTAGAGAAACAATGGGTGTTGTAGGGTTGGATAAATGACTAATCTCTCTTGTGGCCCCTGTGGAAAGAAAACAACAAGTGGGAGAATGTTTGGTTGTGTTATATTCTTTCCACGACTATCCCACGTAGTTAACTAGGGGGTTAGAGGGGGGGAGGCGCCCCCCCTTCGTTGCGTCAATTGCGTAGCGGGGGGAGGGTCACAGGGGGTTTGAGGGGTCCAGGTAACCCCTTTTGGACCCTTTATTAGGTTAGGCAGACCTATCTATGGTTTTGTGCATGATATTCACACATGTTTTTTGGAAGCAATGGTTTTCAGTCCATGGTTTTGGATGTGATGGTTTTCGATCCACGGTTTTGGACGCGATGGTTTTCATTCCATGGTATTGGATGCTTCGGCATGTATAAATATGTATTGTAACATTGAAAGGAACATAATGAAAAATCAAGCTAGTAGTCCCGGTTTTGGGATCCAAGGGAAAATCTTTGTGTATATGTGTCTTATGTGTTATGCTCTCACATTGTTTATTTTTTGTGTTTTAGAATTTGTATGAAGGTAATTTCTGTATGGGATTAAAACCTACACTACCACGACAAGGTGGAGGAGGGGGAGTCGGACGGGTGTTCCTGACCTGATTTGTTTGCTCATTGGGACCAGATGCCATTATACATACATGATTATCTCTATAATGGAATGAACTATCAAGGGAATCATGACTTACCACTTCTGTCGATACGAGCATGGGGTCCAGATGGTAAATGAAAGTTGTTATATTGCATTTATAGTTTAAGAAATATGTGTATTGGTACTTATTTATAAAATTTATGGGATGTAGATATAGTACGAGTGAGGCTAACAGGATATACGAGATGAGCCGCAGCGCCTAAGGCTATAGATCAAGGTGGGTCCACATCACAATAGAGATTAGGTAGTGATGCTCTACTAGAGGATATCCTATGTAGATTCAATGTGCTTTTGACCATGGTGACAGAGCACGGGTGGAATGAGTTAGAATATCGGTATACAGATGAGTGCATTGGTCTTCCCTCAAAGTGGCGAGGAATCACGCAGTCCATTTCTATGGTCGGTTAGACAGTACAAGGCCTACAAGTTGATGGGATGGAGCCATTGGCTCGAGAGCTTCCAAATGATAGTGATTAGACATAGGGACATGTGGGTATCCATTTTTTTTATATGATAACATATGAATGAGCATGTCGAATGTTTTTTGAGTAGTGGACTCCAAACACTATATTATGATACATAATTATGGTTATGCATATTTTTTGTGACGATTATGGTTCGTCATTTGTTTATGATATGGATGTCTTATTGTATATGCATGTGATAAATTCCAATTTAGAATATTATTTGAAATGGTATCTACATGGTGATTTTGGGCTCTAGGAACATGACTAAATGTAATGGATTCAAATTCACGTGCCAAAATATTAACTCGTAGATATTTTCTAAATAGGACTAGATTACGCACATGATAAACATCATTCAATTGCATGAAAAGTAGTAATGAATAAAGACAACCATGAAGTTAAAGGATGTGACAATCAAGGGCATAGGCTAACAAACCTATCACAGCATCATATTCGACCTGGTTATTGGTGGAAGATCCAATGCAGAAGTCATTGGAGTGAACTAATGAATGAAAGGGGGTGAAAATGGCCTAGGCAGTCAAGGCTAGATTCCTGGAGAAGCAACTCGCACCATCAGCATAACAGATATGACGTGTGGATGATGGACCCATATGAAACATGCAAGAAAACAATGAATAAGCTGGTGGGGTATGCAAGCTACCTAAATGAAAGAAAAATAAAAATATATACACATTTCAATCATAAATTCTATGGGTAAAATTTCTTGAGGTAGAGTGCATTGTTAGGGTTAGGAAGGATTTATCCTTCTGGACACTCTAAAAGGTATGCCCCTTTGCCCAAAAACTTACTAATCATGTAAGGTCCTAGCCATAGTCATTCAAACTTTCTATGTCCCAAGACATCATGAGCTTGGTCATATATTAGAACAAGGTCACCTTCTTGGAAGGTACAAGGGAAGACTTTTCGATCATATTTATCTTTGGTGCACTTTTTGGCCACTTCAATGGTTTGAAATGCAACATTGTGGTCTTCATTGGCACGCTCAAGCATGATAAGCCGTTGTTCTAGAGGTTGGGTGTCTGGGAGGAGTTGGACGAAAGGTGGAGGGAGGGGATTTCACACTCAATTGGTAAGACTGACTCCTCTCTGAAAATGAGGTGGAAAGGAGTGAACCCAATGGCAGTTTTGAAAAAATTTCTATAGGCCCACCAAGCAGGGAAGAGCATAAGATGCCAGTTGGTCTTATGTTTGTTCATCATCCGCTGAAGAATAGTTTTGAGGATTTCATTGACAACTTCAAATTGGTCATTGCCTTGGGGGTAGTAAGACGATGAATATTGGTGTTTGAAGCCCAATAGAGAGGATAGCTCACACCATATCTCATCTTCAAAATGTCAGCCATGGTTGGAGACCAATCGTTTCGGAACCCAATATCGAGTGATAACATGGTTAAATAAAAAGAGGGTCGCAGTAGTTGTGGTGTTATTGAACGTTGGCATGGATTCATCCCATTTGGTGAAATAGTTGATGGTCATGATAATATACTCATGGTTATTAGCATATGCGGGTTGATAAGATAGAGGGGAGCAAGTGGCACTCACACCTTAGGGGTGTATAACTGGAAATTGGGATAGTGTTTGACTTCCTCAATGCAATCGCTAAAGAGAGAAGGCTAAAAACATTCAATGCACATGATTTTCTATGAAGTGGCCATTCTAGAGAGGTGACCACCACAAGCAACACCATGGCATGCACTAATCACTTGCTCAGCTTTAGCATGGGTGAGACAATGACGAAGGATAGTGTTGACATCGCGACAATAAAGATCATCACTAATGAGGTAGCGAGAGGCTTGATGTCGAATACGTTGTAGATCATCACGAGTGATATGGGGCTTGAATTTCTGGGTTCGTAGATAAGTAAGGATGTCACCATACCAAGGATAATCTGAGGTAATGGCAA
The DNA here is from genome assembly GCA_031772625.1 of Pinus tabuliformis. Lineage (NCBI taxonomy): Eukaryota > Viridiplantae > Streptophyta > Pinopsida > Pinales > Pinaceae > Pinus > Pinus tabuliformis. Next base: position 696,484,977 of record CM062805.1, on the reverse strand, counting down.
ACAAGTGTTCATCTAGAAGATCATCACTTACTTGCGGATCAAGCGCACCAGTGAAAAATTCATAAATGAATTCAGCAAGGGCCAAACCTTTCTTACTCTTGGGTATGACAAATTTGATATCGAATTCTTGAAGGGTAGTGATCCAATGGGCATACTTCTCGTTAATGATCTGGCGACTCAACAAGAAGTCCATGGGGTTGGAATTTATCACAACTTTCATGGTATGTGTAAGGATATACTGACAAAGATTTTGAATAGAGAACACAATATCCAATGCCAACTTTTCTTCTTGTAAATAGGACATAGGATGAGCATGAAGGTTCTTACTGACATAATAGATGATGTGCTCATTTCAAATAGAATCGTCTTCGATTAGGACCCCAACAACCGAATAGGTAGATGCAGAGATAATATAATATGAAATCCCTTTCAAAGTTAGATGGACTAATCAAGGGAGGAAAAGTGAGAGCATGTTTGAGGGAATCGAAATACTATTAAGCTTGGTCATCACAAACAAATGGGATGTTAGATCAAAGGAGTCTAAGAAACCATGTGTAGTTGTGGCATATTCAGGGATAAACCTACGAAGAAAGTTGGCTTTGTCTTAGAGTCTTTGCCATTTGCGAAGGGTGCGAGAAGGAGGAAGTTTGAAAATGACTTAAACGTTGAGAGGGTCAAGAGAGATACCATCTTTAGACACAATGAAGCCTAAAATGTGGCTGGAAGGAATGCATAAGACACACTTAAGTGGATTGAGGTGAATATTATACTTGTGACATCGAAGAAAGATGATACGCAAATCATGAAGGTATTGCAACCTAAGTTTGGAATGAGTGGTGAGATCATCTAGATATGCAAGGTTAATATGAGTCAGGTCGTGAAGATGGTAAGACATGGCACATTGAAAAGTGGCCCCAACATTCTTTAAATCGAAAGGCATGACCCTATAAGAGAAATTTACCCACAGACTAGTGAAGGAGGTTTTAAGTTGATCGGCATAACAAATACATATCTAGTTATATCCAGAGAATCCATCCATAAAGGAAAGTTCCTCATGCCCTGCACACTCATCAATGATTTGGTATATGAAGGGTGTGGGAAATTTTTTTTTGAGACAAGCTTTATTCAGATCACGAAAATTCGTGCAAGCACGAATGGTGCCTTGTTTCTTAAGAACGAGAACAAGATTGGACACTCATGTGGTGTATTTGATAGGAAAGATGAAAGAAGCCTGCTTGAGCTTATCGATTTCAGATTTGATAGCTTCACGTTTGGAAGTATGGATAGGCATTTGCTTTTGGTGAATAGGGATGGCATCGGGCCAAGTGTCGATATGATGTTCAACAATGGCGGGATCAAGTCTGGGCATTTCATAATAATACCAAGTGAAAACATCACAGAATTATTTAAATAACTTGGTCTAAGAATCAATTTATTTCGGGGTGCATTGTGCCCCCAAGATGATATTTTCTTTGATCCTTGGTTTATTCAAAATGTTGATTTTGATGGTAGGGGAAATGTTAGCCATATTTCCCTCTTCAGAATAATCTAGTGCAGGAATGGGATTTTTAAACCAATCAACTTCACCATGAATGAATTCTTTTGATTCCACGACATATTGGTCATGAGTTTGCTGCGGAAGGAAGTATGCACGATGGTGCATATCATCCCAAGGATAATCAAGGGTGGTTAGGGCTTCCATGATGTCTTCATCAGAATGGAAGATGGGGGGACTAGAGGAAGAGAGAACACATGATGAAGAGGAGCTACCTGAGGTATCTTCATGAGATACAATGTTCACATACGCACCACCAAGGCTGGGAGACAAGTTACCAGTAGATGGGAGATCTACCAATGTTGAGATCGAAGTGTTCGTCAAAGAAGGTTCAACAAAATCACAATAGGAGACGTCTAGAGTGTCCCAATATATCGATCCCATGGATGACGATAGGTAGAGAATAGGAGCGGTACTATCCGTCATCTTAACATCAGGGGGGTCACATGGGAAGTTGAGAGACCTCCTGCTCTAGCATAGGAGTGGGATCAGAATCCGCAAGTAGAGGAGAGGTGGAATCACTACAAGCAAACTCTAATTTGTGAAGCACTTGAAGAGTATCATGAAATTCTTTGAGACAGGGATAACGGTGAGAATAATGGCCATAATTATCACACAAAGCACATGGGTGATTTGTGCATAATGATCTATTCTTATTAGCTTACCTAGTTAAGATGACATGGACCTCAGGAATGTCAGAATCAGGGAAGGTATCAGAGAGCACATTATTTATATTAGGGAGTTCAGGACAATTATTGGTGGCATGACTAAAAACATCACACAAATCACGGGGAGGAGTGGGCTTTAGCGACTTAGGAGGAGCTGGATTTGTTTGGGGTAACTTATCTTTGGTTCCCTTTTTCTAGGCTTTGCCCCCCTCACTAGATTCTTTCGCAATGGGATTAGGTTCCTATTGAGGTTGTTGTGGAATCAAAGAAGTGTAAGGATTGAGTTGATTAGGGGAAGTGTTCATAAGTAGGGATGGATGATTAGATAAGTAAGGATGTCACCATACCAAGGATAATCTGAGGTAACGGCAAACAAGTGTTCATCTGGAAGATCATCACTTACTTGCGGATCAGGCGCACCAGTGAAAAATTCATAAATGAATTCAGCAAGGGCCAAACCTTTCTTACTCTTGGGTGTGAAAAATTTGATATCGAATTCTTGAAGGGTAGTGATCCAATGGGCATACTTCTCGTTAATGATCTGGCGACTCAACAAGAAGTCCATGGGGTTGGAATTTATCACAACTTTCATGGTATGTGTAAGGATATACTGACAAAGATTTTGAATAGAGAACACAATATCCAATGCCAACTTTTCTTCATGTAAATAGGACATAGGATGAGCATGAAGGTTCAAACTGACATAATATATGATGTTCTCATTTCAAATAGAATCGTCTTGGATTAGGACCCCAACAACCGAATAGGTAGATGCAGAGATAATATAATATGAAATCCCTTTCAAAGTTAGATGGACTAATCAAGGGAGGAAAAGTGAGAGCACGTTTGAGGGAATCGAAATACTGTTAATCTTGGTCATCACAAACAAATGGGATGTTAGATCAAAGGAGTCTAAGAAACCATGTGTAGTTGTGGAATATTAAGGGATAAACCTACGAAGAAAGTTGGCTTTGTCTTAGAGCCTTTACAATTGGCGAAGGGTGCGAGAAGGAGGAAGTTCGAGAATGACTTAAACGTTGAGAGGGTCAAGAGAGATACCATCTTTGGACACAATGAAGCCTAAAATGTGGCTGGAAGGAATTCATAAGACACACTTAAGTGGATTGAGGTGAATATTATACTTGTGACATCGAAGAAAGATGATACGCAAATCATGAAGGTATTGCAACCTAAGTTTGGAATGAGTGGTGAGATCATCTAGATATGCAAGGTTAATATGAGTCAGGTCATGAAGATGGTGTTTGGTCAATTTAGTGTTGTCTAAATTGCTACTTTTAATTGTCAACCCGGGGCTCGTAAGCTGATGAAGTGAGGTGTACTATATGTACTTAGATAACCTTTTCTAGATCTTTTGTCGTTTTTATCTTTTTAGTTTGTTTTTTATTGTATTTTTCCTAATGTAATGTGGTAGAGATGTAATGAAGTGAGTGAATGTGTGTGATTGTGATGATTACTAAGTAATTTCTTGAAACTTAAAGAGTATTCTAAAAGAAAGCTTGAACAATAACTGAAATAAAATCAAAGCTTAAAATCAAATAAAAGCCTAATGGCATCAGCCCAGTATCTTTGCTGTTGATGAAAATAAAAATGAAGTCTATATTAACTCAATTAAAAGCAAGAACAACTACTTTACACTACTTTACAAAATCTAATTAATGTGAAATCTAAGTGAGACAAATCACACTATTTAACCTCTTCTTGATGATGTGAGAATAGTTATGAACAGGTCAACAATGTGAGTCTAAAATAAAAATAAACCAAGTTGCACTAAATGATATTTTGGCTCCAATAGAGTTAGTTGATTATAGAAAAAGAACCATCAATGGATGAACAACTTGATAACTACTGAGCAGAGAGTAAAGTGCAAGTTAAAGCAATAAAACTAATGAGAATCAAACTGCAGAAAAGTAAAGATCAGCAGCCTAGACAAGATGATCACACATGCCACTAGTTGTAAAAAGAAAAGCAAGAAAACTATCCCGGGCTCGCCTCAAAACCTGCAATACACACTGATCAGTCATGGACAAAAGTGCAGAAATGTAAATCAGCAGAATTCAAAGTTTATGTGCAGCTATTATACATGTTTGAAAATAAATAACATTGCAGCAAATGAAAAGACATATATACAGCTATTATACATGAAATCAGAAAACGAAATGCAAGGAATTAAACTACTATACAGTGGCTGTAGTAAACAGGCGCCCTCTGCCCACTTCAGCCAATCCAAAGAGCAGTTACACGCTTAGAAACAGAACAGTCTTCTCATGTATTAATTTGCAAGTTTGAAAATACAGTGGGGAGCTCAAAACGAATACAAAACAACTAACTATCCAGCGTTCAAAGACGCTTTATTTATACAGAGGAAATCAAACTACTTTAACGAAACTTCAGCTATTCAAGCAGCTGTGTCAAAACACGTAATCTGGCTGCGTCCTCGGATTTAGGAAACGGTCATTGTGGGCATTCAATCCGTTGTTGGATTCATGTCTCCCACTGTCTTCGTGGCTGAAGAAGGTGCCACGTGCTCCAAAACAGAACACGCAGAGCCGTGCCACCGCCAATGACCTCTGGTTGACCGGATTTGCCTCTGCGTTGACTACGGGTTTTTATGACCAGTTTGGGTGAGCTGGAGGGACACACACCATGTCCTTGGTTCCAAGAACTTGCCCATGTGGCTCTTCTTCCTGGAGGACACCTGGAACATACCGTTTAAGAAAACAGCTGCGGAATCCGGGGTTGGCTATGGAAACCCTGTGTGAGCTGCGGAAACGCAGCACTTTTGAACCAAAATTCTAAACCAACAACAGTCATTAGCATAATTAGCAAACCATGTAAAAAGTCCTAAAATACAATGATTTAATCAATTTGATGGAGGGAATGAGTGACAAAAGAAGGAAATGAATAGGAAAAGGAGGCTGAGAGGATGTGTAAAGAAGTGCAGGTCTGAGGCTCAACATACCCCCACTGTGAAGGTGTTGCATGTCCTCATGCAACCAAAACTTTGTCATTGTTTTTCAGTCCATGTGCTAAGATGCTTCTGCCAAAACATCCAGCCTTCTTCTCTTTCTCCTTGATGCCAAAATGGTCCTCGGTTTCTTGACTAAACACCTGAATTTCAAATTGATCAGTGCCCTACTCAGCTTCTTGCACTTTTTGTTCAACTTTCTATTCTTCTTCTGCCACAGTCCTAAGTGAAGCATGGTATTGTCATGGAAAATCTTGTCCACCTTGCTTTGTTCTTTCAATGCTTCGTTTTCTTGTTTAATATGCCGGTTCAGGACTTCTAGCTCAAACACCTCTTGTTTTAAAGATTGGACTTGTTCCTCAAGAGGCAATATAGTGCTTGGACCTGCAACTGATTACTCCAAGGTCTCCAAATAATTGTATGCCTCCTGCTGGTCAGGGTCAGTTTCAGGTGTTCTTCTCGGCCTGAACTCGAATTCTTGAGGACTGTTTTCTCTATCTTGCTGAAAGGGACTTTCCTCTCGTGGAGGACTTGGCTCAATAACTAGCTGAATTGGAGTCTTTTCAGGTGTGCCTTCTCCCAAATCAATGAAATGTGATTGTTTTTCTTTAGTCACACTCATTTTTTCTTTAAGTTTACCGCTTCTTCTCACTTGTACACTAGTACTCTTTTGCTGACTACTCTGTTTTTCTTTTTGTTTCTTCTTTGAGAGGGGAGTAGATTGGAGTTGTACTAGTATATCAGCCAAGGTTTGATAGTCTTCTTCTACTGAAGGTTCAGGTGATGGATATGATTCTTGAACAATTGTTTTCCCTTTATCCTTTTTCTTTTTCTTATTTTTATCTCCCTTTTCCTCTTCTTCTTGAGCAGTTTCCTCAGTTTCTTCTGTAGGAGGATCTTGGGCTGCAGCACCTCTTTCTCTTCTCCAACTTCTTTTTGGGACTCTAGGGGAACTGCTAGAGGCTTCAGTTGCCTCTTGGAAATGGTTTCTGGTTAGAAACTTTTCCCATGTATCCTTGTTACTCTTTAACTGCTCTTCTATGAGAATTCTAATTAACCCGTGATGATACAAGTGATATTCAATATGGCCTACATGCTTTTGGACAGTGAAACTCATTTTCTTTAGGCTTGCTAACAGAAAATAGGGTAAATTGAGGGCATGGCCTTCCATGAAATTCATCATAATTCTTGCATGGTACATATACATAGTGCCAAAGTGGCCCTCACATGTGATAAACTTTTGAACCAGTAACAACAATGCAGTCCATTCTTTCTTAATTACATGTACAGGAATTCCCTTAGTGAATATTGAAGTGTCCATACCTAGGTTCTTAATCATGTCTTTCCATCCTTGGTCTTCCACTGTTCTGTTCTTAAACCATCTTTCTCCTTTTTGAGGTAGACTGGTTGCTGAGGCTATGGTGTTCTCTGTTATTGTGAACTTCAGGTCCCCCACTTCCACGGTATTTCCATTGAATGATCAAGCAAATGCCTTCGTTACCTCCTTATTATACCCTCTGAATTTCTGAATAAACTTTAGCCATTGTGCTTTCTTTAATGCTTCCTTCATCTGTGGATACCCTTCCAAATACTTCGGACCCTCAGGTTCAGCTCTAAGCAGCTTCCCCATCTTCGGCTTTTCAACTTCGGCTGAAGCTTTGACTGCGTGAGAATGGTCAAGGATGATGCTCACAGGAAAAATAGGTGGATTACGGCTGTAAGTGGAGTAGCCGTAACGTAATGCAAGGCGTATTGCAGAACAGTAATCGGGGTTTGAAACAGAGAACAGAGCTGTGGAGTTTGCAGCGTAAATGAGAGTGGAAATAGTGTGAGTACGAGAGAGTAGAAGACAAACACGAGAAATGAGTTAGATGCATGCGGAGATGGAGTGATAAGTGAACGGAATAATGGTCGAATCCTTTAGAGTCGGGTGGCTTACGCACACGTTTAAGCATTGGCTGCGGAAATGACAGTAAGGAGAGCCGTGGTACATTGGGTTACGTCACAGAGGTACGGCCAGTAATGGAGGAGCAGTCCTAACTCGAGTTTTGAATTAATGATGATGAGGGAACCGTTAGAAAGGTATGAGGTGGATGAGGCATGATCGTGGAGAAGGAGTGGGATGATCTTGCCGAATCATTACATTTAGTGGCTCTTTCCACGATTTAATAACTATACATAAAATGACATTAAATTGTTGTTGGAAAAAAAAATTTGATCATACCTTCATAGATTTGCCTTTTTTTGATTAAGGTTGCTGACCCCTTATTGCTTTCTTATCTTGCAGGTGCCTCCTATCCTTGATGCCCTTGGTGATGTTGATACCTCTGACTGTGATTTTTGAAAACAGAGTACTGCTGCTGTAGAGATAGAGTGATGCTGGTTGCGGAAACTGGTGCGAGCTGCGGAAACAGTTCTCAACTGCGGAAACTGAAACAACACCCTTCTATCTATACCAAAAAGTAGTTAGAGAAGACTTAACTAAATGAAATAGTCCTGAGAGGGACTTTACTGGTGAAAATGAAATGAGATGAATGAAATGGAATGAAAATCAAGTGGAATGGAGATGGAGATGGAAGTGAAGTGGATGAACTGAAATGGCGAATGAGATGGAAAGAGAGAGAGATTTTTTTTTATTTGGGAAAATATAAAGTGTCAGGTGCCCCTGATTTTCACCTTATATTTTCTGTATAAGACTGCCAATTCAAGATTGGTTTTCAGGCTTATACAAAAGATTTTTTTTTTCCCTTTTTTTTTTTTTTTTTTCAACTGAAAGAAACAAAGATTAGGCTGATGGAGGAGAAGGACTCTTCTCCACCAGCCTCATTGCAGAATTTTCTTGAAATACTTTGACAAAGTCCTCTTTTGAGAGTGGCTCATGATAAATTTTCAATCGGTGGCCATTCACAATGAGAGGAGTTTGAAGCTCATCAATAGTCTTGACTCGAACTGCTCCATTGCTAAAGACTTCATCAATCTCATATGGTCCAAGCCAATGAGTCTGAAATTTTCCTTTGAAGTCTTTAAACTTGGAATCAACAGTAATGCCCAATCTCCTTTTTGAAACTTTTTCTCTTTGATATATCTGTCATGCCACTTAGCTCTTTGGTGCTGAACTAGATCGGTCCTTAAAATTGCATCTTGTCTTATTTCATCTAGCTCACTCAGCTGCTCCATTCTATGCTTTTGGGCTTCTGATAGATTCATCCCCAATTGAACTGCCATCTTGAAGGTCTTGACTTGAAACTCAATGGGGAGCAGGACTTCTTTCCCATAAACAAGTTCATAGGGAGAATGTCTTGTTGTGTTCCTCCATGTAGTTCTATAGGCCCATAAGGCTTCAGGAAGCCTTTCTGCCCAATCTCTTCTGTGGAGATGAACAGTTTTGGTGATGATGCTCTCAATAACTTTGTTTGTAGATTCCACTTGACCATTTTCTTGCGGATGGTATGGAGTAGATGTTCTATGCTTGATTTTGTATTCTTCCATCAGCTTCTCCATCAAGTTAGATGTAAATTGACTTCCCTGATCTGTCACAATTTCTCTTGGGACACCAAAACGAGTAAAAATATCCTCAAAAAGAAATTGAACAATTGAATTTTCAGTGGCAGAAGGCAATGTCTTTGCTTCTACCCATTTAGTAACATAATCAGTACAAACCAATATATACTTCTTTTGCTTAGATGGTGGATTAATGGGTCCAATGAAATCTAAAGCCCATTTTTCAAAGGGTTCGATGCATACCTGTGGTTGTAATGGCATTTCATTTGAAGGAGTTGGTCTCCCAACTCTTTGGCAGCTGTCACACCTTTTGACATATTGTTTTGCATCTTTGAAGAGAGAAGGCCAATAATATCCTAAAGAAAGGATTTTATAGGCCGTCCTCTTGTCAGCAAAGTGTCCGCCACACGGTTCATCATGACATGCCTTAAGGATGTCAGGCATTTCATCTTCCCGAACACATCTTCTGATCACACAATCTAGCCCTGTTTTGAACAATTCATTAGAAATCCATGAATAATGTGAACTCTCCTGAATAATTTTCCTTTTCTCATTAGGAAATAAGTGTGGAGGTAGCTTCCCTGTAACCAAATAGTTAGCAATATCTGCATACCAAGGAGTTTTAGTAGTTACTGCAAACAAGTATTCATCTAGAAACTTATCCTCTACAGGAGAATCTTCGTTAGTATTTTGGATTCTAGACAAGAAATCAGCTACTGTATTTTGTTTCCCTGGTCTATCTAACACAGTAATATTGAATTCTTGTAAAAGTAAAAGCCATCTTGTAACTCTGCCATTAGTAACAGGTTTGTTCATAAGATATCTAATTGCAGAATGATCAGTATGGACAAAAGTTTCATATCAGTTATATAGTGTCTAAACTTGTTGATTGCATGAACAACGGCTAAGAACTCTTTTTCAGTCACAGTATAATTTAACTCAGTAGGAGTCAAATTTTTACTGGTGTAGTAAATGGCATAAGGAACTAAATCCTTTTGACCCAACACAGCTCCTAGAGCTGTATCTGAAGCATCTGTAGAAATATGGAAAGGAAGTTTCCAATTTGGCCCTCTCAAAATGGGTGCTTCAGATATCCTGGTTTTCAAAGTTTCAAATGCAGATTGACAGTCAGGATCCCAATTGAATTCACAGTCTTTTGTAAGTAATTTGAAGAGTGGAGATGCTATCTTGGTGAAGTTTTCAATAAATCTTCTATAATATCCAGTAAATCCAAGAAAACTTCTAACATCTTTTTGACAATTTGGAATAGGTAACTTGGAGATGACTTCAACTTTTGATCTATCAACTTTAATTCCATCTCCTAAAATATGATGTCCTAAAACAATCCCTTCAGTAAACATCATAAAACATTTTTCATGACTTAATGAAAGATTTGTTTCTTTACATCTTATAAGGACTTTTCCAAATTTTCTAATGCCTCTTCAAATGAATTACCATAAATTGTAAAATCATCCATATAGACCTCTACACAATCATGAATTAGATCAGAAAAAAATCCTATTACTGCCCTTTGAAAGGTTGCGGGTGCATTACATAATCCAAAAGGGAGTACTCGGTAAGCAAAAGTTCCCCATGGACAGGTAAATGTGGTCTTGTCCTGATCTTCAGGTGCTACCTGAATTTGATTGTAACCACTAAAACCATCCAAAAATGAGAAATACTTTTTGCCTGCTAAAGTATCTAATACTTGATCAATAAAGGGCAAGGGAAAGTGATCCTTCAAGGTTTCTTTGTTCAATTCCCTGTAATTAATGCAAACCCTCCATTTACCGTTCTTTTAAGGTACTATAACTAAAGGAGAAACCCATCGGCTATTTGAAATGGGGTAAATGAAGTTTACATTAAGTAACTTTTGGAGTTCTTCTTTCACTATCTCCCTAAGGTTTGGATTCATCCTTCTTTGAGGTTGTCTGATTGGTCTACTATTTTCCTCAATGTAGATGTGATGAATGCAAGTCTTAGGGTCAATACCTTTCATATCAGTATACTCCCATGCAAATGCAGTAGAATGTTTTTGCAAGATTTTGGTTAGCTCCTCCTGTTGTTATTTTTCCAAGTTTCTGTTGATATTCAATGTTTTTTCTGGAAATATCTCAATGGCAGAACTACCAAATTCTTCCATAGAGAAAAGAGACATTTGTCTAGATGATAGACACTCAATGTCAGAATCCAACTGAAATTGTGTGTGGTCATATTCTGAAGATGGTTCAAAGTTTTCTAATGTGTTCAGAATTTGACTATCTTCACTAATCTCAGAAATGGTAAAGACAGGTTGTATAGTATCTTCATCATCAACCCACTCATTATCTCCTATTTCTGTAATTGCTTTTGCTGGAGGATATAGATTGAACTTCTTTGTCGAATTACCATTAGAAATATACATATCCCCAGACCTACAACTTATGAAAGCATCAGCTGTGGCTAGCCAAGGTCTTCCTAAAATAAGAGGATGTCCTCCTAGATTACTTTTGGGAGTTAAAATCATGAAATCCACTGGATATTCCCAAGAGTCTAAGGAGACTGGAATGTCTTCTAATACACCATCTGGTTTAATAATGGATCGATCTGCAAGTTGCAACAAGGTGGGTGTAAAAAGAAGATTAGGAAGTTTTAGCTGTTCCATAGTCTGTCTACTCATAATGTTGATAGCAGCCCCTAAATCAATCAAAGTATTTGGTATTTCTACCCCATTGATATGTGTTTTCACAATTGGACTACCGAGATCTACATATTTCTGCATAGTAATTTTTCCCATCATGATATCTGCAATTTTCCCTACCAGGTGGATTCTTCTGGTATCTCTTGGTTTCCTTCCTGGTCTTTTAAGACTCAACTCCTTTATTGTTTTTGCTAGAATAGGAATTTCTTTAATGGCTTGTAACAAGGGAATCTTGATACAGACATTCTTCAATTCATCTAGAAAATTATAGTCAGGCAACCAAATTTGTTTTTCCACTCCTTTGTCAGTTTGTAATCTTTCAGGAAAAGGAGGTGTGGATAAATATGTAGGTTGCTCAACTATGGGAGTTGTGGGGGTTGATTCTTTTTCTTTTTCTTTTTGAGTGTTTGGGTTTTGAAGAGATGCTTCAGAACCCTTATTGGCTTCAAGAGACTCTTCCTCAAAAATGCTTTGCTGTTGAGCATTTATATAAGGTTTATCTAGAACTCTACCCGATCTGAGTTGTACTTCATTGAGAGGAACAATCATATAGGTAGGAATGGTTGACCTTCCATCATGTAAGCATTTTGAGGGTTTTTATTATTGGGGTTTGGCAATGGCTGAGAAGGAAGTTGATTTGACTTCTGTTGGAATGGAAGCATGAGTTGAGAATTTTGATTCTGTTGAGAAGGTTGTTGTTGTTGTGGAAATGGCAATGATAGTTGTGGGCTTTGATTTGGAAGTTGTGGAGCTTGTTGGTTTTGAAAAGATGGAGGATATTGGTAGAATTGAGCAAATCTCCCATAAGGATTTTGCATACCTTGTATCCAAGATTGAAAAGGATTTTGAGGTTGGGACCAAGGTTGTTGCCAAGGATTCCAATTTGGTGGGGGTTGAAAATTCATAGAGTTGTTAAACCCTTGATTTTGTTGCCCTTGCCAAGGTCTCCTTGCAACAAAACAGAGAGATTCGAGTGTATTTGGATCTTCTTGAAAGACAGCTTTGAGCCCAGGAATTGAAGGACAATCCTTGGTCTCATGATTCTCTGAACAAATTACACATGTCTCTACAACTTTTGCATCCAAGGGACATTCCCTTAGAGCATGTTTCTTCCTACATTTTGGGCAAAAGATGGCCAAAGCCTCAGTTTCTGTTTTCTATTTATTGTGAATCTTAAGGGTGTCTAATTGTTCACTAAGACTCCCTAAGATGTCAGTTTTGAATTCATCAAGCATATTGCCGATCTCAGCCCTACTTACTGATCCAGTTGCAGATTTATTCGCTCTGATGAGAGAAGGATCTCTAGGCCCTTTTTGATTTTTTGATTTCCCCCTTGAGAGATGGACACATAGCTCTGCTATATCATTGAGTGAAAGTTGAGATATGTCTCCTTTCCCCATCATGTTCAGAATATCTATCCATTCTTCTCTAATGGCTTTTAATAGGAGGGCTTCCAAGGTCTCCTCATCTAAGTTACTCATTTTTGCTCTTTTCAGGTTGTATTGAAATCTTTCAAGTAAGTCCTCCAAGTTTTCATCTTCTCTTTGCACCATTTTGAATACCTCATCCTTGTGATTGGTGGGCATACAATAGTCCAGGTACCTATCCAAAAATGTTTGTTTCATATCATTCCAAGACCTAATGGATTGAGTGAGTAATCCCATGAACCATTTCAAAGCTTGTCCTTTCAATGTTGAAGGAAACAATTTGAGTTTTTGAGAGTCATCCAGATAATCATAAGTTCGACATACGACTTCAAATTCAAATAGAAATGTTTCAGGGTCCTCATTCCTTAACCCATGGAAGTTTGGGAGAACAGATGGTGAGATGTTTTTCATGGTGGCTCGGGAGTCCTCATCGACTATAGGAAATCCAAATGAGTTATCTCCATCCCTATTTCCTCCAATGTTACCTCTACCTCCTCCATTGTTTCCTCCTCCTCCTCCTCTACCTCTACCTCTACCAGCTCCTTCCTCTGTCATAGTAGTTTCCCTAGAGACTTCAGAGTCTTCTGGTTCTTCTACAAAGGGTAAATGAGAAGGAATTTCTCCCTCTTCTTCAGATGATTCTACTTCTTCAATTACAATTTGTCTTTCTGTAGAAGGAAGGAAAGGATCTCTTTCTGATTCAATTTCAATAGAAGGTGTGGGAGAGTCAATTCTTGCCTCTTGAATTCCAGGAATCCTAGGGCTAGGAGTGTCAGTTGGAGATGAGGGAGGTGTCTCTTGTCTATTCCTTGAAGTAGATGGACTTGTAAAAATCGAACTCTTGGCTCTAGCTAAAAACCTTCCCCTAGAATCTCTTGCTCTATGCATGTCATTTTTTTTTATTTTTTCTTCAAGTCAGGCTAATAATTCTCTTTCTGATCTTCCAGGTCACTCTAGGTGCAAGAAGAGAGCATACTCAAGAAACTATTAAACCAATAACTTTCTCTTTTCTGATCCTCTAGATCACTCTAGGTGCAAGAGGAGAGCATACTTTGAGAGGTTATCAATTTCCCTTCCTTGAAATTTTCTTAATTTTTTTTAGAAATTGGCTACCTAATTTCACTTCCCCGACAACGGCACCAAAATGTTTGGTCAATTTAGTGTTGTCTAAATTGCTACTTTTAATTGTCAACCCGGGGCTCGTAAGCTGATGAAGTGAGGTGTACTATATGTACTTAGATAACCTTTTCTAGATCTTTTGTCGTTTTTATCTTTTTAGTTTGTTTTTGATTGTATTTTTCCTAATGTAATGTGGTGGAGATGTAATGAAGTGAGTGAATGTGTGTGATTGTGATGATTCCTAAGTAATTTCTTGAAACTTAAAGAGTATTCTAAAAGAAAGCTTGAACAATAACTGAAATAAAATCAAAGCTTAAAATCAAATAAAAGCCTAATGGCATCGGCCCAGTATCTTTGCTGTTGATGAAAATAAAAATGAAGTCTATATTAACTCAATTAAAAGCAAGAACAACTACTTTACACTACTTTACAAAATCTAATCAATGTGAAATCTAAGTGAGACAAATCACACTATTTAACCTCTTCTTAATGATGTGAGAATAGTTATGAACAGGTCAGCAATGTGAGTCTAAAAGCAAAATAAACCAAGCTGCACTAAGTGATATTTTGGCTCCAATAGAGTTAGTTGATTATAGAAAAATAACCATCAATGGATGAACAACTTGATAACTACTGAGCAGAAAGTAAAGTGCAAGTTAAAGAAATAAAACTAATGAGAATCAAACTGCAGAAAAGTAAAGATCAGCAGCCTAGACAAGATGATCACACATGCCACTAGTTGTAAAAAGAAAAGCAAGAAAACTATCCCGGGCTCGCCTAAGAAACCTGCAATACACACTGATCAGTCATGGACAAAAGTGCAGAAATGTAAATCAGCAGAATTCAAAGTTTATGTACAGCTATTATACATGTTTGAAAAGAAATAACATTGCAGCAAATGAAAAGACATATATACAGCTATTATACATGAAATCAGAAAACGAAATGCAAGGAATTAAACTACTGTACAGTGGCTGTAGTAAACAGGGGCCCTCTGCCCACTTCAGCCAATCCAAAGAGCAGTTACACGCTTAGAAACAGAACAGTCTTCTCATGTATTAATTTGCAAGTTTGAAAATACAGTGGGGAGCTCAAAACGAGTACAAAACAACTAACTATCCAGCGTTCAAAGACGCTTTATTTATACAGAGGAAATCAAACTACTTTAACGAAACTTCAGCTATTCAAGCAGCTGTGTCAAAACACGTAATCTGGCTGCGTCCTCGGATTTAGGAAACGGTCGTTGTGGGCATTCAATCTGCTGTTGGATTCATGTCTCCCACTGTCTTCGTGGCTGAAGAAGGTGCCACGTGCTCCAAAACAAAACACGCAGAGCCGTGCCACCGCCAATGACCTCTGGTTGACCGGATTTGCCTCTGCGTTGACTACGGGTTTTTATGACCAGTTTGGGTGAGCTGGAGGGACACACACCATGTCCTTGGTTCCACGAACTTGCCCATGTGGCTCTTCTTCCTGGAGGACACCTGGAACATACCGTTTAAGAAAACAGCTGCAGAATCTGGGGTTGGCTGTGGAAACCCTGTGTGACCTGCGGAAACGCAACACTTTTGAACCAAAATTCTAAACCAACAACAGTCATTAGCATAATTAGCAAACCATGTAAAAAGTCCTAAAATACAATGATTTAAGCAATTTGATGGAGGGAATGAGTGACAAAAGAAGGAAATGAATAGGAAAAGGAGGCTGAGAGGATGTGTAAAGAAGTGCAGGTCTGAGGCTCAACAGATGGTAAGACATGGCACGCTGAAAAGTGGCCCCAACATTCTTTAAATCGAATTGCACTGGGGTCAAAGAAGTGTAAGGATTGAGTTGATTAGGGGAAGTGTTTGCAGGTGAATCAATGTACCAAACTATGATCCCCAAGGTAATGTTAGGTGAGATAAATGTAGCCATAATAGGTGTAGAATAATCTTTCGGGGGTGGAAATAAAAAAAATATATATCTGACCAGAAGGGTAATGACATGGGGCAACTTCTCTGAGATTGTTAAGACCTGGGGGAACAATTCCAAGATTAAAAGCACTGGTAGAGATACCAGCAGAAGGAAGAGGACCTTGAGGAGTAATACCAGAAGGTTGGGTTGAGTTGGGAAGAGTAGGTTGCAGAGGTGATGGTTGTTGTGAAGGCATACCAAACTGCTTATGGATAGCCTGTGATGCTTGAAGCATGCAAACACTAGATGAGATAGTCTAAGCAGGAGTAGGTGGTGGACCATAATAACCACCAAGAAAGGTGGAATATTTATAGACTCCAGGAGAGACATTGGTGAGAAATGAGACAATCTTATCTCTAGTCATCAAGGAGATAGTGGACTGAGGTAAAGTCTGATACTTAGGATCATAGTATGTCAACTGATCGATAGTGATGATAAATCACAGATAAGATAACTAACATAGCATAGGTATAACTACAACCCAATAGGATGTTATAATCTAATGGGGCATCAATGAATTCGATCTCAATAGACACAGTCTTGTTAGCAACAGTGACAGGACAGTTGCGATATAAGCCAAGGGGCTGAGAGGGATGACCAACCCAAGCACGAAGAGTGATGGTGGAAGGAGACAGATCAGGTGAACCAAGTTGCTTCCAAACACTAGCAGCCATCACATAAGTGGAGGTTCCTCCATCTATGATACACCATTGAACAGTGGTTCCTCCATCTATGAGGACCCTACCTACCTCGATTACCTTGAGATTGTTGGCTTCAATTACCTTTTCCCTTCTTCCTTTTCTTGGGGTTGGGGGGGATTGGTTGTGCTTTGCTGCTCATACACTTGACCTTGTGGAGGAGGTTGTTGTGGTGGCAAAGGTGGAGGAGGAATGGGGGACTAGGGCACTAGTGTAAGCGGGGTTGGAGTGCTAGGCGGTGCATACAGATAGTAAGTAGATGGGGAAACATTAGGATGAATAGGTGGAGAAACAACTAGCCCTGACATTTGTTCATGGGGATGGGGATATGCATATGATGTGCTAGGATCCAGATAAGAGTTTCCATGTGGAATATTTGGGGAGGGATAGGTGTAAAAGGAACTAGTCCCTCCCTGGGGTTAACCATAACTCATCAGAGGTGGAGCATATGGTTGAATTTGCGGGTGTTCAATGGTTCCAACAATAGCATTAGTAGCATGAGATTCCCCTGGTGCATTAGTAGCACCAGGTCGAGGTAGATCAAGAATGACAATATAAACATAACCTGACTGGGCATAGATCATATCAAATTTCATGGCTACTTGGAACGCATCTTCCTCAGATTGAGGGAAGTGAGAGGTGACATCTTTAGCAATGGGGACCAATAGTGATCTAAGGAACCAATCCATATAGATGCGGTCATTGAATTTAGGAGCTTTACATATGCTCCTCCTTCTACACCATTCCTGAACATGGTCGGATAGGCACATGGTAGAATTTTGACAGAAAGAAGTCATTAGTTCGGTAGCATTGTCATAACGGAGAGGTAACTGGAAATTGGCAAGAAAATTTTTGGCAAGAGTCATGAAGGTAGAATTCTCCGCAAAAAAGACATATGGGGTGCAATGATTTCAAGAAAATGATGACTCTGAGGACTAAAGAATGATGATAGGAGTTGTTAGCTACCTATACCAATAGGTTTCATATTTCATGATTGGCTATGGAAGGTCCAAATATGTTCTGCTTTGATCATGCAAAGATCACATATTTCCAAGGAAGTACAAGGTGTGTAAATAGATTAATGCATCCCAATTTTGATGGATGGTCCAACAGTCTAATCTGGATCATTCCATGGTTTAAATTTTGCAGTTGTAGATTAGAGAAGAAAGTCTGTCCAAACTGTTTAATCTTGGCAGACAAGTAGTTCAGGTAGAGAAGAAAAGGCTCCCAACAGCTTAATCTGGGACCTTGGAAGAGATAAGGGTAGAAGTAGATAGCAAAAGCAAAAGAAAAGCCAAAGAAAAGAAAAGGCAAGTAAGGGTCTGCAAGTCCAAGTGCACCCTCCAAGAAGAAATAAAAAAATGCTAGGCAAAGTAGCTGGGTAAGTAGTTGGGGTTGCAGAAAGGGTATCTTTACCATTGCAGATGTATTAACTGTGTTTACCAAAGCAAAGTCAATCAATTGACAAGGTGTTCTTCTGCATCAAGTTGCAGCAAGCAAGGGAGCATGTCTAACTTCCCTTTTCCCTTTCATGTCATTTACTAACATCCCCTCACCAGTTGGGATCCTTAGAAGAATTCATGGTTTCATGGTGGTTCTTATGGCTGTGAAAGCCACATTTCCTATGTAAACTTCTTTTCATTTTGATCTACTCTCTAAACTAAGTGAGTTTCAAACAAACTTAGTGATATCCCCTTCATTTGCCTTCCTCATCCATATTAACATCTAATTCTACTATATAACTCCCCTATCATACCTTTCCCCTACTAGTATTAAACACCATGGTGTATAAATCCCAGCATTATCTACATATTCTCCTTTTGGCATTATAGCCAAATAAAGGTCTAAGGGGACTTCAGTCCATCTGGGACTGTGGTCAACCTTGTCTTGGATGTGCTCTAACCTCTGGTTATGAGCAGAAATCTTTCCCCTCAACCCTTACCGTCCCTCTGCTAAAAAACACACAAAACCCCTTTTTCTTGTATAAACCCTTGCAAAAAACCCGGAAAACCCAAAACACTACGAAAAACCCATTTTTCTATAGTCCTCCGCCCCAAATATTAAATTGAATATTATATTGCGCCGGCGGGACCCCCCCCCAACTTGCTCGATCCGTCGGAGGGCCCGCCAGCCGTCCGATCTCCACCGCCCAGATCTAAAGGTGGGCGGTCATTCTCACTCCCCGACCTGCCGACCTTTAGCGTCCGGGGAAAGTGGTTTTGGCCGTCCCGTACAGGGGACGCGTGGCAGGCGGTGGGGTTGTTCGGAGCCCCCCTCCCCGTTACCGCCTTTGCCCAAAGGTGGTGCGGGGAACCCGCTTACCGCCACCCCTGTTACCACCCTCCCTCCTACGTCATTGGCACGTCACCCTGACGTCACCTCACCAGTGCCCGCCCCAGCGTCTCGTGGCCCTCCACGCGGACCTGCCATCGCATCCGCCCGCCACCATGTCCTGCCACCCTGGCGGACACCTCCGCTGCCACGTCACCTCCGTACCCGGGTCCCGCCATGACGTCATGCTGACGTCATCGGCGGAAAAGCGCCAAGTGCACACTTTTACCAAAATTAACGTTTTAAACGACTAAATAAGCCGTTTTCGGTCATTTTCATGCAAAAGAGAACTATCCGTTGCCAACAGCTGCCGCGAAATTTCTCAGCCAGCCATCAAATTCGACGATTCAACCGCTGAAAGTTCGGAATTCGACGGCACTAAGTCTCCACAGCCCGGCCCGCGAGCTTCCGAGTCGGTTTTTCCAGGTATTTTGCCAGTTTTCCCACTTTGCCCCTGCATTCCAATTATCTGTAGAAATCACCATTAAAGGACTGGTAAAACTACTTAATTCAGTTCTGCCTGATTACCTAAACTAAACCCAAGCAATCTGCACCATCCCTAAACCACAATTCGACATTGGAGCGATCAGTCCGCGGGCTAAAACTGTAAAATTGCCCCCGAGGTGCTCGGCATTGTTCCCTTTTGCCGAGTACAGGCCACCTGCATTCTTTATAAAAAGAAACATCAATATCTCTGCAACTTATCTATTAGCAATTCACATCCCTGTGAATCTTGCAGCAACTTACAAACCTGTTTGCCTTTATTCACTAAAAGAGGACACGAGACGGTGTTTTCAGTTCACCTGCTACTTAAGTCTTTATAGACTTGTCAAGCCAGTACCTCCACCTGCACAAATTCAGATTATAGCATGGCAGCCTCTGCATCCTCTTCCCTCAGTGTAGCTCCATTAAATCAAACCAACAAGGAGCTGGAGGCCTTGCCATTCATTGACAAGGATTGTCTCATTGAGGACTTTGAGGGAGACAGGGACTTCTTGAAGACCTTCACTCAACTAAGGGAAGATTATAAGGATGGGCATGGTACACATGGGATATGGGAGTCAAACCTGCCCTATTACTGTCTCCCAGCTGTGAATGTTTTCCCTGAAATCATTCACCTATGTGCTGAACACTATGATGTCCAGCACAGAGCTGTCAATACTCCATCAGGGAGGATCCTCTTCTATGTAAATGCTGACTCCATCAACAAGATGTTACAGTTTGATCAGACAGAGTTGCTGATCCCGTTCTCCACAACTTATTTGCTGGAAACTGGTGATAAGATGACCAGTGAGGAGCTGCAAAAGGTCACCCGGAACTTCATGAGACCTGAATGCCAGCCTACAGGGCCACCTCCCTATCTGAGGGAGCATTTCGATGATATAGGCAGGCTATTACTAGACATGATAGCCTATGTATTGGGATACCAAAACAGTGAGCATGTGGATAAATCCATGCTAGTGTTGCTGTCTGTTTACAGCCCGCGTCAACCCCCTGCCCGAAACTATAACTTTGCTAAGTTTATAGCCAATAAGATTCATGATCAATTAAGCAAAGTGGATAGATAGGGGGTCTTCAGATACTCAGCTTACATCTACCATCTGTTCATGTTTCATCATTCTGAAGCCTTCCCATGCTACATCAGAAGGCTGGATAATAAAGGGGAGAGAAGATCTGTCATCTTCTGGACCTCAGTTTATCATAAAGTCACAAATTCACCCTATACCTACTGTGAATTTGTTGACCAGTTTGTGTACCCAGTCTCTTGCATGCTGATGAGGTCCCCTCCACCTAGAATATCTAATGAGATCAAGAAAGCTATGCAGCTA
The DNA here is from genome assembly GCA_031772625.1 of Pinus tabuliformis. Classification (NCBI taxonomy): domain Eukaryota; kingdom Viridiplantae; phylum Streptophyta; class Pinopsida; order Pinales; family Pinaceae; genus Pinus; species Pinus tabuliformis. Next base: position 696,464,230 of record CM062805.1, on the reverse strand, counting down.
TCTAAGAAGTACAAAATAGGTGACTGGTACCTATATGAACACCATACTGTGTTCAGAGTATATGGCTGTGAGCTCTGTCCATACAGGCTCCCCAAGTATGTACCTATGAGATTATTTGCCTTGGAGTATTACAGGCAATTAATTCAGTCAGACCTCACCCATTTCCACAGCTCCAAGAAAAAGGCCCACCTTAATTTCAAAAATGAGTTGGGCCCCTTCATTATGAACAAGAAGGAAGGATGGGAATCTACAGACTTGATCCTCAAGGACAAATATAAGTTGTCCTATAGTTTTCGATGGGTCCCTTATGACCCTCAAGGTTTCATCACTGCTAGGAGAAACAAGTACAGACTCCTAGGTATTAAGCACTGCCACTACCCACACATAGAAAAGTATGCCAACTTGCAAGAATGGCAGCTGGACACTCTAGTGGAGAGTTTAACTGAAGAAGAAAGAATGCTTAAAAACATGAAAGAGCTTGAGAAGACTATTGACCTGGACTATGTGCAGCAGGTACCTTTCAGGCCGCCTCACTCAGTGGGAGAAGGGACCTCAGTGACAAGGACAACACCACAGGCACCCTCTACATCGGCAGCAGCAGTGGATAAAGGCAAAGGCATAATGGATGCAGAACATGAAACACTGAAAGAGAAGGCAGCCCCCTCAACTGAACAGCAAACTAAGCAGCAAAATGAGCTGCAGAGGGAGGAACAAACAGAGCAGCAGAAAGATCAAACTCCTCCTCCACAAACTGAGACTCCTACAGCACCTATTTTGCAAACCCCAGCCCATGAGGAGAGGGGTTCTAAAAGAGAAAGAGAAGAGTCCACTCCTATTAGTGGACCTTCCCATCAGCCAGAGGCCAAAAGACAAAGGGCAGATTCCCCTGAGGTGGAAGACATTACTGAAGATGTCTTAAACAGCACAGGAAAGGACAGGGAGGGAAGCCAACATACAGGGACAAGCTCCTTTCAGCAGGAGCAGACTTTACAGCTTGGTTTGGAGGTGTCATCCTCATCTCAGCAAAGCCAGAAGCCTAAAGGCACTAAGGCTTCTTTTAAAAAGATCAAGGCAGCAAATGAGTTATTAAGGGCTGAGGTTTACAAATAGTTCATAGATGCTACACCAGCCCAGCAGGAAAGATTGATGTCGGTCTATGACTTCAAGGAAGAAAAAATGATATTCAGCCATTTCAAACCCAAGGGGCCACAGCCAATGACAACTGCAGATTTCATCAAAACAAGGGTGGAGGTCCTAGCTAAAGACATACATCCTATGGACCAGATTGAACTCCACAAGCAGACTGGGGAGATGGTCTATGCCACATTGGTAGAGAAGGCCACACTGGCCCATGAGCTGAAAGATTCCTTGAAGAACACAAACACTCAGCTGGATTTTGAGAGGATGTCCTCTAAGGCCAAGGACAACAGAATAAAGTCTCTGGAGGAGATTATTATTGATCTAGGGCATGATCCTAGTGATCCAACAGGTGTAAAGGCCCTCATAAAGAAGAAAGATGATGATCTGAATGCAATGAAGAAGAGGTTGGGGCTGTTACCTACAGAACACCCTCAGACAGCAGAACTACAAAAAGAAAAACAGCTTAATGAACAACTTGACCTCCTTCTACAGCAAGATCAGAGGATCAAAGAATTGGAGAAAGAGCTGGAAGGAACACTACAAGACAAATAGGGAGAATCTACACTCCATGCTCCTCCAACAGCTTCAACAACAGCAACAACTTCGGGGGCAACAGTGGCCCCCACAACAGAAGCAGCAGGCACAACAGCAGCTCCAGATGCACACCCGAGCGTAGAAGAATTGACCAAGGCTGTCAAGGCAATGGAGCTCCAGGCGGATGAAATAAAGAAAGCAAAAGAAAAATTGGCAGAGATAGATGCCAAATATGATAAATCAAAGGTAACAGTAGCAGAGCAGGGCAGAGAAATTAAGGCCCTGAAGGATAAAATAAAGGCCCTGGAAAAGGAGCTCAATCTGGAAAGTACCATGGCCGACATAAAAAGAATTTTGTGGGGTAAGATTACCCAAGCTATCACCAAACAATGGAAATCCATCAAAACAATCCATGAGTACATGGATTTAATTGGCCAAGCACAGACAGAAATCCAGAGGACCAAAACAGTGCTGGGAAACAGACCTGAGCAGGCAAACCAACTGATAGATTTTTTGAACAGGCAAGACAAAGAGGAGTTGGCAGCCATTGGCATCGTCAACAGAACAGAGGCCATCCTCACAACTAAAAAGGTGCTAACTCTCAGAAGTTATGTACAGACTGTAGAAAGAAAATGCTATGAAATACAGGCTGAGGTGGAGGAGTATAAACTCAAAATGGGAATGTTGCAAGCAAGGGGATTGCCTGGCCTGCTGAATAGCACAGGGAAATTGATTACCAGAGATCAATTCACCAACAGGATGGCTACTTACATTGAAAATCAAATCACTGCATCTGGCAGTACTCCTGAGGAAACAGGGCCTCCAACAGGACAGAGCTTGTACACTAAACTTGAAGGCCTATTCTTCATTGAAAGTGAGGCAAATCATTTGTTTGAAACTCCTCCTAACTTTTGGCGGTATACAGAGGCCGATGAGACTCTAATAAAAATTCGGAGACATCAAATGCCTAAGGAGGACTGGTGGCAGGCCATGCTCCAAATTTTGCCACGATAGCTTCAAGTCATTCGGCCACTGACAGCTCCAGGTCACCAGAAGACAGACAGCAAAAAGGTTAGCGTTTAAAGAGCGGCCAAAAAGTGACTCATCACATAGACAATGACGGCTAGCCAAGTTTTGAACAGCGCATCGCCAACCGACTCCAATTGCCACCAAGTCAACAGTCTCTGACCATTTTTGACAGCTAAGGGACTAAAAGTTATTACAACATTTACTCTTTCAGCTGCTGCACTCCAGCAGTTGGTAGGACATTTATGGAGCATTTACTCTTCATTCAGATATTTTCTAATGTAAATTTGTATATATACCCCCCCTTAGTAACGCATAAGGGGTTGGTAAATTTTACTCTGAGGCATGTATACTCTGTACTTTCAGAAAAGTTTAATACAAAGAACAATTCCAGCTCAGTGATTTCCTGGAACTCTGGTGTCTTGTTGATAATCTAAGTGCTGTTGCAGAACCCCTGTGTTGTCTGGTGGAATGATATGTTTTCTTTAAACTCTGTTCTGTTTCCCTGTATTATTTCATTTTCACGTTTTCATCATATCTAGCGATAAAGAAAAAGAATAGTTCAGGACATGTTTCTTCACACCCTGTGCTCAATCTTATATTGCTGCAAATGTTTTCTTCAGGATTAAAACAGACATGAATTCTTAAATGCTCATGTTATATTTAATTCCATATTGTGAAAGTTATCTAGAAATTCTTCAATGCTTCCAGGTAACAATTGCTTTCTTTCATATCAGATTACAGAAAGATTCTTAATTGCCTTTCTTATCCTGACCATATCACACCCAAACTCAATTCCAAAGCATTGTTTCCCAGACAATTATCCTGCTCTGCAGTTTTCATTACTGTATCAACACAGCACACCAAACCAAAGGACCACTGACTCCATTGCCCAATGTTATATAAGATTTGGTAAGAGCATACAAGTTTAGACTGAACCTTTTCCAACCAAACAATTAAACCAAAGTTGAATTTCACAGCTAGCCTAAAAACCAATAGAACAGAAACAATCATTAAGAGAGAGCCCTCTTTGATCACAGCTTGGCTAGAAGCTGTAATCCAAAGATTGGTTAGTGGTTACCCCGGCCGTATTCCCTTGGGAGTCATAGGGAACAACCTGGGTGTTAACAGGAGTAAGAGATAAAAAAACATCAAGCAAACACCTAGTGTAGTGGTACAAAGGGTAAACTAACTATATTAACGATGCTACTATAATACAAGAAAGCGCGTCCTATAAAAGAAAAATACATCTAGCCTATAGGTGGTCTAAATCCTCAAACAATCTTAAATCTACTTTTTCATGTGAGCTTCCAAAGAACTTCTTACTTGATGGAATCGCATCATCGCAGGTAGAGTTGTACAGAGAAAGGTAGGGTAGAGAACCAAATTCTTCCCACAGCCAGTCCTACTTCCCACAGCTAGTGCTATAGGGTGTTTTCCTAATATTGGTCACTATGGTTACCTTCGTCCCATGGGAGTGGTTGATTATTAAGCTTCTTGGTGATCATCTAGCACACTGGATTCGCTGCCACAAGCTGGGTAGCTCCGAGGAGAATCGCTGACACGATGACCTAGCCTAACCCACTCTGAATCAAGTTTCTGACACACTCCGGCTTTGGACTGTGGGATGGTGAGGGATTTTAAGCACCCTAATATGTCAACTTATATGTCTCAATATAAGTTATCGATGGGTGTTATTGGAATCCTATCCCATCGATCCTACACCTAAACTACACAGATTGTTTGGACCTAGTGCCCAAGTGGGCTTACTATATGTATGATAAATTATTAAGGTGTAGTGTTTCAAATCTTGGCTTGGCGATGTTAACCAAGATCATGTTCTATTATGGTGTGAGTGTGTGAAAATGATGTGTCAAGTGGATGAGTTAATTAAACATTTTTTATGATGCCATGTGTTGCTGAAAATAAAGTGCTCAAATATTGTAAATAATTTTGAAAATGAAATAAAAATAAACATCCAATCAAGCACACAAAACCCCACCCAAAAATGTTATCTTAAAGCTAAGCAAGAGAAGGAAAACAAGTACTCAAAGACATAAAATTCCTAAAAGACCTAATGTCAAGGAACTAAGATCTAGAGGCACTAATCTATTGTAAATGGTGTAGACACAGCAAAAATTAGAGGTGACAAACGCTGCAAAGGATAGGTATGAAGCTCCAAAACCTAGGATGCTTAAGGGGATCCTAAGGGGAAAAATCGAAACCCAAACTCTAAAGGGTGAAAAGGTGAAATAAACCTATCTAAAATTGTTGTAAATTAATGGATCAAACTCTAAAAATCAGTGGTTGAAAATGTCGAAACCCTAGACTCCTCACCCAAGCAATCTCTTCCTTACAATGTGGAGGTGTACTATAAACCCTAAGGGGCTTTTTCCTTCCTCAAAGAGAAAAAGTAAGAGTATAGGCACAGGGGAGACTGAAACAGAGATAAGAAACCCTTCCCAGTCTACACACAACATTGTCGGCAAGTCTGAAAAAATTCTTAGAAAATCTTGAAAAAATTCCAAAACGCAGGTACTGACCTGAAACAATGGAAAACGCAGTTATTAGGCCAAAACGTGCACTCTGGAACGCAGATATGGGGTTGTAATGTGAATTTTCCTCCTGGGACTCTCGGTCAGCAGATCTCGCATAGATGTTGTCATTCCCTGCTCGGTTGGTACTTGTGACCTGCGGAAAGAACCAGAAAACCACCAAAATCCAGAAAATTGACAAAAAACTAAAGAAAAATATAAATAGAAATTGAGAGGCTATAAATAGCTATAGAAAACCATGAAATTTACTGAAACTTTAGTCACCCAAGAATAGAATTACTACACCACTGGAGTCACCATTTGTTAGTATGAAATTTCTTGGAAGGTGTACCACAAACATTCCACTTAAATCATCACGTGACCCTAACAACAATTTGTGGCTTCTTACGCTTTAGATATGCAATAATAAGAGTATAGAAACCTGCAACAAAAAGACATATGTGATCCAAAACAAAAAACAATAATATATATCCAATGTAATAACCCAATATGGAAAGACTTTAAAATGAATAATAAATATTTGTTGATAACATTTAGTGAAGAAGATCTACAAAAGGTTCTGCAAATCCCCCTCCATGGGATGGGTCCTCTAATGTCCTTGATGCTTCATTAATCGATTCTCTCTCTCAATGTGTGACAAAACCAAAACAATGTGTAGAACTCAAGTGGGAGCTCAAGTATAAGAAGACAATAATGGTGACAATGATAATTATCATGGTGAAGAATGAATGGAAAACCATCATATTTATAACGAAGTATTGAGTTAATCTCGAAAATGGAGAAGAGTAAAATAATATTGACCAAATCAAGATCTGACCGTTAGGAATACTTTATTATATTTTTTGGGGAGGGAAAAGATATTCAAAATGGTCAAATATCTTTATTTAGAAATAATTAACAAATAAAATGCTTTATTAATTATTTCATCAGGATTAAGAATGGTGTAAAATTGAAATAATTATTAAATATTGATTTAACAATTATTCCAACAATAGAATTAAGGAATAATAAATAAATGGTGATTTATTTCATTATTCCTAGGGGATTTAGTCAAATGTGACAAGGAATAATTATCAAACAATGTCAAACAATGATTTAACAATTATTCCTAGAGAAAATTAAATAAATAATGATTTATTCAATTATTCTCATGGGGTTTATTAATTTTAATCAAAAGGTAATTTAATAAAAATGGTTTACTAAATTATTTCCCATGGTGAAAGTGATTTTACTATGGTAAAATTAATCCTACATGGTGTATTTTGATCCACCTAGTTAGAAATGGCTAGGTGATCATTTTTTGGTGATAACACAGTGGTGGAAACCACTATGGAAGATAAAATTCCCAGCGAAAGCTTGGTTCTTTATGTGGTGCTTAATAGATAAAAAGGTGTCAACCTAAAATAATCTACAGAAATGACAGATAGAAGGTTTAGGTTGGTGTATGCTTTGTAAGGCTAAGAACGAAATAATTCATCACCAATTCATTGAATGTTCCTTCACGAAGTACATATCACTTTTTTTTCACAAAAATATTCAGTTGTCAGGTTCCTGCAAGGAGCTATCCTATTAGAGGCATGGAATGCCTGGTTTGAAAATAGAGCACTTAAAAGGTTTAGGGTGATGCCTCTACTCATATGCTAGATAATTTGGTTAGAAAGAAACAAGGCCATTTTCCAAGATTTTCCTTCATGCCGAGACTGATTTGTTGAACAAAGCCTTGCAATTTTGTCTAGTCTACCCAAAAAATATCTTCACTTAGTTGTTAGATAGCTAATTATAGAAGAGGTAAATAAGTTGAGACCATGGGATTTTTTTTATGGGGCCTCTCAAGGGGAGGAAAGAATATGCAATGGGTGGGGAGTAAGGAGGAGTTATTTATTTATTTGAGAATGACCTGTTCACCTTATAAATTGGTTTCAGAAGGGGCTCGAATAATTATGCCAAACATATGGTACTTATGCCATAGATCTATGCTTCCTACTGTACCAACAAATTGTTGCTGACCCAACACTGAAAAATCTTCCTGAAGTTATCTTCATGTCTAATGGACTCCCCGCCCAATCTACATATGTGAAGCCTTGCATCTTCACTCTCTCTATCCATTTCTACCAAAGACCATACTGAGTGGTTCCTCTGAGATATCTCAACACTTGCTTTGTTGCCTTCCAATATAGTTTGTTTGGCTTAACCAAGGCTTGATTAAGACGGTTAACTGCATAACACATGTTTGGTCATGTGTTCACCAAATTCATGAGTGAACCCACAAGCTCCCTGTAAATGGTAGCCTCCACTTCCTTACCTAAAGTGGCGTCCTCTTTCCTCCATTTACCTGGTAGAGGAGTGTCCATGTGTTTCATTAGGGGAGTTTTGAGGTCTAAAATGGGCCTCCTAAGGAAACTATAAAATAATAGTGGAAAAAATAAAATAAGATTATATTACATCATCAAATTTTAGAGGGAAAAAAAAACAAAACAAAACAAAAAACAAAAACAAAAACAAAAAAACAAAACAAAACAAAACTATTTTTTCAACTCGTATTTTCAACTTATCTCCCTATAGGTTTACTAAAATTTTGAGCGGCAACACTCGTTGGATGCGGAGTTTGATTCCTCATCTAAGGAGTACCCATGTTGCATATTTTTTTATGGACCCTACTACATGAAAAAATAAGAAATACAAGAAAAATGTGATTGCAATTACGTTTTTTCTTGTATTTCTGATTTTTTGTGTAGTAGGGCCCATCGAAAGTATGCAACATGGATGCTCCTTGGATGAGGAATTAAAATTTGCATCCAACAAGTACTCCCGCCTGAAATTTGAGTAAAACCTTAGGGAAATAAGTTGAAAAAGTAGTTTTATTATTTTATAGTTTTTTAATCTTTTTACTTTTTTACTCCAAAAATGGTGCATCATCCCCCATGGTTGACATCATCATCTTGAATCCTATTAGTTCTTATAAATTTTATTTTGGTTCTACATTTTTCTTAGAAGGCCCATTTTAGACCTCAAAATTCCCCTAATGGCTACTCTCCATGCGGAACTTCTTCATAATCTTGTTGGCATACTTTCCCTGAGAGGCAAACAGTTCCCCATCTCCTTTCCATACTTCCAAACCAAGGAAATAATGTGTGAGTCCCATGTCCTTCATCTCAAACTCTCTTGCAAGGTCCTCCTTGCAAGATTTCATCAGTTTCTCATCACCATTAAGGATCAAGTCATCGACATATAACACAATAATCAATAATTTACCTTCTACCACAATGTGATAAAGGTTTGCATCTGCTTCACTTTTGGTGAAGCCCAAACCGGTGAGATAGTTGTCAATCCTGGTATACCAAGCATGGGGTGCTTGCTTAAGTCCATACAACACTCACTTGAGTCTGCGCACATGTCTCTCTTTCAAAGGTCTCAAACCCCTATGGATGCTCAATATACACCTCCTCCTCAACAACTGCATTGAGTAATGTTGTCTTCACATCCATTTGGTGGATCTTCCACCCCATCTATGCTGATAGTGCTAGAATTGACCTAACGGATGAGTACCTTTGTGTAAATTAGTTTCCGGATTCATGTCACATTTGGTTGTTGTTGTAATCGACATTTCAAACCATCAACAGTGGTTCATCATCAGGATGAGAAAGATCTATAAAAGACTGGTCTACCACTTAGTTCAATAAATAGATGCCCGAGATGAAGAGTTGACAGTAACCTTAGAGAGAAGAATCTCTGCATGTTAGGTTCCAACCCTAACCCCTTATTTATGTAATAAGTTCGAGTCATAGTTATAGTTAGTTAAAGAGTCAATAAAGCCCATATTAATAATTGTAAGTGGTTGACCCACATTTAAAGAAAGGGACCACAGTTAGTTGCAAGTGGGCCATGGTATTAGATAGATGGTATTAATAGAACCATGGTACTTACCCATGGTATTGCATGTATGAATCATATATAAAGGATAGAGACTCCCCATTGAGGAGCATCATGTCTTATTCTGTAATCGAGCTCTGCTCTATTGGAGGTTGCCCCCTCGAAGAGGCAAGTGAACATTGCTTTCATCTCTAAATAATAAAATACATGTTGTTATTTCTCATTTTGTTCTGTGTTTTGGGTTGTATTTCTTCGCATATTTAGTATTCTAGCATCTTCTCATAGGTCAAGAGCATAACAAGTGGTATCAGAGCACTTTCCAGGGCCGGTGGTATCTCCATTTGTAGCTGAATTTTTTTTTTGGTTATAGACTTGTTCCGGCGTCTTTAAACCATAGGATCTGTCGTTGAGCGCATAAACCTATGGATTTGGGGAGGCATGCACGCAGGAAATACAAGAGGTGGTCATGCTTGTTAGACTCCCTTGTAACCCCTGTGGGTACCCCTTCCAGTAGTAGCGCATTAGACAGAACCGCGCACGGACTGTCTTCCATGTACCCTCTGGGTATATCGGAAGCCCCCTAGGCTCACCTGAAACCTCGCCATAGATAAACCGTCGGCCATCTTGCTGCTATAGTACACCGAGAATAGTGCTCAGGAGATTACTCGTGCGTACGATAGGGTAGTCGGGTAGTACGACTAAGGGTACGGTTGATCCTCCTTAGTTAGTGCCCTGAAAGATTGGGTTGAGTACTACTATTGGACCCTTATGTATATTGTGATCTGTAGCACCTGAAACTCCTTGAGACCATAGTTCCCTTGTCTCTTTGAAGAGCGTCCATCATCTTCTTTGCCAGATCAGATCTAGAAGGTTGGGTCCCACAACAATCAGATCCACCAGAATACCATTCAGATCTAGCAGGGGGGTTCGGTCGCTGCCGCATTCCTACTCACACTTTGCAATTGATGGTTTTGCAGACAGATCTAACCATTTCTGTAGGGAGGCTTGTGGCTCCTATACCTTGGGGTGATTCTCGCAGGACATTGGGCAGGATTAGCTTTTATGGGAATTGGCTACTACAGTATTGATAAGCGGGGAGTAAAACTCTTTTCAAAGTATTAGATAACAAAAAAAAAAAATCTAAGGTCCTCCCAGGACGCTTATAAGAGACTTAGCCCATAAGAATCAGGACGACGGGCTGAGCGAGGTGGTACCATTCACTTGTCCGCTTCAATTTTCAGGCGGTCCCAAAAATTTTCACAGTGACGACAAATGAACCAGATCTATGTATGGTAGAAACCAGAGCTCAAGCTATGGCCAATGAGAAGATGGAATCCCTTGAAAATATGTTGGAGGAATTATCGAGGCAGATCCATACATTGAACGACACATTCAAAAATGGCAAGTCGATGGTACAATCGGAGGCATATGCTTTTAATGAAAACCATGAAGGAGAATGTAGGCATTCTCTTCACTTCCATGGAAACCACCAACATTCCCACCCTCGACCACCCAAGCTGGACATGTACAAATTTGATGGCTCTAATCCGGAAATATGGCTATCACAAATGGACCAATATTTCACGCTAAATCACATCAGAGATGATGAGACTAAGCTACATGTGGGAGGCCTTTACTTGGACCAAGAAAGATGGCAATGGTGCAATCGCATCAAAAATGCTATGCAAGGCCAATTACTTGGCAGGTGTTCCCAAAATCCCTTTGTGAATGCTTTGAACATGAATCCAATTTTTTGGGTCATCTTACTAAGCTCAGACAAACAGGCTCAGTACACAACTATATTACAGCCTTTGAGAAATTAGCCTTCCGAATAGGAGATCTAGTAGATGAATTCTACTTGGAATGTTTTACCAGTGGTCTCAAAGACACCATCCAAGCTCACGTCTGGTTGTACCACCCACCCACATGGTTGGAAGCTTGCACAATGGCTCACAAAGTGGAATGCACGTTAGCAGCCCAGTCGCCTCATCCAAATTTCATAGCCAAGGGACGCCCCGCCCAAGCTCCGGCCACTACCCAAACACTTAAGGTTCAAAAGGTGTCATCAGCAGAAATGGTGGAAAGAAGAAAGCAAGGGTTTTGTTACTACTGTGATGACAAATACTCCCTGGGGCATAAATGTAAGGAACCCAAATTCTTTCAAATTGATGCTATTGATCACAGTTCATCTGAGTAAACCCCATCCTTTGAGGGACCAGAGGAGGAAGATGAGGACAACTAGCAGGACAATGAGCTCCCAGGTACACCAGAAGAACCAGTTATCTTGTTGCATGCTTTGGCAGGCATTTATTCTCCCCAAACTCTCAAAATCGGAGGTTTTATTAAACATTGCCCTTTAGTAGTCTTGATTGATAGTGGCAGCACGCATAACTTTATCTATCAGAGAGTTGCAGAAGTTTTGCATTGTTTTGTCAAAGCAGTCTCTAATTTCCAGGTACAAATTGTTGATGGGGGGACAATGAAATGTGAGGGCCGCTATGAAAATATCAACTTCAGATGGGAGATTACCACCTAAAGACCCACATGTTTGCCATCAACATGGGTGGGTGTGACATTGTCTTGGGTGTTGAATGGCTCTGCACACTTGGCCCAATCACAATGGATTTCCAGGAGTTATATATGAGCTTTAAACAGAATGACCACACGCATACCCTTCGCGAACTCCAAGCAGGTACTCCTCCTATCATCAGCTCGCATCGGATGGAAAAGTTGTTTAAAAAGGGCCACCATGGAGTTATCGCCCAATTTAATGCCATTCAGGCCTTTGAACCCCCTACTCTTCATATTCATCCTAAGATGCAACAGGTCTTAAACAGCGATCTGCAAGTCTTTGACAAACCTCATAAGATTCCACCATCGAGAGGGGAACATGATCATAGCATTACTTTGGTCCCAAGGGCAAAACCACCGAATGTGTGCCCATATAGATACCATTTCACCCAGAATAATGAAATTAAAGAAATAATCAAGGAACTCATGGAAGTCAGTGTCATTCGTCCTATCATTAGTCCTTATTCATCACCTGTGGTCATGGTGCTCAAGAAAGATGGGGAATGGCATATGTGTCCAGACTTCAGGGCCCTCAACAAGCTAATGGTCAAAGATAAATTCCCCATCCCAGTTATTGATGATTTGTTGGATGAACTAAATGGGGCTCAATTCTTTACTAAGTTATACCTTCGCTCAGGCTATCACCATATTCACATGAAAGAAGTAGGCATTCCGAAGACTGCTTTCCGAACTCATGAAGGCCATTATGAATTCTTGGTCATGCCATTTGGTCTCTATAATGCCCTATCCACTTTTCAAAGCCTCATGAATCACCTGCTCAAACCATATCTCAGAAAATTTGCCCTTGTTTTCTTTGATGACACTCATCTACAGCCTCACCTGGGAAAAACATCCTTAGCATGTAAACCTGCTCTTGCAACTGCTCGGGAAGCATAAATTATTTGTCAAATTGTCCAAGTGCTCTTTTGGCATGAAAGAAGTCGAGTATTTGGGCCACATTGTGGGGCGTGAAGGTGTCAGGGTGGATCCCAAAAAGATCCAGGCAATGCAGGATTGGCCCCAACCAAAGACCTTGAAGAGTTTGAGGGGATTCTTGGGTCTCACCGGCTACTATCGCAAATTTATCCATAATTATGGTCGCATTGCTAGACCCCTCACTCACCTTCTCAAGAAAAATTCATTCCTCTAGAATGATGAAGCACAATAAGCGTTTATAGCTCTCAAACATGCCATGTGTTCCACTCCCGTATTGGCACTACCTGACTTCACCAAATCTTTTGCAATTGAATGTGATGCTTCAGGTACGGGTATTGAGGCTATCTTAACGCAGAAAGGTCGACCCTTGGCCTTCACTAGCCAAAAACTAAGTGGGAAACACCTAGGACAATCTATCTATGAGAAGGAGATGATGGTCATCTTACATGCAGTGGATACCTAGCGACCATACTTATAGGGGCGGCGTTTCCAAATCCGCACAGACCATCAAAGCCTTAAATATTTTTTGGACCAATGCCTATCCTCGCCACAGCAAAATAAATGGCTAGCCAAAATGTTGGGATATGATTATGAGATAATTTACAAGAAAGGGCGCGAAAATGTCGTAGCGGATGCTTTATCATGCCAATTTGAGGAGGATAGCACCCTGCTAGCAATCTCTCTTCCCATTCCAGATTGGATTGAAGAAGCTTACAAGGAATGCTTTTCACATCCTTCGCTCTCCCAACTCATTCATAACTTGCAAGTAGATCCAAATTCCACAGCGGGTTACTCTTGGAAGAGTGAGATTCTTCGCTACAAGGACAAAGTAGTGATATCACCGACATCCACCCTCAAAAGGCGCATTTTGGCAGAATTGCACTCATCTCCCACTGCAGGCCATTTAGGCTTTCAAAAGACTTATGCTCGCACTCGTCGTTCCTTCTTTTGGATAGGCATGAAAAAGGACATTCTTACTTTTGTAGTTGAATGTGATGTGTGTCAATGCCACAAAGCAGGAACAATCAAGTCCCCAGGCACTTTACAACCATTGCCTATACCTTCCTCAATCTAGATGGATATTTCTATTAGGGAAAATTTTAAGAACCCCCCGTAAATTTATATTATAATAAATGGGCGAACCTCCATGGTATATAGGAAAAATGGAAGGCGATTTTATCAATAATATAATAAGTATATATAATTTTTTGGCGAATCTCTCACCAGGCATGGCGAATATTTTACTCAATTATAAAATCTTGTAAGATCTTGGCGAGTCTTCACTAAATAATAAAACTTTGTAAGGTCCTAGTGAATCTTAGCATTGTGAACTCTTAGAGAATTTTTTGAAAAATTATAAAACCATATATGACAAGAGGCACATGGTCGCAATATCACTGTTTTTTTTCACATTTCCACGACATGGAACTTGTTTATAAAATTATAAAAAAGCCAACCAAGTCCCTTATAATATGCAAGTAAGCTTATAACAGATTCTGATACATCTACTATGCTTGTCTTCATTCAAGTGTCATAGCTGCTATACTTAACACTGTGAATCACAACTCTCTCCGAACTCAACTCTATAGTGTAATTAAAACCTTTGGAAATTGAATCTGACAACTCTATAAAAAGGATTAGTCAAATAGAAGCTTTTGTGAATGAGCCCACTAATTATCACTGTTAAACAATCAATCTAGACTATGAAGTCTTCCATCTTGATCACAATCGTGCTCACAATCAAGGGAATGCGACCACCTAGCCTGACATAATGGCCATCATAGCTTCCAATAATCAACAACCACCTTTCAAGGACATCCTAGCTCATGTCTGATGAATTTTATTCATCAATCTTAACTGATATAAATCTTATAAAGATAATATTAGAATCCTCTCTCGATTCACTATTAATACAAGGGTAAAGGAAATTTTCTAGCTCAAGGCACTAGCCAATACCAACTTTGGTATTTGTGACCCCTTTGTGGGGATGCACCTACCCTGCCCCGTTGGGTTTCTGCCTTGTAACATAGTTCAAGGATCACAAGGCTTTCCAATCTTCCTACTCCATTAGACACACTTTATAAGCTATACATAGTGAATGGAAAAGAAGCATTATAGAACACACAATTTCACAGAAGGAAGAAAAATCTTAGCCAGTTTAGTATCAAAATCTTAACCATTGATTAATAAAGAATAACAAGTAGTGTAATGAATTGTTTCGAGTTATTTATTTACAAGTTGTAAAGAATGTAGTGGAATGGAAGATATTACTTAGGCAACCCTTTAATATTTTCTACTAAAATGTATATGCATGTACATATGAAATTAAGAGCATTGTTGAATACAAAGTTTCCTTTTCTCTTGCCTCCATTTTGACAAATCAGTGTGAAATCAGTGTCACTTTGAATCTCCTTTCCTATGTGGATGTTTTGAAAAAACAATGTGAAATCAAAGTCACTTGGAATTTCCTTTCCTGCGAGGGATCACATCCACAGTTGATTAGTAAAATATAATCTACTATATATTATGTTCAAGAAACTGACTGCAATCTACAGTGGAAACAAGACCTCAATTCTTATTTTGAATTTGAATATCTCAGGACAACATAAGAGATAAAAATGCATATGGCCTTAGTAGCTAGAAAACAATCACTCCATCATTACAAGACCACCTAGATTTCGGCACTTAATCTAAATAATGGCACTAGTTGTAGTGCTTATTTGCATTAACACCATGGAAAAGCAACAACAATGTTTCAAAGCACACTTACTAGAAAAGTTGTAACGTTCTGAGAATATTTAATGATAACATATAAACCTCATAGCTATGGTGGGGAAACTAGGGAACCCAAATATTGGAAGATATCTCATACCAAATCTGAGAAAAAAATAAAAAAGGGAAAAAATCAAAATCTATAAATCAAGCAATGAATTGTTTACAAATCAAATACAATTCCTTTAACTAACAGTTAAATTGTGGTGATATATTTAAATATTTAGTAAGAGGGTAACTTCAAACCATGGAATATTACCTTTGTCATTACTGTCATCCCTCAATGACTGAGATTACAAATCAATACTTATGGAAAGATTGTAAGAAATTATGTGAAATAGTAAAGCGTAACCTCTATTTTCAAGCAACAAAATCAAGACATTGTTACATCAAGAGCCATAATTGATACATAATCAATGAATCAAGTCCTTGTATGGCACAAGCTTGTTTTACGACCTCTATTTTCTCAATAATAAAATCAAGACATTGTATGTGGTTATTTCCAAAAGGAAACTGCGTTCTAATTTGGAAGAGGATCTTATCAAAAGACATAGATTTATTCAAAGCTGCAAAGACTAATGGGTTACTGAAAAATAAGTTGGAATATGGGATCATGATACTTAAATTGAAAAAATATGCTTTCCTTTTAGAAACATTACAGTTATACAATGCTTTTTGAAAGCATTAGAATTTGAAATTGGGACTTTCTATCAAGACAAATTTTCATTAACAGAATGTACTTTCCTACCTGAAACGTTGTAGATATCCAAGAAAAACTTGAAAAGCATAAGAGAACTTAGCATAATGTACTTTCTTTCCTTCCTTAACATTCTTAAAGAGTTGAGGTTCTCCAAGTCATCAGGTAACTTTCGAAGGAAATGACAGTCAGTAATAGGCCAATTCATAACTGAAGATGTGTCATAAATACGAGGGGGCATCTCCTCCAAATCACAAAAGTGCTTCAGGTTAAAATCTAGCATTATTGGAAGCTTAATGCTCCACTGGTTGTTATTGAACCCAGACATTTTTCCATTCTTCACTAAAAGCTTAAAGATAGCTTCTCTAAGTTCTTGAAGTGGGGGCACATGCAGGCTCTCCAAGTGAATAGTCTTAAACTAAGTGAAGATAAGGTCAATAGATCATTCAGTGTGGATCTCTTTAACCCATAATTGAATACTATCTCTCTCTTGAACCCATAATTGAATACTATTAGGACTTTCAAATTTTTCATGGAACTCAAAAATGTTGGAAGAAAGTATTTGCTTCCAAAAAGAGTAAAACTAAAGCCTCTACTTGAGGACAATTGATGTCACACCACTAACACTTCTCCATGGAATATATATAGGTAAACCACAAATCCAGAATTCCATTAGAATATTGTGTTTATTGAATACACAAATGAAATCATTGTATTTCTTTAAAATATCTTTTGAAATCAAAATTACCAAAATTACATATCGATAACCTAGTGGGTGTAGGATAAAATTCACCCGTGTCATTCACAGAAAGCATGAGAAAAAAATCTAATACTATATATACAACCAAGAAAAATTCAAATTCATCACTTCTATGGACCTCGTAACCACCCTGCCAATACACAAGAATGTTCCTATTTGCAGTTAGAAAAATTACCCAAATTACAATCTTTTTGCTTCAGCATATGTTGGAAAGTTATAGAAGGATGACTAGTGCAATCAATCCATTCCTTTTAGCCCTGGATTTGTTTCAGTTTAAAAAAGAAGTATACAAATATACTTGTCCAATGTCTATGCTTTAACCATTCACCTTAAGATGTTTTTACAATATAATTTCCAAAGTCTATTTAATATCTTCATTATCATAAAAAGCAACCTATATCCATGTTAACTCCACATCTACCACTCTTAGGGGGATGAAATCTATTTATCCCTCTGAGCACTTGGTAGACCTAGAATTAAAATGGATCTAAGATGATAGAATTTCCCCTTTAAATAGTCTATGCTCACATGAATACCATGGTATTACCATGGGTTATCATAAACCTGGAGCTTAAAAATTACTATTAGTAATTTATAAAAATTAATAAAATTAATAGTTGAATTTTATTTTATTTTTTTATTTTAACCAAGCTAAAATGTTTAACATACATTAAATCCACCAAGCCCCGAGAGGGATCAAATATTTTTTCACTCTATGATAGTTTTCATATCACGATATTTGATACCTCTCGGGGGTTAGTAGATCTAGAGTAAAGATGGATCTATGCTGGTTTAATTCCCCCATTTAAATAGGCTACATTCCAGGTGAATACCATGGGTCAATACCATGTGCCTTTTTGGTGAATACCATGGGTCAATACCATGTGCCATTTTTATTTTTATTAATACTAATATTAGGGTTAATAATGTTTTTTTGCATGGTATTAATAACAATCTAGTCCATGGTATTTGTCCCATAGTATTTTGCCCATAGGTTTCACCTAAATATAACGCATTTTTTGAGTGTTCGTAAACATAAGGTGACTTATGGAGTAAATATAAAAAAATGTTTTATTTGTTTACCATACCTCTCGTTTATTTATATTTTTATTAATTTACCATATCTCTTTTACAAATATGGTATTTGGCCCATAGGATTCACTTAAATAAAACCTCTTTCTTGAGCCTTCATAAATAGAATGAGGGTTATGGACTAAATATAAAAAGAGGTTTTATTTATTTACCATATGTCTAGTTTATTTATATTTTTATTTATTTACCATACCTCCACTTTACTCATATTTTTATTTGTTTACACCCTTGCATGTATATAAGGTGACTTACGGAGTAAATATAAAAAATGTTTTATTTATTTACCATACCTCTCATTTATTTATATTTTTATTAATTTACCATACCTCTTTTATAAATATGGTATTTGGCCCATAGGATTCACTTAAATAAAACCTATTCTTGAAAATGGGCGAATGGATTCACTTAAATAAAACCTATTCTTGAAAATGGGTGAATGGAAGGTTGTAACTCCTAGTTTCAAAGGCTAAATTTACCTTTTTTGCCCTCTCCCTTAAAATAAGGTGGGCTATTTGAGGTGATTTGTAAAAATGTGCTATGATACAAAATATTCGCCCACTAAAATTTAGAAACCCCTTAATTTCGCCAAAGGGCGAACATTCGCCCCTAAAATTTTCTATGGTTTCTATGGATTTCATTACTAGTCTTCCGAAGTCAGGCAAGAAGTCAGTCATCATGGTGGTTGTGGACAGACTTTCTAAGTATGCTCATTTTTGCGCCCTACCCCACCCTTTTACACCCACTTTGGTGGCTCAATCTTTCATGGACCAGATCTTCAAACTGCATGGCATGCCCACTTCCATTGTGTCTGATCGTGACCTGATCTTCACCAGTAACTTTTGGTAGGAACTTTTCAAGCTACAAGGCACCCAACTCCAACTCAGTACTTCCTATCATCCCCAAAATGATGGACAAACTGAAGTAGTGAACAAATGTCTGGAGACCTACTCAGGTGTTTCACTTTAGAAAAGCAACACCTATGGATACAGTGGTTACCTCTAGCGGAATGGTGGTATAATACTAATTATTATGCCGCCACCAAGATTACTCCATATGAAGCAGTTTATGGTCAACTCCCCCCTTCACCTATTTCTTATATCCTTGGATGCTCTAAGGTACAAGCAGTGGATCAACTCCTATAGAACCGTGCAACCATGCTCGCCCACCTCAAAGATAATCTCCATCAAGCTTAGAATCGCATGAAGCAACAGGCAAACCAACATCGTTCAGAGCACACATTTCAAGAAAGGGATCAAGTATTCTTGAGGCTGCAACCATACAAACAAACATCACTCAAAGACAAGGGTCGTCAGAAATTATCTCCAAAATTCTACAGACCATATCAAATACTTTAGCGCATTGGAAAAGTAGCCTACAAGCTAGCCTTGCCACCTACTGCAAAAATCCATCCTGTCTTCCATGTCTCATGCCTCAAGAAAGTGGTAGGGAACAATTGCAGAATTCAAACCAGTCTACCGGAATTGGATGAAGAAGGTTCAATCTGGCTCCAACCTGAACAGGTTCTTGACACACGAGAATGGTACCTGCGTGGCCGCACGATCAAGGAAGTCCTCGTCAAGTGGAAAGACACCTCTCCAGAAGATGCAACCTGGGAACCAGCCACTATTCTTCAGCAGTTTCCACAGCTTCATCCTTGAGGACAAGGCTATTTTTATGGGGGAGGGCATGTTAGGTTCCAACCCTAACCCCCTTATTTATATGATAGGGTCAATTCATAGTTATAGTTAGTTAAAGAGTCAATAAAGCCCATATTAATAATTGTAAGTGGTTGACCCGCATTTAAAGAAAGGGACCACAGTTAGTTGCAAATGGGCCATGGTATTAGATAGATGGTATTAATAGAACCATGGTACTGACCCATGGTATTGCATGTATGAATCCTATATAAAGGATAGAGACTCCCCATTGAGGAGCATCGTGTCTTATTCTGTAATCGAGCCCTGCTCTATTGGAGGTTGCCCCCTCGAAGAGGCAAGTGAACATTGCTTTCATCTATGAATAATAAAATACATGTTGTTATTTCTCATTTTGTTCTGTGTTCTGGGTTGTATTTCTTCGCATATTTGGTATTCTTGCATCTTCTCGCAGGTCAAGAGCATAATACTACATCTCTTTAAGAAAATAAGATCAGTCTTCCTTTTCACTAAGATCAATGTGTAACGTTCAAATATGCGAACTCTTTTCATTATATCCCTTTCGTATTGGGTGAGTATCTCAGATTTCAAGTTTCTGCGATCCTCATCTTTGTGTAAATCAGTTTCCAGATTCATATCACATTTGGTTGTTGTTGTAATCGACGTTTCGAACCAGCAACGGTGGTTCATCATCAGGATGAGAAAGATCTATGAAAGACTGGTCTACCACTTAGTTCAATAAATAGATGCCCGAGATGAAGAGCCGACAGTAACCTTAGAGAGAATAATCTTTGCATCTCTTTAAGAAAATAAGATCAGTCTTCCTTTTCACTAAGAGAATTCTGTAACGTTCAAATATGCGAACTCTTTTCATTATATCCCTTCTGTATTTGGTGAGTATCTCAGATTTAAAGTTTCTACGATCCTCATCTTTGTGTAAATCAATTTCCAAATTCATACCGTATTTGGTTGTTGTTGGATGAGTACCTTGCTATTGGAGCAAAGGTCTTCTCATAGTCAATTCCCTCCACCTGAGAGAACCCCTTGGCCACAAATATGGTCTTGTGTTTCTCTATGCTCCCATCTGTTGCATGCTTTACCTTGTAAATCCATCTCGAACCAACCACTGATTTGTTTGTTGGTCTTGGGACCACTTCCCAAACACTGTTTCTTAAAATGGAATCATATTCCTCTACCATAGCATCAACCCATTTTGGTTGTTCTACAACTTCCTCTGTCTCTACTAGCTCACTCATCCATGTAGCCAATGTACTGATATGGTGACCTCCTTTGTCTGAGTTGTGATGTGGGTGCTCCCACATTTTCTCTAGCATCCTGCAATAATTTTTCAGCTTCCCTGGTCCGCTTCCTCCCCTCTTTGGATGTCTCTTCTTGAATGAATGTCTCCACTCTCTCCTCCTCTACTTGTGGCTGCTCCACAACTTCCTGAGGTTCTTCCTTTGGAACCAAAATCTCTTGATTAGGCTGCAACTGAAGCTCCCTCTCAAGAGAACACCTCACTGCCTTCTCCTCATCAAACTTTACATCTCGTCTGACCAATTTCATCCTGAGGGATGGCAAGTACACCCAATAGTTGTGAGGTGTATCTGTTTAGCCCACAAATATGCCCAACTCTACTGTCGACTCTAACTTTTTCCTTGTTTCCTTGGAAACATGATAATAAATTGATGATCCAAAGATACTGAAGTGTGACACATCTGGTTTCTTCCCTAAAAAATCTTCCTCTAGTGTACTCATGTAAATAATCCTATGAAGACTCTTGTTCTGCAAATAGATTGTTGTGTTGCATGCTTCGGCCCACAAGTGTAGAGGTAGGTTTTGGTCATGCAACATTACATGTGCTGCTCCCGTAATACTTATGTTCTTCCTCTCAGCCACCCCATTCTATTGTGGGTTATGGGTGTTGTCAACTTCTGAGGAATGCCTTCCTTTGCACAGATTTTTTTTAACTCATTCGACACATACTCACCACCATTATCGCTCTTGAGAGCCTTCACTTTCCTGCCAATCTATTTCTCAACAAGTGCTTTAAACTCAACAAATTTGGAAAATGTCTGGTCTTTCTTTTGCATGAAGTAGATCCAGCACTTCCATGAGAAATCATCCACAAATATAACATAATACCTATGCTTGGCGGTGGAGGTTGTCAAGAAAGTTCAACATACATCAAAGTGGATCCTTTCAAGGATTTCATATGCCCTATTGTCCCAATCATTTAAGGCGGCTTTTGTGTACTTCCCCAATGTACACCCTTCGCACTTATCTTGTTTCTCTATTGTTCCATTAGGAGGCCTACAGAAATTTGTTGCGTGATCTTCAAAGTGCCATGATGCAAATTGGCAAGTCTTCTATGCCATAACTCGTCGACATCTCATCTCTGCACCTTCTCTGATTTTGTACTCAATGCTACATATTCTTCCACATCTAATTTTTAGATGTTCTTCACTCGAACCCCGATATGTTTCACTTATCCCGTGGCGATGTGTCTCAAGAAATCCTTCCTTTTGTTGAATATCACATCATAGCCATGGTCTTTCAACACCGGGACAAAAACTAGATTCTTCTTCAGACCCGGTACATACATCGCATCCTTGATCCTAAGAGGGGATCTAAACTCCCTCTGAAAAGTAATTGTACCAATGTCGATCGTGTTATACCTTCCATCATCTCCCATCTCAAGTGAATCTAGAGATCCTTCTCCTCCAAGTCACTGAAAAATTATTTTTTGCCTATCATGTGGAATGAGGCATCGCTGTCTAGATACCACACACTACCCATCATTGTGCTTGCCATGCAAACAATGAGGGTAAATCAAGTTCAAACTATGAAGCCAAGGCTTCACCCACTGCTCCTCCTGCGATCTTCTTTCTTGCTTTATTGTGTGCACGTTTCTTGGCATGGTCTCCCAGTTCATGACAGTGAAAGCACTTGATTTTAGACAAGTCTTTCTTCTTTTCCCCTTCACCAGATTCTGTTTTGGATTAGGATTTTTTCCCTTTCCCTTTCTTTTCCTTTCCAACCAAGGCACAATTCTCCTCATCCTCAACCTTGGATGAAGTCCCATCTCTATTGCTCCACCTTATTTCTTCCTGCACTAGATCAGACCATAACCGATCCCATCTTGGTAGTTTCTCTATACCATTTACGGAATCTTGATAACTATGCCAGCTCTTGGGAAGGCCCAAGAGAGCTAGAGCTACCACATCTTCTTCAAGGACAGTAACACTGACCCGCCAAGTTCATCATGACATTGTGTAAACCTGCTTAGGTACTAAGGAATTTTTTCATTCTTTTGTATCTTAATACTTTGAAGCTTTTCCTTGAGTTCCAGCTTCTTTTGGTGACTATTGTTCTAAACCAACTTGGTTAGTGTTTTCCACATCGTGAACGGATTATATTTCCCGTGGAGATTCGAGACAATATGATCTCAAACTCCCTCCAATTTGATCCTCCTCACTTTAGCCACATCCTTCTTCCACTAAGCAAGATCTTGGGCATCAGATGTTGGGGGTTCACCACATTAGTCTTGATATATTCTAGTAGCCCATTATCATCCAATACTGCATCCATTCGAATCTTCCACGCCACAAAAATTTTTGGTCCCTTCCAAAGCATACTTGAGCCTAAGTTCATTGTATGGTTTCAGTCATGGCTCCGCTGGTACATTGATGGAATGCTTGCTCCCTAATGCCATGGTCTTTTCCAGGCTGGAATGCATGATCCAGAGCTGGTAGTAATCGATAGCCAGAACCAATAACAGCTTGTCTTTTGGCTTGATAAAGGACTTGCTATTATTTCCACCCAAAACGCGGGATAACAGGAGGTTATGGGTTTGCGAAGGGTAAGAGATCAAGTTATAGTGCGACATCTGGTAGGCCATCATTATAGTGCCTCCGGTGTAGATTGTTAGGGGTGTTCCCTCCCTCGATGATAGTAGCTGGGTGGACTATTGGATATGGAACATAGAACTACCAGGTACTATTGGATACGGAACATAGAACTACCAGGCGAGGGAGATAAACCTGGGATCGGGTCTTGAACTATCTTTGCATTTACTAGACTCGACCCAGTGAAAATATTGGATTTGTAACCGAACGAGAGTCAAAGTGGCTATTTATAATAGAAATTCCATTTCAATGTTTCCCGCTAAGCATTCATCTTCTCAATCCTGGAGAAAACCCGTAACACTGATCTTCAAATTCAAACCCCCTCCAACGACAACTTCGAAATATCTTCTCTACTATGAATTTGGCTACCATGTAGAAATTAATGTGTAGATTTTAAAATGCTCTTGAAAATTACTAAATCACAAGGCTAGAAGCTACTCTACCAATATCCTGAAGAAAATTCACGATCGAGAACACAAATCATTAACATGAATCAATATTTAATACACATATAGAGATATTTATCTAGGGGAAAGCAACTGCTCAAAACCCCTTACTATCTATATTGCATTAATCAAAGAATCTAGATGAACACAACATGCTCTGCTCAAGCTTAAGCTCAACCTGCACCTGTATCTTTTATCCTAAGTTTGCCTAATTGATCTTAGCCAAAATTTCAAGCCTTTAAGCCCATATTCCTTGCTTTGTTCCTCAGAGAATTAGCCCCCTTATTATTTAGGAAATTCCTCAATTTGGATTATGCAATTCCTATAGGTCCTTGAAATACATGAATGACCTCTACAACTTGGAATAGTTTGCAATTGATAGTACATTGCCCTTGAACTCCAATATCAACTAGGTAACTTGAATTCTCTACATGCAAAAATTATTTTGGGTTGATTGATTAGTTAACTGGATGATCACTTAGTGTGAGAAAAGTTACACACCCTTGATTGAACCTCCACTAGTTCTACTCACAGTGAGAACTAGTTACACTGACAATAACTCAAATTAACTATAATAGATTGCTAAAAATTAGCAATCAATCATGTAGAAATGAGCTCAAGTGTCTCCAACTTGAATTTACTGAGTTAACTAAGTGATGAGCTATGTCACATCATTTAACTACCTCCAAGTATTCTGTTGAAATTGAAATTTGAATTTCTCTTAATTTAATCAAGGGAAAGTTAAATTAGGAATTTCTTGTTGCATTTTCAACAAGTGGCCTTCAATTTCATCCAACAATTCATTTGTTCTCTGTTGGATCCGATGAACTGAGCCAAAGAGCTCCATGATTTCCTCTTGGGTAAATTGGATATCGTTGATGTATGCAATGATTTCACTGTTAAAACATCAATGCATGTAGGAATTAGAATTTGATTCCTCTTTTATTAATAATTACTTGTGGATTATGTTGGCTTCTTTTACTTCTTTATTGTGTTACCTTTCATCAAGAAATTACCAAATAAAATGTATGAATATCACGAGAATAAGGAACACAATATATAGGCACTCAGACGGGGGGAAACCCCTCTCCAGGGGAAAACCCAGTCCAACTCTTCCACTAATAGATTCAAATCAAAATGAGGTAATCCAAGACCCTTTTGACCTAGACAAAGACCTCCTCCTAAACCAAGTCATCCCTTCCTTGACTTTGATGTGCTCTTCCAAAGTCTCCAAGTGTCAATGTCCTAGATGCAACTTCAAACCAGAATTTCATCCCCCCGGCTATAGAATATCGGACCTGCAGCTACTTCAGAAATTTTGGCCCCTAGCTACCCGTCTAAAAACCCTAAAAATCTTCGCACTTGTGAGAGAGATGCCCAAAAACTTTGATTTGTCTTCTTCCTTGGATTAGGTCTTCTTCTCCTACACCTCACTCTCTTTTTTGTCCTTTCTTCTCATGTGGATCGAACTTGTGTGTGTTTCCAAGTGGGTCGAGTTGCCTTTATTTACACTACTTCCATAGGGTCGAATTGCTTCCAATAGGGCCAACTTCTCTAGGACAAGGCCGACTTGGTGAGGAGGGACAAAATGACTATTTTGACTCAAAAATAAATTTCTTTACATGATACAAAAGCCCAAGAAGGTTCTAATAAATATGACAATGACTCTCTTGAGTCTTGAAAATACCTAGAAGCCTTCAATGTAGGTTATGACCTAGAAAATGAACTTGTGCTTCAGTAATATTTTTCTTTTACAATAAAATTTTATTTTAACAAATACAATTATGAAGATGGACACTAGTTACATTCTTCAACACCCCCTCTTAACTAGGGAGTTGTTCATAATTACATATATACATAGGTACATAGAAGATCTCAAAATGATATGCTCTATGAAGAGTTACAACACACGCAATTCTACATATTAAATACTTGACCAGGGTGTATAACTGAGTGAGACTAAGGTGTGTTCCAAGCTTCACCCTCTATAGGTACCATCAGGCTTCTGCTCTGACACCAACCGAAGGATCTAGGTGTGTATCCAAGGTCGTAGCTCCACGACCAACGCCACCCTCACTACTTCAGGATCTAGACATCATCCCAAGTTGACCTGATGTACTCCCAAGCATCTTGTTGCCCCAAGATGCTTCGTCTCTCCCTATCTACTAAATTTGTAATATCAACCAATCCAACCATGCTTCTGAAATATTTGAACTTCTTATTTGGAAGAGATTTTGTCAACATGTCAACTATTTGTTCATCTGTCAGAATATATTGTAGCTTCACAACCCCATCCTACACCAAACTTCTAATGAGTGGTACTTGTTACTGACATGCTTCGTCATGGCATGAAACACAAGGATGGGGTCTTCAAATAGCTTGGTGTTTATTTGATTGTCACAATTTATCATGGTAGGATCTAGTGGCCTTTCAAACAAATATGACAAGAGTTTCCTTAACCAAACTACTTATTTTCCTACTTCACATGTAGCAACATATTCAGCTTCAACACTACTTAAAGCTACAGGATCTTGTTTTCTACTCATCCATGAAATCATTGTAGAACCTAAATTAAAATAGCCACTAGTAGTGCTTCCTCCATCAGTCTCACTAGCACCCCAGTCGAAATAGGTAAAACATGTTAATTTAAATTCCTTTCCATCATACTTCAAGCAGTGATGAATTGTTCCACGTAGGTATCCAAAGATATGCTTGGCATTTATCCAATGGTCATGACAAAGCTCCGACTAAAATTAAATAAGAATGCTTACAAAAAATCATATGTCAGGTCTGGTATTCACCAAGTACATTAAAGAGCCTACCAACTTACGATAGCTTGTAGGATCAACGGGACTAGAGTCGGAGCTTCTCAACTTCTTTAGATTTGTGATCACAGGAGTGGTCATAGGCTTGGAATCCATCATACTGAACTTTTGTAACATCTTGATTATGTACTTTCCTTGACCAAGATATATCTCACCAGGTTTTTGCCAAACTTCCAAGCCCAAATAGTAGTGCATGAGTCCCAGATCTTTCATTTTGAATTCAACTGCCAACAACTTCTTACATTCTAGAATTTTGTGCTCCACACCTATAATAAATAAATCATCCACATATAGAAGTATAATGATTGGTTCATTCTTCACTATCTTGATGTAGATATTTGCATCAACAAAACTTTTGACAAAGCCAATCCTTAAAACATAAGCATCCATTCTTATGTACGAAGCCCTAGGAGACTGCTCCAAGCCATATAGAGCTTTCTTTAGTCTGCAAACATGAGTATCCTTGTTATTTATCTCAAATCCTTCTGATTGTTTGATATATACTTCTTCATCAATGGTTCCATTTAAAAAACTTGTTTTAACATCCATTTGATGTATATTCCATCCCATAGTTGCAGCTAGCGAAACCAAAGATCTAAGAGTAGTAAATCTAACAGTGGGAGCAAAAGTTTCTTCATAATCTATTCCTTCCTTTTGAGAGAAACCCCTTGCAACAAATATTTCTTTCTATTTGTCTATGCTTCCATCAATGACATGTTTGATTTTATAAATCCATTTTGAAGTGACAATAGATTTGTCACTAGATCTAGGAATGATTTCACAAGCCCCATTTTTCATGATGGATTGATCTTCTTTCTGCATTGCTTTCTTTCATTCTTCTTGATGAGCGGATTCCTCAAAGGTAGTTGGTTATGCTTCGATTAACTTCGTCCCATATGTTGCATATCCTGAGTATTTTTTTGGTCTTATTCTTTCTTTGAAAGTTCTTTTTGTTGCTCCATGTCCTCAAGTGTAGCTTTTAACCAATTTGGCCTCTTCTTCATTTCGGGGATAATTGTAGGTTAAATAGGTTCACTTGGTCCTTACTCCTCTAGGCATGTAGGTGACTTGTCATGTTGCTCTTCTTCTTCAAATAGTGGTACATCTTCTTCATCGGACTCGTTTGGTATATCCTTGGATTTCTTATAGGCATGATTTTCATCAAATATAGCATCTCTACTAACTTCAATTCATCTATTTTCTTTGATGTAGATTCTATAAGCCTTTGATGAAAAGATATAACCAACTAAGATACTTTCATACTTGTAGAGTCTAACTTCTTTTGATTCTCTTTTGGAACATGAATGTATGGAGGACATCCAAATATTCGAAGATGGCCTACACTTGGCTTCTTCCCTAAAAATGCTTCTTTCGATGTCATATTGTCAAGGATTTTATGAGGACTTCTATTTTGTATGTATAATGTTGTCATGGCTGCTTCTCCCCATAGAAATTTTGGTAAGACTTGATGAAATATCATAGTCTTTATGCATTCTTTAATAATTCTATTCTTCCTTTCTGCTACTCCATTATGTTCAAGGTTGTAGGGAACAATGGGTTCCATCTTAATGTCTACTTCTTTGCAATATGATATAGTTTCTTTTGAAGTGTATTCGCCTCCATTGTCGGATCTCAAAGTTTTTATCTTTGTTTTAGTTAGGGTCTCAACTTCGGATCTAAACTCCTTGAACTTCTCAAATACTTTATCCTTTGTCTTGAGAAGATAGAGCCATGTCTTTCTAGAGTGATTGTCAATGAAGGTCACATAGTATTGGTGGCCTCCAAGAGATTTATTAAACATGGGCCCACATGCATTCCTAAGGCATATCCCTTGCATACTACTTCATGGTCCCATGATGTTGGGGATGCTCTTCACCATTTGAATTAGAGAGGGTATTATCCTATAGTGAATATGTCCACATCTTCTAAGTCAAAGTTTGATGGGACTAATTTCCATATGAACAAGGGCTTAAGGAGATGGAGATATAAATCTATATAATCTTCCTTCATGAATCCCAATAATCCTTTCCTTTTCAAAACTAGAATATTTTCCCCAAACCAAAACTTTACCATCTACAAAAGCAACTTTATCTCCTTTATCTTCTAAATAGGAAATGGAAAGTAAATTATTTTTCAAACATGGGACATAGAGGGTGTGGTTGAGGTGTAGCTTTGCTCCACTTTCTAGCTTCAATCATGTAGATCCAAGGCCCTTGACTACATAGTTGTTGTTGTCTCCAAGCTCCACTACATGTGATGATGATCTTTTTGATAGAGTATGAAGTTGTCCACTTTCTCTTACCATGTGTCTTGAGGCTCCACTATCAATAATTCATGCATTGTCATCATCAAGTGTACCTGTAAGTGCAGCCAAGAATCCTTCACTCTTGACTTTCCTAGATAGATTATAGATGATCCTTCCAACCAAGCTCCTTGCAATTTTCATGAGATTGAGTCTCGTCTTCAAATAACTTGCCATTGAGAGAGTGATATTTTCTTCCAAGATTGTTTTTCATTCCTTCAATTGATATCCAACAAAGTGTGTTTCAACTAGTACTTCTTTCACCTTAAGCTCTGATACCATGTTGAGAAATCAATGCATGTAGGAATTAGGATTTGATTCCTTTTTTCTTGATAATTACTTGTGGATTATGTTGGCTTCTTTTACTTCTTTATTATGATATCTTTCATCAAACAATTATCAAATAAAATGTATGAAGATCACGAGAACAAGGAACATGAGATTTAGGCACTCAACTCAGCGAAGGCAAAACCCCTATCTAGGGAAAAACTCGGTCCAACTTTTCCATTAGTAGTTTCAAATCAAAATGACACAATCTAAGACCCTTTTAACCTAGGCAAAGACCTCCTTCAATCACCAAGTCAACCCTTCCTTCACTTTGATGTGTTTTTACAAAGTCTCCAACTGTCAGGGTCCCAAATGCAGCATCAATCCAGAATTTTGGCCCCTAGCTACATAATTTTGAACTGTAGTTACTTCAGAAATTTCGGTCCCCAGCTACTCATCCAAAAACCCTAAAAATCTTCGCACATTTGAGAGAGATTCCAAAAAACTTAAATTTTTCTTCTTCCTTGGATTAGGTCTTCTTCTCCTCCACTTTGCTCTCTTTTTCGTCCTTGTTCTCTTGTAGATTGAACTTGTTTAAGCGTGTTACTGAGTGAGTCGAGTTTCCTCCATTTACACTGCTTCCATAAGGTCGAATTACCTCCAATAGAGTCAACTTCTCCAGGACGGGGCCGACTTGGTGAGGAGGGACAAAATGACTATTTTGGCTGAAAAATATTTTTCTTTACATGATACAAAATCCCAAGAAGGGTCTAATAAACATGACAATGACTCTCTTGACTCTTGACAAAACCTAGAAGCCTTCAATGGAGGCTATGACCTAGAAAATAAATGAAAGATCACGAAACCCATGCTTCAATAACATTTTTCTCTTACAATAAATTTTCTTTTGACAAATACAATTATGAAGACTAACACTCGTTACATTATTCAACACTCATTGTGCTCAGTGTACCTATGCTCTCAGAGGACATCCAGACTGGCTACCAATTCCTACATCTGTTCCACAATTGCCATGAGAGAAGGCACCTGCACCACCCAACCCAGAGACAGGGCATGGTTGTATGCCATTTGAAATATTAAGAAAGAATGCTATGAGATTTTCTTTAATATTTCATGTTTCATTTAAACAAAACCCTTTATTTGATCTAGTTATTTTAGTAGAACTAGATTTAACTTACTTAAGGATAAATTTATGCATCTGAGATTTCAACTTGTTACTCCTCTTCCAAATTGCATCACTAATACTCCAAGGATGTAACAAGGAAATGTATACGAATCCAATACCCAATGGTTGGTAGTTTATTTAGCTAGCCAAGCAATTCACTTAGTTTTCTTTATCCATTATACTTAATATCACTTACGATTTAATTATTGTTCTCCTTTTAAGCAATTCAATTTGAAAACTGAATTTAAATCTACTTCTAAATTCTTTAGTTTAATTCTTTAGCGTTTTCTTAATAAACATTAATTAAATTAAAGAAATCAAATGAATTAAAACTAAGGAATTCATGGTTTACAACTTCAATTCAATTTGAAAACTGAATTTAAATCTACTTCTAAATTCTTTAGTTTAATTCTTTAGCGTTTTCTTAATAAACATTAATTAAATTAAAGAAATCAAATGAATTAAAACTAAGGAATTCATGGTTTACAACTTGAATTAAATAAAATAAAAAACCAACAGGAATCAAAGCCCACGTTGCCCTGCATATAACCAAATATGTGGGTCACCCCAGTGGTATTTTTTGTTGAGCCATCGAAATATGTATTTTACATGTCTCGCTAGAGAAACTTACTTCATTCGTTTCACATATATTTTGGTTGTTATG
This sequence comes from Pinus tabuliformis, assembly GCA_031772625.1. NCBI lineage: Eukaryota > Viridiplantae > Streptophyta > Pinopsida > Pinales > Pinaceae > Pinus > Pinus tabuliformis. Next base: position 696,433,024 of record CM062805.1, on the reverse strand, counting down.
ATCACGTTAAACACCAAAATTTCAATTTCTTCTATGTGATTTCTCAAATTGTCCCATGTGACTCCAGTTCAGATTGTGGTTGAACTTCAGATGAGATTTTTTCTAAGTAGCCTTCCATTCACATACCATGGATAGAGGCACAAATGCAAGTCAAATTTTATTTTACCAGAGTCGGTTTAACATGATTCTAACATTGTGTTGCCAAATCCAAACCCATATTGACTCATACAACGCCTTTCTCAATAAAATGCTAACCAACTAATCCATTGCACCTTGTCTTTTAGTTTGCATATCTTGAATCTTCTCTATTTATAACACAAATGTTAAATTGGTTCACTTTAAAATCAATATATCTTCATGCATCCTTGGCTTATTTTCACTGCATTTTGAATCGTATCATAAATTGATGGTCTCTAGTTAAATAATATTTAAATTTTAGAATTATGGTTTAAAATATCTAAAGCTTGGGATTTGATTTCAATTTAAATACTTACGCAAAAAAATCACATGCACTGCACTTATTTTCCCAAGTTCTTCCAGGGATAAAACAAGAATGATTATGTTGTATTATTTTCGAATAAAAAACACTAAGGCAGGGATGCCTAGATACATAGATGCAAGAGAGGGAGGTAATTTCCAGGAAAATGTTTTCACTTTACTACTACTAAGTACTAGTGAAATTTCGTCATACAGGGATGCATTTCTACTCCTTGGATTGCCCCTATAAATGGAAGTCCTAGTGACTTCTTTCAAAGTACAAGAGGCCTTAGGTAAGGTTGTCCTCTCTCTCCCTTCCTATATATTATAATGGCGGAAACTTTAAGCAGGGCTTTGGAAAATCAAAGAAAAGAAAGAAACATCACAGGGATCAGAATAGCAAAAGTAGTAAAAACAATCAACCACTCACTCTTTGTTGATGACACATTGTTGCTGGGAGGGGCTTCAACAATAATAGCAAGGAGGTTCAAAAAAGTTTTGGATGATTTTTTACAAGTTTCAGGTGAGCTATTAAACAATACAAAACGCAGGATATATGGATGGAATACCCCCCCAGAACTATGCAAAGGATCTCACAAATCTTAAACATCTTTGTATAGGAAAAATGGGCACACTTCTTCTATCTGGGACTTCCAATCTCAAAAGAGAATGAAAACAAAAATATAGACTAAACAAATTGAAAAAATGAAAAATAAAATACAAAGCTGGGGTATGATGTGGCTAAATATGGCAGGAAGGGTAATACTAATCGAAGCACTCCTTGCAGCACTACCTATCTACCAATATGCAATAATCATGGCCTCAACAAGTGCCCACAAACAAATGGAGTTAATCTTAAGAAGTTTCTTGTGGGAGGGGGTAGGTGAGGGGAGAAGCAAGAAAACAAAAAATTTAGCCTGGTCAGGTGGGAGCAAGTAGTACTACTTTATGAACAAGGAGGACTATCAATACGGATACCTGGGCTCATGAATGTAGCACTAGGAATGAAAATAGTATGGAGACTAATTACAGGAAAAGAGAGCTAGTGGAAAAAGACTCTTTTATCAAAATATATGGACGGCACCAAGGAAAGATTGCTTAATGGTAATATCCCAATAAGACAATGTACCCAAGTTTGGAAGCTGGTTAAAAAAACAATTCCATTAATGAGTAGATACATTTCTAAAATCCCAGGCAATGGAAAAACAATTTCAATTTGGGAGGACAGAATCATGGGAAAAAAACCACTTCATACTCATCCAGAAATTGAAGACATACAAAAGTGGATGAAAGGTAAAAGTTTCAATACTTTACACTCAATCTTAGCAATTCCGGCAGATCTGGAAAGGCAATGGAACAAAATCAGGCAGCTCTGGCAGATCTGGAAAGGCAATGGAACAAAATCAGGGAGCTCTTAAAAAAGGCAGCGCCAATCCACCATGATGAGGAAGATGAATATCTCTGGGACCCAAGCGGTGGACATTATACAGTTAGGACTGGATATAAAATCCTTCAAGAACAACCAAATCAACAAGAGTGGAATTCTTGGAAAATAGCATGGAAATCAGAAAGTTTTCCTAGGATAAAAATGTTCATCTGGACTCTTTTAAAAGGGAGAATATTGACCAGTGAAAACTTAAGAAAAAAGGCTTTCAAGGTCCAACACGATGCTCATTATGCATGCAGGCTGAAGAAAATATACTACATCTTTTCCAAGAATGTATTTTTTCCAAAGAATGTTGGCAGCATCTGATAAGTCTTTTGGAAATAAAAATAAATTTCGAAAAGTCCTTGCCAGATTTTCTTCAGACCTTTTGAGAAAGCCTACCCATACACAACAAAGAAAAAAACTACAATTCAGAGAATATGGAAATGCGTTCCAGTGGTTCTATGTTTGCAAATTTGGTTGACACGAAACAAGTGCATTTTCAAAAATCAAATCCCAAGGATAGGGAAGACCCTTTCAAAAACATGGGGTCTAACTTCTGAAATACTCAATGTCAAAGGAACAGCTCCAACAAACTATAAAACTCTTCAACATGAAGAGCGAGATTGGCTCAGCAAAGCCATAATAAATAATAATGGGCAAAAAAGACAGAGGAAGACAAGCTCAAGAGTTATATGGAAAATAAGAATGAGTGAAGAGGAACTGACCAACTGGAGGAAAAATCAAAATAGATATTATCTATACTTTGATGGGGCTTCAAAGCATAATCCAGGAAAGGCAAGGGCAGGGGGAATAACCATTGATCCTGGTGGGAAAGAAAATGTCACTTATGAATGGGGATTCGAACAAATCTCTAATAATAAGGCAGAAACATATAGCTTGTTGATGGGAACAAGAATAATAAAAAAAATAGAAATCCAAAATCCTATCATAATAGGAGACTCTGCCATAATAATAAAGGCAATGGCAAGAAACAAAAAACCAAGCAATGAGTTCATGAACAAAATCTTTAGAAGAATAAGGAAGAACCTGGGAGGCTTTGGTGATGTAATCTACAGACATGCCTTGAGAATTCACAATCAACAGGCAGATTATTTTGCAAACCAAGCTGTGAAAAAAAATGAAGGGCTTGTTCGTGAAAACCAGGAGGAATACCACAACTTTGTTCTTTAATAACCATCAAAAACCACAAGTTTAAAGCTAACCAATTCCAAAGGAAAAATCACAATGATAAAAGCAATAAATCAAAAAACAACAGTTATAAAACAACAAAGGACACATCAATGCAACGACAGCCAGAAAATCATGGGAAAGCAAGGGAAAAATCATGAAACTTCTGACTCTCGTATGAGCAACAGCAGGAATGAAGATTCTGATCCCAATCACAAGAACTACGTTGCAATCTATCTCATTGAAGGCAGGTTTCGAGCTGAGATAAAGCACTATAAGAATAAAGGTACATTCACAAGAATCGCAACAGCAATTTCAGCGAGGAAATCTCCATTTTCCATGTTATTATAGTGATACTTTGGTTTCAAAGACCCTCCCTGACCTCTATAATAGCCAACAATGTTTCCTTTGTTCAGCACGCAGACTTCATCTTAAGCCCCCACCCTTCTACTTACCCAATTTGCTATCTTCGTATCTCTTCTCTCCCTTCTCTCCCTCCTCTCAGCGAGCGCAAATCTCTTCTGAGCACGCACGCCCTCCATCTGCCCCTCTCATTATATCAGCCCTCCTCCCTGACAGATATAACCAGACTTTGGTCCTCCTCCAATTATGTCGTTCGCAGGGACTTCAACTCTATCGGTTTACCAAGGAAAAACTCGTCTAAGCGCTTTATCCGGACTTCAAAAACCCATTCATTTGCATCTATTATTATCGTCGGCCCGCACTCCAAAGCCTTTTCCGCAGCGCTGCTCCCTCCTTTCTTCGATCTCCGATCAAATCAGGCTTGTTGATCGGGCGCTCGATCCGATGGTCATTGATTACCCTGATCAATCAAATCTGTGCGATTCACCCCCACCGTCGACCTGTACTCATAGGATCGGACGACTCCAACTAATTTTGGGCAGACAACAAGCACGGAGATTCCCCACCCGAAAAGCGGTTTTCTCTCTCTCCTCCGATGATATGTGTCGCTCGGCCAGTGGAATCAGGCGACCCCTCCCTTTTACCACTTATGGTTTATAACCTGCCCGAAATACCATCTCCGCATTTAATCCTGCCTTTCTTCTCAGTTAACATGCAAACTTGTTTGCGCCCGATGACGATAGATCTCAACCATCGACGGTTGTGACGGCTCCTCCAGTCTCCTCTTCCATCAGTGCCTCTGGTTAATCTCCACCATCCATCCCCTGATCCCAATCTTTGCGAGCGCCTCTGGTTAATCTCCACCGCCCATCCCCTAATCCCAATCTTTGCGAATTAATCTTGGCTGCTAATCTTCTGACAACCTCGTCCATTGACACATCCAACGGTTCCCATTTACACCAAAAGGAAAGTGGTCAATAGCAGCAAAAGAAGAAGCATCTCAGGCAACACAAAATCAAAGAAGAACAGCGAAATTCGGAGCAGAAAGCAGAGACAAAGGAAGAACAAGCAAACAATTCACATGGAATTCAACCCATTGAATGAGAGAACTCTTCAAGCAACGAAGGAGAGAACTCGGACAATTATGACAAGAAGAATTAGTCAAATTAGAGGCAATCAGTGCACAAGCCTTGAAAACCTGTCAGAGAGCTCATGACATGAAAAATTCTCTTTCTAGTAGGTCATTTTGTTAGGCAGTACACTAGAATACACATAAAAATACATGAAGTTCTGAACACAAGCCTAGGAGAAGACACTGCGTTCCTATCTCATGGATTAGATGTTTTTCATGGTACAATCTTTTGTAATAGGAGCTTGCTCCATCAAAGATTTTGGTAATATATAAACTACTCGATCTTGTTAAAAAAAAAAAGTACTAGTGAAATTTCGACTATTTCTATTGGGCTGCTTGTATAACAACGTACATGAAGAATACATATTTGCACTTTGTATTCGACTATTTCTATTGGGCTGCTTGTATAACAACGTACATGAGGAATACATATTTGCACATTGTATTTTCATTAAAACATGTCTTGAGTACTGATGGTGCATCTTCTTAGCTTTTGTTTGCTCGTCCCTACTAGGTATGGTTGATGTACTTTTCTTCTTCCATGGCTTGCTTTTGGTCTCTGTTGTTTGAGTCAGAGGCTTCTAAAGCTTTCCCTTCTAGCAGAAAGAGTCATCGTTCCAGTGAGGAGATCTGACGATGTTGAGCAGAGACAATTTCTTGGAGAGAGGAGATTGCTTTTTCCATATGCTTGCAACGTTGGTTTGTTCGATTAAGTGCCTCCGTTAGCGACGTTGCTTCCACTTGTAGACTCTCGATCTCATAATTGAATGCACATTTACATTGTTCATTCCAACAACTTTAGATTTCTCTGGTCCAAGCCAATTCCACATAAATTTCGCAGCATCTACAGGGGGATTCAGAGGATCCTGAGGGCTCCATTACAGAAGGATCAGAAGCAGAGGGAAACTGAGGAATAGAGGGCAAAGAATCCAACGTGGGAGACAAGTGAGGGGATCTAGATGGGAATGGGAGGACTTAAAGAGTTGCCCAGCTTGCTCGCACATGTGATGTGAGGAGCTCCAGAGATCAGATTGGTATGAGTCAAAAAGAGGGATATCGCAGAGGAATTGGGTTGCGTAATTCATCCTTCAAAGGGATGAAAATATTTTGATAGGGGGGAGATTAGACTCCATTACATTCTTTCGTGATCAAGATCTTTGTTGTTGCTAGATTTGAAGGTGGTTACACACTGGGACTTGTTGTATTTGGAACAAGTTCCAATGAAATGCTTAGATCGACTCTAATGTTCATGGAATGGAATGGGGACGTTCCAAACTTCGGCATTGACTCTTGCTTCTCTTTGAGATCTCTGACAGGCTTTGTTTTCTTGGCAGTCAGCGTCCTTGTTGTTTCCCCTTAAGATATGATAGAAGGTGGCCCCTTCCAGGTGCACTAGGTGAGCACGAATGCGGGTTATAATTTGTGCTAATTCAGCATTGTTGGGACTTATGCCTTTGACTAGCTGATTAATGAGCAGGGAAGAATCACCCAAAATTATGGGGTGTTCTATTTGATGCTCATGGAGGATCTTGACACTCAAGAGAAGGGCGTAAGCTTCCACTCAATTTTTGGATTCATGTATCAGGTCCCATTCAAATGTAATTCCTTCTTCTCCTCCGAGAGTGATGATGATCCCCCCTGCTTCTCCTCCGAGAGTGATGATGACTCCCCCTGCTCTGGCCATCCCTGGATTGTCTTTAGAGACTCTATCGAAAAAAAGACAAGATTTGTTTTGCTCTTTTATCCATTTCAGGAAGTCTTGTTCTTTCATCCTTACTTTCCAATTTTGCAATGAAAGCGATTTCTTTTAAGGATTGTGGACAACTTGATCAGATTTTGTGAGGACGAAGTGGATACATTGTGATTCTGCGTCTGGTAAACTTTGAGAGTCCAACTTGTTATTCCCTTTTTGATATAGTAACTTCAGTTGTTAAACCCCAAACTTAGGCCATGATATTCCTTTCCTCTAGCTTTTTTGGATCAAATGTACTCTTATTCCTTGTTGGCTAGATTTGCTAACAGAGAAATCTGGGAGACTAATCCAGAAGTCCCTGATCAAAGCTTTTTTTTAAGGGAGAAGGGCTAGCTTATGTTCCATTGAGCGAATAATTCAGTAAGAGTCGAGTCAAAATTTTGTTGGATCGAGAGGGGATGGAGCAGATATTTCCAACATGCCTGAGAAAACGGGCCTAAGAGGAACAGGTGTTGAATTGTCTCTTTTGAATTCATACAAAAGGGGCATCTGGAAGGTCTCTGAATATTGCACTTTTCTAATTTTTATGTTGTCAAGATCTTGCCCCTAAGAAGAGTCCAAATGAAGAACATGATCTTAGTTAGGCTTTCAGATTTCCATACGATTTTCCAGTATGCCCTAATAGCTTGTTGAGTTTACCCTTCTTGGAGTGTCTTGTATCCACTTTTGACTGTGTAGTCTTTTCCTAATAAATTCCATTTGAAACCAACCTTCCGAGTTTTTGAGTTGGGCCAGCGCCTTGTAAATTTTCAATAAGCAAATTCCATACATGTGATATCTTGACTGGAAGATGCTTGGGTTTCCAAGTCTTCCAGGTTGTTCTATTTTGCTCCCATTAAGAGATTTGCGCTAGATGAGATATTCCTCTATATGTGCACCAGTTTTTTAGAGGTTGGCGATCAGGAAGGTGGACGAAATCAGCGTGCCAAGTATGCTTTCTTCCTAGAAATCTATCTTGCTTCAATTCCCTAGGATTCTTTTGAGAGCCTTCTTGCAAAGTTTCCAAATTGGAGAGCAAGTTCGAAGATGAATTGGATACTTGAGAAGTTGTTGTCAAGAGGTGTTCAAATATTTTCCTTTAATAACATATTTCCACCATGCTGGTCCCTCTGTCATTAGTCTCCAGAGGATTTTCACTCCCAAAGCTAGGTTCATAAGTGCAGGTTGCATGATACCGACCCCCCCATTTCATAGGGAGTTGTTTCCTTTTCCCAATTGAGAAGATGAATTTTTTCGTGTCCAACATTCCCCTTGCCCTAAAATTTTCCTTGTGTTATTTAATGTGAGTTGGAGCTTGTAAGATCGCATATTGGTAGATAGGAAGAGCTGATACTATATATTTTACAAAGATGTTGTGACCTGCAAGATTTAACCACTGCATCGCCCAATATTGCAATTTCTTTCTCATTTTGTCTATTATCTCTATCCAAACCTCAGTGTTCACAGTTTGCTTATTAATATTGGCATTCCTAGATACTTGAAATGAGGCTGGTCTGGTTTGTAAGAAATTTCAATATTTTGAGAAATTCGCCTAAGCATTTTGGGGGATGTTTTCCATCCATATATATTACTCTTGATTTTATTAAGTAATCTGTTTGATGCTTCAAGGAAGAGATCAAGACTTGTCTTGATTCTTCTCACCATTGTTGTTGAAGCTTCTCATATTAGAAGTGTATCGTCTGCAAATTGTGAGTGACTTCAACTTTTTGTTCCTCTGTTGGAGTGGATGTCAATGATCAACCCTATTTGTTTGTCTTTCTCAAGCTTTCTGCCAAGGAAAATTGCCATAAGAACATATAGGAAGGGCGAGAGAGGGAACCCTTGCCTTATCCCCCTTGTGCTTTGGAAGAATTGACCTGATCTTTCGTTTACTAAAGCTACAACCCATGGCTTGCTGATGCAAGCTTTAATAAAATCAACAAATTCATTAGCAAAGCCAAATATTTTTAAAACAACAATAAGGGGTGTCTTACCCTTTTGAAGGCATTTGCCATAACAAGCTTAAGAACGAAGCTTGATTCTTCTCTAGAGAGACTTGAACAGATTGCTTCCTAGACTAGAATGATGTTGTCCACTATCTATCTTTGCTGGATAAAACCACCCTAGTTTTCAGAGATCAAATGAGGGAGAAGGGTCTTGAGACAGATTGCTAGGATTTTAGTCAAGATTTTGTATGATGAGTTAGTTGCATAATGAGAATGGGGGAAGCAATTTAAGGAAGAAGGTATGTTTTCTTTGGGGATTAAAGCTAGAAAGGTTGAATTGCTATTACCCCAATCTTGATTTTTTATTGTGCCCATTGAATCATTTTGAGGAGGCTTTTTTTTTATGAGCTCCCAAAAAGATATGTAGAAGGAGATGGTAAAGTTGTCCGGTCCTAATGCTTTGTCAAGGTGCAAGCTCCAAATAGCTCGTTGAATTTCTTCTTCATTAACTGGCTTAGTTAAAATGGTATTTTGCCCTCTTGTTACTTTTTTTGGATTTGAACCCAGAAATTCCTCATAATCTGTCGATTCTAGGTCTGATGTCAAAACCCTACTAAAGTGTTGATAGGCTTATTGTTTGACCCCCTCTGTGCCTTCAATTAATATATTCCCAGAAATTCCTCATAATCTGTCAATTCTAGGTCTGATGTCAAAAACCTGCTAAAGTGTTGATAGGCTTATTGTTTGACCCCCTCGGCGCCTTCAATTAACATATTCCCTTCCTTGTAGATAGAGTTAACATTGTTTTTATTTCTCATAGCCTTTGTTTCGTTATAAAAGAAAGCAATGTTCTTGTTTCGTGCTTGGATCCATAGGCTTCTTGATTTAATTTTCCAATACTCTTTCTCTTTTCTATTTATTTGATAGATTTTCCAATATAACTCCTTTTCATTTTCTTGGAGTCCTTCTGTCTCCTCCTCATTTTCTAGTATTTTCTACACTTCTTCAAGCTCCCTTTAGAGAGAGCACTTTTCCTAGATTGGCAGGTAAAATTTTAACGATGGAAATCTATCTTGAAGTTTAGAAACTTTGGCGAATCTTCTAACCCATCATATGTGATCTATAAACTATTGACAATATTTTTGTAAAAATATTCAAATTTCTAATAATTTTATACAGTGTCTATATATAATTTTGGCGATTTTAAAGGTGAAATAATTTTATACAATAAAATTTGGGCAAATAATTTTTAGAAAAAATGGAAATTAGCGAATCCTTTTTTTGGAAAAAGAATGGAAAATTAGCCCACCTACGAATATTAGCCCCTAAAATTTTCCTTGATTGGCTCTTTGTACTTGTTCTTTTCCCAGGTCTTGAGAGCAAAATCTTAGTCAACTTGAGTTTTGGTTCCCAGACGAAGCTTGGTAAACCATCTATCCTTGTATGCCAAGCTTGTTCAACTAGCGACATTACTTCTTTGTTTGTAGACCAGAGGGGATTACAATGAAAAGGAAGAGGATCAACGTTTTCCCTCTCCTCCACATTTATGATTATAGGTTCATGGTCAGATATTGTTGTTGATAGTATCTTTGAAGACACAGTAATAGATCCAACTACGAGCTAGCTCTGTGTGGAGCATGAACCAATCCATCCTTTCTTTGATGTTACCTTGTCTATGTCAGTTGTTGCTCCAAGTGAACTTGCCATTCCTTGGTTTGATGTCCATAAAGATGTGATCAATCATAATAGTTTCTAGTTTATCTCTACTTGGATCACAGAGATAGAGACCTCTTTTTTCTTCATTTCTCATCACAAGATAGAAGTCACCTCCTAGTATAGCAAAGTGGCCACCATCTAAATCTAGCTTGACTACTAAAGAGTTCTAGTGTTGCATTGTCTCTGCAGTGCACCGAGGCATAAATATTATAAACTAAGAAGGTCTCTATGTTTTCTTTGTTTTGAAAGTCCATCTTTATCCAATGTTGTTCTCAATGAGTATTTTGGATATCCAAAATTGTATGATTCCATATTGTGCATATTCCCCCCTTTGAAATCCTAGCCAATTTTTTTAATTATTGATGCCATTTCTTCCTCACTTGATTTGGTCTATTGGATTAATAGGGCTATGGGTTTTCTTTTCTAATCAAGTCTTTCACAACACTTATTTTTGGAGCGTTCCCAAGGCCTCTACAATTCCAAGAGACCAAATTCATTATTTACCTTGACAGAGCATGGCAAACCCCCCCTTAACTTTCCCTACCTAGGTTTGAGGTTCTTTTAATGCTTTCCCTTTCCCTAATAATGAATCCATTAGGAATATTGTTGATCTTTTCGAAAGGGCTCAATTTGGTGGCTAATGCACAGCTGGATTGAGGGGAGTTATTCCATTGGAGCCTCAGCCTCTTCATGATCAAACTCTAACTTGGAGATCTCCTAGATCTAAAAGAAGATTAGTTATAATATCAAAGGTATTGGAGGAGCTAGGTATGGAGGCCCCTAAATGAGTTGGGGGTTATCTTTAATGGTAGATGGAAAATAGGAAGCAGGATGAGGAGACAACAACATGATCCCGAGTAAGAATTGTTCAAATTGTTTTGGGTTTTTGCTGGGATTGTTGTTTTTATACTCTACTATTTCCCATTGTTCCTCTTGGGACTTTTGAGGTTCAGTGACAGATTGCTTTGAACATATATTGGAAAAATGGTCGTATTCATGGCATACCTTGCATTTAAATGGAAATTGTTCATAATCTAACGGATATCTGTGCAACCAGTGATCGACTTTGAGCTTCACTACTTCAGGAAATCCTCTAACTAAATTGATTTCCACATCAATCCTTGTGCACACATGCATGTTCTCCTTTTGCTCACTTCGATATATGTATTTTTTTATTGCATTCCCTATGGTTCTTATTGAGTCGTATCCCCAACAGTGAAGAGGATGGTGGGGCAGACGAACGCAAATTGGCGCTATGCTAGGAATGTCAAGTTCTAGATCAAAATATGTAGTCCATCCGTTTAAATAAAAACCTATCAAATCCATGAAGTATGGCCCATTCTTAAAGAGTAAGTATTTGTCTTCCTTGGATTTGAAGTAGGTGTAGTATCCTCTTCCACAAAAGTAAGCTAAGATTTTCCCTTTGATTTTTTGGGGACCAATTTCGCTCTATCCATCTATAGAGACAAAGGTCGATAATTTCCCTACCAAGCCTAGCTCAAAAAAGGAGAGAGTTGCCTTGCAAGGAATGGATGGGGGCATATCAATCTCGGGGATGGAATCCAAATATTTTACAAATTTAGAAACAGAGGGACAATCGCGATGAGGGTCGAGTAAGGAGATGAGGGATAAGAAAGGCTACAGCTACAAGATTGGTTGGAGGGGGAGTGGGACACCTCCCCACCATACCCCGGAGAAGACTTTGAAGGGGTCATGGTAGCTAGTTAGTAATAAGAATCAGGAGCAAGGCCAGTTGGATCAAGGAGCAAAGGCAAGAGTACAGTAGTGGTCAAACGTAAGGGGTAAAATCTGTTAGTGATCATTTATGGTTTAATAAAAATTAAAATAAAATAAAATAAATTTGGATGGCAATGTCTAACCCCATTTTAAATTTCAAATTATAATATGACTAAAGATAATAATGAATTTTACAACAGAAGTTCAGACCCAATTCAAATACTTTTCATAAATATATTTATGACATTGTTCTACAACCCCAACATTTTGGTGATTTTCATTATAAGTTACATTACTATATCATATTTCTTTTATTTGACCATTTATTTCAGATATTATTCAATCATATGCACAAATGCTTAGACATGTTGCTTATGGAATTTGTTTCCATTCCCATGGAATATTGGTCTTGACTTGATAAACATTGTTGCAATGCTAAACACAAGTGCACACTTAAGGGCGTAAATTGAGTGATAATATTCTTCGAGTTTGTTATTGGAATACAATCTAACTACACTTCACAATGGAATAAATTATATGGTGCAAAATAATTACACAAATTTCAATTATATAATTCTTGATGATAACTGCATTTTATTTCATTTTCTTTATGTTTATGGAATTGAAACACTTATCAAGTGATTTCTTAAAATACTTATGACATTCACATACATTACTAATGCCATAATAAGTATTTTTTAACAAACACACATGTCGAGAGGGATCAAATCTCATATGGTGCAAACCTCTTTTAAAGTGCAAAACTTGAGAAAAGGTTTGCACCTCAAGTTTTGATCCCTCTCGAACCTTGATAGATCTGAGCTTCAGTTGATGATTGCATTGCATTAGCAATAATCTCATATAAGGTGTTCGCTTGAAAATATATCAAGTTGATGGGCACACATGATTCCTTACTCTTCGATTAGGGCTCCTACCTTTGCCACATCTTCAACAATTTTGGGCAATAAGGACTTACTAAACCACTCACGTAGCAACTCATCAAGAAGCTTGGTTCTTAGCAAGGCCCATCTCCTTTTGCTCTCATGAAAGATGTGCATGGAATTATCTTGATGGAAGCTACTGAGAATGTCAATACCAACATCACACCTAACAAGAAGCAAAAATGTTTAAAAAAAGATTGTGCTAAAGACGAGAGAATCATAAGTGACACATTCTAAGTCAATGTACTATTTCGCAGTACCACCAGTAAGAATCCGCTAGAAAAGACGCAACCTAATGCTATCATCCATAAATGAGTTGGACAAACACCACAGATAAGCAGTGATCTGGGCTACAAGGTCTTCTCCAACTTTACCATCAAACTTGAGAATGATCGTTCGCAGTTTATGCAAGACAAGTAGCCATGCAAAATTATGCTTAATGGGATCGTTCATTAACTTGGACAAATCAAGAAAAGCTAATATCACCAAGAAAAGTGAGTAGAATGATGCTTTGGGGGGGGCGGTTAGGTGCCCCTTGTGACCCAAGTGGAGGAGGTGCTCCACCCATAGCTTGGTTCCTAATGTTAGGTTGACTCATGGAAGTGGGTTGACTATAGGTGTTAGCTCCAACACCCATGTAAACTTGTTGGTTAATGCCGCGAGGTGAATAGCCCCAGCTGCAAAGGGATTCCAAGAAAGTTGTTGACCTCCTACACCATAGGGTGGTCTGAATGGGTTATTAAAAGGATTATGACCCCTTAGATTAAACATATATAAAGAGTTAGTAGCCCCCATAGGCATTCCATGTATCAAATGTATGACCCTGAGATGCAAATCCCCCTAACAATTAACTTCGAGAAGGATTTAAGGGCCCACTAGAAACAAACATACCCCCCCAAGTGTGCTAGACGACGAAGGGATTCCAACCAAAAGGAAATCCATGGTTAGGTGTAGTCGTACCCCATACTAAGACATTGACACCCATCGTGGGGCCAGAGGGAAGGAGAGGTTCAACCCTCCAACATTAGACATAGGAATACTAAACATTATTGAACTATAACCTCCGCTTAATGCAAACAAAGATGTGATGATAGTCACTAATGTGGATCTACCCATGGATTGACTAAGTGAGCGGGGATGAATCACATGAATATTATGCCAAAATAAGGAGAACAAGTTATCAAAGGACATAGTATGAACAAGATATGTGGACATGACATGTGGAAGACTATCAGTGATTACAAGTGTGTGGACACAAGTTCTGTTGTAGAGGTAGTAGTGTTATCCATGAAGAACTCTTGTAAAGGACTATGCAAAGACCTAAACAAGTCAACACTACCACCTAATGAGATCGTTGTAAAGGTATGGTGATGTTGGAAGACTATGGTCAACCACTCGGTGAAAAGATGGTTCAAGCCTCTAAGTATCACCCAAAGCAACCCAAGATAAGGATGTACCTATGTTCAAGTAAAGTCTTTGCCTATAGGGAAGTGGACCAACCTCGCAGGGGGCAAGGGCAGCGATTCTATGAGAGGGACAAAAACAAAAGTCCACCACAATGGTGGCCAAAGGTGACACAAGCACAAAAAAAAATAAGCCCACTAAATACAATCATACAAACATCACGCACTAGAATAATCTAAAGGCAAAAAACCAATCAAACCAAAGTCAAAGGGATCCTACGATCATTAGAGCCCGATTAATGAATCACTTGGTCAAAAATGAGGAAATTGTTGGGACAATTATAACAAGCTCTTTCTTAACAACTCTTACGCCTGAATCAAGTCCTCTTATTAGTCGTGGAGCACCCCAAGGAAAGTGAGTTTTGACTAAAATTTGCCTAGAGTACAGCAAAGACAACCCCCTCACTGTCACCCATGACACTGACCTAAGATTAGCCACTAAGGACCCCACTAACAACAACACATCTTGGGGGAATAATTGTTAGCTAGAACTACATGTAAGGGCATGGTATCAAGCCTAAAGCCTCCCTATAGAGACCCCCTTAATATGTGCAACTGCCAAATATAATTGCCACCAAACCCAAGTGAAGCAGGGTGGGTTCCAATGTAGCCTAGTGCTTGGACCCTTATGTGAGAAGGGCTTCCATGCCACCAAGAGTGGATTTATGCTCCCTATCACTAGATGCTAGGTCTATTTTACGATCTTGGAATGTTTACCTTCCACTCATGTTCTAAGATCTTAGCCTATCTATTGTGTGTTTGCTACCACAGAAGAAAAGAAATCTCAAGTCAAATTTACTTAATGCATTACTTTTTAAAGTTATTTAAATAAAAGGTATGATGGATGAAATTGTGTGATGTGAGGACTCGTGTTTTCAAGTTAACCATGCAAAATGATGAACAAGCAAGTTTTGATTTTGATGAATTCTACCTGAGAGATATTTTCTTTTAATGCAAGTATGCACACATTCCATTTTCTCTCTCATTCAACACTCAAATCCATAAATTCAATCAAAAAATCAACTGCAAATGTACAATAAACAAAATTCAAAAGAAAACAATCAAAAAAATTCTACTCAAAAGACCAAAGCCCTAACTCTACAAACAAGTACGCACTAAGATGTGAAAAAATTCAACAAACAACACACTCATATATAGACAAGCAATTATGAGTTGTTAGGACAATGATGCCAGAGAGGTATATGACCACCAATGTCACTAATGGGAATCAAATAAAAGAAAGACTTAAAACTCCAAGTAGAAAACCAAATTCGCAAAATTGCATGCTAATCCAAAAAAACACAATGATCAATCTCAAAAACTATAGATCCAAAGATAGAGTCCAAGCAGGCTTACAATGATGCTAAATATTTGAAAAAAGTAACGAGTTAAACCCCTCAAAAATCTCAAGAAGAAATTGAGCAACATAGAGCTATCAACGCTCTGTTGCAAAGTAACTGGCAAACCAAAAATGCCTTCAGCACCCTAGTTTGAACTGTAGGCGAGAAACAAAGGAGAAAAACACAATTTTAAGTGTTTTAGCCTCAAGGTTTTGTATCTAAGTTTATGATGACACTTAAGACTAATGTAAAACTCACAAGAAAAAGGAAATCCACTAAAACAAGTGTAAAAAACTAATTAAAAAAACAATATCATAGTTCCTACCAACATATAGCAACAAACTCCCTAATCAACCCCAAAGTCTGACTTGACGAAGAAAATCCCTCTAGAAGGTCTTTTCTTTCTCCTAAGATCTGGGAGATAGAGAAATTTAAGTTTGAAATGGTTCTCTTGTTAAGAAGAAACCATAAATCTTGCCCAACCACCAGAAATTTAAAAAAGAAAGAAACAACAAAAAAAAATCAAGTATTGCAAAAATCTAACTTTTTCTTGCATTGCGATTTCATATATTTGGCCATTAAATGCATTGGAATTGCAAAAAAGAGCCCAAAAATTGCATTGGGTAATCAAAACTTCAATTTTAAGGTGTGCTCTAGATCTATCATTTGCTACTCTTCCATGACATGTGACTTGAAAAACATACCCAACCAAAAAGGCCAAAAAAACACTAAAATGATCCAAAAATTATTAAAAAATAAAAAATAAAAAAAAACAAAGGAGATAGCCCACAAAAGACAATCCAATCTTTAATGTTCAAATCCGCAAAAATGGATAATACTAAAATGACTTTTTCATTCAAAACGGTTAACACTACAAGAGGTGGATTTTACTTGTTTGGAAGGGTCATTTCAAATCTCTAAAACACACTATGGCTCATAATAATTCACAAAATTATTTTTCAGATTTTTACATTTGTTAGTGATATATTATTATAACATAATAAATACTATACCATAACTTCTAGTTCAATAAAAATCCAACAGATTTTATGCTTCTTCAAAAGTTGTTCATTAATTGAAATCAATGGCTTTTCTTTTTTGATTTCAAAAATCGGGTTCTTTGCGTATCAATAGTCAACTAACCAAAGCCAATACAAACCATTAACGCATCTATATTCTTAAAACGCATAAATAAGTCGTCGTAAATAAGTGGTTGTAAATAGTATTTTTTTTGAATTTAGGATATTCAGTAACTGGTGAGATAACTTCTAAGCAGACCCAGGATCAAATCTGACTGGCTGCCACTATAAACCTAAGCTACGTGCAACAGCCTGCAAGCCGCACAATAGCAGGTAACTTATGTTGCCACACAATAGCAGCTAAATTATGTCTCAACAAGAGCCAAGACGTCCTCTATGGGGTCGCCTACTCTTCTAGCCAAGACAAAACAGGGCAAATATATACTCAATGGGATTTGAACCCTCATCTTGTGAGTTTAAGTCGTTGTAAATAGTATTACTACAAACAAGCTTGTATAATGTATAAGCTTGTATAATGTATGGCTGGGTAGTGTAATGGGCTTAAGTGAGTCATAGGGTCATTGTAAGTATCAAAGAAGTCTAGAGAAATGGGTTTTACACAGCATTCAAGTAAAGAAACTAAATACCTAGCTAATGATTACTGTAATGTAGCTAGCTAGTTCACGACGCTGGTGTATTACTGTAATGGTTTACATAGTCCCTTTATGTGGATGTTTTGGTGTAAGGGAATTGGGACATTTATACAATTACAAAGTCCCTTTATGTGGATGTTTTGGTGTTAGGGAATTGGGACATTTATACAATTACAAATTAATTAAACCACAACTTTTAAACCAGCAATAAAACAGAGTGAAATCGAAAGGCACCGGCACCCCAAGGCAGAATGACAATGCTGAGCAATTCAAAGGCAGGGGAGTGTAGAAACTCGAGTTACGAATCGATAGTACCAACAATTGAACCAAACAATCATGGCGTTGTTGCTAGTGACTTAACCATAGGTGCAACACAACTTTTGCTAGTTTGAAGTCATTCCAGACATAACTAGAATGATAAGCACAACAATTCATTGACCATGCACCACTAGTTTGAATCCATTCCAGTGACTTGCAGACATAACTAGAATGATAAGCACAACAATTCATTGACCATGCACCATTGGCACAACAAATTAAATGATTCCACACCATAAGATGAGATTATTTTCAGTCCATTCCCTGCAATATCCCTTCCCTGCGATAATTACACTAGTGATCTTCTATCAATGGGTATCATTTTCTATGAACTTTGCCCGGAGTACTAAATACCACTAGCTATTTAATTCAAATAAAGTAAAATCAACAATATTATTTCTAAAAAGTAATGACTGCTTTTAGCAAAGGGGATAAAACTGAAACATGAATTCAAATGAAATTCAATAATCCAAGCAGTGTGACTTCATAACGTCCAGATTTCTTAACTTCTCAAGATATTCTTTTCCATATTGATATCTAAAGAATGCCCCAATTTAAATAGCCCAGAAGTCCATGAATTAAACCTGGCCGATGTGTTACCGTAACATTATTTCAGGTCACAAAAAATACAAGCTCTTTCAGGAAACTAAAAGGACGAGTTTTTGTTCCTATGCAGAATGTTTGTGATTGCAAATCAGGAGCGTTGCAGAAGGGCATGGGACTTCACCACTCTTAATTTTGTGTATTTTATTCTCCTCTATGCATACGGGCATGTGTTGATGGGGTCTTTAAGGAGACAAAATACGTTAATGGCATGTCAGAACAAACCTTGTCAAATTCCCAAATACAAAAGAAGGAATTAGTGATGACTCATAAGAGTGTTGCAAAGAGACAGACTTTGCAGTTGTCCGTCTTGACATATAATTTCTCAACTATCATATGGTTATGTTAATGGGGATATGGTAATGGCAGATTTTAAAGAAAGGAAATATGATCTTCATTGTTGGTAAAAATACTGCATTCTGTATTATTCGCATATATAAATGCAATATAAAATAAACGCTAAATAAGATAATCCAAAACATTGAAACAAATTCACTCAAGGATACGCCCTTTTTTTGTCGAATAATAAAATGTTTTAACTTTAGGACTTCCCAGAGCTCCCCAATCTAAAATCTGGGGCAAATTTGAAGTTTGAAAAGTTTGGCTAGCAACAAACGGAAATGGGGATTCCTATCCTGCCCATAAAAAAATGCACACCTTCAGACAAGCAGTGATCTTGCTTGAAATGTGCTACATACAGACAGCAGCACCTTCACCTAAGCATCCACAACCATCGTCATCAAAGAACCCTAATACGATCCCCAAACCCTAACCCTAACACATAGCAGTAGGACCAAAACCATAATACGCAAATCCAGCCATATTAACAAAGAAAAAGACTCAACCAAGTCCACGCCATAAGAGATTCAAAGAAGGTTTTCTGCTTAGGCGGATGCCTTTAAAGACTGTCCTGAAATCTGGTAGCTTTGGCGAAGTATAATAACAGTATTTGCGGTATCTCAGACAAATGCCTCATTTCGCATCAAGATAGTAAACGCACCAGACACGTCAACAGATTTGACAGTACAGACAACCACATGGGCAATTTACTTCAAACATCAACTAAAAACATACAAATAATTCAGGAAATCTTACTTCTGTGGCTTCGGGCTGCCAAAAGCAGAGAAGAAAGTATTCACTACATCGCAGTGCATAAGAAATAGAGAAAAAGAGGAGTCAAAATAGAATTTTAGATTAGGGTCTGTCCTCCGGGATAGCTTCACGGTCAAGTTAACATTGCTTACGATGAAATGATGGTCACATCAAGGAGGATAACCACAGAAATACTTTATTTTTTGACTAAACAAATGCAGAGAAAAACAGAAGACTACTCGAACAAAACCATCAGATTTTAAAGAAAGCATTTGCAGCTTTGGCGAATGCCTATGAAGCCGTCGTGAAAAGCAAGTTACTTTCGCCATCGGGCAAATAACTATAACAATAAGTTTTGTGTTCTCTCACCTCATTTTGCATCAAGAAATTATGCGCATCAGACTCGTCATCAAATTTGACATCACAGAGAACTACATCGAGATTTCACTTTAAACATCAAACAGAAGTATAGAAAGTATAAAATCTTAGCTCTATGTAAATGGCACAAGCAGAGAAGAAAACCTACGATACAGTGCACTGCATTTGCATTCCAGAGCTAAAATATGGATATATATACACAAAATTAGGGAAAAGTGCGAGTTCAGAAAAGGGTTTTAGATTAGGGTTTGGCGTTCACGTTTTTTGTTTTCAACATAATAATAAAAAAAAAAAAAAAAAAACTACTTATAACGTTGTTTACATATAGCATATTTCATCATGTCCTCCGGGATACATCTTAACCAACAAAATATATCCAATCGCATATTTGCATCTAGCTATGCTTAACCATACACATATGCTTAGATTGTGTCACTCATAATACATACAAAAGGAAAATCATCAAAAACAACTCATATGACCATGCGAGGAATTGGCTGTTGTTTATGAAAGTCGCGTATAACATCTCCCCATGTATTTGGGTATGTCTCTCCTTAGAAAGTAAATCAGCAATGTCATGCTACTCCTGGTATATATGAGTGAAATTCGCCCATGAAAAAATGTTTCCATCCTCTGAATTCTTTGTAGTCATTTTGTCAGTGATGGAGGATTGAAAGCAGATCGTTGAGTAATCCACTCAATAGTCACCTTAGAATCTCCAAATACCTTCAAAGACTTTATGGATAGCCACTTTGCACAATATAATAAACCCTATAAAGCAATAATCTTTGCACGGGGGTTGGAGCTTTCACCCCCATGCTAATAGAAATGATAATGTGTATCGGGTCTAAGAATCATGTGTGCACCATAGCCACATATGTTATTCTTGGCCACCCCATCAAAATAACCCAGCGGACAATAACCACCAATATTTCTGAGTTGTATATATCTCTAAGGGGCCTTGTCATGAACAAGCCTAGATTCTTTGTAATAAGCAGCAACTTTTGTGCATATATATTTAATATTCAATACATGGCCTTCAAATATATAAGTATTTCGGCATCTCCAAATACCCCATATCATAAAAAGTGTCAGGGTATGATCCTTTAATATTCACACATCCATGTCTGCAAGCATAATTCCAATGAAGATGAGTACCAGTCAGTTGAAATGTTTAACATTTGCATCACACCTAACCAAATAGACATCGTGAATGGACAATTTTAAAAAAGATGTGACACGTCTTCTAGGTCCAATTTGCACAAGATGCATATGTCGGGACCACTGAATCCCCTCCGATACAGATTATCCCAAGTCAAAATCTTGTTCTACCAAGCTAACCAACCAAAGCATTTAAGCTTTAGTGGAATGTTCCATCTCCATATCTTTCTAAACCATCTTTTACACATCGAAAGTGCAGATGTAGATGTGATGTGAAAATATGCATCCTTAGTCGATACCTGACCCTGTAGTGTATGTCCATCCCACGAATATATATCCTCACAATCACTTAAAGAGATCCCCGCCATATTAAGATTGTATATATACCTATCCCATGTCGCAACCAGTGTACCAAATAGACCAAGGTCCCTCGACCCAGGCCAAATTGGATGTAATCTATGAGGGTCAGTCGTGACTAGTAGTTGATTAATGTAGTAAATCCCCATATTGTGAAGATGTCTAATGAGTGGGAAAGGTAATATGTGATCACTAATAAAACCACAGGCGGGATCTAGATCAAAGTCCACCCCTGAACTAAACCTAATCTGTCATTTCAATTTCCCAAAGAGTCGTTGTTTAATATTCACCATGCTTTGCAAAATATAAGAGACAGCACATAGGACACGAGCCCCATCCTTAATCCAAGTAACCAAAGGCTATTTTTTTAACTACTTATCCTCAATGATTCGTTGACAAATACCAGCCCCATTTAATGTGCACCACAGGCTCTTCATCAGTAGATCCCATCCAAATTTTTCAATATCTTTAATTCCCCAACCCCTATCCTCCTTACTAACAGAGACGTCCTCCAGACGAGCAAGGTGAATTTTGTAACCATCTTTAGTCCCAGCCCAAATGAACTTAGATATGATGGATTTAATTCCCCTGATGATAGATTTGGGCATCTGAGATAAATGTTAATTTTTCATATTGTTCTATGTTGTATCAATTACTTTAGCCCAATTCCAAACTTCAATTATCAATATTAGCAATAGTTCCAATTACAATTAGTCTTTCCATTCATCAACAATAATTGAAGATATAACAATATAAACAATTACAAAGAAGACAATCAACGCATCAACAAGAGACACCGTATTTGGTCTAAGACCAAAGAAAAACCCCATAAGGGGGGAACCCTTTCAAATTCTTCTTCTATTAGATTGTCGTAAAATTTTCAGCAGAGAGTACAATGATCCCAATACAATATGATCAATAATACAGCCCAACAACCTTAGAAACCTATATATAGTGGCTGAATATATCAGAGACAACTTGATTCAACCTTCGGACAACTTCAGAAAACTTTGGGGTATAGTCAATTGCAGTCAAACCCTGGGTCGCTCTCATCAAGTTAGCATGAGAGCGACTATAGCTTCCTAGTTGCTCTCTTGCCTATAGTATGCCTGCGACCAGAGTCGAAATTCCTCAGTGTTGTGCCAGTGTCCAAAATAGAAACTCTAAATTTCAGCGACCTTTGGATTTGAGACTTTGGACCTCCATACGACCTTTTCCTCCACCAATGTACCGAACCAAATCAGGTAGGATAGAAGAAGATGCTTGATGTTGTGATGTCCAAATGAGCTTCAAGGTCACTTGTATTTATAGGCTTCTAGGGGTGTCCAACAAGGTCCACTTGATGTTGATGCCAACCTGTCCAAGTGTGCATGAGGGTGAAGCCGACCTGGTCCAATATCCATGAGTGGGTGCATAAATCAAAAACCAACTTCTACTTGTCTGAACAAGGTGATCTTTAGGTCGATTTTGGTCCTCTCAGAAAGAGGAACTCAATGCCATCATCATATCCATAAAATGAGTAGTCGAAAATGGAATTTGATTGCAGTTGCATATTTTAACACTCCCTCTCGACTAGGGAGTATTCCACCTATAAAACCTCTCCATCGATCAATGTGTCATCTTGTCATCATGTGTACAAATATGCTCAACTCTATTTGCTAAAACATTCTCAAATCTAAATAAGAATAATCATGGGGAGCAAGATTTACCACCCTCTGTCCATCAGACTACAACCCGAAATCTCTATCAACGGGCTACTACCTGAAAATATCTGTCAGCGGGCTACTACCCGGAATATCATTTAACGAGCTACTACCCAAAAATATGTCATCGAGCTACTACATGGAAATGTCATCAAGCTACTACCCGGAATATGTCATCAAGCTACTACCTGGAAATGTCATCAGGCTACTACCCAGAAATATCATGGGGGAGCTACAATTTAACCCATATCAATCAATAAGCGATGTAAGGGAGCTACTACTCAACCCATCCTCTTGCTCACTGAACTTCCCAACAACATGTGGTAGAACACCTACATTGTAGTCGTAGCTTGGGTGAGATACGACTTACCAAAGGTAAGGATCTCCCGCCCCCAAACCTCCTCACCTGTTGGCCAGAAAGGAAGGGATAATCCCAACAAGTCCAGCTTGTGGGTATGATGCCAACTGGGGTATACTCTGCAAATACCATGATAGGGTGAGCTACCACTCCAACCCTATGGGTAACATATAGGTGTGATACCCTATTGTCCATAGTTCCCTCAACACCAGGAGCCCTCTATCTCAATTCCTCATCCTAGGAGCTCAAATAGGGGGGAAGAGTATGGCTTAGTGTCCTTGATCAGTGGTGCCCCATATGAAGAGGGGTCACGTCCATCAATCCAAGTTTCTCTCTGAAGACCAAGAAATTTCCTTTTGTCAAAGACTTGGTGAGAATATCTGCAATATTCTCATTTGTAGATATGTGATGGAGTCTAACGGCTCCTCCCTATACCATATCACAAACGAAGTGATATCGAATCTCTATGTGCTTGGACTTGTCATGGAACATGAGATTATCTGCCAAACGGATCCCACTCTTGTTGTCGCAATATATCACTGTAGTATCTAAGACCTCAGAGAAATTTCCTTTTGTCAAAGACTTGGTGAGAATATCTGCAATATGCTCATTTGTCGATATGTGATGGAGTCTAACGACTCCTCTATATACCATATCACAAACGAAGTGATATCGAATCTCTATGTGCTTGGACTTGTCATGGAACATGAGATTATCTGCCAGACAGATCCCACTCTTGTTGTTGCAAAATATCATTGTAGTATCTAGGACCTACTCAAATTGATCTCTAAAGAGCTTCCTCAACCAAACTGCTTCACAGCTAGCCATGCTAGTGACAATACACTCTACCTCGGCGGTACTTAATGCTACAAACTTATGTTTCCTACTCATCCAAGATATCACAACTTCTTGACATACTCTTTTTTTCGATAAAATTTCCCGCCCAATCAGCATCGATGTATCCATGAATTCAAACATCTCTAATAGAATATCTCAGGCCAAATGTAATTGTCCCCTACAAATATCTCAAAATGTGCTTGGCCGTGATCCAATGTGCATGGAGAGGCTTAGTCATGAATTGACTCAACATGTTCACTACATAGCATATGTCTGGATGGGTGTTCACAAGGAACATCAAAGCCCCAATCAATTGTTTATACTCGAATGGATTCGCCAAATTTGGTCCTGCAGCTTCTCCACATAACTTCTTGAAGTTCATTTCCATCAGTCTGGGTAGGGACTTTCATTCCATCATTCCAAATATTTCCAACAAATTCACAACATATTTTCCTTGTGAAAGGAAAATCTCACCAGGCCTTTGCCACACCTCAAGGCCTAGAAAATAGTGCACAAGGTCCTTCATCTCGAATTCAGAGGATAACTCCCTCTTACACTTGATCATTAGAGGCTCACTAACTGTCAAGAATAGGTCGTCAACATATAAAACCAAAATCAGCGTCATACCTTGGACTACCTTGAAGTAGAGGTTGGGATCGGCATTGCTTCTTGTGAATCCCAACTTCACCAAATAACTCCTATATGGGTGTACCATGCTCTTAGGGCTTGCTTCAAACCATACAATGCCTTCTTCAATCTACAAATGTGTGTCTTACGATCTCCTACTTCAAATCTATGTGGTTTCTCATCATATACTTCTTCTTGTATCATGATATGGAGGAATGCGGTCTTTACATCCATCTGATGAAGGGTCCATCCTTGACTTGCAGCAAGGGAAACTATCGAATGAATGGTTGTATATCGAGCCACAAGTGCAAATATATCATCATAATCTTCTCCCTCTTTCTGGGAGAATCCTTGAGCCATGAACCTCGCCTTGTATTTTTCAATACTTCCATCTATTCCATGCTTGATCTTGAATATCCACTTTGAAGTTACCACATATTTGTCCTTCGATCTCGGCACAATATCCCATACATCATTTTTTATAATAGATTCATATTCCTTAGCCATATCATCTTTCCAAACTTATTCTTTTAGGTCTTCTTCGAATGTGGAAGGTTCGACTTGAATCATAGTGCTCATGGTTGAATCATAGGCTTCTTCCTTTCTCTAAATGATCTTCGAACGGGCACATGACTATCATCATCCTGAAGAGTGTCACGGAGCCAAAGTGGTCTCTTTCTAGTAGGAGGATAACTAGGAGGAGAATCTAAGTGATCCATGGGCTCCATGGGATCATCAACAATATCAGTGTCAGATTCGGGCACAAGCAGGCCATCCAAGATATCCATATCATCATTCTTCTCGAGATGAGGAAGGTCCCTAGCTTTTCTAGGAGTGGCATCTTCATCGAATGTAACATCCCTGCTAATTTCAACCTTCCTTTGACCAGGAATATATATTCTAAATGCTTTAGAATTTTCACAATACCCAACAAACGTACCTTTTCTTCCTGTAGCTTCCAATTTGCTTCTTTTGTCCTTCGGCACATGGAAATATACGAGACATCCAGATATGTGGAGATGACTAATGCCGAGCTTCATAGTAAATACTTCTTCAAGAGTTTTGTTTTCCAAAGCTTGACGAGGCACCTTGTTTTGAACATATACGGTAGCATGTGAAGCTTCAGCCCAAAGAAATTTAGGCAACTTTTGATCATGGAGCATCGCTCGAGTGGCTTCTACTATAGACCTATTCTTCCTTTCAACTGGACCATTTTGTTAGGGAGTATATGGAACGATTGTTTCCTTTTTGATACCTTCTTTTTTGCAAAACTCAATGAATTCATTTGACATGTATTCTCCACCATACCTGAATATTTTGATCCTCTTCCCTAACTTTGAACTCCTTGAATGTTTCAAAAGCTTCATCCTTATGCTTCAAAAATTATATCCATGTCTTCCTTGAAAAGTCGTCAATGAATGTGATGTAGTAGAGATATCCACTAATAGAGTGCATGAACATCGGTCAACATATGTCGGAATGAATGAGATGGAGGATGTCAGTGGTCTTATTTTCACTAGAGGGGAATGGTCCCCTTATCATTTTTCCACTATCACATCATGAACATACTCCCTCATAATGAGCTTGATCCTTTGGAATCCCTGAGGCCAAGTTCTCCAATTTCGGAAGAGCATCATAATGAATATGAGCCAAACTTCGGTGCCATAATTCGCTTAGATGATTTGTATTATGAACCAATGCTAGTAGGGGCCTTCCAGTGACCTTGTAGAGTCCTTCATATATTATTCCCAAAGTGAATGCATCTTTCATAAGTGATCCAACGGGCCAAGTTAGAACTTTTCCCTTAATGAAGGCAACCCTCATCCCTTTGTCTTCCAAAGCAGAGATTGATACCAAATTCTTCTTTAACCCAGGCACATACATTACATCATGTAATACAATAGATTCCCCAGAATTCAAATGAAATTTGACGGATCCAAACCTTTAACGGGATGAGTGGAGTTGTCTCCAAGAATGATTTTCAAATTTGACTCCCTCTCTACCAAGTTAGAGAGAACTTCTTTGTAACCAGAGAAGTGATGAGTGGCCCCACTATCAACCAACCAATTATCCCATGAATCCGGAGGAGATGAACTAGTAAGAGCGGAAATAAGAATATATTTAGATTGATTCACAACATTGCTTTCATACCTGGAGAGTTTTGACTTCTTTTGTGGATGACAATCTTCTTCATGGTGACATGGAGCACCTCTTCCTCTTCTATCATTTCTTCCATTGTGGTCATTCCTTCAGTCATCCCTCCTTCTTTGATTATTGAACCTATTTGTTGTTGCTTCTAGTATTATATAATGGTCCATTATTTTTCTTGGGGAAATATCAAGCATAGTGACATTTCTTATGACAATTGTAGCATTCAATGTTCGCATATTCCTTTCTTCCACCAGAATTTCAAGGAAGATTTCTCGAATTTGATGAACCTCCTTTCCCTTTCTTCTTCTTCTTGTCATGAGCGATGTATGAAGTGGGTTCTCCTTCTTTGTTCTTTTCAATCCTTCCTCTTCCTATCATCCTTAACTCTTCTTGAGTGAGATTTCCAACAATTTCATCAAATGAAGGGAGGACATTTTGCATTGATTATAGTAGTGATGAATGTTTCCCAAATAGAGGGGAGCCCTCTTAGAGTTTGGACCACCAGTTCCTTGTACGGCACAACTTCTCCAACTCTTAGCAATTGATCTCTAACACGAGATATCCTCGTTATATAAGATTGTATGGAATCTCCTTTGTTCATCTTGGTGTCTTTGAGTTGATCCTTCAAGGTGAGGATTTCATTCAAATTGTTGACCTCAAACATGTCGGCAACCTTATCATACATGTCTTTAGACCTACTCAAGTTTCCAACATATGCAAGTAGATTATCTTGTAAATCATCAGCTATAATTTGTTTTTCTTTCCCCTCACCTTTCTTGTGTTTGTTCTTGACAACATCAAATGCATTCTCCAGAGGCTCTGGTACCTTTCCTTGAATGTAGTCCAAAACATCATTGTTATCAGCAATGATCTCCAACCTAACTTTCCATGTAGCAAAATTAGATAAGACACCTAGCTTCTCATCACTCTTGAAGAAGGAAGTCATCTTGAATTTGAATAGATCGGTTCTTTCAACTTTCCAAAGATGAATGCTTCAAGGCTTGTCTTATTTTGGGCTTGTCCTTCACCTTAGCTCTGATTCCATGTTAATTTTTCAAATTGTTATATGTTGTACCAATTACTTTAGCCAAATTCTAAACTTCAGTTATCAATATTAGAAATAGTTCCAATTACAACTAGTCTTTCCATTCATCAACAATAATTGAACATAGAACAATATAAAAAATGACAAAGAAGACAATCAACACATCAACAAGAGATACCAGATTTGGTCTAAGACCAGGGAAAAAACCCCACAAGGGGGAAACCCTTTCAAATTCTTCTTCCATTAGATTGTTGTAAAAGTTCAATAGAGAGTGAAATGACCCTAATACAATATGATAAATGATACAACCCTAGCATAGACACACAGACACACATGAACATAAAGGATCCATCTAACATCCAGTGGAATAGTCCACAAAGATGTGATGGTCATTGTGACCAATACAAAAAGTTCTCAATATGATAAGCACTAAAATAACCAAAATAGTTCAACTACTTTAGTACGGTGAAAGAAAACATGAACCATAAACATTCACAATATAGTCTTATAAATATTCATAATGCATGCATGAAGAATGTGTTGGCCATCAAGCTTCATATATTAAGTAAAATTTCTAAGATACATGTATACATCGAACACCACTAGCTCCAAGAGTGGAGCGTTAGAGCCACCACTTTCTCCTTAAAAGAACTAGCTTGTCTATCTAATGCCTTGCAGGGGAAGCCAAGGTGAAAAAATCCTTTTCTCATACAATGAGGGTGTATATATAGCCAATGGGGTGATGCTTCACCTCCCTTGTGACTCTTTAAATACCCTCAAGGTTGTTTTACTTCCTATGACTTTTTGACTTTACATGAATCTTCATCTTTTGTACATGTCCTTTGGACTTCTAGTTTACAATACATTTTGAATAGGAATTTACATAATCCACAAAAGTGATGTCGCATATGGTGACTCATGACATGACATGAAATGACACTGATGACATGGACTACACAATGACATGGCAATGTCAAGTCATTTTTGTTTCTTCTTGATATGTGTCTTCTTGATAATGCTCTTCTATTTACCTCCATATGGCTTAGAGATGAGGAGTCTTCATTGATATTAGATCATGAGTAGAAGTCACAAACTGGTGTCCCTTTGCTTTCTTCTTATTGGTTCGCTTTCATATTCAGCTACATAGGTGCCTTCTTGCATGTTCCACTTCTTCATCTCCTTCTTCATCATCCTGTCATGGTATGATAGAGTACCTACATCTATGATTCACTCATGACAAGACGACATCAGTCCGATAAACCCCTAGTCTAAGATGTGGCATGTAGATCCACTAATTGAGCTGGGACTGAGTGACAGGCTAAGGGAGAGGCTCAGTGACTGCAAAATTGTGTATCTTGGGCAATCAGGGGTGAAGCTTGAGCCTTGAGACTATGCAATGTGCAGTTCAGGCTGGATTGAGCAAGAAAATTGCATAGTCGAGGAGCTAAGTGAGCTAGGCTGAAGGGCTGAGCATTGATTCAACCAACTGCGCAGTTCTAGAAGGAAGAGGAGACCAAGTGACTCAGGAGCTCAAGGGCTGGGTTTGAGGATTGAGATTGCGCAATGCGCAGTTTAGGCCTGGCTGGAGGGCATGATTGCGCAGTTTTGGATGCCAAAGTTCGGGCTTGGGCACTAAGACTATGCAGTGTGTAGTTATGGAAGGAAGGAATTACACATTGCACAATGTCAAGAGGTAGGGTTGCAACTTGAGGGTTGAGATTGTTCAATGCATAGTTCATGAGGGTCAGATGAGGCTAAGTTGCTTGGCCGAAAGTTTTCTGAATTTGGCTAAGTGTAGGATAAATGAAGTTGATGTGAGTAGTGATAAGACTTGACTGTGATCACACACTTAGAACACTTTAAGACACAACATAGATCATCCACAAAACATGAACAACAAACGTCCCGCAATGTGACAACGTTGTGACGACAAGTGAGACACTAAAGATACACTTTGTGACGACCATGACAACACTTGTGCGACAATGCTTGAAACTTTGGAAATGAGTGTAACAGATGTTTACATAGTAAGAACAACTCATTTACACAAAAATAAACTCTTGAAACCACCAAAACAAGATTATATAAACTGTATGAAACTTGACATGCAAAAAAACAACACTTTGGTTTTCTTGCAAATGGGAGAAAAACACTTAGAGAAAACACATGCAACGAGTCTCAATCTCTGCAAAGACAGTATGCAAGATCACAGTAGGCTCCGAAATTTGGGTGTAGGCCAAAATTTTGGAGGGTGTTGTAGCAACGACAACACTAGTAGAATTCCAACTTCTTTGTCTGGTTTGACTCATTTGTTCAGGTTCTTAGTTCTTAATGGAGTATTGATTCATCGTGCAGATCACTTTGGCTTCCCCACTTACCCCACGAATAAACATGGTCCCCTTTGTGCCTTCTTGGTTAAACACAAACATAAGATTCAACAATATCACAATGTTTCAAATCAAAAGGGATAGTGTAGTTCGCGAGCTTTAGATTTTCAGAGTATAGTTTTTCATCTCTGGTATTGCTCCGCTGCCAGCAGGCCTGGACAATACCCCAACAAAGTCACCACATGAACACAAACATTGCTCTGCTTCCAGCAAGCCTAGACAGTACCCCAACGGAGTTTCTTTCTTCACCTCTATACGCAAGAATCCTTTCTCTTCTTTCACCTTTATTTATATATTTAAAGAGGACTGTGCATAGACACTTATTCATTTTATGGGTGGAAGAGGGATCCCAACTTATTGAGAGCAAGAGATGATGTTCCTTTAGAGAAGCATATAGAGACCTATGATTTAGGTTTGCTCATTTGGATTTCCCCCCTTTTACTCCTCTACTGATTGGATAAACGTGAAAAAATTGAAGCATAAGGAACCGACTATGGGCCTAAGGTTTTCCAGAATAGAAATAGGTGTCCTGGGTCGACACAAAACTCTCCTTATGGATGGATCGTATTTTCTGTCAGAACATCATCGACCAAAAGATGTAACCAACACAAAGAATGGGGACTGAAGGTTAGCCAAATGTTGTAGTGTCACAAGATATTTTTCAACTCAACCACACACAAAGAAGCCAAAAAACATGTTCACATATGATGCTTATTTACGAAAATGGAAACAAAAGCAAGACTAAAAAACCAAACAAACAAGAAAATAAACTATGTACATAGGGCAAGGCACAACCCCAGATCATCATTGAAAATATTGTTTTAAATCTTGGTGATTAACAGGAAGAGAGTCACTCTTCCCATCTAGTGATTGAAGATGATATGTGTGTTGTCCAAGATTTTCGTGTATGATGAAAGGTCCAATCCATAGGGATTGAAACTTAGTGTTTTTTCTTTTTTCCTTGTGGGGCTTGTCCCACTTTAAGACTAGGTCTCCCATACTAAATTCATTTTTCCCTGCAAACCTCTTGTCAAACCACCTCTTGATACGAATCTGATGAAGACACAATTTTTCTTTTGCTTTATGTCTTTCTTCCAGCAACTTGTAGAGTGTGTCTATCCTACTCTGAACCAATAAGCATGGCTTTCCCTGGGATTATTGTGAAAGTTGAAGGGAAGGCAAATATATGCTTGGGGGTAGGATGACTTCTTTTCCATACACCTGGAAGTGAGGAGACATATTCATAGAAGGTTTTGGCATGACTCAGTTAGCCCATACGGAATTCACCAAAGTGGATTTTTAGTTCCTTCGTTCAAAGAAAATGGTCTTCTTAATGATACATATAAGGTTCTTATTCGTAGACTCAACAAGACCATTTCCCTACGGATAGTAATTAGTTGAATGTTTCAATACAATTCCATTTTCCAATGCAAAATCATATAATCTTAGCGATGAAAAGTATGTTGCATTGTAAAAAACAAGTGAAGTCAGAACACCAAACCTGGAAATGATATTCTGCTTAAGGAAATTGATGACTTCCTGATCATTCACTTATTTGAGTGGCACTTCTTCTGCCCACCACATGAAGTAGTCTGTGGCAGTGAGAATGTAGTGGTGCTGCTTTGATGAGTGTGGAAAAATATCACAAATAACATCTAGGCTTCATTGTTGAAATAGTTCTTCCACAATGATAGGCTGCAATGAGGCAGCTGACTTCTTTACTTTTTTGTTTTGTTCGGCACACTTTTGACAGACCAGACACTTGCGGGCATAGGCATGAGCATCTTTGAATAATGTGGGTCAATAAAAACCAACACACATAACTTTATGAGTTGTTGTGTCACCTGCAAAGTGTCCCCCGACTAGTCCATCGTGGATATCACACAATACTTTCTCTGCATTGTGTGCTTCCAAGCACTTGAGCAGTACTTCGTTATGGTGCCTTTTGAAAACAACCCCATGCACCAAATGATAAGATAATGATTTTAGTCTGAGTTTTCTCTTATTCCATGCGGATAAGTGTGAGGGCATTGTTTCGTGCTCAAGATACTAGCACATCAACATACCAAGAATTTCTGATAATAATGGGGGAAGCTCGCTCAACGTTATACATTTCGATTTCTTGCTCCCATCCAGATGGATATTCTTCTTTTGCATCCACCACTTTTGTTGCTAGCTGACATAGACCATGGCCCTTGATCATGTGAACTAGTTTGAATTCTAAGTCATACTCTTGCAAACCCATCATCTAGTTTTCTCTTCTCTCACCC
Source organism: Pinus tabuliformis (assembly GCA_031772625.1). Taxonomy (NCBI): domain Eukaryota; kingdom Viridiplantae; phylum Streptophyta; class Pinopsida; order Pinales; family Pinaceae; genus Pinus; species Pinus tabuliformis. Next base: position 696,400,601 of record CM062805.1, on the reverse strand, counting down.
AAATCTTGTTGAACAAAGAATGATCTGACTGTTGGGTGCGGCACAAAGATAATACAATGATTCTTCAAGAGGTAGGTTCAAAAGTTCTTTACCTCCTTGTAGATTGCATACACCTAATTATCAATGGAGAGATAATTAAGTTCATGTCCCTGTAGGCTGGCACTCATGAAAGATATCAGTCGCTTATTATTTTGATCATCCTTTTGTGTGAACACAAAAGCAAGAGAAGTGTTTGAAGTGAAAGTGTAGAGAAGAAAATATTTCTTAAAATCTAGGTTGTACAACGTTGGTGCTTCTGTGATAGCTTGCTTGATACAGGAAAACGTGTCATTTTCCCTTTTGTACCACTTGTATAATGCATCCTTATTTACCATCTCCTGCATAGGTTTCACGATTTGAGCGTAATCAGAGATGAACTTGTGAAGAAAATTAATCTTCCCCAGGAAGGACTACATAGCTTTCTTATTCACTGGGAAGGGAATATGTGTGATAGTTATGACCCTCTCAAGGTCTACTTAAATTCCACTTTTCGTGATAATGTGGCCCAAGAGATTACCCTCAGACACTGCAAAATAATTTTCTTGGGATGAAGGGATATCTCGTACTTCAGACGTCACTCAAATATTTTCTTCAAATGGCGTAAGTGGTCAGATCTCTTCTTAGAGAAAATTGTGACATCATAGAGATACACCACTACACTTTACTTGATCAATCCACGAAATGTGATATCCTTTGCACATTGAAATGTCGCACTTAAAAATAAGGGAACTGCATTGGAGGAGCTACTGTGCACGCGTTTTTGACCTAGCGGGCTCCCTCACTTGCAGTCCTTCCTCAGCAGCCTCCTGCTACTGGGCTCTCACTTAGCATGGATCCCTCAGAGGAGGGTGATCCTCAACCAACCAGGCACACAACAAATGAAGAAAACGAAGAAGCTTTTGCCTCTCTTATTGCAGCGACAAGAGCTCCAAGGAACAGGCCAACAATCAATAAGTTTGTAAAGAAACTTGAGGATATTCTAGAGATTTCTCTTCCTCCTACTCTTCCTCACAGAGCAGCCTTATCTCTTGCAGATCGTGGACTTGTGGGACAATCTATGGGTTTATGGCCATCTCCCAAATCTGTGCAAAAATGAGTTGAAAGAAACTAGAGCACGACCATTAACGAGAAAATAGCTATAAGGTTCTGCGGAAGGGGATACTTCACCTTCCTTTTTGAAACTAAGGAAGATAGAGATCTAATCTTCAGAAATGGTCCATATTTTATGGATTCCAGAGGTCTATATCTAAACCATTAGACCCCTGATTTCGATCTGGAGATGGACGTTCCAAGTGTTGTTCCCGTCTCGGTTAGACTCCCCCATCTCTTGTTACACTGGTGGGGAGACGAATCTGTCAAAGCTATAGGGAATGCAGTGGGCAAGTATATAGACAGATGTGAACCAAAGGATAACATGCATGCATGCGCCAAAATATGTGTGGAAGTGGATCTCGGAAAGGGACTACTCGAAGCAATAAAGATAAAGGTGGATCAATGGATGCACATTCAACAACTGGACTATGAGCATATCACATTCAAATGCAAGGTATGTCATGAGTATGGCCATTTCGCAAATACATGTCTTAAAAAAAAGAAAATGAAAATGTTGAAGAACAAGAAAACACATGAGAGCAAGTTAAACGAAAAAAACCCTCCAACAAGCAACCTATACCTACTGTACCACAACCATAGGAACCTAATGAAGCCACCACCCAATCACCCTCTAATAATATCCCTTCACCCCTCACAACCCAGAATCCATTCAGGCCTTTGAGAGAAGACCCTCCATCACCTAGAGCCTCATCTCAACCCATTAACCTCTTAGCCCTTTCCCCCTCTCCTTCAATCCCCTGCTCCCCACCTCCCCCTCATTCAGTGGACTGTATCTTAACAAGAAATCAAGTTAAAGAAAATCCTCAAACCAATGAACAACAAAAAACGGAGGGCATAAAATCTAATAAGGAAATAAGGGATGAGGTAGCGACCAAAGAGATGACCCTAGGAACTCAGCAGCCAATGGAATCATTTCTTGGGAAAAATTAAGGAAATAAAGAGAAAAATCAGCAAAGAGGGAAGGGCACTGCTCATCATCAAATCAGTAAATAATGAAAGTGGTCTCTTGGAACTGTCATGACTTAGGCACTCCCTTTAAAGAAAACACAACTAGAGACATATTAACCAAAGAAGAGTCAGACATTCTCATGATCTAGGAGACCAAAACGAGCAGTCAAGAAAATAGAAAACTGATACAAAAGATAAGAAACTATGATGGAACAGTGCTAGAGGCAACAGGAGCATCAGGAGGAATATGTACAGTATGGGAAAAAAGAAAATGGGAACTAACAAATCAAAAAATCAGCAAACACTAGATCAAAATAGACTTAAAAAATATCAATACAAAGGAAATCTACAGTATTATAAATGTATATGCCCCAAATCACTACAAGGATAAAGAGCACTGTTGGAAGTCGATAAAAGAAGAACTAATAGAAAGACAAAACGGGAGTATAATTCTTGGAGGGGACCTAAATCTGATAAGAAACTCAGAGGAAAAATTTGGAGGGATTTTTCATGGAGATCCATCAAGAGAAGCTCTTGAAGAAATCATGGAGCAGCATCAGTTAATCGATATTCCCCCAAGTAATGGGAAATATACATGGAGTAACAAAAGAATAGGCAAGAGTAATATCAAGGAAAGGCTGGACAGAATTTTAGTCCAAGAAAATATAGTTGCTGATTTCTCCTCATTAAAATCCAAGATCATCCACATATCTGCCTCAGATCACAAGCCAGTAGTAATCAGTTTGGGCAATTTGGAGAACCAAGGCCCGCTCCCTTTCAGATATAATTCAAGTTGGGACAACAATGAAGATTTCAGATCTCAAATCCTAGAGGGATGGTCAATAAGCATTACAGGATCCCCTCACTTTGTATGGGAAACAAAGTTAAAAAATTTGAGGCTGAAATTAAAAACATGGGCAAGAGAGAAGGACATTCGAAACAAAGCAAAGAAAATAGAATTGCAAAAAAGAATGGACAACATGCAGAAAGAAAAGGAAAACAAAGAGGAAAATAAACAGGACTACCTACAAGAAAAATAATTATTTTGGGAAATCTACAGGCAAAATAGAAAGGAAGAAGAAGAGGTCAGAATGAAGTCCAGATGTTTATGGCTGAACTCAGGGGATAAAAACACTGCCTTTTTCCATAATTCAATGAAAATCAGACGTGCCAGAAATCAGATAGATCACACCCAAGTGGATGGGCAAGAGATTAAAGGAGTAGAAGACTTAAAATTGGCAGCTCACAACCACTTCAAAGAGTTATTAACAGAAAATGAACAGCAAGTTGCAAATGAAGAATTTTTACAGCACATACAAAAAAAAAATCAGTGAGGAGCAAAATGCAAAAATAAATAAAGATATTTCTGAAGAAGAAGCGATGGAAGCAATTTGGAGTCTTCACCCAGAGAAGGCTCCAGGGCCCGACGGGTTCACAATTGCTTTCTATAGACAACACTGGAATATCATTAAAAAAGATTACATGAGAATGGCAAGAAATGTTTTCAAAAAAAAATGGGAGGAAATACAAAAGCTTCATAACTGGCACTTATTCCTAATGAGGCCAACCCAACTACTTTCAACAGATTCAGACCCATTTCTCTTTGTAACCCCTCTTACAAAATTCTCACAAAAATCTTTGCAAATAGAATCAAGAAAGTTCTTCCTGAAATCATTTCGGAAAATTAGGGAGGTTTTGTTCCCAAACGAAAAATTATAGACAATGTGATCATCGTTTAGGAAGCCATCCACAACAGCATTCAAAGGAAAGAGAAAGGAATCATTATAAAGCTGGATATGGCAAATGCCTTTGATCGTGTAAGCCACAAATATTTAGCAGCAGTTCTAAAAAAGTTTGGTTTCTCATCTGATATAATAGAGCTCATATAGGCATGCATCTCAACCCCATGGATAGCCTCCCTAATAAATGGTAGACCTAGTAAATTCTTCCAGAGCTCAAGAGGGCTCAAACAAGGATGCCCTTTATCTCCCTTTCTATATATTATCATGGCTGAAACTCTAAGTGCAGCGCTGGAAACTCAAAGAAGGGAAAAAAATAACAGGTATCCAAATAGCAAAAGGAGCCAAAAATGTAAACCATTCCCTTTTTGCTGATGACACTCTCCTTTTGGGAGGGGCGTCAAGTATTATAGCAAGAAGATTTAAAAAAGTTATGGACGACTTCCTTCAAGCCTTCGGAGGGATGCTAAACAATACAAAATGTAGAATCTACGGTTGGAATACTCCCCCAAGAATCATGCAGAACATCTCTCAAATTTTGGAAATCCCAATACAAGCAAGATGTACGCATTTTACTTACCTTGGGCTTCCAATAGCCAAGGAAAATGTCAAAGTGGAAGTTTGGAGCAAACAAGTGGAAAAAATGAAAGACAAAAATTCAAAAGTGGTGAATGATGTGGCTTAATTTGGTTGGCAGAGTGATTACGATCAAGGCACTTCCTTCAGCTCTCCCTATATATCAATATGTGATAATTATGGTGCCGGCAAGTGCACATAAACAAATGGAACTTATCATAAGAAGCTTCTTATGGCAAGGAGGAAAGCAAGAGAATACAAAATTCAGCTTAGTAAAGTGGGACCAAGTCACTCTTCCTTATGAACAGGGAGGCCTCTCAATCTGCTTACTAGGCTTAATGAATGTTGCTTTAGGGATGAAAATAATCGATAAGTGGAAAGGAAAGCTTGTGGGAAAAAATCCTTACCATGAAATATCTGAATCACCCCAGAACAAAGCTTTTAATAGAATCCATTCCTGTCAGACCATGCACACAAGTTTGGAAACTTGTTAAGAAGATAATCCTTCTTATTCGACACCATATCTCAAAAAAACCAGGGAATGGGAAATCAGTAGCAACTTGGGATGATAGAATAATGGGAAGAGATCCCCTAAAACTTCAAAGGGATCTGCTAGGCTTACAAACTTGGATGGCTGAAAGAGGCTTAAACTCTTTACATTCAATCTCAGCTTGGGACCAAAACAATAGGCTAGAATGGACGATCCCTTTAATTCCTACAAATTTAAAAGGGCAATGGGAGAAGCTAAAACTTCATCTCACAGAGGCAGCACCCATAAACAACGAGGAAGAGGATGACTTCATGTGGGATCCAAGTGGAGGAGACTACATAGTAAAAACAGGGTATAAGATCCTCCAAGATTAGCAAAATCAGCAGGAATGGAGTCTATGGAAGGTAATCTGGAAAACTGAATGCCTTCCTAAAATCAAAGCATTCACTTGGACACTCCTCAAAGGGAAAATTCTAACCTTTGACAACTTAAAAAAAAAGGAATGCAAGGCCCTTCTAGATGTGTCATGTGTATGACAGAGGAAGAGTCAATTCAACACCTTTTCTTGGATTGCAGGGTTGCTAGAGAATGCTGGAACCTAATCACAAGCCCATTGGAAACCAATATAAACCTCACAACCCAACTTCTAGATCTCTATAAATTTTGGGAGAAGAGCTACCCCTACCCAAAGAAGGACAAGGCTACAATAATCAGGATATGGAAATGTCTCCCCTTAGTCTTGTGTTGGCAGATCTGGTTAGCCAGAAACAAAAGTATATTTAAAGATGAAATCCCAAGAGTTGGCAAAATCCTCTCAAAAACTTGGAGTTTAATTTCTAAAAGTTTAAAATCCAAAGGAATGGCAGCAGTGGATCAAAACAATCTCCAACAAGAAGAAAGAGATTGGTATGGCAAAATAATCTCAAAAAACAAGGGGACTGCAGGACTAAAGAAAGCACTCACAACAAAGAACTGGAAATTAAGGATGAATGAAAAAGAATTCGAAGAATGGAGGAAAAGACAAAAAAGCTTCAATCTTTTTTTCGATGGGGCCTCAAAAAACAACCCAAGAAAATCAGGTGCAGGAGGAATAATCAATGATCCAGATGGGAAAATGATTGTATCTTATGAATGGGGCCTAGGAGATTCTACAAACAACAAAGCCGAAGCATACAACTTACTTCTAGGCACAAGGATTTAAAAAAAATATGCAATCAAGGATCCTATAATAATAGGTGATTCTGCAATTGTTATTAAAGCAATGATAAAAGACAAAAATCCTAGCAACACATCCATCAACAAAATATACTAGAGGATCAAATCGAACATAAAATGATTGAGAAAGATCATTTTCAAACATGTTTTGAGAAACCAAAATCAAGAGGCCGACATCCTGGCTAACAAGGCTACTGAAAAAGCCATTGGAATCGTTAAGGAAAACAATGAAATCGTTTGTCTCCCCATCCCGTGACTTCTGGAGAAAAGAGAATTGAATAATGGAAAAAAGGCATGATCATTATGGGGGAAAATCGTGACCAAAATATTCCAATCAGAAAGAGTACAACTCCAAATCCAAAAGAAGATATGATCTTAGATGCACTCATTCACTATCTTCAGGACTCTGAGTATAAGATCCATCCAAAATACAAAAAACTCCATTACATGAAAGTCAAGGTTCACATGCATCTTGATTCTCTGAGCAGAGTCGGCATTTGTCTTTTCAATGATAAGCTATAGGAAAACAATGGGTTTAAAAATGGTATTTGAATGATCTCTTGCAGCAATAGTACAAGCACTTCAGTGAGCACCAACAGGTCCAGCACTCTCAATACCAGCTTAAATATTGGTGCTTTGTTTGTTAAGAAGGCAGAAGTATCTAGATCATTGCCTCTTCATAGCATCGAAGCTCTACTACAGTCATTTTTTTCTTTTTTTTCTTATCTCCGACTGTTCTTTTCCAAAGACAATTCTCTTGCTAATCCCATTATCCCTCACCTTAAGCTCTCCCCTCTTCCTTACTCCCATCTCCCAGATACTTCTAGCTCTCTGTGTAAATTTCTGCACCTCAGCATTCTCAAGCTCTGCTCTCCTCCTCATTTCCCTTTCTTCATTCTGCCAACAACATTACCTCATTGCTCAGTTCACACGGTCATCAAGGAAAAAACAAAGACTTATATTTCAGTTTCCACCCACTTGTTCCTCCAGCCCCATCTTACTTTTAGCACTTTTGGTCAGTTAGCCCATGAAAAAGACTTGGTCCACATTCTGGGCATACAACAAGTATAGTGCATTTATGGTTCTTTAAGCAAGTTGTTGGATATTCCTCAAGCAATAGGCAACACCAGATTGATAAATCATAATCAATCCAGAGGAGCTGAGATAAATAATCCCTTTAAGAGAGATCACCGAAGAAGCAAAAAGGATACATTGTTCACATTCACTCAAAGAATCACAATGGCCTGCAATCCAATAGAAAGAGTTGAATAGAACGAAAGTTGGCCAACCTGGAGGGCTAATAGGTTTATGATTGGGAGGTTCAATCAAGCTTTGAAGGACCTCAGGGCAGAAATGAAAATTGAGAATGCATACAAACAAAGAGCTATTGACAAGCAGACAACATAAATAATAGATCTTAAAGGCAAATGCAAGCACCTAGAGGAAGTGGTCGATTACATCAAATCTCTCAAACAGAACTAGCAAGGGGAAACTTCTACCAAACAAAGCAAGAAACGTCATCCTCAACAAGAAGAATCAGTTAATTAGTTCTGGTGAATGTTTTTTAAATGCATTGCAAATATATATTATTATTAGGACAATATGTAAGAAAGTATGCCAAGGTAGTATTTGAAACCCATAGAATTTTGGGGTCAAGTGTAAATATTTGGACTACGCGCCCTCTCTTTGCCTTACACTTGAACCTTTCCCCTGTCGAATGTATTAGGAGCTTGTTCATTCTTTTTTTTGCAATATAAACAATATTCGACAATGTTAAAAAAAAATGTAGCACTTACATTGACTAGCATAAATGGCATTCTTCGGAATGCGAACATGTCCCACTTAAAGTGGAATGTTGTTTTTAGTTTGTCAGGCTCTGAGACCATAACCTGGTTGTAGCCTGAATAACCATTGAGAAAGGCCAATATCTCTGAGCCTGATGCTATCTGCAGTATCTGTTCCATAGACGACACAGGGTAGTTATCTTTGTCTGAGGCACGATTCAAGTTTCAGAAATCAACACACAAGTGAATTTCCCTAGGCTTCTTCCTTACTGGGACCAGATTAGATACCCAGGTTGAATGTCTGACTTTGTAGATGATCTGAGCATCCTGTAGGTTTTAACCCTGTACAGAAATTACCTGCATACGAATTCTTAAACAAAGAAAATAAACAATGCTAGAGCATAACCCATAAAACACATATGCACAGAGATTTTTCCCTGGTTCCCAAAACCGGGACTACCAGCTTGATTTTTCATTATATTCCTTTCAATGTTACAATACATATTTATACATGCCGAAGCATCCAATACCATGGACCGAAAAACCATCGCGTCCAATACCATGTGCGAAAATCATGCACAAAACCATAGGTAGGTTCGCCCAACCTAATATAGGGTCCAAAAAAAATTTTCCCGGGGCGCTGACCCGGACCCCATAGAGGGGGGCTACTGCCCCCCCTGTGACCCCCCCGCTGCGCAATCGGCGCAACGAAGGGGGGCTTCCGCCCCCCTCTAACCCCCCGTTTAACTACGTAGTTTAGTCGTGGAAAGAATATAACACAACCCAACAATCTCCCACTTGTTGTTTTCTTTCCACAAGGGGCCACAGGAGAGCTTAGTCATTTTTCCAGCCCTGAAACACCCATTGTTTCTCTACACCAAGAGAACTTCTCAGAGCTCACAGATTTTGTCAATGCATCTGCAGTATTCTTCAAAGTGTCCACCTTTACCAGCAACACCTTTTTGTCTTCTATCATATCCCTCACAAAGTGATATTGAACATCAATGTGCTTTGTCTTTGAATGATAAGCAGGGTTCTTTGCCAAGAAAATTGCACTTTGGCTGTCACAGTCTATTCTTATAGCTCCCTGTACTAACCCCATACTTGAACACAATCTCTGCAACCAAACTGCTTCCTTGCTTGCATGAGTGGCTGCCATGTATTCTGCCTCTGTAGTTGATAGTGCCACTACAGATTGTTTCTTACTCATCCAACTGACTGCACCTCCAAATAGGTTAAACACATACCCACTTGTAGATCTTCTCTGATCCAGATCTCCAGCCCAGTCTGCATCAACAAAACCATGAATATCCAACACTCTGTCCAATCCTGGTCTTCCTTGGTAGCACAAGCCATAATCACTAGTGCCACGCAAATACCTGAAAACCCGCTTCACTGCTGTCCAATGCTCCTTCCCAGGTTTTGACATAAACCTGCTCAATACTCCCACTGCATGTGCAATGTCTGGTCTAGTACAGACCATTGCATACATCAGGCTACCGACTGCACTTGCATATGGAACACGGGACATGTCCTCTTCCTCTTCTTGTGTCTTGGGACACTGTTCAGCAGATAACCTCACACCTACAGGAATAGGAACCTTCACCGGTTTACTATCCTGCATATTAAACCTCTGCAGTATTGTCTCGACATACTTCCTCTGGTTTAACCAGAGCTTCCTCTTTGCCCGATCTCTTTTAATTTCCATGCCCAAAATATAGTTTGCAGCACCAAGATCTTTCATGTCAAATTTGGAGGAAAATTGGGTCTTCAAATCCTGGATAATTTCTTTGTCATTTCCAACCAGCAACATATCATCCACATACAAGACCAGATAAATAACACGGTCACCAATTAATTTAAAATACACACAATGATCTGCTTTGCTTCCGGTGAATCCAAGTCCCTGTATAAATGTATCAAATTTCTGATACCACATCCTTGGTGACTGTTTTAACCCATACAGAGACTTCTTTAACTTGCATACCAGTTCTTTCTTACCCTTCATCGCAAAGCCTTCAGGTTGCCTCATGTAGATTTCCTCTTCCAAATCCCCGTGAAGAAATGTTGTCTTCACATCCATCTGTTCTACCTCAAAATCAAAAGCAGCAGCAACAGATAAAAGTAATCTAATAGAAGCTACCTTGGCAACAGGAGAAAAAATATCACCAAAATCAATTCCCGGCACCTGGGAATAACCTTTTGCTACCAACCGAGCTTTGTATTTCTCCACCTTTCCTTCTGCATTAGTCTTCTTCTTGAACACCCATTTGCTGCCAATGGGTTTCCTTCTAGCCGGCAACTCTACCAGATCCCAAGCCTCATTTTTGTGCAAAGATGCCATTTCATCAACCATGGCCTCTTTCCAGAGTTTTCCATCCTCTGAATCCACTGCTTCCTTCACAGTTCTGGGATCATCATCAGTAACAGACAAAGCAAAATTTGAACTGAAAGCAGATGGACTATACCTTTCTGGTTGCCTTCTTTCTCGACCTGATCTTCTCACAGCTGGAGTTTGTGGCTCTTCATCCTCTGATTCCTCCTCTGCTGCAGAGTCTGATTCTTCCTCCTTTGGCTCAAACTCTATCTTCTCAGGTTCCTTTGGTTGGACTTCAGATTGAATAACATCTTTTACCTCTCTGAACACCACATCTTGGCTGTACACAACCTTCCGTGTGACTGGGTTCCAAAGCTTATAACCCTTTAAACCATCCTTATACCCAATAAAGATGCACTTTTCAGATTTACTATCCAACTTGGTTCGTTTCTCCTTTGGAACATGTACATATGCATCACATCCAAATACCCTCAGATGTGAAAGAGAGGGTTTCTTACCAGTCCATACTTCTTGTGGAGTCTTATCCTCCAACGCTGATGAGGGTGATCTGTTGATCAGGTAACGTGCAGTATCCACCGCCTCTGCCCAGAATTCCTGTCCTAACCCGGCACCACTGAGCATGCTTCTTGCCCTTTCCATCAACGTCTTGTTCATTCTTTCTGCGACTCCATTTTGCTGAGGTGTATATGGAGTAGTCTTCTGCCGTGCTATACCACACTTCTTACAAAATTCTTCAAATTCCTTGCTGCAAAATTCTCCACCATTATCTGTCCTCAGCACCTTTATCTTCTTCTCTGTCTGATTTTCCACCAGAGCCTTAAATTCTTTAAACCTGTCAAAGACTTCAGATTTCTTCTTAAGGAAATATATCCATGTATTCCTTGAGAAGTCATCTATGAATGATACATAGTACACAGACTTACCCAGTGATGGAACCTTCACAGGTCCAAACACATCACTGTGCACAAGCTCTAATATCTGTTTCGTCCTCTTACCACCAGAGGGGAAACTCACTCGATTCTGCTTCCCATACACACAATTTTCACAAAAATCAAAATCCAGAGAGCTATCATTCATACCTTCTACCATACCTTTACCATGAAGTATTCGAAGGCCCTTCTCTCCAATATGTCCAAGCCTTTGATGCTACAACATGGTCTTCTCTCCAGAGACCACTAGATTTTCTACTCCATTTTCAGGAACCATAGAACTATTGCACCCATCAACAACAGTGCTACCTTGCAGCTTGTACAGAGTTCCAATCCGAACTCCCCGCATCAATATCAGTGCTCCTCGAACCATCTTGCAGGTATCTTTCTCGAACACCGTCTTTACACCTGCATCATCCAACTTGCTTACAGAAATCAGATTTCTGGCCAATGCAGGAATATGTAGAACACCCGGAAGTGTTCTAACCCTTCCACCTTGCAACTTCAACTTTACTTTTCCCCGACCAATGATTCTAGCCTTCCTATCATCTCCTAAGAAGACATCACCACCATCGTATTTCTCATACTCGCAGAACCACTCTCTATGGGGAGTGAAGTGAAAGGATGAACCTGAGTCAATCAACCATGCCTCATGATCTACATGTGTACTTGAAGAAGCCAAGTACACATCCCCACCTTCATCTGAGGTGGTTTTGGCCTCTGCAGAAGGTGCATCATCAGATCCCTTTCCTTTATCAGGAGCTTTAGATTTACAATCCCTTCTGAAGTGCCCTTCCTTTCCGCATTTCCAGCACACCACCTTTGCAGGTTTTCCTGGAGATTTAGATCTCCCTCTAGATTTAGATCTCCCACTCGATGACTTATTTTTGTTTCTATTCTGGGACCGTCCTCGTACAGACAAGGCATCACCATTCTGGTTGTCCATATTCTTCCGTCTCATCTCCTCCGTCAGCAAGGCTGAGACTATTTCATCAAACTGCAAAGCAGTTGCATTGCTACCTATTGCAATAACCAGACTATCCCACGAATCTGGTAGAGAACACAATAGACTGATGCACTTATCTTCATCTGAAATTTTAATATCAACAGATAATAATTGACTTACCACAGTATTAAACGCATTCAGATGCTCTGTCACCAAGTCTCCATCTTTCATCCTCAGGTTATACAGCTTTTTCCGCAGGAACAGTTTATTCACTAGAGACTTAGATTGGTACAAAGTCCCTAACTTGACCCACAAAGCCTTTTCCGTAGCTTCCCCTGATACATTCAGCAATACTGAATCTGAGACACACAATCGTATTGTGCTCTTTGCCTTCCGATCCAATTTCTTCCATTCTTCATCGGTCACTCCCGATGGTTTAGTACCCGGATCTACCGCGATCCACTGATCTTTATCGACCAACAGATCCTCCATCTTGAGTTTCCACAACTCAAAACTCTGACCATTGAACTTCTCAATCTCGATCTTTCCACTGCTCACCATCTTCTTTCACCACCAGAATCGATCTCGCAGATCTCCCACTGAACAGGGTCTACCACAGGCCCGAGCGAAACCCCTCAGCAACAAAGGCGTCCCCTTGAAGCCAAAACAGCTCCGATACCAAATGTAGGTTTTAACCCTGTACAGAAATTACCTGCATACGAATTCTTAAACAAAGAAAATAAACAATGCTAGAGCATAACCCATAAAACACATATGCACAGAGATTTTTCCCTGGTTCCCAAAACCGGGACTACCAGCTTGATTTTTCATTATATTCCTTTCAATGTTACAATACATATTTATACATGCCGAAGCATCCAATACCATGGACCGAAAAACCATCGCGTCCAATACCATGTGCGAAAATCATGCACAAAACCATAGGTAGGTTCGCCCAACCTAATATAGGGTCCAAAAAAAATTTTCCCGGGGCGCTACCCCGGACCCCGTAGAGGGGGGCTACCCGGCCCCCTCAAACCCCCCGGACAGGGGGGGCTACTGCCCCCCCTGTGACCCCCCCGCTACGCAATCAGCGCAACGAAGGGGGGCTACTGCCCCCCTCTAACCCCCCATTTAACTACGTAGGTTAGTCGTGGAAAGAATATAACACAACCCAACACATCCAACAACTTCCTCAACTCTTCTTGAATCAAGGGCTCAAGCGTTGGATGCACCTTTCGCAACTTTTGTTGAAAAGGCTTGGCCCCTTCCTTAACCGAGGTAACATGCTAGATTATTCGCGTGTCATAATTTTTGAGCTCATCATATGTCCATGCGAAAACATCTCGGTATTGCTTTAATAGGTGGATAAATCTTGTCACTCTTATGGTGTGCAATAAGTACCGAGATTGACAAACTTTGTTTTTTGTTCCAAGATTTATTTGTTCATGCGACAATGTTGAACTGTGGGTTTTTGCATTGACTGGCCCTCGAAAGTGATTTTGCAAATCATACAACTTTTCCAATGATACCACGCCCTTTGGCATGGGGTTTTCTTTATTTGCACAGGCTACATCTTGCAATGAATTTTCGTGCTCGTCTTCATCGATAGTTGCATCTTTGAATACATCCACGTTTGCCATGTGCAGTATCTATTGGTCATCATTGAAAATGTGTAAATTAGTGATATTGTCAAGAACGAGTGCCTTATAAATAATTTCAACAGAAAAACTGTCCCTAAGCGGTGATAACTATTACACATCATTTTGTCATCTGTACACAATATTTTGTCACTATCCATGTACTCCCCATCCACGATCCTAGAGGACCTCTACATTGAACCCGACATGCTTTCCCATCATGAAGAAACTCCCAATATGTCCCTCCTCATGAGCAGAATAATTCCCCTTTGCATCATTTCCCAAGAATATTCCTTTTATCCTAGTTTACAAGACTGACACTACTGACCAGTTTCCTCCTCGCGCCAATTTGTAGAGATTAAAACTAGTCCTTGTGCCATACAGAGAAACTAAGCCCTTTTCTAGTCGCATCAATCCTCTTTTGGAAGGTTTTTTAAATAAGGAGCCAAAGCTTCCATGTCTAGAATCTTCGTAACAGAAGTCTGGTAGATGGTTGGGTCGGATGGAGCCAAGGAAGTCAGTTTGGGCTCCTTTCTCCTATTAGAATGGAAAAAATTCAAGAGATAAGACCTTCTCCCATGATGAGAGGAACCATCTCCCATCTCCAAGCTATATAAACCTCTCTTTTTCCCAAGCAAAAGCTAGTTAGAGTTTTTGAGTAGGTTTGAGTAATCAACGAGTCATCTATAACTTGTAGCTTTCTAGTGTATGTTTGAGGGAGAATAGTGTGTTTTTGGTTTGGTTTGAGACTAGAGGGAAAGAGGCCTTAAAATTTTCATGGTTGGGGCTATCCATGAAGTGCTAACAGAAGTGTGGGAATCCGGATACGTCGGAGAAGGCCAACAACGTCAAGGCACTGGTTGTAATCTCTTTCTAGTCTATATAAATGCAACTATTGATTGATTTCGTACATGAAGTGTCATTTTACATCTTTTTGGCTTAATGTTCCTTAACCTATTAAGGAATTTGAATACAATATTGTATGCTATCATGTTTGTTGTTTTTGTTGTTTGCTTGTTTCAAGTATTCAAAGGAAGGAAACTGAAGATAGTTGGAGTGAGGAAGCAGGATCATCACCAAGCATAATAGTGTTCTAAGAGGTAGGCCCTCTTAATTGATTCTAGCTTAAGGAGATTTTCTATAGATTGTTTGTTTGTGGCTAGACCCGCTCTCTCAGGCTAGAGAAATTGTTTGTGTTTGCACTAAGAATTTACCTGCACCACAAATTAGAGACTCCGATGGGGAGCTAATCCTTCTGTTTGATTGATTGTCATTTTATGGTTTTGTGTGAACTTTTCTAGTATCACCATTTCCCTTTAGTGTTCTCTACTTTGCTTGGAAAGTATGGTCTTAGCCTTTGAAAATTTTTATTTTTTCCTTGAATCCTGGGTCAGCACGTTTATTTTTCTGACAATCACATCGATTAGCGCGAGTTTCTCAAACAAAGTCGCACCGACCCCCTTTTGGCGCATGTTGTCAGTTAGGCAATCGTGCCGATTCCTGTAGGTGAAGATTAGGGTTTACCCTAGATCATAGCCAGTGTGTCTTGCCCTTCTGATTTCTGTCTCTCAGCGTGTTTTGATTGTGTTCTCCCTGGCTGGAAAGATCTTTTATCTTGGTTTGTATGCTTGGTTGATTTGCATTTTCTTCACTTGGTTTCTTGAGTTCTTGGATGGTGTATAACCCCAGGGCATCTAGACCATCACCCATTCACTTGTTTGCGTGCTTAGAAAGCCGAGTCGATAGTCAAATTTACTCTTTGCATTTTGTTTGATTAGTCCTTTTGTTGCATTGATTTCCATTTAACAAGTTTGAAAAGTTTCGTTTAGTGTTTAAGCATTTCTTTTCGGGCATAGATCACATTGCCCATCTTGTTTCTAGTTCAGTATTTGCTTCATTAGTTTGAAAGGAATTCCCTTTGGTGCTTTATGTCTACTTGTGATTGATTGTATTGGAAATGTTTCATTGAAGTGTTTGTGAAGGATTCATTCCATCAATTCATTGAAAAATACATAATTCTAGTTTGTTGAATCAATATGTTATGTTAGTTAGCATCATTGAAGGCTAGAGTTGCATCGTCACTTGCATTGAAAAAGAAATGAATTTTCCTTACTAGTGAAAGGGCTGCTTTAAGTGCATTTAATAGGAAAGTTAGGAATTGGAAAGAGTTTTTCATCATTTTGTTTTCAAAAGCGAAATAGTGTAAAATTCATTTTGATTTAAATTGATTTTTTGTGGCATTTGAGTGTGTTTTCTACTCTCATTAGTGTAGACAATTCATCGAATTGAAAGGGTCTTGTCTCATTTAGCTGCATATAGGTGTTTTTCGAGTCACATCGATAAGGCCTGAAAACCGAGACATAATTTCAAGATAAACTCTAAAATGTACTCAATTAACCTAAGGCGCATTTGAAATCTAATGATCACATTTTAGAAGGTCTAGGCTAGAGACATGTTCTGGCGTCTTAAAACCTAGCAGCTGTCGTTCGCTTCGGCACTAGACAGTGCTAGTATGGACTTGTGCTCCCCATACCGTCAAGTATATAAAGGGAGACCCCACTAGGTTGCAATCCTTTATCCATAGGAAGCTAAGTCTGCTGCCTTGTAAACGTGATACACCGAACACAACATTCGAGGAGATTGCCTGCTCGTACTTCTTGGTTCGCCAGGAGGTATTCTGCAGTTCACAGTTACCTGGTAATCCTTTTACCTAGATCATCCTGAGTCGTGATTTTGTTCTTTTTGACTCCCTAAATATAAAATATCATTCGAGCGCTTGTCCTTTCAAGCTCGTTTCAAACTGAAAGTGATAGAGTCACCTTTGCTTCTTTCTCGACTCTTAAAACATGAAAAAGCACCAGTTTGTTTTTGTGTCTTAAAAAATTGTTGCCCACGATCTTATAACATTCATGTTAGTCTTTTTTATACCACATCGTGAGTATACCTTTAAATACATTTTAAAGCCCTTGAAATCAACCTCTTTTTCCAGTTATTTGAGATAAAATCATCGTGGCTAAACCAATTGGTTCGCCTAGTTCCTCTTCCTCTCCTCCTCCTGAAAGATTATCCGAGGAGCCTTTTCCTGATCTTCCACAGTCACTTGAGGACCAAGGTGTTGAGCTTGGAATTTTTCTGAGTATTCAACCTTTGTCATCTCATCCTCCCCCTTCAGATACTGGGTCACTTTTGGACATTGGCCCCGAATCACCGATAACCCTATCCAAACTCCCGAGAGTCCGCCGACTTCTGAAGGTCAGCTTGGACTGGTTGTTTATCCTTTGAATCCTTTGTTTGATCCTGTTGTGATATCACCACAACGTCCATACAATCCGTATGATCAACCGGGTATTCCTTTGGAATTATCCCCTCGAACATCTTTGGTAGTCCGTCATCACCTATTTTCACCCATGGAATCAGAAGGTGAAATCCCAGTCTCCTCTCCGGGTCACTCAGAGGTTTCCACTCCACGCACAGTCGAGGAGCAGGAATATCATTTTCCTCCTAAAGGTTTCCCTTACACGGGAAGCATTCTGACCAGTGTTCATCCTGAGTTACCACGTAATTATGTGACCTTAGCTCAGTTGGTTTCGGGCATGCCTACTACCTCATCATTATATCATAACCCTATTTGGGCATCTGGAATTATGCCTACCACATGTCTGTTCATTCAGAACCTGACCTCCCAATAGACAGTGATTTTGTAGTTACTTCAGTCTGGGTGCAACCCACCATTCCAAATCCTCTTATTTCGTCGGTTCAAGTAACCTGTTCGGTTCAACCGATGATCTCGAGTCATGTTGTTGTCAGTTCTTCGATCCCTCCAGTAAGTGGGCAGGCTATCCCACCGCCTGGGGGACAGAGTCTGAATGTTTCTATGATGTCTGGCGCAACCAATGTGAGTGGCTCACAATCTCACATGGTTGGGATGAACCAACCCTGTTCGGGTGCCATTTCAAATCCTGCTGGTCCTATTGGATCAAGTAACGTCCAATACCAACAACCCGATGTTGGTCCATCTAGGTCAAGTCATGTCCAATACCAGCAACCCAATGTTGGTCCATCTGGGTCAAGTCACGTCCAGTACCAGCAGCCCAATATGGCTCAAGGTTAGTACCAACCTCCTTATGTTCCATATGGTTCACAAGCGATGGCTAATCCACCATACATCCCTCAGCCTGGACCTTATGTCCAGCCTGGTCCGTCCGCCACGCCCAGTGGGTATGGCTAAATACAGTTCGAGAACTTTCAAGCTGTCATTCTGGGAACTGTTCAAGTACCTTTGCAGTAGCAGGGACAACTCCTACAGCAGCAAGGGCAACCTTGGTTGCAGCAAGGGCCATCCATGCTGCAACAAGGCCAACCTTCGTTGTAGCAAGGGCCATCCATGCCGTAGCAAGGCCAGATGATGCCACAATAAGGACAACTGCAACAACCACAGGGGCAACCCTCGCAACAGTTGCAGCAAACTATGCAGTCGCAAATGCAGTATGCGCCGTAATCCTCCCATCCTATGCCTTCGCAAGGTCAACCTCTACAGCCGCAGGGATAGCCTTTGTAGCCGCAAGGTCAACCCAGGTAGCAGCGACCCTTATACTCGTATCAGCAGGGTCAACCCTTGCAAGAGCAAGGCCAGGGTCAACCCTTGAAAGGGCAAGGCCAGGGTCAAGTCCTGTAGCAGCAGGCACAGAATCCTTATGTCTAAGTACAACAGGTTCATCCTTCTTTTGTCCAAGGACAACAAGTCCAAAATCCTTATGTCCAAGGACACCAAGTGCAGAATCCTTATGTCCAAGGGTAGCGGGTCCAAAACCCTTTTGTCCAAGGGCAGCAGGTCCAAAACCATTATGCTCAGGGATATCAGGTGCAAAATCCATATGTCTAAGGCCAACAATCTCAACATCCTTTTAACCAACATGTTGCTTATCAACAACCTCTGGCTGAATAGTTCCAAGGATTTCAAGGTTAGAATCCTCCCTACGGGCAAGGTAACCTACAGTGGGGGAAAAATCAAAGGCCATATGGACAAAATCCTCCACTTTGGGGACAAAATCCTTACCAACAGGGATGGGCCCCGCCAGTTGGGCCCCCTTACTGACCTCAAATTCCTTTAAATACCCAATTGTCATTCTTGGCTACATTGGAATTGTCAGATATGTTTAGACTCATGAATGACCCAATTCTTCATTCACCATACTAGCCTCCAGTTCCGTCCAAGATTCTGAGCGATTGTCCAAAGTTTGAAGGAAAAGCGAAAGAGGATCCTCAAGCCCATGTGATGACATATCACCTCTGGTGCTCCTCGAATTCCTATGTTGATGATTCCATTCGTCTTTGCCTGTTCCAACGAACTCTTATAGGGACTGCAGCCAAATGGTATATCGAACTACCTCAGAATTCCTATCATGATTTTAACACTCTCGCCATGTCCTTTCTCACACATTTCCAGTTGTTGGTTCACTATGAAACTAGCACCCATATGCTAATGTCGCTCAAGCAAGACACTGTGACTCACATCTCTGATCACATCCATGAATGGAGACGTAGGCGCCGCCTGATTAATTTTGAATTTGCTGATCAGTTGTTGATCGAGTGGTTCATCAAATCATTTGTCAACAAAATTGCTAAGGACATTATTATGGGTGGATGCCTCACTAGGGAACAAGCCATCGCATGTGCCCAATATCTATACCTTGTCTATTCACAGTTTGACACATTATGACATGTTACCTGATGCACCCAAACCATCATCTGATATGATGACATCTGAGTCTCCGGCTACCCCTCCTGTTGATGGAGTAATTGGTTCAGTGATTCAGAACAATACAAAATCTTCTTCCAAACAAAAGTCGGTCTCCAACACTGCTCCCAATGATTCCTCTTGCAATCCATCCGACCCTGGTAAAACCTTGAAGGTTCACGCTGTCCAATCTATCGTAGCAGACAAATCCTCTAAAGGTAAGAAGAAAGGCAATGACAAGGATAAAGCTGATGCCCCAAAACAAGGTCCTCCTAAGTCGTCTACTGGTGATGCTTCCCAACGGAAACCCAAGTATCCATGCCTCATCTGTAAGGAGGATCACTATACTAAAGATTGTCCCAGACAGCCTGAAGTTAGTCGTTTGCTCAAAGGGACCCCAGCTATCCTAAAAGAGCCCTTTCCATCCCAACAGACTCAAATGGTAGACCGGCCTCAGTCATCTGCTTCCTTGGGTTCACAAGTGTTCATGATGAGTACCCCGATCAATGTGGCTACCAGGTCAAAGGATTATCAAACTCCCACCCCATCAGTAGGGAAAGAAAAAGAAGCTACCCCTTCTTCTTCCACCCCATCCAGTTCTACTCCTCTCCCTATAGAGCGACCTAATCTTAATTCCACCATTCGACCACCTTCTTGAGGTGTGCTTCGAAATTCCTCGTACAATCCTAATGCTCGAGCCGCTCAACATTATAACATTGATGAAGATTTGGCTCAAGCGCCATCAGCTATTTCTGCTCTCAAGGTCCTTCAAAGCTGTCCTTCTTAGCATAAATCATTATTGTCAGCTATTGGGGGTATTGATCCAGTTGACTCTAATCTCATCTCTTTTGACCTGGAAAACCATGTTTCTCGTTTACCTCATCAAACTGCCTTTCTCATTCAGGTCATCATAAATGAGAAAACCATTCATAAGATCGTCATCAATGAAGGTGCTTCTACCTAAATCATGTCTGTCACTTGTTGGAAGGCAATTGGTTCTCCTACTTTGAACTAGTTCCCTAACACTTTGGAAGCTTTTGACGGGCGCAATTCGCGACCATTCGGTGTCCTTCCCAACCTTGCCATTACTTTGGAGGGCAAGACAGTACACGTTGAAGTAGATATCATTGACACTAATCTTAACTACAATATTCTACTCGGACGGAGCTGGACCCATGCCATGCATGCTATAGCCTCCTCCCTTTTCCATGTGATTCATTTTCCCCATCAAGGGAAGATAGTCACAGTCGACCAACTATCCTTCTTTGCCTCTTCCTCCTCAGATGGCAATATTCCGTATGTCAAGCACACTGATGCTCCTTATGAGAGGGGCAAGACTATTTATAGATCCTGCCTTAATGGGCATATTTCCGCTCCCACCTCCTCATGTTGCTTCTGTCAACATGATTTCGGTCAAGTTTGATCCTTGGGTCATTCCTTGATCGGTTCTTGTTGATACATGGGGTGAGGTTATGCCATTAAGTCCTGCCAAAATTTATTATGTGGAAATTATTTCGACTTCACCTTCGGTATCCTCTGATAATCCTATTTCGAGAACATCTCTCGATGTGTATTCTCAATCCCTGTGGCTTGATTCTTCAGAATCTCTCAATCCCTTAGCCGAGACTTTTCTTTATGAGGAGAGTATCATGGAAGTAATGTCTCTAGAGGAAGTACCTTGGAATGACACTCATCATCGTTCCTTGTTTTTGCCTGGCCCGACAATCATGTCTACTTGTCTTGAGGAGTTCTCCTATTAGTTCCTATCCCTACCACTTCAGAAGATCATGACTCATGAAGTTTGGTTGGAAGGGAACATGGGTAACATTACCCAAACAATGCCAATTGATATTTTTGTCAAACCTGGTGTCGTTGAAAATGTCCATATCGGGGTAACTTGTTCTCCAGAAGAGATCAAGATCTATACTCGTCTATTCCAAGAGTTTCAGGATGTTTTTACGTGGTCATATGAAGAAATGCCCGACATTGACCCAAGTATAGCCGTGCACAAGGTTCCAACTTATCCTCATGCGAAGCCTATTCACCAATGGCTTCGTCCAATGCACCATAGAAAAACGGCTTCCATGGAGGGTGAAGTTGAAAAGCTTTTGAAAGCTGGATTTATTTATATGATCCCTCTTACGGTTTGGGTGTCGAATATTGTACCAGTGAGAAAGGAACAAGGCACTATTCATGTTTGCATTGATTACTATGATCTCAACCGTGCTTGTCCTAAGGATAATTACCCCACTCCCTTCATTGACAAGATCATTGATGAATGTGCTGGGAGCGAATTCTTTGCCTTTATGGACGGTTTTTCTGGCTACAACCAGATAAACATTGTGCTGACTGATCAAGATAAGACAACCTTTATCTATCCGTGGGGGACCTTCGCATATAAAAAGCTCCCTTTTGGCCTTAAGAATGTTGGGGCCACATTTCAGAGAGCGATGTCTTATGCGTTCCACGACATTCAAAACATCATTCAACCTTGGATGAACTCCTCGCTCATTCTCATAAACACCATGATCACCCTCATCATCTCTGACAAATTTTTCTTCGCTGTAGACACTACAACATCTGGCTGAATCCGCATAAATGTGTCTTCTGCGTCGAATCCAGATGACTCCTTGGCTTTATCGTTTCGAAAGAAGACATTCACCTTGATCCTCTTAAAGTCGAGGCCATAGTTAATTTACCCCCTCCATCTTCATTGCATCAACTGCAGAGTTTGCAGGGAAAAGTAAATTTGCTTTGTCATTTTGTACCGAACTATGCTGAGCTAGCTTCAGGGTTCACTCAGTTGCTCAGCAAGGAACATCGTTTGTTTGGGATGAGGCCACTCAAAAGTCTTTCGATGACCTAAAGATGGTCCTCATAAATGATCCTTTACTACATCCCCCGAACTATCATCGTGATTACTTCCTTTATATAGTTGCAACCTCTAGTACCATCACTATGGTGCTGGTACAAGATGACGATGAAGGCAATGAACATGTTATTTACTACCTCAATCACAATCTCCTTGACATCGAAATGCGTTATGCTCATGTCGAGAAGTTGGCTTTGGCTACCGTACAGGCTGTTCAGTGCTTTCAACATTACATTCTACTCTGCACTACCACTATGATTTCGGAATGCAACCCCATGACCTACATCCTGACTTGTCAGTTTTTGGGGGGCAAGTATTCGAAGTGGATTTTAATCCTCCAAGAATTTGATTTGGTTTTCACTATTGCCAAATATAAGAAATCACTAGTCTTCGCTGAGTTGATTTGCTCCCTTCCCTCCACTTCTCTCCCTGCTGGTGCCGATGAGCAGCTCCCGGACGAGACTCTTTTCTTAATTAGCACTCTCGACCCCTGGTATGGTGATATCATCGTATATCTCCAGACATCCACCTTCCGGTCTGTGTTGACCAAGGATGATTGCCGACACATTTGGCATCAATCTCAACCTTACCATATCATTGGAGATACTTTATACCGCATTGGTGTCGATTCAATTCTTCGTCGCTGTCTCACTCTCGAGGAGATTGATAGAGTCTTGAATGACTACCATTCTAGTGCATGTGGCAGTCACCTGTTTGGATATGCTATTGCTCAAAAATCCTTCGTGCTGGTTATTTTTGGCCCTCTATCTTCAAGGATTGCATCATTGTCAAACGCAAATGCCATGAGTGCCAAATTTATCAGCCCAAGATGTGTGCCCCATCCGCTCACCTACACCCCGTTATTACCATCAGTCCTTTTGCCAAATGGGGCATCAACTATAGGACTTGTAACCCTTGTTCGGTCTGGGGGCATGGGTATATTATCGTTGTTGTGGACCATTTCACCAAATGGGCAGAAGCGATGCCTACATACTCTGCAGACGGTAAAACGACGACTCAATTTCTATTAAATCATGTTATTTCCAGGTTTGGATTGCCTCAGGCCATTGTCACAGACCATGGCTCCCATTTTCGAGATTACATGATGGCTGAGCTGACCTCTACGTTGGGCTTGCGCCATGATAGCTCAACCCCGTACTACCCTTAGGTCAATGGCCAAGTTGAAGTTGTGAACAAAGTTTTTGTTACAATGCTTTAGCGCACCATTGGGATGCACAAGTCAAATTGGCATCTCATGCTCTTTTCAAATTTGTGGGCTTACTGAACCTCGACCAAGGACACAACTAGATTCAAACCATTCCAGCTAGTCTACGGTATGGAAGCAACTTTACGGATTGAGTGCGAAATTCCATCCTTCAAGCTGGCTGTTGAACTTCTCCATGAGACCTCACCTCAGGAAGAGCATCTCTTATACCTAGAATGACTTGATGAGACTCACTGTCTTGCTGCTTTGGTCATCGAAGCACAGAAAAAATGGGTCAAGTCCCATTTTTATTAGTCTATCTGCCCTCGAGCTTTTTCCGAGGGCGATTTGGTTCTTCTCTATGATCGGGCTAATGATAAGCTGGGGGTAGGCAAGTTCAAACCCATGTGGCATGGGCCCTACATTGTTAAATGTGTGTTATAGAAAGGGGCCTATGAGCTTATTGACTATGAGGGAAATCCCTTAGACAAGCCCCAGAATGGGCTTTATCTCAAAAAGTACTATGCTTAGGTCATCTTGCATGGTTACTTTTGTACAATAGTGTGTTATTCATTTTTGTACAACGTGGTTTGGTGTGTTTTTTTGCAAGATCCTTTCCTCCTTATTATGTTTTTTCTTGCTTTGCAGATGTTGGTGTCTCCTCACATCGGTTTCGTTGATGGTGCTTGCCGTAGTACCCAGAATCTATCATCCGCGGCATGGGCCATTTATGACCCCCATGGTGAGTTGATTGATCTTCAAGGTATATGTCTAGGTCGAACAACTAATAACATCATTGAGTATAGTGCAGTTATCGAATTGTTGTTAGAAGCCATCGCTCTTGGCATCTGAGAATTGGTTGTCAACCTTGATTCACAGCTTGTCGTCCTTCAACTCAACGTGAAATATTCCATCATAAACCCTTGGATATTGAGAATGTATCTACGTGTTCGTCTACTAGAAATAAGTTTAGATTACATTACATATCATCATATTCCTAGACACATGAATACATTGACAGATGTATTAGCTAATTATGTGTTGGATAGACATTTGCGAAACATGTAAAAACTCAAAAAACAAAAACATTTGTACCATAGTAAGAAAGGAAGTATGTGTGTGTGTGTGTGTGTGTGTGTGTTGGTAATGTTTTTCATACATCAAAACCTCAAAAAATAATATGCGTGTTCAAAAATACATCGATGGCTTGCAAGCCTTATACATCTGTGGCTCGCAGGCCTAAAAAATGTGGAATTATAGACCTATGCACTAAACAACATGATGCTCATGGTAGCATGTAACTGCTCAGACTACGCAAGTCAGTAGTCAGCAGATCTGATCTGATACCCCCACCGTATGCCTCTAGTACTAGAGTGGGACATCACCCATCCGCACATACTCTGGGATCCCATGGGTCAGGCCCTAGAGATTCTGTGCTATCTCCTCCTCATTGTCACTTCCCTCCTAATAAGGAGTGACCTTGAATTGCCGAGAAACATGCTTGGCGATCGGGGACATCCCGACAGGGCGTTCTGGACCAACATCTGCATTCATAAAATCAAACGTCATGAACACATATATCTCAAAAACAATAAAAAAACATCAAAAATTAAAATTGTTTGTTTTTTACCTGCATCATCATAATCCTCCCCCTCTGTGAGAAGCATATCTGGATCTCTACGGAAATCGGTACTACTGTAAGGACAATCCTCCACTATGATTAGTTGTTGTCGTAGCCATGAGAAAAAGGTGGGCTTATAGGACATCTGTTGGCCCTCGGTAATCCTGGGCATCAACTCACTCCAACGAACCATCTGTGGGTCTCGTGGCATCGGCGGTTCCACCTCAGCCAGCTGGTAGTGGAACAACGGAACCCGCTCCAGGAAGAAGGTCACTAGCATAGACCCGTAGCAAAACTGCTTCAGGTTTCCCGCCTTAGCTTTTGATAGCTGGTGCTTCATGTTGACTTTCATAGCTTCCACCCAGTTGAAAACAGTGGGCACCATACAGTCGATAACATACTGAAACTTTGACTTGTTGGTCTCATGCTGCGCTTGGGCCCTAGCCACTCTGTTGATGGTCAACAGTAACACTCTCAGCACAAGATCCCAAACAATCATAATCTCGATCTTGCCACTTTTTGATTTGAGTGCTTCTGGGCAATGTTCGGCAAGTAGCATGGTCACACTTACCCCAATCGGCCTTGACCCATATAGATTGGCTGGCTCCCCTCTTCGGGGCAGTCCTGTGATGAAATAAATTTCTAATTTACAACTCCATCTCTTGGTCACCAATGATGAAAATTTCTTGATTCACGTCCCATAGACTGATGAGGTACTATAGCAATTCAGGTTGAGTCCGTAGACCTGATGTAAGGAAAAACTTGAGGAGCCCACAGTTCCTCAAGTCATCCAAGGAATTTGGGTCAGCCATTGCTTGAGTGTCAATAGCCTCATGCTCGTGTTCCTTCCAATCCACCATTTTTCATGATTTTTTCCCCGCAAAAACCATATGATCCAGTTAATAATCATCTTTGGCCAGAGAAATTTGGATTCAAACGGAAAAATTGAGCAAAAAAAGGAAAAATTTTGTTCATGGCACCGACGTGATTTTGGGCTGATTTTTTTTTGCCAAAACCTCCTCATGAAATCCAAAAAATGGATAAAAATAGGTGAAATAAGTTTAAAAATGGAGCTTAAGGTCTTGGCTCTTACCTGCAATTGTCTGCTCGACGAATGACCTCCCGGATCTCCTGCAATCTGCTCTAGAAAAATTAGGGCACAAGTGGGTAAAAAACTCTTCACACAAAGATAAAATGGTAAATGGTAAAAAATAATTACTTTTGCCTCCTTTTATTCATTTTTTTCATGAAATATTAGGGTTTTTAAGTATTTTTGACCTATTTTTCCTAAGAATTGGATAATGCATTTACCTTTTTGTGCAACGACAGTTGACGGATTGTCGATGATGGTACTGGAGTCACATTTCAACTCTTTTCTCGACCCGTAAAACTCAAATGAAAAGATCGTCGAGTATTTTTCCATTTTTGACTCGTAAAAGAGAATAAAATGAGGGGTCTGCTTTTAATCTCTTTTCCAATTCTTTAAACACGAAAAGATTGCTAAGCTCTTGTCATTTTGAACACATTAAAGGCTGCGAAACGTCATTCACTTAGTATACATTTACCCCTTTTTCGGGCTGGGATGGACTTTTTACAAAAAATGTACTCCTTGACTGAAATGGTCAAGTGGTTCTCTCAAGTATCGTTTTCTACCTTTTCGGGCTCGAGAGATACAAATGTACGATAAGGGCCCATGTGGAGTTTTCTTTTCCATGTCTTTTTCAAACTCTCTAAACGTGAAAAAGATACCGAGTTACACCTTTGTCAGACTCGTTAAAACATTAAATGACATTGGATTCGTCGCCATGACGATTGTGAGCTTCTCCTTCCTATGGCTCATTAAACTTGATGGGTCAAATTTGTCCGAAGGATGAACTTACAGTGCAAGCACATATTATACCCTTCAAGATTGCGATAACACGTAATTGGGGTACCTTCCAGAAATGGTGGGGGGAAATTGGAAAATCTATCAGTCATGTCGACAACTCTCTGTTGAACATGACACTTTCTGCTCCGTGCCGGGTTGGGATATCCTCCTTTTCATCATTAACCTTCCTGGGTTGGGCTATTCATTTTTGCCTTCCATTTGATCTCTACCATGTCATCATGACCATTGATCCTATGGATCCAACAACTGCCAAACTCCAGAATCGTGTGGCCAATATGTTCAAGAGTTAGTCCTTCTACGATTACACTTACTCTTGATTCTCTGTATCATCTAAAATCATTTTCATCCCTTTGTCTCATGTCGGTAATGTGGGATACATCATGGCCCTCCTTCGACACGGTTGCTTCCTATCGACTTCAACTCATTATCCAAGAAGTTGACCGAGAGACTCCCTTCCAGTACCCTAGAGCTTGCATGCCCTAATGGCAAGTTCTTCACACTTGACGACGAACTCACATCATTGGCTTTCGATTGGGTGATTTCACGAGTGTTCGATGTCAGTTCCTTTATTCACATTTCGTGAACTATGTTGTTGATACCTTGAGAGCCATTGTCATTATTGGCGGTTTCTCTCGCGCTTGTTAACGGTTCACATCATTGACCGATAATCAAGCAACTTTCTAGCATGTTCGACTTCAACACATTCATTCACATGTTAGGATTTGTACTTTGATTGGGTCGTTTGGAGCGCAAGACCCTGGGCTCAAATTACACAAGTCCAGGTTATAGGGCGATGTGACATGATCATGTTGATATACATGTCTCTTTCAGATGGATGGCTGCATCCATACCATGAGTTATTATACAAGATCCTTATCATTATTGGATGGCTGCATCCATACCATGAGTTATTATACAAGATCCTTATCATTATTGGATGGCTGCGACCATACCTTGGTTTCGTTATGATCCTTTCTATTAGATGGTTGCACCCATGCCTTGGATCCATTTACATGATCATTCTTTGGATGGCTGCATCCATATCGTGATTCATGTATCATTATTAAGAGTTTTCAGTGATGTATATGTATCTATGATTGCTTGCAGGTTTTCCAATGATGGACTTTGGTTCCCCACTTCCACTTATAAAGCATTTCACCCCACTCTAGTCGAACTTCATGCTTTAGGTGGCATCTGTTGCACAACATTTTGTCACTGTCCCTGTACTCCCCATCCACAATCCTGTAGGACATCTATAGTGAACCTGGCATGCTTTCCCATCATGAAGAAACTCCCAATATGTCCCTCTTCATAAGCAGAATAATTCCCCTTTGCATCATTTTCCAAGAATATTCCTTTTATCCCAGTTTATAAGACCAGTGCTACTGACCAGTTTCCTCCTCACACCAATTTGTAGAGATTAAAACTAGCCCTCGCACTATACGGAGCGACTAAGCCCTTTTCCAGTCACGCTGATCCTCTTTTGGAAGGTTTTTTAAATAAGGAGCCGAAGCTTCCATGTCTAGAGGCTTTGTAACAGAAGTCTGGTAGATGGTTGGGCCCGATGGAGTTGAGGAAGTCAGTTTGGGCTCCATTCCACTATTAGGATGGAACAAACTCAAGACATAAGACCTTCTCCCATGATGAGAGGAACCATCTCCCATCCATCCAAGCTATATAAACCTCTCTTTTTCCCAAGCAAAAGCTAGTTGGAGTTTTTTAGTAAGTTTGAGTAATCAACAAGTCATCTATAGCTTGTAGCTTTCTAGTGTATGTTTGAGAGAGAATAGTGTGTTTTTGGTTAGGTTTGAGACTAGAGGGAAAGAGGCCTTAAAATTTCCATTGTTGGGGCTATCCATGAAGTGCTAGCAGAAGTGTGGGAACCCGGATATGTCGGAGGAGACCAGCAACATCAAGGCACCGATTGTAATCTCTTTCTGATTCATATAAATGCAACTTTTGATTGATTTCCTATAGGAAGTGTCATTTTACATATTTATGGCTTAATGTTCCTTGACCTATTAAGTAGGCTAAATACAATATTGTATGCTATCACGTTTTCTATTGTTGTTGTTTTCTTGTTTCAGGTATTCGAAGGAAGGAAACAGAAGATAGATGGAGTGAGGAAGCAAGATCATCACCAAGCTGAATAACGTTCTAAGAGGTATGCCGTCTTAATTGATTCTAGCTTAAGGAGATTCTTCATAGATTGTTTGTTTGTGGCTAGACCCGCTCTCTCATGCTAGAGGAATTGTTTGTGTCCGCACTAAGAATTTACCTGCACCAGAATAGCCTAGCAACAACATTTTCTAATGCATCTGCTACTACATTACACATTCTAGGAACATATATAATATTAAAATCTTGGAAATGAGAAACAAAATGCCATACCTCTTGTTGATAACCTTTAAGATGAGGTGACACGCATTGAATAATATTGTGTACATGTCGTACGGCGATTTTAGAGTCACTTACTACTTTGGGAACTCCAACATTGAGGTCGATGGCCTTTTGTAAACCCAAGATGAATTCTTCATATTCTGTCGTGTTTGTGCACTCGAATTCCAAGTGGATTAAGATCAGGTGTTTCCTATGTCACGGGTCTGCTAAAACAAAACCATATCCAGGGCCCTCCTATGCCTTTGAACTGTCAAAGTACAAAATCCAAACATCATATGTACAAGATCTAGGCCCTACACTAGTATTACTACTACTATTTCTATCTACTGTACATAAGTAATTTGTGCCAGTTGGACTGGGAAGGAGATCCAACTATGTGTTAAGGGGGACTATGGATCGCTGGGAAATATAACACCATAGATCAGTTTTTAGAAATAAATTTCCAAATATTAGATCTGTGAAAGCAACTGGTTCATTTTTCCCTCTGTTAAGTTATGGTATGTTCTATGCTTATAGCAGTTTACTTCTTTTCCTTATTATATTCCACAGATTAGCAATCACATGTACATAAAGTAAAGTGCAGATAGAACATTAAACGATCGATAGAAAACAAGCCAAGACAAGAGACACAAGATGTGGCAGCTAGCCAGGGACAAACCCCATAATGTGTGGGGAAACCCTTTGATCAAATCTTCTTTTATCTTCAATAATTCAACAGAGAGAAATAGTACAATAAATCTGATTCATATCAGCAGTAGAAAACCCTAGATCAGCAGCATCAGCATTAGCGCTTCATCATCAAACTAGGGCAGACAATATCTCACAAACCGACCGTCGGATCGGCTTGATTCCACCACCAAAAGTTGCGGCTTCCAGAGGAGGTTTAGATGAACCTACAGCGCAGTTTAGATGAGAAGATCTTCTAGTCCACGTAGGTCAAACTTTACTTCTGCAGTTGCAGCTTCAGTTTCGGCAACTTCCGACTTCAAACTAGGGCAGTTGATATCTTGCAAACCGTCCATTAGATTGACTTGATTCCACCACCAAAAGTTGCGGCTCTCAGAGGAGGTTCAGATGAACCTACAATGCAATTAAGATGAAGAGATATTCTAGCCCACGCAGGTCAAACTTTAATTCTGCAGTTGCAGTGTCAGTTTCAGCAGCTTCCGGCTTCACATGTGTGAGGGAGAGACCCTTTTCTACGCAGTAGAGAAGAGACTCTTTTCTACGCAGTGTAGAGAGAGAGAGAGATGTGATGAGATGAGTGAGTGTAAATGAGGAAAATTCCTCCTATATGTATACACAATGTTGATGTTTGAATAGATGCGACTGTTGCGCTTCTGAGCCTACATGAATTGTAGGTCGGCTTGATAATAATTCCATAATAAAAAAAAGTTCATATCTCTGTAAACACTTATCAGAATCAGATGATATTTATATCAATCCTACACCTCTCGACGAGAGGAATATATAAAAATATTATCAGCCATGAATAAGATGACCCACATGAAGTTTGGCCCTAGTTGCCAATTTTAACACTCCCTCTCAACTAGGTTGAACTTCATCTGCAATCTGTTTGTCGGTCGCTACTATTCATCCATCAAATGCACTGCCCTGTACAACCTAACCCTTGCCCTGCTCCGCTCTATTCTGCCTATTCTGCTTTGTCTTGTTCTGCCCTGTACTGATCTATATTGATCTGCTCTGTTCTGCTTTGCTCTTGCATTGTTCTGTTCTGCTCTACTTTTGTCTGAATTATGAAGAAGAAGAAATGATCGAGGATGTATCATACTGACTCAAAGTCAGTCTCAGAGTATGTACCACTGGTCCCAGGCTAGTCTCAACCAACCCGAAGTCAGCGTCATAGTATGGTACAACTCCACTAGTCCCAAACCAGTATCATCCTCCACTAACTCAAAGTCACTCTTAGAGTGCGTACCACTAGTCCCAGACCAGTCTCAACCGACCCGAAGTCAGCTTCATAGTAGGTACCACTCCTACCATTGGTCCTAGACCAATGTCGCAGTCTCAGTGAGTGTACCACTGGTCCCAGACCAGTCTCAACCGACCGGAAGCCAGTGTCATAGTATGTACCACTCTCACTGGTCCCAGACCAGTACTGCACTGACACAAAGTCAGTCTCAGAGTATGTACCACTGGTCCCAGACCAGTCTCAACTGACTTGAAGTCAGCATCATAGTATGGTACAACTCCTACCACCGGTTCCAGACCAGTATCATTGATCCCAGATCAATGGAGGTCATCCTAGCATAGGGAGTACGGTAGATACAACGATGCGTCTATCGATACTACTAGGGTCCCTAACTTCATTTCCCTGCTCATTGATCAGATGAGAGGTACTTCCCATGAGTCCCAGACTGCATGGGTAGGATGCCTTGACAGGAGAACTAATAAATCCTATCCTGACAGGAGAACACATCAATCCTGCTACAATTTCCATGTAAAACACATCAATCTAGGCCGCCATGGAGAACACATCAATCCAGGCCTCACAGGAGAACACATCAATCCTGCTACAATCGCCATGGAGAACACATCAATCCAGGCCTCACAAGAGAACACATCAATCCTGCTACAATCGCCATGGATAACACATCCATCCAGGCCTCACAGGAGAACATATCAATCCTGCTACAATCACCATGGAGAACACATCAATTCAGGCCTCACAGGAGAACTAATAATATTGCTACACAGGAGAGCGAATCATCATGTTCCACAAGAGAGCGAATCATCTTGTCCCACAAGAGAGCGAATCATCTTGTTCCAGTGTGCACCACCAGGGGAGGGTGAGTCACCCTGTGGTTGTATGTTGCTCCAGTAAGAACTGCAAGCCCTCAGAGCTCCCAGAGCTCAATGTATGCAACATGCAGGACCCTTGTACAAGGGTTTCTTGACGACTCCAAGTCGTTTGGGAAAATCATAGATTAGATCTTTCCTCGGGGCTTTGACAAAGTGTAACGACCTGTACATCATCTTAATGTGATGGAGCCTCCTTGCTCATTGATTTACCATATCCTAGATGATGTCTATCTATTGGAGCAATTGACGAATACGGGATTCCTCAATAATCGAATCCCACCTCTGGTTGTTACAGAGAATCACAATGGTATGTGTTCAAACAGCTCACTGAAGAGCTTCCCCAACCAGGCAGCTTCATACGAGATTATACTCATAGATATGTATATGGTCTCGGTGGTGCTTATGGCAACCGACTTCTGCTTCCTGCTCATCCATTATATTGAAGAAGAATCCAAAGAGAAACAACATTAAAAGTGCTCCAGTGATCCTCCACACTACCTACCTAATTAGCATTCGAATAATCATGTAGTTTCATATTTCCGACAGTGTATCTCAATCCATGAGAAATTGTGTCCTGAAGACATCTCAGAAGATTCTTGGCACGAATCTAGTGAGGCTCAACCAAATATGAGCTCACAATACTAACTGCAAAACATATGTTTGGACGTAGGTTCACCAAGAACATCAACGCGAATGAGTTTTTGAAACTCAGAGGCATTTCCCAAATCTGGTCCGGCATCACTGCCATATAACTTCTAAAATTTAAGATCCTTGAGGTAGTCACAGGCTTGCAGTCCACCATACCAAATCTTTTCAGAATGTTCAGCACATATTTTCCTTGAGATAGGAAAATTCCCTTGGCTTCTGCCACACTTCAAGTCCTTGGTTCTTCATTTCAAATTCAAAAGCCAACTCCCTCTTACATTTGTGAATGAGAGGGTATGCACCTGTTAGAAAGAGGTCATCCACATACAACACCAGTATGACAGGCTTGTCATCTTCAACCTTAAAGTAAAGGTTAGGATCGACTTCACTCCTAGTGAATCCCAGCTTCATCAAGTAGCTATCGATCCTCTCATACCATGCTTAGGGTGCTTGCTTCAGCCCATAGAGAGCCTTCTTCAACCTGAATACATGAGATTTTCAATCATAAATCTCAAATCCTTTGGGTTGCTCCAAATAGAACTCTTCTTTGATCGAACCGTGTAAGAATGCGGTCTTGACATCCATCTGATGTAGGTTCCATCCTTGTGAAGCCATAAGGGCTATGATCAAGCGGATGGTCTTATATCTGGAAACAGGTGCAAATATCACATCATAGTCTATACCTTCCTTCCGGGAGAAATCACGAGCAATAAAATGAGCCTTATACTATTCCGTACTTCCATCTACTGCAGCTTTATCTTGTAAAGCCATTTTGAAGTAACAATTGTCTTGTCCTGGGGTCTGGGAACTACTTCCTAGACATCATTCTCCATAATCGTCATAGCATCCTTCCATACTTGATGCTTGACAACATCTGAGAATGATGAAGGTTCATTTTGTATAATCGTGCTCATGATGGTTAGGTATCCCTGATACCTGTTAGGTTTCTTACTTTAACGAAAGGTTCCTCGGGGTGCAACATGTCCTTCAACATCATCAAGTATCCCCCTAAGCCATGGAGGCCTCTTCATAGAAGAGGGAGGCTCAGGTGGATAAATAGGATCCATGGGTACCTTCACATCAAGAATTATTACATCATCTACCCATAGAGACAGCTTCCACAATCGTACGGTTCTTCCTTTCCGCCACACCATTCTGCTCAGGAGTATGTGGTGTAGTAGTCTCCCTCTTAATGCTAGCCTCAGATATGCCTAAGTGAACCAACTGTAATATATCGGAGGTCTTGCTTTGACTTGAGGGGAATGGTCCCCTTTTGAGCTTTCCTTCGGCACATCCCGGACATAAACCTTCTTTATTTACTTGGAATTCGGGCATCCCTATTACCATCTGTCTTACATCGGGTAAAGCTTTGTAATGAAGGTGGGCAAACCTCCGATGCCAAAGTTCGGATTGAAGAGATGTGTCATAAGATATGACACCTAATGGACTTCCATCGACCTGATATAATGAATCAACACGAAACCCAAGAGTAAAGGCATCTTTAACATTATTTTTCCATATACATACCTTGCCATCGCTGAAGGTTACCTTGTAACCTTTATCTTCCATTGTCGAGATGGACACCAGGTTCTTTCGGAGGTCAGGTGCATTTTATACATCCTGGAATTTCTAGCCTTCTTGAATGGTTGTCCTCTTCCTTGATTTCCAGCATTCCTTTTACCTTTGCTATTCAATTTTCCATCCCTTCGATTACCATGAGAGGGATTTTGATCATCGTCACGGTGAGAGTCCTTTCTATCAGGGCATTCCCTTGCATAGTGACCTGCTTTATTGCAAATGTAACATCATCCTTTTCTTCCACCCTTAGGTCCAACCTTTCTTTTTGATTTAGACCCAGAATTATTTATTTTCTTAGCATGAGAAGAAAAAGAAGCAGGAGGACCTTTAGGCAAGGGAATTTCTTGCTCTTCTACCCTTGTTTCTTCTTGAATGCATCTAGCCATTAATTCCTCAAAACCAAGAATTATATTATTGTTCAAAAGAGTAGTCCTGAACACATACCATTTGGATGGTAATCCTCCAAGAGTCATGAGTTCCATTTCTCTGTCAGTAATAGTCTCCCCAATAGATAGGAGATCGTTCTTGATCTCAATGATTCTTAAGAAGTATGCTTGCATACTGTCATCTTTACCCTTCTTGATTTCCCTCAGTTTATTTCTAAGAAACAAAACTTGATTTGCATCATTAACTTTAAATATACTCACCAGTCTATCGTAGATTTCCTTGGAGGTGTCCAGTTCAGAGGTGTAGGCCACCAAGTGCTTGTCGATGGAGTCCTGGATGATCTTATTTGTTTTGACTTCTCTATTCTTCCATTTGTTCCTGGCAGCAGGAGGTGCATTTGATGGAGGCTCAACAATATTGCCTCTCACATGATCCAACACACCTTGATCCTCAAGGGTTAGATCGATAGACATCTTCCATCTGTGATAGTTAGCTTTCTCACGGAGCTTGTCTTCGACAGGAAAGAGTGTTGTTGACCCCATCGTTCTTTTAGGATAAACTTGCCAATCTTCTCTTCGGTGATTTCTCTTGCTCTTGCTGAGGCTTTATCTTCACCTTAGCTTTGATACCATGTTAAGTTATGGTATGTTCTATGCTTATAGCAGTTTACTTCTTTTACTTATTATATTCCACAGATTAGCAATCACATGTACATAAAGTAAAGTGCAGATAGAACATTAAACGATCGATAGAGAACAAGACAAGACAAGAGACACAAGATGTGGCAGTGATGAAAAGAGATCCTGGTGTAAGCCAAAATCCCTTTCCACTTAAGAAAACTCAACCTGGGCATGTAGGTGAAGCGGTTTAAACTTCTCATTATGTGACGTGGCTCTTTATAAAATCGCCCATCTCCCTAATGGGATTCTAAATCACTATCGTAATTCATTAATATATATATACGTTAAGGGTTAAAACCCCAGACCATGCATAATACTAACACACGTATTATCAACGACAGTATACTCGCTCAACGTTGACGTCATGAAATGATAGACCGGTTTTCCAGAAATAGAGAAACGAGACTTGTTATGGCTCCGCATCACAGTTCTGAAGGCGTCGACTCTGAAGATTCCGTATAGATTGGTCTTCTTCGACTTACCGTAAACGCAATCTCCGCATTCTCCAGCGAACAAAGGAATCACATGATCTCCTTCCTTGAGATCTGTTACGCCTTCTCCCACGCTCTCCACAATCCCTGCAGCCTCGTGGCCAAATATGTGTGGGTCTTCATTGCTATCGAGCATCCCTTTATCCACTTAACAACATCGTTTGAAAATCGCCACAAGCATACAAGATAGGTGTCAAGTCACAAACCATAACACACACATGGAAATATATGTATTTTACTGATAATACTTCTGACTCTATAAACGTCGGCAATTGCATGCACTTTCCAACTGTTTCTGATTCGGTTACATTGGCCACAGTTTCGATCCGATTCTGAAATCAGAAATCGGCATTTCAACGTGGGCTCCCATTTTACTGCGTTACGATGTGGAATGGTTCTCTGCGCCACACTCTATAACAGATTTATCACGCAGTTCATATAAATTCCGGCATCAACAGACAATCACATATAATCGCCATCAATTTTCTAAGTGATGGATGTCCAATCAAGCTCACAACACATGATTTCAACCATAAATTCAAACTGTAAAAACTCATAACTCAATAGACAGAAAATTGACATAATATATAGTTTTGATTATATACAAAAGACCACTGATCTAAGGCGTTGCAGCCTTAGCCAACAACTCTACACAGGCTACATTGTATTCTTACTAGCGCGCCCCTATCTCATGCACACAAACATATTTATAAAGCATTTACAAAGGCGTGAATCAGTTACAAAAATCTCTCAAAAATACATGCACGTAGATAACAATCCATCAAATCCTCTTTAAATCTGTTTTAGAGCAGATTTTCCTCCTGTTTTCCAGCTTAACTGTCCACGTCTTCATCGCTCCTCTTGGATTCCTTTTTAAATTAGAAAAGGGTCAAATGCTCCTGCATCAGACTCCCGAGGTAAAAAAAAAAAATTTATGACCTCCTGGTCATATGCTTCCCCTGGTCCTCAGCAATTCTACCCACTGTATCTCTTCAGTGGAACTGCCTTCATGATCTTCTGTGAGCTGCAACCAACCGCTGTAGTAACAGTCTCCTTCTGTTACACGATACCTCACCAAGCCCTCCGCACTCGGTCTTTTGGCATCTTTCTGGTTCTCTTCTCTGGAACCAATTGAGCACACCTTGCTCTAGGTTGCTGCAAATCTTCTCACCTTCCGCTACCGCCATCTGCACGACGGTAAGACCACAAACTCGCCAGCTTTAACACAACTGTACCTCCTGCTTCATCTTCTCTCTGGAATCCTTCTCCTCGCAGGAAATTTTCCCTGCTCTGATACCACTTGATGAAAAGAGATCCTGGTGTAAGCCAAAATCCCTTTCCACTTAAGAAAACTCAACCTGGGACTGTAGGTGAAGCGGTTTAAACTTCTCATTATGTGATGTGGCTCTTTATAAAATCGTCCATCTCCCTAATGGGATTCTAAATCACTATCATAATTCATTAATATATATATACGTTAAGGGTTAAAACCCCAGACCATGCATAATACTAACACACATATTATCAACGACAGTATACTCGCTCAACGTTGACGTCATGAAATGATAGACCGGTTTTCCAGAAATAGAGAAACGAGACTTGTTATGGCTCCGCATCACAGTTCTGAAGGCGTCGACTCTAAAGATTCCGTATAGATTGGTCTTCTTCAACTTACCGTAAACGCAATCTCCGCATTCTCCAGCGAACAAAGGAATCACATGATCTCCTTCCTTGAGATCTGTTACGCCTGCTCCCACGCTCTCCACAATCCCTGCAGCCTCATGGCCAAATATGCGTGGGTCTTCATTGCTATCGAGCATCCCTTTATCCACTTAACAACATCGTTTGAAAATCGCCACAAGCATACAAGATAGGTGTCAAGTCACAAACCATAACACACACATGGAAATATATGTATTTTACTGATAATACTTTTGACTCTATAAACGTCGGCAATTGCATGCACTTTCCAACTGTTTCTGATTCGGTTACATTGGCCACAGTTTCGATCCGATTCTGAAATCAGAAATCGGCATTTCAACGTGGGCTCCCATTTTACTGCGTTACGATGTGGAATGGTTCTCTGCGCCACACTCTATAACAGATTTATCACGCAGTTCATATAAATTCCGGCATCAACAGACAATCACATATAATCGCCATCAATTTTCTAAGTGATGGATGTCCAATCAAGCTCACAACACAGGATTTCAACCATAAATTCAAACTGTAAAAACTCATAACTCAATAGACAGAAAATCGACATAATATATAGTTTTGATTATATACAAAAGACCACTAATCTAAGGCGTTGCAGCCTTAGCCAACAACTCTACACAGGCTACATTGTATTCTTACTAGCGCGCCCCTATCTCATGCACACAAACATATTTATAAAGCATTTACAAAGGCGTGAATCAGTTACAAAAATCTCTCAAAAATACATGCACGTAGATAACAATCCATCAAATCCTCTTTAAATCTGTTTTAGAGCAGATTTTCCTCCTGTTTTCTAGCTTAACTGTCCACGTCTTCATCGCTCCTCTTGGATTCCTTTTTAAATTAGAAAAGGGTCAGATGCTCCTGCATCAGGCAACTAGCCAGGGACAAACCCCACAATGTGTGGGGAAACCCTTTGATCAAATCTTCTTTTATCTTCAATAATTCAACAGAGAAAAATAGTACAATAAATCTGATTCATATTAGCAGTAGAAAACCCTAGATCAGCAACATCAGCATTAGCGGCTTCATCATCAAACTAGGGCAGATGATATCTCACAAACCGATCGTCGGATCGGTTTGATTCCACCACCAAAAGTTGCGGCTTCTAGAGGAGGTTTAGATGAACCTACAACATAGTTCAGATGAGGATATCTTCTAGTCCACGCAGGTCAAACTTTACTTCTGTAGTTGCAGCTTCAGTTTCGGCAACTTCCAGCTTCAAACTAGGGCAATCGATATCTTGCAAACCATCCTTCAGATTGACTTGATTCCACCACAAAAAGTTGCGGCTTTCAGAGGAGGTTTAGATGAACCTATAACATAGTTTAGATGAGGAGATCTGCTAGTCCACACGGGTCAAACTTTAATTCTGCAGTTGCAGCGTCAGTTTCAGCAGCTTCAAGCTTCACATGTGTGAGGGAGAGACCCTTTTCTATGTAGTAGAGAAGAGAAGAGACTCTTTTCTGTGCAGTATATATAAAGAGAGATGTGATGAGATGAGTGAGTGAAAATGAGGAAAAGTACTGCTATATTTATACACAACGTTGATGTTTGAATAGATGCGACTATTGGGCTTCTGAGCCTACATGAGTTGTAGGTCGGCTTGATAATAATTCCATAATCAAAATAGATTCATATCTCTGTAAATACTTATCGGAATCGGATGATATTTATATCAATCCTACACCTCTCGATGAAAGGAATCTAATAAAAATATTATCAGCCATGAATAAGATGACCCACATGAAGTTTGGCCCTAGTTGCCAATTTTAACACCCTCGAAGGGTGTAACAATATGTTTCATGTAAGGCTCTGAGTTAACCCAAATTTGGTTGTTTCTGCCCTTATATGGAAGCCATAAATGTGACCATTCCATAGAAAAATACCCTTGTAGTTTTTTGCACCAGTCTCTGCTCAACAATACACCATATGCTTTTGGGATGTCCACAATTACTATATTTATACACTATTGGAATCATTGGTCGGATGATAGGCGAATAAGCACAATTCTGAGTTTACCTATAGCATGAACTATTGGGTTGTGTTATATTCTTTCCATGAATAACCTACGTAGAGAACCGGGGGGTTAGATGGGGGGCAGAGCCCCCCCTTCGTTGCATTTATTGTGCAGTGAAATTTTTTTTTGGACCCTATATTAGGTTGGGCAAACCTACCTATGGTTTTTGGTCCATGGTTTTGGATGTGATGGTTTTCGGTCCATGTTATTGGATGCTTCGACATGTATACATATGTACTATAACATTCAAAGGAACATAATGAAAAATCAAGCTGGTAGTCCTGGTTTTGGGATCCAGTGGGAAAATCTCTGTGTATATGTGTTTTATGTCTTATGCTCTCGCATTGTTTATTTTTCTGTGTTTTAGAATTCGTATGCAGGTAATTTCTGTACGGGGTTAAAATCTACATTTGGTATCAGAGCTGTTTTGGCTTCAAGGGGACAACTTTGTTGCTGAGGGGTTTCGCTCAGGCCTATGGTAGACCCTGTTCAGTGGGAGATCTGCGAGATCGATTCTTGTGGTGAAAGAAGATGGTGAGCAGTGGAAAGATAGAGTCGAGAAATTTAATGGTCAGAGTTTTGAGTTGTGGAAACTCAAGATGGAGGATCTGTTGGTGGATAAAGATCAGTGGATCATGGTAGATCCTGGTACTAAACCAACAGTAGTGTCCGATGAAGAATGGAAGAAGTTGGATTGGAAGGCAAAGAGCACAAGATGATTATGTGTCTCAGATTCAGTATTGCTGAATGTATTAGGGGAAGCTACGACGAAGGATTTGTGGGACAAGTTAGGGACTTTGTACCAATCTAAGTCTCTGGTGAATAAACTGTTCTTGCGGAAAAAGATGTATAACCTGAGGATGAAAGATGGAGACCCAGTGACAGAGCATCTGAACACATTTAATACTATGGTAAGTCAGTTAGCATCTGTTGATATTAAAATTTCAAATGAAGATAAGTGCATCAATTTGTTGTGTTCTCTACCAGATTCGTGGGATAGTCTGGTTATTGTAATAGGTAATAATGAAATTGCCTTGCAGTTTGATGAAATAGTCTCAGCCTTACTGACGGAGGATATGAGACGGAAAAATATGGAGAGCCAGAATGGTGATGCCTTGTCTATACGAGGATGGTCCCAGAACAGAAACAAAAATAAGTCATCGAGTGGGAGATCTAAATCTAGAGGGAGATCTAAATCTCCAAGAAAACATGGAAAGGTGGTCTGTTGGAAATGCGGAAAGGAAGGGAACTTCAAAAGGGACTATAAATCTAAAGCTCTTGATAAAGGAAAGGGATCTGATGATTCTCCTTCTATAGAGGTGAAAACCACCTCAGACGAAGGTGGGGATGTGTACTTGGCTTCTTCAAGTACATATGTAGATCATGAGGCATGGTTGATTGACTCAGGTGCATCCTTTCACTTCACTCCCCATAGAGATTGGTTCTGCGAGTATGATAAATACGATGGTGGTGATGTCTTCTTGGGGGATGATAGGAAGGCTAGAATCGTTGGTCGTGGAAAAGTAAAGTTGAAGTTGCAAGGTGGAAGGGTTAGAACACTTCCGGGTGTTCTACATATTCCTGCGTTGGCTAGAAATCTGGTTTTTATAAGCAAGCTGGTTGATGCAAGTGTAAAGACAATGTTCGAGAAAGATACCTGCAAGATGGTTCAGGGAGCACTGGTATTGATGTGGGGAGTTTGGATTGGAACTGTATACAAGTTGCAAGGTAGCACTATTGTTGATGGGTGCAATAGTTCTGTGGTTCCTGAAAGTGGAGCAGAAAATCTAGTGGTCTCTGGAGAGAAGACCATGCTGTGGCATCAAAGGCTTGGACATATTGGAGAGAAGGGCCTTTGAATACTTCATGGTAAAGCTATGGTAGAAGGTATGAGTAATAACTCTCTGGATTTTAATTTCTGTGAAAATTGTGTATACGGGAAGCAGAATCGTGTGAGTTTCCCCTCTGGTGGTAAGAGGGCGAAACAGATATTAGAGCTTGTGCATAGTGATTTGTTTGGACCTGTGAAGGTTCCATCACTGGTTAAGTCTGTGTACTATGTATCATTTATAGATGACTTCTCAAGGAATACATGGATATATTTCCTTAAGAAGAAATCTGAAGTCTTTGATAGGTTTAAAGAATTTAGGGCTCTGGTGG
The DNA here is from genome assembly GCA_031772625.1 of Pinus tabuliformis. Classification (NCBI taxonomy): domain Eukaryota; kingdom Viridiplantae; phylum Streptophyta; class Pinopsida; order Pinales; family Pinaceae; genus Pinus; species Pinus tabuliformis. The sequence goes on along the minus strand of CM062805.1, from coordinate 696,358,619 downwards.
AAAACCAGAGAGAGAAGAAGATAAAGGTGTTGAGGATAGATAACGGTGGAGAGTTTTACAGTAAGGAATTTGAAGAATTCTATAAGAAGTGTGGTATAGCACGGCAGAAGACTACTCCATATACACCTCAGCAAAATGGAGTTGCAGAAAGAATGAACAAGACGTTGATGGAAAGGGCAAGAAGCATGCTCAGTGGTGCCGGGTTAGGACAAGAATTCTGGGCAGAGGCGGTGGAGACAACATGTTACTTGGTCAACAGATCACCTTCATCAATGTTGGAGGATAAGACTCCACAAGAGGTATGGACCGGTAAGAAACACTCTCTTTCACATCTGAGGGTATTTGGATGTGATGCATATGTACATGTTCTAAAGGAGAAACAAACCAAGTTGGATAGTAAATATGAAAAATGCATCTTTATTGGGTATAAGGATGGTTTAAAGGGTTATAAGCTTTGGAGCCCAGCAACAAGGAAGGTTGTGTATAGCTGAGATGTGGTGTTCAGAGAGGTGAAAGATGTTATTAAACATGAAGTCCAACCAAAGGAACCTGAAAAGATAGAGTTTGAGCTAAAGGAGGAAGAATCAGAAGATGAAGAGCCACAAACTCTGGGTGTAAGAGGATCAGTTCGAGAAAGAAGGCAGCCAGAAAGGTATAGTCCATTTGCTTTCTATTCAAATTTTTCTTTATCTATTACTGATGATGATCCCAGAACTGTGAAGGAAGCAGTAGATTCAGAGGATGGAAAACTCGGAAAGAGACCATGGTTGATGAAATGGCATCTTTTCACAAAAAATGAGGCTTGGGATTTGGTGGAGTTGCCAATTAGAAGGAAACCCATTGGCAGCAAATGGGTGTTCAAGAAGAAGACAAATGCAGAAGGAAAGGTGGAGAAATACAAAGCTTGATTGGTAGCAAAAATTTATTCCCAAGTGCCGGGAATTGATTTTGGTGATATTTTTTCTCCTGTTGCCAAGGTAACTTATATTAGGTTACTTTTATTTATTGCTGCTGCTTTTGATTTTAAGGTAAAACAGATGGATGTGAAGACAACATTTCTTCACGGGGATCTGGAAGAGGAGATCTACATGAAGCAACCTGAAGGATTTGTGGTGAAGGGTAAGAAAGAACTGGTATGCAAGTTAAAGAAGTCTCTGTATGGGTTAAAACAGACACCAAGGATGTGGTATCAGAAATTTGATACATTCATATGGGGACTTGGCTTCACTAGAAGCAAAGTAGCTCATTGTGTATATTTTAAATTAATTGGTGACCGTGTTATTTATCTCGTCTTGTATGTGGATGATATGTTGCTGGTTGGAAATGACAATGAAATTATCTAGGATTTGAAGACCCAATTGTCCTCCAAATTTGACATGAAATATCTTGGTGTTGCAAACTATACTTTGGGCATGGAAATTAAAAGAGATCGAGCAAAGAGGAAGCTTTGGTTAAACTAGAGGAAGTATATTGAGACAATACTGCAGAGGTTTAATATGCAGGATAGTAAACCGGTGAAGGTTCCTATTCCTGTAGGTGCAAAGTTATCTGCTGTATAGTGTCCCAAGACACAAGAAGATAAAGAGGATATGTTCCATGTTCCATATAGTGCAGTCGGTAGCCTAATGTATGCAATGGTCTGCACCAGACCAGACATTGGACATGCAGTAGGAGTATTGAGCAGGTTTATGTCATAACCAGGGAAGGAGCACTGGACAACAGTGAAGCGGGTTTTCACGTATTTGTGTGGCACTAGTGATTATGGTTTTTGCTACCAAGGAAGACCAGGATTGGACAAAGTTTTGGATATCCGTGGCTTTGTTGATGCATACTGGGCTGGAGATTTCGATCAGAGAAGATCTACAAGTGGGTATGTGTTTAACCTATTTGGAGGTGCAGTCACTTGGATGAGTAAGAAACAATCTGTAGTGGCACTATCAACTACAGAGGCAGAATACATGGCAGCCACTCATGCAAGCAAGGAAGCAATTTGGTTGTAGAGATTGTGTTCAAGTATGGGGTTAGTACAGGGAGCTATAAGGATAGACTGTGATAGCCAAAGTGCAATTTTCTTGGCAAAGAACCCTGCTTATCATTCAAAGACAAAACACATTGATGTTTAATATCACTTTGTGAGGGATATGATAGAAGACAAAAAGGTGTTGCTAGTAAATGTGGACAATTTCAAGAATACTGCAAATGCATTGACAAAATATATGAGCTCTGAGAAGTTCTCCTGGTTTAGAGAAACAATGAGCGTTTCAGGGCTAGAAAAATGACTAAGCTCTCCTGTGGCCCCCTGTGGAAAGAAAAAAACAAGTGGGAGATTGTTGGGTTATGTTATATTCTTTCCACGACTAACCTACGTAGTGAATTGGGGGGTTGGAGGGGGGGCAGAGCCCCCCCTTCGTTGCGTCGATTGTGTAGCAAGGGGTTTGAGTAGCCCCCCTCTACGGGGTCTGTGGCAGCGCCCCGGGAATTTTTTTTTGGACCCTATATTAGGTTGGGCGAACCTACCTATGGTTTTCGGTCCATGGTTTTGGACGTGATGGTTTTCGGTCCATGGTATTGGATTCTTCGACATGTATAAATATGTATTGTAACATTGAAAGAAACATAATGAAAAATCAAGCTGGTAGTCCTGGTTTTGGGATCCAGTGGGAAAATCTCTGTCTATATGTGTTTTATGTGTTATGCTCTCGCATTGTTTATTTTTCTGTGTTTTAGAATTCTTATGCAGGTAATTTCTGTACAGGGTTAAAACCTACATGAATAAGGGTCCTGTCTAGCTGAATAATCTATGCATCTGTCTTATCCTGATTTGCATTAATTTTCTTTGCTATAGATAGGGGCATTACATTTACAGATGCACCGAAATCAACTAAGCAATTGTGTACATTGTAATTGAAAATTTTAAACGTTAACAAAAACGAAGGGCAGAGTGTATTTGCGTCCAATGTTAAATCATTAAGCACGGATTCCAGGGGACCAAAAGGCTTAACAAATCCCTTCTATGAAGAAGCGGAGTTACCTGAGGTGGGTTGTTTAAGAGCGCGAACAAGCAGTTCCCACTTTCTCACAATCCTTGTAAGTTTAAAGAGTGAGATGTTGGCACAAGCTTTCTTCATGTCTTCAACGATGTTATAATCAAGTGCGTAAGACATTTCTGAAGTGTCTAGAGGAGTAACCTTATCTACTACTTTTGAAATGATGGACTTTCTTTTGTTGTTCACGGAAGTACTTTTCATTGTATCCACATTTCCAGACTTGCTCTGAGTGTTCTGGGTTGAGTTGACAGGCAGTGTGATCTTCCTTAGCAATTTCTCTTTCAATTTCTGCCTCGTTAACTGTTGTTCAAATACTGACCATTGGATTCTCAAGTTGTATTGACTATTCTACTTTTGGGTCAGGTCCTCACTCAATGGATTTTTACGACACTTTTCTTTTCAGCTACATAAACACAATTGAGTGTATTCATTGTGTTCCCAACGCTCACAATTTTTTCTTCTCTTCCACTGGTTCGCTCTACTCATCAGAAAGTACTATATCAATAATATGTGTATCTAGAGCATTCATGTTGTGGTTCCATTGCATGCATGTTTTTTCTAAATGATACTCTTCATTAAACGAACAATATTGGTCCATGCCCATACTCTCAACATTCAACACAACGTTTGAGGTCTACGCAGACTTGGTCGGCTGGTTGTTTTTGCTGTCGGAGTTGGTGACCCTTCTTAGAATGTTGAATCTAGGAGGCTTGTTGCTCACGGTGGTCTTGCTTGACCTCTGCTTTAACTTTGCCAACTCATTGGAAAGAGACTTGATAGTGCGAGTCAAGCTCTCAAGATCGACAAATTCCTTTTCCTTAGCCTTGCTTATGGAGGCTTGAGAAAATTTTCCCATGAATTTCAATTCCTTTGATGGTTTATCATCAATAATGACTCCGATTGCACGAAAGTCCTTTTCAACTGCGATATCTTCTTCATAATTTTTTGCTAAAGTTTCTTTCGCAGTTCTTTTCACGAACTGCATGATGCTTGTTGGTAAGGCAGATGTGTAGTAATCAATAGTGATGGACTCACGAGGTTTCGTATCTGCAGGGAATTTATTCAATATGTGGTTAAAACTGTAATTGAAATCTTTTACTTTCTCTTTGTGCTCCATATTAAGATTGTCCAACTCTCTTAACAACATGGCGGGGATTTTGTCATCAACAAACTTTTCAAGAATTTTTTTTTAAACCCCTTCCAATTCTGGATAGAGTTCAAAGGAAGACTGTGGTACCATACAACTACTCTGCCATCTAAGGTACACATAAAAATTCTACATGCAACCTCCTCATAATGTACCTATAGCATTTTCATATGTAGGTAGAAGTTGTCCAAATGGTCCTCCGTTTTCACTGCTTCGTTAAGGTCATACTTTGTTAACAACTTTTCTGGGTTCCTTGGTAGCTTCTGTAGAACATCTAGCAATGCAAGTGGGCCCTAAGACATCTAGTCTAGATCTTGGTCTGCCATATCTTCGTCTTTGTTTTCCTCCTCTTCATTAGAATCTGATGGATCTTCTTCTTCTTCATCCTCGCCTAACCGGCATAAAGTATTGTTTGAGACTACAATGTTATCTCCATCACCACCATTATAAGATGGAGTTTGTTCTGGTTTCTCTTTCTACAGACTCCGCTAACTCTTCAAGGGTGGCGAGAAGAAAATATTCAAATGTAGAAACTATTACCTCGGTAGGATTGGTTGGGTTCTTCTTCGAAAATAAGGAATATTTTGTACTCCAGAATCAACCCAATAGCTCTTGCGAACTTACAGGTTATAGGACGGATGGCCCAGATCCGGTTGTAAGAAATTTCACAAGTTTATATAATCTCAAGCTAAGAAGATCCACCAACTTTAGGAATATGATTAGGGGAGGTGCTAGGAATAATACTGCCTTGACCGAAAGAAGTAGGATTAGGGTGGGTGAGATTATTAGCCATAAAAGTCTAGTTGCCCTCCTTTTAGTGCAAAAAATGTTGATAGTTTTAGACCTTCCAACATTCAAGGAGTATCCCTGATATGTGATCCCAATTAGGCCTCACACCATTTAGGATAGGAGCCCCATCTAGAATACAACTCAATTACCATTTTCTTAAATATTTTCCTTGGCTCTAACTATCAGCAAGAGAGAGGAATGCATTAGTGCCTTCAAAAAGCTAGTAAGTGTGCCTGGTGAGTGTTTGGTTGTAGGTGTGGTAAGGTTCTTCTACTGCGGAGGGAAGGAGAAAGTGACCCTTTGAGAGAGAGGTAATAGTACCACCCTAGCAGAGACACACATGAACATAAAGGATCCATTTAACATCGAGCATAATAGTCCACAAAGATGCGATGGTCATTGTGACCAATACAACACATTATCAATATGATAAGCACTAAAATAATAGAAATACTAATTTAGTATAGGTGAAAGCAAACATGAATCATAAACATTCATAAAACAGTCTTACAAATATTCATAATCCATGCATGAAGAACGTGTTGGCCATCAGGCTTCATATATTAAGTAAAATTCCCAAGACACATGTATACATCAAACACCACTAGCTTCAATAGTGGAGCATTGGAGCCACCACTTGCTCAAAAGAAAGAGCTTGTCTCTCTAATGCCTTGCAAGAGGAGCCAAGTTGAAAAAGTCCTTTTGTCATACAATGAGGGTGTATATATAACCAATGGGGTGATGCTTCACCTCCCTTGTGACTCTTTGATTGCCCTCATGGTTTTTTGACTTCCTATGACTTTTCGACTTTACATGACTCTTCATCCTCTGTACATGTCCTTTGGACTTCCACTTTACAATACATTTTGAACAAAAATTTACATTATCCACAAAAGTGATGTGGCACATAGTGACTCATGACATGACACTGATGATATAGTATACCTAGGGGGGATAATATGGGGTATAGAGGGAGGTACCCAAGGGAATAATGTAATAATGTGATGCGTGTTTCAGGGAAAACTAGTGTCGATTTGAACTGCTAGTCCCACTAAGACGGGTAGCTATCTTAGAAACAAAAAATGAGAGCTCTTCAAGAGTTCCTTTAAGTGTGATAGATGGAAGAGAAGAAAAGAGGACCAACTTGGATCTTCCGCTTTGATCCTAGCTTGATTTCTCCTTTCCTTGATAGAATTTTCCACTCCTCTCTTACTTGTACCGCTTCAAAGAGTACCTGTAGAGTCAAAGTAACATCAAACTATCAAAGCATCTCTATCTAAAACATCATAAACAATGCGGAATTAGAAACACATCGACCATACAATTGCATTCATAAACAAGATTCACAAATACAAGATTATATGGAGGAAAAATCAAAGAACTTTATTAATAGTAATGTAAGAGAGGATTACAACCCATCTTTCTGATCTAGCATCATCCTCCCAGTTGTAGAAGCCCTCTTCGCCTCATGAACAAACAAATCACCCAACAATGCAATGTCTCTTCCCACCAAACCAACATCACTTCCTTACAAAATACAAAATTCCAGCCTCTAGATCTCTCATATGGGGGATCCATTTATAGATGTCTTGCAAGGGTGTGAGTCAGCTTTGGGTTCTTGATTAGTGTCATTCCATTGATAGTTCTTGATTCCACTTGGAGATTTCATGATCTCTTACTCATCCCTAGGTGGATTCAGAGACGCAAGTGTCACATGAGAAGTTTCTGGAAGATTCCATGATCATCCACCTCGCAAACTATCTCTGCCATTTGTCTATTCTCGCTCATCGCACCCCACAGAAGGCCATTTGAGTATGCATCGCACCTGGCCAGTTAGGCAGTTAATATGCATCACACCTTGCCATGGAGCAGTCTGTATGGTCCAGGTTTGAGTAGTTTTTCAGGTGGAACTTCTGGGAAATGATGTAATTAGTTGACCATGATCCTTTAGGGTGTGAAACAACACTTTTAGGGACTTAAGGATCCCTTAGTTTATGGACATATGAGTTTGGGGTTGCAGTGCCCAAATATGTCTATAACAGCTGCCCCCTAAAGCATGAGGTTGTAAATCTTCTGATGTTGGGTGAAATGCTTTATTCATGAGGATCTGAGGTATTCGTACTGGAAGGTGACCTGTATAAGATACAATACAATACATCATCATCATATTATTTTCATGATCTAGCTAAGGCGGGCATTCCCATGCTCAGCTTTATAAATTCATTTTCATGTACATAGGACAAACAATCGTCTGTTGTTGCAGACTGGTGATTCTTCGCATGAAGAGTCATCTTCCCTGGCTTAGATGACTATCTGTGTAGCTTCTGTGTACAATTGATGTCTTTATTTTCCTGAATATATCGCAGCCTGGATGGATGAAACTAGATCCGGGGTCTTCAAAACTCGTCCAATCTTCGCCCGATGTACAAGTCGATCCATGTGAAAAGATGTTCTGAAGTCAAACATGGAAAGACATCGCCTGATTACCAGCCAATGATGTAAGCTGTTAACAGACGTGAGAGGAGTCACCGATAATGATGATGATCCTCAAGGTACTATAGTACAATTCACGTGGTGTGAATATATGAGCCGATGTCGAACACCATGCAAAGTCTTTCGGTCGAAGGTCATTGATGTAAACCTGTCGCCAGAAGTGAGAAACTTGCCATTGAGGCATGCAAGCTTCAAAGTACTGAAAGGGTTGTTTCTAAGTCAACTTCTTGGATAATGAGCTGATGTTGACAAGAAGTGACCTGTTGTAGGAGGGCCTTGATGTATCACACATCTACGACGCGAAATGGAGCAAATGATTTTTGTGAAGGTGAAAACGATCTGACGATATAAGGTTCAGGAATGGCGGCCATGAAAAATGTAGTGTGGATGTAGTGCAGTGGATGAGGCATTTGTTGGATGGTGAATTCTCTAAATGACTTCTCTTGAACATATTGGCGACACTGATATGGACTGGTAGAGTTAACCCCATGGATGGCACGGCGGACCAATGGTGATGGTGAACGGAAAAACCCAACCCATCTCAATCACGATGATGGAGTGAAAGTGTTATGTTCAAGAGCGACTTGCTACCAATAGAGTTCTTCAAGTTTTCTTCCCATTTTTCCCTAGTCATTACTGACTAGTGCCTCTTTATTTTTGACAAGCTTGAGGAGGATAATGTATGCTTGGTCTATAATTTTCCCTTCGGGCAAACCTGTCGCTTTGTGTTTAGCGAGCCTAGCATGAGTGAAACTCGTCCTTGTCTAGATGGACAAGTTTGTTGCTATTGTTTTAACGAGTTTAACGACAAAGAAAACTCGGTCCTTTTCATGTTTAGAGAGTTTGAAAATGGATGAAAAGGAGACTCCAACTATCCCTTTTCATGGCATAATCCCTTAAGTCTGAAAAAGTGTAAAATAATATGAAAGGGATGACTTTTTTATAGTTTTAGCAAGCCGACAAAGACAAGCACTCGATCTTTTTGTTTAATAATCCCTCGGGTCCAAAAAGATTAAAATATATGAGAGGGATGGCATCCCATTTACTTTAACGAGCTGGAAAGGCCAATAGCTCGACAATCTTTTTATGTTTAACGAGTCTAAAAAGAGTTTAAAAGAGACTCGTTTTTGAGGAACAAGTGGTATTTCTGGGTAGCAGCTAGTTCCAGGTAAGTTTGGAACTTCTCAAAACATGGCAGTGTGAAGAGGGTGGCAATTAGAATCACTCATCGCAGATGTTCCTCAAAAGGGTAAACAATAAAGTGGAAGCACATGGTCGACCAAATGAAATGGAGGTGATGGAAGGAACACAACCAAAGTTCAAAAAGGGCAGATAGCAAAGCGATCACAAAGGTTATTTACCAATGGCGGGTTTATTTTTTAATGAGCTTGAACCTTGTGCCAGCATGTGGTCAGTGTAGGTTGATTTTTTAACGAGCTTGAACCTTGCAGGAACATTGCTCTTACCAGTCTTTTGATAATGTCTCTTGGTAGATTTATTTTTTAATGAGCTTGATCACTACTATAACATGTGCTCATGACCTTTTTATGTAAGCTAGAAACGACCGGGCTACGAGGTTAAAGGGTTAAGAACCTACAAACTAAGAAAATCAAAGGTCGCTTTTCACTTGCATGCAAAGGTTTGCATGCCCCCAAGTCTTTCAGTAAAGGAGAGTTTCCAGGTTATCAAATGGAAGTCCTTGCGGTTAGGCAAGATCGTTTCCGTTGGGAGACAAAAAATCTTCCTTTGCGATGTCCATCGAAATAGACAAAGGTGATTGCTGTGAGCTTCCAATCACATAATGTACGAAGGTGAATGCTTTGAGCTTCCATTCACTATCGTACAAAGGAAATAATCATGTCAAACTGATCACATAACCTATATGGGAATGTTATTCGGTCCAAGTATTATGACCTTTCAAGAAAATCTCTCTTTTCCTCTGGGTTCTCCTACCGAAGCAGACTAGGGTGCATGCCCCCTAATCTTCATCACACTCACCAAACTACTCGCGGTAATTAGGTGGATGGGATGAAGATGCAAGAGACATTGTTGATGCGAAGAGACCATTTAGGGATGATGGCTGATTTATAGCTGTGTTTGAACTAGGAAATGAAAGTTAGCCGACAAGTTGCACCAGTCTGCCTTCATGTGGAAAACACATCACTTGAAAGAATGTGGAAAAAATGGCTTCCATGCTATATATATAATCACGTCCAAGGAGTAGATTGTAATCTAGTGGACCTTGGACTACCATCACGTTCAAATAAACGGTTTTCTTTCTCAAAGTTATTGGTAACTTTGGAAGGATCCCTAATGGTCGACTGGTTCCTTTGTTGAAGCCCAACAAATTTTGTTTTTCAGGAAAAAGCGATGGTGAACCAAGCGCTTTCCAAGCAGTTGAGGAAAGGATACTCACCGAAGCCCCTTCATCTATGATTGTGCCAGACATGATCATTTTGTAAACTTGTACTATGATTCAGAATGGTACATTAGATGGAAGGCGAGGTTTCGCTAGTTGATTCCAATCAAAGAAAATGACTAGACTGCTCAGAGGAGGTACCAGATAAATGTCCGGATAAGTTTCATGAACTGGGGGGGTCTCTTCTTGTTGTGAAGGAATGGGCGGATTGCCCCCAAGTTCATTAGACTCTATATCGACAAAAAGAATTTGAACAATGTCGTTCTCATCCTCTTTGGAAACTATATCATTTGAAGGTGGATTTTCTGAAGGCAAGACTGGGTTGACTGCCATCTCGACCAGTTGACTTTGATCCGATATGGACTTAGAAGGTTCACTTTCAATGATAGGTGATTCGATCGACAATTGAATTATGTCAATTGGGTTTTCAACTAGCGAAGGACTTGGCAAGAGTTTCTTGTATCCGGGTGGAAGCTGTTGCGGTGAAGCAGGACGGTTATCCAAAATGCTTTTGGCTTCATCCAGAAAAGGACAACGGTGAAGAGTATGATCACCCTCACATAACCTACATGGAAATCTAACTTTTCCTTTCTGTCAATTGACTTTGTTTTCACTAGTTGATGGTGCGCTATCAACCTGACTGTCAGGGGTTGATGACACTGAATGGTGCAAACGGGGAGACCATTCTCTCAAGATCAGCGGGATGCAAGGGCAATATCGATGGTAATGTCTCTCCTTGCAAATTACACATGGAGTTTTTGGTTTGGAAACTTTAGTGTGTGGATTTTCGCTAGATGATGCATTGGTGTTCCCTTGTTTAGCTAGCTTCTTCTTCTTCTCCTTCCCTTTCTTTTCTTCTCAGTTACTTGGTTTTTAGTGTCACTAGTTTCACCAAGTGAAGAGGAAGAAGGGGAAGGAGAAAAAAATGAAGTAGAAGGCGAAGGGGTAACTTCAGTATCATCTGGTTGCTGTTTAGATTGTAGAGGAATTATGGTGTTTTGAATGACAGAGGTCGAGAAAATCCATACCAACAGGCCGATTGTGATTCTCGGAAGGGACAATGTAGCCATATATGGAGAACCAATATCTCCCCAAGAGGAGAAAGGACTAGGATTCCCTCCATGAGGGATTCCTTGATTGGTAGATTCCATTATCTCAACCTCAGATCAACGTAGGAACAAGGATGTCATTCTGTTTAAAATAAATTTTAAAGACACTTTGACGCAACTTGCTTGTTCATTTTTTAAGAGTCGAGAAAAAGCTAAAGGTGACTCTAGTTGCCTTCTATTTTTAATGAGCCTGAAGTGACAAGTGCTCAGATGGACCTTTTATTTTAAGGAGTCGAAAAGGAACGAAAGTGACTGCTCTGGAAGTCTAGATAGAGGGTTTACCAAATTGATCGTAAAATTGAAAAATACACCTTGGTGATAAATGATAGAGAAATTACCAAGGACTTATGTACGACAGTCAATCTTCTCGAATGCTGTGTTCAGTGCATTACGATCGATAGGGCGGCAGACACGACTTCCTAAGGATAAAGGTTATCAGTCTATTGTGGTCTCCCAATATATACTCGACGATACAGGGAGCACAAGTCCGTACTGGCACTTGTTGTATCAAGGAGGAGGAATCACCCAACCTTCAATGAAAATGATAGTTACTAGGTTTTACGACGCCGGAACATGTCTCTAGCCTAGACTTCTAGAGGTGTTGTGTTAGATTCCAAAGCGTTTTTATGTTCATTGAGGTTTATTTTAGAGTTGATCTTGTTTAGAAGTTTGTCTTTCAAGGTTCACCGCATGATGTAGATGTGAAATTCCTAAATATGCAATCTAAAATGATAAATAGACATTTATGTTCTTTTAGCAATGAAAATCCTAGCTACAAAGGAAAGAAGATTATGATTTTCTTTCAACAGAGAGCATAGAGCACACACTAAATGCACTTTTCCTAAATCAAATTTCACAAGCAGTCAAAATGTAGATGCACGTGCATGTATTTTTTTTCCGCTTTCTTAATGTGTGCATGACAAAAAGAAAGCTAAGTACAGATCTGAACTATTTTCTTTCAAAGCGACAGTACTAACAATTTTTTTTTTCAAAACGAAAGGAAGACTAAGATGACACTTTTCGATTTTGAATTTAAAACTGTTTTCGACACTTGAATTACTGATAATTTCAAAATCAAGTACAATGACAAAAGTACAATCAACTATCTAGAAGAGGAAGACTTTACGACACTCTTCTTTTGATTTAAAATGACAATTACGACACTTGCATAAAAAATGACAGTTCGATTAAGCTACTTTCGACAAAGGAAGACTGTAAATGAGTGACAAATACACATAAACATTTAAAATTCCTAATTGATGGAGGCTGAAATAATGTGAAGGAAGATGGTTTCAGCAAGAAGGTACTGATCATGAACATCAAAACTACTGAATAAAGATGAAAACAAGGAGGAAAAACCAAATTTCAGAGAAGAAAACAGCGTCACTCAATCATCGCACCTGCAACACAGGGAAACAGGGATGCATCTCACCTACAACACATGGTAGGTGCGATGCATCCAAGTTTCACTGTTACAGACAGTGCGATGGGCCAGGGAGCGAAATTGAGCTTGGTTTTTGCTCAAAACTTGCAGCGAAGTTCAGTGATTTAGGCTGAGTAATGATGGACAGTAATAACAAAGCATAAGGGTAAGATCTGATGAGGTTCTGAGCTACTACAAGGGCACTTAAGATGCATTGTAAGTCAGATGTTCAGTTCATAAACCAACCTGGAGATTGACTGAAGCAACGTTTATCTACTTCTCAATTGCATAGAAAAGGCATTTCGAAGGCTAGCTGGCTAACTTCAAGCTCCCTCTGTAGTTTATAAAGCAAACAATAAACAAACAAAACAAACTATTCGTTCCCCATTGGAGTCGCCATTTTGTTTCAGGGAAAACTAGTGTTGATTCGAACTGCTAGTCCCACTAGGACGGGTAGCTATCTTGAAACAAACAATGAGAGCTCTTCAAGAGTTCCTTTAAGTGTGATAGATGGAAAAGAAGAAAAGAGGACCAACTTGGATCTTCTGCTTTGATCCTAGCTTGATTTCTCCTTTCCTTGATAGAATTTGCCACTCCTCTCTTACTTGTCCTACTTCAAAGAGTACCTGTAGAGTCAAAGTAACAACAAACTATCAAAACATCTCTATCTAAAACATCATAAACAATGCGGAATCAGAAACACATCAACCATACAATTGCATTCATAAACAAGATTCACAAGTACAAGTTTATATGGAGGAAAACTCAAATAACTTTATTAATAGTAATGTAAGAGAGGATTACAACCCAATTGTTTGATCCAGCATCATCCTCCCAGTTGTAGAAGCCCTCTTCACCTCATGAACAAACAATCACCCAACAATGCAATGTCTCTTCTCACCAAACCAACAACACTTCCTTACAAAATATAAAATTCCAGCCTCTAGATCTCTCAGATGAGGGATCCATTTATAGATGTCTTGCAAGGGTGTGAGTCAACTCTGGGTTTTTGATTAGTGTCATTCCACTGATAGTTCTTGGTTCCAATTGGAGATTTCATGATCTCTTACTCATCCCTAGGCGAATTCAGAGAGGCAAGTGTCACAGGAGAAGTTTCTGGAAGATTCCATGATCATCCACCTTGCAAACTGTCTCTGCCATTTGTCTATTCTCGCTCATCGCACCCCACAGAAGGCCATTTGAGTATGCATCACACCTGGCCAGTTAGGCAGTCAGTATGCATCGCACCTTGCCCATGGAGCAGTCTATATGGTCTAGTTTTGAGTAGTTTTTCAGGTGGAACTTTTGGGAAATAATGTAATCAATTGACCATGATCCTTTAGGGTGTGAAACAACACTTTTAGGGACTTAAGGAGCCCTTAGTTTAAGGACATATGAGTTTGGGGTTGCAGTGCCCAAATATGTCTATAACAATGGGCCATAGTTAATAAATAAAATGGTGAACCCACATCATGTAAGTGACCATAAATAGTTAGGAATAGTGTGATAAGCCCATTGTATTAGATGTATAATATTGAGAGACCCATGGTATTGTATGTATGAAGCCTATATAGAGGCTAGAGACTCCCCATTGAGAGATGTCAAGGATTATTGTATTGACAAGCATATGGATTGTGGAGTGTTCTTCTTCCTTAAGGAGTATTTGTATGGTGTTACCCTACTTCAAGGGTTTTACTAATAAAGATATGAATATTCTATATATTTTATCTTGTATTGGGCATATTTGGTATTTTTAATATATGTGCAACTCATATTTACTATATATGACATGGACTACATGTTGACATGACAATGTAAATTCATTGTTGCTACTTCTTGCTATGTGTCTTCTTGAGAATGTTATTTTGTTCACCTCCATATGGCTTAGAGATGAGGAGACTTTAGTGATATTAGATCTTGAGCAACAGTCGCAAATTGGTGTCCCTTTGCTTTCTTCTGATTGATCCGCCTGCATATTTAGCTACAAAGGTGCCTTCTTGCATGTTCCCCTTATCCATCTCCTTCTTCATCATCTTGATATGGTATGGTAGAGCACCAATATCTGTGATTCACTAATGACAAGATGACATCAGTTTGATAAACCCCTAGTCTAAGATGCTACATGTAGATCCATTGATTAAGCCAAGACTAAGTGGCAGGCTGAGGGAGAGGCTCAGTGACTATGTAATTGCACAACTCAGGTAGTCAGGGGTGAAGCTTAAACCTTGAGATTGTGTAATGCACAGTTCAGGCTAGACTTAGTAAAAATATTGCACAGTTGGGGAGTTTAGTGAGCTAGGCTGAGGGGTTGAGCATTGATTCAACCTACTGTGTAGTTCTGGAAGGCAGAGGAGACTAGGTGACTATGCAATTGTGCAACTCAGGAGCTCAAGGGTTGGGATTGAGGATGAAGACTACACAATGCGCAGTTCAGCCTTGGTTGGAGGGCTTGATTGTGTAGTTTTGGATGTCAAGGTCTGAGCTTGGGCACTTAGACTATGCAATGTGCTGTTTTGAAAGACAAGAACTACGCATTGTGTAGTGTCAAGAGTCAAAGTTGCATCTTGAGGGTTGGGACTGCGTAATGCATAGTAAAGGGTCGGATGAGGCTAAGTTGCTTGGTCATAAGTTTTACAGAATTTGGCTATGTGTGGGATCAATGAAGCTTATATGAGCAGTGATAAGAATTAATTGTGATCACACACTTAGAACACTTGACAACACAACATAGATAATCCAGAACACATGAACAACAAACTCCCTCCAGTGTGACAACTTTACAATGACAAGTGCGAAACCAAAGATACACTTTGCGACGATCGTAACGACACTTATGCGACAATGCTTAAAACTTTGGAAATGACTGCAACAGATGTTTACATAATAAGAGAAACTCATTTACACAATGGTAACCTCTTGAAACCACCAAAACAAGCTTATATACATCGTGCAACACTTGACACGAAAAAAGACGACACTTTGATTTTCTTGCAAATGGGAGAAAAACACTTAGAGAAAACACATGCAACGAGTCTCAATGTTTGCGAAGAAAGTATGCAAGATCATGGTAAGCTCTGAAATTTGGGTGTAGGCCAAAATTTTGGAGGGTTTTGTGGCAACGAAAACAAGTTGTGAGGAAAACATGGTTCCCTTGTATTGCCTTGAAGAGGGGTACTTTTTATTTTTCATTCTATCCATATATTTCCACTATGTTTTTCCCTTTCTCTATTATTAAAGGCACAAAAATTTGCTTAGCATAGCTCTTTTAAGGTAAAGTTGATAAATTTCAATGTTTGCTCCTAAACAAAAAAGAGTGAGCCAACTACTTTTCAAATATGATAAAGTTGAGAACTATAAGGAATTACATCTGAAGGGGAGGGGTCTTGGATTTTGATTTAGCTTTAAGATTAGGCCAATGAGTTTGTGATTCAAGAGGGTAGAGGGGATGATATAAGAAGATAGTTCCCCCTCATCATTCATGAGTGAGGGTTATAACAAAAAGCGATCTAAACACTCTACTTTGAAACTTTTCTCCACTTTTTTATTTGTTCAATTAAATTTATTGATCTTGCTTAATGTGTATAAAGTCCAATCTTGAGATGGTAACTTTTATGCATTCTTCATGTTTATCTCTAAAATAATTTCCTTTTTTTTCCCCATTTTTAATAATAAGATTTACATCTCTGGTTAGCATTTGTATATTTATGGAGTTTTGTAATGTAAACCATCCTTCCAATTTTTTCCATTCTAAAAATTTTATTCACACAATGGGGCCAATGCATTTGCTGGAATTGAAATAGATTAATTTTTTTCATTCCAAAAATCCGATTCACATTATGGTGCCAACGTAGTTGCTGCAAGTAGATATGTAATATGCAAAGTAGCATAAAGGATTTAGAGATTAAATGGAATTCCTCAAGCCTAGGCTTTTACAATCGAAGGGACGATATTTGAACCAAGCCATTCTTCACAAAGATAGATAAAGTACATAGTATGGGCATGCAGTATTACTTGATATGGAGGCTTGGATTATGTGGAGATATTACAAACTTCTACTCACTTTTGTGGAAGGCTAGCAACTATCCGAGCAAGTAGATACCATGAGAGGACTGAAACGAGGCAGTCTAGGGGGGATTTTTTGGGTCTCTGAGATATTTCTTTCAATTAACTGATATTGAGTCTATTAGGATTTGGAAACAACCAAGGGAGAAAAAGCATTGAAGTGTAGGGAAGGGGCAGATGAGGAAGGAATAGGATTTTGTGAGTGTTACCTGGCATAGTTTAAGAGGTTTGGATTGTGGCAATTCTACATCTTGCTTAGATTTAATAGTTAAACAATAAATTTTTGAATAATTTTAGGTAGATTTCTAAGGAAGTAGTAAAATTTTGGAAGGGGTCTATGGCTTGACCATACTTGTCCTTCTCCCTTGTATGGTTTTGATTCTGTTGTAGTTGTTGGGTTGATGTAGGTGGTATTTTCAATAAAGTGGTTGAACCTTCCACTTGTTGGCCTGTGGTTTCACCTTTATTCACAAAAAATTAAATTAACTATCAGTTGAGGTTGAGGTTGAGTGGAGGTTTAGTTTTCCTCCAATATGCAACCTTTCAAGGGTTTAACAAAAATATCATCTCTTTCTTTAGCAGTTAACCAAGGCTAATGTTTGATTTGTGCTTGCCTATCCTACTTGAGTCTTGAATCTTGGCCATTTTATTATTATATTGACTTTTGTTTTGTTTTATTTACTTATTTTTTTAATAAGAAACACCCTCAATGTCTTTCTACTCTAAAATATAGTTGGATTTATTAGTGTATAACTTTTTATCTTTTAGGATTTTATGACAGTTTCTATTTTTTATTTCAATTTTTTTTTATTGTAAATCAAAATTCTGTCAAAAATACCAGAAAAATTTTGCACAGGAATAAATGAAATAGCTCTTCAGTATCTCTTTGAAATGTTGTAGACTGCAAGTGTTTGTAAGGCCAAATAACATGACTTCGAACTTGTAATAACTTTATAAGTTTTAAATGTTATTTGGTTATATGTTTGATTTAGATTCTTGTTTAATAATACCTTTATTGTAGTTGTAGTGTTGTATAACATTTGGTTCAATGTAACTTTCCATAGTGTCATCAATTATAAATATTTTTTCTTTTATGTTGTGATGCCAAGAAACGTAAATCATTATCCAGTTTGAATGGACCATTTGTCTTTTCTACCATAATAATAGGGGTCACATTACTATGTGGGATTAGTTACTCCAGTAGTTGTGAACTAGCCCCCATTTCCATCCCATCATTCTTTAAATAACGACATGGATTGATATTGACGGGTCCTGATTTTGGCTCTAATTCAAGTATGTCTTCCATGATTTAGGCATTTATTAGACTTATTGGCAAATATTAGAACACAAATGATTATTTTTCCAAGAGAATTTCCACATCCCTAGTTGGTGTGGTTCTTTTGGTTTTTCTTCCATGGAAAAGCAATATGTGATCAAAGCTAGATACCCCTTTTAAATTAATTTCTCCATGTCACGAGATAGCAAGTATTAAGTGGGTTGGGAATGTCAAAACTTCATGGAGCTTGTATTGTCATCCTTCCCATTCAATTCTAATGCATCCATGTTTAAAATAAAGCCTCCGATTGCACTTTTATATGGTTAATACCAGTTGGGATACAAAAGATTTTTTTAGCCATGGAAATAATGTTTTTAGAGATACTTAATGCCATTCTATGTTGTAAATAAAAAATAGAACTCCACAAATATACAGTCAAAGGATATGAAATAAAATTTTGTAACAGTTTGCTTCTAGGATACTAACATAAACACAACTTTCCAATGCTTTAAGCAGTAATTTCATGCATACATTTGCCAAACAAATTTATTACAAACTTTCATGAGCAATGCTTTTTGTAAACTTGTATTTGAAGATGCAAACGTAAAAACTCTCATGTAGGATGTAATAGGTTTTGTAGTTTAACCTAAAATTTTGCTATTAATTTTTTTGAAAAGTTCCATGAACTTTTGAAATTATATGAGGTGGAGGTAACTTAGGAACCTACACTATTCAAAATTCCTACAACTTGGAAAATATGCTTGCTTTTCCTTCCAATATTTTTCTATAGCAAAATTCGCGTCCATTTAGATTCTTTCGGTATTTTCTTCTTTCAGCAAACAGAGAACAATGCAAATTATTTTAAGGAAGATTAAAAAAATTGATCACTGATTTATGACTTGCAGGGAATTGAAGCATCAAGATTGTCTCATGATAAAAGAATTTATTTTAATTTTTTAATGACCTTCTTTCACAACTTCTTGTGCATCATTTTATTGTTTCGTTCTTTGTTCAAATTCTTTATTTTAGGCGTGTCATAGGTAAGTGAATACTATCTGTTTTAATGACAAAATAAAATACAAACTTATGCTTACATGCAGTTAAGTAAATACTTAACTATGCTTACATGACAAAATTATGCTTACTTGACGCAGGACTGGAAAATACCTATAAAACTTTTATGGTTACGAGATTTAGTTGGAATTTCTAACCGTACTTTGCTTAAGAAACTCCCATAAGGATTTGCATGGTGATAAGGTTTTATTTCGTTGGCATGCATATGTTTTCTCATGTATGTATATTGTGCCTGATATGCCATGTCAATGATTGTTGGGCAGCTTTCCTCAAGCAACAACTATAGCTCAAGCAGGGTCACCTGTCATACAAATTTTTGTTGGTTGTGTCACGGTAGAACTGCATGACCTTGATGAAAACCATGATATGTTTTGGAGTATTCTAGGAATAAACGAAGGTTTTTTGACCTTTATGTTATTTATGCACATGATTGAGCTCATAACCATTTTGATGATCAAGAGATAGAAAGTGCTCTTGTAAGAGGCGAATATTCTGAAAGTGCTCTTACAAGAGAAGATCCTGGAATAGCTTTGGTAAGTTTCAAAACTTAATGGTGCACGTGCTTTGACTCCCATTGGGATTCATGTCAGAGAGGATGAATACTTGTAGCATTTTGACCAGAAATGTTAGAAAATCTCTTAATTTTGCAAATAACCTACCATTTGATGATTATAATGTATTGTATGCTTAGAGAAAGAGGTTGGGAAAACATGCCAAATATTCTTTGAGAACTTGGTTGCATTCATTATATAATCCTTGATTGCTAACTTTTACAAAGCATTGTACTAACACTAGATTAAAAGTTGGAAGTTTCAATATATCTCATAGATGACAAGTGTCTAGTTCCTTACCTAGGGATTCTTCTTTTGTAGTGCTCATGAGTTTTGCCTCTTATTGTGTCATATGAATTGTTGGGTCATCATTCATTCACATGAAAATGGATTAGAATATGCTTGATTTAAATTTGAAAGTACATGAAAATATTCTTGGTGAAAGAATCAAAACTAGGTTGAATAATGGAGCAAGGGAATAATTCCTTAAGCGTGGGAGCCTTGCTATATTCTCATAGCCTTAATCCTTTTTCGTAAGGAGGAGATGGATTATGAGCCTTCCCCATACCAGAGTCAACCGATATATTTGGAGCTGGATGAGGAGTAGGAGGATGATGAGTCACTTTACCAGGGCCACGGACACACAGGGGAGACCCACCTTCATTTACGGGTCCAACTAGAGGCTTTAGTACAAACTTAGATGTACCAAGCCAAGAATGAGGTACGAAAAGCAGGGTTTCACTGGTTAGGGCTTCGCTCTTTTCTCTCTCTGCTTTTATTTTACCTTGCCCAGGAGGTTTTATTTGTCTATATATTCTATTGCATATCTACGCTTACATCATCTGCTGAACCAACTACTGCTGTAAGATCAGTTCAATTATTAAGATAAAGACGTGCTATTGCCTTTTTCACGACGTTTCTCTATGATTGGATGGATGAAATCATTTGCTTTTATTTAGGTTGAAAGGGAATAGGGAATAGGAATCTATTTAGCAACAAAGTGAAGGACATTTTATTTCATCATGACAAAGTACCATAAATAAGAGACGTGAGACAACTGAATAAGAAATAGAGGTTGGAGAATTTTAGGGTATAAATGCAGTCCCATCCTACATTATGTATATAATTATAGAACAAATGATTTAGTAAATATATTAAAGTTCAAAAGTAAACTAGCATATGCAATGCATCAATATTGTAAATCAAATTGTCTTCACATCATCATGTGACATCGAATCACATCATATTATTAGCTCAAAAGTAAACTACTATATGCAATGTATCGATGTTGTAAATCAAATTATATTCACATAATAATTCATATTAAAGTCTCATTCAAAGTAAAACAATTCATGTTCACATCATAATAGATTTGATGTAGATAGGCACTTTGAATTGTCTTTGTTCATGGATTCTATTTTCCCTATAAAGGCATAGGCAAATGATTGGGCCATGAACAAATTGACATCAAGGGACATGCTAATGGTGTAGTGAATTTGGTTTCAAAGGATTTGTCACCATATAATGTAATAGCAATGGGACGTCAAGACCGTAGCATCACTGTGTGGACCACAACTAGTCCACACCCTATTTTTGTTGGGAAACATTTTTTTCCTCAATGTTTTTTATCTTTCTCGGTGAAAATATTTGTTATTGAGTTAAATATTTTTTATTTCTATGTTGGCAATATATAATTGAGGGATTTGATGTTTTATTATGTATTCTAAGGTGTTCATTTCTATGAAATAGGATCCCAAATGGATATATATATATATATATATATATATATATATATATATATATATATATATAGAAGGAACCATGGCTACTTTCCGTTTTGAGAACAAAGAATTGGGCAACAAGATTTTGAATGTTGAGTTAGATGAATTTAAAAGGACTTGATATGGAGATGTGAGAGGTTGTCAAACAAACTTGGCTGAAAGTCCTTCTCAATTGTTTCTTTTAGCAATAGCAACAAAGCAATCTGGTAGCAAAAAGGCCATTACAGGTTCCCAGTGTGATAATTTGTCTAGGAAGCCATATACAAATTCTAGGAACTCAATTGGGGGAAAATACTAACAAAGACTTGTGATATTAAGGTATTAAAAGTTTTCAAGAATACCAATGGTTTAGTTTTGGTGGTTTAAATAAATCTACCTCTTTAAAGGCAACCAAACCTGTGAAACAAAGAAAGTACAGGAGACCAGGTGGTTATAAGATGATTATTCCAGAAGTAGTTGGAGTTCCTATGTAGTAAGACATCCCTAATGGAACACATGGGGCCATGTAGAATTTAAGTTCTCCAAATCTTGGTCAAAGAAAGAATGATCAAGGAGTAGCATCAAGGGATGGTACAATTGTGGAAGTGGGGTAGAAATGACCTCAAGCCATCCACCAAGGTTCAACATGAGTTTCAAAGGAATGAGGCAATTTTGGAAGAATAACCATCCCTCATATCTGACACCTAAGATGAAAGCAATCCACTCTTTGTAGTACAACCACTTGGGGCATGATTCTTGAAGCATTTCCACATGAAAAAGTCATACAACATGTGCTTCCTTTTCCAAACATGTTAGAGGCTATAACATTCATCCGATTTTTTGAATGGACAAGCTTTTAAAATTTGGTTGGCTTCCCCTTCATGTAAACTAAGGATTTATTGAATTGGTGAGTTTATATCCAGTTTTATTTTGGTTCAATATGAGAGTTTCAACTTTTACCCAACACTAGTTGAAGTGTTTGGATTAAAAGCATCACTTTCTTGATTATATTGGTTGAAATTGTTCAATAGGAAAATTTGAAAACTTATGTTTATTTTTGTTCATGTTTGGAGCCAAAAATAGGACATACTTGCCTAATAGCAGTAGTATTCATATTGTTATGGAACAAAATTCCTAACAAAGGACACGTCCATGTGATCTTAATGGGCTAGCATTTAGGAAATCATAACAAATGGTAGCAAACAAAACTAGTGATGCATTTTCCTCCACTATTATCAACTTTTTACTTCATACCAATTGTTGCAAAATGATTTATAATTTGAATATGTTTCTAGAAGATAATCAACATGAAATTTTCCAAACAACATTGATTTTCTTATCCTGGTTTATTGTCTTAAATTAGTTTACATATGCTTGTTAGAGTCTTTGGCTGATATTAGAAAGCATTGTTGGGAAAGATGATAAAGCTTTGTTAGTTGAACACCCTAGGAAAAAATTTGAAGGAAACTTATTACTGTATTTGGGTTTGTAGATAACTTGTTAGAAAGAGGTGGATATGCAGAGATGCACAAGGGAGTCCTACCTAATGGGTAGATCAGTTAAGAGACTTACAAAAGCAGATAAAAGAAAAGAGAGAGTTTGTAATAGAATTGAGAATCATTGGGCATGAATGTTGTACCAACGCAAACTCATTCATAGGGTGTTGCATTGATAATGTTCTTCATCTCATCTTCCATTTCAATTCACATGGTAGATTGGATTCAATTCTTCATGGTAACTATCTAATTTTCCCTGAGGTGGTTTTTAGGATGTGGATTTGCAATCTTTCCAAGGTACAGTTAGTTGTATCAATTTCATTCACCTACTAAAGAATATATATAATTCAAATTCTATTTTAATTCAAAAACACTGATGTCAAAGGGGGCTTGTCTGCTTAGTAAAAAAGGTTGGTCTATTCCACCACCAAGATTCAAGCCCCCTTGTAAATGTTAGCCCCTTTTGGATCGCCATGGACATGAAAGTTGGTTGGATGTGGTGATGGATAAATTTCCTTACCTGAGTGGCCATGGCTTTCTAGTTTGGTGTTGAATAGTTGTCAGTGATAGCCAAAGGAAGCATCTAGAAACCAACTTCTTTAAATTATTTTACTTTAAAAGAAAGCTTATATTAATAGTTATTTGCCAATTAGATCCCAATTGAGGTCTTGTTCATAGAAATGCAAGAACCTATGTTGACAAACATTCTTTTTTCATTTTTATGATATTTCATGATTTGGAGTGATTTCAATTTTTACAACATGTTCAAGTCAATTATGAAATTCCACTTTGATTACCATATTGTGTAGATAAGTAATGTGTGAGATGTCTAAATTCCAAAGTATATTCATTTTTGACAAACAAGCACCAAGACCATAGTGCTGGAATGGTTTATTAGGTATAAGGTAGCTATTGGACAAGACAGGGGTTGCATTACCTACACAAATGTTTCCAGCAATGTATCATCCATATAGATATAAAGTCTTCAATTGTCTTGCTAGGATCGAATTTTGAACCACAAGTAACCAAACTCAAACGTATATTTGCAATGAAATGGAACACATATTCATTCCTTTGCTATAATTTTATTTGAAAACCATGGTGAATTTAGTTTGATTGGAGAAAAGTGCAATAGAAGATACTTGCACATATCTCTCTTCTTAATATATTAGTAAGCCAAAAATGATTAATCTATATGCTAATTTTTTTACAAAGAATGATATATCTGGTAGATATGATAGTCTTATGATTTTGTTGTTGATATTATAAGTACTTGAATATCTAATTTTTGGGATTAGTTGTTATCATTGTCTTGGCTTATTGCAAATTTCAAATTTTGGTTTCACAAAATGGCTTCTAAGACAGTGGACTCATCATTCTATAACTCCAATTGAGGGAAATTTTGGGTTTGTACTTCTGAATCTTCTACTTCTACCTCAAATCTTGCAATTATTCTTGTTATTCATAGTTTCCTTGATTTCTTGTTTTTTGAAGGGTTGTGATACATTGAGGTAAACTTCTCAATAAGGTACTTAGCACTTGAATATTTCTTGCATGGGATTGTTGATGAGAAAATTGATGTTTATGCATTTGGGGTATTGTTGTTAGAGATTTTCTCAGGTCATAGATCAATTAATGCTTCTGAGCATAACATAGTGTCTTGGGCAAGTAAAATTGTTTTTTTTGTAAGAAACTCTATTTTATTAATAAAGTCGACAAAAACATACACCATCAAAGGTTAGATGTCTATTTTAGTTAAATTTTTAGTTATTTTACATAGAAGGCCACAAACTTAATCTTCAAAAATCAACACAAGCATGTCTTGTTGTGTTATGTGGTGGCCTAATATGAAGACTAAGAGAATTTTATGACACTATGTGCTTGGAGGAAGTTTGGATCTTACAATGTGGTGCTGGAACCCTACGTTTGATTTCTTAAGTTACTAGTCAGATCATACTAAAATGTGAGAATCTAACAAATACCTGCTATAGTCTAAGCCATAGCAAGTCAAAATTTATATCTGGTTTAGAAAAAAACCTGCATTTTTGAATTTGTGCCAAATTTCAATGAGTTTTAAGGTGGAGGTCTATGTTGCATGTAGGTTCAATTAATTTTTTTGCGGCTGAAAAAATGATCTCATCGTTAAAAAAATTGTCATCAAGTAATATTTTATTCATGGTAGTGCTTTAAATCTTGTACGTTTTTCCCTTCTAAGCTTATATTCCATCAAAAGAAGTATAATTTGGCACATGGAACCTTATATTTCACCATTTTTTAGAAATTATGTTCATTTTTCATATCTCTATAATTATTTTGATTTTTATTCAATTCATTGAAATTATCTACTGCAGAGTAATGGTTGTTGGTCGTGTTGTGATTGAATGGATGTTATTCATTGTTTGGTAGATAATTGTATGTTTAATGCTCTTTTTTATATTTCTGTTACACTTCGATATTTTGGTTGCCAATATATGAACATTGTTGAAGATTTGTGATCTTTTATTACTAGAGCATTAGCCATAGTAAGCTGAAATTAAAATTAGAGTTTAAAAAAAGCCTACTTTTTTTAAATTATGCCAAATTT
The DNA here is from genome assembly GCA_031772625.1 of Pinus tabuliformis. Classification (NCBI taxonomy): domain Eukaryota; kingdom Viridiplantae; phylum Streptophyta; class Pinopsida; order Pinales; family Pinaceae; genus Pinus; species Pinus tabuliformis. Next base: position 696,333,389 of record CM062805.1, on the reverse strand, counting down.
TAATGAGTTTTATGAAGTGAAGAACTGTGTTGCATGATGATTTGATAAAATTTGTCAGATTGAAATGATTAACGCTTCATTTATAAAACCTACAATATAGAATTACGGGTTTTATTTTAAACCTAAAGAGTGATCCTCCCTAGAGAATTATGTTGGCTTAGGGGGTCCTGACCTAGGTTCGGAGTTCGTTGTGCCAACTATCAAAACCCTACACTACTGGCCCTTTCGGAAACAACCCGCGTAGCGCAGGCTATAGTCTCACCCGAAGCAATATGGGGGGATGCAAGAACCAAGTTTTTGCATCCAGAGACTAGTGTGATGTCTTCCAACGCCTCAGATTTGCCCTCGCATAGATTGATAACCTCTTAGGGCGTGTTGTTGCAACTCCGTTAAAACAACCTTTAGACCTCCGCGAAGGTCTACGATCAGTCCTTGTGGACCTTTAACAGTTAATTTTCCTACTTACGCGCATCAGAGAGCAGTCCTAAATTAGTGTTCTTGCAGATTTACTTAAGTTATTAGTTAACATAAGAGAATTCATCAGAGTCTTCGTGAAAGTACTTAGACATGCATTGCGTACATAATTAACACTTATTCAAGAGAACTGTGTAACATTCAATCAATATTCCATAAAACACATCATTCATTGACAACATATAAAATTAATAGAGATAAACAAAAATATGCAAGGATTCTTCGGAAAACTGTCTCTATTGATCTTCAATTCAGGATCACAGACTCAAAAGTCTGTGCACTCAACTGCAGACTCTACCTAGGCCTCCGCGCACTCAGTTGTAGAGCCTTTATTCTCCTATCTTACCCGCTTCTCCTTCGTATCACTCCCTTAGACTCTCTAAGACACACATAGTTATAGTCTTTTTCATACAATGCCATGGTCCGTGGACCATGGGTGAATCTCAAAATTGACTCAAACTTTACATAAAACAAGGGGTTAAGCCCCTTTGACTCCTATTCACCTACGTGCTTCGCATCCACAAATCGCAGAGACTTTACATTATTTACAAAATTGTATCAAAATTTGGGTTATCTTAACCCCAAACTAACCCAGGGGACCCCATCCCAACAAATTAGAGACAACCTTTTGAGTTTAATGTTTAGTATTTTTTATTTTGCATGGTTTCCACTCTTTTGTTTTTTCTTTGACTCTGATTTCTTTTTCCTATTTTATTATTTTTTGTATATACAAAATCATGGAAATGGGTATGATTAAGCCCATGAAGGTTGGACTTGAGGAACCCCAAGAAGAATTGTACTGAATCAGGATTACTTTGTCTTCTAAAAATGTAAAGAATCTTGAAAAATGTATGCACTTTTACTATAAACCTTTTACTATGTCGGCGCTTATAGAACTTGTAATGCATTCACACATTGATTATTTTTATTTTTATTTTTGAGGAACATATAAGCCTAACCCAATAGATAATATTTGAAGGTTTTACACTTATGGTTTCAAAATATTTTCTCTTTCAGTTTGTGTCGATCTTGTGCATGGTACGAAAGACAAACATTTGAAGGTCAAGGGACTTGTCAGAACACCAACAAAGGTCCTTAATCATACAATTCTAAAGTATCCTTGTGGAGAAGGTATTACCTTTTTATATATTTTGTTTGCAACTATTAATTATGATATCTTTGTTCTAAGGGCTAGCTCCTATAGAGTAGTTTGTTAGATTTAATCTCAGATGATAGTGAATTGCTTGGACACGACCCTAAGGGTGTAATGTGAAGGAGATGAAGTATTTCAAGCTCTCAAAACTCTATTGTTGTATCCTTTTAGAAAAAATAAATTGTACTTTTTAATCTTGATTCCCCATACGAGGTGAAGGTGCTTGGGCTTTAAGTTGATTAGCTACTACATAACAAGGTACTTACTTGATGTTTGTTATTTGTTGAAATTCATTTTGTGAAACATAATGAAAACTGAAAGAAAATACATTTGTTCTCTCCTTGAAATTTAGAACCTAACTAGTACTAGTCTAGTATGCATAATCTGAATTCTTGGCATGAGGTATCTGATGAAGCCAATGGATAGGCTATATGTTGCTAGTGTATGTTATGTCGAATTATTACTTTTGTTTTTGTTAGAAACTAGGAGCTTCACCACAACATCATACTAGTATGTAAATTATGAAGTACTTGCTGCGAGAAAACCAACATCTAGGATATTGGCTAGGCCTGAGTAGCAAGGGTGACCTTAAACTTGCATGATATTTTGGATTATGTCTAGATCCTTTTTTGTCATTCTTCAGATAGAACCTTCATATATTTTATCATGCCTTATTTAATCTGCCATGTGAAATGGAGATGTCCTTGCAAATCTGAAAATGTAGTAGCCACTAGTTTCCTTGAAATTGTTTTCACATATAGATTGGTGATTGTTAACTATTAATTCACATCTTCACCGCAGTAGGAAATATTCTGTTGATGGAAAATTTTCATTGACATCTGTTTTCAAGGTCCAAGATGCCTCTCTATCACATTGCCTAAACATAATAGAGTCAAATGTTTTCCTTAATCCAGATTCCAGAATCTATTATTGCATTGTCATGGATAGTAAAAGATGGTATTAAGGGACTTGATGTGAGACTTGAAAGTAAATTGTGGGAAAATGTTACTCTCTAGATTCTAGACATTGGTATAGAAATCTCCATGCAAGCCTTCCAATTCCACCCATTTTTTCCACGAGGATCAACATTGACATCATTACAATTCTTCTCTTGTATAGTTATAACAACCAATAACGCTAAACTATCAATCACTTTTTTAGACTTCTCTTATTGGATAAGTAGACAATAACATAAAGAAGCTAGCTAGATATGGATAGTCCATCACAACAAGGTTACTGTATGTTGAGCTTAGCCAAAATTTGTATTTTTTTTGCATTGTTTATATCGTTGCTCATGTGAAAATTCTTACTAACATTGTACAACCCTTCATCTCTTTCACCATAAGTATCCATTTCCTTCCAGGATGCTTATATCGCTTTGAAAAAATTCTCCTTTTCCTGCTTGAAATCTTTGGAAACAAGATCATGGAATATATCAAATGGTACAATGCCTTCAAACTGTAATGGTGATGAAACTAGTGCACTTGTGGATATTTAAATCATGTCCAGGAAACTAACATTCCACATAAGAACCACCAAATAGCGCATATGGACAAGCCTCAACAAATAGATTCCTTTTTAGGTCTACCATTGAAGTTGCAAAATCAGCCAGTGCTTGCTCAGCTGTGAGATGAGATAACTGATTTCCATCCCTTGATAGATTGAAAGTATGATATTACAACCTTTTTCAAAAGTTCATACAACCTAAGAAGGGAGCTCTAATCAACAACTCCACATCCCAATATGCTTTCTCTATGCACCTAGTGCAATAATATTTCTTCATATAAGCAGTTTGACTAGAAAGATTCTATAATTGTATTTATCATGTTTTGCAGTAAATGGTGTTTGCTGATAGATAGTTAGGGTCACTATCATCATATGTTTCCTTGAGGCTTGAATTCCGACCATAAAATGTTTGTTCTTTGTAAATTCCAAAATCTACCATGCTTGCTCTCACAATATGGTTTAATAATATATTGGCAGACTTAATGCTATGATGCACAACTGATGGTACAACCCCATAAAATACTCACCTTCAGCTCATTAAATATTACAAGTTGGCCATACAAACCTAATATTGGGCCCATTTCAAGGGTCATTTAGACCCATAGATACAATTATCTAGCATGATAGGAACGAGTTTTAGAGCGCATGCTTGGATGCTCCAACAAAGGAACTATGTAAATCCCTACATGAACACATTTTAGCATGTTTACCTTCCATATTTGATGCAATTAAAAGCCTCTGAAAAATATTAGCTTGGTCTCCACCTCCAAGTTGCACATCCTAATCACTGCATTGCTTGAATGAATGCCCAAAAATGCAAATGAATTTTGAGGAGTAACAAGAGGCTTCCCTTTCCTCATACCCTGGTCCCCAACACCATCTGACACTACACCATGTCCCTATCCATGAGATCTACCCCATGAATGGTTGGTCTGAAAAAGAGGAAAAACTCCATAGACATCTCCATTTTTCTATTTTTTTATGACCAGTCCATTCCTCAAAAGTTGAAGGCCTCCACACTCACTAAGTGCTCTTTTTCCTATCTAGGTCGCTCTCATTAGTCATTACTTGTTTTTTCATACGATGTCTGTGGACAACCTCTAGTGTGCATCGCTTCACTTCCTTTTTATTGTTATATATTTTCTAGTTCAACCTTGGGAGGGTCGTCAGTATCATGAGCACTGCTGATGGGGAAGCATCTTAGGTTGAGTTCCTTGAGCATAGTATTCATCCCCTTGACTCCCATATTGTTGATTTTTTTAATCATGTTTTTTTTTAGGCTTCTCTTTGTGATGGCCCCACCATATCATCCACTCTAATTTTAAGTTTGGGGTTGCTTAAAACCAAAAAAATTATTGGATCGTCATGATTGCACACACATTTTCCAAGCTCTATGGTACTGTTACACAACATTTTGTCATTGTCCTTGTACTCCCCGTTCCATGATCCTGGAGGACCTCTACATTGAACCCTACATGCTTTCCCTTCATGAAGAAACTCCCATTGTGTCGCTCTTCATGAGCAGAACAATTCCCTTTTGCATCATTTCCCAAAAATCTTCTGTTTCTCCCACTTTACAAGACCGATGCTAATGACCCGTGTCCTCCTCGTACTGATATGCAGGGATTATAATTGTCCTTAGTGCTGAACGGAGCGACTGAGCCTTTTTCCAGTCACGTTGATCCTCTTTTGGAAAGTTTTTTAAATAAGGAGCCGAAGTTTCCAGCTCTAGAATCTTTGTAACAGAAGTCTAGTAAATGGTTAGGCATGATGGAGTTGAGGAGATCAGTTTGGGCTCCTTTCCCCTATTAGGATGGAACTACCTCAAGAGATAATACCTTCTCCCATGAGAAGAGGAACCATCTCCCTTCCATCCATGATATATAAACCTCTATTTTTCCCAAGTACAAGCTAGTTCTAATTAGGCTCTAGTTGAGGTTTCGATTTTGGAGTAATCAACAAGTTATTCATAGTTGTAGCTCTCTAGTTGTGTGTGAGGGAGAAGTATGAATTTGATTTAGTGTGAAGACTAAAGGGAAGAGCCTTTAAACTACCGTTGTTGAGGCCATCATGGAATGCTAGCGGAAGTGTGTGGGAATCTGGATTTGTCGGAGGAGAACAACAACGTCAAGACAATGGTTGTAATCTCTTCTTGATTTAATATATATGCAACTATCGATTGATTTCCTACATAATATGTCATCTCACATGTTTATGGCTTAATGTTTCTTGACTTGTTAAGTAGGTTGAATACAATTTTTCTATTATCAAGGTTGTTTTTTACTTGTTTTAGGTGGTCAAAGAAGGAAATGGGAGATAGTTGGAGCAAGGAAACAAGGTCATCACGAAATGGGATAAGCATACTAAGAGGTAGGCCCTCTTAATTGGTTCTAACCTAGGGAAACCTTCAATAGAATGTCTTGTTTGTGGCTAGATCTGCTCTCAGGCTAGAGGAATTGTTTGTCTCCGCACTTAGAATTTTACTTCACCACAAATTGACGACCATACTGGGGAAAAAAATCCTTCTGTTTGTGTGTTTGTAATTTCATGGTTTTGTGTGAACTTTTCTAGTATCACCATTTCCCTTTAGTTGTGTCTGCTTTGCCTTGTTTACCGCTCTGGGTCTAAAATTTACAGTAGCAAGTCTGGTCTCAGCCTTTGTATTTTTTTTTTTTTTTCCTTGCATCCTCGGTCAGCGTGCTTATTTTGCTGACAGTCATGCTGATCAGTGTGATATACTTAGAAACAGTCGTGTCGACCCCCTTCTGGCGCTTGTTTTCATTTAGGTAGTCGCGCCGATGCCTGTAAGTGAAGATTGGGGTTCACCCCAGATCTTGGCCAGTGTGTCTTACTCTCTTGATTTCTAGCTTGTGGCTCATTTAGACTGTGTTCTCCCTAACTGGAAAGCTGCATTTCACTTGGTTTGTGTAGGTTTTAACCCCGTATAGAAATTACCTGCGTACGAATTTTAACAACATAAAATAAACAATGCAAGAGTATAACACATAAAACACATATACACAGAGATTTTCCCCTGGATCCAAAAACCTGGACTACCAACTTGATTTTTCATTATATTCCTTTCAAAGTTACCATATAAATTTATACATGCCGAAGCATCCAAAACCATGGACCGAAAACCATCACGTCCAAAACCATGTGCGAATACCATGCACAAAACCATAGGTAGGTCCGCGCAACCTAATATAGGGTCCATTTTTTTTTTTCCTGGGCTGCTACCACGGACCCCATAGAGGGGGGATACTCGCCCCCCTCAAACCCCCTGGACAAGGGGGCTTGCCCCCCCCCCGTGACCCCCCTGCTATACGATCAACGCAACAAAAGGGGGGCTTTGCCCCCCCTCTAACCCCCCGATTAACTATGTGGGCTAGTGGTGGAAAGAATATAACACAACCCAACATTCTCCCACTTATTGTTTTCTTTCCATAGGGGGCCATAGGAGAGCTTAGTCATTTATCCAGCCCTGCAACGCTGATTGTTTCTCTACGCCAAGAGAACATATCAGAGCTCATAGATTTTGTCAATGCATCTGCAGTATTCTTCAAAGTGTCCACCTTTACCAGCAACACCTTTTTGTCTCCTATCATATCCCTCACAAAGTGATATTGAACATTGATGTGCTTTGTCTTTGAATGGTAAGTAGGGTTCTTTGCCAAGAAAATTTCACTTTGGCTGTCATAGTCTATCCTTATAGCTCCCTGTATTAACCCCATACTTGAACACAATCTCTACAACCAAATTTCTTCCTTGCTTGCATGAGTGGCTGCCATGTATTCTGCCTCTGTAGTTGATAGTGCCACTATAGATTGTTTCTTACTCATCCAACTGACTGCACCTCCAAATAGGTTAAACACATACCCACTTGTAGATCTTATATGATCCAAATATCCAACCCAGTTTGCATCAACAAAGCCACGAATATCCAACACTATGTCTAATCGTCGTCTTCCTTGGTAGCACAAACCATAATCACTAGTGCCACGCAAATATCTGAAAATCCGCTTCACTGTTGTCCAATGCTCCTTCCCTGGTTTTGACATAAACCTGCTCAATACTCCCATTGCATGTGAAATGTCTGGTCTAGTACAGACCATTGGATACATTAGACTACCGACTGCACTTGCATATGGAACACGAGACATGTCCTCTTACTCTTCTTGTGTCTTGGGACACTGTTCAACAGATAAATTCACACCTACAAGAATAGGAACCTTCATCAATTTACTATCCTGCATATTAAACCTCTGCAATATTGTCTCAACATACTTCCTCTGGTTTAAGCAGAGCTTCCTCTTTGCCCGATCTCTTTTAATTTCCATGCCCAAAATATAGTTTGCAGCACCAAGATCTTTCATGTCGAATTTGGAGGACAATTGGGTCTTCAAATCTTGGATAATTTCTTTGTCATTTCCAACCAGCAACATATCATCCACACACAAGACCAAATAAATAACATGGTCACCAATTAATTTAAAATACACACAATGATCTTCCTTGCTTTTTGTGAAGCCAAGTCCCTGTATAAAAGTATCAAATTTATGATATCACATCCTTAGTGACTGTTTTAACCCATACAGTGACTTCTTTAACTTGCATACCCTTTCTTTCTTATCCTTCACCACAAAGCCTTCAAGTTGCTTCATGTAGATCTCCTCTCCCATTTACCCATGAAGAAATGTTGTCTTCACATCCATCTATTCTACCTCAAAATCAAAAGTAGTAGCAACAGATAAAAGTAATTTAATAGAAGCTACCTTGGCAACAAGAGAAAAAATATCACCAAAATCAATTCCCGACACCTGGGAATAACCTTTTGTTACCAACTGAACTTTGTATTTCTACACCTTTCATTTTGCATTTGTCTTCTTCTTGAACACCCATTAGCTTCCAATGGGTTTCCTTCTAGCCAGCGACTCCACCAGATCCCAAGCCTCATTTTTGTGTAAAGATTCCATTTCATCAACCATGGCCTCTTTCCAAATTTTGCCATCCTCTGAATCTACTGCTTCCTTCACAATTATGGGATCATCATCAGTAATAGATAAAGAAAAATTTGAACGAAAAGTAGATGGACTATACCTTTCTGGCTGCCTTTTTTCTTGAACTGATCTTCTCACACTTGGAGTTTGTGGCTCTTCATCTTCTAATTCCTCTTCTACCATAGAGTCTAATTCTTCCTCTTTAAGCTCAAACTCTATCTTCTCAGGTTCCTTTGATGGGACTTCATGTTTAATAACATCTTTCAACTCTCTGAACACCACATCTCGGCTGTACACAACCTTCCTTGTTACTAGGTTCCAAAGCTTATAACCCTTTAAACCATCCTTATACCCAATAAAGATGCACTTTTCAGATTTACTATCCAAATTGGTTCTTTTCTCCTTTGGAACATGTACATATGCATCATATCCAAATACCATTAGATGTGAAAGAGAGGGTTTCTTACTAGTCCATACCTCTCGTGGAGTCTTATCCTCCAACGCTGATGAAGGTGATCTGTTAACCAGGTAACATTCTATCTCCACTGCCTCTGCCCAGAATTCCTGTCCTAACCCAGCACCACTGAGCATGCTTCTTGCCCTTTCCATCAACGTCTTGTTCATTCTTTATGCAACTCCATTTTGCTCAGGTGTGTATGGAGTAGTCTTCTGTAGTGCTATACCACACTTCTTACAAATTCTTCAAATTCCTTACTGCAAAACTCTCCACCATTATCTGTCCTCAACACCTTTATCTCCTTCTTTGTTTGGTTTTCCACCAGAGCCTTAAATTATTTAAACTTGTCAAAGACTTCAGATTTCTTCTTAAGGAAATATATCCATGTATTCCTTGAGAAGTCATATATAAATGAGACATAGTACACAGACTTACCCAGTGATGGAACCTTCACAGGTCCAAACTCATCACTGTGCATAAGCTCTAATACCGGTTTCGCCCTCTTACCACAAGAGGGGAAACTCACCTGATTATGCTTCCCATATACACAATTTTCACAGAAATCAAAATCCAGAGAGCTATTACTCATACCTTCTACCATACCTTTATCGTGAAGTATTCGAAGGCCCTTCTCTCCAATATGTCCAAGCCTTTGATGCCACAACATGGTCTTCTCTCCAGAGACCACTAGATTTTCTGCTCCACATTTAGGAACCTGTTGTGCTCTACAACAACCCCCCATTTCATATCATTTCTATTTACAAAATTATCATATGAAATGGGTCCCTTTAGAAGTTAATTGGTATCAATATTGTATTGTTCAAAAAGGTCCAATAACCAAATCAAAACATTATATAAAAAACCTTTTGAAAAACCCATTTTGCTCAAATAAAACAATCTTTTATCATTGCGATAAAGCGATCACAAGATCGCATATCGCAATGAAATAAAGAACACAAATACGTGACGTATTGGTTTCCGCCGATGCGATATCGCTATCGGCTATCGACGATACTCTATACGCAGTCTTAAAGTGCCCCAAGCCTTTTACCCCGATGCGATGCGATATCGCAATCGGCAATCGGCAATATCCTATGCACATTAATAAGGCGCCCAGGTGATGCAGCCCGATGTGATGCGATATCGCAATCAGCAAATCGGCGATATGCTGTCCATGTCAGATATAATCCCTATTCTTCTGACGCGATGCGATATCGGCTATCGGCGATCGGGGGTTTTAAATAGTGTCAATACAAGAGGTTAAAGCTCTCCCCGATGGCCAATTGCGATAAAGCGCGGTTTTCAAAAAGCCATTAAATGGAGGGATATTATGATCGAATCATATTTAAAGCTTAATCTGTTAAGCAATGATGCACCTGCACCCAACCGCCAAAATATCCATAGCACGCTTAAACAGGCCATTCGGCCGAATAATGATATGATGGGCATTTAAGATTGGCAGGTTTTAAACGGCCATTTAATGTGATTGTAAGTCCTAAAATCCTCCCATGAATTATATCTGCGCCCATTTTAAAAGCTAATCCCTAATTACGCATCAGTCACTATAGCTCATTACTTTGAAGTTTTCATTGCAATTCTCCGTGTTACGTTTATTTTCGCCTCTGTTCAGAATTCATCCCAAGGAGAAAGCTCAAGCAAAATGGGGAAGAAATCCAAGAAGGCCACAGGCACTTCCGCTGCGCCAACTGCAGGACAAGCTGTCGCTGACAAAAAGAAGGGATTGATATCTGATACTACATGTTCGGGTCTCGTCAGAGTTACTTGGCAAGGTACCTACAACCTGATTGAAGCCGAAGAACCAGCAGTGACAACAGTAGAAGCTACTGCAGATTCTACTCGGAAATCTAAGGGTACTCTCAAGGACTTAGCCGACTCCTTCCTTCACCGGATAGCAGCTAGAGAACAAATTCTCCCATATACTGATGTAGTGCGGTGGGCAATTGAAGAAATCCCAATCCTGGATAGAACCTTCAGCACCAGAGACGGGAGAATTTTCGGGTCGTTCAAAGCTGATGATTTGAGGCAAATGTATCATTTGCCTGAGCCAGAGAAAATATACAATAAGGCATTCCTGGAAATATTCTCAAAAGAGAACGAAGTTGAATCCGAACCCATCCGGGATTGGAGACAAAATCCGGCCAAGCACAAACATGAATCTTCCGGTAAGTACTCGGTTGATTCTCTGGCTTCTCCTTATTGCTATGCTGGAATAATGATGTGTAGATTATGGGGATTGCATGACTCTGCTAATTTTACCATAGAAATGGTTCCCCTAATGGAAGCAGCATGCAACAGTATAATTATGGATTGGGCCACTATCCTCTCAGACAAATTAGCAACAGCTGTGCTTGAGTTTAGAAGCAAGACCCGTATTTCTGAAAGGGTAATTCCCCCATTCTACTACAGTGCCTATATTCTAGATACCCTGTGTTTTAACTCTGAATTCCCCGTACTCGGCTGGAGGTGGACTGCACAAGACCCCACGCCTATTCATATATATCATCAGAAATTGTGGAAATATTCTTATAAACATCATCTATACCAAGTCTGTAATGGCTTTATGTTGCCTATTTATTATTCCATTTTCGATAAACCTGCTCCCAAGATTTCTTATCAAGCCGGAATTGATTTAACCTCAATAGGTAGATGGTTTGGAGAGGAGAGATTTACCTACATAAGAGTTTTCGGTAGCCAAGCCAGACCTCATGTCCTCCCTTTATACATACCGGATAAACTGCTGGCGAGGGAAATTTCTTACCAAATCATTGTTGAGAGTGTTACACAAACGCTCAAGAAAAATAAGAAGCAAGGCTGGCCCTCTTTTCCTTTGAGATGCGGTGTATATACCTTGCATGATCTCAAACATGCAGAAAAGGAAGCTACAAAGATTCAATCCTTAACTCTGGCGACTCTCCCAAATAGGGAGTTTGATCCAAACAAAGTTGCCTATACTGCACTAGAACAGGGCAAATTGACAAGATTTGACCATAAAGAAGATATGTTTGACGACCTGTTCTCTTCAGCTGAGACAATAAATCAGGTTAAAGCATTCGCTAAAGTGAAATATAATGATGAAGGGTTGACTGAATTTAATAAACTTAGAGAACAGAGGTTGCAAACTCTGCCTCTAGATTTACTAGCGACAACCCCAGCGACATCATCAAGCCAGCCTGATCGGCAACAGTCAAAGGAACCTCCAGTTATAACAAAGGATCATAAGAAGGAACAGGAGGAAAAGCAGAGGAGAGAACAAGAAGAAAGGCAGAGAAAAGAAAAAGAAGAAAAGCAGAAGAGAGCGCAGGAGGAAAAACAGAGAAGAGAGAAAGAGGAAAAGCAAAAGAAAGAGCATGAGGAAAGGCAAAAGAAAGAACAAGAGGAACAACAGAAGAGAGAACAGGAAAAAGTGCAGAAGGAGTCCCAAGCCGAAAGCAAAAACAAACCACCATTGATGTCAATATAGATACTCGTATTGACCCTAAATTGATCCAGGAATGGAAGCAATTTGATTCCATCATCAGTGGGTTGGAATGTTCAAAAGATACAGACACTTCCAAGACAACTAACACACCGGAAATCACTTCATCACAGGTTCTGAGTGGAACCAGCGGCCCACCCATTTCTAAAGAGGTTGAGATAATACCAAAGGACCCCTCCGACCAAATCATTCTGCAGGTAGAAGATATTCCTCCCTTGGATGTCTTCTACAGCCCAAGGCATAAAGCAGTGGTTAAACGACAAAGGAAAAGAAGAAGGACTGATCAACCTTCCCTTTTCCCAGAGCAAACTGTTATGGGCGATGTGGTTTGGAAGGAGGAATTTGACCCCTCCGATGACCTGACAAAACTGTCGCAGTATGCGGGAGCCTATTCGGCAGCGACAATTGATAAGGCATCGGAGGTAAGTCTTCTACTGAAAACCAAGGATCAAGAGATTTTCTCATTACACGCAGAGTTAGCTGAGACAAAGCAGAAGGCAGAACAGGCAGAGCAGCAATTGTTGACACAGCAGCAAGTGAACAGTCAACTAACTCAACAATTGCAGGGAGAAAAGCAAAGGATCGACCAAAGTGCGATCCAGAAACAGAAAGAATTATCAGAGGCATTGGCACAATTAAAGGCAGCGAATGAGCAAATGATGAAAACAAAAGATGAGCAAATTGCTCAATTGTCATCACAACTCGAAAAAATAAAGGGCGTTCCACAAGTGGCTGAATTTAGAGCAGAAGCATTGCAAATAAACACTGCATTAATATCCCAAATTTAGCTTCTGTGTCAACAAATCGCCCAGGCAGAGCCACTGTGTGAATTAACGGCATCCATAAATAAGCAGGTAGAGAAGGCCAGAACTGAATTGGATCAAGCCGAAGAAACCATAGCTGCATTTCTTGACTGGCAAGATTCTGATCAAGGACAAGCGGCGAATTTTCCCAAGATCCTAGAACCACATAAAGATATACTCTTCACAGAATGGCAGTCCCAGTTAATGAAAGCAGAGAGGGCAGCTTCAAGATGTAAATCAACTTCTAGCAATTTAGTTGAGTTAGTTAATAACACTCTCTACTTATCAAACATGATCTCCCAATGCACACCAGGAAAGTTGACAACAACGAACACATTGGAGCAATCATGTTATCCTGATTTAGAGGAAAAGGGGAGATTAATCGCTGGGATTAACAGTTTAACCTGGGACACATATTGGTTCTTCCTGGTAAAGCCGCATACACAGAGAGCCGCCCTTAAGTGCCTAACAGATGCGATCGGGTATATGATTCCCGATATTCAGGATGCCACCTATGCCGCCCAGCTCAGCTCGCGCCTCAACAAACCTCCTGAAGTAGAGCCAATGCTTGCGATAAGTCAGCTCAGATATAAAGGCAAGCAGCCTACCTGATGAATCATGCCACTGACTGCCAGATCGCTGAAGAAGAATCAGATCAAGATTGATTGATACCAATTTAATAGGATTTCTGTTTTATAGATAGGTAGATTAGTTAAGTATTTATAGACCCTTTCATTGTTTTGGAAAGGGTCGTAAAGTTTTGTACCAGACTTAAAGACTGAAGTTTTCACTATTGTGCTTCAGTCAATATTCTTTTATGAAACTGGACTAGTTGTTCTTAATTCGACAAGGAAGCTTTTTATGCAATTGTGCACTATTGTCTTTGTTGAGAATGTTTCTGCGTTGAAGGAAGAATCACAAGTAACAATTGATATTGGGAGTGTCAAGCAGCTCATATGGTATTTCTATCTATGTCTAAATTCATTCCTTTCATATGAATTGTTATGTGATTATCTTTGCTATTATTGATTATATGCATGCGCTGTAACAGCAGATCTATATTTCTTCCACTACTGGATGTTTTATGATATGCCTTTCTTTTAATCATGTATATGTCAATGATATAAATGATAAGTGTGGTAATATCACTTCAATCGCTTTGCTTAACTATTTAAGCATAGTAATCATGAATGAAATAATGTCCATGTATGTTAAATGGAGTCATCTATATGCATGTTTATAGACACGGATCATCAAGCGCTGCACTTTAAAGCTCAATAAGTTCCTGGGATAGATCATAGTTTATGTATTCTTGTTAATAGTTTTAGTTATTCGCTCACCGCTAGCTTAGTTTATAAATCATCCATTCATCCCGTTTATCCACTTTTGGGAAACTGGTCCCATTATCCCCAGTCGGAGCCACTATTCCAAATGGAAAAGGAGCTGTACTAAGGTCCGGACCGGGTGGTTATCCCTAATGTTGTTGCAGCGATTTTCGAGGCCTCAACATTTTTGGCGCTAGAAAGAGGGCCTGACTGTGAATGACACATAAAACAAAATCTATAAGCCATTCTAAGAGTAATTCTCCCTCCAAATCCCCTCAAACTTCTCATTCGCATGCTGGTTCTCCAGTATCCAAACAAGAAGAAGAGGAATCAACTACCACTGCTCAAACCCATCATACTCCAGAACAATTATGTCTTGAATCACCTGAAGTCCAGTCTCTTATCCACAAACTTCAGAGCTTCTCGATTTCACCACAGAAATCTGAGGTATCACAAAGCAGTGCGACTTCGCAGTTCAATTTGCCTCACCCTCTCACCAGACTTCAGAGTGAAAAGCTCGGTATTGAACCCACTGAGTTCCATTCACCCAAAAGGAAAAAGGCAAAAAAATATACTGAAGGATCTGACATTGAAGAGCTTTCATCCACATCCTCCATTGCATCTTCTCCTCTACAAAGTCAACCATCCACTCCCCCATTACATATTGTTGTTCACCAGGGATTAGAAGCTTCAGCATCCCAACCTGCTCACTCCTCAACATTATTTTCTTCCCAGACATCTGGAGGCCCAACAGTAGTATCAACCACTACTGCTATTATAATGGCTGATCCATGGACTAGACCTGGTGCAGTCAATATGCCTGCTCCATTGCATCCATTACCAGATGCTCCTGAAAAATGGCTACCCAAGTTTAATCCAGATGATGGGACCCAGGCTGAGGAACACATCAATAATTTCATGTTGGCAGTCAACTTGAAAGGAGTAACAGAACAAGATGTTGTTGTTAGACTTTTCCCTTACACCTTGCAAGGATCAGCAGGATCCTGGTATTTTTCCCTACCCTCTGGTTCCATTACCAGTTGGAACACTTGCCAAGAGCAGTTTCTTACCAAATATGGAGATGATAGGTCTTTGGCTACTTTAATAAACGATCTCTCCAATCTGAGAATAGAGCATAGGGAACCAATTAAGGAATTTAATGCTCGCTTCAATAAACTCCTCAATAAAATCCCTACAGCCTCCAAACCAAGTGAACAAATTCGAAGCGAATGGTATATCACCGCCCTACCTGCCAATATAGCCATTTTTGTAGACAGGGCTGGGAAACCTACCTTAGCCGAAAACATGAGAGAAGCACTTGCTGTGGAAAAGCGCATTAATGCTCTAGAAAAGAAAGCTGCTCTAGAAGATAGAAAAGCCAAAAAAGTCTCTTTCAAAGATGACTCAAGAAAGAAAACCTCAAAAGACCCATATGACATGGAGGGTTTGCAAAAAGTCCTAAAAACTTTATCAAATGAAATGGTTGAAATAAAGAAGCAGGTAGCCGAGACCTCAACTAAAAGACCCTTTAGGACTTTTAAGAAAAATGAATCAAAGCCACCAAATGTCATATCTAATGCTGATTCAGAGCAAGAAGAAGAGGAAGAGGAATCGATTTCACAAACTAGCGATGAAGAAGAAGTAGTAGAATGTCATGGAATGTGGGATTTTATACTCCCCAATTCCGATACCGATAATGAAGAAGAAGCATTCCCGGTCACTACCAGGAGTAAAAGTACTTCCGAACCTGTTCAGGTAACATCAAAGAAAAGGAGTGCTGGTGCCGCTACAACCAAAGAAAAAATACCTGCAAAGAAATCACCTGCAGCAGTTCCTCAAAACCAGCCTTCAACTTCTAATGCTCCTTCAATATCTAAAACATTAGTGGTATCAGATTCAATGGAATACAACATTGTTGATGACATGAAGAAAACTAAAGCAAACATTACTATGTTTGAGCTTAGCAAATTAAAACATCAACAGAAATTGCTTCTCAAAGAACTGAATGTTGTTCCTTCTACACCTCTTCCCAGTGCAAAAGCTGCTAATGATTCAGGCCAACCTCCTCCAGGTATGGTTGAAGCTACCGATTCAGTTCTGATTGGCGATAGATCAAATTCTCATACCCCACCTTTCCTATTGACCTATGAGATTTACAACAGAAACCTGCACAACTGTTTAATTGACTCAGGGGCATCATCTAACATAATGCCAGCTTCAGTTTGTTCTAAACTGAACATTGAACCCCAGAAGTCTGCTATTCATATTGTACAGTTGGACAGGACCAAAGTACAGGTTTTAGGAGAAATTAATTCCGTAACTATTAGGTTATCTGCGGATCCTAGAATAGTACAGAGGATTGATATTCTAATAGCCGATATACCTGAATTTTACGATTTAATTTTGAGTAGGGATTGGTCTGAGAAATTGCATGGGTATATTTCCACTGATTGGTCACATATGTGGCTTCCTTACAAGGGTAAGCCAAATCAAATAAGGATCGATCGGGAAAAACACATGACCCATACAGTTACAGAATTCGAACAAGAAAACCAGCCAGTAGCATTCAACAACAACATTTTGGGGAATTATTCATCAGAGTCATTCTTTGGCAACTTCGTTGCCCAACCCTCTCCGTTCTCAGTAAACCATTCTACATCTCAGATCGAAAATTTTTCACAAACAGATCGATCAAGATGTTTCAATGATACTGAGAAAATTGTAAATACAATTGTTAATACTTCTTTATTTTGGTCTTTATATTTCGATGGGTCCAAGTCTAGTGAGGGCTCAGGAGCAGGATGTATTTTGATTAGTCCACAAGGAGAAAAGACAATGCTGTCCTGTAGACTAGAATTTGAATGCACTAACAATACAGCTGAATATGAAGCCTTAGTCCAGGGACTATATAAAGCAATCGACCTTAAAGTGCAATATCTAAAAGTATTCGACAATTCTGAAATTATTGTTAAATAGGTGAGGAATGCAATCCATTGCCTTTCAAATCACCTCAAGCATTATCAATCGCTAGTACAAGAGCTTACCTCGCACTTTTCTGCATTCAACATTTCCTCCATCCCCAGGTCTCAAAATTCGGCAGCCGATCTCCTAGCCAATGTAGCTTCCAAGCTCCTACCCTTTGAAGACTACAGCCCAGATAGATTTTCCGTAGAATTGCTTTTTAGGCCTTCAATTCCTGACAATGTCACTAATTGGAGAGTATTCAACCATGATGAGGATATTTTACAATTTCTAACTTCTGAAAAGTCTTATGACGATCAAATTATTGAGGAAAATGACCATGATCTACAAATGAAAGAAACGCCTCAGGAAAATTCAATCCCTAAGCCAATGGTAAAGCTCGAGGATCTTTATGATATCAAAGACAGATTTAAACCTGTAACTAATGCAAAGCTCCAAAGTTCTACCCTTAGTTTTGAATTGATAAATCTTGGCACCGAGCAAACTCCTCAAAACATTAACTTAGGACTAGGACTTTCCTTGGATGAGAAGGAGGCATTCATTAGACTGTTAAGGAAAAATAAATAGGTCTTTGCCTGGAAATACAATGATTTGAAGACATATGATACATCTATTATCCAGCATACCATTCCAATGCTTCCCGATCAGAAACCGATTCAGCAGAAGTTAAGAAAAATACATCCAAACTTAGAGAGCCAGATAAAATCGGAACTTAACAAACTCTTGAAAGCCAAGATTATTTTTCCTGTCCGACACTCAAACTGGGTCTCTAATATGGTGCCAGTCAGAAATAAAAATGGCGACATTCGGATCTGTATTGATTTCAGAAATTTGAACAAAGCGAGCTTGAAAGACAATTTCCCATTACCTACTATGGAGCAAATACTTCAATCAGTAGCAGGCTCTGAATTGATGTCCTTTCTAGATGGTTTCTCAGGATATAACCAAGTCCTGGTTCATCCTGATGACCAACTTAAAACCACATTCAGAACAAAATGGGGAACATATGCATATCAGAAAATGCCTTTCGGACTTATAAATGCAGGAGCGACATTCCAAAGAGCTATGGATATAGCTTTTAGAGGGTTGATTAATAGAACAGTAGTCGTCTATCTAGACGATATTACTGTATTCTCTAAGGAGAGGTATAATCATTTGCATGATCTAAATCAAATTTTTCAACGTTGCAAAAGATATGGTATTTCCCTTAACCCTAAAAAGTCTTTCTTTGCTCTTGATCAAGGGAAGCTCTTGGTTTTTATTGTGTCCAAAGATGACATTTATATTGATCCTGATCGGATCAAAGAAATCTCTAAAATCCCTTTCCCGCACAATAAAAAATCAATGCAGTCATTTTTAGGCCAAATCAATTTTGTTAAAATATTTGTTCCAGATTTTTCTCAAATTATTTTGCCACTTCAAACAATGATTAAGAAAAATTCAGTCTTTAAGTGGGGATCAGCAGAAAAAGAAGCTTTCGATCTAATCAAGCAATCAATAATCAATGCCCCAGTCTTAAATACCCCAAATTTTTCTAATCATTTTACATTGTATACCATCGCATCCAACTTGTCTTATGCTGCAGTACTCACGCAACTAAATGATCACAATCTGGAAGCACCCATCTCATTTTTTAGCTCAAATCTTCAGGGTGCTGAATTGAATTACTCCGATGTAGAAAAACAAGCCTTTGCTGTATTTAAAGCAGTCAAGCATTATAGACCCTTCCTTTTGAAAACCCACACAAAAGTTATAGTTCCTTTCCCTGCAGTTAGGAAACTATTAATCCAAAAAGAACTGGGTGAAAAAAGGGCAAATTGGGTCACAACGCTTCAAGAATATGACTTAGAAATTAAACCGGCAAAGATTGTTAGGGGCCAAGGTTTTTGCAGGATATTGGCAGGAGCATCCAACATTCCAGAATCAAGTGATACAGATCAAAATGAAGAAATCAACCAGATAAGTGTTACTGATTCTGAATCTCAATATGCAGATTTAATCTTTTATTTAAAGAATGGTTATGCACCTCCAAACCTGTCTTACAAGAACAAAAGGTCCATTAGGTTGAAATCAAAGAATTTCACAATTATTGATGATGTGCTTTTTAAGCAGAATTATGATTCTATTTTATTAAGATGCCTTGAGAAACCTGAAGCACAAAAGGTTTTGCAGGAGTTACATGATGGACCAGCAGGAGGACATTTTGGAGCTGACACAACAGCTCACAAAATTATTCATGCTGGATACTATTGGCCTACTCTGTTTAGAGATGCCCACGAATATGTAAGGAAATGCCTCAATTGTCAAACTTCTAGTGGGAGACAACGAAAATCAGCTTTCCCTCTGCAACTAGTCAACATTGAACAACCATTTGAGCAATGGGGATTGGACATCATAGGGGAAATTACTCCACCATCTTCCAAACAGCATAGGTATATCCTTACTGCTACCGATTATTTTACTAAGTGGGTGGAGGCAATTCCTTTGAAGACAACAAATTCTGAAGCAATCATTGAGTTCATAGATCAATTCATCATTACCAGGTTTGGTGTCCCAAATGCTCTTGTTTTTGATAATGCATCTTATTTCTCAGGCAATGCTATGTTTGATTTCGCTATTAAAAGAGGATTTAAATTAAAGTATTCTGCTAATTACTATCCCCAGGGTAATGGTTTAGCAAAGTCTACTAATAAGAATCTGATCAAAATCATTAAGCGAACTATAGAACAAAATCATAAAAACTGGCACAAATCCTTAATGTTTGCATTATGGGTTGATAGGATAACACAGAAAGCTTCTATAGGATCTTCCCCATTCAATCTTGTGTATGGAAAAGAAGCAGTACTTCCCACAAATCTTGTTCTTCCTTCTTTAGCCCTAGTACAGTTCATTGAGGAAACTCCTTCTTCTTCTATTCAGCTTAGACATGATCAAATTCTAAAACTAGAAGAAGAAAGAGAAAAAGCCAGGGTTACTCATGCCAAACATCAGCAAATCATCAAAGCAGCTTTTGATTCAGTCTCATCCAGTTCAAAACAATTCCAAGTCGGTGATTTAGTTCTAAAATGGGACAAAGCCCATGAAGACAAGGGAAAACACACCAAGTTCCAGAAGATGTGGCTTGGACCATTTCAGATCTGTGAGAAGATAGGCCATTCAACCTTCATGTTGCAAGATTTATCAGGTTTGAGAGTTTCTCTCCCTGTTAATGGCCTTATCTTGAAGAAATTCTTTAATTGAGGAGGTAACCCCTTCTCCTTTTATTTTAATAGAATTTTATAGTTTGTAGGATCATTAGGAAATAAAGTTGTAAGTTATCTTCCATTGACCTTTTGCTGTGTTTGAAAAGTTATCCCACAAAAGTAGTATGAATATTTGCTTTTAAATAATAGAAGTCTTAACCAAAAGAGATAATTTCTAGGAAATTAGGTATCATTGTATTCTGAAACCACACTTCAAGTTTTGTGAACACCTCTCAAAGTTTAGAAGTATTGTAAATCATTTTCTGTTTTCAAATTGGTCTCAAAAGGTTATCAATATCAAGATAGAAGCTAATCCAATTTCAGCATCTTCAACTCTTACCCTGTTATCCATCTACTCTTAAGGAGAAAATTGTTCATCCCATTCACCAAAGTTTATGATTACTCAGAGTGTAATTCTAAAATATTTGATACAAAAGATAAGAGGTCTTATTACAAGCCTGCTTACCATGATCATAGGGAAATAGTTTAACCGACATTACCAATACTGCATACCAAAACAGGGTAATGGCTTAGAATTATAAGACAAGGGGTCTCATCACGAGCCAGCTTGTTCGGTTAGATTACTACCAGTGAATGGCATTGTCAATAGCTGGCCACCAAACCAGGACAATGGCTTTTTATCTTATCAATAATAGAAAAAGGAAATGAAATACAAAATATGAAAACATGTTTTGAATTCATTCTGTTAATCACACTCTTAATTGGATGGAACAATGGACAATAGCATGGTTAAAAGGTATCCCTATCGAAACTATGAACGTTTGCTGGCAGCAGAGGCTCTACCTATGGTAGAAGAGTTCACTATAAAAGCTGATTTGGAAAGGTTTTCTGTTTTATCATTATAAACCAATAGAGGCCTATTTAAAACTTAGAATGTATCTATTTTCTTAAAAAGAGAGGAAACTAGCAAAAATAGATTCATTTTACTTGGAATGCATGTATACCTAGTTACATTAGAATTTTCCCTTTTGATTAGAACTCTATTTTGAAAAAGTTCAAGTATTTCTATGCTTTTCAGAGATAACTGGTTCTTCCAGCGAATCGCCAATTGTTGTGCTCTACAAAACCCCCCCATTTCATATCATTTCTATTTACAAAATTATCATATGAAATGGGTCTCTTTAGAAGTTAATTGGTATCAATATTGTATTGTTCAAAAAGGTCCGATAACCAAATCAAAACATTATATAAAAAACCTTTTGAAAAACCCATTTTGCTCAAATAAAACAATCTTTTATCATTGCGATAAAGCGATCGCAAGATCGCATATTGCAATGACATAAAGAACACAAATAAGTGACATATTGGTTTCCGCCGATGCGATATCGCTATCGGCTATCGGCGATACTCTATACGCAGTCTTAAAGCGCCCCAAGCCTTTTACCCCGATATCGCAATCGGCAATCGGCAATATCCTATGCACATTAATAAGGCGCCCAGGTGATGCAGCCCGATGCGATGCGATATCGCAATCGGAAAATCGGCGATATGCTGTCCATGTCAGATATAATCCCTATTCTTCCGACGCGATGCGATATCGGCTATCGGCGATCGGGGGTTTTAAATAGTGTCAATACAAGAGGTTAAAGCTCTCCCCGATGGCCAATTGCGATAAAGCGTGGTTTTCAAAAAGCCATTAAATGGAGGGATATTATGATCGAATCATATTTAAAGCTTAATCTGTTAAGCAATGATGCACCTGCGCCCAACCGCCAAAATATCCATAGCACGCTTAAGCGGGCCATTCGACCAAATAATGATATAATGGGCATTTAAGATTGACAGGTTTTAAACGGCCATTTAATGTGATCGTAAGTCCTAAAATCCTCCCATGAATTATATCTGTGCCCATTTTAAAAGCTAATCCCTGATTACGCATCAGTCACTATAGCTCATTACTTTGAAGTTTTCATTGCAATTCTCCGTGTTACGTTTATTTTCGCCTCTGTGCAGAATTCATCCCAAGGAGAAAGCTCAAGCAAAATGGGGAAGAAATCCAAGAAGGCCACAGGCACTTCCACTGCGCCAGCTGTAGGACAAGCTGTCGCTGACAAAAAGAAGGGATTGATATCTGATACTACATGTTCGGGTCTCGTCAGAGTTACTTGGCAAGGTACCTACAACCTGATTGAAGCCGAAGAACTAGCAGTGACAACAGTAGAAGCTACTGCAGATTCTACTCGGAAATCTGAGGGTACTCTCAAGGACTTAGCCGACTCCTTCCTTCACCGGATAGCAGCTAGAGAACAAATTCTCCCATACACTGATGTAGTGCGGTGGGCAATTGAAGAAACCCCAATCCTGGATAGAACCTTCAGCACCAGAGACGGGAGAATTTTCGGGTCGTTCAAAGCTGATGATTTGAGGCAAATGTATCATTTGCCTGAGCCAGAGAAAATATACAATAAGGCATTCCTGGAAAAATTCTCAAAAGAGAACGAAGTTGAATCCGAACCCATCCGGGATTGGAGACAAAATCCGGCCAAGCACAAACATGAATCTTCCGGTAAGTACTTGGTTGATTCTCTGGCTTCTCCTTATTGCTATGCTGGAATAATGATGTGTAGATTATGGGGATTGCATGACTCTGCTAATTTTACCATAGAAATGGTTCCCCTAATGGAAGCAGCATGCAACAGTATAATTATGGATTGGGCCACTATCCTCTCAGACAAATTAGCAACAGCTGTGCTTGAGTTTAGAAGCAAGACCCGTATTTTTGAAAGGGTAATTCCCCCATTCTACTACAGTGCCTATATTCTAGATACCCTGTGTTTTAACTCTGAATTCATCGTACTCGGCTGGAGATGGACTGCACAAGACCCCACGCCTATTCATATATATCATCAGAAATTGTGGAAATCTTCTTATAAACATCATCTATACCAAGTCTGTAATGGCTTTATGTTGCCTATTTATTATTCCATTTTCGATAAACCTGCTCCCAAGATTTCTTATCAAGCCGGAATTGATTTAACCTCAATAGGTAGATGGTTTGGAGAGGAGAGATTTACCTACATAAGAGTTTTCGGTAGCCAAGCCAGACCTCATGTCCTCCCTTTATACATACCGGATAAACTGCTGGCGAGGGAAATTTCTTACCAAACCATTGCTGAGAGTGTTACACAAACGCTCAAGAAAAATAAGAAGCAAGGCTGGCCCTCTTTTCCTTTGAGATGCGGTGTATATACCTTGCATGATCTCAAACATGCAGAAAAGAAAGCTACAAAGATTCAATCCTTAACTCTGGTGACTCTCCCAAATAGGCAGTTTGATCCAAACAAAGTTGCCTATACTGCACTAGAACAAGCCAAATTGACAAGATTTGACCATAAAGAAGATATGTTTGATGACCTGTTCTCTTCAGCTGAGACAATAAATCAGGTTGACAAACATTCTTTTTTCATTTTTATGACATTTCATGATTTGGAGTGATTTCAATTTTTACAACATGTTCAAGTCAATTATGAAATTCCACTTTGATTACCATATTGTGTGGATAAGTAATGTGTGAGATGTCTAAATTCCAAAGTATATTCATTTTTGACAAACAAGCACCAAGACCATAGTGCTGGAATGGTTTATTAGGTATAAGGTAGCTATTGGACAAGACAGGGGTTGCATTACCTACACAAATGTTTCCAGCAATGTATCATCCATATAGATATAAAGTCTTCAATTGTCTTGCTAGGATCGAATTTTGAACCACAAGTAACCAAACTCAAACGTATATTTGCAATGAAATGGAACACATATTCATTCCTTTGCTATAATTTTATTTGAAAACCATGGTGAATTTAGTTTGATTGGAGAAAAGTGCAATAGAAGATACTTGCACATATCTCTCTTCTTAATATATTAGTAAGCCAAAAATGATTAATCTATATGCTAATTTTTTTACAAAGAATGATATATCTGGTAGATATGATAGTCTTATGATTTTGTTGTTGATATTATAAGTACTTGAATATCTAATTTTTGGGATTAGTTGTTATCATTGTCTTGGCTTATTGCAAATTTCAAATTTTGGTTTCACAAAATGGCTTCTAAGACAGTGGACTCGTCATTCTATAACTCCAATTGAGGGAAATTTTGGGTTTGTACTTCTGAATCTTCTACTTCTACCTCAAATCTTGCAATTATTCTTGTTATTCATAGTTTCCTTGATTTCTTGTTTTTTGAAGGGTTGTGATACATTGAGGTAAACTTCTCAATAAGGTACTTAGCACTTGAATATTTCTTGCATGGGATTGTTGATGAGAAAATTGATGTTTATGCATTTGGGGTATTGTTGTTAGAGATTTTCTCAGGTCATAGATCAATTAATGCTTCTGAGCATAACATAGTGTCTTGGGCAAGTAAAATTGTTTTTTTTGTAAGAAACTCTATTTTATTAATAAAGTCGACAAAAACATACACCATCAAAGGTTAGATGTCTATTTTAGTTAAATTTTTAGTTATTTTACATAGAAGGCCACAAACTTAATCTTCAAAAATCAACACAAGCATGTTTGTTGTGTTATGTGGTGGCCTAATATGAAGACTAAGAGAATTTTATGACACTATGTGCTTGGAGGAAGTTTGGATCTTACAATGTGGTGCTGGAACCCTACGTTTGATTTCTTAAGTTACTAGTCAGATCATACTAAAATGTGAGAATCTAACAAATACCTGCTATAGTCTAAGCCATAGCAAGTCAAAATTTATATCTGGTTTAGAAAAAAACCTGCATTTTTGAATTTGTGCCAAATTTCAATGAGTTTTAAGGTGGAGGTCTATGTTGCATGTAGGTTCAATTAATTTTTTTGCGGCTGAAAAAATGATCTCATCGTTAAAAAAATTGTCATCAAGTAATATTTTATTCATGGTAGTGCTTTAAATCTTGTACGTTTTTCCCTTCTAAGCTTATATTCCATCAAAAGAAGTATAATTTGGCACATGGAACCTTATATTTCACCATTTTTTAGAAATTATGTTCATTTTTCATATCTCTATAATTATTTTGATTTTTATTCAATTCATTGAAATTATCTACTGCAGAGTAATGGTTGTTGGTCGTGTTGTGATTGAATGGATGTTATTCATTGTTTGGTAGATAATTGTATGTTTAATGCTCTTTTTTATATTTCTGTTACACTTCGATATTTTGGTTGCCAATATATGAACATTGTTGAAGATTTGTGATCTTTTATTACTAGAGCATTAGCCATAGTAAGCTGAAATTAAAATTAGAGTTTAAAAAAAGCCTACTTTTTTTAAATTATGCCAAATTTTAATGAGTTTTATGAAGTGAAGAACTGTGTTGCATGATGATTTGATAAAATTTGTCGGATTGAAATGATTAACGCTTCATTTATAAAACCTACAATATAGAATTACGGGTTTTATTTTAAATAAAGAGTGATCCTCCCTAGAGAATTATGTTGGCTTAGGGGGTCCTGACCTAGGTTCGGAGTTCGTTGTGCCAACTATCAAAACCCTACACTACTGGCCCTTTCGGAAACAACCCGCGTAGCGCAGGCTACAGTCTCACCCGAAGCAATATGGGGGGATGCAAGAACCAAGTTTTTGCATCCAGAGACTAGTGTGATGTCTTCCAACGCCTCAGATTTGCCCTCGCATAGATTGATAACCTCTTAGGGCATGTTGTTGCAACTCCGTTAAAACAACCTTTAGACCTCCGCGAAGGTCTACGATCAGTCCTTGTGGACCTTTAACAGTTAATTTTCCTACTTACGCGCATCAGAGAGCAGTCCTAAATTAGTGTTCTTGCAGATTTACTTAAGTTATTAGTTAACATAAGAGAATTCATCAGAGTCTTCGTGAAAGTACTTAGACATGCATTGCGTACATAATTAACACTTATTCAAGAGAACTGCGTAACATTCAATCAATATTCCATAAAACACATCATTCATTGACAACATATAAAATTAATAGAGATAAACAAAAATATGCAAGGATTCTTCGGAAAACTGTCTCTATTGATCTTCAATTCAGGATCACAGACTCAAAAGTCTGTGCACTCAACTGCAGACTCTACCTAGGCCTCCGCGCACTCAGTTGTAGAGCCTTTATTCTCCTATCTTACCCACTTCTCCTTCTTATCACTCCCTTAGACTCTCTAAGACACACATATTTATAGTCTTTTTCATACAATGCCATGGTCCGTGGACCATGGGTGAATCTCAAAATTGACTCAAACTTTACATAAAACAAGGGGCTAAGCCCCTTTGACTCCTATTCATCTACGTGCTCCGCATCCACAAATCGCAGAGACTTTACATTATTTACAAAATTGTATCAAAATTTGGGTTATCTTAACCCCAAACTAACCCAGGGGACCCCATCCCAACAAATTAGAGACAACCTTTTGAGTTTAATGTTTAGTATTTTTTATTTTGCATGGTTTCCACTCTTTTGTTTTTTCTTTGATTCTGATTTCTTTTTCCTATTTTATTATTTTTTGTATATACAAAATCATGGAAATGGGTATGATTAAGCCCATGAAGGTTGGACTTGAGGAACCCCAAGAAGAATTGTACTGAATCAGGATTACTTTGTCTTCTAAAAATGTAAAGAATCTTTAAAAATGTATGCACTTTTACTATAAACCTTTTACTATGTCGGCGCTTATAGAACTTGTAATGCATTCACACATTGATTATTTTTATTTTTATTTTTGAGGAACATATAAGCCTAACCCAATAGATAATATTTGAAGGTTTTACACTTATGGTTTCAAAATATTTTCTCTTTCAGTTTGTGTCGATCTTGTGCATGGTACGAAAGACAAACATTTGAAGGTCAAGGGACTTGTCAGAACACCAACAAAGGTCCTTAATCATACAATTCTAAAGTATCCTTGTGGAGAAGGTATTACCTTTTTATATATTTTGTTTGCAACTATTAATTATGATATCTTTGTTTTAAGGGCTAGCTCCTATAGAGTAGTTTGTT
The DNA here is from genome assembly GCA_031772625.1 of Pinus tabuliformis. NCBI lineage: Eukaryota > Viridiplantae > Streptophyta > Pinopsida > Pinales > Pinaceae > Pinus > Pinus tabuliformis. The sequence continues at coordinate 696,305,970 of CM062805.1, read as the reverse complement.
AGATTTAATCTCAGATGATAGTGAATTGCTTGGACACGACCCTAAGGGTGTAATGTGAAGGAGATGAAGTATTTCAAGCTCTCAAAACTCTATTGTTGTATCCTTTTAGAAAAAATAAATTGTACTTTTTAATCTTGATTCCCCATACGAGGTGAAGGTGCTTGGGCTTTAAGTTGATTAGCTACTACATAACAAGGTACTTACTTGATGTTTGTTATTTGTTGAAATTCATTTTGTGAAACATAATGAAAACTGAAAGAAAATACATTTGTTCTCTCCTTGAAATTTAGAACCTAACTAGTACTAGTCTAGTATGCATAATCTGAATTCTTGGCATGAGGTATCTGATGAAGCCAATGGATAGGTTATATGTTGCTAGTGTATGTTATGTCGAATTATTACTTTTTTTTTTGTTAGAAACTAGGAGCTTCACCACAACATCATACTAGTATGTAAATTATGAAGTACTTGCTGCGAGAAAACCAACATCTAGGATATTGGCTAGGCCTGAGTAGCAAGGGTGACCTTAAACTTGCATGATATTTTGGATTATGTCTAGATCCTTTTTTTTCATTCTTCAGATAGAACCTTCATATATTTTATCATGCCTTATTTAATCTGCCATGTGAAATGGAGATGTCCTTGCAAATCTGAAAATGTAGTAGCCACTAGTTTCCTTGAAATTGTTTTCACATATAGATTGGTGATTGTTAACTATTAATTCACATCTTCACCGCAGTAGGAAATATTCTGTTGATGGAAAATTTTCATTGACATCTGTTTTCAAGGTCCAAGATGCCTCTCTATCACATTGCCTAAACATAATAGAGTCAAATGTTTTCCTTAATCCAGATTCCAGAATCTATTATTGCATTGTCATGGATAGTAAAAGATGGTATTAAGGGACTTGATGTGAGACTTGAAAGTAAATTGTGGGGAAATGTTACTCTCTAGATTCTAGACATTGGTATAGAAATCTCCATGCAAGCCTTCCAATTCCACCCATTTTTTCCACGAGGATCAACATTGACATCATTACAATTCTTCTCTTGTATAGTTATAACAACCAATAACGCTAAACTATCAATCACTTTTTTAGACTTCTCTTATTGGATAAGTAGACAATAACATAAAGAAGCTAGCTAGATATGGATAGTCCATCACAACAAGGTTACTGTATGTTGAGCTTAGCCAAAATTTGTATTTTTTTTGCATTGTTTATATCGTTGCTCATGTGAAAATTCTTACTAACATTGTACAACCCTTCATCTCTTTCACCATAAGTATCCATTTCCTTCCAGGATGCTTATATCGCTTTGAAAAAATTCTCCTTTTCCTGCTTGAAATCTTTGGAAACAAGATCATGGAATATATCAAATGGTACAATGCCTTCAAACTGTAATGGTGATGAAACTAGTGCACTTGTGGATATTTAAATCATGTCCAGGAAACTAACATTCCACATAAGAACCACCAAATAGCGCATATGGACAAGCCTCAACAAATAGATTCCTTTTTAGGTCTACCATTGAAGTTGCAAAATCAGCCAGTGCTTGCTCAGCTGTGAGATGAGATAACTGATTTCCATCCCTTGATAGATTGAAAGTATGATATTACAACCTTTTTCAAAAGTTCATACAACCTAAGAAGGGAGCTCTAATCAACAACTCCACATCCCAATATGCTTTCTCTATGCACCTAGTGCAATAATATTTCTTCATATAAGCAGTTTGACTAGAAAGATTCTATAATTGTATTTATCATGTTTTGCAGTAAATGGTGTTTGCTGACAGATAGTTAGGGTCACTATCATCATATGTTTCCTTGAGGCTTGAATTCCGACCATAAAATGTTTGTTCTTTGTAAATTCCAAAATCTACCATGCTTGCTCTCATAATATGGTTTAATAATATATTGGCAGACTTAATGCTATGATGCACAACTGATGGTACAACCCCATAAAATACTCACCTTCAGCTCATTAAATATTACAAGTTGGCCATACAAACCTAATATTGGGCCCATTTCAAGGGTCATTTAGACCCATAGATACAATTATCTAGCATGATAGGAACGAGTTTTAGAGCGCATGCTTGGATGCTCCAACAAAGGAACTATGTAAATCCCTACATGAACACATTTTAGCATGTTTACCTTCCATATTTGATGCCATTAAAAGCCTCTGAAAAATATCAGCTTGGTCTCCACCTCCAAGGTGCACATCCTAATCACTGCACTGCTGGAATGAATGCCCCAAAATGCAGATGAATTTTGAGGAGTAACAAGAGGCTTCCCTTAACTCTTACCCTGGTCCCCAACACCATCTGACACTACACCATGTCCCTATCCTTGAGCTCTACCCCATGAATGGTTGGTCTGAAAAAGAGGAAAAACTCCATAGACATCTCCATTTTTCTATTTTTTTATGACCAGTCCATTCCTCAAACGTTGAAGGCCTCCACCACTCACTAAGTGCTCTTTTTCCTATCTAGGTCGCTCTCATTAGTCATTACTTGTTTTTTCATACGATGTCTGTGGACAACCTCTAGTGTGCATCGCTTCACTTCCTTTTTATTGTTATATATTTTCTAGTTCAACCTTGGGAGGGTCGTCAGTATCATGAGCACTGCTGATGGGGAAGCATCTTAGGTTGAGTTCCTTGAGCATAGTATTCATCCCCTTGACTCCCATATTGTTGATTTTTTTAATCATGTTTTTTTTTAGGCTTCTCTTTGTGATGGCCCCACCATATCATCCACTCTAATTTTAAGTTTGGGGTTGCTTAAAACCAAAAAAATTATTGGATCGTCATGATTGCACACACATTTTCCAAGCTCTATGGTACTGTTACACAACATTTTGTCATTGTCCTTGTACTCCCCGTTCCATGATCCTGGAGGACCTCTACATTGAACCCTACATGCTTTCCCTTCATGAAGAAACTCCCATTGTGTCGCTCTTCATGAGCAGAACAATTCCCTTTTGCATCATTTCCCAAAAATCTTCTGTTTCTCCCACTTTACAAGACCGATGCTAATGACCCGTGTCCTCCTCGTACTGATATGCAGGGATTATAATTGTCCTTAGTGCTGAACGGAGCGACTGAGCCTTTTTCCAGTCACATTGATCCTCTTTTGGAAAGTTTTTTAAATAAGGAGCCGAAGTTTCCAGCTCTAGAATCTTTGTAACAGAAGTCTAGTAAATGGTTAGGCATGATGGAGTTGAGGAGATCAGTTTGGGCTCCTTTCCCCTATTAGGATGGAACTACCTCAAGAGATAATACCTTCTCCCATGAGAAGAGGAACCATCTCCCTTCCATCCATGATATATAAACCTCTCTTTTTCCCAAGTACAAGCTAGTTCTAATTAGGCTCTAGTTGAGGTTTTGATTTTGGAGTAATCAACAAGTTATTCATAGTTGTAGCTCTCTAGTTGTGTGTGAGGGAGAAGTATGAATTTGGTTTAGTGTGAAGACTAAAGGGAAGAGCCTTTAAACTACCGTTGTTGAGGCCATCATGGAATGCTAGCGGAAGTGTGTGGGAATCTAGATTTGTCGGAGGAGAACAACAACGTCAAGACAATGGTTGTAATCTCTTCTTGATTTAATATATATGCAACTATCGATTGATTTCCTACATAATATGTCATCTCACATGTTTATGGCTTAATGTTTCTTGACTTGTTAAGTAGGTTGAATACAATTTTTCTATTATCAAGGTTGTTGTTTACTTGTTTTAGGTGGTCAAAGAAGGAAATGGGAGATAGTTGGAGCAAGGAAACAAGGTCATCACGAAATGGGATAAGCATACTAAGAGGTAGGCCCTCTTAATTGGTTCTAACCTAGGGAAACCTTCAATAGAATGTCTTGTTTGTGGCTAGATCTGCTCTCAGGCTAGAGGAATTGTTTGTCTCCGCACTTAGAATTTTACTTCACCACAAATTGACGACCATACTGGGGAAAAAAATCCTTCTGTTTGTGTGTTTGTAATTTCATGGTTTTGTGTGAACTTTTCTAGTATCACCATTTCCCTTTAGTTGTGTCTGCTTTGCCTTGTTTACCGCTCTGGGTCTAAAATTTACAGTAGCAAGTCTGGTCTCAGCCTTTGTATTTTTTATTTTTTTTTCCTTGCATCCTCGGTTAGCGTGCTTATTTCGCTGACAGTCATGCTGATCAGTGTGATATAATTAGAAACAGTCGTGTCGACCCCCTTCTGGCGCTTGTTTTCATTTAGGTAGTCGCGCCGATGCCTGTAAGTGAAGATTGGGGTTCACCCCAGATCTTGGCCAGTGTGTCTTACTCTCTTGATTTCTAGCTTGTGGCTCATTTAGACTGTGTTCTCCCTAACTGGAAAGCTGCATTTCACTTGGTTTGTGTAGGTTTTAACCCCGTATAGAAATTACCTGCGTACGAATTTTAACAACATAAAATAAACAATGCAAGAGTATAACACATAAAACACATATACACAGAGATTTTCCCCTGGATCCAAAAACCTGGACTACCAACTTGATTTTTCATTATATTCCTTTCAAAGTTACCATATAAATTTATACATGCCGAAGCATCCAAAACCATGGACCGAAAACCATCACGTCCAAAACCATGTGCGAATACCATGCACAAAACCATAGGTAGGTCCGCGCAACCTAATATAGGGTCCATTTTTTTTTTCCTGGGCTGCTACCACGGACCCCATAGAGGGGGGATACTCGCCCCCCTCAAACCCCCTGGACAAGGGGCTTGCCCCCCCCCCCGTGACCCCCCTGCTATACGATCAACGCAACAAAAGGGGGGCTTTGCCCCCCCTCTAACCCCCCGATTAACTATGTGGGCTAGTGGTGGAAAGAATATAACACAACCCAACATTCTCCCACTTATTGTTTTCTTTCCATAGGGGGCCATAGGAGAGCTTAGTCATTTATCCAGCCCTGCAACGCTGATTGTTTCTCTACGCCAAGAGAACATATCAGAGCTCATAGATTTTGTCAATGCATCTGCAATATTCTTCAAAGTGTCCACCTTTACCAGCAACACCTTTTTGTCTCCTATCATATCCCTCACAAAGTGATATTGAACATTGATGTGCTTTGTCTTTGAATGGTAAGTAGGGTTCTTTGCCAAGAAAATTTCACTTTGGCTGTCATAGTCTATCCTTATAGCTCCCTGTATTAACCCCATACTTGAACACAATCTCTACAACCAAATTTCTTCCTTGCTTGCATGAGTGGCTGCCATGTATTCTGCCTCTGTAGTTGATAGTGCCACTATAGATTGTTTCTTACTCATCCAACTGACTACACCTCCAAATAGGTTAAACACATACCCACTTGTAGATCTTATATGATCCAAATATCCAACCCAGTTTGCATCAACAAAGCCACGAATATCCAACACTATGTCTAATCGCTGTCTTCCTTGGTAGCACAAACCATAATCACTAGTGCCACGCAAATATCTGAAAATCCGCTTCACTGTTGTCCAATGCTCCTTCCCTGGTTTTGACATAAACCTGCTCAATACTCCCATTGCATGTGAAATGTCTGGTCTAGTACAGACCATTGCATACATTAGACTACCGACTGCACTTGCATATGGAACACGAGACATGTCCTCTTACTCTTCTTGTGTCTTGGGACACTGTTCAACAGATAAATTCACACCTACAAGAATAGGAACCTTCATCAATTTACTATCCTGCATATTAAACCTCTGCAATATTGTCTCAACATACTTCCTCTGGTTTAAGCAGAGCTTCCTCTTTGCCCGATCTCTTTTAATTTCCATGCCCAAAATATAGTTTGCAGCACCAAGATCTTTCATGTCGAATTTGGAGGACAATTGGGTCTTCAAATCTTGGATAATTTCTTTGTCATTTCCAACCAGCAACATATCATCCACACACAAGACCAGATAAATAACATGGTCACCAATTAATTTAAAATACACACAATGATCTTCCTTGCTTTTTGTGAAGCCAAGTCCCTGTATAAAAGTATCAAATTTATGATATCACATCCTTAGTGACTGTTTTAACCCATACAGAGACTTCTTTAACTTGCATACCCGTTCTTTCTTATCCTTCACCACAAAGCCTTCAGGTTGCTTCATGTAGATCTCCTCTCCCATATACCCATGAAGAAATGTTGTCTTCACATCCATCTATTCTACCTCAAAATCAAAAGTAGTAGCAACAGATAAAAGTAATCTAATAGAAGCTACCTTGGCAACAAGAGAAAAAATATCACCAAAATCAATTCCCGACACCTGGGAATAACCTTTTGTTACCAACTGAACTTTGTATTTCTACACCTTTCCTTTTGCATTTGTCTTCTTCTTGAACACCCATTAGCTTCCAATGGGTTTCCTTCTAGCCAGCGACTCCACCAGATCCCAAGCCTCATTTTTGTGTAAAGATTCCATTTCATCAACCATGGCCTCTTTCCAAATTTTGCCATCCTCTGAATCTACTGCTTCCTTCACAATTATGGGATCATCATCAGTAATAGATAAAGAAAAATTTGAACGAAAAGTAGATGGACTATACCTTTCTGGCTGCCTTTTTTCTTGAACTGATCTTCTCACACTTGGAGTTTGTGGCTCTTCATCTTCTAATTCCTCTTCTACCATAGAGTCTAATTCTTCCTCTTTAAGCTCAAACTCTATCTTCTCAGGTTCCTTTGATGGGACTTCATGTTTAATAACATCTTTCAACTCTCTGAACACCACATCTCGGCTGTACACAACCTTCCTTGTTACTAGGTTCCAAAGCTTATAACCCTTTAAACCATCCTTATACCCAATAAAGATGCACTTTTCAGATTTACTATCCAAATTGGTTCTTTTCTCCTTTGGAACATGTACATATGCATCATATCCAAATACCATTAGATGTGAAAGAGAGGGTTTCTTACTAATCCATACCTCTCGTGGAGTCTTATCCTCCAACGCTGATGAAGGTGATCTGTTAACCAGGTAACATTCTATCTCCACTGCCTCTGCCCAGAATTCCTGTCCTAACCCAGCACCACTGAGCATGCTTCTTGCCCTTTCCATCAACGTCTTGTTCATTCTTTATGCAACTCCATTTTGCTCAGGTGTGTATGGAGTAGTCTTCTGTAGTGCTATACCACACTTCTTACAAATTCTTCAAATTCCTTACTGCAAAAATCTCCACCGTTATCTGTCCTCAACACCTTTATCTCCTTCTTTGTTTGGTTTTCCACCAGAGCCTTAAATTATTTAAACTTGTCAAAGACTTCAGATTTCTTCTTAAGGAAATATATCCATGTATTCCTTGAGAAGTCATATATAAATGAGACATAGTACACAGACTTACCCAGTGATGGAACCTTCACAGGTCCAAACTCATCACTGTGCATAAGCTCTAATATCGGTTTCGCCCTCTTACCACAAGAGGGGAAACTCACCTGATTATGCTTCCCATATACACAATTTTCACAGAAATCAAAATCCAGAGAGCTATTACTCATACCTTCTACCATACCTTTATCGTGAAGTATTCGAAGGCCCTTCTCTCCAATATGTCCAAGCCTTTGATGCCACAACATGGTCTTCTCTCCAGAGACCACTAGATTTTCTGCTCCACATTTAGGAACCTGTTGTGCTCTACAACAACCCCCCATTTCATATCATTTCTATTTACAAAATTATCATATGAAATGGGTCCCTTTAGAAGTTAATTGGTATCAATATTGTATTGTTCAAAAAGGTCCAATAACCAAATCAAAACATTATATAAAAAACCTTTTGAAAAACCCATTTTGCTCAAATAAAACAATCTTTTATCATTGCGATAAAGCGATCACAAGATCGCATATCGCAATGAAATAAAGAACACAAATACGTGACGTATTGGTTTCCGCCGATGCGATATCGCTATCGGCTATCGACGATACTCTATACGCAGTCTTAAAGTGCCCCAAGCCTTTTACCCCGATGCGATGCGATATCGCAATCGGCAATCGGCAATATCCTATGCACATTAATAAGGCGCCCAGGTGATGCAGCCCGATGTGATGCGATATCGCAATCGGCAAATCGGCGATATGCTGTCCATGTTAGATATAATCCCTATTCTTCTGACGCGATGCGATATCGGCTATCGGCGATCGGGGGTTTTAAATAGTGTCAATACAAGAGGTTAAAGCTCTCCCCGATGGCCAATTGCGATAAAGCGCGGTTTTCAAAAAGCCATTAAATGGAGGGATATTATGATCGAATCATATTTAAAGCTTAATCTGTTAAGCAATGATGCACCTGCACCCAACCGCCAAAATATCCATAGCACGCTTAAGCAGGCCATTCGGCCGAATAATGATATGATGGGCATTTAAGATTGGCAGGTTTTAAACGGCCATTTAATGTGATCGTAAGTCCTAAAATCCTCCCATGAATTATATCTGCGCCCATTTTAAAAGCTAATCCCTAATTACGCATCAGTCACTATAGCTCATTACTTTGAAGTTTTCATTGCAATTCTCCGTGTTACGTTTATTTTCGCCTCTGTTCAGAATTCATCCCAAGGAGAAAGCTCAAGCAAAATGGGGAAGAAATCCAAGAAGGCCACAGGCACTTCCGCTGCGCCAACTGCAGGACAAGCTGTCGCTGACAAAAAGAAGGGATTGATATCTGATACTACATGTTCGGGTCTCGTCAGAGTTACTTGGCAAGGTACCTACAACCTGATTGAAGCCGAAGAACCAGCAGTGACAACAGTAGAAGCTACTGCAGATTCTACTCGGAAATCTGAGGGTACTCTCAAGGACTTAGCCGACTCCTTCCTTCACCGGATAGCAGCTAGAGAACAAATTCTCCCATATACTGATGTAGTGCGGTGGGCAATTGAAGAAATCCCAATCCTGGATAGAACCTTCAGCACCAGAGACGGGAGAATTTTCGGGTCGTTCAAAGCTGATGATTTGAGGCAAATGTATCATTTGCCTGAGCCAGAGAAAATATACAATAAGGCATTCCTGGAAAAATTCTCAAAAGAGAACGAAGTTGAATCCGAACCCATCCGGGATTGGAGACAAAATCCGGCCAAGCACAAACATGAATCTTCCGGTAAGTACTCGGTTGATTCTCTGGCTTCTCCTTATTGCTATGCTGGAATAATGATGTGTAGATTATGGGGATTGCATGACTCTGCTAATTTTACCATAGAAATGGTTCCCCTAATGGAAGCAGCATGCAACAGTGTAATTATGGATTGGGCCACTATCCTCTCAGACAAATTAGCAACAGCTGTGCTTGAGTTTAGAAGCAAGACCCGTATTTCTGAAAGGGTAATTCCCCCATTCTACTACAGTGCCTATATTCTAGATACCCTGTGTTTTAACTCTGAATTCCCCGTACTCGGCTGGAGGTGGACTGCACAAGACCCCACGCCTATTCATATATATCATCAGAAATTGTGGAAATCTTCTTATAAACATCATCTATACCAAGTCTGTAATGGCTTTATGTTGCCTATTTATTATTCCATTTTCGATAAACCTGCTCCCAAGATTTCTTATCAAGCCGGAATTGATTTAACCTCAATAGGTAGATGGTTTGGAGAGGAGAGATTTACCTACATAAGAGTTTTCGGTAGCCAAGCCAGACCTCATGTCCTCCCTTTATACATACCGGATAAACTGCTGGCGAGGGAAATTTCTTACCAAATCATTGTTGAGAGTGTTACACAAACGCTCAAGAAAAATAAGAAGCAAGGCTGGCCCTCTTTTCCTTTGAGATGCGGTGTATATACCTTGCATGATCTCAAACATGCAGAAAAGGAAGCTACAAAGATTCAATCCTTAACTCTGGCGACTCTCCCAAATAGGCAGTTTGATCCAAACAAAGTTGCCTATACTGCACTAGAACAGGCCAAATTGACAAGATTTGACCATAAAGAAGATATGTTTGACGACCTGTTCTCTTCAGCTGAGACAATAAATCAGGTTAAAGCATTCGCTAAAGTGAAATATAATGATGAAGGGTTGACTGAATTTAATAAACTTAGAGAACAGAGGTTGCAAACTCTGCCTCTAGATTTACTAGCGACAACCCCAGCGACATCATCAAGCGAGCCTGATCGGCAACAGTCAAAGGAACCTCCGGTTATAACAAAGGATCATAAGAAGGAACAGGAGGAAAAGCAGAGGAGAGAACAAGAAGAAAGGCAGAGAAAAGAAAAAGAAGAAAAGCAGAAGAGAGCGCAGGAGGAAAAACAGAGAAGAGAGAAAGAGGAAAAGCAAAAGAAAGAGCATGAGGAAAGGCAAAAGAAAGAACAAGAGGAACAGCAGAAGAGAGAACAGGAAAAAGTGCAGAAGGAGTCCCAAGCCGAAAAGCAAAAACAAACCACCATTGATGTCAATATAGATACTCGTATTGACCCTAAATTGCTCCAGGAATGGAAGCAATTTGATTCCATCATCAGTGGGTTGGAATGTTCAAAAGATACAGACACTTCCAAGACAACGAACACACCGGAAATCACTTCATCACAGGTTCTGAGTGGAACCAGCGGCCCACCCATTTCTAAAGAGGTTGAGATAATACCAAAGGACCCCTCCGACCAAATCATTCTGCAAGTAGAAGATATTCCTCCCTTGGATGTCTTCTACAGCCCAAGGCATAAAGCAGTGGTTAAACGACAAAGGAAAAGAAGAAGGACTGATCAACCTTCCCTTTTCCCAGAGCAAACTGTTACGGGCGATGTGGTTTGGAAGGAGGAATTTGACCCCTCCAATGACCTGACAAAACTGTCGCAGTATGCGGGAGCCTATTCGGCAGCGACAATTGATAAGGCATCGGAGGTAAGTCTTCTACTGAAAACCAAGGATCAAGAGATTTTCTCATTACAGGCAGAGTTAGCTGAGACAAAGCAGAAGGCAGAACAGGCAGAGCAGCAATTGTTGACACAACAGCAAGTGAACAGTCAACTAACTCAACAATTGCAGGCAGAAAAGCAAAGGATCGACCAAAGTGCGATCCAGAAACAGAAAGAATTATCAGAGGCATTGGCACAATTAAAGGCAGCGAATGAGCAAATGATGAAAACAAAAGATGAGCAAATTGCTCAATTGTCATCACAACTCGAAAAAATAAAGGGCGTTCCACAAGTGGCTGAATTTAGAGCAGAAGCATTGCAAATAAACACTGCATTAATATCCCAAATTAAGCTTCTGTGTCAACAAATCGCCCAGGCAGAGCCACTGTGTGAATTAACGGCATCCATAAATAAGCAGGTAGAGAAGGCCAGAACTGAATTGGATCAAGCCGAAGAAACCATAGCTGCATTTCTTGACTGGCAAGATTCTGATCAAGGACAAGCGGCGAATTTGCCCAGAATCCTAGAACCACATAAAGATATACTCTTCACAGAATGGCAGTCCCAGTTAATGAAAGCAGAGATGGCAGCTTCAAGATGTAAATCAACTTCTAGCAATTTAGTTGAGTTAGTTAATAACACTCTCTACTTATCAAACATGATCTCCCAATGCACACCAGGAAAGTTGACAACAACGAACACATTGGAGCAATCATGTTATCCTGATTTAGAGGAAAAGGGGAGATTAATCGCTGGGATTAACAGTTTAACCTGGGACACATATTGGTTCTTCCTGGTAAAGCCGCATACACAGAGAGCCGCCCTTAAGTGCCTAACAGATGCGATCGGGTATATGATTCCCGATATTCAGGATGCCACCTATGCCGCCCAGCTCAGCTCGCGCCTCAACAAACCTCCTGAAGTAGAGCCAATGCTTGCGATAAGTCAGCTCAGATATAAAGGCAAGCAGCCTACCTGATGAATCATGCCACTGACTGCCAGATCGCTGAAGAAGAATCAGATCAAGATTGATTGATACCAATTTAATAGGATTTCTGTTTTATAGATAGGTAGATTAGTTAAGTATTTATAGACCCTTTCATTGTTTTGGAAAGGGTCGTAAAGTTTTGTACCAGACTTAAAGACTGAAGTTTTCACTATTGTGCTTCAGTCAATATTCTTTTATGAAACTGGACTAGTTGTTCTTAATTCGACAAGGAAGCTTTTTATGCAATTGTGCACTATTGTCTTTGTTGAGAATGTTTCAGCGTTGAAGGAAGAATCACAAGTAACAATTGATATTGGGAGTGTCAAGCAGCTCATATGGTATTTCTATCTATGTCTAAATTCATTCCTTTCATATGAATTGTTATGTGATTATCTTTGCTATTATTGATTATATGCATGCGCTGTAACAGCAGATCTATATTTCTTCCACTACTAGATGTTTTATGATATGCCTTTCTTTTAATCATGTATATGTCAATGATATAAATGATAAGTGTGGTAATATCACTTCAATCGCTTTGCTTAACTATTTAAGCATAGTAATCATGAATGAAATAATGTCCATGTATGTTAAATGGAGTCATCTATATGCATGTTTATAGACACGGATCATCAAGCGCTGCACTTTAAAGCTCAATAAGTTCCTGGGATAGATCATAGTTTATGTATTCTTGTTAATAGTTTTAGTTATTCGCTCACCGCTAGCTTAGTTTATAAATCATCCATTCATCCCGTTTATCCACTTTTGGGAAACTGGTCCCATTATCCCCAGTCGGAGCCACTATTCCAAACGGAAAAGGAGCTGTACTAAGGTCCGGACCGGGTGGTTATCCCCAATGTTGTTGCAGCGATTTTCGAGGCCTCAACATTTTTGGCGCTAGAAGGAGGGCCTGACTGTGAATGGCACATAAACCAAAATCTATAAGCCATTCTAAGAGTAATTCTCCCTCCAAATCCCCTCAAACTTCTCATTCGCATGCTGGTTCTCCAGTATCCAAACAAGAAGAAGAGGAATCAACTACCACTGCTCAAACCCATCATACTCCAGAACAATTATGTCTTGAATCACCTGAAGTCCAGTCTCTTATCCACAAACTTCAGAGCTTCTCGATTTCACCACAGAAATTTGAGGTATCACAAAGCAGTGCGACTTCGCAGTTCAATTTGCCTCACCCTCTCACCAGACTTCAGAGTGAAAAGCTCGGTATTGAACCCACTGAGTTCCATTTACCCAAAAGGAAAAAGGCAAAAAAATATACTGAAGGATCTGACATTGAAGAGCTTTCATCCACATCCTCCATTGCATCTTCTCCTCTACAAAGTCAACCATCCACTCCCCCATTACATATTGTTGTTCACCAGGGATTAGAAGCTTCAGCATCCCAACCTGCTCACTCCTCAACATTATTTTCTTCCCAGACATCTGGAGGCCCAACAGTAGTATCAACCACTACTGCTATTATAATGGCTGATCCATGGACTAGACCTGGTGCAGTCAATATGCCTGCTCCATTGCATCCATTACCAGATGCTCCTGAAAAATGGCTACCCAAGTTTAATCCAGATGATGGGACCCAGGCTGAGGAACACATCAATAATTTCATGTTGGCAGTCAACTTGAAAGGAGTAACAGAACAAGATGTTGTTGTTAGACTTTTCCCTTACACCTTGCAAGGATCAGCAGGATCCTGGTATTTTTCCCTACCCTCTGGTTCCATTACCAGTTGGAACACTTGCCAAGAGCAGTTTCTTACCAAATATGGAGATGATAGGTCTTTGGCTACTTTAATAAACGATCTCTCCAATCTGAGAATAGAGCATAGGGAACCAATTAAGGAATTTAATGCTCGCTTCAATAAACTCCTCAATAAAATCCCTACAGCCTCCAAACCAAGTGAACAAATTCGAAGCGAATGGTATATCACCGCCCTACCTGCCAATATAGCCATTTTTGTAGACAGGGCTGGGAAACCTACCTTAGCCGAAAACATGAGAGAAGCACTTGCTGTGGAAAAGCGCATTAATGCTCTAGAAAAGAAAGCTGCTCTGGAAGACAGAAAAGCCAAAAAAGTCTCTTTCAAAGATGACTCAAGAAAGAAAACCTCAAAAGACCCATATGACATGGAGGGTTTGCAAAAAGTCCTAAAAACTTTATCAAATGAAATGGTTGAAATAAAGAAGCAGGTAGCCGAGACCTCAACTAAAAGACCCTTTAGGACTTTTAAGAAAAATGAATCAAAGCCACCAAATGTCATATCTAATGCTGATTCAGAGCAAGAAGAAGAGGAAGAGGAATCGATTTCACAAACTAGCGATGAAGAAGAAGTAGTAGAATGTCATGGAATGTGGGATTTTATACTCCCCAATTCCGATACCGATAATGAAGAAGAAGCATTCCCGGTCACTACCAGGAGTAAAAGTACTTCCGAACCTGTTCAGGTAACATCAAAGAAAAGGAGTGCTGGTGCCGCTACAACCAAAGAAAAAATACCTCCAAAGAAATCACCTGCAGCAGTTCCTCAAAACCAGCCTTCAACTTCTAATGCTCCTTCAATATCTAAAACATTAGTGGTATCAGATTCAATGGAATACAACATTGTTGATGACATGAAGAAAACTAAAGCAAACATTACTATGTTTGAGCTTAGCAAATTAAAACATCAACAGAAATTGCTTCTCAAAGAACTGAATGTTGTTCCTTCTACACCTCTTCCCAGTGCAAAAGCTGCTAATGATTCAGGCCAACCTCCTCCAAGTATGGTTGAAGCTACCGATTCAGTTCTGATTGGCGATAGATCAAATTCTCATACCCCACCTTTCCTATTGACCTATGAGATTTACAACAGAAACCTGCACAACTGTTTAATTGACTCAGGGGCATCATCTAACATAATGCCAGCTTCAGTTTGTTCTAAACTGAACATTGAACCCCAGAAGTCTGCTATTCATATTGTACAGTTGGACAGGACCAAAGTACAGGTTTTAGGAGAAATTAATTCCGTAACTATTAGGTTATCTGCGGATCCTAGAATAGTACAGAGGATTGATATTCTAATAGCCGATATACCTGAATTTTACGGTTTAATTTTGAGTAGGGATTGGTCTGAGAAATTGCATGGGTATATTTCCACTGATTGGTCACATATGTGGCTTCCTTACAAGGGTAAGCCAAATCAAATAAGGATCGATCGGGAAAAACACATGACCCATACAGTTACATAATTCGAACAAGAAAACCAGCCAGTAGCATTCAACAACAACATTTTCGGGAATTATTCATCAGAGTCATTCTTTGGCAACTTCGTTGCCCAACCCTCTCCGTTCTCAGTAAACCATTCTACATCTCAGATCGAAAATTTTTCACAAACAGATCGATCAAGATGTTTCAATGATACTGAGAAAATTGTAAATACAATTGTTAATACTTCTTTATTTTGGTCTTTATATTTCGATGGGTCCAAGTCTAGTGAGGGCTCAGGAGCAGGATGTATTTTGATTAGTCCACAAGGAGAAAAGACAATGCTGTCCTGTAGACTAGAATTTGAATGCACTAAC
This sequence comes from Pinus tabuliformis, assembly GCA_031772625.1. Lineage (NCBI taxonomy): Eukaryota > Viridiplantae > Streptophyta > Pinopsida > Pinales > Pinaceae > Pinus > Pinus tabuliformis. The sequence continues at coordinate 696,290,572 of CM062805.1, read as the reverse complement.
AATACAGCTGAATATGAAGCCTTAGTCCAGGGACTATATAAAGCAATCGACCTTAAAGTGCAATATCTAAAAGTATTCGACAATTCTGAAATTATTGTTAAATAGGTGAGGAATGCAATCCATTGCCTTTCAAATCACCTCAAGCATTATCAATCGCTAGTACAAGAGCTTACCTCGCACTTTTCTGCATTCAACATTTCCTCCATCCCCAGGTCTCAAAATTCGGCAGCCGATCTCCTAGCCAATGTAGCTTCCAAGCTCCTACCCTTTGAAGACTACAGCCCAGATAGATTTTCCGTAGAATTGCTTTTTAGGCCTTCAATTCCTGACAATGTCACTAATTGGAGAGTATTCAACCATGATGAGGATATTTTACAATTTCTAACTTCTGAAAAGTCTTATGACGATCAAATTATTGAGGAAAATGACCATGATCTACAAATGAAAGAAACGCCTCAGGAAAATTCAATCCCTAAGCCAATGGTAAAGCTCGAGGATCTTTATGATATCAAAGACAGATTTAAACCTGTAACTAATGCAAAGCTCCAAAGTTCTACCCTTAGTTTTGAATTGATAAATCTTGGCACCGAGCAAACTCCTCAAAACATTAACTTAGGACTAGGACTTTCCTTGGATGAGAAGGAGGCATTCATTAGACTGTTAAGGAAAAATAAATAGGTCTTTGCCTGGAAATACGATGATTTGAAGACATATGATACTTCTATTATCCAGCATACCATTCCAATGCTTCCCGATCAGAAACCGATTCAGCAGAAGTTAAGAAAAATACATCCAAACTTAGAGAGCCAGATAAAATCGGAACTTAACAAACTCTTGAAAGCCAAGATTATTTTTCCTGTCCGACACTCAAACTGGGTCTCTAATATGGTGCCAGTCAGAAATAAAAATGGCGACATTCGGATCTGTATTGATTTCAGAAATTTGAACAAAGCGAGCTTGAAAGACAATTTCCCATTACCTACTATGGAGCAAATACTTCAATCAGTAGCAGGCTCTGAATTGATGTCCTTTCTAGATGGTTTCTCAGGATATAACCAAGTCCTGGTTCATCCTGATGACCAACTTAAAACCACATTCAGAACAAAATGGGGAACATATGCATATCAGAAAATGCCTTTCGGACTTATAAATGCAGGAGCGACATTCCAAAGAGCTATGGATATAGCTTTTAGAGGGTTGATTAATAGAACAGTAGTCGTCTATCTAGACGATATTACTGTATTCTCTAAGGAGAGGTATAATCATTTGCATGATCTAAATCAAATTTTTCAACGTTGCAAAAGATATGGTATTTCCCTTAACCCTAAAAAGTCTTTCTTTGCTCTTGATCAAGGGAAGCTCTTGGTTTTTATTGTGTCCAAAGATGACATTTATATTGATCCTGATCGGATCAAAGAAATCTCTAAAATCCCTTTCCCGCACAATAAAAAATCAATGCAGTCATTTTTAGGCCAAATCAATTTTGTTAAAATATTTGTTCCAGATTTTTCTCAAATTATTTTGCCACTTCAAACAATGATTAAGAAAAATTCAGTCTTTAAGTGGGGATCAGTAGAAAAAGAAGCTTTCGATCTAATCAAGCAATCAATAATCAATGCCCCAGTCTTAAATACCCCAAATTTTTCTAATCATTTTACATTGTATACCATCGCATCCAACTTGTCTTATGCTGCAGTACTCACGCAACTAAATGATCACAATCTGGAAGCACCCATCTCATTTTTTAGCTCAAATCTTCAGGGTGCTGAATTGAATTACTCCGATGTAGAAAAACAAGCCTTTGCTGTATTTAAAGCAGTCAAGCATTATAGACCCTTCCTTTTGAAAACCCACACAAAAGTTATAGTTCCTTTCCCTGCAGTTAGGAAACTATTAATCCAAAAAGAACTGGGTGAAAAAAGGGCAAATTGGGTCACAGCGCTTCAAGAATATGACTTAGAAATTAAACCGGCAAAGATTGTTAGGGGCCAAGGTTTTTGCAGGATATTGGCAGGAGCATCCAACATTCCAGAATCAAGTGATACAGATCAAAATGAAGAAATCAACCAGATAAGTGTTACTGATTCTGAATCTCAATATGCAGATTTAATCTTTTATTTAAAGAATGGTTATGCACCTCCAAACCTGTCTTACAAGAACAAAAGGTCCATTAGGTTGAAATCAAAGAATTTCACAATTATTGATGATGTGCTTTTTAAGCAGAATTATGATTCTATTTTATTAAGATGCCTTGAGAAACCTGAAGCACAAAAGGTTTTGCAGGAGTTACATGATGGACCAGCAGGAGGACATTTTGGAGCTGACACAACAGCTCACAAAATTATTCATGCTGGATACTATTGGCCTACTCTGTTTAGAGATGCCCACGAATATGTAAGGAAATGCCTCAATTGTCAAACTTCTAGTGGGAGACAACGAAAATCAGCTTTCCCTCTGCAACTAGTCAACATTGAACAACCATTTGAGCAATGGGGATTGGACATCATAGGGGAAATTACTCCACCATCTTCCAAACAACATAGGTATATCCTTACTGCTACCGATTATTTTACTAAGTGGGTGGAGGCAATTCCTTTGAAGACAACAAATTCTGAAGCAATCATTGAGTTCATAGATCAATTCATCATTACCAGGTTTGGTGTCCCAAATGCTCTTGTTTTTGATAATGCATCTTATTTCTCAGGCAATGCTATGTTTGATTTCGCTATTAAAAGAGGATTTAAATTAAAGTATTCTGCTAATTACTATCCCCAGGGTAATGGTTTAGCAGAGTCTACTAATAAGAATCTGATCAAAATCATTAAGCGAACTATAGAACAAAATCATAAAAACTGGCACAAATCCTTAATGTTTGCATTATGGGCTGATAGGATAACACAGAAAGCTTCTATAGGATCTTCCCCATTCAATCTTGTGTATGGAAAAGAAGCAGTACTGCCCACAAATCTTGTTCTTCCTTCTTTAGCCCTAGTACAGTTCATTGAGGAAACTCCTTCTTCTTCTATTCAGCTTAGACATGATCAAATTCTAAAACTAGAAGAAGAAAGAGAAAAAGCCAGGGTTACTCATGCCAAACATCAGCAAATCATCAAAGCAGCTTTTGATTCAGTCTCATCCGGTTCAAAACAATTCCAAGTCGGTGATTTAGTTCTGAAATGGGACAAAGCCCATGAAGACAAGGGAAAACACACCAAGTTCCAGAAGATGTGGCTTGGACCATTTCAGATCTGTGAGAAGATAGGCCATTCAACCTTCATGTTGCAAGATTTATCAGGTTTGAGAGATTCTCTCCCTGTTAATGGCCTTATCTTGAAGAAATTCTTTAATTGAGGAGGTAACCCCTTCTCCTTTTATTTTAATAGAATTTTATAGTTTGTAGGATCATTAGGAAATAAAGTTGTAAGATATCTTCCATTGACCTTTTGCTGTGTTTGAAAAGTTATCCCACAGAAGTAGTATGAATATTTGCTTTTAAATAATAGAAGTCTTAACCAAAAGGGATAATTTCTAGGAAATTAGGTATCATTGTATTCTGAAACCACACTTCAAGTTTTGTGAACACCTCTCAAAGTTTAGAAGTATTGTAAATCATTTTCTGTTTTCAAATTGGTCTCAAAAGGTTATCAATATCAAGATAGAAGCTAATCCAATTTCAGCATCTTCAACTCTTACCCTGTTATCCATCTACTCTTAAGGAGAAAATTGTTCATCCCATTCACCAAAGTTTATGATTACTCAGAGTGTAATTCTAAAATATTTGATACAAAAGATAAGAGGTCTTATTACAAGCCTGCTTACCATGATCATAGGGAAATAGTTTAACCGACATTACCAATACTGCATACCAAAACAGGGTAATGGCTTAGAATTATAAGACAAGGGGTCTCATCACGAGCCAGCTTGTTCGGTTAGATTACTACCAGTGAATGGCATTGTCAATAGCTGGCCACCAAACCAGGACAATGGCTTTTTATCTTATCAATAATAGAAAAAGGAAATGAAATACAAAATATGAAAACATGTTTTGAATTCATTCTGTTAATCACACTCTTAATTGGATGGAACAATGGACAATAGCATGGTTAAAAGGTATCCCTATCGAAACTATGAACGTTTGCTGGCAGCAGAGGCTCTACCTATGATAGAAGAGTTCACTATAAAAGCTGATTTGGAAAGGTTTTCTGTTTTATCATTATAAACCAATAGAGGCCTATTTAAAACTTAGAATGTATCTATTTTCTTAAAAAGAGAGGAAACTAGCAAAAATAGATTCATTTTACTTGGAATGCATGTATACCTAGTTACATTAGAATTTTCCCTTTTGATTAGAACTCTATTTTGAAAAAGTTTAAGTATTTCTATGCTTTTCAGAGATAACTGGTTCTTCCAGCGAATCGCCAATTGTTGTGCTCTACAACAACCCCCCATTTCATATCATTTCTATTTACAAAATTATCATATGAAATGGGTCCCTTTAGAAGTTAATTGGTATCAATATTGTATTGTTCAAAAAGGTCCGATAACCAAATCAAAACATTATATAAAAAACCTTTTGAAAAACCCATTTTGATCAAATAAAACAATCTTTTATCATTGCGATAAAGCGATCGCAAGATCGCATATCGCAATGACATAAAGAACACAAATAAGTGACATATTGGTTTCCGCCGATGCGATATCGCTATCGGCTATCGGCGATACTCTATACGCAGTCTTAAAGCGCCCCAAGCCTTTTACCCCGATATCGCAATCGGCAATCGGCAATATCCTATGCACATTAATAAGGCGCCCAGGTGATGCAGCCCGATGCAATGCGATATCGCAATCGGAAAATCGGCGATATGCTGTCCATGTCAGATATAATCCCTATTCTTCCGACGCGATGCGATATCGGCTATCGGCGATCGGGGGTTTTAAATAGTGTCAATACAAGAGGTTAAAGCTCTCCCCGATGGCCAATTGCGATAAAGCGTGGTTTTCAAAAAGCCATTAAATGGAGGGATATTATGATCGAATCATATTTAAAGCTTAATCTGTTAAGCAATGATGCACCTGCGCCCAACCGCCAAAATATCCATAGCACGCTTAAGCGGGCCATTCGACCAAATAATGATATAATGGGCATTTAAGATTGACAGGTTTTAAACGGCCATTTAATGTGATCGTAAGTCCTAAAATCCTCCCATGAATTATATCTGTGCCCATTTTAAAAGCTAATCCCTGATTACGCATCAGTCACTATAGCTCATTACTTTGAAGTTTTCATTGCAATTCTCCGTGTTACGTTTATTTTCGCCTCTGTGCAGAATTCATCCCAAGGAGAAAGCTCAAGCAAAATGGGGAAGAAATCCAAGAAGGCCACAGGCACTTCCGCTGCGCCAGCTGTAGGACAAGCTGTCGCTGACAAAAAGAAGGGATTGATATCTGATACTACATGTTTGGGTCTCGTCAGAGTTACTTGGCAAGGTACCTACAACCTGATTGAAGCCGAAGAACCAGCAGTGACAACAGTAGAAGCTACTGTAGATTCTACTCGGAAATCTGAGGGTACTCTCAAGGACTTAGCCGACTCCTTCCTTCACCGGATAGCAGCTAGAGAACAAATTCTCCCATACACTGATGTAGTGCGGTGGGCAATTGAAGAAACCCCAATCCTGGATAGAACCTTCAGCACCAGAGACGGGAGAATTTTCGGGTCATTCAAAGCTGATGATTTGAGGCAAATGTATCATTTGCCTGAGCCAGAGAAAATATACAATAAGGCATTCCTGGAAAAATTCTCAAAAGAGAACGAAGTTGAATCCGAACCCATCCGGGATTGGAGACAAAATCCGGCCAAGCACAAACATGAATCTTCCGGTAAGTACTCGGTTGATTCTCTGGCTTCTCCTTATTGCTATGCTGGAATAATGATGTGTAGATTATGGGGATTGCATGACTCTGCTAATTTTACCATAGAAATGGTTCCCCTAATGGAAGCAGCATGCAACAGTATAATTATGGATTGGGCCACTATCCTCTCAGACAAATTAGCAACAGCTGTGCTTGAGTTTAGAAGCAAGACCCGTATTTCTGAAAGGGTAATTCCCCCATTCTACTACAGTGCCTATATTCTAGATACCCTGTGTTTTAACTCTGAATTCATCGTACTCGGCTGGAGATGGACTGCACAAGACCCCACGCCTATTCATATATATCATCAGAAATTGTGGAAATCTTCTTATAAACATCATCTATACCAAGTTTGTAATGGCTTTATGTTGCCTATTTATTATTCCATTTTCGATAAACCTGCTCCCAAGATTTCTTATCAAGCCGGAATTGATTTAACCTCAATAGGTAGATGGTTTGGAGAGGAGAGATTTACCTACATAAGAGTTTTCGGTAGCCAAGCCAGAGCTCATGTCCTCCCTTTATACATACCGGATAAACTGTTGGCGAGGGAAATTTCTTACCAAACCATTGCTGAGAGTGTTACACAAACGCTCAAGAAAAATAAGAAGCAAGGCTGGCCCTCTTTTCCTTTGAGATGCGGTGTATATACCTTGCATGATCTCAAACATGCAGAAAAGAAAGCTACAAAGATTCAATCCTTAACTCTGGTGACTCTCCCAAATAGGCAGTTTGATCCAAACAAAGTTGCCTATACTGCACTAGAACAGGCCAAATTGACAAGATTTGACCATAAAGAAGATATGTTTGATGACCTGTTCTCTTCAGCTGAGACAATAAATCAGGTTAAAGCATTCGCTAAAGTAAAATATAATGATGAAGGGTTGACTGAATTTAATAAACATAGAGAACAGAGGTTGCAAACTCTGCCTCTAGATTTACTAGCGACAACCCCAGCGACATCATCAAGCCAGCCTGATCCGCAACAGTCAAAGGAACCTCCAGTTATAACAAAGGATCATAAGAAGGAACAGGAGGAAAAGCAGAGGAGAGAACAAGAAGAAAGGCAGAGAAAAGAAAAAGAAGAAAAGCAGAAGAGAGCGCAGGAGGAAAAACAGAGAAGAGAGAAAGAGGAAAAGCAAAAGAAAGAGCATGAGGAAAGGCAAAAGAAAGAACAAGAGGAAAAGCAGAAGAGAGAACAGGAAAAAGTGCAGAAGGAGTCCCAAGCCGAAAAGCAAAAACAAACCACCATTGATGTCAATATAGATACTCGTATTGACCCTAAATTGCTCCAGGAATGGAAGCAATTTGATTCCATCATCAGTGGGTTGGAATGTTCAAAAGATACAGACACTTCCAAGACAACGGACACACCGGAAATCACTTCATCACAGGTTCTGAGTGGAACCAGCGGCCCACCCATTTCTAAAGAGGTTGAGATAATACCAAAGGACCCCTCCGACCAAATCATTCTGCAGGTAGAAGATATTCCTCCCTTGGATGTCTTCTACAGCCCAAGGCATAAAGCAGTGGTTAAACGACAAAGGAAAAGAAGAAGGACTGATCAACCTTCCCTTTTCCCAGAGCAAACTGTTACGGGCGATGTGGTTTGGAAGGAGGAATTTGACCCCTCCGATGACCTAACAAAATTGTCGCAGTATGCGGGAGCCTATTTGGCAACGACAATTGATAAGGCATCGGAGGTAAGTCTTCTACTGAAAACCAAGGATCAAGAGATTTTCTCATTACAGGCAGAGTTAGCTGAGACAAAGCAAAAGGCAAAACAGGCAGAGCAGCAATTGTTGACACAACAGCAAGTGAACAGTCAACTAACTCAACAATTGCAGGCAGAAAAGCAAAGGATCGACCAAAGCGCGATCCAGAAACAGAAAGAATTATCAGAGGCATTGGCACAATTAAAGGCAACGAATGAGCAAATGATGAAAACAAAAGATGAGCAAATTGCTCAATTGTCATCACAGCTTGAAAAAATAAAGGGCGTTCCACAAGTGGCTGAATTTAGAGTAGAAGCATTGCAAATAAACACTGCATTAATATCCCAAATTAAGCTTCTGTGTCAACAAATCGCCCAGGCAGAGCCACTGTGTGAATTAACGACATCCATAAATAAGCAGGTAGAGAAGGCCAGAACTGAATTGGATCAAGCCGAAGAAACCATAGCTGCATTTCTTGACTGGCAAGATTCTGATCAAGGACAAGCGGCGAATTTTCCCAGAATCCTAGAACCACATAAAGATATACTCTTCACAGAATGGCAGTCCCAGTTAATGAAAGCAGAGAGGGCAGCTTGAAGATGTAAATCAACTTCTAGCAATTTAGTTGAGTTAGTTAATAACACTCTCTACTTATCAAACATGATCTCCCAATGCACACCAGGAAAGTTGACAACAACGAACACATTGGAGCAATCATGTTATCCTGATTTAGAGGAAAAGAGGAGATTAATCGCTGGGATTAACAGTTTAACCTAGGACACATATTGGTTCTTCCTGGTAAAGCCGCATACACAGAGAGCCGCCCTTAAGTGCCTAACAGATGCGATCGGGTATATGATTCCCGATATTCAGGATGCCACCTATGCCGCCCAGCTCAGCTCGCGCCTCAACAAACCTCCTGAAGTAGAGCCAATGCTTGCGATAAGTCAGCTCAGATATAAAGGCAAGCAGCCTACCTGATGAATCATGCCACCGACTGCCAGATCGCTGAAGAAGAATCAGATCAAGATTGATTGATACCAATTTAATAGGATTTCTGTTTTATAGATAGGTAGATTAGTTAAGTATTTATAGACCCTTTCATTGTTTTGGAAAGGGTCGTAAAGTTTTGTACCAGACTTAAAGACTGAAGTTTGCACTATTGTGCTTCAGTCAATATTCTTTTATGAAACTGGACCAGTTGTTCTTAATTCGACAAGGAAGCTTTTTATGCAATTGTGCACTATTGTCTTTGTTGAGAATGTTTCTGCGTTGAAGGAAGAATTACAAGTAACGATTGATATTGGGAGTGTCAAGCAGCTCATATGGTATTTCTATCTATGTCTAAATTCATTCCTTTCATATGAATTGTTATGTGATTATCTTTGCTATTATTGATTATATGCATGCGCTGTAACAACAGATCTATATTTCTTCCACTACTGGATGTTTTATGATATGCCTTTCTTTTAATCATGTATATGTCAATGATATAAATGATAAGTGTGGTAATATCGCTTCAATCGCTTTGCTTAACTATTTAAGCATAGTAATCATGAATGAAATAATGTCCATGTCTGTTAAATGGAGTCATCTATATGCCTGTTTATAGACACGGATCATCAAGCGCTGCACTTTAAAGCTCAATAAGTTCCCGGGATAGATCATAGTTTATGTATTCTTGTTAATAGTTTTAGTTATTCGCTCACCGCTAGCTTAGTTTATAAATCATCCATTCATCCCGTTTATCCACTTTTGGGAAACTGGTCCCATTATCCCCAGTCGGAGCCACTATTCCAAACGGAAAAGGAGCTGTACTAAGGTCCGGACCGGGTGGTTATCCCTAATGTTGTTGCAACGATTTTCGAGGCCTCAACAGAACCATAGAACTATTGCACCCATCAACAATAGTGCTACCTTACAACTTGCACAGAGTTCCAATCTGAACTCCCCACATCAATACCAGTGCTCCCCGAACCATCTTGTAGGTATCCTTCTCGAACACTGTTTTTACACCTGCATCATCCAGCTTGCTTACAGAAATCAGATTTCTGGCTAATGCAGGAATATGCAAAACACCTGGAAGTGTTCTAACCCTTCCACTTTACAACTTCAACTTTAATTTTCCGCGACCAACAATTCTAGCCTTCCTTTCATCCCCTAAGAAGACATCATCGCCATCGTATTTCTCATACTCGCAGAACCACTCTTTATGGGGAGTGAAGTGAAAGGATGCACCTGAGTCAATCAACCATGTGTCATGATCTACATGTGTACTTGAAGAAGCCAAGTATACATCCCCACCTTCATCTGAGGTGGTTTTCGCCTCTGCAGAAGGAGCATCATCAGATGCCTTTCCTTTGTCAGGATCTTTAGATTTACAGTCCCTTTTGTAGTGCCCTTCCTTTCCGTTTTTCCAGCACACCACCTTTACAGGTTTTCTTGGAGTTTAGATCTCCCTCTAGATTTAGATCTCACACTCGATGACTTATTTTTGTTTCTGCTCTGGGATCGTCCTCGTACAGACAAGGCATCACCATTCTAGCTCTCCATATTTTTCCGTCTCATCTCCTCTGTCAGCAAGAATGAGACTATTTCATCAAACTGCAAGGTAGTTGCATTGCTACCTATTGCAATAACCAGACTATCTCATGAATCTGGTAGAGAACACAACAAACTAATGCACTTATCTTCATTTGAAATTTTAATATCAATAGACAATAACTGACTTACTACAGTATTAAATGCATTCATATGCTCTGTCGTCGAGTCTCCATCTTTCATCCTCATGTTATACAACTTTTTCTATAGGAACAGTTTATTCACCAGAGACTTAGATTGGTACAAAATCCATAACTTGTCCCACAAAGCCTTCACTGTAGCTTCTCCTGATGCATTCAACAATACTAAATCTGAGACACAACCGTATTGTGCTCTTTGCCTTCCGATCCAACTTCTTCCATTCTTCATCGAACACTCTCGTTGGTTTAGTACCCGGATCTACTGTGATCCATTGACCTTTATCCACCAATAGATCCTCCATCTTGAGTTTCCACAACTCAAAACTCTAACCATTAAATTTCTCAATCTCTATCTTTCCACTTCTCGTCATCTTCTTTCACCACCAAAATCGATCCCGCATTTCTCCCACTGAACAGGGTCTACCACAGGCCCGAGTGAAACCCCTTAGCAACAAAGGTGTCCCCTTGAAGCCAAAACAACTCTGATACCAGATGTAGGTTTTAACCCCGTACATAAATTACCTGCATACAAATTTTAACAATAGAAAATAAACAATGCAAGAGCATAACACATAAAACACATATACACAAAGATTTTCCCTTGGATCCCAAAACCAGGACTACCAGCTTGATTTTTCATTATATTCCTTTCAATGTTACAATACATATTTATACATGCCGAAGCATCCAAAACCATGGACGAAAACCATCGCACCCAAAACCATGTGCGAAAACCATGCACAAAACCATAGGTAGGTCCACCTAACCTAATATAGGGTCCAATTTTTTATTTTTTATTTTTATTTTTATTTTTATTTATTTTTATTTTTATTTATTTAATTATTTTTTATATTTTATTTATTTATTTATTTATTTTATTTTTATTTTTTTCCCGGGGGTGCTGCCCTAGACCTGTAGAAGGAGGCTACCCGACCCCCTCAAACCCCCTGGATAGGTGTCACTGCCACCCCCCCGCTGTGCAATTGACGCAACAAAGGGGGGGCTCCACCCCCCCTCTAACCCTTGGTTAACTATGTGGGCTAGTCATGGAAAGAATATTACACAACCCAACATTTTGTTTGCTTGTTGACTTGCCTTCTTTTTGCTTGATTTCTTGGGTCCTTGGATGGTTTGTGGCCCTAGGGCATCTAGGTTATCATCCATTCAACTGATTGTGAACTTAGTGAGTCAAGTTGTTGGTGAATTTACTCACATTTCGTTTATAGTCCTCTTACTGCTTTGGTATCCATCACACAAGTTTGAAAAGTTTCATTTGCTTGTCTAAACTTATCTTTTTTGGCATAGATCACATTGCTTGTCTTGTTTTTGGTAGAGTCAATGTGTCATTAGTTTGAAAGAGGTTCTCTTTTTGTGTTTTTCATTTGCTTGAGAATCGATTGTCTCGAAAACTTTTTCATTGAAGTGTTTTATGAGAAATTCATTGTATAAAAATCAGTATGTAGGTTAACCTGATAATGCAATATAAATCAAATCAGAATACTATAACCTACTTCTACTATCAATTTGCGAAAGCTTAAAGATCGAGGCGAACAATATAACCAAAAGAAGAAGAATCAATGCACAATACACATGAAAATACTTTGGGGAAAGCCTCAACTAAAAACCCCACTATCTGTATTATCATACAAGGTGGAAATACATAGGAATTATACAAAGCCTTAGCTCTCACAGCTATCCAGCTCTCAGTACAATCCTCACAGATGCTCACAAGCAATCTTGGCTTCTCTCCAACCTTCCTCTTTGCCCTCCAAGCTCCTATTTCCTTGCGCTGTTCCTCGTGAATGATTCTCCTTTACCAAGTGGAAAACCAATCTCACACACTTCAAAACTGCACAATCCTCAAGGATTTATCCTTGAATTCATGCATGAGTTTTCTCTTTGAGAAAATGCAACCGATAGTACACTGTCCTTGACTTTAATCTCAATTGGGTCTTTCTTAGAATAGACTTGCATGAGTTCTGATGAGGAAATCTTCAGTTAACTAGAGTAGCACTAGTTGAGTGCGTGCATGCGTCAACTGACTGTTAACTCAACATTAGTTCCTCAAATTGTTTGGAACTAATTTAATTGGATTTAACTCATTAAACTGAGTTAAGTAATTACAACTCAAATATAACTCAATCTTATCTCCTTAATTTAAGGGATAACTCTTCCATGACTTCAAAAAGACTTCTAACTTGAATTTCTCCAACTAATTAAATCAAAATAAATTAACTAATTATTTCCAAGTAGCTGTTAAGACTAAATTAGATTTTAATTCACAATTTAATTCAAGGACAAATTAAATTGTAATACTCTTGTTGCCATATTTCAACATTCATTTTGTCATTTCATGAAAAGTACATAGTTCTAGTTTGTTTCATCAATATGTTACGTTAGTTAGCATCATTGGAGTCTAGGGTTGCATTTGCATTTGAAAAGAAAAAAGAATTCTCTTTATGTCTGAAAGGACTATTTGGAGTGTACTTGTTAGGAAACTAGGAATTGAAATGAATTGTTCATTAGTTTATTTTTTCAAAAAGTGAAGTAGTGAAAAATCATTTTGCTTTCGGTTGCTTGGTTGTTTGCATTTGATTGCATTTTCTACCCTCTAGTGTAGACAATTCATTGAATTGAAAGGGTCTTGTCTCATTTAGCTGCTTTTAGGACTTTTCGAGTCACATCACTAAGGCTTGAAAACCGAGACATAATTCAAGATAAACTTTAAAATGAACTCAATTAACCTAAGGCACATTTGAAACATAACGTCACATCTAGAAGTTCTAGGCTAGAGACGTGTTCCCATTTCTTTAAACCTAGCAGTTGTCGTTAGCTTTGGCACTAGACAACACTAGCACAGACTTGTGCTCCCTGTACCATTGAGTATATAAAGGGAGACCCCTCTAGGCTACAATCCTTTATCCATAAGAAGCTGAGTCTGCCGCCTTGCAAACGTGATACACCGAACACAACATTGGGGGAGATTGCCTGCCCGTACTTCTTGATTCGCCGGGAGGTATTCTGCAGTTCATGGTTGCCTGGTAATCCCTTTTACCTAGATCATCCAGAGTAGTCATTTGATCCTTTTGACTCATTAAACTTAAAATATCATTTGAGTGCTTGTCCTTTCGAGCTCGTTTCCAATAGAAAGTGATAGATTCATCTTTGCTTCTTTCTCGACTCTGAAAACATGAAAGAGCACCAATTTATTTATGTGTCTTAAAAAATTGTTGCCCACGATCTTATAACACCATGTTAGTCTTTTCTAGACCAAATCGTGAGTATTCCTTAAAGTACATTTTAAAGCCTTGAAATTTATCTCTCTTTCCTTGTTAACTAAGACAAGGTCATCGTGGTTGAACCATCTGGTTCACCTAGTTCCTCTCCTCCGTCTGAAAGATTATCTAAGGAGCCTTTTCCTGAATTACCAAGATTCACTCGACAACCAACGTGTTGAACTCAGAATTTTTCTGAGCATTCAACCTTTGTCATCTCATCCTCCACCTACTTCAGATACTGGGTCACCTTATGGTATTGGTTTGGAATCTCTAGACAATCCCGTCCAAACTCCTGAGAGTTCGCCGACTACTGGAGGTCAGCTTGGACTAGTTATATATCCTCCTAATCCTTTGTTCGACCCTATTGTGATATCACCGCAGGGTCCATATAGTCCGTATGATTAGCCAGGTGTTCCTTTGGAATTATCCCCTCGTACATCTTCGGTCGTTCGTCATTGCTTGTTTCCACCTATGGAACCTGAAAGCGAAGCTCCAGTTACCTCTCCGAATCAATCAAAAGTTTCTACTCCACACACTATCAAAGAGGAAGAGCATCAATTTCCTCTTGAAGGTTTCCCCTACACGGGATTTGCCACCTAATTATGTGACTTTCACAGTTGGTCTCAGGTACACAGTGCCTCATCACTTTATGACAACCATGTTTGGGTGTCTTGCGCTATGCCTACTACAGGTCCGTTTATTCAGAACCTAACCTCCCAACAAATGATTATTTCTGCAGTTACCTCAGTCCCGATGCAACCCACTGTTCCGAACCCTCTTGTCTCATTTGTCAATTCACCCGTCCGGTTCAACAAACAGTCTCAAGGCATGTCGCTGTCAGTTCTTCGACCTCTCCAGTAAGTGGACAAGCTATACCACCGCCCAGGGAGAAGAATCTGAGTGTTTCTATGGTGTCAGGCACAACCAATGTGAGTAGCTCACAACCTCACATGGTAGGATGAATCACCTTCTTCTGGTTCTCTTCAAAACCTTGCTGGTCCTGCTGGATCGAGCAATTTCCAATACCAACAGGTCCAAAATCCCATTGGTCCGTCTAGGTCAAGAAATTTCTAGTATCAGTAGCCCTATGAGGCTCAAGTTTAGTATGAAGCTCCTTATGTTCCATATGGTTCCCAAGGAATGGTCAATTTGCCTTACGTCCTTCAGCCTAGACAGTATGCTCAGCCTGGTCCGTCCACTTTTCTTGGTGGCTATGGCCAGATACAGTTCAAAAAATTTCAAGGTCTTAATCTGGGAATCGTTCAAGTACCCTTACAGCAGTAAGGACATCGTCTGCAGCAACAAGGGTAAAATTTGTTAAAGCAAGGGTCATCCGTGCAACAGTAGGGGTGGATGATGCCGCAACAAGGACAAATACAACAACCACAGCGGTAACCCTTGCAACAGTTGCAGCAAACCATGCAGTCGCAGATGAAGTATGCTTAGAAAAACTCCCAACCTATGTCTTCGCAAGGCAAACCTCTGTAGCCGCAGAGACAGCCTTTGCAGCCACAAGGTCAACCCTTGCAGTAGCTGAGTGAACCCGGGAACAACAACCCTTATATACATATCAACTTGGTCAACCCTTGCAAGGACAAGGTTAGGGTCAAGTCCTACAGCATCATGCCCAAAATCATAATGTCCAAGGGCAACAAGTTCAAAATCCTTTTGTCCAAGGGTAGCAGGTCCAAAATCCCTATGTCCAAGGACATCAAGTGAAAAATCCTCATGTCTAAGGATAGCAGGTCCAAAATCCTCTTGTTCAGGGGCAGCAGGTTCAAAACCTGTATGTTCAGGGACAACAGGTGCAATATCCATATGTCCAAGGTCAACAAGCTCAATAGCCTTTTAACCCATATGTTGCTTATCATCGTGTATCTCCAGATGTCCACGTTCCAGTCTGCATTGACTAAGGATGATCGCCGATGCATTTGGCATCAATCCCAACCCTACTGTATTATTGGAGATACTTTATACTGTGCCAATGTCGATTTAGTTCTTCATTGATGTCTTACTCTCAAGGAGGCTGAGAGAGTTCTCAATGAATGGCAGTCATATGTTTGGCTATGCTACTGCTCAAAAAATCCTTCGCATTGGTTATTTCTGGCCATCTATCTTTAAGGATTGCATCTTTTCTGTTCATAAGTATCATGAATGCCAAATTTACCAGCGCAAGATACGCGCCTCGCCCGCTCACCTACACCCCATCATTACCATTGGTCCTTTTTCCAAATGGGGCATTGACTATATGACATGTAACCTTGTTCGGATGGGGGGCATGGTTATATTACCGTTGTTGTGGATTATTTCACCAAATGGGCCAAAGTGATGCCTACATACTCTGTAGACAGTAAAACAATGGTTCAATTTCTATTCAATCACGTTATTTCTAGGTTCGGCGTACCTCAAGACTGTTGGGTCCCTATAATACTAGTGATTACCCCATTACTATTGTAGTTATACCCCTTATTTATATTGTTGTGCCCCTATTACCCCCATATTGTTATTTCTGTGCCCCATAGAATCCCTCTATTGTTATTTTTGTGGCTTTATATTATTATTGTTAGGTCGGCTGGATTACATGGTGACTCCTTAGACTCCTATATATAGAAAGGAGGTTTTGTCATTTGTATCATCCAAGAATTGTTCATTTATGTAATGTAAAGGAGGTTGCCCCCTCGAAGAGGCTGAATTCTAAGTCGTGGATCTCTCTTTTCTATCTTTTTGTGAGCTGGTTTCATAACATTTGGTATCAGAGCTTTGGATTCTAGGGTTTCGCTGCTCCAAATAGGTCATCGTGGCATTTTCGCTATAACTTTTTTTCTGTAACGTTTCAAAAGTCGCAAAAAAAACCCATTTGAGAAGAATTGGCTCTGAACTTTGGGTCCGAATTTCAGAGCTTTTAGCGTGATATTTTCGGAGATATGATCTGAGGAATTTGGCCTTTTTGCAGACTCCTGAATTACATTCAAAACAGGTGACCTGGGGAAAATCGTCATAACTCTCTCTCTGAGGATCGGATTGAAATTTCGTAAAAAGGTACAGAAAGAGGACGGACTGTAGTTTCTTGTGGGTGAGTTTCAGATTCAAAGGTTGAAACAGTGACTCGTGGAACGTCGTACAAGTTCGCTCTACTGAACCAGTCTAAAAGCTAGTCACTGTGGGAGATTTCACATAACTCTTCCTTGGAGAATCCAATTTAGCTCAGACTTGTGGCATTGGAAAGAGGACGCAGAAGGCTACTACAGATAGCAATTTCAGAACTGGATGATCCGAAATTACAGAGATACATCAGATTCAATATCAGGCTTCTATAAAGTGAAAAAAAGGTGTGTAGTTTTTTTTTTAAATTTTTGTGTAAGCTTGGTTTAACGGAATTCAAAGGGAATAGTAAAGCATTATTATCGGTAACTGATGCCCCGAGGAAAGAAAATGCAAACACCTAGTAAGGAACCTGAAAGCTCTAGCATGACTCATGAAGAAGAGGAAGAAATGCTACATGATATATCAAAATTACAAGAACAAGTGCAACAAATGTCACGCTCACAAAAGCTAACAGAAGCTAAGATAAGTGGCGTGGAATCTAAGATAAATGGCGTGGAATCTAAGGTAAATGGCGTGGAATCTAAGATAAAGGGCATGGAAGCTAAGATGGAAGCTAAGATGGATGGCATGGACGCTAAAATTGATGGCATGGATGATAAGATGGATGAATTGAAGAAGTTGCTACAAGAAAGGGTCACTAATGGTGAAAAGGTAGTAAAGGAAACTCATGATGAGAACAAAAGAAATGTTAATCATGATTCCATAGACTCTAATGTTGGATCGAAGACTCACCATGTTCCAAAAATCGATATGAGGAAGTTTGATGGCAAGGATCCCGCCACATGGATATTACAGATGGAGCAATTCTTCGATCTCAATAATGTGCAAAACCCACAAAAGGTACGTACGGCAACTTTATATTTGGAACCAAATCAGTTTGTATGGTATCAATGGCTTTGTTCTCGTAAACAATTTATCACTTGGGCAATTTTTACGGAAGAATTGATAGCACATTATGAGGATACAAAAAGCAACACTTTTTTTAGCCAATTGATAAGTCTCAAACAAAAGGGTTCAATAATGGAGCACATTGAGGAGTTCCAAAAATTGAACATAAGGGTAAAAGATATTCCAGAGGAGCATAGGATTGATGTGTTCATAGGGTCTTTAAAGGATAATATCCAACATGATGTGCGCCTTTGGGAACCTGATTCATTAGAGAAGGCATTCAGGTTAGCAAGAAAAATGGAAAGCAAAATTATGGCAACTAGGAAGCATACCGTTCACAACTATAAAGAGGGAAGTGTTGTTGCCCATAGTCTTCCACAACCTACAAGGTTGACACCACAACAATTGGAAGAAAAAAGAGCAAAAGGGCTTTGTTACAATTGTGATAGCAAATACACAAAAGGTCATAAGTGTGCTGAGAAGAAATTATTCTACATAGATTGTGAAGAGGAAGAAGAAAAGGAGCAAGAAAGGTCAAAAGAAGAGGATATATTCCAGGAACAAAGCCTAGATGAAGAACAAATAAATCCAACCATATCTTGTAATGCATTGGCGGGAATTACCACTCCTCAAACCATCAAGATAGAAGGACAAATCAAGAAGAAAAAGGTAATAGTGTTGATTGATTCAGGAAGCACCCACAATTTTATTCATTGTAGGGTAGCAAAAGAATTGAATTGCTTCCTATATCCAGCACCAGAGTGTCAAGTGATGATTGCAAATGGAGGAACAATAAATTGCTCTGGAAAGTGCCATAATATCAAGCTATCCATGGGAGAATATGTATTGACTAGCCCAATGCTTTCCATTCCAATGGGAGGTGCGGATGTTGTACTAGGAGTCCAATGGCTACAATCCTTGGGTACAATAGCTTTTAATTTTCAAGAACTTTTCATCAAATTTTCTTCGGAAGGAAAGGAAGTTGAATTAAGGGGTATTGCAGGGAAACCAGGAAAGATAATCAGCTCTCATGGTATGACAAAGCTTCTAAGAAAGGAGCAAAGAGGTGTAATTGCACAATTATGCTCGCTAGATGTTTCCACATTGGAATCATCTATTTCTCCAGATCTCCAAAAAGTCTTGGACAATCATTCCAAGGTATTTGAGACTCCCAAGGTCTCCCACCTATGCGTGATCATGATCATGCTATTCATCTGATTCCAGGAAGTGTTCCTCCAAACATCAGGCCGTACAGATATCCCTATGTCCAAAAAAGTGAAATTGAACGTATGGTTGCAGAAATGCTAGAGGCTGGTATAATTCAACCGAGTCAAAGTTCTTTCTCAGCTCCAGTAGTATTGGTGCACAAGAAGGATGGATCATGGCGCATGTGTCCAGATTATAGGGAGCTCAACAAGCTCACTATTAAAGATAAGTTCCCCATTCCTGTTATTGATGAATTACTAGATGAATTGCATGGATCAATTTACTTCACCAAGTTGGATCTTCGTTCGGGATATCATCAAATCAGAATGAAGTTGAAGACATTCCAAAAACGGCATTTAGAACTCATGAGGGTCATTATGAATTTTTGGTCATGCCTTTTGGCCTTACCAATGCACCTTCAACATTTCAAGGTTTGATGAATTCAATTTTCAAACCATTCCTTAGAAAATTTGTGTTAGTATTTTTTGATGATATACTAATCTACAGCAAGTCTTGGAAGGATCATGTTGAACATGTTGACAGGGTGCTACAACTATTGGAGGAAAAACAATTATATGCAAAAAGATCCAAATGTTTCTTTGGAGTCCAGGAGGTGGAATATTTGGGTCATATTGTATCTCATGAAGGAGTTAAGGTAGACCCTAGCAAAATTAAAGCCATTAAGGAATGGAAAATCCCCACATCCATAAAGCATCTGCGAGGATTTCTTGGGTTGACAGGGTATTATCGCAAGTTTGTTAAGAATTATGGGAAAATAGCAGCACCTCTAACAACATTATTGAAGAAAGATTCATTTTCATGGACTCCAGAAGCAACAAAGGCCTTTGAAAATCTTAAAGAGGCAATGTGCCAAGCACCGGTCTTAGCTACACCGGACTTCACAAAAACCTTTATTGTGGAATGTGATGCTTCAGGAAATGGAATTGGTGCTGTTCTAATGCAAGATGAAAGACCCATTGCTTTTGAAAGTCGTCCAATCAAGGGAAAGTTTTTAAGCAAAGCTATTTATGAGAAGGAAATGTTGGCAATACTCCATGCACTTAAGAAATGGCGACCCTACCTAATGGGAAGACACTTCAAGGTAAAAACGGATCATGATAGCCTTAAATACTTTTTAGAACAAAGATTATCCTCTGAAGAGCAACAAAAGTGGGTCACAAAGATGTTGGGTTATGACTTTGAAATCATCTACAAAAAAGGGAAGCAAAATGTGGTGGCAGATGCACTCTCAAGAAAGGATGAGGATGTGGAAGCATTGTTGTGTGCCATTTCTATTATCCAACCAGATTGGATAAACGAAGCAAGGGAGGAATGGAAGAATGACGAAGAAGTGTGGGCACTTGTTCGAAAGATACAACAAGATTCAGTACATCTGATACATTTAGCTGGAAAAATGATTCGTTATGGTACAAAGATCGCTTATACCTCTGTAAGAATTCCCAGCTAAAACAAAAGATTCTTATGGAATTGCACACTTCTCCCTTAGGAGGGCACTCAGGATTTTTAAAAACTTACCACAGGGTTAAGAAGGAATTTTTTTGGGATGGCCTTAAATCAGATATTCAAAAGTTTGTGGCAGAATGTTTGGTTTGCCAGCAAAATAAAGTTGAAACAATTAAGACACCGGGTCTATTACAACCTTTATCCATTCCAGGCCAACGTTGGGAGGAGGTTTCAATGGATTTTATCACAGGTTTACCCAAGTCTGAGGGAAAGAGTGTCATCATGGTGGTAGTTGACAGACTTACCAAGTATGCACACTTTTGTGCATTATCACATCCATTTAAAGCCAGTACAGTTTCTACTGCATTTATGGAAACAGTTCAAAAGCTACATGGAAACCCAAAGATTATTGTAAGTGACAGAGATCCCATTTTCACTGGAAATTTTTGGACAGAATTATTTTCTTGTCTTGGTACTCAGTTAGCTCATAGCTCATCTTATCATCCTCAATCTGATGGGCAAACTGAGATAGTAAACAAATGTTTGGAAGGATATCTTCGTTGCTTTGTATCTGATAAACAGACACAATGGGTCAAATGGTTGCCTCTGGCTGAATGGTGGTATAACACTTCCTTCCATACAGCAACAAAAATGACCCCATTTATGGCACTTTATGGGTATCAACCACCATCCATCACATCATATTTAAGAGAAAATTCTAAGGTTCAGGCAGTGGAACATCACATCGAACATCAACAACAAGTCCTCCAACTCTTAAAGGATAACCTCGTGTTGGCACAAAATAGAATGAAACAACAGGCAGATCAACATCGCAGTGAAAGAAGTTTTGAAGTAGGTGATTGGGTATTCCTACGGCTACAACCATATAAGCAAATGTCCCTAAAGCAAGCTAAGAAGGATAATAAATTGTCACCAAAGTATTATGGTCCATACAAGGTGTTGCAAAAGATTGGTACTATGGCATACAAATTGGAGCTTCCTGCAGCTTCTCGATTGCACCCAGTCTTCCATGTTTCATGTTTAAAGAAGGTTATAGGTGACAAGCTTCCAATTCAAACAATATTGCCAGAACTTGATGAGGAAGGAAAAATTATATTGGAACCAGAAGCAGTCACAGAAACAAGAACTCGACAGCTACGAAATCGATCAATTTCAGAGTATCTTATCAAGTGGAAGAACTTATCCGCTGAAGATTCCACATGGGAGGATGAGAATTTTATGCAGAAGTATCCAGAACTACTCAAGCGTTGAGGACAACACTTTTTTGAAGGAGAGGGGCATGTTGGGTCCCTATAATACTAGTGATTACCCCATTACTATTGTAGTTATACCCCTTATTTATATTGTTGTGCCCCTATTACCCCCATATTGTTATTTCTGTGCCCCATAGAATCCCTCTATTGTTATTTTTGTGGCTTTATATTATTATTGTTAGGTCGGCTGGATTACATGGTGACTCCTTAGACTCCTATATATAGAAAGGAGGTTTTGTCATTTGTATCATCCAAGAATTGTTCATTTATGTAATGTAAAGGAGGTTGCCCCCTCGAAGAGGCTGAATTCTAAGTCGTGGATCTCTCTTTTCTATCTTTTTGTGAGCTGGTTTCATAACAAAGACATTGTCATCGACCATGGATCCCATTTCCGAGATTACATGATGGTTGAGATGACCTCTATGTTGGGTTTACGCCACGATGGCTCAACCCCATATTACCCTCAAGCCAATGGTCAAGTTGAAGTTGTGAACAAAGTTTTGGTTACAATGCTTCAGCATACTATTGGGATGCATAAGTCAAATTTGCATCTCATGCTCTTTTTAGCTTTGTGGGCTTACCAAACCTCAACCAAGGACGCAACTAGTTTCACACCATTCCAGCTAGTCTATGGTCTGGAAGCAACGTTACCGATTGAGTGCGAAATCCCTTCACTCAAGCTAGTTGTCGAACTTCTCCCCAAAACCTCACCTCAAGAAGAACACCTCTTGTATTTAGAATGGTTGGATGAGACTCATCGTCTTGCTTCTTTGGTCATCAAAGCACAAAAGAAGCGAGTCAAGTCCCATTTTGATCAGTCGGTCTCCCCTCGCGCATTTTATGAGGGTGACTTGGTTTTACTATATGATCAAGCTAATGATAAGCTGGGGGCAGGCAAGTTCAAACCCATGTGGCATGGGCCCTACATTGTTAAACGAGTGTTGCAAAAAGGGGCCTATGAGCTAATTGATTATGAAGGAAATCCTTTAGACAAGCCCCGAAATGGGCTTTATCTCAAAAAGTACTATGCTTAGGTCATCTTGCATGGTTACTTGTGTACATTAGTGTGTCATTCATTTTTGTGTAGTGTGGTTTGGTGTGTTAGTTTTCAAACAACTTTCCTATTTACTATGTTTTTCCCCACTTTGCAGATGTCTGTGACTCCTCACATTGGTTTCACTGATGGTGCTTGCCGTAGTACCCAGAATCTATCCTCCATGGCATGGGCCATTTATGACCCTCATGGTGAGTTGATTGATCTTCAAGGTATTTTTTTAGGTCGTACAACTAATAAAATTGTTGAATACAATGCAGTTATCGAATTGTTGTCAGAAGCCATTGCTCTTGACATTCGAGAATTGGTTGTCAACCTAGATTCACAGCTTGTTGTCCTTCAACTCAATGGGCAATATTCCATCAGAAACCCTCAGATATTGAGAATGTATCTATGTATTCATCTACTGGAGAGAAATTTTGATTACATTACATATCATCATATTCCCAGACACATGAATACATTGACAGATGCATTAGATAATTATGTGTTGGATAAACATTTACGAAACATGTGAAAAGCTAAAACAAATCATTTGTACCATAGTAAGCAAGAAAATACAACATATATATATATATATATATATATATATATATATATATATATATATATATATATATATATATATATATATATATATATATATATGGTGATAATGTTTGATACATCAAAACCCCAAAAAATAATGTGTGTTTAAATAACATCCACGGCTCACAGGCCTCATATATCCGTGGCACGTAGGCCTAAAAAATGTAAATGCTGGACCTAGGAACTAATCAGCATGGTGATCATGGTAACATGAAACTGCTCATGCTACATGAGTTAGCAATCAACGGATCCAATCAGATACCCCCACCGTATGCCTCTGGTACTGGCGTGGGATGTCTCCCACCTGGGCATACTCTAGGATCCCACAAGTCAACCCCTCAAGGTTCCTCGTGATCTCCTCCTCGTTGTCACTTCCTTTCTAATAAGGAGCAACATCAAATTGGCGAGCGACGCGCTTGGCTATCGGGGACATCTCGGCAGTATGCTCTAGTCCAACACCTACATTGATAAAACAAAATGTTATAAACACACACACACACACACATAACAATTGAAAAAAAGAAAATTGATTTTTTTTACCTTCGTCGTTGAAATCCTCCCCATCTGGAAGTGGCATATCTGGATCTCAGCAGAAGTCGGTACCGCTGTAAGGCCAATCCTCCACTACGATCAACTGTCGTTGTAGCCATGAGAAAAAGGTGGGCTTTTAAGACATATGCTGGCCCTTGGTGATTCTCAGCATCAAACGACTCCAACGGACCATCCATGGGTGTTGTGGCATCGGTGGATCTACCTCAGTCAACTAGTAATGGAACAATGAAAGTCACTCCAGGAAGAAGGTCACTAGCACAAATCCGAAGCAAAATTGCTTCAGATTCCCCACCTTAGCTTTTGACAGCTGGTGTTTCATGTTGATCTTCATGGCTTCCGCCCAATTGAAGATTGTTGGCACTGTATAGTCAATAACATACAGAAACATCGATTTGTTGGTTTCATGCTTTGCTTGGGACCCAACCACTTTATTGATGGTCAACAATAGCACTCTTAGTGTAATATTTCGCACAGTCACGATCTCGATCTTGCCACTCTTGGATTTGAGGGCTTATGGGCAATGTTCGACAAGTAGCATGGATATGCTTGCCCCAATCAGCCTTGACCCATATAGGTTGACTGGTTCCCCTCTCTGGGACAATCCTGTGATGAAATAGATGTCTGAAGTTTCCAACTCCATCTCCTGGTCACCAATGATAAAAATTTCTCGATTTATGTCCCAGAGACTAATCATGTATCGAAGCAGCTCAGGTTGAGCCTACATCCCTGGTGTGAGAAAGAGCTTGAGGAGCCCACAGTTCCTCAAGGCATCCAAGAAATTTGGATCATCCATTGCCTGGGTGTTCACATCTTTGTTCTCATGTTCTTTCTAGTCTACCATTTTTTATGATTCTTTCCTGCAAAAACTATGTCAAGTCAATGATCATTTTTGGCAGCTAAAATTTGGATTCAAACAATGGATTTAAGAGAAAAAAAATGATATTTTCTTTGTTCACGACACCGATGTGCCTGTTTTAAAAATAGTTACATTGATGGTGTGGTTGGTCGTTTTAGAAACCCTGGGCTAGCGCGATCCTGTGCCCGGAAATCTCGCCGACCGAGGGCAATTTTTTTTGCCAAAACCTCCCTCAAAAATCCAAAAAATGGATAAAAACAGGAATAAAAAGTATGGAAATGGAGCTTAAGGACTTGGCTCTTACCTGTAATTGACGGCTCGGTGAATGACCTCCCAGATCTCCCACAATCTACTCCGAAAAAATTAGGGCAAAAGTGGGTAAATTTTTTTTCACACAAAGGTAAAATGGTAAAAAATATTTACTTTTCCCTCCTTTTATTCAGTTTTTCATGAAATATTAGGGTTTTTAAGTGTTTTTGACCTATTTTGCCTGAAGAATTGGATAATGCATTTTACCTTTTGCGCAACGACAGGTGATGGATGTTCGACGATGGTACCGAGTCACATTTCAACTCTTTTCTCGACTCGTAAAACTCAAATGAAAAGATTGCCGAGTATTTTTTCCTTTTGATTTGTAAAAGAGAATAAAATGGAGGGTCCGCTTTCAAGCTCTTTTTCAACCCTTTAAACACGATTGTCGAGCTCTTGTCATTTTGAACTTATTAATGGATGCGAAACGTCATGTGCCCAATATACGTTTACCCCTTTTCAGGCTGGGATGCACTATTTACGAAAAAGGTACTCCTTGACTGAAATGGTCAAGTGGTTCTCTCAAGTATTGTTTTCTATCTTTTCGGGCTCGAGAGACACAAATGTATGAAAAGGGACCATGTGGAGTTTTCTTTTCCGTGTCTTTTTCAAACTCTCTAAACATGAAAAAGATACCGAGTTTCACATTTGTCAGACTCGATAAAATATTAAACAACATCGGATTCGTCACCATGACAAACATGAGCTTCTCCTTCCTAGGGCTCGTTAATCTTACTAGGTTGGATTCATCCGAAGGATGGACTTACAGTGCAAGCATATGCTATCCCCCTCAAGATTGCGATTAAAAAATAACTGGGGTACCTACTAGAAATAGTGGGGGGAAATTTGGAAATTAAATCAGTCGTGTCAGCAGCTCACTCTTGAACATGGTGGCGAGCGCCAGTATTGCAGTAATAATGCTGCAACTCCTGGGCTAACTACTTTACTATTATCAACCCGGTAGTTCGTAACAAACTTGGAAGCAACGATGCTGTATGCACAAGTACTAGTTCTTACTGCAGGTTGTTACTTGGTGAGTCGACGCAAGATCACTAGGAGCTCAAGAAAAATTCTATGGATTCCAAAAGAAGATTTATATGTGATGAAAGGAGAGAAAGACTACTCTATAGATACTACTCTAACTACAGAAAGGAGAAATATTGAAATGTAAAGCAAACCAAGTAAATCCTAATTAACCAGTGAATCCTACTTTTGCATAAAGCACTATGAAAAATATGAAAATAATGCCATTACCTACTCAAGGAAGTAAACAACATCTAACTAAGCTATTTCTGGAAGTAAATGAGCAAAAGACATCTTTTTGGATTTTTATGTATTTTTATGTGAATTTGACATGCATATGATTTATTGTTTGTGAATGTGGCAACGAATAGGTGGTGTTGAAGGGCGGTTTTAGGACTTGTGAGGATGTAGGATGGGGTGGTTGGGTCCTAGGAGGTCTCAGGTGGCCTTCTGGAAGCTTTTCCCATAGTTTGCCTTCAAAAGAAAGCCTATAGGAAAATCTACAGGAGGACACATGAAATCTACAGGAGGAAAAACAATGTTCTACAGGAGGCCTACAAGAGGAGGCCGAGAGCAGTTTTGGCTATTTTGAGGGTGTGAGAGTTGGTGAAAAAGGTGAATGAAGGTTGGAACGAAGTGTTACGGTACCTAGGGTCTACCAAGAATCATTAGGGGAGAGAAAGATGATTGGATTTGCTCAAGGAGAGAGGAAGCAGTTCTATGGAAAATGTAGGAAACTAAGGCGGAATTAAGGGGAGACTTGGGGACCTG
The DNA here is from genome assembly GCA_031772625.1 of Pinus tabuliformis. Taxonomy (NCBI): domain Eukaryota; kingdom Viridiplantae; phylum Streptophyta; class Pinopsida; order Pinales; family Pinaceae; genus Pinus; species Pinus tabuliformis. Next base: position 696,263,835 of record CM062805.1, on the reverse strand, counting down.
TAGGGATGGATCAGATGGAGGATGGGATGGCTGATAGGCTGGCCTACTACTAGAAGATATTTTCTGCATAAACAACTGACAGTTAACCAAAGAAATTAAGAAAGCAATGGAATAAGTGCATCTAGAAAAGTTTTGCATCAAACTAATCTAAATTGTGATCTATGAAAGGAAATGTTGATAATTGCTGCATGAAAGGAAAGCATGGAAGAAGACTATGGTAAATAAAGAAGTGAGCATGATGAAGAAGTTCTGAAGCAAAGCAAAATTGAACTATTAACCTTCTAAAAGCTGCAAACACTAGAAGTCCTATGAAGGAGGAAAATCCGTGTTTTTGGGGTAGCAAGAGAGTCTTCGCCTCAAATCATGGTCCCAGAGGGAGGAAGAGAGGCCAAGGCACTGTGACTAGCATTTTTGGATCTTTTATTTACCATTTCTTAACCTGCTATAGAAAGAACAAATGGAAGCAAATTATTGAATCATCAAAAGCAAGCTATTCTTGACCATACAATAAATTCATCTAATAGAAACCTAATCTACAAACTAAAATAAAACATAAAAATACAAGTAAAGAGGAGCATGGCTTCTTGGATTGGGCCCTAACCCAAGAGCTTCAACCCTCTGAGGTAACTCAGTGCTAGCTCAAAAAGGATTCTATCTTTATTTCTAAACAATAACAAGATTACATGAAACTGTCAAAATAATAAGCTCGAAGTTGAGCAGAGTTTACATGAGCAAAAGTACCACCAAAATCCAAAAAAAATCCGACCCTAGTGAGGCCCTAGGCCTCTCTATTTATACAAATGAAGCTACCAACAGCTTCCTTAAATCAAGGAATATTGGCTCCCAAAACTCGAGATAATCATCAATTATCCTCCACTTTCTAGGCTGCCTGCTAATGCATGACTTGACTACTTGTACTCTGAGCTGAATGAAGGGGAATTCGAAGTGAGGAGTAATAAATGAGGGGAACTCCCTCCTATAAGTTCTCTCCTTTGTCCACTTTGAGTTATTGATGCCATTTGTCCACTGGATCCTTGAATTTGACCATAAAATTCATCAATAATCTGCATTAAACACATATTAGACCACATGGCATCATAACTAACTCAACTCACTCTATAAGCATAAATATAATTAGAAAATCATACAATAAGCTAAGATAATGGTTGATTTGACTAGGTTAGCAGGTAAAATGAGCCCATATAATTACCCATTTATGAGGCTCATCATCACCCCCTATTGAAAGTGTTGCTCATCCTTTGAGAAAATTAGTCCATCTCCTCATCTTTTATGGCCCTGGTGACCTCCCTAGCATCCCATGCTTCTGATGTGGTCTCCTCTTCCTTGTCATAGAATCCTGCCTTCCTATCTATTTCTTTCCACTGCTCCTACTCTCCTTCTTCCCTTCTGCTGTCGAGCATGCCTAGCAGCAGTGGGGGACTCAATTTGAGGCCAATACAATTGACCTTCAGCCTTTGCATGGAGCGCTTATACATTGGCACTCTCCTTAATGCCTCCTTCACCCTCATTGGAGAATGATATTCCCTGATCTGCAGACTGTGTGGTATGGTGTTCCATCTACTTATACATGCATGCACATAGTCATCTCCAAGTAACCTTCCATATCCTCAAAATGTGCAATGGATTGTCACTGATCATTTATATATCTAGGGGCGATCTGATGATTATTTGCAAGCAGGTTATGTGTGCTGATGAGTGCCATGGGGTCTGATGGCTCAGCTTTGATCATTAATGGCTCATTCTGCTCCTTTACCACCAATCTTCTTATTTCTACTACCCTTAACTCTTCGTGGTTCATCCAGGAGGCCATGGCCATGAGTTTCAGGTCCCCTAACCTGGCATTGGGGTCCCACACATTCATGTCTATGAGGGCCATGTTATGCAGGTAGAATTATGCCAACTTTACCTTATCTTCTGATGTGCTTTGGTCACACAGGTCCATAAACTGCCTGTAATCTTGGAACAACATTGTGCCTCTTTATGCCAAAGTCTTTATCTGAAATTGCAACCATTGGTCCTTGAGATACAAGCCATAGGATTTTGCTAGTGTCCTACATTGCAATGCCTCCATGGACCAGCTTGCCATGCATGCCAGTTGGGTTTCTTTCTCTTGCAGCTGCCTCCTTAACAATTCATTTTCTGTTTCAATTTGGATTCTTGCAATTGCTTCGCTATGTCTGACAACACTTAACTCTCTGCCTATTTCTCTGAGTTTGTTCTCCATATGGCCAATATCCTCAACCCCTTTGGATTTGGCTATTTTCATCCACCTATGGGTCCTTATCCTTTCTTTCTCTAATTCAAAGAATAGTGGAATTGCAAATTTTTGTGGAATTATTCTCCCCCCCTCAAGAAGATTGTAGTAGGAGCCAAGACTGGGCTGGGGATCAGGTTCTTGTAGCTTTGTTTCTTCCTCCTTTCCCTGTGGCTGTCCTTCTACCCTTTTCTCAAGCTTTTGGGTCTCCTGTAGTTTTGACAGGGTCTCCTGTAGAACTGTCTGTGCCTCCTATAGGACTATTTTTGGGTCCTGTAGTTCTACCTTTTCTTTCCATGTAGGGGATCTAGGAGTCCCCCTTTCATATGTGATAGGTGCCTTGGAAGAGGATTCTTTTCCTTGGGTAGAGGGTGAATATTCAATAATAATTGGCACTTTTAAAGAAGGTTGGGGTTTCCATGTTTTGATTCTTGTGCTCTTCCTAGCCCTGAAATACATTGAGGTCTTACTCTTCCTTTTCTATTTTGGCTTAATTGGTGTGTTGAGGGTAGTGAGAGCAACTGTTGCCTCTCTTTCTAGGGTCTCATGGGACACCTCTGTCTTTTCTGCCCCTTTTTATCCTCCTTCTGTTTCTCTTTCTGTCTCTGTTTTCTCTGTTTCTTCCTGCTCTGTTTCTTCAGCTTCCTTCTCCTCTATCTTAGTTTCTTCCTCCTTCCCTTTTTGTTCTGCTAAGTCACCAGTTGCCTCACCTTCTCCCCCTTGCTGCTCTTCCTCCTCACTGCCAGTAGGACTGATATCATAGGTTAGGGATTTTATATCATCTTCTGCTGTCATGTTTCGAAAGATTTCCCATGCTACAGGGAGTGTAAATGTATGGAGGGCTTCTTCCACTAAAATTTTGATTAACCCATGGTGAGCGAGCTACTCTGAATTCCTTGCTTGAACTTTAATGCTAGAGTCAATGAGAGACTGCAAGAGGAAGTAGGGGATGCTAAGCTTCTGAGGGGCTGGAGTGTTCATGCCATATCTTAATTCATGAAGGATTCTAAAATGGTAACCATAGACAATGCTGTACCTCCCCTCACAGGAAATATATTTGATGATTTGGTAGCTGACCTCATCCCAAGGATATGGTATGCTATCCCTTCTAATGCCATTTTTATCCTCTACAGGGGTTTCATTGTTTAGGAAGAAGTTTTTCTTGGCAGCCTGGCCAATTGGTTTTTCATCCTTACTCCAGGGCAATCCAAGAGGAAGAGTAGTGACCCTACTGATAAATTCAAGGGTTATCTCCATGTAAAGACATCTGAAGGTGACAATGGCATGTGTTCTAGTGTGAGGGACCAAAGAGTGGGCAAATTCTTGAGAAATTTCCTCATCAAACCCTCGGAATTTCTCAAAAAAGTTCATCCAATTTGCTCTTGTGAATATGTCTACTACTTGGGGATGTGCATGGAGCTTGGAGGAGTTGGTAGGTTCCTTCCTCATAAAACCTCCTGTGATTTTGTTTATGCTTCTTTGGGAATCCTAATGTGGAGAAGGAGAATAATTTTTGAAGAAAAACAAAGAAATAGAGAGACTGTGTTTTTTTTTTAAGAAATAAGCAGAAATTCTGTTATGTATTTCCTCCACCTAAAGGCTTTATTTCCTCCTCAAAATTAAACCAATGCTTGCATATTTTGATATTCAATGGGGGTATGCATAGAACCTACCTGCTCAACTTGAGAATTGTGCTAAAACCCATGTTTTCTTCCTTCGAAACAACTCACTAGCCCTCTTGTAGAAGACTGTTGGCCCTCCTGTAGAACTTCTGTAGGTTCTTCTATAGAACCTGTAAGTGCTCCTATAGAAAATTCTAAGAGCAAGAATATGGGAGAAATCAATGGAGAACAATGGTTACGAGGCTGTGGGGGCACAAGGAGATTGTAGGAGCAAAGTTTCGAGGAGAGAATGAAGGAAAAAGGTGATGAGAGTGCTCGATGAGGAGTACTTATTACTGTCTATGGATATTTCCGGTGATGAGGGTGAGCTGGCCAAGTGTACGTTGGCCCTATTCGGACCATTGGTCCCAACCTTCCTTGTCATCATGGCCCTTTCCTCGTAATCATCCCTCATGATTGCATCGGAGTTCACACTTCCTCCATTACTTGTCCTTGACATCTTTCTTGAGTTGATTGTGCACACGTGTGGGTGACATCTTCGGATGAGTGGAGTCAACTAGATGAAGGTGGCCAAGTTAACTGGCCACCTTTCCCTCATTCAACCTTAGCCATATCATTGCTTTTGCATGCCTTCTAACTACACAAATGCAAACAGAGGAGTGGGTTAGTTACTTACCTGAGATCCGAATGTATTTGCTTATGAGGTGTTGTGGTTCTTTCTCTCTGCTACATGCTTTTGTTTCCTTTGCTGCATGCTGTCTACTTGTTGATGTACGGTTGTGCCTTGTGCAGGTTATTCTCTGGCTGGATCTTAGCTTGAGGTGTCTTCTTCAACTTCCATATTTGTACCCTCTTGCTGCTGATGTTGGACTTTAATGGGATCAGCTGCTACATGAATTCCTGTAGGAGCTCCTGTAGCTACTTCTCCCCTTGAAACTTTAGCTTCTTTCTGTGCTTGGAGCTATGAGGATGATGCCAGAGATGTAGATAGAGATAGAGAGGTAATAATTAGGCTTCAGGTGAGGTTGATGGTGCTACCTACTCTCTTTTTTTTTTTTTTTTTTAATTTTTCCTAAAAACTGTTTTTTTCTCTGTGTTTTTCTTGGACAGGAAGAAGAATGATGCTTGGGGTGTGATGTAGGCTTGGATATGATGGAAAAGAGGTTTTAAGACCACAGGAGGATGTATATATTGTTTACGAAGCTTCCTTGTCCCTCAAACTGCCTTTTATATCCATTTCTGGCTCTCTGTAGGAATTACAGGAGCCTCCTGTAGAAAACACAGTTTTTGAAAAATAAACACAACAAGGTGAAAAAAATGCCAAGAATGAAGAAGAAAGTGTGGGAAGTTAGGATAGGCGCTGGTGTTGGTTTCAGGGCTCCCTTGGCACCTTCTACTGCTTCTTGTAGTCCTCCTGCAAACCTGCAATGCAACTAGAAATTCATTTTTCTTTTTCTCTTTTTTTTTTGAAAACAACTAGGGCGCCTCAGGGAGGTTTTCACCCTAACTGCCTGCCCTGGGCGCCTCCAAGGGAGGTTTTCACCCAGGGATATTATTTTTCTCTCTCTTTTTTTTTTTGACATCACTGGGCTGCCTCAGAAGAGGTTTTCAACCCAATGATGGGACTCAAGCGCCTCATGGAGGTTTTCACTGGAGTCCTTATTTTTTATTTTTTCTTTTTCTTCAGTGAGTGGGTGAAGTGGAGGCTAAGAAATGCTCCGCTACCATCATTGTCTTGTTCAAATATTCAATAAACTCTTGCTTGGAGGGGGGTTTCTTATAGAATTTCAACCGATGTCCATTGACAAGCATGGGGATGGCTTCATCATCAATGGTTCTGATCAGAACTGAACCATTGTCATTGCATTTTTCCACAGTGTAGGGTCCCAGCGATCTTGTCCTTAGCTTACCCTTGAAATCTTTATATCTTGAATCATAGAGTAGTGCCCAATCTCCCTCTTGGAATTGCTTCTCCTTGATTTTTTTGTCATGCCATATATTTCTCTGAAGCTAAACTACCTCTGTATGGAGAAGGACCTTCATTCTGTGTTCATCCAATCCATTGAGCTGAAGTAATCTTTCTTTCTGTGCATGGCTGAGGTCTAGGTCTAGCCGAGCTTCCATCCTTAGGGTATTGAATTCAAATTCTATTGAAAGCAAAGCCTTCTTCCCATAGACCAACTCATAGGGTGTGAACCATGTAGTGGTCTTCCATGTTGTATTGTAGGCCCAAGTGGCCTAAACTAATCTGTCCGCCCAGTCTTTTCTACTGCTGCTCACTACCTTTGTCAGGATCTCTTCCAATGCCTTGTTAGTAACCTCCACCTGCCCATTGGCTTGTGGATGATAAGGGTTTGAAGTCCTGTGCTTGATTCTATGATGTGTGAGAAGGTCTTCAATCAAATTGGAAGTAAACTGACTACCTTGATCTGTGACCAATTCTCTTGGATACCCGAACTTGTAGAATATGTTCTCTCTCAAAAATTCAGCTACTTTTTCTTCTGTCACTACTTTGATTGTTTTTATCTCTGCTCACTTTGTCAGGTAATCAGTGTACAAAATGATGTGTTGCTTCTATTTTGAAGGAGGGCTAATAGGACCCACAAAGTCCATGCCCCACTTCTCAAATGGCTCAAAGGTCACTTGAGGTTGCATGGGCATTTCATCCTTTGGAGTAGGTTTCCCCATCCCCTAATACCGATCACATTGGTTGGTATATCTCCTCACATCCTGATGAAGAGTGGGCTAGTAGTAGCCTGCTTGCAGTATCTTGAAGGCAGTTCTTTTTGCTGCAAAATGACCTCCACAAGGCCCATCATGACAGGTCAGGAGGATGTCAAAGACTTCCTCCTCCCTGACACATCTTCTCAAGACCTGATCTGGACCAAGTTTGAAGAGATTGCCCCCAATCCAGGTGAAAGGGGTGCTTTTCCTCACTATCTTGCTCTTCTCTTTTGAGGACAGACGTGGTAGAAACTGTGTTGAAATCAAGTAGTTTGCTATATCAGCAAACGATGGAGAGAGTACTGAGATAGCAAACATGTGTTCATCTGGAATTTGGTCATCCACCATTCCTTCTTCACCTACAGGCAAATTTACTCTAGACAAAAAGTCAGCAACAACATTTTCTTTACCAAGCTTATCAATAATGGTCAAATCAAATTGCTGCAGTAAAAGCAACCATCTAATAATGCGAGCATTCACATCAAGTTTGTTCATTAAATATCTAATTACATCATGATCAGTGTGCACAAAGGTTTGATAACCTGTGATATAATGTCTGAATTTGTTTAAGGAATGCACGACAGCTAGGAGTTCCTTCTCGGTCACCGTATAGTTTAACTCTGCCTTTGACAAGTTTTTGCTTATAAAGTACATGGCATAATGTACCTTTTCATCAATTTGTCCCAAGGCTGCTCCTATTGCTTTGTTTGAGGCATCTGTGTGAATGTAGAAAGGTAGGGCCCAATTTGGGCCTCTTAGAATTAGGGCAGTCACTAGCTTGCTCTTCAAGGTATCTAGGGCTTCTTGACAGTTTTCTGACCATATAATCTTGACATCTTTACCTAAAAGGCCAAACAAAGGAGAGGCTAGCTTGCTGAAATATTTAATGTATCTCTGGTAATTACCAGCTAAACCTAAGAAACTTCTGACATCTCTCACCTTTTGAGAAGGTGGGACCCTTTGGATGATAGCAATTTTGTTGGGGTCCACCTGCAGTCCTTGTTGAAATATTGCATGACCTAGCACGGTCCCTTCAGTCATCAAAAATTCACATTTTTCCAAATTCAGGGACAGGTTCATCTCAATACATTTGTCTAGCACTTTTCCTAGATTAGATAAGGCTTCCTGAAAGTCAGAGCCATAAGGAGTAAAGTCATCCATGTATACCTCTACTGCATCATGAACTAATTAAGAGGATATACTCAATACCGCTCTTTGGAAAGTGGCGGGAGCATTACACAAACCAAAAGGAAGGACCCGGTATGTGAAGGTACCCCAAGGACAAGTGAAAGTTGTTTTATCTTGGTCTTTCGGGCTGATTTGAATCTGATTGTACCCGCTAAACCCGTTTAGGAAAGAAAAAACTTTTTCCCTACCAGACCATCTAACACTTGATCTATGAAAGGTAAAGGAAAATGGTCCTTTTTAGTGGATTTTTCCAATTCCCTATAGTCGACACAGATTCTCCACTTACCATTTTTCTTTGGCACTAGCACCAAAGGAGAGACCCATTCACTGTCAGAGATGGGATAGATGAATCCTGCATCAAGCAATTTCTGTAGTTCTTCCTTAACAATATCTTTAAGTGTTGGATTAATCCTCCTTTGAGGCTACTAGATTGGCTTGCAATCCTCTTTGATGTATATATGATGAGTACATACTGAAGGGTGCACTCCCTTCATCTCCTTATAACTCTAGGCGAAGGCATTTAGGTGTTTTCTCAGCAAGCAACACAGTTCCTTCTCCTGGGAAGTGGATAGGGATGGATTGATTTTCAAGGTTCTTTCTGGGCCAAACTCTATATCTTTAACATGAAGAGGAGTGGGGTCAGCCACACAGAGATTAGTTGAGGGGTTGTTTTGGGTTTCTCTTACTATGTCCTCTAATGGTGATACACTGGGGGGTGGATTCTAAATCAGATTTTCAATCATATCATCCTCATCTTGCGGTTTCTCCCCATGGCGATTTCTAATGCACAAAACGGTGCAGAATAGACTTCATCCTCATCTTCCTCCTCCAACCAGAGAGGTAGATCATGTTCTAGCAAGGGTTGGGCAGGAGGATATAGGATTAACTACTTGGACATATGCCCGTTCTTTATGGTCATGTTCCCAGCTCGATAGCTGATGTAGGCATCGAAAGTAGCCAACCAGGGTCTTCCCAGAATGAGAGGATACCCAGTGAGCTTTGCCTTTGGCTGGAGAACTAAGAAATCAACAGGGTACTCCGAAGAATCAATGGAGACCATCACATCTTCCACAATCCCCTCAGAGGTCATGGTGGAGCAGTCTGCAAGCTGTAGCACGGTCGTGGTCTTCCTCAAGGAGCCCTGGAGGTTGAGTTTGAGCATTGTGTCCTTTGTGATCACATTAATGGCAGCTCCTAGATCAATCAAGATGTGCGGGATCATGGTGCCATTGATGTGGACATCAACTACTTGGCTTCCAGGGTCCAGATATTTTGGACAGATTACCTGCCCCAACATTAGGTCAAACAGTTTCCCTATGATATTGATGGTTGGGGCATCCCTCTTGCGCCTTCTTGGATGCCTAAAGTACTTCTCTTTGATCAACCTATTGTAGATAGGCACATCTTTTATGGCCTGGAGAAGTGGTATCTTTACACATAAATGTTTCAATTCTCCCAAGAGTTCGGTTTCTTCTGGGGTAGGTTGGATTGTTGCGGATAGTCTCTCAGGAAAGGGTGGATTTGCTTTAGGTTCACTTTCCTCTTTATCTTCCTCAACCTCCCTAGGTGGAGGCTGGCTATCTGGGAGAACTTTCCTAGATCGTAAGTTAATTTCCTGAATCTCCACAACATAAGTCAGGCATGATGGTTCCCCACTATACACTTGCTGAGCCTATCTGTTGTTTAGGTTTATATTTGCCTGGGTAGGCATTTGGGGTTGCTTCGGTGGAGCAAGAGGTAACAATTGTGGTTGGGCAGGTGGTGGAGGCAAAAGAGCGGGAGGAGAGTTGTATTGGGACCTCCACCCCTGATGCAATGCATTCCACTGAGGCTGCGGCTGAGCATAGGATTGAAATGAATGGGTGGCTGGTTGGGCATGATATGGAGATGTGGACCAGGTAGGATGAGCAGGGGGGCCTCAAGAAGGTATGGAAGTGACTTGGTTGGGGTTGTAGTATGCCTGAGATGTCCCTTGCATCCCCTGCTAGTATGGTCTAGGTCCATGTGGCCTCCTTTGGTTTATGTAATAGAGTTGTTCAGTGACTCTTTCAACCCCTTGATATACAACTTTAAGTTCGGGTAAGGAAGGGAACTTGTCTGTAGAATGATTCTCTTCACAGACTGAACAAACTTCTATAGCGTTCAATGGGCATTCATTCCTAGGATGCCTCCTGGTGCATCTAGGGCAAAAATTGGCCAAAGCCCTCTCTGCTTCCTCTTGCTTCCTTTTTATATGTAAGGTATCCATTTGCATGGCAAGAGTTTGCATCATCTCACCCTTGAAGTCTTCCAGCATGTTTCCAATTTCTCCTTTAATGGATGAGATAGAGGAAGAGGTACTGGCTATGGGTTGACTCCCCCTACCTTTCTTTTTGGCTGCCCTAAAATGGTTTCTAAAAATAGTCTTTATGTCCTCATATGCCAATTGGTAGATGTCTCCCCCGACTAATAGATGGAGGGTGTCTAAAAGATCTTCCCGAATTCCCGTAAGCAGGACTAGCTTCAGAGACTTAGGGTCAAGTGTACAACCGACCCTTTTGTAACTGAGCTGGAACCTCTCTTCATAGTCTTCCAGGGACTCATCACTTCCTATAGTCATTCGGAAAATTTCTTCTTTAGTATCTTTTGACCTACAATAGTCTCGATACTTGTTGTTAAAGGCTTGTTACATTTGAGCCCAAGTTGTGATGTTATTGCCATGTAATCCCATGAACCGGTGCAATGCTGCATCCTTGAGAGTAGAAGGGAATAGTTTCAACTTTTGCTCATCTTCTGCATAGTCATAGGTTTGACAGATAACAACAAACTCAAACAAAAAGGTGTCAGGATCTTCTGTAGTCAGACCATGGAAATGAGGTAGGGCGGAAGGGCTTATATTCTTCATTTTGGTGTCCCCATTGGTCTCCCGAATAGGAAAGGTACCCTCTATTCTCTCTCCATTCCCCCTAACATTTTTGTGTTCAGCCATTGGCTCCAAAGGAATGTTTTCTTCTTCTTCTTCCCCTATAGGTTCTTCAAATATTTATGGCTATTCACCTAAGGGTTCTTCTTGATCACAACCACCAAAGAAGAGAGGAGGTTGGCTGTGTGAAGCAATGGGGGTGTTGGGCAAGAATTTTCCTGAGTTATCTCTATTCCTATGAGGCATGAAAGGAAATATTTTTGGTTGGTTTTTGTTTCCTTTTCCCCACACTGATAATACCTGCAAAATTGAAATTGATTGAACAAAAAAAATTGCAACTATTTGAAATGAACTTGCTCAAATGAAATTTGCATAATTGAAAAGGAAAGCAAGGAAATGCAGAACTTGAAAGGAAAGGAAATGACTAGTCTACTCTTGCTGAAATAAACTATTAACAAAATGTTGCAATAGAAAGTAGAAGAAAGCAGTAATCACAGAATACTCTGACGCTTCCTCGGAAACAATGCCAAAAAGTATGTTGAATGCGAGTATTGTAGCAATAATGCTGCAACTCCTGGGCTACCTACTTTTATCAACTCAGTAGTTCGTAACAAACTTGGAAGTGACGATGTTATATGCACAAGTACTAGTTATTACTGCAGGTTGTCACTTGGTCAGCCGGTGCAAGGTCATTAGGAGCTCAAGCCAACTTCTATGGATTTCAGAAGAAGCTTTATATGTGATGAAAGGAGAGAAAGACTACTCTACAGATACTACTCTAACTGCAGAAAGGAGAAAGACTGAAATGTAAAGCAAACCAAGTAAATCCTAATTAACCAGTGAATCCTACTTTTGTAGAAAGCACTATGAAAGCTATGAAAATAATTCCATCACCTATTCAAGGAAGTAAACAACATCTAACTAAGCTATTTCTGGAAGTAAATGAGAAAAACACATCTTTTTGGATTTTTATGTATTTTTATTTGAATTTGACATGCATGTGATTTATTGTTTGTGAATGTGGTAGCGAATAGGTGGTGTTGAAGGGTGGTTTTGGGACTTGTGAGGATGTAGGATGGGGTGGTTGGGTCCTAGGAGGTCTCAGGTGGCCTTCTGGAGGCTTTTTCCACACTCAGCCTTCAAAAGAAAGCCTACAGGAAAATCTAGAAGAGGACACAGGAAATCTACAGGAGGAAAAACAACGTTCTATAGGAGGCCTACAAGAGGAGGCCGAGAGCAGTTTTGGTTGTTTTTAGGGTGTGAGAGTGGGTGAAAAAGGTGAATGAAGTTTGGAATGAAGTGTTAGGGCACCTAGGGTCTACCAAGAATCATTAGGAGAGAGAAATATGATTGGATTTTCTCAAGGAGAGAGGAAGTAGTTCTATGGAAAATGCAGGAAACTAAGGCAGAATTGAGGGGAGAATTGTGCGGCCTGTAGGGCATGTATCAGATGGAGGATGAGTTGGTTGATAGGATGGCCTACTGCTAGAAGATATATACAGCATAAACAACTGACAATCAACCAATGAGATTAAGCAAGCAATGGAATAAGTGCATCTAGAAAAACAAAGTTTTTCATCAAACTAATCTAAACTGTGATCTATGAAAGGAAATGTTGATAACTGTTGCACGAAAGGAAAACATGGAAGAAGACTATGGAAAATAAATAAGTGAGAATGATGAAGAATTTCTGAAGCAAAACTGAACTATTAACCTTCTAAAAGCTGCAAACACTAGAAGTCCTATGAAGGAGGAAAATCTGTGTTTTTTGGGCAGCAAGAGAGTCTTCGCCTCAAATCATGGTCCCAGAGGGAGGAAGAGAGGCCAAGGCACTGTGGCTAGCCTTTTTGGATCTTTCTTTATCACTGCTTAACCTACTATAGAAATCACAAATGGAAGCAAACTATTGAATCATCAAAAGCAACCTATTCTTCACCATAAAAGAAATTCATCTAACAACAACCTAATCTACAAACTGAAATAAAACATACAAATACAAGTAAACAGGAGCTTGGCTACTTGGAATGGGCCCTAACCCAAGAGCTTCAGCCCTTTGAGGTAACTCAGTGCTAGCTAAAAAAGGATTCCATCTTTATTTCCAAACAATAACAAGATTACATGAAACTGTCAAAATAATAAGCTTGAAGTTGAGCAGAGTTTACATGAGCAAAAGTACCACCACAATCCAACAAAAATCTGACCCTAGTGAGGCCCTAGGCCTCTTTATTTATACAAATGAAGCTACCAATAGCTTCCTTAAAATCAGGGAGGCTTGGCTCCCAAAACTCGAGATAATCATCAATTATCCTCCACTTGCTCGGCTGCCTGCTAATGCATGACTTGGCTACTTGTACTCCGAGCTGAATGAAGGGTAATTTGAAGTGAGGAGTAATAAATGAGGGGAAATCCCTCCTATAAGTCCTCTCCTTTGTCCACTTCGAGTTATTGCTGCCATTTGTCCACTAGATCCTTGACTTTGACCATAAAATTCATCAATAATCTACATTAAACACATATTAGACCACATGGCATACATTAACGAACTAAAATCACTCTATAAGCATAAATATAATTAGAAAATCATACAATTAGCTAAGAGAATGGTTGACTTGACTAGGTTAGGAGGTAAAATGAGCCCATATAATTACCCATTTATGAGGCTCATCACATGACACCTTCTGCTTCGTGTCGGGTTGGGATATCCTCACTTCATCTTCGACCTTCCTAGGTTGGGCCATTCATTTTTTCCTTCCATTTGATCTTTGCCACGTCATCATGACCACTGATCCCATGGATCCAAAATCTGCCAAACTTCCAGCCGTGTCGCCAATATGTTCAAGAGTTGTCCATCTACAGTTACACTTATCCCTGATTCTCTGTATCATCCAAAATCACTTTGCATCCCTTTGTCTTGTGTTGATAATGTGGGATACATCATGGCCCTCCTTCAACACAGTCAGTTCCTGTAGACTTCGGCTCATCAAGAGACTCCCTTCCAATGCCTTAGAGTTTGCATGCCCTAATGGCAAGTTCTTCGTCATCAATGACAAGTTCACATCATTGGCTTTCGATCAGGTGATTTCATGGGTGTTTGACTTCAGTTACTTTATTCGCATTCTGTGAATTGTGTTGATAGTACCTTGAGGGCCATTGTCATTATTGGTGGTTTCTCTTGTTAGGATATTCCGACACATAGGAAATAGTTAAGTACAACTTGGGCTAGTTTAGAGTTAGGTATAGAGTTAGGTAAAGTGTGTTTCTTTACCGTTGTACATTTTGTAACTTACAATCCGACGGTCACGATATGTAGTGATCCGACGGTTCATTCTCTCATCGGTATTACCGACACTTGATCCGTGGCTTGACACCCGATTGGTCCATGAGTTCTATTTAAAGCGCATGGAGGGTCATTGTTCGGGTAATCCGTGCATGAGAGAAACTTATGTAAATTTTCATTCTTTGATTAATAAATTGCCTGTAGTAGCCACGTTGGCGCAGGCCGTGGACTGTTTCCCTCTTTGAGGGTTTTAACCACGTCAAAAATACTGGTGTATTGATCTGTGATCTGGTTGTGAGCGGTGTCCTTTTGGTGTTCTTTCTGAGGAACTTACCCTGTAAATTCCTACATGGTATCAGAGCTATTTGAGGGCCGCGTCCGTTGGTGATCCAAATCTGAAGCCGGTAGAACTGCATCCGACTGTCGTTTCCTAGATCTGCTGTTTCTGACTGCTTTTGGGCCGAGAGGACTGCTCTGTTGCGTTCGGAGCATCTGTTCCAGTGAGGAACCCCTTTCGTTTCACGCGAAAAGGTTTCCGGTAGCCCTAGCTGCGTCATTTTTCAGATCGGGAGGTATATAGTGTTTATTTGCAGTTTACTGTTATTTTCTCTCTGCTTATTTCGGTTTCGGTTTATTTAGCCTTTTTTTAACCGGATCTATACCTTTCATTTCTGCGTATGCTCTTTGCCCTGTGACTCTGTGCGATCTGGGCAAATCAGAAACAGAAAGGAAGGATTTTTCTCATGCGTATGCTCTTTTCCCTGCACCTTAGTGTGATCTCGGAAAATCAGAAACATTGAGAAAAATATTTAGTTTTTCGGCTAAAGCTAACTTTGAGCCGCAAGGTTCATTTTTTTAATATATCTAGTTTTTTGGCTAAAGCTAACTTCGAGCCGCAAGGTTCGTTTTTCTTTGCATATTCGTGTTGGGTTTTGTGTTTTGTGTTTTGTAGGGAAAAAGAGCTTTCTCAAGGCAAGCACGCAAACCAAGGCCCCCCCCCCCTCTCTCTCTCTCTCTCAAATTTTTTGTATAGATCAATTGGTTCAAAGCTATTTTAAGAGAGTAGAGGTCTTGGGTTCAAGTCTCCATTTTGTGGGGGCGGATTTTTTCATTCCCGCACATTCGCGCACTTTGCCGGCAACTTCAACAATTTTTTTTTCAAAAAGCCATAACTTCTTCATCCGGAAGCCTTTTTCAGAGCCGTTTTTTTAAAACAGACTAATTTTTCGAGATCTATCCATTGGAACACTTACTTTCAGCATCTTCAGCTTCAGTTTTTTTTTAAAATGGAAAGTCCATGCCAAGTCATTCTTGACAGCACTAACTACTTCCAATGGATAGCCTACATGGAAGATTTACTTAGAAGTAAAGGTCTCTACAAAATAGCCACAGACCAAGAGAAGAAACCAAAAGATGAAGACAAGGCTGCAAAATGGGAAAATAGACAAGATCAAGCACGTGGTTTGATAGGGATGTCTATTTCTCCTGATCTTAGATTCCATATTGCAGAACTTGAGACTCCTCATGAAGCATTGGAAAAACTCACTAAATTTTTTGGGATTAAAAATGAAATTAGAGCCCATCAACTTGAAAATGAGTTGCTTACATTGGATCCTAATAATTTTTCTTGCATTGAAGATTTCTTGTCCAAATTCAAGACCCTTAGATATCTTTTGGAAGGTGTTAAGGTTAAGAAAGAAGATAGTAACCTTATTTATTCCATCCTTACTAAGTTGGGACCAGCCTACTCTGTATTTGTTTCCACCTTCCATTCTACAAGGGAAGCTTTCATTTGTCAAGGAAAAGACTACAAGGCCCCTTCCTTTGACTCTTTTTGTGATTCTTTAATAAGAGAACAAGAAAAACTCTTACACCTTGGTCTTCTTAATCTTGGAAACTCTTCCACGAAAGCGTTAGCCGCCCAGCAGCAACCAAATTCAAAGAATCCTAAGAAGTCATATCCTCAAAAGAATGGTCCTAAACCAACTCAGCCTCAAAATGAAAGATCATTTCAGCAAAATGATAAGACCAATAAAAACAAATGGAAGAAGACTGATAGACATTGTAACTTTTGTAATCGAGATGGCCACTTAGAATCTAAATGCTTTAAGAAGATGGAAGCCTTGGAAGCCGCAATGAAGAAACATAACATCCATGTGGAGCATACTTCAACTTCAACTTCCGGAATGGCACTTTCTGCATGTCGTTGTCAATCATCTCAGTCTGGTTATGCATTAAATGTATCTTCTTCCTCTCCTTCTCATGAGTGGCTCATTGATTCTGGAGCCTATTATCACATGGCCAAAAACCAAGCCATGTTTTCTTCTTTAAATGATTGTAACACCAAAAATATATATGTTGGTGATGATAGATCTCTTAATGTTGTCGGGACTGGAACTGTTCATCTAGACAATGGTCAGTTTAATGATGTATTATGTGTTCCAACCTTATCCTGCAACTTTCTATCTGTATATCAGATAACTCATTCAGGTGAAGGTAAAATTGTTGAATTTTCAACTCATGATGTTGTAATCAAGGATCTAAGAGATCCTAAACAGATTCTAGCTACTGGTATTGCTGATGATTCCACAAGGTTGTATAAGTTTCACAACTTTGGGTCATCAAATCTTCCCTCATTATTTGTTGCTCATAATGATGAAGTGAGCAAACTTTGGCATGAGCGATTTGGTCACTTAAACTATCGCTCCCTTCAACATCTATGTAAAGAAAATATGGTGACAGGGCTTCCTATGGTATCTTGCAGAGATGGTGTTTGTTCCGGATGTGTACTAGGAAAACATCATCGGGACAGTTTTGACAAACGTGCCTCTTGGCACGCCTCAGCCCCTTTACAGCTTGTGCACAGTGATTTATGTGGTCCACTTCCTGTTGCTTCATTCTCTGGCTGCAAGTATTTCTTAACTTTCATTGATGATTTCTCCAGACGCACTTGGGTATACTTCTTAAAACTCAAGAGCGAAGTATTTAACACATTTTTGGCCTTCAAAGCCTTTGTTGAAAAACAATCTGGACATCAAATTCTTAAGCTAAGAACTGATAATGGTGGAGAATATGTTAAAAACATATTCATCAACTTTTGCACCGAAAATGGAATTCAAATGCAACATACTGTTCCATACACTCCACAACAAAATGGTGTAGCTGAAAGGAAAAATCGCACCTTAAAGGAAATGGCTAATTGTATGCTGCAATCTAAAGGACTCAGTCTTAGTTTTTGGGCCGAAGCAATTAATTGTGCAAATTATATAATCAATCGCACTCCTACTAAGGTTTTAGAGAATATCACTCCAGAAGAAGCTTGGAGTTCCATTAAACCAGATGTAAGTCACTTTCGTGTTTTTGGAAGTGAAGCATGGGCCCATATTCCAGATGAAAAGCATAAAGCTTTAGAACCTAAGAGTGAGAAATGTACTTTTGTTGGATATTCTGAAGATGTAAAAGGTTATAGACTTATTCCATTTAAGTCCAAAAATGTTATCATTAGAAGAGATGTAAAATTTGATGAAAATAAATCGGCCTGCGAGCCTAGTCTGGCGGATGTGCCACCTCTTCCTATCTCTTCTACTTTTGAAAACATTTCTTCTTCAGATGATGAAAGTGAGGATGATAATCCTCCCCCACCTTCTCAGGATCCTCAACTTCCAAGATGGGTCCGTGCTACTCGGGATGCAGCAAGTGATCTTGCCGGTGATCCTACAGATCAGCGACGTACATGTTCTTAGTTTGAAAGAGCCTCTTCTTTACTGGCTCAAGCTCCAGTAAATCATGATCCTAACACTTTTGCAGAAGCTTCAGGCCATCCACATTGGGAAGCAGCTATGAATGAAGAATATCATTCATTGTTGGCAAATGATACATGGGATCTTGTTCCTCTACCAAAGGGACGCAAACTTGTTAGATGTAAATGGGTTTACAGAACCAAGTATGGACCAGATGGGAAAGTTGATAAACATAAAGCTCGTCTTGTTGCTAAGGGCTTTTCACAGGTTGAAGGCATTGACTACACTGAAACCTTCTCCCCTGTTGCCAAAATGAACTCTATCCGCCTTGTTCTTTCCCTTGCTGCCTCTTTAAAATGGGAAGTCCATCAGATGGATGTGAAGTCCAGCCTTAAAAAGAAATTTGAAATGACAGACTTAGGACACTTACACTATTTTCTCGGTCTTCAAGTCTTGCAATCCAAGGAGGGTATTTTCCTTTCCCAGTCCAAGTATGCTTGTGATATTCTTCGTCATTTTTACATGGAAGACTGTAAGCCAGCCCCTTCTCCCTTTCAGTCTGGAGTCAAACTTTCAGTCTCTTGTACTTCTGCTGAAGTTGATGCTACCTTATACCGTCAACTTGTAGGAAAACTCTTGTATTTAACCCATACTCGTCCTGACCTTTCCTATGCTGTTGGCCTTGTTGCTCGTTTTATGCAAAACCCCCGTGAAAGTCATTGGAAAGCAGCTAAAAGAATACTTCGTTATGTTCGAGGTACAGTACAGCTTGGGATTCATTACAGTGCCAAAGCAACTCCTCTATTAGTTGGTTTCACTGATTCTGATTGGGCTGGTGACCCTGATGATCGAAAGTCTACTGTCGGTTATGTCTTCACTCTTGGTTCAGGACCTATTACATGGGCTTGTAAGGAACAGGCTGCCATTTCTCTTTCGTCAGTAGAAGCAGAGTATCGTGGTGCCGTGGAAGCTAGTAAGGAAGCCTTGTGGCTTCGTCAGATCCTATCAGAGTTTGGCTTTGAGCAGCAGCATCCAACCACACTTTGGTGTGATAATCAAAGTGCCATTCAGCTATGCAAAGATCCAGTCCAGTATCAGCGCAGCAAACACATTGAACTACACATGCACTTCATCAGAAAGCTCATTCATGACCATGTTCTTGAAGTGCAATATTGTTCAACAGATGATCAGGTTGCAGACATCTTCACAAAGGCTCTCACAGAGGCGAAGTTCACTAAACTTCGATATATGCTTGGAGTTCAGGAAGTTGTCACTAAGGGGGGATAGGCTCTAGTGCCTCCTTCCTTCTCCTATTGTGTCATATTTGTAAATCCTTCAATCCTATCCCAAGTTGTTCTTAAGGGGGAATGTTAGGATATTCCGACACATAGGAAATAGTTAAGTACAACTTGGTCTAGTTTAGAGTTAGGTATAGAGTTAGGTAAAGTGTGTTTCTTTACCGTTGTACATTTTGTAACTTACAATCCGATGGTCACGATATGTAGTGATCCGACGGTTCATTCTCTCCTCGGTATTACCGACATTCGATCCGTGGCTTGACACCCGATTGGTCCATGAGTTCTATTTAAAGCGCATGGAGGGTCATTGTTCGGGTAATCCGTGCATGAGAGAAGCTTATGTAAATTTTCATTCTTTGATTAATAAATTGCCTGTAGTAGCCACATTGGCGCAGGCCGTGGATTGTTTCCCTCTTTGAGGGTTTTAACCACGTCAAAAATATTGGTGTATTGATCTGTGATCTGGTTGTGAGCGGTGTCCTTTTGGTGTTCTTTCTGAGGAACTTACCTTGTAAATTCCTACATCTCTCGCACTTGTTAATAGTTCACATCATCGGCTGGTAATCAAGCAATTTTCTAGCATGTTGGACGTGAACACATCTATTCACATGTTATAATTTGTACTTTGATCAGGTCGTGTTGGAGTGCAAGACCTTGGGCTTAGATTACAAAAGTCTAGGTTGCAAAGAGGTGTGAAATGATTGTACTGATATGCATGTCTCTTTCAGATGGGTGGCTGCGACATACGATGAGTTTTCATATGTGATCCTTCTCATTATTGGATGGTTGTGACCATACCTTGGTTTTGATATGATCCTCTTTATCGGATGGTTGTGCCCATGCCTGGATCCATTTACATGATTATTCTCTAGATGGTTGCATCCATACCATGATTCATGTATCATTTGACAGAGATTTCAGTAATGTATATGTATCTGTACTTGCTTGCATGTTTTCCAAAGACAGACTGCGGTTCCCCACACTGATTCATGAACCATTTCAGTCCTCACTCTAGTTCGGCCTTCATGCTTTAGGGGGCATCTGTTACACAACATTTTTTCACTGTGCCTGTTGTTAGTGTCAGTGTCTTCACACTGCCATCAGTGACAACAATCTGCTCTTTTGCATTTCATAATAGGAGTCTCATAGTGATGAGTTTGCATTCCATTAGGTCATGGATTCACTGATGGTAGGCTTTACTTCCAATTTTTCCCTCATGATCTATACTTGTTGATCCTCTTTCATATTTCAATCATGGCTCATTATTTACTCTGCAGTTTATTTCATTAGGTCTTAGGGTTTGGTCTCATTAGGTTTTAGGGTCCCACCATGGTCAAATCCAGTTATTACATGCCAATAATGATCAGCAAGGACATGCAGAGGCCAATGATGATTTTTAAAGTCATAATTTATCAGTTTGAGAGCCGAATGTAGTTCTCACCTCAAAACTTGTTTTGAGGTTTTTGAGGTGAAAACATAGTATTTTGTTTTTATCTTCATTTATGATGTAATTTTTATTTTTTCATATGTAATATTTGTTCCCAACTGCTCCTAAGCTTGTGATGTTGCCAAGCATCTGCCACTGCAAAAATCAAGTTATCTAGAGCATTAGTCCACTTGCAAGAGCAAAAGAGAATAAACCTAAAAAACAGAGCATTTAAAAGGACAAAGAGACATTACAAAAATGGGTTTTTCAAAAGCAAAAATTAAAAAGGGAAGTTCATATATAAACTCATTCTCTTCTATTTTCATGCCATTGTGTCATTTTGCAAATCAAAAGAGCCAAGGAGAGAAGAAAAATCGGTTTTCTAAGCGTTCTTGAGCAAAACAGGGGTGGCGTTGCGCTTAGAGAGAAAGGCGCTGTGCTTCTGGAAATTTTGGCCAGGCGTTGCGCTCCTGGGAAGTGGCGCTGCACTTAGAGGCCAATTTCATAGTGTAAATTACAACAGGCGCTGTGCTTAGAGTCCGATTTCACAGTGTAAATTATAATAGGTGCTACGCTCTTGGGTTGTGGCGCTGTGCTTAGGCCAGCCAAGCCCAAAAATGCTCCCAACTTCTGATTTCTTCCAAATTTCCTCTTGTTTAACATTTGGCAAGTAAGTATCGCTGTTCCTCTTGCTACTTAGTTTGCATATGTCAAGAATTTTATGGTTTTGCTCTCTTGAATGAAAACCCTAATCTCCACTATAAAACCCTAGTTCTTGATTCTTCCTACCACTCACCTCATAAACTAAAACCCTTATCCCCACCACTATTATCCCCTTCTACCATCCATTTATTACTCCCCAAACCCTCTCCCTCACATGTTTTGCCCATAGCTTCATTTACATCCATTCCTCCAAACCATTGCACATACCACCCATCACAAATTGTGCAAACTAAGAGAGTCAGCTAAATCATGGACAGAGGTAGTGATTTTGAGTATGAGGAGGAGACGACCAGTGATAGTTCTGTAGAGAGACATAGGTAGAGAAAGCCTCACAAGGGAGGAAAAATCATAAGAGAAGAACCCACTAGTTTAAGATAATTACAAGCTTGCCCACTTGTAGTCTCTTGTTTCAGACACCAAGGATGTTTTGAATTTTGTGAACTAGTGGAAAGAGCTCAGTTTCACCATGAGTTGGGTAGGATTTTTGTGGCTCATTTACATAACCATGAGGTGACACTTGCTGGAGTAACCTTCAAAATATCACCAGCTGTCATTTTAGAGGCCACTAGAATCCCCAATGTGGGTGAGAAATGGTACAAGGGTCAGGACCTTGATGAGCATTACTATGAATATTACATCAAGGCTCAGTACAAGAAATAGGTGAAGAGGATTTTCCCCTTTAAATTTTTGGAGAGCAGGTATGTTCCCTTGATGAGGATTATCATCAAATATTTCACTTGTGAAGGCAGATTCTCCCTGTTGTATGCTTACCATATCAAAATCCTCATGCACTTCACCAGGGTAAAGATGATGAATCTCCCATACTTCTTGTTTAGAAACATTGACAAAATAGCTTACCTTGTGCAGAAGAAGCCATACCCTCAGCAGTTGAACAACATCTATCATTACTCAATCAAAATCATTGTTCTTCACCATATTAGTCTTCTTAACATTCCTTGGGAGACTTTCATCACTCATGAGATCTTCAAAGGTCCACAGATCCCATCACCAGTGCATCAAGAAGAAGGTGGGCCTTCTAGCCATGGGGAAACAAGGAAAGAGGTCAAGGAAACCAAAACTGCTGAGATGCCAGTGTAGTTAACATACAAAGAGGCACAAGAAAAAATTTTGCAGCTTCTAGGAAAGTGTTTCCTCCATGGGATGTGGAAGGTACCTTGCCTTATTCTTCAATCCATATGCAAATGTTAGCTCCACAAGGTGTGGAAGGGGCTTTGTCTTCTACATCGACAAAACAGGTACAGGTTGAGCAGTTGAGAAAAGGCAAGGAAAAAATGTGGGAGGAAGATCTTGGTGATGAGGAGGAAAGGGATTTTGACTTGATTTAGGATGAGGAGCCACAAAAACACCATACTCATTAGGGAGTTAATATCATTGACTTGGAGGCTCAGGATCAAGAAACTGTCAAGGACATCATCATAAAGGAAAGGGAAGCTCAAATACAAGCTTTGGCAGACAACTTAGAGAGAGCCAAGTTCATCATCAAATACGTGGAACAGGAAAACAAACAGTTGAGTGACAAACAAGTCCTCATGGAGCTGGAAATAGTCAAAGCAAATAGGCAAATTGTCAAAGAGGCTCATGTCACATTGACTCCTATTGAGCAGGAGATTGAAAATGATAGGGAAACTTGGCTTGAGAGGGTCAACATACATCTTGAAGGACTTATTGAGAAAGCCAATAGAGATAATAAAATGCTCCAACACATGGCATACCATTACATGACCCGCAACAAAATTTCTAACATGAGAATTAGAAAATTAAAGTCTAGGCTAAGGAGAGCTTTGGAAGGCAAAAAGAAGCAAGATAGATTGAAAATGTTGGCTGAAGCCTCCCTAGCCCATCAAAGCAGTTGATGGTGGTGTTCCATGCCAAATTTGGGCAAATTTTGAGAAGTTTTTGCATTTTTGAAATTTTGAAATTTATAACACAGAAATTTTGCCCAGAAGCGCAACGCCACCGACGCTGCGCTTTTTCCTGGGGCATCCATTGGAGAAAAAGTTGACATTTTTGGATTCAGCATGATGAGTACATGCACCTTGGAAATTTTCAGAAGTTTTGGAGTAGATCTGGTTCACCAAAAGCTCCAAAAATCACCAAAAAATGACCTCTCTGCCTCTTTTTGGACACACAGAGGTAGTCTTGGGAGATTCAAGTTTTGAGGGGGCAAAGAACCTCCAAATTCAAAAATTATATGTGTTTCAGAAACTAGACTTGAAGACCTTTCCAATGCGCTATCATGGGCTCAATTTTGCTAAGGGGAAGGCCTCCAAAATCTGGTGGAAAGTGGCACTGTGCTTAAGACCAGTGGCACTGCACTTAGGACCATTTTGCTCAGGAAACTCAAATTCGCCTATTTTGACTGTAAATTTGACTTCTCTCTCCTCATGGATGATTTCAATGATGTAATTGATGGCATGACATGTAAATGTAAAGGTAAAATAGTGTTAAAGGGTAGATTCATTAGTTAGAAGTGGTTTTGAGGCAAATGAATCAGTTTCCCTACTTTTAGAGGCAAGTTGTTTCACTGCCTAGATTCCTTGTCCTTGTTTGGAAATGGTTGAAAAACTCCTCTTCTCATGGTTTCAACCCCTGATGGTTAGGATGATGCATTCCAATGTCTATATCATGTATTTTCTTTCTCATTTTCAAGGGTTGGATTCACTTGGATGCTCTAAACTTGATTGTACATCATTGTGAGCAGTTTGGCAAGGAAATTAATAGGAGTTGCAACTATTTTTATGGGATCCCTATGGTATGGTATTTTTGCATATTTTCTTTTGTTATCAGTTTTTTACATGTTTTATGTATTCCATCATCTATTTCACTGCTTCTAACTGAATGATATCAAGATAGATAGGTAGAATTCATTGTTGGCAGTGCTCCTCCTTGGGAAATCATTCAATATTTATGTTTTCTGATGTTTGAGAAGGATACATGGTTGCTACATGCCCTCCTTAGCTCCTTACCAGTCTTAGACACCTCACCTCACTTAATTTCAAGTGCCAAAGCCTATACCTACCTTTCCCCATAGAACACCTTGCATTCTGACCTAATTTCCCAGACCTAAACTGCCCAGCTCCATCTGATCCAACGAAAAACCAACAAATTCAATCAAAATCTTTCGAGTTACTATACCTAGTGTAAAATATTTATATAATCCAGTCATCCCGACTGAGATTAATCAGGAGAGAGCCCTTTCCCGACTTGGTACGGCTAGCTACTAGGTTAGGCTTGGTTTGTGGTTACCCTAGAATTTCCTTCCTTCAGCCTCAGGTCAATCTAGGTGATAACATAGTGGCGACTCCACTGGGAAAAATGAAAGACTAATCACCCCAGTAATATATTTCAACCAAGTTCTTGAGCTTCGGATGATAAGTTTTAGAGTTTGTTAGGCTAAACAGAAAGTTGTAAAGAGAAATAAAATTCTAAAATTTGAACACACTGGCTTCGAGAAGGTACACTAGGTCTAATCCTGATCCAAATCCTCCCTCTGTATTTAAAAATCCCAATCTCATTCCGAAAATAATAAGACAAGAAAATTTAGTAATCCCTAGACCTATTTTCAGATCCAATTCTTGTCCCAATGAGTGGTTTTTTATTGAATATATCCCTTTTGACGAGTATTTCAATCTCTCTCTATTTGAAACCAATTTTGAAACCGCACTTGATAATACAGTTCTAAATCCCGAATTTGTTGCAAATTTCGAAAAAGAAAGGACAAACAGATTAATTAACGAATATATCTTAAATTCTCTTCAATCATCCATCGTAGCTATCAATATCCCTGAGCTTTTAGAATCAACATTCACTACTTTCGGTTCATCAATATTTCCATCAATTTCCGAAGTCCATTCTCAACCTTAGTTTATACCTACTCTTCCCCTTCACCCCTACTCCTCCATAAACTACTTCGATAAACCCAAGTAGTCCAACCATTGTTTCAAATCCACCTCGAGTCATGGCTGCCCGATATGCACCCCTCGTTCTGCCTCAGAATTTGGATGATATGCCCGTTGATTACCAAAGTAAAATACCTCTTTTTGATGCCCCTCAAAGAATTACAATGCAACAACATGTTGACAGAATGAATGACTTTTTCGACCTGCATGAGGTAGATGAAGAAAATGTGACCATGAGGTTATTTGTGCAAAGTTTTGGAGGCGAGGTTTCAAAATGGTTCTGTGCTTTACCAATAGCCTCCATTAACACTTTGCCGATTCTGCATAGACAATTCCTAGACCGGTGGGAGGTAAAGATGAACCCACTCCAAATTTTATCTAAGTATGAAATTATCAAAAGGAATGTGGGTGAAAGTGTGCAAGATTACAGTGTGAGGTTCAACACAGTCTATAATGCTATTCCGGCTGACATTAAACCACCAATGGGGTTAGCATTGCTCAAGTTTCCAGATGGTTTCGATGCTGATATGGCATATCAGTTACGAGAAAGAGATCCTACCACATTTGAAGATATGCAGAAGAACACTGTAAGTGTAGAAGCAAATCTGCTGGCCAAAAGAGCGAGGATGAAACCTGAAAAGAAGGTGACTATAAAGGAAGAAGTATCTACCTCAGATATTAAGATGGATACTTTGCTCCGAAAAATTGAAAAGATGTTTGACTGGATGAATATTGCAGACAAACTTGAAACACCAATCAGGAATCCAAACGTTAGAGGATAGCAACAACCCCAATTTCGAATTAAACAAAGGGAGCAAAAGCCACAAGATCAAACAACACAACAAAAGCAGGTCAGGACTCCTTTGCAGCAGAACTATGTGCACAGAATGGAGGAGGATGATGATGAGGATTTGGTGGTTGAGGCAAATCATTTCTTTACTGTTGATGGTATGCCCATTTATCTGACGGAAGATGAAGAATATGTGGAGGTTCCAGATACCCAAAGGGATGAAGATTACATACTAGCAAATGAGACAGTTTTGGAGGATGAGTCAGATGATTATCAGCGAGGGTATATGAACGCCTTGACAACACAACAAAAGCAATATTCATTGAGAAGCAGAGATGTACCAGTCAGTCCAATTCAAAAAAGAAAGGAAGCACAATCCAAAAATGACTCCACAAGCATTTAGAAAAAAGGGAAAGAGCTTGCTGATCCAACTTCCAGCAAAGGACCATCAGCAAATAGCACTGCAAACGAGAAGAACAACCAGCAAAGTGCAACAAAAGAAAGAGCAGAAAAGAAGGACCTTCCTATCAAAGAGGTAGATAAAGTTTCAGCTTTTAGTTTAGAAAATGAGATTGCTAAATTAAAAGTTTCGATTCCTTTGACTGAGTTAATGAAAAACAACAACTATAAACACCAAGTGTCCAAAATTTTGCATATAGATCCTTTATCTGATATGGTCAATGTAGAAGATGATCATCCTGAGCTCATTTTTGGCCCCGCCTTAGAAGGTCAGTTTGAAGATAATGAAGTTCCTCCATTTTATATAAGCCTTAGACTACACGAGTATGTTCTCCATAATGCCATGTTCGACTCCGGAGCTTCCCATAATCTAATGCCAAAAGCCATTATGGAGAAATTGGGCCTTGACATTACTCGGAAATATCATGACCTGTATTCTTTTGATTCCGGTAGGGTCCAATGTATTGGTCTTATCAAAGACTTGGTGGTATATTTAGACCAAATTCAGCCAAGAATGTTCTGATGGATGTGGTTGTTGTTGACATTCCACCATGGTTTGGTATGCTTTTGTCCAGATCGTGGGGTGCAAAACTTAAAGGGACTTTACAACTAGATTTCTCTTATGCTACCATTCCCGTGTTTGGCCAATTGAGAAAACTATACAGGGAGAAGAAAATGAAATACATGATTACTAGCAAGGAGAAACCACTTAATCATCCAATTAATGCTGTACATACTAATTTAGAATCTTTTGTACTATATTCAGATAGTGGTTTGAATGTTGTTGATAATCAGTTAGTTGAAGTAGAAGATGTTCCAGAGATTTCAGAAAATTTTAGAGCAACCCTTAATCAAGAAAGACAGAAAATAGTAAGTTCTTCCGAGCAATCCACATACCAGCAACAACAAAAAGACAATAAACAACATAAAAATGAAGAGATCAGTCAAGTTAAGGAAGAGAAGGAAACATAATTTCAACATCTAGAAGAAGAGGCAGGTCTTTGGAGCATGGATTTTGACGGAGCCATGGGTAAGGATGGTGCTGGCATAGGGATTTGGATTCGGAGCCCTGCTTTCCAGCCTGACAAAGTCCCTAGTAATGTTAGAGTATGTTCTTACAAATTGGCTTTTGACTGCTCTAACAATGAACCAGAGTATGAAGCTTTAATTGCAGGTCTGAAAATTTTGAAGAAGCTAAATGCTAAGAGGATTTCAATTTATGGAGATTCAGAGCTGGTAATCAAATAGGTAAAGGGAGAGTACCAAGCAAAACACTCGCGGATGAGAGCCTACAAAAATGCAGTCCTAGACATATTGCGAATGTTTCCTGATTATACATTGACAACTGTACCCTGGACTCAGAATATTATTACACATTGACTCGCCACTGCTGCAAGAAATTTGAAGATCCCAATGAACTCTAGCAACAAGTTTGAAATTCATGTCAAACACAGGCCTACTGTTCCGGACAATTTAAGGTATTGACAAGTGTTTTGGGATGATAATGAAATCAATACTTTTTTGCAGAATGAAGGAAATTATAAGGATGCTTCCATAGATGATGACTATGACACCGATGACCAAGAGATTGAGGTGAATCAGATGGAGATATGGCGTTTGAAAGACAACATTATTCCTAAAGGTCTCATACCTTTAGAAGAACTTTTTGATCAAGATGATGTGGCTAGAAATCCGAGCCTGGTGCCTACAGATAAAGGAGTTGAGGATGTCAATCTTGGAACAACAGATAAGCCCAAGTTTGTGAGATTGTCAAAAACATTGTCTCTCAAGGTAAAGACTAAATATATTAGATTGTTATTTGAATTTTCTGATGTGTTTGCTTGGGATTATTTAGATCTGAAGGTGTATGACAAAGATATAATTCAACACACTATTCCCATCAAGCCAAATCAGAAACCGTTCAGGCAAAAGTTGAGAAGAATTAACCCAAAGTTGCTTCCTTCCATTGAAAAAGAGGTAAACAGATTATTTAAAACTGGTATAATTGTCCCAATCAGATTTTCTGATTGGATTTTGAATCTAGTTCCGGTATGAAAGAAGACCGAAGAAATAAGATTGTGTATCGATTTCCAGAACCTTAACAAGGTATCTTTGAAGGACAATTACCCACTTCCGAAGATGGATCATATCCTGCAAAGGGTGGCCGGAGCATCGCACATGTCATTACTCGATGGGTATTCAGGTTATAATAAGATCCCGGTGAATGAAAAGGATCGGGACAAAACTGAATTTACAATGCCTTGGGGAACTTTTCATTATGCTAAAATGCCATTCGGTTTGAAGAATGCTGGAGCTACATTTCAACGAGCTCTGGACGTCGCTTTTTCCAATGAAAAGAATGTATTTCTAGTTGTATATTTAGATGAATTGACAGTGTTTTCAGGTTCCGATGATGAGCATCTACACCATTTAAAGATTGTTTTCCAGAGATGTAGGAAGTTCGAGATATCTCTTAATCCAAACAAAAGTATTTTCTCCATGGATGAAGGAAAGATGCTTGGTCATATTATCTCAAAAGAAGGAATTTGAATTGATCCTTCAAGGGTGGAGGCAATTCAGTAAATAGATTTTCCCCGAAGCAAGAAGGAGATACAAGATTTTAATGGTAAGATGAATTTCTTATGCAGTTTCATACCCAATCTAGCTGAACATTTGGGAGAAATAACTAACATGTTCAAAATGGACAGCATGGTAAAATGGACGGAGGAAGCCATGAAGTCATGTAATATGGTAAAGTATGTTTTATCTACAACCCTGGTCTTGATTAGTCCTGATTACACTCAAGATTTCATTATATTTTCATTTGTATCCGAGCATACAATGACTACAGTATTGATGCAAAAGAGAGATCAACTGGAGAAGCCCATTGCCTTTTTCAGTAGGAATATTTGAGATGCTACCTTGTGATACAATATAATTGAAAAACAGGCTCTTGCTCTTGTCAAAGCACTAAAGGATTTCAGAGTGTACATTCTGCACTCACACATTATAGCATATGTTCCCAATGTAGCAGTAAAGGATGTGCTGATACGAACTGATCCAAAAGGAAGGCGGGGAAAATGGATTGCAGCAATGTTGGAGTACGATCTGGAGATTAAACCTACAAAGTTGATCAAAAGGCAAGGCTTGGGGAGACTAATGGCTGAATCAAATCTGCATTCTTGAGATATCAATCTCATCACAGCCATGTCAGAAGATGAAGAAGAAGGCTCACTCATTCAAGTGTTTGAAATGTTTTTTCAATCACCATAGTATCTAGACATAGTGTATGTACTTCAACACCTTTCACCACCTCTGGGAATGACAAAGAACAAAGGTAGATCACTCAAAATCAAAGCTGCAAAATTCAGCATTCTCAATAATGCCCTTTATTGGAAAGATCCAAGAGGTGTGTTACTTAACTATTTGTTTGAAGATGAAGCTCAGTAGATGATGTATGACTTTCATAAAGGTGATTGTGGTGGTCACTTGTTTTGGAAAACAACGGAAAACAAAGTGTTGAGAGCAAGTTATTACTGGTCGACTCTATTTTCAGATGTTTACAAAACAATCATGAGCTATCATGAATGTCAGGTCTTTCAAGAGAAGAGAAAATCGCTGCTTCTTCCTCTGAAACCTGTCAAAGTCAATGCACCATTTCAGTAGTGAGGACTCAATTTCATTGGGGAAATCCATCCAACATTGTCAAAACAACACAAATGGATCCTAACAGCAACCGACTATTTCACCAAGTGGATTGAAGCATTTCCGACCAGACAAGCCACAAATACGGTAATCATCCAATTTCTAGAGTCAAATATTTTATCTCATTTCGGTTGTCCTAATAAAATAATCACAGATAATGCAGCTGCATTCAAATCAAAGAGGATGATCGAATTTTACAGCAAGTATAATATTATTTTGGGTCATTCTACAACATATTACCCGCAGGGAAATGGTTTGGCTGAATCATCAAATAAGTCTTTAGTAAACATCGTCAAGAAGATGCTGGAAACAAATAAGAAAAGCTGGCACAGGAAGTTGGTTAATGCCTTATGGGCTGACAGAGTGAGCTTGAAGAAATCCATAGGTATGTCTCAATTTGAATTAGTTTATGGCATTAACACAGTTTTTCCAACATCTCTTGCAGTTCTGGTTATGAGATTGTTACAGGAGGTTGGCAGTGAAGAGGATGATTTTCAGCAAAGAATCAATCAGTTGAGACTCATCTGCAGCAAACAAGGGATGAAGTTTTCCAAAACACTTTCAAATTACAGGAAAAGATCAAGAAAATCTATGATCAGAAAACTAAAGTAGACAATTTTCAGCTAGAGGATATCGTGTTGCGGTGGGATGCTCGGAATGAGGATAAAGGAAAGCATGATAAGTTTGAGAAATTATGGAAAGGACCGTATAAGATTGCAGAATACAGAGGACAAAATGCCTTTTTTCTCAAGGAGATGAATGATCAGGATTGTCTAGGAGGGCCAGTTAATGGTAGGCTCCTAAATCACTATTACTTCTGAGGTGATTTCTGAAATTGTAACATGATCATTGTACATTCCATTTTCCCTTTCATTGCAAGTTTTCAAGTTACACAGTCATTTCAGCTTGGGGATCGAGGTGAAGGCTATAAAATTTGAATGGTTTGTGTAACGTTTGCTAGTTTTAATTCAGTTTCTAGTCACAGTTTGAGTCATGAGTTGGTTTCAATTTGCATAATGTCAGTTTTTAGTTTTGGCAAGTTTTGACTCAGTTTCCTAATGAATAAGGCTACTATGTCTACGGTGTTCTTGGCACCTCCAAGGAGCTACCATCCCCATTGGAGCCAATGTTAGTGTTAGCGTCTTCACACTGCCATCAGTGATCAAAATCTACTCTTTTGCATTTCATAATAGGAGTCCCATATTGATGAGTTTTCATTCCATTAGGTCATGGATTCACTGATGGTAGGTTTTCCTTCCAATTTTTCCCTCATGATCTGTACTTGTTGATCCTCTTTCATATTTTAGTCATGGCTCATGATTTACTCTGCAGTTTATTTCATTAGGTCTTAGGGTTTGGTCTCATTAGGTTTTAGGGTCCCACCATGGTCAAATCCAGTTATTACATGCCAATAATGAACAACAAGGACATGATGAGGCCAATAATGATTGTTAAAGTCATAATTTATCAGTTTGAGAGCTGAATGTAATTCCCACCTCAAAACTTGTTTTGAGGTGAAAATAGAGTATTTTGTTTTCATCTTCATTAATGATGTAATTTTATTTTTTTCATATGTAATATTTGTTCCCAGTTGCTCCTAAGATTGTGATGTTGCCAAGCATCTGCCACTACAAAAATCAAGTTATCTAGAGCATCAGTCCACTTGCAAGAGCAAAAGAGAATAAACCTAAAAAACAGAGCATTTAAAAGGACAAAGAGACATTACAAAAATGGGTTTTTCAAAAGCAAAAATTAAAAAGGGAAGTTCATATATAAACTCATTCTCTTCTATTTTCATGCCATTGTGTCATTTTGCAAATCAAAAGAGCCAAGGAGAGAAGAAAAATCGGTTTGCTAAATGTTCTTGAGAAAAACAGGGGTGGCGCTGCACTTAGAGAGAAAGGCATTGCGCTTTTGGAAATTTTGGCCGGGCGCTGTGCTCCTGGGAAGTGGCGATGTGCTTTTTTTAGTCAATTTAGTATGTCCTAAATTGCTACATTAATTATCAATCCGGGAGTCGTAAACTGATGAAGTGTGGCGCACTGTATGTGCAAGACAACCTCTTTCTTACTTTTATCGTTTTCAGTTTTTTTGTTTTTGGGGTTTTGTCCTTGTTGGTCTCCTAAGGTGTCTAATGCAAATGGAAATCCTATTATCGGGTTTTAAGAATACTTTTAGAGGGCAAGTATGGATGTAGATTTTGGACAAGGTTTATGTCTCTTATGGTAATTTCCAGAACTTAGCACTTCAAAAGATCTCAAAACATGCTATTGATAAAATCAGTACTTGAACAGGAATGTAAATATGCAGCTACTTAAATCAAGCAAAAGATGAAATACTAATCATGAGGTCACTGTCTTTGCTGCCCATCTAATTACGGAAATAAAATCTAAACTACTGCACTCAAAACCAAAAATTGTAGACTAATGAAAGCAAGATCAATTTACTTCACTTATAATATTGATAGCTCACCAATTAACTTCTCGGGTTAAGCCATGGCACCGGAGATAACATCAAATAACATGAAGAATTGATATATAAATTACCTATTTGCAGATTAATGAAAGCAAAATCAAATTACTTCACTTATAATCCGATAGCTCGCCAATTAACTTCTCGGGTTAAGCCATGGCACTGGAGATAACGTCAAATAACATGAAGAACTTGATATCTAAACTACCTACTTGCAGATTAATGAAAGAAAAATCAAATTACTTCACTTATAATTCGATAGCTCGCCAATTAACTTCTCAGGTTAAGCCATGGCATCGGAGATAACGTCAAATAACATGAAGAACTTGATATCTAAACTAGCTAATAGCAGCAAACAAATCTTACTAAAATCAAAGCATAATAACTGAAATTGAAAAGCTTAAAAAGTTCAACAGAGAAGCAAATCTCATATCACTACTTGATGCAAAAATTATATGAAAAAGCTCGAGCATAACCTATCCTGAAACACACTGATCAATGTTAGTGAAAAAATATGCAATGCTGCAAAATCATGTACAGGAATAAAAATGATTAACACCATAAACAAATTATGAGAAATATACAATGGAAATAAGAGAAAAGATGCATGAAAAATTTACAAAAATGAAAAGCAAAACCTCAACCAGCAGGGGCCCTCTGCATAGCCTTTGGTTTTAACACGCCATCACCTTACAACCACGCTTTACACAGTAATAAGAAATAGAGTTTTTATATTGCAAAACAACGAGTATGTCTTCTCGTTACAACAACAAAACGAAAGCTAAAACAACAATGTCAATCCTAATATCTGAACTAGCTACTTGCGTTGCAAACACTTTATTTATACAGGAAAATAGATAACTGTTTATCTGAGAGAAATCTTTAGCAAAGGACACGTAAATAGGACATAACCCGTAAGTTTAGCCTCTTGGTTGCCATAAACATTCAATCTACAAAAGGTGGGTGTTGGATTTGCATCATGGAGACGGCCTGCAGCTATCAAAAGTGGATCCACGAATCTAGGAACGGTATCGGACTTTTCACGTGCTGAAACATAGACCTATTTGATGTAAGACTCCTTGTTTGACCATCCTTTGACCAATGCCTTTCTTCACGAATTTGGCTGGACAGATAGGACCTTGTCCATGTGTAGATCATTTATGAGCTGCCCACGTGCCTCGTTTCACCTACCGACACCTATAACCTACAAAACAATGAAAACAGCTGCAGAATTGCGAGTCAGCTACCGAAAGTGGCTACATTCCATAGCTGATGAACAAAATCTAAATCAAATAGCACACACAAGGATATAGTTAGAAAACCACTTAAATGCACTCCTAGAATCAATATGTAACAATCTTTGATAGCTTATGAGGCACTGATGTGGGAAAACGGAAGAGAAAAGGTCTAGGAAAGTATGTAGAAGAGAGGTAGTTATGGGTTTCAACACACTTACAGACCGACATTGCGATTAGAGATCGATTTCACAGTGTAGATTATAATGGGTGCTGCGCTCCTGGGGTGGCGCTACGCTCGTGGGTTGTGGCACTGCGCTTAGGCCATTCAAGCCCAAAAATGCTCCCCGCTTCCAATTTCTTCCAAATTTCCTCTTGTTTAACATTTGGCAAGTAAGTATTGTTGTTCCTCTTACTACTTAGTTTGCTATGTCAAGAATTTTTTGGTTTTCCTCTCTTGAATGAAAACCTTAATCTCCACTATAAAACCCTAGTTCTTGATTCTTCTTACCACTCACCTCATAAACTAAAACCCTTATCCCCACCACTATTATCCCCTTCTACCATCCATTTATTACTCCCTAAACCCTCTCCCTCACATGTTTTGCCCATAGCTTCATTTACATCCATTCCTCCAAACCATTGCACATACCACCCATCACAAATTGTGCAAACTAAGAGAGTTAGCTAAATCATGGACAAAGGTAGTGATTTTGAGTATGAGGAGGAGACACCCAGTGAAAGTTCTGTAGAGAGACATAGGCAGAGAAAACCTCACAAGGGAGGAAAAATCATAAGAGAAGAACCCACTAGTTTAAGAGAATTACAAGCTTTCCCACTTGTAGTCTCTTGTTTCAGACACCAAGGATGTTTTGAATTTTGTGAACTAGTGGAAAGAGCTCAATTTCACCATGAGTTGGGCAGGCTTTTTATGGCTCATTTACATAACCATGAGGTGACACTTGCTGGTGTTAGAAAATTATATATTACGGAGCAATGGAACACATAAAATATTGCAGAAATATAAACACAGAAAACGCACAAAACAAGAAAGACACAGATATACGTGGTTCACCCAGTTTGGGCTACGTCCACCCCGAACAGCCAGTCCTTCCTTTCTATTATCCAACAAAATGAAGAGATACAACCTACAGCAAAACCGCTGTAATATCCTCTGTTTTCTCTCACAGTCTCACCTCTATGTTTCTCGCTCACCGAATACACATCTATATTACAGCCTCAAATACAATGCCCTCATATAAAGAGAGAGGTTGCCTTCTAGGGCAAAACACCCTAAACTAAACATAAGTTCTACCGTCAGATCATCCGCCTAATGAACGGCCCAGATTGACTAGAAATTACTATACTTTTACAAGGCAATTTTACAGCTGTTTTTAGCTTCGGGGGCGCTGCCCACGAAACCCCCCGCCAGGGGGGGGGGGCTCCCAAAAGTCGCTGCTGCCCCCCCCTGGACCCCCCACGGCAGCGATTATTTTACGGGCGGCGTTGCCGCCCCATTTTGAACTGGGGTCCAATATGCCGGTACTATAGAAGATAATCAGGCTCCACACCCAACAGCTGGAGTAACCTTCAAAATATCACCAGTTGTCATTTCAAAAGCCACTAGAATCCCCATTGTGGGTGAGAAATGGTATAAGGGTCAGGACCTTGACGAGCATTACTATGAACCTTACATCAAGGCTCAGTACACGAAACAGGTGAAGAGGCTTTTCCCCTTTAAATTTTTGGAGAGAAGAATGTTCTTTTGATGAGGATTATCATCAAATATTTCACTTATGAAGGTAGATTCTCCCAGTTGTATGCTTACCATATCAGACTCCTCATGCACTTCACCAGGGTAAAGATGATGAATCTCCCATACTTTTTGTTTAGAAACATTGAAAAAATAGCTTACCTTGTGCAGAAGAAGCCATACCCTCGGCAGTTGAACAACATCTATCATTACTCCTTTATCAAAATCATTTTTCTTCACCATCTCAGTCTTCTTAACATTCCTTGGGAGACTTTCATTGTTGATGAGATCTTCAAAGGTCCACAGATCCCATCACCAGTGCATCAAGAAGAAGGTGGGCCTTCTAGCCATGGGGAAACAAGGAAAGAGGTCAAGGAAACCAAAAATGCTGAGATGCCAGTGTACTTGACATACAGAGAGGCACAAGAAAAATTTTTGTAGCTGCTAGGCAACTGTTTGCTCCACGGGATGTGGAAGGGACCTTGCCTTCTTCTTCAATCCATAGGCAAATGTTAGCTCCACAAGGTGTGGAAGGGGCTTTGTCTTCTACATCGACAAAATAGGTACAGGTTGAGCAGTTGAGCAAAGGCAAGGAAAAAATGTGGGAGGAAGATCTTGGTGATGAGGAGGAAAGAGATTTTGACTTAATTGAGCATGAGGAGCCACAACAGTGCCATACACATAAGGGAGTTAATATCATTGACTTGGAGGCTCAAGATCAAGAAACTGTCAAGGAAATCATCATAAAGGAAAGGGAAACTCAAATACAAGCTTTGACAGACAACTTAGAGAGATCCAAGTTCATCCTCAAATACTTGGAATAGGAAAACAAACAGTTGAGTGACAAACAAGTCCTTATGGAGCTAGAAATAGTCAAAGAAAATAGGCAAATTGTCAAAGAGGCTCATGTCACATTGAATCCTATTGAGCAGGAGATTGAAAATGATATGGAAACTTGGCTTGAGAGGGTCAACATACATCTTGAAGGACTTATTGAGAAGGCCAACAAGAATAAGAAAATGCTCTGGCACATGGCATACCATTACATGACCCGTAACAAAATTTGTAACATGAGAATTAGAAAATTAAAGGCTAGGCTAAGGAGAGCTTTGGAAGGCAAAAAGAAGCAAGCTAGATTGAAAATGTTGGCTGAAGCCTCCCTAGCCCATCAAAGTAGTTGATGGTAGTGTTCCTTTCCAAATTTGGGCAAATTTTGAGGAGTTTTTGCATTTTTGAAATTTTGAAATTTATAACACATAAATCTTGCCCAGAAGCGCAGCGCCACCGACGTTGCGCTTTTTCCTGGGCCATCCATTAGATAAAAAGTTGACATTTTTGGATTCAACATGATGAAGACATGCACCCTGGAAATTTTCAGAAGTTTTGGTGCAGATATGGTTCACCAAAAGGTCCAAAAATCACCAAAAAATGACCTCTCTGCCTCTTTTTGGACACACAGAAGTAGTCTTGGGAGATTCAAGTTTTGATGGGGAAAATAACCTCCAAATTCCAAAATTCTAGGTGTTGCAGAAACTAGACTTGAAGAAATTTCCAATGAGTTATCATGGGCTCAATTTGGCTAAGGGGAAGGCCTCCAAAATCAGGTGGAAAGTGGCGCTACGCTTAGGACCAGTGGCGCTGCGCTTAGGACCATTTTGCTCAAGAAACTCAAATTTTCCTATTTTAACTGTAAATTTGACTTCTCTCTCTTCATAGATGATTTCACTGATGTAATTGATGACATAAAATGTAAACGTAATGGTAAAATAGTGTTAAAGGGTAGATTCATTAGTTAGAAGTGGTTTTGAGGCAAATGAATCAGTTTTCCTACTTTTATAGGCAAGTTGTTTGACTGCCTAGATTCCTGGGCCTTGTTTGGAAATGGTTGAAACAACTCCCCTTCTCATGGTTTCGACCCCTGGTTGTTAGGATAATGGATTCCAATGTCTATATCATGTATTTTCTTTCTCATTTGCAAGGGTTGGATTTACTTGGATGCTCTGAACTTGATTGTACATCATTCTAAGCAGTTTGGCAAGGAAATTGATAGGAGTTGCAACTATTTTTATGGGATCCTTGTGGTATGGTGTTTTTGCATAGTTTCTTCTTTTGCTATCATTTGTTTACATGTTTTATGTATTCCATCATCTATTTCACTTCTTCTAACTGAATGATATCAAGATAGATAGGTAGAATTCATTGTTGGCAGTGCTCTACCTTGGGAAATCATTCAATATTCTATGTTTTCTGTTGTTTGAGAAGGATACATGATTGCTACATGCCCTCCTCAGCTTCTCACTAGTCTTAGACACCTCACCTCACTTAATTTCAAGTGCCAAAGCCTATACCTACCTTGCCCCATAGAACACCCTGCATTATGACCTAATTTCCCAGACCTAAACTGCCCAGCTCCATCTGATCCAGCGAAAAACCAACAAATTCAATCAAAATATTTCGAGCTACTATATCTAGCCTAAAATATTTACCTAATCCAGTCATCCCGACTGAGATTCATCAGGAGAGAGCCCTCTCCCAACCTGGTAGGGCTAGCTACCAGGTTAAGCTTGGTTTGTGGTTACCCTAGAATTGCCTTCCTTCAACCTGAGGTCAATCTAGGCGATAACATAGTGGCGACTCCACTGGGGAACACGGAAGACTAATCACCCCGATAATATATTTCAACCAAGTTCTTGAGCTTCAGATTATGAGTTTTAGAATTTGTTAGGATGAACATAAAGTTGTAAAGAGAAATAAAATTTTGAAATTTGAACACACTAGCTTCGAGAAGGTACACTAGGTCTAATCCTGATCCAAATCCTCCCCCTGTATTTGAAAATCCCAATCTCATTCCGAGAATAATTAGACAAGAAAATTTAGTAAGCCCTAGACCTATTTTCAGATCCAAAATCAGGTGGAAAGTGGTGCTGCACTTAAGACCAGTGGCGCTGTGCTTAGGACCAGTGGCACTAAGAAACTCAAATTTGCCTATTTTGACTGTAAATTTGACTTATCTATCCTCATGGATGATTTCACTAATGTAACTGATGACATAACATGTAAATTTAATGGTAAAATAGTGTTAAAGGGTAGATTCATTAGTTAGAAGTGGTTTTGAAGCAAATGAATCAGTTTCCCTACTTTTAGAGGCAAGTTGTTTGATTGCCTAGATTCCTGGTCCTTGTTTGGAAATGGTTGAAAAAACTCCTCTTCTCATGGTTTCGACCCATGATGGTTAGGATGATGGATTCCAATGTCTATATCATGTATTTTCTTTCTCATTTGCAAGGGTTTCATTCACTTGGATGCTTTGAACTTGATTGTACATCATTTTAAGCAGTTTGGCAAGGAAATTAATAGGAGTTGCAACTAGTTTTATGGAATCCCCGTGGTATGGTGTTTTTGCCTAGTTTATTATTTTGTTATCAGTTTTTTACATGTTTTATGTATGCCATCATCTATTTCACTGCTTCTAATTGAATGATATCAAGATAGATAGGTAGAATTCATTGTTGGCAGTGCTCTACCTTGGGAAATCATTCAGTATTCTATATTTTCTGTTGTTTGAGAAGGATACATGATTGCTACATGCCCTCCTCAGCTCCTCACCAGTCTTAGACACCTCACCTCACTTAAATTTAAGTGCCAAAGCTTATACCTACCTTGCCCCATAGAACACCCTGCATTCTGACCTAATTTCCCAGACCTAAACTTCTTAGCTCCATCTGATCCACCAAAAAACCAACAAATTCAATCAAAATCTTTCAAGCTTTTATACCTAGTCTAAAATATTTACCTAATCTAGTCATCCCGATTGAGATTCATCAGGAGAGATCCCTCTCCCGACCTGGTAGGGCTAGCTACCAGGTTAGGCTTGGTTTGTGGTTACCCTAGAATTTCCTTCCTTCAGCCTGAGGTCAATCTAGGCGATAACACCTGTACTCCCCGTTCCATGATCCTGGAGGATCTCTACAGTGAACCCTACATTATTTCCCTTCATGAAGAAACACCCATTGTGTCCCTCTTCATGACCAGAACAATTCCCTTTTGCATCATTTCCTAAAAATCTTCTGTTTCTCCCACTTTACAAGACCAATTCTAATGACCCATGTCCTCCTCACGCCGATATGCAGGGATTATAACTGTTCCTACTGCCGACCAGATTGACTGAGCCTTTTTCCAGTCACTCCGATCCTCTTTTGGAAAGTTTTTTAAATAAGGAGTCGAGGCTTCCAACTCTAGAAGCTTCGTAACAGAAGTCTGGTAAATGGTTGGGCCGGATGGAGTCGAGGAGATCATTTTGAGCTCCTTTCCCCTATTAGGATGGAACTACCTCAAGAGATAAGACCTTCTCCCATGAGAAGAGGAACCATCTCCCTTCCATCCATGCTATAT
Source organism: Pinus tabuliformis (assembly GCA_031772625.1). Classification (NCBI taxonomy): domain Eukaryota; kingdom Viridiplantae; phylum Streptophyta; class Pinopsida; order Pinales; family Pinaceae; genus Pinus; species Pinus tabuliformis. The sequence continues at coordinate 696,223,934 of CM062805.1, read as the reverse complement.
AAACCTCCCTTTTTCCCAAGCACAAGCTAGTTCTAATTAGGCTCTGGTTGAGGTTTTGATTTTGGAGTAATCAACAAGTTATTCATAGTTGTAGCTCTCTCGTTGTGTGTGAGGGAGGAGTATGAATTTGGTTTAGTGTGAATACTAAAGGGAAGAGCCTTAAAACTACCATTATTGATGCCATCATGGAATGCTAGCAGAAGTGTGTGGGAATCCATATTTTTCGAAGGAGAACAACAACGTCAAGAAAACGGTTGTAATCTCTTCTTGATTTAATATATATGCAACTATCGATTGATTTCCTACATAATATGTCATATCACATGTTTATGGCTTAATGTTTCTTGAATTTTTAAGTAGGTTCAATACAATTATCATGGTTGTTGTTTGCTGTTGTTTACTTGTTTCAGGTGCTCGAAGAAGGAAACAGGAGATAGCCGGAGTAAGGGACGGGATAAACGTACTAAGAGGTAGGCCCTCTTAATTGGTTCTAACCTAAGAAAATATTCCATAGAATGTCTTGTTTCTGGCTAGACCTGCTCTCGGGCTAGAGGAATTGTTTGTGTCCACACTTAGAATTTGCTTCACCATAGGTATAATGCCCCACATGATTATTAAATGAGCTAGAATGGAGGAACCTTATAGCTAGAATGTAGCTAGGGTTCTACAAGGGGTACCAAACTATTGACCACATATTTCACTCTTTGTGTCATTATTGGAGAGGCCCATCATTTCTCTTTGAAAATATTTTGTTGATTTATTGACTTTTGTAAGGCATTTGACCCTGTCATGAGAGAGGCTATGTTTTAGAGGTGATATGGCATTGACTTCTATCACAAGAATATATCAATCCGTGCTTTGGTCATTTCTACAATATCCACATCTTCTTATACTACCTTAGGAGTACTATAGAGGTCAAATATGAATTCCCTCTGTCATTGACTTTATTTGGGTTCTGTATTGATGAGATGGATTCCTTTCTTAGGAGCACATATAAGATGGTGTTCATTGTCTTCTACACAATGTATTGATCTCCTTGCTTTTAGTTTTCAACAACATGATCCTCTTGGCACCTCACCTAAGGGGTTGTAGAGACAAATTGAAGCCTTATCCAACACTCGTGATCTTTGATGGTTGACATTTGAACTTATTAAGACTAAGGTTATGATCTTCAACATCTATCAATATGCTCTCTTTAACTATCATTTTTACATTGGAGGGGATGGGATTGAGATTACTACAACCTACACATACTTTGGGGTCATACATTAGGAGTTTATATTAGCTTGGGGCATGCTTTATAGCCCCAAATTAATAAGGAATATGGTCTTCTTGGCTAAAGAGATAGTGATCTAGGACATCTCTTTCAAGATGTACCTCTTTGGATATGATCATTAGAGTCATGACCCTTTATGAATTCAAGATCTAGGGACCCGAATTGCTTTAGGTTGATTGGGATAGGATAAAGAGATTCTAAATCTTGATATTACAATGCTTCATTTACTGCAAATATGTAATTCCTCAGTCTATCATCTAGGTGGAGTTTAGGTTATTGCTTCAATAGACCCCCCCTTGGGGTAATTGTTGTGGGTTGTTCTTAATTTCTTCAGTTAGTGGCCATTTCTATTAATCGACTTTCCCTTTTTAGGTAATATTAGACACTCTAGGTCAGCTCCTACTATCTAAATGAGACTTAACCTAAGAGACTAGAGAGGATATCTACAAGCTACATCCAAATCACTTGGATTTCCCTCCTTGAGGACGTTATCTTGAATATGTCATTTTATTATTTTGAGTGCTTTATGTAGCTAAGTGACTCTTATTGTTATGCCTATTTATACTAATAAACATAGGATGCATAACCTTCAGATTCCCCTTGGTTCATTCAGAGTGAGCTCCCACTAGCTTTGGTTTGAGATAGCTCACCACATCACACACTTCAAAAGGAATTTTCAGCTGTCACTTACAAGAGATCAAGTTGGAGTAGCACATTGTCTTCAAATGTTCCATATATTAGGAGATAGTGTTGTTACATATTTATTGGATCTATTCTTGACTGATAACACTTGTTGTTTGGTTGTTTTGTCACGACTCACATCTTATTCATCAATTTTAAAGTTTTGTTTGTTGCCTATAGCCTATAGCCTAGGGACTAGGCACTACATCATGCCTATATTTCCATTTTAAATATTAAAAGACAAAAGCATACCATTTTGCAAATCTGTTTTCAGCATTTGAAGGACAAATCTGTAGGCTTATCATGGATTCCTCCCTTATGTTGGAGGAGAGATGACCTTAAGTGAGAAGGATGATCACCAAGGTGACAATGGGTAATGTCCTCAAGTAACTTTGGGTTTTGTAATTGACAATTGAATATATATTTTAAAGCACATGCATATTTTAGAGATAGCAATGAAGTGCTTTTCTCCTTGGATTGATGGAATGAATTTAAACACTTATTCCATTTCTTAACAAACCATCCTTTGGCTGATGTTATGGCTCTTTTTCTTTTGAGAAAGAAGCTGCCACAAGATATTTGAAACCTTTTGTGGTTACCTCAAAGGCTGTATCATAGGTGGAGAGGGAGCCACCCCTCGTCAGGGAAGTCATGGTTGTCCCTAAGAATAGATAAATTGAGAGATAAAACCTAGTTGTGCAAGATGTCGTCTCTATTAATTGTAGGATTTGACATGATATTTAGCTTTGACCAAGTTTCATGCTTAATGTAGGTGTTTTTTGCAAAGTAACAACTTGCAATACTTTGTATTAATCAGGAAATTGCTACATTCTATAAGTTAAAACACTCTTTCAATTATTTTGGCATTCCTTTTTAACATTTAGAAAGACATGACAATTAAGGCGATTAGATATTTGTGTCAATTGTATCATTTTCTTGAATGCATATATTTCATGCAGTATGTTGTAGTTTTCATCTGTAATGTGCTCTTCCACTCAGTTTCACTTGAGAAGGGATTAAATTTCTAGTTTTGTAGTTTCAAATAAGCCATTTGGAAGGATTTGAAAAATAGTAACTAGTTTTTATATTTGAGAACCATTGCAACAAAAACATCTTGTTCTTGTTTCTATCTGGAGCCTTTTCTTTGTAATATTGTAGAAATCTTCTCAAACCTCTGTATTAGTCAGGCCCGTGCCCCCTAATTTTGATCATCAATAGTCACAAGGTTATCTACATGGTAAAATTTCAAGTTGGTCTGTTGTGATAAACACAATGCTTAATAACATTATTCATGCTTTATAGTGCTAAAATTACTTTTGTAATTTTGTTGTGACACTGATTACACTATAACTTTGCTTACATTATATCTTGTATTGTTGACAGGTTTAGCTTCAATATTTGCATCATTATGAAAGGGTTAGTACAAGAATTGGGCTAACACCATCTCCAATAACACATTTCTTATGAGTAATTGGAAACGAGGCTTTTTCTTGTAGGGGGTGAAGTTTCTTTTGACACTGCATCAAGAAACTTCTTAACATATGATGCAGGCTTAAGCATTTCAAAGCCTGATTTTGTTTCTTCTTTGACCTTGTAAGACTTGTTCCTTGCCATTCTTGTAAACTGAAATAGTGAATTTTAGTGGGTTTTCAAGTGCAATATAGGGGCAATTGCAAACTTTTTTATAAAGCATTGCATAGAAAGTTTTCTGGTGTCATACTGAAAGTGACCTATGCTTTGCAGAACTGGTAAGGGTGATACCATAAAGGCATCTTACTTGCACACTATGAGTCCTCTGACAAAGATTGTTGTTGGAGAAAAGATATCACATGCCTTTTCAAGGAACGAGAATACGTTCACCATAGGCACTCATCATGGTGGACCCACTAATAACAGTTAAGGGGCGCCTCAATAATTATGGAAGGTAAACTGCACTACCTCAGCATGAGTGGAGGCCCAAAAGTTTTTTTACTCTTTCTTGTGAGGTGGACACCAAACCCCTTCACAACAATGCAAAGGTGGGGTTATCTCTGGTTTTGAAGCCTTGAAGGATCTGTCATGGATATGCCCTATTTGGTACATATTTAGGCGAAGGTTTGTGCCAATTTTTTATTGGAATTTTTGAGTTTTTCCTTCAAGAATAATTATTTAGTGCCTATGTTTTCTGTTGAGTCACAGAGCAAGTCAACACCTTGACTTAATTAGCGATGTAATTTTGTGAAGTCAAATGTTGTTAGTTTTTTAAGGCAGATGCTATTGAAAATGCGTGTTGCCAAACATGTTTGGATGGAGTTTCAATCTAGTTCAAAAGTTGTGAAACATTTTTGGTTTTCAGAAATGGTAAGATTATTAATTGATCTCTTCAGTATTTGATATTGGTGGGGCTTTGTTCAAGCCCTTCATTTATATTGTTTCAGCATTTGGATGAGGGCTTAAACCTTCCCATTTTGATTGAATTAATAATTTGAGGGTGTGCTCGCCTGGCCAAATTTTCCCTGGACATCAGTTAGCATCAATGCTCATCCTTCAACTGATTCAATCAGTTTCCTTTTTTCTGCAAGAAAAGGAGTTGGCACTACTGTGCAATCATTGGATGGTTCCATACAACCTAAAAGGGTGTGTAATACATTCATTTTTAATCAAGAATAATCTTTTATTGGGACTGATATTAACACCATAGTTGATATTTCTGCTTTATTTCCATCTTCTTTGTAAAGTTGATGAATGTAATTTTGCATAGGTGAATGTAAATGCCATAGAAAATTCTAAAGAAGTTTCTTTCTTTGAATCATACGAGGCATGACTTAACGACTACAATAATGAAGGTATTTTTCCATCAAGTTCAGGATCTTGTGATATATTTTTTTGTAGTTGGAAAATGGCCCTTTGTTAATAAATTGGGATCTACCTTTTATTATAGGCCATGAACAAGGGGTACCTCTTCCATTAAATTCATCCAATATTTCATCTTTCCTCACCTGTTGAGATAGGCCATAGCCTGGGCCATTAATGTTGCTAAGACTTTCAACCACTTTTGGATGGGGTAGATAACTTTGCTGGCCACATTACACTCATCCAATACTTGCATCTTTCCTTGTTTATTGAGATAGGCCACAACCATGGACCATCAAGGTTGCTAAGACTTCCACCCACTTTTAGATGGGGTAGATAACTTCATTGGCCACATTGATTTAGTAACATGTCTTTGGGTGGTTTTGAACCTGATTTTATGCACTCAAAGTGGTTTGATTTAACCATTTGACCACAACCCACTTGAGAGGATTTTGAGAAATTCACTTCAATGTGTTTTAATATAAATTTTAATTGTTTATTTACTAGATAAGTCGTGAGACTCTTGTGAAAATATCCTTAACAAATCCTATGTGTAAAATCACCATCAGTTAGAATAGATAATCAGGAAAAATATGGAGCAATGGCAAGGGTTGATGGACCAATATATCTTTTCTTTCCTCATCTAGGCTATCGTGAAAAGTTTTGGGATCATTTAGTTGGTTGCATTGTAATCCAAGGTGATTCTAGAATTTTTATTCTTACTAGGCATTTTGTGAATTCTTCTTTATCAACTATTTATTCCCACGTGGTATACTCAATGAATGAGAATTATATTCTATGATTTTATTTATTGCAATCCCATTGGATAAAATAGTTAAAATGATTATATTTCAAACCAATAACTATGCTATTGTGATGAATGTTTACTGTTATCATGTAAAGTATTATAGCAAAACAACAACCCCATTTTTACTTAGTTCCTAATAAATAATGGGGACCCTTTTAATTTACTTATTGTTTTAAATAACAATACTTTTCTTTTATTTAACAAAATACAATGGGAAAATTAGTTATAAGCGCTTTTAGGCAATTTTTTTTTTATAAAACTTAAAGTTTTTCCTTTTTTTAAGAATGAATATCATCGAAGATGATTTTTTAAAACATTACGAAATGGTAGAGCTCCGATGGGCCCACTCCCCGAAGTTCCCTTTATATTGAAAGTCATTCATGGTTGGCGCCTCTTCATTTCATAAGCTCTATTAATAAAAAATTACGAAAAAGCTTATCTCTGAAGCCTGACCTCCTGATGCATTTCTTTAGTATTTAAAAAACTTTGCATTTTAGAAATTTCAATATTGTAAATGAGATTAAGTTGCACTTTTGAAATTGCAACCCTGAAACTTTTATGATTAAAATATTCCATTTCGAAATTTCCCATTTCAAAATCACATTTTTCTTATGCTTTTGAAGAGCACACACTTCTGAAAATCCCTCATCCTTTAGTGATGCTCATATCAGAGCTTCTTTTATCAGAACCCTTTTAAAGAACATTACAATTTTTTTACCTCTGAAATCATACCACTCGATGCTCTTTTTAGGATTTTAATATTCTATTTCAGGCAATACCATTTCGGGATTTCACATTTTAGAAACGTTACTTTAGAATTCTTACGAAGTTACAATCCTCCCTATAAACATTTCATATTCCATATATAATACTCATCGGAACACTTATTTCAATATTCTTTTGGGATTTCTCTTTATAACCCTTTGTATTTCAGAGTTTCTTATTTCAGAGAATTGAAATATCGTAAGTTTATTTTAATTTCTTCTCCGAAATTTCACCCCCGAAATGATACGTGGCACCCTTCACATGGTTTCCCGTGATATTTCCTATTAGATTTAAAGAGATTTGAATGCATCTCGTAGTCGTAAGCATAAATTGTTTACATTTAATTCACTTTGATAGTATTAATTTGTTTCAAAAAATGGATTTCTTATTGTAAAGATTATTTTCACCAGCGCTAATTTGTTGATAATCACGATTTCTGCTAAGTTCCTGTGCCTGTCACGAAAATTCTGATTCTCATAAATACGAATAAATTAATAAGGGAGGCAAGGCTAAGAAGAAGGTTCCTCTACAACAATCATTAGGTCCATTTTCAGAAGACATGAATGAGAAAAATCCAAGAGTTGGGTTGTTTTCTGATACAATATGCACCAAGGACGCTAGACTTCCTTCTTGGGAATCGATTTATCAACATTTTGAGGATGATAATCCCATGGTTACAAGGATAACAATTACATCAGATGATAATGTCCCAGTTTTAGAAGCTACTTCTAGTGATGTTGCCAATTATTTCTTACATAGAATTGCAGTCAGGCCATGACTACTTTATTATACATATATGGTCCGTTGGGTCATGGAGAATTTGGACATTTCCAACAGGCAAATTCACACTAGCAAGGGCACACTTATTGGGTATTTTTCTAGCAATGATTTGTAGGGCATGTATCACATACCTACTCCACAATATAAATACAACAAGGCATATGTGAAAGCTTTCATAAAAGAGCATGGAAACCACTCAAACAAATCAAACCTTGAATAAAGGATGTGAATAAACATAAAGTGGATGAAATTGGTAAGTATTCAGTTGATTCTCTCACTGATCCTTTTTCCCAAGTCACTGCTACACTATGTCGGTTGCATGCATTACCTAATGTGTCAAAATTCATTGATGACTTGGTACCTCTTATTGATGGAGCCTAAGAATGATATATATTTGATTGGGCTACTTTACAGTCTGATAATTTGGCTTCACATATTCTAGATTTTAGAAAGGGTCGCGCTATTTCAGAGAATACAATTCCTCTTTTCTATATGTCTGCCTACATCATGGATGTCTTATGTTTTTCAATAGATTTTCCTGCCATGGGTTGGAAATTGACTCTACAAGATCCAAAGCCCATACACATTTATCATGATATCCTATAGGAATCTAAATATCGGAGAATTTTTATCAAAATTTTCACAGAGTAATGCTTCCAATTTATAAATCTATTTTTGGGTCCAAGCCACCACAGATGTCTCAGGAGGCTGAAGATGAACTTTTGAGAGTTGAAAGTTGGTTTAGAGAGGAACTATTCACTTATATAAGAGTTTATGGCAGTCTTTCCCATCCTCATGTCTTACCCTTTTTCATCCCAGACAAGCTTCTATGCAGAGAAATTGCATATTAAACAATGGGATATGGCATTTCTAAGACATTAAAGGATTATAATAAAAGGGAGTGGCCATCTTTTCCTGCTAAATTTGGTATATTTTCCTTAAAACTACCACCATGCAGTGAAATAAATTCTAGCTTTTCAGGCTCCCAATCTACCTACTATGCCCAACATGCAATATGATCTTGTTTATGTAGTTACGAGTTTAACTACTTCTCAAAATCTCAGTGAATTTTCCCGTGAACCACATAAATTGGATGATTTTTTTGAACATTCCTCTACCTATTCTACAGTTCTATTAAGAGTGGAAAATCAGTTAACTTCTGAACAAAAAGGTCAATTTGTTCAATATTGCAGTTTTTGGATAGCTAAGCTTCCATTACAATTGTTATAGTTGTCTTGAGAACAATCACCTGTAACTATTACTCAGCCAGAGACTTCTACGAAAAAAGATGTGCTTCCTAAGACTCAACATGAGGTTGTTGTTATTTCTCCTCCTCCTTAGACTGATGAATTTATTCTTGATTCTGAATTGAATAAAGCATGAAATGAATTCAACATAAATTTAAGTTCCAAGGGCACAACCCATAATCTAGTTTCTACATCATCATAGCAAATATAGCAAACATATATTCAAGGGAGTACTAGGAGTGACGAATAGAAGAACAAATCAGATAAAATTGTTGTAATATCTTCTATTCTAGGTAAGAAGAATGTTGAGGTTATTCTCACTTTTCCCACCTTTGAAGTGATCTTAAACATAGAAGAGGTTCCTCCTCTACACATTTTTTTATTGTCCTCAACATAAAACTATGGTAAAAAGAGGAAGGGAAAAGAGAAAGTTAGATCGATCTCAATCATTGATTTTTTGCATAAGGCCTCTTCTTTTGAAGTCTTACGAAAACGATCTACTGCAACCCCAACATATGAGTTGGGAAAATTGATGTAGTTCATTGGTTCTTATGCATCAATGACCATCGATAAAGCCACATAAGCCTAGGAACTTCTGAAGAATAAAAAAGAAGGATTTCCTTGCTTGAGCAGACTCATGACGTTGAGAAACATAAAATCAATGTGCAATGAAAGTCACAATTGATAGAGTTACGAAAGAGGTTTGATTCCCTAAATGATAAATATTTGCAAATAAAAAGTGATCATATCCAGGAAATGCAGAAGAAGATTGAACAATTGGATGCTAGTCTTGAACTGACAAAGTTCAAAAAGGAAGCTAGGGAGTTGAATTCTCTTCTTGGGCATCAACAAAAAGTCTTCTGCACTAAATTGGTGATAATTCAAGATCAGTGTAAAGCTGCAGATTCCCTTTTAGATCAATTGTCAGACATGACCAATTACCTTGAAGAAATGAATGAAAATCTCACAAAGTTCCTCAATTAGAAAGAAAATGAAGAGGGTAGATATAATAATCTACCAAAGATTGAGTAGGCCTAGAAAATCATTATTTTCATAGAATGGGAGATCTGAATGAAGCAGGCTGAAGCGGCCATAAACAAGGCCCGAAATCTTGCCAGCACAATTTTTGAATTGGTCAATAATAATTTGTTGCAGTCTAATCTTCTTCCTAATCTTGGAAAGTTGTTGCAACTGTTTCTTAATTTTTCTATTGTTTTTGTTTTAGTTGAAGAGTTGTTAGGATAATTTATTGTTATCTTTTGTATGTAAATATATAAATTCCCTCTCTAAGATGGAGAAGGGGTTCTAAATTTTTGCAAGAATAGACTTAAATTGCACTATTGTATTTAAGTTTTTCTTAATATTAAGCTAAACCACTTGCATTTCCACGATGAGCAGAGCTACAATGTATCGGGTACTACTATCCTATTTATCTGTCTATTTTTTTTGAATGGAATTGTTATATGTTATTGTTCACTTGTATGTGTGAAAATCAATCTTTCATGGTCACTATTGATATGCTTGATTGAAATTTGCTTTATATTGTGAGCAACGAGATCTCAAACATATGTGATGTTATAACAAATTAATTTAATTAAATATTTAATTAAATTAATTTCTTTAATTGTTCTTATATCATGATTCCATAATGATCTATATTATTGTGTTAATTGTGAGATCTTTGTAGCACATATGTCATCGGCTTACCCGGGTATAGTAAGTAGTTTATAGTAGATATTATTTTAGTTGTCATTGCATATTGGAATATGTTATCACTTTCAATCCCACACCATATAATTTTACTCAAGGGGAACCGGTCCCATAATTCCAGTCGAAGCCACCATTCCAAACGGAAAATGAGCTAATTTAAGGTCCCGACTAGGTGGTTTTACCCAATGTTGATGAAGTCATTTAGGACCATCAACATTTTTGGTTCTAGAAGGAGGGACAATTGACTATGAATGGTAAAAAATCTCATTCCAAATCTAGAGATCATTCAAAGAGTCACTCACCCTCAAAGTCTCCTCCAACTCCCATATCACATTCTAAATCCCCTCATTCTAGATATGAAGTTTCCCAATCCTCTGCTAATTTTTGGTAGCATCGGATGTACTCTAGCCATGAAAATTGGTGGAGAAGCTAAGGCACATGAGTTATAAAGAACCCATAAATTGTTTGGTGAAATTCCTCCCGCATTGTATTTTATTAAAATAATTAATATTTTTAATGGGGTCTTAAGTCTAAACTTAGGAAAATTAAAGTATTAATGGGTATTAATCAAAATATGGGTGAGAATGTTCTAGAAAGCGGATCAAGTCAAGTTTTAATCTTAGCCGTTGATTAGAGATTTAATCTTGGACATTGAAGTCTCAACGAGAAAAGTGTAAGAAGGAGGCTTGGGGTTCATTTAGAAATACACACAGAGAGAACGAATTGATCTGGAGTTCAATTTCTGGGGCTAGGAAGATGAGATTTCAAACTGAGTGATCATTTGTAGCAGAGCGGTAGGGATAGTTTAGGAATAATGGACAAAGAGACGAAGATCCACTACTAGAGGTAGTGCAGTAGCTAGAAGGATTGACACTGGGCCAATCTAGGCCTACACATGCCTGATACAGAACCAATCTGCGCCCACACAGGCCTGACACTGAGCTAGAAGGGTCAACATAGAAGTGAGGTTTCCCTCACGTAGAAAGCCAAAAACTATTGGAATAGTCGGGAGAGGTTGACGCAAAAGTTCAGAGGCAGAAGAGACAATGCAGAAGCTGGCATAGGGCCTACGCTGGGCCAGCGCAAAGATAACCGGGGTTAGCCAATTCTGCTGCTAGATCAACCAAAAATTATCGAGTGAAGTGAGGTAATCTCACTCAATGTTTTGCCATTATATTTTTTCTTTATCACTAGTTTGCCAGGAGGGAAACCAACATTGTATTCAGAACTACTGCTTAATAATATAAAACCCTCAGAGCTACTTCATCATTTTTCCCGCATTGGGTCTTTCTAGGGACTATTTTGTCCAAAAATAATTGTGTCTTATGTATCTTGTTCTTTGCTCAGTTTTATGTTTCATGTAATCAAATTTAAAGTAGTGAAGGCTGTACAATTAATTCACTTCAGTATTCAAAAAATAACTTGATTAAAATCAAGTAGGAGAAGTAAATTCAGTTTTGTTGCAGTAGGGGTTCCTTGAGCCTAGGAATTTTCACATGATTTTAGAGCATTGATTTTGAAATAGGAAGAGCAGATCCAACGCTGAGCAGAGAGGCCAATAGTTACATTTGGTAGCAATTCAAATCCCCTTGAAGGGATTGCAAAGTCCTTACCATGAAGCATATATTCCAAGGAAATCTTCTCTGAGAGAGTCGACAGAGAGGTACGGTTTCTAGTTCATGAGTTTGTAGAGGCAGAGGGAGTAACACAGAGCCTTAGCGCGGTGCTTGAAGGATGTAGTTTTTGCCGGGGCAGAAATACATTAGAAAAGAGCAAAGACACATAAAAGGGGAATTTTCTCCTCAGAGGACTTTTTTCGCCAAAAGTTTGAATTTTTCACTTGTTGGACAGCAGACCAGTGCTGAGTAATGACTAGAGGAGTCAATTCGATAGCTTGGGTGAGATAGCATCACATGGGCTTAGAGATCAAGAAAGGTTGAAAGGAGCTTCCAAATATGTCATATGGAAGACCAAAATCTTAGTTGTTCCGAAGCAGTACAATCTCAAAGCTTACATCAAGAGTGTTGTGGTTGTTCCCACGGATAATGATAAGAAGAAGAAGTAAAAGGCCAAGCAGGGGAAGGAAAAGAGGTTCATACTCGATGGAGTTCGAGATCATGTGGTCTCACACTTGTAGGGAAAATATACAATCTGAGAAATGTGGGAAGCTTTGTCTTCACTGCATGAAGGTTCTTACGAACAACAGAAGATGTATTTAGACCAAAAGTTGCAACAAACATTGATGCAGAAGGTAGAAGGGGTTAACTCTTATCTTCAACATCTTTAGGACACTAGAGAGCAACTTACTATAGCGGGGTCTACTCAGTCTACCGTGATGTAAGGAAGACCCTAAATGGAGTCTCGGATGAATGAAAAGTCTTCATCCAAAGTATATTGGGCAGGGAAAGACTGCCTTCATGGGAGGAGATGTGGGTAGCTCTTTAATAGGAAGAATTATGGAGGTACCTGACTAAGGTCAACCTCAATGGAAGAAGTGGGAGTGGCATGAATACCAAGGAGGAGGAGGAGAATGAAACTCTAGCATCAAAGGGACAACAAAAGTAGAAGTGGAAGAAGGACATTTCGAAGGTGAAAATCTTCAGATGTGGCGAGATGGGCCACTTTGCATCCAAGTGTCCTTTGAGGCAAAAGGATAAGGATGAGAAACATGATCCTAAGGCTGCTCCAACAAAAATTGATGAAGATGAGTTTTCCATGAGTGCCCATGCATCTCTAGGAAGGAAATGGGGCGATATTGAGCTATAGTCAGGAGGACTACATGTCCCTTGAGGAGTCCACCTCTTGGATCAATTCCTTGCTACGAGAGCCCAAGATTCAACAGTAGTGAAATGGAATTAGTGTCAGATGTTACAATGGATTTTTTGGAGAGATAGATGTAGTAGCCTGAGACCAAAGATTGATCAGCGCAGAGCAAGGTGGCAGTAGTGCAAGTGGAACAGTGCAGAAGTCAGTGACACCACAGAAGATTCAGAGGGTCAGAGACTAGTAGCAGCCAAATTCCAACATTCACATGGTATTATGCGAAACATAGTTATTTCATAAATTTGGGATGATTTTTTGTTTTTGAGAAGTAACAATTGGAAAATGACGCAGTGCAGAGCTAGCAGTGGCAATGTTAGAAACAAATGGAGAAGGAGTTGTAGTACAGATGCGGCAGTGGCAGTGGCAGTGTCATGGGAAGCAGTACAGTAGCAGTAACAACACAATGTTGGTGGCAACAACAGTGCAGAAAGGAGATGCTTCAGAGATAGAGAAACATGTAGTTGGACATTGTTGCTAGAGCACATTCCTCACTAAGAGGGAGTGTTAGTTTTTGGTAGCATTGGATGTGCTCTAGATATGAAAATTGGTGGAGAGGCTAAGGCACATGGGTTCTAAAGAACCCATAAATCATTTTGTGAAATTCCACTAAATTGTATTTTATTAAAATAATTAATATTTTTTAAGGGGTCCTAAGTCTAAACTTAGGAAAATTAAAGTATTAATGGCTATTAATCAAAATATGAGTGAGAATGCTTTGAAAAGCAGACCAAGTCAAGTTTTAATCTTAGTGGTTGATTAGAGACTTAATCTCAATCGTTGAAGTTTCAACGAGAAAAGTATAAGAAGGAGGCTTGGGGTTCATTTAGAAAGACACACAAAGAGAACGAATTGATCCAGAGTTCGATTTCTAGGGCTAAGAAGCTGAGAATTCAAATTGAGTGATCATTATGTAGCAAAGGGGCAGGGATAGTTGGGAATAATGGATAAAGAGCAACCGGTGGAGGCAGCGCAATAGCTAGAAGGACTGACGCTAGGCCAATCTGGGCCCATGTAGGCCTAACACAGAGCCATAAGGGCTAGTGCAGAAGTGAGGCTGCCCTCACGTAGAAAGTTGGAAACTATCGGGGAACTGCCAGAATAGCCAAGATAGGTTGACACAGAAGTTCCATAGGTAGAAGAGACAACACAAAAGCTGATGTAGATCCTGTAAGATTGACAAAGGGCCAACGTAGAGATAGCTGAGGTTAGCTAGTTTTGCTGTCGAATGAGCCGAAAACTGTTGGGTGAAGTGAGGCAATCTCACTCAATTTTCCACCATTATATTTTTTCTCTGTCACAAGTTTTCCGAGAGGGAAACCAACATTGTATTCATAACTACTACTTAATAATATAAAACCCTCAGAGCTGCTACACTGGTTTTCCCGCATTGGGTTTTTCCAGGGACTATTTTGTCCAAGTAACTTAGTCTTATGTATCTTGTTCTTTGCTCAGTTTTTTGTTTCATGTAATCAAGTTCAAAGTAGTGTAGGCTACATAAGTAATTTACTTCAGTATTCAGAAGATAGCTTTAAAATCAAGTAGGACAAGTAAATTTAGTTTTGTTGCAATAGGGGTTCCTTGAGCCTAGGAATTTTCACATCCTCATCTCCTAGCCTAACTACGAAAGAAGTTGGTGAAAATTCCATGCCTATGCAAGATCAGCCTACTGACACTCCTAAACTACAAAATTTAATTCAAAAATTGGAAGGGATCTCCAATTTCGGAGAAAAAACTGCTCAGTCAGAACTTTCTGATGATAGTGTCACTTCATCACCAAATTATTCTGTAATTCTTACCAAAGCACAGAGTGAGAAGCTCAGAATTCAACCTTTTGAATTTCCTTTACCAACCCATAAGAAAAGGAAACATATTTCTAGCATCGTGTCTTTGGCTAGTGAGATCATTTGATATTCTCCACCTCATACTCCCTCTATTCAACCCAATTCTTCTCAACCCACTTTACCTTCTCCCTATCACCCTTTGTTATCTTCTTCCACCCATATTTCTCTTTCATAATCAACCAGTGCTATTGTTGTCAGTAGTACTGCAGGGGCAACTTCATAAACTGTTGATACTTCCACCACCCCTTCTTCAAGCACAACTTTTTCTGTACTTAACACTAATCCAAGAATGACAAGCCAACAGGTTAGACCATGGAATAATCCAGGAGTCATTGCGATGACACCTCCCTTGCACTCTCTTCCTAAACGCCCAGAGAGATGTTTGCCAAAGTATAATCCAAAAGATTGTTTACCTGCAAAGGAACATCTTCAGAATTTCATCCTGGCAATCAATCTTAACAAGGTTTTCGAAGAGGATGTGGTTTTCAGACTATTTCCTTATACATTTGAAGGAGAAATAGGGTCTTGGTATTTTCCCCTGCCAGTTGGAGCTATTACACATTGGGACACATTTGAAGAGTAGTTTCTTAAGAAATTTGGGGATGGCAGAACCATTTCTACTTTGACTAATGACCTATAAAATCTTAAAGCTACCCTGAATGAGAAAATCAAATATTTCAATTCAAGGTTTAACAAATTATTGAATAAAATCCCAACTGCATCTAGACTGGGTGTTGATGTTTAGGTTGAACGTTACATCGACACCTTACCTTCAGATATTGTGATTTTTTTAGACAAAGCTCAAAATACCATACTTTCTAATAATATGAAAGAAGATCTGACTGTCGAAAAAAGGGTACTTTCCCTTGAAAAGGAATCTGCATTAGAAGAAAGAAACAAACAAAAAAGGTAACTTTCAAAGAAGAACCTAAGAAGAAAGCTTCCAAATATTCTTTTGATGTGTAAGGTTTGTAAAAGGTCCTTAAAATTATGTCTAATGAGATGGTAGAGCTTAAGAAGCAGGTTGCCGAATCTTCAAGGAGATCTTATAGACCATTTAAGAAGAATCAACCTCCTCACCACCTGCTCAAATTTCAAATGCAGATTCTGATGATGAAGATGAGGAAGATGAATAAACTGCATATATCGAAGAAACAAAAGAAGAATAAATAGTAGAAGCTCATGGCTCGTGGGATTATATTCTTACTACTTCAGAGAATGAAGTAGAAGAAGAAGCTCTTCCAGTTAGTACCTGAAGTAAAGGACACACAGATACCACACCAACAAGCAAAAATCAGAAGAGCCCCAATAACTCTACCAAGGAGAAAGGTACATCTAAAAAAGGTTCTAATCATTCCATTGATCCTACTCCGAGTACTTCTAAATCACCTTCTCCTTCTTCTTCTTCATCAAATACTTTAATAGTTTTTGATACCATTGAATATAACATAGTAGAGGACATGAAAAATACCAAAGCAAATATTTCCATGTATGAGGTTAGTAAATTAAAACAATAGCAAAAGTTATTACTAAATGAGTTAAATGCTATACCTGCATCCCCACTACCCTCAACCACTGTTACTTCTAAAGTCCCAAAAGGGAAAAGTAAATTACCTCATGTCCCCTCAGATAAATTGAATTATTCTTATGCAATCTTCATTGGAGACGGGTCTAATTCTCATACCCCTCCTTTTCTTTTGACTTTTGAAAATTTTAACAAAAATGTCCATAATTGTCTAGTAGATTCAGGTGCTTCTTCTAATATCATGCCTTATTCGGTGTGCCTTAAATTAAATGTAACACCTCAAAAATCTATTGTGCAAATTGTTTAGCTGGACAGAACAAAAGTCAAAGTTTTGGGAGAAATGAATGGTGTATTTATTAGACTATCTTCTAATTCAAAATTATTTCAAATCATTGATATCTTGGTAGTTGATATCCCTGAATTTTATGGTCTCATCTTAAGCAGGGATTGGTCCGAGAAGTTACATGGTTATTTTGCAATAGATTGGTCACACCTTTGGCTCCCTTACAACGGTAAACCAAATCAAATAAGAGTTGATAGGGAGAGACATATGAAGTACTATATGACTTATTTAGATGAGGATAACAAACCTATAGCCTTTACCAATAACACTTTGGGAAATTACTATTCAGAATATTTCTTTGGCAATTTTCCTACCCAAAATTCTCCTATTCCATTTGATTATATTTCATCACAAATAGAAAGTTTTTCACAAACATATTCATCAAAATGTAACAAACAGATTCATCAAAATATAACAAACAGATTCATCAAAATGTATCAATATTATAGAATATCTTGTAAATAAGTCTAATGATTCATTTTGGAAACTTTATATTGATGGATCAATGTCTAATAATGGTGCAAGAGCTGGATGTATACTAATGAACCCAAATAGAGAAAACCACACTTCCTTGCAAGTTAGAGTTTGAATGCACAAATAATGTAGCTGAATATGAATCATTGGTTCAAGGTTTGCAAAAATTTATTAATCTTGACGTGAAATATATTAAAGTTTTTGGTGATTTTGAAATTGTTATCAAATAGGCAAGGAATATTATTCACTGTGTTTCAAATCATCTAAAACGTTATCAATCCTTAATTCAAGACTTGACTTAATATCTCATGGCATTTAATATGACTCCAATCCCCAAAATTCAAAATAATAGTGCAAACCTTTTGGCTAGCGTTGCTTCCAAAATTATTCTTCCCGAGGACTTTAATCTAGATAGATTTTCAATTGAATTAAAATTTCACCCTTCTATCCCCAACGACATCACTAACCAACAATTGCTTAATGTCGATAATGATATTTTAAGTTTTTTTGACTTCAAAAGGTACTTATAAAGACCAGATCATTGATGAAGATGAACATGATAGGCAAATCAATAAATCTTCTGATGAAAATTCATTACCAAAACTTGTAGTAAAGTTAGAGGATTTTTATGACTTGAAGGATAGATTTAAAAAACCAACCAATTGTAAACTCCAGAGTAGCACTTTAAGGTTTGAACTTGTTAATTTAGGGTTTGAGGAGAAACCTCAAAATATCAATTTAGGACTTGGACTCTCTCTTGATGAAAGGCTCACTTTTATACATTTTCTAAGGAGATACAAAGACGTTTTTTCCTGGATTTACGATGACTTGAAGACATATGACACTTCTATCATTCAACATACCATACCTATGCTGCCCGATGTAAAACCAGTTCAACAGAAACTTAGAAAAATTCATCCCAATCTTGAAACTCAAATCAAGACTGAGTTGAATAAATTGCTTAAAGCTAAAATCATTTTTCCGGTCAGACATTCCAAGTGGGTGTCAAACCTCGTCCCTGTTAGAAAGAAGAATGGGGATATTCAAATTTGTATTGATTTTAGGAATTTGAATAGAGCATCCGAAAAGGAAAATTTTCCTCTGCCTTCGATGGAACAAATATTACAAGTTGTTGTAGGTTCTGAGCTTATGTCATTCTTATATGGTTTCTCAGGTTACAATCAGATCCTTGTTCACCATACAAACTGATATTAAAGATGACATTCAGAACCAAATGGGGAACCTACGCTTATCAAAAAATGTCATTTGGTTTAATTAATGTTGGAGCAATGTTTCAAAGAGCTATGGATATTGCTTTCAAAGGTCTGATTAATAAATTAGTTGTTGTTTATTTAGATGATATCACAATCTATTCAAAGAAAAGGAATAATCATATTAATGACTTAATGCATATCTTTTAAAGGTGTTGTTATGCAATCAACTCACAAAATAGAAGAAAAGATAGATCAACGCCTTAAAAATAAGCCTCTTCGAGGGGGAAACCTCCTTTACATTACACAAATGAACAATTCTTGGATGATTCAAACGACACAACCTCCTTTCTATACATAGGATTCTAAGGGGTCACAATATAATCAGAGCTGACATAACAATAATAATGTAAGGGCACCACAATTACAATAGTGGGATTCTATGGGGCACAACAATAACAATAAGGGGGCTACACAAATAAAAATGAGGGAATAGTGGGCTTCTATGGGGCACAACAATAATAATAAGGGGCTACACTGATAACAATGAGGGAATACAATAGTATTATAGGGACCTAACATGCCCCTCTCCTTCAAAAAAACGTGTTGTCCTCAATGCTTGAGTAGTTTTGGATGCTTTTGTATAAAATTATCATCCTCCCATGTGGAATCTTCTGCAGGTAAGTTCTTCCACTTGATGAGATAATCTAAAATTGATCGATTTCGTAACTGTCGAGTTCTTATTTCTATGACTGCTTCAGGTTCCAATATGATTTTTCCTTCCTCGTCAAGTTCTATAAATATTGTTTGAACTGGGAGCTTGTCACCTATAACCTTCCTTAAGCATGAAACATGGAAAACTAGGTGCACTCAGGAAGATGTAGGAAGCTCCAATTTCTATGCCATAGTACCAATTTTTTGCAACACCTTGTAAGGACCATAATATTTTGGTGATAATTTATTATCCTTCATAGCTTGCTTGAGAGACATTTGTTTGTATGGTTGTATCCATAATAATACCCAGTCGCCTATATCAAAACTTCTTTCGGTGCGATGTCGATCCACTCGTTGTTTCGTTCTATTTTGTGCCAAAGTGAGGTTATCCTTTAAGAGTTCGAGAACTTGTTGTTGATGCTCTATGTGATCTTCCACTGTTTGAACATTAGAATTTTCTCTTAAAGATGACGTGATGGATGATGGATGATGGATGATATCCATAAAGTGCCATAAATGGGGTCATTTTTGCTGCAGTATGGAAGGAAGTGTTATACCACCATTCATCCATTGGTAACCATTTGACCCATTGTGTTTGTTATCAGATACAAAGCACTAAATATATCCTTCCAAACATTTGTTTACTATCTCAGTTTTCCCATCTGATTGAGGATGATAATATGAGCTATGAGATAATTGAGTACCCATATAAGAAAATAATTATGTCCAAAAATTTCCAGTGAAAATAGGATCTCGGTCACTTACAATAATCTTTGGGTTTCCATGTAGCTTTTAAATTGTTTCCATAAATGCAATAGCAACTGTAGTGGCTCTAAATGGATGAGATAATGCACAAAAGTGTGCATACTTGGTAAGTCTATCAACTACCACCATGATGACACTCTTTCCTTCGGACTTGGGTAAACCTATGATAAAATCCATTGAAACCTCCTCCCAACGTTGACTTGGAATGGATAAAGGTTGTAACAGACTCGGGGTCTTAATTGTCTCAACTTTATTTTGTTGGAAAACCAAACATTCCACCACAAACTTTTGAATATCAAATTTAAGGCCATCCCAAAAAAAATCCTTCTTAATCCCGTGGTAAGTTTTTAAAAATCCTGAGTGCCCTCCTAAGGGAGAGGTGTGCAATTCCAGAAGAATCTTTTGTTTGAGTTGGGAATTCTTACAAAGGTATAAACGATCTTTGTACCATAATGCATCATTTTTCCAGCTAAATGTATTAGATGTACTAGGATCTTGCTGCAACTTTTGAATGAGTGCCCACACTTCTTCGTCATTCTTCCATTCATCCCTTGCTTTGGTTATCCAATCTGGTTGGATAATAGAAATGGCACAAAGAAATGCTTCCACATCCTCATCCTTTCTTGAGAGTGCATCTGCAACAACATTTTGCTTCCCTTTTTTGTAGATGATTTCAAAGTCATAACCCAACATCTTTGTGACCCATTTTTGTTGTTCCTCCGAAGATAATCTTTGTTCTAAAAGGTATTTAAGGCTATCATGATCTGTTTTTACCATGAAGTGCCTTCCCATCAGGTACGGTCGCCATTTCTTAAGTGCATGTAGTATTTCCAACATTTCCTTCTCATAAATAGCTTTGTGTAATTACTTTCCTTTGATTGGATGAATTTCAAAAGCAATGGGTCTTCCTTCTTGCATTAAAACAACACCAATTCCATTTTGTGAGGCATCACATTCCACAATAAAGGTTTTTGTGAAGTCTGGCATAGCTAAGACTGGTGCTTGGCACATTACCTCTTTAACATGATCAAAAGCCTTAGTGGCTTCTGGAGTCCAAGAAAATGCATCTTTCTTCAGTAATGTTGTTAGAGGTGTTGATATTCTCCCATAATTCTTAACAAACTTGCGATAATACCCTGTCAAACTGAGAAATCCTCATAGATGCTTTATGGATGTGAGGATTTTCCATTCCTTAATGGCTTTAATTTTGTTAGGGTCTACCTTCACACCCTCATGAGATATAATATGACCCAGATATTCCACCTCTTGTACACCAAAGAAACATTTGGAGGTTTTTGCATATAATTATTTCTCCACTAATAGCTTGAGCACCTTGTCAAAATGGTCAACATGATCCTTCCAAGACTTGCTATAGATTAGTATATCATAAAAAAAAACCTAACGCAAATTTTCTAAGGAAGGGTTTGAAATGGAATTCATCAAACCTTGAAATGTAAAAGGTGCATTGGTAAGGCCAAAAGGCATGACCAAAAATTCATAATGACCTTCATGAGTTCTAAATGTTGTTTTCGCAACGTCTTTAGTATTCATTCTTATTTGATGATATCCTGAACGAAGATCCAACTTGGTGAAGTAAATTTCTCCATGTGATTCATCCAATAATTCATCAATGACAGGAATGGGAAATTTATCTTTAATAGTGAGCTTGTTGAGCTCCCTATAATCCAGACACATGCTCCATGATCCATCCTTCTTGTGCACCAATACTACTGGAGCAAAGAAAGGACTTTGACTAGGTTGAATTATACCTACCTCTAACATTTCTGCAACCATACGTTCAATTTCAATCTTTTGGGCATAGGGATATCTATAAGGCCTGATGTTTGGAGGAATACTTCCTGGAATCAAATGAATAGCATGATCATGATAATGAATAGGTGGGAGGCCTTTGGGAGTCTCAAATACCTTGGAATGATTGTCCAATACTTTTTGGAGGTTTGGAGAAATAGATGATTTCAATGTTTGAACCTCTAGAGAACATAATTGTGTAATTACGCCCATTTGTTCTTTCTTTAGAATCATTGTCATGCTAATAAAGCTGATTATTTTTCCTGGTTTCCCTATGATACCCTTAATTCAACTTCCTTTCCTTCCCAAAAATTTTTCAAGAAAATTTCTTGAAAATTAAAAGTTATTGTACCCAAAGATTGTAACCATTGGACTCCTAGTGCAACATCATCACCACCCATTGGAATGGAAAGAATTGGACTATTCAATACATATTCTCCCATGGATAACTTGATATTATGGCACTTTCTAGAGAAATTTATGGTTCCTCTATTTGCAACCATCACTTGACACTCTAGTGCTGGATATAGGAAGCAATTTAATTCCTTTGCTATCTTACAATGAATAAAATTATGGGTACTACCTTAATCAATCAACACTATTACCTTTCTCTTCTTGATATGTCCTTCTATCTTGAGAGTTTGAGGAGTGGTAATTCCTGCTAATGCGTTACAAGATATGATCAGATTCATTTCTTCTTTCTCTGGGGTTGATTCATGGTGTATATCCTCCTCTTTTTATGTTTATTGTTCCTTTTATTCCTCCTCTTTACAATCTATGTATAATAATTTATTCTCAACACACTTATGACCTTTATTGTATTTGCTATCACAACTGTAACAAAGCCCTTTTGCTCTTTTTTCCTCCAATTTTTGTGGTGTCAACCTTGTAGGTTGTGGAAGACTAGGACTAGTAACACTTCCATCTTTATAGTTGTGATTTGTAGACTTCCTTGTTTCCATAATTTTGCTTTCAACTTTTCTTCCACCTTGAATGCCTTCTCCAAGGAATAAGTTTCCCAAAGGCGAACCTCATGTTGGATGTTATCTTTTAAATTCCCTATGAAGAAATCAATCCTATGCTTCTTTGGAATATTGTTACCCTAATATTCAATTTCTGGAAGTCTTCAATGTGCTCCGCCATTGAACCCTTTTGTTTGAGATTTATTAATTGGCTAAAGAAGGTGTTTCTCTTTGTATATTCAGAATGTGCTATCATTTTTTCCATAAAAATTGACCAGTTGACAAATGGTTTACGAGAACAAAGCCATCTATACCATACAAATTGATTGGGTTCTAGATATAAAGATGCAATATGTACCTTTTGTGAGGGTTGCACATCTTATAGATCAAAATATTGCTCCATCTGTAGTATCCAAGTTACCAGATCCTTGCCATCAAACTTCCTAATCTCTATCTTTGGAATGTGGTGGTTCTTAAAACCCACATGGGAGTCTCTAAAATCGTGATTGATATTTCTTTTGTCTTCATCACGACTTTCATGGATTGCCTTGTTACCAATGGGAGGCCTTTTTTCTAGCAACTTTGCCAAAACTTATTTCAATCCTTCTATCTTGACATTCATCATTGCTTTCATGTCTAATTCTAAACCATCATTCAAAAATACCATGTCCCTTTTTATACCATCTATCTTAACATACATCATGGCTTCCATTTCATCTTTTGTTACTTTTTGCGAGAGTGAAATTTGTTGCATTTGGTCTTGCAATTTTCATATATCATGTTGCATTTCTTCCTC
This sequence comes from Pinus tabuliformis, assembly GCA_031772625.1. Taxonomy (NCBI): domain Eukaryota; kingdom Viridiplantae; phylum Streptophyta; class Pinopsida; order Pinales; family Pinaceae; genus Pinus; species Pinus tabuliformis. The sequence goes on along the minus strand of CM062805.1, from coordinate 696,200,572 downwards.
TTCTTCATGTGTCATAGTTGAGCTTACAGGTTGCTTCCTAGGTGTTTCCATTTTCTTTCTTTGGGACATCAATTAATGATAATTATGCTTCATGATGCCCTTTTGAATCACTTCAAACTAATTTTTCAAACCAAACTCATGCAATTTTTTAAAAAAGACTACACAATTTTTATTTTTGCTTCATAGGAGCTCGATATTGAATCTACCGTATCTCTGCAATTTCAGATCTCTAAGGTCTAAAATTTTGTCCTATGGTAGCCCTAGAAAACCTATTTCTAACCTCATAGGTCTGATCAAGATTGGATTCTTCAAGGGAGAGTTAGGCAAAATATCCCACACTGACCTCATTATAGACTTCTTCAGTAGAGCCAACTTGTATGAAGTTCCACGTATCATTGTTTCCATCTTCGGACCTGAAAACAATACATAGAAAACTATAGTCTGTCCTCTTTCTGTAACTTCTTATGAAATTTCAATTTGATACTCAGAGAGAAAGTTATGATGATTTTCCCAAGGTCACCTATTTGGGATGTAATTCAGGGTCTTGTAAAAAAACCTAACTTCCTTGGATCATATCTCCGAAAATTAGCGAGATAAGATATGAAATTTGGACCTGAGGTTCAACGATATTTAAGCTCAAATGGGTTTCTTTTTAGCTTTTAAAATGTCGCAGAAAAAAACTTATAGCGAAAATGCGAAGATGACCTGTTTGGAGCAGCCAAACCCTAGAATCCAAAGCTCTGATACCAAATGTTATGCAACCAGGTCACAAAATAGAAGAAAAGATAGATCAACACCTTAAAAACCAGTCTCTTCGAGGGGGAAGCCTCCTTTACATTACACAAATGAACAATTCTTGGATGATTCAAATGGCACAAACTCCTTTCTATATATAGGAATCTAAGGGGTCACAATATAATCAGCCAACATAACAATAATATGTAAGGGCACCACAATAACAATAGTAGGCTTCTATGGGGCACAAAAATAACAATAAGGGGGATACACTAATAATAATGAGAGAATAGTGGGATTCTATGGGGCACAACAATAATAATAAGGGGGCTACACTAATGACAATGAGGGAATACACTAATATTATAGGGACCTAATAGGTGCAAGAAATTTGGAATATCTATAAATCCTAAAAATTCATTCTTTCCTCTTAGTGAAGAAAAACTTTTATGATTTATCATTTCAAAATATGGAATCACCATAGACCTAGAAAGAGTCAAATCCATCTCATAAATTCCCATGCCTCATAACAAGAAATCGATGCAATCTTTCCTTGGGCAAATCAATTTCGTTAAACATTTTGTTCCTGATTTTTCATAGATTGTCATGCCACTTCAGAACATGATTAAAAAGAATGAAACTTATAAGTGGGGATAGAATGAGAGAACATATTTTGAATCTATTAAGCAAACAATTATTGATTCTCCTTCATTGTCGTCTCTTGATTTTTCCAGGGATTTTGTCTTATACACTTTTGCCTTCGATCATTCCTATGTAGCAATTTTAACTCAATGAAACCTAGAACAAGTTGAAGCTCCTATTTCTTTTTATAGTTCTGTTAGGTTCCTATACCAATAGGTTTCATTTTTCATGATTGACCTGGGAAGTGCCAAATATGTTCATCTTTTCATGCTGCAAAGGTTCCATATTTTGTAAAAGAATTAGAGAGAGTTAAAAAATGTAAAGAGGGTATGCCCTAAAAGAAAAATCAAAGGGCAAGAAAGATCAATTGGTCAGAAAAAATGACAAAAATGAACCCCAAAGAAAGACCAAGAAAGTGGCTAGCCAAAATGCCACTGCTAGCTTGGTGGATGGCCCAACAGTTCAATCTGGACCATGCCATGGTTTAAATTGCTTGTTCTAGACTAGAGAATGAATATCTGTCCAAACAGTTCAAGCTTGGCAGATCAGTAGCTAGGTAGAGAAATTAAGGAGCCCAACTGCTTAACCTGGGCCCTTGGAAGAGATAAGGGTAGATTTAGATAGGAGGGCAGTCAAAAGAAAAGAGGATAATCAGGGTCTGCAAGTCTAAGTGCACCCATTCAAAAGGAAGAAAAAATGTTAGGTGTATTAGGCTGGGTAGGTAGTTTGAGGTTGCAGAAAGCAAGGTTTTGATCACCTGATGTATTGTCAATTACAGCTTGTCTCATCAATGAAAGAAATGCCAAAGCAGTTGTTTGATGGCAGAATTATGGAAGCATGTCTAACTCCCTTTCACCCCCCCCCCCCCCCCCACCAAAGTTTCTTACTAACACCCCTGAAGGACCTTGGGATCGACCCAACCAATCCTGTTATCACTTCATTTTTGTAAAAATACTAAGTCAAGCTTTGACTTTCTTCAATGAAAAGAAGCCACATTTCTTGTGTAAAAATCATTCTATACTCCTTTCATCTTCCTATCTCTAAGTTTTCATACTATGGACTTAGCATTCATCCATTCAGTTTCAATCCATAAACTCATATTAACCCCTAATTCTATTATATAGCTCCCTGAAACTACTTCCCCGTCCCTATTTCTACAAAAGTCATATTAAAAACCCAAAAATATTAAGTATTCCCACCCCTTGGCACTATAGCCATATAATATAAGTCTTGGGAAATAATAGTCCATTTGGGACTACTATTAGCCCTTCTGAGTCCAAACTTGGGGTTAATTTAAACATTCGATCAAATTAAACCCTCCCCCCCTCTCACACATAAACCTTATAGCAATATCCTCCGCGCATACATGTTATTTGGGATTAATTTGATATTTGGTCAAATTAACAACCACCGGCGCATAAACCATATAAAACTCATATAACCCACAAACCCAAAGTTTTTGAACCCCCGCCGCATAAATAAATCAATATAATGTAGCTGTACCCCGTACATTATCGTACCCGCAGCTCATAGTTCCGTCCACCGTCAGATCGGGCCCTCCCCATCCGACGGCTCTCACCGATTTTGGAGCCGCCCCGACGTCCGACAGTTAGCTTCCGATAGCCTAGCGGTTTCTCCGCCGTACAAAAGACGCGTGTCTCCACGCGACTGTATCGGAACCCCTCTAACAAATACCGCCCCCGTACAGAAGGCGGTCCGATAAAACCACAAACCGCCTTTTGTCTCTCCGCCCCCGACGTCAGCACCACGTCGCCTCTTACGTCACTTTTGCGTCGACCCATTGTCGCCCCGTGTCATTGCCACCTCATCCTCGGGCGTCCCCACCCTGCCATTGTGTCCTGTGCCACGTCATCGGCCCAGTCAACTGCCACATCACCGTTCTGTACCCAGGACCCGCCATTGACATCATGCTGACGTCATAACAAAAAAGCGCCAAAATGCCGCAAAAGCCCAAATTTGTGTTAAAAATCATGAAAAACGTCGTTTTCATTTGTTTTTTATGCAAACAAACGGCGCAAGCGATTGCATGCAACTCACGTCCAGTTCGCATTTGACGTGCCCGTCAGCCACCAAGGCCTATTCAACCTGCAACCCGACCTCTTCGGCCTCTGCCTGCAGCTATCCACCACAGCAATCTCTCAATATAACAGGTATTTACCCGAAGAAGCACCCCTTACCCTATTTTTTATAGTTTCTCTGCAAAAATCGCCAATAATCCTAAAAATTCACTTGAAAAACGTCGGAACTCACGAGCTTCTCCTCTCTGCCTCACTGTGTAACCCAATTTATGGCCAAAACCTGGCATCTCTGCCCCCCTGATAAAATTGCTAGCGCCAGCTCGAATTACAGCTCCAATTTGCCCGTGGAACCACTAAGGACAGTTTTCTAAAACCCTCTATTTTTCTCCCTTTCCAGTGTACTAATTGCAGAGCCTTGCACAGTCTTCATTTCATTAAGTTTTACTCCTCAAAAACAGCTCTTCACAGAACTTGAAATTGTGAGTTCCTTGCCCAGAAAACCATTATCAGAACTCTGTTTTTTGCTGAAATACAGGCCTAATCCAATTGTAATCATTGTCAAAACATGGAGGCCCCAGTTGCCCTTAACATTGCTCCACTAAATGCACCCCATAGACAGCTAGAATGGCTTCCACTGGCGGATAGAGATTATCAAATTGATGAGATGGAAGGAGTGAAGCTTCATCTTCAAGCCTTTTGTGAGATAAGGAATAAGTTCAAAAACAAAATTGATCCATTAAGAATATGGGAGTCCAACATGCCCATGTACTACTTGCCCTCAGTAAATGTTTTTCCGGACCTCATCCATCAGTGTTGTTCCAATTATGATCCTTCTCATAGGGCAGTGATGAGCCCTGCTGGTAAAGTCCTCTTCTACATTACTCCTCAGCCTATCAATGATATGTTGCAATTCAAACCAACTCAGCCATTGGTCCCCCTTTCCATGAAAAATCTGCTAGATAAAGCATCAAAATTGCCCCTGCAGAGATTGACCGAATTGCTAAGTTGTTTATGCCCCCAGACTGTTACTCCAGATTTTCAATCCCTTATCTCCATGTCGCATTTACCGAGGAGGGAAAAATGCTTATAGATATGATCTCCTACATCCTGGGATTCAGAACAAGTGAGATTGTGGACAGCACTATCTTTGCCTTGATGTCTATCTTCACTCCAAGACAGCCCCCTGCTGTCCAGTATGATTATGCCACCTTCATTTCTGATAAGATTCATGAGCAATTCATGAGCCTAGAAAGGGAAAGGGTATTCAAATACACCTCATACATCTATCATTTTCTGTTGTATTATCAGTCTGAAAGTTTCCTAGTTGTCCTCAGAAAATTGGATGCTAAGGGGGAGAGGAGGTTAGTTATATTTTGGTCATCAGTATTCCATCATATTAGTTACTCCCCATACACATACTGTGAGTTCATTGACCTTTTTATCTATCCAGCTACCTACTTATTATCAGCAGATCCTCCTCCCAAACTCACTGATGAGATGCAAAAGATTCTACAGCTTTCCAAAAGCTACAACATTGGTGACTGGTATTTTTACCAAAACCACACAGTAATCAGGGTTTATGGCTGTGAATTGGCCCCCTACAAACTGCCAAAATATGTCCCCATGAGACTCTTTGCCTTAGAATACTTTCGGCAGTTTGGTAATGCAGATATGATTCATTTCTTTGGCAAAAGCAAAAAGGCACAGCTGAAAATCAGACATCAATTGGGTCCCTTTATTTTCAATAAGAGGGAAGAAGCATGGAAGGATGCTGATCAGATTTTGGGAGAGAAGCTTAAGCTCAAACTAAGTTTCACTTGGTCACCTTATGATCCCAATCACTTTATAAGCCTTAGAAGAATCAAATATAGGCTTGCAAGATATGTAAATTACAATGTTCCTCAACTTGAACAATATGCCAATCAACAAGAGTGGGTAGAAGGCACCCTAATGGAAGAGCTCACTGAAGAAGAAATAACAGAAAAATCAATCAAGAATCTGGAAAAATCCGTTGACTTGGAATCTTGTGGACAGGTGTTTTTTACAGCTCCTCGGCACCTTGGAGAAGGCACCTCATCTGCCACAGCTCCCCAGCAACCTGCCCAAGTAAGCGCCCCACCAATAGCAATAGATAAAGGTAAAGAGGTGCAGCATTCAGAAGAACAAGTACACCATTTGGAACAACAAGAAACAATGGATGATCGGCCGATTTCTGCAGATAAACAGAGTCAAGGGCAAGACCCCTTAACTCAAGCAAAAGTGACTGAAATTCCTGTACTGCAGACACCTCTTAATGAGGAAAGGGCAAAGAAGAGAGATAGGCAGGAAGAGACCCCTCCAGGGACATCTACAGAGCAGCAAGGAGAGAAGAGACAAAGGTTAAATCCTTTTTCAGAGGAAGAAATTCCAGAGGGGCCCACAGAACAACAAATTCCCCCAAGCATGGAGACATCGGCCAGCTCCTTCCAGCAGGAGCAAGAGAGACAACAGGGGGTGGAAGTAACATCCACAAGGCAACAGGGCAGACAGGCCTCTGATATTAAAAAAGCATTCACTGATATCAAGGCTAGGAATGAACCAGTGAGACTACAGCTGTACAACCAGCTAATAAGGATGGCCCCTACCAATCAACAAAGGCTAATGGCAGCCTATGACATCCAGGAAGGAAGAATGACCCTCGGTCACTTCAGACCTACAACTCAGCAACCCCAATCAGCTGCTGATTACATTAGAACTAATCTGGAAGTGTTTGCCAAGGATATCCATCCGATGGACCAGATTGAATTGCACAAGCAGACCGGGGAGATGGTATATTCTACGCTAGCAGATAAGACATTGTTAGTCCACAGATTGCAAAACTCCTTACACAATACTGCTGCCCAACTAGAGTTAGAGAAAGCCTCATCACAGGCCAAGGAAAATAGGATCAAGTCCTTGGAAGAGATCATCATAGAGCTGGGACATGATCCCTCTGATCCCAAGGGTGTACAAGCTTTGATAAAAAGAAGGATGAAGACATAGCTGCCCTAAGAAGACAAATCAAGCTGTCACCCACATTGCATCCTCAAGCTACAGAGGTGGCACAACAAAAAGAGGAGCAGGATGTGGTAGCTTTGCTTACAACCTTACATAAAAGGTTGGTAGAGACAGAGAGTGCCTTGGAGGCATCATTACAGGGAAGACAGGGAGAGTTGGCCTCTCAGCCAATTCAAACAGCTCAGATTCTTACAGCTACTCCTCCCATGGCCACCACAACAGTACCTCCCACTGTTACAACATCAGAAGCATGCGCTTCAAGCTCAGCACCAATTTCAGCCACTACTTCAGCACCTACAGAGCAAGGCACCAGCTTGAAAATGGACAATATGATGAAGGAAATAGAAGCTCTGGAATTGCAAATGGCAGAATTGAAAGAAACCAAGGAAAAGCTGGCTACAATTGAGGGAAAATATGACAAATCAAAGTAGGATGTAGCTGAGAAGACAAGAGAAGTCAAAGCCTTGGAAAAAAGAATAAAGGAGCTAGAGAATGAGCTTACCTTCGATAAAACTCTAGTAGATATCAAGAAAATTTTGTGTGCCATAATTGGCCAATCCATTACAAACCAATGGTAATCCATTGAAACCATTCATGAGCAAATGGATTTGATAAACTTGGCTCAGTTTGAAAACCAAAAGGCTAGAGCATCTTTAGGAAATATGCCCGAGCAAGCAAATAGAATGATCCAATTTTTGAATACTCGCACCAAAGGGCAGCTGGCAGCATTAGGAATCAGGAACAGGACTGAAACTATCTTGCTAATAAAAAGGGTGTTAACCCTTAGGAATTTTGTGCAGACATTGGACAGAAAATGCCAAGAAATGCAAACAGAGGTGGATGAGTTCAAGACAAAGATCATGGCATTACATAGCAGAGGGCTACCAAGTTTATTAACCAGTGCTGGAAGACTGCTGTCACATGACCATTATGCCAACAGGGTGAACAATTATGCTGCTAATCAAATCACAGCTTCCTCAAGCGCATCAGAAGAGACAGGGCCTCCATCAGGACAGAGTGTCTTTGATAAATTAGAAAATCTATTCTACATTGCACATGAGATAAACCACCTGTTCGAATTCCAGCCCACTTTTCATAGATACACAGAAGCTGATGAAACACTGATAAAGATACAAAGGCATCAGCTACCTACAGAGGATTGGTGGAAAGGGATGATAGAGACATTGCTCAGGTGATTTTGTTTATTAATTCTTTTTTGATCAAGCTACAGTTCAACATATACAGATGGCACGATACACCTGTCAAAGGTAAATCAACATAAAGTAGAATTGAAATGATAACTACAGCTCATCAAAATGCTAAGAAGCCGAGCACACAGGATGAAGACCCAGACAGCAACAGGCAGTGTACCAGCATCAGGGCAACACACGTGGAATAAATGCGCAGCAGGCAGCCAACTCATTCAGCCCAGAAAGTCAAAGTTTTCTGACAAAATAGACAGCTAGCAAGCCAATATTAACTACAGTGTTTAATTCTTCATTTACTCCCTCGCAAGAGTTGGTGATGTAATTTATTGCTTGAAGAGTCATCACCTAGATATTTTGTATCTTGTTTTTGTATATATACCTCCCCATAGAACGTATTTGGGGTTGGTTGGTTGATAATCCTCATTCTAGACTTGAGCTGTATACTTTGAGAGCTCTATAATCAAAGACTGCTGGATTGCTTTGGATGAAGAACTGTCTGTTGTGTTATTTAATGGCCAAAGAGTGACTGTGGAATTCCCGTGCTACTACATGGCTCAATAAGTGTTTTCTTACCTCTGTTTACAGTTTATATATGTTTATGCCACCATTGTGTTACCATCTAAATAGCAAGAAGGAAGAATAGCTTAGGCTTTGCTTGAATGCACTCTATGCTCAGTTCTTGTTATTTCTATATGTTTTCTTTAGAAATGGTTATGAATATGCATACTTAAATGATCATGTTTACCCTATTTCTTTCACATATGACTGTTATTTAGGAATTCTTGACTGCTCCTAGACAAATATTCATTCACCTTCCCTCTCGATTAGCTAATGAAATATTCTTATTTGCCTTTCATCTCTGACCTTCATTCCATCTTTATTCCAGCCTGATATTGTTCTATGTGTAGCTATCCTGCTCTGTATTCCTCTTGTGACCAAGAAAACGCAACAACAAGCCCTAATCCATGACTCCATGCCCAATGGTTTGAACTTCTCACACTATGCATCCCAACTCTGCTTGAAAACATCATCCTTCCCACCAAAATCAAAACAAAACCCATGTACACCATAACTAGCCTAAAATTACACCAAAACAAAGTTAAATCATAAAGAGAGAGCCCTCTCTGGTTGCAGGTAGGCTAGGACCTGTAGCTGAAAGATTGGTTAGTGGTTACCTCGGCCGTATTCCCTTGGGAGTCAAAGGGAACAACCTGAGTGTTAACAAGTTCTACATTACAACATGCATAATTAAATTATTCAAAAGTTGAAAAACAGACTTTTGCAGTCTTTAAATCAATTAAACATTTTAGACCTTTTCTCTTAAAATCACACATAAAAGTGATTGTACCTTTTCCAGCAGTTAGAAAATTACTTATTCAAAAATAATTAGGAGAAAAAAGAGCTAACTGGGTCATAATATTACAAGAATATGACCTTGAAATTAAACTAGCTAAGATTGTTAGAGATCAAGCTTTTTACAAGTTGGTAGCCAATGGATCTAAGAATACATATGAAGATGATTCAAGCAATAACATTGAAGTATCTAAGGTATGTCTTAACGATACTGAATCTAAATATGCTGATTTGATTTTCTATTTAAAAAATGGCTATGCACCAGTTGAATCAGATTTCAAAAAGAAAAGAGAATTGATATTGAAATCCAATCAATATCAACTTGCCAATGATGTTTTGTTCAGAAAAAATTATGATTCTATCCTACTTAGATGTTTAGAAAAACTTGAAGTTGAAAAGGTGTTACAAGAATTACATGATGGACTAGCTGGTTGGCATTATAGCGGAGACACAACTGCTCATAAATCCATGATGGATACTATTGGCCAACCTTATTCAAAGATACCCATGCTTATGTGAGAAAATACATAATCTTCCAGATTACTTCAGGAAGAGAAAAGAAAGCGGTCTTAACTTTACAACCAATCAATATTGAACAACCCTTCGAACAATGGGGGTTAGATATCATAGGTGAGATTGTTCCACATTATTCAAAGTAGCATAGATATATTCTCACTGCTATTGATTATTTTACTAAGTGGGTGGAGGCAATGCCTTTAAAGGTGGTCAATTTTGAAATTGTTATTGATTTCATTGATCAACACATTATTACCAGGTTTGGCCTTCCTAATGCTCTAATGTTTGATAATGCTTCGTATTTTTCTGGAAATGTAATTACTGAATTTGCACTAAAAGGGGTTTCAAAATTAAATATTCTGCAAATTATTATCCCCAAGGGAATGGATTAGTATAATCCACTAACAAAAACCTCTTAAGAATCATAAAGCGAACTATAGACGAAAATCAAAAGAATTGGCATAAAGCTTTAATTTTTACTCTATGGGAAGATAGAATTACTCATAAAGCTTCCTTAGTAACCTCACATTACTATCTAGTTTATGGAAAAGAAGTTGTGTTGCCCCCTAATATAGCTTTACCTTCATTAGCCCTAGTGCAATCAATTGAAGAACAATCCTTCTCTTCCCTCCAATTAAGATGGTCTAAAGTACTAAAATTAGAACTAGGGAGAGATAAGGAAAAGAAGATTCACATGAAACATCAAAACACTATAAAGTCTTGGTTCGTTGCTAGTTTAGTTGGGATGTTGGGTAGCAGGGACCCCGTGTAACAGTTTTGGGGCTCAAAGCCCGCAATTTTGGGTAAAGGTATGGTAAAGACTTCTCGAAATACGTAGAGCGCGAAGAATAATGAGTCAAGTCAAAGGGTTGTCCGCCCAAAAATAATGTAAAATAAGTTGGCCTACCCACGATTCGCGGACCATGGAAGTGTATAAATAGAGCAAGGCTCTAGGGTTAAAGTTAGTTTTTGGTATGCATTTGTGATCTCGAATGTAATGGGTTTGTGAAGAAAGAAGTCTTGAAACGTCTGTAAGCCCAAGTCAAGGGTGTTGGTGAGTAGATAGAGGCTCTATAGCTGTGCGCGCAGAGGCCTGGTAGAGTCCGCAGCTGTGTGCGCAGAACCCTGCAGCTGAGTGCATAGGGCAGATCTGGTTGTATTGACAAAAGAATTGAATAAAGATAAGTTGGTTCTAAAATACTGTGTTGATTATGAAATATTGTGGATCGGGTTAATTTCTACTATATATATCTATTTGTTCTATGCACTTATGCTTGTGTTCTGAGTTTATGCAAATCTATAACATTTCTGGGTGTGCGCTCTGGTTATCTCTATTAAATGTTTGCTTAAAGAATATAAGAAGTAGATATGATCTATAACAAACTCAGTAATAATAAGTATTAATGATTTGCTTGGTTCTGGATCTACGGGGAAGCAGAGTGGTGTGAGGCCACAGAACGGTGCGTGACCCCTCCAGACCACATCAAGACATCCCAAGGGTGCGGAACCCTGGTTCCAGCATCCTCCCTTGCTACCTCGGGTGAGACCTCAGTCCGCGCTCTGTGGTCTGTTGCCGAAAGGGCTGGTAGTTGTGGGATTTGTTTGGCTAATAACTCTTTTGAACCTAGGTCAAGCCCCAATAATCCAACACATGGTTTTGACCGGGATCTGCCTAAGGGATGTCTAATGTCGAAAAACTAGAACCCTACAAAGAAAGAGCTTGAAGATTGGTTGGATTAGAAGCTTCACGAGTTCATGGTGCAGGAAAAAAATATCCACAGATCTCTGAGGAAAGGTGGCTAGATTGTTATATATACACAGAAATCTACAAGATCTTCTTCGCGTCCTTTCCAACAAAACTATACGAGTGATCGCGAGGCTAGGTGAAAACTTGATCAACCAATAGTGTGGACTCCCGAGTTGGTGTGCAGGCTAGAGGCGTCTGAATATAAAATCGCATGGGCAGTAGATCACTGGCTAGATTACATAGTAGGAGGGTTTATCACTAAATTCACGATAGACACAATCGTAAGTTATAGTGAAGCGGAGAGGAATTCCTCCAAGGACCGCGGGGTAAGTACATCAAATCCTTGAACACTTTGATTAAAGTTCTTTTATGTGAAAAATGGATTATGTGCATCCATTAATGTCTAGGGTAACGAGGAGCGGAAGAGGCTATCGAGGATCGAAGGATTAGAAAATAGCCCTCTGATTTCACTTTTGCAAGAAAGCAAGGAGGAGATCACCGCGTTTTCTGCGAGAAGTACAGTTTGACTGATCAATCAGAGCATTCCACTGATACCACTACTGTCCACACCACCACCTACTTCACCTGCATCAAACTCAGCTTCACTTACCCCACCACCGCCATCATCGAGGGTTGGGATGGCAAGTGCGATCAAGTTGCTAGTATCTAGAGGTATAGGAAATGAGGAACCAGATCAGTTCTGGTTCGTGGTAAAGGCTGTATGGGAAGCCCAAGGCGTAACCAATGAGAACATCAAAAAGGCTTCTCTGGTTAGTGCACTACAGGACCGTGCATTGAAATGCTATATAAAGTACTCGAGCGATCACTCGAATGTAGGAATAATAGTGATCCAAGATGCATTGAATAAAGAATTCATCCGGCCTAAATCGGAAACGCAGTTGATCATCGAGTTCAAGGAAATCATGATGCTACTTGGTGAAACCCCATGGGATCTAGATCAAAGATTGAAGAATACAATTAGCGAGGCTAACATGACGCTGACAGATGTGCAACACTGCGTGTGGTTTGTGGCATCTTTGACGCCACACCTGAGGACGGTGCTATCACAGCAGAAGATCTCAACCCAAGCTGAAGCATTAGAGACAACAATGAGGTTGCATGAAACTCCAATACATGACCCAGGGTTGGGAGTTCAACAAATCCACGCGCAACTACAAAACCTTTGCTTGGAAAAGCAAAGTTTTAAGCAGGAAAGGGCGCCCCGATCGGAGGCGCATACGAAAGTAGGATGCATCAAATGCAAAGGTCAAGGTCACGAAAAAGACCACTACCCCATATTTGCGAACTATTTTGCGGGAGGGGTGTCAATGCCATTACGATTGGAGGTACAAACAGGGCCAAGTGTGGTGCCTGCTCTTTGTCAAGTAGAGGAAAGCACACAACAGACAACTACCACCTATTGCAGAAATATACCCAGACCCCACAACAATTGTATTGAAACTTCTGCAAATCAGTAGGTCACGATGAGCGCAATTGTCGAAGCTACGACCTAATGATGGAGAGGACCCCAGCTTACCAAGTGCAAAGTGGGGTGGGGAACTTCGACCCCACGGGGGATTCCAAGGACGCCGTCGAGGAAGAGGAATGGGACCAGGAAGGGGCCGCGGGCAGCTAATCTGTTACAACTGTGGAGGACCAGGGCACTACGCGCGAGATTGTACTAATCTGACCAAAATATCATGCCCCTACTGCGAATAGTTCGATCATGAAATGGTAGACTGTCTGACGCTAATTGCCTAGATGCATGAAAAGGAGGTATTGTAGCCCAATACAACTCAAAATGTCCAAATGATGAAGTCAGAACCATGCAAAGTGGACCCAGTGTAAACATGGTGTTAAGGAGTGGCACAGCTATCAGAGGGGATGCGCGGAAACAGTTTGCAGCAGATGAGAAGGGTCACAATACCCCTACACGGGAGCCTGAAATTGGAATGGAACAAGTGAAGAAGATGCCTAAGGAAGCTTAGAAGAGCTTCACGAAAGTCTCTAATCCAGGTAGAAGGGACTCAATTGAGTCAGGAATGGATCCCTCTATGCTTACTACCTTTTTAGAAACATGTATGAAGTTTTTGCGTGATGATAGAGCCATTAAAGGACTACAGGAGCTGATCACTAAGTGCGCAGGGTCAGGGGAGCCGCGCGTAGTTCGGGAACTGGGAAGACATGCTCTACGCACCGGGCGGGAGATGCAGTTGATTGCCCAAAATGGGGATTATGAGACGGATCAAGTGGTTCTGGATTTGGGGTCTGATGCAAATGTCCTACCTAAACAGACATGGGAGCGCATGGGTAGGCCCGCACTGCAGTGGTCTCCTATTCAACTGAGGATGGCCAACCAGCAAAAGATCTTACCGATGGGCCAACTGCGAGGGGTGACAGTGGACATTGACGGCGTAAGTATGCAAATCGATTTCGAGGTAATAGAAATTGTTGATGATAGTAATCCATACCCTGTATTACTCGGAATAGATTGGGCCGTAGACATGAATGGGGTCATCAACCTAAAAAGACGAACCATGACGTTCGAAAAAAAGTCACTCTAGGTAGTAGTTCTGCTGGACCCAGTTGAAGGAGCGCACTACACTAAAACGGTGCGCGACGAGGACAGTGATGATGAATTGGACTACATCTATCAAATAACAACACAAGACCAGGATTGGGTGGATCCCACAGCGAATGGACGAATCTATTGGGAGTGCGATAGTTCCTGCAACTCAGATTCAGACGAGGAAATCGAACGATGGCAGAACAACTTGCATGAAGTCACAACACTCAACTGTAACATGATGATTAGATCGCTATGACACATGACAACTGAAGCACGACAACAGCCAACGGACAACGGTGCAACAACGGAGGAGGATGTTGTCACCCCTGGTAGCACTTCAACCATGAGGGCGAAGCCGCAGGGGGCGACGAAAGAAGCACCGCGTGCGGTAATCACCCCAGGGTGGTGTGCACAACGGAAGATAAGGGAGAATGAGGGCGAAGGTAGAAGGAAGTTCTGGGTACAGATTGGAAGACGCATGTGGCGAACGCAGCCAGGGCAGCCACCTATCTATAACGACGGATACAGTGCTATGCTACGCAACCATCGACCCAACTGAATCTGCGCAGAACCAGGGTTCACTGGGCCATAAGACCATAAATAGGACAGGGTGTGCTAAGGAAACTCTATCCACGATTAGATGAGGAGTAAAGGGAAATTACTCGACCACTGCCCCTGCCGTTCGAGTTGAACATACTGACCTACACAAAAGGATCCAACGGTTTCCGGAAGCCATTCGGCATAGTAGCCTGAGACTTCGCAAACTAGAGGAAAGGGGGGTGAGCCTAAGTAGGAAAAGCACAAGGCTAGACGAAGAAATCGCCAAAATAAAATTTGGAGTCATACAAACGGGCCACGCGAAAGAGCCACTAAGGGAACCAAACCTGGCCGGTCCTCCTACACTACTAGCACAAGCCATAACCCTGCTATCATGGTTGCAACTGCACCCTAGGGCACAAGGGAGCACAGACCGCAATATGCTACCAGACTCAAAGGAATGCGAAGGGTGCCCATAGCCCGGGCTAGTAGGGAAAAGGAAGGCTCGTACGAAGGGTGCGACCACCTGACTATCTGTAGGAGGCCTAGTCTCAGCGCTCCACACAATTGAAAGAGGGTGCGGGACTATAAAACAGGCTATAGGAAAGCTGCGCGATTTGGCCATGGCACGCAAGGCCAGTCAAATGCATAGAACGCATCTGCGTACCAGGGGCTGCGCTGCCGCGAGGGAGGGATGGAAGGCGACCATTAAAGATACTATTCATGATAAGATGTCCCATTTAAGACACCGAGGAGCGGGCGATGGGAAATTAAGGTAAAGGGGTAACTGCCATGATCGCATTAATGAGCCACGAAGAGGATGAAAGGCCGAATTTGAATTTGAAATCGTATATAACAAGCAAGGGAAGGGGCATACAACAAAGCCTGATCATTCGAAGAATAGGACACCTTGGGTTCAAGCCGAGAGGAGCAAGATGGATGAAAAACCCATGGAAGAAAGCCCGTGGTTTCAAGCAATGCCAAAGGAATCGTGAGAGGTGTTCCTCGGGTCGATAACCACCAAGGAGGTTCCACAGAATCCTACACCATAGGTAGCCGAAATCCCTAAATCACCCAAGACGCTGTAGACCAAGAAGGACCCCTAGATACCAAGACTAGTAAGGAGGTCGCCTCGAAATCCGTGATTTAGCAAGCTCACAATGGAAGAAAAAGGCAAAGCGGTTACAATTGAAAGCGATGAGGAGGAAGAGGGACCTCCGACCTATGTCGAAGAAATAGACCCCGATGAGGAGGAAGAGGGACCTCCGACCTATGTCGAAGAAATAGACCCCGATGAGGAAAATATCCAGCCAGTATGACAACCCAAATATGTTCCTCCAAGCAAAGGGAAGGCTAAGGTCCCTACAAATCTAGATGACATTGACAACATCCTCATCACCGCGTCTCTTCCAAAAGGGGTTACACTTGAAGGCACGGTGACTAGCCGTATTTCGACGATGAAATTTGAAGACTAGGACCTTGCAGATACAGAAAAATTTCCCCATTTGGCGACTAGTGAACTGATGGAGCAAAGTGCGGAAGGGACAGTTACGACACTTCAGCCAAAGGAATAGTTGCGAAAGGTGGAGGAAGCTGGGTTGCTCTGTCTCCTGTCCATTCCCCACTTTCTCCAGCCCCCTATTACAATATTGGTCATCAGATAATTGCACTGTGGTACAGGATGGGTACTTATGGATAGATAAGCTCATCCACATCACGGCTGAACTCATTCATAAGATCTCGTAGCTCCCCTGTGAAGGAAGAGACCCCATGGAAATCGTTGATAAGAGTGGCGATGTGACAATGAAAAAAACCTTGAAGAAGAAATACAAGCTGGAGAAAGGGCAGCGAGGGTATACTATTGATAGTATTTTGAACAAAGCGGTCCACGTTGCTACCTAGTTGCTGGCAGGGAAAGTGATGTAGAAATGCCACAACAACGAGGTTCCAGCGATAGTCGTCATGCTAGCTGAGCAATGCGCAACAAGGGAACAATTCAATTGGGCACAGTTCCTTTATGACTAGTTTTTGACCAATTACAGGGAGGTCCAAGAGGAGGGCAAGACCTTCCACTATGCATGGCTGTTGTTGTCCATCGTGCTGGTTACCAATGAATTACCCGAAGACAGCCAGTTTCCCTCTTTGGACCAGGAGTGGCCAGAAGCCGCCAGATATGCATCACTCTGGGTGACCAAGGATGCTGCAAGAATCCAAAGCATCAATATTTTTTGGGTACTTATGGACGCAAACGTCCGACAATGGATCACCCAGCAACCCCGTCTGTCCAACGAAATATAAGACAGTATGAAGCACATCACCGAGTTTAAAGCAAACATGCACTTTGTCTACATATGGGCGTGCAAGGACCCCGACTAGACGTGGACCACACTTCCTTTCATTGCTATTGACAAAGCTATCGATGCGGTATTGGATAATTGGCCACCGGAATGGCACGGACCAGATGCGATGGGGCGCAATGAGGCCACTATCCGAAATCAGAAGGTTGAAGCTAAGTGTGTAGCACAACAAAAGTGGAACGAACAACATGCTGCAGAGGTTCGGGCGGCCCGGGAGGTGGTGCAGACTTCGATAGGCAAGGCACCAACAGGAGGGGCTGCGATGACAAAGGATGAAAGTGGTCCGTAGGTGCCCACAGAGACGGCCATGGATATAGGTACAGAAGGAACACCTTCAACCACCATGAGTGCGCCACTAAAACGACCGCTGTTGACAGAACGGACGAAGCCGCAGAAGAAGGCCAAGGCGTCTAAATGGGATGGAGAACTGACCACATTGACTGAGGGCGACTTAAGTGACATAGGGGACACAGTTTGCGAAGTCACTCGGGAAGCAATCGACGAGGTCATGTCAGAGCAACAGATTGTGTTGGGGGCGCTCCGCGCGTAGATACAAGAACTTGGGACACGGGCCTCGCAGCCGGGAACCATGGCTACTCATGGCAATACGAGTATGTCAGCCACTGAGCAATTACTAAGGGCCCAAAAGCTCATACTATCGTGATCCCAGCAGGAGCATTGATAATAGAAAATGTGGCGGATAGAGCTACGGTGGGCCGGTTTACAGGGCTTGGCTTAAATTTCGCTGCCCTCCCGCGCGAAAGCTTGTACCAACTCCAAGAAAACGCTACGATGGAGCTCCGCGCCAGGGAAGGACGTGCAGAACGGGTACTCAATGAAAAAAGAATTAATATAGAACAGTTGAGCCTCCAATGGCATGAAGCGGTTGCACAGAGTCAACAGTTGGAACAACTTGTAGGGGAAGCATGTTCGCATGCCCCTAAGCTGGAGATTGCGCCTGAGCTGCCTGTTGGCGTACGAATCCACAAGCTGGCTAATGGGTTCTATGATGCAAAGGAGGAGGTTGCGAAGATTCAGTTGGATCTTAGCTTAGATATTGTAGAGCTGAAACTGCATGTACAACCTCCAACACCACCAAAGGTCACTGAGCAGTGCAAAAGCATCATTAAATCCAGGTAAGAAACGATCACATGTGCCATGAAGGAATGCGCCAACTTGTTGGATCAGTCGCTTATTACACTCACTTCACTCCAGGAAGATCCAACCTTACATCGACTGGAAATAGAGGCAAGGGAGCTCAAACAGGCTTATGATAATGTTAGAGGGATCGCGGAGATGGTTGCTATTACGCAGTGCTTGGCCAAGATGAGGGAGGCCTAGGCCCTGAAGATACAAGCTGATGTTGCCAGACAGAAGGAAGCAGTGATTAAAGAACATCTCCAGCCTTGGCTTGATGAGGCATTCACGGTTTCCACCGCTATCGAACATAAGGTGGCCCACATGCAGGCAGAATATGCACCTGGGAAAGCAGCTGAAACAGAGACTGATGTGTCGGGGATCTGCATCGAATAGATACAAAGGATGGCGGAAGAGTTTTCTGCAAGTACAAGCAAAGCACAAAAGTTTCTGACTGACCTTTGCGCGAATATTGCCACACCAGCCGAGTGACTCAGGATGAGTCACAATGATTGTGTTGGGGGACTGTTGGGTAGCAGAGACCCCGAGTAACGGTTTTGGGGCTCAAAGCCTGCAATTTTGGGTAAAGGTATGGTAAAGACTCCATGAGATACATGGAGCGCAAAGAATAATGAGTCAAGCCAAAGGGTTGTCCGCCCAAAAATAATGTAAAATAAGTCGGCCTGCCCACGATCCACGAACCATGGAAGTGTATAAATAGAGCAAGGCTCTAGGGTTAGAAGTCAGCTTTTGGTATGCATTTCTAATCTCGAATGTAATGGGTTTGTGAAGAAATAAGTCTTGAAACGTCTGTAAGTTTGAGTCAAGGTTGTCGGTGAGTAGATAGAGGCTCTACAGCTATGTGCGCAGAGGCCTAGTAGAGTCCGCAACTGTGTGCGTGGACCCCTGCAGCTGAGTGCGCAGTGCAGATCTGGTTGTATTGGCAAAAGAATTGAATAAAGATAAGTTGGTTCTGAAATACTGTGTTGATTATGAAATATTGTGGATCGGGTTAATTTATGGTATATATATCTGTTTGATCTGTGCACTTATGCTTATGTTCTGAGTTTACGCAAATCTATAACATTTCTGGGTGTGTGCTCTGGTTATCTCTATTAAATGTTTGCTTAAATACTGTAAGAAGTAGATCTGATCTGTAACAAACTCGGTAATAATAAGTATTAAGGATTTGCCTGGTTCCGGATCTACACGGAAGCATAGTGGCGCGAGGCCACAGAACAGTGCACGACCCCTCCAAACCACATCAAGACATTCCAAGGGTGCAGAAACCTGGTTCCAGCACCCTCCCCTACTACCTTGGGTGAGACCTCAGTCCGTGCTTTGTGGGCTATTGCTGAAAGGGCCAGGAGCTGCGGGATTTGTTTGGCTAATAACTCTTCTAAACCTGGGTCAGACCCTAATAAGCCAATATGGGAACAAAAATTTTGAAGTTGGAGTTTTGGTTCTGAAATGGGATAAAGCCCATGAGGAGAAAGGTAAACATACAAAGTTCCAGAAACTTTGGCTTGGACCATTTCAGATTGTAGAAAAACTTGACCCATCTACTTTTATTCTTGAAGACTTATAGGGTAGGAGAGAAACCCTCCCTGTAAATGGGCTAATCTTAAAAAAATATTTTTCTTGAGAACTCATGCTTTGTTGTAAATATGTAAATAATCATATGTAATTACCGATGTGTCTTTAGGTTAGTTTTGTTGAATGTTACTCTCATTTGTACTTGGGCTTTTATATTTATATTCTCTAATCATTTTATGAAATTCATGTAAAAGGAAAATTATTAAGAAAATGATTATTGTGACGTAGTTCAAAATTTCATAAATATTGTAATCTCTGATTTTGTTTCCATTATTTTGTGAACTATTCATAACCTAAATAATTTAAAAGGCTTTTTGTCTTATGACTGGTCATATTCTAGAATAGTTATTGAAATAAGTAAAGGCTGTGAAAAAGTTCAGCATCTTATGACTCTTATTATCATCCATAACTCTTAAGGAGAAGACTTACATCCCCATCCATTAATCAAATATTTTTAGGGTGTAATTCAAAAATATTAAACTTGGAAGATAAGGGGTCTCATTAAGAGCTAGCTTACCATTATCATAGGGAACTAA
Organism: Pinus tabuliformis; assembly: GCA_031772625.1. Lineage (NCBI taxonomy): Eukaryota > Viridiplantae > Streptophyta > Pinopsida > Pinales > Pinaceae > Pinus > Pinus tabuliformis. Next base: position 696,180,564 of record CM062805.1, on the reverse strand, counting down.
TGTTATTGACATTAACAAATATGGTCGCCAAGCCAGGATAATGGCTTATAGCCAAAATTTGTAAGACAATAGGTCTCATCATGAGCCGACTTTTTCAATATAATTAATACTTATGAATGGAATTGTCAAAATATGGCCACCACACTAGGACAATGGCTTTCAAGGAAAAGAAAAGGTTAAGAGTTTGAACTTAATGTCTCTAAAACCTATTCTAGTGGATGGGATACTAGTATTTCTTGGTTAAATGGTAACCCTATTGAGTCTATGGACACCTGTTGGAAGCAATGGCACTACCAGTGACAACGGAGTTTGTCTTAATGCAAAACTTCAAATAGTATTTATTTTATCATTATAATTGATATTATTAAATTAATATCAGAGATAAATAGAGTCTTTGTTATCTGACGGGTTCTGAAGTTTACAAATAATGATTATTATTTTATTAAGAGAATTTTTTACCATAAATCTGATTTTTGCCATTCTAGTCTTTTCAATTTTATTCCTTTATTTTTAAAATTTCATTCATTTAAACAAAGATAATTGTTTCGACCAATGCATCGCCAATTGTTGTAGCAAAAAGACAAGAACCCATTTTTACTTAGTTCCTAATAAATAATGGGGACGCTTTTTAATTTACTTAGTTTTTCACATAACAATACTTTGCTTGACAATGGGGAAATTAGTTATAAGTGCTTTTAAACAAAACTTTTATAAGTCTTAAGTTTTTCCTTTTTTCGGAACAAATATCATCGATGATGAATTTTTAAAACATTACAAAATGACAGAGCTCCGATGGGCCCATTCCCCGAAGTTCCCTTTATATTGAAATCCATTCATTGTCAACGCCTCTTCATTTCATAAATTCTATTAATAAAAGTTTATGAAAAAGCTTATCTTCGAAGCCTGATCTCCTTATGCATTTCTTTAATATTTAAAAAACTTTGCATTTCATAGCTTTCAATATTATAAGCGATATTAAGTTTCACTTCCGGAATTGCAACCCCCGAAACTTTTATGATTAAAATATTCAATTTTGGAATTTCTCATTTCGGAACTGCATTTTTATTACACCTCCGGAGAACACGCACTTCCAAAAATACCTCATGCTTCGGTGATGCTCAAATCAAAAATTCTTTTATCGGAACCTTTTTAAAGAACGTTACTAAAAGTTTTACATCCGAAATCATAACACCCAATGCTCTTTTTATGATTTTAATATTCTATTTCGGAAACGTTACTTTATAATTCTTACGAAAACAATCCTCTCGATAAACCTTTCATATTCCATATATAATACCCATTGGAATACTTATTTTAGAATTCTTTTTGGATTTCTCTTTATAACCCTTTGTATATCGAAGCTTCTTATTTTAGAGAATTGAAATATCATAAGTTTATTTTGATTTCCTCTCTGACATTTCATCCCCGAAATGTTATATCGCACCCTTTATATGGTTTCCTGCGATATTTCCTATTAGATTTAAAGTGATTTGAATGCATCTCAAAAGCATAAATTGTTTACATTTAATTCACTTTGATAGTAATAATTTGTTTCGAAAAAAGGATTTCTTATTGTAAAGATTATTTTCACCAACGCTAATTTGTTGATAATCACTATTTCTATCACTATTTCTGCTAGTTCCTACGTTGGTCTCTTACATGAAAACTTTCATTCTCGTAAATACAAAGAAATGAAGAAGGGATGCAAGGCTAAGAAGAAGGTTCCTCCGCAGTAATCATCTGGTCCATTTGCAGAAGATACAAATGAGAAAAATCCAGGAGTTAGATTGTTCTCTGGTTTAGTATGCACCTTCCTTCCTGGGAAGCGATTTATCAACATTTTGAGGATGCGAATCCCAGGGAAACAGGGAGAGCAGTTAAACCAGATCATAGTATCTCTGTTTTAGAAGCTACTTCTAGTGATGTTTCCAATTATTTCTTGCATATAATCACAATCAGGCCACAACTACTTTCCTATATAGATATGGTTCGTTTGGACGTGGAGAATTTGGACATTTCCAACAAGCAAATTCACATCAACAAGGGAACACTTATTGGATCTTTTTCTAGCAATGATTTGCAAGGCATATATTACCTACCTACTCCATAGTATAAATACAACAAGGCATATGCAGAAGCTTTCATAAAGGATCATGAAAACTAGTCCGAACAAATCAAAACTTGGAGAAAGGACCCGAATAAACATAGAGAGGAGGAAAGTTGTAAGTATTCAGTTGATTCTCTTGCTGGTCCCTGTTATAGGACAATTTGGGCACATCAACCCCAGCTTCAAGATCCGTATTATTAGGGTTCATCAATCCCTAATAAAGTTGTTTTCATTCCCTAATGAGGTCAACCTACTTCATGACTGCGTCCCAAAAGTTTCCATGACTCAATTCATCCAAAAATTGCCCCTAGAGAGATCAGCACAGATGGTCCTTTATCAAGCTGCAATGTATTGCAGGAGCTACACTATCTGGGTGCTATGCATCACACCTAGCCTTTGTTTCACCTGCGTTGAGCGAGATCCAACGAGTTTTTTAAATGAATCCATTGAATTCCTCATTCAATGGATCCTTTTTGAAGTTTCCAGATGGATTGGGCTCGAATTTGGATGAAGAAGGAGATAAATGAACCTTCATCCATTATCCCTTCCTCCATGGAACCACCTCCCAATTTTGGAAAAGAATTCATGAGGGCCATTAATGGCTTAACCTCCTCCATTCAGCTATAAATGGACCAGGCATTCAAAGGCTTGGGGAGGTTGGAGCTTATTGAGCTAGGGAAATTCTGTTTGAGTGAAGACTTGCAAGAGAGTAAGGATATCATGTCAAATTGTTGATTCATGAGGAGAGAAGGGTTTGAATTTGGAAGGAGGATGTTGAATCAAACATGAATTCATGGGTTGTAATCTTTCCTTATCAATAAAGAGTTCTATGTTTTTCCCATTCACATGTTTACATGATGTATATTGTATTTTCGATTATATAATATGTTTAGCTAGCAGATCATTATGTATGCATTGATGGTTTTTTATCTCGGCTTATGTGCAGGTACCTTCCAAGCGAGTTAAGTACAGAAAGAAGTGGCGAAAGTGATCAAAGGGAAGAGGAATCAAGCGAAAGATACAGGTTGGTTCTTTTGTTCCTCTTTCTTTTATCTGTTAGCTATAGGAAAGGTATTAGAACTACTTTGACTATTGTTCTAGACTAGCTACTAGGTCTAAGGGTTAGTCATTTATAGAAACACTAAATTTTCCCATAACAAAATGGAGACTCCACTGGGGATCGATCCTATCCCTTATAGTAGCCTATTAATCTCTTGAAACACTTTGACATACAATACTCTCTGTTTTTCATTGAATTCAAGTTCAATTCATTGAAAATTGAGTCAATTTTGAGTATAAAATTGTCATTCTGTAATCAACGCACCTTTGTAACTAATACAGTGCACTGCATTGCACCCTCTGTATTGAGTTAGTGAGATGCATTGCACTGTCCCTCACTCTGGCCTACACTAATCCCTTTAGGATCAATTTTCCCATCTAGGAGCTGAAGCCTTTAGTCAATTTTCAATTGTTTGAATTGCATGTTGGATATAGATGAAGTCTTGTCTCTGAAAACACTCTTTGTTCCTTGTTTTGACCTGATTTAAACTGGAATGTTGAATGTATTTTTATGTATTTGTTTTATCATTTACCGTCCATTGTCAAAAATTAGTGTCGATCAATTGTTTTTTCAAAAAAGAAGTGTCGTAAAGTCTTCCTTCATTAAACTAATCAATTGATCTATTTATGCATCTTATTCATGTTGTCATTTAAAGTGTCGAAATAGTCGTTTCTTTGAAATATGAAAGTTTCGTTTAGTCTTCCTTTCCCTTAAGAGAAATTGTCATAAATCAATATTTTTTGTGAAAAGAGTTATTGAATCATTTGTGTGTTATTTATTCTTTTTGCATTTTTCACATTAAAGAGGAACTGAAAAGAAAAGAAATACATGCAATTGTATTATAGAGTTTGAATTGTGTGTTTAACGGAATGGTTAGGGAATTGCATTAGTTGTGCTCTTTGTTGTTTGATTTACAAAGTACATGTATGCTCTATCCCTTGTAGCTAGGATTTTCATTGTTGAAAGCAAATGGAAAAAGTTCTTATCATTTTAGTTGCATTTTTAGGAATTTTGGAAAAACATCTCGTGGTGAACCCTCAAAGGCAAATTTTTTATCAACCTAAAATTTACCTCAATTAACCTAATAACGCATTGGAACTTAATGCAAACATCTAGAGGTGTCTAGGCTCTAAACATGTTCCGACATCTTACAACCTAGTGGCTGTCGTTGTCATTGAGGTTGGGTGATTCCTCCTCTTTGATTTGATAAGTACTAGTATGAACTTGAGCTCCCTGTACCGTCTAGTACATAGTGGGAGACCACAATAGGCTGAAATCCTTGATCCCTAGGAAGCCGAGTCTGCCGCCTTACCGATCACAATGCACCAAACACAACATTCAGGAAGACTAACTACCGTACGGTAAATCCTTGGTAATTTCTCTTTCATTTACCACCAAGGTGTATATTGCAGTTTTGTGATTAGTTTGGTAAACCCTCTTGACTAGTATCTTCAGTGCAGTCACTTTTGTTCCTTTTCGACTCCTTAAAAGAAAAGGTCCATTTGAGCACTTGTCCCTTCAGGCTCATTAAACATTGAAGGCGACTAGAGTCATCTTTTGCTTTTTCTCGACTCTTAAAAAATGAAAAAGAAAAGTTATGTTCTAATGTCGTAAAAGTTAATTGATTGCGAATAACATCATTATTCTTTAGTTGAATTTAGGTTGATAAGAACAATCAACAATTCTGGAGGAAGATCAACCTCCACCCCGTCGTTCGAGGAGAGTTGCGAGCAAACCGCCCTTGCCACCAGAAGCGACACCCATCCGGTCAAGGCGTACTCATCAAACAGAGTCTGGTACTTCAAGATTTTCTGGTACTTCATCTGAATTACCAGAACCACCTATCACAGCTAGTACTGAGCCTCAAGTTACTCCAACTATTTTTGGTACATCTGTTACACAAGAAGAAGTTACTCAACTACCTGAGGCTACTATAACGGAAACAAGTGAACAAGTAACTGAAATTGATCCACACCTAGAAGTTAATCAACCAGAAATTACTTCAGAACTTGAACCTATTCAATTGGAATTTGATCTAGAACCTATAGCAGTTGAAACCAAAGACATTTTTGAACCTGAGGTTGTTCACGAACCTTCTCTTGAAACTGAAGTTCTTTTACCAGAACATCTGGACTTTGGCCTTGAACATTCCAAAGTTGTTACTGAAATACCTCAGTCATCTGTAGTTCTTGAAACTCCACCTTTAACACCAGAAGTATTTTTTGGACCTGATGGTGAAATTCTTCCACCTGGATTAATTGTTGTAGAGGAGGAAACTGAGGAATATTCTACCCCCGGGACTCCACATCATTTTGGACCTAGTTTGTATCTTTATTCTCAATCTCTTCCTCATTCTGCTGCTACCTATGAGATACCACTTGATTCATTAGGTCAACTTTTGGGTTAGTTAACCATGGCAGAACAACCACAAACATCCCAGACGGTGTCATCTGATACAGCTGTGGCAAAATCCTTTGCTGCTACTTCTTCAATGTTTACTACCACCCCTGAGTCACATTTATATGGACAACCGTCCATCCCGGTTGGTCACTAGTTTATGTCTGGAATCCACTCAAGGTTTTCTTCCTTTCCGTGGTCATCAGCCATGTCGTCATCAGGAATTTCACCTGGTTCTTCTTACCAAGGACAACAATTTGACCCTGCTTACTAGTAATAAACTGGGCAATTCAGTGAACAAAGACACGTATATCCTCTTAACACTGGATTGCCACCATATGGTCAGCAATATGCCTATTCACCGCATCCTCCCTATCAAGGAGGAAAACCCTATGGTTATGTCCCACCGTATCCAGGTCAACCTGAAATGAGAGTCTATTAGTGGCAGCCAACTATGCCACAACAACCAATGCTTGTGTATCCAACACAACCTATGCAAAATGAGCCGATATTTTGACCCAACCTATCGTAACTATGGAACCACAGATACAAGCTCAATCTATTGTATCTCAACCTATGCAAGTTAGTTCTGCTACCTCGCAACCACAAGTTTCGAGTCAGCAAACCCAAACTTCTTAGGTTGTTATGCAAAAACCGTTTGTTTCTGGGGTACAATTACCTCAGGTTAATGTGCCATTATCTGGAATGACTCAAGTTGCTATAGGTTTAGTTTATTCTCAGCCTGGTCAAACTGGCATTGGGGGGCAATATCAAAATTCACAACTGATACCCCAACAACCTTGGCAGCCACAGTATCCACAACCTCCTTTTCAGATTGTCCAACCTTAGTATGGGCCTTCTTTCCAAACTCAACATGGGCAAGGAAAATATCAAGCGTATCAGGGTCCTGTGTATCAAGCCCAACCTGGTTACGGACAAATGCAAAGTCAACTTGGTTTTAATCCTTACACCGGATATGTCCCATTGCCTTATCAAGGATATCCGCCTTATGCGGGGTATGCAAAGGCCTATGGCACATGAAATTCCATCTTATCCTAGATATGCTCAACCTCATCTGAATCGGCAGTTGCCATTTGTGGCAACTCTAGAATTACCGGATTTAAAGCAGCTCACCAATGATCTGATTCTGTATGCACCATGGTGGTCGGTAATTCCTCATAAGTTGCCTTCCGATATTCCAAAGTTTAACGGAAATCCCGAAGAAGAACTGTCAAATCACGTTATGACTTATCATTTATGGTGTTCTTCAAACTCCTTGAATGATGATTCAGTAAGACTCTGCGTTTTCCAAAGAATGCTCATTGGTTCGATCGCTAAGTGGTATATTGAATTGCCCAAAGCTTCTTTTAACAATTTCACCCATTTAGCCACTACCTTTTTGATCCACTTCTAGTTATCCATCAGATATGAAACTGGAACAGAACTTTTGACCAACTTTAAACAAACAACTTCTACTCACATATCAGATCATATTCATGAGTGGCATTGTCATCGTCGCATGGTTAAAACTTATGTTCCAAATCATCTTTTGGTTGAGTGGTTCATTAAGTCCTTATTGCCATCTATCACTGAGGATGTGGCTAAAGGTGGAGTTGTTATAGAAGAGCAAGTGATTTCTCGTGCCCAATACTTGGATTTAATTTACACAAAATCCAGCACGCTCTATGACAAAATTCCACATGCGCCACGCCTAAATCAATCCATTCCACCTCCACCATCAAATAGGGAGTCTCATGCTGGAGACGGTGTCATCGGTTCCTTAAACACACCAATGGAGAGTAGAACATCTGGTCCATCACTCACCATGAATCAAACTATAAATGCACCTGAGGTTCCTGCTTCTGAGATTAATGTTGTGTCATCTAACAAAGGTAAGAATCCACAGCAACCAGGAAGTAAGAAGAAAGGGAAGAATAAGAAGAAAACTGAAAACCCTCCTCAAGAGAAATCATCTAATTCCTCTAATCCATGAAAGAAACCTCATAATCCATGCCTGATATGTAATGACGAGCATTGTACAAGAGATTATCCTCACCACTCGAAAGTTTCTAAGCTGTTAAAAACTTCTATCGCATCCGCAGTGTTGACGGATCCGTTTCTAAACCCGGATACTAATATGGTTGCAACTGAAAATGCTTCCACATCCCAGGTATTAATGTTATCCATCGTAAAAACTAGAGATGAGATTTTGATTCAGACACGTAGTAAAGATTATGGTAATTTGTCATTGTCGTCAAATAATCAAGTTGTTGATCAACCTGGTTCTTCGACTTCGACTGCATCGGAAATATCCACTACCTATTGCACCAGAATTAACAATAAAGAAACCTAAGGGAGTTGTGCATAAATCAACGTTTAACCCTCGAGCTCGAGCTACTCAAAATTATAACATAGTAGAAGATCTAGCTCAGTCTCCTTCTGCTATGTCAATGCTTGAGGTATTGCAGAATTTCCCCTCCCAGAAGTAGGCCTTACTGTCACCAATAGGTGGAATTGATGCAAAATATTCTAATCTTGTGGTTTTTAGTCACTCAAGATATACACCCCAGTTACCAGCTCAATTAGCTTTTCTAATTCAGGTTAAAGCTCTCAACAAAAATATTAATCGAATGGTCATAGATGAGGGAGCTTCTACCTGCATTATGTCAATGAGCTGCTGGAAAACACTGGGGTCATATATGTTGTCAAGATCGCCAACCACATTGAAGGCTTTTGATGGAAGAACCTATACTTCATGTGGGATTTTGAATAACTTTCAAATAGAACTAGGGGGAAAAATAGTAACTGTTGAAATTGAGGTGGTTGACGGACCCCTTGATTACAACATTTTACTTGGATGACCAAGGGTTTATGCTATGGATGTTGTTTTTTCCACATACTTTTGTACAATTGCATTTCCTCATAAAGGTGGAATAACAATTATCAACCAAACCTCATTTTTTGCCTCTAGTTCTCAAGTTATGGGAAGCGTTCCATTTATTAACGGACCCCCACTTTCACTTCAATCTGTTGGTGTTGGTATTTTTAAAGATCCCTCCTTAATGGGTACTTTCACACTTCCTCCACCATCTGGAACCTTGGAAGTTACGAGAGTCGAGACATGTAATACGTTATCCTTTACTTCATCTGATTTAAAGAGGATCACCAATAGTGTTGAAGACGAGTTTTTTGTTGAGGTTATGCCGCTAAGTCACGTCGAACTCGCATAGCAATCAATTTTTCTTGCTCGTGCAGCATTTCCAGATCCACAATCGTCAATTGAATGGTTAGATAGTTCACTTGAATATGATACTTCTTCCGATCCTTTTGCTTGTATATATTCTACAAATGAGGAAATCATCCAATACATGATGATAGGAGAAGAACCTTGGGAAGATTATCATCATCGTTCCTTTCTTCCAGACTCCAAGGAAGATTATTTAGATGAACTAGTACACCCTTCAATTGTAGATTCCACTTCGAATTCTATTAGAACAGATTCAGCAGATTTTGAGTGTAATTTGTCTAACATAGAAGAAACCATTTCTATAGACATTTCGACCAAGACCAACGTTGTAGAAAACGTTCATGTCGGCAAATATTGTTCTCCTTTGGAACTCGATATTTACCGTGCTCTGTTTCGTGAATTTAGAGATGTATTTGCATGGTCTTATGAGGAGATGCCAGACATTGATTCAAGTATTGTTGAACATCAAATCAAAATGTACCCTGATGTCAAACCAGTATGACAACGGTTTCGACCAGTACATCCGAAGAAATCTGCTGCCATTAAGACAGAGGTTGAAAAAATTTTGCGTGCTGGCTTCATTTACCCTGTGCCTCTTACTGAGTGGGTATCAAATATTGTTCCAGTGATGAAAAAACAAGGAATAATCCGAGTGTGTGTTGATTACAGGGATGTAAATAAAGCGTGTTGGAAAGACAATTATCCTAGACCCTTTATTGACCAGATTATTGACGATTGTGCCGGATGTGAAATATTTTCATTCATGGACGGATTTTCAGGTTACAATCAAATCAATATCCGCCCAAAGGATCAGTCAAAAACTATATTTATTTGTCCCTGGGGCACATTCACATATAGAAAGTTACCTTTTGGTTTGAAGAATGCAGAGGCTACATTTCAAAGGGTAATGAATTATGCCTTCCACGACATTAAGAACATTGTACAACCATATCTTGACAATTTGCCTGCTCATTCACGAAAGCATATTGATCACCCACAGCTTCTTAGAGCAATATTCTTACAGTGCCGACACTACAAAATCAGGCTCAATCCACACAAGTGTGTGTTTGGTGTTGGCTCTGGTCGATTGCTTAGATTTGTGGTCTCAAAAGACGGAATTCAGCTTGATCCAACTAAGGTTCAGGCAATACTTGACTTGCCTCCACCTTCAAATTTATTAGAGTTACAAAAATTTCAAGGGAAGGCGAACTTTCTGAGGAGGTTCATTCCAAACTATGTTGAGTTGGCTAAAGGTTTTATACGTCTGTTGAAAAAAGAGGTACCCTTCTATTGGGATCAGGATGCACAAGCTTCCTTTGGTGCTCTTAAAGATTCTTTGATTAGAGCATCATTAATGTACGCCCCAATCTATCAACAAGACTATTACCTATATCTTGCCGCTGCCGATACAACCATTGGAATGGTTTTAGTCCAAGAAGACGATGGAATAGAACATCCTATATATTATTTGAGTCGTAATCTCAATGATACCGAAAGAAAATATTCTTATGTCGAAAAGTTAGCTTTGGCAGTGGTTCAAGCTGTTCAGAGATTTCGTCACTATATACTCCTGCGGAAAACTACTTTCTGATTGCAACCCCATGACATATATTTTGTCACGTCAATTGCTAGGGGGAAAATAATCAAAATGGATAGTTATCTTGCAGGAATTTGAGTTGGAATTTGTTAAATCTAAGTCAAAGAAATCTCTTGTATTTGCCGAACTACTTTCCGCTTTTCCCTCATCCTCCAACGATTAAACATCCAAAACATCAATCATAGATGAGTCTCTGTTTCTCATTTTGTCAAGTGATCCATGGTATGGAGATATACTGATCTATCTCCACACCCAAGCTTTCAGGCCCGATACCTCTCGCTCTCAACAGTGACCTATTCAATACCAAGCCAAAAATTATCTGATTATTGGTCACACGCTTTATCGTCGTGGTATCGATACGATTTTACGTAGGTGCCTTACTCATGAGGAAGCTGAAAAAGCTTTGAATGAATGTCATTCAGGCGCTTATGGTGGACATTTGTCTAGATATGCAACAGCACAGAGAATTCTCCATGCTGGATACTTTTGGCGATCAATATTCAAAGATTGCATAATTGCCATTAAAAGTTGTCATGCACGTCAAATATTCGATCAGAAAGCTAGACTACCACCTGCACCCTTGCATCCAGTAGTTGTTGTTGGACCATTCACAAAATGGGGCATTGATTTCATGACATGTAACCCCACCTCGATCGGGGGGCATGGCTATATTATAGTCACTGTTGACTATTTTACCAAATGGGCTGAGGTGATGCCTACATTAAACAACAACAGTGAAACGGTTACATTGTTTTTCTTCAACCACGTGGTTGCCAGGTTTGGTGTACCACAGGTCATAGTTACAGATCATGGATCACATTTTCACAATCACATGATGGTTGAGTTAGCTACCAAATTGGGATTGTCACATGATAGTTCTACTCCATATTATCCGCAAGCTAATGCACAAGTTGAGGCTATCAACAAGGTCCTTAAGCACATGTTACAACAAATGATTGGAGTTCATAAAAGAAATTGGCATTTAATCCTGTACTCGGCCTTGTGGGCATATCAAACCTCGGTGAGAAGTGCTACCGGATTCACACCCTTTCAGCTGGTGTATGGTTTGGAAGTAGTCTTGCCAATTCAATGTGAAATTTCGTCACTAAAGCTCACAATTGACCTGCTACCTAACACTTCTAAGGAAGAAGCACGTTTCTTGGAATTAATCCATCTAGATGAAACTCGTCGTGATGCCACATTGGTTAAAGAAGCACACAAGAAACGGGTGAAGGCACAATATGATCAAAATGTCAAGCCTCGAGTCTTCTCAGAAGGTGACCTGGTCTTGCTTTACGATCAGGAGTTGGATAAAATCGGTGTAAGAAAATTCGAACCACTATGGATGGGCTCTTATATTGTTAAGCGTGTTTTGATGAAAGGTTCCTATGAGTTAGTAGATTATGATAGAGTTCCATTGTCTAAACCCAGAAATGGGTTGTATTTAAAACGTTACTATGATTAATTAAGTATGGTAAAACTCATGTAAATATGCTTGGATTGCATGTGTGAGTGTGTTTCTTTAAGGTTTTTTATTTGGTTAAGTAATCCACTTTGCATTTATTGCAGATGTTGAACTTTTTGGAACCATTTGTTGGTTATGCCGACGATGCTAGTCGTAATACGCAGAACCTATCTTCTGTAGCATGGGCCATTTTCGCTCCAAGCGGTGAGTTAATGAGTTTTAGAGGGATTTGTATTGGTCGATCAACAAACAATATTGCTGGGTATAGCGCGTTGATTGAACTTCTCTCTGATGCCATTTCACTTGGCATCCACCGAATTATCATTAGGCTAGACTCACAACTCATTGTACTACAAATTACTGGCATTTATACTGTACGAAATTTAGCAATTTATCGTATGTTCCTTAGAGTTCGTATTTTGGAAAGGTATTTCAAGTCTATTAAATATCAACATACTTACAGAAATCTAAACACATTAACTGACTCTTTGGAAAATTATGTGCTAAATAGACATTTGCAACATATGTAAATTAAAAATTTTCAAGTAGCATCATCGGTTGAATAAGATTGCATCACTCAACCATAATAAAACCCTGAAAGTAAAATTGTAAATTTTTTTACGAACAGTTTGTGTCCAAGACAAAAATTCGTCATCTAACCCAAAAACTAAAATATATGCAAAAAAGCATCTTCGTAAACTAGTGGTGCTCGTGATAGTAGGTCACTGCCTGTGCTATCATGCGCAAGAGTCTCATCCAATGACCTGGTACACCGATAGTGTGGCGTTGCAATCACATCAGTAGCTCCTCAATCTGGACATCCAGAATACCAAATCCAAATCTCAGAGAATTGTTCTCCCTACAAGTCTCTATGCTGGTCCAGCTACATTTCGAAGGTATCCCACAGGTTAAACAGGTCCGATATCTGTATACATAAAAAATTATTTTGGTTAGTGTTAGAATTAATTAAAAACACAAAAAATGTAAAAACTTTAAAAAATTAAAAACACTTGGTCAAAAAACTTACCAATAGTGTCCCACATTGCTTCAGCCGGTAGTGGTAAATCAGGATCGTCATGAAAATCCGTTCCTGAAGATGGATATTCTATGAAAGTCATCTCCTGTTGATTGAACCATTCAAAGAATGTAGGAGTAAAAACAATCGAAGAATGGGCACCATGCCTAGTCATTAGATCTGTCCATATTTGCATCCGTGGGTCTCTTGGTCTAGATACACCCAGTGAAATGAGTTGTGGTTGCAAGAGAGGTATTCTCTCCAAGGCGAAAGAAATTACGATTGATCCGTAGCCAAAATTCTTGATCTTTCCTTTTTTCACCTTGGTCAGTTATTCTTTCACAGATGAAAAAATGACCCTGCACCAGTTGAACACCTTTGGCTCTAAACATTCGAAGGCATACTGCAAGTATGACTTGGTGGCCAAATGAACTGCAAAACTACCAGCCAATTTGGCAATGGTAAAAACGACTGTCCTTAGTGGTAAATCACTAACATCCTTGATAAGTATCTTTCCGTCTCTGCTAGGCTGGGCACCTTGCCTACAAAACTGTCGCACATAGTCTTTCACCGGTCTACCTCCATGGGAAAGACCTGTCAGTGAAATGGGGGCACCCCACCTCGACAGTCCAGTTAGGAAGTATATATCATCGATGGTAAAGGGAATTTCTTTGTCCTGAATGTGAAAAGTCTAATTGGTCGGATCCCATGATTGAATAAGAAACCGTATAAGATCCATCTGTTGCCACATGTTGGATAGCTTAAAATACTTGAGTAATCCACAATTTCTTAGGGCCTCGACTGTTCCCTGATTACTCAAGGCTATTATATCTTGTTATTCATGTTCTCATTCTCTCCAGATGATTACCATTTCAAATTCTTGAATTGGAAAAAGAAACCCTAGGGACCTCAAAACCCTAAAATGTTCTTGACTAAAATAGGAGATAAATGAAATAAAAAGAACCGAGTTAGTTCCTACCTGGTCCAAACTGCACAAGGAATGATCCCTTCGATCCTCCGCAATCAACTGGTGAACTTCAAGAAAAGCTTGCTCCGGAGTTTAGAAGGTAAAACAAGATGGTGAAAATTTATGGTAAGAACCAGTTTTTATGTTTATTTCTTGCACATTAATCGAGTAAACATTGGGTTTCATTTATTTAATCTAGAAACATGTATTGTTTAATCTTTTGATGGTATCTTGAGTAGGATTAACAGCTGGAAAATAGTTATGATGTGCTTATGTGTAAATTGAAAATCTTTGACCACAAAGCAAACTTTTATCACTTTTTTGAGCTTTGTTAAAAACGAAAAAGGAACCCCCTTGGAGTCCTCTTTAAGTGTAGAAATTTCACACCTGTAGATCAAACTGATATATGCAATGTACTAAAGCATAATACTTAATCTAGTTCTACAAAACATTAAGTGGAAGCATAATCGATTTCATGAGCAACATCAAGCATAAACACATATAACTGATCAAGAGAAATAATCAACCATAACACAAGATATATCACTGGGGAAAGCACCATCATAAAACCCCTATTTGTATTATCAATCAAGTGGAAATCCTCTTCTATTTACAAAAAGAATCAGCTTAAGATCTATCTTGTACTCTCTGTAATCTAAAGATGAAGATCATAGACTACCTAGGCCTCAATATATAGGCCACCAGTCCTCCAATCTCATATATCACGTATTTATCTTGGAAATAAATCCTTCTCCATGCAAGGAATAATTACTAGAAATATCCAAGCATATGATAGTACATTGTCCCTCATCTGATCTCAACTGGGTCTCTGTCTGAACTAACATGCATCAGTTATCCATGAGGGAATGCTCATTTATCTGAAATAATAGTTGTCACATGCATGCAAGCATTGACAAACTATATCTCATTAATTTAACAACTTGTTAAATTAATCTAACTAGACTTGACTAAGTAAAACTAAGTCAACTGATCCTCTCATTATAGAACTCATACTTGATTCCTCAATCAGTGGAGAAAATCAAGGATAAATTCCTCAATTAGTGGGACAACTAATTGCATGTTATCACAAAAACTTCTAGTTTAATTTTCCATAACTAATTAACTCATGGAGATTAATTAAATTAATATTTTAAATCGCTGTTAAGACCAAATTCGTTTTTACTTCCTATAGTTAGACCAGGGACTGCTAAAAATAGGAAGGGACCTAGAAACGCTATTTTTAGAAGATTCTATTTTTAAAAGTTTCACCTCTCACCCAAGGTGGCCAAAATGCTCTTTGGCCAAACTACTATTTTTAGGAGTTCTATTTTTAGCACATTCTAATTTTAGAATTTCTTGTTGCACACTTTTCAACACTCCCTCTCAACAAGAAAGGGATTATCAGCAACCCCAATCCTGTCTCTATGGAACTCAAACTTGCCTTTTGACAATGCCTTTGCCAAAATATATGCGTCATGTTCCTCGGTCAAAATGTAAAACAACATCATGATCCTCTTGACCACACAATCCCGTAGATGATGATAGCGGATGTCTATATGCTTGGACCTGTCATGAAACAGTGGATTCTTAGAGAGTTTAATGCAACTCTAATTATCACAATATATCATGATAGGATCCATCATCTGACCAAACAATCCCACTAGAATCTTTTGCATCCAGATGGCCTCACATGCAGCCTGACTAGCAGCCATGTATTCAGCCTCTGCTGAGCTAAGTGCAACTGATCTCTGTTTCCTGCTATACCAAGAAACCGCTACTGACCCAAGGTTGAAGATTGCTCCAGAAGTTCTCTTCCTGTCTGATGGACTACCTGCCCAATCTACATCTGTGAAGCCTTGGAGCTTCACTCCCTCTGTTTGCCTGTACCATAATCCATACTGTGTGGTACCTCTAAGATATCTCAGCACATGCTTTGCCGCCCTCCAAAATAACTTGGTTGGTTGAACCATAGCTTGACTCAGCTGGTTCACTGCAAAGCACAAATCCGGTCGTGTGTTCACTAGATACATAAGTGAACCCACAAGCTGCCGATAAACAGTAGCAGCTACTACCTCACCTGAAGTAGCATCCTCCTTCCTCCAGTTCCCTCATGAGGAGTCTCCATGGGCTTGCACATCTCCATGTGGAAGCGCCTAAGTATCTCATTGGCATAATTGCCTTGAGACACAAATATTTCCCCATCTCTCTACCACACCTCCATGCTTAGAAAGTAGTGTATGAGGCCCTGTCCTTCATCTCAAACTCTCTTGCAAGGTCCTCCTTGCAATACTTGATCAACTGATCATCACCTGTCAAAATCAGAACATCGACATAAAGTACAATAATCAATAGCTTACCTTCTACCATGATGTGGTAGAGGTTTGCATCCGCTTCACTCTTGGTGAAGCCCAACCCGGTGAAATAGCTGTCGATCATGGTATACCAAGCACAGGGTGCTTTCTTCAACCCATACAATGCTCACTTGAGTCGGCACACATGCAACTCATGATTAAAGGTCTCAAGTCCCTTAGGCTGCTTTATGTATACCTCTTCCTCAATTTACCCATTGAGGAAAGCTGTCTTCACATCCATATGATGGATATTTCAACCCATCTATGCTGATAGTGCTAGAATTGATCTGATCGATGAGTACCTTGCAACAGGAGCAAAGGTCTCATCATAGTCAATCCCCTCCACTTGTGAGAAACCACGGGAAACAAACCTTGCCTTGTGTTTCTCAATACTACCATCAGCTGCATACTTTACCTTGTAAAGCCATCGAGAAGTAACCACTGACTTGTCCCCCAGTCTAGGGGCAACATCCCACACACTGTTCCGCATGATAGAATCATACTCCTCTATCATCGCATCCACCCAAACTGGCTGCTGCACTACCTCCTCAAAAGAAGAAGGTTCGATCACTACACACTCCCTAACCAGGGCCATGTAGCCAGTGTATCTATCGGGAGATATCCTCTGTCTGCAGTGAGAGGATGGCTGCCCCACATTCTCTCTTGCATCTTGCATCAATCTGTCAGCTTCCCGTGAGCATTTCCGCCCATCTCTGGAAGATTCTCCAGCAGTGGTGATCTCCACTACTGGAATCTCTGCATGTGGCTGATCCACATCATCAAGAGGCTCCTCCTCCTTAGGAACTAATAGTTCCTCATCATCACCATGCAACTTGAGCTCGCTCTCAAGTGACACTTGCATGGCTCACTGCTCATCAAACTTCAGATCCCTGTGCACTACGGTCCTCTGACTGGCAGGCAGAAACACACAATAGTTATTATGTGTATCCGTGTACCCCACAAGTATTCCCAACTCAACTGTTGGGTCTAGCTTCTTCCGAGCATCTTTGGTCACATGACAAAACATTGGTGATCCAAAGATGCGGAAGTGACTCACATTTGGTCGCTTCCCCAAAAAAGCCTCTATAGGTGTCTTCATCCCCAACATGATATGAGGACTTCTGTTCTAAATATATACTGTTGTATTGCATGCCTCAGCCCATAGATGAAGCGGTAGGCCTTGGTCATGCAACATCGCTCGAGCTTCTCCCACAATAGATCTGTTCTTCCTTTCAACCACCCCATTCTGTTGTGGGTTATAAGGTGCCTTGTGTTCCCGTTCAATTCCTTCTGAAGCACAGAAGTCCTTAAACTGTTAGGAAACATACTCTCCATCGTTATCAGTATGCAAGGCCTTTATTTTCATCCCTAATTCTTTCTCTACCAAAGCTTTGAACTCACAAAACTTCAAGAAGGTTTGATCCTTCTTTTGCATGAAGTAGATCTAACATCTATGAGAAAAATCATCAACAAAAATAACATAGTACCTATGCTTTGTCGTGGAGGCTGTAGAGAAGGGCCCACATACATATGAATGAATTCGCTCCAGAAATGCTCCTGCTCTACTATCTCGATCATGAAAGGAAGATTTTGCATACTTACCCAAAGTGCAACCTTTGCATGTGCTCGTTTGATCCAACTTGCACTTGGGTAATCCGGTAGAAATTTGCCGCATGATCTTCAAGGCCCCATGATGCAAGTGGCCCAGTCTCCTATGCCATAACTCGCCAATATATTGGCCATGCACCACCTCTGCTTTGGAACTCAATGCAACATAGTCTTCTACCTGTAACTTATAGAGATTCTTAATTCGAATCCCTATCTGTTTGGTCCGTCCAGTGCCGATATGCCTTAGGAAAACCTTTCCCAAACTAAATACTACATCATAGCCTTTATTCTCAAGCATAGCAATAGACACAAGATTCTTTTTCAGCCCTGGTACATACATAACATTAGAAAGAGTGAGGGGAGAACCATGCTCCCTCTAAAACACAACCGTACCTTCACCTGAGACACGGTACTTTCCGTCATCGCCCATCTCGATCCGTATCTGGAGATCCTTCTCCTCCAAAGTGCTGAAAATATTTTGGTCACCTGACATGTGGAAAGAGGCTCCACTGTCCAAGTACAAAACATATCCCATGCTAGATGAAACCATGCATGCAATAAGTGAGAAATCCATCTTAAACTGTGAAGCTAGTGCATCACCATCAGATTCCTTGGAGGAACCTTTCTTGGACTTCTTCTTTGGGCAATTAGTAGCATAATGGCCCAACTCATGACAATGAAAGCATCTCACCTTCGACTTGTCAAACTTCTTCCCTCCTAGAGAAGAATTGGATTGGGATGCCTTCCCTTTCCATTTCTTAGCTTTAGATGCTAAAGCCAAGTTCTCTTCATCATCATGTTTTGATGAAGAAGCTCCATCCCTGGTACTCCGTCTAATCTCCTCCTGCATCAAATCTGACCATAGTCATTCCCAATCTTGCAGTTTGTCCCTTCCATTCATTGAGTCCTGGTAGCTATGCTAGCTCTTAGGAAGGCCAAGGAGTGCTAGACTCACCATATCATCATCAACAATCACGACTCCTACACTTTCAAGCTCATCCCTGTAGGTAGTGAGCTTGTTCTGGAACGTAGAGATAGTGTCACCCTTTTCACACTTGATCTTGCAAAGTTTTTTCTTCAGTGCCAGCTTCCTCTAATCATTGCTATTCTGATATAAATCTTTCAATGTTTTCCACATTGCATGCGAAGTCTCCTTCCCATGGAGGCTCGAAATTATGTGATCTCGAACTCCCTCCAGGATGATTCTCCTAGCTCTAGCCACACACTTCTTCCATTCCGCCAGTTGAGTAGCATCAATAGGCTTAGGGACTTCTTGATCAATGAAGTCCTTAAGGCCATTATCTTCCAATACTGCCTCCATGCGATCCTTCCAAGCTGTGTAGTTTGAGTTGCCATCAAGGGCATACTCAAGCCTCAAACCATAGAAAGCCATTGGTGGAATAGATGTGATAAGAACTTGAGATCTATATCCCAAATAATAAAATTCGGATTTCTATTGCCTGTATACTGTTCTTCCTTGATCACCTGTGCTCCGATACAATGTAGAAAGTTCACACCTGTAGATCATACTGATATATGCAATGTACTAAAGCATAATACTTAATCTAGTTCTACAAAACATTAAGCGGAAGCATAATCGATTTCATGAGCAACATCAAGCATAAACACATATAACTGATCAAGATAAATAATCAACCATAACACAAGATATATCACTGGGGAAAGCACCAGCATAAAACCCCTATCTGTGTTATCAATCAAGTGGAAATCCTCTTCTATTTACAAAAAGAATCAACTCAAGAGCTATCCTATACTCTCTTCAATCAAAAGATGAAGATCATAGACTACCTAGGCCTTAACATATAGGCCACAAGTCCTCCAATCTCCTATATCACGTATTTCTCTTGGAAATAAATCCTTCTCCATGCAAGGAATACTTACTAGAAATATCCAAGCATCTGATAGTACACTGTCCCTCATCTGATCTCAACTGGGTCTCTGTCTGAACTGACATGTATCAGGTATCCATGAGGAAATGCTCAGTTATCTGAAATAATAGTTGTCACATGCATGCAAGCATTAACAAACTATATATCATTAATTTAACAACTTGTTAAATTAATCTAATTGGACTTGACTAGGTAAAACTAAGTCAACTGATCCTCTCATTATAGAACTCATACTTGATTCCTCAATCAGTGGAGAAAATCAAGGATAAATTCCTCAATCAGTGGGACAACTAATTGCATGTTCTCACAAAGACTTCTAGTTTAATTTTCCATAACTAATAAACTCATGGAGATTAATTAATTAATATTTTAAACTGCTATCAAGACCAAATTCGTTTTTACTTCCTATAGTTAGACCAAGGACTGCTAAAAATAGGAAGGGAACCAGAAATGCTATTTTTAGAAGATTCTATTTTTAGCAGTTTTACCTCTCACCCAAGGTGGCCAAACTGCTATTTTTAGAAGTGCTATTTTTAGGAGTTCTATTTTTAGCACATTCTAAATTTAGCATTTCTTGTTGCACACTTTTCAACGTTAAGCTCTTTTCAGACTCTCTAAACATGAAAAGATTGCCGAGCACTTGTTGTTTCTAGCTCGTTAATGGATTAGAACCGATATCTACTTAGTATAGTTTTACCCTTCTTCAGGCTGAGATAGATTAACTACGAAAAAGGTACTCATTGGTCAAACATGATCAATAGGTTCTCTCTTGTATTTTTTTATGCTTTTTCGGGCTTGAGAAACAAATGTACAAAAAAGAACTTGTGGAGTTTCCTTTCAGTCCCTTTTCAGACTCTCTAAATATGAAAAGGACCGAGTTATCTTTGTCATTAAAATCGTTAAAAACATTAAATAGTGACAAACTTGTCCATCTAGACAAGACTGGGTTTCATATTTGCTAGACTCGTTAAAACAATAGTGATGGATTCACCTGAGGGGTGGAATTATAAAACAAGCATATGTTATTCTCTTCAAGCTTGATTAAAAATAAAGAGGTGCCGATCAGAAATGAGGAAAAAACTGGGAACACTTTATGGTAGCAAGTCGCTCTTGAACATGACACTTTCACCTCATCAGCATGACTATGTGGGTTGGGTCATTTAGCTTGATGATTATCACACTGTTGGTCTATCATACCATCCATCACTTTGTTTTAGGTCAATGCTACCAATTCATTTTAGTGTCGCCGATATGTTCAAGAGAAGTCATTCAGTTCAAAACTTCATCCTTTACAATACAGTAAACCTTCATTTTCATGCCCGCCATTCCTGAACCTTGTGTCGTCAATCAATATTTCATCTCAAAAATCATTTACCTCGTTTCGTGTCGTTGATATGGGATACATCAAGGCCCTCCTGCAACAAGTCACTTCTTGTCGACATCAGCACATAATCCAAGAAGTTGACTTAGAAACACCCCTTCAATTCCTTGAGGCTTGCATACATCAATGGCAGGTTTCTCACTTCCAGCGACAGGTTGACAGCACTGTCCTTCGACCAAAAGACTTCGTATGGTGTTCAACATCAAATCATTTATTCACACCATGCGAAATGTACTGCAGTACCTTAAGGGTCATTATCATTATCGGCGATTCCTCTCGCGTCTATTAACAATTCACATCATTGGTTGGTAATCAGACGATGTCTCTCCATGTTCGACTTCAAATCATCTATTCATATGGTTAGACTTGTACATTGAGTGAAAGATTGAACGAGATTGAAGACTGCGGATCTAGTTTCATCCCTCTGGGCTGCGACTTATGTTTTCAAGAGTACTATATCAAATGTACAATAGCCTTACATTTATGGTCATCCATTCATGGGTCTATATCTGTAGACAACTATATTTGTACATGTAATGAAAGTTTATAAGTTGAGCATGGGTATGCCTTCCCTCAACTAGTTTGTGAGAAAAATCAAAGTATCATGATATTTTTATTGTAACTGATGCAGGTCTCCTTCCATTTCGAAACCTTCTCTCCAAGTGATAAATCATCTCACTCGACATGTTTATTTACGACTTCATGCTTTAGGGGGAAACTGTTATAGGACAATTTGGGCACATCAACCCCAGCTTCCAGATCCATATTATTAGGGTTCATCAATCCCTAATAAAGTTGTTTTCATTCTCTAATGAGGTCAACCTACTTCATGACTGCCTCCCAAAAGTTTCCATGACTCAATTCATCCAAAACTTGCCCCTAGAGAGATTAGTGCAGATGGTCCTTTATCAAGCTACAATGCATTGCAGGAGCTGCAGTGTCTAGGTGCTATGCATCGCACTTAGCCTCTGTTTCACCTACGCTAAGTGAGATCCAATGACTTTTTTAAATGAATCCATTGTATTCCTCATCCAATGGATCCTTCTGGAAGTTTCCAGATAGATTGGGCTCGAATTTGGATGAAGAAGGAGATAAATGAACCTTCATCCATTATCCCTTCCTCCATGGAACCACCTCCTAATTTTGGAAATCATTCATGAGGTCCATTAATGGTGTAACCTCCTCCATTCAGCTATAAATGGACCAGGCATTCAAAGGCTTGGGGAGGTTGGAGCTTATTGAGCTAGGGAAATGATTTTTGAGTGAATACTTGCAAGAGAGTAAGGATGTCATGTCAAATTGTTGATTCATGAGGACATAAGGGTTTGAATTTGGAAGGAGGATGCTGAATCGAACATGACTTCATGGGTTGTAATCTTTCCTTATGAATAAAGAGTTCTATGTTTTTCCCATTCACATGTTTACATGATGTATATTGTATTTTCGATTATATAATATGTTTAGCTAGCATATCATTATGTATGCTTTGATGGTTTTATGTCTCGACTTGTGTGCAAGTACCTTCCAAGCGAGTTAAGTACGGAAGGGAGTGGCGAAAGCAATCAAAGGGAAGAGGGATCGAGTGAAAGATACAGGTTGGTTCTTTTGTTCCTCTTTATTTTATCTGTTACCTATAGGAAAGGTATTAGAACTACTTTGACTGTTGTTGTAGACTAGCTACTAGGTCTAGGGGTTAGTCGTTTATAAAACACTAAATTTCCCATAACAGTCCCTTCTTCCAGGTCATTGCTATGCTGTGTCGGTTGCATGCACTACTCAATGTGTCAAAATTCCTCGATGACTGGGTACATCTTATTTATGGATCCTTAGAGGGATATATATTTGATTGGGCTACTTTATTGTCTAATAATTTGGCTTCACATATTCTAGCTTTTAGAAAGGGTCGCAATATTTTAGAGAATAAAATTACTCCTTTCTATATGTCCACCTACATCATGGATGCCTTATGTTTTTCAATGGATTTTCCTGCTATGGGCTAGAAATGGACTCTACAAGATCCAAAGCCCATACATATTTATCATGATATCCTTTGGGAATCTAAATATCAGGAGCATTTTTATCAAATTTGTCACAGAGTCATGCTTCCAATTTATAAAGTCATTTTTGGGTCCAAGCCACCTCAGATGTCTCAGGAGGTTGAAGATTACCTTTAAAGAGTTGGAAGTTGGTTCATAGAGGAACTATTCACTTATATAATAGTTTATGGAAGTCTTTCCCATCCTCATGTCTTACCCTTGTTCATCCCAAACAATCTTCTAAGTATAGAAATTGCATATCAAACAATGGGATATGGCATTTCTAAGACATTAAATGATTCTAATAAAAGGACGTGGCCATATTTTCCTGCTAAATCATGTATATTTGCCTTAGCAAACTATCACCATGTAGAGAAATAAATTATAGCTATTTAGGTTCTCAATCTACCTACTGCTCCCAACAAGCAATATGATCTTGTTTTTGTAGTTAAGAATTTCATTGTTCTCAACATCTCAGGAAATTTGTCCATGCATTGAGAAATGACAACAATAAATTCCAGTTTAATTTGTCCTTGAATTAAACTTTGAATTAAAATTGAATTCTATTCTCATAGCAACTTGTAAATAGTTAATTAAGTATAGTTAACTTAATTAGCTTAGGAATTTCGAGTTGGAAGTCTTTCTGTAGTCATGTATATGTTCTCCCTAAGTTTTAGGGGTTTAAATTGAGTTTGAAATTAGATCACTCAGTTTACTGAGTTAAGTTAAGTTAAATTAGTTACAAACTATTTGTGGAACTAATAGAGGACTAACAATCAGTTGGTGCACTAGTGCTACTCCAATTAACTGAAGATTCCCTCACGAGAAACTCATGCATGTTAGTTCAGAGAAAGACCTAGTTGAGACTAGAGCGCAGGGACAATGTACTATCATTTGTGTGATTTACTGAGTTGTAAATATCATGCATGAAATCAAAGATTGATCCTATGTTTGGATTGCACAATTTTGTAAGCATGAATTCCCTTTAAATACAAGCTATTAATCCTAGGAATGACAAAAGAGATTAGGGGCTTGGAGAGTTGCATAATTGGCTAAGTGTCGGCCAAGAGCCATCTTGTGAGCTGAGAGAGTTGAGAAGTGGCTTTCCCTAGATACATCTTGTGTTATGTGCCATTGATTTATCTTCTTCTTGTTCATATTGTTTTCATCGATCTATTGGCTTCCACTGGTTGAAAGTAGAAGTAGATTCTTGTCCTATGCTTTAGTACATTGCATGAGATTGTGAATCTACATGATTTTGTAGATGGTATCTGAGCTGAAGATGGTATACTAGAGGAGATTTCAAAGTTTTGAGTTTTGGGTTACAGGTGCAATTTGAATTTGCAATACATACTTCAGGATCGGAATATGGCATTCTACGGTTTGCGACTCGAGTATGCCTTGGAAGACAAATCAAATTTTAGAGCCTGGAGGGATAGAATGGAGACTATACTAGAGGAAAATGGCTTGAAGGAATTTGTTGATCAAGAAATTCCTAAGAAAGCAACATCGAATGCACAGGATTTGGCCTAATGGAAGAAGTGTGTGGTGAATGTGAGGCAGATAATCCTTGAGGGAGTCCGAGACCACATAGACTCCAGTCTCCATCGAAAGGAAACTCAGTATGCTATGTGGAAAACATTGACGAACTTGTATAAAAAAAACAGTGACCAAAGGAAATTGGCACTAAATGACAAACTTTGAAAAATCAAAATGCAGAAAGGTGATATCTTGACCAAGTTCACTCAGTGTCATGATGAACTTGGAAGTGTTGGAATCACGGTTGTTGAGGATGATATGGTGAGTCTTGCTCTTCTAGGACTCCTAAAGAGTTGGCATAGTTATTAGGACTTTGCCACTGGTCGGGAGAAGCTTGCGGATTGGGAATGATTTTGGTCAGATCTGATGCAGGAGGAGATCAGGAGGAACACCAGTGATGGCTCTTCATCAAAGACTAATGATGAAGAGAATTGTTCCTTAGTGATTAAGGTGAAGAAGGGGAAAGGGAAAGCTTCCCATTCAAAATCATATTCTTATCATGGAGGTAAGAAGAAAGACATGAAAAAAGTTAAGTGATTTCATTATGATGAGTTGGGCCATTTTTATACAAATTGTCCACTCAAGAATTCCAAGAAGAAGTCCTCAGGAGGAGCGGCGGGTAAGGCTTTGGCCTCTCAATTCGAATTGGACTTTTCCCTCATTGCATGCATGGTGTGATCAATGATGGGAAGTGTATGATACTTAGACGATGGAGCTTCATTCCACGTGAATGACGACAAAGAGTTATTCAGTGACCTGAAGGAGAAAGATTCCAAATGCATATCGAGATGGGTGACGACAGGATGTATAGTGTTACTATATTGGGCACTATTACTTTTTCAGAGGGAGCATGAGGCTCCACTCACCTTCAATAATGTTATGTATGTGCCTGGGCTGAAGAAGAACTTGGTATCCATTGTCATGCTTAAGGATAGAGGCCATGATGTGATCTTCTCGAAAGGAAAGGTGTTCCTTCGACACATAGCCATGGGTCAATTAAAGAAGATAGGGAATCGGGTGAAGAATCTTTATAAGATGGAGGTAGAGGAGTGTGCTAATTTGAGCACAAAAGCAGAAAGGGTGTAGAGCCAAGATGTTGGCAAGTTGTGGCATAGGAGATTGGGCCACTTGCATCATGGGGCTTTGAAGATATTGCAGTACATCTCTAGTGGTCTTCCCAAAGGTACACTTGAGCAAGTTGATACATGCAAGGGGTGTATTTTGGGAAAATACACCAAGTCTTCATTTCACAACAGAGACAGTCGAGCAGAGGATATTCTAGAGCGAGTCCATTCAGATGTGTGTGGACCATTCTCGACAACATCCACGACCAAACACAAGTATTATGTTATATTTGTTGATGAATTTTCTTGAAAATGCTGGATATTTTTCATGTAGAGAAAGGATCAAACTTTCACAAAGTTTTGTGAGTTTAAAGCATTAGTGGAGAAAGAGTTAGGAAAGAAGGTTAAAGCTCTACAGAGTGATAAAAATGGTGAGTATGTTTGAAATGAGTTTACGAAATTATGTGTAGCGGAAAGGATTAAACGGAAGTTAACGACATCCAATAACCCTCAGCAGAATGGGGTGGCCTAGAGGAAGGAAAAAATCATAGTCGGGGCAACGAGGGCGATGTTGCATGATCAGGGCCTACCACTACACTTGTGGGTTGAGGCATGCAACACAATGGTTTATGTTCAAAACCGTAGCCCACATCAAATACTTGAGATGAAGACACCAGAGGAGGCTTATTTCGGTAAGAGAATAGATGTTGGTGACTTCAGGATTTTGGGTCATTGGTATATTTCCTTACGACCAAAGATACATGGAAGAAGCTTGAGCTAACAATAAAGCTGGGGATATTTGTGGGGCACACTGATACACCTCAGAACTATTGGGTGTACTTTCCAACCAACAAGATGACAGTGGTTCGCAGGGATGTCAAATTCGATGAGGAGAAGGCCATGCGAGTTTCCCTTGAGAGGGAGCTTGAGCTACATGCGATGAGGAGCTTTTAGCTCCTAAAGTTGAGCAGCCTCAGATTGATGTGGAGTAGCCACATGCAGAGATCTGGGAGTGGAGAAATCTACTCAGGCAAAGTCTTCCAAAGAGGGAAGAAAGTGCACCTGACAGATTGTTGGATGATGAATGGGAGAATGTGGGAGCACCCACTTCTTAGCACAGGCAGAGGAGGTCAGTTGAGAGGTACACTGGATACATCGATCTTATGGGTGAATGTGTTGTGACAGAGCCATCTTCCTTTAAGGAAAAAATGTAGGAGCCGATTTGGGTTGATGCCATGGTGGAGGAGTATGACTCCATAGTTCATAACAGTGTTTGGGATGTGGTCCCAAGACTGGAGGACAAGTTAATGGTGAGCTCCCGTTGGCTTTACAAGGTAAAGAAAGCTGCAAATGGTAGTGTGGAGAAGCATAAGGCTAGATTTGTGGCCCATGGCTTTTCACAGATAGAGGGGATTGACTATGATGATACCTTTGCTCTTATTGCAAGGTACTCGTCAATGAGATATATATTGGCACTATCGGCACAGATGGGTTGGAAAATACATCAGATGGATGTGAAGACAACCCTCCTTAATGGCATGATGGAGGAAGAGGTGTACATAGAGTAGCTCGAAGGTTTTGAGACCTTTGACCATGAGTCGCATGTGTGCAGGCTTAAGAGAGTGTTGTATGGGCTGAAGTAAGCACCCTGTGCATGGTACACCAGGATATATAGCTACTTCACCGGGCTGGGCTTCATGAAGAGTGAAGCATATGTGAACTTGAACCACATTGTGGTGGAAGGTAAAATGTTGATCATTATACTTTATGTTGGTGATCTCATACTGACAGGTGATGATCAGCTGATCAATTCTGGCAAGGAGGACCTTGCAAGAGAGTTCGAAATGAAGGACATGGGGCTCATGCATTACTTTCTTGGCATGGAGGTATGACATGGAGAGGGGGAGTTTTTTGTGACTTAGGGCAGGTATGCCAATGAGATACTCAAGAGATTCCACACGGAGAGTAGAAAATCCATGGAGACTCCTCTAGCAGGTAACTGGACGAAGGAGGATGCCACTTTAGGGGAAGTAGTGGAATTTACTGTTTACAGGCAACTTGCAGGTTCACTCATGTACTTAGTGAATACATAGCCATATATGTGTTATGCAGTTAACCAGCTTAGTCAAGCGACAGTTAGGCCTATGAAGTTGTATTGGAAGGAGACAAAGCATGTGTTGAGATACCTCAGGGGAAATTCTCAGTATGGATTATGGTACAAACAGACATAGGGAGTGAAACTTCAAGGCTTCACTAATGCAGATTGAGCAGGGAGTCCATTCGACCAGAAGAGCACATCAGGAGGAATCTTCAGTATTGGGTTAGTGACAGTTTCTTGGTACAACAGGAAATAAAGATCAGTTGCACTCAGTTTGGCAGAAGTAGAGTACATGGCTACGAGTCAGGAAACATGTGAGGCCATATGGATGAGGAAGATCCTAGTTGGTTTGTTTGGTCAGTTTATGGATCCAACTGCGATTTACTGTTATAATCAGAGTTGTATCAAAGTCTCTGAAAATCCAGTTTTTCATGATAGGTCCAAGCATATTGATATTCAATATCATCATCTCAGAGATTGTATATTGAGGCAGATTATGTTGTTGGAGTACATTCCCATGGAGGAGCAAGATGCTGACATTTTGACGAAGGCATTGTCAAGATGTAAATTCAAGTTTCACAGAGACATGATTGGGGTAGCTGATAATCCCTTTCTCATTAAGAGGGAGAGTTGAGAAATGGCAACAAGAAATTCCAGTTTAATTTGTCCTTGAATTAAACTATGAATTAAAATCAATTTCTATTCTCATAGAAACTTGTAAATAGTTAATTAAGTTTAATTAACTTAATTAGCTTAGGAATTTGGAGTTCGAAGTCTTTTTGTAGTCATGTATATGTTCTCACTAAGTTTTAGGGATCCAATATGAGTTTAAATTGAGTTGGAAATTAGATCACTCAATTTACTAAGTTAAGTTAAGTTAAATTAGTTTCAAACTGTTTGTGGAACTAATAGAGGACTAATAGTCTGTTGGTGCACTAGTGCATCCACTAGTGATACTCCAGTTAACTAAAGATTCCCTCATGAGAAACTCATGCATGTCAGTTTAGAGAAAGACCCAATTGAGACTAGAGTGCAGGGACAATGTACTATCATTTGTGTGATTTACTGAGTTGTAAATGTCATGCATGCAATCAGAGATTGATCCTATGTTTGGATTGTGTAGTTTTGTAAGCATGAATTCCCTTTAAATACAGGTTATTTGTCCTAGGAATTACGAAAGAGATTAGGGGCTTGGAGAGCTACAGAATTGGCTAAGTGTTGGCCAAGAGCTAGCTTGTGAGCTGGGAGAGTTGAGCAGTGGCTTTCCCCAGATACATCTTGTGTTATGTGCCATTGATTTATCTTCTTCTTGTTCATATTGTTTTTGTCGATTTTGTTATCAAAAAACCAGATCTTGATAGGCTACAGATCAAGAATACTTTGAGTAACTATTTCAAACCAAACTTTTGGCTGAGGCTTAGCCTCCTCAACCTGAGAGGGCTCTCTCACTGGGTTAAATATTTCAATTAAGGATTAGATGGCTAACTCTATAAAAACAAGTGGAAAGGCATAAATGGTTGAACACAATTAATAAACATCCATTGGGCTTATGGAGTCAAAATATGTTTTAGTATCATAGTGAGATTAGCTTAACATGGAAGTCAGGGCATCAAGAGTTCAATATATCAGTAACACATAAGAACATGTAGGAAATACAATATACAATTGCATGAAGGAAGTTAGAGCATTGCCAATGAGTTCTAAGTAACATACATTCATACCACTTCAAATGAGGAAATGAGGAAAATCATAAGAAAATCAAGCATTGAACTCTCTTCTGAATCCTGAGTAGAAAAGCCAAAATATGTATTACATAAAAAACATAGTCTTCTACAATGACACAATATGAGTGTTTTTCTCCAAAATTTCCAACCCTTGAGGAATTCCACCTCTTGTATTATATAGAGTCATCATTACAATCTCGGATTCCTTCCTCCAACATGAGGTGAATTTGAATTTGGTTGACCTGACACCTACTCATACCTAAAACAGACTATTAATTACAAGAGACAGTTAACTAACAGTCCTAGAGTCTTAATACAATTAGGAGTACAACTCCTTTTATGATAGTAACAACCTAAAATATGAATAAAATTTGATATTTGATAGCTTCTCCTCCCTAACATCGACCTTGGTGATGTCCATAACCCTCCTGCTAGCCTTCAATGACTTCTCCTTCATCTGTCCTAAAAACTAGGAAACTGTCCCCTGCTCTGTTCTGGCTGAAAAATAGGCGTTGGTACAGAGATTTTATCTCCTCATAGAAAATGTATGTTGCAAAACTGAAGGATGATTTTGTAGAAAAATCAGTTCAAAACAAAAACCTCTCTTGGTTTTTTGCAATACCTTTCCTACTGCCCAGAAATTGTCTTTGAATATCAGGTGTAAACTAGAAAATTCTGATTTTTGAAAAATTGCTCCTATAACAGTTTCATAGTGCAAGTTGAGTCATCAAATTCTCCCAGATCATAATGAATTTGAATAAAATGAAAGCGTTTTTTTTATTTAAATAGGTTAGAAATAAAAGCCTCTTTCACTTTTCAGAGATGAGTTTTCAATTGCTCAGGAGACCCCTTGGAAGTTGACTGCTAAAAACAAGGAGAAATGGTTCCTCCTTTTTAGAGTTTCATCCTTATGCTTGTCTTTGAATCCTTCTGCTGACCAAACTAGCCCCTTTAATCATATAACACATGTTGAATTAGTCATATAACCCTGCTCTTACACTTGTGCCAAAACTAAACTCCTTGAAGTTGCCTGAAGAAAGTCAAACTAGATGCGCTACGAAATAATTGTTATTTTTGTAGCGCAAGGCTTAATTCTTGCATATATCCTTCATTCCTTGAGTTTTTCTTTACTTAGGCTTTAAACCTCTTCAAATGATCTCCTTACATTTCTGCAGTAGCATCCTTCTCCAAAAATAGCCCCTTCATTCCTTTGAAGATTAACCAAAAAGAACAAAACTGCACCTACAGTAGTTTCGTAGCGCGCTACGAAACTACTGTGCATGTTGAGTCATCAGCTTCTCCCAACTCATAATGAATTTTAAGACACTAAAAGAGGTTTTTGTAGATAGTTATGTTAGGAAGAACAACCTCTTTCAGTTTTCCAAAATATTCTTTCAGTTGCTCAAAAAACCTCCTGGAAGTTGACTACTTAAAATAGTTTTTCTGCTAAAAAATGCTGCTTCAGTGATTTCATAGTGCAAAACTGGTCTTTTACACTGTCTATGCTATGAAAACGTGGATTCGTAGCTAATTTCAAAAAAAATTCAAAACGACTTGAGATATGACTTCTAAATACAAGGTGAGACTTCTAAGACATGGAATAAGGTTGTCAAACTTTGTTTGGAAATGAAATATGACCTTAAAAGACTTTTAACCCTATGACCTAACCCTTTAAGCATGAAATGACCTAGAGACCCTTTAACACCATGACTAGAAGAAGGGTTTGGAAATGAGAATGACACTGTTGAGACTCTAATCCTATCACTTATCCCTTTAAGTATGCGATGACTCAAAACTTATTATAAGACCATGACTAGAAACAAGGCAAACTTTCCAAAGTTCAAAAAAAATTAGAGTGATAATAGATCTATTAGCTTCCTCTGGTTGAAAGTAGAAGTAGATTCTTGTCCTATGCTTTAGTACATTGCATGATATTGTGAATGTACAAGATTTTCTACACCGTGAACCGGATAAATTGGATGATTTGTTTGAACATTCCTCTACCTATTCTACAGTTCTATTAAGAATGGAAAATCAGTTAACTCCCGAAGAAAAAGGTCAATTTGTTTAATATTTCAGTTCTCGGATAACTAAGATTCCATTACAGTTGTTATAGTTGTCTTCAAAACAATCACTTGTATCTACTACTCAACTAGAGACTTCTGTGGAAAAAGATGTGCTTCATGAGACTCAACCATAGGTTGATATTATTTATTTTCCTCCTTAGACTAATGAATTTATTCTTGATTCTGAATTGAATAAATCAAGGAATGAATTCAACATGACTTTAAGTTCCATGGGTACAACCCATAATCTAATTTCTACATCATCACAACAAATATAGCAAACATATATTCAAGGGAGTACTAGGAGTGATGATAAAAACAACAAATTAGATACAAGATATAATATCTTCTATTCCTGATAAGAAGGATGTTGAGGTTATTCCTGCTTTTTCCACCTCTGAAGTGATCTTACATGTAGAAGAAATTCCTCCTATAGACATTTTTAATAGTCAACATAAAGTTGTGGTAAAATGAGGAAGGAAAAGGAGAAATTTAGATCAGTCTCAGTCATTGATTTCTAATAAGGCCTATTCTTTCGAAGTCTTATGGAAAGGATCCACTGCAACCCCAACATATGAGTTGGGGAAATTGACTAAGCTCACCGATGCTTATGCATCAACTGCCATTGATAAAGCCACAAAAATCCAGAAAATTATGAAGAATAAAGAAGAAAGGATTTCCTTGCTCGAGCAGACTCATGAGGTTGAGAAATAAAAAATCAATGAGTAATGGCAGTCATAGTTGACCAAATTACAACAGAGGTTTGATTCCATAAAGGTGCAATATGATAAAGATTTGCAGATAAAAAGTGATCAAATCTAGGAAATAAAGAAGAAGATTGAACAATTGCATGTCAATCATGAACTGACAGAGTTTAAAAAGGAAGCTAAGGAGTTGAATGATCTTCTTGGGCATCAACAAAAGGTCTTCTGTAATAAATTGGTGATAATCCAAGATAATTGTAAAGTTGCAGATTCCATTGTAGATCAATTGTTAGACATGACCAATTACTTTGAAGAAATGAATGAAAAGCTCACAAATTTCCTCAATTGGAAATAAAGTGTAGAGGGTAGGTATGCTAATCTACCAAAGATTGGTGAGGCCTAGAAAATCGTTATTTTCAGAGAATGGGAGATTTGAATGAAGCAGGCCGAAGAAACCATAAATAAGGCCCAAAATCTTGCTAGCATAATTGTTGAATCGGTAAATGATAATTTTCTGCCATTTAATCTCATTCCAAATTTCCCCAAGGGTACTTTTCCATATGCCAAGATATTGTCAAAAATGTCGCAGGAAAGATCTCTAAAATGATCAATAAATTGTCCAAAGTTAGTCTTGGACATCAATGGCAGTTTCTAGTGAAGCCTCACAACCAATGGTGGGTCCTCCGATGCCTTTCAAACATCACCATGTAGATGCTTCCGTCCTTAAAAAAGATATTTTTATAGGTCAAATGAGGTTCAACCCCAAACATCCACTGGAGCTTAACAATTTGATTTATATCTACAAATTGCAATAACTAATTATTGGACAATCTTATTCCCGAGCTTGGAAATATGTTGCAATTGTTTCTTAATTTTTCTATTGTTTTTGTTTTAGTTGAAGAGTTTTTAGGATAGTTTATTTTTATCTTTTGTATGTAAAGCTATAAATTCCCTCTCTGAGATGGAGAAGGGGTTCTAAATTTTTCCAAGAACAGACTTAAATTGCACTATTATATTTAAGTTTTTCTTAATATTATGTTGAACCACTTGCATTTCCGCAATGAGAAAAACTATAATGTATCAGGGACTACTATCCTATTTATTTGTCTATTGGCTTTGAATAGAATTATTATATGTTATTGTTCACTTGTATGTGTGAAAAGTAGTCTATCATGGTCACTATTGATATGCTTGATTGAAATTTGATTTATACTGTGAGCAACAAGATCTCAAACATATGTGATGTTATAAAAAATTAATTTAATTAGCTATTTAATTAAATTATTTTTTTTAATTGCATAATGATCGCATAATGATCTACCTTATTGTGTTAATTGTGAGATCTTTATAGCACATATGTCATCAACTTACCCAAGTTTAATAAGTAGTTTATATTAGATCTTATTTTAGCTGTCATTACATATTAGAATATGTTATCACTTTCCATCCCACTCCATATAATTTTACTCAAGGGAAACTAGTCCTATAATTCTAGCTAGAGCCATCATTCCAAACATAAAAGGAGATGATTTAAGGTCCCAAGTGGGTGGTTTTCCCCAATGTTAATGAAGTCATTTAACACCATCAACATAAAGTTATATATCAAATCTATTTTATGTAATTATTGATTAATGATCAAGTTGTTGGGTAGTTTTATCTACCAACTCATAAATTATGTAAGCTTTTTAACAATGTGATAGGAATTGATCTTGGCATGTGTTTATTGAGATTGTGTTTCCTATTATTGTTCCTTGAGTAGGCTACAAACCCCTATCTATTGTGGTAGTATTGGAAAGTTTTGTGAGAGTGCATTGTGTTTCTCAAGGGGACTACGAGGCCCTGTGCACCATGTAATATTGTCAAGCTTGATCATTATGTTATGAGTAGGTTTACTTCCTCTGAACCCTAAGGATCATGGAATATTGGGGCATCTTACCCACCCACACATAGGATTTTTTTTTCTTCTATAATGCAATTTTCTAGCCAGCTGTCATACATTATTTATTATATGTTGTCTTTTTCTTTTCCTTTAGTTTCACAAGTTATCTACAACCTTAGGTTTTTAGCATGTAACTTAGTTGGCATGATTGTGCTTAATATTTTCTTAAAGGTTGAATATTAATTTCCTAAGATTTTCTTTTCTATGGTGACATTTTATTTACTTTGTTTATACAGGTCATCTGGTCACATAGTGGTCACTATCACCCAACTGAAGAAAACTTTTTTGAGTTTCTTGCTTTTCTAGGGGACAATGGCATTGTCATTGTTGATGTTGAGATATAAATATTTTATAGTCTACTTTAGTTTATATTTCAATGTTCATTGTCTTTCATGTTTTATACTTTGCATTTTATCTTCTTTAATTTTCAGAAGAGGAACTCAATATTGATGGTAAGAAGCAAGAATTGAAAAAAGAAGAGAACAATAACATTGGAGCAACATATATAGAAAGATAGAGAGAAGAGAACCCGTCTAGTGATACCCTTAAAGCCAATATCTCACATAAGACACACACATACAAATTGATGGTAAAGTATTTAGAGTTGGTGAATTCAGCTACAATGCCTTGACAACATAATGATAATGTTTTGAAATGATGAAACAATATTTCATGTGTAAATTGTAGTCCAACCAATATTAAGTTGGAAACTCATATTGTAATACTTGATGTTTCATATAATATAATTTATGTGGTTGAAATTATTTATAGTTGTATTTGATATTACTCGGTGTTGTAATTAACATATGTAACTTTGTGTTTTCATATTAAATGAACATGCACATTATATTATATTTCTTTTAATTTATTCACAAAATCATACTAATTAATTTATGTTGATTAATCATGAGCACATACAATCAATCTAAAACTATTAAATTAGTAGTTTATATTGATTAATGATGAATATAAATAAAATGAATATACAACAACTAAATTAATTGTTTTTAATGATTATTAATGAAAGTAAATGAAATGAATATAATCTACTAAATCTGTCATTTATATAATGAATAAGAAACTACCAAAAAAAGATAAATGACTACTGTAAATGATAACTTTTTTATTACAAATGACAACTAATTTTGAATATATATGACTATTAGTAGCTAATTTACAATATCTTATAACATGACCAAAATTTAGTCATATTTCTTTGGTCATTAATTGGCTTCAAATGATAACAAAAAATTGCATATATATGACTATTAGTAGCTAATTTATAGTATCTTATAACACGACCAACATTTTGGTCATATTTATTTGGTCATTAATTGGTTTTCTCAGGTGATCATGTAGTAGTATATTTTGCTGTGTATTTGGTCATTGATTGTGACAATTAATATTAAATCAATGATTAAATTAACAACAAAATTTATGGCTAAATATAATACTATATGATAAAATTGAGACAACCAATTAATGATTAAGCTAAATACAACTTCTTCTTCTTCTTCTTCTTCTTTTGTGTTATAAGGTACTGTAAATTAGCCACTATTGGTCACCGACTGAAAAATGGTCATTTATATGCAATTTGTTGTTGTTTTTTTAGTAATTAATTAGCCATTTTGTACTAGTGTTTTATACACAGTATTGCACAAGGATACGGGCAATGGTCTTTGTAAGGAATCATGTTTGAGGCCTTTGCAATAAACATGGTGAATGCATAATTTAATGCACCAAATATGCAGTGAGTTGTCCTAGACTCCTTGACTAAATGGAGTAAATCCGGCCCCATAATTTCCACAAAATATATGAAAATTTCCACTGGTCATCCATCGAGATTGAGACTTTTATCTCTTTTCATAGTTTTTAAAGAAATCACCACTTCCTCCATGGTGATTAGCCTCCCCATATTCTCATTTCCCTCCTCATAAAACATAACCAGCTAATATTTAATGATCTCCAATTGTTTTTCAATATCCACCATATCCTTGGCCCAGTGTAGATTACTAAAGTAATAGACTACCTCCAAATGAAGATCCTTTAGAGAGGATATACAAATTCCAAATGAATCCTTACACTAGTAGAAAACAATGAAATTAGTGACCAGGTGACTAAAAATGTTAGTCATCACAACCTTTCCAAGTGAAATACTACCTAAAATGAGCAATCTTAAGTGATCTAATTCAAAACGACTAACATAAATGACTAATTTAGTCTCAGGTTAAAACATACGACTAGATAATAAGTAATGCAACTAAAAATGAATAACGTGAATGACTAATTTAGTTTAATAATAGAAATATGACTACTTAAAAAGTACTACAATAATACAAAATAGTCATTTATGGTAGTCATTTTAATTGTGCACTGTTTTTTTGGATTCAGAATACATGTTATGATAGCTTGTTATGTCATAAATATAGATGATATTTATGTAACCTTTGACTCAATTGGAGGGTTAGAATACATTAAAATAGGAACTTTATGAGCTGGTTATTCTTCAGTTACAGAGGCCTAATTTGTTTGAGCAGAGTAAGTTCCTTAGTCCTCCAACGTTTTGGTGTATGGCCCTTATGGAATTACTAGGAAAACATTACTTGTAAAGTCAATAGCAAGAGAATCAGGGGTTTATTTCATCAATGTAAGGCTAGCCAATCTTGCACTAAAGAGAACTCGTGTTAATATAGAATTCGATAAATATTCTTTTTTTAACTATTCATTTTAATATATTCTTTGAAATATAAATTAATCGAATAGGCCTGGAGTATGCCCTAAAACTGCTTCTTCTTGGCTAAGAGCTCATCTTCATTGAGCATAACGAAACATGTTAATGGGCGAAGACATAGAGGCATCTGGTAAGCATGGAAGCCCGACCCTTTACAGACCACCAACGAGTCATTCCAGGTGATGTGGTTTTCCTTGACTAACAGTTGTGAGTTAGGATGCATTCATAGATAGCAACTAAAGATGGATGTCTTCACTTCTGGTTTGAAAACTAAGTTATAATAGGGTTTCCCATTATTGAAAAAATGCAAATTAATCAATTTGCATGGGATTTTATTTTTATTAAAATTTAAATGGAAAATGTAAATGAAATAGTAAGATTACATGTTTCAAAATAAATAAATAAAACTTTACACCAAGACTATTGTTAATAGATAAAATTATTTTACACCATTTTAATTTTAATGACAACATAAATGCATCTTGTTATTAATAAATTAGGGAAAATATAATCCCTCCAAGCACATTAAATTTGAATGATATTTCCAAGCGCAATAAATTTGAGCAAGATTTTGTGATAGGTGGAAAGTTCAAAAATCCATCTTAACTTTCAACTCACACTTGGACAACAATTCCATGCTTCC
The DNA here is from genome assembly GCA_031772625.1 of Pinus tabuliformis. Taxonomy (NCBI): domain Eukaryota; kingdom Viridiplantae; phylum Streptophyta; class Pinopsida; order Pinales; family Pinaceae; genus Pinus; species Pinus tabuliformis. Next base: position 696,142,915 of record CM062805.1, on the reverse strand, counting down.
TTCTGAGTTCAGTGTTCCTCTTTTTGCCCAAAACCCCATTGATTGTTTTTTTCATTTTTCCTCCTTTTGCCTGATGCAAAATGTTGACGAAATAAGGTGGTAGTCTAAAAATAGACTAATGGTTAAGTTTATAACCAATAAACTACGTTTAATCGGATTCTGTACGTGACCTTTTTCCCTTGAGGGTCTCGCTTTTCTCATTGAACACTGTCGGACCCACTTTAACTTTACCTTTTAACAAGCGCTTCACTCTGCACCATTGATCTTCTCTCTCCAAATCTAATGGCTATCGCTTTCCCCAATCACCAACTGGCCTGTCGATTTTCCATCGTTGATCAACTTCGCCCGATCCAATGGTCGTCGCATGATCTCGCGTGGACTCTAGCACGATCATTATCACTCTGGAGGCATGCGAGAAAAGTTGTTTTCTCTCTCCTTTGTTTGCTACGTGTTGAGTGCAGAGGCTAATCGTGCGACTTGGAATATTACCATTTACCACCTTTTGAGCATGCGATATACTGCTTCCTGTTCATCAAATACAACCCACGTGCTTTAAATCAAAACTTTAATAAAGTGCTTAAGGAAGGTTTAGAACTTAATCCCAATATTAACCTTTAATGCTAAAGGACCACAATTAACGATAAAATACATAAACGCCGAGATTTATAATTAAATCGTTAAAATAGAGGAAATACCCATTTAGGGTCTAGAACACCAATACGCAGACACAAATGAACTTCTGCACTAGAATTAACACACAACTGCACACTTAACCAATTTATTCAATAAAATAGGAATTACAGGGTCTTGGCCCTCTCTGCTCAATTAAAGTAATTTTATTTGACCTTTGTCACAACCTCAAACCCTATCTATCACTCAAACTCTCTCTTACTCAATCAAATCCCTATCATCTTAGCTAATCCTTCTCTATTACATTCTTTTCTCTTTTATGATTCAAATCCTATATTAACTGCATTAACAAATCGATCTCTATTTTAATTAATCTAACAATTAAATCTCTATTCTTAAGCTCTGTTACACACCTATGCTAACAACTTATCCCTTAGTCTAAAAATAATATAATTTTCTAATTATTACAATAACGAAATAAAGATCATTTTCGAGAGATCCAACCCTCTCTACTAAAACTGACTTTTGACCACTCAGGTCAATGAAATTCAACTCATTTAGCCACAACATGTGAACAAACAATCACATTGCTAGCTAAGTTCGGATTCTCCTGCATCAGGCTCCCGGGGAAGAAAAGAATCATCCCTCAGACTTTCAGGGTTTACTCCATACTTCTGCAACTTTGCTGTTGTCAACCAACTAGCATCATCCACTAGTTGTCCTTTCTATTTGACTAGATACTAAAAATAAACTTGTCCTCTGGTTCTTTTGGATACTCTTTTCTCCAAAACAGCTTCCACCTCTTTCTTGACTGTCTTTGGCATTTGTTCTTCCCAGTTCAAAGTTTGAACTTCATCTTCTGTAGGTTCCTTCTGTAGCTCTATCTCTATCTCATTGTATGGATGCAAATCTGCAACATTGAAGATATATGATATTCCAATTGCTTCTGGCAATTAAATTTCATAAGAATTAGTTGAAAAATTTCTTACAATTCTACATGGCCCTATCTTTTCCATATTTAGTTTATTGTAAGTCTTAGCAGGGAATCTTTCTTTTCTCAAGTATACCATCACTAAATCCCCCACTTGGAATTCTTTTTCTCTTCGCTTCATATCAGCTCTCTGTTTTTATTTGCCACTGCTTTCCTACAATCTGCCTTTGACATCTTCTTGTAGTCTCTGCATCTACTCTGCAAACTCTTCAGCTTTTGCACTTCTTGTCTCCTGTTTACCCAAATTTTTGAGCTCATACACACCTCTTGGATTCATTCCAAAAACAATCTAAAATGGACTCATTCCAGTACTTCAGTTTGGAGTGTCATTATAACCAAACTCTGCTTGAGCAAGTGCTAAATCCCACTGCTTAGGATTTTGATACACTAAACTTCTCAATATGTTCCCCAAGATTCTGTTTACCATTTCGGTCTGTCCATCTATTTGAGGATGGTATGTTGAACTGAAACTAAAGTTAGCACCTAATTTCTTCCAAAGAGTTCTCCAGAAATGCCCAACAAACTTTGTATCCCTATCAGACACAATACTTACAGGCAATCGATGTAACCTTACAATTTCTGAAAAAAACAGATCAGTAATATGTGTTGCATCACTAGTCTTCTTACGTGCAATGAAATGTGCCATCTTGGAAAAACTATCTACCACAACATAAATGGAATCATTCCCCCTTTGAGTTCTAGGTAACCCCAAAACAAAATTCATGTTAACTGCATCCCATGGTCGGTCCGGTATTGGAAATGGCTGGTACAATCCTGTATTTTGGCTTCTCCCTTTAGCATGTTGACATATCATGTACCTCTCAACAAATCTCTTAACATCAGTTTGCATCTTTGGCCAATAGTAAAAAGCATTTACCAGAGCAAAGGTTTTGTCTTGTCCAAAGTGACCAGATAGTCCTCCATTGTGTTTCTCCTTAATTATGTTTTCCCTCATATAACATTTTGGAATACACAATTTGTTACCTTTAAATAGTAAACTTACTTGGATAAAATAATCTAACCACTGACTCCTGTTATGAACTATTGGATTTTGTACAGCTGCATAAATATCTTTGAAATCTGCATCATCTTTATACATATCAACCATTTCTTTAAATCCTACAATACCAACTCTTAATTCTTGCACAATGAAATTTGCCCTGCTCAAAGCATCGGAAACCTTGTTCAACTTACCACTGGTATGTTTGATCACAAAAGTAAAGCTCTGTAGAATCTCTACCCACTTGGCATGTTTCTGGTTCAATTTTGGCTGGTTGTTTATGAACTGTAATGCATGATTGTCATAATACAATATAAACTCCTTTGGTAGCAAATAATGTCTTGATTTTTTTAAAGCTTGCACAATAGCATAAAATTATTTATCATAAGAAGAATACTTCTTCTTACCTTCATTTAGTTTCTCACTAAAGTATGCTATTGTTCTCTGTTCCTGACTCAAAACTGCTCCAATTGCAACTCCACTAACATCTGTTTCAACTTGAAATACTTTTCAAAATCAGGTAAAGATAAAGCTGGTTTATTTGTGATTTTCTTCTTCAGCAACTTAAAATTTCTGTCTACTAGTTCTGTCCACTTGAATGGCTGATTAGTCTCCTTGATTGTTTCAAGAATTGGTGCACAAATCTGACTAAAACCTCTGACAAATTTCCTATAAAACTTGCAAGACCATGAAAGCTTCTTACCTCAAATATGTTCCTTGGAATAGGCCAGTTCCAAATCATTTGGACTTTCTCTGGATCCATTTTCAATCCTTCTTTAGAAACTACAAATCCCAAGTAAATTAATTCTTCTTTCATGAAACTACATTTCTTCAGATTTACCAATAGTTTCTCTTTCTACAAAGTTTTTAAAACCAACTTAAGATGCTCCAGATGTTCTTCTTTGCTTCTACTAAAAACTAGAATATCATCAAGATAAACAATAACAAACTTGCCTGCATATTCTTTCAAGACTTCGTTCATCAATCTCATGAATGTGCTAGGTGCATTAGTGAGTCCAAAAGGCATCACTAACCACTCATACAAACCACTGTTTTTTTTAAATGTAATCTTCCATTCATCTCCTTCTCTGATTCTTTCAGATCTATTTTAGTAAAATACTTTGACCCAATCAAACAATCCATCAAATCATCAATACGTGGTAAAGGAAATCTATACCTGATAGTGATCTTGTTTATGGCTATGGAATCAGTACACATATGCCATTCACCTCCTTTCTTTGGACTAAGTATTGTTGGTACAACACATGGACTAAGACTTTCTCTAATTAGTCCCTTATCCATCAGTTCTTGCACTTGTCTTCCAAATTCTGCATTCTCTTGAGGAGTTAATCTGTATGCTGCTTTGTTTGGCAAACTTTCTCTTGGTATTAGGTCAATATGATGACTAATACTCCTGATTGGTGGCAATGCATTTGGAAACTCATCCACAATAATATCAGCAAAATCATTCAACAGAGTTTTGGTTTCTTCAGGTAAATCATCTAAGTTTGTGGAAGTCAAATTACCTTAGGTCTCCCTATGACATCAAAATGCATTTCTTCACCTTTTCCAACCTCTTGCAACAGCTCCTTTCCACTCATTAGCATAACACTGTTTCCAATTGTTCCTTTGTCAGCTTCACCCTTCAATGGCAACAACATATGTTTATTTCCATCCTTCTCCAGAGTATAGGTATTTCTCCTTCCATCATGAATAGATTTCCTATCAATCTGCCAAGGTCTTCCTAGCAATACATGGCATACATCCATTGGCATTACATCACACAATATCACATCTTTATAAGTACCAATCCGTATCTCTACCTTGCATTGTTCTGTCACAATAATCTGATGTCCTTTTTGCAACCATGAAACTTTGTAAGGAGTAGGGTGTACTGTCTTCACTAATCCTAACTTGTCCACCATTTCTGTAGAAACAAGGTTATCACAGCTTCCACTATTAATTATCACTTTACAACATTTGCCTTTGGATTTGCATGTGGTTCTGAATAAATTCTTTCTCTGAGCTGGTTCTCCAGTCCCTTTCTTGGCCTTAAGCAATAACCTTTTCAACAACAAGGATTCTCCTACTTCAGGGGATTCTTCCTTGTCTGCAATTTCAGGTTTTTCTTCCTTTGCCTCCGCCACATTCACATTCCTCTGACTTGTTGCTTTATTATGAGGATAGTCCCATGATCCATGTCCCCATTCTCCACATGTATAACATCGAATATCTCTTCCTCGGCCTCTTCCTCTGGGTGCAAATCTCCCTCTATTAAAGTCTCCTCTCTATGGTAGTCTACTACTTGAACTTCCCGCTTCACTCTGATGTTGCTGAAACCTTGGTCTAGTAGTTCCTCTACCTCTTACTGAACTTTTCCCTCTATTCCTTTGATTTTGTTTCCTCAACATCTTCTCTTCTGCCTTCAAACCTACTTGATAGGCATCTTCAATTGTCTTCAGACTCAGCAAGATGATCTCATCCTGTATGTCATATCTCAAGCCATTGATGTATCTGGCTACCTTCTCCATGTCATCCTCTGCATGTCCTGCTCTAATACTCAGCCTATAAAACTCTTCTGTATATTCTTTGACAAACATTCCTTTTTGCCTTAAATTTTGTAACTGTTTGAAAAGATTTAACTGATAATCTTTTGGCATAAATTTAGCTTTCATTTTACTCACCATTTTATCCCATTTGCTTGATCTTGGACTTTCTTTTTCTTGTTTTGGATGTTTGTAGTTCATCCCACCAAATAGCTACATGACCCTTCAATCTGGTAACTGCAAATTTCACCTTCTTTTTATCATCAAACTCCTCATAGTCAAAATATTTGTCCAATGAATTGATCCAATCCATCAACTCTTCTACATTGAGACTCCCTTCAAACACAGGAATTTCCACCTTTGGTTTTCCACCTACTTTAGCCAACATCTTGATAACTTTGGTAGTTTCGTTTTCCTCATCTTCTTCTTCCTCAGAAGATTCTTCTGCAGCATTGGAAACTCCTTCATTAGGAGCTCTCCTCTGAGCAGTCTCCATTGTGTCCATCCTTGTACGCAGACTCTATATCTCCTCCAGCAAAACGGCATTTGCTTCAGGTCTTCCTCGACCTATCCCATCTCCTCTTCTTGGTGGCATGTTTACTACAACCAAACTCAATCTCTGTGCTCTGATACCAAAATGACGCAGAAGGTTGACAAAATAAGGTGGTAATCTAAAAATAGACTAATGGTTAAGTTTATAACCAATCAACAATGTTTAATTGGATTTTGTACGTGACCTTTTCCCTTGAGGGTCCCATTTTTCTCACTAAACACTGTCGAAGCCACTTTAACTTTACCTTTTAATAGGTGCTTCACTCTGCACCATTGATCTTTTCTCTCTATATCTAATGGCTATCGCTTTCCCCGATCACCAATTGGCCCGTCGATTTTCCACCGTCGATCTACTCCATCCGATCCAATGATCGTCGCGCGATCTCGCACGGACTCTATCACGATCCTTATCACTTTGGAGGCACACGAGAAATGTTGTTTTCTCTCTCGTCTGTCTGCGATGTGTCAAGCGTGGAGGCTAATCGCACTGACTTGGAATATTACCACTTACAACCTTTTGAACACATGATATATCGCTTCTCGTTCATCAAATACAACCCACATGATTTAAATCAAAACTTTAATAAAGCACTTAAGGAAGGTATAGCAATTAATCCCAATCTTGACCATTAATGCTAAATGACCATGATTAATGATAAAACACATAAACGCCAATATTTATAATTAAAACGTTAAAATAGAAGAAATACCCGTTTAGGGTCCAAAACACCGATACACAGACATAAATGAATTTCTGCACCAGAATTATCACACAACTATGCACTTAATCAATTTATTCAATAAAATAGGAATTACAGGGTCTTGGCCCTCTCGGCTGAATTACAACAGTTTTATTTGACCTCTGTCACAACCTCAAACCCTATCTATCACTCAAACTCTCACTTACTCACTCAAATCCCTATCATCTCAGCTAATCCTTCTCCATTACATTATTTTATCTTTTATGAGTCAAATTCTATTCTAACTACATTAACAACTCGATCTCTATTTTATTTAATCTAAAAATTAAATCTCTATTCTTAAGCTCTGTTACACACCTATGCTAACAACTTATCCCTCAGTCTAAAAATTATATAGTTTTCTAATTATTACAATAACGAAGTAAAGATAATTTTCGAGAGATCCAATCCTCTCTACTATAACTGACTTTTGACCACTCAGGTCAATGAAATTCAACTCATTTAGCCACAACATGTGAACAAACAATCACATTGCTGGCTAAGTCTAGATGCTCCTACATCATTGCCTAACCCCATTGATTTTTTTTTCAAGGTTTACAACGATTTCAATTTGTGAGTCAGTGTGAGAATTTTGAAAGGAGTGGTATTCATTAATCTTATTAAGAATTGTCACATCACTTGAAAGAGGCAAGCAAGTCGTTGCACCTACGGGAAGGAAACAACAACAACAATGTGGCCCAGGGTAGATGATGTTTGGGGTTTTGGCAATGTACACCTTATGGTACTTCGTTGTGCAAATTTTCTCTTCGAAGAATCATGTCTATTTGGTGCTTCAAATGTCAAATATATTTTCTAACAGTGAGACCATGCTTAGGGTTTTATTCTGTGTTTGTGCCCTATTTTGCATTCCCTTCAGATTTTTAATCATATAACCATAGGAGTTTTGAACCCTAATAACATCAAGTTTCATACATTTTTAGGTTTGAAAGCTAGAAAATGTCATTGGTGAAACAAGAGGAGACCTTTGTTTCAATATGCCTATTGATTGAGATTATTACCTGATCGATTTCTCCATCTTCCATATCCCAAAGATCTCATTCAATTGTCACCAAGTGAAGGAGTATGGTCGTTGGGTTAGCTTGTGCGTCCATCTACATTTGATTTATATGCCCTTCTAGATCCAATTTTGACACCATCATCCTGATTAATATCTTCTCGAGGGCCTTCACACTATTTGCCCTCATCTTTGCTAGAGGTCATCCTCTCTCTCTTATGTGGACCAAGTGTAGGGACACATAGGGTAGATCATGTCCTCAAAATGTATGCCATAAGGGAAGCATTCTTTTGCTTGTTCCTTGTCAATAAATGTCATCAAACATAAGTTTCTGCAAACATGTTGTCTTCCACTTGGCTTCCAAACACAAGTGGGCTTCTCTCACCAAATAATAACATATCAATAAGAGTATTTTGTTGCATCATATGCAACCACTCATCACCAGTTAATGGTTCTTCATCAAATTTAACATCAACATAATTTTCATCCACTCTATTGTGGGATATCCGAGCATGCATGTGCTCATTGACAATTTCAACTTCACCAAATTCATCAGTTGCAGCTAGATTCACCAATTCACATATCACATTGCAGTCATCATCCACATGTGTCTCATCATAATGGGATTCACCATCATCTACACCATTCACATTGCAGTGGATTCCTTGAGAATTTATATTCTCTTGCTCTATTTCACACACAGAGGCTTTTGCTTCTCTCTCTGCAATCATTGTTGCATCTTCTTCATCCATATGCATGCTTGCATAATGGGTTTCAATTTTATGGTCTTGACAACCATCATCCACTTTTGAGTGGGATTCTCCAAGCTCTATTCTTCTCTTAGAGTCTTGTTTATCTACTCTCAGATCTATGGTTGACTCAACAAATTATAACACATCTTGTTGCTGCATGTCACTCCTCCTTGCACCAAATTATGCTTCTAAAATCTTCCACGCTTCTTTGGAAGATGTAGCTTTTGCTACCTTGTTTAGAACCGTTTCACCCATTGCTTGTGGAATGAAACTCAAAACCGAAACATATGAACCCAAAACATTGTCATGCTTGACATACCAAAAACCTTGCAGATGGATGGACTTTTGCAAAACCCTAATCTTTTTTGTTCATTAAAAACTCTTTTTTCCATTAAAATCCTCTTCCTTATATATATATATATATATGAAAAACCGAAACAACAAACAAATATCTTACTTAAAAAGTTATATTCTTCAAGCCTATATTCTCCTTCACTAACTTGGATATTATATACTTAAGTTAGTAAATCCATCAAGTCCAATGATAAAGTTCACTTCACTAAATAAGTATTAACAACCCAACAAACAAATATCATAATTAAAATTTTATATTCTCTTAAACCAACTTCACCATTATCTTAAAAAAATATACAATAATTTATATATAAATATGCATTTCCTACTTATTTAAAGCATCATGAAATATTTCAAAATTTAAACGAATTATAAAAACCTTTATAAACATCTCCCAAAGATTTTTTGAAAATATTTTTGTAAACCTTTTTTACACCGTACAAGTTTGTAATATTTAAAAAAAAACACTTCTTTTAATAAACCCTTTATAACTCTTTACAAACCTTTATAAGCGCAGACACTTTTCAATATACCCAAAAAACCTTTTGAATGATTTAAAAAAAAAAAAAACTAAACCTCAAAGATTTGACTTTTCAAACTTTAAAAAAGACTTTTCAATAATTTTCACACCCTTTCAACTTCCGACGGGCACGACTGCGACCCTTTTAAAAAAATACTTTCAAATTTTTTTTTTAAACTCTTTTAAACTTGCCTCAAGGGTTGGGTTTGTTTAAACTCTTTTAAACTTGCCTTAAGGGTTGGTTTTGGCCTTTTCCTGTATGTCTCTCACACTCTTTTTGATTGGATTCAAAGCATCAATAACGACTGTCAGCAAAGGAGGCAGCTGACACATTTTTTCTTCAATAAAAAAAATTGCTTGTTGCGATTTAGGGCAGCGACACTCGCTCTCTACAACCTTCTTTTTAATTAAGGTACAATTTATCACTGAGCAGCAGCGAAAATTTCAACCCTTTAGCTGCGTTGCAAAATCTCTGACTCTTTGGATCTTATCATTCCGATATCAATTTGAAGGAAAAGAAGAGGAGGAAATACAATTTCTAACAGACCGAGGGCATCCCCATTTTCTCTGAGAGCTATGGCAAGTCCGTTTAGTGTTTGAATGAGCTAGTTTTAATGTTGAAATCTGATGCTAACATTCTTCCTGTATTTTGGTAAGCTAAAATTCTTCCGGCATATGGCACATTTATGATGACCGCATCAAGGCAAAGAGCCTCTTCAACAACAACAAGAACATCAAGTTTTGCGGCCCTCTCACTTCCTTCGATTGGAATGAGAAAGAACCCAAGAGGATCAGCACTTCCAACATCGACACCACCTGCACCATTTAGGACATCAACAAGGAGGTCGTCGACACCCAGTTGATTGCCCATGACAAGGAGGTCTACGACATTGCCGGGGGGTGCTGGTGTTTTTTCCTCTGTCAATGCAGATGGGTCTGTTAGGGTCTTTGATTTGAGGGACAAGGAGCACTCTACAATTATCTATGAGATCTCTCAGCCTAATACTCCCCTGGTCAGATTGGGATGGAGGAGCACTCTCTGTCCCAGGTACATGGCTACCATCATCATGGAAAGCCCCAAGGTTGTAGTCTTGGATATCAGATATCCAACCCTGCCTGTCACAGAGCTCCAGCGGCACCAGGCCAGTGTCAATTCCATTGCTTGGGCACCACACAACTCCTGCCACATCTGCACTGTTGAAGACGACTCACAAGCCCTCATATGGGATCTCTCTTCCATGAGAAAACCTGTCGATGGCGGCCTCAATCCTATTCTTGGTTACACTGTTGGGGCCGAGATCGAGCAGTTGTAGTGGTCCTCCACTCAGCCTGATTGGGTCGCGATTGCCTTCTCCAACAAGCTACAGATCTTGAGGGTTTGAAAGGACAGGTCACATCAGACCGGTATTTATTGGATGGAGATGACAATTGTTCCATGGCTCTTATGATTCATTCCCTTCACTAAATGAGCATCTTCTTGGCTTTAGGTTTAGGCTTATTTAGGCAGAGGGAGACTTCTAAGCTCCTGTTTAAGGTGAGCATATGACTGACTGTAAATTATGGACATTGGAGATAAATATTGAAGGTCGTCAATTCTTTTGCCCTTTCATTCTTTTAAATAGTGTTAGGGTATATTGGCATCTCAACACTGAATAGAAGGGACATTCTATATCTTCTCTGTTTCTCTCTTATTCTCTTCGAAGTTAGACAATACATGCATTTCACACATGTAACTGGTGGTAGCTACCACCAGTATTTTGGTATGTTAGTCCTGGTGAAATTTGTTGGTGTACAGGGTCTTACGACATTTAACAAACATGAATTGAATGGTATATACGGCAAGGTGCAGATTGACGAATGGAAAGTAGCGCTCCGTAAAGCTTCCAAATATTAAATTCTGCGAATTGGATGAGCATAGGAGGTAAGGATTAGTAATATGCCTTTTTATTTGGTCGTTTGTTTCTACTAATTGTCAATTTATTTTTCCTCTCTCCTACATGCACAATAAGTCTTTCCATTCACATATGATCCCATATTCTGTCTATGAAAATTGTATGACTCTTCTGAGTAAACACTGCAAAAGAAAAAATCTAGATCTATTAGATTTATATATGTAGAGGAACATCATAGATTCCCTATTAGAAAGTATGGCTTCAAAGATGACTAGATTCCAGACTCTCATCATTAAAATACGCAAGTCGGCCCTTCCTATGACTTTGCATAAAATAGATTTTTTTACAATAAAATATCTACATGTATTCTCATTTAATTTCAATTTATTCCTATGTAGTTTTAGAACATTTCATTCCATTTCATCCAATTCCTTATTGGAACACATTAACTACTTTTTCAAATGCTTGATTTTCAAATATTTTCTCACCATTAACAGAATTCTCATGGAAGAGGAATGGAATTACTCTCTAAAAAGAACATTCTTTCCATGGGACTAAAGGAATATGACTTTGCATTGTACTCTTGATATCCTCTACTTTATCCAAAACATTCTTGAAAATATGCAATTTTTTTTGCACCTTCATCTACTAACACTACTCTAAAAAACACACACTTCTCTAATTTGAGTTATCTCATTCTTTGATGTTCAACTCTCCATCAAGCATAACACCTATAATTTGAGAATAAATTTTTTTCATCATGTCCCAAAACACTGATCTTCCCTCCATGCAACTTCAAGATTTTGTCCCCTGTAACGTTGGCATGGTTTTCACCATCGATTTGTGACATTGGGTCTATCCCAACATTCCACTCTTTTGTACTATGAATTTTCCTTAAGGTATAATGGACCTCTAGGGAGCCCTTTTCAACCCTTTCTCTTTTTCTATGTTTCATAAAACTTGTTCTTTTCATGACAAAATTTATTTCTTAATATCTCTTTGCTTTTAACCAATGGCATTGGAAATAACATTTAGAACCAAACCTTGCTCCTCAAAAGAATTGTGGTCAATTTTTTTGGGACAACATATTATCCTTATAAATGCAATAGGCAATACCTTGCGCTGACCACTAAATTTGTCCACATACATTACAAATATCATCATGGGAAAGATTCAAAACACCTTTGGATTTTCAAGCCTTCCCTCTTTCAAATGGTAGTTTGTGTTGCTTGCTTGTTATTCTTTCTTCTCACATGGATATCAACGATATCATGGATATCAACGATATCAAGGATATCAACCACCATTTATCATCCATAATCTTGTACAACCATTGTTCCTTTGTATCTAGTTTTACTTATCAATAACAAAGCATATTTCTTTCCAAAACATTGAAAAATAGAGTAGGCTTTATAATTTCACTAACTAAAAGAAAATTTTACTTAAAATAGGAAAACAAAGCATATTCATCAACATGGAGGTATATACCTCTCACCTTGACCTACGCATTACAATTCCATTCAATAGAGTGCTTCTTTTTATCACCCAGAACCACCACAAAGTGGTTTTGTCTTTTACAAATGCAATAAACCAATCATTGTGGTTAGTGATATGCTTAGTAGCTCCATAATCAAAGAATCACTATGTCAACTTATCTCTTGCTTAAGATGCAATGAAAGCATAAATTATTCTTCATGTTTTGTGACATTGATCTACTTCTTTCTCAATTTCCAATTGTTATACTACTCATCTTGAAGCAAGAGGCTTGTAGTTGTTGCTAGTAGTTCCTTCTTTCTTCTACTTTCCTTTGTCATTAATATTTGCTTCAAAGGTATTTTGGAGTGCATCATTACACTTTTGAATACTTTTTACTTTCAAGTCCTTGTGCAATATGTGATTATTTAATTTCTCAAATATTATGAATCTCTCACAACCTTGACCAAATTGTGAAGGAATTTTCCACATCGTGCTCTTGGGGGAGCATATAGTACATCATGAACAATTCTATCAACATATAAAATAGATACCACCGGAGTAGAAGAAGTAGGGTCCCTCTTCAAATATTTTTTCCCTATCCAGAGAATCCTTGCAATCCAATTGGCTGCCTACACATGATGATCATAGGCCTGCAATAGAATCTTGATATCATTCATCACTTGCCCAACCCAAACTTTAGACTTCCAGTTCCAAATAGGGAAATAGCCCTAGGCTGCTTGAGATGAGCACTTGCACCGGTGAGATGCTTTGATGGGTTGAAACCTCGGTTTCTCCTATGATGAGAGATGATGGATCCACCATATTAATGATGGTTATGGATGTATTTTTTATAGGTGTGATACCTAGGAGGACCTACCATAGGTGTCTGATTTGTTTCAGGAGTGAGAGGTGGTAGATCTATATGATTGTTGGCTGGCATAGTTTCATTTTCAGCAGGTGAAATGCCTAGGAGGACTTGTGATAGGTGGCTAAATTTTTTGATAGGTGTCGGTGTTTTTCACTTGTGATAGGTGGAGGATCTTCTTATTATTGCAAATTTTCCAAGATGGAAATGGCTTTGGTTTCTTTCTTGTCCTTTAAGTCTATGTCTAGTGTTGAAAGTTGGAACTTAAATGCGATGTGCATAGTGGAGCTTCAGGACATGTGACATGACAATAATTTATTCCATAGGATTCAAGAACAACACATAAACATGTTTGTTGAGCTTAGTGATTATGCTACTTATTACATAAGAGAAGTTGTCTCCATTTCCTTTCAGATGCCATTTCGTGATGTTCTTGAGTTGGATAATGTCTTATTTTTTCTAGTTAGAAGAAGAATTTTCTTTTAGTTTCTTGTATGATTGATGTATAGTGGAGAGTTTCTTTTGAGGGAAAACAATGAACCATTAATGATTTTAGTCTAGATACTTTAAAGACTTTGGCAAGAGGGATGAGAGAGGGTGACCATTACAGGGTACTTGCTAATACAGTGGAACTTGTACATTCTAGTGAGAGGCTGGATGAGCCTTCTAGCTTTGGGGAGGCATATATTGATCTTGCATTATGGGATGATATGGATGGAGGTTCGGAACCTTTGATGGATGATGATGTTGGGGTTGAACCGAAGGTTGCAGTTGATGGGATTATTATAGAGTATAATGTTTGGGTTGATGGATTCTCCCAGACACAAGAATTATCCCATGATGTTACACTTGCTTCAAAATCCTCTTGGGATGAGGAAGTTGACCTAGTCTTGGTTGGTTCAATTGCCGGAGAGTTGGAGGTGTGCATGAGAGTGATTTTCATTTTGATATGTTTTTGATGGCCATGCATAGGTTGTAGCCTATAACATGAGTTTGTTATTCTAGGATTGAAAAGTTGACTTGTGCAATTTTTTTTTTGTGTGACTTTGATAGATGTGAAACACTTGTCTTGGTCTTTGTATGGAGATGTCCCAGACATCTATGGATGTGGTGTCTGGATTTATTGTATTTAAGAGTAACAAAACAGTGAGACGATTTGAGTTTCACATCTGTTGTACTTTGTTGTTATTATTTTCAGTTTGATGTGCACTAGTTTCTAGTAAAATCAAATCACAGTTTTGATAGTACTTTTAGGTTTTTTGATGATTCTAACTAGGTAGGCTAGGTTAGATTGTTATGATTGTTACCGTGTGTTGATATTTTCAATGTTAAATGTTAGTCTTACAAGTAAAGGACTAGGACATTCTTGGTGAATGCTAGGAATAAATATTAAGTTTGTGACATGTTAATCTAAACTTTAAAAAGTTAATAATAGGTTAGGTGTGTCAACCAGCTTCAGTGGTTACGTTTGCGAAAAATAATTGTCTTATGTATATGCATTATTTTATATTACCTATTGCGCATAGGTGTTCTTCTTCAGCCTAGACAAAGCAACAACAGAGTTCACCTTTTAGTAAGGGTGTGCTATAGGACCAAACATTGCAATGTTGGGAGAGGGTGATCTTATGAGAGAGATCTTCATGAAGGGTATATTTTTTTTATAAACCATCTCTGCTATTTTTGGTTTGCAAGAGTTATTGTGCATTAGTTAGGTAGGGTGCACTTCCCAAGGGGTTTTTCAGATGCTCGTGGTTACACCTGAACATGGGCACATTGATGGTAGAAGACACCTTGTAGGTGTAACACACTCCTTGTATGCATATAATGTTGAGATTACAATCATGAGTGGAATTCAATCTTATTTGATGACATTAACTCCATGAGGGTGCATTCCTCAAAGCCTTTTATGAGGCAGTTGTGACCTCCCTTCACTCTCTTAGTCTATAAAGAGAGAAGGGGCACATTAGCTTAGCAGTGAAAATTAATGTGTATGGTATCTTTAAGTTGTTCATAGAGATTGTGTGTGATGCCAAGTGACAATAATAGTTTTTGTTTTTGTTTTGTTTTGTTTTTGTTCTTTTGTTTTGTTTTGTTTTGGTTTTTTTTATTTTTATTTATTTATGAGTAAGACAGAGTTAATGCGACTATTGTTGGAGCTCATCCTTGCTGTCTAGAATGTTTCAGTTCAATGTGTCATGTAGATTAGGCTCTAATACCCTATCTAGCTGTTGTGGCTTGCTGTCCTAATTTCTTG
Organism: Pinus tabuliformis; assembly: GCA_031772625.1. NCBI lineage: Eukaryota > Viridiplantae > Streptophyta > Pinopsida > Pinales > Pinaceae > Pinus > Pinus tabuliformis. The sequence goes on along the minus strand of CM062805.1, from coordinate 696,127,328 downwards.
ATTGCAGATGTATGTAGATTAGTCATTTCCTATCTACTATTTTGAGTTTCTCATAATATTTTGTGTTTTCACTCTTGAAAATACCTTACAAAAGTTTTAGTGTATATATCTAAAGGCTTGATAGGGGGAAACTAAATTTTCAGCTTTAGTTCCTATAGGTTTCATTCTTTGAGTGTAGACCTAATCAATAATTTTGAAATTGAGATGGTATCAGATCTGTACATGTTGGAACCTTTGTATGAAGTATTTGTGCCCATGAACACACCCATATTTTAGAGGATTTGGGACATTTATATCTAGGAAGAAATGATTTGAGAAACAGTGGCAGCTAGAGTTGAGAACGTGAATGGCCTAGTAGTCATTGGCGGGAAGAATAAAGATGAGAAGGGACTAGGAATGGTAAGAAAGATGATAAATGTCTCATTCTGAGAGGGAGGACTTGAGGAATGTGACTGGTTGCAAATGTCACAAGAAGGGATGCTATGCAAGCCAATGTTTAAAAATTTAGAGAAGGGTAAATTATGATGACTCTCATTGATTCTGAGAGTGCTCATAACATCATTGATACAAAGATGGTAACTTCTTGCACCTAAAAGTAGTCCAGTTATAGAATTTCCAAACATTCATGGCCAATGCTAGTATGATGGAGTGCAAAATGATGGTCAAAGGGACGAAATTTCAATTGGAAAACTATGAGGGCTGATGTTGTTGTTGGAGCTCAATGGTTGAATATCTTGGGAGAATTTTGCATGACTGTGGAGGAACTTTACCTAAGATTTGAGGAAGGACGACAACTGATTAGTGTTAGCAGACTAGAACTGAGAGAAAATGACCTGATTACACCAAACAAAATTTCCAAATAGGTTGCAAAGAATAAGCTAAGTTTCACTTTCCTGTTTAATTCCACGAAGGGTTTGCATAGTAGGGTAAGGACCCAAAAAATAACAATACTAAAGGAGCAATGGTTGATTGATGAATTTGCAAGTATTGTCCAAGACCTATGCCACTAACTACCATTGGGTAGAGGAAATATCTACCAACAGAAGAGGAGACATAGTGAGGCCTAGATATTCTACAATACTCAACATTACAACTAATTTGGCAGAAAATCATTTCAAGGAAGGGGGCTATTACAATACTTGATACTCAACCTTAAAAGTAATTATCATGGAACCGTTTTAAGCATGACAATATTCTAAGTGGTTCAAATGAAACACAAATCTATTTGTGGGACATTAATGCACCTGCCAAAAACAAAGTGCTTGAGGCCCAACAAATATATAAGGTGATTTATTTTGACAGATGTTATTCAAAGTAAGTTTGTGTCTGACTGCAAATAAATACACCCATCATAATGCCCTCTTATTATCATTAGGTTGGAATTTGAATATAGTTCATGAGTTGGATGAATTTTCCATATAATAGGATTGGTTCATATTTTGTTGTCTGTCAGTTGTAGCTTAGTAGAGGATTCTATATGAAATTGAACACACACAGGTTTTTAGGCTTCGAAAGTTATTTTATTTAGGTTTGTTAATGTTTCATGCTATTCAAGTTGTGTCAAAAGCCATTTTCATCCTAAAGTTCATTGGTTTTACATTATGGTAGCATGGAATAAAAAAAGGGTAAATACATTGTTAGAACTGAGCTCACAACCCCACAAATGTGACCATTAAAAGATGCCAAGATTATTCTTAATGTTTACTATCAATTTTTTTTTTTGTAGAAATTTAAGGGATTTGTTGGTGAGTTTTTGTTTATGTGTATTTTTGACTTTACAATGTCAATTTTGTTATTGTAGAGTCTCCACTTTACACTTGGTTATCCATCATTTCCTATAGTTTTCCCTCACTCATCTCTCCCTTTTGCTCTATTTTGCTGCATAAACTCACCCAGATCATTACATATGATGGCATTAAGCATGATTTAGGGATTTTGCTAATGTGTGACTGTTTTGTTTAGATTTTGACATACTTACAGGCATTCTGCAGCCATCTGCTGATTCCGCAGCCATCTGATGATCCCGCAGCCTTTTTGTTAATCTCAAGGTTCCACGTGTCATTTTGCCAAATGAGCCACATGGGCACTTAGGAATCAAGGTGCTCGAGGTTCCTGTGCTATCAGTTCAGCCAGCCACGTCATCTGTACCTCCGGTCAAAGGGGGTCAAGTTACGGTCAAATAAAGGCAGCTTAACGTTGATGCGTAAGCTGTTGGGTCACGTCGGTGGAAAAGGTGACTTGTCAGTGTTTTGCAAGCTGTGGGGAACATGATCCAATGTTGGATTCATTGCCCATAACGACCAGGACCTCCAGCTCGACCATGAAACATATGACGTGTTAACTGCACCTTTAATACGCATGATATTCAGTTTATTTTCCGTTTTATGCTTTACGCATTAGGCCATCTTGCAGATGCCTATAAATACTTGCGTCTGCGTACGCTTAGGTTACTTTTTAGTTGCTGCATTTTATAAACTTGTTGTTATTTTAGAGCATTCGAAGACTCTGTTTTTATAGTGTTGTTCTAGCACTCTGGACTGTATTTTTCTGCATATGGAGTAATAGAAACAGTGCTGTTTTGAAGTTTCCAATTCCTTGAGTCTCTTTTGGATGATATGAATGGAGGGCCCCTGTTCATGTTAGCCTTGTAAAGTATTTTATGTGCAGCATTTCCTTATTTCTATTCAGCATTTCTTTTAGTTGAAACATGTACAGCGTAATTTACTTTTTTGTTATTTCATTTCTAGCCTTTCTTTTTAGCTGATCAGCATTGTTCTTTTGCAGGTTTTTAAGCCCGGGATTGATTTTGTGTTTGTGTATTTGCTTAAATATCTAGTGGTAGTTTCAGTTGACAGATTCAAGTTGCTGCCTTTACTTTATTTTCATAGCTGATTTTTAATTTTATTTCTCAAAGTGGTTTGCTAACATATGAATGATCTCTTTATCATAAATTGTCTATCTTTTAGAGATCAGAATATTAATATCTTGCAGCTGGCTTTGGGTGCTTTTTAGACTAATCCTTAACTACTTTCTAATCGTGTCTTACGCAGTACTATGTGTTAGAGGCAGAGAGTTAGAGAGAGCTGAACATCATAACTAGTCTTTAAAGTAGATTTTTCTCATTTTTATCATTTCTTAGACTTATCTTTAGCTACTTCCTAATCGTGTCTTACACAGTACTATGTGTTAGAGGCAGAGAGTTAGGAAGAGATAAACTTTATCATTGGTCTTTTAAGTGATTTTCTTACTTTTTATTTGCAGCAGCGTGAATGGTGTCTAATGCCATTAGAAAGTGGTTCTTTGCTTTCAAGTCATTTCAAGTTATTTATTTCGTTCAAGCTTTTCCTTTTCAGCAAGTAGTTAGAAATCACTAATCACACACTCTCACTCATCTAGAATTCACTTTACACACACCATCACTCATCTGTTTATAAGTCACCACTCCATTTTAGAAAGATAAATTAACCACAAACAACACCCCCCAAACGACAAAAAGCTCTAAGAGGTTGCTTAAGTACATATAGTACACCTTCACTTCATCAGCTTACGAGCCCCGGGTTGACAATTAATGACATCAATTTAGAAACACTAAATTGACTAAACAGTTATCTTTGTTGAAATGTTTGATGACCTCATGTTAATGTAGGTCCATGAGGGTGTTGTGGAAGATGTTGCATGGAATTTAAGGCACGAGCACCTTTTTGATCTGTTGGATACAATCACCATTTGTTGATACGAGACTTTTATACATATGCAACTAATAAACCACTGTATTCAGTGGTAGTTCATTAATCTGAGGTAAGTCAACTTAGTGTATGCCTAATTATGAAATTTTGGTATTAGATGTAGTTTCAATATGTCATTTACCATGTTTTCTCCATCTAAATGCTCCTTCCTATGTTACAAATTTAACTTTTCATTTAATAAAAAAGGAAATACATACTCCTGCATGTTTGATTTCTATTACGGATTGGTTTCCTAGCTTTTTGTTTGGATAAATGCCAACTACAATGATTTTCTTCTTTAATATAATGTGTGTAGAAGTTTCTCAAAATACAGAATTCATATTAGTTTTATGATGCATTTCTTAATATATCTTTATTTGTCTGACTCTTGGTCCCCTCACTCATCCTCAGTTGTAAGCTCTAACAGGGCTTGTTGTCCTTTCTTCTCTTGCTCAATACTGATATTTTTAGAGCTTTTCAATTTATAACATCTATATTTGTAATTATATCTTAGCTTATACTCTCTTTTGCTAGATAGTTAATGTCCAATTCGTAAATGCCTTGGCACTCACACTTTGTACTAACAATAGATGTACTATCTTTGTTCCTTTGACATACTTTTGTGGTCATTTGGTGGACACAAATAAAATGATCTTATCTTATACTTGGAACACAACCTGTATGTGTATTTTTCCATATTTGTTTTATGTTTTCTTGTTGTTGGGTTAGCCCTAGGATATTTTTTGTCTCTATAATCAAATTGTCATAGAGTGAATGTCTCTTTGTTTTTTGTCAAGCCCAGGGATTTTCTGGGACTCTGTCTGTGTGTTCTCTTATTGAATCTTTACAAGTCCAATTTTTACAAGTCCATCTGCTTCAAGGGATAGACAAGAGACACCTCCCTTATCTCCAACCGAAACTCCTAGTCCTAGAATTCCTGGAATTCAAGAGCCAAGAGTTGACTCTCCTACACCTTCTATTGAGTTTGAACCAGGAAGAGACTCTTCTCTTTCTCCCACAGGAAGACCAATTGTAATTGAGGAAGTAGAATCACCTGAAGAAGAAGGAGAAATCTCTTCTCATTCACCCTTTGTAGAGGAACCAGAAGATTTTGAAATCCCTAGGAGAATCATCATGGCAGAGGAAAAAGGAGGTGGTAGAGGTAGAGGTAGAGGAGGAGGAGGAAATAACAATAATAATGGAGGAGGTAGAGGTCCCATTGGAGGAGGAAATAGAGATGGGGATAATTCATTTGGGTTTCCCATTGTTAATGAGGATTCCCGAGCCACCATGAAAAACATATCACCATCTGTCCTCCCTAACTTCCATGGGTTAAGGACTGAGGACCCTGAAACATTCTTATTTGAGTTTGAAGTTGTGTGTCGAACTTATGACTATCTGGATGATACTCAGAAACTCAAATTGTTCCCCTCAACATTAAAAGATCAAGCTTTAAAATGGTTCATGGGGTTACTCACTCAATCCATTAGGACTTGGGATGAAATGAAACAAACCTTTTTGGATAGGTATTTGGACTATTGTATGCCTACTAATCACAAGGACGAGGTATTTAAAATGATGCAAAGAGAAGATGAGAGCTTAGAAGATTTACTTGAAAGATTTCAATATAACTTGAAGAGAGCAAAAATGAGTACCTTGGATGAAGAGACCTTAAAAGCCCTCTTATTAAAAGCCATTAGGGATGAATGGATAGACATCTTAAACATGATGGGGAAAGGGGATATTTCTCAACTTTCTCTCAATGATATAGCAGAACTTTGTATCCATCTCTCAAGGGGCAAATCAAAAACTCAAAAAGGGCCTAGAGATCCTTCTCTCCTTAGGGCAAATAAATCTGCAACAGGATCAGTGAGTAGGGCTGAAATCGGCAGTATGCTTGATGAATTTAAAACTGACATCTTAGGGAGTCTTAGTGAACAACTTGATACCCTTAAGATTCACAATAAACAAAAAGCAGAAGCTGAGGCTTTGGCTATCTTTTGCCCGAAGTGTAAAAAGAAACATGCTTTAAGGGAATGTCCCTTAGATGCACACGTTGTAGAAACATGTGTAATTTGCTCAAAAACTCATGAGACCAAGGATTGTCCTTCAATTCCTGGCCTCAAAGCAGTCTTTCAAGAAGATCCAGATACACTTGAATCTCTCTGTTTTATTGCAAGGAGACCTTGGCAAGGACAACAGAATCAAGGGTTTAACAACTCTATGAATTCTCAATCCCAACCAAATTGGAATCCTTGGCAACAACCTTGGCCTCAACCTCAAAATGCTTTTCAAGCATGGATGCAAAGCATGCAAAATCCTTATGCGAGACTTGCTCAATTCTATCAATATCCTCCATCATTTCAGAATCAGCAAGCTCCACAACTTCCAAATCAAGGTCAACAACTATCATTGCCATACCCTCAACAACAACAACCTCCTCCACAAAATCAAGATTCTCAACTCTCCCAGCAGAAATCAAATCAACTTCCCTCTCAGCCATTACCAAATCCGAATAATAGGAACCCTCAAAATGCTTACATGATGGAAGGTCAACCATTCCCTACCTATATGGTTGTTCCTCTCAATGAAGTACAACTCAGATCAGGTAGAATCTTAGATCAACCTTCTACAAGTGCCCAACAACCAAGCATTTCTGAAGAAGAATCTCTCAAAGTCAATAAAGGTTCTGAAGTATCACTTCAAAACCAAAATATCCAAAAAGAAAAAGAATCAATCTCTACAACTCCCATAGTTGAGCAACCTACATCTTTAGCTACACCTCCTTTTCCTGAAAGATTGCAAATTGACAAAGGGGTGGAAAAGCAAATTTGGTTGCCTGACTATAGCTTTCTAGATGAATTGAAGAATGTCTGTATCAAGATCCCCTTGTTACAAGCCATTAAGGAAATTCCCATTCTAGCAAAGACAATAAAGGAGTTGAGTTTGAAGAAAACAGTAAAAAGAACCAGAGATACCAAAAGGATACATCTAGTTGGAAAAATTGCAGACATTATGATGGGTAAGATTACCATGCAAAAGTATGTGGATCCCAGTAGTCCTATTGTCAAAACTCATATTAATGGGTTGAAATCCCAAATACTTTGATTGACTTAGGAGCCGCGATCAACATCATGAGTAGACAGACCATGGATCAGTTAAAGCTTCCTAACCTTCTCTTTACACCTACTTTGCTGCAACTTGCAGATAGATCAATCATTAAACCTGATGGTGTATTGGAAGACATTCCAGTCTCTCTAGATTCTTGGGAATATCCAGTTGATTTTATGATTTTAACTCCCAAGAACAATCTAGGAGGACATCCTCTTATCTTAGGAAGACCTTGGCTAGCAACAGCTGATGCCTTCATCAGTTGTAGGTCTGGAGACATGTATATATCAGATGGTAATTCTACCAAGAAATTCAACTTGTACCCTCCAGCAAAGGCAATAACAGAAATAGGAGAAGATGAATGGGTAGAGGATGAAGATACTATTCAACCTGTTCTAACCATCTCTGAGATTAGTGAGGACAGTCAAATTCTAAATACATTAGAAAATTTTGAAGTATCTTTAGAATATGACTCTGCACATTTTCAGATAGATTCAGACATTGAATATCTCTCCTCTAGACAGATGTCTCTCTTCTCAATGGAAGAGTTTGGTAGTTCTACAGTTGAAATCCTTCCAGGAAAAACATTGAACATTAACAAAAACTTGGAAAGACCACAACAAGAAGAATTAACCAAACTGTTGCAAAAACATTCCACTGCCTTTGCATGGGAATACACTGACATGAAAGGAATCGATCCTAAGACTTGTATTCATCACATCTATATTGAAGAAAACAGCAGACCTATTAGGCAACCACAAAGACGGATGAATCCAAACCTTAGGGAAATCGTGAAAGAAGAACTTCAGAAATTGCTCAAGGTAAACTTCATTTACCCCATTTCAGATAGCCAATGGGTTTCTCCCTTGGTTATAGTGCCCAAAAAGAATGGTAAATGGACAGTTTGCATTGATTATCGAGAATTGAACAAGGCAACCTTAAAGGATCATTTCCCTCTACCTTTTATTGATCAGGTACTAGACACTTTAGCAGGTAAAAAGTATTTCTCATTCTTGGATGGTTTTAGTGGGTATAACCAAATTCAGGTAGCACCTGAAGATCAAGACAAAACCACATTTACTTGTCCTTGGGGAACTTTTGCCTACCGAGTACTCCCTTTTGGATTATGCAATGCACCCGCTACATTTCAAAGGGCTGTACTAGGAATCTTTTCAGATCTGATTCATGATTGTGTAGAGGTATACATGGACGATTTCACAGTTTATGGTAATACATTTGAAGAAGCTTTGGAAAATTTGGAAAAAGTACTGGTAAGATGTAAGGAAACAAATCTTTCTTTAAGTCATGAAAAGTGTTTTATGATGTTTACTCAAGGGATTGTTTTAGGACATCATATTTCAGGAGATGGGATTAAGGTTGATAGATCCAAAGTTGAAGTCATCTCTAAGTTACCTATTCCGAATTGCCAGAAGGATGTTAGAAGTTTTCTTGGGTTTACTGGGTATTACAGAAGATTTATTGAAAACTTCACTAAGATAGCATCCCCTCTTTTCAAATTGCTTACCAAGGACTGTGAGTTCAAGTGGGATCCTGAGTGTCAATCTGCTTTTGAAGCTTTAAAGACTAGAATATCTGAAGCACCCATCTTAAGGGGGCCAAATTGGAAACTCCCTTTCCACATTTCTACTGATGCTTCAGATACAGCTCTAGGAGCTGTTTTGGGACAAAAGGATTTGATCCCTTATGCCATTTATTACACAAGTAAGAATTTGACTCCCACTGAGTTAAATTATACTGTTACAGAAAAAGAATTCCTAGCTGTGGTACATGCGATTAATAAGTTTAGACACTACATAACCGGCTATGAAACCTTTGTCCATACTGATCACTCTGCCATAAGATATTTAATGAACAAACCTGTCACTAATGGTAGAGTTACAAGATGGATTTTACTTTTACAAGAATTCAACATTACTGTGTTAGACAGACCTGGAAAGCAAAACACAGTAGCTGATTTCTTGTCTAGAATCCAAAACACTAATGAAGATTCTCCAGTAGAAGATAAGTTTCCAGATGAATACTTGTTTGCAGTGACTACCAAGACTCCTTGGTATGCAGATATGGCTAATTATCTTGTTACAGGGAAGCTTCCTCTACACTTATTTCCTAATGAGAAAAAGAAAATCATTCAGGAGAGTGCACATTATTCTTGGATTTCTAATGAATTGTTCAAAACAGGGCTAGATTGTATAATCAGAAGGTGTGTTCGGGAAGATGAAATGCCTGACATCCTTAAGGCATGTCATGATGAACCATGCGGCGGGCACTTTGCTGACAAGAGGACAGCCTATAAAATCCTTTCTCTAGGATATTATTGGTCTTCTCTCTTTAAAGATGCAAAGCAGTATGTTAGAAGGTGTGATAGCTGCCAAAGAGTTGGGAAACCAACTCCTTCAAATGAAATGCCTCTACAGCCTCAGGTATGCATCGAACCCTTTGAGAAATGGGCTCTAGATTTCGTTGGACCAATTAATCCACCATCAAAGCAAAAGAAGTATATACTGGTTTGTACTGACTATGTTACTAAGTGGGTGGAAGCGAAAGCATTACCTTCTGCCACTGAAAATTCAGTTGTTCAATTTCTTTTTGAGGATATTTTCACTCGTTTTGGTGTCCCAAGGGAAATTGTGACAGATCAGGGCAGCCAGTTTACATCTAAATTGATGGAGAAGCTGATGGAGGAATATAAGATCAAGCACAGAACATTTACTCCATACCATCCGCAATCCAATGGCCAAGTGGAATCTACCAATAAAGTTCTTGAAGGCATTATCACCAAGACTGTTCATCTTCATAGAAGAGATTGGGCGGAAAGGCTCCCTGAAGCCTTATGGGCCTATAGAACTACATGGAAGAACACAACAGGACATTCTCCCTATGAACTTGTTTATGGGAAGGAAGTCCTGCTTCCTATTGAGTTCCAAATCAAGACCTTCAAGATGGCAGTCCAATTGGGAATGAGCCTCTCAGAAGCTCAAAGACACAGAATGGACCAGCTAAATGAGCTAGATGAAATAAGACAAGATGCAATTCTAAGGACCGATCTAGTTCAGCACCAAAGATCTAAATGGCATGATCGTCATATCAAAGAAAGAAAGTTTCAGAAAGGAGATTGGGCTCTATTGTTTGATTCAAAGTTCAAAGACTTCAAAAGAAAGTTTCAAACTCATTGGCTTGGACCATATGAGATTGATGAAGTCTTTAGCAATGGAGCAGTTCGAGTGAAAACTATTGATGAATTTCATACTCCTCTTATTGTGAATGGCCATCGCTTGAAGATCTATCAAAAGCCATTCTCAAAAGAAGAGTTTATTAAGTTGTTTAAAGAAGATTCTGCAATCAGGTTGGTGGAGAAGGATTCTTCTCCTCCATCAGCCTAATCTTTGGTTTTTGAAAAAAAAAAAGAAAAAAAAAAGAATAAATGTATGAGCCTGAAAACCAATCTCTGATTGGTAGTCTCATGCAGAAAACCTGAGGTGAAAATCAGGGTCACCTGACACCTCATGTTTTCTAAAAAAAAAAAAATCTCTCTTTCTTCCCTTATTCCATTTCATTTTCATCATTACCACCATTTCATCCACCATTTCATTCATTTTCACTCCACTTCATTTTTTTCATCCATCCATCCATTCACTACATTCCATTCCATCAATAAAGTCATTTTTAGATAGCTAAAGTTGTTTTTTTGCAGCCGGAGGTTACCACTGCAGATTCCGCAGCTGTTTGACGATTCTGCAGCCATTCAGCCATTCCGCAGCCCTCTGCACCTGCATAAAAAAAAAAAAACACACAGTCTGTTTGAAATTTCTTTACAGCTCAGTAGTCATCAATAATAAATGGAAAATAGTCATGCAACAGCCATAAATCAGTGAAGGGTTAGTGGCAAGTCATCAAAGGCAAATCCAAGCGGGAATCTGAGGTATGGTTTAAATTCTAAACTTACGGTTATTTCATTATGCAAAGTTTTCTAGGTTATGTTTCTTGCCACTAAATGTAATGATTACCAGTCATGCGACCATATGCCCACGTATCTCCCAAGTCTATCAGTCCTTGATTACCACGATTTTGAATTTCGCTTGCGGCTGCTTCTTCCATTAAGGTTTCGTACCTAAGTGACGTAGCCTAATGTACTACGTCTCTATATGACATAATCCCGCAGCCAAGTGTAACTCTGAAACCGAAACCTAAGGACATAGTCGTTTCCATTTATTATTCCATAACCCTTCTACCCTCCTACGCTCATATCATTCCATTCACACTGTTTCATTTCCACGCTGTTTCATTCCATTCACGCTGTGCTCACTACGCTGCCACCATTAACCATACTCTGTTTTATTCCCCTCTGCTAATTCTGATTACCAGTGAAAGTCTGTTACGACTGTATCAAAAGGCCGTAATCCTCTGTGTTAAGGCCGTAAACCCACTGTGTTAAGGCCGTAAATCCACTGTGTTAAAACTATTGCTGAAGCCGTGTAACCTCCTTTTCCACAAAGTTCTAGAACAAAGCCGTGAATTTACTGTGTTAAAGCCATTATTGAAGTCGTGTTTTAGAACAGAGCCGTAGAGCCAATGGGGAAACTCTTAAGGGCAGAACCCGAAGGTTCAAAGTTTCTGGAGGAATATCCTCAGGTTAAAGAAGCATTGCAAAAGGCAAATTGGTTACAATGCATCCAGAAGTTTAGAGGCTACCACAAGGAGGTTACGAAGGCCTTTGCACGGTCCTTCAGAGAAATAGATAATCACGTGGAGATAGGGGATTTACAGTTCACAGTCACTGAGAGCAGCATAGCACAAGCTACCTCACTTCCACAGACTGGAGAAAGGTGGTTTAAGAACCGGTCAGTTCAAGATCAACAGTGGAAGCAAATCTTAAAGAACCCAGGTATGGATACCAGCATCTTTACAAAAGGGATTCCTGTTTCCTATGTTAAGGAGGAATGGACAACTTTACTCTTATTAGTGCAAAAAATTTTCACTTGTGAGGGAAGATTTGGAGTCTTATATGTCTACCATGCAAAGGTCATGATGCATTTCTTAGGAGATGATATTAACCTCCCATACTTTCTACTCTCAAGTCTTAAGAAAATGTGTTCAATGGCCCAAAAGAACCCAAGAAATATTGAATCACATCTATGTCATCATGTTCTTGTTAAGATGCTAGTAGAGGAACAGTTGAAAACAAAAAGAGATACCTGGGAGAGATTCCTTGTGAGAAACCATTTTGAAGAAGCAGGAGAAACCTCTGTGCCTAGAAAGAGTAGAAGGAAAAGAAAAGAGGCTACCCCTGAAACTGTTGTCCAAGAGAAAACTGTCCAAGAACAGATTGAAGAAGAAACTGATGTACATCATTCTGAACATGATATTGATCCTGAGCCTGCTATGGACACTGATCAAACAGCTCAAGGAATCATCACAGAAACTCTTTCAGAACTTGCCCAAGAAATTGCTCAAAGGAGAAAAGAGAGTAAGAAGAAACAAAAGAGAGATAAAGGGAAATCCATAGCTCAAGAAACTTACCTCACTCCTGAGAATTCTAGTGAGGAAGACACTCAGCCCTTAGCACAAAGATTGGCTCAACTCCATGAAACTGCCCTTTCCAAAAAGGTGGAAAAACAAAAGCAAAAAGTACCAAAAGAAAAACAGAATACCACCTCTGTGAGAAGGAGCAGCAGATTACAAAACAGAAAAGTAGGGGCCACAAAAGGTAAACAGTCATTCTTTATTGACTTGAGCACACCTCAAAAAGGTGCTACAAGTCCTGACTTGGAGAAAAGTCCTTCACACGCTAAGAATGTTGAGACCAGTCCTCCACGTGAGGAAAGTCCGTTTGAGCATGAGCCTGAATTTGAACAAGGATCTGAATTTCAGTATGAGCATAGCCCAAGGCGGTCACCTGAGGTTGACCCGGATCAACAAAAAGTTTATAATTACCTGGAGACGCTGGAACAAGCAGTGGCTAGGCCAAGCACTGCTCAACCCTTGGAGCAACAAGTCCAATCACTGAAGCAGGAAATATTTGAACTAGAGGTACTAAATCGCCACATCAAACAAGAAAATGAAAAACTGAAGATACAGAGCAATGTGGACAAGATGGTCCAAGATAACACCATGCTTCATATGGGCTTGTGGCAAAAGGAAAACAAAAAGCTCAAGAAGAGATGCAGAAAATTAAACAGAGCTTTAATCAATCTGAAATTCAGGTGTTTGATGAAAAGACCAAGGGTCAATGTAGCCACACAGAGAAAGAAGAGAAGGCTGGATACCCTAGCAGAGGCATCCCAGCAGGTGGACTGAACCATGTTTTTGATTGCATGAGGACATGCAATACCCTCGCAGTGGGGGTATGTAGAGTCTCCACTTTACACTTGGTTATCCATCATTTCCTACAGTTTTCCCTCACTCATCTCTCCCTTTTGCTCTATTTTGCTGCATAAACTCACCCAGATCATTACATATGATGGCATTAAGCATGATTTAGGGATTTTGCTAATGTGTGACTGTTTTGTTTAGATTTTGACATACTTACAGGCATTCCGCAGCCATCTGCTGATTCCGCAGCCATCTGATGATCCCGCAACCTTTTTGTTAATCTCAAGGTTCCACGTGTCATTTTTCCAAATGAGCCACATGGGCACTTAGGAATCAAGGTGCTCGAGGTTCCTGTGCTATCAGTTCAGCCAGCCACGTCATCTGTACCTCCGGTCAAAGGGGGTCAAGTTACGGTCAAATAAAGGCAGCTTAACGTTGATGCGTAAGCTGTTGGGTCACATCGGTGGAAAAGGTGACTTGTCAGTGTTTTGCAAGCTGTGGGGAACATGATCCAATGCTGGATTCATTGCCCATAACGACCAGGACCTCCAGCTCGACCATGAAACATATGACGTGTTAACTGCACCTTTAATACGCATGATATTCAGTTTATTTTCCGTTTTATGCTTTACGCATTAGGCCATCTTGCAGATGCCTATAAATACTTGCGTCTGCGTACGCTTATGTTACTTTTTAGTTGCTGCATTTTATAAACTTGTTGTTATTTTAGAGCATTCGAAGACTCTGTTTTTATAGTGCTGTTCTAGCACTCTGGACTGTATTTTTCTGCATATGGAGTAATAGAAACAGTGTTGTTTTGAAGTTTCCAATTCCTTGAGTCTCTTTTGGATGATATGAATGGAGGGCCCCTGTTCATGTTAGCCTTGTAAAGTATTTTATGTGCAGCATTTCCTTATTTCTATTCAGCATTTCTTTTAGTTGAAACATGTACAACGTAATTTACTTTCTTGTTATTTCATTTCCAGCCTTTCTTTTTAGCTGATCAGCATTGTTCTTTTGCAAGTTTTTAAGCCCGGGATTGATTTTGTGTTTGTGTATTTGCTTAAATATCTAGTGGTAGTTTCAGTTGACAGATTCAAGTTGCTGCCTTTACTTTATTTTCATAGTTGATTTTTAGTTTTATTTCTCAAAGTGGTTTGCTAACATATGAATGATCTCTTTATCATAAATTGTCTATCTTTTAGAGATCAGAATATTAATATCTTGCAGCTAGCTTTGGGTGCTTTTTAGACTAATCCTTAACTACTTTCTAATCGTGTCTTACACAGTACTATGTGTTAGAGGCAGAGAGTTAGAGAGAGTTGAACATCATAACTAGTCTTTAAAGTAGATTTTTCTCATTTTTATCATTTCTTAGACTTATCTTTAGCTACTTCCTAATTGTGTCTTACACAGTACTACGTGTTAGAGGCAGAGAGTTAGGAAGAGATAAACTTTATCATTGGTCTTTTAAGTGATTTTCTTACTTTTTATTTGCAGCAGCATGAATGGTGTCTAATGCCATTAGAAAGTGGTTCTTTGCTTTCAAGTCATTTCAAGTTATTTATTTCGTTCAAGCTTTTCCTTTTCAGCAAGTAGTTAGAAATCACTAATCACACACTCTCACTCATCTAGAATTCACTTTACACACACCATCACTCATCTGTTTATAAGTCACCACTCCATTTTAGAAAGATAAATTAACCACAAACAACACCCCCCAAACGACAAAAAGCTCTAAGAGGTTGCTTAAGTACATATAGTACACCTTCACTTCATCAGCTTACGAGCCCCGGGTTGACAATTAATGACATCAATTTAGAAACACTAAATTGACTAAACAGTTATCTTTGTTGAAATGTTTGATGACCTCATGTTAATGTAGGTCCATGAGGGTGTTGTGGAAGATGTTGCATGGAATTTAAGGCACGAGCACCTTTTTGATATGTTGGATATGATCACCATTTGTTGATACGAGACTTTTATACATATGCAACTAATAAACCACTGTATTCAGTGGCAGTTCATTAATCTGAGGTAAGTCAACTTAGTGTATGCCTAATTATGAAATTTTGGTATTAGATGTAGTTTCAATATGTCATTTACCATGTTTTCTCCATCTAAATGCTCCTTCCTATGTTACAAATTTAACTTTTCATTTAATAAAAAAGGAAAAACATACTCCTGCATGTTTGATTTCTATTACGGATTGGTTTCCTAGCTTTTTGTTTGGATAAATGCCAACTACAATGATTTTCTTCTTTAATATAATGTGTGTAGAAGTTTCTCAAAATACAGAATTCATATTAGTTTTATGATGCATTTCTTAATATATCTTTATTTCTCTGACTCTTGGTCCCCTCACCCATCCTCAGTTGTAAGCTCTAACAGGGCTTGTTGTCCTTTCTTCTCTTGCTCAATACTGATATTTTTAGATCTTTTCAATTTATAACATCTATATTTGTAATTATATCTTAGCTTATACTCTCTTTTGCTAGATAGTTAATGTCCAATTCGTAAATGCCTTGGCACTCACACTTTGTACTAACAATAGATGTACTATCTTTGTTCCTTTGACATACTTTTGTGGTCATTTGGTGGACACAAATAAAATGATCTTATCTTATACTTGGAACACAACCTGTATGTGTATTTTTCCATATTTTTTTTATGTTTTCTTGTTGTTGGGTTAGCCCTAGGATATTTTTTGTCTCTATAATCAAATTGTCATAGAGTGAATGTCTCTTTGTTTTTTGTCAAGCCAAGGGATTTTCTGGGACTCTGTCTGTGTGTTCTCTGATTGAATCTTTAGAATAAATGGGTTAAATGCAAATGTTTAATACAACCAATAATTTATTTATGGATAGTGCCACTCAATCACATAAGTTTGAGAGTGTGCACCCTCATTTACCATTATGAATAGATGTCTGCATCTCTAGATTTACCAATACCTTGTAATGCTATTTTTCTGAATTATACATGAGTTTCACTAATAATGACATGGATTTATATATTTATTTCAGCACCAAATTGACATCAAGGTAACAATACAAATATCCCATTAGGTATGAGCTAAAGATGATTCAAATAATCTCACCTTTAACTTAAGCATGTGGCAAGGTAATTTCTGGGGTGTGAAGTTTTATTAGAGACATTGTTTGTTTGTTTGTTTTGGTTAGAAAATGGTGTGTGCTTGGTTTTATGTGACTTTCAATTTATCATTTGTAGCATGTTGAGAAATTGGAGAGAATAATGTGTGAAATTTATCTTGTAGGAATTGATGTTGAATGAAAGAATACAGAGTTTAACCAAACTACAGTCTCCTTTGGTAAAGGATGAGGAACATCTTAAAAGGTTGCCTAAGAGTACGCCATATATGAGTTTGAACACAAGTAATATATGGCTTTTTCTTTTGCATATATTTTCTTTTTTCTACCCAAGATATCATAGCAAGAAAAATATTGGTATCGTAGGAATTTTTTGAGGACCTCATTGAGGTCGATTTTTTTGATGTCCTACTTGATTGATACCTTCTCATGACTATAAGACTTTGTTGGCATTATGAGACAAGTATTGTCCTTGATGGCAAACCACACTGATGACAAATCATAGTGCAGAAGGTCAGCAGCAAGGAATTGATGATCAGACTATAAGAAGAAGAGAGAATTCATATACGCAGGTTCATCAAGCCCAAGTCGCGTGTACACGCTGGTTGGCTTCAGTAAAAGCGTGTGTATGTGGAAAACTTATTTTTGGTCCGTGGCAGTTATTCCTTGGAAGTTGTGCCTATGGTTTCGGACCATGTTGTCTCGACGGACGTGTCGATCCCTAGTTTTGAGGATGATGGTATTGGATTTCTATGGTTTTGGCTCTTGGTATTGAACAAGGCCTAAGGCTATATAAGGAGAAGGAAATCATTAGGCAAGGGCATCTGAAAAAATCTTGAATATCTGATGAAGTATTAGATCCAGTATGCAGGTTATTGGTTGATGATGTATTGCTTGATCTGAGCTAAGGAGAGATCTCATCGGTTGATGGAGAACAAGATCTAAGGAGAGATCGGGATCAAATGGTTTGAAATGAACTATCTTTATATGGTTGATTATGCGTGTTTCTAGATCTGCATACTGATGCAATGTTCTATTCTGGGTATAACTGATATCTGGTACAACTGCAAGTTATGAAAAGTTATTTTTAGATCTATACGCACGTTGTCTTCGGTAAAACCGCGTGTATACGCAGGTTGCTCTCCTTGAAGTAGCGTGTATCTTTTGAAGCTTGATTTTTGGGTTTGCAGTTGGGTCTGGCTGTTATTGCAAAGTTCTGTAGTCTGCTCTGTGTTTTGGTGACTGGGTTTGACAGGGTTTCAGTGGTTCAGTAATTCAAAGATTGATGATGCTAATATTGGTTGTTTTATGCTTCAATGATTTGTGAATAAATCATGGTCTTCAGATTGTAATGTTGTGCTTCAGGAGTATCCAGTTTGAAAATTGATGAAAAGTGGTACCTGAAGGAAAGAAGATTGTAGGCCAGCACCTATGTACTAGTATCTTAGCTAGTACAAGAGCAAAGGGGGTTGGAGCTCCCTTCCAAGGAAGTTTGGAGAACGAGAGAAGGTTGAAGCCTTCTGCAGGTTGTATCCTGCGTACTGGTATAACGCTGCACCAGTACAAAAGATTGTAAACTGAAGTTCTCATTAAAGAAAGATAGAGACGACTTGCAGCAGGTGGTTTTCACCCACATTGGGTTTCCACCTTATATCATGGTGTTCATGTGTGTGGCTTTTGTGTGATGATCTGTTCTGTTATACTGCATCTGTTTACTCTTAATATGGTGAATAATGACCTGATGCACTTAACTGAAGATAAACTAACTGAATTATAAGTTTTCTGGTTATACGCTGTTTTCTTTAGACACAGTAGCGTGTACACGCTGGTTCACTTAACTGAAGTAGCGTATATGTTTCTGAGCATTGAAAAAGTTTTATTGATCTGATAATACTGATTCACCCCCCCTCTCAGTATTATTTCCAACAATTGGTATCAGAGCAGGTCCTTCAGAGAAGCTTGATCGCTTGAAGGTAGATCGTTCATCATGAGCAACTACGAGAGAGAAGCATCAATCAGGCCACCGGTTTTTGATGGGACAAACTTCAATTATTGGAAGGTAAGAGTTACTGCCTATCTTCAATCTCTTGGTACAGAAGTTTGGGACATTGTAGAAACAGGCTACGCTTTTCCTTCAGCTACTCCTACAGATGCAGCCGAGAAAAAGAAGTATGAAACAAATGCGAAAGCAGTCAGTACCCTATTAGGATGTATATCCCAAATGGAATTCATGAAGGTAATGCACTACAAATCCGCAAAAGAGATATGGGACAAAATTGTCACGAGCTATGAAGGTGATGAACAGGTAAAGCGTGCTAAACTTCAAACTCTCAGGATTCAGTATGAGACTCTCAAGATGTATAATGATGAAAGTGTGGCTAACTATTTTCTTTGGGTAGATGAGATCGTTAATTGTATGAAAAATTTGGGTGAAGAAATAAAAGAGGCTATAGTGGTTGAAAAGGTTCTAAGATCATTGTCCCCCAAGTTTGAATCTAAAGTATCTGCAATAGAAGAAAAGGAAAATCTACGAATTCTTACTATGTCTCAGCTACATGGAATTCTAACTGCTTATGAAATGAGAAAGGGAGGTCCATCAGACAGAAGAGAAGCTGCTTTCAAGGCATCAGGCAAAGAAGATTATTATGAAGCAAGCCACGTCCCAGAACAAGAAGAAGAAGAATCAAATTTTGTCAGAAATCTTCAAAGGGGTTCTGGAAGGTTCAGAGGTAAGTTACCTTTTAAATGCTTTGCTTGTGGAAGAGTAGGTCATTATGCTGCAAAATGTCCTTATAAGGATAAAGGAAAGGAACCTGCTAGATGGAACAAGAAACAGAGTGCAAATAAGAAAAGTTACTACACTCATGAAGATAGTGATGGTCTATCGAATAGTGATGAAGATGAACGAGGTAATGAATATAAGTTGTTAATGGCATTTGAAGATGATGATTATATGGATGCTATAGATGTGGATAACCTTTATGATGAAATTACTAGACTCAAGAGATGTATAGAAGAAAAGAATATAATCATTGATACTCTGCAATTCCAAATTGATGAAAAGGAAAAACATCTTGAAAAACTAGAAGGTGAAATTGTTGGTCTTAGAAAAGAGATTGAGAAAACAAAAGCTATTAATCTTAAATTTGTTAAAGGATCTGAAACCTTGGATGAGATTATCAATGTGCAGCGATCTCCTCTGATCAAGACAGGTCTTGGATATAATGGAGAAACATCTCAAGCCTCTACCGCTAAAAGTTATCTTGATGCAGCAAGAAGAAGCGAGCCAAGGCCAAATAAAAGTAATCAGGTGAATCAGGGACAGTTTACCTCAAGAACAAATAAATACCATCAAGAAATTTGGGAACAAACTGCCTTAAGGACAAACAGAAGCTACAATCAGCCACAGGTAAAATCTTCTCAATTTGCTCCAAGAATAAATAGAAGCTACAATCGGTTGGATGATAGATCTGGTTATCACAGAAGTTTCTTTAATGGCCAATGCTTTTCTTGCCATAACTTCGGTCACAAAGCAGCTCAATGTGTTGCCTACAAGACAATCATGACTAGAGAAACCCAAAAGCAAGGGAGAATGACCGAAACCATGAAAAGGACTTATAACAACTTTTCGGTTCTTGAAAATGAAGTTGAATGCTCTATTTGTAATAACTTTGGTCATGAAGACTCTGAATGCAGGAGCAGGTTCCGAAAGACAATTCAGAAGGAGAAAAACTCAAATGTCAGAACATGGAGAATAAAGGAACCACAACCAGAAATATGTGGGATAGCCTTTTATGCAGAAGGTCAAGAAAGTCTATGGTACATTGACAGCGGATGTTCGAAGCATATGACAGGGGACAAAGAAAAGCTTGAGTCATATACCGCATTAGAAAAGGGGAAGAAAGTTTCCTTTGGAAACGATATCTCTGTAGCCATAAAAGGAAAAGGTGTGGCTCCATTGAAAGAGAAGGTCAAAGCTGGAAATGTTTTGTATGTTGATGGATTGAAGCATAATCTTCTGAGTGTCAGTCAGATGTGCGACCAAGGCACAGAGGTAATATTTAGATCAAATGGATGTTGTGTTCGTGATCTTGATACAGGTAAAACAGTGATCAAAGGAAGAAGGACTCCAAATAATCTATACATATTTGAAGAAGGACCACAACAATGCTATTTGAGCAAGGATGATGAACACTGGCTATGGCATCGAAGGTTGGGGCATCTAAGCTTTTCACAGATAAGGAAAGCATGCAAATATCAGGCAGTTCGTGGTCTTCCAGATATCAAAATTCCAGACAACACTATATGCAAATCTTGTCAGTTTGGAAAGCAAACCAGAACTAACTTTCCAGAGAAGGAAGGATCAGCTAGCATGCCTCTTGAGCTAGTACATACAGATACATGTGGTCCATTCAGAAAAAGAACACCTCGAGGAGAAGAATACTTGATATTATTCATTGACGATTTCTCTAGGTTTTTCTGGTTAGGACTTATGAAGCACAAAGATGAAGCATTCGAAAAATTCAAATCCTTCAAAGCCTTGGTTGAAAATGAATTAGGACACAAAATTAAGTGCCTCAGATCTGACAGAGGTGGGGAGTTTACCTCAAACGAATTTTTCGATTTCTGTGAAGAACATGGGATAAGAAGAGAATTCTCTACAGCTAGAACTCCTCAGCAAAATGGGGTTGTGGAAAGAATGAACAGAACTATTCAACAAATGGCTAGTGCTATGCTTGATGAATCAGGTACTCCCGCAACTTTCTGGGGTGAAGCTGCACATGCTGCGGTTATTATTCTTAACAAAACAAATGTCCGAGTAAACAGCACTCAAACACCTCATGAGCTCTGGAGTGGTGAGACTCCTTCGGTGAAGCACTTCAAAATATTTGGGAGCAAATGTTATATTAAGAACACTGATGAGCAACTTGGAAAACTTGAACCAAGAGCAAATGAAGGCATTCTCCTTGGTTATTCTCCATATAGCAAAGCATACAAGTGCTACAATAAAAGACTTGGCAGAATTGTTGACAGCATTGATGTAGTGGTTGATGAGAAGGGATATATTCCTAGGCAAGTTCATCATGAAGACATTGAAGAAGATGAAGGCTACCCCCAAAGGCAGAATGATGAAGAAGAAGAACCTCAAGAAGAACCTCAAGAAGAACCAGAGGAGCAGACAAGAATAGAAGAAAAGACTCCATCCAGATATGTTCAAAAGAATCATCCAGAATCTCAGATTGTGGGTCAGAAAGAAGCAGGAATACAAACAAGAAGAAGAATTGCAGAAGCCTCAAGCTATTTGGCATTACTCTCTTCCACTGAACCACAAAATGTGAAAGAGGCATGCAAAGATGAATGTTGGGTCAAAGCAATGGATGAAGAACTTGAGCAGATTGAAAGGAACAACACTTGGGAACTGGTTCCTAGACCAAAAGATAAGAATGTCATAGGGACAAAATGGGTCTTCAAGAATAAATTGAATGAAAATGGAGAAGTAATTAGAAACAAGGCCAGACTTGTTTGTAAAGGGTATGCGCAACAAGAAGGGATAGATTTTGAGGAGACCTTTGCTCCTGTAGCAAGACTTGAGGCCATCCGAATGTTCCTTGCTCTCTCAAGCTTTCAAAACTTCAAGGTATTTCAAATGGACGTGAAATCAGCCTTTCTGAATGGAGACTTAGAAGAAGAAGTATATGTTGAGCAGCCAGATGGTTTCATTCTTGGGAATGATCCAAACCTTGTATGTAGATTGAAAAAGGCTCTTTATGGTCTCAAACAAGCTCCAAGGGCTTGGTATTATCGGTTGGACAAATATCTTCACCAACAAGGTTTTTCAAAAGGATCAGCAGATAGCAATCTCTATATGAAAGTTGAAAATAAAAAATTGCTAATACTTGTTGTGTATGTAGATGATATTATCTTTGGTAGCAATGAAGAGGCTATGAGTCAGAACTTTGCCTTGGTTATGCAGAAAGAATTTGAAATGTCATTACTTGGAGAATTGACATACTTTCTTGGATTGCAAATCCAACAAAATGAACGAGGTATTTTCTTGTCTCAAACCAAGTACCTCAAGCAGATCTTGAAGAAGTATGGCATGGAAGATTCAAAGCCAGTTTGTACCCCCATGGTTACAGGATGCAGCCTCAGTGCAAATGACGAATCAGCAGCAGTTCACCAACCCACTTATAGATCCATGATTGGGAGTTTGCTTTATTTGACAGGTACCCGGCCAGATATTATGCATGCAGTAGGAATTGTTGGAAGATTTCAAGCCAACCCAAAGGAAACTCATCTTCAGGCAGTCAAAAGAATCTTCAAGTATCTTCAAGGGACCCAAAACTATGGCTTATGGTATCCTAGAGATACAGATCTCACTCTTCATGCTTACACAGATGCAGATTGGGCCGGAAGTGTGGATGATAGAAAAAGCACAAGTGGTGGTGCTTTCTTCATGGGTTCTAGATTAGTATCTTGGTTCAGCAAGAAACAGAGTTCGATTGCTTTATCTACAGCTGAAGCAGAATATGTGGCTGCGGCATCTTGTTGCACACAACTTCTTTGGATGATGCAGACCTTGCAGGATTTTCAAATCACTTGCATGCCACTAGTCTCTATCTTATGTGATAATACAAGTGCAATCAACATTTCAAAGAATCCAGTCATGCACTCAAAGACCAAGCACATACCAATCAAGTACCATTTTCTTCGGGAACAAGTGCTTGAGCAGAAGGTCAAGCTGGAGTATGTTCCTTCTAAGCAACAAGTTGCTGATATTCTCACAAAACCACTGCCCAGGGAAACTTTTGAATATCTCAGACAAAAGCTGGGAGTAGTTGATGCTTCATCTTGCTGTTGAAGCTTGTCTGTTCTACAGAAAAGTTGGTATACGCAAGTTACGTAAGGGAAATCCGCGTATATACGCCGATTTATGCTGGGAAAGTCGCGTGTATGGTGTACGCGTGCTGCAGGAAGCATATCCGCGTGCATACGCTGTTTTATGCAGGAAAAGTCGTGTATATGGAGTTCTTAACAACAAGGGTAGACTCCGGTTGGAGAAGATCTGAGATGGGTATGCCAGAATTCTTCAGACACAGTTTCAGGGGGTGCAGCAGGCACAGGTTCAGGGGGAGCAGCTTAAAGTCTCATAAAGCATTGTTGGCATTTAGATGCTTTTGGTTCTAGTACACAACTGTTGTTGGTTTCAGGAGAAGGAGCTCAGAAGGAAATCTTGGTTGCTGATCTAAAAGATGTGTATCAGATGCTGCTTGTGACTTTCATAAGTCTTGGTCTAGATTTGTTGTCTCTATGTCATGTATCTCTTCTGTGATATTTCTTTTATAGTGTCAAGGTCATGTAACGGCCTATGATTTCCCCACTATGCCTGGGATGGAATGATGTAATGTTATTGGTTATTATATTTCTGTTATATCTCCTCTTGGTTGGGAGTATGGATGCATGCATTGTGTCTTTTGGTGATAGGAAGGTCCTTTATAATGTATAAGTCTTGGTTCGTTTGAAGAACATCTTTTGCAGATCTTGCCTACAGTCAGGGGGAGCATGTTCAGCACAGCAGAGCAGAGAGATCAACATGTACTCAGGGGGAGCACAGCCCTTTGCCCTTGATGCCAAAGGGGGAGAATAATTCTAAGGATCTTGGGGTTGCCATCAAGTCCAAAGGGGGAGATTGTTGGCATTATGAGACAAGTATTGTCCTTGATGACAAACCACACTGATGACAAATCATAGTGCATAAGGTCAGCAGCAAGGAATTGATGATCAGACTATAAGAAGAAGAGAAAATTCATATACGCAGGTTCATCAAGCCCAAGTCGCGTGTACACGCTGGTTGGCTTCAGTAAAAGCGCGTGTATGTGGAAAACTTATTTTTGGTCCGTGGCAATTATTCCTTGGAAGTTGTGCCTATGGTTTCGGACCATGGTGTCTCGACGGACGTGTCGATCCCTAGTTTTGAGGATGATGGTATTGGATTTCTATGGTTTTGGCTCTTGGTATTGAACAAGGCCTAAGGCTATATAAGGAGAAGGAAATCATTAGGCAAGGGCATCTGAAAAAGTCTTGAATATCTGATGAAGTATTAGATCCAGTATGCAGGTTATTGGTTGATGATGTATTGCTTTTTCTGAGCTAAGGAGAGATCTCATCGGTTGATGGAGAACAAGATCTAAGGAGAGATCGGGATCAAATGGTTTGAAATGAACTATCTTTATATGGTTGATTATGCGTGTTTCTAGATCTACATACTGACGCAATGTTCTATTCTGGGTATAACTGATATCTGGTACAGCTGCAAGTTATGAAAAGTTATTTTTAGATCTATACACACGTTGTCTTCGGTAAAACCGCGTGTATACGCAGGTTGCTCTCCTTGAAGTAGCATGTATCTTTTGAAGCTTGATTTTTGGGTTTGCAGTTGGGTCTGGCTGTTATTGCAGAGTTCTGTAGTCTGCTCTGTGTTCTGGTGACTGGGTTTGACAGGGTTTCAGTGGTTCAGTAATTCAAAGATTGATGATGCTAATATTGGTTGTTTTATGCTTCAATGATTTGTGAATAAATCATGGTCTTCAGATTGTAATGTTGTGCTTCAGGAGTATCCAGTCTGAAAATTGATGAAAAGTGGTACCTGAAGGAAAGAAGATTGTAGGCCAGCACCTACGTACTAGTATCTTAGCTAGTACAAGAGCAAAGGGGATTGGAGCTCCCTTCCAAGGAAGTTTGGAGAACGAGAGAAGGTTGAAGCCTTCTGCAGGTTGTAGCTTGCATACTGGTATAAGGCTGCACCAGTACAAAAGATTGTAAACTGAAGTTCTCATTAAAGAAAGATAGAGACGACTTGCAGCAGGTGGTTTTCACCCACATTGGGTTTCCACCTTATATCATGGTGTTCATGTGTGTGGCTTTTGTGTGATGATCTGTTCTGTTATACTGCATCTGTTTACTCTTAATATGGTGAATAATGACCTGATGCACTTAACTGAAGATAAACTAACTGAATTATAAGTTTTCTGGTTATACGTTGTTTTCTTTAGACACAGTAGCGTGTACACGCTGGTTCACTTAACTGAAGTAGCGTATATGTTTCTGAGCATTGAAAATTTTTTATTGATCTGATAATACTGATTCACCCCCCCTCTCAGTATTATTTCCAACAGACTTTAAATATGAATTAGTATGTCCTTGAAACAAATCAGATTCAAAGTTTATAGATATAAGAGATAAAAACAAATCTCAATGCCTATGTTTGATTGTTTCTTTACTCTGGTGTGGGTAGGTTATAAGAAATGGGATTGGAAAAAGGTTGGGGAGACCATGTATAACATGTCTTGGATATGATTCATTTGTTGTTGGAGATCCTTCAAGCATATGATCCATCAACTTTGGAAATGTTTCTAGTTGGGATTCCTATGGTTTTTAATGTTGTGATTCTTTCAACTCGCGGTTATTTTGGGAAAACAAATGATATATGAATTCCAGACATTGGTGGAAAGGCATTTTTTTTTTTTTTTTTATAATTGCAATGTCCATTCCATGATATCCTCTCTTTATTGTTGATAGTATTTTGAATGTTTCCTTTGATTTTGTTTTTTTTTTAACTATGAAATCGAAAATATTTGGTATCATGTTCATTTAAACAACATCCAAAGCTTGAAGATGAAATTAGTATTACACGATATTGATTGAAATCCTTTTAGTTGTTTTGTGTTAAAATATTTTCATGACTATTAGAAACATTTAATTTCATGTTGTTATTTGAGCACATGATGCATTAGAGAATGAAATTCTATTGAGAATAAAACAACAAGGATTAAGCATCACACCTCATATTATTTGTTTTCACGAGTTATATACAAGCTAATACTTTTAGCGTGTAGCTTAGTTGGCATGATTGTGCCTAAAATTATCCTAAAGGTTGAATACTAAGTTACTAAGGTGTTATTTTATATGGTGACATTTTATTTTCTTTGTTTATACAAGTCATTTGGCCACATAGTGGCCACTATCACCCAACTGAAGAAAACTTGTTCGAGTTTCTTGTTTTTCTCGGGAAATATGGCATTGACATTACTGATGTTAGGTATATGTCATATAAATCCTTTATAGTTTACTTTAGTTTATATTCCAGTGTTCATCGTATTTTATATCTTATACTTTTCATTGTTACTTCTTTCGTTTCCAGAAGAGGAACTTAGTATTGATGGTAAAAAGCAAGAATTGAAGAAAGAAGAAAACAATAACACTGGAGCGACAAATGCAGAAAAAGAGAGAAGAGAACCAGTGTAGTGATCCTTTAAAGCCAATATCCCCCATGAGACACACACATAGAGATTGATGGTCAAGTATTCAAAGTTGGTGAATTCACTTGTAATGCTTTGGCAACACATTTATAATGTTTTGAAGCGATGAAACAATATTTCATGTGTAAATTGTAGTCCAACAAATATTAAGTTGGAAACTTATGTTATAATACTTGACATTTCATATAATATAATTTATGTGGTTGAAATTATTTATAGTTGTGTTTGATATTATTTAATATTGTAATTAACATATGAAACTTTGTGTTTTCATATTAGGTGAACATTGTATAACATTTTTTTAATTTAGTCACAAAATCATACGAATTAATTTATGTGGATTAATAATGAACACATAAAATCAATCTAAAACTACTAAATTAACAGTTTGTATTGATTAACGATGAACTCAAATAAAATGAATATACAACTAAATGTCGTTTATAATTATTATTAATGAAAGTGAATGAGATGAATATAAACTACTATATCAGTCATTTATATAATGAATATGAAACTACCAAAAAAAGATATATGAGTACTATAAATGATAAATTTGTGATTACAAATAACGACTAAATTTTGCATATATACGACTATTAGTAGCTAATTTATAGTATCTTATAACACGACCGAAATTTAGTCATATTTATTTGGTCGTTAATTAGTTTCAAATCATGACTAGAATTTGCATATATATGACTATTAGTAGCTAATTTACAGTCTCTTATAATACGACCGAAATTTAGTCATATTTCTTTGGTCATTAATTAGTTTCAAATAATGACTAAAATTTGCATATATATGACTATTAGTATCCAATTTACAGTATCTTATAACGTGACCAACATTTTAGTCATATTTATTTGCTCATTAATTGGTTTTCTGGGATGATCATATAGTAGTATATTTTGTTGTGTATTTGGTCATTAATTGTGGCAATTAATGACTAAATTAGTGACCAGATTTATGACTAAATATACTACTATATGACAAAATTGAAACAACCAATTAATGACTAAGCTAAAAATGACTAAAAGTTGGTCACGCTATAAGATATTGTAAATTATCCACTATTGGTCACCCACTGAGAAATGGTCATTTATATGCAAACTTTAGTCGTTGTTTAGTAATTAATTAGTAATTTTGTACTAGTGTTATGTTCCCAAATAGTGTTTTCTAGCCTCTTGTTATTTGCAAAATTGTGAAAAAAATTGTGTTTTTGTCACCCCTAATGACCCAAATGGAACACCTTTTATCCTCTATTCTTCCTTTTGTTACTTAATAATTTCCCTCTTTTGACCTTCCAAGTCCCAGGCCATCTTTTTATGTGCAACTAAAAAATATCTAGGCAGAGTAGGACTTGATAGTGCCATTAATTTGTTGTCAATCGTGATCAACTCGTCAATGTTTTTCCTCTTTTTTTCCTTCTCCCATATGCACACCACCTTCTTTAAGTGCCTAAGTTTCCAACATACAACCTCCATTTGATAAGTCCCCATGATGCAAGCCTGATCAGCACAAGTAGTCCTCATCAATCCCTCAAATTTCTTATCACCGAGCCAAGAGTGGTTGAATTCATAAGGGATGCCCTTCTAGTCACAATCTATGTGCCAATGGAGAAATATAGGGTCGTGACAACGAAATAATCGATGGAACCACCCATGAGTGAAGCATCCCAAACCTTGAACCACTAAGTTTTCAGGAACCAAAAACCAGTCCAAGTGCTTAACAATCCCCTCCAAGCCAGTCTGGCCGTTCCTCCAAGTTGGTCTAAGAGTAGTCGATAATATGCCAACTAGATGATTACAACCAAAAAGTTCCTTGAAATAATATCCCATAATATCCATCTTGCATCTCGAACCCCATATCTCATTAGCAACCACTGTCATATTAAGATCTCCTGCTAAAATGAATGAAGCCATCTGCATCAAGCCAAAAGATTCCATGTGCTCCCAAAAAACCTTCCTTGGTGCATATGGTGCACAAGTATTTAATATATGGAACCACAAATTAGCACCCTTGGCAAAACCCGACAATAAAATACCTACAAAAGATTTATAGGCCAAAAATTTAACAATCTGAGGATCCCATAACACAACCAAACCTCTCGATTGTCCCAAAGGATATATCACACAAACCCTCCAACCAAGGAAATCTTTTGATAATAAAGGTCAGGCCTTATCACCAAGCATCATGGTCTCTTGCAAAAGTATGACTAAAGGATGGAATTTGATAAGATAACCCAAGGATGGTATTTTAAAGGAGCTCCCCAAATCCCTAATATTTAGTGACAATATTATCATATCAGAATATTATCCTAAGAGACCGACTAGGTGAATTCATGCATGAAGGTGTAGAGGAAGGGTTTGACCACTCCATAAAATTTAATGAGACACCACTAGGAACAACCCCACCAATCTCATCCACTTTATGTTTTTCCCACTGCCTATTTCTAATAGTAACATTTTGGTGAGAGAGGGGGCTAAAAATCACCCTTGTTGATGGAAATGCTTTAGTGTGTATGGTGAGTAATTCCAAATTGAGTGTTGGGTTTAATTTGAGTAGTTCAATATCACTCCCAACCGAATTAGCGAGCAACTGATATCCATTATAGGAACCAAATTGAAGCACCAAAGTGGGTGGCCGCATAGAGGGAGAGAAGCACCCATCCCGGTTGGATGTTTCAATGGACCCCAAAGAACCAAAAGAGTCCTGATCAACATGACCAACACGCAATGTGGGGAGGGATGAAAAAATAGTAGATGCTCCAGAATTATTGACTCTGCCCTAAGAATTTGTACAATATGTGAGGTGGATATCATCCATCACCGCAGAGTTGTGGGTAGTTATATCCCCACAAAAATGAATCCCATCCATAATAGGAGAAGATGATAAGGCATCCAAAGTAGGAGAAATAGTCAATTCCACACCAGATACTAAATATTTTCTCAATAAAATGTCCCTGTCTAATATCAACACTTCCACATTAGAAACAGGATGATAGGAATGACAATTAAGATCTATACCTAGTGTCGATGGAGGAACACCTTTAAGATCGAAAATTGATACCTTCTCTGACCTCAAATCTCTACCTTGACCTACTACCCACGAGATCTCCTTCCATTATGAACATGACGAGGGTCGTCAAAACGTTGTGTGTAATTGGAATATAAGTGGCCAATCACATGACATCTTACGAACCTAAGGGGGGTTTCCCCAATAATCAATGCATTGTTGAAAGGAGTGTTCCCCCCATATCAGGTCCAATTCAGTAGTAAGCTCACCCACAAAATCCACTTTCACAAGAAGCCATGCCATGCGCTTATCCATATCCCATATGCTACGATCTTATAGAAAAATATATCTCCCTATTGAGTTCCCAATTGCCTCAATGCCTGACCGCGACCAAAACTCTAGAGGGAGTACAAGGAGTTTCACCCACATCAAATTCTGTTTCAACACCTCTTTAAAGGGATTGAATCCTACACACCAAAACTGGAGAGTTAAAAAACCTTGACCATTGACCCATGGAATTGTTAAGATTTTAATAGCATCCTCAGCATGGAGAAAATGAAAAAAATACCACTGATTGCAAAGGATACTAATACTAGGCCTGTAATTGATAATTGGAAAATAATGGTTTTCCACCCAAGCTCACATTTTTGCCCCGTCCATACAGGTGAATTCCCACCTACCAATAAGAGAGCATTGTTGAAGACCATCCACAATGTCCCAAAAAACATTTGACCCAAAGATAAGCTTATGAACCTCCTCTGATGCTTTCACAATCTTATTTCTCCTCACCCGCCCTTTTATCACATCTGAAATGTAGTCTTGTGCATATACACAACCCTCAGTAACCAAAGGAATAGCATAATCCGATGAAGGGATATCAAAGTGGGTGAACACACTCGAAGTAAGATATCAGGTAAGCACTGCCTCAACCTACATTTGGCCTCTAGGGTCGCTCTAACCAACATGTCTGAATCTAGAGAGAATATTCATTTCATGTCAATGCCACTTGCCTCCTGCCTACTATGTCCATCAATCCCCATCACAATTCAAAAATAAAATGTTAGAATCCATTATGCCCCCAAAGTATGTGTACAGACCAAAGCCCTGATCATATATAATTTTCCCTCAAATCAAAGAATAAATACCTCCATAAAGATAAATGTGGACGTTCCATGTCAACCAACAAATATATGTGCACCAATGGGGCCTGAACAGGAAGTATCACGTCGATCTAGAAAATCACGTCAACAAGGAACCCCCAAACATGTCAGGTCCCCATAGCAGAATGAGTGGATATTGCCATGTCGAAGTGAAGCCAAACCAATTTGTGACAACGCGAACACCAAGATAAATACACCCACTCACTGCCAATACCCCTATCAAGGATATCAATGAATTTACTAACTGTCCCCCAAGAGAGAAATTTTATGGCTGGAAATAAAGTAGTTAATGCAATAGGCCCGAATATAGAAGGCCATCCAATCCTAAAAATTAATTTCACCTTAAAGTGTCCACAAAATCCTACGTAAATACCAAGACCTACACCAAATATGAATAAGAAGTAGATATTTCCACCTCAAAGGAAATCTAATATGTCTCCAAACTGAACCAAGTCTTAATGGCTCAGATCCATCCCCACAACAATGATCTAAGTATTTAAAGTGACCACCCAATCGGACCCTAGAGGAGTAAATGGGATGTCAAGTCAATAAATGTGGTTAAGGAACCGCCCCTCAACCACCCATAAATGTAGTAGATCAACCACACATATAAAATAATAGCCCATCAATGTCCGATCACATCCATAATTAAGCCACTACCCCAAAACCAATGCCAGAGTCCTCAAGAACAATAAGGAAAATTCCAACATAACGGAGAAAGCCAAACCTATAAACAGTACAGAGAAAATACAACTATAATATCATAATAGAACTCATAATCAACTTCCGCTTCATGTTTTTCAGCCTCAACAATGAATAATATTCCACTCATTTCTTCATCGATCACACTTGCATTGCTTTCATTGTCACTTTGTTTCTTTGAGTAAAAGTTATTTTTCTTATTAGCTTGCTTCTTCGTTTGATACTTGGGTTTGAATCTTGAATTATCATTACTATCATTTATCTTGGCATAATGACCAATTCTTCCACATTCAAAACATTTAAAAATAATCTTAGCTTTAAACTTACTTGTTCCTCTTTCAAATTTTAGACAAACTTGGTTCTTCTTCATCAGAGTTGTAATCTTCTTGATCTTTTTTCTTTTTCTCTTCTTTTGTTGCCTTGAAAGTTGCTTCCTTGACTTCTGAATTGTATTCCTTGATTCTTAACACGTATTAAAGAGAGTTCCATGAAGTTAATCCACAGACATCTTGTATACCCCCGTTAGTTCCTTGAGGGATGATAAATTAGGATCAAATCTTGACGGAAGCGGTCTCAATATTTTCAAACTACATAGCTATCAAGGAATTCTTTGCTAAGACCTGTAATAGAGTTGCTATATTGTTTACTTGAAAGAAATATGAAGCAGTGTCCTCATATTCTTCCATCTTCAAGATTTCAAATTGATCCCTAAGAGATTGCAACCTGACTTCTTTAACTTTCTTATCCCCTTCATAATAAGTTTTGAGTTTGTTCCCTACCTCATGGGTTGACTTGCATTGCATTACTTTGATAAATTATGATTCTGCCAACCCACTTAATATAACATGCTTAGCTTGTGCATATATATGTGGACAATCTTCTATGTTTCATCTGTCGGAATGACATTTGGGACTTCATATTCAGTTTCCACAATTTACCAAATTGTTTCTCCTAGGGAGATGAGATATGTCTCCATCCTTATTTTCCAAAATGCATAGTTGGTTCCATCAAACATAGGGGGCTTCCCCACTGCTCTAGTTGTATCCATTTCTACTTGATATTCAACCTTGTAAAAGTTAGATGTTCTAAAGTTAACCTACTATGATACCACTTGCAGGCCAAAAGGTCACACTAAGAGGGGGTGGTGAATCAGTGTGAGATCAATTTACCATTTCACAACTTTTCATAATCATGCAACCATATAGAAATGTACCATAAAAATTATATCAAGTATAGCAATGCATCATCATATCAGTAACATATTAAGAAGTAATCACATCACAAACAAGTACATTTTTTTAGGTGGAAACCTTGACGGGATAAAACCACTAATATTTTTCTTCTTTATCATCAATTCATCTACATCAATTTGTAGGCTCCAACCTATTGAAGACAAATACCCCTAAAAAATGCAAGTTGTTGCTTGCGATAGGCTACAATTTGATTGAGGAACCAACCTCGAGAGGTACAAGTCACTGCTCATTATAGGCTACACCTTGATTGAGGCTCCAACCTTAGTGGAGGCACCAACCTCCTCCTTCAACTTCCTTGTGGACATCTATTTCATCTCAATTTCAAATTGGATCCACTATCATCATATATCACTTAATTCAGTATCAAAAAGATTGTCACAAACTACAATCACAACCTCCAAGTTATGTCACTGCAAAACCATTTCATTGCCATACATAACCCGCAATTATTGCGCTGCCACACAACCTGCAACCATTGCACTACCACACAACCAACAACCATTATATTGCAATAAAATTCACATCAATCACTATTTTTGGCTATCATACTACTACCCATACTTTTCTTTAATAATTTCTTCAATCTAGTCATTGAAACCCTTCTCAATTTTTTTTTACATCATATGTCCAAAAAAACTGCAACATGTTCATAGACCCTTAAAAAAAATGAGATTTTGACCATCAAATAAGTGTCAAAAGAGAATTATATTCCTTTGGTTACATTCATCTCTAATCCCTGATCGACCAATTTCTTCCGGAACTCAATATGGACAACTAATGCTCTTAGAAACCCAAAATAACCAAATACAACTTTATATTAAATTAACCTTTCTATGTAATTACACTTTCTGGGTGCGCTTTGAAAAAATGGCTAAACCACAATGCCAAATCTACAAAATGACCATAAACAACCTATGAAACATACGAAAAAAAGGGAGTTACAACAATTAAAAAAAGTTTTTCCAGCCTGACAGGTATCAAGACTTGAACATGGTTCTCGTCCAATGCAATGCCACTACACCACCAACAGACCAATACACAATGAATTATGCATACTACTTGCGACTTGAAGTTAGTTCAATAGTGAGTTCGGTTCCGACTCCATACCAATCTCATAACACCGATAACCTACTAGTACATATGACCATCTTTGTTTACATGTATATCTATTATTCAATAGGATTTGCCTTATCATGCAGTCAATATGATTTTGATGAGTGATTCTTTTTATATGGGTTGTGGATCGAAGTCAAGGTCAACTTGAACCTTACACACAACCAAACAAGTACGTCTTTGCCACAATCTTTACTATATGTGACCACATAACATAGTAACACTACCTTCTTGACCACATTTGGACTTACGCGATATATATCCAGATACAAATAGTTCTACAACTTCCACTTGTGTAGCAAACAAGTTATGAAATAATGATAAAACCAATGAACCACAATGATACAATAAGTTCTTCCCCAAACTTGAAATCAAACCAGACCACTAGATTGGAACTATATTGTTGCAACCAAATTACCGCAACATTTGAAAAACAACCAAGAAACTAGAACAACAAACTTGGTAGTGAACCAATACACTGTAACAGAACATGAAATCATACTTTGTTCGAAACTGTGAATTGGAACCTAAAACAATGAATCTCAAATGATGTCCCTGACCATACTTTTTCCATCACAGAGCTAGGCTACTAGGTGTAACTAAATGGACCCTTTGCAACAAACCAGAGCAATGAATTTATTAACATCAACCTCGAACCAAGCTAATCACAACCAAACCATACCACAGTTACTTCGAAACTAGAACACACACCAAATTGTTCAATCTTGTCATTGGCAAACACACATCCAATCTTTTTATTTTATACCAAAGAATGTTCTTTTCGAAACAGTTGCGATGTCTATTTGTCAAGCCTTCTGTTGCACTATATAAAATGTTTTATGGTCCTAGCTACATGATCCAGATTGTATCATTATATTATTTTTCATCCATATCAATGCATTGGAGTGGAAAAAGTGGAGGAATCAGCTCACGGGACCATTTTTACCAACAAGACCCAGTTTGGCGAAACTGGGTCTGAAACCTTTCGGGAATGTTTTGAGGCATCAAACAACATTTTTTGGGGTAAAAAAATTTCGCTATAGTGCCACACCCTTTCATGTTATTCTACACACAAATATATTTCCAATGATGCAAGAAGCGCGTCAATCGAAGTCCATATGCAAAAGTTATGCCACTCAGAAGTTGACCTTCCTGTTTTCACATCTATAATTCGAGAGGATGCCGCATTAGCTCCCATTATTCATGGAAACAGGGATAACCATGTGATTATGATGTAAAAGTATCTAGAAGAGTCTATATTGTAACTCTAGTTAAGAATTGATGTAATCAAAACTAACCACTAGTAGGCTATCAGGCCGTGTTATAACTGAGCCACTAGCAGGAACAAACATTCCATTCTTTCAAGAGAATTTTGTTCCATTGCTGAGCAAATATATCCATGAGAGATAGGAGGTAGAGCAACTAGAAAGGAGTTGTGCACGGTAGCGGCCCACGGGCCACATACATTACTTCTTTGTACTTTCAACCATATTTCCAGACGAAGAAAGAGAGCAAAGCAACCTCACCTTCCAGCTAGGTTTTCTCCTGAAAGGGTTTCCCAGAGAGCATATCTTGTGTCTTATATGTGAGAGAACTCATGTATGCACTAATTACAGTTAAGTTTACAAATATTAAAGTTTAATAAAATTGTAATAGTGTAGAATCTCATATTTTTAATATAATATTATCAAATCTATTGTGACGATTTGTCTAGTGGAATATCCACGATAATTTATGGATCACTACAAAGATGCCGAACCATGTAGCACTAAAAAATAGGAGATGCAAATGAACTCAATCCATGTGGCCAACTCATATAATCGATCCAACATCTCCTGAAATTACATGACCTTGCCCATAAAACCTAGACCTTAGGGTAATTGGTCGTTTGCTTGATGATGTCATTATGACATCATCAAGCCATGTGGCAACTCGTGAAGGGCGCCATCTGTCACATGTATTTTGGTTTTTCACCAATCCAAAATTGCCATTTTTCCCTGCCACATGGCAACCCCTAGTGGTGCCACATTATAGTGTTGATATCAACAACTAATTTGTCATGTTGATTGTGCATCTGTGTCACGTTTCCTTCATCAACAGATCCATGTTATCGTCAAACAAGATGCAACCATGTGTTATCATCTGGTTGGTTCAATAGGATTGATTAAATTATATGCATCTTTGTCATCATTCATTAGTTGACCTATGAAAGGTGACATTGATTGACCCGAGAGATGCATAATCAATGATGTTAAATAGTGCACATCTTTGTGTGCTTAAAGCCATTAATTCCTCTATTCAATGGTGGATCTTCTCTGAACATGTGCATTGGTTAAAAAAATTCAAATTTGGATTTTTTGTTCCCTCAATTAACACTGGAATTTCAATTGACCATAACTAGATTTTTCCTGAGTAAGATATACCATGATTTTTTCATGTGACGAGATCCTATGAAATATCCTACTCTTAGACTTCGTTAAAGATCATGAATGATGCTACCGTTGTCTCAAACATCCCCTTTGACATAAATAACATCTTTTTATCATTAATGAGAACATCCAACTCTTATACTTAAACATCATGAATGATGCTACCTTTGTCTCAAACATCCCCTTTAACATAAATAACATCATGTTGCCATCAATGACAACACTAAGTGCCACACATACAAGCCTTGAATTGAACATAACCCCCCTAACATGTTTGCCATCAAATTAATTTTAATACTTTGCTCTTTTTCTATCCAATGACCATCTTCAACTAGAAACCCTTTCAACTTTTAAAAACATTTAAAAGGACATTCAAATTTGAATGGATATTGAAATATTCATTTTGTTTTGCTATAAACATTAGTCTTAATACCTTGCTCCTTTCCTCTCAAGTGCCCATCTTTAACTAGATATTGTTTCAACTTTTGAAAAAAAATTGAAAGTACAATGAAATCCTCATTTGTTTTGCTATAGAGATTCATTCTCTTCCACCCTCATTCTCAGGGGTTAGCTATGAAGACAAAAAAAAGCAAAAACTAAAATACAACCAAAAAAATAACAAAAACTATAATACCCAAGAAACAACCTAACACCTAAACAAAAACGATAAATCAATTAAATAAATAATATTGTTATTAATACACATTTTCCTAATTACCTAAACAAAAACAATAAATCAATTGAAGTTGAAAATAATTAATATTATTTTGTATTAATGGAGAAATGGTTACACCAGTTGTAACGTATCTCCTTAGTTTAGGATTTGTTCCTAGAGTTTAGGAGTTTGGTTGCAACTTCCTGATCTCTAGTAATGTACTTAATGATGTAATTGCTCATTTGATGAAGTAGAGTGTACGGAGAGAGTTCTCTTTGTTTGAGTGTAGTCTCTAGGTGCAGTACTCACCTGTGAGCTGTAACTCCTTCTTTTTCAATTCAAGTCTGATTTTTATCTTGGTATCAGAGCGTAGAGTAGGGATAGCCTTAATTTTTTTTAGGATGCATCATTGATTATAGAACTGTAGTGGCGGTGGAGTGTACAGAAACATTCGTAGAATTAGGTGGACTGCAATAACACCTGAATATAGGTCTCAAATGACTGATCATCTCTGAGCGGAAAATATGGTTGGCGCGGTTTCATCGCAAACAGTCGCACCATTTTTGAGCGGAAGAAAAGGTTGGCGTTGTTTATTAAGGAACAGTCGCGCCATTTGGCGCGGTTTTGAGAGCGATAATCGCGCCAGCGCGCCAGAGAGTGCTATTGGCACGGAAAATCAAGCCTTAATCGCGCCAATTTCGTAAGACGCGTCGATTTTGTTTTCAGCACGGTTATTTCACTGTCGAGAAGCGCCAGCCTCTTTCTCTGTGGAAAATCTGCAATTTCTTGCAGATCGGCCTTGCTCAGTGGTGGCACTTTGAAATTTTAGATCTGTTCGGTGGCAGCAGATCGAAGTTGCCTGGTGGTGGCGCATTGAAGTTCCTGATCTCTTCGGTGGCAGCAAATCGAACTTGCCCGGTGGTGGTGCAATGGAGTTCCTGATATGTTCGGTGGCAACAGATCGGATTTGCCCGGTGGTGGCGCATTGGAGCTCCTGATCTGTTCGGTGGTAGCAGATCGGATTTGCTCGGTGGTGGCACATTGGAGTTCCTGATCTGTTCGGTGGGAGCAGATTGGACTTGCCCGGTGGTGGCGCATTGGAGTTCTTGATCTGTTCAGTGGCAGCAAATCGGACTTGCCCGGTGGTGCTCATTGAAGACTTATTCATCAGAGGATCAGAAATTTATCAGTCCAATATGAATAACAGTGATGAGTACTCTCTTAAGCCAGAAAAGACGTGGTCTATTATCAGGCAAGTAGATTATTTACTCAGGGAGCAGCG
This sequence comes from Pinus tabuliformis, assembly GCA_031772625.1. Taxonomy (NCBI): domain Eukaryota; kingdom Viridiplantae; phylum Streptophyta; class Pinopsida; order Pinales; family Pinaceae; genus Pinus; species Pinus tabuliformis. Next base: position 696,089,124 of record CM062805.1, on the reverse strand, counting down.
GCTGCTGTTTATTTTGATAGGAATCACCATCGCATCGACTTTCTTTATCCTTCAGCCTGGTTTTTTGGCTTCTAATGTTAATGAAAATGGAAGGTTTGTGCCCGACAAACCTCATCGGGTTGTTTATAAGACTCCTGTTTCTCGGTTTGCTCAATATCATTCGGGTTCGATGGTGAATTCGGGGGCTAAAGTGCCCCTAGGTTTGAAAAGAAAGTCCCTACGAGTTGTCGTAACGGGTGGAGTTGGCTTTGTTGGCAGTCATCTACTTGACAGGTTCATGGCAAGAGGCGACAATGTTATTGTTGTCGACAATTTCTTCACAGGAAGGAAGGAGAATGTTTTGCATCGTTTTGGCAATCCGAGGTTTGAACGGATAAGGCATGATGTTGTGGAACCCTTATTGTTGGAGGTTGATCAGATCTACCGTTTGGCTTGCCCCGCTTCCCCTGTACATTACAAACACAATCCTATGAGGACTATCAAAACCAATGATGTGGGAATCTTGAACATATCCAAACTTGCCAAGTGTGTTGGGGCACGTTTTTTGCTTACAATTACTAGTGAGGTTTATGGAGATCCTCTTGAACATCCTCAAACTGAAGCTTACTGGGGCAATGTTAATCCCATCGGAGTCCACAGTTGCTATGATGAGGGTAAGAGAACAACCGAAACTCTGACTATGGATTATCACAGGGGAGCAAATGTTGAGGTTCGGATTGCTCGAATTTTCAATACATACGGTCCGCGAATGTACCGTGATGATGGTCGGGTTGCAAGTAATTTTGTTGCTCAGGCTTTGCGCAAGGAGCCTTTGACAGTCTATGGAAATGGGAAACATACACAGAGCTTCCAGTTCATTTCTAATCTGGTTGAAGGCCTTATGCAACTTATGGAGGACGAACATGTTGGTTCTTTCAATCTTGGGAATCCTGGGGAATTTACAATGTTAGAACTAGAACAGGTTGAAGAAGGAAAGGATGACTCTAACAGTGATTGGCACATTCCATTGCTAATGTATGAGGAAATAGAATCAATAAACAGAAACCATACTTGGGATTTGGTTGAATTGCCTGAAGGTAAAACCCCCATAGGATGCAAATGGCTGTATAAACCAAAAATAAATGCAGATGGGAGTATAGAGAAACTTAAAGCTAGACTGGTAGCAAAGGGTTACTCACAGAAAGAGGGAATAGATTTCAATGACACCTTTTCTCCTATAGCCAAATTAAACACCATTAGAATGCTAATTTCCTTAGAAACAAAACACAAATGGCAGCTACACCAGCTAGATGTCAAGTCTGCATTTCTGAATGGTGACTTGAAGGAAGAAATTTATTTAGTACAGCCTGAAGGTTTTGTGAAAAAGGGGTAGGAACATCTTGTGTGTAAATTGAAAAAGGTACTTTATGGTTTAAAACAGGCACCCAAGTCGTGGTATGAGAAAATTGACTCATTTTTTGTACAGCATGGCTTTCATAGGAGCTTGAATGATCCAAATCTGTATACCAAGTTTAATAAACAGAGGCAAATTATTTTGATTTCTTTGTATGTAGATGATATGATCATAACAGGGAATGCTAACAATCTGATCAAAGAAATCAGATGTCACAAGTGTATGAGATGGAAAGACTCTGGACAAACCTTTCTTACTCAAGGGAAGTATGCCAGAAGCTTGCTGGAAAGGTTCAGAATGGAGCAGTGCAGATCAGCAGCAACACCATTACAGCAGAACTTAAAGTTGAGCAGTGACGACGGTACTAAAGAGGTGGATGCAACCATGTACAGATAACTAGTTGGCAGTTTGATATATCTGACTACAACTAGACCAGATTTGGCATATTATGTTAGTGTGTTGAGCCAGTTCATGTCAAAACCACTCGAAAGTCACTGGGTCGCAGCAAAAAGTGTGTTGAGGTATCTTAGTGGTACTAGTAATTATGGCATTTTGTACACTGACACTTCTGATGTTATTCTAGCAGGTTTTTTAGATTCCAATTGGGCAGGTAACTTGGATGATCGAAGATCTATCACAGGTTACGCATTCAGCATTGTATCCGAGGTCATAGCATGGAGCAGCAAAAAGCAGAGCACTGTAGCTCTGCTTCATCAAGAGAAACAACAGTCAAAAGAGATATGTGTTGAATATTGTAAAACTTGTGATAACATGGCTGATATTTTTACTAAGCCTCTTGGGCGTGTAAAGTTTGAATTGTTTAGAGGGATGTTAGGAGTTCAGGATAATCCTTTCTCCATTAAGGGGGGGAGTTGAAAATAATTAATATTATTTTGTATTAATGGAGAAATGTTTACACCAGTTGTAACGTATCTCCTTAGTTTAGGATTTGTTCCTAGAGTTTAGGAGTTTGGTTGCAACTTCCTGATCTCTAGTAATGTACTTAATGATGTAATTGCTCATTTGATGAAGTAGAGTGTATGGAGAGAGTTCTCTTTGTTTGAGTGCAGTCTCCAGGTGCAGTACTCACTTGTGGGCTGTAACTCCTTTTTCAATTCAAGTCTGATTTTTATCTATTGAATAAATAATATTTTTATTAATAAACATTCACCCAACTCTCATGTATATGAGCCTTGGTTTACATCATCGAATCTACCTAAACCAAGTTCACATGACACCAAAAAAAAATATAAGCCAAAGTCAAAAAGTTCACATAACATTGAAAAATTAAAAATTATAAGCCAAGTTCTTATAACACCCAAAATTATGTTTTGAACAACTTGTAAAAATATAACTTTCCACCATATTCATTAAAAAAAGTTACCTAAATGAACAAAATTCATGAAATTGTCAAAATTACATTTGCCATTTCGTAGCATTATCTGTTACTCTTTATTCATTGGCTATTCTGAAGCATAATTTTTCTTGTTTCGATGCACACCCTTTGTCCATTCATTTTGGCCCAATAGAAAATATCCCTTTTGACTTCTTCAAATTAGAAAGGTCTTACATGTAACGTAGGTAATGAAACATAAAATAATCAAATAATCATCATTATAAGCAAATTCAACATGGATAAATAATTGGCCACATAAGTAGTTTAAACATGCATAAATAATGGATAATTCAATATAGAAAAGATAGACTCAAACTAAACATGCCACAGAGGCATTAGTGATATAATATATTTAAACAATTTAGGCAAATGAAAAATTAAACATCTATTATCGTCGGCAACAAATATCTACCATACTCTGTAACGCGTAACGCAGAGGCCAAATTATAAAACCTCTCGCCTCATACATACTCAGTGACAGAGCAAAAGAGAGGGAAAATTACACATAGACAGAGACATTCACTTTGGGAAGTCGGGTGTTGTGTGTGAGAATTTAAACCTCTCTCACTCAACATTTGATAAAACTTGATAGTGGAAATTATTTTTCCTTTCATTAATTAAATATCATATTACATATATACAAGAGTATTATTTCAAGATAGGAAAACTATCTTGGACATATAATTTGTTGGTTGAGAGAATATTTCAACCACATACCAAACTAGGAACATAGCTAGGAACAAACTCCTCCAATTAGAAAGACACAACTGAGACAAGTAGGAACTAAATATTCCAACACACCCCCTTAATGGGTATTTGTCTTGATATCAATCTACAAAGTTTACATCTAGTCAAGTCTCGTAATCACACCTTGTACCTTGTTCATGCAATTGTCGATGTCCATATAAAGGAAAACCATCTACCGAAATGCATGGGTTCCCAACTGCTGCAACCGCCAGTCTACTAGGAAGTCCTTCACATACATGGTTCATCCAACCTCTCAATTAACTCTCCCTAAATATAAAATTTCACCTCATGGAGTCTAAAACCAACATGGCCCACCCAAGTGTATCCATCCTGCATGGCATACCCTTCCAAGGTGTTAAAACTCTCTTACAAAGGGAACACATAACAAAAGGTATGCATGCCTCTCTGGGTCTTACAGCACATAAGGTACATAAAACATTTCAAGACCACAATTAACCATTACAAAAGAGTATATGACATGTAGATTTGTTCTAATTACAATATGTGACTCATACTAGACCATGAGGTTGTTCCACAAACTCACACTAATTCACACACACTCAATTGTACATCGTCTTCCAATCTCTGATGCAGCTCCTCTAATGCCATCTTCATTGTCATGTCTTCATTATATCTTATTGTTAAGCATTCCTGCAAATAAATTTGTCTATTGTTGGAATGGCCAATTCCAACCTAGACTTAAACTGGTGACAATAGTTGGCCAAACTAAATGTCACAACAATACAACATCCAATTCTTTTAACCAGAGTTACATGAATAACATTTTTCCCTGAAATACATGCATCTTGACAAAATAGAAGTTGGAATCAAGGCACCATATGATTGCTCTCTGAATTCATTTTAAATCTCTAATAAATCATATGGGATGCTACCTAGAATATGATCTAGTAGTTCACTGCCATTTTTCACACACTAGATTTTTCATCATCCGATTGTTGTCGCCTACCATTATCCTGTTCATTATTAGGCTTTCCATCAGAAACCATAGCATTATCCCCGTCAATAGGCGCACTGCTTCTAGTTCCATAATTCTTTCTCTCGCTCTTTTCCTCTTTAGAATTCACCCCATACACATCAATCGTACCTCTTCTACCACCAGAAACCCTCTCGCGACGTGATTTCCCATCAACTGATTTGCGTGCATAACTTTTGGAATGATAGGCATCCCCTATTTCTGGCTGGTACTCGCCATCTTCATAGTGTTTTCCATATAGATGCCTTTTACCCTTTCGGTCTTCTCTAGACAAAGTATTGTCGTTTGTAGATGATTTCTTAGACGAACCTTTTTCAACAATTCAAACAGGAGCACAATCTCCTGAGCGTAGTCTCTTCGAACAACAACACAGTCCCCTGAAACAGATCAGCTCACATGGAAGGTCAACTCTCCACTCAAATCATTCAACTTGATCCACAGAGATCTTCACACATTGTCGTGACTGCTCCTTACCGATTCGACCCAAAAATGATTCAACCAGATCGACGACCTACACAACTCTATAAACATGGGTCCTCCCACGCTTCCACTATGCCACCTATCACGCCCCCAGGCCGATGATAGTCTTTCAACTGCTCTTGGCGAGGTGCGGCACCACCGAACACTTTCTTTTCACCAATACTTATGTTCGTGGACTACACCTAACCATATGTCCTACTTAGTTTGTGTTTCGCAACCAAGTATTATTAATGTTTCCTTTATACCAATGAACACCCATATTCATTCATTATCATCAGCGATTATAAATGAAGAACACAATTGCACAGTATAAAGGGAGGAGCAACTCCCTGAATAATGAGTCTTCCCATTAATATATTATACAGTCTTTCAATATTACAATGCTTTACAAGTATGCTTGGAAACTCCAAGTTTCATACTTAGCCAAATTTACAACCTTGTCACACCTCTGTGCAACAACCAAGATTTCCTTGCCCAAGGCGGGTGGGCGCTCCCTCACACGAGCTGCCTTCCGCACTTCACAACTGAACCTTGTCTTCATGCACGACGGGCGAGTGACTCCACCAAGTCACCAAGACACCCTCTTCGCACCACCGGTTTCACCAAATGTTTCACCATGCACACTTGCACGACAGGCGGGCACTTACCCGAGTCACCCACGCCTTCGTTCAACCGTTGGCCCTCCTTCGCACAACCGGGCGCCACACCCGTGCACGCCCTACTCCAACCGGTGGGCGACCTCTACCCGCACCCTCACCCAAACCAAGAGATGGTGCTACCTCCGTGCGGCCTTGCCCAAGAAGGGGCGCATCACCAAAACTGCGCCTTCCTTCTTTGCTGCGTCCACACTAGATTTGTGCCTTCTACTTCAAATGATGAACGAGTTCGTTGCTTCCCCAAATGAGCTCCACACACATCTAATTTATACGAGTGGCAGGGCGAGTTGGTCTACCCGGCCGACTCGTCCTCCATGCCTTAATGCACCCACACTCCATCGCAAATACCCTATCGGCTTGCTTCAAGTCGTAGGTAAGCTCCATAGGTACTAAACCATGCTTCTACGCATATAAATCCATCGTTCTCCCCTCCTACGCATTACATTATAACATAACATCTTCGCGTTGTAGGTCTGAGTTCGTCCTTTCTTTGTTTGTCATCGCACTTCATGCCGGAGCGCGTGTCAAGGACTGCAGGTCCTTACATCCTCCTCCACCTGAAGTCGTTGTTGTCCTTGATAACATGCCATCCTGGTAGCCATCCACCAAGATCATCATCAATATCTGTCTCATCCTCAGTCCATGATGTCAACTCCTCTACATACTGCAAACATCCCTACAACATATGTAGAACTGCCATCTCCATCATGTGTCATCCTCATCCTGTGAACTGTCCTTCTTGTCTTCCTGGTGCCAGCATCTCTCCATGCACTTCCAGACCCCATGTTTGAACTAGTTGGGTAGCTAATCCAACTGTCACGCTCAAGCCATGAGAGTGAACATCCTTATGCCTTTACCAGTGTATCTCGGATTCTGCCACATCTCAGACTCACCAAGAATCTCACCCATGTTCAAGTCCATGGAAACTTCATCCCATCTGCAACATGTCATGATGCTTGATGCCAAGCCATCCCTGCACCATCTGCCATACCTGCGCAACCTATTTTAAGGACTCACTGCCATGAGCATCTAACAATGAGCCCCATCTTCTTTGTCATCTAAGAAGATGTGGAGGGAATAGACCCTGAAGGCTCACCCTCACTAATCATCTCAATCCATCTGTCATGATTCTCTATCTCCATCCTCTGTAGATAAGTGACCCGATCCTCCTCCCGGACATTCGGCCTTACATAAGCCTCATCATCATCATCATCATCCTAAACTACTTCTAGCCTTCTTGACAAATCCAAGATACTATCTGAAAGTGTCCTGATGACCAATGACTGCTCGGTAAGCTTTGTCTCAACCATAGACAACTGCTTACTCATATCTTCCATTCGCTTCTCATCCTCCATTTGCATCACCACCAACTTACAATCAGGCCTTATTACTCCAATGGTTGGAACACCAATGGGTACATCCTCCCTTCCATTGTAAATGTGTAGCCTCTTCAAATGTGGAACAATCATAGCATCGAATTGTTCAAGAATTCCATTCCCAGCACAGCTTCATAGTCATCAATTCGCACTATAGTGAAGTCGACTTTCCCTGTCCACTCACCTAGTGTTGTGTCCACCTTTTCAGCTACACCAAGAACACAATCAGGAGGAGAATTGACTGTCTTCATTTGTGCCTTCACCGGTACAAACTTCAGCCCAATCCTTCTCGCAGTATCTTCACTCATGAAGTTGTGAGTAGCCCCACTATCCACCATAGTGAGTATATCAGCACTCCCAATCTTCATCCGAACATACTCCAAACTATTCCTCTCAGGATCCCTCCGAGAGATCACCTCTGTAGCAACAGCAACACCAAGTATCTACATCATCCCCACAGAAGCTTCTTCATTCTTCGCATTATATTGTGCAATCGCAACCACTTTAGGTCTAGAAGGGCAATTCTTCACCGTATGTGGTTCAACACATATCCAACACTTCAAGGCTTTCTTCGTCTTCGACTTATCATCCAATTTCGAAGCATCATCCTTCTTCTTCTCTTTCGGCTTATCAGACTTCTTCTTCCTATCATTAGAAGTCTCATCATAATGCTCCACCAACCTATCCACAGTAGCAAAAGCTTCTTCAAGTGTTTTGATCTTCTACCTCTTCACTTCATTGCGTGCCCAAGACTTCAATCCAATAATGAAATTGAACACCTTGTCCCTCTCCGCCATGTCAGGTAGTTCCAGAACCTCACTTGCAAACTCCCGCTAATATGTCTGAAGGTTCCCTGTCTGCTTTATGAACTTAATCTTCATCCTTGCTTCCCATGTTTCATCCTGAGGACTAAAATGGGTCTGCAAAGCCTTCTTCATCTCATCCCACGAAGTAATGTCACCAGCACTGCCATTGGCAATCTAATCCATCCTCCTTCGCCACCACATCTTAGCATCCTTTGTCAAGAACTGAGCAACTACCTTCACCTTCGTCTCATCATCGGATAGGCCCAAGCGCTCCAAGTATTGCTCCGTGTCCCATAGAAAGTTGCCAAGAGTCTTTGCACTCCTTGTACCATCATAAGATTTCGGTTCCTTGACTTTCACATGAGGCACTCCTCCACCTGAGTTATGCCTCACGGCCCTCTTCAACACCGCGATCTCATCTTTGGCTTCATCAAGAGATTTCTGCAAGTCCACGATCTCTGCAAGACCTCGGTCTCTTGCCTTTTCAATCTCCTTGACCCTTACTTCAAGTTGTGTACACATAAGATCAGTGTACTCGTGTTGAGTCCAGAGTTCCTCGAGCTCTTCCCTCATCTTCGAATTGGTCTCTTGATCTTTCTCGACCAAGTCCATCTTCTTAGTCCAAAAAGCCTCTAAGTCCTCCATCTTTTCCAACACCTTTTCAATGAATGCCATAGTAGCATCCTTCGCACCGTGACTAGACCCAGCCTGAGATTCCACTGCCATTGCTAATAGCTTCCTTCTTCTTTGCGATCTAGTTTCGACCATCCAACAACTTCACCAAGATGCCTGCAACCTGAACCAGCTCTTGTTCCACTTGTATGTGAAACAGCTTCCTTCACCTGCAAGTAACTGCTTCACTGTCACCAACTGTCAAGTGTATGTACCCCTGCTTCACCCAACTCCATGCAAGACTCCTCCAAGTCTTCAGACTAGCTCTAATACCAACTGTCACGCCCCCAGGCCGGTGGTAGTCTTTCAACCGCGCTTGGCGAGGTGCGGCACCACCGAACACTTTCTTTTCACCAATACTTATGTTCGTGGACTACGCCTAACCATATGTACTACTTAGTTTGTGTTTCGCAACCAAGTATTATTAATGTTTCCTTTATACCAATGAATACCCATACATATTCATTATCATCAGCAATTATAAATGAAGAACACAATTGCACAGTATAAAGGGAGGGACAACTCTCTGAACAATGAGTCTGCGCAATAATATATTATACAGTCTTTCAATATTACAATGCTTTACAAGTATACTTGGAAACTCCAAGTTTCATACTTAGCCAAATTTACAACCTCGTCACACCTCTGTGCGACAACCAAGATTTCCTTGCCCAAGGCAGGCAAGCGCGCCCTCACACGAGCTACCTTCCGCACTTCACAACCGAACCTTGTCTTCATACACGACAGCGGGTGAAGTCACCAAGACACCCTCTTCACACAACCGACTTCACCAAATGTCTCACCGTGCACACTCGCACAACGAGCGGGCGCTTACCCGAGTCACCCAAGAACCCGTGCCAAGTCGTCACACAAACCGGGCGCCCACGCCTTCGTTCAACTGTCGAGCGCTCCTTCGCACAACCGGACGCCACACCCGCGCACACCCTACTCCAACCAACGGGCGACCTCTACCCGCGCCCTCACCCAAACCAAGAGAGGGTGCTACCTTCGTGCGGCCTTGCCCAAGAACGAGCGCATCACTAAAACTACGCCTTCCTTCTTTGTTGTGTCCACACTAGATCTGTGCCTTCTACTTCACATGATGAGAGAGTTCGTTGCTTCCCCAAATGATCTCCACACACATCTAATTTATACGAATGGCAGGGCGAGTTGGTCTACCCGGCTGACTCGTCCGCCACGCCTTAACACACCCACACTCCATCGCAAATACCCCGTCGGCTTGCTTCAAGTTGTAGGTCGGCTCCATAGGTACTAAACCATGCTTCCACGCATATAAATCCATCGTTGTCACGCCCCTACACCTGCGGTAGTCTTTCAACTGCTTATAGCGAGGTGCGGCACTACCAATCGTTTTCTTTTCACCAATACTTACAATTGTAGACTACACCTAACATTCCATTTATCCTACTTTGTGTTTCACAACCAAGTATTATTAATGTGTTCCTTTATACAAGTGAAAGCCCATAACATTCACATAAACAAAATTATACAAGAGAAATGCACAACAATATAAAGGGAGGGGCAACTCCCCGCAATATGATTCTGCCCGAATCAATATATATAATCTTCTTTTACAAGTACAAGTTAAATCTTGGGAAACCCCAAATTTACACTTAGCCAATTTTCAACTTCGGCAAACTCTGTTGCCTAGCTCGTCAGCACCTCCGCACGGTCGCCGCACAACTCACCAACCCTTCGTTCACCTCGTCGCACGATCGTGTTGTTTGCCCAACTTAGGCACGCCTCATCGTAACCAAGTTGCCACACATGGGCGCCTCCGCACAAGTCACACCTCCGTTCAAAATCTCAACACTTCACCAAAATTCACTCCGTGCACACTTGCATGACGGGCGGGCGCTCACCTGAGTCACCTAAGAACCCGTGCCAAGTCGTCGCACAAACCGGGTGCCCACGCCCTTGTTCACCATCGGGCGCTCCTTCGCACAACCTGGGCGCCACACCCGTGCACACCCTTCTCCAACCGGCAGGCGACCTCTACCCGCGCCCTCACCCAAAACTAAGAAACACGCTATCTCTGTGCGACCTTGCCCAAGAGCAGGCGCATCATCCAAATCTGTGCCTTCCTCTTCTTTGCTGCATCCACACTAGACCTGCGCCTTTTCTTCACATGATGAGCGAGTTCTTAATGGTTGAGTGATGGTGCGATGGTTGAATGAGCTCCAACGCACCTCCAATATATATGAGCGGCAGGCAAGGTCGTGGCTACCCAGCCGACCTGCCCACGCCCTCAACCTTCATCGCAAATGCTTCAAAACTCAAGTCGGCCTTCCCTCAAACGCTCCCAAGTAAGGTCGGCCTTACTTTGTTCGTTGGTCGGCCCGTGGGTGTTCCATTATGCTCCCACGCATATATAAATCGTTCACCCAACCTTACATGCACTCATAACACCTTCGCACGCTTATGTTGAGTTTGCACTTCAGCCGGAACGCGCGTAAGAACTGCAGGTCCTTACATCCTCCTCCACCTGAAGTCGTTGTCGCCCTCGACAACATACCATCCTGGTAGCCATCCATCAAGATCATCAATATTTGTCTCATCCATGATGTCAACTCCTCCACACACTGTAACCATCCTGCAACATATGTAGAACCACCGTCTCCATCATGTCTCATCCCAGCAACCATCTGTTACCAAGATCGCCATACCAAGGTATACACCTCATTGGTATGTCATACATCAAAATCATCTCAATCCATGACCATCGATCATCTCGTTGCAATCTCCACACGCTGCTCCCCATTGTGGAAGGCTGGCCCTTCCATCTCAAGCTACATGCTTCCTGCAACATCCGTGCCGACCTCATCATGTGAACTGTTGCCATGATACTCCAACAAATGCTAACACATCTCTGTACACTGGATCACTTCATGTTTGAATTAATCAGGTGATCAATCCAACTGTCTGCTCAAACCATGAGAATGCACATCTTTATGCCACCATCAGTTGTTTCTCAGAACATCCCGTCACATCCTCAACTCGATCAAGAATCTATCTCCATATAAGTAAGCCATGCTCAGGTCCATGAAGTAGTCCTCATCTCGTCTGCAACATGTTGTCCATGATGTCTGGTACTAATGTGCTGCATGAAATCAGACGCATCTACCCCAACATCATCATCCATATGTGTGCCTCCTCAATATGAAGAGACCATCTCATCAAACTCCGACTCTTGATGTGCCCCATCCAGGTCCATGAAACAACCTCTATCATATCTGCAATGTGCCATTCCCCAACTCTGCCATAGAAACAAGTATACACCTGTCTCATCTATCCATGTGCTGCCCATGATCATAGATCAATCAGCTCCCATGTGTCAAAAGTAGTTAAGTCTCAGCTCAACCCATGCCCAAGTGTTGCTACCAAGGCATCATCATCGTCGTAACTTCATCACTCCAAAGTGTCTCATATTAATCTTCCACATCAAGTCACTCTTTCAAGTCATTCCCATACATGTACTTGAAAGTATGCACCCCATCTTGCATCAAAGTCTCTGACCTCAGCTCCTCAATGCATAAGATCCTCCAAGTCCACCATATATGAAGTCTCCAAAAGTCACAACCTCATGTCGTCATGAGCTCCATGAGTCATCTCCAACCAACATCTAGCAAGCATACAAGTCTCGGCCCAAAGGTCTTTGCAAGATGCCTCAGCTCTCCATGTAGTAGGAATGCTCCATATTCTACTCACAACTCCATCCAAGTCCATGGCCTTGTTGTACATAAGTGCACAACCTCTCCATCGGCTCATAAGTAATAAGTCTCCATGTCACATCAACAAATCCACCTGCACAACATCCTTGCATTGGCACTCCTCATTGGATGCCCATAAGTGACACCTCTACAAGTGCTCCCGCATAATGTCCCTCCATAATATTTCCATGCTCCATGTCTCCAGCTTGATGTCCATGACTAAGTTTTCCATGTAGTCCAACCAAGAATACCCATCACAACAATCGATCATTCTCATCCAAGTCTGCAATCTTCGGTCTAGTGAACTCGATTACCCAACCATATCATCATCATCACGAGTCCCTTCCATCATAGCTCCCCCACTGAAGGTTCCACCAAGACTTGCTCTTGGTCTCGACCATGAGAAGTCCACTCAAGTATCATCAAACTCAAGTGTGTGCCCTCCTGCTATCTTGTCCATGAGTCATGTCGGGCACTTAGCCAATTCTTCATGTGGCTAAAGCATGACCCAATCCTCCGCAATGATCATCATGTTCCTCCCTTGTCACGGGCCTTTGTACCTTCTATCATAAGATCAAAAACAACCCCAACAAGTCCTACAACAGTCAACAATCCTTGCTTCTCCATACAAGGTCTCATCATAGACATCTATGGTAAGATCCTCCCTAGCATCGGCAAACTGACTTTGCCCTTCCCTGCATACGGTCCATCTACCAAATGCTCAAGTGAAACACAAGTATCAATAGTACTTACATCATCATCATGAGGCTCCTCCATATGAGTATCCTCATCCATCCATGTCTGCAAATTGCACGATCCTGGTCCAACTTGATCAATCTCAAGTTCATCCTCCATCATTGTCACATCTGCAACATCCTCGATCATCACGACTTCCTCTTCCTTGTTAGCACAATCTGCAACTTCATCTTGCTCCATTATCCAACCAAGTTAAAGAAGTTCGTCTTCAACATTCTTTTCCAAGACTTCAAGCTTCTCTCGAATTCAGGGATTCTCTTCTTTCATCCGCTTCAACCTGTATAATGTAAGCAAGAGCTTCCCTTCACATTCTTCCAAACCTGCCATGCTTTGTCGTTCAGCTTGGCCCAAGCACAAAGCTTCACCTCTGCTAAACCTGTTTCACCATTCACCTGAATCACCCTGATATTCCACCTGTCACCTACAAAACTTGAACTCCTTGCCAAGTCTTCGGTCTTCGTAGAATCAGCTCCTTGATTCAGTGCACCAAGTTTCTTGCAAAACTTGGACCAGCTCTGATACCACTTTTCACGCCCCTACACCTGCGATAGTCTTTCAACCGCTTATAGCGAGGTGCGGCACTACCAATCATTTTCTTTTCATGAATACTAACGATTGTAAACTATGCCTAACATTCCACTTATCCTACTTAGTTTGTGTTTCGCAACCAAGTATTATTAATGTGTTCTTTTATACAAGTGAAAGCCCATAACATTCACATAAACAACATTATACAAGAGAAATGCACAACAGTATAAAAGGAGGGGCAACTCCCTACAATATAAGTCTCCCTGAATCAATATATATAGTCTTCTTTTACAAGTACAAGTTAAATCTTGGGAAACCCCAAATTTACACTTATCCAATTTTCAACTTCGGCAAACTCGGTTGCCCAGCTCGTCGGCGCCTCCGCACGGTCGTTGCATGATTCACCCACCCTTTGTTTACCTCGTCGCACGATCGTGTTGTTTGCCCAACTTGGGCGCACCTCGTTGTAACCAAGTCGCCATACACGGGGGCCTCCGCACGAGTCATACCTCCACTCACAATCTCAACACTTCACCAAAAGTCACTCCCTGCACACTTGCACGACGGGTGGGCACTCACCCGAGTCACTCAAGAACCCGTGCCAAGTCATCACACAAACCGGGCGCCCATGCCCTTGTTCACCGTCGGGCGCTCCTTCGCACAACCCGGCCGCCACACCCGTGCACACCCTTCTCCAACCGACGGGCGACCTCTACCCGCGCCCTCACCCAAAACCAAGAAACACGCTATCTCTGTGCGGCCTTGCCCAAGAGTGGGCACATCATCCAAATCTACGCCTTCCTCTTCTTCGCTGCGTCCACACTAGACCTGTGCCTTTTCTTCACATGATGAGCGAGTTCTTAATGGTTGAGCGATGGTGCGATGGTTGAATGAGCTCCAACGCACCTCCAATATATATGAGCGGCAGGCAAGGTCGTGGCTACCCAGCCGCCCTGCCCATGCCCTCAACCTTCATTGCGAATGCTTCAAAACTCAAGTCAGCGTTCCCTTAAACGCTCCCAAGTAAGGTCGGTCTTACTTTGTTCGCTGGTTGGCCCGTGGGTGTTCCATTACACTCCCATGCATATATAAATTGTTCACCCAACCTTCCATAAACTCATAACACCTTCTCATGCTTATGTTGAATTCGTACTTCAGCGAGAATGCACGCATAAGGACTGCAGGTCCTTACAATCGCTCTCTCCTCCTACGCATTGCATTATAACATAACATCTTCACATTGTAGGTCTGAGCTCGTCCTTTCTTTGTTTGTCATCGCAGTTCATGCCAAAGCGCGTGTCAAGGACTGCAGGTCCTTACACCACTGCTCGTGCAACGACCTCCGCACACCGCAGACCCCATGCTCCATGCAGCACACCAACATGCAACTTCATCTCGCAGCTCCAACACACAGAGCGTTGAATGCTTAGAAAACAAAAAATAGAACAATTATTGCAACAAAGCTAACTGCACAACGCTTGAAGGAACTTAGAGAACCAAAAATATAAAGAGGTGCTTCCATCTGAACAACGGTGAGAATGGTCCCTTCAACATTGGACGCGCAGCGAGATACCATGGCTCGAAACACAAAAGGTCCTATGTGTAAAGGTCATCAAAGGAGGTCCCAGTAACCTACTCCCTCGGATCCAGAACCTCACTAGTCGCCAAACCCTTTTGAGAAGCAACCACGTCACAAAAAATCAATAGTGCCCAAATGCCTGATCCAACACAGCCACCATGAACGGGCATAATCGATCCACACCACAGCGGGTCTAGATGGCTTTCACCACGACCTCGATCAACAGACTCACAGATCTACCACCGACCATTCTCACCACTAATTGGCCTTATTAGTAGAGCCACAAATTAGGCACGAACACCCACAGATTTGGTTCATGGCAGAACCAACCACGACTCCTTCACTGCTCGGACAGATCTCCTCAGACAAATCTCCTCCAACAACTTCAACCGAGCCTGGTCTCTCTACGAATCTCCTCAAACGATATTGCTACCCACAACTCCTTTTACATTGTTTCCTTCTTCTTTCTTGTATTAAACCATTGGTTGTGTTGCTAATATTTTAGCAAGGAGCCCAACTGTGACAGAGCCCAACTACTCATAGGTGGCAGCGTTCAAATGCCAACCAGCTGGTGGATGGCGACGAAGAAAAGCCAACAACTCTTGTATTGCGACAAGCTGGTCATCGAGGTAGTGGATAGTATGTATACCTGGTTCATTGTTTCCAATTCATCATCACATGCACACACGACGCCTGCCAAAACTCCACAAGTATGTGTTGATGGACAAACAAAAACTACAAAATATACTCACTTATTTCCTTAACCCAAGACGGGCCAAGCCCAAGAAGAGCTAGGCCCTCAAAAGCTCTTATACCACGATAAAACTCGATAGTGAAAACGATTTTTTCTTTCACTAATCAAATATCATATTACATATATACATGAGTATTGTCTCAAGATAGGAAAACTATCTTGGACATACAATATGTTGATTGAGAAAATATCTCAACCACACACCAAACTAAGAACATAACTAGGAACAAACTCCTCTAGTTAGAAAGACACAACTGAGACAAATAAGAATTAAATATTTCAACAACATTAGCATCCATAATCTTGGGCTCTACCTTGCCCTTGGGAATGGTGATATTGAGAACACCATTTTTAGTTCTGCGTTTATTTTATCCATTTCACTATTCTCAGGCAATGCCAAGCGCGTATTGTAGCTGTTGTAACTTCTTGTCGATCACGAATCATTTTCCCTCTCTTCTTTGTTGTGACCTCCTTTGATCACTAGAAGCCCATCCTCCATAGATACCTTCACATCCTCCTTTCACAATCCCGACATGTTGAATCTCATCTTGAATTCTTTCTTGTTTTCCATAATGTCCCATGGGGTTCAAATTGGTAACTAGTTATCTCTGGAAACCCCAAATGAAGAAGTCAGCAACATGAAAGAATCGTCAAAAAGCCAATTTATCATATCAAGCATATGTCTCATTGTCTTCATCGACGAAAATGGATCCACGAGACTTAATTTGTAAATTATATGACTAATTAGAACTCAAGCCCAATGAAGCCAGAATTAGGGCTCAAAATCTGTGTGAAAAGCTTACCCAAAGGCAAAATTTTTGTCACCCTTTCAACAACCCTAGGCTTCTAGTTGTAGTGTACTCTTCTCATGGACCATTACCCTTGCTACAAAGGCCCACAATATTCAATAGCACAAAAATCAATGTCAATTGGAGTAGTCAAATACTTAGGAGCACATAGCAATGTTGATAGTAGAGCAAGAGGCTCAATAGGTCAACATCAACACAACTTAACTAGTAAACAATGCAAAGACTAGTAGCTGTCATATGCTTAGGACACAATTCAGTTCAAACACACAATTGATTCAGTGTTTTGGATGCTTTTTAGTTGCAGTGATTGCAATAATACTTATTGCATGAGTTGATTGCTAAGATTTAACAATCTAGTTTAGTTATTGTTAATTGAACTCAACTAACTAAGCTCTAATCATTAGTTGAATCAGTTAAAAATTAGTTAAGTAATTATAACAATTGTTAACTCATCGATCTCTCAATTAACTAATCAATCAGCGAAAAATAAAACCAATCATGCATGAAATTTGAATTGTTTAATTGAGTGACTGTACAATGTTTTTGCATTGAACAAGTGATCAATTCCCCTTGCATTTGGCAAGGAAGTACGGAATTTCCCTATTTTTTTAGGAGCTTCATTCCTTTAAGATTGTACAAAGAAATAAAAGGTTCGTTGAAGCTTGAATTGACTTAGCGTTGGCAAGAGCAGGTCAAAAAATAAGAGAACAATTTGAAGTGAAGAGTGTGCTTCAAAATTGAAGCAAGACATTGTAATTATTTCTCTCTCATTTAAATTAATGCAAAGCAACTGGTTCCCTATAAAATCATTGTGTTCCTTGTGTTTTCATTGCGTGTTTCATTTCCAAAAAATAGTAAAAAATATTTCTATCTCTAACGTTCAATTCCATTAGATTTCCTAACAAAGGCATATATACATGTCTCATTCTTCTTTAATGAATTTTCAATCTCTTTTATTTAAAGAAAATAGGCATATATACATGTCTCATTCTCCTTTAATGAATTTTCAATCTCTTTTATTTAAAGAAAATTGATTTGAATTTTCAATCTCTTTTATTTAAAGAAATTTGATTTATATTTTATATGTAGTTTTTTTAAGAGAAGCCAGAGAAAATTGAATTATTTTGATTTATTTTACGTGTTTTTTTTTTTTAAAAGAGAAGCCGGAGAAAATTGATTTATTTTGATTCATTCTCTTAATGAATAGTAAGACACAACACTCTAAAGATCTCATTCATATACAAAAAATGTGAAATCTGACGCCAAAGAAAATAATTGATCAAAGCATCATTCACATAGCGAAAATGTTAAAAATCTGTCAAAGAAAAATGATTGATCAAAGGACTAGTGATTCTTTTGAAAACCATGAATTTTGGCAATCCAACCAAAAACCAATACCCGCTGAAGGAACACACAAGCCCAGATATGAAAGTAATTGCCATTAAATAAATCTTACCACCTTGCTCTTTCGAAATCACTTCACAACTTCAGGACATTGAAATCCTCATTTATTCTGCTATAGAGATTTACCTCTTCCACTTTCATTCTGTAGCGTGGAGGTTGGCAAAGCTGCAAACGGAAAAAGAATGTCAGAACTACACGAAGTAGAAAACCTGATACCCAGATTGCCCTCACACCCACAATAAATCAATTGGATAAATAACGTGGTTATTAATACATATTTTTCTTGGGCCTTGATTTTCATACCGAGAACTTTGGTAGACTTGTCATTAGCCTTCACTTGAGATTTTTGACCTTCCTCACATAACACCTAAAAAAAATATGTTTTCAACAACCCTTTCAACCAAATTCATCAAAAAATTTACCTAAATCAACCAAATTGATGAAGTTACTAGAATTCCTTTCTAATTCATTTGCCATTCCGTAGCAACTACTTTTCTTTGTTCATTGGGTATGGAATTTTGAAATTATTCGTTTGTCATTCGGTAGCATCATATATTTCTCTTTATTCACTGGCTATTCCATCGCATTTTCTTTCTCGATTGGATGCACACCCTTTGTCCATACATTTTGGCCCAATATAAAATTACCTTTTTGGCTTCCTCAAATTAGAAAAAGATCTTACAAATAATCAAAATAAACATCATTATAAGCAGGCTACACTAAGCAGATTAGACATGCTTAAATAATTGATCATTCAATATAGAAAGACAGTCTCATAGAACTAAACATTCCAAAGAGGCTAATCGGAACTAAACATCCCTAAGAGGCTCCGGTTAGCCAATATATTTAAACGATCAAGCGAATGAAAAATTGAACATTTATTATTTCTCAGCAATAAATGGCAGAGGCCAAATTACAAAAACCCCGGCCATATACTCAGTAACCGAGCAAAACAGAGGCCAAATTACACAGATAGAGGCATCCCCTTTAGGAAGTCGGGGGTTGTGTGTGTCAAGTTGAACCTCTCTCACTCAACATTAACATCCATAATTTTGGGCTCTACCTTGGCCTTGGGAATGGTGATATTGAGGACACCATTTTTCAGTTCCGCCTTTATTTTGTCCATTTCACAGTTTTCAGGCAACGCCAGGCGCGTATTGTAGCTGCTGTAACTTCTTGCTGACCACGAATCCTTTTCCCTCTCTTCTTTCTTGTGGCCTCCTTTGATCACCAGAACCCCATCCTCCACAGAGACCTTCACATCCTCCTTTGATAGTCCCGGCATGTCGAATCTCATCTTGAATTCTTTCTCGTTTTCCATAATGTCCCACGGGGTTCGAACTGGCAACTGGTTATCTCTGGAAACCCCCCGTGAAGAAGTCGGAAACATGAAGGCATCATCGAAAAGCCGGTCCATCGTATCAAGCATCTGTCTCATTGTCTTCGTCGGCGAAAATGGATCCACAAGACCTGTCCATTTGTAAATTGTATGACTAGTTAGAACTCAAGCCCGATGAAGACGGAATTAGGGTTAAAGATTTGTCTGTGAGAAGCTTACCTAAAGGTGAAATTTCCGTCGCCCTTTCAACGGCCCTGGGCCTCTGGTCCGCTACTTTTCTGGTTCTAGTATTATCCACCTGTAGGGCGCCTTCCTTACTGCTTTCTGCTCTCACATCAACCCCCTTTGCCCGCTGCTTATTGGAACTACAACTCAACCCCACCTTGGACCACATTCGCTTTTCACAGGGAAACAAAGATTCATTTCTGCCAGATATTGAAGTCGAACAGGTAGAAGAAGTTGCAGGCATGTACATATTAAACAGAGTGCAAGCCATTTTTCACAGAACCAAGCCGGACCTGTGGGAAATACAGCGTCGAAAAATAAATTAATGCAAAAATTGACACATTTTCCTAAACTTGTAAATAGCAAAATCCAAGCGATTTCATTCCTACAGAATTGAAACAAAATTAACAGAAAATTGACACACTTTTCTAGTCCTGTGAACAGCAGAATCCAAGTTATTTCAATACCTTTAAATTGTACAACTCTAAAGAAACCAGAAAACCCGTCGCAAATGTTTACCTCTAAGATGTAAGTGTTACCTCACAATCAAATGCAATAAGCTACAATTTCCTGAGAGAAAAGGCCGTAGCCAAAAGCATTATATACAGAGAGAACGGTAGGAGAATGTTCCAGACGAGGCTCCATAGTGAACGCATGGGAATAAGCTCTAGAGTTTTCTGGAGGCTCCTATATTTAAATATCTTATCTTCTAACTTCATGTTCATGTAAGATGTGATCGCATGGGGCCTACTTGTGTGCCATAATGTTTGTTGCCTCGAAGATCAAATAGAAGTTTCCAGGTAAACGTAGAGAGACAATAGCATCAAGTTTTGATAGGAATCTACTTTGAAATTGGACTATTGGACTATGGAAGGGTGTTTCGAGGTAAACGTAGAGAGGCATTAACATTAAGTTAAGTTTTGGTATAGTTAATTTATTTTGAAAAAAAAATATGATTTTAAAATTATATAATTAGTGATTGTATTACAGGGAAATGCTATTAAGGGGTAGTATAGGAAAGAGTAGCATATAAGAAATAAGTTTTTAGTGGTTGTTGTAGTTTAACTCATTCAAATAGTATATTGGAAATGATTTATTGATTGTTGTTACATGTTTGAGACAGAGATCAGAGGCGCACAGTGCTTGAACACAACACACAAGTACTGAACACAAAACATACATCCATTCATCGATTAACAAGTATATATACACGCTGGAGAAGTTCCTAGAGATCAATTCAGGCGGTGGCTCCCTGGAGAAACTTGCCTATTTTCAACGATTTCTAGAATCAGAATTTAAATCGCTGTTGAACATTGGTAGCGGGTAGTTGGAATTACTTAGTTTCTTCCAACACTCCCCCTTAATTCCAACTACATACAATAAACAAAACACTATACTCTTAATTGTCATGCCTGCTGGTCTAAGTCTCAACTAGGCTTATAACATAATTTGGATTTTCTTTAATGCACAACTTACTTCTACACATTTCAAATTTAGCCTTTCCAAGAGGCTTGGTGAATATGTCAACCACATTTTCATTTTGTGCTACAATATGATAAGTCAATTTCTTTTGGTTGCAATTTTTCTCTTACAGAATGATGTTGTGTCTCAATGTGTTTTGTCATTGCATGATATATAGGATTGTTTTCCAATTTGATAGTGCTTTGATTGTCACATCTGATTACTGTAGGTGCTTGTTCTGTTTCTCCAACATCTTCAAGTATCCTCCTAAGCCATATTGCTTCACAGGTAGTACTGCATAATGCTTTATACTCAGCTTCAGTGGATGACAATGAAATAGTTGGTTGTTTCTTACTGCTCCATGATATTGGTCCTGAACCAATATTGAACACGTATCCAATGGTAGATTTCTTGTCATCTAGATTTCCAGCCCAGTGAGAATTAGAATAACCTGCCAATTCAACATCAAATTCATCAGTATACATAATACCAAAATTAAGTGTTCCTTTCAAATATCGAAGGACTTTCTTTGTTGCTTTCCAATGGCTTTCACAAGGCTTAGCCATGAACTAACTGAGTATGCTGACAAAATATGCTATATCTGGCCTGATAGTGGTGAGATAGTTCAGACTTCCCACCAGTTGACGGTACATAGTTCCATTCACCTCTTTGGTTCCATCATCACTGCACAATTTGACATTATGTTCTAAAGGAGTAGATATTGCCTTGCATTAAATCATATTGAATCTTTTAAGGATTTCCCTTGTATATTTGCTTTGTGTGATCAGTGTCTTACCAGGTTCCCTCCAAACTTCAAGACCTAAACAATAATGCAATTCACCAAGATCCTTCATCTCAAATACATGTGACAATTGATTTTTAATTTTTTCAATCAACTTGCATGCATTTCTTGTTATGATTAAATTATCAACATATACAGATATTAAAGCAACATTCTTGTCTTCATCTTCCTTGATGTATAAGTTAGGATCATTCTTGCTTCTCATAAAACCTTTCTCATAAAAGAAAGAAACAATTTTCACATACCGTGAGCTTGGTGCTTGTTTCAAGCCATATAAAGCTTTCTTTAACCTGCAAACCAAATACTCATGTCCTTGTTTTACAAACCCTTCAGGCTGAACTAAATAAACTTCTTCTTTCAACTCACTATTCAAAAATGCAGATTTGACATCTAACTGATGCATTTTCCAATTATATTTTGTAGCTAATGCAATCATGATTCTAATTGTGTTCAACTTAGCTACAGGTGCAAAAATATTTTCATAATCAGTTCTCTCCTTTTGTGAATATCCTTTTGCAACCAATCTAGCTTTATGTTTATCAATATTTCCATCAGCATTAAATTTAGATTTATAAAGCCATTTGCATCCTATGGGAACTTTGTTTTTAGGCAATTCTGTTAATTCCCATGTGTCATTCTTCATTATAGAGTTATATTCTTCATTCATTGCATTTCTCCATTCTTCATATTCTTTAGCTTCATCATAGCTTGAAGGTTCTACAACATTCATAACCTGAGACATTAATGCATAATCTTTATACTTTACAGGTACCTGACTTTGACATGATGACCTTTTTGGAGTTTTACTGCTTTCATCTTTCTTTCTTTTTTGTGGAGTCCCCTCTCCTCTTCTTGGAGTATCATGATTGCTTGATGCTCCTTGCTCTTCAACTTATCTCTGTTCCTGTGCTTGTTCATGTTCTTGTTCAACACTTGTATCTGTTTTGACATAATCATCAATATCATGCCACACACTAGTATTATTTATTTTATCACCTTCATTTGTATTCTCATGAAACACCACATCCCTACTTGCAAGCAGTCTATGAGCACTAGGATCAAACAAATTGTATGCTTTCTGATCATCACAATAACCAATAAATATGCACTTAATTGACTTTGCATCAAATATTCTTCTTTCATCTTTTGGAATATGAGCAAATGCCTTGCAACCAAAAACTCTTAAATGACTCACTTTTGGTTTGTACCCATAAAATGCTTCAAAAGGTGTTTTAAGCTCTAAACTTTTGGTTGGACTCCTATTTTTCAAATAAACAGCAGTATTAATGGCTTTAGCCCAAAAAACATTAGAGATATTTTTACCTTGAAGCATACTACGTGCACATTCAACTAGTATTCTGTTTTTCCTCTCAGAAACTGCATTTTGCTGAGGTGTATGTGGCACTGTAAATTGTCGCTGAATCCCATTTCTTTTACAATATTTGATTAAATTCTCTTGATTTGAATTCTCCCTCTTAATCAGATCTCAAAATTTTGATGTAATTACCAGTTTGTTTTTCTACCATATTCTTAAATTCTTTAAAGTACTCAAAAACATCACTCTTTCTTCTTATGAAATAAACCCATGTATATATAGATCTATCATCCACAAAAATAAGAAAATACCATCCTCCACCAATAGATCTAGTTTGCATAGGTCCACATACATCAGTATGAATTAATTCAAGTATTTCCCTTTGCCTTTTTTCTTTATGTATAGGAAATTCCTCCCTATGTTGCTTGTCAAGTACACATGCTTCACATTCGACATGATCATTCTTCAAGACAGGAAGACCTTCAACCATAGTGTTCTTTTGAAGTAGCATTAAATCTTTGTGATTTAGATGTCCATAGCTTTGATACCATAAATCTATTGTTGATATTGCTGTAGATGCCAATGTTTGATGACTTTTCCTGGTCACATCCAGTTTATACAAGCCTCCAACTCTAGTTCCTGTGGCAATAACCTTGTACTTATCTTGAATGTCTTTCACTACACACTATGATTTAACAAATTCCACTTTCAAATCTTGGTCAGTAATAGTAGAAACAGAAATTAAATTCTTTTTGAAATTAAATCTTAATAGGGATGATGGCTGGAAGATTAGCAGTCGCTGGGTCCCAGCATTGTCTTCCTAGCCTCCTTATTCCCCTTTTTAAGTCTTAGGGTTTCTGTCTTCCCCCTCCTTAAGATTTGTTTTAGGCGGTTGGTCCCCCTTTTTCCCGGGTTTTCTCCCCGTTAATCCTTGCCTCCTATAGTATTAGTACAGTTTAGTCCTATTATTATGGGGTGTTAATTAATTTCGGGATAATTATTGTATTAACCTCATCTAGTTTATGGTTCTATTGGGTAGATTATAATTAGATTAGATTTTTGTTTCCATGGTTTCATTTATTTAGGCATTACCTTTAGAATTGAAATTCCCTTTAACTAATTTCTTATATAGTAAAAACCCCTTTTTAAACCTTATAAGTAATAATATATTTACCTAATTACATAGTTAATTTTAATAATTTTATTGAATAATAGATTATTGTGTAAATATTTTAATTAAAAAACTTGAGAGGAGATCTAATTTAGACCATTGGATTTAAATAATTATTATTAAATAAATATACAATTACCTAATGTAACTAAATTCTAAGAATAATAGTAATACTATTTGTTTGTATTTAAATAATAATAAGTATACTAGTATAATTTATTAATTTAATTTAATGACCATTATAAATAATAAATATGGATTATATAAATATTTATATTAGTCAAATAAATTCTTTTAATTTATAAGTTACTTGATTTAGCTAATTTTTAAAATAATAAATTATATATTATTGGAATTAACAAATGAATCCTTTTAATATATTATTTACCGTTTTAGCTATTTTCTAAAAATAATATTGGTTTGACTAGGATCATTAGGTCTAATTAGCCGTTGGCAATACAACCGTTGGAGTCTCTGCACACTCTATTTAAACAAGCTAAGCCGGATTGGTTTTTCAACTTGTCCTGACGATGAACCACACTGGTTGGTTCGAAACGCGTCGCCAAAAGATTGGTTATGTGATTTTGCCGAAGATTATCTAAACATACATCACATTATGGATTTGTTTCTCTTGTCCATTAGGCAAATTCACACCTATTACTCCATAACCTTGAACTTTAAGTGATCTGTTATCTCCTAGGCAAACATATGTTCTTTCAATGTTTTCATGATATTCATCAAACCACTCCTTATTACAAGACATATGGAGTGATGCACCAGAATCAATGAACCAAGCATTCTTATCATCATTTTCCATAGACAATGCAACATCAGAAACAAACAATTTAAGATTTTTAAATCCATCATTGATTGAAGTATCTTTGTCCACAAAATTTCCATTATGCCTTTTGTTTCTTTGCCTAGACTCATTATATTTCATTTTATAACAATCTTTAGAATGATGCCCAAGTTTTCCACAATAATAACACTCATCATTTCTCTTTGGAAATTTAGACTGTGTCATACCTTTTTGTTTTGCTTGAAACTTGCCTCCTTTGTTCTTGTCCCATGGCTTGCCTCTGTATGGATATTTTCCCTTGGCCACCAATGCCAAATCTGAACTGCTAGAGCCCAAATTAAAACTATTCATCCTCTCCTCCTCTTGTAGAAGAATTCCTGTCAATTCATCAAATGAAGGGGGTTTCTCTCTAGTTGCAAGACTTGAAACAAAAATTTGATAATCTTGCACTAAGCCATTTAATATGATGGTGGCTAAGTCAGTATTAGACACCTTTTCACCAATATCTCCTAACTTATCACTTAAATCTTTGACACGAGACATGAAATTGCTTATACTTTCATTTACTTCCATTTTTAGAGATAAAAGCTTAGTCTTCAAAAACAAGATCTGATTTGTATTTGTTGTTTCATACAAACTCTTCAGCATATCCCATGTTTTTTTGATGTCTTGCAATCTCTGATGTGAGGAATAATGTTGTCCTTTACGGACATACGTAGCAACACCTTTGCTTTTGTCTCCCTTCTCTCCCAATCTGGAATAGAACCTGCAACAGTGGGTTTGGGCTCATCCCCACTCACAATGGACCACAAATTATTTCCTTCTAAAATAGTCATTAACTTGAACTTCCAATTCACATAATTTTCTCCATCAAGTTTGGTAGATTCATTCATATAAGTATCAAGCAATAATTTTGCCATAATGAAAAAAAAAAACTTTATCCAATCACCAAAATGCCTCCAAATCCAAATGCACCAAATTTCACTAAATGTTAGAAAACTTTTCACCACATTACTAAATACCTTATTACTCCATTATAATCTTCTCATTAAAAATAAGCATCCCCTTTCTAAATTTAGTCTCAACACTTGAAATAAAGCAAATCTTTTAAAATCAATTTTCCCATTTGAACCCCTTTAAAAATATCATAATACTTTCTAAATTGTGTCTTTTATATCCAACGCAGAATTGAGCGACGAAGAGGTTTCAATATTTGGAGAGGTCTTCTCCTTCATACCTTCGAAGGTTTCTTTTCTACACACAGCTTACCACGGATCTGCAACCACACGAACTCAGCAACACTGGTATGACTCTTCCACACAGGTCTTCCAACTTTTTAGCAATAATCATTCACAGCACCACAGACAGTGTCTCCACACAAACGTATGCCAAGCTCGGCCTCCTTATGCGCACAACTTTCCACCTCTGGTTGCGGCTGACACTCGTACATTAAGATGTACACCTCACGAACTACGAGAGAGTCCAACAAACACAAGAAGCTTTCAGCATCTTCCCCTGAAAATTACCACTTTCGAACCCCTGCATTCAAAACAAGTCTAGTTGCAAGCACTCATACATTACAATATCTATTTCTTGCTCAAATATTTGCATAGTAGTCGACGGCAAAAAAACAGGAACAAAAAATCCTCAAAAGAATTCACAAAAGGCCTTACTAAAAATGAAACGTTTAACGGATAAACAGCTCACAGTACGCAGCTCACTGCTCTTCTGCAACACACAGCGATATCTCACCCCCTTATACACAACACCGAGCCTCACACAGCTCTCGACCTCACAACCGCTCTGATACCAAGACAGAGATCAGAGGCACATAGCTCTTGAACACAACACACAAGCACTGAACACAAAACATACATCTATTCATCGATTAACAGGTATATGTACACGCTGGAGAAGTTTCTAGAGATCAATTCAGACGGTGGCTTCCTGGAGAAGCTTACCTGTTTTCAACGATTTCTAGAATCAGCATTTAAATTGCTGTTGAACATTGGTAGCGAGTAGTTGGAATTACTTAGTTTCTTCCAATAGTTTGTTCTCTGCTAGTACTGAGTTTGGATAAAAATTTTGTGAGGATGTTCATTTCTTCTACAATCATTTGCAATTCAGTCGCAGAAATCAAAATGAAGAAGATGAGTTCTTCTACAACATGACCATAAGAAAGAAATGATTGTGGCAAACTAAACAATGACAATGTTGACTACTTCTAGCCTTCATCCCTTACCTGAATACCATCAACAATGCATCAATTACCAACATCAAAGGGATGCATAGAGAAAATGAACACAATTGCTTAAAAAACTGTTTTGCAGGTATTTTTGAATATGAACCCTGCTAATACGAGCTGAGATGATACCAACAACATGACATGGGATGTGGCAATCCCCATAACAAGTAAAATAACAATTATCACGACTATAGTGACAATCACATTAATAATTTTAAGTCTTGTATTAAAATATTTATAAGGGAAATATTGAAATATTTACAAGTTAAATATTAGAAATTTTTTTTTGTTGATGTAAAATTGTATTAATATTTAAGTGAAAAAAATTCCGATCTAATTTGGGTAGGAATTTATTGGAATTATAAATTTGAGTTGTAAACTTTCCACAATGAGTGTCTGAGGGGTAGGGTGCTGAATCCATATATGTAATGATTAAGATCTTCTAAAAAATCACATGAAGGATTATTGGTCGACGCATTTCAAACCTCAATCTAGGTTCATCATCACTGAAGAACAAGATCAATAGATTGCTAAATTATATCTTAGATGCAACCGTCAGTATTCAACGTTCACAAGAATAATTAATGACAAAGAGTGTTAAGGGATAAAAATTGACTTAATCAATAGTTATATTTAACTTTTGGAAATTAACTAATTATTATTATTTTATTTAATATAATAAAAATATATAATAATATCTTAATATTAATAATAATATTATTATTCACTTAAATGTGATACAGATAATTTTTATAAATAACCTATATTAGTTTTAAATTGAATATAAAATTAAATTTAAAAAATTAAGACATTTTTACAAATTGTTTATCTCTATATATATATATATATAATAAATTAAAAATAAAACAAAACAATTAAAAGAAAAAGAACAAGACACATCAACCAACAGAGGCAGGGTCACAAGGTTAACAACAAGAGAAGCAATCCACAACTACTTAACTTCCTCCATGGTCCCTGTTAAGAGTCTTATTCATCTTTTCAATTTCCATGTATGTAGTTAAAAACTCATTTTAAACAACAAAATTAAAATTTGGCAAAAAAAAATCATCAATTTCAAACCAAAAATTCCAAAACATAATATGTTTAGATAATATATTTTATAATACTTTTAATTAAAACTAACCAAATATGTTTATTCATTTTTATTTTTATTATAAATTACATTGTTTTTTAATTTTGTGTATATTTTATTTTTTATTTTAAAATAGATGTGTCAACTTGAATTAAAGCATGGAAGGACTCACACATCTCTCTTATGAATTTTAAATTGTGCCCCTAAAATGTTTCCCCCTGAGAAGTTTTATTCCTCCAAAGTGGCTTCCATTCCTCAACCTTTCCCTATAAAGTTTAAGCTTGTGACATGAACTAAACCCCACACAAATCAATTGTACACCCATAAGTCATTTATTTTCAAATTATAATTACCATTTTAAATAATGGTTAAGATATAAAAGATAGTGGGTGCATTCCTAGATAAAAGTCATTCCAAGTAGTGTGCTGCATTCGCGAATAGTAGTCAGGTATGGTTGTGTCCACTCCCTGTTTAACAAATGAGTTATGACCCATTTTTTCACTATCTTAAGAAAAATAATATAATAAAATGGATTTGTTTGGTTTTATGAAACAAATTTGAGAAACTGAAGTCAGATTATGTGAAGTTAATAACCTATATTTAAAACATAGACCAAGGCCTAGGTTAGAGTCCAAAAATTAAAGGAACGAAAATCTAGCTCGAGAGATTTCATTACTTTTGAAAGCTACTGCGGGGGTAACCATCCTCTTTTATAAGCATAATTCTTCTCACCGGTCCAAAAAGGTGGTTTGGTGACTATTACTTTTGAAAGCTACTGCGGGGGTAACCATCCTCTTTTATAAGCATAATTCTTCTCACCGGTCCAAAAAGGTGGTTTGGTGACTTTTTGCTGCTTATAATGGGTAACTTTATGCTTTTTATAATTATTTGATTTATATGTTTTGGAGTTTTTTTTGTTGGACTTAGGAAAAAAAATATGTTTTAGAGTTTTTGTTTTGGACTTTGGGCAAAACATTTTTTGGGCAAAACAATTTTTTTGGGGTAAAATGTGTCTTTTTATTTAAATCATACTTTCCTTTTATTTTTGGCAAGATGTGTCCGTTTCTTGTGTTTTCATTGCGTGTTTCGTTTCAAAAAATAATAGAAAAAATTTCTGTCCCTGAGATTCAATTCCATTAGATTTTCTCTTTTATTTAAAGAAAATTGATTTATTTTATACGTAGGTTTTTTAAGAGAAGCCCGAGAAAATTGAATTATTTTGATTTATTCTACATGTTTTTTTGAAAATTGAATTATTTTGATTTACTCTACATGTTTTTTTGAAAATTGAATTATTTTGATTTATTCTACATGTTTTTTTGAAAGAGAAGCCAGAGAAAATTGATTTATTTTGACTCATTCTCTTAATGAATAGTAAGATAACAAGAAAAAATGTGAAATCTATCCCCAAAGAAAATGATTGATCAAAGCATCATTCACATATCGAAAATGTTAAAATCTGTCAAAGAAAAATGATTGATCAAAGGACTAGTGATTCTTTTGAAAACCATGAATTTTGGCAATCCAACCAAAAACCAATCTTACCACCTTGCTCTTTCGAAATCATTTCACAACTTCAGGACATAGAAATCCTCATTTATTCTGCTATAGAGATTTACTTCTTCCACTTTCATTCTGTAGCGTGGAGGTTGGCAAAGCTGCAAACGGAAAAAGAATGTCAGAACTACACGAAGTAGAAAACCTGATACCCAGATTGCCCTCACACCCACGATAAATCAATTGGATAAATAATGTGGTTATTAATACACATTTTTCTTGGGCCTTGATTTTCATACCGAGAACTTTGGTAGACTTGTCATTAGCCTTCACTTGAGATTTTTGACCTTCCTCACATAACACCTAAAAAAAATATGTTTTCAACCACCCTTTCAACCAAATTCATCAAAACATTTACCTACCTTCCTCACATAACACCTTAAAAAAATATGTTTTCAACCACCCTTTCAACCAAATTCATCAAAACATTTACCTAAGTCAACCAAATTGATGAAGTTACCAGAATTCCTTTCTAATTCATTTGCCATTCCGTAGCAACTACTTTTCTTTGTGGAATTTTGAAATTACTCGTTTGTCATTCGGTAGCATCATATATTTCTCTTTATTCACTGGCTATTCCATGGCATTTTTTTTCTCGATTGGATGCACACCCTTTGTCCATACATTTTGGCCCAATATAAAATTACCTTTTTGGCTTCCTCAAATTAGAAAAAGATCTTACAAATAATCAAAATAAACATCATTATAAGCAGGCTACACTAAGCAGATTAGACATGCTTAAATAATTGATCATTCAATATAGAAAGACAGTCTCATAGAACTAAACATTCCAAAGAGGCTAACCGGAACTAAACATTCCAAAGAGGCTCCGGTTAGCCAATATATTTAAACGATCAAGCGAATGAAAAATTGAACATTTATTATTTCTCAGCAATAAATGGCAGATGCCAAATTACAAAAACCCCGGCCATATACTCAGTAACCGAGCAAAACAGAGGCCAAATTACACAGATAGAGGCATCCCCTTTGGGAAGTCGGGTGTTGTGTGTGTCAAGTTGAACCTCTCTCACTCAACATTAACATCCATAATCTTGGGCTGTACCTTGCCCTTGGGAATGGTTATATTGAGGACACCATTTTTCAGTTCCGCCTTTATTTTGTCCATTTCACAGTTTTCAGGCAACGCCAGGCGCGTATTGTAGCTGCTGTAACTTCTTGCTGACCACGAATCCTTTTCCCTCTCTTCTTTCTTGTGACCTCCTTTGATCACCAGAACCCCATCCTCCACAGAGACCTTCACATCCTCCTTTGATAGTCCCGGCATGTCGAATCTCATCTTGAATTCTTTCTCGTTTTCCATAATGTCCCACGGGGTTCGAACTGGCAACTGGTTATCTCTGGAAACCCCCCGTGAAGAAGTTGGAAACATGAAAGCATCATCGAAAAGCCGGTCCATCGTATCAAGCATCTGTCTCATTGTCTTCGTCGGCGAAAATGGATCCACAAGACCTGTCCATTTGTAAATTGTATGACTAGTTAGAACTCAGGCCCGATGAAGACGTAATTAGGGTTAAAGATTTGTCTTTGAGAAGCTTACCTAAAGGTGAAATTTCCGTCGCTCTTTCAACGGCCCTGGGCCTCTGGTCCGCTACTTTTCTGGTTCTAGTATTATCCACCTGTAGGGCGCCTTCCTTACTGCTTTCTGCTCTCACATCAACCCCCTTTGCCTGCTGCTGATTGGAACGACAACTCAACCCCACCTTGGACCACATTCGCTTTTCACAGGGAAACAAAGATCCATTTCTGCCAGATATTGAAGTCGAACAAGTAGAAGAAGTTGCAGGCATGTACATATTAAACAGAGTGCAAGCCATTTTCACAGAACTAAGCCGGACCTGTGGGAAATACAGCGTCGAAAAATAAATTAATACAAAAATTGACACATTTTCCTAAACCTGTAAATAGCAAAATCCAAGCGATTTCATTCCTACAGTATTGAAACAAAATTAACAGAAAATTGACACACTTTTCTAGTCCCGTGAATAGCAGAATCCAAATTATTTCAATACCTTTAAATTGTACAAGTCTAAAGAGACCAGAAAACCTGTCGCGAACGTTTACCTCTAAGATCTAAGTATTACCTCACAATCAAATGCAATAAGCTACAATTTCCTGAGAAAAATGGCCGTAGGCAAAAGCATTATATAGAGAGAGAACGGTAGGAGAATGTTCCAGAAGAGGCTCCATAGTGAACGCATGGGAATAAGCTCTAGAGTTTTCTGGAGGCTCCTACATTTAAATATCTTATCCTCTAACTTCATGTTCATGTAAGATGTGATCGCGTGGGGCCTACTTGTGTGCCATAATGTCTCGAAGATCTAATAGAAGTTTCTAGGTAAACGTAGAGAGACATTAGCATCAAGTTTGGATAAGAATCTACTTTGAAATTGGACTATGGAGGGATGTTTCGAGGTAAACGTAGAGAGACATTAACATTTTCGGGGTAAACGTAGAGAGGCATTGACATTAAGTTTTGGTATAGTTAATTTATTTCGAAGAAAAATATGATTTTAAAATTATATAATTAGTGATTGTATTATAGGGAAATGCTATAAGGGGTAGTATAGGAAAGAGTAGCATATAAGAAGTTTTTAATGGTTATTGTAGTTTAACTCATTCAAATAATATATTGGAAATGATTTATTGATTGTTTTTAGTTGTTTGTTCTTTGCTAATACTGAGTTTGGATAAATTTTTGTGAGAATGTTCATTTCTTTTACAATCATTTGCAATTCAGTAGCAGAAATCAAATTAAGGAAGATGAGTTCTTCTACAACATGACCATAAAGAAGAAATGATTGCGGCAAACTAAACAATGACAATGTTGACTACTCCTAGCTTTCATCCCTTACCTGAATACCATCAACAATGCATCAGTTACCAACATCAAAGGGATGCATAAAGAAAACAAACACAATTGCTTAAAAGACTGTTTTGCAGGTATTTTTTAATATGAAACCTGCTAATACGAGTTGAGATGATACCAACAACATGACATGGGATGTGGCTATCCCCATAACAAGTAAAATAACAATTATCACGACCATAATGACAATCACATTAGTAATTTTAAATCTTGTATTAAAATATTTATAAGGGAAATATTGAAATATTTACAAGTTAAATATTAGGATTTTTTTTATTGATGTAAAATTGTATTAATATTTAAGTGAAAAAATTAATTTGGGTAGGAATTTCTTGGAATTATAAATTTGAGTTGTAAACTTTCCACAATGAGTGTGTGAGGGGTAGGGTGTTGAATCCATATATGTAATGATTAAGATATTCTAAAAAATCACATGAAGGATTATTGGTCGACACATTTCGAACCTCAATCTAGGTTCATCATCAAGACCAAGCTGAGGAACAAGATCAACAGATTACTAAATTATATCTCAGATGCAACGGTCAGTATTCAACGTTCACAATAATAATTAATGACAAAAAGTGTTAAGGGATAAAAATTGACTTTATCAATAGTTATATTTAACTTTTGGAAATTAACTAATTAATTAATTAATATTAATATTATGTTATTTAATATAATAAAAATATATAATAATATCTTAATATTAATAATAATATTACTATTCGCTTAAATGTGATATAAATAATTTCTATAAATAAACTATATTAGTTTAAAATTGAATATGAAATTAATTTTAAGAAATTAGGACATTTTTACAAGTTGTTTATATATATATATATATATATAATATAATAAAAAATAAAACAAAACAATTAAAAGACAAAGAACATGACACATTAACCAACAGAGGCAGGGTCACGGGGTTAAGAACAAGAGAAGGAATCCACGACTACTTAACTTCCATCCATCCTCCCTGTTAAGAGTCTTATTCATCTTTTCAATTTCCATATATGTAGTTAAAAACTCATTTTAAACAACAAAATTAAGATTTGGCAAAAAAAAATCATCAATTTCAAACCAAAAGCTCCAAAACATAACATGTTTAGATAATATATTTTATAATACTTTTAATTAAAACTAACTAAATATGTATATTCATTTCTATTTTTGTTATAGACTATATTGTTTTTTAATTTTGTGTATATTTTATTTTTTATTTTAAAATAGATGTGTCAACTTGAATTAGAGCATGGAAGGACTTACACATCTCTCTTATGAATTGTAAAATGTGCCTCTAAGAAGTTTCTCCTTGAGAAGTTTTATTCCCCCAAAGTGGCTTCCATTCCTCAACCCCTCCCTATGAGATTTAAACTTGTGACATGAACTAAACCCCACACAAATCAATTGGTGTACATCCATGGGTCATTTATTTTCAAATTATAATTACCATTTTAAATAATGGTTAAGAATATAAAAGGTAGTGTGTTGCATTCCCAAATAGGAGTCATTCTATGGAGTGTGTTGCATTCGCGAATAGTAGTCAGTTAAGGTTGTGTCCACTACCTGTTTAACAAATGAGTTATGACACATTTTTTCACTATCTTAAGAAAAATAATATAATAAAATGGATTTGTTTGGTTTTATGAAACAAATATGAGAAACTGAAGTCAGATTATGTGAAGTTAATAACCTACATTTAAAACATAGACCCGGACCCAGGTTAGAGTCCAGAAAAATAAGGAACAAAAATCTAGCTCGAGAGATTTCATTACTTTTGAAAGCTACTGTGGGGGTAACCATCCTCTTTTATAAGCATATTTCTTTCTCACCGGTCCAAAAAGGTGGTTTGGTGACTTTTTGTTGCTTATAATTGGTAACTTTATGCTTTTTACGATTATTTGATTTATATGCTTTGGAGTTTTTGGTTGGACTTGGGCAAAACATTTTTTGGTAAGTTGTGTCCTTTTATTTAAATCGGTAGTTTTTTAATGTGAAAATGAATAACACTCTGAAAAATCTTTTAGGTATTTAGATTATGCACAGTTAACATATGAAACTGATGATTCCAATAAATTTCTACCTAATTCTAGGCAAATTTGATAGGAAAATATGCCCTAAAAACCTCTAGGCCATTTTTTTTAGCTTTCCAAATTTTAACCAACTCTTTGTATTCTAGACATATATATGAATTATATCAATAAAGATTCTCTTTATACGGTTTATGACAATGTTTAATGTAATTTATAATAGACTAGATGATTCAAAATCCAAGTTAGCTCATGAACAAGGTCTTCTCCAGTCATGGGTTCCTTCCATGAGTCGCTAGAGAGCAACGGTGGTGAGGATTTTCATGGAGCATTGAGAGGTCTTGAGGTTACTCCTCCCTCTAGTCATCGAGCACCCGTGAAATTTGTGCAATGTAAAGTTGGCCAGTTCATCTCACTGAGGAACGATGAAGGGGAAGAAGTTGCAGAGGGGATTTTATTTCAAGTAGAACGAATTTGTCATGGTTGGAAGTTGGATGAGCAAGGTCTTTGTGTCATGGAAATTAAAAAGCTTAATGTTGAGAGACATGTAGTGTTACCGCATTCGTTGGATATCTCCAGAAACACCTTTGAGGACGCTGATGCCTTAAACGACAAAATGATAGTTGTTTGGGACGCACACAAAATTTTCTTGATGTCTTCAAATGCACAAAATGAATATAATGGTGATACACATGTGAAATACTAAAAGATACCTGAAAGTGTTTCATCTAGAGTCATAAACAAAAATATGTTTCTAACAACAAGTTCTTGTGTTGTTTTTGTAGGCTCAATGTCTCTAGACTTTTTCTCTTTTGAAGAACCTCTTTTACTCCATGTGCATATTCATTTTTTTCTTTGGGTTAAGAACACATATTTAGATAAAGAAGACCTATAAAAGTTGTAGTGCTTGAATTTGACAGAATGTTTGGAGGTCTTTTATTCTGGGCTCTTTGATACTAGCCTTTATGTTCTTTATATTCTTAATTGATGGTTATTCGATATCTAATATTTTCAATGAATTTTTTGTAGGTGATGTTAACACCTTATACATGTTGCATGCTATATTTTTCTTTGGTGTTATAGAGTAATCTATCCATTGGTTTTCACAAAATAATTATTCTAAGTTGGTTCTCATATTTCTATTTCTTTTGCTCTCCTAGTTGATATTTTTATCAATTAATTGATGCCCATATGGATAGGGCCTGTCCTCTTTTCAGGACAGATTCTCCCCCATTTTTTTTGAGTGACCTTATTGGATGCTTTTTGATGTGGTGATTTGAATTTTAGAGAGTGCCCTGGGTCACTAGCACTACTATGAGTGAAATTGTAAGCCAATGGATTGTGATGATGAAAAAATTGTGAATGATGCAAACCTTCCAAAAAAAATCTAGGGTTGTGTTCAATTAAGTTCATATTTTTTTACTTTCAAAATAAAATATTTTCAAGGTGGTGGTTGTTGGCTTATTGGGGCCTGACCTAGGTTCATAAGTATTTTAGCCAAACAAATCCTGAAACTACTAGCCCTTTCGGCAACAATCCGTGAAGCGCGGACTAAGGTCTCACCCGAGGTAGTAAGGGAGGGTGTTGGAACCAAGTTTCCACACCCTAGGGATGTCTTGATGAGGTCTGGGAAGTTCGCAACCCAATCCTGCACGCTCGCGTTGCCCCGCGCAATTGTCTGACCTTCGCTTAGTTTTGGTACAAAACGCGACGAGGGGTTATCTAGATCCTCTACCCTTAATGTTTTATTATTATAGATCTGACTTAATTTTGTGGACCAAGTAGTCTTAAAAATCATTCACATTCATAACACGTGCGCACAATCATGGAATGTAAAGAGATGCATGAACATATAACAGAAGCATAAACATACAGATCTACGAATAGATGCACAATCTTTCAGAATCAACTTAGGTTTTATTAAACTTCTGTTCAGTTACAATCCCAACTCCACCCTGCGCACTCAGCTGTAGGGTTCGCGCACACAACTGCGGACTCTACCAGGCCTTTGCGCACTCAGTTGTAGAGCCTTTTTCTACTACTATGACCCAAGACTCAGACTTACAGACTCAGAGCGAATATCACACTCAAAAACCCATATCACTTAATATCAATACTCAAAAACTGCCTTCTACACTTAGAGCCTCGCTCTATTTATACATTTGCATGGTCTGCAGACCATGGGTAGGCCCACACATTCTATATTAAATTACAATATTTTTAGGGTAGACTACCCTAGACTCTCGTGCTCCGCGCCCGCATTTTGCGTGGTCTTTATATTACATTGACCCAAAACTTGGCTTTAAGCCCCAAAAATCCACTATGGGGGGATCCGATGCCCAATAGGCCCTCAACACAATCATCATGACTCATCCCGAGTCACTCAACTGGTGCAGTGATCTTTGCTCGGAGTCCATATAATAACTTTTGCGCTTCGCGGACATTTGCCACACATTCCTCCGCTATCCGCGTGAAGCTCAACAATTACCCCATCCTGCAGCTGGTATAGGTTTTCTCTGGGAGGGGCGGCCAGATTCAATCGACAACCCCTCATGTCACCCTCATCTTCTGCTAGGACTGCACCTTCTGGTAGCACCAAGGTGTTTGCTGTGTGGGCTCGCACCATCTGTTCAGCTTCGGATGCACCCTTTATAAGGTGCGACGTCATCCTTCCTGGGTGTCACACCTGTAACGCCTGTAACTGCGCTCTGAGCGCCCCCAGCACAGTTGTCTGCTCCATCATTAATTCTGCAAGAGCATCCTTAGTGACATTGCGTACTGGTTCGCCACTGTCAAGAAGGTCTCCCATAGAAGGCTTTGTTACCTTTTTCTTTTGCCATGCGGTGGGCTTTTCCTGGATGCGCGGCCTCTTGAGTTGGGTCGATGTTGGTGTAGTGTCCGTGCATTCTTCTGCCTCAGCCTCCCCCTGTATGTCTTGCTCCATGGACATTTCCCTGCCTTCCTCGGTCTCTTCGGTGGTCGTGGTTATGATTTGTGCTGTCTGCGTGGTTGCTGCTACCTCAGCCGCCTTCTGCTACGCGACTGCTTCCTGTTCCTGGTGCTTTCTCTCCCCCAAATTCGTGATGCGCAGCTTGGCTTCCTTCTTCTGTTGTTATGCTGCAATCTTTTCTAGTTCTGCCAAGTTTGGAGTGTGCCACTTCGGAGACCATGTCGCCATTACATCAAAGATTTCATCGACTATTGCAATGAACGGAACTTCACCCATGTTTAGGCTGGGTCCTTTCGCACCCGCATATATAAATTATGTATATCTGCCTTGAATTCGGCCGCACTTTGCAAACTGTTGTATACTGTCAAGGACAAGCACGGCCTATGGTTGATCCATGTTCAGATGCTTGCCTCCATGAACACCCAAAACACCTTGATCTAGAGAACCCTCTTCACGTCTTTTGTCTCCCAGAGCAAGATGTACTTGCAGCTTTAGGTATGTTCCTCTCAATGGTGGGAAACTGGTTGTCCTCCGATAGCTCCCCTGCAACCAGTAAGATGGATAAGAGCAACCACACATAGTGGAAGGTCTTACCCTGCTCCTAGGCCTCCCTACAATTTGTCAAAAATTCATTGCAGAGAAACTGCACCCAGTTGAATTGGACCCCCTTTGCACATTGCACCACCAATGCAATTAAAGATGTTGGCACCTCGTCTGTGTGGAATTTCCTCATGAGCTTACCGACCAGTAGCTGGGTGGCGACACACACCCCTCGTCCTTGATGCTTGCTATTACATACCCTCGCTTCCTCTTCTCCAACTTATATTTTACCTTCATAGCTTCTGTGTGGCCCAAGTCGCTGCTCTTTCCTGCTATGGCTGCGGGATTATTTCCTTTGATGGGCAGTTGAGAAATCCGGTGAATTAAGTTGGTCGTGATGGGAATCGACACCTCCAGCCAGAGATACCCATCATGTACTAGACACAGTAGCTACCGGATGACAAAAATTATGATGGGCACATGGTGCTAGTGGGGTATCCACCGCAGATGGAGTAACCCAGCCTTCTCCACACTGCGTAACCATTTATGCTGCAGTAATTTCTTCGCGGCCAACTGTGGGAACTTCTCGCTGTCTGCGAGGTCCCAGTCTTCAAACTTTATATTCGGTACCTGTCCCAGTGGTGGACCGTCAAACCTTATTTCATCCGGAAGAAGCGGGGTCTGGAGCGCACTCTTCGTGGCCTCCAGGTCCTTCGGTATTTTGGTTGTTCCTTTCCACGGGGGCATGTAGGGGGGTAACTTTATCACTGAAGGTACTTGGGAAACATTTTCCGCCTCATCATCCTGTGCTTCAATTTGAGTGATCAAGGCTTGCAAATCTTCCTCCTCCTCCTTGGTTTCAACGGTGACAGCTTTGCCCTTCTCTGCCATTGACAATTTACTAACTCATGGGTTCCGTGGTGATACCCGGACTAACCCCATTGTCTGCTTGTCTTTCTGTGGTCGCGGGATGCGTGGGGAATTTGGAACTTCTGGTGCAGCTGCTGCCTCTGCAAGCTCCTCATGGGTCACACGGTGCTCTAGGGTACTCTCCGCGAATCTCACTTTGGTTCTTGCAGCCGTCATCGTTTCTACACTAGATTCGTTTGGTCGTGTACTTACAGGTGGCAAGGTAGCTTGGTGCTCAATGCTCTGTACTAGCTCAAATCTCAAACAACCAAGTGTTTCCTCGACACTGCCCCAAGGGTTTTTATAATAACGTTTGAATTTGAATTGGACCATTCCCTCCACTTCTGAGTCATTAATACTTTCTTGGCGGCAGATCGTCCCAAATCTAGCTCTTAATTCCTGTCTTAATGGCCCATTGCCTGCTCCTTTCTGCCTTAAATTGGACCCCTTGTCATGAATAATGACATCAACGGTCACCTCCCAGCCTGCCCGCGCAGTAGCGCAGCCCTTTGCATGCAACCACGACCCCTATGACACACCGACCCTATGCGAAACCTCCTTCCCGCACAACTCTCCTTCTGACTCGTTTACAATCTCGCTTCAACTGCTTGTAGCGTTGAGATTGTACTTCCTACAGATAGTCAGGTGGTCGCACCCCCAGTGCGAGGCTTCACCTTTCCTGCTAGCCCAGGCCGCGGGCACCTTTCAAATACCCTTGTGTTGCATTCTTCTTTGTATAGTACTCTCCCCTGTTTAGTAAGATGCGAATGCAACCATGGTAGTAGGGTTGCAACTCCTTCTAACGCAATAGCAAGGCTGGCTAGACTTGGTCTCGTTATGATTAGTTTCTCACAGCTGGCTTGCGTGACCTTGATTTCCAGTTCGTTGATTTCTTCATCTAATGTCATGCTTTTCTTCCTCAGCCGGGCCCACTCTTTGTCGAGTTCACGAAGCTTCAAGCTCCCTCACCAAATGGCTTCCTGTAACTGCCTAATTCCTGTACCTAGATCCTCGCGTCATATCCCAACCACGGGAGTTGTAGTATAGCGATTCTCATTCGTTCTCTCGATTTCGTCTCTTCTTGTCAGTGTTGGGGTCATTTCCGTGCTTCGATTTTTTCTTATGGTCCTATAAGCCCATTGAACCGTTGGTACCCGTAGGTCCCAGTCAGTTCGTCCCGTTTTGTAAACTCTATTCATGATTCTACATAGCTTTGTGAAGGCTCCGACGTGGAACTTTTATAGCATGTGTTGCGTTCCCTGCATCGAGTTCGAATTTTCGATCCTTAGTCTGGGGTATGCTTGCAAACAGCTTCGTCGACATAGGTGAGCACGCAAACTGCTTCATCCTGGTTAATCATCTCGTGTACAACGCTGGGGACTTCCACACCATAAGCGCATCTGTCTTCTATATTTGCTCTAGTTCCCCATAGTCTTCTGAGGTGTATGCCCTCATCGTGTGAGTGTTGCGCACAATGCCCATTCTAGCGCACCGTACTACTGTTGTTCTGGTACTGCACTTTCAAATTGGTATAAGGATTCCTCCACTCTTATTACCCATCATTTGTTGGCAGTTCCCTTGCTTCAGTCATCACACGCCGCAGTGATCTAATCATCATGTTTCAATTCAGCGTTGTTACTTCGTGCAACCGGTTCTGTCAGCGTTCTATTTCTTCATCTGAATCTGAAGTACAGGAACTATTACGCTCCCATGAGATTCTCCCATCTACTGTTGGGTTTACCCAATCTTGGTCTTGCACCATTATCTGGTAAATGCAATCCAGCTCATCGTCGTTGTCATCATCACGCACGGGTTCAGTGTAGCGCTCTCCTTCAGCCGGGTCTAGCAGAATTATTACGCGTAGAGACTTTTTTCGAATATCATCTTCCACTTCTTCAGGTTGATGACTCCATTCATATCAGTGGCTTAGTCTATTCCTAGCAACGCGGGGTAAGGGTTGCTGTCATCCACAATCTATATCACCTCAAAGTCCGTCTATGTGCTCGTGCATTCGATGTCCACTGTTACTCCTTGCAACCTTCCCATGGGCAAGATCTT
This sequence comes from Pinus tabuliformis, assembly GCA_031772625.1. Classification (NCBI taxonomy): domain Eukaryota; kingdom Viridiplantae; phylum Streptophyta; class Pinopsida; order Pinales; family Pinaceae; genus Pinus; species Pinus tabuliformis. Next base: position 696,047,662 of record CM062805.1, on the reverse strand, counting down.
TTGTTGGTTCGCCATCCGTAATTGAATAGGAGACCACTGTAATGCGGGCCTGCCCATGCGTTCCCATGTCTACTTTGGTAACACATTCACGTCCGAACCTAGGTCTAGGATAACCTGATCCATTTCATATTCACTAATCTATGCCGTCAATCTCATTTCCCACCCGGTGCGCAATGCATGCCTTCCCAGCTTTTGGATTACACGCGGTTCACCCGACCCTGCGCACTTAGTGATCAGCTCTCGTAGTCCTTTAACTACCCTATTGTAGTGCAACAGCTTCATGCATGTCTCTAAAAAGGTACTAAGCATAGAAGGATCCATTCCTGGCTCTGGTTGATCCTTACTTTCTGACGTAGAGGCCTTCGTGAAGCTCTTCTTCGCTTCCATAAACGTCTCCTTTGCACGTTCCAAGTCAAACTCATTTTCTTTTGTAGGAGCCTTGCGAACCCATGTCTCTTCTTCAGGCTGCTTCCCCTTATCTTCCCCTGTGGTCGCACCGCTTCTGAGCACCATGTTCACATTGGGGTCTTCTTCGCGTGGTTCAGACCTCATCATTTGGATATTCTGAGTCGAAGTAGGTTGTAGTACCCCTTTCTCGCGCATCTGTGCGATCAACGTAGGACAATCTACTACTTCATGATCGAATTGAGCACAATATGAATAAGATAGTCTCATCGGATGGTTAAAATCGCGAGCATAGTGCCCTGGTCCTCCGCAATTGTAACATATTAGTTGTTCGCAACCCCTTCCTGGCCCCATTCTTCCTCGTCCTCGACCTCACCCTTGAAATCCAACGCGCGCCATCCCCGCTGCTGGGTCAAGGCCTCGCGTTTCCGTATGCATTCTATATGCTGGGGTTCACTCCATCATTAACTCATAGCTGTGACAAGTACACTCGTCGTGGCCCACCAATCTACAAAAATTGCAAAGCAACTATTGGAGAGTCTGTGTATACTTTTGCAACAAATGACAGTTATCCGTCGTGTGCTTTCCCTCCCACCTGATAGATTGTGCACCAGAGTGTGGGTGCCGCACTTGACCCTACCTGTGCCTCTGGTCTCAATGGCATTGGTCCCCCTCCTGCCAAGTAGTTCGTGAATACTGGACAATGATCCTTATCGTGGCCCTGGCCTTTACATTTTATGCACCACACTTCTTCGCGCCCCTCCGGCTGGGGTGCCCTATCTTGCTTCAAACTTTGCATCTCCAAGCATAGATTTTGCAATTGTGCATGGATCTGTTGGACTCCCAATCCTGGATCCTGTATCGATGTTTCATGCAACCTCATCGCCATTTCCAATGCTTCAGCCTGGGTTGAAAGCTTCTATTGTGACAACGTCGTCCTCAGGTGTGGTGTCAAAGACGCCACAAACCACGCGCGGTGCTGTGCATCTGTTAGCGTCATATTAGCCTTGCTGATCGTACTCTTCAGTCTCTAATCCAGATCTTAGGGGGTCTCGCCTGGAAGCATCATGATTTCTTTAAATCCGATGATTGACTATGTCTCTGATTTTGGCCGGCTAAATTCTCTGTTCAACGCATTATGTGTAGAAATTTTGAATAATATGACACTTATTCTCAGAGATTATCCTGATTATACACTATTGCGAAATGCATGCATAATACATAACCTCCTCTACGTTGATCATCAATTTTGCAGAATTCAGAAACAATCACATGCGCACATTGAAGCATCAATCACACATATCAACACAGTATATCACGGGGAAAGCATACAACTGAAAACCCCCAACTATCTGTATATTATATTGATTGAGAACATGTAACAATACATAGTACATTACTCCTCACAAGTACTCAGTACTATCTCCACCTGCTACACACAAACTAGCTCAGATCTGAATCAAAGACAGTTTCAAATCTCCTCTGCTGCTTGCCTACCTCCACTGCGCAATCCTGCATGAGAATGAATGAGTATGGCTGATCCAAACTTGTATTTCCCTTGGCTGAACCACGCAATCCTCATTGGAAATACTCAATCCATTGATTGTGCAAATATCATGCACAACTATAGTCACAACTGACAGCTGTCTGCCCTTTCACTCACCTCTAACACCTGTCTCCACTGAACTGTCCATGCACTAAGTTAACTGATGTATTATTTAGTTGCTTTATGAGTTAATAATTAGTGAATTAATTTAATAATTAATTCACATCACTCATCACTAGTGTATTTGCAGTTAGACTAAATACAACTAGTTCAAACAAGTCAAACTGAACACATTTCCATCAACTCCTCAATCAACTCCACCAAACTCAATCACTTGAGTTCTAACTGAAGTCCACCATGCAATAGCTCAACTGACTCATAAGAAAAGCGTATTTCCTTCTGACAGTTGCATGTGCCACATCCGTAGCTCAAACTGAAGTGCTCCAAGAGGATAAGATAATGTTTATAGTCCAAATATTATTATGAGCTAATAATATTCGACTGTTCTATTTTTAGCCTGACAGTCTAAAAATATAAACCGCCCATATGTCTAAAAATAGAAGTCCATCTATTTTTACCAACATGACCAATCATCCAAAAATAGCATCATGCAACTCATAGATCATGATCCATATGTCTAAAAATAGACTTTGCACCAAAAATAGCCTGCGGGTCCACTTAGTGAAGGCGACTCCTTTCCACTAAGTTCCATCACCTTGTTGCATTTTCAACAGATCTTCACTATTCCTGCATTTGGGTGATCATTCAAGTGCTTGATATACCATGTCAGCGCACAATCCTGTTTGGTCAATTTAGTGTGATTTAAATTGCTATTTAAAATGTCAATCTGGGGTTCGTAAACTGACGAAGTGAAGTGTACTATATGTACTAGATAACCATTTCCTTAATCTTTTGTCGTTTTTGAGTTTTTAGTTTATTTTTGGATTTATCTTTCCCTAATGTGTGATGGTGAAAATGAAAGTGAAGTATGAAGTATGGATGGTGATGGTGGTTTCTACAGTGATTTTCTCAAACTTGAAAGTGCTCAAGAAGAAAGCTTTAAAACAACTAAACTGAAATCAATTCTTAAGAGAAAATAAATGCATCAAACAATGAACTAATGACAATGGCCCAGTATCCTTGCTGCTGGATGAAAAGAAAGTAAAAACTAAACTTAAAGCAACTCAAACCAAAAACAAAGCAACTAATTCACACTACTTAAACTCTTCAGATCCTTTACCCTTCAGCTCAATCTACCTTGTGGGAAGTAATCATGAATAAGTCAAGCAATATGCTATCTAAATGGAAAGAAATTAAATTGCATAAAAGAAACTAGTCACACTACTTTAACTCTTCTGGTCCTTTACCCTTCAGCTCAATCTACCTTGTGGGAAACAACCATGAATAAGTTTAAGCAATATGATAACTAAATTGCAAGAAATTAAATTGCAGAAAGGAAACTAATCACACTACTTCAACTCTTCTGATCCTTTACCCTTCAGCTCAATCTACCTTGTGGGAAGCAATCATGAATAAGTTTAAGCAATATGATAACTAAATCACACTACAATTAGTAATATTCTGATTTCTTGCTAATAGAGTCACTTCACTATAGAAAGAAACCATAAATTGATGAGCAGTATGATATCTAAATAACAAAAAAAATAAGTGAGCAAATCACAACTTGAAAAAGAAAGTACTGAAATTAAACTTCAGAAAATGAAAGTTAGCATGAAGGACAAGATGATCTCATATGTCAATAGTTATCAAAAAGATGAAAATTTGCCCGGGCTGCCTAAGAAAACCTGCAGAAAAGCACTGATCAGTTGACAGTTATAAGAAAACAGAGGTGAAAATATAAACAATAATGAGATAAGAAACATCAAATAGTGTGTTATGTACAAGCTAATGATACAAGAACATAATAAAACCAAATGAAAACTTTACAAGGCTTCAGCGCGCAGGGGCCTTCTGCCACTTCAACCGGTCAACAAGTAGTCACACGAATAAACTCAGAAAAGTCTTCTCATATATTAAAACAACAACATATATAAACAGTGGGGTGATAACACAACAGTTCAGAAATTACATATCCAAAAAAAAGCTTCTTTACAGCATTCACCGACGCGTTATTTATAATGACAAAATGTTGAAACTAACTAACTAACTCCTACGCTATTGACTGTGTTGCCAAAGACACGTAGATCCCTTCAGCCGAGATCTAGCGTAACTGTCATCATGTCTATTAAATCTCCGGAGTGGTAGCTGTTAGATTCAGGTTACAAAAATGATCTCCAGGTGTGCCGGTGTCTTCGTGAGCTGAGGATTGTGCCACGTAACGTTCACGTGCTCAAAACAGAGATGTGCCACCGCTGAACTCCTTGGTTGGCTTTGTCTTTGACCTTCGTTGACCGTGACCTTCCATGGATGATTTTGCTGATTTGAAGGGACACATTCCATGTATCCGTCACCTGGAGCTTGCCCATGTGGCTCGTTTCTTCATAGGACACCTGTAGCACAGCTTTTAACAAAATAGCTGCGGAATCCTGTGCTGGCTGCGGAAACCTGTGCTGGCTGCGGAAACTGACAAGTTTCCGCAGCTGCATGAGCAAAAAAACTAAACCAAACAACAGTCATAAGCATAGTCAGAAAACCATGTAAAAAGCTCTTTTTAAACTACAATGCAATGATTTAACAGCTGGGTGGATGAAATAAGTGGAAAAGGAAGGCTAAGAGGGTGTATAGGAAGGTGCAGGTTTGAGGCTCAACATACCCCCACTGTGAAGGTGTTGCATGTCCTCATGCAACCAAAATTGAGTTATTTCCCTCTAATCCATATGTTCTGATGCTTCTGCAAGGACATCTAGCCCTCTTTTCTTCTTCCTTGATGCTAACATCATCCTTGGCTTCCTGACTAGGCATTTGAACTTGAGGTTACTCAATGCTCTGCTTAACTTTTTGCACTTCTTCTTCAGTTTTCTGTTTTTCTTTTGCCACAGTCCTAAATGGAGCATAGTGTTATCATGGACAATCTTGTCTACTTTACTCTGCTCTTTGAGTGCTTCATTTTCCTGTATGATATGCCTATTTAGGACTTCTAACTCAAATATTTCCTGTTTCAAAGACTGAACTTGTGCATCAGGTGGCAGAGAGGTACTTGGTCCTGCAGCTGATTGTTCTAAGGTTTCCAGGTAAATGTATGCCTCTTGCTGATTAGAATCTACCTCAGGTGTCTTTCTCGGCCTAAACTCAAAATCTGGTGGAGGAGGACTGCTCTCTCTTTCCGGCTGAAAAGGGCTTTCTTCACGTGGAGGACTTGACTCAATGCTTGGCTGAGTTGGAGATTTCTCAAGTGTCTCTTCATCTAAATCAATAAAGTGAGACTGTTTTTCTTTGGTTTTATTCCCCTTCCCTTTTAGCCTAGTGCTCCTTCTTAAGTATGAACTAGTACTCTTCTCTTGTGCACTCTGTTTTCCTTTTTGCTTTTTCTTGGCTATGGCAGCGGCTTGAAGATCTATTAATCTTTCTGACAGAGGTTGATTATCCTCTTCTATGGATGCTCAGGGGATGGCTAGACTTATTGGATGGTTCTTTTGCCTTTTTCCTTCTTCTGTTTCTTACTTCTAGCTCTATCTTCTTTTTCTTTCTGGACTGTTTCTTGAATTTCTATTGTAGGGGAGTCTTGGATTGTAATGTTCTTTTCTTTCCTCCTACTTTTCCTTGGAATCTTTGGTGGACTGCTTCCAGAGGCCTCAGACGGCTCTTGGAAGTAGTTTCTTGTCAAGAATTGCCCCCAAGTATCCTTAGTTTTCTTCAACTGATCCTCAATAAGAATTTTTATGAGCCCATGATGGTAGAGATGAGGTTCAATATTGCCTACATGTTTTTGAACTGTAAAACTCATCTTTTTCAAACTTGATAGCAGAAAATGAGGCAAATTAAGAGTGTGACCGTCTATGAAATTCATCATCAGTCTGACATGATACATATACATAGAGCCAAAACGACCTTCACACGTGATAAATTTCTGGATGACTAACAGTAGACTAGACCATTCCTCTTTTAATACATGAACAGGGATGCCTCTTGTGAATACGGTGGTATCCATACCTTGGTTTTGTAGCATGGTTCTCCATATTTGATCGTCCACACTTCTATTTTTAAACCACCTTTCACCCTCTTGAGGTAGGCCCGTGGCAGCTGCTACTGTTGATCCAGGTGGATATTGGTGGCCACCTGCGAAGTCCACCTGGACCCCCACCATTGTCTTTCTCAGCATTTTCAGTTTCCTTAATTGTAGCACAACTTACTATTTTTAGCAAATTTTCGGGTCCTGAACTTCCGGAGCCGTTTTGAGGCCCTAAACGACGTTTTTTGGGGAATCCAGGGGCAACATGGGTCCATGAAATGGACCGATGTTGCTTGTTCCAACAATGATAGTGCTCGGATAGATCTTTCTAATGAGCTATTGTACGCGTCAAACGGAGATCATATGCCAAAGTTACGACCCCGGGAAGTTGATGTACCAACTTACCCCAAACGGGGCCCACAGTTTGGCGTTTCATCTCCTAGGGTTAGGTTTTGGAATGTTAAGGGTTTTCCATTGTTTCTCAACAATAAATAGGCCTTCGAGCCTCATTGTAACACAGTTCAGAGGCATGTAGCCATCACATCTCTTCTCAGAGATAAGCTACCATCGCCCTAGCTGGTTTATTTCCATTTCTGGTTGTAAGCATATTTCAGTATTTTCCATTAATGAAATGAAGTGTTATTTCCGCTGCATCTTTGTGTATATGGTTATCTCTGTAATTTGTTGCGTTCCTGTTTAAATCCGGATCAGTGGTATCAGAGCGGTCTGCTTTTTCTCTGTTTTTCTTTGCATGTCCCCAACAAGGTCGGGATATAAGGAGTTAGGGCTTGAATTGGTTGAACCTTTGCAAGATCAGCCTCGCAAATCTCGACGGCCTCCCATGGCGGACGAGAAGAAAGACGAGGGGGCAGGAGATCCCATCAAAATCTTGCTCAAAGAAGCCCTCGAGCGACAACGGAATGCGATGATGGATAGCTTTGCCCAGATCCTTCTGCGGCTACCCAGAAGCAACGCATCGGCTTCCAGCAGCTACTCTGGAAACACCACACCCTTTAAGGTACAAGTTAATTTTGAAATCCCCATATTCGAGGGTCAGATAGATGCAGATGCCGTAGATAAATGGTTAAATCTGCTAGAGGGTTATTTTTCTGTTCATGAATTTTCGAGTCGGGAAAAGATTGTTTTTGCTCTCCTCAAAGCAGCCCCCCACGTCAAGGACTGGTGGGAAACCTACTGCGAGCAGAAGGATGAAAGTACTGGCTCACTATTTTCAGCCGCACCCACCTGGGATTCGTTCCGGGATGCCATCAAGGAGCAGTACTACCCTGTCGGGAGCTATGAGGATGAATACATAAAGTGGACCACGCTGCGGCAGGGAAGGGACCAAGACGTGCCGGAGTTCACCAATCTTTTCCATACCCTTCGCACAAAGTTGGGTATCAAGGATTCAGAGCAACATTTGATACTCAAATACCGTGGCTGCCTGCACAAGTACATCCAGGAAGAAATACAATTCCTAAACATCCCCTCGCTCGACGCAGCATACCGGTATGCCGTCAAGGTCGAGCAGAAGTTTAAACAAAAGAAGCGAGACTTTGGATCTGCGAATCCAAAGCAGGGGAAAGGTGCCCCTAAACCACAGAACAAAGGACAAAGCCAAGGTGGGACAGCCCAAGACAACCAGCCGAAGCTGCAAGCAAAGAACAACGCCGCGAAGCCGAGAAAGGACATTGGAAAATGGTGCGAGTTCCATAAGAGCTCCACTCACAACACAAGTGAGTGTCGGGCCAAGCAGTCACTGGTGGCTGAGCTAAAGGTTTCAGAATCAGATGCATGTTCCGACTCTGAGTTAGAACCCGATAAGGGGTATGAAAAAGGGAAGCAAATCATTGATGCAGACCCCAGCGCCACTGTTGCTACCTCAAAGATCCAGAAAAATGAACCCGAAGATTCAGAGGAGGAGGAGCGTCTCTTCCACTCCCAGATGTGGGTAAAGGGCTCCCCGATACAGTTCATTGTTGATAGCGGGAGTCAAAAGAACCTCATTTCGGCAAAGGTCGTGAAGCGGTTGGGCTTACCGACCACAGCACATCCACAACCATACACCATTGGGTGGCTTCACCAAGGACGAGATCTTCGCGTGAGCCAGCAGTGTCGCCTTCCATACAACATCAAGCCCTTCACGGATGAGGTATTGTGTGACATTGCTCCCCTTGAAGTTTGTGATGTATTACTAGGACAACCATACTTGTGGAAGCGACATGCTGTGTATGAATCAAGGCCCCGTGCTGTTATTATTACATTGGGAAATAAGTTGTTCAGGATACCAGAGGTAGCACCACCTGCCGCCCTCTCTTTGATTACTGCAAAACAATGCAGTAAGATCATTTCCAAAACCAGGAAATTTGTTTTCCTGATGATACGCCCTCAAGGAAAGAAGAAGACAGTGGCTGCGGCCTCCAAACGGGGCCCCTCTGCACGACAACTACAGATGGACAAGATTGTGGAGGAGTACGAGGACATCTTCACCTCCTCGGCAGGGGTTCCTCTGCACTGTCAAGTCAAGCACTCCATCGATCTGACCCCAGGGGCGCCGCTACCCAATGGACCAATTTATCGGCGCTCCGTTCTGGAGAACGATGAAATCAAGAGGCAGATTCAGGAGCTCCTGCAGAAAGGTCACATCCGTCCGAGTTCATCGCCCTGTGGAAGCCTGATCGTGTTGGTACAGAAGAAGGATGGGACGTGGAGACTCTGTATTGACTATCGGGCGCTGAACAAGATCACTGTCCGTAATAGGTACCCGATCCCGCGGATTGATGACCTCTTAGACCAACTAAAGGGGGCGAAATATTTCAGCAAGATCGACCTGAAGTCGGGATATCACCAGGTACCAATCGAACCCTCCAATGTGTGGAAGACTGCCTTCAAATCCAAGGAGGGCCTCTTCGAATGGTTGGTCAGGCCTTTCGGATTGACGAATGCTCCTGCAACCTTTATGAGGCTAATGGATGACATCTTGCGGCCATTCACCAACTCCTTTGTAGTAGTATACTTGGATGACATTCTGATCTTCAACCAGAGTTGGGAAGAGCACCTCCACCACATCCGACAGGTTCTCCAAACACTGCGGCAACACAAGCTATGTGCCAATTTGGAGAAATGCACTTTTGGCATGACCCAGGTTCAGTATCTGGGATACATCATTGATGAACAGGGGGTGCATGTCGATCCAGCCAAGATCCAAGTCATTCGGGATTGGCCCTCTCCAACCACTCTAACAGAGCTCCGCAGCTTTCTAGGTCTTGCCAACTTCTACCGCAGGTTTGTGTTGGAGTTTTCTCATATTTCTTGGCCCTTGAGTCAAGTCACCAAGGGCGGGGCGAAAGCAAAATTCTTTTGGTCTGAATCTCAACAGAAGGCATTCAGGGAGTTGAAGGATCGCCTCTGCACGGCACCAGTGCTCGCGTTACCAGATTTACAACACCATTTGAGGTCGAGACAGATGCCTCTGACTATGCTATTGGGGCAGTCCTTACTCAACATGGACATCCAGTGGCATATCACAGTGAAACACTTTCAGACACAGTCCGGAAGTACCCCACTTATGATAAAGAGATGTATTCCATTGTACAGGCCTGCCGACAATGGAAGCATTACATTTTGGGGAAGGAAACGGTCATCCACACAGACCACCGACCTCTGCAGTTCATACAGACCCAAGGGAAATTGCAGAATGATCGCCATCAGAAGTGGTCTACATACCTGCAACAGTTTCACTTGAATATCAAGTATAAAAAGGGCAACACCAATAATGTTGCAGATTGCCTCAGTCGACCACCGATCACCACCGTGCTCAACTCTTGTGGGCACGAGACTTCTGATTGGCCACTTCTCTACAAAAGCGACCCAGAATTCGGCCACACATACCAGACACTCTTGGAGGGTCGGCAGGTTGCAGATTTTCACCTCCAGGATGCCCTATTATGCCACCTCGGTCACCTTTGTGTTCCTTCAAGCGAGTGTGCCAAGATGATTTGGGAAGCACACTACAGTCGGGCTGCTGGGCATTTCGGGGTCGAGAAAACAGTGGCAGTACTGCAAAATTATTTCTATTGGCCGAATCTTCGACAGGATGTTGGGAAGTACATCCGATCATGTACTGCCTGTGCCATTGCCAAACTGGCCATTAAGAAGCACGGCCTCTATACCCCGTTGCCTACCCCTAGTCGACCTTGGGAATCCATCTCCATGGATTACATGTCAGGCCTTCCTTCCACTAAGCATGGAAATGACCGTGTTTTTGTGGTCGTCGACAGTTTCTCGAAGATGGCCATTATGGTGGCCTGCAAGAAGAATATCACAGCAGAAGCCACTGCTAAACTCTTCTTTGAACGAGTGTGGGTGCACTTTGGGATCCCACAGTCTATCATCTCAGATCGGGACAGTTGATTTCTCAGCACATTTTGGTCTAGTCTCTGGTTAATGCTGGACACCAAACTCACGAAGTCCACAGCCTTCCATCCTCAAACTGATGGCCAGACAGAGGTTGTCAATAGGATGATTGTGCACATTCTGCGCATGTATAACTCAAAGCATCCACGCACATGGGACGAGAGCCTCCCCTATGTTCAGCACAGCTACAACCGAGCTCTTCACAGCTCCACTGGCCATAGCCCTTTTCAGGTGGGTTTGGGATTCCAGCCACTATGCCCCATTGATGTGGCCATGCCACTTGCAGCTACTCACATGAATTCAGCTCATGTCCAGTCCGAAACAAATAAGGCCACCAGCTTCATTGAGCGCATCCAACATATTCGCCAGCAGGTCCATGACATTCTTTAGAAATCAAATGCCAAGTACAAGCAGCGACATGATCAACATCGGGTGCCACACAAGTTTCAGGTGGGTGACAAAGTCTGGTTGCATTTGCAAAAGGAACGCCTTACTGGAGCCTATCGGAAATTGAGACCACTCCGATATGGTCCTTACACCCTTACTAAGGCTATGGGAGACAATGCATTTGAGCTCAGCATTCCCCCATTCCTTGGCCTGCACCCAGTGTTCAATGTGGACCGCCTTCGGCCATACTTTCCACCATTTCTAGACACATCCGACATTGCAGAACAACTCAAACCCACAGAATTAAATCCAGATTGCATGGAACAAGCTGCAACTGATCGGATCATGGACACACAGATCAAGAACACTTGCCAACAGAATATCCAACTGTATCGAGTTGTCAAAGCAGGCCAACTCCTTCAGCAGGGCAAGTGGCTCACCAGGGAACAAGTTCAGCAGAAGTTTCCTCATCTCATGGAGGAGCTCAACGCAATGGGGACCATTGCTTCTTAAGGGGGGAGGAATGATCCAGGTGGATATTGGTGGCCACCTGCCAAGTCCACTTGGACCCCCACCATTGTCTTTCTCAGCATTTTCAGTTTCCTTAATTGTAGCACAACTTACTATTTTTAGCAGTTTTTCGGGTCCTGAACTTCCGGAGCCATTTTGAGGCCCTAAACGACGTTTTTTTTTAGGCCCTAATGAGCTATTGTACACGTCAAACGGAGATCATATGCCAAAGTTACGACCCCGGGAAGTTGATGTACCAACTTACCCTCAAACAGGGCCCACAGTTTGGCGTTTCATCTCCTAGGGTTAGGTTTTGGAATGTTAAGGGTTTTCCATTGTTTCTCAACAATAAATAGGCCTTCGAGCCTCATTGTAACACAGTTCAGAGGCATGTAGCCATCGCATCTCTTCTCAGAGATAAGCTACTATCGCCCTAGCTAGTTTATTTCCATTTCTGGTTGTAAGCATATTTCAGTATTTTCCATTAATGAAATGAAGTATTATTTCCGCTGCATCTTTGTGTATATGGTTATCTCTGTAATTTGTTGCGTTCCTGTTTAAATCTGGATCAACTATGGCCTCGGTCACTGTGAATTTCAAGTGAAGATGGAAAGAGAAGGAGAGGAGATTTTTCTTGGAAAATATCGAGTGTCAGGTGTCCCTGATTTTCACTCTATATTTTCTGCATAAGACCGCCAATCTGAGATTGGTTTTCAGGCTTATACACATTTTTTTTTTTTTTTTTCAAAAACTGAAAGAAACAAAGATTAGGCTGGTGGGAGAGAAGGATTCTTCTCCACCAGCCTTATTGCAGAATTCTCTTGGAACATTTTGACAAACTCCTCTTTTGAAAGTGGCTTATGATAAATTTTCAATTGGTGGCCATTCACAATAAGAGGAGTCTGAAATTCATCAATGGTCTTGATTCTTACTGCTCCATTGTTAAAGACTTTATCAATCTCATATGGCCCAAGCCAATGAGTCTGAAACTTCCCTTTGAAGTCTTTAAACTTGGAATCAAATAGTAAAGCCCAATCTCCCTCTTAAAACTTTCTCTCTTTAATATATCTGTCATGCCACTTAGCTCTTTGATGTTGAACTAGATCAGTCCTTAAAATTGCATCTTATCTGATCTCATCTAGCTCATTCAGCTGCTCCATTCTGTGCTTTTGGGCTTCTGATAGATTCATCCCCAACTGAACTGCCATCTTGAAAGTCTTGACTTGAAACTCAATGGGGAGCAGGACTTCTTTCCCATAAACAAGTTCATAGGGAGAATGTCCTGTTGTATTCCTCCATGTAGTTCTGTAGGCCCATAAGGCTTTAGGGAGCCTTTCTGCCCAATCTCTTCTGTGGAGATGAACAATTTTGGTGATGATGCTCTCAAGAACTTTGTTTGTAGATTCCACTTGACCATTTGCTTGAGGATGGTAAGGAGTAGATTTTTTGTGCTTGATTTTGTATTCTTCCATCAGCTTCTCCATCAAGTTAGATGTGAATTGACTTCCCTGATCTGTCACAATTTCTCTTGGGACACCAAAACGAGTAAAAATATCCTCAAAAATAAATTGAACAACTGAATTTTCAGTGGCAGAAGGCAATGCCTTGGCTTCTACCCATTTAGTGACATAATCAGTGCAAACCAATATATATTTCTTTTGTCTAGATGGTGGATTAATGGGTCCAATGAAATCTAAAGCCCATTTTTCAAAGGGTTCGATGAGTACCTGTGGCTGTAATGGCATTTCATTTGAAAGAGTCGGTCTCCCAACTCTCTGGCAGCTGTCACACCTTCTGACATATTGTTTTGCATCTTTGAAGAGAGAAGGCCAATAATATCCTAAAGAAAGGATTTTATAGGCCGTCCTCTTGTCAGCAAAGTGTCCACCGCATGGTTCATCATGACATGCCTTGAGGATGTCAGGTATTTCATCTTCCCGAACACATCTTCTGATCACACAATCTAGCCCTGTTTTAAACAATTCATTAGAAATCCATGAATAATTTGAACTCTCCTGAATAATTTTCCTTTTCTCATTAGGAAATAAGTGTGGAGGTAGCTTCCCTGTAACCAAATAGTTAGCAATATCTGCATATCGAGTCTTAGTAGTTACTGCAAACAAATATTCATCTGGAAACTTGTCCTCTACAGGAGAATCTTCGTTAGTATTTTGGATTCTAGACAAGAAATCAGCTACTGTATTTTGTTTCCCTGGTCTATCCAACACAGTAATATTGAATTCTTGTAAAAGTAAAATCCATCTTGTAACTCTGCCATTAGTAACAGGTTTGTTCATGAGATATCTAATTGCAGAATGATCAGTATGGACAAAAGTTTCATAGCATGTTATATAATGTCTAAACTTGTTGATTGCATGAACAACAACTAAGAACTCTTTCTCAGTCACAGTATAATTTAACTCAGTGGGAGTCAAATTTTTACTGGTGTAGTAAATGGCATAAGGAACTAAATCCTTTTGACCCAACACAGCTCCTAGAGCTGTATCTGAAGCATCTGTAGAAATATGGAAAGGAAGTTTCCAATTTGGCCCTCTCAAAATGGGTGCTTCAAATATTCTTGTTTTCAAAGTTTCAAATGCAGATTGACAATCAGGATCCCACTTGAACTCATAGTCTTTTGTAAGTAATTTGAAGAGTGGAGATGCTATTTGTTTTCAGTAAATCTTCTATAATATCCAGTAAATCCAAGAAAACTTCTAACATCTTTTTGACAATTTGGAATAGGAAACTTGGAGATGACTTCAACTTTTGATCTATCAACTTTAATCCCATCCCCTGAAATATGATGTCCTAAAACAATCCCTTCAGTAAACATCATAAAGCATTTCTCATGACTTAATGAAAGGTTTGTTTCTTTACATCTTATAAGGAATTTTTCCAAATTCTCTAATGCCTCTTCAAATGAATTACCATAAACTGTAAAATCATCCATATAAACCTCTACACAATCATGAATTAGATCAGAAAAGATTCCTAGTACTGCCCTTTGAAATGTTGCGGGTGAATTACATAATCCAAAAGGAAGTACTCGGTAAGCAAAAGTTCCCCATGGACAAGTAAATGTGGTCTTGTCCTGATCTTCAGGTGCTACCTGAATCTGATTGTAACCACTAAAACCATCCAAAAATGAGAAATACTTTTTTCCTGCTAAAGTATCTAATACTTGATCAATAAAGGGTAAAGGAAAGTGATCCTTCAAAGTTGCTTTGTTCAATTATCTGTAATCAATGCAAACCCTCCATTTACTATTCTTTTTAGGTACTATAACCAAAGGAGAAACCCACCGGCTATCTGAAATTGGATAAATGAAGTTTACATTAAGTAACTTTTGGAGCTCTTCTTTCACTATCTCCCTAAGGTTTGGATTCATCCTTCTTTGAGGTTGTCTGATTGGTATACTGTTTTCCTCAATGTAGATGTGATGAATGCAAGTCTTAGGGTCAATACCTTTCATATCGGTATACTCCCATGCAAATGCAGTAGAATGTTTTTGCAAGATTTTGGTTAGCTCTTCCTATTGTGATTTTTCCAAGTTTTTGTTGATATTCAATGTTTTTCCTGGAAAAATCTCAATGGCGGAACTACCAAACTCTTCCATAGAGAAAAGAGACATTTGTCTAGATGATAGACACTCAATGTCAAAATCCAACTGAAATTGTGTGTGGTCATATTCTGAAGATGTTTCAAAGTTTTCTAATGTGTTCAGAATTTGACTATCTTCACTGATCTCAGAAGTGGTAAAGACAGGTTGTATAGTATCTTCATCATCAACCCACTCATTATCTCCTATTTCTATAATTGCTTTTGCTGGAGGATACAGATTGAACTTCTTTGTCGAATTACCATCAGAAATATACATATCCCCAGACCTACAACTGATAAAAGCATCAGTTGTGGCTAGCCAAGGTCTTCCTAAGATGAGAGGATGTCCTCCTAGATTACTCTTGGGAGTTAAAATCATGAAATCCACTGGATATTCCCAAGAGTATAAGGAGACTGAAATGTCTTCTAATACACCATCTGGTTTAATAATTGATCGATCTTCAAGTTGCAATAAAGTAGGTGTAAAAAGAAGATTAGGAAGTTTTAGTTGTTCCATAGTCTGTCTACTCATGATGTTGATAGAAGCCCCTAAATCAATCAAAGTATTTGGTATTTCTACCCCATTGATATGTGTTTTGACAATTGGACTACCGAGATCTACATACTTCTGCATAGTAATTTTTCCCATCATGATATCTGCAATTTTTCCTACCAGGTGGATTCTTCTTGTATCTCTTGGTTTCCTTCCTGGTCTTTTAAGACTCAACTCCTTTATTGTTTTCGCTAGAATAGGAATCTCTTTAATGGCTTGTAACAAGGGAATTTTGATACAGACATTCTTCAATTCATCTAAAAAATCATAGTCAGGCAACAAGATTTGTTTTTCCACCCCTTTGTCAATTTGTAATCTTTCAGGAAAAGGAGGTGTGGATGAAGATGCAGGTTGCTCAACTATAGGAGTTGTGGGGGTTAACTCTTTTTCTTTTTCTTTTTGAGTGCTTGGGTTTTGAAGAGATACTTCAGAACCCTTATTGGCTTCAAGAGAATCTTCCTCAGAAATGCTTTGCTTTTGAGCATCTATAGAAGGCTTATCTAGGACTCTACCTGATCTGAGTTGTACATCATTGAGAGGAACAATCATATAGGCAAGAAATTGTTGACCTTCCATCATGTAAGCATTTTGAGGATTTTTGTTATTGGGGTTTGGCAATGGCTGAGAAGGAAGTTGATTTGACTTTTGTTGGAATGGAAGCAAGAGTTGAGAATTTGGATTCTGTTGAGAAGGTTGTTGTTGTTGTGGAAATGGCAATGATAGTTGTGGGTTTTGATTTGGAAGTTGTGGAGCTTGTTGGTTTTGAAAAGATGGAGGATATTGATAAAATTGAGCAAATCTCCCATAAGGATTTTGCATACCTTGTACCCATGATAGAAAAGGATTTTGAGGTTGGGACCAAGGTTGTTGCCAAGGATTCCAATTTGGTGGGGGTTGAAAATTCATAGATTTGTTAAACCCTTGATTTTGTTGCCCCTGCCAAGGTCTCCTTGCAACAAAACAGAGAGACTCGATTGTATTTGGATCTTCTTGAAAGACAGCTTTGAGCCCAGGAATTGAAGGACAATCCTTGGTCTCATGATTCTCTGAACAAATTACACATGTTTCTAAAACTTTTGCATCCAAGGGACATTCCCTTAGAGCATGTTTCTTTCTACACTTTGGGCAAAAGATGGCCAAAGCCTCAGCTTCTGCTTTCTGCTTATTGTGAATCTTAAGAGTGTCTAGTTGCTCACTATGACTCCCTAAGATGTCAGTGTTGAATTCATCAAGCATGTTGCCAATCTCAGCCCTACTTACTGATCCAGTTGCAGATTTGTTTGCTCTGATGAGAGAAGGATCTCTAGGCCCTTTTTGAGTTTTAGATTTCCCCCTTGAGAGATGGACACATAGCTCTGCTATATCATGAAGTGGAAGTTGAGATATGTCTCCTTTTCCCATCATGTTCAAAATATCTATCCATTCATCTCTAATGGCTTTTAATAGAAGGGCTTTCACGGTCTCCTCATCTAAGTTACTCATTTTTGCTCTTTTCAGGTTGTATTGAAATCTTTCAAGTAAATCCTCCAAGTTTTCATCTTCTCTTTGCACCATTTTGAATACCTCATCCTTGTGATTGGTGGGCATACAATAGTCCAGGTACCTATCCAAAAATGTTTGTTTCATATCATTCCAAGTCCTAATGGATTGAGTGAGTAATCCCATGAACCATTTCAAGGCTGCTCCTTTCAATGTTGAAGGAAACAGTTTGAGTTTTTGAGAGTCTTCCAGATAATCATAAGTTCGACACACGACCTCAAACTCAAATAGAAATGTTTCAGGGTCCTCATTTCTTAACCCATGGAAGTTTGGGAGGACAGATGGTGAGATGTTTTTCATTGTGGCTCGAGAGTCCTCATCGACTATAGGAAATCCGAATGAGTTATCTCCATCCCTATTTCCCCCAATGTTACCTCTACCTCCTCCATTATTTCCTCCTCCTCCTCTACCTCTACCAAATCCATTTGCTCCTTCCTCTGTCATGGTAGTTTCCCTGGAGACTTCAGAGTCCTCTGGTTCCTCTACTAAGGGTGAACGAGAAGGAATTTCTCCCTCTTCTTCTTCAGATGATTCTACTTCTTCAATTACAATTTGTCTCTCTGTAGAAGGAAGGAAAGGATCTCTTTCTAATTCAGATTCGATGGAAGGTGTGGGAGAGTCAACTACTGCCTCTTGAATTCCAGGAATCCTAGGGCTAGGAGTGTAAGTTGGAGATGATGGAGGTGTCTCTTGTCTATTCCTTGAAGTAGATGGAGTTGTAAAAATCGAACTCTTGGCTCTAGCTAAAAACCTTCCCCTAGAATCTCTTGCTCTATGCATGTCATTTTTTTTATTTTTCTTCAAGTCGGGCTAATAATTCTCTTTCTGATCTTCCAAGTCACTCTAGGTGCAAGAAGAGAGCATATTCAAGAAACTATTAAACCAATAACTTTCTCTTTTCTGATCCTCCAGATCACACTAAGTGCAAGAGGAGAGCATACTTTGAGAGGTTATCAATTTTCCTTGAAATTTTCTTGTTTTTTTTTAGAAATTGGCTACCTAATTTCACTTCCCCGGCAATGGCGCCAAAATGTTTGGTCAATTTAGTGTGATCTAAATTGCTATTTAAAATGTCAATCCGGGGTTCGTAAACTGACGAAGTGAAGTGTACTATATGTACTAGATAACCATTTCCTTAATCTTTTGTCGTTTTTGAGTTTTTAGTTTATTTTTGGATTTATCTTTCCCTAATGTGTGATGGTGAAAATGAAAGTGAAGTATGAAGTATGGATGGTGATGGTGGTTTCTACAGTGATTTTCTCAAACTTGAAAGTGCTCAAGAAGAAAGCTTTAAAACAACTAAACTGAAATCAATTCTTAAGAGAAAGTAAATGCATCAAACAGTGAACTAATGACAATGGCCCAGTATCCTTGCTGCTGAATGAAAAGAAAGTAAAAACTGAACTTAAAGCAACTCAAACCAAAAACAAAGCAACTAATTCACACTACTTAAACTCTTCAGATCCTTTACCCTTCAGCTCAATCTACCTTGTGGGAAGTAATCATGAATAAGTCAAGCAATATGCTATCTAAATGGAAAGAAATTAAATTGCATAAAAGAAACTAGTCACACTACTTTAACTCTTCTGGTCCTTTACCCTTCAGCTCAATCTACCTTGTGGGAAGCAACCATGAATAAGTTTAAGCAATATGATAACTAAATTGCAAGAAATTAAATTGCAGAAAGGAAACTAATCACACTACTTCAACTCTTCTGATCCTTTACCCTTCAGCTCATTCTACCTTGTGGGAAGCAATCATGAATAAGTTTAAGCAATATGATAACTAAATCACACTACAATTAGTAATATTCTGATTTCTTGCTAATAGAGTCACTTCACTATAGAAAGAAACCATAAATTGATGAGCAGTATGATATCTAAATAACAAAAAAAATAAGTAAGCAAATCACAACTTGAAAAAGACAGTATTGAAATTAAACTTCAGAAAATGAAAGTTAGCAGGAAGGACAAGATGATCTCATATGTCAATAGTTATCAAAAAGATGAAAATTTGCCCGGGCTGCCTAAGAAAACCTGCAGAAAAGCACTGATCAGTTGACAGTTATAAGAAAACAGAGGTGAAAATATAAACAACAGTGAGTTAAGAAACATCAAACAATGTGTTATGTACAAGCTAATGATATAAGAACATAATAAAACCAAATGAAAACTTTACAAGGCTTCAGCGCATAGGGGCCCTCTGCCACTTCAGTCGGTCAACAAGTAGTCACACGAATAAACTCAGAAAAGTCTTCTCATATATTAAAACAGCAACATATATAAACAGTGGGGTGATAACACAACAGTTCAGAAATTACATATCCAAAAAAAAGCTTCTTTACAGCGTTCATCGACGCGTTATTTATAATGACCAAATGTTGAAACTAACTAACTAACTCCTACGCTATTGACTGTGTTTCCAAAGACACGTAGATCGCTTCAGCCGAGATCTAGCGTAACTGTCATCATGTCTATTAAATCTCCGGAGTGGTAGCTGTTAGATTCAGGTTACAGAAATGATCTCCAGATGTTCCGGTGTCTTCGTGAGCTGAGGACTGTGCCACGTAACGTTCACGTGCTCAAAATAGAGACGTGCCACCGCTGAACTCCTTGGTTGGCTTTGCCTTTGACCTTCGTTGACCGTGACCTTCCATGGATGATTTGGCTGATTTGAAGGGACACGTTCCATGTATCCATCACCTGGAGCTTGCCCATGTGGCTCGTTTCTTCATAGGACACATGTAGCACAACTTTTAACAAAATAACTGCGGAATCCTATGCTGGCTGCGGAAACATGAGCAAAAAAACTAAACTAAACAACAGTCATAAGCATAGTCAGAAAACCATGTAAAAAGCTCTTTTTAAACTACAATGCAATGATTTAACAGCTAGGTGGATGAAATAAGTGGAAAAGGAAGGTTGAGAGGGTGTATAGGAAGGTGCAGGTTTGAGGCTCAACAAATCCTGTAGCACGCTCACTAATGTGGCCTTCTTAATGTTGTCATCTGTGACCCCTTGTGCTTCCCACACTGCTCTTACCACGAACCAGAACTGGTCTGCATCCTCATTCCTTACTCCTTCGAATACGGGTAGCTTGATCGCGCTCACCATGTTGAACTGCAGGTTTGGTGGAGGTGGGGTGGTTGAAGGTGGAGGTGAAGTAGGTGAAGTGGGTGATGGCGTAAGTGGGGTTGATAACCGCGGAATGCACTGTCTTATCAAAATGACCGCACTTCTCGAGGAAACCCGAGTGTGCTCTTCCTCGCTCGCTTAGGGAGGTGAAATTAAAGGACTGTTCCCTAACCCTTCAATCCCTTTGTAGATCTTTCCGCTCCATGTCATCCCAATCATTAATGTATTCACATAACCCGCTTCTCACATGACAACATCTTAATCCAGGTATTCAGGGATTTGATGTACCTACCTCGTAGTCCCTTGAGAAAACATTGTTCTGCTTCGCTATAGCTCACGATTGTGTCTATCGTGAACTTAGTGATAAACCTCCTATTATCTGGTAGAGCTAATGGTCCACAACCCATGCGATCTTATCTTCTAATGCATCTAGTCCATGCACTAATTCCAGAGTACACACTATTGGTTGATCGAGCTTGTACCTTCCCTGGCTGTTAACTAACCTCGTGATCCAATCATATAGCTTTAAAGAGAAGGACGTGAAGAAGATCTCGTGGATTTCCGTATATACGTAGTGATCCAATCCCCTCTTCTCAGATATCTGCAGAGTTATGTTTTCTTGTGTTACGAACTCATGAAGCTTCTGATCTAACCAATCTTCAATTTCCTTCTTCATAGGGTTCCAGTGTTCTGACATCAGACATCCCTTAGGAAAATCCTGGTCCCCGCAACGGAACCATTTGTTAGCTTATTAGGGCCTGACCCAGGTTCAAAAGTGTTTTAGCCAAAAAAATCCCGAAACTACTGGCCCTTTCGGCAACAATCCGTGGACCGCAGACTGAGGTCTCACTCGAGGTAGTAAGGGAGAGTGTTGGAACCAGGTTTCCACACCCTAGGGATGTCTTGATGAGGTCTGGGAAGTTTGCAACCCAATCCTACGCTCTCACGCTGCCCCGTGCAATTGTCTGACCTTCGCGTAGTTTTGTACAGAACGTGATGAGGGGTTATCTAGATCCTCTACCTTTAATGTGTTATTATTATAAATCTGACTTATTTTGTGGGCCCAGTAGTCTTAACAATCATTCACATTCATAACAAGTGCGCGCAATCATGGAATGTAAAGAGATGCATGAACATATAACAAAATAATAAACATACAGATCTACGAATAGATGCACAATCTTTCAGAATCAATCTTAGCTTGTATTAAACTTCTGTTTTGTTACAATCCCAACTCCGCCCTGCATACTCAGCTGCAGGGGTCCGCGTACACAACTGTGGACTCTACCAGGCCTCTGTGCACTCAGTTGTAGAGCCTCTCTCTACTACTACGACTCAAGACTCAGAATTACAGACTCAGAGCAAATATCGCACTCAAAAACCCATATCACTTAAGATCAATACTCAAAAATTGCCTTCTACACTTAGAGCCTCGCTCTATTTATACATTCCCATGGTTTGTGGACCATGGTTAGGCCGACACATTCTATATTAAATTACAATATTTTTAGGGCATACTACCCTAGACTCTTGCGCTCGGCGCCCGTATTTTGCGGGGTCTTTACATTACATTGACCCAAAGCTTGGCTTTAAGCCCCAAAAATCCACTATGGGGGGGATCCGCTACTCAATAGTGGTTATGGCATTAGTTCTTTGCAATCAATGATCTTTTATTTTTAAATGACAATCTTTGGGTTCCATAGAGGTTATTAGATTAAAAAAAATTAAAAAATGCAATAAAAACTCATGATCATCAAATCAACCTCGACACTATGTAACACTGGCATATTACTGAAAACATAGAACAACTTTCAAATCACAAAACTAAACATAGATGTGGAGGATAATAGAGATACAATATTATATTCACTTTCTACTCCCTACACAAATACAAATAATACAAATATGCCTAGACAAAGGGCATCCTTGCCTCATACCATCCTCATAATGTCACAATATGCTTACATTCTTTCATAATGTTAATGCTTCATTTATAGATATAATACAAGGATTGTTGCAAGTAGCCATGTTTAAAAATTTCACAGTAACCAACATGAAAAGTTATATTGTTCTAGTAATTTTTCTCGGTTTCCAATTTTAGCCTTCCAAATGTTCTAACGAGCTTGCTCTCCATAGTTGTATTCACAACTACACTTTGTAGTCACAAACCACAAGTTGCAGTTCTCCTCTACAATAACTCCTATTATTTTCTACAACCCCCCATAAACCTTCTTTCAAATCTTCCTTTAGGAGTCTTCTTGTTTGCAAGATCCCTTTGTAAATTTCCAAGGAACTTGTGTATGTCATCAACCTAATCACAACACTGGAAGTCTGCATCCTACAATCTTAATCATTTTTGCAACATTGGTTTACAAGTCCAAAAAAATTGCATTAGGACCGTGTGATTCTATGGAAATCTCATATTCTTGTTGCTTCTACTCTCCTAGTTGATGGGCTTATCAATTAGTTGATGCCCATATGGGTAGGGTTTGTCCTCTTTTTAGGCCAAACTCTCCCCCCCATTTTTTGAGTGACCTTGTTGGATCCTTTTTGACGAGGTGATTTGAATTTTGGAGACTGCCTTGGGTCAATGACACTACTACGAGTGAAATTATAAGTGTATGGATTGTGGTGATGAAATTTTTTCCAGCAACTCCAAAATTTATCTCTATATTTATCTATCTCACTCCAAGCAAACTGAAGAGAATGACACTTGTGTGTTGGTTGTCCCGAGCCAAGTAAGTGTATGAAACTGTAACAACGAGAAGCAAGCCTCCAAAAATGTTGTTAGTGAGAAAATATTCTCTGAAGAAGATGTAGCAGATGGTATCAAATGTTTAGTCACTTTGAACAACAAGCATTTAAGCTTCTCCTTCATAAGCACACTGGCATGAAGAGTAATCTTTTTCACTACATAAAATCACTAAGATTTAACTAACCAAAATCACTCATTGCACTCACAAACTCATCCAAGGTCACTTTTTCACTCTCAAACTTGCTACTAGCCTCGACAATCAGAAACATATAGTGTCTACAATCTATTTATAAAGAAAAAGAGTGCTTACCAAAATGTTGAGGTAGAACAAATCCATGTTTACAACAACCGAAATCCACCAATGTGATAAATGAATGATTTTAAGGCAATGTTTTGATTTGGGGTTTTTCCTGTTCTTTATTAGCACAAACCCTAAGAACCATTGCCTTCTGTAAAGGAAAATGTCATTGCGTGGCTAGGATGCAGGTCTAGTATGGGGTATAACCATGGAATGGTTGTACCCATTTCCAAAGTATGGCTAGAGGTTATTTCCAGCTATTTCATGCTTCTAAGATATTTCAAAGCAAGAATCATGAGAAAATGAAGAAGCATGCAAAAGAAATTGATATAACATGGGAACAACAGTTGATACAAGCTCAAAATATTTATGAAAATTTGGCTTAAAGAAAAATCCCTTTGGAAATCAGCATGGAAGAAATGTTTGAAAATAAACACCCTTAACGAAGGTAAATGAATATTAGCGCAATTAAGAACAAGCTCATAAGCTAAGATTTGTAAGACAAGAAGCTGGAAGGAACATTAGGAGGACTAGAAATGTAGAACATGCCCGTATTGCAGTAAAAATGAAACAAAAAATTATCAAGTCTGTCAAATCTTATGCTAGAAACATTAAAACATATACAAAAACTTATGCAATGAAATAATAAAATATGATACACCGTTAAATAAGTGCTACTAAGGTAATATGTATCTACAACTTTTATATTTCTTCTTATACATTTGTGTCTTTCTTATATATAATTATCTTTGCTTCTATTATATTATGAAATCATTGTTTTTCGCTTTACTTTCATCCTCTTTTTTTATTTTTATTTTTATAAATCAACTTTTAAATTTTAATATTTCCAACAAGACTTTCTTCCCAATATTCCCCTCCTATTTAATATTGGTAGGTATATTTTTACATTAACAACTTTCATATTTCCTATTTAATTTATATATGTATATTTAATCTTAGATATTTACTATTATAACATCATCTTTTATTTGATTTGATAGTTTTCAAATACATTATTAAATATTTTTTTCAATTGTTATATGGATGACAATTTTTTTATTATACAACTATTCAATTTTATTATAACAATGAAAAAATCACAAGTTAATTTTCGTTCTATGTTTTTCAAATAATGCCATATCAAACCCCATATAAGCACCCGAGTTGTTCTTATGCAAATTTTAGGCTCCTACGTTTTCAAACCAAGCTGGCCTTAAAAGGTTGGAAAAGATTCAAACTAATTATGGAATAAACAATTATTATACTAGACTATCCTTTAATGAAGTAGTAATAGTTTTTCGTAAACTCATCCAAACCTCAATACATACATCAAACATTCCCTTCACGATACCAAAGTTTCCAGCATTCGCCAGTGTCCATGATTTTGAGTTTGAGATAAAGTAAACTCCTGTTTTTTTCCCGATAAGCTTTCCCCAAAGCAGTGAAACATTTTCCCACCCTAGACCTGGTCAAAACGATTCATACAAACCAAGGCGTGAGTTTTGTATTCGAAAAATAGTTTAAAGGAAAAAAACTAGAAACACATTTACCTTTAGATTTAGTCATCCACGGCAGCACCGGACCCCCTTCCATAAATCATTTTTGGCTTTCGTTGTCGTTCACTTTCAATTGTTTTTTTGTTGGTTAAGAATATTCAGAGAATCTGCAAGTTTTGGTTGGTTAAGAATATTTAGAGAATCTGCAATCGACTTAACCTCACTAGTTAAACATCTTTAAATCGATGGCAGAATTTCTCAAATATTTGAGAAATCTGCAATCGACTTAAACTTACCATACCGGTTATTTAACGTTGTCTCTAGCGTTCAACTGTCAAACCACACTACTTTTCTTCTCATGACGTTGTAGATATCTTTGACTATTGTTTGAAAAGCAATGGACACATTTGTAGAACCCAAGGCAAATGTTTCCATGAAGAACGAATCTTCAGACTGGGAAAATGTCGTCCTGCCATCTACCGAAACCTCTCTTGCCCCCTCTAGATTGCACCATTTTTGCCATGAGCATTGTCATAATTCCCATGTCCCAGTGCAATGCAAATCACTCAAAATTAAATTCATAAAATTTCACATTATTCGATCCTGCTTTGAAGGGTAAAAGACTTTAAAGGCACTGAAGAAATTTTGCTCCAGAAGACCGAAACTGTGAAGAATGACGATAATTTTCAAAAAATTCAGTAGCAAAACGAGTAGACATAAACAAAAATAGAAGCAAGCATATACAAAAATTTTATCAATGAAATCCCACTAAAAGATGGAAAACTAAACTCATACAACAAAAAGGCAGGCTTTTACCCTACACAATAGAGAAATTAAGTTCCAACAGACTACCTGGAGTTTTGTCAAAATCTTAGAAGCGAATGAGAAAAAGGAATTTGCATATGAATCGTTAACAAATTTCAACCCAACAACACTAAATTTGCTAGTAACAAGAAGCATTAAATTTTCTTGTTCTGGCCAAGGAAGAGAGAACCTGTTTACTGATAGTGGTTAGATACTTACTGCGGAGTTCTTCTGGCCAGCGGCATATGTTTTGGAAAGTCTCGCGCCTACTAGACCAACAACAACGCCCCTGTAATATGTAGATGTTATGGCTCTCAACCGTTCTTAACCAGCCGTGTCCCAAATTTGAGCTTTAATCTTCTTCAGGAAAGAGGAACAGTGAAAGGAAATTTAAAAATGAAAAGAT
Organism: Pinus tabuliformis; assembly: GCA_031772625.1. Lineage (NCBI taxonomy): Eukaryota > Viridiplantae > Streptophyta > Pinopsida > Pinales > Pinaceae > Pinus > Pinus tabuliformis. The sequence goes on along the minus strand of CM062805.1, from coordinate 696,021,681 downwards.
TAGACCCCATTCTTTATCTGAGAGCGTAGATTAACACTTCTGGCCTCGATTGGGGAAGGTTTGATTACGCCCATAATCAGCGTTAGTCGATGAGGGTCGTCAGACCCATGCCCTAGGAAACAAAGTCGAGATCTATTGCCACCTCCCCAAAGCAGTACACAATTCAAATCAACAGGTGAGCAAAATCTAATTGTCTAACAAAGGATCTAGCGACCCACACTGAGGATAAGAGGGCAACAGGGGGGTTGTTCTTAATGGAGAATGCCTTGCGTTGTAAAAATGTAAATAGGAGAGTTGTTGGAGAGATTTATTTTATAAAGATTGTAATTTTTTTTCAAATAACTTAATATTAAATGTGTTTTTGAAAAATAAAAGTATATTTTAAAAAGACATTTTATTTTATTGAGTTCAGAGGTTTATTCTACAATCCAGTATGAGGGGTTGTGTAATTTTGTCTTTGCTCAACTTGGATTTGACACATGTCCTTTAAAAAATATACTTTAAATGAAAATACATTGTTTTCTATAATAAAAACATAATTGATTATACATATTTGGTTAGTTTTTAATTAAAAACATTATTTCCATTGGTTTGTTTGGAGGGTTCCTCTCTTTATGGAATCCAAATCTTTCCTCACTTTAGACCTCCTCCTCCTCGATTGGCATTATCTTAAAAGGCTCTATAAGGGGCATCCCCTTCCCGATCACAGTAGTAAATTTCTAAGGACCCTACAGGGAGAGGTAGGACTTGTGGGATAAGTTTCAATCCAGTGGCTTGTTAGGGGACCATTCTCTCCTTTTAGTGGATGATTTAAATTTCACTATCTCACTAGGGGAGTCGTGGGGGTCTCATTCCCGCTCTGATCCTATGGTTTCCTCCTTTTTAGAGATGTTGCAAAACCACAACCTTCGGGATATAACTTCTTTCCCATTAGCTCCCACGTGGAGAAATGGCTGGGTGGGTGTGGAAGGTATTTCCAAGTGACTCGATAGATTCTTAATGGCTAGTCAGCTAGTGGAAAATGTCAGGAGATATAGATCCCAGATATGTCAAGATAAAACCTCAGATCATATGTCAATTCTCTTGGAATTGGATTTCGAAAATCGCGGGAACAAATATCCTTTCAAATTTAACCATATATGGTTGGAAGATGATTGGTTTAGATCTTTGGTGAAGGGTTGTTTGCAAATAAGTGAGAATTTAACCTACAAGTCTTCCATGGGATCTCTTGTCAAAAAATTGGGGGAACTAAAAAGGAGGTTGAGATTTGGGAAAAGAAAAAGAAGGCATAACAAAAGAGGACTTGCTGGAAATAGAACTCGAATATGATCATCTCTCCCATATTTTTTCTAACTTGCTCTTTTCAGTAGATATAACCCAGACAATGAGTCTCTTTGAAACTATAATAATGCAGATGTTAAAGAAGGAAGAAGAGACCTAGAGACTGAAGAGAAGGGTGGCTTGGATTAAGTAGAGAGACATAAACACATTTTTTTTTCATAATTATGCAAATCCAAAAAGGAATATAAATTCTACCTGGGAGGTTGAGATGGATGATGGTAAAATTGTTACTAGCCAACAAAATTTAAAGGATGTTGTTGCATCACTCTTTGATTCTCTTTTTAAAGATCCCAACTGTTCTAACATAATATCTCAACTTTAGACTATTCAAAATTATCCAAATTTTTTCAGCCCTGAGGACTTTTTCTTGATTGGCAGTCTTGTCTCCTCTAGTGACATAAAATGGATTCTAAAGCTTTTTTCCAAAGACAAACGTTTAGGCCCTGATGTCTGGACACTCAAACTCTTCCTTTCCTTTTTTGACCTTACGGGGCCTGATCTTTGTAAAACAATGGATGAATCTAGAGTGTTTCCAAAGATATAAATGTAACATACATCACTTTGATTCCAAAATGCTCCAAATCAAAGTCCTTACTTGACTTCTGAACTATTGAAAATAACAACAAGAAATGTTAAAAATAACATCAAGAAAAATCCCAATTTAATTTGTCCTTGAATTAATTTGAGAATTAAATTGTAATTCCACATCTCATGACAACTTGTAATAGTTAACTAAGATAATTTGACTTATTTAACTCAATTAAATCGAGTTGAGGGTCTAACTAGAGTCATGTAGAGTGTCTCCTACAATTAGGAACACTGGCTGAGTTTATTTCGAGTTGTAATTAATTAATTCAATCCAACTAAGTTAAAGTCAGTTAAACTAGTTTCAATTGATGGAGGAATTAGTGGGAGATCCAATAGTGAGGTGTAATCTATAGTAGTGGGGTGTAACCTGCAGCAATGGGGTGTAACTTACTGTAGTGGGGTGTAACTTGCAACATTGGGGTGTAACTTACTGTAGTGGGGTGTAACCTGCAGCAATGGGGTGTAACTTACTGTAGTGGGGTGTAACCTGCAATTAAAGATTCACTCATAATTTACTCATGGATGTCAGATCAAAGAAAGACCCAGTTGAGATTGGAGTTTAGGGACAATGTACTATCAGTTGTATAACCATTATACAATTAGAGGAAGGCCTATGAGGATTGCGCAATTCATAATTGTGGATTTTCCTAATTAAATATGGGCTAATTCCCAAGGGAACAATGCAAGGAAGTAGGAGCTTGGAAGGCTAGGAATTTGGCTAAGTATTAGCCAAAGGCAATCAGTTAGACAAAGGATAGAAGATACTTGTGCAGGTTAAGCTCAAGTTTGAGCATAGCATATTGTATTCATCCAAGGCTTGTCTAGGAAGCAGTCAGATAGATAGAGATAGTGCAGAGGTTGCTCGAGCTTGAGCAAAGCATTATAATCTTCTCATATTTTTTTATTAATGCAATATACCTATAGCAAAGGTTTTTAGCTATGGCTTTCCCCATAAAATCAAAGTGTTATGTGTGACTGAATTCTTTTTCTTATATGCTTCATGATTTCATCAATCGTTTATTGTCTCCATTGATGAGTAGAGTCAATTCAAGTAAATTTTTTTAGCATATTATAATTAACAATTTGAATCTACAAGGAATTTCTACATGGTATGAGAGCTATATTTGTATAATTTTCTACATGGTATCAAAGCTAGATTTGTAGAATTTTCTACATGGTAATAGAGCTGAAATCACAATAGAAGAGAAGAATTTAAAGTTGTCCTTGCAGATTGATGGATCTCTAGTTTAGGGAAGATCTAGAAGACCCTATTTGTAGACTTCTTAATGGAGTTAGAAGGCTGCTAGTGGGCAGATAAGTGAGCCGATGTTTAGTGACACAAAAAGGAGCAGTGGTCATTGATATTGGTAGATTGAAGAGCGAATATATTTCCCACATGGATAGCGAGACTTAGAGGGAGTCTAGTTTTAGAGGGAGAAACCCTATCGAAGCTAGTACTTCGAGATTTTGGGAGATCAGACTCATTATTGCATTAGTTGTAGCAACAATGCAGAAGCATCAATGAAGAAGTAGCAGTAGTAGTATGAGTAAATCAAATTTATCTCATGCATGCAAAGCCTTGAGGAGCAAGGAAAAAGTTCGAGACTTGGTGGTTGAGAGGGAGCATGAATTACCTCTCAACATGCAGCCTCAACAAGTTGTGGAGCAACCACAATTCAAGAAGCATAGAGGAGGTCGAGTGGAGACATCCAATCAAGTAGATACCTCTAGTAGGGGGAGAGTTTGAGCCAAGTGGGAAGAAGGAGTACATGCAACCATACCTCCAAGTGTGAGGTGGGGCGATGTGAAGAAATAATCCTAAGAGTGCAAAAATTTGGGCAAGTTCCATTGAGGTGTTTTTTGTCTCATGGCCATACCTTGCTATGGGGGTCCACAGTATTCAATTGAGGAGTTGAAAATCAGTGTTGACAGTAGAGCAAGAGGCTCATTCACAGAGTCAACAATAACACAATTTTTCCAATAGACAGTTGCATACACAGTTGATTATGTTTATTTTGTTTGTATGCTTTTTTGGGTTGCAAATGTTGCAGTAGAAACAACAACCGTGACAAGAGTTGCATGTAGAACATTCCAAAGCTATCGGATCAGGATAAAGTTGAACTCCTTTCTGGTTGACATTGAGTGTTGAAATAGAAAAAAGAAATGTTAAAAATAGCATCAAGAAAATCCTAATTTAATTTGTCCTTGAATTAAATTGGGAATTAAATTGTAATTCCACATCTCATGACAACTTGCAATAGTTAACTAAATTAATTTGACTTAGTTAGCTTAGTTAATTAGAGTTGAGGGTCTAATTAGAGTAGTGTAGAGTGTCTCCTACAATTAGGAGTACTAGTTGAGTTTATTTTGAGTTGTAATTAATTAATTCAGTCCAAATATGTTTAAGTCAGTTAAAATAGTTCTAACTGATGGAGGAATTAGTGGGAGACCTAGTAGTGAGATGTAACTTGCAGTAGTGGGGTGTAACTTGCAACAATGGGGTGTAACTTACTGTAGTGGGGTGTAACCTGCAATAGTGGGGTGTAACTTGCAGTGGTCAAGTAAATTGAAGATTCACAAATAATTAACTCATGAATGTCAGATCATAGAAAGACCCAGTTGAGATTGGAGTTCAGGTATAGTGTACTATCAGTTGTATAATCATCCAAATTGTACAATTAGAGGAAGGCTGATGAGGATTGTGCAATTCATAATTGTGGAATTTCCAAATTAAATATGGGCTAATTCTAATCCATAAATGTAAAAGGTATTATAGACTATGTGTGATTTTGCTTATGTTACTTAATGCAACGGATCGAAAAGATTGCGAATAACATAAACACATAAAAAAAAATTGAAGACACATTTAAACACATCAAAACAACCAAATTTAATAAAGGAGTTCACCAAAATTTCTGGCTACATCTCCTGGTCCTTTCACTTCCAACGCTGACCTCTTTATTTTATCTTCAATATGCTGTTACAGGCATGAGCTCGAAAATAGAGTCTCAAATCAGAAAATGGATATCACCACTGTGTTTGGCTCGAAATTTCGAGTCAAACGAGTATAAGCTCGACCATATTTGGCTACAGTGACTTCCAGACCCCTTGGAAAGTCAAAAACCACCTTTGCCCGTGAAAAACCGCTTTTGCAACCAAAATCTGCCTTGGAATATGCGCTGGTGGTTTTGGTATGGTTCGGCACCTGCATAAGAATATGGAAATCTTTGGCGGATGAAATACCAAGTTCTATCGCTTGGTATATTGGTTGGCACAATCGTGTTAAGGCGTGGTATATGTAGTTTGGGAGCTCGGCGGGTCGAAAGCCCTGCCCGACTCTTCTAGCCTTTTACACGGTTTGAATATATTGTTATATCGCATATTTGATACAGTTGGGATATTATATATATATATATATATATATATATATATATATATATATATATGTATGGTTTATATGCTAACCACGTATTTAACATGGTTCGAATTTTGTTCCAATTCCCGGCGGTTATGATATACATTAAATGCTTAAGGGACTGGTGGTCATGGGGTTGACCCTGACCGTCCGGTCCTTTTCCGGTGGCTCCAATCTTACCGTAATAAATATAATATCCATAACTCCTTTAACCAAGCGACATAGTAGCTCATCTGGTGAGTGGAATCCGTTGAAACCTTAGCCTTTTGGGAGGTCAGGGGTTTGATCCTCCCTGACCCCCAAATTTTGGGATTTTCATACCTATATTTGGCAAATCCGCGCTGCCACGTGTTAGCACCGAATTGGCTCATGTGAACCAATAAAAAAACTGCCACGTCACCGTATTTGCTGACATCATCAAAACCATGTGGCACATTCCCGGGACGGCACATGTCCTACTAATGTAAGCGTTAATTGTTGTCTGTTGACCAGTTTGAATTTGACTTTCTTTGACTTTGACTTTCTGACTTTTTACCTTAGTTTTCCTTGAAACTTTGACTGGCCTTAACTTCTTCATCTAAACTCAGATTTTCACACCGTTTGCATCGTTGGAATTGTCTTAGTGAGCACTTCGACTTGATCCCACTTTCATCTACATTTGAAGACTTTGATTTGGAGGCAAAACTGGATCCATTTTGTATCAAATTCCCAGGGGAACAACGCAAGGGAGTAGGAGCTTGGAAGGATAGGAATTTGGCTAAGTATTGGCCAAAGGAAGTTAATCAGGTAGTGGATAGAATATACTTGTGTAGGTTGAGCTCAAGGTTGAGCAGAGCATATTGTATTCATCCAAGGCTTGTCTAGGAAGCAATGAGATAGATAGAGATAGTGTAGAGGTTGTTGAGGCTTGAGCAAAGCATTGTAATCTTCTCATATTTTCCAATTAATGCAATATACCTATAGCATGTGTTTTTAGTTATGGATTTCCCTAGAAAATCAAAGTGTCATGTGTGATCGAATTCTTTCTCTTATACACTTCGTGATTTCATTGATCATTTATTTGATCCTCCCTGACCCCCAAGTTTTGGGATTTGCATACCAATATTGGGCAAATCCGCGCTGCCACGTGTTAGCACCGAATTGGCTCATGTGAACCAATAAAAAACTGCCACGTCACCATCTTTGCTGACGTCATCAAAACCATGTGGCACATTCCTAGGACGACACATGTCCTACTAACATAAGCGTTGATTGTTGACTATTGACCATTTTGACTTTGACTTTCTTTGACTTTGACTTTCTGACTTTTTACCTTAGTTTGCCTTGAAACTTTGATTGGCCTTAACTTCTTCATCCGAATTCGGATTTTCACGCCGTTTGCACTGTTGGAATCATATCAGTGAGCACTTCGACTTGATCCCACTTTCATCTGCATTTGAAGACTTTGATTTGGAGGCAAAACTGGATCCATTTTGGATCAAATACCAAAGGGAACAACGCAAGGAAGTAGGAGCTTGGAAGGATAGGAATTTGGCTAAGTGTTGGCCAAAGGAAGTTAATCAGGTAGTGGATAGAATATACTTGTGTAGGTTGAGCTCAAGGTTGAGCAGAGCATATTGTATTCATCCAAGGCTTGTCTAGGAAGCAATGAGATAGATAGAGATAGTGTAGAGGTTGTTGAGGCTTGAGCAAAGCATTGTAATCTTCTCATATCTTCCAATTAATGCAATATACCTATAGCATGTGTTTTTAGTTGTGGATTTCCCCAGAAAATCAAAGTGTCATGTGTGATTGAATTCTTTCTCTTATATGCTTCGTGATTTCATTGATCGTTTATTTGATCCTCCCTGACCCCCAAATTTTGGGATTTTCATACCAATACTAGGCAAATCCGCACTGCCACATGTTAGCACCGAATTGGCTCATGTGAACCAATAAAAAACTGCCACGTCACCGTCTTTGCTGACGTCATGAAAACCATGTGGCACATTCCCGGGACGACACATTTCCTACTAATGTAAGCGTTGATTGTTGACTATTGACCAGTTTGGCTTTGACTTTCTTTGACTTTGAATTTCTGACTTTTTACCATAGTTTGCCTTGAAACTTTGACTGGCCTTAACTTCTTCATCCGAACTCGGATTTTCACGCCGTTTGCATCGTTGGAATTGTCTTAGTGAGCACTTCAACTTGATCCCACTTTCATATGCATTTGAAGACTTTGATTTGGAGGCAAAACTGGATCCATTTTGGATCAAATTCCCAAGGGAACAACGCAAGGGAGTAGGAGCTTGGAAGGATAGGAATTTGGCTAAGTATTGGCCAAAGGAAGTTAATCAGGTAGTGGATAGAATATACTTGTGTAGGTTGAGCTCAAGGTTGAGCAGAGCATATTGTATTCATCCAAGGCTTATCTAGGAAGCAATGAGATAGATAGAGATAGTGTAGAGGTTGTTGAGGCTTGAGCAAAGCATTGTAATCTTCTCATATTTTCCGATTAATGCAATATACCTATAGCATGTGTTTTTAGTTGTGGATTTCCCTAGAAAATCAAAGTGTCATGTGTGATCGAATTCTTTCTCTTATACACTTCGTGATTTCATTGATCATTTATTTGATCCTCCCTGACCCCCAAGTTTTGGGATTTGCATACCAATATTGGGCAAATCCGCGCTGCCACGTGTTAGCACCGAATTGGCTCATGTGAACCAATAAAAAACTGCCATGTCACCGTCTTTGCTAACGTCATCAAAACCATGTGGCACATTCCCAGGACGACACGTGTCCTACTAACATAAGCATTGATTGTTGACTATTGACCAGTTTGACTTTGACTTTCTTTGACTTTGACTTTCTGACTTTTTACCTTATTTTGCCTTGAAACTTTGATTGGCCTTAACTTCTTCATCCGAACTCGGATTTTCACGCCGTTTGCACCGTTGGAATCGTCTCAGTGAGCACTTCAACTTGATCCCACTTTCATCTGCATTTGAAGACTTTGATTTGGAGGCAAAACTGGATCCATTTTGGATCAAATACCAAAGGGAACAAAGCAAGGAAGTAGGAGCTTGGAAGGATAGGAATTTGGCTAAGTATTGGCCAAAGGAAGTTAATCAGGTAGTGGATAGAATATACTTGTGTAGGTTGAGCTCAAGGTTGAGCAGAGCATATTGTATTCATCCAAGGCTTGTCTAGGAAGCAATGAGATAGATAGAGATAGTGTAGAGGTTGTTGAGGCTTGAGCAAAGCATTGTAATCTTCTCATATCTTCCAATTAATGCAATATACCTATAGCATGTGTTTTTAGTTGTGGATTTCCCCAGAAAATCAAAGTGTCATGTGTGATTGAATTCTTTCTCTTATATGCTTCGTGATTTCATTGATCGTTTATTTGATCCTCCCTGACCCCCAAATTTTGGGATTTTCATACCAATACTAGGCAAATCCGCGCTGCCACATGTTAGCACCGAATTGGCTCATGTGAACCAATAAAAAACTGCCACGTCACCGTCTTTGCTGACGTCATGAAAACCATGTGGCACATTCCCGGGACGACACATTTCCTACTAATGTAAGCGTTGATTGTTGACCGTTGACCAGTTTGGCTTTGACTTTCTTTGACTTTGACTTTCTGACTTTTTACCATAGTTTGCCTTGAAACTTTGACTGGCCTTAACTTCTTCATCCGAACTCGGATTTTCACGCCGTTTGCACCGTTGGAATCGTCTCAGTGAGCACTTCAACTTGATCCCACTTTCATATGCATTTGAAGACTTTGATTTGGAGGCAAAACTGGATCCATTTTGGATCAAATTCCCAAGGGAACAACGCAAGGAAGTAGGAGCTTGGAAGGATAGGAATTTGGCTAAGTATTGGCCAAAGGAAGTTAATCAGGTAGTGGATAGAATATACTTGTGTAGGTTGAGCTCAAGGTTGAGCAGAGCATATTGTATTCATCCAAGGCTTGTCTAGGAAGCAATGAGATAGATAGAGATAGTGTAGAGGTTGTTGAGGCTTGAGCAAAGCATTGTAATCTTCTCATATTTTCTTATTAATGCAATATACCTATAGCATGCGTTTTTAGTTGTGGATTTCCCCAGAAAATCAAAGTGTCATGTGTGATTGAATTCTTTCTCTTATACGCTTCGTGATTACATTGATCGTTTATTTTTTCCACTTATGAGTAGAGTAGATTCAAGTCAATTGTTTTAGCATACTACAATCTGCAGTTTGAATCTATAATGAATTTCTACATGATCAATAGCTTTGTGTAACTTACTTTATAAAATCATGTCAAACACGATCTCTATTAAGATCAAGAAAACTATCGTTGAGAAAATTTCACTCAACCAATTCTGTTTTCTAGATGATATGCAAATCCATGATGCTATTGGCATCACCTAAGAAGTTTTTGCATTCTATAAAAGCTAAAAATCTAAAAGCCTTGATCCTCAAAATGGACCTCAACAAGGACTTTGATAGAGTTAACTAGACTTTTATCTATAGATTGGTTTGGGTTTGCAAGTCACCAACTAGATTATAGGTTGTGTATCCTCAACAAAATTTTCTATCTTAATCGATGGCTCTCCTTCCATATCTTTTCCCAGCTCAAGAGGTATTTGGAAGGGGTGCCCATTGTCCCCCTTACTTTTTCTACTTGTGATGAAAAGTTTAAGCATCCTAGTGCTAAAAGAAAAATAGGATGGGTTCAAAATCAAAGGAGTAAAAATAACTTTTAATTAATATTTCACCCACTTTCTTTTTGTGGATGACGTTCTGCTATTTGGGGATGGATCTGTCTCTAAATGACATAATTTCCATAGAGTTGTCAATATTTTCTGTCAAGCTATAGGGATGGAGATTAGTGCTTCAAAATCTACCTTTCTTCACAATGTTGCCAACTCTAATATTCTCTCACACATTAATTTTTTTTTGCCTTTCATATGGAACCCATCAGAAAAGGCCTCAAATAGTTGGGGTTCTTCCTAAAACCAAATGAAAACCACAAAGAGGACTGGATGTGCCTACTCAAAAAATAAAAAAAAATAAACTTTTGGTGTTGCCATTGGTTACATCACTTGGGGGAAGAATGATATAAGTAAAATCGGTTTTGGAAAACATTATAGGTTTTTGGATGTCCATTACTAACATTCCACAATATATTCTGCATCATACTACGAAAATGATGTTCAACTTCTTGTGGATTGGAAAAAAATGTAAGGAGGGATTCCATCTAGCAAGTTGGGACTCCTTATCTATGCCAAAATAGTTGGATGGTTGGGGTTTCAAGAATCTAACCTGGTTTGGTAAAGCTCTTGCTCTCAAAAATATGTTGAGGGGATTCTTTGGGGATGGGCTTTAGAGAAAAAGTTATTAAATAAAAATATCTAAAAAGAATGCAGATGGTGGAATGGCTTAGGAAATCAACAAAAAATCATGTCCAGAGAGGATCCATCATAAGGAAGGCCCTCATGATTTCCTTTCCTCTCCTCTATAAATGGCTCTCCTAGAAAGTGTAGAATTTACTATAGATTCACAAGCTTATGCAATGTACTAAAGCACATGACAATAATCTACTTCTACTTTCAACTAGTGGAAGCCAATAGATCGATGAAAACCATATGAACAAGAAGAAGACAAATCAATGGCACATAACACAACATGTTTTGGGATAAGCCACTGCTCAAAACCCCGCCTATCTGTATTGCATTAAATCAAAAATATGAGTGAAGATACAAAGCTTGTTCTCACTAGAACAATTCTGCACAAGTATTCTCAACTCTCTACCTCACAAGCCTACTATTAGCCAACACTTAGGCAATTTCCACTACCTGCCAAGCCCCTATTTCCTTGCACAATTCCTAGGATGAATAGCCCATATTTAAATGGAATTAATGCTTCCAAAACTATGCAATCCAAACATCGGTCCTTCTCTGATTGCATGCATGATGTTTACAACTCAATAAATCATACAACTGATAGTACACTATCCCTGCTCTCTAGTCTCAACTGAGTCTTTCTGTGAACTGACATGCATGAGTTTCTCATGAGGGAATCTTCAGTTAACTGGAGCAACACTTGTGGATCCACCAGTGTACCAAATGATTATTAGTCCTCTATTAGTTCCAGAAAAAGTTAGAACTAATTTAACTGACCATAACTTAGTAAACTGAGTTAATCTAGTTACAACTCAAATAAACTCATCCAGGACCCCTAAAACTTAGGGACAACATATACATGACTACGTAAAGACATCCAACTTGAAATTCCTAATCTAATTAAGTTAATTAGACTTAATTAACTATTTACAAGTTGCTATAAGAATATAATTTGATTTTAATTCACAGTTTAATTCAAGGACAAATTAAAATGGATTTTCTTGTTCCCATTTCTCAACACTCCTTCTCAACAAGAAAGGGATTATCAGCTACCCCGATCATGTCTTTGTGAAACTCGAATTTACATCTTCACAATTCCTTTTTCAAAATGTCAACATCTTTCTCCTCCGTGGGAATGTACTCTAACAACATGATCTGCCTCAATACACAATCTCTGAGATGATGATATCGTATATCAATGTGCTTGGACCTATCATGAAAAAATGGATTTTCATATAGTTTGATACAACTCTCATTATTGCAGTAAATCACTGTTGGATTCATCTACTAACCAAACATACCAACTAGGATCTTCCTCATCCAGATGGCCTCACATGTTTCCTGACTTGAAACCATGTACTCTGCCTCTGTTGAACTGAGTGCAATCGATCTCTGTTTCCTGTTGTACCAAGAAACTGACGCTGACCCAATAATTAAAATCCCTCCTGATGTGCTTTTCTGGTTGGATGGACTCCCCACCCAATCTGTATTAGTGAAGCCTTGAAGCTTCACTCCCTCTATTCGTCTGTACCATAATATTGATCTGAAAATCACTATGTATCTGTTAATTAATGTAGTTAATTAATGTAGTGTGTATACTCAGGGTCTTATGTTATTTTATGTTATTTTAAGCAATGGATCGATAATATTGTAAAATACACAGGCATTAGAAAATGGTAAGAGAAACACAGCAAGAAAATGCAAAAACACAACAAATTAATAAGGAGTTCACCCAATCCTCCTGGGCTACGTCTCCTGGTCCAGCTTTCAGTGGTGGCCTTTTTTTATTGTGTCTTTAAGCAGAGTTTTTACAATGAGGAGCTCAATTTGTGTCTCCTGTAACAGATGATGCTTAGTAGGGTGGCACTTGGATTCCCCAAGCCAATAGAGTACACAGACTCCCCCTTACCAAGTCTCAACCTCAACTAGTCTTAATGGGATGAGTTCAATTTGGTACTAAGTTCCCAACCGATATCCTCACAGGGATTGCTTGAACCTCTCAAGCCTTCTCGGTTCTGTCTGCTCGATGCTGCCTTAGCTCTGCAGGTCAGCTCGACTTCTGTTCTCTGTTTCTTGCTCTTCTATCTCACTGTCTCCTTACTTTGGTCTTTGTCTGTTCATGGCTTAAAGCCAATCTGTCCCTTGACTGTTTGCTTCCTCTTCCATCTCTTCGGATCGCCTGCCGCTGTCTGCTTGGAATTCCCTGCTTCTTTGTCATCGCCACGGTGTAACGTTTCACAGAGAGGTGGCCACTTGTCCCCTCACGAACTGAGTGCCAGCTCTTCCTCGAACGGTCGTTTATTTCAGTTACTTTGTGAAATGATTCATCCGCCAGCTCAGTGGTCAAATCGGACTTCAAACCTTTATGCACCGTAGCTTATTCCTCCCTCCAAATCCGGTCTCCCATCAGGTGCAATCTCCGTCATTAGATCTGGGGCCTCCAAATCCTACGGTTATCACTTTTATCGCATGGTTGGCTTGCTCGAACGTTAGCCCGCGATGAGAGCAGTTTTCTCTTTCATCCACCGGACACGCGTCATTCAATGTATGGCATCGCTTGGTCCTCTGACAAATCTGCTTACCACGCGAAATGCCTTTGATATTCCGCCAGTTTTGGAGCGTGGGACCCGCCTTTTTTTTAGCGCTTTTACCACAGTTTTCCGGTTTCCCTTGTGACCGAGCGCTCAGGGCTTTTCCTTCTTGAGGGGTTTTACCCAGCGATGTGTGATTAGCACTTTGCGCCTCCGTTTCTGGGTTTGAGCCTCCCAACTGCCATTTTTGCACCATGCACGGTCCCCATGGGCCAACGGTCAACGCGCTTTGACCAAGGTCCTCGTTGCTCCGTGCTGGCTACAATTTTCCATTATACAAAGGTTATTTCTGATGGCTTGTTGTCTACAAGATTTTGAAGTCTGTCATGATTTGAAATAGTCATAGAACTCTGATAATTTTCATGGATCCAATTCGGATCAAATACGTACTGAGTAGTGCCCCTGAGGTATCTCAATACATGCTTTGCCGCTTTGCAATGCAACTTGGTAGGCCTAACCATCGCTTGACTAAGCTGGTTAATTGCATAGCATAAGTCCATTCATGTGTTCACCAACTACATGAGTGAACCCACAAGATGGCTATAAACAATAGCTTCCACTGCCTCTTCCGAAGTAGCATCCTCCTTCCTTTAGTTACCAGCTAGAGGAGTCTCCATAGGTTTGCAACTCTCAATGTGGAACCTCCTGAGTATCTCGTTGACATACTTTCCTTGAGACACAAACAACTCTCCACCAATGCTTTAAACTCACAAAACTTTGTGAAGGTTTGATCCTTTTTCTGCATGAAAAAATATCCAAAATTTTCGAGAAAAGTCATCATGAAATATAACATAATACCTATGTCTGGCCGTGGATGCTGTCGTGAATCATCCACACACATCTGAAGGGACTCGCTTTAGAATAGCATTTGCTTGACTATCTCTGTCTTGAAATGAATACTTGGTGTATTTACCTAAAGTACACCCTTTTCAAGTATCAACTTGCTCTAGTGTACCTTTGGGAAAACCAGTGGAGATCTACTGCATGATCTTCAAAGCCCCATGATGCAAGTGGCTCAATCGCCTGTGCCACAACTTACCACCTTCTCGACTCTGCACCATCTCTACTTTCATGCTAAAAGCAACACAATCCTCTACCTCTAACTTATAGATATTCTTCCCCCGAATCCCTATCTTATTTACTTGACCCATAGCTATGTGTCGAAGGAACGTCTTTCCTTTTGAGAAGATCACATCATAGCCTCTATCCTCAAGCATGGCAATAGATACCAAGTTCTTCTTCAACCTAGGCACATACATAACATTTTTCAAGGTAAGTGGAGCCCCATGCTCCCTCTGAAAAGTAACAATTCCCAATCCAGTAGCACGATACCTCCCGTTGTCACCCATCTCGACATGCATCTAGAGATATTTCTCCTCCAGGTCACTAAATAACTCCTTGTCACCAGTCATGTGGAATGACGCTCCACTTTCTAGGTACCTGTTGAGGGCCCTAAAATCGGGTCAACAACAAGGGGGATACCCACCCGGTCCGGAACCTGGTTGGCGGCTCCTTGCCCGTTTGGTGTAGCGGGTCCGACTGGGGATAATGGGACCAGCTTCCCAATCTAAAGGATGTGTGTGTGTGTAGACTTTGATGATGCTAATCTAGAGGTAATTTTAAGCTAATTTAATTCTAAACTCTAAACTGACTCTATGCTACTGTAATCTAACAAAAACAACACATCTAATCTATACTAACCCGGGGTAGAATTCTTTCATCATGCGATCTAAAAAGATTTCATACAATAACTGGTAATAAAGATCATTAAGCTATCATAAGAATATAAATCAATTAAGATAAACCATTCTGCATAAGAAGTTAGGCAGAACAGTTGTGAACAGCATATCGCATGATAAGTTATTCATATGTCAAGCACAAATAAATGACTCCACCGTACAAAAGTGCCAAATGGTAACCCACACATTCATACATTAACATATAAACAACTCAGCTGTATATCACTCTAAGAATATAAGCAGAAATTAATCAAGAGATAAAAGTACCATTTATGACTGATTTCTTCACAAACTTCAAGCAATAACGATTTATCTCTACTTACTTCTAACATCTACTAAGAGTACATAAGTGCAACATCAATAGCAGACATTAAAATGCAAACATAAATAAATCTCGATCCATCCATTCATCAAAAACCCCCTCCGAGGGTGCAAAAGTGCATGTTCTGAGGACAAGTTTTTTGACAAATTTCCGGACCCTTCTCCAAATGCCATGAGAAGGGTTAAATACTACTAACTAACTAATCTTAATTACACAAATTTAGGAAACGGCTTCAAATGACCGCCCTTTTACTAAAACAAATTTATTTCTAAAAATTGAATCTAATTTCTAACCGTTTCTGTATCTGCTCCTTAGTGCTGTAAGCAATGCAAGGTTCGCCTGGAAAGAGTCGGTTGTTTGTCTTTTTCTTTTGTTCGAGCGATAAAAGTAGAAATAACAAAAGTTGGCACCTCTTTCTAACAAACTAGAAGATATTTTCGAAAATCTTCCTCTGGCTGGGTGTATTTGCTGTGTGTATACTTAGTATAACCCAAATTTCTTTCAAACTGATTGTGCTGTTGCTATTTCGGTTTCCGGCCGTGCGAATGACTCAATGAGTTAGGGATTTCGTTGCCTGAACAATCTTCCGTATTGAAAATTGCTTCCGTTCTTTGTTCCAGGCTTTTCTGGAGCGTCCTCCCTCTTTAGCGTTTTTCTTTTTGCTTTACCCAGTCTGAGCTTCAGGATCTTTTGCAAACATGCTGCTTTTGTGCGCCTTTGACTCTGAGTCTTGGATAGTCTATTTTCATCAGTGTCTGTTGAGTGATACTCTGGAATCCGCGGCCCTGCTACATGCGGCATCCATTTGCGAAGGCATCTCCTCTCTGTTCTTCTAGTATTGGCGCTTTCCCCTTTTCCTTAGATGTTTCCTGCATATAGATTTATATTAGTTGCTACCTTACAGTTTACGCAAAGGAAAAGAGAAATGACGAAAAGATTGACATGAAAGCTTTAAGTTCTAATGAATGCATAATCATGACACTCATAATGACTTGACTCTTCAAAAAACGCAACACGATCATCCTTGGATACTCAGGCGTGCGATCATTAATTTCCCTTAAGGTGCGCGCTCAATTTTGAGTTTACAGATCATGCCGAAGAAACTTTGCGATGAGTGGTTTCTGCGATTTGCATCGCAGCAATTAATAGTCTCATTCGTCGCAGATCGCAAATCGCAAGATCGCAGTTTGTAAGATCGCAGATCGCAAATCGCAAGATCGCATTTTTCATTTGATCACTTTCTGTGCTGCTTATGACGACGTTTGCGATATGCGACGTCGCCATTATCGGATGGCGATTCCTTAGATTTTTCTTTTAAGGGCGCTTTCAAATATGCAATGCTTGCAACGATGATTTCGCATCGCTTCTTTGCAGATTATTTATGCGCATAGGAAAACCGCTTTCTCTTCTCGATGCGATATAGCTTTAGGGAGTTAAATACAATAATTTATTTTAGATAATTTATTTTTGGATTTTTTTTTTAATGTTTATCCCCCTTTGCTTGATGTTATAACTAATACATACAAGAGGGGGTTGTTGGTGACCACAACAATGGCGATTCACTGTGAAGAACCAGTAGTTATCTTTGATTTCCTATTGACATTTCCACTTCCGAAACAGAAAAAATTTCATATGTCTAAATTTTGTTATGGACATAGATATAGAGATAAGATTCCTCTATACTATTGTCATGATACTTTTCTTATTCTATTCTACTTCCTTATGCTTATTCCTTTTGCTTGCACTTCTCATTCCACCAGACATTACTACTCGGTCCTTTTTAAAGATAAAATAAGGTCTTCTCTCTGCGTACTGGCTGCTTAAATTTGCGATGTAGATAGGTAGAGCTGCTCTGCTGCCCGCAAGCGTCATAGCCTCGACAGGGTTACCATGTTATCCAAACAATGATCCTTTTTCCTGCTTGAGGTTATTTACAACATTTCAGAGAAAAATCCTTTTTGACACTTTTTCCTTTTTTATTCTCTAAAGAACAATGTCTTGGTTTGGTCAAATTAACATTATCAGTCATTCACTTGATTTACATTACTTGAACGCTACTTTTCTGAGACATTCTCACCTTTTTTTTGCAACAATCTTGATAATCATTCACTTTTGATTTTCACCATATTCTAGAATTATCTTTATAGACAGTATACAACTGTAATCAAATATAATATCTGTGATCATGATAAGCCGGCTCGTGATGAGATCTTCTTATTCTTTGAGATATAGTGTTTTCTTGGGAATTTTTCTCTGAATTTGCGGTTTCCTTTAGCAGGGAGGAAGTCATTGTTTTTCCTTAAGAAAGCTCTGGACAAATAATAGAGTTTGAACAACAACATACAAATATTTATTTTATTATTTATTGATGATACCTTTCATTGTGCTGACAAAAAATAATTTTTTTACCAAAGCTTTCATCAAAGTTTTTTTTGAAGAAAATACTAATACCATATATCAATAAGCTAAGTAACTTTATTTGTCAAAAATAAAAAATCAGATTTTTCAAAAAGTTTTGCTATTACAACAAGTAAAAATCAAAAATCTGAGAGTTTCATGAATCCTTTTTGATGATCATTTTACAACCGTTTTTATTTATAGAAAGAGAAAAAAAAAAAAAAAAAAACTTATACACAAAAATAAACTTAATGGAAAATTATTATGAAACAAGACCATCATAGGCAATCTGTCCATTCACAGGCACCAATGCCAAATCTGCCTAACACCATCGTTGACACAATCGATGGCTATGACTTCACACAATCTGAAAAGGACAAGCTTCTGAATTTTCGTATGTTTTCCCTTTTCTTCATGAGCCTTATCCCATTTCAAATTTAAATCTCCCATCTGAAATCTTTTTCTGGTCATTATGCTTGAGTCAAAAGAGGATTTTATTAGTGCTTGGTGGTGAGCATGGGTTTTCTTAGCTTGTTCTCGTCGTTCTTCTAGTTTGATTATCTCCATTTGTCTCAATTGTAAGGAGGAAGTAGATACTTCATCGATGTGTTGTACTAAGGACAAAGAGGGAATGACTAAGTGAGTTGGGAGAACAACTTCTTTCCCATAAACTAAATTAAAGGGAGAAGTGCCAATTGAAGCTTTCTTCGTAATTCTATCTGCCCATAAAGCATTTACCAGCGCTTTGTGCCAATTCTTTTGGTTTTGGTCGATTGTTCTTTTAATAATCCTGATTAGGTTTTTGTTTGTTGATTCAGCCAACCCATTACCTTGCGGATAGTAGTTGGCAGAATACTTCAGTTTGAACCCTCTTTTAAGTGCAAACTCAGTCATTGTATTTCCAGAAAAGTATGATGCATTATCGAACATTAAGGCCGTTGGCAATCCAAACCTAGTGATGATAAATTGATCTATGAATTCAATAATGTTTTCAGAATTAACTGTCTTGAGAGGAACTGCTTCTACCCATTTAGTAAAATAATCTGTTTCCGTGAGGATATACCTATGCTGCTTAGAAAAGTGAGGAACGATCTCACCTATTATGTCCAAGCCCCATTGGCTGAATGGTTGCTCGATGTTAACCGGCTGTAGTGGCATGGACGATTCCTTTTGTTTCCCTGCAGCAGTCTGGCAGATTTGGCATTTTCTTACGTAATTGTATGAGTCTTTGAATAGCGTGGGCCAATAATATCCTGCACGTAAGATCTTATGTGCAGTAGTTTCTCCAGCATAGTGTCCACCTGCTGGTCCATCGTGGAGTTCCTGCAAAACCTTTTCGGCTTCAGTTTTCTCAAGACACCTAAGAAGTACAGAATTGTAATTCCTTTTAAACAGAACATCATTTATGAGCGGGTATTGTTTAGCTTTCAATCTCAGAGCTCTTTTCTTGGTGTGATCTAGGTGTGATGGAGCATACCCGTTCTTAAGATAATAAATGGTGTCCGCATATAATGATTCTGCGTCGTTTAGGCTTACCTCATATGTATGTACCTCTTCAGATGAGTTCTCAGGAATTTGCGATGCTCCAGCTAACATCTTGCAGAAGCCTTGACCTCTTACGATGTTTGTTGGCTTGATCTCAAGATCGTATTCTTGTAAAGCGGTAATCCAATTTGCTCTCTTTTTGCCCACATCCTTCTGTACCAGTAGGTTTCTTACCGCTGGAAACGGTACTACGACTTTGGTATGGGCTTTAAGTAAGAAAGGTCTGAAATATTTGATCGCTTTGAAAACAGCATATGCCTGTTTCTCCATGTCTGAATAATTGAGTTCAGCACCTTGTAAGTTCGAGCTAAAGAATGCGATTAGAGCTTCCGTCTTCTCTTGATTTGCTTGAGTTAAAATCGCGGCATAAGATTTCTCTGAGGCAAAAGTGTATAAGATAAAAGATTCTGAAAAATTTGGGGTAGCTAAAGATGGAGCGTTGATGATAGCTTGTTTGATCAAGTTGAATGCTTCGTGCTCATCTTGACCCCATTTAAAATTTGAATTCTTTTTTATCATATTTTGTAAAGGAGAAATAATACGTGAAAAATCCGGGACAAACCTTTTTACAAAATTGATTTGTCCAAGGAAAGATTTCATGGCCTTTTTGTTATGGGGCATGGATATTTCGGAAATTTCTTTGATTCTGTCAGGTTCAATGTGGATACCAGATTTCGACACTATGAATCCTAGCAATTTCCCTTCACTTAATGCGAAAAAAGATTTCTTTGGGTTGAGTGAAATCCCATACCTTAAACATCTTTGAAAGATTTGTTTCAAATCTTTGAGATGGTCGCTTCGCTTCTTGGAGTACACTGTTATATCATCCAGGTAAATCACTACCGATTTATTGACTAAACCTTTAAACACGATGTCCATGGCTCTCTGAAAGGTAGCGCCGGAATTGATTAGACCAAATGGCATTTTCCGATATGCGTATGTGCCCCATTTGGTTCGGAATGTGGTTTTCAACTGATCATCAGGATGTACTAGCACTTGATTGTATCCTGAAAATCCATCCAGGAAAGACATTAATTCTGAGCCCGCTACTGCCTGTAGTATTTGCTCCATAGGTGGGAGGGGAAAATTGTCTTTCTGACAGGCTTTGTTGAGGTTTCAGAAATCAATACAGATCCTGATATCTCCGTTTTTCTTTTTGACGGGCACCATATTGGATACCCATTTGGAATGTCTGACGGGGAAAATTATTCTGGCTCTCAACAACTTATTTAGCTCAGTCTTTATCTGATTTTCTAAGTTGGGGTGGATTTTTCTGAGCTTCTGCTGGACAGGTTTTTCATTGTCAATCATAGGGATAGTGTGTTGAATGATAGAAGTGTTGTATGTCTTCAGCTCATCGTAATTCCATGCAAAAACGTTTTTGTATTGTCTCAGAAGACGGATATATGTTGATTTTTCTTCAGGGGCTAGGCCGTGGCCCAGATTAACGTTTTGCGGCTTCTGATCGGTTCCTAGGTTCACTAATTCATAATTCAGAGTTGAACTGTAGAGTTTAGAATTGGCAGACCTTTTAAACCGAATTTTTAAATCATATAAATCTTCTAACTTAACCACCGATTTAGGTATAACATTATCAGTGCTATTTTGTTGTATTTGGTGATCATGATGGTCTTCGTCAATTATTTGATTTGAGTAGGATCCTTCAGAAGTGAGGAAATTTACAATGTCAGGATCGTCGTTGAATACTCTCCAGTTGGTGATGTTGTCAGGGATGGATGGTCTAAAGATTAATTCTATTGAGAGCCTATCTAGATGAAAATCTTCGGAGGGAATAAGTCTAGAGGCTACGTTAGCTAACAAGTCTGCGCTCGCATTTTGGAGTCTTGGGATTGACAAAATATTGAATGCTATGAAATGTGAAGTCAGATCTTGTACTAAAGATTGATAGTGCTTTAAATGACTTGACAGCCAATGTATGGTGTTACGTACCTGTTTGACGACAATTTCGGAATCTCCAAAGACTTGAAGATACTTAACATTCAACCCGATTGCTTTGTATAGGCCTTGCACCAAGGCTTCGTACTCCGCTGTATTGTTTGTGCAATCGAACTCAAGTCTGCATGTAAGCATGATCTTGTTTCCGTCTGGGCTAATCAGAACGCATCCTGCTCCTACTCCCTCGTTAGATTTAGAGCCATCAAAATATAATTTCCAAAACAAAGATGTATTTACAGAGTTATCTAAAAAATTAAAACACTTCGAATCATCAGTTTGGGGAAAATTTTCAACTTGGGACAAAACTGAATTTTCTAAGTAAGGTGAGGTGTGAGCATTGAAATTGCCGAGGAAAGAATCTACCGAGTAATTGCCTATGATACTGCTGTTGTATGCTATTGCTTCATTTTCTCCTTCCAATTCAGTCACTATGTACTTTTGGTGCAACTCTCGTTCAACCTTTATTTGATTCGGTTTACTGTTGTAAGGTAACCACATGTGCGACCAGTCGGTTTAGAAATATCCGTGGAGTTTTTCGGACCAATCCCTGCTAAGAATTAAACCATAGAATTCAGGGATATCAGCTACTAGAATGTCGATAACCTGGCATACTTTCGGGTTAGACGACAATCTTATTGTCACCTGGTTAAGTTCACCAATCACTTCGACTTGAGATCGATCAAGTTGAACTATGCGCACTGTGGATTTTTGTGGCTGAACATTCAATTTGGCACATATTGATTTGGGTAAAATATTCGTTGAAGCACCAGAATCAACCAAGCAATTGTGCACGTTTTTATTGAAAATTTCATAAGTGGGAAGAAAAGGAGGAGTATGGGATCTTGATCTTCCTCCAATCAAGGAAATGTCATTCAGATCAATCTTATTGATCATGTTGGTTGGAGGTCTTCCCATGTTGTGGGAAGCTACAGCTGTAGGTAAAGATGTAGTAGGCACGACATGTAATTCTTTCATCATTATTTTCTGTTGATGTTTCAATTTTCTCAATTCGTAAAGAGTGATATTAGCCCTAGTCTTTTTCATGTCATCGATAATGTTATACTCCATTTCATCCGACACTATCAATGTTCTTGATGGAGGTGCTTGATCTGATTGGACTGGGCTAAATTGGGTCACTCTAGCAGTTGTTTTCTTTGTTGTGACCTTATCTTTTGTTGCAGGGCTTGCGCCCTTCTGTTTAGGGGTAGTTTGGGGAGGATCAAGTTGATTTTTGCTTCGTGTGCTAACCGGAAATGCTTCTTGATCTTCTTCTTGTGGGAGGATGAAATCCCACATTCCTTGTAGTTCCACAACTTCTTCATCATCGGTTTGCCCTTCAGTGGTATTCTCTTCTTCTTCTTCTTCTTCAGATTCGACGTTTGAGACAGCATTGGGTGGTTTCACCTCCATGGGAGGATTTCTTTTAAAAGATCTGTAGGGCTTTTTTGAAGAATTTTCTGCTACTTGTTTTCTTATGTCAATCATCTCATTGGACATGGCCTTTAACACTTTTTGTAATCCTTCCATATCGAAAGGATCTTTCGTTTGCTTCTTCTTGGTGTCTTCTTTGAAAGAGATTTTCTTAGATTTACGTTCTTCTATTGCAGATCTCTTTTCTAGGGCCACTACGCGCTTTTCTACTGCTAACGCCTCTGTCAAGTTTTCAACTAAGGTCGTCTTGTTTTCCCTATCTACAAAGATAGCCAAGTTTGATGGTAAGGCCGTGATATACCATTCACATCTTACTTCCTCGCTGGGTTGAGAAGCAGTGGGAATTTTGTTGAGGATCTTATTGAACCGTAAATTGAAATCTTTAATGGGTTCTCTAGCCTCAACTTTAAGATTAGATAGGTCATTGATCAATGTCGTTGTTGATCTGTCATCACCAAACTCGGTGAGGAATTGACTTTGAAAAAAGTCCCAACTTGTGATGGACCCGGAAGGTAACGAAAAGTACCATGACCTGGCTGTTCCTTGCATTGTATAAGGAAAAAGCTGGACAACAGCATCCTCGTTGGTAACTCCATTGAGATTAACAGAAAGCATGAAATTATTGATATGCTCTTCAGCTATCATGCCTGTTTCTGGATTGAATTTAGGTAGCCATTTCTCAGGATGGGCCGGTATTGGGCTCAGGGGTGGAGGCATTAAAACTGCCCCAGGATTGTTCCATGGAGACTGGGCCATCGTTGAGCCACTAGTTAATGAAAGTGCAGAGGATGGTCCCTGATGCTAAGAAGATGAATATATTATGATCTTTGATGATTGAAGAGGAAGGTTTGTGGAAGATGGATGAGTGATTTGGGATGAGGATGTGGGTGGTTGACTTCGCGGTGAGGGGGTTGAAATGGACGAAGTAGATGAAAGAGTCTTACTGTCAGACTCTGGTGGTGTTTTCCTTGCTCTTTTCCTAGTAGGGAGAGGGAGTTCACTTGGTTGAATACCAAATTTTTCACTCTTCAATCTGGTCAGGGGATGAGCAGGATTGTACTGCGAAGTCACGCTGCTGTGAGATTTATCAGACCTCTGAGAAAAAATAGAGAATCCTTGGAGTTTACGAATCAAAGTTTGAATTTCAGGGGGTTCAATGATGAGTTGGTCTGATATATTAGGGTAGGTAACAGCGGTGGATACTCGAGCGACTTCTAACTCCGGGTTTAACCGTACTGGAGAAGTCGGGGGAGTTGATGAGGGTGATTTACTCTCAGAATGGTATTTAGATTTTGACTTAGTTGCCATTCATAGTTCGTACCCTCCTTCTAGCGCCAAATATGTTGAGGGCCCTAAAATCGGGTCAACAACAAGGGGGATACCCACCCGGTCCGGAACCTGGTTGGCAGCTCCTTGCCCGTTTGGTGTAGCGGGTCCGACTGGGGATAATGGGACCAACTTCCCAATCTAAAGGATGTGTGTGTGTGTAGACTTTGATGATGCTAATCTAGAGGTAATTTTAAGCTAATTTAATTCGAAACTCTAAACTGACTCTATGCTACTGTAATCTAACAAAAACAGCACATCTAATCTATACTAACCCGGGGTAGAATTCTTTCATCATGCGATCTAAAAAGATTTCATACAATAACTGGTAATAAATATCATTCAGCTATCATAAGAATATAAATCAATTAAGATAAACCATTCTGCATAAGAAGTTAGGCAGAACAGTTGTTAACAGCATATTGCATGATAAGTTATTCATATGTCAAGCACAAATAAATGACTCCATCGTACAAAAGTGCCAAATGGTAACCCACACATTCATACATTAACATATAAACAACTCAGTTGTATATCACTCTAAGAATATAAGCAGAAATTAATCAAGAGATAAAAGTACCATTTATGACTGATTTCACTCACAAACTTCAAGCAATAACGATTTATCTCTACTTACTTCTAACATCTACTAAGAGTACATAAGTGCAACATCAGTAGCAGACATTAAAATGAAAACATAAATAAATCTCGATCCATCCATTCATCAAAAACCCCCTCCGAGGGTGCAAAAGTGCATGTTCTGAGGACAAGTTTTTTGACAAATTTCCGGACCCTTCTCCAAATGCCATGAGAAGGGTTAAATACTACTAACTAACTAATCTTAATTACACAAATTTAGGAAACGACTTCAAATGACCGCCCTTTTACTAAAACAAATTTATTTCTAAAAATTGAATCTAATTTCTAACCGTTTCTGTATCTGCTCCTTAGTGCTGTAAGCAATGCAAGGTTCGCCTGGAAAGAGTCGGCTGTTTGTCTTTTTCTTTTGTTCGAGCGATAAAAGTAGAAATAACAAAAGTTGGCACCTCTTTCTGACAAACTAGAAGATATTTTCAAAAATCTTCCTCTGGCTGGGTGTATTTGCTGTGTGTATACTTAGTATAACCCAGATTTCTTTCAAACTGATTGTGTTGTTGCTATTTCGGTTTCCGGCCGTGCGAATGACTCAATGAGTTAGGGATTTCGTTGCCTGAACAATCTTCCATATTGAAAATTGCTTCCGTTCTTTGTTCCAGGCTTTTCTGGAGCGTCCTCCCTCTTTAACGTTTTTCTTTTTTCTTTACCCAGTCTAAGCTTCAGGATCTTTTGCAAACATGCTGCTTTTGTGAGCCTTTGACTCTGAGTCTTGGATAGTCTATTTTCATCAGTGTCTGTTGAGTGATACTCTGGAATCCGCGGCCCTGCTGCATGTGGCATCCATTTGCGAAGGCATCTCCTCTCTGTTCTTCTAGTATTGGCGCTTTCCACTTTTCCTTAGATGTTTCCTGCATATAGATTTATATTAGTTGCTACCTTACAGTTTACGCAAAGGAAAAGAGAAATGACGAAAAGATTGACATGAAAGCTTTAAGTTCTAATGAATGCATAATCATGACACTCATAATGACTTGACTCTTCGAAAAACGCAACACGATCATCCTTGGATACTCAGGCGTGCGATCATTAATTTCCCTTAAGGTGTGCGCTCAATTTTGAGTTTACAGATCATGCCGAAGAAACTTTGCGATGAGTGGTTTTTGCGATTCGCATCGCAGCAATTAATAGTCTCATTCGTTGCAGATCGCAAATCGCAAGATCGCAGTTTGTAAGATCGCAGATCGCAAATCGCAAGATCACATTTTTCATTTGATCACTGTGCGCTGCTTATGCGACGTTGCGATATGCGATGTCGCATATCGGCCGTCGACGATTCCTTAGATTTTCTTTTAAGGGCGCTTTCAAAATATGTGATGCGATGAATTTCGCATCGCTTCTTTGCAGCTTATTTATGCGCATAGGAAAACGCTTCACTCTCTCTTTGTGATGCGATATAGCTTTTAGGGAGTTAAATACAAAAATTTTGATAAAAATATTTTTGGGATTTTTTGTTAAGGGTCCCCCTTTGCTTGATGTTATTACTAATACCAAACAAAGAGGGGGGTTGTTGGTGACCACAACAGTACCATACACTTCACATCATTGATGACACCATGCATGCAATGACGTAAAAGTCCATTTCGAATTGAGAGGCTAAAACCTCACCCGTTGCTCCTCCCGAGGACTTATTCTTGGACTTCTTGAGTGGACAATTTGTAGAAAAATGGCCCAACTCGTGACAATGAAAGCACTTAACTTTTCTCATGTCATTCTTCTTACCTCCATGGCAATAATCTGATTTGCAATGGGAAGCTTTCCCTTTCCCCTTCTTCGCCTTAATCGCTAAGGCACAGTTCTCTTCATCATTAATATTTTATGAAGAACCATCCCTGGTGTTCCTCTTGGTCTCCTCCTACATCAAATCTGACCATAGTCGTTCCCAATCTAGCAGCTTCTTCGGACCGTTGATAGAATCCTAATAAATATGCAAACTCTTTAGGAGTCCTAGAAGAGAAAGACTCACCATATCATCCTTGGCAACCGTGATTCCAACACTTCCAAGTTCATCATGACATTGAGTGAACTTGGTCAAGTAAATTTGGAACAGTCTTGCCTTTATCCATTTTGATTTTTTGAAGTTTGTCCTTTAGTGCCAATTTCCTTTGTTCATTGTTGTTTTGATACAAGTCTATCAATGCTTTCCACAAAGCATAAAATTTTTCCTTGCCATGGAGAATGGAGACAATGTGGCCTCGAACTCCCTCAAGGATTATTCACCTCGCCTTTGCCACACACTTCTTCCATTCAACCAGATTCTGTGCATTCGATGCTGCTGGCTTAGGAATGTCTTGATCAACAAAATACTTCAAGACATTATCCTCCAACATAGCCTCCATTCTATCCCTCCAGGCTATATAATTCAAGCTACTTTCCAAGGCATACTCGAGCCGAAAACCGTAGAACACCATCTGCCGATCCTGAAGTATGTATTGCAAATTCAAATTTCACCTGTAACCCAAAACTCAAAACTTTGAAATCTCCTCTAGTATATTGAATTCAGCTCTGATACCATGTAGAATTTCTTGTAGATTCACAAGCTCATGCAATTTACTAAAGCACAGGACAATAATCTACTTCTACTTTCAACCAATGGAATCCAATAGATCGATGAAAACAATATGAACAAGAAGAAGAAAAATCAATGGCACATAACACAATAAGTTTTCCTGGGGAAAGCCACTGCTCAAAACCCCGCCTATCTATATTGCATTAAATCAGAAATATGAGTGAAGATACAAAGCTTGTTCTCACTAGAACAATTTCGCACAAGTATTCTCAACTCTCTACCTCACAAGCCCACTATTAGCCAACACTTAGCCAATTTCCACTGCCTGCCAAGACCCTATTTCATTGTGCAATTCCTAGGATGAATAGACCATATTTAAAGGGAATTCATGCTTCCAAAAATTGCGGAATCCAAACATAGGTCCTTCTCTGATTGCATGCATGATATTTACAACTCAGTCAATCATACAACTGACAGTACACTATCCTTGCACTCTAGTCTCAACTGAGTATTTCTCTGAACTGACATGCATGGGTTTCTCATGAGGGAATCTTCAATTAACTGGAGTAACACTTGTGGATGCATCAGTGCACAAACTGACTGTTAGTCCTCTATTCGTTCCACAAACATTTAGAACTAATTTAACTGATCATAACTCAATGAACTGAGTTAATCTAATTACAACTCAAATAAACTCATTCTAGACCCTTAAAACTTAGGGACAACATTTACATGACTACAGAAAGACTTCCAACTTGAAATTCCTAAGATAATTAAGTTAATTAAACTTAATTAACTATTTACATGTTTCTATGAGAATAGAATTCGATTTTAATAGTTTAATTCAAGGACAAATTAAACTGGAATTTCTTGTTGCCATTTCTCAACAGAAAGTCGGAGATGGAAAGAAAGTGATTCTTGGAAACTATCCATCTAATGGCGAAGCTTTAGGTTTTAAACTTTCCCCAGATATTATTTCTTTTTTAAATGCCAAAAGTTGCAACCATATGAATCATGTATATAGAGTGGCCTCCTCTCTTAATACTAATAGTCATTCGTTGACCTTAGTGGATCTGGGTTTTATGGGCTCTTTGGCGAATGAGTGGGAGTTCCTTCACAAAGGAGATGACTATCTATGGGGGTTTTATAAAAAATATTAAGGATTAGGTGGTCTGGAGTTGGGATACCTCCACAGGAAGGGTGAAAGAAAAACTAGCTAATGAAGCTATTGCTCATTCTGCTTAAATACTGGAATCCAGTTGGTGGAAAAATTATATATGGAAATGGAATGTCCCAAACAAGTTGAAATTCTTCTCCTAATTAGTCCTTCAAAAAAATATTAACATGGGAAAATATTTATAAAAGAGGTTTTGTTAGTCCAAATCAATGTTGTCTTTGCAAGCTATAGGAAGAAATGGTGGTTCATCTCTTTATATATTTAGCATCTCTAAGAAAATTTGCGAAAAAATCCTTTTGCTAATGGGTATAAAAGAGATCATTGACCAATTTTCTTTTGAGGACATCCTGCTACATTGGGTGGAAAAGTATAAATTTCATTGCAGTCTTCCTATCTTTGTGGTATGGGGTATTTGGACTCTTAGAAATAGGGTCATTTTTTAGAACTAAAAAATACACGTGCTTCAAAAATCTTTTAAGATTGTGTCACTTTTCAAGGAACATCTCTTGATGCAAATCTAGTTTAAATAGAGAAGCATTCATTTCCTTCACATCTCACAAGACCTTCCAGTTGGATTTTTTAATGGAGTTGCACAAGTATACAAATGTGAATGAGGTGGGTTAATTAAAATTCCTGGGAACAAATCCATTCACTTCATAATTGGTTTAGGCTTCATAACAAATGAAAACGAAAAGCTGATTGAAGTTTGGTATTTTATGTTTCTAGTTTCTCTAAAAAATATAAATTGCATTCAAATTCTACGAGACTCAAAATGTATTATTGATTGGCTAACAGGAAAATCCCAACTGGAGGTTCTGAATCTAGCATCTTGGAAAATAAAAATAGAGGAAATAAGGAAACATTTCCAGGAGATATATTTACTCCACATCTATAGGGAACTTAACTCAACCGCAGACATTTTATCAAAAAAATATCTCACTATGGAAACAAGCTTCATGTTTTATGAAGATTTGATTGGAAATAGAATTCAAAGTGCACATTGGGTACCTATAGGCTAGAAGAATCCTCCAATATATATTTTACAACTGATTTGAAGGAAATTTCCTCTTAGACTACAATTTCTAATCTTCCTAGTCAAGGGTAGTTTTATTTTCAACCTACAACTTATATTTCCTTCATATCACTTTCAAAGTTAGTTTCTGAGCTCAAGAGCTTATTTGAAGGCAACTTCCTCTTAGACTACAATTTCTAATCTTCCTCTTAGGCTACAATTTCTAATCTTCCTAGTCAAGGGTAGTTTTATTTTCAACCTACAACTTATATTTCCTTCATATCACTTTCAAAGTTAGTTTCTGAGCTCAAGAGTTTTTTTGTTTTGTTTTTGTTTTTAGAGAAAGGATTCCAAAAATATTTGTATTTCTAACTTGTGTTTCTAGATCCACAGTTATATAGTCCACACATTTCCTTTCTTCATCAACATTTCTTAGTTTTCAGTAGAGTTGTTCCTTATATGACAAACTTTTGTAAAAGGATAAGCATATCACAGTTATAAGTAGAGATTCTCCTTTGTGATAACTTTCTACAAAGGACATAAAAAAACAACTCAAATCACTATCTTGTACTTTTTTTTATTCACAAGAATAACAAAAAAGTTTCTTTATTTTTTCTCTAAAAAAATCAGCATCCTCATTGTGCTCACTCAATTAGTTGATATTTCACTTTCACTCTTAGAGTAATAAATACAATATTTCAATGTCTATGTTAAATAATATATATTTATTATAATAATGTAATTAAAGCTAAAAAAAAATCCTATTTCTCTTATAAATATTTCAATATAGGACTTAAATAAATTGTTTGAATATCCATATTAACTAATATATTTCAATATGAATTTAAAAAGAATTATTTATCTTATAAATATTTTAATATAGAACTTAAATAAAAGGTTTGAATACCCATATTAACTAATATATTTCAATATATCCGTATTAACTAATATTCTCTTAACATGTAAATCATTTTTCAAGTTTTGCATTCTAAATGAGGTTTGTATATAATGAGAATGGATCCCTCTGCTCTTGGTAGATTCGTAATTAAGATGGATTTATACTGATAATTATTAGCGTTAAAATTTATATTAAAAAATATTAAAATTAAATGACAATTATTATTATTAACAATATTATTATTTCCCTATTCTACACACATATACCTTTCCAATGATGCAAGAATTACCTCAAATAGAGTTCGTTTGCAAAAGTTATGCCACTTGGAAGTTGAATTTCCTATTTTGTCTAGCATAATTCGAGAGGATGCCACATCAGCCCCTATTACTCATGGAAAATGGGTTGGGAACAAGATCATGATGAAGAAGTCTCTAGAAGATTTAATATTGTAACTCCAGTTAAGAGTTGAAGGAGTCAAACCTAACCACTAGTAGGCTATTGAGTTGTGTTATAATGAGCCACTAGGAGGAAAAGGGGTTCCATCCTTTTGAGAGAATATTGTTCCATAGGTGAGCAGAGTAGCTGAGTGGGACAAGGAGAGAGTACACAGACAGTATTTGTGCATTGTAGTAGCCCACGAGCCACACACCTTACTTCTTTGTACTTATAGCAATTTTTTCTATTCAAAGAAAGAGAGTAGAGAGGCCTCACCTTCCAACTGGGTTTTCTCCCAAAAAGGCTTCCCAAGTTACTCGTGTCAATTGTGGTTTGTCAGTTTTTATTTCATTTTTCTCTATTTTCTACATAATTATAATTTTTATGGATACACAATAAACAATAATTTACGAATCCAAAAATTGAAAGAGAAATAAACCCTCATAATGTAGATTTCATATTTTAAAGTATAATTTTATGAACTCTACTATGACAAACTGTCTAGTGGAATATCCATTACAATTTATGGATCACTTTTGTTGCATGGGAGTCTAAAGAAGGATATCTCATCTTGAACTTGGCTATAAGGAGCCTTTGAGCGAAAACTATAGCAGTTACAATAAGGTTGATAGCATAGCATGACATTCAATGGTCCAAGGCTATTAAGAGCGGTTGGGTTGATGTTTATGCAAATGGTTTTGCACTTGATACACTTAGTTATCATGGGAAATTCTTGGCTTTTACAAACATTCTATTCCTAGGGGAAATGAGCTAATAAAGAAGGAAGACCAATGCCAATTCGGTGATGGAGATATTGTTGCATGTAAGATTAGAAATAGTCTTCAATTGGAAATTGGTTGGCATAGGGCTCACAAATTTTTGTCATTGCAAATTCAAAGAAGTATGAGGTTATTAGTAATTCTCATCTCTTTCTTGAACATTTCCTCAATTGTATATACTATGTTATTGATGTTCTAGTTGAATTGTGACGTCATTATATTTTAGCTTTACTTTCCTTCATCGAGACTCTTAATCTTGGGAGGATTTTTTTATATGGTATACAAATATCTCCACAAGGCCATCAATCTGTTTCCTTTCTCTCCTCATTTCCTATTATGGGTAGTCTTCTCTTTTGCTTTCACTTTACTTTCCTCTCAAGCTGTTATGAAACCAGCTCAAGAAAAGATAGAAAAGATAGATTAATGCCTTAGAATTTAGCCTCTTTGAGGGGGAAACCTCCTTTACATTACATAAATGAACAATTCTTGGATGATTCAAATGACAAAACCTACTTTCTATATATAGGAGTCTAAGGAGTCACAATATAACCCAGCCGACCTAACAATAATAATATAAAGCCACAAAAATAACAATAGAGGGATTCTATGGGGCATAGTAATAACAATACGGGGACAATAGGGGCACAACAATATTAATAAGGGGTACAACTACAATAGTAATGGGGTAATCACTAGTATTATAGGGACCCAACATGCCCCTCTCCTTCAAAAAAGTGTTGTCCTCAACGCTTTAGTAGTTCTGGATGCTGCTGTATAAAATTCTCATCCTCCCATGTGGAATCTTCACCAGATAAGTTCTTCCACTTGATAAGATACTATGAAATTGATCGATTTCGTAGTTGTCGATTTCTTGTTTCTGTGACTGCTTCTGGCTCCAATATAATTTTTCCTTCCTCGTCAAGTTCTGGCAATATTGTTTGAACTGGGAGCTTATCGCTTATAACCTTCTTTAAACATGAAACATGGAAAACTGGGTGCAATCGAGAAGCTGTAGGAAGCTCCAATTTGTATGCCATAGTACCAATATTTTGCAACACCTTGTACGGACCATAATACTTTGGTGATAATTTATTATCCTTCTTAGCTTTCTTGAGGGACAATTGCTTATATGGTTGTAGCCGTAGGAATACCCAATCACATACATCAAAACTTCTTTCGCTGCGATGTTGATCTGCCTGTTGTTTCATTCTATTCTGTGCCAACACGAGGTTATCCTTTAAGAGTTGGAGGACTTGTTGTTGATGTTCGATGTGATGTTCCATTACTTGAACCTTAGAATTTTCTCTTAAATATGATGTGATGGATGGTGGCTGATACCCATAAAGTGCCATAAATGGTGTCATTTTTGTTGCTATATGGAAGGAAGTGTTATACCACCATTCAGCCAGAGGCAACCATTTGACCCATTGTGTCTGTTTATCAGATACAAAGCAACGAAGATATCCTTCCAAACATTTGTTTACTATCTCAGTTTGCCCATCAGATTGAGGATGATAAGATGAGATATGAGCTAACTGAGTACCAAGACAAGAAAATAATTATGTCCAAAAATTTCCAGTGAAAATGGGATCTCTGTCACTTACAATAATCTTTGGGTTTCAATGTAGCTTTTGAATTGTTTCCATAAATGCAGTAGAAACTGTACTGGCTTTAAATGGATGTGATAATGCACAAAAGTATGCATACTTGGTAAGTCTATCAACTACCACCATGATGACACTCTTTCCCTCAGACTTGGGTAAACCTGTGATAAAATCCATTGAGACCTCCTCCCAACGTTGGCTTGGAATGGATAAAGGTTGTAATAGACCTGGTGTCTTAATTGTTTCAACTTTATTTTGTTGGCAAGCCAAACATTCCGCCACAAACTTTTGAATATCTGATTTAAGGCCATCCCAAAAAATCTCCTTCTTAACCCTATGGTAAGTTTTTAAAAATCCCGAGTGCCCTCCTAAGGGAGAAGTGTGCAATTCCATAAGAATCTTTTGTTTTAGTTGGGAATTCTTACAGAGGTATAAGCGATCTTTGTACCATAACGAATCATTTTGCCAGCTAAATTTATCCGACGTACCGGAATCTTGTTGTAACTTTCGAATAAGTGCCCACACTTCTTCGTCATTCTTCCATTCCTCCCTTGCTTCATTTATCCAATCTGGTTGGATAATAGAAATGGCGCACAACAATGCTTCCACATCCTCATCCTTTCTTGAGAGTGCATCTGCCACCACATTTTGCTTCCCTTTTTTGTAGATGATTTCAAAGTCATAACCCAACATCTTTGTGACCCACTTTTGTTGCTCTTCAGAGGATAATCTTTGTTCTAAAAAGTATTTAAGGCTATCATGATCCGTTTTTACCTTGAAGTGTCTTCCCATTAGGTAGGGTCTCCATTTCTTAAGTGCATGGAGTATTGCCAACATTTCCTTCTCATAAATAGCTTTGTGTAAAAACTTTCCCTTGATTGGACGACTTTCAAAAAAAGCAATGGTCTTTCATCTTGCATTAAAACAACACCAATTCCATTTCCTGAAGCATCACATTCCACAATAAAGGTTTTTGTGAAGTCCGGTGTAGCTAAGACAGGTGCTTGGCACATTGCCTCTTTAAGATGTTCGAAGGCCTTTGTTGCTTTTGGAGTCCATGAAAATGCATATTTCTTCAATAGTGTTGTTAGAGGTGCTGCTATTCTCCCATAATTCTTAACAAACTTGTGATAATACCCTGTCAACCCGAGAAATCCTCGCAAATGTTTTATGGATGTGGGGATTTTCCATTCCTTAATGGCTTTAATTTTGCTAGGGTCTACCTTAATTCCTTCATGAGGTACAATATGACCCAGATATTCCACCTCTTGTACTCCAAAGAAACATTTGGATCTTTTTGCATATAATTGTTTCTCCTCTAATAGTTGTAGCACCCTGTCAACATGTTCAACATGATCCTTCCAAGACTTGCTGTAGATTAGTATATCATCAAAAAATACTAACACAAATTTTCTAAGGAATGGTTTGAAAATTGAATTCATCAAACCTTGAAATGTTGAGGGTGCATTGGTAAGGCCAAAAGGCATGACCACAAATGCATAATGACCCTCATGAGTTCTAAATGCTATTTTCGGAATGTCTTTAGTCTTCATTCTGATTTGATGATATCCTGAATGAAGATCCAACTTGGTGAAGTAAATTGATCCATGTAATTCATCGAGTAATTCCTCAATGACAGGAATGGGAAACTTATCTTTAATAGTGATCTTGTTGAGCTCCATATAATCCAGACACATGCGCCATGATCCATCCTTCTTGTGCACCAATACTACTGGAGCAGAGAAAGAACTTTGACTCCGTTGAATTATACCAGCCTCTAGCATTTCTGCAACCATATGTTCAATTTCACTCTTTTGGGCATAGGGATATCTGTATGGCCTGATGTTTGGAGGAACACTTCTTGGAATCAGATGAATAGCATGATCATGTTCACGAATAGGTGGGAGACCTTTGGGAGTCTCAAATACCTTGGAATGATTGTCCAAGAATTTTTGGAGATCTGGAGAAATAGATGATTCCAATGTGGAAACATTTAGCGAACATAATTGTGCAATTACACCTTTTCGTTCCTTTTTTAGAAGCTTTGTCATACCGTTAGAGCTGATTATCTTTCTTGGTTTCCCTGCAATACCCCTTAATTCAACTTCCTTTCCTTCCACAGAAAATTTCATGAAAAGTTCTTGAAAATTAAAAGCTATTGTACCCAAGGATTGTAGCCATTGGACTCCTAATACAACATCAGCACCTCCCATTGGAATGGAAAGCATTGGGCTAGTCAATACATATTCTCCCATGGATAGCTTGATATTATGGCACTTTCCAGAGCAATTTATTGTTCCTTCATTTGCAACCATCACTTGACACTCTGGTGCTCGATATAAGAAGCAATTCAATTCTTTTGCTACCTTACAATGAATAAAATTGTGGGTACTTCCTGAATCAATCAACACTATTACCTTTTTCTTCTTGATTTGTCCTTCTATCTTGATGGTTTGAGGAGTGGTAATTCCCGCCAATGCATTACAAGATATGGTCGGATTCATTTGTTCTTCTTCTAGGCTTTGTTCTCGGAGTATATCCTATTCTTTTGACCTTTTTTGCTCCTTTTCTTCTTCCTCTTCACAATCTATGTAGAATAATTTCTTCTCAGCACACTTATGGCCTTTAGTGTATTTGCTATCACAACTGTAACAAAGCCCTTTTTCTCTTTTTTCTTCCAATTGTTGTGGTGTCAACCTTATAGGTTGTGGAAGACTAGCGGCAACAACACTTCCGTCTTTATAGTTGTGAGTGGTATGCTTCCTGGTTGCCATAATTTTGCTTTCCATTTTTCTTGCTAACCTGAATGCCTTCTCTAATGAATCAGGTTCGCAAAGGCGAACATCATGTTGGATATTATCCTTTAAAGACCCTATGAACACATCAACCCTATGCTCCTCTGGAATATTTTTTTACCCTTATGTTCAATTTTTGGAACTCCTCAATGTGCTCCATTATTGAACCCTTTTGTTTGAGACTTATCAATTGGTTAAAAAAAGTGTTTCTTTTTGTATCCTCATAATGTGCTATCAATTCTTCCGTAAAAATTGCCCAAGTGATAAATTGTTTACGAGAGCAAAGCCACTGATACCATACAAACTAATTTGATTCCAAATATAAAGTTGCAATGCGTACCTTTTGTGTGTTTTGCATATTATTGAGATCGAAAAATTGCTCCATATGTAATATCCATGTTGCGGGATCCTTGCCATCAAACTTCCTCATATCGATTTTTGGAATATGGTGTGTCTTCGATCCAACATTAGAGTCTATGAAATCATGATTAACATTTCCTTTGTTTGCATCATGAGTTTCCTTTACTCCCCTTTCACCATTAGTAAGTATTTCTTGTAGAAAATTTGTCAAATCTGCCTTCAAATCTATCTTCAAATCGTCAATCTTGGCTTCCACACCCTTTATCTTAGATTCCACGCCATTTATCTTAGCTTCTGTTAGCTTTTGTGAGAGTGAAATTTGTTGCACTTGGTCTTGTAATTTTGATATATCATGTAGCATTTCTTCCTCTTCTTCATGAGTCATGCTAGAGCTTTCAGATTGCTTACTAGGTGTTTGCATTTTCTTTCCTCGGGGCATCAGTTACCGATACTAATGCTCTACTATGCCCTTTGAATTCCTTCAAAATAATTTTTCAAACCAAGCTTAAGCAAAAATTTAAAAAATCTACACACCTTTTTTCACTTTGTAGGAGCTCGATATTGCCTCTGATGTATCTCTGTAATTTCAGATCATCCAGTTCTGAAATTGCGACCTGCGGTAGCCCTCTATGTCCTCTTTCCAATGCCACTAGTCTGACCCCAATTGGATTCTCCAATGAAGAGTTATGCCAAATCTCCCATAGTGACCTGATTATAGACTAATTCAGTAGAGCGAACTTGTACGACATTCCACGAGTCACTGTTTTGACCTTTGGCTCTGACAAATATATACAAGAAACTATAGTCCGTCCTCTTTCTATACCTTCTTACGAAATTTCAATCTGATGCTCAGAGAGAAAGTTATGACGATTTTCCCCAGGTCACCTGTTTGGAATGTAATTCAGGAGTCTACAAAAAGACCAACTTCCTCAGATCATATCTCCGCAAATATAGCTCGAAAGGTCTGAAATTCGGACTCGAGGTTCAGCACGATTTATTCTCAAATGGGTTTTTTTTTGCTTCTGAAACGTCGTAGAAAAAAAGTTATAGCGAAAATTCCACGATGACCTGTTTGGAGCAGCGAAACCCTAGAATCCAAAGCTCTGATACCAAATGTTATGAAACCAGCTCAAGAAAAGATAGAAAAGATAGATCAACGCCTTAGAATTCAACCTCTTTGAGGGGGAAACCTCCTTTACATTACATAAATAAACAATTCTTGGATGATTCAAATGACAAAACCTCCTTTATACATATAGGAGTTTAAGGAGTCATAGTATAACCCAACCGACCTAACAATAATAATATAAAGCCACAAAAATAACAATAGAGGGATTCTATGGGGCACAGTAATAACAATATGGGGACAATAGGGCCACAACAATATTAATAAGGGGTACAACTACAATAATAATGGGGTAATCACTAGTATTGTAGGGACCCAACACAAGCCTACCTCTTCCTTCTATAGTTTTTCCCTCTCGGTTTACTATTATTCCTCTCTGAATAACCCCTGTTTTTTCTCTGGACCTCATCCATCCTCGCCTCCCTGTGATCCCTTTCTCTTGTTAGGCTATCTCTAGTCTTATTACTACCTAGCAAGACAACGTCTATCTTCTTCGCAACATGGAGGGAGAAGAGGACAACTGGGCCCCTCCCCTTCCTCTGACACTCCTCCTCCCTTTATTGGCGAATCTCAAGGCCAATCAATAGCTTGCATTGCCATGAAAAGATATAATATCATATTAAAACTCTGATGGGGAGAGTGATAACATACATAACTGACATCCATTATGAAATATTGATTTGGATGGCTAA
This sequence comes from Pinus tabuliformis, assembly GCA_031772625.1. NCBI lineage: Eukaryota > Viridiplantae > Streptophyta > Pinopsida > Pinales > Pinaceae > Pinus > Pinus tabuliformis. The sequence continues at coordinate 695,983,611 of CM062805.1, read as the reverse complement.
AATTGTGGAAAAAATTGATAGACTTAGCAAGAAAGTCTCAAGGCTAACTAATAAATTGGAAAACTATGATTTCTCCTCTTTGAATGGCGATAGTGAGCAACAACCACCTATCTTGATGGACTTCCCTCCTGAATGATGACCAAACGAGCCAATGCTTTTAAGGAAATTATAGATAATAGAGGAGCTATGTTTATGTTTATCAACATATGTTTTATGTTATTTTCTAGTTATAATTTTAGTTTGAAAGACAACATGGTAATCCATAGAACATTTAATAGGAAAATTTTGAACTTCTGCTACTGGTCTGTTTTCCCAAGTGGAAGTAGTTGACAATGATTTTCTATGTATGTTTTTTAATCGTAATATAGAAGGCTCGATCTTACAAAAAAAGAGTCATTTAATATTATATATATAATTCATAAAGATTATTTGGGTCAGGTTTAGGTTCAAATTTTATTATTGGCATTATAACCTTTATGTTAGTGGTAATAGTTTGCAAGTTAATTCTTAACAAGAAATTTATCACTTATAAGGGTGAAGACTTATTAAGAAACACCTAAAAGAAGGGTCCCACTAGCGAGGGGGCTTAGACTGTTTTAAACTTATGACAAGTGAACAAATATTATTTGTGAAAAATGAAATTGAATATGAAGGAGAACAAAAGAAAGCATGAAACTAATATTTACTTTAGGTAGTTAAGTACATGTTTGATGTTAAGCCATTGAAGATAATTCTACCAACCATTCTCTCTCAAGTTTTTTTTTTTTTTAAGCCATTGTGAATTGGTAACATTTGGAATAATATGGGTTAGGTTAAGGATCAAATCTTCTGACTACTATTATACCCTATCAAGTAATTATTATTATTATTATTATTATCTTTTAAAACCACGTTGAATTGGTAACACATTGGAGTGATTTGGATGATGCCCAAGATCAAATCTTTCGGCAACCACTATACCACCAAAATCGTATCCAACCACCTGCAAGCCATATACACCAATAGCTTATGACTTAGCAAGAGGCAATACATCACATGAGTGGGGGTGCCTACTCTTTGAGCCTTATCATAATGAGTCAAACATGTCCCTTGGAATTGAACCTAGGTAGATGGGAGAACAAACTATGCTCCAAACCACTCGAGCTACCAACTCGGGACATACCCTATCAAGTTATTACCAACCATAACCTATCAAGTTATTGGGACATCATGGCATCACAAACCTTTAAAGGATTCTAGGTTGTTTAAGCATGTTCATCAAAATGATTGATTCATAGGGCATTGACCCCTAATACCTCAACCATTAACCTATTAAATTATAATATATTAAATAAAAAGAAAAGAGAAAAAAACCACTATGAAACTTTAATACTTTTCTTGTAAAACCTTGTTGACATAAATTAATACTTATAAAACCATGTTGACATAAGAGTGTGGAGGAAATATTTCCATAGTGCTTTGTTGTCTAGGTAAATCCTCTCTGCAAACAGAGATGATCCCTCTAGCCCAATGAGTGGGTCTAGCAACCTAAGTTACAATCTACCAGACACTTTCGTAGGTTACAATTAAAAAGAGAGACTGAGAAGATGGCTTACCTCATTCTGATGCTATCACGTCGTCCTTTGTTGAAGATCTCAAATCACTTGCGTCGTGGGCTTGTTCCTACTGCTCACATCATTTATGCACCTGCACAAGAGATCAAGACACAACAAGGCATGAAAATACAAACAACATATTCAAAGGAAACCTACTTAACTAATCAAGGAATGTTAATATAGATGATACATGAGTATACACATAAATGGAAAATGAACCAACAGTTGTATATTAATAGAAAATAAGGGGAAGCATACAACCAAGCCTTGATGTCGATAGGATATCCTTGAAATGAATATCCAAGTCCAAGCTAAGCTCTCCAAGTACTCTTTCTCCCAACCAAATGAGTAGCATATAGGTGCAATATTAGCATAACGGTGCAAATAGACATAGACCAACCATTTGGGAATAGGAGAAGATGAATATATAGGCAGGTAAAGGGAGTTAGGATCTCTCCAAAGATAGGAGTAGGCCCTCATCTCAAGGAGGTAGCTCATAGGGATAAGACCAAGAGGCCAAGTTGGGAGAACTCGAACTCATCTACGTCGAACAACCTCCAGCTCGCTTCTCTGGAAGCTTCTCATCCTCTTTAGGAAAATTGCCTTTTTAGGATCATCACGGGTATACAAGCAAACAAAGCAATGACATCATAGGGCTAGTATAGTGCAACTAGTGACCATCGCAGTTTTAAGTCTCATAAGAGTGATGGTGCTCAAATTAGGGTTTTAGATCCATTTCCTTCAAGAGAAGCTCAAGGCATTTTCCAATTAGTGTTTTAGGAGGATCTGAGCTACATATCTGATTGAGTACACTTCATGATGGTCATGTTTCGGGCACTTCGGGGTATGTCAAAAGGAAGTGCAGGAGGTGTGACAAAATACTGTGTAACAGATGCCCCCTAAAGCATGAAGGCCGAATAGGGACTGATGACTGAGATACTTTACGAGCTTTTGAAAGGACAAGAACAAACACTGTTAGGAGACCTGTAGATCAAGGACACATATACATATACATGTCTGATATCAAAACATGAATCCACAGTATGGACGCAACCATCCGGATAATAAGGACTATGAGAAAGGGTCCATCGTATGGGCGCAGCCATCCAAATGAAAAAGGATCATTTGTAAATCTAAGATCCAAGGTATGGACGCAACCATCCAAGGTAGATGGATCACCATAAATGTAAAGTCCCACGGTATGGTCACAACCATCCGTATAGCAGAAACATGTGTATAATGATGAATAATATATAACTCCACGCAACCTGAGTCATATCAGACAAGACTCAAGGTCTTGTGCTCCATCCTAGCCCTATCAAAGTATGAATTCTAACATGTGAATGAATGTGTCGAAGTCAAACATGCTACAAAACTGCTTGATTACCAGCCAATGATGTGTACTGTTGACAAGCACGAGAGAAACCACTAATAATGACAATGGTCCTCAAGGTACGATAATACAATCCGTGAATGTGAAAATGAAGCTGAAGTTGAACACTCATGGAATCATCCGATCAAAGGCCAGTGATGAAAACCTGTTGTCGAATGCGAAGAACTTGCCATTGAGGCGTGCAAGCTCCAAGGTATTGAAAGGGATTCTCTAAGTTGTCTTCATGGATAATAAGCTGAAGTCAACAAGAAGTGACTTGTCGAATGAGGGTCATAATGATTCCCTCATCATTGACACACAACAAGGAATAAAGTGGAATAAATGAGTATGATTCAAGACTCTGACAAAAGGTCAGATAATGTATAGGTAATAGATTGCAGATAGGACTTCTCTTGAACATATTGACGACATGACTGAGGAGTGTGGCAAAATTTGACTCAACATAAGACCAAGGGTCATAATGATGAAGTGGAATTAGAGGAAAAATGGATAACCCAAACCCATAAGGACAAGTGAGTGGGTGAGGATATCCCAAACCTAACACGAGGTACTGATGAATGTCATGTTCAAGAGCGACATGCTGCCTATACAAGAGATGTTTCATTTTCACTTTTTCCCCACTATTTCTAGTGAGTACCTCTTTATTTTTACACAAGCGAGGATACCATATGCTTGTTGCATAAGTTCACCCTTCGGATGAATCCATCCTAGTAAGTTTTACGAGTCCTAGGAAGGAGAGACTCAGGTTTGTCATAGTGACAAGTCTTTCACCGTTTAATTTTTACGAGTCTGTCGGAAGAGTAACTCAGTGTATTTTTAATATTTAGAGAGTTTGAAAAAGAGATGAAAAATAAAACTCCATCAGGTCCCTTTTTGTAATTTGTCCCTCGAACCCGAAAAGGTAGAAAACAATATTCGAGAGAATCTCTTGACCAAGTCGACCAAGGTGTACCTTTTTCGTAAATAGTCAATCTCAGCTTGAAAAAAGGGGTAAACTTTACTGAGAGGATGTCAATTCATTTAATTTAATGAGTTTGAAAAGACAAGTACTCGACAATCTTTTCATGTTTTTGGAGTCTAAAAAGAGCTTAAAGATGACTCCTCCTAGAGGAATGAGTGGTATAAAAGGATAGCAATTGGTTCCAGTAATGATGGAACTGCTCAAAACATGTAATGGTCAAGGGGCTGGCTAATAAGACCACTCATCGTAGATGTTCCTCAGGAAAGGGTAAAACAACCAAGTGAAAGTGTATGATTGACCAAAGAGATGGTGACGATGGAATGGAAAGAAAAACAAGGGTCATCTAGAAAAATAGACTGATAAAAATGGCAATCATGAGATGTAAAGTAAGAAATGGTTTCATTTTTACACAAGGTTGAAACATGGGAAACTATGCTTGAGTATACGTGAGGATGGTTTCATTTTTTCACAAGCTTGAAACATGAGAAAAAACTATGCTTGGATTTGGTTTCATTTTTACACAAGCTTGAAATAGAAACAAACTATGCTTGAGATGAGTTTGCATGCCCCCAACATAATGACTCAATTCAAGGTAAATTCCCCCCAAGCTTCATTTCATTCACCTAAGTAGACTACTGGTTACTTACAGGTGGATGAAATGAAGGTTTACTTATGAGATCACATGAAAGACTCGATTGTGATTTTACAAGATCTACTCAAAGACTCGAATGGAAGGGGATTTGTTTCATTGTTTAATGAGCTTGACACAGGAAAAGAACCATTCTCATGGAGACCTATTTCATTTTTTAATGATGTTGACATATTAAAATAATTATCCTCATGGGAACCTATTTCAATTTTTAATGAGGTTGACATAGTACAATAACTATCCTCATGGTTCTTGTTTCATTTTTTAACGAGCTTGACACAAGACAAAAAACTCTGCTCCATATCCCTTGTTTCATTTTTTAAGGAGCTTGACATAGGATAGGGAACTTTGCTCCACATCCCTTGTTTCATTTTTTACGGAGTTTGACACAAGACATGGAACTTTGCTCCATGCATGTGATCACAGACCAAAAGAGGCCATGGCTTCTAAGAGGTTCTAATCAGATGGGAGAACAAAACTCTGGAATGGATACATGTCCAGGGATCCAAAGGAAAAATCAGGCTCTAATGCCCCCAGTACATGGCGTACTACATCACCTACTATATCATCAGTAGATGTGGGCATGGAACATGTGGCCACGTAATTAACCTGTGGTGGGGGTGATACCGCTTGCACATAAGAACCATTTAGGGATGATTGTTGATTGGGAGTCAATTAAGGACCAATGAATGTAAGCTAATCGATGATCACAATGCTTCCTTCACCTGGGAAACACATCACACGAAAGAGAGAAGAGACGAGAGCTCCCATGACATAAACATAGTCACGACCAAGGAGTACATTAAAATCTAAAGGGCCTTGGGCAACCATCAAATATATATAGATAGTCTTTCCTCCCAAATTAAGAGGCAACTTAGGAAGGATCCGTAATGGTTTACTGGTTCCTCTGTTAAAAGCTAACAGATTCTGGGTGACGGGGACAAGCTTAGGAGAACCTAAAGCTTGCCAAGTAGTGGAGGACAGAATGCTAACAGATGCACCCTCATCTATGACTGTGCTAGGTACGACCATATGGTAAGCATGTACGGTAATCTGGAGAGGCACATAAGACGGAAGATAATATCCTGCCAGTCAACTCCAATCGAAAGAAGTGACTAAACTACATGGAGGGGGTGTCGTAGGAACGGGAGAGATGCCCTCTTGCTCGATCGAAACAAGAGAAATTCTCTCATGCACCTCGGGAACGGGAGGATTTACCTCCAGTTCATTCGAAACTGAAGAAACCAGAAGAATCGGAGAAGTATGAGGTTCACTCTCTACCTAAAAGGTACGGTTAACCGAGGTTAGAGTCAAGTATACCGTTTTCTCAACCAACGGTTGGTCGAGAACATACTCACGAGACTCACTTTCAGAGAGAGTGGGGTTGACCAAAGATGACTTTTGATCAATCACTAGATAAACTAGTGAAGGATCAAGGGAAAGCTTTCGATACCCAGTGGGAAGACGAGGTTGAGAAGCTGTAAGGTTTTACAACTCTTTGGAAGCTTCACCCATAAGAGGACAAAGGCGAATGGGATGATTACCTTCACACAACTTACAAGGAAATTTGACTTTTCCATTTTTCCCATGAGCTTTACTATCACTAGTTGAAGGTTTGCACCAACATGATTGCCAAAGGTTGATGATAAAGGTCAATGTGAACCTGTGGAACACACTTCTAAGACCTTGTGAATACTAGGACAATTCCAAAGAAGGTGGTTACCCTTACATAACATGTGAGGAATTTTACTTTCCGGGGTTCATTGGAAGATCTTTCTTCATTAGTTGCATTCGTAGTAATGGCTTCTTGGTTGCCCCCCTTGCTTATTTTTCTTCTTCTTCTTCGGCCTCTTCTTCTTCTTCTTATCTTCCTGATTACTAGAATCCAAACTTTCACTAGGCGAAGAGGAAGAACGGGGTGAAGAAATAGGCGAAGAAGGCAAGGGGTCAACTTTAGGATCAACATGAGGTTGATGTTGTTCAGGTGGAGGATAACTTGGTTGAAAATCAGTTTGGACACTTGGAATCACCGAGGTAAAAAATAACCAAACTGGTAGACCAATGGTCAATCCAGGAAGGGACAACATCGCCATATAGGGAGCACTAGTATTTCCGAAAGAAGGAAAAGAACTAGGATTCCCGTTAGAGGGGTTTCCTTGACTGGTAGACTGAGGAAATGATGCCATTGATATCAACCTAAGATCTACTAAGGAGTATTGCCACAAGAAGGATGTTGTTTCATCGTCAATTAATTTTACAATTTGAAATAAAAACTTTTCCTTTTCATGTTTTAAGAGTTGAGAAAAGGATGAAAATGTGACTCTAGTCACTTTTGTTGGTTTAACGAGCTTGAAAGGACAAGTGCTCGATGATCTTTTCAAGTTTAAGGAGTCAAAAAAGATCGAAATGACTACTCAGGATACTCTCGGCAAAAGGGATTACCAAGTAACCGCGAATTGCAATATACACCTTATAAAATAAATTTACTAAGGACTTGACGTACGTGCAGGAAATCTCCCCGAATGCTATTTTTGGTGTATCATGTTTACAGGGTGGCAAACTCGGCTTCCTATGGATAAAGGTTTGCAAAATATGAGGGTCTTCCTTTATATACTTGATGGTACGAGGATCACAATTCCGTGCTAGCACTGTCTAATGCAAGAGTATTGCGAACAACAACTGTTGAGTTTTATAGACGCCGTGTTATGAAACCAGCTCACAAAAAGATAGAAAAGATAGATCAACGCCTTATAATTCAGCCTCTTTGAGGGGGCAACCTCCTTTACATTACATAAATGAACAATTTTTGGATGATACAAATGAAAAGACTTCCTTTCTATATATAGGAGTCTAAGGGGGTTGTACTAATAACAATAAGGGGTTACACTAGTAGTATAGGGACCTAACATGCCCCTCTCCTTCAAAAAGTGTTGTCCTTAACACTTGAGTAGTTCTTGATGCTCCTGTATAAAATTCTTGTCCTCCCATGTGGAATCTTCAACGGGTAAGTTCTTTCACTTGATGAGATACTCTGAAATTGATTGATTTCGTAGTTGTCGGGTTCTTGTTTCTGTGACTGCTTTAGGCTCCAATGTGATTTTTCCTTCCTCTTCAAGTTCTAGCAATATTCTTTGAACTGGGATCTTCTGCAAATTTTGAATGAGTGGCCACACTTCTTCATCCTTCTTCCATTCATACCTTATTTCGTTTATCCAATTTGGTTGGATAATAGAAATGGCGCACACCAATGCTTCCACATCCTCATCCTTCCTTAAGAGTGCATCTGCCACAACATTTTGCTTCCCTTTTCTGTAGACGATTTCAAAGTCATAACCCAACATCTTTGTGACCCATTTTTGTTGCTCTGTAGAGGATAATCTTTGTTCTAAAAAGTATTTAATACTATCATGATCTGTTTTTACCTTGAAGTGTCTTCCCATTAGGTAAGGTCACCATTTCTTAAGTGCGTGTAGTATTGCCAACATTTCCTTCTCATAAATAGCTTTCTTGAGGGACATTTGTTTGTATGTGTGTAACCATAAAAATACCTAATCACGTACATTAAAACTTCTTTCATTGCGATGTTGATCTGCCTGTTATTTCATTCGATTCTGCACCAAAGTGGCATTATCCTTTAAAAGTTGGAGAACTTGTTGTTGATGCTCGATGTGATCTTTCACTGCTTGAATCTTTTTCTTCTTGATATGTCCTTCTATATTGAGAGTTTGAGGAGTGGTAATTTCTTCCAGTGCATTAAAAGATATGGTTGGATTCATTTCTTGATGCTCTATGTGATCCTTCACTTCTTGAACATTTTTCTTCTTGATATGTCCTTATATCTTGATAGTTTGAGGGGTGGTAATTCCGACCATTGCATTACAAGATATGGTCAAAGTCATTTCTTCTTTCTTGATGTGGTATTTCACTTCTTCAACCTTTTTCTTCTTGATATGTCCTTCTATTTTAAGAGTTTGAGGAGTGGTAATTCTTGCCAATGCTTTACAAGATATGGTCGGATTCATTTCTTCTTTCTTTGGGGTTGGTTCCTGGTGTATATCCTCTTCTTTTGATGTTTCTTGATCATTTTCTTCCTCCTCTTCACAATCAATGTAAAATAATTTCTTCTCAGCACACTTATGACCTTTAATGTATTTGTTATCACAGTTGTAATAAAGTCCTTTTGCTCTTTTTTCTTCCAATTGTTGTGGTGTCACCCTTGTAGGTTGTGGAAGGCTAGGAGAAACAACACTTCTATGTTTATAGTTGTTAGGGGTAGAATTCCTTGTTTCCATAATTTTGCTTTCCACTTTTCTTGCCAACTTGAATGCCTTCTCCAATGAATCAGGTTCCCAAAGATGAATCTCATGTTGAATGTTATCCTTTAAAGTCCCTATGGAGACATCAATCCTATGCTTCTCTGGAATATCATTTTCCCTTATATTCAATTTTTGAAAGTCCAATGTGCTCTGCCATTGAACACTTTTGTTTGAGATTTATCAATTGGCTAAAGAAGGTGTTTCTCTTTGTATTCTCATAATGTGCTATCATTTCCTCCATGAAAATTGACCACATGACAAGTGGTTTAAGAGAAAAAAGCCCTTTATACAATAAAAATTGATTCGGTTCTAAATAATTAAATGAAATACATACCTTTTGTAACATTAGTACACCATGTAGATCAAAATATTTCTCCATTTGTAGTATCCAATTTACCAGATCCTTGCCATCAAACTTCCTCATCTCGTTTTTTCTTGATTTTAGGAGCTCGATCTTGAAACGACTGTAACTCTGTAATTTCGGATCTTCCAGTTCTGAAATTGTGACTTAAAGTAGTCCTCTGTGTCCTCTTTCCAATGCCACTAGTTTGATCGAAATCGGATTCTCCAAGAAAGAGTTATGCACAATCTCCCAAGATGACCTGATTATATACCTTTTCAGAAGAGCAAAATTGTATGAAGTGCCATGTGTCACTATTTTGACCTTAGGATCTGAAAAATATACACAGGAAACTATAGTCCATCCTATTTCTGTAACTTCTTATGAAATTTCAATATGATGCTAAAAAAAAAATTATTACTATTTTCCCCAGGTCACCTGTTTGGAATGTAATTCGGGAGTTTGCAAAAATACCAACTTCCTCAGATCATATCTCCGCAAATATAGCACGAAAAGCTTTGAAATTTGGATCCGAGGTTCATAACGATGTCAACCCAAATGGTTTTTTTTTAGTGTCTGAAACGTCGTAGAAAAAAAGTTATAGCGCAAATTCCATGATGACTTGTTTGGAGCAACGAAACCTTAGAATCCAAAGCTCTGATACCAAATGTTATGAAACCAGCTCACAAAAAGATAGAAAAGATAGATCAATGCCTTATAATTCAGCCTCTTCGAGGGGGCAACCTCCTTTACATTACACAAATTAACAATTCTTGGATGATACAAATGAAAAGACTTCCTTTCTAGATATAGGAGCCTAAGGGGGTTTTACTAATAACAATAAGGGGCTACACTAGTCGTATAGGGACCTAACATGCCGGAATACGTCTCTAGCCTAGACCACCAAAATTGAGCGTTAATGTTTCAAATGCTCCTTATATTAATTGATAGATTTTAAAGTTTATCTTGAAATTATGTTTCGGTTTCAAGGCCTTAACGATGTCACCTAAACACCTATGATGCAACTATATGAGAAAAGGAAAACTTTTCGTTTCAATGAAAGCTAGACTAATCAAGGGAAGAAATTTCAATCAATAATGCATCAAACAAAATGCATCATGCAAAAGTGCCTTCCACTAACTTTCATTTTCATCTTCCAAATGCAATGCCAAAAGTAAAAATGATTTTGACTTTTCACTATCCTAAATGAAACTTTTTCAAAAGCAAAACGATTTTGACTTTACTAAGATGCATTTATATGAATTATGCTTTTCTTTTCATTTTGAATGATTTGATGCACCTAATACAATTTTTAGCTTTCAAACACCGAAAAATGTAATCTATTTTCAATGATGAATCTCAAAAATTAACTTTTCAATGCAACTATTCTAATGCATTTTCATGAAAAGTAAATTTCGAAATACAAGCTAAAACAAATGCAAAATGATGTTTTCAATGATTTCCACAGAAAACAACACTCAATCAATTAGCAAAACAAACATCTCAACGACACCAATAAGCAGTGAGTGATGACCAATTGACTAGAAACCCTAGAACTCAATTAGATTTCACTTCAAAGCCAATTAGACAAATTTTGCAAATTAATCAAGACAATCAATGAAAAAACTGACAAATCCAAGCATACATGATAGGAAAAGACCTTAGGAGCCAAGACACACTGGATTATAAGGAAGAAACCTTAAAAATTCTCACATTCAAGGATCATCGCTACTTTATGTACCCAAACCCGTGATGATTGGGTTATCATCACTACTTTGCATAGCCAAACCCATGATGTTCAGGGTCATCATCACTACTTTGTATAGCAAAAGCAATGTTGATTTCAATGTGACCAGACAATGAAGAATTTTTTTTCCATCGCGAATGTACATGTAAAAACTCATGATGCAATCACGACTGTGAGAGATAAACCCACGATTGGCGAGGAATATGGGAAAATACCAAAAAATATTTAAGATCAGCAAAAACCAAGAACCTTCAAGTAATTACCAGTAAGAAAAAATAGTTACAGACAAGCAAACAAGACTAAAAATGGACAGTTGGTAAAACTCATCACAAAATCAAGGTGAAGGATTGAATGGAAAGGATCATAGCTTCCCTAGTGGAGTCACTATTTTGTTGTCTAGGTAAATCTTCTCTGCAGACAGAGACAAACCCTCTAGCCCAATGAGTCGGTCTAGCAACCTAAGTTACAATCTACCAGACACTTTCATAGGTTATAATTGAAAAGAGAGACTGAGAAGATGGCCTACCTCGTTCTGATGCTATCAAGTCATCCTTTGTTGAAGATCTTGAATCACTTGTGTCGCGGGCTTGTTGCTATTGCTCACAACGTTTATGCACTTGCACAAGAGATCAAGACACAACAAGGCATGCAAATACAAACAACATATTCAAAGGCAACCTACCTAACTGATCAAGGAATGTTAACATAGATGATACATGAGCATTGACATCAATGGAAAATGAACCAACAATTATATGTTAATAGAAAATAAAGGGGAGCATACAACCAAGCCTTGATGTTCATAGGATGTCCTTGAAATGAATATCCAAGTCCAAGCTAATCTCTCCAAGCATTCCTTCTCTAAGCCAAATGAGTAGCATATAGGCACAATCTTAGCATAAGGGTGAAAATATACATAGACCAACCATTTGGGAATGGGAGAAGATGGATATATAGGCAGGTAAAGGGAGTTAGGATCTCTCTAAAGATAGGAGTAGGCCCTCATCTCAAGGTGGTAGCTCATAGGGATAAGACGAAGAGGCCAAGTTGGGAGAACTTGACCTCATCTATGTCGAACAACCTCTAGTTCATTGCTCTGGAAGATTCTAGATCATGAAGCTTCTCATCCTCTTTGGGAAAATTGCCTTTTTGGGATCAATGAGGGTATACAAGCAAACCGAGCAATGGCATCATGGGGCTAGTATAGTGAAACTAGCGACCATAACAGTTTTGAGTCTCATAAGAGCGATGATGCTCAAATTAGGGTTTTAGAGCCATTTCCTTTAGGAGAAGCTCAAGGAATTTTCCAATTAGTGTTTTAGGGAGGATCTGAGCTGGATATCTGAATGAGTATCCTGCATGATGGTCATGTTTCGAGAACTTCGTGGTATGTCACAAGGAAGTGCGGGAGGTGTGACAAAATACTGTGTAACATGCTTCTCTTTAATCAAATGTTCTTGTGAATAATTTTGTATTTTAGAATTAATTCATATGAGGGTGAGGATGAGGGTGGGGGGAAATATTAGGTAAAACATGGAGAATATTCATGAAGAAGACATAAATACAAGATATATATATATATATATATATATATATGATTATAGAGGCCAAGAATTGAAAGCAATTAGGCCTATTAATGGATTCATAAAGCCACCACTCTTTGGTCCTCTATGATTTTGGCAAGTCTTATGTTCAAGTCCAGCTGTTGACAAATGGTTACTTCACACTAGATAGGGTTTTATAGCAATGTGGCAAGATCCCAACATACGAACACGACCCTATATTTGTTGACAGGTATGGTCATCCAAAATGTAATCCATATGTTATGTTACATACCTAATCCCTTAATGCTTAATTAAGAATGTGGAATATCTAGACCCAAACTCCAAGATTAATTTACGGGGATGGCATTTTCAAATCCCCTCTTCCTTAACCATTTTAAACATCTTTTCTAAGACCATTATAATATTATACTCGTCAAGAGATTTCTAATGATATAAATTTCATCCAAATTAGAGCTCTAAACACAAATTTATGTTTATTTGAAAAGTTATCCTCCAAGTTCCATGTAAGCATTTCTACCATTTCCACATAGTAGACATGTGGCAGTGCTTTTGCCAACATCCCCCCCATACAACACCATGCCACATCAACTCTGCATGCCAACATGCCACACTAGCATACCGCACTAGCATGCCACATTAAAGCATTATTGGGCTTCATCAGTATCTAAGGCAAAACCCGCCAGCTAGCATCCCAACCTCCCAATACCTAATTATCTGATATCCTAACCTCCTGATACCCAATCATTTAATACTCCAAAAGTTGATAGCTTAAAGTCTCAATAGTTGATATCCTGATCTCCTGAAACTAAATCACTCAATTTTTTTCTAAATCGTAGTTGCTTGAGAGGAATCTCTCCATTAGTCAACATAATTTCCCATTAACCGAGTCATATGGTCGCCAAGGAAGGCTAAAAAAGTCTTCAATAACTCTTTCGTGATCCAATTAATGAAATGCCAATTGTTGTAACTCCACTTTTTCCATCAATAGACATTTCTATACATTGGGTCACTGGGCCATCAAACAAAAATAAAAAATTCACTCACAACTCTCACCTGATGTAATAAAAAATTTCAACCAGTGAGACTAATATTCATTGATTGACAAACATTTCATGAATTTTGAGTATTAGGGGTTTGCCTTTGGATGTTGTTCAATTTTTTACTAACACCCAATGACTTGATATCCTGATAGTTAGACATCTTATTCTTCGGACTTAAGCTCTTTTTGTGTCAACCCCTCCGCCCCCTCCCCACTAAACCATATGACTACGGGTTAGGACCAAAGCCTCCAATCCCAAATTTCAAAAACTTTCATAAATAAGCTTGAAAATTCAAAGGATTATCCCTGAAATTCTAAAACTTCCATGAAGCTCCCAAGTTAGCTTGAGAAGGATGAAATCAATTCTGGTAGGGGAAAAAATCCTTTCCGAAAGACTTCTGAAGACTAAAAAATATTCCCTAGCTTATGAAGGCATGTCAAACACTACCTTAAACTTGACATCTCCACAAAAAAAAGACATAAAATGGTCAATGGATAAATCAGATCAACTTCACCCAACTAAAATGAAATGCCCTCTCCTTTGGATTGCAAGCTACAACATCACACTATCAACTCCAAACTCTTACAAAGAGAGGGGCCAACCTTCTATATTACCTCTAGAGGAAACAATATCTTGCATCATTGAAGAACTATCAAGTCTTCTCACTCAAGAAAGGGTACAATAATATTTGTTTCCTCCTACAATTGACCTAGTAAAATCCACTCACATTAAAAAATACATGAAGAGTGTCAGAGATAAATCAACATATACATTCACCTGACTAAACCACACATCCCATATTCATCACATGTAACTTGTTTCAGAGAAAGCCTCCACATGTAGCATTCATTTATGAAAAAAGAAATAGTTATCGTCCAAGCAAAACTATATAATAAATTCAACTCATCACTCATACATAATTAGTAAACAAACACAACAACTTATAACTTATCATTACAAACATATATTGTAACCATCATAACAATAATAATGAAACATTGAATATCAATTTCATTTCATCAACAAAGAAATATATACACTTATATGATTCACTTAGGCTTGCTGGAAACTGAAGAAAGGAGACCCACTCTCCACCCAACCCTAGGCATGGCTATATTGTTTATTTCTTATAGTTGGCCACCCTCAAGCTAGATCTAATGCATTAAGAGGAAGCTTCTCTCAGGGTTCTTCAAATTTCAAATCAAAGTAAAGGACATGTAGGCCACTCTTCTTCACATATAGGAATTGGGATTATGCTTTTCAATTATTGACGTAGGGCCTATTGACACATTAAAGTATGGATACCATGGACCTACATGACATAAAAGGGAGCCTTTCACTCTCTACCAACCCATTAGTGCTTCTCCTTTTCTCGATGCCTTATGTGCTTGAATAATACAAACCATTTAGAATTTTCTCTTGGACCTTTTATTCAAGTTGAAGCATTCCTCACTGATTTCCATATCCAATTTAGTTAAAATAGCAATTCCACATAGGATTTTTGTGACTTAGAAAGATTTATGTCTCCTTTTATTTAGACTCATACTCTTTGCACCCACATGTGGTTCTATTTCATTCACAAACTTCTTTTTCTCTCTCTCATACAACTCTCACATTCCTTGGATGCACTCTCCTCGCTTTTCACTTTGCTCTTCCTCTTTGTTTGTTTGTCTATTTATCTGTCTCCCCCACATGGCATTTCCCAATCATGAGAATTCAAGGTTCCTCCTCTAGTTGTGTGGTCAAACAAAACCAATACTCCTGGAACAATTTGGTACCACTCTCGCCCATTCTTCTCATAATTGTTTGTAGTCAGGTAGTTCAATTTTCAAATTAAAGATTTGGAAAATTAGTTCAAGATGGGATAGGAAACTTCCTAAACCACCCTTGTAAATTTTTCCTTATGCATCAAGATCTATCTTGGCTACTCTCTTCTTTAGATTTAGCAATATATTGAATAAAAGTTAATATTTACATCAATTGAAGTCTATCAAAGTACCCATGCTAGTCATTCAACCATTTTAAATTTTTGTTTAAATGATTTAGGCACGATGATAGTTGGATTGTCAATGCTAATTTGAAAATGTCAAATAAATATGATGAGGATAGGATTGTTAGCATTAAAAAAAAAAAAAACTAAAGGCGCTAACGATTGGATTGTGTGTGTGTGTGTAAAGTTTTAAAGCACTAATAAATCACACGTCAAAAAAGGAGCAGGTACTCAGACAAGCAAGCATTGGCCAAATAAATGGTGTGATATGTTGTTTCATGATTTCACATTGAAATTGATTTGAATTTCTGCTACCAAAGGGTAATAATGATTGTAAATTAGTGGTATGGTCGATCATTTTTATGTATGATTGATTTATTGTTTCATCATCATGTTTAATCTCAAGTTTTTATGAAAGGAATCATGCAGGGTTAATCTATTTTGTTGTGTTATCCACTAAGGTGAATAGTTATTTCAGACTCTTACATATTTGTGATCACATCCTTCTCTCATTTCCACTTCTTGTGGTTCTGGATGGTAGGAGTTATAGGAAAAAGTGACAAGTTGCAAAGGGGGGAAACCCTGGAGACATGATCTCCTCGAAAGATATCCAAATATTTGAGAATGATTTCGAGAGGCTGGTTGTGAAGAGTTCTTTTTCAGATGCAATGATTATCATGATGGGGTTGCTTGAGCCTTTGCTGAAGGGTTTGATGGTCAGGGGGTCACTGTTGGAGATATTTCCTTCCCTGTCATAGAGGAAGTGGTTGCAGAGGCTACAAGCCTCCATGTTGATGGAGAACACTAGTTTAAAAACCACACTTTGGCTAGAATTGACATTCCTTTCTTCTTAAAAGATGAATATAAGGACAGAACATGGTGTTTGGAGGTGCAAAGATCTTGGCTGAAGGATGAATGACACCTGCTCCTTAGGATCACTTAGTCTTATTTCACCTATGAAGGGTGCTTCAATAGACTCAATATGTATCATTTTCATTTTCTTGCTCACATTGCTATAGAGGTGAGAATGAATGATCCTTTATTTTTACTGATGAGTCTCAAAAATATGTCAGCAAGAGTGAGGGCCAAACCTGATGTATCATCCCACTTCATTTATCATAAGAGCCTAATCAATTTATTAATTGAAAACCATTTAAGGAAGGTTAACAAAACATGGGGGCATTTTCTTTTGTGGGGAGGTTTTGTAGAGTACATCTCACCTAAACCTAAGGCCATTAGAAAAAGGAATAAAAGTAAGAATCCTGTTGAACCGCACCAAACCTTAGAGGATGGGACTTCGTCTGTCTACACTAGAAGCCAAAGGAAAAACATGATGACCAAACCTCCTCCTCTCTTTCTTGAAATGAGAAAGGTCTACACGAGAAGAATTAGGAGAATTCTAGAAAGGAAAGCCATGTCTCCTCCTCTTATGTCATCTCCTGAACATACAAAAGTTTTTGAACCCGAGACAGAGAAAAAAAGTCTGTTAAGGAGCCCACACTAGCTGAGATCTATGGGGAAAGAAGGCTGCACACTATACCACTAAATAAATTGAGGTTGAAATTCAAGCTCAAGCAAAACCCTAGCCTGACACAACAAGTAATTGAGGTAGATAACACACCTCATAGATATATGGTCATAAACAAAGATAAAATTGCTAGTTCTAGGAAGCCTAAAAATCAAAGCAAAGAGCATACTGCAATGTTTAAGAAGACCAGGAAAAGGAGACAAACTGAAGTCAATATTTTGTTGGAGGCATCTAGAAAACTCCACTGAAGCATTTACAATGTAGATTCTTGTTTTGCAAATAGTCTTTTGGGCCCATTTTGATGAAGTGCAAATAGTTAATCCGTTAGTGATATTTTTGCTTCATTTTGGATGAGCGCTGACAGTTAGATAGTCAGCACAAATTTGGCTCTATTTTGAGGTTGTGTGATATAGGTGGATATTGGTGGCCACCCACCTATTCCACTTGGACCTCCACCAACGTTTCTCTCAGTTTTTCAGTTTCCTTATTTGTAGCACAATTTACTATTTTTGGCAGTTTTTCGGGTCTTGAACTCCCGGAGCCGTTTTGAGGACCTAAACGATGTTTTTTGGGAAACTTGAGAGCAACATGGGTCCATGGACTAATGTTTCTTGTTCAAAAGTTGTAGTCCTCGAATAGATCTTTTTAACGAGGTATTGTTCACGTCAAACAGAGATCGTATGCCAAAGTTACGACCTCGGGAAGTTGATGTACCAATTTACCCAATCAAGGCCCATAATTTGGCGCTTCATCTCCTAGGGTTAGGTTTTTGGATGTTTAGGGTTTTCCATTGTTTCTCAATAATAAATATGCCTTTGAGCCTCATTGTAAGATAGTTAAGAGGCATGTAGCCACCATATCTCTTCTCAGAGATAAGCTACAATCGCCCAAGCTAGTTTATTTCCATTTATGTTTGTAAGCATATTTCAATATTTTACATTAATGAAATGAAGTGTTATTTCTGTTGCATCTATGTATTTATGGTCATATCTGTAATTTGTTGCATTCCTTTTTAAATCCAGATCACTGTGTTGACATTTAATCTATTAGTGGTTCCCAACTTTTCTCCCAATTTGAGGTATGTGAGTTAATCCGTTAGCGCTCGGGAAAAGACTATTTTTAAAGGCAACAAGGAGCATTTTGGAGAAAATTTAGCCTTGGAGGAAGGATGTACATATCAAATTCCACTTTTGTGGATCAGAACCAAATTTCAAGGAAGAAATTGCTATACCAAGCATGATGATGAAGCAAGGTTTTCAGAAAATCTGGGTAGGATATTAGTAGTCAGTTTTGATCCTTAGCTTCAGCTAGGTCTTCAACAACAACATAGTTCCCAGATACGGAATATTATCATCTTGTTTTATTATTGAGAAATGTAATGTATTTAGTTTTAATTAGAGATTTACTTAGCTATTTTGAGACTTTTGTAATTAAGGTTTTTCTAAAAACATGCTTATGGTTTTGTAAGTACTCTATAAAGTTGATAATGAAAGAAAACAAATGGCTCAAAAATATGGGAAAGAGTTTAAATCTGTGTATGTGCTCTGTTTATGCTAGTTAATCCTAGGTGACTAGTGATAAGAAGAACATAGTGTTTCAAAGCTGAGAATTCATGTGTTGATATGTCCTGGTCTGTTTCTTGGTGAATGTGTTTACCTATGTTATTTTCATTAAATGTTTCTCTTCTTTATGCTTGAATGAAGGTATTAAAGGTGGAATTCATACTTCATTTTCATGCTTTGTCTTTACCATTCAAGTATCACTTTTCTTTTCTAAACTGAATATAATTATTTAATCAGATTCTCTGTTTTAAACAATTTTTTGTTATTTTCTCCTACCACTCTCAATAGCAAGGTTGTCTAAGGATATATCAACTATCCTTCTCTTAGCCTCTATCACTACATCCAACATCCTAGTGACCGCTGATTGATTTGAAATTTCTATGACTCCATGCCCAAGGATACACTTTCTCTTCCTTACCATCATTTTCAAAACCCTATTGAACTCATGATCTAGCCATTGTACTAAAGACACAACCAACTGTTGAGGTGACATTGGGTAGTTGAATTGTATAGGCGAGAGCCCTCTTTGGGTTGACGGGCTAGCCTTTGTCCCTAAAGATTGGTTTGAAAGAGTTACCTTAGAGTTTTGTCCTTTACATCAAAGGGAAAAATTGTGAGTGATAACATAAAGCATGACTATTAGAAATGACGAAGTACTTCTCGTTCTATTAATGCCCAAGAAACATGAAAAATATAACAATTGTAAATGATCTATCTAGAAATGTGTCCTTGCCACCATTGGATTTAGGATCACTTTTCAATGTTAATTTCATGTTTAAAATGTCAAATAAAAGTTCAAAAAATTTCAAATAAATGTATAGAAAGTGTTGTCACATTCCTCATGTAGGGAAGCTAAAAAGAGATCAAAACCTTGAAATTGAACGCTAACTGTATGACAAGAAAGTAAAGAAATATTAAGAAAATGTTAGATGAACCACAAAACCAATGTAAAAAAAGTAATCATGCACCGACAAGAAGTAAATACACCATGAATGAAGAATAATTAGCATCCATAGGTATATAAGGTGAATGTTCTCTCACCAATTATATGTATTTATTTATTCTACTAACATGATAATATTATAAAAGTTTGACATAAAGTTTTCAAGGAGACTGAATTTTGCTAATCTATAAAGGCTACCACAAAACCACTGCAAAGAGAAATAAAAATACACCAACAATGGGTGAATGCACTTAAAATGAGGAATATCATTTATTTACAAATGTATAGGATGGATGTTTTAACCTCTAACAATTTTTTTACAATGAATCAATCTCTAACCATGCTAGTGACCATGATAGTTTTATAAGGATTTGGTTGGGTATCCAAAAGTGTGACCTAAGCTATAAATATATTTATGTGATGAGAGAATCATTTGATAGATGGATTTTAGAAATATTTTGGATGTGAGGAAGTTGCACTTAAAGAATCTTTTAATAGATGGGATTTATTGTTTTCGTCTCATAGGGTTCCTTTCAATCATGCCTATGTGAAGAGCACCTTCATTGTGCATTCATAAACAATAGGATAGTACTATATTTTACACCTTAAAATTTTTGTATTAATTGCCCCTTCAAAACTTAAACCATAAGTTTTTTGTTTTTTTGTTTTTTTGTTTTTTGTTTTTTGCTTTTTGTTTTTGTTTTTTTGTTTTTTGTTTTTTGTTTTTTGTTTTGTTTTTTTTTTTCTTTTTTCTTTTCTGCTTGTTATTTCCCTAGGGGGACATATAACATCCATTTCGGCATATTATTTCGATCATACATCGCCGAAATTTTTTGGGGTGCTAAAGTCGACATTAGGTATAGACATTTATTTATTTATTTTTAAAATATTTTTCTAGATTTTTATTGAATGTCTGAGTGTTGGCATGAGGTTAGAGTTTTGTGCCCAAGATGGGGTGGTAGGATGATGTGAGTATGCCATCTAGAGCCGTACAATCTCCATTCAGGGCATAATTACGATGATATAGCTAACTAATGTATTTAATTTGGATCGATAACCATGAATGCAACTCTACCTTTAAAGGTTGAACCAATCATTGGGAAGAGATCCTTTATCGTGGCATTCAAAGAAAAAACTAAATATCCATTGCATTGGTGGTCGTAATTGAAGGGTGAAATAGTTGGGTAGTTGTTTCTTAGATATGACAACTTTACATGAGGGATAAGTGGCGTGACTTGATTGGGCTGCGAGGTGACTTGTCATTCAACATGGCTTCCCATGTCACCCTAGGAACAAAAGCCTAAAAGAAACAAGAAGAATGCTTTAAGAAACATTGGGGTGATGATCTTCAAGGTGAAATAAAAAAGGAGGTAAATGATGGGCCAATGGGAATTTCGTATGATAATGAAAATTCCATGTGGAGGGTTGAGTCACCCTGAGAATAAACTCCCAGAGGTAATCAAAGGTATATGTATTGAAAATTTCAGGGAGAAAAGGACAGGGATTACATGTAAGGCAAGGGAATAAAATCTGAATACAATAACTGGGAACATAAGAGGGAGGGGGACACATATGCTCATGTTTATTTATGAGCTATTGGAGTGATGAATGAAATCCCTAGGGAAGACCATTATTGGATGTTTGAATGTTATCATGAGGTTAGAATTTTAAGCCTAGGATGGGGCAACCAGATGACGTGAGTATTCCGTCTGGAGTTATTAGTGGTATTGACATTAAATATTTGCAAGGACACTTGAAAGTGTAAGTACCCATCTCCCTTTGCTTATCCATTCACAACCTAATTAGGGTGATGAATATTATCAATGTTTTCACATTAATTCTCCAAAAAATTTGTGCAAATATATATAAGTGTTTGTTATGGCATTGAGAATGACAAAATCTCCATTTATTATTCATTCATGGCATAATTATGGTGATGTAGGTACTGAATGCATTCATTCAGATTGATAGCCATGAATATGTCCAAGTGTATGTACGATAGTTGAGAATGACGCAATCTCCATTCAATGCATAATTTTGATGATGTAGCTAACTAATGCATTCAATTTGGATCGATAGCCATGAATGTAGCTTTGCATTTAAAGGTTGAACCAACTATTGGGAAGAGATGCTTGATTGTGGCATTCAAAGAAGCAACTAAATCTCCACTGTACTGAAAGTCATATTTGAAGGGAGAAATAGATAGACAATTGCTTCTTGGAAATAAAGCATAGGTAAAAATAGAGAATTAAAAAAAATATGCATATGTTGTCAATCAAGACTATGGTACTCTGTAAGTCAAAAATTATAAAATAAAATATATAATCAATACCAACTTTGATTTCTGGTAGTGGTGATCATAGTAATGCAGTCTGGATATATAATTAATGAGGTGTTGTTGGGCTAAATAAATAATAAAAACAAGGACATAATAATAATAATAATAACACATACTTACAACTTTGTAACAATGATATGTAGTCTGCGTATATTATTTTTGCAAAATTTTGGAAACTTGGTGTGGCATATGACAATTTCATTTATCTGGTGGTTGTTTTGTGCTTACTTTTGGTCCAACGTTCACCACCCTACAAGTCTAACAAAAGTATCCCTAGGGTTCAAGCTGGTGCCTACCATGGATTAATGGAGTGACCATAGTTTTCTTATGCCTTTTCTTCTTGTTGTGAAGATTTGCATCTTGTGCCATTAAATTAGCCAGACAGAGCCAAGGGAACTACAAAGGACTCGACTCGATAGGTTTTAACCCAAGACCTTTATCCCCATGTTTTCTATACATGTACAAATAAACACCAAATGAATGCCTATCCAATTTGGAATAGATTTCATTAATTGGGTGCAAAATTTTAGTGATATCTTGAATTTCACAAGATTGAAGTTCTATGTATTGCAAGAGCTTCTTCCTATGAATTTTACCCCATTTTTAATAGACCCATAGGTTCAAAAAATCAACGGAGTTTGGGATTGATATAAAATTTGACTAGTAAAGTTGTCCAACTCAAGTAGGGAGGAAGGAGTGCTACAAGTTTAGCCTAATCCCTAAAGGTAGAGCGTGAGAACTTCCTAAACAACAGTTACATCATATAAAATTTAACATGTTTAGATATCAGAGCCATTTATTATCCCACCTAGTAAAACCCTAGGAACTAGAGATTGTAACAGATACGTGAGAATTAAATGCTCTAAAACCCTAGATCATGTCAACAGACGGGAAGGGGATTTCTATATTAAAGGCATTCAGTATCCTATCTAGTAAATCTCTAAGAACTAGGGATTGTAACAAACACATGAGAATTGAATGCTCTAAAACCCCACATCATGTCAACAAACTGGAAGGGGGTTTCTAGATATGGGCGACTTAGAAAGCCATGTGTGGCATAAATGAAATGTGATACATGCAGTGTGAGGTTTAAGACCTAATAATGTTACCATGACAACATGTCATGCTTATATATGAGACTCTCAAAGCAACATGTCATGCTTATATATGAGACTCTCAAAGTTTTGAAATGAAAATTATAGTTTTTTAATACAATTGTAGAAATGTAAAGATGTTGATGTAGTGAGTTTTGATTTTTCTATGGAGCATAAAGAACCTTATGCTTGCCTAGTAAAATAATGCATTAATTATTCACAGAAAGATTGATTTATAGATACTACCATTAAATGGTTTGCAAAATTAATAGCTTCAGTCATTGAGGTTTTTTTAAAACATGCATTTGTAGGTTTTTTAAAAATGTGTTATTTTGACAAAAGGGTTGGGATGAATCCACAAAATAAAATAAAATTACGAACAAATTGTGACAGACATTCATTGGGATGTTTTCTAAAATAACCTGAATATTTAATATCGAAATGCGAGGATAAGAATAATTAAGCATGCATACATAGTAGTCATTTTCTTTCAATTATATCCATTTCATCTAGTAGATGCATCATTACCCAACAACTTTTCTTCCACCATCTGTACAGAGAAAGTAAAAATTAATTTTGATTATGGAAAAAAAACATTATCCAACATTTATGCCTGTAAAATAATTCTAAGTATGATAAAAGCCAAGAAAAGGACAATTTGTTGGTAATCTTTCCTTAAATATTTTTCTTATTTATATATGCTTATATAACTAATTAATTATTTCTTAATTTTATTGTAAAGACATCTAATTATATATAGTTATAAAATCAATAATTCTTTCTAGATTTTATTATAGAATCAGTTGATTGTATGTACTTATAAAATCAATTAATTTTTTTTCTTACTTTATTGTAATATCATCTAATTGGATTTAAGCATTAATTTTAATTATAGTGCTATTTACTTTTTAAAAGTTATAAATATGTTGACGGTGCTAGAAATCTGTCAAATAAGGGGATCTCCTCGATGTGAAGTCCCAATTAGACCTCACACCATTTGGAATAGGATCATCTGGGATATCGACCTAGCTAACATGTATTCTTATAGGTTTTCCTTGGCTACAAATTTCAACACAAGAGAGTTATGCACAGGTAATCTTGGATCAGCAAGTGAGTATGCCTGGTGAGTGTTTGGTTGTATGTGTGTCAATATTCTTCTACTGTGGAGGGAGAGGAAAGTGAGCCTCTAGGAGAGAGGTAATAGTACCACCCTAGTAGGCACACACACACACACAAAATATGTGTCTAACATCCAACGGAATAGTCCACAAAGATGCGACAGTCATTGCAACCATTATAAACAAGAAAGACATATCTAACATCTAGCGAAATAGTCCATAAGGATGTGACAATTATAACAACCATTACAGGACATTCTCAATATGATAAGTACTAAAATAACCGAAATAGTTAAACTACTTTAGCACATATGAAAGAAAACATGAATTACAAACATCCATGGAATAGCCTTAGAAATATTCATAATCCATGCAAGAATAACGTGTTGGCCATGAGGCTTCCTATATTAAGTAAAAGTCACAAGCCACATGTATACAACAAACACCACTAGCCCCAATAGTGGAGTGTTGGAGCCACTCCTTGCTCCCCAAAAGAACTAGTTTGTCTCTCTAATGCCTTGCAGGAGGAGCCAATGTGCAAAGTGCTTTTCTCATACAATGAGGGTGTATATATAACCAATGGGGAGGTGATGCTTCACCTTCCTTATGACTCTTTGACTACCCTCATGACTGTGTGAATTCCTATGAATCTTCAACTTTACATGACTCTTCATATTTTGTACATGTCCTTTGGACATTCACTTTACAATACATTTTAGAATCATAAATTACATAATCCAAAATAATGATGTGGCATGTGACGACTCATGACATGACATGACACTGCTGACATGTATTTCTTGATGATATGGAAATGTCAAGCCATTCTTGTTGCTCCTTGCTATGTTTCTTCTTAAGGATGCTCTTATATCCACCTCCATATTGCTTAGAGGTAAGAAGTCTTCAATGATATCAAGTCTTGAGTTGTGGTCACAAACTGGTGTCCCTTTGCTTTCTCTTGATTGATAAGCTTTCATAATCAACTACAAAGATGCATTTCAATATGTTTCCCTCCTTCATCTCCTTCTTCATCATCTTGTCATGGTATGATCGGGTACCTAAACCTCTAGTTCACTCATGATGAGACGAGATCAGTCTGATAAGTCCCTAGTCTAAGATGGAGCATGTTGATCCACTAACTGAGTCGAAACCTGGTGGAAGGATGAGGGAGAGGATTAGAGATTGAAAAATTGTGCAGCTCAAGCAGTCAGGGGTGAAGCTTGAGCCTTGATACTGTGTAATGCGCAGTCTAGGATGGACTGAGGAAGAAAATTACACAGTCTGGGAGCTCAGTGAGCTAGGCTGAGGGGTTGGGAATTGATTCAGCCTATTGCATAGTTCTAGAAGGCACATGAGGATGGGTGATTGCTAAATTGTGCAAATCAGAATCTCAAGGGCTGAGATTGAGGTAATATATTGTGCAGTGCACAGTTGATGCCAGGCTGGAGGGTTGAATTGCGCAATTTTGGAGGCCAAGGTCTAGGATTGAGCACTAAAACTGTGCAGTGCACAGTCCTGGGAGGCAGGAACTACACATTAATTAGTGTCAAAAGGCAAGGTCATATCTAGAGGGCTAAGACTTCACAATTCACAGTTCAGGAGGGCCAAATGAGACTAGGTTTCTTGATTAGAGAGCTTTCATACATTGGCTAAGTGTAGGATCGGTGAGGCTGATGTGAATAGTGATAAGAATAGATTGTGATCAAACACTTAGAATACTTGATGACACAACAAAATAGATAATCTAAGACACATGAATACCATACTTCCCTCAGTGTGACAACTTTGTGACAACTTACAACAAGTGCAACACTAAAGATACACTTTGTGACGACCGTGACTACACTTGTGTGACAACACTTACAACTTTGGGAATGAGTGCGTCAAATGTTTACATGGTAGGATTAACTAAGTTTCAAAAATATAACCCCTTGAAACCACCAAAAAAAGCTTATATACATCGTGTGACATTTAACATGCGAAGAGACGACATTTTTCTTTTCTCGCAAAAGGGACCAAAACACTTATAGAAAACACGAAATGGATTTCAATATTTGTGACGACAATATACAAGACCAAGGTATGATCTGAAATTTTGTGCAAGCCAACATTTTGGAGGGTGTTGTAGCAGCGACAACAATATCATTTATAATTAAAATTACTTTTTCATTAAATTACATTACATATGCTTAATGCATTAGCATTAATACATTATGCTCAATAGATTAGTGTTTATTAGTTAATTCTATTGTTAATTAAGTAATTTCCTTTTTCCAAGAAGTAACTGTCTGACTATTTCACCTTTATTTTGATGTTTTATGTTTTGTGTAAAAAATAATAATGTGCAACATTGCTCATGGTATCTTATTGCTTTTGTCCCATCACAAGTGCAACTACTTTTTTTCGTTTTCTTTGAGGAAGGGGGATATCATTACCACGTTCCGAATAGTCAATTATACTGGCTTTTAACATTTATTGCTATTTTATTCGCTTCTTTTAAAAACAACATAGTTCTAAACCTTCTTTTCATAAAACATATTTGTAGTGAAACAATTTACCATAGTAATATAATAGAATCTAGGATATGCAAACAAAAAATACGTTTGCATTAAGTGAGCCAAATATTCAAGAAATTGATTTGGTGCTTTCTACCTTCAATCTATTTTGGTTGAAACATTTCCACTACTATCCAAGAGATTGTCTATTTGATTAATTTTTTGTTCTTTTACAATTTTTACATAGATCGACAAAAATATTAGAAGGCATAATCAACCACTTATGATATTGCTTAAGCTGTGAAGATTATTCGATTATTTATTCAATGCAAAGTGAACTAGTTCCCAGTTATTTGCAACGCCTTCACAATGTTGATAACATCGAAGCATATTTGCAAGGATTGTCTACTCCTTCTTCCATTGCACAAGGTTCATCTACACTTAGCTTAAGATGCTTTTTGCATAGAATGATTCTCCAAGTGGTTGTCAGTCCCTGTCAACATTTGGTTATACACAACCAGAAAAAAATACCTTTGTTTTAATGATGACATCCCTAGTTATGTGTATACTATTTTGTTCCACAACGAAAATCTTGCATGTGGCCACTTTGAACCATTGCTAGTATATCAATCAATAAGGATTGCAACAATGATTCCTAGGCCAATTGTTATGTACCAATGTACATATCATTGTCTATCCAGAAACTTTGACAGGTTTTCTATTTGATAATCGTTGTTTGAACAATTATTTTTAGTCAATGGCATAATTACCAATGATTTCCATGATTCATTGTTCTAATCCATTTGCAAATTTGCAAAAGGGTTTGTCACATATTTTATGATAAAGACAATTGCACAAACCTTTTACAATTGCTATGTTGCTAATGACAATAAAGAAATAGGATATTTGGAATTGCATTCATATACTGAATTCATTCAAGAAGAAGTAGCATTGTCAATTGGCAAACTTACATTATTAATTTGGCAATTCCATATGAAACTGGGCATGTAGAAGGAAAATATTTTTCAATCCAATGGTTTTCTAAAATGCTTGACATCAATATATGTGTTTTGTCTATTGAAATAAAGAACATATCTAAAATATTTCATCCATCAAGTGCTACAAACAATGTACTATACCTGATGCATTTTCCCATATGTTCATCGGATGGGCATTACCAATTGCTTTCACATATTGGCAGTATGGACAACAACAAATGTTTTCATTCTATTTCTGCAATTATTACATGTAGACAAGATATAAAAAACTTCAATAAAATTCATGTCGCTCAAAATCACAAGATAATTGATAATGAGCATGGTCTTGTTGCATCTTACTTTGTTCCATGTCTCCAACTGTCCAAATCCAAAAAATGCAAAACATGAAAAAAACTATTTGAAATACAAAAAACATATACACTATTAAACCAAAATGTAGAAATATCCCCCCCCAACCCCCCACCAACCAAAGTGCAAGGAAAATCAATGTCAGGTACTTGCAACAATGATGACAAATCTTGCATTTGGTTGTGGTGATTAAAAACAAAATATGCATGCATGGCTCTTTATTGCATCAAAAAAAAAAAAAAAAACATGTAAACTCAATCAAATCAACTAAGGCATATTTTCAATCATTTCAAGGAACTCCTACATTTGCATGCTCTATTTGTGAGATATTGCACTTTGTAAAAGATATAAGATCCATCTCCAATAGCACATTGTCCACTTTTATATCCCTTGTTCCTTGCCCAGGCTCAAAGGATATCAATATCAATGATCAAATTTGCCTATCTTGTAACAATGCTATTACTCATGAAAAAAACTTGCTTTTGCATCATCTTTGCATATTCTCCAAAATCAAAGAATTGAATATGTGGCATTAATCACACCTCTAGAAGAAAGGCTAGTTGCACCAAGAATGGATTTTGCACAAATACGCCAACTTGGTTATAAAAGATCCCAAATAGGGCTAACTGGCACAATTATAAATGTGCTTGTTAACTTAGAAAAAATTCAAACAACATTACCTAGAGATATAAATGAAACAATGACTATTGCAATCATGATAAAAAGGAAAATGGAGTACAAGAATGCTTACTTGTCTAGTAACATTCGACCAAATCATGTCATGCTTGCTTTAAGTGACTTGTGCAACACATCACTTTACCAAAGTGAAGGCATAATCATTGATAAGAAATGGGAAAATAATTTCAACCAACATGAAGAAGAATGTAGCAACCAACTAACAAATATACAATAAATTGAGTCAATTTATGATGACAATGATGTTGAACCAGTATCTAAGACTCTTGTGCAAGGATATTCAGAATCACCCTTGATCAATGACCTTCAGACTAAAATATCGCAAGTTGCGCCTTCTAAAGGATTTCATCCGATCCAAGATAGGTTTTCTAAATAGCTAAACTTCCCCACATTATTTTATGGATGTTCTCTACCAACCGACATGATCAAACACTTTCCTTATCAAAAAATAACATAATGGGAACTCTTACATAACTTTAAATACTTTTCGACATATATTACCAACAATTGTTTCAAAGCAATACATGTATTAATAAACCAAGTTTTGATTTTTTCATGGATTTCTATTTGCAAAGGTGAAATGAAGGGAAAACAACTACTTTCTAGAGATGTTAAGAATAGACAAAATCTTCACAAAATATTGCAATCATCAATTTTATATCGCTATTTAAAAGAAATGCATACATCACCTGATTATTTTGAAAGCCTTAGAAAATACATTTTCACAATGATACACCAAATTGGACCACCTACATTTTTTTGTGACTTTCAAAAGTGTCGACCATCTTTGGTGTCCATTGATAGATGCATTCAAAAAACATGGATCCAATAACATGTGTCCAATTAACAATGTTATTCTTCAAACCTCAATTAACACATTTATCATAAATCATTTGTTCATTTGTAGTTGTTACTATAGGCATAGAATCTCAACACTACACAATTTGATCTCCAAGAATGATGAATTCTTTGGAAAAGTACAAGAATTTATTTTCATTACAGAATTCCAAAGTAGACGAAATGAACATGACCATGGCTTGCTTTGGATACAAAATGTACCATTTTTTTGACATTCTTTTGGTCATGGTGTTGTTGCATTTATTGATCAATAGCTATCTTCTTATCTTCTTATTCATATTTGTTGTCTGAAGAAATAAAATCTATACACATCATCATACTACAACTTGCGAAAAATATCATCACTCTACCTATATGTTTAATATCCCATTTCCTCCCATGAATAAAACTATTATCTTAGAAACACTTGAACAAAGTGCTAATAAAAATAAACAATTGAAAAATAACTTTATTTTCGCATGGAAAACAGGACCTATGTTAGAAACAAAACATTTGATATTTTCTTGACAAACCTTGGAGTATCAGAACCTGAATACATTTCCCTTCTTCCTCTTGTGTTTCATGCCCTTTCACATTGCTACAAAGGAAACCATCTGATATTTAGATAAATTCCTTTGCAAAAAAAATCTCGTCATTATGGCAGACAAATACAGATGCACAACTCATCCTAGATGCATACGCTGCAACATCATATTATAGTTCCTATATGAAAAAAATGGATCAGATAACGACATTTGCATTCAAAAAAATTAGGAAAGAGTGTTCTTACAATGAAAATAAAAAAAAAATGAAACTATTTGTATTCATCGTCTCAAAAAGTGATGGTTATTAACACATCTCCAGTTGAAAAGCAAATATGTATCCTCAAAAGACCTATTCTCTTGGAACAAGAGCCCGATGATTATGAAGATATTATGTGCTCATCAACCATTAACAAGTACATTGCATGTCCTCCCGAATTTGAAGATATTTGCTTAGAAGAATATACTTCAAAGAACTTAACTAGAAAACCATATTCTAGTAGAAAGAAGTGTGCCTGTATCATACGATTCATACATTAGAACCAACACAAATACATTGAAAACTATTATAGAGAAAAAATCACGCTATACATTCCATATAGAGAAATTGAAAACAACATAAAAGCAAACCATGCAACATGGACTGAGGCATATTTCACTCAGAAACATGTTATTGACTCCATCGAAAAAAAAATCTTTGTTGCAATTGCGTCATGGGGTGACATTGATGTTATGGCAACTAAAATTGAAATAAAAAATGACAAACTTTTTTCATTTGGAATTTCTACTAATAATCATACTGTCCTCGAGAAAAATGAAAAACATGATATTCAGTATGACATAAAACATACGATGTGTTCTACCTCCATTTCAACAACAATTGAAGACCCCAGGCAACCTTTTGTTTTGGACACAATAACCTATTATGGATATTAGAAGAAAACTTAATGAAGAACAACATGCAATAACAAAATATATTATTATATGTAAAAATAAAAAAATTCATCAATATCAATTTATGTATCTTTAACTGGAGGTGTAGGAATAGGGACAACATTTACTGCGCAAGAAATCTATTATGCATTGTTGCACTATTACAATAAAGCATTGCAAAGTGATCCTCTAAAATAAAAAAATACTCCTTATTGCATTTACTGGCAAGGCTGCATATATTGCAAATGGTCTTACAATGCATTCACATTGCATTTGCCATTTTCATCATGGAGCATGGTTCCATTAAGTTCTAATACATTGGTTGTACTAACCAAGACTTTTTCTCATATATGAGTCGTCATTCATAGGATCTCAAATGCTGACGAAAGGCTTCATGAAATCATGCATACACCAACAACATGATTGAATCTTGATACTATATATGCGGTGATCATTGTTAGGAACAACTTGTGCATGATCAATGAATATTTGAGTAGATAGGTTGTAAGGCTATGACACTTGTTAAATTTTTTGAGCTATGCAAAGTCATGCGACAAGAAACAAATGCTTCATATGAATTCTAAAGAGAACTAGAACATGTTTGCAAACCATTGACGACATTTCTTATTTAAATAAACATTGTTACGGACACCAAATGACCCAACATTCCCATATCTCTTCTATTTAAACAAATATGTCCAAGAACACAATGAAAAATGTTATCTCTCATTGACTTAGAAACAATCACTTTGAAAACAATTGACAAGAAAATAGATTCAACGAAAAAGAATAACCACAAAAACATTAGAATGGATTTTCCTTCTACTATTCTCCTTAAAAAAGGAATCTTGGTCAAACTAATAGGTGGCAGTTATGACATAAAAGATGGATTGGCCAATGGTGCTAAAGGAAATTTTAAGACATACACAAATGATGACAATGACATTGTTTGGATTGAATTTGCGGATCCAATGATAAAAAAAATACAATGAAACAAAATGTATTTCTATTTCAAAAACAATATACCTACTACTTGGACACAGGTGAAAGCACATTGGAGATGGGTTACACTTTTTGGTGAAATAGGGTGCGTTTGTATGGAAAAAAAAGGGCTCGATCAAGCTCCTTGGGTGCTAAGAAAGTAGCATTATCGAGGGTTAAAAACAAACCCTTGATTGAGTTATAATGCTCGATCAAGCTATAATGCTTGATCGAGCTATAACGCTTGATTGAGCATTATGGATTGATCGATATTTAAGGATCGATCGAGCCCTTTTTTATTTATATACCTCTCTTGTGGTCTGCACATGCCATTTTCACAGAGTGCAGGTAAACTAAGAGCTCGACCGAGAGTGTGACAATAACTCGACCAAGAGTATTGGAGCTCGATCGAGCATTTGGAGCATGGAGCATTCAAATCAATCTCACCAATGACTCCACCAACGTCCCAAAATCTCAAACGAAGGTAGGTATTCTATCTTTTTTGTCCTTCTTATTTATTTATTTTTTGCAAAGAAAAAGAAAACATGAAATCCAAATAATTTAAAAAGAAGAAACAACCATACAAAAACCATGAAAACCACAAAAAAAAACCCTTCAAAAGAACTTAGAAAATCACAAAACCAACCAAGAAAAAAAAAAAAAAAAAACCTTCAAAACAACTTAGAAAACCATAAAAAAAACCCTTCAAAACAACCTAGAAAAGCATAAAAAAAAACCCTTCAAAACAACCTAGAAAACACTTTGAAACCACCAAAAAAACTTTAATTTAGGTTTATTATTATTATTATTATTATTTTAATTTAATTTTATTTAATTTTTTAATTTTTAATTTTTGTTGTTGTTTATTAAATGCATATTTGCTAATTTTGAATGGTAAAAACATTTATTTCATAATTATTTTAGGTTTTAAAATTTTACATTAGGAATTTAGTGATTTTTTTTTTTTAATGCATTTTAAATTTCTAGCAAATTTGACCGAAAATATACCCCAAAAAAATCCAAAACAGAAAACAACGAAACTATAACCAATATAATGAGTTAACTAGGAGCTTGAGATTTCCAAGATGAATATGGTTGCTCACAGTGAACCTCTATTTGTAAAATAATAAAGTTTATTTATTTTATTATTTTAAATTTAAATCAATTTATATTTTAAATATTTTTTAAATAATAAATATAGTACGATTCTAATTTTAAAAATAAAATATTAATCTTTAAAGTTAAAAATCTAAAAAAAAAATTGTTATATATATTCATTTATTTTAAATAATTTTATGTTACGTTAAATGGTTATAAAACTATGTTATGTTATATATATACATATATATATATATATATATCAAGTCAGTAGTAGCATAGATGCAACATCAGAGTTGCGTAGCGGTTGGTGGGAAGCAGCAGTCAAACATCAGCAACGTGACAAAGGATGATACAAAGGCAGGGTGTGTTACACAGTATTTTGTCACACTTTCTGCACTTCCCTGTGACATACCTCGAAGTGCCCGAAACATGACCATTATACAGTATACTCATCCATGTATATAGCTCAAATCCCTCCTAAGACTTTATCTGGAAAATACCTTGAGCTTTCCCTAAAGAAATAACTCTTAAAACCTAAAATGAGGATCATCGCTATTATGAGGCTTAAAACAATGATTGTCGCCTGTTGCACTATACTTGACCAGCAATGGCATCGCTGTGTTCCCTTGCATACCCACGATGATCCCAAAAAGGTAATTTTCCCAAAGAAGATGAGAATATTCGTGATCTAGAAGCTTCCAGAGCGGCGATTTGGAGGTTGTTTCGCATAGATGAGGTCGAATTCTCCCAACTTGGCCTCTTTGTCTTATCTCTATGAGCTACCTCCTTGAGATGAGGGACTAATCCTATCTTTGGAGAAGTCCTAACTCCCTTTCCCAACCTATAAATTCATCGTCTCCCATTACCAAATGGTTGGTCTATGTCTATTTGCACCCTTATGCTAAGATTATGCCTAGAGGATATTCATTTGACTTGGAGGAGTGCTTGGAGAGTTCTTGGCTTGGACTTGGATTACCACTCAAGGAGAGCCTATCAACATTAAGACTTTGGTTGTAAGATTCCCCTTATTTTCTAATTATGCACAACTGTTGGTTCATCTTCCCAAAATGTATATGTTCATGTATCATTTAGCTTGACATTCCTTGATCAGTTAAGTAGGTTTCTATTGGATTTTCTATTTGTTTTTCCATGCCTTTTTGTGTCTTGATCATTTGTGCAGGTGCATAAACACTGAGAGATGCAGGAACAAGGCCGTGACACAAGCGGTTTAGGGTCCTTAGCAAAGGAAATTGGAATAACATCAAAACAAGGTAGGCCATCTCCTTCGTTCTTCTTTTCAATTATAACCTAGGAAGGTGTCTAGTTGATTGTCACTTTAGTTTCTAGACCCACTCATTGGGCTAGAGGGATCGTCTCTGTCCACAGAGAGGATTAACCTTGTCAACAAAATGGCGACTCTGCTGGGACCAGAGAGACCACCAGGCATGATGCTAATAGCATGACGAGTTGCTCATTAGATAGTGGGCGCAGACTATGAAGAAGGGGGAGACCCCTTAGCTGAGATGGAGCGTAACCTGGAGGCAATAACTCGAGGAGTCCCAGAGTATGCCACTATTGATGAGGTTCTACTACATTGGAAGAGACACACAGTGGGAGTATCTGCGAAACTGCGTTGGTTGTTAGGTTGAGTAATCAGAGCAGTCTCATGCTGTCATGAGCACCGTGTAGGCTGGTAGCCTTTCTAGCTCTTTTACACATTTTGTAGGCTTAGTTTACACTTTTACAAAAAATCATAAAACTTGAAAAAATACAAAAAACAAGTTTTTACCTATATCGGTCCACTATTCTCCTAGTGGCAGAGGTAGATCTGGATCCCACTTGAAATCTATGCCAACGTAAGCATAATTGTCTACCATGAGTAGTTGGCGTTCTAGCCAAGAGAAAAATTGTGGTGGGTAATGCATATGCTGACCCGTTCCTCCTTGAGGCATGAGTTGACTCCATCTCACTAGTCTCGGATCTCAGGGGGCAGGATTTGGTACGTTTGCCCACTGATATTAGAATAAGGGCACTCACTCTAAAAACAAGGTCACCAGTATCGATCCGAACCCAAATTGCTTCAGGTGTCCATGCTTCCCCTTGGTTAGTTGCCTTTTCATATTTGTCAGAAGGCCTCCACACTAGTTAAATATGGTGGGAGTCAAACATGCAATAACATATTGGAATTGGGATTTTGAAGCCTCATGCAAGGCTTGTGTGTCAGATACACGCGCCATAGTGAGTAAGATCGTTCTTAAGACAAGGTTGTTGGTGATTGTTGCTATCTTCACCTTCCCTCCATTGGTCATTTCAGCACCTAGACAATGTCTCTGGACTAGAGTCCTCATACTTTAACCTCTTGGGCGAGATCCAAAGAGTTGAATCGCTTCCCCTAGCCGGGACAATACCGTGATGAAGTAGATATCCACCTCCTCAAGTTCTAGTTCCTAGCCTTTTATGATGAAGATCTCTCGATATACATCCCAAAGACTGATTAAGTAAGGTAACAATTCCATCTAGGTCCTTAACCCTGTGGTCCTGAAGAACTTTAGCAACCCACAATTCCTCAGAGCATTTGTGCATTCAGGATTCTAATTTGGTTGGTGGTCTTTGGCCTCATGGCCTCTTTCTTTCCATTCCAAGACCATGATCTCCTACAAAACATCATTTAATATCATTTAACGCCAATTAATGCTTTTTTCATGGATTAAAATCATAAATTTTTGCCTAAAAAGAGGCTTTTCC
Organism: Pinus tabuliformis; assembly: GCA_031772625.1. NCBI lineage: Eukaryota > Viridiplantae > Streptophyta > Pinopsida > Pinales > Pinaceae > Pinus > Pinus tabuliformis. Next base: position 695,947,756 of record CM062805.1, on the reverse strand, counting down.
TTCCAAAAATCCACCTTGGCACCATCATGCCTATTTTTACAAACAGAGCGATGTCATCACGTGAGCCTTTGGGCTTGAGCGTGATCATCGCGGGTTCGATGACCATACCCGCGATGATTGCGGTGCCCTAAAAATTGAAAATCCTCCTTTATAGCATATAAATTACCATTTAAAATGCATAAAAAGGTGATAAAATGCAAGAGCAGGGATGGGCCTCTTACCTATTGCAGATGGTTCGTGAAATGGCACCCTGGATCTCCTGTAACAACCACTTGAAAATCGAGAAAATTAGGGCACAAATGCACTTTTAGAGCTTACTATGGTAAAATGGTAAAAAATATATTTACTTTTGGTTATTTATAAGTTTTGCAAATCATTTTTGTCAATATTTTAATAATATTTTAATGTTTTTTCTCGATATCAGTGATGGGTGCATTTCTTTGTGCAGTTACAAGTACCTTCGAATGAACATTGATCATTATTGACTGATTCTTGCGATTTTTATTTGATCTCTTTTTCGAACTCATTAAATAAACAAAAAGGAACCCCCTTGGAGTCATTTTTGAGCTCTTTTCTGACTCTCGAAAACTAAAAAGATTGTCGAGTACTTGTCGTTTTGAACTTGTTAAAGTAAATGAATCAACGCCACCTCAGTATATGTTTACCCCTTTTCGGGCTGAGATTGACTATTTACGAAAAAGTTACAGTTTGATCGACATGGTCAAGAGGATCTCCCAAATATTATTTTCTACCTTTTTGCATTCGAGAGACAAATTACGAAAAGGGACATGATGGAGTTTTCTTTTTCGTCTCCTTTTCAAACTCTCTAAATATGAAAAAGATAACAAGTTATTCTTACGTCGGACTTGCTAAAATTTTACGATGAAAGACTCGTCACCATGATCAGACCGAGCTTCTCCTTCCTAGGGATCATACAACTTAATAGGATGGATCCATTCAAAGAATGAACTTACATGACCAACATATGTTATCCCCTTCAAGATTGTGATAAAAATAATTGGGGTACTCGCTAGAAATAGCAGGGAAAAATGAATATGAAACATCCTTTGTATCGACAACATGTCGCTCTTGAACATGACACTCTTTTGCTCTCGTGTCAGGTTTGGGATATCCTCACCCAGTCACTTGTCCTCCTAGGTTTGGGTGATCCATTTTACCTCTCATTTGACTATTCCATATTGTCATCATGACCTTTAGTCATATGTCGAGTCAGATGCTGCCACACTCCGGAGTCATATCGCCAGCGCTCAAGAGAAGCCCAATCTATAGTTATTTACCTATACACTGTTTGAGTCGCTGTTACAGTCATGAAAATTATTCCACTTTATTCCTTATTTCGTGTCGATGATGGGGGATCCATCATCGCCCTCCTTCGAAGGGTCACTTCTTGTCGACTTCAGCTCGTTATCCAGGAAGATGACTTAGAAACTCACTTTTAGTACCTTAGAGCTTGCATGCCTTAATGGAAATTTCTTCGCATTCGACGACAGGTCTTCATCGTTGGCTTTCGATCGAGTGATTCCACGAATGTTCAACTTCAACTTCATTATCACTTTCACGGATTGTATTGTTGTACCTTGAGGGCCATTGTCATTATTGGTGGTTTCTCTCATACCTGTTATTGGTCTACATCATTGCTTGGTAATCAGGTGGTGTTATAGCATGTTCAACTTCAACACATTCATTCGCATGTTAGAATTCGTACTTTGATTGGGTCAGGATGGAGCGCAAGACCCTAGGTCTTGTCTAATATGACTCAAGTTGCATTGAGTTATATGTTGTTCATGATTGTACACATGTTTCTACTATACAGATGGTTGTGACCATACCGTGGGACTTTATATTTATGATGATCCTCGTTATCTGGATGGCTGTGCCCATACCATGGATCTTTTCATATAGTCTTCATCATCTGGATGGCTGCATCAATGTCATAGATTCATGTCTTGATCTCAGATATGTATGTGTACATGCGTCCTTGATTTGCAGGTCTTTCGACAGTGCGTGTCCTCGTCCTTGCAAGAGCTCGTAAAGCATCTAAGCCATTACTCTTCATTCTGTCTTCATGCTTTAGGGGGCATCTATTACATAGTATTTTGTCACACTTCTTTCACTTCCCTGTGACATACCTCGAAGTGCCCGAAACATAACCATTATATAGTATACCCATCCATGTATACAACTGAGATCCCTCCTAGGACTTTGTTTGGAAAATTCCTTGAGCTTTCCCTAAAGAAATAGCTCTTAAAACCGTAAAATGAGGATCATCACTCTTATGAGGCTTAAAACAACGATGGTCGCCTATTGCACTGTACTTGACCAATGATGGCATCACTCTGTTCCCCTGCATACTTGTGATGATCCCAAAAAGGTAATTTTCCCAAAGAAGATGAGAAGCTTCGTGATCTAGAAGCTTCCAGAGTTGCGAGCTGGAGGTTGTTTCGCGTAGATGAGGTCGAATTCTCCCAACTTGGCCCCTTTTTCTTATCCTTATGAGCTACCTCCTTGAGATGAGGGCCTAATCCTATCTTTGGAGAAGTCCTAACTCCCTTTCCCGGCCTATAAATTCATCCTCTCCCATTCCCACATGGTTGGTCTATGTCTATTTGCACCCTTATCCTAAAATTGTGCCTAGAGGTTATTTCAATTGACTTGGAGAATGAGTGCTTGGAGATATCTTGGCTTGGACTTAGATTACCACTCAAGGAGAGCCTATTAACATCAAGGCTTTGGTTGTAAGCTTCCCTTTATTTTCTAATAATACACAACTGTTGGTTCATCTTCCCAAAATGTATATGTTCATGTATCATTTAGCTTGACATTCCTTGATTAGTTAAGTAGGTTGCTATTGGATTTGCTATTTGTTTTGACATGCATTGTTGTGTCTTGATCATTTATGTAGGTGCATAAACACTCAGAGAAGCATGAACAAGTCCGCGACACAAGCGGTTCAGGGTCCTCAACAAAGGAAATCTGAATATCATCAGAACGAAGTGGGCCATCTTCTTCATTCTTCTTTTCAATTGGGAAGATGTCTAGTTGATTGTCACTTTAATTGTTAGACCCACTCATTGGGCTAGAGGGATCGTCTCTGTCCGCAGAGAGGATTGACCTTGTCAATAGGGTGTTGTAACAAGGTATGTAACACTAAGACATAGTCCTCACTAAGACAAAGTGTTAAATTTTGTAGCATTGATTGTATTCTAGTCACGAAACTTGGTGGAGAGACTAGAATACATGAGATATCCATAATTCATAAATCATTTTTAGAAATTCCACCTAGATATGGTTTAATTAGATTATTAACCTATTTTTTAATGTTTCCTAAGTCTAAACTTATGAAAACTAGTTAATTAATCATAATTAATTAAGTCAAGGTGAGAATTCTCTAGAAACTCACACGGATCGACTCTGATATGATCAACATCATGTCAATATATATAATATTTATCTATATATAATTATAACATAACATATATATAAGTATTTAACTTAACATAACTATATTTAACCATAACATCACATAGCTATATATTATAGTTCTATATATATAATATAACATGACATAGTTTTATAACTATTTAACGTAACATAAAATTATTTAAAAAATATATAGTTCATAACATAACTATATAATTATATATATTTAACTAAATTATAACTTAGTTATAACATCTTACACACACATATATTTCATAACATAATTATATAACAAGATATATAATTTAACTCCTATATAAATAATATAAATATAAATAATGATGATAATTGTAATAATGATGAGTTAATTAGTAATTAGTTATTTATTACTCCATTGTAACAAAAAAATCCCTTTATGAATCCTCTCCCTTTCTTTTTAATACTTTATGACTTAGGTATTTTTTTTTATCTTTGTTGTTATATATATATATATATATATATATACCCTTTTAACTTATAACCTTCAACAAATTTTTAATAAACATTTCTTTTTTCGTTTATAGTTTTGGTACTTCTCTTTAAAATTTAAAATTTAAAAGCATAGTGAAAAACATGACAAAGGTACAACTAGATTGTGTTGTTGTGTCGTTTGATTTACCTGTACGAATCAAAAGGTGGTTATGGTACCAACTAGCAGGGACAAAAACGGTAAGCAAAAGTTTGCAATGTATGGATGGCGACATACAATGAAGCAGAGTGTGTGGTGCTTGGAAGCAACCAACTAGGCAATAGTATGATGATGGAGTACATAGGGCAACGAAAATCTTTGTGTGGCCTGCGACAAAAGGCTATGGTGATGGAAAGCAGACACAGGAAATTGCAGACAAAATAGCAAGCATTTGACAATGGTAGAGGCTATGATCGACTTCAATGGAGGTGAACAAGATAATTGTTGTAGATAGTTGTTCGGTCGGAAACACTACTAACCTAGCCACAAATTGTTGCGGTGTTAGTTGTGGCATCTTTTGACGAGATGACTACAACAGATGTGAGTTGCTTTCGGTTGGACAAAGTCAACAACGGGTGGTCGAGCAAAGTCAACAAGGTCAGGAAGGCAATGGCGATGGAAGGTGGGTCCGTCGAGCCGTCGGTCGAGCGATTGGGCCGCAGTAGGGAGGGCAGCAATGGAGATTTGTCAGAGAAGAATCTGGCCTGTTGGATTTTATAGCCGTGGCGACTATAGGTAATTTTTATATAAATATTTTTTTAAATATATATATATATATATTTCATTGAAGCGTTTAACTATAAGAATTTGGAATTTTTCCATATTGCCATTTAAGCATTTCGCCATTAAAAAAAATTATAATAAAAAAAATAGAAATAAAAAGTCAAAAATATTTTAGAAAAAAGAGATTAAAAAATATATAGAAAAAATAAAATAAAATAAAATAGAAAAAAATATATATAAAATAAAGTTGTAGTAGTTGCGTCTATGTCAAGGGGTATTTTAGTCAAAGTTCAGGGGTTATGTATGCAATAATCTTTAATTTAATAATAATAATAATAATAATATTTATTTTTAAAGTTACAACCAAATCACACCAAATTGGTGTATAAGACCCCTTGTTTATGGGACAAAGAACCCACCTCCGCACAACGATTTGACTGCTAAATCTACGAAAGCATACATATTCTACCCCTATTATTTGTATATTGAATATAGAACTCTAAAAATTCAAGATTAAAAAGAGTAGTTGTGATTGATGTGTGGATTAAAAAGGAAGAAGTGCCAAGTATGATTCATAATACGTAGGATCATTTTGCATTTCTAAGAGTGTTCCCTTTGAAAAGTCAACGATGCGTGAATGTACCAAAGCCTCTGCACAAAGGAGAAAATAAAGGACGTTATAAAGGCTATATTTCAGATGGTGTGTTGGAGAGCTAGTTTGGGAATAATATATCACAGGTTGTGGATTAAATATTATATTAAGGTGTTCCCACGGGAAATGGAGCGATGACATTATGACAAAGGTTGCCAAGAAATTGTGATAAAAACGCATTGAAAGACTTGTATCGACGGCATCGAAGGTCATCAAACACACCAAACTAGGTGATACTTCAACGCATTTAAATAATGTGACTAGACCATAAATTATGTGCAAGATTATGCGACAAAGAGGAAAGAGAAAAGGTGTTGAGAAGTCAAAGTAGCGCATTAAATTATGGTTAAACACATGCGCTCAAAGAAAAGATATACGTACCAACGACGGCATGCAACCATATAACAAACGACATGATGGAATCATTTAAAAAAACAGGCAGGATATAATGTATTAGTCCATGATGGATGCGCAAGGATATCCGTATACACAGTGTGATGAAAGAGATACAACGCTGGTGCATTAAAGGTATGATAAAGATGTGTTGAATTTTTGCATGTGAAACCCAATTTATATAAATGCGTTGAAAAGGAGTATCGGCCATCAAAGGGTGAAATGGAAACCATTCATAAGGCTACGCAAAAGAAAAATTTTGTTGCAGAGATAGGATAACAATAAATATAATGCATCAGAGGGAATATTACAAGTGCGTTCAAAGCAAGACACATAACGCAACAAGGAATAGTTAAACAAACAATGCATTACAATGCTTTGAAAGGCCATAATTATTTTTTTGCGTTGAAATAATGTATACACCTGCCATTGAAAAGAAATGTAAAAGGCATGTCAGATATAAAAGTGGCCTTGAGGATTCACTTCACAACGCTATGCTGAGGTTATACATGGTAAAACATACACCAGCCTTGCCAATGCAATGGGATACAAACAATGCGATGAGGCTAAATAAAGGTAGTGATAAGTTCATTTAAAGGCTACGTTGTGATACCATGAAGATATCAAACGTTGTTGGGCTCTCGTTATCACACCATTGTCATTAAACCAACGCACCGACATCATTGTTGAATCATTATCAAGCAATGTGGTGAGAAGATCAAGTGCATGCACGTCCAAAGGTTTACGTCATATGCTAGTGAAGGTCATATATCTCGATAATACAAGCCAGGCCTGTTAAAAAGAATTTGACAAACGCTGCGCGAAAAAATATATATTGTTTGTTGTCTAGGGATACATATTACTAATTACAAATGGAATAGGTTAAAATGTAGTAAGTAATTAGTAAATGAAAAGCAAGATATGAATGAAAACACGGAGTAATTTAAAATTATTAGAGCATAAATAATGAAGAATAATTGAACAAATTTGTAAGAAATTGAAAAAGAAAATTAGAATCTAGAATGAATTTGATTATCCAATATTGGTTTTAGAATCAATATATAAAGCAACTAAGTTAAGTTTAGTTGTAGATATAATAACTATAGATAATTAAAGCTAAATGAAGTTAAGTGTGTTTTATGTTCTATTAATGTGCACATGTACCACAATCAAGCACTAGAGTTAACTAACTAAAGTGACATGCACACCACATGTAAACACTCGAGTTAACTAAATAAAGCTAAGTGCACACCATATGTAGGCACTCGAGTTAGCTAACTAAAGCCAAGTGCACATCACATGCAATAACTAGAGTTGAACTGAAGCTAATTGAGGCTAACTAGGTGTATGTACACCAACACCGCCCCTTAAGCATAACTTAGGTGAGTGTCATACAAAATGAATGGGTCCCAGAAACAAGGCCATTTTATGTACCCATATACAATGCATGAAAAGAGGAAAGAGGGAAAACCCAGTGGGATGAAACCCCCCCTCAAAATGTCATGCAAAAAGTAGAGAAAAGACAACTGCTAGGCAGTCATGTCCTTCACCCCGAGACGATCTCACAGAAATGAAAACTTTTGCTCAGTGAAAGTAGGTGAATATATCAACAGTCTTCTTGGAACTAGGATAGTACTGAAGATCAATCATCCCATCATGAATTAGTTCTCTAATGAAGAGCATGTGGATCTCGATATGTTTGGTCTGTAGTGACTGCATTGGATCTCTGCAAAACTTTAGCGTACTTTGATTATCACACTAGATGACAGTTAGACGATGGACACTGATACCAATCTCAAATAAGAAATGTTGTAGCCATACAGCCTGAATAGTGTCATTGACTGCTCCTCTGTACTTGGCCTCTACTAATGATAAAGAAATGGCAACTTACTTCTTGCTTGACCAACAAATTGGGCCAGATCCCAAACTAAGTACATAACTAGAGGTGGACTTGCGATCAATGTTGTCGTCAGCCCAATCTGAATCTGTGAACCCAATGAGATCCAAAGAACAATTTACTACATAATGAATCCCATAAGTGATTGCCCCTTGTACATATTGAAGGATGCACTTTGCAGCTTTCTAGTGTAACTCATGTGGCTCCTGCATGTATCTGGAAACTGCCCCTATGGCATATGAGAAATCAGGATGGGAGTGAGTGAGATAAAGAAGACTTCCCACAAGCTTATGATACAATGTACAATCAACCAATGGTGTGTCTTTTTCATTCTCAAGCTTTATCCCTGATAAGAAAGGTGTGTCTGTTGGCTTGTAATCACTCATGTGAAATCGTGCCAAACGATGTCTAGCATACTTTGGTTGAGAAATGGTGATCCTAGAACCACTCTGATTGATCTCTATTCCAAGAAAGAAGTTTAGCAAGCCCATGTATTTCATAGAAAACCGCTTATGCAATCGAGTTTTAATCTCAGCAATGACAGAAGCTAAACTACCTGTTATTGAAAGATCTTCTACGTAGAGTACTATGATCAACAAGGAGTCAATTTTCTTCAAAAAATAAACATTGGAATCAGATTTGTAGTGCAAAATTTTTTGAGATAATAAATAGGAATCCATATTTTCATACTACACTCTAGGTTCCTACTTGAAGCCATAGAGAGACTTCTTTAGTTTGCATACCATAGATGAATTTTGCACATATCCCTATGGCTACTCCATGTAGATTTCCTCCTCGAGATCACTGTGAAGAAAGACATTCTTCACATCCATATGATGCACCTCCCATCCTCTTGCTATTGCAATGGAGAGAGATAGTCGAATGGAATTCATTTTTGCCATTGGAGGAAAAATCTCATCATAGTCAACACCATGTACCTGCTAAAAACCTTTCGCCACCAACTGTGAATTATATCGACTAACTTGGCCATCTGTTTCTTTCTTGGTCTGCAAGACCCGCTTACACCTCACAAGTTTATGATTGGAAGGTAGCAGAACTAGAACTCAAGTCTGGTTCCCATTCAGGATGCCCAACTGCTTCTGCATAAGTCTGTGGATCAGATACATGCATCATAGAAGTGTGCATGGTCATGCATGGCTCCATAGCTAAGAGTGCTTGTAGATCTTCCTCAAACTGAGGTATAGTGGTAGGATCATATAGGATATCACTCATGTTGCGCCATTTTTGTGTTGAAAGTGGTCGAGAATATTCCGAACTACATGAGGAAGTATGATCTCGATGTTCAACAACTGGTGGTCCAATACATGCCACAGGAAAATGCTCATCTAGATCAAAATTCTGATCTGAGGTATCATCTACATACTCATCAATTAATGGTAAGGGCAACTTTGTAACAGGTTCATTTGGTGGTGCATGCAAAGCATCTTCTTCAAACTTTACACTCCTTTCGATAAAGAGCACTTCAGTGTTGATATTAAGCAATATGTACCCTTTAACTTCATCAGAATATCCAACAAACATGCATGCCTTACTCTAAGGCTCCAAAGCCTTTCTCTTCTCTGTAGGAATGCGGGCTCGTGCTCGAGATCCAAAAATGCAGAAATGACTGACTTCAGGTTGCATACCAGTCCAAGCCTCAAAAATGTGTTTTTCTAGTAACAAATTTATGAGGAGATCTATTATGGATGTATGAGGCACAATTGATAGCTTCAACCCACAATTTGTTTGGAAGAGATCTTGCATGCAACATGCAATTTGCCATCTCTTTCAAAGATCTATTCTTCCTTTCGACCACCCCATTTTGTTACAGAGTGTAAGGAATTGCATGTTGCAACTGTATTCCTGCTTCATTACAAAGATTCTTCATATATTTTTAGACATATTCCTTTCCATTATCCGTGTGAAGTACCTTGATGCGTTTCCCAGACTAATTTTCTGCATGTGCTTTAAAAATATTTAGATGTTGAAAAACTTTGGACATGAGTTTCAAGAAGTAAACCCAGCTGAATCTCGTGTAATCATCTATAAATGACAACACATATCTTGCTTTACTCATTGAAAGTATTGGAAATGGAGCCAAGAGATCACTATGTACAAGCTCCAAAGGTGAATAGGGTCTCCATGCATGCCCCTTCTAGAAATTGTCTTATGGATGCTTTCCAAGAGCACATCCATTACAAACACCATTTGAAAATTCAATGGTTGGAAATCCTTTAACCATCCCTTGCTTGCTAAGTTGTTGCATATATCTGAAATTCAAGTGCCCAAATATCTCGTGCCAAATCCCACTTTCTTCATTTTCATGCATAAGTAGCAAAATAGAATCTGATTAAGGAACAAAATCAGAAAATGAATACACACGAGATTGATCATTTACCTTGCAAGATGTAATCTTCAAGTTGGTTTGCATACCATAAATGCTTATAGAATCAGGGGTAAATTCCACTTTCCTTCTGATGCTTGTGTGTGTCATCTGAACACTGAAAGAAGATTCACATAAAGCCTTGGAATATGAAAGACATTCACAAAACTTCCATCTTCAAATTGCACTCTTCCTTGTCCAGTTGCTCCAACTGTAGAATTGTCCCCCATGAGAATAGGAGGTCCCAAGAATGCATGTAGAGAATAAAATGATTCCTTTGAAGAAGCCATATGATGCAAAGCTCCTGAATTGATGAGCCATGCTTGCGGTGTAGAATGAAGGGAAATCAAAGCATGACCATTACCCCTTGTTTCTGATGGTTTTTTCTCCGTCTTCTTCTTGGCACTTTCTGGAATGTGATGACACAGATTATTGTGCTAAAGAGTCTTTGCCATCAGATCTATAGTCTTCTGCATGAAAGAGAATTTAGGATGATAACCTCATTATAATAAGGACACTTGGAGTTTCCTTTATTTCCCTTCTTACCCTTGGAGCTAGAAGAATCAGCTCAAGGTTTTGGATTTCCTCCCTATCTTGGATTTGGATCTCTTGCCTTTCCTTTGCCTTTGGATTGCTAATTTGGTTTCGAGTTAGACTTTCCTTTCTCATGCATGGCAAGTGCATGTGCATTTGGAGACTTTAATGAACCCATTTTGATGAGATTATCCTTCTCCTGAATGAGAAACTCAATAAATGCATCAAGTTTGGGCATTTTCCATTTATCTCCAGTTGCAAGTCTAACTGTATGTAATGTGGAAATGAAAAAAACATATTCAAGGCTTAATTTAGACAAAATAGAAAAGATCAATTGACCTTCCTGTTTGGATTTTATCGATCCCACATTCATGTAATTTTAGAAGCAATGATTTGAATTCGTAAAGAAATCTTGAATGTTCTCAAAGCTATTTGCATCTACGAAATTTTGCTCATTTTCGATAATATGAGCCCGATTTGGATGAATAATTGCACAAACTTGCAAGAAATTGAAAAAGAAAATTAGAATCGAGAATGAAATTGATTACCCAATATTGGTTTTATAATCAATACATAAAGCAACTAAGTTAAGCTTGGTTGTACATGCAATAACTATGGATAATTAAAGCTAACTGAAGCTGAGTGTGTTTTATGTTCTGTTAATGTTCACATGCACCACATGCAAGCACTAGAGTTAACTAACTAAAGGAAGGTTCACACCACATGTAAGCACTCGAGTTAACAAACCAAAGCCAAGTGCACATCACATGCAATAACTAGAGTTGAACTGAAGCTAATTAAGGCTAATTAGGTGCATGTACACCAATAAGAAATAAAGGATAATGTCAATATTTCATGCAAGGAAGATGTTAAAGAAGCCATGCGATCAATGCATATTAAAATGGTTGCTATGTCAAAGAAAATCATAACATCATAGTATTGTGACAAAAACTATATTAAGCATTAATGCTTCATAATGATATTTTTTTCCATATATGCAAAGGCCATGTTAATGTGATAACAAGTTCGTTGGAACCATTCCAAACAATGTGTTAATATTTCAAATGCTGCGTTCACCCATTTAAAGAATCCATGGACACCTTGTTGTGATGAAAGGATGCGAAGGAATATGATAACAATGTTGTGATTAGGCATGTATCAGCGCCACAATAACTATATACTCACCATCGCAAAGATCATATATCCAACATTATGATAGAAAGTTTTGGCACATGCAATACAACAAAGATTATTTTAAGAATGTGATAAATGCTAGGGCATGAAATAAGGCCATTCAGAAATTACAATGAAATGTAATCAACTGATGCAAGAGGTCGATGTCTAATACAATGAACAAGGGGATTGAATTATATTAATGTTGCTCATAATAATGTGCTAAGAACATAAGTGATGTGATGAGAAGCCGATGCATCAATGTATACATGCGATTAGTGTAAGAATAATGTAGAAAATGACAATAAACGGTATGATAAGAAACCATAGTAGTTGTGCACACTAGTAAACGAACCATAGTCACAATCACATGTTGTTATCATAAATACTAAAGTCTACATTACTAAGGTGCACCAAAGTGAAAAGAAGCACTAACTTGCTAACGCTGTCACACTTGCACAACATAGAGAAAAAATCTTGAACTCTCCTAATACTAAAATCCTCACCCCCAGCCCCCGCCCACTGATTGTTATCTTCACACCCATTCTCACTACCATCCATCTCGAAAGTATGATTTTCTCAACACTCTCATCACGTGTGCCTTTAAAATATTTTTTCACTAATTTCTTCCCTCTTTGAAAGTCCACCTGTTCCAACCTTTCAGAGCTAATGAATATACCTCTTCTTAGATTAATAAAGCATTTAAGTCCTTTTCTAATCCCAATTATCATTACCGTGTTTCCTCTCCTCCTCAAGGCCAAGCCTCTCTCACTTACATAGAAGGGACCATTGACCTCATTGCTATAATATCATTAAAAAGTAAAATTAAGACCATGTTAAACCAAATAAAACTTTGAAATTGATGTTCGGGTCAGCCAAAGATGAGTTTGACCCCATGCTAAGTTCATGGGTTTACTAGATTCCTTGTTCGTGTGGGAAGACATACATTGGCCAAACTAAGTGTCCCTTCAAATCTCACCTTAAAAAGCATATTGTTGATTCCAATCATCATTTCCTTTTGAAGTTGGCTATTGTTGAAGACTCGTTTGATTATAAACATTTGGTTTTCATTAATCAATTCATAATCCTTGCCTCCGTCTCGTTTTACAACTCCCAAATCATTAAGGAATCTCTTGAAATACAAAAACATCCCAAAAAATTTAATATAGAAGATTGTTATCAATTAATTCATTCTTGGAATCCCTTTATCCAACACCTCACTTAGTAGTACACCTCCCCGTCCCCCAATTCTCTCATTTTCCTCCTTCCTGTTCCATCCCCCCTGCCCCTTTCTTTTCCTCTACTCCTTCCTTATGCTTGATCTTCTTTTCCTTTACTCCATTCTTATGTGTGCCCCCCTTTCTTTTATTATGCTCCATCCTTATGTTTGATCTCTTCTTCCTTATTTTAATCCATTGATCTCATAATCCATTATTTTATCCTCTTCCCCTCTCTCTCTTTCCTTTTCAATCCTCCACTCCCTTTTTCTAACCATAAATTCTCCAATTCTTAAATTAAATCTATAATTGAGCCAAGAGACTCATTCTACAACCCAATATGATGTGTAAGGGTGTCTGTCTGTCATCAAAGTTGAAATTTTATTCATGTCAGCCAAAATAAAATTTAAAAAAATTCTAAAAATAAAAAAAATTAAATAACTATACAAAACATTTAAATAATGTCAGCTCATAAAAAAATTTGCACCTGAAGAAATTGGATCCCTCTCGGCTCATGTTAGATCCATATTTAAGATGGATCTATGCTGGTATTAAATTAAATTAGTAATATTTAAAGTAAATTTATTTGTATTCTTTGCTCCATCCTTTAAAGGAAAGGAAGAGAATAAATTCCTATACCTATTTTCTCTCTCCTTCATTCTCGTTAGATATTATTATTCTTGTTTAAATTACCAAATATATGTTTATTAATTAAAGTCTTTCCCCGTAATTCTTTTCTCATTATTATTTTTAATATTTTTATGTTTAATTAATTTAATTCCCTTTTAATTTTTAATTAATTTAATCCCTTTTTTTCTTCTCTTTTATTATTTAATCACTTTTATTGATTATTTCCCTTCACCTTATTCTCTTAACAACTATCTTATTAATTTACTATTAATTTTTAACAATTAATAGGTAAAAGTCCCTTTATTTAAGGGTTCAAAGCACTCATTTGTAATCATTCAATTCTCTGGTTCTTGATGATTGGTGGAGTGTCCACTTGAAATGTTGGACATGATCTAAAATCGAACACACAGTGCTATCTAGAAAATTCTCTCATCAATCAAAATATTACCAGACAATGAAAAAGAGGATAATTAATTTAACTTGATCAACATAATAGTGCCAAATAAGTTAAGTTTACTCTCATTCACATATTTTTGTGAAAAAGGATAATATATCTCTCAATCAATACATTTTTTCCAAATAATTTGCATAGTAAGTAGAGCTAATAGAGCGACACGCATATTCCTCTTTCTCATGAACAAGTTACACACTCTAGAAATAATACATACATAGAATAATACACAGTTTTGTAGATTGTTAATTTGAATATAAGAATAGTAAGCAAAAATTAAAAGAATGAAAAGGAAGCAAGTGAAGTACTCACTATCTCCAAGGGTTTGACCTTCAAAGTTATTAGCTTCCAAGGTTGAAAGTTTTTTATTTTCTAAATCTATTGTTCAAGGAAGGAACTAAGAGTCAAAGTCTCCTAGTAGTGTGAAATTATTAGTAGATTTTAAATTATTTTATTAGTTCAAAATTAGAGGTGAAAAGTCGGATTTCTTAAGACGACTAGCTTTCTGTTTTTGATTCCACAAGGAAACCCAACAAATTTTAAAATAATTGAAATGAACCCCAAATTGGTCAAAGACAAAGACAAATGCAAACAAGATCAACATTGTGGTCAATTTGTTAGCAAATGGGTTTCTTAAAACTACAACCTTATAAGTAGAAAATTCTCAAATGCAAGGGGGCAAAGAATGTGGCCCTAGCTACTACGGGCCTTATAAAATATTGGAAAGAGTGGCGCAGGTTGCATATACTTTGGAGCAATTTGAAAAAACTAAAAATCAAGAATAGATTGACAATGATGAACTAATAGAAAATTTGAAAAAACTTGAGGAAAAAATGGAATAGCCTACAACATCTCAACACAATGTTGTAAACGAAGGCTAAACCAATCTATAAAAATATAACTCAAAAGTTGAAAACTGTTGTACCAGCTCATGCATCAAACCCCTAAAAGGGAGAGTAATGACGCTTAAAGATTGGTTAGTCTTCCTAGTTAAGGGTTTCTAGGCTAAAATATCTATTTATTATGCCTATCTTTCTGTGTTTTCCATTGTGTAGTCTCTTCTTTAACCCTGTTTTGTAAAGGTTTATGGTAATTGAGTCTATATTTTGGTTCCTTTGTTCACTCAAATTTTGGCCTAAGAGTGGGATATTTGGTATCTTAGTGCCCAACAAGTGGATATCAAAGTTTAGTAGGACCAAAAATTTGTTGGTAACATCACCAACACAAAACACTCTCATCTTATTTCTTGCGAAGATCACCCAAACATATACAATGTAGTGGAAGCTACCAAATTTGACCTTCCTTAGGAACTTGATATAACTTTTCAAATAACTAGCTACTAATCATTTTTCCCCATTATCATGGATGCATGGAGTTAATGGTGTTCAATTTGTGACTTCCGGAGGTAATGATGCTCACTAGTACTTGACAACTTACTTATAGTTTTGATTCAATTCATGTGGCAAGGCACCTCATCAAGGTCAAAGGAACAAATCAAAGAAGAAAACTCAAAAGAACAAAAAAATCAAATTGCATCTCTTAATGAAGACACATGATTTCATGCAAGGGTGCAACATCATCCTGACAATGAAATAGGAATCAAATTGTTCCTTGTTAACTTTTTAGGCATCATGAGAAGGAGTGACATATGTTTGGTCAAGAAGTAGAAATAATATATTAACCATTACCCTTAAAATGATGAAACAATGCGTGGGGAAAGACCACAATCCCATAAGATATGCAAATCTGAGATCACTAAATTCCAATAGACCCTAGCTAGCAAGGGCACCCTTGATGGGCCACATTAAGTCAACAATGGCGTGGGAGTGGCAGAAAACAATTATTTTGTGCCTTGCAAACAACATCACATGCACTGGTTAGCAAATTGAAATTGAGAAAGCCTTCTGCACTAAAGAAATTGTGTTGTGGCAGGAAATAAAGAGCATCATGGATTTTTACCATTACACAAAAAACATTGAAACTGATATGAAATGAAAATTGATATCAGCTATGCCATATCGTGACAGGATAGATAGTGCCACCTACCGAGAACTATTGTACCTCAAGAGAGACTATGAAGCACAACTAACTTATTAACCATTGCCCATAAAATGTTGAAAGGGTGTTTGGTGAAAGATCACACCCCCACAGGATATGCATATCTAAGATTGTTGAAGTCCATCATACCTTCGCTAGCAAGAGCACCCTTGATGGGCCAGAACAAGTTAGTGATGGCATGAGAGTGGCAAAAAAGGTTTTTTTTTTTTTTCCTGTCCCTTGCAAAGAGAATCACACACACCAATAGGAAAATTGACACTAAGAAAGCCTTTTGCAAGTGGCACATTTTGAAGGTGATTTAGAGCAAATCCATATTGGTTATGGAATTATTTGTTTCATTAATTATTATTTAATTATTTTAGGTTATAATTTAATGCAATTTAGTGAGATATTCAAGAGATAAATGGTTTTCATGTAAAATATTTTTTTATTATAGATGAGGTTTTTTATTGTGAAAACATAACGAGGTGAATGAAATTTATTAGTTTTTTTTTCTTCATGTTTGAGCTTATCTTTATTTAAAATAAAATAAAATTAAAAACTAAAGAAATGATTTTTTTAAAAGAATTGAATTTGGAAAGTGATTTTAATTAGAATGAGTTAAACCAATATCTAGAAGGATATATTCTAACTAATCAACTAAAGTATAGACTAAGAGCCTTTCCATTTCACCAGGAAATATTTTAATTAATAGGAGAATGCCCTTGTGGTTTCTTCAAGTTCTTCTAGAGAAAGACATTGAAAAGACTAGCAACTTGTGTCTCTGACTGCATTGTTGTGTAAGCCTGAACGTAAACCTTGAGTGATGATCTCAAACTAGCTTGTATTAACACTTCAAGTAATTGCTCATTACTCAGTGACACAAAGAAATTCTTTAACACATCTAATATGTATATAAAGGTATGCAATTCTCTTTCCGACCAATATATAAATATCAATAGCCCAACACTCTCAGATAAATAATGTCCCTGGTTTCAAAATAAAACATGGATTTAAGTCTAAATCTAATCTACCAATCCACAAAATGATGAATTTTTACTCAAGGCTTTGGAGCAATACCCATTCAATTCATGTAGTGTGAGGGGTTGTATGACCTAGAGGGGAGAGAAAAAAGACACGAGGAGGCATACAACCCAAGAACTACCAAGCACATAATGTGCAAAGCATATGGAGATAAAAAACACCAACCAACAAACAAAATGCAACCTAGAAGAGGAGTGCAACCCATGGGGATGAGAGAAAGCTCATCCAACAAGAAAATCAACCAATTTTATGCCCCTTTTACTTTGTTTATGCATAATAACTTCCAGTTACAACTAATTTCAGGAATAAATAACATTCAACCATGTACCCAAGGAAACTGTAAGAAGATAGTATGATATTTATAAACGCCAACAAAAGGAAACCATAGACAGGAATAGTATTGTGAATCACTGCGAACACTTTCCTAAAAATTAATGACCTACTAGCTAAAGCAATCTCTTAATGATTTTATTATATTTATGTTTCTTGCATCTTGCTAACAAACTAAAGCCACATCCTTCAAAGAGATAATTGATCCAAGATAAGATAACAAAACACCCATAAATAGCCATATTATCGAATTTACCAATCATTTACTACAATCTAATAAGAGGTCCCTAAGTATGAGACAATAACACAAAGTCTTTTAGGATATTAGATACACTGATAGATAGTCCTTAATGTAGAAAGAAATTCTCAACGAAGGTAATTCCACTTTGGTTTTTAGTAATATTAAAAACTTGAACCTTTATAGGAAAATATCCAAGTCGTAAACTAGCCAATCACATTCTCTCAACTCAGCTAAGGCATTAATCAGTATCCTATGAAAATTGTCTAGAATTTACCTCAAAGACAATGATTTTGTAAGAGGATGTTGTTTTCTTGTGCTAAAAAGATAAGTTGAGTCATTTTATCAAAAAGCATAAAAGAATAAAGCAACAATACATCCTTGGTCACTAGATAAGAGTTTCCAAAGAGATTGACTTGGTCATCTCTCTAACTCTTATGCATTGGTCACAAAAAGTTGAATTCATAGTAGAAGTATAAACAATATAGTGTGGCACAATACCTACCTTCAATATTTGTGAATTCAAGAGTCTAGTTTCATTTAATTTTTTATTAGCCACATAGTTCTCACCTGAATCTTTATAATTTTTGTCATATTAGTTTGGACAATTTTCCCAGTGCATTGAATTATGTTTACACAAAGTTCACATTCAACTCCTATGGTCATGATAATTTGTTTACATTCCATGGATTGTTGTGATGCTCCTATTGGAATCTATATCAGCATGACTTTGATGCGATGTACAATAGGAAGACAACCTTTCTCACCTAATTAAAGATGGAAGGAAAAACCGATTTCAATAATATCAAATATTTTATTTGCTCAGATAACATATCACCCAATACTTTGTTACCGACATTTATCCTAAGCTTTTATAGATCTTTCAAATTGTAGTCTCCAACAACTGATAAGTAGTTTGAATGGTAAGTTAATCTGGTATAAATAATTTCTTCACTTTGGTTCAACTAAAAGTAGTTGTGGCTACCATGGAAAAAACCCCAAGATCACTCAGAGATACGAGGGAACTCCTATAACATCCCAGGTTTCCACCAAAATTCCTTTAATGATGTTATATTGTACAAGTACACAACAATTATTGTGGTTATTATTTTTCAAATGGACTATGTTTTTGAAGGGGTTATCAATGATATTTACTAGTTATCCTCATCCATGAAACTAAATATTACAAGTTCAAAATATTGCTCATTTATGAAATATTCATATCCTGGATTGTTGAGCATGTACTTTATCATAGACAAAGGTATACAAAATCCCTATCCGATAACTCAGTTTTCTTCTCCATTAAATTTACCTTCACCAATAGTCCCCACAAGATGTTAATACAAGACAACAGAAAAATAAACTGAAAATAAAATTTAGCTGATAAACTAACACAAGATTTACATGGAAATGGGGAAAAACCATGGGGAAAGGTATTAGTATATTTGTTTTACAATAACAATGAAAAATTGCATTTCACTCACTTCTTTTTCACCCACTTCTTTTTACTCACACACCTGTAAAAATAGATTTCATTATAGTACGATGGGTGCGAACAATTTTGACTTTGATTTGGTTTTACACCTAACAATCTCTCTCCTTACTACTAATCATTTCCCAATATGTCTTTCATCGCGTTTTCATTACTCCAACCAAGGTTCTACAAATCTCTTGCTTATCTCTTTGAATTGTTTTTGTTAATATATTAGTCTGATTGCCTTTAGTGTGTATTTTAACCAATTGTATTAGCCCATCATCTAACACATGGTGAATCCAAGGATATCAAACATCAATCTTCTTTGTCTTATATTGATATGTTGGTTTTTTTGCTAAATGAATAACACACTAACTATCACAATTTAACACATGTTTATCTTGTTTTATTCCCAACTCTCTTAAAAATTATTGCATCCACAACATCTCTTTGCAAGCTTCTACTGTAGCTATGTATTCTTCCTCTGTTGTGGAGAGGGATACTATTTTTTGTAGTCTATACATCCAAGACGTTGTTGCACCTATAAAAGTATATAAATAACTAGCGGTGGACTTTCTAGTATCCACATCTCTAACCATATTTGCATCTATATAACCTTCAATAAAAACATTATTATTACCAAAACATAAACAATAATTACTAGTAGCTTTGAGATACCTCAAAATCCACTTTACTACTTGCTAATGTTGTTTGTCTATATTTGCAAGGATCCTGCTCACTGTTTGTGGGAAGGTTTTCTAGGGTTAGGGTTGACAACCCTAACAGAGAAAAACATAAAATTCAACCAAAGACTCAAACAATCATGCATACAACTTGAATTAATAAAGTAAGTCTAGAGTGCATACTCATAGGTCCTACATTTTAGGATAATCCTTTTGGGTCCAAACCCTAACTTCTCCTCCTGAAGTTACAAACCTATAAGATGAACAAGGAAACAGCGATGGATCACAACATTCAAAATATATAGGCATATAAATAAGTCAAATCATAAGATTATCCATTAAAAATCCACATTTATAAAGATAAACAATTCAAATTAAAACATAACATGAGTTTCTTTATTGAAACGATAGCAATAAGAGGTTGTTAAGCTACAACCCAATCCTGGATGTTGGCATCGATGGAACATTCCTTTGGATCATTCCTACTTGGGCCAATGAAGAACTCCTCTCCAACAAAACCAATCTTATGCGAGATAATGGCGCTCAACATCTATGCATGGAAATAAGGTATTCCCAAAGACAAGGAAGGCTAGAGAGCACGGGATAACATAGACCTAATTTGGGGATAATTTGGTAGAGTAAGGATGACAATAATTAGAATGTTTACTAAGCCAACCCATAGAGTGTATTTATACCACCAAAAACAAGTTAAGTTGGTTAGGCCATGGGCTTGTGTAGGTGGGTTTCTGGTCTAACTTGTAAACCTTGTATGAAAAATTGATTAATTATATATTTTTAAAATTTTAAAAAGTTGTACGTGGGAAGATTTCAGAGGAACCGTGTACATATGCATTTTTATGATGGGGAGAGTCACATATAGTGTTTTAAAAGTGGTTTTTTTTGTAAGGACATGTCTGCAAGGGAACATGGATTTTCTCAAGCCATTCATGAGCATCTAGCAAAAGGGAGTGGAAAAAATGTTATAGTAAATGCCCCTTAATGTATGAGGTCAGAAAGGGGGTCCGATGGTTGAAATACATTAAGTATACCAAGTAGTCATCAAAAGAACCCTATAGGAGATCACCAAATCTAGGTTCCATTAATATTTGTAAAAGGAGTCAAAAAGAAAAATCATATCCGAGGTAGGCATACCCATGCTCAGAGGAAGGAAAGCATGGCCACTAGTCAAGTATAATGTGGATCCATGATGAAGCATACGCAAGTATGATAATGATCATGATAATACATAATGGATCAATAGATCATAGTCGCGAACAAAATATAGTGGAGCTATGTCTCAGTAACCTATATGAAGATATATGTACAAAGGATGATGTAGAACTAATCCCCATATGAAGTATGAAAGTTATATATAAAGTAGTGGTATTATACAAAAGTTGGGTGCCAACATATAAGACATTGAAACTGAGGGTAACATATAAGAGTGGATGTCACTGGAAAAAATAGGAAGGAACTGTCAAGTGATCATGAATGTTGACATAACCCAAGGTCTTCACTGAATGTCAATGGTGCATTTCTACACTATGGGAATATATGAGCTAAAGTTGACCATGTGAGAAACTGTTTGATTATCATTCATTGATGTATATTGTTAACAAATGTGAGACAACACACCGATAATGATAATGGGTGTCAAGGTACACATTATAATCTAACAAGTGTGAATAAATGATTTGAAGTTAAACACTTGAAAGAATCTATCAAGTGGGGTGCATTGATCTGTTCCCACTGTCAATAGCGAAGGAATCTTCCACTAATGACTGCAAACCCCAAGGTATTTAAAAATGACTCTAGATATTATTCCCAAATAAATGAGTTGTAGTCGACTGGAAAAGATCTATTGGAAAGAAGACATTAGGGAATCCCACATCAACCATCATGAGTGTAACCACAAGTCAATAATTTGGAAGAACTCAGAAGAATAATATTGAAGAAACCACAACCAAGTATGCCTCTTGCATGCACTTGATGGAATAGTGTTCATAAGAGACCCTATGAACCAACCAATAATTAAACATAATAATAGAGGTGAGGAATCCAACAATAGGGTCAAATGAAAACCAAGGTACTACAAAAATCCCAATATGCGATAATGCAAGCTAATGCCGAGCAGAAGAGAAACCGCCCAATCAAATACCAATGATGAGAATCAATCTTGGGCACAAGGTCACCTATCAATGATGGAAATAGGGCCAAGGTGTGACTCTAGATCTGCTCTTAGATAAATTCGTCAGAGTCGATAAGTGCAGACCAATTAGAAAGAAGTTAATGGGGACCTTCTATACTAACATGTGTATATGACTAAGATGTTAATATGATACTGAGAGTAACTTGACGAACTCAGTATGGTTAACGCAATGAGGCAAGAAACATTGTAGAATGGCTAACACAAAGTTTTACTTCCCTTGAAAAAAAGCACGATACATTTTGTGAATTAGGAAGCATGGACTGTGATGAAATTTGTATAAGTCTAGAATACATGAGGCATCAACATACTATCCATGTGATTGGAAGAGTAACCAAAAAAAGGAGTACTGACTCTAAAACAAGGTTTGGCTACTTAAGGCCATACTAAATCCCAACCTGATGAGGAAAAGACTCATAATTGGGTACTTTGTTCAAGGGAAAAAAAAATAACTCTACTACCAAGTTAACAAAATAAACTTTTCTCGTCCCCTCTTTTTTTCAATATTTGATTTTTTTTCTTTCTCATAATGTAAAAAACCTGAAAAGAAATAAAATAATGTGTATAGTACAGTGAAGGGAGTGAGTGCTGCTGATAAGAAGACTAGTTCTTGCACTAGGAACATTCCTATGCTTAATGTAAGGAAAATCATGTAGGATATGGACACTCGGGGGATGTTCCCTTGAGGGATAAGGGTGTAAATTCGCAAAAGAAATAAATGCAAGGCTCACACTATCAGAAATCGCAATCGACAAAAATGGCTTATACAAGAGCAAATTAGAGCTGGAATAAGACCAAAAGTTTTGAGAGCTCAATATGCAATGCAATAGTACAACTCAACACTTGGGATCCCTTGAAGTATAAGATAAAATAAGAGAAAGGAAGAAGAATGCGGGTTCAACACACAATCATGATGGGACTAAAGAGGACTCAAAGCATATAGAAGAACACTTCAACATGGGTTTCAAGTTACAATATGGTACTATATAGAGCACCCATGATAAGGTAATCTCTACCACACAAATTATGACACTTTTAAAAAGCAAGAAGGTTTTGAATCACAATTTGGGGGGATCGATCCTAAGGAAAAATGGAAAAGGAAATTGATAATGCATAATGAAAAGTGGTGAACCTAACCTATATGCCAATTTCGGGATCCAATACCTATCATAGAATATCAATCATGAAAATGCACAAAGAAGGTGTCTTCAAAGTCCTAGATAGACATAATTAAAAACAATAGGGAAGAAGTTAATACATCCCATATATAAAATTCAAATAAAATATTGTGTTATAGAATAAAAAACTTGAAAACATGTACCTTATATGTACAATATGGTACAAGGAACTATGCATCCTTATAGCTTACACATAATATTTCTTCAAGACAAGCCCTTCACAAGGCTCATGCTAAGGACTCCTTAAGTAGCTAAAACCCATACTTTCTAGTTCTGGAATGAAATATGATAAATCAACCATAATCACGGCTTCAAGGAAATCCTCTTATGAAGGAAATTAAACATCTAAGAAATCATGAAAAATAGAAGGATCAATAGGGGGAAGCAAGGGATTGCATGCCCCCATTGGAGAGATCACTCGATCAACTGTTGGGACCAAGTCCCGAGAAGGAAAAAATGAGTTCAAAGGACCCTTCTCAGAAGCAATTGAACATTGAGGATACGATGCCACATAATTCACCATGGCAAGGTAGAGTCTACTCAAACACTAGGAACATACCAATGGGTATTCTGAGCTAAATTTGAGTTAGGATGGTGGTTGTTAGATACAAACTAATTAATAGTGATAATGATATTGTTGTGAGGAAAATACATCACTCAAAAGATCATAGACACAAAAATTCGTGGCATAGACATAATCACACCCAAGGATCATATTAAAGCCCAAAGGGTCATTGAACACCACCATATCAACTAAGATAGTCTTCCCACCTATTGTGATAGGTAATTGAGGAATAATAACCAAATACTCACGAGGTCTTCCATCATAGACCAATGATTGATTAGCAGTTGTTAGTAGCTTTGGAGAACCCAATTTTTTTTAAGCCAAGGAAGATAAAATACTTGCAGAGGAACCTTCATCCACTATACATCGATACACATTTGTAGAATTGACTCTAACCTCTATTTAAAAAGGTGTAGAAGAAGGAATTTTAGGCTCAAGAAGATTACCCCAATCAAAGGAAACTATTTTAGAACTTGGAGGGGGTACACTCAACGAGACCATTACCCCCCCAAGTCCAGAAGATTCTGAACTAGAAATGAAGAAGACTTAATTAGTAAACACTTCATCCCCCAAAAGAGGAGTGGGATCCTCTAAAGATTGCATCGGATTGACCACTTCATCAATAAATGGTTGAATAGATTGCTAAGAACCCGTAGAAGTTTCAAGAGTAGAAGAATCTAATTTAGAGTCAAACCACAACATTTGTACCGCTAAAATCTCTGGGAACAAATAAGTAAGGTGATCTCCCTTCAAAGCCTACAAGGGAAAATAGGTTTTAATATTCTATGCCTAGGTATCTTATTAGCATTTATTCCCCCAACATGACTCATAGTGGTTAGTGGTAAGTCTCCAACATGACTTACAGTGATTGGTGACTAGTCTCCAACATGACTTGCAAATGTTGGTGACTCTTCTCTAGTAGAGATAGGATTCATGCTCCCATTACTCCCATTGAATGTGCAATATCTAGATAGGTACATACCATGCATACATAAATCTACCAACATCTAAAACATAATGTATTTTACTCATTTCCTCCTTATTCTCATCACAATGGCACAAATCAATGCTTTAAAGTTTGACGTTTGACGCTAGGGGTGTATCTAATGGTTTGGCATCCTTCATATTGAACCTGTCTAAGACCTTCTCAATATATTTTTCTTATGAAACCCACAACTTTTTGCTATTTCTATCATGTATAATCCTCATGCCCAATATTTGTTGTGTTAGACATAAATATTTCATTGCGAATTGACTGCCCAAATATTTCTTCAACCTATTAATCATGTTTTTATCATGTCCAAGAATTATCATATCATCCACATACGAAAATAGTATAATATACCTTTCTTCATCATAACTCTTGATGTAGACACAACGATCATATTCTAGTCTTCTGAAGCCATGCTCCAACATAAATGAATAATTTTTTTGTACCATTGGGGAGATGCTTATTTAAACCCATAAATTCTCTTCTTCAACTTGTAGACAAGGTTCTTTTTACCTTTTACCCAGAATCCTTTCGATTGTTCCATATAAATTTCCTCCAATTCTCCATGAAAGAAATTTATCTTCACATCTAATTGTTCACATTCCAAGTCTAAACCAACAACAAGAGCAAGGATAGCTCCTATGAATGACATTTTAACAATAGGTGAAAACATTTATGTAAAGTTAATACCTTCTTTTTGGGAAAATCCCTTCACCACCAACCTTTCTTTGTATATTTCCTTCTTTTCCTCACCATCATGTTTAATCCTATACACCCAATTGTTTTGTAGGGTATAAATCTTCCTTTTGGAAGCTTCACTAACTCCCAAGTTTTTATTTTCAACAAAGAGTCCATTTCTTCCTCCATTGTTTTTTTCCACTTTTTGCTAGTTTCCACTTCACAAGCTTTCTAAAAACAATGAGGTTCACCTTCATCAATTAGAAAAATATAATTTGAGGGTGAATATCTTTGTGAGGGCTTATGTGGCCTAGTAAACCTGTGAAAAAACTATGGTGGTGTGTTTTTCCAATTGAATCTCTTATAATGGCTACGTCAAGTTTTCTTGTTCATGTTTCCCATTATTTTCTACTTATTGTCCATCCTATTTTTGAATTTGCTTCCAATATTCATGCGACTCTTGGATATTTTCTTGTTGTTCTATAACCCTATCAATAATTTTCTTGACCTCCATATCATATGTAGGCTTTTTATGTCTCAAATTCATTAAATATTACATCCATGCTTCTAGAAATTTTGTGATTAACTGAATCTCATAGATGGTAACCAAACTCACCATCCGCAAATCCTAGAACAATAAATTTCCTTGATTTATCATCGAATTTGGTTCTATACTCTTTGGCAATATGCATAAATGATTCACATCCAAAAAATTGTAGGTGAGAATAATTTACCTTTTTAATGGCCCAAACTTCTTTAGGAATACCACAGTCTAGGATTGTAGAAGTTGAGTAATTGATGAGATAACAAGATTTCCTTAATGCCTCTACCCATAAATGCTTTTCCAATATGAAATTTGACAACATACTCCTCACGTTATCTACAGTAGTGTGATTCATCCTTTCTGCTGGGGAGTACCAGGGTCAATATTCTCATGTTTAATGTTAAAGCTATTAAAATAATTCTTGAATGCATTGGATCAATACCCTCCAACATTCTCTATCCTCAACTACTTGAGAAATTTATTAGTCTCCCTTTTGAAAACAACATGAAAATTTTAAAATATTTCAAATACCTGACCTTTACTTTTCATGGTGTATCCCCAAACGTTCCTGGATGCATCATCTATGAATGTGACAAAATATGAGGCTACTCCTAAAACTTAACATTCATCAACCCAAACACATCAAAGTGTATAAATTCTATATATATATATATATATATATATTATTTTATTTTATTTATTTATTTTTATGACCACCTCTCATAAAAGAAACTTTTTGTTGCTGACCATGAATATAATTCTCACAAACATTAAGTTCATAAGATTTCAAAATTGGAAGTAGATTTTTACCAACAAGAACTTTAGGTCGTTTTCACTTGTATGGTCCAAGCGCTTATGGCATAACTCCATTGAGTTTTCTTTTGCAATAGTAGTAGCATCTGGTATCTTTGTTGTTTATTTTATTGTTTACAAGGTTCATGTCTTGAATCCTTTAGCCAACACCAATGAACCTTTACTAACTTTCTAGCCACCTTTTTCAAAGGTTGTGGAGCAACCTTCAACATCCAATCATCCATAGAGATCATATTCATATGCATCTCTGGAAAATGCTTAATTCATTTCAATAAGATACCCCATCCATCTTTTATCTTGATTCAAACATCTCCCATTCCAACAATATTACAAAAATTATTATTTCCTAAATGTACTCTACCATGATCACTTGCTTCATATGTAATAAAATTAATTTTTCATGGGGTCACATGGTGAGATGCCCCAGAATCAAGTGCCCAATCAATGCTACTGCTAAATGTATATCAACATGCTTCTTCTACTAAAACAATAAATAAGACATCATTTTCAAAAGCTATGATAGTGGTTTCACCTTCATTTGTGTTGTTTGACTTTTGATTTGTGTTGATTGAATTTTGTTCCTTATGTTCCTTCTTTCAAAACCAATAATCATTTTTCTTATGTCATGCTTTTCCACAATGAAAACAAATAAGTCATTATGTTCTTGATTTTGATCTACCTCTTGATTTTGAATGCCCCTATCCGTTACGTTCAATTTTCCTTCCACAATCAACTAAGGCTAGAGCTTCTCCTCCCGATTTTATGCAATTGATTTATGTTGCAACTCCTCATTCATTAAACTACAACTAACATCATCAAACTCTAGGGTCCCAATAGGATCTGAAGTGATCATAGCTACTGTCAAATCCTCCCAGTTGTCTATCATGGAACACATAAGTAGAATGTCCTTTATTTCATCATCCAAAACAATGTTGAAAAAGGCAAGTCGATTGATAATTATATTAAATTCATTCAAATGCTCTGCAACTGAAGCACCCTACTTCATATTGAAGTTATCTACCTTCTTCATCAAGAACAATTTTTTGGAAGCCATATTATTCTCATACGAATCATGCAACTTCTTCCATATCCCTTATGATGTCTTCTCACCTACTAAATTAAAGTAGACACTCTTTGCTAGGCACTATTGAATTGTTGCAATGACCTTCTTTTCAAACGAAATCCAGGCTTCATCTATCATTATTGAGTGTTTCTTTGACTCTCCTTCAATTGGAAAACAATGGTCCCTCAAAATAATAATATCTTCCATTTGTTATTTCCATAGGGAAAAATTGGCTCCACTTAGCTTCCCCATATCGCTTATTATATTTGTTGGAAATAATACTGAGAGGGGGTTGTCGGGGGGGTGAATCAGCATTAGCAAATAAATAATCTTTTCATTTCCATTATCAAATTCATATACACTATTTTAGTTAAGGCAACCCACGTGTACGTAACTGTGTTTAATGCAACTAGCGTATATCCAGTAAACTTATGATTCAGTTAGTTGATCTTTAATGAGTGCATCATAACATTATTAACCAGATAAATAGTAAAAAGGTGCAGTAAAATAGAACAGATCATCACACATAAGAAGCACACATGAATACCATGATATAAGGTGGAAACCCAATGTGGGTGAAAACCACCTGCTGCAATCGTCTCTAACTTCCTTTTAATAAGAAACTTCTTTTTACAATTTTGTATTGACACAGACTCATACCAGTATGCAAGCACCCACCTACAGAAGGTTACAACCTTCTCTCGTTCTCCAGCTACCACTGGAAGGGAGCTACAATGCCCTAGCTCTTGTACTAGCTGATGTACTAGTACGTAGGTGCTGACCTACAGAAGGCTACAACCTTCTCTTTTCTTCTAAGGACCATGTTTCATAAATTTTCAGACTAGATCCATCAATACAAAACAATCACTACTGCAATATAACCATCAACTTTGAATCACCCTACAACTGAATCACTGAAACCCTATCATCAAAACACAGTCACCATAACACAGAGCAGAACACAGAACTCTGCAACAACCACTAGAACCAGCAACAACATCAAATATCAAATCTCATAAAGTATACGCTACTTGACTGTGTCAGACCAGCGTGTATATGCTCTTTCACCAATGGGAACCCGCATACAAATTTGAAAATAATTACTTATACCTTCGCTACAATTTTCAACTTCAGATATATCCAAAACATAAGATATAAAGGATAAGACATGCATCAATATTAAGATCTATTCATGATCATACCATAAAATGATAATGCATTTTAGTCTTCATGATCCCGATCCATCAACCTTCATCAAACACATAGGTGCACCCTTGGTTCAGATCAAGCAAAGCATCACAAACCCATATTCAGCATACTAGATCTCACACTTCATCAGATATTCATTACTTGAATACTTGCACCTTGGCCTAATGATCTTCTTCTCCTTATATAGGTTTAGGCCTCTCTCAATACCATGGTCCAAAACCACATAGGACCAATACCTTAGAGCCAATACCTGGGGTCAATACCTCAGACCAAATACCATGGACCAAATACCATAGACCAAAACTTAGTTTCCGACATGTACGCGTCTTTCCTTCTGTGAAAGTGCATGTACGTTATACACGCCTTTGTATATAGTGAACCTGCGTGTATACACTACTTGGTATATAGTGAACCTGCGTATATACACGACTTGGTATATAGTGAACTTACGTATACCTTTCTTTCTTCATTCTGTGAGTCTGAACTGTGATCTGTCATCTGAGTGAGTTGCCACCAAGGACAACACTTGAGTCATACCTGTATCATAATGCCAACAATATCCCCCTTTGGACTTGATGGAAACAACCACACCAAGTCACTCTCCCCCTTTGACATCAAGGGCAAAGGGCGGACCAAGATATTTTCTCCCTTGATATACATTCTGCTGTCCATACTCCCCCTGAGTACATGCTGAAATCTCTGATTGAGCTCCCCCTTTGTGATGCCAAGATGTATCAATCCGTCCATGCTCCCCTTGAGCACATTTTGAATTCTTTGATCGAACTCCCCCTTTTTGTACATGCCAAGATGTACTAATCCGTTCATGCTCCCCCTCAGCACATGCAGAGTCTGCAAAGATATTAAAGAATAACATGACTCTGCAACTCAACTAAGTGAGTATGACCTTCCTATCACCAATGACTCATACATACATCAATCTCTCAACCAAGTGGGGATATACCAAATGTTTATACATGATTGAGATATACATTGTTACATCGTCCTTCCCATGCATAGTGGGGGTACAAATTACATCATATGACTCATGGGTCTTTAAAAGAAATGCATGACATTTTTAACAAAGACCAACGACCTAAACAAGACCATGATAGTCATCATCAATTATCATACATCATATGATCTGCACCATAAGAATCTCTCATCAATATTAGCAACTTGTAACCTGCAATACCATTCTCTTGACCAACCAGTAAGATGTATGATTTAGCCACATAATCATTATCACCAAAGACTTCTAACCATAATGCCAACAATGCATTATTCGAAGCATATGCTCCCCTGAACCTGTGCCATCTATTCACTGTCAGATCTGATCATGCATATATCAGCAAGAAGTATCAAGGCATCATCATCATTAAGTTAGGATGAAAAGAACTTCTAAACAACATCTTATGAGTACCAATGCATTTCCACACATCATCAACCGATTGTAACCATCATCAAACAGAGAAAATAATTGACTGAACCATATCAGACCCTTTTTCTTGAGTCTGTCCCACTGCTTTTCAACATATACGCGACTGTGCAGCTTCGAACTCGCATATACACGCGACTTGTCTTCATGAAACTTGTATATGAGATTTAGAACATTGAGGTTCCACACTTTCAGCTCCATTTGAGTCTGTCAAGTCGTATACTCTGCTATGCCACATCTTTCTGACTATACTTCTTTTTTCTTCCATATCTTCGACTGTGATGATGTTTTCTCCTTTTGGTATGGTGCCCATACTTTGTTCCTGCATTCCTTTGCTATATGTCCAAGCTTGTTACATGTATAACATCTTACATGTTTCATATTCCTTTTGTAGAAATCAACAACTTTGTGACTAAACATATTGCAAGAAAAACAATATCCCTTAAAGTACCTGGAACGTGATGATCTTTCTGTGTGGTGGTCTTGAACACGTCCATAATTATGACATACATAATATTCAACATTATTCATCGGAGGAAATAACCGACTATCACTTCCATAGTTAGGAGTAAAAGATTTTCTTTGAAGATTTTCTTTCTTTGGTTGTTGATGGGATTGACCTCTCATCTCCTTTTTGAGCACTTCAGATTTTTCATTAGAGTTCCTTGTCTTACTTTGTGAACTAGATTCACCTTCAACAGATTCATGAAAACCAAGACCAGTTTTGATAGTAGGAGACCTTTGACTACTAAGAATATCATCCAAGATCTTAATACTATCTTGAAATCGTAAGAGCTTATTCTTTTCTTCTAATTTATCTTTTAGAATATTTATCTCAACCTAATGTTGCTCTTCCTTTTCAAGATACTGCTTCTTCATGATTCCTTCAGCTTTTTTTCCTTCTTCCAACTGATATCTTAATTTAAGAACTTCGTTTTCTTGTTTTTCAAGAGCTTGGAGTAGTTCTTTATTCTGATTATTTGATTCTTCAAGATCTTCTTTTAACGAGAGGATCTTAGCTTCAAGACTTTCATAGTAACTGGATCTATCTCAGAGTTTCTTGATTGTTGTGCTCCTTTCATTTACTTTATTTCTTGATGATGTCACTTCATCCTATAGCTTTTGACATTGATCTTCCTTTTCCTTGAATAGCTTCCTTACCTTGTTTCCTTCCTCTAGTTGAGCTTTTATTTTGGTAGCTTCTTCTTTGGAGGCACATTCCATTTTGTCCAATAGATCTTGTTGATCTCTAATTTTGTTCGTAAGCCTTTTAAATTTTGCCTCTATTTGATATCTTTCTTCCTCACCCATAAGAGAAAATTCAGTTGTTTTGCTATCACTTTCATCATCTTCAAATGGATGGAGAAATATATCACCAGAGGATAACAATTTCATACCTGATAGTTCTTTTTCTTGTTCATCTTCATTCTAAGGTGATTTTGAATCTGAAGTGTTGCTTCCACATATTCCCCAATCAATTCTCCCACTATCATAGTTCCTCTGAGATGTCTTCTTCTTCTGAGGCGCTTTCTTCTTTAGCTTCTTTCCCATTGTTCTACAGATCTCCTTCAAGCAAGCAAGCTCCTACCAAAGGACCTACTTTGATACCAATTGTTGGAAATAATACTAGGGGGGGGTGAATCAGTGTTAGCAAATCAATAATCTTTTTATTTCCATTATCAGATTCATATACGCTACTTCAGTTAAGGCAACCGATGTGTATACGCAACTGTGTTTAATGTAACTAGCGTATATCCAGTAAACTTATGATTCAGTTAATTGATCTTTAATGAGTGCATCAAAACATTATTAACCAGATAAACAATAAACAGGTGCAGTAAAACAGAACAGATCATCACACATAAGAAGCACACATGAACACCATGGTATAAGGTGGATACCCAATGTGGGTGAAAACCACCTGCTGCAATCGTCTTTATCTTCCTTTTAATAACAAATATATTTTTACAATTTTGTACTGGCGCAGACTCATACCAGTACGTAGGCACCCACCTGTAGAAGGCTACAACCTTCTCACGTTCTCCAACTACTACTAGAAGGGAGCTACAAACCCCTAGCTTTTGTACTAGATGATGTACTAGTACGTAGGTGCTAACCTACAGAAGGCTACAACCTTCTCTTTTCTTTTAGGGACCACGTTTCATAAATTTTCAGACTGGATCCATCAATACAAAACAATCACTACTGCAATATAACCATCAACTCTGAATCACCCTACAACTGAATCACTGAAACCCTGTCATCAAAAAATAGTCACCATAACACAAAGCAGAACACAGAGCTCTGCAACAACCACTAGAACCAACAACAACCTCAAATATCAAATCTCATAAAGTATACGCTACTTGACTATGTCAGACCAGCGTGTATACGCGCTTTCACCAAAGGGAACCCGCATCCAGATATGAAAATAATTACTTATACCTTCGCTGCAATTTTCAACTTCAAATATACCCAGAACATAAGATATAAAGGATAAGACGTGTCAGTATTCAGATCTATTCATGATTATACCATAAAATGATAATGCATCTTAGTTTTCATGATCCCAATCCATCAACTTTCATCAACCACATAGGTGCACCCTTAGTTCAAATCAAACAAAGCATCACAAACCCATAACCGGCATACTAGATCTCATGATATTCATTACTTGAATACTTGCACCTTGGCCTAATGATCTTCTTTTCCTTATATAGATTTAGGCCTCTCTCAATACCATGGTCCAAAACCACGTGGTCAATACCTCAAACCAAATACCATGGATCAAATACCAAAATACCATGGACCAAATACCACAGACCAAAACTTAGTTTTCCAACATGTACGCGCCTTTCCTTCTGTGAAAGTGCGTGTGTACATTATACACGCCTTTTTATATAGTGAACCTACGTGTATACACTACTTGGTATATAGTAACCTGCGTATATACGCGACTTAATATATAATGAACCTGCATGTGTACACGACTTGGTATATAGTGAACTTACATATATACGCAAGTTGGTATATAGTGAACCTGCGTATACATTTCTTTCTTCATTTTGTGAGTCTGAACTATGATCTGTCATCTGAGTAAGTTGCCATCAAGGACAACACCTGAGTCATACCTGTATTTTAATGCCAACAATATTACTCTCCATACCACCTAGCTTACACCACCTACAACTCTGATACCAACTATTAATAAAAACAGAAGATAAATAAACTAAAAAATAAATTTTAACTCATACATTGGACACAACATTTATGTTGAAAACCACAAGAAAGAAATTATTAACTTTTTTGTTACAAGAACAATGAAAATATTACATTTCACTCACTTCTTTTTCACCTGCTTCTTTTTACTCACACCCTTGTAAAAATATATTTCATTATAACACCATGGGCCCAATACCATAGGACAATACATGGGTTACCAATACCATGGGTGCAGACAACTTCAACTTTGATTTGGTCTCAACACCCAACACAAGAACACGATTCATTCCTAAAATGATGAAAACGATCTGCATCTCTAACAATGATTTCTCATGTAGTAATTTTGGAGATGAATTTTATGGCAACATGGAAATCAAAACCAATCCAAAAGGTTTTTACTAATGCAAATAGGTATTCTAGGACGTGTTTTCATGAGCCCAAAAGCAACTACAAGCTTTTCAATATGGTCATATAGTACATTTTCCTTCTCTTCCTCCTCAACATCTTGTAGCACGAAGTTCATATCAGGCATATAACCTACCTCCACCATCTACCCAACCAAACTATCTAGCACTCGACAAATCTAAACCTTCATCGGGCCTTCCAAATACAAATCTCTTCAAATATTTTTGAATTACAAAGAGGCAAATGATTAACAAGAGAAGGAAGCCACCAAGAGTGCCTAAAGCTATGGGTATTTTGTTGGTAGACTTTTTTGGTGGATGTGCAAGATTTGAAGATTTTTCTAGTGGTGTCGTTGTTGGAGGTACAAGATTAGAGGAAATTCAAACAATTGTTTTGCCACATGTTTGGCTAACTCTATGTTTGTAGTGAGTTCTATAGGCACCAAGTAAAAATTCCCATACACTTATATTAGGTTCGAAGGGAATGACTTTTACAAAGTCACAAGCTTCAGTGAATTTCCCTACATAACCAAGGTGGTCAACCATGCAGGCATAGTGCTCCAAGCCTAGTAGGATATATCAAACATTAGAATTCCTTTTTAATATTCCGATTCAAATAGGGAATAGTACTTTTGAGCATTTTGACAATATTCACTAAATAGAACTGATAGCTAAGTTACTAGTAACTCGGGAAAGGAGCATACAACTACTAAAATAGACACATATTTAAATGTTTGGAATTACATATAAGTGAACTGAGAACTAAATGGATCTAGTTAGCTTAAATAGTCTCTTTATGGAAAGTAACAATAGTGAACCTAGAGATTATGAATCTCAAAAGTAACTAACTGAAGTGACCTTACAAGCAACTTTTAAATTAAGAAGACATTTATTCGGTGGTTTAAAAATCAGATTTCTAGAGAGTACCCAATAAAATTGGGGATACTCTAATATGGAAGAAAACCAGGCTGGAAAAAGAATTTTGTGGCTTCAGGTAGTGTGGAAGTTAGAGTTCTCTTTAAAAGCCATAATTTTCCTCTAGTTAGTTTTGTAAGGGCAATGTGTACACTATTGATCACTTATTTATTTCTTGTGAGCTATTTAGAGTAATATGGGTTGAAGTGCTTCAAATAAATGAAAAACAAATGGGATCAAAGGACTTTGCTAAAATGATTTCGTTCTTGGAATAGAGACCTGTATGAACATATTTTCAAGACTTTACCATATTATGTGTTTCAGGTATTTGGACCTTAAGGAACAAAACCATATTCCAAGGAGAAAAGTTCAATTTAACACAAATAACTCAAATCTGAAATGCATGTGACAATAGTTGGAATCATTGAAAGAAAATTGTGCCAGGACTCAAAAAAAATCTTTTGTAAACTATGATAAGGCTTGGGGCCTTTTTTAATGGAGCTTGCCATGGATTTCTAGGTGTGTGGGGGGTTGATGTTTTGTTATTTCTCAATTATTCACAATTTAAAGCTAGATGCTAGAAATGGTACATATAATAGGGCTTAGTTATTTGCGAGGTGGCTCCTTCTAAAGACAACAAGGAAGCTTTAAAAAATTGAGAGTTTTTAAATATTCCAAACTAATGCTAAACTCGGAAAGGAAAAAAAAAAAATGAATACAAAGTTGAAAATCTAATCTTATAACCTATAATGGCCCAAGTGTGTGAGGTTAAGAGGATTTGTTCCTTTTCAAAATTGAACTCGCTAGTCCATCATTTAACTAAAAAGGCTAAAAAGGCTATTTCTTACACAAGAGAGCCTCATTTATGAGTTGAAGATCAAGAAATTTTTACTAGACTCAATTTCATGATAGTTATATAGTAACAGAGGGCCACTTTTCTAGTTGAAGTTCATTTACAATGGTCTAGATTTAGTGCTTCCATTAAATACCATATTGGATAATATTTTTTTTTGAAAGGGACAACCATTTGCAAAATTTCGAGAGTAAACATTTTAAAATATTCAACACATCTAATCATGCTTACATTTTGTTCCAAATCTTAAGGAAGCGAGTGAATGATTTCATAACAGGGGTCTTACTAAGTTGTAGAATAAAAAAATAGGATGAGCTTTGGTAAATGTAGCACAAATCGGAAAAAAATTGGTTTATAAAAATAATTAAAAAAACCATAACAAAATTGATTTAAATGATTAGAAAAGCTACAAAAAAAATTGATATCCTTTCCTAAAATAAGAGGCAAATTAACTAGTGCAAAAATTATTGAGCAAAGACACAAATAATAAACATGGTCATGAAAACAACGAAACAAAGCATGAAATAAATTCAACTAACTATAAAGAAAGATGATGGTGAATTTATGTTGTCAGAAAAGCACACTAGGTGGTTAGATATTCAATAGTTTGAAGCAACCAATTAAGCTCTCACTGGAGCACCAAAAAAAAGACTCAATAAGTTGGGAG
This sequence comes from Pinus tabuliformis, assembly GCA_031772625.1. Lineage (NCBI taxonomy): Eukaryota > Viridiplantae > Streptophyta > Pinopsida > Pinales > Pinaceae > Pinus > Pinus tabuliformis. The sequence continues at coordinate 695,911,205 of CM062805.1, read as the reverse complement.
CATGGCAACAAATGGGTTTGCAACCACAATCACAACACTCACTTTACAATCCAAACGGAAATGAGTTATTTTCTATTATGTATTTTTTTAAGCTTTTATGGTCTTGTTACATAGACTCACTCCCTCATTGCAAAAAGAACATGCTAGAACAAGTGGCGAGCATGGATCAACATTTCAAATAAATTGTTAGTGGCCATTATGGAGGGATGACAATCTGATTAGGAGCACAATTGGTTAACAACCATAGTCGAGAAGACCAACTAGTTTTCGCAATCATGTGCATGACAATCCCACTAGAAGCACAAAAGTTTCCTCTATATAAGGGTTTACGAGAAGGCCAACTAGTTTTAATGACCATGAACATAGCAATCCCAGTCAAAGCACAAAGGTTTCCTCCACAAGGATTTATAGTGGCCATAGTTGAGAAGCCCAATTGGTTTTGGCAATCATCAAGGCCTAACAGGTGCAGGAGTTTCTTTTGGCATTGGTGGAGACCCTACAAAAATTCCAACATAAATTTTGCAAAAGGAACACATTGTGTGAAAATTCCTCATTAAAAATGCAACCACAATCACAATGTTTATTTTCTATAATCCAAACACAAATGAGTTGTTTTCTCTTTTGGTTTCCTTTCAAGTTTTTATGGTCTTCTTACAAGACCTCACTCCCCCAATGCTTAAAAGACATGATAAAAAAGTGCCAAGCATGGCTCAACATTTCAAATAAATAGCAAGTGGCCATTGTGAATGGATGGAAATCATGTCAAAAGCACAACTAATTAGTAGTGATAGTCGAGAAGGCCAACTAGTTTTTGGCAATCATGTGCAAGATAAAAAGCACAACAATTTTGGTTTTCGAAATCATGTGCATGGAAATCTTGCAAAAAACCACAAAGGTTTCAGTTTTGACAATCATGTCCATGACAATCCCACTATAAGCACAAAGGTTTCCTCTAGAAGGTCTTGTAGTGGCCACAATCAAGGAGGCCAACTAGTTTTAGTGATTGTGAGCATGCCAATCCTGCAAGAAACAGAGAGTTTTCCTCCACATGGGTTTATAATGGGCATAATTGAAAAACCCAATTGGTTTAAGAGTCATGAAGGCCAATAAGCGTGCAACACCTTTTGGTGGTAGTGGAGACCCTGCATATTATGTGACAATTCCTCATTGTCTACGACATATTGTGTAACAATTCCTCATTGTCTACTAAAAACCCTACATATTATGTAACAATTATCTACTAAAAAGAATGTCTACTTAGCTACATTCCAATACATGTCATTCTATTCGTTGTAAACTAAAATAACACCTTCAAAGTGATTTTTCCAAGTTGTAGATAATTAGAATTTTTTTTATTAATATTGAAATATAAATAAATAAATAGATAACAAATTAAAAACCGTGTAAGCAATGGATTATAATTGAACTAATTATTTTCAACAAGTAAATTGATTGAGGTCAACCCTAATAAGAAATTTCTACCACCATTTCAAAAACAAATTATTTTGACTAATAAGAAGTTTCGATAAGAATTTTAAAACAAATTAATTTGATTAAAATAACATTATTATAGTAAATGTTCTATCACCATTTCAAAAACAAATTATTTAAACTAATAAGAAGTGAGTTGTCCCTAGTGCGACTTTTTGGAGATTCTGATAACGGAATCCGACAGAGAAAATTGAAGTTAAATCTTGATTTGTAAGATTTAAAATGGTTTTTTAACTGCATATTTGGATTCAGCACCCTAAACACCCTTGGGACGCTTTGATTGTGCAGAAATTAGCTATCAAACTTGCAATTTCAATAAATTGCTGCCGGATTTTGACCGGAAAAACCCACCAGAAAAACTTCCAAAAAATCTCTTTAAAGAGAACTCCACTAAGAAGTTTCAATAAAATTTTTAAAACAAATTAATTTGATTAAAATAACATTATTATAGTAAATGTTCTTTATCACTAGGAAATGCATTAAACCTTGAAATTCTTAAAAAGAGAGCAATAGGATATCCCGTTCATCTTGTGAGATTGAAAGTTAAACATTGAATATTAAAACTATCGAGGAATATATTATTAATATTGAATATTAAAACTATAGAGGAATATAATATCTTCATTATCCCTGAACTTTTGGGAGTAAATATGTTCCCTTTTGATATAATTTTGTTTTATTGGGATTGAAAGTTAAACATCGAATATTAAAACTATCGACGAATATATTATTGATATTGAATATTAAAACTATAGAGGAATATAATATCTTCAACATCCCTGAACCTTTGGGAGTAAATATGTTCCGTTTTGATATGATTTTGTTTAATTCCATAAAGTAATAGCCAAATGCTCAACCATAAATGGTGAGAATGTTAAAACATTGAATATTAAAACTATTGAGGAATATAATACCTTAAATATCCCTGAATTCTAGGGGTAAATATGTTTTATTTTGGTATAATTTTGTTTAATTCCATAAAGTAATAGCCAAATGCCCAACAATTAATGGTGAGAACAGTTAGGAGTTGAGTTTAGTTCACTCATGATTTTATCAAGATCAGAGTAATTTTGCCACGTATCTTACTTACCATGTTGTTAAAATTTAAAACACTACACTTTATACCATGTATTTATTATTTTTTAATGTAAAAGATGCAACATGAATATAACACAAACCACTAAATATATTAAAGGCACAGAAAGGACCCTGAACAGATAGAGCTCTACAAAATCAACCTTCATAATTTTCTTGTGATCAGGTCTTATTTTAGAGTGAAAGCCAGTGCAAGATATGCACGAATTTCAATAGAGACCCGCATTTGTTTTATTCATTACCAGTATATAAACAAAAAGGCAAACAAATGCGTTTTAACTGTACATTTTATCATCCGCTGCAAGTAATTACCAGACACTTATGCTCAGTCATAAACCAAACAGAGGCCGCATTACATCTAAAGGATTCATCCCCATTAACAGGGACTTAACATCTCACTCAATATTAATATCCATCACCTTGGATTCCACCTTGCCCTTCGGGATGGTGATGTTCAGGACACCATTTTTCAATTCCGCCTTTATTTTGTCCATCTCACAGTTTTCAGGCAACGCCAGCCGAGTATTGTAGCTGCTGTAACTTCTTGCCGACCAAGAATCTTTATCGCCTTCCTCTTTTTTGTGGCTACCTTTGATCACCAGAACACCGTCCTCCACAGAGACCTTCACATCCTCCTTTGACAATCCGGGCATGTCGAACCTCATTTTGAGTTCAGTCTCGTTTTCCATCATGTCCCACGGGGTTCGAACCGACGACTTGTTGTCTCTGGATACTCCCCGCGAAGAAGAGGGAAACATAAAAGCGTCGTCGAAAAGCCGGTCCATCGTGTCAAGCATCTGCCTCATCGTCCTCATTGGCGATAATGGATCGACAAGACCTGTGAAACCCCCAAAAATGTTCCCGATCCATCAGTCAGATGCCAAACTAAATTGTACGCATAGTTAAAGCTCAGGCTTGAATTAGCATGAAAGATTTGGGCGTTTTCTAACTATCCTACGTTTGGGAGTTTTTGAGGTAAATTTTGGTAGGATCTTATTATTTAAAGTTTGCCATTTGAAAATTTCGAATTCTTACACATGATTTGGACACTTCACTGGTATAGAAATTATTTATAGAATTCACAGATCAAACTTGCTATTCAAAGCAATCTTCACAAATCCTTATAAAATTAGGAACAAACTTTACAAATCCCTGCCGAATTAGGGACAAACCTCACACATCCCTACCCAATTACGAACAAATTCAATTGGACAATAAAGTTCAAAAAAGACCTTCAAATTATAGGATTATAAACTTACCGAAGGGCGAAATCTCTGTCGCCCTTTCCACAGCCCTAGGCCTCTGTTCAGCAACATTTTTGGTGCTAGTATTTTGCACATCTATGGCACCTTCCTTGCTGCTTTCTGCTCTCACAACAGCCGCCTTTGCACGCCGCTGGTTAGAAGAAGAACTCAAACTCACTTTAGACTTCAGCCGGTTACCAGAGGGAACGAAAGCTCCATTTCTGCTGGCTGTCGGAATCGAACAGGCAGAAGCAGTTGCCGGAATGTACAAACTAGAAAGAGGGCAAGCCATTACTATTTACAGAACCGAACCTGTGGAAATACAGAATGAAAACACAAATTAATACAAAGTCAACACAATTTCCTAAACCTAGCTTCGCACATAATTCGCAATCGCAGAATTGCAGAAATTTTCTTCGAAATCCATGGAAGTAGCAGATGTTGAAGACACAGTACCCTACCTTTGAAAGCTTCGCAGTTGTTAACAGACGAAAGCAGGGCAATGCCGCGAATACGAATGCACTAAATGCGGAAAACCAGAAATGTGCGTATAAAACCGCCGAGTGTCAATGGGCTATATAGAGAGAGAAGCGATGGTAGGGGAGATTTCCAGAAGAGCCCCGAGAGTGTCCTCACGGGAATGAACATAAACTCGAGACTTCTCTAGATGTCGCTAGTAATAAGCTCTAGAGTTCTCTCGATATTTCCCACCACTTAATAATTATTTAATACGTCCATGAGGATTGTTTATGTCACAGGGGTGGGGCCAACTTATCTGCCATAGTCTTTGTTGGATCGTTATACATTCAGGGCCCTCGTAAGAAAAACTTTGGTTCATGGTTCAAGATTGATGCTTAAATCACTCTATATTTATTTATTTAATTTTGAATAGTAATTTTTTTGTTTCCGGATAGAATTTTAATTTCTGAATTCAAGTTTCTGTGATCTATAATGAATTAAATAAAGTATTTCCGTAAAAATCACATGATAGAATTGTTTATTTATCCAGTGATTTAAATTTTTTTTATGAACTCATATTATTTAAATGTTTTGTATAGTAATTTAAATTTTTTCATTTTTTTCATTTTTTATTATATTGGTTAAATTTCAACTTTGATTACGATGGAAAGACACTCTTACACATCATATTAAGTTGTAGAATGCATCTCTAGACATAATCAAGCCAACCCCAATATCATAATACAAATTTATTACTTGGCATTTTTGAAATGATAATCAATTAAAAAAATAAAAAATTATGTATTTTATATTATAAAAATGATTGTAGTGTAGCAAATACTATCTATTTTTTTTTTCTTAATTGGTCTACTCCTATATTGATACAAAAATGATATTACAGAGAGGCAGATGCCTCGAGAGTTCTAGCCATGGAGTTGGCATTCTTACAAAAAACTCTTGACGTACTTACTAGAGAACCTGCGTATTGACTTACATCAGGATTTGTAGTATCTGAAAACATAAGATTCCAAATCTTGACAGTGACCATACCAAAATTAACCCATACAGTGACTAAAAACTGACCCATATAGTAACCAAGACTGACTTGTGCATAGCTAGCTCTTGGACAGATTCCAACATAAACATAAACGTAAACAGACACCAACATATTAGAAAAAGCTGCCCTCATAGTGGAGACTGACATATAGAATTGACAAAGACCTGATTCAGCGAGTTTACAAGCATGAAAACTATGTATCCAGAGGGAGTTGAACTTCTTTCTTCGGCAACTGACCAAAAAACCAAAGGTGCAGACTAGTTCAATCTTCATCCGAGGTTAATGGTTGTTCTTCTACAATTCGGCACCCAAATTGATCTGAGTCTTTGGATTCAAAAGGATGGGCCGCAGAACTTGAAGGGTCACCTCCCACTGGCGCACTTGGGCCAGCATTAGCATTTGTATTCATAGTTTGCAAGCCTCCTGAGTCTTGGCGCTGGGAGACGTTCTGGTCTGCCATCCTATGTTCCAGAGGAGCCCCATGATTAACCTCCCCCGAACCCACAGCGTCCTCACACATTTCGATTGTCACTAAAACGATGAATGATGAGTTTCCCAGAGAACAGGGAATGCGGAATTGGGCTGCATGCGAGTGAGAATGATGTGAGAAAACTTTAGCTGTTACTTGCCCTCTTCCCCTGCCCCTGCCACTTCTTGTAGCAGGATATCTGTTGCAGGAGAACTTCGAAGCATCCGACGAGGGGTCCAAAGTGGTAGAGGATGGCTGGCGGGAGACTCGACCACGAGAATTGCCCCGTCTGCACCCCATTCTGGGTCGTTCTCTTGGCATTTTGTGAAGAGAAGGACTGACAAACGGAGAGGGAATTGTAGGGAAGCGACTGAGGAGAAAGCACACCGAATATAATGGAGACTGAGCACGCTGATCACTGTCAACACCATGAACCAGAGCCGAAGGGAAACAGAGGATGCAGTTGGCGCTTGAGGAACAGCAAGGAGCTGCCACCTTGTTGAACCTGAAAGCGCGCGGAGGAGAAACAGGAGTGAGGACCAAACCAGGTGCCATCGCACATAAAACGAACTCCCGGGAGGGCGGCGTTAATGCTGCAATTAATAAGTTTGTGCGAGACCATGTCTCCGGCCTGGTGCAATTACATCTGGCGCTTGTGAGCGGCCACGCGCCCACCCTCCACGCTACCTTCGTACCCTTGAGCCAACTATTCACCCGCATTCGAGAGAGAATAATCTTGTTGCACCCAAGAAGTGCACTCATGTTTGAGTTGTGCATCATCTGAGTCGCAAAGAGGGCCTGAGAAGAATGGGAGCTGCTGGTTGACCCCCTGATTGGCCAATCTGTCTGCTACTTTGTTGGCAGTGCGCCTTATATGCTTGAAGGTGATGCTCCGGGGGGTCCTGAGCCATTCCTCAATTTGTTCCAGTCTACTGAGCAACCTCCAGCTTGAGGCAATCTTAGCTGCCGAGGTGCCTGTTTGAATCCTTGTGGCTGCTGTTATTAAGATAAGAGAGTCCCCTTCTACCTCAAGAGGGAAAAAGTTTTTCTGTTCTGCTATGCAAATACCTTTCCATAATCCTTCCAATTCAGCAGCGTTGTTGGTATCTTTGCCAATTGTTCCATGATATATATGCAATACTGTGCCCATTTCGTTCCTGAAGACACCGCCATAACCAGCCGGCCCAGGATTGCCCTTGGCTGCCCCATCAAAGTTCAATTTGTATGAGTTGGATGCAGGAGGGGACCAATTGAGGGGAGAGGCGGAACTAGTTGGGGGTCTGGACTTGACTTGAGCCAAAAAGGTGAGGTCTAGGTTCCAAGCTTTCATGATGAGGCGTTCCTGAGGAGAGTCTGGCAGGTCTGAGTCTTGCCATTGTCTAATAGCTAGAGTTTCTTGGAGATTTTGCTTGAGAAGAAGCCACAGAGTGTCAATTGACCTACTGATGTTGTTGAAGACTCTATTGTTTCTCTCCTTCCATAATATCCAGTAGATAAAGCATGGGATGAGGTTCCACAGTGAGCTTAGGAGAAGGCTTTGGAAAGGGTGCTTTGGCCATTTTCTGATGGTGTCTGTAATATCTCCCAATCGTTTGCTCGATCTTCTGTTGCATTGGTCAATTCTCTCCCATAATTGAGTTGCTAGAGGAAGTATCCATGAGATGCAGGATGGATTCAGAGTTGAGATTACAGTTGGGGCATCTAGAAGGTCTAATGAATCCATGTTTTTGCAAATTGTCCCAGGTAAGGATTCGCCGCTTGCTCAAGAGCCATAGAAAAGTGGAAACCTTAGGCCAAATTCCTGGTTGCCAAACCTGGTCCCAAAGCTGATCCTTATCTGCCTGCGTGGGTGGATAGCGAAGTTGGTATGCTTCGTTGGTAGTAAACATTCCTTTTGGCGTGTTTCCCCATCGCAGCTTGTCCTGTTGAACCGAGTATTTGATTCTTCTGTGATTTAACTCCTGATCGATCTCTGTGTAGGTTTCCCCTTTCTAGTTTGCCTACCAGGTGCTAGCTGATTTCCAGTGTTGAAAGTCTTGGGGCGTTTGTTGCTGCCAGAACTGATGAACATGGATTAGATCAACTTGCTGCATAGAAGCTTGCCAGATGGGCTTGTGAAAGAGTGAGTCTAGTTTTGGGAGTTGTTGCCAAGAGTCCTCCCAGAATCTCGCTGTAGTGCCCGAATGAATTTCCCAAAAACTATGCTCTTGGATAAAGACGCTGTGAAGCTTGGCGGCATTCCAAATCAAAGAGCCTGGAGTTGTGGTACTGATTCTGATAAGGTCGTCCCATTGACTGCCTGGTGCATATTTTGCTTGCCATAGCCGTGCCCAAGGTATATGTGGTTTGGAAATACAGTTCCACCAGATGCAAGCTCCCATTGTGTTGTTGCTTTGGAGGGGGTCCATTAATCCTAACCCACCGGCAAATTTTGGCTGACAGACCTCATTCAAATTGACAAGAGCCCATTTCCTATTGCGACCAGAGGATCCCCAAAGAAAATTTATTTGTAGATTGCGGATGATCTTGAGTACCCATTTGGGCGCTGCCAGAATAGAAAAGAGATAAAGAGGCATGGCCTGGAGAACTGATTTGATCAGGATGAGTCTACTAGCAATATTGAGCGAGCAGAAAGTCCAGGAAGAGAGTTTGGATTCCAACTTGTCGAGGAGGGTTCTCCAGGAGGCGTGTTTTATGGCTGAGTCCAAGAAAGGAGCTCCCAAGTATTTCGAGGGAAGCACGGCTATAGAGAACCCCAAAATCCTGGCAATGTTCCTTTGAGTGATGGAAGGGGTATGAAAGAAGAAAAGCTGGGATTTGGAGGCATTGATGGAGGTCCCAGAGGCTTCAAATAAGAGAGAGAGTAGGGTCTTGAAGGCAGATGCCTCTTGAGCAGACGGGTGGCCGAAAAGCATAGTATCGTCTACAAACTATTGGTGGGATAAGGGTTGAAGACCATGGAGAGAAATGCCCTTTAGGGTGTGAGAGGAGATGGCAGAATGAAGCAGGTGACTGAGGCCTTCTGCCATGAGAACAAAAAGGAAAGGGGAAAGGGGATCCCCTTGACGGATACTGCGGGAAGGACGGAAGGGCGCGGAGGGTGAACCATTGAGCAGGATCGAAAAACAAGGAGAAGAGATGAGATTCATGATCCACCTTGTCCAAGTTGCGTTGAAGCCAAAAGCCAATAACATCTGATGGATATAGTTCCAGCTAAGTTTATCAAAAGCTTTGGAGAGATCTAGCTTAAGAATCATACCTGGCTTTTTTAGAAGCTTCAGAGAGTGGATCACTTCATTTGAAAGAATAATGCCGTCCATTATCTGTCGCCCTTCTACGTATCCAGTCTGCTCTGGCGAGATGAGAAGAGGGAGAAGAGGTTTGAGCCTGTTCGCCAGTACTTTGGATATGAGTTTGTAGATGACGTTACACAATGCAATTGGCCTGTATTTTTCGGGCGTGTTTGGTTCATCCCCTTTAGGAATTAGCGCTAAAAAAGTAGCATTTAGGGAGGGGAGAATCCAGTGCATGGATCTTGATTCCTCCACTAATTCCCAAACCTCTGTGTTGATGAGCTCCCAAAACTCCTGAAAGAAGTTGGCGGTGAAGCCGTCAGGACCAGGTGCCTTGCCATCCTTGAGTTGGGCCATAGCATCTTCCACTTCCTGCATTGAGATGGATTGGAGCATCTTGTTGTTGTGGTCCTCCGTTATAATTTTAGGGATGTGCTGCATGATTGATCGAATGGCTTGTTCTCTACTCCCTAGTTGTTCCCTGAGAGTTTCCTGAAAGTACTCTTTGAATTCCTGTTCCATTTCTTCATGCGCTTCTAATTTTTCCCCTTGACAATAATTGATGAAGGCTATATTATTGTGCATTCTTCTTTGGATGGTAGATCTATGGAAAATTTTTGTATTTTTCTCCCCTTCCTTAAGCCCCCAGATTCTAGACTTTTGTCGCCATAGTATTTCTTCTTGCTGCCTGCGTGCTTTAATTTCGGTCAAGAGGGTCTACTCCTGTTGCGCATGCTCTTCTGTCCTTCCCTCCAAGATGATGTTTTGTTGGAGTGAGAACATTTGCTGCTCCAGCTTTTTTCGATGCTCAAAGATGTTGCCAAACTGAGTTCGATTCCAGATTTTGAGAACTTGTTTGAGGTTTTTTAATTTTTATTGGAACTGGAACATCTTGGCTCCTTCAGGGGGGATAAAGGATTTCCAAGCCTCATTAACCACTGCTTTGAAGTTGGGATGTGAGAACCAAAAGGCTTCAAATCGAAAAGGTTTGTTGCACTTTGTACCTGGGCGCGTCCATTGTAACATAATGGGCCAGTGGTCGGATCCCACTTGAGGCATGATGGAGGCATGAAAGTCCCCACCCAGGTGTATGGCATTATCTGAGATGAGGAAACGATCCAGCCTGGAAGCAATATGCTGAGGTCTCCTCCGTTTGTTGGTCCAGGTATATATACCATTTGAAGTCTGAATGTCCATTAATTGGTTGCTTTGAATGAAGTCTTTGAAACCAATACTGTCACCTTCTAGCTTCGGTCTGCCGCCTGTTTTTTCCTCCAAAGCTGCTATGATATTGAAGTCACCACCACCAATCCATAGGGGAAACTGCCTATTATAATTGAGAGCTGTGAGTGTATCCAATAGATCCAATTTTTGTTGTAAATTTAGCGGAAAATAAACATTGGAGAGATGACCGTGAATGTTTTTCCCGATGAGATGGAAGGTGGCTTGGATGAGGAAATGAGAGGCATGAAAGTCTTGAAGGGTGAGTACCTGCGGGTTCCACAAGATTGCTAGCCCTCCGGAAGCACCTGAAGCATCCATTGAGACTGAGCGACATCCTAACCAGACCTTATTAAGAATCCTTTTTATAACAGTGCTGTTACTTTTTGTTTCTTGAAGAAAAACTAATGTGGCCTTTTCTTGCTGGATCAAGTTTTTTAACATTCTGTGTTTTGAGGGGCTATTAAGCCCTCTCATGTTCCAGGAAATGAGCTTCATGAGGAACAGTGGGGTTGAGATTTGTAGAACTTTGTCAGCTTGGGGAATCTCCTAGATTCGACTAGCATTTCTCCTATAATAATGGTCCTTTGCAGATCTGTTTTGCGCCCTCTTTTCTTCATTTCTTTCAAGATTTTCTTTCCATCCCATGGACTTCCGGCTTGGATACCTTGACATTTATTATGCTAAGCCCTGGTTAGAACTCCTTCCAACCTTTCGATTTCCCAGGGGGTATTGTATTGTATTCTTTCTGTTTTCATGCTGTTTCCAATTTGAGAATGTCCAAACCTTCCAGGCTTATGCTCTCTGGATCCTCATCCATATTTGTCGGAGTGTTCTGATCTTCCTCGATAGTATTATCTTGAATACTGAGGGCTAGAGCAGCATCCAGCTCCATTGAAAAAGACTGCAGGGCGATCTCTGGAACAATTTTCTCCGATGAGGTCGAGTTGGGAAGGCTAGAGAGAGCGGTGGTTGAGGATGGCAGAGAAGCTTTTGGAATCTGGGAGGATGAGGAGGGAGAAGGGTTCGCTGGAGGATCTGCATGATGATCCTCTGTAGTGTCTTGAGAGGAAATAATGATAAATCTGTTCTGGGTATCAGGTCTTTTTGAGCTTTCTAGGGCTGCGGGAGTTTTCTTTGCATGCCGGTGGTGATTAGGGACTTTAGCAAATCCTTCAGAGTCTTTACTGGTATCATTAACTGGGGTTTTGGGCTAAAGATTCAGAGGACAATCCCTGAAAAGATGGCCATGTTCATGGCATTTTCGGCAACGAAAAGGAATATGCTTGTAGTCCATTGTTTGGATCCATTCATAATCATCATGAAATAGACTTACCGAGTCTGCAAGAGCTTTGGTCAGATGCATTTGAACACAGATCCTGGCGTATGAGGTGTATCTTCGAGTTTTGGTTTCCTCAGCAACTTTGATGAAGACCCCCAGGCTGTTGCCTATGTTCGTTAAAGTCTCCTCGTTCCAGTATTCCAAAGGAAAGGAGTACAAGCGTATCCATACTGGAGCCCAACTGAAGTCCTCGTTATCTGGGTTGAACCTTTCTTTCCATTCTCGAAGGTACAGACCTGAAGAGTTAAAGAAATATGGGCAGCCCTCAAATATGCGAGATTTATCCTCCAGACAGTTGAAAGTTGCAGTAAAGAAGCCTTTGGGACCAAGCTGCAGAGTGACTTGTCCTTTAGGCTTCCATTTTGAAGCAATCCAGCCATGCAAGGCCTTTTCAGTTGGCCAGAATCCGAGGAACTTTCCTATGAGTGCATGGTCCCTCATAAATTGGATTTCGCTGTTGATTCTTTGACTTAGGAGATTGAATTTGATTCTTTTTGCAGTTTTCGGAATGCATGTTGCCGAAGACACCTTTGGCTGTGATGTTGGGGACTTTTGGTTCATGCCTTTGTCATTGGCAGTCGCATAACGTGCCGCTGTATTCCCAGCTTCATCGTTGGCAGGTTCTGTACCCTGATCTTTCCCTAGGAGATCATCTGGTTTGAACAAAGAATCTGTGGGTTTGGTATTGTCAGAAGAGGTACCGATATGAGGAGGGGGGGATGATCCCGCCCCTCCCGAGTGCGCATCCATGGTTAAGAACTCAATGGGAGTTCTGTGGCTAAGTCGCTGAAGGCTGAGAGGAAGCAGGGGTTAGGGTTAGCGCATATGGAACAATGTGAGTTGCATTACAGAGCTCCGTTCGTCAATTAGCCCTAATGCCTTCGATGAGCAAATACTATCTGTTAAATAAGTAGCATTATGTAATTTATATCATAAAAATGGTTGTAGCCTAGAAAATATTATCCTTTAAATATATAATGGATATAGCCCATCTTCCTTCATCAAAAGAATGAAAGAGAAAGATTCAAACCTTTGTAACTTGGAGCAAATATTATTCTTTAAATATACAATAGATATAGCCAATCTTCCTTCATCAAAAGAATGAAAGAGAAAGATTAAAACCTTTGTAACTTGTTTTATTGCTTTGTGAGTATAAAAATAAATTTTAGCAATATGTTTGCACCAAAAAAATGCACAAATAAAACATAATTCTTTTTTATGTAATGTTATTTTTTTATTAAATATTATAAGGTTTAGAGTTTCCTAACTAGCAATTGCACCACATGTTGCAAAGGAAATGTCGCAAGGTAATAGCGTAGGAAATAGTAGCATTAAATTGTTACTCTTCCATGATAACAATGAAAGTGTCAGCTGCAACATTTGGATCAAAAATCATTCATGTGGTTGATACTCAAAACCAATTCAACAATTTCAAACGATGTGAAAGCATGCAAAAGATTAAGATCTTTTTTTCCCTGTTGTATAAGCCAAATACAAAACAAAATGGAAAAATACAAAAAATGAGTAAATTGAAACCATAATGCATATGGGTCAACAATATTGTAGTCTACATCTTGTCATCTACAGTTGGAATATGAGTGTTTTGTAGAATTTCATTTTCAATCCTCATATGAGAGAAATGGTAGCGTTAGCAAATTCATTTCCTTCTAACCCAAGTTATAACATATGAGAGATTTTAATAGTAAAATCAAAAATCAATTATCTTAAATTAAAGCACTCAAATTATTTTTGAAATGATGGAATTGAACACAGGTTTAAGTCTTTTCACAAAGCCTAATGAGATTATTAGAAACTGCTTGGATCACATGCATTTCCATTGTTGGGGATGAGAGTTAAGAAGGTTGCATTTAATTGATTCCTCTACCAATGCATGGACTTCCTTACTAATAAAATATCAACATTATTTGTAGAAATTTATTGTGAATCCATCTGGACTCGGTACTTTATTGGTTTCAACATTTCCTTAACTACTTCCTCGACCTCTCCAAATGTTATCTCCATCATCAGTGCTAAACTTTTCTCCTCACTTATCAATTTAGGAATATGGGCGGTGATGCATGTGATTGCTTCATCCTTATTTAGATCCATTTCCATGAGTAGGTCTTCATAGTAAGAGATCATCTCATTCTTAATTTCCTCATGCTGAAGAAGTCTATTCCCATCCCTTCAATTAATAGAGAAAATTTGGTTGTTATGTTTGTGCTTAATCATGGCTTTATGGAATAATTTGGTATTGCGCTCCCCCTTTCACAACCACTAAATTCTAGATTTTTGTCTCTAGAGAACTTCTTCTTGCTTATGCCTTTGCTCTATTTCTTGTGTAATGTGGCCTTCTTCCTTGATTAGTACCTCCAATTGTCTTTCTCTATTGATTTCTCGTTGGATCTCCTCCATATGGGATTCTAACATGTGCTTCTCAACCAAAAAACTACCAAAAAACTCCTTGTTCCATTGTTTGATCCTAAATTTGAGGTCTTTCAACTCAAGTTGAAATGTATCCTTCAGATTTATACCCTAGACTTCACTGTTCTATCGCCATTTTTTAACTAAGGGCAAGAAATCCTCTTTTTCGAGCCAAAAGATTTCAAACTTGAATGACTTATTTTTGGGGATCATATTAAGACCGGTCTTCAATCTGATAAGACAATGATCTGAGCATAGACACATCAAAAAAATTACTTCTACAAACACATCCCTTCCTAATAACCCCTTTGAGAGGAAGAACCAGTCCAAACAACATGCCACTTGGTGCGTTCCTCCATGAAAATTACTCCAAATAAAGGTCTCATTGTTAATATCTATGTATGTGACCCTTTTAACTCCTAGATAATGTCTATAAATAATTGAGAATATTGATCCAGACATCTAACTCCTCCCCTTTTCTCCTCCAGGTGTTTTATTAGATTGAAGTCCCCCCTAGATCCAACAATCATCCTGGTGAATGATTCTCAAACTAAGCATGTTAGACAAAAAATCATTTTTCTCCCCTGGGATTGAGGGGCCAACCATCTAGAATTTCCTCTTGCATCTATGGCCATGAGCTCACATCCTCTCCATCATGTCCCCATGATTTATTCAAACTTTACTCCTGATACCTTTGTTTCTTGCAACAATACTAACTTTGTTTTCTCTTTTACAATACTATCCTTCAGGTACCTCAATTTACCCATATTATTGAGGCCTTGTATATTCCATGTGATCACTTTCATTAAGGATTTGGAGAAATGAGGTGGAGATACTTTGTGATCTCATTAATCTACCCTGAATTTATAAAAAATCCCCTAGTAGCTCTTATTACCTATTGTGTGGCTTTTTACCTTTGTGGCTCCACTCTCCTGGTGCATGGCCCCTATTGTTTTAAGTGTGTGAGGTATCCCCCCTTGGGACTATGATTCCTTTGTGTTCCCATTTTGATTGTAGCTGGGTATGCTTTCATTATGCATAAAAGTGAAAGAAATTCTTGAGCTCCTCTATGGGGATGTTTATAAGCTCTGCTTTTTCCCAAGTTTTAAGAAGCTCAGCCATTTTTTTCTCCTTCAGGCTAAGTTTTTCCTATCAATCTGCTACATCTAGGATCTTACTAGTGCTAGCAAGAAAATCCTTTAGATCTAGTGCATCATAAGATTTCTAGGGGTTTTCACTTAGGGTTTGGTTTATCTCTTAGAATGATTGCAATCTCCTCAATTCCATTGGTTGATCTGCATGCTTGGCCATCATTGTCTCTTCTTCTGCTCTGCGTGAAATTGGTTTTGGTTTGGGGGGCCTTTCTCTAACTCATTCCTCTCTAGATACGACTTAGGAATCTGGCTACATTGGTTTCAGTTTCTTCAATTAACTACCTCCTAAAACTTGACATTAGTTTGGGGGCTAGATTGTGCCTAGTTTTGTTGCAAAACCAATAAGAAGTCATAATACAAGTGACCATACTCATGGCAGCTTCTAAATTTGAACGAGACATGCTCATAGTCTAGTGGCTCATTATAGATCTCATCATTATATTCTAGACAAATGGATTTTTTTTGAAATATAACATTCCTCCTTGAAATGCATGAATAATCCAACATTTTTCATGAAATAAGAGCCATTTTCAAACATTATCTTGTGGTCTTCCAGATCTACGAAGGTCAATGTGAAGAATCCCTTCACCCTCAGTTGAAGTTATGTTGGACCCGCCAACCTCCATTTCTTTTGGATCAATTGTATTATATCTTGCTCCTTCGACCAAATGCCCAAGAACTTACAGATTATGGCATGATCCTTCATAAACTTCCATGATTCCTTTAGTTGATCATTGGGAATGATGGGCCAAGAAGGACGATATGCACATAGGATTTAGCAATATCTGGTTGCTTGTCATCTAGGATTACATCATCCGAAAAACATCATTTACTGGATCATATATCACAGTAATGTGTGACTTTGTCTTCAATCTAATTCTCATGTATGTAAGCCTCGATTTGTTAACATGAAGTTTCATATATTCCAAGTTTGGTCCTCGCTTCTCGTTTGATGGAAGAAAATTGGAATCATTGACTATTTGTGAGCTATACCATATTTTTCTCTTGTTTTCTTCATTTCATTTTCTCAATATATGGTTTTTTTCGATACATGTTTTTCTTACCTCTTTGTTTCACTCACTCATTTGGTTTTGTAGCTAAAATTAACGCTGATAAGCATCAATGTTGTTTGGAATATACCTATTTCTATAGCAAATGAATGCCCAATCCTTCCAGCAGTCTATAGTGAAGTAAAATACCATGAATCAGAGATAACTATTTTCCTATCTTCCATCAAAGACCTATATAACTGGTGAGTTCCATGATCTAACTAAGTTTATTATATATTTGAAAAGTCTTTCTCCTAGAGAAGGAGATGAAGATGAAACAAATTTTCATTCTAACACCATAAACTCTTCAGGGGCATTTCATGAAAGTAATTTGAAGGCAATGTTGAGATGGATGTAAAATGATATTCTCCTAAAGCATAGTCAAATAATCACTCTGGAGAAAGCGATCAGGAAGCCACCATAGAAGAGATATCGAAAAATCAGAAAGGAGTGGGGAACGATGTTAGAGTCGACCGTGATATCAGTGTAGGATCTTCTCAGTATATTTGCGCTCATGCTTCTAAGGCATTGAGAGTTGGATCTTATACAACTAAAGATCTTCATTGTACGTCAAAACTTCCAAAGGACACCATAATCAAAGGGTGAGGCTTGTTGTATCCACTGCCATTCAATTGTATAGCCTACAAGATAGATTAGGCATTAAACAACCAAGAAAGTTATTGGAATGGCTCATTAGTAAATCAAAATGTGCGATAGATAGACTGCCTATACCATCCTCTTTATCTAACTTATACTGCAGGTCATGTAATACTATTCTAAACAACGATGCAACAGTTGTAGATGTCATTTCAACCTCAGGAGGAGCAAATGGAATATTTCAGTCTGTATCTAAAATTTTACCATTCTCGATAGAGAAAGAAAATGAGATGGGTTCTAGAGAAATGTTTATAGAAGAAACAAATGGGGATATTTGAATGTTTATACAATGAATGTTCTCTGTCTTTCAATGCTCCAAAATAGGACAGAAGCAAGTGCCCTTGTTCCTATATGCATTGAACGAAAGAGGCTCCATCCTTCAATGCTTCTGAAGAAGGGAAACACACAAGAGGGGATCACATTGACAAGTCCTTTTCAGGAACAAGAAGGGATCACAAAGACAAAAGTCCTTTCCAAGAAAAATCAAATGCAATTTTGGAAGTCTATCAATGGTAAAAACTAGTGATTCTTTTGCCATGAGAAAATGCTTTTGTTTAATGACGTGTAAATATAACTCGGTTTGTTCTTTAAACATTTTGAAGAAAAATTTGCACCAATAGAAGATTTGTTATTAGATATTCTTCTGCTTTCTTTTCTTTAGAGTTTGGCATTGTTATCTTAGTTATTTTCATGGGCGGATATGCTTCTTTGTGGCGATTTTGTTTTGTATCAATTGGCGCAGTTAGTTGTCTGACAATTTCGTTGTTCCATAAGTTTTCAACACAAACTCTGACCTAGACCTTTGGGTAGGCGAGTCAATGGTTGGGCGTGAAGAGTAGTTAGACCGAAAGTTACAGTGGAAAGAAAATAATGGTACCGACCCCGGCCAACCTATAGTCAATTAGTCAGCCTTTGAGCACCTGTGGGACGTTTTAATCTCGAGCACTGTGGAATCTGATTGCCAACCTGTTTGGGCAAGAACTTGTTTTATTCAAATAAGAAATAGTTTTATTTTTTTAATTTGTTTTTAATTAAAGCATTCATTTGAGATCTTATTGGCCTAGCAAGTGTGATGCAAGTTTGATTCGAAGGTGTCGGCCCTGCCGTGGGCCTCGTGCACTTATATCTTGTTGCGAAGAATTTTTTATTGGTGGGATTAATTTACGAGAAGAATGAATGAAACTATAATGTAGTAAAGTTATGTGTATCATGGTAGGAATTTGTTGTAAATATATGTCTAAATTATAAGTTTAAATTGTAAAATCTACATAATTTCATAGACATCGATAATAAAATTAAACTACATCCCAATATCAAAATGAGGAATAGTCTCATGGTAATTCGTATATATATATATATATATAACTTTTTGAATAATTAAATTCTAAATTTATGTGATAATGATTTTATGAGAAAAATGTCTCCATTTAATCAATTTTATACGAAAAAAAGATTATTTTTTAATACATTCAACTCGCTTTCACATTTATATTATACCATTAAATAATATTTATTTATATAAAAAATAAATCTTTTTAAAATATTAATAAAATTTGAATTAAGAATCATATTTTGCTCATTCGTTTAAAATGGAATAATACATTATAACCTTATTCTAAATATTAAAATATCGTTACCCAATATTTTATTTTTCCAAATGAAATGTGCACAATAACTTAAGTAGAATTAAATTAGTAATAAGACTTGAGGTTTGGGATGACTTTGAACATAATTGCCTTCAAATCTTACCACTTACATGTAGCTCCACAGTCCACACACATTCTTTTTAAAACACGAAAGCTTTGACCATCACCCATTGACAATCAATCTATTGGAATCAATATAGCGCGACTTTATAAAATATGGTTACCCCAATAGTAATCTGATCTTGAGAAATGAAGAACATGTGTTTGTCACTTCCAGTTTTTGTTGTCTTGTCAGTGACAACTTTCTTTTATGATACTCATAATTGCTGTTATGGTTGAGATACCGTAAGGTTCGAGGAGGAAGCGCCATTAGAAAGGGCAAGAAGGTGATATATATAGATAGATATATTTATATTTATATATAGATAGATATATCTATATCTATATATAGATATAGAGAGATAGATATATTTATATATACAGAAATATATATATATATAGATATATCTATCTCTCATATATATATAGATATATCTATCTCTCTATATCTATATCTATATATATATATATATAGATATATCTATCTCTCTATATATATAGTTAATTAATTAATTAAATATATTTATTTTGAAATTTCATCTAAGTCAACAAAACAAAATTAAGAGATAAAATTCAATTCAACTCAGTAAAAAATGAAATTTCAAAATAAATATATTAATTTTTATATCATTTATATATATATATATATATATATATATATAGATAGATATATATAAAACATACTAATCTATAAAATTTTAAATTTAATATGTAATCTGTTACTTTATAAATATGTATGAAACAGGTTTATGTTATAATTAAATTTAAGAAATAAATCAATTTTGTTAAGCTATAATATTAAATTTACAATTCAGATGCTTCAAAATTTATTTATAACATCCAATTTTTTGTGAAACTCATGGATCTATCATCCAATTTACTATATGTTCCAGATTATATCAAACTCGTAGAATCTATCATTCAATTTCCCCATCATTCAATTTCCCTTACACTTTAATCTATGCAGTCCAGATATATTCAAACACCGAATTCTAATAAAATTAATTCTAGTGAGAGATGCAATGTGGAAAAATGGGAAAATTTGTGAAAAAATTTCAAACAAACACTGAATTAATTAAACCCATCAAATTTAAAGGGGTGTTTAATTTCAAAATTCCATCCCTATTCCAACAAAAAATACAGTCTATCAACATTCACTTTGACTTAACTTTACAATATGTATTGCAATTTGAGACAAAGTACAAGATGATCACTTTGTTGGTTTTTTCTCATGATGTGGATCCTGAGAGAGAGGGCGAATAATGATGAAAGTTCGATTAAGAGAAATATTTTTATAAGTTGCATAGAAGTAATAACTTTAAAATTGAATTGGTGCACACACACTTTGAATTGAAGATTAATAAAGATATATTCTGATCACGCTTGGACACCCATCCAAAAATTTTGAATGTGCAAAATATTATACCAGTACATATTATTTCAAAATTCCAGACAAGTTTTTACAACTGTTTCTCCAAGACTTCACACTTACAATTTGGACATTTTACTCTGTGATGACCATTGAAGCCCACATTGAACACAATATGTTTTACAATGTGCCTGACAAGAAGACACCACCAAATGTTTTAACCCCAATTTCTTGAGTGCCTTACTACGACATCTACTTTGAACGAGGCCATTGATAGTTCGTCTAGATAGTTTCAACATTGCGATCTCTTCCAGATATTTGAATTTCATTAAAAATCCAAGTATTTCAATTGGAATTAGAAAGTTAAGTTCCTTCTAGATCCATGTGAATTATTTCTTATAACTAATTAATAATAAGCTTCCCAAAAAAAGCGTTTTCCTTGGATATTGTTGTTTTAATGAGTTAGCAGAGATGGTCATCATTTCATAGAAATAAAACAAGAAGTTAAATTTGGAGCATTTTAATATAAATTTGGAAACCACAAGTCTGACCTTAAAATTTTTAACTGATTGCTGTTAAGATTAGCATAATTTTGGGTTTTGAGGTTTACGCCACCTTTTATCAGGAACGATAGGCAATATCAAGGTACATTCATTCGTCCCAGTCAACATGTTTGTTATGAAACCAGCTCACAAAAATATAGAAAAGAAAGATAAACGCCTTAGAATTCAGCCTCTTCGAGGGGGCAACCTCCTTTACATTACACAAATGAAAAATTATTGGATGATACAAATGACAAGACCTCCTTTCTATATATAGGAGTCTAATGGGTCATAATATAATTAGAGCCGACATATCAATAGTAATGTAAGGGCACAATAATAACAATAGTGGGCTTCTATGGGGTACAATAATAACAATATGGGGACTACATGGGCACAACAATATAATAAGGGGATTGTATTAATAACAATAAGGGGTTACACTAGTAGTATAGGGACCTAACATGCCCCTCTCCTTCAAAAAGTGTTGTCCTCAACGCTTGAGTAGTTCTTGATTCTTCTGTATAAATTCTTGTCCTCTAATGTGGAATCTTTAGCGGGTAAGTTCTTCCACTTGATGAGATACTCTGAAATTGATCTATTTCGTAGCTGTCAATTTCTCGGTTCTGTGACTGCTTCAGGTTCCAATATGATTTTTTCTTCATTGTCAAGTTCTCGCGATACTGTTTGAACTGGGACCTTTTACAACTTTTGAATGAGTTCCCACTCCTTTGGGCATATGGATATCTGTAAGGCCTGATGTTTAGAGGAACACTTCCTGGAATCAAATGAATGGCATGATCATGATCACGAATAGGTGGGAGGCCTTTGGGAGTCTCAAATACCTTGGAATGATTGTCCAAAACTTTTTGGAGATATGGAGAAATACATGATTTCAATGTGGGATCCTCTAGTGAACATAATTGTTCAATTACACCCTATTGTTCTTTATTTAGAAGCTTTTTCATTAAGTTAGAGTTGATTATCTTTCCCGGTTTCCCTTTGATACCCCTCAATTCAACTTCCTTTCCTTCCTAAAAAAGTTTCAAGAAAAATTCTTGAAAATTAAAAGTTATCGTACCCAAAGATCGTAGCCATTAGACTCCTAGTAAAACATCAACACCACCCATTGTAATGGAAAGCATTGGGATATTCAATACATATTCTTCCATGGATAGCTTAATATTATGGCACTTTCCAGAGCAATTTATGGTTCCTCCACTTGAACCATCACTTGACACTTTGGTGTCGGATATAGGAAGAAATTCAATTCCTTGGATATCTTACAATGAATAAAACTATGGGTACTGCCCGAATCAATCAACACTGTTACCTTTTTCTTCTTGATATGTCCTTCTATCTTGATAGTTTGAGGAGCGGTAATTTCTTCCAATGCATTACAAGATATGGTCGGATTCATTTCTTGATGCTCGATGTGATCTTTCACTTCTTGAACATTTTGCTTCTTGATATGTCATTCTATATTGATAGTTTGTCGAGTGGTAATTTCGGCCAATGCATTACAAGATATGGTCGGATTCATTTCTTCTTTCTTGATGTGATCTTTCACTTCTTGAACCTTTTTCTTCTTGATATGTCCTTCTATCTTGAGAGTTTGAGGAGTGGTAATTCTTTCCAATGCTTTACAAGATATGGTCAGATTCATTTCTTCTTTCTCTGGGGTGGGTTCCTGGTGTATATCCTCTTCTTTTGATGTTTCTTGATCCTTTTCTTCCTCCTCTTCATAATCTATGTAAAATAATTTCTTCTCAGCACACTTATGACCTTTAGTGTATTTGCTATCACAATTGTAACAAAGCCCTTTTTCTCTTTTTTCTTCCAATTGTTGTGGTGTAAACCTTGTAGGTTGTGGAAGGCTAGGAGAAAAAACACTTCCATAATTATAGTCGTGAGTGGTGGGATTCCTTGTTTCCATAATTTCACTTTCAATTTTTCTTGCCAACCTGAATTCCTTCTCCAATGAATCAGGTTCCCAAAGACGAACCTTGTGTTGAAGGTTATCCTTTAAAGTCCCTATGAAGACATCAACCATTTTCTTCTCTGGAATATCATTTACCCTTATATTCAATTTTTGGAAGTCCTCAATGTGTTGTACCATTGAACCCTTTTGTTTGAGATTTATCAATTGGCTAAAGAAGGTGTTTCTCTTTGTATCCTCATAATGTGCTATCATTTCCTCCATGAAAATTGACCACGTGACAAGTGGTTTATGAGAACAAAGCCATTTATACCATAAAAATTGATTCGATTCTAAATAATTAGATGCAATACATACCTTTTGTAACAGTTGTACACCATGTAGATCGAAATATTTCTCCATCTGTACTATCCAATTTACCGGATCCTTGCCATCAAACTTTCTCATCTCGTTTTTTCTTGATTTTAGGAGCTCGATCTTGAAACTACTGTAACTCTGTACTTTCAAATCTTTAAGTTCTTAAATTTCTGTTTGAAATAGCCCTCTGAGTCCTCTTTCTAACTCTGCAAGTTTGATCACAATTGGATTCCTGAAGAAAGATTTATTTCCAATCTCCCGCGATGACCTAATTATAGACTAGTTCTGTGGAGTTAACTTGTAAAACGTGCCACGTATCACTATTTCAACCTTAGGTTTTGAAAATTATACCAAAACAAAATAAATTTTGTTCTATTTTTGTAACTTCTTACGAAATTTCAATTTGATGCTCAGAGAGAAAGTTATGTTGATTTTCCCAAGGTCACTTGTTTAGGATTTAATTTAGGAGTCTGCAAAAGCCCTAACTACCTCAGTCCATATATCCGAAAATATAGTGAGACAAGATTTAAAATTCAGACCTGAGGTTCAGACCGATTTCTTCTCGAATGGGTTTTTTTTTTAGCTTCTGAAATTTCGTAGCAAAAACATTATAGTGAAAATTCCACGATGACCTGTTTTAGATGAAATTCTAGAGCTTGCAAAAACCCTAACTTCCTCAGATCATATCTTTGAAAATATAGCGAGACAAGATCTGAAATTCAGACCCAAGGTTTAGCGTGATTCCATATCAAATGGTTTTTTTTGAGACGTCACAGGGAAAAAGTTATAGTGAAAATGCGACGATGACCTGTTTGGAGCAGTGAAACCCTAGAATCCAAAGCTATGATACCAAATGTTATGAAACCAACTCACAAAAAGATAGAAAAGAGAGATAAATGCCTTAGAATTCAACCTCTTCGAGGGGGAAACCTCCTTTACATTACACAAATGAACAATTATTGGATGATACAAATGACAAGACCTCCTTTCTATATATAGGAGTCTAAGGGGTCATAATATAATTAGAGCCGACATAACAATAATAATGTAAGGGCACAATAATAACAATAGTGGGCTTCTATGGGGCACAATAATAATAATATGGGGACTACATGGGCACAACGATATAATAAGGGGATTGTACTAATAACAATAAGGGGTTACACTAGTAGTATAGGGACCTAACAACATTCAACCAATTGTCCCGAGAAAACCAATGTGGAGGAAGAGGCTCGCAGCCTCTCAGGAAGAGCATATGTGTCAGAACTTCACCTGTCTTTTTGCTTCCTTTTATTTTTGTTAGTATTGTCTTCTGTTTAAAAGTGGCTCGTAACATTAGCATTCATTGTACCAAATTGTAATTGATAATACTAGTCTTCAATCTAATGGCATAAGTTATTTCAATTGTCTAACACCAAAATTAATGTCCCACAACGATGTAGGTGGCATGGGAGGGAGTTCTTCCCAGAGGGAATGCCTTATGGCACAATTACTTGGAAAAATGTTTAATTCTATCTTTTTCTTTCTATGTTCTCTGCTTTGATTTCTTTCTACTTATTAATATGGGTGAGGGATGTGATTTTTTCTTTATAACTTCTACAAATAATGGAGTTTCCTAGACTTTAGGGATATTTTCATCCCCCATTGGTTCCTTCTTTTCTTTTTTTCTTCTTTTGACACCTCTTCTTCTAATTTTGATTTCCTCTCCTTTTCTTTCCCATCGATGTTCTAAGGGGGTGAAGCTTGCTTCAAGGGGATTGTGATTCTTGTGTACTTGGCAAGCTCTTCACAAAGTGGCTATACTCATGACAAATATTATACTTGAACATAATTTATTTGTAATCAAGAGCTTGAATATTACTCCAACCTTCCATATTGTGTTGAATCACTTTTGAGATACCCGTTTATATGTCCACTTACACAAAAAATTTAGCAAAGTGTACATTCCCCATTTTATCTCTACTTGTCAATGACACAACCTAGCTTATCTCCAATAATTTTCAAAGTGGCTTAATCCAAAAAAATCATAAGGAGATGTGGAAGCCTAATCCATATAGGGGAAACCAAGAATTCCATATTTGGATTAACATCAATGGTACAATGTGAAAGAAACATTACCCTAAAAACCTTGAGGTATGGGCAAAATGTGAAAATTTGATTTCCCTCCTCTTTGTTTTCAAATGAGAACAAGAAAAAATGATAGCAAAATAAATAAATTGAAAATGAGAATTCCAATTTTCTATGTCCCTGTTATCTAGGAAATCCCTTTTATGGATAGAAGTGATCCCTCTAGTCCAATGAGTAGATCTAGTAACAACTGAAACAAATACATGCAAAATTCTCATAGTCTAAATTAGAATGACATTAGAGAGGAAATATGGCCTACCTCACTCCTATGCAATCGATTTTCGATGGCAAACTTGATCTCCCCACTTCCAAGATTGATCCTTGCTATTATATTGTGAACGAATACCTGCAAGAGAGATTAAAAAAAAAAGGACAACAAAGGGAAAACATATCATATGCATTCTAATGTAAACCACATAATAGATGAAGGAGAGTCATGCTAAGAAAGTAGTCATTTACACGCTTATGGAAAGTAAACACAAGAAGTATTTATTAATAGAAAATGAGGGAAGCTACAACCATATGAGCCTTGATGTTGGAAGCCTCATTGGGATGAGTTTCTAAGTCCAAGCCAAGACCTTCAAGCACTCCTTCTCCTTAGTAAGATGGGAAACATTTAGGCATAGTTTCAGCATAGGAATGCAACCAAGCAATGAGCAACTAGTTGGGGATAGAAGGGATTTTATTTATAGAAAAGCAGAGGCAGTTAGGGATCCAAGAAATGGGGAAGAAGGTCCACATCTTAAGGGTAAGATACCTAAAGGTAGGATCAAGGACTCAAAATGGGAGAACTCGACCATATCCTTATTTAAAAATATTCATCTCACCATTATCGAGGCTTCTAGTAAGAGAATATTCTCCTCCACTTTAGGAAAAACTGCCATAAGAGGTTTAGTGTGGGTTGTCCTATCAAAATACGTCCTGTTAGCGCTATGTCAGTTTGATACAACAAGCCATCAGCATGGGCGAGAGTGGAGCAAAAAACATTGATCCTAAATACTAGGTTTTTAGGCAAGCTTCTTCAGAATTTTCTCAGGGAAACTTTTCTTCTCTTTTTCAAGGATAGCTGCATCCATGCTTCTGCTGGTCCTGTCTCCCAGCACCGCATCCTTACTGAACCTCCTCTCATCATGTTGTATTGTGTTGCCCACTGCTGCATTGTAACTTAGTTACTGATAAGTAAGTAACTGACCTCCCTGTTGGGCTAGAAACAACCTCTAATGTTGAAGCTTCCTCTGCCGCTCCATCTGCATCTGCCTCTACCCACTCAGGCAGTCTTGCTACTCCTTGTTGGGGGTCCTGTAGCAAGGTCTAATCAAAGAGGCTGGGTACCTCACAGATCCTACCCCTATTTCAGCCTTCTTGGGACTGTCACTCTACATCGCCCCACCTCCTACCTGGAGGTATGGATGCATGTGATCCCTCTGTCCACTTGGCTTGAAATTTCCCCCTACTGGAGGTCTTTGCATGAGTGGATGCCTCCACTTGATCTCCCCTTGGCTTCTCCAGTTGTGGCTGCTCAACAACCTCCTGAAGCTCCTTCATCAATTGTGGCTCCTCCACAATGGTCTGAGACTTCTTCTGGCACTGCATGTTCAGAGGTAATGTATTCTCCCTCTCAACCACCAAGTCTCCAACATTTGCCTTGCTCCTCAAGGCTTTGCATGCATCTTGAACCTCAAGAGCATACAAGTTCTTGACTCGTGAACCGATCTGCTTCACTTGTCTCGTGGTGATGTGTCTAAGGAAAACCTTTCCCTTACTGAAGACTACATCATAGCCTTTGTCTTCCAGCATCGCGATCAATACCAAGTTCTTCTTCAGTCTTGGCACATAGTTCACATCTGTCAAGGTAATGTGAGCTCCATGCTCCCTCTGAAAAGAAATTGTGCCCACACCTGAGGTCTTTCTCCTCCAAGGTACTGAACAGACTCTTATCGTCGGTCATGTGGAATGAAGCTCCACTATCAAGAAAACAACCACAACCCATCATCAATGAAACCATGCATGCGATGAAGGTAAAATCCAATTCGAACTGAGAGGCCAATGCCTCACCTTTAGATCCTTCCTTGGATCCCATCTTGGATTTCTTCAATGGAGAATTTGTTGCATAATGGCCCACCTCATGACAATGAAAGCATCATACTTTCGATTTGTCAATATTATTCCCACCATGGGAAGAACTTGATTTGGGATGAGAATCCTTCTCCTTCCCTTTCTTTGCCTTACTTGCTAAGGCGAAATTTGCTTCATCCTTGGATGAAGAACCATCTCTGGTGCTTCTCCTAGTCTCCTCCTACATAAGATCTAACCACAATCATTCCCAATCTGGCAGTTTCTCTCTTCCATTTACTGAGTCTTGGTAGCTATGCCAGCTCTTATGAAGACCAAGGAGAGCAACACTCACCATGTCATCATCGTCTGTCATGATTCCTACACTTTCAAGCTCATCCCTGTAGGTGGTGAGCTTGTTCAGATATGTAGAGATCGTGTCACCCTTTTCACACTTGATTTTTCGAAGCTTGTCTTTCAGCACCAGCTTCCTCTGATCGTTGTTGTTTTGATATAAATCCTTCAATGTTTTCCACATTGAAAACAGTGTCTCCTTCCCATGGAGACTCGAGACTATGTGGTCTCGAACTCCCTCCAGAAGGATTCTCCTCTCTCTAGCCACACATTTCTTCCATTCCGCCAATTCTTGGGCATTAGCTGCCGCTGGCTTGAGGACTTCTTGATCAATGAAGTCCTTTAGACCGTTGTCCTCTAATACTACTTCCATGTGATCCTTCCAGGCTATATAATTCGAGCTTCCATCAAGGGCATACTCGAGTCTTAAACCGTTGAATGCCATTGGTGAAATTTGAGATGTGATAAGAATTCGAATTCTATAATCAAGAACTTCAAACTTTGAACTTCTCCCTTCTTTGTATACTATTCTTTGCTTTGATCACCTTTGCTATGATACCATGTAGAAATTCCCACTGTAGATCACCCGATAATGCAATATACTAAAGCAAAATACTTGATCTACTTCTACAAACAAACTTGTGGAAGCTTAATCGATTATGAGCAAGATCAAATAGAACACATATAACAGAGAATGAGAAATCAATCACACATGAACACATAAGAATACTCTGGGGAAAAGCCTTAGTTAAAAACCCCGATCTCTGTATTATCATACAAGTGGAAATATGTTTGGATTACACAAAGCTTTAGCTCACAAGCTATCCAGCTCTCAAATAATACGCCTCACAAACTGAATAGACACAACATATGCCTTCCTCCAATCCTCCAAGCCTCTTGTTTCCTTGCGCAGTTTCTCCTGGGGTCCAATGCTACCACCTATGTGAATTGGCCTCATCACACACTCATCAAACTCAGAAGTAAATGCGCAATCTCCAAGGAATGAATTCCTTCTACATGCAAGAGATATCCTTAATGGAATATTCCTGCAATTGATAGTACACTATCCCATCATCTGATCTCAACTGGGTCTCTGACTGAACTAACATGCATGAGTTATTTATGAGAGAATATTCAGTTATCTGAAGTGCAACAATTATATGCATGCATGCATTAACTAACTGAACTCACAATCAGTTCCATAAACTATTGGAACTAATCTAACTGGACTTAACTCAGTTAACTGAGCTAACTAATTACAACTCAAATTACAACTCATCCTGATCACTTTAATTAAGGGATAACTTCCTCAATCAAAGGGAAAAATATTACATGTCTTCACATAGACTTCATGTTTGATTTTCTCCAACTAATTAACTCAAGATGAATTAATTAATTATTTTCCAAATAGTTGGTGAGGCTAAATTCAAATTTTAATTCAGGGACTAATTAAAATTGGAATCTATCCAGAAATGCTATTTATAGCAATGTTATTTTTAGCATTTCTATTTTATCATTCCTTGTTGCTAGTTCCAACACTGGTACTTGAAATGCTATTTATAGCATTTCTATTTTTAGCATTTCTTGTTGCTATTTTCAACAAAATATGTCATCTACTATCTGATATTATTGAGGTGCCTAGTGAAGATGGATAAATCCAAGTATAGAGCATTAATATTACAAGCCCAAAAGTTTATTATATCCAATGGGAAACTATACTGGAAAGACCTGGTTGGAATTCTACTTCTGTGTTTGGTAGAAACATAAAATCAAAGGGTAATTGATGATTTCCATAGTGGCATTTGTGGGGGACACTATAACTGGAAGACCACCATGCATAAGATATTAAAAGTAGGATTTTATTGGCCTAAACTATTCAGAGAAGTTCACTCTTATGTTTGGGCCTGCCAGTAGTGTCAAATGTTCGCCAAGAAGCAGAAATTAGCCCCACTCCCATTAATCCATGTTTGTATAGAAGAGCCTTTCAGGAAATGGGGACTAGACTTTATCAGAGAGATACGCCCCCCTTCCAATAGGCAACACAAGTGGATACTCACAGCCACGGACTATTTCACAAAATGGGTGGAAGTAATTCGAACCTGAAATGCAACTGACACTATGGTTATAAAAGTTTTGGAGGAAAATATCCCGACTAGATTTGGGTGTCCTATGAAAATTATGGCTGATAACGCTCAGGTTTTTAAGTCTGCAAAATTTGTCAACTTTTGTTAGAAATTAAAAATTACAGTTGACCACTCTACTACCTACTATCCACATGGAAACAAACTAGCTGAGTCTTCCAACAAAACAGTGGTAAGGACCCTGAAGAAAACAATTGCACAAAGCCAGAGAAATTGGGTCTCCCAACTAAAATTTTCCCTATGGGCTAACAGGGTCACTTCTAAAAGATCCACGGGGAAATATCCTTTCAAATTGGGCTATGGGAAAGAAACTATATTCGTTATACATCTCGCCATGCCGGTTTTCAAGATATTACAATATGTGGAAGAAGAACCAAACTCCTTGACTCGAAAGATAAATAGCTCCAGGAGAACAGAGAGTAGGTAAACCACAAGTTAATCAACTACCAGTAGAAAATGAAATCTTTGTTTGATAAGAAGGTTAACGATAGACCTCTCCAGCCAGGAGATCTAGTTTTGAGGTGGGATGTAAGAAGAGGAGACAAAGGGAAACATGGAAAATTTGATCCCTTATGGTTTGGACCCTTCAAGATTATTGACACAAAGGGAAACAACACTTTCTTGGTTGAAAACTTGGAGGGTTAAATGTTTGAGCTTCCTGTAAATGGGAAATTCCTCAAGCTTTACTTCGAGCACTAAGAATTCCATTTCTCATATATTGTACATATCGGTGAGCCACTGTAAAAATTAGTAATACTTTCAGTTTTTTATGTTTAAGTTTTTTTTTTTTATATACTTGAATAAAATGACTCCATGCCCAATGGATATAAGGCTACTAGTCTGCAGTTTCTTAGCACCTTTCTAGCAAGGAATTATCCCCAATTTGAGCCAATGTTGTCACTTATTACAAAATTGTTTGAATGGTGCCAAATGATGTCAAAAGAGTGCAAAATAGAAGAGACGTTTGTTGGGTGTGGAGCATGCTTATTTAGAGGTATTTGTCTCAGCCAGATGTATACCCTAGGAAGTTTGTACACCCCTCCACATGGGGGGGTGCGGGGGGCCCCCCTGGCTGGGGGGTTTGGGGGCCAACAGTCCCCCGGCGGGGGTTTCAGGGGCAGCGCCCCCGAAGCTAAAAATAGATGTAAAATTGCCTTGTAAAAATATAGTAATTTCTAGTCAATCTAGGCCATTCATTAGGCGGATGATTTGATGGTAGAACTTATGTTTAGTTTAGGGATTTTCTCCCTAGAAGGAAACCCCTCTCTTTGTATGAGGGCATTGTATTGACGCTGTGTAATAGATGTGTATTCTCCGAGCGAGAAACAGAGAGGCAAGACTGTGAGAGAAAACAAAAGATATTACAACGGATCTGTTGTAGGTTGCATCTCTTCATTTTGCTGGATAATAAAAAGGACTGGTTGTTCGAGGTGGACGTAGCCCAAACTGGGTGAACCATGTATATCTATGTCTCTCTGGTTTTATGCATTTTTTGTGTTTATATTTCTGCTATATTCTATGTGTTCCATTGCTCTGTAATTTATAGTTTTCTAACAACGTTTGCAATCATCTTCCAAGCCATAGAAGGGCTCAAAGCCTACATCAGACCCTCTCCATTGGAAATTTCTCTAAAAATAAGTTGACATGTTGAAAATAAGTGCTCTGCAGATTCCTCGGATTCTCTACATAAGGTGAACCACGAGGGACCATGAAAGAATCTCTTTTTCTATTGTCACCAATAGGTAATTTATTTTCCAGAATACACCATATTAACATCCTTGTCCTGGCAACTCCTTTCAACTTCCAGAGGTGCCTCCACCACTAGTGTTGAATGACAGGTTCCTTTGAGGCAATGATATATAGGTAACCATCTTTGGGAGTATATGATCCGTGTTTAGAGTGAGCCCACGGAAGTTCATCTTCCTGATCGGATATTGGGATGTGTGACATAGCTAGTGCCCCAGTGTAGTTTCCCCAGGCATGGGGCCACTGTTATGGTATTTGCAGGGAAATTGTTAATAGCCAATGTTGCCCCCACATATCAACGTGCTCTGTATCCGCTATCTGATTTATATATTTTATTTTTTGGGAGGACAAGAAAGAAATCAGATCCAGGGGGAGGATATGTGGATTTTCGCTATTGGACCATGGATCGATGCCAACTTGAACACGGTTTCCTGAGCCAATTCACCAAGCTAGACCTGAGGCAATACTCTATAAGGATTTTAGGATTTATTTCCATATAGTGGAGATGTTAGTTCTTTTTTTATTTGGTAGCCAAATCAAATCTTCTATAAGTAAAGGATTAATGTATTTTTGGTGCACAACTACTATCCAGAGACTATGTTTCATAATAAGTCTCCATCCAACCTTTGCATCCAGTGCTTGAGAGAAAAAATGAAGGTATTTTAATCCCAAACCTCCCCACTTTTTGGGAATAGCAATTATATCTCATCTGAACCAAGCAAAGGTTTGCCCTTCCATCGCCCCGAGCCAAAGAAAGCCACAACAAAGTCTTTGAATGGAATTCAATATGCCTTTGGGGATCCAGGATAAAGACATCCAAAAGACTGGTGTTGCTTCTAATACAGATTTGATGAGCACCAACCTGCCTGCTCTGGACAACCACTTATGGCACCAAGATTTTATTTTCTTTTCAATTTTAGTGACTAGCCACATCTAATCATGTTTATAGTAGTTATTTGGTTTCAACTAAAATACAAGATATTTAATCCCTTCATCGAGGGTCTTGACTTGAAAGGGAAAAATAATACAAGGAAAAGTTATTTCAAGATTTGAACATTCACAATATGTGAGGGTATATTTTTGGTTATTTGGGTACATCCCTGTTGCTACCCAAAATACGTCCAGAATAGATTTGAATTCTACCAAGTCACTACACGATCCATCTGGCAATAATATCAATACATCATTGACAAAAATAAGGTAAGAGAGGAGTGCTTCACCCACAACATGTGCCCCCTTGAGGCTGCCTCAACTGATCAACTTGTGTATCAATATGCTTAGACCCTCAATAATCAAAAGGAATAGTAAGGGAGACAACGGTAAACCTTGATGGATGCCTCTCTCAGCGTGGAATAAATTTGATGCAGCACCATTAATCAGAACAACAAAATACACAGATGTGATACAACACATAATCTAGTTGATGAAGGAGATATTGAAACCTAAATGGGTAAGTAACAGTTTGAGGTAGAGCCAATTATCGCTATCAAAAGCCTTTGAGAGGCATATTTTAATAATCAAGCCCTTCAATTTCTTTGCCTTGAAGCTATGAAGCTCCTCTTAGGCCACCCCTATGGCTTCATGAATTTATCGATCTTCCAAGAAGGAGAATTTTTCCTTTGAGATGTGACAGGATAGGATCAGTCTGAGCATGTTGGCGATGATTTTGGCTATGATCTTGTATATGACGTTACACAGTGAAATCGATCTGTAGTCGTCAAAAGTAATTGGATCATATGATTTAGGAATAAGAGCTATGAAGGTAGAGTTGAAATCTCCATACATCTGACCTGATGTTCGACATTCCTCCATGACTTTCAATAGGTCAAGACCAAGAAATTCATAAAAACAAAGAAAAAATTCTACGGTCCACCCATTAGGGCTTGAGATTTTATCCTTTTTGAACTAGTGTAGGACATCCTCCAGCTTCGCAGAGGGTACGGGCTGAATTAAGTCTTCATTTTCTTCGTCAATAGCATATCTAGGGAAATCTTGGGAAATATTCATGATCTCCCCTAGAGAGGCTTCCCTAGGTGTCGAGAAAATAGATTGGAAATGTTAAACTCCCATCCTGGACAACTCTCTAAAGTTCAATCCCCTATTACCAGTAACATCTATGAGGGACCACATAGTATTAATGGCTTTCCTTGCCTTTGCATATTGTTGAAAGTATTTAGTGTTGTCAACCCCTGCCT
This sequence comes from Pinus tabuliformis, assembly GCA_031772625.1. NCBI lineage: Eukaryota > Viridiplantae > Streptophyta > Pinopsida > Pinales > Pinaceae > Pinus > Pinus tabuliformis. The sequence continues at coordinate 695,877,683 of CM062805.1, read as the reverse complement.
AGAGCCATATCAGCCTACTCTTTAGCCCCCATGACTCTTCTCTAGCTTCCAGTAGTCTCCGTCTAGTCATTTATAATTGTATCAGATGTAATTTTGATTCATTTGATGAATATCCCCCTCCATTAAGTTGTTCCAATTGTTCTAGTTCTACATCAATCCTATGTAAGGCTTCCTCATCCCTCTGTCTTTTACCTTTGATCCATGCCAATGTTTTCCTTTTAATATTACAGAGGTTCTCGTTAAATTGGGAAGCCATCGATCTATCCTCTCTATATTCACATGGAATCCAGTTCCCAATAACCAAATTCCTAAATTCCTCTTCTTTGAGCCAAGTTGCATTAAATTTGAAGGGGGCTCTAGGCTTTTCAAATTTACCTGCTAGCTGGAGGAAGATGGGATGGTGATCATATTGATCCCCTGATTTGACCCATTGTTTGAACTAGTAAAATTGATCCATGAGAGGTACCTTAATCAATAAACGGTCCAATAATCTAACAATCATATCCCCCCCCACAAAGCGATTTCTCCAAGTAGGCAGTGTTTTAGCCATATCAATGTCAATGAGGTGATGGGATTCTAGTAAGTTGGAGAAAAAGTCTGAGAGAAAATATTTTTGTGCATGATTTCCCTAACATTCTGCCCTACCAATAGAGAAATTGAGATCCCCTCCTATAATCAAACGATCCATATTCAAAAAAGACTTGTTCATCAAATCATTCTAGAAAGAGACTTGGTTTTGAAAAGGACCGTAGATATTAACAATCTTGAATTTCACACCAAATTCTTCCACAAAAATATCATCTGCCACATCATTGTGATGCCCCCAAACATTTATAGTCTGCACAATTTTTCAATTGATACCAATAGAACCCCCCCCCCCCCCCCCCCAGAGAAACCCCTCGGGTCAACAACAAAGAAATTCCAATTCTTAAACAGAGCAGACAAAGTATGCTCAACCTCATAACAGGGACCTTGAGTTTCTTATAGGAATATGATATCGAGACCACCTTATAGGACTAGATTTTTGAGTGATAGCTTCTTGGAGGAGCTAGCTAACCCTCAACAGTTATTGTTGAAAATAGCAACACGGAATGCTAAAAATAGAAGTGCTAAAAATAGCATTCCTATAAATAGCATTTTGGGATACATTCCAATTTTAATTAGTCCCTAAATTAAAATTGTGAATTAAAATTTGAGTTTGAGCTCAGCAACTGTTTGTAAAATAATCAATTAATTCATCTTGAGTTAATTAGTTAGAGAAAATCAAACATGAAGTCTATGTGAAGACATGCAACAGTTATCCCTTTGATTGAGGAAGTTATCCCTTAATTAAGGAGATTGGGATGAGTTGTACTTTGAGTTGTAATTAGTTAGCTCAGTTAACTGAGTTAAGTCTAGTTAGATTAGTTCGAACAGTTTGTGGAACTGATTGTGAGTTCAGTTAGTCAATGCATGCATGCATGCAACTAGTGTACTTCAGATAACTGAATATTCTCTCATAAATAACTCATGCATGTTAGTTCAAACAGATACCTAGTTGAGATCAAAGGATGGGACAGTGTACTCTCAGTTGTAGGAATATTCCCTTGAGGATATCTCTTGCATGCAGAAGGAATTTTTTCCTTGAGGATTGCGTAGTTATTTCTGAGTTTGGTGAGCAATGTGTGAGGTAATTACACACAGGTGGAAGCTTGAGGACCCAGGAGAAACTGCGCAAGAAAATAGGAGGCTTGGAGGGTAGAGAAAAGGCATATGTGTTTTCTATTTTTTCTATGAGTAGCAGTGAGGGATTGAACTGAGAGTTGGATAGCTTGTGAGCTAAAGCTTTGTGTAATCCTGAGATAATTTCCACTTGTATGATAATACAGAGATTGGGGTTTTTAGCTTAGGCTTTCCCCAGAGTATTCTTCTGTGTTCATGTGTGATTGATTTCTCATTCTCTGTTATATGTGTTCTATTTGATCTTGCTCAAAATTGATTAAGCTTCCGCAAGTTTGTTTGTAGAAGTAGATCAAGTATTTTGCTTTAGTATATTGCATTATCAGGTGATCTACAGTGAGAATTTCTACATGGTATCGAAGCAAAGGTTATCAAAGCGAAGAAAAATATACAAAGAATTTCGAAGTTCGAAGGTTGAAGTTCTTGATTAAAGAAATTGAATTCTTATCACATCTCAAATTTCACCAATGGCGTTCAACGATTTGAGACTCGAGTATGCCCTGGATGGCAACTCAAATTATATAGACTATAAGGATCACATGGAAGCGGTATTAGAGGACAATGGTTTGAAGGACTTCATTAATCAAGAAGTACCCAAGCCAGCAGCTACTAATTCCCTAGAATTGGCGGAATGGAAGAAATGTGTGGCTAGAGCGAGGAGGATTCTTCTAGAGGGAGTTCGAGACCACATTGTCTCGAGTCTCCATGGGAAGGAGACAACATTTTCAATGTGGAAAACATTGAAGGATCTATTTCAGAACAACATCGAACAGAGGAAGTTGGCGCTGAAAGACAAGCTTCGGAAAATTAAGTGTGAAAAGGGCGACACGATCTCTACATATCTGAAAAAGCTCACCACCTGTAGGGATGAGCTTGAAAGTGTAGGAATCGCGACAACTAATGATGACATGGTGAGTCTTGCTCTCCTTGGTCTTCCTAAGAGTTGGCATAGCTACCAAGACTCAGTAAATGGAAGAGAGAAACTGCCAGATTGGGAATGACTATGGTTAGACCTAATGCAGGAGGAGATCGGGAGAAGCACCAGAGATGGATCTTCATCAAAGCATGATGATGAAGAAAATCTAGCCTTAGTGAGTAAGGTGAGGAAAGGGAAGGGGAAGGCTTCCCATTCCAAATCGGTTTCTTCCCATGGTGGGAAGAAGATTGACAAATCTAAAGTGCAGTGATTTAATTGTCATGAGGTGGGCCATTATGCAACAAATTGTCCATAGAAGAAATCCAAGAAGGGATCCTTGAAAGGATCAGATGGTGAGGCACTGGCCTCATAGTTCGAATTGGATTTCACCCTCTCGCATGCACGGTTTCATCGATGGTGGGTTGTTTTTGGTACCTGGACAGAGGATCCTCATTCCACATGACCGACGACAAGTCTATTTAGTACCTTGGAGGAGAAGGACCTCCATATGCGCATAGAGATGGGTAATGATGGAAAGTACCGTGTTTCAGGTGAAGGTACATTTGTGTTTCAGAGGGAGCATGGAGCTCCTCTCACTTGACCGATGTAAAGTATGTGCCTAGACTGAAGAAGAACCTGGTGTCCATCGTAATGTTGGAAGACAAAAGCTATGATGTAGTCTTTAGTAAAGGAAAGGCATTCCTGAGACATATCGGCACGGGATAGACTAAGAGGATTGGGATTCGAGTGAAAAATCTCTACAAGCTAGAGGTAGATGATTGTGCTGCATTGAGTTCCAAAGCAGAGTTGGTGCAAAGCCAAGATATTGGCAAGCTATGGCATAGAATATTGGGCCACTTGCACCATGGAGCTTTGAAGATCATGCAGTAGATTTCTACCGAACTTCCCAAAGGTAAACTTGAGCAAGTGGATACATGAAAAGGTTGTACCTTGGGTAAGTATGCAAAATCTTCCTTTCAGTATCGAGACAGTCGATCTAGAGCAATCTTGGAGCGAGTTCATACAGATGTGTGTGGACCATTCTCGATAGCCTCCACCGCTAAACAAAAGTACTATGTTATTTTCATTGATGATTTTTCTCATAGTTGCTGGATCTATTTAATGCAGAAGAAGGATCAAACCTTCTCAAGGTTTTGTGAGTTCAAAGCCTTGGTTGAGAAAGAATCTGGAAAGAAAATAAGGGCCTTGCGAAGCGACAATGGTGGAGAGTATGTCTCTCAATAGTTTAAGGACTTCTGTGCAGCAGAAGGAATTAAACGAGAATTAACAACACCCCATAACCCACAGCAGAATGGGGTGGCCGAAAGGAAGAACAGAACGATTGTGGGAGCAGCTCGGTCGATGCTGCATGACCAAGGCCTACCACTTCATTTGTGGGCTGAGGCATGCAATACAGCGGATGCTTGTAGAATAGAAGCCCACATCGTATACTGGGGATGAAGACACCAGAGGAGGATTTCTCTAGGAAGAGACCATATGTGATTCACTTTAGGATCTTTAGCTCATTGGTATTTTTCCATGTGACCAAAGATGCTCGGAAGAAGCTAGAGCCAACAACTGAGTTGGGAATACTTGTGGGGTACATCGATACACCCCATAACTATCGAGTGTTCTTGCCTACCAGTCAGAGGACAGTGGTACACAGAGATCTAAAGTTTGATGAGCAGAAGGCCATGCGATTTTCCCTTGAGAGGGATCTCAAATTGCATGCAGAGGAGGAACTTTTGGTTCCTAAGGAGGAGGAGCCTCAGACTGATGCGGAGCAGTCGCATGCAGAGAATCCAGGAATGGAGACATCCACTCATGCAAAGTCTTCCAGAGATGGGTAGAAATGCTCAAGGGAAGCTGACACATTGTTGATGGATGCGAGAGAGAATGTGGGGCAGCCATCTTCTCAGCACAGACAGAGGAGGTCACCTGAGTGGTACACTGGTTACATGGCCCTAGTTGGGGAATGTATAGAGACCGAACCATCTTCCTTTGAGGAAGCAGTGCAGCAGCCAGTCTGGGTTGATGCTATGGTGGAGGAGTATGACTCCATAGTTCGGAACAGTGTTTGGGATGTTGTTCCAAGACCAGAGAACAAGTCAGTAGTGAGTTCCCGATGGCTTTACAAGGTAAAGCAAGTAGCTGATGGTAGTGTGGAGAAACATAAGGCAAGGTTTGTTGCCCGTGGTTTCTCACATGTCGAGGGGATCGGCTATGATGAGAATTTTTCTCCTGTAGCAAGGTACTCATCTATCAAATCGATTTTGGCATTATCAGCACAGGTGGGTTGTAAGATACATCAAATGGATGTAAAGACTACATTCCTCAATGGAAAGATTGAGGAAGAGGTGTACATAGAGTATCCGGAAGGATTTGAGACCTTCGATCATGAGTCGCATGTGTGCAGACTCAAGAGAGATTTGTACGGGTTGAAGCAAGCACCCATGCTTGGTACACTAGGATCGATAGCTATTTGACTGAATGCGAACCTATACCACATCATAGTAGAAGGTAAGCCATTGATCATTGTTCTTTATGTTGATGATCTGATATTGACAGGTGATGATCAGTTGATCAAGTCTTGCAAGGAGGACCTTGCAAGAGAGTTCAAGATGAAAGACATGGGTCTCATGCACTACTTTCTAGGCATGGAAGTGTGGCAGAAGGATAGGGAAGTGCTTGTGTCTCAAGGTAAGTATGCCAATGAGATACTCAGGAGATTCCACATGGAGAAGTGCAAGCCCATGCAGACTCATCTAGCAGGTAACTGGAGGAAGGAGGATGCTACTTCAGGTGAGGTAGTAATTGCTATTGTGTATCAACAATTTGTGGGTTCATTGATGTATTTAGTGAACACATGACTAGATTTGTGATGTGCAGTGAATCAGCTGAGTCAAGCTATGGTTCAGCCTACCAAGCTGTATTGGAAGACAATGAAGCATGTGTTGAGATACCTCAGAGGCACATCTCAGTATGGATTATGGTACAGACGGATAGAGGGAGTGAAGCTTCAGGGCTTCACAGATGTAGATTGGGCAGGGAGTCCATCAGATTGGAAGAGCACTTCAGGAGGAATTTTAAACCTTGGTTCAGCTGAAGTTTCTTGGTACAACAGGAAACAGAGGTCAATTGCACTTAGTTCAGCAGAGGCTGAATACATGGCTACTAGTCAGGCAGCGTGTGAGGCCATTTGGATGTGGAAAATTCTAGTTGGATTGTTTGATCAGAGGATGGATCCAACTGTGATTTGTTGCGATAATAAGAGTTGTATAAAACTCTCTGAGAATCCAATATTTCATGACAGGTCCAAGCACATTGATATCCGTATCATCATCTTCAAGACTGTGTGGTGAAGAGGATCATGTTGTTGCAGTATGTTTCAACTGAGGAGTAGGATGCATATATTTTGACTAAGGCATTGTCAAAATGAAAATTCGAGTTCCACAGAGACAGGATCAGGGTAACAGATAATCCCTTTATTTTTGAGAGGGAGTGTTGAAAATAGCAACAAGAAATGCTAAAAATAGAAGTGCTAAAAATAGCATTCCTCTAAATAGCATTTCAAGATACATTCCAATTTTAATTAGTCCCTAAATTAAAATTGTGAATTAACATTTGAATTTGAGCTCAGAAGCTGTTTGTAAAATAATTAATTAAGTCATCTTGAGTTAATTAGTTAGAGAAAATCAAACATGAAGTCTATGTGAAGACATGCAACAGTTATCGCTTTGATTGAGGAAGTTATCCCTTAATTAAGGAGATCCGGATGAGTTTTACTTTGAGTTGTAATTAGTTAGCTCAGTTATCTGAGTTAAGTCCGGTTAGATTAGTTCCAACAGTTTGTGGAACTGATTGTGAGTTCAGTTAGTCAATGCATGCATGCATGCAAATAGTGTACTTCAGATAACTAAATATTCTCTCATAAATAACTCATGCATGTCAGTTAAGACAGAGACCCAGTTGAGATCAAAGGATGCGACAATGTACTGTCAGTTGCAGGAATATTCCCTTGAGGATATCTATTGCATGCAGAAGGAATTCTTTCCTTGAGGATTGTGCAGTTATTTCTGAGTTTAGTGTGCAGTGTGTGAGGTAATTACACATAGGTGGCAGCTTGAGGACTGAGGAGAAACTGCGCAAGGAAATAGGAGGCTTGGAGGGCAGAGGAAAGGCATATGTGTTGTCTATTCTGTCTATGAGCAGCAATGAGGGATTGTACTAAGAGCTGGATAGCTTGTGAGCTAAAGCTTTGTGTAATCCTGAGATATTTTCCACTTGTATGATAATACAGAGATCGGGGTTTTTAGATGAGGCTTTGCCCATAGTATTCTTCCGTGTTCATGTGTGATTGATTTCTCATTTTCTATTATATGTGTTCTATTTGATCTTGCTCAAAATCGATTAAGCTTCCACAAGTTTGTTTGTAGAAGTAGATTAAGTATTTTGCTTTAGTATATTGCATTATCAGGTGATCTACAGTGAGAATTTCTATAGTTATAAGATAACCACTTCATGGGAGAATCAAATATGGGGCATTTATTTCTCTAAGAACCCCTTCCAGTGAGAGTTATCTGTCGACAAAAATATCCAAGATAGCCTTGTTCATGGTTTTGGAGATATGTGATTGTCTCCCACGAGTGATTTTAGGGGCCTTAGATAGAGATAAAGGTCCCAAACCTATCCCATAGTCGATGATAGCTATGGATCCAATAGGGGGTCGAGATAAGGATTGGAGATTATATTTGTGCCCCTTGTCTGGCCCTGAGGAGGAGTCACTAGGAGCAGGCAGAGAGGGAGATGAAGCCAGACAACAAAAAGGTATAGTATTTACCAGGCAGGATAAAACCCCCATATTTTGTGATGGGATATTATAGTCAACAAAAAAGTGGATAGAAGACCAGGGTATATTTGTAGAGACCTTAGATGAAATGTTGTAAGAAAAAGGAGGGGAAGGAGTAGTAGTACCTAAAGGAGTAGTTGTTGACGGTTGGGCCATCCTCGAACTATCTTTGCCCTTATGTGGTCCAATCATAGGGATCTATGGAATCCTTCCTTTTGCAGTGCCAACACTAGCCAGAGGAACCAAGCATGCCAGAGTAGGAATTCTAGGTGGTTGTTCCTCTACAGACACCGATCCCCCAGACACCGGATTCCCATTTCTATCATTGATTATACCCCAATTCTCCTTTAGTAATAGAAGGAAATCTCTGTAAACATGCCCCACCTGATGGGATTGGCAACATCTAAAGGGGACACCCTCTTACTCAAGGATTTGGTTGCAGACAAGCCCTTTGTAGTGCAGAATCAAATTCCCTACCAAACCTTCCCTTGTGTCCAAATATACCAATATCTGCACAAAGGACATTCTTCTTGTCCCCAAGAAGGATCTTTCATAATCCAAACACTGCCCTAAATCATCACCAATGAAGTGAAAACATCTTTCGTCAATAATTATAGGGGCAGGACTGACAGTTAAACCTAGATGGGGCTAGCATCGAGTTGTTCACTCTCTGGGTCAAACATAGGCGACCAACGCTTCAATAATACTGGTTCCATCTCAATATTCCAGTAACGTGAGAGGACCCAACTCGCGTGTTCTTCGCTACTGAGCCTTAATGCAAACCAACCCTTTTGCATAATACAAAATGTAGAAATTCCGACTGTAGATTAACCTGATAATGCAATATAACTAAAGCAAAATACTTTAATCTACTTCTACAATCTATTTTGCGGAAGCTTTAAAAGATTTGAGCAAGATCAAGCTAAACACATATGACCAGAAGAAGAATCAATGCACATGAAACATAGAAGAATACTTAGGGGAAAGCCTTAGCTAAAATCCCACTATCTGTATTAACATACAAGGTGGAAATATATCATAATAATACAAAGCGTCAGCTCTCACAGCTAGCTAGCTCTTAGTACAATCCTCTTGGATGCTCACAGGTAAATAAGGCTTCTCACAAACCTTCTCCTCTGCCCTCCAAGCCTCCTATTTCCTTGCACAGTTTCTCTTGGGTGCTCCTACTGTTACCAAGTGGAGCACTGATCTCACACCCTGTAAAACTACGCAATCCTTAAGGAACCTTTCCTTGACTGCATGGATGAGTTTACTTTATAGGAAAAAACATACAACTAATAGTAACCTGTCCTTGACATTTAGCTCAAATGGGTCTTTCTCAGAACAGACATGCATGAGTTAATGATGAGAGAATCTTCAGTTATCTGGAGTACACTAGTTGGATGAATGCATGCATTAACTGACTGAACTCACAATTAGTTCCTTAAACAGCTTGGAACTAATTTAATTGGACTTAACTCAGTAAACTGAGCTAACTAATTACAACTCAATTATAACTCAATCTTATCTCCTTAATTAAGGGATAATCCCCTTAATTTAAGGGATAACTGTTGCATGACTTCACAAAGACTTCTAACTTGAATTTCTCCAACTAATTAACTCAAGATGAATTAATTAATTATTTTTCAAGCAGCTCGTGAGACTAAATTCAAATTTTAATTCACAATTTTAATTCAAGGACAAATTAAAATTGGAATATTTTGGATTCTATTTTTATCATTTCTTGTTTCTATTTTCAACACAAAATGAAGGGTGGGCTTCTAAAACTTGACCCCATATTTCCTGGGTCCATTTCCCGAGCCAGGAGGAGGAGTATTTCCTTCCTCTTATTCTACCAACCAAAACCCTGTTTGTTGTGTCCATAATATCATCAATTTTGATGCCCTCTCCCAACATAAGTGCCTTGTTTTTATCCTTGACTTTAGGGAAATTTGTTTTCTTGGCGATTTTCTTATGATTCCCCTCCTGTTCCCGGGAAGCTATGCCCCCATGATGAAATTGTTTCCCAACTAGAGCCTCATCCCCATGCACTATCGATGTGGGTAATATGTTATCCACCCTAATTCCACTAGACTCACCCACAGACTATGAAACTCCTACCACACCAGGGTTTGTGGGTGTCGATGAACTGTCGATAATCATGAAGTGTTGAAGATCGACGTGATCCCTTTCCTCAATAAGTTCCCTAGCGGGCTGAGATTTTTTATTTTCGCTAATCATACCAACATGTGTGTCTCCAAAACTTCAAAGATCTGAGGTACGATATGGACTGTTAGGGTTTATGTAGGTCTTGATGAATCTTAGGCCTTCTCTAGTTAAATCATCCAGGAAGACATGTTGCTCCTATGGTGCTGACCATCCTAGAGGAGGGCTTTTAAAGAGTGTTTCATCTTTACTGTGGGGGGTGGGATTGAGAAAAATCAAGCAGTCCAGGAAGGAAAGTAGAGGAATAAGGAGCTCCTTCCGACAAATTTGACAATGAAGTGAATATTCCCATATTTTGACCTCAAGATGTCAGATCCATCGCCATCCCTTGGGGCTGATGTAGAGGGCTAGTCCAAATGGAGATATTGCGGGAGGATCTTCTAAATAGTCTACCAGTTCCTCCTCCATTCTGATACTCCACTCTGTCCTAGAAGATAAATTTAGAAAAATAATATCTTGCACTGTTTGTTGATGACCAGACTGCCTCCTCCTAGTAGGAAAGATTATCCCACACTACTCGCCTCATTGTGAAACAATAGCCCCTCAAATTTCTAGCTATGCCACACTTGGAGAATATTAAAAACTTACCTTCTAAGCAGTCATCTAGGGTAGTGTGCACTATAAAACCCTAACCGTCATCCTGAAGTGGGCTCAAAGCTAGTGACGCGAACCGAAGGGCCATTTTTACTTTAATTTTATACTATAACTTTTTTATTGATTATTAAACAGATGCATTCCTACATATATAAACTTAGATCCATCTTCACACTTTATCTACCAAGCGTCAAGAGGGATCAAATATTTTTTCACTTTAAAAGAGGTTTGCATTCTAAAAAAGATTTGCACTTCAAGAGGTTTGATCCCTCTCGGCTCTTCGTAGATCCAGAGTTCAGATAGATCTTGGTTGATAATTATATCTTTTTCTATGTAATTTGAAAAAATCAAAATGTTTTAATTAATAATTTTATGTTAATATTTTTTATTTTTATTTTTATTATTATATAATTTTATTGAGTCAAAATATTTAAATAATATCACATCACATAACATCATAAAACTCAAAATTTTACAACTTTCTCATTTCCATGTCCCAAACAAAAAAATTGTACTCTATTACATCCATGAGAGAAAAAATGCTTAATAATATTTAACACGTCCTAGCTTTTATTTTCACACCATTTCCAAACCTTATGTTAGCTAATTTCACCTCGAGTTAACTAATTTCCCAGGGGGAGAAATAGAACCAATAATTCGCATTAAAGATCACATTTGTAATATATTTGATAGGTCATTGAATCCATTTTTAGGAAGGTTTATTTAGTACCTTGGACTACCCATTCTTTATATTTTTTGGGCGTTGGATTACCAATTCTTAACGGTTTTCTGTTGAGGGCCTTGGATTTTCAATTTTAAAAATTAAATAGATTTTCAATTTTAAAAATTAAATTTAAATTTAAAAAAAGATATGATTATTTTTTTTTTTATATAATTTGAGATGAAATAATTCTCAACTTAATTATATAATTTAGAAAATAAAATTATTTAAGAAATAATAAATAAATTTTAAAAATAATAAATAATATATATTATGTAGTAATTTTAAAAACTATTTTTTCAAAACAATAAATAATATTTTAATGTTAGTTAAATTTTAATTTCTTTAAACAATGGCCTAAAACAATTTTTTTTTTATCCATTCAAATAATTTTGAGACTTATTCAACTGCTTATTTTAATATAAATGAATCTTTGATATGAAATCAAAGATCTCTTTGATTATAATTTAATATATCTTAAAAAAATGTTTTAAGACTCCATGTTTTTGTGTCCACGCTATATCCGAAAATTTACATTTTAATTCTACTCACAAGACCAAATACTATATAATCACACTTTGATATCTTCCACAAAAAATACCTACATAATTTGATATCTTATTATCTTCCTCATAAAATATATAATTTAAACAAAATAAAATTGAAGCATTTAAACATGAATTTAAACAAAATAAAATTGAAGTATTTAAAAATGAACTTAAACACGGGCCATTCTTCCTTTCATTTCGGGATAGGGAACCGCCGCAATGTCATATGTAATACCACTTTTATTAAACTGTCTTATTCATCAGTAGCCGCAGAGGTCAAATTACATCCAAAGGATTTTATGTCACTTTGTCATTTTGTAGTTCAATTTTTCTCACTCAACGTTAACATCCACTGCTTTGGATTCCACCTTAACCTTCGGGACGGTGATATGAAGGACACCATTTTTCAATTCTGCCTTTATTTTGTCCAATTCACAGTTTGCAGGCAACACCAGTCGCGTATTGTAGCTGCTGTAACTTCGTGCGGTCCATGAATCATTTTCCTTTTCTTCTTTCTTGTGACCTCCTTTGATCACCAGAACACTATCCTCCACAGACACCTTCACATCCTCCCGTGACAGTCCGGGCATGTCGAATCTCATTTTGAACTCTTCCTCGGTTTCCACAACATCCCACGGGGTTCGAACCGGCACTGCGTTATCTCTGGAAGCCCGCCGCGAAGATGCCGGAAACATGAAAGCGTCATCCAATAGACGGTCCATCGTATCAAACATCTGCCGAATAGTCTTCGTTGGCGAAAACGGATCCGCGAGCCCTGCCATTTGTGTCATAAACCCCAGAAAAAATTCTGCATTAGGGAGCACGGAATTACTTTTAAAGATACTTGAAAATTTGAGACTAGTGCGCTTTAATTTTAAAGATTCTTGAAAATTTAAGACTAGTGCGCTTTAATTTTAAAGATTCTTGAAAATTTAAGACTAGTGCGCTTTAGTTTTAAAGATTCTTGAAAATTTAAGACTGGTGCGCTGAAAATTGAAGACTGGTGCGCTTTACCAAACGGCGAAATCTGCGCCGTTCTTTCCAGAGCCCTGGACTTCTGCTCTGCAACATTTTGGGATTTAGTGTTCTGCACATTTATGGCGCCTTCTTTGCTGCTTTCCGCTCTCACAGCAACACCTTTTGCTCGCTGTTGATTGAAAGGGGAATTGAACCCCACACGGCACTGCAGCCGCTTCCCAGTCGGAAGGAAAGTTCCATTTCTGGCCGATTTGGGAGTCGAACAAGAAGCAGCAGTTGCAGGCATGTACAAATTAGATAGAGTGCAAGCCATTATTTACAGTACAAAGCTTAACCTGTGGAAATGCAGAGTTGAAACATAAATTAATACAACATCAACACTTCTTCCTGAATCTAGCAGCGCACATAATCTGTAAGTACTGCAGACACAGTGAATTTCTCTTCGAAATTCATGGAAGTAACAGAAAGCACTTCATTATTTAGATAGTTTACAATCAGTTGGCCTACCTTTAGATTTCACAAGTCCAACCAATATCACAAATGTAGGTATAGATTAGGCAAATGCAGTAAAATCAGATGTACCTGAGGAAATATGGGCTCAGGCAACTGCATTATATAGAGAGAGAAGGGCTCGCTCAGTGTTCCAGAAGACCCCCGAGAGTCTACACATGGTCTGAAGCTCCGGAGTTCTCTGGATGTTGCAATTCTTTGATTGGAGTCTACACACGTTACGAAGCTCTCGAGAGTTTGGAGCTTGCTATGCCTTAATTCTTTATAACTTGTCCATTATCTTCTCCTTGCGTACTTTCTTTCTGTCTCATATCTTGGGGACTGATGGGAGTGGTTACATTTCGGCATTTATTTGTATTTTGTTTTTTAACTATTAAATGTTTGGCCGTTTCAAAATCTTTATGTCATTATTGAAGTTAATTTTGTTAAAATGAGATGTTTAAATTAATAAATAAAAAATTTATTGGTTAGCTCTATGAAGGAGAGTGTGAACTAGGAGAGTTTTATACTTCAAACATTATATAGCATACATGGTTTTAGGGAAATTAGAACCATATCTTAAGAAATAGAAACCAATTTTTATCCTAAGGTCTCGTGAACCAACTCACACTATTATAGGATTCTCCATTATCTTCAACACTCCCTCTTAATGGAGAAGGGGTTCAAAAATATGCCTAACATCTCTCTAAACATTTCAAACTTAATTTTGCCAAGAGGCTTAGTGAAAATGTTTGCAACATTATCACACGTTTTACAATATACAAGATGGATTTCTTTTGATTGAACTTTCTCCCTGACAAAGTGGAATTGTGTATCAATGTGTTTAGTGTTCTTGTGAAACATCGGATTATTAGCAAGTTTGATTGAACTTTGGTTGTTGCATCTTTCTGTTCTTCCCCGACATCTTGGAGAAGTCTCCGCAACCAAACTGCCTCACATGTTGCTGCACACATAGCTAGACACTTTGCTTCCGCTGAAGACAAGGAAACTGTGTTCTGTTTCTCACTGCTCCATGTAATCACCTCGGATCCAATGCTCAATGCATAGCCTGTTATGGATTTGCGGTCGTTTACATTTCCAGCCTAGTGGGAATCTGTAAATCCTGTCAATCTAACATCAAAAGAATCAGTATAAATAATACCGTAGTCTATAGCTCTTTGTAGATACCTTAAAACAACTTTTGTTGCATTCCATGACTCTCAAGTGGTTTGGACATGTATTGACTTAGCACACTGACTACATAAGCCAAATCTGGTTTAGTAGTGGTCAGGTAGATTAAGCTCCCAACCAGCTGTCTATAAAGTGTCGCATCTGTCTCCTTAGATCCATCCTCACTCTGAAGTTTAATGTTCTGCTGTAGTGGTATTGCTGCAGCGTTACACTGATCCATCCTGAATCTTTCCAGTAGACCTCTGACTTACTTACCCCAGGATAGAAAAGTTTGTCCTAAATCGCTCTAGATCTCAAGACCCAAACAATATCTTAATTCACCAAGGTCTTTCATTTCGAACACCTATGACATTTGTTGCTTGATTATTTGATTAGAACATTAGCATCACATGTAATAATTAAATCATCTACATACAAAGAAATCAACACTATGCGTCCCTTTTCATCTTTCATGGTATATAGATTAGTGTCATTTTTACTTCTGTTGTAACCAAGTTGCAGAAAAAATGAATCAATCTTTTCATACCAGGACCTGGGTGCTTGTTTTAGTCCATATAAAGCTTTCTTTAATCTACAGACTAAATGCTCTTTCCCTCTCTGGACAAACCCCTCAGGTTTCTCTAAATAAACATCCTCTTTCAATTCCCCATTTAAAAATGCAGATTTTACATCTAGTTGGTGAATCATCCAATGTTTCTTAGTAGCTAAAGCAATCAACATTCTAATAGTATTTAATTTAGCTACGGGGGCAAAGGTTTTTTCATAGTCAATGCCTTCTTTTTGTGAATACCCCTTTGCTACCAATCTAGCTTTTAATTTATCTATGGTTCCATTTGCATTAATCTTGGGTTTATACAACCATTTACAGCCTATGGTTTGTTTCCCTTCAGAAATTTCAACCAGCTCCCAAGTGTTGTTTCTGATTATAGGTTCATATTCCTGTTCGTTAGATGTTTTCCATTCACTACATTCATTTGCTTCCTTATAACTAGAAGTTTCAACAACATTCATCATACTAGTTATAAAAGCATTTCCCTATATCTTGCTGGCAACTGAGCTTTCCTACCTGATCCCTTGAGTGGTGGGGTAGCTTCAAACCTTGTTTGATCATCATTTTTTGGACTTGGCTTGACAGCTACATCATTTTCTTTCCCTTGCTGCTGCTGCTGCTCATTACTGTCACCTGATTCATCACCTCCTTCTTCCACCAACAAGGGCACGTTCCATTCTCCCTTAGCACTCTCATGGCTTCCATCATTAACCTTCTCATGAAACACTACATCTCTACTCGCAAACACTTTATGAGTAGAGGGATTAAACAGTTTGTAAGCCTTAAATTTTGTACAATACCCAACAAAAATACATTTGATGGCCTTTGAGTCAAGTTTCTTTCTATCTTCCTTTGGGATATGAGCAAAAGATTTACTGCCAAAACCTTTCAAATGCTTAACTGCAGACATATAACCAAATAAAGCTTCAAAAGAAGTTTTAAAATCTAAACTTCTTTCTGGACTCCTATTCTTTAGGTATACTGCAGTAATAATTGCTTCAGCCCAAAAGCCGTTAGAAAGATTCTTACCTTTTAACATACTGCGAGCACACTCCACAAGGGTTTTGTTTTCCCTCTCTGCAACCCCACTTTGTTGAGTGTGGGGTACTGTAAACTGCTGTTGTATCCCATTACCTTTGCAATATTTGAGTACAGAAGCTTTCTTGTACTTTCCCCCTTGATTCGAGTGGAGAATCCTGATGCATTTACCTGTCTGTTTTTCAACCATACTTCTAAACTCCTTGAAGTATTTAAAAGTGTTGCTCTTCTTCCTGAGGAAATACACCCAAGTAAATCTAGTACAGTCATCAATAAACGATAAAAAATAGTATGCACTGCCTAACGATCTTGTCTGCATAGGTCCGCATAGATCTATGTGTACTAGCTCGAGTATATGTCTCTTCTTTCTATCGGGATTCATAGGAAATTCATCTTTGTGCAACTTTCCCAGTGCACATTCATCACAATCAATATGAGCATATTTTAAAACAAGAAGACCTTCAACCATACCTCCTTTTCTGTAAAAGCAACAAATCATTGAAGTTAATATGGCCAAACCTCTGGTGCCATAAGTCCACTGTAGTCATGGCAAATGATGCCAATCCCTGATGTGGTGCGCTTTTGACATTTAACTTGTACAATCCTCCCACATGAGTACCTGATGCAATAGGCTTCATAGAATCCAACAAGTCTTTAATGACACATTATGATTTATAAAACTCTACCTTGAGATTCTGATCAGTGATAACAGAAACAAAGATTAGATTCTTTTTTATCCCCGGTACATACATAACATTATGGATATGTCTAATATTTCCATCAAGCAAAACAACAGGAATATTACCATAACCTTTAATTTGGTACCCTCTATCATCGCCAAGATAGATGTTTGCTCCACTGTTGGTCTCTTTGAAGTCTTCAAACCACTGTTTGTTCCCTGTCATGTGGATGGATGCACCTGAGTCAACAAACCAGGTATTTGTTTCATCCTCCTTAGCCAAAAGTGCAGAGTCAGATATGAATAATCTGATGTTCTAACTATGTTCCTCATCAACAAAATGACCTACATGCTGCTTATGTCTCTTCCGACCTTCATCAAACTTCTTTTTCATATAATATCTGGCTATATGGTCAGTTCTACCACAATAAAAACATTTGGTCGCAGAGTCATTTCTATTGAAAGACGTACCTTGAGGTGAGGGCACCTTTCTCTGTGGGGTTGCGCTGCTCTACTATTCTTCGCCATTAAGGCCAAATCTAAACTTTGGGGTTTACGAGTCAGTCATCTTTCCTCATCCTACATGAGGATTCCTACCAATTCTTCAAATATGGAGGCTTTTTCTCTTGCATTCAAGCCAGTGATGAACATCTGATACTCGTCAGTCATACCATTCATGGTAATCGTGACCAAACCTGTATCTGATATAACTTCACCGATATCACCCAACTTGTTCTTGAGCTCCTTGATCCGTAAAATGAATGCTACAACTGTCTCATTCTCCTCCATATTGATGGAGAGAATCTTGCTCTTCAGGGAACAACAGTCGATTGGTGTTCTTGACCTCATAGAGATCCTTGAGTGTATTCCAGATCTCTGGTGTAGTCTTGCAATCATGGATATGGGGGATAATGCAATCTTTGACTGACAATTTCAGGAGCATTCTCGCCTTAGTCTCCCGCTTGTCCCAGTCTTGGATTGTTTTTGTTGTTCCTCCTGCAACGAGGTTTGGCTTCACCTCATCATTGTTCACAATTGTCCATGCATTGTGTCCCTCAAGCAGGGTTTGCAGCTTGAATTTCCAACCAAAGTAATTGGATCCATCCAGCTTCTTGTTTTCATTGAGGTAAGCTTCTGCTACTTAATTATTCATCTTGAATGAATAAAAAACTCCAACCCCAATAATTAAAAAACAACCCCAATCTTCTTAAAAAATGAACTGCCAAATTCCAGATCCACAACAAGAACTAAGCCCAGATTCAAGACAAAAGGAGCCGAGATCTCCCTTCTTTTCAATCGCCCCCCTTTTTTTTCTCTTCAAAAAAAATGTTACTTCAATTCCCTCCTTTTAAAAAAAAAATATGCCCCTCCTATTTTTTAATTAAAGAATTAAAACTTTAATTAAAAAACTGGATTCAATCCTTCAATTTTCGCCACGATCAAACATCATTTATCAACATTAAAAAAAAAACAACGTGACCTTTGGATGATCGCCAACAACAACAGAACTACCTCCGGCAGATAGACTAGCAATGGTGTTTGAACCAGTTTCGAGCAACAAAAAACTCTTTCTATGGCCATCACCCTACGTCCTTCTTCTTCTCACGGTGTCCTCCACAGCCACTGATTCCACCGCTGATCTACAACCTCCGCTATTTCTCTGCTAGCTTCCATGACAATTTCAACACTCTATCGTAGAGGCTCTATCACAGATAGCAAAAGAAGATCCTCCATGCAGCCTCCGGGAAAGTGTTCGGCCTGCGATCCGACAGCGAATCCACGCTCACCACACCTAGCAGCAAGCAGTAGAGCTAGAGGTCAATCTCCTCCACGACAATGCGGTAGTGAAACACCTCACCGCACCAGCAACTACTCTTCGCAGTGTCGGCCTCCTCCAGGGATTCAATCTCGTAGCGATCAAGCCAG
The DNA here is from genome assembly GCA_031772625.1 of Pinus tabuliformis. NCBI lineage: Eukaryota > Viridiplantae > Streptophyta > Pinopsida > Pinales > Pinaceae > Pinus > Pinus tabuliformis. The sequence continues at coordinate 695,859,259 of CM062805.1, read as the reverse complement.
CAGTGGCTTCCTCCCGTGGCTAATCAGATCTGCTTCCAATCAACAGCAAGACTCCTCCACACTTCTGCTACACAAATCTCCTCCACGCCACAACAGATGATTATCACTCATAGCGCCCATGACATTCTTTGCCGATGCAGCTAATCAAATGAAATACCCCCCGATCAGCAGCTTACTCCATGGATTCAGATCCAACACGCTGCCTCTGATCGATGCACACCTCTAGGCATCCAACATGGCTTCCTCCACACAGCTTCAATTTCACGCAGAGATCTACTTTGGCGCTCCAATCCACGTGACCTTCTCAGACGGCAGCCCACCACACAAAAACACACGCAACATGCAAAGACAGAAAAAATGCAGCCTCTTCCCCTCACACAAGGTCGGTGTGGTTTTCCTCCAAGCACTCGCGCCCATCTGAAGATAAAAAATTGCGTAAGTGTAGAAGTGAAATCGACGCGATTTTCTCGCCAAAATCTATGCTAATTTCATCTCAATTGCACCGACCTCTCTTCACTCAAGTACAGGCTTCCTCAGCCCTGTAGCTCTGATACCCTGTTAAAATGAGATGCTTAAATTAATAAATAAAAAACTCACTAGTCAACTCTACGAAGGAGAGTCTGAACCAGGAGATTCTAGTTATGCAGAATGCTCTACATACTCAATATACTTCAAACATTATATAGCATACATGGTTTTAGGGAAGTTAGAACCATACCCTAAGAAATAGAAACCAATTCCTATCCTAAGGTCTCATGAACCAACTCACACTATTATAGGATTCTCCATTATCTTCAACAAATTTTTAATGAGTGAGATAATAATTTACGGTATTTATTACATACATATATAAATAATAATCTTATATTTTAGATATAAGTAATTCTAAAGTGGTAGACACAAGATAAAATTCTAAGATAAACAATTATTGTATAGTGTTTATAGATTTTAAGATAAACATAAGTTGTGCATTTATTACTTTTACTATGGGTCTTTATGTATGCTACAAAAAACTTGTCTATGTTGCAACTATCCCACACTATGCACTAGAAACCCAAAGGTTGAAACTTCCACACCATACACTCTAAACTCAAAGGTTGAAATTTAAGTGCTATATAAGGGTCCTTTAGTTGTCCACTAGAAATAAAAATAATAAACGTGACAACAATTTTGTTTGATTTTGAGAGTTTTGATGTACTTTGTTGAGTGTTAGTATGCTCGTGATAGGTCCCAATTTTTATAAAATGGATTTATTTCATAGTTGGAAATGGAAATCTCAAATGGACAATTAACATGGCTTCTATGCATTCCATAATTTCATAATTGAATTTGAACATGCCTAGGTTTGGGCTTTTCAAATCTTGGGATGTTGCATGCTAAGGTTTGAGCCTTTCAAATCTTGGGATGCTTGCTAGAGAGATCCATCCACATTGGCTAAATAATCATGAACATCTTCAACGTTTATGCCTTATATATTATTATTTCTTGAAATATTAGAATCCTCCCAAATCCCTATTTAAAAGTAAAAGTAGGTTTAACTTTGTTTTATTATTTATAATATTCTTTTTCTATCCACTTTGTTTCATTTTATTTTATAGTTAATCTAGAGTTGATAAGATAAAACACAAAACTTATATGGACAAAAAAACAATAACTTGTCAAGGGAAATTTAAAAGAGAAACTGGTCATAAAAAATTTACTTAACAAGTAGAAATGCCAATCAATCACACTCTATAAAATGTTTTTCGAACTGTAGTCTAATTGTTTTTTTTTTTTTTTTAAATCAAGTTATAACTCTTAATGAAATTGATTTTTCCTTTAATTTAAATTATATATATATATATATTTTAATTTAAATCATATATTTTAATATATAAAAAATTCAATGTAATGTAAAAATTTTGGAGTATTTGGATTATCTATAACTTTATAGCTTACATTTGCAATATTATAAATTTAAATAAAAAATAATATATTCTTTTAAATAAATATTTTCAATTACACATATTTCATTGAGTTCAATATTAACTTATTAATTATTAAACATTTAATTAAATGATTTTTTATTTTTTCTCAAAAAAAATTTAGTTGATTTAAAAATACATATTGAAGTTAAAAAACAAAAAAAAAATATTACTAGTGAAGCAATATGAATTAAATGATTGTGAATCCACTATAAACATCAAAAAACTTATTTTATGATACATTACAAATTATCGGAATTAAAAAATATAAAAATAAACTAACTTATAACTTTATTTGAAATTATTATTATTATTTACAAAAATAATTTATATAGGAGATAAGCATATATGAATTTAAGAAAAATGTAACCAGATTCTTAACCATGGACATTCGTCCCCACTTTATTAAGGATATTCTTAACTTCTAACTATACATTTTTATAATATCGTGGGCTCAAACCATGTCTTTGTTGGAATATCACATACAATTGTTAACAATTAATAATATCATTCAATAATGCACAACATCACACATAGTAAACAAGAGATATTTACGTGGAAACCCAAACAGGAGAGAACCAAAGAATGCTTTTAATATATATCATAAAAGTTACATCAACACGAAGCACCAACTTCCAAGATTCTCCAGCACCAACTAGAAGAGGGCACCAACCCCCTAGTTTTATTAGCTCCAACTGAAAGGATGCACAAACATCCTGCAAGCACCAACTTGCTACATCAACATCAACCTACCCTAGCACCACCCTACCACCTTGAAGTGTTCTCAAGCACCAGCTTGAAGGATACTTCAATCTCCGCCTTACACCACCCTTCCACCCTTATGATTGAAGATGTTCTCAGGAACCTACTTGGAGGAGTCTTTGGTATCCTTTGTCCACCACCCAACCACCCTTAAGATAAGATACAATAATAGATTACGCTTCTTATCCACTGCTCTTGATCACTACACTACACATCCATTGTTTTGAACATTGTTCAATCATTGTTTTCAATAACATTATTGTACTATCACTATGTTACCTCTGCTTTATCACTATAATGTCTACTATTATATACAACTTCATAATACTATTTTCATCAACATGTCATTCATGGTCTTGCTCATTAATTTGATCATATAAAACTCATCTCAGAATATGCTTCTTCTATTGAAAAATGCAACAAGAAATCCTCAATTTGATTTTGCTTGATTAAATTGAGAAAATTGAAATTTCCACATCAATAGACAACTTAGATGCAGTTAACTTGCATGACATGGCTTGTGTCACTCGGTTTTCTCAGTAAATTTGAGTTGGAGTTAGAGTTCAGTTAAGCATGTGTGATTGCTAATTTGTAGCAATCAAGGTCAGTTATTTCAATTTGTTTTCATTTAAACTAGTTTCGAGTGTTGGAGGAACTAGTGGAAGGTTAGTTGTGTAGTGGGACTTCAGTCTAACTCAGTGATCATCCAGTTAACTGATCAACCAACCCAAAACAACTAGTGCATATAGAGAATTTGAGTTCCCCAGCTGTGGTGGAGATTCCAAGGCATTGTAACATTAGTTGTAGACTAGTCTTGAGTGTACAGGGGTTGCATGCAATCAAATCATCAACCTTGAGATTTGCACAATCATTTTGGAGGAAATTCCTAAATAATAGGGGCCTAATTTCTTGAGGAATTACCCAAGGAAATAGGGGCTAAAGCAGAGGCAGAAACTAACTAAGTCTGGGTCAGAGATTCCCAGTGAGCATAGATATAGGTTATTCTCTTATAGGTTGTGCTCAATTGAGCAAAGAAATTGTAATACATCTCTATTCATCAGATTAATGCAGGCAAACATTAGGGTTTTTCGGAATTTTCTTTCCCAGAAAATTTTTGTGTGCTTGTGTGTTATTTCTCATTGCATGCCTATGATTGATATTCTAAATTGTGAATTGAATTCCGCAAAGTAGTAGAGTAGGTTTGTGTCTTGTGATTTCGATTAAAATTTCATGAGCTATTGCAAAATACACCATTATTTGTACATGGTATTAGAGCAGGATTCACGTTAGAGTAGGAATTTCGAAGTTGTTTCTCAGGAGATTCAAATTTGCAGTTCAATGTAGTAGGATCACTTTAGAGCTAAGAAGATGACCTTCAATGGGTGGAGGCTAGAGTATGCGTTGGAAAGCACCTCTAATATCATCGCATGGAGGCGGTAATGGATGACAATGGGTTGCTAGAATACATCAAGACAAGTGTTGCAAAACCACAAGCATTTTATGCCTATAACCTTGCTTAGTGGAATAAATATGTAGCCAAGGCGAGGAGAATAATATTGGAGGGAGTAGAAGATCACATTGTCACCAAAATACATGGGAAAGAAACTCCTTATGAAATGTGGCAGGAACTAACAAATTTGTTCTAGAATAATAGTGACCACAAGAAGCTGACACTCAAGGATAAACTTCAAAATATCAAGATGTAGAAGAATGAAACTATTCACCAATATCTGAGTAGGTTTACACAAGTTCATGATGAGCTTGCAATTGTTGGTGTTACTGTTTCATATGATGATTTGGTAAGCCTAGCCCTTTTAGGCATTCCCAAGAGCTTCAATAGCTACCAAGATTCAGTGAACGAGAGGGAGAAATTACTAAATGGGGAACGCTTATGGTCCGATTTGGTACAAGAGGAAATAAGGAAGAATACCAGATATGGGACTTCATCTAAGGTAAACGATGAGAAAATTTTTGCATTAGTTGGAAAGGGAAAGAAGGGAAAAGGGAAGACATCTCAAACCAAACCGAAATCTAGCCAACGGGGCAAGAAGAAAAGTTTGTACAAAATTGAATGTTTCCATTGTCATGAATTCAGGCACTATGCCATGAAGTGTCCACACAAAAAGGCAAGCAATAACACCTTAGGAGGAGTAGTAGGTGAAGCCTTGGATTCATAATTCGAGCTTTACTTTACCCTTACCGCATGCATGGCCAGCACAGTGATGGGGAGCATGTGGTACTTGGATTCAGGTGCATTTTTCCACATGATAAGGTGTAGGAGAGTTTTTCAGTAACACGGAGGAGAAATATTTGCATATGCACATTGAGCTTGGGGATAATGGAAGGTACAACGTGAATGGGGTTGGTACAATTACCTTTTAGAGGGAGTCAGGATCCCCTCTCAAACTCAACGATGTCATGTTCGTTCTAGACCTAAAGAAAAATTCCATTTATGTTGTAGTTTTGGAAGACCATGGTTATGATGTGATCTTCAGCAAAGGAAAAGCATTCCTGAGACACATATGCATGAGATAGGTGAAGTAGATCAGGGTTCATGTGAAGGAACTATATAAGCTAGATGTGGAATATTGTGTTGCATTAAGCACTAAGGCAGAGAAAGTGCAAGGTCACGATGTCAGTGAACTTTGACACTGAAGACTTGGTCATTTTCATCATGGCACCTTGAAGATTATGAAACAAATAACCACTAGCCTCCCTAAAGGAGCACTTGAGCAACATGATGTAAGCAAAGGATGTACCTTGGGGAAGTACACAAAATCCACATTCCATGATTGGGACAACAAAGCACATGTAGTCTTGGAAAGGATCCCCTCTGATTCCTGTGGACATTTCTCGATAGAATCCACTTCTAGACACAAATATTTTGTCATTTTTATTGATGACTTCTCATGGAAGTGTTATATCTTCTTCATGCAGAAGAAATATGATACATTCTCCAAGTTCATAGAATTCAAGGCACTAGTTGAGAAAGAAACTACCAAGAAGGTGAAGGCTGTGAAGAGAGATAATGGAGGTGAGTACATGTTGAATGAATTTAAAAAATCTTGTGTGAAAGAAGGCATTCAACAATAGTTGACAACGCCTCACAACCCACAACAGAATGGAGTGGCTGAGTGAAAGAACCGTAGCATTGTGAGAGAAGCGAAGGAAATGTCGCATGACTAAGGCTTACCTCTGCATCTATAGGCTGAATCATGCAACACAATAGCCTATTTGTAGAACCAAAGTTCTCATCGAATTCTAGGCATGATTGCACTAGAGGAGGATTTCTAGAGGAGAAAGTCGGATGTGTTGCACTTCAGGATTTTTGTGGCCTCTGTTTACTGTCATGTCTCCAAAGAATCAAGGAAGAAGCTTGATCCAACAACAGAATTGGGGGTATTTGTGGATTACACAAAAACTCCCCATAACTATTATGTGTACTTGCCATCCCTCATAATGAAATTTGTGCGAAGGGATGTAAAATTTGATGAGGATAAAGCGATGTGGTGATCTCTTGAGAGGGAGCTTCAGATCGCACCGGGAGAGGATCTTTTAGCTCTAAAGGAGGAGCCTCAGGAAGTTGTGGAGCAACCACAAGTTGAGGAGTAGAGAGTGGAGACATCCACTCAAGCAAAACCATTAATAGAAGGTAGGAAAATAAACAGGGAAGCTGACATACTTGTGCAGGATGCAAGGGATAATGTGGGAGCTCCTTCAAATTTGCGCAGGCAGAGAAGGTCACCCGATAGGTACACTTTCTACATGGTTCTATTGACTAAGCTTGTAGATATTGAGGCATCCTCTTTCAAGGAAGTAATAGAGAAACCTGTATGGTTTGATCCAATGGTGGAGGAATACGAATCCATTGTAAAGAACAATGTTTGGGAAGTGGTCTCAAGACTAGTAGATAAATATGTTGTGGGTTTGAGACGGATCTTCAAGTTTAAACATGTAGTAGATGGAAGCATATAGAAGTATAAGGCTAAATTTGTGGCCAAGGGATACTCTCAAGTTGGGGGAATTGACTATGAGGAGACCTTTACTCTTGTAGCAAGGTACTCATCCATTAGATCAATTATTGCTCTGACTGCGTATATGGGGTGGAAGATCCACCAAATGGATGTAAAAACAAAATTCTTCAATGGATTTATTGAGGAGGAGGTGTACATCGAGCAACCAGAATGTTTTGATACATTTGATCGAGAGTCTCATGTGTGCAAACTCAAGTGAGCATTGTACGGAATCAAAAAATCACCCCGTGCTTAGTACACTATGATTGATAACTATCTCACTGGTTTGGGCTTCACTAAAAGTGAAGCATATGAAATCCTCTATCATATCTTGGTAGAAGGTTTATGTAGGAGCATGAGACTTGGAGGGAAAAAACTTCAAACTTATTCCAAAAATACAAAAAAATCTACAAGCAAAGGAGTGGGATCCTTTAGCTATCAATTTCCATACTTTTCTAGTTTAGCATAGAGATAGAATCTAGGAATAAATCATGATGTAATAAGTGTTGATTAGTTAAACCATAGTGGAGGTTCTCAAGGAGAATACCTCACTGAACAGATAGGATTATTTAGCATAGTGGAGGTTCTCGAGGAGGATGTCTCGTAGAATTGATAGTTGCAATAAATTTAAGCCTCTGTTTTAGGATCTGGTTGTTAAAACGAACCAATATATATGTAATCTAGATTCTATTGTAAAGGGATTTTGACCGCATGTTTTTATCGCATATCTCTCAAAGGAAGAAGAGGATTTCTCTATGTATTGGTCGATCCTGGAGGCATGGTGACCTCCAAAACCCTTTCTGTGCATCTGAACTTGTATTTTTCTATTAAACTGGTGTTTATGCATAATTTTGGATTCACGCAGCGTTATCTGTTAAGCTTTTATAACAATGGTTCGACCTTGTTTTCCAACTAATACTTTGATTGAAGCTGGTTGGAGTGTGTTTTCTTCATATCGGCGTGTCCCATTTCCTTTAAATGCATTGTTTAGTTCCCCAGGAGAAATTCTAGTTTACACTGAGAAACTGTGAAAAACTTAGTTGGAATTGAGTTCTGAAGTTGAAATCTTATTAAATGTGGCTCATACCCATATCGGGTCCGCAAGCGTTATCGCATCATAGTGTTTGAGTGGAGAGGAATTGACCCTTTGAAGTGCTGAAGTCTGAAGTTGCGATATTCAGACCCGAAACTTTATAAAGGAGGTTTTATAACCTATCGGGTCCGCGGGGCTTATCGCATCGCAAGACCTGAGCGGGAAGAGCCTAGCGAAGGAGCATTGGAATCACTGATTGCGATTGTCGATAACACTACAATGTTATCACATCGAGAAAGGACCGTTAGTGGAGCGTGATGTTATTGTTCTGCTCCGCGTGGAAGTGCCGATAGTGACCGCCGATAGTGTTATTCCATTCCTATGGAATAAAGACCTCGTCGATAGTGTATTTGCGTATTAATGCATTGCTTTGAAAAACTGCACCGATAGTGTATTTTCTTGTGTAATAGCTCTATGACAATTAAACCCCGCCGATAGTGTATTTCCATGGATAATCGCATTATGGCGATTTCAAACCGCCGATATTGTATTTTATGCCTAATTGTGTTATTGCCGTTCAAATGCCCGCTGATAGTGTATTTCATAATTCCCATGGAATTACAGCTCCGATAGTGGAAAAAGGGCTCTGTTGTGTAAATTGTTCCCGATAACAAGGGTTGGGGTGCTTTAGGGAAAAAGAGTGGTGATAGTGGCTGAAAAGGAAAATTTATAAAACAATCAGTCTAGGAATAGATGACTAATACTCCAGTTGGGATTGAAGAAGAGATTCAGCCAAAAGTTGAGGAAATTGTATCAGGGTTTGAATGTTTATCCATATCGCCTGCACCCAGGCCACCATTAGTGGTATCAAAGCAACCTTTTGACACTGAATTGAATCTCAGAAGCAAAAGAAGGAAGGTTAATATGGCTTTCAGAGTTCGAAGAGGACGAGGACGTGGTAGAAGAGGACGACCAGTTGCAAATGCTAAAGTGATGGAAGTTGTGCAATAGATGCAGGCTAGAATGGAAGCATTAACAGCAAGGAGAAATATAGATGATGGGGATGTTAGTGAGCTTGAGGTTGAAGCTGAAGGAGAGAAGGAAACTATAGGAGTTACTCCTGAGATGAGGTTCTTCCAATTAATGTTGAGATCCATAGCTAGGACAAAGACTAAGGTTTCAATATATGAAGGAGGATTGAATCCAGAAGAATTGATAGACTGGATTAATGGCATGGAGAAATTCTTTGATTATGAAGAAAAAGAAGATGAGAGAAAGTAAAGTTTGTTGTCACCAAGCTAAAAGGACATGCAGCACTTTGGTGGGATGGAGTGCAGGCATAAAGAAAGAGACTTGGCAAGTAACCTATCAAAAATTGGAGTAGGATGGTAGCAAAGCTAAGAGGTAAGTTTCTACTAAGTAATTATTAGCAAACCTTGTTTAGACAGATGCAGAATCTTAGACAGAGGTCTATGATAGTGAAAGAATACACAGAGGAATTCTATAAGGTAAGCATAAGAGCTGGAAAAACTCAGGATACAAATGAGAAGGTGGCTAGATATGTGAATGGCCTTAGGATGGATATTCAAGATGAGATAAGTACACTGTCTCCTCAAACAATAGAGGAAGCTTATCAAATGGTACTGAAAGCTGAAGAAAAACTCATGAGGAAGCAGTCTGCTAGAGGGAGAGGTACTTTCCAAGGAAGGAGAAGTCAAGGTGGTAGAGGAAGATCTACAACACCTAAATATGGAGCTAGTAGCAGCTCAACCCAGCATGCAACCACAGGAGGTGATGCAAGTGGCAGAGGGAGTTTTTCTAGAGGAAGAGGAAGATAAGTAAGCTGTTACAGATGTAACAAACTGGGGCACATAGATTTAGAGTGCCTAGAGAATGCAGGAACAAGTCAGAGGAATGAAATTGTTGCTCAAGTTGAGGAAGTAGCAACAACAATGACAGAAGAAGAAAATATACCAGAGAGAGGAGAATCTTTAGTAGTCAATAAAGTTTTTCTCATGCTAGCAAAGGAGATAGTTGAACCATCACAAAGAAAGACTTTGTTCAGAACAATGTGTAAGGTTCAAGGGAAATGTTGTCAGATGATCATTGATAGTGGCAGCACCGATAATTTGGTCTATATAGAAGTGGTGGAGAAATTGAAGCTTAAGACAATGAAACATCCAACAACTTACAAGGTGTCATGGTTACAAAAGGGACATCAGCTATTAGTGAATGAACAGTGTGAAGTGGAGTTGCAGTTGGGCAAATATAAGGAAAAAATTGTATGTGATGTGATGCATATGGATGTGTGTCACATATTGCTTGGAAGACCTTGGAAATATGACAAAGGTGCTATGCATGATGGGAAAAGAAACACCTACAAGTTTGGTAAAGATGGTATCAATCATACATTGATGCCTATGGGAGAAGAAGATGCATCAGGAAAGAAGACTGATCCAAAAACTCTATTACTAGGAGGAAAGGAACACTTGCAACAGATCGAAGAGAATGAGGTAAATTTTGCTATAATTTGCAAGCCTAAGGTAATAATGACTTCTACTAAAGTTTCTGATTTACCCATTGAAATTCAAGAAATGTTGGACAACTATTGTGATATCATTGTTGATGATTTTCCTAATGAGTTACCACCCATTAGAAGAATTAGCCATCATATAGATTTGATTCCTGGAGCAAATCTATCTAACAAAGCAGCTTATAGAATGACTCCCTCAAAAAATGAAGAGGTTAGAAAGCAAGTTTAGGAACTGCTTGACAAAGGACTGATCAGAGAAAGCTTGAGTCCTTATGCGGTACCAATAATGTTGAGTCCAAAGAAAGATGGAGGCTGGAGAATGTGTACTGATTCAAGAGCCATCAATAAAATCACAATCAGGTACAGATTTCTCTTACCTAGAATTGAATATTTAATGGATTTCTTGAGTGGAGCAAAGTATTTTACAAAACTAGATCTTAAGAGTGGATATCATCAGATAATGATAAGAGAAGGGGAAGAGTGGAAAACTGCTTTTAAGACAAATGAAAGATTGTATGAGTGGAGAGTAATGCCTTTTGGGTTGTCAAATGCACCAAGTACGTTTAAGAGACTCATGAATGAAGTTCTTAAGGAGTTTATTGGTAACTTTGTAATAGTATATCTGGATGATATATTAGTTTACAACAAGTCTAAGGAGGAGCACATGAGACATCTGAATTATGTCTTACAAAGGTTACAACAAGAGAAATTATTTTTCAATGTGAAGAAATGTTCATTCATGAAAGAGGAGTTAGTGTATTTGGGTTTTGTTATTTCTGCTGAAGGGTTGAAGATGGATCCAGAGAAGATCAAGGCAATCATGGAGTGGCCTTCACCTAAAAGTGTCTTTGAGGTAAGAAGTTTTCATGGTCTTGCTAGTTTTTATAGGAAATTCATAAGGAATTTTAGTAAGATCAATGCTCCTATTATTGAGACCATAAAGAAGGATAAACAACCATTTAGATGGACTGCTGAAGCAGAAAAGAATTTTCAGCTGTTGAAGAAGAAAATCACTGAAAAACCTATTTTGGTTCTACCTGATTTTAGTAAGCCTTTCCAAGTGAAATGTGATGCCAGTGGAGAAGCTATTGGAGGTGTTTAAGTCATAAAGACAAACCTATGGCTTATTTCAGTGAAAAGCTGAATGATTCAAAGAAGAAGTATTCTTCTTATGATAAAGAGTTCTATGCAGTTGTGCAGTCATTGAAGAAGTGGAGACATTATCTAATGTCAAAGGAATTCATACTTTATTCAGATAACCATGCACTACAGTATATTATGCAGTAGCCAAAGATTAGCCAGAAACATGCTAAATGGGTAGAGTATCTTCAAGGTTTCCATTTTGTCTTGAAGCACATAAATCGCAAATCAAACAAAGTTGCAAATGCCTTAAGTAGGAGAAATGTATTACTTCAAGAGAGTCAAATTCAAGTGTTGGGTTTTGATTTTCTTAAAGAATTGTATGAGACAGATTCAGATTTTAAAGAGGCATTTGAAGCTTGTAGGAATCCTGTTTTGTTGGATATAAATAAATGGTTGGATTATTTCTTACAAGATGGACTGTTGTTTAAGAGAAATCAGCTGTGCATACCAAATTGTTCTATGAGGGAGAACTTAATCAAAGAGAAACATAGTGGTGGACTTGCTAGACATTTTGGTATAGAGAAGACTTATGAACAGTTGAACAAATTTTACTTTTGGCTGAAAATGAGGTCTGAAGTGGAAAAGTATGTGAAAACTTGCAAAATCTGTCAATATGCAAAGGGAAGAAGCCAAAACACAGGTTTGTATGTTCCATTACCAATTCCAGATAGGCCTTGGGATATGGTAAGTATGGATTTTGGTTTGGGCTTACCAAAGACTCAAAGAGGGAATGATTCAATTTTTGCTGTAGTGGACAAAATTTCAAAAATGGCACATTTTATTCCATGTTATAAAACTAGTGATGCTACTCACATTGCTAATTTGTTTTTCAAGGAGATAGTAAGATTGGATGGGTTGCTTAAGAGTATTGTTTCAGACAGAGATTCCAAATTTGTTGGACATTTCTGGAGGACATTATGGAAGAAGTTGGGAACTAAATTGAGTTTCATTTCTGCCTATCATCCACAAACTGATGGACAGACTGAAGTAGTGAATAGGAGTTTGGGCAATATTTTAAGGAGTCTTACTACAAAAAATCCAAAACAGTGGGATCAAGTGTTGGTACAAGCTGAATATGCATATAATGACTCACTTAACAGGAGTACAGGACAGAGTCCATTCCATATAGTTTATGGAATGCATCCAAGAGGAGTATCTGAGTTAAGAAACTTGGGAAAAGATGAGATGAGAAGTGCAGAGGGAGAAGATTTTGCTTTAGAAATGAAAGCAATACATGAACAAGTGAAACAAAAACTGCAGGATAGCAACATCAAGTACAAAACTGGAGTAGACATAAGAAGAAGAGAGGTGAACTATGAAGTTTGAGATTTGGTTTTAGCACACCTCGAAAAGGAAAGATTTCCAAAGAGGGAGTATAACAAATTGAAGTTCAAAAAAATTGGACCATGCAGAGTATTAAGAAAATTTTCTGCAAATGCATATGAAATTGAATTACCCCGTGATGTCGGAATATCTCCAATTTTCAATGTTGTTGACCTGTACAAGTATGAAGGTGAAACTGTAGATGATACAGCACAAGATCAAGAGACACAAGAGATTGACTGGGTAAAACAGTTACCTACAGCAAAAGAATTACAGCCAGAAAGGATTTTGGACAAGAAAGTGTTCAGGAAAACCAGAGGACAGGAGTACTTTCAGTATTTGATTAAATGGAAGGATCAACCAATTGTTAAAGCTACTTGGGTAATAGAAAATATGCTACAGAAGCTGGGCAGTTCTGTAGAAGAGCTCATGGATAGGAACCCATGAAGAATCTTGTCCTCAAGAGTCTAATGCAGGAGCATGAGACTTGGATGGAAAAAACTTCAAACTTATTCCAAAACTACAAAAAAATCTACAAGCAAAGGAGTGGGATCCTTTAGCCATCAATTTCCATGCTTTTCTAGTTTAGCATAGAGATAGAATCTAGGAATAAATCATGATGTAATAAGTGTTGATTAGTTAAACCATAGTGGAGGTTCTCAAGGATAATATCTCATTGAACAGATAGGATTAGTTAGCATAGTGGAGGTTCTCGAGGAGGATGTCTTGCAGAACTGATAATTGCAATAAATTAAGCCTCTGTTTTAGGATCTGGTTGTTAACATGAACCAGTATATATGTAATTTGGATGCTATTGTAAAGGGATTTTGACCGCATGCTTTTATCGCATATCTCTCAAAGGAAGAAGAGGATTTCTCTGTGTATTGGTCGATCTCGGAGGCGTGGTGACCTCCGAAACCCTTTCTATGCATCTGAACTTGTATTTGTCTGTTAAACTGGTGTTTATGCGTAATTTTGGCTTCACGCAGTGTTATCTGTTAAGCTTTTATAACAGTGGTTCGGCCTTGTTTTCCAACTAATACTTTGATTGAAGCTTGTTGGAGTGTGTTTCCTTCATATCGGCGTGTCCCGTTTCCTTTAAATGCATTGTTTAGTTCCGCAGGCGAAACTCTGGTTTACACTGAGAAACTGTGAAAAACTTAGTCGGAATTGAGTTCTGGACTTGAAATCTTATTAAATGTGGCTCATACCCATATCGGGTCCACAAGCATTATCGCATCACAGTGTTTGAGCGGAGAGGAACTAACCCTTTGAAGTGCCGAAGTCCGAAGTTGCGACATTCGGATCCGAAACATTATAAAGGAGGTTTTATAACCTATCGGGTCCGCGGGGCTTATCGCATCGCAAGACCTGAGCGGGAACAGCCTAGCGAGGGAGCAATGGAATCACCAATTGCGATTACCGATAACACTACAGTTTTATCGCATTGAGAAAGGACCGTTAGCAAAGCGCGATGTTATTGTTCCGTTCTGCGTGGAAGTGTCGATAACGACCGCCAATAGTGTTATTCCATTCCTATGGAATAAAGACCCCGCCGATAGTGTATTTGCGTATTAACACATTCCTTTGAAAAACTGTGTCGATAGTTTATTTTCCTGTGTAATAACTCTATGGCAATTAAACCCAGCCGATAGTGTATTTCCATGGATAATCACATTATGGTGATTTGAAACCATCGATAGTGTATTTTATGCCTAATTGTGTTATTTCCATTCAAAAGCCTGCCAATAGTGTATTTCGTAATTCCCATGGAATTACAGCTCCAATAGTGGAAAAAGGGCTCTGTTGTGTAAATTGTTCCCGATAACAAGGGTTGGGGCGATCTAGGGAAAAAGAGTGGTGATAGTGGCCAAAAAGGAAAATTTATAAAACAGTAAGTCTGGGAATAGATGATTGATACTCCAGTTGGGATTGCAGAAGACATTCATCCAGAAGTTGAGTAAATTTTATTAGGGTTTGAACGTTTGTCCATATTGCCTGCACCCAGGCCACCAAAGGTAAATTGCTTATTATTATCTTATGTGTTGATGATTTTATTTTAACTAATGATGTGCAATTGATCAGATATTGCAAGGAGGACCTTGCAAGGGATTTTGAAATGAAGGACATGGGTCTCATGCACTACTTCCTCGGGTTGGAAGTATGAAAAGGCGATGAGGAATCGTTTGTGTCTCAAGGCAAGTATGAAAATGAGGTACTATAGAAGTTATGCATGGAGAGTTTCAAACCCATGGGGACACCTCTAGAGACCAACTGTAGGAAGGAGGATTCCACTTCAGGTGAGGGCGTGGATGCTACTATTTATTGGCAGTTAGTGGGTTCACTAATCTATCTTGTGAATGCATGACCATATTTGTGTGATGTAGTCAACCAGCTGAACCAAGCTATGGCTAGGCTAACCAAATTATTTTGGAAGGAGGCTAAGAATTTTTATAGTATCTCAAAGGCACTACCCAGTTTGGACAACTATGGTACAGACAGACAAAGGGAATGAAGTTGTGTGGCTTCACAGATGTAGAATAGGAGGGGATTCCATCAGACCAAAAGAATACATCAAGTGGAATTTTAAATGTTGGGTCCACGTCTGTATCCTGGTACAACATGAAGTAAATATCTATGGTTCTTAGCTTGATAGAAGCATAATACATGGCTGCAAGTCAAGAAACATGTGAGGTGATTTGGATGATAAAGATAATTGTGGTACTTTTTGGTCAGATGATGGATCCAACTGTTATCTACTGTGATAATCATAGTTGCATTAAGCTCTGTAAGAATCCTATATTTCACGATTGATCCAAGCAGATAGATATATGGTATCACCATCTATGGGACTATGTTTAGAGGCGGATAATGTTGTGATGATAAATTCCAATAGATGAACAAGATGCTTGCATTTTGACAAAGGAATTGTCAAGAGGGAAGATTGAGTTCCACATGTGCAAGATAGGGGTGGTTGATAGTCCCTCTCTTACTGAGAGGGAGTGTTGAAAAATGCAGCAAAAAATTCTCAATTTGATTTTGCCTTGATTAAGTTGAGAAAATTGAAATTTTACATCAGCAAATAACTTGGATGAAGTTAACTTGTGTCACATGGCTCGTGTCACTCAATTTACTCAGTAAATTAAAGTTGGAGGATTTAGAGTTCAATTAAGTATGTGTGATTGCTAATTAGTAGAAATCGAGGTTAGTTATTTCAAGTTGTTTTTAGTTAAACTAGTTCCAACTGTTGGAGGAACTAGTGGAAGGTCAGTTGTGCATTGGGACTTAAGTCTAACTTAGTGATCATCTACTTAATTGATCAATCAACAAAAACAGCTAGTGCATGTAGAGAATTCGAGTTCCCTAATTATGGTGGACATTCCAAGGAGGTGTATCATTAATTGTAGAATAGTATTGAATGTACAGGTGTTGCATGCAGTCAGACGATAAACCTTGGGAATTGCACAATCATTTTGGAGGAAATTCCTAAATAATAGGGGCCTAATTTCCTCAAGAATTTTGCAAGGAAATAGGGGCTGAAGCAAAGGCAGAAATTGATAAGTTTGGATCAAAGCTTCTCAATGAGCAAAGAGATAAGTTATTCACTTGCATTTTGTGCTCAGTTGAGCAAAGAATTTGTAATACATCTATATTCATCAGATTAATGCAAGCAAGCATTGGGGTTTTTAGTAGTTTGCTTTCTCCAGAAAAAAATATTTTGTGCATGATTGTTATTTCTCGTTGCATTTCTATGATTGATGTTATAAATTGTGGATTGAATTCCATAGAGTGGTAGAGTAGGTTTGTGTCTTGTGGTTTTGATTAAAACTTCATGAGCAATTGCAAATATACACCATAATTTCTACATATTCAACATCAATGCAACACTTCCTTTGCTACTCCATCTAAGGCTTAGATTCATAACATTGTCTACCACTTCAAATTCCTTAGACCCATTTTCTCCAAGTGTTTTTGTCAAACTTCTCACTAGTAATACAGTCGAACCTAAAACATAGCTCCTTATTTACATGATCAACCATATGATTCTTAAATGATGATGGGAATGTTCCTCTTCACTTCTCCATTTCCCAACTTTTACAATAGTATGACTATCTGAAAAAATCCTTGGATCCTCTTGTACAAGTCTTATCAATTTGTTGGGATAAAACTTAAAAGGCTACTACAGGTTCGAGCTTCCTCATTGGTGTGTCCCATTTCCACTACCATATTTCATATGTATGTTGCAAATCTAGAATAATTGATTGTTGTAGGTTGAATTTTCCAGGAGATATGAGGTGTTCATTTTCATGTTGGTATCCTTTAATATCATGTTTCCACTTGCTAGCCCTCAACTCTTCCCACAAGTGAATAGAGTCCCGGATCTCATTCTGTAGCATTATGCAAACTCAAAACAACAATGCATTCCCTATTTTCTTGTCTATTCACACAACCATACTTGTGGATCTAGCCCACTCTAAAAAGAGCACCTTGTGCACTCTCCAAATAGCCAAAACAAGCACAACACAATGTGTATTCAAATTTGGTCATCGTATACACATATCATGCTTTAATCCTGACATTATCCATGTGTGCATGCAAATATGGTTGCATGCCCACGTGCAACACACTTCTCTAGGAAGATACACTCTTCAATCCAAGCATAGGCATATTTTTAGCACACATATTTGGGGTATCAACCCTGGTAAGACTCATATGTGATCATCCTTTGCTCTCTCAACCTCATGCAAAACTTGGAAACTTTTCAGAAAATGTGTGCTAAAAAAACAATAGTTTGTGCTCCTCTTTGTTAACAATCCAAGGGAGATATCATAATGAAAGTTGTTGATTGGAGTAGGAGAATTACCTTAGACTTGGCTCAAGTTCATCCTCATATTGGGTCTTACATCAGCCCTCGAATCAAACTTTAGATATGGCACAAATTAGATGTCAGATTAGTAGCTTAGTACCTATGCGAGACAATAAAACAACTAAGAAAAATAATAACCACACAAACATCCTATAATTTTTCTTCCTCGTAAATTTCTGATGCCTCAGATGTTGGGTGTGGAGCCTGATTATCTTCTTTATTTAGAGGTATCACCGCATTGGACCCTAGTTTGTAATGTGGCGGAAACGCTGCCCATAATATTTGTGCTATAAGAGGGGTCTAAGGGGGGGCGACTGTGATCTTTGAGATGCCCCGCCTGGCGGGGGATCGGGGGAAGTGCCCTCGAAGCTAAAAATAGATGTAAAATTGCCTTGTAAAATGTGGTAATTTCGTAGTCAATATGGGCCATTCATTAGGCAGAGATCTGACAATAGAAGTTATGTTTAATTTAGGGTTTTTTGCCCTAGAAGGAAACCCCTCGCTATATATGAGGGAATTGTATTGTGTCTATGTAGATCTGTATTCTGAGCGAGAAAGAGAGAGGAGATTGAGCGAGAGAGAAGAGGGAATTATAGCGGATCTGTTGTAGGTTGTATCTCTTCAGTTTGTTGGATAATATAAAAGGAAGGATTGGTTGTTTCTCTATGGACGTAGCCCAAATTGGGTGAATCACGTATATCTGTGTCTGTCTTTTTTCTGTTGTAGGTTGTATCTCTTCAGTTTGTTGGATAATATAAAAGGAAGGACTGGTTGTTTCTCTATGGACGTAGCCCAAATTGGGTGAACCACGTATATCTGTGTCTCTCTTGTTTTATGTGTTTTCTGTGTTTATATTTCTGCAATATATTTTATGTGTTCCATTGCTCTGTAATATATAATTTTCTAACAACTAGTATCATAGCCGAAGGTCTATTTGGCTGATAAACTCGCAGGAGAGAAGGGTTCCTGGTTCGAGTGGGAGAAATGGCGAAAGATGGTAGGTTTGGGGTCAAAAAATTTAATGGAAAAAAATACCAGCTATGGAAGATGTAGATGGAAGATTATCTATATCAGAAAGATCTATACCTACCATTGAGCGGAAAGGTAAAGAAGTCGACGAGTATGACAGACACAAAATGGGATATTCTCAACAGAAAGGCACTTGGAGCAATACGGCTGTGCCTAACGGTGTTGGTAGCATTTAATATTTCAAAAGAAATGACAACAGAGGGTTTAATGAAGGCATTGGCCAAACTATATGAAAAACCCCGGCCTCAAATAAGGTATTTCTTATGAAGAATTTATTTAATATGAAGATGTTAGAAGGCGGATCTGTTGCTGAACATTTAAGTGAATTTAATATAGTTACCAGTCAGTTAAGTTTTGTAGGGATAACTTTTGATGATGAAGTTAGGGCTCTATTATTTCTATGCTCATTGCCAGAAAGTTAGAATGGTTTATTTATGGCCATTAGTAACTCTATCTCAAGATCTAGTACTTTAAAGTTTGATGATGTTGTCGGTGCAATACTTAGTGAGGAAATGCGACGGAAAAGCTCCGGTGAGACATTAGGTAATGCTTTGACTGTAAAGACTAGGGGAAGAAAAATGGAAAGAGGAAAGAGTCCAGGATATCACAGTAAGTTGAGGAAAGGAAAATCCAAGTCCAGATCGGGGATAGTGTGCTGGAAATGCAGGAAGAAAGGACATCTGAAGAAACACTGCAAGTCTTGGAATGGAAAAGAAGGAGATGCACAGTAAGAAAACAATCATGAAGCAAATGTGACAGGTGATGTGTTGCAAGATGATTTGATTCTTTCATTAGAAAATATTATTGATGCCTGGGTGGTAGATTCAGGGGCCTCATTCCATGCCACATCTGATAGGAAACATTTTCATGATTATGTTCGAGATTTTGGACATGTTCGATTAGGTGATGATAAACCTTGTAAAATCATTGGAATGGGTACAGTTTTCATAAAACAACGGAATGGAATCACATTATGGCTATTGAAGGAGGTAAGGCATGTTCTAGATCTGAAGAAAAATCTAATTTTAGAAGGGCAGTTATGAGGTGAAGGTTGTGTCACTACTTTTATAGATAAAACCTGGAAGGTCACTAAAGGATACCTGGTAATAGAAAAAGGAGAAAAGGTTGGTACATTGTATTTATGTAATGATATTTCTAATTCTGTTAATGCTTTAACCTCTACAGGAGAAGATACGACATTGTTGCATCATAGGCTTAGGCACATGAGCGAGAAGGGGATGCAAATTCATCACTCAATAAATTTGTTGCCAGTTCGAAGCATGTTGATTTAAAATTCCGTGAGAATTGTGTTTATGGAAAACAAAAGAGAGTCAGATTCCTCAGAGTTGGGAAAGAAAAGAAGAGCAAAAAATTAGGGCTTTTGCATACAGATGTATGGGGACCTGATAAGGTATCATCTCTCGGTAGCTCTTGTTATTATGTTACTTTTATTGATGATGCAACCAAAAAACCTGGATTTATTGTATTCGAAATAAATCTGATGTATTTGATACTTTCAAGAAATGGAAATCTTTAGTTGAAAATGAGACAGGAAAAAGGTTGAAGTGTCTCAGATCAGACAATGGAGGTGAATATTGTAGAAAAGAGTTTGATAGGTACTGTTCAGAGAATGGAATTCACAGAGAGAAGACAGTTCCAAGAACACCACCAGAAAATGGTGTGTCAGAAAGGATGAGCAAAACAATCATGGAGCGTTCAAGGTGCATGAGATTGCATGCAGGATTACCTTTACAATTTTGGGCAGATGTTGTAGATACTGTTTTTTATCTAATAAATATAGGGCCTTCAAGTTCCTTGGATGGTGGTATTCCAGAGGAGGCATGGACAGGTAAAAAGGTAAACTACTCATTTTTAAAGACTTTTGGTTGTGAAGCCCTTGTCCACATTAATAAAGAAAATAGAACAAAGCTTGAGGAAAAATCAAACAAATGTACCTTTATTGGATATGGTGTTAATGATTTTGGTTATCGCTTTTATGATTATGAAAAACACAAAATCATTAGAAGTAGAGATGTCATATTCAATGAAAAGGTTTTGTATAAGGATCTGCTGCAGGAAAATAAACAAGAAAAAGAAAACATATAATACACAGTGCTTGATGAGATCATAGAAAAAGTGAAGGTGCTTGAAAATCATAATGATCAATAGCCAGAACAAAAAAAGCAAGCACTTCAAATGCCTGAAAGTGGTGTTAGAAGATCTACCAGGATAAGTAGACCCCCTGAACGATACTCTCCTTCATTATATTATGTATTGTTGACTGATTCTAGTGAACTGGAATGTTATGAAGAAGTAGTGCAGGTAGAAACTAGGAAGAAGTGGGAGCAAGCCATGAAAGAAGAGATGGACTCCTTAGCACATAACCAGACTTGGGACTTAGTCAATTTGCCTACACGTAAAACAACATTGCAGAATAAATGGGTTTATAGGTTGAAGGAAGAAGATGGAGGTAGAAAAAGGTATAAAGCTATACTTGTGGTGAAGGGGTTTTCACAGAAAAAGGGTATAGACTTTGATGAGATATTTTCTCCTATTGTTAAAATTACTTCAATCAGAACTATTTTAAGTCTAGTAGAAACTGAATATTTTCTTCTTGAGCAATTAGATGTAAATACAACCTTTCTACATGGGGATTTGGAGGAAGAGATATACATGTAGCAGCCACAAGGATATGAGGTAAAAGGGAAGGAGAAACCAGTGTGTAGGTTGAAAAAGAGCTTGTACGGCTTAAAACAAGCTCCAAGTTCGTGGTATCTAAAATTTGACAGGTTTATGTCTGAACAAGGTTATACTAGATGTCACTCTGATCATTGTGTTTATTTCAAAAGGGAAAATTATGGCATTTATATTATATTATTATTGTATGTAGATGACATGCTTGTTGTAGGTTCTAACATGCAGGAAATAAATGTGCTCAAAAGAAAACTAGCGAACTCATTTGTAATGAAGGATTTGGGTGCTGCAAAACAAATCCTTGGTATGAGAATAACTAGAGATAGGAAGAATTGAAAATTAACATTGTCTTAGAGTGAGTACATAGAAAAGGTGTTGAAAATATTTAATATGAAAAATGCAAAACCAATTAGTATACTTTTGGCTAGCCATTTCAAACTAAGTAAGGAGGTGTGTCCCAAGACTCAGGAAGAAATGGCTTATATGTCTAAAGTTCCATATGCATCAATAGTTGGAAGCTTCATGTATGCAATGGTCTGCACAAGGCCTGATATTGCACATGCAGTGGGAGTTATAAGAAGGTACATGAACAATCTAGGAAAAGAACATTGGATGGCGGTGAAGTGGATTCTCAGGTATTTGAAAGGTACCACAAATCAAGCATTATGCTTTTGTGGTTCAAACATTGCTCTACAGGGATATATTGATGCAGACATGGTGGGTGATAGAGATAATAGGAGGAGCACAATAGGGTATGTGTTTACTATAGATGGAATAGTTGTCAAATGGGTTTCAAAACTACAAATTGTTGTTGCACTCTAAATAATGGAAGCAGAGTATGTTGCTGCTACAGGGGCTAGTAAAGAAATGATTTGGTTACAAAGGTTTCTAGATGAATTGGGTAAGAAGCAAGAGTTGGGCAGGTTATACAGTGATAGCTAGAGTGCCATACATATTGCAAAGTACTCTACATTTCATTCCAAGACTAAACATATACAACTCAAGTACCATTTCATACGGTCAGCATTGGAAGATGGATAGTTGAAGCTGGAAAAGATACACACTAGCCAGAATCGTGCATATATGTTAACAAAAGTTGTAACCAGGGAGAAACTGAGATTCTACTCAGTTTCAATTGATCTTCAAGTATGATTAAGAAGATGAGAAACAACCAGGTCGAAAGTGGAGTCATTGTCTAGCAAATGAAGAAGCGATGGAGTTTCTATAATCAGTCTCTAAGTGGGAGATTGTTGGGTGTGGAGCCTAATTATCTTCTTTTTTTGGAGGTATCACCACATTGGACCTTAGTTCGTAATGTGGCGGAAACGCCGCTCGTAATATTTTCACTGCAAGGGGGGTCGAAATGGGGGCAATTGCGATCTTTGGGAGCCCCCCTTTGGTGGGGGATCAAGGGCAACGCCCCCGAAGCTAAAACTAGATGTAAAATTTCCTTTCAAAATGTTGTAATTTCGTAGTCAATTTGGATCGTTCATTAGGCAGAGATCTTATGGTAGAAGTTATGTTTAATTTAAGGTTTTTTTCCCTAGAAGGCAACCCCTCGCTATATATGAGGGAATTGTATTGCGTCTATGTAGATCTGTATTGTGAGCGAGAAAGAGAGAGGAGATTGAGCAAGAGAGAAGAGGGAATTACAACAGATCTGCTGTAGGTTGTATCTCTTCAGTTCGCTGGATAATATAAAAGGAAGGATTAGTTGTTTCTCCGTGGAGGTAGTCCAAATTGGGTGAACCACGTATATCTGTGTCTCTCTTGTTTTATGTGTTTTCTGTGTTTATATTTATGCAATATATTTTATGTGTTCCATTGCTCTATAATATATAATTTTCTAACATCAGACCTTTTTTATTTTCAAAGCTTCATTTTTTTCTTTTTTCATTAACAATTTTCCCACCGATGACACTCCTATATATTAACATGGGGGGATTTTAGAGGGGTTTACCCCCATTAAATTTTAAATTTTAATTTAAAATACCCTTAATATAAGGGATGTGACCTCATATTTCAATAAATATGATGTTATTAATTAATATTTATGACCCATTTTATGGGGCTAACCTCAAATTATTTTGGTTTTGAATGAGGTAACCTTGCAACTAATAAATACTTTCAAATAGAAGTTGTTATAACCTCATTTTAAAGAAATATTTTCAATGGAAACTAACCTAATTGGTGGGGATTTGATCCTGGAAATGGGGTCCAATTTCTTTAAATGCAGGAGCCACGTGGTGTGCCACGTACCATTGGAAATGGTATGATGATTATTATCTGATGATGATGGTCTTGAAAGCAAAATCACTTTAACACATGTAGGGAAAGTGGGGCTTCATAGCTTTTATATGGGCTTCGTTTTCTTTCTTCTAAGGCTTCTTGTCCATTGGTACTTCCAATTATTACAATCCTTTGACATATATTAAAAGCATTCATTCATGTCAAAAATTTCCATCTTTTCTTCATTTCTTCCTCAAAGGATGTGTTTTTCATGTTGATCACCAATGAATGAGTTTGACATTAATGAAAACACCATTCAACAATCTCCTCTATCGTTGATGGCAATAGTCATACTCCCCTTGTGATTACTTCTCCCCTTGTATCCATGCTTCTAGTCTTTCTCTCCTGATTTGTCTCCCCTTTTGACATTAGTGGTAAAGGGTAACACCCCTTGATATCTTATCTTCCCCTGTATTGTAATGCCTCTCACGACTTATCTTTTTGTGAATTGTTCGTACTTCCTACCAATAAGATTTACTTGAACATTCATCTTGTTAATAACGACAATGATTGTTTCTATAATTTCCCTAATCTCATCTTCAAATGTATCATAAATTCATCTTTGTCCACAGCTCTACTTTTCAAGTCTACTGCTAAAGTGTACATAATGCTAACTAATTTGCCACTTCACTGTTCTAATGACTTCTTCAAATATGTTGCAATACATATTCCTCCTTGAAAACGTACTTGGAATCCTCTATATATTCATGAACCATTGAAGTGCACTTGAATTAATCAACCAATATGACACGAGACAATCCACAAATCTTTCATCAAACTATTGTGAATATGCCTTCCCAAATCCGATTTCTCGGAGGATAGCTCTTCAAATCTATAGTTGTTTCTACTTAGAATCCCCCTCTTCAACATTCACAACACTGGGAGTCTCTAGGCTAGATTTTTCAAAATAATGTATAAACCTGCTTTGTAGGTGGATCATCATTCAAAATCCTCACATCTTCCTTTGTACCTGTAGATTCATCATGGTCCCGTGATTTTACAAATCCTCTAAGTATGACCTTTTGGATTTCTTCATCTACCTATTCTTTGTGTTTTTATTTTCTTCTCCAAACCTTCTTATACCCTATATCATAGTGTTCCTTCATGGAAGACTCCATCATGTGTCCATAGTTAGGGCATTTGAAGCATTCTATATGATATCTGAATTATGGAGAAAATGGCATATACTTTTTGCTAATGATGCCATTTGGGTATATGTCTTGTGTCCCTGTAAGATTTCTTCTAGGGTTTTGGTAATGACCTTGATAATCGTCCTTGTCATAAGCTTGGAAATCCATAGCATTATGCCTAAAATTTGTAAACAAAAAAAATAAGCAGGAAATATAATAGGGTATATGGATGGGATGGCTTGCCTTGATGATGTTTATATTCTAAATACATTCTTCCTTAGAGGAGGTTTAGTTCATTGTTTATCCTTGTACTTGATTATATCAACATAACTCCTTTGAGTAGCAACACTTTCAAACTTGTTTTGTCTTCCAATTTGATTGGTCCTTTGAAGAATGACGACTTTGCTTTCGGGGTTCTGTTCAACCTTGCTCTATGGGGGCTTGGAACTTGTGCGTTCATTGCATGGAGCTTCACTTGCATAGTCAAGACTTGTTTTTCACATGGTTATCTCTAACTATTGAGGACGTCATCTTTTTCTTTGTTTGACATATAAATCTTTATTACATCTTTGGTTTTTCTTACTTCTTCAACTTGGATCTTCAGGGAGATGTTCACTTCTTCAATTTTTCTTTCATGTTGACCAAAATATGCTTCAATATTATTTAAGCCCTTGGATTTTTCCTTGAGTTGAGTTGACAAAATACCTTCTCTTCTTTCTGCTTCTTGTAGCTCAATTAATAAGAAAGCCACTTATTTAATTTCTTTGCCAAATTCATGATTCCTTTCCTGCATCTTCTCTTTCTTCCATTCCTCGAGCCTATTTATTTTAGCTAGAGCGACATTAAGTTCCTTTTGATTTTGAATAACTTCTGCTTCAAGTATCTAATTTTCCTTCCTTATTTTCTTATGATCACTCAAACTACTGATCAATTCTCTCTCTATGTCCACTTTTGATTCTTCTTATTCATTGTCATTAGGTTCTTTGTAATGAGTATATATGAAGAACGCTCTATTTGAATCATGATCATTATCATCACGTTCATCTTGATATGCATTCTTGTTTAAGTAAAGGCTTTGAAGGTTCTCCAAAATCGTTTTGGTTGATGAGCATTGATCCACTTTAGTTTTCACAGAATATGGCAAAGCACTTAGAATGGAATAAAATCATACATCATATTCAATAGCTCCTATATTGGCTTCGATTCTAGATTCCCATAATTCATAGCTTGTTCCATCGAACAAAGGAACTAGTCCAACTTGTTTATTTTCATTAGTTGTAACAAATTATAAAACTAGTGCAATGTCAAAGAAATCCTTTGATATTTTAGAGGCATTCTTCCTTGATATTCCCATCATTGTTCTCCCAAGATTAGCCTTCCAGTTAGTAGGTTGAAATTAGAGGAACATTAGAGAAATTTTGAGGTAAAAAATGGGCCTCAAATAAAAAATGTACAACCAAGAACAACTTTATAAGAACCAATAGGATTTAATATGACGATGTTAACCATGGGGGATGATTCAACATTTTGGAGTAAAAGAGTAAAAATATTAAAAAATTAAAAAATTACTCTTTCAACACGTATTTTCGACTTATCTCCCTACGGTTTTACTCAAATTTCGAGAGGGAGCACTTGTTGGATGCATAATTTCATTCCTCACCCAAGGAGTATTCATGTTGCATAGTTTTGATGGACCCTACTACATGGAAAATGAGAAATACATGAAAAACATGATTGTAATCACATTTTTTCATGTACTTCTCATTTTCCATGTAGCAAGGTCCATTGAAACTATGCAACATAGGTATTCATTGGGTGATGATTTAAATTATGCATCCAACAAGTGCTCCCACTCAAATTTTGAGTAAAACCATAGGGAGATAAATTGAAAATACGAGTTGAATTTTCTTTTTTCTTTTTTCCATCTAAAATTTGATGATGTTATCTAATCTTATTTTATTATTTCCACTATTATTTTATAGTATTCCTTAGGAGGCCCATTTTAGACCTCAAAATTTCTCTAATGACTTTCTATTACCCCAATTATTGGAATATTCACCAATACTAGGGGGGGTGAATAACTCTTGGGCACTTTTTAACAATTCAAATATCTCATACAAATATTAAAAATTAACAATACCATTCAACAATACACAACATCACACATAGTACATAAGATAACTTTATGTGGAAACCCAATTTATATAAAACCATAGAATGATTTTAATATATATCATAAAAAATACATCAACATGAAGCACCAACTTTCAAGATTCTCCAACACCAACTAAAAGGAGGCACAAATCCATAATTTTATCATATCTAATTGAAAGGATGCACCAAACCCCTACAAGCACCAACTTGTTGCACCGACATCAACCTACCCTAGTGCCACCCTACCACCCTGAAGTGCTCTCAGGAACCAATCTGAAGGAGACTTCAATATTTTCCTTGCACCACCCTACCACCCTTAGGATTGAACATGTTCTCAAGAATATACCTAAAGGAGCCTTCAGTCTCCTCCATGCACCACCCAACCACCCTTAAAATAAGATAACATAATATATTATGTTGCTTAATCACTGCACTACACATCCACTACTCTAATCAATGTTCAATCTTGTTGTCAATAAGCCTGATATCATTGTTGTTAATACCACATTTGTACTATCACTACACTACCTCTGCTTTGTCACTATATTGTTCACTATTATATGCATTGTCATAATACAGTTGTCATCAACTTGAAATGCATGGTCCCACTCTTGAATCTAGTCATATACAACTCATCTAAGAAACTGCTTCTTCAACATCATCGTGACATTTCCTTTCTATAACAACCCTAGGTTAAAAGTTCATGTAATAAAGGATAATAAAGGGAAAATCAAACCAAGGTCATACACATATTCAAAGTTGAATGTTGGGAAAAACATCCTAGTGGGTGCCACTTCTAGTTTATTTATGGCTATGGAAATTGACAAAGGCAAAGAGGAATTATTTGGTATTTTATTTATGAAAATAAAGGAAAATGGGAGAAAAGGAAGGTGAAGAGACACAAATTTGCATGAGAGGAAATTAATGGAAAAATGAAGGAAAATGAAGAAATAGAAGCCTCAATGATAAAACGACTTATAAGGATTAGTTGACATCCTTTTGTTAGTTTTGTTTTGGAATTAGTTTTAGAGAGAGAGAGAAGGGCACCAAGAGGAGAAAGCAAGCAAGCAAAGGAAAGAAAAGGAAATCAAAGGAAGGAAAAGGATGAGCAAGGAAAGTAAGGAGAAGGTTGGATCAACAATGTTAGAAGGAAGGTTTGCAGGTAACATGTTGTATGTGTGATTTCCTAGCTGATGTGCGAATGCATAATACATGCATTGGTTTATTTAGTTCATTTGTTGTCATTGGAATGGGTTTTAAAGGGTTTGACAATGGTTGTAGCCTTTCCTTGCCAATTCTAGGATAGCCATGGTGTGATGGGACTCTTTTCTAGTTGATATTTGGAGTTTCGAAAGGTTTTGGAACTAGGTGACGTGGTCTCAGGAAAATTCCCAAGGGTTGGGGATGGTGGTGGTTTAATCTCCAAGAATCCCTCAAAAGGTGGGTGGATATAGGAAAATTCCTCAAGGTAATGGTGATGAAACTCTGAGGCATCCAATCTTGTTTGCGTTTTATGATCTCTTGACTAGTTTTGGCGAGATCATGCTAGCCTGAGGGTGGAGGGATTTAATCTATGTGAAGCCCTACTTGTTTATGTCTTGATATCCCATATTCATGCTTGGAATATGGCATGGGGGTGATTGGTTGAAAGAAATATTTAGTTTAGCTCAATCTATGGTCAGGTGGTACGTGGAAGTCCTTGTCTTGGTTGGTTTTTGCATCAATTAATAATATCTAGTTTCCTATTTTATTCTATGAGAACTTATACTTGATATTATGATGATTTGATGGTTGTTATGTCAAGGTTAAAAATATGGTTATATGTTGGTTATAAGCATAGATTTGTAACGTGCTCTAGCTATGAATTATTTAGTATTCGATAAGTATTTGGTGGTTAATGAATGCATGGACTAACAAGTATTATTGTAGTTATGAGAAGGCATTAGACCTTCTTGGTCATTCTTAGATAAGTTTCAGACTCCTATGATCAAATATGAATTCATGACTTTTAGCTTACATGTTCATTATATGTTTGAAGAAATGAATATCATGGTTAGGCCTAATTAGGTCAAGTTCTTATTCAAGTTTTGTATGTTCAGCATTGAACTTATGTCATTTATCATTTTGAGAAGCCTCAAGTAGTTCTGGGAAGGGGTCTAAAGGCTAGCCTAGAATTGTGGCCCATTTCTTGAGACCACAAGCATTGAACTGAGAAATTTAGGTTACAACCACATCGAGCAAGGCTTATGAGTGCAATTGGATGCCTTCAACCACATGCAGGTAGTGTTAAGGGTTTGATTGGTAGTCTAGATCACGAAAACAAAGTTCCAGCTTAAGGGTTGACCACTTGAGTTGTTTCTTCAGCTCCTCAGTGATTTGTAGTCCATGTAGGATGTTAGTTTGTGGTCAGTAAGTCTCAATTGTAGGCTCCAATTCCTTAACTGGAGGTAGGATTTTGGGTCATGTCATAGTGGCACTCTATTTCACACTTAACTAGAGGGCTTGTAAAAGCAAGTAAATGTGGAAGGGTGTGTTACACTTTCCTACTCCATCTAAGGCTTAAACTCACCACACTATCTACTACGTCAAAATTTTCACACCAATTTACTCCATGTGTTGTCCTCAAACTACTCACTAGTAATACAATCAGACCTAAAACATATTTCCTTTCCTTCTTTACACGATCATTCCTACCATTCTTAAAGGATGATGGGAGTGTTCTTATGAACTTCTTTGCTTCCCTTCTGCAATAGTATGACTGTCCAAAATAACCCTTTGATCCTCTTGTATAAGTGTTATCAATATACTGGGCTAAAATGTGTAAGGCTACTACATGTCTGAGCTTCCTCATTGCTACATCCCATTTCCATTGCCATATTTTAGAATTATGTTTCAGATCCATAAGAATGGATTGTTTCAAGTTGAAGCTCCTAACAAATTTGAGGTGTTCACTAACTTGTTTCTCTTCTCTAATTTCATGTTGCCACATTCTAGCCCTCAACCCTTCCCATAAGTGAATGGTGGACTTGATATCATTCTATATCACTATAAAAACTAAAAAAAGCAACAAAGACCACCTTTTTCTTGTGTATTCACATAGCCATACTTGTGGATCTGGCCCCCGCCAAACACCACACCTTGTGCACTCTCTACACAACCAACCACATGCAAAACATGATGTATATGAAAATTTGGTCATCGTATACATAAATCAGGCCTTAATCCTCATGTCGCCCACTTGTGCATGCCAATTTGGTTACATACTCACACACAACACACTTGTCGAGGATCACCTAGTCTCCAAACTAAGCGTAGGCATTTTTTTAGCATGCAAATATGAGGTATAAACCATGGTAAGAATCAAATATGATCATCCTTAGCCCTCTCAACCTCATGTAGCACTTGGAAATATTTCAAAAACTGTGCACTTAACCCAACAATAATTATTTCCCCTTATTTGTTAACAATCCAAGGGATATATCATAAGACAATTGTTGGTTGGAGTAGGAGAATTTCCTTAGACTTGGCTCAAATTCATCCTCAAATTGGGTATTAGATAAGCCCTCATATTAGGCCTCAGATATGTCACAAATTAGGCCTCAAATAAAAAACCCAATACCCATGCAAGTCAAGAAAACAACAAAGAAAAAGAATAGCCCCAAAAACATCCCACAATTTTTCCTTCCTCGGAAATTTCAGATGTCTCAGGTTCAATGCGATTTTGAGAGATTTATTTTTTTCCTTTTTCATTACCATTTTTTTTTCCCACATATGGCACTCATATATATAGTAATCTAGGGGGATTTTAGGGGGGGTGAGTTGCCCCAATAAAATTTAAATTCTCATTTAAAATACCCATAATATAAGTGGAGGGGAGCTCATCTTTTAAGAGAGATAATTTTATTAATTAATATTTATGACCCATTTTATGGGGCCAACCTCAAATGATTTTGGTTGTGAATTGGGAAAACTTCCAACTAAAAATTCCCTTCGAATGGAAGTTTTTATAACCTCCTTTTAAACAAATATTTTCAATGGAAACCAACCCAATTAGTGGGTATTTTACCCTGGAAATGGGGTCCAATTTCTTCGGAGGGGCATATCTCTTCAACTGTGAGAAGCCATGTGGTGTGCCACCTACCGTTGGAAATGGCATGATGAGTATTATCCGATGATGATGGTCTTGTAAGTAAATTCAGTTTAACGAGTGCAATGAAAGTGGGGCTTCATTTCTTTGTTATGGGATTCATTTTCTTTCTTTCAGGGCTTCTTGTCCATTGGTACTTCCAATTATTACAATCCATTAACATATATTAAAAACCTTCGTGTCAAGACTTCCCTTATTTTCTTCATTGCTTCCTCCAAGGATGCACTCTTCATGCTAATCACTAATGATTGACTTTGACATCAATTAAAACACCATTCAATAGACTTATCAATACCACATACCAAAAAAACCATAACTTATTTCATAGGACACTTTTTTATATAACATTTTTTCTAGTTAAATCAATTTAAACAAAAAAAAAATGAATAAATACATTTGATATATTATTTAGAATATTCTAAAATATTTTAGGGAGATTAAATCCCTACCATCCAATTAATAATTATTAATAATTAAATTAAAATTCTAAAAACCTATTCTAAAATAGACAAACTTATCAACCCAATTATCAACTTCTACTTTATCAAAATAATTACAAATCAATTTTAATTTTACATGTAAAATACATAACCATATAAAATACAATAAACTTTCAAACCAAATAGAAAATACAACCTTGAAATCTCAAATATTACTTCATCCTATGTAAAAGAAAATATAACCTTAAAACTACAAGCTTCAAGAAAGTTACTTATACATAATAAAAAAATCGACGAGAAGCCCTCTCATCTAAATGAGAATGAAGAAAACAATACCAAAACTTAATGCAAGCTCAATAGAACCACCTATACCCAAAGAATTGGAAGCCCATAAGACCATGGGTTATGATGATCCAACCGAACCCATAATTTTCATATGATTTTGGGCCCACATGTTTCAGTTTTAAAAGATCACATTTTTATAAAAATAGCTTGAATATAAATGTCCAAGGGAGAGGATATTGAACCAAGAGAAGGAGTTTTATGTTATTATGGGATTTTCTTTTGAAATTATAATTGGAGATTGCACTCTAGAATTGAGACTTGTGCATTACTTCCAAGGATAGAGGAAAGGTTGATAACATAGAAATGAAAAACATGCATAAAAATGTTAGCTATTCTTTTCTTAGGCTAAAGAATCAAATATTGGGTTTTGTATACTATTATTTGAATCTAAAAAACTATTTAAAAAGTTGATGATTAGTGAAAATGGATTCTCCATAATGGTGTTTAGAGTATTATGGGATTTTTATGTGAATATAGTATATTAATCATTTATGAGATTTAATACTATTTTCATTTCTGGAATTGAAATATCTTATTTCTTTTCGCTGATTATATTTATATGTTGAAATGTTGATGTAACATCATACATTGTATTTAACAATTGTTGAAACAACAAACTATTTGTTCTCTAATATAATTGATTTTCCTCTTAACATGTAATTTTCAAAGTGTTTTTGCTCCCAATTGGGTTTATAAGAACTCTTTCTTTATCCCAATTGGGATAGTTAGATTTAATATAGAAAATAGCAATAAATAGATTGTTTAGTTGTATTTTTGTTTAATAGATTAGATTGTAATTAAGATTTAGAAGAGTTTTAAAAAAGTTTCATTTTGAGGAGTAATAATTTTAGTAGAAACCAAGGCCACATACTAGAGGACATCACCATACCAAAGATGTTGAAAAATGTAGCAAGAAAGTATCAATTTGATTTTGTCTGGGTCAAATTGAGAAAATTCAAATTTCCACATTAGGGGACAACTTGGATGCAATTAACTTGTGTCACATGGCTTGTGCCACTCAGTTTACTTAGTAAATTTGAGTTAGAGGATTTGGAGTTTAGTTAAGCATGTGATTTCTAATTTGTAGCAATCAATGTTAGTTATTTCAAGTTGTTTTGAATTAAACTAGTTCTAATTGTTGGAGGAACTAGTGGAAGGTGAGTTATGTAATGGGACTTCATTCAAACTCAGTGATCATCTAGTTGATTGATCCATCAACCCAAAATAGCTAGTGCATGCAGAGAATTTGAGTTCCCCAGTTGTGGTGGAGATTACAAGGAAGTGTAACATCAATTCTAGACTAGTATTGAGTGTACTGGTGTTGAATGCAGTCAAACAATCAACCTTGCAAATTTCACAAGAAATTTGGAGGAAATTACTAAATAATAAGGGCCTAATTTCGTCAGGAATTTTGCAAGGAAATAGGGGTTGAAGCAGAGGCATAAATTGACTAAGTTTGGGTTAGAGCTTCTCAGTGAGAAGAGAGATAGGTTATTCACTTGAAGGTTGAGCTTAGTTTGAGCTAGAAATTGTAATACATCCCTATTCATTAGATTAATCCAAGCAAACATAGGGGTTTTCAGTAGATTACTTTCCCTTACAAAAAATATTGTGTGCATGTGTGTTATTTCTCATTGCATGTTTGTGATTGATGTTCTAAATTGTGAATTGAATTCCGCAAAGTAGTATAGTAGGTTTGTGTTTTGTGATTTTGATTAAAATTTCATGAGCAGTTGCAAATCTACACCATAATTTCTACAAAAAAAATATAGGTCTAATTGGGACCTTGATTGGGTGATGAACCCTTGTTGCAGGAAGCATACTTCCACATATCAAAAGGTTAGTTTGATAAAATAATTAAACTTAGCATATCTAACTATCTTGGCCATACTTGCAGTGGCACATATTGGCCTAAAATTGATGTTTTGTTGTTGCTACAAGCCACACTCAAATATTGATTAGATAAATCCTCAAACCAAATAAATTTTTAAATAAACAGTTCATTAAAAAAGATTTCTTTTTGTAAAAGAACTTTTGTCATTCGACAAATCAATCTCATTTTCTCTTCTTGTGCCTAATCAACCAAATTATTGAACTTAGCTTTGCTACCACCCTATAATGATACTCAATATTCGCAAGGGATTTTTAAGGGAATGGGGGGTTCGGACATGACCTCTAAGGTTACCTTATGGAAGTGGGATTATCAAAAATATTTCTTCTTAAAACTATTTTTTGAAATCACCATAATATTTAATTCATTGAGAGATTTCCAATGGTATAAATCTCATCGAAAACCAAGCTTTGGACACAAAGTTATGATCATCTAAAAGTTCACTATCATGACATATGTACCATTGGATGTGGCATATATGTGGTATTCATTTTTTCCATAAGTCTCCATTGTATAATTCCATATTAACTAATAGTGGTAGTCCCTTCCCATGTGTCAGCACTCCATAGAGCCAGACTCCAACCTGAAACATCAACAACCCGCTTGCATTCATATCCAATATTTTCCATAAATCCCCATCTTGCAGTTTTTCAATTTTTTACTCTTCCAAATCTATCTAGAACTATGATTTTATTTTTGTTTAATTTGATTATTCATTTTTTTCATATTCTTGTTATGGTTAATAGGTCTTTCTATATTTTTGAATTTGATAAATCTCAAAAATCTTAATTAACAAAGCTTTAGATTTCTAGATTCCCAAATTTGACATCGCTTACCATGATCAATAATGCATTGTCCACCATGTCAACTCTTTTTTCCTCGTAATTAGGCACATCATAACACCTTGTCAACATGATAACATCAATAATATTTCAATCAGCCATACCATGTCATCATGACACATCATCATGCCACATCAATATTTTCCTACCCCTATGGTTGGTGAGTTCCCACGTGGGCTCCCTGTAACTTCCATGTGGTTTGTTGCACTTGTCAAATCTAGGTTTTTAAGTAAATCCTCTTTTTCATTTTTCTAAATGCCCAAACTTGCACTCGTTGATAGAATCTAGTTGTTTGTCTTTAAAACTTGACAAGCTCTAGTTCCCATCTATTGCACTTAACATTTCCCTAATCTCTTGCAACCTTAATGTCAAGGTTTATCCCAAATAGATTTTTTCCACTTATTGGTTCCACATCCATATTTTTGGAAAAATCCATTAATAATTTTCCTATATGTCCAATCATCCCCCGATGTTGGTCTCCATCTCTTAATAGGATTTAGATCATATCTTATGCACTTAGCAAAGTTTGGATCCCCATTATGTATCTAGATTTTTGTAAAATATTTTTATAAGGTTTTCCCAGATGTCTAGATATCCAAAATATCCCCACTTTTCATAGATTGTTTTAACAATAATTTAGATTTTCTACGCTTTGACAAATCCCATTGTCTGCTTTTGGTAGTTGATGGATTTCAACAATTGGTAGATTTTGATACCTGACATATTTCAATTTTTTTCTCCTTTATCCATTTCAGCTAGCCAACAATCACAACTTCCATCAAGCCATATGACCAAGGGTTAGAGCCACAATTTCAATCCCCAAATTTCAACACTTCATTTAAGAAATTTATAAAATTCTAAAACTTATGCTAACCTTTCAAGTTGATTTCAAGCATTAGAACTTATTCTAACAAAAAAAATTGAAAAATAAGAAAAAGAATCCCAAAGACTTTTAAAGGCTCAAAATTATTCAACAACCTGTAAAGGCATTCCAAATTAATACCCACAACCAAACTACTATAAAGAAGATAAAGAGATGTCCCATAGCCAAATCCACATCTTTCCTCAACTAAATGAGACTTTGCTCACTCCTTTAGAACTACAAACCTCACACCTCTAACTCCAAACTCTTAAAAACAAAGAGGTTAGAATTCTAACTTATCTCTGTAGGTAACAAAATCTCCAATTACAAGCATACAATACAATTATTCTATCCCACAACTAGCCTAATAAAGACCAAGCAAATAACAAATTACACAAAGATCCTTAAAGTTCAATTCAACTTATACATTTTTTGTTCACAA
The DNA here is from genome assembly GCA_031772625.1 of Pinus tabuliformis. Lineage (NCBI taxonomy): Eukaryota > Viridiplantae > Streptophyta > Pinopsida > Pinales > Pinaceae > Pinus > Pinus tabuliformis. The sequence goes on along the minus strand of CM062805.1, from coordinate 695,823,356 downwards.
AGCCACATATCTCACATCTATTATAAGTAACATGCCCCAAAGCATACCTCTATATATATAATTCATTCATTCAAGAAATAAAGGTGAGCAATCAAGCATAATTAAACATTGATTCACGTCATCATTACAACATACTCAGTAACCTAGCATAGCAATACTCATGAAACATTGAACAACAATATCATTTCATTAACAAAAAAATAGATACATTTATCAAAGTTAGTTAGGTTTTGCTAAAAAATTGAAGAAGGCAGAGGCACTCTCTAACCAACCATAGGCTCATCTACAATACAATTTTCTTGTAGCTAGCAACCCCCAAGTCAAATCCAATTCCTTAAAATAAAAAATCACTTAAGAGTTAATAGGATTCATATCATATTAGAGGACGTGAAGGCCACTCTCTAACACAAAGAAATCAATATGTTTCCTTTCAACCCCAGATCCAAAGTCAATTAATGCTCAAAGCATTGGCTCTATGTGCCTTGTATATACATCATAAAAGGAACCATCATCTAATCCAATAGTTCATTAATGCTTCCTTTTTCTCAATTCCTTTCATGCTCAATTTAAACAATTAAATTAGAAATTCTTATAGGCTAGCTTAAGCGAAATGATTCAACAATGAATTATTTTCCCTTTCAAGTAAAGGTCACAGCTCCTCATTGGTTGTTATGACTTAAGCTCTTTTTGTCACCTTTTGTAGAAATTCCTTGTAGATTCAAACTGCATATTGTAATATGTCAAAACAATTGACTTGAATCTACTCTACTCATCAGTGGAAACAATAAACGATCGATGAAATCACGAAGCATAAAAGAGAAACAATTCAATCACATATAACACAATAATTTTATGGGGAAAGCCATACCTAAAAACCCTTTCTATTTGTATATTGCATTAATCAGAAAATATGAGAGAATTACAATGCTTTTCTCAAGCCCGAGCAACCTTTGCACTATCTCATTCTATCTCACTACTTCACAAACAAGATCCAGCCAATACTTAGTCAAATTTGTTGCCTTTCAAGATCATATTTCCTTGTGCATTTTCCTAGAGAGCTAACCCATATTTAATTGGGAAATTCCTCAATAATGAACTGTGCAATCCTCGTAGGCCTTCCTCTAATTGCATGCACCACCTGTACAATTCAGATGATTATAAAATTGATAGTACACTGTCCCTAAACTCCAATATCAACTTGGTCTTTCTCTGATCTGACATGCATGAATTAATGATGACTGAATCTTCAATTTACTGGTTGAGAAGTGCTGATTACACCCCACTACTATAGGTTACACCCCACTACTGGATCTCCCACTAATTCCTCCAACAGTTGGAACTAGTTTAACTGAATTTAACTCAGTTAAACTGAATTAAATAATTACAACTCAAAGTAAACTCAACCCAGACCCCTAAAATTTAGGAACCACTCTACATGACTCTATATAGGCTCCCAACTCAAATTAATTGAGGCAAATAATTCAAAATAACTTAGTTAAATGCTACAAGTTTCTATGAGAATTAGAATTACAGTTTAATTCCTAATTTAATTCAAGGAAAAAATTAAATTAGGATTTTCTTGTTGCATTTTCAACACTTCCTCTCAATAAGAAAGGGATTATCTGCTACATTGATCCTACTTCTTTGAAACTCGAATTTGCGTCTTGACAATTCCTTTGTCAAAATATTTCCACGCTATTCCTCTGTAGGAATGTACTCCAACAACATGATTCTCCTCTGCACACAATCTCGTAGATGGTGATACCACATGTCGATATGCTTGGACCAATCATGAAAAAATGGATTCTCAAAGAGTTTGATACAACTCATATTGTCACGGTACATCACAATAAGATTTATCTGTTGAACAAACAAACCAACAAGGATCTTCCTCATCCAGATAGCCTCGCAAGTTTCTTGACTAGCAACCATGTACTTTTCTTCTATTGAACTGAGTGCAACTAATCTCGGCTTCCTATTGTACCAAGAAACTATTTCTGACCCAACACTGAAGATTCCCCCTAATGTTCTCTTTCTATCAGAAGGAATCCTTGCCCAATCTACATTTGTGAAGCCTTGAAGCTTCACTCCCTCTGTTTGTTTGTACCAAAGAACAAGTTGAGTGGTGCTTTTGAGGTATCTCAACACATGTTTAGATGCCTTCCAATAAATTTTGGTTGGATTAACCATGGCTTGACTAAGTTGGTTAACTGCAAAACACATGTTCGGTTGTGTGCTCACCAAATACATAAGTGAACCCACAAGCTGTCTATAAATAGTAGCATCCACTACTTCCCCTAAAGTAGCATCTTCCTTTGTTATGAAACCTGCTCAAGAAAAGATAGAAAAGATAGATCAACGCCTTAGAATTCAGCCTCTTCGAGGGGGCAACCTCCTTTACATTACATAAATGAACAATTCTTGGATGATACAAATGAAAAGACCTCCTTTCTATATATAGGAGTCTAAGGGGTCATAACATAATTAGAGCCGACATAACAATAATAATGTAAGGGCACAATAATAACAATAGTGGGCTTCTATGGGGCACAATAGTAAAAATATGGGCACTACATGGGTACATCAATATAATAAGTGGGTTGTACTAATAACAATAAGGGGTTACACTAGTAGTATAGGGGCCTAACATTCCCCTCTCCTTCACAAAGTGTTGTCCTCAATGCTTGAGTAGTTCTTGATGCTTCTGTATAGAATTCTTGTCCTCCCATGTGGAATCTTCAGCGGGTAAGTTCTTCCACTTGATGAGATACTCTAAAATTGATCGATTTTGTAGCTGTCGGGTTCTTGTTTCTGTGACTGCTCCAAGTTCCAATATGATTTTTCCTTCCTCTTCCATTTCTGGCAATATTGTTTGAATTGGGATCTTTTGCAACTTTTGAATAAGTGGCCATACTTCTTCGCCCTTCTTCCATTCATCCCTTGCTTCGTTTATCCAATCTAGATGGATAATAGAAATAGCACAAAACAATGCTTCCACATCCTCATCCTTTCTTGAGAGTGCATATGCAACAAAATTTTGCTTCCATTTTCTATAGATGATGTCAAAGTCATAACCCAACATATTTGTGACACATTTTTTCTATTCTTCTAAAGATGATAGTTCTTCTAAAAAGTATTTAAGACTATCATCGTCCATTTTTACCTTGAAGAGTCTTCCCATTCGGTAAGGTCGCCATTTTTTAAGTGCATGTAGTATTTCCAACATTTCCTTCTCACAAATAGCTTGCTTGAGATGTAGCAGTAAAAATACCCAATCACCTACATCAAAACATTTTTCACTACGATGTTGATCTACCTGTTGTTTCGTTTGATTTTGCACCGAAGTGGCATTATCCCTTAAAAGTTGGAGAACTTGTTGTTGATGCTTGATGTGATCTTTCACTGCTTGAACCTTTTTCTTCTTGATATGTCCTTCTATATCTAGAGTTTGAGGAGTGGTAATTTCTTCCAATCCTTTACAAGATATGGTCGGATTCATTTCTTGATGCTTGATGTGATGTTTCACTTCCTGAACATTTTTCTTCTTGATATGTCCTTCTATCTTGATAGTTTGAGGAGTGGTAATTTTGACCAATGAATTACAAGATATGGTTGGATTCATTTCTTCTTTCTTGATGTGATCTTTCACTTCTTGCACCTTTTTCTTCTTGATATGTCCTTCTATCTTGAGAGTTTGAGGAGTGGTAATTCTTGCCAATGCTTTACAAGATATGGTCTAATTCATTTCTTCTTTCTCTGGGGTGGGGTCCTGGCGTATATCCTCTTCTTTTGATGTTTCTTGATCCTTTTCTTCCTCCTATTCATATTCTATGTAAAATAATTTCTTCTCAGCACACTTATGACCTTTAATGCATTTGCTATCTCAATTGTAACAAAGCCCTTTTTCTCTTTTTTCTTCCAATTGTTGCGGTGTAACCCTTGTAGGTTGTGGAAGGCTAGGAGAAACAACACTTCTATCTTTATAGTTGTGAGGGGTATGCTTCCTGGTTTCCATAATTTTGCTTTCCACTATGTCACAAAGCCCTTTTACTCTTTCCAATTGTTGTGGTGTTGCTCTAAAGAAGGTGTTCCTCTTTGTATCCTCATAATGTGCTATCATTTCCTCCGTGAAAATTGACCACGTAACAAGTTGTTTACGAGAACAAAGCCCTTCATACCATAAAAATTGATCCAATTCTAAATATGAAGATGCAATACATACCTTTTGTAACAGTGGTACACCATGTAGATCAAAATATTTCTCCATCTGAAGTATCCAATTTACCGGATCCTTGCCATCAAACTTCCTCATCTTACTTTTTCTTGATTTTAGGAGCTCGATCTTGAAACGACTGTAACTCTGTCCTTTAGGATCTTTAAGTTCTGAAATTGTGATCTGTAGTAGCCATCTGTGTCCTCTTTCCAATGCCACCAGTCTTATCCAAATTAGATTCTCCAAGAAAGAGTTATGCACAATCTCCCAAGATGACCTAATTATAGACCTTTCCAGAAGAGCGAACTTGTATGAAGTGCCACGTGTCACTGTTTCAACTTTTGGCACTAAAAAATATATGCAAGAAACTACAGTCTGTCCTCTTTCTATACCTTCTAACAAAATTTCAATCCGATGATCAGAGAAAAAGTTATGATGATTTTCCCCAGGTCACTTGTTTGGAATGTAATTCAGGAGTCTGCAAAAAGACCAACTTACTCAGATCATATCTCCGCAAATATAGCACGAAAATCTCTGAAATTTTGACCCGAGATTCAGTGCGATTTCGTCTCAAATGGGTTTTTTTTCAACTTCTTAAACATCGCAGAAAAAAAGTTATAGCAAAAATTCCATGATGACTTGTTTGGAGCAGCGAAACCCTAGAATCCAAAGCTCTGATACCAAATGTTATGAAACCAGCTCAAGAAAAAGATAGAAAAGATAGATCAACGCCTTAGAATTCAACCTCTTCGAGGGGGAAACCTCCTTTACATTACATAAATGAACAATTCTTGGATGATACAAATGAAAAGACCTCCTTTCTATATATAGGAGTCTAAGGGGTCATAACATAATCAGAGCCGACATAACAATAATAATGTAAGGGCACAATAATAACAATAGTGGGATTCTATGGGGCACAATAGTAAAAATATGGGCACTACATTGGTACATCAATATAATAAGTGGGTTGTACTAATAACAATAAGGGGTTACACTAGTAGTATAGGGCCTAACATCCTTCCTCCAATTTCCCGCTAGAGGAGTCTCCATGGGTTTGTTGATCTCCATGTGGAACTTCTTCAGAATCTCATTGGCATACTTGCCTTGAGAGACAAATAGTTCCTCATCTCCTTTCCATACTTCCATACCAAGAAATTAATGCATGAGCCCCAGGGCCTTCATCTCGAATTCTCTTGCAAGATCCTCTTTGCAAGATTTTATTAGCTTCTGATCACCAGTTAGAATCAAATCATCGACATATAATACTATAATCAACAATTTACCTTCAACCACAATATAGTAAAGGTTCACATCTGCTTCACTTTTGGCGAATCCCAACCCGGTGAAATAGCAGTCAATTTTGGTGTACCAAGCACGGGGTGCTTGTTTTAGTCCATACAACACTCGCTTGAGTCTGCACACATGTGAATCTCGGTTGAAGGTCTCAAATCCTTTCGGTTTCTCAATACACACCTCTTACTTAATAATACTATTGAGGAATGTTGTCTTCACATCCATCTGATTTATCTTCTATCCCATCTGCGTTGACTGTGCTAGAATATATCTGATTGAAGAGTACCTTGCTACTGGAGAAAAAGTCTCATTGTAATCAATTCCCTCCACCTGAGAGAATCCTCTGGCCATAAATATGGCCTTGTGTTTCTCCACACTCCCATATTCGACTTGCTTTACCTTGTAAATCCATTTGGAACTCACCACGAACTTGTTTGTTGGTCTTCGGACAACTTCCCAAACACTGTTTCTGATAATGAATTCATACTCCTCAACCATGCCATCAACCCAAACTAGTTTCTGCACTGCTTCCTTGAATGAGGATTGGTCAACCTATACACTCTTTCTCATTAGGTCCATGTAGCTAATGTACCGATTTGGTGGTGTCCTCTGCCTGCACTATGATATGGGTTCTCCCACATTCTCTATAGCATCATGCATAAATCTGTCAGCCTCCTTAGTCCGCTTCCTTCCATCTCTGGAAGTCTCTGCATGAGTGGGTGCTTCCACTCTTTTCTCCTTTGCATGTGGTTGCTACATATCATCCTAAGGTTCCTCCTTTGGAGCTAAAAGATCCTTATCTGCATGTAGCTGAAGCTCCCTCAAGGGAACATCTCATGGCCTTCTCTTCATTGAACTTCACATCTCTATGAACCATTGTCATCGTCTTGGATGGCAGGGAAACCCGATAGTTCTGAGGTGTATTAGTGTACCCCACAAATATGCCCAAATCATATGTTCGCTCTAGCTTTTTCTGTTCATCCTTAGTAACATGACAATAGATTGATGAACCAAAGGTCCTAAAGTATGCCACATCTAGTTTCTTACCTAAAAAATCTTCTTCTCATGTACTCATCCCTAGAATTTGATGAGGGCTTCTGTTCTGTAAATAAAAAGTTGTGTTGCATGCTTCAACCCATAAGTGCAACAGTAGGCCCTAATCATGTAACATCACACATGTTTTTCCCACAATACTTTTGTTCTTCCTTTCAAACACCCCATTCTATTGTGTGTTATTAGGTGTTATTAACTCCCGTCAAATTCCTTCTTATGCACAAAATTTCTCAAATTCATTCGACACATATTCTCCACCCTTATTGCTTATGAGAAATTTAACTTTCCTTAAAGTATGTTTCTCGACAAGTGATTTAAATTCACAAAATTTAGCGAATGTATGATCTTTCTTTTGCATGAAGAAAATCCCACACTTATGAGAAACATCGTCAACAAATATTACATAATACCTATGCTTGGTTGTGGATGTTGTCGAGAATGGTCCACACACATCTGAGTGAACTCGATCAAGGATCACTTGCGCTTGACTGCCTTTTTCATGAAAGGAATATTTGGTGTACTTCCCCATTATGCACCCTTTTCATGTGTCTCTCTATTATAGTGTACCCTTGGGAAGTCTTGTAGAAATTTGCTGCATGATTTTCAAAGCTTCATGGTGCAAGTGACTCAATATTCTATGCCACAACTCACCGATGTCTTGGCTCTACGCCTTCTCTGCTTTAGTGCTCAAAGAAACATAATATTTTACATCCAATTTGTAGAGGTTCTTCACCCAAACCACGATCCGCTTCACCTTTCCTAAGGCTATTTGATGAAGGAAAGCCTTTCCCTTACTATATATCACATCGTAGCCACAATCATCCAACATGGAAACTGAAACCAAATTCTTCTTCAAACCTAAACATACATGACATATTTTAATGTGAGAGGAGTATTAGACTCCCTCTAAAAGGTAATAGAACTAATGTCGATCGTGCTATACTTATCATCATCTCCCATATCGATGTGCATCTGGAGGTCCTTCTCTTCCAATTCATTGAAGAACTCTTCATTGTTAGTCATATGGAATGAGGCTCCACTATCCAGGTACCACACACTACCCATCAATGATGTCACCATGCAAGCAATGAGGGTGAAATCCAGTTTGAATTGTGAAGAAAGAGCTTCACCTTCCGCTCCTCTTGAGGGGTTCTTACCATCCTTCTTGTGCAGACACTTTATGGCATAGTGTCCTAAATCGTGACAGTGAAAAAATTTAATCTTCGACATGTTCTTCTTCTTACCACCCTAACTGGAATTTGATTTGGAATAGGATGACCTCCCCTTCCCTTTCTTCGCCTTCCCAGCTAAGGCACAATTATGATCATCATTCTGCTTGGATGAAGATCCATCTCTAGTGTTCTGCTGAATCTCTTCTTGTACCAGGTCATACCATAATTGTTCCCACTCTGGTAGCTTCTCCCTCCCATTAACTGAGTCCTGGTAGTTGTGCCAACTCTTGGAAAGTCCTAGAAGTGCTAGGCTCACTGGATCATATTCAACGATTATAACAATGACACTTCTAAGCTCATCCCAACATTGGGTGAACTTGGTCAAGTGCTTCAATATTATGTCACCCTTCTCCATCTTGATTTTTTTGAGCTTATCCTTTAGTGCCAGCTTCCTGTGGTCATTGTTGTTTTGAAACACATTTTTCAAGGCCTTCTATATTGCAAATGGAGTTTCCTTACCGTGGAGGTTCGAGACAATATGATCTCGAACTCCTTCTAGGATAATCCTTATCACCTTTTCCACACACATTTTCTACACACCTTATCCACTTTGCCATATCCTTAACATCAACTAACTTAGGAATGTCCTCGTCTATGAATTATTTAAGCCCTTTGTCTTCCAACACTACCTCCATCCCATCCTTCCAAGAAATATAGTTTGAACTAACCTCAAGGGAATATTCGAGTCTCAATTCGTAGAAAGACATCCTTCTGGATCTAAAGTATGATACTAAAAATTCAATTTATCCTACAAAAGACAAACTCATATTCTCTTCTTCCATAATGACTTATGTTGGGTTTTGTTATATTCCTTCCACAACTAGCCCACGTAGTTAACCGAGGGGTTAGAGGAGTGGCAAAGTACCCCCTTCGTTGCTCCAATTGTGTAGCAGGGGGGAGGGGGGGTCATAAGGGGTTTGATGCATACCCGTAACCCCACTTTATGGGGTCTGAGGCAGCGCCCTGGAAAATTTTGGTTTTGGACCCTATGTTAGGTTGGGCAGACCCACCTATGGTTTTGTGCATGATTTTCGCACATGTTTTTTGGACGCGATGGTTTTCGGTCCATGGTATTGGACGTGATGGTTTTCGGTCCATGGTATTGGATGCTTCGGCATGTATAAATATGTATTATAACATTGAAAGGAACATAATGAAAAATCAAGCTGGTAGTCCCGGTTTTGGGATCCAAGGGAAAATCTCTGTGTGTTTTATGTGTTATTCTCTCACATTGTTTATTTTCTGTGTTTTAGAATTCGTATGCAGGTAATTTCTGTACAGGGTTAAAATCTACTTTTGGTATCAGAGTTGTTTTGGCTTCAAGGGGATGTCTTTGTTGCTGAGGGGTTTTTCTCGAGCCTGTGGTAGACCCTGTTCAGTGGGAGATCTGTGAGATCGATTCTCGTGGTGAAAGAAGATGGCGAGTTGTGGAAAGATAAAGATCAGTGGATCACAGTAGATCTGGGTACTAAACCAACGAGAGGGTCCGATGAAGAATAGAAGAAGTTGGATCGGAAGGCAAAGAGCACAGTACGATTCTGTGTCTCAGATTCAATATTGCTGAATGTATCAGGGGAAGCTATGGTGAAGGCTTTGTGGGACAAGTTAGGGACTTTGTACCAATCTAAGTCTCTGGTGAATAAATTGTTCCTGCGGAAAAAGTTGTATAACCTGAGGATGAAAGATGGAGACTCGGTGACAGAGCATCTGAACGCATTTAATACTATGGTAAGTCAGTTAGCATCTGTTGATATTAAAATTTTAGATGAAGATAACTGCATCAGTTTGTTGTGTTCTCTACTAGATTCATGGGATAGTCTGGTTATTGCAATAGGTAGCAATGCAACTGCCTTGCATTTTGATGAAATAGTCTCATCCTTGCTGACGGAGGAGATGAGATGGAAAAGTATGGAGAGCCAAAATGGTGATGCCTTGTCTGTATGCGGGTGGTCCCAGAACAGAAAAAAAAATAAGTCATCGAGTGGGAGATCTAAATCTAGAGGGAGATCTAAATCTCCAGGAAAACCTATAAAAGTGGTGTGTTGGAAACACGGAAAGGAAGGGCACTACAAAAGGGACTGTAAATCTAAAGCTCCTGATAAAGGAAAGGGATCTGATGATGCTCCTTCTGCAGAGGCGAAAACCACCTTAGATGGAGGTGGGGATGCCTACTTGGCTTCTTCAAGTACACATGTAGATCACAAGGCATGGTTGATTGACTCAGGTGCATCCTTTCACTTCACTCCTCATAGAGAGTGGTTCTGCGAGTATGAGAAATATGATGGTGGTGATGTTTCCTTGGGGGATGACACGAAGGCTAGAATCATTGGTCGTGGAAAAGTAAAGTTAAAGCTGCAAGGTGGAAGGGTTAGAACGCTTCCGAGTGTTCTGCATATTCCTGCATTAGCTAGAAATCTGATTTCTGTTAGCAAGCTGGATGATGCAGGTGTAAAAACAGTGTTCGATAAGGATACCTGCAAGATGGTTTGGGGAGCACTGGTATTGATGCGGGGAGTTCGGATTAGAACTCTGTACAAGATGCAAGGTAGCACTGTTGTTGATGGGTGCAACAATTCTGTAGTTCCTGAAAGTGGAGCAGAAAATCTAGTGGTCTCTGGAGGGAAGACCATGTTGTGGCATCAAAGGTTTGGACATATTGGAGAGAAGGGCCTTCAAATAATTCATGGTAAAGGTATGGTCGAAGGTATGAGTTCTCTGGATTTTTATTTCTGTGAAAATTGTGTATATGGGAAGAAAAATCGGGTGAATTTCCCCTTTGGTGGTAAGAGGTCGAAACATATATTAGAGCTTGTGCACAGTGATGTGTTTGGACCTGTGAAGGTTCCATCACTGGGTAAGTCTGTGTACTATGTATCATTTATAGATGACTTCTCAAGGAATACATGAATATATTTCCTTGAGAAGAAATCTAAAGTATTTGACAAGTTTAAAGAATTTAAGGCTTTGGTGGAAAATCAGACAGAGAAGAAGATAAAGGTGTTGAGGACAGATAACGGTGGAGAGTTTTTCATTAAGGAATTTGAAGAATTTTGAAATAAGTGTCGTATAGCACGGCAGAAGACTACTCCATATACATCTCCGCAAAATGGAGTTGCAGAAAGAATGAACAAGACGTTGATGGAAAGGGCAAGAAGCATGCTCAATGGTGCCAAGTTAGGACATAAATTCTGGGTAGAGGCGGTGGAGACAACATGTTACCTGGTCAATAGATCACCTTCATTAGCGTTGGAGGATAAAACTCCACAAGAGGTATGGACTGGTAAGAACATATCTAAGGGTATTTGGATGTGATGCATATGTACATGTTCCAAAGGATAAACGAACCAAGTTGGATAGTAAATCTGAAAAGTGCATCTTTATTGGGTATAAGGATGGTTTAAAGGGTTATAAGCTTTGGAACCCAGTAACAAGGAAGGTTGTGTACAATCGAGATGTGGTGTTCAGAGAGGTGAAAGATGTTATTAAAAATGAAATCCAACCAAAGGAACCTGAGAAGATAGAGTGTGAGCTTAAGGAGGAAGAATCAGCCTCTACAGTAGAGGAGGAATCAGAAGATGAAGAGCCACAAACTCGGGTGTGAGATGATCAGTTCGAGAAAGAAGGTAGCCAAAAAGGTATAGTCTATTTGCTTTCTGTTCAAATTTTTCTTTGTCTGTTACTGATGATGATCCCAGAACTTTGAAGGAAGTAGTAGATTCAGAGGATGGAAAACTCTAGAAAGAGGCCATGGCTGATGAAATGGCATCTTTGCACAAAAATGAGGCTTGGGATCTGGTGGAGTTGCCAGTTGGAAGGAAACCCATTGGTAGCAAATGGGTGTTCAAGAAGAAGACAAATGCAGAAGGAAAAGTGGAGAATACAAAGCTCGGTTGGTAGCTAAAGGTTATTCCCAGGTGCCACGAATTGATTTTGGTGATATTTTTTCTCTCGTTGCCAAAGTAACTTCTATTAGATTACTTTTATCTATTGTTGCTGCTTTTGATTTTGAGGTAGAACAGATGGATGTGAAATTTTTTTTTCTTCATGGGGATCTGGAAGAGGAGATCTACATGAAGAAGCCTAAAGGTTTTGCGGTGAAGGATAAGAAAGAACTGGTATGCAAGTTAAAGAAGTCTCTGTATGGGTTAAAACAGTCACCAAGGATGTGGTATCAGAAATTTGATACATTTATATGGAGACTTGGTTTCACCAGAAGCAAAGTAGATCACTGTGTGTATTTTAAATTAATTGGTGACCATGTTATTTATCTGGTCTTATATGTGGATGATATGTTGTTGGTTGGAAATGACAAAGAAATTATCTAGGATTTGAAGACCAAATTGTCCTCCAAATTTGACATGAAATATCTTGGTGCTGCAAACTATATTTTGGGCATGGAAATTAAAAGAGATCAGGCAAAGAGGAAGCTCTGGTTAAACCAGAGGAAGTATGTCGAGACAATATTGCAGAGATTTAATATACAGGATAGTAAACCGATGAAGGTTCATATTGTTTTAGGTGTAAAGTTATCTGCTAAACAGTGTCCCAAGACACAAGAAGAGGAAGAGGACATGTCCCGTGTTCCATATGCAAGTGCAGTCGTTAGCATGATGTATGCAATGGTCTGTACTAGACCAGACATTGTACATGTAGTGGGAGTATTGAGCAGGTTTATGTCAAAACCAGGGAAGGAGCACTGGAAAACAGTGAAGCGGGTTTTTAGGTATTTGCGTGGCACTAGTGATTATGGTTTGTGCTACCAAGGAAGACCAGGATTGGACAGGGTGTTGGATATTCGTGGCTTTGTTGATGCAGACTGGGCTAGAGATCCGGATCAGAGAAGATCTACAAGTGGGTATGTCTTTAACCTATTTGGAGGTGTAGTCAGTTGGATGTGTAGGAAACAATCTGTAGTGGCACTATCAACTACAGAGGTAGAATACATGGCAGCCACTCATGCAAGAAAGGAAGCAGTTTGATTGCAGAGATTATGTTCAAGTATGGGGTTAGTACAGGAAGCTATAAGGATAGACTGTGACAGCCAAAGTGCAATTTTCTTGGCAAAGAACCCTGCATATCATTCAAGGACAACACATTGATGTTCAATATCACTTTGTGATGGATATGATAGAAGACAAAAAGGTGTTGCTGGTAAAGGTGGACACTTTGAAGAATACTACAGATGCATTGACAAAATCTGTGAGCTTTGAGAAGTTCTCTTGGTGTAGAGAGACAATGGGCGTTTTAGGGCTGGAAAAATGACTAAGCTCTCTTGTGGCCCCCTATGGAAAGAAAACAACAAGTGGGAGAATATTGGGTTGTGTTATATTCTTTCCACAACTAGCCCATGTAGTTAACCGCAGGGCTAGAGGGGCGGCAGAGTCCCCCCTTCGTTGCTTTGATTGTGTAGTGGGGGGAGGTGGGTCATAGGGGGGTTGAGGCGTACCCATAACCCCACTTTATGGGGTCTGGGGCAACGCCCCAAAAAATTTTGGTTTTGGACCCTATGTTAGGTTGGGTGGACCCGCCTATGGTTTTGTGCATGATTTTCGCACATGTTTTTTGGACGTGATGGTTTTTGGTCCATGGTATTGGACACGATGATTTTCGGTCCATGGTATTGGATGCTTCAGCATGTATAAATATGTATTATAACATTGAAAGGAACATAATGAAAAATCAAGTTGGTAGTCTCGGTTTTGGGATCCAGGGGAAAATCTCTGTGTGTTTTATGTGTTATGCTCTCGCATTGTTTATTTTCTGTGTTTTAGAATTCGTATACCATGTAGAAATTCCTTGTAGATTCAAACTATAGATTGTCATTAGAGGATTTTTGAGGTCTAAAATGAGTCTCCTACAAAAAATGTACAACAAAAATAAACTTTATAAGAACCAACAGGATTCATGATGATGATGTCAACCATGGGGGATGATTCACCATTTCTGGAGTAAAAAAGTAAAAAGAATAAGAAATAATAAAATAATAAAACTACTTTTTCAACTTGCATTTTCAACTTATCTCCCTAATGTTTTACTCAAATTTCAAGCGGGATTACTCGTTTTGGATGCAAAATTTAATTCCCCATCCAAAGAGTACTGCTACACGAAAAATGAGAAATACATGAAAAAACGTGATTGCAATCACCTTTTTCATGCATTTCTCATTTTTCATGTAGCAGGGTCCATAAAAGTTATGCAACATGGGTAATCCTTAGATGAGGAATCAAATTTTGCATCCAACGAGTGTTCCTACTTGAAATTTGAGTAAACCCGTAGAGAGATAAGTTGAAAATACGAGTTGAAAAAATAGTTTTTTATTTTTTCCCTCTAAATTTTAATGATGTAATCTAATATTATTTTATAAATTCCTTAGGAGGCCCATTTTAGACCTCAAAATTCCCCTAACAAATATGCTAAAATAATTGACTTGAATCTACTCTACTCATCAACGGAAATAATAAACGATCGATGAAATCATGAAGCATAAAAGAGAAAGAATTCAATCACACATAACAGAATAATTTTCTGTGGAAAGCCACAACTCAAAACCCTTGCTATATTTATATTTCATTAATCAAAAAATATGAGAAGACAACAATGCTTTTCTCCAGCCCGCGAAACCTCTACACTATCTCAATCTATCGCATCGCTTCACAAACAAGCTCTAGCCAATACTTAGTCAAATATGTTGCCTGTCAAGCTCCTATTTCCTTACGCAATTTCCTATGGAATTATCCCGTATTTAATTGGGAAATTCCTAAATAATGAACTGCACAATCCACATAAGCCTTCCTCTGATTGCATGCACCATCTGTACAATTCATATGATTATACAACTAATAGTACACTTTCCCTAAACTCCAATCTCAACTGGATCTTTCTCTAATCTGACATGCATGAATTAATTATGAGTGAATCTTAAGTTTACTAGTTGAGTCGTGCTGGTTACAACTCACTACTGCAGGTTACACCCCACTACCAGATCTCCCACTAATTCCTCCATTAGTTGGAACTAGTTTAACTGAATTTAACTCAATTAAACTGAATTAAATAATTACAACTCAAAATAAACTCAACTTTGGCCCCTACAATTTAGGAACCACTCTACATGACTCTAGATAGACTCCCAACTCAAATTAACTGAACCAGTTGCTAGGGGAATTAGAATTACAATTTAATTCCTAATTTAATTCAAGGACAAAATTAAATTAGGATTTTCTTGTTGCATTTTAAACACCTTTTATTCAAAGAGATACTATTAGCATCCATGCATGGTTTTGTTTCTCTTCTCATGGGATTTCTCAATTTCAAACACGCTTCTCTTCCTTTGTCTCTTTGTTTCCAACTACACTCACATGCTCTCCATAATTGTTTTCTCTTATTTGCAGCAACACACACTCTTCTTTTACTTCCTTGCACCACATGTCCATCTATCTATAGAAAAATATGGAGTCTCTATGTTAGGTTTCAATGTCAAAAAATAAGTGTTTAGAATGGGTATGTCACCCATAACTCTAGATCAATTCAATACTACCTATTTCTTCCCATAACTGCAGCTAATTGGTTGGTTCAACTACCAAATCTAAAATTTAAATATTTAATGTATGGTAAGATAGAGAAATCCCCATCTCCCTCATAGCATCCTCTCAAACATTGAAATCCACATTTTTTTTTCACTTGTTAACAATACATTAAATAACATGCATATTACATCACATAAAATTTGTGAAGACATCCATACTAATCATCCCAACATAAATCTTAATTACAAATTACCAAACTTAAGTTTAAAAAATGGTGTTATATCTAATCCTTGCCACATTTGTTGCAATATATTCCAATTTAACAAATATAAATATCTAAATATTCCCATTTTTAAACAATATTTTACCTTTCAAACTAACTTCCACTACCATTACTTATTTCTTTCATCATTTCCATTAGACATTATATCAATGGCATTCTATAATAAAACAATCACTCTAATTTTGTACTAAACCTTGTTCCACTTTGCATTAAGCATTAAACAAATGCACCCGCTCATGTACCACGAGATTTTACATCTTTCTAGTCCTTAAAATCTTTCCCAACTACCATGTCATAGGAAAGAATTTTGTGGTCTATTGCATCCATGAGAGAGAAAATGTTTAATAATTTTTGGAAGACTACCAACTATTAAGAGAATCTGGAATTTTTAGTACATCATAGAATTATTTTCACATAATTTCCAAACCTTATGCTAATTTAATAGGGAAGAAGTTTTTGGTATATCGCATCCATGAGAGAGAAAATGCTTTATAATTTTAGGGACGCCACCAACTATGACTTTGGAATTTTTAGTACATCCTAGCCTTATTAGTCCATGCCATATGGCATGGGACTATAGTAATCATAATTGATTGTGAAGCATTAGTTCATGTAGAAAATAAGGAAATTAGGCTATAGTTTTTATCTATGTGGTGCCATGAGCATATTGCAACCTGTTTCATCATCTTATTTGGCCTCTTTCCGAGGCGGAGGCACTATAACTATATATTATGTGAGATATGTTTCATTGTTATTTGGGAACTGTAAACTAATGCTAGCATTAGTTTAGCAATATTAAATGCTATGTTGTTATTATAAGCTATTATAAGAAATACTAAAGTGATAAGTGCCAAGTAGTGAGTGCATGTTGTTGTTGTGTTGTCTATGGGAGGATCACAACATAGAAACACAAAGACAAAGGTGATAATGTTGTTGTTGACAAGTGGTGAGCGTATGTTGCTGCTCTGGTGTCGAAGAGAGGATCACAACACATAGAAACACACAGAAGAAGGCCATAGTGCTGCTGTGGTGTCTACGGGCAGATCACAGCACATAGAAACGCATAGAAGGTAGCACATAGAAACGCACAGAAGGAGGCCATAGTACAAGGGCCAAGTTGTGGAAAGCAACCTCAAGTAGCATGCTTTAGATCCGTTCGTAAGCTCATCCATGTGAACAATTGATAACTCTGCAACCAGATTTTATTCTTGCACCAAATCAACTGAAGCTTGGACTGGATATGACTCAAACAAGCTACCAAACAATAAGGGATGCCCCTGACTCGAGAATGACTTCCTCTAGTTCTTTATCTCTAACTTAATCTACATTTGTGTTTGGAAGCACAGTCTTGAACAATTATGGAGAGCGATGTGATAAGGCTTGCCTTGAATTCAATCTCCATCTCAATCTGTGTCTGGAAATGAGCGAGGTGCTATATTTGATGCTAAAATGACTGTTAGTGGTGCTTATACCTTTTCTGAAGCCCTTATACCCTTGACCATTGCATTAGAGTCTTCCACAGATAACAAATTCCACTGGGTAATGACATATACAAGTAGTGTAGGCTATTGAATCTGCACAAAAGATTTAGACGCATAACTACCAGCAGAGGTATTATAGACATAGGTAAAGACAAGTTGCAGAGCCTAGTGAATTGAAACATCAAGCAGTGGAGCCAACATCCTTTCTAGTTCCAAATACAACTCCAGGGTGAGTAGTGTATTAAAAGGAGCATAGGTGGGTAAGCGGTTAAATAAACATTGGGAGTAAGCAACAACTTTCACATATTTCCCTAAAGTCCATGCATGGGTATAGTTAACCAGAGAAAACAACGTCTGTAAGGGAATATAAAGTGGTTGATCTTGAACCAGAGGCATATGAAGCAACAAAGTCATATATTCCCATGTTTACTCATGGATGTGCTTTTTCCCTTCTGGTAGGCTTAATAGAAAATTAATTTTATCAATTTTTATTGCATGCCTGGTTATTTTTGGTCTCCAAAAGAGATAACCTCATTCACCTAATAACCTACAAGCTACCCTGTTTAGGGCTCAACTTTGCAAGGAGTCCTTGAGGAGGCTCAAGTTGAAATTTTTTGGATTGTAACTTAACCTAACTCTTCATCCCAGTAATAAAACAACCTCCTTGGGTTTCACCCTAAAAACATAACAAGTAAAGTGGGGTTTAAAGTTGTTGGAGTCTAAGGCTTCTTATTGAGTTTGTGTAGGGTAATCTCTGTTCTAGTCAATATGGGTAAGAGTCTTAAGAAGGATTTCTCTTAACATGATAAGGAGCAGGGTCCTTTAATAGGCTAAATAATTATATTAGTTGTTGCATAAATCGATGTTGCTCTAGTAAATAATCTCAAATTAGTTGCCTAGAGTGATAGGTAAATCAATATTAGGCATAATCTATTACAACCCTTTCGATAGGAAGCACCTCATAAAATTAGTCTAAATATATTTCAAGGGTATGTCTAAAAATCAACCATAGCACCCAACAACAAATCAAGGGAAAAAACTCGATGTTCTATGTGCAAAAGCATAAATAGGGAGATTTCTAAACCAAACGATCCTGAGAGTGGTGAAGTGGATGGGATTCTGACATCTTTCTTCACTCAAGGATATGGTACCTTCTTAATTTTTCCAGTCTGACTCATTTGCGGCAATACATTATACCCTTTAAGCAGACATTGCATTGATACACTGGGTGATTGATTTCAAGGAACTAACACTGAATTGATATGTTAGGTGACTAATTTCAAGGAACTCCCATGCATGCCTGCTCTACCTTTCTTATCTCCTGAACCTACTCCTTTGCTTGCTTGGTCGCAAGCGAGATCTTGAGAGCCAGATGAAGAGTATGATCACATGAGGGGGCACTTGGTTGCTTGCAAGCCCCACTTGGTAGTTTGGGAAGTACACTTTATTTATTTATTTTTATTTTAATGTAACCTATTATGCTATAAACTTCACCCCTTTACGAAACATTTTAAGGTGGAATTGTGGACTAGACTAATTAGACCCTTTGAGTTTAAGGAAATCAAGATAGACGAAAACGCATTTGAGGATCTGAGTGATTGATTCACTTACCTATGAAATCAACGGTAGAAATGACTCATCAGATTAATTCATTCCAAAAATTTAACTTTATCCAAATTCCCGACGAGCGTAAGATCTGAATAACTCTCCTTTTCCATGATCATTCGATGCGCAGTCACCTTCCCAATCCTCTTCATCTTACCCAAACATGCGCGAGATTTAAAGGTGGACCTACCACCTAATGGATCGGGACCGTAGAGACCAAGCTTATCCGATGGTCCTCGATTCACATTGGGTCAGAACATGCATGATATATAACATGCTCCGTCGACCCGATATCATCCCAGCCATACAATTCTTCAAACATCAACGGTTGTCGGGTTCCTACCTATGAGAATTTTAATCGCGTGCTTATGCCCGACCAACAGGATCAATGTTCTTTGACGACGAGTCTTCCGGTCTATTCTTAGCATCTTTTGTGTGCATTAATTATCTCTATAACCCCCATTTAACCTTAATACCGCAAACATTCTACGATTCATTCATTCCTACTTTACTTCTACATATCACTCTTGGAACCCATCAACGGAAAAATCTAACCTCTAAGTGGGCGCAACATGCAAAATTCATTTCTATTAAACTGATAAGTTACTCTCTCTTACTTTACTTTTGTCAGGTTGGTAATTTAGTTACAAGAGTTGATAATGCCTGAGTCATCAATTAAGGAAGCTCTAGTAAACAAGCTAGCTAGGGTTCAAGACACTAAAGTTTGTATTACTAATGTCCTCACTCTTAAAAGGACTTTAACTCTTTCTTCCAATGTATCAGATGATGATATATGCCTATTAAAGTCTGGAATTCTCGATGCCACCCTCCCTCATATTCATTTTGACCCTGACTCCATTCCATTGCTTGCTAGGCACTATGAACTCGAACAACAAGTATCTTCTTTCAATCTAGCCGTAAGGTCTTCCTGAATTTAGAGGAAGAAACAATGGCCAAGATGTTAGGCATTCCTACCCAAGGAATTGATATAACTGCTAAGGGGTTAGACCAAGAATTTATCACTTGGGTGGAAGATGATAAATTGGAGTTTATGAAAACCTTACTTGAGAATCCCGATCCATAGCTAAAGTTGCAATTTCCCATATCAACACAATCACTAAAACCCTTTTTTCAAACACTCACTTCTCTTTCTTCCATTATCTTTAGATTAGCAAACGATACAAAAATGGTTGAGTCGATCTTCTTAGCCATACGACTCCTCACTCTCCAACCAGACCACCAGTTGATCAATTTTCCTAAATATCTAACCCGAGCCCTTACAATCAACCTTTTTACTACCATTCCATTCAACTCCTACTACCACTGTACCTATTTAATCCATCTAGTCCTCTTCAATTACCCCTCCTATTTTCTATCTACCAAGCTCCCCACGAGTATTATGGATGTTGATAATAAAGAGAAGGAAATTTACAAATGGGCTAATGTAATCTATCCTTAGCTTATCCCTCACTCATATTCCCAATATATGGATTGTTTTGATTATCCTCTAAAGGTGAAAATAACAGAAGTAGAGGTAGACAAAATTTCAGAGGAGTAGAGAAAAATATTAAGGCTGACTGAATAACAAAGTATAGGGAGTTGGTTTTTATACCCTAACTTTACTGTGATTTGTTTATATGGTTTTGAAAAGCAACCCTTTCAGCTACCAAAGTACGTTTCTCCCTTATTCTTTGCTTATGAGGTTCTTAGGCAAAAGACTATTGTGAATTAATTAGATTTTTCCTTTAAGAAAAAAGGAGCATTATTTAACTATCCATATTCAATTTCACCTCTAATTGCCAAAAATAAAAACATTATACATATCCTAGAAACGAAAATGTTTTCTTTTGGATTCTTGCAGGGCAATAGTTGGCATTATGATCATTTGGGAATCATCTTAGGATTAAAGAAACAAGCAAGGTTATTAGCCTATACTCATGAGAGCAAGCCTGAAGAAGAAGAGGTGGTGAATGTTTTCCTACCTATGGATGATATCATACAGATGGTGCCACTTGTACCTACATAAGATGAGGGAACAACTTATGTTACTCCCATCTGTACTGAAATATATATGCAAGAAATCAACGCAGCCCTTATTGCTCCAGCCATTATGGCAAAAAGGAAAGTAGAGGTTGTGACCCCATCCGAAGTGTCACGAAGGGTAAAGGAAAAGGAAGATGACATTGACACTGACATGTTTGAATAAGAGGTAGAGAAACTAGACAAATCAATTTAACATGTTATTAATGACATACGGCTGAGGGATTCAGGGCCATAGGCCCTTGACATTAAAAACAATTTTATTGGATGAAAATAAATAATGGAGACCGATACGAAGTTGTTGAATTATCAGAACAATCCCAGTTAACATATATTCCAACACTTATAGATGCAACTTCTACAGGTGGACCTCGATTTATTTTTGTCACTAAATTTGAAATGAATATTTTGAATCTCATGGTTGTCCAGCCAAAAATCGGGAAAAATCCATAGGTGTTTGGATCCCATACTTCTTCCTTGGCTATTAACTTGGGGAAGGTGTATGATATGGACGTTATCATTCTTCATCGATGTATAGGCGAAATTGTATCTCAGAGATTGTTGGACTCAATTGCACGAAATAGAAAATTGCAGGAAATGTTTGAAAAGGCTTCTAATCAGTTGCATGTGGAACACATGGCTCTAAATAAAAAGAAAAACCGATTAAAAGAATTAGAAGATATAGTAGCCTGATAATCTAGACAACCTAAAGACACTAGGCCCGTTAAGAAGTTGTTGGAAGAAAAAGAACAAGAGACCAAAGATTTACAAGCTATTCTAAAAATACCTGATCACAACCCTCATGTTTTACTTCAATCATTTGAAAGAAAAGAAGAGGTTGAAACCTGTCTCCAAGAGATAGAAATATCCTTGCAGCTCAAGGAGGAAGAGCGCCAAGCGACCCTTAAACAAATGGAACTACTGAAGACAAAATCCCATGAAAAATAAGAGCATCAACTCAAGCTCTTGGTGGAATACAAAGCCTCAATGGATCAAGCTCTTAACTCTGCTCAAACATCTAAAATGGAAGAGTATTAGCTGCTACGCATTCAGATAACTCAGTGAAAACAAGAACTGGAACTCGCCTAGTTAGAGAAGGAAAGAGTCGAATATAGAGGGGATAATTTGATAAAACTAAAAAATGAAGAGATCGAGAAAAAATTCAAACTACTCTAAAGGAAAGAATGTTGAAAATGGCAACAAGAAATTGCTAAAAATAGCAGTTTGGGTACCAGTGCTGGATTGGGAAACAGGGAATGAAAAATCGAAGTGCTGAAAATAGAATTTCTATTTTTAGCAGTTCAGTGTGGATTCCTATTTTAGTCAATCCCTGGACTAGAAATAGGAAGTACAATTAAAATTTGATATTAACAGCAGTTTGTAAATTAATTAATTAATTCATCTTGAGTTAATTATTTAAGGAAAAACAAACTTGAAGTCTATGTGAGGACATGCAATAGTTTATCGATTAATTGAGGAATTTATCCATCAGTTAAAGAGATAAGGATGAGTTGTAAAATTGAGTTGTAATTAGTTGGCTTAGTTAACTATGTCAAGTCCAATTACATTTGATTTAAATAGTTTGTTTAAATTAATGTGAGTTCAGTTAGTTAATGCTTGCATGCATGTAACTGCTGCACTTTAGATAACTGAATATTCTCTCATAAATAACTCATGCATGTCAGTTGAGAGAAAGACCCAGTTGAGATCAGAGGAGGGACAGTGTACTATCAGTTGGATGGATTTTTCCTATAAAGGAAAATCATCCAAGCAGAAGGATTAAGGTTCCTTGAGGATTGTGTAGTTTTATAGGGTGTGAGATCAGTGTGAGAGATCAATGTTACACTTGGTAACAAGAGGATCACCCAGGAAAAACTGCGCAAGGAAATAGGAGGCTTGGAGGGCAGAGAAGAAGGCTTAGGAGAAGTCATGATTTCCTATGAGCATCCAAGAGGATTGCACTGAGAGCTGGCTAACTGTGATAGCTAAGGCTTTGTGTAATCCTAATGTATTTCCACCTTCATCTGTGACGATTGTACTGAGAGCTAGCTAGCTGTGTGAGAGCTAAGGATTTGTATAAATCCTATGTACATTGTATGATAATACAAAGAGTGGGGTTTTAGGCTGAGGCTTTCCCCAGGTTATATCTTCTATGTTATGTGTGATTGATTCATTCTTATTAGTTATATGTGTTCTTATTGATGTTGCTCATGTTCGATTAAGCTTCTGCTAAATTTTTTGTAGAAGTAGATCAAGTGTTTTGCTTTAGTACATTGCATTACCAAGTGATCTACAGTGGGAATTTTTTTTACATGGTGTCAGAGCAAGGTTTTGTAGAAATTTTTTTCTACATGGTATCAGAGCAAAGGTGATCAAAGGAGAGAACAATATACTGAGAGGAGATTTCAAAGTTTTGATTTTTGGGCCGAAAGTTTGCAGAGAAGATTTGAAAATTTCTGTACAAAATTTTTAGAAACAAATAGAAAATTTTGATTCCTTGTGGAAAAATACCCAAAAAAAAAAAAAAAAAAAAAAAAAAATCGGCTGAATCGGAGTTCAGATGAGGGATATATCGCTAATTTAAAATCAACTAATTTTCCAGAAAAATTCGTGACAGTAGGAAAGTGGAAATAGATTGGTGTGCTAACCAAGAACCTGTATGCACTTGAGGGACAAGATGCATGCAAAGCCTTGAGAAGCAAGGCAAAGTTTAGATACTTGGTGGTTGAGAGGGAGAGTAAATTACCTCTCAACATGCAGTGCCAGAAGAAGTCTCAGACAATTGTGGAGGAGACACAATTGGTGAAGTAGCTTCAGGATGTTGTGGAGTAGCCACAACTGGGGAAGTCGAGAAGAGATAGAGTAGAGGCATCTACTCATGCAGAGACCTCCAGTAGGGGGAAACTTCAAGCCAGGTGGGCAGAGGGATCACATGCATCCATACCTCCAGGTAGGAGGAGGGGCGATGTGAGTGATCGTCCCAAGGAGGAGGGGTGGGATCCTTGAGGTACCCAACCTCTTGGATTCGACTTTACTACAGGAGCCCCGATGAGGAGTAGTATAACTGACTGATTGGGTAGAGACATATGCAGATGGAGTCATAGAGAGAGCTACAGTGCAGGGAGTCCCAAGACAGCGCAAAGCTAGCAGGTTGCAGTAATGTGAGAGGCACAACTGTGTTGCACCAGTGCAGGGTAGCACAGAGAGGTGTGCAATGGTGCAAGATGCATGGAGATGTTGCAGTAGCGCAGAGGTCAGAGAGGGAGCACTTGTCAACAGCAGGTAGAGCTTCAACATTAGAGTATGTTTCTAGCCCAACAGAGAGGTCAATTAGGAGTTTTTTTTTTTTGTTCCGAGAGTTGTTGGAGCAACCACACTTGGTAGAAGTGTTGCATGCAGAATATTTCAAAGGTATTGGATTGGGTTCGAGAGGAAGCCTTTCTTGTTGAGTGGGAGTGTTGAAAATGGCAACAAGAAATTGCTAAAATAGAAGTGCTAAAAATAGCAGTTTGGGTACTAGTGCTGGATTGGGAAACAAGGAATGAAAAAGGGAAGTGCTAAAAATAGAAGTTCTATTTTTAGCAGTTCAGTGTGGATTCCTATTTTAGTCAGTCCCTGGACTAGAAATAGGAAGTAAAATTCGAATTTGATATTAATAGCAGTTTGTAAATTAATTAATTAATTCATCTTGAGTTAATTAGTTAAGGAAAAACAAACTTGAAGTCTATGTGAGGACATGCAACAATTTATCTATTAATTGAGGAATTTATCCATCAGTTAAAGAGATAAGGATGAGTTGTAATTAGTTGGCTCAGTTTAAGTCAGGTCTAGTTATATTTGATTTAAACAGTTTGTTTAAATTAATGTGAGTTCAGTTAGTTAATGTTTGCATGCATGTAACTGCTGCACTTCAGATAACTGAATATTCTCTCATAAATAACTCATGCATGTCAGTTCAGAGAAAGACCTAGTTGAGATCAGAGGAGGGACAATGTACTATCAGTTGGATGGATTTTTCCTATAAAGGAAAATCATCCAAGCAGAAGGATTAAGGTTCCTTGAGGATTGTGCAGTTTTACAGGGTGTCAGATCAGTGTGAGACATCAATGTTACACTTGATAACAAGAGGATCACCCAGGAAAAACTGCACTAGGAGATAGGAGGCTTGGAGGGCAGAGGAGAAATCTTAGGAGAAGTCTTGATTGCCTGTGAGCATCCAGGAGGATTGCACTGAGAGCTAGCTAGCTGTGAGAACTAAGGCTTTGTGTAATCCTGATGTATTTCCACCTTCATCTGTGAGGATTGTACTGAGAGCTGGCTAGCTATGTGAGAGCTAAGGCTTTGTATAAATCCTATGTAGGATAATACAGGGAATGGGGTTTCCGGTTGAGGTTTTCCCCAGGTTATATCTTTTGTGTTATGTGTGATTGATTCCTTCTTACTAGTTATATGTGTTCTTATTGATGTTGCTCATGTTCGATTAAGCTTCCGCTAAATTGTTTGTAGAAGTAGATCAAGTGTTTTGCTTTAGTAAATTGCATTACCAGATGATCTACAGTGGGAATTTCTATAAAGAATAATGAGATTAAGACCCTATGGGAAGTGATTAAACTTACCCACACAAGCAAGTAAGTGTTAATTCAGGCTAAAGAGGAAATGTGGAGAGAAATCAGACAAAAGATCTCTATAGTCAAAGCTTACATTTAAATCCTCTTGCAGAGGTAATTTAATTACTTAAATTCTTTAACATAAATTATCAACCCAGGGGTCTGTGGACTTGCGAGGCACACATGCACCACCAGTGCTAGAGATCGGTTTCCAATTTTGAAAGAGAAATGTTAATCTATTAAATGAAAGAAATGTCAATTGACATGGAAATAAATCTATCCTAGAAAGCAATAAATCACACCACATACCTCCTATAGTAAAAATCATTTGTGAGAATTGAAAGAACACCTTTGCATAAATGAAATAACTAATCTAAGCACTCTTGCATGAAATTGAAATTATTAATCTAACCACACTTTGCGAAAATCAAAAGAACATCATGTATTCTCTAAACTCATAAATTACATTAAAAATAATTTGCAATTCAACTCAAATTCTACTATTAACCTATCTCATTACATCTTCAAGTTACATCTCCTTCCATGATTCCAAACCTCACATTACAAATTCTAGCTTTCAAGTTTACACATTACAAATTCTCCCTCCTCTACTACCCCTATGAAAGGAGAATGATTTATTATTTATAAAAAAATTAAAGCAACTACCTCATTAATGGATATCCACCATTCTCTCCTTAGATCCCTAAAAATCTCAACCAATTATACACATATCCTTTTATCGACGATTTTCTTCTATGATATATGTCTGACTCCTATCCCAAATCTCTTTCCAATCTTGAAGAGAATTCGAAATTGATCCTTGGAGGCCACATAAGAGTGTCTTGGATACTTCCAAATCACCTACACATGTCACCAAACTCATTCCTCCTTTAGGTATAAGTAAATACATGTTATTTTTCTAACTTTTAATCATAAATTCACTCTAAATACTTGAAACTAATAACTCTGGAAAATACAAAATATGAACCCATATGGTAATGAAAGTGTATGGTTATGTAATGAGAAGGTGATGAAATGCGGCAATAAAAGTGAGAATGAAGGTGAAAGTGTATGACATTTTGAAGACATCTTGGAGATCCAACACCTCTCAGAATCTGAAAAGGGAATTATAAAGAGTGCAAACTTAGAAGCAAAAAGTACAAGCTCAACTCTTGATGAAAGATTGAAATATATCAACTTACTTATTGATCTTATCAACACCTTGGAAGATGAAACTTTGGGAGAGTTGGATTTTCCTGCCAAAGATCAATTTGTTTTCTTTTTGTATGTTAAAATAAAAGCATGTCGGGATGCAAGTGATGCGGGAATAATTTTAGAAGCCTACTAAGGAAATAGATGACTTTAGAGTAGTCTGGAACTATCTTTGCCAGTTTGGTGTGCCTTCGTTTTGGGGAAAAGATAATTGGGTGATATCTCAGTAGGAATTTTGTGATAAAATGAATAACATAGAACAAGACCTTGGATGCTTGGCTATAAAAGGTGAAGAGGCAATTTCAACAACTACAATCATAAATGGTCTTTGTAGAGAATTTTTCATCTTTGCTGGAATGAACAAGATAATACAGGTCATTCCTATAACTAGTTATCATATTAGATCTAGATTGGTGGTGGTTATAACAAAATATAAAAATGTGTCTTGGTTATGAGTTGCAGAATGGGATAAAATGGCTAAGTTGAGGAACCATTTGAAACAAAATCTTGTTATTGAACATATCTCTTCAACCACTCAAGTTGTTCAAATAGTTCCACCAATGCAATCTATAATAGATCATCTGGAAGACTGGAGTGAAATTCCTTTAATCACAACTCAGACACCTATATCCAAGATGTGTGGGGCCCATGCTTTCTCCTCTATGGGCACAATGAAGAACTCAAGACTTCAAATCCGGAAGGCATCATAACGTATAAACATTTTGTTTTAGGAGTTGTTTTATTTTAATTCAAATTTGTTACAATTAAAATAGTTACTCAATCAGTTATGTTTCAGACTAATTATTTAAGACCTTTTTTCCCATAAAGGGGGGGGGGTGGTTGAAAGAAGTGATAATTTTCAATTGTGTGAATCTTCTTTTACATGTCACACAATTTTTTATTACATTAATAAAAGATTTTCCTCATGATTTAGATGAACATTGTTGTGTTTGTTTATGTGTGTATGACAATCATAGAAAGATAAATCTGAGACTTGTTCTCATTTAGAAATTATTTCATTTAGTCATTTAAGTTATGATATCATACTATTGATCTGAATGATTAGGTGACAAACATTTGATTTCCATTTGTCTTAGAAGCTTGTCTCTTAACTCATGAATTTTTTTGTTTTACATTTATGATTGTTACAGTGTTACATTTTGTAATTGTTCTATGTACGATGTTGTTCGCATTTGAAAATATATACATCCGTATACCATCTCTGCCAATTTTAGGTTTCAATATTTATTATTGAACATGGATATCTTCAGACAGTTGGATGGAAATTTGGAGAACATCTGTACATGTTTCAATGGTCTCTTATTATATTTGAATTGTTCAACATCTTGTATCTTTTATGTCTATTCTTATTCAGTTTTTCCTTAAATTTTTATAATCTAATTTCGAAATTTATTTGTTAAGGTTCATCTTTTGCATCTAGGTTATAGATTTCAGAGATTTTTTCTTTATAGAGCGTCCTCTTCTGTTAATACCATAAAGTTACTACAATGAATAAATTATCATCAACTGACCTTATTATCTTTTATTATTGAAAATTATACAATTATCATGAGGGCTACCCCTTGTGGTGCACTGGAGGTTAGCATATAGCACCTAGAGTAGGAGGAATTCTCAGTCCTTGCTAAATGATTATTCAAGTCATTCATATGTGTGGACGATTTGAGCAATAACATTCTTTTGCGGTCGTTGTCGGGGAATGATTAGTTCAATAATTATTGGATGACTAATTCTAACCCTATTCAACCACATATTATTTTTGGTTTTGTTGATTGATGCAGTATATTAAATGGTCTATATGAACTCACCTTACAGGTTTCCTGAACTCATCAAGAGCTCCACCAGGACTGGAAAGTGTTAGCGCAAGAAGATGAGCGAGTAAAGTTGAACCCGAATGCTCATAGACAACGAAAATAATAAAGGATTTGATTCTACAATGGAAGTCCATGTTCATCGTTGCCCATGTACCTTATAAGTCACATTTTTTTTTTTTTAATTATCTTTAACTGGTCATAGAAGCCAGTTTAATAGCTATCATTTTGAGTCGTGTAATATAAAGAAGTGACATAGAAATAAAAAATTTCAAAATTACTAGAAATTTTTTACACAACATGTTAGAGACATAGGTTATTTTTCAATTTGGATACTCCACGGAGGTTGACTATGTCTACGTCGAAGGTTAGTCACTCTCCTTTAGAAGACCCAAAATTGTTGGTTACCATAGCCAATAGGAGGAGACACCTTGACAGGTTTAGGAAAATCATCCATTGTCTCCTAATATGAGGATACCAAAAACTCTTTCTTCTCCTTCTTCTCATTTAAGTTCTAATTCTCTACCTTTATCATCAACTTTTCAACTTACCCACTCATTTTTACCTCTCTCATCCACTCCGTGCAATAGTCCATTGCCTTCTCCTTATCAATATTTATCGCCTTCACCTTCTTCTCTGCCACCCATGAATGCTTGGGTGAATGCTCAGTATCGTCCCCTCAAACTACATGGGACTCTTCAAAATTTCCCCCCAAAATATGATAAAAATTCACCTAGTTTTGATAATGAAGGGGAAAAGACTGTCGAAGAACATGTTGTTAAATTTCAGGATTACTATGAGAATTAAGGCGCTATCTATGATGATATTTTTTATATAAGAAAATGACCTCCTCATCAGCTCAGAGGAGAAAGGCAAGATGAATGAAAGTTTGACCAAGTTCACAGGCCTATTTGTCAAGCTAATGCTCTCCAGGAACTAGCAAGGTGCTTTATAAAGCTTCCTATCCATGAATCATGTGTGTTAGTCCCTAGGGTAACTCTTTGTGTTGCCTTGAGGGCAACGTTAGTTAACTTTAATGAGTTTATGGAGGGCAAAGGAGTGGTTTGTTAGAAAATTATATATTACGGAGCAATGGAACACATAAAATATTGCAGAAATATAAACACAGAAAACGCACAAAACAAGAGAGACACAGATATACGTGGTTCACCCAGTTTGGGCTACGTCCACCCCGAACAGCCAGTCCTTCCTTTCTATTATCCAGCAAAATGAAGAGACACAACCTACAGTAAATCCACTGTAATATCCTCTATTTTCTCTCATAGTGTCACCTCTCTATTTCTCACTCACAGAATACACCTCTATCACACAACCTCAAATACAATACCCTCATACAAAGAGAGGGGTTTCCTTCTAGGGAAAAAACCCTAAACTAAACATAAGTTCTACCGTCAGATCATCTGCCTAATGAACGGCCCAGATTGACTAGAAATTACTATACTTTTACAAGGCAATTTTACAGTTGTTTTTAGCTTCGGGGGCGCTGCCCCCGAGACCCCCCGCCAGGGGGGGGCTCCCAAAGGTCGCAGCCGGCCCCCCCTTGGACCCCCCCTGTAGCAAATATTTTACGGGCGGCGTTGCCGCCCCCATTTCGAACTGGGGTCCTATGTGGCGATACCTTTGAATATAGAAGATAATCAGGCTCCACACCCAACAATCTCCCACTTGGAGACTGATTGTATTAACTCCACCGCTGCTCCATTTGCTGGACAATGACTCCTCTTTGGACCTGGCTGTTTCTCATCTTCATCGTCATCCTTGAAGACCAACTGAAACTGAGCATATTCTCAGTTTCTCCCTGGTTACAACTTTTGTTAGCATATCTGCAGGATTCTTGCTAGTGTGTATCTTTTCCAACTTCAACTCTCCATCTTCCAACACTGATCGTATGAAATGGTACTTGAGCTGTATGTGTTTAGTCCTGGAATGAAATGTTGAGTTCTTTGCAAGATGAATGGCACTTTGGCTATCACTGTATAACGTGCCCATATCATGCTCCTTACCCAATTCACCCATAAACCTTTGTAACCAAATAATTTCTTTACTAGCCTCTGTAGCAACAACATACTCTGCTTCTGTTGTTGAAAGTGCAACAACACTTTGGATTTTTGAAACCCAACTGACAGCTGTTCCTCCAACAGTAAATACATATCCTGTAGTGCTCCTCATGTTATCTCTGTCACCTGCCATATCTGCATCAACATATCCTTGTAGGCAGATGTTTGAACCACCAAAGCATAATGCTTGATTTGTGGTACCTTTCAAATATCTGAGAATCCATTTCACTGCCATTCAATGTTCCTTTCCTGGATTGTTCATGTACCTGCTTACAACTCCCACTGCATGTGCAATATCAGGCCTTGTGTAGACCATTGCATACATTAAGCTTCCAACTGCTGATGCATATGGAACTTTAGACATATAATCCATGTCTTCTTGGGTCTTTGGGCACATTTCCTTGCTAAGTTTGAAATGGCTAGCAAAAGGTGTACTAACTGGTTTTACATTGTGCATGTTAAATATTTTCAACACCTTTTGTATGTACTCATTCTGAGACAATGTTAATTTACGATTTTTTCTGTCTCTAGTTATTCTCATACCAAGGATTTGTTTTGCAGCTCCCAAATCCTTCATTGCAAATGAATTTGCCAATTTTATTTTGAGCACATTTATTTCCTGCATGTTAGATCCTGCAACAAGCATGTCATCTACATACAATAACAATATAATATAGCTGCCATCATTTTGCTTTTTCAAATAAACACAATGATCAGAGTGACATCTAGTATAACCTTGTTCAGACATAAACTTGTCAAATTTTAGATACCACTGCCTTGGAGCCTGTTTTAAGCCATACAAGCTCTTTTTCAACCTGCACACTAGTTTCTCCTTCCCTTTCACCTCATATCCTTGTGGCTGCTGCATATATATCTCTTCTTCCAAATCCCCATGGAGAAAGGTTGTCTTTACATCTAACTGCTCAAGATGCAAATCTTCAGCTGCTACAAGACTTAAAATAGTTCTGATTGAAGTCATTTTAACAACAGGAGAAAATATTTCATCAAAATCAATACCTTTCTTCTGTGCAAACCCCTTCACCACAAGTCTAGCTTTATACCTCTGTTTTCCTCCATCTTCTTCCTTCAGCCTATAAACCCATTTATTCTTCAATGTGGTTTTTCCTACAGGCAACCTGACTAAATCCCAAGTCTGGTTATGCGTTAAGGAGTCCATCTCTTCTTCCATGGCTACCTCCCACTTCTTCCTGCTTTCAACCTGCATTGCTTCTTCATAACATTCGGGTTCACCAGAATCACTCAACAATAAATAATATAATGAAGGAGAGTATCGTTCAGGGGGTCTACTTATCCTGGTAGATCTTCTAACACCACTTTCAGGTGTTTGGGGTGCCTGTTGTTGTTGTGGTGGTTGCTGTTGTTGTGGTTGTTGATTATTATTATTTTCAGGCACCTTTACTTTTTCAGTGATTTCATCAAGAACTGTGTATTCCTTGTTTTCCTTTTCCTGTTTCTTTTCCTGCAACTGATTCTTATACAAGACCTTTTCATTGAATATTACATATCTGCTCCTAATGATTTTGTGATTTTCGTAATCATATAAGCGATAACCAAAATCATTAACACCATATCCAATAAAGGTACATTTCTTTGACTTTGCCTCAAGCTTTGTTCTATTTTCTTTATCAATCTAGACAAAGGCCTCACAACCAAAAGGCTTTAAAATAGAGTAGTTTACCTTTTTACCTATCCATGCTTCCTCTGGAACACCACCATCCAAGGAACTTGAAGGCCCTCTGTTTATTAGATAAACAGCAGTATCTACAACATCTGCCCAAAACTGTAAAGGCAATCCTGCATGCAATCTCATGCACCTTGCATGCTCCATGATTGTTCTGTTCATCCTTTCTGACACACCATTTTATTGTGGTGTTCTTGGAACTGTCTTCTCTCTGCGAATTCCATGCTCTGAACAGTACCTATCAAACTCTTTGCTGTAATATGCACCTCCATTGTCTGATCTAAGACACTTTAATTTCTTTCCTGTCTCAATCTCAACCAAAGCTTTCCATTTCTTGAAAGTATCAAATACATCAGATTTATTCTTAATACAATAAATCCAAGTTTTTCTAGTTGCATCATCAATAAAAGTAACATAATAATGAGAGCCACCGAGAGATGATACCTGAGCAGGTCCCCATACATCTGTATGCACAAGCTCTAATTTTTCATTCTTCTTTTCTTTCCCAACTTTGAGAAATCTGACTCTCTTTTGTTTTCCATAAATGCAATTCTCACGGAAGTCCAAATCAACATTCTTCAAACCTGGCAACATATTCCTTGAGTGAAGAATCTTCATCCCCTTTTCACTCATGTGTCCGAGCCTATGATGCCATAATGCTGCATCTGCTCCTTTGGAAGTTAAAGCATTAACAGAGTTAGAAATGCCATTGCATAAATACAAT
Organism: Pinus tabuliformis; assembly: GCA_031772625.1. Taxonomy (NCBI): domain Eukaryota; kingdom Viridiplantae; phylum Streptophyta; class Pinopsida; order Pinales; family Pinaceae; genus Pinus; species Pinus tabuliformis. The sequence continues at coordinate 695,790,478 of CM062805.1, read as the reverse complement.
GTACCAACCTTTTCACCTTTTGCTATTACCAGGGCTCCTTTGGTGACCTTCCAAGCTTTATCTGTGAAAGTTGTCACACAACCTTCACCGCCTAACTGCCCTGTTGAAATCAGATTTTTCTTTAGATCTGGTGTTAGGTAAACTTGACTCAGGATAGAGTCAAAGTTGACCAGGTTAAACAGTGATGGTTTTAGGGCACATGGTATTGTGCACCCATAGTATTCTGCCCGTGGTATTATATGTAATGGACCTTATAAAATGCTGGAAAGACTTCATTGTAATGTAAGACCTGGAGGTGAGCGGTGAAGGCTCATTTGGTCGGATTGGCCAGGGTTTTGGCCAAGGATAATGAAATTTCATTATGGTTGGGTTTTTCCCCGGATTTGGGGTTTTCCCAGATAAACATTTGTGTTTATGTCTTTATGGTTGTTGCTGGTTATTTTCTTATATATATTCCTCTCGGTAATTATTTGTGTTCTCGAGTAAATTTCTTAACAATTGGTATCAGAGCCAGATATTGGCTTCAAATGGATTATTTGATGCCAGCGGTTTCTAGTGCCTGATGAGATCAATGCAGCCTTTCTTTTACAGATTTGGGTCTAAAAATAATGGTGGAACAATCTTACGCAGAAGAACCTCAAGGAGAATGTGCGCAAGATAGTGCCGGTTAGGGATCGCAGTGAATTTGTGATATTTACCGGTGCTGGAATCTACGAGGGCTCGCAGTTGGAACAATTTGATAGAAGTTTCTGAGAAAATCAAATTGAGAGAGGATGGATCAGAATTGCAGCAGCAATAAACAAAAAAAAATAATTAATGAAGTCAAAATTATTGCATGTAAATGGGCATACTACTGTAAGACCTAGTAAGGTATGTGTACCTTTGGGTGATCACTGGTAAAGTCTAGATTAGACCTAGGTCATAGGGGGGATGTCGGGTTAACAATACCCCAAGTAAAAACTCTGAAGGGGCTAAGAGCTAGAGTGAGCGGGATTGTCTCACTTAGCAGGTTTGGCTGGAGTTAGTCAAGGAACCCCAAGTCAAGTTTAAGGGGGGAATTGTTAGGTAAACTTGACTCAGGATAGAGTCAAAGTTGACCAGGTTAAGCAGTGATGGTTTTAGGTCACATGGTATTGTGCACCCATAGTATTCTACCCGTGGTATTATATGTAATGGACCTTATAAAAGGCTGGAAAGACTTCATTGTAATGTAAGACCTGGAGGTGAGTGGTGAAGGCTCATTTGGTCGGATTGGCCAGGGTTTTGGCCAAGGATAATGAAATTTCATTATGTTTGGGTTTTTCCCTGGATTTGGGGTTTTCCCAGATAAACATTTGTGTTTATGTCTTTATGGTTGTTGCTGGTTATTTTCTTATATATATTCCTCTCGGTAATTATTTGTGTTCTTGAGTAAATTTCTTAACATCTGGAACATGCCTTACCTCCTTTAATAGCCATTGGTTTCCATTCTGCTGTTTTACAAGAACCTTACCCATTCCAACGATTTTACAGGGTTTATCATCACCCAGACGAACTTTTCCAAAATCTCCTTGAACATAGTCATGAAAGTATTTCTTATCAGGTGTGGCATGGAATGAAGCCCCTGAATCTACCACCCATGAATCAGTAATATTTTCGAAAGAAAGAATCAAAGCATCTTGTAACAACTCACCTGTCACATTTGCTTCATGATTGTTTTCTTGCTGTGCATCTCCTTATTTTCCCTTCCGAGATCTACAGTCTTTCTTTAGGTGTCCTTTCTTTCCACATTTCCAGCACACTATCCCCGATCTCGACTTGGATCTGCCTTTCCTTGATTTACTGCGATATCCTGAGCTCTTTCCTCTTTCCATTTTTCTTCCTCTAGACTCTGCACTCAAAGCATTTCCCGATGTCTCACCGAAGCTTTTTCGTCGCATTTCCTCGCTAAGGATAGCACCGACAACATCATCAAACTTTAAAGTACTAGATCCAGAAACGGAGTTACTAATGGCCATTACCAAACCATTCCAACTTTCTGGTAATGAGCACAAGAATAACAAAGCTCTAACTTCATCGTCAAAGTTTACCCCTACATAGCTTAACTGACTTGTAACTGTATTAAAATCATTTAAATGGTTTGCAACAGATCCACCTTCCGACATATTCATATTAAATAACCGTTTCATAAGAAATACCTTGTTTGAGGCCGAGGGTTTTTCATATAGTTTCGACAACGTTTGCATCAAACCCTCTGTCGTGGTTTCCTTCGAAATGTTGAAGGTGACTGACGCAGCAAGGCACAATCGTATTGTTCTGAGTGCCTTTCTATCGAGAAGGTTCCATTCTTCGTCTTTCATACCCGTTGGCATCTTTGTTTTTCCTCCCAATGGTAGGTATAGATCTTTCTGATACAGATAATCTTCCATCTGCATCTTCCACAGCGAGAAGTTTTGGCCATTAAATTTCTCGACCCTAAATTTACCATCTTCTGCCATTGCTCCCACTCGAACCAGGAACCCTTCTTTCCTGCGAGTTTATCAGCCAAATAAACCTTCGGCTCCGATACCAGTTGTTAGAAAATTATATATTACGGAGCAATGGAACACATAAAATATTGCAGAAATATAAACACAAATAACGCACAAAACAAGAGAGACACAGATATACGTGGTTCACCCAGTTTGGGCTACGTCCACCCCGAACAGCCAGTCCTTCCTTTCTATTATCCATCAAAATGAAGAGACACAACCTACAGCAAATCGGCTGTAATATCCTCTGTTTTCTCTCACAGTCTCACCTCTCTGTTTCTCGCTCACAGAATACACCTCTATCACACGACCTCAAATACAATACCCTCATACAAAGAGAGGGGTTGCCTTCTAGGGCAAAAAGCCCTAAACTAAACATAAGTTCTATCGTCAGATCATCTGCCTAATGAACGGCCCAGATTGACTAGAAATTACTATACTTTTACAAGGCAATTTTACAGCTGTTTTTAGTTTCTGGGGCACTGCCCTCGAAACCCCCCGCAAGGGGGGGCTCCCAAAGGTCGCAGCCGCCCCCCCCTGAACCCCCCCTGCAACGAATATTTTACGGGCGGCGTTGCCGCCCCCATTTCGAACTGGGGTCCTATGTGGCGATACCTTTGAATATAGAAGATAATCAGGCTTCACACCCAACACGGTTTGACCAAATAATATCCCTATATTCACTCATATGTCAGCCCATAAAGCAGGGAAACATCCAAATTTGACCTGTTTGAGGAATTATTATTCCTAATGGAGTCTAAAAAACAGGGAAAGAGCAATAAAGCATGGAAACATCTCAGCTTTCTCTCAAGAGAACTCATGAAAGAATTGGCAAGGATTATCCTCTCATGCTATATATTAGAGGCTTGGGGCATTGTGAATGAGGTCGAAAGTATTGAAAGGATTGCCTATTGACTATCGAAGCTTTGCATTAGTCGTTGGCTCATCAAGAGGCTAAGAAGGGAGAGAGAGAGAGAGGAGTTGGAGGAGTAAGGGAAGCTTGATGCAATTGATGGTTGTAATCACTCTTTCCTATCATTAAATATAGACCTGTAGTTGTGTTGTCCATTCCATGGCATTGGTACTATGATTTATTTACATGTTTATGCAATGCTATTGATTATGAGTACCTTAGGTATGTGTAGTTAGATATCCTTATGTATTCTTGTATTGATTGTCAAGGCTATATGTTGTGATATTACGCCTCGTCGTGTCTATGTGCAGGTATTGATCTAGGAGCTAGTTGAGAGGTCTTCCACTCCGCTACTTTGAGTTCTCCATCAACACCACACCAAGATCTGAGGTAACAATCTTCCTTCTTACTCTGATTATCATCTCAGTAATATGGATATGTGCATGTATCTCTGGGTCAGTTGCAGCTAAGCTGACTGTCTCCCAAGGATCCCAGGAAGGTCATTGAGGGTATTTCCACCACAACCACCTGTGCATTAATCCCTATAGAAGAATTGGCGACTCCACATGGGACTACATGTTGAAAATATCAACAAGAAATGATAAAAATAGCATTGCTATAGATAGCAATTCAGGATATATTCCAATTTTAATTTGTCCTTGAATTAAAATTCAGAATTAAAATTCGAATTTAGTCTCACCAGCTGTTTGAAAAATAATTAATTAATTCATCTTGGGTTAATTAGTTGGTGAAATTCAAACATGAAGTCTTTGTGAAGACATGCAATAGTTATCCCTTTGATTGAGGAAGTTATCCCTTAATTAAGGAGATAAGGATGAGTTGTATTTGAGTTGTAATTAGTTAGCTTAGTTAACTGAGTTAAGTCCAGTTAAATTAGTTCCAAACAATTTGTGGAACTAATTGTGAGTTCAGTCAATTAATGCATGCATGCATGCAACTAGTGTTTTCCAGATAACTGAATATTCTCTCATAAATAACTCATGCATATCAGTTCAGATAAATACCCAGTTGAGATTAAAGGCAAGGACAGTGTACTATCAATTGCTAGAATATTCCTATGAGAATATCTCTTGCATGCAGAAGGAATTAATTCCTTGAGGATTGCACAATTACTACAGAGGTTAGAGCAGTGTGTGAGGTGACAATCACACAGGTTACAGCTGGAGGACCCAGGAGAAACTGTGCAAGGAAATAGGAGGCTTGGAGGATCGAGGAGAAGGAATATGTGTTGTCTATTCTGTCTATGAGCAGTAGTGAGGGATTGTAGTGAGAGCTAGATAGCTTGTGAGCTAAAGCTTTGTGTAATCTTGAGATATTTCCACTTGTATGATTATACAGATAGAGGGGTTTCTAGCTGAGGCTTTCCCCAGAGTATCCTTCTGTGTTTCATGTGTGATTGAATCTTCTTCTCTGTTATTTGTGTTCTATTTGATCTTGCTCAAAATCGATTAAGCTTACGCAAGTTTGATTGTAGAAGTAGATCAAGTATTTTGCTTTAGTGCATTGCATAATCAGTTTAATCTATAGTGAGAATTTCTACACTACACTTAGTTCCTAGTATTTTCCCTGAAAGTTCTCAGATCTCCCTTTCTTACAAGCCCTCCTATACTTCTTGATTCCCTTTCTGACCACTCAGGACTATACAACGCCATTCTCACAGTGCTCAACTTTTGATCTGATCCCAACAACCTTGTTTTAAAGCATCTGCCACACTAACGCACCTCAACAATGAAACTAGTGCTTTATAAAGAATTGTTGCCTTGAAAACAAAGCGTTAGTGCAACCACTAACTTTATGTTCCCTCTATTGAAGAGTGTTAGCCAACCAAATATTGATAAACAACCAGTTCTTTGAACTCCTAGGTTGGGAAAGTTTCTTGTAGGTTGATCAAGGATCTGTAGTTGTGCATGTTTTTTTGGCTGTCTGTTTCCTAAACAATTTTTTCTTTTTAGGAAAATAGCTTTGCTGCTTAAGTTTTTCATAAAAAGAAAATACAATTTTTTTTTATAGTTTTTTCTACTTAGTTGGTTAGATCCTGCATTTATTTGGTTTTAAAAGTTGTTAGAGAGCATTGAATTTCTATCGGTTGTGCTTGTGTTTTACTGTACTGGATGCATGGTATATATTGATGTATAAATGACCCTTTCCTTGTAGAAGAAACTCTTTCATCGAAGTGAAATTAAAAGCATTTTTCTGCATGGTTTGTGTCAGAGTCCCATATAACTCCATACGTCAACACCCCCACCAAAGACATTAACAAAGTATGCTTAAAAATTACATCGTAATAAAATCAATCAGTAACTCTTTTATGAGTAAACACACATATTAGTCTAGGTTAGGATCTTGGGCTAGGCAGTTGTGAGTTAGCTGCCCAATATCACACATCGAGACTAGTGTCATTAACGAGGGAAATCCTTCTACACTCATACTATTCATGACCACTCTAGTCAAAGTGGAGCTAAATGAGAGACAACATTAGAGTGTAAAAGAAAGTAGCCTACCTTCGATTACATCTTCTTTGGGTATTCTATGTATCAGGGATCCCTTCAGGGATATCGGAGCTGAGTCGGGGACTCAGGTATCCTACCCACACAATTTATTATCTACAACCATGTCCCCCCTGGTAGTGTCCGTGATTTGAGGTAACCATAGTGGCCATACTTTTTAGGGACGAACACAAGGTGCCTGTGGCGAGCTACCCTGGTACCTAAACAAACGAACCTACTATGTCTTCAGTTTTTGGGAGGATGCTCATCTTCACAAGAGTACCTGGCCCCATAATCTGAGGTTTGAGCGAAGCTCAAGAGTAATCATAACTGTACATTTGGCTAACTCTCTCTATTATACATTGTGATACTAGGTTTCATCTCCAGCAAACAGTGGTTATCAGACAGAGTCATACCCTCTGCTTGTTGATTGACTTATTTAGAAGTATTTTTTATTTTTTTAGGTGCTAGTTTGTTATCACTAAGACTATAATAAATATCGTTGTAAAATCTTTTAATAAAATCTATCAGTCACTGTGGCTACATACAACCCTCATTGTCAATCTAGACAGTTATAAGGTCTTCCTCCAGTAACTATGGAGTATCTACCAAGCCCCAGTGAGCCAGATTACCCATCTTCAGGTAATCAGTCTCCAATATCTAACACTAAATCAATTTATACATACCACGACTCAAGTCTACCGGAAGATTTATTTCCTGAAGGTTTTATCCCTCCTTATAATCCTCCAATCACAAATCCATTGGGACTGCTATTGATTCAAGTTACACCTATACCTCATATGTCTTCCACTGTGCCTATACCCACCATCCCATCGACGACTAACAAGTCGTGGGCTTTTGTGGACACTTTTGGTCCACCCTCACTTCCCCAGTCGACAATCAGCACTACACCGCTGATAACAAACCCCGATATCCCAACTGTACCAGGTATGAGCACCATAGTTACACCCAAAACGAGTGGAACCCAGTACATACCGGTTTCTGCCCATTTTGTGTCAACTCCTGGTCCTTCGGAAAGTGCTCCATATAGCGCAGTTAGCATGGGTCCCTTCAGTAACCCCTTTGGTTGGAATCCTTTGTTTAGTTCCAACCCCTAGGTTCAAATGTCTAGGGGAACCATTCCCAACATGCACATAATGACCGCGAACATATCAGTTTCCCCTTTGTTTATAGGACAAACTAGACAACCCTTGATTAACATGAATCCTCCATATGTTAGTTAAATGCCAATGACTAACTACGCGGCTGGTGGTATCCCTCAACCCGGTCTCTCTCAATCCATATGGGCACCCCATTCTCAACTTCAAATGATCCAAGGGGGCACTTATTATCTTGGGAAAAACCAATCATATATCCCACAGCCTAACAACCCCTATGGACAACCACAATATACGATTGTGCCCCAAGGAAATTATTATTCCATAAATCCTGTGTATAATGTTGTGAACAATATGATGGGAGGAACACAAGGACCCTCAAGTCATTGTCATCATCTTGGTTCGAATTGGGGGCATTAAATACATTTCCTTTCTTGGCAACACTTGACATCCTTGATTTGAACAAACTCACCAATGACCCCATCTTTCATAACTTACTATTGCCTCCAATCCTGCACAAAATTCCTATTGATATCCTAAAGTTTGAAGGGAAAGAAGGGGAGGATTTGGGTACACACATCACCACCTATCATATATGGTGAGTCTCTAACTCCATGGTGGGATAATAGTATCTGGATTCGACTCTTCCCCCGCACTTACTGGCAATGCAGCCAAGTGGTACATTGAGTTACCATGCATGTCAGTCAACACCTTTGGCACTTTAGCGATGGATTTTTTAAAGCACTTTTAGCTACTGATCCACTATGAAACCAAGATGGAACTCCTTACTAGTTTACGACAAGACACCGCCACCCACATCTCTGATCACATCCATGAATGGAGACGTAGTCGAAGGCTAGTCAAAGTGCCCCTCCCAGATTATCTATTAGCAGATTGGTTCTGCAAATCTATTCTCCCCCAAATCGCTAAGGAGGTTGCCTTAGGTGGTGCGGTCATTGAAGACCAATCCATTCATCATGCCTAACACTTAGATTTGATTTATTCACAATCTGGCACATTATATGATGTCATTCCCAATTCCTCTAGAACTTCCAATGCTCTTGCTATTGAGCAACCCGATGCTCACACTGATGGTATTATTGGCGCTACCTTTGGGGTTGCTGCTAAACAACTTAGAGGATACATTTCCTAGTTTTCTGTTGATTGACTTCTCTCCTACCCCCGCGATAAACTCTATGCAGTCTACACAAAAAATCCGACGGTAAGAATAATAAGATAAGAAAAATACTGCTCCTTTTGAAGAGCAGTCAGGCAAGTAGTCCCACCCAAAGCAAAAAGTTTCCATGCCATCTGGTAGCGGAAAGGGAAAAGCTGTCAAGTTCCCTTGCAAGATCTGTGTGGAAGACCATATGACACATCGTTGTTCACACCTCTAAGAATGCACATATCTCCTTACTCAAAAGGATACTGATCGAACCCTCGCAGTCCTACACAACCATTTCCATGCTCATAAATAGCAACATATTATTGCAAACTAGCCTCAACCCCTGTAACAGGGAAAGGCAGTTCACATCATCCTTCCTCTAGTGAAGGACCATCCATTGTTTACACCTTTGAAATAGTTGATCTTCAAACGAATGCCAAAACTTATGGAGTTCCAGCCACTAATGTTGAGGAAGCTTCCTCGAGTCCAAACACACTACTGCCCAACGATCTTCATATCGAACGACTGATTGGTAATCTTGTGATTCGCCCACCAAAAGGGGTACTTCGTCACACAACACATAATATATCTACATGTGCTATCCAGAACTACAATATTGTAGAATATTTGGCACAAGCACCGTGAGCTATGTCAGCACTAAAAGTATTGCAAACTTGTCCAAGACAAAGGAAAGCTCTACTTTCAGCTGTTGGTGGGGTTGACCCTTAGGACTCCATGCTAGCAATATTCAAGATGGAAAAATGTAAACATCCCCTTTCACACCAGCCTGCATTTCAGGTTCAAATGTTTTTGAAAGGACTGGGTGTACATAGAACTGTTATTCACGAAGGCGCTTCAACTTGTGTCATGTCAGTTTGATGTTGGCTCGCCTTGGGTTCTCCAACCCTATCCCCATCATCGAACTCCCTTAGAGATTTCGATGACCACACTTTCATCCCAAAAGGTTACCTTACCATCTACCCCATCACTTTGAGTGGGAAAACCGTAACAGCGAACGTTGAATTTGTGGAAAAAAAACTCGACAATAATCTATTGTTGGTTGTAGTCGGACTTATGCCATGACTACCATTGTGTCTACAATATTTCGTATCATCCTATTTCCATGTATGGAAGGTTAGTCACAGTGGAATAGTTGTCCTTTTGCACCCCAGATTACTCCCCGTTACCTAGTGGCTCTATACCTTTAGTGGGTGGCATACCTAACTCTTATGCTAGTATTGGTACCATTCTTTTGAAGGATTCTTCCCTGATGGGTTTCTTTCCTCTCCCGCCACCCATGGTTCCACAGACAGTTTCTATGGCCTCATCTATTCCTCATGAACCAACTGATCCCTAGATCCTCCCAACCCCTTCAGACATTGACTCTTATGGAGAACAAATGTCATTATCACTAGCTGAATTGGCCTATCAATCCATTCAATCTGCATCTGACTCTCTAGTCACTTTGGTCACGACCAATGGTATTGCCTCCTCTCTCATAACTACTCCCTCTAACGATCTCCTCAATCAAGTCCTACCTTCGGACGAAGCTATTCGAGAGATCATGTGTTTAGAGGAGAGACCTTGGGAAAACCCTCACCATTGCATTTCGATATTTAATTCGGACACCATACCTATACAAATCCTATATTTTGAAACACCTGAAATCATTCCCTCGAGTTATACAACCATCCAAACTTTGAATTTGGAATGGAACATGGGAAACCTTTCCAAGACACTGCTCATCGATATTTCAATGAAGACAGTGATCGTGGAAAACATACAGATTGAAGAAGATTGCACTCCTAAGGAAATTACAAGCTTCACCTTCCTTTTCAAGGAATTTTGCGGTGTATTTGTTGGTCTTACGAGGAAATGCCTGACATAGACCCATCTATTATCGAGCATGAGATCAAGGGTTATGACAATGCCAAGCCTGTCCGCCAAAGACTTCGACCAGTCCACCCACACAAATCTCCAGCCATCAAGACTGAGGTGGAAAAATTGTTACATGCTAGTTTCGTTTAGCCCATTCCCTTAATGGAATGGGTTTCCAATCTGGTTCATGTAGATAAAAAACAAGGTACCATCCACATCTGTGTCGACTACGGGGATTTGAAAATTGTGTGTCCAAAAGATAATTATCTAACATTGTTCATCAACCAAATAATCAACGATTGCGCCAGTTGTGAGTCCTTCTCATTTATGGATGGTTTCTCAGGCTATAACCAAATCGCCATAAAACCACTAACTAGCACAAAACTACCTTAATTTTCCCTTGGGGAATATTTGCATATAGAAAACTCCCAGTCAATTTAAAGAATTCTGGAGAAACATTTCAACAGCCATGGACTACGCATTCCATGATATCAGATATATTTTACAAGCTTACTTGGACAATCTTCCATCCCATTCCAAGAAGTGAGCCCAGCACCTAGTTCATTTAAAAGAAATTTTTCTTTGGTGCAAGTTCTATAACATATGTCTGAATCCACACAAAAACATTTTATTTGTCGAGTTTGGACGCCTACTTGGTGTCATTGTCTCCAAACATGGGATTAGGGTTAATCCTGATAAGGTAAAGGTAATTACTTAATTTCCCGAACCACAATCCATTCTACAGCTCCAACATTTGCAAGGGAAAGGAAACTTCTTACGACGATTCATTGTAAACTATGTCAAGCTAATGAAAGGCTTTATGCACCTATTAAAGAAGGGAGTATCATACTTGTGGGATGATTAATCCCAACAATCATTTGATGCCTTGAAAAAAGAAATTATATATGCTCCACTGCATAGTGCTCACAACTATGTGCGTGACTTTCTGCTCTATCTAGTAGCCTCGCCATCCTCTATTGGAATGGTGCTGATCCAAAATCATGATGATCTTAGTGAGCATGTGATCTATTATCTCTCGAAAGACATGTCTGGGCCTGAACTCAGATATTCACATGTGGAAAAGTTGTCCTTGGCAGTTGTCTTTGTTGTCAATCGTTTCCGACACTATACACTGTTGCGACAGACTACCGTCATCGTTTTGGAGAATCCCATGAGACAAGTTTTGTCTCGTCAATTCATTGGAGGAAAATATTCCAAATGGATTGTTATCCTCCAGCAATTTGATTTGGTTTTCGCCACTACCAAGGCGAAAAAATCCTTAGTCTTTGCAAAACTATTGTCGGATCTTCCCATTGTTAATCCAAATGAGATAGCCCATGATCCTCTCTCGGATGAATTTGTCTATATGATCAACTTAAATGACCCTTGATATGGTGACATTATGGTATACCTCCAAGCACAACGATTCCGCCCTGAACTATTGTCAAGTGGTCGTCATCGCATCCATCACCAAGCTTGACACTATTTAGTGTTAAACGATAATTTATTTCATCGTGGTGCTGATACAGTTCTCCGACGTCGCCTCGCTCATGAAGAGGCAGAACATATTTTAAATGACTGCCATGCTAGGGCATGTGGCTGTCATATTTATGGCATATCTACTGCCCAGAAAATTCTACGCAAAGGATACTACTGGCCAGCCTTGTTCAAAGATTGTATCAAGCCAATCGAGTAGTGTCACCCTTGTCTAGTATTTACAAATCAAATGTGTGCACCCCCGACCCCCCTACAACTGGTTATCTCTTTCGACGCCTTTGCCAAATGGGGCATTGACTTCATCACATTCAACCCCACTTCCTATGATGGACACAACTACATTATTGTCGTTGTGGACTACTTTACAAAATGGGCCAAAGCCATTCCCACTTTCCAGGCCGATGGAGAAACCATGATGTTACTCTTGTTCAATCAGGTAATCTGTCGCTTCAATGTGCCCCGCACGATCGTTACATACCATGGTTCTCACTTTCAGAATCACATGATGTCTGACTTAACATCGTTGCTCAATTTTTGTCAGGACTAATCATCCTCCTACTACCCCGAGGATAATGGCAAAGTGGAAGTCGTTAATGGCATCTTAAAAACCATGATCTGCAGGTTAGTAGGTAATCACAAAAACCACTAGCACTGCATGTTATATCTTGTGTTGTGGGCATATTGAACTTCAGTTAAAACCTCTACAGGATTCACACCATTTCAACTCGCTTATGGCTTGGAAGCAATACTATCTATTGAGTGCCAAATTCCTTCCCTAAAACTTGTTGTTGAACTCTTTCCTTCCACCACTGTCGAAGAAGAGAATTTTCTATATCTCAATCAGTTGGACGAGACCCATCGAGATGCCACACTAGCACTCGAAGCCCATAAGCATCGGTCAAAGTCCAATATGAGAAAAAGTTCAAACCTCTTTCTTACCAAGAAGGCGATCTTGTTTTACTCTATGATCAAAAGAACAACCTCTTGGGGGAAGGAACACTTCAACCATTATAGATCGGTCCAAATATCATCACCAAGGCCCTCTCAAAAGTGTCCTATGAACTTTAGGACTGTGAAGGAGTCCCGCTTGTAGAGCCCCGAAATGGGCTCTATCTGAAAAAAGTATTATGCCTAGTATTGCACTAGGCATGTGTTTTGTAATTATATGTATTTATAAGTTTTGTTTCCTTTTTTTTGTGAATATATTTTTTAATTTTTTGAGTATTTGTCTCATACATGTTTCTCATTGCGTAAATGTCTTCATTACCCTTACCATATGTAGGATATGTGGATGGTTCCAGTCATCACATTGCATCAGTTTCTTGGTTCATTTACACACCTGAGTCGGAACTACTTTGTTCTAGGGAAGTCTTTCTTGGTACTGCCACCAACAATATTGCTGAGTATATGTCTATGATTTCACTTCTCACTGAAGCGTCATCTCAGGACATCTCCAATCTGGTGGTCAGGTTAGACTCTCAGCTTGTCATTATGTAATTGAAAAATCATTATCACATTCGCAATCCAATCTTGTTACGTCATTATTTAAGGGTACGACTCTTGGAACATCAATTTGAGTTTATTACATATGAACACATTCCTCGAGAATTTAATGTAGTTGCTGACTCATTAGCAAACTATGTATTAGATTGGCATATGTCTCATTTATTATAGATACATGCATGAAAGTAAATATTTACATAGTTAAAAATTTACAAAAAAATTAAAAAATATTTATATCATAAAAATGGAAATATATATATACATATATATCAAATCCAATATTTTACATCAGAAAATTCCCAAAACTTGGGTGTTTTAAGTACAAAAATGGCTCTACTAAGCCTCGCTATAACACCGCTGGCTACACCAGGCTAGTGCTAAAGAGTCTACTTCTCATAAAAACTCAAAACATCTCTAGCTATCCTTTGAAGAGGAACCAGAAACCGCTCATGCACACCAACGATGTGTCACTACATATGAGTGGGAATCTCCCTCATGGGAAGTTGTCGAATGCCCATGCTTAGGCCTTTGAGGTTCCTCCAAACCTCACGGAGACTCTGAGCATCATCTCCATCTTTGGCAGTCGTTGCTCCCATGCCAGCTCCAGGTAGACGGTCCCCCCACCTTGCTTGGCGGGGCATGCCTGCTGGTCACACAGGTGCCACATCTGTGTCAAGCAAACGCTTCATGTCAGTACTTACTCACCCATAAAAACAAAAACATTACATAAATATTCAAAAGATAAAAAATACTTTAAAGTACTCTAAAAAACCTTTCTTACCTTGAGGCCCCCAATGTGTACCAGGTGACAGTATCAAGTCTGGATCTCCTGTAAATTTCACACCTTCATAGGCATAGTCATCAATCATCAAGATCTAGCCACTAAGCCACTCGAAGAAGTCCTCTTCGAAGAAATGTCGGATTGGTACCCCTCGAGTACACAGATCAAGAGAGGCCCATCGCCCTTGATCGGGCTCCCTGGGATCATCATAACCCACACTCATCCACGATCTCATCATGGGCACTCTCTCAAGTACGAAGGACACAATGAGAATACCATACCAAAAAGTCATTTAGGTACGAGTCTTGGAGGCTATCAATTCTACCTTCAGCTGACAAAGAACTGCCTCACACTAGTTAAATATATGAGGTTGTACACAGTCAACAACAAGCAATAGCTGGGCCTTTGTCACTACATGAGGACTCTTGGAACCCGCCAAGCATACAATCATCTACAAAATGGCCCTCATGGACCTTGACCTGATCCTCTCAATGGGGAACATGTTTCTCACTAAGCCATTGTCATATCTATAGTAAGTTTGGACCAACTCAAGGGTGGACCGTCAATCTATCTTACCCCCGATCAGGTTTTCTCGTGCACCTCTGCACAACAAAATCATCAAAAAATAGATATCATCTCTATCAATCGAGAGCTCGTGACCCCCAATCCGGAATGCCCCTTGGTGTTCATCCCATTGTTGGATTATCTAACTTAGAAGTTCTTCCTGACCCTTCATCAAGTCAAGCCTTGCATACTTCATTAAGCCACATCTTTGCAGTGCAAGTATGCATGCTGGATCATTCAACATCTGTATTTCTTGGCTATAATGAGCTCTTTCTCCCCACATACTCATGATGATGGCCCCAAACCTACAGAAAAGAACCCAAAAATCAATCAAAATGATGGAGAAATGCAAAACAAATCATATGATAATGTTTGTAAGTGCGCCCATACAGCCTAATGCCCCCCCTTAGGGCCCACAAGGCCTGCTAACACCATCCTCTAGGTCATGACGGGTGTTTAACACCCCTCTAGACCTAGAGGGGAGCGTTAGTTGCATTATATGAGCTAGGGCTTCCCAAAATTCAAAAAATCCACCCCTAATGTAGCTGAAAAAGGTTAAATAATGCAAGATAAAGGTTTGGCCATCTACCTAGAACAAATGGCACATCGAATGGTCACCTAGATTGCTCGTAATTGTCCAGGGAAGATCTACTCCTCTTTCACTCTAGAACACTCTCACAACACTCAAATGATGCAAATGGTGAAAATGGAGGCTCAAAAATCCTCCTTATAGTCACTCTGGAGGTATGACTCAACTTAATTTGTCATTGAAATAGAAGTTGTTCATTTCCTATGATATTTATCATGCGCTACTATGATATATTGTCAATATTACTCATGCTTTGATGAAGGGGTTTCAGGGTTGAATCGCGAAAATGACCATGTTTGATTCACCATGAACGCTTTCTTTTATGGGATATTTTCTCGCTCTTGAATTGAAAAATCCCCGAGTTTTCATCATCGGGCTCGTAAAATTCCTAAGACGACGATATGAGTGCTTTCTTTTTTGGGACTATTCTCACTCTTAAATTGAAAAATCCCCAAGTTTTTTCCTTCTTCGGACTCGTTAAATCTACGAAGAAAGCATGAGAATTTCTTTTACCTCTTTTTCCTCACTCATTAACTAAAAATATACCTCGAGTTTTCTTCATTTGACTCGTTAAAATTTTATGAAGATCTATTGAGTTTTTCATCGTGTGACTCATTAAAATTTCACGACGAATATCGAGTTTACTCCATCCCCTCATACTCGTAATAAAATGAGGCAAACGTCAATTGAGAATGGGTTTATCACTTTATCCAGACTCACTAGACTAACTTACAAAAGAGGAACCATGTCTAGTATATTGTTAAACCTTTGTCACACGTAGTTAACAACTATGACAAAGGACCCCCCTAGAGTCACTCTTTACGATCTTTTCAGACTCTCAAGATATGAAAAGACCACCGATTTTACCCGTCTGGCCTTTTTAAATTAATCGTATGGGGAAAATTGGACAACACAATTGCTTTATGTTAGTATTTTGGAAATATTTTTTTGGCAGTAGTCATTCCCTTGAACATGGCACTCCCTTAGCAAAACCTTCTTTATGACGACCTCTCAAGATGAACCTTACCATCCTATGAGTTTAGCCTATATACCCCAATGTTCTTGCATCTATGTATCCTAACACTCTTTGGTGTTCATGAATCTAGTGCTGCTTGGTTAAAACCTTTGTGTTGTGCCTTCTATTGTTTAAGGGATCCATTTATCCTCTGCTTCCTCCATCAAACCATCAAACATTTACTTCCATAATGTGCTATGTTTATTTGACCCAATGCTCAAACTATTCTTGAAAAATAAATCATTCTTGTCCCATTTAGTGTCGACTGGTGTAGGACACATTATTGCCTACCTTTTGACAGGTCTCTTCCTATCGACTTCAACACTCTATCTAAGAAGCAGATCAAGAAACACATCAACGCCTTGGAACTTGTAGACATAATTGGTAGGTTACCTTGTGTTTTATCTGGGGTTTTCATTATTGTCTCCTCGCCGAACGATTATACGAGTGTTTGACAACAAAAAAATTATTCACACTCACTAGATTGTACTATGCATATTGGATACCATCGCCATTATTGGTGGTCTTCCTCGTGTCTGTTAACAATCTTCATTATTGACTGGTAATCAGATGATTTTGTGCATGTTTTACCTCAATGCCTTTATTCACATGTATCAAAAAATGTTGTTAATAGGAAGTGGAGATTAAGACCTTTGGTAGAGGCTTACATCACTTAGCCTTGTTTCCTCTCCCAATCTACATATATTATTTTTTTGAGATAGCTCATCAAGATGATCCTATTATGACACAAGTTCCACATTATGCTTATCGGTGGACATGATCATCATATCTCTTTGTTGAGAAAGCACCCTAACATAGCTATTGATCGTGGGAATGCCCAACTTAGGACATGATTTTAGATTTTATATATATGTGGTTGTATTAGGTTTCTCGTAGTCTTGAAGCTCTAATCCTCTCTTTCTCTTTTCCAGACACGACAGTTATAATGTATTTCGGCCATCGTCTTTGCCTCTGATCTCACACTTTAGGGGGCATCTATTATACAGGAAAATGACCTCCTCATCAGCTCAGAGGAGAAAGGCAAGATGATTGAAAGATTGACCAAGTTCACAGGCCTATTTTCCAAGATAACGCTCCCAAAGAACTAGCAAGGTGCTTTACAAAGCTTCCTAGCCATGAATCAGGTGCATTAGTCCCTAGGGTAACTATCTATGTTGCCTTGAGGGCAGCATTAGTCAACTCTAGTGAGTTTCTGGAGGTCAAAGGAGCGGGTTGACCGAATAATATCCCTATATTCACTCATATGTCAGCCCATAAAGTAGGGAAACATCCAGATTCGACCTGTTTGAGGAATTACTATTCCTAACAGAGTCTAACAAATAGGGAAAGAGCGATAAAGCATGGAAACATCTCATATTTTTCCCAAAATAACTCATGAAAGAATTGGAAAGGCTTATCCTTTCATTCTATATATTTGAGGTTGGGGGGATTGTGAATGAGGTCGAAAGTATTGAAATGATTTCCTATTGGCTGTCAAAGATTTTCATTAGTCATTGGCTCATCAAGAGGTTAAGAAGATAGAAAGAGACAGGAGCTGGAGGAGTAAGGGAAGGTTGATGCAATTGATGGTTGTAATAACTCTTTCCTATCATTAATATAGACCTTCAGTTGTGTTGTCCACCCCATGTCGTTGGTACTATGATTTATTTACATGTTTATGCAATGCTATTGATTATGAGTAGCTTAGGTATGTGTAGTTAGATATACTTATGTATTCTTGTATTGATTGTCAAGGTTATATGCTGTGATATTAAGCCTCCTCTTGTCTATGTGTAGGTGTTTATCTATGAGCTAGCTGAGAGGTCTTCCACTCCACTACTTTGAGTTCTCCAGCAACACCACACTAAGATCTGAGGTAACAATATTTCTTCTTACTTTGATCACAATTTCACTAATACGTATATGTGCATGTATCTTTGTTCCAACTACAACTAATCTGACTGTCTGCCAAGGATCTCGGGAAGGTCCTTGGGGGTATTTCCACAACAATCACTTGTGCATTAATCCCTATAGCAATATTTTATTGAGAATTTTTGTACAACACTTGGAAGGGGAGGCCCGTAAATGCTTTAGAACTCTTCCCCAAAATAGTATCAATATTATGGATAGGCTGATTAACCTATTCTTATAGCAATATGGTGTAAAAAAGAGTAACCAGTGGTGGCTCACAGAAATTTCCACTTTAAAATTAAAACTTTATGAGTTAGTTTCTAATTTTAACTAGAGTTTACAAAATTTTATAACCTTTTACCTGGTATTATGCAACCATATGACACCACCACAGTCGTTTCTTATTCCACGACTCTTGATGAAGACTTATCATATGCTTTGCAAGAAAGAGAACCGACTACTTTAGTTGATGCTCAATCTAAGGCTTGTTCTTGTGTGGGAAACCTCATTTCTACTAGGAAACGTTCCTCTCATGATAATCAATCCGATGGTAAGAAGAAGATGTTTGACACATCGTAGCAACTTCCGGCTTCCTCCTCCTCCCAGGATCAGAAAATTGAGGAAATGTCGAATCTTATTAAGTCATTAAATAATAAAATCCAATGCCTTGAGGTTGGAAACAGGGAAGTTCCTCCACCTCTTGCAAACCCCTTTGCACAACTCAAATTCCATCCTAATCCACCAAATAGAAATCCCAATTTTTTGCTAAGAAATCAAGCCCCTTATCATCATCCTCCACAAATGTTGCAAAGAGGGAAAAGACTAGACGAGCCCCACATTTAGGCTCCTCTAAGAAATAATGATAACCTTGTTGATGAATACAACAATGATGTTGCTAGTCAGTAGATGAATCCTGAAGAGGATGAGTACCCTAATGTTCCATTAATACCTTTGAGGTGCATGACCAAGACACCTCTGATTATATAGAACATGATTTTTGGGATCCTCAGCTTTGGCCTTTTGCAAAATAGCTAGAAGCTCAATTTCAACATAAATATATTCTTAGACCCAGGAAGGGCCATGTTCCTCAGAAAGAACCCACACCTCAGCCCCTTCCGTGCAAGGATAAACCATCCATACCCCAAGAACCTAACCCACTTGAGGTTGATCCACCTTTTGCGCAAAGATTTAACCTACAAAATGAGTTGAACAAACCCAAAATTAGTATGCCTTTAACTAAATTCGTTAAGCTTCCTAACTATAAATAATAAATTGATTATTTTTTCAAAATTTCATATTGAACATCTCAATAAATGGGGTTGAAATACGTTATTAATATCCAAGACAAAGCTCCCAAAATTACTTTTGGTCCCATAAAACAAAAAGATGGTAATTCAGTTCCCCCTTTCTATATTAGCTTAAAGATTCATGATTGGAATATTCACAATTGTATGCTATATTATGGCGTCTCTCATAATATCATGCCAAAAGGAATTATGGATAAACTCAGACTAAACATAACTTGAGAGTATCACGATCTTTATTCTTTCGATTCCTGTAGTGTTAAATGTCTAGGTGTAATTAAAGACCTGGTTGTAGTTATAGCCCAGGTTCCTGTTAAAAGTATCGTTATGGACATAGTGGTATTTGACATCCCTCCTAACTACACAATTCTCCTATCAAGGATTTGGAGCATTAAGGTCGATCACTCATTGCAACTTGATCTCTCCTATGCCACCATACCCATATTTGCAAGGGGAACACGCTAATTATACAGAGAATCTAAGTTAACTTATATCATTAGTTCATAATAGCATCCCAAGAACTCACTAGTCTATACCTTTGACGATAATATGGGAAATTTCCTCTTCGTTTTTTCAGACACAGAAAAGGCATTTATTTGTGAAAAATATTCCTCAATCCCCCTACTGGAAGATTTTAATGCCATTTGGAAAATGTAATTTTATGGGGCCTCCTCTAGGGCAGGTTCTAGTGTAGGTGTTGTTTTTATACCACCATCTCAACGCAGTATTACTTACTCTTTTAAATCAAATTTTGAAGCTACTAATAATATAGCAGAGTATGAGGCTATAGTACTTGGATTATAGACTGCGCACAAACTAGGCATTCAAAATCTATAAATCTTTGGAGACTCCAAGTTAATAATTAAACAAGTGACAAATAAATGTCAAACTAAACATCCTCAATTGCGAGCTTATAGGATCAAGCCTGGGATTTAATTGATAATTTATTTTCCGCTATCAATTTTACTACTATTCCTAGGGAAAGAAATCAACTAGCGGATGCTCTTGTTGTTAATGTTGCTAATTTTACCCCTCCCACTAGCCTTAAATTAAAATTTGAGATCAAAGTCCTCTATATACCTTCTATACCTGATAACATAAAACATTGGTAGGTATTTGAAGATGATTAAGAAATTAAAAAATTCATTGAGATGATTGGTGAATTTTCATATGATCTGAAATTGAAGATCTTAGATTACTTTTAAGGTATTACACACTCATGTGCATGGATTTTCCTATATTACTTAGTGCAACGGATTGATAATATTGCGAATAATATAGACAATTGAACAGTTAGAGAAACATAATAGAAAAACACACATAAACACAGCAAGTTTAATATGGAGTTCACCCAAAACTCTTGGGCTACGTCTCCCGGTCCAGCCTTCAGTGGTGACCTCTCTATTATGTCTTCAAGAGTAGAGTTTTACAAAATGTGAGCTCAAAATGAGTCTCAACACAACAGATACAAAATAGCAGGAGTTTTGATTGAATCCCTCAAGCCTCTCTGAGTACACATACTCTTCCTCTCACTCTTTGTCTCTATGTTCTCTCTGTCTCAGCACTGCTTCCCCTCTATCTCTATCAATCTATGGCTTTAAAGCCAATCGGTGTTGTCTTCTCATTTCCCCTTCTCTAGCTCTCTGGCTCCTGGCCTCTGTATGCTCGAATCCCCTTCTGAGCATTAGCAATCATGGCATAACGTCTTCAAGGAAGGTGGCCACTTGTTCTGCAACGAAAGGGACCATCAGGCCTTTGAAATCCCCCAAAATAGTCTTCTCTATTTACACAAAGAAAAACTGTAAAATATGGGAAAAATCTGCCAAATCAATGTTTATCAGACTTCAAATATTATGAATTCCGCCCTATATGCCATCGGGTCCACCTTTAAATCATTATAGCATGTCACAAATGCCCATTCCATGGTTTCCCTTTGTATTTGAAAAATACATTAAAACACTGAAAATATCACAAAAAGGCTTTATGGAAAACTTGAAATGTTATATATTTGCATCTATAAGTTCCATCGGGTCAGGTTTTATATCGCGAAGGTGTACAGAGATTATCCACCCAAAAAGGTGGTTTTCTCATGCCACATGTCAGCTAGTGGATGGGATTGGGCGGAGCCCATCCAATACCACTTACCGCCTAAGGCCTGCCCGAAATACTACCCATTACGGAACTCAAAACATATATATCTGCATGTATATCCCTTTCGGGTCCAGATTCATCACTTTATTCGCATTTCCTTTGTTTTTCGTTTATTTACGAAAATACGAAATACATTGAAAAAGCCCTTTTACCGAACTTGAAATATTATCAACTTTCATCCATAATCCTATCGGGTCCGGCTATCGCGGTCGCAAGTATATCGACCCCGCTCCTTTGTATTCTACTGATGCGATATCGTGAGTTAACTTGGGCTGTCGATCTGTGCGCTTGATTGATGGTCCTCGTTGACCCGCACTAATCGCGATCGCAACTGTTATATAGTCACCTCCGATAGCCTCCGCCTATCACCGCCAATTGTGATATGCTGATCAGATCTGGACTATTGATTGGACAAATCTGACGACTCTTGTGCAAAGTTGTTTTGACCTCCAATAGGCTCTATTTCCGCTGTTTCCTTGTGTTTTTCACTCTTGATAGTGTAATCCGCCATTTTTAAAGGTTCTTCTTATGCGATAGTTTTGGATGTTTGAAGACTTAGAGGGTGTTTAGGATCCATTTTGGATCACGCCTTCCCACTAAAAAAAAAATTGGACCACCAAAATTTGGTTTTCAAGCATCGATCAAGTGAGGATACAACTTCCTCACTTGTCCAATCTCTATCCATCATGCACTTCTTGGTTTTGAACCTTTGAGTCCGATTCAGATGTACTCAACATCCCCTCTACACGTAGTTCTCACCTTCCTGTCCAGAACTGTATCTTCTTGCAACTCATTGAGATATTCAGGCAACAGATCATCAATAGAAGGCAACTAAATTTTCTCTTCAGGATCTTCAATCAATGAAGGTTCAAACAATCTCAAGTTCTCTGCATTAATGACTAAATAGATATGCATATAAGCTGGTAATCAAGGTGAAAAGAATTTTCACCAATTTTCTCAAGTATCTTGAAAGGCCCATACCTTATTGGCTTCAACTTCTTACCTTCACCTTGCATTCTATCGTTGTTGTTGTACAGCCGGACTTGATCACCAACTTGGAAGCTATGCTCAATTCGATGCTTGTCATGCCTTGCCTTGTACTTGGCCTGGCTTCTTTCTAACTATTCCTGCACTGCCTGGTGAATTTCTTGGATCTGTTCAATGAACTTGGTTGCTTTGTCCACATCACTGTGTCCATCAACTTCTATGTCTTTTCCAAAGACAAAATCCAAGTGAGACTTTGGTGTAAAACCAAAAACAGTCTCAAAAGGAGATCTTTGTGTAGAAGAGTGCTTGGCATAGTTGTAAGCATGTTGCACATAACACAAATGTTCATCCCAAAGCTTGGGATGCTTGCTACAATAGCACTTGAGCAACTGGATCACTGTCTTGTTGACCACCTCTGTTTGGCCATCTGTTTGTGGATGAAAGGCTGTGCTCTTCTTCAGTCTGGTGTCCATCAATTCCCACAGACTTGACCAAAACTTCCCAACAAATTGGGAATCTCGATCAGATACAATGGAAGCGGGTAACCCAAAATGAACCCATACACACTGAAAGAACAACTTCGCTATTTGTTCAGTTGTAATCTACTTGTTACAAGGTATTAGAATACACATTTTGCTGAACTTGTCCACAATAACATATAAATAGTCATGACCTTTTCTAGATTTGGGCAATCCCCCAACAAAGTCCATGGAAACACTTTCCCAAGAATGAGAAGGAACTGGTAGTGGAGTGTACAAGCCTAATTTTCTATTTTTGGGCTTGCTTTTAGCACACATGGTACACCCTTTAATATATCTAGAAACTGTTTCATGCATTCTTAGCCAATAACAGAACCTTTGCAGCTGTGCAACTATTTTACTTACACCAAAATGACCTGATATAAGAGAAGTATGTGCTTCTAAGATTATGTTAACTCTTTCAGTTTGAGGAATGCATAACTTTCCCAAATGATATAAGAGTTGGTCCTTAACATAATAATCCAATTCTTCTACTTGTTTTCCATGACTTAAAGTTGCATATACATCTTTAAAATCTATATCTTGAGAATATTGTTCAATGTAGCTTTCATGCATTACTAAGTTATGCTTAAGTATAGTAGAGGCATTTATGATTGGCCTGGATAACATATCTGCAACCTTATTGTGTATGCCCTTCTTATATATGATGACATATGAAATTGTTGTAGAAAACCCATCCACCTATAGTGTCTTGATTGCTGCAATTTAGTTTGTGAGTACAAATACTGAAGTGGTTGATGATTTGTATGGATGATTGTTTCTTTGCCCAGTAAGTAATGTTTCCACTTTTTCACACTCTGTACTAATGCATACAATTCTTTATCATATGTGGGATAATTAACTACTGCAGAATTAAATGTCTCAGAATGATAGCATATGGGTTTACCGTGTTGCATCAACATTGCTCCCATGGCATAGTCACTGGCATCTGTTTCAATCTCAAATGGTCGTTGAAGATCTGGCAGTGCTAGTACTGGTGTTCTATTAATTTTTTCTTTTAAGGTGTCGAAGGCTTTCTATTGTTTTCCTCCCCACTAAAACACCTTATTCAATCCTGTTAAAGCATGTAAGGGAGCTGCAATCAAGGAAAAGTTAGCAATAAACTTTCTCCAATATTGTGTTGCTCCTACGAAGCTCCTAACTTCTGTAGCAGACTTGGGTTTAGGCCAGTTCACAATGACTTCAACCTTAGATGGATCTATCTTGAATTCACCACCCCCTACAATATGACCCAAATAATTTAAAGATGTTTTTCCGAATTCACATTTTGATAATTTCACATAGAGATTTTTTCCTTTCAAAACATCTAAAGTTTGCTTTACATGCTTCAAGTCTTCTTCCCATGTTTTACTGAAAACAAGAATGTCATCTAAATATGCAATTATAAAATCATCAATAAAAGGTCTGAGTACATCATTCATAACTCTCATGAAAGTGGCAGGAGCATTAGTTAAGCCAAAACGCATAACCGGTAATTCATACAGCCCTTGCTTTGTTTCGAAAGCAGTCTTCCATGCATCTTGTTCTACTACTCAGACCTGATGATAGCCACTACGCAAGTCCAACTTGGAAAAGTAAACTGACTCTTTCAGCTAATCTAATAGATCATCAATGTGAGGAAGAGGATAATGACTCTTGATCGTTATTTTATTCAGTGCTCTGTAATCAATGCACATCCTCCACGAACCATATTTCTTTCTCACCAACACAATTGGGGATCTGCATGGTGATGTGCTTGGTCTTATGAACCCTTTCTCGAGCAGCTCCTATACCTTCTTCTTGATCTATGTATTCTCTAAAGCGGATAACCTGTACATTCCGACGTTAGAAAATGGAGCATCTTGCTGCAAATGAATATCATGTACTATTTCCCTTTTGGGTGGCAGACCTTTAGGTTCTTGAAATAGGATACGATATTCTAAAACAACTTTTTCTAAATCAATTTTCTGTTTAGCATCATAGCCCTCAAATACATTGGTTTTATCAGGGTTCTTTTCCTTTACAACCATTAGTAAAAATTGCTTGCATGAATTTACAATTCTTTTCATATGTCCTGAGTTTATGAGAGTGTAGTTATTTTTGAGTTTATGAGCTCTTACAATATATTCTATTCCATCTTTGGTGAGTTGATACTTATTTTCAGCTATATAGAATATGTCTTTTCTATCATACAAGTAAGGACTTCCTAAAACAATACCACATATATCCAAGGGAACTATATCTAACTCAACCTTATCTACAAATGTTGACCCAAATGCAAACCTAAGTTTACATTGTCTAGTCACTTGTAGCTTTGCTTTATCACATACCCAACCTAATGGATATGGCTTCTTGTGAGGTGTGGTTAGTAATCCCAACTTCTTTACAATTGCTTCAGAAATCAAGTTTACTTGTGATCCACTATCAAATAAAGTATCAATCTTTTGATGCTTGGAAATAACTCTAATATGAAAAAGCTCGTGTCTTTTCCTCTCATTTTCTTCATTATCAATAGATTGTACAAAATTACTAGTAGATGCTTTAGAATTTTTACCTTTTATACCTGTAGCTATGGCTATCATTTCATCACCTGAGTCTGACCCCAAATATTTCAGAATAGCAGCAGTAGTCTTCTTCTTCTTACCACCGAAATTTTTGGGTTTCAGCTCTGGATGCAAAGACTAGCAGTGTTTATCATCATGTACATCCTTCTTACAGTGAGTGCATGAAGCTTTGTCTTTCTGTACAGCGTTTGCCTTCCTCTCTTTCCATCTCAGCTTCTTCTTTTCCTTGTTCTTGCTTGCAGAGGGCATTGATGATCCCCCAATCTCTAAGTTCACATTCTTGCCTCTAGCCTCTAGATGTGTAGCCTAAACTGATACATCATCTAGGCTAGTGGGGTTAAAGATGAGAATGGTGTGCTTCAAATAGCTATGTAGACCACCTATATACTTCAACAAAGTTTCAGGTGAGTCTAGAGAAGTTCCAAGAATTAAAACTCTTTTTCTAAATTCCTGGGTGTAGCTTTGCACACTTTGGCCCTTTAATTGGCGAAGATTTTTCCAAATCATCATTGCTTGTTGCATATAAGCTAGAGGATAGAACTTTTTTTTAATGGCAGAAACAAATTTATTCCATGTAGAAAGAATTTTACCGTGCTTCTTCAAATCAGCTTGGGTCCTGCCTTCCCACCACACTAGGGCAGTTCCTCCAAGGCAAAGGCTAGCCAATTGAATTTTACTCCTTTCTGAATCGATGTTCTGCACCCTACAATACACATCAATCTGTCTGATCCAGTTATCTAGATTTTCTGCATTTAATTCCCCATCATAGATTGGCAAATGAAATTTTACATCTAATTTAATTAAGGATGTTTTCTTCTTTTTCTTTTCAAGGCTAGAAGGAGGAGTTGATGGAGGAGGCTGCTCCCCTTTACCTTTGCCTTATGAATGAGCAACTAGAAGAGGTTCCTCTACTCCTTTGCCTTGTTCGAGTGTTGAGGTGCTTTCACCTTGATCCTTCTTAAATTCTCGATACATTTCTTCCACCATGGCTCTCATATTCATGAAACTGTCCATGAACTGAGATTCTGATTCCAATGGCACCTCTCCAACCATTCTCCTCTGAGCGTAGACTCTTCCAATCTTTGGATTAGTCTCAACAAGCTCTCATTCTCCTAATTTGAGCTTTGACCTAGTTAGCATTCAAAAATGTAGCACAAGCTTGTCTAACCTTAGCAAACCTAAAACTCTCATACCACTTGATCTGAAATTGAAGTTCTTAGATTACTTTTAAGGTATTACACACTCATGTGCATGGATTTTCCTATATTACTTAGTGCAACGGATTGATAATATTGCAAATAATATAGACAATTGAGTAGTCAGAGAAACATAATAGACAAACACACATAAAAACATCAAGTTTAATATGGAGTTTACCCAAAACTCTTGGGCTATGTCTCCTGGTCCAGCCTTCAGTGGTGACCTCTCTATTATGTCTTCAAGAGAAGAGTTTTACAAAATGTGAGCTCAAATTGAGTCTCAACACAACAGATACAAAACAATAAGAGTTTTTCTTTAATCCCTCAAGCCTCTCTGATTACACAGACTCTTTCTCTCACTCTCTGTCTTTGTCTTCTCTCTATCTCAGCACTACTTCCCCTCTGTCTCTGTCAATCTGTGGCTTTAAAGCCAATCGACGCTGTCTGTTTGTTTCCCCTTCTCAGACTCTCTGGCTCTCGGCCTCTATCCACTCGAATCCCCTTCTTAGTGTTAGTAATCATGGTGTAATGTCTCCAGGGAAGGTGGCCACCCGTTCTACAACGGAAGGGACCATCGAGCCTTTTAAATCCCCAAAAATAGTTTTCTCTGTTTACACAGAGAAACACTGTAAAACATGAGAAAAATCTGCCAAATCACTGTTTGTCGGATTTCAAATATTATGAATTCTTCCCTATATTCCATCAGGTCTACCTTTAAATCACTATCGCATTTCGCAAATGCTCATTCCGTGGTTTCCCTTTGTATTTGAAAAATACATTAAAACACTGAAAATATCACAAAAAGGCTTTATGGCAGACTTGAAATGTTATATATTTGCATCTATAAGTTCCATTGGGTCTAGTTTTATATCACTATCGCATATCCACCATTGATCTGAGTGATCTTGATCCAACGGTTGAGATTCATTTCGGGTGGCGAAGGCGTACGGAGATTACCCGCCCAAAAAGGCAGTTTTCTCACGCCACGTGTCGGCCAGTGGATGGGATCGGGCGGAGCCCATCCAATACCACTTACCGCCTAAGGCCCACCCAAAATCCTACCCATTACAGAACTCAAAACATATATATCTGCATGTATATCCCTTTCGGGTCCGGATTCATTGCCTTATTCACATTTCGTTTGTTTTTCATTTATTTACGAAAATACGAAATACATTGAAAAAACCCTTTTACTGAACTTGAAATATTATCAACTTTCGTCCATAATCCTATCAGGTATGGCTATCACGGTTGCAAGTATATCGGCCCCGCTCCTTTGTATTCTACCAATGTGATATCGCGATTTAACCTAGGCCATTGATCTGCGCACTTGATCGACAGTCCTTGTTGACCTGCACTGATCGCGATCACCACTGTCATATAGTTACCTCCCATAGCCTCCGCCTGTCACCGCCGATTGCAATATGCCAATCAGATCTAGACCGTTGATCAACCAGATCCAACGGATCCTGAAAAGTTGTTTTGACCTCTGATAGGCTCTATTTCTGCTGTTTCCTTGTGTTTTTCATTCTCGTTAGTGTAATTCACTATTTTTAAAGGTTCTTCTTGTGCAATAGTTTTGGATGTTTGAAGACTTAGAGGGTGTTTAGGATCCATTTTGGATCATCATATTCCTACATAGACGAGGATGAAGAAATCAATCAAGCAAGTGCTAATGTCACAAACCTTAAAACTAAAATTGGAAAACACAATGTAATTCAATTAAAAAAATATTATATCCCCAGAGGACTGATTCCTTTAGAAAATATTTTTGATCGAAATTATGTTGTTCCCAACCTAGCATTAAATCATTCAAATATAGAAGTAGAGCTAGTGAACATTGCTCATACTGGTGAAAGTAATTTAGTTAACTTATCTCGACTGTTACCCTTTGATATAAAAGAGAAATATGCCAAGCTTTTGTCTAAATTTACCGATGTATTTTACTGGTCATAAGATGACCTCAAATCGTATGACCAAAGTATTATAGAACATTGTATCCCTTTAAAAGAAGGATTCAAACCTTTCAGAAAAAATCTTAGACACATCAACCCCCTCTTGCTTCCCCCCATTGAGAAATAAATTAAAAACCTCTAGATGCCAAGATAATTCACTACAAGAAAAAGGTCATTGGTGAGGGCCATGCCTGTGACAGACCTTTAAGGTCTGTCACCAATGTCGCATATCGTGACGATCTTTAAAAAAACATTGTTGTAAGTGTATATAGTGATAGTCCTTTAAGGTTTGTCATCAAAGCAATTTTCAATGACACTTTTGGTGAGGGTCATTAAAGGCCCGTCACTAATTCTCCCTTTGGTGACACTTTTGGTGAGGGTCGTTAAAGGCCCATCACTAATTCTCTCTTTGGTGACACTTCTAGTGACGATATTTTATTGACCAACACCAATGATCTTTTTGGTTACTTTTGGTGACGGTCAATAAATGTTCGTCATCATTGATCATTCCAATGAGTTTTTTATGACACTTCATGCCTATGACGAACCTTTAAGGTCCATCACCAATGTCGCATGTGGTGATGGTCTTTAAAAGTTGTTTTTGTAAGTGTATATAGTGATGGTCCTTTAACGTTTGTCACCAAAGCCATTTTCAATGACACTTTTGGTGAGGGTCGTTAAAGGCTCGTCACTAATTCTCTCTTTGGTGACACTTTTGGTGAGGGTCGTTAAAGGCCCATCACTAATTCTCTCTTTGGTGAGACTTCTAGTGACGATATTTCATTGACCCTCACCAATGCTCATTTTGGTTACTCTTGGTGATGGTCAAAAAATGTTCGTCATCATTGATCATTCCAATGAGTTTTTGATGACGTTATGTATCTGTTACTATATTTTTTGTCAAAATGTAATGATTTAAAACTGCTATTGTGGAGTCTTTTTCATTATGTGTCAAGGTCTTGGTCACCTCAGGCCTAGGTGCCTTAGAAACCTCATCCTGTTTTCTTTATGACCCCACCTCCAAGGGTTGTACTAACATGGTTTGGTGTTGGCTTGGTGAAGTGGTTATATGCGTTTTCAAGGTTGCCTCAATGAAGGTGTCCCATGTCATATTCTTCTCTTTCAACTAATGGATTACTATAACCTTTATCAGGCTATGGTGAAAGAAATTGGGATAATTCACTTTTCTTTTCAATTTCACCCTTTCAGACATTTTGGTTAGGCTCCTATACAAGTAGCTAGACAAATTTAGAGACTTGGCAACTGTAAAGTGCATGAGCAGTCTTATGTGGTATTGATATAGCTTAGAAAATCTACTCTCACATGTGAAGAACTTCATGACAACCTTCATCAATGGTGCATAGCTCTCCAACAAGTATCTGAATGGGAAAACATGTGAGTGAGCTCCTTTGTATTGTGATTTCAAGTAGGGGTTGTACTATTCTAGGTCTAGGTTCATGCCTTTGAACCAATTTTCACCATGGTTTGGTATGCTTGTAGCTTGAGAGATGGCATCCACTGAAAACATGAAATCAGTCCTTGCAATGGTGACCTTGTCTTCCTTCAAGGTGAGTGAAAATATACCTGTGAGATGCTCATGGTAACCAACTTCCTGCACTCTTTGAAAAACCCTAAACAATTGACATCTTCACAACATTTCATGACAAATGGGGAGGAGGTGGTTTCATTGTAATTAGAGGGCTCAAACCTCAATATCCTTCCCCCCTTGTTGTATTTCCTCTTCTTTGATGGTGATGAGTCAGGCTCCATACTTCAAACCCTAGGTGAAAGGCAAGCAAAAATAGTAAAATTTGCTACTGTGAGGGAATGAGGTGTTATGATGGACTTAGGAGTTACCTAAATTTGTAAGGAAATTTAAGAGGGTAGGGGACGATGTCAGTGAGTAGGGGAAAAAGGAATTTTGGGAAATGAGTGAGGGGAGGGGGTGGAAAAGGCCAAAACATAGGCCTATCCTAGAAAGAGATAGGGTAGATTAGGGTTGGATCTTTCCTTAGCATGTCTAGCACTCGTTGACACCCCCTCATATTCATTCATTTCTGTGAATTTTTACCTAGTTCTCCCTTTTGTTTCCCTAGCACTCCCTAAAAATCCTTGGTATGGATTGGCACACCTTAGCACTCTTCGACATGCCTTGCCACTCCATAGAATGTGTAATACTCCCTAACACACATTGGCAGTTGGCACATGTTGGCACTTGGAAAGTATTAGCATGCTTGGCATGCGTTGAGTTGCCTTGGTATGATTTGGCATGGTTTGGAACGGATTAATATTAAAGCTATTTGAGATCAATTATTGGAAACTAGGAGATAAGTAACAAAGGAAGATTTCACACTTAGAATGCACTAACACTTGGCACTTGGCACGTATTGGCACCTACACTACCACAAAAAGGCCTTTAGGGGAGGTTTGGATTGCAATGGTCTTACCAAAACCACATCTAAATGTGTTTTTAGGATTTAGGGATAGTTTTCGGAAACCCCTCGAAAGTCAGGAAAAAATGAACTTTTTGCGTGGTTTTATAACCACCGCCTCTAAAAGTGTTTTCTCATGTTTTTTTTTTGGAGCGTGGGGGGCGGGGGGGAGGGAGGGGGGGATGCGAATTGGTTGGGGGGAGGGTTAAATAATGTCCCCTAAATATATTTTTCATGCCAATTTTTAAATGCCCCCCCCCGGAAAGTCATGAAAAATATCTTTTTTTTTTGTGGCGGGGGGGTTCTAACAACTACCTCTAAAAAAAATTTCTCATGACTTTTCTGAGGGAGCTATGGGGAAAGGGGAGGTCCAAGCATGGTTTAGTAAGATCTATATTCCTAGCATTAGAGAATGAGAAGTCTGCTTAGGACCTAATGTCATATGGGCTAAGGGGCCTAGAGGGAAGGCAACAAAATTAATTGATAGGGGAACCCACAAAAGTGATGATAAGGGGTATTAGGGGCCCCATTATCACAACCCATAAGCCCTTAACCCATAACCGCTAAATTACCTATCCCCTTAACCCCCAATCCATAATCCCATAACATGTACACTAATAAATCATAACCTATTAACCCCTTGACCCATTACACATAAAGCCACTAAACCCTAATATAAAATCCACGAAACCCTTAAGCCCTAACCCCTAACTTATGACATTATGCTTCCAAATATGTGAACTCAACAAAAAAACACACTTTAAAATACTTGATTGTCTCTCAACATGTGAAAGAAAAAATAAACCCTTACCCTAGTCTTCCTCTATTGTCAATTTGGTACTTTTATCACAAGATCCCTTCTCTTCTTTGGAAAGAGGACATAAACAATATTTTAGATGTTTCTAAATGGAATACTCTTCACCTACGTCCTTCTCCTTTATACCCATGTGATGGGAATGCTAATTTTCATATTCTTGACTATGCCATTCTCCTTTTATACATGTGACCCTTAACTATACCATGGAATCGTCCAAAAAATTATTAAAGAATGGGAGCTCCTCTTCATACATGAAGCTAGTGGAATGTGACAAATTATCCAAAATTCCTCCAAATATGTGATTTGTTCCTTGGGAAATGTGAAAGGTATCATAAATTGGAAAATATGCATAAATATTTGCAGCCATGTTCCCTAAATGTGAAATTTTTCCTACTCAAACTAGCATCCTAGTTATGCAAGACTCATAAGGTGTCACTTTCAGTCAACTCAGGGTTGTTGGCACTGTCACATTAGCAATGAATCCTCTCACTTTGGATTACATATTGAATATTGGGGGTATCCCGAGGTGCAAATTTATGGGGTCTTTTATGTGACTGGCTGAAAACCATCTTTACATTGGATGGTTCAACATCTTGATGATCCGTATCCTATTGACTACAACTTTTGTATTGATTATTTCTCTATGACACTCGTCAAGGTTGGTTATTCTCGAATGACTTGGATCTTAGTTGAATCCACATCCACTCCTTTCTCATCAATAACGTACCCAAAATATTGATGTTTGTTCATGCCAAAGGAGAAGTTTTCCAAGTTAGCAAATAGCTTATGCTACTCTAGAGTATGTAAGTCCTACTGAATATGTTGCAAATGCTCTTCCTAACCCTTGTTGAAGATGAGGATATCATATAGATATACAACCACAAATGAGTTGGTGAAAGGCCATAATATGCCATCCATCAGCCTCATGAAAGTTGCACAACCATTTGTCAAACTAAATGGCATGAATAACCATTCAAAAATACCCTCCTTGGACTTGAAAACAATATTTCCACACATCTACACGTCCAATTGGAACTTGGTGATAGTCGGACTTGAAATCAATATTGTTGAAGTACCTGGCCCCCGAGTTGGTCAAGAAAGTCATTAATCCATGGAATCAAATATCTGTTCCTGACTGTGATTTTGTTTAGGGCTTAATGATCAATGCAGAGTCTCTAGGTCTGATCCTTATTTTTCAAAAGTATAATTGAGCTCCCATTAGGTGAAGAACTTGGTTGGATATGAGGAATTTGGTCAGATATTCCCTTGGTGCTTAACCCTTAAACCCTAAATCCTTTAACCACTAATCCATTAACCATGAACCCCTAAAACCCCTAGACCTCAACCCCCTACCCCTCAAACCCATAGCCCTATACCTTTATCCTTTACCCTTAACCCATGAAATCCTTAACTCGTACAACCCCTAAGCCTTTCTCCCAAACCATAGGCACACCAAGACTAATCCTCTTGGTCAAATTAGGTTTTTGTCCACCAACCCCTCCAAATACAACCTCCAAGCACTGCTAGGGTCCAAGGAAGAGAACCACAAGATCCCAAAATTTGATCTACATTTTCTAGACTGACACATTTCCCCCAAATATCCTCCACATATTTTCTTGCAAAGGGTAGAAATACAGTCTTCTAACATCCACAAATGCATATAAGTTCATAAGAATCAAGTAAATTTCATCTCCATGCATGAGCCAAATGTAATTCATGTCCACTCAAAATAAAAGAGAGCGTATAAGGTTGTCCCTTCATCTATCATCATCCTTTAACAATGGACCCTTCTCTTACCAAATGTATGGGTAGTAGTTCCATACCAGTATACAATATTTCTCAAAGGATTTTTCCACAAGATGCTCAAAACAACATTTAAATTCCCTTATTCTGGTCTAAGTCTATTCAAAACTAACATAAGCAGTTCTCAACTACATGAATGGTGCAATCTTCAAGCTCTGCACATCTAGGTTCATCCCCTTTTGACCCCCTTTTTTGTGCCTTCAATACAAAGCTGACGAAGGTAATCTTACAAATGGGCCTCCCTTTTTCATATGGAGAGAATACTACCTTTTCCTCTAGGAAGGACTTGCTTCTAAATAGAATTACCCTAATACTCTCAACATATGTTGGGATAGAAGATACAATAAGAGGAAAAAATAGGTCAAACTCAATATTATTGTCAAACATAGGTCAAACATACCTAAAAAATTAAAAAATATACACATGTAATTCTTACATTGTTGGTCGATTTTAGATTAACTCCATCATTTTGTTTCCCCAACTCCATGGTAACTCTCCATTCCATTAATTCTTCTATAGTTTCTTTCAAATTTCCAAGTTCCTTGTATTTTCTCTCAATTTATCTTCAGTATCATGCAATTGAAGTTGATAAGGTAAACCCAATAGTTGTGATAAGGGGATTAGGGGCTCCCTTATCATAACCTATATTCCCTAATTCTTTTAATCCCTTCACCAAGGGGGTCCAAGGTTTTGGTTGAGGGGGCAATGGGACCAAATTTGGGGGTTCATAACATTAGGAGAAGTGGAATGGTATGACCAAACGGTGGGAGGGGTATCTTATGGTGTATTGAGTGGGTCAAGGGGACACACATGTAGCATGGATGGGTAGAAGTGATAGGTACAAAAATGGTTTACTAAGGTTTATAATCCTAGCATTAGAGAATGAGAAGGGGGCTTAGGACCTAGTTGTTATCGGGAAAACTAGTGTCCATTCAGAGCTGCTAGTCCCACTAAGATGGGTATCTATCTTATAAACAAAAAAACTAAAGTTACTTGTGTTTTCCTTTATGAGAGATAGATGAGAGAGAAGCAGAGAGTACCAACCTCAGTCTTTCGCTAGTCTCCTTGCTCGTTTCCTCTCTTCTTTGATAGAGCTTTCACCACTCCTTTCTCACTTGTCTGACTTCGAAGAACACCTGTAGAGTCAAGGCAGCAAAATACCATCAAATCATAGAGATATATAACAATAAACAATGTAGGATCAGATATACATTAACCATATAAATGCATATACAAATACAAGATTCAGAGATATACAAGCATATGGAGGAAAACTCAAATAGATTTATTGATAGAAGTAGTAGAAGAGAGGATTAAAACCAAGCTGTCTGATCCAGCATCATCCTCCCAGCATAAAATTCCTCTTCACCTCATACAAAGCAAGATCACCCAACAATGTCTTCAAAGAGAAACCAACAGAACTTCCTTGCAAATTACAAAATTCCAGCCTCTGGATCTCTAGGATGAGGGATCCATATATAGATGTTTACAGGAGAGTGAGTCAGCTTCTAGCATTTTGATTAATGTCATTTCACTGATAGTTCTTGGTTCCACTTGGAGATTTCATGATCTCTTAATCATCCCTGGGCGAATTCAAAGAGGTAAGTGTCATATGACCAGTTTCTAGAAGATTCTTTGAGTTTCCACCTAGAAAACTACTTCTGCCATTTGTCTGCTCTCGCTCATCGCACCCTACAAAAGGGTTTTCCAGTATGCATCACACCCCCCATGTGTAATAGGTGAGATGCATCGCACCCTATGCATGGAGCAGTTTGTATGGTCCAGTTTTGACCTGTTCTGAGTAGTTTTTCAAGGAGAACTTCTGGGAAATGATGTAATCAGCTGACCTTGTTCCTTTAGGCTATGAAACAACACTTTTAGGGGTTTAGAAGCCCTTGGTTTATGGACATATGTGATTGGGGTTGTGCCCAAATATGCCTATAACACTAGTGTCATAGGGACTAGGGGGACTAGAGAGAAGGAAATGAGAGCAATTGATAAGGGAACCCCCAATAGTGGTGATAAGGGGATTAGGGGCCCCATTATCACAACCCATAAGCTCTTAACCCATAACCACTAAATTCCCTATCCCATTAACCCCCCAAGCTATAATACCTTAACCCCTACATTGATAACGCATAACCCATTAACCCCTTGACCTATTAAACCTTAAGCCACTAACCCCTAACCTAGAATCCATGAACCCCTTAAGGCCTAACCCCTTATCCTCTTAACCTATGACCCTTGACACCTAATTTATAACCACTAAACACCTTAATCACTTACCCTCTTAACCCATAATACCTAAATCCCCAAATCTTAATCTCGTAACCCTTAAATCCCTTAACCCTCAAGCTCTTAGCCCTTAACCCTTAAGCATTGAAACCCTTAACCACTAAGCATCCAAGGACCAAAAAAACACCTAAAACCAACACAATGAGCTCCTAAGAGAATCCTTCACCTTTAACTGAGCATATTGGCACCACTTGACTTTTAGAGAACTAGGTATTAGGCTTGAGGGTATGTGTTTGTGGGAAATGCCCTTATTACCTTGTATACCAAACATAGAACACCTGGATAATTTGCAAAGCCTCGATCTGAATTTCTCACAACATCTACACTTCATGTTGAGATGGAGCTTATAGTGCTATCCCAAATAAGGAATTGAAAATGAATAGATCACTCATAAAGACAAGGCCTCTCTATCACTAATGCACAAGGAGAAAACCCTCAATACAAATATTTTGTTTGCTAAAAAAATTCAATGTGTCAATGTAAAATACTATAGATAAGATAAAATAAAATGATATTATCCACATCAATTCTTCAAATAGCCTCACATTAACCATGAATGGTGAGTCAGGGGGTGAATGTGGGGCATTATTAAAGTTACATCATGTTTAAATTCCTTTTACATTGTGAGCTTGTTCTCAAGTAGGGTTGACGCATCATCACAAGGGAGCATGACACATTTTTGTAGGGGAGTGATTAAAGTTGTAATGAAATTCAAGTTATATACACCTCCAATGTTAATTACATCATTTTATGTTTGTGTTAGCTTGTTGGAGAGGTTATTTATAAATAGTACATTCAATTTACATAGACTTCATTTTTTCATGGCCTCAAATCTGAGATGGAATTTTACTAGGAACACTTCATGCAAATGATTTGGTGGGGTTGGGGATGGTGTTGGCCTTATTGTTTAACCCAGATACACACAAGAGCATTATATATAGCCCTTCAGATTCCTCTTGGTGGGTTCTAATTGGGATTACATTTAGCATGGAGTTGAAACTAATCGGCATGATCTTCCTATTCTAAATAACATCTGAGCTAGTTTTTCCATATACACAAGATAGAGTTATAAGATCAACTCATTTGTAGAAGCCCCATTTATTATAAGATTCAAGGGATTTTCTATTGTCTTTATCAAAATTTAGATGGGTCGTTGTTTACATTCTTTCAATACATGTCTAGCTCTTTTTATGAGGGAGGTCCTTGGATTTAAATCTTTATGTAAGGCTTTACGTGGCCTTCCCCTTTTTAACTCTTCTGAGGGGGTCACCTCCTTCCATGTTATCTTTCCCACTTAGGGCCAAAATTGAAAAACCAAGATTCAAATTTCTTCAACTATCAAATTGGTGAGGCCTCATACCTCTTCTTGACCCCCTCAATGGTACATATTTCTCTAGAGAGACTTTTGAGGATTTCCCATCATATATCGTAGGTTGGATGCCATATAACCTATTACCCCACTTTCTATATGGGTTTTTAGAGGATATTTTTAAATTTGGATTTACATCTCAACCCCTGTGGTTCTTGTCACATTGACCATTTTCCAAATGAGATATACAGATCTATATGTAATTCAAGGATGTATCATTAGTTTGATGACACCTTGCCTTGGCCATCTAGGGCAATAAGTGTAGGAAGGGGTTGCTTTAGCTACTACATTTAGCTTGATATGTATGATCCATGTGTATATGATACCTCCAATGTGTATTATTTTTATTGTGATCACTTAAGAACTATATTCTAATTCTTGATTCTTTGGCTGAAAGTTGTAAGCTGAGTTGTTCCAAGGTGTTTCTTGCTAGTGACTCTTCAGTAATAACATAACATAGTACCATCCTTTATTCAAGGAGATCAAAATGATATATCTATTTTTTCATTACTAGAATGAGCCTAGGCCAAGGATAGCTATTTTATTGGATAAAAGAGGACCGATTTACCCATAATGTGATGTTATTCATCAGGATTATGTGATGCTTGGTCAAGCCTACACTAGTGCATATGGGTAGAAAATCCAATGCCATACTCCAAAAGTTCGACCATATTGTCAGATTTTACTTGCATTTTTTGAACTTTGAAAAACAAGCCCAACTTTTTTCAGATATCCGATGATACATTAGTCAGATATCCAACGATTATTTAATGTTCGTTGGATATCCGATGAACATTTAATTGTCGTGGTCGAATATTTAACATTTGGCCATTGTACCATCCCCCACCCTTATTTCCTCATAAAATACATTTTATCTTCTAATTAATATGAAATATTAGGGGTTCTAGGTGAAGATGTAACTATCAAGAATCGAGGAGAGGCTTCAAATATCCCCCAATAAGGCAAAGTGTTTCTTAGAATGATAATGTTAAGATCCCTATGAATGAGTGCATAAAAAGGGAAGGGATCATTAA
This sequence comes from Pinus tabuliformis, assembly GCA_031772625.1. NCBI lineage: Eukaryota > Viridiplantae > Streptophyta > Pinopsida > Pinales > Pinaceae > Pinus > Pinus tabuliformis. The sequence continues at coordinate 695,752,099 of CM062805.1, read as the reverse complement.
CAAGAATGCAAATCCAAATGCACCAACAATGGACTCAAATCAAAAACCTAAGGATCAAGAGAAGCCTTGAGATGAAGTAGGAAGTATTATGAATTAGAAAATCTATTTGGGCAAGGAATCATATTAAGCTTGAGAAATTCCTTCAATGCATAAGGTTCATTCAATTTTATCTTTTGGATCCATTTCTCATTTTGGATCTTTGAAAAATGTTCCTCATTCTCCCTCCCCTTCACATCTGAAGGAAAATAAATTTGGAGATATAAGAAAGAGAGAAAGAAGAAATATTTTCTATGGGATATGAGACCTCTCTAGTCTAACTATTCAAGAAAAATATTTTTCTCATGTTACCCTTGATGGTAGGATTTTGATTTAGCGATTATGGGGCTTTCAAACCCAATTCTTTAAATTATACTTTATGGAAGTGGGAGACTTTAAGTGGGCAAGGAGGTTGTTTGTATGATTTTTTTTACAAAGTTGCACCAGAGGGTCAAGGTTTCTATTTTTGTTCCATGATAAATGGTGACTGAAATTCCATTAAAGATGTTGTCTAGTTTAGGGATAGAAGCAGCACTAGAGGAAAAACTTAGTGCCCGCGTATCTCAATGTAAGAGACTTATGGAAAGGGATTTGCAAAAGAGTAGGGGATGTTGCTACAAGAGAAGAATCTTATCAAGGCAAGTGAGAGGGAGAGGGAATTGACTCTCTATTGTAGTGGAAGTGAACCTCCCAGTGTTCAAGGCTCTCTGACTACCATTGATGGCTTTTTCGACAACGGTTTAAGACCGAATGTTGACACAAGGGACAATAATGGTTTTCAATCAAAGGACGAGCTTAGATATAATTTTAAATATTTGGATTACTATCACTCCCATGTTAATCTCAATTCAAGGTTTGTCGCCACCACCTCTTTCATGAGAGGATTGGAAGCTTGTGCAATGTTTTCAAGTTGTGCCTATACATGGTGGCATTTGTGACTGGAGGAAATCAAGGCCATTTGGCAATGGAAACAACAATATGATTATAGAAGGTCCAAAAATTTAATACTAATGGAGCGTTTATGCATACATAAACACCAACTCTAGACAACTATCAAACTATGTTAAATACCCAATAAGTAGGAAGATAAGGGCCTCCATTCTTTTAGCAATGTACTTGTTCCATTGTTGAGAAAAGCATCTACAAACATAATTTAAAAGAATAAGAAAAGAGGAAGAATATTTTGTAGTAGCCATTTAGGCCAAAATATCAAAGGAAACTCGACAATGAGTGTACCATTCTTTATATTTGCATTTTATAACTGAGAAAAGAGAGTAGAGAATAGGCCTCACCTTCTAGTTGGGTTTTCTCTTGTATTGGGTTTCTTATGATACATATTGTGTTCATTTTTTTATTCTTTCATTTTACTATTTTAGTTGTTTTCATAAATTTGAGCACCAAGCTAGTAATAATATGACCAAGGTAATAAACTACATTAAAAGATTTCATAATATTGCAAGGCTTGTCATGTTGACCTATTTGAGTGTAATATCCATGACACTTTACATATTACTTCATAACTATGATTTGCTTAATCCTTGAATTGCTTCAAGTAGTTGAGTATTAAATGGTCGATTAAATCCAAAACAATATCATGGGGAAAATTGTAAAGCTTTTTTGACAATATCCCAATTGGAGTGTCAAACCCAAGTTAGCTTGCTTGATTGTAGGAGCATTTTGATGCCTCAAGACATGGTAAAATTATAACTTATCAAAGTCGTGCATTTCGTGAAGGATTCAACATACTATACCAATGAAAATAAGCCCTTTAGAGATGACTTAATTTGTCATCATGTTTAGAATGATCAAAGAATCCCCCACAATCATTTTCCACAAGATTCCCTGAGGATAAACAATGAAAAAAAGACATTAAAAAGACTATCATTTTAGCTTCGTTGTTTGTAGTGATCGCAACATCTCAAATAAATCTTGATTTTTGGTTTTCCTTAAAATCTATGATGAATTCTCTTACATTTCCACCTTGGAAAATGGAATTATCAAGAAAATACTTTAATGGAATTATTAAGAAACTATTTTAATTTAGTTAGAATGATAGGGTTCTCTTACACAAAGTTGTTACCCGTGTTGAATTATACCCTTATTGACAATATACACCATTATTAAAACATTGTTTAATTTTTTTTTACAATGTACACCATTATTAAAAAATTGTTTAAGTTTTGTTATCCCAGGAGGTGTTGTGTATTCGAAAAACACCTTACATATTTCATGTATCGTTGCTCTTTCAATCATTATTTAAATTTGGTTGTCTTAATAAATATTGTATGCTGAGGGAGAATAAAATTTGTCGTAACCATTATCAATCTTTGTTAAAAATATCAAAATGGATAGTTATCAAAACCCTCATATTTACTTTACCACTTCTTTTGAAATTCCAACCCAGCCAAGGAAGTGCACATAATCCCTCATTGATCGTACCATAGAATCATCTGTCTAATCTTTGTCAACAAATTTTCCGACTCAGGTCGAGTTCTGTCGCTCATTGCCACTGAAGCGCTAGATGGATGGATATTTTTCTTGTTAGAACATATTATGATCCTTTTTTTATCAACACAAAGACTCTGTCATGCGCTCTAGATACTCTTGAATTATTTATTCTGTCATTGAACTGGTAATTTCCCAATCTTTAAAAGTTTTATTTTGCAACTCGTTAAAGATTTAGTATATATAATTTTACGTGTTTTGCTCTCTAGTTTCATTGAAAGATCTTTATAGTTGTAGTAACTTTGACATGTAAGTCACTGGTTTCACTTGAACTATGACATTCAAGGTTTGCAGGGATTTCGTTTGTATAATGTTATGCACTTTATTCAACATGGTGGGTTTTGTTGTTCCTTCTCATTTTCCTGGTTAATTTTTGAAAGGATCTTTGTTCACAACTCAACTTAAATTGATTTCCTTCCTTCAAAGCTAAGTAAAGACCTTGTTCTGCAATTTCTACTAGTTTTTTTAGCTACCAAGGTAAATAGAGGCTTAACATGTTGTGAGGATGGAAGTGGATTAAAAGTCAAAGAATTTGATGAGAAATATAAATTAAATTGTATAGTTTTAGTTAACTGCTTTAAAATCAAGGGATTTTTTTGTTGTTTAATTTTCTTTTCTGGGTTGGTTGTATGGATTTGAGGTCGAAACTAGAATTAAATCAAGGAATTTTGTGAACATAGCTTAAATGTTATGTCAATATAATAACATCCAAAATGAAGGTCTTCTTGTTGAACATATTCCAAATTTAGAGCTACGGGTTTCTATTGAGTAAAAAGGGTCTCCAAAATGATGTAAAACATTTGTTGAATAGAGGTTGCAATTGTAGAAAGGAGCTATAGGGTTTTACTGAAGGGAGGTTGAAATTAAAGCAAGTTGTCTCACAAGATTAAAATTGAACCTATGGTGGTGACTTTGACGCCCAATTCCATTTCGACATTGAGCATTGGGGTTGTGGATCTTAAGCCCAATAATTCAACCAATCAATCCCTTTTTTCAATTGAACCCATATACCAACCTTATCTCTTTTCACATGATCATTGCAACTTCACATTTGTTGGATTCCACTTTCATGATTTTTTTTTTGTTGCTCACTAGTTTGTAGAATTTATGGAAATTATTCCCCTTTGAAACATTTTACATAGAATTTTTATGACATTTGTGCTTGGAAATTATTTGCAACATAAGATGTTTAATTTGAAAGTACTATGAACGGAGTAGGCCTCTCATAATTAATAAGCTCTTGAATTGAACTTGAAGTAGCAATAACATCTTGAATTCAGAATTTAGTGAGGAAGTATTCATAGCCTCCATACCAAGGAATATGAAATATTTCATCCTTGGGAGGGAACCTAGGCTTCCTCTAATCCACTGGACCACTATGAGCATAGTCTGGCAGCATCATTAATGCAAATAACTGGAGCCCCTTTGCATTCACCATATTCATCAACAAAAACAATATAAACCACCATAGGAATTTCAAGCTTGAGATTCCTCAAAATACAATGCTCGTTTTTAGTCTGAGCAAGTTGCTCCCATGAATGAGACATAACATATGGTCCGAAACAATTTGTAGAAACTGGGCCATTAGGCTTCTAGCTTTAGGAAAATTTTGTATGGAGAAGGGAGATTATGAACATAATTTGGCAGCATCATTAATGTAAATAATTGGAGCCCCTTTGTTTTCACCATATTTGTTACCAAGAATAATATAAACTACCATAGGAATTGTAAGCTTGAGATTACTCAACATACAATGCTCATTTTCAGTCTGAGCAAGTTCCTCCCATGAATGAGACATAGCATATGGCCGTAAACAATTTGTATAAACTAGGCCATAAGCCTTCTAGCTTCAAGCAAATTTTGTATGGAGAAGGGAGAAGCCTCTAAAGGAAAATCTCTAAAACATTGCAAGATCTCAATATACTCCTAAGTAAATGGGTATTGACTTGGCTTTCACCTTCCTTTGGTTCATATTGACCCACCATACTCATGCATTGGGTGCTCAACATTAAAAAACCTCTCTCTTTATTAAGGTTGGTTTTTACACCATACTTTTTAGCTCATAAATAATTATGGAGATATCTAGTGGTTATCATCTACCACATCTCCATGAAATACGCACTCTTGGAATATTCACAACACTAAATTTGTTGTAGAATATAAATCTCACATTGTCAGCTTCTTTCAATGAGCTAACCAGTGGACAAGCAATGATACATTTCAATACGGATCCAATTTTTAGGTGGATGCTTCATTATTCTTACCAAACTACATTTTCACATATAGAAAAACTTGAACAATGACCTTACTTAACAATAATGTCCCTTACCTTCCATAGGATATTACATTGGCTTTTAATTTCTCATGTTCTTTGTTGGGTGACATGACTTTAACTTGACCATCACAAGTTCTCTCCAAATTTTAGATAAAGAAGTACTCAATAGGTGTGTGACACTCTGAGCATTTCATGCACATGACTTGAACTTGACCATCTCAAGTTCTCTCCAAATTTTAGCTAAAGGAGTACTCAATAGGTGTGTGACACTTTGAGCATTTCATGCAACAAAGTATGGTGAAGGATTTGTATATCTATAACCTTATGACAAATCTCTCCACATATACACACTTACCATAGTGAAGTATTTCTAATTTTTCTTACTCATTGCCATGTCTAATGCTATTATTGTTAAACAATGCCAAGTTCTTGAGTATCAAAGATATCGATGATGTGCTCTAAAAATGTCAACCACATCATCAATTTATACCTTGCCATTTTCATTTTTCCAAACTTTTGAAGTGATTCTCTTGTATTTAATTGATTTTAATAAAATCATCGATTCAAATCAACACTAGAAGCCTTGGTTTGTTTATTGGTGAGTACTTTTCAAGTAGTTTGTTCAAACTTCGTCAAATTCTCAAGTTGGTTTGACTTGCAACAAAACTCTAAAAGTCAATTCTCTCCACCTCAAGTCAATATTCTATGGTGTAGTCAAGTGACTTCACCATTAAATTATCATTTCAATAAGGTCATGGACTAACATAAATGGATTGGTTGTTCATTTCTTTTGATGGATTATCCAAACCAAAATGTGAGGAGGCATATGATGATTTCTGAGCTTTCTCCTTGCAAAAAATTGAAAAGGTTTCTTGGCTAAAAATGTAAATGGAACAACATATTAGTTGATTTTCCATTATACTATCTGTTAGCCTCCTGCTGCAGCAGGTTAATCATCTTTCATGATTGGCTTTTTTACATGCCAAATATGTCGTACTATGCATGCTGCAATGCTCCATATTTGCTACAGATGGCCAAAGAAGTGTCCATAAGAGTGGGCTAGTCTAAGTGCCACTGCTGTGTCCCAATTTTGATAAGCAATCCATTTTTTGGTTTAAGGCAGTTTTTCAGTTGGAGGTACTCAGGCTGGAATTCACTAACCTCTCCCTTTTTCTCATCACCCTTATTATATAACTCCCTGACAATTTTCCCCTTTCCCCTATTTAAAACATGTATATAAATCCCCTTATGTAAATATTCCCCCCTGGCAATATAGCCATATTTTTACTAAGTCAGGGAAATCACAGTCCATCTGGGACTGTTTTTAGCCCATCCGTGTCCAGGGATTACTCTGACATCAGGTCAGAATAATAACCTCTTCCCTAAACCAAAAAACCCTAAAAACCCCTAAAAAACCCATATTCCGCCCCTAACCCAAAGTTTCTGTGCATAAGTGTTAAGCCCGCGCCTGTAAAACCCACATAAACCCGTTTTCCTAAGTTTTTAACCCACCCGCGCAAATATTAAAAAGCGAATATACTCCGCATATACCCCGCACTTAACCCGCCGTCCCTTCGCGTCCGCCGCCAGCCGTCCGATCCACAGCCCCGCAGATCGACGGTGGGCGGGCCGCCCCATCCCCGAACCGCCCGGCCTTTAACGTCTGGGAGATGGGCGGTTTTGCCGCCGTACTCCCGCCACGCATCAGGCGCTGGGCTATGGCGGAGCCCCTCCCTCCGAAACCGCCATCCCCAAAAAGCGGTGCGCCACATACCGCTTACCGCCTCCTGCCTAGGTGACGTCACCGCCCACGTCACCCCTGCACAGTCACCGCCCACGTCACCCCTTGTCCAGTCACCCGATGAGTCACCTACCTGCGTGGCCTCCTGCCACGTGCCGTACCCTCCATGTCATCGTCCGTACGTGATGATTTCATGCTGACGTCATCCTGCCACGTCGCCATGCTGACGTCACCCGTCGTACAATGCTGACGTCATCAGCCCTTTTTGGATGCAGAGGCGGAAAAGTCGCACTTCGGAGCCCCGGAATCGAATTCTGAGGCAGTTTTTGATGAGCGATTTTCACCTAGCGCAAATCGCTCATCGCAGGATTTTTTAGGCCGAAATGGAGAATCTTCAGGGAATCTTTAAGGAATCTTCTCACCATGCGGCCCCAGGAAGCCCGAAAAGGCGCAAAAATGATCCGTTTTATTCACAGAACATATCAAAAGGATCAAAAGACAATTCCAGATGATACAGAGGCCGAACAACGGCCATTTACTGGTGAATAAACCCGCAGCACATCAGATCAGCAGTCCAGATTTTGTCAGAGAGTATCAGTGGAAGGAAAGACGCGAGAGAGAATCAGTCATGATTTTTTAGGGGTTCGAGGCACCTTAACATTGATGAAGCCCCCAGAAAGTCAAATCAATAAGCATCAGCCCATCCTTGCCTTCAAATCACCATCAAGGCATTCAAAGCACCATGACAGCAAGGAAGCAGAAACCCATACTCATTTATTGCAAAAAACACTGCAGCAAGCCACCAAGGACAGCCTCATTTATTTAGTTTTGACACATCGGTCCTGAGCACGGCCCGAGATATTTTTTTATTTATTTCAGGATAGGATTAGGTCAAGTAGTCATTTGTTATGACCTAATTAGGTCAAGATGTAATAAAGGAACTCTTCAGAGAGTTTTTGCCCTATATATACCACCCTCTGTATAGTTTTAAGGGTGGGTTAATTGAGAATTTTCACTAGAGACTCGCTGTGTATACCTGAACTTTTCTGTAATCAAAGATTACTTAAAGCTTGGAGAGCGAAATGTCTGTTGTTGATGAATGTTTTGAAGAGTTGAAGATGGAATTCCTGCGCTGCGGTCTGAAGCAATAAGTGCCTCTTATCTCTATTTGTGTGTTTGCCATTATCTAAATAGTAGAAAAAAGGAATAGCCTAGAATTAGTTTAAATACTCTCTATGCTCAATTTCTGTTGTTTCTTGATGTTTTCCTCTAAAGAATTGGTTATGAACATTGAATTCCTTCCGGCTCATGTTTACCCCAATTCACCTGTGTTGGCCAATTATCTAGGGATTCGTAACTGCCCCTAGGTAGCGCCCTGTGATTTTCTCTGCTAATATGTTGGAGAGATTCTTAACTGCCTCTCTTTCTTTAGCATTCAATTCATCCCTTAAACCTGAAATTTGCTTCAACCTCAGCTATCTTGCTCCATGTTCCCTCACTGTTATTAAGAAAACGCACCAGCGGTTCCCCTCCTCGACTCCACGCCCAATGGCTTGAAAGATTCAGACTATACTCTGCCTCTCTACCTGAAAGTGTCAGTTTTCCCACCAAAACTCAATCAAAACCCCTGTGCATCATATCTAGCCTAAAATCATCCCTTTTCAACAAAGCTAAATCTCAAAGAGAGAGCCCTCTCTGACTGCAGGTAGGCTAGGACCTGCAGTCCAAAGTTGGTTTGTGGTTACCTCGGCCGTATCCCTTTAGGAGTCAAAAGGGACAACCTGAGTGATAACATAATGGCGACTCCACTGGGGAAGTGAATCATGTGTTTATTAGTGTAAATCCTCAATTTTGACCAGTTTGCCTCATTTTCTAGAGAAAGTGTTCCTTTTCTTCAGGGTTTTTCATGTTCAGCTCTGATCTGTGATGGTGGACAAAGATCAGGCACTTCAAGGTTGATTCATCCACCTGGCGACTCCACATCATCCTCATAATAAAGACTCCGCTGGAGAAATGAACCCGAAGGAAATATATAAGTAGACCAGGCTCTTGACCTGGACTATCATCCAAGAGATCATGTTCTTTCTCTTGCACCAGATTTTGCTGTGCATATTGTACTTTAAAAATGATTTTATGTCAGATTTTTATGTTTTTCCTTTGGGAAAGGTTGTTGAAAAGCCTCCTTGCACATCAGAGCAGCAGCTTTCAAATGCTATTGAAAATCATCATACAGCCAAGGAGGAACCAAAAATAGAGTCCAGTCTTCTAGTTCCTGTACATACTCCCGTGCCTCGTAAAGTTCCTGAAAGATATAAGCCGCTCATTTTGCCTCCTATGCTTGGTCCTCTGCCGGCAAATCATCCTGAATATCTCCCTAGATTTGATGGAGAGAATGGTATTACTGCCCAGAAACATATCCAGGCTTTTGAAGATTATCTTAATACATTTGAAGTGGAAGATGAAGATGTCAGTCTTAGACTATTTTCCCTTTCTTTGCAAAGCGAAGCTAGGACTTGGTTTAAAGCGTTGCCTGAGGCGAGCATCTCTAAGTTTCAGCAGTGTGCCAAGCTTTTCCTTGAAAGATGGATGATCATAGGTAATCTCTTCGTGCTCATCGAAGAATACAATCATTTAGAAAGGCATCCAGATGAATCTGTTCAGCAATTTTCAGACAGATTCAATCAAGTGTATCAGTCCATGCCTTTAAATATAAGACCTCTCCTTGATCTAGCTCTATTGCAATATCCTAGAGCATTTGACACAGAGATGGAATTATGTTTGAGAGAAAGATGCCCGTCCACTTTGAAACAGATGCAGGACATAGCTGTGGACGTAGAGGCAAATCTAAGAAGGAGGGAAGAACAGCGCAAAGCAGAGCAAGAAGAAAGATTCCATAGTGTGTTACAAAGAACAGAGGAAATGATGCAGCTGATCACAATGAAAGTGGAATGTTCAGAGCACCAGAACAAATCTGTTTCACAACAGGAAAGTAGTGACATTCACAAACAAACCTGCCACAAAACAGATGACATATTCATTCAGCCATACATGATGGAGCAGTCTCCTGATATACTGAGTGAATATAATAGCTTCTCTTCTTTCAACTGTCTGCCCAAATATGATCTGTATGATGATGATTATGAGCCTAACGACCAAATCAGCCTTGCAGAGGAATCAGATCCTATTTTGGCAGGAAGCAGTGTTCAGATTCAGCAATCTGAACCCAATGATCAGCATGCCCATCTCAGCTATGAAGAAAAGGAAGAAAACACAGAGTGTGTTGATTTCAGTGAAGAAACTTTACCCTTTTGTTTTGAATCTTTTCAATTTATCAAGGATAACTATCATGCTGTATATGATCAAGTGTCACCGCGTGTTGTTATTGACCGTCTGGAGGTTAATCAAAATATTGTTCCAAAGGTATTGCCTCTAGTTTTGCAGCCCCAAAGAGCCATTGAATATCAGATTGAGGAGGACCCAGAAGCAGCAGCATATGACCAAATGATCCAAGTGGATCCCATGCCTCTTTGTTTTTAGCCATCTGAGTTGTTCAAAGAAGAAGAAGACCTGCAGCCTGCACAGATCAGTCAAGTCCTATTCGAGCCAGATTGTAATAAATTACAAGCACCTCTGCAAGTTTTGAATGACCTATCCGCTGGCAGGCAGAATGACGAAAGAGATCAGTGCTCTTCTCCATCAACAGGCTGCACGGCTCAGTATAGAGTTGTCGATGATCTCCCGACTCCAAGGCATGGTAGCGATCCTCAACCTTTGTACAGTTCTTTAATTCAGCCTAGAAATTGTATATATATGTTGCAGGGAATTTTTGTACAGTATTTAAACACCGCAAAGGAGGTCAGTAGCTTCCTGATCTTCACAAAGATTGACAAAGCCATAACAAATTGCAAAATCTCAGTTGGTCTCACCAGCAAGCACGAGCAGCAAAGCCCACTCATGTTGTTATTGCTTAAGTGGCTGCATTGGCTATTTCACTTCACCTAACAGCAAAGTAAGTACTGGTTAGGTTAGGTAGGTAGGTAGGATCAATAAGGTAGCCAGCCAAGGGAAATTTGCAGAACACAGCAACAATTGAATACAAGGTAGTCTGACCTGTTGTTCTTGACTTTTCACAAGGAAAAGCCATCCCCAAGTGGAGCCACTGTTAGCCTCCTGCTGCAGCAGGTTAATCATCTTTCATGATCGACTTTTTTACATGCCAAATATGTCGTACTATGCATGCTGCAATGCTCCATATTTGCTAAAGATGGCCAAAGAAGTGTCCATAAGAGTGGGCTAGTCTAAGTGCCACTGTTGTGTCCCAATTTTGATAAGCAATCCATTTTTCGGTTTAAGGCAGTTTTTCAGTTGGAGGTACTCAGGCTGGAATTCACTAACCTCTCCCTTTTTCTCATCACCCTTATTATATAACTCCCTGACAATTTTCCCCTTTCCCCTATTTAAAACATGTATATAAATCCCCTTATGTAAATATTCCCCCCGAGCAATATAGCCATATTTTTACTAAGTCAGGGAAATCACAATCCATCTGGGACTGTTTTTAGCCCATCTGTGTCCAGGGATTACTCTGACATCAGGTCAGAATAATAACCTCTTCCCTAAGCCAAAAAGCCCTAAAAAACCCATATTCCGCCCTTAACCCAAAGTTTCTGTGCATAAGTGTTAAGCCCGCGCCTGTAAAACCCACATAAACCCGTTTTCCTCAGTTTTTAACCCACCCGCGCAAATATTAAAAAGCGAATATACTCCGCATATACCCCGCACTTAACCTGCCGTCCCTTCGCGTCCGCCGCCGGCCATCCGATCCACAGCCCCGCGATCGACGGTGGGCGGGCCGCCCCATCCCCGAACCGCCCGACCTTTAACGTCCGGGAGATGGGCGGTTTTGCCGTCGTACTCCCGCCACGCGTCAGGCGCTGGGCTATGGCGGAGCCCCTCCCTCCGAAACCGCCATCCCCGAAAAGCGGTGCACCACATACCGCTTACCGCCTCCTGCCTAGGTGACGTCACCGCCCACGTCACCCCTGCACAGTCACCGCCCATGTCACCCCTGCACAGTCACTGACCGCGTCACCCCTTGTCCAGTCACCCGATGAGTCACCTGCCTGCGTGGCCTCCTGCCACGTCAATGCCACGTGTCCCCGCCACCGTACCTGCCACGTCATCGTCCGTACGTGATGACATCATGCTGACGTCATCCCGCCACGTCGCCCTGCTGACGTCACCCGCCGTATAATGTTGACTTCATGCTGACGTCATCAGCCCTTTTTGGACGCAGAGGCACAAAAGTCGCACTTCAGAGCCCCAAATCGAATTTTGAGGCAGTTTTTGATGATCATTGCAGGATATTTTAGGCCGAAATGGAGAATCTTCAGGGAATCTTTAAGGAATCTTCTCACCATGCGGCCCCAGGAAGCCCGAAAAGGCGCAAAAATGATCTGTTTTCTTCACAGAACATATCAAAAGGATCAGAAGACAATTCCAGATGATACAGAGGCCGAACAGTGGCCATTTACTGGTGAATAGACCCGCAAAACATCATATCAGCAGTCCAGATTTTGTCAGAGAGTATCAGTGGAAGGAAAGACGCCAGAGAGAATCGGTCATGATTTTTTAGGGGCTCGAGGCACCTGAACATTGATGAAGCCCCCAGAAAGTCAAATCAATAAGCATCAGCCCATCCTTGCCTTCAAATCACCATCAAGGCATTCAAAGCACCAGGACAACAAAGAAGCAGAAACCCATACTCATTTATTGCAAAAAACACTGCAGCAAGCCACCAAGGACAGCCTCATTTATTCAGTTTTGACACATCGGCCCTGAGCACAACCCGAGATATTTTTGTATTTATTTCAGGATAGGATTTGGTCAAGTAGTCACTTTTTATGACCTAATTAGGTCAAGATGTAATAAAGGAACTCTCCAGAGAGTTTTTTCCCTATATATACCACCCTCTGTATAGTTTTAAGGGTGGGTTAATTGAGAATTTTCACTAGAGACTCGCTGTGTATACCTGAACTTTTCTATAATCAAAGATTGCGTAAAGCTTGGAGAGCGAACTGTCTGTTGTTGATGAATGTTTTGAAGAGTTGAAGATGGAATTCCTGCGCTGCGGTCTGAAGTAATAAGTGCCTCTTATCTCTGTTTATGTGTTTGCCATTATCTAAATAGTAGAAAAAAGGAATAGCCTAGAATTAGTTTAAATACTCTCTATGCTCAATTTCTGTTGTTTCTTGATGTTTTCCTCTAAAGAATTGGTTATGAACATTGAATTCCTTCCGGCTCATGTTTACCCCAATTCACCTGTGTTGGCCAATTATCTAGGGATTCTTAACTGCCCCTAGGTAGTGCCCTGTGATTTTCTCTGCTAATCTGTTGGAGAGATTCTTAAATGCCTCTCTTTCTTTAGCATTCAATTCATCCCTTAAACTTGAAATTTGCTTCAACCTCAGCTATCTTGCTCCATTTTCCCTCACTGTTATTAAGAAAATGCACCAGCAGTTCCCCTCCTCGACTCCACGCCCAATGGCTTGAAAGATTCAGACTATACTTTGCCTCTCTACCTGAAAGTGTCAGTTTTCCCACCAAAACTCAATCAAAACCCCTGTGCATCATATCTAGCCTAAAATCATCCCTGTTCAACAAAGCTAAATCTCAAAGAGAGAGCCCTCTCTGACTGCAGGTAGGCTAGGACCTGCAGTCCAAAGTTGGTTTGTGGTTACCTCGGCCGTATCCCTTTAGGAGTCAAAAGGGACAACCTGAGTGATAACACTATCTTAGTACTAGACTTTAATATTATAAGTATAAAACCATTCAATTATGCATTAGGTGATCAATATCTTGATTACAACAGGGCTAGTGGTCACAAACCCACCTCCTGCCATGATGACTCCACACTGAGCAACAAGTCCAGGTTTCTCCTCCTCTACTTAAGTACTTGAATTTTAACACAGATCACAGATCAAACTCCAATATGAACAAGTTATTGGACTTTCCTAACCTTCATGGTAATTGTTGTGTGTGGTTGAGTATTAATTCCTATCAGTGAATGCTCCTCTAGCCTCAACAACCCCAATAAATTCCACACTTTTCAGTCCTTCAATGATGAGACTATCTTCAGAAAAGGTCAATCAAAGAATAATGCATTTCTCATGAGTAAGGTGAATTTAAGTGATAAAAAAGTGGTTCTCCCTCTCTATGTCCTAGCCAATTCTTTGGGTCATACTATGCCCAAATTTTTTACCATCCTCTAGAACGAGTGTGTGTATATATTTATACTTCTATTTGTTTTTAGTCATGGAGTTACCATGTCAATGTAAAACACAGTATCTTATTTATTTTTCATTACCTTCTATAAACCACTTTGCATTTGTAATTTAATCAGCAGTGGGAATAAATTGTCAAAGTATAGCAGGTTGTCCTACCCTCATCCAAGTCACATGCTTTGTGCAGTGAAATTCAAGTTACGTTTTCATCTTTATAATTAGATTTTTATTTTTTATTTTTTTTGGCTGCTATTATATCCCATGTCAAAGACAAATACCATGTTTAAATCTTCCGCTCCTTTCAGTAAACCACTTTGCATCACTAATTTTAAGTAGGAAAATAGGCATGTTGTCTTTGTGATTGAGATGAAAATCTGATGTTTTAAATGAATTCTCTTGAAATCCCACAACTTCATCATCATGAGGACTAATTTGATCCTCTCTACCCCTAATGGCTCCCTTTGAGGTCGTGGAAGCATAGTTGGTCACAACAAGGCAATGCCAATTGTTATAAGTAGAGTGGTGGAATATAATGGACGCTCAAACTCTGCCCTGTGCACTTTCTCTATCAAGTGAATCTCATTATCATCTTCTTCATATGATTTGGAAAAGGAATCATTTTCAACAGGTACAACCTTTTTAATTTCATTAAGAATGATGTTATATTCCTTATTACTACTACCATATTCCAGCAACAAAACTCTTTTAGTGATGCCAGCAGGGCTGGTCTCATTGGATCCTTTTGCAAAGCTTCAAGTTTGCACATTTCATAGTGGTTTCTGACGCATCTCTTACCTTATTTATGTCCTCATCAAAATTTTAATGGATTTGCTTACTTTGTGGCCCACCATTATGGTTGGAATTTTCCCTTTAGCATTGAATCCAAATGATTCAATAGTATAATCCACTTAGCTTTCTTTTTAACTAATCAAACGCTCGAATACAAAATCACGAATTATGACTCATTACTTTCAATCCACTAGATACTTTATTCCTATACTGTAAACCAGTTAGAATATTCATGATAAACTTAAGAACACCATCTCTCATTGTGGAGAAAATTACAGCTTTCAGTGTTCATGAAAAGACACCCTATTTCTCTATTATTTTATAGATCACTTGATAATCTTCTAAACTTTCTAGTTTGGTGGGTAAGATTTATGTTAGATGAGTTCAAAATACTCACAGTAGAAAATTTTATTGCAAATG
The DNA here is from genome assembly GCA_031772625.1 of Pinus tabuliformis. Taxonomy (NCBI): domain Eukaryota; kingdom Viridiplantae; phylum Streptophyta; class Pinopsida; order Pinales; family Pinaceae; genus Pinus; species Pinus tabuliformis. Next base: position 695,737,050 of record CM062805.1, on the reverse strand, counting down.
ACTGCACAGTGCATTTCAATTCGAAAATTTGTTGTTGAACAATATAAACACAAAATATGGCTAATATCTATGAATCTTCGTACTGAGAAAAAATATTCACTACTACTCTTGACATTGACCTTTAGTGAAGCCAAGTGTTCTGCAGCCTCATACACAACACTTTGTATGAGTCAATTTTGACTTAGAATTTATCATTAGATCTGTTATGACTACACATTGAAAACTTATTAAAATCCGCACCTCTCATTTTCTTATGGAGTGTTTTTTAATAGTAGCAGCAAATTTTTTCTATTAAAGCTAGAAAAGCTCCTCTCTATTGTGATATTTTCAAAGAAGTATGAAAAATCTATTCCACCTATTGATTAGGGATCTCACAATTTAAGTTTTTAGATATTTATGATGAATATTTAATTTTCTTTTGTAGGTGTGTTATTAGATAACATAAAGCATTTTTTTATAAGAAACCATTTCCCATAATGATTAGCACAACTACACAAAATAAGTTTTTACAATGAGAACTTCATCATTAGGTTAAGAGAATGTTGTTTCCATCCTGAAAATTCTTACTTTAATGTTTAATAATATATTGAAAATTTTAGTTTATGATTGACTGGTTGCATATTGTTAATTTTTGTTAGTTGGGCCTTTCCCTCCCTACACTATGTAACAGTTTGAGACCTTTTCTTCATTTCCAGCTCATCTCTTACCCTAGTTCTGTCCTCATCACAAGTTTCAAGGGTCTTATTACTTTGTGGCCCACCATTATGGTTGGAATTTTCCCTTTCAACCTCAGAGATTTTTTCTAGTTTCTACTTCACAAATGTTGTTATTAACATGCTTTTCCCATAAAATTTTGTCATAATATTTATGTTTCTAGTTACATTTCATATTATTTCAATTGTTACATGTTCTTTCCAACACTGAGTTGTTTGGACTTTCCTTAGGGGCAACAAATAAAATTAAGAAATATTCTCCCAGATTTGTGTTACTCCCATCAATGATACAACTAGATAACTATTGTTAAAATCACCCTCATACACATCAAATTAGTAATAGCCTCAGTATCACCAAAACTTTTTGCTGCACTATCACTACAATTCCCAAGGTTGTCCACATTTAAGCCAAAATTGATGCATTTCTATCCATAAATATATTTTTTCTTGAGTGGCGATCTTAAAACATAATATTCATTTTCTAGAAAGGATCTACATGATCTAGTAGTAGTGATGTTACCTTACACCTTGGTAAGGAGCATACTATTTTTTTTGGCATCACAACTAATCCTAGAATAACTACATGCAAAGGAAAAGCTTCAAGCAACAAAGAGCTTGTGCTTCTTCATTGAATCCTACGGTAACAATACCATCATATTTGTGATATAGGCACTACCAAAAGGCCTAAAGGGAAGATTGGGTTGATCCTTATGGAATCAAATTGAATTGTGGGCTATGATATCCATTTTTGGAATTTTCCAAAGCCACTCTCCCATATTATGTGAAGGGTAGTCCTAGAAATAGAATAAAAACTCCTTTTCAACCTAATATGCATTAGCACGTAAATACGATAAAAGCAGAGGAGGAATTGGTTATGCCTTAAGAGTTTATGTGCCTTTCGTGGTAAGAAGTTGTAGTAGCATAAGAATGGGGTAGATGACGAACATGAATAAAACCATAGCCCTTAATAGATTCTAAGAAAATGCCAAGCCTTCCCAATGGAAAATAACATTATCATATCCGCGTGAGCTAATAAAATATTGGATTTTTGTAGTACTATTTATGCATGCAACCTACAACATCAAAGAACAAAAAATTAGTAAGATTAAAATACATTAGATGATATATGAAACCAATGCGAAGAGAGAGGGAAATGGAGAATACGATCCCTCTCAATGGGAGTGCTATGAGAATTCTCCCTTCAAATTATAAAATTTCGATGGGAAAGGAGAAGAGAGCAATTGGATGAAAAAATAACAAATTAGAAATGAGAGTCACTTGAGGTTTTTGGATGAACTTATAAAATCATTAAGGGATAGACTTATATAATGTGACAAGTAACATAGAAGTCAAGCAAAAATCCCTACAACTAGTTATCTTTGAGTTCATTTAATTACTTGTCTCCATAAACACTGCTTAGGAAGTCTTTAACAAATATTCTAGTCATTAGGCCCGGGACTCTTATCTTTCTCGAATTTAGAAAGTACAACCAATAGTTCCTCGAAGAAGCTTTCCTCATAAATAGCCTTGTCTCCCTCCTCATTATTTAATCTGGGGAAATACAAAGCGAGTTTGAAAATCTCTATTATATTAGCACTTCTTGGCTTCTGAAAAATCTCATCAAAGTGATTCACCCCTAGACCAACTACTTCATTAAAACTTCTGACGATATTATCCTCCCCATCCCCCATTTCCCAAATAGTGTTAGTACTCTTCTTCAAATTTGCAAAGTGATGAAAATACTTGGTATTTTCATCCCCAAGTTTCAAACAAGTGGCTTCCTCTTTTTTCTTCTTAGGGAATGAATCTAGTGTGGGAAACTTATGGTTGAGCACAATTTATCCCTTTCAATATTTTTGTCCCTAGATGACACCAGAGGACAATCATAAAATTAGTCGTGGTGTTGCTCACTGTTCAGTCTATTTTAGAAGTGTGAGAAAGGCATCAGGGGAACAATTTCATTTATGGTTTAAATCCCAAAATTCTACTATATGGCTCTTTAACAATACAAATATGCAGATTTTATGACTAGGTAGATGGTTTGTCTTTGCATGCTTTAAGGAGGGTAACCTTGTTGTAGGATATTTGGCCTTTTTGCTGTCATATATTTGTCAAAATCAACTGTCAAATAGTTTCATTCTGCTATTGTTTTAGAGTATAATGTCAAATTTCAAATGCTTGGAAAATTTTGATCCTCAAAATTCTGAAGTGGTTTACCTTGTAGGCACTACCAGATAAAGACTTCAAAAGCATTGTTTCTAGGAGTAAATAGTGCATGAAATCAGGCCACCCATTCCCTCTAATATTGTTGATATATATTGGGTTCTGCACATATCCTTCCCTACTCTCAATAAGATAGTAAACACACCAAATTTACTTTTCACAATCCAAAAAGACAGTACGCATATTTTGTGACAAGAAAATAGTGTAATTTTCAAGGTGTTATACCCATTGTCAATGCATTGTAAGGATTAGGAACCTTGCTGCCATAAATTTGGTCAGAATATGTTGCATAGTATCTTGCAAATTCTGCCTCAAGTCAATTAGTTTGTGATTGTTATGGTTATGCATTAGAAACCCACCATTGTTGTTGGAAAAATTGTAATACAAACCCTTTCATTCCATCTCTAATGCTCTGCTTTACTTGTGACTGAATGTGGATTGACACAACCTTAACAATTGTAGATACAATGCCCTTTAGGTTGTACCAAAAGCAATTCTACTCTTGAAAATGTCATTCTTCAATAGTTGAGTCTTGTTGAGGCTGAATTCACTACTATCAATAGAGATCATAGACTGGTTCAATGAGGCCACAAAACTAGCTTCTTATGTCATTTTCATTTGGGGAAAACCGAGTTTGTTATTTTTAAGGCCTGATTCAAATCATCAAGTCTCATGTTTCAAGTGCAATATTTATTATTTTAGGGCTTCAAGAGCTGTCATAAATATGACTGTTATTATTGTTGAAAGTCTCCTTACTTCAGTCACATTTTACCCATGGCCATCATATAACATTTTGTCAAGGCATAGCTCACATGCGTGATAGGGATCACTTGGTCTGTGAACCAGCGTTTGTTCCAATCAAGACCATTGGCTAACTTATGCATTTTTCTCAAAAACTTTAGGGGCACCCCATTTTTGGGGTCAATAGGCACTATGAATGTGTTGTGTCTAAGATGTGTCAGCAAGGCAAGGAATGTGAAGAGTAACCAAAAATCCCTCAAGGTACCCCAAGTAAACTGGACACTAGGTTATCCAAGGGAATGATTCATGAGATAATTATGGCATATGTGGTCTCCAAAGCCTTCAAAACTGGTTTCCACTTCCAAATGTCATAGATCCATGAAAATGGGCTCCAAGTAGTGTGGAAGGTGAAGAGACACCTTGAGGATCCCCCCAAACCAAGCCAAATTCCATAAAAAAAGGTGGGTGTATAGGTCTCCAAATAAAAAATACATGTGTGGTCACCTCAAGATCTATGCCAAGTCCATGATCTAAGCCTCCAATGGTGGGCACTAGCTCCAATACTGCGAGGCAATAAAACAATGGGCTAACCCTAAAGTAGGGAATTAGGTTAGAGAACTACTCATATTAGAGGTAAACCTTCTCCATACATGTGAAAATGCTAGAATAGGGTATGAGAGATCACAAGTTGGTACACGAGTACAAGATGGGTTCAACCCCCAAATGCTAATCCATCTCCCCAACCCCATGTGTATATATGTTGATTCTAAGCTGAAAGTGACTTTTTGTTAGATCACTTGTTTTGCAGCTCCAAAATGAGACATATCTTCTTAACCCTCAATGAATATCCCTTATTGTTCTACTATAATGTTCTGTGAGGTATTGCAGTCCACACAAATGGCCTCAAAATGCTACTACAATAAATCATCTATTTCTTCCCACAATATAGTGCCTTTAACACTGAAAAAGTGGCCTAATTCACACGTTTTTTTTCAAGTTGTGTTTTTTTCCCATGGAAAATTCGTAATTTCATTAGTGTAAGAAATTACATTTTGTAGATGCATAAGCATATTCTGATATTTCTATCAATAGACACAGCTTCTGTAGAAGCAACAAAAACCAACTACCCGAGTCCACGCAGGGAGGTAGTAGTCTAGACAGAGTCTGGAAAAGAGTCCAAAAATATAACAAAAACCAGCAGTATGAATATTATCATGGTCCACGCAGGGAGATAATACCAAAAATATGTACTGTGCCAGTCATAGTATATCCGCAAATCAGATCATAAACAGCAAAATAAATATGTACAATAATTATGTTATTAGTGTCCGAACATTAATTCAAAATGTCCATAAAAGGCCTATGATAGTACTGGTAGAGTTCACCATCAATTTGTTCACTGATCAACCACATGCCCTCCTCCTAGATCGCGCCTTCTTTGGAAATACGGTCAGCCTCTGAGTTCCACTCCCGAAGTATTTGAGTCCCCCGAAGCAGCAACGGCCTAACCAAGTACAGGAGGAGAGGGTCGATGGGGTGGTCGTCCACGCTTCCTCAGAGCACTCTGGGCAGGTTCCGAAGATCTCAAACCAGGGCTCGAAAATGTGGTAGTACCTCTAGATCGTGGAGTAGCAATCCTATGAAATTCCTCAGATGCACGTGGTTGTTCCTCTCTGTCAGGGTCTTCATGAGACTGCACCTCCTGCTCAGGTGCATCTAGAGGAGAAAGACTCGCATACTTCCTGCTATTCCACTTGTTCAGAGGGCAGTCTTTGAATAAGTGCCCTACCTTGTGGCAGCGGCGACATCTGAAGGGTACTCCCTCATAATCCAGCAATTGCCTCCTCGTAATGTTCCTCCACTGTATGTTAATAAACTCTGGCAACCCATCAGTAAGGTCCATGTGAACTAATATCCTAGCAAATGCCATCCTCCCCGTGGTGTTAAATGAGTCATCAAAGGTAAGGAACGTGCCCATGGCATCCCCTATCTGCCTGAAAATCTGCTCTGTCCAGAAGTGACAGGGAAGGCCCGGCAGCCGAACCCAAATCGGTCCTGCCCCCGCTCTCTCCAGTTTAGGGTCAAACATTGGCGTCCACCTTTGGAGGAGGACAGGAGCTTGATCTATATGCCATATTGTGGAGAGGACCCAATTAGTGTGGGTGAGACTTTTGAATCTCAATGCGAACCACCCTCGAACAAACGTCTGTACCCTTGGAGGTTCCGACAGATGATGTCCCCATACCTCCATTGTCCATTTTTGGAGCCTCTCCACACTGTAATGTCTTCCCCTCACACAACCCACCAGTACCTTTTCAGCCGAATCCATGGCTTCACAGAAAGTAGTGTCCTCAGCAAGCTTGAGGAAGATTTCGTTACTGCACAGTGGGAGGCGTTTCTTCCTTTTGGATGTCCCTTTCTGCTTGTTTCTCATGCCAACTGCCAAAATTTCTGCCTGAACAGCCTCAAGAGTGGTCGGGTCCTTCCCCGTCAGAGGTCCTTTAGCCTTGAGGTTGTCGAAATGCCCCGATATGATTCCTATACCCGTGAAATTTCCCGGGGGAGGGTTACCCAAGACCGGCGGAGAAGATTGAACCTGTTGTCGACTAACTTGAACTGTAGGGCAAACCTCCAAGGGTTTATCCACCCCGACCCCCACAGGAATAGAACCCAGATCTTTCCCTAGGGTTTGTGCTTCCGGGATTCTCCAGTGTTCGGCCTCCGACAGAGAATCAGTAATGAGTGGAGGGCCTGTGTAGTCTCGGATAGCAGCCACATCAACAGGAACCGAAATGGAGAGATTGTGCTGCCGAGAGAGAGATGGGAGGGCATCAACCTCTGCTGTAAGTTCATGGTCGAAATCTAAAAAGTCCTCCACAGTGGTCCCGGCCTGTGACCATATCGGAAGGTTTTCCGTTGGAATCGCGGAAAAACCGGTTTTGTCCTCCATATCTGTCAAAAAACCGAGCTGACAGCTGCCTGCAGGTCTGTCGGAGTTGTAACACAAACCGTCTAGGGTGGACCAAAAACTTACTGGCACAAACCACAATCAGTTATAGAAAAACCTTAAGATGGTGCCGTGATAAAACCGTGAGCAGTAATGGAGGCACCTTCCGGGTTGCTTCGAGTTTTGAACCAAGGTTGCTCACCGGGCTCGATTTCCTAACCCCATTCACTGGATAAGCCTGCGTCCATCTTCATCGCTCACTCAACTTCTAATTTTCAAGTTGTGTTTATATGGTTTGAAGGAAGATTGCTAAATCTGTCAAAATTTCTCAAAAAATTACTATGGATGCTGCAATGTGTTATCACTCAGGTTGTTCCCCAAAGTTGTAAGAAAGGGAATACGACCGAGGTAACCATAGACCAATCTTTTAGATATAGATTCTAGCCAATCTGCATCTAGAGAGGGCTCTCTCTTTATAATTTAGCTTTGTTTTGAATTGTGTTAGCTAGTTATGAAGTGCAAGTGTTTTGTTTGGAGTTTGGTTGGAGGGATAGAAATTCAATAGAACAGTGAGGTAAAACTGAAAAGTTTCAGTCCATTGGGCATGATGGATTCAAAGAAGGATAGCTTTCTGGATTTGGTTTTTCAACAAAGGATGGTATCACAGAGCAAGGTAATCAAACATGGAACAATTCATAGGCTGGAATCAGTTGGAATGGAGTCAATGGGTGAAGGGCAATTAAGAATCCTTCATCATGTTGACAGAGGGAAAATGGTTGATTACTGTTAAGAAGAAGTTAAGAATTCCTTAGAAAATATTCAAGATGGAAGAACCAGGGGAAACAGGAGCAATTAAGAATTCACTGTTTATTCTAATTCTAAAGAAAACATTAATAATAACAAGTACTGAACACAGAGTGCAATCAAGCAAATTCTGAGTTATTATTTTTCTCTATTATTTAGATCATGAAACATAGATGACATAGTAAACACAAAAACTGTAAAACACAAGTTAGAAGGGACTTATTGATCCATTAAACGATTCAAGAATTCTGTAACAGGTCCTTGGCATCAATTTCCTCATCCAGTGAGCTCGACAAAAATGGTTCCAACAGCTTTTTATTCTGAAATTCTTTAGTATTACAGTCAAAACTATGAACATCCACCAACAACCAACCCCCAATACCTCGTTTGGGGGGGTATTAATACAAAATTGTCGAATATCTTACAAAATATCTGGTAGAAATAATATCTAGTGGTGATTAATGCGTTTTACAAAGATAGTGATAGACAGTCTCGAAAACAGGGGAGCAATAAATTGATGTTGTGCTGGTTGCCCCCTCTTTATGAGATGTACCAGAGGTAGGTGTTGTGAGTTGGTTAACGGCCAACTTCCACTGATACTCTGCGCTGGCTGCCCCATCATGCATTGGATGTTCTTTAACTTTGATGTGATGCGCTTTGACCCGCGTGACTCTGATTCATTTCTATTCTCTGCATTATAGTAGATGGTCCAAAATGTTCAATTGACCAAAGATACCAAAGATATCGAAGATAAGTTTATAGAATCTCTAACATACTTTGCCACCACTGTTGATCCAACAATTTATGCCTCTGAAGCTTCCTTAGTGTTTCATCAGCTTCTGTATATCTAACAAAATTAGGCTGGAGATGAAATAGATGTTTTACTTCATGTTCAATATAAAATAAGTTCTCCAAATTATCATAGAGACTTTGGCCTGAGGGAAGTGTGTTTTCTCCTGAAGCACTTGTTGATGAATTAACCTAATCCACAGCATATGCATTCAACTTATGTGTATAATCTGTGTGTCTCATTAGCCTATCATTATTTCCTAAAAGACTTGGCAGTCCTTTATCCTGCAAAATTGTAAATCTTTGCATGAAAGAATTGATTTCTACTTGCATATCCTGGCATCTTTTTTCTAAGTTCTGCATTAGAGTTTTCTTGGTTAGAACTCTTTTGATATCCAAAATGGTGCCTGTCCTGTCTTGGATGCAATTTTGTTCCAGCTGTTCTCTATTTCTATAATTCAAAAAATGAATGAGCCTATTGGCTTGATCAGGCATTTGTCCTAATAAAGCTCTTGCTTTTTGAATTTCTCCATGTGTTGCATTCACCAAGTCAATCTGCTCATAAATTTTCTCGATAGATGGCCAAACATCACTTAGGGATTGAGTGATGTTGGTCCAAAGGATTCCTTTGATTTCTGCTAGAGGCTTGTCCATAGTGAGATCCTTCTCTAATGATCTGACTTTATTTTGCAATGCTTTAACCTCTCTTGTTTTCTCTACCACATTAATTTTGGATTTATCATAACTCTGTTCTAGTTTTGCCAATTTCTCCTTTACTTGCTTCAATTCTGATACTTGCAGCTTTAATTCTTCCATGGCTTTTATCAGTTGTTATGTACTCATAGTAGTACTGCTGCCTGGTGCTATTGCTGTTGATGAGGTACTTGTGATGATCTTTGCTGTTGATGCCGGGACAGTGGGAGGCAATGCTGTTATAAGTGTGGAGGGGGAAGTAGTGATTGTTGGGACTACTTCAAGTGGCCAAGAGGTCGACTCTCCCTGCTTTTCTTCTAGAGCTTTCTCCAATGCCTGCTCTGTCTCACTCAATCTCTCATTCAGTCTCAGGAGCATGTCCATCATGTCCTCTTCATATTTCTGCTGTACAACATCTGTAGTCTATGGATGCATGGAAGGAGGCATTTTGAGCTGTTTTCTCAATGCAGCGATGTCCTCTTCTTTCTTCCTCATCAGTGCCTTTATGCCTTTGGCATCTTTGGGATCATGTCCCAATTCAATGATAATTTCTTCCAAGGATTTGATCTTGTTGTCCTTTGCTAGAGAAGAAGCTTTCTCCAAATCTAACTGAGCAGAGGTATTATTCAAGGAACTTTGCAATTTATGAGCTAACATAGCTTTATCAGCTACTGTGGAGTATACCATCTCTCCAGTCTATTTATGCAGCTCAATCTGGTCTATTGGATGAATATCCTTGGCCAAGACCTCCAGATTTGTCCTGATGTAATCAGCTACTGATTGTGGTTGCTACACCTTGGGCTTGAAATAACTCATGATCATTTTGCCCTCCTTAATGTCATAGGCAGACATCAACCTTTATTGGTTTGTGGGGGCCAGCTTAATATACTGGTTATAAATCTGCAGCCTTAATGGGTCATTTCTAGCCTTTATCTCTATGAATGTTCTTTTGATGTCAGAGACCTGCTTACCTGATGGCCTAGTGGATGAAACTTCCACACTATGCTGCCTTTCTAGCTCCTGTCTATGTGAGCTAGTTGATGTCTCTATTACTAGGGAAGCTTGCTGGCTAGTTACCCTCTCACCTATTAAGCTTTCAGTTGTTTCTTCAAAGATTTCCTCTTCTGATAGAGGGTTGAGTCTTTGCCTTTTTTCCTCTGGTTGTTCTGCAGGCCCACTGATAGGTGTGGCTTCTTCCCTATCTCTTTTCTTGCCTTTTTCCTCATTTAGAGGAGTCTATAATGCAAGAATCTCTGCTGCTTTGGTTCAGACCGGTGGAATTTGCCCTCGTTGATCAGTCATTTCTTGTTGCTCCATGTTTGCCACTTCCTTTCCCTTAGAAGACCCTGTAACTGGTGCATTGGCTTCTTGTACAGGCTGCTGTGAAGTTCCAGCAGAGGATGTACCCACTCCAGTTTGCTGAGGCAGCTTGAAAGATACCTGTCCAAAAGAGTCCAGGTCAAGGGTCTTTTCAATATCTTTCATAGCTTGTTCCATATTTTCTTGCTCAGTAAGTTCTTCTATTAATGTACCCTCTACCCACTCATTCTGATTAGCAAACTGTTCAATTTCAGGGATCCTATGATGTATATAAGCCGATAGCATGTTTCTTACTTCTTTGTCACTTATAAAGCTATTTGGGTCATATGGCACCCACCAGAAACTTTTCTTTAATTTAAGGTCTTCCCCTAATATCTTATCAGCATCTTCCCATGCCTCCCACTTATGGATGATAAAAGGGCATAACTGGTTTTTTATTCTCAGCTAAGCCTTTTTCTTTACATTGCAAAAGTGGGTTAAAACTGCATTGATAAGCTGCCTGAAATACTCCAGTGAAAATAGTCTCATAGGCACATACCTAGGCAACTTGAATGGGCATAATTCACATCCATATATTCTAATTTTAGTGTGATTCTGGTAGAGGTACAAGTCACCTATCTTGTATTTTCTAGAAAGCTGTAAAATCTTCTTTATATCACCAGAGAGCCTAGGAGGAGATGCTCCTATCAATAGAGAGGTGGTTGGATGTACAAACAGGTCAATGAATTCACAGTAGGTATAAGGGGATTCACAAACATTGTGGAAGACCAAGGTCCAAAAGGTCACAGACCTTCGCTCTCCTTTGGAATCCAATTTCCTGATGGGAAATGAAAAGCTATCTGGCTGATAATATAGCAGAAGGTGGTATATGAATGAGGTGTACTTGAAGACTCCTTCTCTGTCCATATTTATGAATTTCTCATTGATTTTATTGGAAATGAAAGAGGCATAATCATATTTGATAGTAGGGGGCAGTCCTGGAGTAAACATTGACAACATAACTAAGATGGTCTCATCAACAAATTCACTGGTTTTGAATCCTAAGATAAAGGATATCATGTCAAGAATAAGCCTGCCAGTTTCAGTGAACCACGAATGCACATAGGGAGGTGGGCCTTGGGGTTGGCAATCTGGTTTCATGAATAATTGAGCAATCCGGGTTATTTCCGAACTGGGCAATTAAGAGCCTTGCTCAAGAAAAAATCCCATGGAAAGAGGAGCAAGGGGTTGAGTGGGATGGAAGTGTAACATCTCATTGATAGATTCAACAGTTATGTAAAAGAGAACAATTTGGGATGGGGTTAAAACTGCTTTACTGACAGGGTCATAGTTGGTACAGCATTGGTGAATAATATCTGGGAACATATTGATAGAGGGAAGGTAATACGTGGGAAGATTGGATTCCCATATTCCATAGATATCATAGTTTCTCAGATGACAATTCCTAATTTGGCAAAATGCCTGGACATGGTTCATATCACCAGATAACTCTTTTATTTGAAAATCTCTGTCAGCCAAGGGTAACCAATCCAAGTCTTTATGAGGTACATTGAGGGCGCGACGTTCAAGGCCACAGGAGCTTCCATGTGTGTTTCTTGTGTTTTCAAACTGGAAGTCGGGCTTCTGGGGAGACAATGGTCTAAACAGTAGTTCCGGGTGTATTTATATGAGAGCTACAAACTGATTTTTCTTGAATTTGGCTTTCTTGAGTAAAATTCACAAAGGAAAAATGGAATTACAGGTTTGGGAAGTGAATCGGGGTAAATACATGTATTTAGGCGAAAAACAGTGCGTTTCGCAGGTTGACCGACAAGTTGTAGAGTATGACACTGTAATTTCTTGGTCGGGTGGCGGACTGGGTGCTCGAGCAATCAACGAACATAATGTGCATGGAAACAGTTCGCAGAGAAAGCGAATGAAAATAACATTTTCCCAACAATTTAACAAAATTTGGCTTTGGCTGGTAATTTTGACATTTAATGACAGATGACGTCAGCAAGGAGACAGTTTGTCGTTTAGCGAGGGTACGGAATGGTGACTTGGCAGTGACATCACAGTGACGTCAGCGGGGGGGTCAGCGGGAGGGTGGTAAGTGGTTTCACCCTGCACCGCTTATGATCTAAAGTGGTTTTGATGGGGAGGGTCGCGAGCAGTGCGGGAATGCTCCACGCGTCCAAGGTACGGGCGTAATACCGCCACTCCCCTGGGTGTTAACGTGTAGTGGCGGAGGGGGTTGTGATATGATCGTGGGCCATCGGATGAGCGGGCCCAGATCTGACGGCTAGCGGTTAATGGAGCTGGCAGGGGTTACAGCGCGGGGGCCCATGTAATTTAAACAATGATTTAACAATCTTCGGGGTGATCATTATTGGTTCGCGGGGTTCTTACATTAGGTTATTAATTAACCAAATGTTAGTTAATCCTGAGGTTGCGCAGATAGGGTTATTTACAAGGTTTCAGATAAACCTTGGATCCCTTGTAAAACATTGACATATGGCTATAGTTTAGCCGGGGGCGGGAATAATAAAATTTTGGGGTTTTATATAGATTTATATAATATGGGAAAGGGGAATAAGTGTTAGGGAGTTTATACAATAATGTCAACGATTAATATGAGAAATGATATTAAAAAAAAAAAAACGCTAAGTCATAAAGGTTAACAACTCAGGCTTGAGGGAAAAAGTTCATATGTGATTTTGTACAATCTCCTAAGTAAAAGGGTTTTACTTAGGTTTTTATGGAATGAGATGAATGGAAGGAGTTATTTGGTGATATTAAACAGATCTTAATATCACTGGGGAAGTTAGTAAATGATTTTAGGGAAACATGAGGGGAATTAGTCATGCCTCTGCCATAGTACCTGTGATAATAGTAAGATTATCATTCTGAGAGACAAAGTCAATCACAAGTCTCTTTTTCTGCAACATCAAAACTGCCTACCCAGCCTACTGTACCTAGCATTTTTTCTCCTTTTTCTTTGGATGCACTTGGACTAGCAAACCCTCATAAATCTTCTTTTCTTTTCTTTACATGCCAAGCCTATCTAAGTCTGCACTTATTTCATCCAAGGGCTCAGATTAGACTATTGAGCTCCTTTGCTTCTCTACCTATCTATTTATCTGCCAAGTTTAAACAGTTTGGACAGATTTTATTCTCTATTTCTAAACAAGAAATTCAAACATGAACTAGCTAAGATTGAAGTATATGACCATTCATCAATTGTGACAAAGAGTTCCACAAGCTGTACATGAAACTTTATTTACAGAACATGAAATAGTAGTGGCATTTGGACTTGCACACCTTCCTGGTCCTTTGTTTTGGGTTCATTTTTTCATTTTTTTTACCATCTTATTCTTTTTGCCCTTTGATTTTTCTTTTAGGGCATACCCTCTTTTCATTTTTTAATTTTTCTGATTTTTTGACAATATGGAAAACCTTTATAACAGGGAAAGGATGAACATATTAGGGATTTCAACCAGTCAATCATGAAATATGACACCTATTGGTATAGGAGTATAACACAATGAATGGGTATTGTGTTCACCTCAAGGTTGTCAGTATACAACTATTCATGTATTGGTTAAAAGCTCTCCAAAATTGCTCTATAACAACCTTCCAAATCTGTTTATCAGTAATGCTCTTATGTTGATATAAGTGTCTTGTTGGCTTGCAAACATAAAGAACCTTCACTATTTTTTTATGGATACTTACAGAGCATTCCAGAACACACTCTTAGATGTTATTTGAAACGATGTGTTGCCACCAAAATGAGGCTACTTGTCATGCTAAAAAGGGTTTCCTGGCTACTGCTATATATTAGTTGAATCACCTATGAATGTCATAGATTTGTCGACCCCTTACCTCATTGTTCCTACCCAGGAAAATATAACACACCGCTGTTAGTGAGTTACACTTATCCATGGTGGATTTAAAACTCCAAAATGTGTTAGATGCACTCTAAAATGTGCATGTGTTATATATTTGTTTCTCCATGTATACTCTGATAGTTTGGCCCTAAAGCATCTCCAGTAGAGGTTGGATTTGTAACAAGTTGCATGTAGGTTATCCCAACAATAAATTATTCTCTACAATGCGCATGTGTTATATATTTGTTTCTCCATGTATACTATGATAGGTTGGCCCTAAAACATCTCCAGCAGAGGTCTAGCAGAGGTTGGTTTTGTAACAAGTTGCATGTAGGTTATCCCAACAATAAATTATTTTGTCGATGGTTCATTTACAAAGTATACTTTGATGTGCTTAACATGCTGGTATAGAAGGTAAATTCATTGACATAGTACATAAGAGTGACATACAAGAGTGACCAAGGTATCAAAAATTGTTGCATTCTCCTTTTATAATCCTTTGTAGAGACTTACTTTAAGAGTGGCTCTATCAAAATCAAAACTAAAACAGGTAGCACAATCAAACACAAGTTATGTATAGAGAAGCTCAATATCCTTATGGTACATTTTCGCATACAACTATAGCTTATCTTGTCCATGATGAAATTTGTGGGAAGAGTTGTTGGTTTTATTGAAGCATTCAAGAATATAATTTTGCCATGGTATGCACCATCATGATATCTATGCATCCCTGGATCACACGCCTTTAACCTTGTCTCTCACATTTGTTAGGGTTGAATCTCTAAGTCCAGACTAGTGAGTTATGCTGAGCCTTAGAGATGTAATATTCCTTGATTACCACTACAACTTTTCTCATCTTCTGGAAGCTAAGATGCTATTTGAATTACTTACAGTCATGGATGGATCCAAAATAGTGCTGCCCTTGTTTCCTTGTGGAGAAGCTTTGTTGATTTGATATACTTTATGATGCCAATCCTAAGATAGAAAGTTCAAAAATTTTCCCATGCAAATTTGGTGGTAATTGGTCCTTGTTCCCTGGTTATTGACAACATCACAGTGAAGGGAAGGTTACCATTAATGATATTGAAGAAGTTCTTATTTACATTCTCCCATGATCTATGTCTTCCATGGATTGAACAATGGAAAATTGTTGAAGGAAACATGTTGTTGTCAAAGTCCACAAGAAGTTCTTAGAGGAGTGAAACTATAATAAACACATATTTTTGACAAATGTTATGAACAATCGTACAATAGGTTGTGCATATCTCAGTTTAACTTTGTAATAGGTTATGCATATTGTTGTTGAAGATTTTCGACAATGAACTATGTAGTTTTTTCGATCCATCCAACGTTTCAGGTCATTACACCATCCATCTTAGTTTAACATAATTGTATACGGAAGTTTAACATTAACAGTTGTGATCAAATTGAATTGTATAAGGCACATTTTTTTTTTAATTGTTGCATCAGTGGAATGTGGCAAGTTCTCCTACTTAGTTTATTAAGTTGTTTTGATCAAATTTTAGGGAAATTTGAAGAGATCTATGTTAGTTTTCAAATTCATGTTTACTTTCGTTATTCAAAATATATTTTTTATCCCGTTTCCAGTTTCTTGCTTTAAATTTATGGATGTGAAAGGAAAATCCACTCCTGCCTTATATTTTATGCTCTAATTTTTGTTTTCTAACCTTTCCTTCCACCATTTTTCCTCATTTGTTTTGTATTTTTCCTTTGCACTTTGTAGGAGAGACAATTGTGATAAAATTGGATATCAAGGAAAGAATAAGTAAAAAAGAGAAGATCCACAGAGTGATTTACCTTCAATTCAAAATCCCCGTCCATTGTCAAGTGTTGTTCTAGGAGTATTAGCTCAGCAAATTTTGAATAGCCAAGGCATGGTCCTCTTTGCAAATCATCTTCCCATTGTTCAGGTATAAATTAGCATGGTAGGCTCATTTATCTTCTCAGAGCCCAGTATAGGTTATGAAAAGTAATGCATTCTTGATGCATGAAAGGCATTAGGTTATTGACACATGAGATACATTTGGTTCCATTTTTTCCAACAAAGGACTAGATTCATTTGCAACAACATATTTGGTATTTAATGCTTATCCTACACAACATAGTTACGAGTGAACACTACATTCTCTCATCCAACAAAATCCATCTTACATTTGTACTAAAATATTTTCACTAAAATTTTGAATAAAACCCTTGACAAAAACTAAAAATAATTGACAAAGACTCAGTATGTTCAACTGTGTACCTTGCTTTGGGAGAAGGAAGTTGTCCTCTAAGGGGGGGTGCTGGTGGGGCACAGTCTCAGTCCTATTTTTTGGTCTACAGTTTTTCTTACATTTGCACTAGAATATTTTCACTAAATTTTTGAATAAAACCCTTGACATAAACTCAAAATCCTTGACAGAAACTTAGTATGTTCATGTGTACCTTGATTTGGGAGAAATAAGTTGTCCTTTGGAAGGGGAGGGACGTGGGAGGGGGGGGGGGGGTGGGGGGGGGGGGGGGGTGTGTGCTGCATAGTCTCCATCCTATTTTTTTTGTTCTACTTTCTTTGTATTTTGTACATGGATATCTATCATAGCCTCGTAGCCAGGACCCATTTTTTAGATTTAGACTTTTTTTGGGTACTTAACTAAGTTTCACTTGAGGGGGGGATGGGGAGTCAATGCACATATGTAGTTGTAAGCCAACTTAGGTAAATAATTCAATGCTCAGTTGGTATACCTTCCAACAACCCTTAAATTGTGGACTCCTCCCAGTTTGCTATAAATAGTGGGTCTCTCATTGTATTTCAAACACACAACAAATCTAATAGGTGTAGCACTGTAGTCTAATGAAGCAACATTTTGACTTTTTTCACTAGAATCTAGCGACATGATTCTTGGTGAGATAAAAATGTTTCATCATTTAAATTGAATTTTTGATTGTGGAAATGGATTTGGCATTATGGAAAACTCTTGTGGTTAGCAGATTGTGTAGACTCAACAACTTAGAGTTACGATTTTCATAGTTTCTCACCAGATTTCAGGTAAAATATACCTGGAAAAGGGCCAAAAACTCACCTTGTTCTACTACTAAAATCTAATATATGCGGTGATTCTTTTATTCCTTCAATTTTCTTTTGAGTCTCTGTTAATATTATGAGTTCTATTTTCTTTATGGAGGTTAAGGCCGTTATGATCCTTTTGTATGTGGCTTGATTTTGCACAAACTTCCTTCCCAGGATTTGTACCCAACTTCATCCTCTTGAAACTCATACTGTGCAAGTGAGTTAGACTACAACGAGAGTGAAACCATAGTATATGGATTAACACTCTGTTGATCTCACCTATGAATTGATGCCTCACTGGAAACTCTTTTTTGTTGTCCTTGTTTACATTGCACTGGTTCATTTTAGTACAGTCAAATATAATCACAAGACCAAGTCTTTGTTTTTAAATGTAATTGGAATGTTATGCTTGTATTTCAATGGTTATGGTTTCAGTGACCATCAATATAGTTAGAATTGTTTTTTAATGATTCCCATGAATATTCCAACTCCACTATGCTCACATGCCAGCAGGAATTCACAGCTTAATGGTTAGAACTTAGGATTATTTTTTAGTGTTCCCAAGAAATCTTTCAACTCTACTATGCTGACAAATGTTAACCTAACAAAACTATGAATATCACATGCCAAATTCTCATTCTTTTGCATCATATGCACTTGTACCTTGAAATCGACAAGATTATTTCAATGGTATATTGAGAATCACTTATCTCACACTTGATCTTGAAATTTAGATACTTAATATGGACTCACCTTTTTACATTTTCATTTAATGGGATGAATATCTTTTTAGAATTCTTAGGTGGAGACCGGAATCTATGATCCCCTTATAAAAACTTGAATTTTAAGAGAAAATTTGATGGTTAGAGATTGATGTTGAGCAATGTAAAGTTTTAACCACAGGATCATAAGAAACCAGTGGAAATTTTTGATACAGAGAGACTCTTCTCTATAATCAATCCAATCTGGCAAATCTTGAATATGGAACTATCATTTTCCTGCAATATTTCATATTTATTTTGACTTGATTGTAACTAGGTTGAAATTTGTTATATGTTTTAAAATATTCGTTTCTTTATAATTATTTACTTACAACAAATGGAAAGTAGAAAATCTAATTGGAACTTTAGAGTTGAAGAAGAAAATCATACAAGAACCAATGGAAAAAAAAATGTTTCATCAAGTTTGTGCATTGGGAATTTATGGGCTAAAACAAAGTTCTTTCAGAGGAACTTACACTTTGAAGGAAAAGTTTTGTCCTCAGTGAAACATTTGCCTCATCAAAGCCAATTCTACATTTACTGTATAAAACAAAAGTGGAGGTTTTTATTGCAAGCAAAATAGTTTCTACATTCATATTCTTCTCAATTCAGATTGAACTCTATAGGTATTTCCATCCCAATGCAAAAGAGGGAACTTTCCCAACAAATTCTCCTCTCTTTATCTAAACAAGTTAAAGCAACACAAATGTGAATTCTATTAGTCACTATTCTCCCCTATATTATTTCACAACGACAAATAGAAAGTAGAAAACCTAATTGGAACTTTAGAGCCGAAGAAGAAAATCTTACAAGAACCAATGGAAAAAGGATGTTTCCTCAAGTTTGTGCATTGGGAATTAATGGTTGAAATGAAGTTCTTTCAGAGGAACTGGGAAAAGTTTTATCCTCAGTGAAACATTTTCCTCATCAAAGCCAATTCTGTGTTTACTGTATAAAACAAAAGTGGAGGTTTTTATTGCTAGAAAAATAGTTTCCACAATCATATTCTTCTCAATTAAGCTTTGAACTCTGCAAGTATTTCCATCCCTGTGCAAAAGAGGGAACATTCCCAACATTATTCATCTCTTTATCTAAACAAATTAAACCAATACAAATGTGAATTCTATCAGTCACTATGCTCCCCTGTATTATTGCACATCTAGCAGGCATTTTAAGTTTTCTTTATTCGCCACACTATTCAAGGATGATAGTAAAATTATAAGATTATCCTTTGAATAATCCCTCTGACCCCTAATCCCTCTTCACGTCATTTCCTGTAAGGTGAGTCCATACCTTTGCTGCCCAAGAATAGTCTTGTTCCAAGGCCAAAGCTCTCAATAATGTTAGAACACTCTATAAACAAGGTCGTGTGAAATAAGCGCTGAAAAATTTCATATTATGGATAGCCTAGTAGACTATGGTGCATATCTTTGTCTTTTTCAGACCTACATATGGAAGAAAGCATTGCAGATGGAAAACTATTTATCTGTTGGATATGTCTGGGAAAACATTGTGCATATTAGAAAATGAGATTCAAATGTGAAAATTATTCTCAAATATGTAGCTATAAATAAAGGTACGTTGCGTTACATTATATAACACAAAAAAAAGTTGGATTGGACAAATTGTGCACATCACATTCGCAATCAGGGTTGACTTTGATCAATTATCCTTTAAGGTTCCTACACTGCAATTTATGGAAAATGTGAGCGAGAGAAACATAGGAAAGTTTATTTTGTTATGAGATCAATTGCAACATTAGACAACTTTGAAGAGTAAAAAAAATAAAAATAAAAATACTACCCCATTCTTGTAATTGTACCATGAGGGTTGGGTGAATTAGTAACTACCCCTAGCCAATAAGGGAGTGTGTTACATTGTGGAAATGACTTTTTGACATATGGTATTTCTATAAAACAACTTTGCTCTAAGGGAAAATTTGATGAGGCATCCAAGATTTTAGAAGACATAAACCAAAGATATATTGTACCAGGTATTACATTATGAAAATTTTGAAATGATTGGATTTATTATTTTTCCAATGAGACCACTCTTGCTTGAAGGAATGGAGAGGGGTTTTATCATAAGAAAGTACTGAACCAAGATCATTGTCAAAAAATGTTGAACCAAGACTATTGTTAAAATGCAACGCTACTTGGTTGCATGAAAATAACCCTTCATAAGTTTTACTTTTTCCTTAAAAAGAGCTATAATCTTGTCTGTCGATTTTCAAGAGTTATGCCAACAAAGGATCCAAATTATTAATTGTGCTTGTACAAGTTTCATAGGGGATTTACATGCTCCATCATGTTCATTTTCTTTATTGAATTGCCTACTCTACATGATTTTGATCTTTAATCACCATAGCATTTATAATGTCTATTTTCGTCAATTTTTGCTAGAGTTGTATACAATTTTTAAGTTGTTTAGTGATTTCTTTCATTTGAAAACTTGTACTAGAGGATCCATAGAACAAGGGGACATTGGGTTTGTAGTTAGGTTAGTCTCAAGTTTAAACAATTAGCTTTGATGCTATTTTTTAGGTGGTTGAGCATATTAACCATGTGAAAGTTGCTTCCTTGTTCTAAAACGATTACCTAGCATGTAACCTTGTCACTCCCTCCTTAGAACACTTGGAACTCATTGACACTCCCTATCACACACTCTTATATGTTCATTTCCATGCATTTTGAACTAGTTCTCCCTTGTGTTTTTGTGGCACTCCCTAACATTCGTTGTCACACATTGACACACCCCTACACATGGCACATGTTCGTATGTTGCCTTGGCACTCTATCATTCCTTGGCACTACCTAACATATCTTGTCGCTCCCTCCTTACCATGCCTAGAACTCACTAACACTCCCTGTCACACACTCTTATTCATTCATTTCCATTGATTTCAAACTAGTGATCCTTTTTGCTTCCCTGGCACTTCATAACACTCCCTGGCATGCATTGACACACCCTAGCACCTGGAACATATTGGCATGTTTCACTGGCCTCTAGCATGCCTTAGCACTACGTACCATACCTTGTTACTCCCTTAACACACCTGTATCTCACTGACACTTCCTATCACAAACTCTTATTTTTTCATTTTCATGCACTAATTTGACCTAGTTCTCCCTTGTGTTTCCCTGGCACTCCCTAACATGTCCTAGCACATGTTGACACACCCTGGCACCTGGCACATCTTGGTTGCATGTCGCCCTAGAAATCTAGCATGACTTAGCACAACCTAGCATACTATGTCACTCTCTCCTTAGCACACTTGGAACTCGTTGACACTCCCTGTCACACACTCTTATTCATTCATTTCCATGCATTTTGACCTAGTGCTCCCTTATGTTTCTTTGGCACTCCCTAACACTCCTTAGCATGCATTGGCACACCTTGGTGCTTGGCACATATTGGTATGTTTCCCTAGCACTCTAGCATGCCTTGGTAGAAATGCATAGCATACCTTGTCACTCCCTCCTCAGCACACCTAGAAATCGCTGACTCTAATGTTCCAAAATAGGAAAAATAGTTTTATGCAAAGAAAACAATAAAAAAAAACACCATAAAATTAAATCAAACCATCAGACCATAAAACTATCTGGCATGTGTTAGCACGCCTTTTCATTCCTTAGCATGCCCTTGGCACTCCTTAGCTATCATGCCCTCACAACTACCCTTACATTTTTTGCAACATGGGAACCCAACAAAATCCTACCTCAACTATAACAACAACTTGACCAAGTTACAATTACTACAACTAGACTATGCCTTATTCACCTAAGAACTTCCTATAACTCATCTTAGGCTACTCATGCATAGTTTCAACTTATCCAACTTAACAAGTTACGAAGACAAGGCTCACATCCAACTGTGGTCATAAATTAAATAACTAAGCAATAAATTTTACATCTTGACATGCCATAACATCTGGCATGCCTAATAATCCCTTGGCACTATGTATCATGTGTTAGCCAACCCAATAATCTTTAGATCAATCCTACACTTCTCGATGAGAGGAATCCAAGAAAACTATTAATTTCCATAGATAAGAAGACCCACATGGAGTTTGGCCCTAGTCTCCAATTTTAACGCTCCCTCTCAACTAGGGAGAACTCCATCTGCTAATCCATATGCCAGTCCGTACTCTCTGCCATTAATGCAATGCCCTGCACTACTATGCTCTGATCTGCTCTCCTGAACTATGAAGAAGAAGAAGTGATCGAGAATGTATCATACCATTCTCTACTAACCCAAAGTCAATCCCATTTAAAGAGAGTGTATCATACCACTCTTACTGATCCAAAATCAGTTACAATTGATCCCAGATCAATATCGTCCTAACATAGGGAGTACGGTAGTACACGATGTGTCCATCGGTAGTACTATGGTCCCTATCCTCATTTCCCTACTCAATGGCCATATGAGAGGTACTTCCCATGAGTCACAAATTTCATGGGTAGGATGTCTCAGCGGGAGAAGGATGAACCACTCATCCTACCTAAATGTCATCAGGGGTATCCTAGGGCAAGGCTAAACCACTCACCCTGTACACAAAAAATCACTAGGGGAAGGCTGAACCACTCAACCTATGATTGTGTCTCAGCAGGAGAAGGATGAACCACTCATCCTGCCTACATAGAAAACCACTAGGGGAAGGCTAAACCACTCACCCTATGGTTGCTCATTACTCCAAGAAGTACCCCAAGCCCCCCGGAGCTCCCAGAGATCAATATCCATATCATACAGGACCCTAGGAGATGGTCTCTCCATGACTCCTAGTCGTTCTCGGAAAGTCAATAATTTGACCTTTCCCAAGGGCTTCGTTTGAATATCAATGACCTTCACATCAGTCCCAATGTGATGGATCCATATTTCTCCTCGTTGTACCATATCCCAGATAAAGTGGTACCTAATGTGTGTGTGCTAGGAGCGATCATGAAACAAGGGATTCTCTGATAATCAGATCCCACTCTAGTTGTCATAGAGGATCGCGGTGGTATCTAGCACATGTCCAAACATCTCATTGAAGATCTTCCCTAACCAGACAGCTTCACATGATACCATACTCGCAGCTATGAATATGGCCTCGATGGTGCTCAAAACAACCAACTTATGCTTCCTTCTCATCCATGATATCGAAGCAGAACCCAAAGAGAAACAACACTCAAAAGTGTTTTTTCGATCCTCCACAATGCTTACCTGATCAACATTAGAATAACAATGCAGCCTCATAGTTCGAGCAACGTATCTTAGTCCATGACTGATTGTGCCCCTAAGATATCTCAGAATATTCTTGGCACCAATCCAATGTAAGTGATGAAGCTCAACCATATGTTGGCTCAACATGCTAACAACAAAACATATATCTGGATGGGCTTTTACCAAGAACATCAATGCTACTATGATTTGATGAAACTCAGAGGCATTTCCCAAATTAGGTATGGCAGTGCTACCACATAACTTCTTAAAGTTAGGCTCCATCAGGGTAGTCACAGGCTTGTAGTCCACCATTAAAAATTCGAAATCCAATTCCCTCTTACTTTTGTAAATGAGAGGGTCTGCACTTATCAGCTTCCAAAGCTGGAAGTTGGAACAACATCTGAATCAATAGTCTTGAGATTTGCTTGCCCTTTTTCTTCTACCTTGTCCAAATTTCAAACTAGCCTCCAAACAAGAATCTATATACACCACCATTCATACTTTTTGCTCTCTCTACAATCTTCTCACTTAATTGTATGAGAGCAAACCCAATGAAATGGGACTTTTCACTATTCAGAAGTCCAACTTCTAGTTTAAAATCCATTTTCCTTGGGAAATCTCAGTATCTGCAAGCAATCTCAGTTTTTTCATGAAGATCAATTTCTGCCAGCATTTTAACCACTCTCTTATCTTTGAAACTGAAAATTTTCTCCAAGGAGATAAAATTGACCTATAGCATTACTGACCCTTCCAAAATTTCTGAATTCCTCCACAGCTCTAAAGGGAGCTTGAATCTATTGCAAAGATGTTTGTTCCTCTTTCTAGTGAACAAATTTGGGACTTTTCATGAATTGTGAGACAATTCCAACCCCATAACTATCAATTTCTTATTTAAAGTTATACCCACTAGATTAGAACCCGTACAAGGAGAATTCCATTCCTGTTTCAAAAGAACCTGCAATTTCCTTATACCATGCTATTTAATATTTTATGTATTTCTTCTCATCCTTGGCCTATGACATAAAGATGAAATAGGCTACCTTGCATTTTCTATACTAACACTCCTAAACAATAATAAAGTATGCCCACTGTCATTTCAAATTATCTATGCAGCTCACCTTTTGGTTTTTCAATTATTGAAGTTGTTACCTATATTGATGAGATCATCTACAACCGAGGCCACAATGACAATATATGTTATCATTTTATCCATGTTGCACTAAAGGCTTTTTTTTCCTTTAGCAGCACTACAATACATTGCAGTTTCCATTTAGCGGAGAAGTGTACCCAATAGCAGCCTTGGTCTATGTGCAAATGGGTTGAATTCATAGTAGACTTTATCTGTTGTTTTGAAGGTGTTTCTCCTTCAATAGTACTTCATCTCAGAAAATCCTTTCAATCTACACCTTGAACAGATGCATACATCCTTGGGGTACATGCTACAGATTCCAGTTTTGCTATGAGGGTATAGAAACGATGAAAGAAGAGCATCGATTTTAGGCATCTTATAGTTTTTGTATGCAAGCATGCTTGTTTAGTGTTTCCCAAACTTATATAGAGACATATTTAGTATACTTTTATAGTTTGACTTAGATGATCACTTTTCTTAATTTAGGTGTTTTACTTAGTACTATTTTATGCACAGATTTATCTTTAAGAAAAGTGCACAGTAGAGAAGGGTTATATATTTTGAGCAAGGGACACTCTTCTAGGTAGGAGGTACTCTATTCTAGGGAGCTTTTGTCATGCATGTTAGGTGCTTTATCCTATACAGGGTTCCAAGTCCCTTCCTACTTGACAAAGTCCTTGCCAGACAAGACACTGGTGGATAGAGTTCTAAGTCCCTAAATTTTCCAAAAACCCACCTGAGCCTAGCTATCTAGCCTAAAATCCTTTACATTCCAGTCATCTCTTGGTTGTAATTTTATAGAGAGAGCCCTCTCTTGGTCTGTGGTTACCTCCATCGATCTCCTCATCAGCCTGGGACATTGTGGAGGATAATAGACAACATGCCAACTAGGGAGTGCCAAGGTGTTCTAGTGAATGTAAGGTTCCCAAGTCATGGAAAAATGTAATGCTAGTTATGAGGTCATGGCTGCCAAGGTGTGTTAGGGAATGCGGGGGCATGCTAACATGTGCTAGATAGTATGAAGACATGTCAAACAAGCTAAGATGTGCCAAGTGCTAAGTCATGCCAAGATGTACAAGGGTTCCAAGTCCCTACCTCCTCTTCTTCCATATTCTATCCACTATGAAATTTCCTTTGCAATATTAAATTGGTGCATTTGCTATTTATAGGTCATTTATGGGTTATAAATGTCTTCATAGTTTCACTTCTAACTGAGTATTCAACTGAACATATTGATTCTCTTATACATAACTATTTTTCCCTTCACCCACTTTTTATAACTTCAATAACCATTAGGTAGGGACCTGCAGCTTCGATGTTGCTTTGTTGGTTTAATAAAATATTGCCGAGACTTTAATTTATTGTAAGTTGTAGAACTTACAATTTATGAAGTTTCAAGGTCTAATTTTTAAAAGTATAATTCTTTAAAGGGTGTTATCTCAATGGAAGAGCACCTGTTATACAAGCAGGAGGTTGGTGGTTCGATTCCATCATGCCCTGACATCCATATGGAATGGTGACGATCGATTTTTGGTGACAGAGGCTCTTTTGACCATCTGAGCTTTGGTGACATTTTTCGACCCTCACCAAAAATATGAAATGGTGACGGTCAATGAAGGCCACCATATATATGCATCAATAGTGACGACCCTCAAAAGTTCATAACCATAAATCATTGTTGTTGATATGAAATGGTTATGGTCACTATCCATAATTATAGTCATTATTCGTGATGGACCTTGAATGTCACCACAACATCTATACTTCTGGCATTGCTGCTTTTCATGATGGTCAATGAATGTAACCATATATATGCACCAATAGTGACAGCCATTAAAGATCTATCACAATAAATCATTGTTGTTCACATGAAATGGTGACGGTCACTATCCGTCATTATAATCAATATTCATTATGGACCTTGAATGTCACCATAACACCTATACTTTTGGCAATGCCACCTTTGATGACGTTCAGTTTCTGGTGACCGAGGCTATGGTCCATCACCTTTGCTCATATGCAATGGTGACGGTAGCTATCTGTCATTACAAATCATTATTAGTGACGAACTTTGAATGTCAGTACAATACCTAT
This sequence comes from Pinus tabuliformis, assembly GCA_031772625.1. NCBI lineage: Eukaryota > Viridiplantae > Streptophyta > Pinopsida > Pinales > Pinaceae > Pinus > Pinus tabuliformis. The sequence continues at coordinate 695,710,698 of CM062805.1, read as the reverse complement.
ACTTTTGGCGACACCACCTTTGGTGACGTTCAGTTTTTGGTGACAAAGGCTATGGTCCGTCACCATTTCTCATATGAAATGGTGATGGTCGCTATCTGTCATTATAAATCATTATTGGTGATGGACTTTGTATGTCACTACAACACCTATACTTTTGGCGACGCCACCTTTGGTGACGTTTGGTTTTTGGTGACGAATGCTCTTTTGACCATCACCAATGAGCTTATGGTGACATTTTTTGCCCCTCACCAATGTCCTTTTTTCTTGTAGTGATTGTTCCATTGCGTTATTCCACCTAGGTAGCCAATTTGGCCCATGTTAGGAAAAAGAATTGCGAAATTAGGCTATGCATAGATTTCAGAAACCTTAATCGAGCTTCACTCAAGGGAAATTATCCCCTTCCAACGATGGATGCTATCCTACAATGAGTGGTAGGGGAAACCCATATTTCCATGATGGACAAATTTTATGGGTATAACCAAATAGTTGTCCATAAGTATGATATGTATAAGACTGCTTTTACCACCCCCTTGGGAACGTTCATGTATCAAAATATGTCGTTTGGGTTAGTGAATGTTGGGTCCACCTTCCAGTGGGCGATGTATATCACTTTCGTTGATGAGAAAAATCAATTTATAGTCGTCTATCTAGATGATATGACTGCCTTCTCTCAGAGTAACAACCATTACCTCAAGCACCTAGAAGTAATTTTTTGCAAATTTTGAAGATATGGTTTTCCTTTAAATCCTAAAAATCCTTCTTCGCCATGACTAAGGGTAAGACGTTGGGGCATATTGTATCACAACACAGGGTTGGGATTGATCTTGAAATGGTATAGATGATCCAAACCATTTTTCTTCCTCGCACTAAGAAGGAAGTTCACGCCTTCTTAGGAACAAATAATTTCATGCGAAGATTTATCCAAAATTTTGCGAAGATAGTTAAAAATATTACCCAGATGCTTAAAAAGGGAAATGACATAAAATGGGATGAAGAGTCCCAATGTTCTTTTGAAAGAATCAAGAACACTATTATGGAGGCGCCAATCCTCATTAACCCGGACTATAAAAGGACTTTATTATTTTTCCTTTTGCCTCTGAACATACCATAGTTGTTCTTATGTTACAAAAGAATTAGTAGGGGTATGAACAACCCCTGGCATTTTTCAGCGAGGCTCTTCAGCATGTTTAACTTAAATACAACATAATAGAGAAGCAAGCCTATGCTTTGGTAAAAACCCTCAAGGCTTTTAGAGAATATATATTGCTGGCTAAGTCCATCATATATCTTCCACAACCTACAATAAGAGACATTCTTTTGCAGCATGATACAAAAGGGAGAAGAGGGAAGTGGATAGCTAAAGTCTAGGAATATGATCTAGAGTTGAAACATATTAAGATTGTGAGGGACCAAGGATTGGCTAAGTTACTAACCAAGGAAAACCTCGATGCATTATGTATCAATCAATATTCTCTTAGAACTCTGACAGAAGCAAATGAAGAACAATAGGGTAAACAATCATGGTTGTTGCTACCTACTTCAGCCCCTAACATGGTTCATCTAGATTTTTCTTTATCCGAATGGTATAGGGATATTATAAGTTATCTTCAGACCGTGCAACTACCAAATTCCTTGAGTAAATCCGCACGATGATCTTTAAAATTGAAAGCTATAAATTACTATATTATAAATAGTAAATTATATTGGAAATATTCAATAGGTGTACTTTTAAACTATATATTACCCTCCCAAGTGGATTATTTGATCACACAACATCATAGTGGAGTCTGTGGTGGCTATTTCACATGGCAAGATACTACCCATAAGATTCTTAGAAGTGGTCTCTATTGTCCCACTCTCTTTCATGATGTAAATAAAAAGGTGAGAGTTTGTCATTTGTGCCATATCTTTATGGGTTAGAAAAATCTTGCGGCCTTACCTCTAAAGCCCATCATGACTGAAGCTCCTTTCCAACAATGGGGTTTAGGCTTCATTGGAGAGATCCACCCTTCTTCTAGTGTTCAACATTGTTGGATAATCACTACTACTGATTATTTCACTAAATGGGTTAAAGCCACCCCATTAAGGAAAATTAATGATAAAGCAATGATGGATTTCCTAATAGAAAACATATTTTCACATTTTGGGTGTCCTAAAAATATCATAGCTAACAATGCTAAACTTTTCTATTCAGCAACACTTCATAATTTATGTGACAATTACAAAGTAAAATTAGGACATTTGATAGCCTATTACCCTCAAGGGAATGGGCTTGCTTAGTCCACTAACAAAAACATCATTAAAATTTTAAAGAAATATTTAAATTCTAAGAAGTGTAATTAGCATGTAGCACTTAAATACGTCGTATTGGTAGAGATGATCAACACTAAGAATTACATCAGTACTTCACCCTTTCAGTTGGTCTATGGGTTAGATATTGTCTTCCCTCTCTATCTAGGAATGAAAGTTATGAAAAGTCTACAAGAAGCCAATGAAGAGCCTAATGACCTTCAAAGGCAAATTATTCAAATGATTGAGCTACAACAAGAAAGGGAGCTAGTATATAAAATAATTAACCAACTTCAAGCATAAATTAAGAAAATATTTGATACACATGCCAAAGACATGGTTTTTCTCCCTGGTGATTGGGTTCTCAAGTGGGATAAAAGGAATGAGGAGCCAAGAAAGCATGGAAAATTTGATAATTTATGGCTAGGCCCATTCGTAATCGATAAGGTAATAGGGGAAAATTCATTTTCCCTTAGAAATTTTGAGGGAGAAGAAGTTGGTCACAATGTAAATGGCCAATTTCTGAAATGCTATCTTACCTACTGAGACTTTTATATGTTTAAAAAAAGAATGAAAAAAATTATCATAAAAATAATAAATAATTACTAATCATTGCATTCATATAATAAGAATCTAAAATTTGCGATATCTTTACAATAACCCTACATACTTCAAATCATGTGTGGTTCTTAAGCATCATTATTTTGGGTCATGCAACTTGATGGTTAAGACCGATCTAAATTCATATGAACATTATTAATCCCTAGGGATTATTTATACAATTACGTATCTTTAAAATTTCCAATGAGACCTCAAGTGTTGTCGCAATAATTTTTAATGGAGTCGTAAAACAAGTTGTCTTCCTCCTTCAAGGATAAGTTTCACCACTAGTCTATGATTCAAAATCTATAACCTTCCCTTCTTAGAATGGGGTATGCTTACAATGTCCGTCAGGGCTATGGACGCTCGCTGGCAATGGAGCAAGGTCAGTGATATTGATTTTTCAATGCTAAATATTCTCATTCCCTTATGTTGTGGATTTTGCAAGGTATGCTAGTGACTCCACTGGAGCTACGAACGCTCGCTGGAAGCAAAGCAACACTAGTGGCATTGGGATTAACTAGTGTGATTTTCTTCCTGCCGTGTTGCTAAAAAGTGAAATTCAAATGAAAAGAAAAAGCTGAAGCTCACAAGAAAGCCCAACTATAAGGATAAATAATTTAAGGGAGGTAAATTCTATTTGTGAAGTAGTGAATGACTCCGTCGGGGCTATGGATGCTTGCTGGCAGTGAAGCAATGTTCAGTGATAACTGTTGTGGAGGGGTGTTCAAAGTTTTATGTTTTATGTGTTTTCGGCTCATGAATCTATTATTGCAACACTTTAGTCATCTCATGGGTATTTCAATCATGTAACCATATGCTAAGTATCTAGTCGGTGCTAATTTCACTGCCATTATTAATTTTATTAACCAGGTCTTAATGTTCAGTCACTAGAGCCATACGAAGTTCCCTTTTAAACAATTACATGATGAACAGGTAGTAAGTTATCATCCCAACACATCATATATATATATATATATAAAAAAAAAATGAGAAACATAGTTGATATAGCTAATGGAAAACACAAGATATAATTGTTTGAATTAAAAATAGAGATAAAACTCTCTATTTTCCAACAAGGAAACATGTAAATATCTCATTCATCAGAAAACAAACATTTTTTTGAAAAATAACTCATATTCATAGTATATTGTTTTAAAAAGTCAACATATATAGTAAGCTAAGAACCAGTAATACATAATCCATGAAATCCATCAAAAGTTGAGTCACAAAGCTCCATTATTTTTACAATTTATACAAAAAATTTATCACGGCACAATTCCTTAAAGAGTAGCTTAATTTCTCATAAAGTAATCTATTCGTCAGAAACATGGATTATGTCCTTGCCAATTTTTTAGAGTTCGTGGGAGGAGTACTCCCCACAACTTCCCCTACGCATGCTTCCTGAAAAGTATTGCAAATACTAGGAAAAAATGCTAGCTTATCTTCAATTCAGACCATCTTCTCCTCCATCTTTGTCAACAGGCGAAATAGCCTGCCTAATTTCTCATGGAGAGTTTCAAGCCTTCCTCCACTATTTCCTGCAATAGTCACCATTGGAAAATTAACCTAACTTATCGCAAGTAGTTTTGGGGTAATGATCTGTGCTTAGACTAGTGATTTCATTATATTCCTCTTAATTATTTCACGTTGCTTTTGCATTTATTCTTCACTTTTACCCATCGCATCTCGGAAATCCTATTCATGCCAAATACATACGAAGCTAATGTCAATACGAAGCTATCCCATCATAAATCTCCCCACAATCATTCGTTTTAGACTCCATAACCCAATATTAAGGCACAAGGTCTCCGTTCTTAGTTCTTTGTGGGGAAGAACCATCCCCAGATGGAGCCAATGTTCTGCTCTAAATGTCACTCCCTTCCGAAAATTTTTAAGGTGGAACTATGGACTAAATTAATTATACCCTTTGAGTTTAAGGAAATCGAGATAGACAGTAACGTGTTTGCGAATCTGAGCGGTTGATTCATTTCCCAATGAAATTAGAGGTAGAAATGACTCATAGGATTAGTTCATGCCAGAAATTTAACTTTATTGAAAATGCCGATGAGCATAAAATCCAAATAACTCTCCCTTTCCATGATCATTCAATGCACAGTCACCTTCCCGATCCTCTTCATTGCACCCAAACATGTACATGATTTAAAGGTGGACCTACCACCCGATGGATCGAGACCATAGAGAAAAAGTTGATTTGATGGTCCTCGATTCACATTGGGTCAGAACATGCGTGATAGATAACGTGATATGTCGACCCGATATCATCCCAGCCATCCAATCTCCAAACATCAACGATTTTTGGGTTCCTAGTTGTGCGAAGTTTAATCACACACTTATGCCTGACGGACGGTATGCATGTTCTCAGGCAATGAGTCCGCCATTCAACGCTCAACAACTGTTGCGTGCATTAATTATCTCTGTAACCCCCATTTAACCTTAATATCGTCAACCTTCTATGATTCATTTGTTCTGCCTTTGCTTCTACATGTCACTCCCGGAACTCGTCAATCGAAAAATCTAACCTCTAAGCGGGCACAACATGCAGATCGTGTCTATTAAACTGGTAAGTTACTCTCACTTACTTTGCTTTTGTTGGGCTAGTAATTTAGTTACAGGAGTTGATAATATCTGAGTCTTTAGTTAAGGAAGCTCCAGTAAACGAGCTAGTTGGGGTTCAAGGCACTAAAGTATATATTACTTATTTACTCACTCTTAAAATGAATTTATCTATTTCCACCAGTGTATCAGATGATGATATGTTCATATTGAAGTCTAGAATCCTCAACGCCATCCTCCCTCCTATTCATTTCAACCCTGACTCCATTCTATTTCTTTCTAGGAGCTATGACCTCAAACAACAAGTCTTCTTCTTTCAATCTAGCTATAAGGACTTCTTGAATTTAGAGGAAGAAAGAGTGACCAATATGTTAGCCATTCCTACCCAAGGAATTGATATAACTGATAAGGGGTTAGACCAAAATTTTATTACCTGGGCAAAAGGTGATAAATTGGATTTTATGAAAACCTTACTCGAGATTCCTGATCTAAAACTAAAGTTACAATTTCCCATATCAACGCAATCGTTGAAACCCTTTTTTTAAACACTCGCTTCTTTTTTTTCCATTATCTTCGGATTAGTGGACGATACAAAAATGGATGAGCCATATTCCTAGTCATACGACTCCTCACTCTCTAACCAAACAGCCAAATGATCAATTTTCCTAAATATCTAACCCGAGCCCTTACATTCGACCTGTCTACTACTATCCTATTCATCTCCTACCACCACTGTACCTTTTTAATCCATCTAGTCCTCTTCAATTACCCCTCCTATTTTCTATCTACCAAGCTCCTCATGAGTATTACGGATGTTGACAATAAAGAGAAGGAAATTTACAAATGGACTGATGTAATCTATCTGTCAGCGTATCCCTCACTCGTATTCCCAATATATGGATTTATTTCCTTATCCTCTAAAGGTTAAAATAGCATAGGAAGAGGTACTAGACAAAATTTTAGAGGAGCAAAGAAAAATATTAAGGCTTACTGAAGAGAAAAGCATAGGTAGTTGGTTTTTATACCCTAACTTTACTTCGATTCATTTATATGGTTTCGAAACTCAACCCTTTTAGCTACCAAAGTAAATTTCTCCCTTATTGTTTTCTTATGAGGTTCTTAGGCAAAATACTATTGTGAATGAATTACATTTTATCTCTAAGAAAAAATGAGCATTATTTAACTATCCATATGCAATTTCACCTCTAATTGCCAAAAATAAAAATGTTCTAGATATCCTGGAAAAGGAAATGTTTCTTTTGGATTCCTACAGGACAATAGTTGGCATTATGATCCGTTGGGAATCATCTCAGGATTAAAGAAACAAAGAGGGTTATTAGCCTATACTCATGAGAGCAAGCCCGAAGAAGAAGAGGTGTCGAATGCTTTGTTACTTATAGATGATATCATACAGATGGTGCCATCTTTACCTATAGAAGAAAATGGAACAACTTATGTTACTCCCAGTTTTACTGAAATACAGATGCAAGAAATCAACGCAGCCCTTGTTTCCTAGCCACTACTACGAAAAGGAAAGCAGAGGTTGTGACCCCGCCTAAAATGTCGCAACGGGTAAAGGAAAAGGAAGACGACATTGACACTAGCATATTTGAACAAGAGATAGAGCAACTAGATAAAGAAATTCAACAATTTATTAATGACATAGGGCCGAGAGATTCAATGGCACAGACCTTTGACATTAAGCACAGTTTTACTGGAGGTAAACAAATAATGGAGACCGGTGCGGAGTTGGTTGTATTATCATAACAATCTCATTTAATAGAGATTCCAACACTTAAAGATGAAACTTCTACAGGTGGACCCCGATTTATTTTTTCCACTGACTTTGAAACAAATATTTTGAATCTCATAGTTGTCCAGCCAGAAATCGAGGAAAATCAATAGGTGTTGGGATCCTGGACTTCTTCCCTAGTTATTAACTTGGGGAAGGTGTCTGATATGGATGTTATCTATCTTCATTGACACATAGGCGAAATTGTGGCTCAGAGATTAATGGAATCAACTACAGGAAATAGAAAAATGTAGGTAATGTTTGAAAATGTTTCTGATCAGTAGCATGTGGCACACGAGGCTCTAGAGACAAAAAAAATTGAACAACATAAAGACACAAGGTCTGTTAAGAAGTTGTTGGAAGAAAAAAAAGAGATCAAAGCTTTACAAGCTATTCTAAAAATACATGATCATGAACCTCATGTTTTAATTTAGGCATTTGAAAGAAAAGAAGAGGTTGAAACCCATCTCCAAGAGATGGAAATAGCCTTGCGGCTCAAGGAGAAAGAATGCCAAGAGACCCTTAAAAAATGGAGCTACTAAAGACAAAATCTTGCAAAAAAGAGGAGCATCACCTCAAGCTCTTGGCAGAATACAAAGCCTCGGTGGATCGAGCTCTTAACTCTGCTCAAAGATCTAAAACTGAAAGGTCCCAACTACTACGTGTTAATATAACTCAGTTAAAAAAAGAACTAGAATTGGCCCAGACAGAGAAGGAAAGAGCCGAATAGAGAGGGGAGAATTTGGTAAATCGAAAAAATGAAGAGATCAAACAAATTCAAACTACTCTAAAGGAAAGGTATAATGAGATTAAGACCTTACGAGAAGTGATTAAACTTACCCACACGGGTAAGCAAGTATTAATTCATGCTAAAGGGGAAATATGGAGGGAAATCAGACATAAGATTTCTACAGTCTGAGCTTACGCTGAAATCCTCTCAGACTATGAAAAGGGCATTATTAGGAGTACAAACTGAGAAGCAAAAAGTATAGCCTCATCTCTTGATGAAATATTGAAAGATATTGATTCACTCATTGACCTTATCAACACCTTGGAAGATGAAACTTTGGGAGAGATTGATCTTCTTGCAAGAGATCAAAGCATTTTCTCTCTCTATATGCTAAAAGAAAAGTGTGTCACGATGCAAGTGATGCGGGAAGAATTTGAGAAGGCTACTAAGGAAATCGATGACTTTAGAGAAGACAGGAAATATCTTGGTTGGTGTGCCTTCTTTTTGTGGAAAAGATAATTGGGTGATATCTCAAGAGGAATTATGTGATAAACTGAAGAATATAGAACAAGACCTTGGTTGCTTTCCTATACAAGGTGAAGAGGAAATTTCAACAACTACAATCATAAATGGTCTTTGCAGAGATTTTTCCATCTTGGTTGGAATTAACAAGATAATAAAGAGCCTTCTTATAGCCCATTATCAGATTAGATCTTCATTGGTGGTGGTTACAACAAAATATAAAAATGTGCCTTGGTTGCCAGCTGCAGAATGTGATAAAATGGCTAAGCTAAGGAACCATTTGAAACAAAATATCATTATTGAAAAGGTCTCTTCAACCAGTCAAGTTGTTCAACCAGTTCCACTAATGTAATCTATAACAGAGCAACCGAAAGATTAGAGTGAGATTCCTTTAATCATGACTCAGACACCTATAAGCAGGATGCGTGGGGCCCACACTTTCTCGTCTACGAGCACAATGAAGAAAGTCAAGACTTCAATGCCGCGAAGGCATCATAACATATAAACATTTTATTTTAATTCGAATTTGTTAAATTTAAAACAATTACTCAATCAGCTATGTTTCAGACTAATTATTTAAGACCTTGTTTCTCGTAAAGGGGGGTGGTTGACATAAGTGATAATTTTCGATTTTTTGAAGATACTTGTACATGTTACACAGTCTGTTATTATTTCACTGAAATATTTTCCTCGTGTTTTAGATGAATTTTTTTGTGTTTGCTTTTTTGTGTCTATTATGTAAGACAAATTGGTTATGCATTGGTGCCTATGGTTGCTAGAGGCATAATGCTTGGCCAAAACCAACCTGTTATATTGCACATGCTTGATATATCTCCAGCAGTAGAGGCTTTGAATGGGGTGAAAATGGAGTTGATAGATGTTGCTTTCCCTCTTTTGAAAGGTTTTAATTATTTTTGAGATATTCTACATAAACTTGAGGAATCTGTCACTATTTGCATAAAGAGTGAGAGTACGAATGCGAGTGGTTTATTTCCCTTTATTATTGTATTAAACCATCTAGCATGCATGATTGAATGAACCTTAATAAAAATTAACCTGTGTTGAGAAAAATTATTATTGCCACCACGGATCTTATTGAAACATGTAGTGGTGTGAACATAACTGTCATGGTTGGTGGATTCCCAAGGAAGGATGGTTTGAAAAGGAAGGACGTTATGTCTAAAAATGTATCTATCTACCAGCTTAGATCCATCTAACACCAGATCTATCATGTGCCAAGATGGCTCAAATCCCTCGAGGTGCAAACCTTTCCTCAAGTTATACACACCAAAAAGAAGGTATGAACCTCAAGGGATTTCATCCCTCTCAACACATGATAGATCCGGTGTTAGATGCATCTAAGTTGGTTCCAGTTAAGAGAAACAATGTCACACTTTTAGATTATCATTATTATGTATATGATTGAGATAATATTCAAAATTTACATTATGTTTTTTTTGCTTCTCATGACCATATCATTCTCTTCTTTATTTTGGTTTGTGTGCCTTTCCTTGAATGGTTTGTACGTCTTTGTTCGAATACTGAGTGGTTTGTGTGTTTATGTGATTGGATTTGGATGATAATGTTTGTGAATATTACAATTGTTGTGTTATACTTTTATATGTGTACGTAATTGTTTATTAGTAATTAGTTGATGATAAAGAAACGAGACAACCTTGTCAATCGTTTGCAAAAAGATTGATATTTCAGAACTATTTCATTTAATTTTAGATATCACAACTTTTGACAACTAATTAATTCTAAACAGTGTTCCTCCAAATATTACAAAATAAAAATTGAAGAGGAGTTTTAATAATTTACTGCATCAAGATTACTCTTGAAATAATTTGTTTCTTCGTTTATGATCCAGGTGGATATTGGTGGCCACTCGCCAATTCCATTTGGACCCCCACTATGGTTTCTTTCAAATTTTCAGTTTCCTTAATTGTAGCACAATTTAGTATTTTTAGTAGTTTTTCTGGTCGTGAACATCCGGAGCCGTTTTGAGGCCCTAAACAACATTTTTTTGAGAAAACTGGGAGCAAAATGAGTCGATGGACCAATGTTTCTATTCTCAAAGTTGTAGTCCTCGGATAGATATTTCTAACAAGGTATTGTGCATGTCAAATGGAGATCATATGCCAAAGTTATGACCCCGGGAAGTTGATGTACCAATTTATCCAAAACGGGCCCATAGTTTGGCGCTTCATCTCCTAGGGTTAGGTTTTTTGATGTTTAGGGTTTTCCATTATTTCTCAACAATAAATATGCCTTGAGCCTCATTGTAACATAGTTCAGAGGCATGTAGCTGCCACATCTCTTCTCAAAGATAAGCTACCATCACCCTAGCTAGTTTATTTCCATTTCTGTTTGTAAGCATATTTCAGTATTTTACAGTAATGAAATGAAGTATTATTTCTGCTGCATATCTGTATGTATGGTTATATCTGTAATTGGTTGTATTCTTGTTTAAATCTGTATCAGTGGTATCAGAGCGGTCTACTCTTTCTCTATTTTTCTTTGTATGTCCCCAACGAGGTCGGGATATAAGGAGTTAGGGCTTGAACTAGCCGAACCTTTGCAAGACCGGCCTCACAAATCCCGACGGCCTTCCATGGCGGATGAAAAGAAAGACGATGGGGCACGAGATCCTATCAAAATCTTGCTCGAAGAGGCCCTCAAGTGAAAAAGGAACGCGATGATGGATAACTTTGCCCAGATCCTTCAGCGGCTACCCAGGGGCGACTCATCTACTTCCAGCAACTACTCTGGAAGCGCCACAGCCTTTAAGGTACAAGTTAATTTGAAATTCCCATATTTGAGGGTTAGATAGATGCAGACGCCATAAATAAATAGTTAAATTTGCTAGAAGGGTATTTTTTTGTTCATGATTTTTCCGACCGAGAAAAGATTACGTTCACTCTTCTCAAATCCACCCCCCATGTCAACGATTGGTGGGAAACCTACTACGAGCAGAAGGATGAAAGTACAGCCTCACTGTTTTCATTAGCACCCACTTGGAATTCATTCCGAGCTGCCATCAAGGAGCAGTACTACCTTGTCGGAAGCTATGAGGATCAATACATAAAGTGGACCACGCTGCGGTAGGGAAGGGACCAAGATGTGCCAGATTTTACCAATATTTTCCATACCCTTCGCACAAAGTTAAGTATCAAGGATTCGGAGGAGAATTTTCTACCCAAATACCACAGTTGCCTGCAGAGGTACATCTAGGATGAAATAGAATTCCTGAACATCTCCTCACTCGGCATGACATACCAATATGCCATCAAGATCGAGAAAAAAATTAAACAGAATAAACGAGACTTTGGATCTGCGAATCTGAAGCAAGAGAAAGGTGCCCCCAAACTGCAGAGCAAAGGACAAAGCCAAGACGGGGCGGCCCAAGAAACCCCGCCAAAGCTGCAAGCAAATAATAGCGCCGCGAAGCCAAAAAAGGACACGGGAAAGTGGTGTGAGTTCCATAAGAGCTCCACTCACAACACAAGCGAATGTCGGGCCAAGAAATCACTGGTGACCAAGCTAAAGGTTTTAGAATCATATGCATTTTCTAACCCTGAGTTAGAACCTGACAAGGGGAATGACAAAGGGAAGAAGATTATCGATGCGGAGCCCAATGCCACCGTTGGCACCACGAAGGTCCAGAAGAAGGAACCCGAAGATCCAGACGAGGAGGAGTGCCTCTCCCACTCCCAGATGTGGGTAAAGGTCTCCCTGCTACAATTCATTATTGACAGCGGGAGCCAAATGAACCTCATTTCGGCAAAGGTCATGAAGCGGTTGGGCTTACTGACCATAGCACATCCACAACCGTACACCATCGGGTGGCTTCACCAAGGACGTGATCTTCACATGAGCTAGCAGTGTCACCTTCCATACAACATCATGCCCTTCACCAATGAGGTATTGTGTAACGTTGCTCCCCTTAACGTTTGTGATGTATTATTAGGCCATCCATACTTATGGAAGCAATATGTTGTGTATGAATCAAGGCCTCATGTTGTTATTGTTACTTTGGGAAATAAGTTGTACAGGATACCAGAGGTAGCACCACCAACCGCCGTCTCTTTGGTTACTACAAAACAATGCAGTAAGCTCATTTCAAAACCATAAATTTTTTTCCTGATGATACGCCCTTAGGGAAAGAAGAAGACGATAGCCACAACCTCCAGACAAGGCCCCTCCGCATGCCAACTACATATGGACAAGGTCGTGGAGGAGTATGAGGACATCTTCACCTTCCCCACAAGGGTTCCTCTGCATTGTCAGGTCAAGCAATCCATTGATTTGACCCCAGGTGCGTTGCTGCCCAATGGACCAATCTATCGGTGCTCCATTCTAGAGAATGGTGAAATCAAGAGGTAGATTCAAGAGCTGTTGTAGAAAGATCACATTCGTCCAAGTTCATCGCCCTGTGGGAGCCCGATTGTGTTGGTACAAAAGAAGGATGGGACTTGGAGACTCTGTATTGACTATCGGGTGCTGAACAAGATCACTATCCATAATAGGTACCCAATCCCACGGATTGATGACCTCCTGGACCAACTGAAGGGGGAAAATATTTCAGCAAGATCAATTTGAAGTCAAGATATCACCAGGTACCAATCAAACCCTCCGATGTGTGGAAAACTGCCTTGAAAGCCAAGGAGGGCCTTTTCAAATAGTTGGTTATGCATTTCGGGTTGACGAATGCTCCTACAACCTTCATGAGGCTAATGGATGACATCTTGCAACCATTCACCAACTCATTTGTAGTGGTATTAATGGATGACATCCTGATCTTCAGCCAGAGTTGGGAAGAGCACCTCCACCACATCCGACAAGTTCTCCAAATACTGTGGCAACACAAGTTATGTGCCAATTTGGAGAAATGAACTTTTGGAATGACCCAGGTTCAGTATCTAGGATACATTATTGATGAATGGGGGTGCATGTGGATCGAGATAAGATCCAAGTCATTCGGGATTGGCCATCTCCAACCACTCTGACAGAGCTCCGCAGCTTTCTGGGTCTTGCCAACTTCTATCGCAGTTTCATGTTGGGATTTTCTCATATCACTTGGCCCTTGAGTCGAGTCACCAAGGGAGGAGCGAAAGAAAAATTTGTTTGGTTTGAATCTCAATAGAAGGCATTCACAGAGTTGAAACATCGCCTTTGCTTGGCGCGAGTGCTCGCATTACCAGACTTGCAACAACCATTTGAGGTTGAGACAGATGCCTCTAACTATGGTATTGGGGCAGTCCTTACTCAACACAGGCATCCAGTGGCATATCACAGCTAGGCACTTTTAGACACAGTCCAGAAGTATCCCAATTATTACAAAGAGATGTATTCCATTGTGTATGTTTGCCGACAATGGAAGCATTACATTTTGGGGAAGGAAACGGTCATCCACACAGACCACCAACCCCTGTAGTTCATATAGACCCAAGGGAAATTGCAGAATGATCGTCATCAAAAGTGGTCCACATACCTACACCAGTTCCATTTGAATATCAAGTATAAGAAGGGTGGCACCAATAATGTTTCAGATTGCCTCAGTCAACCACCAATCATGGCATTAACCATCGTGCTCAACTCTTGTGGGCACGAGACTTCTGATCAGCAACTTCTCTACAAAAGCAACCCAAAATTCAGCCACACATACCAGACACTCTTAGAGGGTCAACATGTTCCAAATTTTCACCTCTAGGATGCCCTGTTATGCTACTTGGGTCACCTTTTTGTTCCATCAAGTGAGCGTTCCAAGATGATTTGGGAAGCACACTACAGTTGGGCTGCTAGGCATTGCGGGGTTGTGAAAACGGTGGCAGTACTGTAGAAGTATTTCTATTGGCCGAATCTTCGACAGGATGTTGAGAAGTACATCAGATCATGCACTACCTATGCCATTGCCAAACTGACCATCAAGAAGCAAGGCCTATATACCCCGCTGCCTACCCCTAGTCGACCTTGGGAATCCATCTCCATGGATTACATGTCGGGCCTTCCTTCTACTAAGCATGGAAACGACTGTGTTTTTGTGGTCGTCGACAAGTTCTCGAAGATGGCCATTATGGTGGCCTACAAGAAGAATATTAAAGCAGAAGCCACTGCTAAACTCTTCTTTGAACCAGTGTGGGTATAATTTGGCATCCCACAGTCTATCATCTCAGATCGGGACAACAAGTTCCTCAGTACATTTTGGTCCAGTCTCTGGTTGATGCTGGACACCAAACTCACTAAGTCCACAGCCTTCCATCCCCAAACTGATGGCCAGACAGAGGTTGTCAACAGGATGATCGTACACATTCTGTGCATGTACAACTCAAAGCATCCACACACATGGGATGAGAGCCTCCCCTATGTTCAGCACAACTATAACCGGGCTCTCCACAGCTCGACTAGCCACAACCCTTTTCAGGTGAGCTTGGGATTCTAGCCACTATGTCCCATTGATGTGGCCATGCCATTTGCAGCTACTTAGGCAGATTCGGCTCATGTTCAGTCCGAAACAGATAAGGCAAACAACTTCATTGAGCACATCCAACATATTCGCCAGTAGGTCCACGACATTCTAGAGAAATCAAATGCCAATTACAAGCAGCGACATGATCAACATCAGGTGCCACATAAGTTTCAGGTGGGCGAAAAAGTCTGGTTGCATTTGCAAAAGGAACGCCTTATCGGAGCCTATCGGAAAATCAGACCACTCCGATATGGTCCTTACACCATTACCAAGGTTGTGGGAGACAATGCATTTAAGCTCATCATTCCCCCATTCCTTGGCCTACATCCAGTGTTCAATGTGGACGGCCTTCAGCCATACTTTCCACCATTACTAGACACATCTGACATTGCAGAACAATTCACACCCACAGAGTTAAATCCAGATTGCATGGAACAAGTTGCAACTGATCAGATCATGGACATATAGATCAAACACACTCGCCAGCAAAAGATCCAACTATATTGAGTTGTTAAAGCAGGCAAACTCCTTCACCAGGGCAAGTGGCTCACCAAAAGTTTCCACTTAGAAGCTGACCCTCTAAGGAACTCAACGCAATGGGGACTATTGCTTCCTAAGGGGGGAGGAATGATCCAAGTGAATATTGGTGGCCACTCGCAAATTCCACTTAGACCCCCACCATGGTTTCTTTCAGTTTTTCAGTTTCCTTAACTGTAGCACAATTTACTATTTTTAGCAGTTTTTCGGGTCCTGAAGTTCCAGAACCATTTTGAGGCCCTAAACAACATTTTTTGGGGAAACTGGGAGCAACATGGGTCCATGGATCGATGTTTCTCTTCCCAATGTTGTATTCCTCGGATAGATATTTCTAACGAGGTATTGTGCATGTCAAACAAAGATCATATGCCAAAGTTACGACCCCGGGAAGTTGATGTACCAATTTACCCAAAACGGGGCCCATAGTTTGGCACTTCATCTCCGAGGGTTAGGTTTTTGGATGTTTAGGGTTTTCCATTGTTTCTCAACAATAAATAGGCCTTTGAGGCTCATTGTAACACAGTTTAGAGGCATGTAGCTGCCACATCTCTTCTCAGAGGTAAGCTACCATCGCCCTAGCTAGTTTATTCCCATTTCTGTTTGTAAGCATATTTTAGTATTTTACAATAATGAAATGAAGTATTATTTTTGTTGCATCTCTATATGTATGGTTATATCTGTAATTGGTTGTGTTCCTATTTAAATTTGGATCAATTTATGTTTCAAATAATTTATTTCCTTCAAGAATATTTTGATCATTTTTTTATTATCTATAGCCTATTTTGCAAAGTTAAGAAATAATGTATTTTTTATTTTTATTTTAATGAGTGGCCAGATTTATAAAATATTTACATTATTTGTTTCTCCAAAAAATTATCACATTTCCTCAAGAATATTTTAATTTGTTTTGATGTTTAGAAATATACATTTTCCTCTTATAAATATTTTGAATACATTGTTGTATTCAAGTACTCTATTAGTAATTTTGAATATATGTAATTTTGAATATATTTTGAATACATGTAATTGTCTATTAGTAATTAGTTGGTTATGAAGAAGGGAGATGATCTTGTTAAGGATTAATTTGCACTTTGCAGGAGGATTGATTCTGCACATCTTTTTCATTTTAATTCTAGGTATCGAGTTGGTTATGAAGAACGGAGCCGATCTTGTTAAGGATTAATTTTCACTTTGCAGGAGGATTGATTTTGCACATCTTTTTCATTTTAATTCAAGGTATCGCAACTTTTGACAACTAATTATTTCTTAATAGTGTCCCTTTATGTATAACTAAATATATATATTTTTTTTTAGTAATCTATAGCCTCAATATTAACACCATCTAATGCAAACAATCAAATAGGATTAGAAAACAACATCTACACTGAAATAAATGCATCTAATGTAAGAAATCAAATGAGATTAGAAATCAACATCTACACTGAAATTAATGCATCCAGTGCAAGCATTCAAATAGGATTAGAAATCCGTATCTACGCTGAAATACATGCATCTACTGCAAGAAATCAAATAGGATTAGAAATCCATATCTACACTAAAATCCATGCATCTAGTGCAACTAATGAAATACGATTAGAAGTCCACATCTACACTGAAGTCAATGCGTCTAGTGCAAGAAATCAGATATAATTATAAATCCTCATCTATCCCCCATCCATCTAATCTTAAAAAAATATTTTTAATAATTTACAGTCTCAAGATTAACATCTAATCCATCTAATTCAAGCAATCAAATAGGATTAGAAAACAACATCTACATTGAAATCAATGCATATAATGCAAGCAATCAAATAATATTAGAAACCAACATCTACACTGAACTCAATACATCTAGTGCAAGCAATCAAATATAATTAGAAATAACATATACACTAAAATCAATGCATCTAGAGCAAGCAATCAAATAAGATTATAAATCACCATCTACATTGAAATCAATGCATCTAAAGAAAGAAATCAACATCTAAACTGGAATCAATGCATCTAATGCAGTTCGCATGGGGTAGCTCAAGTGGCAATGGCCGTGGAAATGAAGTCTCACCGAACCGGAGATCTTGGGTTCGATTCTTGTGCTACCCTCCCTAGAAATGGGGTGAATAACGGACATGTAAAAACTCGAAAATGAGAAGGTCCCACCTAAGCTTACAAAAAAAAAAAATGCATCTAATGCAAGCAATCAAATATAATTAGAAATTGACATCTACATTGGAATCAATGTATCTAGTGCAAACAATCAAATAGGATTAGAAATCATCATCTACACTAAAATCAATGCATATAGGAAAATAAATATTCTTCCCTCTCCCCCCTCCATCTATATCTATATCTCCCTCCATCTCTCATTCTTTGTCCCTCTATCTCACCTCCCAAACACACACACACACACTCTCTCTCTCTCCATATGCATATCTATCTCTCCCTCCCTCTCTCTATCTCTCTCTTCTTCCCTCGCTTCACCTCCCATCTATTGAGAATGAAACAAGATGATGGAGCTTAGTGGAAAGGAGTCGCCTTCACTAAGTGGGCCCGCAGGCAAATTATGGCGCAAAGTCTATTTTTAGACTATGTCTATTTTTAGACATATGGATCATGGTCTATGAGTTGCAGGATGTTTTTTATGGATGATTGGTCATGTTGGGAAAAATAGATGGATTTCTATTTTTGGATCACAGCAGGAGTGATCAGAGTCTATTTTTAGATTTCTAGTCAAAAATAGAAAAGTCAAATATTATTGTCTCATAATAATATTTGGACTATAAACATTATCTTATCCTCTTGGAGCACTTCAGTTTGAGCTACAGATGTGGCACATGCAGCTATCAGAAGGAAATACGTTTTCTTGTGAGTCAGTTGAGCTATTGTATGCAGGACTTCAGTTAGAACTCAAGTAGTTGAGTTTGGTGGAGTTGGATGTGGAGTTGATGGAGTTGTGTTCAGTTTGACTTGGTTAAACTAGTTGTACTTAGTCTAACTGCAGATATACTAGTGATGAGTTATGTGAACTAATTATTAACTCATAAAGCAACTAAATCATACATCAGTTAACTCAGTTTCATGTCAGTGCATGTACAGTTCAGTGGAGACAGGTGTTAGAGGTTGAGATTGCTATCAGTTGTGACTATAGTTGTGCATGAGATCTTGCACAATCAGAGGGATTGAGTTATGCCAATGAAGACTACGCAATGTGGGCCAATACCAAGTACTATAGCATGTGCTCACGTGATTTCCAAGGTGAGTGATTCTCTTCAAGCATTGTGCAGTGGAGACATGCAAAGCAGCGGAGAAGATTTGAACCTGTGACTTGTTCGGATCTGAGCTAGTTTTGTGTGTAACAGGTGGAGATAGTGTTGGATACTTGTGAGGAGTATTGTACTATGTAATGTTACATGTTCTCAATCATTAATATATAGATAGTGTGGGGTTTTCAGCTGTAAGCTTTCCCCGGGTTACATATTGTGTTAATGTGTGCATGCGATTGATGTTTCATTGTTTTTGATGCTGCTAAATTGATGATTAACGTAGAGGAGATTATGTATTGTGCATTTATTCCGCAATAGTGTATAATCGGGATAATCTCTGTGAATAAGTGTTTATTATTCAAAATTTATACATGGTATCAGAGCTGTTGACCATCAGATCTACTATTCAGGAAGTGTTTACATCTTATTTCTTTAGGAAGAGTCTGTAATCGGGCCAGGTAGCCTCTGGATTCATCCTTCCTTTGGAAGGTGAGATATCCAGTAAAATCCCATACAGTCAATCTCTGTACAAGAAATACTTTGTTCTCACGAATTTTAGATCAGAGGTGGTTGAGTTTGGAGCTAGTGGAATTCGAATTTGCAGCAGTGTTTTCTTGGTATCAATGAGGCAATGTCTTTCAACGGATTGCGATTGGAGTATGCTCTTGAGGGCAGCTCGAACTATATTGCATGGAAGGACAGGATGGAGGCAGTGTTAGATGATAATGGGCTGAAGGATTTCATAGAGGCTGATGTCCCAACGCCTACTGATGCTGCTCAAGTTGATGCTTGGCAAAAGAAGACAGCAAAGTGTTGAAGGATTCTGTTGGAGGGCGTGAAGGATCACATTATGTCCAGCCTGCATGGAAAAGCTTCTCCATACTTGATTTGGAAAGCGTTGACAGATATATTTCAAAGCAAGAGCGATCAGAGGAAGCTGGCGCTCAAGGATAAACTCAGAAACATCAAATGTGAGAAGGGAGACAGTATGCCCAAGTATATCACGAAGTTCACTCAGTGCAGAGATGAATTGGGAAGTGTGGGGGTGACTGTCGATGATGAGGACTTGGTGAGATTGACTAAGAGTTGCCATTCCTATCAGGACTCTGTCAATGGTCGGGGGAAATTGCCAGGATGGGAGAGACTTTAGCTAGATCTTGTGCAGGAGGAGATCAGGTGGAATACTAGGGAGGATCTTCATCAA
This sequence comes from Pinus tabuliformis, assembly GCA_031772625.1. Taxonomy (NCBI): domain Eukaryota; kingdom Viridiplantae; phylum Streptophyta; class Pinopsida; order Pinales; family Pinaceae; genus Pinus; species Pinus tabuliformis. The sequence continues at coordinate 695,690,718 of CM062805.1, read as the reverse complement.
AGGGAACTGAAGAAGAAAATTGCGCTTTGGCTGCCAAAGCAAAGAAGGGGAAGAGAAAGAAATCTTCTCAGTCTCGTGTGAAAGGCAAGAAGCAGGACATGTCTAAGGTGAAGTGCTTTCACTATCACCAGCACAGACACTATGCCACTAATTGTCCACAGAAGAAGAAGAACAAGCAAGCTGTTGGATCTGTAGCAGGAGAGGCTCTAGCCTCGCAGTTTGAGCTTGATTTTTCATTGATCGCATGCTTGGTTTCAAGTGTGATGGGATCGGTGTGGTTCTTGGACAGTGGTGCATATTTTCACATGACAGGAGATCGAGATTTGTTTTCTGATCTGGAGGAGAAAGATCTTGGAGTGCACATCGAGATGGGCGATGATGGTAGATACCGTGTGACCGGTATCGATACCATTTCCTTTGACAGGGAGTCTGGTAAACCCTTCATATTGAAGGAAGTGATGCATGTTCCAGGATTGAAGAAGAATCTTATCTCTGTGGCGATGTTAGAAGACAAGGGGTATGATGTTGTTTTCAGCGAAGGAAAGGTTTTCCTACGCAGCAAGACAACTAGAGAAACCCAGAAGATAGGGGTTCGAGTAAGGAACCTTTATCAGTTGCATGTAGATGGCTGCGCAGCAATGGCATGCAAGGCAAAAGGATTGGTGAGCCAGGATGATGGCAAGCTGTGGCACAGGAGATTGGGTCACCTTCACCATGGAGCCTTGAAGATACTACAGCAGATCACTATAGGGCTTCCTAAAGGCACTCTTGCGCAGTCAGATCAGTGCAAGGGGTGTACTTTGGGAAAGTTTGTCAAATCACCTTTCACGAGAAGGATAGTCGTGCCACGACGATCCTTGAGAGAATTCACACAGACGTGTGTGGACCTTTCTCAGTAGCTTCGACAGCAAAACACAGTTATTATGTGATCTTTGTTGATGATTTCTCTCGTAAGTACTGGATCTTCTTCATGCAGAAGAAGAATGAGACATACTCAAAGTTCTGTGAGTTCAAAGCACTGGTCGAGAAGGAGTCGGAGAAGAAGGTGAAGGCTCTTAGGAGTGATAATGGTGGTGAATACATCTCTGGCGAGTTCAAGGACTTTTGCAGTGTAGAAGGGATTCGAAGAGAGCTCATAGCTCCCCATAACCCACAACAGAATGGGGTTGCTGAGCAGAAGAACAGAATGATCGTGGGTGCTGCACGGGCGATGTTGCATGATCAGGGCCTACCCCTTCACTTGTGGGCGAAAGCATGCAATACAGTAGTTTATGTGCAAAACCATTGTCCTCACAGGATACTTGGCATGAGTACACCCGAGGAGGCTTATTCTGGTAAGAAGCCTGATCTTTCTCATTTGAGGATTTTTGGTGCTAACGTTTACATGCATGTGACGAAGGATGCCAGGAAGAAGTTGGAGCCGACTGCAGAGGTTGGGATATTTGTGGGGTACACTGATACGCCCCACAACTATCGTGTGCATTTTCCAGACAGTGGCAAGACTATTGTGCGACGGGATATAAAATTTCAGGAGGAGAAAGCCATGAAGTGTTCGCTTAAGAGGGAGCCACACTTGCATGAAGATGAGGAGCTATTAGTTCCTAAGGATGAGCTTTAGGACGTGTATCAGCCACAGGATGAAGTTCATGGAGTGGAAGAGACCACTCATGCAGCACCAACCATCAAAGGGCGAAAGCGCTTGACAGAAGCTGAGCGATTGGCTCAAGATGCAGAGAAAGTTGTAGGACCACCTACAGCCCAACACAGGCAGAGACAGTGACCTGATCGGTACACTGGATACATGGCTCTTATGAGCAAATGTGTTGTGACTGAGCCATCCTCTTTCGAGGAAGCTGTGGAGGATCCCGAATGGGTAGACGCCATGGTGGAAGAGTATGATTTGATTGTCAGAAACAGTGCATAGGAGATTGTTCCTAGACTGGAAGGGAAATCAGTGGTGGGTTCGAGATGGATCTACAAAGTTAAGTAGGCAGCTGACGAGAGTGTGGAGAAGTACAAGGCAAGATTTGTTGCCCAAGGCTTTTCACAAATAGAGGGGATCGATTATGAGGAGACCTTTGCACCTGTCGCAAGGTATTCTTCCATACGGACGATTCTTGCTCTCTTAGTGCATATGGGATGGCACATTCATCAGATGGATGTGAAGACTGCGTTCCTCAATGGAGTTATTGAGGAGGAGGTGTACATTGAGTAGCCCGAAGGTTTTGAGATCTTCAGCAGCGAGTCGCATGTGTGCAGTCTCAAGAGAGCGTTGTATGGGTTGAAATAAGCACCATGTGCTTGGTACACAAGGATAGACAGTGATTTCACCGGACTTGGATTCTCCAAGAGTGAGGCGGATCCTAACCTATACTAGATTGTGGTGGAGGGTAAGTTGCTTATCATTATACTTTATGTAGATGATTTGATTCTAACTGGTGATAAGCTGTTGATACTTTCATGCAAGGATGATCTTGCTAAGGAGTTTGAGATGAAGGACTTGGGCCTCCTTCATTATTTCTTGGGATTGGAAATTTGGCAGCGAGTGATGGACTATTTGTTTCTCAGGGTAAGTATGCTCAGGCGATACTGGAGAAGTTCAACATGCATGGCTGCAAGCCTATTGATACTCCTCTTCCTGGAGGTTGGAGGAAGGAGGATGCCACTTCAGCAGAAGAAGTGGATGCCACTGTTTATCGACAGTTGGTGGGGTCGCTTATGTATCTGGTCAATACACGACCCAATATATGCTATGCTGTTAACCAGCTTTCACAAGCTATGGTTAAGCCAACCAAGCTCTTCTAGAAGGCAGGCAAGCATGTATTGCATTATTTGAGAGGCACATCGGGATATGGTTTGTGGTACAGACAAGAGGATGAGGTGAAGCTATGTGGCTTCACGGATGCAGATTGGGTAGGGAGCCCAACGAACAGAAATAGCACATCAGGAGGGGTCTTCAGTATCGAGTCGACAACAGTTTCTTGGTACAGCAGGAAGCAGAGATCCGTGGCACTCAGTTCAGCAGAGGCCGAGTATATGACAACAAGTTTGGCTGCATGCGAGGCTATATGGATGAGGAAGATCCTGGTCGGTTTGTTCGGTTCTCACTTGGAGCCTACTGTGATTTACTGTGATAGCCAGAGTTGCATTAAGCTCTCGGCTAATCCTGTATTTCATGATAGATCTAAGCACATTGACATCAGGTACCATCATATCAGAGATTGTGTCCAGCGGAGAATCATGTTACTTTCATACATTCCAACAGAGGATCAGGATGCTGATATCTTGACGAAGGCGCTCACCAGGAGCAAATTCGAATACCACCGAGGCAGGATAGGGGTTGCTGATAATCCATATCTTGTTGAGAGGGAGTGTCGAGAATGCAACAAGATGATGGAGCTTAGTGGAAAGGAGTCGCCTTCACTAAGTGGGCCCGCAGGCAAATTATGGCGCAAAGTCTATTTTTAGACATATGGATCATGGTCTATGAGTTGCATGATGCTGTTTATGGATGATTGGTCATGTTGGGAAAAATAGATGGACTTCTATTTTTGGATCACAGCAGGAGTGATAAAAGTCTATTTTTAGACTGCTAGTCAAAAATAGAAAAGTCAAATATTATTGTCTCATAATAATATTTGGACTATAAACATTATATTATCCTCTTGAAGCACTTCAGTTTGAGCTACAAATGTGGCACATGCAGCTATCATAAGGAAATATGCTTTTCTTGTGAGTCAGTTGAGCTATTGCATGCAGGACTTCAGTTAGAACTCAAGTAGTTGAGTTTGGTGGAGTTGGATGTGGAGTTGATGGAGTTGTGTTCAGTTTGACTTGGTTAAACTAGTTGTACTTAGTCTAACTGCAAATAGACTAGTGATGAGTTATGTGAACTAATTATTAACTCATAAAGCAACTAAAGAATACATCAGTTAACTCAGTTTCATGTCAGTGCATGTACAGTTCAGTGGAAACAAGTGTTAGAGGTTGAGATTGCTATTAGTTGTGACTATAGTTGTGCATGAGATCTTGCACAATCAGAGGGATTGAGTTATGCCAATGAAGACTACGCAATGTGGGCCAATAACAAGTATTATAGCCTGTGCTCACGTGATTTCCAGGGTGAGTGATTCTCTTCGGGCATTGTGCAGTGGAGGCAGGCAAAGCAACGGAGAAGATTTGAACCTGTGACTTGTTCGGATTTGAGCTAGTTTTGTGTGTAACAGGTGGAGATAGTGCTGGATACTTGTGAGGAGTATTGTACTATGTAATGTTACATGTTTTCAATCATTAATATACAGATAGTGTGGGGTTTTCAGCTGTAAGATTTCCCCGGGTTACGTATTGTGTTAATGTGTGCATGCGATTGATGTTTCATTGTTTTTGATGCTGCTAAATTGATGATTAACGTAGAGGAGATTATGTATTGTGCATGTATTCCGCAATAGTGTATAATTGGGATAATCTCTGTGAATAAGTGTTTATTATTCAAAATTTCTACACCATCTATATCTCGATCTCCCTCTGTCTCTCCTTTGTCTCTCTATGTCACCCCCAAAACATACACAATTTTTCTCCATATCTACAATCTCTCCCTCCCTTTTCCTCTCCCTCTCTCCTCCCCTTCACTCTCTCTCCCCCACCTATCTTTATTCCCTCCTCTCCTCTTTGCCTCTCTCTTTATATCCCTTATCACTCCCTCTCTCTCTCTCTCTACCTTTCTCTCTATATTTATTTCTTCTTAGCTCCCTCTCTCTCCCCACCTTTCTCTCTCTATGTATTTCTTGCTAGCTCCCTCTCTCTTTCCCTCCAACTCCATTTCTCTCCCTCCCTCTCTCCTTCTCTCTCTCACGTTCTCTCTCTCTTCGTTCCTCTCTCCCTTTCTCTCTCACCTCCCTCTATCTCTCTCCCCCATCAATCTCTTTATTTACCCTCCAACCATGTCACTATCTCCCTCCCTCTCTCATTCTCTCCCCCCTTCCTTCCATCTCTCTATCTCACCCCAAAACATACACACTCTCTCTCCATCTCTCCCTTGTCACTACATCTCTCTCACTCTCTCCACTCTTCTCTCTCTCTATCTCTATCTCTCTCTCTATGCTTTTTTTCTTATCTCTCTTATCTCTCCCTATATATCTCCACCTCTATCACTTTATGTCTTTGTTCTGCCTTCCGTACATATATATATAGAGAGAGAGAGAGACTTAATATATATCATGATATATTAATATATATTATAATATAAAAATTGATATCATATTAAATTTAATATTGTATTTATCCAAAGTTATTAAATTTAATAATATTAATATTATATTTCATAATGTTTTTTTATGCCATGATAACAAAAATTATAATAAAATTACATCAAATTAATATTTTCAAATATTATAACTTTGATGTGGAAATATTTATGTCTTTAAAGACTTTAATATATCCATAGGATATGATTTTTCCTTTAAAGATTCATTTTACAAATATTTAATCAAAAGAAATATTAAAATATTTTGGAGCAGGATTTTTTATTCTCTCGATTGAATTAACCTTTTTCCTTTGATTTAAGAGATGCTATTAGCTTTAGTAAATATGAATAAATATGTTTACTATTTTACCTAATTTGGAATTTTAATGTGGTAAATAGTTTTGGTAAAGGGAAATTTATCATCCATACAAATTCATGTACATGATGAACGAATGATTAAATGCTTGAGATAATTTATTATCCATTCAAATTATATATAATAATACATAGTCCAGTGATAAGATTAAAAAATTATATATAATTTAAGGTAAAAGCTAATGTTTTGTCCGACATCATGAGTAAAAAATATTTTTATTATTTTTTGAAGACGTGACATACTTACACATCGGAGTCATATTGGGCTGTAGAATGCACCTCTTTTAGGGGCAACAAGTCACAGACCTCAACATTAGAGAAACATGTTGCTCCAAATTGCAAGGTGAATTCAATTTTTAATTATTTAAACAAAGGGAAAATGCTTATTTTTTCATTTTAAAATTTATCAGGAATAGATAGAGCTTCATCAAATATCCCTTGTTTTGGGAGTTGGCAATGCCTTTCTGCAACTAAGTATCTCAATGTTTTAAATATTTTTATGGGACTACTATCGTGTGAATGTGCATTGTGAGGTCCTATTTGCATTTCCCCTTTATGGGTGAATATCAATTGACACAATGAAAAACAGAAGTTGTAAGTTTTTCTCACTAGTAATAGTCTTAATACAAATTAATTCAGACTATTGAATTTTTGGCTGTCAAGTCTTGGTGGTTGCTAACCCGAAAAATACTAATGCACTAATTTTGAAAGTTTGATCCATCTATTCACGTTCCCGTTAGTAATGTAAATAATGTCATAATTTGGGGCAACCACTCTTCAAGCCAATATCCCGATGTTTACCATGCCACAAATGTAACTGGAGCAAGAGAGAAACCATTGCGAGAGCTTGTTCCAAATGATGCTTGGTAATTATCATGATGAGTTACAAATATTATGTAATTCATTAATATTTTTTTTTAAGAATCATTGTAACTGGAGTCACTATGATTGCCATTTATAAAATTATTATTATTATTATTCTTTTATGTAGTTTTGGAGAAAATTATGGATGATGTACTTGTGATAGAGAACATGTATATTTTGGTATATTTCAGCAGAGAACATGTATATGTTGGTATATTTCAGGTTGGATGTAGAATTTATCACCACTGTATAACAATGTGGTGCAACAATTATCAAGGCACGGAAGTTGTCTAGTGCACTATCTACAGCTAGTTCTGCATGTGATCATATCTGTGTTGGGTGCTTAGGACACCTAAAGTAACACTATATAAATAAAATGATTTCTAATTGTGTTATTGTTTGGGCTCGTGTCACAAATTACTTACATGTTTATATTTGCAGAAGATCCTACCTATTTTATTATTTAAGCAAATAGTAGTTGGCAATTTATTACAGGGTACATGGGTTTCAATGGGTGTATATTCCAATGGATTTTATGGAATATGGGTGTATATTCCGATGGATCTTATGATGTTCCACCTGGCATTACCTTTTTGGAATTGGTCTTGTTAGCCCTGGGGTGCACTGCTGTTATTTTAACGGAAATCTCCCATGTTTTATCCTCGATGTTCCACGTCTCCTCTTGCTCCACTTTGGCCATAAGCTAGACTTCAAAAATATTACTCTCGCATCTATAACTGCTTCGGGTCCGGTCTTGCAATCGCAATCGGCGCTTTGCAGAGGACAGCCCTTTGGGCATTATGCGATGGTCGGATGCGATATACATTAAACCAGAGCACAATGTTGCAGCGGATCCACGTATACGTATCGTAATCGAGGGTTTGGGGTGATGGTACATAGCTGAACCATCGATTTCCACTGTCGCCGATATTTATGCCCGCTCCGAGAGTGTATATAACCCTATCTATATATGTTTTGCCCCCGATAGCTCCCGATAGCTCTTGATAGCTCCCGATAGCTTCTGATAGCTCTCGATAGCTCTGTTTGGCTATGTTAGTATTTTTTGATAGAGAGACAAGTGAACTGAAATAACGGAATATATGGTCAAAAGGGGAAAAAACAACAGCACGGTGCAGCTGAACCAACAGAAATGATCATGGAACGTCGCTGGCATGAGCGAGCCACCTGACAGTGTGGCAAAATTACCAGAATTTGGTTACTGTGTTGTTAGAAAAAGAGACCTCTGAGCTCATGTTTGTCTAGTTATGGCATAAAGTAGTTAAAAAGACAGATGGGATAGATTAAGACATCTCGAGCCTTAGAGGGTTCGAGAGCATTGTAAAAAACCTATAAAATGTTGTAAGTTGGAAGTATCAGGGGTTCAACTTTTGGAGACTGTGGAGACTCTGCTCCTCTCAGCGTATCATCTTCATTCCAGTAATATAAGCTTCTTTTGTTGTTACATGTTCAATTGACATCTCCTCCTCTGCTCTAAGCTTGCACTTAAATAGGTTATTCATGTTTTTCTTCTGTGTCTAATGCCAGATAACTGTCGTCTTATCTCTGCGTTGATAAATTAGATTTGCAAGCTTCATTTACTTTATGTAGCTAGCCATTCATATGTGTTTATGTATGCATCTACTGGTACAGTCAATATTATCCATATATCCATTGAATCTATAAACTATTGAGCATTAGTGGTCTAAAGCCTTGTTACGCTGAGGGTGTTCATGCATGTCTGGAGTGAAAACGGAGTTGAAATAGTCATCTGAATTGATCCAAACCCCAATCCATTCCAGTGGTTCCAAGAACGATATTGAAGATTTATATGTTACTAGGCATCTCCGAGCTACAACCTAGGAGAGTTTCCTAAAGTGCTAACATAATTAGCGTCGTTGCCAGGGAGAGGAGATAGAAGCTCAGCTTCCCTGGGGAACGACACAGATCCAGCTTTGATGATAGATAAATTCTGGACACTATTTGGGTTGTAACCATCTATCTGACAACTCTACTGAGGGACAAACCTCTTGGCGACTCCACTCCATAGTGCTAGCTCAGTTTGTGAGGCATACTCAGAGAAATCCTCAGAAGCCACAGGCTGACCCAGTACCTGATCCTAAAAGAATCATCAAAGAAAGAAAGACGTTGCAGAAAAGAGCATCGGGTTTAGGTAGTTCTAAACTATATTCTATATCTCTTCAAGAAAATCCTGTAGTAGAACAAATACATGTTGAGAGTATAGCATCTAATACTTGCAATGAAGAAAAAATCTCAGAGATCCATAGAGCTCTTTATTCTTTAGGTTATCATAAAGTTCTTGAATGAGAATATTTTCACTAGATTTGGTTGTCCAACCAAACTAGTCACTGATAATGCAGCAGCTTTCAGGGCAGAAGAATTGGTGGACATGTGTGAATCCATGGACATTCAATTGGTGCATTCTACCTCATATTATCCTCAAGGCAAGGCCCTGACAGAATCATCTAACAAGAATCTTGTAAGGATAATCAAAAAATTGTTGGAAGACAACAAAAAGAACTGGGATTCCAAGTTGAAGTTTACACTATGGGCTGACAAAGTTACCAACAAGAAGTCCATAGGAAATTCTCCATTTAAGCTGATTTATGGCGCTGATGTTGTTTTTCCTATCCAACTGATTCTCCCTGTGGCCAAATTCTTGCAAGAAGAACAGGATGAAGAGAACGTCATGGCGAAAAGAATGAGTAACTTGGTTGAATTACAGCAGATCAGAGAACAACTGGTTGAGAAGTCAATAATTCATCAAAAGAAGATCCAAAAAAACTTTGATAGAAAGGCAAAAATAGACAGTTTTCAAGTTGGTGACTAGGTTCTCAAATGGGATGCATTGAAGGAAAAGAAGGGCAACCATGGTAAATTCAATGCCTTATGGACGGGACCGTTTGTCATCGCTCAAGTTCAGATGAACAATACGTTCATTCTACACAATTTGGAAGAAGAATGTATTTTTGATGGCCCAGTCAATGGACGGTTTTTGAAACTTTACTTCATATGAGGCTTTAAGGCCTTAATATTGTAATAGGTTTTTTCAGTTTTTGTTTGTTATGTAAATAAACTCCATGCCCAATGGAACACAGGAGATAAGTTTGTTTTGATTGTTACTGGAAAGACAGTAGTCTACAGTTCTTGAAACCTCACAGGGAGGCTTTCATCCCCAAAAGAGTCAGAGTTAGCCATGTAGTGCACTGTTGCTATTTTAATGAAAATCTCCCCTGTTTTATCCCAGATGCTCCATTTCTCTTCTTGCTCCGCTTTGGCCATAAGCTGGACTTCAAAAATATTACTCTCGCATCTATAATTGCTTCGAGTTCGATCTTGCAATCGCAATTGGCGCTTTTTAGAGGATAGCCCTTTGGGCATTATGCGATGGGCGGATGCAATATACATTAAACCAAAGCAAAATGTTGTAGTGGATCCGCGTATATGTATCGCAATTAGGATTTGGGGTGATGGCACATAGCCGAATCGCCGATTTCCACTGTCGCCGATATTTATGCCCGCTCTGATAGTGTATTCCGCGCACACATATATAAGCTCTGCCTTTTCGCTTTGATAGTGTATTGCATATATGTATGGTTTTATGCCGCCGATAATGTATATAGCCCTATCTATATATGTTTTGTCACCAATAGTGTTATTTGCATATATATATATATATATATATATGGGTTTTGGCTTCCGATAGCTCCCGATAGCTCTATTTTGGCTCTGTTAGTATTTTTTGATAGTCAGACAAGTGAACTGAAGTGACGGAATATATGGCCAAAAGGGGGGAAAACAATAGCACGGTGCAACCGAACCAATAGAAATGGTCATGGAATGTCGCTGGCACGAGCAAACCACCTAACAGTGCAACAAAATTACCAGAATTTGGTTATTGTGTTAAAAAAAAAACCTCTGAACTCATGTTTGTCTAGTTATGGCATCAAATAGTTAAAAAGACAAAGGGGGTAAATTAAGACATCTCGAGCAATGTAAAAAACCTATAAATGGTTGAAAGTTGGAAGTATTAGGAGTTCAACTTTTGGAGGCTGTGGAGACGCTGCTCCTCTCAACGTCTCATCTAATATAAGCTTCTTTAGTTGTTACATGTTCAATTGACATCTTCTCCTCTACTCTAAGCTTGCACTTGAATAAGTTATTCAGTTTTTCTTTTATGTCTAATGTCAACTTTTATGTCTAATGTCAGATAATTGTTATTTTATCTCTGTGTTGATAAATTAGATTTGCAAGCTTCATTTACTTTCTGTAGCTAGCCATTCATATGTGTTTACGTATGCATCTATTGGTACAAGTAGTATTCTCTATCTATCCATTGAATCTATAAACTATTGTACATTAGTGATTTAAAGTCTTGTCAAGCTGAAAGTGTTCATGCATGTCTGAAATGAAAACAGAGTTGAAACAGTTATCTGACTTGATCCAAACCCCAATCCATTCCAATAATTCTGAGAACGATATTGAAGATTTATATGTTACCAAACATCTCCGAGCTACAATTTAGAAGAATTTCCTGGAGTGCTAACAAGTCCATTGTACAAGGTACGATCATTTTTTACTAGAAATTAGCAAGATTTGCATTTGGTGTTGGTTTCAAATTTTGGACCAGAAATTTGCAAAATTTACATTTAGAGCTTGTTTGAGAATTGTCTACGGTTGGGATAACTACTTCCAAAAACACTATTTGATATGTTTATGTGAGTTGTTATTTTTGATGTATTGTGTATTCTTCTCATTTTGAAGAGGTTTCATTCTTTTGCAGGACTTCCAGTGAACAAGTTCTCAAGGAAAAACCTAGATGCCACTACAAATGAACTTGTTGAGGAAAAGGCTTTGGCCTATTGTTGCCTAAGTTGATTTATCCTTTTCAGATGCATATGTTCAAGCAGCTGATTTAAATAAGTGCTATTAGTGAGATATAGCAATAGCAAAGGTCTTAATAATTTTATATGGCTTGAAGTATTAGCATGATTGATAAGAGAAATTACTCATTGATAAGAGAAATTACTACTCTCCATTTGATTTTACTTTGTTGTACCAAAATCACTTCAGTGGACTGATTTTTCCTTTATATGTATGAAAAATAAAATCATTAATTCTCCCATATTTGTCTAAAACTTGCATGGGGGCTTTAGCAGATTTAAGAAACATTACCACTCTCCAAATGATTTTATAGTTTGGCTGGAAAGGTTACCTTGTTATGCCAAAATCACTTCAGTGGACTGATTTTTCCACTATCTAAATATGTGTATGAAAAATAAAATCATTAATTCTCCCATATTTGTCAAACACTTGCATTGGGACTTTAGCAGATTTTCTGTCATATTAGACCCGAGTTTAGAGCCACACACAATACCCAGTATTATAAAAATTCTTTGCTCTTATGGGGCTGAACTTCTTTGACGTTTATTACAAAGTGAAAGAACTGGTCGAGTTTCAAAAATAAACATGTTTCAAAGTTTTGCTGAGGTGTTTTAAATATGCAAATTTGAAGAAGTGCAGCTCAGGGACTTGCGCAGTGCAACTCTCCTTGTTTATTTATCTTTATTCATTGGCTATTCCATAGCATATCTTTTTCTTGATTCGATGCACACCCTTTGTCCATGCAATTTGGCCCAATATAACACATACATTTTTGTCTACTTCAAATTAGAAATATCTTACATGTAGCATGGGTAATGAAACATTAAATAATAAAAATAACCATATCATTATAAGCAGATTCAACATGGATATATAATTGGCCACACCGATTTTCATTACCCATTACAAGTAGAATAAACATGGATAAAAAATTGATCATTCAGTATAAAAAGACACAAACATGCCAAAGAGACATCCAATATATTTTAACATTCTCAGGCGAATGAAAAATTAAACATTTATTATCCTCAGCAACCAATATCTATCAAAATCCCCGCCTCATACTCAGTAACGGAGCACAACAGGGGCCAAATAACACACAGACAGAAGCATTCCCTTTGGGAAGTCAGAGACTCTGTGTGTTAAGTTGAACCTCTCTCACTCAACATTAACATCCATAATCTTGGGCTGTACCTTGCCCTTTGGAATGGTGATATTGAGGACACCATTTTTCAGTTCCGCCTTTATTTTGTCCATCTCACAGTTCTCAGGCAACGCCAGGCGCGTATTGTAGCTGCTGTAACTTCTTGCTGACCACGAATCCTTTTCCATCTCTTCTTTGTTGCGACTTCCTTTGATCACCAGAACCCCATCCTCCACAGAGATCTTTACATCCTCCTTTGACAGTCCCGGCATGTCCAATCTCATCTTGAATTCTTTCTCATTTTCCATAATGTCCCACGGGGTTCGAACTGGCAACTGGTTATCTCTGGAAACCCCCCGTGAAGAAGTCGGAAACATGAAAGCATCGTCGAAAAGCCGATCCATCGTATCAAGCATCTGTCTCATTGTCTTCATCGGCGAAAATGGATCCACGAGACCTGTCAATTTGTAAATTGTATGACTAGTTAGAACTCCAGCCTGATGAAGACGGACTTAGGGTTAAAGATTTGTCTGGATAAACTTACCTAAAGGTGAAATTTCCGTCGCCCTTTCAACGGCCCTGGGTCTCTGGTCCGCTACTTTTCTGGTTCTAGTATTATCTACATGTAGGGCGCCTTCATTACTGCTTTCTGCTCTCACATCAATCCCCTTTGCCCGCTGCTGATTGGAACGAGAACTCAACCCCACCTTGCACCACATTCGCTTTTCACAGGGAAACAAAGATCCATTTCTGCCGGATATTGTAGTCGAACAGGTAGAAGAAGTTGCAGGCATGTACATATTAAACAGAGTGCACGCCATTTTTTACCGAACCAAGCCGGACCTGTGGGAAAGACAGATTTGAAAAATAAATTAATACAAAAATTTACACATTTTCCTAAACCTGTATATAGCAAAATCCAAGCGATTTCATTCCTACAGAATTGAAACAAACTTAACAGAAAATTGACGCACTTTCCTAGTCCTGTGAACAGCAGAATCCAACTTATTTCAATACCTTTAAATTGTACAAGTCTAAAGACACCAGAAAACCCGTTGCAAATGTTTACCTTTAAGATCCAATTATTACCTCACAATCAAATGCAATAAGCTACAATTTCCCGAAAAAGAAGGCCGCAGGCAAAAGCATGATATAGGGAGAGAGAACGGTAGGAGAATGTTCCAGAAGAGGTTCGATCGTGAACGCATTCGAATAAGCTCTAGAGTTTTCCGGACGCTCCTATAATTAAATCTCATCCCGTTCATGTTCATGTAAGAGGGCGTGGGGCCTACTTGCGTGCCGTAATGTTTGTTGCATCAAAGATCCAACATAAATGTTAATGGACTCCGAATGGAAGTTTCTAGGTAAACGTTGAGATATGTCAACGGTTTTTGTAAGAATCTATTTGAAATTGGAGTGCGGATGGAAGTTTCTAGGTAAACCTAGACAGAGATTAACATCAAGTTTTGGTATATAGTCGATCTATTTTGAAAAATATCATGATTTTAAAGTGATAAAAATAGTCAATCTAGTTTGAAAATATTCGTGATTTTAAAGTGATAAAAATGTAAATATGGAAGTTCTGGGAGATATTTATTTTATGAGATTTTATTTATTTTTAAATAGTTTAATATTAAATTTCTCTTTGAAAAATAAAGTATATTTTAAAAATATGTTTTATTTTATTTAGTCGAGAGGTTTATTTTACAATTCAGTGTGAGGGGATTTGTAATTTTATATGTGCTTAATTTGGAGTTGATATTTAAAAAAATACTTTAAATGAAAAAACATTGTCGGCTATAATAAAAACATAAATGATTATACATATTTGATTAGTTTTAATTAAAAACATCCACTTGTTAGTCTGAAGGGATCCTCTCTTTATGAAATCCAAAGTTTGCCTCACTTCAAACCTCCTCCTCAGTTGGCATTATCTTAAAAGGCTCTGTAAGGGGCCTCCCCTTCCCTATCACATTAATAAATTGCTATGGACCCTGTAGAGAGAGGCAGGACTTTTGGGATAAGTTTCAATCTAGTGGCTTGTTAGGGGACCATTCTCTCCTTTCAACAGGTGATTTAAATTTCACTATCTCACTAGGGGATTCGTGGGGGTTTCGTGCCCATTTTGATCCTATGACTTCCTCCTTTTTAGCGATGTTGCAGAACCACAACCTTTGGGATATAACTTCGTTCCCATTCGCTCCCATGTGGAGAAATGCAGGGTGGGTCTGAAAGGTATTGCTAAGTGACTCGATAGATTCTTAATGGTTGGTCAATTGGTGGGAAATATCAAGAGATATAGATCTTGGATATGTCAAGATAAAATCTCAGATCATATGCCAATTCTCTTGGAATTGGATTTTGAAAATCACATGAATAAATATCCTTTCAAATTTAACCATATATGGTTGGAAGATGATTCCTTTAGATCTCTGGTGAAGGGCTATTGACAAAGAAGCGAGAATTTGACATACAAGTCCGCCATGGGATCCCTTGTCAAAAAATTGGGTGAAGTAAAAAAGGAGGTTGACATTTGGGAAAAGAAAAAGAAGGCAAAATTAAAAGAGGACTTGCCAGAAATAGAACTCAAATATGATCATCTCTCCTAGATCTTTTCTAACTTTCTCTTTCCAAGAGACATAGCCTAGAAAATGAGTGTCTTGGAAAGCAAAAAAATGCAGATCTTAAAGAAGGAAGAAGAGACCTAGAGACTAAAGAGTAGGGAAACTTAGATCAAGCAGAGAAACGAAAACACAATATTTTTTTCACAATTGTGCAAATCACAAAAGGAATATAAATTTTATCCGAGTGCTTGAGATAGAAGATGGTAAAATTGTTACTAGCCAACAAGATTTAAAGGATGTTATTATGTCACGCATTGCTTCTCTTTTTAAAGTTCCTGACTCTTCTAATATAGTCTCTCAACTTCAAACTATTTGAAATTATCCAAAAGTTTTCAGCCTTGAGGACTTGTCCTGATTGGTCATCTTGTATCCTCTAATGAAATAAAATGGATTCCAAAGTTTTTTTCCAAAGATAAAAGTCTAGGCCCTAATGGTTGGATAGTCAAACTCTTCCTTTCCTTTTTTTACCTTAAGGGGCCCGATCTTTGCAAAGAAGTGGATGAATCTAGAAGGCATAGAAAGGTCTCCAAAGATATAAATACAACATACATCGCTCTGATTCCAAAATGCTCCAAACAGAAGTCCTTACTTTACTTCTAACCAATAGATTTGTTTAACTTAGTTTATAAAATCGTATCAAAAGTGATCTCTAATAGGATCAAGAAAACTCTTGTTGAGAAAATGTCGCTCAACCAATTCGATTTTCTGGCTGAGAGGCAAATCCATGATGCTATTGGCATCGGCCAAGAAGTTCTGCATTCTATAAAAGCTAAAAATATAAAAGCCTCAAGATCCTCAAAATGGACCTTAATAAGGCCTTTAAAATAATTAATTGGACTTTTCTCATATTTGTCTTATTATAGTTCGATTTGGGTTTGGAGGTCACCAATTGGATTATGGGTTGTGTATCCTCAACAACCTTTTCCATCTTAATCAATGGCTCTCCTTCCAGATATTTTCCTAGCTCAAGAGCTCTTAGGCAGGGGTGTTCGTTGTCCCCCTTTCTTTTTTTGCTTGTGATGGAAGGTTTAAGCCTCCTAGTGCTAAAAGAAAAACATGATGGGTTAAATATCAAAAGAGTAAAAATCACTTTTAATCAATATATCACCCACTTGCTTTTTTTGGATGATGTTCTGTTGTTTGGGGCTAAATCTGTCTTTAAATGACAGGCTTTCCATAGGGTTATCAATAATTTCTATCAAGCTACAGGGATGGAGATTAGTTCTTCAAAATCTAACTTTCTCCATAATGCGTCCAACTCTAAGATTCTCTCACACATTAAAGTTTTTTTTTTCCTTTCAAAGGAAACACATCAAAAAAGGCCTCAAATACTTGGGGTTCTTCCTAAAACCAAATGGATATGACAGAGAGGACTAGATGTGGCTACTTAGAAAAGTTGAAAAAAAATAAACTTGTGGTGTTACCATTGGTTGTCACTTGGGGGAAGAATGGTCCTAGTAAAATATGTTCCAAAATCTATTCTAAATCATATTAGGAAAAGGTTTTTCAACTTCCTATGGATTGGGAAAAAACGTAAGGAGGGATGCCATCTAGCAAGTTGGGACTCCTTATTTAGGCCAAAACAGTTGGGTAGGTGAGGTTTCAAGAATCTAACCTGGTTTCGTAAAGCTCTTGCTCTTAAAAATATGTGGAGAGGATTATTTGGGGAGGGACTTTAGAGAAAATTTATTAAAGAAAAATATCTAAAAAGAATGCAGGTGATGGAATGGCTTAGTAAATTAGCAAAAAGTCTTGTCCAGAGAGGATCCATCATATGAAAGGCCCTCATGGATTCCTTTCCTCTCCTCTATAAATGGATCACATGGAAAGTTAGAGATGGCAAGCAAGTGATTCTTGGAAAATATCCATCTATTGGTAGAGCCTAAGTTTTTAAACTTTCCCCAGATCTAATTTCTTTTTTAAATGTCAAAGGTTGCAACCATTTAAATCATGTATATAAAGCAACCTCCTCTCTTGATACTAATAGTCATTGGTTGACCTTAGCAGATCTAGGGTTGATTGGCCCTTTGGCGAATGGGTGGGATTCCTTCATAAACGAGTTTTCTATATATGGGGTCTATATAGAAAATACTAAGGATAAATTGGTTTGGAGTTGGGATACCTTCATAGAAAGGGTGAAATCAAAACTAGCTTATGAATTTATTGCTCATTCTGCTGAAAAGTTGGAATCTAGTTGGTGAAAAAATTATATTTGGAAATGGAATGTCCCAAACAAGTTGAAATGCTTCTCCTAGTTAGTCCTTCAAAAAAAATATTAACCTGGGAAAACCTTTAGAAAAGGGTTTTTGTTAGGCCAAATCAGTGTTTTCTTTGCAAGCTACAAGAAGAAATAGTGGATCATCTCTTTATAAGTTGTAGCATCTCTAAGAAAATTTGGGAAACAACCCTTCTATTAATGGGTATAAAAGAGAACATTGACCAATTTTCTTTTGAGGACATCTTGCCACATTGGGTGGAAATGTATAAATTTCACTACACTCTTCCTAACTATGAGGTATCTGAACTCTCAGAAATAGGGTCTTTTTTAAGAACTAGAAAATGTGTGTACTTCAGTAATCTTCTAAGAGTGTGTCACTTTTTAGGGAACATCCCTTGAAGCAAATCAAGATTACACAAAGAAGCATTCATTTCCCTCACATCTCATAGGATTTTCCTGTTGGATTTTTAGACAGAGCTACACAATAATACAAATGTGGAGGGGTGGATTGATTAAAATGCCTATGAGCAAACTGATTCACTTTAAAATCAGTTTAGGCTCCAGAACATATACATAAGTAGAGTTGATTACTATTTGGGCTCTGATGTTTCTAGCTTCTCTAAAAAATATAAATTGCATTCAAATCCTAGGAGACTCAAAATGTATTATTGATTGGCTAGCAGAAAAATCCCAATAGGAGGTTCTGAATCTGGCGGCTTGGAAAATCAAAATAGAGGAAATAAGGAAATATTTCTAGGAGATATCCTTTATCCACAACTACAGGGGGCTTAACTCAACTACATACCTTTTATAAAAAAATCTCTCACTATGGAACTAGGCTTCATGTTTTATGAAGAGTTGATTGGAAATACAGTTCAAAGAGCACATTGGGTGCCTTTAGGCTAGATGAATCCTCTAGTATATATTTTACAGTTCATTTGAAGGAAGTTTCCTCTCAGACTACAACTTCTAATCTTCCCAATCAAAGGTAGTTTAATTTTTAGCCTACAATTTAAACTTAGTTTTTGATCTCAAGATTTACTTTTTTGTCAAAGCAAAGGCCTATATTTTTTTTTTTTCTAACTTTTGTTTCTAGACTAGCAATTAGATAGTCCGCAAATTTGTTTTCTTCTTTATCAACATTTCTCAATTTTCAGCAGAGCTGTTCCTTATATGACAACCTTCTATAAAAGGATAAACATATCACAATTATAAGCATAATTGCTCCTTTGTGACAACTTTATGTAAAAGGTCATAAAAAGACAACTCAAATCAAATTATCTTGTACTTTTTTTATTCACAAGAATAACAAAATTCTATTTTTTTTTTTTCTCTTAAAAGAGCCACATTCTCATTGTGCTCACTTGGTTCGTTGATATTTCACTTTCACTCTTCAAGTAATAAATAATATATATTGATGTCTATGTTAAATAATATATTTTTTTATAACTTTACAGAAATAAAGTATTTTTTTTTAACTTCTATTTCTTTTATAAATATTTCAATATAAAACTTAAATAAACTCTTTGAATACTCATATTAACTAATATATTTCAATATATCCATATTAACTAATATTTTCTTGACATGTAAATCTTTTTTCAAGTTTTGCATTTTAAAATGAGGTTTGCATATAATGAAATTTAATCCCTCTCTCTCTTGGTAGATTCGTGATTAAGATAGATTTATACTAGTAATTATAAGTGTTAAAATTAAGATTAAAAACTATTAAATTTAAATGACAATTATTAATGTTAAAATTTAGATGAAAAATGTCAAAATTATTGTCAAATTTAAATAATAAATGGTTAAAAATTATTATATAGGTTATAAAAATCAAAGGTGATGACAATTTTAGATACTCATAAATATATAAAATTCCAAATTGCTTACTAACTCAAATCAACAAATATCATCAATAAATATTATTAATATATGATTTTTATTATTATTTTAACTAATTATATAATTATGATATTTTGATGAAATATCATTTATTAAATTTAATTAATACATAGATAATAATTTTAATATTCTCCTTTTATTCAATTAATTAATATTCTTTTCAAGCTGGGTGTGTATATGAAGGTGCAATCTCTACAACTTGAAATGAGTGCAACTCATTTAAAGCAGAGGGGTAGAATGGTCACCAAATGGCACTCCACATGGATTAAGGTACACCTACGACTACAACCCATTCTGGTTTGTTCTTGCGAGAGGGTAGAAGTGATGGCTTTCTAGTCTAGAATGGGTCATTATATTGTTTTTCATCCAACTCAATGTTTTTAGAGTGGAAAAATTAGAGGAACTAACTCATAGGACTATTTTTACATACAAGACCTAGTTTGGAAAAGTTGAGTCTAAAAGATTCTAGGAGCATTTTGAAGCATCAACCAACATTTATTGAGGGGGTAAAACTTTTATCCTTTAGAATAACACCTTTTTTTCCTATTCTACACACATAGACCTTTCCAACAACGTAAGAATCACCTCAATTAGAGTTTGTTTGCAAAAGTTATGCCACTTGGAAGCTGACCTTCCAGCTATTTTGTCCACCATAATTCTAGAGGATGCCACATCAGCGCCCATTAGTCATGGAAAATGGGTTGGGAACATGATCATGATGAAGAAGACTCTAGAAGATTCAATATTTTAACTCTAGTTAAGAGTTGAAGTCAAATCTAACCGCTAGTAGGCTATAAGGTTGTGTTATAACGAGCTACTAGGAGCAAAAGGGGTTCCATCTTTTTGAGAGAATATTGTTCCATAGGCGAGAAGAGTAGTCAAGAGGGACAGGGAGAGAGTACGCAGAGAGGATTTGTGCATTGGAGTGTCCCAAAGACAACATGCTTTACTTCTTTATACTCATGACCATTTTTTCTATTCAAAGAAAGAGAGTAGAGCAACCTCACCTTCCACTCGTAAAACATGAGAAATTAGTGATTAGGCGACTAAAAAATTTAGCCACCACAACTTTTCCAAGTGAAATACTACCAAAAATCAACAATATTAAGTGACCCATCTAAAAATGACTAATATAAACTACTAATTTAGTCTCAGGTTAAAATATATGACTAACTAATAAGTAATACGACTAAAAATTAATAGCATGAATGACTAATTTAGTCTAAGAACAAATATATGACTACCTAACAAGTACTACAATAATTCAAAAATGTCATTTATGTTAGTCATTGTAATTGTGTCACTTCAATAATCTAAACTTAGAAGTGATATATGATCTTCAAAGGTTGTTATAGATTGACAATTATGCTTCCTTAAACACTTTTTTTTTTTTTTTCGCTGAGTCAAATGTTTATAGTACATTACATTACATTACAACATCTCTATCATACTGGACTTGCTAGCGCTCACACAATTAATGCAATAGTAAAAGTGAACCAAAACATAAACTAGCAATTTCATAAATTTGCAATGTAATCAAAATGTAAAGTGCGTAAATTTAAATTTGTTCTCTTTATATACTTGGGTTATTGTATATGCTTTTAAAATTTATTTTATCTTTTAAATATAAATTAACAATTCAAATATTAATTATGTTTTAAGAACTAATCTAAATTATATTAATAAATTTAAAATTCATTCAATTGATTTTTTTAAAACAATTCTAAATTAATAAAAATATATAATAATCTTTTAAAAAATTGACAATATCTAAAACTTTGTTCCATGACACTATATCAAATACAAAATTTATGCAAACATAAGAACTAATATTTTTGGATTGAATTTCTTAAAACACACAATAAAATGGAAAATATATAGGATACCATTGCAACTAAATGCAATAATAACATAAAAACACAATTTTATGAGTGACGAAAAATTATAAACAAGTGAGGTAGCTATTGATTTTCCCTTTGCTAGTTAGGCCAATTCGTTCACAACAACACCTTTTCTCATTTCCCCCTTTTTATCGTATCCATCTTTCAATTGTGTTCCCTTCCCTCTCATTTTTTTAAGGCTTAATCCTTCAGGGTCATGAATGAATGGCAGAGGAGAAGATTAGGCATAGACCTGGGTCTTGAGTAGTTTTGGTAGTAGAATATATGTGGAAAGTTGTGAACGTATACCAAAGATGACAGCGGAAGCACAATTCCCCTCCCCCTCCTCCCATTTCTACCGATACCAAAACTACCAACAATAAACAATATCTTAGGTATCGTCACCTACTAAATCTCAAAGGAAAATATGTAGAAGAAATCATAGAGTGGGAATCACTTTCCCAAACTTCGTAGAGTAGATCCACATCTACAATCACCTCCACTAAAGACCTAGTACCATATTCATTATCTGTGGCTTGGATGTCGCAAATGCATAATGTTCATAAATGCATCATAAGGGAGCTTCTAAAGTAGGTACTACATATTCTCTGTGTTGGAAATAATAATGAGAGGGGGGGTGAATCAGTATTATTCAAGTCAATAATCTTTTTCTTTTCTTACTTAATTTCATATATGCTACTTCAATGAAGGCAACCCGCGTGTGTATGCAACTGTTTTTAAGGAAACAAGCGTATATCCAGCAAACTAATGATTCTGTTAATTCATCATATGTTGATCTTTAATCTAAGTATCAGACATTAAATAGTAACCATGTGCAGTTAATAACAGAAAGAACCATCACACATAAGCATCACACATGAACACCAAGATGTAAGGTGGAAACCCAATGTGGGTAAAAACCACCTGTTGTTGTCGTCTCTGTCTTCTTTTAATAATAAGAAAATATGTTTACAACAATGTACTGGTGCAGACTCATACCAGTACGTAGGCTTCTACCTGCAGAAGGCTACAACCTTCTCTCGTTCTCCAGCTTCTACTGGAAGGGAGCTACAACCCCCTAGCTCTTGTACTAGCTGATATGTTGACTAGTACATAGGCACCGACCTACAGAAGGCTACAACCTTCTCTCTTCCTCTAGGTACCACGTTTCATAAATTTTCAGACTGGATACTCCTAGAACACAACACAATAATCTGAAGGCCACGTTTCATCCAATTTTCATATTGGACCCATCAACAACATTCAAGCTTAAAATCAATCACTACTGCAATACATCTATCAACTATATCTGCATCAATCAATCATTGAAACTTAATCTGAATCAACCAAACTCAATCAATCACTGACAACCTTTGAACCTCTGACACAACTGAATCAATCATTGATTCATACTTTAACCAATCAACTATAATAGATAGATCACAGATCAATCAAAATCAGTTGTGATCTAAAAACCATGCTTCAGAGTGTATACGCTATTTGGCAGAAGCCAACCTGCGTGTATATGCAGCTTCCTTGAAGCAAACCAATGGGTAGATCTGCAAACACTTTGCTACACTTCCAGACTTCAGACATAATCACACATAGAGGATAAAACATGTGTTAGTGATCAGATCTAGCCCATCCAGTATCAGATCACATAATGATAAGTCATTATGATCTTGATACATCATTAGATTTCATCCATCAACACTAAAGCTAATAACAATCAACCAATCTGAATATGCAGAATATTGTCACCAAAAAATAGTCACCAAATCACAATGTAAAACCCATAACTCTGCATCAACAACCAGAACCAATTGTAACTTCAAAAATCATGGTTCACGAGGTATACGCTACTTGGATGTGTCCAACCTGCATGTATACGCGCTTTTACCAAGGTAAACCAACGTATACATCTGTAAATATTCATTTATAATTTTGCAGCTATTCCAAACTAGATCATAATATTTACATATCAACACATGCATCAGTATACAAATTTAGAATAAACATGATCAAACCATATAAAGCTTATTCATTCCAAGCCTTAAGATTCTGATCCATCATTAGATCTTTTCCTCCATCAACTGCTAAGGTTCATCCTTGGTTCAGATCCAGCTATGCCCAATAACATGTATTCTCAATCTTGCTCTTCATAAGATATTCAATACTTGAGTGCCTTTGCCTAATGATCTTCTCCTCCTTTTATAATCTTAAGCCTTACTCAATACCATGGTCCAAAACCACTTAGAAGCAATACCTTGGACCAAATACCTGGGGTCACCACTTCGGACAGGATACCTTGGACCAATACCATGGATCAAAATACCATGGACCAAATACCACAGACCAAAACTTACTTTTCCAACATGTACGCGCTTTCCCTTCTATGAAACTGTGTGTGTACATATATGCAACTTTGTGTACACTGAACCCGCGTGTATACGCGGCTTTGTCAAGGTGAACCTACGTATACCTCTTCTTCTTCATTCTTTGTAGTCTGATAATTAATTCTTTGCTATTGACTTGCTGCACTGTGATTTGTCATCTGAGTGAGTTGCCATCAAGGACAACACGTGAATCATAATGCCAACACTCTGCTTACTTCTCTTCTAAATTTAGAATTGCTTTGTTTTCTCAAATTAGGTTTAATTTCTTTATCTTCCCCATTTCCTCCCACATGATGTAGCTGAGGATGACATTATCAAGGGTATAATGAGTATCTATGATGCTGCAAAGTTGATTTGCGAGGCCCATGAACGAGACCTCAAACAACCTCTTGATTTTCCTATTTGGGAGAACCCCACCACACGTGTGCATAGCTTAAGCCCATGTGACTCCGATGACAATGCTTGATTAATTAACCTCTCTTTTCCATATGTTGGGTTCGACATAATGAAGTTCGCTTGAAATCAGGTTTAATTTGGGTTTTGTTGTATTTTTTTTCTTTTCTGCTAGGAATGTTGTTGGCTTAGTTCTTCCAATTATTTTTTAGTATTTATGACTTACTGTATCAATGGGATCCCAATTGAAATTTACTATATAAATATAGCTAGACAAGAAAAAATGGATTCTATTAATCAAAACATATTACCTACTGGCCATTTACATGAGGTTTACGAAGTTAAAGCATGTCTTATAACAAACAAAGATATGAATGACTGGCCCTGCTCTATGTCAAAAATCCAAAATTCTTGTGATAATAGATGCATAACCATCAATATATGCTATAAAGTGAGGGGATTTAGTCATCAAGGAGTCTTGATTTTCTAGCAAAAAGCATGTGCTTTTTATGTGTTGTCGTTGTTGTTATCTTGGAAGTGGGCACTAAGTAGGCTATCATTTGGTAAGGGCCAAAATGTACTTAGAGGTTCCCTTTCATTGTTAGCAACCAACAAAAAAATGTATTTGTAGTAGCATATGAATTCTCCTCCATTACTCGTAAAGTTATTTATTTCTAATAATGTTTTGTTTTGTTTTTTGTTTTTTGGTTTTGTTTTGTTTTGTTTTTTGTTTTTGTTTTTTATTTATTTTTTCTTTTGTATTAGGCATTGAATAGATTAACCCTTCAACTTGAGACCCTAAGGCCATTTCCTTTCCCTAGATACTCTCTAGAGACTTTTGTTTATAGTTGGGTGGAGAGAAGAACCTTGTAATTACAGAAGACAAATAATAACACAAATACAAATTTAAGATTCTAGAAGACATATCCCTTCAAATTTTAGAACTGGAAGCTCAATGAACAAAGGTGGTCTGTAACATTTTTCTTTGGTTGTCTGATCTCTGCTTAAATGACAATTTAATTTCTTTAAGCTATTATACTTCCTTTAACATATCCATTTCTGATAGCCTTTTCATACATTCTAATCCATCATCTCACTACCCCTTTGTTGAAAATACATACCTGAAATATTCAATCTTTATGGACATTTTGAAGAAAATACAGTGTAAATTACAAAAGATAAATTCTAGCACAAGCACAAATTTAGGATTCCAGAAGAACAAGTATTCTCTTGTTCATTGTATTCACTTTGTTTAATCTTTAAATTTTCATAAAAAATGGTTGTCACAGTATCTTTCCCTCCATCTACATAATCACTAGGGTCCTGAATAAAACCATCTTTGCCAAGTAAGAGGGTGTTCCCAAACATCCCTAATAATGCCTCCTTTTAATTTGAAGGGGAATATTTTCTTCGTACTTGTTCTAATAATTGTATTTGGATTTATTTGAACATTCATAATGTCTCCTATAATATTATAGGAGAGTCCCTTTTCAGTTACAATTTTCTCTGTATTAATTCCCTAATATATGATAACAACCTACTCAAATTTAGAAGGGGTTTCTATGGCTTGGAAACCTTTGGTGTTTGTACTCTGAAGTATTGTTGATTAGTTAGGAAGAAATGATTTTCTAATCTCTAGGAACTTGGATGAGAAGGATGGAAGTATCAGTGCATTTATAGTTTCTCTAATAGGAAATTGATGCAAGAACCTTATGATCTTTATTTGAAGTTATCTAATTGTTCTCATCAACATTATCATTTTTTATGTTTGTACTATTTTTTGTTTCACTCTTCCAATAAAATGCTAGTGTGAAGTTTGTACAAGTGTGTGATTTATTTTTCCATCGAAGATATTCCTAGATCATAACTCTAACAAATAATAGAGGTTTGTGTAAGGATTTTAATTTCCTTAGCATTAGAACTCTTGATCCCAAGGACATTTACATATTCTAATTGCATGCCTAAAAGGTTACTAAAAAAATCAAAAGATGGCCTGATATAGTCATAATGCATCTTTAAAGTTTGTAACTGATGTATTCATTGGTGTTGACTTGTTTCCAGTTAGTTAGTGATTTAGACGTTAGTTGGGTGTAGCTTGAGTGGCTAGCAGGAAAATTTGTGTCATTACTCACCAAGGTTCAATCCCACTCTGTGAATCAATTTTTGTTGAGATGTTGACCTGACCTTGACTCTTTAGCCTTGACGAATCCATTTTACACATGGTATCATCCTCAGAATGAGGGGAGGTGCCTGGTGGGTTTCCTCGGAGATGGATTCCACAGAAAAGAAAGAAAAAAAAATATAAGTGATTTAGATGAACCCAAAATTATGTTACTGCCTTGTTCTATGTTTTAGCCATCTTAGTAGGGATGGGTTGAATTTATAGTTAATATATATGTTGTCCAAACCATATGTTATTTATTCTTGGAGAATATCATACATTTTAAGACTCTGCTCTATGATCAATATTGTTAATTGTATTTTTAATATGGACGGAAGAGGTGTCTAGTTCCTTGTCTTATTGCATTGGAAAAGAATATGCTTTCACATGGATTTTGTATTTTCCACATTTATTCATATCTACGAAAACCCATGGTGTATTTGATGAAGTGATGTTTTACATCTTCTGAGTTGGTGTAGTGTTGTATTATGTATCCATGATAGGTGTTTTCTTATGATGGGTCACAAGGGAGTCGTTGATTCAACTGAAGAATGATACTGCAGAAGTTTTGAAGTCAAGGCTTAATGCATTTCACAGGAAAATAAACCTTGTATGTTGTAATCTCAACCTTCTTATTTCTTTGTCTAGGAAATCAACTTTAGTTGAAAAAAATATTTATGCTTGAAACTGCATGCAAAAAGACAATTAGATGAAAATGCATTTCATTCATTTCCTTTGACTTCTAACTTTAATTTTACCCGATTTTATAGTTGATGATCCTTAGGACAATTTTAATTGTATAACTAGGGCATTCCATTCATTTGCCACAACCTTCATCTATATATATTTATGTTTAAACCACACAAGTCTTGTAAATATTTTTTATATGAAATTCAAGTAATATAATCACCTTTAACACATAAACAAATAACAATGTACTATGTACTGAAAAACACATTTATGATAGTTTGGCAACATGACATTAGAATACCTTACATCATCTTCATTGGACATGGAAAACCAACCATGTATGTTTGTCATGAACATATTGTAACATATACCTATAATATTAGACATCATTTGCCCACACGTGTAGAATCTAAGTGGGAAATACTAATACTACTTGCCTTTCTGATTGTAACGTATTGTGAAATATGGTACCCAGACCATTTTACCTTTGCATATTTGCCTGTAGTTTGTTTTATTATAGGAGGATCTTGTTCCTCTGGGATGGCCCATGGATGATATTCCCAATAGCATAAACTCTCCATTGACCTATTTGATAGCCCATAGTCATAAATTTTACATGGAGTTGAGTTTTACTAGAATTAGGAGTTATTTCCTTTTTACTACTATTATTATTTAATCCTCTATATCCCACAAAAATTAATCCATCTCTAGGGTTTGCGCTTGAGAATTGTTTTGAACTAACCCAATTGGGA
The DNA here is from genome assembly GCA_031772625.1 of Pinus tabuliformis. Classification (NCBI taxonomy): domain Eukaryota; kingdom Viridiplantae; phylum Streptophyta; class Pinopsida; order Pinales; family Pinaceae; genus Pinus; species Pinus tabuliformis. The sequence continues at coordinate 695,663,172 of CM062805.1, read as the reverse complement.
ACTTTGGCACTATTGCGTTGTCTTATGAGAAAAATGGAACTATCGCTATAAGACTTGTATCTAATAAGTTAGAAGTTATATCTAAAGTTTGAACCATGTCTTAATAGCTCAAAATCGAAAAAAATGGAAAAAATAAATTGATAAGTGTCATTTGTCACTACTATACAAGAATCCCCCCATTTTCCCTTAAGGATCTTTGGCTACATAGTGCTATCATACTTGAGAGGTAAGGCCTTTATAATCATCATCATTTTCGGGTAGTCGTGAGTACAAATTTTATTCTTTACTTAGTTATAAATTACACTTCATAACAGAGTTTTTGTCACTTTTATTCAATAACTCCAGTGCCTATGTATGATATGTCCCACTTTGGCATATTATTTATTATGAATGAAGTAAATGAGTAGTGCTAGGAGTGAATCATTGAATTTATGATACTATGCTATAATTTTTTTCATGTTCTTTGCATTTTCAGACACAAGATAGATATATGCATTGATTGTGATGTGTAGATCGATAATTTCATAAATGTCTAGTTCCTATGTGAAAAAAATAACATTAAGGTTCATATGATTGGTAAAAGAAAATAAAATTAGGAATTTCATTTGAATATTAGAGCGTTAATTGGATTGTATGTTTTTATGGTTGGGGTTTATTTGTTTTTTGCGTTGAACCCAACGCCCCTCTCATACTTTGTAGCTTTGGAAAGATGATTCTCTGTTTGCATGCACAAAATCCTTTGCCATAGACATTACTATTATTTTCCCTGGCTTCAGAGCTTTTGATTTTTCCTTCATTTTTACACTACCATATGGGTTAGTTCAATTCACACTTCAATGATGTTCCTTTCTAGCTTTTGTTCTATCATCTTGTCTATGGTTTAAGGAATTTTTTGTTTTTATAGTTGATTTATAAACTCCACCCATCCCAATGAGAAGAAAAATCCTTTTGTAAGTTATGTGTGTATGTGATATTCATGGTTTCCCAACCCGCCATTCACATAATAGTCTCATGTTGGAATGACCACATTTCTTTTAATGGGCCTCTAGGATAAAGTGTAGCTTTATCTTGTTTATTACTTTGGGTCACATTGAAGGTGGCAACATCTTTAGGAGCCACTCATTTTTATGTTGCTTGCCTTCTTAGGAGTTTTTAGATGTGCTAAAGAAGACAGAAATGATGTCTGTATGAGGAAGTAGTGTTTGTGATAAGTTGACTATTGCTTTAACCATAATGGAGCCAAGTAGAAGCCGTGTTAGCTCCTATTATTCATATGTGGAGCTAACCACATATTAGTTTCCATGAATATTCTAGAGGATCCAAAACACTATCCTAAGTCTAAGAGAGGGAGTCAAAACCATAGCCACGAGGAGACATAGGATTTATTTTCCTGTTGGAGTAGATTTATGTTCTAATCCAAGAAGGTGCAATGGAGACATAATATAATAGAGCAGAGGAAGAATGCGACATTGTGGAAGTTTTTATCAGGGAACAATATATTTAATCCATATTTAGTTAGTTTTCTCTGTGTTTGCATTGTAATCTTTGATAATGAAAAGAGCAAGGCACAATTCTATATTCCTCTATGTGAATTTATGTTGGATGCAATTAGCTAAAATTACCTCAAGAGGATTTATATATCCCTTCAAAAGTAGTGGGTTAGTATAGATTATAACAAAGGATTTGAATGTTGAAGAAGTATTATTCAAAACAATACTTACATATCTTGAATTTGTTTTTCATTTCCTCTAATATAATGATGTCAACCTTCAAGTTTTTATACATCACAATAAAGTCAATGCTTTCAAAGTCACCCATCTTGAGATTGGAAAGATTGTGGTTATCTGAGTAGTATTCACATCTCCAATGAGATTCTTGAAGATATCCCAGATTTCCTTTGCACTTTTATTGTTCATTGTATGATGAATCATATTTGGCTCAATATTTTAGGTGATTAGCTTGAGGGATTCAACATTTTTAAGTCTTATGAGGTATTTGTTCATTGTTGGATGAAGGAAGAGGTTTTGCTAGATACATCCGCAGATCCTTATTTTGAAGAACGAGTGTCATTTGGTTTGCCCAAACATGATAATTAGTCTCATTCAATCAGGTGATAGGCCATTTTAAGTCCATTAGGTTTTAAAAAATAACAAACAAAGAAGCCACATCCATGTCATAAAAAAATTGGCTTAATAGATCCAAGAAAGAAGAGGTACCAACAATTTTAGGAAAATAAATCTGCAACAAAAATAGGAGAGCGCACTGACCATAAAAGGGCATTTTAAACCCTAAGAAACTCTAGAAAGATGCGTTGGTGTTAAAAACAACTACTAAATTGAGTGGGGGAGGCTTACACTTGCTTTGGTACCATGTTGACATTCACAATGTTAGCAGGAGTTGTAGAATTTTCTTATAGATTCAAACTGCAGATTGTAATATGCTAAAACAATTGACTTGAATCTACTCTACTCATCAGCAGAAACAAAATTTGATCGATGAAATCATGAAGAAGAAAAGGAAGAATTTCAATCACACATAACACAATAATTTTATGGGGAAATCCACAGCTAAAAACCCCTGCTATCTGTATATTTCATTAATCAGAAGATCTAAGAAGAAAATACAATGCTTTTTCAACCCAAACAATCTTTGCACAAGTACAATCTATCTCACTACTTCACAAACCAACTCAAGCCAATACTTAGCCAAATATGTTGCTTTCCAAGCTCCTACTTCCTTATGAAGTTTCCTAGGTAATTAGCCCATATTTAATTGGGAAATTCCTCATCCATAACTGCACAATCCATCGTTAGGCCTTCCTCTGATTGCACGCATCATCTGTTAAATTTAGACAATTTTTCAACTGATAGTACACTGTCCTTGGACTCCAATCTCAAATGTGAATTAAATCCAAATTAACGCACTTGACTTCTCACTAGTTCCTCCATCAGTTAGAACTAGTTTAACTGAATTTAACTCATTTACGCTGAATTAAATAATTACAACTCAATAATAACTCAACCTGGACACCTAAAATTTAGGGATCACTCTACATGACTCTAGATAGACTCCCAAATTGAATTTACTGAGCTAACTAAGTCAAATTAACTTAGTTAATTGTTACAAGTTGCTATGAGAATTAGGATTACAATTTAATTCAAGGACAAATTAAATTAGGATTTTTCTTGATGCTATTTTTGACATTTCTTGTTGCTATTTTCAACACTCCCTCTCAACAAGAAAGGAACTCAACTCTATCCTGATCCTATACCTTTGGAATGTTCTACATGAAACACTTGTCATTGTTTTTGTTGCTATTGCAACATCTACAACCAAAAAGCATCCAAATTAAATTGAATCAATTGTGTTTGCAACTATCTACTGGAAAAAATGTGTTGTTGCTAACTCTGCTCCTGAGCTTCCTGCTCTATTGTCAACACTGTTTTTCACTCCTCAGTATAAGACTGACATTGATCCTACTACTACTGAATACTGCGGGGCTCCATAGAAAGGTAATGATCCATGAGACAAAAAACACCTCAATGGATCCATCCCAATTTTTAAATTCTTGGGACTATTGCTTCACATCGCCCCACCTATCACCTGTAGGTATGGCTGCATGTGCTCCCTCTGCCCACTTGGCTCAAAATTCCCCCCTACTGGAGGTCTCTACTTGATTGGATGTCTCCACTTGGTCTCCTCTCTGCTTGTCCAAAACATGTTGAGGCTACTTCTGAGGCTGCATGTTGAGAGGTAATTCATGCTATTTCTCAACCACCAATCTCTAACCTTTGCCTTTCTCCCAAGGCTTTGCATGCATCTTGTACCTCAAGTGCTTACAGGTTCTTGAATCGCACACCGGTATTTTGCACCTGTCCCGTGGTGATGTGTCTAAGAAAAACATTTCCTTTGCTAAAAATCGCATTGTAGCCACGGTCTTCCAATACCGCGACAAAAACAAGATTCTTCCTTAGTCCTAGAACATACATCACATCTGTGAGTTTGAGAGGGGAGTCAAGCTCCCTTAGAAAAGTAACAGTAACGATGTCAGTCACGCTATACCTCCCATCATCTCCAAACTCTATGTTATGCTTGAGGTCTTTCTCCTCCAAGTCACTGAAGAGATATCTATTCCCCACCATATGGAACGAGGCACCGTTGTTGTGATACCACATGCTTCCCATTACAGTGCGTTCCATGCATGCAATGAGAGTGAAATCAAGTTCGAATTGTGAAGCTAGAGCTTCAACTGTTACTTCTATTGTAGGCTCCTTCTTGCTTTCTTTCATCTGTGGGCATTTCATGGCATAGTGCTAGAACTCATGACAATAAAAACACTTGATGTTCAACAAGTCATTCTTCTTGTCACCATCCTCATCTTAGGACTTCTTTCCCTTAGATTTATTTTCTTTGTTGACTAATGCAAAGTCCTATTCCACTTGTTTGGATGAGGTCCCATCTCTGGTGTTCTGCTGAATATCTTCTTGTACCAAGTTGAACCACAACCACTCCCACTTTGGTACTTTCTCCCTCCCATTCATTGAGTCCTGGTAACTATGTCAACTCTTGGGAAGTCCTAGAAGTGCTAATCTCACTAGATTGTCTTCAAAAAAGGTAACACTGGTACTTCCAAGCTCATCCCGACATTGGGCGAACTGGGTCATGTACTTCAGTATTGAGTTGCCCTTCTCCATATTTATATTTCCGAGCTTGTCCTTCAATGCCAGCTTCTTGTGGTCACTGTTATTTTGAAACAAGTCTATCAAGGTCTTCCACATTGCAAATGGAGTTTCCTTACCATGGAGGTTTGAGACAATATGATCTCAAACTCCTTCTAGGATAATCCTTCTCACCTTTGCCACACACTTTCTCCACTCTGCCATATCTTTAACATCATATGTTGGAGGCTTCATGATATCATGATATGAATTCCTTTAGCCCATTGTCTTCCAACACTGCCTCCATCATGTCCTTCTAAGAAATATGGTTTGAACTACCCTCAAGGGTATATTCGAGTCTCAATCTATAGAATGACATCCTACTGGCTCTGAAGTATGATACTGCAAATTTGATTTCTCCTGCAAAACAAACTCGTATTCTCCTTTTCTATAGTGATTTCATCTCTGATACCATGTAAAATTTTCATATAGAGTCAAATTGTAGATTGTAATATGCTAAAACAATTGACTTGAATCTACTCTACTCATCAGCGGAAACAAAAATTGCTCGATGAAATCACGAAGCAGAAAAGGAAGAATTTCAATCACACATAACACAATAATTATCTATGGAAAGCCATAGCTAAAAACCCCTACTATCTGTATATTACATTAATCAGAAGATCTAAGAAGAAAATACAATGCTTTTTCAACCCGAAAAATCTCTGCACAAGTACAATCTAACTCACTACTTCACAAACCATCTCAAGCCAATACTTAGCCAATATGCTGCCTACCAAGCTCCTACTTCCTTGCGCAATTTCCTAGGGAATTAGCCCATATTTAATTGGGAAATTCCTCATCCATGACTGCATAATCCATCCATATGCCTTCCTCTAATTGCATGCATCACCTGTTTAATTTAGATGATTTTACAATAGATAGTACATTGTCCCTGAACTCCAATCTCAATTGGGTCTTTCTCTGAGCTGACATGCATGTGTTATTTATGAGTGTATTATTAGTTATCTGATTGATCACTCCAAATTAATTCACTTGACCTCTCATGAGTTACTCCATCAGTTAGAACTATTTTAACTGAATTTAACTCGGTTAAACTGAATTAAATAATTACAACTCAATAATAACTCTCATTGCAAAAACCATTGATAAATCAAGTCCACTGGCCTACTTTGATGGATCAACACTAGCTGATGGTTGTGGAGGAGGAGTGATATTGTATCTTGTAGATGATCATTATTTCAAGTTAAAAATCGTATTAGGGCGAGGAACAAATAATTTCTCTGAACTAAACAACCTTAAACTCCTGCTTATTTTTTCTATTGAAAAAATATGTCGTCACCTACATATTTATGGAGATTCAAAAATAGTTGTAGAGTGGTTCAATCAAGTTGTTATTTGTCATGTGCATACTCTTAGAAACCTGCTGGATGAGATTATGATATTAAAAACCCATTTTGATTCTATAACATGCAAACATATCTACAGGGAAAGGAATCAGGCGGCTGATGTTTTATCCAAAGAAGTAATGGCTTAGCAATATGGTACTTGGATGATTCAGGAGCATAGGGCTCATGAATTTTTTCAATACTATCATAGGCCATTTAGCAAAATTCATCAGCAGGTGTAAGGATCTATTGGACTACTATCAAGATATTGTGGAGATCAATATTGGATACTGATGCAGATTCTATTGCTATCATATTAGTCATATAATTGTAATATGCTACTCTTTGTAAGAGACAAGTCTTGGTTACAATAGTGAGATATGTTTTTTTATAAAGCATCTACAACATGTAATCTTCATAATTATAATGAAAATTATGTTTTTATGAGGAAAAAAAAACTCAACCTGGGCCCCTAAAATTTAGGGATCACTCTACATGACTCTAGATAGACTCCCAACTCGAATTTACTAAGCCAACTTAACTTAGTTAATTGTTACAAGTTGTTATGAGAATTAGAATTAGAATTTAATTCCTAATTTAATTCAAGGACAAATTAAATTAGGATTTTTCTTGATACTATTTTTGACATTTCTTGTTGTTATTTTCAAAAAGAGTATCTAAAAGAACCAAATCCATCCTAAATTTTTCATTGAAGAAAGAGATAAAAAGATTTAGGGCAACCAATAGATGCAAAAATTTATAGAGAAAAATAAACCCTAGCAGAATTATGCTAGATAGAAATAACTTTATCATATGATAGATCAAAACAAGAACAAGAAAGTTTAATGATTTATGGTGACCTTAGGACAAATCACTTGTTTAAGAGTAAATAAATGAGCACATTATGTGAAAATACAAATAAGGGTTGTGTATGGGGTGCTTTCTCCAATGATGGGTTATGGGCCTATATTGAGTTAACTAGGTTGGCCTTAGCAAAACCTAGAAGCATGACATAAAATCATTATTGAAAACATTGATATTGGCCAAAAATCGGCGAGGGTTTGGAAAACATCTTCTTGGAAAAATTAGCAAAAATAAATAAACCACAATAAACATTACAAAGTATAAAATATATTCATTTTTTCAAAAATTTAAACATATAAAATAACAACAACATTAGATAAACACATTGACACATAAACATGGAGAAAGAAAAAATATATATGATGTAATGGATTCCAAATAAAAAATGATACTAAATCCTGAACCCTCATCATCAATATTATCCTCTGACCATTAATGATGAAAATAAGATAGAAAAATCTTAACATGACAAATTGAGATTTTCTTTGAGTGATGGATACATTTTTACTAGGGTCATGACAGAGGAGTTCAATAATCACTGCCACCATCATCCGGGTATATAAAGGGTTTGATGCCCTTTATTAAATGTTAATTCCATATCCTCATACATGACAAAATTGAATGGAAATGTTGCAATCCCCCAAATCCTGAAGTCCTGAAATTTGTTATGTTTGTTGGATTGTGAGTGGGATCTAAAATTCTAATTTCTCCATATGAAATCCAATGAGGTCCATTGAAATATGTTGATATATAATTGTTTATCTATATATATATATATATATATATATATATATATAGATATATATATATATGTGTGTGTGTGTGTGTGTGTGTTGTTCATTAGTCCATAAATCCTTACTTTGAAGAATGAGAGTCAATTGGTTTACTTTAAGAATTTAACATTACCATTAATGACATAGAATTAACAAGGCCTAGACAAATCCACTTTCCCAACATGTGGAATCCCTTCTAACACTGTGAAATAACCCTTAGCTACAGTCAAAATTGCCTCATAGCTCCAAATTGTTGAATGAAATAAAGGCATTATGACTCAAGATTCATGGTGAACTAGATGTAGCTACCCACTATGCTAGAAGCCTAGAAATTGTGTTTCAATTGTTATTCTTTTATCAATGCGGATATAGTTCTATAATTATCATTACTATTTTAATTAATTAAATAAGTGAGGAGAAATATATGATCAAATATTAAGTCTTTGATAACAAGGGAAGACACTAGTAAGGCCATAATAATAAGGTATGAAAAGGATAAGGTTGTGACAACTTTTAGGGTCTACAGAGCCTATAAAGCTAGTTTTTTCTAGAGGTCCATATCAAAAACTATATCAAAGTGCAGGATTACATCAAAACTTTCGGAAACTTTGTATTTCAATCATGTTTATGTTCCCAATTTTATATCGTGTTTTTAAATTTACTTTGGAAGAATTGTCTTTCAAGTTGCAATTTTTTAAAATTTAAGGATGTCAATCGTGTTTCTAACTTGTTTTGTTGGCCAATTGTTCCTTGAATTGTGGTGTTCAACAATTGTTTTGTTGATATGAGTGGTTGTGGGATACTGTTGCTTGAGTTAGAAGTGATTGTTTGGGAAGTATATTTAATGGTCACAAGGATAACTGTCCATACCGCTCCTTGCTTTCTTGGAGCCAATTGGAAACATTGTGGGAGAGTTTGCCTCATTAAAGGTTAGGTGTTTATAATTAATCATAATTAATGTTCAAGAGTGCTTCCATTTCTGAGGTCTATAGGGTAGCTGAATCATTTAAGAAAAAATGAACTAAAGGCTACACTATTAGTCTAGATCACATGAAGAAAAATTACATTCTAACATTGCCAGGAGAATTCTTTCATTGAGAATTCAAATAAGCATTACGTTGTACTTGTTACCATATTCCTTAGCGAATCACACAAATTTCCAGCGTGCTGATTGAGAACTTCACAAATTTCCAGCATATTGTTTTGTCTTAATCTAGAGTTTGAGTAGGATCCTTTCTTCCTTTTGGAATTTAACAAACCTTCCAGCATGTTGACTTGAATGGTGTTCTTCTTACAAGAGTTGTCGAACTCATGGAAATACGGGTTAGTCACCTCTCTCTTTGACAAAATTTGTCCTCTTGTATCAAGGTATCCTGACAAGCTTAAAGGAGTTGACACTCCAGAAGTTGCCAGGGATTTGAAACAATCTTGAAATTCCAGGTGTAAGATATGGATGCTAGCCTAACAATTGATATCAAAATAAATTAAGATGCAAAGGTGGCCTATTAATTATCATGTTAAGAAAAATCCCAAGAATTGGTGCATTTATGGATCTGATTTCTTGTATTGTTCTAAAAAAATTATAGATATAAAATTTCATTCTTTAAAAAATGCACTAGTTGTTGTTTCTATGTTCATTCCCTAGCTCATAAATTGTAGAGAAACATTTTGATATTAAATGAGTGAATGAAATCACAAGAAATCCCATGGAAGTCAAGTGCAATTTTGGACTTGGGGTATTGTAAAGGTTTGGAGGAAACAAACTTGTATTGATCCAGAAAATATTATGTCAATGGCTACAGTTTGACTAGGTTTGCAGTCTCATTGCCCGTCATGTTTCTGTCTATCTGGTGGATTGGTTCACATCGTTGGTCGTAAGGTATTCATGTTCTGAAAAATACTCTTGTTAGTTATTGTTGTCTCTAGTTACTACAATTAACTCTTCTCTTTTAGTCCATGGTTACTCATTGAATATGATAAGAGGAAATAAATTTTCTTGAGAATTACAACTCTAGGTCTCAGTGCTTCCCACAATTACAAACATTATGCACTCCACAACAAGATAATTAATGGTTTATACACTGGGATATATATATATATATATATATATATATATATATATATATATATATATATATATATATATATATATATATATATATATATATATATATATATCTGTGTGTGTGTGTGTATCATCATATGTGAGGTTGGAGAGTATATATACCTCACTTTATATAGTATTCATTGCTCTGTTGTAGGGTGCTTATTGATAGCCTCTCACATTGCCTTCGTTGGATAATCTTATAGAAACCCCAATTCCTCTCCCTTTCAGTTAACATGACCACTTAATAGAAGAATTCCTTAAAATTGCACCTAATGTAGGCTTTGCACTTAGTTTTTCCCCTTTTCTTACACGAAAAACCTAGGGGAGGATCATGTCCATTTTAGAATGTCTCAAATTATCAACAACCAAATACCAGTCTTCGCTTTTCTCTATGAAATTTAGAGATCGGTATCTTATCTTGCACTTAAAAGATCTCGCGACTTAAATGCGATAGGTCTTTTTTGAAATATAGCTTATGGAAAATGTTTACAAGTAACAATCATTGGTTGTTCATTGATGCACTTAACAACTCTGGACTAATTTTACAAAGCTATCTCCACTCCTTAGGCATGAGAAAAGTTATAGCACGCCTTTCAAAATAGGGAATCCCCTTGGGAAACCATTTTGTATATAATATGTTCAAAAAATATCATGAGGATTACCCTCAAGGTAACATTTTATCTTTGATCCTTAAAAAAACATCGAAAATTTGACAAATGCATGTAAAGAATAATCACTTATGAGCCTTAGCCGAACATATGTCTTCCTTGTTTTTCATGGAAAGTTACCTTGAAGGATCTACTAAATTGAAACAATGTATGAACAAATGTCTTCCTTGTCTTCCAGTATATATACCTTAAAACCTTAAGGGTTTTGCTAAATATAAACAGTGAATGAGGATGAGTAGATGGGGGAAGATGATATTGTGGTATACCTTAGCAATAAATTCCATGGATTTGAAAATGAGAAGTTTGAGGCTGTTATTAATTTTTTTTTAGTATATCTTAATTTCTAGGATGCAATAACTTACTTTGTGTGCATTGACAACTTGAATTTATAATATCACCCCAAGTTTGGCTCACCTAACAGACCTAGTGCAACATCCCTGCATAGTTGAGAAAGCCGAGAATTTAACTACTCATAAATATCAAACTTTCCTTAACCTATACCAACATTTACATAATTGGGATATACATGCTCAAATTCAGGGTGTGAACAAACATGGTCTAGCGTCATTGATGGACTCCTTTTTGAAACTTTTGGTATTTTTATAATACGATGTTTTACTAGGTATGAATAAAAAGAATTAGCTCATTCAGATGTATATAATAGAAAGAAACAAGACTCACCCCTTCTTTTCAATGTTTGCAAAATGCAAAAAATATATTTGTGTAATTGTTGCTTCTCAAATACATTTCTAGTCAGTGTCTCTAGTGTTTTAGTATATGTGAGGAGATTGGGTGGGATCTGGAACTATATATTGGTTGAGGCCCTACCCATCCATACATGCTAGGATTTTGTACATTCTACAGTTTATTAATATAATATTCTTGCAACCTGTTGGGAACGGGATCCCCCAAAGGACAGTTTTGGGGTTAAAAGCCCATATTTTGGTCAAATTTTGTAATAAACTCGTAAAGACTCCACATTTTGTGGTCGTGGAGCATGTAGGTGTCATGAGTCATAAATTGTTTTCCACCCTTAGTTTTTTTAAGTAAAGTCGGCTATAAGATATCTACCCCTGGTCCACGGACCATGGGATTGTATAAAAAGAGCTAAGCTCTAAGTAGTTAGAATCATCGATCATGTAAGAGAGTCATAGCTCTGAAGTAAGAAGTCTAAGTTTCAGGTCGTAGCATAGGTAGAGGCTCTACAACTAAGTGCACAGAGGCCTAGGGTAGAAGTTTGTAGCTGAGTGCATGGACCCCTGCAGCTGTGTGTGTAGGGAGGATAGAGTCTATAATTACTTTGAAATATCAATAAAGAAGAGTATTATGCAATTTTGTGTCTTTGTTTCCGATTAATGCATCTTGTCATTTTATGTATGAATTCCCTTTTTAATGCTTATATGATGCATGAATGAATACAAGTACATTGGATAACTGAACGTAATTAAGGATACCTGTTTACGCAGTGCTAACTGTGAGTATCTAATAAGACAAGTAAGATTCTTAAGGTAACTTGATAATATGTGCAATACATTGCCTTAGCAGCATGAAAGTATCTAAAACGAGGGATAAGGCTGCGTGAAGGTCATCTGTACCCTTTCATGGAGGTATTGAAGGATAGAATAGAGGGCTCGTCTGCCAAGCCCTAGAGCGAAGTGACATGCATGAAGGGAGGAATGAAGGGAATAAAACGAAATCACAACCATCTCAGGGTGTGGAAACTTGGTTCCATCATCCCCCCATACTGCTTCAGGTGAGACTTCAGTACGTGCTCCACAGGCTGATGCTGAAAGGGACAGTAATGTAGGGATTTGTTTGGATAATTAACGTTGAACCTAGGTTAGGCCCCCTCAAGCCGGCCTGTTGGGAATGGGATCCCCCAAAGGATAGTTTTGGGGCTAAAAGCCCATATTTTGGTCAAATTTTGTAATAAACTCGTAAATACTTCGCTTTTTTTGGTTGCAGAGCGCGTAGGTGTCATAAGTCATAAAGGGTTGTCCGCCCTTAGTTTTGTAAAGTAAAATCAGCTCTAAGAGATCTACCCATAGTCCGCAGATCATGGGATTGTATGAAAAGAACTAAGCTCTAAGTAGTTAGAGTGATTGATCATGTAAGAGAGTCATAGCTCTGAAGTAAGAAGTCTAAGTTTCGGGTCGTAGCGTAGGTAGAGGCTCTGCAGCTGAGTGAGCAGAGGCCTAGGGTGGAAGTCCATATATGAGTGCGCGGACCCCTGCAGTTGTGTGCACAGGGCGGATAGAGTCTGTAATTACTTAGAAATATCAATGACGAAGAGTATTCTGCAATTTTGTGTCTTTGTTTCCGATTAATGCATCTTGTCATTTTATGTATGAATTCCCTTTTTAATGCTTATATGATGCGTGAATGAATGCAAGTACATTGGATAACTAAACACAATTAAGGATATTTGTTTACGTGGTGCTAACTATGAGTATCTAATAAGACAAGTAAGATTCTTAAGATAACTTGACAATCTGTGCAATACGTTGCCTTAGCAGCGCAAAAGTATCTAAACCGAGGGATAAGGTTGCGCGAAGGTCAGTTGTACCCTTTCGCGGAGGTATTGAAGGACAGAATAGAGGGCTCGTCTACCAAGCCCTAAAGCGAAGTGACCTACGTGAAGGCAGGAATAAAGGGAATAAAACGACATCACAACCATCTCATGGTGCGGAAACTTGGTTCCAACATCCTCCCATACTCCTTCGGGTGAGACTTTGGTCCACACTCCACGGGTTGATGCTGAAAGGGCCAGTAATGTAGGGATTTGTTTGGCTAATTAACGCTGAACCTAGGTTAGGTCCCCTCAAGCCGGCCTATTGGGAACGGGATCCCCCAAAGGACAGTTTTAGGGCTAAAAGCTCATATTTTGTTCAAATTTTGTCATAAACTCGCAAAGACTTCGCAATTTGTGGTTGCAGAGAGTGTAGGTGTTATAAGTCATAAAGGGTTGTATGCCCTTAGTTTTGTAAAGTAAAGTCGGCTATAAGAGATCTACCCATGGTCCGCAAACCATGGGATTGTATAAAAAGAACTAAGCTCTAAGTAGTTAGAGTGATCGATCATGTAAGAGAGTCATAGCTTTGAAGTAAGAAGTCTAAGTTATGGTCGTAACATAGGTAAAGGCTCTACAGTTGAGTGCGCAGAGGCCTAGGGTGGAAGTCCGCAGCTGAGTGCAGGGACCCCTGTAGCTATGTGTGCACGGCAGATAGAGTCTGTAATTACTTAGAAATATCAATAAAGAAGAGTATTATACCATTCTATGTCTTTGTTTCCGATTAATTCATCTTGTCATTTTATGTATGAATTCCATTTTTAATGCTTATATGATCCGCGAATGAATGCAAGTACATTGGATAACTAAATGCAATTAAGGATATTTGTTTACGTGGTGCTAACTATGAGTATCTAATAAGACAAGTAAGATTCTTAAGATAACTTGACAATCTGTGCAATACGTTGCCTTAGTAGTGTGGAGGTATCTAAACCGAGGAATAAGGTTGTGCGAAGTTCAGTTGTACCCTTTCGAGGAGGTATTGAAGGACGGAATAGAGGGCTCCTTTGCCAAGCCCTAGAGCAAAGTGACATGCACAAAGGTAGGAATAAAGAGAATAAAACGACATCACGACCATCTCAGGGTGCGGAAACTTGGTTCCATGATCCCCCATACTGCTTTGGGTGAGACTTTGATCTGCGCTTCGTGGGCTGATGCCGGAAGGGCCAGTAGTGTAAGGATTTTGTTTGGATAATAAATGTTGAACCTGGGTTAGGCCCCCTCAAGCCAACACAATCCATGGGAAAATACATCGATTATGAGACTAGTGCATTAGAAATGTCTTATCGTCCCTAGGACTTGATTCCATGGCTAGTTTGGCAAGGTTTTGAAGGCTGATTCGGGCCTTACGATACGTAAATGGATTTGGTTCACCAAGTGTCTTTGTGACAAGACAACAAAGTTGTGTGCACCCCTAAAAAAGCATGGGATTTCCATAGAGATTTATTATTTGAACACCATTTTGGCTTATAATATTGTCTCATTGAGAAGTGCAAACATGTACTTCAACAACATCATTGAGAAGAATCTCTCTTCTAGTATTCCTTAGCAATCATGTGTGAATACTAGTAGAAAGCTACTTCTCAAGTTTACTTTCACTACAATGTTTAGTGACTGATTTAGGTGGGAAATCAAAATGGTAGTAAACGAACTCTAAAATGGTATAGGTTATAACTTGGCACTATCAATTTTACAATAGTTGCAAGTAATTCTATTTTTGGTTGTCTCTCATCTTAGCACAAGGCTTCAAAAGGATTGAAAATGGAAAGATACTTGAAAAAAATAATTACTTTCCTGGAGCATACCTCTCTAGATCATGATAAAATGAATTTGAAACATATCCATTGTTACAATACAATGGAAATCGTAATCTTTCAATACAAACAAAACAAAATAATAATAGAAATTGCAGAACTAACAGAAATAATATATGTCGTGTGTTTAATTACAAGAGATCACTTGTGTTTATAATATAGTGAGAGGGGTCTGGCATTACATATAGGCGGTTTTCTTGTTCATCTACCAATCAGTGATAATTCAAATATGCACATGATTAGACACTATGATCTAAATAAACTTAACTACATGGTTTATGTACACCAATGCCCCATCATAAGTGCAACTTAGGGACATAGGGAAAAATGTTAAATCTCAAAATGGGTAGTGGCTACAAGGTCATGATAGGTACCATGTAAAAAGTGTTTAGAACAAAAAAAACCAGAGAGGGGAGTGAGATTACCCCCACCTTAGGGACAATTTCTATTGAAAATAACAACAAGAAATGCTAAAAATAGAATTTCTAAAAATAGCACTGCTATAAATAGCAGTTCAGCCAGTGTTGACCTTAGCAACAATGGATGGAAAAATGGAAGTGCTAAAAATAGCATTCTATAAATAGAATTTCGGGATTCCTTCCTATTTGAGTCAGTCCCTATACTAAAATAGTGAAGTAAAATTTGAATTTGATCTTAGTAGCTGTTTGTAAATTAATTAATTAATTCATCTTGAGTTAATTAGTTAAGGAAAATCAAACATGAAGTCTATGTGGGGACATGCAACAGTTTCTCCATTAATTGAGGAATTTATCCATCAGTTAAAGAGATAAGAGTGAGTTGTAATTATGAGTTGTAATTAGTTGACTTAGTTAACTGAGTCAAGTCCAGTTAGATTAATTCAAACAATTTGTTGAATTAATGTAAGTTCAGTTAGTTAATGCTTGCATGCATGTAACTATTGCACTTCATATCACTAAGTATTCTCTCATAAATATCTCGTGCATGTCAGTTCAGACAGAGACCTAGTTGAGATCAGATGGAGGGGCAGTGTACTATCAGTTGCTAGAATATTCCATTGTGAATATTCCTTGCATGTAGAAGGAATTCTTTCCTTGAGGATTGTGTAGTTAGATCAAAGGTTTTAGTGAGTGTGATGAGGCAAATTCACACATGTGGCTTCACTGGACCCCAAGAAAAACTACGCAAGGAAATAGGAGGCTTGGAGGGCTTGAGGAGGAC
Source organism: Pinus tabuliformis (assembly GCA_031772625.1). Lineage (NCBI taxonomy): Eukaryota > Viridiplantae > Streptophyta > Pinopsida > Pinales > Pinaceae > Pinus > Pinus tabuliformis. The sequence goes on along the minus strand of CM062805.1, from coordinate 695,647,110 downwards.
ATATACTATGTCTATTCAGTCTGTGAGCTATATTGTTTGATTGTAGAGAGAGCAGGATAGCTTGAGAGCTAATTCCTTTTGTACTTGAACAAGATTTCCACTTGTATGATAATACAAAGTTGGGGTTTTAGGCTGAGGCTTTCCCCATGTTATTTCTTCTGTGTTATGTGTGATTGATTTCTCATTCTCAGTTATATGTGTTCTCTTGATCTTGCTCAATTCGATTAAGCTTTCGCAAAGTGTTGTAGAAGTAGATATTGTATTGTGTTTTAGTATATTGCATAATCTATTAATCTACAGTGGGAATTTCTACATGGTATCAGAGCAAATGTGATCAAGGCAAAGAAATGTATACAAGAAGGAGAAGTTTGAAGTTTGTGTTCCTGAATATAGAAATCGAGTTCTTATCACATCTCAATTTCACCTATGGCGTTCAGTGGTTTAAGACTCGAGTATGCCCTTGATGGAAGCTCGAATTATATAGCCTGGAAGGATCACATGGAGGCAATATTAGAAGATAATGGTCTAAAGGACTTCATTGATCAAGAAATCCCCAAGTCCACTGATGCTACTCAACTGGCGGAATGGAGGAAATGCATGGCTAGAGAAAGGAGAATCCTCTTGGAGGGAGTTCGAGACCACATTGTCTCGAGCCTCCATGGGAAGGAGACCCGTTTTCATGTGGAAAACATTGAAATATTTATATCAGAACAACAACAACCAGAGGAAGCTGGTGCTACAGGACAAGCTTCGTAAGATCAAGTGTGAAAAGGGCGACATGATCTCTACATATCTGAACAAGCTCACCACCTACAAGGATGAGATTGGAAGTGTAGGGATCACGACCGCTGATGATGACATGGCAAGTCTTGCACTCCTCAGTCTTCCTAAGAGCTGGCATAGCTACCAAGACTCAGTTAATGGAAGAGAAAAACTGCTAGATTGGGAACAACTTTAGTCGGATCTGATGTAGGAGGAAATAAGAAGAAGCACCAGAGATGGATCCTCATCGAAGCAAGAAGATGAGGAAAATTTAGCCTTAGCGAGTAAGGTGAGGAAAGGGAAAGGGAAGGCATCCCATCCCAAATTCAGTTCTTCCCATGGTGGGAAGAAGATTGACAAATCGAAAATGCGATGCTTTCATTGTCATGAAGTGGGCCATTATGCTATGGATTGTCCACAAAAGAAATCCAAGAAGGGTTCCTCGAAGGGATTTGATGGTGAGGCACTGGCATCTCATTTTGAGCTAGATTTCTCACTTATCACATGCATGGTTTCATCCATGATGAGATGTATGTGGTACCTGGACAGTGGAGCTTCATTCCACATGTCAGGTGACAAGAATCTTTTTAGTACCTTGGAGGAGAGGGATCTCCAGATGCGGATCGAGATAGGCGATGATGGAAAGTACCGTGTTTCAGGTGAAGTTATGGTTGTGTTTTAGAGGGAGCATGGAGCTCCCCTCACCCTAACTAATGTAAATTATGTACCAGGTTTGAAGAAGAATCTTGTGTCTATCACTATGCTAGAAGATAAAGGCTATGATATAATCTTTAGTAAAGGAAAGGTATTCCTGAGGCATATCGGTACTGGACAGTCAAAGCGAATAGGGATTTGGGTCAAGAATCTCTACAAGCTGGAGGTAGATGATTGTGTTTGTTTGAGTTCCAAATCTGAGATGGTGCAGAGCCAAGATGTTGGCAAGTTATGGCATAGAAGACTGGGCCACTTGCACCATGGAGCCCTGAAGATCATGCAACAGATTTCTACCAGATTACCTAAGGGAAAACTTGAGCAGATGACTATATGCAAAGGTTGTACCTTGGGTAAGTATGCGAAATCTTCCTTTCAGGATTGAGACAGTAGAACCAGAGCAATCCTGGAGCGATTTCACTCAGATGTTTGTGGGCCCTTCTCTACAGCGTCCACCGCTAAACAAAGGTACTATGTTATTTTTATTGATGATTTTTCTCATAGATGTTGGATCTACTTTATGCAAAAGAAGGATTAGACCTTCTTGAGGTTTTATGAGTTCAAAACCTTGGCAGAGAAAGAATCTGGAAAGAAAATAAAATCCTTGCGTAGCGGCAATGGTGGAGAGTATGTCTCCCAATAGTTTAAAGACTTCTGTGCTACAAAAGCTATTAAACGGGAATTGATGGCACCCCATAACCCACAGTAGAATGGGGTGGCCGAAAGGAAGAATAGATCGATTGTGGGAGCATCTTGAGCGATGTTGCATGACCAAAGCCTACCACTGCATTTGTGGGCTAAGGCATGCAATACAGTAGTATACTTGCAGAACATAAGCCTGCACCGTATACTGGGAATGAAGACACCTATGGAGGCCTATTCCGGGAAGTGACCTGATGTAAGTCACTTCTAAATCTTTGGATCATCAGTTTACTGTCATGTGACCAAAGATGCCAGGAAGAAGCTAGACCCAATAGCTGAGTTGGGAATACTTGTGGGGTACACGGATATACCCCACAACTATCGGGCATACCTTCCTTCCACTTACAGGACTGTGGTACGTAGGGATTTGAAGTTCGAAGAGTAGAAAGCCATGCGCTTATCACTTGAGAGGGAGCTCGAGTTGCATGCAGATGAGGAACTTTCAGGAGGAGCCTCAGATTGATGCGGAGCAGCTGCATGCAGAGGATCTGGGAGTGGAGACATCCACTCATGCTAATACTTCCAGAGATGGGCAGAAACGCTCAAGGGAAGCTAACAGGTTGACGCTGGATGCACGGGAGAACGTGGGACAACCATCTTCTCAGCGCAGACAGAGGAGGTCACCCGAGCGGTACACTGGGTACATGGCCCTGGTTGGGGAGTGTGTAGATATCGAACCTTCTTCATTCAAGGAGGCAGTGCAGCAACTAGTCTGGGTTGATGCAATGGTAGAGGAGTATGACTCTATAATTCAGAGTAGTGTGTGGGATGTTGTCCCAAGGCCTCAGGGCAAGTCAGTGGTGAGTTACAGATGGCTTTACAAGGTAAAGCAAGCACCTGATGGTAGTTTTGAGAAACATAAGGCAAGATTTATTGCTCGGGGTTTCTCGCAGGTCGAGGGGATCGACTATGATGAGACTTTTTCTTCCATAGCAAGGTACTCATCGATTATATTGATATTGGCACCATCAGCTCAGATGGGGTGGAAGACCCACCAGATGGATTTGAAGACAACATTCCTCAATGGGAAGACTGAGGAGAAGGTGTACATTGAGCAGCTAAAGGGTATCGAGACCTTCAATCATGAGTTGCATGTGTGCTGACTCAAAAGGGCTTTGTATGGGCTGAAGCCAGCACCCTGTGCTTGGTACACCAGGATTGACAACTATTTCACTGGTTTGGGCTTCACCAAGAGTGAAGCAGATGTGAATTTTTACCACATCATGGTAGAAGGTAAACCATTGATCATTGTTCTTTATATCGATGATCTGATTTTGACAGGTGATGATCAGCTGATACAGTCTTACAAGGAGGACCTTGCAAGAGAGTTCGAGATGAAGGACATGGGCCTTATGCACTACTTTCTAGGCATGGAGGTGTGGCAAAAAGATGGGGAAGTATTTGTCTCTCAAGGCAAGTATGCCAATGAGATACTCAGGCGCTTTCACATGGAGAAGTGCAAGCCCATGCAGACTCCTCTAGCTGGGAACTGGAGGGAGGAGGATGCTACTTCAGGTGAGGTAGTAGCTATTATTGTTTATCAGCAACTGGTGGGTTCACTTATGTATCTAGTGAACACACGACCCGACTTATGCTTTGGGTGAACCAACTGAGTCAAGCTATGGTTCAGCCTACCAAGTTGTTTTGGAAGGACGCAAAGCATGTGCTGAGATACCTCAGAGGAACATCTCAGTTTAGATTGTGGTATAGATAGATAGAGGGAGTGAAGCTTCAGGGCTTCACAAATGCGGATTGGGCAGAGAGTCCATCAGACCGGAAGAGCACTTATGGAGGGATCTTCAACCTTGGTTCAGTAGCAGTTTCCTGGTACAGTAGGAAACAAAGGTCAGTTGCACTTAGCTTAGCAAACGCTGAATACATGGCTACTAGTCAGACTGCATGTGAGGCCATTTGGATGAGGAATATTCTAGTGGGATTGTTTGGTCAGATGACAAATCCTACAGTGATCTACTGCGATAACGAGAGTTGTATCAAACTCTCTGAAAATCTAGTTTTTCATGATAGGTCCAAGCACATAGATATCTGGTATCATCATATTCGAGACTGTGTGGTCAAGAGGATCATGTTGTTGCTGTATGTTTCGATCGAGGAACAGGATGCAGATATTTTGACGAAGGCATTGTCAAAATGCAATTTCGAGTTCCACAGAGACAGGATTGGGGTTACTGATAATCCATTTCTTGTTGAGAGGGAGTGTTGAAAATAAAAACAAGAAATGATAAAAATAGAATTGCTAAAAATAGAATTGCTAAAAATAGCACTGCTATAAATAGCAGTTCAGCCAGCATTGACCTTAGCAATAATGGATGGAAGAATGGAAGTGCTAAAAATAGCATTCTATAAATAGAATTTCAAGATACCTTCCTATTTTAGTTAGTCCCTATACTAAAATAGTGAAGTAAAATTCGAATTTGATGAGTAAAAGTAAGATGTTATGTCTAGTGGTCTAATGTGCACTGATTGCAAGTTTTTGAGAGAAAATCATGGAAATTTTGGCTAATTAAGGGAAGAAACTTGAATGAGACAAGGAGGAGAGAATATAAGAGATACATCCTCCTCATTAACTCCTCACTCATTCAAATATTCCTCAATCAAATCACACTAGGTCAGAGTTGCAAGCAGCCGAGTCATGGAGATCATGGGCAGCTGAGCGAGTGACTATTAAGAACCAGTTCATCTTGAGTTTGTGAGCCAAGCCTCCCTATATTTAAGGAAGTTGTTGGATACTTCAGTTGTATAAATAAGGAGTCCCAGAGCCTCATTAGGATTCAGATTTTTTATGTAAGAGCACTAAGCATTTTCGAGTTCAAGTTTTGTGGCAAAACATTGTTATGTAATTTTTCTGATATGATAATGAGAATGAGAATTTCCTTGATCCAGCACTGATTTGACTCAAAGGGCTAAATCTCTTGGCTTAGGGCCCATACCTAGCAGCAAAGGCTCCTCTTATTGTACTTGTATGCTTAGGATATTTCATAAATTAATTGTTGAATTGATTTTAGCATTGTTTCATTGCAAGAAGTGGTAAAGTTGATTAGTTTTCTTCCATTTGTGCATAGCTTTAGTAGCAGCTTTAGAGAGATAAAATAATACCAAAAAGGCTAGTATAAGGTGGATTTGGCCTCACTCCTCCCTTCAGGGACCATGGTTTGAGGAAAAACTCCTATTCAGCCCCAAAAAGACAAAATTTTGTTTTCTTATGGAATTTAGGGTTTTCTGCTACTTGGGCCAGCGTCTTTTCAGTTTTCAAGAATAGGTTTTAGTTGTAATTGCTACTATCTACAACTTTGTATTAGATCTCATGGTGTTTCACAATATTTTGCAAGTATTTCCATGCATGAACTAGGCAAATAGATAATGAAATTTTGTTTTCTTAAGTTAATTGGAAATCATCCTTGTTTGATATGATTCATGGATAAATGCCAGTAATGTATGTATTGCAAGAGTTTCAATAGTGTAGGAATATCTCATGAAAGAAACCCCAGCCTAACCTCATCCATCCATGATCACCAAAAAACACTAAGTCCCTCAACTAATTCATGATTCCATAAGAACAACTTTGCAGGTTTGTTGAGCAAATCCAACCATCTTACAAACTCTGTTTTGAACTTTGAAGAAGTCCTAGCCACTCCCTTGCCTTGTTTCTTCCATCATTCACCTTCCCTAGGCCATATACCACCTTCCAAATCACTCCTATTTCTCACAGCTGGATCCTGTAGGAATACAGGGGATCCTATAGGAGCATTAGGACATCTTGTAGGAAGCATTAGGACATCCTGTAGGATGACCTGTAGTGGCCTGTTTGAGGCCGATTTGTGGAAAATTCATATAGGAAAATAGAAGAAGACCCCCACTTTCCTCCCAATCCATCTAACCTTTCACAACCATGTCTAACCCACTTGCCACATCACCAAGAAGATTTAGCATTCACATTTTCACAAAAAAAGACAAAAAGGAAAAACGAGTTATTGTGTTCATTCATATGCACAGCTGTAAAATGTTTGGCTATTTCAGATTGCATGCCTAGGATAGTTAGGATTACACACATGTTAGCTTAGAATTATTCTGAAGTAAGATCTCTTCACAAATAGTTATATGAGTGGTGTGTTTAAAGAATTTATTTAAGTATTTCTTTACTGCAGTAGAAAATATTTCCATTCTTCCAATTAGGGTAAAATTCCCCTTTCTTCATTGGTAATCAAACTTCTTCTAAATCAATAGAAAATTGGTTTGAGAAACCATAGTGGTCTATCACCAGCTCAACAGTGACAAAGAGTGGACCCATTTCATATGCTTGTGTATACAACACTGTCACCTCCAAGTTTGTATGAACCCCGAGTTGATAAAGTAAAGTTGGTAGCCCCAAGAATTGCAACATTCTTACTGCAATACTGGTGCTCACCACTTTTTGGCGCTGTTTCCAGGGAGGTGTATGAGTAGATGTGATTTTTGCTTTATTTCTTCCATTTATTATCTCTTTCATTCTGCTATTAGCTTCATTTTTGCAAAATTAATTGTAAGTTGGTTTGTTTTCTTTTCCATTCTGCAACTAAGATTTCATTCAGCAGTTAGTTTCCATTCAATTTTTTATTTCAATTTTTCAATTAGTCTTAAAGATTGAAAAACAAAACAAAACAAAACATAAACGCTACGTTCATGCCTCGTAGGAATAGGGATAACTTAGGGAAATTTATACCAAATATCCCCACCACTTCAAACATCCAACCTTCCCTCATCTACGGTGGTTTTGAATTGGAGGACCCCTTAGGTGAGCAACCATAGATTTTTGAAGAGCCTATTGGAGGAGGAGGAGAAGGAGAACCCATTCCAACTGACCTAATGACTGAAAATAGAAATGACAGAGGATATAGAGAAAGAATTGAGGGTGATTTCCCCATCAGAGAAACCAATGGGAAAGCCAAGATGAAAAACATAAGCCCCTCTGCTCTTCCTCACTTCCATGGCATGACCTCAGAAGATCCAGATGCTTTCTTGTTTGAGTTCACTATCATATGCAAAACTTATGATTACACCATTGATGATCAGAAGTTGAAATTATTCCCATCCACTCTCAAGGATGCATCTCTGCGTTGGTTCATGGGTTTACCCGAGGATAACATCACAACATGGGCTTAGATGCATCACGCCTTCAACAACAAGTATCAAGACTACTGTAGGTCCAAATACACTAAAGAGGAAATTTGTAGAATGACCTTAGGGCATGATGAGTGCCTAGAGGATTATGAGGAAATATTTTAGCTTAGCTACGAAAGGGCCAGGTGCACACTTGATCCTGAGTCACTAAAGCTAGTCCTACTTAGGGGGGCTCAGGGAAGATCTTATAGATACCCTAAACCTGCTAGCAAGAGGGGACATCTACTAGCTACCCTATGAAGATATCAAGACTGTCTTTAAGAACCATTCTAGGGAAGCTAGAGAAAAGGGTAGGGGTAGTCAACCAATGGCCAGCCTATCCTCTTCCAATACATCCATAAAAAGTGAAATTGGAAATATGTTGGAAGATTTCAAGTGTGAAATGCTGCAAACCCTTGCCCTACAGATGGAAACTATGCACATCAAGAGAAAGTAGGAGGAATTAGAGAGAGCATTAGCCATTTTTTCCTTAGATGCATAAGGAGGCACCCTAGGAATGAATGTCCACTAAACCTTATAGAAATCTACTCAGTCTGTGAAGAAAACCACTCCACAGACAAGTGCCCTTCTCTACCTGGACTAAAAGTTGTGTATTAGGGAACTGAAGGGGTGAATGAACATCTCTACTACATAAATCAAAGGAGGCCTCATGGAATTCGACCGTATCAGTAGGGCATGCAATAGTCATCCTATGCATATTACAACCCTTACCAAAACACATCCATTCCCTCTTGGGGCCCCCCTTCTCATCCCTCCTAGTCTACACCATCTCCTTGGTCCTTTGCACCTTAGTACCATTCCCAGCTGACCAACTAGCCATTTCAGCCATATACTCCTCCACAGTCGCAGTGGAATGCACCACCCTAGGGGTGGAGGCCCCCATACAACAATGCTCCAACTATATTGCCTTCACCTCCTACTCAACCACAACCTTTACACCCTGCTCCACCTAAACAACCTCATTTGCCTGCCCAACCAAATCTGAACCCGAACAATAGACAGGCACAACAAGTATATAGTGGAGAGACATCCTACCCTGCTTATGCTGTGGAAATTCAGGAAATCAACCTAAGGTCTGGGAGAGTACTCCCAGACAACCAACCTCCATCTCCACCTAGGGAGAGTGAGGAGGAAAGAGAGGAAAGTATGCCTAGAGTGAATCCACCACCCTTTCCTGAAAGATTAACTCATCTAGTCCAACCTACCCCAGAAGAAAATGAACTTCTGGGTGAATTGAAAAATCTATGTGTCAAAATTCCACTTCTCCAAGCCATTAAGGATGTACCTATTTACAACAAACTGATTAAAGAGAAGTGTTTCAAACATCTAGGGAGGCAAAAAAGAGACACCCCTACCATTAATGTCATTGGACAATTGTCCAACTTAATGTTGGGGTAGGTAATTTGCCCAAAGTATTTAGACCTTGGTAGTCCTGTAGTAGATGTGCACTTCAATGGCACCATTGTCCCACACACCTTGATTGATCTTGGGACTGCTATTAATGTAATGACTAAGGACACCATGCTCAAGCTAAATCTCCAGGGTTCATTAAGAAAGACCACAACAGTCTTGTAGCTTGCAGACTGTTCCACAGTGGCCCACGAGGGGATTGTTGCGGATGTGATGGTATCCATTGACTCCTGGGAGTACCCTGCAGATTTCCTAGTTCTCCAACCTAAGGCCAAGCTTAATGGTTATCTTGTCATACTTGGGAGACCTTGGTTAGCCACTGCCGATGCATACATTAGCTGCAGGGCTGGAAACATGACTATCAAAAATGGGCATCAGTCCAAGAAGTTGGTCTTGTACCCTCTTGCTCAACCATCATTAAAATATGATTTACCTTTATGGCTATAAGAGGAGGAAGAAGATGAAGTATACTTAGCCCAACTCTTTACCCTAGAAGCTGCCATGGGAGGAGGACAACTGGATGAAGATGATTTGATTGAACACATACTCCAAAATCCAACTCCTAGCACCTTGTCCTTACATGAAGTAGTAAAGGAAACCGAGAGAAACCATCAAATTGATCTATGCTTAGTTGATTCAAACCCTACTCGTTTGAAGACAATAGAATTTGGCCCTAAAAGAACTTTTAAAATCAACCCCTCTTTTCTGTACACTAAGAAGAAGAGTTGTGCAACATGCTAAGGAAACATTTGGATGCCTTCGCTTGGAGTTACAAAGAAATGAAGGGAGTGCACCCCTCGGTGTGTACTCACCACATTTATATCAAAGAAGGTTGAATACCAGTCCGACAACCCCAAATGAGAATGAATCCAGCTCTCAAGGATATAGTCAAAGAAGAACTATAAAAGTTGTTAGATGCAAGATTCAATTTCCCTTATCTCGAACAGTGAGTGGGTTTCTCCTTTGGTGTTGGTTCCAAAGAAAAATGGGTAGTGGAGGATTTGTGTTGATTACAGAGAGTTAAACAAAGCAACAAAGAAGGACCATTTACCTCTACCTTTCATTGACCAAGTGTTAGATGTCCTGGCAGGGAAAAAGTTCTTCTCTTTCTTAGATGGGTTTAACAGATACAATCAAATCCATATTAGCCTAGAGGACCAGGATAAAACCACCTTCACTTGTCCTTGGGGTACTTTCACTTACAGGATTCTTCCTTTTGGCCTATGCAAAGCCCCTGTCACTTTCTAAGGGACAGTCCTCAATATCTTTGTCGAGCTAGTCCATGATGCAATGGAAATTTAGATGGATGATTTTACACCCTATGGGTGTGATTTCCAGGAGGCTCTCTCCAACTTGGGTAAGATGTTGAACAAATGTATTGAAATGAAATTATCCCTTAGTCCCGAAAAATGTGATTTCTTGATGACTGCATGGACTGTTCTAGGTCATTGAATATATCAGAAAGGACTGCGGGTGGACCCAAATAAGATAGCCATAATCCAAAGGGTTCCAGCTCCGCAGCAACAAAGGAATGTCAGAATTTTTTTGGGGTTAGTTGGATACTATAGGAGATTTATAAAAGACTTCAGCAAGTTGGCTTCTCCTTTATTTGGGTTATTGGCCAAAGACTCTGAATTTTTATGGTCAAAAAGCTGTCAAGAGGCCTTGGACACCCTAAAGGACAAGTTGACTATTGCACCTATTCTCTGAGGCCCAAATTGGGCTCTTCCTTTCCATATACATGTCGATGCCTCTCACAAAGCCATAGGAGAAACCCTAGGCCAGATAGATGACAAGCTACCTTATGCCATTTACTTCATCAGTAAGAATCTGTCAAAAGTCGAACTGAACTACACAATGACTGAAAAGGAGCTCCTAGCTGTTCTAAATTCATTGAACAAATTTAGGCATTACATTACAAGTTACCAAACATTTGTACATACTGACCATGCTGCAATTAAATACTTGATGAATAAACCTGATGTAAATGCCCAATTATTAGATGGTTACTTTTATTGCAACAATTTGATTTAACTATTATTGATAAGCCTAGCAAGGAGAATGTTGTTGTAGATTTTTTTTTTATCCAGATTGACTTAGCCTTTAGGGGAGGAAGGAATGGTTGACGATCAGTTACCAGATGAACACTTATTCACCATTTTAGTTCTCTCTCCATGGTTTGCTGACATAGAAAATTACGTGGTGTCTGCACAATTTCCACCAAATTTGTCCTCCAAGGAAAATAGAAAGATTGTAAGGAAGAGCACCCCATTCAGTTGGATTGGGGGCAACCTCTTCAAACTAGGCCCAGATCAAATTCTGAGAAGATGTGTCAAGGTGGAAGAAGTCTTTGACATCCTTCTGATCTATCGTGATGGGCCTTGTGGAGGTCACTTTGCAGCCAAAAGAATAGCATTCAAGGTACTAAAAGCTAGTTATTACTGGCCCACTCTTCACCAAGATGTGAGGAGGTATACTAGTTGGTGTGATTGGTGCCAAAGGATGGGGAAACCTACCCTAAGAGATGAAGTACCTCTGCAACCTCAAGTGACTATCGAGACATTTGACAAGTGGGGCATGAATTTAAATGGACCCATTGACCCTCCATCCAGGCAAAAGCAGTACATCATTGTGTGCACTAACTATTTAACCAAGTGGGTTGAAGCCAAGGCCATCAAAGCAGCAACAGAAGAGAAAGTGGTTGAATTCTTAAGGGAAAATGTATTTTATAAGTTTGGGTACCCTAGAGAACTGGTCACTGATCAAGGCAGTCAGTTTACATCTCACATGATTGAAAATTTGTTAAGCCAGCACAAGATCAAGCATAGAACATCCACTCCTTACCACCCACAAGCTAATGGGCAAGTGGAGGTAACCAACAGAGCGATGGAAAGTATTCTGACCAAACTGATTAGCAACAATAGAAAGGATTGGGCAGATAGATTAGTTGAGGCCACTTGAGCCTACAATACCACCTGGAAGACCACAACTAGATTCACTCCTTATGAGTTGGTCTATGGGAAGAAGGCCCTGTTGTCCATTGAATTTGAATACAACACCTTAAGAATGGAAACAAAACTAGATATAGCTCTCACCAGGTCACAACAAGAAATATTTCTTCAGCTGAATGGGTTAGATGAATTTAGGATGCAGGCCCTCCTGCACACAGAAGTGACTCAAGTTCAAAGGAATATTTGACATGAAAAAAAAATAAAGGACAAACAGTTTCAAGAAGGTGATTAGGCTTTTCCGTATGATTCCATATACAAGGATTTTAAAGGCAAGTTAAGGACTAGATGGTTAGGGCCTTATGTCATAGAAAATTGTCATGATAATGGTTCAATACAGATAAGAACCATTGGTGCAGAGGCTATCCCTTTACTTGTCAATGGGTACAGATTGAAGATCTACAAGAAGCCCTTGTCAAGAAAGAATTCATCAATGGCATTAGTAAGACAGTGATGGTGGTGGAGAAAGTCTCAGCTTCCACCCCATCAAGTCCTTGAAAAAGAAAACAAAGAAAACAAATAATAAATAAATAAATAAAATAAAATAAAGAGACTTAGGTGAAAACCTACATGAGGCACCTGGGTCCCACTGTTGGGTTAAAAACCTCTTAGGGCAGCCCAATGGTGTTGGAAAAAATAAAAAAAAAAAATATATTTGGGTGAAGACCTCTTTTGATGCACCCAGGGCAGGCAGCTAGGATGAAAACCTCCTTGGAGGCAGACTAGTTATTTTCAAAAAAGAAAAAAATAAAAAATAAAAAAATAAAAAAGAAAAATTTTGGAAATGTTGTTTGCAGGTCAGCAAGAGGAGGATCAACGCAGCTTGAGAGGAACAGAAGGACCTACAAAATCCATATTTTAATCCCTCCATCTCATATTCTTCATTATTTCATCCATCCTTCCATTTATGGACTCCTCCAACTTAGTTTACACAGGCTCTGTGTTTTCTATAACATTCCCTGTAATCCTACATGATTCCCTAAAAACCTATAGGAGTTTCCTGTAGGAATTATAATGGCTTTGAAATCCCAAGGAAAGTGATCCTAGAGCAAGGGGATGACAAGCCTGTGTCAAAAAATAAGATATTCACTCCCCCACATCATCACCATGCCTTTCAACACAATGTTACCCTTGCATCCATCCAATAAGTCTATATATATATATCTATATATATATATATATATATATATATATATATATATATATATATATATATATATATATATATACAATTTTCAAGAAGAAAAAAACAAATAGAAGAAGGTGAGAATAGAGGATAGAGGGACAATACCTGAAGGCTATACCTCTCACCTACCATTCACTAGAATCCTTCTCTACTCATGTCAACAATCCTCATGCTCCAAAAGTGAAGAAAGTATGAAAATTTAGGGGAGAGACAGCTACGAGACATCCTATAGGTTTCGTGTAGGAAATATTGTAGTAGCCTATACCACAAAGGAAACTTCACAGGGTTGAAGCCATCTTCAGCATAAAGATACCAAGGTTAATGAAACTCCTCCAGAGCTCAGCAGTTGTAGCAAGACCACTAGCATCACTCTCCAGCACCTGCATAACAAAGGAAAGAAGCATAAAAAGAGGCCAATACAAAAGAAAAAGAATATGCAGCAAATACATAGCACAGGGACATCATTCTCCAACAAGCATCATCATCAAGGAATCTTACCCATAGGTATGTCATCTTACTCATGCTCTCTCATTAGCACAATATAATAAAAAATGTAGGATTATGTAAGAGTTGGTTTTATAAGAAAAGGTGGCAAGTTAACTTGGCCACCTTTTGCTAGTCGACGAGGAGAAAATAGTTAGACCACTCCACACGTGGCAACAGTCAAATCAAAAGAAAAAGGAGATAAGCCCAAAAATGGTTAAGTTACGGAGGAACGAAGTGGGAGATGATTACGAGGTAAGGTGGAATTATGGACTGATAGTGGGACCAACGGTCCAAAAGGAGGTGCTTGTACTTAGACAAACAACACACTATCCCACACGATCAACCATATAAGGAAATAAAACACTGATTCCCATGAAAACAAATCATTAAAATTATCGAGAATTCATCCAAAAGCGGTTGCTCTCAGCCTTGCTGAAGCAGCACCTACAAGAGACAATTATAATTTTGTACCGTAGGAGACCTACAGGATCCTACAGGAAAACATACAAGATACAGATTATTCAATCTACAGGATTATCAATGGGCACTAAGGGAGAAGAAATCAAAGTTTGTCCTCAACAGAACATAACCAGTGAGGTAGGAGCTATACCTTCCATTTTTTCCTGTTAAAAAGAAGAAAAATCGTCATTTGATTAAGGAAATTGTAGTCTAGGAAAATTGTATTGCAGAGTTAACACTCCATCCTCTCTAACCCACAAGAATTCTTGATTTTTATTCATCCAAGCCTCCACAATTACCAGGGAAAGATGATAGGGGGTTTTAACAAGAGAGAACCCACAAACATAGTGAGAATTCACCAGCATCCTCCTGTAGTAGAAATTTTCACAAGGCACCAATGGATGGGGTTCTTTGAGAGGATGAGAGGATACGATGATGAGGTGGCCAGGGAATTTTCTCTCTCACTCATACCCCTCACTAGGATCCATTCCACTGTTGTGGTAAAAGGCCTATTAGTAGAAATCGCCCCTAAAGTTATAGGTAGAATCACTACACTCCCTTTAGGGTTACCATGGAGAAAAGAAGATAAGGGTAACAACACCCTTGCAAAGAATAAATTCTTTTTGGAAGGGGAGGAGCCAATGGAAGACAAAAATGGGGTCAGAAGAGGAAGCATTCCATACCCTTGGAATGAAGTTAGTTACCACCTCATTAAATGCATATCATGTGAAGGGCGATACAGTGTGGTGTATGGATACCACTTCAGACTCCTCCAAGAACTGAAATTTGGATTAGACACACCTCCTCAAAATAGATCAAGTATACCCTACTTTCTTCTTCAATCACTAATATATATGAGCATCAAAGTGCAGGAGAGAAAACATCAACAACTAGCCCATCATGGTTTGATCAAACTTATCCTTGAAGATGCTCTACAAAACCTAAGACTCCCTATTACATGGACAAATTTCAGAGACATCTAGGTAGAGGGACAAATTCAAGCTCTTGAATATGCCAAAATTCCCATTACTAGTGAAATGGATGATTCAGAAGAAACAAAAGGAGAAAAGGAAGAGGAAACAAAGGCGGAGACAGAGGAAGAAAAGGAGGAGGAAAATGAAGAAGAGACAGAAGAAGAAACACAAGAAGAGATAGATGAGTAGAGTGAAGAACTAGAGGAAGAAGAGAAAGAGAAAGACAAGGATGAGAAGGAGAATGGAAAAGAGGAAACAAAATAGAAGGGAGAACATAGGTCTATAGTTCAAAGTAGAGAAAGGGGAGAATCACCAAGGGCATCTCCAGAACCCACTGAGAAAGAGGCAACAACTGCTCTTACTGCCCTAAGTACACCTATCAAGTCAAAAGGGAAAAGACAAATACAAACCCCACTATACTTTAGGACAAGAAAGAGCACAAGGATTAGGCAAGGAAGACCTCAAACACCCACCAAAACTCCTATTGTCATTGAAGACTCACCAAAGCAGCAAGGAAAGATAACTCCTCTTGAGAAAAATCAAGGAGAAGGATCATCAGGAAAAGCCTCTCCCAAATCTCCCATCACATAAGTTAGGATGCCTATCACAAGGTATACCTTATCAAAAGGGAAAGGCCTCCTACAGGAGACATAGAAAGACCTACATGAAGCAAAGGCCATCCTATAGGAAACTGTGTTAAGCCTACAGGAAACTCAGAAAATGGACCAAGAAGGTATCACTCAGCAAGAAACAAAGAAGGAAGACCCAGAACTCAGAGAACCTAGTCCACAACCCAACCTCAACTCTTATTACAGGTTCATTGAAGGGGGTAGGGTCATCCCACATAAGTTTGTCATCCCCTTATTCTTTGAACTTGAGAAAGAGAGGGCAAGGACACACAAGTGGATGCAAATTTCCAAATCAAAAGGAGTGGAGAATGTATGCCACATGGAGGAGAAATTGAAGGAGATGGTAGAGAATTGAGAAACATAAGGGACATAGTGGAAATGATGAAAGCTTAGTTAGAAGTAGAAAATGCATGGCTAATAGGACATTTAAAAGAGGGGGAAGTCCAGTTGGCAGCTATGGCTAGTTTACCCTTAGAGGAAATCTAGCGCAGGATGAGAGCAAAGTCTTATGCCTTATATCTCAAGGAGCAATGAATACAATTCCAAATTAAGACTTTAGCACAGAGAGGCACTATGTCCTTCCAAGATTATAGACAATTCATTGATTTCTGTGATCAGAGCACCTTGGAAGATAGAGCAAAAATGTCTGAGTTTTACCTACACAACTTGGTCTTCACAAATTTGAATGTGTGGGACCCAAATTCGAAACTAGGAGACTTACAATTGATGGCCTTATAATCATGGGTGAATCATGAGGAGGCAAGAGCTACAAAGATGAAAAAGGTAATGGCAAGAGAAGAGACATAACCCCTTATGATAAGAGCTGAGCAATCTAATCCAACGGTTGTCATCAACACCCACAACCTAATTGCGAATGATCCTAAGCTTGCACCTAGGTACCTTGCTGCCCAAGAACAAGAAATCACACAATTTGAAGATATGTTCAGGTTTCTAGGAGATGGCAACATTTAAGATTTCTAAAGGAGATGGATCACCTTGCCTTACAGCCTGAAGATCATAGAATACCATTCTCCTCAAAGAATGAGAGAGGCATTAAACAGAACACCCATGTACAAGCAAGCTCTACAAAGACTCAAATTCAATTGGATTGGCTTGAGACTCAGTCCACCACTGCCTTTAGGAATGCTGGAAGGAAGGAAAGAATAATAATAAAGGAAATAGTGGGAAGAGATAGAGAAGAAGGCAGGATTTTATTCACATGAAGAAGAAACTAGAGCAAAAGCATGGGATGTCAGGGAGGCCACTAGAGCAACGAAGGACATGGATATAGATTAAGTTGCTCAAAGGATGAGTAACACTTTTAGTAGGGGGTGATGATGAGCCTCATCATTGGGTGACTATATGGACCTTAATACACCTCCAAACTTACTAAACTCAACTCTTCTCATAATTCCTTACATGTTTTAATTATATTTTTCTTAATGAGATGAGCAAAAGTAAGATGTTATGTCTAGTGATCTAATGTGCATTGATTGCAGGTTTTTGAGAGAAAATCATGGAAATTTTGGCTAATTAAGGGCAGGAACTAGAATGACACAAGGAGGAGAGATTATAGGAGATAGATCCTCCTCATTAATTCCTCACTCATTCAAATATTCCTCAATCAAATCACACTAGCTCGGAGTTGCAAGCAGCCGAGTCATGAAGATCATGGGCAGTCGAGCTAGTGACAGTTAAGAACCAGTTCATCTTGAGTTTGGGAGCCAATCCTCCCTAGATTTAAGGAAGTTGTTAGAGACTTCAGTTTTATAAATAAGGAGGCATAGAGCCTCATTAGGATTCAAATTTTTTATGTAAGAGCACTAAGCATTTTCGAGTTCAAGTTTTGTGGAAAAACATTGTTATGTAATTTTTCTGATATGATAATGAGAATGAGCATTTCCTTGATCCAACACTGAGTTGAATCAGAGGGCTAAAGCTCTTGGGTTAGGGCCCAACCCTAGTAGCAAAGGATCCTCTTATTGTACTTGTATGCTTAGGTTATTTCATAGATTAATTGTTGAATTGATTTTAGCATTGTTTCATTGCAAGTAGTGGTGAAGTTGATTAGTTTTCTTCCATTTGTGCATAGATTTAGCAATAGATTTAGAGAGATAAAAGAATACCAAAAAGGCTGATAGTAGGTGGATTTGGCCTCACTCCTCCCTTCAGGGACCATGGTTTGAGGAAAAACTCCTATTCAGCCCCAAAAAGACAGAATTCTGATTTCTTATGGAATTTAGGGTTTTCTGCTACTTAGGCCAGCATCTTTTCAGTTTTCAAGAATAGGTTTCAGTTGTCATTTCTGATATCTCTAGCTTTTTATTAGATCTCATGGTGTTTCACAATATTCTGCAAGTATTTCCATGCATGAACTAGGCAACTAAATAATGAAATTATGTTTTCTTAAGTTGATTGGAAATCTTCCTTGTTTGATATGATTCATGGATAAATGCCAGTAATGTATGTATTGCAGGAGTTTCAATAGTGTAGGAAGATCTCATGATAACAACCCCAGCCTAACCTCATCCATCCATGATCACCAAAAACCACTAAGTCCCTCAACCAATTCATCATTCCATAAGAACAACTTTCCAAGTTTGTTGAGCAAATCCAACCATCTTACAAACTCTGTTTTGAACTCTGAAGAAGTCCTAGCCACTCCCTTGCCTTGTTTCTTCCATAATTCACCTTCCCTAAGCCCTATACCACCTTCCAAATCACTCCTATTTCTCTCAGCTAGATCTTGTAGGAATACATGGGATCTTGTAGGAGCATTAGGACATCCTGTAGGAAGCATTATGACATCTTGTAGGACGACCGGTAGTGGCCTGTTTGAGGTTGATTTGTGGGAAAAGCATATAGGAAGATAGGAGAATACCCCCACTTGCCTCCCAAGCCATCTAACTATTCACAACCATCTCTAACCACCTGCCACATCACCAAGAAAATTTAGCATTCACATTTTCACAAAAAAGGACAAAAAGGAAAAAAGAGTTATTGTGTTCATTCATATGCACACCAATAAAATATTTGGTTATTTAAAATTGCATTCCTAGGGTAGTTAGGATTACACACATGTTAGCTTAGAATTTTTCTGAAGAAATATCTCTTAATAAATAGTTAGATAAGCGATGCGTTTAAAGCATTTATTTTAGTGTTTCATTATTGCAGTAGACAATATTTCATTCTTCCAATTAGGGTAAAATTCCCCTTTCTTAATTGGTAATCAAAATTCTTCTAAATCAAAAGAAGGTTGGTTTGAGAAACCATAAAGGTCTATCGCCAGCTCAGCAATGACAAAGAGTGGACCCATTGCATTTGCTTGTGTATACAACATTGTCACCTCCAAGTTTGTATGAACCCTGGGTTGATAAAGTAAAGTTGGTAGCCCCAGGAATTGCGGAATTGTTGCTGCAATATTGGTGCTCATCATAGTCATGGAGAGCTTAGCCTCGGAATTGTGCAAATAAACAAGAAAAGAGACTCTATTTCTACCTATATTATTCATATATACAATCTTAACTTCTGTCAGACTATATATCTTCCAAAAAACTCCACAAAATTCTACTATTCGACAAAACATAAGATTATGTATATAAAAAGCATATGCTACCCGTGTCTTCTAGGCTCAAAATCTTCCTGTGCCTCTTTAGTATGCATACCCAGTTCTACACTCAAACTAGCACTAGGATCCAATTCATGGTTCGTAGCGCTAACATTTCCCTCAGCTAAGGGAGTAGTGCCATCACAAATTCCAAAGGCCTCGTTTAGAACACCCACTGGCTTTCTCCACCTGAAATTCAATGTTCTCCACCTTATCTCTCAGGGTCAACACTCCAGTATTGACGAGCACCTCCATGTCCTTCCCAAGGCCAGATAATTGTGAAACACAACAACCATATTATCATTGATCTCCTTGACTATTTATTTGATAGCCTGCATACATGAGATGTCAACAATTTCCCCAAGACTCCCACTTTTCCTTGACTCCTTAGCGTCATTTCCGCTACCATTACTCACATAATCCATTTTCCTTGCTATTTTCCCCTGCACCAGAGAAATACGATGGTTGATATGCTTTAAACAACAACTATAAATAAGCGTCTGATTCTTTCTGACATTCCTTCCCATCTTACCACATAAATTATTTCCTCCCTCTCCGTCATCGTCGGTTTCCACTTGACTCGACCTACAACGGTACACAGCCTATGCTCTCCTGGTATTTTATTTATTAACCAAATGCATAACCTAGGGCAGAGATCCCACTTGTCGTATTTCATGGAAAGCTTTCTATCGTGTGCCTACTTTTGATTTAAATTCCAACTAATGTTTCCTTCTCCTGAGACTCTCCATCATATCCTCAGTATGTTGTCCTTCTTAAATACCTACATTTCCATATTAAATCCTGAGCTCTAGGTGTAATCCAAAAGGATTACGACAAATGAAATTTTTAAGGGATATGACATATATCACTATGTTGGTTTATAAGAAAGGATCATTGCTCTAATTCCACTCCAATATTGGCTTGTGCATCTGCCACTTTATTATTAGTTCTTTTAACATGGGAGAATTTGAATTTTTCAATTTTTCTAAGAAGATACACTTTCCTTATGTATAATGGAGAGGTCTTAGAATCAATAAGGTCTTGACTTTTGGAGAGGCTCATACATTTTTGGATACCCACCATTGAATCCCCAATAATAACAATATTCATGATGCCCTTGGCAATGCAGATCTTCAATCCTTGCCAGAGAGACCGCTTCGTCTTGATTGTTGGTGGCTTTCCCAAGGCCCCAAGTGAACTTTATTTCAAACTTTCCTTCGATTTTTAGAAGCACCCCTCCCGATCCAGCCTCCCCGTGCTAGTTACATTTCATTGCACTGTATTTCTATATTGTTACTTATTTGGAGAAGGATAGATTAAATCAACAAAGAAGAATTGTTGTGGTGATATACCATAGAGGATGCCTAGTAAATACCACCACTTGTCCACAAAACTTACTGAAGTAGAATGTAGATGAAATAACTGGATCCATGGCTTCTCAATCCCCAAAACCTATCTACCACAAGGATGGATACTAATCATTAAAAATCATGCCTTCTATGTTGTAGTGTTTTCTTCTCAAATATGTATGAAAAGAACCCACTTAAAACGTGGATGACAAGCAGTGTCAATAATATAAATGGCTGCTAAACATTGTAGATCTGCAACAACTGATAGAAACAAAACCTACCAAAATTTTGATCTATGCCAAAATCATAGTTAAACAACAAAAAGAAATAGTAATAACTCCAATCGTCCAATGGAAACTAGATATACAAAGAATAGTTTTATTATAACACCTGTAAAGGGAAAAAATAAATGTTACCAATCCCCCTCTATGGGATGGTTCTTGGATATCCTCAAACGACTTCAACTTGTGTAGAGTCTCTCTCCTTTATAATGTGTAAACCCAACAAAAATATGGTGTGTGACAATGAAAATAATCAGAGTTACAAGAGTGAGTGCAACAATGACAATAATCAAAAGTGAATAATGAATGGAAAACCCTTCTATTTATAACAAAATATTGAGTTATCTTCAAATAATGAGCAATAATAAAATATTATTAACCCCATTTTTGGAATAACCACTTGAAATATTTTATTATATTTGGTTAGGAGGGAAAAAGTATTTAAACTTTTATTTAGAAATAATAAATAAATAAATGATTAATTTATCATCTCAAGAAATTGGTTAAGGAATAATAAACAAATAATGATTTATTTAATTATTCCCAAGGGATTTAGTCAAGCTTGACAAAGAATAATAATTAATTAATTATTCTTAGAGAAAAATAAGATAATTAATGATTTATCTGTTTATTTTTCATAATTGAGTCAAATATGACAATGAATAATAATTGAAAAATAGTTTAATTAATTATTCCTATAATAAAATCAGATAAATAGTGATTTATTTAATTATTCTTCATGGGTTTAACTATAAATTACTTAACAAAGGTGGTTTATTAAGTAATATCTCATAGTGAAAGCAATTTTACTATGGTAAAATTGGCTTTACATGGTGTACTTCAATCCATCTAGTAAATTAAGCTAGATAGTCAATTTTTTGGTGATAACAGATTGCCCCCCAACGTACGAGTGTTAGGAGAAAAATTTATGACCAAAGTACGTTGTAAAGTCATAATCACCAGACAACACAGTGGAGTCAAAGAAAGAGAGAGAGAGAAAGAGACCAATAAAGTTGAAGTGAAAGAGGATAGGGACAGAGGGGGTGAGACTAATGCAAGTCTCCTTTTCTGTTGTGGTACCAAACCTCAATGAGGCGAGGGAGGCATACCCATACTTGCGAAGATAACTTAGTACAAATATAATGGTGCGCCTAGAAACATAAAACTAAGCAATGAAGTACATGCTGAATGGTACATGCCATGTTGGCATAACAGAGCCATAAAATAATACAATGTATCCCATATACATAATGCACCTGTAAAAAGCATGAGCCAGGACTGAATACAATAATATCTGAGTACATGAGATATAATGGCCCTTCCCTGGAAAAATGGGTGGGAGGCAGGGTAGAACAACCGGAGAAGCTATGCTGAACAGGGAAGGGTTTTGCAAAAATGAATGGATCATCTGAAGGAGACATGCATGCTATGAACATTGCGATCAGTAGGAACCGAACCCATCAAATATGTGGAATTGCATCTGAGGCTGTAGCATAATAGGAATGCATTTGGGCATGTGGAGGGCTACCTAAGGGCCACCCCCTCATGAGGTGTGAAACATTTCACACACACCCAGGAATCACTGGTATAACATTCTACATCACTAGACCATCAAGTTGTTTTAATCATGAACATGAAATAACCAAGTCAAAGGGAAATAATGAGTCCCTTTGCTCGATCCAAGGCATCGAACAAGAATGGAAGCTGGAACCAAGATACACCACCCTCTAAGTCGTTCTTCTGGAATAAATGAGCTGATGTCACCAGAATAGGGCCAGTGATAGATGAAGCAATGAGGGTCCTCAACTAAGGCACGAGGGAAAATAGTAATGTGACTGATGAACTGACACCACGGATAATGGAAAATGTGGGGCTGAGGCAAAAATAGACAACTTCCCTTGTTAGAGCATAATGTGCATGGTTTACCTAGCAGCGACTGACTCAACTCTGGAGGGGATGAGGACAGTATGAATAGAGGCCAAAATGGGAAACACAGGATGGATGATATGAAAATATGGATGGAATACTATAACATGATACAATGGGATGTGAAACAGACTCAATGGATGCAAAGGTGACTCATCGCAAATGCTTTGAACAAGGGTGACTCAATGAAGCTGCCACACAGAATAGGCCTAGTGGGGACCATGAAGGCATGAGTAATTGATGGTTATTCATGAAAAAAATTAATGTGTGGTACGACAAGTATTAAGAGGAGGTGGACCTCAAAATACAAGTGTCGCTTTATGAATAAATTTGATTTTGAGAGGCGACGAAGTGACCCTTCTTGGAAAAACGACTTCCTAGTGAAGTGTCAAATCATCAAAAACGGAGAAAGACCCATTATAGTACTCGATGAGAGCTTTCCAATGGCGCTGACGGTTTGTCAAACTAAGCTATTGTTTGGTTGCAATATGCGATAGAAAAAAGGTGGGTTTTCCTATAAAAGGGCATTTTCCCTCTAATTTGAGAGGAGGAGAAGGCCCTAAATCTTGTGGAGATCGTAGCAGACAAACCAACCATAAAAATCAGGATCTATGACTTTCAGGAAAGTGGCCTTGTCTAAATATGGCCTTAATGGTTCTTGGAACGATGGTACCTGGTGAAGAGGAAAATGAAAATGAAAATGAGCTACTAGAGGAGGTCTAGAATCATCCTCACCCACGACGTCAAACATGGGGACTATGTGGACATAGAGTAGAATATTTGAGGATATGGTATCAAATGTCTACGATATGCGATGTTCATATGGCTAATCGGAGAGGCCAGTAGGACAAACTATCAAAGGAATGGGACGATAATCGACTATACCTAGATTCGGTGGGATCCAGGCTGAGACTTAATTGAGAAGATGGCTAGGGTAAAACCATCATTCCCCCAATAATAGGATATTGTGCGCAAGCATATGTGATGGAGGGGACTAATCTGGTATGCAAAGGTGGGAATGATTCCCCCTAGTAGGAGGAGTTTGTTGAGTGTCCTTGTGTTCTGAGTGCTCGAAAAAGGGATTCAAGTATCTCATCCCAACTTAGCACGAGATCCTCCAAAGGATGATAATGAGATGTAGGGGCATATGTGCCCCCCCAGTATGCTATAGGCTCCAAACACTTATATGTGTTATGTGATACATAACATGATTATGCATTTTATATGACAATGATGGTTCGCCATGTGTTGTGTTTTATGGTTGTCTTCTGTGGTATACATGTGATAAATGCCAATCTAGAATGTTATTTGCAATGGTATCTACATAGTTATTTTTCGCTCTAGGAACATGAATGAAAGTAATGGTTTCAAATTCACGTACCAACAGCTTAACTCGTAGATATTTTCTAAATAGGACTTGGTTATGCACATGATACACACCGTTCAATTGCATGACAAGTAGCAAGGAATCTAAATGGACATGAAGATGAAGGATGCGATGAGCAAGAGAATCAACTAAGAAACCTATCACTGCATAATATTTGGTTTGATTATTGGTGATAGATCCAATAAACATGCTATTCAAAAGGACTAACATATGCAAGTGGGTAAAAATGGCCCAGGCTGCCGAGGCCAGATTCCAGGAGAAGTGATAAGCACTGTTGGCATGACCAATATACGGTGTGGACGATGGATCCATCTAAAAGGTGAAAAAGAAAATGGATGAGATGATGTAATCTACCAAACTTCATGGAAAAAATAAAAACACACAAATCAAAGGGATGTGCTATGAGAAAAAATGCTTGAGGTAGAGAGAATTAGGAGAATTAGGAAGGAGATGGCCTTCAAAATCCTCCAAAAGATATGCCCCCTTGCCTAAGTGCAAGTTTAATCAGGGGTAAACATAGCTTCCATGATGTCCTCATCAGAATGGAAGATGGGCGGATGAGAGGAAGACTGGATACATGATGTGGAGTTTATACCTGATGCATCAACATAAGAAAGAAGGTTCACATACGCATCATCTGGAATGGTAGATGACGAGTTGGTAGATGAAGGATCTACAGATGTTGAGACCTAATATTCTGTCAAAAGAGGTTCGATAGAAGCGCGCGCAGAAACCTCAAAAAGGTTTTCCTACGAGGAACTCAAGGATGACGACAGGTAAAGGATATGGCCTGTGGTTTCTGTCATCTCAAAATCAGGGGGAGGGATCACGATGGTGGGACCAGAGTCCCCCTGTTTTTGTTTACTAGTGGTATTAGAATCCACAGGTACAGGAGTAGGGGTTCCATTACGAGTGGCCTCATATTCGCAAAGCGCTTCAAGGAAATCACAAAATTCATTAAGATGAGGGAAACAATGGGAGTAGTGACCATGATGATCACACATGGCACAAGGGTGATTTGTGCGCAACGTTTTGAGTTTCTTGGGTGGACCCGGAAAGTTAACATGGACTTTAGGGTTATTTGACTCAGGGAACGTTTCATGAACCAAATATTTGAGATGAGGAAGCTCAAGACAATTATTGGTGGCGTGCCCAACAACTTTACACAAAGCACATGAAGGTGATGGCTTTGGGGCCTTGGGGGCTGGAGATGCTATAGGATAAAATGCATGGTGTATGGAGAATGAAGATACCCTCAATGGTCTTCCCGGGACCTTCGGAAAACTGTAAGATTATCTGCAACCGTCACAAAGTTACATGCATGTTCATAAACATTAACTAACTATCAAAGTAGGAGAAGTAGATTACCTCAAGCCTCTGTGTAGATTTGCTAGAGAGCACAATGCAGCTAGGTGGAAATCCCCTAAGCCGGCTCCAGATCAAGTCCTGCGCATAGAAGAGATAAGCATAATCACAACATACAACTATGATAACTAATATATGAATACATAAAAGAACATCTAGTTACACATAACTAAGCTACTCATGCTAAAAAGTATTGGACAAACAACTGAATGAATGATAGTACTAACACCACGGAGTAGACAGTACAATTGTAGTTCTATATTAATGTTGGAAGAGTGATTACAACCATCTATTGTATCAGCCTTCCCTTACCCCTACAGCTTCTCTCTCTCTCTCTCTTCTTGCCAACTTCTTATGATTTGAGACAATGCTCGACAGTCAAGTATGCTATCCTTTCAAATGCTTTGACCTCGATCACCATAGCCCTAGCTTTGCTTATGTAGCAATTGAGTTAGGGTTGCCAAGTTCCTCTTTGAGTTCGCTAGGGAAAAAGAAATGAACTTGCCATGCTTTCCAACTCTTTCCCATTTGCCTCCTTCATTAGGATTAGAAATCCTCCAAATAGGTCGATGTTTGGTCAATTTAGTGTCCTAAATTGCTCTACATAAATTATCAATCCGGGTATCGTAAACTGATGAAGTGTAGTGCACTATATGTGCTAGATGGCCCTTCCTACTTCAGTGTTTTTGAGTTTTAAGTTGTTTTGGGGTTTTGATCTTTTAATTCCTAACAAAATCTTAAATCTACTACTGCTAAGAATGAAATGAAAGCCAAAAGTTCTTTAAGCCAGATTTGGAAGTAAAGTTTTAACCGAGAAAATGAAAACGGAGTTTCTCTTCTTGCTATTATGATTATTTCCAAAACATGAATTGAAAGGACTTAAGAGTGAAAGTGCAACTACTATCTAATCAATTACAAAACCAAAGCTTAAATGAGATATTAAAACTAAAAATGAGATTGCAGCTATCTATGATGAACCAAAAATGAAATACTGAAAATAAGATTACAACTATTGTCTAATTGTTGAATCAAAACTTAATGAACAACTGAAAATGGAATTGCAACTAAATGAAAAACTATGATTGAAAATGAAATTGCAACTAATCTATCATAAAAACTAAATGAAGTGTTTTGTCACTCTGCTACACAATTTTGGGAGAACTACCTCCTTGTGATAGCATTTTGAGGTATTCAATACTTCGTTGTTCTAAAACTAAAAATGAAATTGCAACTGATCTACTATAATAGCTAAATGAAGTGCTTTATCACTCTGCTACACAATTTTGGGAGAACTACCTCCTTGTGATGGCATTTTGAGGGATTCCATACTTCATTGTTCTAAGTAAAAGTAAACATAAAAATGCAAAGAAAGACTCATTCATAAATGAAATACTTCAACACTTAGTTTTAAGATGAACCATCAACTGAAAGGGCTTTCGAAAATATTCACTTACAACATGAGTTATTAAACTAACATCAAAATGGTATTAATCAATTAAATTCAAAATCTAAAGAATAATAAATAGCAGATGAAAGAAACTAGACTAATGATCAACAAATCTAAATTACTCTATGCTACTGACATCAACTTCAAGCTACTGATAAGAAACTAGAAAGTAGTGAAACAAAATAACTATTTTGTGCTAATAAGAAGATGACACAAGCTACATTATGAACAGAGTTAGAAAAATGGTTATAAACATCATATAAAAAACATAGTGAATTTATGTTAACTATGAAAGACAAAACAGAAATAAAATGTAACCTTGACCAACGCAGGGGCCCTCTACAAAGGTCTCGGATTATAAGCACTTAATCGACACTCCAAAAATGCTTCAAGTATCCATGAAACGCAGTCTTTATATTAAAAACAGAGAATGAGTTCTTCAAACTACAGAGCAGAAATCTGAACTTAACACATAAGAAAAAACTGCACTTGTTATGCATTCTTCACATAGATATATATAGGGAAATTATACCACTGTTTTAAAGAGAGAAATAAGCTACAACAAAACATGTAGGCAGGAAAGTATGTGAAATTCTTGTCCTTGGTTACTTGGAAACATAAATCTTATGGTAATGGTTGTTGGATTCCATTTGCGTGGGTGGTAGATGAAGTCCGTGGCCTCAGGAAACTGCTTCGGATCCCATCACTGAGAAATGTGTGCAAAACATAGTCCTATTTGCCATAGGTTTCTATGTTCGACTTCCCTTTGACCAGAGTCTTCCTCATTGATCTAGGCCAGATGAATAGGATATGATCCATGCCCTAATGTTTTCTAAGCTACCCATGTAGTCCTTTTCCCCTCATGACACCTGGAACCTGCAAAGGCATGAAAGTAGTTGCGGAAAAACCGATTAGCTGCAGAATGTGGCTTCGTTCCGTAGCTAAAAGACAAAAACTTATTCAAATACAAAACATAACAGTATAACATGTATATCACTGAAATATACTCCTTGAGGCAATGTATAATGGTTTTTGATGATGAGGATGCATTTTTCATAGAAAAACAAAGAAGGAAGGATGAGAAAAGTAGCTGAGGGAAAGGCAGTTTTGGAACTCAACATACCCCCACTGCTAGACTATTGCATGTCCCCATGCAATCAAAATTGTGAACTCCATCCTCCTACTACATTTGTTCTAAGACTTCAGTCAAAACATCCAACCTCTTCTTTCTTTTCTTTGCACCAACTGCCATCCTAGGCTTCCTCTTGAGAAATCTGTACTTGAGGTTAATGAGTGCCCTGTTTAGCTTCTTATTCTTCATTTTTAATTTTCTATTCTTCTTGAGCCATAAACCCAAGTGAAGCATAGTGTTATCATGGATGATCTTATCCAACTTGTTCTGTTCTTTTAAGGCTTCATTTTCTCTTTGGATGTGCCTATTTAGAACTTCTAGCTCATAGATTTCCTATTTAAGTGAGCTAGTTAAAGTCTCTTGTGATATGGCAGGCTGCTCAGGATTAGATGAAGTCCTTGGGTCCACTGATGTACTCTTTTTCTCTAATGACTCTATGTAGTCATAAGTTTGTTGTTAGATTGGATCAATGCCTAGAGAGGCTCTTCTTGGGCTACTTTCAAAGTTTTGTTGAGGAGTATTCTGTGGGCTTTGCTCATATGGAATATTGTCATGGGACTGAGTTGGAGTTTCTTCCCCTAAATCTATGAACTGGGTCTCTTTTGATTTTGCTTTCTTCACTTTGCCCCTGAGTCTAGAACTTCTCCTCAAACTTTGGGAGCCTATGATTTCTTCCTCTATAACCTGTTTCCTTTTTCCCTTCTCATTCTCTTTCTTGAGCTGATCTCTGATTTTGATTAGTTTCTATGAAAGCAGTTGTTCATCCTCATTAGATGATGAAGGTTTAGGAATATTCTTGTGGATTTCCTCAACATTTTATTTCATTTTTCTTCTCTAATTTGTCTGCTTTCTGATCTCTGTTAATGTTTCAGAGATGGGCTCTTCTTCATTGTTTTTCTGTGTTGAAGTTTTAGGAGTGTTTTGAATGGTGAGACTGGTCTTCTTTCTCCTACTTCCTTTTACAAGACTTCCCTCAGGTAATTTTGGAGCATCTTGGAAGAAGTTTCTAACCAAAAAGTCCTCCCATGTGTCCCCTACACTCTTTAAGTGATGTTCAACTAAAATTTTTACTAGTCCATGATGATAAAGAGTGGTTTCTATTGCTTCAATTTTCTTCTGAACATTAGTGGCCATTCTTCTCAAATTATTCAACAGGAAAAATGGGAGATTGAGGGTTCCATCTTTAAGAAAATTCATTAACAGTCTTATGTGATATACATAGATGGAACCAAACCTTCCCTCGCATGTAATAAACTTTTTCAAAATTAATAACATGCTACTCCATTTTCCCTTAAGTGCAAAGATTGGAATCCCTTTCCTAAAAACTGAAGTGTCCATACCTAGATTTTTGAGAATTACCTTCCAGGGTTCATCATGAAATTCTTTGTTCTTGAACGACCTCTATCCTAGCCTTGGTAGCTCAGTTGCTTCAGCAATAAATGACTCGGTCACTGCAAATTTTATGTCACCTATTTCCATGTCTATTCCATCAAACGATCTGGCAAAAGATTTGGTGATTTCTTTATGGTAACCATTGAATTTTTCAATAAAACTCAACCAACCAACATCCTGCAACATTCCTTTCACCTGAGGATAAACTTCCATGTACTTCACCCCTATGGGTTCAGTTCTGATGATGAGCCTCATCACCTCTGTTCTCTGTTATTCTTCAAAATTCCCTTCACTGTTTGAGAAATGGAGTGACTGTGTAGAGAGGACTGTGTATATGGTAGTGGAACAACTGGTATATAGAAACAAAAATAACTATGGATATGGGGATGGAATGACAGAATATATGGAAGTAAAACGACTATGAGTATGGGATAAAACAACTGTACATACAGGGTATACAAAAACAGAGTAGCCGTATGCATAAAATGTGTGGAAACAGACTGTGCTTAAGGTATATGAAACTGAGTGGATATACACGTAAACTGTGTGAGAAACAAAGTGACTATTATATACAGAGAATATGAAAACAGAGTGCCTATGTGTACAAGGTAACAGAGTGTTTGTATGAATGAAAAGGCTACGGAAGTATAAGAGAAAAAAAACTTGGTGTAATAAATGAACAATCAGGATTTTAAGGAGTCATATTCAAATAGGTTATGTCATGAATCTAACAGTTTAACAGGTGTGCTAGAGAAGTCCGGTTAAGTGCGAGTCATTGAGTTTAAAATAGAGATTGCATCATTAGATCGTTAGATACTAAAGACAAAAGGTGTGGCAGAATCATCATGGCAGTCAAATCTCATAATGATAAATCAAGGAGTCATGTGATTATACGAGTTATACAAACTTATGTTTTGTATTGCTTTTTGAAATAATTTTTTGTTTCTACCTTTTAGAACCATACCTTCCACTTGTTATTATCTTGTTGTTTGCTTCCACAGGTGCTTAGATGTGATTGGTCTTCAAAATTTGTTCTCTCCTCAATTACTTGCATATGAAATTTTATTATGAACTGACCTCTTTATGCTTGGACTAATGATCAAACTATTGCTGCGGAATCAGATTGGCTGTAGAACAGGATTAGCTACGGAATGGGAACAACTGCAGAACATGGAAACAACTGTAGAATGTAAAACATAGAGTAAAATATGACTTTATGAATGAATGAAATGGAGATGGCTGTGTGAGTGAAAATATGACAAGATGATAAATGAAAAATAGAGATGTAGGAAATGATGGAGAGGAAAAATTTATTGGTGGAATATGGTATTGGAGTTAAGTGAAACTTTGCAAAAGTAAAATAGAGTGAAAATGAGATAAAAAAATGAATTTTGCAGAATGCAAAGTGAGTCACCATTTTTTTTTAGAAAAGGAAATGGAAAATATAGGGTGTCAGAAGCTTCTGATTTTCACCCTGTATTTTCTGTATAAGCATGCCAATCAGTGATTGGTTTTCAACCTTATACAATTTATTATTATTATTATTATTATTATTATTATTATTAATTTTTAGATAGGAAAAACAAAGACTAAGTTGGTGGAGAAAAACGATTCTTCTTCACCAACTTCATTTTAGAATTGTTTTGAAAGATCTTAATGAACTCCTCCTTTGAAATTGTTTTCTGATAAATTTTCAATCTATGACCATTCACAAGGAGAGGAATTTGAATTTCATCTATTGTTCTGATCCTTGCTTCTCCATTACTGAAAACTTTTTCAATCTCATATGGCCCAAGCCAATGAGTTTGAAACTTCCCTTGAAAATCTTTAAACTTTGAATCAAATAACAGTGCCCAATCTCCCTCTCGAAACCTCTTGTCTTTGATGTATTTGTCATGCCACTTAGCCCTCTATTGCTGAACTAGACCAGTCCTTTGAATAGCCTCTTGTCTGATTTCATCAAGTTCATTCAATTGTTCCAGTCTATGCTTTTGAGCTTCTGATAAATCCATCCCCAACTTGACTGCCATCTTGAAAGTTTTGACTTGGAACTCGATGGGGAACAGGACTTGCTTCCCATAAACAAGTTCATAGGGTGTATGTTCTATTGTATTCCTCCATGTAGTTCTATAGGCCCATAAGATTTCAGGAAGCCTTTCTACCCAATCCCTTCTATGTAGATGCATAGTCTTCGTGAGGATTCTTTCAATCACTTTATTTGTAGACTCCACTTGACCATTTGCTTGTGGATGATAGGGAGTGGATTTCCTATGCTTGATTTTGTACTCCTCCATAAGCTTCTCCATCATGTTGGATGTGAATTCCCTGATTTGTCACAATTTCTCTTGGAACACCAAAGCGAGTAAAAATATCCTCAAAAGGAAAACTAACTACAGGTTTTTCGTTAGCAAAAAGTAATGCTTTGGCTTCTACCCATTTGGTGACATAATCAGTGCATTCCAATATATAATTTTTCTGCTTGGATGGAGGACTAATAGGTCCAATAAAGTCTAAAACCCATTTTTCAAAGGGTTCGATAAGTACCTAAGGTTGTAATGGCATTTCATTTGAGGGAGCAGGTTTCCCCACCCTTTGGTAGTTGTTGCACCTTCTGACATATTCTTTAGCATCTTTGAAGATGGATGGCCATTAATATCCTAAGGAAAGTATTTTATAGGTTGTCCTCTTGTCAGCAAAGTGTCCACCACATGGCTCATCATGAGATGCTTTCAGAATATCAGACATCTCATCTTCTCTGACACACCTTCTGATCATAAGATCTGGCCCTGTTTTATACAATTCGTTAGTGATCCTTGAATATCTTGCACTATCTTGAATAATCTTTCTTTTCTCTCTAGGAAATAAATGTGAAGGTAACTTCCCTGTGACCAAGTAATTAGCGACATCTACAAACTAAGGAGTTTGAGTAGTTACTGTAAAGAGATATTTATCAGGAAACTTATCTTCAACCGAAGAGTCTTCTTTGATATTTTGAATCTTGGACAAGAAATCAGCAATTGTGTTTTGTTTGCCAGGTCTATCTAGCACAGTAATGTTGAATTCTTGCAAAAGTAAAAGCCATCTTGTAACTTTTCCATTAGTAATAGGTTTATTCATCAAATATCTAATTGCAGAGTGATCTGTATGAACAAAGGTTTCATAGCCTGTTATATAGTGTTTGAACTTGTTAATTGCATGAACAATAGTTAAGAATTCTTTTTCAATTACAGTATAATTCAACTCAGTGGGAGTCAAATTTTACTTGTATAGAAAATGGAATAAGGAATCAAATATTTTTGTCCCAATACAACTCCCAGGGCTATATCTAAAGCATATGTAGAAATATGGAAAGGAAGTTTCCAATTTGGTCCTCTCAAGATAGGTGCTTCAGATATTTTTGCTTTCAAGGTTTCAAATGCTAGTTGGCAATCATCATTCCACTTGAATTCACAATATTTTGTAAGAAATTTGAAGAGTGGAGATGCCTTTTTAGTGAAGTTTTCTATAAATATTTTATAATATCCTGTAAATCCTAGAAAACTTCTAACATCCTTTTGGCAATTTGGAATTGACAACTTAGAGATAGCTTCAACTTTAGACTTGTCAACTTTAATCTCTTCTCCTGAAATGTGATGTCCTAAAACAATACCTTCTGTAAACATCATAAAGCATTTTTCATGGCTTAGTGAAAGGTTTGTTTCTTTACATCTTTTAAGGACTTTTTCCAAATTCTCCAAAGCTTCTTCAAATGTGTTACCATAAACTGTAAAATCATCCATATATACCTCTACACAATCATGTATTAGATCAGGAAAAATTCCTAGTATTGCTCTTTGAAATGTTGCAGGTGCATTACATAACCCAAAAGGAAGCACTCGGTAGGCAAAAGTTCCCCATGGACAAGTAAATGTGGTTTTATCCTGATCCTCAGGTGCTACCTGAATTTGATTATAACCACTAAAACCATCCAAGAATGAGAAATACTTTTTACCTGCTAATGTATCTAACACTTGATTTATAAAGGGCAAAGGAAAGTGATATTTCAAGGTTGCTTTATTCAATTCTTGGTAATCAATGCACACCCTCCATTTACCATTCTTTTTAGGCACAATTACCAGAGGAGAAACCCATTGGCTATCTGAAATTGGGTAGATGAAGTTTACATTGAGTAATTTTTGGAGCTCTTCTTTCACAATTTCCCTAAGATTTGGATTCATTCTTCTTTGAGGTTGTCTGATTGGTCTACTATTTTCCTCAATATATATATGATGGATACAAGTCTTAGGATCAATACCTTTCATGTCGGTATACTCCCATGCAAATGCAGCAGAATGTTTTTGTAATATTTTGGTTAGCTCTTCTTATTGTAGTTTCTCCAAGTTTTTGCTTATGTTCAATGTTATACCTGGAAACTTTTCAATTGTAGAGCTACCAAACTCTTCCATAGAATAGAGAGACATTTGCCTAGATGAAAAGTATTCAATATTAGATATTCTTGAAATTGTGCATGATCATATTCTGAAGATGTTTCAAAATTTTCTAATGTGTTCAAAATTTCACTATCTTCACTAATTTCAGATATAGTAAAGAGAGGTTGAATTTCATCTTCATCACTAATCCATTCCTTGTCATCTATTTCTATTTTTGCTTTTGCTAGAGGATACAAAGTAAATTTCTTTGTTGAATTACCATCAGAAATATACATGTCACCAGATCTACAACTAATAAAAACATCAGTTGTGGCCAGCCAAGGTCTTCCTAATATGAGTGGGTGTCCTCCTAAATTATTTTTGGGACTTAAAATCATGAAATCAACAGGATATTCCCAAGAATCTAAGGAGACTGAAATGTCTTCTAGCACACCATCTGGTTTGATTACTAATCTATCTGCAAGTTGCAGTAAGGTAGGAGTGTAAAGAAGGTTAGGAAGTTTAAGCTGCTCCATAGTTTTCTACTCATAATGTTTATTGTTGCCCCTAATTCAATCAATGTATTTGGAATTTCAATCCCATTTATATGTGTCTTGACAATTGGACTTCCTGGATCCACATATTTCTACATGGAAATCTTTCCCATCACGATGTCTGTTATCTTTCCTACCAGGTGAGTTCTTTTTGTTTCTCTCTGTTTTCTTCATGGTCTTTTGATTCTTAAATCCTTTATTGTCTTGGCTAGAATAGGAATTTCTCTAATGGCTTGTAGCAAAGGAATTTGATGCAAACATTTTTCAATTCATCTAGAAAATCATAATTGGGCAATAAGATCTGTTTTTCTACCCCTCTATCAATTTGTAATCTCTAAGGAAAAGGAGGTGTAGAAGTAGATGCTAGTTGCTCAATTATAGGAGTTATGTTTATTGATTCTTTTTGTTTTTGTTTTTCAATGTTTGGTTTTGGAGGGATATTCCCTCAAAACTTTTATTGACTTTCAAAGAATCCTCCTCAGAAGTGTCTTGTTTTTGAATAACTATAGAAGGTTTTTCCTTTTCTAATATCCTACCAGATCTAAGTTGAACATCATTAAGATCTAGAGGAGTAATCATGTAAGTTGGAAATTGTTGTCCTTCTACCATGTAATCATTTTGAGGGTTTTTATTGTTGGTGTTTGGTAATGGTTGGGTAGGTAGTTGATTTGGTTTTTGTTGAAATGGAAGTAAGAGTTGAGGATTTTGACCTTGGTTTGGAGGTTGTTGTGGAAATGGCAATGAAAGTTGAGGGTTTTGATTTGGAAGTTGTTGCTGATTTTGTGGTTGATTTTGTGAGGGAGGATAATTCTAATAAGATGGAGGATATTGGTAATATTGGGCAAATCTCCCATAAGGATTTTGTACCCCTTGTGCCCACGGTTGAGATTGATATTGAGATTGAGGCCAAGGTTGCTACCAAGAATTCCAGTTTGGTGGGGGTTGAAAATACATTAGATTGTGGAATCCTTGATTTTGTGGCCCCTGCCAAGGTATTCTTGCAACAAAACAAAGAGATTCTACAAGATTTGGAACTATTTCCTCTTTAAAGACAGCGTTAAGACCTGGTATTGAAGGACAATCCTTGGTCTCATGACTTTCTGAATAAATCATATAAGTTTCTACAATTTTTGCATCTAAAGGGCATTCCCTTAGAGCATTTTTCTTTCTGCATTTTGGACAAAAGATGGCTAAAGCATCAGGCTCTGTGTTCTACTTGTTTTGAATTTTAAGGGTGTCTAGTTGCTCACTAAGGCTCCCTAAAATGTCAGTTTTAAACTCATCAAGAATATTGCCAATTTCTGCCCTACTTACAGATCCTGTTGCAGATTTGTTTGCTCTAACAAGAGAAGGATATCTTGGCCCCTTCCTGGTTTTAGATTTCCCTCTTGAGAGATGAACACATAGTTCTGCTATGTCACTCAATGGAAGTTGAGAGATATCTCCCTTCCCCATCATGTTAAGGATATCTATCCATTCATCTCTAATGGCCTTTAACAAAATATCTTTCAAAGTTTCTTCATCTAAATTGTTCATCTTTACTCTTTTCAAATTATAGTTGAATCTCTCAAGAAAATCCTCTAAGTTTTCATCTTATTTTTGTATCATTTTGAACACCTCATCTTTATGATTGGTAGGCATACAATAATCCAAATATCTATCCAAAAAGGCCCATTTCATGTCATTCCAAGTTCTCATGGATTGGGTGACTAACCCCAATAACCATTTCAAAGCAGCCCCTTTTAGTGTTGAAGGGAACAATTTGAGTTTTTGAGAGTCTTCTAGATAGTCATAGGTTCTACACAAGACTTCAAACTCAAACAAAAATGTTTCAGGATCCTCACTTCTCAACCTATAAAAGTTTGGGAGGATAGATGGTGAAATGTTTTTCATTGTGGTATGTGTTTCCTCATCTACTATAGCGAATCAAAATGAGTTATCTACTTCCCTATTTCCTATGCCTCCTCTATTATTACCTCTACCTCCTCCATTGTTTCCTCTACATCCCCCTCTGCCCCCTCCTCCAAATAGTGTGAATTCTCCATCTTGTTCTTCTTCTACCATTATATTTTCTTCAGAGTCAGTATACGGCTCAACCTGCAAGGTTATTCCCTCTTCTTCTGGTTCTTCTATTAATGGACTATGAGAGAGTGTTTCTACTTTTTCTTCCTCACTAGGTATTCCTAATTCTTCAACTACAATAGGCTCCCCTGTGGAGGTGAAAAAGGTCTTCTCTTCTAGGATTGTTTTGGTGGATGATGTAGGAGAATCTTCTGATTGAATTTCTACCACTTGAATTCCAGGAATCCTATGGTTGGGAGTATGAGTCTAGGATGGAGGTGTGTCTTTTTTAACTCTTGGTGGAGTAGGTGGAGTTGTAGGAATCGAACTTCTGCCCCTAGCTATAAATCTACCCCTAGAGTGTCGTTCTCTATGCATGTCATTGTTTTGGTTTGTTGTTTTTTTGTTTATGAATGTAAGAGATAAGGCTACCTAGTTACACTTCCTCGACAACGGAACCAAAATGTTTGGTCAAGTTAGTGTCCTAAATTGCTCTACATAAATTATCAATTCGGGTATTATAAACTGATGAAGTGTAGTGCACTATATGTGCTAGATGGACCTTCCTACTTCAGTGTTTTTGAGTTTTAAGTTGTTTTGGGGTTTTGATCTTTTAATTCCTAACAAAATCTTAAATCTACTGCTGATAAGAATGAAATGAAAGCCAAAAGTGCTTTAAGCCAGATTTGGAAGTAAAGTTTTAACCAAGAAAATGAAAACAGAGTTTCTCTTCTTGTTATTCTGGTTGTTTCGAAAACATGAATTGAAAGGACTTAAGAGTGAAATTGCAACTACTATCTAATCAATTACAAAACCAAAGCTTAAATAAGATATTAAAACTGAAAATGAGATTGCAGCTATCTATGATGAACCAAAAATGAAATACTGAAAATAAGATTACAACTATTGTCTAATTGCCAAATCAAAACTTAATGAACAATTGAAAATGGAATTGCAACTAAATGAAAAACTATGATTGAAAATGAAATTGCAACTAATATATCATAAAATCTAAATGAAGTGTTTTGTCACTCTGCTACACAATTTTGGGAGAACTACCTCCTTGTGATAGCATTTTGAGGGATTCAATACTTCATTGTTCTAAAAATGAAAATGAAATTGCAACAAGATTAAATGAAAGACTAAGACTGAAAGTGAAATTGCAACTAATCTACTATAACAACTAAATGAATTTCTTTAACACTCTGCTACACAATTTTGGGAGAACTACCTCCTTGTAACAATATTTTGAGGGATTCCATACTTCATTGTTCTAAGAAAAAGTAAACATAAAAGTGTAGAGAAAGACTCATTCATAAATGATATACTTCACCACTTAGTTTTAAGATGAACCATCAACTGAAAGGGCTTTCGGAAATATTCACTTATCGTGCATGGGTTATTAAACTAACATCAAAATGGCATTAATCAGTTAAATTCAAAATCTAAAGACTAATGAAAAACAAATGAAAAAAACTAGACTAATGATTAGCAAATCTAAATTACTTTATGCTACTGACATCAACTTCAAGCTACTAATAAGAAACTAGAAAGTAGTGAAACAAAGGAACTATTTTGTGCTAATAAGAAGATGACATAAGCTGCATTATGAACAGAGTTAGAAATATGGTTATAAACATCATGGAAAAAACACAGTGAATTTACAGTTAACTATGAAAGACAAAACAGAAATAAAATGTAACCTTGACCAACGCAGGGGCCCTCTGCAAAGGTCTTAGATTATAAGCACTTAATCAACACTCCAACAACGCTTCAGGTATCCATGAAACACAATCTTTATATTAAAAATGGAGAATGAGTTCTTCAAACTACAAAGCAGAAATATGAACTTAACACATAAGAAAAAACTGCACTTGTTCTACGTTCTTCACACAGATATATATAGGGAAATTATACAACTGTTTTAAAGAGAGAAATAAGCTACAGCAAAACACGTAGGTAGGAAAGTATGCAGAATTCTTGTCCTTGGTTGCTTGGAAACATAAATCTTATGGTAATGGTTTTTGGATTCCATTTGTGCAGGTGGCAGATGAATTCCGTGGCCTTAGGAAATTGCTTCAGATCCCATCACTAAGAAACGTGTGCAAAACAGAGTCCTGTTTGCCATAGGTTTCTATGTTTGACTTCCCTTTGACGAGAGTCTTCCTCATCGATCTAGGCCAGATGAATAGGATATGATCCATGCCCTGATGTTTTCCAAGCTACCGATGTAGTCCTTTTCTCCTCTTGACAACTGGAACTTGCAATGGTGTGAAAGTAGCTGCGGAACAACCAATTAGCTACAGAATGTGGCTGCGTTCTTTAGCTAAAAGACAAAAACTTATTCAAATAGAAAACATAACAGTATAACATGTAAATCATTGAAATATACTCCTTGAGGCAATGTACAATGGTTTTTGATGATGAGGATGCATTTTTCATGGAAAAATAGAGAAGGAAGGATGAGAAAAGTAGCTAAGGGAAAGGCAGTTTTGGAACTCAATAGTTGAATCTGGATGTTTCCTTGCTTCTCTTGAGTGATTTTAGGAACAAATATCTAGATATTAATGGGTCAATTCGTTCCTTTTACACTTAGAACTTCACTAGGATCCACTAACGTTGTTCCCGAACTAGTAACTTGAGTTAGTTGGGTCACTAACGCACCCTTAGGCTTGTAGGGAAGCTTTATAAAGCAGGTTTTCAGTGCATAGCCAGCGTTAGTGTGGAAACGAGGCATGTGATCTTGGTCTTTGCTTTAGCTATCATGTCTTTCCTCTTTGAGTTGATGAGGAGGTCAATTTGCTATATAATAGATGCCCCCTAAAGTATGAGATCAGAGGCTGTGATGATGGTCGAAATACTTTACTTAACTGTAATTTTCATTCAAAAAGAGAGAGGAATGGAGCTTCGGGTGGTACAAGAAACCTGATACAACACATATATATATAACTACTAAAATCATGTCCTGAGTCGGGCATTCCCATGCTCAGTAGCTATGTTAGAGTGATTTTCTCCAAAGAGATATGACGATGCTGGCCCCTAATAAGCACAATGTGGATCAGGTGTCATAATAGAATCATCTTGATAAGCTGTCTCCAAAAAACAATATACGCAACTTGGGAGAGGAAACAAGACTGAGTGATGCAAGCCTCTTCCCAAGGTCTTGATTTTCGCTTCACCGAACAACATAGATCGATACATGTGAATATATGCATTGATGTCAAACAAGCACGAAATCATCTGATTACCAGTCAATAATGGATACCGTTAACAGACGCGAGGAAGGCCACCAATAATGGTGATGGTCCCCAAGATGCACAGTACAATCTAACAAGTGTGAAAGATGTTTTTGTCATCGAACACCCGTAGAATCGCTTAACTAGGAGCCAATAATGAGAACCCTTGATCAAACACAAGGCAACCTTCCACTAATGTCTGCAAGTACCAAGGTATTGAATGTGTTTCTAGGTTGTCTTCCTAGATAGAGTGTTGAAGTCGATAGGAAGATACCTGTCGAAAGGTAGGAAATAATGTGTCCTACATCAATCGACACGAAACGGGACAAGAATGATTTTGTTTTTTGAGGAATCTTTTGAGCATTGGGTCTAAAAAATAGAGGGCATGATGAAAGGATATGCTTGATGGGTTGATGGAGGAAACAAAAGGTTAACCATTGAATAATAGAAGGCACGACAATGGTTTTAACCATGCAACACTAGACTCATGAACACCAAAGAGTGTTAGGATACAGAGATGCAAGAACATCGGGGTATATAGGCTAAAACTCATAGGATGGTAGGATTCATATTGAGAGGCCATCACAAGGAAGGTTTATCTGAGGGAGTGCCATGTTCAAGGGAATGACTGCTGCCAAACCATGCTTTCTAATACTGAATGCAGTTGTATTGTCCACTTTCCCCATCTGATTAGTTTATTGAGTCCAGATGGGTAAACTCATCGATCTTTTCATGTTTTAAGAGTCTGAAAAGGACCA
Organism: Pinus tabuliformis; assembly: GCA_031772625.1. Lineage (NCBI taxonomy): Eukaryota > Viridiplantae > Streptophyta > Pinopsida > Pinales > Pinaceae > Pinus > Pinus tabuliformis. The sequence goes on along the minus strand of CM062805.1, from coordinate 695,606,704 downwards.
CAAAAAGAACGAATCTATACCCTATCTGATTAGTTTAATGAGTCCAGACAGGCAAACTCGTTGATCTTTTCATGTTTTAAGAGTCTGAAAAGGATTGTAAAAAGAGCGACTCTATATCTTGTCTGTGTAATTTAATGAGTCCAGACTAGACAACTCGGTGGTCTTTTCATATTTAGAGAGTTTGAAAAGATCGTAAAGAACGACTCTATGGTGGTCCCTTTGTCATAGTTGTTAACCGGGTGTGACAAAAGGTTAATAGTATACCCAGATTGGTTACTTTTCTGTGAGTTAATCCATTGAATCTGGATAAAGAGAAACCTATGTTCAATGGATGTCGACCTCATTTTGTTACGAGTACGAGGAGACGGACTAAACTCATTTTTCGTCATGAATTTTTAATGAGTCACGCGACGACAAACTCAATACCTTAATCGAATTTTAATGAGTCAAATGAAGAAAACTCAAGGTATCTTTTTCAGTTTAGTGAGCTAGGAAAAAGAGGTAAAAGAGCTACTCATTCCTCCTTCGTAGATTTAACAAGCTCGAAGGAGGGGAAAAATCGAGGATTTTTTTATTTAAGAGCGAGAAATGGTCCCAAAAAAGAAAGTGCTCTTGTTGCTACCGTAGATTTTTAACGAGCTTGGTGACAAAAACTCGAGATTTTTCAGTTTAACGAGCGATAAAAGTATCTAAAAGAAAGCTTGGGTCATATTTATAAAATTTTAATGAGCCTAAAGACAAAAATCGATATTTTTTTAGTTTAATGAGTGAGAAAAAAGCGCCTAAAAAGAATTCTTTAATGGTCTTTTTCAGTTTAATGAGCTAGAAAAAGAGCGAAAAAGAGTTGCTCAGACCATCGTCGTATATGTTTAACGAGCCCAATGATGACAAACTCAGGGATTTTTCAATTTTTGAGAGCGAGAAAATATCCCATAAAAGAATATGCGCATATCTTATTTGTAGTAGTTTAACGAGCTCAAAGAAGAAGACTCGAGGTTTTTTGGATTAACGAGCAAGAAAAATACCATAAAAATAACACTTGCTCTTCTTCGTGGTAGTTTAACGAGCTCGAAGAAAGAGACTCGAGGATTTTTCATATTAACGAGCAAGAAAAATACCATAAAAAGAATGCTTGATCTTCCTCGATCTCATGCTTAACAATAGAAGGGTCTATGCCATTCATTTCCTCATAAGACCAAGGGAAAACATCATGGAAGTCCTTAAAAGGGTAGGTGAAGCTCACAATTTCCTCAGGATTGCAATTGGATCCAATCTCTATGTTTTCCACGATGCCTGCCATGACAAAAATATCGATGAGTAATGTTTTAGAAATATTGCCCATGTTTCCTTTTGAGTCCAATGTTTGGATAGTCGTATATGCTGAGGAAACGATTGCATGTGCATCAGGTGATAGGATTTGAAGAGGCATCATGTCCGAATTAGATATCGAAACACGATGGTGCGAGGTCTCCCAAGGTCACTCTTCTAAACTCGTGATTTCTCTAATAGCTTCGTCCATAGTTAGGACTTGATTGAGTGGATCGAAATAAGGAGTGGTTATGGGAGGGGCAGTGGTACTGTTGGCCGAAACCAAAGTGACCGAAGATTCAGATGCAGATTGAATGGCTTCGTCGGCCAATTCAGCTAGTGACAGTGGCATTTGTTCTCCGTATGTGTCAAGGTCTGAAGGAGCTGGTAGGATCCATGGATTGGTCTGTTCATAAGGAATAGATGAAAGCATGTTGATCGTCTGTGAAACCTTGGGCGGCTGAAGAGGGAAACAACCCATGAGGGAAGAAGCCTTCAATAGACCAGTACCGATACTGACATAAGAGTCAGGTACACTACCCACTAAGGGTACAAAGCTGCTAGGTAACGGAGAGTAATCTGGGGTGCAAAAGGACAGCTGGTCCACTGTGACTATCTTCCATCCAAGGGAAATACAATGATATGGAAGACAAAAGACACCAAGGCCTTCATGGCATAAGTCCAAGTGCATCCCAAAAGCAGATTATAGTTGAGTTTATGATCCACAAATTTAATATCCACCATTACCGCTTTCCCACTCAAGGTGATGGGATAGCTAGCTAGGTAACCTTTCGGAATGAAAGTGTGGCCGTCGAAAGCTTTAAGGGAATTCAACGGCGGGGATAGGTTTGGAGAACCCAAAATGAGCCATCATGAATCCGACATGATGCAGGTAGAAGCACCTTCGTCGATGACAGTTCTATGTATACCTTTACCTTTCGAAAAGATTTGCACCTGAAATGCAAGCTGGTGAGAAAGGGGAGGTTTACACTTTTCCATGTCGAAAATTGCAAGCATGGAATCCTGTGGGTCGATACCACCAATAGCCAAAAGCAAAGCTTTCCTTTGTGCTGGACATGTTTGTAATACTTTGAGCACCGACATAGTCGACGGCGCTTGCGCCAAGTCTTCTACAATGCTGTAGTTTTGGGTGGCACGTGTAGATGTATTGTGCGTTGTGCGTCGAAGTGCCCCTTTAGGGGGACGAATCACAAGGTTAGCAACTAGCCTTTCAATATGCAAATCATTGGGCAGTGGTGGGTTTTGACTTGAGGAAGGTTCCTCTACATGAGCGACAGGAGCTCCATAAGATTTGGCTCTTGTTTGTAGATCTACCGTTTCAAAGGTGTAAATGGTAGAAGATCCTTCACCAGCTGCAGGATATTGTGAACCACTGTTGCCCCCTTGTAGGGGTTGGGGCTGGTTTGCAATAAGGTTTTGTTGTTGCTGAGCAGGGAAAGGATTATTAAGGATAACAGGGTTCCTACCAGTATCCTTTTTGGAAATGTATTTTGTGCATTCCTAAAGACGTGGACACAGATATGTCATGTGGTATTTGGCACAGATTTTGAAAGGGAATTAGGCGATTTTATCCTTTCCATCATCAGAGGGCTCAACAACCTTTTGCTTTGGGTTGTATTGCTTTGTTGACTGCTCTTTAGAAGGAGCGGTCTTTTTCTTATTCTTCTTGTTCTTACCACCGGGATTTTGTGTAGACTGCACAAAGTTTATCGCGGTGGTAGGAAGATCAGTCGATTTGGTAGAGGGGTCCACTGACATCTAGGTAATGTGACCACTGAGTTGTTTTATATTAGCCCTAGAGGTTGCGTCGATAATCCTGTCGGCGTGCACTCCAGGGTGCTGAGTAGCGGAGACATTGGAGTTAGGAGGGGCATTGGGGATTATGTCGTAAAGAGTGCCAGACTGTGAATATATCATATCTAAGTGTTGGGCACAACGTATGGATTGGTATTCTGTGACTACATCACCTAAAGCAACATCTTTAGCAATTTTCAGGAGTAAGGACTTGCAGAACTAGTCTGCTAGGAGATAGTCTGGGAGGGGAACTTTGACTAACCTCCGCCTACGTCTCCATTCATGTATATGACCGGAGAGGTGGGTGGCAGTATCCTGACATAATGAAGTGAGGAGCTTTGTCCCAATCTCATAGTGGATGGGTAGCTAGAAGTGCTTTAGGAATTCCATCGCTAAAGCGTCGAAGGTGTTTACTGACGCGCATGGTAACTCAATGTACCATTTAGCTGCGTTGCTAGTGAGGGTGCGGGGAAAAATACATAACCGGACACTATCATCCACCATGGAGTTAGAAACACTCCAAAGATGGTAGGTGGTGATATGAGTGCCCAGATCCTCCCCTTGTTTCCCATCGAACTTGGGGAGGTCTATTGGTATTTTATGCAGGATTGGCGGCCATTGTAAGTTATGATAGATGGGGTCATTTGTGAGTTTGTACAAGTCGGGTATATCCAACGTTGCCAAGAAAGGTAGAGAGTGTGGTGCCCCCAACTCAGACCAAGGTGATGACATATGACTTGAGGAGCCTTGCACTCCTCCCATTGTTTGAGTCCCAATATTATACATGGGCTGCGTGGTATAGTAGTTTACTTGAGGTATGGCGTTATAGTGTGGATTTCCATGGGGATTTTGATATAGGGGTATAGAATTTCCCCCAAGATAAGCGGTGCCCCCTTGACTCATTTGAATTTGTGAGTAGGGTGCCCCCATGGATTGGTTAGGACCTCCTTGAGGATTCCTGCCTGTCACAGAACTAACCATTTTTCCTTGATTGACATAAGGAACACTCATGTCAATCAGCGACTGACCATGCATGCCTGAGAATGGAGGGGGAATTGTTATGTTCCCTACTAGCATGTGCATATTGGGAATGCCCCCAGATATTTGAATATGGGTGTTTGAACTGTACAATGGCGGTCGACCATATTGTTGGTGGATGGGAACCGCACCCATAGTGCCATATTGAGCATTATAGGGAGCGTTGTATGTAGCACTTGTCGAAGGTATGTAGTTTGACACTAAAGGGGTGGAACCTGGCATTGGCTGGGTTCCACTTGTAGAGGGTTTCATGTGAGTGGTTTTACCTGGGACAAATGAGATAACAAGGTTCTCCATCGACGAGTTGTGGTGACTGTAGACTAGGGAAGTGGTGGAGGACCAAAAGTGTCCACAAAGTTCCACGACCCATTAGTCGTTGATGGGATGGATGGAAATGTTCCACCTACAGAAACAGGTAGTATAGGTGAATCTGGAATCAAAAGTGGGTCCAACGGATTTTTGAGTGGAGGGTTAAAGTGAGGAAGAAATCCTTCGGTGAAGAAATCCACCATCAAACTTGAATTATCGGTTGTCCAAACAGATTCCGTGTGAGATCTAGGAGAATGATTCCCCGAAGATGGGGAATCTGGTTCACTGGAGCTCGGCGGATCTTCCATGATGAGTGGAGGAAGTCCTAGCAATCATTTATATTGACGACGAGGGCCGGATGTAGCCACGGTGACCGTTAATTTTTATCAATAAATTTTATCGTGATATTCGTTAAAGTCTCAAATGATAACACGCGGGTGCCTAAAAAATGTAAAAAATACACTAAGCTGATCAATCAACAAATAGAGGGAAATGACCTTGTTTGATAAGCGCCGATCACCGGAGATGAAGCCTAGTATCACAATGAATAACAGAGAGGGCTTGCCAAATGTACAGTTATGGTTACTCTTGATCTTCGCCCGAACCTCAGATTGAGGGGCCAAGTACTCTTATGAAGATGAGCACCCTCCCAAAAATTGAAGACTAAGTAGGTCCGTCTATGTTAGGTACTATAGCAGCCCCCCCCAATCACCTTGTGTAAGTCCCTAAAAGCTTGGCCACTAAGGATACCTCATATCACAGACACCACGGGGGGGACATAGTCGTAGACAGCACGGTGTGGGTAGGATACCTGAGTCCTTGACTCAGCTCCAAAATCCCCGAAGGGATCCCCAATACACAGAATACCCAAAGGAGTTGTAAGAAAAGGTGGGCTACCTTCACTTATAGTCCGATGTTGTCTCGTATTTAGCTTCGCTTTTACTAGAGTGGTCCCAGTAGTATGAGTGCAGAAGGAATTTTCTCTCTTTTAATGACACTAGTTTGGTTTTCGATCTTGGGCAGTCTACTCACACTGCTTATCCCAAGATCCTAGCCTAAACTAATGTTCATTTGCTCAATAAAGAGTTACTGATTGATTTTAGGTAAATTTTATGTGTACTTGATTATTGTCTTCGGTAGGGTAGTTGACGTATGAAATGTGATGAGACGCTAACTCAATAAATCATGCACAAGACAATGCTTTAAAAAAAATTCAATTTGATGAAAAAAAACTACATTCTACAGGTGAGTTTTTCACATATTCATATTCTTTCCATGCATCTTAGTCACTATAACACATTCATAACCAATGGAAATCTTTTCAATGTTTTCTTAACAACTACTAAAAACAAAAATAGAGTAGCTTTAAACTAGCTAAATAGAAGAATGAATAAAAAATATGGATCTTTCTTTCAGAAAAAATGCTTTTAAGAAAGAAAAACATAACTTTTTTCCTCAAAAAAAACTTTTAGAACACCTATTTTTCTGACAAAATGCAGTAACAGACCCTCGTTCAGTCCATGAGCAGGTCTCCTACCCCTTTTGGTTTGCAGACACAGCTGGAAATCAAGTTATTGGGAGACTAACGCTCTATGACAGTGGCCACAAAGAGTTAATAGGTTCACTAATGCTCCCTGTAAGCAGACACAATGCTTTATAAAGCTCTGTGTAGTCTGCTAACCTGCGTTAGTGTGGGAAAACAGTCAAAAATAGGGCTTCTCAAATCAGATTTAGTGATGAATATATGTAGGAAAGATGCAACAAGATTCTGGGTGGGTCAGAAAGGGAATGAAAAAGTATAGGGAGGTCGTAGAAGGAGGAGAAAACTAAGAACTATGGGTAAACTGGGAACTAGATGTATAGTCCCTAGTGGAGTCGCCAATTCTGCTATAGGATAAAATGCACGGTGTATGGAGAATGAAGATACCCTCAAAGGTCTTCTCGGGACCTTCGACAGACTGTAAGATTATCTGCAACCATCACAAAGTTACATGCATGTTCATAAACATTAACTAACTATCAAAGTAGGAGAAGTAGATTACCTCAAGCCTCCGTGTAGATTTGTTGGAGAGTGCAATGCAACTAGGTGGAAATCCCCTGAGCCGGCTCCAGATCAAGTCCTGCACATAGAAGAGACAAGCATAATCACATCATACAACTCTGATAATTAATACATGAATGCATAAAAGAACATCTAGTTACACATAACTAAGCTACTCATGCTAAAAAGTATTGGACAAACAACTGAATGAATGATAGTACCAACACCATGGAGTAGATAGTACAACTGCAGTTTTATAATAATGTTGGAAGAGTGATTACAACCATATGTTGTATCAGCCTTCCCTTACCCCTCCAGCTTCTCTCTCTCTCTCCCTTCTTGCCAGCTTCTTATGATTTGAGACAATGCTCAACAGTCAAGTATGATATCCTTTCAAATTCTCTAACCTCTATCACCATAGCCATAGCTTTGCTTATGTAGCAATTGAGTTAGGGTTTCCAAGTTCCTCCTTGAGTTCCCTACAACAAAAGCAATGAACTTACCATGCTTTTCAGCTCTTTCCCATTTACCTCCTTCATTAGGATTAGAAATCCTCCAAATGGGTCGAATTTGGATGTTTCCTTGCTTTTCTTGAGTGATTTTAGGAACAAAGATCTAGATATTTATGGGTCAATTCATTCCTTTGACCCTTAGAACTTCACTAGGATCCACTAACGCTGTTCCCGAACTAGTAACTTGAGTTAGTTGGGTCACTAACGCACCCTTAGGCTTGCAGAGAAGCTTTATAAAGTAGGTTGTCAGTGAATAGCTAGCGTTAGTGTGGAAACAAGGCATGTGATCTTGGTCTTTGCTTCAACTATCATGTCTTTCCTCTCTGAGTTGATGAGGAGGTCAATTTGCTATATAACAGGAGGAGCTTGGGGAGCCTTGTCTTTAGGTTATTTCCTCTTAGATTTCCCCCATGTCTGGATACTTTCACTATAAGAGTGGGTTCCTATTGAGATTGTGATGGAACTGAAGCAGTGGTAGGGGTTGTGGGGACCGGTTGAACTGGGGTCAAAGCATGATAAGGTCTTAGCTGACCAGGCGAAATGCTTGTAGGGGGGTCAATGTACCATATTGGGATCCCCAAATTCATGTTAGGAAGGACCAACAAAGCCATGACAGGGACTGGAAAATACTCCCAAAGGGGGAAATAAGAAAGGTATCTAGCCTGCAGGGTAATGTCCTGACAGAATAGCTCCTGGTTGGTTGAGACTTGGAGGAACAGTTCCTGGTGGAAACATAGGAGAGGTACCCACAAAAACAGAGGAGGTCTTGGGGGGATGGATCCATAGGGCTCAAGCAGGATGGCAACAACGGGGTGCTAAGGATCTAGTTGTTGATTGGATGTACCAGACTACTTGAGGGCAGCATGTGATGCTTGTAACATGCAAACACTCATAGAGTTAGGCTATGACATGGGAGGGGGAGGACCAGGGAAATCACCCAACAATGAGGAATCCTTATAGACTCTAGGTGAAACACTTGTAAGAGGTGTTGAAGAGTGTTTATCTGACAATGACGAGATAATGGACTCGGGGGAGGTCACAGATGTTGGCTTGTAGTAAGTCAACTGATCAATGGTAACGATCTTCCCTTCATGAGGGAAGCACATCTTGCAGAAAACCACAGATGCGATGGCTGACATGGCACATGTGTAACTACGACCTAAGAGAATGTTGTAATCCAAAGGGGCATTAATAACTTCGATGTCGACATGGACAGTCTTGCTCGCAAGAGTCACTGGATAGTTGCATACATGACAAGGGGCTAGGAAGAGTGTTCATCCCAATCACGCAAAGTGATGGTGGAGGTGGACAACTTAGGTGACTTGAGTTGTTTCCAAATAGTAGCAAACATCACATAGGTGGATGCACCTTCATCAATAATACATTGTGAGATGATGGCATTACGGACTTGGACTGGTATCTGGAAAGCAACTGATGAAGCCAATGGGGGATGTTCTAATGTATCAACAGGGAAGAAAATCAAATGATCGTCAGAAGGATCTACTATGCCCAAGGTAGTTAGTAGAGCTTTATTTTGAGATGGGCACAACTAGAGTACTTCTAGCATCGACATGGCGGCAGGTGATTGTGCCAAGTCGTCTACTATACTGTATGTATGGAAAACTCGGTTAGAAGTCGCATTATGACATAATGGTCCCTTGGAAATCTTAGGAATGGCCTCAATTTTAGGTTGAAGGATCTGTAGTGGACCATTTGGTGTTGTAAGAGGCTCAGTAGATACTTTGGTTTTGGACTCAGTGGCGGAAGAAGTTGATGGCTTATCATATTGACACAACCGAGTTTGCAGGTTTATATCAGAGGGGTTAACCTCATTAGAATTCATCATAATGACTTGGTAGTCACCAGGACTAGAAGGTTGGAGGGGATGGGTTGCTTGACCTGGCTGAGGTTGAGCAGCAACAAATCCTTGTTGAGGGAAAGGATTTGTAAGCATTGCTGGTTGAGATGGTGTAGGATTCTAAGGTAATTGTTGAACTTTAGAAGTTTCTTGAGCTTCCGACATTTGGAACATCTGGGCTAAGAGAGGGAACTCATGTGTTTAATGGCCATGTACACCACAACATGTACAAGGCTTGCTTGTATGAATAGACTTGTTCTGCTTGGGCTGCTGCCCTATTGCTGATTTTTGGTGTTATGCTGGTTCCCCTGGGTTTCACTACATTGGTTACCTTGATTACCTTGGTTACCCTTGTTACCTTTCCCCTTATTCTTTTTCTTCGAATTTGGGGGATTGGTCTTACTCTATTGTGCAAACACTTGACCCTGAGGGGGCAGTGGCTGCTGGGGCTAAGGATGCATGGGAGGTTATGGCGCTAATGCTTGAGGGGCTGGAGCACTTGGCTATGCATAAAGAGGAGCAACAGTTTGGTAAACAGGTTAGGGCCCTGAAAACATGTTGCTAGTAGGAGGGGAATAAGTGTTAGAGGAACTGGTGCCCCCCTATGGATAGCCATAACTTTGTTGAGTATATGGCGAAGAGTGTGAAAGAGTTCCAATGATACCATCGACATCATGAGATGCCACTAGTGCATTGGCACTTCCAGGACGAGGGAGGTCTAGAATGACAGTATAGACATAACCGGATTGTGCATAAATCGGGTCATATCTCAGAGCAGTTTGGAGAGATTATTCCTCAGTCTAAGGAAAATGGGACACAGAATCTTTTCCAATGGGTGCTAAAAGGCTCCTAAGAAACCAATCTAGATAGACACGGTCTAAAAAATGGTAGGGCACGATATGTGATCCTGTTTCTACGCCACTCTTGAACATGGTTAGAAAGGCAAGTGGGGGAGGACTTACTAAATGAGGTCAATAAATCTGTACGTGTCGTACTGAAGAGGTTACTAGAAATATGAGAGGAACACTTTAGCAAGCGTCACGAAAACGGAATGATATGTGGTGGACTGGTCTACATACCATTTTGCAGCGTCTCCAGTGAACGTGCGTTGGAATAGCTGAAGACGAATGGAGTCATCGGTAATGGAGTTGGACGAAAACCACATGTGGAAGGACCAAACATGGTTGGTAGGATCCTCTCCAACATTACCCTCAAACTTTGGAATGTCTGAGGGAAGTTTAGTCGGCATAGAAATCCAACCATCATTATGGTGTATGGGGTCGTTTATCAACTAGCTAAAATCTGGTAGACTTAACCCAGCCATAAAAGGGAGCATGGGGGCTGTCGGAATGGTTCTTGACACTGTTTCACTTTATGTGACCACCAAGATAGAACCAAAGCCAACACCAAGTTGAGTTCTTTCACGAGCTGTGGGTCCATACATGGTGACAATATATGGTGAAGGAGGCTCGAAATCAGATGAGGAATCAGATGAACCACGAGAAGAGTCGGTATGGGGACTTGGAGGGCTATGAACTCAAACCTGATGGGGAGGGGTAATATGCCCAAGCTAAAACTAGGGGTGAAGTCCTAACAGTCTCTGTGAAAATTTCCTTGGTGGCGCAATGGTGGTAAGACACGCGTGACATGAAAATGGTGAAGGGAGATCAATAATATGTCTTTGTCTTAATGAGGGGAGATAAATTTATTATGTTAAGTCTTGACTTGGCGATGTAAACCAAGTTCCCTTTGATAAAGGTGTGCTTCTATGTGCGAGTGTATTTATTGATTAAGCCCATACCATGTTTGTAAAAAAGAAAATAGTTTACTGAAAATAAACTGAAATTAACAACATAAAATGAACAACAAAACAATTAACTAAACCCCACCCAAACTGGGTTTTCAAACACTGCGCTGGTTTGTGGCTAAATCGATGGAAAATACACTAAAATGGTCAAGAGATCTAAATGTCTATGTGACTGGGATCAAGTGACACTAAGCTGCTGGAAAGTGGTGCAGCAACAGCAAAAAATCAGAGAGGAAGATCGCTGCAAAAAGATAGGGAGATGGGTGAAACACCTAGGGCAACCGATGGGACCCTAAGGCCAATGACCAAATAAGTTGTAATGTGGAACTATGGATGGTGACAACCTATCTTTATAGATCTGAGACAGAAGGGTACAGATCTGGAAAATATCACTGAAACTGTTGTAGAGACTCAGACTACTCACTTAGCTAAACTCCTCCTATAAAGGTGGAAGCATACTAAAGCCCTATGGGGGGATAAATTCCACTTCAACGAGTAAAGAAGAGTAGATCAAGGCCTAAGCGGTATGAGACAGAAGTCAGACAACCCAACAGACAGCTCTCAGCAAAACCCAGAAATAGATATGAGAAAAACCCAAAAATCGCAGGTACTCACCTACTTTCATGTGGGATCACACTTTTTGGGCTGAAAGGAGCGCTCTAGAGCCTAGATCACAAATTTTGGGCTAAAAACTACAATTTCTGCTTCGTGATTGTCGGTCGGCAAATCTCGGTAAAAATTGTCGTCTATGTTGCGATTGGTTCCTGTGACTTGCGAAAAAGACCAGAAAGCTTGCAGAAGTCAGAAATTTAACAGATCTAGGGTTAAAATGCTAGAAAACATTAAGAGACTAAAAAAAGAAGAAACCCTAAGCTGGAAAAAATTGAAGGTCACCCATGTTTCTGGATTTGAAGTATAAAACAAGTGAAGTCGCCAATTTTGTGATTGGCAACAATTAGAAAATGTTACCAGTGCCCTGTTATGGGATGGGTTCTTGGCTATCCTCAAACGTCTTTAGCTTGTGTAGAGTCGCTCTCCTCTATAATGTGTAAACCTAGAAAAAATATTGTGTGCGACAATGAAAATAATCAAAAGTGAATAATGAATAGAAAACCCTTCTATTTATAACAAAATATTGAGTTATCCTTGAATAATGAGCAATAATAAAATATTATTAACCTCATTCTTGGAATAACCACTTGGAATATTTTATTATATTTGGTTAGAAAGGAAAAAGTATTTAAACTTTTATTTAGAAATATAAAATAAATAAATGATTTGTTTATCATCTCAAGAAATTGGTTAAGGAATAATAAACAAATAATGATTTATTTAATTATTCCTAAAGGATTTAGTCAAACTTGACAAAGAATAATAATTAATTAGTGATTAATTAATTATTCTTAGAGAAAAATAAGATAATTAATGATTTATCTATTTATTTTTAATGATTGAGTCAAATATGACAAGGAATAATAATTGAAAAATGGTTTAATTAATTATTCCTAGAAGAAAATCAAATAAATAGTGATTTATTTAATTATTCTTCATGGGTTTAATTATAAATTACTTAACAAAGGTGGTTTATTAAGTAATTTCTCACAATGAAAGCAATTTTACTATGGTAAAAATGGCTTTACATGGTGTACTTCGATCCATCTAGTAAATTAGGCTAGATGATCAATTTTTTGGTGATAACATTCTAGATTATGAATATCCTAAGGTCTCTCCCTTTCATGTAAAGGATATTTTTCCTTTTCTCAAGAAGGACTTGAACTCGGGTTTCAAATACCTTGGTTTATTTCTTAAACCAAATTGTTACAAGTTTGCACATTTGGTATCTTAAATTGTGTTTCCTTTAACTTTAAAAAAAGGTTTGGAAATTCCCTTTGGCCTTGACTTCCTAGATTTTGCATGTAGCATTTGAAGATTGTATGGTTTCGTTGTTGTTTTTGGTTGAAGCATCTTTTTGTTAATCCTAATTTTATGTTGTACCCTGTAAAAATATAGAATGGACAATCTCTAAGACACAAAATTATGAAGGATTTGTAAAATAAGCTAAACACAGAAATAACAATGGAGTAGAAATTTGTTTTTATGTATTCAACTATGTCAACAGTCAGATAAAGATAATATGCATTTGTTGTACATAAGGCAATCATACTCCATAGCTTGTAAAAGTAAACTGAGTTTCTAGCTACAAGTTGTAAGATGCATGCTTATATTAGGTGTGTATGTGCATTTCAAAATCTTTGGTTTAGTTATTTGTGTCTAATTATTGCTTCAAATGTGACCATGCAGTGGAAATTTGACCTTTTTATTTCTCATGGCAAGAATTCTACACAATACTTTTATGGTGCAGAGTTTGGCATTTTTGGTGGTAAGTTATCTCATTTATTTCTTTTTTTTTCATTCATTTTCTTCATGTCAAAGAGGAACTAATTTACTTGTTTTAAATACTTTGATTGAACATTTCACTGAAATATCAATATTTTTATAAAAAGTTGTTATGAAGTGTATGAAGTCCTACCTCAAGCATGAATTTGTAGATCTCAACGTTTTCTAATTTTTGTTGTGGAAAATCATTCGAAGAAGTGTTTGAGTGGCACCATTGTATTTAGTGTCTTGTGAACTTTTCCATGTGTTGTAAAGGAAGTTTTGTAGTCCCATTATATTGAAAATAGTAATAAGAGTTTCAATAGATATTTTAATTAAAAAATAATGTGAGATCAAATTGCTAGTATTTAAATGAATATCTATTGGTTGCAGATCAAAGACCTCGGATTCATCTTCCACCCCTAAACTATCCAAAGAATGGAGCTTCTAGTATCTAGCATGACTCTTGATTGGTGGATGCTATCGGTTACACAATTTTTAGAGGTAAACTATTGAATGATTTGAAAGGTGGAAAGACATGTGCAATGCATTGACAACACAATGGGAATGTTTTGAAGTGATTAAATAATATTTCATTTGTAAATTGTAGCTCAATCAATATTTAGTTGGAAACTCATATTGTAATACTTGGCATTTCATATAATAAAATTTGTCGTTCAAATTATTTACGATTGTATTTGATATTTTTTTGTGTTGTTATCAACTTATGAGACTGCATGATTCACATGTTTTCATATTAGATGAGCATGAATATTGTATGGTATTTTTTTAATATAGTCGCAAAATCATACTAATGCATTTATGTTGATTAAAAATGAACACAAATAAAATGAATATAAAACTACTAAATTAGTAGTTTATATTAATTAATAATGAACACAAATAAAATGAATATACAACCACTAAATTAGTTGTTTATAATGATTATTAATGAAAGTAAATGAAATGAATATAAACTACTAAATCGATCATTTATATAATGAATGTGAAACTATCAAAACAAAAAAATGATTATTACAAATGATAAATTTGTGCTTACAAATGATGACTAAATTTTACACATATACGACTATTAGTAGCTAATTTATAATATCTTATAACATGACCAAAATTTAGTCATATTTCTTTGATCATTAATTTGTTTCAAATGATGACTAAAATTTACATATATATGACTATTAGTAGCTAATTTACAATATCTGACAACACGACCAATATTTTGGTCATATTTATTTGGTCATTAATTGGTTTTCTCGGGTGATCATATAATAATATGTTTTGTTGTATATTCAATCATTAATCGTGGAAATTAATGACCAGATTTATGACTAAATATACTATTAGAAAATAAAATTGACACAACCAATTAATGACTAAGCTAAAAATGACTAAAAGTTGGTTGCGTTATAAGATACTGTAAATTAGCTACTATTGGTCATTAACTGAAAAATGGTTGTTTATATAAAAAATTTAGTCATTTTTTAGTAACTAATTAGCCATTTTGTACTAGTGGGTGTGAAGTCGCAAAATAAATAAATACAAGGCTTACACTTTCATAAAGGGCATTGACAAAAGTGGCTTATACAAGAGTAATTCGGAGCTAGCATAAGACCAAAAGTGTGAGAGCTCAATATGCAATGCAATAGTACAACTCAACACGTGGGAGCCTCTAATGTATAATTCAAAATAAGAGAAAGGAAGAAGAATGAGGGTTCAACACACAGTCATAATGGGACTAAAGAGGACTCCCAAGCCTATAAAGAAAACTTCAGCATGGGTTTCAAGTGAAAAGAAGGTACCATATAGAGCACCCATGATAAGGTAAGATCTATCACATAAATTATGACACTTTTAAAAAGCAAGAAGGTTCTATGTCACAATTTGGTGGGATCGATCCTAAGGAAAAAATGGAAAAGGAAATTGATAATGAACAAGGCAAGTGGTGAACCTAACCTATATGCCGATTTCGAGATCCAATACCTATCATAGTCAATAAATAATGCAAATACCAAAATAATATGTCTTCAAAGTCATATAGACATAATTAAAAATAATAGGCCAGAAGTTAATACATCCCATATATAAAATTCAAATAAAATATTGTCTTATAGAATACAAAACTTGAAAACACGTACCCTATATGTACAATATGGTACAAGGAAACATGAATCCTTGTAGCTTACGCATAATATCTCTTCATGACAAGCCCCTAATAAGGCTCAGGCCAAGGAATCCTTTAGTAGCTAAAACCCATACTTTCTAGCTATGGAATAAAATACGATCGATCATCCATAAACATGGCTTCAAGGAAATCCTCTTGTGAAGGAAATTAAAATCTAAGAAATGAGGATAACTAAAATGATCAATAGGGGGGAGCAAGGGCTCAGATGCCCCCATTAGAGAGATCATTCAATCAACTATTGGGACCAAGTCCCGAGAAGGAAAAAATAAGTTCAAAGGACCCTTCTAGGAAGAAATTGAACTTGGATATGATGCCACATAGTTCACCCGTGGCAAGGTAGAGTCTAAATTCACCCATGGCAAGGTAGAGTCTACTCGAACACTAGGAACATACGAATAGGTATTTTGAGATAAAGTTGAGTTAGGGTAGTGGTTGTCAGATACAAGTTCATCAATAGTGACAATGCTTTTGTTTTGAGAAAAATACATCACTTAAAAGAGCATAGACACAAACATTCATAACATAGACATAATCATGCCCAAGGAGCATATTAAAGTCCAAATTAGGGCTATCAACCACCTCCATATCAACTAAGATAGTATTCCAACCTATTGTGATGTGAAATTGAGGAATAGTACCCAACGACTCACCAGGTATTTTATCATAGGCCAATAACTGATTAACAACTTTGGAAAACCCAAATATTTCTAAGCTGAGGACGAAAAAATACTTTCAAAGGACCCTGCATACATTATACATTGATAGACATTTGTAGAATTAAATCTAAGATCTATTTAAAAAGGTGTAGAAGAAGGAAGTTGAGGCTCAACAAGGTTATCCCATCAAAGGAAACACTCTTAGAACTTGGAGGGGGTACACTCAAAGAGACCATCATACCCCCTAGTCAAGAATATTCTAAACTAGAAATGAAGAAGACTTGGTCGGAAAACACTTCATCCCTTAAAAGAGGAGTGGGATCCTCTAAATATTACATTGGACTGACCACTTCATCAACAAATGGCTGAATAGATTGTTAAGAAACCATAGGAGGATCAAGAGTAGAAAATTCTTTAGACTCAAACCATGACCTTTGTACCACTCAAATATTAGGGAATAAATAAGGTGATCTCCCTTACAAATCCTACAAGGGAACATACGCTTAAAGCTTCTATGCCTAGGTCTCTTATTAGCATCAATACCCCCAACATGACTCGCAGTGGCTAGTGGTAAGGCTCCAACATGAATTCTAGTGGCAGGTGATTGGTATCCAACATGACTTACAGAGGTTGGTGACTCTTCTCTAGTATAGATAAGAATCGTGCTCCCATTACTCGCATTGAATGTGCAATATCTAGATTATATAATATGATGTACATAAATCTACCAATTGCTAAAGCATAATGGATTTTATTCATTTCCTCCTTGTCATCATAAGGGCACAAATCAACACTAAGTTTGAAGTGTGATGCTAGGGGTGTACCAAATATTTTGGCATCCTTCATATTGAACCTGTCTAGCACATTCTCAATATATTTTTTTGTGACAACCACAACTTTTTGTTCTTTCTATCACGTATAATCCTCATGTCCAATATTTTTTGTGTTAGACCTAAATATTTCATTGCAAATCAATTGCCCAAATATTTTTTCAACCTGTTAATCATGTTCTTATCATGTCCAAGAATTAACATATCATCCACATACGACAATAGTATATTATACCTTTCTCATCATACCTCTTGATGTAGACACAATTATCAACTTATGGCCTTTCGAAGCCATGCCCCAGCATAAATGAATCATTTTTTTGTACCATTGTCGAGATGCATGTTTCAACCCATAAATTCACTTCTTCGACTTGTGGACAAGGTTCTCTTTACCTTTTACCTTGAATCCTTTTGGTTCCATATAAATTTCATCCTTCAATTCTCCATGAAGGAAAGTTGTCTTCACATATAATTGATCATCGTTCCAAGTATATACTAATAGTAAGACCAAGGATAGCTCCTATGGATAACAATTTAACGATAGGTGAAAACACTTATGTAAAGCCAATACCTCCTTTTTGGGAAAATCCCTTCACCACCAGCCTTTCCTTGTATCTTTCCTTATTTTCTTCACCATCATGTTTAATCCTACATACCCAATTTTTTTGTCGAGAATTTCTTCCTTTTGGAAACTTCAATAACTCATAAGTTTTTATTTTCAACAAAGTGTCCATTTCTTCCCCTTTTCTTTTTTCCACTTTTATTAATTTCCACTTCACAAGCTTCCTGAAAACAATGAGGTTTACCTTCATCAATTAGAAAAATATAATTTGAGGGTGGATACCTTTATGAGGGCTTATAAGGCCTAGTAAACCTATGAACCAACTATAAGTTTTCTAGTTGAATCTCTTATAATGGCCACGTCAAGTTTTCTTCTTCGTGTTTTCCATCATTTTCCACTTGTTATCCATCTTGTTTTTGAATTTTCTTCCTAAATTCTTGCAATTCTTAGATCTTTTCTTGTTGTTCTATAAACTCGTGAACAATTTTCTTGACCTCCATATTACATGCATGCCTTTTATACGTCTCAAATTCATTAAACATTACATCCATGCTTCTAAAAACTTTGTGATTGACTTAATCCCATATACAGTAACCAAACTCACCATTTGCAAATCCTATAACGATACATTTCCTTGATTTATCATCTAATTTAGTTCTATACTCTTTGGGAATATGCATAAATGCTTCACATCCAAAAAATTGTAGGTGAGAATAATTTACCTTTTTACTGGTCCAAACTTCTTTAGGAATTCCACTATCTAGGATTGTAGAAGGTGAGTGCTTGATGAGATAATGAAATTTCCTTACTGCCTCTACCCATAAATGATTTTCCAATCTGAAATTTGACAACATACTCCTCACCTTCTACACAATAGTGTGATTCATCCTTTCTATAATACCATTATGTTAGGGAGTACCAAGGACAATATTCTCATGTTTAATGCTAAAGCTATTAAAATAATTCTTGAATACATTGGAACAATACCCTCCACCATTCTCTATCCTCAATGTTGAATTTCCACGACCCTGGTGCTAGGATAGAATCTTAAAATCTTTGACGCTACCAAACCAAGAATCTCAACAAACCTAATTTGAATAGTGAAATATAAATAACAGTAAATCACATGTGCACATGTATAGACAATTTTTTACAAAATATTGAACAAGTATGTACAACAACCCAATATTCTTTATACTAAAACAACTGAGTGATATAATAGTTTAGGGCTGCCATATAAGGAATAATGGCCCTCAATTATGCACAATTACAAGAATACAAGATACAATGACAATCTCGTTGCTCTAGTGCATAATCACAACCTTTATGTCATATCTTGTCCTCCTAGTCCTTCACTTCTGTTCTGATCTCTAGTTTCCCCTTATTCCATCAAAGGACAACACATAGAGATTCCAAAATGGTTTCCAACTATCATTGTTGCAAGTCACTTCTACTCCAATGAACATTGGTTGATCCAATCTAGCATTCCATTAGTCCATCAATGTACTACACATTAGGCTCCAATCTTGACCCAAACTTCAACTGTCAAGCTCTCTTTATGATTGCTTGTCAAGGGATACATTGGGTCACCAACGCGCTTCCCTCCACTATTCCAAAGGAAGCCAATGCAAGCACTGTATAATCGGCTCCTAGATAGTGTTTTTAATTACCCAAGACAACCCTAACACATGGCTCCCATAAGCTACAACTAATATCATCCAAACTGGTCTAAGTCTCGACCCAATACAAGTCAAATCTGGCTACAAACAAATCCCAATTCTGGTCTACAAACTATTGTATGACTATGACCTAGTTAGGGCATAATTGTGATCCATGTTAGCCCTACAAAAACACCCTAAAAATCATTTCTCTAGCTGTGTTTTCCATTTTCTAGACTCCTCTTCTTATAAACTATTGATCTAGGCACATATTAACCCCCAACTAATCCTATGCAACCATGTTTTTAGGTGTTAAGGCCTTCGACCTACCCACAACAACCTCCAAGTCTTACGAATTGCAAAAAACAGAGAAACCCACACTTATTTTACACCAAAACAAACCCGCATTTACCTTCTTATCTTTGTCCCTGATGTAGGATGAAATAGTCCTTCAAACAATCATGGAAAGGCTACCAAAAGAACCTTTCCTCCTTTGTTGAAATGCCTTCTATCCTACGTCTAAACAGAAGGTCCCTTATTCCTTTAGTCGAGTTTCTTCTTCACTCTTATTATTTCCCTTGTATTTCACTCTTGGATGTGTTAGAAATGATCCTCAATCACCTCTTATTTACATGGTCAAACAAGAGGGCTCCACCAAATTGCCTAAGTGACATGTCTTTTGTACATTTCCACTTCAAGCCTACATGACTTGAATTCCCAAAAAATCATTGTCAACTTCAAAAATTCATAACTCATCTTATATAAATCAGATTTCAACGATTTTCCTTACATTGGATTCTCCTCGCCATCCTCTATCATCTTCGTCCATCACATGTAGAAAATTCCTCATGGTTTTGGCCCAAACATCGATGGTTTAAAAACCCCAACCTTGGGTTCTGTTGTAGCCACTACAACACCACCCAAATTTTGGGCATATTCAAAATTTTGGGTGACCCACCACTTGCCCCAATATTTTAGGGTTTTGATAGGATCCTCAACTGGTTTCTCTCCCCGCGACCTTGCCTATCCAACCCCTTGGGTGCGCCCACTCAAGTTTCATGCATCGCATTCATTCATCATGTTTTATCTCAAATATAGGCCTCAAAATCGCGTTAGGTTTAGAGGGTCAATGGCTTCATTGGTGCATTAAGAGTCTCCCGTGATTTTAAAACTCATCTCCGGATGATATGTATCGTGATCAGTGGATTTCCTATATTTGAACAAGCATGCGTTCAAGGTGGCTTCCTGTAAGAGTGACAATATTAGGGTTTGGGAGAAACCCTAGATTGTTAGAAGAGTGATCCCCTCCCTGTTGTCACCATATCTGCATGCCTCTATGGGTGTGCTCCCTTCGGCATCACATGGCATCATCGTGGGATTCATAGCAGAACATTTTCCTCAGGCCCTTGGTAGATCCTTCACCTCAGCATGTGCGTTAGGGTATGTGGGAATTATATATTTCCCTTGCACCCTTATAACTCTTGAATATGTCATTGAAGTTCCAACCCTGTTTTGAATCAGTCTTCACTCTCAGATATATATTAACAAGCTATTTCTAGGCATTTATCCAATGATTTGAAAACTACCTCGGCCTCATATAATACCATGACCACTTGTAATTAGGAAGCATATTAAGATGCTTGAATGTTGAATTGATTTCCAAATGAAATCATAATTCACCCAACCATACAATGTATGACACCTTAATTTGGGATACTTGGGATGCACGTTCCTTTAATGAGTTATTTCCATTATTTTCATTCAGTTCCATGGTTCCACGTGCAAATATATACATGTGTATGTTGTTTTGGTCAAGTGATTGGTTTTTTTCACCTTTCTCTGCAGGGATCAAGGGGAGGTGGCTTGGGCACATGTCCAACGAGGAAACTATTTGCCACAAAATTAATGTCAAATGCGGGCTTGAAGGGTTTTGATAATGAGGGGAGGTCAAGGGTCATGGGAATTAAATGGGGCATTAAATGGAATGGGCATGGGTGCACACCCACCAACGCAATATCTACACTAAACAATACCTTTCTTTTTGAGTAAATGTGTTCTTCATTTATTTCAAGAATTGGCAGTTTCGTCAAAGTGCTTTAACTGCAAGCTGGTGCTCCTCTGGGCTTTACGGGTGATTCCAGAACAAAGGAAGTGTTTTTTTTGACTTGTGCCTAAGGCGAGTACCCAAGGCTAGGTAGTGCCTCAAAAGATAGATAGATGAATATAGGCATTGGAATGTATGACCCAAAGGCAAGATAAGACAGTAAAGAATATTGGAAACAAAACTAGTTGAGCTTCATGTCATTATTCCCAAAGCATGGTATCATTTTATGACTATGAAGGCAAGCTAAAAGCCTAAAGGCCTTTCGATAATCAATATCAACCTTGGATCATTGTAAAATGAGTTGGAAATCACAAATAAACATTATATTAAAGTAGAGGTTTTGATATATATGTATATTCAACGAGATGTCAAAGCAAAACACTATGATGCCCCCGCACACATTAGCGTTGCGTTAGAGTGGCATCTTTCAAAGAACATAAATATTATGTGTATACATGAATTGGTAGCCTCAAAGGCACCCACGACAATCATGAATAAAGTGATTTTGGATCATCTAAGGCACACCAAGCGATATCGCGTGGAGAATATGCTATGCCAATATAGTATTGGGGTCATGTTACAAGGAGACATTTCATCGAGTGCTTTGCCCATATTATATCAAGGTGTCTATCCTGAAAAGTGCCAGTGGTTAAACTATGCAGTGAGAAAACCATATAAAGAAGGCATGTGCTAGAATCATGCCCACGCCAACCCACAAGGAACAAAGAGCCATGGACTTATAAACATTGGCAAGGCATTTAGAAATCAAGGACAAGGAAGTGTGATGCATTTGACAAGGGGAAAGGATACTAGTAGTTTAATGTCAAACACCGAGAGTGTAATGAGTCCAAATGCCAAAATGAATGTAACAACTTGCATGGAGCTGCAAATAGAATTATGGCACCTGCACAATATATCCAATGCATCAATGAAGGCTTGGAAACTTTTGATCTAGCTTTATGGGATGTGATAAGGGATAAATCTTTTAAATACACATAACAGTGTACATACACAACACAAAAGTGATGCCACAATCAGTGCATGAAGAACATGAGCTGCAAAGCATCCCCGCCAAGGAAATAGAGATACCACCCATAGTTTTGGCCCCAAGGAGTTGTTAGAAGTTGATGCTGACTTGGACTCATTCTGCAAGTCGCAGTTCCCTTTATCAAGCTTGAGAGTCACAATATCGCAGTCCATGGGTAGCCAAAGGGTGCGATTGTATTATAGTGCGACCATGCAACCTCTAGTAAGTTTCACTCCCACCTGGTCGCATTATTGCAAGGATCTACTTGCTTCATAAAGACCACTGACTTTCTTTTATATTTACGAAAAGGGTTGCGGTAAAGACAGTTGAATTTGTGATTATTATTATGTGAAGTCTTTTTATACTCCCATTGATAGCCCAACTAAGGCACAACCATCTCATCCACTTCATGTGTCGATTCTAGCAACCCCGGGTGAATGGAAGAGGAACGAATTAGCGAGATCGACCCCGGTACCCCATGAAGTGCCACTGTGGCTTATGATATGTTCACATTTCATAGGGAGACTATCTAACTGTCGTACCTTTTGGGATTAATATTTTACTGACAACGAGTCATGGTGGTTCACAACAGCAAGATTTGACGCGTTATGGATGTCCATCTGGGCCTATTCCAATCCTCCCGGACCTACACAACCCCGTAACATCCCATGATCTCTTTGAAAGGGAATGAAGGTAGAGTCATCATGGTGCTGCAATAATATGGATAAATCAATGCACCAGGGCACTCGTTAAATCACAGTACCCCCCTCGAATGTGACTTTGCGACCTCTCCAAATTTTCCAGGTCTAAAAATCGCCCCCAAAGCAAGTAGAGATTGGTGCGACCTCTCCTGTCCTGCGACTACCACGACTATGCCACCAATTTTCAAGAATCTCCTCCAACAAGTCATGAGGTCGTAGGCATGACCAGTGATCAAAGTGCGACTTCCAACAAGATGTGATTATGCGATTCCTTGATTGTGATTCTGTCCACCTTGTTTAAGTCACACTTCTAAAATGATATTAGTTTGAATACTCTATTCCAATTTGAATTTTCTTTCTTCGCTCATGGGAAATATTGACTGGGAATTTGAGAAATTCAAATAGGTGTGGGATGATTTAAAATAGGGAAATTTCAATTAGGCAATAAGAGAACACATCTAATTTCAAAGAGAATTCAAACGAATATGAAGAGATATCATATTGGATTGAAGAGTTTCTGAGGAAACTTCGGGGGGTGATACACTATTTTGAGCAGGAAACAGGGGTTGGTTAGTTCCGACCAAGATTTTGGACTCGGATCCCCATAGATACCTCCTACTACCAGAAGGGGCAACATTTTGATCTCACCGTTGTTGTTTTTCCTACTGCATTTTGTTATTGCCACGACAATTCTAAGACCAATATCCTATCCCAAAGATGAGGGAGCTATATTTCCTATCCTAGGAAAAAGGAAGCTATACGATGAAGAACGACCCATCACCAACACTTACACAAAAATGGACTATTTCTTTCCCCTTAAACTGTTCATTCATTAATTTATCTCATTTATTTTCTTTGACTGCCATATGTTTATCATGGGTTTTAATTGATGATTATGTCCATGCAAGATTATAATTGGAGAATTATTCAAAGCTTATGAGGATTATGGAGCATTTTTCCATCCCAAAGGGTTGCGACCATAGCACATCCAGAGAAAG
Organism: Pinus tabuliformis; assembly: GCA_031772625.1. Lineage (NCBI taxonomy): Eukaryota > Viridiplantae > Streptophyta > Pinopsida > Pinales > Pinaceae > Pinus > Pinus tabuliformis. The sequence goes on along the minus strand of CM062805.1, from coordinate 695,582,901 downwards.
CCACACATTCATCGGTTGCTCAAAGTTGCCTCAACCACAAAAGTTAGAAGGAAGAAAGCAAGATGTTGTTCCATGCATAAAGAAAACAGTTTATCATGAAGCTTCCCTAGCTAAAGTTCTCCTCCAGCAAGCTGGATGGTCCCTTGCGGGCTTCAAGAACCCCTCAATAACCCTAAGGCACATCACCAGAAGATTGATGTATGCATGCGAAGCATAGTGGTAAGAGAACTAGCTGGTTCAAGAACCAAGCATCTGCATCATTGTGGCATATGGGAAACAAGCATTCTATGGTTCCAATGACCCTCTACATCCCTCCCCTCTCTCTTTCATCATAACGTAAATTTCACCCACCATCATATTTGGACTGATGTGGGCACATAAAATCATTCTTGGCATGAGAAAGAAGTGGGCAAACCCAAGAGTCACGGGGGTAGCGGAAGGGACACGAGGGAAGGCCAAGGGTCACGGTAGGTGAACAATCACCTCATCTCTATAAATGCTTCCCTAAGCCTCATTTAGATGGACTTTTAGCACTTGAGTTGAGGCAGAGATAAATAGTTGATGTATGCTTGAGAGCTAGGGTCACTAAGCTCTTGGTAGCTAGTAGAGTGGATCTGCAGTGGGTTTAGGGTTGTGGCATCGGGCGATGTATGAACAACCCATGTTCCACTATTGGGTATTGACCAATTGCATGATATGTATTTGAAGTTGCAGCAATATTAATAAGATTTTTTTCTTTTACCTTTTGTACTAATTCTCATTCTTACTCATGGTGGTTGTATTAGTTGTCTGGTACCTTCACCATATTTGTATGTGTGCTTGCATATGCGAGATGTTATGTACTGATACATAGGTGTTGCATTTATGTTTCACTTTCGAATCTATGTTTACTTGTCCCTTTCCATGTCGGTAACCTATGGCGAACTACTTTGCAATTGACCTCCGGCATGTTCTTGTTTATTATGTCCGATGGGGTTTTAGCTCACTAATCCCTCTCATCGTTTATCTCTTCTTATCATTGTTGTGAATTTTTGGCACCTCTTTCTGTAATTTGTCAATCTTAGGCTGATTTTGTTTCTTTGCCCAAGATCTTCATTCTTGCCCCACTTTGGCATCTTCTCAATTGATAACCAAGAGCAGAAAACATTCATGGTGGCAGCCATGCCCACATACTAGATGGCGCTCCTATCCCAAACGATGTGAGGTCTAATTGGGACCTCACACTGGGGAGACCCCTTAGTCGTTGGTCGTACATTTTGGCCCGTCAACAAGTTCCAAGTGCACAAATGAATTTTGTGGCGCTTCAACCTCCAAACCCTAAACTCTAGGGCTTGAAGTACCTCACAAGATAATAAAAAATCGACACTCCCTCTTAGTGAGGGAAGTACCTCCAAGACTAGGAAGTAGCTCATCATCATCATCACTATTCACAACACTTGGCTAACACCTAGCGCTCACAATTGCAGCAATCCCTGTAGCATGACCTATGTGTGTCTTAGAAGTGTCACTATTAGTAGAAGCATCTTGATTCTTCTTCTTCTCCTGGAATTTCTTCTAGTCTCTCCATGACTCCTTCTTGGAAGTTGTAGGAGCACCCTTTCTCTCCACTAACCATGCAATCTTCTTAGGTTGCAAAGTCTTCCTCTAAACCTGCAAAATCCATCTAGAACTCGACTCTCTCTGAGTCTCCAGAACCTAGACCTTCTTTTCTGGAATCAGTAACTACCCCTCTGAAGCCTGCACCTATACCTTCTTCTCTAGAACTTGCACCTGGTCTTCCTGCTTCTTCTTCCCATGATCCATAGGCTTGCCTGTCAGCCTGTATAGACCATGCTCTCTTAACTCCAAGCATAATACCCATGAATCTAGAGCCTTTGGGCCTGAGTCTTACCTTCCCATCCTGTAATAAGACCTCAAAACTCTTCTTCTTGATCATTGAGACATATATTACACTAGATCTGAGTCCTAGTACAAACAATACATCCTAGACCCACATCACCTGTCATGTCTCCATCATGAATGGCAACATAACTCCCGATCCTCGGTTCTCCTTCTTACTCTTGTTACCCAACACCATGTGTAACTTTGATTCCCATTCAAGTAGAGTCTCAAAAACCTTCAGTGACCCTATCACATGTTTGGACACACCATTGTCCACGTACCATCCATCCTTATCGATAGTGCCCTGTGAGAAATGAGAGATCATAGTAAAGTCCTCCTCCTCCAACCTCCTGGTGAGAGAATCTATCTCAACAGAGGTGGCAACAATGGTGACCTGCTTCCCTTTCTTCTTCTCATCTTCTCCCATATTCTTCGTCATAGGACATCTTGATGAAAAACGATCCATCTTGCCACAATTAAAATACTTGATTTTACTCAAGTCCTTATTTTGCTTACCCTTCATTCATGTTGCAAGTTCCACATCATCATCTGAATCCTTCTTCTTTGGATGAAGATCCTCATCATGAAAATCTTCCTGAAGGAAGTCATCCCACAACCTATTCCAGTCTGACAACTTCTCTTTGGAAACGATCCCCTTGATGAAGGGTTTCCATTCCTCGGTGAACCCTTTGAAAGCAATCCTCACCATATCAAAATCTGAAATAGTCACATCGATGACAACAAGCTCATCTATGACCTGATACAATCTTGTCAGATACGAAGTCACTCCTTCACCCTGTATCATCTTGTTGGACTTCAACTTATCTTCCAACACTAGTACACGATTTAGTTTCTTATTCTGGAACAAAATATGAAGAGTCATACACATCTTATGTGCAATGTTCTTCCCAGCAAAATGAGATATTAGGGGATCCTTCACACCATCTAAGATGATCAATCTCGCCCTCGTATATGAATTCTCGTACACTTCCAACTCATTTGGGTCAGTTGGCTTCTTAATGGATTTCTTGGTGAACTCCCAGTTCCTGTTGGCCTACAAGACCAACTTGATCCTTTCCTTCCATGGACTATAGTTGGATAACCCCTCCAACATGTCCTCATATTAGAGACTAGCCTGCAACTTCGACATTGTAGTGATCCCTTCACTTACAATGTGACCAACTCCCTCTTAAGTTGTACTTTGTTGTGTACACTTTGATTCACTATCTCCCAAAGTAGCTCTGACACCCTATGATACCATATTTATTTTCCACAACCTTGGTGCTAGGATAGAATCTAAAAATCTCTTACGCTACCAAACCAAGAATCTCAACAATGCTAATTTTCATAGCAGAATATAAATAGAATTAAACCACACATGCACAAGTATAGACAACTTTTTACAAAATATTATACAAATATGAACAACAACCCAATATTTTCTATATTAAACCAAGTAAGTAATACAACAGTCTAGGGATCCCATACAAGGGATAATGGCCCTCAATTATCCACAAGTACAAGAATATAAGATATAATGACAATCTTGTTGCTCTAGTGCACAATCAAAACCTCTATGTCGTATCTCAACCTATCAATCCTTCGCTTCCTTTCTACTCTCTAGCCTCCCCTTAGTCCATCAAAGGACAACCATAGAGAATCTAGGAGGGCTACCACCTATCACTATTGTAAGTCACTTCTGCTCCAATGGACATGGGATGCTCCAATCTTCTCTTCTAGGCTAGACAACACCCGAGCTCCAATATGCCAATCTAGCAGTCCATTAGTCCATCAATGTACTGCACATTAGGCTCCAATATTCACCCAAACTTCAGCTGTCAAGCTCTCTTTATGACTGCTTGTCAAGGGCTACTTTGGGTCACCAACATGCTGCCCTCCACCACTCCAAAGGAACCCAATCCAATCACTATAGAATTTGTTCCTAGTTAGGGTTTTTAATCAACCAATACAACCCTAACACACGGCTCCCATAGGTTGCAACTAATCTCATCCAAATTGGTCTAAGTCTAGACCCAATACAAGTCAAATCTAGCTGCAAACACATCCCAAGTTTGGTGTATGAATTGATGTATGACTATGATCTGCTTAGGGCATAACTGTGATCCACGTTAGCCCTAAAAAAACACCTTCGCAATCCTTTCTCTAGCTACAATTTCCCTTTTCTGGACACCTTTTCCTATATGCTATTGATATGGGCACATATTAACCCACAACCAGTCCTACATAGCCATATTCGTAGGTGTTAATTCTTGCAACCAACCCACAACAACCTCCAAGGCTTACGGCCTGCATAAAACAGAGAAACCCGCACTTATTTGACACCAAAATAGACCTACGTTTACATTCTTATCTTCATCCCTACTGTAGGATGAAAAAATCCTTCAAACATTCATGCAAAGACTACCAAACAACCCTTTCCTCCTTCTCTGAAATGCCTTCCATCTTGCGGCCAAATAGAAGGTCCCTTATCCCTTAATCAAGTTTCTTCTTCACTCTTCTTGATGCCCTTGTATTGGACTCTTGTATGTGTTGAAATAGTCCTAATTCACCTGTTATTTATATGAAACAAGAGGTTTCCACTGAGTTTCCAAAATGACATGTCTTTTGGACATTTCCACTTCAAACCTACATGACTTGAATGCCAAAAAAACCATTTTCAACTTCAAAAATTCATAACTCGTCCTCTACAAATTGGATTTTGACGATTATCATTGCGTTAAATTCTCCTCACCATCCTCTATCATCTCCATCCATCACATGTCAAAAATTCTTCATGGTTTTGGCCCAAACATTGATGGGTGAGAAACCCCAACCTTGGGTTCCAGGCCCACAAATGTCTTTTGTGGCACTTCAACCTCCAAACCCTGAACCCTAGGGCTTGGAGTACCTCCCAAGCTACTTAAAAATCAACATCAAATACTTCAGAAATTTATTAGTCTCCCTTTCAACAACAACATGAAATTTTTAAAATATTTCAAACACCTCACCTTTACTTTTGATAGCATAGCCCCAAAACTTTTTGGATGCATCATCTATGAATGTGATAAAATATGAGGCTCATCCTAAAAACTTAACACTCATCACCCCAAACACATCAGAGTGTATTAATTCTAATATATATATTTCATGTCTAATATATATATATATATATATATATATATATATATATATAAACATACATATATATTAGACATGAAATATATATATTAGAATTAATACACTCTGATGTGTTTGGGGTGATGAGTGTTAAGTTTTTAGGATGTATAAACATATATATATATATATATGAGATAAAATATGAGGCTCATCCTAAAAACTTAACACTCATCACCCCAAACACATCAGAGTGTATTAATTCTAATATATATATTTCATGTCTAATATCTATATATATATATATATATATATATATATATATATATATATATATATATATGTTTATATTTTATATATATATATATATATATATGTTTATATATATCTATATATATATATAAATATAAACATATATATATATATATATATATATATATATATATATATATATATATATATATTTATATTTATTTATTTATTTATTTATTTATTTATTTATTTCATGACCACCTCTCATAAAAGAAGAGTTTTTTTGCCTACCATAAATGCAATGCTCACAAAGATCAAGTTCATAATATTTCAAACCTAGAAGTAGATTTTTACCAACAAGAAATTTTAGGCCCTTTTCACTCATGTTGTCCAAGCACTTATGCCATAACTCCATTGAGTTTTCTTCTTTTGCAATAGTAGTTGCATCTAATATCTTTGTTGTTTCCTTTATTATATACAAGGTTCATGTGTTTAATCCTTTAGCCAACACTAATGATCCTTTACTAATTTTCTAGTCACTTTTTTCAAAGGATGTGGAGTAGCCTTCATCATCCAGTCATCCCATAGAGATCAAATTCATATGAATCTCTAGAACATACTTAATTTGTTTCAACAAGATACACCATCCATCATTTATCTTGGTTCGAACATCTCTCATTCCGATAATATTACAAAAAATATTATTTCCTTAACGTACTCTTCCATGATCACTTACTTCATATGTAATAGAATTATTTTTGCATGGGGTCACATGGTAAGATGCCCTAGAATCAAATAGCTAATCAATGCTACTACCAGAAGTATATAAACATGTTTCTTCTACTAAAGAAATAAATAAGACATCATCTTCAAAAGCTACAACAATGGTTTCACCTTTATTTGTGTTGCTTAACTTTTTATTTGCGTTGATTGATTTCTTTTCCTTATGTTCCTTCTTCCAAAACCAACAATAATTTTTCTTATGTCATAATTTTCCACAATGAAAACAAGTAAGTCTTCATGTTTTTTATTTTGAACTACCTCTTGATTTTTTCATGAGCCCAAAAGAAATTGCAAGATTTTCACTATGGTTGTATAGTACATTTTCCTTCTCTTCCTCCTCAACATATTTTAACACTAGTTTTATATCGTGCATATAACCTACCTCCACCATCTACCCAACCAAACTATCTAGCACTAGAAAATACAAACCCTCATCAAGCCTTCCAAATACAACTCTCTTCAATCATTTCCAAATTGCAAAGAGGAAAATGATTAACTAAAGAAGGAAGCCACCAAGAGCACCTAAAACTATCAGTATTTTGTTGGTAGTGTTATGTGGGATTTATGATCGCGGATAGAAATATCTCCCCTACGTTTAGTGGCTAACCTAGAACAAAAAAATGACAAAGGACCTAATGTTTTCCTTAAAGTAAGTAGATGAGGGGAAGAAACTTGGAATATCTCGTATGTTTCACTTCTCCTTTGGCTTGAATGCTCCAATCCTAGATCCAGTTGCCAAAATTAGAACCTGCACAACCAGGCAATACAAGCCAAGAAAATATGAGATCTATGTACCATCATCTATCTACTTCATTCAACAGATCAATATTGTATTGAAATACATGAATTAACGACATCACATATAGCAAAACAAAAGAACTCTTCGTATTGATATAAATGGAGTGATTTACAACCATAAATATGTGTTGATATTATAGAAGAGCTACTCCAAGTTGTTGACTTGTCCTTCCTTTGTCACAAAGTGTGCCTCCAATCACCCTAAATGCATGAAAGGATAACTCTCACAACAATAGCATAAGGGTAGAATCACTCTCCAGAAGGCAAACCCTTGCATATGGAAAGCCGTAGATATATAGAGGAATGAGGTAAGTTGGGAGTTCTTATCCTTTTACCAATATTGGGATTGAGATCCACTCTTGATGGGAGGATGAGATATAAGGATAAGTGATGGAAACTCCAAGTTAGGATAGGATAGGATTCAAAATTTTATCTGAGGTAAATGGTTACAACAGATCCTGGAAGCTTCTAGAAATGGAGGCTTCAGCATTCTATCCTTTTTCTCGAACTTCTAAAACCAACACATGTGCAAGGAGAGCAACCTGTAGGTGATCAACGCAGGCCACAGTGGAGAAACTAGTAGGTTAACATTGTCCAGCAAGAGGCCATCATGTGTTGGTCCTAAAACAAACTCAGATGATGCAGTTTAGGGCATAAACTATGGGGAATGAGATATTCGTGCTTAGGGCTTTGGGAAATGATGATGTAAAGTGGGAATAGGATGTGAATGATCCCATTAGGAGGTTGATTTATTAGATGAGACAAAATAGCCTATAACAGAGTGCCCCCTAAAGTGAAAACTCAAACATAATGACTGATGACTGAAGTGCTTTACCTTGTGACATGTCAGGATCAAGAACAACCAATGAGCTTCATCTTCTATTACAATACATTTACATCATGACATTCTTTTGTTGAGGGAGGCATACCCATACTCAACACATAAGCTAACATTGCATGTATAATGATCAAAATACATGTCCATTGATGACTGATGGTGGACCCTTAATTGGATGATTGTCAGTATGATCGTAGCCATCATACATAGTGATCTTTGTATAATCCTGAATTCGTAGCCCAGATGGTGGAAACTAGATCTAGTGTCTTCTATCTCATTCACACGACCAATTAATGTACGAGTCTAACCATGTGAATCAATGAGCTAAACTCGAACATGGTAGAGACCATCTGATTACCGACCAATGATGTAATTCGTTAACAAACATGAGAGAAACCATCAATGATGTTAATGGCTCTCAAGGTACTCAAGTATAATCTGTATGGTGTGAATAAATGAGTTGATGTCGAACACCACACAGAATCTTTCGGTCAAAGGCCACTGATGTAAACATGTTGCCGAGAGCAAGGAAACTTTCCATTGGTGTATGCAAGCACCAAGGTACCAATGACCCATCACAGGAGGGCCTTGATGTATCCCCCATTAATGACAAGAAATAGTTATGATGATTGAGACAAAATGATCAGAATGATGCTGATATGGAACTGGATCAGGAAAGGAAAACATGGAATGAAGGCTTAAGAATATTGTAATGAATATCAACTGAATGACTTCTCTTGACCACATTGGCGACACTGAAATGGAGTAGGAAGCATTGACCCAAAACCGAAATGGAGGTTCTTTGAAGGTATGATGAACCGAAAGACAAGCATATTACCCAACCCAACAACCATGGAGATGAAGTGGAAGAGTGTCATGTTCAAGAGCGACTCGTTGCCATTAACAAATGGAGTACCCTGTTTTCCTAATTTCCCCAACCATACCGATCAATAACTCTTTATTTTTTAACAAGCTTGAGGAGGATAACATATGTTTGATATTTAAGTCCATCCTTTGGATGAATCCGTCTGAGTATATTTAACAAGCCCTGAGAAGGAGTGGTTCGACCCCATCATGATTGACGAGTCCATCGTTTTTTTATGTTTTAACGAGTCTAGAAAGGGTACAAATCAACATATTTTTCATGTTTAGAGAGTTTGAAAAAGAGGCGAAAAAGAAAACTCCAGATGTCCCTTTTCATAGGTAGTCCCTTAGATCTAGAAAGGTAGAAAACAATACCCAAGAGAACCTCTTATCCATGTTCAACTAGGGTATTCCTTTTTCGTAGTTAGTCTATTTTAGTCCGAAAAAGGGTTAAACTTATACTGAGCATACATATTTTCATTTACTCTTACAAGTTTGCTAAGATAAGTGCTCAAAAATATTTTCATGTTTTGGGAGTCTGAAAAGAGCTAAAAGAGGACTCCAAGGGGTTCCTTTTTCGTAGGTTTAAAGAGCTTGAAAAAGAGGTAAACGTATACTCTTTGGTCAAAAATAATCTGTGTAAAGAACAACAAAATCCATTAACAGTTGTCGACCTGCTCAGAACAACACATAAAGGATTAAACATAATTGTTTCATAGTAAAAATGAATCATCACTAAGTCAAAACATTAAATATGAATAAAATAATGAACAATATGACCATAGTGTGGAAAATACCAAATTTAAATTATGTGATTGATCCAAAAGACATCTATTCCACACTATGGATCACAAAAGTCTTATATCTAATAATATGACCATATATACTCAAAATGACTATTATTTTTTACTATTTCACATTTACCTCTAACAATGAGAGTTCTGAGTATTTTTTCCCTCGACCTTCTGTAGCTAATTGTGGCTAACCCAGTGGACGATTTCGAGTATCATCGATTCCAGGTAGGAACTAAAACCTTTCTCTTTATTTCAATGGTTCCATTTTGTGATTTCAAGAAAACATTTTGAGTTTTTGAGGGTTGTGGGGTTCTAAGATTCTACCCTAGGACCAACATAGGCCCAGAGGGTCAAAATGTGCATTACACGTAGGCAGACATGCACTACAAACAGAGCTGCAACTCTTTGGGTTTCTCTTTTGGGGTGCATTGGGCACAAATCTAAATCTTGTTTATTAGTTTTCCCTCAAAATTTGACAAGTTTTTTGCATGAAAAGGATCCTAATTAATCTATTGTTAATGTTTCAGGGGTTCATCAACACAAAATGGATTTCGTGTGGAGAGAAAGAGAACATGAGGAACATGATTTAAATGCAGCAAATGATCCTGCTACCAAACAAGCTTTAAAGAATTGTGGATTGCTAAAATTCGTTTGGCTTCCCGGTATGAGGCAATAGATGGAGTTGTTGAAATACCTTGTTCGTTCATGGGATGTTTAGGCACAAGTGTACAAGTTTGGGGAACATATACTGGAGATAAAGGTAGATGATATCTACTTTCTGATAGGACTCAATTACCTTTGAGAATGACCTTATTCATTATCACAATATTGGCAGGTAGCTCCACATTACAAATGGCAAGAACATCATATATGTAATATGGATTAGAGTGTCTAGAGCCAACACTCTTTAACTGGAGCAAAGGAGTTATGGTTAATATGAAAGAACAACTAACTAAATCAAAAGAGGGAAAACTAAAGAACTTTGTATACGGTGTGATCTTAGTTTCATTTGCATTGGAGTGGGTTCCATTACTTCAACTTCAGCATATCATACTCGAGCTTATCGATTCGAGGGTGCCACAGATTAGGAGGTGGATAAATCACATGTCCCGACATGTAGGGACGTCGGTGATCAACTTCTCACCAACCTTCTTCGAATGGTTGTGGAGACAATTTAACATGATAAAAAGATCTCCTTACATAGGCATGGATTTCCATGATGGCCATGAGCTCGTGCTTCTTGAGGGTGAGGAATGAGGTGCTACATGTAAGAAATTTAAACCTTTTAATTTTTGAAATTTTTACAATTTTTTGTGGTTTTTAACATTTCCGAGACTAAACTATTGATGTTTCATGTAGATGTGGGACCAATTTGACCTATCAGTGCTTCATATCTCCATCGTTTAGAGGAACGAAAACAAGAGGAGGTAGAAGAACCATCACGATTCGCTACAGTGGGACGGGATATAATACGGGATCTAGATGTAGCAGAGGTAGAGCGCCACATGGAAGGGTTGACACATGGAATTGATGATATTATGGTCGGACAACTTCCATTACGACTTCAACGATACACCATAGGGGTGCCTGGTCATATTGGTCAACTACCGCAAAAGATGGCTCATGCAGTGTCATTCTATCATGAGCACCTTTGATTATGTCTACTTAGATCTTGCATGTAGTTTTTTATATGGGTGATGTATGCCATATGTGTCTCAGGCACAAATTTTTGTAAAACTAAACTTATATATATCTATATCTATATCTATCTATCTATCTATCTATCTATCTATCTATCTATCTATCTATCTATATATATATATATATATATATATCTATATATATATATATATATATATTTAGTGTTTTTGGGTTTCTATTGTATTTTCAATATGATGTGATGTGAATTGAAAATTAATTACATTTGTTAAAAATGTTCATCTAAACCATGATTAGCTATGGCATCTTTCAATGTGTTTAGATTTCTAGAAATGTGTTCATATTATATGAAATCGAAATGTATTTCTAGAAGGCGTACTGTTAAAACCATGCGTAAGATGGTGGGACTTCTAACTAAATAGACATTAGCAAGTTGTAGTAATATGAGTTGTGAGTCAAGTATGACAACTAAATGGAGGATACCATGTGCAATAACATCAAACAATAGCTTGACCACTACGCTATACTCAACAATTTTGTTGGTGGAGTGACCAATACAAATCCCTTTCACACTCACTAACTCGCCATTTGGAGCAAAGATAGCCCATACAGAGAAAGATAGGTTCCGAGTACTACAAATGGCACCGTCAGCATAACAGATTAAATTTTAAAGAGATACTGACATCTGCAAACCAAACGTAAGATGGAATAAACATAAACCATGTCAAACTCTAAAAAGACACACTGCAAACACACTCAACACACCTATAGAAATTATGTACACAGTGAAAACTACACTTGAGATCAAGCATAGTATTTTTGGAGGTATAATCCATTTCTAGGTTGCGCCAAGGGAACTCCATCAAAATATACTAACTCATAGGCCCCTTTTTCAAGGACTTGCTTGAAAATCTATGGACCTAACCACATAGGTTGAAACTTCCCTAAACCTAACTTATCAGACTCCTGGTCATATAGCAGGACAAGGTATCCTTCCTAAAAGGCACGAGGCTTAACACTTTTGTCATACTGTGCCTTGATGCGTATTTTATGAGCTTCATTAGCTATAACATCATCCTGTTGGGTTTCATCCAAACGAGTCAGATGTAAAAGACACTCCTCCTCTACGAAGGTGGCAAGAAGAAGTTCAATAGCTAGTTTCAATGATGGAATTTCGTATTCAATTGGGAGGATAACTTCTAGACCATATACAACCTTAAAAGGTGTAAATATGGTAGTCGTCATGACTGAGGTTCGGTATGCCCATAAAGAAGCGTAAATGAGAAAATGCCAGTGTGATTTGTGGACCCCTACCATGTGTTGAAGCATCGTCTTAAGAAATTTGTTGATGGCATCAACCTGTCCATTAGCCTAAGGATAGTAGGGAGTGGAACTTTCATGGGAAATTCCAAACTTTGCAGTTATTTAGGTCATATATGATTCCATGATTTTTTTTCCATGATTCATAAATATTGCTTGTGGAACACCAAATCGTGTGATGATGTGGTTGAAAAAGAAGTATTCAACCATTTCTCCATTGTTGTTAACTGTAGGCATCACCTCGACCTATTTAGTAAAGTAGTCAAAAAATACAATAATATAACCATGCCCCCCGGGCTAGTGAGGGTTACATGTCATGAAGTTGATACCTCATTTCGCAAAGGGACCAACAACAATAACGAGATGCAACAAAGCGAGCAGAGCATGGTTCTTACACCCATATATATATGGAATGCATGATACTTCTAGACAACGAGGATGCAGTCTTGAAAGATGGTAGGCCAGCAGCAACCAACATGCAAAATGTTACTTGTGGTAGCATAACCAAATAAATGTATGCCACATTCCCTTGAGTGGCATTCAATTAATACATTCTGGACTTCCTCAAGTGTGAGGCACCTTCGTTAGATCGTATCGATACCACAATGGTAAAGGGTGTCACTGATAAGGATGTAATTTTGGGCTTGGTAACAAATATGTCGCTGCTCTAAGCAAGAGGTATTAGACCAAAAAGTCTGGGTCAGGAGATAAATTAGGAAATCTCCATACCATGGGTTAGATGACGAGAATAGAAATAATGACTCATTGGGAATATAATATTCACATGTAGATTCTGAATCAGGGGAAGGGATATCACATATTAGTTCCATGAAAACTAGGGATTTATTCGACTTATATTTGATGAACTCCAGGTTGAATTATTGTAAGATGACAATCCATTTTGAGTACTAACCCCCTAGCAATTGATGTGACAAAATGTATGTCATAAGGTTGCAAACTGAAATGACTATAGTTTTACGAAGTAAGATGTAATGACGAAATCTTTGGATGGCTTGAATGACCACCAAAGCCAACTTTTCTACATGGGAATATTGAATTCCAGTATCTTTAAGATTATGACTCACATAGTAAATGGGATGTTAAGTCCCTAAATCATATTCTTGGACCAATACAATTTCTATAGTATAAGTGGAAGCAACAAGATATAGGAATTAATTGCGCTGATAGTCAAGGGGATATAGAAGATATGCCCGAACCAGTACATATTTCAGGGCATCAAATTCTTTTTGAGCTACGTCATCCCAAAGGAAGGGAACTCCTTTTTTTAGGAAACAAGTGAATCCTTTGGTTAATTCAAAGTAATTAAGGGTGAATATTCGTAGTAAGTTATCTTTCCATTGAAGTCGTTGAAGCTAAACTAATGAAGAAGGTGCAGAAAAATCGACAATTGCCTCTACTTTCAATGGATCGATATGAATTCCTTGTTTCGATATAACAAAACCTATGAGTCTACCAGAATAGACACAAAACACACATTTGGGTGGGTTAAGTTGAATATTATAATGTATACAATGAAGGGAAATAGCCCGCAGATGCATTGGGTGATCAGTTTGATGTTTTGAGTGAGCAGGGAGGTCATCCAAATATGGTTGAGCAATGTGTTTGATATCATGAAAAGTGTAATCCATGGCACGTTGAAATGTAGCCCCAAAATTCTTTAAACCGAATGGGAGTTTCCCATAGGATAAAGTGCCTTAGGGACAAATAAAAGAATTTTTAGGTTGGTCTGCCAAGAGAATGTTGATTTGATTATAACCCAAAAATCCATCCATGAAAGAATAAATTTCGCAGCCAGCACAGTCATCAACAATATGGTCAATAAATAGGATGGGATAATTGTCCTTCGGACATGCACGATTCACATCCCGATAATCGATGCACACTCGAATGGTGCCATGTTTCTTCATGACATGGACTACATTCAACACCCAATTAGTGAAAGGAATGAGGTATATGAAACCAACTTGAAGAAGTTTTTCAACTTCAGCTTTAATATCAACAAACTTCTTGGGATGGACCGAACATAGGTGTTGTCAGACTGATTTGGCATCAGGATACATCTTTATTTAACGTAAAACTATATTTGAATTGAAACCCGATATCTCCTTGTAGGTCCAGGAAAAGAAATCTCAGAACTCATGAAAAAGGGCTTGATAAGTCTCGATCTCGAATGGAGAACAAATTCTCCAATGTGTAGATTTTCGACAACACCTAGCTTAATGGAAATACCAAGAAGTATTGTCTCTTTGATATTCGAAAGATTCTTTTTTGAATCAACCTCATGAATAGACATAGAATTCGTAAAAATATCGACAGAATTGGGAGATTACACATCACTAAGACTATTCTCAACGGAATCCGATAAGGAGGAATGATGTTGTTGTTCATCCCATGGCATATCGTCCAATATCATGATTTGTGTAATTCTTTCATTGATATGGAATACATGTGAGAAAGGACTGGAAGATGTACCATAGTCCAGTGATCTGTCTACCTAATTAAACAAATCAAAAGAAGAAACCACACAATCTGAATAAATGGCTTCGTAATCTAGCTCAATGGGTTTTAGCGGCATTTTGTCGCCAAAAATTTGGATGTCAGTTTTGTATGGTACAATCCACAGATTGATCAAGATAGTAGAAGATGATATCATGTTGATATAGGCTACCGAAGACGAGTTTTCAAGAAGGAGAGGAGGAGGGAGTGGAAAGGTCCCCATGAGTGAAGAATCCTTCAACAATCCAACTCCAACATGTTGATATGACTGTAGCCTTTGCTCCACAAGAGGGACACTTCCAGTAACATGTTAATCAAAGGTGAAAAAGGTGAATTGGTCTATGGATACAATCCCGCCTTTATGAGTAAATTCGATCATATGGAAGTAAGTTGAGACGACAACATCCATGACATAAACCGACATATGTCATAATAGAAGATTGCAATCAAGAGGTCCGTCAATAACTTTGACTTCTATGGACATCGTTTTGCCCCCCTAATTAAACTTGCAGGGAGTTCAAAATCCCATAAGGTTTGTGTGTTATTTTTTCAAAGGCTTTCAATGTAGCAGGTGACTGGCTCAATTGAGGAGAACCAATTTCCTTCCAGCAATACATGGACATAATGCAAGTCGACGCTCCCTCATCCATGATATAACGATAAATGATCTTACCACAGACAACGACTTGGATTATAAAGGCTAACTAAGCTGGAATTCGAGGGGTATATTTTTCATGAGAGAAAACAACAAGGTTGGAATTCGATGGATCCACACATCTGATAGCTGAAAGTAAAGTCCTCTTTTGGGTAGGGTAGTTCTGCAACACCTCAATAGTCGAAATAGTCAATGGATACTGAGCCAAGTCTTCAACTAAGTTATAATTTTGAGTAGCTCTTGCACGAGGGTTGAAAGCTAACTTATGAATAAGTCCCTTTGGAGGTTTAATAGTCAACTCAGTAGGAATTGACGACAGAGTGGGAGATAATGAGGATGGTGCCGAACTATTACATAGTAATTTGTCACTGTCCTCATCTCAGTCCCTCTGTTGTGTCATGTATCAAATACGCATGTCCATATCTTCCCAATTCTGCAAAAATATTAAACAGTGCTCTCTGATGCTGAAGACTGACCCTTTTTTCCTAAGTTTCTGCATCGTTGCTAATAAGCCATTAAAATGTGTGATGATCCCTTGTCGTGATCAGTCTCGTCACGACACCATCGCAGGTGTACACGTGTTTCCCGTGATGGTTGGATTTTAAGGCTCGGTGCGAGGCTCCCAACTATTTCTTGCGACGATTGATCTGAATGCATTGCTTCATTGCAATGTTGTTGTTGAGCCTTAGTTCATGACCTGTGACAGTCCAGATTTGGAAAATTTGTTCAAACAGTCGACCTTCTGGGTGTTTCTAGAGCTGGTTGTTGGGTCAGTTTGTGTCGCTTTTCCTCTTCTGGGATGGTGGTTCCACCTCTTGTGTAACCTCCCTTGAGGATAAGCTCCCTCTCCCTCATTTCATGGAGACTCCTTCTCCTATAAAATCACTCACCATTGCTATGATCTGCTAGTTCTTTAGTTCGGGAATTAGTGCTTGCTGGTTCTTTTGAGTTTGGTTTGAAGCTAAGTAGATAGCTTTGGTGTGAGTGTGACAAGTGTGGGATTGCTTATAGTTTGATAAGAGGTTGTGGAGTATCTTAACTTTGCATGAGGGCTTGATAGTGAGAGAGAGCTATTGTCCTATTTGGGAGATCCATTTTTAAGAGTGAATGCTTGAAGGAACATACTCACTGGACCCTCCGAGAAGACTTGCGATGTCAAGGCGTGGTTGTAAGTTTTCTCTTGTTTCATTTCTAATACAAGCAGTGATGATTTCCTATTTCTTGTGTATAATCTACTCGACAGCTTGTGACTCCTTGACTTTACAAGTAAATAGATCATTATTGTTCTTGGTTATGTGCTCTATTGTTTTCTTGTGGTGTTTCAAGTTGATTGCTCATTGAGGAGAAAGAAACAGAAGCTGGAGCAGCGCAACAGAAACTTCATCAACCACCGGTTCAAGGTAGGTCTCCAATGATGACTATTTAAGGGAATCGATTGTTGTTTTGTCTTTAATATGACTAGACCCACTCTAGGGCTAGAGGGGTTTCCTCTGTCCGAAGAGGGAACACTTTCCTTTATCACAAGTTGGCGACTTTTCTTGGAGTACTTTGTATGTTTCCTTCTTGTTTACCTTTGATTTGTTTTTTGTTTTAGTGTCTCCTGGAATTTGGGGGTTTGCACCTTCAGTTTTTGGATTGCCTGGGTCTATCTAGGAATTCCTCTTACTGTCTGGAAGAGTAGCCTGGTGTTTTTTTGGGAGTATTCACTTGTTTTTCCTTGTTTTTAAACCCGTCACTGGAAAAATTTTGACAACTGCGATGATGTCACCCTGTCCTCATTTTATAAACCTGTGCGTCGATGATCCCCTGTTGTACAGTCGTGACTTTTCCTGAAATCAGCCCATCGCAAAAGATAGGTGTACTTCTGCGACGACGTCTCTCTGTTGCTGCATTTACCCTTGCGACGATTGGCTTATTGTCACAAGTTGCTGGTTATATACCCACGACGATTCTTGTGCAAGTTGGTTTTACAACTTTGCCTCCTAGAATCATCGGTCTTGCTTATCCCCTGTTGTCTTCTCTCTCCCATCAGCTTCTCTTAGTTGCTTTTGTTGGAATTTACAGGGTAAGTTCCTCAGACAGAACACCAAAGGACACCGCTCACAAACAGATCACAGATCAATACACCAGTGTTTGACGTGGTTAAAACCCTCAAAGAGGGAAACAGTCCATGGCCTGAGCCAACGCGACCACTTCAGGCAATTTATTAATAAAAGAATGAAAATTTACATATGCTTCTCTCATAGATGGATTACCCTACAAATGACCCTCCATGCTCTTTAAATAGAGATCATGGACCAATCGGGTGTTAAGCCACGGATCAAGTGTCGGTAATATCGAGGAGAGAATGAACCGTCGGATCACTACATATCGTGATCATCTGATTGTAAGTTACAAAACGTACATAGTAAAGAAACACACTTTACCTAACTCTATACTAGACCAAGTTGTACTTAACTATTTCCTATGTGTCGGAATATCCTAACATCCCCCCTTAAGAACAACTTGGGATAGGATTGAAGGATTTACAAATATGACACAATAGGAGAAGGAAGGAGGCATTAGAGCCTATCCCCCCTTAGTGACAACTTCCTGAACTCCAACCATAAATCGAAGTTTAGTGAACTTCGCCTCTGTGAGAGCCTTTGTAAAGATGTCTGCAACTTGATCATCTGTTGAACAATATTGCACTTCAAGAACATGGTCATGAATGAGCTTTCTAATGAAGTGCATGTGCAGTTCAATGTGTTTGTTGTGTTGATGTTGGACTGGATCTTTGCATAGTTGAATGGCACTTTGATTGTCACACCAAAGTGTAGTCGGATGCTGCTGCTGAAAGCCAAACTCTAACATGACCTGACGAAGCCACAAGGCTTCCTTACTAGCTTCTACAGCACCACGATACTCTGCTTCTGCTGAAGAAAGAGAAATGGCACCTTGTTTCTTGCAAGCCCATGTAATAGGTCCTGAACCAAGAGTGAACACATAACCTGTAGTAGACTTCCGATCATCAGGGTCACCAGCCCAATCGGAATCAAGGAAACCAACCAATAGAGGAGATGCTTCGGCACTGTAATGAATCCCAAATTGAACTGTACCTCGAACATAACGAAGTATTCTTTTAGTTGCTTCCCAATCTGGATGGCCTGAAGCTTCTGCAAAGGTGTCAGGATCATAATTCACTGAAGCTTGAGCCCGTAAAGAAGAGGCTCTCTCGAACTGAGAACACGTACATCGCTGATTTGTAGGATCACCGGCAAGATCACCTGCTGCATCCCGAGTAGCACGGACCCATTTTGGAAGCTGAGGAGCTGAAGGAGGATCCTAAGAAGGTGGGGGAGGATTTTCATCCTCGCTTTCATCATCTGAAGAAGAAATATTTTCAAAAGTAGAAGAGATAGGGAGAGGTGGCACATCCGCCGAACTAGGCTCGCAGGCCGATATATTTTCAGCAAACTTTACATCTCTTCTAATGATAACATTTTTGGACTTAAGTGGAATAAATCTATATCCTTTGACATCTTCAGAATATCCAACAAAAATACATTTTTCACTCTTAGGTTCTAAAGCTTTATGTTTCTCATCTGGAATATGGGCCCATGCTTCACTTCCAAAAACACGAAAGTGACTTACATCTGGTTTGATTGAGCTCCATGCTTCTTTTGGAGTGATATTCTTTAAAACCTTAGTAGGAGTGCGATTTATTATGTAATTTGCACAGTTAATTGCTTCTGCCCAATAATTAAGACTAAGTCCTTTAGATTGAAGCATACAATTAGCCATTTCCTTTAAGGTGCGATTCTTCCTTTCAGCTACACCATTTTGTTGTGGAGTATATGGAACAGTATGTTGCATTTGAATTCCATTCTCAGTGCAAAAGTTGATGAATGTGTTTTTAACATATTCTCCGCCATTATCATATCTTAGCTTAAGAATTTGATGTCCAGATTGTTTTTCAACAAAGGCCTTAAAGGCCAAGAACATGTTAAATACTTCACTCTTGAGTTTTAAGAAGTATACCCAAGTGCGTCTGGAGAAATCATCAATGAAAGTTAAGAAATACTTGTAGCCAGAGAATGAAGCAACTGGAAGTGGACCACATAAATCACTATGCACGAGTTGTAAAGGGGCTGAGGCATGCCAAGAGGCACGTTTTTCAAAACTGTCCCGATGATGTTTTCCAAGTACACATCCGGAACAAACACCATCTCTGCAACATACCATTGGAAGACCTGTCACCATATTTTCTTTACATAGATTCTGAAGAGAGAGATAGTTTAAGTGACCAAATCACTCATGCCAAAGTTTGCTCACTTCATCATTATGAGCAACAAATATTGAGGGAAGATTTGATGACCCAAAGTTATGAAACTTATACAACCTTGTAGAATCATCAGCAATGCCAGTAGCTAAAATATGTCTAGGATCTCTTAGGTCCTTAATTACAACATCGTGAGGTGAAAATTCAACGATTTTACCTTCACCTGAATGGGTTATCTGATATACAGATAGAAGGTTGCAGGATAAGGTTGGAACACATAATACATCATTAAAATGACCATTGTCTAGATGAACAGTTCCAGTCCCTACAACACTAAGAGATCTATCATCACCAACATATATATTTTTGGTGTTGCAATCATTTAAAGAAGAAAACATGGCTTTGTTTTTGGCCATGTGATAAGAAGCTCCAGAATCAATGAGCCACTCATGAGAATGAGAAGAAGAAGATACATTTAGTGCATAGCCAGACCGAGATGCTTGACAACCACATGCAGAAAGTGCCATTCCTGAAGATGAAGTTGAAGTTGAAGATTGCTCCAAATGGATGTTATGCTTCTTCATTGCTGCTTCCAAGGCTTCCATCTTCTTAAAGCATTTGGATTCTAAGTGGCCATCTCGATTACAAAAGTTGCAATGTCTATCAGTCTTCTTCCCTTTGTTTTTATTTGTCTTATCATTTTGTTGAAATGATTTTTCATTTTGAGGCCGAAATTGCTTAGGACCCTTGTTTGGTTTAGGACCATTCTTTTTAGGATACAACTTCTTAGGATTCTTTGGATTTGGTTGCTGCTGGGCGGCTAACGCTTTCTTAGAAGAGTTTTCAAGATGAAGAAGACCAAGGTGTAAGAGTTTTTCTTGTTCTCTTATTAAATAATCACAAAAGGAATCAAAGGAAGGGGACTTGTAGGTTTGTCCTTGAGAAATGAAGGCTTCTCTTGTAGAATGGAAGGTGGAAACAAACATAGAATAGGCTGGTCCCAAATTAGTAAGAATGGAGTAGATAAGGTTACTATCTTCTTTCTTAACCTTAACACCTTCCAAGAGAAGTCTAAGGGTCTTGAACTTGGACAAAAAATCTTCAATGCAAGAAAAATTATTGGGGTCCAATGTAAGCAATTCATTTTCAAGTTGATGGGCTTTAAGTTCATTTTTAATTCCAAAGACTTTAGTAATCTATTTCATTGCTTCATCAGGAGTATCAAGTTCTGCAATATGGAATCTAAGATTTGGAGAAATAGACATCCCTATCAACCCACGTGCTTGGTCTTGTCTATTTTCCCATTTAGCTGCCTTGTCTTCATCTTTCGGTTTGGTCTCTTGGCCTGTGGCTATTCTGTAAAGACCTTTACTTCTAAGTAAATCCACAATGTAGGACCACCATTGGAAGTAGTTGGTGCTGTCAAGAATAACTTGGCATGGACTTTCCATTTAAAAAAAAAAACTAAAGCTATAGATGCTAAAACTAAGTGTTTCAATGGAAAGATCTCGAAAAATTAGGCTATTTCAAAAAAAACAGTTCTGAAAACAGCTTACGAATGAAGAAGTTATGGCTTTTTGAAGAAAATTTGATGCAGTCGCAGACGAAGTGCGGGAATGTGCGGAAATGAAAAATCCACCCCCACAAAATGGAGACTTGAACCCAAGACCTTTACTCTCATAAATTAGCTTTGCACCAAGTGAGCTATACAAAAAGTTTGAGAGAGAGAGAGAGAGGGGGGGGGTTGATGCTTTGGGTTGCATGCTTGCTTTGAGAAATCTCTTTTTCCCTGCAAAACAAAAAACACAAAACCCAACACGAACATACAAAAAAAACGAACCTTGCGGCTCGAAGTTAGCTTTAGCCGGAAACTAAATATTTTCAAAAACGAACCTTGCAGCTCGAAGTTAGCTTTAGCCGGAAACTAAATATTTTTCTCAATGTTTCTGATTTTCCGAGATCACACTAAGGCGCAGCGGAAAAGAGCATACGCATGAGAAAGATCCTTCCTTTCTGTTTCTGATTTTCCCAGATCACACAGAGTCGCAAGGCAAAGAGCATACATAGAAATGAAAGGTATAGATCTAGTAATAAAAAAAGCTAAATAAACAGAAAACTGAAATAAACAGAGAGAAAATAATTGTAAACTACAAATAAACACTATATACCTCTAGATCTTAAAAATGACGCAGCTAGGGCTACCGGAAACCTTTTCGTGTGAAACAAAAGGGGTTCCTCACTAGAACAGATGCTCCCAACACAACAGAGCATTCCTCTCGGCCCGAAAGCAATCAGAAACAGTAGATCTAGGAAACGGTAGTCGGATGTAGTTCTACCGGCTTCAGATTTGGATCACCAACGGACGCGACCCTCAAATAGCTCTGATACCATGTAGGAATTTACAGGGTAAGTTCCTCAAACAGAACACCAAAGGACACCGCTCACAAACAGATCACAGATCAATACACCAGTATTTTGACGTGGTTAAAACCCTCAAAGAGGGAAACAGTCCACGGCCTGAGCCAACGCAGCCACTTCAGGAATTTATTAATAAAAGAATGAAAATTTACATATGCTTCTCTCATAGATGGATTACCCTACAAATGACCCTCCATGCTCTTTAAATAGAGATCATGGACCAATCGGGTGTCAAGCCACGGATCAAGTGTCGGTAATACCGAGGAGAGAATGAACCGTCGGATCACTACATATCATGACCGTCAGATTGTAAGTTACAAAATGTACATAGTAAAGAAACACACTTTACCTAACTCTATACCTAACTCTATACTAGACCAAGTTGTACTTAACTATTTCCTATGTGTCGGAATATCCTAACAGCTTTGGCTGAGGCTTATTTCTTGTTGGCTTCAGTTGAGTGGATCTTGCCTCTTTAGCCCCGTGATCTAGCTATTTTTAGTTTTTCAAACCATTTGTCTGGGTTGCTTGTCTATCCAAGGTTCATCCGCAACCAACTTATTGTTTTGCTTGAAATTTTTGCCACTTGTTTTGTTGGTCGATTTTTGGTGTTGATTCTTGAAACAGTTTTTTATGATTGATTTGGTTTCTTCACTACCAAGCATAGATTACAATTGTTTGGATTGATCAGTTTACACTCGCTTGTTTGTCTCTTTAAATTCAAACACAAAAAAAAATCAAAAGATTGCATTCATTTAGTATACGAAAGTGGAAGTACATTTGCATTTCAAATTTTCATGCTTGAAAAATAGGAAAGCAAACTTTAAATCTATCATTAGTAGTATCCATGCATTGAAGGATTAGTGTGTTAATGCATTGTGTTTCTTAGCACTTGCATTTGTTTGTCTTGATTTTGTCTTGGTTTGGGAATGAACTTTCTACCTTTATTTAAGTAGGTATTCATCAAAATGAAATACACTTTACTCATTCTAATTGCATCCTAGGGTTTTTGATATACATACGATAGGGCCTGAAAATTGAAACATAATTCAAAGATCAACACTAAAATCGATTGAATGAACTTAACAATGCATTGGAACTTAACGCACATTATTTAGAGGTCTAGGCTAGAGACGTGCTCCGGCGTTGTTAAACCTAGTCACTATTGTTTTCGCTTAAGGTTGGGTGATTCCTCCTTTTGTGACTCAATAGCTGCTAGTACGAACTCGCGCTCCCCGAACCGTCGAGTATATATCAAGAGACCCCACTAGGTTATCATCCTACATCCATAGGAAGCAATGTTTGCTGCCTTACGAACCGTAACGCACCGAACACAACATTCGGGAAGATTGACTGCCATACGGAAAGTCCTTGGTCATTTCTCTTTCATTTGATCATCGAGGTGTATATGCAGTTTTATAGTTTCCTTGGTTAACCTTTTGCCTAGTTCTCCAGAGTAGTCATTTTCTTTCCTTTTCGACTCCCTAAAAGAAAAGTATCATCTGAGCACTTGTCTTTTTAGGCTCATTAAACCTCGAAAGAGATAGAGTCACCTTTTCATCCTTTTCTCGACTCTTGAAACGTGAAAAGCTCAAGTTTCGTTCCTGTGTCATAAAATTTACTGCCCACGAAATATTCATAGTACCAGTTAAGAGTTCTTGGTTACAGTGCGAGTGTATTTCAGGCTAGTTCCCCGATGGCAACGTTCCCCGAGTCTATCGGCCAAGGTATTCCCCTAGATGGGAACCCTGGTCCATTTCCTTCTTTCGAAAATGTTGGTGCTCCATACGTGGCAACATTGTATTTGCCTAGGTTAACCATTAGTCTGCTCATTTGGTTGTTTTCAACCTCGGTGGTCCCAAGCGTCATGACTCCTGTTCCACCGTCTCCTTTGCTTGCATCACGAAATGATGATTCCAAGGTTGAGCCTTCGCCTTCTTCCCCTGTTTCTTCACCTTCATCTCCTCCTTCGCTTGGTGAAATTTACACATCTAGTAACCAGGAGACTAAGAAGACGAAGAAGAAGAAGAAGTCCAAAAAACGCGAGGCCACCTATGCAACTATTGCTTCGAGTACATCTCAGGTCGGAACACCTTCTGCTCCTCCGCAGAAGGTTAAGTTTCCTTGTAAATTGTGCAAGGGTGACTATCTTCTTTGTGATTGTCCTAGCATTCCTAGGGTCTAGGAAGTATGGTCTCACGATTTGGCTCATCCCTCATCGTCCTCTGAAGCTCATGAATATGCTACCCTATCAATTGGCAACAATAAGAAGGAAGGGAAGATTTGATTCCCCTGTAGACTGTGTGAAGGCCACCATCCCCTTCACCTTTGTCCGCTCATGGATAAAGCTTCCGCCGTTTTGGAAAGTCTTATAGCTTCTTCACCCCCACTTCCCGTTATTTATTAGAGGCTCTCTTCAGACCCTCTCCTGGTTGACAAAGAGATTAACTTAGATTCTTCTCTTGTCCACCCTTCTCTTCCCAAACCTGGCTGTGCTCAGCCTGTTCCTGACCAACCATTGGTTGGAAAGAGTGTCAACTTGGATTCACCACCAGTGATCCACTCTGTTCCCAAAGAACATCATGATCACACTGCTCATGTTCTTCTCGTCTCATTAGATTCTCCCGAGTCCAAGAATGACCCTCCTATCCTAGCTGATCAAGAGAGTCCTTCTTTGGTTCCTGTTGAGCATGGGGGCAATCATATGATACCCCCACCAAGTAGTTCGGTCATTTCCTTCGACTGGAGTAATTTGACTACTTTCTGCCTTCCATCCTATGTGCCTTTCCACATTATAGTACATGCTTATAATAAGGCAATACCTGGCACTATCTTAGATGAAGGTGAGTCGATTAGCCTCATGCCTTTCACTACTTCGCAAGCTTTGGGCTCCCCACAGCTTGTGCTGGTCACTCAGAATCTGTTAGCATTTGACAGAGGAACTAGTCAGCCTTTAGGGATCCTTCCGAAGTTCCCTGTTACTTTGGGAGGCAAAATCGTCTATATACACGTGATGGTTGTCCAAGGGGCTTTAGATTTCAATCTTCTCCTTGGCCATGATTATATTTATGCCATGGGGGCTCTTGTTTCTTCACTTTTCAATGTGGTTTGTTTTCCACACGATGGAAGAATGGTGACTATAGATCAATTGTCGTTCTTTAGTCCCCCTGTGCCTCCTGTACCACCATCATCCCCCATTGGTCCTAGTTCGCAAGCAGGACCTTCCTTGCCACAGGTCAATTATGTGGCTACCCGTTCTGTCTCCGCCTCTGCTAATGATCATGCAAATGGTCTCGTACATCATGTACTGGTGGCATTGAAACCTGATCTTTCATTGGTTTCTACTGCCATGTGTTCCTCCCGGAGCGTGCTTCTTCCGTTCGATGAATATCTCCTGGGAGCCATGTTTTGGTACAGCCTATGAGCAGGAGTTCCGAGGAGAGTTATTTTCTTGTGTCAACCTCGTTAAAAAATGAACCAAGGAGTCTTGAGGAAAGTTCTTGATATTGTGTCAACATCGTTAAAAAATAAAACACAGATTATGAGGATAGTTCTTTTACTGTGTCAACCTCATTAAAAAATGAAACCACTCCCTTTCCAAATCGAGTCTTTGCTTCAGATCTTGTAAAATCCAAGTCGAGTCTTTCAAGATCTCGAAAGTGAACCTTCATTCCATCCACCTTGTTGAGTGCAATGAAGCTTGGGGGGCATGTACCTCGATTTGTGTTATTATGCTGGGGGCATGCGAACTTATAACGAGCATAGTTTTTCGTTTCAAGCTTGTGTAAACATGAAATTGAATCCAAGCAGAGTTCTCCATGGTTCAAGCTTGTGTAAAAATGAACCCATTCCCGATTTACACCTCATGATTGCCATTTTTATCTGCTAAATTCTGCAAGATGAGCCTTGGTTGTTTTGTTCCATCATCTCCATCTCTTTGGCTGATCATATGCTTTCACTTGGTTGTTTTTTCCCCTTTCCTGAGGGACCGCAACGATGAGTGGTTTTATTAGCTAGCCTCTTGACCATTACATGTTTTGAGCAGTTCCACCATTGCCAGAACCAGTTGCTACCCTTTATACCACTCGTTCCTCCAGGAGGAGTCTCCTTTAAGCTCTTTTTTGACTCGTAAAAGATGAAAAGATTTCCGAGTTTTTCCCTTTTGACTCGTTAAATGGAATAAAAAGCTAGTCCACTTTCAGCTCTTTTCTGACCGTATAAACATGAAAAGATCACCAGATTTTTGTCATTTCGAGTTCAATATTGGTTATGAAATGGCATGTCTTCGATCGATTTTTTACTTTTTCAAATCGGGAACACTAATTATGAAAAGTACTCCTTGATCGTAATGGTCAAGCGGTTCTCTTGAGTATTGTTTTCTACTTTTTCAAACTCGAGGGACACAAAATTATGAAAAAGAGGCCCCCCTAGAGTTTTTTTTTCGTGTCTTTTTCAAACTCTATAAATATGGAAAAGACTCTGAGTTTTACCTATGTCAGACTCATTAAACTCTGACCACATTGGACTCGTCACCATGATGAGACTCAAGCTTATCCTCCCTAGGGCTCGTTAAACTATCACTAGGTTGGATTTGTCCGAAGGTCGAACTTATATCACAAGCATATGCTATCCCCTTCAAGATTTTTTTCAAAAATAATTGGGGTACTCGCCTGCAATGGTGGGGGGGGAATTTGGAAATTAGCATTGGTTACCTACGGCATCTAGTCACTCTTAAACATCGACACTTTTGATTCTCGTCGGGTTGGGATATCCACTTTGTCATTTGGCCTTCCGGGTTTTGGGTTGCCATTTTTGCCTCATTCCATCTGATCCATGTTGTCTCTGTCAGACCTCCGATCCCTTGGTACCAAAATGCTGCCGCATTCCAGACTCATGTCACCGATATGTTCAAAAGTATAATCCTTCTGTAGTTTACACCCTTACCTCCTCCTCTGATTCTCTGTTTCACCATCTACCACTTGTTCCTTGTCTCGTGTCATTGATGGGGGAAACATTATGGCCCTCCTACGACAGATCATCTCCTATCGACATCAGCTCATTATCCAGGAGGTTGATCTAGAGATCCCTTTCGGTACCTTGGATCTTGCATACCTCAATGGCAAGTTCTTCGCACCTGATGACAAATTTTCATCATTGTTCTTTGATTGGGTGATTCCACAAGTATTCAACTTCTGCCCATTTTTCGCACTTAGTGGATTGTACTAGCAGTACCTTGAGAGCCATTGGCATTATTGGTTGTCTCTCTCGCGCTTGTCAATGGTTTTCATCATTGACTGGTAATCAAGCGACTTTCTATCATGCTCGACTTCAGCACATTTGTTCGCATGCTAGAATTTGTACTTAGATCAGTTAGGGTCTCAAGACCTCGAACTAAGATTGCATATGTTCGGGCTGCGTGGATTGGTTCATGATTACACACATGGCTCCTTGATGGGATGGTTGTAACTAGACCTGAGTCTTCATGGATGGCTGTGACCATACCTTTATCATTATATATGGTCTTATCAACTGGGTGGTTGCTTCCATACCACAAACCAAGTTTCATATGTCTTTTGGATGGTTGCGCCCATGCCTAGACCACATGTATTTCACTATCAGAGATATTAATTGTACTTGTGCCTGCAGGTTCTTCAAGGTGGTGTTCCAGTTCGGTCATGGTTTCGTAAAGCATTTCACCCCTCCCACTCTCTCGGGTTTCATACTTTAGGGGGCATCTGTTACACAGTAATTTGTCACTGTCCTCATCTCAATCCCTCTACGGTGTCATGTATCAAATACGCATATCCATATCTTCCCACATATGCAAAAATATTAAACAGTTATCTCTGATGCTAAAGACTGGCCCTTTTTTCCTAAGTTTCTACATCGTCGCTAATAAGCCATTAAAATGTTCGACAATCCCTTGTCATGATCAGTCTCATCGTGACACCATCGCAGGTGTGCAGGTGTTTCCCGCGACGGCCGGATTTTAAGGCTCAGTGCGAGGCTCCCAGCTATTTATTGTGATGATTGATCTGAATGCATTGCTTCCTTACGATGTCATCGCTGAGCCTTAGTTCTTGACCTGCAATGGTCCAGATTTGGCGAATTTGTTCAAATAATCAGCCTTCTGGGTGTTTCTAGAGCTGGTTGTTGGGTCAGTTTGGGTCACTTTTCCTCCTCTAGGATGGTGGTTCCGCCTCTTGTGCAACCTCCCTTGAGGATAAGCTCCCTCTCCCTCATTTCATGGAGACTCCTTCTCCTATAAAATCACTCACCATTGTTATGATCTACTAGTTCTTTAGTTCAGGAATTAGTGCTTGCTGGCTCTTTTGAGTTTGGTTTGAAGCTAAGTAGATAGCTTTGGTGGGAGTGTGACAAGTGTGTGATTGCTTATAGTTTGATAAGAGGTTGTGGAGTATCTTAGCTTTGCATGAGGGCTTGATAGTGAGAGAGAGCTATTGTCCTATTTGGGAGACCCATTTTTAAGAGTGAATGCTTGAAGGAACATATTGACTAGACCCTCCGAGAAGACTTGCGACGTCAAGGCATGGTTGTAAGTTTGCTCTTATTTCATTTCTCATACAAGCAGTGATGATTTCCTATATCTTGTGTATAATCTACTCGATAACTTGTGACTCCTTGACTTTACAAGTAAATATATCATTATTGTTCTCAGTTATGTGCTCTATCGTTTTCTTGTGGTGTTTTAGGTTGATTGCTCATTGAGGAGAAAGAAACGGAAGTTGGAGCAGTGCAACGGAAACTTCATCAACCACCGGTTTGAGGTAGGCCTTCAACGATGACTATTTAAGGGAATCGATTGTTGTTTTGTCTTTGCTGTGACTAGATCCACTCTAGGGCTAGAGGGGTTGCCTCTGTCCGCAGAGGGAACACTTTTATTTATCACACGAACTGGCAGGTTGATTAGTAGCCTGACCATTCGTAGATTCACATTACCATAGTCCTTGTTTCAAGTGGCTGCCAAAACATCAAATCTCAGCTTTGAAGAGGAAAGCATCAAAACCGTGTTAGAGGAATACGGGTCCCAAGCAACCATATGAGTCTCTTAACTAGGAAATGGGTTGGTCAACATTGCAAGAGAAGTGGAGGACTTAAGAAATTGATTAAGTTCAGTGCAGTGAGGAAAATCACATTTAAATTTCTCCTCATTGCAAATCAAGCAAGGATATCGAGGCTTCCATTTCTCATCAAAAGAATGATTTGTTTGTTTATCCTGTAGAGAGTGATATTTCTTTTTCTTACCTTTTCCTTTCTTCTTTCTTCCAGGTTGCTGTTGAGACTTGCATTTATCAGATGAAATGACATTTATCTCAAAAGCAGAAGCCGCAGGAGAGTGGGATTGAGGGTTTGGAGCAGATACGATTGGAGCAATACTAGCTAGTTTACACACTGTCTGCATGCTCGTAGAACCAATAATTCCATTAGCAGCATGAGATTATTTACCAAGCATAAGAGGAGGAACAATATTCGAATGTCATAGAGGGTTTGGTATATTATCGTAGAGCATGCCATATTGGGCAAAAACCAAATCTAAATATTGTGTATGAGTAATTATTTGCTCTTCAATAACTACTCCACCTTTGGCCACATCTTTTTTTATGGGTTCCAACGAAGATTTGGTAAACCATTCGATGAGAAATCGATCGGGAACATAAGTTTTGACCAAATGGCGATGATGCCTCCACTCATGAATGTGATCCGAAATGATTGTTTGAAGTTGGTTAATAGTTTTGTTCGAGTTTCATATCCAATGGGCAATTGGAAATGCATGAAGAAGGTTGTGGATAAGGTGTTGAAATCATGGAATGAAGCTTTGGGTAACTCAATATACCATTTAGCAACGATACCTGTAAGCTCTTTGGAAAAGATGAATTCGAATAGAACCATCATTATGGGAGTTTGATGAACACCATAGATGATACGTCATGACATAAGTCAACGAGTCTTCTCCTAGATTCCAACTGAATTTAGGGATATCAGAAGGCAATTTAGTAGGAATAATCGGCCACCAAGGGGAATGAGCGATGGAGTCATTGGTGAACCGAGTCAAATGTGGCAACTCGAGAGTGGCCATAAAAGGAAAATTCTAATTAAATTCCAGCAGAGGATGACCTAGATATGAAGGAATATCTTGGGCAACAGACACTTGCATTCCTGGATAAGGTGGGTTCTGGAAATAAGGAACCTGGGTACCAATAAGGAGGATTTTGATAACCAATATATAAGTGGCCTTGTTGACTAGCCCCAGGGTAACCATGAATTTTTTGGCCTTGGAAATGCACCTGAGGAATAACCTGATAAGGTCTATACTGTCGCCATAAAGAGGGTTCGATTGATGTTGTTCCATGTTGTACACAGTCTTTTCTACTGGAATTTGAGGAATATATTGTGCAACTGATTAGGATTGTAGAGGAACTTGTAAAGGTTGAGTAAGTGGGACCTAAGAGGTACCAGATACTAAAGGAATGGGTTGAGATGTGATTGCAACCTATACAAGTTGAGTTACAAGAATTTGAGCTTGTTGAGGTACAGATTTAGGAATAAGAACTTGAGATGAAGATGGCATGGGATGGGAAACAAATAATGAAGCCAACGTCGAACAAGATTGAACGGGAAAAGTAGGTTGTGAAAC
Organism: Pinus tabuliformis; assembly: GCA_031772625.1. Taxonomy (NCBI): domain Eukaryota; kingdom Viridiplantae; phylum Streptophyta; class Pinopsida; order Pinales; family Pinaceae; genus Pinus; species Pinus tabuliformis. Next base: position 695,552,091 of record CM062805.1, on the reverse strand, counting down.
ACTCGCAACCATCCTAGGATAAGGAGGACTATAATAAGGTTGGTTACCAATTTGAGGTAAAATTTTTCTCCCCTACCAAATAAGGAGGGGATGATGGAGTCAATTTCCCCCCCGCGGATGGTATCCAACATAAGGATAGTCAGGTTGTTAAAGAAGACCTTGCCCACTAACATAAGGGCCAACATATTGTTCAACTGTCGGTGTAGGAGGACGAGAAGGAGTAGGTTGAGCATCACTCATAAGAGAAGTGCCAGATGTAGGAATTTTTGAAGTGAATAACATGGGTGATGTCCATAAAGTGGAAGATGCACCAGAGAAGGTACTAGATAAGGATTGATATCCTAGTGGGATGGACAGGCCACCATATAGATGTGCCTATGGTGATGTTGAAAAGATAAATGTGGAAGAAACATTTGAAGTCTCAACCATAGTGGTAGCCATATCAGTTCTAGTCATGGTCAAGAATCCAATGTGGATTGTCGCGTGAAATTCATGGGTAAGTCAAAGAACCAGGTAAAGAAATTTGTTCAGGAGGTGGAGGAGGAAGAAGAGGATGGGTTGGATAAAGGAAAATTCCCTTAAAATGAGTAGAAGGACAAGGCTCTTCTTGTGACATCTCCTCAATACTCACTAGTCTAGGTGGAAGCGATTCACTGTCGGGGCCGAGATATATAGTAGGCGGATATGTCTGAGACAACAAAAGAGAGGATGAAATACCTGAAGTAACATGTAAAGATGACTAAAGATCCTTAGATTCAATGACCTCAGGAAAAATATTTTCTAACTTAGGAAGGTCAGATTGTATAACCTCGGGAAAAAAAAAATCAGGTAATTCAGTATCGGTTTTGTGAGTTTCACCGACAAGAGTAGATGTAACTACTCAAGGGGACAGATGATTCTAGTTGATTAGATTCAGGAGGACCAAAAGTAGTTCTTGAGTTTCTGATTCGGTAGTTTGCATTCTTTTATCCTTCTAATGATAGCTAGGAGTAGCATCTAGTGGAAGATGAGGCTTATTTTGCATTCTACGCAAACGACAGAGTGGGGATCTTGTTGTTCCACGTTGGATAGTAGATTTTATTAACAAAAAAAGGAAATAAATAAAAAAGAGGGTAATCTTGGCATAAAGGATTATCAAGCAACCATGAATTGCAATATACACCTTAGCGAACCAATGACTAAATGTACAACATCCAATCTCCTCAAATGCTATGTTCGATGTATCACGATATACAAGGCGACAAACTCAGTGACCTATGGATGAATAGAAACCTATTGGGGACTCCCAAAACATATGCGACGGTACGTGGGAGTGAAATCTATAGTGGTATTGTCTAATGCGTAACCATTAGATGAGAGCGTTCCCATATACTTTACGTGCGTGGAGCGTCACCAATATACCCGAAGGTTCGTGGAGTATGATCCTATACACTCACATACGTGGAACGAGATTTCACCCCCGGGATGCAACAATAGAAAACAACGACAAATCCTACATTTAATGATGTTGGAACACGTCTTTAACCTAAACCTATATGTGCTTGCGTTAATGTTACAAATTCTCCTTAAGTTGATTCAGTAAATTTTAAGTTGATCTTGAATTAAGTTTCAGTTTTATGGCTCACCATGAATTCACCTGAATTCCCTACAAATGCAAATCGAGCATGAGGAAATGGAATCTTTCTCTTCAATGAAAATCCTGCTAAGGAAGGGAAGAGATAAACAAAATTCAGCATAGAAAATGCAGCAAACGAGATGCTTAATGCAATTCCCTTTTCATGCCACTGTTCCTAAATCAATATATATGCAAAAATCCTAAATGCCAATGCAAGATTTTTTCTTTTCACAACACTTAATTTTAGAAAATGAGGAAAACTAAGATGTAAAGTCTAATCAATGATTCAAATGCACTTTTCAAAATGAGGACTAGAACAACAATTCATCCAAGCGAAACAAGTTTGCAAGCGACCTAATGATAAGAACAAAGAAAAATCAAAACCAATTTTTACCATAGGCAATCAAACAAAAATGATAACCAAATGGAGGCTTTAGAGTGACCACGAGAAACTCAAGACTCATGGAAAGACAACTGGAAGTAGGCTGATCAAATCAACAATGTGCAAACAAGGAAAATATCGTACAAAAACAAAGATCAACGCAAGTGCAAAAGAGGCATCAATGATTTGAAACGCAGGCATAGAGATGGCCCATGTGGGGTGCACCGCAGGCACAAAGAGGCCCTAGGTGTAACGCTCTATTAGCATACCAGAGAGTGTGTTGGTCCTAGGAAAGAGGATTCCAACACAAAAATTGCAAACAAGACTCAATGCAATCACTTCCTAAGTCTATTCTTGGTTGGTTAAAGCAACAAAGGTCTGTGATAGAGGTAAATTAAACACAATGGACAAAGAAACCACGAAGGGAATACACCATTCCCCAGTGTAGTTGCTAATTTGTTATGAGGGATTTATGACTACGGACATAAATATCTCCCCTAGGCTTGGTGGCTAACCTAGAACAACACAATGACAAAGGACCTAATGTTTTCCTTATATTAAGTAGATGAGGGGAAGAAACCTACTTGGAATTTATCGTATGTTTTGATCCTTGTTTGGCTTGAATGCTCCAATCCTGGCTCCAACTGCCAAATTTAGAACTTGCACAACTAGACAATAGAAGCCAAGAAACTACATGATCTATGTAGCATCATCTATCTACTTCATTCAACATATCAACATGGTATTGGAATACATGAAATAACGACATCACATATAGGAAAACAAAAGAAATCTTTGTATTGATATAAATGGAGTGAGTTACAACCATAAATAGGTGTTGATCTTGTAGAAGAGCTCCTCCAAGTTGTTGACTTGTCCTTCCTTTGTCACAAAGAGTGCCTCCAATCACCCTAAATGCATGAAAGGATAACTCGCACAACAACATAAGGGTAGAATCACTCTCCAAAATCAAACCCCTTGCATATGGAAGGTTGTAAATATATAGAGGAGTGAGGTAAGTTGGGAGTTCTTATCCTTTTACCAATATTTGGATTGATATCCACTCTTGATGGGAGGATGAGATCTAAGGATAAGGGATGTAAACTCCAAGGTAGGATAGGATAGGATTCAAATTTTTTATCTGAGGTAAATGGTTGCAATAGATCCTGGAAGCTTCTAGAAATGGAGGCTTCGACATTCTTTCTATTTTTCCCAAATTTCTAGAACCAACGCAGTTGTAAGGAGAGAAACTTGTAGGTAATCAAAGCAGGCCACAGTGGAGCAACCTATAGGTGAACACTATCCAACAAGAGGTCAGGGTGCGTTGGTCCTAAAATTGGCTTAGATGATGCAGTTTAGGGAAAAAATTATGAGGAATGAGAGAGTCATGCATAGGGCTTTGTGCAATGATGATGTAAAGGTGGAATAGGATGTGAATGATCCCATTAGGAGGCTGATTGATCAGATGAGACAAAACAACCTATAACAGGTGGGATTTTTTGATGGATGTGCAAGATTGGAAGAATTTTCTAACAATGTTATTGTTGGAGGTACAAGATTAAAGGAAATTAAAACAATTGTTTTGCCACATGTTTGCCTATCCTGTAGTGAGTTCTATAGGCACCAAGTAAAGATTCCCATACACTTATATTAGGTTTGAACGGAATGGATTTTACAAAGTCATATGCATCAATGAATTTCCCTACATGAACAAGGTGGTAAACCATGCAGGGATAGTGCTCCAAGCCTAGTAGGATATATCAATCATTAGATTTCCTTGTTAGTATTCTGGTTCAAAAATGGAATAATACTTTTGAGAATTTTGATATTATTCACTAATGAAAACTGACAGTTAAGTTACTAGTAACTTGTAAAAGGAGCATACAACTACTAGAATAGACACATGTAATTAAATGTTTGGAATTACATATAAGTGAAATGAGAACTAAATGGATCTAGTTAGCTTAAATAGTATCTTTTTAGAAAGTAACATTGGTGAACCTAAATATTATGAAGCTTAGAAGCAACTGATTGAAGCAACCCTACAAAAAAAAAATTAGATTAAGAAGACATTCATCAAGTGGTTTAAAAATTAGAGGTCTAGAGAGTAGCCAATAAAATTGGGGATATTCAGCTACTATGGAAGAAAACCAAGATGGAAAAAGATTTTTGTGGCTTCAGGTAGTGTGGAAGTTATGGTTCTTGTTAAAAGCCAATTTTTCCCTCTAGTTAGCAGTGTAAGGGAAATGTGGACATTGTTGATCACTTGTTTGTTTCTTGTGAATTATTTAGAGTAATATGGGTTGAAGTGCTTCAAATAAATGAAAAACAAATGGGAGCAAAGGACTTCGCTAGAATTCTTTCGTTCTTAGAATGGAGATGTGTATAAAAATTTCAGGGCTTTACCATGTTATGTGGTTCAGGTATTTGGACCTTAAGGAATAAAATCATATTCCAAAGAGGATAGTTCAATTAAAAAAAAACTCATAATAGGTGCATATGACAATAGTTGGAATCATTGAAAGAAAATTTTCCCAAACTCAAAAAAATATTTTATAAGCTATGATAAAGCTTGGGCCTTTTTTTATGGAGCCTGCCATGGTTATCTAGGTATGTGGGGGGTTAATATTGTATTATTTATCAATTATTCACAATTTAAAACTAGATACTAGAAATGGTACATATAATAGGGCTCAACTATTTGTGATGTGGTTCCTCCTGAAGACAGTAACAACTAAAGGCTTAAAAAATTTGTGAGTTATTAAATATTCCAAACTAATGCTAACCTGGGCAAAAAAGGAATACAAAATTGTCAATCTATTCTTGGAACCCATAATGACCTAAGTGCACAAGTTTAAGAGGTCTTTTGGTGAAGTTCCATTTTTTATATTTGTTAAGAATTCAACTCACTAGTCTATCATCTATCTGAAAAGGTTGTTTCTTACATAGGAGAGGAGTCATTCTTGAGTACGAGATCAAGAAATGTTTACACATCTTAGTTTCTAAGACAATTCTATCGTAATAATGGGCCACCTTTCGAGTTGAAGTTCATTCACGACAATCTAGATTTGATGCTTCCATTAAATACCATATTGAATAGTATTTTTATTTTTTTGAAAGGGACAACCATTTACAAAATTTCTAGAGTAAAAAAAAAAAAACTATAACAAATTTGATTTAAATGACCAGAAAAACTACAAAAAATTCGACATCCTTTCCTAAAAGAAGAGGAAAATTAACTAATGCAAAAAACATTGAACAAAGACACAAACAATAAGCATGGTCATGAAAACACCATAATGAAGCACCAAATAAATTCAACTTAATGAAAATGTAGCAAGAAAATCTCAGTTTGACCTTGCCTTGGTCAAACTAGAGAAAATTCGAATTTCCACATCAGCGTAAATCTTGGAGGTAGTTAATTGAGGTGACATGGAACTTGTCACTCAGTTAACTTAGTTAATTCACTTCAGGGAAACTTGAGTTCAATTCAGTATGATTTATTGTTAATTTGTAGAAATCTATTTCAATTAAATCGAATTATGGCCAGTTAAACTAGTTCTAACTATTGGAGGAATTAGTGGAAAGTTAAGTTGTGGAAGTGTGACTTCAACTACACCCAGTGATCAACCAGTTAACTAATCAATCAACCCAAAATAATTGATTCAAGCAGGTAATTCGAGTTGCCTAGTTGAGATAGAGATTCCATGGCAATTTACTATTAGTTGTAGACTATTCCAATGTGTACAAGTGGTGCATGCAGTTAGAGGATCAGCCTAAAGGAGTTGTGCAATTCAATTGAGGGAATTTCCTAATTAATAGGGGCCTAATTCCTCAAGGAAAAACACAAGGAAATAGGATCTTGGAGGGCTTCAAAATTGGCTAAGTGTTGGCCACGGTCAATCAATTAGGCGGAGAGATTGACTATACACTTACAGGTTATGTTTAGGTTTGAGAAAACATATGTATTCATCTCAATTCTTTGATTAATACAATAGAAATAGTAAGGGGTTTTGCGCAGTTTCTTTCCCCTAAATAAATCTCTGTGCATGTGTGGTATTTCTTGCATGTTTATGATTTGTTATCTCGATTGTGAATTGAATTCTGCAAAGCACTAGAGTAGATTTGAGTATTGTGTTTTAGTAAATTTCGTGAGCAATTTCGAATCTACAACATAATTTCTACATGGTATAAGAGCAGGATTTATAGTAGAGAAGAAATTTTGAGCTTATTTATCAGGAGAATCGAATTCATAGGATCAATTCTTTAGAGCTATAAGGACGAATTTCTATAGACTAAAACTCGAGTATGCCCTTGATGGAAGCTTGAATTTTGTTTCTTAGAAGGGATGCATGGAGGAAGTGCTAGAAGACAATGGGTTGAAGGAATTTATTGATAATGAAATCTCGAAACGAGGATTAGCTAATGCCCAAAATCTAGCAAAATGGAAGAAGTGTGCAACCAAGGCGAGGAGAATAATATTGGAGGGAGTACAAGACCAAATTGTCTCAAATATCCATGGAAAAGAAACTCCTTATGAAATGTGGCAAACATTGACATATTTATTCCAGAGTAGCAGCGACCACATGAAACTAATGCTCAAGGAAAAACTTCGAAATATCAAGATGCATAAGAATGAATCTAGTCAATAGTATCTGAGCAGGTTCACACAATGTCATGATGAACTTGCAGGTTTTAGTGTGACAATCTCATATGATAATTTGGTAAGCTCAACCCTTCTAGGCCTTCCTAAGAGCTAGAATAGCTACCAATATTCATTGAACGAGAGGGAGAAACTATAAAATTGGGAACACTTATGGTCTGAATTGGTACAGGAGGAAAGAAGGTGAATTAGCATAAATGGGACCTCATCCAAAGGAGTAGAGGAAGATGAATTTTCTCTAGTGGGAAAATATATGAAGGCCAAGGGAAAGAAGTCCCAAGGTGAGGTTGATTCCAACCAAGAGGGTAAGAAGAAAGAATTGTCCAAAATTAAATGCTTCAATTGTCATGAATTCAGGTAAGAAATCTAGCAAGAAGGAACCTGCAATAGCAACAAAAGGTGAAGCTTTGGCTCACTTGGCGAGCATTGTGATGGTGAGTCTGTGGTACTTGGATTTGAGTGCCTCGTTCCACATAACCAGGAATAGAGATTTTTTCAGTGACCTAAAGGAGAAAGATCTCCAGATGAATATTGATTTTGGGGATGATGGATGGTACAACGTGACTGATATTGGTACAATCACCTTTCGGAGGGTGTCAGGATCCCCTCTCAGACTCAAGGATGTCATGTTCATTCTAGGACTAAAAATAAATCTTGTCTTTGTAGTAGTTTTGGAAGACTGTGGTTATGACGCGATCTTTAATAAAGGAAAGACATTCCTGAAACACATAGCCACGGGACAGGTGAAGCAGATCGAGGTTCTAGTTAAGAAACTATATGAACTTGAGGTAGACGATGCATGCACAACCTTGAGGAGCAAGGAATATACTAGAGATATGGTGGTTGAGAGGGAGTATGTTAGACCTCTCAACATGCAATGTTGAAAGGAGCCTCAGGAAGTTATGGAGCAACCGAAAATGGAGAGATAGAGAGGAGGAAGAGGAGACATCTAATAAAGTAAAGACCTCTAGTTGGGGGATAGTTCGAGCTAAGTGGGCAGAGGGAAAAAATACAGCTACACCTCCAGGAAGAAGGTGGAGTGATGTAGATCCTTTGTCCAAGAGTTGCATAAATTTGGGCAGGCTCCATTGAAGTGTTATCCTCATTGATCATTACCCTTGCTATAAGGGCCCACAGTGCTCTGTAGTAGGAGGATCAATTTCCATCAGATATTGAGGAGTTTAGAGAATTGTTGATAACAAAGCAACATGTTCGGTAGCAGAGTCAATTGCACAATTTTCCCAGTAGATAGTTGCAAATTGATTCAATTTTATTTTTTGTTTTTTATTTTGCTTTTCAGTTGCAGATGTTGCAATAACAGTAGCAACAATGAGAAGTGTTGCATGGGGTACATTACACAGGTGCATAATAGGCATGGATGATAATCCCTTTCTTCTTGAGAAGGAGTGTTGAAAATGCAACAAGAAAATCTTAGTTTGACCTCACCTTGGTCAAATTAGAGAAAATTTTGAATTTCCATATCAACAAAATCTTAGAGGTACTTAACTAAGGTGACACAACACTTGTCACTCAGTGAACTTAGTTAATTCAAGTTGGAGAAGCTTGAGTTCATTTTAGTATGATTGATTACTAATTTGCAGCAATCTGTTTCAATTAAACTGAGTTATGGTTAGTTAAACTAGTTCTAATTGTTGGAGAAATTAGTGGAAGGTCTAGTTGTGGAAATGTGACTTCAACCACACTTAGTGATCAACCAGTGAACTAATCAATCAACCCAAAATAATTTATGCATGGAAAGAATTCGAATTACCCAGTTGAGATGGAGATTCTAAGGAAATGTATTATCAATTGTAGACTATTCCAATGTGTAAAGGTGGTGCATGCAATCAGACGATCAACCTAAAGAAATTGCGCAATTCAATTGAGAGAATTTCCTAATTAATAGGGGCCTAAATCCTCAAGGAAGAACACAAGGAATTAGGAGTTTGGAGGGCTTGAAAATTAGCTAAGTGTTGACCAGAGTCAGTCAATCAAGCAAAGATATAGACTATACATTTATAAGTTGTGCTCAGGCTTGAGCAAGAAAATGTATTCATCTCTATCATTTGATTAATGCAATACAATTAGGAAGGGGTTTTGAGCAATTTCTTTCCTCTAAATAAATCTTTGTGCATGTATGATATTCTTCTTACATATTTATGATTTGTGATCTCAATTGCGAATTAAATTATGCAGAGTAGTAAAGTAGATTTAAGTCTTGTGTTTTAATAAATTTCATGAGTAGTTTCGAATCTACACCATAATTTCTATACAACTAAATATAAAGAAGAATGATGGTGAATTTATGTTGATAGGAAAGCACACTAGGTGGCTATATATTTCATAGTTTGAAGCAAGCAATCAAGCTCTAGCTAGAGCAACAAATCAAAAACCTACTGCTTGCTGAAGTTGGGAACAAAGCAACAAATGGGTTTTCGGTTTAGTTTCCTATTTTGTTACCTCTTACAGTGCTTCTAAAAATTCTTATAAACATAGATTGCAACTACAATCACAATGCTCACTCTACAATCCAAACACAAATGAGTTGTTTTTTGTTTTGGTCTCTTTTTATGCTTTTATGGTCTTGCTACATGAACTCACTCCCCCATTGCAAAAGGAACATGGCAAAAGCACAAAAGGTTTCCTCTACAAGGATTTACAGTGGCTATAGTTGAGAAGGACAACTAGTTTTAACAATCGTGAGCATAACAATCCCACTAGAAGCACAAAGTTTTCCTCTGCGAGGTTTTATAATGGCCATAGTTGAAAAGCCCAATTGGTTTGGCAATCGTCAAGCCCTGATAGGTGCAAGAGTTCTCTTTTTTTTTTTTTTTTTTTTTTTTTTTGCAGTGGTGGAGACCCTACAAAATTTTCAATGGCAATTGTGCATAAGGGACACACTGTGTGACAATTCTTCATTATAAACATAGATTGCAACCACAATCAAGATGCTCATTCTATATAATCCAAACACAAATGAATTGTTTTCTGTTTTGGTTTCTTTTGAAATTTTTATGGTCTTGATACACGAACTCACTCCTCCAATGCAAAAAGAACATCCCAAAAAAAGGTGCCAAACATGGATCAACATTTCAAATAAATAGTTAGTGACCATTGTGAAGGGATGACAATCCTGCTAGATGCACATCTCATTAGTAGCGATAGTAAGAGTCCAATTAGTTTTTGGCAATCATGTATACGAAAATCCCACTAAAAGAACAAAGGTTTCGATTTTGGCAATTATGTGCATGACAATCCCGCTAGAAGCACAAAAGTTTCCTCCACAAGGGTTTACAATGACCATTGTCAAGAAGGCCAACTAATTTTAGCGATCATGAGCATGACAATCCCGCTAGAAGCACACAAGTTTCCTCCAAAGGTGTTTATAGTGGCCATAGTTGAAAATCCCAATTGGTTTGGCAGTGGTTAAGGCCTAATAGGTATGCAAATTTCTTTTGACAATGTTAGAGAACCTATAAAAATTTCAATTGCAATTCTTCAAATGACAATTTTGCGAAAAAGACATAAGGGACATTGTGTGATAATTCCTCATTATCTACTAAAAACATTGCTTGGTTATGTTCCCATGCATGTGTCATTCTATTCTCTGTAATCTACAATGACACCCTCAAATTGATTTTTTCAAATTATAAACCAATGAAGTAGTTGGAATTTTTTATTTATTAATATTGGAATATGAATAAATAAATATATAGCAAAATATCGTGTAAGTAATGGCTGAACTCCCTGCGTGGAGGAAGAAACTGTTAATATTATCTGTACAGGGTTGTAGTCAAAAGGTTTTTTTTGCTACTATCCTTGGAGGTGACCAGCCAGCCTCGTTATGCATATGCCTAGGCATCTACAAAAATGTGATTTCTTATGATCTAATAGAAATTACGACTTTTTCTACGAAAAAAAAAAAAAAAACAGAGATCAAGATTGACTAATATTTTTATTTATTAATATTAAAATATGAATAAATAAATATATAACAAATTAAATATAAGTAATAGATAAAAATTAACTAAAGACTAATAAAAAGTTTTTATAAAAAATTATAAAACAATAATTATTTATTAATATTGAAATATGAATAAATAAATATATAACAAATTAAATATGGTGCAAATAATAGATCAAAATTGACTAGAGGCTAATAAGAAGATTCTATAAAAATTTCTAAAACATGTTATTTTTATTAAAATAACATTGTGTCTGTGAAAATTTCCAAAACAATTTATTTTTATTAAAATAGCATTGTTATAAAATATGACTAAGGACTAATAAGAAGTTTCCATGAAGATTTCAAAAGCAAATTATTTTTATTAAAATAACATTGTTATAGAACATGTTCTTTATCACTAGGAAGTGCTAAAAACATTGATATTCTTTAAAAGAGAGGAATACGACATCTCCCTTAATCTTTTGAGATTGAAAATTAAAACATTGAATAATCTTTTGAGATTGAGTTAAAACATTGAACATATCAAAAGACAGGAATACGGTATCTCCGTTAATCTTTTGAGATTGAAAGTTAAAACATTGAATAATCTTTTGAGATTGAAAGTTAAAACATTGAATATTAAAACTATTGATCTTCAATATTCCTGAACCATTCGGAGTAAATATGTTCTCTTTATGTAAAATTTTGTTTCATTCTGAGATTGAAAGTTAAAGCATTGAATATTATTGGCACTCGGAGTACTCGGAGTACATGATGTGGTGGTGGGGGCAATTGGCTTTTGCACCCCCAATCACGTTCGAATCTTGCGTGATGCGCGCTGATGCAGCATTTCGATGATGACGTAATGTGATTGATGATGAGCATTTCGATGATGACGTAATGTGATTGATGATGACGTATTCTGCGTTATGATCACTTATGATGACGTAATGTGATTGATGACGACGTATTCTGCTTTATGATCACTTATGATGACCTATTCTGCTCGCTTCGGCAACTTATGATGACCTATTCTGCGCGCTTAGGCAATAAATATTGTATGATGAATATGCTCGCTTCGGTGATATAAGATAGCAGTTGTCTATAACGCGACTTTTGAAAAGCCTTTCCGGCGGGTTTTTCCGGTGGAAATCCAGCAGGAATTTATTGGGATCACAAGTTTGATAGCTAATTTCTGCACAATGAAAGCGTCCCAGGGGTTTTCCAGGGTGCTGAATCCAAATATGCAGTTAAAAAACCATTTTAACTGCAAGAAATCAAAATTTAACCTCAATTTCTTCCGCCGGATTCCGTCACCGGAATCTCCAAAAAGTCGCATTATAGACAACTCCTATAAGATGTATTATGATTTTTGAGCGGGGATTCTCTCCCCACTGAAAAAAAAAAAAAGGGATTCTCTCCCCACTGAAGAAAAAGAAAAAAAAAAAAAGCGAAGATTCTCTCCCCCACTGGAAAAAAAAGCATTGAATATTACAACTATCAATCTTGGGAGTAAATATGTTCTCTTTAGGTAAAATTTTGTTTAATTTTGAGATTGAAAGTTAAAGCATTGAATATTAAAACTATCGATTTTCAATATCCCTGAACCCTTAGGAGTAAATATGTTCTCTTTGGTGGTGAAATTTTGTTTAATTTTGAGATTGAAAGTTAAAATATTGAATATTGAAATTTTTAGGTTGATATCCCTGAACCCTTAGGAGTAAATATGTTCTCTTTGGTGGTGAAATTTTGTTTAATTTTGAGATTGAAAGTTAAAATATTGAATATTGAAATTTTTAGGTAAAATTTTGTTTAATTTTGAGATTGAAAATAAAAACATGATAGTTTAGGAGTAAATATGTTCTCTTTGGTGGTGAAATTTTGTTTAATTTTGAGATTGAAAGTTAAAATATTGAATATTGAAATATTTGGTGGTGAAATTTTGTTTAATTTTGAGATTGAAAGTTAAAATATTGAATATTGAAATTTTTAGGTAAAATTTTGTTTAATTTTGAGATTGAAAATCAAAACATGAATATTAAAACTATCGATCTTCAATATCCCTAAACCCTTGGGAGTAAATATGTTCTCTTTGGGTAAAATTTTGTTTAATTCAATGCTCAACCATTAATATGGTGAGAAGGTTAAAACATTGAATGTTAAAAATAATGAGAAATATAATATTTCGAATGTCCCTCAACCCTTCGTAGTAAATATGTTTTCTTTTGGCATAATTTTGTTTACAGTGATAGCCAAATGCCCAACAGCCCAACAACCATTAATGGTGAGAACGGTTACGAGTTGAGTTTAGTTAACTCGTGGTTTTATCAAAATCAGTAACTTTGCCACGTATATTACTTACCATGTTGTTAAAATTTAAAACACTACACTTTATACCACGCATTTATTATTTTTTAATGTAAAAGATGCAACATGAATAAAACACAAACCACTAAACATCTAAACATCTTACAGGGCACAGAAAGGACCATGAACAGATTCAGCCGTACAAAATTAACCTTTATAATTTTCTTGTGATCATGTCTTACTTCAGAGTGATACAGTTAGTGCAAGATATGCACTAGAATTTTAATAGAGGTCCGCAATTTTTTATTCACAAGTATTTAAAACAGAAAGCGCAAATAAATGCGTTTTAGCTGTACATTTTATCATCCGCTGCAAGTAATTACCAAACCCTCATACTCATTCATAAGCCAAACAGAGGCCGCATTACATCGAAAGGATTCATCCCCATTAATAGGGACTTAACTTCCTCTCACTCAATATTAATATCCATCACCTTGGTTTCTACCTTGCCTTTGGGGATGGTGATGTTGAGTACACCGTTTTTCAATTCCGCCTTTATTTTGTCCATCTCACAGTTTTCAGGCAACGCCAGCCGAGTATTATAGCTGCTGTAACTTCTTGCCGACCAAGAATCGTTATCGCCTTCCTCTTTTTTGTGGCTTCCTTTGATCACCAGAACACCATCCTCCACAGAGACCTTCACCTCCTCCTTTGACAGTCCCGGCATGTCGAACCTCATTTTGAGTTCAGTCTCGTTTTCCATCATGTCCCACGGGGTTCGAACCGACAATCTGTTGTCTCTGGATACTCCCCGCGAAGTAGAGGGAAACATAAAAGCGTCGTCGAAAAGCTCGTCCATCGTGTCAAGCATCTGCCTCATCGTCCTCATGGGCGAAAATGGGTCCACAAGACCTGTCAAACCCCCCAAAATGTTCCCGATCCATCAGTCAGAAGCCAGACTAAACTGTACGCATAGTTAAAGCTCAGGCTTAAATTAGCATGAAAGATTTGGGCGTTTTCTAACTATCCTAGGTTTGGGAGTTTTTGCAGTAAATTTTGGCAGGATCTTATTATTTAAAGTTTGCCATTTGAAAATTTTCGAATTATGGACACTCCACAGTTATAGAATTTATAAAATTCACAGCTCAAACTTGCTATTCAAAGCAATCTTCACAAATCCTTATCAAATTAGGGACAAATTTCACAAATCCCTACCAAATTAGGGACAAACTTCACAAATCCCTGCCGAATTAAGGACAAATATCAACACATCCTTACCACATTACGGACATTCAATTGGAGAATAAAGTTAAAAAAACCTTCAAATTTTAGGATTAATAAACTTACCGAACGGCGAAATCTCTGTCGCCCTTTCCACGGCCCTAGGCCTCTGTTCCGCAACATTTTTGGTGCTAGTATTTTGCACGTCTATGGCGCCTTCCTGGCTGTTTTCCGCTCTCACAACAGCCGCTTTTGCACGCCGCTGATTAAAAGAATCACTGAAACTCACTTTAGACTTCAGCCGGTTACCAGAGGGAACGAAAGCTCCATTTCTCCTGGCTCTAGGAATCGAACAGGTAGAAGCAGTTGCCGGAATGTACAAACTAGAAAGAGTGCAGGCCATCACTATTTACAGAACCGAACCTGTCGAAATACAGAATGAAAACACAAATTGATACAAAGCCCACACATTTTCCTAAAAATAGCTTCGCACATAATTCGCAATCGCAGAATTGCAGTAATTTTCTTCGAAATCCATGGAAGTAGCAGATGTTAAGACACAGTAGCCTACCTTTGAAAGCTTCACAGTTGTCAAGAGATGAAAGCTGGGCAATGCCGCCAATACGAATACACTAAATTCTGAAAACCAGAAATGTCTGTGTAAAAGTGTCGGGTGTCAATGCGCTATATAGAGAGGGAAGGTATCGTAGGGAGATTTCCAGAAGAACCCCGAGAGTCTCCTCACGGGAATAAACTCGAGACTTCACTAGATGTCGCTAGGAATAAGCTCTAGAGTTCTCTCGATATTTGCCACGAATTAATAATTTTTTTGTTTTTTTCCTTAACCACGAATCGGTAATTTTTTGGATTAATATAGGGGAAGTCCAGGATTAATTTTTGTGGCTATTTTATAACACCATTAAGAGTATATTTAGCAATTTGTATTTTGTGATTGTTTTATAAGATTAAGAGTATATTCAGTAATTTGCAAATCAGACATACACACTAAAAGTATATTTAACAACCTGCAAATCAAATATATCAAATTTTATGATTTAGCAAAAAAATTTCCGAAATAAAAAATCTACTCCTTAAATCAACATCATAACAAACCATATACCCAATACACTAGCTAGTCTCACCCAACAAAATTTACCATTAAGCTACATTTCACTGTATTATTTATTTGACAAGGGTGAGGCCAACTTATCTGCCACCGTCTTTGTGGGATCGCTATACATTCAGGGCCCTCGAAAGCAAAACTTCGGTTCATGGGCCAAGATTGAGTACTTAAATCAAGCCAACCTCAATATCATGGTACAAATTTGTTACTTGCATTTTTGTGATGAGAATCGTGTTTTTTGAATTAGTATTATGTGATTTATATTATAAAAATGATTGTTGCATAGTAAATATTATCCGTTAAATGAGTAGTATTACGTAATTTATATTATAAAATGATTGTAGCGTAGCAAATATTATCGTTTAAATTACAATGGATATAACCAATCTTCCTTTATCAAAAGAATTAAGACCTTTTGTAACTTGTTTTATTGCTTTCTTATTATAAGAATAAATTTTAGCAAAGTGTACAAATAAAGCAGATTCTTTTTCAGGTAATGTTTTTCCTTTATTAAATATTATGAGGTTTAGAGTTTTTTTTAGTTATTTGGCAAAAGGTTTAATGCTATCTTTTTTTTCTATGTTCTGGGTTTTGATTTTTTTCATTAAAAGGGATGTGATTTTTTTTAGAACTTTAATTAAGAATGCGGAATCTTAGATTTTAGGGATCTTTTCATCTCCCATGGTTTTTCTGTTAGGTTCCTATACCAATAGGTGTCATATTTCATGATTCACTGTGGAAATGCCACATATGATCATCCTTTCCATGCTGCAAAGGTTCCATATTTTCACAAAATCAAAAATTTTAAAAATGTAAAGAGGGTATGCCCTAAAAGAAAAATAAAAGGGCAAGAAAAATGAATTGGTCAAGAAAGAAAGAAAATGAACCCCAAAGAAAAGACCAGGAAAGTGGCTAGTCAAAATGCCACTACTGTACTACTTTTTGCAAAAAAGTTCTGAATGTGCAATCACTGACTTCTGTCACACTTGATGGATGGCCCAACAGCTCAATCTTGGCCAGTCCATGTTTAAATTTCTTGTTTTAGCATTAGAGAATAAGGTCTATTCAAACAGTTCAAGCTTGGTAGACAAACAACTAGGTAGAGAAGCAAAGGGTCTCAACAGCTAAATCTGAGCCCTTGGAAGAAATAAGGGCAGACTTAGATAGGAGGGCAGTTAAAAGAAAAGAAGAGAATCAGGGTTTGCTAGTTCAAATGCACCCAAACAAGATGAAGAAAAAATGTTAGGTGTAGCAGAATGGGTAGGTAATTCTGGTGTTGCAGAAGCAGGTTGGTGATCAGTTTTGTCCTGTTAAATATAATCTATCTCATGAGTATCACAAACATCTTGGCAAAGTGACTATAGTTCAGGTGGAGCATGACTAACTTCCCCTCTCATTTCCCCAAGAACTTTTATTAACATCCCTTCAAGGACCTTGGGATTTGCTCAATGGTCCTAGTTCATCTCATTTTATAAGAAATACTAAGTGAAACTTTGTGTTTACTTAGCCAAAATAAGCCACATTTCTTGTGTAAAATAATCACTCCATTTCCCTTTCATTTCCCTAAAAACCTAAGTTATTACTTTATAAACTTAGCGTTTTCTATCTACAAAACCATACTAATACCCTAACTCTATTATATAGCTCCTATCTAAAGCTTTCCCCTCCCATACTATGTAAAAATACATACAAAACCCCTAAATTCTATAATACCCCGACCCTTGGCAAGTATAGCCATATATCAAAGTTTTCGGGAATTAAAAGGTTTGGCAGAAACCTTATAATAGCCCTCCGCATTCAAAACCATTGGAGTTTATTTAACACTCGTTAAATAAACAACCGCGTCCATAAACTCCTGTTAACCAAGGTTTATACCCCGCAAACATTAAAAAACATTAAAATAATGTGTGGGTCCTGTGTTGTACCCCTCCGCCAACTTACCCCTCTGTCAACTGTCGGATCCGATCCCGCAAATCGGACGGCTCTGATCAATATCGGAGGCGCCCCGATGACCGGAGACGATAGCACGCGATAAAAAGCGGTTTTCCCGCCATACTGTGGGACGCGTGTCGCTCCCACAGTTTATCACGTCTGTTTGGTCCAAAACCGCCGCCGTACATAAAGCGGTGCGATGAAACCATAAACCGCTCCCGCTTACCGCTGCTGACGTCGTCCACCACGTCAGCTGCCACCTCGTCACCATTCTGTCTGCCGTGTCCGCCACGTCAGCCCCAAGTCACCTTCTGTACCCCCCGCTACCCGACAAAGATGACGTCATGCTGACGTCACCCGACCAAAGCGCGCCAATAACCCGCCAAAATCAAATTTTTTGTTAAAAAGTCATTTTAACGACATTTTTGTCCATTTCTCTTTGTTTTTCTTGCACGAGCTTTGCATGGTTTATGACGTCCAAAACGACATTTTCTCTGCACAGTCCGCCACCCAGAGGAATTCACTCCGCAGCTCGGCCCCTCAGCTCAGTCTTCAACCTGCATTTCGCACCAGGCGCCTGTAAAATAGGTATTTACCCGATATTCGCTCGTAAACCCTGTTTTTCTGAGTTTCTCTATTAAAATCACCCGAAGAACTAAAATTCGAGTTAAAATGCGCTCCTGCCTACAAATCTCTGCATTTTAAGTCACTTTTTGACCCATTTTTCCAAAGAAAACTTGCGAATTCTGTTCTCCTCTACAAATTTCCCATTAAACTAAAATTCAAGTCCATTTCCGTCGGCAAAATCTCCAAAAGTGCCCAAATATTGAGTTAAATTTGTCAAAATCACTTGCAAAAAGAGCACCATTTCCACTGTTTTATCCAGCTTCCCAATTAAACTCTGTTGATTTTGTCTTTTCTATGAATTTTACCTAGTGAGGCCATTTCTATATAAAACTCAGTTTGCAAATTTCCTGAGACAAACCTCAGTGCTAGTGCTCTGTTTTCTGTTGTTACACAGACCCAAATTCCAATTATAAACACAGACAGTGAAGCATGGAAGCTCCCAGTGGCCCTTGAATGTGTTCCCCCCTTGAATGCCCCATATAAAGGAATTGGAATGGATACCCTTTGCTAACAGACTTCCAAATTAAGGATATGATGGGTTACAAACCTCACCTGTAAGCCTTTTGTGAAATTAGAAGAAATAGCTACAGAAGCAGCACTGATGTCTTGGGAATTTGGGAGTCCAACATGCCTATCTATTACCTCCCTTCAGTGATGTGCTCCCTGATTTCATCCATTTATGCTGTGCAAATTTATGAAACCACACAAAGAGCAGTTATGGATCCATCTGGGACTGTACTCTTCTATATTACTCCTCAATCCATAAATGAGATGTTGAACTTCAAGCCAACTCAGCCTCTGGCTCTTCTTCTCCATGAATTCTTGCTTGACCAAGGTGCCAAAACTGCCCAGTTCAGAGATAACCAGAATTGCTCAGTTGTTTATGAAACCAATTGCCAGCCCCAACACCTCCTCCTTATCTCCCAAATTTGGTTCAATGAGGCAGGAGACTCATTGTAGACATGATATCCTACATTTTAGGATTCAAAACCAGTGAGTGATGTTGATGAAAATGTTTTAGTATTGATGTCCATATTCACTCCAGGACAGCCCCCTGCTATCAAGTATGATTATGCCACCTTCATAGCAAATAAAATCATGAGCAATTCATGAACTGAGAGAGAGAGAAAGAGTGTTCAAATACACATCCTACATATATCATTTGCTGTTGTACTATCAACCTGATAGTTTCCAAATTCCTCTTAAAAGATTAGACCTCAAAGGTGAAAGGAGGTCTGTAATTTTCTGGACCTCAGTGTTCCATGAGGTCCACAACTCCCCTTATACATATTGTGAGTTCATTGACCTGTTCATATATCCAGCCACTTCTTTGTTGATAACAACTCCTCCTGCCAGGCTCTCTGCTGAAATGCAGAAAATTTTACATCTCTCGAAGGAATACAGTATTGGTGACTGGTATTTTTACCAAAACCACACAGTGATCAAGATTTATGGCTGTGAATTAACTCCCTACAAGCTGCCAAAGTATGTCCCTATGCGACTCTTTGCCCTGAATAACTACGGAAATTTAGTAGTTCAGATTTGACTCTCTTTCTATGGTGCTAGGAAAAAGGCACAGCTCAAGATAAGACATCAATTGGGCCCCTTTATCTTCAATAAAAGGGGAAAAATCCTGGAGAAGCAGATCAATAAGATATTAAGAGATCAACTTATGCTGAAACAAAGTTTTCATTGGTCACCATATGACCCTGAACAACATTTCATAAGTTTTAGAAGAGAGTAAAAAACAAGCTTACAGGATATGTGCACCACAAAATCCCTGAAATTGAACAATATGCTAATCAACAGGAATGGGTAGAAGGCACACTAGTTGAAGAACTTACCTGAAACAGAGAAATTAGAAAAAGCATGAAAGAGCTTGACAAAAACACTTGACCTAGACTCTTTTGGACAGGTCCCTTTCACACATGCCTCAACACATTGGAGCGGGCACATACATCATCTTGCCACAACTTCACAACAACTACCCAAGAGAGTACTCCTCCTGCAGGGACATCCAAAGGCGAGGAAGTACAACATTCAGAACAGCAAGATATAATGGCAGACCGGCTAGATACAGCAAAGGAGCAAAGTCAAGGGCAAGGTCCTTCAACACAAACAATGGTACCTGAAATTCCTGTGTTACAAACTCCTCTCAATGAGGAAAGAGCCAAGAAAAGAGACAACCAAGAAGACACACCTCTAGGTGGATCAGCAGAACAGCAAGGGGAAAAGAGGCAAAGGTTGAATCCTTACTTTGAAGAGGAACTAGCGGAAGAGACAGCAGGCAACCTAAGGGGTGAAGGAACAACTGAACAGCAGATTCCTCCAATTCTAGAAACATCAACTAGCTCCTATCAACAAGAGCAAGAGAGGCAGCATGGTGTGGAGGTTACATCCACCAGGCAACAAAGCAAGCAAGGCTCGGATATCAAGAAAGCCTTTACTGAAATAAAGGCTAGAAATGACCCAATAAGGATCCAACTTTATAACCAATTGCTGAGAACGGCTCCTACAAATCAACAAAGGCTAATGGCAGCCTATGATATTCAAGAAGGGAAGATGACCCTTAGTCACTTCAGGCCCACAATGCAGCAGCCACAGTCAGCTGCTGATTATATCAGGACCAATCTGGAAGTCCTCTCTAAATACATCCATCCAATGGACCAGATTGAATTACATAAACAAACCGGCGAAATGGTGTACTCCACCTTGGCAGACAAGGCATTATTAGCTCACAAACTGCAGAATTCATTGCACAATACCTCTGCCCAATTAGAGTTGGAGAAGGCCTCCTCATTAGCCAAGGATAATAGAATCAAATCCTTGGAGGAAATTATCATTGAGCTAGGGCATAATCCCAAGGATCCCAAGGGCATACATGCGTTAATAAATAAGAAAGAAGAAGATATTACAGCCCTCAGGAAGTAGCTCAAGCTGCCAATTACCATGCACCCTCAAACCACAGAAGTTGCACAGCAGAAAGAAGAGGAGGACGTGGTGAGTTTTCTAATGAGGATGAATGAAAGACTGGCAGAAACAGAGAAGGCATTGGAGGAAGCACTACAAGGAAAACAGGGAGAGTTGGCCTCTCAGCCATCTCAAATGGCTCCAATTGTCACAACAGCTCCTCCAACAACTACAGCAGCAGTCCCTTCCGCTGTCCCAGAATCAATAGCAGGTACCTCAGCAACAACAACAACAACAACAGTACCAGATGCCAGCCTGAGCATGGAAGAGATGATGAAGGAAATAAAGGCTTTAGAACTCCAAATGGCAGAGCTAAAGGAAGCCAAAGAAAAACTGGCCAAGATAGAGGTGAATTATGATAAATCAAAAATAACTGTGGCTGAGAAAACAAGAGAAGTAAAGGCCCTAGAAAATAAGGTAAAATCCTTGGAGAAGGACCTTACTCTTCACAAAACTCTGGCAGAAATCAAAACAATTTTGTGGACTAAAATTGGCCAGTCCATCACTAATCAATGGACATCAATACAAACTATCCATGACCAGATTGAATTGATAGAGATAGCTCAAGTTGAGACTCAAAATTCCAAAGCATTATTAGCAAACAAGCCTGAACAGGCCAATAAACTAATTCATTTTTTGAATACTCATACCAGAGAGCAGCTAGCAGCTCTAGATATTCAGGATAGAACAGGTACAATTTTGACAGTGAAAAAGGTGCTGACCATGAGGAATTTTGTACAAAATCTGGAAAGAAAGTGCCAAGAAATGCAGACAGAGATAAATGCCTTTACAGAAAAGTTTGCAGTCTTGCATAGCAAAGGGTTACCCAGCTTATTGACCAGCAATCGGAGACTATTGACACATGAACAGTATGCTCACAGGGTAAATACCTATGTTACCAATCAAATTACAACATCATCAAGCATTTCAGAAGACACAGTACCTCCCTCTGGACAGAGATTATATGACAAATTGGAAAATCTATTCTTTATCAAGCATGAGATAACACATCTTTTTGAAATCCAACCCAATTACTACAGGTATACTGAAGCTGATGAAACATTAATAAAACTACAAAGACACCAGTTCCCAACAGATCAATGGTGGCAGGGCATGTTGGAGGTTTTACCACCAAGGTAGTGTTGGCGCTAATTCTTTTTGATTGTCTGCATCTAATCAAATTTAATGCGCGTGCCACATATCATAAATATGACAACAGCAAGGAAGGAGTCTCACGCCAAAACACATTAAAGGGGAATCGGGCACAGATGACAAGGTCGGGACAGCAACGCAGGAACGCGGGATAAAGAAACAGCTGCCAGTCGACTTATTAAGTCCAAAAGTCAAATATATCAGACCACCTAAGGCAGCCAGCACAACGTAAGTTACTTCTGCATTGATTACGATCTCTTTTCAATATCATTTATTGCCTTTGAAGAAGTACATGGATAAATTTATTGCTGGATATTTTCCCTATGAGATATTTTGTAACTATTCTTTTATAAATACCTCCTCAAGGTATGTATTATTGTTGGTTGGTGAATATCATTCTGGACCTGCGCTGTAATTTTGAGAACCCTTTTGAATAAAGATTGCTGGAATGCTTTGCTGGTGAATTTTCTGGTTGTGGAATTAATGACAGAAGGACATGTTACAGAATTTTTGTATTACCTCGCGGATCAATAAGTTTTCTAACCTATGTTTTACTGTTTCTATGTTTTATATATCATCTAAGTATCATGCTCTAAATTACAGGAAAAAAGAATAGCCCAGAATTTACTTTGTTGTACTCTGTGTTCAATTCCTGTCATTTTTTATGTTTTCTACAGGACTAGCATAGGCAGGAATTCTTAACTGCTCCTGTCTCCCTGGTTCTTTCACTCTAAATATAATTAAGGAATTCTTAACTGCTCCTTGGTAATATTTACTCATTTCCCTCTGTTAGCATAATGAAATATTCTTGATTGCCTTTCATTCCCTGACTTCATTTCATCTTATTCCAACTTGAAAATTGTTCTATGTTTAATTATCTTGATATGTAGTCCTCATTTCCCAGAGAAACCATACCTAGAGGTTCATTTTCAACTGACTCCATTAACCCAATGGTCTGAACTTCTCTTATCTTGTAGCCCTGTTCTACTGAATGTCACCTTCCAAACATCAAACAAATACTTGTACTTCATAACTAGCCTAACATATAGGAAAACAAAGCTAAATCACAAAGAGAGAGCCCCCTCTGGTTGCAGATTGGCTAGAATCTGCAGCTGAAAGACTGGTTAGTGGTTACCTCGGCCGTATGCCCTCCTTAGAATTTTCCTAGGGGACAACCTAAGTGATAACATCATTGGCGACTCCACTGGGGATTGAATGACTGTGTTTGTTACAACTATCTATTTTCTAAAGCTACAGATGGAGCCTGAAGTTAGCCAGGTAGCCTTTGAAACTGTTTTTGCTGTGCATTTACAGGAGTAAATAAAAGTTGCTTCAGTCAATCTCCAGTCTAGCATTAGGATTTATACAACTGTCTCAAAAAATTTGATTAGTTTCCTCTTATTTTCAAAAGATCTTTAGGAAAATCCAAGACTTTTATGATTCATATTTTCCTAGAAAATTATTGTCAAAAACAGTGTCCTTTAAACATTTCCAGAAAATACCAAAAACAGATTTAGAAGCTGGCTCCAAAGAAGAAACCTCATTACACTAGATCAAACCCAGATCCTAATCCTCCAGCTATTTTTGAAAATCTTAACTTGATCTCTAAAAGCCTTAAAAGACAAGAAAGTCTAGAATATTCTGCTGATTTGAATCTTGATAAACTTCAGCAAAACCTTACCCAGTCTCCTCCTGGAAAGGCAGCAGTCCTTCCTACTGTTGCTGCAGCTTCTTCTAGTTCTCCATCATCACTTCAAAACACTTCTTCCACCCCTCCGTTCACTCCGTTTATCTCAGCTGTTACCCCTGTGCTTCCAGCTGTCCCATTTATACCTGTAAATATGGCAAATTGATATGCTCCTTTGTAGCTGCCTGCAAATCCAGGGGCTATGCCTCAAGATTATCAGAGTAAAATCACCTATTTTGATGGTACTGGCTCCTACACAGCCCAGCAACATACTAAGAAAATGATGGACTACTTTGAGAACTATGAAATTGATGACAATGATGTCAGAATGAAAATTTTTGTCCAAAGCTTAACCGGTGATGTAAGGACTTGGTTTAGGGCACTTGGTGCAAACACAATTGCTGATCCGGATGCCCTGTACCAAACCTTTGTGAATAGATGGGAAAAGAAGAAGGACCCATTGCATATCCTATCAGAATATGACAGTTTAAAAAGAGGCCCACAAGAAACTGTCCAAGACTATTGTGCTAGATTCAACAACGTATACAATGCTATCCCCCAAAACCTTAGACCTCCCCCTGACTTAGCCTTAATCAAATTCCCTGATGGATTTGACTCTGACATGGCATATCAGCTAAGGGAAAGAGCTCCTGCCAGCTTGGAAGACATGCAGAGCATAGCTGTTAGTGTAGAAGCCAATCTGATCTCTAAAAGAGCCTGAGCTAGAGCTGAAAGAAGGACTACCTTCAAAGAAGAGCCTTCTGCATTTGAACAAAAACTAGATGCAATCATCAAAGGCATGGATAGACTGGGTGATAGAGTGGAAACTATTGAGAGAAAATCTTCATGGGAGGGTCAACCAAGTAACAATGTTAGAAATCCAAACTTCAGAAAAATTCAAAATCCTAACACCGGGAAACCTGCCCTTGATCAGAATATCAGACCTCCGTTTCAAGAGAACTATGCCGAAGCCTCAACCTCTAGTGAGCCAACAGAGGATACTCAAATTAGCCTAATGGGTTTGAACAGTGAACAACAAATCTTTTTAACACAAGATAATCAAGAGGCTCATGCTTTCAACCAATTTCAAACCAAGTCCGGAGAATCATTTGATTTCAAAGAAGGATATGATGCAGTGGTCTATGAGGTCCATAAACAATACAAATTAAGAAGCAGAACAATAGATGTGCTTGAACCTAGCAAGTTGAAAGATACTAAACAGCCTAAGAAAGCAAAGGATAAAGTCGCCCTTACGGAGCTCCCTACTAAAACAGACCTCAATCCAAAAGAACCCACAGTTGAGGACATAACAGACTGGCAGCCCTCAAAAATCAGCCATCCACCTCCTTTCCTTCAAAAGAAAATATAAACAGCTCTCCTAAAAATAGTTTCAAAGTAGATTTAGGTCATAACAGCACTCATGATGAAGAAAAAACCACTGAAAACACAGTAGAAAAGGAAAACCTTGCTGCCCGGAATACAAAGATTCAGCTGGAAAAACCTTTCAACCTAGAAACAGAAATAGGCAAGTTAAAAATAGCCATTCCACTGTCTGAATTGGCTAAACATGAGGTTTATAAGGAACAAATCAGTAGGTCACTTCAAATATCAGAGAATAGAGATGCAGTCAATGTTTTAGATGACCAACCAGAGCTAATTTTTGGTCCTGAGGTAAATGGTAAAACAGTAGATGGAGGAGTTCCTCCATTCTATGTAAGCTTAAACATTCATGATAAAGTGCTGCATAATGCAATGTTTGATTCGGGAGCTTCCCATAATCTCATGCCGAAATCTGTGATGGAAAGATTGGACCTAGATATCACAAGGCCATACAAAGACTTGTTCTCATTTGATTCCAGCCAGGTCAGGTGTCTGGGTCTGATCAAAGATTTGTGTGTATTTCTAGTACAGTACCCTGCCAAAACTATTTTGATGGATGTAGTGGTAGCTGATATACCACCAAAGTATGGGATGCTTTTGTCCAGATCTTGGGTGCAAAACTCCAAGGATCCTTGCAGCTAGACATGTCCTATGCCACCATTTTAGTCTTTGGCCAGCCAAAGAGATTATACCGGGAAACATTGATGAAATATGTGGTCAGCAGTCAAGAGAATCCCCAAAACTTCTCCATTTATTCCATGCATTCAGATATGGATTCATTCATCTTATACAATGCTGAAAGGTGTCCCAAATCTAATGTCAAACTCCTAGAATCAGCACAAACAAAGAACATAAATGAACAATCTAGTGCTCAAGATCAAAAAATTGTTGAAGTGATTGATGCAACAAATGAACAAGACATACCATATCAATTACAAAATCCAAATCTGCCCATTAAAACAGTATCCAAAACTCCTAAGGCCAGTGATAATCAAGAAATCTTATGGTACATAGAGTTTGATGGGTCAGTGAATAAGTTAGGAGCAGGGGCAGGGATTTGGATACACAACATGCAAAATGACCATGCTCAAGGACATGCATATAGGCTAAATTTCAGATGTACAAACAATATGGCCGAATATGAGGCCCTTTTGCTAAGACTCAAACTGATTAAAAGTCTAGGGGCAGCTAGGATTTCCATTCTAGGAGACTTGGATTTGATCATTCAATAGATGAAGGGAAACTTTGTTACTAATGATCTTAGGCTGAGAGCTTACAGAGGAGCAGCAATTGAAATACTCAACACCTTCTTAGAATCACAGCTCACTAAAATTCCAAGAAACCACAATTTACATGCGCATAGTTTGGTAACTTTTCCCAGCACTTGCAAGCTGCCATTTGAGCCTAATCACCACTTCACTACTGAAATCAAACATAGACCTGCTGTTCCAGATAATGTAAAAAATTGGCAAGTATTTGAAAATGACACCCAAATCAATAATTTCTTGACTTTGAAAGAAGAATTCTCAAGGACAAACATAGACACAAGCATCATTTGTGGTCAACAGCAGATAGACAAAATTGAGAAAAATATATCAGCTGAAACAGCAAACCACATTTTACACCAAACAATCTTTACTACTAAAGATCTACAAGAGCTGAAACAAATGGACCTTGATGAAATTGCTGAGGCAGAAGCTAAAGTAATTAAGCTGAAAGATAACTTTTTTCCCACAGGCTTGACTCCTTTGGAGGATATTTTTGATTCAAATGATATGCCAAGAAAACCAAAAATGCAGCCTTTAAACGCAGAAATTGAGGGCTGCAATATAGGAACTGCACAGAATCCTAAGATGGTAAAATTGTCCAAAGCCTTGCCTCCCAATCAAAAATTCAAATACATTGAGTTGTTTAAAGAGTTTCAAGATGTCTTTGCATGGAGCTATGAGGACCTCAAGTCCTATGATACTTCGGTCATCCAACACACAATACCTTTAAAAGAAAATCAAAAACCTTTTAAACAAAAAATTAGAAGGGTTAATCCAGTCCTCCTTCCTCTCATTGAGAAAGAGGTCACTGTTAGATGGATTCTCAGGATTTAATCAGATCCTAGTTCACCCAGATGATCAAGACAAAACTGCCTTTACAACACCTTGGGGAACTTTCAAATATGTCAAAATGCCTTTTGGACTTAAGAATGCAGGGGCCACATTTCAACGAGCAATGGACATAGCCTTTGCAAAAGATATTCATGATTTTTTAGTCATATATCTTGATGACCTCACTGCTTTTTCCAAATCAGATCAAGAACATTTAGAACATCTCAGACAAGTGTTCCTAATTTGCAGAAAATATGGCATATCATTGAACCCAAAGAAATCATTGTTTGGCCTTGAAGAAGGCAAACTCCTAGGTCACATAATTTCAAAGGATGGCATTAGAATAGACCCAGACAGAATACAAGCTATCCTCCAAGTGCCTCACCCAAGGAACATCAAAGAATTGCAAACTTCCCTAGGAAAGATCAATTTCCTAAGAAGATTCATTCCCAACTTGGCTGAACTAATAAGACTGTTGAATAACATGCTGAAGAAAGATTCTAAAGTCAAATGGGCAATAGAAGCTAAACAAGCCTTTGAGGATATCAAAATAGCTTTAACTAAAACACCGGTCCTCACAAGCCCAAAGTTTGATAGAGACTTCATAATCTTTTCCTTTGCATCTGAGCATACTATTGCTACTGTCCTATTACAAAAAGATGACCAAGGATGTGAGAAGCCCATTGCTTTTTTCAACAAAGCACTTAGAGATGCACCACTTAAATATCAAATCATGGAAAAACAAGCTTATGCCCTTGTAAAAACCATCAAGGATTTCATAGTTTATATCCTGTACTCTCATGTGATAGCCTATGTCCCAAATGTTGTGGTCAAAGACATTCTGACTCAAGAAGGAATTGAAGGAAAAAGAGGCAAATGGATAGCTAACATTTTGGAATATGACATTGAAATCAAGCCAGCAAAACTGATAAAAGGACAAGGATTAGCTAAGTTAATGACTGAAACCAATTTTCAAGCCCTTGACATCAATGAACTGGATAACGAACGGGAGATGGTGACTCCACAGATTAATCAAGCCTTCTTACAATCACCTTGGTAGGCTGATATAATTCATGTATTGTTAAACCTGCAAGCTCCTCCAGGGTTATCCAGAACTAAAAAGAGATTCTTGAAAATGAAAGCTTCAAAGTTTTGTATTCTAGACAATGTTTTATTTTGGAAAAATCATGAAGCTATTCTGCTGAATTGCCTAACACAGGATGAAACTGATAAAGTACTCAAGGAATTTAATGCAGGGGACTATGGTGGACATTTGTATTGGAAGTCAATAGCTGATAAAATTCTAAGAGCTGGTTTTTATTGGCCCTCCCAGTTTGCTGATGTGAAAAAAATTGTAGTTTCTTGTCATAAATGCCAAATCTTTGAAGGTAAGAGAAAAATGTTACCTTTACCCTTAAAACCCATTTCCAATGAAAAACCATTTCAACAATGGGGTTTAGATTTCATTGGAGAAATTCACCCTTCCTCCTCTGGCCAACACAAGTGGATTTTAACTGCCACGGACTACTTCACCAAGTGGATAGAGGCCATCCCTTGTAGGCAAGCCAATGACTCAATCATCATGCAATTCTTAGAAACCAATATCCTATCTAGATTTGGCTGTCCGGAAAAGATCATAACAGACAATGTTGTTGCCTTTAAATCCAAAAGAATGATCAATTTTTGTCACAAATACCACATTACCTTAGGCCATTCCACAGCCTATTACCCTCAAGGTAATGGTCTAGCTGAATCATCCAATAAAAGCTTGATCAACATCATAAAGAAAGTATTGGAGGAAAATAAGAAGAATTGGCATAGAAAGCTTATTAATGCACTGTGGGCAGACAGGTTAACTACAAAAAGATCTATTGGAACAAGTCCATATGAGTTGGTTTATGGCATGGAGGCTGTGTTCCCTTCATCCTTGGGAATCCCTGTGATAAAATTGCTGCAAGAAATACAGGCAGAACCCAATGATATTCAAAGAAGAATCAATCAAACTATTCACTTACAACAGACTAGAGAAGAAGTGTATCAGAGAACTCAGATTCTACAAGAGAAATTGAAGAAGATTTTTGACAAAAGGACAAAGGCAGAGGATTTTTCCATAGGAGAAAAAGTGCTGAAGTGGGATTCTAGGAGGGAAGACAAAGGAAAACATGGCAAATTTGATTTCCTATGGAAAGGACCTTTTGTCATTCAGGTTGTACAAGGAAATAACACCTATTTTTTGAGAAGTTTGGATGGTACAGAAGCTGAGGAAGGGCCAGTCAATGGGCGAATGCTCAAGTATTATTTTGATCCTCTTTGTTAACATAATAGGACTGTATTTTGTACATAAATAGTGTCTATTTTAGCAGTTTATTACAGCAATAAGATAAGGAATAAGATGCAACAAATTTTGAGGGAAAAAGCAAACAATTGTGCCACCTTTTTGTGTATATTTTGAGTTTATCAGAAGAAATCAAGAAGAAAACTTGGGAGCTATAAAGATGATGACTAAACACTCAGACAAACTGTCAAAGACAGAGCTGTAACTCTGTTCAAATCAGATCATAGGAAAAAACATATATGTTACAGAGATACAGTTTTGTTTGTTTATAGCAAAAGGAAATTTCAAATTGCAGCAAGAGTTGAAAATAAGGCCATCTGACCTACTGTTCTTGGCTTTTCACCTGGAAAATCCATCCCCAAGTGGAGCCACTGTTAGGTTCCTACACCGTTAGGTGTCATATTTCATGATTGACTGTGGAAATGCCAAATATGATCATCCTTTCCATGCTGCATAGGTTCCATATTTTCACAAAATCAAAAATTTTAAAAATGTAAATAGGGTATGCCCTAAAAGAAAAATCAAAGGGCAAGAAAAATGAATTGGTCAAGAAAGAAAGAAAATGAACCCCAAAGAAAAGACCAGAAAGTGGCTAGTCAAAATGCCACTACTGTACTACTTTTTGCAAAGAAGTTCTGAATGTGCAATCACTGACTTCTGTCACACTTGATGGATGGCCCAACAGCTCAATCTTGGCTAGTCCATGTTTAAATTTATTGTTTTAGCATTAGAGAATAAGGTCTGTTCAAACAGTTCAAGCTTGCCAGACAAACAGCTAGGTAGAGAAGCAAAGGGTCTCAATAGCTAAATCTGAGCCCTTGGAAGAAATAAGGGCAGACTTAGACAGGAGGGCAGTTAAAAGAAAATAAGAGAATCAGGGTTTGCTAGTTCAAATGCACCCAAACAAGATGAAGAAAAAATGTTAGGTGTAGCAGAATGGTTAGGTAATTCTGGTGTTGCAGAAGCAGGTTGGTGATCATTTTTGTCCTGTTAAATATAATCTATCTCATGAGTATCACAAACATCCTTGCAAAGTGGCTATATGTTACACTAAAAAAATGTCACCTTGACTACTTACAGTTAGTATGGCTCAAATCAACAGTCATGCTACCCTCTTAGACAAGTCTCATGCCTCTGTTATCCATCTCAAACTCAAAGAAGAGAGAAAGTCTTGTAAAAAATATGTTTATCTCTGGGGTCGCAGGTTCTCTCTAGCCTTACCTGCGGGGACGCTGACCATGTTCACAAAAGCTGCGTCCTTGGACGCTCTGTATGTTAAGGGACAGGTGCGTCCTTCTGTAAAAGGCAAAATGCGCGAGTTTCATCTTAAAAAAGTTACTTGTGGTTACTTCTAGAACTTTCTAGAGGTCGGTTTGATGATTTGGATGCGCCTCCAGTTGGTTCATGTATCTCTATTAAGGGGGAACTTATCCCATCAATAAGGGAGCTATCCCACCCAAAGAGGGGGATTATCCCATTGATGGTGGACCTGAATAACCTCTTTACAACACTATAAATAAAGACATTGAGCCAGAGGGAGGAGAGGTTGGAGCTATACATTTTCTTTGGGTAAATGCTGCAGGATTTAGGTCTTCCATTAGAGCCTTTGTGAGGAGAGATTGTCTTTACTTGATTCTACTTGGAAGAGGGTGAGCTTTGTCAAAGTAGAGGAAAACCCTTGATGGACCCTGGGAGGAACTTGCACAACACCAAGGCCAGGTTGTAAGAGTTTCTTTGTTTCGTTATTAATACAAACTGGTTTATTTTTCTCAATAGCTTGTGTTAATGAGTTATTTCATGTGTTCCTTGGTCTGCATGTTGAATATATGTTTTATTATATGAAATGCAAGTGCTTGGTAATTGTTTGATTGTTTGTGGTTGCAGGAATTGACTTGAAGGAGGAGCTCATCCGGATCGTCAAGAACGGACTTCAACAACAGCGTTTTGGAATAAGGTAAGCCTAAACACTTGTAGTTTTCATATTGTAAAAGGTGTATTTAGAGAAAGATCACTCCATTTTGTCTTGTTTGTCATTAGAATGTCTTAGACTTCTAGGAAGGTCAGTCGTGTCCGCACCCTTGACCAATTCCGTGTGACAAATTGGCGACTCCGCTGGGGATAGATTCCATTGATGAGAAAAGTTTTTTCCTTTATGTGAACTTTGCTTTGAGAAAATTGGTTTATTTTTCTGGTTTTGGCTCTGTGATTCTGTCTCTGGGTGGGTTAGCTTAGGATTAGTTTTATTTTGGTTTTTCTTGAGTTTTTCAGACGGACGCACCCTCTGAGTACTGCACAGTGCGTCTTTGGACGCGCTGTTGCCGTTTGCACAGAGCGGGCCCGCGCCTGTTCTAACGGGTTGCCTGCGTCTTCCTGTAGAAATTTAGGAAAACTCCATTTTTTGCTTTAATTGCTTTTAGATTTTGTTTTTTCTTAGTTTTTTCTGCCCAGATTCATTAGTCCCTTGTCCATAATCTTCACCTAAGCTTGTTCCTGCTCTTAGCTTTCATCAATTGGGTGTTTTGAGTCTCTTTTTTGAGAAATTCTTAATTTGATTTCCTTTGGTCATTACTTGGAGGTTTCTCTCAGTCTTTTCACAATTTTGCATCTTTTTGCTTTTGTTTTTGCAAAAAAAATTTCCCCCTCATTCGCCGGGGGGGGCTAAATTGTGTATGAGTGTTAATCGCCTTTGAGTGTTTTTATGTTTTGATCTTTGGAACTCTCACCCAATTTTCTCGACTTGCACTTGATTGGTTCTCAGATTACATTAGAATCATCTTGTGTTTGAGAATTCTCTTGCATAGATCACATTTGCATAATTAGAGTTCTCAGTTTCAGAATATGAATGAAAAATGTGCATAGATTACATTTGCATACTTTTCATGTGAATTGTGCATAGATTACAATTGCATAGTTTACATTCTGAAAAATCAATCGTAGATTTAGATCAGCTTTCTTTGATTTGAATTTACACAAAAATAAAAATAAAAATTGGTTTGGAATTGATTTGCATTAGTTTTTCTTGATGAAATTAGTGCATTAGAGAATTTGTTAAATTTTCTCTTAATGATCAATTTTTTGCATTGTTGGAAGTGAATGGAAACTCTCTCCTTACTCTAGTTAGGATTCATCGAATTGAAAGGATTGCATTATCATATTCGATTGCATTCAGTTGAGTCGGGTCATAACACCATTGGTTTCATCTCCATTTACCCATTTGAGTAATAACAGCCTTAATAACACATCGCTTAATTAAAATTCATCTAGTAATTTTTACATTTCTAGGGCTCTGAAACACCAACATAGCTTAGGCTAGGGTCTTGGAGTAGGTGAGTACTTAACTCTCCAAGACTACAAAACCAAACAGATAGTTTATCTTGAGTAGAATAAATCCAATTGTTTCAATTGCACTCTGGGAGAGCTCCTCTTAAAGGAGAAGCACGAGCTCGTGTCCGAACCAGTGAGGGGATCATTCCCCCTCGTTGGGAACGACGCCAGACAGTACGTATTACAAACGGTAAACCTCGGATTAACCATTGTCGAGGAGCCAGGGGTCACTTATCGGTAAACCTTGGATTGTTGTCAAGGAGCCGGTAAGGGGATTGAGCTTGCTACTCTGCCCTTGCGTGCTGTCGGAGTTTAGACTGTTCCCCCAGGTGTATTTGTTACTGTTGGTGACCTTAGTGACCATAATCTTTAGGGTTCTACCGAGGTGACGGTGGAGGGAAGGTCCCACTGTACCTGGAGCAGACGTCGGTTATACTCACTTGGATTTTCCGGGGGGTTCACTTCATTTCGAGATGGTTAAAGTGGAGGAACTTGTGCCGGTCTATTCATTAAGCAGGTTGCCGGGGTAACTGTTCCACCTGCCATTTCTGTACTGAATTCTGCGAGGTTGGGCTTCATCACCAACTAGTGTTTTTGGTACGGAGAGCTTACTGTTTGTGTGTGGTTTGACTCCTAGATTTGATAGCGCGTGTTAATTTGTTTGTTTTTACTTTTAGAGACCATAGGTGTGAATTGTGAATTTTAGTTGTTAAGTGTGAATTGTGAATTGTTAATTTTAGTTTTAAAAATTGTTAATAAAATTCACTGAAGTTGAATATAATGGCAAATGTTCCGGAATTTATCAACCTAGGAAACCCTCCTAACGAGAATCCTAGTACTTTTCCTTACTTTGGAAATGTTGGTCCTCCTTATATGGCTACTTTGTCATTACCTGGATTTACAATAGGATTACCGATATGGTTATTTTCAACTTCGTTGGCCCAAAATACTCCAATTGTTCCATCTCAACCGGATGCTTCACCTCAACAGAGTTCACCATCTCAACATCACCAACCTTCTGTTGACCCTTTACCTTCTTCGCCTAATTTTTCTTCCTCCATTTCTTCCTCTTCGCCTGGTAAAAGCCTTGATGTTAGTAACCAGGAGACTAAGAAGAAGAAGAAAGGGAAGAAGAAGAAGAAGAAGAAGAAGAAGCAAGATAAGAAAGAAGTCAACCAACCAACCATGGCTGTAAGTGTTAGTTGTGTTGAGAAAAATTCTGACATGCACCGTAAACCCAAATACCCTTGCAGGCTTTGTAAGGGTGACCACTTCCTTGTCAATTGTCCTGGTATACCAAAGGTCTTGGAAGTATGGTCAAAAAAATCTCATCAACTTTCCGTTGATCCATCAACCAGTGATAGTCAGGTTCCTGGGAAAAAGGGTAAAGTTAGGTTTCCTTGTAAGTTATGCAAAGGGAATCATCAAACTCACATTTGCCCTCACATGGATGAAGCCTCAAAATTGTTGGAAAACCTTACTGTTCCACAGCAAGAATTTCCAACTGGTTACCGTAAACTTTCTCCCAACCTACCGTCAACTGACGGAGTGATTGATCAAATTTCAAGTATAGTCGATCACACTCTCCCATTGGAGAGTGAAACTCATGTCACTCAGGTTGATGATCCATTAGTTGATCAAGTGGTCGATTCAATTTCACATTCAGTCGATCCCACTTTCCCTTTGGAGAGTGAACTTCATACCGCTCAGGTTCTTCTTGTTACATCAGATTCTTTTATGCCGGGGGGCATTTCACCTGTTTCTACAGAACCCCCTCCAAGTACTGAGGTCTTTTCCTTTGATTGGAATAGACTGACAGAACCTCATCTTCCTTCCTCCATCCCTTTCCAAATCATTGTCAAGGCTGGTGGTAGGGACATACATCGTACTCAGGTAGATGAAGGTGCTTCTGTTAGTATTTTATCCTCAGCTGTTTGGAAAGCTTTGGGTTCCCCTCAGCTTGCGCCTATTACGCAGAATCTGAAAGCTTTTAACAGAACAATTAGTGAAGCTTTAGGGATCCTTCCTAAGTTTTCTATTACCTTGGAAGGTAAAACTGTTTGTGTTGATCTTATGGTAGTTCGAGGTCCCTTGGATTTCAATTTACTCCTTGGGCGAGACTATGTTTATGCAATGAAAGCTGTCGTATCGACACTCTTTCGCGTGATGTCTTTCCCTCACAATGGCAGTATTGTGACTGTAGACCAGCTTTCGTTCCCTAGTCTTTTTTCAACTACCAATAATATGACACCCCTAAATGTTCCTGATTCTAAAGTGGTATCTACCCTGCCACGGGTTAATTATGTGGCAACCGGTCCCATGATCTCAGTTACCGATGTAAGTGAGCCTCTCACTGTTTGCTCATCTTCCTTTGATTTAGCTCCGGTAATTGACATGGAAAACTCTATGGGATTACTTGAACATGATGTTCTTATCCCTTTTGAGTCCCTTGACATGTGTTCCTTCCCAAGAAGTATTCTTCCTTCGGATGAAGACCTCTTGGAAGCCATGATCAAGGTGTGTCCATTGACATGTCTTTCCTCCAGTTGGAAGCCATGATCAATGTTACGAGGATAGTTTTTTCCTGTATCAACCTCGTTAAAAAATGAAATAGGCTAGCATGAGGACAGTTCTTTTACTGAGTCAACCTCATTAAAAAATGAATCAGCTAGATTTTAGGATATATAGGTAGATTGTAGACGTAGGAATTTGAGGACAGTTCCTGTCACTGAGTCAACCTCATTAAAAAATGAATCAGCTTTGAGGATAGTTCCTGTTACTGAGTCAACCTCGTTAAAAAATGAATCAGGTATGAGGATAGTTCTTTGTCTTGTGTCAAGCTCGTTAAAAAATGAAACAAGGATTTTAGAGCATAGTTCCTTGTCTTGTGTCAAGCTCGTTAAAACATGAATCAAGGTTTTTAGAGTTAAGTTTTTGTTAGGTAGATTGTAGAGAGTAGTTATGAGCATAGTTCCTTGTCTTGTGTCAAGCTCACTAAAAAATGAAACAACTCCCACGAGTCTTTCCAAGATTTTGAAAGTAAAGCTTCATTCCATCCACCTCATTGAATGCAATGAAGCTTGGGGGGCATGTACCTTGATTTGCATCATTATGCCAAGGGCATGTGAACTTGTAACAAGCATAGTTTTTCGTTTCAAGCTTGCATAAACATGAAACTGAATCCGAGCATAGTTCTTTTCCTGTGTCAAGCTCGTTAAAAAATGAAACAAATCCTCCTCTAATTGAGTCGAGAGTTTGACTAGACCTCATAGATGTTAGGTTGTACGTTTAGGTTAGTTATTTCAGTTTTTGCATAATTTTCTTACAGTTTTAGGTCGAGTCTTTCAAATGATCTCGTTCTTGAACCTTCATTTCATCCACCTTAGTTGAATGAAATGAAGCTGGGGGGCATGCGCTCTAACAGTTATGCTTAGGGGGCATCAAGCACAGTTTTATCTCTGTTTCAAGCTTGTGTAAAAATGAAACTAATTTGAAGCATAGTTTTTATCTGTTTCAAGCTTTTGTAAAAATGAAACCTATCTCGAGTCAATTTCAGTTATTTTCAAGACTCGTTAAACTCATGAAAATCCCGAGATTATTTTGCTATTTTTCATTCTCGTAAAACAAATGAAAATGCTGAGTTCTTTCCGTCTTTTCCTGCTCGTAAATTAAATTGAAAGTCGGCCATATGAGTACATTTTTATCCCTTTTTCGAACTCATTAAAATTTACGAAAAAGTGAAAACCATGAGTACATTTTTATCCCTTTTTCGAACTCGTTAAAACTTACGAAAAAGTGAAACCGCAGAGTCATCTTTTAAGCCCTTTTCTGACTCCTAAAACATGAAAAGATCGCCGAGCGTTTCTTTTACACTCGTTAAAACGGAATTAAAAGACGGTCCCCTTTTAGCTCTTTTCTGACCGCAAAATCAGGAAAAGATTGCCGGGTTTTTGTCGTTTCGAACTCGATAAGAAAATAAAACGACGTGTCCTTGATCGCTTTTTACTTTTCAGGTCAACGACACTATTATGAAAGTACTCCTTGGTCGCAAGATCAAGCGGTTCCCCCAGGTATTATTTTATACTTTTTCGGGCTTGAGGGACACAAATTTACGAAAAAGTTCAACGTGGAGTCTCCTTTTGTTTTTTCAGACTCTCTAAAAATGAAAAACGCCGAGTTTCTCCTATACTGGACTCGTTAAACTTTTTACAGTAAAGGACCTGTTCAATTACAAACAGGAACGAACCACTCCTTCCTAGGGTTCGAATTTAAACTAGGTTGGACTTGTCCGAAGTATGAGCTTATAATCAAGCATATGTTATCCTCCTCAAGCTTGTTAAAAATAAAGAGGTACTTGCCAGAAATGGTGGGGGAAAAGAGAGAAGAATGAACCTGTTTGTCACCTTTTGTCTCAGAAGAAACTTTATTACCACTCTTGAACACGACACTTTTCATTCACCTGGGTTGGGAAATCTTTTACCTCACAGTTGACCAAATCACTTTGAAAGTCTTTAACCGGGTTTCGGGGATTAACTTTGAGTTATTCGTCACCAAGCCATCTGTTGTGTCGTTATGTGTTCAAGAGGTCTGCAAGCAAAACTTTCATCTGCAAAATACTTGTCATCCATTTGACCATCCCTGAGTCAGTCCTCACAGCAACATTTCTTCAACTTGAACAATGATTTTGTGTTGTGGGCTTGCCTGCAACGGGTCGCTTTCTATCGACATCGACACATTATCTAGAAAGATGACTTAGGAATCGACAGTACCTTGAAGTCTGCATGCATCAATGGCAGGTTTCTCGCCTTTGACGTCAGTTTACATCATTGACTTTCGATCAAAGGATTCCGTGAAGTGTTCGACATCAAAACATCTATTCACATTTCACGGGTTGTGCTTGGTACTTTGAGAACCATTGACATTACAGGTGGTCTCTCTCACGCTTGTTAACAGTTTACATCATCGACTGGTAATCAAGTGGTTTCTAACATGTTCGACATCGAATCATTTAATCACATTGCTAGAATCGTACCAATTCGGGAAGTAGAAGTGAAGACCCTGGATCTAGTTTCTACCATCCAGGCTGAGAGGAGTTTTGTATTCATTATCTATGTAGACTAATCATAAACAGATGGCTGCGTCCATACTGTGTCTACAAAAGTCTATAAAAATGATGTACTGCAAGATCATTCCTGTATCAGAATAGTTAGTCCATTAGTTAAAGTTTTGAATCTGAGTATGGGAATGCCTACCTCAGTGATGATATAATCTTATCCATGTATTTTGTGTTGAAAATTGCAGGTTCCAACCAGGCCATCCACAAGACAATCCTTGAAATGATAAAGCGCTTCACCCTTCCTAGAATTATAAAACCCTATTCTATTCCAGGCTTCGCACTTTAGGGGGCAATCTGTTACACTAAAAAAATGTCACCTTGACTACTTACAGTTAGTATGGCTCAAATCAACAGTCATGCTACCCTCTTAGGCAAGTCTCATGCCTCTGTTATCCATCTCAAACTCAAAGAAGAGAGAAAGTCTTGTAAAAAATATGTTTATCTCTGGGGTCGCAGGTTCTCTCTAGCCTTACCTGCGGGGACGCTGACCATGTTCACAAAAGCTGCGTCCTTGGACGCTCTGTATGTTAAGGGACAGGTGCGTCCTTCTGTAAAAGGCAAAATGCGCGAGTTTCATCTTAAAAAAGTTACTTGTGGTTACTTCTAGAACTTTCTAGAGGTCGGTTTGATGATTTGGATGCGCCTCCAGTTGGTTCATGTATCTCTATTAAGGGGGAACTTATCCCATCAATAAGGGAGCTATCCCACCCAAAGAGGGGGATTATCCCATTGATGGTGGACCTGAATAACCTCTTTACAGCACTATAAATAAAGACATTGAGCCAGAGGGAGGAGAGGTTGGAGCTATACATTTTCTTTGGGTAAATGCTGCAGGATTTAGGTCTTCCATTAGAGCCTTTGTGAGGAGAGATTGTCTTTACTTGATTCTACTTGGAAGAGGGTGAGCTTTGTCAAAGTAGAGGAAAACCCTTGATGGACCCTAGGAGGAACTTGCACAACACCAAGGCCAGGTTGTAAGAGTTTCTTTGTTTCGTTATTAATACAAACTGGTTTATTTTTCTCAATAGCTTGTGTTAATGACTTATTTCATGTGTTCCTTGGTCTGCATGTTGAATATATGTTTTATTATATGAAATGCAAGTGCTTGGTAATTGTTTGATTGTTTGTGGTTGCAGGAATTGACTTGAAGGAGGAGCTCATCCGGATCGTCAAGAACGGACTTCAACAACAGCGTTTTGGAATAAGGTAAGCCTAAACACTTGTAGTTTTCATATTGTAAAAGGTGTATTTAGAGAAAGATCACTCCATTTTGTCTTGTTTGTCATTAGAATGTCTTAGACTTCTAGGAAGGTCAGTCGTGTCCACACCCTTGACCAATTCCGTGTGACACTATAGTTCAGGTGGAGCATGACTAACTTCCCCTCTCATTTCCCCAAGAACTTTTATTAACATCTCTTCAAGGACCTTTAGATCTGCTCAATGGTTCTAGTCCATCTCATTTTATAAGAAATACTAAGTGAAACTTTGTGTTTACTTAGTCAAAATAAGCCACATTTCTTGTGTAAAATAATCACTCCATTTCCCTTTCATTTCCCTAAAATCCTAAGTTATTACTTTATAAACTTAGCGTTTTCTATCTACAAAACCATACGAACACCCTAACTCTATTATATAGCTCCTATCTAAAGTTTTCCCCTCCCATACTATGTAAAAATACATACAAAACCCCAAAATTCTATAATACCCCAACCCCTGGCAAGTATAGCCATATATCAAAGTTTTCGGGAATTAAAAGGTTTGGCAGAAACCTTATAATAGCCCTCCGCGTTCAAAACCATTGGAGTTTATTTAACACTCGGTTAAATAAACAACCGCGCCCATAAACCCCTGTTAACCAAGGTTTATACCCCACAAACATTAAAAAACATTAAAATAATGCGCGGGTCCTGTGTTGTACCCCTCCGCCAACTTACCCCTCCGTCAACCGTCGGATCCGATCCCGCAGATCGGACGGCTCTCATCAATATCGGAGGCGCCCCGATGACCGGACGATAGCACACGATAAAAAGTGGTTTTCCCGCCGTACTGTGGGACGCGTGTCGCTCCCACAGTTTATCGCGTCCGTTTGGTCCAAAACCGCCGTCGTACATAAAGCAGTGCGATGAAACCATAAACCGCTCCCGCTTACCGCTGCTGACGTCGTCCACCACGTCAGCACCCACGTCAGCTGCCACCTTGTCACCATTCCGTCCACCGTGTCCACCACGTCAGTGCCAAGTCACCTTCCGTACCCTCCGCTACCCGACAAAGATGACGTCATGCTGACATCACCCGACCAAAGCACGCCAATAACCCGCCAAAATCAAAATTTTTGTTAAAAAGTCGTTTTAACGACGTTTTTGTCCATTTCTCTTTGTTTTTCTTGCGCGAGCTTTGCATGGTTTACGACGTCCAAAACGACATTTTCTCTGCACAGTCCGCCACCCAGAGGAATTCACTCCGCAGCTCGGCCCCTTAGCTCAGTCTTCAACCTGCATTTCGCACCAGGTGCCTGTAAAACAAGTATTTACCCGATATTCGCTCGTAAACCCTGTTTTTCCGAGTTTCTCTGTTAAAATCACCCGAAGAACTAAAATTCGAGTTAAAATGCGCTCCTGCCTACAAATCTCTGCATTTTAAGTCACTGTTTGACCCATTTTTCCAAAGAAAACCTGCGAATTCTGTTCTCCTCTGCAAATTGCCCATTAAACTAAAATTCAAGCCCATTTCCGCTGGCAAAATCTCCAAAAATGCCCAAATATTGAGTTAAATTTGTCAAAATCACTTGCAAAAAGAGCACCATTTCCACTGTTTTATCCAGCTTCCCAATTAAACTCTGCAGACTTTGTCTTTTCTATGAATTTTACCCAGTGAGGCCATTTCTATATAAAACTCAGTTTGCAAATTTCCTGAGAAAAACCCCAGTGCCAGTACTCTGTTTTCTGTTGTTACACAGACCCAAATTCCAATTATAAACACAGACAGTGAAGCATGGAAGCTCCAGTGGCCTTGAATGTTGCCCCCTTGAATGCCCCACATAAGGAATTGGAATGGATACCCCTTGCTGACAGGGACTTCCAAATTAAGGATATGATGGGTTACAAACCTCACCTGCAAGCCTTTTGTGAAATTAGAAATAGCTACAGAAGCAGCACTGATGTCTTGGGAATTTGGGAGTCCAACATGCCTATCTATTACCTCCCTTCAGTGAATGTGCTCCCTGATTTCATCCATTTATGCTGTGCAAATTATGAACCCACACAAAGAGCAGTTATGGCTCCATCTGGGACTGTACTCTTCTATATTACTCCTCAATCCATAAATGAGATGTTGAACTTCAAGCCAACTCAGCCTCTGGCTCTTCTCACCATGAAATTCTTGCTTGACCAAGGTGCCAAACTGCCCAGTTCAGAGATAACCAGAATTGCTCAGTTGTTTATGAAACCAAATTGCCAGCCCCAACAGCCTCCTCCTTATCTCCAAGTCTGGTTCAATGAGGCAGGGAGACTCATTGTAGACATGATATCCTACATTTTAGGATTCAAAACCAGTGAGTATGTTGATGAAATTGTTTTAGTATTGATGTCCATATTCACTCCAGGACAGCCCCCTGCTGTCAAGTATGATTATGCCACCTTCATAGCAAATAAAATCCATGAGCAATTCATGAACTTGGAGAGAGAAAGAGTGTTCAAATACACATCCTACATATATCATTTGTTGTTGTACTATCAACCTGATAGTTTCCAAATTCCTCTTAAAAGATTGGACCTCAAAGGTGAAAGGAGGTCTGTAATTTTCTGGACCTCAGTGTTCCATGAGGTCCACAACTCCCCTTATACATATTGTGAGTTCATTGACCTGTTCATATATCCAACCACTTCTTTGTTGATAACAACTCCTCCTACCAGGCTCTCTGCTAAAATGCAGAAAATTTTACATCTCTCAAAGGAATACAGTATTGGTGACTGGTATTTTTACCAAAACCACATAGTGATCAGGATTTATGGCTGTGAATTAACTCCCTACAAGCTGCCAAAGTATGTCCCTATGAGACTCTTTGCCCTGGAATACTACCGGCAATTTAGTAGTTCAGATTTGACTCATTTCTATGGTGCTAGGAAAAAGGCACAGCTCAAGATAAGACATCAATTGGGCCCTTTTATCTTCAATAAAAGGGAAAAATCCTGGGAGGAAGCAGATAAGATATTAAGAGATCAACTTATGCTGAAACAAAGTTTTCATTGATCACCATATGACCCTGAAGATTTCATAAGTTTTAGAAGAGTCAAAAATAAGCTTACAGGATATGTGCACCACAAAATCCCTAGAATTGAACAATATGCTAATCAACAGGAATGGGTAGAAGGCACACTAGTTGAAGAGCTTACTGAAGAAGAGAAATGAGAAAAAGTAATGAAAGAGATTGAAAAAACACTTGACCTGGACTCTTTTGGACAGGTCCCTTTCACATTGCCTCAACACATTGGAGCGGGCACATCATCTGCCACAACTTCACAACAACCTGCCCAAGAGAGTACTCCACCTGCAGGGACATCCAAAGGCAAGGAAGTACAGCATTCAGAATAGCAAGATATAATGGCAGACCAGCCAGATACAGCAAAGGAGCAAAGTCAAGGGCAAGGTCCTTCAACACAAACAAAGGTACCTGAAATCCCTGTGTTACAAACTCCTCTCAATGAGGAAAGAGCCAAGAAAAGAGACAGACAAGAAGACACACCTCTAGGTGGATCAGCAGAACAACAAGGGGAAAAGAGGCAAAGGTTGAATCCTTACTCTGAAGAGGAACTGGCGGAAGAGACAGCAGGCAACCTAAGGGGTGAAGGAACAACTGAACAGCAGATTCCTCCAATTCTGGAAACATCAACTAGCTCCTATCAACAAGAGCAAGAGAGGCAGCATGGTGTGGAGGTTACATCCACCAGGCAACAAAGCAAGCAAGGCTCGGATATCAAGAAAGCCTTTACTGAAATAAAGGCTAGAAATGACCCAATAAGGATCCAACTTTATAACCAAT
This sequence comes from Pinus tabuliformis, assembly GCA_031772625.1. Taxonomy (NCBI): domain Eukaryota; kingdom Viridiplantae; phylum Streptophyta; class Pinopsida; order Pinales; family Pinaceae; genus Pinus; species Pinus tabuliformis. The sequence continues at coordinate 695,509,174 of CM062805.1, read as the reverse complement.
TGTTGAGAACGGCTCCTACAAATCAACAAAGGCTAATGGAAACCTATGATATTCAAAAAGGGAAGATGACCCTTAGTCACTTCAGGCCCACAATGCAGCAGCCACTGTCAGCTGTTGATTATATCAGGGCCAATCTGGAAGTCCTCTCTAAAGACATCCATCCAATGGACCAGATTGAATTACATAAACAAACCGGCGAAATGGTGTACTCCACCTTGGCAGACAAGGCATTATTAGCTCACAAACTACAGAATTCATTGCACAATACCTCTGCCCAATTAGAGTTGGAGAAGGCCTCCTCATTAGCCAAGGATAACAGAATCAAATCCTTGGAGGAAATTATCATTGAGCTGGGGCATGATCCCAAGGATCCCAAGGGCATACAGGCCTTAATAAAAAAGAAAGAAGAAGATATTGCAACCCTCAGGAAGCAGCTCAAGCTGCCAATTACCATGCACCCTCAAACCACAGAAGTTGCACAGCAGAAAGAAGAGGAGGACATGGTGAGTTTGCTAATGAGGATGAATGAAAGACTGGCAAAAACAGAGAAGGCATTGGAGGAAGCACTAAAAGTAAAATAGGGAGAGTTGGCCTCTCAGCCATTTCAAACGGCTCCAATTGTCACAACAGCTCCTCCAACAACTACAGCAGCAATCCCTTCCGCTGTCCCAGAATTAACAACAGGTACCTCAGCAGCAACAACAACAGCAGTACTAGATGCCAGCCTGAGCATGGAAGAGATGATGAAGGAAATAAAGGCTTTAGAACTCCAAATGGCAGAGCTAAAGGAAGCCAAAGAAAAACTGGCCAAGATAGAGGTGAATTATGATAAATCAAAATTAACTGTGGCTGAGAAAACAAGAGAAGTAAAGGCCCTGGAAAATAAGGTAAAATCCTTGGAGAAGGACCTTACTCTTCCCAAAACTCTAGGAGAAATCAAAACAATTTTGTGGACTAAAATTGGCCAGTCCATCACTGATCAATGGACATCCGTACAGACTATCCATGACCATATTGAATTGATAGAGATAGCTCAAGTTGAGACTCAAAAAGCTAGAGCATTATTAGCAAACAAGCCCAAATAGGCCAATAAACTAATTCATTTTTTGAATACTCATACCAGAGAGCAGCTAGCAGCTCTAGATATTCAGGATAGAACAAGTACAATTTTGACAGTGAAAAAGGTGTTGACCATGAGGAATTTTGTACAAAATCTGGAAAGAAAGTGCCAAGAAATGCAGACAGAGATAAATGCCTTTACATAAAAGTTTGCAGTCTTGCAGAGCAAAGGGTTACCCAGCTTATTGACCAGCAATCGGAGACTATTGACACATGAACAGTATGCTCACAGGGTAAATACCTATGTTACCAATCAAATTACAACATCATCAAGCATTTCAGAAGACACAGTACCTCCCTCTGGACAGAGCTTATATGACAAATTGGAAAATCTATTCTTTATCGAGCATGAGATAACACATCTTTTTGAAGTCCAGCCCAATTACTACAGGTATACTGAAGCTGATGAAACATTAATAAAACTACAAAGACACCAGTTGCCAACAGATCAATGGTGGCAGGGCATGTTGGAGGTTTTACCACCAAGGTAGTGTTGGCGCTAATTCTTTTTTATTGTCTGCATCTAATCAAATTTAATGCGCATGCCACATATCATAAATATGACAACAACAAGGAAGGAGCTCACGCCAAAACGCATTAAAGGGGAATCGGGCATAGATGACAGGGCCGGGACAACAACGCAGGAACGCGGGATAAAGAAACAGCTGCCAGTCGACTTATTAAGTCCAAAAGTCAAATATATCAGACCACCTAAGGTAGCCAGCACAATGCAAGTTACTTCTGCATTGATTATGCTCTCTTTTCAATATCATTTATTGCCTTTGAAGAAGTAGATGGATAAATTTATTGCTGGATATTTTCCCTATGAGATATTTTGTAACTATTCTTTTATAAATACCTCCTCAAGATATGTATTATTGTTGGTTGGTGAATATCATTCTGGACCTGCGCTGTAATTTTGAGAACCCTTCTGAATAAAGATTGCTGGAATGCTTTGCTGGTGAATTTTCTGGTTGTGGAATTAATGGCAGAAGAACATGTTACAGAATTCTCGTGTTACCTCATGGATCAATAAGTTTTCTAACCTATGTTTTACTATTTCTATGTTTTATATATCATCTAAGTATCATGCTCTAAATTACAGGAAAAAAGAATAGCCCAGAATTTACTTCGCTATACTCTGTGTTCAATTCCTGTCATTTTTTATGTTTTCTACAGGACTAGCATAGGCAGGAATTCTTAACTGCTCCTGTCTCCTTGGTTCTTTCACTCTAAATATAATTAAGGAATTCTTAACTTCTCCTTGGTAATATTTACTCATTTCCCTCTTGTTAGCACCTAAATCTGCCTTAGGCTGAAGAAGGCAAAAATTAGGGTAACCACAAACCACGCTCAGTCTGGTAGCTAGCCCTACCAGAGCAGGAGAGGGCTCTCTCCGAGTCACGCTCAGCGAATGGATAGGAAAAATGGTCTGAGATGACTTACAATGCGATATTTACCTTAGGCTAGTAAGTGAAAAAGGATTTTGGAAAAGATTTTCGAAGTGACTGAACTTCTGAGATGTATATGGGACTGGCGCTTAGCAAAGAACAGAGAATTGAGAATGAAGGCACAGATTATTCTGTGAGGCAAGGTAGGCGGGAAGCGCAACAATTTTAACTTAAGGTGACGCGGAATGGAAAGATCGCCGAAGATAGTGAAAAGGGCATGGTCGCATGAATCCTTTTCAACAGAAGAATAACACTGCACATGAAATTTTCCCACAGGCAGAGCAATATAAATTGAATTCTACCTAATCTCACTTAGAAAATTTCACTGAAATGAAACATGAAATGAATTATGAAACATAACAAGATACATATGGAACATAAGAACACATTTGCTACACTCACAACCACAAAAATCTCATGAAACAAAGCCGCTGCCTTTCATTAAACTCTCTGTCAAAAATACACAGTGTAGAAACAGAGTTTCTTTCCCACAATCTCTCAGAAGTTACAAGCTAGCCAACCCTTTGCAAATAACTTGCTTACAATATATAGAAAGTGTATAGAAAATGTGGAATGCCCAGGGGTTGGGAAGTTACTCAAATCATTCCGAAAAGGAGATGGAGAGCCAACCATCAGCTACAGGTGCAACGCTCTCAAGCATGACATTTGGTTGTAGTGACCCTTTGCATTCTTTTGCCACTTGGATAGATGCCCACCTGGAGAGAAAATTCTTTAAAAGGCACCCTTGGTGCCAAAAAACCGAGGAGCGAATGACCAGGTCCACTTGGAGAAGTCGCGACCCGAAATTTCACGAAACGGGAGCAATTTGGCCGTTTTTTCCCCTGTGCGCTGCGCCAAATTCCCTATGCGTCGCGCCACTTTGGAGCTTGTTTTTGGGCACTTGCATGTGTCAAAAATGTGCCCAAGTGGGCTTGTTGGAAAGCCTGTCCTGTCTACTTTCTAACCCAACTGGAATTTCTAAATTTGAAGCTCATTTTCCCCTCCAAAACTTCATTCCCCCAAGACTGCTTTCTGTGTGTCCAAAAAGTGGCAGAGAGGCCATTTTTGGGTGTTTTTTGACCTTTAGGAGACCCAAAACTTGTCAAAATTTCTAACCCGGACACCAGTAGATGTATTTTTTGATGCTGAATCCAAATATGCAAGCCGTTCCTCGATCTGAGTTCTAGATTTTTAGTGTTGCGCCAGTGGCGCGGCGCACAGGGAGAAATTTCCTATTTTGTGCCCAAAAAATTTTCCTGTGACCAAAATTTGTCCAAATTCCTTGAAATTTGGGCTGGAGGTTCCCTATGAAGTGCTTTTCTAGGCCAAGGAAGCCTTAGCCAAGATTCGAAGCCGATCTTGCTCCTTTGCCTCATTTGCCTCTTTTCTTGCTTTGCTCAATTTTGCCTTTAGGCTCCTGATTCTCGCTTTGGAACTCATGTTGCATGCCTGGTAGTGATGAGTCATGCACCTCAGCAGGTATTTCTCCCTTTTTTCTTTGTCCAACCGCTACTCCAAGTGAACGTTCAATTTCTCTAGCACATACTCACGGTCTTCGTCTCTTTGCTCCATAGGTCTGCCTTGCGCTGCTAGGATGTGTCGCCGGTTTTCCCTGATCATTTGCAACTCTATCTCGGCTAGCCGATCCTCAAGTTGCTTGTTCCTCTGCTCTAGATACTGCATGTTCCACTTGGCCCTATCCAAGTCTAGGGATAGTTTCTCAATCACGGATTACTGCTCCTGAATGATCTCTCCCAGCTCAGCATTTGTAGGTTTTGCATCTGTCTCATAATCCTGGAGGAGAACAAACTCAGTCTCTTGCTCACCTGATGGCACACCTGAAGGCCCATCCTCGTGCTTGGGCTTCTTGCCCTTGTCCTGTACCTGTGTCGTCAATGTAGGAAGCGAGGCCCCTTCCACCCCGAGTGGAGATAACACTCGCTTTGCTGCTGCAAACAAAGGTCTGGTGCCTTTCGGATAGCCTCTCTGATATGTGATGTATACTGGCATGGTGGAAGTCTCATGGCTCTCAAACTGATGTGCAGGACTTCCCATCTCAGGCTCAAACTGATGTGAAGGACCTCCTGTATCATGCTCAAACTGATGTGAAGGACCTCCCATCTCATGTTCTGCCTCTGATATCATCGGTGGAGCGCTGAAAAAATCACGGGAGATGAAGTCCTCCCAAGCAATACCCTGCACTCCCAACTGATGGTCCACCAAAATCCAGATGAGAGCAAAATGATAGACACTATTTAGCTGCTGTCGTGGGGTCTGCGCTGCATGAAGTTCTTCATCTTCTCAATGTTGTTGCAGATGAAAAATGGGAGGCTCATCATCTTCACCCTGGTGAAGTGCATGAGCAAGCAGATGTGATAGGCATAAAGGCGAGAAAACCTCCCCTCACAACTGAAATATTTCATGATCAATCTCATGAGTGGGGCATACTCCTCCCTCAAAAATCTGAAAGGAAAAACTGTTGGCATTATGATACATATGTTGTACTTGATGGAAACCCACTCATCTCAGATAATAAATTATAGTGTAGAGAAAAGTTCACGCACTTTTATGCAGAGAAAAGTTTATTTCATGTAGAGAAAAAGTTCACGTACTTTCATGCAAGGAAAAGCGCGTATATGTTGGAGAACTTACCTTTGCTCCATGGTAGTTAGTCCTTGGTATTTGAACCTATGAGGAAAAGCGCGTATATGTTGGAGAACTTACCTTTGGTCCATGGTAGTTAGTCCTTGGTATTTGAACCTATGAGGAAAAGCGCGTATATGTTGGAAATCTCACCTTTGGTCCATGGTAGTTAGTCCTTGGTATTTGAACCTATGGTTTTGGACCATGGTACTTCGTCAAAAGTGTTGATCTCACGTACTTTCATGGTTGGTTCATGGTATTAGTCCAACAGTTTTTTGATCCTATGGTTTTGGCCCGTGGTATTGTGAAAGGCCTAAGCCTATATAAAGAAAAGGAGATCACTTGGCTAATTTATCCTTGCAATTGAATATCTTAAGATCTGAAATATTGGGTTATTGTTTTGAAAGTTTGATCTATGAAAGTGAAGTTGAAAGCGAATCTGTGAAGGGTGATCTCTCGAGCGCTGTAGCTGCGGAAGTGCGGAGGCGCCACAGAAGGCGCAGTGCGGAGACGCCACATAAGGCGCAGTGCGGAGACGCCACATAAGGCGCAGTGCGGAGACGCCACAGAGGCGCCACAGAAGGCGCAGTGCGGAGACGCCACAGATGGCGCAGTGCGGAGGCGCCACAGAAGGCGCAGTGTGGAGACACCACAGAGGCGCCACAGAAGGCGCAGTGCGGAGGCACCACAGAAGGCACAGTGCGGAGACGCCACAGAAGGCGCAGTGTGGAGGCGCCAGAGAAGGCACAGTGCGGAGGCGCCACAGAAGGCGTAGTGCAGAGACGCCACAGAGGGGCCACAGAAGGTGCAGTGCGGAGGCGCCACAGAAGGCGCAGTGCAGAGGCGCCACAGAAGGCGCAGTGCAGAGGCTCCACAGAAGGCGCAGTGCGGAGGCGCCACAGAAGGCGCAGTGCGGAGGCGCCACAGAAGGCGTAGGTGCGGTGGTCGCGGCGCCACAGAAGGCGCAAGTGCGGACGTAGTACATATATCCGCAGATCTATACCAGTGAAGTTGCGATCCCTGCTTAAAATTTGTTTTAACTGCCTTTGACTATTCTGCAGGGTTTTGGGTGCATAACTGATGTTTGGTTACTGGTATTGAGTTCAGATAACAGCATGATTAATGACTTATCTTTATGTACTAGATCTGGTTGATAACTCTCATAATATCATTGTATATGTATGGATCTAGTGATTGGGTGATTCAAAAGGTTGTTTGATTATGAGCTTCAATGTTGTTGTTGGGTCCAGTATGAAAATTGGATGAAAAGTGGCATTTCAGATTATGTGTTGTGCTTCAGTGTATCCAGTCTAAAAATTGATGAAACGTGGTACCCGGAGGAGAGAAGATTGTAGGCCAGTGCCTATGTACTAGTATCTAAGCTAGTAAAAAAGCTAAGGGAGATCTTTGGAGCATTGTAGCAGGTAGCAGCCTGCGTACTAGTAAATGGATCGGCTAGTACAAGAGCAAAGGGGCTTGTAGCTCCCGTACTGGTATAAGACTGCACCAGTACAAATATTGTAAAAGGATTTTCTTATTAAGAAGAAGATTGAGATGACTTGCAGCAGGTGGTTTTTCTCCCGCATTGGGTTTCCACCTTATATCATGGTGTTCATGTGTGTGCCTTATGTGTGATGATATATTCTCTATTACGGCATCTGTTATCTGATAATATGGTTGATAATGTTCTAATGCACTCATTGAAGATCAATTAACTTAATCATAAGAAGTTGTGGGAGTAGCATATATGAATCTGATTATGGAAATGAAAAAGTTTTATTAATGTGATAATACTGATTCACCCCCCCTCTCAGTATTATTTCCAACAATTGGTATCAGAGCAGGTCCTTTGATAGAAGCTTGATCGCTTGAAGGAGATCCGTGGAACAATGGGAAAGAAGCTTAAGAAGAAAGCACCTAAGAAAAAGAAGTCATCTCAGAAGAACTATGACAGTGGGAGAATCGATTGGGGATTAGGTATAAGAAGCTCTTCAGATTCAGAATCAGATTCAGAATCATTATCAGGTATGAATATATTATCCTCTGATGTTCCAGCTATCTTTCCTTTTGGAAGAGATGAAAGTGATAGCGAAACTACTGAATTTGCTCTTATGGGTGAACAAGAAAGATATCAAATAGAGGCAGAATTTAAAAGGCTGACAGACAAAATTAGAGATCAACAAGATCTATTGAACAAAAGGGAATGTGATTTCAAAGAAGAAGCTACCAAACTAAAGGCCCAACTAGAAGAAGGAAACAAGGTAAGAAAGCTACTCAAGGACAAGGAAGACCAATGTCAAAAATTGCAGCATGAAGTGACATCATTAAGAAAAGAATTCAACGAAAGAAGCACAACCATCAAGAAACTCAAAGATAGATCCAGCTACTATGAAAATCTTGAAGCTACAATCCTCTCACTAAAAGGAGATCTTGAAGAATCAAAGAAGCAGAATACAGATCTACTCTATTGCAAAACAAGAAAACAAAGTCACCAGCTTAAAATCTCAACTAGAATGTGCCTTCCGAGTTCGTCAAATGCAGCAGGATCTGAATGAAGAACAAGAAAAGGAGATTCTCAAACTAAGGGAACAAATGGAAGAAGGAAGGAAAGCTGAAGAAGATTTGAAAAAGCAATCTCTTGAAAAGGAAGAACAGCTTCAGGTTGAGGTAAATATCTTGAAAGGTAAACTAGAAGAAAAGGATAAGCTTTTACGATTTCAAGATAGTTCTAAAGTCTTGGATGATATTCTTAGTAGTCAAAGGTCTCCTGCTATAAAGACTGGTCTTGGTTTCCATGAATCTGTTGAAGGTGAATCTAGTTCACAAGGTGAGGCAAGGAACTCTAAAGAGAAATCTAAAGTGATCAACGAAGAAATGAAAGATCAATCTCATCATCAACCAAGAAAAGAGATTCCTCAAAGAAAATCCTTTACTCCTCCTATGAATAATGTTGAATGTTATGTATGTCATAATCTTGGACATGTTGCAGCTAGATGTAGAAGAAGAAGGGTTCAAGACCATTATGCAGAAAGATCATCACATTCAAGGTACTTTTATGGATATTGCTTTGCTTGCAATATGTTTGGTCACAAAGCTGCTGATTGTTACAGGAGGAATATGAAACATGTAAGATGTTATGCATGTAACAAGCTTGGACATATAGCTAAGGAATGCAGGAACAAAGTGTGGGCACCATATCAAAAGGAGAAAATGTCATCATCACGCTTGAAGATATGGAGGAAAAAGGAAGTACAGTCAGAAAAAGGCGGCACTGCACAACGTACAGACATACCAGAATCAGAGGGAGCTGAAAGTACAAAACTTCAGTGTCCTGAATCTCATATGCAAACTCCATAAAGGAAAGTTGCATATATACGCAAGTTAGTTACTGCACAGTCGCGTATATGATTGTTTGAAGAAAGGTAGTAGGGACAGATTCAAGAGAAGGATCAGTTTTGCTCTAGTTAATAATAATGATGTGTGGATATGATGGTTAGAAGTGTTTTGGTTCTAACTTGATATTGATGATGTCTTGATACTTCTTATTGATATGCATGATCAGACAGATGGCACAGGTTTAGAGGGAGCATATGGACTTAATGCATTATTGGCATTATGGTTAATAGTCCTTGGTGATGATACTTATATGGATAAATGATTCATCTTGCTATGGTTATGAGTTGTTCACATGGTTCTTGGATTAGATTTATGGTTGATTCTCTAATGATGCTTGCATGGGAAGCACTTAGCTTGAATTCACATCTTCTTGATGTTGAGTCACTCATATGCTGTTGTTGTCATATGCATAAAGATCATATATTACAGTTATGATTCCTTTCATTCTTGGCACAAATGGATGAGGATTTTTGGCTGGATACAGGGATGATTATTCAAAGTTGCATTGTTGGAGACATGATGATAATGAGCTCTTATCTATATGATGATAGGATTGTTTCATACATATGTTGATTAATGCAGATATTCCCAATTGATGATACTTGATTCATGTAGATCTGGATGGCTATGATGTTTCTCACATAGAATGTGAAATTCTGTTGATGCGAACATACCTTGATGATTCATGCACTAATACAAGTTGCTGGTCTAGTTGTTGTTGATAGATACTATGGAGCAGATCATAAAGTGTTGTTGCTGATGTTCATCTTATTTAGGTGATGTCATATCAAGACTCATTATGTAATAGTGTCATCTCTTCAGGTCATGTAACGACCTATGTTGGTTTCCCCACTATGCCTGGGATGAAGATGTAATGTATTTGGTTTTCATTTTTTCTGATATATCCCCACTTGGTTGGGTGATGGATGTATGTATTGAATCTTTTAGGAAGGTCATTTGTGATGTAGAAAATCCTTTTGCAGACCTTGCTTACAGTCAGGGGGAGCCTGAGCATGAACAACACTATATAGCAGAGCAGACATTTCAGCTTGTTCTCAGAAAGAGCATGATCAGATTGGTGCACCATGACATATACAAAGGGGGAGCTCATTCAGAGATTTCAACAGGTACTCAGGGGGAGCTTATAATGCATTGTTGGCATTATGGAGGACGTACAGAAGGAGATCTTGGATGCTGGTCCGATTATTGCTGCAATCTATCTCTTTACTGGTCATTTATGGTGTTTGGTGGATTATGTTTCTTCTTTACAGATCTGGTTTATAGTCAGGGGGAGCATGTTCTTAGGGGGAGCATAACCCTTTGCCCTTGATGTCAAAGGGGGAGAGTGATTGGTTGTTGTTGCCATCAAGTCCAAAGGGGGAGATTGTTGGCATTATGATACATATGTTGTACTTGATGGCAACCCTTATGATACATATGTTGTACTTGATGGCAACCCACTCATCTCAGATAATAAATTATAGTGTAGAGAAAAGTTCACGCACTTTTATGCAGAGAAAAGTTTATTTCATGTAGAGAAAAAGTTCATGCACTTTCATGCAAGGAAAAGCACGTATATGTTGGAGAACTTACCTTTGGTCCATGGTAGTTAGTCCTTGGTATTTGAACCTATGAGGAAAAGCGCGTATATGTTGGAGAACTTACCTTTGGTCCATGGTAGTTAGTCCTTGGTATTTGAACCTATGAGGAAAAGCGCGTATATGTTGGAGATCTTACCTTTGGTCCATGGTAGTTAGTCCTTGGTATTTGAACCTATGGTTTTGGACCATGGTACTTTGTCAAAAGTGTTGACCTCACGTACTTTCATGGTTGGTTCATGGTATTAGTCCAACAGTTTTTTGATCCTATGGTTTTGGCCCGTGGTATTGTGAAAGGCCTAAGCCTATATAAAGCAAAGGAGATCACTTGGCTAATTTATCCTTGCAATTGAATATCTTAAGATCTGAAATATTGGGTTATTGTTTTGAAAGTTTGATCTATGAAAGTGAAGTTGAAAGCGAATCTGTGAAGGGTGATCTCTCGAGCGCTGCAGCTGCGGAAGTGCGGAGGCGCCACAGAAGGCGCAGTGCGGAGACGCCACAGAAGGCGTAGTGCGGAGATGCCACAGAGGCGCCACAGAAGGCGCAGTGCGGAGACGCCACAGAGGCGCCATAGAAGGCGCAGTACGGAGGCGCCACAGAAGGCGCAGTGCGGAGGCGCCACAGAAGGCGCAGTGCGGAGGCGCCACAGAAGGCGCAGTGCAGAGGCGCCACAGAAGGCGCAGTGCAGAGGCGCCACAGAAGGCGCAATGCAGAGGCGCCACAGAAGGCGCAGGTGCGGTGGTCGCGGCGCCACAGAAGGCGCAGGTGCGGAGGTAGTACAGATATCCGCAGATCTATACCAGTGAAGTTGCGATCCCTGCTTAAAATTTGTTTTAACTGCCTTTGACTATTCTGTAGGGTTTTGGGTGCATAACTGATGTTTGGTTACTGGTATTGAGTTTAGATAACATCATGATTAATGACTTATCTTTATGTACTAGATCTGGTTGATAACTCTCATAATATCATTGTATATGTATGGATCTGGTGATTGGGTGATTCAGAAGGTTGTTTGATTATGAGCTTCAATGTTGTTGTTGGGTCCAGTATGAAAATTGGATGAAAAGTGGCCTTTCAGATTATGTGTTGTGCTTCAGTGTATCTAGTCTGAAAATTGATGAAACGTGGTACCTGGAGGAGAGAAGATTGTAGGCCAGCGCCTATGTACTAGTATCTAAGCTAGTACAAAAGCTAAGGGAGATCTTTGGAGCATTGTAGCAAGTAGCAGCCTGCGTACTAGTAAATGGATCGGCTAGTACAAGAGCAAAGGGGGTTGTAGCTCCCGTACTGGTATAAGACTGCACCAATACAAATATTGTAAAAGGATTTTCTTATTAAGAAGAAGATTGAGATGACTTGCAGCAGGTGGTTTTTCTCCCGCATTGGGTTTCCACCTTATATCATGGTGGTCATGTGTGTGCCTTATGTGTGATGATCTATTCTCTATTACGGCATCTGTTATCTGATAATATGGTTGATAATTTTCTAATGCACTCATTGAAGATCAGTTAACTTAATCATAAGAAGTTGTGGAAGTAGCATATATGAATCTGATTATGAAAAAGTTTTATTAATGTGATAATATTGATTCACCCCCCCCCTCTCAGTATTATTTCCAACAAAAACTCTAGTGAGCTAGCTCAAGCAGCTGTTCTTGATGTAGGGCTCATAGTGATGCCTCTTCACTTTCTTCTTCTTATGCCACCGCTCTCCAACGTTAGGTATCCCTGTTGCTACTGATATAGCCTCCGGTGTCAAGGTGAAAGTGACCCCAGCCAGGACAGATTGGCCTCCCTGTAGATGAAGTGCAAAATGCGGGCCAACTCATGATTTACTCTGACATTTTCCACCCTTTGGCAAAATTCATAACATGCCAAGTGCTGGAAACAAGACATGGCAAGTGGGCATGCCTGTAGCTTTGTGAGGGTGTTGGGCTCATCTTTGAGATGTATGCCACTCCGGTGATGTCTCCTATAGGCCCTCTCTCCTGAAGATGTGTCACTGTGTGTATCCCCCTCATAATTTGATGAATTTTCTGATGCCATCACTGTTGCTTGTACCTTGAGTTTAGTGTTGCCCTTTGGATTCAATGACACTGATGAATGCTCTGAAAATCTATTACCAAGGGGACAATAAAACAGGGGAGTGTTAGGAGGGGAATGATGAAAAGGGGAATAGGGGTTTAAAGGGGAAATTTATCAGGGATTTGGGAGTGTTTGGGGTATGGTTTTGATGGGGTAGAGTTAAGGAACTTTTGAGCTATATGAGTAAAGGGACAAAGGGATACGATTGCAATGTAGCTAGGGTAACTATCATGGGAAAATGCTCCAGGGAAATCAGCTGATCAAGGTAAGGTAGGAGCTCATTTAGCAATTGTGTTACTGTAGCAAAAACCCTAGCTTTTTTACCCTTTTGTGTCATTTTTGTGTTTGCTTAAAAAAAATTTGTTTTTGGTCTCATGGTCACCAACATCATATTTTTCTTTAAGCTTAGGATCAGTGGTGAAAATATTTATGGGCACTTTTGCAATTTTAAGAGCCAATTCCAAAATTTTTGGGCGATTCGGTGCATTCTTAGGCTCACAGGCCTGTGCGCCACGCGCCGGGTATGCGTTGCACCAGTGTAAAGTTAACACTGTGGCCAGGCTCCCAGTGCGCCACGCAGGGTCAAACGACACGGTTTTTGTTTGAAAAATAGGGGAGGGAGTTTTAGAAGGATTTTAGGGGGTTTTCTTGGGAGATATGGGGGATACGGAGGTGAAAACGATGAGGAGTGAGGGGACAAGGAGAGGGGAGCAAAACCTTGGTGGCATTTTTACAAATTTGCAACCCCGTTTATCATTTTCGCTTGATGATTATTTCATGGATGGCCATTATGCTTTTGGGCGCCATTAGACTTCTTAAAAACCCCAAATTAATGACACAAGTGATGGAGAAGAGGTGTCAATCATGGCCTACCTCTTGATTCGCTGACTTCACTGAGATTCAAATCGAATTGCAATGTTTTTTAGGCCCCTGTCTGTGTGTGTCGTGCGCCAGGCCCAGTGCACCGCGCGCCCTGAGTGCGTCGTGCCCTTGTGGATTTTGCACAGCAGGATGGCTGCCAATGCGTCGCGCCCTCCGTGTGCGTCGCGCGCCCTGGTGTGTGCGCCGTGCCACCTAGCAATCTGCACTCCTTGCTCAAATTCCTCCTCCTTAGCCCTCTTTTCTTCAGCAATGCCTCTCTCAAGCCTTTTCATAACACAATGACTTAGTCTTGGGCCAAAACAAATATATATAGGCTTTGAGAGAGTTGGGTTTAATTTTTTCCTCTTTGAAGACCCACTTTCTAATGTTTGAGTTTTGCACTTTTCATTGACCTTTAAAACACTCTGTTTTTCCTTTTTCTTTGAAATTTTGGCTCTCACGATAAAATTTTCGGCATTTCTTTGCGGGGACAGTGTGACTGGGCCTCTGGCTTTGAAATCCATGACTGCATCTGAAAATGTCAGCTGTCGATTTTTGAAATTTTTTTCATAGTTGACCAGTTGTTTAACTTTTCTTCAAAACAAAGTTTTGAAGAAGAGTCGATGTCTCTTGCGGTGATGATGAAGCTTTCTGAATTGTAGGTATATAAGATTTCCTTCTGGCATGCATGGCTTGTTCTGGACATGTTTTTCCAAGGACCGAACTGATGAATTTCTAGACCCTAACAATAAAAAATGACTCTATCCTACAATATGACCAGTCCTTGACTATCATGAATTTCATTGATTACGGACCAATTCACGAACCAGTAGAGGCCAGACATGAGGGGAAATGAGTAGCATGACTTTCTCTGTCAGATCATGGCATGTCCCTAGCGAAATGCAGCTTCGTGGATGGAGCGGGACACCTAAAATTGAAATGCACAAAGAGCTTTGATCTCTGACGGAGGGCTGACCAGACCGACTCTAACATTGGCTCCAATGGGGGATGGTAGCTCCTTGGAGGTGCCAAGAACAGCAGATCTCTGGAGGAGCTAGACAGTGCCTCTTTGTCCATTGGGCTATGGAGTCATCATTTGATAAACAACACAAGACTCTGACTTATTTACAAAATTGAAGTAACCAAGAAATTGACTCAAACTTGACAATTGGACCACTAGCAAATGGAGCGGAGGCTCAGCTGGCAGCGGTGGGCTATTACCCTTAGCCTCGGGCACGTGGTACCCATATGGCCACAAAATGTGGAATTTAGGTGTTAGAGGACATCTAAAATGTCTGAAAATTTCACCTTAAAATCGATGGAAATGTTGTCTAGTTAGTGGAAATCTTGGCGAAATTGTAGGGTGATACCAGATTTTGGGGAATTCGCAGTGCGATTAGTAGAAGGACTTGGGGAAGCCATAACTTCTTCCTTTTTTTACCGAATCAGGAGCAGGAAGAGGCTACATCAACATTTTTGGGCATTTTAGAGCCATTGGAAAAGGTTTCAGAGCTATCTGAGCATTGTAAATTAATGTATTCACACTTTTGAGCATAATAGAGAGGGTCAATCCATTGGAAGCAGGACCAAGGAGACGTAGCCCAAGCGGGGTGAAATCCTTCATCATGTGTTGTTCTGATGCTGTTTTGGTGATGTTCATGTTTGTTATATGTGGAATATGGTGTTGCATTAAGCACTAAGGCGGAGAAAGTGCAGGGCTGCAATGTCGGTGAACTTTGACATAGAAGACTTGGTCATTTGGATAATGGCACCTTGGAGATTATGCAACAAATAACCATTGGCCTCCATAATGGAGGACTTAAGCAGCATGATGTATTTAAAGGATGTACGTTAGCGAAGTACACAAAATCCACATTCCATGATCGGGACAACAAAGCACATGCAATCTTGGAAAGGATCTAGTCTGATTTCTATGGACCTTTCTTGATAGAATCCACTTCCAAACACAAATATTTTTTCAATTTTATTGATGAGTTCCCATGGAAGTGTTGGATCTTCTTCATGCAGAAGAAAGATGAGATATTCTCCAAGTTCATAAAATTCAAGGCATTGGATGATAAAGAAACTGGCAAGAAGGTGAAGTCTCTCATGAGCGATAATGGAGGTGAGTACGTGTTAAATGAATTTAAAAAAAATGTGTGAAAGAAGGAATTTGATGAGATTTTACAACACCCCACAACCCACAACAAAATGGGTTGGCTGAGAAAAATAACCGTAGCATTGTGAGAGAATCGAGAGTGATGTCGCATGACCAAGTCCTACCTATGCATTTATGGGCTGAAGCATGCAACACAGTAGTCTATTTTCAGAATCAGAGTCCTCATCAGATTCTATGTATGATTGCACCAGAGGAGGATTTCTCAGGTAGAAAGCTGGATGTGTCACACTTCAAGATTTTTGGAGCCTCTGTTTATTGTCATGTGTCCAAAGAATCAAGGAAGAAGCTTAAGTCAACAACATAATTAGGGTTATTTGTGGGTTACACATAAGCTCCCAACAGCTACCGTGTGTACTTGTCATCCCTCAGAATGAGAGTGTGAAGGGATGTAAAATTTGATAAGGATAAAGCGATGTGGTGGTCTCTTGAGAGGGAGCTTCAAATCCCACCAAAAGAGGATATTTTAGCTCCAAAGGAGGAGCCTCAAGAAGTTGTGGAGTAGCCCCAAGTTGAGGAGGAGAGAGTGGAGACATCCATTCAAGCATAACCATCCAGGGAAGGTAGGAAAATAACCAAGGACGTTGATAGACTTGTGCAGGATGTGAGGGAGAATGTGGGAGCTCCTTCAAATTTGTGCAAGTAGAGAAGGTAACTTGATCAATACATTGGCTACATCGTTCTAATGCCCAAGCTTGTAGAGACTGAGCCATCCTCTTTCGAGGAAGAAATAGAGAAACCTGTATGGGTTAATAAAATGGTGGAGGAATACGAATCCATTATAAAGAACAATGTTTGGGAAGTGTTCCCAAGTCTAGCAGATAAATCAGTTGTGGGTATGAGATGGATCTTCAATGTTAAACATGTAGCAGACAGAAGCATAGAGAAGTATAAGGCCATATTTATGGCCAAGGGGAAATCTCAAGTTGAGGGAATTGACTATGAGGAGACCTTTCCTCCAATAGCAAGGTACTCATCAATTAGATCAATTCTTACTCTAATTGTGCAGATGGGGGGGAGGATCCACCATATGGATGTAAAAACAATAGTACTCAATGGATTTATTGAGGACGAGGTGTACATCGAGCAACCAGAAGGTTTTGAGACATTTGATCGAGAGTCTCATGTGTGCATACTCAAGCAATCATTGTACGATATCAAATAAGCACCTCGTGCTTGGTACACCAGGATCGATAACTATCTCACCGGTTTGTGCTTCACCAAAATTGAAGCGGATACAAACCTCTATCATATCTTGGTATAAGGTAAATTGATTATTATTATCTTATATGTTGATGATTTGATTTTAACTAGTGATGTGTAACTGATAATATCTTGCAAGGAGGACCTTGCAAAGGAATTTTAAATGAAGGAAATGGGTCTCAAGAACTACCTCCTCAGGTTGGAAGTATGACAAGGTGATGGGGAAATGTTCATGTCTCAAGGAAAGTATGCAAATGAGATACTACAAAAGTTATGCATGGAGAGTTACAAACCCATGGAGACACCTCTAGCGACCAACTGGAGTAAGGAGGATGCCACTTTAGGTGAGGAAGTGGATGCTACTATTTATTAGAAGTTAGTAGGTTCACTAATGTATATTGTGAACACATGACCATATCTGTGCTATGCATTCAACCAGTTGAGCCAAGTTATGGTTAGGTCGACCAAATTATTTTGGAAGGAAACTAAGCATGTTTTACAATACCTTAGAGGCACTACCTAGTTTGGACTATGGTACATATGGACAAAGGGAGTGAAGTTCTATGGCTTCACAAATATAGATTAGGTGGGGAGTCCATCAAAACGAAAGAGTACATTAGGAGGAATTTTCAACGTTGGGTCTGCAACTATTTCCAAGTACAGTAGGAAGTAAATATATGTGGAGCTCAGCTCGACAGAAGCAAAATACATGGCTACAAGTCAAGCAACATGTGAGGCGATCTAGATGAGAAAGATAATTGTGGGATTGTTTGGTCAGATGATGGATCCAACCATGATCTACTATGATAGTGAGAGTTGCATTGATCTCTCTAAGAATAATGTATTTTATGATTTATCCAAGCATATAGATATTCGGTATCACCATCTACGGGACTGTGTGCAAAGGCGGATAATGTTGCTACGATACATTCCGACAGAGGAACAATGCTAACATTTTGAAAAATTCCTTATCAAGAGGGAAGATCAAGTTCCATAGGTGCATTATAGGGTTGGTTTATAATCTCATTCTTGTTGAGAGAGAGTTTTGAAAAATGTAGCAAGAAATTCTCAATTTTATTTTTCCTTGATTAAATTGAGAAAATTATAATTTCCAAATCAACAGAAAACTTGGATGAAGTTGACTTGTGTGACATGGCTTGTGACACTCAATTTACTCACTAAATTCGAGTTGGAGGGGTTAGATTTCAGTTAAGCATGTGTGATTACTAATTTGTAGCAATCAAGGTCACTTATTTCAAGTTGTTTTCAGTTAAACTAATTCCAACTGTTGGACGAACTAGTGGAAGGTTAGTTGTGTAGTGGGACTTCAGGATAACTCAGTGATCATCTCGTTAACTGTTCAATCAACCCAAAATAGCTAGTGCATGCAGAGAATTTGACTTCCCCAGCTATGGTGGAGATTCCAAGGCAATGTAACATTAGTTGTAGACTATTCTTGAGTGTACACGTGTTATATGTAGTTAGATGATCAACCTTGGGAATTATGTAATCATTTTGGACGAAATTCCTAAATAACAGGGGCTAATTTCCTCAGGATTTGCGTAAGGAAATAGGGGCTAAAGAAAAGGCATAAATTGACTAAATATGGGTTAGAGCTTCTCAGTGAGCAGAGAGATAGGTTATTCACTTGCAGGTTGTGCTCAGTTGAGAAAATAAATTGTAATACATCTCTATTCATTAGATTAATGCAAGCATGCATTATGGTTTTTAGTAGTTTGCTTTCCCCAGAAAAAATATTGTGTGCATGCATGTTATTTTTGATTTCATGTATGTGATTGATGTTTTAAATTGTGAATTGAATTCCGTAGAGTAGTAGAGTAGGTTCGTGTCTTGTGATTTTGATTAAAACTTCATGAGCAATTGCAAATCTACACCATAATTTATACATATTCAACATCACTGTAACATTTCCTTTCCTACTCCATCTAAGGTTTAGATTCATAACACTACCTACTACTTCAAATTCCTCATACCAATTTGCTCCAAGTGTTTTTTTCAAACTGCTCACTAGTAATATAGTCATACCTAAAACATAGTTCCTTTCCTTCTTTACCTGATCAATCCTACGATTCTTAAAGGATGATGGGAACATTCCTCTCCACTTCTCCATTGCCCAACTTCTACAATAATATGACTATCTGAAGTTACAATCCTTGGATCCTCTTTTACATGTTTTATCAATTTGTTGAGATAAAACTTAAAAGGCTACTACATGTTCAAGCTTCCTCATTGGTGTGTCTCATTTCCACTGCCATATTTCATATTTATGTTGCAGATCCAAAAGAATTGATTTTTGTAGGTTGAATTTTCTAGGAGATATGAGGTCTTCATTGTTGTGTCAGTCTCCTCTAATATCACATTGCCACTTACTAGCCCTCAACTCTTCCCACAAGTGAATAGAGTCCCTCATCTCATTCTACATCGTTATAAAAACTTAGAACAATAACGCATACCCCCTTTTCTTATCTATTCACACAACCATACTTGTGGATCTGACCCCCTCCAAATAGAGCACCTTGTGCACTCTCCACAAAAAAGAAGAAGCACAACACACTGTATATTCAAATTTGGTCATTGTATACACATATTAGGCTTTAATCCTCACATTGTCCACATGTGCATGCCAATCAAGTTACATACCCACATGTAACACACTTGTCTAGGAGGATACACTCTCCAATCCAAGCATAGTCATCTTTTTAGCACGCAGATTTGGGGTATCAGCCCTAGTAAGACTCATATCTTATCATCCTTGGCTCTCTCAACATCATACAAAACTTGGAAACTTTTCAGAAAATGTGTGCTCAACAAAAAAATAGTTTGTGCCCCTCTTTGTTAACAATCCAAGGGAGATATCATAATGGCAATTTTTTATTTGAGTAGGAGCATTTCCTTAGAATTGGCTCAAATTCATCCTCATATTGGGTCTTACATCAATCCTCAGATCAAAACTTAGATATAGCACATATTAGACCTTATATTAGTAGCTCAGTACTTGTGCGAGACTAGAAAACAACAAAAAAAAGAATAACCGCACAAACATCCTATAATTTTTCTTCCTCTGAAATTTGTGATGCCTCAGACCTTTGTGATTTTCAAAGCTTCATTTTTTTCCTTTTTCATTACCATTTTTCACACAAATGGAACTCCTATAGTAACACAGGGGGATTTTAGAGGGGCCAACTCACCCCATTAAATTTTAAATTTTAATTTAAAATAGCTTTAATATAAGGGGGGTGACCTCATATTTTAAGAGATATAATGTTATTAATTAAGATTTATGACCCATTTTATGGGGCCGACCTCAAATTATTTTGGTTATGAATGGGGTAACCTTGCAACTAATTAATCCCTTCAAATATAAGTTTTTATAACCTCCTTTTAAACAAATATTTTCAATGGAAACCAACCCAATATGTGGGGATTTGATCCTAGCAATGGGGTCCAATTTCTTTGAAGGGGCGTATCTCTTCAACTCAGGAGCCACGTGGTGTGACACCTATTGTTGGAAATGGTATGATGAGTACTATCTGATGATGATGGTCTTGAAAGAAAAATCACTTTAACACGTGCAAGGAGAGTGGGGCTTCATATTTTTGCTATGGGCTTCCTTTTCTTTCTTCCAGGGCTTCTTGTCCATTGGTACTTCCAATGATTACAATCCTTTGACATATATTAAAATCATTCATGTCAATAATTTCCATCTTTTCTCCATTGCTTCCTCAAAGGATGTGCTTTTCATGCTAATCACCAATGAATGACTTTGACGTTAATGACAACACCATTCAACAATGTCCTCTGTCACTAATGGAAAACTTCATACTCCCCTTGTGATTACTGCCCCCTTGTCTCCATGCTTCTGATCTTTCTCTCCTGGTTTCTCTCCCCCTTTGACATCAATGGTAAATGGTAACTCCCCTTGATAGCTTATTTTCCTTAATGCCTCTCACAACTTGTCTTTTTGTTAATAAGCTTTACTTCAACATTCACCTTGTTCATAAAGAAAATGATTCTTTCTATAATTTCCCTAAGCTCAATCTTCAAATGTCTCATAAATTCATCTTTGTCCATATCTCTACTTTTCATGTATACTCCTCATCTGTACATAATGTTGACTAATATGCCACTTCACTATTCTGATGACTTCTTCAAACCTCTTGCAATACATATTCCTCCTTGAAAACATACTTGGAATCCTCTATATATTCATGAACCATTGAATTGCACCTGAATTAATCAACCAATCTGACATGAGACATTCCACAAATATTTCATCAAAGCACTGTAAATATGCCTTCCTAAATCTGATTTCTCATAGGATAGCTCTTTAAATCTATAGTTTTTGCTACGTAGACTCCCTCTCTTTAGAAATCACAACATTAGGAGTCTCTAAGCTGGATTTTTCAAAATAATGTATAAACCTTGTTTGTAGGTGGATCATAATTCAGAATCCTCACATATTCCTTTGTACTTGTAGATTGATCATGTTCCCGTGATTTTATAAATACTGTGAGTATGACCTATGGGAATAATTCATTTGCCTATTCTTCTCGTTTTTATTTTCTTATCCAAACCTTCTTATATAATATATTAGAGTGTTCCTTCATGGAAGACTCCATCATGTGTCCATAGTTATGGCATTTGAAGCATTCTATATGATATTTGAATTACAGAGCAACTAACATATAAATTTTGCTAATGATGCCATTTGGATATCTACCTTGTGTTCTTGTAAGCTTGCTTCTAGGGTTTTGATAATGACCTTGATAATCATCCTTGTCATCATCTTTGCTATCCCTAGCACTATGCCTAAAATTTGTAAACAAAAAAATAACCAGGAAATATAATAGGTTATATGGATGGGATGGCTTTCCTTGATGATATTGATCTTCTAAATACATTCTTCCTTATAGGAGGTTTAGTTCTTTACTAATCCTTGTCCTTGATTATATCATCATAACTCCTTGGAGTAGAAACACTTTCAATCTTCTTCTCTCTTTCACTTTGATTTGGAATTTAAAGAATGATGACTTTTATTTCAGGGTTCTCTTCAACCTTGCTCTATGGGGGCTTGGAACTTGTGCCTTCATTGCATGGAGCTTCACCTACATAGTCAAAACTGGTTTGTCACATGGTGATTTCTAACTAATGAGGATGTCATATTTTTATTTCTTTGACATCTGAATACTTATTACTTCTTCTATTTTTCTTGCTTCATCAAGTTGGATCTTCAAAGAGATGATCTCTTCTTCAAGTTTTCTTTCCTGTTGACTGAAATCTGCTTCAAGCTTGTTTATTTCCTTGGATATTTCCTTGAGTTGACTTGAAAAAATACCTTATCTTCTTTTGCTTCTTTTAGCTCAATTCATAAGAAAGCCACATATTTAATTGCTTTGTCAAATTCATGATTCCTTTCCTGCATCTGCTCTTTCTACCATTCCTTGAGCCTATTTATTTTAGCTAGAGCCACATTAAGTTCCTTTTTCTTTTGAATAACTTATTCTTCAAGTATCTAATTTTCCTTCCTTTTTTTCTTAAGATCACTTAAGGCACTGATCAATTCTCTCTCCATGTCCACTTCTATTTCTTCTTCTTCATTGTCGTTAGGTTCTTTGTTGTGTGTATATATGAAGAGTGCTCTATCCGAATCATGATAATTCTCACCATCTTCATCTTGATCTATATTCTTTTTTAAGTAAAGGCTTTGAAGGTTCTGCCAAAGCTTTTTGGATGGTGAGCATTGAACCACTTTGGTTTTCATGAAATATGGCAAAGCACTTGGAATGGAATACACCATCCATCATAACTAAGGGCTCCCAAATAGGCTTCCATTCTAGATTTCCATAATTCATAGCTTGCTCCATTGAACAAAGGAACTAGTCCAATTTGTTTATTTTAATTAGTTGTAACAGATTCTAAAACTAGTGCAATGTTAAATAATTCCTTTGATCATTTGGTGGCATTCTTCCTTGATCTTCCCGTATTTGTTCTCCTAATATTGGCCTTCAAGTTAGTAGGTTGCAACTGGAAGAACATTAGAGAAATTTTGAGGTCAAAAATGGGTCTCAAAACAAAAATGTACAACCAAGAACAACTTTATAAGAACCAATAGGATTCAAGATGATGATGTCAACCATGGGGGATGATTCAACATTTTTGGAGTAAAAAAGTAAAAAGAATAAAAAATTTAAAAAGTACTCTTTCAACACGCATTTTCAACTTATCTCCCTACAATTTTACTCAAATTTTGAGTGGGAGAAATTGTTGGATGCATAATTTATTTCCTCACCCAAGGAGTACCCATGTTGCATACTTTCGATGGACCCTGCTGCGTGAAAAACGTGATTGTAATCACATTTTTTCATGTACTTCTCATTTTCCGTGTAGCAAGGTCCATCAAAACTATGCACCATGGGTACTCCTTTCATGAGGAATTATATTATGCATCGAACGAGTGCTCCCGCTCAATTTTGTAAGTTGAAAATACGAGTAGAAAAAGTAGTTTTTACTTTTTTCCCTCTAAAATTTTATGATGTAATCTAATATTATTTTATTATTTCCACTATTATTTTATAATATTCCTTAGGAGGCCCATTTTAGGCCTCAAAATTTCTCTAATTACTTTCTCTGATCCCAATTGTTGGAATATTCACCAATATTGTGGGGGGATGAATAATTATTGAGCACTTTTTAACAATTCAAATACCTCATACAAATATTAACAATTAATAATACCATTCAACAATACATAACATCACACACAGTACATAAGATAATTTTATGTGGAAACCCAAATGAGAGAAAACCATGTAATGATTTTAATATATATCATAAAAGTTACATCAACATGAAGCACCAACTTCCAAGATTCTCCAAAACCAACTAAAAGGAGGCACCAACCCCATAATTTTATCGTGTCTAACTGAAAGCATGCACCAACCCCCTACAAGCACTAACTTGTTGCACATACATCAAACTACCCTAGCACCACCTTGCCACCCTAAAGTGTTCTCAGGAACCAACTTAAAGGAGACTTTAATCTTTGCCTTACACCACCCTACCACCCTTAGGATTGAAGATGAACTCAGGAATCCACCTGAAGGAGTCTTCGATCTCCACCATGCACCACCCAACCACCCTTAAAATAATATAACATAATACATTATGTTGCTTCGCCACTACTCTTGATCACTTGACTACATATCCACTACTCTAATCAACGTTCAATCATTGTTGTTAATAAGCCCGATATCATTGTTGTTAATAACACATTTGTATTGTCTCTACATTACCTCTACTTTGTCACTATATTATTCACTATTATATACATTGTCATAATACGACATCATCAACTTATCATGCATGGTCCTACTCCTCAATCTAGTCATATACAACTCATCTAAGAAACTGCTTCTTCAACATCATTGTGACACTACCTTTTTGTAACAACCCTGGGTTAAAATTTCATGTAATAAAGGTTAATAAAGGAAAAATAAGACCAAGGTCATACACATATTCCAAGCTGAATGTTGGGCAAAACATCCTAGTGGGTGTCACTTTCAATTTATTTATGGCTATGGAAATTGACAAAGGCATTGACAAAGGAAAACAAGAATTATTTGTTATTTTATTTATGAAAATAAAGGAAAATAGGAGAAAATGGAGGTGAAGGGATGTAAATTTGCATGAGAGGGAAATTGAAGGAAAAATGAAGGAAAACAAAGAAATAGAGGCCTCCATGATGAAAAGGCTTATGAGGATCAATTCACATCCTTTTGTCAATTTTGTTTTGGGATTAGTTTCAGAGAGAGAGAGAGAGAAGAGCACCAAGAGGAGAAAGCAAGCTAGGAAATGAAACACAAGGAAATCAAAGGAAGGAAAAGGATGATCAAGGAAAGTAAGGAGAGGTTGGATCAACATCTTTAGTAGGAATATTTGCAAGTAACAGGTTGCATGTGTGATTTCCTAGATGATGTGTGAATGCATAGTACATGAATTGGTTTATTTGGTTCATTTGTTGACATTAGCATGGGTTTTGAAGGGTTTGACAGTGGTTTCAACCTTGCATTTCCATTTACTGGATGAAAATGGTGTGATGTGACTATTTTCTAGTTGATCTTTATATTGCCGAAAGGTTTTGGAATCGGGTGAGGTGGTCTCAGGAAAATTACCAAGGGTTGGGGCTGGAGCTAGTCTCCAGGAATCCCTCAACAGGTGGGTGGCGCCAAGAAAATTCCTCAAGGCAATGATGAAGAAACTCTGAGGCATCCAAGCTTGTTTGGGTTTCATGATCTCTTGACTAGTTTTGGCAAGATTGTGATAGAATGAGGGTGGAGGTGGTTTAATCTTCAGGAAGCCTTGGTTGTTTATGTCGTGAGATCCCACATCATGCTTGGAATATGGAACATGGGTGATTGGTTGAAAGAAATATTTGGTTTAGCTCAATCTATGGTTGGGTGGTACGTGGAAGTCCCTATCTTGGTTGGTTTTTGCATCAGTTAATAAGAGCTAGTTTCCTATCGTATTCTATGAGAACTTGTACTTGATATTATGATGATTTGATGGATATTATGTCATGGTTAATAATTTGGTTATATGTTGGCTATAACCATATATTTGTAATGTGCTCTAGCTATGAATTATTTAGTATTTGATAAGTAATTGATGGTTAATGAATGCATGTGCTAAGAAGTGTTATTTTAGCTATTATGAGAAGGAATTAGACCTTCTTGGTGATTCTCAGATAAGTTTCACACTCCTATGATTAGATATGCATTCATGACATGTAGCTTACATGTTCATTATATGTTTGACGAAATGGCTGTCATGGTTAGGCCTAGTTAGGTCAAGTTCTTGTTCAAGTTTTGTAAGTTTATCATCAAACTTATGTCATTTATCATTATGAGAAGTCTTAAGTAGTTCTAGGTAGGGGTCTAGAGGTTGGCCTGGAATTGTGGCCTAGCTCTCAGGACCACGGGTATTGAACTGAGCAATTTAGGTTACAACCGCATGGAGAAAGGCTTATGAGTGAAATTGGATGCCTTCAATTGCATGCATGCAATGTCAAGGGTGTGGTTGGGAGTCTAGGTCACTAAAACAAAGTTCCAACTCAAGGATTGACAACCTGGGGTGTTTATTTAGCTCCTGGGTGATATGTAGTCCCTGTAGGATGTCAGTTTGTGCTTAGCAAGTGTCATTTGTAGGCCCCACTTCCTTAACTGGATCTAGGAGGTCGGGTCATGTCACAGTGGCACTCTATTTCACACTTACCTGGAGGGCTTGTAAAAGAGAGTAAACATGGGAGGGGGTGTTACACTTTCCTACTCCATCTAAGCCTTAAACTCATAACACTATCTACTACTTCAAATTCCTGACGCCAATTTACCCCAAGTGTTGCCCTCAAAATACTCACAAGTAATACTGTCAGACCTAAAACATAGTTCCTTTCCTTCTTTACACGACCATTCCTACCATTCTTAAAGGATGATGGGAGTGTTCTTATGCACTTCTTTTCTTCCCTTTGCCATAGTATCACTGTCCAAAATAGCCCTTTGATCCTCTTGTACATGTTAAATCAATCTATTGGGCTAAAACGTGAAATACTACTACATGTATGATCTTCCTCATTGTTGCATCCCATTTCCATTGCCAAATTTTAGAATTATGTTGCAGATCCATAAGAATGGATTGTTGCAAGCTAAAGCTACTAGGAAATTTGAGGTGTTCACTACCTTTTTTCTCTTATCTACTCTCATGTTTCCATTTGCTAGCATTGAACCCTTCCCACAACGAAATAACAGAACTGATCTCATCCTATATCACTATACAAACTAAAAAAAACAACAAAGACCCCATTTTCTTGTGTATTCAAATAGCCATACTTGTGGATTTGGCCCCCTCCAAACACAACACCTTGTGCACTCTCTATAGAACCAAAAACATGCAAAACACAATGTGTATGAAAATTTGGTCATCGTATATGCAAATCAGGCCTTAATCATCATGTAGACCAGTTGTGCATGCCAATCTGGTTACATACCCGCACACAACACACTTGTCTATGAGCAACTAGTCTCCAAACCGAGTGTAGACATCTTTTTAGCATGCAAATATGAGTTATCAACCATGGTAAGACTCAAATATGATCATCCTTATCTCTCCCAACCTCATTTAGCACTTGGAAACCTTTCAAAAAATGTGCACTCAACTCAACAATAGTTCTTTCCCCTTCTTTGTTAACAATCCAAGGGAGATATCATAAACCATTGTTGATTGGAGTAGTAGCATTTCCTTAGACTTAGCTCAAATTCATCCTCAAATTGGATATTAGATCAGCCCTCATATTAGGCCTCAAATATGGCACAAATTAGGCCTCAAGTAAACAACCCAGTACCTATGCAAGACAATAAGAAAACAAAGAAAAAGAATAACCCCAAAAACGTCCTACAATTTTCCTTCCTTGGAAATTTTGGATGTCTCAGATTCAATGTGATTTTGAGAGATTTATTTTTTTCCTTTTTCATTACCATTTTTTCCCATGGACGACACTCATATATAAAGTAATATGGGGGGATTTTAGGGTGCCCGACTTAGCCCATTAAAATTTAAATTCTAATTTAAAATACCTCTCATATAAGTTGGGGGGGCTCATTTTTAAGAGATATAATTTTATTAATTGATATTTATGACCCATTTTATGGGGCCAACCTCAAATGCTTTTGATTCTGAATGGGACAATCTTGCAACTAGCAAGTCCCTTCAAATGGAAGTTGTTATAACCTCCTTTTAAACAAATATTTTCAATGGAAACCAACCCAATCAATGGGTGTTTTACCCTGGCAATTGGGTCCAATTTCTTTGAAGGGGCATATCTCTTCAACTGTGAGGAGCCATGTGGCATGCCACCTACCGTTGAAAATGGCATGATGAGTACTATCCGATGATGACAATCTTGCAAGTAAATTCACTTTAACAAGTGCAAAAAAAGTGGGGCTTCATGGCTTTGCTATGGGATTCCTTTTCTTTCTTTCAGGGCTTCTTGTCCATTGGTACTTCCAATTATTACAACCCATTAACATATATTAAAAACGTTCATGTCAAGACTTCCTTCCTTTTCTTCATTGCTTCCTCGAGCATGCAATCTTCATGCCGATCACCAATGACTAACTTTCACATTAATGAAAACACCATTCAACAGAATTATCAATACCACATGCCGAAAAAACCGTAACTTGTTTCATAGGACACTTGTTTGTATAACATTTTTTCTAATTAAATCAATTTATACAAAAATGGAAAAAATGAATAACTATGTTTGAGATATTATTTATAATATTTTAAAATATTTTGGGAAGGTTAAATCCCTACCATCGACTTAATAATTATTGATAATTCAATTAAAAATTTGAAAACCCTATTCTAAAATAGACAAACCTATCAACACGATTATCAACTTCTATTTTACCAAAATACCTACAAATCAATTTTAATTTTACATGTAAAATACATAACCATATAAAATACAATAAATTTTCAAACCAAATAGAAAATACAACCTTGAAATTTTAAATATTACTTCATATTGTGTAAAACAAAATATAACCTTAGAACTACAAGCTTCAAGAGAGTTACTTATACATAAAAAAAAAAGGCTATGAGAAGCCCTTTCATCTAAATGACAATGAAGAACACAATACCAAACCTTAATGCAAGCTCACTTGTACCACTTATACCCAAAGAATTGGAAGCCCATCAGATCATGGGTTATGATGATCCAACCAAACCCATCACTTTCTTATGATTTTGAGCGCACATGTTTCAGTTTTAAAAAATCACATTTTTATAAAAATAGCTTGAATATAAATGTCCAAGGGAGAGGAGATTGAACCAAGAGAAGGAGTCTTATGTTATTATGAGATTTTCTTTTGAAATTATAATTGGAGATTTCACTCTAGAATTGAGACTTGTGCACTACTTCCAAGGATAGAGGAAAGATTGATGTCCTAGAAATGAAAGACATCCATAAAAATGTTAGCTAGTGTTTCCTTCAGCTAGAGAATCAAATATTGGGTTTTGTATACTATTATTTGAATTTAACAAAATATTTAAAATTTGATGATTTGTGAAAAGGCATTCTCCATAATGGTGTTTAGAATATTATGGCATTTTTATGTGAATACACTATATTAGTCATTTATGAGATTTAATACTATTTATATTTTTGGAATTGAACTATCTTATTTCTTTTCATTGAGTATATTTAGATGTTGAAATGTTGATGTAATCTTCTACAAGATACATCATACATTGTATTTAACAATTGTTGAAACAACAAACTATTTGTTGTCTAATATAATTGATTTTCCTCTTAACCCATGCAAAGCAAGGGACCCACGAGGAAGACCGACAGGAGGATAAAGCGGAAGACAGTGATCAGAGAACAAGAAACAGAACCAAGATGGGGCCCTGCAAACCCAAGACCAACACTAAACCACAGGTTATACTGAATGATCCTGCTCTTCAAGTGCACAGGGATCATATGACAAACTACACAATCATATGCAAGTTTATGGGAATCTGGCCGACAGAGAAAGCGTTATACACTTGGATAAAATACAACTGGAAACCAAAAGGGGAGTTAAATATACATCTTGGATCCAAAGTTTTTTTACAGTGGTGTTCACGAACATGGAGGACAGAGATAGGATTTTTGAAGGAGGGCCATACTTCTATACAACAGCTAGTCTCTATATGCACCCATGGACGATGAACTTTGTGTCGGAGCGAGAAACATTCACATCGGTACCAGTATGGATTAGACTCTACTCCTTACCCTTAGATTATTGGATGCCAGAGTCTTTAAAAGCAATAGGCAATAAATTAGGTCATTTTTTAAAGATTTCATAAGCAACCCTACGAGGAAAGTATACCTCCTATGCCCGCATATGTGTGGAAATGGACCTTTCTGGAGCTCTTCCAGATGAGGTCATTCTTGAAGTCTATGATGAGGAATGGGTTCAGGCAGTTGACTATGAGCACATCCCCTTCAGATGTCACAAATGTCATGAGCATGGACACCTATTCAGAGATTGCCCTCTTAACAAAAGGGAGGAATACCAAAACACCAGCAAAGGGAAAGATCATATGGGTTTTACTAAAGTGGGAGGGAAAGGTAAAGGAGGGGGAAGGAAGACACAAAAGAACCCTAATGATAACAAACCAAGTAGTCACAATAGTTTTGAGATCTTAGAAGAACAAGAAGAAGATAAGGGAAATCAAATGCAAACAGAGAAACAGATAGAAAGAGGGAAAGGAAAAGAGACAAGTATGGAGTTCACACAGGAACAGAATGAACACATAATAGACTCCAAGCAAAAGTGGTACAGAGGACCAAGACTTACAGGAGATCCTGGAAAGGGAGAACCTGGAGTTAGAAAAGTTTCTAGAACAAGGAGGAAGCATGGGTATTAACTCCATACCACAGGAGGAAGTTGACAAGGTTCAACAAATATTCCTCAGCAAGTCACACCAAACAGCTGTAGGAGTAAAAAGAGGACATGACAATCAGAAAAACAAAGGGGTTTCCTCACCAGGATTAACAGTAGGAAAATTAGTGAAAAACCCAGGCAGAAAGAGAGGAAGAAAGAGACAGAAAGAATTGCTACTAGAATGTGGCAAACTCATGATTGACTCAGGAAGGATGAAAGACCTATCTAGTTACTCCTTCAAAACCCCACCTCAATGAAAATCACAACCTGGAACATTAGAGGACTAGGGAGCAGAAGGAAACAGAGGAATCTAAGCAATAGGATCAGAGAGGAGAAACCTGACATAGTGTTCATATAGGAAACAAAATGCTCTGTGGAGAAGATCAGAGAAAAACACAACAAATGGTTAAATAGATATGAATATCTTGAGGTCAAGGAAAATAAATCGGCTGGTGGCATTCTCACTCTATGGGATCCTCAGAAATTTGGTATACAAGATGCGGAGGTGTCCAGACATCACCTTTCTTTGATCATCCAACCTGTGGGTGACAAGCAGTCTTATATGATCACCAATGTCTATGGTCCCCAACTAACGGAGGACAAACTTTGGCTCCTTACCACACTGGAGGATATGAAGAAGAGATACCCAGCTTTACCCTGGATTCTAGGGGGAGATTTTAACATGATAAAATCTCTCACGGAGAAAAAAGGGGGAACTAGAACACTTGGTCGGGAGTCAGTTTCCTTCCAGAACTTCCTAACCAATATGAAACTGGTGGATATGGACACTAGTAATGGAATTTTCACTTGGAATAACAAAAGGGGGGGCTCTAACCAAGTAGCCTCAAAGTTAGACAGATTCATTATTTCAGAGGAACTTCTACTCATGGGAAGAAGTCTAGCAGCGTTCATCCTACCTTTTGGTGGTTCTGACCATTGGCCCATCCAATTGGAAGCTTCTCTAATTGGAAAACCTAGGAACAACCCCTTCAGGTTTGAGAATGTATGGCTCACACACTTAGATTTCCTCAAAAACATTGAAAGATGGTGGAAAGAAGAGATACCCTTCCAAGGCACAAAGATGTTCCTTCTTCATTGCAGGCTCAAGCACATTAAAGGCAGACTCAAAGACTGGAATAAAAATGAATTTGGTAACATCTTCAAAGCTAAAGGAGAAGTGGAAAAGAAACTAAAGGAAATAAACCAAATTCTTATCATAGAAGGCTACACAAAGGAAAGAAAAGAGCTTGTAGATTCACTACAGCATGAATGGGAGAATAGATGTCTACAAGAGGAAATACTTTGGAGACAGAAATCCAGGGTCCAATGGATCAAGGAAGGAGAGAGGAACACCAAATTCTTTCACAGATCCACTATAGACCACAGAAACAACAATAGAATTATGAAACTCACTGACCATCATGGAGTTGAAAGAAACACACATGAGGAGATGGAAGAGGTTCTAGTCTAGCATTTCCAGAAAATAGTTGAGGAGACCACTGTAGACAGATCTCAGTATACAAAAATATTTACATAATACATTCCTAAATTGGTCTCCAGAGAAGACAATTACAATCTCAACAGACTAGTAACAGAGGAAGAGCTTGAGGAAGTCATCACAGAGATGCACAATGGGAAAGCTCCAGGCCCTGATGGCTTCAATTTGGACTTTTTCAAAACTTGTTGTAGGATTGTAAAGCATGATATTCTGGAGGTGGTGGAAGACTCGCACAGTTCTAAAACAGTCTCGAGGATGCTTAATGAATCTTTCATAGCCTTAATCTCGAAACAGGAAAAGACCTCCTATCTAGATAGATTCATACCTATAGCCTTGTGCAATGTAGTGTACAAAATAATATCCAAGGTAATTTCCAACAGACTCAAACCACTCCTCCCTACCCTGGTGTCATAGGAGCAAACGAGTTATGTGGAAGGAAGACAGATTCTTGATAACATAATTCAAGCTCATGAAGTGGTTCAATCACTCATTACAAACAAGCAGGCAGGAATGATAATTCAGCTGGACATAGTGAAAGCCTATGACAAACTTAGCTGGACTTACATAAAAGCAATGCTTAAAGCTTATGGATTTGACCACAACTAGATTAGATGGGTCATGTCTCTAGTTACTACTACTAGTTGTTCTATTCTTCTCAATGGCTCTCCCTCCAGAACATTCAAGCCTACAAGAGGTCTTAGGCAAGGTGATCCTCTTTCCCCATTCCTTTTCATTCTCATGATGGAAGGGTTGGGTAGAGCAATAAGAGCTGCTAAGGGGGAAGGCAGAATTCAAGGTCTGAGACTCACTCAAGGGGGAGACACGGTGACACACCAACAATTTGTGGATGATACTATGCTTCAAGGCACTCCCACAGTCAAGGAAGCCAAAGCTTTTAAGAAAATTCTGTATGAATTTGCAATGGCAGTGGGCACTAAGGTAAGTCTTACTAAATCAAAGATCTTCTTTTTCAATACTGACATTTCGATTCAAAGAAATCTTTCCAGAATTTTGGGCTTTCAAAGAGATTCATTGCCCTCGAAGTATCTGGGAGTTCCCCTCACTGACAAACCGTTACATAAGGACATTTGGGAGCCTGTTCTAAATAAATTGAAAGACAAAGTCAGTAAATGGACAAACAGAGCCCTAAATCTAGCTGGGAGACTAACTCTCACTAAGGCTATCCTCCAAACCATCCCTATCTATATGCTATCAGCCATTCTAGCACCAACTGGAGTCAGTATTCAAATAAGAAACATTCAAAGAGACTTTCTCTGGGGGAAGGGTGAAGAAAAGAAGAAATGGGCTCTAGTGGCTTGGGAAAAGATTTGCATGCCTAAATCCCATGGTGGCCTGGGTCTCCATGACCCAGGAATTCTGAACAGAGTTTTGGGAGCTAAAGTTTGGTGGAGATGGCTAAAGGAAATACGAGCCCCCTGGGCAAAACTCTGGAAACAAAAGTATGCAATGAATTGGCCGGATATGAACCTCATAAGAATGACAGGACAAGTAAAAGGTTCACAAGTTTGGAACAGAGCCTGGGCGAACAGGGCCTTAGTTCAAGAACACAGTTTCTGGGAGATCGATAACGGAAATTTTCTCTGGTTCTGGGAGGACAATTGGAAACAGGAGGGCAATTTTAGTAGAGAGGAATTAGCAAGTATCCAAATGGATACCATCAATAAAGGCTTAAGAAGGGTAAGTGACTATTGGGATCAGTCAAGGAGCAATGAAAAATGGAGAATATGGAAGCTTCCAGTCTACAATGAGATGAACATGTTGAATACTCAAGCTAAGGCCCTCCAAGGTATTCTAGAAAAGAGGCAAATCTTAACCTCAACCTCGGATGATCAATTACGATGGGGGAGGAATAAGGTGGGTCTCTTCACCCTTAAAGAGGCCAAAAGAATCGCTACAGGGCTTAACTCTCCAAGCACTGACAAGACATGGAAAGAACTCTGGGATAACCCTCACTGGATGAAGGTCAAACTGTTTAAATGGTTGGTTCAACAAGGTAAAATTTTGACATGGGATAATCTAAGAAAGAGAGGCTTTGTTGGCCCCTCAAGATGTCACCTGTGTGGACAACAGGAAGAAACCACAAATCATCTCCTCAATAGTTGCTCCTTCACTGCCACACTATGGAACTGGGTTGGAGATGTCTTTGAGTAGACAAACAGGCATGAAAATGACATCATTGCTACACTAAAAAATTGGAGGAAATTTTTTCGGATAATGAGACAATAAACTCAGCCTAGGGTTTGATCCTAGGGTTTTTGATCTGGAATGTATGGAAGGAGTGCAACAACAAGATTTTCAAAGATAAATTGGGCCTGGTGAGTAGCATCATAAAGCTAATCCTCAAGCAACTCAAGGAGACTGTCCACATCCTGGGGAGAGTCTCCTCCGAGAATCCCAGAGGAAACAGAGAGGCTAGCATCCTGGAAAAACTGGAGCTTCAGGTACATCTCCCTTAGAGTCCTTTGTAGATCACCAAGCATAACATAGAAGGAAAGGTTTTCTAGCAACCCCCTTCACAAGGTTTTTTAAAATTTAACATAGATGGGGCCTCAAAAGGAAATCCTGGAGATGCAGGGTATGGAGGAGTCATGAGAGATGAGGAGGGCAACATACAGGTTATTTTCCACAGTTATCTAGGGAAGGCAACCAACAACATGGCTGAGCTCATGGTGATGGAGCTATGCTTGGAAATACTGTGTAAGCACAACACACATAATGTCATCATAGAGGCTAACTCGGAGTTAGTCATTAATTCGGTCAAGAGGCTGAGCGTAGGAGCAGCACCAGAGAAAATTTCAGGTCACTGGCGGCTTCTGCAAGTCTACCAAAGAATCCAATCACACCTAAGAATTCTAAGAACTCTCAGGTTTGTGCATGTTCGCAGGGAAGCCAACAAAGTGGCGGACTGGCTAGCCAATGAGGGGGTTAGAAGCAAGCTTACTGACATGTGTTGCCGGTGGGAGGAGGTTACAGATGACAGAGTGAGAGATGAATGCTCATCTTGGGCCCTCATAGAAAGACAATACTATCAGAACAGACAGAGAGATAACATTTCACTTTATGCAAATGAGGAATAAGTTCACTTTAGGCAGAGTCTCAGCAGAGGTTCACTTTAGGATTGCTCAAGATTTCAACGAAGTCTACATTAGCCTAGGCACTACTGAACATTTGGACGGAGGAAGTCATAGGGCCAGAAGCTATTTGCGCAAAAGGAAAAGCTCCGAGGATATGGGCTACCGAGAAGACTGACAATGGAGGCCAACACAAGTCCTGGTGTTTTCCGTGCAAAAGGAGACCCTTCAAGGCACGTCTTCCTCGGGCAGTGCTTTGGGAACCAGGAGAGTTGAATACCGGAGTCAAAAACTGCTCGGGATATACCACCTGCATCAGGCGCCCTTTGACCAGGAAGTTGTTTTCCCAGATGGCATGCGATGCCACTCAGCAATTGACGTGTGGCAGGGGAAGAAGAATGAATACCGCCCTCATTGCATGGTATTCCTCGAGCTTATGAGATGCACGATATTGATTTGGGCCGTAGGATCAGGAGGGGGAAGATCAACGGCCACAGATGGTCGTGCAGGTTTGTGGGACTGAAAGGCCAAAACCTCTTACGGTTTACCACCTTTATCGGGCACCCTCAAACCCAAAGATGGTTTTCAGGAAAAGCTAGCGATGCCACTCAAAGAGCAACACATGGCGGGGATCAAGGAAGGAAAACCGCCCTCATCGCGTGGTATTCATCTTGCTTCTAAGCTGCGCGATATGAATACTAGCCGTCGGATTAGAAGGGGAAGATCGACGACCATAATTGGCCGAGCAGTTTAGGGGGTTTTCGCAGGCCACTGCTCAGCGCGATTTGTTTGTGGACTGTATGATTAAAGGGGATAGATCATTGGAGGCTAACTTGTGATTGGACCTTTTGGTTCTTTTTAAAAAAAAAGAAGAAGAAAAAAAAGTGGGTTTTAGGGCACATTGTTTAATTCTCCCTCCTCTTGGTGGGGGTTTGCGCTTTTGAGTGCTTGCTGTAACCTATGTAAATTATTTTCTTTCTTAAGTCAATAGAAGGACTGTCTCTTGCTTCAGCAAAAAAAGAAAAGGTATTCTCCATAATGGTGTTTAGACTATTTGGCATTTTTATGTGAATACACTATATTCGTCATTGATGAGATTTAATACTATTTTTATTTCTGGAATTGAATTATCTTATTTCTTTTCATTGAGTATATTTAGATGTTGAAATGTCGATGTAATCTTCTACAAGATACATCATACATTGTATTTAACAATTGTTGAAACAACAAACTATTTGTTGTCTAATATAATTGATTTTCCTCTTAACATGTAGTTTTCAAAGCGTTTTTGCTCCCAATCGGGTTTGTAAGAACTATTTCCTTATCCCAATTGGGATAGTTAGATTTACGATAGAAAATAGAAATAGATAGATTGATTAGTTGTATTTTTGTTTAATAGATTAGATTGTAATTAAGATTTAGAAGAGTTTTAATAAAGTTTCATTTTGAGGAGTAATATTTTAAGTAGAAACCAAGTCCACATATTAGAGGACATTGACATACCAAAGATGTTGAAAAATGTAGCAAGAAAGTCTCAATTTGATTTTGTCTTGGTCAAATTGAGAAAAATTGAATTTCCATATCAACAGACAAGTTGGATGCAATTAACTTGTATGGCATGTCTTGTGTCGCTTAGTTTACTTAGTAAATTCGAGTTAGAGGTGTTGTAGATCAATTAAGCATGTGTGATTTTTAATTTGTAGCAATCAAGGTCAGTTATTTCAAGTTGCTTTCAATTAAACTAGTTCTAAATGTTGAAGGAACTAGTGGAAGGTGAGTTATGTAGTGGGACTTCAATCAAACTCAATGATCACCCAGTTAACAGATCAATCAACCCAAAATAGCTAGTGCATGTAGAGAATTCGAGTTCCCCAACTGTGGTGGAGATTACAACGCAGTGTAGCATCCATTATAAACTAGTGTTGAGTGTATAGGTGTCGCATGAAGTCAAATTCTCAACCTTGTGAAGTTCACAATCATTTTGGAGGAAATTCCTAAATAATAGGGGCCTAATTTCGTCAAGAATTGCACAAGAAAATAGGGTCTCAAGCAGAGTTAAAAATTGACTAAGTTTGGGTCAGAGCTTCTCAATGAGCATAGAGGTAGGCTATTCACTTGCAGGTTGAGCTCAAATTGAGCTAGCAATTGTAATACATATTTATTCATCAGAGTAATGCAAGCATGAATAAGGGTTTTTAGCATATTTCTTTCCCATGGAAAAAACATTGTGTGGATGTGTGTTATTTCTCATTTCATGTTTGTGATTGATGTTCTAAATTGTGAATTGAATTCCGCAAAGCTGTAGTGTAGGTTTGTGTTTTTTGATTTTGATTAAAATTTCATGAGAAGTTGCAAATATACACCATAATTTCTACAAAATAAATATAGATCTAATTGGGACCTTGATTGGGTGATGAACCCTTCTTGCAAGAATAACATTTCCACCTATCAACACAAGGTTAGTTTAATAAAATAATTAAATTTAGCATATCTAACTATCTTGGCCATACATGCATTGGCACATATTGGCCTAAAATTGATGTTTTGTTGTTGCTGCAAGCCACACTCAAATGTTGATTAGATAAATCCTCAAACAAAATAAATTTAAAAAAAATATTGATTAAAAAAAACTTTATTTTTGTAAAATAACTTTTATCATTAGAAAAATCAATCTCATTTTCTCTTCTTCAGCCCATTCAACCGAATTTTTGAACTCAGGTTTGCTACCACTCTATAATGATACTCAATCTTCTCAAGGACTTTTTAAGGGAATGGGGGTTTGTACATGACCTTTAAGGTTACCTTATGGAAGTGGGATTATAAAAAA
Source organism: Pinus tabuliformis (assembly GCA_031772625.1). Lineage (NCBI taxonomy): Eukaryota > Viridiplantae > Streptophyta > Pinopsida > Pinales > Pinaceae > Pinus > Pinus tabuliformis. The sequence goes on along the minus strand of CM062805.1, from coordinate 695,471,715 downwards.
TATTTCTTCTGAAAACTCTTTTTTGAAATCACCATCATCTTTAATTCATTGAGAGATTTCCAATGGTATAAATATCATCGAAAACCAAGCTTTGAACAAAAATTTATGCTCATCTAAACGTTCACTTTTTGTAGCAATATCATAACATATGTACCACTTCACGTGGCATATATGTGGTTCATTTTTCCCAGAAGTCTCCATTGGATAATTCCATGTTAACTAACAATGGTAGTCCCTTCCCATGTGTCAACGCTGCATAAAGCCACACTTCAACCTGACACCTCAACATCCCACTTGCATTTGGATCCAAAATTTTGCATAAATCCCCATCTTGTAGTTTTTCAATTTTTCATTTTTCCAAATCTATCCATAACTAGGATTTTCTTTTTCTTTAATGTGGTTATTCATTTCATTCATATTCTTGTTATGGCCAATAGGCCTTTCTAGATTTTTGAATTTGAGAAATCTCGAAAGTCTAAATTAAACAAAGCTCTGTATTTTTGGATTCCCAAATTTGACATCACTTACCACAATCAATGATGCATTGTTCACCATGTGAACTCTTTTTCATAATAATTAGGCACATTGTAACACCTTGCCAACATGATAACATCAATAATATGTCAATGAGCCATATCGCCCAAACATGTCCTCATGCCATGTCATCGTGACACATCATCATGCCACATCAATATTTTCCTACCCCTATGGTTGTTGAGTGCCTAACTTTCCCATGGTTTGTTGCACTTGCCAAATATAGGTTTTTAAGTAAATCCCTCTTTTTTATTTTTTTGAATGCCCAAACTTCCACTCCTTGATAGAATCAAGTTGTTTGTCTCTAAAACTTGACAAGCTCTAGTTCCCATATATTGCACTTCACATTTCCCAAATCTCTTGCAACCTTAATCTCAAGGTCTATCCCAAATAGAGTTTCGTCACTTATTGGTTCCATATCCATATTTTTGGAAAAGCCCATTAATAAATTTTCCCATATGTCCAATTTTCCCCTGATGTTGGTCTCCATCTCTTAATAGTTTTTAGATCATATTTTACGCACATAGCAAAGTTTGGATCCCCATTTTCTATCTATATTTTTGCAAAATATCTTTATAAGGTTTTCCCAGATGTCTAGATATCCAAAACATCTCCACTTTTGGTAATTTTTTCTAACAATCATTTATATTTTCTGCACTTTGACAAATACCATTGTTTGCTTTTGCTACTTTACAATTTTCATCAATTCGTAGACTTTGATACCTGACATATTTCAATTTTTTTCTCCTTTAGCCATTTCAGCTAGCCCACAGTCATGACTTCCATCGAGCCATATGACCAAGGGTTAGAGCCACAATTTCAATCCCCAAATTTCAACACTTCATTTAAGAAATTTCTAAAATTCTAAAACTTATGCTAAGCTTTTAAGTTGATTTCAAGAATTAGAACTTATTATAACAAAAAAAAAACCCAAATACTTTTAAGGGCTCAAAATTATTCAACAACCTATAAAGGCATTCCAAATTAATACCCACAACCAAAGTATAATAAAGAAGATAAAGAGATGGCCCATAGCCAAATCCACAACTGAATGAGACTGTGCTCACTCCTTTAGAATTACAAACCTCACACCGCTAACTCCAAACTCTTAAAAATAAAGAGGTTAGCATTCTAACTTATCTCTAGAGGTAACAAAATCTCCAATAGCAAGCATACAATACAATTGTTCTATCCCACAACTAGCCTAATAAAGACCAAGAAAATAACAAATTACACAAAGATCCTTAAAGGTCAAATCAACTTATACATTTTTGTTCACAAAGCCACACATCTCACATCTATTATAAGTAACATGCTTCAAAGCATACCTCTATATATAAAATTCATCCATTTAAGAAATAATGGTGAGAAACCAAGCAAAATTAAACATTGATCCATCTCATCATTACAACATACTCAGTAACCTAGCATAGCAATACTCATGAAACATTGAACAACAATATCATTTCATTAAAAAAAATAGATACATTTATCAAAGTTAGTTAAGCTTTGCTGAAAATTTGAAGAAGACAAAGTCACTTTCTAACCAACCATAGGCTCATCTACACTACAATTTTCTTGTAGCTAGCAACCCCTAAGTCAAATCTAATGCCTTAAAGGAAAATTCACTTAAGAATTAATAGGATTCATATCATAGTAGAGGAAGTGAAGGCCACTCTCTAACACAAAGAAATCAATATATTGCCTTTCAACCACAGATTCGAAGTCAATTAATGCTCAAAGCAATGCCTCTATATGCATTGTATATACATCATAAAAGGAACCATTCTCTAATCCAATAGTTTGTCAATGCCTCCTTTTTCTCAATGCTTTTCACGCTCAATTTAAACAATTAAATTAGAAATTCCTATAGGCTAGCTTAAGTGAAAGGCTTCAACGTTAACTTATTTTCCCTTTTAAGTAAAGGTCACAACTCCTCATTGGTTGCTATGTCTTAAGAGATTTTTGTCACCTTTTATTCAAAGTGGTAATATTAACATCCATGTGTGGTTTTTTTTTTTCTCTTCTCATGGGATTTCTCAATTGCAAACACACTTCTCTTCCTTTGTCTCTTTGTTCCCAACTACACTCACATGCTCTCTATAATTGTTGTTCTTCTTTGCAGCAACACAAACTCTTCTTTTATTTCCTTGCAGCACGTCCATCTATCTACAGAAAAATATGGAGTCCATATGTTAAGTTGCAATGTCAAAATATAAGTGTTTAGAATGGATATGTCACCCATAACTCTAGAGCAATTCAATACTACCTATCATTCCAATAACTACAGCTAATTAGATGGTTCAACTACCAAATATAAAATCTAAATATTTAATTATATGGTAAGATGGAGAACTCCCCATCTCCCTCACCTATTAACACTAAATTAAATAACAGGCATATTACATCACAAAAACTTTATCAAGACATCCATGCTAGTCAACCCACCCTAACTCTTAATTAAATTTACCAAACTTAAATTTAAATAATAATGTTATATCTACTCCCATCCACATTTGAAATTTAACAAAAACAAAAGTTTCCAAACTTAATAATAATGTTATGTCTAATCCTGCCACATTTGTTGCCATATATTCCAATTTAACAAAAACAACTATCTAAAAGTTCCCATTTTTAAACTATATTTTACCTTTCAAACCAACTTCCACCACCATTACTTATTTCTTTCATCATTTCCATTGAACATTATCTCAATCACATTCCTATAATAAAACACTCACTCTAATTTTGTACTAAACCTTGTTCCACTTTGTACAAATGCACCCGCACATATACCACGAGATTTTACATCTTTCCGATCCTTAAAATCTTTCCCATCCGTCATGTCACCTTGAAGAAGTTTGTGGCCTACTGCATTGATGAGAGAGAAAATGTTTAATAAGTTTAGGGAGGCCACCAACCATGACTTTGGAAATTTTAGTACATCCTAGCCTTATTTTCACATCATTTCCAAACCGTATGCTAATTATTTTCCCAATAAAGGGAAAGACCGAAACTATATTTCCTAATAATAATATACCACATCTAAAATATATTTGATAAGTGGCTGAATCCATTTTTTAATACCTAAATAGTTTTGTTGAGGGCGTTGGGTTACGAATGGTTAATTTAAATTTTTTATAATTTAAAAAAATATATATATAATTAAACTCTCCCTTATTTAAAACAAATATTTCTTCATATTCTCCTAATAATTTTAAAATATAATAAAATAATTCTTTAATGCTATGTAGATTTTATTTTTCTTTCTTCAACTTAATAGTTTGATAATCTTCAAAATATTTTAAAAGTCATAAAATAATAACTTAATGTTCAGTAGATTTTAGTTTTTTGAAAATAATTTAATTTTAAAAATAATAAGATAATACCGTAATGTTGGGTAGATTTTAAATTTTTTGAAAATAATTTTATTAGAAAGTAATAAAATAAGAAGATCATAATTTTTTTTATATGAATACAAAATTTTCAACAAAAATATATATTAAGCAAAGGTTTTTTGGTAGAAAATAAAATTTTAAATAAATAAATTTATATTTTTAACAAAATATATATTAAGCAAAGGTTTTTTTTGGTAGAAATTACATAAGAGAAATTTTTAGCCAAGGCATTTATGTGGCTTATTATCAAGCTCAGATGAAGATGAAGAGGCAGACCATGGCAAAGGCTTAAATAGAGAACAATGTAGAGACCAAAATTTCAAGTAACAACTATATTAAATGACTAGTTTTTGAAAACTAATATTTAAATTATGATATTAGTTTATTAATTTATTAAAAAAATATTAATAAATAACTAATATATTAAAAAAATAATATTTAAATTAATTTATTAAAATAAAATATTATTAAAAAAAACTAACCAAAATAAAAAATCTCAAAATCAAACTCTAAACAAGGAGGAAGTAAAAAATTATAAAAACAAGTCAAGACCCTAATCAAGACAAGATCATTTAATAAATAAAAATAATTAATAGAAATAAAATAAACTAAATTAAAAATAATTATTGAAAAATAAATAAAATAAAACAAAAATATATACCAGTCAAAAGAAATATATAAAATATATATATATTCAAAGAAAAGAAATTAATAAATGAAACATGGTCAACAATAAAATATGGGGCTAAGGTCATTAAACAAATAACAAAAATACTAAAAAGAGTTGAGAACAAATATGATGATAAAATACTTAAGAAAACATAAAGGATCAAGAAAATAAACTCATGAAAAATAAATCAACAACAAATACTATAAAAATGACACCAATATACATTTTCTCTATTCATTTATTTTTAAAATTTATATATGAAATTAAAACAATAAAATTACTCAACACCTTTTTAATTTATTTATTTTTCCAGATAAAAAAAACAACATTGATATTTATATTATTATGAAAAATACCAGTACATATATCCAAATGTATCTATCATCTGTTTCATAGGGAGTCTTGAGCAAAAACCTATTGCATATAGAAATAACATATAACTTCTAGCATAATGTGTCTCATAACATATAATCTTGGTTGTTCAAAATAGCACAAATTGTGCTCATGTTGGAGTCCATGTAATGTTGTATGTCATATAAAGACCAACAAAATTTAATAAAGAAAAGTGACTATAGACCATGTAAATATTCCTAATCTACCAACAAAATCTGCAATTCCAAAAGGTAACTTAGCCTATCAAGAATGATCCTTCATCCAATCTATTGCCATAATAGATAAAGTTGTAATGTATAGTGCTTGGAATAGCAACAAGTCCCCTTTTTGATAAAGCACGACTTCATTAAAATATCTGAATAGATGTTTAAATATTATGTTTATAAAAGAACTCCTCACGTGCTCAATGTGGTACAAAGGTTGATTTGCTCCAAATTTAGCCTTGTGGCAAAGTGCATCAAGCTCCATAATGCAATGACTTCTGCTCTTGTATTGGATCCCTTTCCACCATACCAAAACAAGTGAAATTGGTCATTTGGGTTCATCATTAAGACCACTCCGCGACCACACTGAGTTACACCATCAAACCAACCTGTTGGATAAACCAAATTTTGAAAGCAGTGCAAACTCTTATGAACTTTTGATTTATGCAACTTTTGGGGATGTTCCTCGAACTGTGCACATATCTTATTCGCAATCCCACCAATGTCAAGGAGTCACTCATAAAAAATCATGTTGTTCCTTGCCTGCCATATGCCCAATATAATAAACCAGGGTAAAATTATGTGTCCCATCCATCATCTCATCCCCCACTTGAAGCAAGATTCCAAAGAGAAAAAGCACCATCCAGAATATAAATTATAAGTCTTAATTACCCTGCACCAAATCACGATTGCAAATGGACATTCCAAAAAAATGTAAAACATTCTTGTTTGCCTCCCAACACATTATACAATGATTCAAACCACTAATCCAACATTTAATAATATTGTCCCAAGTCAATATATGATTTTTCCAGGCAAGCCAAACAAATAGATTAAGCTTGTTTGGGGAATTCCACTCCCATATCACTTGAACCAACACTTTTCCATATTGAGATGAAAGTCATGACAAATGAATGAATATACCTTGAAACCACAACACTGCATTACGTAGAGACGCATTCCATTTAAGAATATCTTCACTTTCCTTCTTGGTAATCCCTACCACGCTGAGGTCGATTATGTACCCATTCCAACAATCAACAAAAGAGCCCCTAAGACCTATAGAGCATAATTTCATCTTATTAAATGTGATTTTGCATACCAATGATAGGGTCAATACCAACAATAATCTAGTTACCATTTTCAAAGAACCACTTCATATGGTTAGAGATCTAGTAGCTAATTTTTTGAAACCCATTCCATATATATGAGTCATTCTAAATTGTATCAATACCAAATCTCTACAATTCTAAATTAAACATGAATTTCAAATATTTACCCTTAATTAGGCCGATAGGCCTTTCTATGCATCAACAATCATTAACACTTTTACCTTGAGCCGTTGGATCAGGTGAGACGCTTTCAACCGTTGATTCGAAGTGTGACTGCTTTTTCCAAATATCGATTGAGTTGCCTTACTGCTTTTTCCATTCTTTTATGTCACTCTTGAAGATATTTTTACTACTTTTTCCTTGTTGTTGCTGTTATTCTTCCCTGGCTTTTGGCAAGCACTTTTCTTCTTCCCTGCACTCATTAGTATTAAGCATCTCATAGAGCGCGTTCACACTTTCATCTCATCATTTTCTTCAATACTCTGCATTGCATTGGCTTGCGTTGTTTCTTGTTCAAGTTTATTTTCTTTGTTGCATGGCCATGCATTTTGGATTTTACAATGTTTTATTTAGTCGTGTTTTTCTCTATTTTGAATTTAATTTATGTTTTTTTTAAAAGAGTGTATTCTATTTTGTCGCTGTTATGTTGAGCAGAAGAATCGATAGAGATGAAATTCTTGATCCATTGGAATGAATTTCTTGAAATTTTTTATAGATAGAAGTACGTATGCTTTTGGTTTTCAATATCTATGAATTTTACTAATAAATTTGTACAGGGAAAAACAGCGTGGTAGATTATGTCTATGCATGGAACCCAATTTTTTCAAAAATTTCAATCCATTAATTTTTTGTTAATTTTTTAAGTTTTCGCAAGGGCTTTAACTGTAGAGATGGTGCTTTTATTTTATTTGGCAGTTTTCGCTGAGTGGTTTTGTCTTGTCTATTAATTTTGCAACAGGGGAAGAGGAGTTCGCCATGGAGAGATAATATAAGACGGAAAACTTCGATTTCTGAATCTGTTTAAGGTTCCATGACTGGGTCGATCTAACAGAGTATCGAAACGGAAAACGTATTGGAAGGGATGGAGCTCGATTCATTATGAAGGTAATGTGGGGGGGCGGGGTTGGGATAAAGAAATAGACTATTGGTGTTACGTTCTGTATTGTGACTGAAAACACTCAACCTGCGTTGGTCAAACATGTATCGCAAAATAATCAGACATGGTAGCTTCTTTCCATCCATCTTCGGACGAAGGGGATGATACTTGTAGCTTTTATCCATTCAATGAAGGTTAAGCCCTTACCCTACTTTTCTCTGTTTAGATCTCACCCTTGCTCGTATTACGTATATAACAATTTTGAATTTCATCCCATCTTTTTTCTTAGTGTGCGTTATTCAATCCCTGCTCTTATTTGTCCTTTTTATATAAATATTGAGAGAGAAATTTATATAAATATTGAGAGAGAAAATATCTGAGGAAATTTCATTTGACATTGCCTTTTGGGCATGATGGATAAAATTCGAGGAAATATGGAATTGGACCCAATTGTATATATCAGAGCCCCTGCAGATCTGAAGAATCCCCGCCAATATTTGACCTCTTAGCGTGGGTTTTCTATTTATTTCCCTTTTCCTTTTTTCGATGGCTCAGAGAGAGTTGCAAAAACCAAATCATGGATGCCTGGCCCAACCTTGCCGTTGTTTTTATATCTGATTCGGATGGTAGGCGAGGCTAGGGTTTAATTAGGGTCTCATGTGTAGAGAGCGCCGAATTACTCTAACCGTCGGATGCCCAAATGACGGTGTAGATGCTCTCCGAGCTTAATAACCTCTTTTGGTAGTGATTATGTTTCATGTCTTGAAGAAAGGGCGTGGAATGGATGAATTAATGCAACGCCCACGGTCCTTTGTTGGATTTTCCTGCGACCTTGTCGAAGCATCCAACGGTTGGTTTTCAGTCCACCTCATTCTTAAAAAAAAGTTGTTTCTTATTTTGAACCAATCAAGTTCAATTTTGGGTAAATTTGAGCACCGAGCTATTTTGCCACACAACACTGCAAGGTGTGGATAAAGTCCCTTTTTAAACTAGATGTATTTACAATCCACAAAGTATACACTAAATTGCAATGAACCTCGCTGAGTGGACTAAGCATTCATTGAACATCCCATTTTCTTATTTATTCTTTCTCCCTTTGTGATTTTTCATTCAGGGAATTTGTTAGAAATTTGCTATTTTAATTTTGAAAAAAATAAGTTTAAACTTGGTTAAGTGGATTTGGAATGGACTTAAGTAATAAAAGTGATAATTCTATGGTTTAATAATAATAAATCTAAAAGTGATAATTCTATGGTTTAATAATAATAAATCTAACATTAGTTTGATTTTTTATTAAATGATATTTTTATTAAATAATATAATTTTTTTTTTTTTTTTTTTTTTTAAGTTAGGTGCCTTGAGATTATGGGTACACTTAAGTAGTCAAAATCATTAAGAGATCACATTTTGCCTGACTACAATAGCGTGTAGTATGAACAGGCAGGATAATAATAGGCGTGCAAAAGGATGTTCGTACATAGGACAATAATACGCCTGCAAAAGGATGTTCGTACACAGGACAATAATACGCGTGCAAAAGGATGTTCGTACACCACTTTGTAGCATTCATTTTATTAGGTAAGGTGAGTAGCGATTCTTCTTTTCTCAAAGAGAGAAATCATTCGGTCACCACTTTGCAGCATTCATTTTATTAGGTAAGGTGAGTAGCAATTCTTCTTTTCTCAAAGAGAGAAATCATTCGGTCATTTTCAGTTTGCTCTCTGCAAATTCTATCAACTCGATCATTTCTTGTTTAATTACTTGAACATTATTTTGCTCAATACCATCAGTTGAATGTCCAGAACCTATATTTATGGAGATGACCCATGTAAATAGGTAGATGAGAATGCCCAAGTAAACAATTAAGCTGGTTGAAGATGAGGGTTAACATTAATTGATTAATTTGTTCAGTATTGCTCTGTATATATGCACCATGGCATTTTTACCTTATTTTGTTGCACGGAACCGTAGTTGTTTTGCCGTATTCTTGATATAGCAGGGAAAGTTAAACCGTTTTTTTTTATTATTTCACATGGTTTTAAGTTTTTTTTATAGGGAAGGGATAATTGTCCAATGGGATATGGGATAATTGTCCAATGGGCAATATCGACAAATCACATGGAAGGCACAAGTGTCAAAAGGAAATATGAATTATTAATTTGCAATTTAAAAGCATGGTGAAAATCAAATATGCCAGGGGTTATGTTGGTAGTTAATCTTCAACCAAACTTGAAAAAAAAATGTCATATTTAAAATCACAAAGCTATGCCACCTTCATATCGACAAATCACATGGAAGGCACAAGTGTCAAAAGGAAATATGAATTATTAATTTGCAATTTAAAAGCATGGTGAAAATCAAATATGCCAGGGGTTATGTTGGTAGTTAATCTTCAACCAAACTTGAAAAAAAAATGTCATATTTAAAATCACAAAGCTATGCCACCTTCTTTGACGTTTCAGACATCAAATCATCATACTAATTTCTCGTTTTTGTTTATGCTAATTGAATAATCTTATAGGCTTTTCAAAATTTGACTTCTATTCTCTGATTTGGCTCGAGAGGCTTGGGTTGTTTTGTTTTTTGTGGTTCTGTTATGGCTCATGAATGGATGTGTTTATAGATTGAAATTTAAGGAAAATATGGGTTTACTATAGCATATGAATGGAATGCATCCAGGCATTGAAATTTCAAAAGTTGGGTTTATTGTGCATATAAAATGGCATGTGTTCATGCTTTTGAAATTTTACTAAAAGAAAAGAAAAGATGGATTTGGTATTGCATATGAATGAGATGTATTCTTCGTATATGCTTGGCCATCTATAGAGGTTTTTTGATTTTGGATAATTAACTTAACCTCTTGATTTTGAGCAATTAACTTATTCTAAAATGAAATAAGACATTCAATGTGTTCCTTGTAATATAGATATAAACAAAACATCTAAAGAAAAGTAATTGCACAATGATCCAATCCAAGAAAACAAGGTTTTCCACAAACCAATTAACTCTTCTAGAAAAATTCAACAATTCCAATTTAATAATCCTATCGGCCTCTCTTTATACCTTTTGGGACAATTGCTAGTAATATCATACCAAATACCACCATATATTACGGCCATCCAAAAACTCTAGACAAACACCTACCCAAAAATTAAAAAAAAAATTAAAACTTCCCTATAAAATCAAACACAACAACACCAATATTCCTTACTATAATTTAACATTAATCTTAAACTCAACACCTCTTTAATTTATCCTTGTTATAATTTAACATTAATCTTAAACTCAACACTTCTTTAATTATAAATTAAAACTTACCTATACAATCAAACACAACCAAACCAGTACAATACCAATATTCCTTAGAATAATCTTAAATTAAACCCCTCTTTAATTATAAATTAAAATAATTAAAACTTCCATATTTTTGTGTCTACATTATCTCCACCAATATAATATACATTTTAATTATATTTAAACAATATTTAATTACAATTTACAATTTGATATCTTCTTTAAAAGCATATAATAATATTAATACATAATTTGAAGAAATTGTTGAAATATTTAAACATGAATTTAACACTCGCCAACCTTCCTTTCATTTGAGGACACATCCATACTACACCGTCGTTTTTTCGGAACGCCTAAGAGGTATGTCATACAACTTTTATTAAAATGTCCTATTCATCAGTCGCGGGAGAGGTCAAGTTACATCGAAAGGTTTTTTTGTCACTTAGCAGTTCAATTTCTCTCACTCAACATTAACCTCCATGACCTTGGGTTCCACCTTAACCTTGGGGATGGTGATATCGAGGACACCATTTTTCAATTCCGCCTTTATTTTGTCCAGCTCACAGTTTTCAGGCAACACCAGTCGCGTATTGTAGCTGCTGTAACTTCGTGCGGCCCAAGAATTGTTTTCCTTCTCTTCTTTCTTATGGCCTCCTTTGATTACCAGAACACTATCCTCCACAGAGACCTTCACATCCTCCCGTGATAGTCCTGGCATGTCGAGTCTCATTTTGAATTCTTCCTCGTTTTCCATAATGTCCCACGGGGTTCGAACCGCCAACGCGTTATCTCTGGAAGCCCGCCGGGAAGATGTCGGAAACATGAAAGTGTCGTCCATAAGGCGGTCCATCGTGTCAAGCATCTGCCGCATAGTCTTCATTGGCGAAAACGGATCCACGAGCCCTGCCATTTGTGTCATAAACCCCAGAAAATTGTTCCGCGTTAGTCGGAGCACGCAATTACTTTTAAAGATACTTGAAAATTTAAGACTAGTGCGCTTTAATTTTAAAGATACTTGAAAATTTGCGCTTTGATTTTAAAGACACTTGAAAATTTAAGACTGGCGCGCTTTGATTTTAAAGATTCTTGAAAATTTAAGACTGGTGCGCTGGAATTAAAAGAATTGCGTGAGGGCTTTACCAAACGGCGAAATCTGCGTCGTTCTTTCTACAGGCCCGGACTTCTGTTCGGCAACATTTTGGGTTTTAGTGTTCTGCAAACCTATGGCTCCTTCTTTGCTGCTTTCCGCTCTCACGGCAACACTTTTTGCACGCGGTTGATTGAAAAGAGGGGAATTAAACCCCACACGGCACTGCAGCCGCTTCCCAGCGGGGAGGAAAGTTCCATTTCTGGCCGATATGGGAGTGGAACAGGTAGAAGCAGTTGCTGGCAAGTACACATTACACAGAGTGCAAGCCATTCTTTACAATGCCAAGATGAAGCTGTGGAAATGCAGAATTGAAACATAAATTAGGACAACATCAACACTTTTTCCTAAATCTAGCTTCGCACATAATCCGTAACTGGAGACACACTGAATTTCTGTTCAAAATTCATGAAAGTAACAGAAGGCCCTTTATAAATAGTGAAGACACATTTGACCTACCTTCTTTGACAACTCCAAGCGATATCGCAAATATTAACAGATAAATTCAGGTTAGTACCGCAAATAGGATTAGCTAAATGCAGGAAAATCGGAAGTGCCTGTAAAAAATATGTTGCAGGCAAATGCATTATATAGAGAAAGAAGGGTTCCCGAAGAGTTCCAGAAGATGCTCGATAGTCTACACATGGTGTAAAGCTCTGGAGTTTTCTGGATGTCGGTATTCTTTGATTGTCTTTGAAGTTTTAGTATCTACACACGGTATGAAGCTCTGGAGTTCTCTGGATGTTGCTATTCTTTATAATTCGTACATTATCCTCGAGTACTTTCTATGTGATATGGTGGGGCATAAGGGTCTCCCACCATGTTTTGTGTGTTTTGGAAGGTATAGCCTAAACTGTTTAGGTTTTGGTATTTTTCTTTTCTTTATTAGATGTTTTGGTTGGGCTTGTCTTGGTGTTTTTAAATTGAGGATGTTTTGGTCGGGCTTGTTTTTGTGTTTTTAAAATGAGGCATGTAATTTTTAATAAAATTGTTTTTTTCCCTTAGTTTAAATTATATTTTTTAAAAATGAATAATAAATTTAAAATAAAATAAAAATAGAATTTTTAAAATTTAGAATATTTTTAATAATGTTCTCAAATAAAGATTAAGACTTATTTTAAAAGTAGTTAGGTTATTTTTATTTTTTTAATTAAATTGATTAATTAAAAAATATTATAGAAATAAATGTTTTATAAATGAATTATGGTTTTTTGAGCATGTGATATTGATAAGTCATAGTATTGCTCTAACAAAACTTATTTACAAATTAGGAATCTCTATAGAACTTAAATATAGATCATATTTTTTTTTTTGGTAACTAAGCAAAATTTCCATTAGATTTTCAAAAAGTTACATAGAATACATGCATGGATGGACATTTGATGACTAAGATAAGAACTATTAGGGTATCAAAACCATACTAGTTGAATGCCTACTAAGGAGAGACCATCTTCCCTTTAGAGGGAAACCGGACGGTTCTCCAAATATGTTCGAGGACAATATTTAGCTTCAAAATACATTGGCAAGAACTTGCATAATGGTGACAACAAAATATCATATGAAAATCATAGATAAAGCATAAATTAGAAGAGCCTTTCCTTGAACCTGTTAATGGGGCTAATCATTCTTCATGATGAACTGGAAGGGGTCATTGTATCCTTCTAGGAGACAAGGAGGTTGCTCCCACTCAATGAACACTCCTTACGAACTGGTGGTGGTCTTTGGCTACAAAGAAGAGTTATCCTGAGAAGCTTTGCCATCATCTTTGTTGGTAACAGTTTGATTGTTGTCCATCTTGGCAATAGATTGAGCTTGCTCCCATGGGTCTTGAGGATACTTTTCCTTGGTGTTATGAGGTTGTGGAATCTCAGGGCTAGGAGGTTTGGATTCCTGAGTAGTTGAATTTGAATTGTCCAAAGGAGCTAGTGGATTAGGGGAGGCCAGAGGAGGTGAAGGAGGAGAGAACTGAATTCCTACAGCTCTAGAAAGAGCCCTCAAGTCTAAGCAAGTTTATACCAGATGAAAGTCCATTTATGCAATTCATCTCTCTGTTAGTCACAAGACCTCTTCCTGGTCCCTCAGGTGGCGACCCAAAAAGTTTCTGATCGCCTAGCGCCCATTTCCAATATTACTGAGCTCTTGAGCTTCCATGATGGCCACCAAGAGAAGGAAAAATTTTAAGGATGGAAATTTATTTTAAAGTTTAGAAATCATGGCAAATCTAACTAGTCCATAATATGCAATCTGTAAAATGTTTGGCAATATTTTTGTAAAAATATTCAAATTTGTAATAATTTTATGTAGTCCTTATAAAATTTTGGCGATTTTTAAGGTAAAACAGTTTTATACTATAAAATTTGGGCAAATACTTTTGAGAAAAAATGGAAATTAGCGAATCTTTTTTTTTTTGGAAAAAGCACGGAAAATTAGCCCACATGCGAATATTAGCCCCTAAAATTTTCCCCAAGTCCAAGATCTTAATGTGCTAAGGCATATCTTCATCGTATTTCTCTACTCTTGGGCCATGCCAAGTCAGGGGAGGAGGACCACACCTTTTTCCATGCCCACCATGCCTAGCCTGACCTCTTTCACATACCATTTATGCCTTGGAAGAAGGATTTATATGATTTTCTTTTGTCATTGTTGCCTTCACTACCCAACAAGTGCAGAGAAAGCTAGGCACCAAGTTCTGCAAACAAGATTGTGGCCACTAATCAATGTTGGCAAGCCTGGTCCATGAGCACATGCAACATGGGTTGATTGCTGAGCAATAGAGTAGCAGGGAAAGATCACAATTTATTATGGCAAACACAAACAGGAAGAGGTAAGACCAACTTCCAAGGTTGGCAAGGCTAGTCCAAGAGCGCATGCAATAGGGGTTGATTACTGAGCAACATAGTAGTAGGGAAAGATCACAATTTATTATGGAAAATGCTAACAGGAGGAGGTAAAACCCACTTCCAAGGTTGGCTAAAAATGTGTAGATGTGCAAGAAATACTAGCAAAGATCGCAAAGGTGAGTGTTACGAATGAGAGAATGAGTGTTCCCCTGTATATTAACTATCGTATTCATGTCTCGATACTTGTACAAATATTTGAATGTTGTTTGTTCACCACCTTGGCTAGCACATTGATTATGGATTGCATGTAGATCTGGGTGCAATCACTACCCAACCTGAAACATAAATGAGTTATTGCGCATTGGCATGGGATACAACTATGTGCACATTGAGCGAGGGAGCACCCGAATCCGAAGCATATGAATCATTTTTATAATTATTATTAATAAGTATAATTTAAAACAAAGTTATAATTTATTTAATTTTTATGATATTTTAAATCTTAGCAGTGTGAGATGTATGATGAAGTAAGTGCTTTGATGCTTATCAATGTTTACCAACAATTTAATTTACATAACTACACCAATATTTTTCTTATCTCCTTGAAATGACAATTAATTAGAGATTCTTTTAACTCTCCCAAAACAAAATTCAATTAATTTTACAATATAAAATGTCTTTAAAAAATACCACCTTCAAAATATATTTTAATAAAATAACTACATACTAATTTCAATTTTACATATAAAATACATAGTCGTAGAAGATAAGATATACTTCCTAAGCCAAATTAAAAAGAACCACAATAATATGCTAAGTCATTTGATGCCCCCCCAAAAAAATTACAACCTTTTAAGTTTTGAGAAAGTTATTTCACCCCATATTAGAAAATACAATCATTAAAGCTACAAGCGTCAAGAGATTTACCGTGTTTTGACTTCTTAATTTCAACATCATTTTCCTCTTTATTCGTGTAGAGTTAGCAAAAGTTCCATATACCATTGGATAGGTCTCAGAATAGGCTATGGACTAGGGAGCTAAAGAAGAAATGCCTTCAAATATATGTTACCAAAACTACAGCTTTGGAAATATTCTATTCACATATTCAATAATATCCCTTGTTGTTGGACTTTGGCATCAATGAAATTGTAGTTGAAATCAGTGAAAACTTGTTGTTGGACTTTGGCATCAACGAAATTGTAGTTGACATCAATGACAACACGTGCAACAATCTTCCCCTTTGGCATTGATGGCAAAACCACGATTCGTGCCTATCATGCCATTCGTGAATACGATAGTTAATATATGATTAAACATTGGTGTCTCGATCCATGCCTATCGTATCTAGAAGATCATAGGATTGATGTGTTCATAGGGATTTTAAAGGATAACATCCAACATCAGGTTCACCTTTGGGAACCCGATTCATTGGAGATGGCATTCAGGTTGGCAAGAAAAATGGAAAGAAAAATTATGGCAACAAGGAAGCCTACCACTCACAAATATAAAGATGGAAGTGTTGTTGCTCCTATCCTTTCACCACCTACAAGGTTGACACCACAAAAATTGGAAGAAAAAAGAGAAAAAGGGCTTTGTTACAATTGTGATAGAAAATACACTAAAGGTCATAAGTGTGCTGAGAAGAAATTAATTTACATAGATGGGGAAGAGGAGCAAGAAAAGGAACAAGAAACATCAAAAGAAGAGGATATACACCAGGAACCAATCCCAGAGAAAGAAGAAATGAATTTGACCATATCTTGTAATGCATTGACAGGAATTACCACTCCTCAAACTCTCAAGATAGAAGGGCATATCAAGAAGAAAAAGGTAATAGTGTTGATTGATTCAGGTAGTACCCATAATTTTATTCATTGTAAGATAGCCAAGGAATTGAATTGCTTCCTAAATCTAGAACCATAGTTTCAAGTAATGGTAGCAAATGGAGGAACCATAAATTGCTCTGGAAAATGCCATAATATCAAACTTTCCATGGGAGAATATGTCTTGAATAGTCCAATTCTTTCCATTCCAATGGGTGGTGCAGATGTTGTATTAGGAGTCTAATGGCTACAATCTTTGGGTACAATAACTTTTAATTTTCACGAACTTTTCTTGAATTCTTTTTGGGAAGGAAAGGAAGTTGAATTAAGGGGTATCACAGGGAAACCGAGAAAGATATTAAGCTCTAATAGCATGACAAAGCTTCTAAAGAAAGAACAACGGGGCGTAATTGCATAATTATGTTCACTAGAGGTTCGCACATCAAAATCATCTATTTCTCCAGATCTCCAAAATGTTTTTGACAATCATTCCAAGGTATTTGATACACCCAAAGGCCTCCCACCTATTCGTGATCATGATCATGCTATTCATTTGATTCTAGGAAGTGTTCCTCCAAACATCAGGCCTTACAAATATCCATATGCCCAAAAGAGTGAAATTGAACATATGGTTACAGAAATGTTAGAGGTAACTTGGTATAATTCAACCTAGTCAAAGTTCTTTCTTTGCTCCAGTGGTATTGTTACATAAGAAGGATGGATCATGGCACATGTTTCCGGATTATAGGGAGCTCAAAAAGCTTACTATTAAAGATAAATTTCCCATTCCTGTCATTGATGAATTATTGGATGAATTACATGGAGAAATTTACTTCACCAAGTTGGATATTTGTTTAGGATATCATCAAATCAGAATGAAGATTGAAGACATTCCAAAAAAATAGTTAGAACTCATGAGGGCCATTATGAATTTTTTTCATGCCTTTTGGCCTTACTAATGCACCTTCTACATTTCAAGGTTTGATGAAGTCCATTTTCAAACCCTTCCTTAGAAAATTTGTGTTAGTATTTTTTGATGATATACTAATCTACAACAAGCCTTGGAAGGATCATGTTCAACATGTTGATAGGGTGCTCAAACTATTGGAGGAGAAACAATTATATGAAAAAAGCTCCAAATGTTTCTTTGGAGTACAAGAGGTGGAATATTTGGGTACTCAGTTAGCTCATAGCTCATCTTATCATCCTCAATTTGATGGGAAAACTGAGATAGTGAACAAATGTTTGGAAGAATATCTTCGTTTATTTGTATCTAATAAACATACACAATGGGTGAAGTGGTTACCTCTGGCTGAATGGTGGTATAACACTTCCTTCCATACTACAGCAAAAATGACCCCATTTATGGCACTTTATGGATATCATCCACCGTCCATCACATCATCTTTAAAAGAAAATTCTAAGGTTCAAGCAGTGGAAGATCACATCGAGCATCAACAACAAGTTCTCAAACTCTTAAAGGATAACCTCACTTTGGCGCATAATAGAATGAAACAACAGGCAGATCAACATCACAGTGAAAGAAGTTTTGATATAGGTGATTGGGTATTTCTACGACTACAACCATACAAAAAAATGTCCCTCAAGCAAGCTAAGAAGGATAATAAATTATCACCAAAGTATTATGGCCCATACAAGGTGTTACAAAAGATTGGTATTATGACATATAAATTGGAGCTTCTTGCATCTTCCCGAGTGCACCCAATTTTCCATTTTTCATGCTTAAAGAAGGTTATAGGTGAGAAGATCCCAGTTCAAACGGTATTGCCAAAACTTGTCGAGGAAGGAAAAATCATATTGGAACCGAAAGTAGTCACAAAAATAATAAATCGAAATCTACGAAATTGATCAATTTTAGAGTATCTCATCAAGTGGAAGAACTTACCCACTGAAGATTCCACAGGGAGGATGAGAATTTTATACAGAAGCATCCAGAACTACTCAAGCATTGAGGACAACACTTTTTGAAGGAGAGGGGCAAGTTAGGTCCCTATACTACTAGTGTAACCCATTATTGTTATTAGTGCTACCCCCTTATTGTATTCTTGTGTCCATATAGTCCC
Source organism: Pinus tabuliformis (assembly GCA_031772625.1). Lineage (NCBI taxonomy): Eukaryota > Viridiplantae > Streptophyta > Pinopsida > Pinales > Pinaceae > Pinus > Pinus tabuliformis. The sequence goes on along the minus strand of CM062805.1, from coordinate 695,453,121 downwards.
CATGTTGTTATTATTATGCTCCATAGAAGCCCACTATTGTTATTGTTGTACCCATACAATATTATTGTTATGTAGGCTCTGGTTGTATTGGGACCCCTTAGACTCCTATATATAGAAAGGAGGTATTGTCATTTGTATCATCCAAGAACTGTTCATTTGTGTAATGTAAAGGAGGTTTCCTCTTCGAAGAGGCTGATTTTTAAGTCGCTGATCTATCTTTTCTATCTTTTTGTGAGATAATTTCATAACACTACTAGTTATTGATGATCTTAGGCTAGACTCCCTTATCTGCTTGCTGATTGTACTCCCCTATCTACTTGTTGACTATTCTTCTTCTGATGTCTACTTATTCTCCCCCTTTGACATCAATGAAAAAATTCATATACTCCCCCTGAGCTTATGCATACTCTTTCCTTGAAAGCCCCTTATCACTATCATGCTTTTTGGTGAAAATCAGTGAACCGCTCCCCTTTGTGAGGAAAAAATTACACCCATTTTTTTTCTAAGTTATTCAAAAATTTATTTGGGTAGAGGTTTGGTAAATATGTTTGCAATTTTCTCTTTTATTGTAATGTATACCAATCTGAGAATTTTATTAACGACTTGTTCTTGAAGAAAATGGTATTTGATAGGAATGTACTTTAGAATGCATAACATGGTTTTTAAAGATATTGATAGCAACGATATTGTCACACAAGATGGGTACATGTTGATGACCATTTTCTTGAAGATCCTTGAGATTCTACTTCATCCATAAGAATTGAGTGCAACATGATACTATTGCATTCCTCTACTGTGGATAGAGAAATGTAGGTTTTCTTTTTGCTGAGTAGGAGACCAAAAAACTTTATAAACATATGGCTCCCCTACTGGTGCTATTCTTATCATCAACACTATCATCATAATATGAATTTGTATAAGATTTGAGATTAATATTTGTGCCCCTTGGATACCACAAGCCATAATCTATGGTTCCTTGAAGATATATAAATATCATTTTGATTGTATTCACATGAGTTTCTTTTGTGCTTGACAAAAATATCCCCACCAAACCTACTGCTTGTGTGATACCCTATCTTGAAGATGTTCAGTAAAGAAGGATTCCAATCATGGACTGTACATGGTCTGATTTTATTCTAGAGACTCATCACCCTTACTAAGCTTGCATCTTGTTGTCATGGGAGTGTGCATGGGTGCATAATTTTCCATACCAAACTTATTTAATATTTATTTAAGGTACTTGGTCTCAGAGATAAAGATTACTTTTTCTGATTGATGAACTTGCAAACCAAGAAAGAAGGAAAGTTCCCCTAGCGTAGACATTTGAAACTCCCTTTGCATGTTAACTGCAATTTTTTTTCTCATAGAGTCAGTATCACTTCCAAAAATTATGTCATCCACATACACAAAAATGAATAGATAGTTATCTTTTTAAGTCTTGATGTAAAGGTTACTATTTGTTTCCCATCTCTTGAAGCCTTGCTATTGAAGATAAATTTTTATTTAGAGTACGGGGCCCTAAGTACTTGTTTTAAACCATATAAGACTTTATTCAATCTGTACATATAATCTTTGTCTTCTTATAACTAAAATCCTTTCGACTGGTAAACATATACTTCTTCTTTTAGTTCTTGATTTAAAAAGGTTGATTTCAAATCCATTTGATAAATTTTAAACTCCTTAAATCTCGTAAAGGCAAAAATAATTTTTATTGCTTCAAGTTTGGCTATTGGAGAATTTTATTCTTCGAAGTCCACACCATTGACTTGTGAATATTCCAAGCCTTACTTTGTTCCTTACGACTTTTCCATCTTCATTCAATTTATTTTTGTAGACTTGCTTGTTTCCAATCATGTTTTTGTCCTTAGGTCTTGGAACATGCTCCCATGTCTCATTCTTCTCAATATGATCAAGTTCTTCATTCATAGCCTTAAACCAATGTTAATATTGAATGGTTGGAGTAAAGTTTTGAGGTTCCATTAGGGATAACAAAGCTAAGTTATCATGGTTTGTTTTGTTAACAATTTTCCTTCTAGTTTGAACTACTAATTCCTTATCTTCAAGAATTTGGCTATCTAGATTATTCTTTTAGATATACATGGATATGGTTTTTGGATGCAATGCCTCACCTTCTTCTTCTTGTTCCTCATCATCCCCTTCATTCTGATTTTCTTCTTCCTATGCTTCTTGGTAGTTATTTGGTTCTCACTGGGTTCAAGGCAACACTCCATCTATTATTATGTCAATAAATTCAACAACCTTTCATGTCCTTTTGTTGTAACATGTTGTAACATATGTATCTATTGCTTCTATATGCATATCAAATTGAAAATTTATTCATCTGATTTGTGTTCAAATTTCCCTTAATTGTCTTCATTGATCTTAATATAACATTTGATTCCAAACGCTTTGAAATGTTTGACAGTATATGGTTTACCTTTCCGTAGTTCTTAAGGCAATTTAGTATCATCTACTTTTATTTGTGCTTCATTTAATATATCAACTAATGTGTAAATTAATTCTCCCCAAAATTTGTTTAGTAACTAATCTTCAATGAGCATGGATCTTGCCATTTCTTGCAATGTTTAATTTTTTCTTTTAGCCACTCCATTATGTCGTGGAGTTTTTGCAATATGTAGTAAACATCAATGCAAATTTATAATTAAAGTGTATTGTACAATATTTCATTATATATATATATATAGAGAGAGAATAATTGAATTGATTGATAGAATTCTACAATGAGGGCTCTGCTTATATACTATGCAAGGTGCCCCTTCCCAATGGTTATGTCATTTGGAACATGTCTCTTCATAATTAATTATTGAAGAGACATGCCCCAAAGGGCATGACCATTGGGATTTGCTTGCCTTGTATATAAGCAAAGTCATCATTGTAACATTCTATCATTAAATTCAATTATTATATCATCTTACCAATATATATTTTTTTGCAATACAATTGTGTACAATACAGTTTAAGTATAAACAAGCATTGTTGTTTACTACAATGGTATCATAACTATTTGACCCTCAGACTATTCAATAGTTGCACAATCCATCCCACTACATTCTCATGTAGGTTGATTCATGGACACATATGCTAAATAATTAAGTGAGATTTTGGAATTGCTAAGGGAAATTAGAAAAGTAATTATAAAATCGTTGGAGAATATCAAAACACTAGATTTATCACCTACAATATAAGTTGACATTGACATGAAAGAAACTAGCAATGAAAAATACTCTAACCTCGAAAAGGATGTTGAACAAATTGAAATAGGAATTCCTAATGGTGATATAGATGCAAGTGCTAAAGTGGGTTATGAAATTAGCAATATGGCTTCTGAGAGCACCAATATTCTCAAATATTATGTGGATATGTTTTCGGAAGAATTTGCATATGATCCAATTCGACTACCTCCAACAGAAGACCCAACTTAGGTTCTTTACAACCACGAGACACTGTAGATTATTTGGGATGTCAAACATGAAGCCCTTAACAGATACATCCTCCAACCATTTGACATTAGAAAATCCATTACCTAGGCTAAGTTGAGGCAACAAATGTATCAATACATCCTCAACAACATATCCTTGACCAAAACTTTAGAGGTCATTCTTGATTATGCTAAAGTATGTTGAAAATAATACTGAGAGGGGGGGGGTGAATCAGTATTATCAAGTCAAATATTCCTTTTTCAAAATCAAATGATATACGCTACTTCAATTAATTAAACCCGCGTATATACGCAACTATGCAGAAGGAAACCCGCGTATACAATGCAAAATTTTAAATGACTTTATCTTCCTGATGTTGATTATTAATCTGTGTTTGAGAATCAAATAACCAGTAACCAGAAACAGTAAAATAGAGCAGAAAGACAATCGCACACAAGAACACAAGATATAAGGTGGAAACCCAATGTGGGTGAAAACCACCTGCTGCAATTCGTCTCTATCTTCTCTTTAATTAGAAACTTCTTTTTACAATTGTACTGGTGCAGTCCTTTACCAGTACGCAGGCTGCAACCTGCAGAGAGCTACAACCCTCTCTCATTTTCCAGCTTCTTCTGGAAGGGAGCTACAACCCCCTTAGCTCTTGCACTAGCCAAGATACTAGTACGTAGGTGCTGGCCTACAGAAGGCTACAACCTTCTCTTTCTTTCAAGGACCACGTTTCATGAATTTTTAGACTGGATCCACAAATAGCATCAATCAAACATCAAGAATTTCTGCATCAACCAATCACCTTTTCACCAATCAAAACTGAATCAAAATAACCACTTTTTTGACGACTGTACCCAGATCACAGTAACAGTTACCACACACCAAATCTGAACCCAGAGCACTGCAGCAATAAACAAAAGCAGCAAGATCACAACTCAAAATATATACGCTACTTTAATAGCCTGAAACCTGCGTGCATACGCTTCTGCTTATGGAACAACCTGCGTATACGTCGTTTTACTTCACTGAGCCAATGTGTATACGCGCCTTTGCTTCACTGAACCTGCGTATAGATCTATAAAGGATAATTCCTCATTCAGATATTCAAACACTAATTAACCCAGATTATCAGTTTTATAGATCAAGCAAGCGCCACATATAACAGATCAAAATCATTCAAAGATACTATCATTCAAGCTTAAGGATTATGATCCATCAATAGAACTTATCCATCTCTTTGCGCTAAGGTTCCTCCTTCATTCAGATCCAAATCTGCACCATAACCCAATTACCAGTATTCCAGATCTAGCACTTTATAAGATATTCAATAACAATTCAGATGATCCCTTGCCACATGATCTCCTTCCTCTTTTATAGTTTTAGGCCTTCCACAATACCATGGTCCAAAACCATAATAAACCAATACCACAGACCCAATACTTGGGATCAACACGCTTGATGAGGTACCATGGTCCAAAACCATAGGTTCAAATACCAAGGACTAACTACCACGGACCAAAGGTAAGTTCTCCAACATATACGCGCTTTTCCTTGAATGAAAGTGCGAGTATACGCACACGCGCCTTTGAAACGTCTAACCCGCGTTTATACGCGTCTTAGTCTAGATGAACCTGCGTATATGTCTTTTCCTTCATTCTGAAAGCCTGAATTGAGATCTGTTACCAAAGAGAGTTGCCATCAAGGACAACACCTATGCCATAGCTCCAAACCTGTGCCATAATGCCAAAAATCTCCCCCTTTGGACTTGATGGCAACCCAAAATCCTCGTCATTCTCCCCCTTTGTCATCAAGGGCAAAGGGTTGTGCTCCCCCTGAGTACATGCTGAAATTTCTGCCCTGCTCTGCTGACCATGCTCCCCCTGACTGTAGGCAAGATCTGCAAAAGATGTTCTTCAAGAAGAACCATGACTTATACATCATAAAAGACCTTCCTATCACCAAAAGACTCAATACATACATCCATCACCCAACCAAGTGGGGATCATCCACCCAACCATGTGGGGATACATAAGAAATTTACATATGACAACCAAGTTCATTACATGATCATCCCAGGCATAGTGGGGAAACCAAAATAGGCCGTTACATGACCTTGACACCATAAAAGAGATACCACAAAATAGATACATGTCATAGAGACGAAATATCTAGAACACGACTTATGAAAGTCACCAATAACTGATAGCAGCAACATCTGTCAATCACCACCAAGATTTCCTTCTGTTCTCACTCTGCCTCTGTTCCACCAACAACAACTAGAACCAAAAAATTCTAAGATAATGCCAACAATGCATTATTAGAGGATTATCTGCTCCCCCTGAACCTGTGCCGGATGGTCTCTGTCAGATCCATATCAGAATATCTTCAACTAGAGCCTGTCCCTACTGACATCCATCAAACCTCCATATATGCGACTGTCTCTGCACAAATCAGCGTATGTACGCGGATCCTCCTCAGGAAACTCGCATACACCCATTTTTCTCTGAAACAGACAAGTTTTAACAGCAGAATGATGCATCAACTACTCCCAGCTTCTGTCTGAGGTATTCAAATGTCTCCCTGGGCAGTGGTTTGGTGAGAATATCAGCAACTTGTTCCTTAGAAGGAACATACTCCAATTTGACCTTTTGTTCCAACACTTGTTCCCGGAGAAAGTGATACTTGATCGGTATGTGCTTGGTCTTTGAATGCATGACTGGGTTCTTTGAAATGCTGATTGCACTTGTATTATCACATAAGATGGAGATAGGTGGTGTACAAGTGATTTGAAAGTCCTGCAAGGTTTGCGTCATCCAAAGAAGTTGAGTGCAACAGCCACATATTCCACTTCAGCTGTAGATAAAGCAATTGAACTATGTTTCTTGCTGAACCAAGATACTGATCTGGAACCCATAAAGAATGCACCCCCACTTGTGCTCTTCATGTCATCCACGCTTCCGGCCCAATCTGCATCTGTATAAGCATGAAGTGTGAGATCTGTATCTCTAGGATACCATAAGCCATAGTTTTGAGTTCCTTGAAGGTACTTGAAGATTCTCTTCACTGCCTGAAGATGAGTTTCCTTTGGATTTGCCTGAAATCTCCCAACTATTCCCACTTCATGCATGATGTCTGGTCGGGTACCTGTCAAATAAAGTAGACTTCCAATCATAGATCTGTAGGTTGGTTGATGCACTGCTGCTAATTCATCATTTGCACTGAGGCTGCATCCTGTAACCATGGGGGTACATACTGGTTTCGAATCTTCCATGCCATACTTCTTCAGAATCTGCTTGAGGTACTTGGTTTGAGACAAGAAGATACTGCCTTCATTTTGTTGGATTTGCAATCCAAGAAAGTATGTCAGTTCTCCAAGCAAGGACATTTCGAATTATTTCTGCATCACCAAGGAAAAGCTTTGACTCATAGCTTCTTCATTGTTGCCAAAGATAATATCATCTACATACACAACAAGTATTAGCAATTTGTCATTTTCAATTTTTATATAGAGATTGCTATATGTTGATCCTTTTGAAAAACCTTGTTGATGAAGATATTTGTCCAAACGGTAGTACCAAGCCCTTGGAGCCTGTTTAAGACCATAGAGAGCCTTTTTTAGTCTTCACACAAGATTTGGATCATTCCCAAGAATGAAACCATCTGGTTGCTCAATGTACACTTCTTCTTCTAAGTCTCCATTCAGAAAGGCTGATTTCACGTCCATTTGAAATACTTTGAACTTCTGAAAGCTTGAGAGAGAAAGGAACATTCGGATGGCCTCAAGTCTAGCAATGGGAGCAAAAGTTTCTTCAAAGTCTATTCCTTCTTGTTGAGAATACCCTTTACAGACAAGTCTGGCCTTGTTTCTAATAACTTCCCCATTTTCATTCAACTTGTTTTTAAAGATCCATTTTTTCCCTATGACATTCTTATCTTTTGGTCTAGGAACCAACTCCCAAGTGCTATTCTTTTCGATCTGCTCAAGTTCTTCATCCATTGCCTTGACCCAACATTCATCTTGGCATGCCTCTTTTACATTTTGTGGCTCAGTGGAGGAGAGAAATGCCAAATAGCTTGAGGCTTCTGCAATTGTTCTTCTTGTTTGTACACCTGCCTCTTTCTGCCCCAAAATCTGAGATTCTGGATGATTCTTCTGGACGTACCTGGATGGAGTCTTCTCTTCTATCCTTATCTGTTCCTCTGGTGCCTCTTGAGGTTCTTCTTCATCATTAGTCTGATTTGGAGAGTAGTCTTCATCCTCTTCGATATTTCCATAATTTACTTGCCTAGGAATGTATCCTTTTTCATCAACCACTACATCAATGCTGTCAACAATTCTTCCAAGTCTTTTATTGTAACACTTATATGCCTTGCTGTGGGGAGAATAACCAAGGAGAATGCCTTCATCTGCTCTAGGTTCAAGTTTGCCAAGCTATTCATCATTGTTCTTAATATAGCATTTGCTTCCAAAAATTTTGAAATGCTTTACCGAAGGAGTCTCACCATACCAGAGCTCATGAGGAGTTTGAGTGCTATTCACTCGGACATTTGTTTTGTTAAGAATAACAACGGTAGTAAATGCAGCTTCACCCCAGAAGGTTGCGGGAGTTCCAGATTCATCAAGCATAGCACGAGCCATTTGTTGGACCATTCTATTCATCCTTTCCACCACTCCATTTTGCTGAGGAGTCCTAGCTGTAGAGAATTCCCTTCTTATTCCATGTTCTTCACAGAAATCGAAAAATTCATTTGAGGTAAATTCCCCACCTTTGTCAGACCTGAGGCACTTAATTTTATGATCTGATTCGTTTTCAACCAAGGCCTTGAAGGATTTGAATTTTTCGAATGCTTCGTCTTTGTGCTTCATAAGTCCCAACCAAACCATCCTGGAGAGGTCGTCAATGAATAATATAAAGTATTCTTCTCCTTGAGGTGACCTTGTCCTAAATGGACCACATACATCTGTATGGACTAGCTCAAGAGGCCTGCTAGCTGATCCTTCCTTCTCAGGGAAGTTAGTTCTGGTTTGCTTACCAAACTGACATGATTTGCATATTGTGTTGTTTGGAATTTTGATATCTGGAAGACTACGAACTGCCTGGTATTTGCATGCTTTCCTTATTTGTGAAAAGCTTAGATGCCCCAACCTCCGATGCCATAACCATTGTTCATCATCCTTGTTCAAATAGCATTGTTGTTGTCCTTCTTCAAATATGTATAGATTATTTGGAGTTCTTCTGCCTTTGATCGCTGTTTTTCCTGTATCAAGATCACGAACACTACATCCATTTGATCGAAATATTACCTCGGTTCCTTGATCGCACATCTGACTGACACTCAATAGATTATACTTCAAGCCATCAACATACAAAACATTTCCAGCTTTGACCTTTTCTTTCAACTGAGCAGTGCCTTTTCCTTTTATGGCTGCAGGAGTATCATTTCTGAAAGAAACTTTCTTTCCCTTTTCTAAAGCAATATATGATTCAAGTTTTTCTTTATCACCTGTCATATGCTTCGAATATACACTGTCAATGTACCATAGATTTTCCTGTACTTCTGCATAAAAAGCTATCCCACATCTTTTTGGTTGTGGTTCCTTTATTCTCCATGTTCTGGCACTTGAGGTTTGTTCCTTCTGAGTTGTCTTCCAAAACCTACTCCTGCATTCAGAATCTTCATGACCGAAGTTATTACAAATAGAACATTTAATTTCATTTTCAAGGGCGGAAAAGTTGTTATAAGTCCTTTTTGTGATTCCAATCATACTTCTTCGTTTTTGAGCTTCTCTAGTCATGATTGTCTTATAGGCAACACATTGAGCTGCTTTGTGACCAAAGTTATGGCAAGAGAAACATTGGCCATTGAAGAAACTTCTGCGATTATCAAATCTACCAGCCAAATGATTGTAGTTTCGATTGTCATCCATTCTTGAAGGAAATTGAGAAGTTTTTACAAGTGGCTGGTTGTAGATTTTGTTCACCCTTAAGATGGATTGCCCCTGATTTACCTGGTGGTCTTTGTTTATTCTTGATGTAATTCGTCCCTGTTTTACCTGGTGATCTCCATTGGGATTTTTCTCATTCCTCCTTGTTGCATCAAGATAACTCTTTGAGGTGGATGCTTGAGATGCTTCTCCATTATACCCTAGACCTGTCTTGATTAGTGGAGAAGGTTGTACATTGATAATCTCATCCAGAGTTTCAGATCCTTTAACAAATTTAAGATTTAGAGCCTTTGTTTTCTCAATTTCTTTTCTAAGGCCAACAATTTCACATTCTAGCTTCTCAAGAAATTTTTCTTTTTCATCAAGTTGGAATTGCAGAGTATCAATGATCATATTCTTTTCTTCTAAACATATTTTGAGTCTAGAAATCTCTTCATAAAAACCATATACATCTATAACATCCATATAATCATCATCTTATAGGCCATCACTGTCTTCATGAGTGTAGTAACTTTTCTTAGTTGCATTCTATTTCTTGTTCCATCTAACAGGTTCCTTTCCTTTGTCAACCTTATCCTTATGAGGACATTTGGCAGCATAGTGACCAACTCTTCCACAAGAAAAGCATTTGAAAGGTAACTTACCTCAGAACCGTACAGTACCCCGTTGAAGATTTCTGAGAAAATTTGATTCTTCTTCTTCTTCTTCTGACACGTGTCCTGACTCATAGTACTCTCCTTTGCCTGAAGCCTTGAAGGCAACTTCTCTCTTGTCTGATGGACCTCCTTTCCTCATTTCATAAGCAGTTAGAATTCCGTGCAGCTGTGATATTTTAAGGTTTTGTAGATTCTCTTTTTCTTCTATTGCAGAAACTTTAGATTCAAACCTAGGGGACAAAGATCTTATAACTTTTTCAACCACAACAGCCTCTTTTATTTCTTCACCCAAATTTTTCATACAATTAACAATCTCATCTACACGAAGAAAATAGTTAGCCACACTTTCATCATTATACATCCTGAGATTTTCATACTGAATCCTGAGGGTTTGAAGTTTTGCTCGTTTTACCTGATCATCTCCTTCATAACTCATAACAATCTTGTTCCATATCTCTTTTGCGGATTTAAAATGCATTACCTTGACAAATTATGATTGAGATAGGCATCCTAATAGAGTATTGACTGCCTTTGCATTTGTTTCATATTTCTTCTCCTCAGCCGGATCTGTAGGAGTTGCTGATGGAAAATTATACCCTGTTTCTATGATATCCCAGGCTTCTGTACCAAGAGATTAAAGATAGGCAGTAACTCTTACCTTCCAATAAATGAAGTTTGTCCCATCAAAAATCGGTGGCCTGATTTATGCTTCCCTCTCGTAGTTGCTCATGATGAAAGATCTTTCTTCAAGCGATCAAGCTTCTTCTGAAGAACTTGCTTTGATACCAATTTTTGAAAATAATACTGAGAGGGGGGGGGGGGGGGGGGGGTTGAATCAGTATTATCAAGTCAAATATTCCTTTTTCAAAATCAAATGATATACGCTACTTCAGTTAATTAAACTCGCGTATATACGCAACTATGTAGAAGGAAACCCGCGTATACAATGCAAACTTTTAAATGACTTTATCTTCTTGATGTTGATTATTAATCTGTGTTTGAGAATCAAATAACCAGTAACCAAAAACAGTAAAACAGAGTAGAAAGACAATCGCACACAAGAACACAAGATATAAGGTGGAAACCCAATGTGGGTGAAAACCACCTGCTGCAATTCGTCTCTATCTTCTCTTTAATTAGAAACTTCTTTTTACAATTTTACTGGTGCAGTCCTTTACCAGTACATAGGCTACAACCTGCAAAGAGCTACAACACTCTCTCGTTTTCCAGCTTCTTCTGGAAGGGAGCTACAACCCCCTTAGCTCTTGCACTAGCCAAGATACTAGTACGTAGGTGCTGGCCTACAGAAGGCTACAACCTTCTCTTTCTTTCAGGGATCATTTTTCATGAATTTTCAGACTGGATCCACAAATAGCATCAATCAAACATCAAGAATTTCTGCATCAACCAATCACCTTTTCACCAATCAAAATTGAATCAAAATAACCACTTTTCTGACGACTGTACCCAGATCATAGTAACAATTACCACACACCAAATCTGAACCCAGAGCATTACAACAATAAACAAAAGCAGCAAAATCACAACTCAAAATATATACGCTACTTTAATAGCCTGAAACCTGCGTGCATACACTTCTACGTATGGAACAACCTGCGTATACGCTATTTTACTTCATTGAGCCAACGTGTATACGCACCTTCGCTTCATTGAACCTGCGTATAGATCTATAAAGGATAATTCGCTCTTTCAGATATTCAAACACTAATTAACCCAGATTATCAGTTTTATAGATCAAGCAAGCGCCACATATAACAGATCAAAATCATACAAAGATACTATCATTCAAGCTTAAGGATTATGATGCATCAATAGAACTTATCCATCTCTTTGCGCTAAGGTTCCTCCTTCATTCAGATCCAGATCTGCACCATAACCCAATTACCAGCATTCCAGATCTAGCACTTTATCAGATATTCAATAACAATTCAAATGATCCCTTGCCACATGATCTCCTTCCTCTTTTATAGTTTTAGGCCTTCCACAATACCATGGTCCAAAACCATAATAAACCAATACCACAGACCCAATACTTGGGATCAACACGTCTGACGAGGTACCATGGTCTAAAACCATAGGTTCAAATACCAAGGACTAACTATCACAGACCAAAGGTAAGTTCTCCAACATATACGCGCTTTTCCTTGCATGAAAGTGCGAGTATACGAACACGCGCCTTTGAAACGTCTAACCCGCGTGTATACGCATCTTAGTCTAGATGAACTTGCGTATATGTCTTTTCCTTCATTCTGAAAGCCTGAACTGAGATCTGTTACCAAAGAGAGTTGCCATCAAGGACAACACCTGTGCCATAGCTCCAAACCTGTGCCATAATTCCAACAAAGTATTGAGAGAGGAAGATATTAAAAATATATTAACTGAATTGATTGATATAATGTTACAATGATGGCCCTACTTATATACTAGGAAAGGTGCCCGTTCAAAATGGCCATGTCCTTTGGGACATGTATCTTCAATAATTGATTATTATTTAATATATATTTATGTTTGTTACATAATAGTTAGTTTTCTTCTAATTTCATGGTGTTTACAAAAGTTGTTGAATTCATTGCAACTAAACTCACTTCCTCTATTAGTTCTTAGGCATTTTATTTTTAAATCAGTTTCATTTTCAACTAAAACCTTGAAATCTTTGAATTTTTCAAAAGCCTCAGATTTTTCTGTATGGAAGGTAACCCATGTCATTCTTGTATAATCATTGGCTAGGGCTCCCTTCTTTACTTTTATCAACCCGGTAGTTCGTAACAAACTTGGAAGCGACGATGCTATATGCACAAGTACTAGCTCTTGCCGCGACTGTCACTTGATCAGCTGGCACAAGTCCGCTAGGAGCTTAAGCCAACTTCTATGATCTCTTAGAAGAATCTTTTAAATATGATGGATGAAAGCTAACTCAAAGGAGGCTAATCTACTTGCAAAAAGAAGCGGAAAGCTAAAAGGAAATGCAAACCCTAGCAAACCCTAGTTTTACCGATTAACCCTACTAGTGCAAGTAAAAGGATGAAAGCTACAGAAATGGATGCCATTGACATCTAGAAAGGTAAAATCCATGTGAATAATATACTTCTAAAGAGAAATATGAAGAAAACATCTTTCTTCATTTTTGAGTAATTTCCCAGAGTTATTATGCATGTGCTTTGACTATTTTTTCTGTGCAGAGGTTGATTGGCGAAAGGAAATGCTTGGAGGAGGTTGGGAAGGTGAGAAGAGGTCCTAAGGGGTCCCTAGCACCCTTCCAAATAGTTCACAGTGATCATATCTCAAGAAACCTCTTTTGTGAGCTTCTACAGGAAGTCTGCAGGGGTTCTACAAGTTGTACGTAGCTTCTACAGGATGTTTCTACAGGATGTTCCGAAAAGGAATTTTGAATGGATGATGGTGGAAAAAAAGAGAAGAAGTGGGTATGGAGGTGAGATAAAGGTGTGAGGAGGTCTAGGACTTGGTGAATGAGGATGAGGAGTGGTTAAGGCGATCAGATTTGGTTCAAGGATGGAGAAAGCAATTTTTCACAAGAACGTAGAAATTAGGGTTAGTTGGGAAAGTGTGGCAAATGGAGGGAAGAAATATTGGATTAGGGGTTGGAGTAGGTTGCATGATGGAGGAAGGGTAGGCAAAGAGGTATCACAGGTGTTCTACATGTTATTTTCCAAAACTAATCAACAAAGACTAAGAAAGCCAAAGATCTAGCTATTTTGACCTAATTTGACCTAGAAACCATAAGCATGATGAACAGAAGTTTATTGGCAGAAAATCATGTAAAACAACTATGGAAACCAAGCAAGAATGGATCTAAGCATGTAGTTACAACTGGTATCAACTTTCCTAACTAAAAATCTAACACTAGCAATTGCATGAAGAAGCAAGAACAATGTTTTTATGGCAGCAAGGACACCTTGGTGTTATAGACATTTTTGTGCCCTACAACCCCAAGCATGAAATGTCCATAAACCAAGGGCTCCTAAGTCCCTAAAGGTGTTTTTCTAATCCCTAAAGGAACAAGGTCAACAGATTACAGCTTCTCCCAGAAGTTCTCCATGAAAAACTACTCAACATTGGTCAAAACAGGATCATTGCAGTTGCTCCACTGGCTAGGTGCGTTGCATCTCACCCAAATACACTATGAGGGTGTGTTGCATTGCAAAAGTCCCTTCTGTGGGGTGCGATGGGCGAGAAATGACAAATGGCAGTGTCATTCCGCGAGGTGGAGAGGCAATGGAAGCTTCCAGAATCTTCTCCTGTGACACTTGCCTCACTGAATTCGACCAAGGATGAGTAAGAGGCCCTCAGTCTCCAAGTGGAAGCAAGAAATAACAGAGAGAAGACACTAATCAAATCACAAGCTGACTCATCCTCCTTACAGATATCTATATATGGATCCCTCATCCCAGAGATCCGGAGGCTGGAATTTTGCTTATTGTAAGGAATTGCTGTTAGTTTCTAGAGATAAACATCAGATTGTTGGGTGATCTAAGCTTTGTTTGAGGTGAAGAGGGGCTTCTTTGCTGGGAGGTTGATGCTGGGTCGGAACCACTGGTTGTAACTCCTCCTGGATCTTTTCTTGTTAATCAATAAAAGCTATTTGAGTTTTCCTCCATGCTTTTGTATCATTGATGCTTGTTACATTTGTATGGTCAATTTAAATATGATCCTAAATTTTTTATGAATATAGATCCATGTCTTTGTATAGTGCTATGCTTCTGTGATCTTACAGGTACTTTGTGAAGCTGGGCGTGCAAGGAAGCAGGTAGCTGGGGACTATCAAAGAAGAGAGGGATCGAATCAAAGGATTAGCGCAAGATAGAGGTTGGTCTTTCTATTCCTCTCTATCTATAATTCATAAAGGAAAAACATAAGTAGCTTTTCTCTGTTTGTTTCTAAGGCAGCTGTCACACCTTAGTGGGATAGAGCAGTTCTAAATAGACACTTTTCCCTGTAACAAAATGATGACTCCGCTGGGGAGATAATTAGTTTGTTTGTTTATCATTCTTTGTTGTTTGTTTCATAAACTTATAAGTAGCATTCGAACTGCATTTTCCATAACAAATGTAAAGAAGATAACTACTGCTTCAATCCATCCACTGGATCTGTTTATGATTTAAACAACTGATTCACAAACTATTTGATTGCCCTTGTGATAGCTCTTAGATCCTCCTTAGATCTACCCCTGATTGTTGCATTACTGATTGCTTTTTACTCGGCCAAAAACCAAGAACTGAACTGCAAACTGTGACCCGGAACCCAGACAGTCTCGTTTCTGGCCCAGCGCAGGTACTATTCAGAGATTCTGAATTTCAGCGCACTTCCCGAAGGGACAACCTGCGCTGCATTTCAGATTCCCTGTGTTACAGGTGCACTGATCAGACTAGCTCTGTGCAGTTGTGGCTTCTGTGGATCATCCTTTCCAGTTCTATTCCTGAATTTTGCTGCCTGTGATCAGTATATGTCTGTTTGAAACCCCTTTTCCTTGCTGTTATTCCACCTCCTTTGTACAAAAGAACTGTAGATGTTTTTTGTGTGTTTGTTGAGTCATTTACAGTTTTCCTTTGCAAAAGTAGCATAGTTGTACTGTCGTCCTTTGATTTGAATATGTCGCAAGTGTCGATTTCGATCATAGGAGAAAGTTTGATTGCTGTTGATGGTCGATTATCCTGTTACTATTGCTTTTGGTCTGAATTTGTAATTTTCTAGTGTCAAAAACAAGTATTCATTTCAAAATCGTAAAGTGTCGTAATTTTCTCTATTTTTGATTTCAAAAAGGAGCTTGTTTATATTTGTCGCTTGAAAAGAAATTCAGATTTGTACATCAACTTTCTTTTTAAGCATCTATATATTAAGAAAGTCGAAAAAAAAATACATGCATGTGCATTTGCATATAGACAGTCTGTTTGGCTTGATTTAGGAAAGTGCATTTACAGTGTGCTGTTTGCTCTTTGTGAAAAGATTTTGTCTTTCTTTTCCCTAGTAGCTAGGATTTTCATTGCACAAAAGAGATAAAAAGTTTGTTTATAATCTTTAGATTGCATTTTAGGAATTACATCTACATCTCATGGTGAACCCGAAAGGCAAACTTCATAAACAAGATCAACTTAAAGTAAATTCAATGAATCTAACAACGCTTTGGAACTTAACGCACAACATTTGGAGGTCTAGGCTAGAGACATATTCAGGCGTCGTAAAGCCTGGTAACTGTTGTCCTCACTGATGGTTGGGTGATTCCTCCACTATGAGACGATAAGTGCCAGTACGGACTTGTGCTCCCACGTACCGTCGAGTATATTTTGGGAGACCCCTATAGGCTTAAATCCTTTATCCATAGGAAGTCGTGTCTGCCGCCCTATCGATCGCAATGCACTGAACACAACATTCGGGAAGATTGACTACCGTACCGTAAAAATTATTCTGCAGTTTTGCGATTGGTTTGGTACTTCCTCTACCTAGACTTCCAGAGTAGTCCCTTTCGTTCCTTTTCAGACTCCTTAACGGAAAAGGTCCATCTGAGCACTTGTCATTTCAGGCTCATTAAAAATTGAAGGCGACTAGAGTCATCTTTTGTTTTTTCTCGACTCTTAAAAACTGAAAAAACAAGTTGTGTCAAAGCGTCTAAAATTTATTTTAAACGGAATATTCATTACCCCTTTCCTACGTTGATCTTGGGTTGAGAAAATGGAATCCACCAACCAAGGAATTCCCCTTGGAGGAAATCCTAGTCCCTTCTCCTCTTGGGGAGATGTTGGTGCACCCCATATGGCCACATTGTCGCTTCCAGGACTGACAATTGGTTTGCCTGTATGGCTCTTCTCAACCTCTATCGTTCAGAACACCACAATTCCTGAACAATCGAATCAGCAATTAGACGAGTCCAGAGTTACCCACCAACCTTCTACTTCCTCTAATTCTTCCTCTCCTCCTTCCTCTTCGCTTGATGGGGATGGTAAAGCCAAAAATCAAGTACCTAAGGAGAAGAAGGAAAAGAAGAAGAAAGAGAAGAAGAAGAAGGAGCCAAAAGCGAATGGGGGCAAACGAGTGTCGTCTAACGAAAATCCACACACTGCACCGACCAGGCCTAAATCGCCATGTGTCATTTGCAAAGGAGACCACTATCACAGAGATTGTCCTTGCATCCCTCAGATCTTAAGGGACTGGTCTCCTCGTTTGCACAACCCAGTGTCGTCAACCTCTGATAATCATGTTGAAAACACACCGTCAACTAGTGAAAGTGAAGCCCCAGGACAAAAAGGAAAATATAGATTTCCTTGTAAACTGTGTGAAGGCGATCATGCTGTCCACCGTTGTCCCTTCTTAGACGAAGCTAAAAGAGTTTTGGATGATCGTCCAGTTTCACCGTTACGACTTCCTCCTAGATATAAAAAACTCTTGCCGAGTCCGTCACTAGTTGAAAATCTGACTGGCCCGCTCAGGTGGTCGCCCGAAGCATCTGTCATTGAAGATAAATCATCTGAATCCATACCAGACGAAAGTCAAAAGGTCGAGGCGGCAGTTGACCCGGTCTTGCCTTCAGAAGTCCCATCTTCAGATGATACAGTCACTGAAGAGAGCAAGGATGACACCGTTCAAATTCTTTTCATAAGCACAGACTCCAACGAACATGGGGGCAATTTACCTATTCCTTTACCGCAGGAAGGAAGTTCGTCAGAGTCATACCCGGCCGTCTATTCGGTCCCACCTCCAAGCAACCTAGTTGTCTCCTTCGACTGGAATCAACTAGGCAGACCCCATTTACCAGCCAGTATACCATTTTGGATTATTGTTCAAATATATAGAATGGTTATGGCTGGTACCATCATAGATGAGGGCGCTTCTGTGAGTATCCTTTCCTCAACTGCTTGGAAAGCGCTTGGTTTGCCATCGCTTTTGCCTGAGATGAGAAATCTAACAGGCTTTGATAAAGGAACCAGTCGACCGTTAGGGATCCTTCCCAATGTGCCCATAACATTGAGAGGGAAAACCGTTCACATGAACGTAATGGTAGTTCGAGGACCCCTAGATTACAATCTACTCCTTGGACGAGACTA
This sequence comes from Pinus tabuliformis, assembly GCA_031772625.1. NCBI lineage: Eukaryota > Viridiplantae > Streptophyta > Pinopsida > Pinales > Pinaceae > Pinus > Pinus tabuliformis. Next base: position 695,434,994 of record CM062805.1, on the reverse strand, counting down.
TATTTATTGCATGAGAGCCATTGTCTCATCACTCTTTAGAGTGATGTGTTTTCCGCACGAAGGAAGAATGGTCAAGCTCGTAGACCAGCTTTCATTTCCCGGATCACGCATAGCAAATAGTCATATACCATCCCTGAAAGGTCTTTCCACGCAAGAAATGTCTCAATCTCCAGCCCGTCCACCCGATGAGCGCAAGCGATTCGAGAGGATATGACTGAAACCTAGGGGGCATGCACCCTGGCCTACTTCGGCAGGAAAACTTCAGGTATAGGGTAGGTTTCCACGAGAGAATATGACCTCCTACTCCCGTCCGTGATTGGAAGGGGGAGTTGGACTGGAACAAGATTCTCTTGTCAAAGTTATGTGAGTTTTCGAGCACCGCCGCTCACCTTTGTTTATCTCGATAGACATCGCCGAAGAAGTGTTTTGTTTGTGCTGTGAATAAAACAATCTTTGGGTAACCTGTAAGAGGTAGGCCTCTCTCGGTAAAAAAAATGTTTTAACGGAATAAAGAAGGGGTAACCTTGAAACTTTGTTTTATACCTGGGGGCATGCAAACCTTTTGGAGTGCAAGCGAAGAGCGACTATTTATTTTTTAAATTTTTAGGATCTCTAACCCTTTAAACTCGTAGGATTGGTCGTCTCCTAACTTGCATAAAGAAAGGATGTGAGGAAAAACTCTAAAAATTGTTGTTTTATATGAGACATTCTTATCCCATGACTGGATTAATCAAGCAGTGTTACCGCAAGGTTCAAGCTCGTTAAAAAATAAACCCGCATCGAGCAGTTTTAGCACATAGTTCAAGCTCGTTAAAAAATAAACATAAGACATGAGCAAATGTTTCCACCCGCGTTTAAGCTCATTAAAAAATGAAATATTCCCTGGTAAATGACCATCGTGAATGTAGTACTTTAGTCGTTAAAGCCTTGGTCGTGTTTGCACCATCACCTCCACTTTTTCATTGGCCGATCATTCACCTCCATTTGATTGTTTACCCATTTTGAGGAACAGCTGTGAAGAGTGATTTCACTATCCATCCTTGTGACACTGCCGTGATTGGAAAATTCCTAACCTTACCTGGAATCAGCTGCTACCCCTTTTATCACTCGTTCCTCAAAAGATGAGTCTCCTTTAAGCTCTTTTCAACTGACTCATAAAATATGAAAAGGTTGTCGAGCCATTGGCCTCTCCAGCTCGTTAAAGGGATAGGAAGTGCTATCCCTCCTCTAGATTTTAATCTTTTTGGACCTGAGGGATTATTACACAAAAAGATCGAGCGCTTGTTTTGTTCGGCTCGTTAAAACTATAAAAAATTCATCCCTTCTGTATTGTTTTATACTTTTTCGGACTTAAGGGATTAGATGACGAAAAAGGAATTTTGGAGTTACCTTTACGTTCCTTTTCAGACTCTCTAAAATTGAAAAGGACCGAGTTATCTTTGTCGTTAAACTCATTAAAAAGATTAATAGCGACAAACTTGTCTTTAGACGAGAACGAGTTTCACTATCGCTAGGCTCGTTAAAACATAGCGATGGGTTTGCCCAAAGGGAAAATTATAGAACAAGCATATGTTATCCTCCTCAAGCTTGACAAAAATAAAGAGGTACTGGTCAGCAATGACTAGGGAAAAATTGGGAAGAAAACTCAAAGAAACTTTGTTGGTAGCAAGTCGCTCTTGAACATGACAGTTCCGCTCTGTGTCCAAGTCGGGTTGGGTTGTTTCATTCACCGGTCACATCACCATGGTCACGCCATACCATCCACATTTGGGGTTAATGCTACCAATCCATCACATTAGTGTTGCCGATATGTTCAAGAGAAGTCATCCAGAGAAGTCACCCGTGTCTCACCCACTACCATACATTATACTCCATTCTTTCATGACCGCCACCCTAAACCTTATATCACCAGATCGTTTTCACCTCCATCAAAATCATTTGCTCCGTTCCGTGTCATTGATGTGGGATTCATTAAGGCCCTCCTATGACGGATCACTTCTTGTCGACATCAGCTGATTATCCAAGAAGTTGATCTAGGAACACCCCATTCAGTACTTTGAAGCTTGCATGCCTCAATGGCAAGTTTCTCACTTCCGGCGACAGGTTTACATCAATGGCCTTCGACCAAAAGATTTTGCGTGGTGTTCGATGCCAAGTCCTTTATTCACACCACGTGAATTGTACTGCAGTACCTTGAGGGTCATTATCATTATCGGTGATTCCTCTCGCGCTTGTTAACAGTTTACATCATTGACTGGTAATCAAGCGATGTCTTTCCATGTTCGACTTCAGAACATTTCTCACATGGATCGACTTGTACTTCGAGTGAAGATCGGACGAGATTGAAGACCCCGGATCTAGTTTCATCCATCCGGGCTGCGATATATATTTAGGGAAATAAAGACATTAAATGTACATCATTGCAGCACAGATAATCATCCTATCAAAAAGATGATGGCTCTACCAGAATCGTCAGTCTACACTCAGACGATTGTCTGTCCTATGTACATGAAAATGAATTTATAAAGCTGAGCATGGGAATGCCGCCTCAGCTAGATCATGAAAATATTATGAAGATAATGTATTGTATTGTATCTTATTACAGGTCTCCTCCCAGCATTGAAAGAACTTCGGATCCTCATAATAAAGCATTTCACCCGACACCAAAAGGTTAACGGCCTCATACTTTAGGGGGCAACTGTTATAGACATTTTTGTGCCCTACAACCCCAAGCATGAAATGTCCATAAACCAAGGGCTCCTAAGTCCCTAAAGGTGTTGTTCTAATCCCTAAAGGAACAAGGTCAACAGATTACAGCTTCTCCCAGAAGTTCTCCATGAAAAACTACTCAAAATTGGTCAAAACAGGATCATTGCAGCTGCTCCACTGGCTAGGTGCATTGCATCTCACCCAAATACACTGTGAGGGTGCATTGCATTGCAAAAGTCCCTTATGTGGGGTGCGATGGGCGAGAAATGACAAATGGCAGTGTCATTCCGCGAGGTGGAGAGGTAATGGAAGCTTCCAGAATCTTCTCCTGTGACACTTGCCTCACTGAATTCGACCAAGGATGAGTAAGAGGCCCTCAGTCTCCAAGTGGAAGCAAGAACTGACAGAGAGAAGACACTAATCAAATCACAAGCTGACTCATCCTCCTTACAGATATCTATATATGGATCCCTCATCCCAGATATCCAGAGGCTGGAATTTTGCATATTGTAAGGAATTGCTGTTAGTTTCTAGAGATAAACATCAGACTGTTGGGTGATCTAAGCTTTGTTTGAGGTGAAGAGGGGCTTCTTTGCTGGGAGGTTGATGCTGGGTCGAAACCACTGGTTGTAACTTCTCTTGGATCTTTTCTTGTTAATCAATAAAAGCTATTTGAGTTTTCCTCCATGCTTTTGTATCATTGATGCTTGTTACATTTGTATGGTCAATTTAAATCTGATCCTAAATTGTTTATGAATATAGATCCATGTCTTTGTATAGTGCTATGCTTCTGTGATCTTACAGGTACTTTGTGAAGCTGGGCGTGCAAGGAAGCAGGTAGCTGGGGACTATCAAAGAAGAGAGGGATCGAATCAAAGAATTAGCGTAAGATAGAGGTTGGTCTTTCTGTTCCTCTCTATCTATAATTCATAAAGGAAAAACATAAGTAGATTTTCTCTGTTTGTTTCTAAGGCAGCTGTCACACCTTAGTGGGATAGAGCAGTTCTAAATAGACATTTTTCCCTATAACACTTGGTCTCAGCTCATGGTCCCGAGGAGGGAGAGGTGAGATCAAGGGTTGCTTGATGGCCTTTTTCGAAGATATTTTCTGTTACCAACCTATCAAATCAACCTGAACATGAAAGGATATTTCCATCATCAAAAGCAACCTAAATAACAAAACAAGATTTTAATCTAAATAACGGATTTTATTCTAAGAATGCAGCAAAGACACATAGAAGTACACAAAGGAGGTACTGGGCACTTGGGTTGGGCCCAAACCCAAGAACTACAGCCTCCTAAGAGGGATTAGAGCTGGTGCAAAGATGGATTCATCTTTATTGATCAAAGAATAATAGTTACATCCCAAAAACTGTCTACAAGAAAAAACTTGAAAATGTGCTGAAATGTAGAGGTAACCTACTACCTAAAAAATGACTAAAAAATGATTAAAATCGAACTGCCAACTAGCTAACTGAAATGAGGCCCTAAGCCTTCTTATTTATACAAATTGAGGACCCCAAGAGTCCTCCTAAACTTTAGGGACTCGACTGCCAAAACTTGCAGTTAACAGCAACTTTACTAGCCCTTGCTCGGCTGCCCTTGTGATAATCGATGTGGTGGCCCTTGAACTCCGAGCTGGTGGTCAAGAATTCGAGGTAAGGGCTTATAAATGAAGGGGACACCTTCCTACAATTCCTCTCCCTTGTTCTTCCACGAATTTCGCTGCCAAGTGCTCATTAAAACCTTTGATTTTGTCTCAAAATTGACCAAAAATCTGCATAAAGCACACATTAGACTTGTTGGCATAATGACTAACCCAATTCACTCTATTAGCATAAATATAATAAAAAACATGCAATAAGCTAATGATAATGGTGGATTAAGTCGAATTAGGAGACAAAATGAGCCCATATAATTACTCATTTCCGGGGCTCATCAATCATCATTGAACAACATAAAATAACTTTCAGTTTTTAGTGTTTGAGTCCTAGTTGGTCCACATAGGTCTATATGGATGAGTTCCAGAGGACTAGATATAGAATATTATTTTGTTTTGAAGAAGACCTTAGTTTTTTGCATGTTGACATGATTTACAAAGGGAATTTTGTTTTCTTGATATACTCAACATGTCCTCCATGGCCTGTGTTCAAAATTGATGTGTCCCAATATTCTTTGCCATAAACAACTCTCATGTATCTTTCCTATAAAACATTTTTCTCTTTATGCTCCATCAATAATGTACACATTGTCCAAAGTTTTGTTATCCTTTTCCACTAGCTAGCCTTTGCCATTATCTATGCTAACTGTACCTTTCCCAACTATTCTTGCAGATGCATTGTTATCAACTCTTCCCTTGCCTCCATCCTCTTCTTTTAGTTTAAAGGATTTACTTTGATCTCCCGTCATATGTCTTGAACATCCACTATCAACATACCTTTATTTTCTTGTTTTTGGCAATATAATATAAGATCACATTCTTCTTTCTTCTCTTGTTATTTTTCCATACAGTTGGATGTTCACTTCTAAGGGAACATTCTTCTTTGCATTGGTTTTGAGACTTGTTTAGACTACTTCTATAATCCCATGCTTTGTGCCCATAGTTGTTGCATATGTAGCATTAAATAATTCAACAAAGGAGAAAAATAATTTCCTTTCCTAATATCACTTTCATACGTACCTTTAGATCTGTTGCTTAAATAGATGTTCATTGGAGTTTTAAGAAATTATTTTCCTCCATAATCTCTTCTTGCATAGCCTCTACAATCAATTGCTCTATAAGAAAAATTATTACATGAATAGAAGTATCCATAAAATAAATTTTTGTACCTGGATGTATATTTCCTATTGAAAGGAATAACTCTGTTGAATCTACTTTTCCTACTTTCTTTTCCATAATGTTGTTGATTTATAACTGTATTTGTTCCTTTTAGCATTAGTATGATGAGCAATTTTAATTAATCAAAACAATTAAATGCATATATAATATTAGTAACATGAACATACACCATATATATAAGAACCATCTTTTGTTAGTAAATAATCTTGTAGGAACCATCCTACCGTTACATTGATTTTTTGGCATAAACCATAAGGAGTAACTAACCCCTTGAAATTTGTTACTAGAACCAACCAAAGAGAGACACCAATCCCCTGATAAATGTAGGAACCAACCTGGAATGCTTTACTAGAACAAGCTAGAAGGAGGCACCAACCACCTGAAATTTTTTATTGGAACCAACCAGAGGGAGACACCAGTCCCATGAAAAATACAAGCACCAACCTGAAATGATTTACTGAGTCCTTAGTTATATTTTATGCTAATTCTCTATTCTACATGTTACTTGTTTTGTACCTTCGACTTTGTTTTATCCACAGTTCTCATATGTTTCTCCTTTGTTCTACACATATAAAATATGATCTCTTGGATGCCAGACTTTGTTGTTCTTATTCAGCATTTAGAAAACAAACCTACATATAAAACTTATAGACTTCACAATATTAATCACATCTAGATTGAATTGCTTCAGAAATGATCCACAAACTTCATTTCTCGGAGTTATTTTGGGCTTCACTCAACATAACCACCACAAACAATTACACATAACAAAACCATTTCTATCTCAATTGATTGAATCACACCCTTTCCAAATTTCTCTGGCTTTATTTATATTGCATTGGCATAACATAATCCTTGTAGGGATGACATGCCATGGAGGACAATCTAGAAAAAAATTAATGTCTCCTACTAGAAATAAATTCTGGATGACCTAAATAACACTCAAATAAGAAACTCCTTGGCTCCTAGGGGGCTTAGCTTTATTTATACAAAACCACACAATATGACCTTGTTTAAACATGCATTCTACTAAATCTAGATCTAGGTCATTTTCCTCTTGATTCCTGTAGATTTAGGAGAAGTGCCATATCCCATTGTAAATGTTTCAGAATAAGCTATTAAACCATACAAATTTCATTCTAATTTGGACTAGGTAGATAAAGAATAAATTACTTCAATGATATGGTATCCAAACTGCAACTTTGACTATATGTTATTCACATATTCAACAATATCCCATGTTCTTGGAATTTGACACTAATGACACTACAATCAACATTAATGACAACACATGTGTAACACTACATAAAAATATACCAATAGAAATGTAATCACTCAATATCTATGTATTAATAAAGCGTTTTAGGGTTAAAATGGAGCTTATATAGACTTTAACATGCACCTCCTTTTCAAATAATTTTGTCCTAAACACTTGACTAAGTTCTAGTGATTCTGCAAGAATAAGTCATCTTTGCATGTCATCTCTTCCAATGGTAGGTTCTTCTATTTGAAGATGTACTCCACAATTGTTGTGTTACTCAACTGCTTAATCCTTGTTTCAAGGATCTTTTCTACTCCTAGTATCATTTTTCCTTCTTCATTTATCTTTGATACACTTCCCAATTGTAAATGAATAGTCATGCTCTCGACCATGTGGAAGACCCTTAAGCATTAATCCAAATACATTGGGATGATTTTTGATAACTTTATGGATATTCCCTGAGATAGAGGATACAAACATTTAAATATTTAGTTTACATAATTGTGCCATTACACCAAGGTGACCATTTTTAAAATAAGTTTGTCATTCCATGATAGATTATCACTTTGGATATTTTCCCTTGGATACCTCTAAGATCAATTTCCTTTCCTATGAGGTAAATATTATGAAGAGATCTTGAAACTTAAAGTTCATTGTTCCTAATGATTGTAACCATTGGGCCCCTAATACAACATCAACACCACCCATTTATATGCAATCATGGGACTCTCCAACAAATACTCTCATATTGATATTAATACTATGGCACTCCCTAAACTATTTATGGTGCCTCCATCTGCAATCATTACTTGAAACTCTGGTGTTGGATATATGAAACAATTGAGATGTTTGGCTAATTTGTAATTGATAAAGTTATCGGTATTTCCTGAATCAATCAACATTATTACCTTTTTATTTTTTATGTATTCTTCTATTTTGAGGTTTTGTGGAGTATTGATGCCAACCAATGTATGAAAATATATTGTTGGAGTAGTCCCTTGTAGCTCTAGATGTTGTGATTGTTCCAATTCTTGATCTTATTTCTCTTCATATTCAATGTTAAATATTTTTTTCACCGCATTTATGCCCTTAATGTACTTGATATCACAACTAAAACATAGTCCCTTTCATGGAAAATTTTAGGGGCTAATGTTCGCCCAGTGGGCTAATTTTCCATGATTTTTCCATAAAAAAGATTCGCCAATTTCCAATTTTGTAAAAGACGATTCGCCCAAATTTTAGAATATAAAATTATTTTACCTTAAAAATCGCCAACATTATATAGAGACTATATATAAAATAATTATAAATTTGAATAATTTTACAAATATATCAATAAACATTTATAATTTGCATATTAGGGATTAGTGAGATTCGCCAATGTTTTAAACTTCAAGAAAATTTTCCATCCTTAAAATTTTCCTTGGTCCCTTTACTCTTGTTGCATCCATTTTTTGAGGAGTCAACGTTTTTGGTTTAAGAGAGGGAGCATGATCGTTGCTATAGTTATTAGTGGCTAATTTTCTAGTGGCCATATTTTTACTTTCAAATTTCCTTACTAGATTGAAAGTATGCTCTAGAGAATTAAGTTTAATGTGCTATCAATTCCTCTAGGAAAATGAACCAATATATAACAAAATCTGTTTTCCTTTCAATAAGCCATTGATATCATACATGCTGTTCTTGTTCTAAAAAAATGGATGCAATATTTACCTTTTACAAGGATGCCACTTGGTGTAGATTAAAGTATTGCATCATCTAAAATATCCATGTTACAATACCATTACCATTAAAACTCCTCATATCAATATTTAGAATGTAGTAGTTCCTTGATGTTGACTTAAAGCCTTGATGATGTGGATCTTGGATTCAAAATTCATGATTATGGTTCTATGATTAAATATTTTTTCTCTCCAATTGTGATAGCATACTCCCCATATGAGATTGATTCTCAACACCATGATTCTCCTTATGTTCTTGATTTAATTAGATCTCCACATCCATTTTAGGAAGGCTCTCCAAGAGAATATTTTAAATGGAAATCATGGATTTTTTTTATTTCTTCCTTATTTTCATTCATCTTATTTTCTATTCCTTCGTTATTTTAATTTATCTTATTTTCCATTTACCTTTTAAGCTTATCTTGAGAATTTGATAAATACACCATTTTTAACATACTTCCATCCATTTCATTAACTTTCTTCTCTAATTGAGATAACGTAAATTCTAACTCTTCACTTTCTTCATGAGGAAGGGATCAACATTTAGTAGATTTAATTGGTGTAGTAGCTTTCTTTGGAGGCATCTTGAAAAATAATAATAACACTCCTTTTTATCACAAATTTCAGTGAGAAAATCAATGGATCTTCTAATCTATAATTATGTCACTATTAACTTACATACCTTAATTTGGAGAATATTACAATGACTAAAGTTTTATTGATATATCTCTAAGATTTGAGCCCTTCAAGATCTGAAAATTTGTTCTGTAATACTCAGAAATGAGTTTTCTACAATTCCACAGGTGTGACCTAAATTTGATGTGTTAAGTGAAAGTTAAGGTAATTTTCCCAAAAATTGTTTTATATGCCTCTCCTCATCACTAGTACAAATGAGACCAAAATACGATGTATATTTGTCGGATATGTGACTTGACATCAACTATCTGACACATTGGATTTGAGCAACTCATCGCTGACATTGTTTCAAATATTCAACACTTTATTAAACATTGAATATTCGATGTTACAAAAATCGATTATCTCACACACAAAATGACCAAAATTGTCATTACAAAATCAATGCTTCTTAGTCAGTTTTACGACACTCAAAAATGTCAAATATCCAACACCAAAACGTTGATAGAAATTCTCACATGCATCAAATATTAGATGAACCATGTTTAGTCTGATGGGAACATTTGATGGCATGGCATCACATACTTGACGGTAGAACAAGATTTTGCGATGGGTGTGTTATCTCTCCAACACTTCCTTCAGTAGGTATGGAGCAACAAGTCCAATGTTTAAGTGTTGGATAATTGGTGTTATATTAAATTAGTTCGATGGGAATTCTATATGTCAGATGCGTCATTCCATCGGTGTGAAGTAGCAAGTTAGACGGTTAAGCGTCATATATTCAATAGGATAAAAATTTTGTTTGACAAGAATGTTATTTGTCTGACACTTTCTTCTGTCAGTATTGCGTCGAATATCCGATGGTTGCCTCATCAACTAAGAGTCGTATATGTGACGACATACATGTACCATCGAATATCTGTCAGGCGTTTGCGCATTAAAAAAAATATAATTTGATGGCTGAGAATGAGGTTTTATTTCTTTCTCAGTGGCTCTATCATATTCATTCCAAAGGTGAAAGACCAGCACCTCTATTCAATAATTAAATCACTATGATCAATAATCCATAAATCAAAATTACTCAAAATATTTAGCAATGTAATTTTCGTGTTATTACTATCAGAGCGAAAGAGAACAATATCTCATGATTTTTTAGATTTTCACCTCAAAGCCAACTTTTGAATTGAAAAATAATGATAAATCCCTTATGACTCATCCTTATATCATAATTTTTATATATCTAAAATTATACATAACACACTAACACAAACAACAAAGTTCAAAAAAATGAGGTGATCTCTGCTATGTCTTGTTGCCCTCAAAAGAAATCATGTTAACACAGAAGGGGATTCTTTCCACTTTGAGTAAGTTTGGATAGTCATCAATATAAAATTTTCAAGTGATTAAGCAATACTCTAGATCGAAAAATTTAGAAACTTTTTGTTATATTTCTAAATTGGGTTAAAAACCAAGAGTTAAAATGGTTTCTATAACAAAAATTGCAAAGCTTTCATCTACAATACAATCCTAGTTCTTACTTAGGTATGAAATTCATTACTTTTATTTTTTTCCATGATATCTATATGCATAATGTTCTCTTGCACTATTCTTCATAGTTTTCTCTATGGAACTAGAGTTATGAGCTTATCTAAGGCACATAAGTAGTTTGCATGTCTAATGGATGCATTAATATACCATCAGGAGAAGTTTTCTATGTAAAATAAGATGTTTAGAGTTATTTTTAGTGGTTGGTAGGTGTAGATATGATATACCATTTTAATAAGATGTTTTCTTTCCACACTAATACTCTCTTCCTTTTTTATTTAAGATTTTTGGAAGTGACTCATTTTAACATTTCAATAATAAGCACATAGGTTCATAATAAATGTGAGTATAAGCGTAAGTATTGCAATGCTACTATTATAATGAGAGAGGATAATATCACATAACTCACATACCTACATGCTAAAGAAAACGTACAATCTATAATGAAATTCAGTTGAACAACGTTTTTGATGTATGCTTTGTTAGGCCAAAACAAAACACAATACGTGATGCTTTATGGATTGATACCATCAAATAGTTGGGAGAGGAGAAATTATCAGTTTGTGATGTAGAGATTATTAATGTGGAAATAATCCCAACAAAAAGAAGGTCAATTTCAAATTACCAAACCTTTTGTGTATGCTTCACTATCTGAAACAATCCTCAATATGAAAAGCATGAATATCTAATATCACCAAATGGTTAGGCACATGCTGTTGTGATAAGATAATTTGCAACATCACATAAACATTGACCATAACTCAAAATAAACTAAAGTCCTCTATCAAAGGTTTTCAATTCTGTGGTATAGGCATGTGCCTAAATTCCTCATTGGAAGAGGCACCGAGATCATTTTTACACCTTTGCATATATTAGTTCCAAGATCAAATTTGTTGAATGGATATTTTGAGTATAAGACAAAAGTACAAAAGTTCTGAAGCATGGTCCCACTATCAATAAAAACTGATACCCTACATATGTACACCATATATATAAAGGTATTCTCTATACCTATGCATGAGGTCAGAGCATAATTATTAAGGTAGTTCTCCTCTTGTTATGAGAATAAACACATTTCAAAAGACTCAATTCAAGCATTTGTCACCAAATAAGAGGACTTGAGATTCCTATTACATTTATGTGCATGAGGGAGACCTAGAATGAAGTCACATTTGGCTTATAATCTCATGTAGTCCCTTATACAACCAAAGGATAAGAATAAGTGTTTCTATGCATATAAGAGAAGGCTCATCACCTTGCTCGCAATCCTAGATAGTGGCATAAGGAGACAAAGAGTCTGTGCATAACAATGATGAGTTTTGGGCACATATATATACAAAGTCTAAGAAAACAGTGACATGACCTATGGTAACATTGAAAGGGTATGTTTATTTTGAATTTGTAGTAATGACATTTCTTTTGAAATTGTTGTTGAGTGTAGCTTTGTAAATAATAGTCAAGGGTCTCTATTTTGAAAACCCTAATCCAAGGGTATAGTAATAAAATTGTCACGTTGAAAGAAGGAATAACTATATGAGGTATTTTTTATCACACACATCCTCGGTTGCTGTTGGCTTGTTGGGGCTTGACCCAGGTTCAACGTTAGTTATCCAAACAAATCCCTACACTACTGGCCCTTTGGGAATCAACCCACAGAGCACGGACTGAAGTCTCACCCGAAGCAGTATGGGGGAATGCTGGAACCAAGTTTCTGCACCCTGAGATGGTTTTGATGTTAGCTTATTCCTTCTATTCTTGCTTTCGTGCAAGTCATTAAGTTCTAGGGCTCTGTTAGTCTTGCTCCTTATTCCTCCCTTTGATACCTCCGTGAAAGGGTACGACAGACCTTCGCGTAGCCCTAACCTTTGATTCAGATACTTACGCACTGCTAAGGCAACGTATTGCACAAATTGTCAAGTTGTCTTAAGAATCTTACTTATGTTATTAGATAATCACAATTGCCACCACGTAAACAGATATCCTTATTTGCATTTAGTTATCCAACGTAATTACATACATTCACGCATCACATAAGAATTATAAATGAAATTCATACAGAACATGACAAGATGCATTAATTAGAAAAAAGACACATAATTTGCAGAATAGTTCTCTTTATTGATATCTTCAAGTGATTATAGACTCTATCTGCCTTGCGCACACAGCTGCAGGGGTTCGCGCACTCAGTTGTGGACTTCCACCCTAGGCCTTTGCACACTAGCTGCATAGGCTTTACCTATGCTACGACCTGAAACTTAGACTTCTTACTTCAGAGCTATGACTACCTTCCCCACTATTGAACTACTTAGAGCTTACTTACTTAGCACTTTTTATACAATCCCATGGTCCACGGACCATGGGTAGATCTTTTATAGCGACTTTACTTTACAAAAATAAGGGCGGACAACCCTTTATGACTCATGATACCTTCACAAAATGGAAAGTCTTTACAAGTTTATTACAAAATTCGACCCAAAATATGGGCTTTTAGCCCCAAAACTATCATTGGGGGATCTTGTTCCCAACAGGCCCCCAACATGAACATCGTGACTCGCCCTCGAGTCACTCGGCAGGCATGAAGATCTTTGTGCGAAGCCCTTCCAATTCAACTCGTATGATCGCAACCTCAGCCGTACACTATGCGGCTGCCTGCTTCACGTCTTCAACCATCTGCTCGGTCATTGATCCTAAACTGTTGGCCTGAAGCTTTTGCTGAGTTGCTTGCAAAGTCACAAGCTTTACTTCAATAGAACCTGTTATTGTGTAAGCCTAGTCCAGCCATGGCTTTAGTCTTGCCTTTAGCACTTTTTCCTTGTGTAGTGCTGCATCCACCTGTTCTTTCAGCTGCTTGGCCTCCTGAAGCTTTGCTAGTCTCCATGTCAGCGTGACAGTTCGAGTTGTACCCTTGACGTCATCATAGCACTGCTATAGCTCGTGTGCTTCTGTCTCTAGTCGCTGTACATTAGGGTCCTCCTACAAGCTTGTCAGGACCTCAAACGACTATTCAAAAAGCTGTGTGCAGTCTGCTACTGCACTGTCCACCATCGCTACTACTTCTGTGATAGCGGTCGCCTGTTATTCCTTTACTTCTGGTGGAGTTGAAGGCTGGGTCTTCAACTATAATTTCGTGATTTGCAGGTTCAACTCCAACTAAACCCTCGCCATCTCAGTACAAGTGTCATGCACCATCGTAGCCAACTTGTGGATGCACACCTCGAATGGCTCCTCCTCAGGAATGGCCAACTCTAGGACCATTTAGCACGCCTCCTCGACGACCTGCATAAGGTGGTTGTTCTGATTGGTCACCTCAGTCACAACGGCGATGGTAGAGTCTCGGTGTAGTTCCATTTTCTCATTGTTCATCTGCTATTCACTGATTACCTAGAGGGCGCAGTGCTCACAAGCCCTTAGCTCTGCAATCACTCCATCTTGCAATAGGTGGAGCGCTTCACTCGAGAGCACTACCAGATTCAACCCTACTCCCTTTAAGGTGCTAAAAGTGGGCATGTTAGCTTCATCCTCTATGGTCAGTGCTCCATCAGGCAACACTATCGCGCTGGAGGCCTTTGTGTGCAGCATCTCGACAGCTTCTGAAGTGACGATAGCTAGGCTGGTAGACATCGTGCCAGCCTACAATGTTTGGGTTTGCAGCTCCTGCAAACCTATCTGGATAGCCCCCAAGATTATCTACTGGTACTGCTCAAATTGTTGTAGGGCCTCCGCTGTGACATCCGTCACTGTGTCATCGATATCATGCAAATCACCCTCTGTGAGGGTGATTAAGTCCAGTGATGTCTTGGTAGCCTTTGATTTCTTCTTGGACCCTCCTTTCTCCTACTCCCTTGGATGCTTGACGTGGGCGGACGTCGTCTGTGGATCCGCGCTGTGTTGTTTGGTTTGTTTGCCCATCTCCTCCTTTGTCTCAGGTGAAGGTGACCTCACCCCTTTGTCGGAGCCTCGCTCTGTCCCACATGTCTGCTTCAATGTCTACTACGCGACATCATGCTCCGTTTGGGCCTTGTCAGTGGCCTCCTTCTTCCTGTTTTCGGCCAGCTGATCCATCTTTAGCTTGCCCTCCTTCTTCTTTCTTTGTGCGGTGGACTTGATCCCTCCCACCGCCAAGTCTGTTGTAGCGCTCCACTCTGCCGGCCATTGATCAAGTATTGCATCAATGGCGTCGTCCATTGCCAGATAAGGCAAGTTGTACCATTTCTGCGTAGGGTCCTTCCACGCCCTGATGGACACATGGTGAAAGTCTTCTTTAAATTCTACATAGCCCTGCAGGTTGGCATACACTGTAGGCAACAACTGAAGTTTGCAACTAATGGCCATCCAGATGTTCATCTCCATCAAGATCCAAAAGATCTTGTTGTCCTTAATTCATTACGTGTCCTTGGTCACCCACAACGAAGTGTACTTTGCTACTTTTGGTAGGTCTGGCATGACCGAAGGGAATTGAATGTCCTCTAGTAGCTCCCATGCTACCAGCACAATTGACAGAAAGAGCCACACATAGTGGAATGTCTTGCTGAGCTCCTGCGCTTTGCGATAGTTTGCTAGGAACTTACCGCAAAGGTAGTCTGACCAGTTGAACTGGAATCCTTCGGTGCACTGTGCTACTAGCATGATGACAGGCATCGAAGCCTCATTGGTGCGACACTTCCTCATCACTTTCCCTGTTAGAATCATTGTGGCTACCTTTACAGTAGGGTCGCAGATGTTTGATATGGCATATCCACGCGGATTCTTCACCTATCTAAACTTTTCTATCATGGATTCTTGGAGGGCCTGCTTGTTGTTGGGAAAAGTATCTACTTAGAACATCCCTATCCCACTCTAAGGTGTGACAGTGCCTTAGCAACAAACAAGGAAAACTACTTTCGTATTCTTCTTTATGAAATGTAAACGAAGAGGAAGGATGAACTAACCTGTGTCTTGCGCTAGTTTGTTGATCCAATCGCTCTCCTCTTTGACAGCTTCCAGCTACCTGCTCCCTTACTTGCCCAGCTTCACCAAGTTCCTGCAAGATCACAGAAGAGGAAAACTACACAAAGACATAGATTTACATTCATAAATAGCTCAGGATCAGATTTAAGCTAAACATGCAAATATAACAAAACATCATTGATACACAAGCATGTAGGAGAAACTCAAATAGTTTTATTGATATAATAAGAAGATCCAGGAGGAGATACAACCAATTGAGTCCCGATCCAGCATCTACCTCCCAGCAAAGGAATCCCTTCTTCACCTCCAACAAAGCATAAATCACCTAATGCACTAATCTCAATCTCAAAACCAACAACAATTCTCTGCAAAGTACAAGTTCCAGCCTCTGGATCTCTGGGATGAGGGATCCATATATAGATGTAAGCAGAGAGGATGAGTCAGCTTATGTTTTGACTTGTGGCTTCTCTCTGTCAGTTCTTGCTTCCACTTGGAGGCTGAGAGCCTCTTACTCATCCTTGGTCGAACTCAGTGAGGCAAGTGTCATTGAGGAAGATTCTGGAAGCTTCCATGGTCTGTCCACCTCGCGGAATGACATTGCCATTTGGCATTTCCCGCTCAGCGCACCCTGGTAGTGCATTTAGGTGCGTTGCAACGCACCTAGCTAGTGTACTTGGGTGCTATGCAACGCAGGTAGCTAGTGGAGCAGCTGAAATGATCCTGATTTGACTGATTCTGAGTAGTTTCTGGTGGAGAACTTCTGGGAGAAGCTGTAATTGGTTGACCTTGTTCCTCTAGGGGTAGGAACAACACTTTTAGGGACTTTGGATCCCTTGGATTATGGACATTTCATGCTTAGAGCTGTAAGGCACAAAAATGTCTATAACAGTTGCCCCCTAAAGTATGAGGCCGTTTATCGGGTGAAATGCTTTATTAGGAGGATCCGAAGTTCTTTCAATGCTGGGAGGAGACCTGTAATAAGATACAATACAATACATTATTTTCATACTGTTTTCATGATCTAGCTGAGGCGGGCATTCCCATGCTCAACTTTATAAATTCATTTTTATGTACATAGGACAGACAATCGTGTGATGGTAGACTGATGATTCTGATGAAGTCATCATCCTTTTGGTAGGATGATCATCTGTGCTATAATGCTGTACATGTCAATGTTTTTATTTTTTCTGAATATATATCGCAGCCCGGATGATGAAACTAGATCCGGGGTCTTCAATCTCGTCCGATATTCACTCGAAGTACAAGTCGATCCATGTGAGAAATGTTTTGAAGTCGAACATGGAAAGACATCGCTTGATTACCAGTCAATGATGTAAACTGTTAACAAGCGCGAGAGGAATCACCGATAAAGATGATAACCCTCAAGGTACTGCAGTACAATTCACGTGGTGTGAATAAAGGACTTGGCGTCGAACACCACGTAAAATCTTTCGGTCGAAGGTCATTGATGTATACCTGTCGCCGGAAGTGAGAAACTTTCCATTGAGGCATGCAAGCTTCAAAGTACTGAATGGGGTGTCCCTAGATCAACTTCTTGGATAATGAGCTGATGTCGACAAGAAGCGATCCGTCAAAGGAGGGCCTTGATGAATCCCACATCAATGACATGGAACGGAGCAAATGATTTTGATGGAGGTGAAAACGATCTGATGATATATGGTTCAGGATGGCGGTCATGAAGGAATGAAGTATAATGTATGGTAGTGGATGGGACACGGGTGACTTCTTTGGATGACTTCTCTTGAACATGTCGGCGACACTTGTATGATGGATTGGTAGCATTTACCCCAAATGTGGATGGTATGGCGAGACCATGGTGATGTGACCGGTGAATGAAACAACCCAACCCGACTCAGGCACGGAGTGGAAGTGTCATGTTCAAGAGCGACTTGCTACCAATAAAGATTCTTTGAGTTTTTCCCAATTTTCCCCAGTCATTACTGACCAGTACCTCTTTATTTTTGTCAAGCTTGAGGAGGATAACATATGCTTGTTCTATAATTTGCCCTTCAGGCAAACCCATCGCTATGTTTTAACGAGCCTAGCGATAGTGAAACTCGTTCTCGTCTAAAGACAAGTTTGTCGCTATTAATGTTTTTAACGAGTTTAATGACAAAGATAACTCGGTCCTTTTCATTTTTAGAGAGTCTGAAAAGGTACGTAAAGGTAACTCCGAAATTCCTTTTTCGTCATCTAATCCCTTAAGTCCGAAAAAGTATTAAACAATACAGAAGGGATGAATTTTCGATAGTTTTAACGAGTCGAACAAAATAAACGCTCGATCTTTTTGTGCAATAATCCCTCAGGTCCAAAAAGATTAAAATCTAGAGGAGGGATAGCTCTTCCGGTCGCTTTAACGACCTGGAAGGCCAAAACTTGGCAATCTTTTCATATTTTACGAGTCAGATGAAAAGAGCTTAAAGAAGACTCGTCTTTTGAGGAACGAGTGATAAAATGGGTAGCAACAGATTCCAGGTAAGGGTTGGAATTTTCCAAGCACGGCAGTGTCACAAGGATGGCTAGTGAAATCACTCTTCGCAGCTGTTCCTCAAAATGGGTAAACAATCAAATGGAGGTGAATGATCGGCCAATGGAAAAGTGGAGGTGACGGTGCAAACACGACCAAGGCTTTAATGGCTGATATTGTTACATTCACGGTGGTTATTTACCAGAGGATAGTTCATTTTTTAACGAGCTTAAACGCGGATTGAAACACTTGCTCGGTCTTATGTTTATTTTTTAACGAGCATGAACTATGTGCTAAAACTGCTCGATAATCCAGTCATATGATAAGAATGTCTCATATAACACGGCAACATTTAGATTTTTGCCCCACATCCTTTCTTTATGCAAGTTAGGAAACGACTAATCCTACGAGTTTAAAGGGTTAGCCTACGGGTTTAAAGGGAGGACCTAAAAATTTAAAAAATAAATAGCCGCCCCTTGCTTGCACTCCAAAAGGCTTGCATGCCCCCAGGTATAAAATACGATTTCAAGGTTACCCCTCAATTTGCAGACAAAACATTTGTTCTATCAGGAAATGCCTACCTCTTTCAGGTTACCAAAGATTGTCTCATTCGCGTTACAAATGAAACATTTCCTTGGCGATGTCTACCGAAATAAACAAAGGTGAGCAGAGACGAGCGCCACTCACATAACTTTGACAAGAGAATCTTTTTCTAGAATAACCCCTCTTCCACTGACGGACGGGGTACAGACTAGTCATATTCTCCCGCGGAAACCTACCCTATACCCGAAGTTTTCCTGCCGAAGCAGACCAGGACGCATGCCCCCTGGGTTCCAGTCGTATCCCTCCGATTTACTCACGCTCATCGGGAGGACGGACCGTGGGTTGAGACATTTCTTGCGTGAAGAGACCATTTAGGGATGGTATATGACTATTTGCGATGCGTGATCCGGGAAATGAAAGCTGGTCCACGAGCTTGACCATTCTTCCTTCGTGCGGAAAACACATTACTCTAAAGAGTGAGGAGACGATGGTTCCTATGCAATAAATATAGTCTCGTCCAAGGAGTAGGTTATAATTCAAGGGTCCTTGAATGACCATTACGTTCATTTGAACTGTCTTCCCTTTCAGTGTTATGGGCACATTGGGGAGGATCCCTAAAGGTCGATTGGTTCCTTTATCAAAGCGTGTCAGATTTCTCATCTCAAGCAAAAGCAACGGCGAACCAAGCGCTTTCCAAGCAGTGGAGGAAAGGATACTCACAGAAGCCCCCTCATCTATGATGGTACCAGCCATGACCATTCTATATATTTGGACGATAATTCTGAATGGTATGCTTGCTGGTAAACGGGGTTTGCCTAGTTGATTCCAGTCGAAGGAGACAACTAGGTTGCTTGGAGGTGGGACCGAGTAGACGGCCGGGTACGGCTCTGACGAACTTCCTTCCTGCGGTAAAGGAATGGGTAGGTTGCCCCCGTGTTCGTCGGAGTCTGTGTTGATGAAGAGAATTTGGACGGTGTCATCCTTGTTCTCTCCAGTGACTGTGTCATTCGAAGATAAAACCTATGAAGGCAAGACCGGGTCAACTGCCACCTCGACCTTTTGACTTTCGTCGGGTATGGATTCAGCTGGTTCATCTTCAATGACAGGCGCTTCAGCTGACCACTTGAGCGGGCCAGCTGGATTCTCAACTAACGAAGGACTCGGTAAGAGTTTTTTATATCCAGGAGGAAGTCGTAACGGTGAAACCGGACGATCATCCAAAACTCTTTTAGCTTCGTCTAAGAAGGGACAACGGTGGATGGTGTGATCGCCTTCGCACAGTTTACAGGGAGATCTAGCTCTCCCTTTTTGTCCTGGGACTTCACTTTCGCTAGTTGACGGTGTGATTTCAACATGGCCATCAAAGGTTGACGACACCGGATTGTGCAAATGGGGAGACCAGTCCCTTAGTATCCGAGGGATGCAAGGACAATCTCTGTGAAAGTGGTCTCCCTTGCAAATGACATATGGCGATTTAGGCCTGGTTAGTGCAGTGTGTGGATTTTCGTTAGATGACACTCGTTTGCCCCCATTCGCTTTTGGCTCCTTCTTCTTCTTCTCTTTCTTCTTCTTTTCCTTCTTCTCCTTAAGAACTTGACTCTTGGCTTTGCCAGCCCCATCAAGCGAAGAGGAAGGAGGAGAGGAAGAATTAGAGGAAGTAGAAGGTTGGTGAGTAACTATGGACTGGTCTAACTACTGATTCAATTGTTCAGGAATAGTGGTGTTCTGAACGACATTGGTTGAGAAGAGCCAGACTGGCAAGCCAATTGTCAGTCCTGGAAGCGACAATGTGGCCATATGGGGTGCACCAACATCTCCCCAAGAGGAGAAGGGACTAGGATTTCCACCAAGGGGAATTCATTGGTTGGTAGACTCCGTTTTCTCAACCTAAGATCAACGTAGAAAAAGGGTATAAATATTTCGTTTAAAATAAATTTTACGACGCTTGGACACAACTTGTTTTTTCAATTTTAAAGAGTCGAGAAAAAAAAAGATGACTCTAGTCTCCTTCGATTTTTAATGAGCCTGAAGTGACAAGTGCTCAGATGGACCTTTTCTGTTAAGGAGTCTGAAAAGGAAGGAAAGGGACTGCTATGGAGATCTAGGTAGAGGGTGTGCCAAACCAATCACAAAACTGTAGAATACGTTTTACGATACGACAGTCAATCTTCCCGAATGCTGTGTTCGGTGCATTGCGATCAGTAGGGCGGCCGACACGGCTTCCTATGGATAAAAGGTTTTAAGCCTATAGGGGTCTCCCAATATATACTCGACGGTACGTGGGAGCACAATCTGTACTGGCACTTATCGTTTCACAGTGGAGGAATCACCCAACCATCAGTGAGGACAACTGTTACCAGGCTTTACGACGCCGGAACACGTCTCTAGCCTAGACCTCTATGTTGTGCATCAAGTTCCAATGCGTTGTTAGATTCATTCAATTTATTTTAAGTTGATCTTTCTTAGAAGTTTGCCTTTTTGGATCACCACGAGATGTAGATGTAATTCCTAAATGCAATCTAAAGATGATAAGCAAGCTTTTATCTCTTTTAAACAATGAAAATCCTAGCTACAAGGGGAAAAGAAAGACACAATCTTTTCTCAAAGAGCAAAGAGCACACTATAAATGCGCTTTTCCTAAATCAAACCATACAAACTATCATTATGCAACTGCACATATGCCTGTATTTGTTTTCACTTTCTTAATATTGATGCCTAAAAAGAAAGTTGATGTACAAATTTGAATTTGCTTTCAAGTGAAAAACACAAACAAGCTTCTTTTCGAAATCAAAAAAGGTAGAGAAGATTACGACACTTTACGATTTTGAAATAAACACTCGTTTCGACACTAGAAAGAGACAAATTCAAACCAAAGGTAAAAGTAAAAGGTATAATCAACTGTCAACAGCAAACAAACTTTCTCCTAAGATCAAAATCGACACTTACGACAGATCTAAATCTAAGGACGACAGTATGACTATTTTACTTTTCAATGGAAAACTGTAAATGATGTAACAAACACACAAAGAACACCTACAGTCTTTTTTTACAAAGGAGGCGGAATTAAGGCAAAGAAAAGGGGTTTTCAGATAGGTACACACACTGATAATAGGCTGCAAAAATCAGAGATAAAACTGAACAAAATGAAGCAAAGAACCTCAGCTGCACAGGGCAAAGGCTGATCAGCGCACCTGTTGCACAGAGAAACTGAATTGCAGTGCAGGTAGCCCTCTCGGGACCTGCGTTGAAATGCAGAACCTCTTCACAGAGCCTGCGCTGGGGCAGAAACGAGACTTCTATCCGGGTTCAGGGTCACGGTTTGCAGTTTAATCTATGGATTTTGGCCGAGTAAAAGCAATCAGCAAGGTACAATTAGAGGGATGATTTAAAGGAGGACTAAGAGCTATCACAAAGGGCAATTAGAGCATTTGTGGATTAGCTGTTCAAATCATAAACAAATTCAGTGAGTGGATTGAAGTAGCAGGTGTCTACTTTGCATTTGGTAATGGCAAATGCAGTTCGATTGCTACTTCCGTGTTTATGAAACAAACAACAAGAGAAACACAAACAAACTAACTAGACACGATCCCCAGTGGAGTCACCATTTTGTTGTTGGGAAAAGTATCTACTCAGAACGCCCCTATCCCACTCTAAGGTGTGACAGTGCCTTAGCAACAAACAAGGAAAACTACTTTCGTATTCTTCTTTATGAAATGTAAACGAAGAGGAAGGATGAACTAACCCGTGTCTTGCACTAGTTTGTTGATCCAATCGCTCTCCTCTTTGACAGCTTCCAGCTACCTGCTCCCTTACTTGCCTAGCTTCACCAAGTTCCTGCAAGATCACAGAAGAGGAAAACTACACAAAGACATAGATTTACATTCATAAATAGCTCAGGATCAGATTTAAGCTAAACATGCAAATATAACATGTAGGAATTTATAGGGTAAGTTCCTCAGAAAGAACACCAAAAGGACAACGCTCACAACCAGATCACAGATCAATACACCAGTATTTTTGACGTGGTTAAAACCCTCAAAGAGGGAAACAGTCCACGGCCTGCGCCAACGTGGCTACTACAGGCAATTTATTAATCAAAGAATGAAAATTTACATAAGCTTCTCTCATGCACGGATTACCCGAACAGTGACCCTCCATGCGCTTTAAATAGAACTCATGGACCAATCGGGTGTCAAGCCACGGATCAAGTGTCGGTAATACCGAGGAGAGAGTGAACAGTCGGATCACTACATATCATGACCGTCGGATTGTAAGTTACAAAATGTACAACGGTAAAGAAACACACTTTACCTAACTCTATACCTAACTCTACACTAGACCAAGTTGAACTTAATTATATCCTATGTGTCGGAATATCCTAACATCCCCCCTTAAGAACAACTTGGGATAGGATTGAAGGATTTACAAATATGACACAATAGGAGAAGGAAGGAGGCACTAGAGCCTATCCCCCCTTAGTGACAACTTCCTGAACTCCAAGCATATATCGAAGTTTAGTGAACTTCGCCTCTGTGAGAGCCTTTGTGAAGATGTCTGCAACCTGATCATCTTTTGAACAATATTGCACTTCAAGAACATGGTCATGAATGAGCTTTCTGATGAAGTGCATGTGTAGTTCAATGTGTTTGCTGCGCTGATGCTGGACTGGATCTTTGCATAGCTGAATGGCACTTTGATTATCACACCAAAGTGTGGTTGGATGCTGCTGCTCAAAGCCAAACTCTGATAGGATCTGACGAAGCCACAAGGCTTCCTTACTAGCTTCCACGGCACCACGATACTCTGCTTCTGCTGACGAAAGAGAAATGGCAGCCTGTTTCTTACAAGCCCATGTAATAGGTCCTGAACCAAGAGTGAAGACATAACCGGCAGTAGACTTCCGATCATCAGGGTCACCAGCCCAATCAGAATCAGTGAAACCAACTAATAGAGGAGCTGCTTTGGCACTGTAATGAATCCCAAACTGTACTGTACCTCGAACATAACGAAGTATTCTTTTAGCTGCTTTCCAATGACTTTCACGGGGGTTTTGCATAAAACGAGCAACAAGGCCAACAGCAAAGGAAAGGTCAGGACGAGTATGGGTTAAATACAAGAGTTTTCCTACAAGTTGACGGTATAAGGTAGCATCAACTTCAGGAGAAGTACAAGAGACTGAAAGTTTAACTCCAGACTGAAAGGGAGAAGGGGCTGGCTTACAGTCTTCCATGTGAAAATGACGAAGAATATCACAAGCATACTTGGACTGGGAAAGGGAAATACCCTCCTTGGATTGCAAGACTTGAAGACCGAGAAAATAGTGTAAGTGTCCTAAGTCTGTCATTTCAAATTTCTTTTTAAGGCTGGACTTCACATGGTTTATAAGGTTGGGATCACTACCAGTAAGAATAAGATCATCAACATAAAGAACAAGGATGATAAGAGAGTTTCCCACTTTCTTGGTGTAGACAGTATTGTCAGAATAACACCTAGAAAAGCCAGATTCTAAAAGAAAGCTATCCATTTTGGCATACCAAGCCCGAGGAGCTTGCTTGAGACCATAAAGAGATTTCTTAAGCCGACATACAAGGCTGGAGTCTGTTTGGATGAAGCCAATGGGTTGTTCCATATAGATTTCTTCATGCAAGTCCCCATGCAAGAAGGCAGATTTAACATCCATCTGATGGACTTCCCATTTTAAAGAGGCAGCAAGGGAAAGAACAAGGCGGATAGAGTTCATTTTGGCAACAGGGGAGAAGGTTTCAGTGTAGTCAATGCCTTCAACCTGTGAAAAGCCCTTAGCAACAAGACGAGCTTTATGTTTATCAACTTTCCCATCTGGTCCATACTTGGTTCTGTAAACCCATTTACATCTAACAAGTTTGCGTCCCTTTGGTAGAGGAACAAGATCCCATGTATCATTTGTCAACAATGAATGATATTCTTCATTCATAGCTGCTTCCCAATGTGGATGGCCTGAAGCTTCTGCAAAAGTGTCAGGATCATGATTTACTGGAGCTTGAGCCAGTAAAGAAGAGGCTCTTTCAAACTGAGAACGTGTACGTCGCTGATCTGTAGGATCACCGGCAAGATCACCTGCTGCATCCCGAGTAGCACAGACCCATCTTGGAAGTTGAGGATCCTGAGAAGGTGGGGGAGGATTATCATCCTCACTTTCATCATCTGAAGAAGAAATGTTTTCAAAAGTAGAAGAGATAGGAAGAGGTGGCACATCCGCCGGACTAGGCTCGCAGGCCGATTTATTTTCATCAAATTTTACATCTCTTCTAATGATAACATTTTTGGACTTAAATGGAATAAGTCTATAACCTTTTACATCTTCAGAATATCCAACAAAAGTACATTTCTCACTCTTAGGTTCTAAAGCTTTATGCTTTTCATCTGGAATATGGGCCCATGCTTCACTTCCAAAAACACGAAAGTGACTTACATCTGGTTTAATGGAACTCCAAGCTTCTTCTGGAGTGATATTATTTAGAACCTTAGTAGGAGTGCGATTGATTATATAATTTGCACAATTAATTGCTTCGGCCCAAAAACTAAGACTGAGTCCTTTAGATTGCAGCATACAATTAGCCATTTCCTTTAAGGTGCGATTTTTCCTTTCAGCTACACCATTTTGTTGTGGAGTGTATGGAACAGTATGTTGCATTTGAATTCCATTTTCGGTGCAAAAGTTGATGAATGTGTTTTTAACATATTCTCCACCATTATCAGTTCTTAGCTTAAGAATTTGATGTCCAGATTGTTTTTCAACAAAGGCTTTGAAGGCCAAAAATGTGTTAAATACTTCGCTCTTGAGTTTTAAGAAGTATACCCAAGTGCGTCTGGAGAAATCATCAATGAAAGTTAAGAAATACTTGCAGCCAGAGAATGAAGCAACAGGAAGTGGACCACATAAATCACTGTGCACAAGCTGTAAAGGGGCTGAGGCGTGCCAAGAGGCACGTTTTTCAAAACTGTCCCGATGATGTTTTCCGAGTACACATCCGGAACAAACACCATCTCTGCAAGATACCATAGGAAGACCTGTCACCATATTTTCTTTACATAGATGCTGAAGGGAGCGATAGTTTAAGTGACCAAATCGCTCATGCCAAAGTTTGCTCACTTCATCATTATGAGCAACAAATACTGAGGGAAGATTTGATGACCCAAAGTTGTGAAACTTATACAAACTTGTGGAATCATCAGCAATACCAGTAGCTAGAATCTGTTTAGGATCTCTCAGATCCTTGATTACAACATCATGAGGTGAAAATTCAACAATTTTAACTTCACCTGAATGAGTTATCTGATATACAGATAGAAGGTTGCAGGATAAGGTTGGAACACATAATACATCATTAAACTGACCATTGTCTAGATGAACAGTTCCAGTCCCTACAACATTAAGAGATCTATCATCACCAACATATATATTTTTGGTGTTACAATCATTTAAAGAAGAAAACATGGCTTGGTTTTTGGCCATGTGATAAGAGGCTCCAGAATCAATGAGCCACTCATGAGAATGAGAAGAAGAAGATACATTTAATGCATAACCAGACTGAGATGATTGACAACGACATGCAGAAAGTGCCATTCCTGAAGATGAAGTTGAAGTTGAAGTTGAAGAATGCTCCACATGGATGTTATGTTTCTTCATTGCGGCTTCCAAGGCTTCCATCTTCTTAAAGCATTTAGATTCTAAGTGGCCATCTCGATTACAAAAGTTACAATGTCTATCAGTCTTCTTCCATTTGTTTTTATTGGTCCTATCATTTTGCTGAAATGATCTTTCATTTTGAGGCTGAGTTTGCTTAGGACCCTTGTTTGGTTTAGGACCATTCTTTTTAGGATATGACTTCTTAGGATTCTTTGAATTTGGTTGTTGCTGGGCGGCTAACGCTTTCTTGGAAGAGTTTCCAAGATTAAGAAGACCAAGGTGTAAGAGTTTTTCTTGTTCTCTTATTAAAGAATCACAAAAAGAGTCAAAGGAAGGGGCCTTGAGGTCTTTTCCCTGACAAATGAAAGCTTCCCTTGTAGAATGGAAGGTGGAAACAAATACAGAGTAGGCTGGTCCCAACTTAGTAAGGATGGAATAAATAAGGTTACTATCTTCTTTCTTAACCTTAACACCTTCCAAGAGATATCTAAGGGTCTTGAATTTGGACAAGAAATCTTCAATGCAAGAAAAATTATTAGGATCCAATGTAAGCAACTCATTTTCAAGTTGATGGGCTCTAATTTCATTTTTAATCCCAAAAACTTTAGTGATTTGTTCCAATGCTTCATGAGGAGTCTCAAGTTCTGCAATATGGAATCTAAGATCAGGAGAAATAGACATCCCTATCAAACCACGTGCTTGATCTTGTCTATTTTCCCATTTTGCAGCCTTGTCTTCATATTTTGGTTTCTTCTCTTGGTCTGTGGCTATTCTGTAGAGACCTTTACTTCTAAGTAAATCTTCCATGTAGGATATCCATTGGAAGTAGTTAGTGCTGTCAAGAATGACTTGGAATGGACTTTCCATTTTTAAAAAAAATGAAGCTGAAGATGCTGAAAGTAAGTGTTCCAATGGATAGATCTCGAAAAATTAGGCTGTTTTAAAAAAAACGGCTCTGAAAAAGGCTTCCGGATGAAGAAGTTATGGCTTTTTGAAAAAAAATTGTTGAAGTTGCCGGCAAAGTGCGCGAATGTGCGGAAATGAAAAAAATCCGCCCCCACAAAATGGAGACTTGAACCCAAGACCTCTACTCTCTTAAAATAGCTTTGAACCAATTGATCTATACAAAAAATTTGAGAGAGAGAGAGAGAGAGAGAGAGAGAGGGGGGGGGGCCTTGGTTTGCGTGCTTGCCTTGAGAAAGCTCTTTTTCCCTCCAAAACACAAAACACAAAACCCAACATGGACATGCAAAGAAAACGAACCTTATGGCTCGAAGTTAGCTTTAGCCAAAAAACTAGATATTTTAAAAAATGAACCTTGCGGCTCAAAGTTAGCTTTAGCCAAAAAACTAAATATTTTTCTCAATGTTTCTGATTTTCCGAGATCACACTAAGGTGCAGGGAAAAGAGCATACGCATGAGAAAAATCCTTCCTTTCTGTTTCTGATTTGCCCAGATCGCACAGAGTCGCAGGGCAAAGAGCATACGCAGAAATGAAAGGTATAGATCCAGTTAAAAAAAAGCTAAATAAACCGAAACCGAAATAAGCAGAGAGAAAATAACAGTAAACTGCAAATAAACACTATATACCTCCAAATCTTAAAAAAGACGCAGCTAGGGCTACCGGAAACCTTTTCGCGTTAAACGAAAGGGGTTCCTCACTGGAACAGATGCTCCGAACACAACAGAGTAGTCCTCTCGGCCCGAAAGCAGTCAGAAACAACAGATCTAGGAAACGGAAGTCCGATGCAGTTCTACCGGCTTCAGATTTGGATCACCAACGGACGCGGCCCTCAAATAGCTCTGATACCATGTAGGAATTTACAGGGTAAGTTCCTCAGAAAGAACACCAAAAGGACACCGCTCACAACCAGATCACAGATCAATACACCAGTATTTTTGACGTGGTTAAAACCCTCAAAGAGGGAAACAGTCCACGGCCTGTGCCAACGTGGCTACTACAGGCAATTTATTAATCAAAGAATGAAAATTTACATAAGCTTCTCTCATGCACGGATTACCCGAACAATGACCCTCCATGCGCTTTAAATAGAACTCATGGACCAATCAGGTGTCAAGCCACGAATCAAGTGTCGGTAATACTGAGGAGAGAGTGAACCGTCGGATCACTACATATCGTGACCGTCGGATTGTAAGTTACAAAATGTACAACGGTAAAGAAACACACTTTACCTAACTCTATACCTATCTCTACACTAGACCAAGTTGAACTTAACTATATCCTATGTGTCGGAATATCCTAACATAACAAAACATCATTGATACACAAGCATGTAGGAGAAACTCAAATAGTTTTATTGATATAATAAGAAGATCCAGGAGGAGATACAACCAAGTGAGTCTCGATCCAACATCTACCTCCCAGAAAAGGAATCCCTTCTTCACCTCCAACAAAGCATAAATCACCCAATGCACTAATCTCAATCTCAAAACCAACAACAATTCTCTGCAAAGTACAAAATTCCAGCCTCTGGATCTCTGGGATGAGGGATCCATATATAGATGTAAGCAGAGAGGATGAGTCAACTTATGTTTTGACTTGTGGCTTCTCTCTGTTAGTTCTTGCTTCCACTTGGAGGCTGAGAGCCTCTTACTCATCCTTTGTCGAACTCAGTGAGGCAAGTGTCATTGAGGAAGATTCTGGAAGCTTCCATGGTCTGTCCACCTCGCGGAATGACATTGCCATTTGGCATTTCCTGCTCAGCGCACCCTGGTAGTGCATTTAGGTGCGTTGCAACGCACCTAGCTAGTGTACTTGGGTGCTATGCAATGCAGGTAGCTAGTGGAGCAGCTGAAATGATCCTGATTTGACTGATTCTGAGTAGTTTCTGGTGGAGAACTTCTGGGAGAAGCTGTAATTGGTTGACCTTGTTCCTCTAGAGGTAGGAAAAACACTTTTAGGGACTTTGGATCCCTTGGATTATGGACATTTCATGCTTAAAGCTGTAAGGCACAAAAATGTCTATAACACTGCTCACCACCTTTTCCCCCAAATATCATGGCCAGATTCTCTCCTGTATACAGAAATCACATGATCCGTGGATCAACCTGTCCATGATGGGTATTGGCTTCTACAGTCATAGACAACCATCATGCACCAAGCATAACAGCTGCTTGATGACCAATATTGTCACTGGGGTGCGGTTGTAGTGTGACACCCAAAGCAGGTTGAGCAACCCTACCTTGTCTACTCCTCTGAGCCACCTCTGCAGCTCCAATGTGGTCATTCCGGTGTTTGTATCGATGATGCGGTGCATCAACTGCTCGGTCGCTAGGTGTGGGAACTTCTTGTGATCAACCAAGTCCAAGTGCTCAAGTTTTAGTAGTGGAACCCGCACCAAGTGTGGTCCCTCGAAAAAAATCTCATTTGGTAGCAGAGGGGTTTGCAAGGGGGTCTTGCTCTCATCGATGTATTTCGGCACCTTGGTCTTGCCCTTGCATGGACGGACATACTTAGGCAAACGAGTGATAGGGTCAGCACCTTGGGCTTCAACCTCCTCCACTTCTACTCCCACATCCTTATCATCCATCAGGATGTCTTTGATTTCTTCTTACTCCAGCTCCAAATTGATGGCTTAGCCCTTCTCTTGTGCAGTAGGCTTCGATGGATTTATTCTTGGTGATGCGTGCACCAGTATTACAAGCGACTTGCCCTTATTATCCCAACACTCTCCTTGGTTGGGGTCGGCTTTGGTCTCGTTGTCCTCGGTGATTTAGGGACTTCTGCTAATACTTTGGTCACTTCTGGAGTAGCTACTTTTGCCTCTATGTCCATTTCGGCACTGACTCCTCCACTTCGGTATTTATGGCTTGTGTGGGTGCCCACATGATTTTCTGCAGGAACTCCTGTGTCTCCTTCGGTAATGTCTCAAATAATTTACTGCCTATCAGAAGTTTGTAGTGCTCGTGATTCATGTGTGGTTGAGAGCTCAATAACTCAATTCTCAAAATGTCAAGTGTTTTTCATTGGACAACCACTTGTAATTTATAAGGCATTTTGAATTCAAATTCAACCGTTCCCCCTAAATTTGGTTCATTAATTCCAGATTGGTGGCAGATCTTCAAGGATCTAACGCATAAATTTCATCTTAAATGTCGGCTGCTTGCTCCGTTTGGCCACATTTCTATCGTCAAATCATGAACAATGACTTTAACGGTCACTTTCCAGCCAACCTGCATGATTTCTCCCTGGGTAGCGCACCTCCCTTTGTGTTGCCGTGAACCTTGTGACACTTCCTTGCTTCGCACAATCCTCCAATCACGTAGCTCCCTAACCCAGGAAGTGTAGTTTATAGTCGTGCGCCTCCTTTAGCTGCCTCGAGCACTAAGACTGTGATACCTTCATATAGTCACATGGCCGGACCACCGGTGTATGGATTCAATCAACTACCATTCACCTTTCCTGGGAAGGGATCTCCATTCAATTTGACCAGCTCTACCACTACTCTGTTGGTAATCTCCTTATTGACATAGGGCCCTAACCAATGCATTCTGAATTTCCCTGGAAATTTATCAAACTTGCTGTCATATAACAAAACCAGGTCGTTTACCTTAAAGGTGTGTAGCTTAATGTGCCAATCATGCCATGCTTTTTCGTGATGCTTTTGGACCTGTTGGTGAAATCCAGCTAGAAATCTCTCTTCGTCAAGCTCATCTAGTTTTCCGAGCCTTTCCTCCAGGGCTCCGTGATTCATCATACCTGTGAATGTCATTATGCGCAGACTAGGCATGATGTATTCCATGGGCATTACTGCTTCAACACCATAGACAAGTCGAAAGGGTGTTTATCCAGTCAACTTCTTGCATGTTGTCCAATAGGCTCATAGTACTGCTGGTATGCATAGGTCCCAATCACTTCGATGAGAATTGCAAACCTTGGTCAATGCACTCTCTAGCACTTTATTGAATGCTTCCACTGTCCCGTTAGCCTGCGGGTGATAAGGTGTGCTCTTCTGGTGATATACCTAAAATTTCTCTGTTAGCACGCTGATCGTCTCATTCAGAAAGTGTGTACTGCGACCACTAATCAAAATATTTGGACAACCAAATCGCGTTAGTACATACTAAAAGAGGAACTTTGTAGTAGTCGCGCTTGTGCAATCCTTCATAGGTTATGCCTCCACCCAATGAGTCAAATACTCCATTGCAGTGATAATGTACCTCGCTCCCATCTTTCCATGGGGCTAGATGGGTCTCACAAAATCTATTGCCCATTTCTCAAAGGGTTGTAATGTAATTTATCGATTCAGAGGCATCTCATCCCTCCGCGATGGCCTGCTAGTCCTTTAACACACATCACACGCTTTGCAGTAAGCTTTTGAATCCTAATGGAGGGTTGGACAACACAACCCTACGCGTAGAATCTTTTGTGTGGTTGCTCTTCTTGCATAATGTCCTCCCGCGGTGCCCCCATGAGCGTTTTTGAGGATGCTTCTTCTTTCAAACTTGGGTACATATCGTCACAATATTTCATCATACCCCATTTTGTACAGATGCCCAACAATGATAGAAAAATGTTTTGTGCACACCACTAACTCCTTCTTCTGTTGGATGGTGTATCCTTTCGGGGCAGTCCCTATCGTGAGGAAGTGTATGATATCCTCAAAATGACCATCCACGATGCGCAATGCAAATAGTTGCATGTCAGGCAATCCTTCTTCCAAATTAGAGGGCTCTTCCCTTGTTTCGATGCACAACAGATGGTTTGGTCCCGCGTTCAGTCATCCAAGCTTCAGAATAACTTCAAAATCATATTCCTGGAACAATAACAGACACCTATATATTCCCCCCCTCAAAAAAGGCTTATTGACCAGGTATTTCAGCGTGGAGTGATCCATATACATCTTAAAATGGCTTCCCAGCAAGTAGTGTCTAAACTTCTGGAGAACGTATACCATAGCTAACCCTTCGCGCTCGGTGGTGGAATAGTTCTTCTCTACCTTGGATAACCTTCTGCTTGCAAACACGATAGGAAGGTCCAAGTCTCCTCTGTCAGCATGTGTCAGTACTGCTCCCGGTGCTATACATGACGCATTGACATGTACATGAAATTCCTTCTTCCAATCTGGGAAGACTAGAATCAGTGCGATGACCATCTTTTCTTTCAATACATCCAAGATCTTCTTATAGTCCTTGTTCCAGCAGAATGTGACATCCTTATTTAACAACTTCTCCATAGGCGCAGTGATCTGGGCATAGCCTTTGATGAATTTTGGTAATAGCCTGTGTGTCCTAGGGTAGCGCATAGCTGTTTCACACTCCTTAGCGCTTCCAAATTTAGTATCATCACAATCTTTGCAGGATCTACCATCAGTCCCTGCCTGCAAACCACATGACCCAGCAGGGTCCCAAAAGGAACACAAAACAGGCACTTCTTCAGATTGAGCGCGATATGGTATCTTTAACAAGTATCAAGCATTAGGCGTAAACTGCCGACATGACATTTTACCAGTCCAAACACAGTCCAATCCAGTCATCAAAGTATACTTCCAGGAACTTATGAATAAATTCCTTGAACGCAGCAATGACTACACGTGAGAAAATCGCAGGTGCATTCTTCAAACCAAACGACATTACAGTGTACTAGAAACAGCCCCACTCAGTTGCGAAGGTTGTCTTGCTCCTATCCTCTGGCGCAATTTTGATCTGGTGGTACCTCAAGAACCCATCAGTGAAGGAATATGCTTCTGGACCACCTACATTGTCCAACACTTCATCAGTGAACGAATTTAGGAAAGGATCATGTACACAAGCATCATTCAACTTTCTGATATCCGTGCATATCCTTATTTCATCCTTCTACTTCTTCTCCTATACCACCATTGGGCTTACCTAATCATATTCTTCCACAGGCTCAATTATGCCTACCATGAGCATCTTGTCTAGCTCTAAGTGGACCTTCTCCTTATGCTTCGGATTGAGATGGTAAGGTCTTTGCTTAACCGGCTTCGCGTCGGGCTTCAATGTGATTTTCATAACACCTAGGACCCCGATTATCCCTTTTAGGTCCGTAAAATTTGTAGGGAATAAATCCTGGTATTCGCGGAGAAATTTTGCCACCTTATCCACTGTCGCGCCGTCCCAGTAATCTCCAATCTTCACAAATTTGGGCTCTTCCTCTGTGCCAATGTTTATCTGTTTCATTTTTAGCGGCACGGTTATATCTGGATTCGAAATCTGTGGTCCTTCCACCTCGCGGTGACCTTTTGTTTCAGGGATGTTAATCTTCCGCAGATCCTCATCCTCTTCTTCAGCAGTTACGTTGTAGAATTCTAGCGCGTAACTCAGCTGAATAGTCCAATCAGGTTGAATCAAGTCCAAAGGATCCTGTGATATCCTAAAGATTGTTGCTTTCACCTCTTGTAGTGCCTCATCAATATAGTTAAACCTATATTCAAAGTTGAATGTCATTGTGAATCCTTCGCGCAAAACATCCCAATCACCTGTACCATGGTGGATCTCTGTTTCTACGTACCAGTTCATTGGGACGACATCCAGGGTGTGACAGAACAAGTGCACCCATTTAGGTTAGGGCTTCTCTCCATAAGCCTGAGCCCATTTGGCCAAGTGCATGTGTGGATCATCCTGCCCATCATATTTTTCTATCATTTGTACCCTCGGCTTCCCAAAGCGTGTTCTCATCATCCTTCCACACTCGTGCTAATCATCAAATCTTCCCTTGTGTGTACCCCACCATCTTGCGGGCGTAGTGCGTACTGCCCAGTCAAACGTCTAGAAGTGTTGCTTTTCTAGTACCTCCCTCTGAAATGCATCCAAAACGATATCTACATCATTCAGGCCATCATAAGTGGGTAGATTTCTTACCTCCAACAACACACAGCGCAACGACTGGGTCATCATGCTACAGCTCAGTGTAGTTACCTAATGTAACTGATTTTGCTAGCGCTCTAATTCTTCATTATAGTTTGAGGTGCAGGAACTCTTGTGATCACATGTAATTCATCCATCCACTGTTGGATTCACCCAATATTGGTCTCGCGCTGTTATCTTATAGATATAGTCCAGATCATCATCGCTCTCATAATCGTGGACTGGTTAAGTATCGCGCGATCCCTATTACGTGAAGCAATTTCTTCTCAAATATCATCTTTCGCTTCTTTAGGTTGATTAATTAGTTCATATCAATAACCCAATCAATGCCAATGAGCGCAGAGTAGGGGTTGCTATCATCCACAATTTCTATTACTTCAAAGTCAGCCAGCGCGTTTGCACCTTCAATATCGATAGTCACTCCCTGCAACTGCTCCATGGGGATTATCTTCTTTCGATTCACCATCCTTAGATGAATCGAAGACCACTGTAGTGCGGGTCTCCCCATCCATTCCCAAGTCTGATTTGGTAGGACGTTTGCATCTGACCCTAGGTCCAAAATAACTTAATCCATTTCATACTCTCCTATCTGCGCGATCAGCCTCATCTCCCGCCCCATCCTTGCTTTATTCTTACCAATCTTTCGTACTACACGTGGCTCACCTGGAGTGTTTCTAGTGCATCTATTTATAAGCTCCTGTAGCCCCTTCACAACTTTACTATCGCGCAATAACTTCATGTAGGTCTCCAGGAAGGTTGTAAGCATAGAAGGGTCCATCTCTTGATCAAGCTTATCCTTTCTCCCTGAGGTGGAGGCCTCAGCGAAGATTTTCTTTACTTCCATGAATGTTTCACGTGGGCGCTCGAAATTGAACTCATCCTCCTTCGCTGGAGCTTTGCGAACCCATGTGTTATCTTCAGGCTGTTTCCCCTTGTCCTCTTGTTGTGATTCCACTTTAGAGCACTATATTCACATTCGGGTCCTCTTCACGTGGCTAAAACCTCATCATCTATAGGTTCTAAGTCGACTGACGTGGTAGCACCCCTTTTTCACGTATCCTTGCTATTAGCGTAGGACAGTCTTCCATTTCATGATCAAATAGAGTGCAATACTTGCACGATGGATGTGTTGGGTTAGTGCAATCACGGTTATAATGTCCTGGTCCTCCGAAATTGTAGCAGATCAACTGTCCTCGACCTCTGTTAGGTCCTCCTCCACCTCGGCCTCGTCTACGCCCCTAAAAGCCTATCCGCGCCATCCCCATGATCTAGTCAGGGGCCCACGTTTCTGCTTGGACCCTATAGGCAGGTGTTCTATCCATCATCAATTCATAACTTTTTCAGTTGTTCTCATCATGCCATACTGACCTGCATAAGTTACATAACAGTTGTTGCGGTGTCTGTACAAACTTTTGTGGAAAATGACAGTTATCTGTGGCATGTTTTCCCGCTACCTGACATATAACGCACCACAATGCAGGCCCCGCGCTCGGTCCTGCCTCAGCTTTCGGCCTCAAAGGCATCGGTCCTCCTCCCGCAATATATTTCACAAAGACCGGGCAATGGTATTTTTGATGCCCCTGACCATTGCATTTCAGGCACCATACCTCTTCGTGCAGCTCTGGTTGAGCTGTTTTGTCATGCTTCAAACTTTGCATCTCAAGGAAAAGATTTTTCAACTACGCATGGATCTGCTGAACCCCCAGATTTGGATCTTGCATCGGTGTTTCATGTAGTCTCATTGTAATCTCCAAGGCCTCTACCTGAGTAATTATCTTCTGTTGTGACAATGCAACCCTTAGGTGTGGCAGGAGCGAAGCCACGAGCCATTCGCGATGCTGTCCATCTGTTAAGTTCATGTTAGCTTTGTAGATTTTACACTTCAACCTCTGATCGAGTTCCTAAGGGGTCCCGCATGGCTGCATCGTAATTTCCTTGAACCCCATAATCGACCGTGCCTCAGATTTAGGCCTACTGAATTCTTTATTTAGTGCTATCTGGATGTTTTCCACTCCAGCATTCAGGTTATCATTAGAGTACTTGATGTACCAGGTTAGCATGGGATCCTACAACACACTAACTAGTGTTTCCTTCTTCATGTGATCATATGTAATGCCCTAGGCTTCCTATACCACTTTCACAATGAACTAGAATTGGTCTGTGTCCTCATTTCCCAAGCCTTTAAACAAAGGCAGCTTCACTGAATTTTCCATACTGAATTGCGGTGGAGGCAGAGGTGGTATGGGTGAAGTCACAGGTGATGGTAGTGAAGTTGGAGGTTGTGTGGGTGGAGGAGGTAGTCGTGGGAATCCTTGTCTTATTAACTGAATAGAACTTCACAGAGAAGCTAGCACTACTCCCTCTTTGTCACCTCGTGGAGGTGAAATTAATGGACTATATTCAGAACCCTTTCTCCCTTCGTTCCTGTAATTTATTCCGCTTCGCGTAGCCCCGAAAATCAAGGTAGCTGCATAACTCGCTTTTCGCACAATAACATTTTAATCCAAGTATTCAAATATTTCAAGTACTTACCTCGCGGTCCTTTGAAAAAGCGTTGTTCCGCCTTGCTATAGCTGATTGAGGTATCAACCGCGAATTCAGTCACAAATCCTCCTATGACGCGATCCACTCATATAGCCCAACCAGAAAGGAACAGAAAAAGGTCTCGTGTATTTCTGTATATAGGTACTTGTCCAGCCACTGTTACAAACTTTCGTACTTCAGAGCTATGACTAGCCCCACTATTGAGCTACTTAGAGCTTACTTAGCTCTTTTTATACAATCCCATGGTCTGTAGACCATGGGTAGATCTTTTACAGACGACTTTACTTTACAAAAATAAGGGCAGACAACCCTTTATGACTCATGACACCTTCGCGCTCCACGACCACAAATTACGGAGTATTTATAAGTTTATTACAAAATTTGACCCAAAATATGGGCTTTTAGCCCCAAAAATGTCCTAGGGGGATCCCGTTCCCAACAGTTGTGGACTTCAATTTTTTCTTGGGTTGTGGATGGTGGTGAGGTGTGCCTATTTGAAGAAACCCTAGTATCTCACTTATTCAGATCCATAGATATGAAATACATCAACAATATTAAAATTTAAGGCCTTGCCTTTCTACTGTGCAGGTGTTCCAGTTGGCTTATGTGCACAATATTTGAAGAAAAGTTGCTTTGTAACGGTAGGCAAGGTAGGTTAGTGTTAAGTTGTTATGTTATGGGAAAGGGGAGGAACAAGGGAATTTCAATGGCCAACGATAAAGTTGAGGTCGAGAAGGATACCTATATTTTTGAGAAATAAGGGCTAACTACAGGTAGACATCTACACAAGAACGAGGTCATCCAAGACAAAATGCCAATAACAAAATGCAGAGAGATCTAGTGTGCTTACCAGAGAATTTGAGGATCATCTAGCCATGAGTTCTAATTGGGTGCCGAGTTTCGAAAGGTGAGTGAAGCGGTGCTAAATTCCAAAAGGCGAGTGAAACCCTGGTGCCCTCCTGTTGAACTATGAGAGGTGAGTGAAACCATGGTTCCCTAGTGGCCAATTTCGAAAGGTGAGTGAGATCCTGGTGCTCTCATGCCAAACTCTAAGAGGCGAGTGAAACCATGGTGCCCTGGTGCCCAATTCGGAAAGGTGAGTGAAACCCTAGTGCCCTGGTGCCCTCATGCCAAACTCCGAGAGGCAAGTGAAACCTTGGTGTCCAACTCTGAAAGGTAAGTGAATCTCTGGTGCCCTAGTGCCCTCATATCGAACTCTAAGAGGCGAGTAAAACCCTAGTGCCCTAGTTCCCAAGTATGAAACACAAGTGAAACCCTGGTGCCCTCGTATTCCTTGGTGCCCTTATATTTATATGCAGGTCGACGCGAGGAAACCAAAATATTGCGGCTTAACACTATTTTATGCTCTTATATTGGACCTTGTTAGGGTCCTATAAATATAGTAGTCCTGTATGATTAATTAGTCATTCATCTCACTTGGATATTATAAAAAGTTAATTTTCATTTAAAATTTGTTTAGCTCATAAAAGAAAAAACAGAAAAGAAAGAAAAATAGAAAAATAGAAAAAATAAATATAAAAGAAAAAGAAATAAAATGGGATAAGAAAAAGGAAAAAGAAAAAAAGAAAAAAGAAAAAGAATATAATATAATATATATATATATATATATATATATATATATAATATATATAAATATATAATATATATATATATATATATATATCTATGACAAAAAATAGAAATAAATCCCAAGGTATGGGCATGCCAATTCAAATGTCGTTGTGGTTATTTTAATTTTTATCCATTAATCATTTTATGTTAATTAATCATGCATTAATTCACATTTTGCAATAAAAAATGGTTTGATATGATTTCTTGTCGGCTTATGATAAAGTTTGGGTTGAGATCTATGGTCGTGGTAATTGTCGCCCAAATCAACGGTGGAGGGCAGATTTCATCCCCCTGCCCCAATCTTTCACGACTTAATGAAGGGGGGGGGGGGGGGGGGGGGGAGCAGTTTTGATTGATATCTCTCCCGATTACATGTCAACCATTTGGTGTTTTTGGGGTTCCCTACCATATACCACTTACCCCTTCTACACCCCCGCCGAAAACTGCCATCCCGCTCCTCTCTCCGCCGGATCACCCCCGCGCCTTTGCCTCACATCCACCTGTCCTCTATTTTGCCAGTCACACACCACCATTGTCATCTCTTCCATGTTACCTTCCCACCATCCATGTCACCTTCCTTCCATCCACGTCACCTGACCATCAGCTCTTAAATTACCTGCCAAATTGCAAATAGACGTTATGCATTAAACTTCTCCTGCCAACTGATCCATTACAAATAAATGTCCCGCTCCCAAAATGGTAATAATTCTGTTATACCATCTATCAAACCCGATATAAAATCACTCATACACCTGTAGTCTTTTCCCTTTCAGAATTATTTGAATTGTGCAGGTCAGGATCGAGCCATTGCGAAGTTACCAGCATGAATTTGTGAGTCATCTCCCTCTGCAACTTCAGTTAAACAAGTTGCCTGGTAGCTCTGTTCTTCAATTTTCCTGTGTAATTCTTTGTTCCTCGATTTCCTCTGTTTAATTCCCTATTCCTCCATTTTCCTCTGTAATTCGAGATGTGAATACATAAGGGAAAAGGAAAAATGCCCGAAGAGGATCCCTTATCCTTGATCTTGATATAACTCCATTAATAGATACCCAATATAAAATTGTTGAAACCCAATGCGAATTTGACCTCTATGAGCTCCACAATTGGGAAAAACAAAAATACTTAGACCAAAGTGATGATTTGAGCATCTGGGAGTCTTTCCTTCCCCAGTTTACCTTTCCCCAAACTCATTTCTTCCTTGAATTCTCTACTTGGTGTCATCTCAGATACCTCCCAAGCCAAAAAACAGTGATTGCCCAGAACAATGAGGTCCTCTTTTCCATTTCCCCTGAGAGCATTTTCCAAGCCTTGCAGATAAAACCTCAAACCTCCTTGCATCCATTTTCCACTGATGCATTGATGGAATTGTACAAGAAACTTACCTTCCCCCAGTGAGCTCACATTTTTGAATGCTTCCTACCTGAAAATGTTGAGTTGCCTAAAACAAACCCACCATATTATACCTCTATCTTCCCATAAATGTCAAGACAAGTGATCTCTATGGTTACTCATTTACTTGGTTATCCTACAGACCAGTGGGTTGATGAGGTAGTTTTAGGATTTTTATCAGTTTTTACAGTTGGTCAGAAGCCTTCAGTTCTGTTCAATTATAGTAAGTATTTATCAGATATCATACATGAGCAGTTTTTGAAGTTCAAAGCTGAAGGTGTGTTCAAACACCAGTCAATTTTTGTTTATTTAATGTTATTTTACCAGGCAGACAGGTTCAAGTTTCAATTTCAAAAGATGGATGAACAGGGCAACCCATTGTTAGTTATTCATTAGACTTCTCTAGTTAGAAGAAATCCAGAGGAGTATACTTATATAGATTTTGTAGATAAATTCCTTCACATGTCTTTATGTCTACTATGAAGTGATGTTATACCAAGAATTTCTCCAGAAATTAAGAAGGTTTTGTACCTCTTAGATCAGTCAAAGTTTGGAGACTGGTATTTATACCAGAACTATACAAAGATTAGAATTTATGTGTGTGAGCTCGCCCCTTATAGATTACCAGTGTTTGTACTAGTGAGAATTTTTTCTTTAGAGTATGCTAAACAGATGTTAAAAATGGATGAATGACAGTTTCTATCCAATAAGAAGAAGGCACAATTTAAACTAAAGACACTAGTAGGTCCTTATATTGTGAATACCAAAGTAGCAACAAAGGAGGTGGAGGCAATTTTAAGCAGATGAAGTTCAAACCAAGCTTCACTTGGTCTTATGATACTTTGGGATAATTTTGAAGCTAAGAGTTGAACAAAAGAGCACTCCATATCCACATACACCAAGGCTAAAATAGAGAGAGGAATGGGCAGAAAGCACATTACAGGAAGAAGAAGAGCAGTTCGTCAGTCAATCTTCTTTACAAACACCTATTCCTAAAGAAAAATAAATCAAGAGGCCAAGGGAAAGCATGTCCCCTACAAATTCAAAGACTTGGGGCGGTAGATTTAGTTGTGTTCAAGAGAAGGAAAAAGGATCCACAGAACACCACAAATACTGATAGTAAGACTGATCCTAAGGTAATCACTATTTAATAAGAATCTTCAGAAGAAAGCGGTGCAGAGGATCAGACTACTTTTGTTTTGACAATAACTCCTACCACCTCTCTCCCATATATAGAAGAGACAACTGAGTCTCATATCTCTTCTACCTCTGAAGTTCCACCAACATAGAGCATTTTTACAAGGTACAAGGAGATAAAATTGAAGAATGAAGCTCTTAAAGCATCAACATACTCAAAATTCTGGAAACAAACTGCTACAACTCAACACAGGTTATTGTCTGCATTTGTATCAGAAAAGGGGCAGTTTCAAATGGCCTTTTTGGAACCCAAAGTGCCAGCCCACAGAAGTGATGAATATTATAAGGCCTCCATATTTTCAATTGTTACTAAACAGGTTCATGAAATTGATCAGATCGATTTTCATAAGTAGGAAGGTGAGATGATATACTCAACTCTAGCCAACTCAACCATGATTTCTTCTTAATTTCAGGTTTCTTTAAATAATATGCACTCATAATTTAGGATTGAAAGAATGTCTTCTCTGGCCAAAGACACCAAAATCAAGACTTTGGAAGATTTCCTTATTAAACTAGGATACGATCTGAGTAATGTCAAGGAAACATAGGAGATAATTATGAACAAGAATGAAAACATTCAAACTCTCAGGAAATACCTCAAACTTCCAACTATAGAACACCTTCAGGCTAAGGAAGCCACTAGTTTGGAGATGGAGAATGAAAAGTTGTTCACAATAGTAGTGGAACAGAATGCTCAAGTCCAGAAAATGGAGAAAGACAAGGAAGAATTACTGAAATAAAAAGAGAAATGGGAGGTAGTAGTAACATCAACAATAGGTACTTTAACAAAACTAACAACACAAGAATCAATTTCAGATTCCTCAAAAAAGCTAACTCAAGCTCTGGGGAATTATCATTGAATAATAAAGAAGTGGAGAAATTGACAACAACACTCAGTAAGATGGAAGAAGACTAGATTAAGGCAGACAATACATACTTGTTAGAAATGCAAAATAATATCAATTGATTTAGTAGATTCAAAAGTATGAAGATCAATCTATAATTATTCATATCTTGGCAGAAGCCAAACGCAACATTTGGCACAATATTACTGTAAATGC
The DNA here is from genome assembly GCA_031772625.1 of Pinus tabuliformis. NCBI lineage: Eukaryota > Viridiplantae > Streptophyta > Pinopsida > Pinales > Pinaceae > Pinus > Pinus tabuliformis. Next base: position 695,392,962 of record CM062805.1, on the reverse strand, counting down.
CAAAATTGTGGCCATCAATTCAAATTATCTTTGAACAAGAGGAACTGATCTAGAGAGTTAAATTAGCAGTGGAAAAAACCAAAGTAGATATTAAGCATAGGCCAGAAGAAGAAAAGAAAATTGTAAGAATGATAAATTCCAAAAGAAGAGATGAACTTGAACAACTAAATATTCAAGATAGGACAAAGAGAGTCATGGAAGTCAAAAGAGTTTTGACTAAGAAGAATCTTATGGTGCAGTATGAGAATAAGTGTAAAGAACTGGAGCTACAGGTCAAAATATTTAACAATAAGTTTTCTTTGTTACAAGAGAAAGGACTTCCAAATCTCATAAATTATAATGAAAAATTGATTCCGTTAGAAAATTACTAGGAGCAGTTACGCAACATAGCTATAAATGCATATAAGTTTGAAAAGGAAAAGGGAGCTATCAATGAAGAAGCCTTTTTAGAGGGCCTGTAGTTTGATTTAAACATTCAACATGAAATTCATCATTTGTTTTTTAATAAACCAACTTTTCAAATATACACTGAGGTAGATGAAAGATTTAGAAACATGGTGAATTTTTCTATTCGAGGTGAAGAGCGATGGGACCAATTATTGGAGTTGGTCGAATGTGGATAAACATAAGACGTACAATTTTGGTACAAAACCGAAAGGAACTGGAAAATAGCCACAGTCAACAACAAATTTCCTTCAAATTTTCAACAAACAACCGAATTTGTCTAAAACTTCATTTTTTTAGTTCTATTTCAAAAATATATGTAATTTTGTTAGATATTATTTTGTAATCAATTCCTTTTTGGAATCCGAAGTTAGTTCAATAGCAAGTCTATAAATATTTTGTAATAAGACTTAGTAAGGGTTGGATTATGTATGAAGAAAGGAGCTTTACATTAATTTGAGACGTGGATTATACTCAAAGTGATTAATTTACAAAAATACAGAGAAATTTTGTTCCAGGATTCCCATGTCAGGCAATTGGTGATGTGTTATTTCATCTGAAATTGTTTCTTTTTCCCAATTTCCATATGTTTTTTCCCTCCTTATTGTTGTAAGAAGATTAAACGCTGAATTTGCTTAAGTGTACTCTAACAATATCAATGCTTTCTTTTTGATATTAAGTATCGAATTCATCTATGTATTCTCTATATTTAATTGAAATTAAATATCATTCATCTTATTCACACCAAAATCATTCTATAAGATCCAGGAGTTTTCCTACCCTGCCCCATTACAATTCCTCTGTCATTTTGTAATTTATTATTCAAAATTGTATGACTCTATGCCCAATGGACTTTTCCATTATCTTTCAACCAAAATTTTGAAAAACCAGCCTCAAATTTTAATAACTAGCCTAATATCTTAAGAAAAGAAATATAAATAAGATAGAGACAGCCCTCTATGAAGTTGGAAGGGTTAGATCCCAACTTTACAAGTGGTTTATGGTTACCTTTGTAGTTTTCTTCCTCAACCTAGGAAAATTACAGAGTGATAACATTCTAGCGACCATACTGGGTAACTGATCTAAAAAATAAAATATTTCATTGTAAATATTTATTTCCGAGCTCCAAAGCTATTTCCCATGGGTGACAATGAAGTAGAAGCTATTTAGGCTAATTTTCCACACAAAATTCATACATATACCTGGCTGTAAATAATCTATATGAAGATCTAGCTCCCAGGAAAATCTACACCAGATCCTAATCTACTTAAAATTGTAAGTAATCCTAAGAAGTTGACTCGGAAGAAGAGTTTTATAGAGTGCCAAGCAAGCAGCAATCCTTTGCCAAGAGTTAATTCACTTCCAGAAAGTTTTATAACTATTGACAATATTGAATTTGACTTACCCTTTGAGCATAGTCTTTTCAGAAACAAATCAGAAAGCTTTGTCCTTGAGACAATCTTTGATGAAAACATTTTGAAACCTTATATCTCAGCACATTAGAGTGTCCTTTCAGATTATGATAAAGATACTATACAACAGTTTGAAAAACTTGAAGATTTTACTAAATTGAATTATGCTACTCATAAACAATTTACAGGTCAACAAGCCACCTTTTCTTTTTCTACCTCATCATCAACCCCTCCTGTGGTTTTTTTTTTCACCATTGTTCCCATTTCATCTACCATCCAGATTCCTTCTATACCAACTTAGTAAGTCATAATTCCACCTTCTTTGCCACCACTAAAATCAAGCACAACTGCAGTTTCATCCTCCTCTCATATTCCAGTCATGGCATCTCGTTATGCCCCTTTGGTTTTACCAGCACAACTGCATGCCATGCTAAAGGATTATGCACAACGTATGCGTCAATTTGATAGCACTGGGCCTATCACAACACAACAACACATAGACAAGATGAATGACTTCTCATACTTACAAGAAGTTGAGTGTCTTTGCAAAAATTTTGGCAGGGGAAGTTAAAAAATGGTTCAGGGGATTGACAACTGGTAGTATTGAAGATGTACAACAATTTCACCGAAATTTTGTTTCAAGATGGGAAGTATAAAACAATCCTCTTTAAATCTTGGAAGAATATGAGAGTCTAAGGAGATCTCCCGGTGAAACAGTTCAGGATTATTGCACTAGATTTAATAATGCTTACAATTCTATTCTCGCAGCAATACAACCCCCACCAAGAATAGCTTTAATTCGATTTCCAGATGGTTTTGATGCCGATATGGATTATCAATTGAGAGAGAGAGAGAAATCATACTACCTTAGAAGAAATGCAAAGAAATTTTGTTAGTGTAGAAGAAATTTTGTTGGCCAAAAGAGTGAAGTTAAAAGTTGAAAGAAGGGTGACCATCAAAGAAGAACCTTCTTCCTCTTCATCAGATGCAAAGCTAGACACCTTAGTTAAAACTATGGAAAGGATGATGGATCAAATGATTTTGACTGGCAGAGCTCCACCAAGAGAACCACAAGGGGGTCCATAGATCAGAAATCCTAAGTTTAGGAGGAACCAGCTCCAAATTAAATAGAGAGATCAAAGAGCCCCAGTAGATCAGCAACATATTAGACCTCCTTTTCAGGAGAATTATGCAGATGAAGAAAATGAGATAGCAGATGACCTTGAATAGAATCAGATTAATCTTTTTGGGGAAGGAGAAATAGATGCTATTTTCTTAACCAAGGAGGAATAAGATTTCTCTCTGTTATCACAGCCAGAAGTCATCCCTACATAATCAGATGATTATAAAAAACGATATCAAAATGCTATTATGGAAGTACACAAGAAGTACAATTTGAGAAGTAAGAAAGCTGCATCAAACCCTCCCAAGAAGATTCAAGTTGATACACCTTCCGCTAGCCAGAAAAAGGATGACTCCCTAAATAAGGTTTCTCAAAAACAATATGTAAGTGTTAAAGAAGTAGATAAAACTAAAACTTCTTTCAGTATTGAAAATGAATTATCCAAGGTTAAATTTTTTGTTCCTCTGATTGAAGTGATGAAGAAAAATTTGTATAGATCTCAAGTCATAAAAAAATTAAAGATAGAGGAGAGAATAGATACGGTTAACTTAAGTGATGAAAACGCTAAATTATTATTTTGACCTGAAGTTGAAGGGAAACCACAAGATGGTAATGTGCCACCATTCTATGTTAGTCTAAACATTCATGACTACATTTTGCATAATGCCATGTTGTATTTTGGTGCTTTGCCCAATCTCATGCCTAGAGTCATTATGGAAAATTTGGGATTAGATATAATAGGACCCTATAAAGACGTTTACTCCTTTTATTCTAGTAAAATAAGATGCTTAGGTCTCATCAAGTATTTATGTGTAACTCTGGCCAAAATCCCAGCAAAGAGTGTGGTCATGGATATTGTTGTGGCTGATATTCCTCCTAAATATGGAATGTTATTATCAAGATCTTGGGGGGGAAGTTACAGGGTACCATGCAAATGGACATGACATATGCAACTATTCTTGTATTTGGTCAACAAAGGAGGTTTTATGGGGAAACACTAATGTAAGTAGCCAATACAAGCCTAATAATTACCCACTTTATTCTGTGCATTCAGACATGGACTCTTTCATTCTGTATAATGATATATGTTTAGAAGAACAAGTGTCAGATATGAAAAGTCAATTAAGCAAGACAGAGGATGTGAAATCTAAGATTGAAACCGCAGATAAAGAAGATGAAGCCCTTTGGAATATGGATTTTGATGGAGTAGTCAATAAGGAAGGAGTAGGGGCTGGTGTATGGGTTTTGAACTAAAAAATAGGCATATCAAAGGCATATTCTTAAAAGCTTAATTTCCAATGCATCAACAATATACCTGAATATGAGGCACTAATTTTAGGATTGTAGGCTTTGAAGAGGTAGCTAAAAGGATTTCAGTACATGGTGATTCAGAACTCATCATAAATCAGATTAAAGGTGAGTATTCAGCTAAACATCCTAGGTTAAGGGCCTATAGAAATGTTGTTTTGGATTTTTTGGAGTGTTTTCCAGAGTATCAGATGTCTTCGATTCCAAGAAGTCAAAATATCTTAGCTGATGAATTGGCTACTTCAAAAAGTACCTATAAGATTCCCTTCCATCCCAATAAAAAAAATGAGTCAAAAGTGAAACATAGACTGATTTTCCCTGATAATATTAGATATTGGCAAGTGTTTGGCAGTGATAAACAAGTAGAATTTTTTTTGCAGTTAAAGGAAGAATTTGAGAATGTACATATTGATACAAAAAACATCGTAGATAAGGATACAAATGAAACAGTGTTGAACCAGATGAGTGAGGACCCAGAGGAACTTGAAATCCTACAATTAAAATATAATGTGTTACCAAGGGGTTTGGTGCCACTAGAAGAACTATTTGATTTTAATGATGTGGCTCAAAGCTCAAGATACAAATTTTAGGAGCCAAAGTTGAGCACTGTAATATAGGTACTCAAGATAATCCAAAGATTGTAAATCTTTCCAAGTCTTTACCTCTTGAAGAAAAACATAAGTAAATTTATTTATTGAAAGAATACTCTGATGTTTTTTCATGGGGATACAAAGATTTAAAGGCCTATGATACCAACATTATTCAACATACTATTCCCATCAAAGAGGACCAGAACCTTTCAAACAGAAATTAAGGAGGGTGAATCCTGTTTTGTTACCATTAATAGAAAAAGAGGTAAGAAAAGTTTTTGATGATAAAATTGTTGTACCTTTAAGGTTTTTGAAATGGCTATCAAATATGGTGTGTTACACAACATTTTTTCACTGTCCCTGTACTCCCCATTCCTTGATCATGGAGGAACTCTATAGTGAATCCTACATGCTTTCCCTTCATGAAGAAACTCCCATTGTGTCCCTCTTCATGAGCAGAACAATTCCCTTTTGCACCATTTCCTACAATTCTTTTGTTTTTCCTAGTTTAGAAGACCATCAATAATGACTCTTGTCCTCCTCGCGCCAATATGTAGGGATTAACACTATCCCTAGTGTCGACCGAAGCAACTGAGCTTTGTTCCAGTCGCGCTAATCCTCTTATGGAAAGATTTTTAAATAAGGGGTCGAAGCTTCTAGCTCTAGAAGCTTCGTAACGAAAGTTTGGTAAATGGTTGAGCCGGATGGAGTTGAGGATTTTAGTTTGGCCTCCTTTCCCCTATAAGGATGGAACTAACTCAAGAGATAAGACCTTCTCCTATGAGAAGAGGAACCATCTCCCATCCATTCATGCTATATAAACCTCCATTTTCCCCAAGCACAAGCTAGTGTTAATGTTGGTGTGCTAGTGCTAATTAAGTTTGGAGTAAACAACAAGCTATTCATAGTTGCAACTCTCTAGTTGTGTGAATTTGGTTTAATGAGAAGCCTAAAGGGAAGAGCCTTAAAACTATCATTGTTGAGGCCACCATGGAATGCTAACGAAAGTGTGTGGGAACTTGGTTTTGTCAGAGGAGAACACCAACGTCAAGACAATGGTTGTAATCTCTTCTTGATTCGATATATATGCAAATACCAATTGATTTCCTACATAATGTGTCATCTTACATGTTTATGGCTTAATGTTTCTTGACTTGTTAAGTAGGTTGAATTACAATTTGTCTATTATCACGGTTGTTGCTTGTTGTTGTTTAGTTGTTTCAGGTGTTTGAAGAAGGAAACGAGAGATAGATGGAGTGAGCAAGCAAGGGCATCATCAAATGGGATAAGTGTACTAAGGGGTAGGCCCTCTTAATTGGTTCTAACCTAAGGAAATATTCCATAGAATGTATCGGTTGTGGCTAGAACCATTATCGGGCTAGAGGAATTGTTTGTGTTAGCACTCATAATTTTACTTCACCACAAATTGGCGACTTTGTTGGGGATTCCAATCCTTTTGTTTGTTTGCTTGGAATTTCATGGTTTTGTGTGAACTTTTCTAGTTCTGCTTTTTCCCTTTGGTTCTGTTTGTTTTCCTTTGCTTACTGGTTTGAGTTTAAACTTCATAGTAGCAAGTCTGGTCCCAACTTCATTTTTTTTTTCTTGGCTTCCTCACTCAGCGCATTTAATTCGTCGATAGTCATGCCGAGCAATGTGATATGCTAAGAAACAGTCGCGCTGACCCCCTTTTGGTGCTTGTTGTTAGTTAGGCAGTCGCGCCGATGCCTGTAAGTGAAGATAAGGGTTTTCCCCAAATCTTGGCTAGTGTGTTTTTCTCATGATTTTGACCCTGTGAGCCTTTTAGATCGTCTTCTCCCTGACTAGAAAGTTGCTTTTCATTTGGTTTGTTTGCTTGTTGATTTGTCATCTTTCTGCTTGATTTCTTGGGTCATTGGATGGTTAGTGGCACTAGGGCATCTAGATTGTCATCCATTCAGCTGATTGTGAACTCAGTGAGTCGAGTTGTTTGTTCATTTACTCCTTTCATTTCGTTTGCGGTCTTGCTACGGCTTTTACCTCCATTACACAAGTTCAATAAGTTTTCATTTTCTTGTCTAAATGTTTCTTTTCCGACATGGATCAGATTGCTTATCTTGTTTTTGGTAAAGTCGGTGTTTCATTAGTTTGAAAGAGATTCTCTTTTCATGTTTCATTTGCTTGAAGAGCTAATTGTCTCAAAAACTTTTTCATTGAAGTGTTGTATGAGGAAAATTCATTTCATTGTTTCATAAAAAGTATAAAATTCTAGTTTGTTGTATCAATATGCTATGGTAGTTAGCATCATTGATGACCAGGATTGCATTGGCACTTGAAAAGAAAATGAACTCTCTTTTCTTTTGAAAGGACTTTTAGAAATGTACTTGTCAGGAAATTAGGAATTGGAATGTATTTTTCATTAGTTTATTTTCTCAAAAAATGAACTAGTGAAAGATCATTTTGTTTTCAATTGCTTGGTTGTTTGCATTTGATTGTGTGTTTTCTACCCTCTCTAGTGTAGAAATCTTCTGTGGCTAGATCTAGATCTAGGCGGCTAGGTTTTAGTTCTAATCTTCTGCAGCAAGATCTAAATCTAATCTTATCTTCTGCTTTATTTCTTTGCGGCTGGGTTCTACGGGCAAGTAAAATATGGCTCCCAGCTTCGCGAAAATTGCTGCTGGCTCATCCGCCGCTTCTGGAGGGCAAGCTCCTGCCCATATCGTCAGTGAAGCCCCAGCTCCCACTGTCCAGGTGGTCTAGGCCTCACTCGATGAGGCTTTGAAGTTTTCTGAAAGTGCCCTAATCTGCTGGTTCAATGGTTTTTGGCCGCGACTGACAGCTCTCCACGACTGGATCTCGGAGGTATGGAAGCCTGTCATTTCTGATGAAATTAATATCTACCCCTGTGCTAGGGGTTTCTTTATAGTAGATTTTGAAAATCCTGAAAGCAGACAATGTATTCTAGATTCGGGTCCTTGGTTTTGGGAAAAATCAGGCCTATTCATGAAGCCATGGAACCCATCATTCGATCCCTCTACAGCAGTCATAACTTCAGCACCAGTTTGGGTGAGATTGCCAAGCCTACCTTTGCATCTTTGGAATCTCTTGTCGCTAAAAGCCATTGGAGATGCAATTGGGAAATTTTACTGCAGGTGCCCAGAAACAGAGGAATATGCAAGAACCACCTATGCACGCATCTGTGTGGAAATGGATTTCAGCACCGGATTCCCAGCTGAAATAAACCTAACAAGTAAAGACTATGTGTGGAACCAGAAACTCGATTACGAAAGTGTCCTCTTCAGATGTCGATCCTGCTTTGAGACAGGGCATCTAGTCAAAAATTGCCCAAAAGCCTCCCAGAAAAACTCTGCTAGAAACAACCACCACAGATCTACATGGTGGGAAGGAGCACAAAAAAAACACTATACTGTCACCAAAGAAGAATACTCTGGAGAAAACTCTGAATCACAAGAAATCGAGCACGAAAGAAACAACTCTCAAGACAGGCAAGGAGAAAGCCCCGCCCAAAAAATCAACAATTATGAGGATTCTACTGCACAAAATAAGTCTTCATTTAATAGCAAAGCAGATCTCCTAGACCAAACTTCTTCTCCGACCATCTTCAAAAGGACAAACACAATAAATCGCGAAGCTAAGACACCAATGTCCCAGACAATTCATCGAATTGAAAGGGTCTTGTCTCATTTAGTTTCATTTACGGTTTTTTGAGTCACATCGCTAAGGCCTGAAAACTGAGACATAGCTTAAGATAAAATTTAAAATGAACTTAATTAACCTAAGGCACATTTGAAATCTAATGATCACATCTAGAAGGTCTAGGCTAGAGACGTGTTCCAGTGTCTTTAAACCTGGTAGCTATTGTTATCTTCGGCACTAGACAATGTTAGTACGGATTTGTGCTCCCCGTACCGCCGAGTATATAACGGGGGACCCCTCTAGGCTACAATCCCTTATCCAGAGGAAGCCGAGTCGGACGCCTTGCAAATGTGATACACCAAACACAACATTTAGGGAGATTGCTTGCCCATACTTCTTGGTTCGCCAGGAGGTATTCTGCAGTTCACGGTTGCCTGGTAATCCTTTTTAACTAGACCATCCGGAGTAGTCATTTGATCTTATTAACTCATTAAACCTAAAAGACAATTCGATTGCTTTTCCTTTCGAGCTCATTTCCAATCTAACGTGATAGATTCATCTTTATTTCTTTCTCAACTCTTAAAACATGAAAGAGCACCAGTCTATTTATGCATCTTAATAAATTTATTGCCCACGATATTATAACATCATGTTAGTATTTTCTAGACCAAATCATGAGTTTCTCTTAAAGAAAATTTTAAAGCCTTGAAGTTTATCTCTCTCTTTTCCTGTTAACTAAGACAAGGTCATCGTGGCTAAACCATCTGGTTCACCTAGTTCCTCTTCCTCTCCTTCGTCTAAAAGATTTCCTGAGGAGATGTTTCCTGAATTACCAGAGTCACTCGAGGACCAAGGTGTTGAACTTGGAATTGTTCTAAGCATTCAACCTTTTTCATCTCGTCCTTCACATACTTCAGATACTGGGTCACCTACTGATTTTGGCCTGGAATCTCCAGACAATCCCGTTCAAACTCCTAAGAGTTTGCCAACAAATAATAGTTAGCTTGGACTAGTTATCTATTCTCTGAATCCTTTGTTCGACCTTGTTGTGATATCACCACAACGTCCGTACAGTACATACGATCAGCCGGGTGTTCCTTTGGAATTATCCCCTCCAACCTCTTCGGTCGTTCGCCGTTGCTTGTTCCCAGATATGGAACCTGAAGGTGATGCTCCAGTCAGCTCTCCGGATGAGTCAGAAGTTTCTACTCTACACACTATTGAGGAGGAAGAACATCCTTTTCCTCCTAAAGGTTTCCCCTATATAGGGAGCATTCCTATTAGTGTGCATCGAGAATTGTCACCTAATTATGTATCCTTGGCACAATTTGTTTCAGGTACACCTATTGCCTCATCACTTTATCATAACCTTGTTTGGGCATCTCGCACCATGCCTACTATAGGTCTGTTCATTGCAAACTTGACCTCCCAACCAGCTGTTACCTTAGTCTTGGTGCAACCCACCATTCCGAACCCTCTTGTATCGTCCATCCCAGTTACCTGTCCAGTTCAATCATCGGTCTCTATTAGTTCCTCAATCACTCCAGTTAGAGGCCAAGCTGTGCCACCACCTGGGGGAAGAATCTGAATGTTTCTATGGTGTGAGGAGCCACCAATGTGAATAGCTCATAGGCTCACATGCTTGGTATGAACCAGCCTTCTTTTGGCATTGTTCAAAATCCCATTGGTCCGTTTGGGTCAAGAAATTTCCAGTATCAACAGCCTTATGAGGCTCAAGTTCAATACCAAAATCCTTACATTCCATATGGTTCTCAAGGAATGGTTAATCCGACTTACGCTCTTTAGTCTCGGTAGTATGTTCAGCATGGCTCATCCACTTTCCAGGGTGGCTATGGTTAGATTCAGTTCAGAAATTTTCCGGGCATTGTTCAACTACCCTTGCAACAACAAGGACAACCTCTGCAGTAACAAGAGCAACCTTTGTTGCAGCAAGGGCCATCCACGCAACATCAAGGGAAAATGATCCCACAGAAAGGTTAACTGTAACAACCGCAGGGGAAACCCTCACAATAGTTGCAACAAACTGTGTAGTAGTCGATGTAGTATGCTCCGCAAACCTCCCAACCTATGTCCTCGTAGGGCCAACCTCTGTAGCCATAGGGACAACTTTTGTAACCGCAAGGCCAACCCTTGCAGCAGCAAAACCAACCTGGGCAACAACAACCCTTATATACATATCATCAGGGTTAGCCCTTGCAAGGGCAAGGCCAGGGTCAAGTCCTGCAGCCGCAGGCCCAAAATCCTAATGTCCTAGGTCAACAGGTCTAGAATCCTTTTGGCCAAGGGCAGCACGTACAAAATCCATATGTCCAAGGGCAAGAAGTGTACAATCCTTATGCCCAAGGGCAACAGGTCCAAAATCCTCTTATTCAGGGGCAACAGGTTCACAACATGTATGTGCAGGGACAACATATACAATATCCATATGTCCAAGGTCAACAGCCAACAACCTCTTAACCTGTATATTTCTTATCAACAACCTATGACTGGATAGTTCCAAGGTATTCAAGGTCAAAACCCTCCCTATGGCTAAGGTAACCCACAATGGGGACAAAATCAAATGCCATATGGCCAAAATCCCCCACTGTGGGGCCAAAATCCTTACCAGCAGGGATGGACTCCTCCGGTTTGACCCGCTTACCGACCTCCAATGCCTTTTAATACCCAATTTCTATTCTTAGCGACACTAGAGTTGCTAGATGTATCTTGCCTTATGAATGATCCAATTCTTCATTCGCCATACTGGCCTTCGGTTCTGTCCAAGATCCTAAGTGATTGTCTTAAGTTCGATGGTAAAGAAAAAGAAGATCCTCAAGCCCACATGATGACATATCACCTCTGGTGCTCTTCAAATTCTTACGTTTATGATTCTATTCGTCTCCGTATTTTCTAACGAACCCTCACAGTTTCTGTAGCCAAGTGGTACATCGAGCTTCCTTGAAGTACTTACGATGACTTTAACTCTTTAGCCATGGCTTTCCTCTCGCATTTCCAATTGCCGGTTCACTATGAAACTGACACCTATTTGCTCACATTTCTTAAGCAAGATACTACGACACACTTCTCTAATCACATCCATGAATGGAGACATAGACATCGCCTGATCAAATTCGAGATTGTTGATCAATTGCTCATCAAATGGTTCAATTTCTCGCAATATAACTATGGGTGGGTGCGTTACTAAAGAACAAGCCATTTATAATGCCCAGTACTTAGATCTAGTTTACTCTAAATGTGGAACTTTGTATGAGTTATTACCCAATGCTCCACGACCATCATCCGATCCCATGGCATCAAAGTCGCAAACTACACCTCATGTTGATGGAGTCATTGGTTCAGTGTCCCAGACCTCTGCTAAATGTTCTTCCAAATAGAAGTCAGTCTCAAACACTGTTTCCAATAGTTCCTCCTAGAATCCACCTAGCCCTAGTAAAACCTTAGAGGTCCACGTTGTCCAGTCTACCACAACGGACAAATCCTCGAAAGGTAAGAAGAAAGGCAAAGGCAAGGGTAAAGCTGATGCCCCAAAATAAGGTCCTCCTAAATCATTTATTGGTGATTCTTCACAATGAAAGCCTAAGTATCCGTGCCTCATTTTTGAGGAGGATCACTATACCAAGGATTGTCCCCGATGATTCGAAGTTAGTCGTTTTCTCAAAGGGACCCTAGCTGTCCTAAAACAGCCATTTCCATCTCGACAAACCCAAATGGTAGATCAACTTCAATCATCTGCTTCCTCGAGATCTCAAGTGTTCATGATGTGTACGCCTATTAATGTGGATACTAGATCAAAAGATTACCAAACTCGTGCTCTGACAGCCAGGAAAGAGAAAGAAGCCACCCCTTCTTATTCTTCCCTGAGTTCTGGCACTCTTCATATCGAGCACCCTAACCCTGATTCCGCTATACAGCCACCCTCTTGAGGTGTGGTAAGGAAATCCTCGTACAATACCAATGCTCAATCCTCTTAACACTATAATATTGTTGAGGATTTGGCTCAAGCGCCATTATCTATGTCGGCTCTCGAGGTGCTCCAAAGCTTCCCATCACAACAGATATCTTTGCTGTCAGCTATTGGGGGTATTGATCCTACCGATTCCAATTTGACATGTTTTGATCTAGAGAACCATGTTTTGCGCCTGTCTCATCAGATTTCCTTTCTCATTTAGGTAATCATCAATGAGAAGACCATCCATAGGTCTATCATAGATGAAGGTGCTTCTACCTGCATCATGTCAATCGCATGCTGGAAGGCCATTGGTTATCCTACTTTGAACCAATACCCGAACACTTTGGAAGCTTTCGATGGGCGCGATTTGCGACCCTTCGACGTCTTACTTAACCTTGCCATTACTCTGGAGGGAAAGACAATACAAGTTCAGGTAGATATTGTTGATGCTAATCTCAATTATAATCTTCTACTAGGCCGGAGCTAGACCCATGCCATGCATACTGTAGCCTTCTCCCTATTCTGCGTGATTCATTTTCCCCATCAAGGGAAGATTTTCATTGTCGACCAGCTGTCCTTCTTTGCCTCTTCCTCCTCAGATGGCAATGTTCTGTACATCAAGCACACTGGTGCTCCCTATGAGAGTGTGGGGGCAGGTCTTTTTAAAGATTCTACCTTAATGGGAATTTTTTCACTCCCACCTCCTCATGTTGCCTCTGTCAACATGATCTCGGTCAAATCTGACCCTTGGGTCATACCTTCACTAGATCTTGTTGATACTTGGGGCGAGGTTATGCCACTTAGTCCTTCCAAAATCAACTATTTGGATACTATTTCAGCATCAAGTTCCGCATCCTCTTATTCTTCTATTTCAAAGACCTCTCTCAATATGTATTCTCAATCCCCATGGCTTGGCACTTTGGAATCTCTTGATCCCTTAATCGAGACTTTTCTTGCTGACGAAGGTATCATGGAAGTAATGTCTCTCGAGGAACCACCTTGGAATGATACTCATCATCATTCCTCGTTCTTGCCTTGCCTGGAAGTCACGTCTACTAGTCTCGAAGAGTTCTCTTTTCCATTTCCTTCCCTCCCACTTCTACCATCGATCATGACTAATGAAGTATGGTCAGAAGGAAATTTGGGTAGTATTACCCAAACGATGCCGATTGATATTTCTATCAAGCCTAGTATCGTTGAACATGTCCATATCGGGGTAACTTGTTCTCCGGATGAGATCAAGACCTATACTCGCTTGTTTCAATAATTCCATGATGTGTTTGCCTGGTCCTACGAATAAATACCTGGCATTGATCCTAGCATTGTGGTGCACTAAATACCAACTTATCCTCATGCGAAGCCCATTCGCCAATGGCTCCACCTAGTGCACCCTATGAAGGCTGTCACTATCAAGGGTGAAGTTGAAAAACTTCTCAAAGTTGGATTCATCTAGCTGATCCCTCTTATAGATTGGGTGTCAAATATTGTCCTGGTGACGAAAAACAAGGCACGATCAACGTTTGCGTTGATTATCATGATCTCAATCGTGCCTGTCCTAAGGATAACTACCCCACTCCCTTCATTGATCAAATCATTGATGAATGTGCTGGGAGAGAATTTTTTTCGTTTATGGATGGTTTTTCTGGTTACAACTAGATTAACGTTGCACCGGCTGATCAAGAAAAGACAACTTTTATCTGTCCATGGGGTACGTTTGCATACAAAAATCTCCATTTTGACCTCAAAAATGCTGGGGCTACATTTGAATGGGTGATGTCCTATGCGTTTCACGATATTTTCAATATCATTCAGCGTTACTTGGATGACCTTCCCACTCATTCTCATAAGTGCCAAGATCACCCTGACCATCTTCAGTAGATTTTTCTTCGTTGTAGACACTACAACATTCGGTTAAACCCACATAAATGTGTTTCTGCATAGAATCTGAACGACTCCTCAACGTTATCGTTTCCAAGGATGGTATTCACCTTGATTCGCTTAAAGTTGAGGCCATTGTAAATTTACTCCCTCCATCTTCATTGCACCAACTATAGAGCCTGCAAGGAAACTAGAAATTTCTCCATCGTTTTATACCTAATTATGTTGGGCTAGCTATAAGATTTACCCAGTTGCTCAAACAAGGAACGCCCTTTGCCTGGGATGAGGTTGCCAAAAAATCTTTCAATGATCTGAAGGCTGTCCTTGTAAATGCTCCTTTGCTGCATCCCCCAGATTATCATCGATATTACTTCCTTTACCTAGTTGCAGCCCCTGGCACCATTGCTATGGTCTTAGTCCCAGACGATGATGAACGCAATGAACATGTTATCCACTACCTTAGTCATAATCTACTCGACACTAAAACACATTATGCCCATGTCGAGAAGTTGGATTTGGCTTACGTCCAAGCTGTTCAATGCTTTCGACACTACATCCTATTATGCACTACTACTATGATTTATGAACGCAAACCCACAACCTACATCCTGACTCGTCAGTTGCCGGGGGGAAAGTATTCTAAATGGATTGTTATCATGAAAGAATTCGATTTGGTATTTACCACTGCCAAATCTAGGAAGTCACTAGCTCTTGCCGAGTTGATTTGTTCCCTTCCTTCTACGCCTCTCCCTACTGGTGCAGATGAACAACTTTCAGATGAGACTCTTTTCCTGATCAACACCCTTGATCCATGGTACGGTGATATCATTGTGTATCTCTAGACATCCACGTTCCGGTCCGCATTGACTAAGGATGATTGTTGACAGATTCAACATCACTCCCAACCCTACCGTATTATTGGCGATACTTTATACCATGTCGGTGTCGATTCAGTTCTTCGCCGATGCCTTACTCTCAAGGAGGCTGAGAGAGTTCTCAATGACTGCCACTCTGGGGCATGGCGGTCATATGTCTAGTTATGCTATCACTCAAAAAATCCTTCACGCTAGTTATTTTTGGTTGTCCATTTTTAAGGACTGCATCCTTGCTGTTTGCAAGTGCCATGCATGCCAAATTTACCAACGTAAGATGCATGCCCCACCCACTCATCTACACCCTATCATTACCGTTGGTCCTTTTGCCAAATGGGGCATTGACTATATGACATGTAACCCTCGTTCGGCTGGGGGGCATGGTTATATTATCATTGTTGTGGATTATTTCACCAAATGGGCCGAAGCGATGCCTACATACTCTGCTGACGGTAAAACGATGACTCAATTCCTTTTCAATCATGTTATTTCTAAGATCGACGTACCTCAAGCCATTGTCACAGATCATGGCGCCCATTTTAGAGATTACATGATGGCTGAGCTGACCTCTGTGCTAGGTTTGTGCCATGATGGTTCAACCTCGTACTACCCTCAGGCCAACATCTAAGTTGAAGCTGTGAACAAGGTTTTGGTTACAATGCTTCAACGTACTATTGGGATGCACAAGTGAAATTGGCATCTCATGCTCTTTTAAGTTCTGTGAGCTTACCGAACCTCGACAAAAGACGCAACTGGTTTCACACCATTCCAGCTTGTCTACGCTCTAGAAGTAACATTGCCGATTGAATGCGAGATTCCTTCACTCAAGCTAGTTGTCGAAATTCTCCCCAAAACATCACCTTAGGAAGAGTGCCTCTTATATTTAGAATGACTGGATGAGACTCGTCGTTTCCCTACTTTGGTTATTGAAGCACAAAATAAATGAGTCAAGTCCCATTTCGATCAATCGGTCTCCCCTCGTGCATTCTCCGAGGGTGATTTGGCTTTACTATACGACTAAGCTAATGATAAGTTGGGGGCAGGAAAGTTTGAGCCCATGTGGCACGGACCCTACATTGTAAAATTTGTTTTGCAAAAGGGGGTCTATGAGCTTATTGATTATGAAGGAAATCCTCTAGACAAGCCTCGAAATGAGCTTTACCTCAAGAAGTACTATTCTTACGTCATCTTGCATGGTGACTTGTGTACATTAGTGTGTCATTCATTTTTGTGTAGTATGGTTTGGTGTGTTAATTTTCAAACAAATTTCATGTTTACTATGTTTTCCCTGCTTTGTAGATGTCTGTGACTCCCCACATCGGTTTCATTGATGGTGCTTGTCATAGTACCCGGAACCTATCATCTGCAGCATGGGATATTTACGACCCTCATAGTGAGTTGATTGATCTTCAAGGTATCTGTTTAGGTCATCGAATACAGTGTGGTCATCGAACTGTTGTCATAAGCCATTTCTCTTGACATTCAAGAGTTGGTTGTCAACTTGGATTCATAGCTTGTCGTCCTTCAACTCAACGGACAATATTCCATCAAAAACCCTCATATATTGAGAATGTATCTCCGTATTCGTCTACTAGAAAGACATTTTGATTACATTACACATTATCATATTCCTAGATGCATGAATATGTTGACAGATGCATTAGCTAATTATGTGTTGGATAGAAATTCACGAAACATGTGAAAAGCTAAGAAAAATCGTTTGTACCATAGTAAGCAAGAAAATAAAGCATATATATATATATATATATATATAGATATATATGGTGATAATGTTTGATATATCAAAACCCCAAAAAAATAATATGTGTGTCCAAAATAACATCAGTGGCTCACAGGCCTCATATATCTGTGGCACACAGGCCTCAAAAATGTTAAATGTTGGACCTAGGAACTAATCAACATGGTGATTATGGTAGCATGACACTGCTCATGCAACATGAGTAAAAAATTGACAGATTCGATCCGATACTCCCACCATGTGTCTGTGGTATTGGTGAGGAATGTCTCCCACCCGAGCATACTTTGGGATACCACGAGTCAACCCCTCAAGGTTCCTCATGATCTCCTCCTTGTTGTCACTCCCCTCCTAATAAGGAGCGACAACATCAAATTGGCAAGCGACGCACTTGGCTATTGGGAACATCCCAGCAGGATGCTGGTCCAACATCTGCATTAACAAAATGAAATGTTATAAACACACACACACACACACACACACACACAGATATATATATATATATATATATATATATATATAATATATAAAAATATATACAAAACAAAAAATATATATATAAATTAAAAAATATATTTTTTACCTTCATCATCAAAATCCTCTCCATCTGGCAGCGGCATGTCTAGATCTCCATGAAAGTCGGTGCCACTGTATGGCCAGTCCTCCACAACGATCAGATATCATTATAGCCATGAAAAGAAGGCATGCCTGTACGACATGTGCTATCCCCTAGTGATCCTGGGCATCAAATGACTCCAGTGGGCCATTCGTGGGTCGTGTGGCATGGGAAGATCTACCTCAGTCAACTAATACTCTAACAATGACACCCATTCCAAGAAAAATGTCACTAGTACGGATCCGAAGCAAAATTGATTCAGATTCCACACCTTAGCTTTCATTAGCTGGCGTTTCATGTTGATATTCATGGCTTCTACCCAATTGAAGATCATCGGTGCTATGTAGTTGATGGCATAGAGGAATTTTGACTTGTTAGTCTCATGCACTGCCTGGGACCTCGCCGCTCTGATGATAGTCAGTAGTAGCACTCTTAGTGTCAGATCTCGGATGGTGGAAATCTCAATATTGCCACTCTTGGATTTGAGGGCTTTGGGAAATGTTCGGCAAGCAGCATGGACATGCTTGCCCCAATCGGTCATGGCCCATATAAGTTGATTGGTTCCCCTCTCCAGGATAGCCCTGTGATGAAATATATGTCTGAAGTTTCTAACTCCAACTCTTGGTCACCAATGACGAATATTTCCCAATTTATGTCCCCGAGACTAATTAGGTATTGAAGTAGCTCAGGTTGGGCCTGCATCCCTGGTGTAAGAAAAAACTTGAGGAGCCCACATTCCCTCAAAGCGTTCAAGAAATTTGGACCATTCAGTGCCTAAGCATCCACATCCTTGTGCTCACGTTCTTTTTAGTCTACCATTTTCGATGATTCTTTCCTGCAAAAACCATAGATTTAAGTCAATAATCATTTTTCTCCCATAAATTTCAAATTCCAACGGTAGTTTTGAGGGGAAATTGGTTTTTTCCCTATTCACGGCGCTAGCACACCTATTTTAAAAACAGTTGTGGCAATGGTGTGATAGGTTGTTTTAATTACCCTCGGTCGACGCGATTCCAAGCCCATAAGTCGCGCCAGCTGAGGGCAAAAAACTTTTGAGAAATCCTCCCTCAAAAATCCAAAAAATGGTTAAAAACAAGAATAAAAGGTATGAAAACGAAGCTTAGGGCTTTGGCTCTTACCTGTAACTGCTGGCTCGACGAATGACCTCCTAGATCTCTCGCAATATGGTCTGGAACAATTAGGAAAAAATTAAGTAAAAGGTCTTTCACAGCAAGGTAAAATAGTAAATGGTAAAAAATATTTACTTTCCCTCCCTTTTATTCGGTTTTTCATGAAATATTAGGTTTTATAAATGTTTTGACCTATTTTGCCTCAAGAATTGGATAATTCACTTTAGCTTTTTCGCAGCGAAAGGTGATGGATGTTCAACGATGATGTCGAGTCACATTTTAGCTATTTTCTCGACTCGTAAAACTCATATGAAAAGATTGCCGAGTATTTTTCCGTTTTGACTCGTAAAAGAGAATAAAACGGGGGGTCTACTTTCAAGCTCTTTTCCGACCCTTTAGAAACAAAATGATAGCTGAGCCCTTGTCATTTTGAGCTCGTTAATGGATGCGAAACGTCGTGTGCCTAGTATAAGTGTACCCCTTTTTTCGGGTTGGATGCACTATTTACGAAAAAGATTCTCCTTAATTGAAATGGTCAAGCGGTTCTCTCAAGTATCGTTTTCTCCATTTTCGGTTTTGAGAGACACAAATGTATGAAAAGGGACTATGTGGAGTTTTCTTTTCCGTGTCCTTTTCAAACTCTCTAAACATGGAAAAGATACCGAGTTACACCTTTGTCAGACTCGTTAAAATATTAAATGACATCGGATTCGTCACCATGACGAACATGAGCTTCTCCTTCATAGGGCGTGTTAAACTTACTAGGTTGGATTTGTCTAAAGGATGAACTTACAGTGCAGGCATATGCTATCCCCTTCAAGATTGTGATTAAAAATAATTGGGGTACTTGGAAGAAATGGAGGGGGAAAATGTGGAAATCTAATCAGTTGTGTAAGTAGCTCACTCTTGAACATGACACTTTCTGCTTTGTGTCGAGATGGGATATCCTTCTTTTTATCGTTGACCTTCTTGGGTTGGGCCGTTCATTTTTTCCTTCCATTTTATCTTTGCCACATCATCATGACCACTGATCCTATGGATCCAAAAGCTACCAAACTTCTAGTCGTGTCGCCGATATGTTCAAGAGTTGTCCTTCTGCAGTTACACTTACCCCTGATTCTTTGTATCATCCAAAATAATTTTGCATCCCTTTGTCTCGTGTCGATGATGTGGGATACATTATGGCCCTCCTTCGACACAGTCGCTTCCTGTCAACTTCAACTCATTATCTGGGAAGTTGACCGAGATACTCCCTTCTAGTACCTTAGAGCTTGCATGCCCTAATGGCGAGTTCTTCGCACTCGACGACAAGTTCACATCATTGGCTTTCGATCGAGTGATTTCATGGGTTTTCGACTTCAGTTCCTCTATTCACATTCTGTGGATTGTGCTGATAGTACCTTGAGAACCATTGTCATTATTGGTGGTTTCTCTCGTGCTTGTTAACAGTTTACATCATTGACTGGTAATCAAGCGACTTTCTAGCATGTTCGACATCAACACATCTATTCACATGTTAGAATTTGTACTTTGATCAGGTTGTGTTGGAGCGAAAGACCCTGGGCTCAGATCACAAAAGTCCAGGTTGCAAAGTGATGTGACATGGTTATGTTGATATACATGTCTCTTTCAGATGGATGGCTGCGACCATACCATGAGTTATCATATGTGATCCTTCTCATTATTGGATGGCTGCGACCATACCTTGGTTTCGATATGATCCTCTTTATAGGATGGTTGCGCCCATGCCTGTATCCATTTACAGGATCATTCTCTGGATGGATGTGTCCATACCATGATTCATGTATCATTTGACAGATTTTTTAGTTATGTATATTTATTTGTACTTTCTTGCAGGTTTTCTGACAATAGACTCTGGTTCCTTGCACTGATTCATAAAGCATTTCATCCCTCACTCTAAGTCCAACCTTCATGCTTTAGGGGGCATATGTTACACAACATTTTGTCACTGTCCCTATACTCCCCATTCTTTGATCCTAGAGGACCTCTAAAGTGAACCCTAAATGCTTTCCCTTCATGAAGAAACTCCCATTGTTTCCCTCTTCTTGAGCAGAACAATTCCCTTTTGCACCATTTCCCACAAATCTTCTATTTTTCCCAGTTTACGAGATTGGCACTAATGGAATTTTTCCTCCTCGTGCTGATATGCAGGGATTAACACTATACCTAGTGCTGACAGGAGCGACTAAGATTTGTTCCAGTTGCACCAATCCTCTTATGGAAAGTCTTTTAAATAAGGGGTCGAAGCTTCTAGCTCTAGAATCTTCGTAATGGAAGTCTAGTAAATGGTTAAGCCGGATGGAGTCAAGGATGTTAATTTGGGCTCCTTTCCCCTATAAGGATGGAACTACCTTAAGAGATAAGACCTTCTCCCATGAGAAGAGGAACCATCTGCCATCCATTCATGCTATATAAACCTCCATTTTTCCCAAGCACAAGCTAGTTTTAATGTTGGTGTGCTAGTGCTAATTAAGTTTCGAGTAAACATCAAGCTATTCATAGTTGTAGCTCTCTAGTTGTGTGAGGGAGAAGTGTGAATTTGGTTTAGTGAGAAGCCTAAAGGGAAGAGCCTTAAAACTATCATTATTGAGGCCATCATGGAATGCTAATGGAAGTGTATGGGAACCTAGTTTTGTCGGAGAAGAAAAACAACGTCAAGACAATGGTTGTAATCTCTTCTTGATTCAATATATATGCAACTATGGATTAGTTTCCTACATAATCTGTCATCTTACATGTTTATGTCTGAATGTTTAATGAATTGTTAAGTAGATTGAATTACAATTTGTCTATTATCATAGTTGTTGTTTACTTGTTTCAGGTGTTTGAAGAAGGAAACAAAAGATAGCTGGAGTGAGCAAGAAAGGTCATCATCAAATGAGATAAGAGTACTAAGAGGTAGGCCCTCTTAATTGGCTCTAACCTAAGGAAATCTTCCATAGAATGTATCAGTTGTGGCTAGACCCATTATCGAGCTAGAGGAATTGTTTGTGTCCACACTCATAATTTTACTTCACCACAAGTGCAAATGAGGAAAAAGACTAGGGAAATAAGATTATGTGTGGATTTACGAAACTTAAATAAAGTTTCTCTTAAAGATAACTACCCTTGACCGAAAATGGATAATATTCTATATATGGTTCTAGCAGAATTCTATTGCTTGATGGCTTTTCAGGTTACAAGCAAATTCTGGTGCATCTAGATTATCAGCACAAAACAAATTTCACAACACCACAGGGAGCCTTCATGTATTTGAATATGACCTTTGGGCTTATGAATGCAGGACCAACTTTTCAGAGAGAAATGGATATTTCTTTCACAGATGAGAAGAATAGATTTATTGTGATATACCTAGATGACATCATTGTGTTCTCCGAAACTGATGAGGATAATCTCTTTCATTTAAAAATATTTTTTGAGAAATGTAGGAAATTTGGTATCTGCTTAAACCCTAAGAATTATTTGTTTAGTTTATAAGAATGTAAACTACTTGGTCACATAATTTCAAAAGATGGTATCTGAGTTGACCCAAGTAGAATTGAAGCTATTATGAAAATTGATCCACCTAGGAACAAAAACGAAGTTGTAACATCCCTGGTTAAAAATCCATCTAAAAATATATAAGGCCACGGTGAATGGGACACATATTCCAACCTGAATGGTGGGGGAAACATCATAGTAGATGCTGATTCAGTTTATTATGGCTAACGAAATTGGCAAAGGAAATTGCTAAGGCTTTGGAAAGGCACGAAGCATTTATTCGCATTTTATTTATGAAAATAAAGGAAATTAGGAGAAAAGGAAGGTGAAATGTCACAGGTGGCATGTGAGGAGTAAAATGAAGGAAAATAATGGAAAATGAAGAAAATTGAGGCCTCATTAATAAAAAGGCTTTTGTCGATCAGTTGGAAAACTCTTGGCTCAAGCTTGGTTAGTTGAGTTTTGTAGTTCTCTCATTATTCTCTCCCTCTCCCTCTCTCTCTCACTCTTGGACACTTAGAGGTTTCTTGGAGCACTCTTGGAGGGTGTGGCATACTTGGATTCTTGGAGCAAGAAGGAAAAGGAAGAGACAGAAAGTGCAAGAATGCATTGGGATTAGCAGCTACATCAGATTTTCTTGCAGGTACCAAGTTACATGTATGATTTCTTCACTAGTTTTGGCATGCATGGCATATGCATGTGAATTATTGGTTGTGATATGTCATTGGCATGGAGGATTGCCTAGATTGACAGTGGGATGCCTAGCCTTGCCATTTCCTAGATAGCCATGGTGATTGTGGGTTTACTTTCATTGTTTTTTTTGGTTGGTTCTCATGTTTCCTTAGCTTGGGTTGAGTTACTAGTTCCTGGAGCCTTGGTTGGACAAATGCCCTAGAGCCCTATAACAACTTGGGTTGAGTTACTAGTCCTGTAGCCTTGGTTGGACAAATTCTCTTTAACCTTGGTGGGTTGAGTTATTAGTCCAGGAGCCTTGGTTGGACAAATGCTCTAGAGCCCGGGGGAAGCCACGGGTTGAGTTACTAGTCCTGGAGCCTTTGTTGGAACAAATTCTTTGATCCTTGGATGGCTGGGATAGAGAACGACCTAATGATGGTTTGTGATGTCTGACCATGAGGTGGAATCACTGTTTGATGGGTTTAGGTGGATGGAGTTTGGAATCCCTAGATGAGTTTTGATTGATGTGTTCTATGAGATCCCACATTCATGCTTGGAATATGGCACGAGGGTGAATGGCTGATGACAGATTTGGCTCAGCCATTCTATGGTCGGATGGAACATGGGAGCCCAATCCCGGGTTTTTATTTTGCATGATTAATGAAAGGTTATTTCTCCTTGTATTTCCATGATCATTTTGATGGATTATATGTGGTCTATATGGCTGTACTTTCATTGGTATTTATGTCCCTATTACATTGGTTATGCATATGTTTTATGACAACAATTATGTATGGATCTCATCATGTTTTTAATTGTAAATGGATGAACAATGTATCTATGGTCTAATGGATGGAATGGACGTTAATGTGTTGAGGCATCAATGCTTCATGGTGAATCTCAGATAAGTATGAGACCCCTATGCTCAGAGATGTTATTTACACACATAGTTTACATATTCATGATGACAAGTATCTAGGCAAGATCTTAAACAAGTATTTTATTTAGTACTGTCATTTCCATGTTATTTTATTGTTCTGAAGAGATGGTTCAATTCTAGGCAGTGACTTGGAATTTGGGCCTGAAAAAGTGGCTCAAATCTCGAGGACGCTAGCATAACACTAACTAAATGAGTCTCTGGATGCTGGCAAGCAAGCCTGTGGGAGAAACTTGGGTTTCTGGAAGTTGTCATGCCTATAACATGAGAGCAAATGAGGCTTAAGTTGTTCAGAATATCAGTGGGACCCAAGGGAAAGCTGTCTAAAGTGTTGGATTGGTTCCTAAGGGTCCTAAAGCTAATGTTGAATGTTTTTATGGTGTGTTTACGTTAATTTCACTTCCTTAACATGATTTATGAGGTCGAATCATATCATAGTGGCCTCTCGTCGCATGTTTTCCTTGGCTGGACGGTTTCTTGGGTATATGTGGGAGGAGGGTGTTACATAGTGGTATCAGAGCTAGTTTGCGTTCACCATGGGTTTGATTTTTGTTCTCTTTGTGTCATATCTAATACCTCGGAGTGGTATTAGAGCATGGTTCACCCCTTGGATTGGATGGGTTGTGTGTTGGTCATGCATTCATTTTGGTTGCATATGTGTTCCTTATGCATGTAGTCCATGTGATTATTGCATTTGCATGGTGTTGATCATGGTTATAGTGATGTCACCATGTGAAGGGTGAAGGTGTTGCCATGGAATATGTGTTCCTGTGTGTATGGTTGATTATGCAGTGTTAGGCACGTTAGTTTTCACATGTTTTTAAGTGCACGTGATGTGGTTGTTGTTGTGATGCATGAGGTCATGGTTTGTGTAGTTGATATTGTTGGAAATTAGATAAACCAATGCTCCTCGTGTGTTTTGTGACATGGAATAACAGCATCTCGTGGATCCTTGTCTCTGGCGATGCAATCGTTGATTAACGCCTGTAGGTTTTGGTCTAAAGGAAATCGCGATTCCCATCAAGTGGTATCAGAGCATAGGTCACGAGTTCGATACACCCAACTCGCGTTGGAGGGGAGATTGTTGGACATTAGATAAACCAATGCTCCTTGTGTGTTTCACGACATGGAATAACCACCTCTCATGGATCCTTATCTATGGTGATGCGATCGTTGATTAACGCTAGCGGGTTTTGGTCTAACAACAATCGTGATTCCCAACAGATATGGTCATGCATTGATGACTAGACTCTAGCTAGAATGATGTGTATATGGTTTAGTACTCATGTGTTATATGTCTATATGCAGTTATTATGCATGCGTGGTCTTGGTTATAGTTAGGTATGAAATGTAGGTCAAACATGCCTTGTGAAGTCATTGTATGCAATTTAGGTCATCATGATGCTATTGGTTGTTATGATGCTTATGTGTTGGCTGAGATAGAGTAGGAGATGCAGATCATCATAATGAGGTTGCAAAATTAGAATTTGGGATAAGATAAGATTTTCATAAAGTTTTGCATGTTGGGTATGCAGGTAAGTAAGTTAAGGATTGTTATATGCATTAGGTTTATATACATTAGGTTTATGTACATATATTTTGATGTTATGGTTATGTACATGATAGATGATAGTTGATTAATGTATTCATATGCACATGTGTCAGATAGTCATGAATGATAGTAACATGTGGTCATACGCATTGTTATTATTGTTTTATGTTAGATAACTTGATGATTAGGTTATATGTTTTTGATGAGCATGGTATATAGATTATTGTTGTTATATGCTAGTAACTTGGTGATTAGGGTTATTACATTAAGATCTTGATGTTATATGTATCATACTAAGTTGGATTGGTCTATGAAAATGGTTAGGGTTATGAAATTCAGGTATGAGTTAATATGTTGTGATATTATGTCATACTAATCTAGATTGACTGTGCATATGTGATTATTACGTATGAATGATAATTGTTTGAGTTTTAGTGACTATTATGGATATCATGATCTTATTTATGTTTGAGTTGATATCTTGTGAAGTTATATCATGATAACTAGATTGATTTTGTAGACAAGATAGCTCCCTTGAGATACATTAAGGTATGAACTTGTTTATGTCAACTACCTTGTGCTTGATTGTTTGATTATGACATCTATTTGGTGTTTGAGTGTTTGGTGACAAGTTGATTCATTTAAAATGGTATGTTTGCAAGTTGGTTGAATGTTTGATGAATTTCATAATATGAGTATGTGTTCCAATGATCTTGTTTTAAGATGATTGTACTAACACATATGTGTTGAGACAATTGATATGTACTTGAACGTAGTTGACAGTTGTAACATTATGTCTAATGAATATGAGTTGACTATGGGTTATGACATGATTGTTTGTAAAATTTGATTTCAAATTGATATGATTGTCTTGATATATGGAACATTGTTGTGGGGAAAAATGCCTATGCAGGACGATCCTATCCACCTAAGGTGTGACAGTGCCTTAGCAACAAATAGAGACAGCTATTCTAGTATTCTTCCTTTATGAATTAAGAATGAAGAGAGATGGATGGACTAACTGGTGTCTTCCGTTTGTCCCTCGATCCGGTTTCTCTTCTCTTTGAGAGTTCCCAGCTACTTGCCTTCTCGCTCGCCCAGCTTCAAGAGGTTTCTGCAAGATCACAAGAAGAGAACACTACACAAGACATGGATTCATATTCATAACTAGTTCAGGATTAGAAATAAACTAAACATACTAATGCAATCATACTTCAAAGATACATCAGTATATAGGAGAAACCAAGATAGCTTTATTGATGAATAACAAGGTTCAGGAAGAGATACAACCCAGAGGGCTCCAATCCAGCATCTCCTTCCCAGCAAATGGAATTCCTATCTTCACGCCCTTCAAAGCATTAAGCACCCAATGATTCCAATCTCAAACCAACAGCAATTCTTTGCAATAACAAAATTCCAGCCTGTAGATCTCATGGAGGAGAGATCCATATATAGATGTTTGGATAGAGGATGAGTCAGCTTGAGATCTGACTAGTTTCCTCTCCCTCTGTCAGTTCTTGATTCCACTTGGAGGTTCTTGCTTCCACTTGGAGATTGGAAACCTCTTACTCATCACCAGTCGAATTCACTGAGGCAAGTGTCATTGAGGAAGATTCTGGAAGCTTCCTGGGTCTTGACACCTCTTGGAATGAACTTGCCATTTGTCAACTCTCGCTCAGCGCACCCTGGTAGTGCTTCTACCTGCGTTGCAGTGCAGGTAGCCAGTGTTGGCTTTGACATTCAGCGCAGACAGCTAGTGGAGCCACTGAATTGATCCTGAATTGACTTCTTTTTGAGCAGTTTCTGGTGGAGAACTTCTGTGAATTGCTATGGTTTGTTAGCCTTGTTCCTCTAGGGGTAGGAACAACATGTTTAGGGACTTTGGATCCCTTAGATTATGGACATTTCATGCTTATAGCTGTAAGGCACAAAAATGTCTATAACAGTTGCCCCCTAAAGTATGAGGCCGTTTATCGGGTGAAATTCTTTATCAGGAGGATCCGAAGTTCATCCAATGCTGGGAGGAGACCTGTAATAAGATACAATACAATACATTATTTTTCATACTGCTTTCATGATCTAGCTGAGGCGGGCATTCCCATGCTCAGCTTTATAAATTCATTTTTCTGTACATAGAACAGATAATCGTCTGATGGTAGACTGATAATTTTGATGAAATTATCATCCTTTGGGTAGGATGATTATCTGCTGCAATGATGTACATGTCAATGTATTTATCTTTCCTGAATATATATCGCAGCCCGGATGGATGAAACTAGATCCGGGGTCTTCAAACTCGTTCCATCTTCACTCTAAGTACAAGTCGATCCATGTGAGAAAATGTTCTCAAGTCGAACATGGAAAGACATCGCTTGATTACCGGTCAATGAGGTAAACCGTTAACAAGCGCGAGAGGAATCACCGATAATGAAAATGACCCTCAAGGTACTGTAGTACAATTCACGTGGTGTGTGGATAAAGGACTTGGCGTTGAACACCACCCAAAATCTTTCGGTCGAAGGTCATTGATGTATACCTGTCGCCGGAAGTGAGAAACTTGCCATTGAGGCATGCAAGCTTCAAAGTACTGAAGGGGTTGTTCCTAGATCAACTTCTTGGATAATGAGCTGATGTCGACAAGAAGCGATTTGTCAAAGGAGGGCCTTAATGAATCCCACATCAATGACACGGAACGGAGCTAATGATTTTGATGGAGGTGAAAACGATCTATGACATATGATTCAGGGAGGCGGTCATGAAAGGATGAAGGATAATGTACGGCAGTGGATGGGACACGGTTGACTTTTCTGAACGACTTATCTTGAACATATGGTGACACTGATGCGATGGATTGGTAGCATTACCCCAAATATGGATGGTATGGCGAGACCATGGATGTGACCAGTGAATGAAACAACCCAACCCGATTGTGGTACGGAGGAAAAGTGTCATGTTCAAGAGCGACTTGCTACCATCAAAGTTTTCTTGAGTTTCTCCCAATTTTCCCCAATCATTGCTGACCAGTACCTCTTTATTTTTTTCAAGCTTGAGGAGGATAACATATGCTTGTTCTATAGCCTGCCCTTCAGGCAAGCCCATCGCTATGTTTTAACGAGCTTAGCGATAGTGAAACTCGTTCTCGTCTAAAGACAAGTTTGCCGCTATTTAATGATTTTAACGAGTCTAACGACAAAGATAACTCAGTTCTTTTCATTTTTAGAGAGTCTGAAAAGATACATAAAGTTAACTCCAAAAGTCCTTTTTCGTCATCTAATCCCTTAGTTCCGAAAAAGTATAAAACAATATAGAAGGGATGAGTTTTCGATAGTTTTAATGAGCCAAATAAAACAAGCGCTCGATCTTTTTGTGCAATAATCCCTCAGGTCCAAAAAGATTAAAATCTAGAGGAGGTATAGCACTTCCTGTCCCTTTAACGAGCTGGAAGGCCAAGGACTCGGCAATCTTTTCATATTTTACGAGTCAGATGAAAAGAGCTTAAAGAAGACTCGTCTTTTGAGGAATGAGTGATGAAACAGGTTAGCAGTTGATTCCAGGTACAGGTTGGAATTTTCCAATCACGGCAGTGTCACAAGGATGGCTAGTGAAATCACTCTTCGCAGCTTTTCCTGAAAATGGGTAAACAATCATATGGAGGTGAATGATCGGCCAATGGAAAAGTGGAGGTGACGGGCAAACACGACCAAGGATTTAATGGCTGATAATATTACATTCACTGTGGTTATTTACCGGGATAGTTCATTTTTTAACGAGCTTAAACGCGGATTGAAACACTTGCTCGATCTTATGTTTATTTTTTAACGAGCATGAACTATGTGCTAAAACTGCTCGGATCTTGCGTTTATTTTTTAACGAGCATGAACTGTGAGCTAAAACTGCTCGATTAACCCAGTCATATGATAAGAGTGTCTCATCAAGATTCTATTTTTTATGGAGCTTCATCTCACGAAGCTTTGCTCCGGATCCTTTCGTTATGCAAGTTCGGAAACGACTAGTCCTACGAGTTTAAAGGGTTAGAGGTCCTAAAAATTTTAAAAATAAATAGCCGCCCCTTGCTTGCACTCCAAAAGGTTTGCATGCCCCCAGTTATAAAACAGGGTTTCAAGGTTACCTCTACTTCACTTCCGCCAAAACAATTGTTTTACCGAGAGAGGCCTACCTCTTTCAGGTTACCAAAGATTGCTCCATTTGCGGCCACGAATAAAACACTTCCTCGGCGATGTCTACCGAAATAGACAAAGGTGAGCGACGATGCCCGCCAACTCACATAACTTTGACAAAAGAATCTTATTCTAGAACAACCCCTCTTCCACTCACAGACGGGGTACGGACTAGTCATATTCTCCCGCGGAAACCTACCCTATACCTAAAGTTTTCCTGCCGAAGCAGACCAGGACGCATGCCCCCTGGGTTCCAGTCATATCCTCCCGGATTACTCGCGCTCATCAGGAGGACGGACCGTGGGTTGAGACATTTCTTGCATGAAGAGACCATTTAGGGATGGTATATGACTATTTGTGATGCGTGATCCGGGAAATGAAAGCTGGTCCACGAGCTTTACCACTCTTCCTTCATGCGGAAAACATATTACTCTAAAGAGTGAGGAGACGACGGCTCCCATGCAATATATATAGTCTCGTCCAAGGAGTAGGTTATAATCCAAGGGTCCTTGAATGACCATCACGTTCATTTGAACGGTCTTCCCTTTCAATGTTATGGGCACATTGGGGAGGATCCCTAAAGGTCGACTGGTTCCTTTATCAAAGCCTGATAGATTTCTCATTTCAGGAAAAAGCGCTGGCGAACCAAGCGCTTTCCAAGCAATGGAGGAAAGGATACTCACAGATTCCCCCTCATCAATGATAGTGCCAGCCATTACCATTCTGTATATTTGAACGATAATTCTGAATGGTATGCTTGCTGGCAAACGGGGTCTGCCTAGTTGGTTCCAGTCGAACGAGACAACTAGGTTGCTGTGTGGAGGTGACCATGCCATCCACTGTTGTCCCTTCTTAGACGAGGCTAAAAGAGTTTTGGAAGAGCGCCCGATTTTACGAGCGCAACTTCCTCCTGGATATCAAAAACTCCTGCCAAGTCCTTCACCAGTTGAGAACCCAGCTGGCCCGCTCAGGTGGTCAGCCGAAGCACCTATCATTGAGGATGAACCGTCTGAATCCATACCTGACGAAAGTCAAAAGGTTGAGGTGGCAGTTGACCCGGTTTTGCCTTCAGAGGCTCTATCCTCGAATGATACCATCACAGAAGAGAATAAAGACGACACCGTCAAGATTCTCTTCGTCAACACAGACTCCGACGAACAAGGGGGAAATTTGCACATTAATTTGTTGTGGGGAAAAATGCCTATGCAGGACGATCCTATCCACCTAAGGTGTGACAGTGCCTTAGCAATAAACAGAGACAACTATTCTAGTATTCTTCCTTTATGAATTAAGAATGAAGAGAGATGGATGGACTAACCGGCGTCTTCCGTTTGTCCCTCGATCCGGTTTCTCTTCTCTTTGAGAGTTCCCAACTACTTGCCTTCTCGCTCGCCCAGCTTCAAGAGGTTTCTGCAAGATCACAAGAAGATAACACTACACAAGACATGAATTCATATTCATAACTAGTTCAGGATTAGAAATAAACTAAACATACTAATGCAATAATACATCAAAGATACATCAGTATATAGGAGAAACCAAGATAGCTTTATTGATGAATAACAAGGTTCAGGAAGAGATACAACCCAGAGGGATCCAATCCAGCATCTCCTTCCCAGCAAATGGAATTCCTATCTTCACCCCCTTCAAAGCATTAAGCACCCAATGATTCCAATCTCAAACCAACAGAAATTCTTTGCAATAACAAAATTCCAACCTGTAGATCTCATGGAGGAGAGATCCATATATAGATGTTTGGAGAGAGGATGAGTCAGCTTGAGATCTGACTAGTGTCCTCTCCCTCTGTCAGTTCTTGATTCCACTTGGAGTTTCTTGCTTCCACTTGGATATTGGGAACCTCTTACTCATCACCAGTCGAATTCACTGAGGCAAGTGTCATTGAGGAAGATTCTGGAAGCTTCCTGGGTCTTGACACCTCTTGGAATGAACTTGCCATTTGTCAACTCTCGCTCAGCGCACCCTGGTAGTGCTTCTACCTGCGTTGCAGTGCAGGTAGCCAGTGTTGGCTTTGACATTCAACACAGACAGCTAGTGGAGCCACTGAATTGATCCTGAATTGACTTGTTTTTGAGCAGTTTCTGGTGGAGAACTTCTGTGAATTGCTGTGGTTTGTTAGCCTTGTTCCTCTAGGGGTAGGAACAACATGTTTAGGGACTTTGGATCCCTTAGGTTATGGACATTTCATGCTTATAGCTGTAAGGCACAAAAATGTCTATAACAAACATGTGGTTGACATGTGTGAGAAGTTTCAGGAAATATGTTTGGTATTAGCGTGACAGCTAATAGTTGATGTATTTATATAACTAACAGTTGGGTGATGTGATAAAGCATAATAAGACTCAATTGTGACAATGTAAAAAGGTAGAAGAAAGGAATTGGGCAATAATTCCTTTCGCTATGTTTGGAAACCCTAATTCCAAACAAATGAGTAATTTGCATGCAAGAAGTCTTCTTAACCTTGAATTTGTCTAACATTACAAGGATATATGTTATATTCATGAACATGTACTTGGCAGGTATATTAGCTAGTCTCTAGTTACAGGTGGATCTGTCAAGGGAATTGGAGCCCCTTGAGAGATGGCATGGATGTCTTCAGTTACAAGGAAATGTGCTTCACACAACAAGATAAGGTAACTGGTGTATTGTTGTGTTTATTTATGAACTAACTATTATGTGTTAATGACAATATGATGAAGGGAGTTGCATGGCAAGAGAGGGTGCCATGAAATTTTGAAGAAGGCCCAGGTTGAGCTATTCTTTGGAAGCACTGGGAACCATGGGGATTGAGTCATGGTGTCTATTGATAGTCTTGTTCTTTTGGTATTTTTTGATTCGTTTGAGTTTGATTGGCATCTTTATTTATGTCTAGTGTATGGAAATACCACTTTGTTTGTGGTGTCATATTGTTGTGGTTTTCCATGGTTTTCTTATTGTTTGCTTCTTGGATTTCTTTTATGTTTTGAGTCTTGGGAATTGGTTAGGAAAAGAGGAAAGTTAATGAATCTCAAGGAGAGATGAATGAAACCTAACAGGTAATGTAAGACATGAAAGAAGATTGGTGCATGAGTAAGCACAACGAAATGTAAGTGTATGATAACTAGTTGGATTGGTTGGGTCCATTGGTGTAAATGGATGATGGTAGAACATTCATGAGAAAGGTAATCAAGAAAGGTAAGGTGAATGGACTTGAGGCATCATATGCCTTGGTAATATTTAGAACTTTTGTTCTCAATGTTGTGCACATGTTGCATGCATAAAGGGAGTTCTCTTAGCCTTAACCTTATGATATTTGGTTTATGTTTACGTTTATATGTATACATGTATGTATGTATGTATGTATGTATGTATGTCATGTCTGAGAGGGTCATCATGGATCATGATTATTAGCGCTAACATTTATGTGTATATGTATGTATGTATGTATGTTTCCATGTATCTATGCCACTATCTAATAGGGTCATCAGGAATCATTCTCGTGGAGGAATGATTTTTTATGCAAGCAAATAACATGAAGAGGTTCCTGGTTTATGAGGAATCAAGTGGGAAGAGTAGTCTTGGAAAATATATGAGGTCAGTATCACATGGTTATAATTTGATATTATGTGATTATATTATGTCTATGTTATGGACATGTTATACCGACAGATACATTAGTGAAATGAAAGTAGTGTGGTCTGCGGGATGCTGGGACAAGTATGGATAAGACACTGGAATAAAGGTTGCTTGGTAGAGATAGTGTGGTTTTGGATGTGTGGTACTATTTTTGTACATATGTTGTATATGTTTTACATGTTGCATATGTGTTGTTGTGTGCCTGTGGTGTGGTGCATAAATAGTGTGTGTACATGTTGTTTATGCAATCTTATGTATAGAATGGTACAGAGAGTGTTGTGCGAATATTGCATATGCCATGTTGGGTATAGATGGTACTATGTACAGGTTGTATATGCAGTGTTGTGAACATATGATGCTATCTATATGTTGGATATGAACTATTATGTACCTATGGTGTTGTGTTCATGTTGTACAGGTGGTGCCAGGTACATATGGTGTTGTGTGCACGATTGTACAAGTGGTGTTGTGTGCATGTAGTGATGTGTACATGTTGTACACGTGGCGCCACGTGTAGGTAGTGCTATGTACATGTCGTGCATCTGGCGTTGTGTACATGTCGTGCATGTGCTACTATGTACATGTGTATTGTGTACACATTGTACAAGTGGTACAGTGTACATGTGGCGTTGTGTACACATTGTGTAGTTGGTGTCGCGTACATGTGATGTTATGCACACATTGTATAGGTGGTGCCATTTATAGGTGGTACTATGTACATGTTGTATATATGGTACTGGTGTACATGTGGTATTATGTGCATGTCGTACATGATGTGTTGAGGGCATGTGATACGATGTATGTGCATTACGTAGTCGTGGTAACGTGACATGTGTATTCCTTATGTTGTACTTTGTGTAGTACATCTCTTTTGTTGTGTTGTACGCCAGGTGTAGGTACATATATTATGTGGCATTGTACATCGGGTATAGATGTATGAGTTGTGTCATATATGAGGTGTATGTGTATGCATTTTGACGTGTCGTACATTGTGTGAAAATGGATGTCTTGTGATGTACATTATGTATGTATATGTACTGTGTTGTGTCATACACCAGACGTAGGAGTATGTATTGTGTTGTGTTGTACACTAGGTGTAGATGCATGTATTACATGGTGTTGTATGTTGTGTGTGGTGCTATGGGTGTGATGAAAACTATGTGTATGCACACATGGTTGAGGAGAAGGTACTGGGTGTTTTTTGGGTGTGGTAACTAATCCAGTGTGCGTGCAAAATAAGGACAAAGGTGGAAGCCAAGGATTGATTAAAGGATAAGTATTGTTATTTATTCATTTTTACTATGCATGTGATTTATGATTATGGTATATGATGATTACATGTGATCTACGATTATGGTTTATGATGGTTACATGTGATTTATGATTTTGATATATGATGGTTGTGTTTCGAGCTAACTTGATGTGATATGTTTATACATGATGATATGATCAAAGATTCTAGTTTGACTTCTTGTCATAGGAAGTAAATAGGAAAGCATGTCTACCTTAGTGATGAGCTACTAATGAGGTATGATGTGGATTTATTTCAATTTATTTTGAATCTAATGAAAGTTATGTGCTTGCTACAGGAAAGCATGAATGTCGGTTGGGTGGTTGAAATCGACTGCAAGAATTAGTAGCAACAATGAAAGAAATTGGAACATGAAAAAATATGCTGGTAAAGCACTTCAAGAGCAGGTTCATTGTGGGACAATGGTACCCAATAGTGTTCATTTATTTCCATGAGCATGCTATGATCGGTATGATGGTTTTAAGGTAGGGATATGCCTTGGTTATTGTATCTTCCGATGTGAGGAAGCCTTGCCAAGGGATGGATTGCCCGAGATGGGGGTGCCAGCGGAACTTGGAAGGTGAGTGACCACACTGAAGGGGTTGAATGGATTTCCTGAGGGACTGTGTAGCAGAGAAGGGAAGACTAGGATGGATTTTTTTTGTCATTAGCATTGCCAGATGGAATCAGATGCACATTGGGAATGTGCCTTGGAACAATGAGCCGGTAATTGTTCACTGAGGACAAGTGGCACTGGATTGTAGTGCTGGACATTAGATGCATATTTGAATTTGTAGTGGATTTTGGACTTCCTCAGAAGGAGGTGAATCCTGGTATTACTTTGAGGGTGGAGGTGTGAGCCTTTGAATTCACTTGTTGCGGATACATGCATCATTTCCTTTTATTTATTGGTTGAGAAAATATTCATATGTCTATATTATTGTAAATATTGTATCAAGATGGTTTATAAAGCTCCATAGA
Organism: Pinus tabuliformis; assembly: GCA_031772625.1. Taxonomy (NCBI): domain Eukaryota; kingdom Viridiplantae; phylum Streptophyta; class Pinopsida; order Pinales; family Pinaceae; genus Pinus; species Pinus tabuliformis. The sequence continues at coordinate 695,357,482 of CM062805.1, read as the reverse complement.
TAGTATGATTATTTGTTGAGTGAAGCAAATGTGCATGGGTATATGTTGTTATTATTGTAAACATTGTAATGAGCTATGTTAAAAAGCTCTAGTAAATGGTATGTTTGTCATGTTTTAGCATATGGTCATTATAAATAATGCAATGAGATATGTTATAAAGCTCCATGGGCAGTATGTTTTGTTTTCAATGGTATTGCTAGTTATAGGTGTTATTGAACACCAAGGACGGTGTTCCCCCAAGGGGGAGGGTTTTATAAGAACCCTAGTTAAAAATGCATGTAAAAATATATAAGGTCACGGTGAATGGGACACATATTCTAAGTTGAATGGTGGGGGAAACATCCTAGTGGGTGTTGATTCGATTTATTATGGCTAACGAAATTGGCAAAGGCAATGGCTAAGGCTTTGGAAAGGCATGAGGCATTTATTAACATTTTATTTATGAAAATAAAGGAAATTAGGAGAAAAGGAAGGTGAAAGGTCACAGGTTGCATGTGAGGAGTAAAATGAAGGAAACTAATGGAAAATGAAGAAAATAGAGGCCTCATTAATAAAAAGGCATACGAGGATCAGATGGCAAGCTCTTGGCTCAAGCTTGGTTAGTTGAGTTTTGGAGTTCTCTCATTATTCTCTCTCTCTCACTCTTGGATACTTAGAGTTTTATTGGAGAAGTCTTGGAGGGTGTGGAATACTTGGATTCTTGGAGCAAGAAGTCATAGGAAGAGTAGGAAAGTGCAAGAAGGCATCAAGATCAACAACTAATTTAGATTTGCTTGCATGTAACGAGTTGCATGTATTATTTCTTCACTAGTTTTGGCATGCATGGCATATGCATGTGGATTATTGGTTGTGATCTATCATTGGCATGGAGGATTTCCTAGAGTGACAGTGGATTTCCTACCCTTGCCATTTCCTGGATAGCCATGGTGATTATGGGTTTACTTTCATTATTTTTTTTAGTTAGTTCTCATGTTTCCTTAGCTTGGGTTGGGTTACTAGTTCCTGGAGCCTTGGTTGGAAAAATTCTCTAGAGTCCTGTAACAACTTGGGTGGAGTTACTAGTCTCGTAGCCTTGGTTGGAGAAATGCTTTGGATCCCTTGGTGGGTTGAGTTACTAGTCCTAGAGCCTTGGTTGGACAAATGCTTTGGAGCTTGACGACAAATATGGGTTGAGTTACTAGTCCTGGAGTCTTGGTTGGACAAACACTTTGGAGCCCGACGATAATTGTGGGTTGAGTTACTAGTCCTAGAGTCTTGGTTGGAACAAATTCTCTGAGCCCTAGATGGCTAGGATAGTGACCAATATGATGATGGTTTCTGATGTCTGACTGTGAGGTGGAATTAATGTTTGATGGGTTTAGGTGGATGGCCTCTCAAAGCCCTGGATGAGCTTTGATTGATGTGTTCTATGAAATCCCACATTCATGCTTGGAATATGGCACGAGGGTGAAGGCCTGAAGAGAGATTTGGCTCAGCCATTCTACGGTCAGGTGGAACGTGGCAGTCACATCCCGGGTTTGGATTTTTTATGATTAATTAAAGGTTATTTCTCCTTGTATTTCTATGAGAATTTTGATGGATTATATGTGGTCTATATGGTTTTAATTTCATTGGTATTTCCATCCCTATTATGTTGGTTATGCATATGTTTTATGACAACAATTATGTATGGCTCTCATCATGTTTTTAATTGTAAATGTATGAACAATGTATCTATGGTCTAATGGATGGAATGGTAGTTAATGTATTGAGGCATCCATGTTTCATGGTGAATCGCAGATAAGTATGAGACCCCTATGGTTAGAGATGTTATTTACACACGTAGTTTACATATTCGTGATATGTTTGACGAAATCCTTGTCATGTCTATTAGGGGTCCAAACAAGGTGTTAAACAAGTATTTTCTTTAGTACTGTCATTCCCATGTTATTTTCCTATTCTGAAGAGATGGTTCAATTATGGGTAGTGACCTCGGCTTTGGCCCTAAAACAACCTCTCAAATCCTAGGGATGCTGGCATAGCATTGATTAAATGAGTCTCTGGACACTAGCAGGCAAGCCTGTGAGAGTGACTGTGGGTTTCTGGACATTTTCATGCCCATAGCATGAGAGCGACTGAGGCTTAAGTTATCCAAAAGCTCAGTGGGACCCAAGGGCAAGCTTTCTAAAGTGTTTGGTTGGTTCCTAAGGGTCCTCAAGTTCATGCTGAATGTACGTATGGTGTGTTTCCATCAGTTCCACTTCCTTAACGTGACTCAGGAGGTCAAATCATATCATAGTGGCCTCTTGTCGCATGTTTACCTTGTTGACCGGTTTCTTGGGTAGATGTGGGAGGCAGGTGTACAAAAGTGCAATTTTTATTGGTAGAATAAATTTTCTAAGGAGTTTTATTCCAAATTTAGGTGAGAGCTTAAGAGATATCACAAAAATGTTGAAGAAGGACAATGAAATGAAATGGAATGTTGAAGCCAAAAGATCATTTAGTGATGTAAAGTCAACCTTGACCTGAGCTCCTATTCTGATTAGCCCATACTAAAGATTTCATTAATTTATCCTTTGATTTAGAACATACTGTTGCAGTAATATTATTAAAGAAAAACAATGAGGGACATGAACAACCTATAACGTTTTTCAGCAGAGATTTAAGAGATGCTTCATTGAAGTATAATATCATGGAAAAACAAGTTTTTGATTTAGTCAAGGCCTTGAAATATTTCAGAGTATATGTATTACATTCTCATATAATTCCTTATGTTCCAAGTGCAGTAGTAAAGGACATCCTCACTCAGATCAATCCAGATGGAAAAAGAGGTAAATGGATAATAGAAATATTAGAGTATGTCATGGAAATAAAGCCCAAAAAATTTATTAAAGGTCAAGGATTATCCAAATTAATGGTTGAGTCAAATTTTCATGCATTAGAAATCAATTTTGTAGTCGCCCTTGATGAAGAGGAGGATATGGCAAATCCACGGGTATAAGAAAATTTCGTTTCTCCCTGATACACAAATATTGTTTATGTTCTACAGAATTTTCAAGCTCCATCTAGTTTGAAAAAAACCAAGGCAATATTTCTCAAACTTAAAGTTGTAAAGTTCTGCATTTTAGATCAATATTTGTATTTGAAGTATGCTGGAGGAATTTTACTAAATTTTTTGTTGAAAGATGAAGCAAATTTTGAGAAATGGAAACAAGAAATTCCAGTTTAATTTGTCCTTGAATTAAACTATGAATTAAAATCGAATTCTATTCTCATAGCAACTTGTAAATAGTTAGTTAAGTTTAATTAACTTAGGAATTTCAAGTTGGAATTATTTCTGTAGTCATGTATATGTTCTCCCTAAATTTTAGGGGTTAAGGATGAGTTTATTTGAGTTGTAATTATATATCTCAGTTTGACTGCATTATAGACAGTTAAACTATTTCTAATTGTTTGTGGGACTAGTAGAGGTCTAGTAGTGAGTTGGTGCACTGGTGCATCCTCAGTGCTACTCCAACTAAATGAAGATTACATCATGAGAAACTCATGCATGTTATTTCAAAGAAAGACCCAGTTGATACTAGAGTGCAGGGACAATGTACTATTAGTTGTATAATGATTCGAGTTACATAGGTCATGCATGAAATTAGAAAAGGACCTAGTTTTGGATTGTGCAGTTATGAAGGAAGGATTTCCCAATTAAATATGGGTTGATCCTCATAGTAATTGCACAAGGAAATAGGGGCTTGGCAGGCAACACAAATTAGCTAAGTGTTGGTCAGTGTGGGCTTGTGAGTCAAATGGTTGATCATACTTGTGCAGGTATTGTTCTTATGAGAAGAAGTTTTGTACTATCACTTAGATTTCTGATTATTCCAATAGATAATCAGGGTTTTGAGTAGTGGCTTTCCCCAGAGAAACAATCGTGTTATGTGTCTTTGATTATCTTCCTCTTGTCGATTAATGTTTTCATCAATCATTCATTTCCGATGTTTAAAGGGTAGAGTAGATTCTTGTCTTGTGTTTTAGTACATTACATGAGCTGTGAGTCTACATGAAAATATACATGGTATCAAGAGTTGATTACATTATAATAGAGTATATTTAGAAATTTTGAGTTTAAGGTTACAAATGGAATTCAAATTTGCAATACATACTTCAGGATCGAAAAATGGCTTTCTACGGTTTGAGGCTCAAGTATGCCTTGGAAGGTAGCTCGAATTATATAGGCTAGAAGGACAGGATGGAGGCAGTGCTGGAGGATAATGGCCTCAAGGAATTCATTGATCAAGATATTCCTAAGCTAGCATCATCGGATGCACAGAATCTCGCTGAATGGAAGAAGTGTATCACGAAGGCGAGGCAGATAATCCTTGAGGGAGTTCGAGACCACATTGTCTTGAGTCTCCATGGGAAGGAAAATCTGTATGCTATGTGGAAAGCATTGATGGACCTATTCCAGAACAACAGTGACCATAGGAAGTTGGCATTGAAAGACAAACTTCAAAAAATCAAGATGGAGAAATGCGAGACCATTCCAAAATACTTGACCAAGTTCACTCACTGTCATGATGAGCTTGGAAGTGTTGGAATAACCGTTGTCGAGGATGATATGGTGAGCCTAGCTCTGCTAGGCATCCAAAGAGTTGAATATCTATCAGGACTCTGTCAATGGGAGGGAGAAGCTTCCATATTGGGAATGACTATGGTTAGATTTGATGCAGGAGGAGATTAGAAGGAACACCAGAGATGGTTCCTCATCAAAGACTAAAGATGAGGAAAATTTTTCCTTAGCACGTAAGGAAAGGAAAGGGAAGGTGTCCCATTCCAAATCATATTATGGTCATGGAGGAAAGAATAAGACTTGTTGAAAGGTAAGCTCTTTCATTGTCATGAGCTAGGAAATTTTCTTACAAACTATCCACTGAAGAAGTCCAAGAAGGAGTCCTCAGGAGGAGCAGTGGGTGAGGCTTTGGCATCTCAATTTGAATTAGACTTTACTCTCATTTCATGCATGGTGTCATCAATGATGGGCAATGTATTGTACCTTGACAATGGAGCTTCATTCCACATGACTGGTGATAAGGAGTTGTTCAGCGACGTGGAGGAGGAGGATCTCCAGATGCATATCGAGATGGGTGATGATGGGAGGTATAGTGCTACTAGATTGGGCATAAGTAATTTTCAGAGGGAGCACTGTGCTCCTCTCACCTTGAGAGATGTTATGTATGTGCCCAGGTTGAAGAAGAACTTAGTATCAGTCACCATGTTGGAGGATAGAGGCTATGATTTGTTCTTTAGAAAAGGAAATGCGTTCCTTTGACACATAGCTATGGGTTAGGTAAAGAAGATAGGGATTCGAGTTAAGAATCTCTATAATTTGGAGGTGGAGGATTGTGCCTCTTTGAGCACAAAAGAAGAGAAGGTGCAGAGATGAGACGTTGGCGAGTTGTGGTAGAGGTGATTGGGTCACTTGCATCATGGAGCTTTGAAAATCATGTATCATATCTCTATTGGTCTTCCCAAAGGTACGCTAGAGTAAGTTGATATATGAAAGGGGTGTACTTTGGGAAAATACACCAAGCCTTCCTTTCACGACAGAGACAATCGAGTAGAGGCAATTCTAGAGCGAGTCCATTCAGATGTGTGTGGACCATTCTTAATAGCATCCACTCCAAAACACAGTTATTATGTTATATTTGTTGATGATTTTTCTTGTAAATGCTGGATCATTTTCATGCAGAAGAAGGATCAAACCTTCACAAAATTTTGTGAATTTAAAGCATTAGTTGAGAAAGGGTCTGGCAAGAAGGTTAAACCTTTGAGGAGTGATAATAGTGGTGAGTATTTATCAAATGATTTTAAGAACTTCTGTGTAGTAGAAGGGATTAAATGAGAGTTGATGGAACCCCATAACCCACAGCGAAATGGGGTGGCCGAAATGAAGAACATAAGCATTGTAGGGACAACATGGGTGATGTTCCATGATTGAGGCCTACCACTATAATTGTGGGTTGAGGCATGCAACACAGTTGTTTATTTGCATAACAGAATCCCACATTAGATACATGGGATGAAAACACTAGAGGAGGATTTCTCTAGTAAGAGACCAGATGTTGGTCACTTCAAGATGTTTGGATCATCGGTATATTTCCATGTGACCAAAGATGCATGGAAGAAGCTTGAGCTGACAATAGAGTTGGGCATATTTGTGGGGTACACTGATACACCTCACAACTATTGGGTGTACTTGCCAACCAACAAGATGAAAATGGTTCGCAGGGATGCCAGATTCGATGAGGAGAAGGCCATGGGAGTTTTCCTTGAGAGGGAGATTCAACTACATGTAGTTGAGGAGCCTTAGATTGATGTGGAGCAACCACATGTAGAGGATCCGAGAGTGGAGACATCCACTCAGGAAGAGTCTTCCATAGATGGGAGAAAACACACCAGAGAGGATAACATGTTATTGCATGATGCACGAGAGAATGTGGGAGCACCCACATCTCAACACAGATAGAGGAGGTCACCTGAGAGGTACACTAGATACATGGCTCTTATGAGCGGATGTGTTGAGATATAGCCACATTCCTTGGAGGAGGCAGTGTAGCAACCAATTTTGGTTGATGCCATGGTGGAGGAGTATGACTCCATAGTTCATAACATTTTTTGGGATGTGGTCGCGAGATCGGAGGACAAGTCAGTGATGAGCTCCTGATGGCTTTAAAAGGTCAAGCAAGATGCAAATGGTAGTGTGGAGAAGCATAAGGCCATGTTTGTGGCTAGTGGCTTGTCATGGGTAGATTGGATTGACTATGATGAGACATTTGCTCCTGTTGCAAGGTACTCATCAACCAAATCTATATTGGCACTATCAGTGCATATGGGTTGGAGGATACATCAGATGGATGTAAAGACAACCTTTCTTAATGTCATGATTTAGGAAGAGGTGTACATAGAGCAACCTAAAGGTTTTGAGACCTTCGACTGTGAGTCGCATGTGTGTGTTGGCTTGACATGCTTAGACCCAGGTTTAGAGTTAGCTGCACTAACCAACAAAACCATTTTATCACAGGCCCTTTTAGCAAAGATCTGCTTGTGCAGATCACAGTCTCACCCAAGGCACTATTGGGGATGCTCGAACTGGGTTTCCGCATCCAGAAGGAGTTTGTATCTTGAATTACAAAACTATTACTACGCTACGCGATCTTACTTAATGTTATACCAAATCTGATTTATTCATACAAAAGGACTACTTTGCATATCTAAAACTCTATCTACTGTGCATAAATAAATGGACCTTAACTGTAACAACATTCATATATTACTTTTGATCTTACCTTTTACTCACAGTAAAAAAGTAAACAGTAACTGCATAAAATAAAGTAAAAAATGTAAGTACACAAATCTGCCTTCAAAATCTTCTTTATTATCTTCAAATCTTCACAATTACAATCCTTCTTACCCCGTGCACATAGCTGCAGGGGCCTACACACACAACTGCAAACTTACCAAGGTCTCCATGAACACAGTTGTAGGAGCCTTCCACTTCGCTCTAACATAAAAATATATGACAATTACAGACTCAAAAAATCATCATTATTTGATTGCTTATTCCTTTGCTTCCCTCCCTTTGACTTACTAAGACAATCCTTTATATATCTTTTTCACTTACAATACCATGGTCTGCAAACCATGGGCGAAGCTTAAAACATACAATAATGATCCCATCCTGTTACAAAATAAGGGGCTTTAACCCACACTAAAGACCCTATGACTTCTAAATAACTGTGTTAAAGGATCTTCACTCCTCAAAATGTGGGGTCTTTACAAAACCTTGAAAAAGCATTGACCTAGGGGGACCCTACCCAACAGGCCCCCAACACGAAGATGTGACTCATCCTTAGTCAGTCAGCTGGTATGTCCTGGATCTTTTCTTTGAGACCATTGTATGCATCCTTCAAAGGTTGAAGTGTCTCTATGCACTATGTCACGACTCATTGTACTTCCTCTACCATCTTCTCTATCATCGACCCTGTTGTCGCTAGACCGATGGTTCTTTCCATCTACCTTATGATCTTTAGCTTGCTATCCTCTATTTTTGAGAGCTGAATGGTTTCATCAGCCCATGGCTGCGTTCATGCTGAAATGATCTATTCTTTTCACTGCAGCTCATTGCTTTGTCCTTGCAAAAAATTTCTCTCTCGAATATGGGAAAACCATTTAGTAGGTGCGAGGGTTTGCATCGTCACTTTCATTTCATCAAAATATTTTTACTTGTCGTAGATCTCTGCATGTATCTTCTGTACATGTGAGTCCTCCTACAATGAGGCCCATATTTCCATAGTGTCTTCGAAGATCTGGTTATAGTCCTTGATTGTAGTAGCTATATTTTCCATAGAAGCCTTGATATCTGCTTCGCGCTACTTCCGAACCTCTCGAAGAGTTTTTGGCTGCAGCCTCATCTGCAACTATGAGATCTGCATTTCTAGCTCAAATTTTACTTTGTCGATTACCACCTTTGATGCTTTTACTCCTGTTGCAAGATTTTGAAGCTTCTCTTTGGGTGCTGCCTCTGTCTGGATCTGGAGCTCTAGTAGCTCACTGCAAGCTTTGGTGATGGCCTCTTTTAACTGTTGCATGTGTGTTACAGGGAAAAGTGTCTACACAGAACTGCTTATCCCACTAAGGTGTGATAGCTACCTTAGAAAAAAACAAAGTAAAGCTACTTTCATTTTTCCTTTATGAAATATAGATGAGAGAAGAACAAAGAAGACCAACCTCTGTCTTGCGCTAATCTCCTAGTTCGATCCCTCTCTCTTTTGATAGTCTTTCGCTACTTGTTCCCTTGCACGCCTAGCTTCACAGAGTACCTATAAGATCACAGTAGCATAGCACTATACAAGAACATGGATATATAATCATAAACAATCTAGGATCAGATGTAAATTGACCATACAAATGCATAAAACATAAACGGCAAAAGAGTATGGAGGAAAACTTGAATAGCTTTTATTGATAAACAAGAAAGAGCCAAGGGAGTTACAACCAGTTGTTCTGACCTAGCATCACCCTCTCAGCAAGGAAGCCCCTCTTCACCTCATACAAAGCTCAAATCACCCAACAATCTGATGTTGTCTCAAGAAACCAACAACAATTCCTTACAATATGCCAAATTCCAGCCTCTGGATCTCTGGGATGAGGGATCCATATATAGATATCTGTAAGGGAGATGAGTCAACTTGTGACTTGATTAGTGTCTTCCCTCTGATAGTTCTTGCTTCCACTTGGAGATTGATGATCTCTTACTCATCCTTGGTCGAATTCAGAGAGGCAAGTGTCACAGGAGAAGTTTCTGGAAGTTTCCATGCTTCTCCACCTCGCGGAATGACACTGCCATTTGTCACTTCTCATCCATCGCACCCCATAGAAGGGATTTTTGAAATGCAACGCACCCACACAGTGTGTTTAGGTGAGATGCAACACACTTTTCCTATGGAGCAGTTGAAATGATCCTGTTTTGACCCTTTTTGAGCAGTTTTTCATGGGAACTTCTGGGAGAAGCTGTAATCAGTTGACCTTGTTCCTTTAGGGGTTAGAACAACACTTTTAGGGACTTAGGATCCCTTGGTTTATGGACATTTCATGCTTTGGGTTGTAGTGCCCAAAAATTTCTATAACAGTTGCCCCCTAAGGCATGAGGTCGTTAATCTTTTGATGTCGGGTGAAATGCTTTATTATGAGGATCCGAAGTTCTTTCAAGCTGGGAGGAGACCTGTAATAAGATACAATACAATACATTATCTTCATAATATTTTCATGATCTAGTTGAGGCGGGCATTCCCATGCTCAGCTTTAAAAATTCATTTTCATGTACATAGGACAGACAATCGTCTGAGTGTAGACTGATGATTCTGGTAAAGTCATCATCCCTTTGATTGGATGATTATCTGTGCAGCAATGATGTACATTTGATGTCTTTATTTCCCTGAATATATATCGCAGCCCGGATGGATGAAACTAGATCCGAGGTCTTCAATCTCATTCGATCTTCACTCGAAGTACAAGTCTATCCATGTGAGAGATGTTCTGGAGTCGAACATGGAAAGACATTGCCTGATTACCAGCCAATGATGTAAGCTGTTAACAGGCGCGAGAGGAATCACCGATAATGATAATGACCCTCAAGGTACTGCAGTACAATTCACGTGGTGTGAATAAAGGACTTGGCGTCGAACACCACGCAAAATCTTTCGGTCGAAGGCCATTGATGTAAACCTATCGCCGGAAGTGAGAAACTTGCCATTGAGGCATGCAAGCTTCAAAGTACTGAACGGGGTGTTCCTAGATCGACTTCTTGGATAATGAGCTGATGTCGACAAGAAGCGATCCGTCACAGGAGGGCCTTAATGAATCCCACATCAATGACACGGAATGGAGCAAATGATTTTAATGGAGGTGAAAACGATTTGATGACCTAAGGTTCAGGGTGGCGGTCATGAAAGAATGGAGTGTAAATGTATTGTAGTGGGTGAGACACAGGTGAATTCTCTGAATGACTTCTCTTGAACATATCGATGACACTGACATGATGGATTGATAGCATTACCCCAAATGTGGATGGTGTGATGGGACCATGGTGATGTGACCGGTGAATGAAACAACCCAACCCGACTTGGATGCAGAGTGAAAGCGTCATGTTCAAGAGCGACTTGCTACCAACAAAGTTTCTTCAAGTTTTCTTCCCAATTTTCCCCAGTCATTGCTGACCAGTACCTCTTTATTTTTGTCAAGCTTGAGGAGGATAACATATGCTTGTTCTATAATTTTCCCTTCGGGCAAACCCATCGCTATGTTTTAACGAGCCTAGCAATAGTGAAACTCGTTCTTGTCTGCTATGGACAAGTTTGTTGCTATTAAGTTTTAACGAGTTTAACGACAAAGATAACTCGGTCCTTTTCAATTTTAGAGACTCTGAAAAGGAACATAAAGGAAACTCTAAAATTCCTTTTTTGTCATCTAATCCCTTAAGTCCGAAAAAGTATAAAACAATACAGAAGATATGAATTTTCAATCCGTTTAACTAGCCGAACAAAACAAGCGCTCGATCTTTTTGTGTATTAATCCCTCGGGTCCAGAAAGATTAAAATTTAAAGGAGGGATAGCACTTCCGGTCCTTTTAACGAGCTAGAGAGGCCAATGGATCGACAATATTTTCATATTTTACGAGTCAGTTGAAAAGAGCTTAAAGGAGACTCGTCTTTTGAGGAACGAGTGATAAAATTGGGTAGCAGCTGATTCCAGGTAAGGTTTGGAATTTTCCAATCACGGCAGTGTTACAAGGATGGCTAGTGAAATCACTCTTCCCAGTTGTTCCTCAAAAGGGGTAAACAATCAAATGGAGGTGAATGATCGGCCAATACATAGTGGAGGTGATGATGAGAACAAGACCAAGGCTTTTAAAGGTTGAAGCACTACATTCACGATGGTTATTTACTGGGAAATAGTTCATTTTTTTAATGAGCTTAAAAGCGGGGGGAAACATTTGCTCATGGCGTATGTTTATTTTTTAACGAGCTTGAACTATGCGCTAAAACTGCTCGATGCGGGTTTATTTTTTAACGAGCTTGAACCCTGCAGTAACACTGCTCGTGATAAGTTTGCATTCCCCCAGCATAATAACGCAAATCGAGGTGCATGCCCCCCAAGCTTCATTTGATTCAACTCAGTGGTTGGAATGAAGGTTTACCTTTGAGATTTGGAAAGGGGATTTGTTTCATTTGTTAATGAGGTTGACACAGTAAGAGAACTATCCTCATGACTCCTTGTTTCATTTTTTAACGAGGTCGACACGAGATAAGAACCATCCTCGAAATCCACCGTATTTACAGTATTTGATAGAAAATAAAAAACTGATGGATGATTAAGGTTGCTGGAATAATCTTCGTGGTAATCCGGGAGATGGAAACGATGGTGGTAATCTTCCCATGGCGCCCCTTCAATTATCATTGATTGAACAATTCCTTCGTCAGTGACTCGCACTTGCGACCAAGGATCTGAAGGGGTACCATATTCCTTAGACCTATCTATCCAAACGCTTGATGAGCATTGATTTGGGTTTGCCTCCCATGCTAGGAACATTGATTGCTACAATATTTCTGTTGGGCTTGGAGGCAAAACCTGCGCATGATCCATGTTGATATCGTTTTCTGAGATCTTTTTTGAAGATATCATATTGCAGGTTCCTACCAACGCTACTTCCACCAAATTGATTGGAGGTGGAAGGGCGAAAGTTCAAATTAATATAGGATCTTTTAGTAGGCCTACTCCGATATTTTGAAGCGAATGGGGGCTTCCATGGATCATTGGAATGCATCCCGTAACTTGAGAACCTTTGGGGAGGAAGTTTTGTTGATCGACGATTGTAATCCCTCCTTGAAAGGGAAATGCAATCTTCCTAAAATAGGTCGACACAACAACAACCATAGCATATATCCATGGTCTTCCCAGTAGGATGTTGTAATTGAGATTTCCGTCGATTACCTCAACATCTATTTCTACTGTTTTTCCTCCTAGTTCAACCTTCAAGTTACTTAGAATACCATATGGGGTATATGTTCGTCCGTCAAATGCTTTTAGTGTCATCGAAGATCGCGACAAGGTTGGAGATCCTAAAGTTTTCCAGCAACTCATCGACATAATACATGTAGATGGCCCCTCATCAATAATCGTTCGATGAACAGTTTTGTTGAGGGCTTTCACTTGAACGAGGAAAGCTAGTTGAGCTGGTAACTGAGGATCGTATCCTTTATGATCGAAGGATACAAGATTGGAATCCTTTGGGTCTATCCCACTGATGGCTGATAATAAAGCTTGCTTTTGGGATGGGCAATTTTGTAGTACCTCAAGAGTCGACATAGCGGATTGCGATTGGGCCAAATCTTCCACTATATTATAATGCTGTGTCGCTCTAGCGCGGGGATTAAACGTCGACTTGTGTACTACTCCCTTTGGCGGTTTTATTGTTAACTCGGGAATGATGGGTGGCACAACTTCTGTCGAATTCGTTGTCGAACTACTAGGTTTATCTTTATCCTTGTTGTTCGACAACTGTGGATTCCCATAATATTTGTTCCTTCTCGATATCAAAGCATAATTTTGCTGTTTGGAAACCGACAACATCAGCACTTGAGACGAGGAAGCATTTCCACTGTCAACCAGATTTGTTCCTGGATTTGGAAACGGATCAGTCAATACTGCCGAGGTTTTTGAATTCTTGAAGAATTTTTTAAGCTCAGCTCTGTGTGGACAATCTGCGGTCCAATGATCCTCATCGCATATAAAGCATGGATTTTTTGGTTTCCTATTTCCAGGAGGGTTTGCAGAAGATTTTTCAGGTGATGATTCTTCCTATTTCTTCTTCTTCCCTTTGCCTTTCTTCTTGCCCCTTGGTTTCTTGGTTTCTTTGAGTTTATCTGTCGATACGACATTTACTTTCGAGGCAAGAATTTCCTCTTTTTCATTTTGACCGGAAATCTTACGGGCCTTTTTAGATGTAGCCTTTGTCGATTTCGTGTCTGTTATGCCAATCACACCATCATCGGCATGAGAGTCATTGCTTGATTTAGGAGGAGGAGGAACTAAGAACTCTGGTCTAGGAGTGTCAGGTATTTTATCGTAGAGCGTGCTGGACTGAGTGTAAATCAAGTCCAAATATTGCGCATGAGCGATAACCTGCTCTTCGGTGACAACTCCCCCTTTTGCCACATCTTCTGTGATGGAAGGCAGTAATGACTTGATAAACCATTTAGGTAAAAGTTGATCGGGAACATACGTTTTCACCATTCTATGACGACGTCGCCAATAATGTATATGATTAGATATGTGAGTGGCCGTCGTTTGTTTGAAATTGGTAAGAACTTCCGTTCCCGTTTCATACCTTATCGGTAACTGAAAATGGGTTAAAAAGGTTGTGGCTAGGGTACTAAAGTTGTCGAATGAAGCTCTAGGCAATTCGATATACCATTTTGCTGCCGGACCAGTTAACGTACTCTGAAAAAGGCGAAGCCTAATCGAATCATCATTTAGGGTGTTTGATGAACACCACAGATGAAAGGTCATCACATGATTCGATGGATCTTCACCCAGATTTCCATTAAATTTAGGAATATCTGATGGAAGTTTATGTGGAATCGCTGGCCACCAAGGGGTGTAAGAGATTGGATCGTTTGTTAACCGATTTAAATCAGGTAACTCTAAAGTTGCCACGAAGGGTAACTGTTGATTTAGGTTAGGCGAAGCATACCCAAGATAAGATGGGATTGCCTGGGCAGTTGGTCTTTGCATACCAGCATAATGCATTTGATGTTGGTAACTCTGGTAAGGTTGGTGGGCATGAACATTGTAGAATGGTTGATTTTGACCGTTTTGAATATACGGTTGCCCATTATTCACAAAGGTTTGTTGCTCAGAACCTTGCTATACTTGTTGGAATTGCGGTTGTTGGTATTGCACTAGCCATGGTTGTGAAGCCATGTGCTGTTGCCCGATACTAACTGTTTGACCAAGATGAGGGGTGATTGTACTCGTTTGAACCTGTGTCATTCCACCAGTCGGCGATTGTGGTTGAGTTGCAGGGTCAAGAGGCTGTTGCATTACAACCTGAGAAACTTGAGGTTGGCATACAACAGGTAGCGCTTGAACTTGCGACACCATCACAATAGCTGGCGTAGTTGGTATACTTGACATAGGTAAGCATTGTTGCATCGAATATACAACTCTTGGTTGTTGAGGTAGTATCGATACCCAACTGCTTGACGTAATTCCAGCATAACCCGAATTTTGTTGTGAAATCCCGTATGGATGTCCTCTCGGAGGGGATAATGAAAGGGCATACTGCCCCCCATACAGTGGTAATCCGGTACTTAAGGGAATGGTTTGCCCTTGAGGGTCGGACTGCCCAAATTGACCTCCAAATGGATCAATTTGTTGAGACTCAACATAAGAGTTTCCGGATATTATTCCAGATGAACAAACAGGAACAGAGCATACCGTCGAAATGGCCCCTGAGTGGGCTCCTTCTAGCGATTGAGAGCTAGTTGGGACAGATGGTATACCGGCGAACATTGTTGGAGTGATAGCAGGGAGTTCTGCCGTCACTGTGTCAGATGACACAGTCCTAGATGTTGACGGTTGTTCAGACATTTCTAGTCTATCAAAAAGATTACCTAGCGTTTCTATAGGAGCTTCCGTTGGCGGTAGAATAACTTCTGATGAAGAAGGATACAGAGTGATCCCGACTCCAAATTGCGATGGAGTACTAGATGGAGGATCTTCCAAAATCTCTTCTATAGCAATCAGACCAGGTGGAAGGGGTAGACCGTCAGGTCCGTAGAATATTTCTGGTGTCGAAGAAGGTATGGAATCTGCCGCGACAGATGTTTGGGGAGCAACACTCTCCGAACCGGTTGTAGATGGAACTGGTTCAGTGATACAAGTGTTTACCCTCAGACTAGGATTAGTACCACTGTCCTTCTGTGGCTGCTAAACTTCTTCTGTAAAGGTAGGGATACCAGAAATGTTTGGAGTAACAGGAATCTCTGATGTTGTTGGAACACTTGTTCTAACTTTAACAGGAGATTTGGAACCAGTTAAACGAGTTCGCTTTGTTCGTACTAGCTTTGATTCCGAAGACAAAGACGGTTGACTCGTAAGCCTCCGCGAACGACGGGGTTTCAATTGACTTTCTTCCAGGATTGCGGATTACTCGATCAACTAAAAATAAAGGGGAAGTATGTTTCCAAATTAGATGAATTTTAGACGCTTTGACACAACTTGTTTTTCAATTTTTAAGAGTCGAGAAAAACAAAAGATGACTCTAGTCGCCTTCGATTTTAATGAGCCTGAAGTGACAAGTGCTAAGATGGACCTTTTCCGTTAAGGAGTCTGAAAAGGAACGAAAGGGACTGCTCTGGAAATCTTGGTAGAGGGATTACCAAACCAATCGCAAAACTATAGAATACTTTTTATGATACGGCAGTCAATCTTCCCGAATGCTGTGTTCAGTGCATTGCGATCGATAGGGCGGCAGACATGGCTTCCTATGGATAAAGGATTAAGCCTATTGTGGTCTCCCAAAATATACTCGATGGTACGTGGGATTACAAGTCCGTACTGCCACTTATCGTCTCAAAGTGGAGGAATCACCCAACCATCAGTGAGAACAACAGTTACCAAGCTTTACGACACCGGAATACGTCTCTAGCCTAGACTTCTAAATGTTGTGCGTTAGGTTCCAAAGCGTTGTTCGATTCATTGAATTTATTTTATAGTTGATCTTGTTTATGAAGTTTTCCTTTCAGGTTCACCTCGAGATGCAGATGTGTAATTCCTAAAATGCAATCTAGGATGATAAACAATCTTTTATCTTCTTTGTGCAATGAAAATCCTAGCTACTAAGGAAAGAGAGATAGTATTCTTTCACAAAGAACAAAGAGCACACTCTAAATGCACTTTCCTAAATCAAACCATTAAGACAGTCTAAATGCAAATGCACATGCATGTATTTTTTTCGGCTTTCTTAGTATGTGAATGGAGAAAAGAAAGCTAATGCACAAATCTGAATTACTTTTCAAGCGACAATTACCAACAAGTTTCTTTTCGAAATAAAAAATGGAGACAATCACAACACTTTACGATTTGGAAATGAATACTTGCTTTCAACACTAGAAAAATTACAAATTCAGACCAAATACAATAGTAACAGGATAATCAACTATCTACAACAACCAAACTCTTTCCTATGATTGAAAACGACACTTGCGACGCTTTCAAATCAAAGGAAGACAATACGATTATGTTACTTTTGCAAAGGAGAACTGAAAATGACTCAACAAATACACAAAAACATTTACAGTTCTTTTGTACAAAGGAGGCGGAATAACAGCAAGGAAAAGGGGTTTCAAACAGAGATATACTGATCACAGGTAGCAAAATTCATGTATAGAATCGGAAAGAATGAATCGCAGGAACCAAAACTGAACAATGCCTAGTCTGATCAGCGCACCTCTAACACAGGGAATTTGAAATGCAGCCCACCTACTACACTCGGGAAGTGCACTAAATTTCAGATTCACAGAACGAAACCTGCGCTGGGCCAGAGACGAGACTTTGCTTGGGTTCCTCGTCACAATTTTCAGTTTAGTTCATGGGTTTTGGCCGAGCAAATGGTAATCAGTAATGCAACAATCAGGGTTAGATCTAAGGAGGATCTAAGAGCTATTACAAGGGGCAATCAGAGAGTTTGTAAATCAGTTGTTTAATTTATAAACAAATCCCGAAGATTGACTGAAGCGACATTTATCTACTTTGCATTTACATAGCAAATGCAGTTCGAAAGCTACCTGGCTCGACTTCAGGCTCCGTTTGTAAGTTTATAAAATAGACAACAAGGAAGATAAACAAATAAAATAATTCATTCTCCCCAGTGGAGTCGCCATTTCGTTACAGGGAAAAGTGTCTACACAGAACTGCTTATCCCACTAAGGTGTGATAGCTACCTTAGAAACAAACAAAGTAAAGCTACTTTTGTTTTTCCTTTATGAAATATAGATGAGAGAAGAACAAAGAAGACCAACCTCTGTCTTGCGCTAATCTCCTAGTTCGATCCCTCTCTCTCTTGATAGTCTTTCGCTACTTGTTCCCTTGCACGACCAGCTTCACAGAGTACCTGTAAGGTCACAGTAGCATAACACTATACAAGAACATGGATCTATAATCATAAAAAATCTAGGATCAGATGTAAATTGACCATACAAATGCATAAAACATAAACGACACAAGAGTATGGAGGAAAACTTGAATAGCTTTTATTGATAAACAAGAAAGAGCCAAGGGAGTTACAACCAGTTTTTCTGACCCAGCATCATCCTCTCAGCAAGCAATCCCCTCTTCACCTCATACAAAGCTTAGATCACCCAACAATCTGATGTTGTCTCAAGAAACCAACAACAATTCCTTACAATATGCCAAATTCCAGCCTCTGGATCTCTAGGATGAGGGATCCATATATAGATATCTGTAAGGGAGATGAGTCAGCTTGTGACTTGATTAGTGTATTCCCACTGATAGTTCTTGCTTCCACTTGGAGATTGATGATCTCTTACTCACCCTTGGTCGAATTCAGAGAGGCAAGTGTCACAGGAGAAGTTTCTGGAAGTTTCCATGCTTCTCCACCTCAGGGAATGACACTGCCATTTGTCACTTCTCGTCCATCACACCCCATAGAAGGGATTTTTGAAATGCAACGCACCCACACAGTGTTTTTAGGTGATATGCAACACACTTTGCCTATGGAGCAGCTGAAATGATCCTGTTTTGACTAGTTCTGAGCAGTTTTTCATAGAGAACTTTTGGGAGAAGCTGTAATCAGTTGACCTTGTTCCTTTAGGGGTTAGAACAACACTTTTAGGGACTTAGGAGCCCTTGGTTTATGGAAATTTCATGCTTGGGGTTGTAGTGCCCAAAAATGTCTATAACAATGTGCGTAGCTAAATCGGTGACAATTGTAGTTTTGGTTGCCCCATTCGCTCCTAGGTTTGCTTCGGTAATACATTCGCATCTGATCCCAACTCAAGAATTATTTGATCCATTTCGATTTCACTTATCTGTGTAGTTAACCGCATCTCTCTGTTGATTCTTTTCTTATTTATGTATACTTTTTTTAATGAGTGTTGTTCAGGCTATGGCTTCTCTTTACCAGTGTAGTTTTCAATTAGTTCTTGCAATCTTTCCACTACTTTTTGTTACCTTAACAAATTCATACATGTATTCTGAAAGGACTTTAGAAGAGTCGAATTAGGGTTCTCCATCGCAGTAACCACTTCAAGATTATTCTTTCGTGGTACTAGTTACATCTGCATCTTCGATGTTGAAGCTCCTAGGTCCATGAAATTGTTCTTTGCTTCCATGAAGGTTTATTTCTCCCTCTGCATATTGAACCTGGTACTCTTTTCTCTAGCCTTCCTGACCTATGTATCTGCCATAGGATTTTTCCCTCTATTTTATCTTCTGTTGTAGTTATGACGCTTTTGACACCATGTTAACACTTGGTTCATCTTCGCGCGGTTCAACCCTCATCATTTACATGTTCTGCACATGCTGCTGATTCTTCTTTTCCTGTATTTTAGCCATCAAAATAGGACAATCCTCTATTACATGGTTGAACTATCTACAATACATAAAGGAAGGGTTAGTGGGGTTCTGAAAATCCTACGCAAAATGTCTAGATTCACCATAGTTATAGCATATAATTTGACCCTGACCTGGGCCAACACCCCCTCCTTGACTAGGTCCTCAGCCCTGAAATCCTCTTCGAGCTGCAGGTGAACCATGATCTTTCCATATGTGGCCTTCAACTTGTATTCTATATGCCACAGTTTTATCTATCATCAAATCATAACTACGCCAATTTCTTTCGTCATGTCCTACTAACATGCATAAGTTACAAAATAACTTCTTTGGCGACTGCACATACTTTTGGAAGAAATAACAATGGTCAGTTGGGTGCTGGCCTACGACTTAGAAAATACTACACCAGACACTCGATCCGGTACTTGGTCCAGCACTAGGTTTCGACTTTAGAGGATTACGACCTCTGGTAGCCAAATAATCACAATAGACAAGACACTGGTCTTTATAGTGACCTTCCACTTTACACTTTATGCACCAAACGTCTGAGCGAATATGAGGCTGAACTTCTTTTCCTTTCTTCAAATCCTGTATCTCCATATGTAAGCTTGCTAACTGGGTCTATATCTGCTGAAATATTATGTGAGTATCCTGTACCAGTGATGCTTCTAACTTCATCAAAATTTCTAATTCCTCAGCTTGCGATGCAATCTTTTGCTACGATAGCGGTAATATGGGATGTGGTAATAGTACAATTGTATACCTCTCTTTGGGATTCTCTTTAGAGATATGAAATTTGACTTGTCCCAACAAACATTTTAATCTCTGATCCAATTCCTATGTAGTCTCATTGACTGCTTGCTTGATCTCTTTTATCTCCATAATTCACTATGACTGCGACTTTGGTTTCTTGAACTCTGCGTTTAGTGCTTTCCTTGTCTCAGCTAGAGAAGAGGGTGGGCTTGTTGTACTATACTTAATATACCATCACAATTCTATGTCCCGCAGCACTGTGACAAGCTAAAATTTCTTCACATCTTCATTATTGATTTGTTGCGCTTTCCATACAGCTTCTGTGACAAACAAAAATTTCTCGGGATCCTCTAATCCCTGACCCTTAAAAACAAGAATCTTTACTGCGTTAGCCATATTAAATGGGGGAAGTGAGGTGGAGGTGGAGATAGAGGTGTAGGTGTATGAGGTGGAGGTAAAGGTGGAGGTGGAGTGGTTGGATGCAGAATCCCAGAAGTGCCTTGATTATCTAACTGCGACGCACCTCTAGGCATGCTAGGGTTGCTTCTTTCTTCTTTGCTTTCTGATCCACCCAACAAAAAACTATAAATAGTTTCAGGAAAATTATCGCAGTCTATTCGAAATGTCTTTCTGCTCCATGTAGATCCAGTCTTACTTTTAAACACGAATCCACTTGCATGCGTAGTATGCCCTTCTCACATAACATCATCCTAATCTAGAGCTTTAGGGAATTCAAATACTTACCTCGCGAAGCCTTAAAAAACTGGTGCTTAGCTTCACTATAGGATATTGACATGTCAATCACGAATTCAGTAATAAAGACTCCAAGAACACTATTGATCCAATAATAAAATAACTTGTGATCTTATTTTCAGTCTCCTTGAGTCGCTTAATCAGCTCTGGGGTCCACGCATTAGGATCATCGTGCTTCCAACAGGTCTTACTTTCATCTAGTTCTGAAAGACACTCATGTAGCTCATTAGCGAATGATGCAAAAAATATCTCGCACTATTCTCTAAAGATATACATCTGCAACCACCTTTCTAATTACATGTGTGGATTTCTATTCTCTTTTGCTGCAAATTCACGCACCTTCCGATAGACCAAACCTTGAATCTCTTTCCTGGTCAGATGCCACATCACATATCCCTCAGATAGATCCCGGTCCCGACAACAGAACCATTTGTTGGCTTGAGGGGCTCAGACCCAGGTTCAAAGTTAGCTGTGCTAACCAAAATAACCCTTTTATCACCAACCATTTTGGAAATGATCTGCTTGCACAGACACAATCTCACCCGATGCAATATTGGGGGATACTGGAACCAGGTTTCCACATCTAGAAGGATATGGAGTGTGGATCTTGACTTACATACCTATTACTGTGCTACACAATCTTACTTAATATTATACCAAATCTGTTCTATTCATACAAAGGACTACTTTGTATATCTACAACTCTATCTACTGTGCATAAATCAATGGACCTTAACTAAAATTCACTGTAACAACATTCATATAATACTTATGATCTTATATTTTACTCGCAACAAAAAATTAAACAGTAATTGCATAAAATAAATTACAAAATGTAAGTACACAAATGTGCTTTCAAAATATTCTTTATTATCTTCAGCTCTTCACAATTACAATCCTTCTTACCCTGCGCACACAGTTGCAGGGGCTTGCGCACACAACTGTAGACTTACCAAGGTCTCTGCGCACATAGCTGTAGGAGCCTTCTAATTTTGTCTACCACAGAAAAATATGACAATTATAAACTCAAAACATCACCATTGATTGATTGATTATTCCTTTGATTCCCTCCCTTTGACTTATCAAGACAATCCTTTATATATCTTTTTTGCTTACAATACCATGGTCCACAAACCATGGGTGGAGCTGAAAACATACAAATTGATCCCATCCTTTTACAAAATAAGGGGCTTTTACCTACCCTAAAGCCCCTATGACTCCTAAAACATTACGCGAAAGGCTCTCTGCTCCTCAAATGTAGGCTCTTTACAAAAATTTGACAAAAATTTGACCTAGTGGGACCCTAGCCAATAGTGTGTCGGCTCAAGAGAGCATTGTATGGGTTGAAGAAAGCTCCCCGTGCTTGGTACACCAGGATCGATAGCTACTTCACCAGGTTGGGATTCACTAAGAGTGAAGAGGATGTGAACATGTACCAATAGTGGTGGAAGGTAAACTGTTGATAATAGTTTTATATGTCAAAGATTTGATTTTGATAGGTGATGATCAACTGATCAAGTCTTGCAAGGAGGATCTTGGAAGAGAGTTTGAGATGAAGGACATGGGGCTAATGCATTAATTTATGGGAATGGAAGTATGGCAGGGTGATGGGGAACTATTTGTGTCTCAGGAAAATTATGCCAATGAGATACTCAGGAGGTTCCACATGGAGACAAGAAAACCCATGGAGACTCCTCTAGTAGGTAGCTAGAGGAAGGAGGATGCTACTTCAGGGGAAGTAGTGGAAGATACTGTTTACATGCAGCTTGTGGGTTCACTCTTGTTTTTGGTGAATACATGACCAGATATTTGCTATGTAGTTAACCAACTTAGTCAAGTGATGGTTAGGCCTACCAAGCTGTATTGGAAGGCGACAAAGGATGTGTTGAGATACCTCAGAGGCACTACTTAGTATGGATTGTGGTACAGACAGGTAGAGGGAGTGAAGCTTCAAGGCTTCACTGATGCAGATTGGGTAGGTATTCCATTCGATTAGAAGAGCACATTAGGAGGGATCTGTTAGTGTCAGTCTTTGCAGCCTTCCACCAGTGATCAAATATGCTCTTATAAAGTGGTCTTGGGGTGTCAAAGTCAAATTTTTGTCATTTCAGTGAGTCTTCAAATAAAATTTGGTCACTAGGTATTAGGTCTAGGATTGTTTTCACTCCTTCCAAAGTTTTCCAAGTATTGGTCCATGTCACTATTCGGATGAGTGTACCATCATTCAAAGAGTTGTCATCATTATTTCAGGTTCCAATGGGTCTTTTTACACCTTGTTTATGCTTCAGTTGTGCTTCGGTAAGGCTCATTTCCCTCTCCTAGGGTTTTGAAGGTAATCTTTCTTGGATGGTCAAATCATCAAAAAAACTTGTATATTGATGCTCATACACCTTCCCGTACCCTTAATATACCTTCTTAAACACTTCCCATCACTAATATCCCTCAAATTCATCATTTTCCCACAAACCCTAGCCTATTGCTACAATTTGACACTTTTCTAGGTTAGGCCTGTGTTTTGCCCTTTTGGACCCCTTCCCCTCACTCAATACTTGAAATTCCACTCTCCCCTGCTTCCTAACACACCTCCCTACTTCCTAAAATTTTCTCAAGAATTCAGAAGCCCCACATCCCCTTCATTTCCCTTCATTTCTACAAATCCCCTGTTCCACATATCGGGATAGGTTTTATTCAAATGATGTTTCTGAGAAAGAAAAGATGAATTTGACAAAAGTGAGAGACGTTTTTGTCCACCATAGACCCAAGAATAAAAACCTCCTTCAGTTTTTACACAGGTCTCATGGTTTGGGAGAAATGTCCAAAACATCATTTGCCTCAGGAGAGTTGATGCACTTATGGAGTGACCTTGGGAAAATCAAGCTTTCTCCTAGTTGGAGTGACCAAATGACTTGCTTGATGAGTCACATGATAACTAGACATAGATAGCTTTCGCATGAGCTATCATGAGCTCAATTTTGAATTGCAAAAGACCTCCATAAGTTGACTGCAACAACACTCTGCATTTTGGTAGCGTCATTCTACACATTTTGACCAGTCTTGGGAGATTGAGCTTTTGACAGGGAAAATGAACTCCAAATTAAAAAATAAAAAATTTTCTGGAAAGTAGACAGGACAATATCTCCAATGAGCTATCCCGTGCCTAATTTGGACACTGGTATGGTAGTTAAAAGTTGGCTTGAAGTGGTGCTGTGCGTTCAAGAGGTGGCGTTGTGCGTACAGGCTGATCGCTGCGCCTAGGTCGATTTCAGCAGTGCAAAATTACACTGCACTTCACATTGATGCGCGTCTATAGTTGGCACTACAAGTTGAGTAGCAAAGACCAGAAAGCCTCCAAACTTCATAAAAAAACAACCTTCTCATCTCTCAAACAAGTAAGTGCACTCCCTCTACCTCATCATTGAAGTTGAAATTCAAGTGTTTGAAGGAATTTACCATGACAAATGTCAAATGCTGGTTTATCCCTCAATGACATTCTAGAAACCATAATCCCCTCTATTTTTCCCACCACCTATTTTTAAAACCCTAAACCCCTTCTCTACATCACTCCATAACATCGATACCCCCTCATACTTCATCCCACAAGTTATATTTCAAAAAGGGCCCAAACCCCTCTCCCTCACTTTCATAATTCATATCCTTACCTTCACTTTCTAGCCTACCAAAACACGTCAGAAGGTAACCTCCCATTCCCTTATTCCTAATCACTCTTTCTCACTTCCTTCATCCATTTTCTAGGAGTGCACAACCTTAAAATTTGCAAACATGGACAGATGAGAAGGCCAAAATGACTAGAGCTACTGAGGTGCCCGGGACCTACATGACATATTAGAGGGGCACAAGGATATTGTTTGTAGATGATAGGAAAGTTCTTGCTCCACAGGATGTGGAAGGGACATTGCTTTCTTCATCAACTCATAGGAAAATTCTTGCTCCACAGGGTGTGGAAGGGGCTTTGCCTTCTTCATCGACATAGCAG
The DNA here is from genome assembly GCA_031772625.1 of Pinus tabuliformis. Classification (NCBI taxonomy): domain Eukaryota; kingdom Viridiplantae; phylum Streptophyta; class Pinopsida; order Pinales; family Pinaceae; genus Pinus; species Pinus tabuliformis. The sequence goes on along the minus strand of CM062805.1, from coordinate 695,332,815 downwards.
GTACAGGTGCAACAACTACACAAAGGGAAAGAAAAGATGTAGGTGGAAGATCTTGATGATGAGGAGGAAGAAAGAGACTTTGATTTGATAGAGCATGATGAGCCGGAGCAGCCTTATACTCATCATGGCATGGAAACAATCGACTTAGAGGCTCACGATGAAGAAACAACAAAGGACATCATCATACAGGAAAAGGAGGCTCAAGTCCAAGCATTGATGGACAATTTGGAGAGGGCCAAGTATGTCATCACATATTTGGAACAAGAGAAAAAATAGTTGAGTGACAAATAGGTCCTCATGGAGCTGGAACTTTTCAAGGTAAAATGACAAGGTGACAAGGAGGCACCGGTCACTTTGTCTCCTATTGAGAAGGAAATTGAGGATGATAGAGAGACTTGGCTTGAGAGAGTCAATTTTCACCTAGAGAAGCTGCTGTAGAAGGCCAATAGGGATAACCAAATTATCAAGCACATGGCCTACCATTACAGGACCCGAAACAAAATTTTCAACATGAGGGTCAAAAAGATGAAATCTAGGCTAAGGCGGGCTCTAAAGGGTAAAAAAGAGGAGGATAGGCTTAGGTTGCTTGCTGAAGCTTGCTTGGCTCATCAGGATGCTTGATGGTGGTGCTGCTCACCAATTTTGGTCAGGTTTGGAGAAGATTTTGTTTTTTGCAAATTTTGGAAATTGCACACACAGAAAATCTGGCTCAACGCGTAGCGCCACTTTTTGGACACACAGAAACAGTCTTGGGAGAATTAACTTTTGAGGAGTCAAATGAGCTTAAAATGAATAAATTCCTGGTGTTTTGGAAATTAAACTTGAATACCTTTCCAATGATCTATCATGAGCTCAATTTGGATGCCGGGTTGGCTTCCAAAAAGGACCTGAAAGTGGCGCTGCGCGTAGGGAAATTTTTGCACAGGATGGCTATTTTTCTGTGTTTTGACTATGTTCATGGATTTTCTCTCATGGAGGATGTTTTACTATTGTAAATGATGACTTGGCTTGTAAATATGATGGATAATTAGTAATAGAGGGTAGATTCATTAGATTAAAAGTCAATTTGAGCTTAAATGAATAAGTTTTTTTTCACTTTTAGATTCAAGTTGTTAAGATGCCTATATTCTAGTTTCTTGTTCAGAGTTGGTTAGATTAGCTCCTCATCTTAGGGATTCGACCCCCGAGGATGGGAGAAGGTTGAAACAAAGCCTATATCTTATTCTTATTTCTCATTGTAAAGGGTTGAACACATATTTCATTAAATTTGGAAGTATTCTATTACAAGGCCTCCAACAACATTCATTTTTTTTGTAAATTTCCATATTAAATTTATTCAACATTAAAATAATTTGCAAGTAATTTCTAACCAATTATAGATCATGAATAGGTCAAACATGGGGTTGTTATGTATAATAGTATCAATACAAAATAGGAGTGTGAAATCAAACTCTTAGAAGAAATTGATTTAAGTTAAATCATATTCGTATGTCAAACATCCAATCAAGATATTATAGTTATGGATAACATGCTAGATTTATCGATGTTTAAATTTTATGTCTCGCAACTCTAACCCCGTTTCCCCCAACCTACAAGGGATTTGTTGATTGAATGATGGTGATGTGAGGATCTTCCTGTAAATGACAAGGATAGGTGTCTCTTGCATTGCATTGAAACTAGTCTATTAAAACCTTAGTAAAATGTTCTTGTGCTCAATTTCATATGACCCCTTTGTGCATTTATGAAGCACTAATGAGGGGGTCATCATTCATCTTCATAGAATGAAGGCATATACTATAAAGGTTATACATTGTTGATCTACGTATTTCAATAAGGTTAGGCACCATTGGTCTATCTCCACTCAAATCCAAGTACATCAAATGAGAGTTCTTAAATTGGTATTCAGGTCATTCCATTATGATGGACAGTGTCACAAAATGAAGTAAACAAAAAACTTTAGTGGTGAATTCTTGTAAGTAGTGGAGGCAGGGGTTTTCAAATATTAGCACGATTGATGGTCGTGTGGATATTGATCTCTCCTTGTAAACATTGTCAAAACCAATAATAGTCTCGATGTAAATTTAGTGTCAACCAATAGTATGGAAAACCATGATTGACCATTACTTTCACTAAGAAGAGAAAATGATAAGCATTTTTAATGGGGAAGAAATAAATGTGAAACGTAACTCATGTATTTTAGTTGAAATTTATATAAGTCCCCGTGTTCTTTAATTATTAAATACTTAATGTAAATACTTCTAAATTATCATTAAGATATTGATTTTGAAGATTAAATGTGTATTAAAAGGCATTCATCTATGACATTGGATTTTTCATGTAGCATGAATAAACCATTTAAAGCTAATTATCAATTAATCTTAAATAGTTTTGTGTAAGATATATCTTTACTTGCATTAATAGATTTATTTCAAAAATAAATTACATTTTTAAACTTGTATGAATACATATAACTAAATAAAATTCAATAAATAACTTCCGAGTCTTGTTGGATTCTATGAGATTATTTTAAGTACAAATAGTTTATTTAAGATTTGAAATTTACAAAATGTTAATATTGATGGTGAAAGCATGTCATATGGTGTAAAAAGTTTAAAGGCATCCATTTATGGCCCATCTGTTGAATGAGCTTAAATAGTCTACTTAATGCTCACGATGAATTCATTAATCCATGTTTTATTAGAAAATTCAATTTCTTTACATGGTTTTTATTCTAGAAATAACAATTTCACATTTGTACATTCATATTAAACCACATGATAGTTAAATAGAAATTTAATTAGTCATTAAAACTATTGAGATGAGGTGTCCCTTGCATTGCATTGAAACTAGTCTATTAAAACCTTAGTAAAATGTTCTTGTGCTCAATTTCCTACGACCCCTTTGTTAGTCATCTCATCTCATCTCATTTAATTAAATTAATCCATGATAGTATCTAATCAAACCTTGATAAGCCACTTATCAATCGTTATCCTCATACATATGTTTTTTTAAGAAATGCAAAATTATTAACAATATAATTTTATCTAAAGAATTACACATCACATTTATGCACTCATATTAGTGCATTTTATATGTAAACAATGAATAACTAACTTTGTGCCTTATTGATTTTCAATATGATATGATTGCAGTTACAACCATTAATTGATTTAAGCATATAAATTTATGAAAACTATCAATTGAGAAATCACATATCTTATGATTCAAAAAGATCAAATCATTTACCTATGGCACATTTCTCGTTAACCTTAATAGTGAATAATGCATTGTGAATAGTGAATAATGCACATAACATTTATCAAGTAAATTGTTATAATTTCTTTAGTAAGAATAGCACCTTTGTTTGCAAGGAGTTCTATTTGAAAACTTATATTTCACATTTATATATGATTATTGATACATATAATTAAACATAAGTCATCAAAAAAATCATTATAAGATGGTTCATATAAGATAATTTGAATGGCAAACAATTCATTTAAGAACACGCGCACGCACACACACATCTTAGAAAAAAATCGATACAACAGTCATTGCAAAAACATTTATAAATAATAAGAAATAAACATATTAATATAATTGGCAATTTCCATCTATTTCAAAAAATATAAAATCATACAAATTGATTCAACAAAAACTATGTCCAAAATGTATTGAAAATTTGGAATGTACTTTTCAACAAATTTATAAAAGAAATTATCTCCATGAACTACAATGAAGTACATGTTCTATTGAACATTCGAATGTACTCATGTTTTTGTTTGATACGATGAAGTGTCTTAAGTAAGGGGAATAAAACTTGCATAAGCCACATATCTTGCTCTTTTCCTGTATACGATTTTATCAAGATGTGGTTTGATTGATATCCCATGAATTGAGAAGTATGCTTTTCTGTATCTATTAGCAATACATTTGATTCTTCATAATTATCTCCATATTGGCACCACACATCAATCAACTTTTTCTCATAAAATTGTCTTGTTCTCCCTGCTTCCAATTTTGTTTGCAAATGACAATGAGATCTGTCCCATGCAAATTTAAAGTCCTCTATATCAATATTTGATTTTTCAAGTACTTTTCGGATGTACTTGTCAGTGACATTTAATGTCCATATTGCGGCATCATAATTTATTAAGCAATATTTTAATACTTTTGAATAAAAAGGCCTTAAAAAATAGGACCTATCACCAAACTGCCAGTCTGGTTCTCTTTGAATATGAAAATCTTGTTCATCTTTGGTGTATGATTGGAAGAATACTCCTTCCATTTCGAATATCAACAACATCTTTTGACTTGTAGTAATTCCCATCTGCATTTGCACTGCAACCACATGTATGATATTAACATATCTCCACTTCAACACTTCATTGCTTAAGGACATAAAAACCTATCATTTTAAAAATGATGTTAATATTTATTATGAACAGTTTCCATTTGTATGCAAAGGCAATTTTACAATGAGTTCAAAGTATCACAAAATACAAATACAATTGCTCCATTAAAATGAACAAACAAATAATATGTTTACTTTATACATACAACCTAATACCTTTATTTAATTTGTATGGAACAAAAGTATTATAAGAAAGCATTGAACCACCATTTAGATCATTAATTTTAAGACTTATAATGATTTATATAATTGCAATTGAAAAATATAATTATAATGGTCTAGCGCAACTAAACAAACTAATTTTTTATTAATTTTCACATACAATATAACACAATTTTTAAATTTGAAACCTGATTAATTATATGTTAATTTATAGAGTTTCTACCTTAATTTTTTTTTGTGCTTCTTTTAGTGCAAATTGTATGTTTATTGTTGGTGTTACATACAACTTAATATAATTTTTCAACTTATATGGAATAAATAGGGTTATAAGAATGCAATGGGTCATCCTTCAAATTACTAATTTCTAAGAGGTATAACAATAACTTAAACCTCATTTAAAGCAAATAATTGTAATGATCTAATTAAAACCAATAGAACAATTACCTATTAATTTTACATACAATGTAATCCATTGTAAAACAAAAAATATAGACTGGGAAATTTTGATATGAAAACATTAAATGACCATTCATCTCACCAAAAATAAATAAAATAAAAATATTTGATTTTTAGAAATGACAAACCAAATCAACAATTCTTTTATTAGTGTTGTGAAATAAAAGTAATCAATCATGATGTCATACATATAACATCATGATATAGACATATGTAATCTTAAGGTACTTCTAAATATAATTGGACATCCTTCAAAATAGCTCGCACATCCATAGCCTTGTTGAGTTTATGCAATATTCTCCATAGCTCATGGATCAACCAATTATCCCCTTGATTTGATCCAATGAATGGAGGGGCAAGAATCACATTTTCTTTTGGATTCTCTTTCACTCTCTCAATTAAACAATCAACTATAATAGTAGTGGTTGCATCATATTGGGTATGCATTTCCCACACTTTTTTCAATGATTTAGTGTGTATAACTTTCGTTGAATTGTCAATGACCTTATGTCCCTTTTGTGGCTTATAGTCTGAAGCAGTTCACTTAAACAGAAATTTATCTTGTAATCTTTTTGAAACCAACTTTTTTAGAAATCTTGTTGTGCTTTGTTTCAAAGCTGTCGTCCAAATTGCAATGTCAAGAGATTCATTTTTGAAACACATTTCAAAAAATGATTTTGCATGTGGATGAATCCAAAATAGTTTTTTCTCTATTGTGTAATCAGCATCAACTCCCATTTTCTCAATATGCCCTTTGTTTGTTGCTTCATCATCAATGCTATGATAAAAAATGTCCTTTGGATTAATTTAATTAAATGAGATGAGATCCATGATAGTATCTAATCAAACCTTGATAAGCCACTTATCAATCGTTATCCTCATATATATGTTTTTTTAAGAAATGCAAAATTATTTACAATATAATTTTATCTAAAGAATTACACATCACATTTATGCACTCATATTAGTGCATTTTATATGTAAACAATGAATAACTAACTTTGTGCCTTATTGATTTTCAATATGATATGATTGCAGTTACAACCATTAATTGATTTAAGCATATAAATTTATGAAAACTATCAATTGAGAAATCACATATCTTATGATTCAAAAAGATCAAATCATTTACCTATGGCACATTTCTCATTAACCTCAATAGTGAATAATACATTGTGAATAGTGAATAATGCACATAACATTTATCAAGTAAATTGTTATAATTTCTTTAGTAAGAATAGCACCTTTGTTTGCAAGGAGTTCTATTTGAAAACTTATATTTCACATTTATATATGATTATTGATACATATAATTAAACATAAGTCATCAAAAAAATCATTATAAGATGGTTCATATAAGATAATTTGAATGGCAAACAATTCATTTAAGAACACGCGCACGCACACACACATCTTAGAAAAAAATCGATACAACAGTCATTGCAAAAACATTTATAAATAATAAGAAATAAACATATTAATATAATTGGCAATTTCCATCTATTTCAAAAAATATAAAATCATACAAATTGATTCAACAAAAACTATGTCCAAAATGTATTGAAAATTTGGAATGTACTTTTCAACAAATTTATAAAAGAAATTATCTCCATGAACTACAATGAAGTACATGTTCTATTGAACATTCGAATGTACTCATGTTTTTGTTTGATACGATGAAGTGTCTTAAGAAAGGGGAATAAAACTTGCATAAGCCACGTATCTTGCTCTTTTCCTGTATACGATTTTATCAAGATGTGGTTTGATCGATATCCCATGAATTGAGAAGTATGCTTTTCTGTATCTATTAGCAATACATTTGATTCTTCATAATTATCTCCATATTGGCACCACACATCAATCAACTTTTTCTCATAAAATTGTCTTGTTCTCCCTGCTTCCAATTTTGTTTGCAAATGACAATGAGATCTGTCCCATGCAAATTTAAAGTCCTCTATATCAATATTTGATTTTTCAAGTACTTTTCGGATGTACTTGTCAGTGACATTTAATGTCCATATTGCGACATCATAATTTCTTAAGCAATATTTTAATACTTTTGAATAAAAAGGCCTTAAAAAATAGGACCTATCACCAAACTGCCAGTCTGGTTCTCTTTGAATATGAAAATCTTGTTCATCTTTGGTGTATGATTGGAAGAATACTCCTTCCATTTCGAATATCAACAACATCTTTTGACTTGTAGTAATTCCCATCTGCATTTGCACTGCAACCACATGTATGATATTAACATATCTCCACTTCAACACTTCATTGCTTAAGGACATAAAAACCTATCATTTTAAAAATGATGTTAATATTTATTATGAACAGTTTCCATTTGTATGCAAAGGCAATTTTACAATGAGTTCAAAGTATCACAAAATACAAATACAATTGCTCCATTAAAATGAACAAACAAATAATATGTTTACTTTATACATACAACCTAATACCTTTATTTAATTTGTATGGAACAAAAGTATTATAAGAAAGCATTGACCCACCATTTAGATCATTAATTTTAAGACTTATAATGATTTATATAATTGCAATTGAAAAATATAATTATAATGGTCTAGCGCAACTAAACAAACTAATTTTTTATTAATTTTCACATACAATATAACACAATTTTTAAATTTCAAACCTGATTAATTATATGTTAATTTATAGAGTTTCTACCTTAGTTTTTGTTTGTGCTTCTTTTAGTGCAAATTGTATGTTTATTGTTGGTGTTACATACAACTTAATATAATTTTTCAACTTATATGGAATAAATAGGGTTATAAGAATGCAATGGGTCATCCTTCAAATTACTAATTTCTAAGAGGTATAACAATAACTTAAACCGCATTTAAAGCAAATAATTGTAATGATCTAATTAAAACAAATAGAAAATTACGTATTAATTTTACATACAATGTAATCCATTGTAAAACAAAAAATATAGACTGGGAAATTTTGATATGAAAACATTAAATGACCATTCATCTCACCAAAAATAAATAAAATAAAAATATTTGATTTTTAGAAATGACAAACCAAATCAACAATTCTTTTATTAGTGTTGTGAAATAAAAGTAATCAATCATGATGTCATACATATAACATCATGATATAGACATATGTAATCTTAAGGTACTTCTAAATATAATTGGACATCCTTCAAAATAGCTCGCACATCCGTAGCCTTGTTGAGTTTATGCAATATTCTCCATAGCTCATGGATCAACCAATTATCCCCTTCATTTGCTGCAATGAATGGAGGGGCAAGAATCACATTTTCTTTTGGATTCTCTTTCACTCTCTCAATTAAACAATCAACTATAATAGTATTGGTTGCATCATATTGGGTATGCATTTCCCACACTTTTTTCAATGATTTAGTGTGTATAAATTTCGTTGAATTGTCAATGACCTTATGTCCCTTTTGTGGCTTACAGTCTGAAGCAGTCCACTTAAACAAAAATTTATCTTGTAATGTTTCTGAAACCAACTTTTTTAGAAATCTTGTTGTGCTTTGTTTCAAAGCTGTCGTCCAAATTGCAATGTCAAGAGATTCATTTTTGAAACACATTTCAAAAAATGATTTTGCATGTGGATGAATCCAAAATAGTTTTTTCTCTATTGTGTAATCAGCATCAGCTCCCATTTTCTCAATATGCCCTTTGTTTGTTGCTTCATCATCAATGCTATGATAAAAAATGTCCTTTAGTTCAAAAATAACTAGTTTCTTTTCAGTTATTTTGGCTGCAACACAATGGAAAATAATATAGTCAAACCATTTTATTCATGTTACAAAAATTACTAAAAAAATTGTTGAAACAATACACTTACCTTGAGTGGTTTTTTCAATATTTATAGATGAAACAATAAGTTCTTTTATCATCTGGATAGGACCTGGAGTAAACATATTAAACCTTCAATCAAATACTGATTGTACTTCTATTTTGAATTGTGAAAATTAATAGAATCATTAAATAACAAGGAAAACAAGTGGACAAATTATAAGTACCTGATGTTATATTTGGTTCTTGGTTGTAGTTTTTTGGGACAATACCTTGGTCATTATATTCATTCTCTTTATTTCCAACTATAATCAACATATGAAATGGATATGAATCACAAAAAAAAATAAAAATAGAATAATAATAAAATAAAAAAAGATAGAGATACAATGATTAATACCCATTTCTATCTCCATCGTTCCATGGTCATTGTCTTGATTAATTTCATTCATCTCATAATTCCCTATAATAGTCATCCAAAAATATTATGAATATGGAAATTAAATAAATTGAAAAATTATCAAGAGAAAAAACTAAACAAATTATGTACCTGTGTTGATAACTTCTTCCTCTCCTCCTTCTCCTCCTATTTCCATCTCCATACTTTTTTCAACAATATAAGCACTATGTTGATTAATTTGTTTCTTCCCACTTTCATCATTCTCTGTTTTAGAATCTCCATCATTAGTCATTTTAGTAAACACTTTGACAATTAAGAAATATGAAAAAAATAGTATCCAATGTATTATAAGAAAATAAAGAAATGAATTGTAGTACCTGAATTCTCCAAGAAGTTAATGGGTACTGGATTTGATAGTTGAAAAGATTTGTAATGATTTAACATGATTGTCCTTTGTGACTCTGTTTGCACAACACATGAAATTCTTCTTCCATATGTACAACAGGCCTTGATAAAAATTTTCCCCGCATAAAGAGAAATAACCACTTTTGCATCACTACATTGTTGGTGCTTTTCCACTAAATCCATCCAAAAATCATAATCTCTCTCATTTTCATCAAATGTGTCTTCAAATGTGTGAGAGTATTTTATAGCCTCCAAAATTTTTAATTCTGAAGTATAGAAATGTATAGTAAGAACTATATCATAACTATAATTGTTTTGGCAATTATATTCATAAATGCCACTAGTAATTTTATAATTGAACTTGGATTTCTTTATCGAAATTTCCAAAGACTCGCGTATATCATTACAAAACCAAAGTTCTACTAAGAGAACTGTAGTAAAGTCATTCAACTCATTTTTTTCGATAAGAAATCGAAAAAATTCAATGTAATACCCCTTGTTGAATTTTTCTTTTTTCAAAGCTAGTGTGTCCAAAACAACAAGGTCAGTGTGTAAAAATGGTTGCAACTGACATGGAAAAGAGTGCAAAAGTGTTGACAAAAGATCAGGGCCTCCAAAATGACAACCAAATTCAAAATTGTTATCAACCTGTTGAACACTTGTTGATCCATTTATCATTCTGTCAAGGACTCCACATGCTTGCTGAGAAAGGGACTCTATCTTTGTATTACGTGTTCCTTTGACATAAGTAGACCCCTCCACCGTGTTGCAAAAATTGGTGAATATGATATCATTAATTTCATAATGCTCAAGAATGTTGAGTGTGGTAAGAGTCATCTCATTCAAGTTCTGATCATGACTTTGACAATATGTAACCATTGCATCCAATATTGTTCTGTTGGTTTTCAATTTAGAACAATAATCTTTTATTTTTATGGCATTTGTTGGATGATTAATTGGAATAGAAAACCAAATGGTTCCATCCAATAGCTTATCTGCTACTGAAGCAATTTCTTCCATGGTTAATCCCTGAAGGGGCCGAAAAGTAGCTGCTGTCAAACTGTGTAGACTATTTTTCTTGTAGTTCTCAAAATCAGGCTGGCTTGGAGAACACTTTAATGTGCCTAGTTGGTAACAGTTAAAAACAGTGTCCCATTTATCCCAAATAGGTTCATCAAGATATAAGAGAATTTTTTTATCAGAAAAATTTGTAATTGGACAATCGAAGAATGAGCACAACATTTCATCATCAACCTGATAAAATAATAAATATAAACTAATAAGAATCCAATGTAAAAATGAAACTAAATAAGGTGTTATAATCTAATGTGAAATCATCATAAATATCAGAAAATATGACTTATATTATCGGCTTTAGTAATTTATCTACAATAAAATTAGATACAATAATAAAATTTAAATGTAAAAATAATTAAAATTACATACCTTGTCTTCAGCCGTCTTAGAGCATCCAATCCTCCTTTTCTTTAATTTGTCATTGGCAATTAAGAAATGCCTTGCCGAGCGCACACAATCAATAAATGGAGTTTTATAAAATACCTTATTTGCAGAATTTAATTGACAACAAATGCGGATCACCTCAGTGGGTTCAACTGATGGATGCAAGAATCGAGCATTACGTTTTTTATATTTTTTTTTCGCTTCTGTTGATACATTATATTTAGGATTTGTTAAAATTTCTTTCGCTGCTTGAATGGTATGTTGACCATCAACTATCCAAAAATTGATATTCTTAGAATTTAGATCTGTCTCATTTATAATTTTTATAGAGTTGACCAAAGGATCAGGCTCATTGATGTCAAATGGAATCAGAAGAGCATCAGGTAATGAGGTTTGAAATTTTTCTAGGAATGATTTCACTAACACTTGAACATTTAAATCATCTCTTGATCTTAATTTGAACACCTTAGGAGCTTCTTTACATCTTTCAACAGGCACTTTTCTATTAAAGGAGTTTGAAAATAGATAGCAATGCTTGAAAGCTTCATGAATCTCATCACATTGGTTTGCAAGGTTAGTTGTCTCAAATTCAACTTTCCTAGTTTTTTGAAATTCTGTAGTGGGCTTGAAATCACTTTCTTTTATATTCTCCTCCAAATCTGATAAATATACTCTTCTCAAAGCAAGTAATTGAGAATCAATTTTATCATCTGGTATTTTATCAAAAAATTTACCCTTTTGTTGTAAATGAAGAAGTACAGATGATGTTTTTTTACTTCTTACATAACGATATCTCAGAACAGTGGTGATGCGTTTTAAAAGATCTGCACAACTATTTAGTCCAGATTTAGAGAAGCTCTCAAAGCTATCCAACTTGAACATTGAATTTTTTATCGTATTTGTTGAATCAGTACTTGAAGCTTCAATCAAATCTGGTCTAAAATTTGTATACTCCACTTGACATGAAATTAATTTTACCTCATTTTCTTTAATCATTTCCACTTGAAAGTCAATGTCATTTTCATTGCAAGCATAGCAATTAATTATTATTCCTAATATCTCTGGTTCGTTTCCATCTATTGATCCAAATAGGTACATATCAGGAAACATATTCATGGGAGTTTCTATTTGGATGTACCAATCTTGCACGAATTCATATTTATTATTTGTATTGTATTTTTTAATCATTTCAAAAGTAGAAGTTGAAGGTGTTATTGATATTGCCTTTTGAGTTGAATAACTTTTCTTTTTCTTAAGTGATTGTTGTAACATTTCATTTGCTTTTGGGCCAACCAATTCTGCAAATAATAGCAAAAAAAATATTTGCATTAATCAAAATGAAAATATAATTTCAAATATTGTCACATAATGTTCTTATAAATACTGAAAAACCACCTAATCTAACCATTTCCAAGATAGTGTACATAAAATATAAAACCACCATACCAGTTGAAGGAGGCAATGTTTGTACATCACTTTTTTTTTGTCTTTTCTTCACTACTTTACTTTGAATATCAGGCACACCAGATTCCGCAGCTTCTAAAAAAAAATTATGGAATACATGAAATACTAAATATTATTAAACAACCTTATAATATATGATTTCCATTTACATGCACAATAATAAACGAGTACATATGCTATGCAAGTTTACTATATGACACCAAAAGTTATCACCTAGGTAAAACTGATAAGAAAAGAAACCACATAATCCAACCATTTCAAAAAGAGTACAAAAAATATAAAACCACCATACCAGTTGAAGGGGGCATCATTTGTAGGTCACTTGTTTTTCTTTTTGTCTTCGCTACTTTACTTCGAATTTCAAGCCCACCAGTTTCCACGGTTTCTAGAAAGAAAAATTTAATGGAAGACATGAAATAACAAATAGTATTAAACAACCTTATAATACACGATTTTCATTTACACGCACAATAATAAATGAGTACATATGTTATGCAAGTTTAGTATATGACACCAAAAGTTATCACATATTTAAAATTTCTTGGAAAAAAATACCCATGTTAGTATGGGTTGTCCCCATTAAAACCCCAATCCTAAGGCTATTTCCATGGGTTTTATTAATCAACAACCAGTTATTAACACAATGTCTAACAATTTTAACAAAGTATAAATTAAAATTGTCATACCAATTAAAGAATTTGGTGTCGTGTTTCTTGAACTTCCTTTTTCCTTGGATGCTTCCTTTGAATTCTCACTAGCTTCATAGTCCATGGTATCTGAAAATAAAGTAAAAAAATTGTTATCACAATTTCGAATTATTGAAGAAACTATGAATTTATAAATACTACAACTATTCGCATAATTATATGTGTAACAAAATGAACAAGAACAATAACATTGTATAACTCACAATAATAGCTAATCAAGGTTAGAAAAAGGGCACCTCGAAATAATTTTTTATATTATTTTAATCGTGAATATAGGAAAGCAAATATCTACTAGGTTTCCTTCCAGCACAAGCATAAGAACATTTCCAAAAGACATTACATTGTGAATAAACAAAAAAAAAATTGTATAGACCAAAATAACAACATATATACACAAAATTTATCTCTTATAGTCATGTATATTCTTAGTTTGCTTTAGATGAAATAATAGCAAAACACAATGAAAGAACATTAACTATGGCAATCATTATATTTTCTTCTAGATCTTTGTCTAGCACAAAGACAAACACATACCAACTTTGCAAGGTGAAATAAATTTAGAATGTGATATAATTACTTCTAACATGAACAAAAGCATATTGCATTTGCATCCTAGATTTATTTCTATTACAAACGCATGGATATTGTCAAAAAAAAACATTGTAAGGTGAAAGAAATCTAGCATGTGCTAGAATTATTTTTAGCACGAACACATTCATATTTCCAAGAAAAACATTGCAAAACAAAATAAATATAGCACAAGCTAGATTTCCTTATACCACAAACCACAAACATATTGTCATTAAAATATTGCAAGGCAAAGGAAATGAAACCCATGCTAGACTATATTCTATCGCATACAAGAAGATTGCCAACAACAACATTGTATTGTAAAGCAAAAACATAAACACAATGTCAATAAAGTCATTGGAATAATAATATTTCTTGGGACATTTGACCTTGCCTTTTAGAGACTATGAAGTTTTAGTCCATGCCTACGTAGACTATTGTTACAATATAAAAAAATTTAAACCTTGAAACGATTAGAAGGCCCTTCATATGGAATATGTGGTCTAAGAATGGGATAGTGTACAAAGATTTCCTCCTATAAAAAATACAAGAACGTTGCAAATAACAACATTACAAGGTGAAAGAAATATAATTCATACTATAATTCCTTCTAATGCGAAATTAATCACATAACAACATTGTAGGGTGAGAAAAATTTACTCAAAATTACATTTACTTATAACAAACATATAAATATCTCCAATGACAACACTACACGACAAAAAAAATTTAGCGCAAGCTAGATTTTCTTTTAGCCTAAACAAAAACATGTTAGCATTAACAACATTGCAATGTAAAATAAAATCTAACATGTGTTAGATTTCATTTTAGTGCAAACTCGAGCACATAGAAACATTGTAGAGTGACAAGTCTATCAAGTGCTAGATTTATGTCTACCACAAATACAAGCACGTTGCCAACAACAACGTGGTAGAGTATAAGAATTCTAGATTGTGTTAAATTTTCTTCCAACACAAACACAAACACATTTTAATTTGAAAGAAATTTAACACATGTTATATTTCCTTTAAACGCAAACACAAGAACATAACAACATTGTAAGACTAAACAAGTTTATTGTGTGCTAGATTAACAACATTGCAATTTAAAATAAAATCTAACATGTGTTAGATTTTCTTTTAGCGCAAACTTGAGCACAGAGAAACATTGTAGAGTTTCCTTTAAACGCAAACACAAGAACATAACAACATTGTAAGACTAAACAAGTTTATTGTGTGCTATATTAACAACATTGCAATTTAAAATAAAATCTAACATGTGTTAGATTTTCTTTTAGCGCAAACTTGAGCACATAGAAACATTGTAGAGTGATAAATCTAGCAAGTGCTAGATTTATGTCTACCACAAATAAAAGCACATTGCTGACAACAACATTGTAGAGTATAAGAAATCTAGCTTGTGTTAAATGTTCTTCCAACACAAACACAAGGACATTTAAATTTGAAAGAAATCTAACACATGCTATATTTCCTTCTAGCACAAACACAAGAACATAACAACATTGTAGGACTAAATAAGTCTATAATGTGTGCTAGATTAACAACATTGCAATGTAAAATAAAATCTAACATGTGTTAGATTTCCTTTTAGCACAAATTGGAGCACATAGAAACATTGCAGGGTGAGAAATCTAGCAAGTGCTAGATTTCTGTCTAGCACAAATACAAGCATGTTGCCAACAACAACATTGTAGAGTATAAGAAATCTAGCTTGTGTTAAATTTTATTCCAACACAAACACAAGCACATTTAAATTTGAAAGAATTCTAACACATGCTATATTTCCTTCTAGCACAAACACAAGAACATAACAACATATTAGGACTAAATAAGTCTAATGTGTGCTAGATTAACAACATTGCAATGTAAAAGAAAATCCAACATGTGTTAGATTTCCTTTTAGCACAAACTCAAGCACATAGAAACATTATAGAGTGAGAAATATAGCAAGTGCTAAATTTATGTCTACCACAAATAAAAACATGTTGCCAACAACAACCTTGTAGAGTATAAGAAATCTCGCTTGTGTTGAATTTTCTTCCAACACAAACACAAGCAAATTTAAATTTGAAAGAAATATAAAACATGTTATATTTCCTTCTAGCACAAACGCAAGAACATAACAACATTTTAGGACTAAATAAGTCTAACGTTTGCTAGATTAACAACATTGCAATGTATAAGAAAATCTAACATGTGTTAGATTTCCTTTTAGCACAAACTCAAGCACATAGAAATATTCTAGAGTGAGAAATATAGCAACTGCTAGATTTATGTCTAACACAAATGCAAGCACGTTGCCAACAACAACATTGTAGAGCGAGAAATCTAACATGTGCTACATTTATGTCTACCACAAATACAAGCACGTTGCCGACAACAACGTTGTATAGTATAAGACTTCTAGATTGTGTTAAATTTTCTTCCAACACAAACTCAAGCACAATTTAATTTGAAAGAAATCTAACACATGTTATATTTCCTTCAAGCACAAACACAAGAACATAACAACATTGTAGGACTAAATAAGTCTAATGTGTGCTATATTAACAACGTTGCAATGTAAAAGAAAATCTAACATGTGTTAGATTTCCTTTTAGCGCAAATTCGAGCGGATAGAAACATTGTAGAGTGAGAAATCTAGCAAGTGCTAGATTTATGTATACCACAAATCTATCCTACCATCGAAAGCGGAAACAAAATCTATCCTACCATCTCAAGCTTTGGATAGAAAGCTTGGTAAAAGAGATGGATTTGGTCTGGGATAAGTCTCTCTATAAGGAAAAGAGGTCCTCTACATGGAGCTGGCAGAAGGGAGTTACCTAAAAATCTATCACGAGTTATCTAGAAACTCCATACGAAAACATCACATGTGTTTTCTTATCAAAGGATGGGCTTCCTCTCATAAACCAATAATTCATTGCTTCCCTGTATCCCTTGCAAAGGCTCTATCTTTTGACCCCGTTGTATAAAAGGCTCTTTCACCCACTGTTGATAATATCGGCGATTCGAAAATATTGCGATATTTTTGGCAAAACGATATATCACCGAGAAAATATCGCAATATTTTTTTGTGTTGAAAATATCGCGATATTTCCAAAATATCGGCAAAATATCGGCTATGTTTAAAATTTTGAAAAAAAAATATTTTTTATGCTTGCCGATATTTTGTTGATATTTTCGCCGATATTTCCAATAAGATGTTTTCTGGACCCTTGCCGATATTTTGCCAATACCAATATTTTCAACACTGCTTTCACCTACCCTGTTGATCATATGCTCCGAGTATAAACTCAAAATAATATATGGAAGACACATTATCCTCATGCATGGGAGACATAACATATACGTTTTCTTGGAGAGTTTCTTTCCATGTCATTCTTACATTCTTCCTCATGCTGAAAGAACATATCTCATTCTTACATTCTTCCTCATGCTAAAAGAACACATGCCTCCATAGTTGGAATTCAATAAAACCAACCTAAGAAGCCAATGATCTTGAAATATGTGTGATTTTGTGCCAAGATAGAGGTGTCGTGGCATAAGTGGAAGGAATGAATTTTTC
This sequence comes from Pinus tabuliformis, assembly GCA_031772625.1. Classification (NCBI taxonomy): domain Eukaryota; kingdom Viridiplantae; phylum Streptophyta; class Pinopsida; order Pinales; family Pinaceae; genus Pinus; species Pinus tabuliformis. Next base: position 695,315,400 of record CM062805.1, on the reverse strand, counting down.
TAAATTTGAAGACAGAGTTTAGTAAAAAACATAAAATCTCATTACGCACTAGTTTAAATCAATGTTCATTGCAAATAAGATAAGGTGTCCTTCAAATCACATTATAAACTAGTCTGAATCATCACTGCATTGAGCCATGGTATACGAATTGTAAGGATACCCAAAGAGTAGCAGTAGCTAAAATTTTTTATGCCAACATTATGGAACTAGAGGGAATGGATTCAATGGAGATCAAGACCTTACGTTGTGTTTTTTTGAGTGGAAGAAGTCCCTAGAAATTAAAATTTTCCTGGAGATAGGGACAAGCAACTAATAACAAACGGAAGCACTAATAATGTATCAAGGAGTCAGGTTCCTGAAGGACATTGTGCAAAGGGATGTAGTTATTGTTGAGGACTCCAACATAATCACAAGATCACTGAAGCAGTTCCCTCCTCCTAAGCCCTGGCATGCATCTATCATAAAATGGTCCTGCTACTCAATGCATTTAAATAAGTCCACTATTTTCAGGTTAGAAAAAGATTCAACTCCCAAGTCAATCATATGGCTAAGCAAGCAATTTCAGTTGAGGACTCCAACACAATCACAAGATCACTGAAGCAGGAAAGAGCTCCTTCCTCTTAAGCCCTGGCATGCATCTATCATAAAATGGTCCTGCTACTCAATGTATTTAAATAAGTCCACTATTTTCAGGTTAGAAAAAGATTCAACTCCCAAGTCAATCAAATGGCTAAGCAAGCAGTTTCAAAAGACAAAGGAACTCTCTGAGTATGTATCAAGGGGGGGGGGGGGGGGAATCCCTCTACACCTCAATAACATCATCAATAAAAAGTCCCAAGGAGAGGAAGCATGAAAGGTGGCACTCTCTACCCAAATTGTGATACATGGAAACAAAAGGAGTTTGGCTCACCAGATAAGAAGGCACAGGGACAGTTTGCTAACAGAGAGTTTGATAACCGGGACAGTTTGCTAACAGGGACAGTTTGATCATATGTTCCAAGTACAAACTCAAAATACTAATGGAAGATAGGTGATCCTCATGCATTGGAGACATAACATATACGTTTTCTTGGAGAGGCCTGAGACTAAAGCATAGCGTGACATTCTTTTTTATTACAGATTTCCTTGACAACACGTTAGCATTCTTTTTACTTGCAGATTTCCACAAGATTGGGGTCCTCTGGAAATTCTTCTGGAGTAATAGCTTCTGGGTTATGATCTTCCAGTGATTTTTTTTCTTTTTTTAATTATTTGTGTTTATTATTATTATCTTCTCACTAAACGTCTTGGTAGGCTAAAATTTCACCTCATCCCACTCTAAAGTAGAATGATTTAAAGAAAAGGATTTGTTGATATTCCTACCTGGGAACAAAACTGGCAGTTAAGTTCTCATATTTGGTTGCTCCTAGGATTAATCATTACATCATAGGTGTGCATAGGTTATACATTAGAAGATATATACAGTCATGTATATCCCTTATCACTGGGAAGTGAAAATGTCATAATTCAACGGAGCACATGCTGTACTACTGTTAAGGTGCATTACAAAACACGAAGTACAAGTTTGATACATCTTTGAAGTCAAGTCCACTAGGAACTAGGAACTATGTCTGATCAATGAGATTTCTGTAGGTCTAACAAATCCACAGTTGTGAATAATTATTCCCTACAAATACATGCCCAGGTGGACAAAGTTGCAATGGATCTTGAGCATTTTGTTAGCTACTTGAGCACTGAAGAGGTGCCTTTTGCATAATGAGTAGGGTCCCAGCTGATGATCATCAGCTTTGCTACTTGTGCCATCCCAATGCTCAAGACAAGGCTTTGAGTAGTGACAAAGTACAAGTAAGTGAGTGTGAGAAATAAGGGAGAGGTGCTAAGTTTGGCTATGCCACTGCCACAACTACATCTAGTAGAGCATACTTTGGATGAAAAGGTACCTTGCATCCTCTTGGGGTTATCTAATATGTGGTGACCTCAGGATGATGGTAATGAAGGATGGAACTTCCAGTGATATTTATGTTTCCCAATGTTTTGGGATGGCCTTCAAAGCTAATCAATGATGACCCTCCCTGTTCTACTACGGTGCAGGTGTTCAGGTGCCATATCATTTATTGTTCATTGTTTTGTTGATGTGACTCACCCTTCAAGGTTTTAATTATGTTGATGGCTATACTGGACTTTGGGCCAAGGGTCTATTTTGTTCATAACTTCATATTTCAGTTGGATCTAGGCATTTACTGCATAGGGGATTTTTAATGTTGCTCCTATGTTGACATTATGGTGGTGGTCCATCTATTCAAGCCACACATTCACACAATGGGTAGTGGATGATGGATCTAGTGGGCAGGTTTGGGTTTGTTGGAGGGTTACATGTTTGAGGCGGCATTTAACTGGAGAGAGGAAGATGGATAAAATAAAAATCTGTGACCAAGTTCCTGGTGCAGACAGGGAACCTTGGAGGGGCTGTTAAACCAATCTTTGTACGAGGAAGAAGGGAGGCAGCCCTGTGTCCCCAACATGGCTGACATAGAGGGGATCAGAATATATGCAGAAAAGACAGAAGTCAAAGGCCAAGGAGAAAGTAGATGAACCGAGTAGACTGCATCAGGTCTTTATAGGGGGTGCTCAGCACAAGCTACTGCACCTGTTCAAGTGAACCCAATCATATTAATTGCAAAAAAGGATTTGAATAAAAGAGAGAAGCATCTTTATGTTGTATGCCTCCAGAAGCAACAAAAGAAAATATTAGAGTGTGATAGGAGAGGGTATTTTCATTTGAGTGCAATGCTTAATAAAACTTAGCCGACCATTTTTTTCCTGAAATGCAATAAAGAGAAGCATTAAAACTTACTACACTGGAATTTGGCACAAGAGACGAATAAGCTCAAACAGGATAATAGGATAATGATTAAAACATAGTTAATAGACTTATAAACATTTATCAAATACCATCACACAATTGGCATGGTTAATATCAGAAAAAGGCACGGCTATTAGTGCAGCAACGATGAAGCATTTGGCACATGAAGAATACAACAATGCAACAGCTAGATATAGTATTTGAAAATGAAAAATAGAAGATACTAGAATGCCATAGTTGACATTGTAACATAGTGCTTGGCACATTTAAGAAATAAAATAAACATAGTTAGAAAAGGCAATCAGAGTAGGCACTTAGACATAGCGAATTCAGATGTCCCATTTGTGGTTTGATATTCCTTTTTTTGCTCTGCATAATGAATTTCCGGGAGGAAACCCACTGGATACTTCCCCTCTAAATGCAAATGCAAATCAAACCAATCAAACAGTCTAAATGCAAATGCACATGTATGTATTTGTTTTCGGCTTTCTTAGTATGTGAATGATAAAAAGAAAGCTAATGCGCAAATCTGAATTACTTTTCAAGCGATAGTTACTAACAAGTTTCTTTTCAAAATAAAAAATGAAGACAATCACAACACTTTACGATTCGGAAATGAATACTTGCTTTCGACACTAGAAAAACTACAAATTCATACCAAATACAATAGTAACAGGGTAATTGACTATCAAGAGCAACCAAACTCTCTCCTATGACTGAAAACGACACTTGCGACACTTTCAAATCAAGAAACGACAATACAATTATGTTACTTTTTGCAAAGGAGAACTGAAAATGACTCAACAAATACACAAAAACATTTACAGTTCTTTTGCACAATGGAGGCGGAATATCAGCAAGGAAAGGGGTTTCAAACAGAGATATACTGATTACAAACAACAAAACTCATGAATAGAACTGAAAAGAATGAACACAGAAACCAAAACTGAGGAACAATGCCTAGTCTGATCAGCGCACCTGTAACACAGTGAACTTGAAATGCAGCGCACCTACTACACTCAGGAAGTGCGCTGAATTTCAGATTCACAGAACAGAGCCTGAGCTGGGCCAGAGACGAGACTTTGCTTGGGTTCCAGGTCATAGTTTGCAATTCAGTTCAGGGGTTTTGGCCGAGCAAATGGTAATCAGTAAACCAACAATCAGGGGTAGATCTAAGGAGGTTATTGGAGCTACCACAGGGGCAATTAGAGAGTTTGTAAATCAGTTGTTTAATTCATAAACAAATCCCGGAGATTGACTGAAGCGGCATTTATCTACTTTGCATTTGCATAGCAAATGCAGTTCGAAAGCTACCTGGCTCGACTTCAGACTCCGTCTGTAAGTTTATAAAATAAACAACAAGGAAGATAAACAAACAACCTAGTCGCTCCCCAACGGAGTCGCCATTTTGTTACAGGGAAAAGTGTCTACACAGAACTTCTTATCCCACTAAGGTGTGGTAGCTACCTTAGAAACAAACAAAGTAAAGCTACTTTCGTTTTTCCTTTATGAAATATAGATGAGAGAAGAACAAAGGAGACCAACCTCTATCTTGCGCTTATCTCCTAATTCGATTCCTCTCTCTCCTGATAGTCCTTCGCTACTTGCTTCCTAGAGAAGGATACTAAGAGCAAGGCTTAATGTGCAAAGGTGGTGGTACGCAAAACAAAGAAAGGAAAAATAAGATCGAGGGGATAAACAGAAATGTCTCCTCTCGTTTATATATTTTGTTGATTTGAAAAAAAGCTTACTCATTTTCATTCTTCTTCCTCGTTTGTTTATTGTCCCATTTTCCGTTGTTGTTGACTTCTTTCTCTTTGAACCAGACCATTTCTTTAGCTCTTTATGTCCTCATCCATTCTCTTTCAAAATGTTTCGATTAAAGGTTTGCTCCATGAATTTCACATAAACTCGTCATCAATATCTATTGATCTTCACCATTTGAGTCTCAGCAGGACCATTTTTGTCTCTGATACCTATTGCCATGGTTCTTTCATACCTTCAAAGGAGAAGCAGCTTCAACATGCACAACCATGAGAAAAGCACTGGGAAAAGATGAAGAAGACAATGGAGATGTAGGACAGCAAAAATCTCTCTATTTCTAATTGATTAATTGCAAATAAATGATAGTCTCAAAGTGTGGTAATTGAGAGGACAACTGCCTCCAGAGTAAGTTCATTTTTTCCATTTTTGAATGTAACATGGCATATTAAGGTTTAGGAATCCCCTGATAGGAAAGTATCTTTGAATTTAACACAACATATTAAGGTTTATGAATTCCCTGATTGGAAAGTACTACTAATGAACACTTAAAAATGGAATTACCATACGTTGCGATATCCATGATGGTTGGATCACCAAGAAACTAGTATTGTTATGCAGCATGGATGGACTGTTAAATTTGAAGACAGAGTATGGTTGGATCACCAAGAAACTAGTACTGTTATGCAGCATGGATGGATTGTTAAATTTGAAGACAGAGTATAGTAAGAAACATGAAATCTCATTATGCACTAGTTTAAATCAATGTTCACTGCAAATGAGATAAGGTGTCCTTCAAATCACATTATGCACTTGTCTGAATCATCACTACTTTGACCCATTGCTAACAGACAGTTTGATAACAGAGACAGTTTGCTAACAGGGACAATTTGATCATATGTTCCAAGTACAAACTCAAAATACTAATGGAAGACAGGTGATCCTCATGCATTGGAGACATAACATATACGTTTTCATAGACGTTATCTATTCACAACTAAAAATTCATTCCCTATGGGCCTTTCCACTATACGTGATTAATTAGCTTTACAAAAAACCCCTTTTCCAATCTATCTACTACCTGAGGTTATATAACCTTATCTTCTTAAAAAAAATCCTTAGTTTATAACATAAGGGACATGATAGGAAGACTTCAAAAAGAAGTCTGTAGAATCTTTCATCACACCGTCAAGAACTTGTAAATATTTATGGCAACAGGGGACAAAGTCAAAGTCCCCTTTGATAACTCATTCGCTGAAGTATTGAGTTCATGAAGAATGTCCCTGAAAGAATATTTGTCAAAGTCTGTTGAAGTGTTGAGTTCGTGAAGAATGTTCATGAAAGAATTTCATTTAAAAGATATAATTGAGTTATAAAAGTCCACCAACAAATGACATAGATTTATATTTATTAATTGATGCTTTCCTATTGGCCTAATCAATACAAGGTTGGAATCACTCATGATTTGCAACTTCTTAACACCTCTAAGCATAACAACCTCAATAAGTTTTCTTAGGGAAGTAAAATATGCTTAGTTAGTTGATCCTCTATCGAGAGAATATTGAATATGGAAATAGTGATCAGGAATGAGAAAAAGAACAACACATACCCCACAAATGCAGGGATGGTCTTAACTAACACCATAAATAAATAAACTCAAAATCCAAATCTATCATTACTGATAGCTTAGGCTTCCTTGTGGGTATATCCTCCAACCTTTAATGCACTAGATATAATAGAGCCAACAGTAATAGAAATAAGAATATCCTTGTCTTGAAAAATGCTATAGTTCTTTGTTTACCAAATACCATATATGAATAACACTACAAGAGCTTCAAAGCATTTAAGAAACTTATTAAAGAACCAAACTTATGCACATTCCATCAAAATAACATAGGACCAAGGAACCTTTGGCTTGAGCTCAATGAAAAATTTAAATAGGATTTGAACAATATAACGACAAGAGATAAACAAATGATGAACATTTTCCTCATTGTTTTTGCACAACAGACATTGATGAGGCCCAACCTAACCTATTTTAATTCCACTTGCCCGAGTGAGAAGTTAATTTGATAAAGCTAACTACAATGTAATTATAATTTCCAAAGGAAAATGCAGTTATCATAATAAATCCCACTACCACTCACTTCTCTTGAAAATTGAGATTCCATAATTACCTTATACCTTGTTTAATAGTGAAATCACTTCTACTAACTTTTTGACACCAAATTGGAACATCTTTTATATCATCTTTAAGATTTCCTTGATCTTAGGCTTGACATTCTGGGTTATGATCTTCCAGTGATTTTTTTTTAATTATTTGTGTTTATTATTATTATCTTCTCACTGAAAGTCTTGGTAGGCTAAAATTTCACCTCTTCCCACTTTGAAGTAAAATGAATGATAGTCTCGAAGTGTGGTAATTGAAAGGACAACTGCCTTCAGAGTAAGTTCATTTTTTCCCTTTTTGAATGTAACATGGCATATTAAGGTTTAGGAATCCCCTGATTTGAAAGTATCTTTGAATTTAACACAACATATTAAGGTTTAGGAATTCCCTGATTGGAAAGTACTACTAACAAACACTTAAAAATGGAATTACCATAAGCTGCAATATCCATGATGGATGGATCACCAAGAACTAGTACTGTTATGCAGCATGGATGGTCTGTTAAATTTGAAGACAGAGTATGGTTGGATCACCAAGAAACTGGTACTGTTATGCAGCATGGATGGACTGTTAATTTGAAGACAGAGTATAGTAAGAAACATGAAATCTCATTACGCACTAGTTTAAATCAATGTTCACTGCAAATGAGATAAGGTGTCCTTCAAATCACATTATACACTTGTCCGAATCATCACTGCATTGAGCCACGGTATACGAATTGTAGGTATACCCAAAGAGCAGGCAGTAGCTAAAATTATTTATGCCAACACTATGGAACTAGAGGGAATGGATTCAATGGAGATCAAGACCTTACGTTGTGTTTTTCTAAGTGGAAGAGGTCCATAGAAATTAAAATTTTCCTGCAGATAGGGACAAGCAACTAATAACAAGCGGAAGCACTAACAAATGCATCAAGGAGTCAGGTTTCTGAAGGACACCTCGAACTGATGATCTATATCAGTGTATGTCAAACAAAAAATAAATTCATACCACTTATAAAATTCACATCTTATGATAAATAAATGTCTTATCAACCAAAACAGAGCTTATAAATGCAGAGCTTATAAAACAGAGCATTTATCAACCAAAATTAAGACATCACGTCTGTAAAATGCCAGTCATTGTACAATTGTTCTCTGCTTAAAAAAGTACCATACGAGTATTCCAAACAAAAACTGTGGGGATTGTTGTTCTATATCAATAACATCGTCTAGTCCAATTGGCGAAAATACTAGTTGGTTTTGTCCTAAGCTATGTGGCCTCAACTAAACAGGTTATCAAGAGCAAAATGTTGGACTTATGGTTGAATCAACCTTCACAACAAAGACATGGTGAATTATTTCATTTGACTTATGTCTCGATTTGTAGATGGAAATGCAGTTTGTGTGGAGAACTAGTGTAGTAAGGGTATCTTAGATGCTAGGGATAGGTCACTAAAAGAACCACCAATTTGTATCTTTTCTGGACGTAATCTGGGTATCTCTCATCTCATGTGTTCTTGTGGTAATATGCTATTGAAAATAAGAAGACTTGTGGTAGTATGCCATTGAAAATACACCAATTTGTATATGTTCTGGACGTAATCTGGGTATCCCTCATCTCAAGCATTCTTGTGGTAATATGCCATTGAAAATAATAAGACGTCCTAACATTTCTACCCAGAAAGTGCATGGTGAAGATGTTTCAGAAGCGATACATGGTACAAAAACACCTCCCACAAACATTATTTCATTAATTAACATTATTTCATGCAAAAGCAAATCTTCCCATAATTAATTAAAATTATTTCATGCAAAAGCAAATCTTCCCACAATCGTATTTAGGGAGGGCTAACCAAATTCATTTGAGTAGTGAATTTCCTTTAAAGCAGTCAAGGTAGTGATTGTACTGTGATTCAAATAGTTGAAAGACATTTATTTATCATAAGATGTGAATGGAAATCATATGAAGAAATAATACTAGTATTCATGCTATCATAAAGGTGAATCCAATTTACCTCATTGGCCGAGAAAATAATTGTTCTTCTGACAAATAAGTTGAGCCATCTTCACCCAAGCTTGTAAGGGCACAGTCTATGGATTCCTATCATAGCTAATTCTAGGTGCCCATGCAGTAGTTGCATGAATAGTTAAAGAATTCCTCTTCCTCTTTGATCTGCTCCCTATTGACAGTCCATGAAACAACGATGCTGATCATTTAGTTTCTGCAAGGTGGAAGAAACAAAATACCAAACCCAAGTAGTGGAATTACTTCCTTGCCATTCTCATTTTTTTCTTGGAGGCCTTTGAAAGATGACATGGTTCCTTTATTGAGACTACCGAATGCAGAAGAGGTAGACTCTTCTTGACATCATTAACAACATGTGCTATCTATTTTCTAGATTGTAAGTTATCATAGACATTCTCCTGTCTCCCCTCTACCTCCTCGTCAAAAGGTTTTCTTGCTTCTCATAAAGACAAACACATATAACTAGATAGACAGATAGTTCGAACAGAAAGTGCCTTAATGTATTTTGTAAAGTTTAAAGCGAGTTTTCCCATATCTATCTTCTCCATGAACATGTGGACAATCATTCATGCACTAGATTTTTAAAAGGAAATGTAGACAACAAACCTCTAACAAATCCACATGAAGTCAATGCTGAGGGACAATTTTGGGGCATGGAAAAGGTGCACTCACAGGGATTAAATCACAGTGAAGAGAGGCTCCTTCGCTGTCCCAAAAGAAGGTTCTTCATCACAGCAAGGAGGCTTCCATACGCTGTCAAATGAAGCTCCAAAAGAGCCCTAGTTGCAGTTTTCTATTCACAGCTAAGATGCAACCAAAGGGAGCCTAAATGAACCTCTAATCCACAATAAGAAAGAGAATCAATACACAGTCCTAAAGGATGTGTTTTAGTTGTTTTTCAAGTAAAGAGACCTAGCACGTCTTAGTATTTCAGTGGCAACATGATGATGACAGCATTGTGATTGAAACTATTCCTGAGGACTGTTTATAAGGTTGGTAACCTACAGTCATATTATATTAATGAAATCTGTCCTAGACCAAAGTTCAAATCAGTACACTCAGATTGAGTCAAGTCCTTATACGACTTATACTACTGCATTGACAGTATTTGTTCACTGAAGATCAGAGGCCAGACTTGCTGCTAGGCTAGACCACAGGACATAGCTAGCAGCAAAGGTATTGACTTGAAAGCGTGACAATGGTGGAGCTGCACCTCTAGGTCATGGATTGGTAACTGACAAAAAAAAATAAATTCAGACCACTTCAGTCCAATCCTAAGAAAAACTTATTGTAGGCAAACAAATTTGCAACTAACCAACCAATGTGAAATGAATTTTCAATGAAATTATCAAATGTACTACACAAATTGATGATATATATATATACGAAAAACAGAGCATTTATCAACCAAATTAGGACATCACGTCTGTAAAATGCCAGTCATTGCACAATTGTTCTCTGTTTAAAAAAGTGAGTACAATGAGGAGTACCTGTATTTTTCATGAACTCTAGCTTCCAGAAGAGGATATTCTGAACTGCACTTGTAAATTTCAACAGTTGTTCTTCTGAAAATCAGACAAGACGTGCATGGATGGAAGTAAGTTTAACAGTGCAGTTGTGGCGGGATCAATATCTATTTATACTGAGTGATGATCTAATCAGATCAGATGATGTGGAGGGGTCAACGGTTAGTTTATTATGAGCAACTTTATTCTTACTAACATTTACTCACAAAATCGTGCATGTATTTGCTGACAAAATAGTGCAGTAGATGCAGGTTGGTATTTGGAATGGAATTGTAAGTAAAATTTCCATTTTTTATTTTTTATTTTTTAATATCAAATAAGCAATTTAGAAATTACTAAAAGAAAAAAATTAGAGATTTTTCTTTATTTCAAATAAGGAACTAGTTCAAATAAAGAATTTAGTGGTTATTAAAAAAGCTAAAATTAGAGTTTTTTCTTTATTTCAAATAAGGAATTTAAGAATTTATTAATTACTCCCTATCTCTATTTTTCTAGCAATATATACTTGTCTTATATAAAACCTCAAGTAATAGGCTTGGTAACACCCTTGAAATAATATTTTCTCTCATTTATTAAATACTTTGTATTTCCACTTTTTACCTTGAGTCACAAAGAAATAATAAATCTAGTTAATATGCTAATATTGAGGACAAGTTTGACATGGCATATAGGTTAGTTGGGGCTTTTTGCACATTTAGGTGATGGGGAGCACTATTTTCCATTATTATAAACCAAAGTAATATAGATGTTGTATGGGTGTTAATGTGAGGATAATTTTGCCCCTAGACAAGGATGGGTATGTTTGGGACCTTGGACATCATCTAAGGAGAAACACCATTATTATCCCAGGGCATACGAGTGGTTTTGGTTGGTTTAGTAATAGTACAGACTGTGCACATGGTACAAAACCACCTCCCAGTGCCCCTAAGGTGAACGATTGGCCTAGTGGTGCTCATCGCCAACATCAAGGTTTCTTGTTGGTGGCTAGTGTCCTACTTACTAATGTCTACTACCCAATATTGTGACATTTTGATAGATCGATGTGCCAACAACTAATACATTGCATTAGTGTTGGTTGACCTTGAGGTGTCCTTGATACAGTTAGCCTGAAATTTGACATAGACTTGGTGGACTATAGTCCCCAACCATGGAGTGAGAGTCCTTGAACCCCCTATCTAGATGAGCTAATGGATAATGTAGGATGATATGCTAATATCGAGGACATTGAGCTTGACATGGCATGTAGGTTAGTTGGGGATTTTTGCACATTTAGGTGATGGGGAGCACTATTTGCCATCATTATAAACCAAAGGAATATAGATGTTGTATGGGTATTAATGTGAGGATAATTTTGCCCCTGGACAAGGATGGCTTTGTTTGGGGCCTTGGACATCAACTAAGGAGAAACACCATTATCATCCCAGGGCGTACGAGTGGTTTTGGTTGGTTTAGTAATAATACAGACTGTGCACATGGTACAAAAACACCTTCCAGTGCCTCTAAGATGAACGGTTGTCCTAGTGGTGCTCATCGCCAACATCAAGGTTTCTTGTTGGTGGCTACTGTCCTACTTACTATTGTTTACTACCCAATATTACGACATTTTGATAGGTCGATGTGCCAACAACTAATACATTGCATTAGTGTAGGTTGACCTTGTTAAGGTGTCCTTCATACAGTTAGCCTTAAATTTGACCTCTCGATGGACTATAGTCCCCAACCATGGAGTGAGAGTCCTTGAACCCTCTATCTCCATGAGCTAAATTATGGATAATGTAGGATGATATGCTAATATCAAGGACATGTTTGACATTTTGATAGGTCGATGTACCAACAACTAATACATTGCATTAGTGTTGGTTGACCTTGAGGTGTCCTTGATACAGTTAGCCCGAAATTTGACCTAGACTTGATGGACTATAGTCCCCAACCATGGAGAGTCCTTGAACCCCCTATCTAGATGAGCTAATGGATAATGTAGGACGATATGCTAATATCGAGGACAAGCTTGACATGGCATGTAATAATATCTGATTATCATCCTAGGGCCTACGACTGGTTTTGGTTGGTTTAGTAATAATATAGACTATGCACATGGTACAAAACCACCTCCGAGTGCCTCTAAGGTGAATGGTTGGCCTAGTGGTGCTCATCGCCAACATCAAGTTTTCTTGTTGGTGGCTAGTGTCCTACTTACTAATGTCTACTACCTAATATTGTGACATTTTGATAGGTCGATGTACCAACAACTAATACATTGCATTAGTGTAGGTTGACCTTGTTAAGGTGTCTTTCATATAGTTAGCCTAAACCAAAGTAATATAGATGTTGTATGGGTGTTAGTGTGAGAATAATTTTGCCCCTAGACAAGGATGGCTTTGTTTGGGGCCTTGGACATCATCTAAGGAGAAACACCATTATCATCCCAGGGCGTACGAGTGGTTTTGGTTGGTTTAGTAATAATACAGACTGTGCACATGGTACAAAAACACCTCCCAGTGCCTCTAAGATGAACGGTTGGCCTAGTGGTGCTCATCGCCAACATCAAGGTTTCTTGTTGGTGGTAGTGTCCTACTTACTAATGTCTACTACCCAATATTGTGACATTTTGATAGGTCAATGTACCAACAACTAATACATTTCATTAGTGTTGGTTGACCTTGTTAAGGTGTCCTTCATACAGTTAGCCTGAAATTTGACCTCTTGATGGACTATAGTCCCCAACCATGGAGTGAGAGTCCTTGAACCCTCTATCTCCATGAGCTAAATTATGGATAATGTAGGATGATATGTTAATATCGAGGACATATTTGACATTTTGATAGGTTGATGTACCAACAACTAATACATTGCATTAGTGTTGGTTGACCTTGAGGTGTCCTTGATACAGTTAGCTCGAACTTCGACCTAGACTTGATGAACTATAGTCCCCAACCATGGAGTGAGAGTCCTTGAACCCCCTATCTAGATGAGATAATGGATAATGTAGGATGATATGCTAATATCGAGGACAAGCTTGACATGGCATGTAGGTTAGTTGGGGCTTTTTGCACATTTAGGTGATGGGGAGCACTATTTGCCATCATTATAAACCAAAGTAATATAGATGTTGTATGGGTGTTAATGTGAGAATAATTTTGCCCCTAGACAAGGATGGCTTTGTTTGGGGCCTTGGACATCATCTAAGGAGAAACACCATTATCATCCCAGGGCATACGAGTGGTTTTGGTTGGTTAAGTAATAGTACAGACTGTGCACATGGTACAAAACCACCTCCCAGTGCCCCTAAGGTGAACGGTTGGCCTAGTGGTGCTCATCGCCAACATCAAGGTTTCTTGTTGGTGGCTAGTGTCCTACTTACTAATGTCTACTACCCAATATTGTGACATTTTGATAGGTCGATGTGCCAACAACTAATACATTTTATTAGTGTTGGTTGACCTTGACATGTCCATGATACAATTAGCCCGAAATTTGACCTAGTCTTGATGGACTATAGTCCCCAACCATGGAGTGAGAGTCCTTGAACCCCCTATCTAGATGAGCTAATGGATAATGTAGGATGATACGCTAATATCGAGGACATTGAGCTTGACATGGCATGTAGGTTAGTTGGGGATTTTTGCACATTTAGGTGATGGGGAGCACTATTTGCCATCATTATAAACCAAAGGAATATAGATGTTGTATGGGTATTAATGTGAGGATAATTTTGCCCCTAGACAAGGATGGCTTTGTTTGGGGCATTGGACATCATCTAAGGAGAAACACCATTATCATCCCAGGGCGTACGAGTGGTTTTGGTTGGTTTAATAATAATACAGACAATGCACATGGTACAAAACCACCTCCGAGTGCCTCTAAGATGAATGGTTGGCCTAGTGGTGCTCATCGGCAACATAAAGGTTTCTTGTTGGTGGCTAGTGTCCTACTTACTATTGTTTACTACCCAATATTGCGACATTTTTATAGGTCGATGTGCCAACAACTAATACATTGCATTAGTGCTGGTTGACCTTGACATGTCCATGATACAATTAGCCCGAAATTTGACCTAGACTTGATGGACTATAGTCCCCAACCATGGAGTGAGAGTCCTTGAACCCCCTATCTAGATGAGCTAATGGATAATGTAGGATGATAATGTGAGGATAATTTTGCCCCTGTGTTATAGACATTTTTGTGCCTTACAGCATGAAGCATGAAATGTCAATAATCTAAGGGATCCAAAGTCCCTAAACATGTTGTTCCTACCCCTAGAGGAACAAGGTCAGCAAACCACAGCACTAAATATCAGTTCTCCACCTGAAAACACTCAGAAACAAGCTAATTCTGGATCATGTCAACTGCTCCACTGAGCATCTGCGCTGAATGTCAACTGCTCCACTGTGTACCTGCGCTGAATGTCAACTGCAAAGAAGGCTACCTGCGCTGGGCGAGTTTGGCCAAGTGGCACAGTCATTCCTCAAGGTGTCAATGCCCAGGAAGCTTCCAAAATGACACTTGGATCAGGGAATTCGACTGGTGATGAGTAAGAGGGTCTAGATCTCCAAGTGGAAGCAAGAACCTCCAAGTGGACTCAAGAACTGAAGAATAACTGAAGTGGGAGAGGACACTAGTCAGCTTCATGCCAGCTACAAGCTAACTCATCCTTTCTCCAAATCTCCTATATATAGAGCTCTCTCATGAGGTCTATGGAGGCTGGAATCTTGTGAATGTAAGGAAGTGTTGTTGGTTTGAGTATAGAACTATTGGGTGATTTGCTTGAAGGAGGTGAAGAGGAGATTTCTTTCTGCTAGGAGGTGATGCTGGATTGGGCCTTTTATGGTTGTATTACTTCCTGAACTTTACTTCTTCCATTAATAAAGCATTTGAGGTTCTTCTATATGCATGTGTCTCAATGGTGTATTGCTATACTTGTGTATTTGATTTATTCTAATCCTTGAATCAATTATGAATGTATGCTTCTTGTAGTTTCCCTCTCTTGCCATTTTGCAGGATCTTGGTGTAGCTGGACCAGTGAAAGAGCAAGGAGCTAGGAGCAAGCAGCAAAGAGAGAAGATTGGATCAATCATTAGCGGAAGACAACGGTTAGTGGATCTCTTTCTCCCCTCTCTTACATCTCATAAAGAAGTAATCTCGAATAGCTTTGCTTTGATTGTTGCTGAGGTACTATCACCCTTAGAGTGGGATAGGGTCATTCCGTATTGGATACTTTTCCCAACAACAAATTGGCGAATCCGCTGGGGATCGTATCTTGTTGGTTGTTTGTGTTTTTGCTATTCATTTCATAAAAACAGGGAGTACCGAATCGAACTGCATTTGGATCTTTCAAATGCAAAGTAGAGGGCAGCTACTCTAGCTCAGTTTCTGGGCAAGTTTATGATTTGAAGAGCTGATCCACAAGGACTCTAAATAGCTCTTAGTGATAGCTTTTCATCCTCCTTTTCATCCCTTAGTGTGTTCTTGACTGATAGCTTCTGATTTGGCCAAAAACTGTGAATTTTTGAGCAATCTGTGACCCAGAAACTAAGAAAAACGAAAGTTTATCTCTTCAGTGCAGGCACTGTGAAGGCAGTTTGCATTTCAGCGCAATTCTCGAAGGGGCTACCTGCGCTGAAGGTCAAACTGCCAGTGTACTACCTGCGCTGAACCAGTTTTGCCTAGTGCTACTGGGGTTCCCTCCTGTTTATTGCCCTGTTTTCATCCTTGTTTTTGCAGCCCGTTACCAGTCAATGTACCTATCTGAAACCAACTTTCCTTGCCACTATTCCACCTCGGTTGTGTAAAGAAACTGTGTTTGTTCTTTGTGTATTTCTTATATCATTTGCAGTTTCCCATAACGAAAGTGAACTAGTCTGGCTGTGGCCTCTTAGATCTAGACCTGTGATAAGTGTCGTTTTGATCTTAAGAGTTAGTTTATTTGCTGTTCATAGCTGATTGAGCTTTTGCTTTCGTCATATGGTTTGAATTTATGTATTTCTAGTGTCGAAACAAGTAAATCTTAAGGTGTCTTTTGATTTTAGACAAGCTTGTTTGCTTTCACTTGAAATTGAATTCGAAGTTATACAACAGCTTTCTTTTTGTATTGCACCAACATTAAGAAAGAGAAAAGAAATACCTGCATTGTGCATGTGCATTTTGACAGTTTGCATGTTGATTTAGGGAAAAGTGCATTAGTGTGTGCTCTATGATCTGTGTGAAAAGATGATGTCTTTCTTTTCCCTCAGTAGTTAAGATTTTCAAAGTTGAAAGATTGAAAAGCTTGCTTATCATCTTGGACTGCATTTAGGAGTGTTACTATACATCTCGTGGTGATCCATAAAGGCAAACTGCTAAACAAGATCAACCTTAAAATAAATTGAATTTACATAACAACGCATTGAAACATAACACAAACACATAGAGGTCTAAGCTAGAGACGTGTTCCGGCGTCGTTAAACGTGATATCTTAGCATTGAGTGGTTGGGTGATTCCTCCACGGTGAAGCGATAAGTATCAATACGGACTTGTGCTCACACGTACCGTCACGTATATATTGGGAGACCCCTATAGGAACAAAGCCTTTATCCATAGGAAGCCGTGTCGGCCGCCCTACTGATCGCAATGCAGTGAACACAGCATTCACGAAGATCGACCACCCGTACCGTAAAACGTATTCTGTGGTTTTGCGAAAGGTTTGGCACACCCTCTGCCTAGATCTCCAGAGTAGTTTCTTTTGGCCTTTTTCAAACTCTATAACTGAAAAAGTCCATCCGAGCATTTGTCACTTCGGGCTCGTTAAAACATCGAAGGAGACTAGAGTCATCTTTAGCTTTTTCTCGACTCTTAAAAAGTGAAAAAGAAAGTTGTGTCTAAAGCGTCGTTATAAAATTTATTTTAAACGGAACATAATCACCTCCTATTCCTGCGTTGATCTGTAGGTTGAGAACATGGAACGCCCCAACCAAGGAATTCCACATGATGGAAATCCTAGTCCTTTCTCCTCTTGGGGAGACGTTGGTGCGCCCCACATGGCCACATTGTCGCTTCCAGGACTGACAATTGGCCTGCCTATTTGGCTATTCTCAACCAATGTAGTTCAGAACACCATGGTTCCTGAACAGTCGAGTCAACAGTTAGATCAGTCTAGAGCTGCCCACCAGCCTTCTACTTCCTATAACTCTTCCTCCAATCCTTCATCTTCGCAAGGTAGAGCCGGCAAAAGCCAAGCTCCCATGGAGAAGAAGGAGAAGAAGAAGAAAGAGAAGAAGAAGAAGGAGCCTAAGGAAACTGGGGGCAAGCAAAAGACATCTGACAAAAATCCACACACATCACAGACCGGGCCTAAATCGCCATGTGTCATATGTAGAGGAGACCACTTCCATAGAGATTGTCCCTGTATTCCCCGGATACTAAGGGACTGGTCCCCTCGTTTGCACAGTTCGGGAGCATCAACCTCTGATAGCCATGTTGAATGCTTACCGTCAACCAGCGAAAGTGAAGGTTCAAGACAAAGAGGGGGAGCAAGATCCCCCTGCAGACTGTGTGAAGGTGATCACGTCATCAACCGTTGTCCCTTCTTAGACGAAGTGAAGAGAGTTTTGGAAGATCGCCCGGTTTCACCGTTGAGACTTCCTCCTGGATACAAAAAACTCGTGCCAAGTCCTTCGTTGGTTGAAAATACAGCTGGCCCGCTCAAGTGGTCAGCTGAAGCGTTAGTCATTGAGAACGAACCTACTGAATCCAGACCAGACGAAAGTCCAAAGGTCGAAACGGTAGTTGACCCGGTTCTTCCTTCAGAGGTTTCACCCTCAAATGACACCGTCACTGGAGATTCATCTTCAAATGACACCCTCACTGAAGAGAATAAGGATGACACCATCCAGATTCTTTTCATCAACACCGACTCTGATGAGCATCAGGGCAATGTGCCCATTCCTTTATCGTAGGAAGGAACATCATCAGGGTCATATCTGGCCGTGTATTTGGTCCCACTGCCAAGCAACCTGGTTGTGTCCTTTGATTGGAACCAACTAGGCAGATCCCGGTTGCCAACCAGTGTACCATTCAGAATCATAGTCCAAATTTATAGAATGGTAATGGCTGGAACTATCATTGATGAAGGGGCATCTGTGAGTATCCTTTCCTCTATTTCTTGGAAAGCACTGGGTTCCCCGGGGCTTTTGCCTGAGATAAGAAATCTCTCGGGTTTTGATAAAGGAACCAGTCGACCATTAGGGATCCTCCCCAATGTGCCTGTTACATTGAAAGGGAAGACCGTTCAAATGAACGTGATGGTCGTTCAAGGACCCTTGGATTATAACCTACTCCTTGGACGAGACTATATGTATTGCATGGAGGCAATAGTCTCCTCACTCTTTAGAGTAATGTGTTTTCCACACGAAGGAAGAATGGTCAAGCTCGTAGACCAACTTTCATTTCCGGGATCACGCATCGCAAATAGTCACATACCAACCCCCAATGGTCTATTCACTCAAGAAATGTCTCCACCCCCAGTCCTCCTTCCCGATGAGTGCGAGTGATTCGGAAAGATGGGACTGGAACCCAGGGGGCATGCATCGTGGTCTGCTTCGGGCAGAGGAAACCTTGGGTATAAGGCAAAATTTCCGCGAAAGAATATGACTAGTCTGTACCCCGTCCGTGGATGGAAGAGGGGTTGTTCTAGAATAGGATTCTTTTGTCAAGGTTACTTGTTTGACAAAGGTCATTCACCATTGTCTACTTCGGTAGACAGTGCCGAGGAGATGTTTTCGTTTGATGGTGTTAACAAAACAATCTTTGGGTAACTAGAAAGAGGCAAGCCTCACCCTTTAAAACAAATGTTTTGACGGATAAGTAGGGGCAGCCTTGAAAATTTACTTTATACCTGGGGGCATGCAAACCTTTTGGAGTGCAAGCAAGGGACGACTATTTATTTTTTTAAATTTTTAGGTCCTCCCTTTAAACCTGTAGGTCGAACCCTTTAAACTCGTAGGATTAGCCATTTCCGAACTTGCATAAAGAAAGGATGAGAAGGAGCATAGCTTCGTGGGATAAAGCTCCATAAAAAATAGCTATCTCACAGGAGACATTCTTATCTTATGACTGGTATATCGAGCAGTTTTACCGCGGAATTTATGCTCGTTAAAAAATAGAAAAGTGAGATCCGAGCAGTTTTAGCACATAGTTCATGCTCGTTAAAAAATAAACATAAGATTGAGAATTCAAGCTCATTAAAAAATGAACATACCCCGGTAAATAACCACTGTGATCGTAAAATTATTAGCCATAAAAGCCTTGGTCGTGTTTGCACCTGCCACCTCCATTCCATTTGGCCAATCGTTCACCTCCATATGATTGTTTACCTATTTTGAGGAACAGCTGCGAAGAGTGATTTCACTTAGCCATCCTTGTGACACTGCCGTGATTGGAAAATTCCAACCTGTACCTGGAATCTGCTGCTATCCCTGTTTATCACTCGTTCCTCAAAAGACGAGTCTTCTTTGAGCTCTTTTCATCTGACTCGTAAAATATGAAAAGTTTGCCGAGTTTTGGCCTTCCAGCTTGTTAAAAGGACCGGAAGAGCTATCCCTCCTTTAGATTTTAATCTTTTTGGACCTGAGGGATTATTGCACAAAAAGGTTGAGCGCTTATTTTATTCGACTCGTTAAAGTTATCGAAAACTCATCCCTTCTGTATTGTTTTATACTTTTTCGGACTTAAGGGATTAGATGACGAAAAAGGAATTTTGGAGTTAACTTTCTGTACCTTTTCAGACTCTCTAAAAATGAAAAGGACCGAGTTTTCCTTGTTGTTAGACTCGTTAAAATGATTAAATAGCGACAAACTTGTCTTTAGATGAGAACGAGTTTCCCTATCGCTAGGCTCGTTAAAACATAGCGATGGGCTTGCCCGAAGGGCAGGTTATAGAACAAGCATATGTTATCCTCCTCAAGCTTGACAAAAATAAAGAGGTACTGGTCAGAAATGACTGGGGAAAAATTGGGAGAACCTCAAAGCTTTAATGGTAGCAAGTCACTCTTGAACATGACACTTTTCCTCCGTATCACATCGGGTTGGGTTGTTTCATTCACCGGTCTCATCACCATGGTCTTCGCCAAACCATCCACATTTGGGGTAATGCTACCGATCCATCGCATCAGTGTCGTTATATGTTCAAGAGATGTTGTTCAGAAAGAGTCAACCGTGTCCCATCCACTGCCATACATTATCCTTCACCCACCCATGATCGCCACCCTGAATCATATTTCACAGATTGTTTTCACCTCCACTAAAATCATTAGCTCCGTTCCGTGTCACTGATGTGGGATTCATTAAGGCCCTCCTTTGACGGATCGCTTCTTGTCGACTTCAGCTCATTATCCAAGAAGTTGATCTAGGAACAACCCCTTCAGTACTTTGAAGCTTGCATGCCTCAATGGCAAGTTTCTCACTTCCGGCGACAGGTATACATCAATGACCTTCGACCAGAAGATTTTGCGTGGTGTTCGACGCCAAGTCCTTTATTCACACCACGTGAATTGTACTGCAGTACCTTGAGGGTCATTATCATTATCGGTGATTCCTCTCGCGCTTGTTAACGGTTTACATTATTGACCGGTAATCAAGCGATGTCTTTCCATGTTCGACTTCAGCGCAATTCTCACATGGATCGACTTGTACGAGTTTGAAGACCCCGGATCTAGTTTCATCCATCCGGGCTGCGATATATATTCAGGAAATATAAAAACATTTGACATGTACATCATTGCAGCAGATGATCATCCTACTCAAAGGATGATAATTTCAGCAGAGAATTATCAGTCTACCATCAGACGATCGTCTGTTATATGTACCAAAATGAATTTATAAAGCTGATCATGGGAATGCCCGCCTCAGCTAGATCATGAAAGAAGAATGAAAAATAATGTATTGTATTGTATTTTATTACAGGTCACCTCTCAGCGATTGAATGAACTTCGGATCCTCCTGATAAAGCATTTCACCCGATAAACGACCTCATACTTTAGGGGGAAACTGTTATAGACATTTTTGTGCCTTACAGCATGAAGCATGAAATGTCAATAATCTAAGAGATCCAAAGTCCCTAAACATGTTGTTCCTACCCCTAGAGGAACAAGGTCAGCAAACCACAACACTAAATATCAGTTCTCCACCTGAAAACACTCAGAAACAAGCTAATTCTGGATCATGTCAACTGCTCCACTGAGCATCTGCGCTGAATGTCAACTGCTCCACTGTGTACCTGTGCTGAATGTCAACTGCAAAGAAGGCTACCTGCGCTGGGCGAGTTTGGCCAAGTGGCACAGTCATTCCTCAAGGTGTCAATGCCCAGGAAGCTTCCAAAATGACACTTGGATCAGGGAATTCGACTGGTGATGAGTAAGAGGGTCTAGATCTCCAAGTGGAAGCAAGAACCTCCAAGTGGACTCAATAACTGAAGAATAACTGAAGTGGGAGAGGACACTAGTCAGCTTCATGCCAGCTACAAGCTGACTCATCCTTTCTCCAAATCTCCTATATATAGAGCTCTCTCATGAGGTCTATGGAGGCTGGAATCTTGTGAATGTAAGGAAGTGCTGTTGGTTTGAGTATAGAACTATTGGGTGATTTGCTTGAATGAGGTGAAGAGGAGATTTCTTTCTGCTGGGAGGTGATGCTGGATTGGGCCTTTTATGGTTGTATTACTTCCTGAACTTTACTTCTTCCATTAATAAAGCATTTGAGGTTCTTCTATATGCATGTGTCTCAATGGTGTATTGCTATACTTGTGTATTTGATTTATTCTAATCCTTGAATCAATTATGAATGTATGCTTCTTGTAGTTTCCCTCTCTTGCCATTTTGCAGGATCTTGGTGTAGCTGGACCAGTGAAAGAGCAAGGAGCTGGGAGCAAGCAACAAAGGAGAAGATTGGATCAATCATTAGCGGAAGACAACGATTAGTGGATCTCTTTCTCCCCTCTCTTACATCTCATAAAGAAGTAATCTCGAATAGCTTTTCTTTGATTGTTGCTGAGGTACTGTCACCCTTAGAGTGGGATAGGGTCATTCCGTATTGGATACTTTTCCCAACAACACCCTGGACAAGGATGGGTACATTTGGGGCCTTGGACATCATCTAAGGAGAAACACCATTATCATCCCAGGGCATACGAGTGGTTTTGGTTGGTTTAGTAATAATACAGACTGTGCACATGGTACAAAAACACCTCCCAGTGCCTCTAAGGTGAACGGTTGGCCTAGTGGTGCTCATCGCCAACATCAAGGTTTCTTGTTGGTGGCTAGTGTCCTACTTACTAATGTCTACTACCCAATATTGTGACATTTTGATAGGTCGATGTACCAACAACTAATACATTGCATTAGTGTAGGTTGACCTTGTTAAGGTGTCCTTCATACAGTTAGCCTGAAATTTGACCTCTCGATGGACTATAGTCCCCAACCATGGAGTGAGAGTCCTTGAACCCTCTATCTCCATGAGCTAAATTATGGAGAATGTAGGATGATATGCTAATATCAAGGACATGTTTGACATTTTGATAGATCGATGTACCAACAACTAATACATTGCATTAGTGTTGGTTGACCTTGAGGTGTCCTTGATACTGTTAGCTCGAACTTTGACCTAGACTTGATGGACTATAGTCCCCAACCATGGAGTGAGAGTCCTGGAACCCCCTATCTAGATGAGCTAATGGATAATGTAGGATGATATGGTAATATCAAGGACATTGAGCTTGACATGGCATGTAGGTTAGTTGGGTCTTTTTGCACATTTAGGTGATGGGGAGCACTATTTGCCATCATTATAAACCAAAGGAATATAGATGTTGTATGGGTATTAATGTGAGGATAATTTTTCCCCTAGACAAGGATGGCTTTGTTTGGGGCATTGGACATCATCTAAGGAGAAACGCCATTATCATCCCAAGGCGTACGAGTGGTTTTGGTTGGTTTAGTAATAATACAGACAGTGCACATGGTACAAAACCACCTCCCAGTGCCTCTAAGATGAATGGTTGGCCTAGTGGTGCTCATCGGCAACATCAAGGTTTCTTGTTGGTGGCTAGTGTCCTACTTACTATTGTTTACTACCCAATATTGTAACATTTTGATAGGTCGATGTGCCAACAACTAATACATTGCATTAGTGCTGGTTGATCTTGACATGTCCATGATACAATTAGCCCAAAATTTGACCTAGACTTGATGGACTATAGTCCCCAACCATGGAGTGAGAGTCCTTGAACCCCCTATCTAGATGAGCTAATGGATAATGTAGGATGATATGCTAATATCGAGGACAAGTTTGACATGGCAGGCATTCCTCCACTCAAGGAGTTTTCCTCGTATCCACTTGTACAAACAATAGGCTTGAGTAAGATAATAGGATTAGAAGAAAATCATAGGAAAACATGTGAATAATACGAGAGGTTCAGATTCCAAGATTTTTTTGTAACTTTGTTATCTTCAAAGTTACAAACAACATGTTTGTTAATTGAAGTGATATTTGATTTCAGCGCTTAGTTTAACTTTCTTCTAAGTTTTTTAAGTTTCCTTGTGTTAACTTGGCCCATTGACCTAGGTGGTCAATATCCCTCTTGTATCATTTATGTTCACATATTTGTTTATGAGCAATTTTTTCTTACAGCTTATCTTAACATTTGTTGATGATAGTTGTAGCACTCTTACATTAATTAGATAGAATTTTTACTTTGAATTTAGTTCATTTCCATTACTATTTTTAATTTTTTTGGTTCATTATGTGTTATTCATTAACACTACCACAAATTGTTTTAATGCATTGGATATGTTCACTTTCCAATTTTCCAACTTCTGATTAGCATCATTGCCATCCAATACCACATTTAGCATATTCACCTTCACATTAGACTGTTTCTTGTAGAAAAATAAGGACACCTGTAGCAGTTTGCAACCCGACTTCCAAGCTTTCCCAAATTCACACGAAACATAAGATAATCTGTGATTCAACGATTTGGGAAACTTTTGAACAGACAGATAATCAGTGATCCGTGTGCTTTGACAATCCGTGATCCGTGTGATTTGAGAAGCGGATGCACACATTATATCCAATATGGTCGGGGGTATCCTGTAGCATTAACAGGTGAGGCGCATCTGTCAACAACCCTTTCGGACGGCCAAGACATTTTTATAAGCTCTGCATTTAATTCCGTTTTTTTCTGTGAGGCCGATCTTCCATAGTTTTTGCCTAAAACAGGTATGTGTTTAGGCTTTCTGTTTGTTTTATTAAAAAAGTCTCTTTGGATAAATTATTATCATATCCTGTTGCCTGTTCAGATTGTTGGGGCTACCTTTAGATTATATCTTTTTGATTTTGCAGACTTTAAACACATATCTACTAAGCATAGGATGATAAAACGTTGCATTTTCTTGGATCGGATTCTAGCTTAGTTATTTCCTCTGCTTCTGGGCATATGTAACGTTAAGTGCATGTTAATGGAATTTGATTACTTGTTTCTTTGTGTTAAGTACATTGATAAGCAGAAAAACCTTTATCGCTTTCGAAACATCTTCACCATGCACTTTCTGGGTAGAAATGTTAGGAATTCTTATTATTTTCAATGGCATATTACCACAAGAACGCTTGAGATGAGGGATACTCAGATTACATCCAGAACAGATACATATTGGTGTATTTTCAATGGCATATTACCACAAGTCTTCTTATTTTCAATAGAATATTACCACAAGAATGCTTGAGATGAGAGATACCCAGATTACGTCTAGAAAAGATACAAATTGGTGGTTCTTTCAGTGACCTATCCCTAACCAGTTTCTCAACAGTAACTTTCACCTTTTTCTCAGGAAGACTAATTTGAGAGGCTTCCATCTTTATACGAAACCACCCTCTTTCTTTTTCATAAATAGAACATTTTGATATCATTGGGCATGGACTATCTGTTGTAACAAGTCCCAACATAAGTCGTCAAAATGGTCATATATTTTGTTCAATAGCACAATGACTAACCTGCAAAACATAAACCCCGTTTGTTAATAACATCTGGAGCATTAAAAAACACATTTTCCTTCACAATGAAGCAACATAGAAACCCTCAGAATTGAAAATATCCATTCTTACAAGTAGTGGAAAGACTGAACTGTAAGTCCCATCATAAGTCGTCAAAATGGGCATAGATTCTGTTCAATAGGACAATGCCTGACCTGCAAAACATAAACCCCGTTTGTTATTAACATCTAGAGCATTAAAAAACACATTTTCCTTCACAATGAAGCAACATATAAACCCTCAAAATTGAAAATATCCATGCTTACAAGTAGTGGAAAGACTGAACTGTAAGTCCCATCATAAGTCGTCAAAATGGCCATAGATTTTGTTCAATAGCACGATGCCTGACCTGCAAAACATAAACCCCGTTTGTTAATAACATCTGGAGCTCCTTCTATTAGGGGATCTCCCTTCTACTAATTATTTCCAAAGCTCATATTTCATCTCAAATTCTGGGCTGTTTATATATTGTGTCATCCTTTCTTGTCTTCCTCATTGCCGTCTTTTATTATCAGGTGGAAATGTGCTTCTGAATTGGGTCTACATGGTCTTCTAGCATATGAATGGGACAATTTTATTAAGAATCTTATTCTTAATGGTCTAATTTTTTTTTTTTTTCTGAGTAAAGACTATTCTATTAGGATTAAAAAGAGAAAAAATATTTACAAAGAGGTTTGAACCTCTGAGGGGGTCGTAGCCTGCCCTCTGTCAAAAAACCATTGCAGGTAGCTTTTTTCCTTCTGTTTACAAAACTGATAATCATAGCCTCAACAGTGAACAGAACTATATGGACCAAGACTAAACAGAGCTAAACGCTCTAGAGTGAGCTGCCCTATTACAAAAAACTGTTCTTTACCATAATTACAAAAAAGGAAATCCAAAATTGTACCCTGGAGAATGAACAAATTCATATTGTTGGTATCAGAAGCCATGCACACTGAAAATGACACACGAGATCCAGAAAACCAAAACGGACTTACTGTCCTGTAGCTGAAACCAAAGGTAATTAAACTTGTCGTGGCACATCCGTAGCATTTTCATTAACCTGATTAGGGGAGCTTGCCCAGGTTACCATCACCTCATCTTCAGCTTCCATCAAGTTGCCTTCTGTAGGAGGCACAAGGTGCAGAACACTGCCAAAGAGGCGCGCTGGCTCAAAAACTATGGTCTGTTCGTGAGGAGAGTCCGGCGGAGGGCGAGAAGCCTCCTGTTGACCTTCTTCATACACCGCAGCAGAAACATTGAGGACAGCACCAGCCAAGCTGCTCTGAGAATCACTAGAATTCTGAGAAAGCAACTGTTCCTTGGAAATTTCATTTGAGCTTGTGAGCTCATCTTCTTCCTCCGAGAAGATGATAGTAATTATAACTGAGATGAGCGGTCTGTTAAGTCTGCTTTTGAACTTAAACCTTGAGGTATGAAGGGAACTGTTTAGGGAGGGTCCAGAATTGTCTGAGGGCGGAGAGGAAGGTGAAGCAGTAGCTAACGGGGATATACGACGAGGCGCAAAGCTACCACGCCCTCCAGATCCTCCACGGGATCCCGAGTTGCTCCCTTGCCTTGGAATACCCCGACGACGGGCCATAACAGAATACAACAGCGGAATGAGGATGCTAAAGGACTGGGTGTGAGGGAGAAGCAACGCGCTGGGCAATTGTAACCAGATTAAAAACCAGACCTTTGAATGAAAGACCCAGAAGCCCAGCACACATAAGCTAGACTCAGCGTCAAGAAAATACCCAACGGCGACTGAGAAAGCCCAGTACCCAACCCAGACACCTTTAACAAGGACAAAAACCAAATCCCTTCCCGAAATGAACCAGAGGACTGACTTAAGACACCAGACGCAAATGGAGAAAACAAACTTAATGCACCTGACGCTGTCTGAAAGAGGCAGAACTATATACCTGAAGCCGAACAAATGGGAGCAGTTATGAGACCAAGGAGGCTTCCAAATTCACTGTGTTGCACTAAGACTCTGAGACCATGACAACCAGAGGAGACCTCTGCTAGAAAAAACCGGAAACACTACATTGATGCCTGAAAAGACCAGAAAAAATGAACCTTGGAGAATGCGTGCCATCCTGATAACTTCCATCTGCGTACCTCGAGCTCGGGCCTTCATTAATGCGGATTAATTACCTGCCACGAACCGCCTTACCCTTCTTAATTACTCGCCAGTTTCCGACTCCGCGTGCTCCAGCATTAACACCTATTAAGGACACCCGCATCTGGGTTTGAGTCTTCCTTCGACTGCATATCACTTGTTACTATAGTATGGAAGGTGGAAAGTTGGTTCTCAGAAGCTATGCAAGATATAGAGCCTTCATAGAATTCCCTTCCACTGTCCACTCCTAAATTAGCAAGAAAGTCTGCCAGTTTGTTCCCTTCCCTTCTGATGTGTTTAAAAGAAATAACTTGATTGTGAATAAGCCATTGTTGTAGTAGCTCGAGTCGAGTTGCCATTCTCCAGCTGCTACTGACCTTGTGAACCGGGGATCCCTGCAGAAGTTTTAAGGCCATGTTTATGATTATTTGGGAGTCCCCTTCCACTATAAGAGGAAGGAGCCCTCGTCCTTGCGCTAGATTAAGCCCTCTCCATAATCCTTCCAATTCCGTTGCATTATTAGTATTCCAACCTATTGAACCAAAAAAAGTGATAAGGGGAGTACCCTGGTGATTTCTGATGACTCCACCAAATCCCGTTCTCCCAGGATTTCCTTTCGACGCACCATCAAAGTTGAGTTGAAACACATTGACTGGCGGTGGAGTCCAGCTTGTTGTTGACTCTTGATACCTTGAGTTGTTGTCGATAGAAGAATTCAGACTCTGTAATTTTATCTGCCAGTTGTCCCATATAGCTTGTTCCTGCGGTAGTGATGGGAAGTCCTCTTTGGACCAGCCTTTGATGGATAAAGTTTCTTTGATGTTATGGTGCAACCCGGTCCATATCTGCTCAATCGTCAGTGATTGATTTTTAAAAATCCTTCTATTTCTCTCCTTCCAGATATTCCACATCAGTAATCCCTGTATGAGTTGCCATAGTGTGTTTAAAAGTTTGCTCTGATATGGCTCTTGGCTCCAGGTACGAAGGGTGCCTTTGATGTCCCCAATCACGCTGCCTTCCTTCTGACAGCAGAATGTAACCTTTTCCCACAATTTCCTTCCAAGCAGACAAGTTTGCATGAGATGTAGTGCTGATTCCTCTTCTTGTTTGCAGTTGAGACAAATGGATGGACTAGAGAAGCTCCTTTTTCTGAGATTGTCCCAGGTGAGAATTCTATTGTGTGATAGAAGCCATAGAAAAGTAGAAACCTTCGGCCATATGGAAATGCTGAAAAAAGTTTGAAGTAAATCCATCTGGTCCTGGCGCCTTCCCTGCTTTTAGTTGATTCACCGCCATTTCAACCTCCTGAAGACTTATGGGCTTGAGAAGAAGAATATTGTGCTCTTCAGTAATTAATCTGGATATATTTCAGATAATTTTATCAATAGCCTCTGTTCTGTTTATGTTAGGTTCCTGATTCATCTTCTTGAAGTAATTGAGGAACTCCTGTTCGATTCCTTCGTGGGTTTCAATTTTGGTTCCATGCTCATTGTTGACATAAGAAATTTTATTGATCATTCTTCTTTGCACTGTGGTTTTGTGAAAGAATTTCGTATTCTTTTCACCCTCCTTCAGCCATCTAACTCTCGATTTTTGCCTCCAGAGAGTTTCTTCCTGTAGGTCCCTTTCGAGGATTTTATTTTCTATGGTCTGCTCTTTCTGGGCCAGCTCTTCCGAGCGTCCTTCAGAGATCATTCTTTGCTGAATATCTTTCATTTCTTGATGAAGGATTTCCTTGGCTTTGAGAATGTTGCTGAAGATGGATTGATTCCAACATTTAATTTCCCCTTTGAGGTACCTTAGCTTCCTTTGGAATATAGACATTTTTGTTCCATCAGTTGGATTAAATTTAGCCAAGTTGTTCTGACAAATTCATAGAAGTCTGGATGAGTTAGCCAAAAAGCCTCAAACCGAAAGGGTCGCCTTATATTGCTACCAGGCCGATTCCAGTGGAGGGCGATCGGCTAGTGATCAGAGCCTGAAAAAGGAAGGATAGATGCTGTGAATTCTCCCCCTAGATGAACTGCGTTATCAGAGATCAGAAATCGATCAAGACGCGAAGCTATTTGCATGGGTTCTTGCCTTTTATTGTTCCAAGTGTAGAGGCCGTTATTTGAAGGAATATCTATCAGCCAATTATTTTGAATGAAGTCTTTTAATATAGAGCCATCCCTGTTTATTTTGCAACGCCCTCCTTTTTTTTCCTCCATTGTTGCAATCATATTATAATCTCCTCCTGATATCCATAGCGGGTGTTCCCTCTCTGTATTAAGCTGATATCTGGACTCCTAATGAGTATTTTTTTTGAGCTTTATTAAGGACTGCCACCAGGTTGTCCACTTGTCTATCAGGTATTTTGTCGAAATTTCCTGTTTTACAAGCTTGTTGTAGGCCCAAGATATCTAGCTCACCAATATCTATTGATTTCGTGTCCTCCTCCATGATTTGAGGTTCTTGATGGTATCCATCGCTTTCCTTCTCGTTTTCTGTGTTGGGATCTGTACCATCTATATCCATTTCAGGGAAGCTCCAAGTGTTTGATGCAGTTTTAAGCTTATTACCCCCTTGTTCTACATTCGGTTCCCCTGTTATCGTTTTGGATCCTTCAATCTTCTCCTGGCTAGATCCTTTTTGATTGAAGGGCCTATTGTCTGGATCCGGCATTTCTTCATTGGCTAGGACTTCAAAGCTATTGCTAGTAGAGGGCTTTGATTGATCTACTGGGGGAGTCTTTGTAGAGATTACTGATTTTTTATTTCCTCTTCGGCGATTGAGCACCTTAGTGAAGCCATCCGACGTTGGGTTTTCCTGGGTATTTTGAACTGAGGGTTTGCTGTTTAAAGGGCAATCTCTGTAGAGGTGTACTAGGTCATGACATTTTCTGCATCTAAAGGGTACATGCTCATAATCAATTAATTGTATCCATTCCACATCTTCATGAAAAAGACTTACCGTATCAGGCAAAGCTTGTTTAAGGTCCATGTAGACGCAGATCCGTGCATATGAGGTGTATCTGTGCGTCTTTGTTTCTTCCGCTATCTTGACGAAGTCGCCCAGAACATTGCCTATCGCTTTGAGAGACTCCTCTTCCCAGTATTCCAGTGGCAAAGAATACAGCCTGAACCCCACCGGTGCGCAGCTTAGGTCTTCTTTATCAGGGTTGAATCTTTCAATCCATTCTTTGAGAAATAGCCCAGCAGAGTTAAGGAAATAAGGCCCTCCATCTAAAACTTTGTTTCTGTCTTCCAAACAGTTGAAGACCGCCGTAAAAAACCCCTTAGGCCCTAGATGCAAGGTTATGTGTCCTTTTGGATGCCATTTAACATTTATCCATGCTCTCAACGCTTTCTCGTTTGGCCATATTCCAATAAATTTGCCTATGAGAGCATGATCTCTCATATACTGAATCCTGGCATTGATGCGATGGCTTGGTAGCTCTACTTTTGGCCTATGCGTAGCTACTGGTTTGCATGTGGAAGAGCTGACCTTTGGCTTGTCCTTCTGTGCTTGTTCAGTTTGCGTTTGCTGACTTTTGTCTGCACTTTCATCATTGTACTCCTTATCCCTGTTTGATCCCTCGATATTCCCTTGCTTGTTGTCGTTTGTTGGAGGAGGCGCCCCTCCTTCCCCCTGAGGGGGGCTCATTGTTGCCGCCGGCCAAGACCAGTGGGTTGTGACCTGCTATACTACCGCGTACTGTTCCTGGCGAGCTCTGTCCAGAGGACCTATCGTCGCAGGTGAGTTCTGAAATTGTTTTAACCTCTATCTCACTTGAGGAGTTATGAGAGGAATATAAAGCTATCCAATGTGACCCATCTCCCATGAGCATTGGTCATAATGACAAATTCCTCACTTGCTCATTGCATAAGGTGAGAGGGTGAAGAAGTGGCATTGAATATAGTGAAATGAAATCACATGGGATCAATTGTCACCTATAAGGCTTATACCTAGTAACGAAGACTTCAGAGGAAGGTCGAATCACCATTGCAAGGCTTCTTGGCTCAAAGGACACTTAACCATGCAGTTTTTCACCATAATCAAGCCTATTTAGCTTTCTATCCCAACCTATTCATAGATCCCTTCTCTTTAAATTAATATTTGTTTATTGCTAAGCATCAGTGGGTGGCAGTAAC
This sequence comes from Pinus tabuliformis, assembly GCA_031772625.1. Classification (NCBI taxonomy): domain Eukaryota; kingdom Viridiplantae; phylum Streptophyta; class Pinopsida; order Pinales; family Pinaceae; genus Pinus; species Pinus tabuliformis. The sequence goes on along the minus strand of CM062805.1, from coordinate 695,283,779 downwards.
AATAGTATTGAGTAGGCACTGACAAGTGCACTTAGTTTGAAAGTTGGGAAGTCAGATAATTTGGGGAATCATTATCTGTCAGATCATATCTTCCTCTGAACATCAGAAAATAATTCTTGTTCGGAGTATATCCATCAAGCTATCAGCACTCTGTTATTCATGTATGTATGAAAGTCACCTAATCATACTGCTTCATAAGTAACAAGAGTCATTAGACATCATATTATAACATCACATCTCCCTCACAATGTTTAAAAGGTAAGCTTACTTAAAACATAAGCATTGAGCTATATGCAACCTTCTCTTAATCATATGGTCCATGTGCTGGAATTATCCAATCATAATCATGCAGCTTATATCAAAATCAGTTATCAAGACATGCCTTTCATCAGGAATCATCGGACAAGAACAGTCATTGAAGATTTTATGGCTCCCTCTTAAGCCTTTCTTGAAGTCAGATGAGGCAACAACTTCAGAAAAGGTCCGAGTCATCATAGTCCTAGTTGTATCATCCTTCATTGCATCAAATTACCCATTTCATGATGGCAAGGAGAATTTCTCATCAGGCATTCATATATGTAGAACCATTCTTCACAAAATCTTGATTTAATGCAATCAATATATCATGTTCTTTTGCTTATTTTGCTTGTATACTTGCTTCTATTTTTCACAAGGATTGATAGAGAATTGGTCAGAGTGCTATGCACTTCTTCTAGATGACCTTCATGATTGAAGGCTTTAGGTGAGGTTTACTTCTTATCAAAGGTGCCACAATTTCCTTTACTGACAGATCCTTGAGAGGTTTGATTTTGGCCTAGAATTGTTGTTCCTTTGTTGATTCTTGTTTCCACTTGTAGCTGCAAGCTCATAGTAATTAATGATTTTCAGTCGTCACTAGGATGTCATGTCAATCATGTTTCGTGATACAAGATTAATGTAAGGCAAATCAATGTAGGATCACAACCAAGTTCCATCATAGGTCAAAATTTTAGAAGGCTACTTCCTTTATTACAAAAATTGTAACTGTCTTATTTTTTCACAAAATCATTGTCCTGAAGGTCTTTGATTTATTGACAGAATGTGCTTTAAAAAAAATCATTTTCTTCAGATGATTGCAAGAACCCTTTACTTTTTCCTGTTGATATTGGGAGCTGTAAAGATCCATACGTGATTTATTTTAGCTCAGAGTAGGCCAAATAACTCTACTGCTCAGATAATATTCTAATGATGTTGATGATCTTGAGGGCCAAGATTGAACATAAATTAAGAAGTATTTGGAGAGAAGTAAACTTAATCCAAAGGCTAAGTAAGTTTTTAAAGGGACTACTAGATTATTGATCACATTTTCACACTTCGAGCTATTGTTGAAAAGGCTAGGCAACAATTCTCAAAATAATTTTATTGTTTTGTGAGTTTCATGAAAGCCTTTAATTTCGTGCCATGGAATTCATTGTTCCAGAGATAGCATGATATTGCAATCTCTGGTCCTCTCATTGTTGCAACTTGATATTATGAGAGGAAATCTGAGATTGTTTTAGGTTGGTTTTGTAGAACTCAAGGACTTCGACTTTATTAAGAGAACTATTGGGCTTAAGTAGGGATGTTCCTGCTTCTTGACTTTATTTGGGATCTGTGTTGATGAGATTAAGGAGTACATTAAGGGGAACACAAAGTTTCATACTGATATTTGACAACCTCCATTATTCTTGACAAGTTTCATAATGGAGGTTTGCTGACAAATAATGCTCCAAAATTTGGGGAAGTTTTATGTAATCAGGGTGAAGTACAACTACAGGAAGAAATATAACTTATTTTCTTATAGAGTACTAGGATCCAATATTATTATAGTTTTTGTGTTTTTACAAAAGAAATTATCTAAGTGCACAAGAGTAGCATGGCACATTCTACAAATTGGGTGGGAATGGCAGAGGTGGTGTCCGTGTAACACTACATTGAATCCAAAGCATGGACTAGTACATTTAATATGAGCATGAGTGCAAACCTATTCAAACCTAAGTACATTATGAACCTAGAGGTTATGAAGCTCAAGGATGCATATAATTAGTTGATATAAATGGATATTAGATATTAGAACATGAAATATGAAACCTCAAGATTCTGAACCTCAAGTTGCATATGAGACGCGGGTTTAGATGGGCCTTGGATAGTTATTTAATCATATGAATGAAAAATAGAGTACAACAACATGTGTTACATTGACGCCTTCAATTGTATAGTTCTTGAGGATCAGTTGCAACTCCAAGGCTCATATGGTTTTGAGATTAGTACACAGTTTCTTAATCTATGTCTTGCCTTACAAGTGTTTGAGAGGGATCTGTAGATTCTTCTCAGTGGAATGCATATATTGTTTGTAAAATTGTTTATTATACGATCATCTAAAGAAAAGAAAATTACAAGAATATGGGCTTTAATGCCTCACGGGTCACAAGTATAGTGTTGTTGTGGCCCAGTTTGCAACTCTGAGATATCAGAACATTTGGAGAATAGTATAGGGATTCTTCTCAATGCATGTCCTTTCCTTGTAAGACCTTGATAGGGGTATATAGATTATTGACAATAGAATGCATATTTGTCTGTATAGTTGTTTATTATGTAATCATCTAAAGGACAACAGAGTACATGAATATGGGTTAGACTGTCTCGTAACTGTATAGTTGTTGAGGCTCAATTGTGATTACGTGATCTTGGAAGATTTTGAGAGTATATAAACGCTTCCCAATGTATGTCCTTTCCTTACAAGACTTGGATAGGGGAATATAGAGTCTTATTATTGAAATTTAGATTTTTTTTTTTTTTTGTTTTTGTATAATTGCTTATTATCTACTAATCTGAAGAAAAACAGAGTTACAAGAATACAAGTTTAAATGCCTCAGAAATGTACAGTTGTTGAGGCTCAACTGCAACTCTGAGAACACGAAATATTTTGTGTGGAATATATAGACTCTTATCAATCAATGTCCTTGTATTGCAAGACCTTGATAGGGGTATACATATTTTCTCAATAGGACACACATGTTTGTATAATTCTTTATTGTCCTAATCATATGACGAAAACCAGAGTGCACGAATATGGGTTTCAATGCTTCACAACTTTTAGTTGTGGAGGCTCTATTGTGACTTGGAGAACTAGGAATACTTTTAGAAGAGTATATATATTGTTTTCAATCCATTTCCTTGCCTTTCAGGACCTTGAGAGGGGTATATAGATTCTTCTCAATGGGAAACAATTGCCATTTGTATGGTTGATTGTGATCCAATCATCTGCAGAACATGAGAGTGCAAGGATTTTCAGGGGATCTACATTCAAAATAAGGCTTGAAGAGAATCTCCACTATCAAATCAACCAAGGGTAGACTTGCTTAAAATGTGCAATCAAAAAACACTTTACTTCTTAATCCTCCCTACAAAGGAATTTTCAATTGCAAAGACTAAGCACAAAGAATATTGTGTGACTAGCCTTTGACCTTGGGTAAGCTAGCTTCCATGACTGTCATGCCATATGTGTTTTTCCAATTAGACCTAGGCATATGTGGCATGAGAGTCATGTGATATTATCCTTTGACCATTTTAGTCGCTTTTATGTAAAGTGATTGGGAGTATTAAGACTCCTCCATTCATTATTTAAATCATGGAAATGATACTAGTAGAATTGAGTGAGATTTTGGGTGAGGTTCTGTAAATTAGACCTTCTTATCCAACTGAATGTGCTATTATTTATTCTCGAGCACCAGAGGATGTGCTTCCTAATGGATATAAATAATACCTTGTGAATTTATTAAAAACATTCTCCCAGACAGGCCTACTTCTACTTATGTTTTGGAAAAAACATATCATCTGATTGTTCTAAACATCAAAACCCAATAGCCAAACTCATTCCTATACCTCTTCAATATTTCTCCATTCCAACTAGGCTGAATGATCCTGATTTCAGAGGAAAAGTACCAGCCTTCTCATCATGCAATCTCAAAACAACTTTGAGGGCTAACCCACCTTCTTTGGATGAACGGAAGGTATTAACACATCTATTTAGGGTGCATATTTATGTGTAGTTGCGGCTTTTTCAGCACAAGCATACACCACAGTGATGATTCAGTTTTTTGCTTGGGCTGAGGTGAGAAATGGAATTTTATGAACAATGATGCTCAGTGTTCCTAGAACAGAGTTCAGATTATTATCATCCTTGTTGGCATGTGAAGGTTTGTCATGCCTTGTATATTCTCATGATCTATATGTATTCATTAAGTTAGTGAAACTGGAACCTCCCCATTGACATATTTTCATTGCCAAATTTCCAAATGCTATAAAAAAAAAAAGGTTGAGCAAGGTTGCAGTGAGTGAACTCCAGTGTTTTTGCTGAGGCAGAAGCCATGCTTCTTTCAAATCAAATGTCTAGTGCTACAATTCTCAAGGTACTTTAGGACTTGTGCTCTCTTTCTTCCCCACTTAACGAGGGAAAGGATGATTAGGTACCAACTTATAGATATCATGATGAAAGTGTTATTATAATCACGAGTCTAAATTTAGCTATTGAACTTCTATGGCAACAACTGGGTCTATGCATCAGTAAGATAGTAAAATTGGTCATCTTCTTTGCCTATTGTACCTTTGTCTTCTGATGCTAATGGATTTTTACTCCCTCTACGACCAGGCACATAGAATATCTTTCCATATATTGACCTATTTTTGTAATATGTGAAAAGTTGCAACCTCATCAAATGACACTTACACAACTAGAATACACCAGTGCTACCTCTAGAGAGATAAGACCAGCTGCAAGTTCATCTGATTCCTTAGTGCTCAAGATACTGGCCCATTGTATACACATAATCAAAGGGAATATCCTTCACTTTGACAAGTGAAACAACCGGTAAACTCAAGGCAGCAATATCAAGATGAGTCCATACACACTACATTATTAGATTGACTTGGTAAACTGATATCCTGTTGCATGTTCAGATTGTTGGGGATTACCTTTAGATTCTTTCTTTTTTTATTGTACACACTTTAAACACATACCCAACCCATTTCCTCGTAAGCATTAATAAGCATAGTATGATAATATGGGGCATTTTCCTGGATCAGATTCCATCTTAGCTATTGCCTCTCCTTTTGGGTAGATGGAAAGTTAAGTGCATTCTAAGGGAATTTGATTGCTTGTTTCTTTGTGTCAGGATACCTGCAAATGTCCTTGCTGACATCGTGACATCAATGTAAGAGAAGTCCTTATAATCAAATGGGTATTTATCCCAGGAGTTTACTCTTGTGCATTCTCACATTTTCAAGTCTTGCATATGTGCCAGAAATCATAGACAAGTACCAAACTTGGAAGAAAACTCAAATTTACTATGTAGCTACCTAACCCAATTCCAATTCAAGAGGTACACAACTCAATCAATAATAGCACTCAAAGGGTTATGATGCTACTGAGCTCCATTCCATAGAAACAGAGATCTCAATGAGTTAAAATTCAAGCCATGGACCATTGAAGAGTTAGATCCAACATTCAGTATTGCAATGAGTGTATATGAAATACACCAATATTATCTATGCATTCATAAGCAATATCTGACAAACACCTTTGGCAACTAGCCTTTAGTTTTTACAAGAGATGCATGAGAATATATGAAATAAATCAATCTTATCTATGCATTCATAAGCAACATCTGAAAAACAACTTTGGCATCTAGCCTTTAGCTTTTACTAAAGATGCATGAAGCATTATATAAACAGAATGCAATCTTTTGGGAATTCCATTCAAGTGTGGAACATTACTATGGAAGCCAAGTTAAGAATTGATATTAGATCTTGCATGCACATTTCATGGATTGTTGTAGTAGTGACATAAAAATGGACTAGGTGAGTTATATCATATATGTCAAAGATAGTCTAAAGTGAAGTATGAAACTGCCAGCTTAGCTATAAACTTGGCTAAATGGTCCAACCTAAAACTGTGATCCTTCCTTTATTGCTAAGCATCAGTGGGTGGCAGTAACAATAGTATTGAGTAGGCACTGACAAGTGCACTTAGTTTGAAAGTTTGGAAGTCAGATTATTTGGGGAATGATTATCTGTCAGATCATATATTCCTCTGAACATTGGAAAGTAATTCTTGTTCGGAGTATATCCATCAAGCTATCAGCACTCTGTTATTCATGTATGCATGAAAGTCGGTCAATCATACTGCTTCTTAAGTAACAAGAGTCATTAGACATCATATTATAACATCACATCTCCCTCAGAATGTTTGAAAGGTAAGCTTATTTAAAACATAAGCATTGAGCTATATGCAACCTTCTCTTAATCATATGGTCCATGTGCTGGTATTATCCAATCATAATCATGCATCTTATATCAACTTTAGTTATCAAGACATGCCTTTCATCAGGAATCATCAGACAAGAACAGTCATTGAAGATTTTATGGCTCCCTCTTAAGCCTTTCTTGAAGTCAGATGAGGCAATAACTTCAGAAAAGGTCTGAGTAATCATAGTCCTAGTTGTATCATCCTTCATTACAGTAAATTACCCAATTCATGATGGGAAGGAGAATTTCTCATCAGGCATTCATATATGTAGAACCATTCTTCACAAAATCCTGATTTAATGCAATCAAGATATCATGTTCTTTTGCTTATTTTGCTTGTATGCTTGCTTCTATTTCTGACAAGGATTGATAGAGAATTGGTCAGAGTGCTATGCACTTCTTCTAGATGACCTTCATGATTGAAGGCTTTAGGTGAGGTTTACTTCTTATCAAAGGTGCCACAATTTCCTTTACTGACAGATCCTTGAGAGGTTTGATTTTGGCCTAGAATTGTTGTTCCTTTGTTGATTCTTGTTTCCACTTGTAGCTGCAAGCTCATAGTAATTAATGATTTTCAGTCGTCACTAGGATGTCATGTCAATCATGTTTCCTGATACAAGATTAATGTAAGGCAAATCAATGTAGGATCACAACCAAGTTCAATCATAGGTCAAAATTTTAGAAGGCCACTTCCTTTATTACAAAAATTGTAACTATCTTATTTTTTCACAAAATCATTGTCCTGAAGGTCTTTGATTTACTAACAGAATGTGCTTTAAAAAAAATCATTTTCTTCAGATGATTGCAAGAACCCTTAAATTTTTCCTGTTGATATTGGGAGCTGTAAAGATCCATATGTGATTTATTTTAGCTCAGGGTAGGCCAAATAACTCTACTGCTCAGATAATATTCTAATGATGTTGATGATCTCGAGGGCCAAGATTGAACATAATTTAAGAAGTATTTGGAGAGAAGTAAACTTAATCCAAAGGCTAAGTAAGTTTTTAAAGGGACTACTAGATTATTGATCACATTTTCACACTTCGAGCTATTGTTGAAAAGGCTAGGCAACAATTCTCAAAATCATTTTATTGTTTCGTGAGTTTCATGAAAGCCTTTAATTTTGTGCCATGGAATTCATTGTTCCAGAGATAGCATGATATTGAAATCTCTGGTCCTCTCATTGTTGCAACTTGATTATTATGAGAGGAACTCTGAGGAACAATGAATGAAACCAATATCTAGTGGTAACAACAACCTCCAAACACGTTAGAAGGCAGTGAAGTTACAGGGCTGACCTGGTCATGACAAGGGTCTCTAAGATGCGTTTGGTGTGGTGAGACCCCCACAACACGTGGAGATATTTCCTTAACAGAGGCTGATCATGATGCTAGCTTGGTTCAAGGTTCATATACTTACTCTGTTTGTTCTGCTGCTACGTATGCATATATATGCTCTTAGGTATACTACTAGATATACTACTGGAACTAGAACTGCTAGTGCTGCTTCAAAAAAAATTAGTGAATTAGCAATAACATAGTAGTGAGCTTGAGTGGACCCTCAGGGGGACTCTACACCAGCTAGGATCTGTCCAAGTTAGATATCAAGCACACTTTCACAACCCAACACTGGATACTCTACACCAGATAGGATCTGTCCAAGTTAGATATCAAGCACACTTTCACAACCCAACACTGGATATTCACTGAGTTTGGAAGGAAATAAAATTTAAAAAGATTGCAGATCTATTTGATTGAGAAATATTCGGAACAACATGCAGATTTAATTACACTACAACACATTCCTTGCTGAAAAATGATCCTTTAAATAGAATGCAGATCTATCTTATTCCCCACTATTTTCACCATCTTCCCATACACTATCAACAACTCACAAAACAACAAGGAGATCAATACTTTTCATTTCCAGAGAAATACCACCTACCACATTATCAATAGTTTCAAAAGGGAATCAGTTTCTTTATACCACAGATGGCAAAGTTCCTTTAAGGGGTACTCCTTTGGGGATCCTATTATTAGACTTTGTGGGTGGTCCATTTATTGGAAACACCAAATGAACTCTATCAAACTTGCAATCTTTGCCTCCTCCTTGTAGAGTTATATAATGTGTTGTAGAACCTTTCTCATAATTCAACCTAGCTAGTTGTCTGCCACTGCATTTTTACCTCAAGATATCACTTCTTTGGAAATGGCTCTAAGGTTTGCATAAAATTATGAACCCATAGTTAAATAGGAACCTCCTATATCTCCTAATGACTTCGCAGTAATACATGTATCCCATTGGATTGGAAGTACCACCGAATTGTAGGGGCTGGTTGACAAAACTGGATTCCAAAATGTCATTACCTAGTGGAGCCCCAATTTCTGGTAGGCCTTTATCATTAAGTACCTCTATCATATCATGCCATGAGTGAAACTTGATTTGATGTGCTTACCCACCATTACATGGGGGTCTTTTCCAAATTCATATACATTGTTGCAACCCTTTGCTCAAGCACAATCTACTCCACCACTTGTTCCAAAGATTCTTTCATGGTGTCAGTTGTGCCATTAAACTCGATATCTTCTTAAGCTCTGCACTAATCCACCTAACTATTTTCAACATCATGCAATGCCAAAAAAAATTTACAGTCTATTCAAGAGTGATTAAAATTTATATTTATCTTTTTCCATAGATCAGACACTGACACACAAGACAGAGTTCCGAGTCATCATTGTGCTCATACAAAATAAAAATTCAACCTTTCTTACACAAAGGCACAAAAAGAGTTGAAATATGGGCATTTGTTTGGAATTCACTCTATGTGCCACTGTACCCAGTTAGTTTTATTGTTATGTTTGTCTGGTTTTACTTATAACACTTAAAAAGAGGATGAGAATGGAAACAGTAAAGGAGTAGAGAAACATCTTCCTCTGCGAAAACAACAACTATGGTGGAATGGTAAACGCTCCTCGCATATTCACACCTTGGAAACCTTATCTCGAAATGAAGCTAGTCCTCACTTGCATTAGAGCAAATCCATTTGAACCTTGTTGGGCCTTGAAAGAGAGATCAAATTTCTCCAAACACCTCGTAAACAAATATTCTTGTAAATTTTTTATATTTTTTAATAAAAAACAGCTGAAAGGTAAGATAGGCCCCATATAGTTGACTCAGTAATAAAATTTAATTATTTTTAAATTAGATTTTTTTCATACAAAACATGTCTGCTTGAACAGAACATACTGAAAAGGAAGATAACCCGATAACCCCATATAGTTGACTTAGTAATTAAAATTTTAAGTTTATATGGTATCAAATTCCTCATCAAATTTCTTTCCACATCATCCAGTGGTAAAAAATATATCGAAGAATTCAATATATTTTAATACACAATATATATTTTTTAATTTTTTTACATAAAATTTTATGTTTATCATATCAAATATTTTATATTTATAAGAAAGATTAAGTTTCTAAGAGTTTAATATCTTTTAATATGTAGCATATTTTTTAATAGACAATATATTAAAGGGAAAAATAATAAGATAACTTTTTTGTAAGTTAGTAAAGTTTTAATATATTACTAAATAAACATACAATACAAAAATAGTAGTTGGTTTACCAAACCAGTTGTAGAAGAAGATTCTCTTTGTCACACATTTAACCAAACATGCCATATGATTTTTTTTTTCTTTACTTTCCCTTATATAGTTCAAAAAAGTTCCCCTTCCCACTACTACTATATGTAGGTCTGCCTATCTGAATAGCTATATAGCTCTGATCTTCAGACCTAAACTTGACAAAATAACTACAATACTACCTATATAAACATAACACAAAACTAAACAAAAGATTGGTCGATGCCATGATCAACTAACACAATATTATTTGCTTGGAGTTGTTATCGTCGTTGGCCCCATTGTTGGGTCCTCCACAAGGGTTGTCGCTGGAGCCTCTAGGGTTGCCAGTGGACAGCCGCCTGCAGCGCAAGCCTCTCGAACTCGATACTTCCTCAAACGGGCGAAATCTCCTATCTCTACACCCATCGATATATCCACATTATCGATATAATTTAGATAGATTGAGAACATTTTGTTAAGATCCCCAATTCTGCCAACATGCAATTTCTCTATGTTAACCAAACCCTTGAGAGCCTTTTCAATTCCTTTTAGGCGTTGGTCTATAGATTTTAACTCGATTTCTATCTCGAGTTGCCTCTTTTTCCTCTACTCTGCTGCCTCTGCTTGCAGCTTTTCCACCAGAGTCTTGACATGCCAAGCGGTCTCCAAGGTCTTTTGGTACACAGTCATCTATGTTTTGGATTTCCCTGTGTTGATGATCCAATCTCCTTCCTCCTCTATTCTACCATCAAAGATAGCCCTACAATGTCTTCGAACCTCACTCTCCCAGATTTCCACTATATCCTTCCCTTTTGTGTGACTGTTTAGCAACAACCTCCGCTGCTTCCTCCATGCATGTCTGTTTGCAAAAATCAAAGCCCTGAGCATCCGCGGGAACTACCTCTTGGACCTATAGCATCACTTTAGCTCTTACTCATTGCACTCCCTGATAACTGAATTTCCCTCATAGAAATTACTATCACCAACTCACAATTACACCACCTTTCAGTGTTTTGCCTTATGTCGATGAAGCTTGCTCCCTAGCTATGATTTAAAGATGACACCCCAGATGAGACTTGCCTCGCCGATATTTGAGTACTTTCCCTCTCAATTTTTAGTAACTCTGACCTGCTAGCGATGTTGTTGTTCATTCGTGTGTACTTGTGGACGTCCTTCCTCTCATTTTCCCTTGCCAGCGGTTTGTTCAAAATCATAATCACCCTAACCTTGCTCTTGTATGTTTCCCCTCTTGATTTCGTACCTTCCCACTCCTCTTGCCACATCTCCTATTAATGAGACGATCACACTAACAATCTATTATGGGGGAAATCCTCTCCTTCCCATGATTAACCATCACTCTATCCTTGTATTGCAAACACATACCCCTTCTCGTTTCCTAAGTATGTCCATAATGAAGGATTATTTGTTCGTATGAACTGGTAGATCACTGTCCTGATTCGGGCCCACCCCTTCTCTATCAACCTGCCTTAATGGCGTGGAGTGATCTCTCTCTGCCAACCTTTGGCTTTCCTCCTTTAGCTAGCCCTCTGAAAACTTGCACATCACGTCGGTGAGCAAATGGACATTATCTACCCCTTTATTTTCCACCCTATCCACCAAAACATTTGAAAACCACTGAACTAAGGTGAATTCCATGGTTTTCAACACCTCCAGATGTTTTTGAATGCGTTGGATTAATGGGGGCAAGTGCCAGTTCCATGTTACTTTACTTATTTGTGTGCCACATTGTAACTTACGTGTCACTTGAATGATAAGAGGTGCGGTTCCTACTAGGTCTGGTTCCATGGGAGTTTGCATGGGCTTACAACCATTCATATGGGATTTCTCAATAAGTGTCTTGGCATATTTTCTTTTATATACAAATATCCGGTGATGTGTTTGTCACACCTCCAAACCAAGACACTAATGCAATAGACCAAGATCGGTCATGTCAAAGGACCTTTTCAAATCTTGCCAAAATTCTCTTCTCATAACTGCCTGTGATTACTAAGTCATCGACATACACAACGATGATCACAATATCCCCCCTTGATCTTTGCAGTAGAGGTTAGGATCATAAGGGCTTCTCTTTCAGCCGTGCTGTGCAAAATGCTCATCAATTTGTATAGAAAGTTCCCACAATATATTCCGTTTAAGCAAAATATAATGCTTAATATTTTGCAAAATAGATACAAATGGATTACTGCGATGTAGTAATATCTCTGAAAGAGTATCTAAAAGCATATTTTCAAGATATTTACACCATGCAGAGGTAAAAAACCAGGGCATATATGTTTAAATCCCTCCCATCAAAGTACCTTGAGGTCCCTCTAATGGTGCAAGCCTAGAAGAACTCCAATTAGGAAAAAATTGTATCAAGCCTTGAGGATAGGGTGAAACAATGGAATGTCAAAGCCCTAAACCTGGGTGGTCATCTGATTCTAACAAACACAGTGCTACAAGCTATTCCAAGGTATATGTTATCTATCCTCCCTTCTCCCAAAAGATCTGGGACATCCAAAGGAACTTCTTGTGGCGAGGGGTAGAGGTGAAACGAAAATGGGCGCTAGTGGCCTTAAATAGAGTGCAAACCAAAAGATGCAGGTGGGCTAGGTCTTCAAGATCCAGAGGTAACCAACAAAGAAAATGGAGCAAAATTATGGTGGAGATGGTTAAAAGGGGGGTCATCACCTTGGGAAAGGCTTTGGAAATCAAAATATGCACCTAATTTCCATACAAAAAAGTTAGTTTGGTTATCAAGTTCCACTCAGGGGTTGGCAATTTGGAATTTAGCATGGAATAAAAGAGGTATAATGCAAAAACACTATTCTGGGAAATCAGAAATGGAAAGGAGGCCCTATTTTGGGATGATGCGTGGTAGAAACAAGCTAAGTTATGCAGGGAGGAATGACATCCCTTCAAACTAAGCACATAAATATAAGAGTATAGAGAATTCTACCAATTCTAGGATCAAGGACTAGAAAATAACAAATGGAGGCAATGGAATTTTAATATCTTTCAACGGCCAACCCAGAATGACTTAGCTATTCAGTATCTAACAGAGGAACTAAGAAAATTAAGAATTATGTTCAATAATGAACAAGACCAACTCAAATGGGGGAAAAAAGAAGATGTGGAGTTCAATCTCAAGGAAGTCAAAGCTTATCTTAGTGAGGGATATACTGGTACAAATGATCCATCGTGGAGAAAACTGGATGGTGCCACATTGGCCATAAATTTAAATTTTCATGTCATTGATTTTACATGAGAAGGTCCTAACTCAAGACAAAGTTATAAAGAGAGGATTTATAGGTTCCTCTTCGTGTTTCCTCTCCGAAAACACAAAAGAGAGGCTTAATCATTTACTCAACACCTGTAACTATATGGAGGCACTATGGGACTAATTAGCCTCAATATTTAGATAAAGAAACCAAAGTCGAGAGAGCATACAAGAAACAATAAAGAAATGGCGGGTGCATTATACAAAAAACGAGGAGGTGGTGAACCTTACCTGAAATTTCATTCGAGGTTTCATCCTTTGGGAAATTTGGAAGGAGCACAATAGATGAATATTCTCTTATAAAAAGCTTCCTGTTGACAACCTAGTGGAAGGAAAAATGTGTCAGCTAAAGGAAACATTAATTAGTACGGGAAATCAACCATTAGAGGAACAACCACCCCCCCAAGGAAACACAAATTTTGAAGTGATGAGGCTTCATGTTTTTCACCCTGTTTTCCCCAAATAAATATATTCTAGCAGGAAGAATTATTCATTACTTTCCCCTCTTACAAGCAAACACTCGACAAAAAAAGGATTTCACACCTCGGAGTTTTTTTGTAGGATAAAGGGAAAGGTGAGTGGGTATCCTGCAGTAGCTGCATTGGTCTTATTAGCATTACGCCACTTTTCATATGGGTCTTCACAACAAATAATCACCATTACACTTTGTTGATTTGTTTTAAAAATAAACATAACACCCAATAGATTTCTTTTGGGATGCAATGTTGTTGTTGGTAGTATGATTGTATTTGTGCCACATGTAAAGCTAATATGCGTTAAATTTCTTTCACCTTGCAATATTTTTATTGGAAATGTGTTTGTGTTTGGGCTAGAAACTATGCTAGATTTCTTTTGCTTTGCAATAGTGTTGTTGTCAATTTGGTTGTTTATGATAAAAGGAAATCTAGCAAGTGTTAGATTTCCATCACTTTGGCAATGTTATTGGAAATGTTGTGCTTGTGTTTGGGCTAGAAGTTGTGTTAGATTTCTTTTGCTATGCAATGTTGTTGTTTTCAATTTGGTTGTTTATTATAGAAGGAAATATAACACGTGTTAGATCTCTTTCACCTTGGTAATGTGCTTTTGTTTGTGTTAGAAGGAAATATAGCATGCACTAGATTTCTTCTGACATAAAATGTTGTTATTGGTAGTATGCTTGTATTTATGCTACATGTAAAGCTAGCATGCGTTAAATTGATTTTACCTTGCGACATTGTTGTTGGAAATGTGATTGTGTTTGTGATAGAAGTTGTTGGATTTTGTTGGCTTTTGTTTGCCCTACAATGTTATTGTTGCCAATGTGCTTTTGTTTGTACTAGAAGTAAATCAATCGTATGCTAGATATCTTCTACACTGCAATGTTATTTTTGGCAATGTGATTGTGTTTGTGCTACAATAAACTCTAGAATGTGTAAGATTTCTTTTACTTTGAAATGTTTTTGTGAGTAATATGCTTCTATTTACGTTAGAAGAAAATTTAGCATGTGGTGGATTTCCTTCGCCTTAGAATATTGTTATTGGCAATGTGTTTGTGTTTGTGCTAGAAGGAAATCTAGCATGTGCTAGATTTATTTGACCATGTAATGTTGCTTCTAGCAATATGCTTATGTTTGTAGTAGAAGGAATGATATTGATTGTTAGCTTTCATTTGAGGAAACAATGTTTCATTACATACAACATGACAACCATAATATTTTTATTTTTGCATTTATATTACTTTTTCGGAAGTTGTGTGTTTTTGGGGAAATATAAAGTCACACTTTACACGGTTCATTCTTTTAATTACAAGTTACGATGTAATTGTTGTTACAGAATTGATGCAAGCTACAATGGAAAATATAATTTTGGCAAAAGGGGACTATGTTGATCTCCTTATTAATGATCAAGTCATTGGGCTAGCAAGGGTTGAATCTGCAGAGTCTGGAACTTATTATGTTGGAAAAAAGGTTAATGTTGGTTATGTTGCAATTTTGATAATTGATCTCATTCAACCACATTTGATTGATGATGATGTTAATGAAGGGGACATACATCCATGGAAGATTGTGGATTTGAGACACCACATAGGTAAATCAAAATATTGAAGCATGTGTTATATATTTTTGATACTATAATAAATGTTATTTTTTTGAGTAAATACTAACATTATTTACATTTGTTTATAGGTACAAATGTTTCTTCTACATTTTCTATTGGAGACAAGGTAAATCTTCTACAACATGGAGTGAAGGTGGGCGAGGGCTCCATATTCAATACAGAGCTTGGGCATAAAGTGCATGGAAAGATGGTAAAGAAAGGATGCATAGTGGTTAAAATTGAAAAGGTGTTAAAACATAATGTTCCTCTACCACATCCAACAGGGTTTGAGCATACACTTGGGGGTGCATTAGAATCTTATGAAATTTGGCCAGAATCAGATTTGGAGCCTCACTGTCATGATCATGCCATAAATATTCCCCAAGATAGGGTTAAATTCATATGTGCAAAGGTTTCTCTTACACATGAATGCATGGGAACAAGCATGTGCATTGCCAAAGGAATGCTAGTTCATGTCCGCGAGGATGACATTGTTGAGGGTGAAACACTAGGTGAAATGGATTTTGGTGTTTTTCTAGAAGAGATAGATGGAAATTGTGAGATATGCAAAATTGGAGATAAGTCTATACATTGTTTGGTTAGATGGCCAATAAATAAGTTGGTGGACAACAAAGGTGTGATATTAAGGGTCAAGGAAAAGTTCAAGGAACCAACCAAAGAAATGGTGATATGGGATGTTATAGAGGACACAAATCCCTTAAACAAATGGGATGGGTACCTTTGTAATGAAAAAGATAGAAACTCAATTGATATGAATGTAACAAGGCCATATAAAAGGATTAAACGAGTTATGGCTACAAAAAAAACTGCAAAATGTCAAACAAAAATAGATGAAGAGAAAGAAATTCGACTTTTGGCAGCAGATGTATGTTGTAGAAAAGATTGTCTTCAACATGTCGATAGGAAGGCCATTGCAGGTGCTAGAAGGGGTATGAGACAAATAAATACAAATGGTATTAGAGAATTTGTCTTGAATTCACTCATGTCAAACACAGTGATGTCAAGCGGCCATGGCCATGGCCATGGCCTACCACCTATTGCTAGAAATGTAAAGGACATGAGATTTAATGGGAATATTATTTGTAAGAAAGCATGGTATAAGATACATAAAATTCCTCAAAGCACATTCTATAACTACCAACATTATTTCCAACATGGACAGATCAAAGCTATTCATGGTAACACCAACACATGCAAAGCACAGCTCACACAGTGGCAGCTGGCAGCTATAGAAATATTGCACAAAATTGTAATGGATAATTCAGATTTTTCACCAAATCAAACACGTCAAGTTGAAGAAGATGGAACATCTGCTCCTTTAAGACTGCTTCCTTCGACTTACACACAAAATTCTTTGTTAAAAGAGATCAATGAGGCTCTTCAAAAGCTCAATTACCCATCAATATCACAACCAACAATGAGCAAGATCTGGAATACTAAGTTTCGAGATGTGGCATTTTCAAAGAACACCAACTTCAGTAAATGCAGTGAATGTATTGTGTTGAAAGCACAAATGAAGTCAGCAACTACAAAAGAGTTGGAAGAAAAGGCACGAGGTAGGTTGACGAAACATAACAAGATTGTTATGTGTGGAAGATATTGCTACTATGCCCATAGAATTATGTCAGAGCGGTTTCCAAAGGAGTATTTGAGCATTATCCATGATAAAATGGACAAAACAAAGACATCAATCCCAAGGCTACGTGTCAAATCAAAATCTGTTGTAGGAACAAATTTGGGTTTGTCATTGACAGGTATGCTTACACATGGGCATAAGGCGGGAGGTTTTGGTCATTTCTCCTTACCATTTGTCCATATGGGATCACAATTTACTATTACATCCCTTGCAAAGTGCTTAAGGGACCTTGAAGACCCACAAATGGATATGTATGGTGATCTACTTTATGAAAGTGGAATTTCAAGAAACCCACTTACAAATGCATTACTTGACACCTCTATTTACCCAAAATGTCAAGGGTACAAGGATGATTTTATATCTCATGGAAGTTCAAAAAGTCAAAATGTTGATTTTAAACCTCTTCCTCCACATTTGTTGTTACAGTTGGACAATGCAACAAGTGATAATAAGGACCGCTATCTTTTCATGTTTCTATCACTTTTAACTGCACTTGGTGTCTTCATCACTATTGAGGTTGGGTTCTTGCCTGTGGGGCACACCCATGAAGACATAGATGGAACCTATGGAAGAATGTCTTCCAACCTAAAAAGTAAAGATATTTATTCTTTACCTGAAATGATGGATACATATCGCATAATTGAAGAAAATAGAGTGTTTCCACCTACACTTATTGACAAGGTCTATGACTTCAAAAGTTTCCTTAGTGGATACATTAAGGAGGGAAAAAATGCACTAGTTGGACATCTTAATGTTCAATACTTCCAATTTCTTATACTCAATGATGTTCCAGTACTAAGGTATAAAGAATCAATTAGAGACTCTCAGTGGTCAGAACCAGTTGAGTTATGGAATATAGATGATGAAGGTCGACCTATAATTCCCATAGGGAAGCCATCTTTCTTAGCTTCCAAACAGAATGATGTCTATTTAAAAGAACTAAAGGAAGGGATAACATCATACATAAAAATGTGGAAAGACACTATTGGGAATGAGGATTCACCAATTGTTACAGAGGAATGGAAAAATAAAGTGGTGTATTGGGAAAAAGTTCTTGATACATTAGATGGAATCTATAATGATCATAGAATAATAGATGGAAATGATTCATCTTCTGAGGATTTCTGGCCCAAGACAAGGCACATTGTTGATGTTGATCGTAATGCACTCCAAGTAATCTCAAGTATTATGGATGGAGATTTTGATAATGCGATAGATGAACCAATATATGTTGGACCCAAATGCAACAAGCCAAAGCCAACATTCAATCCGATGATTGATGTTGAGAAAGGAAAGATGTTGCTAGTTAGATCAGGAAATGAGGATGCAGGTGAGATGATTTGGATGGCAAAATCCATCTCAAATATCTTTAGGGATAATGAAAGTGAGAATCTTCATGTAAAGGTTGACTGGTGGAAGCCTATGTCAGGGAAATACAATGGAAAATTTTTAGAGCAATATTGGGTACCAAATCCTGATGACAAAGAACTTGGCTCTATTCCAATTAATACCATAGTGTGGGCATGGATGCCAAAGAAAGAACATTGCAAGAAGACCAAGATAAATAAATATGGTGTAGAAGCCATTCTTGATCTACTTGAGCGATTATCTTAAGAGTAGGTTTATATGATACATAAATGTAATTTTTTTTGGAGGATCTATTAATATACATTCAGACACATTTTCCCATATTTGTTGTATAAATATTATCTTCATATTTTTTTTGAAGGAGTTTTATATTATTTAATAGTTCAATGTAATCATGTGTTATACAAATTACATGACAATGCCATAAAATATTTAAGTTTTCAAAGCTTTATTTGACCAGCATGACTTCTCACCATATCAAATATGCGTAATAAAATTCAATAATGCACCTAAAAACATCTTCTAAACTTGTTATATTAAAACAACAGTGGGGTACCTAACTAGTATTATATTTAATAAACTCTTAATGAATAAATGCTAGATGCTTGATATAATGTTTGCGGTGAGTTTTCCTTAATTTTCCTTATTATAATTGATATAATCAAATTCCCTATTTTGTTGCATGTTAATTTATAAAAAAAATATTTTGATCATTGAACAACACAACTAGAATTATAAAATATTTCTACTTATAGATTTTGAAGTGGTGCCAACATTATACTAGTATAATTAATTTGTACTCAACTTAGGAAAAGTAGTTAGTGTCAATTTAAAATGGTCAATAATAGTAAGAAAAACAATATTAATATATTGTTAAATAACTTTATAGGTAAGATTTTTTTTACACAATCTAGTATTCATGGTCATATTTAATACATAAATATAAATGTTAATGGTAATAGAAATAATGTAAGGAATTTAAGT
Source organism: Pinus tabuliformis (assembly GCA_031772625.1). Classification (NCBI taxonomy): domain Eukaryota; kingdom Viridiplantae; phylum Streptophyta; class Pinopsida; order Pinales; family Pinaceae; genus Pinus; species Pinus tabuliformis. Next base: position 695,264,467 of record CM062805.1, on the reverse strand, counting down.
TTTAGATGAATGTTAATATGTTCTTTTCAATATAGTATCCTTAAACATTACAGGGATAAAAACTAAACATGTGTAATAAATATCTTAATCATTTTTCTCTCTTTCTTGTTGTATTTGAAAATAATCAAATTGTACTACTTTGTTACTATTCTAATTCATGATTGATTTTGATCATTAAAATGATTAGTAATTGAGACGAGAGGCTCATTTTACAGCCCAATATGGGGGGATGTGTAAGTTTGTCTATCCATCTGTGCCCGTTTAAAATAAAAATTATGTTCTAAATAGAAAAATATAAAAAAAAGAATATTTTGTAAAGTAATTAGAAGTAAAAAAAAATGTGTGAATCAGAGGTTTAAATCTTATAATTTTCAAAAGTAACTATTGAAGATTTATGTTAACTAATTTATGTCAATATCAACTTCATATATATATATATATATATATATATATATATATATATATTTATATATATATATATATTATATATATATATATATAAATTTCTTATGGTTAAAATTATTATTTGTTCGTATATATACTCTATTTAGCTTTCAAAAATGTAGTTTCAACAATTAAAAATAGCACATTGTATCTTTCACTCTAAATGTGTTTGCACTTGAAATTTGATCCCTACATCTGCACTTAAAATGGATCTATGATGGTATATATTGGACACATTACTATGATCATTTGTCATTGAATAACTTTATACTTAATATATAGCTTGCATATTAATATATTATTCATTAAGTAAGCCTCAACCAACTTTGTTTCTTACATAAAAGTACAAATAATAAATAAAAATAAATTATATTCAACATTTAATTTGATCCTAAAAAATATTTTCTCCTAACTCTAAAATGGTGCAAACTTCTTACAATAGTATGTAATGATGATGGTGATAATAATGATTATCATCCACTAAGACCAAATATGGTATATAAGAAGGTAAAAAGATATTACTAAAAGTTATTTTGAATTTTAAATTGTGTCAACATTGTTTTAGTAATAATCGTAAATCAACATATACATGATATTTACTATATCGGATTATCGGTTAATAATAGTTACACACACATCATTATTTTCATAAAATAACCTTAACAAACTTATCTTTTTAATATAAACCATAAAAATATTAAAATAGATAATGTAAGGAATCCAATATTAATATGTGAAATATTTTCTTTTTCAAGTTTATATAAATTTGTTTTATAAAGTTTATCATGATAATTTTTACACAAAAAATGGTGAATATCTATATAAAAATTAGTGAACTAAGTGGCTTTCTAATTCCTCATTTCGAAAAAATATAATCTAGTTAAAGTTCTAAATAATGGTATATATTGGACACATTACCAAAAATTTCATTTGTCATTAAATAACTTTATACTTAATATATATCTTGCATATTAATCTATTATTCATAAAGGGAGCCTCAATCAACTTCTTTATTAACATAAGCGTACAACTAATAAATAAAAATAAATTATGCTACTACTCACATTCAACATTTAATTTGATCATAAATTTATTTTTCTCCTCAACTCTAAAATGGTGCAAACTTTCTACAATAGTATGTAATTATGATGGTGATAATGATGATTATCATCCACTAAGACCAACTATGGTAAATAAGGAGATAAAAAGATATAATTAAAATTTATTTCGAATTTTATTGTTATGCTGAAAAAGCATTAAAAGAAGTGTTTCAATATCATCATAATTTTGTTTAGTTAAACAATAAAAAAGGTTGGTACCGTCACAAATATATTGAAATTTAATTCTAATACGAGTATAAACTCGATGCTTTGAGGGTTTTTTAATCTTCAACCATAATATAACTAGTGTTGCAAAGGTGATAGACTTTTAAATTGTGCCAACACTGCCTTAGTAATAATCATGACTTTTCACATACATGATATTTACTATATCAGATTATAATTAAATGGATTAATAATAGTAACATATGCATCATTATTTTCATAAAATAACCTTAACAAACTTATTTTTTACTATAAACCATAAAAAATATTAAAATAGATAATGTAAGGAATCCAAGATTAAAATGTGAAATATTTTTTTTAGCAAGTTTATATAAATTTGTTTTATAAAGTTTATCATGATAATTTTTACACAAAAATGGTGAATATCTACATTAAAATTAGTGGATTAAGTGACTTTCTAATTCCTCATTTTGAAAAAACTTAATTTAGTTAAAGTTCTAAATTCTAGATCCACTGAATACTTCCATATTTAATGAAATATGTGTTGTTGGACTCAGTTGGATGCTTATGCCCTGATTGTACATAATTTTGTAGCAGTTTAGTAGGAGATTAATAAAAATTGTAGCTATTTCTTTGGGATCCATGTGGTATGGAGTTTAGTTCAGTTTATTCTCTTGTTATCATATGTTAACATGTTTTGTGTACTTCATTAATCATTTTCTTCTAAGTGAATGTTTTCAAGTTGATAGGCAGAATTCATAACATCACTACTCTGTTTTGGGGAAATATTCACCATTATATGTTTTCTACAGTTTAGGAAGGATCCATGGTAATCACATGGTCTTCCTAGCTTCTCACCAGTCTTAAAAAACCTCACCCATCAAGTCCTAGAGTGCTAAACCTTATTCCTATCTTGCCCCATTGAATACCCTGCAATTTTGACCTAATTCCCTAGCCCTAACTGTCTGGCTCCTGCTGATCTAGAAAAACCTTTTCAAAATCAAATCAAACCTTGTGCTACTATACCTAGCATAATATCCTTTTCCTGATCCATTCATCTTGGCTGAGATCCTCATGGAGAGAGCCCTCTCCTGGCCTAGTAGGGCTAGCTACTTGGCTAAGCGTGGTTTGTCGTTACCCTAGCATTACCTTCCTTCAGCCTGAGGTTAAATCTAGGTGATAACATAGTGGCGACCATACTAGGGAACGTAGTTTTATGTTCCTCAGCAAAATGTATCAAGTTCAGATCTGATTGTTGATGGTGGACAACAATCAGACACTAGAAGGCTGAAATCATTCACCTGGCAACTCCAAATCAGTTTCGAGATTAGATCCAAGGACTCCAATAGAGGATGAACCCGACCAACAAAAACATGAAAGGACAATATGGAAAGATTAGGTATTCGAGTTAGAATTCCATCTAAGACATTATGTTCTTTGTTATAAGTTGTTTCTTCTCTTTTCCTGAGAATGTCCAGAAGGCTTTACAAAGTATACTATATTTGAGAAAATATCCTAGACCTGCATGTGATTCCTTCCTTTTGAAGATTGCAAATACAAAATATTCGCATGCCTTTGATCTTGATCAAGACCATTCTTCTAAATCTTATGATGACCGTCTTCAAACTGATGAGCCTCAAGAGATCAAGAATAATTCTACAACTTTTGTATATACTCCTATACCTTTTAAAATTCTAGATAGATACAAGCCTCTGATTTTACCTCCTATATCCCATGCTTTCCCTAAAACTCATTACCTATATCTACCAAGATTTGATTGTGAATGTGACAACATCACTGCTGAGAGACATGTACTGAATTTTGAGTCTTTTCTTGACCTTTTTGAAGTTGATGAAGAGGATGTTGGCATTAGGGTTTTTGCTTTTTATTTGCAAGGAAAAGTCAAGAGTTGGTTCAAAACCCTACCTGATGCAAGCATCTAAGATTTCCAGTAGTTCGTCAAGGTTTTCCTCGAAAAGTGGGTGGTTAGACTTAACCCTTTCTTGATTCTAAAAGAGCATAACCAGCTGAAAAGACAGCTAGGGGAGACAGTACAACAATTTTCTGCTAGATTTAACCAAGCTTATTGTTTGATGCCTCTTAATATAAGACCTTCTCCTGAGTCAGCTCTCTTGCATTATCAGGAAGCCTTTGATCTGGAAATGGAGTTTCAGTTGAGATAAAGGAACCTTGCAACACTTGAAGAGATGAAAAACAGTGCAGTAGATGTAGAGGCTAACTTGTTGATTAGAAGGGCAAAGTTGAAGGAAGAAAAGATGAAGAACATAGATCCAGAGGAATCGACATCTTTAGAGGTAAATCTCGACATTTTGGTAAGTGAAGTGGAAGAGATGATGCAAAAGATCACCACAAGGAATGAGTATGATGTTCAAGACCATGGCTCGCTAATTGAAGAAGAACAAGTGGCTGATCCAAAACATTTTCTTTCGTATCCCAGTTTTCATAGATCTGATAATGATTGTTTTATAGATCATCTTGGAGAAGAGAGATTTATTGATCTGACATGTATGCTTGATGATGTGTTTTATACTGATGATTTGCCTAAGTTTGATCAGTATGATAATGATTATGTTCTCCAAACAGAAGCTAGTCTTGCAGCAAATCATTAGCTAGTTTGTGGAAGGAGGAAGTTCACTTTCAGCAGCTCGAATACAGTGATCAACTGTTGCATATCAGCTATGTAAGTGAGGAGGAAAGTGCAAAAATTTTTGAAGTAAGTGAAGGATCTTTGCCTCTTTGTTTTAATTAGTTTCAGTTCATTAGAGACAACTTTCGTGCAATCAGAAATCAACCGTCGATAAGTTTTGATTTGGACCATCTAGAGGGCAATGAAATTCTTGTTCAAGACTTCTCATATCTAGATTTGCAGCCCCTGAATGCAAGGTGGAACATATGATCAAATGATGCAAGATGATTCTATACCACTATGTTTTGAATCATTTCAGTTTTTGAAGGGAAATTTGCATAGTATATCTTCAATAAAGGATGAGCAGCCTATAGAAAATCATGCAATCTCATTGGAACCAATAGAAAAAGGGTTGCAACAGTATTTTCAAGTTTTTCATGATCTAATAGTTGATGCATTGGATGATATCTGCAGTCAAATTTCTTCTCCATTAGCTAACTGTGAGCTTGAAAAAAGTATTGATACAAACTTGATTCGGCAGCCGGTTTCATTGTCATTTTCAGCAGGAGTCTCGTAACAAAGCTCAAATGAAAGTTCGCATTCATGGTATGAGCTAAGTCCCAGTGCACATGAATTTCAAGATCCTTATGCAGTATTTTTGGAGTCAGATAGAGAATCCATATTATTCAATTTAGGAAAATTTGGATTTGTTTACAAGTTTTCATGGGAGTTGCATTTTAGTAGTTCTTTCTTCTTTCTCATAAACAAGCACTTGCGGAGAATTCAAACAGTAGCCAGAATGCTTACTTGGTTGCATTGGTTGTTTCATTTCACTTGATTAGGTGATGAATGGAACAATTAGAGTAGGTTTTATTGAATAAGCTCCATTTTGAGCATCTTTTCCAGTTTGTCAATTGTGTTTTAGTATTGAGTCAATTTTTAGTTGAGTAAAAGTCAGTTTGTGTCTTTGAGTCATCAGTATTCGGTCATGTATTTCAGATTGCATTTTTTTTTACTCCATGCCCAATGGATAAGGATACTTGGTCTACGGTGCTCTTGGCACCTCCAAGGAGCTACCATCCCCAATGGACCCAATGTTAGTGTTAGTCTTTGCAACCTTCCACCAGTGATCAAATATGCTCTTATAAATGGTCTGGGGTGCCAAAATTTCTCGGGATCCTTTAATCCCTGACCCTTAAAAACAAGAATCTTTATTGCATTAGCCATATTAAATGGGGGAAGTGAGGTGGAGGTGAAGATAGAGGTGTAGGTGTATGAGGTGGAGGTAAAGGTGGAGGTGGAGTGGTTGGATGGGGAATCCTAGAAGTGCCTTGATTATCTGACTGCAACACACCTCTAAGCATGCTAGGTTTCCTTCTTTCTTCTTCGCTTTCTGATCCACCCAACAAAAAACTATAAATAGTTTCAGGAAAATTATTGCAGTCTATTCTGAATGTCTTTCCGCTCTGTGTAGATCCATTCTTAATTTTAAACATCAATCCACTTGCATGCGTAGTATGCCCTTCTCACATAACATCATCTTAATCCAAAGCTTTAGGGAATTCAAATACTTACCTCGTGGACCCTTAAAAAACTGGCGCTTAGCTTGACTATAGGATATTGACATGTCAATCACGTATTCAGTAATAAAGACTCTGAGAACACTATTGATCTAATAATAAAATATCTTGTGATCTTATTTTCAGTCTCCTTGAGTCGCTTAATCATCTCTGGGGTCCACGCAGTAGGATCATTGCACTTCCAACAGGTCTTACTTTCAGCTAGTCCTGAAAGCCACTCGTGTATCTCGTTAGTGAATGATGCAAAAAATATCTCATGCTATTCTGTAAAGATATACCTCTGCAACCACCTTTCTATTTACATGCGTGGATTTCTATTCTCTTTTGCTGCAAATTCACACACCTTCCGATAAACCAAACCTTGAATCTCTTTCCTGGTTGGATGCCACATCACATATCCCTCAGATAAATCCCAGCGCCTACAACAGAACCATTTTTTGGCTTGAGGGGCTCAGAGCCAGGTTCAAAGTTAGTTGTGCTAACCAAAATAACCCTTTTGGAAATGGTCTGCTTGCATAGACCGCAATCTCACCCGACACGATATTGGGGGATGCTGGAACCAGGTTTCCTCATCTAGAAGGATATGGAGTGTGGATCTTGACTTACATACCTATTACTGTGCTACGCAATCTTACTTAATATTATACCAAATCCGTTATATTCATACAAAGGACTACTTTGTAGATCTACAACTCTATCTACCGTGCATAAATCAATGGACCTTAACTAAAATTTACTGTAACAACATTCATATAATATTTCTGATCTTATATTTTACTCGCAACACAAAATTAAACAGTAATTGCATAAAATAAATTACAAAATGTAAGTACACAAATGTGCCTTCAAAATATTCTTTATTATCTTCAGATCTTCACAATTATAATCCTTCTTACCCTGCGCACATAGTTGCAGGGGCTTGCGCACACAACTGTAGACTTACCAAGGTCTTTGCGCACACAGCTGTAGGAGCCTTCCGATTTTGTCTAACACAGAAAAATATGACAATTATAAACTCAAAACATCACCATTCATCGATCGATTATTCCTTTGATTCCCTCCCTTTGACTTATGAAAATCCTTTATATATCTTTTTCGCTTACAATACCATGGTCCACAAACCATGGGTGGAGCTCAAAACATACAAATTGATCCCATCCTTTTACAAAATAAGGGGCTTTGACCCACCCTAAAGCCCCTATGACTCCTAAAACATTGCACGAAAGGCTCTCTGCCCCTCAAATGTAGGATCTTTACATAACTCTGACAAAGGTTTGACCTAGTGGGACCCTAGCCAACAGTGTGCCAGCTCAAGAGAGCATTGTATGGGTTGAAGAAAGCACCCCGTGCTTGGTACACTAGGATCGATAGCTACTTCACCGGGTTGGGCTTCACTAAGAGTGAAGAGGATGCGAACATGTACCAAATAGTGGTGGAAGGTAAACTATTGATAATTGTTTTATATATCAACGATTTGATTTTGATAGGTGATGATCAATTGATCGAGTCTTGCAAGGAGGATCTTGGAAGAGAGTTTGAGATGAAGGATGTGGGGCTCATGCATTACTTTATGGGAATGGAAGTATGGCAGGGTGATGGGGAATTATTTGTGTCTCAGGGAAATTATGCCAACGAGATACTTAGGAGGTTCCACATGGAGAGGAGAAAACCCATGGAGACTCCTCTAGCAGGTAACTAGAGGAAGGAGGATGCTAGTTCAGGGGAAGTAGTGGAAGATACTGTTTACATGCAGCTTGTGGGTTCACTCTTGTTTTTTGTGAACACATGAGCAGATATGTGCTGTGTAGTTAACCAGCTTAGTCAAGCGATGGTTAGGCCTACCAAGCTGTATTGGAAGGCGACAAAGGATGTGTTGAGATACCTCAGAGGAACTACTTAGTATGGATTGTGGTGTAGGCAGGTAGAGGGATTGAAGATTCAAGGATTCTTCGATGCAGATTGGGAAGGTATTCCATCCGACCGGAAGAGCACATTAGGAGGGATATGTTAGTGTCAGTCTTTGCAGTCTTCCAATAGTGATCAAATATGCTCTTATAAAGTGGTCTTTGGGTATCAAAGTCAATTTTTTGTCATTTCAATGAGTCTTCAAATAAAATTTGGTCACTAGGTATTAGGTCTAGGATTGTTTTCACTCCTTCCAAAGTTTTCCAAGTATTGGTCCATGTCACTATTCGGCTGAGTGTACCATCATTCAAAGAGTTGTATCATTATTTCAGGTTCCAATGGGTCATTTTACACCTTGTTTGTGCTTAGGTAAGGCTCATTTCCTTCTTCTAGGGTTTTGAAGGTAATTTTTCTTGGATGGTCAAATCATCAACAAAACTTGTATCCTGATGCTCATACACCTTCCCCTACCCTTAATTTACCTTCTTAAACACTTCCCATCACTGATATCCCTCAAATTCATAATTTTCCCACAAACCCTAGCCTATTGCTACAATTTGACACTCTTCTATGTTAGGCTTGTGTTTTGCCCTTTTGGACCCCTTGCCCTCACTCAATCCTTGAAATTCCACTTTCCCCTACTTCCTAACATCTCTCCCTACTTCCTAAAATTTTCTCAAGAATTTAGAAGCCCCTCATCCCCTTCATTTCCCTTCATTTCTACAAATCCACTGTTCCACATATCGGGATAGGTTTTATTCAAATGATGTTTTTGAGTAAGAAAAGATGAATTTGACAAACATGAGAGAGTTTTTTTCCCACCATAGACCGAATAAGAAAAACCTCCTTCAATTTTTACACAAGTCTCATGGTTTGGGAGAAATGTCCAAAACATCATTTGCCTGAGGAGAGTTGATGCACTTCTGGAGTGAACTTGGGAAAATCAAGCTTTCTCCTAGCCGGAGTGACGAAATGACTTGCTTGATGAGTCCAATGATAACTAGACACAGGGATATTTTCAATTAGATATCATGCGCTCAATTTGGAGTTGAGGAAGACCTCCAAAAGTTTACTGCAACAACACTCTGCATTTTGGCAGTCTCATTCTGCACATTTTGACTAGTTTTGGGAGATTGAGCTTTTGATAGGGAAAATGAGCTCCAAATTGAAAAATTCAAAATGTTCCGGAAAGTAGATAGGACAAGCTTTCCAACTAGCTATCCAACGCCTAATTTGGACATCGAGAATGTAGTCAAAAGTCGGCTTGAAGTGGCGCTGTGCGTTGAGGAGGTGGTGCTGCACATACAGGCTTCTCTTGGCTAATATCCTTATCCTAATCTAGTTATCTTGGCTTAGATCCTCATGGAGAGAGCCCTCTCTCGGCCTAGTAGGGCCAACTACTTGGCTAAGTGAGGTTTTTGGTTACCTTGACATTGCCTTCCTTCAGCCTGAGGTTCAATATAGGTGATAATAGGATCTTCAGTATTTGGTCAGCAATAGTTTCTTGGTACAACATGAAATAGAGATTAGTTGCACTCAGTTTGGCAGAGGCAGAGTACATGGCTGCAAGTGAGGTAGCATGTGAGGCCATCTAGATGAGTAATATTTTGGATTTTTGTTTGGTCAGTAGATGGATCCAACTATGATTTACTATGATAATCACAGTTGTATCAAACCCTATGAAAATCTAGTTTTTCATGATCGGTCCAAGCATATAGATATTCGATATTATCATCTTCGATATTGTGTATTAAGGCAGATTATGTTGTTGGAGTAGATTCCCATGGAGTAGAAATATGTTGACATTTTGACAAAGGCATTATTGAGATGTAATTTTGAGTTTCATAGAGATAGCATTGGGGTAGTTGATAATCTCTTTCTTGTTGAGAGGGAGTGTTGAGAAAAGGCAACAAGAAATTCCATTTTAATTTGTCCTTGAATTAAACTGTGAATTAAAATCAAATTCTATTCTCATAACAAATTGTAAATAGTTAATTAAGTTTAATTAACTTAGGAATTTCAAGTTGGAAGCCTTTTTGTAGTCATGTATATGCTCTCCCTAAATTTTAGGGGCCTAGGATGAGTTTATTTGAGTTGTAATTAGAAAACTCAGTTTGACTGAGTTATAAACAATTAAACTAGTTCTAACTGCTTATGGAACTAGTAGAGGTCTAGTAGTGAGTTGGTGCACTGGTGCATCCTCAGTGCTACTCCAACTAACTAAAGATTACCTCATGAGAAACTCATGCATGTTAGTTCAGAGAAAGATGCAATTGATACTAGAGTGCAAGGACAATGTACTATCAGTTGTATAATGATCCAAGTTATACATCTCATGCATGCAATGAAAAAAGGACCTAGTTTTGGATTGCACAGTTATGGAGGAAGAATTTCCCAATTAAATATGGGCTGATCGTCACAGGAATTGCACAAGGAAATAGGGGATTGTTAGGCAACATAAATTGGCTAAGTGTTGGTCAGTGCGGGCTTATGAGGTAGAGAGTTGATCATACTTGTGTAAGAATTGTTCTTGCGAGAACAAGCTTTGTATTATTACTCATATTTCTGATTAATGCAATAGATAGTCAAGGTTTTGAGCAGTGTATTTCCCTAGAGAAAGAATTGTGTTATGTGTCTTTCATTATCTTCCTCTTTTCAATTATTGTTTTCATCGATCATTGGTTTCCATTGCTTAAAGAGTAGAGTAAATTCTTTTCTTGTGTTTTAGTACATTACATGAGCTATTAATCTACAAGAAAATCTACAACAAATAAAATATTGGAAGAATTCCATCAAGGTGACTATGGAGGACATCTTTACTGGAAAACCACAACAAACAAAATACTGAGAGTTGGTTTCTACTGACCTAGTTTGTTTGCTGACATTCATAAAAAGGTTTCAACTCATCATTAGTGTCAGATTTTTGAAGGCAAGAGAAAACTCTTACCTTTACGTCTAAAAACTATTTCAGTCAAGGTTCCTTTCTAGCAGTGGGGTTTATATTTTATAGGATAAATTCATCCAAGTTCTTCATCTCAACATGAGTGGATCCTGACAGCAACATACTACTTCACAAATGGATATAAGTAGTTCCAACTAGGCAAGCTACAAATTTTGTAATCATACAATTTATTGAAGGTAATATTCTCTCTAGGTTTTGGTTGTCCCCACAAAATTATCATAGATAATGCTGCTTCTTTCAAATCTAAAAAGATGGTTGATTTCTTCAACAAATATCATATAGTATTACGAAATCCTACTGCCTATTATCCTCAGGGAAATGGGTTAGCATAATCTTCTAATAAGAGCCTAGTCAACATCATTAAAAAGTTGCTATATGAAAACAAGAAATCCTGGCACAAGAAATTGATAAATGCTCTATGGGCTGATATGATAAGCATAAAGAAGTCAATTGGTATGTAACCTTTCCAATTGGTTTATGGAATAGATGTAGCTTTTCCTACTTCCCTAGGTGTTAACACCCAGGTTGTTCCCTTTGACTCCCAAGGGAATACGGCCGGGGTAACCACTAACCAGTCTTTGGATCACAGTTTCTAGTCAAACTGTAATCAGAGAGGGCTCTCTCTTTATGATTTGTCTCTTTTATGATGGAGTTTTTAGGCTAGCTGTTATGCTCAGGTTTTGGTTTATGTTTTGGTTGAAGGATTTCTTTCAGGTCTTATGATGTAGTGTTTAGATAGTGAAATACCATTGGGCAATGGAGTCTGGATGTTGTAAAATGATTTGACATACAGGTCTGGTGTTGTTCAAACTGCAGGGCCTATTGTGTATTTTAGACAAAACAAAATTAGCTTGAATGGTGATGTGTGTCAACCAACAGAAAGCAATTAAGAATTTTCTATTAAGTTGGTGAGGTGAAAGTGAACACACTGCACAGGAGCAAAGCTTGAATTCCTGTGACAAAGGCCACTGTGAAAGGTGTATTCTGAAAGTGCAACAATTAAGAATTACACTCATCTAGATTACAGCTAAAGAAAAAACATTCATAAACAACACAGATTGAACTCAGGGTACTCAGTGAATAAATCCTGAAAGTTATTCTTTTTCCTTGCTGCTTAGTATTGAAAATTAGATAACATATATGGATTTTAACAAAAACAACTAATTAACAGGGAGAGTTACAGAGACTTATTGTATGGTGAAATACACAGGAATCCAGCAGTCATCAACAGACATCAGAACGCATTCAATCATTTCAGACATCCGAGAAATTTCATCGCTTTCTTTATTAGACTTCAGAAAGGATTACAGCATAAGAGTTTCTTTTGGAGAAATCAACAACACCCCTTAAACTTATGCGAGGGGCAAATATATACTCTCGGTCTTTACAAAAATATCTGAGTTCTAAGTTATCTCAGATTTAATAATCTCAACAACTCTTAAGATATTAAATCAGAAAGTTATTACAGCATTGAATATAAAGTAAATGTGTCTTTATACTTTGTCAGAAGATATTTTTAGCCTTTGGAGGCTGCTAAGTCGGTTGGAGTGACCTGCATAACTGCTGTGACAATGCGTTCTTTGAGCTGCGTAGCTGTAGATTTTCGGCCTGGACACCTGTAGCTTTTGTTTTTCCTTTTGGCCGAAATCTCTGCTGAGTTGGCTCAGCTTTTAACCTTAACTGTATGCTGATCCCTTTGCAGCTGTCCTGTGTATGGAAGTTTTTTCCTTTCATATGAGCAAAAAGGTTGTTGAATGGCACGCTGTTCATAAAATAGTTTGTATAGCATTGGTCCACCATTCTTGAGTAGGTAACTGATGCCTTAGGATTGCACCCATGGTCTCTTCTACTTCTGTGTACTTGAAAAAGTTGGGAGCTGCATCAAAAAGATGATTGATCTCATTCATTATGAAAAATAGACTTTCTACCTTGTTGTAGATAGTCTGTCCTGTAGCTGGCCCTGTTTCTTCTGAGCTGCTGGGCCTTTCATTGATCTGGCTGGTGGCAAAGGTGTTGACCCTTTTGGCATATTGGTCATGGGTGTATAATCTCCCTGCGTTGTTCAGTAAACCAGGGAGCCCTCTGCTTTCCAACACCTGAAACTTCTCCATAAATTTGTTTACCTCGGTCTGCATGTCTTGGGTTCTTCTGTCTAATGTCTGTACCAAATTCTTGAGCGTGAGAACCCTTTTGATTGACTGGATGTGCTCAGTTCTGTTAGGTATGCCCATGGCAGCCAACTGACTGCTTGTTTTGTGGTTGAGCACATTGATCATCCTTGTTGCTATTTCAGGCGTGCTGCCTAGAGCAGCCCTTGCTTTGTGAATTTCTGCTCGTGCTCTTGGAATGAGCTCTAATTGCTCGTGGATGGTCTCTATAAACTGCCATTGGTCAGTAATAGATTGGCCAATATTGGCCCATAGCACAGTTTTTAATTCAGCAGTTACCTTGTCCAGTGTGAGCTCCTTTTCCAGCTCTGTTATTCTTCTCTTTAAAGTTTTGACATCCTTTTCTTTCTCAGCCACATTTCTTTTGCTTTTATCATACTTGTCATTCACACTGGCTAGGGATTGTTTGACTTCATTGAGCTCTTTCATTTGAGCTTCCAGGACTTGTATTTCAGTTTGCAGCTTCTGCATATCCAGACTATGAGTCTGTTCTGTTGTTGGTGAAGCTGTTGATGTAGCCGGTGCTATTGCTTCTGTTTGTTGAGAAGGAGGAGCAGTAGTAGTGGCATCTTCTTCCAGATTGATAGTTTCAGGAGGAGGTTGGGAAGTCTGCCCTTCTTCTCTTTGTGCCAAGGTGGCCTGTAATGCTGCCCGTGCTGCTTCTGCCTCTCCTAGCTTTTCCTGTGTTTGCATCAACTGTTTGTACAGGGTTACCAGCAGAGTGTTTGCCCGTTCATCATGTCTTTGTTGGGCTACCTCATCAGTCTGAGGGTGAATGGTGGCTGGGAGTTTGATTTTCCTTCTTAAAGCTGCCAAATCTGCATCCCTTAATTTCAGGATCTCTTTTATGCCTTTGATATCTTTGGGATCATGCCCAATCTCTATAATAATGTCCTCTAAGGTCCTTATTCTGTTGTCTTTTGCCTGGGATGATGCCTTCTCCAATTCCAACTGGGCAGCTGTATTATTAAGGCTATTATGTAGCCTGTAATTGTCTAAGGTTTGGTCTGCTAATGAAGCATAGACCATCTCACCCGTTTGTTTGTGTAGTTCAATTTTGTCCATCGGGTGGATGTCTTTAGCCATGACCTCCAAGTTGGTCCTCAGATAATCTGAAGTAGATTGTGGCTGAAGTGTTGTTGGCATAAAATGACTCATGATCATTTTGCCTTCTTGTAGATCAAAGGCAGACATGAGCCTTTGTTGATTTGTAGGAGCCATGTTCAGCAGATGATTGTACAGCTGTATCCTGATAGGCTCATTTCTCTTTTTGATTTCGATGAACTGTTGCTTAATGCCAAGTTCACCTTCCTTTTGCTGCCTTGAGGAGCTGACCTCTCCTCCCAATGTCCTATCTTGTTCCTGTTGGAAGGAACTAGCTGATGTTTCCCTGCTAGGTGGAACTATGCCAAAGCACTGCCCCATTGGCATTTCTTCTTCAGAGAAGGGGTTTAGTCTTTGCCTTTTCTCCCCATGAGTTGTTGATGCTGTGGGGGGAGTCTCCCTGTCTCTTTTCCTAAAGATGAATGTATCCTCCCTCTGAGGGGTCTGGAGGATTGATGCCTCAGCTGGAATATCTTGCCTTGGAGGCACTATTTGCTCAGTGGTTTTTAGGATTTTCCATTGTCTTTTCTTGCTGGACAGGTTGCTCCTGCCTTTGTTGCTCTTGATGCTGCTGCTCTTGCTGCCCTGGCTGTTCTTGCTGTACTCCTTCTACTTGCTTTTCCATCTCTTCTTGCTGTTCTTGCAGCAATGTTTCTACCTCTTCTTCTGTTAAAGGAGGTGGCTGTTCCACCTGCTTTTCTTTGCCCTTGCTGTGTGTAATATCCTCGGCAGCCTGCTGTGTTGTTGATGAGGAAGTTGCTGTCCCAAGTTGCCTTCTGTATGTGAGGGGAACCTGTACACAATTTTCCAGATCAGCATTCTTTTGAATATTTCTGGCTTCCTTTTCTAACAACTCTTCTTCACTAAATTCCTCTTCTAAGGTGCCCTCTGCCCATCTCAGTGTGTTAGCATACTGCTCAATCTCGGCTGCCTCACATGTGCATAGTTTCCTAGTTTATATTTGATTCTTCTCAGTGAAATGAAGTGATTAGGGTCATAGGGTACCCAAGAAAAACTGGTTTGTAATCTGAGGCCCTCTAGGATGCTGTCTGCCTCTTTCCATCCCTCCTCTCTTCTATTGTAAAGGAAAGGTCCCAGCTGGCTCCTTATCTTCAGCTGTACTTTCTTATTCTTGCTTTCAAAGTGATAGCAGTCAGCATTTCCAAATTGCCTGAATTACTCCAAGGCAAACAGTCTCATTGGGACATACCTGGGCAATCTATATGGCTTTAACTCACAGCCATATATCCTGATCACTGTGTGGTGTTGGTAGAAGTACCAATCACCAATGCTGTATTTCTTAGACAGATGAAGAACTCTCCTCATTTCATCAGTCAATCTTGGAGGAGGGACTCCATACAATAGTGTCAAAGCTGGGTGAATGAATAAGTCCACAAACTCATTATATGTATATGGTGATACTGAGCTGCAGTGGAAAACTGATGTCCAGAAGACAACTGATCTTGGACTCCCCTGGGCATTCACTTTCTTCAAGAGGAGTGGGAAGCTATCTGATTGGTAGAATAGAAACAAATGGTAGATGTATGAGGCATACCTAAATAATCTCTCCCTTGGCAGATTTATTAGCTGCTCATGGATCCTGTCTGCAATATATGTGGCATAGTCATAGTGAATGGCAGGGGCCCTTCCAGGTGAAAATATGGACAGCATTGCCATTATACTGTGATCCACATCCTCCACTCCCCTGAATCCCAGGACATAACTGATTAAATCCACCATCATTTTGCCCAAATCATTTAAGTATGCATATCCAATGGAAGGAGTTCTGATGGCTACAGAGGTTGGTGTGACAAACAGCTGATTGATTTTGATGATCTGATCATCTGTCAGCTTAGTTCCCTTCCTTATTAGGTGCTCCATGGAGAGAGGAGCCAATGACTTCGTTGTGTGGAAGTGTAGCATCTCATTGATACTCTCAGGGGTAATTTGAAATAGGATTGAGCCAGTGGGGCTCAAAACAGCTCTTTGATAGGGTTCATAGCACTCCTGACATCTGTGAATGAATTCAGGCAAAGGGATAGCCTGAGGAAGGTTATATATGGGTAGATTGGAGTCCCAAATTCCCAGGATGTCAGCTCCACTGAGGTGCTGGGCTTTTAGTTCATTGAGCATATGAATGTTGTATTTAGAACCCATTCTAAACCACTCCATCATCTGGTAATCCACATCTCCTAATGCCTTCCACTCCAGTTCTTTTTGAGGGGCATTCAGTGGTTTGATATTGAGTGCAATTGGTGTCTCCATGGTGCTTTTAAGTCTTCTAAGCTGTAATTGAACTGTTTTGAAGTAGGCAAACCAGTTCAGGGATGATTTATCACAATGCAGGTGAGTTACGGGTATCAGAGGGGAATTAATCCAAGAGCAAGTGAAATTTTGTTTGAATTGGGGCTGTAATACTGTCAGGCCTCCCTCTGTCACTTGTAGGAAGTTTTGAAAGGATATAACTACTTCCTCACGATTGCGCGAGCATTTCTCAATTGTTTTGACAAAATTTGGGAATTTTAAGGCTCAGCTAGTGTTTTTCGAGGTGTTGATTGAAAACAGAGGTCTGTAGAGGAATTTCACCGTGAATTATGAGTTTTAATGTCCCTTTACTTCCTGTGCGATTTTATAGACAACTGCAGGGGTACGGAGGAAAATGACGAAAAATACCTGGTAGAACAGCGAACAGAGGTTGTCTGAGTAGGCAGGAATGGTACTCTTGAGGTCGCCTGGTTGATTTCAGCAGGTTGGCGAGGAGTCGGACGCGAACGGCATGCGACTGAGCAAGAAAATTTAGAGCGAAAAGAACGTAAACGCGCAAATTTTGGCCATAATATAGACATTTTCCCAAATTTGGCGCTCTTTTGTGATGACGTCAGCATGACGTCATTGGTGGGTCAGGGTTGGATGACGTCAGCTGACATCATCGGGTGACGTGGCGGGCTCTCATTGATCCATGGGGGATGATGAGGTGGCAGCCATGTTGGCGGAGGGGTGGATAAAGGACGGAGGAAATGGCGTAGGCGGGGTGACGTGGAGTTGACGTGGCGCTGAGGTGGGCCAATTATCGAGCGGCTAGGGCCGTGGCGGTTATGGTTAAGTGCTGTAACCGTCACGGTCTCTCGGGGCGGCTTATATACGGCACGGTTAGTGTCAGACTCTGACCCGAGAGAGCGAGAAGGGGACGCGTGGCACAGGCCTGACGTACCCCTTCGTCATCTTCTCGGGTGGTAACGGGGGAACGTCGAGGTCCAACCCGATATCGCTGTGGGCCGTCGGATTTGATGGGCCCGATCCAACGGCGGACGGGTAAGGGACTTGACCGGTGGATACGGACGGGCGGGTTTGAATAAAATATTATATTTTCTGAAAAACGCGCCAGGCAGAAAAGATCACGGTCTATGCGTTTGTAATGTTTTTTTTTAAACGTATTTTGAAAAATCAAATATACGCGCCCGACTTTGGTTAGGCGGAAAAAGTGGGTTTTTGGGCATTTTTCACGTTTTCACAGGGTTTTATGGGAAAAATGGGTTTTTACATGGTTTTTTTCTGCAAATGAGGGGTATAATGAGTTAATTGACCTGTAGCAAGGGAGAGAGAGATGGAAAAGGTTTATCAAAGTGACCAGAAGTCATTTTGATCCCTTTTCAGAGAACATATGGCTATAATGCCAAGGGGAGGGGTATTTATAAAAATTTGGGGGTTTATACACCATGGTGTTAATACTATTAGGGGAAAGGGTAAGATAGGGGAGTTATATAGTAGGATTAGGGGTTAATGTGGATGAAGGGGGAAAATGAGGGGGATATTACTAAGTTTGTTTGAAACTCACTTAGTTTAGAGAGTAGATCAAAATGAAAAGATTTTTACACAAGAAATGTGGCTTTTGAATGAACAAGAACCACTATGAAACCATGATCTTCCTCCATGAATCTTAGCTGATAAGGGGATGTTAGCAATAAACAGAAAGGGGGGAAGAGGGAGGTTAGTCATGCTCCTTGATGTAACTTGATGAAGATGAACACCTTGTCACTTGATAGACTTTGCCTTGATAGGCATAGTTAACACATCTGCACTGGTAAAGATAACCTTTCTGCAACCCCAACTACTTACCCAACTACTTGCCTAGCATTTTTTATTTCTTCTTAGAGGGTGCACTTGGACTTGCAGACCCTTACTTGCCTTTTTCTTTTCTTTGGCTTTTTCTTTGTAATTGCTATCTACTTCTACCCTTATCTCTTCCAAGGTCCCAGATTAAGCTGTTGGGAGCCTTTTCTTCTCTACCTGAACTACTTGTCTGCCAAGTTTAAACAATTTGGACAGACTCCTTTCTCTATTCTACAACTGCAAATTTAAACCATGGAATGATCCAGATTAAGCTGTTGAATCATCCATCAAAATTAGAAGCTCATACCAAGTTATAAGCATAATTTGAATTCTCTTGAAAATATGTGATCTTTGAGTCATCAAAGCAGAACAAATTTGGACCCTCCACAGCCAATCATGAAATATGAAACCTATTGGTATAGGTATCTAACAGTGGCTCCACATGGGGATGGTTTTTCTCTTGAAAGACCAAGAACAGCAGGTCAGGTTGCCTTGGTCCATGGCTGCCCAAATCATTTTTGAAGTTTGCTGTTTTGAAGTGCCAAATCTTGTGCTTCTCTTCTTGTTAGACCTCTGCTTCTATTTATCTTTTGCTGGTCAATCAATTAGCTTGGAAAACTGCATTTTACAATCTAATATGTACATCGGCATATATACAAGGGCAACTAGGTTGCACTCATGGGAAATAGTCAAAATAGTGCTTCAGCATCCTGCCATTGACAGGACCTTCATCCAAGTCAGCTTCATTTAGACTTTTGAGAAAATATGTATTATTACCTTGTACTGCTTGGACAGCAAATGGTCCCCTCCAAAGGGAGTCAAATTTTCCATGTTTTCCTTTCTCTTCTCTTCTTGCATCCCACTTGAGGACTTTATCACCAATATTAAAATCTTCTGCTTTGGTTCTACTGTCAAAGGCTTTCTTTAGTTTTTCTTGTAATACCTGAACTCTGTTGAACACTTGATCTCTGGTTTGATGCAGGCAAACTATCTGATTGAAGTAACGACGAGTGGTTGGGTACCTATGTTACCCCAACAACCGAGAGTTGTATATTCTATGCAACAATCTGTACCTATGTCTAGTATCCCGACGACGCCAGCAATTGTAACCGTGTCGCAAGTTCAATCGATGCCTGTTGTATGTCAACCACAAGTTGTAATGCAACGGCCTATTGACCCTGCAACACAACCACAATCGCCAACTGCCGGGACGACACAGATACAAACGGGGTCCATAACCCCGCATCTTGGTCCGTCGGTTAGTGTCGCACAGCAAAACATGGCTTCACAACAACATGGATGGTGCAATACCAACAACCTCAGTTTCAACAGTGTACCAAGGATCTGAGCAACATATCTTTGCGAATAGTGGGCAACCCTATAATCAGAACGGGTTAAACCAACCACTTTACAGTGGCCAAGCCCACCAGCCGTATCAGTCATATCAACATCAGTTGCATTATGCTGGTATGCAAAGACCTACTGCTCAGGCGATTCCATCGTATCCTGGGTACGCCTCGCCAAACCTGAATCAGCAGTTGCCATTCGTGGCGACCCTAGAATTACCAGATTTACATCGATTAACGAACGATCCAATTGCCTATGCCCATTGGTGGCCAGCGATTCCTCACAAACTTCCTTCGGACATTCCTAAATTCAATGGAAATCCGGGCGAAGACCTGTCGAATCATGTGATGACATTCCATCTGTGGTGTTCGTCGAATACCTTGAATGATGATTCGATAAGACTTCGTCTTTTCCAGAGGACATTGACTGGTCCGGCGGCCAAATGGTATATTGAATTACCTAGAGCCTCTTTCGACAATTTTAGTTCCCTAGCCACGACTTTCTTAACACACTTTCAGTTACCTATAAGGTACGAAACTGGAACAGAGATCTTGACCAATTTCAAGCAGACAACGGCCACACATATATCAGATCATATACATGAGTGGCGTCGTCGTCGCAGAATGGTAAAGACCTATGTTCCAGATCAGCTATTGGCTGAGTGGTTTATAAAGTCGCTTCTGCCTGCTATAACAGAAGATGTGGCCAAGGGAGGCGTCGTAACAGAGGAGCAAGTTATTGCTCGTGCTCAATATTTGGACTTAGTATATACTCAGTCGGGCACGCTCTATGATAAGATACCTGACGCCCCCAGACCGGAATTTTCAATCCCTCCTCCTCCCGGATCAAATAGTGACTCTCATGCCGGTGATGGCGTGATTGGAACTGCAAACGCTAAGTCGACAAGGGATTCAGATAAGAAAACCTGTAAGACTTCGAATCCAAAAGCAAATCAAGAGATTCTTGCTTCGGAGGTAAATGCTGTATCTACGGATAAAGGCAAAAACTCCAATCAACCAGGAAGCAAGAAGAATCAAAACAAAGGGAAGAAGAAGAAACAAGGAGAGTCATCTCCTCGAAAAACCTCTTCAAGCCCTCCTCGAGATAGGAAACCACCTTATGGGTGTCAGATATGTGATGAGGATCACTGGACGAGAGAATGTCCATACAAAGCTGATCTAAAAAGATTCTTAAAGAGTTCGCAAACTCCAGCTGTGTTAACTGATCCGTTTCCCGATCGAGGAAAAAATCTGGTTGGTAATGGAAATGCTTCATCGTCGCAAGTGCTTATGTTATCGATATCGAAGCAACAGAATGATGCTTTGATTTCGACAAGGAACAAAGATTACGGGAATCCACAGGTGTCGAACGACAAAGGTAAAAATCAACCTAGCAGTTCGACAACAACTTCGGCAGAAGTTGTACCCCCCATCACACATGAATTAACAATAAAACCACCAAAGGGAGTAGTACACAAGTCGACATTTAATCCTCGTGCCAGAGCAGCACAGCATTATAATATAGTGGAAGATTTGGCGCAATCGCCGTCTGCTATGTCGACTCTTGAAGTACTACAAAATTGCCCATCCCAAAGGCAGGCATTGTTATCAGCAATTGGTGGGGTGGATCCTAAAGATTCAAATCTTGTATCCTTTGATCACAAAGGATATGATCCTCAGTTACCAGCTCAACTAGCTTTCCTCGTCCAAGTGAAAACCCTCAACAAAACTGTTCATCGAACAATTATTGATGAGGGGGCATCGACATGTATTATGTCGATGATTGCTGGAAAACTTTAGATCTCCAATCTTGTCGCGATCATCGACAACATTAAAAACATTCGACGGAAGGACATATACCCCTTACGGTATCCTTAGTAACTTGAGGGTTGAACTAGGGGGCAAAACAGTAGAAATAGATGTTGAAGTCATCGATGGTAATCTTGACTATAACATCCTACTGGGAAGACCATGGATTTATGCCATGGAAGCTGTTGTGTCGACCTATTTTAGGAAAATCGCATTCCCCTTTCAAGGAGAGATTACGATCATTGACCAACAAAATTTCCTCCCTAATGGTTCACAAGTTACAGGAAGCGTTCCTCTGATCCATGGAAGCGACCATTCGTTTCAAAATATCGGAGTAGGTCTCCTAAAAGACCCTGCCTTAATGGGTACTTTCGCCCTACCGCCTCCAAAATCTGCGGGAGTGGCCACAGTGGAAACCTACAAAATGAAATCTAATCCAATCTTCTGGTTGGATTCAGAAGATTCCTAGATATTTTGTCGGCTTCGAGGATAGTTCCTATCTCAGGTCAACCTCGTTAAAAAATGAAAAACCATGAGGATAGTTCTTTTACTATGTCAACCTCATTAAAAAATGAAACAATCCCCTTTCCAGATCTCAATGGTAAACCTTCATTCCAATCAACAAAGTTGAATGCAATGAAGCTTGGGGGGCATGCACCTCGATTTGCATTATTATGCTGGGGGCATGCAAACTTATCATCGAGCAGTTTTAGCAATGTTCATGCTCGCTAAAAAATAAAAGCAATCATCGAGCAGTTTTTGTGCAGAAGTTCATGCTCGTTAAAAAATAAACGTAAATTGTGAGCAATCTTTCCTAACAGTTCAAGCTCATCCAGAAAAATGAACCAGTAAAACAACCTTGAGAAATGTAACCTTTGAAAGCCATATTAAAAGCCCTTGGTCATGTTTATATGCCATCACCTCCATCTATTCATTTGGCCAATCGTTCACCTCCATATGTTTGTTTACCCCATTTTGAGGAACAGCTGCGAAGAGTGATTTCACTTAGCCATCCTTGTGACACTGCCGTGATTGGAAAATTCCAACCTATACCTGGAATCTGCTGCTATCCCTGTTTATCACTCGTTCCTCAAAAGACGAGTCTTCTTGAGCTCTTTTTCACTGACTCGTAAAATATGAAAAGTTTGCCGAGTTTTGGCCTTCCAGCTCGTTAAACGACCGAACGCTATCCCCATTTAGACTTTAATCTTTTTGGACCAGAGGGATTATTGCACAAAAGGATCGAGCGCTTGTTTTGTTCGGCTCGTTAAAAGTACCGAACAGCATCCCTTCTGTATTGTTTTATATACTTTTTCGGACTTAAGGGATTTGCTGACGAAAAAGGAATCATAGAGTTAACTTTCTGTACCTTTTCAGACTCTCTAAAAATGAAAAGGACCGAGTTTTCTTTGTCGTTAGACTCGTTAAAATGATTAAATAGCGACAAACTTGTCTTTAGACGAGAACGAGTTTCCCTATCGCTAGGCTCGTTAAATCATAGCGATGGGCTTGCCCGAAGGGCAGTTTATAGAACAAGCATATGTTATCCTCCTCAAGCTTGACAAAAATAAAGAGGTACTGGTCAGAAATGACTCGGGAAAAATTGGGAGAACATTCAAAGTTTAATGGTAGCAAGTCACTCTTGAACATGACACTTTTCCTCCGTACCACATCAGGTTGGGTTGTTTCATTCACCCACCGGTCTCATCGCCATGGTCCTCGCCAAACCATCCACATTTGGGGTAATGCTACCGATCCATCGTATCAGTGTCGTTATATGTTCAAGAGGGGTCATTCTGAAAGTGTCAACCGTGTCCCATCCACTACCATACATTATCCTTCATCCATTCATGATCGCCACCCTGAATCATGTGTCACAGTTTGTTTTCACCTCCACTAAAGTCATTAGCTCCGTTCCGTGTCATTGATGTGGGATTCATTAAGGCCCTCCTTTGACGGATCGCTTCTTGTCGACTTCAGCTCATTATCCAAGAAGTTGATCTAGGAACACCCCCATCAGTACTTTGAAGCTTGCATGCCTCAATGGCAAGTTTCTCACTTCCGGCGACAGGTATACATCAATGACCTTCAACCAGAAGATTTTGCATGGCGTTCGACGCCAAGTCCTTTATTCACGCCACGTGAATTGTACTACAGTACCTTGAGGGTCATCGTCATTATTGGTGATTCCTCTCGCGCTTGTTAACGGTTTTCATTATTGACCGGTAATCAAGCGATGTCTTTCCATGTTCGACTTCAGCGCAATTCTCACATGGATCGACTTGTACTTAGAGTGAAGATCGAACGAGTTTGAAGACCCCGGATCTAGTTTATCATCCATCCGGCTGCGATATATATTCAGGAAATATAAAAGCATTTGCCATGTACATCATTGCAGCAGATGATCATCCTACTCAAAGGATGATAATTTCAGCAGAAAATTATCAGTCTATCTTCAGACGATCGTCTGTCATATGTACCAAAATGTATTTATAAAAAGTTGAGCATGGGAATGCCCGCCTCAGCTAGATCATGAGAATAATGATGAATGAAAAATAATGTATTGTATTGTATTGTATTACAGGGCACTCTCCTCAGCACTGGAACGAACTTCGGATCCTCTAGATAAAGCATTTCACCCGATAAATGGCCTCATACTTTAGGGGGCAACTGTTATAGACATTTTTGTGCCTCGCATCATGGAGCATGGAATGTCGATAATTACAGGGATCCTCAGTCCCTAAACATGTTGTTCTTACCCCTAAAAGAACAAGGTCATCAAACAACAGCACTTCCAATCAGTTCTCCACCTGAAAACACTTCAAAACAGGCTTATTTTGGATCATGTCAGCTGCTTAACTGAGCTTCTGCGCTGTAATGCAACTGTCCCACTCTGTACCTGCGCTGGAAGTCAAAAGTAATGAAGGCTACCTGCGCTGGGCGAGATTGGCCAAGTGGCACAGTCATCCTGCAAGGTGTCAACTGCCCAGGAAGCTTCCAAACTGACACTTGGTTCATCAGATTCGCCTTGTGATGAGTAAGAGGTACTTGATCACCATGTGTAAGCAAGGATCTCCAAGTGGACTCAAGAACTGAAGATTAACTGAAGAGGGAGAGGACACTAGTCAGCTCTATGCCAGCCTCAAGCTGACTCATCCTCTCTTCTTCTCTCCTATATATAGAGCTCTTCTATGAGGTCTAAGGAGGCTGGAATTTTGTGTAAAGCAAGGAGGTGCTGTTGGATTACAGTTAGAGCTATTGGGTGATTGTTTTACTAGAGGTGAAGAGGAGAGTTCTTGCTGCTGGGGAGGTGCTGCTGGATTGGAGCCATCATTGGTTGTAACCTTCTCAGAACCCTGTTACTTCTATCAATAAAGTTTTGCATGTTCTCCTATATACTTGTATTGCATTGATGTATTGTATTTACATGTATATTTGATTCACTCTAATCCATGCATCAGTTATGAGTACTTGTATCTTGTAGTTTCCTCTCTCGTTTTGTGCAGGGCTTGTGTGTAGCTGGACCGCAAAGAGAGCAAGGAGCTGGGAACAAGAGACAAAGAGAGAGAGTCAAGATCGACTAAGTGAAGGATACCAGGTTGGTTGATCATCTCTTCCCCCTCTCTGTACTTTCATAAAGGAAAACATCAAAGCTTTACTTTCAGTTGTTGCTAAAGACTGTCACCTTTAGAGTAGGGATAGGGTCATCCGCATCGGATACTTTTCCCCACAACACTTGGGTGAGAATGTCTTTGACAATAGGACTTGGGACATATGCTTTCACATGGGAGTAAAGGATATAAATCCTAAAGTCTTTGATTGCTTTGACTAAAGCATAAGCTTGTTTTTCCATGATTTGATACTTTAAAGGCGCATCCCTGAGAGCTTTGCTAAAGAAAGCAATTGGCTTCTCATTTCCTTGGTCATCTTTTTGTAACAAAACAACAGCAATAGTATGCTGGGAAGCAAAAGAGAAAATAATAAATTCTCTGTCAAACTGAGGGTTGGTTAAGATTGGGGTTTGGGTGAGGGCCAATTTTATACCTTCAAATGCTTGATTGGCTTCCACAGTCCACTTTACTTTTGAATCCTTTTTCAGCATGTTGTTTAATAATCTGGTTAGCTCTGCTAGATTTGGGATAAACCTTCTCAAGAAATTAATTTTTCCCAAGAACCCTTGTAATTCTTTGACATTCCTTGGGTGAGGCATTTGCAGGATAGCTTGTATTCGGTCTGGGTCTATTCTAATGCCATCTTTTGAGATGATGTGTCCTAAGAGCTTGCCTTCCTCTAAACCAAACAGGGATTTCTTGGGATTCAGAGAAATTCCATATTTTCTGCATTTTAGGAAGATCTGCCTCAAATGCTTTAGATGTTCTTGGTCTGATTTTGAGAAAGGTGTAAGGTCATCTAGGTATATAACTAAGAAGTCATGAATCTCTTTGGAAAAA
This sequence comes from Pinus tabuliformis, assembly GCA_031772625.1. Taxonomy (NCBI): domain Eukaryota; kingdom Viridiplantae; phylum Streptophyta; class Pinopsida; order Pinales; family Pinaceae; genus Pinus; species Pinus tabuliformis. The sequence goes on along the minus strand of CM062805.1, from coordinate 695,238,655 downwards.
GCAATATCCATGGCTCTTTGAAATGTGGCCCCTGCATTTTTTAATCCAAAAGGCATTTTCACATATTTGAAGGTTCCCCATGGGGTGGTGAATGCTGTTTTGTCTTGGTCATGAGGGTGTACCAGGATCTGATTGAAACCTGAAAATCCATCCAGTAATGAGATCCTTGAGGCCCCTACCACCCTTTGAAGAATGTGATCCATCTTGGGTAAGGGGTAGTTATCTTTTAAGGATACTTGGTTTAGATTCCTTAAGTCCACACACAACCTGATCTCACCTGTCTTTTTCCTTGTAGGGACTAAGTTGGAAATCCACTCAGAGAATCTGATTGGTGCTATGATGCCTGCCTTGAACATTTTTTGTACCTCTTGTTCCATTGCTGGGAGAAGCATTGGGTTGATTCTCCTCAGTTTTTGTTTGAAGGGCTTTTGATCAGGCTTAAGAGGGATAGTATGTTGGATAACAGAGGTGTCATAAGACTTCAGGTCCTCATAACTCCAAGCAAAAACATCTTGGAATTCTTTAAAGAGGTCAATGTATTTAGGCTTTTGGTCAGGAGGTAAGGAAGCAGACAATTTAATTATTTTGGGCTTATCAATGGTACCGATGTTGCATTCTTCAATGGCTGCATTCAGGGGCTGCATTTTTGGTTTTCTGGGAATATCATTTGAATCAAAGATGTCTTCTAGTGGGGTTAGGCCTGTTGGTAGAAAATTGTCTTTTAGCTCAATGATCTCGGTTTCGGTATTGGACATTCCCTCTTCCCAGTCAACTTGTTGGATTTGCTGAATATTTTCTATATTGAAAATAGTTGGATTTAGCATTTGTTTTGCAGTCTTAGGTGATATTGACTGGGCAGTCTGTTGAAACTGTATTTGTGATTGACTTGCTGTCTCAAGTATTTGTGATTGACTTGCTGTCTCATTGTCAATATTTAATCCTGCAAATTCTTGCTGTAGAGTTAAAAACTGGTTTATTTGCTTGTCATCCTCAAATACTTGCCAATCATTCACATTGTTTGGAATAGAGGGTCTGTGTTTCATCTCAGCTGTAAAACAGTGATGGGGCCCAAAAGGCAGCTTGCAGGTACTTGCAAATGTGGCCAAACTATGAGCATGAAGGTTTTGGGTCCTAGGAATTTTGGTGATTTGGAATTCAGAGAAAACATTTAGTACATCAGCAACAACAGCCCTATAAGTCCTTAGTCTTTTGTCATTGGTGACAAAATTTCCCTTCACTTGTTGAATGACTAAATCCGAATCACCCATGATTGAAACCCTGGCAGCTTGCAAAAATTTTACTAACTTGAGGCCTAGTAAAAGAGCTTCATATTCTGCCATATTATTAGTACATCTGAAGTTTAATCTATAGGCTCTGCCTTCTGCATAACTATTTTCTTTATTGTGTACCCAAACTCCAGCTCCTGCTCCTAACTTGTTGACTGAGCCATCAAACTCAAGGAACCATAGAATGTTTTGTTGTGAAGGAGTTTTTATGATCTTTTCATGGGCTGGCAAGGTAAGCAGAAGTTTTGGTGCTTGTTCTGGCTTGTCTTGTAGGGCAGTTACATCATTTACTTTGGTATGCTTGAATTCTAGATCATCAGCAGTGTCTACTATTTGATCAACTTTCGTTTTGTGAATGATGATTTTATCATCCGAGTCTTCTTCTTGTATGAGTGCATCAGTTTCAACATTGTTTTCTGTGAGAGTAGTACTGCTGTTAAAGAGAATGTATGAGTCAATGTCCGAATGGACAGCATATATGGGAAAGTTTTGAGGTTTTTCTTCACTGCTAACCATGTATTTCATGAGTGTTTCTCTGTACAGACTTTTTGGTTGCCCAAAAACGGAGATGGTAGCATATGACATGTCTAATTGTAAGGAGCCTTGGAGTTTAGCTCCCCATGATCTTGATAACAACATTCCATACTTAGGTGGGATATCAACAACTACCACATCCATTAGGATTGTCTTGTTTGGGTATTGAACTAGAGAGACACATAGGTCTTTTATGAGACCTAGGCACTTGACTTGGCTGGAGTCAAAGGAAAACAGGTCCTTGTATGGTCTTGTTATGTCTAAGTTCAATCTCTCCATGACTGCTTTTGGCAAGAGGTTGTGAGAGGCACCAGAATCAAACATTGCATTGTGCAATATTTTATCATGAATATGTAAGCTGACATAAAAAGGTAATACCCCTGTGACTACGGTTTTTCCATCCACTTCTGGCCCAAACAGGAGTTCTGGGGTATCATCCAGCACGTTGACATCATCCTTGTTGCTGGTGAGTTGAAGGGATTTCTTGATTTGTAGTTTATAGATATCATGTTTAGCCAGTTCTAAGAGGGGAATTGCTACCTTAAGCTTGCCAATTTCAGTGCCTAGATCGAAAGGTTTTTCAGATTGGGATTTAAGGTTATGGGCAGCAGTCCTTTCTTTTTTCATTAAGTCTTCTTCTTCATTTTAATCTTGATTTGGTGTCTTACCTGTGTTACTAATCTCTTGGGGAGTAATACTAGAATCAGGTTGAGCAGTTGAAGTTGCCATAGGTTGATCTTTCGAAAACCATGGTTCAGTGACCTCTTCAACGATTATTTCTTTTGCAGGTAAATTTGTTTTGTCACTAAGCTCTATGACTGTTTTAGACTGCTGATTACCCTTTATTTTTTCGGGCTGGCTTACATTCACTGTCCTGCTCCTTAGTTTATATTGTTTATGGACTTCATAAACAGCAGTGTCATAGCCTTGTTTAAAATCAAAGGATTCACCTGATTTGGTCTGGAATAGTTTGATTTCATCCTCCTCATGATCTTCTTGGGTTAGAAAGACTTGACTTTGACCATCTAGACCTATCAAATTAATCTCAGGATCTTCATTTGGTTCAGTCAATGTGGAAGTTTCAGCATAGTTTTCCTGAAATGGAGGTCTGATTTCCGGATCAGTATTGGCCCTACCATTGTTTGTGTTTGGGTTCCTCCTAAAATTTGGATTTCTAGGAGGGTTATTTTGTGGAGCTTCGCTTTTCTTTCGACTGATTCCACTCTATCACCTAGTCTCTTCATGCTATTGAGTATGGCATCAAGTTTTTGATCAAAGGCTGTAGGTTCTTCTTTGTATATACTTCTCTTTTCTAATCTTGCCCTGTTTCTCTTGGCAATCAAGTTTGCTTCCACTGTGACAGCAGCCTTTTGAGCATCTTCAAGGGTTTCAGGTTCTCTTTCCCTCAACTGAAATGCTATGTCAGAATCAAATCCATCAGGGAATTTGTACAAGGCCAAATCAGGGGGGGGGTCTCAAGTTTTGTGGTATTGCATTGTACACATTGTTGAATCTAGCACAATACTCTAGAACAGTCTCTTGAGGGCCTCTCTTGATTGTTTCATATTCACCAAGTATGTGCAGGGGATCTTTCTTCTTCTCCCATCTGGTAGTAAAGGCCTGATAAAGCTCATCAGGGGTCGTGATAGTATTTGCAGCAATTGACCTGAACCAGGTTCTAACATCACCTGTCAGGCTTTGGACAAAAATTCTCATCCTCACACTGTCATCATCTATCTCATAGTTTTCAAAATGGTCTTGCATCCTCTTAGCATGTTGGATGGCAGAGTAAGGGCCAGTGGAGTCAAAATATGTGATTTTGGTTTGGTAATCCTGGGGTAGAGCTGGTGGATTAGCAGGTAGCCGCAAGGGTGCATATCTATTTGCCATATTTAGTGGGTTGTGTGTATTTATAGGGCCTGCTGGGATAATAGGAACAGCGGGTACCACAGGGGTAACAGGTGAAGCTGAACCTGAATGATGGTTGAAGGGGATATGTGCAGTGAATGAGGATGAGGGAGGAGAACTTTGAGATGTGGATGGTGAACTAGGAGGACTTGGAACAGACCTAAAGAGAACTTTAAGCGGAGTAGAAAGGTTGGGAAAATATGCAACTGAGGTCAAAATAGCAGGCTGGTCCTGCTTTTGTTACTTCCTGATGTTTCTTGGAATAGTGTTTGGATTATCAACAATGATGGGTGGATTGGGGTCAGGATTAGCCCTAGTATGTCGAGGAGTTTTCTTAGGAGCCAGTTTCTAACTGTTTTTCAGGAATTTTATAGGAAGTTTTTATATATGCAGGGACTGGATGAAGATTTTGGAATGGCTATATATGTTTCAAGGCTAAGATGAAGATTCCCTAACTAGCTCTTCCCTAAAGCTGTCACTGTGGTACAGAAACAGTTTCTAAGGCCTCTTGGCTAGTTTCAGGCTTGATGGTAGCTTTGGAAGATAGATAGTAACTGAAAAATCCTAAGAAGTCCCCAGTGGAGTCGCCATTTATGTTAACACCCAAGTTGTTCCCTTTGACTCCCAAGGGAATACGGCCGGGGTAACCACTAACCAGTCTTTGGATCACAGTTTCTAGCCAAACTGTAATCAGAGAGGGCTCTCTCTTTATGATTTGTCTCTGTTATGATGGAGTTTTTAGGCTAGCTGTTATGCTCAGGTTTTGGTTTATGTTTTGGTTGAAGGATTTCTTTCAGGTCTTATGATGTAGTGTTTAGATAGTGAAATACCATTGGGCAATGGAGTCTGGATGTTGTAAAATGATTTGACATACAGGTCTGGTGTTGTTCAAACTGCAGGGCCTATTGTGTATTTTAGACAAAACAAAATTAGCTTGAATGGTGATGTGTGTCAACCAACAGAAAGCAATTAAGAATTTTCTATTAAGTTGGTGAGGTGAAAGTGAACACACTGCACAGGAGCAAAGCTTGAATTCCTGTGACAAAGGCCACTGTGAAAGGTGTATTCTGAAAGTGCAGCAATTAAGAATTACACTCATCTAGATTACAGCTGAAGAAAAAACATTCATAAACAACACAGATTGAACTCAGGGTACTCAGTGAATAAATCCTGAAAGTTATTCTTTTTCCTTGCTGCTTAGTATTGAAAATTAGATAACATATATGGATTTTAACAAAAACAACTAATTAACAGGGAGAGTTACAGAGACTTATTGTATGGTGAAATACACAGGAATCCAGCAGTCATCAACAGGCATCAGAACGCATTCAATCATTTCAGACATCCGAGAAATTTCATCGCTTTCTTTATTAGACTTCAGAAAGGATTACAGCATAAGAGTTTCTTTTGGAGAAATCAACAACAACCCCTTAAACTTATGCGAGGGGCAAATATATACTCTCGGTCTTTACAAAAATATCTGAGTTCTAAGTTATCTCAGATTTAATAATCTCAACAACTCTTAAGATATTAAAATCAGAAAGTTATTACAGCATTGAATATAAAGTAAATGTGTCTTTATACTTTGTCAGAAGATATTTTTAGCCTTTGGAGGCTGCTAAGTCGGTTGGAGTGACCTGCATAACTGCTGTGACAATGCGTTCTTTGAGCTGCGTTGCTGTAGATTTTCGGCCTGGACACCTGTAGCTTTTATTTTGCCTTTTGGCCGAAATCTCTGCTGAGTTGGCTCAGCTTTTAACCTTAACTGTATGCTGATCCCTTTGCAGCTGTCCTGTGTATGGAAGTTTTTTCCTTTCATATGAGCAAAAAGGTTGCTGAATGGCACGCTGTTCATAAAATAGTTTGTATAGCATTGGTCCACCATTCTTGAGTAGGTAACTGATGCCTTAGGATTGCACCCATGGTCTCTTCTGCTTCTGTGTACTTGAAAAAGTTGGGAGCTGCATCAAAAAGATGATTGATCTCATTCATTATGAAAAATAGACTTTCTACCTTGTTGTAGATAGTATGTCCTGTAGCTGGCCCTGTTTCTTCTGAGCTGCTGGGCCTTTCATTGATCTGGCTGGTGGCAAAGGTGTTGACCCTTTTGGCATATTGGTCATGGGTGTATAATCTCCTTGCGTTGTTCAGTAAACCAGGGAGCCCTCTGCTTTCCAACACCTGAAACTTCTCCATAAATTTGTTTACCTCGGTCTGCATGTCTTGGGTTCTTCTGTCTAATGTCTGTACCAAATTCTTGAGCGTGAGAACCCTTTTGATTGACTGGATGTGCTCAGTTCTGTTAGGTATGCCCATGGCAGCCAACTGGCTGCTTGTTTTGTGGTTGAGCACATTGATCATCCTTGTTGCTATTTCAGGCGTGCTGCCTAGAGCATCCCTTCCTTTGTGAATTTCTGCTCGTGCTCTTGGAATGAGCTCTAATTGCTCATGGGTGGTCTCTATAAACTGCCATTGGTCAGTAATAGATTGGCCAATATTGGCCCATAGCACAGTTTTTAATTCAGCAGTTACCTTGTCCAGTGTGAGCTCCTTTTCCAGCTCTGTTATTCTTCTCTTTAAAGTTTTGACATCCTTTTCTTTCTCAGCCACATTTCTTTTGATTTTATCATACTTGTCATTCACACTGGCTAGGGATTGTTTGACTTCATTGAGCTCTTTCATTTGAGCTTCCAGGACTTGTATTTCAGTTTGCAGCTTCTGCATATCCAGACTATGAGTCTGTTCTGTTGTTGGTGAAGCTGTTGATGTAGCCGGTGCTGTTGCTTCTGTTTGTTGAGAAGGAGGAGCAGTAGTAGTGGCATCTTCTTCCAGATTGATAGTTTCAGGAGGAGGTTGGGAAGTCTGCCCTTCTTCTCTTTGTGCCAAGGTGGCCTGTAATGCTGCCCGTGCTGCTTCTGCCTCTCCTAGCTTTTCCTGTGTTTGCATCAGCTGTTTGTACAGGGTTACCAGCAGAGTGTTTGCCCGTTCATCATGTCTTTGTTGGGATAACTCATCAGTCTGAGGGTGAATGGTGGCTGGGAGTTTGATTTTCCTTCTTAAAGCTGCCAAATCTGCATCCCTTAATTTCAGGATCTCTTTTATGCCTTTGATATCTTTGGGATCATGCCCAATCTCTATAATAATGTCCTCTAAGGTCCTTATTCTGTTGTCTTTTGCCTGGGATGATGCCTTCTCCAATTCCAACTGGGCAGCTGTATTATTAAGGCTATTATGTAGCCTGTAATTGTCTAAGGTTTGGTATGCTAATGAAGCATAGACCATCTCACCCGTTTGTTTGTGTAGTTCAATTTTGTCCATCGGGTGGATGTATTTAGCCATGACCTCCAAGTTGGTCCTCAGATAATCTGAAGTAGATTGTGGCTGAAGTGCTGTTGGCATAAAATGACTCATGATCATTTTGCCTTCTTGTAGATCAAAGGCAGACATGAGCCTTTGTTGATTTGTAGGAGCCATGTTCAGCAGATGATTGTACAGCTGTATCCTGATAGGCTCATTTCTCTTTTTGATTTTTATGAACTGTTGCTTAATGCCAAGTTCACCTTCCTTTTGCTGCCTTGAGGAGCTGACCTCTCCTCCCAATGTCCTATCTTGTTCCTGTTGGAAGGAACTAGCTGATGTTTCCCTGCTAGGTGGAACTGTGCCAAAGGACTGCCCCATTGGCATTTCTCTTCAGCAGAGGGGTTTAGTCTTTGCCTTTTCTCCCCATGAGTTGTTGATGCTGTGGGGGGAGTCTCCCTGTCTCTTTTCCTAAAGATGAATGTATCCTCCCTCTGAGGGGTCTGGAGGATTGATGCCTCAGCTGGAATATCTTGCCTTGGAGGCACTATTTGCTCAGTGGTTTTAGGATTTTCCACTGTCTTTTCTTGCTGGACAGGTTGCTCCTGCCTTTGTTGCTCTTGATGCTGCTGCTCTTGCTGCCCTGGCTGTTCTTGCTGTACTCCTTCTGCTTGCTTTTCCATCTCTTCTTGCTGTTCTTGCAGCAATGTTTCTACCTCTTCTTCTGTTAAAGGAGGTGGCTGTTCCACCTGCTTTTCTTTGCCCTTGCTATGTGTAATATCCTCGGCAGCCTGCTGTGTTGTTGATGAGGAAGTTGCTGTCCCAAGTTGCCTTCTGTATGTGAGGGGAACCTGTACACAATTTTCCAGATCAGCATTCTTTTGAATATTTCTGGCTTCCTTTTCTAACAACTCTTCTTCACTAAATTCCTCTTCTAAGGTGCCCTCTGCCCATCTCAGTGTGTTAGCATACTGCTCAATCTCGGGCTGCCTCACATGTGCATAGTTTCCTAGTTTATATTTGATTCTTCTCAGTGAAATGAAGTGATTAGGGTCATAGGGTACCCAAGAAAAACTGGTTTGTAATCTAAGGCCCTCTAGGATGTTGTCTGCCTCTTTCCATCCCTCCTCTCTTCTATTGTAAAGGAAAGGTCCCAGCTGGCTCCTTATCTTCAGCTGTACTTTCTTATTCTTGCTTTCAAAGTGATAGCAGTCAGCATTTCCGAATTGCCTGAAATACTCCAAGGCAAACAGTCTCATTGGGACATACCTGGGCAATCTATATGGCTTTAACTCACAGCCATATATCCTGATCACTGTGTGGTGTTGGTAGAAGTACCAATCACCAATGCTGTATTTCTTAGACAGATGAAGAACTCTCCTCATTTCATCAGTCAATCTTGGAGGAGGGACTCTATACAATAGTGTCAAAGCTGGGTGAATGAATAAGTCCCCAAACTCATTATATGTATATGGTGATACTAAGCTGCAGTGGAAAACTGATGTCCAGAAGACAACTGATCTTGGACTCCCCTGGGCATTCACTTTCTTCAAGAGGAGTGGGAAGCTATCTGATTGGTAGAATAGAAACAAATGGTAGATGTATGAGGCATACCTAAATAATCTCTCCCTTGGCAGATTTATTAGCTGCTCATGGATCTTGTCTGCAATATATGTGGCATAGTCATAGTGAATGGCAGGGGCCCTTCCAGGTGAAAATATGGACAGCATTGCCATTATACTGTGATCCACATCCTCCACTCCCCTGAATCCCAGGACATAACTGATTAAATCCACCATCATTTTGCCCAAATCATTTAAGTATGCATATCCAATGGGAGGAGTTCTGATGGCTACAGAGGTTGGTGTGACAAACAGCTGATTGATTTTGATGATCTGATCATCTGCCAGCTTAGTTCCCTTCCTTATTAGGTGCTCCATGGAGAGAGGAGCCAATGACTTCGTTGTGTGGAAGTGTAGCATCTCATTGATACTCTCAGGGGTAATTTGAAATAGGATTGAGCCAGTGGGGCTCAAAACAACTCTTTGACAGGGGTCATAGCACTCCTGACATCTGTGAATGAATTCAGGCAAAGGGATAGCCTGAGGAAGGTTATATATGGGTAGATTGGAGTCCCAAATTCCCAGGATGTCAGCTCCACTGAGGTGCTGGGCTTTTAGTTCATTGAGCATATGAATGTTGTATTTAGAACCCATTCTAAACCACTCCATCATCATCTGTAATCCACATCTCCTAATGCCTTCCACTCCAGTTCTTTTTGAGGGGCATTCAGTGGTTTGATATTGAGTGCAATTGGTGTCTCCATGGTGCTTTTAAGTCTTCTAAGCTGTAATTGAACTGTTTGAAGTAGGCAAACCAGTTCAGGGATGATTTATCACAATGCAGGTGAGTTACGGGTATCAGAGGGGAATTAATCCAAGAGCAAGTGAAATTTTGTTTGAATTGGGGCTGTAATACTGTCAGGCCTCCCTCTGTCACTTGTAGGAAGTTTTGAAAGGATATAACTACTTCCTCACGATTGCGCGAGCATTTCTCAATTGTTTTGACAAAATTTGGGAATTTTAAGGCTCAGCTAGTGTTTTTCGAGGTGTTGATTGAAAACAGAGGTCTGTAGAGGAATTTCACCGGTGAATTATGAGTTTTAATGTCCCTTTAAGCTTCCTGTGTGATTTTATAGACAACTGCAGGGGTACGGAGGAAAATGACGAAAAATACCTGGTAGAACAGCGAACAGAGGTTGTCTGAGTAGGCAGGAATGGTACTCTTGAGGTCGCCTGGTTGATTTCAGCAGGTTGGCGAGGAGTCGGACGCGAACGACATGCGACTGAGCAAGAAAATTTAGAGCGAAAAGAACGTAAAAGCGCAAATTTTGGCCATAATATAGACTTTTTCCCCAAATTTGGCGCTCTTTTGTGATGACGTCAGCATGACGTCATTGGTGGGTTAGGGTCGGATGACGTCAGCTGACGTCATCGGGTGACGTGGCGGGCTCTCATTGATCCATGGGGGATGATGAGGTGGCAGCCATGTTGGCGGAGGGGTGGATAAAGGACGGAGGAAATGGCGTAGGCGGGGTGACGTGGAGTTGACGTGGCGCTGAGGTGGGCCAATTATCGAGCGGCTAGGGCCGTGGCAGTTATGGTTAAGTGCTGTAATCGTCACGGTCTCTCGGGGTGGCTTATATACGGCACGGTTAGTGTCAGACTCTGACCCGAGAGAGCGAGAAGGGGACGCGTGGCACAGGCCTGACGTACCCCTTCGTCATCTTCTCGGGTGGTAACGGGGGGACGTCGGGTCCAACCCGATATCGCTGTGGGCCGTCGGATTTGATGGGCCCGATCCAACGGCGGACGGGTAAGGGACTTGACCGGTGGATACGGACGGGCGGGTTTGAATAAAATATTATATTTTCTGAAAAACGCGTCAGGCGGAAAAGATCACGGTCTATGCGTTTGTAATGTTTTTTTTAAACGTATTTTGAAAAATCAAATATACGCGCCCGACTTTGGTTTAGGCGGAAAAAGTGGGTTTTTGGGCATTTTTCACATTTTCACAGGGTTTTATGGGAAAAATGGGTTTTTACATGGTTTTTTCTGCAAATGAGGGGTATAATGAGTTAATTGACCTGTAGCAAGGGAGAGAGAGATGGCAAAGGTTTATCAAAGTGACCAGATGTCATTTTGATCCCTTTTCAGAGAACATATGGCTATAATGCCAAGGGGAGGGGTATTTATAAAAATTTGGGGGTTTATACACCATGGTGTTAATACTATTAGGGGAAAGGGTAAGATAGGGGAGTTATATAGTAGGATTAGGGGTTAATGTGGATGAAGGGGGCAAATGAGGGGGATATTACTATGTTTGTTTGAAACTCACTTAGTTTAGAGAGTAGATCAAAATGAAAAGATTTTTACACAAGAAATGTGGCTTTTGAATGAACAAGAACCACTATGAAACCATGATCTTCCTCCATGAATCTCAGTTGATAAGGGGATGTTAGCAATAAACAGAAAGGGGGGAAGAGGGAGGTTAGTCATACTCCTTGATGTAACTTGATGAAGATGAACACCTTGTCACTTGATAGACTTTGCCTTGATAGGCATAGTTAACACATCTGCACTGGTAAAGATAACCTTTCTGCAACCCCAACTACTTACCCAACTACTTGCCTAGCATTTTTTATTTCTTCTTAGAGGGTGCACTTGGACTTGCAGACCCTTACTTGCCTTTTTCTTTTCTTTGGCTTTTTCTTTGTAATTGCTATCTACTTCTACCCTTATCTCTTCCAAGGTCCCAGATTAAGCTGTTGGGAGCCTTTTCTTCTCTACCTGAACTACTTGTCTGCCAAGTTTAAACAGTTTGGACAGACTCCTTTCTCTATTCTACAACTACAAATTTAAACCATGGAATGATCCAGATTAAGCTGTTGAATCATCCATCAAAATTAGAAGCTCATACCAAGTTATAAGCATAATTTGAATTCTCTTGAAAATATGTGATCTTTGAGTCATCAAAGCAGAACAAATTTGGACCCTCCACAGCCAATCATGAAATATGAAACCTATTGGTATAGGTATCTAACACTAGGAATTCAAGTACTGAATTTTTTGTACGAATTATAAGAAGAACCTAATAATACACGAAGACGGATCAACCAAATGATACATTTTCCATAGACAAGAGAGGAATTCAACAACAATGCATAAACAATTGAGGATAGGATCAAAAGAATTCATGATAGGAGAGTCAAAGCAGATGATTTCCAACTTAATGACCTTGTTTTAAAGTGGGATACTAGGAATAAGGAGAAGGGAAAACATTAAAATTTTGGTAGTTTGTGGAAAGTTCTTTACAATATTAGAGTTTTCTAGGGAACCAATGCATTTCTATTAGAGGATCTGACTAGAGAAACACTTCCAGGAGGACTTGTTAATGGAAGGTTGCTCAAGCACTACTTCACATAAGTTCAGTTGATCAAAAATACATCATTGTATACATAATTTTATTATTCCAATACTGCAGGTGTGGGTGGGTGTCATCAGAAATTGAAGTCGAGAGTAAAGGCCCTAAGTTTCAAATGAATTGTTGCTATATCTATGATTTTCAACTCAGAGAGGTTAGTATCGGTTTTTGATTATGTAATAATTGCCCAATGGAGAAGGCTACTAATCTACAATGTTCTTGACACCTCACAGGGAGGATGTCATCCCCATTGGAGCCAATGTTAGGGTCCTATAAATATAGTAGTAATGTATGGTTAATTAGTCATTCATCCCACTAGGATATTGTAAAAAGTTATTTTTCATTTTAAACTTGTTTAGCGCACAAAATAAAAAATAGAAAAGACAAAGAAGAAAGAAAGAAAAAGAAATAAAATGGGATAAGAAATATCTATCTATCTATCTATCTATCTATCTATCTATCTATATATATATATATGTACATATAGATATATATCTATATATATATATATATATATATATATATATATATATATATATATATATATATATATATATATATATATATATATATATATATATATATATATATATATATGAGAAAAATTAAAAATAAATCCCAAAGTATGGGCACGTCAGTTTAAATGTCGCCGTGGTTATTTTAATTTTTATTGATTAATCATTTTATGTTAATTAATCATGTATTAATTGACATTTTGCAATAAAAAATGGCTTGATATGACGTCATCTTAGCTTAGGATAAAGTTCGGGCCAAGATCTATGGTCACAGTAATTCCCGCCCGGATCACCTTGGAGAGAAGATTTCAGCCCCCCCAGACCTTTCATGATTTAACGAAGTGGAGGGGGGGGGGGGGGGGGGGGGGGTTGAAAAGTAGTTTCGATTGACACTGCTTCTTATTACGTGTCAACCATTTGGTGTTATCAGGGGGTCTCTACCATATACAACTTACTGCCTCTATCCTCCCCTCGAAAACTGCCATCCCGCTCCTTTATTTGTCGGCTCGCCCCTATACCTTTCCCTCACTTCCACCTGTCCTATATTCCGCCAGCCACACACCACCATTTTTCATGTGTTATACATCATCTTCCTTCCATCCACACCACCTTCCCTCCATCCACGTCACCCGACCGTTAGCTCTTAAATTACCACTAAATTTCACATAGACGTTATGCATTAAACTCCTCCCACCAACTAATCTATTAGAAATAAATGTCTCACTCCCAAAATGGTAATAATTCCATTATAACACGTATCAAACCTGCCATAAAATCCCTCAGACATCTGCAGTGTTTTTCCTTTCAACATTATTTGAATTTTGCAGGTCAGGATCAAGCCAATGCGACGTTACCAGCTTGAATTTGCAATTCATCTCCCTCTGCAACTTCTATTAAACAAGTCTCCTCGTACCTTTGTTCTTTAAATTTTCCTGAGTAATTATCTGTTCCTCGATTTCCTCTATTTAATTCCCTATTCCTCCATTTTCCTCTGTAATTCGAGATGTATTCACATAAGGGCAAAGGAAAAATGCCTAAAGAGGATCCCTTGGTACCCCCTGTCCCTGATCTTGATAGAACTCCATTGATAGATACCCAATATAAAATTGTTGAAACCCAATGCAAATTTGACCTCTATGAGCTCCACAATTGGGAAAAACAAAAATACTTAGACCAGAGTGATGATTTGAGCATTTGGGAGTCTTTCCTTCCCCATTTTACCTTTCCCCAAACTCATTTCTTCCCTAAATTCTCTACCTAGTGTCATCTCAGATACCTCCTAAGCCAAAAAGCAGTGATTGCCTAGAACAATGAGGTCCTCTTTTCCATTTCCCTTGAGAGCATTTTCCAAGCCTTGTAGATAAAACCTCAGACCTCCCTGCATCCATTTTCCATTGATGCCTGATGGAATTATATAAGAAAATTACCTTCCCTTAGCGAGCTCACATTTTGAATGCTTCCTACCTGAAAATGCTGAGTTGCCCAGAACAAACCCACCATATTCTGCCTCTATCTTCCCAGAAATGTCAAGACAAGTGATCTCTATGGTTACTCGTTTACTTGGTTATCCTACAGACCAGTGGGTTGATGAGGTAGTTTTAGGATTTTTATCATTTTTTATAGTTGGTCAAAAGCCTTCAGTTCTGTTCAATTATAGTGAGTATTTATCAAATATCATACATGAGCAATTTTCAAAGTTCAAACTTGAAGGTGTGTTCAAACACTAGCCAGTTTTGGTTAATTTAATGTTATTTTACCATGCAGACATGTTCAAGCTTCAATTTCAGAATATGGATGAGAAGGGCAACTGATTGTCAGTTATTCATTAGCATTCTCTAGTCAAAAGAAATTCAGAGGAGTATACTTATACTGATTTTGTAGATAAATTCCTTCACATATCTTTATGTCTACTATGTAGTGATATTATACCAATAATTTCTCCAGAAATTAAGAAGGTTTTTCACCTTTCATAGTAGTCAAAGGTTGGATACTGGTATTTATACTAGAACTATATAGAGATCAAAATTTATGGGTGTGAGCTCCCCCCTTATAGATTACCAGTGTTTGTTCCAGTGAGAATTTTTTCTTTAGAGTATTCTAGATTGATGCTAAACGTGGATGAACTACATTTTGTATCCAATAAGAAGAAGGCACAATTTAAAATAAAGGCACAGGTAGGTCCTTATATTGTGAATACCAGAGCAACAACAAAGGAAGTGGAGGCAACTTTAAAGAACATGAAGTTCAACCCAAGAATCACTTGGTATTATGATCCTTTGGATATAATTTCAAAGCTGAGGGTTTAATAGAAGAGCACTCCATATCCACATACGCCGAGGCTAGAGATAGAGAAGTATGTCAACCAAGAGGAATGGGAAGAGAACACATTACAGGAAGCATAAGAGAAGTTGGTCAGTCAATATTCTTTACAAATGCCTATTCCTAAAGACAAAGAAATTAAGAGGCCAAGGGAAAGCATGTCTCCTACAAATTCAGAGACTCAGTCGGCAGATTTAGTTGTGTTCAAGATAAGGAAAAAGGATCCAGAGAACACCACAAAGACTGATAGTAAGACTGATCCTCATTTAATCATTATTCAAGAAGAATCTTCAGAAGAAAGGGATGCACAACATTATATTACTTTGGTTTTAACAGGCGCTCCTAACACATCTCTCCCATATGTAGAAGTGACAACTAAGTCTCCTATCTATTCTACCTCTCAAGTTACACCAACACAGAGAATTTTTACAAGGTACAGGGAGATCAAATTGAAGAGGGAAGCTCTCAAAGCTTCAACAAACTCAGAATTCTAGAGACAAATTCCACCACTCAACATAGGTTGTTGTCTGCATTTGACTTAGAAAAGGGGCAGTTTCAAATGGCCTTTTTGGAACCCAAAGTTTCAGCCCCCAGAAGTGTTGAATATTATAAGGCCTCCATATTTTCAATTGATACTAAACAGGTTCATGCAATCGATTATATCGATTTTCATAAGAAAGTAGGAGAGATGATATACTCAACTCTAACTAGCTCAACCATGACTGCTTCTAAATTGCAGGTTTCTTTAAATAATATGCACTCATAGTTGAAGATTGAAAGAATGTCTTCTCTGGCCAAAGACACCAAAATCAAGACTTTGGAAGATTTGGTTATTAAACTAGGATATTATCCTAGTAATGTCAAGGCAGTAGAGGGAATAATTAAGACAAGAATGCAAACATTCAATCTCTTAGGAAAAAACTCAAAGCTCCAACTATAGAACACCCTCAATTTAAGGAAGTCACCAGTTTGGGGATGAAGAAAGAAAATTTGTTCACAATAGTAGTGGAACAGAATGCTCACATCTAGAAAATGGAACAAGACATTGAAGAATTACTAAAACAAAAAGAGAAATGGGAGGCAACAGGAACATCAATAGTAGGAACATCAAAAAAAGGTACTTTAACAAAAATAACAACACAAGCATCAGTTTCAGATTCCTCAGAAAAGCTAGCTCAAGCTTTGGGGGAATTATCATTGACAAATAAAGAAGTGGAGAAATTGACAACAACACTTAGTAAGATGGAAGAAGACAAGATTAAGGCAAACAATGCATACTTGGTAGAAATGAAAAAGAATTTCAAATTGATTTAGCTGATTCAGAAGTATGAAGATCAATATATCATTATTCAGATGTTTGTAGAAGCTAAATGTAGCATTTGGCACAATATTAATGAAAATGTTACAGAATTGTGGCCATCAATTTAAATTATTTTTGAGCAAGAGGAACTTATCCAGAGAGTTAAAGAAGTAGTGGGAAAAACCAAAGTAGATATTGAGCATATGCGAGAAGAAGCACAAAAAATTATAATAATGCTAAATTCCAAAAGCAAAGATGAGCATGAAGAGATGAATATTCAGGATAGGACAGAGACACTGATGGAAGTCAAAAGAGTTTTAACTAAGAAGAATATTATGGTGCAGTTGGAGAATAAGTGTAAAGAACTAGAGCTATAGGTCAAAAGATTTAACAAGAAGTTTTATTTTTTGCAAGAGAAAGACTTCCAAATCTCAGAAATTCTAATGGAAATTTGATTCCATTAGAAAATTACCAGTAACAGTTATGAAGCATAGATGCAAATGCATCTAAGTTTGCAAACAAAAAGGGAGCTATCAGTGGAGAAGCATTTCTGGAGGGCCTACAGTTTGATTTAAACATTCAAAATGAGATTCATAATTTGTTTTTGAATAAACCTACTTTTCAGAATTAAACTGAGGTAGATGAAATATTTAGAAACATGGTGAATTTTTCTATCCCAAGTGAAGAGCGATTGGACCAATTACTGGAGTTGGTCGAAAGAGGATAAACAAAATACCTACAATTTTGGCAGACAACGAAAAGGAGCTAGAAAATAGCCACAGTTAGCAACAATTTTCCTTCAAAATTTCAACAAACAACCGAATTTGTCAAGAACTTCTATTTTCTAGTTTTGTTTCAAAAATGTATGTAATTTTGTTAGATATGTTTTTATAACTAATTCCTTTTTGTAATCTGAAGTTAGTTCAATAGAAAGTCTATAAATATTTTGTAAGAAGACTTAGTAAGGGTTGGATTATGTATGAAGAAAGGAGCTTTACATTAATGTAAGTCGTGGATTGTACTCAAAGTGATCAATTTACAAAAATACAGAGAAAGTTTGTTCCAGGATTCCAGTGTCTAGAAATTGGTGATGTGTTCTTTCATATAAACTTGTTTCTTTTTCTAGTTTTCCATATGTTTTTTTCCTCCTTATTGTTGCAAGAAGATTAAGGGCTGAATTTGCTTAAGTGTACTATGCTTTTGCTTGTTAACAATATCAATGTGTTCTTTCTAATATTAAGTATATAATTCATTTTTGTACTCTCTATATTTAATTGAACTTAAATATAATTCATCTTATGTACACCAAAAGCACTCTATAAGATCGAGGAGTTTTCCTACCCTGCCCTGTTAAAGTTCCTTTGTCACTTTATAATTGATTACTCAAAATTTTATGATTCCATGCCCAATGGACTTTTGTATCATATTTCAACCAAACTTTTGAAAAACCCACCTCAAATTTTAATAGCTAGCCTAATATTTTTAGAACATAAATATAAATCAGAAAGAGAGAGCCCTCTCTGAAGCTGGAAGGGCTAGAACCCAACTTTACAAGTGGTTTGTGGTTACCTTTGTAATTTTCTTCCTCGACCTAGGAAAATTATGGAGTGATAACACACCCTAATTAAACACAAAACACAAATTAAATATAAACATAATATAACATATAGTTAAATTAAATTATATTAAATTAATAATTTACAAAATAATATAACATAAAATTATATTATATTGTATGTTATATTTAATTTTACTTTAATATATTCTTAATTTTGGTTATATATATATAATCTTGTATGAGTTTTGTTTAAATTAATCATGTATTTCATATGTTACACGTGAATATAAATTTAATTGTGTCATTGCCGCTATTATGATGAAATTCTATGGTATCTTGTGATTAAACATTTGATGAACACCTAGTTCAACATGACTACACAATGTGGAAAACAACAATCCATTCATTAATATAATTAAAAATTAAGAATATAAATATGATGACACCCAACCATATGTCAAGTGTTCAGGTTGAATTTAAATGCACATGAATAGTTCTCTTAGCTATTTAATAAATTGAATAGTATAATGAATCGAGATAATACATTTTTTGAATACAAGATATCTATGTTGGAGGGTTCATGGAAAACTAAAAGAGGATCCATTAGTTAAGCATTGTCATAATTTGTTTGTAAATTTATACAAAATAATTTTCCAATAAAAACCATGTTCTCATTTCTAAGTAATTTCAACTATAAAAATCATGGAAACTATTGCATTCAAGGCATCTTGGTGTTTGCATTTTTAATGGGAGGATTATTTATAAATCCATGAGAATGGAACATTCTGACGTTGAGTCTAACTTGTCCACGGTGAAGTTTATCGATGAGTTGGTTGAGGAGAAAGAAGTTATTGGTCACACAAGTCTAAGTTCAAAAGGGGTTTGTATGGTTAAGCATTGTCATAGTTGATTTATAACTGTATAAAAAAGAGTTTTCCATGAAATATCTTGTTCTCATTTCCAAGTAACATCAAATAAGACAACTAATGAAACTATACTTTCCAAGCCATCATAGTACCCATTCTTCAAATGGGAGTATTTCTAAGGCCACATGAATGAAACATGTGATGTCCAGTCCAACTTTCCCAGTATGACGGGTGATGTAGATGAGCGGTTGAAGGAGAAAGAAGACATTCGATAAGAAAGTAAGAATACGAAATCATAGACTAATCCAAATCTGCATCTACAATGCTTCGATATCAATAATTTACTAGCAAGTTTGCCACTATTTCAACATATATTAGGCTTTTGGAGGTAAAGTAACAAGGCGAGCATTATAACATTATTTGTTACCATGGAAAAATATCCTAAACATGCACAAGTCAATTTAACATATCAAAAGCATAGTTTCCAAGAACCATTGATAATTCATTGAACCAACACATATCATCATTGTAGCTTAAAATTCACATATAGGAGGGATGTAGCCACCATGAATATGTTAGTTATGAACCAACAAAAGGTCTCAAGGTCTAACATGGTAAGCACCCAATAACATGGATATTTTAGATGGATAATTTTATCTCCTTGACATTTATGTTATAATTTTACCATTTGTTTTTTGAACTCTTTGTGTGAGTTATCTATGAGTATTCAAACCCTCCCATACCATCAATGCATGTATATACTATAAACATGTCAAATTTCAATTCATGCACGAAAAGGATAAAAAAAAAATTCAATGTTGGCCCCTTTCACAGG
This sequence comes from Pinus tabuliformis, assembly GCA_031772625.1. Lineage (NCBI taxonomy): Eukaryota > Viridiplantae > Streptophyta > Pinopsida > Pinales > Pinaceae > Pinus > Pinus tabuliformis. Next base: position 695,219,254 of record CM062805.1, on the reverse strand, counting down.
TCACTTTGTGTGGGGTCAATTAATTAAAGCATAATTTCAACTAATTCGTAAATTTTCAGTGGTGGATTGGTACTTAGGGTGATGCCCGTAACAAGTAACAATAAGCTTGACATCAATGATAATTGGTTCCTAGTTAGCCATTATTTTTACATTCATTGGGACTCATATCCTTAAATATTGGAAGTAGGAGCATAATAGACGTATAATAAATTATGTGTGATCCATTAATGCACCATTCCTTTTCATATAAATGATGTTGAGAATGATGACGACGACGATGATGATAAAAACAACGATGATGATGTTGTTGTTGATGATGATGATGATGGTGGTGGTGGTGGTGGTGGTGGTGATGGCGATGATGATGATGATGTGGGTGAAAAAGATGACGATGATGGCAATGATGACGTTGATGAATATGACAAAGATGATGGGGATCTTGATGATGTTGATGATGAAGATGATGAAAAAGATGACAATCAAGGGTAAGAAGTTGTTACAAATGGAATGGTAAGGATTTTTTTCAACTTATGGACTATGAAGTACATTATAATCCCACATCTGGTAAATAGTAATAAATAATTTCATCACCTTGACATTTATATATGTTATAATTTTGTTGTTTTATTATCAATTTCATTTTGTGAGTCAAATTTGAGTCTCAAAACCCTCCCATATATTCAATTCATGCATCACCCATAACCATGTCAAATTTTAGTGTAAATGAACACAAACTGAAAAATTTCAACATTGGCCCCATTCTCAAGTCACATCATGACTAGCTCAAGAGACTTTTGCAACCCTTTGGAAATTGATTCACTGAAACTTGCAAAGAATAGATAGTGAAACACAATAAATTATACAATCAACTGATGACACTTTCAGATGATGATGATGTTGATGAAAATAATGGTGACATCACATCTCAAGTCACATCATGACTAGCTCAAGATATTTCTATAGCCCTCACGACAAATCCTTACCTCATCAATGACAACAAAATATTATAATTTGTTATACCATGCTACACAATCAATTAATTATACACTATATTTTAACACCTAAACTTATTTTAATCAATATTCTAAAAATAATTATGAGGCCCCTTTATGCAAAATTTGTTCATGAGCAGTCATGGGGCGACCTTACTTCTTTTGTGGGGGTGCCCCTTTCCAAGTTAGGCTGACCCACCAACTTATCACATGGGCACCCTAGCGTGCCTAGCACACAAAGCCCCATGGGTGTCCGAGTGCCTTGTTTTTGTGCGGGCACGGTGCAGGTGTTCTCCCTGTTGTGAAAATTGGTCAACACAAATCATTAGATCATCAATGAAAACAAAATATTATCATTTTCTAGTACCATGATGCATAATAAATCAATTATAAACATAATTTTATGACCCAAACATTAATTTATATAGTTTTCTAAAGATCATTATGCGACCCCCTTGCGGGAACTCTGTTCATGGGCAGTCATGGGCCGACCTTACTTATTTTGTGCAGACACCCTTCTCCAAGTATGGTCGACCCTCAAACTTGTGCGTAGCCCCCTTGTGTGCCCAACACACGACACCCATGTGCGCTAAGTGTCCCACCTTTGTGTAGGCACAACCAAGGTGTGGGTGTTTGCCTTGATATGCAAATCAGTCAACACAAATCATTATCTCATCAATGAAAATAAAATATTATCATTTTTTAATACCATATTTGATAATAAATCAATTATATACTGACTTTTAACACCTAAACATTAATTTAGTCAATTTTCCAAAAAATCATTATGAGACCCCTCGTGGGACCTCTGTTCATGGGGAGTCATAGGCCAACCTTCTTTTCTATGGGCACCCCTTTCCAAGTTGAGCTGACCCAAAAAATTGTTGCATTAGCACCCATGTTGAGTGGGTACCCTGGCGTGCCTAGCACGTGATGCCCCCATGGGCGCTCGGGTACCCCGCCTTCGTGAGGGTGTGCCCAGGATGTGAGCATTCACCCTACCATGCACATCATGTTATAATTTTCGTGTTAGATCTTTCACTCAAATTTAATCATTCAATCGACTGCTCACACATATTTTCCTTGCATATTTCACACATCCGCTTGATCCCTGTGTTTCCTCGTTCACTTGTTGCCTAACTCGCCTGGTCCACTCAATGTGCCCAACTTGTACACCCATCACGGTGTCGTGAAAGTCATGTTTGGGAACCCTGGAATGCCCAAGGCACACACCCTTGTCATGCACATGATGCACTCGGTTAACTTCACTCATTCTATTTTCCCATTGTGGCACCTGTTGTACACTCCCCTTTTTCACATCGACACCGAGGCACCTTGCCTTTGTGTGGGTGGGTCCAAGGCGCTCACCTTCGTGTTGTGCACATGATACCCCCACAGTCTCACTTTGGTTCATACTTCATTTTTTCACAACTTTGAGTGGGCATGGGAAATCATGGGATGACCTTACTTATTTTGAGTGGATGCCCCTTGCCAAGTTTGACCGAAACACCAACTCATAGCATAGGCACCTTGTCATTCCTAACATGTGATGCCCCATGGGCACTTGGGTGCCTCGCCTTTTTTTGAGTGCACCCAGGGTGCAAGTTTTCACCATGCTATGTAAATCAATCAATACAAATAATTAGGTCATCAATGACAACAAAATATTATCATTTGTTAGTACATCCATGCTGTATAATCAATCAATTATAAACCAACTTTTAACACCTAAACATTAATTTAGCCAATTTTCTAAAAATCATTATGAGACCCCCTAATGGGAACTCAATTCATGGGAAGTCGTGGGATGACCTTACACTGCATGTCTTCCCGACCAGCGTGTTTCCTGGTTCACTCGTCACCCAACTCGCCTAGTACATTTGCTTAATGAACCAAAGTCAAAATTGGAAATGTTGGTATAAATGTAAATGAGCTTCTCTTAGTTTCAAGAATAATATAGTATCTACTGAACAATGCCAACCACGTGAAGGTGGAAGCTCATATGGCCCCTCCCCTCCCACACATCACTTTCAATTCCCTGATACCCAATCTATATACTATAATATATTTGAAAGAAACACAATAACATTCAAACATAAAAACTAGGAAAATAAAAATTTAAGGTGAATAAAAGAGAACAAACCAACTAAAAACATATAAATACATACCTCATACTTTTCAACATTTTGATATCATTAATATTATTCCTCATCCAACTCATCATTTGGTATCATTAATTTCATAATTCATGTATAAAGGATTCAACATATATGCATCATCATCATCGTCTATATCATCATCTAGAACATGCTCTTCTACATTTGGTTCAACTTCTTCAAGTTCTTTGTCTCACACAACATCAATATCATCTAGTTCATCCAAATTAACATTGTCTCTATTAACATATATTCCTTGAACTTATTTGGTATCCACGTCTGACATTGCATGAACCCCCTGCTCCTCTACATAATATTCTTCTTCAATTTCATCTTCTTCTGCTACATTATATTTTATGGGCCTTCCTCTGGGGTCATATCTAACAACATATGACCAACCCACTTTACCTCGAATGCCTACATTAAATACATGTTCACATTTGCTCGGAAGAACATATCTCTATATTCATGGCTTACGATTCCTTGTATCAACCATGTAAAATACGTAAGCATGCTCAGTAATAGTTCTATCAAGTTCATGTTGATGGATTTGTAGCCTAAACTATTTGACATCAAACATAACTATTTTGAAGGATTCAATGTCACACTCAAGTATATCATGTAGATACCCATAGTCTCAATTGTTAGTGAGTTATGGATGTCTATCACATCTAGAGGAAATGTTAATAACTTGAAATAGTGTAATTATCCCACTATCAGAAGTGTTATATACCATTTTGTCACATCTAGTCAATAGGCCTACAAAACATATCAATCAAGATCCATGAACATGTTGTCATCTTCCCCTCACAAATCTCTAAGCACGACCTTTACAAAAAGTATGAGTTTCTAGGATTAGTTGATAAATCAATGTTTTTATCCCCAATGCACCCTATCCCTTTATCCACTTGCATTCAACATTGGTTGCTCCTTTCTACACCAACGCTATTCAACACTTGTGTCCTCTTTCTACAAGCACGCTGATTCTAGAAATTTGAGAAAATTAAAAAATATTTCAAAGCTTCCTCTTCCAAAAGTTTCCAAAGGTTCTTTTAACTATTTACCATGGATAAGAGATCGAATCCTATATGATTCTACCTTGTATACTTCACCTCTTATGCCTTGAGCTCATCCTCCCATCATATGTGGATTCAAGCCCATAATGGTAAATCCTAAGCTACGATCCTTCTCCTATAAATTTATTGCCATCCATAGCATTGGGGTTTTCTTTTGGAGACTGATATTTCCTTCATTTTGCTTCTTTCAACATAAAGGAGTCATCGTATTCATGCATTAGGGTTGATCTTGAGGTGTGCATTGTGACAAGGGAGGACAAGTCAACTTTAGGAGTCATCTACAAAATCAACTGCTATTTATGGTTGTAAACTCTCTCCTATTTTTATTAATACAAAGATTATATTGTTTTCCTATATGTGTTGTGTTATGTTTACATTCATGTATTTCAATGCCATGATAATTCATTGAATAGTGATGTTAGATTATGCTACATAGATTCTTTGGATCCCTTGCTTGATTTATTTGTGTGTGTAGGTTATAATTATAGAACTTGGAGCTACATTTGGGGCTTACAAGTGAGGAGGAAAGATAATATTGCTACAGATTTGAGGTAGGATCCATTCTCATACACTAATATCTCTAAGAAAAACTTTATGTTATTTTCTTCTGTTGTTCTAGACTAGGCCACTAAGTCTAGGGAATTCACCTTTGTCTGCAATCGTGAAAATTCTACATAACAAATTAGCGACTCCACTGGGGAGAGATTCTTCCATTAGTGGTTTTCTTGACCTTAGCACCTTTTTTACCTCTTAAAGCAACCTTGATTGGCCCATTAAGAGATTGATTGATCTTAAGAACAATATGTTTGAGCTTGGTTAGGTTTCTTAAGTCGTGTTTTGACCAAAACTGCCCCAACACATCTCTTTGTTCTGAGACAGAGCACCCTAGCACACCTGAGCCTTCTTTGTACCTGCATTTCATTTCACTTTCTCCTATTTGGAGCCTACACTAATCAAGTGTTATCTACACTGCATCACACCTTATCCTGTTCAGCACCTGCGCTAATCCGGTGTATCTGCACTATAGTTCACTTTCTCCTGTTCTGCACCTACACTGCAGCACATTGTCTCCTGTTCTGCACCTACATTGATCTAGTAGGATGAAAAAAAAAAAATGTATTCCTTGCCTTTCTCTATGATCTACTTCATTTCAAAAAAATTTCTTTAGTTTTCTGAGTTTGTCAGTATCTCTACAAGCCATCTTAATGTTTACAATTGGTTTTATTTCCCTTTGGTAGGAATTTATTTTGTTTTTTCTTTTTCTTATCAATCAGGTCATTTGTTAACAATAGACTTGATTGTTGATTGAATTGAATAAATTTATAGTACAGTCATATTCTATGTGATTTATTTTATCAACAATCTTCCTACATCTTAGTTTTCATTTCATTTGAAACATTAAAAGAAAAGAAAAGAGAAACAATTATTTGCATTACATATAGGGATTTTATTTTGATTAGAATAGTGAAGTTAAGGAAATTGATTGTTGCATCACTTATTTGTTGCATTGTTGATTGATTTATTCTTCCCATACTTAGTTAGGCATTTCATTGTTAGAAGGAAAAATGAAAATATTTCTTTTTGTCATATTAGTTGTATTATAGGTGTGTTCAGGTGACATCGAGTTTTGAGCCTTGAAATTGAAACATAATTCAAGATAAACTCTAAAATTTACTCAATTAACTTAAGGATAATTTGAAACTTAATGACACACATAGAGGTATAAGCTAGAAACATGTTATGACATCTTTAAACATAAGATTTGTCGTTTTTGGGCAGTGTTTCATTCTGGGGGTGATATCTCATTCCACGTATGTAAGTATATTAGACCGTTCTTCACATACATTCGGGTATATTGGATACCACTCCATGCATAAAAGGGATATAGGAATGTTCTCATTGAACAATTATGCATTATACAACACTACTATGGAATGTGCTTCCATGTACCTCCGAGTATATTTTGGAAGTCCACCATCGGTTGCTATCCTGCCTTAGGTAACCTATTTTTTCACCTTTCACACTGTGATACACCAAACACAAAATTCGGGGAGATTACCTGCACGTACATAAATCCTTTTTTTACCAAGGTGGTATATTGCAGTTTATAACTGTTTGGTAAACCCTTTTTCCTTGTTACACGTCTTTAGAATGACTTTTTTTGTTATTTTCTAAAATTAATTAACCGCGGAGCAACATCCTCACCATCAAACAAATCCTTAGTGGATATTAGGTTGAGACTGAAAGGCAATAGTTGCTAAGTCTACCAATCAAGGAAACCCCTTTGATGGGAATCCTTGTCCTTTTCCTTCTTTTACAAATATTGGTGCTCTTGATATGGAAACATTGTCCCTTCCTGAAATTACCATTGGTTTTTCAGTTTGGTTGCTTTCGACCACTATGGTTTCGAACGTCCAAACTACTCCTCAACCAAGTTATCCTCCACTTAAATGACATCAACCTCTAGTTGATCTTAAATTTGACCCTTTTCCTTCTTCGCCCATTGTTTCTTCATCCTATTCTTCCTCCTCACCTGGTAAAAGAATTAATTCTAGAAGCTAGTCAATCATTAGGGATCCTTTCTTAATTTCCTATCACTTTGGGAGAAAATAATGTCTATATCAATGTGATGGTAGTACAAGGCCCTTTGGATTTCAATTCACTCCTTGGGCATGACTATTTTTATGACATGGGAGCTCTTGTCTCTTCACTCTTTTGTGTGATGTGTGTCCCACATGAAGGAAGAATCGTGACCTTTGACAAGCTTTCATTCATTGGTCCTAATTTGAATCCCAATCAACCATCTCCCCTAAATGGTCCTTCTGTGAAAGTGGTATCTCCCCCACCATGGGTTAATTATGTGGCAACTTGTTCCATGTCTGCGTTAACTGATGATCTAGTAGGTAATATAGTGCATCATTTACTAGGGACATTAGAGTCTGATCTTTCCATTCGATCCTTTGAAACCTTACAGAGCATTGTTCTTCCATATGATGAGAACCTCTTAGAAGCCATGTCTTCCTAGAGGTCATGATCAAGGTTCCCATGATCCAACTTCCTTGTCTTGTTTAAAGTTCCTTAAAAAATGAAACAAGGTCCTGTGAGTAGGGTTCCTTGTCTTGTGTCAAGCTTGTTAAAAAATGAAACAAGGTACTTGGAGCATAGTTCTTTTGTTGTGTCAAGCTCATTAAAAAACAAAACAATTTCCCCTTCAATTTGAGTCTTTGATTAGATGTCGTAAATTCTGAGTCGAGTCTTTTACTTGATCTCGTAAATGAACCTTCATTCCATATTCCTATTAGTAACCAGTAGTCTACTTAAGTGACTAAAATGAAGCTTGGGAGGCATGTGCCTAGAATTAAGTAATTATCATGGGGGCATGAAAACTTATTTCAAGCATATTTTTTCTCGGTTCCAATATTGTGTAAAAATGAAACTACTCTCAAGCATATTTTTTCTCATGTTTCAAGCTTGTTAAAAAATGAAACCATCTTCAGGTATTCTCAAGCATAGTTTCCACATGTTTCAAGCTTGTGTAAAAATGAAATGATTTTCATCCTACTTCTCATGATTTCCATTTTTATCAGCCTATTTATACCATATGAGCCATGGTTTTCTCCTTCCATCATCACGATATGTTTGACCGATCATACACTTTCACTTGGATGTTTTACCCTTTCCTAAGGAACAACTATGATGAGTGGTCTTATTAGCCAACCTCTTAATCTATATGTGTTTTGAAAATTTCCATCATGAACAGAACCAATTGCCACCTTTAATGAAAATCATTCCTCCAGGAGGAGTCCTCTTTCAACTCTTTTCAGACTCCCTAACACATGAAAAGATTGTCAAGCACTTGCATTTTAGAACTCATTAAAATAAATGAAAAGATGTCTGCCTAGTATAAGTTTAACCCTTTTCAGACTGGGATAGACTATTTACGAAAAAGGAATGGCTAGTTGAACATGGCTAAGAGGTTCTTCTGAGTATCTTTTTTTCCTTTTCGGACTCAAGAGACTATTTATGAAAAGGAACCTTTGGAATTTTATTTTTCATTTTTTTTCAAACTCTCTAAACATGAAAAAGAAGCTGAGGTAGGCCTTCGTTGGACTCGTAAAATTAGGGGAATTTTTAGGTCTAAAATGGGCCTCCTAAGGAAATCGTAAAATAATAGTGGAAATAATAAAATAAGATTAGATTACATCATGACATTTTAGAGGAAAAAAAGAAAAAACTATTTTTTCAACTCATATTTTCATCTTATCTCCCTACCGGTTTACTCAAATTTCGATTGGAAACACTCCTTGTATGAAGAATTTTGATTCCTCATCTAAGGAGTACCCATGTTGCATACTTTAGATGGACCCTACTACATAAAAAATGAGAAATATATGAAAATGTTATTACAATCACATGTTTATATATATATAGTAGGGTCCATGAAAAGTATGAAACATGGGTACTCATTGGATGAAGAATTAAATTTTGCATCCAACGAGTACTACCACTCAAAATTTGAGTAACACCTTAGGGATATAAGTTGAAAATACGAGTTGAAAAAATAGTTTTGTTATTATATCATTTTTTAATCTTTCTACGTTTTTACTCCAAAAATGGTGAATCACCTCCCATGGTTGACATCATCATCTTGAATCCTATTGATTCAATATGATGATGTCAACCATGGGAGGTGATTCACCATTTTTTGAGTAAAAAAAGTAGAAAGATTAAAAATGATAAAATAAAAAAAACTCCTTTTTCAACTCGTATTTTCAACTTATATCCCTAAGGTTTTACTCAAATTTGAGCGGTAGTACTCGTTGGATGCAAAATTTAATTCTTCATCCATTGAGTACCCATGTTTCATACTTTTGATGGACCCTACTATATATATATATATATATATAATATATATATATATATATATATATATATATATATATATATATATATATATATATATATATCTTATCTCCCTATCGGTTTACTCAAATTTCGATTGGAAACGCTCCTTGTATGAAGAATTTTGATTCCTCACCTAAGGAGTACCCATGTTGCATACTTTAGATGGAGCCTACTACATAAAAAATGAGAAATATATGAAAATGTTATTACAATCACATGTTTCATCATGTGTGTGTGTGTGTATATATAATATATATATATATTAGGGTCCATCAAAAGTATGAAACATGGGTACTAATTGGATGAAGAATTAAATTTTGCATCCAACGAGTACTACCGCTCAAAATTTGAGTAAAACCTTAGGGATATAAGTTGAAAATACGAGTTGAAAAAGTAGTTTTGTTATTTTATCATTTTTTAATCTTTCTACTTTTTTACTCCAAAAATGGTGAATCACTTCCCATGGTTGACATCATCATCTTGAATCCTATTGGTTCTTATAAAGTTTATTTTGGTTGTACATTTTTATTAGGAGGCCATTTTAAACCTCAAAATTTCTCTAATGAACATCAAACAATGATGCATTCATCAAACATGATGAGACCAAACCACTCCTTCTTAGGGTTTGTTAAAAACATTAAGAGGGATTCATCCAAAGGATGAACTTACAAATCAAGCATATGTTATCCTCCTCAATATTGTCAAAAATAAAGAGGTATTGACCATAAATGTTTGGGTAAATTGGGAAAACATGGTACTTTACCTATTGTTGGTAGTGAGTTACTCTTGAAAATGAGACTCTTTCACTTCATCTTCGTGACTATTGGGTTGGGAAATCTGCTTGTCTCTTTGGTTGATCAGGCAACATCAAAAGCCATCATCATCAGTTTTGGATAAATGCTTCCAACTCCATGAGGTGTCGCCGATATGTTGAAGAGAAGTCCTTAAGTTGACATATGCCAAAATACTCCTAAGCCTTCATTCATGTCTGTCATTTTTGAACCAGTTCCACATCAGCATCATTTTGTCTCAAATATTGATACCCTTTTCGTGTCTTTGATCGAGGATACATCAAGGCCCTCTTACAATGGCTCGATTCCTGCCGATGTCAAATAACTATCCAAGAAGTTAAATTAAAAAATCCCTTCAGTACCTTCGTGTTTGCATACATCAATGACAAGTTTCATCGCTCTCGGTGACAACTTTTCACAATTGGCCTTCAACCGAAAGAGTTTGTGTGGTGTTCAAATTCAACTCATTTATTCACATCATACAGATTGTATTATGGTACCTTGAGAGCCATCAACATTATTGATGGTTTCTCCTACACCTATTAATGGCTAACACCATTGGTCGATAATCAGTTGATGTCTACTATGTTGACTTCAGATCATTTATTCGCATGGTTATACTTGTACTTTGGATGATTGAGTGAATGAGATAGAAGACCCCAGATCTAGTTTCATCCATACAGGATGTGGTTTCAGGATTAATGCAAGATTACAAATCATGATAGCCATGATCATACAAACAGTCATCCAAGTATGGGTCTACACTTTATCATCAATGGACGAGACTTTTTTATCATTGTACATGTAATATTAGCTTATGTGTTCAGCATGGGTATGCCTCCCTCAACAAAGATATTGTGATGAAAATGTATTGTAATAGATGATGATATCAACCAGTTGATCTTGATCCAGACTTGTCACAAGGTAAAGCACTTCAATCATCAATTCTTGTTTCAGACTTTGTACTTTAGGGGGCAATTTGTTATACCATTTTGTCACATTTGGTCATGTTGTGGCCAGCAACAACCCCCCTCGTTCAATCTAGTATCAGCCACGATACTGAATGAATGGGGACCCTTAGTTAAATTTTTAGGAAAAACAAGGATTTCTTTTTGAAGTTACAACCATACGCTTAGAAAAGGTTTCTTGAATGTCTTAAGCCTAAGCCTGTGTTCATGAAAGCAAATCTTTAAGGTCGCACCACATAAGGATAAGAAACACCTTCGTTTCCCTTCTAAAGACCAATATGCGCGCCGCCCCAGCGTTAATAACAACATCGCATCGCAACATACTAGCATCCATAAAGAAAATCTTACAAATCCGCGATATGCGATATCGCGATCGTATATCACAGAAATGAGGCACGCGAAGTTTGGCAAACATTGAATTATTGCGATCTGCGATATTGCGATCGCTGCGGTTTGCGATTGCGCGACATGCAAGGGTACGTTGGCAAATCATAAAGCACCTTAGTACGAATCCTTCAGGCGTGTCACCCAAAGAAAAGCCACTTACTATAACCTGACTTGAAATTATGCGCTTTTAATGATAGTAATAAATTAGTTGTCAGTTATTAAGTGGAATAAAGACGCGTGCCTTGATGCGGATTTGCTTCACGTAAGGTGGCATATCTGATTATCTCTTGCATTTAAAACTCTCCCATCACCTTTCTGATCAGTCTTTCCATTTCACTCGTAACCTGCAGGAGAAAAGTGCGAAGGCAAATCAGACAGAAGTGCAAAGCGAAATGGGAAAGAAGAACAAAGCTCGAAGCTCCGAAACAAGAGAAAAAACCAAGGAGATGGCGCCCCTGTACACAGATACAGCCTGCAACAGAGATGCAGGTATCTCAACATGGGAAGGCATGTATAGGCTGTTAGAAGAAGAGAACCCTAGAATAATGAAGGTAACTGCTGCTGTCGCGGGTGCATCACGTCCTTCGGAGGCATCCCTGGAAGACCTAGCGTGTTCTTTCCTCCATAGAATAGCGGCAAGGCCGAAGATCCTACCATATACAGACATGATCAAGTGGATTCTAGATGATGCGCAATTGGCAAATAGGCAATTCAAAGTCCAGGGACATGAGCTCATGGGATCGTTTGCTGCACAAGACCTGAAGCTCATGTATCATCTTCCTGAACCGCAAGCGACCTATAATGCACAATTTCTTAAGAAGTTCGCAGTAGAAAATCTGGATCTATCAGACACCACTAAAGAATGGTCAAGAAGAGATGAGCCGTTGAAAAAGGATAAAAACGGTATGTACAGCACTGGTTCCCTTACCTCTCCATATTGTTTTGCTGCAGCCATGCTCTGTAGATTATTTGGTATGCCAGATATTAATAAGTTTTCATCTGAATGGCTACCATTAGTTGACGCCGCGACTAACTCCGAGATAGTAGATTGGGCCAAAATCCTTTCTGATACTCTATACACGGCGGTTGTCCATTACCGTTCTAAAAGATCCTTCTCCCAAAGGGTCTATCCTCCTTTTTATTTGTCTGCCTATATAATGGACTCTGTTTGTCTTGTATCAAATTTTCCTACCATGGGTTGGAGATGGACTACCCAAGACCCATTGCCCATCCATGTTTATCATAAAGTCTTATGGGATTCCCAGTTTGCCCCTCATTTTTACCAGATTTGCCATGGGCTCATATTGTCCATACATAGAATGATATATGATAAGGACCCCCCAAGGTGCTCTCTCGAGGCCCAAATTGACATCATCCCCATCGCGAGATGGTTTGGGGAAGAATGGTTTACCTACATTCGAGTTTTTGGAAGCACTATACCTCCACATGTCCTACCCTTGTATGTCCCTGATAAACTGTTGGCCCGGGAAATCGCTTATCAAACTTGTTCTAAAGGCGGCTTAACCAAGGACCTAAAGGAAAAAAAGAAGGCCATTTGGCCTCAATTTCCCGTGACTTGTGGGACCTTCTCTTTGTTCGATGTGGGACACGCTTTTGACGAGGTGGAGAATGTGACGTGTCTTCAATTATTTAAGTTCTCATTAAGACCATTCGACCCAAATAATGTGGCCCAGGAATTTACAATTAACGTCAAGATAAGAGTGTTCTCTGGGAAGAAAGATCTGTTTGATGATCTCTTTCAGAGTAAAAGCTCGCTCAAAGAGATTTTGCAAGAAGCTCAGTCAAGGTTGTCTCCAGACGACCTCCGGAAATTCACGTTATATAGAGAGAGAAGGCTGGCTAGTATTCCACTAGAAGGTCTGCGAGTAGCTACTAGAGAACCGACTCCGAGCATCAGCCTCAGTGAAAACTCCAGCACTTCCAGATCTAAGTCCAGCGCCGCAAGAGAAATATCTGAACATCCTGAAGAGTCTGTGCACGACAAAGAAAATAACGGAGAAACAACCAAAGACACAGCTCAGTCAAGTACGATGGCTCAGCAGCAAGTTATCGCCTCACCACCAAGGAACGTTCCCCCTCCTGTCGTCGAAACACCTGTTGTCACAACAGAGTTGGATAAAGAGTGGGAGACCTTCAATGAATTAATTAATGTTGAAGGGAAAGTCCCGAAGACACCTGTGGGGAATACACAGGTGGTGCAAGAGGTCATCTCGACCATAGTCAGTAGCGTCGCAGAAGCAGAACACCTTCCCATCGCTCCATCCTCAGAACTTCTACTCAACGTAGAAGAAATTCCTCCACTGGATGTATTCTACAGTCCCCAGCACAAAGCAGTTGTAAAGAGACAAAGAAAGAAGAGAAAGCTTGAGAATGCACTGTCTCAAGATGCTGAACATCTAGATGTCTTGTGGAAAGACTCAAATAATAATCCAACTGAGAATCTCACGAAGCTGTCTCAAATTGCAGGAGCATATGCTTCTGCAACTATTGACAAGGCCTCTGAAGTTCAGCAACTCCTAAAAGAACATGAAAATCAAATACAACTGCTACAACAACAGTTGCAACAAGCCAGCGTAAACACTAAAGCTTCCAGACAGCTCGAAAAGCTACAGGAAGACTTTCGCCAGATGCAGGTAAGCTATCAAAGAAGTCTTGAAGAAAAAGAAAAGCAACTGCAGACGGTGCAAGAAATGCATAAAGATGAACCTAAGCTGGCATAGTTTATTTCAGAGTCCATCGGCTTGAACGAGCAACTATCACAGCAACAGGAAGATATGGTATGTAGAATATCACAGTGGAGACACTTTTGTGAACTAAGCGACAGGATCACCAGCCAGGTGGTGGAATTGCGGAACGAATATGATCAGAACAACAAAAGAGTAACAGAATATTTGACTTGGCAAGATGATGAGGAAGGGAAAAGAGCAGGGGCACCCAAGATTAATGAAAATCACAAGGAGCTTCTCTTTCATAAATGGGACGAACAAATCACACAGGCGGAGCAAGCAGCAGAGACATCGGTGACACAAGCGAGCATCCTTATCGACTGTGTAAATGAAAATTTACACAAAGCCAATTTGATTTCAGAGACCACCCCGGGATACCTACCGAGCAAGTTGCAACTGGAGACAGAGTGGAAGCAGAAAGCGCAGGCAAACGGGAAAACAATCCAGGCATTGGCTAGACTAAATTGGGAAAGTTACTGGACATACTTAGTTAAACCGCACAGCCAATGCATGACAGTGAGATGCATCATGAACGCAGCCGAGAAGATAGCGCCAGCTCTTATGGATGCCGTTTTCGCAGCCCAGCTAAGCACAGAAATCAGCTAGCCTACTCTTCTCAAGCCTATGCTTGACAGCTGCAACTTCAAAGACCAAGTTCACAAGTAATTTCATTTAGAATGTTGTTTTTTCCTTTTTAACTAAATTAGAAAAAGGGCGGTCATTTGAGAACCGTATCCTCAATTTTGTAATAATACTATTATTAGAATTAGGAAGTAGTATTTTAAGCCTTCTCATTGCATTGGAGAAGGGTCCAAAAATTTGTCAAAAACTTGTCCTCGGAACATGCACTTCTGCACCCTCAGAGGAGGTTTTGATGAATGGAAGGATCGAGATTTATTTATGTTTGCATTTTAATGTCTGCTACTAATGTTGCACTACTGTACTCTTAGTAGATATTAGAACGAGTAGAGATAAATCGTTATTGCTTGAAGTCTGTGAGTAAAAATCAGTCATAAATGGCACTTTTATCTCTTGACGAATTTCTGCTTATATTCTTAGAGTGATATGCAGCTGATATGTTTATATGTTAATGTATGAGCATATGGGGTTATCATTTGGCACTTTGTACGGTGGACTCATTTATTTATGCATGACATATGAATGATTTATTTATGCGATATGCTGTTCACAACTGTTTTGCTTAACTTCTTATGCAGAATGGTTCATCTTAAATGGTTTTAATTCTTGTGATAGCTGAATGATCTTTATTACTAGTTATTATATGAAATCTTTCTAAATCGCATAATGGAAAATATATATCCCGGTTAGTGTAGATCACATAATGTTGTTTTCATTAGATTACTGTAGCTTAGAATCAGTTTGCGAGTTAGATTAAAAATTGTTTTAGAATGCTTCTAGAATCAACATAATCAAACTCTACACACACACACACATCCCATGCATCGGGAAGCGGTCCCGTTACCCCCAGTCAGACCCGCTACATCAAACGGGCAAGGAGCTGCCAACCAGGTTCCGGACCGGGTGGGTATCCCCCTTGTTGTTGACCCGATTTCGGGGCCCTCAACATATTTGGCGCTAGAAGGAGGGCCTGAGCATATTGTCTGTTGGAATGTTTTTAAATTAGAAATCTTGAAAACAGGATGGCTGCTCATAGAATCCCTATTTGAGTTGCATCCATGTTCCTGTCTCTTCCAACACTCCACTAGATGTGGTAAGGCTATTGTCTCAGGTAAAATTCAATGGTAAGAATAATTCTTCTGCATTCCACCATGCCCTGCAATTCATTCAAAGAGTTTTGAGTTCTGATATTCAGAAAATTG